>CM073522.1:0-10000000 GCA_037074615.1 Leucaena leucocephala
AAACCTGTAAATACATTTATTTTTGGTCTTTTGGATTTTTATGTGTGTTATCATAATTAGAAGCTTAAATTAAAAAATAAAAACATATTAGTGAATGATTAATCTTCCTAACCTTAAGGGAACCAGTTGAACTGCTTTTAATATTAAGCATTGAAGGGGATATTCATTTTAATATACCCATATAGTGTCCGGAAGCAAAATCAGAAGAACGTCTCGTAAATTTCATGGCTTTATTTCATTCAATTCAAGGACAAACAGTAGAAAGGCTATTGAAATGTAAATTTGGGCGACGAGGAACATGTAGTCTCAGGATTAACGAACTGTGACCTGAACAAAGCGGTGAATAAGATCAGAACTTGTTGATAAAGTCAAAAATGTGGCTGCTAATTTCTTCTGCAGCTTCTTGGTTGTTGAAGTGACCAACATCTTTCTGCACAATCACTTCCTCCAAATTTGGCACAAGTTGCTTGAAGCCACCGCCATGAATAAAATCCTGAAGCCCCATAGAAGTATACACCATGTCTAACTCACCCGTTATGAACTTCACCGGTACTTTTACTTGCACCTCGCCCCATGCTGCTGTCAGCTCCCAATTCCTGCAATGCATACCAAAATAACATACAAGCCATCATTCTTCTGTCGATTATGCAAACTTCCCCCTGAAATTCATTTAGAAGTCGGGAAACATACAAGTTGATATTTCTGTAGTAGTTCAAGCCTCCGGTGAAGCCTGTCTTTTGGAATTTAGAAGCATAATAAGCAAGATCCTGTTCAGAGAGCCAGGGCGGCAAGTTCTGCAGAGTATCAGGATTGAATCCAACTCCATACTCTCCCTTTGGGAAGATTGGGGGTCCCGTTTGGCGAGTGGTCAAAATGCTCTTCAATACATATTCAGTCCCAACTTTGGCCATCTCTGCCTCCATTTTGCCCGGCTCCTGTCAAATATTGGATATGAATATTCTATTCCGAAATAGATCGATCTGGTAAAAATATCGAAAGAAACAATAAGAACCTGGAATCGGCACATGTAGTAGTCGTCACCATACAAGGCACGCAAGCCATCGAGGGTCTTCACTTGAGGGTGTCTGGAGAAGATGGGGACGCTGAGGCAGACGTAAGCCGTGACTCGCTCTGGACGAAACATGCAGAGATACCAACCGATGATAGCTCCCCAATCGTGTCCCACAAGAAAGACCTTATCCACGGCCATGAAGTCGAGAAGGGCTATAACGTCACCCACCACGTGAAAGATGGTGTAGCTGGAGACTGAAGCAGGGGCGTCGGTGTCGCCGTAGCCACGGAGGTCAGGGGCGACGGCGCGATAGCCTCGGGAGCTGAGGGACACGATCTGGCGGCGCCACGAGTACCAGAGCTCGGGGAAGCCATGGAGGAGCAACACCACGGGGCCCTCTCCTTTCTCGGCCACGTGCATGTTGATGCCATTCACTTGCACTGTTCTGTGCTGTATTGCCTCCATCTCCCTCAACTCGTGATTATTTGATACTTGACCCTCTCCGTTTCATGATGCCTTATTTATATGGAATGAAGCAAGGTGACAAACAAGGACGGAGGGTTGGAAATATCACCCCAAAAAATAAGTATCGTAAGGAATTAAACGAGACGTTATAAATCATAATGAATTACTTTAAAAAAATCGTGAAAGTAACAAATGAAGGTGAGATTACCAAGCGGTTTGGAAAATTCTTATTAGTCAATCCATGGTTGTATACTAGGAACAGTTTTAATGTGAATATTTCACCCTTTCCGGCGTTTGTCCTGTTGTTGAAAGAAACAAAGTGAGGCTGAAAACGAAAAGAGGGTACGAATACGGAATATCCTTAAGCACAACAACGTCAGTGGTAAACGAAAGCCGTTCTAACCAGAAATAAAAAGATACATTTGAGTATGGGGAATTATTTTGTAATTAAGTGTGTGTTTGGGTAAAATTTGAAAAAAATTAAAAATTGGACAGTTTATGGAAAAGGGCTTTTACAGAAGAGTTTATAAAAAAAAAAAGTTGTTATGAATAAATAAATGTTTGGATAGTTACTTTTATAATAACTTTTTATATTGGTAAATTATTAAAAAATATATGATTTAATTAAAAGTAGGAGAGAGGGTAGAGAAAAGAGAAGAGAGAAGAGAGATGAGAGAAGGTAGAGAGGAGAGAGGTAGAGAAAATAGAGAAGAGAGGGTAGAGAAGAGAGATGAGAGAGGAAAGAACGTATAAGAAAAAGTATGAGTAATATAGTAATTAGATAGTTTATAAACTCTTTTATTGTTCTAAAAGCTAGTTTCAGTAGCTTATTCAAAATCATAGTTTTAAATTATGGTTTAGCCCAGAAGCACTTATAGACAAATATGACTGTTTATTTTAAAACTTCCTCAAACTGAAGTTTAGACAAAAAACTCTTATAAAACATAAATTTAAAAGTTTCCTAAACATGCCCTAAACTTATAGGCCTCCTTACCAACTGAATTAATAGTTCCATTAAAGCTAATTAATAACCACGTGGGGGTTACTTCCGCTGTAGGCACCTATTATACACATGTAGACGTAAATACCTATATTTTTTATTATTTGGGGATACCCCAAAGAAGGTAGTGTACCATTTGATATTAAATTTAAAGAATCTGATTTCTACGTCACAGTGAATGGTTTATGAGGCACTTTTTTAAACCTCTATCCCCATGTATTCTTATCTTTTGCTAAATGACGTTGAAGGCTTGGGTATATGGTTGTGATGACGAAGGGTTTCAAATCTCAAATCCAAAAATGTTTTCTTTCAAGCCTTGGGTAAAGGGCTTGGTTGACGCGGATTAGATAAGAATGAAGTACGCCTCAGAACAAAGAAGCAAAAAGTGATAGACATATATACTGCATTATTAGAATGCAAGGCTCCATGATGAGGGGAAACAAAGCAAAACCATGAGTGGAGAGATGCGGAAAGAGCAACATCTTATTAGAATAAAAACATTTGAAATGCAAAACACAGGCAATCAAACAAACTATTGGATCAAGCACGGAGAGATGGGATGCATCATCAGAACTTGGAAATGAAGTCGAAAATGAGATTGCCGGTGTCTTCTGCTGCTTCTTGATTGTTGAAGTGAGACACTCCCTTTTGCACAAATACCTCCTCCAAACCGGGCACATCCTTCTTGAATCCACCACCATGAATATAATCTTTCATCCCAGCCGAAGTATACACCAGGTCTACATCGCCCGTTATGAATCTCACCGGAATTTTATCGCTGATTCCTACTCCAGTCCACGGTGAGGTCAGCTCCCAGTCTCTGCAATTTCACCCAAACGAGCCATCAATAATTTTGACATACCCGTGAAACAACGCATTCGTTAATGTTAAAAGCAACATACAAGTTGAGATTTCTGTAGTAGTTCAAGCCGCCAGAGAAGCCAGTTTTTTGGAATTTGGCAATATAATAAGCAAGATCTTCTTGGGTGAGCCAGGAGGGCAATTCCTCCGGAGTGTTGGGATTGAAGCCAGTCCCATACTCTCCCTTTGGCAAGATTGGGGGACCCGTTTGTCGAGTGGTGAGGATGTTCTTCATCACATATGAAGTCCCAGCTCGATCCAGCTCTTCTTCCATCTTCCCCGGTTCCTGTCAACATTACAGAATCAAAACAACGAAAAAGCAACAGCGAACAATTAATTACCCAAGTAGAAAAAGTGGAAGGAAATTTAAACCTGGAATCTACAGATGTAGTAGTCATCCCCGAATAAGGCCTGAAACATATCCACGGTTCTGACTTTGGGGTTTCTGCCCAGAAAAGGTCGGAAGGGGACGCTGAGGCATACATAGGCTTTAACTCTCTCGGGGCGAAAGAGGCAGAGGTACCAACCGATGATGGCTCCCCAGTCATGAGCGACGAGGAAGACTTGATCCACACCCAGAGAGTCAATGAGGGCCACGATGTCACCCACGAGGTGGAAGCAGGTGTAGCTGGTGACCGACGACGGGGCATCGGTGTCGCCGTAGCCGCGGAGATCGGGAGCCACCGCACGGAAGCCTCGGGAGCTGAGAGACAGGATCTGGTGGCGCCAGGAGTACCAGAGCTCAGGGAAGCCGTGGAGGAAGAGCACCACGGGGCCTTCTCCTTTCTCGGCCACGTACATATTGATGCCGTTCAACTCCACCGTTCTGTGCACAATTCCCTCCATCTTGATCTTGATTATCTGATTTTACTTCGGCCCCGATTAGAGTTTTATACTAACAACATCCACGCATCATTGCAAAGATGACCGGGAAATTGTTTTCAATTTGGCTGCTCTAACTTTAGACTTATTATATATATATATATATATATATATATATATATATATATATATATGAAGGGGATTCTTTTGGCTAGCGTTCGATTGAACGACGTGACCAAGAAAAAAGAGAGCCTACTTTATGACAAAACTGTTCGTTTCTTTCTATTGTTTTTTTTCTTTTTTTTTGTTTTTTTTATTATAAAGAGAAGGCTAAAGCCCAGATAAAATGATTTATACCAATAGAAAATTTAATCCTAAACACTCGAAAACTAGTAAGCTATTCAAATGTAACGGGTATGAGTTAATTATAGAGAATTTATATAAGCCTTAATTTTGCATCAACAAGGCTATTTTGTACCCTTATAATGTATTACAATTTCACCTCCTAAGGGTTGCTCAAAAGCTGCTTAATCTGTACGAGTAACAAACTACCAAAGTGGTTACAGTCCTGATGCAGCATTTCGATAAAAGACTTAGAATCTAATTCAAGAATTAATTTAATGCAGCCATAATTCCATGCCAAAATGAGGCCTTTATATATAGCCCACTGTTCCGCCTTAAAAGTACTATAGTTTTCAAGAAAATGAGTAAAATCTATTCTCCGATTACCAGCATTGTCCCTTACTAATCCTCCACAACCAACAATGTTTCTAGAAAAAGACATAGCTCCATCAATATAAATTTTAAACCAGCCCAATGGTGACGGTCTCCATTTGCTATTTGCATGAAGCTCAAAATCTTTGTTATCACTGTCACTAACTTGGGTATAGTTATTCCTTGTGCGCAAGATAATGATTTCAGGTTGCAAAGGTCTTCCTTCACCTGAATTGAAAACATCATCATTTCTCCATAGCCAAAGTTTCCAAATAATAACACCCCAAATAATATTCCAATTCCTACTTACATTGCCCAAATTTTATTTTTAAGTTTAATGCAAACCAATCACGAAGGACAAACTTGGGTGATAAAAGCTTGGTCCAAAGTTGTCTAGCATAAATACAATCTCTCAGAATATGTAAAATATCCTCTTTAGCAGCATTACAATAAGGACAAACTGACAAGGTTGAGGACTATTTACTCCTCCAAATATTGGTGGGCAACCTATTATTATAAGTCATCCACGTAAAAACTCTAATTCGCTCTACTCCCTTCCATTTCCAAATCTCTTTATATATTACGCTATAATAATTTTCAACTTTCATTTTCAATTAGAAATATGCACTTTTAATGGAGAATAACCTATTATTGGTGGCATATCAAGATATGATATCTGAACCAGCAGAAGGCAATAGAGGTAAGACAGAGATTAACCTCTGAAAAATATTACTAGGAATTATACTTGCCAATCTGTGAAAATCCCATGAACCACAATTCACCCAGTTAGCTATAGTGCTTTCTTCTTCCTCTTCTGTTAATGCTATGATACATACTTCTTTGATCTTTTTATTTGAAATCAACCAGTAGTCAGTAAAGAATTTAACTAAGGTTCCATCCCTTACAGTCCATCTCATTCCTTCATTGATAACTTTTTGTTATTGTGATACAAATTTCTATAATACAGAATCACCTGTACAAGTATCCAGTAAATTATCTTTATTTCTTAATATATACTTATGCAATAAAATATCAGCCCACAATCCCTTAGCACCATACACTAAACTCCATGCAATCTTAGCACAGGATATTATAAATTAATTTATATTTTTAAATTAATTTATAATATTATAATTTTTCTATAATTTTGCTCTAACCTGGCCTTTTCTATAATTTTGAGCCAATTACATTCAATTTTAATATTATAAATTAATTTATATTTTTAAAAATTAATTTTGAATTATCCAATTCAATTCAATAATCCACGATTCCTCTAATAAGCGGAAATAAGCAGCTTTTAGATAAAACGGACACTATGGGCTAAAAGCCTAAAACAATAGTTTCCGAAACAATTATATATTTTTTTCTGGAATAAACTTATTTATCATACTTTCACATTGATATTTTTTATTTATTGAAGGGTGAAATTGTTAAAAAAATAGATACTTAAAAATCTAAAGTGATAATTATTAAGAAACAAAATAAATTTCCAAAGCATCAATCGTTTGGAAATGAAGGGAGTGTCACCTCCGACGCCCTTGTCCCAAGTAACCCTTAACACTATGTTTGGTTAGAAGAAGCGCGGAAAGTTATTTTTACTCTTATTTATACTTCAGACTATTTCAGTTATATCAAAAAAATTAACAATTAAAATAATAAAAATAGAAATAAATTTTTTTAGATTATTTTATCCTAGTTATAAAATTTTTAGATAACTTTAACCCTTCTTAAATTATAAAAAAATATTTTAGACTATTTTATTTTAAATTATAAAAAATATATATATTAATTTTATATTTACTTTTATTTTACTAAATAAATTTTTAAAATTTATTTAAAATAAAAATATATATTGACCGCACATATTTCTTTGGTATAAAAACTAACCTCCAGTGAAATAAGGGACAAATATGGAATCTTTTATTTTGCAGGTGCAGCAGTAGCACCGACAAGGACATTTTGGGAGATGGTGCTGGGTGGGTAACGGGCGGGCTAGGTTAACCCGATAATTAACCCGTGTTTCGTCTATTTATATTTTAATAGATACAGACTAGCTCATGCCCGTGCCTCAACCCGTATTAAACGAGTTAGGCTGAACCCGTTTGGGCTGAACGGGCATAGACAGCCAGCTTTAAAAAAAAATTTAAACCTATTTAAAATTTTAATAATAATCAATGCTCACAAATAACATAGTGTACAGTGATAATAAACAATAGTATACACATGATATAATTATTCATCCTAAAATCACAACCCTACAAAATATCCATTCAAATATTCTAAGTTTAACATTATTATTTTAAAAACTTAACCAACCCATAAAATTTCAACCCAACAAAACTCCATCCTCTATAAAAATAGTAGATAAATATTATAATCTTTATAATTTAAAACTTCACAATTTCAACAAAAATAGTAAATATTATAATTTATTTAAAAAATTATTAAATAAATATTTAAATAAAAAATTATTAAAAATATATATACACACATAAGCGGGTGGGCACGGGCAGTCCGATGGTGTGCCTGTAGCCCGCCCGTTACGGGCTTAATTTAGGCGGGTCTAAATCAGATAAATTTAAGCCAGACTCTAGCGAGTGCACCGGACGGTGGATATTTTGCTCAGTCTTGAGAACACCAAAACTGTTGAGGCCCCCACAAATAATTCGGATGAAATTATTGTTTGGACAACATGTTAATTTTCCTTTTGGAGAATAATGCCCGACATGATAAGTTGATCACCCCGCGCAAAAGAAGAAAAAAAATTCTCAGAGTATGGGAACGGGACCGAATGGATATTTGCAGATCGAGCAACTCTAATATTTTATTCACACCTAATATGAACAAAAAATTGTGGTTTGATCACTGTGCTGGCTTTCGGTTTCATTAATCCTCTACAACCTTTTTCTTATACCACTAAAATAATTCATATTATTCCCAGCACATAAAGCATACCTTCCTTATTTTATTCATGACTAAAAGCAGTATCCTCAAGCTCTCTCTCCCGACCCAGCTATCTACCAAGGGTTTTGTTGGTTACATATCTAATAGTTGTTTAGAAAATAACTATAACTTGCTTATAACATAAACATGGGCTATTGGATGGTGATTGCGAATTAGGGCCCAGGACTGTTAGATTGAAACCACCTGAAAAACTCATGAAATTTAAAATTTGTTTAAAAACTTAATTATAAAAAGAACAAGGAATAATAAATAAAGGGAAAAACTCGAGTAAATCATTTTTAAGAAAAAACAGCAACGAAAATTTTGTTGGCCCATGATTCCTTGATCCGAAGCCTTCATCCCTATTTCTCACAATGTTAAGGCCATCATGTTTCATGGTTTCCACATTCAAGAGCTTTTCTTATTTTTTTAGAAAAAAAGATGTATGGTTAATAGTTAAAATGAAGTAAATATACCTGGCAAATTCATCTGGACAATCTAGGCCCCTGGAGAGTTGAAGGACGGAGGATAGAAGAATTAAGGTGTTAATCCAGGGATATGATTGGACATCGTTGTTAATTAAAAGACGATGGAACAGTATTCTCAAAAGTGGAAGTTGTAAATGCGGCAAGACTTGGTAGCTGATGACGATTGAGAATCCTTAGTCGAGGCACACAACCACATCGTATAGCCTGGGGTTGCTCCTACCTTCATTAGGGATCTGCTTAGGTACAGATCTCCACTCTATTAACAATTTCGCCGCACTTCTCTTTAGTTAAGCTTCCTGTCTAAATAAGGGCATAAATCATGTCCTTTTTTGTTATCTTATTCATGAATAAAGAGTATATTATCTAATATATATATATATATATATATATATCATTAAAATTTTCCCTCATCTCCTCTCCAACCAGAACGGGTAGAGCGAGGATTTTACCAAGTTCCACCGGCCCACCGCAGAAAGGCCAAATCTAAGAAAACCAGAAGTTTATGCAATCTTTGTTCTATTTCGGAGAAGTAAAGAGAAAAAGGGACTCCATTCGGCGGGTGAAATATTTATCGGAAAAATAAAAAAGAAATGTTTCATGGGAAAAAAATCAGAGTCATAATCTGAGTGTAAGCCAATAACATTGGAGCACATCTCCATAGATGAAGAAGAAGGCTCAAGCAGAATGGATCTTCACTTACTTTACGCACAGATAAAATCCTGGGAATCATTCGTCTTAAACAAGCTTCCCAAGAAGAACTGTGTGCGATCGTCAATTTAGAAAGCAAACAGAGTATCGAGATCACGACCTCACAATTCTTTACCAGTGGGAGGGGCGGAGGAAAAGAAAAGAGTATGTCATCGTCTCCCACCTCCAGGAGCCGAGTTGATACGGGTAAACCTAATTACAAATCCCCTTTATATAGACACCCTCATCTTCTAAACGACAATACCGCCCCCGATGGGTTTTATGGGCATTGGGCTTGGCCATTACCTCTTTTTGTTTTGGTACAAATTGGCCATTACCTGTGATATATTAAATAGGATTTTTATATAAAAAAAATAAACCCATCAAAAAAATAAGAAATATAATTATTTAGAATATTTTCAATCTATAAAAAATATTTTTTTATTGTGATTTTAATCGCGATATTTAAAGAGACATCTTAATTTTTTGATATTTAGATTAATGTCTAAAGATAATTAATAGCTTACCTTATTCTATATTAGTATTATTTAGATAGAAAAAAAAGAGAGGGATGAACCGTATCACTTTCCAAAAATTGTTGGATAAAAAAATATATATATAATAATAAAAAAACAGATTTTATCTTAGAGATTGCAAAAATGACCGGAGAGCGGGAGACGCACGGTCTCACGCCCGCGGCAGTTTTGGAAACATGTCTGCCGCATGCCTGCATCTTCATATGCTTGTTAACAAAGAAGACTTTGTGAATCATTTCTCTCAACTTGAATATTGAGTTTTTTGCACAAAATTTGCTCAATATATTATCTAATTAAATTTTTTTATCAATATTATTCATTTCTTATATGACATGATAAATTTCCCGTTGAAAATTAAAGAACACTAGTATGTAATTTAATGCCTAAAACAAGCCTTTTCGATAGGCAGCCATTTGTACGCAAAGGAAGCAATTTTTTTTATACAACAAAGGAAGCAATTTTCAGTTATTCTCCCATTCACAATAACAATAAACAAAACCCAAGATCAATTATCTATGGCATATTGTCCAGCTTATTCATAAGAGAAGCTAACGAGCCCCATTGGTATTTCTTATCAATTAAATAAATTATGAACTTCTTAGAATGAAAGGTCAGCCATCATTGTTCAACTAGCCAACCCGTCGGTTAGGAGGGTAGACACTTTATTAAAGCGGTATTTCATCTGACATGATGGATAGATCTTAACTTTCATGTCTAAAAAGATTATCTATGCATATGTATTTTAAAAGGGTACTTTGATAAAAAAAAAAAACCATTCCGAGAAACTTCCCGTCTATTTGGAACCAAGTCCAAAATATAAAAATGATATTAAAAAATAAAAATTGAGTGTGATACCCGTCTAGAATTTCAGAAATGGGTGTAAATGCTCTCTAATGGCGTGTTCCGCTCTATCTAGATGAAGGGAGAAATTTTAGTAAGGAAGAGGAAGAGAAAGAGAGGATTTTAATACTATCTTATTTAGATTGACTAAAAAGATAGAGAAAAAAAAGATTTTAATATTTCATTGTTTAACTCAAAAAAAAGAGATAAAAAAAAATATTTTTATATAGACACTTTTAAAATATAAAGAGTATTTTAGAGATATTAAAAATAATATAATTTTCACTCTAAATCCCCCCAAAATTGGGGGAGGGGAAGCCAAGCTTTAAAACACACAAATAAAACTTCACAAGTGTAGGAATTTAAATAATTCATATACGTATCCTATCACGGTGTTTGTATTTGAATTTAGAGTGTATTTAGTACGAAGGATTTGGATGGGAGGGGAGCAAGAATTTTGCCCCTTTTACCTTGCTTGGCACCTTTCTAGAAGGGGATGGAAAAGAAATCTCAGTCTATTCACCGTGAAGGTCGTTCTGAAGACAGATCGAGAGGAACATCCCGGTAGAACTCGTCGACAATTTGATTAACCATACATGCTTTAACAAATTGAAAATTTGTCTTTCAATCAAAACCATAACTTAATACAACAGAGGGGCCGAGCTTGCCATTTTCCATGTTTCCTTAGGTCCAGTCCAAGCCAAGCCATCGAAGTTCAAAAAGAAACGAAAAATTACAATGTCATAACAAGGTAATTTGTTTGGTTTTATAATCGAAAACTATAAGAATTTACTCCCCCGAGTAAACTTGGTTCCCCACTGGCTTTATCCAATCCCCAAACCAAATCCTCAGCTCTCAATGCTAATCAAAACTAGCATTTAAGAAATTGAGCAGTTCATTTCTCTTGCTTTCCGCCAACTTGTCTTCCTTAGTTTTTTCATGTTTCAGAAGAATCTGGAAAGAAAAAAACGATTCCAGACAAATGAAAAAACTAAACAAGGCCATTGAAGAAAATTGTAACAAGCTAACAGCTTTTAACCTTCTTGCCAGATACAGCACTTCGCCGGACCCCATCATCTTTATCAGGCCCCAAAAACTATATAACATAAGAACAGTTAGTCAAGCTATCAATGACAAACTAGCAAGAGTATTGAACTCCAGAATCAGATTGCAATTAGAACCTTGGAAAGCTGCACAGGACTGCTGCATCTCTCATCTTGCTGCTTCTATATAAGGCTCCCATGCCATGACAGACCCGACCAAGAAACAATATCCAATCAAGTCAATTAAGCGCCCAACATGTCACAAAGCACAGCTCCAATTTCAAAAGAGCCAATCCAGGAAAAAGGCAGAAAGTATCATTAGCATCTCAGGCAGAAATATACTCACAATGCACACATTTAATTTTTCGTTTTGGCCATCAATGTAAGCATTTAACGAATTAACGTTATTATGACAGATCTTGTGGCATAATGAATGCTCTATTTTCTGCCATTTCTAATTTAGAGGTGATAAGGAAGGACAGTTTGTGATAAGTAAATTCAGAAGCTAGATTAAAATAAGCATCAATTATTAACTTAAATAATCCCAGTTAATTTGTGTTAAGGATCCCTATATCAATCCTCAAGCAACGGCAATCATGCAGGTTGAATTCAGCGGAGTTGGTGAAAACACTAGATGTAAAACAAGTGAAGTCTCCAACATAGGAAGCATCTTGTCAATTTGACTGAAATAAAAGGCACGGATAAGGATGAAAATAAAACAATGTGTAAAAAGCCACCTACCTCTTTCACTTTATGCTTCTTCCGTTTATTCCTATGACTTTTACTATGATCTTTTTCCTTATTCTACAAGGGAAAAAACAATGAGATTAAAGAATAACAAAACTTTAGACAGGGAAAAATTGAAAAAATAAAAACAAGTTAACAAAACATCACCTTCTTTGGTCTGTCTTTCCTTCTGTGCCTTTTGGAATGATGAGACGAATCATACTCGCTGTCAGACGAACGTTCACTTCTATAGAAAATTAAAAAAAAAAAGAGGCGAAAGGAGGCACAACCAGATTAATGAAGTTTCTCTTTTAATATGAAAAATATAAATTATAGTCCAAAAATTTCTGAATATCAATGACGTAAACCTGCATACAATCATGCCGTGATACATTCACCTATGCAAAATTGTTTTATATGATGCAGAATCAATAGGACATTAGGGAGAGATAGCAGTTTAAGGACATATCAAACGCTCATTCTTGCTCTAACATTCAATAGAAAGGGAAGCAGTGACCAGATGATCAGAGACAGTGAAAACGCCCAAAAAATAATAGACTAACCTCAAAATGCCCCCCAGCCACCACCCTATCATTTCCAATAACTTAGTCCCATTCCATAAATTCTCAGAGGTCGGCATTGAAACCGAAACTAATTTGAGAAGCTAAGTTAGAACATTATAAGTAAAATCAAAATCAGAACCAGCGACTCCAAATATTGGTACTCGAACAAATTAATCCTCCAACTAGCGTGCTTCGTGAAGAATGCTGAAATTCGTTTATCAGTGATAATGTATTTCACTACTCAAAACAGAGATCAGTTCCACTCAGTAGTTATTTCCAAAGATATAATTCCAATCCATTTTTTCGCCAAGTTCCAAACAATTTTTATTACCGCCAACGTTGTGAAACCTTTAAGTAAATCGAATGTTTCACAATGTCCCCGCACCTGGCCACACTAATACAACGGAACTTGAAATAGCAACCATAATATCAGCCACACCCCTTATTTACCAATAAGCTCTATCGCTAGAACAGGGAAATCAATCAGCTATAGACTTCAGGCTAAACTTTTACAGAGATCAACTGGGAAGGGCGAGAAAAGCGAGGTAGACACAGTTAAAACCCTAACCTGGAGTAATCGGACATGGAAGTTGAAGAATAAGAATCAGAAGAGCGGTGGTGCCTGCGACGTCGCTTGGAGTGGGATTTACTCTTCTTTCGGACCTTTAGGGCTTCCTTGTCTCGGTCCCGGCGACTGCGTTGACGACGTCTACGACGGTGAGAAGAGGAATCGCTGGAGTCGGAAGAAGACATGGAAGACGACGAGGCGGCCATAATGAAGGGAATGAGAGGAGAGGTTTGGCAAGATTGGGGGACTCGCCCAGGCGGGGTTGCTCACCGAGGGGCAGAACAGTTTAGGTCAAAAATATTAACAAGTCGGTTCATTCTTCATTTTTCATTTCTTTCTCTTTTCTCTTTCTTTCTTTTTTATAGGAAGGGAACGAACAAGGGGAAAATAGCAATCGCAGCCATTGGTAGATGATTAATTATAATTGTGGACCCTCAGTTATTAATATTCCAAGAAAGGACCGTGGTTTTTGTCTGTAATTAAAAAATAATAATTTGACTAAAATGACCCTATGATTAAATGGATAAAGTAGCAGCAAAAATAATCCTTAATCCCTAATATATTCTCCACAGTATAGCTAAATCTAAGGCTGGTAATTTGAGTTGGGCCCGCGGGCCTAACCTGCCAACCCGCCAAAAACTGGCGGGTTGGGTTGCAAAAATTGCAACCCACTTTGATGCGGGTCTTTTTGACCCGCACCCGCCAAGCCCGCACCCGCGGCGGGCTAACCCGCCGGGTTGGCGGGTTAGCCCGCTTTTTTTTTTTTTTTACTTTTTTTTTTATTTTTATTATTATTTATATTACACATTTATACTTTACTAATTTGAGAGCCTTAGTTAAACAAGAGACATTATACTTAATTTATATTAACTTTATCTCATTGAGTCATTTCTTTCTTTATATATATTTATTTTATTTTATTATAATTTTCTTTGTGATAGATTTATCTATAGATAGTGACAAAATTGACTAAATAAATATTTTGACGACTTAAGACATGATTCGAATCTAATTAATATTGACATATGTAATTTTTTAAAAAAAAATTGAAAAAAAAATAAAAAATTATATATAAAAAATAAAAATAAAAAATAAAAAAACTGGCGGGTTGGCGGGCTAGCCCGCCAACCCGCTATGGCGGTCTCGGGTTGGGGGTTCCCCAACCCGCCTTCCCCCCAACCCGCGGCGGGCCAACCCGTTTTCGGCAGGTTGGCCCGCATTACCACCCCTAGCTAAATCCATGAAAACTCTTTGTTCCCTCTGATGTTGTGGTTATGGGTATTGGGATTAGTAATCTATTGATAGGAATTACTGAAATTGTGACTTTATGTTGAACTTCGTGTCTCTATGCTCATGTGGTTCCTTCTTTAACGTCTTAACGTTCTCCATGTCTTGCTTTCGTCGAATTGTTTGCTTCTCCATAAATCTAAAGTTGTCCCTTGAGAAAAAGGGTACTCCAAAGAATGAAAATGTTGGAAGAAAAAGTAGTGAAGTGGTTTTGTTGACATTTAGAAAAACTGCAGATGTAAGTAACATGTACCAAATTGTTGTCATTATTCGACTATGATACGTGTGAAGCCATGTACTTCCAACAAGGTTGTCTCGTTTTTCCAAGTTACTACGTTCCGTCACTCGTATCATTTACTGTTGAAGCAGAAGAAGGGGATGAAATTATGAAGGCTTTTTAAAAAAAAAAAAAATTATGATCTCTACCATGTCCACATGAAAACATTATGTAATTTTTTTAAACTAAGGCGGCAAATAATTTTGAAGTGGCTGACTCAACTGGAAACAAACTAAATTTACTTCCCATGTAGACGATGGAAACTAAAATTAATTTTAAATTTATAAAATGTTCAAAAATTTTAGGGATAATTTTTTGAATATATACATATAATGATTAAATTAAAAATAACTACCCAAATAAAAAATTATAATTTTTTTGGTGATAAAACCTTTATAATTTTTCCCAAACATAAAGAAGCGATAATTAATGGCAAATGGTGAGAGGAAGCAAAAGGGAAGAAAATCATAGGCCGAGTATATTCTCCACAACGAAAAGGGAAATCACCAACAAAGGGGATTTCAATCAGAATAATGTGAGTGTGGATGTACAAGTCCCGCGTTATAATTACAAGAACAACCAATCACCAACCTGCTGTCACCTCCCAAAGAATATGTGGGACAATGACAATAAAAATAATGATTTTAACATCACAACAATAATTGAGTTCATCAGTGTTTTTCGGAGCTCCAAGAGGAAGCGGCGTAAGGAATGCGAGTAATCTTAATCCACTTGTCCCCCTTGAAGAAGTTGAGAGGTGTGTAGGTGTTTGCTTGTTGGGGTGTGATGTTCTTGATGCCGCCCCATTTCACACGCTTCGATTTATCAGAACCTGGGCCGCCATTGTTGTACTCTGCATAATAGCACGTGTCCAGCCCCAGTGTGCCTTCCCACGGCAAAAACCCTTCAGCCTGGATCAAGTCATCCATGAACGTCTCCATGAATATGGTTCTTGAGTATATCTTCCATGGACGCGCCAAGTAAACTTTGTTCTTGAACCTATCTGGGTAAAAGCTAGGATCGGCTACGATCGACCCTCCTTGGATCACTATTCCCGTTGGCTGGCGTCTCTCCTTCCTTCCCTGTGCTGTCACGATGCATTGTTGTTCCTCCAATGGCTTCCTCACCACAAATGTGCAGTTCTGGAACACCGACACGGCGTCGCCGAAAACGAAGTCCACCGTACCTGAAATGGTACAGTCCCTATAGAATTGACGCATCGCGTGTGCGTAAAGTGTGTCCTGGTACCCATCCATGGCGCATTTGTAGAACACTGCCATATCACCTTGCACTCTTAGGGCCACAGCTTGATGCTTCTTGGCACCAGCTGAGTTCTCAAATCCCATCTTCATGGCAACAAAGAAATCTCCGTCAACGGCTGCATGCATGAGTACATTCACAGTAATCAGTTTTCTGTTAAATTCTAGATTCTAAATCAAAAGGGAACTATAAAATGAATTATTATGTTAGTACCAAAGGTGGCGGTCCTGAAGGTGCCGATGCCATCAACGAAGTTTCTGTTACCGGTGATTCGGGTCTTGTCACTTCCGTCGCCGATCATGATTACGCGGGTCATATTGTTCATGACGTGAACGTACTCATGGTAGACTCCTTGCTTAACGTAGATGATGAATGGCTTCACATTATTTAAAGGGACAATTTCCAAGGCTTCGTTAATGCTCCTGACCTTTCCAGTCCCATCCTTGGCTACGACCACATTGGGCTTGAGCTTGCCGGTGGTGAGAAGTCTTCTCATAGTGGCTTGAGCCCAGAGGGGAATGTCGAGATCTCCATGACCTAAAACAGGATGGTGGGCTTCAAAATCCTGAAGGAGTCGACGTGAGGTTGAGCTTGTTATGTTCAGCTGAGCAAGACTGTTGGCGAAGTCATTGATGATGGCGAGAATGTTGCTGCTGTGTATCATGGTGAGTTTCAGAACATCCTGCATTTGTTTACCGGCAGGGCTGGTGGTGTTCTGAAATCCATCCAAGCAAGTCTGTTGGTAGGCGATGGCGCCGCTGATCCAAACCTTGAGGTTCATGAGCATGTTGTCGACGTCGGTGAGATCAAATGAGCCCATGTTTTGGACGGACTTTCGGAACTCGCCGATGGAGATGGCCATGAGATGCATGCAGGAGTCAAGAGCCATCTTGGATCTGGGTTCTTTCTCGATCTCATGGATGAGACGGGTTCTCTGGAGACTCTCGCCGACGGAGCGAATGGTGATGTTGAAGGCGATCTTGATGAGGTCTTTAGGGTCGCTGCTGTTGCCGGCTTCGGACTTGATGCTGTCCTCGCACTCTTTTTTGTAATCTGTGGGACGGCACAGTTCTGTCACGGCTTTCATGGAATCTGAGACGTGGGACTTGTTGTTGTCTTTTGGTTGGCTTGAGTCAAAATCGCTTTGATTCATGCTGACCCCTACGGTGACGGCCACCGCCATGGCCACAAGCAAGAAACTAGACACGCCGATAATGGCGAGCCTTTTCATTCTCTCGGCAGATTCTCGATCAGCCATTTTGAATCAAGCAGCGCAGCTCCCTCAACACCTTCATTCATTTTAAAAACAGACGAGGATATATAATTAATTAATTAATTAAAATGAAGAGATGAATTGATGTTAAAACTATATGTAAGCATGGTACGTACAAGGAAAAATGGAGCCGCTGCCGAGGGAAAAAAAACAGCCTGGGGCAGCGGTAGGAACCCCTGTGAAATCCCTCCAGAGCCTGCGTTTTGAGGGCATGGAAATGATATTTATACATGGCACGAGACTTGTTACGTTAGTTCCAAAAACGTGAGGCTTGGAGGAAAGGGAAAAGTCAAAAGGCAAACTAGATATATACGGAATGTCTTGTTTATTTGTCTGTATAAAAACACAAACACGGGAACCCCACAAATTTTGTTTCGCCTGGGGATGCCAAGGGGGACGCCTTTTTTCGCGCCCATCAGCCTCTCTGCTTATATATAGATATTCACCTCAGCTCCACCATCCCTCTTGCCCTACAACCCTTTCTTACGCGTAAGACAGCTTATACATGTCAAATGACTTCTTCACGAACGGCACAGTATTCGTTCTCTCCATCTCCCACAATTCTTTGGTGGTTCTTTTAAACAGACTTTGTAAAATTGACGTTTAATACTCTTATTTGGACCATCCGAGGTGTTTGACGCCGCTTATCCAATCTATCACTTTTGGGCGCAATCCAATCTAATCAGTTTTTGACAACACAATGCCTTTAAATACTTAAAGAATAGAGTACTATTTGCCATTCACTAGATAGACAGATACTTTTGGAATAGAAAGTTTTGCCCATTTTATTTCGAACGCATCTCCTCTCCCTTTCGCACATCATCCACTTCCCTTTAAATACAATATTATATATAATATGACTTTTTTCCTTGATGAACATAGACTGTTCTTCATCCTGCTTCAATAAGAGTATTGTTTAGATTCTAAAAGAGACTTAGTACACATTCTGGAACAGTCTTAAAGTAATCATTAAGCAACATCAGTTCCGGGGAAAAGTGAACATAACAGGAAGTCTTATTAACTTGGCACGAAGGGAAATGCTAATCCCATCTGATCTTGCACCCTCGTAAATGCAGTATGTCCAGTATTTCTGACGAAAGCAAGAACCTGAGAGATGCCTGTAGTTTCACCTTTTTTATCCGACCACAACCAGCTCTGAGGCCAAGTTCCAACCCTCTCACGGTAGCTTCAGCAATATTCACCAATTTCGCTTCCTGCAGCCGTTTCAGGTTCCCCATGAGAAGGCACAAAACCCCGTCCGAAACAACACAGTAGCTCGCATTTATCTGCCATCATCGTCATCACCAATTTGAATTAGAATGCCTACCACTCTATAATTCATTCCAGCTAGCAATTTATCAGTTAGTAGTAGCTTCGAGTGTAAGAAACCCAGAGAATTATCACTTGCCTAAGTTATTTGAAATACATTTCTATCTTGATTTTATATTAGAGGCTAAAGATTTCTAGTAAGCAGAACGAAACTTCAATAATACTAGAAGCAATTATGATACCTGGCGCAAGTTGTGTGAGTAAAAAGCAATGGCCCAAAAGCCTGGATCACCAATTTTTTCGCAATGCTTCAAATCCAGATCTGCCAGTCTTTTGCAGTTGACTGCAACTTTACTTATACCCATACTAGTAATGTTCACCAGCCCGCGCATCTCCAGTTCAGACAGTTCACCTAGATAACTAATGTATTCCATCCCTCTATCTGTAATTCTATTGCAATATGACACGTTGAGCTTTATCAGTTCCTTGCAACCACTAGAGAGTGCTGCTAGCCCATCATCTCCAATACATGCACAGCTGCAACATCAAAACAGAATGAACTCAAGAGACGCGCCTCACAGCTCCCAACATTTGGGGGGAAAAGAGAGAAGGAAAAAAAATTAACCCCATTGATTGTAAAGTTTGATTACCGGTAGAGATCAAGTTCAGCCAGCTTTGGGAAGTTACACACAATATATGCCAATCCTACGTCTGATATGTTGGTGCATAATCCTAACTTCAATGTCAAGAGTTCTGAACATCTTGATAGATATTTGAGTGCTGCTTGAAAGAAGTATATCGGATTCAAATAAGAAAATAACAAGGGAAGGCAAATTTGTATCTGAATTCGTGGCAATTTTAATGCAGTATACTCAGATAGACACCTCCATAAATTTACCTCTATCATTGATCCCAGAGCACTCAGTGAGATCAAGCTCCTCTAGAAGCAAGCAACGGGATCCAAGATCATAAAAACCTTTCTCAGTCACCATATCGCATGACTCTAACTTCAGGCAGATGAGGTGGGGGCAAGAGTCTGCTATAGCAGAGATAGCAACATCAGTGATGAATCGACAACATGTTAAATTGAGAATTTTCAATTTACCACAGCCAGACACTAGCTGCATGATTCCCATGTTGGTGACTCCAATACATTTGCCTAAACCAATTTCCAATAGAGACTTGCAGCAGGTGCCAATGATCTGGAGTGCACGGTCAGAAACTTGAACACCATCAATTCTAACCACGGTCAGGTTCTTTAAATTCTTCAAGCATTCAACAAGGGGTAATGAAAGCTCCTGTCCAAAATGTCTGATATTTTAGTGTGTGCGCAAAATTTAATGCACTGAAATATTTCAACAAATATCAGACAAAGCAATAAATTCATAAATAAACTGACCAAGAAGCAATATCCTGCATCTATCTGCACAAGACTGCTATGTCCACTAACTATGGATGTCAAAGCCGATGAGCTTACAAAATCACACCTCGATACATCAATAGCCTGCACTCTCATAGAAGATACATTGTCAAAATTAAGGAAAATTTGTGTGTTTTTCCGTAATAAAGCATCATTGGTCAAACTTTCATCAACTTTCAAACCATTTCACCAAAATTCAAAACCCGAGCAGCATAAATACATCACCTTAAGAAGTGGACATCCTTTTTCAAGAAACCGCAGTCCAACATCATCAACAAAAGAGCAGCCCACCATGACCAAAAGCTCCAGCTTTGACAGAGAAGCAATTGATTTCAAGGATTCACTCGTCAACTACAACAAGGTGAGATCTCAAAATTATCAAAAGTCACAGTTTGAAGAAAATTTCACATTCAAACCAAATGTTTCATGTATATTTTACTGACTAATCTAAGGATGTAATTATACAGAAGAATCTCAACTACTTATTTAAAGCAGCCTGCTCTTCGAATGGCTATAGCCACTCCTATATGTACTACAAGGCATTGTACTTAGTCAAGCAACGGATAAAGTTGTCTTTCTTCACTATTTTCCAGTGCACTCAAGTTTTTAACATAAGAGATCCTCACATTATGCCTTCTTCAATTGCTGAAATTTCTTGAACACCACAGATATTAAATAATTCACATACTATCACTAGTAGTTTAAGAAGGAACCATTGCCTAAAATATCCCACAGAATTTTACATTAAAAAAATTTTACAAGATTAAGTATAACAGTTCGAGTTGCACAGTGATATAGTTATATCTCTTGGATTCCTTCATATTGAATTCCCAGTATTGTCAATTATATTAAACATGGCAATCTCTCTGGCTCAGAAAGCGAAACTAACCTTCAAATATGAAATATCGAGAATCTCCAAATCTAGGCATTTTTTACAAAGAAGATCAATGCCCAGATCAGAAATCTCAAAGCACCACTTCAAACTCAGGCTCTTCAAATTGCTACAACCAACAGCTATCCTTGCCAAACCAACATCAGTCACCCCCAAACACTTGTCCATCTTCAGCTCCCTCAACCTCTTAGCGAAGGAAAGCGCAGCTGCTTCTCTGTCCCCAAATCCCCAACAATGGGAAACATCAATAGCCTCTAGCAAAGGACATGCCCGAATCAACAGCTCCAGCCCTCTATACCCCAAACCAGTTGCCCGACAGAGCACCAGCCTCCTCAGTCCTTTGGCCCAATTTAGTGAACCATGACTCAGAAACCCTGATACGACTCCATCGTCGATCCGCGGGCATACGGAGAGGTCCAGCGTCTCAATGTTGCAGTACTTTCGAAGCAACCCAAGCAAGAACTCAATACGGAGGATCCGCACTTTTCGCCTGGTCAGCGATTCAATTCGAAGGAACTCCTTGCAAACAAGTCGCCATGATTTCCGATCCGCACCGGAGGTGAGCTTGTCAAGAACTCGTATAAGCAGGTCTTCAGTTAAGAGACGGAGTATTGATTCAGAAAACATCTGTAAATAAAAAAATTCCGAATCTCACCAGCCGTGGGGTTTGAAGTTCTTGGTTCCGTATTTGCTAAAAGAAAAGGGAAAAATAAGTCTGAGAGTAGACGTCGAATTCAAGAAAAACGGATTCATCGAGGTTTGAGCTTAGGTAGGAACGAAGAGAAACAAGAGGCGGAGATGGATAAGCGGGTGATGAATGGATTTGGAGAGGGCGCAGAGTAATCGACGATGAGCTTCCTCAGGGGGTAGGTTCATTGCGTCGGTGATCTTCAGCGGTATGGGAAATCGGAGCTCGATGAACCAAACAATCTCAGGGAACGGAAACGGGGAATAGTGAAACCAAACAGGGGACAAGAGATAGCGCGTGCTTTCGTTCATGTACGGGCACGTCCAGATTTGTACTCCTCTCTATCCGCAAACTTTTCATTCACACTTTTTGTGGCGTGGCAAATTCTTATTCGCGTGAATTCATGGCACAACCTACGCCTCCTTTACCATAAATGCCCCTGTGCTTTTGAGTAACTTCAAATGCGGCTTTGGGCAAAACAATATCCCATTTATATTTTCCCTTTTGAGAAGTGAACAAATTAATGCCTGTTTAAAAAATCTTTAAACTATAATTTTAAAAAAAAATTAACTTAAATTTTGATTTAAAAAAATTTTAAAATAAATAGTTATATTTATCTATAAGTATTTTTAGATTAAACTATGATTTAAAATTATAATTTTAAATAAACTACTGAAACTAGTTTTTAGAACATTAAAAGAATTATAGACTATCCAATTATTATATTATTTATACTTTTTCTTATACTCTCTCTCATCTCTCATCTTTCCTCTCTTTTCTCTCTCCTCTCTCCTCTATCCTCTCTATCATCTCTCCTCTCCACCCTCTTTCCTCTCTCCTCTTCACCTTCTCTCATCTATCTTACTTTTAATCAAATTATACTATTTTTAATAATTTATCAATATAAAAATTTATTTTAAAAATAATTATCTAAATATTTATTTATTCAGAACCATTTTTTTTTATAAATTTTTTTCTAAAAACCTTTTCTTATAAGTTGTCTAAAAATTTAATTTTTTCATAAGTTTTTTTTAAATCTTATCTAAATACTAAATTTAATTCTATTCTACTGAGTAATACATAAGTATAATCATGATTTAGCTTTTAGATAGATTTAGGATATAAAATAAATTAATTATAATTAATATAAAAAATTTAATTAATTTAAATAAATTAAAATATATATAATATAAATTTATATTATAATTAATTGACTTCTTTTAATTTTTGTTAATTTATTAAAAAATTAACAGAAGGATATATCATTAAGATAATTGTTTGGCACTGTCGTCTTCTTCGCCCATAGGATTCTCAATACGAGGGGTATCTGGAGGGTGGGATTATGCAGGAAAAAGACTAAACAATTTCGAGTAGGCTAAGGAAAAGACTTGTTGATGGTGGGGGAGAACATCTGACCGTAGGATGGGGAAAAGGATGTGACAGACTGGGGGATGCATGCACCTGGCGAGTGAAGGGGGCGATGGTCATGGGCAAACGTGATACGATAGTGTACGATAACAAGTGTGGGGCGCCACAACCACAGGAAGATGCAGACTGCAACGACCGTACCTATATGAAGAATCTCATTATCTATCGCATTTTGAAAATGATAATACATAAACCCAATCAACCTGCCACAAAATAATTTATCAAATTTTGGAAATGATAACACAACCCCGGTACAACGCCACTCTATTGATCGGCCATTAATAGAAGTGGGCTCCACCTATTTCTCATTCTAATAGTAAAATAATAATATTTGATAATAACAACATCTACTTTTAAGTGTTTTAATTGATTTTACCAACTGTCCTATTCTCTCTTGTCCTCCCAGATGCGTTCATCCCCAACATCTTTCCAGTTTCAGTCAAAATTCACTGGATTTACATGGGATTAAATATTCACATGGGATCCATTTGTTTCGTGTAGAAAAATGAGTTAAATCCACCCCTGGCTCTTGGACCATATATTTCTTTAGGAGAAAGCTTGTTCCTAATGGCAATGGTTCTTTAACTTAGAAGCCCACCCTTGTATAACTTATCACTGCCTTCCACTGGTGATTGATTTAGTGGTGGCTGCCTTTTGAGACGATCTGCTACATTTGAAGCCATGATCGTATCAGCATTCCAATACCAGGGTTGAAGATAAGGTGAATCGATAGCCGAGGACCATGAAGATGGATGAAGCATAACAGAACCCCAATCTCTGGTTCCAAGCTTCTGTTCCCTTATTCTTCTCCTGATTAACAAACCTCCCGCGTCTTCCTTCTTCATTTCTGATACACTTTTCAGTATTGAAACGCAAATGAGAAGTGCCAATGCTGCATCTTCTTCCGGCAATAATTCAACTACCATTAGCCTCCAATTCAGAAGAGCCGTTGCTTTTCCATTTGGGTTCTCTTCTGTGAAACGGACGAGCGTTACAAATCCTTCCTCATCTTCCTCTTCCTCCTCCTCCTCCATTCGGGTTTCTTCACCATTGCTTTTTGATTTTGATTTCTTTACCCGATATTGCTTTCGCCTACCTTTCAATAACTTCACCTGCAATTGAGGGAATATTATTATATTGTGCATTTCATAACGGTAACTGAATTGAGAAAAGGCTCTACTGTTGTGTACCCATGACTCTGGAGATGTTAAACTAAAGCTGACACCCGACATTGACAGTGATGATTCCCACTGTATGATTAGTTCATCTCCTGTTGAAAAACGCCATGCAGCTTCCCATTGCTCTCCTGGCTCTTTTGGTGTTGCTGTGGCCACCACCTCCTCTGTACTAGGCAGAAACAAGTAAGTAAACCTATTTGATGCCACCAAGATGATTAAGGAAACGATATGACAAACACCTTTATTAAAGACTAAAATATTTATGTAACATAGAAAAAACATACCAGGAGCCCTCCCGATAGAACCGGCAGCCACATAAGACCAAGATCCTTCTCGTATCTCTATGATCCTATCTTCCCATTTCACTGTTGAAGGAGTTTCACCTCCTCTTCTCCAAAAGCCTCCTCCTACCCTGCACAAAATGGTATTGAGTATTAACTTGAATTACCAATTATTTCTGAGTACTAAGGTAGAGTTATAAAAGCTCACCTAATTCTGATGACAAAACACTCCCTCCCTGCATGATCAAGGACTGTGCGAGACAACCACCGGCCTTCTTGTGGGCGATAATTATTCATCTTTAGAATCACTTCAGAAACCATTGCCCCCGAATCATCTGTGACTCGATCCGGCACACATTTCAAAAGGTATGGAGCCTGAACCGGTGGTGTTATTGAAGTAACAACAGTCACGTGCCCATTAAGTTCCTTCTCCAAAGTCAGAGAATTTGCTCTCAACAAATCATTCCAGCGGAATGTCACAGTATCTTGGAGGCTACTTCCTTTTAGACAGTTACCTCCATGGTGACGGCACTCAAGTATCACTCCCTTGGTCCCAAACTCACAGTAAATTTGCCAGGCTTTTTCCCATGAATCAAAGAGGATACTGGAGAAGGCCTTATCTAGCTTCAGCTCACTATGACACCTTACCACTCGTAGGCGTAGAAAATCACGGTTTATAGCCTTCTGCAATGCTTTTGCCCTCGAATTAAGCCTCAAAAACACACAAACCTGCATCGTAAAGTCAAGGTTCACTTTATCATTATATTGTGCTCATGTATTTTCATGAAGCATTTCTGAAAGCGTGAGTGGGATCCCAACAGTTCAGAGGAGGAGGAAGAGAACGAAGAATTGACCTCAAGTAAACATCTTGGAAGCATGGACTTGTATTTCGTGTTGACATCTGTGTCTGATTCCTCCCAGTAGACAGGAGAGTTCACTGTGGCAACTTTATTATCCAATGTAAAAGCCACGCCTCCACCAGCTTTCTCATAAGGTTGGTTAAATGCTCTGTCCCATAACTTCTTGGTCATTTCAAAGTCTTCTTCCTTTGGGGTTTCCCATAGAGTTGCCACCTTCCACATATCACCCTCTAAGCCCAACGCTTTTAAATCTTCCATATACACTGTTGGGTAGCTCTACTCCATTCATAATTTTAGAGCCATTAATAGAGTAGTCATTCAAGGAGGAAACTATGCAAGTATAAAGATAATCAATCAGAAAGGTAGAATTAGTAGACGCATATGATTATTTTACAATATGGACCAAAAATCAGATGATTAGTTATAAAACTGATATTCAGGAATCTCCTCCAAGAAATGGTGTTCGATTTTCCATTACCAATTCTGCATAGTCAAACAGAACTACTTAACTGAAGATATAAATACATATCTTTTATATTTTTTGGATTTATCACTGTTGAAATTTACTTAGTTTTTTGGACAAAAAAATGTTAGTTTTTAAGCTCATTCCAGAAGACTCCAGTTTCACAAGCAAGAAAATTATCTGCTTTCGCTTTTTTTTTTTTTTATGTTTTATCTTTCACCAAATATTACTTAGCATGCGTTGTTCCGTGACTCTATAAAGCCTTTGGTGGGTAGAAAAGGTAATCCAATGGTAAACAAAAACATGCACCATGACCTGGAGGCTGAAAAGATAACATAAAGAAGGCAAGTATTATATATAGAAGATGCTCAAGTTGCTATTCCAACAGCTACAAGGAAAACAGCAAGTGGCAGTAATTAAGACACCTGGTGGGTCAGCCACATTAACATGGTGTCCGAAGCAGGTACCAAACGGCAGGACCCATCTGCGAACCTCTGCAACATACGCAAAAATGCCTTGTATCTCTGTCTTGAGGCTATTAAGTACACGATCTCCGACCTATAAGTCTCTGGAAACTTAGAGTGCAACAACCTATGCTTTACGACTTCCTTAAACAATTCATCTTCATGGTTTACAACCACGGAATCTGAGTTCGCTTCATTCTCAAATGACTCTGACGGGTATTTATGGTTCCAAATTTCACGGCATCTCATCAACGCGTACTCTTCATTCTCCTCGTCGAAAACTGTCGGTCTCCCTATAAGTTTCGAGAATTTCGTCTCACAATATTCCTTGTAACTTACCTGAATCATTTCAGCACATTCAATTCCACTGCTGGGAAGATAACTAAAAGTAGAAGCAATATGAATTTAAAAGAGACGAATGAAATTGCGGGCATATAAAGCAACGAACAAATTTTCCTTCACTTTTCACTTTTAGCTTAGAGTGGGAAAAAGAGAAGAGGTTACCGGGTTTAATGTGTGACAAAACCAAACCCAGTCGACGTCGAAGGGGGGAAGAATCATGGGAGGGGATGAAGCGGGCGGCGTCAGATCGGAAATCAAGGGCATCCACAACTCATGATACCTGAGAAAATGAAAATCCGTCAAGAGCCACCGTGAGATGAGATGAGAAGAGGGGAGCTGAAAGAGACGACCTTCTGATGGCCTCAACTAGTGTGGAAGCGTGATGGAGGAAGTGAGAGTCGGCCACAGTTCTCAAGAACCCGATATTTCGTCTGGCGGCCGACACGAGATCCAGACCGAAACGTGTGGCGGCGATATCGGGGGTCTCGCTCAGGCATCTCGCCGAAAGTTCGGATGCCGACATTACGGTAGGGAGACTAAAAGCACCGAGAGAAAAGGGATCGGCAAATTGCACCGTAATGATCCGCGAGGAGAGAAGGAGAAAGCATGGATTGGTTTGAGAGTGGGATTTGGGGAGCGGTCAGAAGATGTCGTTGAATGGTAAGGGACAGATGGAATTGAACGGAGAATGTGTTTAAGGTGGCAGGAAGCGGACACGAGTTGTAGTTTAAGGAGGATGGTGGATTAGATTGGAGCATTCCATTCAGTGCTCTTTGAAGTTTAATCATCACTTTAACGCTAACTGTAAGCAAGAAAACATTTGATTTGCACGTGAAAGCACATCTAATATCCAATCCGTAGCCTGTAGGCTGAATATAAATAGACGGGTTCTTTATTGTATGTATGCAAAAGCAACTCTTCCTCTGATTTTTTTTTATTTATTAAATGAAGTTGATGGGCTAAAAAAAATGAACGAACACAGAGTTGTTCGATCTCCTGCAGTCGTGACTAGCATGCTAGGAATAAATCTGTTGATCGAACGGCAATCAAAGCAATGAACGAGTAATTTAATTATGGAGAAGTCATTCTCAAGGAGAGAAAATAGGGACACGTGTGACTTGCCCACTCAACTTACTGTGTACTAAACAGTGACGCCAATGAGCACGATAACACAACACGCGCTAAGCTCTTAATAAGATTCGTTGTCTATTGCTTTCTCTGGCGAGATGAGATCAGATTATGAAGAACAGGGTGGGAGTGAGAGATTAGTAAACATGGGAACAAATGGAGGGAAGGCAAGTTAATGGACGTGGTGAGAGATGAAGGGAGGAAATAATCAACGGCAGGCCGGAAATGAGGAACGAGGACACATGAAAGCATGGGGGCGAAAGGAACGGGGGAGAGTGAACGGAAACAGGAGACAAAACACAAAACACGCCCCCGGGGGGGGGGGGGGGGACTGTGGGCGCATTCCTATTATGAGTATATAGGAATGGGGCAGGATTGATAGAGAAGAGAGAGTGAATAGCAAGGGAAGAAGGTGACACCTGGCGTGATGTAAGAAGGATATTATAAAGCAGTAGAAAGTATGTAAAGGACGAACGTGTTTCCCGAACGGGATTTTCTACGAACGTCCTTTACTATAGGCAATAATGATAAACCATTCCTATTATAAGCTAATTCACAAAATATATATGTTGCAAAATCAAAATAAACAAGAACGCATAGTGTTTCCAACAATTCATCGTATTTAACTAAAGTGTTTCCCGTTCAAAAAAAAAAGAACGATAGACCGTAGAGTCCAAAATTATCCCAGTATTAGACATAATTTAGTAAGTAAGAAATAAAAAAAAAAAAAAAGAGTAAGCTCAGATAGATGTGAGAAGTCATACTCCCAGACCTTTGAGAAAGGCCTCGTAGTGAGCTGCGAAACACCAATATCCTCATCGCACTTGGCCTATATAATTCACAACTAAGCAACTCACTCAAATCACGTTATCACATCTAATATCCAACGAATCAACACATTGCGTGCATTAAATACCCCATATAATCTATAAAACCGCCCAAAAAATATTAAGAAGATGAGGGAGACGCGGACAGTATAAGGAGGAGTGACATCCGAATGGAAAAATCGGGTATTTATAGAGAAGGGCTAGGGTTAGGGTTTGAGTGAGAGACGAAGAAGAAGGCCGATTAAATAATCAGGTGAAGGCCTGGTCCAATGTAATGGGCCTAATTCCACCGACCCCTCCCTGGCAGCGAGTCCAATCCACGTGCACGATCCGCCACTTTCACCAGCTGATACGCTCCTTATATCGTTCTTTGGGATAGCATTCGCGCGTCCATGCTCCCTCTGACATCTAGCCAGCATATGTTTCTCAGTTCCGCTACTCCTGCAAATCTGCCGCATACAATTTTTCCAATTCAGGCACTACTTTTGGATTGAGCTTGAGCTGAGATAATGAGATCTGATAAATTATGATGATGCACAAATCTTGAGGATTGAAAAGGTTTCCAGCACCAATACAGAGGGCTGCTTCCCCACGCAATTGCGAGCTCTCTCGCACTCAGCATGTAGCGTATTTTACCCGTTGATTGCTCTATAGAGAATATCTGTTTCACCAACAAGTTCTCAGTATTCCATAAATTAATTAGATCATATTGATACGAAGATAAACTTAGAATTTGATGTTCAATTCGGTTAGCAGAGTTGCATTACCTTATTACCCTGATCAATTAGAAGCGGTTTACTTAAACTGAGAAGCAAGTCTTTCTTCGAGGAATAGATCGAGGGGGCTACCGGCCTGGAGAGAATTTCATGATAGTTGGGTGGTAAAGACTTCTCCCATATAATGTCTGAATTCGCCGTTGAGCGCGCCATGGACGAGATAACAGAGCATTTTCCAACGTCTCCCGACAAAATGTGCGCAAAACAGTCGTCAGGCAGAACTTCCATCGGACGCAGACCAGCCAACTTTTGAGATAGATAACGGGTGAAAAGTTCTATTTAATAGTTTACGTTCTGTGCCTGTGGCTGTGGGATCTGATCCAAACATATCGCTAATGTGTCGACATGAGGCATACACAGCATGATGGTCACATCTATGAGAGCACTTGCAGCCCATTCTTTTTAGGGTTAATGTCATTCTCAAACGCTACTCATCAAGCAGCGGTGGGAACTCCAAATTATGGATAATGATCATTACGGACGACGAGGTCATTTTCTTGATCCTATATTTGTCGCATCTCCAAAGGCACTCACGATTATCAATTGTCAAGGGACTGGATATTAGAATATTAGAATTACAAAAATAACCCCTGCTTGAGAATATTGGATCGAAGTCAAATAATGACCACGAGCTTATGAAAGAAGTGGCCTGATTGTCAATTAATGCAACTAAAAGAGTGCGAGTATATTGACATAATAAATAAGCTTATCGGCAAGGACTCGTTGACCCACCACATGGATGTGGCTGCATTACATACGGAGCTTCAGGATTGGCAATATATGTATCAATCCTGCACTTTTTTGTGTGGTACACGCGACAACAATTCAACCCTCCTATTTTCGTAAATTGACTGTATGTTTAGTGATGAATTTCAATAAATTTATATTATCTTATTTATAAATTACTCCTAACATATTTTATATATATTAAAAAATTTAAAAATTTATCAATTATATTATAAAATTTAACAACTTCTCAACTATACTCTTATTTAATATAACATAATACCTATTAAATATAAAAAATAAAAAATATATTCATATAATAAGATTTTTTTATATAAATAGAATAAAAATAAGTATTGTCTTTCATTTCTATAAATAGGACAAGCGAAGCTCTCATCCGGAGTTGGGACATGCTTTAATGGTTACTCGACAAGACATTATTGAGCCAAAGTAATTTTGGAAGTCACATGTTATTGCTTTTATTCTTCACCAAACAAAAGTTGATGGGGATAAAAGTTAAAAAATAAAAAACTATATGCATCGCACACTGCGGACTTATTCTCACGTGGCGTTGGGTTTTTTCGTTACCGTTTGGTCAAACATGCTTAGGCCTGATCCCAAGGCCTTCCAGGATGAGCCCTGCCTTCAATTGATAGCCTACTTCCTTCAGACTCATCTTCACCTCCTGGTCTTCTTCCCCACTGTAAAACTCCCCCAGTTCAATCTCCATCCATCCATCTTCTCTCCTCGCTGGAAATTTCTCATCTTCTTCCGCCTCCGGCGACTCGCTCAACATCCCTCTCCGATTCCCATAAAACAGAGTCTCCATCTTATGCTCTCTCTCGTCTTTCTCGCACAGATACGCCTTCCCCTTCTTCACCACGTTTCCCACTTCCACCATTACTTCAGGAGCCGCGCTGTCCAGACCGTACGCTCTATGAGACACCTTCATTATCAGATAAGCCCCGTACCTTGTGTTGGGTGTCAAAATCCCGGTTCTGATCTTGCATTTAATTTCTAACCAGCTAACTGCTCTGAGATGAGCCACCAACGAGAACCTGCAAATTCATTCATTGAATTAGTACTCTCTCAGACTCACTAGTTCAACGCATAGTAGCTGACGGAGTATGGAATAATTTAACATGCGAGACCTTGATTCGGGCATCGGTAACCAGCTCCATAACATGGGGTCGCTGCCCCACGTCACGGATAACTCCTTAGCAGAGATGATGTAAGATTTTTTACCCGAAGACCTGTCTAATTGGAAGCTCTGAAGCAAAAAATTTGCAAGATTAGAAAACAGAGAGAGACGAGATGAATTGAAAGAAGTGGAGGGATCACCTTGGAGCCATCATCGATTAGAAATGGACGGGAAAGAGCGTGAAAGAGGTCTCTTATGGAGGAGTAGACGAGAGGAGTGACTGCCCTGGAGACGATGTCGGAGTAGTCAGAGGGCAAGAAGGAGAGCCAGAGGAGATCGGAGAGAGCGGAGGACCGGAGGGAGGAGGAGACGCAGCTGAATCTGGATACGTCCGCCGGAGAAGTGAAGGACAGAATGGTGGAGACGCAGTCGTCCGGCAAGGTATCGATGTTAGACATGGGAGGCAACGTGGATGAGAAGACAAAGAAGAAGAAACGAGAGAGAGAGAGAGTTGAGGGAAGGCAGGATTTTTTTGATATTTTATAGTAGAAACGAAAAAGGAAAGAAACAAAAAGAAGGTGGGGGCCAGGGGGCCATGTAGACGACTATTCACGCGCCACCTCCTCCGTTCGTAATTCTATTTTGGCATTGGCCGACTCCCGTGGCCGCATAGCGTCATGTTGCGATGCGGATCACATCATTTGATCAATAATAATATTGTGGGCTACATTTAATTAAAACGTTCTCCTGATGATGGGTACAAAATAAATCTGGCTCCATGATGATTGAATCAGCCGCTAACCGTTTTGTTTCAAAGATAAGTAAAACTACAATTACAATTTATACGAGCTCGCCTCTCATTTGATAAAAACAGTGTTAGGAAAAAATGTCAATTTGAATATCAAGTGAATTTTAATATTCTGGCAAAAAAAAAATTGAATTTGAATATCACAAGTTCTGCACACCAGAGGAGATGAAACGAAAGAGACCGATATTTCAAATTTGTATGCATACCTTGTATTTTGAAATATTGTATTCGATATTTTGGAATAAAGAGCAAAAAAAGATGTATCAAAAAAAAAAGAGCAAAAAGAAAGAGAGAGAGAAACAGAAGGTGGGCTCAGGGGCGTAGGGCGCCATGGGGGTTTCTTCCGTACATGGAGACTGTTCACGCGCCCTCTTCATTTCATCATTCTAATTTGGGTATTGGCCCACTGATCGTAGGCTCATAGCCCACAGCGTCAAGTTGCGATTGCGATGGGGATCACACATTCTAGGACCATAGGACCATTTAATGGGTGTTGGATTTTTTAGAAATATTATTTTATTATAATTTTAATTATGATATTTGAGAAGATATTATAATTCTTATATATTTAAATTTATGTCTAAGGGTAATAAATAGTTCGCCCTGCCTAATATTAGTATCTTCTAAAAGGAAGAAAATTTTCACACTACTTTTAGATCATAAGTGAGCCTAATTTCTTTTAAAAAAATTTATAATAAAAACAAATTAGGTCCATAATAATTGAATCAGCCGCCAACCAATTTTGTTTCATAGATAAAACTTCAATTACACTTGCATCTATATGAGATTACCATTGAGGGGAAAAATAATATTTATTAACTAAATAAATAAATTAATTATAATTTTTCGATATGTATTCATATTATATATATTTTAATATATTTAAATTAATTAGTTAATCCTTATATTAGTTATAATTAATTAATTTAATTAATTTTTTATATCTATAGATAAAGTTAATTAACTCTTATAATTATGATTAGAGGTAGTATTAATTAATGTCTATGTTATAATTTTAGAGATAAAGATATATAGCAGTTGTCTTTATATCAAAATAATTTAAGCCAATTTAATATAATTTTATTTGATATTATATATTATTTATGTTTTCTTTAATTATTTAATATGGGGTTATATTATAATTTCTTCCAACCAACTTGTTTTTATGCATGGGCTTATACTTCTTTCGTCTATAATGTGCCTCGATATTTTCTAAAAAATTATAAGAAGTCTTGCATTAAAACTGACGACTAATGCTTGTAAATAAGTACTGGAGAAAGTAATAATAATTATCCACTCCATTTCATTATAATCTCCCAGACATAGTCTTAGAATTTGGGTCGTATTCATAACTCCCGTGGATTATAACACGTGTTATTTAAAATTTCAGTTTTGTCCGAAGGTCCAGAAGGAAAAAAAAAAGGGGTCGCATCCTAATAACGGTAGCAATTAGGCAGTGGTAGAGCTGGGGCCAAAAACGGGCCAGCCCGCTCCCAGCCTACCAAAATGCGGGGCGGTGCGGGGCGGGCTGACCCGTCAGCCCGCCACTTTTTTTTTTTTATTTTTAAAAAAAATATTTTTAACATTTTTAAAATACTAATAAAAAATTTCTAATGTTATATTAGTATAATAAAAAAATTACTCATGTTATACTCTTAAAAATTTTTATTTTTTATAAAAAAAATCTCAAATTTGATAATTATAAATCTAAATAAATATTAACATAATATTAATCAATTATAATATGTAAACATATAGTAACAAATAAGTAATTATCTTTACTAATATTCGATAATAGGAGTATTCAAAATAACATTTAAGTAAAATAAATGTTAAATAATAATATTAAAAAAAAAAGTGGCGGGCTGACGGGCCAGCCCGCCAATTTGGCGGGCTGAGTGCACAGCCCGCCCAAAAACGGGCTGACATTTTGCCAGCCCGAGCCCGCCCCCCTTAAGGTAAAACGGGCCCAGCCCGCGGGCTGGGCCCGTTTTACCAGCTCTAACTATAATGTCAGCCTCTTCGCCAATAAGCATTACAATATACTGTTCTTTCGCTTCTTTCTATGCCCAGACAAGACGGCTGCGGAGAAGGATCTACATATACACCTAGAGCTGGGAATGCGGGCTGGCCCGCCCGCTCCCAGCCCGCCAAAATGCGGGGCGGGCTGTGCAGCCCGCCCCAAAACGGGCTGGCAAAATGCCAGCCCGAGCCCACCCCCCTTAGTGGCGGGCTGGCCCGCCAGCCTGCCACTTTTTTTTTTTTAATTTTTTAAAAAAATATTGTTAACATTTTTAAAATACTAATAAAATTTTTCTAATGTTATATTAGTATAATAAAAAAATTACTCATGTTATACTCTTAAAAATTTCTATTTTTTATAAAAAAATCTCAAATTTGATAAATATAAATCTAAATAAATATTAACATAATATTAATCAATTATAATATGTAAACATATAGTAACAAATAAGTAATTATCTTTACTAATATTCGATAATAGGAGTATTCAAAATAACATTTAAGTAAAATAAATGTTAAATAATAATATTAAAAAAAAAAAGTGGCGGGCTGGCGGGCCAGTTGGCGGGCTGAGGGGGGCGGGCTGTGCAGCCAGCCCGAGCCCGCCCCCCTTAAGGTAAAACGGGCCCAACCCGCGGGCTGGGCCCGTTTTACCAGCTCTAGGCAGTGGTTAAGTTTTAATCACGGTATTTAAGAATGTATCTTAATTTTTGGGTATATAAGTTTATGCGATAATAGATAACTCGTCCTACCCGATAGGGGTGTTCATAGGCAGGGACCGGCAGGGCGACTCCCCTGCCCAGTGCCCTGCCCAAAAAAAGCATGGGCTGCATTTTGCAGCCCGATGCCCTGTCTTGCCCGGTAAAAGCCCTAACCATTTTAGACTGGGCATGGGCGGGCTGGACGTGTGCGGGCTGGATATGCCTAAGTTGTGATGCCATGCTCATGTTGTGGAAAAACTCTGCAATTATAAACTTCTAAAATAATATCATATTCATACGTCTTCTAGAGTTAAATAATATCTATAATCCATTAAAAATAAGGTAACAAAAAGATAATAATTAAAGTCTTGAAATTCATTGCATATAAAAAAATCTTGAAGTATAAGTAGTTTATAATTATAACTTTACATCAATTTTTCAAATGTTGACAAAGATGAAGTATCTAAAAAAATAAAATAAATAATTATAATTTGTAATGTAATCATATTATGATTAATAAAGTTAAAAAAATTAATATAGTTATAAATATTAAAAGATGCAACTACTTATTTAACTACTTATATTTATAAAATGACCTTTTAGTCACCAGTAACTATCATATTCTTCTTTCTAAGTGTAGCATATACGGAGAAAATTAAAAAAAATTAAAAAAAGGGTGCTCATGGGCAGGGCAGGGCAGGGCAACCCCTCTACCCGGTGCTTAACCCGAAAAAAATATGGGCTGCATTTTGCAGCCCGATGCCCAACCCTGTCCTATATTTATCGGGTTGGGCAGGGCCATTTTTTCGCGGGCTCAGGTGGGTATACCGGGCCGTAGGTTTTATGAACACCTCTACTTACCCGACATTAATATTGCTTAGAAGAAAATAAGATTTCGTTTTACTTTTAGATTGTGATGAGCCTAATTTCTTTCAAAAAAATTTATAAAAAAAAAATAGGCAGTGGCTAATTAATCATATGCCTACATTGTCATGAAAAAATATAGAGAAGTGAAGAAATAATTTTTTTTTATTTGCTTTTAAGGTTATAACTTCTAAGTGCACAAGCGTCCAGACATGCATTTTATTCGCGGGCATACAGTTGTAAAATTCAAAATTCTCTTCGTCGTCCCGTCTTGAAAGAAAAAGAACGTAAGTTTAACTCTCTACAAAATATAAATGGTAAAAGAGGTGCAAACTTTTGATGGTTTATACCTTTCATTAAATAAATAAAAAAAAATCATATTGCTTCTCACGTGGTGTTTAGCTGGAGTTAGCTAATCACAGCCGATCCAGCTAATCTGGAGTTAGCTGGACTGGGCCACACTAACGCTATCATGGAATCAAATCACATGCGAATCGAAGGAATGCCACGATCGGTCCCATTATTAGGCACCCTGAAAGTTTTCCCATTTTTATTTATTTATTCATTTTTTTTTCCAATACACTAATTAATCTGGTTTGTACAAGACTACCTGCCTCGTCGTTTTCTTCAGGGATTGATATGGTCCTGATCACTGTATTTGTTCCTGAGATGCGAGGTTCAGCGTTCACCTGTTCAAGGCCTATTCCTCGTGTTCTTTTTTTTTATTATTATTATAGTCAGCATTAATTTATTATATTTCACACGGTGTTTTAAACAGGAATCGCGTATTCGCATCCAAGAACTACGTGGCTTCCTTTTTTCACCTCTTAATAAGTTTTTTTCTTTCTCTTCTTAAGGATGCATGCATATTAAGATACAAAGAATAATCCAAATACTAATGAGTTCATAATATTTTATTTTGCACTCTTCCATCTAAATTAAATCAGATCATTAGGATAATACGATAAAAAAACAAGTTATAATTATTCTTTTTTTTTGCCATCAAAACAAGTTATAATTCGTTACATAAATACGAGGTAAAAGAATTCATTGCATATGCATATCTACCGATTTCATTACAATTTTCAAAACGTGATCAAACGAGGACATTCCTTTGCTTCATAAATTTCTTAAACAATTAACGCATAATAAAAGGCTAGTCGCCCCATTCAACTCCAATCTATTTCATTTCATTTTAAACTCCCAAACGCGCTCTTAAGCTATAGTTTGTTCCATAGAGAATACACCGTGGACTTCTATAGTCTCACGTGGCTTTCGGTATTCTCGTTATCTTGCTGGTCTGATCTGAATGCCTTCGACGATAAGCCCCGCTTTCAGTTGATATCTCACTTCCTTCACACTCATCTTCACTTCCTCGTCTCGTTCTCCGCTGTAGAACTCCCCCAACTCTAACTCCATCCACCCATCTTCTCTCCTCGCCGGATACTTTTCATCTTCTTCCTTCGCCGGCGACCCCCTCAACATCTCTCTCCGGTTGCCATAAAACAGACTCTCCATCTCGTGCTTTCTCTCGTCTTTCTCGCTCAGATATGCCTCCCCCTTCTTCACCACGTTCCCCACTTCCACCGATACTTCCGGAGCCGCACTGTCCAGACCGTACGCTCTATCAGACACCTTCATTATCAGATTTGCTCCGTACCAAGTGTTGGGTGTCAGAATCCCTGTGCTGATTTTGCATTTAATCTCCAACCAGCTAACTGCTCTGAGATGAGCCACCACCGAGAACCTCCAAATTCACTCATTTAATGAGTACTCTCTCAGACTTACTGGTTCAACGTATTAGCTGGCGGAATATGGGGGAATTTTACGAAGCGATCGATATATACCTTGATTCGGGCATGGGCGTCCAGCTCCATGACAGGGGGTCGTTGCCCCACGTCATCGACAACTCCGTAGCCGATAAGATGTAACTTTTTTTACCAGACGACTTGTCTAATTGGAAGCTCTGCAACACAATACTGCAATATTAGAGAGGACATAGAGACAGACGGAGTTGAGAGAAAGAAGTAAATATGAAGGGTTACCTTGGAGCCAGCATCAATGAGAATAGGACGGGAAAGAGCGTAAAAGAGGTCTCTCTTGGAAGAGAAGACGAGAGGCGTGACTGCCCTGGAAACGATGTCGGAGTAGTCGGAGGGCAAGAAGGAGATCCAGGGGAGATCAGAGAGAGCGGGGGATCTGAGGGAGGAGGAGACGGAGCAGAATCTGGAGACGTCAGCCGGAGAAGTGAAGGACAGAATGGTGGAGACGACGTCGTTCGGCAAGGTGTGGATGTTAGACATGCGAGGCAAAGAGAAGATGAAAGGCAATGGGAGATAGTGAGTGATGTTTGAATGTCAAAGCCGAAAATAGAGGAAAGCGAGTGATGGAGGGAAGGGGAATAGGGGCTTCCATATATAGCAACTCCAGAGAGGGGCCTACTCGTCATCCGTCATTATTATATTTTTGGTGGTGTTGAGTGTCGGCTGTAGCTAAGGTCAATCTCTGTGTTCCCAGAAGAAATCAAGTCTAGTCTACTCATCGTGAGAAAAACTGGTGATTTCATACATCTTTATGAGTCATGGTTCCCACCAAATACTTTCTTAACATGTAAAAAGTTTTGCCCATATCACGTGGTGTGTAATGAAATACTAAATTATAACAAAAGAACCACATGTTTAATAAAATTAAGTGAATTCGAATATCAGAAAGTACAGGGAAGGATCAAAAGATTATTTAATAATAGTCTGGCAGTTAAATTTAGTGGAAGCCAGGGGATGGGACCAGAATAAAATTCTGGTCTGACTTTTGGATTAATGATCATGGTCCTTTGAAGCATATCTCTTATGCAAGTATATCTGAAGCTGATCTTTCTAGACCAATATCAGATTTTATAGATGACCGTGGGCACTGGAAATTGCATCTATTTCAGCACCTTCTGCCTCCTAATATCTTAACGGATATATCGAAAATCACTGTTGATAGCAGACAAAAGGAATCTTCATGTTTGTGGAACTCAACCTCTTTTGGTCAATTTACTGTCAGATCTGCTTATAGGAATATGGAGGTTTTCAAATGGAACAATGCTGAGAAAATATGGCCACAAATATGGAAGATACCAATGGCAGCAATGAGTACGAACTTTTACGTGGCTTCTTCTCAAACGGTGATTACTCACCAACACTGAAAGATACAGACGTGGAATGACAATGCAGCAACAGTGTGGCCTTTGTCTTGGAGGTGAGACGAGGATATTGATCATGTCTTCAAGTTCTGTCCAATGGCTTCTGCAGTTTGGCGAAAAATTCTCCCAAATGACCTGTGTGCTGACGTCTTTGGACGAGATTTGGGGAATTGGATTAAGAAGACTTTAATTTGCTTGACCCAAAGTGGGATAGCTCCTGGAAAATTTGGCATTTCTACTACATGCTGGAAGAAACTTTGGCAAGTGCGCGATTGCCGTATTTTTGCAAACGAATCATACACTTTAGGAGGCATTTTGATTCCCATTAGAGTTTTAGTTAAACACACTCTAACTAGGTTTTCAACATTTAGATCACTTCTTTAATTTTTAGCTCTCTTTTAGTTTTGTTATTGTACAGTTTTACATGTTATCAATATATAAATCCTTTCCACTGAAAAAAAAAGTGTGATTAAAAAATACATATTCATGTTATCTTTAATTTAAGATATAATTTATAAGTACAAATCACGTTATAAATTAATATAAAAAAATATTGTAATTTTAAGGCATGCATTATTTTATGATATGACTTGAATGATGTATATTAATATTCCATGTAAATAAATTATAGTGTAGATTGTTTTTCGTCCTAGATTTTTATTTATTTTTTGAGAATGGCATTTAAATTTTAAAAGAAATAATTAATAATGATAAAGTCTTCCTTATTTTTTGTACTTAAATTTTCACGTGATATTGTTCCTTTTCAATCTCAGGATGCGGAATCAATCAATCAGTTTTTTAATTAAATTGTCAACAGTGTTTCACTCTAATTTTAAGTTTTTTTTTATTGACGGCAATTTGGTAGTATTTTGAACATCGTATCTTCTTCTTCTTTTTCATTAAATTACATGTTACATGTTTATTACATACTAATCCTTTTGAGCTGACAAATTGGATCAAGGTCTGTTTTAAACTCGTGCGAAAACCCAACTGGCGTCTTATTAGTTTGATCCAACTCGGTTTCACGACGAGTTAACAAAAGTCAAACCAATACATATTTAGGGGTGTGTTTATAATAGTTTTTGGAGGATAGATTTTGGGAAGAATAGATTTTGAAGAATAGATTTTAGGAAGAATAGATTTTAGGAATAAATATATTTGGATGATTAGTAGTATAATCACTTTTTATATTGGTAAATTACTAAAAAGGGTATGATATGACTAAAAGTAATAGAGATGAAAGATGATAGAGAATAAAGATGAGAGAGAAGAGAGTGTAGAGATGAGAGATGAGAGAGGAGAGAGGAGAGAGAAAAAGAGAGATAAGAGAAGAGAGTGGAAAAAGAAAAAGAGAGAGGAGAGATGATAGAGAAAAGAGAGGAGAGATGGTGTATGAAAAAGTAAGGATATAATAGTAATTGGATAATCTAAAACCTAGGTTTCAAACCAAAAGCTATTTTCAGTGGTTTATTCAAAACCGTGGTTTCAAACCGAGATTTTACCCAGGATCAATTCTCAACAAAAATAGTTGTTTGTGTAAAAAAAATTTAAACCGCGATTTTGACCCATAATTAATTTTAAAACGGGCTCCCAAACACACTAAATAAATCTTCTTTATTTATTTATTTATTTTAGCCATGCCAGTGCAGTTGTGTTTGATGTTTCGGATGAAGTGATCTGCCGTCCAAGCCCCCATAATTAAGTGTATCACGATATTCCTCCCATTATATATATAAGATCATATTTGTAATTTAAATTATAGGAAAAAACTTTTAAAAATAATTATTTTTTTATTATATTAAAAAAATTATTTTTAATATTCTTTCACCTGGTATATTTTCCCCTATCCAAAGTCAAATCAAACACCTTAAATTAATTTTAAAAAAATAATTAATATCATAAAATATTTAAAAGTATAATTAGCACTATAGAGTATTTAAATTTCACAATTTCACAATTTCACTTACATAAACATATATTTTTGTCCGATCTATGTCATTTTAATTTTTTATTTTGACACATTATTATTTAAAAGGTGACATGCGTCATATTGTATAAATAAAAATACTGAATAAACCTTAAAATTAATATTGTCTAAAATTTATATATAAAAATTAAAAAAAATTATAGTTTATTTAATATAATTTATTAAAATAATATTGTACATGTGACCTTTTAAATAATAATATGTCAAAATAAAAAATTTATATAATATGTATTAAAAGAAAGTTGGTATTTTTGTTACTAAATGAGTAAAATTGTACAAATTTAAATATTTTAGAGTGTTAGTCGCAACTCTAAAATTAGTTCAGAGTGTTAATTATATTTTTAAATATTTTAAGATATTAATTATTTTTATAAAATTATTCTATGACAGTAGATGCACATTTACTCTGATTTTTATTCTGCCTCCCCACGCACACACATATTTCACGGAGCAAGACAGCCGTATGGGAAAAGAGGTGATAATTCTTTTTTCCATCTAAGGGACGAATAACAGCATGCTAATCCACATCCTTCATATTAAAACAGACCTGTTTATTCAAACTCAGGGGAATTAGTCAGTGGCTTATACTAAGGCTGATAATTTGGGTTAGACCCGCTAACCCGCTAAAAAATGGCGGGTTGGGTTGCAAATATTGCAACCCACTTTGATGCGGGTCTTTTTGACCCGCACCCGCCAAGCTTTTTTTTTTTACTTTTTTTTATTATTTATATTACACATTTATACTTTACTAATTTGAGAGCTTTAGTTAAACAAGAGACATTATACTTAATTTATATTAATTTTATCTCATGGAGTCATTTCTTTCTTTATATATATTTATTTTATTTTATTATTATTTTTTTTGTGATAGATTTATCTATAGATAGTGATAAAATTGACTAAATAAATATTTTGATGACTTAAGACATGATTCGAATCTAATTAATATTGACATATGTAATTTAAAAAAAAAGTTGAAAAAAAATTAAAAAATTATATATAAAAAATTAAAAAAAAAACTGGCGGTATCGAATTGGGATTTCCCCAACCCGCCTCCACCCCAACCCGAGACGGGGCCAACCCGTTTTCGACAGGTTGACTCGCATTACCACCTCTAACTTATACCCATGATCCGTGATCGCTTCCATTCGAAATACATTATATTGCATCTGACAATGGAAACGCAAATAAACCATTTATTAAAAATTTGAATAATTAAATAATTTAAGCATTCCATGGGCCTTTATAATAATTTCTCATATTCAGGGCTGTTAAGAATAAAGTATTTATGAAACTGGTCCATAGGCATAGTTTGTTTTTTTGTTTTAAACCAGGCTAAAATTGTATGAGAATTTTTAGTTTTTATAACATACATTCTTTTTACATGATACAAAAATTTATATTAAATAATAATTCGTCTTAGTAATTTTAATAGTAACAATTAATTTTATTTTTTATTTTTAATCTATATAGCATTACGAAACAAAATATTCTCTCGCTGTAAATATAGTTATTGTAATTCTTTTTATGCCCCAGAGGCCTCATCTTCGTTATGATAATGGGCCGAATTTACTGGGCCGGCCCAAGGGTGCAAAGTCCATGCGTAAAAATTGCCGGATGTGGGGCTCCACCGCCTTATTTCTCTTTCCGGGTTTTGCCTTTGGGTACAAGCCTCATTTCTCTTTCCCTCCAAAAGGTTGAACCGTTTCCGCTCCCACTTTAAAGACCACGTCTACCTCCCCGTGGCGTTCACGCAATCGTACATCCTCGCTTCTCTTCACTCATCCATCCATGGCGCTTACACTCAACCTTAGGCCTTCATCTCTGATCTCTCCCTCCTTAAATCTTCATTCACAGTGTTTGGCTTCTTCAACCTCCTTGAAAACCCCTTCCAAATCAGCCTTCTCTAGCCCCTTCCCTCCAGCAATTTCCCAACACCTGAACCCTCCTCCCATCCTCAGCCGAAGGCTTTTCCTTCCTTCAGTCTCCGGCATCTGGGACGCTTTAACTGGAGGAGCCAATAATGCCAGTGAATCCGTGCTTTCAGTTTGACGTGGAATGCTTCTCTTTAGGCAGGCACTCTTCGTTATCTTTTGCCAAAGAGCAGCTTCTTTCTCATTCTTCCTCTGATAGAATTTTTGCAAATCCGGCATCTGTCACCCTTCTGGTGCATTTTATCTATCAAGGGTAATATTCCGGGGTCTTTAGCGGAGTTCAACGAGGCAATTGAGTTGGACCCTCGTCAGAAGGCGTGTAGGTTTATAAATTTTGGGAACGCTAATATGAATTTGGAATATTGATATTTGAGCCAATTTACATGGAACTGGTTATGGACATTTTGGTTGGTACCAGATCTTTGGCAAAGGGGACTATCATTGTGCCATCTCGATAGGTACTCATACTATATCTCTTGGCTTTTCGACTCTCCTAAATCCCACTACTAGCTTCTAGCATTTATATCTCATTTCCTTTAGTCACCTTTCCGCTCAGGAGAAATATTTTATCATCAATGTCGTTCTAAGAAATATAAAGCTACTCTGCCTGACTGAATTAAGACTTTGAGTTCATCTCACGATAGATTTGAAGAAGGAGCGGAGCAGTTTCGGTCAGATGTTGCACAAAATCCAAATGATACGGAGGAGTCCATATGGTGCTTTCTGTGCGAAGCTCAACTATATGGAGTGGATGAAGCAAGGAAGAGATTTCTTGAGGCAAGTCATAAGTTCCATTACTAGGACTTTGACATGAAATTGAGCTTTCAGATGCTCAAAGAAAACATCCACTAATTAATTGAATTTAGGTTGGCAGAGACCCACGGCCTGTCATGAGGGAAGCATACAATATGTTTAAAGATGGTGGGGATCCCGAGAAGGTGTGCTTTGCTTTTGATGTTTCTTGACTCATAATGCAATTCATCTAAAAGAGCTAGACCTCATGTAACCCGGTTACCCGGTGATCCTTGTTGGATTTTCGTACAAGATTTCGATGGTAGAGTCAGGCCTTGTCAAACAGCACTACAATTAGTCTGACCTGATAAAAATCTGAATCTGGAATGTTGTCTATGTTTGAACAAGGGTTGCCGTTGAGCTTCTCTCTTGAAAGATTACTTGGTATACAACAAGGATTGACAGGGAAGACTGTCTAGTTTGCAGTTTTGCATGTTTATTCATAATTCAATTGAAAATTGTCTCATGATAAGTATGGATATTTTATTCACAATTTGTTCATTTGTACTATTATTTAGAACTCACCTTTGACTTGTAGTTGGTTAGTTTGCAGTACATATAAATGTTCAGTTCCCTGCGCAGAAGGCTACATCCATGCATGCATGTGTGTGTGTGTAACATTTTAAATTTAACGCGATTCTGTTGTTGTTTAGATACCTGTTTGAAATTCTAGAGCAATATCTGACAAAAAATTGGTATTTTTGACTAGCTTGTGGCTGCATTTTCCCCAGGCAGAGAAAATGAGTATTTTTGTGTTTCATTGTATGCCGTGTTAGAAGGTGAATTAATTAGGTGATTAGTGTTAATCACTTGTACCTAAATAACTCTAGAATTCTATATAAAGGGCTATAGTCAATGGTTGAGGTGTGGGATAGTAAGATCCTCACCATAGTGAGAGAGAGGGTAACTTGGGTCTCTCTTCACAAAATCTCATAGGGTTATGGGATTAGTTAATCGCCCTTGTGTAAGGGTAGATCAATTGTGAATCTTGTAATGAGCATGTTGCTCTATGGTTAATGAAGATGATGATATTCTTCTCCAATCAATATTATTAACATGGTATCAAAGCAGGCTGTGTTGTGGACTTGTTATATGTTATTCTTGTTTTTCCACCGTAGCCCAATCTTGAATCCCTGCTGCCAAACAGAGCCTATCTTAGCAATCTTGAATCCCTGCTGCCAAACAGAGCCTATCTTAGCAACAACAACATCGTTGCTCCTAGCTTCTTGATTCTGCCACCGTCAAAGTCTATTGTGCGCGCCGCCACAAGCCATCTCTCCGTCGTAAGATTGGATCAAAGTTCTTGGCAGATCCTTGCTTCCGCAACTTGGAGTTTCACAGATTCAAGAAGCAAAGAAACCGGCAACATCATGCTCACCATTGATTCTCAGGCCGCAATCTTCGCCCTTTCCACAATTCCTTGCCGACGTTTTGCGTAAATGCTGTTCGTTGGGACTGGAGATGAAGTATGTGTCTTCAAAGACTCCTTGATGTTGCAAAGTCGTCTTTCTTGTTCTCTATACCCGCTGCTTCAAGATTTGCTCAGTTCCTTTGTGTCAAGATTCAAGCATTCTTACTTCTTCGATAATCTCTCTCTGCCAAAGACCCCAAGTCTGCAATATTGATATTCAATTTTCTGGACTTCGGCAAGACTCTCTGTCTCCATCATATCTGAAGGCCTTTGTTTTGGAATGGTCAATGTTTGGGTGACAATCCAATATGTTTGTTAGAAGTTTCCAAGGAGGAATAAGTTCGATTGCTACACTTCTTAACCAACGTTTGTGTTACCATTGGATGTATATTCATTGTTAGGCATTCTTTCGCATGCTGGTTTAAAGTTCTACATGCATAAGAATTTGAAGATGCATGTTCTTGAAGAATTTAAAAGGACCATTTTAATGATCAAACAGTTATATATCTTGATCCTTTATTACTCTTGGCTTGTTATGATGCTGGTAGAGATTAATTGTTGACTTGAAGCACTAATGGGTTCTGATTACAGTAGCAGTGTCTATTCATCTTTTCTTTGCAATGGTAAGCGGATATGCTCACCAAGTGTAGAGTAAAAGAACCAAACGAAGCACAATAAAAGGGCTTTGAGAAACAATGGTTTTCATTGTTATTGGCATGCATAAATGGCTCTCAATCTAGCAGATGGGCAGAAGATTGAGAAGGCCTTGATTTTGTATGATGAAATAGTTTCTATTGGCTTGATGGTCCATGTGTGCAGCAATATTGATATAGTTGACCAAAGTTGTGTTTCAATCATTTGTATGGTTGAGTATTCTTTCCAATATCACTTTACCCCCATAGTTTGTATGGCTAATGGGGGTTGTTAACAAGTTCTAGCACTCAGTTATACGGAAAAAGAAGGTTGCTGCACCAAGAAGCTAAAGCAGACTATGACAATATAATTCATTATGGAGTTGCAAATGGAGAACAAGGCCAAAGTAGGAAAGTCAAATGAGGCACACCAGAAGGCTTATGAAGAATCAGAAGATGGGGTCTATAAAAGCTGAATTAATGAATGAAGTGCTCAAGTTTATGGCTACAAAGGTTAAAAAAAAAAAGAAGAAGAAGGGAAGATATCTCCATAGAAATTGCTGCTCCAAGTATTCATTGAGGAAGGAAAGTTTTTGAAGAAATTTTCATATTGTATTTTGTAAAATGAGATTAGTTTGGTTTAATTCACCTTACTCCCTTGTGTGTTGTGTTGGCAAATTGAACACCTAGAGTTAAGGGGTGTCAACTTGAGCGGGGGTGTTAGAAGGTGAATTAATTAGGTGATTAGTGTTAATCACTTGTACCTAAATAACTCTATAATTCTATATAAAGGGCTATAGTCCATGGTTGAAGTGTGGGATAGTAAGATCCTCACCATAGTGAGAGAGAGGGTAACTTGGGTCTCTCTTCACAAAATCTCATAGGGTTATGGGATTAGTTAATCGCCCTTGTGTAAGGGTAGATCAATTGTAAATCTTGTAATGAGCATGTTGCTCTATGGTTAATGAAGATGATGATATTCTTCTCCAATCAATATTATTAACATGCCAGGCTTTATTATGAATCTCAGGTATTCTGGCAACTTCTTAATTTCCCCTGTATTTTGATCCCCACTATATTGATATGTGTTTGAACAACGAATTAAAAGAACAAACAAGTAAACAAAAGAAGCACGACCATCTTCACGGGCCTGCTGCTGATTTTAGAAGGCATGCCTGGCGGAGATCACGGTGTCAAGTTGCCATCATGTAGATCTATTTTTTTTAGTTGCCCACCCGATTCACCGGAGTTTTGCCCCGCCTACATCCGGATCTGACTCGTATCACGTACTTGGCTATAGTGGATGAGTCTCCTAACATGTATTTTCTGTATACGCCAAGGCTCGAACTCAAGACCTTGTTTAAGCGATACCGAATTGTTTATCATTCGGACTAACCCCCGTTAGTTCATGGAGACCTATTAATTCAACATGTCTTCTCTCTGCATAACTATTTTTAGAAGGTGCTACTTTTCTTGAACAGCAGTGGATCGCTCAAAATATTTGGGTTTGAATTTCTGTCACTGCTTTTGTTTCTTCTTATGAACCCCTGGCCCAAAAGAAAAAAATTCTAGAAGAGGTTCATTAGTCATGGCACTCTTGTCCCTCGAATCTGAGATATCTTGTTCTTAATATGTGTTTGGGAGTTGATCCCCAAGTAGCTTAATTATGATAGTTGAATTGGGCTTATAGCCCTCCTTTTTACCAAAAAAAAATATGTTTTTTTATTTATGGAAAACAGGGATCTAGATTTTAGTTCTATTAGCATGGATCCTTAACTGACGTGAGAATGCTTCTTGCTGATCAGTCTTGTCTTTAATTTCTGATATATACCGATATTGACTTGCGAATTTCGAAATGAATATCAATTATTTTCTATTTTGTAGAAAAACTCGGAGGGCGCTAAGCTTCATATAGTTGCTGCTTGCCAGTCAACCTATGGACAAAGGTTTGGTGCAATTATAACACTTTGAGCATATTATATCAATATGTCAATTTTATAATTTGAAATTAAATATATCTTGTTAAAATATTTATTAACAAGTTATTCAAAATTTTGAATTAGTTTTTAATTTTTTAAATTAAAAATTACATGATTTAGTATGAAAATAAGGGGTAAATTAATAAATAAGTTATTCTAATATAGTTTTTAATTAAAAAATATTTTTTTTTAAATATTCTTTATAAGTGTTCAATGGTTTGGACTAAGTTGTGGACATTGTGGCTAGAAATTTGAAGGGGGTAGCGGGCAAAACTCAACTGGGAAAGCGACGGTGTAACAAGACTTGGGATGATGATTCCTTCGTAGTGGCGAAAGAAAAAATGATGTAGCCTTTGTGCGGTTTCTTTTTTCAGCATGTCCTCATGAAACATAACAAGGCATTGGCCCCATGCCAAATAGGAAAGCCTTTTTAATTTAATTGACTTTTTTGTTCTCAGTTGTGGGCCTGCTTTCTATGGATTATTTTCATTTTCTTGAGGCCCCCTTTATCTAGTTCGGCTTAACTGAAAAAAAAGAAAATTTTGTTTTGCAAGAGCAATCATTTTATTTCTTTTGGATATACTACCTATATGGTGCTTGGTATGATCAAGTTAGATTTTGACCTCGTTAAAAACATTTTTCTCAATACGATTTTTTTATCCACAAGTTTTTGAAGTTTTCACGTTGCTTAGAGGATCTTTCCCACTCTTAGTGCAGGAAACGTAATGAAAAGCGTAAGATGCAGAAGCATCACGTCAAGTTGATCAATCGAGAGAAAGATGTCTCTTGAGCTTTTAAAGAAAAGAAGGAAATAAAAATTTGTTATTATTTATAACAAATGGGTTGCAGCAAGTGCAAACAGGGGCTTGTTGACAAGAACCAAGACGCAGGACAAGTTGTGATGCTGACCGGAACCAATAAATAGTTTAGATTTTGTCGTACGTATGTAAGTTGGGATGTGATTAAAGAATTGGTAAAGCGCCCGATGCGGAACCTAACTGCATCAGTTTGAATATTGTGAATTAGTATATGATTATGAAGAGCCAATCATTTGGAATATGGGCATATTCTGTGTGTCGCTAGCATATTAATTTTGGATATTCTCTCCCCCCAGATTCCTCCATCGCATATGCCCCTGCCCCGCCTCCCCTTGCACCTTCTCTCCACGCCCTTGTCTGTCGTTTTGGCCCTTTCTCTCCCCTCTTTCGCCATATCAACCATTCATATAGGCGATCGATTTGGATAAATACCAAATCTAACTATGATATTCTCATTTATCATACCTAAAATACGAGAATGATCCGTGTAAACCAAGATGAAGTTCAATTTTTCAAAAGATTACCCCCCAAAAAAAAAGAAAAAGAAAATACAACGTGGCATGATAGTTGCGACCCGTCTAATTGAGTTTGCGTGCAGCCGGTGTCATCCTAGCCCTCTCTGCCTCCGTTCTGGTATTGGAATACCTGAAACCAAGGAATCCCTGAAAAACTATAAAAGGCGCCACTTTCTGTCTGCTACATTTTCGATCTCCTCAATTGTTCGCGCGCGCGCAATCCTCTCGCTCTTTTCTCGGTCTCTGCTACTGACTCCATATTCACTCCACCAATACTCATGCCATATACACTGTCATATTGATTGATTCTTGTGCCTACTTGTTTGAGGGTTCGCTATGTCAACGGAGCGGCTGATCGAACCTTCCGATGCAATGTCCGAAGCATTGCCGACTTCTCAGTCGTTCAGGCAATGCGGCGAACCTGGTTGGATATTTGAAGAATTGCCCAATGCCACCATTGTTTCCGTTTCCAGACCAGACACCGGAGATATTAGTCCAATCCTTCTGTCTTACACCATAGAGTTGGAGTACAAACAGGCATTCTCACTCTCTCTTCCTCTCCGTGCATATCATGTTCTGCCTTTCTGTTTTTCTATCAATCAAATCTGTACTCCTGGTTTTTCTCTTGTTTGGCTTATCAGAGAATTCATGGATGGCGATTTGTTTTTTGATCTAATTTTTGTTTCCTAATTCTTCATTACGTGAAGTTAAAGCGAAGAAAGGGTGGGAGAACTAAGCATAGACTATTTCAAGTGTTGTTCGCTCAAACTTGTGGTCTAAGTCATTGGCAAAAATATTGCTTGTGATTGTGATTATTCTTTCTTGTGCTCAATTTTGCTACGCAAATCATTTTTAGTAGAATTTGATTATTGTATTAATTTATCCATGAGGATGAGCTGATCAGTTGAAATTACGTTACGCGACTAACTTACAAAATATACTGAGATTTTATGGATTATTTTGCATATTCTGGTATTTTTACGGTTCGCTCAATACATTTTCCCCTCATATGCTTTCCGTATCAGTGATGGGCGGATTCGGATTAAAGCATGTACTTGTAGTTATAGATGGTGCATTTAAGAACCTTCCTGGCACATAGTAAATTTGTTTTAGCAAAATTTTACAAGCAAAATAATATTTTCATCTCTCATGCTAAGAGAGGCCTTCTGTCATTTTAAAGGAAAAGTGATTTCTTCTACTTCTGGCTACCTCTTTGCAAATAGCAAGTCATGTCCGGCTAATTTATTGATAATAATTGAAATTGTTTGACACAGTTCAAATGGCGCTTAATGAAGAAAGCCTCACAAGTTCTCTACTTACATTTCGCTTTAAAGAAACGCGCATTAATTGAAGAATTTTACGACAAACAGGAGCAGGTTTGCGCATATTTTGCATTTTTTGTGGCCATTTTTTTCTTTTAATCTTCTATTGGTTTCCCAATCTCATGCATTCGCATAATTTTTATATCTACATCCTTCATCTAGTAAAAGTATATGCTTATGCTTCCAATAGCTTTAGTTCTTTGATATTCTGTCTTATTTCTTATTTTCAACTTTCTCCTTAAGGTAAAAGAATGGCTGCAAAGCTTAGGAATATTTGATCAATTAGCGATGGTGCAAGATGCTGAAGAACCTGATGATGGGGCTGTGCCTTTACATCGTGAAGACAGTATCAGGAACAGGTATCTCAATTTATATTGCCATAATATGATGCATTTTAAACCTCTCAACATACCTTAAATTCTTTACATTATTCCCCTGAATGAGCTTAAGGAAAGATACTAAATATATTTTTATCATTATTTGAAACTTGATCAGATATGTACCATCCGCGGCAGCCCTACCAATCATTCGTCCAACACTAGGAGGGCAGCAGTCAGTTGCAGATAAAGCAAAAGTAGCAATGCAGGGTTACTTGAATCATTTCCTTGGACACTTGGATATTGTCAATTCTCGAGAGGCAAGTAGTAATACTCATGATGAATTTCTTTGCTTAGATGAATTTTTGCTGATACATTTGCAGATTGCACGCTGTTCCTTCTGCAAAGGTTTAAATAACACTTTAGTACTACTGTCTATGGAGAAGTTGTTACCGAATACAAACAAATTTATTCACCTTTAGTTAGAATATAAGGGGGTTGATATGAGAATAGAACTCCCCTCTATGCTTATTACCCCTATGGCCCTCATACAACAGTGATATTGATGTAATTCTGGGTAGCAAAATACTAATTTTCCATAATTGCTGCAACTTCTCTGGTGCTAAAATAATCCTTTATGACATATGGCTTTGGATTACAGGTCTGCAAGTTCTTGGAGGTCTCTAGGTTATCCTTTTTACAGGATTATGGATCAAAAATGAAAGAGGGCTATGTAATGGTGAGGCGCTTATCAAATATCTCAAGGGATTCAGATGTAACATGCTTTCCATGCGAATGGCTGGGTTTCTGTAATAACAACTGGTCCAAGGTTTGGGCATACAACTTATTTTCTTTGTAATCTTATCATACAAATTAAATTTTCCTACATTTTATTCTTAGTCTTATTCCTAAGATTTCAATGCCTGCACATAGGTGTGGGCTGTCCTGAAACCTGGCTTTTTAGCCTTGCTGGATGATCCTTTCAGCAACAAACCGGTAGATATAATTGTTTTTGATATCCTCCCTTCATCAAGTGAAGATAAGGGTTCCTCGATATATTTGGCTGATCATGTCATTGAACGCAATCCCTTAAGATACACATTTAACGTGAGTTACTCTCTAGTGCTACTGTATTTTGAAACTAAGACGTGTTCTGATTGATTATCACTTCATACAGAAGAGCCAGCCCTGTAACTATTCTGTTTTGCTCTCAAACAAATAATAATAACAATTGAATTTGTAAGGTAACTAGCGGAAATCGGAGCATAAGTTTGAGAACTAGCAGCAGTGCCAAAGTTAAAGATTGGGTTACTAAAATTAACGATGCTGGTCTTAGACCTCGAGAGGGTTGGTGTCGTCCTCATCGCTTTGGTTCATTTGCTCCCATAAGAGGTTTGACTGAAGATGGAAGCCAAGCCCAGTGGTTTATAGATGGGAAGGCAGCATTCGAAGCAATTGCTTCCTCAATTCAGGAAGCAAAGTCAGAGGTACATGCCGTTTAGTCATTGGTAACTAGAGTGTATATATTTGGCTTGTTTTAGTGGACAACTGGACATTTATTGCTGACCCAAGATGTAAACTGGGTGCAGATCCTTATCACTGGATGGTGGCTTTGCCCAGAGCTCTATCTGAAACGTCCTTTTCACTCTCATTCTTCCTTTAGGCTGGACGCGTTACTAGAAGAAAAGGCTAAAGAAGGAGTTAAGGTACACATTTTTCTCATTCTCCCTCTCTCTCACACACAATCGGTTCTGTATATGACTTCCTTATTTAGGAGTGTCTGATACTTAAAGATGGGCTTATTAGTTATTACTTCAAATTATTTAAAGCTCTATGTGCTTCTTGCCGCCTTCTTATTTTTTCGGCCATATACAGATCTATGTGCTTCTCTACAAGGAGGTCTCTTTAGCTTTAAAAATCAACAGCTTGTACAGTAAGAGAAGGCTTCTCAACATTCATGAAAACGTGAGAGTATTGCGGTATCCCAACCATTTATCGACTGGTGTCTATTTATGGTAAGAACTATACTATGAAGTGTGAACATCGCCTTCATTCATAAAAACAACAAAGGTGGACTAGGCATAATGATACCGCTTGCTTTCATTCAGGTCGCACCATGAAAAACTTGTAATCGTTGATTACAATATTTGCTATTTTGGAGGTCTAGATTTATGCTTTGGCCGTTATGACACAACTGAACACAAAGTGGGTGATTTCCCCTCCGAAATATGGCCTGGAAAGGACTATTACAACCCAAGGTATGTTTTAGAAAGAAAATAAATGAATTTTACGAGAAAAATAGAATGTAATCAATGAATTCATGATTTATGGATTACATGGTGGTGTCGAAGCTTTTTATAATATATCGTTTGTGGAATATACTCTGGACAGAGAATCTGAACCTAATTCATGGGAAGACACCATGAGAGATGAACTGGATCGTGAAAAGTATCCCCGCATGCCGTGGCACGACGTCCATTGTGCTATTTGGGGACCTCCCTGTCGTGACATTGCTCGGCACTTTGTTCAACGTTGGAACCATGCTAAGGTATATCTTTTGCCCAATGTTTAAGTTTTCCTCTCTCTTTTTTCATTTTCTTTTCCCTCCTCTTTTCTTACATGTTGAGTCATTCGCAGAGAACTAAAGCTCCAAATGAACAGACCATTCCGCTACTTATGCCTCACCACCACATGGTTATCCCTCACTACATGGGAAGAAGCAAAGAGATGGATATCGATGGATGCAAAGAAGACGACAAGAAAGTTGAAAGTCAGGATTCCTCTTCGTCACAGTCACCCTCGCTAGATATACCATTGCTTCTGCCTCAAGAAGCTGGTGGAGAAGATCTTAAGTTAATGGGGAACAATATGAATAATAATCTCATGGATCAGACAATTTTTTGTGAAAGCCAAAATCCAAGCGACGAAACTTCAGATGCTAAGGTAGAAGGTTTACTAAATGAATTTGATCCCTTTAACTCGGAGAGACAATCTCCCATGGATGCTTCAGATGATGATTGGTGGGTAACACCTGAAGAAGGTTACTGCGAGGCCACTGCCAAGGGATATGGAGAAGTTGGTCCTCGTACTAAATGCTGTTGTCAGGTTAGTAATGCCTCCTGGATCTGGTATCAATATCTTTGACTGAATCTTACAATGAGCCTTAGATTCTATACAAGTTCGTAACCAATTGACCACTGCTTTAGTGCATGGACTATTTATTTATTTTAATATTATTTTACAATATTATTTATCTGCCGCCATCTTGGATGGATACGCTATCCACAGGTAATCAGGAGTGTCAGCCACTGGTCTGCTGGAACAAGTCAGACTGAAGAAAGCATCCACACTGCTTATTGTTCTCTCATTGAAAAAGCGAAACATTTTATCTACATCGAGGTAATCGAATTGTGATTTTCTTTTCTTTTCTTGTTGATGATTTATTAGGAACTGCAGTTCTCTATCCTATCTCCTTATTGGTAATTTGATCCTGCGTACAGCATTGCAAACACACGAAAGAAAGGTTTAAATAGCATATATCTGCTTCTTTTATATTTTATATTTTATTTTAAAAAAATGAAAAACTTATTCCGTTTGCCTTTTTCATTGTTTTCCTTTCAGAACCAGTTTTTCATATCGGGCCTGGCAACAGATGATACTATACAGAACCGTATATTGGAAGCATTATATAGGCGTATTTTACTGGCTCACAAAGAGCAAAAGCCTTTTAGAGTTATAATTGTGATGCCTCTATTGCCTGGCTTCCAGGTAAATTTTGCTGGCCTTCTTTGCGTAACATTCAGTCCTTTATGCAACATGCTTGAAATAACTCCTGTTGTAAGTTGCCACTAGCAGGGTGGTCTCGATGATGGTGGTGCCGCGACTGTGAGAGCCATAACACATTGGCAGCATCGAACAATCTCTAGAGAAAAACACTCCATATTAGCCAACCTTAGAGCTGTACTTGGCCCTAAGACTGAAGATTACATTTCTTTCTACGGTCTGCGTTCTCATGGTAGACTTTCTTCTGATGGCCCTATGGTTACAAGTCAGGTACTTTATTACATATTACCATTCTATGCACCTTCCTACTCCCCTTTATCTATTCTGCCTTGCTCTCCAGAGTTTGGCTTCACTAGAACTAATAAACAATGTTTTACCTGTAAAATCATGAATTAGTCTTCATCGTGAAATGATTGAGTTTTGAAACTGGCTTCCTACAATTCATATGATATTATTTATATTACCTTATCTATGCAGGTCTATGTACACAGCAAATTGATGATCGTAGATGACCGTGCTGCTATAATTGGATCTTCTAATATAAATGATAGGAGTTTGCTAGGTTCAAGAGATTCTGAGGTATAGTTCGTAGCTCAAAACTTGCTATTTTTAGAGGTTATGTAACAAAGTTACAATGAGACGTAATTTTAGTAAAATTCTTTGTAATATCTTTCCATAAAGGGTTGGCCTGGCGAAAAGCAAATTACTGAGTCTTATTCATATATATATATTTTTGTAACCAGATTGGAGTGGTAATAGAAGACAAAGAATATGTCAATTCATCTATGAATGGAAAGTCATGGAAGGCTGGGAAATTTTCCTATAGCCTCCGTTGCTCCTTATGGTCTGAGCACCTTGGTTTAAATACTGGAGAGGTAAATAAAATCAGTGATCCAGTAGCAGATACAACTTATAAGGACTTATGGTCAGCAACTGCAAAGGTGAGACTTGTTCAAGTTTTAAATTTTATCCATATTCCACCGATTCGGTCATTGAAACTTTATCTGCATGTTGAGTAGCTTTTTTTGTCGTTATGCTCCTATTATGGTAGTATATTAACTGCTATTTCCCACGTGTGATAGGAAAATACTAGGATATACCATAAGGTCTTTTCCTGCATACCCAATGATGACATACACTCCAGGTATGGTTTTATGATTTATCCCACCTGTGTTGTTGGTTTTTTTTCTTTCAGCCTTAGATTTCTCTAATATGTTATTGGCATAAATTGCAGAGCCGCACTTAGGCAAAAAATGGCTCACTTGAAGGAGAAACTCGGTCATACCACCATAGACCCGGGAATAGACCCTGATCAAACAGAGCACGCAGGCAGACTGAAGTGCATAAAGGGGCATCTTGTTTGTTTTCCTTTGGAATTCATGCGTGGAGAAGATTTAAGACCAGCTTTCAATGAGAGTGAGTTTTATGTGTCTCCTCATGTATATCATTAAGTATGCCAGTTCGGAAGCCAAGGAGAAATCTCTTAGAATTTTTGTATATAACTGAGAGGACTAGGTATTATTCATGCGTGGATTCTGCAGCATTTATAAGCCAATGGTGGAATTAAAAAAGGGAAAGGGCGAAAGTGAAAGGAAATATTTGATGACACTAACTGGAGTCTTATGAAAACCGATGGCAGCTTAGAAGCCACACTGTACAGCACTAATTCATTGATTTGATTGCGAATTGTGTATACGTACATTTTTTCATTGGCCCGGGATGGGCCTTTTTTCTTCCTTGAAATTAGTAAAGTACTATTTGGCTATCATTGTAATTAAATATTGTTTTATGAATCTTTATTTGAGGTTAGATCTAGTTCTGAGTTGTGATCTTTACTATTTTTGAGTTTTCACTCTTTTGTTGAGACAATTCAGTGTTTTAATCTTAGATTTGATTCAATCAAATGTCACTTGCTCGTGGAACCATGCTCTCAAGGAAGTGGGTTATATACATAATGGACAAGGAAACTTGGAAAATATCTGGGGTGTTGGATTTCATGGAGAACTGTGAATTATTTTCTTCTCTTCCTCACGGTTAGTAAGTATCAACATAATGTAAAATAGTAGTATTGTAACGCTTGTGAATGATAATCGTAAACAATTAAGTATCCTTGCTGAGAGGGAATGCCCTGCAGCAGAGGGACCTTACCTAATTCTAAGTCGGCTCTGATTACTACTTTCTCATTGGCCAGCTCATTCAACCCGACACAACAGATATAATCTTGTCAACATCAATCTCAACCCCATCTTTCTCAAAATAACTATACGTGACGCCCGCTTTGATTCATAAACACTTTGATCAGATAATTATTGAAGGTAGCTAGATTTTTCGTGGTTCCTTGTTTGGGAATTTTCAAGCCAAGTGCCGTTAATTAGAAAAGCCAATTGATGGCATTCATCTTGCAGTTCTTAAGACAGTAATGTCAATCTTATCCTATCGCTTAAATATCAGAATATATATATATATACACGACATATCGCTTAGTAAATCCTACAGCATTATGTTGCCACTCAAGGAGATGCTAAGTTTCGAAGCATCCGCATGGGGCACTTTTTTCATAAGGACGTGATATTCTACGCTCCCTAGTAGTAATGGCACTCGTATGTATAATTCACACATATTCTCGTCACCATCACTTTTATCAAGTTCTTTATTTTCCCTTTTGGTTTAAAGGTCGGCCAATAGGACATGAGGGACAGCAAATGGTATGAGTGTTAGGTATGAGATAGGTTTGTTCTGAGCATATACTTGGCCCTGCAAGTGACCTATACGACAAACCTGTCGACGGCCACACTGATTTTGCAAGTGGGAATCATATCAGCAGCTCAAACAATGCACGTAAACATCTTTCTACCTACTCTTTGATACTACATATAGTATATAGACTCTGTGCGCGCGTAAAGATCATTGATCCACACGTATCGGGAAAATATATATAGCAGTGCGAAACTGCGAATCTTGCACTTGGGTTGAATCCAGCCATGTCGTCGTAAAATGGAATCCAAACTCTACTTTTTTCCTGGTCTAGGTACCAGAGACGATTTTGAGGCTACGAAACTATAGATAGGAGCTAGCTTAGTTTTGTTTATTTTTTTAGAGAGAGAGAGAGAGGAGAGGAATCCCATAAAGTGAGAGATAAAGATGAAGATAGATAGATTCTATTTGAGCATGCGCCAAGACCCATTTGCGCATAATCTAAATTACGTGGCAATGCACCATATGAATTCCACGACGAGGCGTGGAGTTGACGTCAAACAATATTGTGGGACAAATCAAAACTAAGTGGAGCATATCCAGAGAGTAATTGAAAGTGTAATTACAACGATTTGAAAGCATGGAAAAGAAGAACGGGTTTTCGACCACTTTCTAGTTATAGTGTTGAAGGGTGGGGCATAGTAATAACAGAATGATTTAATGATTGTAAAAGGAAAACGGGCAAACGATAGATTTAGCCCCAGATTCGCATTGGAATTTTTTGTTGGTATACGAGAGGGCCGAAATCTAAAGATAAAAAAAATAGTCTATTAAAAAATTAAATTCTATTAATTCTGAAATTATTAAGTGTCTCAAATATAAAAAATACGTGTCAAATATAACAAATATATACAACCAATCGATGTGTGGTCGCCATAAGTCCACACCTACTCATACCCAGAAGGGCAGGTCCCCCTATGCTTCTTTTCTCCTTCAAAACTTGTAAGGTCCACACAGTTAAGATTCCCGCCTTATTTTACTCTGTTTTGTTGTTTTATATAATAATTTACACGTTTTTACCCTGATAAGATGATTTCATGAGACATGTGAAGAATGGCAGCGCTAGGACAGGGTACAGATGCAGAGCATGAATTCGACATCACTTTACAGTAAAGCAGAGTTCACACGCTCACAGAGACAAAAACGATTGGAGAGATTAATAAAAGTATGGAGTCATTTTACCGAAAGATGTCCGTAGTGGGTAAGGAAATATCAAGCTTAATCATCACTCAGTGGAAGGTGGGTCCCCTATATAAATCATGACACCCCATTGGTCGGTAACAATACAATTGCATTAACCGATCATTATTTGAGCAACACTTGATATATTAAATCTTTCAAGGGTTTAGTTCATTGTTAATTCCATCTCTTTTGTAGGTAACCTTTGTAATATTCATTCTTAACTGCAAGTTGCAGTTTTAGTTCGCTGAGTGATACAGAAGAAGATGCGTGAACCCAGAAAGCTTATGTAGATGATTGTTTTCCTGTCACCTAAGACCTAGTGCGAGGTTTAGAGAAAGACAATCCCGTAACTCCCACCAAACAAATAGTAACATTTTGGAGGAGGGAATCTCACTCCTTTTTGCACATTACTTCAGTATAAATAGGATTATTCAAGAAACAATACCATACAAGCTGTTCTTCATTCATTCTTTTTATTTTACTTTCTCTTTGATTCAGATACACTTTGTCATTTATTACAAAGAGATTTCAAATTCCATTTGCAGAGGTCAGATCTACAGTGCAATGCAAAGCAAATCATCTTAATGCTCTTGATCATTATTTTCCTCACTAAATGATAATAATCTTATAAACTTAATATTTATTTTCTCCTCCTCCTCAAGCGATCCTCCAGAAGTGAATCCTCCAACGAGATGGCATGGCGAAAACCTCATTAATTAATCATGTTCTGGCTGATTCAACAGTTATATTTTACATGGAAGCAAATCTCTCCTTTTCCTTTCTATCATTTTCTTACTTATTAGATTAAAAAAATAGATACTTCAGATGTGATATTTTATAAAAATATTATTATAATATTTTATAAATTAAAATTTTTCTACTTATTCTATATTGTAATCATGAATAGTGTTAATGAAATTTTACCAGTTTATATTTATTTAATTATTTTGATAATAATAGTTTCACGATGGCATTAGATCTAAACCTTTATTTCTTTCAATCTAAAGTGAAATGAGATTATGAGAAGAAGAGGGGAAAGAAGAAAACCAATAACCCAAAACCATTTGAAAAAATCTTTACAGAGTATTAATTAAATTTTTAAATTTTTAAAAATATACTAATATATAAAATGACAGTCTCATCATAGGTTTACTTTAGAGTTTTAATATTTGTAAAAAAAGACATAACTGCTATATAATCTTATCTAATTACTTGAACCATTAACTTGTTAAAGAATATAATCAATCATGTTACCTATAAAATTTAGCATAATTAATAGATAATTGTGACTCTTAAACATGATATTCTAGATTCGAATTAGGCCATGTACTTGAAAAATACTTTATTAAAAGAGGCAAAACCTATTTTGGTGATATTTACACTTCGTGAGGATTAATCTCTAGCTATCAGCTATATAATACTACATATACTCTAAAAAATAGTCAATTTTATTATAAAAATAATTAAAATTATTATATATATTATCAATTTTACTACTAATGTAGTCAACGTACACACCTCCAAGACAACTATATCTTTTATCGATATAATCATAAATTGATATTTATGATTAATATATTATTTTATATATTAGCATACTTTTTTTTAATTTCAAAATGCATGTGTTATTTTTTGGCATTTTCTCAACCCATTTTATACATGTATTGATTTTATATTTATATTTATATATTTTTCCATGATAATATGATACACGTGGTTTTTCAGAAAAATATACAAGTCTTCAAAAACTATATATTCGTTATCCTTATTGTAAATCTACGATAAGAACATAAAGCAACTATACAAGGAAGTGTATTTAGATTCAGAACTGTATTGATTAGTGAAGAGGATAATAATACATTTGTCGGCGTGATAATCTTGGCCTTTAATATTTAAAATGTAAAAGTCGAAAGTGTGGCTATTATGATTATCGGATTGGTATGAAGCCATCTAAAAGAATAATGTCCGAAAAACAATAATTGACCAAATATTTTATATGTTGCGTTTAAAATCAAATGACGCAAACTCAGCCGTTTATATAAATATAAATATAAATATAAATTCCGTCCTAATCACCAACTACGTTTTTTATGCTTTTTATGGGTGAAATTTATTTGTTAATCTAATCCAACGATAATGCTAAAATAATTTGGTCAGGCTTTTTAGAGAAAATGGGTATTAATAAATTTCAATCAATAAAATAAAGGAGGCATTCCGTGATAAATCGACACGTGTGCCAGCTGAAATTTGCAGGAAGCGTCTAATTAATTTCTGGATGCAAAGTTAACACTCCCTTCAATGTCGTTTCATATGTAAGAACCGGTTTATGGAATAATAATAATTATTTTAAAAATAAAACAGGATGTAATTAATTAATTAATTAATACATAAATTATTAATGCCACAGAACACATTTTTTCTTTAAAATATCACTCACTAGTCGTAGAAGAGTATTTTGAAAAAGTTCAGAAATGCTTTTCACGACTTAAAACACACGCCAGTTATTTAAAAGTTGATAACGGATTAAATAATTTACTGTAACTAATCATTTGTATTATAATTTGTTTGCATAACTATATTTTTTTTTATTGTCAAGTCCAGCATATTCTGAACATCTATTATTTAGGAGACACAATAATTCCCATCAACAAAAGGAAAACTAAATATAAAATTGGTCAAGTTTTGCTCACCGTAATAATACAGATTCCCAATGCTTGGCCGATCGCATTGCTTCTCCTGAACAGAAAACTCATCAACAAAATAAAATAAAAATAAAAATCCACGCACCAGGAAGAAATCGAATTCACTCGTCAATCTCGCGCGCGGGTTTGTATGTGTGTGTGTGTGTGTGTGTGTATGTATATATATATATATATATATCCCCGCGGCGACGTAGGCCCTATAAAAGAGTAAAAAGAACTAGAGAGATGAGATGTAAGCAGGAAGATAAAGAGGTTTGTTTTTCTTCAAATCTTGGGGAATTACGTTGATTGGTGTGAGAGCTGAGATAGAAAGATGCCTTATGAATATTTTAATCAGATTAAGACGCGATCTTGTTAGTTACAAATTAACAGGGCGAGCGAGTTCTGTTTCAGTACGTAGTACAGAGGGGAGGCTGCGGCATTGTGAATTGTGATAATCTCTCGCTGTGTGTTAAAAACGACACTGAACCACGTCTCGCTACCGAACAAATAGCACCTCATGGATTCCCATTCCTCTCTTCCTTTCCCTTCTCGAACTCTCAGCTTCCCTCTTCCTTTTCCTGTCCTTTTCCGGCCACTCTCTCCGATAATTCTGCCCCTCTAGCCACCGATTCCCCCAAGTCCGAGGTCTCTTCCTCTCCTTTTGATCTGTTTCCTTCCATATCTGCTGCTTGATTGCAACCCCTAAGCCTTCGGTTCTCAATTTGGATCAGCAATTCCACGCACTGTTTTGTTTTTATCTCTCGCATGTTTTGTTACGGGTTTGTGCTGGCTTCAACCAATTTTGGTGATAAACAAGTTGAGTCCCTAGCTTTTGGTCTTTTCCTTTTTTTTTTTTTGCAATAGAGGCGTCGCTTCACTCGTCTTGCCGTTATCGTCGTCTTCTAATTCTTTCGTTGAATTTCTGCTAGTACACTGATTTTCAAACATATGCTGGTTTGGGTCGAAAATTTTCCATTTTCACAGGTCCGAAGTGTAGAAAATCTTACTATTTTCCATTAAGTGGGTAGAACAATTCAGTTTCCATAAAAACCAACGGAAAAGAGCGACGCGGAGAGGGATTCCTTGTTTTTAGCTAACTAGATTTTCAATCTTTTGGCTTCGTGGATCCCAGCTCTTTCAGATTCCAAAATTTTAGCTTACTTATGTTCTATCTTTTCGCTTGTTTTCTTGAAGAAGAAAGTATGGGTCCCCCTGTTTGCTTCGTAAGCCAATAGGTGGGAAATATAAGTTGGATATAGTATAGTTTCTTTGCCTTTAGCCTGCACAAAAGGGGTAGAGTACAGGAATGGCCATGCCGAGGTTCCTGTAATTGTGATCTGAGGCCGAAAGTAATGAAATAAAGAATTCCAGGTGCAATGCTGGAATTGTGTGGGGGAGTGAATATCCTCAGCTACCTGTTTTAGGATTTAGCTTTTTGTGATATTAAATTCTGCGATTCTGAGCTTTCTGACTCAGAAATTGTCTTTTGTTTGGTCACGATATCCCCCATACCCAACTTGGTTTTCCCTTGCTTGGGTTCAGAGAAAAGTGTGGTATGCAAATATAATAATTGAGAAAGCAGGGGAAAAAAACTCTTTTCAATGGGCTGTTTCCTAATTTCTTTACCTGCTACTCATTCTTTTCGTGATCACATGACTTGTACTCTGCCGCTCTTTATGTAACCGTTATAAATTTATTCGCTTGTTTCAGAAGAGGTTCGTCGTATAGAGAGTATCAGATAGCAGAAGGTGATCGATGGGGCATTTTTCGTCCATGTTCAATGGATTGGCAAGGTCGTTCTCAATAAAGAAAGCCAAGAGGTCTGGGAAATGTGATGGAAGAGAAGCCGCCGAAGCAATGGCCAAGGAAGCTAAGAAAAATGACCAGATTCTCCGCACCTCTGGCACCGTTCATGTCCAGGGCTCCAACAACTTCAGCTCAATTTTTTCCAAGAAAGGCCAGAAAGGAGTCAACCAGGATTGTTGCATAGTTTGGGAGGTATTCAGAAATAAAAATAATACGTTGAAAGCTGTAATGTTATCCCATGGATAAATATGATTGTTGGTGCTGGTTGCAGGAATTTGGATGTCAAGAGGACATGATGTTCTGTGGGATATTTGACGGCCACGGGCCATGGGGTCATTTCGTGGCAAAGAGAGTAAGAGAGACCATGGCTCCATCTCTCTTGTGTAACTGGCAGGAGACACTTGCCCAGACCTCGCTAGATCCTGCTTTCGACTTAGAGGATGAGAAAAAGCGACACCCTTTCCATATATGGAAGCACTCCTACTTGAAGACTTGTGCCGCCATTGATCACGAGCTAGGGCGCTCTCGCAAAATTGATTCTTTCTACAGCGGAACCACTGCTCTCTCCATTGTTCGACAGGTAATGAACTGCTCTTACCAACGTGCATTTCTCATTCCAAGTGTTTCTCTGTTTAATAAGCTCAGTCCTTAAATGCTGCAATATAATGTGCAGGGTGAGCTAATCGTTGTGGCAAATGTGGGTGACTCTCGGGCTGTATTAGCCACAACTACAGACGATCATAGCTTAGTGCCAGTACAGCTGACTGTTGATTTCAAGCCCAATCTGCCCGGTCAGTATCCCCTGCTTTGTTCTTTTCTATGATTCTTGGCGTCTCTTACACATGATGGTTTTGCAGAGGAGGCAGAGCGTATAATTCAGTGTCAAGGACGAGTCTTCTGCTTAGAAGACGAACCGGGAGTTCACAGAGTGTGGCTGCCGGACGGAGAGTCGCCAGGACTGGCCATGTCCAGAGCCTTCGGAGACTACTGCGTGAAGGAGTATGGAGTTATTTCTGCTCCTGAGGTAACACACAGGACCATCACCAGCAGAGACCAATTCGTTGTGCTGGCAACAGACGGGGTATACAATTTTGATCACCTCAAACAAACATGGGTTTGCTGTTTCTTGTCCAAAATTTAACTCTATGTATGTGTGGTGTGAAATGTTGGATAGGTGTGGGATGTGATATCGAATGAAGAAGCTGTGCGAATAGTGGCTTCAACAGAGGACAGAGGGAAGTCGGCAAGAAGATTGGTGGAGTGCGCGGTGGCGGCTTGGAAGCGCAAGAGACGGGGCTTTGCCATGGATGACATTTCTGCAATTTGTGTATTCTTGCATCCTCCTCCTCCTCTATCTCTCCCCAAAGAGGATTGATTCGCTCCTATGTTACTTGTTGCTTCATGTAATCTTCTCCATTCCCCTTATGCTTGAGATCCGTTGCACTCTGTCCATATCATGGGTCTTTGTCTAACGTGATCAATCGCACTTCCAGCAATTCGTTCCCTCCTTCAATTCAACAATTATGACCATTCATATCAAATGGTCACGCAACCAAGTCACTTTCACAGGAATCATAGCCAGAGCAACTAATTACTCTCTCTCTTTCTCTCTGTCCCTATGTTGTTTTATAAATGTACAATTAACCTACCAGTTACCACTTGCCCGTGAGTCCTTCCTGGCTTTCGTTATCCACGCACATTACTCCTCCTACCTCAGCCGGTGACAGTGACGAATTCATAGGTTTCGGTTTCGGTACACTGATACGATGATATCCAAACATTTTTTAAATATAAAATTTTACAGCACATTTAGTGATTTTTTTAAGTCTGTGCAAGAGGTTACCTAAATCGGCTTTGCTAGAACTTAATTTTATAGGAATTTAATTTTTTTTTGTTACATATAGGATTTTAATTATTGGTGCCCACAACACCCACTGCTGCCTGGAGGTGGGCTCGCATGATCTCTTTGGGCCTACACATTGAAAACCAATATTCTCCAAAACTTGTATATCCATTCCATGGCCCCCCGGGGGAGTATAGCCAAAATTATTAATTTAGTTAAGTGAAATGGACTAGATGATATGTACATCAATTAGACGGCAAATGGAGGTGCTTGAAGCAAGGAAAAAAAAGGGTAGTAACAGATGCCAGAGACCGGAGAGGCCTAGAATGGCCGTGGGATTCAGTTTGATACTAAATCAGGATGATTTAAATTCAATATTTTCTTATTTTTATAGAGAACAAATCATGGTTAATACTAAAATTTTTCAGGAAGTCTACAATTAATCACTATTTTTGGAGTAGACACGCTAAACTTACTTAGAAAATATTTATTATTTTTATTTTTATAAAGTATATTAATGTTTATATAATCTAAAATGAAGACAAATTTTTAAAAAATATTTTTATTTAAAAATTTTAAATCTAAATTGTTGAAACTTTTTTTTTTTACAGTAAGTGACACCAGTTGTGCCAACAGTTAGAAAGTGAAAGAACTGCTGCCAACTTATGAAATAATAATAATATATATATAAAGTACAGTCATTCATTTTTTTAGCGCATGACTAGCAATATCGTTTTCTCCTAAACAAAACTGAGTCTGGACATATCTTTCTCTCATACGTTGCGAAATAAAAAAAGACGAGCTGGCGATAATGATGGGCTGGGAAAAAGAAACCCATGATAGCAAACCATGGAACTTTCGTAAGAAGCAGTCTAGTCAGCAACGTAACAAGTCTACCTCGTATTAGCTGGTAACCCTGTAAATATTTTATTATTGCTTCCATTATTATAGTCCCCGTATCTTGCCACATATCTATGCTGAATCATTTCGCTTGATTCGCCAAGGCACCGCATTTTGTCCCATACATTTCACGCTTTACGGTAGTGATCATAAAATAGGGACATATGCCGTGCTCCGTTAGATTCTTGTACATCTTGGATTTCATCCCTAAAATTAAAATAAAATAGACTGAGCCAACTTGAATTATATATTTAATGATATTTATCTAATGACAATAGCAATTTAGTGTTTAGAGTTTGTCTAACGATATAAAAATCTATTAAATAAGTCTCGAGTTTAATTTATAAACACCTTCAGATATTTATTATAAGATATATATAATTAATTTAAATATATTAATAAAATTAATTAGATTAATTATTTGGAATAATTATGTGCATTATTTAAATTACTATTGATAATAATACATAGAATTGGATAAGAATACTTTATAAAGAAATTATAATTTTAAAGGTCAGTATTTCTTATATGTGTATATGATTGTAGCAACCATATGTGGTTGTCAGCATCAATTAATTTAAAAAAATTAATGTGAAACTTAAAAGGAAAGTCTAACTTTATTTTAGGTTTCTCCGAAGCCAACTTTAATAAGGGGAAAAAGGAAGAAAGTGGGGAAGCAAAGCACAGAAATAATAATTGTGCACCTTCAAAATCTCACTTTGCATGCATCGTCTAGTGGGGTTACTGAAAAGCCATGCATGTAGCCTCCTTATTTAGATAATTTTAAAGTACGTCACAGCGACTCTGTTTACACTACATTTAATCACACGTTAATTTAATCCCTCCATTCCTAAACTACTGATATTTTATTTTTTCCTTGTCTGTTTCAAAATTATTGCCGTTTTATAATTCCCTGCGCATAATTTATTTATTTATTTATTTCAACTATGTCTTAATTCAATTATACATCTTTTTCAAATATTGTTGGAGATTGAAGTCATTAAACATAGAAACAAGGGATTGAATAAGGGCATTATAGTCCGTATAAAGTAGCATTTACCATCAATTAATTATTTTTAATTTTCACGCAAAGCTCTGAATGATAGTTCCTCCACTTTAAAATGTTAAATCTGTTGGTTTTACCAAAAAAAAGAGTGTTAAGTCTCTTAAGATTTAAGCACATGTAGATTAAGAAATGCAATTATTATATTGATTATATTGCCAAATTTATTCTTAATTAATGTGCTGAATAATTAAAATTATCAGATTTAAATTAATAAAGATGTAATAGAAGAAAATCTCAATAAGCACTGTTTTAGACTTTGAAAACATATAAAATAAGAATTTTATTTATAAAAAACTTGTATCAAGAAATGAAGATATAGAGGGTAATTAATTAATTGCCTTAAGTAATCTAATTTTATATTAGATAATAATATAATAATAATTCGGTGGAAAGTGAGCCCACAAAATGCGCATGTGGCGACAAACTCACTGACGAACGATAAGTTACTTGATATTTGGGAAATTCGCGATAAACAAATAATGGCAACCACCTTTTTCTATCTCGTTGTCAGACTGACGGATAACGTGCGTACCATCTCGCTCACCTTTCCCTTCTCCACAGGCGCGTGATCGTGAACTCATTTTGGCGCTCTCTGAAAGCACCGGATAGTCCATTTGGTTAGTAATGTGGGCCCCCCACCACCCCGGCGGCGCAAAGGTCATCTCCCTCCTCCTCAATTCTCATGTCTCTTTTTAATAGGCATTTCCTTTTATTTATATATAAAAGTTAAACAATAAATTTATTTTAATTTTAAATATCAAATTTTAATTTATTTTACATATTTTTTATTTAAAATATTTTTATTAATGGTATATATTAAGATGATTATAAATTAAAGAGTATTTTTAATATATATGATTAAGGAAGATAATTTAAAAAAATTAAAATAAATTTATTATAAATAACTAACTTAATTTATTATTTTAATATCTATAAATTAATTATTTAATTTTTATATTAAAAATAATAAATAATATGTTTTTATTGGAGGTATCGTGTTAGATCCAATTTCTTTTGATATCTCATTATTTATCTCTTTCATAATCCAATCTTTACTATTGGATTAAAGAATAAAATATTAAATTTAAACTATTAATTTTTGGATTTGATGATGTTGATTGGATTCTAAAAAAAATAAATAAAAAAAATAGTACTTTCAATATTTTTTTTTAATTATATTCTATATATGTTAGATATTAAATATAGATATATCTTAATAAAAATTTAAATTTATTATTTTATTTTGATTACTCATTCCTACCAAACTCAATCACCCCTATTCTCTTCTATTCAATGCTTCTTCTCAATTTTTTTCATTGGTTCATTTTGTAAATCACACTTAAATTGATTTTTTATTTCTGAATAGGAAAATTATTTGGGCATTTAAATTTGTTAATATTAAAGCCAAGTATTATTTTGACCAAAAACAATTATTGGCCTGTACCCAGCACAATCATATTGTCCTGACAAAGATAGGGGTCACCCAGGACAGGAGTGAAGAAACCCATAAAAAGATGTAGGCCCGGCCAGGAAATTCGGGCCGCGCGTAGCTTCACCGCTCACTCCCTTCGAAAGACCAGATCACGATATTCTCGCGAGAATATAGGAAGCGAGTTAATGAAATGTGGATTCAAAAGGGAAAGCGACGGGTACAAATGGAAGGTCCACTGGACGCGTGTAGCGAATATTCACTAGATTTGAATTTGTGGTTTTGATTCCGCAACTCACTTCCTACTCCTCTTATAGCTCTCTCCATGATAGCTTACTTGATAAGTTACTCTGCGTATCAAATAAGTCGTTGTGCTTATGTCTGATAGATCAGTAGAAAAAGGAGGACCAATGTACCACGCATCGAAGATAGCGAGCCCGAGTTTCTCTCTTCTTATCCGCAGCCTTTCAAACCCTAGAAATTCTCAAATTTCGAGCTTGTCTAATCTGAAGAAGCTAAATTCTCGAGGATCTTCAGGTCGGGGACTACTTGTGAGTTTAGATTAAGAGTTGAGTCGTGGGGAGTCTGGATATACAAGCTCTGACTTGTCTCTGCTCAATGGAATTGAAAGCCTGTGCTCTTTTGGCTCGACTGGTTTTGTATGTGTGATTGAATGTCAAAATTATTGTTGCGTTTTTAGATTTGAGCGGTCGCTATGTCATCTTTGAGCAGAGAATTGGTGTTTCTCATTCTCCAATTTCTGGAGGAGGAGAAGTTTAAAGAGTCAGTGCACAAGTAAGCCCCTTACTTCTGTTTCCCTTTACCTCTTTCTGGGCAATTTGTGTGAGACTTGAGAAGATGTATAAAATTATAACAATAAATTAAAGATTCTCTCTCCTTGCGCCGAATCTTCTGCGTTTTGTGCTGTGGTGCCTGGTTTATAAATTTTTATTTGCTATCCAAAGGATTGGTCATTTTCCTCTTTCATTTTTTAAAATTGTTGCAGGCTTGAGAAGGAGTCTGGGTTTTTCTTCAATATGAAGTACTTTGAGGAAAAAGTCCAGGCTGGAGAATGGGAAGAAGTTGAGAAGTACTTGACAGGGTTTACTAAAGTTGATGATAATCGATACTCCATGAAGATTTTCTTTGAAATCAGAAAACAAAAATATCTGGAAGCGCTCGATAGGTATAAATCATTGCTTGTTTGTTGAGTCCTTGTTAAGTTTATCTATCCATATTGTAAAATTTCACGTGTTCTGTTGTCTACCGTGTGTTTAAAACTTCAGGCAAGACAAGGCAAAGGCTGTTGAGATACTAGTAGGTGATTTGAAAGTGTTCTCCACTTTCAATGAGGATCTATATAAAGAAATTACCCAGCTTTTAACTCTTAATAATTTCAGGTAATATCTTGAATCATCTACTCTTTTATTGTGCTATGCTTGTATATGTTGTCTATTGCCACTTTCATTATATGTTTTATCAATGACATTATGCCAAAAAAAAAATAAAGTAACTTGCTTATTGAGCTAAAGTAAGATGTGCTAAAAAATTGATAGAAGCAATATTCTTAGTCACGACAAGAGCTCTACTCGAAAGAGTAACTTGCTTATTGAGCTAAAGTAAGATGTGCTAGAACATGGCCATTGTTCCGGAGCATTTATAATCATTTCAAGTAGAACCTTTAATCTCATCATTTTCACTCTTCTTGCTTTTGCGAAATGGTAAAATGTAATGTAGAGATTCAAGAATAATGTGGCTTTTCTTCAGTAGCATTGGCAATCATTTCAATTTAGAACCTTTATCCCTAATTGTACTCATCCTTTTTTCTTTAATGAGAAAAAGAGAATTCCAATCTGGAGATTTAAGAATGACAGGGTGAAGTGTTGTTTTTAGATAGGTCTACTTTATTATTTAAGCATACAATCTCTTAACTTATTACTTTTCCTGCTGTTTTGAAATACCAGGGAGAATGATCAGCTGGCCAAATATGGCGACACTAAAACAGCTCGAAGCATTATGTTGATAGAGCTGAAAAAATTGATAGAAGCAAATCCTCTATTTCGTGATAAGCTTCTCTTCCCTACTCTTAAATCGTCGAGATTAAGGACGTTAATCAATCAAAGGTAGTGATGCTCTGGTTGTTGGATTAACAAGAGAATCAGAGCTTTCCACCTCCCCAATAAAATTTCTATCTTTATTGCTCCCTATGAAATACAACTAGAATAAGTATTTTTATTGACAGATACAGCTATGGTATTTTAGCATTTTGCCTAAGGTTTAGGCTCCTATTGTAATGATTCAATCGTTGCCTACACAGATCAAACATTTTTTTTAAGTTATGTATTCCTGTATATTGATTTGGCAGTTTAGCTTTTTATGACATTCAATTTCTTTTCTCAATCCCTTTTTCCCCCTTATCAATGAATGCAGCTTGAACTGGCAGCATCAGCTTTGCAAAAATCCAAGGCCAAACCCAGATATTAAGACTTTATTTACAGATCACACATGTTCACCTCCTAATGGTCCTCTAGCACCCACACCCGTCAATCTTCCAGTTGCGGCAGTAGCAAAGCCTGCTGTTTATACGTCACTTGGTGCTCATGGTGTATGATCTCGTGAATCTTGAACACTATTTTACATTTCCATTTGTTTAATAGTAATCAGCATAATGCCTTATTAATATTTGGTCTTTGTTTATTTGCTGCAGTCCTTCCCACCTGCTGCAGCTTCTGCTAATTCCATAGCTGGTTGGATGGCAAATGCCTCTGCTTCATCATCTGTCCAAGCAGCAGTTGTCACGGCATCATCCATGCCTGTTGCTCAGAATCAAGGTGAAAGATAACATATCAATGGAACTATATCGATATTACTAGAAGTATTATAATTGGGGATAGTGACAATTTGACCCCCAATGACATTGGGTTTATAAAAACCCTGGGCTACTTGATTCATTGTTTTGTTACATGCTACTCTCTTTGGTTAGGGGAAAATAGGTACTCAGTGTTAATTCATCCCTAATGTTGGTACTTGTTCAGAAACTACTCCATCATGCAGCATGCACAGAAATTATGTAGGCAAATCATAGAAGAAGACAAGTTTTGTCCAGTCAATTTTGTTCTGCTCTTGCATTTTCCCCTGCAACTGATTGCTTTGCTTTGTCAAGTGGGTCTTGGGTGAAATCTACTAGGCCGAGGCCCTAATGGCATTTAGGCTAGAATAAGCTTTATGGCAACCACTTTGAATTCTAAATGTCTTAAAAAGAAGCAATGCCACCTAACAATTTTTTCTTATACTCCAATTCAGGATTCCAAGAGGATTTGAAAATTGGTTAACGGGATTGGGCTGGTCGTTGAATTGATGAAGCTTATCTCCTCACTAGTTTAATCGTCAGGTCCCTAATCAAATTGGTCTTGTTTTTCAATAAAAGAGTAATATAAAACATGCTTTTAAGATTTTTTGTTTCCAAAATATGTGAATAGGAAAATAAATTTATGTTAGTGTTTTCCTTTTTGTATTCATGGACCAAGTGGCTATTACTTAGTTTGAATACAAATCAATGTGGCATGCTGCTATATTTTATAGTCCCACATTGACAAAGATTCAAGTGGTAGAGATGTATCATTCTACATTTTATTTAGCGAGGGCGGGCAAATGTGTGGGTGTATAAGTAAAAGGGTCCCAATTTAATTAGTGAAAGGGTTGAAAATTTAAGTTTTTGTATTCAAGAAGGATTGTCCAGTCTGATAATGGCATCAGACCAGCCAATAACCGGTTCAATTGGTTGATTGACTAGACCAGCCTGTGCGGCCCAGGTCCGGTAACACTCATGGAGGATCAAAATTTACCCATTTGATCATATAAGAGGAGCTTAGGGTTTTACAGTTATTCTTTTCTTTTTAAAAATCATCCTCATTTTGTAACTGATATGCAAACAAAGAATGTCCATAACTTTCAATATCACACTTTGGCATTATGCATAAAGGTCAATACTATTAATTAATCTTTATTAGGTACTGCAAGCAGCTATTTCCACTTCTATCATCAGATGGGTCATGTTTTCCATAAGAAATTGTAGAAGAGGTTAAAACAAGTGTCTATGGTTGAGATTAACGGCCTTTTTGTGCACTAAGATAGTTTGGAAAGACTGTTTGTATGATTTTAAGAGGAGATCCGGAATAAATGCGAATATATTTACGAGATTAGGATCTTCTCTAACCATAACATCTAGTTTTCTTTCCTTCTTTCATTTCAGCTGTCAAAATTCATCTTCTGGAACAGATTAAACATGTCATTCTTCTAAATCGAGACGTGCCGTTTCATTTAAAACTGTACATATCATTGTGAAAGGGTTAGTTTCGGTTATGCAATTCCAAATTCCTAGACTACCATAAGATGAAATTGATGGTTGAGATAAAATCGGAGAGAACTTGATATTACCGTACAGAGAGGATCCGGTTTAATATTTACATGCTAAGTCCTACTTTTGTATGCATTCTTGAGCCTCCACCCCCCAAAAAAAGGAAGAAGATTTAACTGATGTTATGGCTATTGCAGTGGCATTTGCTTTGCTAAGTGGCAAAGTCATTATGTTCTAACATTTTAAAATATATTCTCTTATTTAATAATTTCACATTACAAGATGGTATCTTGACTGAAAACACTTCGCCACTCTTTGTTGAAACAGTGCCCATCTTGAAACGTCCAAGAACACCTCTGGCAGCCCCTGGCATGGTTGATTATCAGAATTCTGATCATGAGCAGTTAATGAAAAGGCTTCGACCTGTTCATTCTGTAGAGGAGGTAATTTTAATTACTTTCTGTTTAATTTGTTTTGCGTAGGATAATATCATGATGCTAAACGTCTTTATACTACTAAGCTGCACAGGGCTTCCTGCCTTTGTAATTCTTGACAGTTCATGTTTTGATGGTTGACTTCTATTGTTCAGGTTTCTTATCCTACAGCTCGACAAGCTTCTTGGTCACTGGATGATCTGCCAAGAACAGTGGCTATGACTCTGCATCAAGGATCCTCTGTTAACAGCATGGACTTTCACCCTTCAAACCAGACATTACTTCTTGGTAATGTTTGTGATGGTTCACTTATGAATAATTTTTCATTGCTTCAATATTTACAAAATTTTGACTTAGCTTCTTCTATTTATAAATATTATCCATTATGCAGTTGGTTCTACTAATGGTGAAATTGCCCTATGGGAACTTGGGTTACGGGAGAGGTTGGTTTCAAAACCATTCAAGATATGGGATCTATCAGCATGCTCATTGCCATTTCAGGTTTGTTTCATTTCTCAAATGATGTAATTTGCAATGGTCCTTACTTTTACAGGACTCCTACTTTGACAGTCTAAATAAATGTATACAATAGGAACAACAAAAAAGGTCTTTATCTTAAGCTAACATGGTCAATATTTTAAATTATGCTAGTTGTCGTCAAAGATTTAAAAGTCATTTTTTTCCAGGCAGCTGTCGTCAAAGATGTGCCAATTTCTGTCAGCCGTGTTATGTGGAGCCCGGATGGAAATTTTGTTGGTATGTGACTTGACCTTTCCAATGCCATTTGTGGCAGAGTGAATATCTAATTGATTTATTGCTGCAGGTGTTGCATTTAGCAAACATTTGGTTCACTTGTATGCCTATACTGGGTCAAATGAGCTGAGCCAACGATTGGAGGTGAGGTTTTCTATTCAAAATCCAAAAGCTATCAAAATTTCTTAAGTGCAGCTAAGTTACACTTTGTTTTTAATATAGATTGATGCCCATACTGGTGGCGTGAATGACTTGGCATTTGCTCATCCAAATAAACAACTATGTATTCTGACCTGTGGTGATGATAAGATGATAAAGGTGCTAACAAAATACCCATTGCCGTTTTTAGTGCTGCAAATATCTATCTACTTTCTCTGAAGAAGAAACTTTTGATAGGTGTGGGAGTTAAATGGACGAAAACTATTCAACTTTGAGGGGCATGAAGCACCTGTCTATTCCATCTGTCCTCATCACAAAGAGAACATTCAGGTACAAGGAAAAAGTCAATTGTGTGACTAAGAAACCTGTTATTTTCAGGAACTTCTACTTCTTAACCGGCTTAGTTGAATAACTTATAGCAGGCGTCAAATTGCATGTTTGTCTATGTCATGACAGGTTTGAGGCTCTGATCTGCATGGCCCTTAACTATAACTCAGTTTCAGGAGAACATCTGTTCCAGATTACTTATGTTCAATGAATAAAAACTTATCATACTATGTTATAAAGAGCAAACTTATTTGATGCTTTCTTTCTTAACTACTATCATTTCATAGGCGGCAAACTACACAATGCCACCAGGTCACTGTTGTTGGACCACACGTGTATGCGCATTTTGGTTGAACTTCTGTCTTACATTCTTTGCTAGTCCCTAATTTGAACTCAAACCAGTCAGTAATGAAATTTTGAATCCCCATATTTTTAGCCTGCATTGGAATATTTACTCTGCATTTTAGTGGGTGGAATATGACCATGGTATTGCGACTGCAAAATTTCACTTCAAGTACCACTTGTCTATGAACTTAGCTCAGCTGCATCGTGTTCATTTCAATTCTTTAATCTCTCTGTTTTGTTTTCTTGGAGAATAATATCCCAAGAGCGATTCTGGTTTTTACATGTGCTATATGTGGAATCAGCACTACCAGCCTTTGTACTATTCAAGTTAAGTGTGGTTTCCTTGGCATTAAAGTTAACTGTTGTAACTTTGTAGTTTATATTTTCAACTGCCGTTGATGGAAAAATAAAGGCCTGGTTGTATGATAATATGGGTTCCAGAGTTGACTATGATGCTCCGGGTCACTGCTGTACCACAATGCTTTACAGTGCTGATGGGAGTAGGTAAGTTGGAAACAGATAGTGATAGATGTTTCCATAAGTTTTGTGTTCAAGGGTTATTGGTATTTTTTTCCATGAAATTATATTAATTAACATGTCTTTCAATCCCTTATTTCTCCAGATTGTTTTCTAGTGGAACAAGTAAAAATGGAGAATCTTTCTTAGTTGAATGGAATGAAAGTGAAGGAACCATTAAGAGGACGTATAATGGGTTCAGAAAGAAATCGAATGGTGTTGTGCAGTTTGACACAACCCAAAATCGCTTTTTGGCTGCAGGTGAAGACAGCCAAATAAAGTTCTGGGATATGGACAATGTTAATCTTCTGACAAGCACTGATGCAGAGGGAGGACTACAGGTCAATATCTAGTTTTTAACTGTTTTAATCTCTCCCAATTAGAACTAAACTTTCTGAAAACACCCCTTGTTTCATTGTACTGATGTATTCAGAGCCTTCCACGTTTGAGATTTAATAAGGAAGGAAATCTTCTTGCTGTTACTACTTCCGACAATGGATTCAAGGTCCTTGCAAATGCTACTGGTCTGAGATCCTTAAGGGCAATGGAAAATCCAGCATTTGAAGCATTGAGATCTCCCATAGAATCAGCTTCAAATAAGGTGTGCTAATGCTTTCCCCTCTTTTGCTTCATTCTAAAAATTTATATTTAGGTCCAATTATTTATACATATTGCCTGCTTTGTTTCCGTTATCTAGGTTTCTGGCTCCCCTGCTGTAAATGTCAGTCCTGTCAACTGTAAAGTAGAGAGGAGCTCGCCTGTCAGGCCATCTCCAATCCTCGTATGAAATTGGCCTGCCTAAAGTTGCATGATTTGATTATAATTTTGGCATAGTGATTGTGATGATGTCATAGTCTTACAATAAAAGTCAGCAAACTGATAAATACTTGGATTTGATATTTCATTTTTATAGATTCACTATACAAGAACGTGGAACTGGCATGATCCTTTTTTCTATCTTATAAAATGCTTAATAACCTTCTGCATTTCCCTAGCAAGCAGTACCATCTTTTGGAGTCCCTAATTCAGTAATATTTGATTGATTGAGGTGCTTCATCATAATACTCGTTAGTAAAGTCTTAACTTATTTTGACTTTATCAATTTAGAACGGAGTTGACCATATGGGTCTAAGTTTGGAAAAACCTAGAACCATGGAAGATGTGATAGATAGAACTAAACCATGGCAGCTATCTGAAATTTCGGAAGCTATCCAATGTCGGTTAGTTACAATGCCTGAGAGTGCAGATGCTTCCAGCAAGGTTTGTTTAACTTATTAGATCACCCTTTTTTTTTCTTCAAATTTTATGCCCTGCCCATAGCTTATTATGTATCCATGTATAGGTTGTTCGACTTTTATATACAAATTCTGGTGCTGGTGTTTTGGCACTTGGATCAAATGGTATTCAGAAACTGTGGAAGTGGACTCGTAATGAACAGAATCCTACTGGGAAGGTACCCTCTGTCAAATAATCGGTTCACTTATATTCCTTGCCACTCTTCTTGTATGTGTATTATTTCTTCTTCCATCTCAGCGGTGAACAGATTTATGATGTTTGTATGATTTCAGGCCACTGCCAGTGTTGTTCCACAACATTGGCAACCCAACAGTGGTCTTCTTATGACCAATGATATTTCTGGTGTCAACCTTGAAGAAGCAGTTCCCTGCATTGCACTCTCAAAGAATGACTCTTACGTTATGTCCGCCTGTGGTGGAAAGGTTTCATTATTTAACATGATGACATTCAAGGTCTGTATCTAGATGTACATTTCGGATCTTCATTTCAAATTTTTCTGGGGCTAATTTCTAACCACCGTTTATTTGCACTCAGGTAATGACAACGTTCATGCCACCACCTCCTGCCTCTACTTTCCTGTCTTTCCACCCACAGGATAACAACATCATAGCCATTGGGATGGAGGATTCTACGATTCACATTTATAATGTTAGAGTGGATGAGGTGATTACTATCTTTTGCTGCTTAGTGCTTACTTTCTCCAACCTGAGATATACTATATTTATTTACTATAATCATAGAAATTTTCTTGTTCTTTTGAATGTATTGCTAGGTAAAATCGAAATTGAAGGGTCATCAGAAGCGTATTACTGGTTTAGCCTTTTCAACCAGCCTTAACATACTGGTCTCATCTGGTGCTGATGCCCAAGTATGTCTATTAACAGTTTTGTTGACATTTAAGATTTAAAAGGACGTGGAATTCAAAATACCCTTCAGTGCCTAGTAATTTGTTTTGCAGAGCTTTTTTTTTGTCCTGCAGTATTTCTCATATATTCTATATGTTGTAAGTTGTTGAAATGTGTGTTTGAATTTTGGAGATTTCTCATATTTGTGCGTCTCTGCTCTTATCAACTACATTATCTACCTGATTGCAGAAGTTCATAGTGTTATAGTTTAAGGCACCTCTGCATGCAACGCTTTTACCTTCCATTTTCTGAAAGTTTCTTATGATTTTGTTCAGCTTTGCGTGTGGAGCATTGATACATGGGAGAAAAGAAAATCAATGACAATACAACTACCGGAGGGGAAGTCTCCTGTTGGTGATACCAGAGTCCAGTTCCATTCTGATCAACTCCGCTTATTGGTAGTTCATGAGACTCATTTGGCAATATATGATGCTTCCAAGATGGATCGCATTCGACAGGTAGGAGGTTACTTCTAGCATTAATAGATCTGCTTGTGACTGACTGACTGGCATTCCAAATTGTGATATGCTTATCTGTTTTTTTGCTGCAGTGGCTTCCACAAGATACTCTGCCTGCTCCCATATCATATGCAACTTATTCAAGCAACAGTCTGTTAATATATGCTACCTTTTTTGATGGTAACATTGGGGTCTTTGGTGCTGATAGCTTGAGGCTAAGATGTCGTATTGCTCCATCAGCATACTTATCACAGGCAGCTTTAAGTGGGTGAGTGTCAGGAATAATATATTGAATCCACTTCATAATTTGTAGTACTAAACATTCAGATTTAGTCACTGTTACTTTCTGTTGAGCAAAGAAAAGGTCCAAACTTTAAACCTCTACCAATACTTCATCCCACTCTTATAACTTGAGATAGTTTCGTAGTGATGCAATCAAACACCAAGTCTCCAACTTTTTTATCCTGGAGGCGCTAGTAGGGTGTGGCCAGACAATTAAGTCATGCTTAATTTTTGCAGAAGCCAAGCCGTGTACCCTGTCGTGGTTGCAGCTCATCCACAAGAGCCCAACCAATTCGCTGTTGGATTGACTGATGGATCTGTCAAAGTAATAGAGCCCTCTGAATCAGAGGGCAAATGGGGATCTACTCCACCTGTAGATAATGGAGTGCTAAACGGTAGGCAAGGGCAATCATCTACTTCAAATATGCACACTCCTGATCAGGCACAAAGATAAGAAAGATTCATTGTATCATTCTAGTCTAATCATGTTATCAGTTTTTGATACCCCCATTTGTCTCTTGTCAATATCAGCGTGGACAAAAAAATGGTAAATGTTCACAGGTTATGTACTAAACTAGTGTATTGTATTATAATCAACTTGTAATTGCGTTGGTTATTTGTAATGTGAATATGTTAATTCTCTTCTCATATTGATATATTATAATGAAATCTATTGGTTAGTAAAGTTGGTGAATGGTGAGAGAGCCGTTATACCCTGCTGTTGCTTAGGAATGCCGGAAAGACACATTCCCCCGCTTTCGCTTTCTAAGTTTAAATATTTCCTTACCAATTTTATAAATTGAACGAGCTATAATTATAAATAAGTAAATAAAAATTTAAGGAATGTGACCAAGAAAACAAAAATATAAGTTCAAGGAGGGTCTTTTGCCCTCTTTTGCCCCCTTCTAATTTCACGTTACTATTTTAGGATATTATTTAGAAATGATCTAATATTTAAAAAAGATAATTTTTCGTATAAAATCATCCTTTGACCACTAATAATGAAGTTACTTAAAAATTCAATCGGGCAACGGAAAAATCATGCATAAAATTGAGTGAGAAAGGTTGGCGAAAGAACAAGTTGAGAATCATTGGCGGAGTTTGAGCTGAAATGGATAGAAAGAAAATACAGGGAAAAAAGCTTGATTAAATGCAATCATGAACGATAACGGTTAGAAAAGAATAATGAGGAAATCATTTGAGATTGAGAATGATTGATTCAAAGAGTGCGGGGTATTAATTGCCTAAGCCCTTCCTCATGCAGCTCTTGGCACACAAATATCTTATATAAATATATCAGAAGAAAACTTTGCCAACAGGGATTGTCCAATTGAAATTTTCCGATAATTCCTTTTTAGCGACCGACCAACAGGTTTTTAAAACTTGCCAGACTTCATAATCATTGATTAATTAGTAACGTCTATCCGCAATTCACATTTTGTCTATACTATTTCTCACAAGTTATTGAAGCCTTGAAATTTGTTTTTATTTTTATTTTGCTAATCACCAAAGACAAATAAAAAAATTTGTACCTAGGAGACCTGCTTTAATTGCAAGTGGGGTTCGTTTTCCGTCGTATCTGAACTACGCAGTGATTTTTTTTTGTATATGAGAGGCATGAGGTAAAAGAAATTAAATTATTGAGAAATTTAATCCTATCCACTCTAAATGTATTAAGCGTAACAAATATAAAGGACACGTGTTGAATACAGTAGATTTAAAAAGAGTATCATTTGTTAGCGTATCTGCAACTCTATTAGTTTATATCGAAATAAATTGTAGCTGTAAATTTTATTATTTACACCTTAACTTCTCAATCTGCATAACTAATAGACTGTTTCTTTGCCTGTTATTAGTTTCTGCTAACATATCAATGATAAACTTTGTATCAGATTCAAAAATAACATTCTTAAATTCTTTATCCCATGCAATTTGAAACCTTTTGAGGATGACATATTTCTCTAATTCACGGGCAATACAGATTCCAATAAAAAAAGAAAACCCATATAACTATTGACCACTATAGTTTATAATAATCATCCCCACACCTAACTTTATTATTAGTTAAAGTTACGACACTATCTACATTAATCTTAACCCAGCCTATAGGTGGCGGTTGTCATCCCGGACTGTTAACTAAGGATAAATAATTCAAATTAGTTTTATCAATAACTTTGTACATATATTTTCTAAATTTGTAAGATAACCAGCTCTACATAAGGAGGATATGACAGAATCTATAGATAGAGGATTCTACATATAGAGGACATGACAGAATTTAACCCATCCCCTATACAGATTAAACCCAAGTTCTTTTTGTCAGTTAAACATTTTTAAAATAGTTTTTTTCACAAAAAAAAAACACGATTATTGAATTTGAAGGTCATCATATATAGTTTCCAGCTTTGATATAGTTTGCCTTGTGTTCCAATTACAACGCATGTAATAACCAATAACGATTTTATGTATACGTGTGTAAGGTTTGTAGAGAAACCTTAATCCTAATCATAAAGGGAAAATTAACCGTAATCCTAATTAGAAAAAATTAAATACGGAGAAACCTTAAGAAGTTCAATAAGTTTTATAAATTTGATATGTAACCATCAGTTGTTAAATTTAATTTGTAAATATACATTTTTTAAAGACTTTCTATATTTAATTTTCTTACCAATAATAACTTAGGAGTACGTAATTCTCCTTTTTATAAACACTATATATTATTTTGAAGAATTTATATTTATAAAGTTTCTCAAAATCATCAAATCATTAGCAAGTTTCATAAAATTTTTAATTTTTTTAATTATAAAATGACTATCTTATCTTCGTTCATTAAAAAATAATAAGTGACGTAGCTCAAATAACAATTTTATGTATAAATGACTTGTTAATGATTTGATGATTTTATGAAAATAAATTCTATTATGTGCTATTAATTTTGATCATAAAGTGCATCAGAACAATGATAGTTCACAATTGGAATATGGAATGGATCCGAGAGATGCACATTAAGACAGGGAAACTCAGATCGACGAGGAAATTGAACCAAAGAGATAACCATATGCATTATGCAATAATCATATTGGGAGTGAGTCTCTCCTCTTATTTAATTTATATACATATAAATAGCTAGAATTTTTTGGCACATGAAGAAAAGAACTAAGGGTCAACATGGCACTCGTCAGGGTGAGGAGGATTGTGATCACAATAATCATAGACCATGAACTTGCTCCTGACGTCATGGTACATTTGCTTCTGAAGAGAATCAAGACTCCAATACTTGAGTTGGTTCCACCAATACTTTGAAGAATCCTTGCATTGTGGATCGTCGGCGCTTCGTGTGGGGCATGCCTTCACACCAAATCCTCTGTAGGAAGCCACAAAGGGGCCGTCGTTCCAGTTCACCGGAGCCCCCGCCCACGTCCCATTCCATATCGTCCCTCTAATACTCAGTCCTTCTCTTGGGAAGCTTCCTCCCTTAATATTCTTGAACACCCTCACCGGCTTGCCGTCCACAAACCACCTGCTCATAGATTGATGTTAATTCACGGAGAAACTTAAATTAAAAGACGGTGATATATATATATATATACACATGCATGGTGTGGTTAGTGTATGTATTACGTACATTAATTGGTGGGAGTTCCAGAGGAGAGTGTAGTTATGGAAATCAGCGGTTGGATCGAACCAGAGATGGAACCGTTGCTCTCTTCCTCCTTCACCGTTGGTGATCAGGTTTGTGTGAACCACGTAAGGTTTCTCTTTTCCATTTCCTCCCAGCAGCTCGAAGTCTATTTCATCCCACTTTTCCTTTTCTGAATGCAACTACGTACATATACATATGCATGCAGGCATGAACAATGTCAAAAGCCATGAACATGAATGAAAGAATTATATATATATATATATATATATATATTATGGTTATGATGAGGGAAAATGTACGGACATAAAAGGTGGTGATGACTCCGGTGGAATCTTTCTGGGGCATCTTAATCTTCATGCTGAACCATCCAGATCCATAGGTTTGCAGCGACTTAAACCCTGCAGAACCTGTATGTGCATATCACCCAAGAGAATCCATTATTATTACATGCATGGAATCACCTATGTGTAATAATAAGGAAAAGGCGAATATAATAAACCTGTGTACTGGTCCAAACTGAGCTGAACTTGTGTGTTGTTGTCGAGTACTTGGACATGGGATGTCCCCCATGGAAGACCATAGTTCTGCCAGAAAGGAACATTCTCATCTTGTGCAGCAACTACGTTAAGGGACAAGCTCGCAAGAAAAATAATGAAACACCGATCCCAATCCATGAACATCATCATAGTGAATATCGAGAAACAACGTTTGGTACTGTTGTGGTGGGAATGAGGTTTAGTGCAGCTCTTGGTAGTCAAATATATAGCAGAAGAAGACGAAGAAGAAGACATCATGGACAGTGACAGAGAGGCCAATCAGTTAGGCTATGGTTTGATCCGAAATTAATTACCATATATGTCATGGCCGTCCAAATCTGCTCCTTTCCTTATTAATCATAAGATCATATGTGGAACCTTGTGTTAGCTCTGTGCATATACAAAAAACTGATCGCTATCCTAAATAGGATTACGATCCACCCAGATTTCTCACGCGCTATTCCCCTTATAAATAATGTAACACATACTAGATAAGGTATATTACCTACTTTTTTCCCCGAAGAAAATATAAATTACTACTTACATACGATCATAACATACTACAGCAACAATTATACTTTTTTTTTCAGGTCTTGCGCCTGGTTTTGTTCACTTGAGGGAATTCTTTTGTCTTGAAAATTCTATATTAACAGATTTTAAAAATTATATTCATCTCAAAAAGCTAAAGTTACACGCAATTAAATTTTATGGGGCTTTCTAAAAAGATATTGATAAATTTGAAGTCCCAGATTTCTTAAATCTGTTTAGTAAATCTCATAAAATTTAATACGTATGTATGTATGTATAAAATAACTTTTTAAAGTAATTATGATTTTTAACGTTATTTAATTTAATCTAAATTCTCGTGTCATTAGATGTAATTTTCGTATAATTTTATCTTCCCATCCTTCTTTTGAGATATTAGTAAGGGTGTCCAGAAGTAAAAACTGAAATAAACCTACGAATTGAATTGAATCACCAATTAACAATGATGATGTTCAAGTTCAAATTCAAATAATAGATTTGAGCAAGCTAAGCTGTTTTACTCTTACTAGCAAGGCTCCAAAAGCACTTTTGATTGGAGATAATATTATACATTTCTCCGTAAGCTTTGCAGACAGACTTTTGTTGACATAAAACTTGGAGATTTATGAAACTCATTTTATTTTCTTTTAAAAAATTGCAAAGTTATAACACAAAGTCGAGGTTTCATGCCGATGTGTGTGGGATGGTAGAATTCTCCAATTTTTTGGAGTCATAGCTTATAGAGAGAGTGCTTGTTGACTTTCTTAAGATTCTTATCTCTTTAAATATCATTGCGGTGTGATTATCGTATAGAAATTGTTTGGTGATTTTTATATTTTTAATGATTTACGTGAGAAATTATTTAATATTTCATAGTATTGATTTGCGCAAATATCATGTAAGAATTTTTAACGATCTTTTAATTAAATTTAAATTTTATTTTTATTATATAATTTTTTAATGTGTTATAATAAAAAAATATAATAACGCATTTTAATGTACCATTCTTACCATTTTCCCCAAAAATAAAATATAAGTCGGTCGGTAACTATTGACCATTCGCTGTTTTTTCACGCTGTCTCCGTCTTCTGCTTCTGCTATCCCTAATTCTCAATTTTAGGGTTTTACATTTCCTGGGCATCGCTGTTCCACACTCGTTTTGTTCTTGGACATCTCTGACATCTAGAAAATTTTATGGATTAGGGTTTATCTAATCCTTTGTGAAGAACTCCATCAATGGCGAATCGAACGGATCCAGCAGCGAAAAGCATCAGAGGCACAAATCCTCAGAATTTGGTGGAGAAGATTCTCCGATCAAAGATCTACCAGAACACTTATTGGAAGGAACAATGTTTTGGTTTGACAGCGGAGACCTTGGTGGACAAAGCCATGGAGCTCGAATATCTTGGTGGGACTTATGGTGGTAACCGCAAACCTACACCCTTCATGTGCCTTGTCATGAAGATGTTGCAGATTCAACCTGAGAAAGAAATTGTCATCGAGTTTATCAAGAATGAGGATTACAAGTACTTCTATCTTTTTATTTTTCTTTGCATGACTTTGCCATCTTTTTTTCTCCTTGTATGCTTATTGTTGGACAAGAAAGTGTTGTATCTATTCATAATTATCTACTGGGCAAATCGTTCTAAATTGACTTGGAGAATGATTTTGAGCTCATTTACATCTCGGGTGTCTTTACCTTGTATTGGTAGAGGAAAATTAGATAACTATGAACTCTTAGCTTAGATATTCTAATGGAAGTGAACCTAGGAAACAACGATAGTTTTGAAACACTTATTTTGATGCTGGTGTACTGTTTGCCGTTGAAAGACCTCTATATTGTGTTCTCAGACACAAAAGTGTTTTTACTATTTCAAAACTGCAGCGCTCTTCTTGGACTATGTTCAACTTTCCTTCTAAGAAAAAATGAAGAGAAAGAAATTTACAATGGCCCTGAATCATTGTTGTCCTTGTCTTTGAAAATAAATCATATATAGTGTCACGCATGCTTCTCTAAGTAGTTTCTCATTTTGTTGATTTCTCAAATATGCCTGCAGATATGTGAGAATACTTGGTGCCTTGTACCTGCGTCTCACTGGATCTGATATTGATGTGTATCGATACTTGGAGCCCCTATACAATGACTACCGAAAACTGAGGCAAAAATTACCTGATGGCCGTAAGATTTTAAACTTCGTGCGAAATCTTCTGCCTTACCAATTCTATGCCAGTTCTGCCCCCCCCCCTTTCCCCCACACCCCAACCAAACAAATTCCTTGTTAGCTATAATCAATATGTTTATTATACCATATGTTTATTGTGACTCACAATTCGAGCAAATTTATTGTTCTTGATGTTGCAGAGTTTAGTCTGACTCATGTGGATGAGGTTATTGATGAGCTCTTGACGAAAGATTACTCCTGCGATATTGCATTGCCTCGAATTAAGAAAAGGTTTCTTTTTAACTGCTTGAGTATAACTTTCCGTCTGGAACCTGTTATGGCAATTCTTTATGTTCTATTTATACTTTTTTGTGTTACATTTTCATGGTGAAGGGCTGAAGGCCTCCCTTTTTCAGTAGTTTTTTAGGGTAGCTGGTGAAGTAATTGCTCCTTGTGAAAATTGCTTTTCCATGTGATTATCCGTTGCTGGATTTGCAAAACTTGTTTGGTAAACCTCTGAAAAATTTTCTTGTCAAACTGAGACAACTCTTGTGAAAAGTTTGTTGCAATAGTTTTTCAATTATTATTTATTTTAAGAGTTGGCTATTTAATTTTGGTTGATAGGAGCGTTAAATGGAAACCTCTTCGTATCTAGGAGAGAAGCCTTTTAAGTTATGGTTGTTGTTATTTATCTTTTTCCATCTTGTCTTCTGTTATTTTATATAGGTGGACTCTTGAATCTAATGGTGCCCTAGAACCACGACGCAGTGCTCTCGAAGAAGATTTTGAGGAGGAAGAAGAGAAAGAGGAAAATGAACAGCCTGTCGATGGGCTAGAAGATGAAGCCTATGAGAAGGTGTGTTCCCTTCTTATTGAGAAGTTATCATTTCTCTCTCTCTTTTCATGTTAAGTCAAATATAGGCAGTTTTAATTTTTTTTCTGATTATTGAATGTTTCACAGGATTATTATCGTGGACGAAGCCCCACAAGGGAAAGAGGTAGAGATAGAGATAGAAGACGTGATAGTCATAAACGCAGGTATGTTTTACTCATTGCTAGTATCTGTATGGCATGACACGTCAGTTTTGTCAAGTGACTGAATGGACTATGATCCTTTTTGTTGGCTCTTGGGTTATCCATATGCTAATTTGCTAGGGTTTGGAGTATAATTCTTTTTGTTAGTTTTTTTGGTTATAAAGATGGCTAAAATGTATCGGAAGCTGTTTCTGAAGTTACACAACATATATCTTGTTTAAAGTCATTTCAATTTCCATTGTGGCATTCATAGCCATTTGTGGTGCACAACTGCTTCCTAGAGTAAGACTTTACGATCCTGCCAGGTTTCTCTGCACTGACAGTGTGCAGCGAGAAGTATGATGGATCAGACATTGTTACTGCTATTTAAATCTGGTTCCATGAGAACACATCAACATGTGAAGTGATTAATTGATCTGTTATAGGGAATAGCATATTTCTTGTTAGAAAAGCTCTTCATGGTGGTGAGCGACAGTTGTTAAATGAGTCATTAAAAATGGTCAATTAATTTCCACGGGTTAAAGCAATTAGTTGCTTGTTATATTTATTTTTTCACCCATTTCCTCCGGCCATGTGCATAAATTACTTAGTTGTCAGTGGAGATGATGATTATTTTTCAATGGTTTACAAGTCCTTTCCTTCTAAATTGGATACCTTGGTCAGTTTTTTTTTTTTGGTTTAATTTGCATTTTTGGATTATGGTTTCTAGGGATCGAGATTATGGTCGAGACTATGACCGAGATTACGATAGAGAGAGAGGGCGAGGCCGTGATAGGGACAGGGACAGGGACAGGTATCATCTGAGGGAAGAAAAAGAGTATGGAAGAGAAAGAGAGGGGAGGGAGCGAGAGGGGAGAGATAGGGATAGGGTGAGAGGGAGACGAAGAAGCCACTCAAGGAGCAGGAGCAGGAGCAGGAGCAGGGATCGCAGGGATAGGAAGAGACATGGACGGAGCAGCACGAGTCCAAGGAGTCGAAGGCATGAGGAGGTTGAGCCCAAGAAGAAGAAGGAGAAGAAGGACGATGGCACCGATCACCCTGATCCTGAGATTGCTGAAGCCAACAAGTTGCGAGCTGCTCTCGGCTTGAAACCCCTGAGACCCTGATTTGTTTGTGATATGTACGAAACATCAAATATTGCTGCTTTCAGATGTACCTTGGCATGTATCCTCCTGTACCGCCTATCCCTGCTAGAAGTGGCCGTTGCTGAGTTTTGTACTATGCTACGGGCGTATAACATTATTGCTGCTCCTCTTGTTCATTCGCCATCTCCTTGAGAAACTTTAAGATTATAGAAAAAATAACTTGCTGAAAATGTGGATAAAATTCAAAATTCATTTGCCTAGGACAATGAGATAAAATTATAAGAAAACTATATTATTATCTTTATTTTTAAAAATTAAAATCATGATCTTATAAACTATATTATTATCTTTATTTTTAAAAATTAAAACATCAACTATAATTGAAAAGTTGACGTTTATCTTAAATTTAAAATTTATTTTTTATATTTATAAATTTATTTATAAATTATTTTTATTGATATTCTCTTAACAATAATATAATAAGAAGGTAAGGGAAAAGAATTAAAAAATATGATTAGAGTATTTTAAAAAAAGATATAATATTATTAATTAATTTAATTTAATCTGATTAAATTAGTTAAATATGTACTATATTAAAAATAGAAGGAGTATCATGTATTTTGTTAGAAAATTATAATTAGATGATGATATTGTAGATTAGTAGTATAAGAGTCACTTTGTAAGTGAGATTGGCGGGTTGGATTCTATTTAATTTCAGGCCATCCTAATTCAAAAAAAAAAAATTCTAACAAATTATGTGTTTACCAAGCAAGACATGAGTGACGAAATTAAATTCTAATTGATTGAGGAATTACGAAGTGTAAAGCGAGGGATACACTTCAAGCAGAAGCCAGTATCGAAAAATATACGTAGATATCAAATATTTCGAAAAGGATTGCGAATGACAAAGAAGAAGACAGCTGATCACAGAAGGTGATCTGGTATTAAAATGCCATCTGAATCGTATTGAAGGGCGCCTGAAGAATACAGCGGTTTGCATCTCCCTCCCATGAGGATCCTCTTCTTGCAAAGACATGCTTCTTCATCCTCCTCTCCTCTTTTCCCATCGTCTTCAACCCCCTCTCTCACTTTCTTCTTCAGCCAACTTGCAATGGCGACTATTATCGACACAACCCGAACCAAGCGGCATGATCTTACCTTTATCCTCCACAGTCCCCAACCACTCACAACATCTGTACTCTCTCTAGCAGCTTCACCATTATAACTCTTGTTTCCATCAACAAAGCGTGCTAAACGAAGAACTGCATGCTTGTGTTTTCCTTCCTCTGCATCATGAGGCTTCACGCCATTGTCAAGCTCAAGTTTAATGAGCTGAGATAACGAACCTACAATTCGCTGATTCGCATGCGCCAAATCGTTTCCTTCTTGAGCGAAGTGCTTCTCTTTCCCTTCTTGGAGTCGCTCCTTCCTAATAAACTCTCCGCTTCACTATGATCTTCGTCTTTTTTACCCCCTGATCTCTTGTTTCCAAACACGCTGGAGAAGAAGACCGACACAACTTTCTTTGGAAATTGATATCCACGTTTAGTCCTTCGGCTTCTGCTGTGAATGGTTTTGTCCATCAACCTGGGAATCTTTATGCTTAACTTTGAGTGATCGCGCATGGCGATGCTAATGCAGTGAGACCAACAAGAACTTGATGGAATGTTAGTTGCAGCAATAGGATTCTTACACGCGTTTTGGTTTTCTTCCATCGTTTTTGTGTTGAGCTTTGCGGAATTTGAAGCAGATTATTGTGGGTTACAAACATGAACAATGAAGTTAAGAAGTGGGAACTTATGTGAATATCGCCTTATTTCGTGGGATTTACTTGGCGCGTTCTTTTAAAATTCTCAGGTAATTTATAGCCCCACGACTTAAAGTAAGTAAATTTATCTTATTTATTTGATCTCGATTTATCTGGTGTATTACCTCCTCTGTGAAAAATTGCAATTAGGATATTGTGAACTGTAGCATGCACTTTAGAGATTGGTGATTTTTTTTTTTTTATATACAAGAATTTTTAGAAAGGATTGGGCTTGATCTAAAATCAGGATGAAATCTCCCTTTCTCTTACGCGATACTAATATCGGACAGGGATCCTTACACTTAAACCTAAGTACTTAAAAACTATGATACCCCTCTAAATGCGCAGCGACTAGAATCACAATAAAATGATACTCCTCAGGGATCGAACATACTCTAAATGATTGTATATCTCACTCTTTCATCAGTTGAACTCACAGACGATAGGTATATTGGTAAATTATTCCACCCCGGGAAAATTCTGACACTAAGAGATAGGTCCACGTTTTTGGAGACTTGAAGATAGGTCCATTAATAATTGTTGTTTCTTAAAAAAAAAATCTAAATGAAGCAATTTTAGGTTTCGAAGAGGAGCTTGAGAAAGGGAGAAAGATGAGAGCGAAATTTTATGTTCATCATTTTGGATACAACGAGTCAGATACAGCTTCCGCTTATTTATACCTACACAGGAACATCGTAAAGTCCGCCTAATAGCCTCGATAATATCTCCTAACAATCTGACGTGACAACAAACCTGACTAACTAATATAACAAGTTAACAACTCAGCTCAGCTAGTTAACCTATTAATCGTGATACTGATAATTAACCTATTGAAAATAAATGCCTTTCTTCCAGAATTAATTACTCATTAATGTAGCCAATAGATTACAATTAATTCTATTGTTCACGATTCAAATAACCATACAAGTGAACTTTATTTTTGGTTAACTTCCGTTGAGTGTGAGCAGTAAATTTAAGTTCTCATGACATGTATCGAGGAATGCCAAACAAGAAGCATACAAGTGAAACGATAGAACAGTTGCAGAGATGAAAGGCAATTTAGGGTATACTTCAATTCAATATAATCTCAACACGGAGAGGAACCATGTACCATTTAGGAATGAACATATTGCGATGTTGTCTTCAAATTGGATTTACTTACAGATTCAAGCCGTTAGCAAACACAACATTAGAACTTATCTACTAGACCACGTTTGTTTGTCGTCAGTCGGTCCAACAGCTGAGCACAAGCCACAATCAAAACTTACAACCACCACCAACACACCTACCAAACCCACTCAACCTCACTTCTTACACACATCTCTCACATTCAACCACCGACGAAAAAAGTAAAACCAAACATGCTCACCCTGCCAGTGAAAGAATATACTAATATTTACTATATTACTAAAATATTAGATTGTTACTATGCTGTCACTGTGGGTCTGCTAGGCCTTTTTCCTTCCATGGCATCTTTCTTCCTTCGACAGTTAGCACAGAGGAATGGGCCTTCCCATGGCTTTGATGCTGGCGAGAAAAAAGGTCCAGAGTTCACTGATAAACCATCGCCAGTAGGTTGATCCACCTGGCAGACTACACAACGGAAAATCCCAGAGTTCGCATCCAAAGGAAAATCCTTACCGAGCCTACATTTCCAGCAAGAAACTTGCAGAATCAAGATTCAAAACTAAATCCCATCCAAATGGTATGCAGAAAGACAAAAACCATTTTCATCCTACCACTTGTCAGAGAAAACGCTCAGAAGCAGGCATCACATAACTACATGTAGTATGCAGATTTAAATGCAGCAGTTATGGGCTGGACAAAACATCTGTTACTGGTGAACGTACCTTTCTGCAAGCATTGCAGAACCCTCCTCAAATAACTCCTCTACAACTCCCACAGCAGAAAGCTTATTACTAGCTTTGTTTGTGGACCTCTGAGATTTCTTTCCAAAGAGAAGTGAAGTTATCATATTATGTTTCTTTTTTGGAATTGGGGGTAATACAGGATGGTCTGAAGGAATAATGTCTACAACAAGGCAAGTTGTATCATCCTTCAGTCCCCTTGACCTTAAAGCCTCCTGGAGAAAGGAAGAACCGCAACGCATTAATACATGAACATACTTAGACACCTCCCAAAACAATAGAAAGACTGCTCCTACTATACATCACCTTAACTACTAGCTTTGCAGCAAGCTCTGCAGGTAGCCCCCGACAAGACTTGGCAGCCATTTCAGAAGATAAAGTATCCCAAATGCCATCAGAAGCTATGATAAGCCTTCCACCAGCATTTGAAAGCTGAGTAACCGACGAAATGTTTAAAAGAGTTGAAAGTTAGAACTCAGTACTTTTACACAAAAAGGGTATACTCTAAGAATAAAACTACCTCACCTTCACTTGCTTAACATGTGGAATTGGCACAATAAATTCTCCCACATCTGTGTCACCAATCGATCTAGAAAGACACAATCCACCAGGCCAGCAGCGAAGTGGTCCTACCTGTACACATATTTAGGAATTAAAACAAACGAGATCAAGTAAGCCCTGGTTAGAAGGCTGAAGTAGATTATGCCATACCTCATTGCCTCCAAATACGTTGAGTCTTCCTACTTCACCGCCACTAGCAGTAACACGTTCCCTCTCTTCTGCATTCTCTTCCAGTCTGTGATCAACTGTCAGAAGTGACACTACACCTCCCTGGGTATCTAATATACATCGGGAATCCCCAACAGATGCAACAGTGACAGTCCAACCATCAACCAGAACAAATGTTGCTGTAGTCCCAGAAGTCTCGCCTATAAATGAGATTAGATCGTCAAGATGAGCATACACTAATAGTTTGAGTATGCACACAATGAAATATAATTGAAGGGCATTCCTTTGTACACCTTTTTTCTGAAATTCTATGTCAGTTTTCACAAACCCAACAACTAGAGCCCGAGGAAGAGCTTGAAGCCACTCATCTCTGCTGATATCTTGTGGTATTGCACTCATAACATTATTTAGTAAATTTTCCTTTGTAAAAATAGCAGCTGATATACCATTATGCCCATCAAAGATCTGCCAAACGAGAGCTAATAGTAAGTATCACTAACAAATGCTGAGAGAAAGTGATCTTCCACCTGAACACAGAGAAGGAATGACACACTGATGCCAGTCAATGTTTATGATAATACAAGCACACCAAGATCGAATAATACCGCAAAAACAGAAAACAGTGTTGATGAATCCCCAGGAATCCTCTGGCAGTCTGTCTTGACCAAAAAGTAATCCTCCCCTTTCTTTGCCAAGCCAGCCTGTCCATACCTCACAAAAGGTTTTTCAACTTTTTCATTTCGAAGCTCGCGGCCAATCAAAGTTGCCAAAGGAACAAGTGGTGCCTTCGTCCCTGGTAATTCGGTCTTACTCATCTTGGTCTAAACCCTAATAATCAGCAGGAATATCATAAAATAAATAATTAAGACGGACATCTCTGCTGGTACTTTCCACAGGAAAGAAACTGGCGAAATCCAACTTATAAAACGTCCTAACTATATCATCACACATTATATACTTTTAAAAATAAGATCCATTAATTTCAGCTGCCTGTATAGCAGAATGCCATATTCGGGACACAAATCTAAAACCACAGAACACTGGTGATGTACATTACAATAAAAAAGCCAAAACCATACTCCCCGAGACAAAGTCAGCCAAAATTTCTTTGTTTAAGTCAATTTTATTGGGGCAAAGTGAAATATCAGAAAAAATCATGATCGGATGATTCAGCGAGAACAGTTAATTTCGAACCAAATCCTTGACAAATATCACAAGCTCGCATCCAACATCGAATTCACAAAAATCAAACTTTCACAACTATCTCAGAATGCTCCGATAACATTCCATCTTACGACATGCATATCCACAAACCAACGGAACTGCATTTTAAAAGGGTAAAAGGATAGCAAATCCATCGAAGGGTTCTACATGATTGGTCGAATTTGAGCTGCATTTTATAATTTTCTTAAGACAAAAATCACTTGCTATAAAATTTCAGAATGAAAGTAATAATGGTAAGGGAAAAGGAAAAAACAGAACTCACAAGTGAAAAATGCAGTAGATCGAGGCGGATGATTCAACATTGCGTATTGGCCATATCATACATGTTAACCCTCCAATTCTAGAATCATTTCCAGGAGCTAAGCTCAGATGAAACGCCCAAAAACCCTAGTAGCACAGAATAGAGAGAGCAAGAGAGCTTGCCTGTGATTTGATTGGTAGAGAAATCCAGGGAAAGAGAGGGCAAGAGGAAACGCGGAAAAGTGGACTGGGACAAAGGATTCTGATAATGACATTTTTGTCCGGTCTTCGTTGTACCCTTGTTTGAAATTACATAAACACCCTTGTACATTTCGCTTTTTTGAGTTTCGATAAATAAATACCCTGGTATTGTTATATTTTCTAACAAAAATTATAGAAAATTATAAATATTAAAGTAAGATATTATGTTAATAACAATTTATCTAAAATTATTAATACTTAATCTGGTATTGATAATTATTATATTTTTAAATTTAATATTTTTAATTTTTTTTGTCATTTTGTCTATTTTCTATAGACAAGGTAAAGTGTTAATTATTTTCCACTCCCTAATATGTGTGTAGATGACTTTTGCAGTAAACTGTTTATTCAAATGGTACACATGTTTCTAGACACTGGAGATTTATTGTGGGATTTTAAATTCCTTGTTCATTTGGTAATATTTTGAAACAAAATTGTTGAATTGTTAATTGGGAAAAAATAACATTTATAGTGTTTAGAAGGAGCGAGGGGACAAAATGCGTGACTTGTGAGAACAAAATCTTCCTCAGGATGTTGTAGAAGTGGTCGTTGGGAATACCCAATGCCCTCCGGTTGTCTTTTTTCTCCGAAAAGTTCATATAAATCAGTTTTTAATTAGCCGTGGGCTCAATTTTTTCTTTAACAAAGAGCTGTACTCAACAAACGTTATGCTAAAGTCAAAGCCAGCGGGTGTGGTCATCTTCTATCATCCTTATTATTTCCCTCGTCTCTATATATCTAATAATAATAATAAATCTAATGACGTGGCCATCATACATGGCTCCCCGTTTGGTACGTAGCATTGAAGACTTGGGACTGGTATAGGAACAGGGAATAAGCTAAATAAGGTGTTTGGTATGCAGCATTGAGAATGGGCTTGAGATTGTGCAATACCACATTGGTGGAATTGGGCAATCCCACCTCCCCCATAGGATTGGGCAATACCACATAGGTGGGATTGGGTAATCCTAGGTGGGATTGGGTAATCCTAAGATTGAAGTTTATTAAGATAAAAGTATCATTATAAATATAATTTTTGGACAAAGTTACCCTTATCTTAGTTTGTTAATATAATATTTTTATAATTTATGGCTATTTATAAAATAAATAAAATTATTCCCTACAAATATTGCTTCATACCAAACATAATCTTAAAAGCTCATTCTCAGTCCCAGTCCCAATCTCAATCCTAATCTTAATCCCAATCCCAGTCTATCAAAATTTAGTGTTGCATACCAAACATGGCATGAGGAACCAGCTGGAAAGCCCATGATCTTCATTCTGTGATGGGGCCTTCTCCCTTTTCTCAAATTAGTCCAACTTCCGTTTCAGGCCCCATATCCGCTGCCTAATACCCTACTCATACTTTTTTTTACACATTAAAAAAACTAGTTAAACTTATCACCAAGGATTCAGTTGATAAAAAAAAATAAAATATATGATAATTTAAAACGTATTCGATCCCTAAAAATATTACTTTATTGTAGTTACAGTCACAGTATTTAAGAAGGCATCCTAGCTCCTGGGTGCTCAAGTTTATACCTGAGAGTAATAAATGGCTTGTTCTACCCGACATTGGTATCGCCTAAGAGGAAGGGAGACTTCATCATACCTTTGGATCGTAGGTGAACCCAATTTTTTTTAAAGATTCTTATACCAAAAAAAAATAAGAAAACAAGTTAAAAGTTATTTAGATTTTATTTTTTTTAAAAAAATTATTACTACTTTCAAAGGTTGCCGTTGATTAAACTCGTTAAATTCTAACATTATCCTTGTTTAGGAGGAGAGTCAACAAATTGCCTTGCAATGCAATGGCACTTGTGGAGACAAAATTTATGCTCTAAACACTCTGCAATCTCCCTAATATTTAAGACTACAGAACTTTTTTGGTGGGCTAAAAGAAAAAAAGCTCATAAAAATTTGTCATACACGACTTACAAGAATTTTTTATATCAATTGTATTCTACAAATCTTACAGGAGCAGATTGGTCAAAAGAGTCCTCTCCTACGCACAATCTTATCAATGAACAGTGCTATATTTTATCACATCATCCCTTATCCTATCTGTTAACAGAAATATATTTACTTGGCATAATATTTTCCCAAACAAATATTGGTACATTGCAATTGATAGAGAACTTAAGGACGATATTTATTGGCTATATTTTTCTCAGCACGTTTTATGTATATTTGATTTGATTTGATTGTTACTTTCATGACACCACATATTCACAGTCAAAGACGCGTCCTTGGTGCCTTTGCCCGATATTTGAAAAGAGACGTGCCCATCATTCTCCAACTTTGTTTAAACCTGCTACCATTAATTAATAATTATTCTCCAATTTGGGTATAAGGTGCTCCTGATGATTTCTCCGTCCTGTCTCAGTCCTTGCATATCAATTCATGAATTTTATCCCTTTTTATTAATGAAATTAAAGAAAATAATGCAGATAGAGAAATGGATATAAGCTAAGCCCAATCAGATTAAGAATGTCGATTCTCATGATCTGAGTGGGCAAAAAAATAAAAAAAATTCTAATATGTCACTCAAAGTCTCAAACCCTGTAAAAACAGGACAGAACTCAACTTCTTTGTCTATAAACACTGCCTTAATCCTATAAACTTGGGAGTTTTCTTTTGTCTATAAAATCATATAAATTTACAGAATCCAGCCCACAAAAGGGACTGGGAAAATCATAAAAACCACGCTAAATACAACTTTATCTTTTTCCCCCTTCTTTCCCAAGCGACCATGCCCCCTACTTCAAAGTGCAAGAAAATACACTGCTAAGCCTAGTAAAAAAGGCAAAAGGGCGGAGTTTTTTCTCTCTTCTCTTTTTCTCTTTTTGGTTCAGAGAAAGGCCACAAAAATCCAGCCACTACGAACACATTGATTAGAACAGGTTGTAAAAAGCTCACGATCACCACCAGAGAAGCCGAGCAATTGGCTGATTGCTCCTCCAACGTAAAAAGAAAAACCCCTCTCTTTCTCTCTCACGCACACAAACACTCAAATTACATCTATAAGATATGACATGCATGAACATTAGAAGGGCAAAAAAGCAAGAAATAATGAAATCTTACGCAAGGAAGATGAAATAGCTAGCTACCTCACTTTGCATTCCCAGTTCTTTTTCCATCATTAGGACTTGCCTGCTTTCTGGATTGACTCACCAATTGTTTCCTTGATGGCGCAGGGATCAAAGACGGAATCATGCTCCTGTTTGCAATTACAGTTATAGGAAGGGGTTAACTAAAGTTAATATTATCATACAAGAGTAGAAACTGCATAAACTATTATGAAATAGATTTGAATTGTGACTGGGAGGAGGGATTGATTACCTGGGCTCTACGTTCTTTACTATTTTGTGATGGGTGGTGGGTTTCCTAACTTTAGAAACTATTCCATTGATTTTGCTGGTTGGTTTCGGCATATGCAATTGCCAATGCACGTCTGATTCTGAGGAATCGCTAGTCGCAACCTCAAGCGGATCATCAGAGTCATCTGTGGTGGCCATGTCATAGTCTTGGCTATCCTTTTTATTCGATGTAAATTTAAAGGAATGTTCCGAGCATACTTTTGAAGCGTCTGAGAGAGAGCCGGGACTCAACAAGGGAGAAGACTGTTTGCTTTCTGCTTCCCACTGACCCACTAGGCTATCATCACTTGTTAAGCTATCGTCAGTCCTGTTCACCACGATCTTATCAACCCAGTCCCCGGAAATTGATCCTTTATGCTCTTGCTTACTGTTCATCCTCTGACTGCTTGAAGGTGGCCAGGGAGGTGAATGCATTATCATGTCTTGGAGATCTAAGCTTCGTCTTTTCAGCTTCGTTGTCGCCCTCTTCTGGCTCTACATCCCATAGTTCATATACAAGCTTCACTTTTAAGAATGACTAAAATACAATTTGGACATATCTGGCCAGCTCATTCTTTAACATGTCAAATTTTTGGGGTGTCTAGTGATGATAATTTCCAATTTTAGATATGCAAATTAAAGAGTTAAAGAAAATGAAAGAGGCTAATTTGATTTCAAAGTTCCATAGTACCTCCACGCTGCTAGAACCATCTTGGGGTTTCCTCTGACCTCCGGAATGTGTAGGAGAAGACTTGTAAGATTTCAATTTCGGTGCATCTAGACTACTGTTTACAGAATGTTGAAGTGGTTCATCTTCTCCCTCCTTTCTTGCCAAAGCTGCCTTCAAATTAGCAATCTGGCAAAGATGACAGTAGTAACACTTACACACTACAAATGCACAAGTAGATTACTCTTCCAGATACAGTATAGAACGCATTTCTTAGCGTTATGTGACAAAAAAAATTGTATGAACCTGCTCTTTAAGCTCTTTCACTTCTGAACTCTCTTTGTTAGCTCGGGCAGCACCAAGTTCAACTGTGGAGACGCGTTCTGCAAACTTGAGTGTGCTGAGTGTTTCTACAAGAGCATCAGGTTCTGGACTAATATGTACAAACATGAGTGTCTTGGCTTGCCCTCCTGAGATATACAGAATTTACCTCATTAATCATAGTCACAGACAATACCATATTAGCCACAAAGAAAAATGCTCGGTGATAAAAGAAATCATACCAAGAGAATCTTGAAGCAGTTGAGTAAGTCTACTGTTCCTATAAGGAACATGCGCTTGCTTATGAGCCAGCGAAGAAATGACATCTCCTAAGGCAGCAAGTGACTTGTTGATATGTTGAGCCTCCTTAAGCCTATCACCTGTGACCTCAGATTTATCGACCCTCTCACTTCCTGCCAGGTCAACTAGATGCATACTGCCACGAAGATGGCTTCCTGATGTCAGGTCCCTTCCTTGAACATGAACTGTCAGGCAACTGCGATTATCATACATCATTTGAAGTTAATATCTTGGACAAAATGTTATTTGTTCTTCCAAGTTCGACTCAGAGTGTACCTATGAGAACGACTACTCCGATCATTCATCGCAGTAGCACTAACTGCCCGATTTTTATGTCCCAGGTTCATCAAACTTAAGACATCGGAAGTCGATGAAACAGGAACCAGGGTTGCATCTGGTACATTAACGCCATTTTGAGAACTGTTGCGAATTTCTAACGTATGTAGTTATTAAGGACAAGCAGTAGAGGAATAAGACAATCATCTTAAAAATGACTCCCACATATAGTTCCTTCCACAATTTTAAAAAAGAATAAGTTCAAATAGAGAAGGATATTTTTTGTTGCCACCATCTGTCGCTAGAAGATCTCTGACTTGGTCATTGTAGATCTCAAGCATCTGAACACCGATGTCATAGGCAACAGTATCTTTCCTCTGCTGTGACAGCAGAAAAAGATCTCTTAGTGCCCTATAGTTGACTCCCACGGTTTCCTCAGTAAGATCATTTGGTCCGGACTGCATTAATCAATACAGGAACTAACCTAGTTAACATAGTTTCACAAGTGATAGGAATTAAATTTTAAGGGGATTGTCAGAATGTCTCACCATAGTATGAGTTTTTCCTGAGCCAGTTTGGCCATAAGCAAATATGCAGACATTATAGCCATCCAGAACAGAACGAATAAGAGGCTGCATGTCTGCGAAAACCCCGGCTGCAGAGGGAAAGAAGAGTAATAAGAAAGCTTACAGGTAGCAAATGATTGTTATGATGATTAGTTAGACGAAGATCAACCTTGGGCTGCAGTAGGACCAAACACCCTGTTGAAATTAAACGTTTTTCTCCCTTCTTTTCCATACTTGGAAGGTATTATCATTGAGATACTTCCTTCCTCTATGCTGCCAACAGAGCCAGCATTGTTTACTTGCCCAAAGAAGGGTCGAACTCGGCAGTATACCCTAATATTTCCTGATAAAAATAAAATAAAATAATCTCATTGAGAATCTGAATAGCAAGGATAACAATTATAAGTAGGACATCTGAACCACTTGAATTTAACCTTTCAGGTCCTGCAGTTGGTTGTATAACTTGCGATTTTCTTCAAGAACTCTCCGATATCCTGAAGCTGCAGAAGCTAGGCTACGCACATGCTTACCTGTTGAGGGTAGCTAGTAATTAGATAGGAGACTGAAATTTCAGTCCAAAATTGTTGAATTTCTACGAGGGATTTTTAACAATACGCACTCAAAAAGATAAGGTCCTCCTGGTATGCCTTCTGTAAGGATTGCATTCCTGATTTCGTATCATGGGCAATAATTTTCAAGCCCTAGAGAATGTGGACATCATAATTTCACAGTCAAACCTGTTTTTTAAACAGTGTTTCACTAATTTAGTATGCCACTGGTGCGAGTTACCTGGATCTCTTTATTTTGTTGTGCTAGCAACTTTTGCTGGTTCTTCGAAACGTGGATTCTTGATACTTCATCGCTAATGGGGATTTCTTTGTATTGTTGGGAAACCAACTTTTGCTGCTCGTTCAGAACTTGGAGTCTTGATTCTTCATCGACACAGTGCTCTTTATTATAACACTCCTCTTGCTCAGGCTGCATGTCTTCATTTTCTTCCATCTTTATAATATATTAGACAAAAAGGTCGCGTTGTTGAGATCTTGCCAATGCGTCTTAAATGAACAATATTCAAAAAATGGGTTTGAAGGATTCTATATTGAATCTAATAATTTTACCTCCTCATCCTCGGAAGATAAAATTGAGTCGTGTGTTTCAGATACTGCGGACTTATCTTCTGGATTTGTTTTCGACTACCAGAATTTTGAAAATTCGACAGAAAACTCAATAAGCGTTGGAGTAAATATAGATAAAGGAGAAATATGCAAGGTTTCTTTGAAGAAGTATAACTAAATATGAAGCTGAACAAAATTGAAAAGAAACAGATGCCCACCATTTCATCCTGTATTAGCAGGCGACGTTCAAACTCCTCAGTGACTTTGTGAAGCAGGGACTCCACAACCTGGAAAAAAAAGAGATAAGAAAGAGATAAATGCATAAATTCGATCAAAGATGAATAGAGTAAGACTGGAAGAGTGCAGGGCAGGGGCTACATAAATAGTACGAATTATTAGTGTACTTGGTGCAACAAATGGACTGCATCCTTATGCTGTGTCAGAATGTAATTTAGTTATCACAACAAACAAAAAAGGATCTAATATATATGAAGATGGGGATAATAATGTAAGTACAGGTATGGAAGAGCAAATAACCCTTACGTTGATAATTTCCTCAGGCTTTTTGTCAGACAAATATTCCCGAAGTAGCGCATTCAAATTTTGAATTGAACCCTGCGATTCCAGCCAAATCATATCGATATTGATTAATGGTTCACATGAAGGCAAAATAATTAAATTATAAAGGACAATGCAATCTAACCCCTTCGGTGCGATCTTGCCCGATATCACTGCATGTAGATTGATCGCTCGTCAATTCATCTTTCTTACTCGGGGCCCTCGTTGAACTGGAGAGGATTTGTTCTGAGTTTTTGCGCAAAAATGGTCTTCCGGAAACGAGTGACTTTATATTCCCACCATGTTTCCATGACCCCATTTTTCCTCCCTCTTTCCATTCACTATATGCCTTGATTGCCAAAACACAATCCACTAACCTCGCTGATTTCCCTCCCTGGAACCACATCACAACTGTTACTGATTTCATTCAAAGTAGTAAAACAACCATTTCAGCTTATTTAAATAAGCACCTGCTCCAAATCAGAAGCTTGAAAGGTAGGAAGCCCCATTTCTTGCAAAGCTACAAGACAGTTCATCACATTTTCAAAGTATTGAAATGCAGATAGTGCCGCGGCTCCATCATCGGAATCGCAGGGACCTTCAATTACCTAACCATGCGTGTGTGCGCTATAAATGTCATCCCGAATAGAAAATGATATATGACGCATAAAAAAGCTCAACCGAAGTATACCTTGGGCACCACTCCAGGTTGAATTTTGTTAAGAACATTGCAAAGGATTATGCCACTACGCAAACCAGTCCTGAATTCTTCTTCAGAAGGTTCAACAGGAAACTCTTTCCCTCCAATTACTCCATTTGCCTTCCTTAGCCACCCAGCTGCTTCATACCTTCTTAAGCCTGCAAAATAACAGATAACGCCTTCGATTATGTTATCTCGGACATCTTATATCAGAACAAAAGGACCTTCCCGAATTAGTAGCTTTTTTTTTTTTTTTTCAACAATGGTGACCTTAGAAACCATGTACCTATTGTCCTATTTTACTACTGCGTGTCTCGGAATTCATACTGAGAATGATCACGCTTGTTTCTTCATTGCCCTCAGCTTTGAGGGCTTATGGATACAATTCAAAGCGGGGTTTTAGCGAACAGGTTTTGAGTAATTGCAATTTCAATTGAAACCAACATACTTGGCGAAGCAGAACAGTATATTTTATGATACTGATGAAAAATATCATTAGAGGTATTAAAAAAATCTTATATAACTAATAAATTTGAATTAATAGTACGATATTTTCATACTAAAATCCAGTGCTAAAGTTGAATGTCAAATTAAAGAGAAACATAATCAGGGTAATATAAAAATGAAAGATAGATGAGGATTTGAAGAGATTGCGCACAAGATGGTTCTAGTTTCCTTGACGTCGAGTTGGTATCACCCAATCGGGTCCCATGCTGTTGAAGAACATCTTCAACGACAGATAACACCGAGAATGTCAATTCCTGTTCTGTTGACATTACTACGCGCCAAGTAACCAGGAATTCAAACCCGCAGGAGACTGGGAATCTGATATAAATTCTATGTCAGCCGACAGACTCCAACGAAAAGCTTCATTCATGAAAACCGGGGGGAACAATGGAGCGGAACTGGTGATTGGAAATGAAAATTTTCAGCTAGATTCTCAGGGAAATGAAAGGAGAAAATGAATACAGAGGAAGTAAGATCGTGGCAAGAGGCTTGATGTGGAGCTAATAGAAAAAGAGAGAACGGAGGTTTGAATATCGCGACCCTTTCCCTCCCTTTCTACGTGTTTCTTTGTTTTCTCCCTCTCAAGCTGTGATGCTAATATTGACACAGAAAAGCTGCACCGAACCTGGTTCCGAGCCTCTCGCTCGGTGGCATACGGCTTATTTATGGAACGGCCAAGAAAAGCTTATTTTCCGAAATTTATTATCTCTTTCTTTCGCGAGTGATGCCAATGATTCTGTATGATGCACTAGCCCTATTCATCACTGTAAATAGAAAGAGTAGAAGGATAAACATTAAATTGACCCAATGCAAATCTCCGCCAGCCCCGCTAATACCATTTTAAGACCGGGGTAGAATATTGTCATATGTACTACTCTGTTTATTAATGAACTTGGTAGCTTCTGTAATAAATCAGACCCTTTCTTAATACTAAAATCTAGGTGTCACCAAAAAAAGAAACCAGGAATCTAAGTTTTGCCGTGATTCATTCAAGTTTCCTCTTATTTGTTGAGACCATACAAAAATACTCGTATACTTTTGTTATATCCAGTCCGTAATAAACTTAAATTTTACTTAGATTCTAATTATGGAATGCCTTCTGAGGGTTTTTTTTTCCCATTATCCCTAATTCAAAACTCTCAATTAATTTTAAGCACATTTTTCAACTTATATATATATTAAAATTAATTAATAACTAAGGCATCAAAATAGCCGAAACAGTGTGTCAGGATTCCCAAATGCCATGAGAAAGGTTATTAGCAAAGGGCTTGAACACGTACGTGATGAATAATTAATTTGTACACGTAACCTTAAGAGATTGAAACTGAAAGCACATATATTGTTTTTTATTCTAAAAGATCAGATAAATGCAAGCGAAGGAAACGCATCAAATGCTACGAGAAGTAATATATTAAAAAAAAATACTTGAAGAAATATTATAAACATTCACAACCTGCAGATTTCTGGAGTGATGTACTTTATCTATGTAGAGTACGCGTTTTTTTTTTAAACAAATTTACATTAGACACATGTTATACAGACAACATTAAAAATATAAGATAAATAGATTTGTCAAGCGTAAATTATTGTTTTAATTTTATTTATTAAATTTTTAATTGATAATAAAAAACATAATAAATATTATACTGTTTATTTTTATTTTTAACAAAGAATGAAGTTTGTTTCGTTTAACGATATGAAACAGGCCGTTACCCGCCTTCCTAAGGATGGTTCGGAACCGAAGCTAACGGCTTAGGTATGGTTTCAGGCGGGCCCACATAGCCCTTGCCGGCCTGAGATATATAAAGTTGCCGGCCCAATTTCCCTTGACTCCCGACGTTTGGTTTGGGCCCTCGCAAATAAATAAATAACTATTTTTTTATTATTTGTAATTATTAAATCAGCTTGCAGCTCTTTATCCATTATTGAGAATAAAAGGGCGGAAAATAATAAATCAGTAGTAAGTATACTACTACGGATCAATCAGGCCAAAGTCACAAAGAAGATAAAAGTGATGGACAGATTGTATATAAATTAAGAGAAGTAATATTACGACTATTATCGTGTTTTACTCATAAATTGAGTGAAGCAGCTACTATAAATAACATGGTTTATCTATAAATTTCATATTGATATGTACACATAAAAATTATAAATAGTCTGTAGTTTGTAGCAAGAAAAAAAAAGCTCCGTGATTATGTATTATTTTTGTGTATGGTAGATTCAAGGACAATTTAAAGTGCTAGATAATCACAAAATCAACTGATATCTCATGAGAAATCGAGAATGGAGATATTTTGATGAAGTTACAAGGTAATTTTCACTAATACTCCTATTTATCAATAGTATAATAGAGATATTTTAAAAATTTAATAAATATAAAAAATATATTTTATATTTATAATTAAATTAAATTTTTAATTAATTCTACATTAATAATCAGATGAGTAGTTCATCTATTTTTTTTTTGTTAATTTTTTTTAAAAAGGATCTGGGCTCACTTACGGTCTAAAGGTCGAGCGAAGTCTTATTTCTTCTTAAGCGATACCAATGTCAGGTAGGGCAAACTGTCTATTACCCTCAGGAGTAAATATAGGCACCCATGAGCTATAATGCCTCCCTAAACACCGCAACTGGAACTATAACAAAACGATACTTACTAAAGATCTAACACGCTCAAAATAGTCGTATGTCTCATCCTTTCGCTAGTTGAACCCACGGACGATATGTATTTATCTAATGTTTTTTTTACACAAATTTTTGGAAAGAGGTTGAGCTCACCCACAATCTAAAGGTAGGATAAAGTTTTCTTTCTTTTTATGTAATACTAATGTCGGATAGGGTAAATTGTCTATTTATCTAATGTTCTCTGTGTCTAATATTTTGGGCTATTTATATAATGGGCCTATGAAACCCATTCTCTTATGCCCATTTTAACTAGTCAAATCACGAGGTCTAGTCCAACAGGTCCTTGAGATAATATATTATATATGCATGTGAGATGATGTCTGAATATAGTGGTTAAGGTCAGGATTGGATATATGATCGGAATTCCTTCACGGTAGTAGAAGTATTTTTCTGTGATTTTAATTGTGATATCTAAAAAAATATTATAATTTTTAAATATCTATATTTATATTTAAAAATAATTAATAATTCGTTCTACTTAATATTTGAATCGTTTAAAAAAGATAGAAATTTTGTCTTATATTTTTATCGTGGATCAGCTCAATTTTTTTTTAATTTTTATATTAAAAATTTCTGAATTCCCACGATCCTGCGCAATTAATAGCCGGCGCAGTTGCTATATTTGTAAATCGGACTTCGCAAATATTGGCTATCGTGAGTCTATAAGGGGAAGCTATTCCATGTCAATCTTTCCACACTTGAACATGATTCGCGATAATATTCAATTTTAAGCCCAGTAAATGCAGAAAGCTTACATACTGTAATATATGAAACGATTTTTTTCGGTGGTTAAAACAAATAATTCGAACCGGGAGAAGCATGGAATATAAAACAATAAGTAGCCCCAAATTAATAATAATAATAATTAAAAAAGCAGTGGTGCAAAATTTCTTAAAATGGATAATCCTGATTATTATTTATCCATGTTTATCGGAACAAAATATAAAACACAACCACCCAATATTAATTGTGACAGCTTTATTATTTTTATTTCAGCAGGTAATTATCTTGGAGCAGAGTTATTTTAAGTAAGTTGTGCAGCCTTCCCAGTCCACAAAAATAAAATAATGATATACTTTTTTATTTTTAATATAAAAATTAGTTAATTTTATTAAGTATATCAAAAAAGTTAATAAATTATTTAATTATCATAAAATTATATCTCAAGACGAATTTATATTATATATTTTTTAATCTAAGATTATTTTTTATGCTAATTATAATTAATTTATTTAATTTTTTTAATTTATAAAAAAAATCAACTACAAAATTGGATTGGGTCTCTTAGTTTGACGAACAAAAAGCGCTATTGTGCGTACTGCGTATCCTAAAATCCTGTAGCTGATATGCTGCTTTATCTAATCTAAGTGGCAGCATAAAAATATTTGACTGCGCTGATCATCGAAATAGTTTTTCTTAATAATATTACCGCAATCAAATATCTTAGGAATCATTTATAAATATGAGATAATTAAATAAAACCAAATTTGGAGGGGGCCAAGTAGCTTCAAAACGCGAAATCGTCCTCTTTATACAAAAAGACGCAAGGCATTTGTTTGATTTGCAAACCGGTGGGCGGCTTTGTTAGCGAAATTGCCGTTTTGATTATTGGCTATCAAATCGCTTTCGAAATCACCCACCCTCCACGTGTACCAGGGAAAGCATCACTCCTGTTCATCTTCCAATTCTACGGGCCTGATTTCTTGAAGCTCAATGTGATAAGGTGTGCGTAAGAGTATCAGGTAATTTCTAGCCGGAGATATATTATTATTAAACATCTCATTGCGCCAGGGGCATATTAGTCCATTGGCAAAAGTTCTGTGCCAAATGGTTTACATGCGAGCTTCTCTTTCCTTTCTATTCAGTTTTTTCTAGCGTAATAGACTAATACCCCTACCACTGGTTTCAGAAATTTGGGAAACAAAATTATATAGTTGTAAGTTTTTTTTAAAAAATTATAAGAATTAGTGCCCACTTAATAAACTATCTAAAATTTTCAAATATATTAACTTATAATATTAATCTACAGATCAAATTAATTAAATCGGCTTCCTCCAAAATGTTAATAGTAATTTTTTCATACTTTCAAAAATATTTTTCCTCCTTCTGAACTGTTGGATTGGGTGCGGCCCTGCTATTGACTTTTCCCTAATTAAAATTCGAATAAATTATTTAAAAGGATGATATTTTCAAATTCGTTAATGATTGAACACTACCACTTCATCATTATGTCAAGAGTTAAGTGATAAATTATTGTTTGGAATTATTTTTCATTTTGAAATTTAATCGCCAAGAGAAAACCAAGAGTTAATTGAGGATGATGGGATACAGTTCGGACGTCCTGAGGGGCAGATGGCTATTTTGGTAATTATGGAGCGAGACCTGCAAGAGGTCGCAGAGATGCGGACGCCATTTTGAACTTTCTCACAACTATAGCCCAATGTGAAAGTGCATAAAATTAAAACCAAAAGCCAAAACCCCAGTGTCCGAAAGGAACATTTCCTTGATATTGCAAAATAAATTCATCTTTTCCGGTGATCTTGTTCCTCCTCTCGCAGGTACGAATTAAATCTGTTATTTCTACGTCTCCTTCTCTCTCCTTCTCTGCAGCTTTTTCCCTTCCAAAGATTCCCACTTCAACTCTATATTGTCCCAGGTTTGAATTTAAAATTAAATCGTTTTTTTTCTCTATTTATATGCCCAATTGCTCTGGTTTTGATTTATATGATTGTTCCCCTTATGTGGAAGGTCCTTTCTTCCGTTGAAATTTTTGGGAAATTAAATTATGTCTACATTTTTTTTGATACAATTGATGAACAGTATTATTCTCTTCTGCTGGCGTAATCACGCTTAAGTTATGAGGAAACGTATCATGGGATCTTGGACAATTAATTTCTATATTAAGCGTATGCTAAACCAGATCCGTGGTAGAAACAACTTGTTAAATGCTACTAATTTCCCATAAGGTAGCCATAATTTTATTAGCCCTTTTGTGTTGGGCCAAAAGGGGAGGCAATCGGATTGAACAATACTGGAAATTTTAATGATAGGATGCGATTTGATATTTTGTTGGTTTTGAAAAATTTGCGTGCTTCTGCCTTTGAATGGGGTTGTAATATATTTGAGTTCGTATATTTCTTTGTGCGTGAGAACAGATGGTAAAGGGGGGAAAGGTTGGTGGCAAACGCAATTTCAGAAAAAGGGTTCGGTCAAAGGAAGGGGGTTCTGATGATTCGGATGAGGACTATGTGGTTCCGGATGAAGATAGAGATTTGTCTGATTGTTCGGAAGATTCATTGTCTTCTTTAGATGGATGTGCATCCGAGGAGAGTTTTGATAACTTTGTAGGGGATGAGGAGGAGGAAGTTGAAGTAAGGAGGCAATTTAATAGACCCAAGACAAAAACTGGCATTTGTGGCCGGCAGAAAATTGGCAGGAAACCCTCACAACAGATAGGAAGGATAACTTATTCACATCAACGAGAAGAAGATAAAGAAGAAGAACTAGAACAAGAAGACAGAGAAGAAGAAGAACGAGAACGAGAAGAGGAATATGATGAAGATACAGATGAATATGAGGAAGATGATGCTGATGAAGATTTCGATTGTGATGAGGATGAGGAATTTACAGCCGAGGAAGAGGATTACTCAGATGAGGAAGAAATAAAGGGGAGAAAGAAGAAAAGTAATGGGATAAAAATGGGCAAGAAGGTTGCTCAGAAGCGGGCCTCTGTAACTTATACTAGAGGTCGTAAAAGAAGAAAGAATTCTAGAGCTGCAAGGAAGCCCTTGAAAAAGAGGAGAAGAAAGAATGGAGGGTTGAGGAGGAAAGCAAAGTATGATGATGAGGGTGATTTTATAGATAACGGTCCTACCATCAGAACCAAGAGTACAAAAAAACCAGGACAAAAAAGGAGAAGACTAATAGTTGATTCAGATTCATTCTCAGATTGTGTGTCATCTAGATCATCTGATTATGAGTATACCATCTCTGAAGAAGAGAGAGAACTGGTGAGGGAAGCTGAGGAATTGTGTGGATTGAGAACTAATTTGAGGAGTTCATCCCTTCTAACAAAACATGAAGAGGATGGATTCCATGAAGATCCACATCAGCAAAGAAAGCCTCCAGCCCGCAAAGGTAAGGAAAAGCTAGAGGAACATCAGGGGAGAAAGGGCAAGGACAAGGTAGAGGATTTAAAAAGTGAACCAGGAAAGCAGGTGTGTGGAATTTGTCTCTCTGAAGAAGATAAAAGAAGAGTAAGAGGAGTACTAGATTGTTGTACACACTTTTTTTGTTTTGCTTGCATTATGGAATGGGCAAAAGTGGAATCTCGCTGCCCTTTGTGCAAGCAGAGATTTAGAGCAATCAGTAAGCCTGCACGATCAACAACAGCGGGGGTTGATTTGAGAGGATCAGTTATACAAGTCCCCGAACGTGATCAGGTATCCAAATTCTTCCTCAACCCTTTGTCTAAGGTTTTTTACTTTGTCCAACTGGTTGTCCTAGTTGATGAAGGGTTGATTTTGATATGCAGGTTTATCAGCCCTCTGAAGAAGAACTCAGGAGCTATATTGATCCATATGAGTATGTAATTTGTTCAGAGTGCCATCAGGGTGGAGACGATGACCTCATGTTACTGTGTGATCTCTGTGACTCTCCTGCACACACATATTGTGTTGGTCTGGGTCGGGAGGTACCTGAAGGCAATTGGTATTGTGATGGTTGTAGGCCAGTTGCTTTGGGATCTTCAAGTTCTCAAATTCAGGAAGGTGTGGCTGATTCAAGGGCAACAACAGTTCAGAGCCTACCTGGTAGACCATCGCCTGCTGTACATGCAAGAGAAATTATTGACCTCAACTTGATGTCCTCACCGAGTGCAGCTTTTAGTCAAGGGTTGGGGAATTTTTCTTCTAGATTTTCTGGTAGAAGTGTTGAAGGAGCTTCTCCAGTGTCTGGAGGAGGGGCACCAACTTTATCTGAGAGACGTTGGATACACCGTCAAATTCAACAATTACTTTCAATGGATAGAATGACTTCTGCTGCTGGTCGATCTAATGGCATTTCAGCTACCAATTCAACTAGTAACCTATGTGGCTCTCAAAATGATCAAAGTAGGGTAACAACCACTCAAGACACAAGAATACAGAATGTGGGAACATCGTCATATCACTCATTTTTTGAGGAAAGATTATGCAACAGTTCGTCTCCACTAATGCAGAATGGGGATCATTTCTCTATGAGAATAAGCAATTCAAGAAGGCCAGTAGTTCAAGATTCAACTCCATTTACCAACAGAGCTGTGATTGGGGCATTTTGGCCTGGTCTTGTGGGGACGCCTCCTGTATCAGATTATGAACAAGTCCATCAGCTTAGCAGCAGTTCACACATTGTTGCTGATGGTACCGTGTCCCCTGCTATTAGAGAAGAGAGTAACTTTCACATAGTAAAGGAACAATTGTCATCACTGGTTAAACGCCATCTCATGGACTTGTCACAAAATATTGATTTAGGTATGTGACTTTTCTTCCACTAGCTAAAAACAAGTTCATTTCTATAAATTTTTTCCCGGCTCCCCTTTGCCACATCTAGGAATGAAAATTATTGGTAAAAGTTGTTTAACTTATATGAATGGAAACATAGTAGAATGTTCTTTTGGAGTTGGAGTGATGAAATTGGGGGAGAATATCTGTACCTTATACCAACATTAATCTTGGAAAGAGGAAATGTATATATGAACTTGCATCATCTTACAATTAACAATTTGTGCTTCTTCTAATAACATCCCCCTCAAAAAAAAGAAAGTACATATTATGGATGTATATGTATCTTTACAGTTTTCTTTTCATATCAAATGTTCCCTGTCTTTTCGTTTCCCTCACGCCTTTCCTATTTGTTTGATTCAGGCAACAGTACCATCAAGGACATTGCAAGGATTTCTCTGAACACCATACTAGCAGCTTGTGGTCTTGAGCACAAGAAGAGCGAGGTTTGCGCTGTGCCCCCTCCTTCAGCCTGTCCCCACATTGAACTGATGGCTGGTGGGCAAACGAGTCTGATTAAAGGTTGCTGCTCATCTTGCTTTGATTCTTTTGTAGGAGACGTGGTTAAGAGGATCATGGACACTAGAATGCCGCAGTGGTTGCGACTAGGCCTTTAGGCATTATTGCATTGTGTCCAGAGGCGCACCTTGTCAGTAGTTAAGGAAGACAAGAATGTGTCATTCACCTGTTTATATGATTATGATTCACTAACTTAATTTGTTGGGGACAGATACCTGTATTGGGTGCTCATTCAGAAATCAATCAAAAATAAGCCTTAAATGTCCATCATTGCTTGTCATACTAGTGATAGTACTAGACTTGGGTTTAGGCGAAAGCCCTGTTGAACCGAATATTTAAAAGAACTCTAGTTCCTTGATTTTTTGATATAATGACTATGGTCATTTTAGCCTCAAAAGAGGTGAACGTGATTGTTGACCTCTGTTGCCGAGTCCTTATATGTGTGGGTGTGTGTTCTTTTTTCACTTCCTTTCACTTAAGAGGTATGATCTTCTACAGAAGATGTCCGTTATCTGCTAGGAAAGGGTAAAGGAAAATGACCCTGTAGGACTACAGGCTTTTCCATCCTATTTTAATCTCATTGGCTGAGCCGTTAACATTTAACAAAATATGACAAAGAAAGTTAGCGACCAAAATTATTTTTTTATTCTTATGAAAGAAATAGGGCTGTATTCTGATTCCATTTTTTTTCTTTTTTTTTTGTTACAATATTCTGATTCCATTTTTGACTTTACTTGTTTTGCTTTGATTTTGTTCCCTAATTCATATAGGAACTGTAATTTCACAACTAATTTTTGTTGTTGCCTGGTTCTTGAGGAATGAGGATGGTATTTTCAACACTTGATAATAACAAAGCTAATGCTTTCTTGTGGCCTACATCGGAAATAATACAAGAGAGAAGAGAAGTATCAAAAAATGCTGAAGTATTATACATTTACTTCATGTTCAAGAAAGAATCTGACAGTAGAGTCTGTAACATTAGGGGCGGGTTCTTCGGTGACGACATAGAAAACATACAGATTCTGCTGACGTAGCTGCGCGCTTTTCACTCCTTATAGGCTTATAAGTACTCCTTCCTGTCAGAAAAATATATTTTTTTGTCTTTGTACCCATTTATTTTTTCCGCCTAACCAGTAAAAATATATTTTACCTCTAGATATCGTTTTTTGTTTGGGTGAAAATGGGAATCTGTCTAGATGTCCTCTGCTTTGAGAGAAGTTTTGTTTTCTTTAACAGTTAATTGAGTCTCCCCCTCACCAAAAAAAAAATCTCCTCCAATCTTAATTAGAGAATAAATATTTATTCTAAATATAAAATTTATTTTTTATATTTATTAATATTTTTTAAATTATTTTTATTGATTATATGCCATCAACAATAAATACGAAAGGGAGAAGAGAGTTAAAAAAATAATTAAAATATTTTTTAAAAAATATCATATTAATTAATTTAATTAACTTATTTAATTTAATTAAATTAATTAAATATGTTATTTATAAGAATTGGAGGAATATTTAGTATAAGCTGTATTGTTTTTTGATAGTCGGGATAGTTTTATTATTTATTGATTGTTATTAAACTCTAAAATTAAAGCTCATGATCGGAATTAAGATAAGTCCTAGTCCCCGCCTGAAAGTGAAAAACTAGCACTGAACTCGTTGATGCAATGAAGACAACCAAAGAATGATCCAGAACGGTTTGTTTATATCAAAAAATGAAGGAAAACCCCCTTCAATGTCAACATCTGATTGGCTCACAAGTTAGTTGCAACGTTCCGCTTGAATTATTTAGTTTGTAGGCTAGTATTTGTTTAAGGGTCTTAGGTCCACTAAATCTGCGGTGGGCAAAGCTACTCGTCCAGCTTGTCGCGCAGTTCACCTGCTGCTTTTTCTCCTTTTTCTTTGGTTCTACCGGAAAAAGGCACATTATGCCGCTTCGCTGTTAGCCTGAAGTTTCTACGAATTTGAAGTGTCCTGTTTCTGCCAACATAACAAAATTCAAACAGCAGCTACGGCGGTATAAAGAAACTTCCTTTTTGGTTCAAGCCTTATGACCTGAAAAAAAAAAAGTATAAGATGAGACTTTTAACCTGAAAACTAGAGTTCATATATTACACTCCCTTGCTGCATTCATTCTCTGATGGAATGCATTTGAGACTTGCTAGGAACATCCTCAATTGAAGGTAAACTCATTCTGAATTAAGGCCTAATGCAGCAGCAGCGGCATGACAAACTCCCTCCTTCATAAATTGTTATCAAGTATCGAGCCCAGCAGTAGGCCTTGGACAAACTCGCATCTTTCTGCTTTCTCTTTTTTGTCCTTGACGGACAGGGTAGAGGTCTCCAGATTTCTGAACATAAATATCAGAAAGTCAGATACAGAAGGACAAATAAAAGTAACATTTGACATACAGATGTATACATTATATCCAACAAGGAACAATGCATTGTTATGGGAAATTAACAAAATAACCAGATATAAATAGTTGTAGGCAAATAATTTTTTTTGGGTCTTCCTCTATTTCTAAATAACTTAAATCATGGGTGACATCACATGATTGGCCAAAGTGAGAGCAAATAAATTCCTAAAATACTGATATATCTTATTTGAAGAAAAAAAAAGGAACTCAATAAACTGCTCTACCAACAGGGATATTTATGACCTGTTCGGTGCAGTAACTATCAATAAAAGTTTCTGATGTTCTCTAGAACGAATTTTAGATCACAAGTCTCAGAATTTAAAGAAAGCTAGATGCTTTATAATTGTAGGTATTAACTACATTGACAAACCCAGACCACAAAGAGGAACTCTGAAGTGTTAACACAAAGTATTGATGACATTGACAAGTCTCAATTTCAATTTCGACGCATACCTGATATAAAAGCTATGTTCCACACTATTTTTGTTATTTAAGATGCCAGAATAAGGCCCCCTTTCGGTGCATGGATCAACGTCCCTCCCTCAAACATCACAAAGGATAGGCTGATTCTGACATGTGACATAACTATAATTGGTATTAGAATATGTGATACATCTAAATATCAATAAGTTTTCAAGGCACAAGGCACTCCAAGGTTCCAAAGTTCTCAGGGAATCTAAGAAACCAAGCACAATGCATGGAGGAAATGCCCTCCTTTAAAAAGCAGGAAGATGCCTAAAAGTTGCAATAATAACATATCAATGTTTAGGCCTAAATTATCCATAGCATCAGATGGATCCAATGGGATGTCACCACACACAGAGATACTATTGCACAAGTTGAATAGGATGAGCAAAACTTTATTTCATTATTGTAACTATTATTATTTTAAAATTGAAAACTGCAGCAAACATACGCTCTTGATACAATCTCATCCGAGCTTTCCTTGGCTGGCCTTGTCTCGGTAAGAAATTGAGGCTGAGAACTAACTACTTCATCAGCTAAAGGCAATATAAATGATGACAACAATGGATTGGATACTGCATTAGATAAAGAGACAAAACATGATGACCCTCCAAACAGGGATTTCAAATTTCCTTCGCGCAGCTCCTTCCTCAACAGAGATAGTGCTGAATATAATCCACCTTTACGCAATTTCCTCTTGCCGTGCATGTACTCACATGTTAAGGACACATGGGAAAAGAATTAGGAGTATTCTAAGAAAGACGTTGAATCGAAACAACAAAAAAGTTTCTGAAGTCAGTATTCTAACACAATTGTTTTGATATATGTTGGTTAAAGGAGCTGGGCAGTGCAAAATAATTGTGAATCAATAAATCAGAATTGTTTGTTAAAAATTAAGGCTAATAATACTTTTCCAAGGATTTACACATTGGTGTATGACTGCATTAAGAAGGAAATTAAAAAGGCAATATATAAATAAAACCATATATACGTCAGTGTCAAATAGATTTGAGTTAGAAAGCATTTTTCATTACCTTCTCAATGCCCAGGAATAAAAAAAAGTAATAAAAAAGACAGTTATTATCAAGTAATAATATAAAGAATATAATAGATATTGCATATCTCATTATGAAAAAGAAATGATTTTCCATCAAAACTACCAAACACCCACGGTGTACTATACTACCATAAGGCACAGTAAAGGTACATATTACTTAGAAAGTTCGAACCTTATGAAAAAAGTCTGATAATGTAACAAAGGTGGAAAAACTGAATGCTCAAAGACTTTAAATAAGCGCAACTATCTTTGCTTCAAGAAAATTTGAATTTGAGAATCAGCAAAAACAAATATTAACTTAGAAGAAAGGGATACCTTGAATATGCTTTCATGTTGTGGGGTTCTGTGTGCAACCATATCAACCCCGGCCCTCGATGAACAAACTGGGCATACCTGCAAAAATCATTTTTTTATCTCAATATCTTAGGAAAATAAAAATCTTTTTCCCCAAGAGGAAAATCATAATCTGAGCTTAAAAAATTAACTTTTGATAAATCAGAAAGTAAAGATATGTAGGAATCTTCCACCTGTTAAAAGACCATGTGCCAGCAGAGCAATTATGTAGACAGTAAATACTAAATACTGCTGTATTAGCTAAAAATCCCGTGAGCTAATTTTTTTTTCTTTCTTTTTTTTTTTGTAAAATTATAACGATGGGCTAAAGGAATTATACCCCATTTTTTCCCTCTATAGGATGCTCTTCATCAAGGGGGTAGCATAATCCAACAATGTCAAAATACTCAGAACAAAATGGGCATAAAAACTCCTCCCCGAAATTGTCATCCACGTCAATATCCTCAAAACCTGTGAACATATCTACATTGGAAGAATCTCACATCAAAAAGTGCTACAGAAGAAAAACAATACAAATAGTCAAGTCCTAAAACACCAAATCTGACAGAAATTGCCAGATATGAGAAGCCTAAAAATGAAGGGGCTGTGGGAGCGAAAGAAAATCTTTCTTTACACAAAGTTTCCCTCCACATTCCAACAAGGCCAAAGTAAAATTGCACGGAAATGCTTTAATCGTTATTCTAGCTCGTTAAGATCTTGCGATCACGAATTGCATCTCTCATTGCTCACACAGTTTCATCTAGATGGAGAACTATAAATAGGAAAGAGACACGCACGCACACAGTCTGTCTATGAAACCGACAAGCCTCAGTGTATCTATATATGACATCTTATTCGCGCACTGACATCATAAAAAGGTTACAAATAGCGGTTCAGTTTCTGCTTCTAAGAATTTGAAACTGAATTATGCTTCTGATTTCATATAATGTCGTTTTTCTTGCAGCAATCATTGACACGCGTCAAATAAATCACAGAAGAAGCCTTCAAGCACGGCATAGGGAAGACAAGAATTAAAGCTCTTCGAGACGAACAAATGAGAAATTAAATTTAATAGAAAATAAATAAACAGACAAAATCGTGGGCAATTAAAGAGGTGACGAAAGGGGAAAGTTGAATTGCATGAAACCTGATCGGGATAGAAGAGCAGCTTGATAGCGCTTAGAGGCAGGCGATAAACGAGCGCTATCAAAGGAATCGGTGTCAATAGCTGCTATGTACGAAACCATGAAAGTGGGAGGACTTTTGGAGGTTGATGAGGAAGTGAGCTCAGTGAGGAGGAAACAAGGTGCAGAATGGAGGGAGTTCCGATTAGGCGGCAAAGGGAGAGGGAAATACAACGGCGATATTTTGGGTTTTGAACGTAATCCATATAATAAATTAGGTATATAAAACAATTTTTAACAGCAGCTTCAAACAAACTTTGTAGCTCGGTAGGTTAGAGCACTCGTTCATTAAGCGAGGGGTCTTGAGTTCGACTCTCATGATATTTTGGCCGCCCTCAGACCATCGCACATTTTGGGCTTGGGACTTTAGATGCCCATATCTAACTCTGTTGTGATTCAATACTTGCTTCTGAGTAAGCTAAACCTGAGGACTTTCCAGCATCTTCTCTCAGCTTTTGGAGAGCCTTGAAGAGTGGACATGGACCGAATCATGACGAGCCATATTTACCATGTTGATTAGTCAGAGTTGCAGCAGAATTGAAACGCTATCTTCAACTTCCCAATTATGGTTTTTGCTTTGCATTTATGGGAAATCATCATCACACCATATTCCATATGTTCTTTTTTTTTAATTGTTTAGGATTGATAGTAACATGCACGTAATTCTAATACGATGTTAACAACTAAAGCACTCATCAGGTCCCCCCTATTTTCTTTATTAATATGGACCAGACACTTTTGATTATGGCTCTTTATTAATACGGACCATACACTTTTGATTATGGCTTCATACCCGCGGGATAAAGTAGAATTGTCAATTGTGAATAGGTAGAGAGGAAGACAATATGATTAGCAGAATTTCATGAAAGACTAATCCTAACAGAAAATATCACCAGAAGACCAAAACCATAACTTTCCTATACTTGGACTCTGCTTCTACCTATCCTACTAACAGAAACAAAGAGCAAATCATTTTTAGACCACATAATAAAGATTAAAAAGAAAAATGTTAGCTATACGATGATGGTGGGACAATGTATCTTGCTACCCTAATTGTGTTGTTGGCCCATCTTAAGCGAAAACAGGTCCACAAGACAAGGCCATCAAGCAGAAGGCCGCTTGTTCCACCTCCTCTAATTCCCTCCTCCTCCTCTGCCACCTCTGCTTCTTCACCGCCGAATGTGACCGTTGCCGCAAAACCTCCTCACCTAATGCCACCAAATTCAGCTTCAAACACTCCTTCAAATCGTTTCCATCATTCCCAACAGCTCTACCACCACCGCCGCCACGGCTCTGTGTTTTCTCTCTCTTCTTCTCTTGTCCTTTTTTCAACCTCAATCCCTCCGTTGAAACCCTTCTCTTCCTGTATCTTATCCCGCAAGCGTTGCACAGAGTCTGCACATTAAAAAAAATATTCCCGTTGACCGAGAGATAAAACAAAAGAAAAATACGGCAACGGAAAAGGCAGAGACGGGTGGTTCAGGCAAATATGAAATTATATTTAAGAAATGAAGGGGGAAAGCGCAAAATTAGAGAGATAGTATAAGCACGACCCCCGAAAATGCTATCATATTCAGTACGACTATTAAGACGACATTGTACAGTAGTAATCTGCCGGGTATTTGATATTCGCGCCACAGAAAACCAACGCAAATCGAGAAAAATTGCAAATAGCAAAAGGGAAGCAATGCCGAATAAAAGGAACAGATTAACCCTAACCGAGACGAAAAATACCAAAACGAAGTAAAAAGATCGGCAAAATAGTGAAAAAGCATCGTAAAATCACGAAGCCGAAGAGAGAATTAAATGATAATGCAGCAGCAGAAGGCGGTGGGGATCACCTTGGGCCCAGCAGGTCCCCCTCTCCAGAGTGGGGTCTTAGTAGTTTTGCAATCAGTGCAACACTTCTTGTTATCAACCAATTCCTCATGAAACGTTTCCTGAAAGAATCAAAAGCGCAGAAACCATAGATGACCGCGAAGAATCACCACAAATGAAACAGTAGAAGCTCATAATTTGCTCAGAAGCCAACCTTTTGCAGGAGATCCATCGTGATCATCAGCCCACTTACTGAAGGGCTCAAGCAATCAAACAATCCTGGGGAACAGCAGCAATACTAATGGGTCGTCTGTAAACTTTTCTCGAGAAGCAAGAAGATGAGTCGAAATGCGAAGCAGAAATATAGCGAAAAGAAGGAGATAAGAATGAAGAAGACTCACCGAATCACCGAGACGAGAACGTTAGTGTAGGGAGGTAGCGGATAAAAGCACCCTAGCAAGCCCCGTGCTCATGCTGCTGCAGAGTACAGAGTGAAGGAGGTGGATAATAGAGGCGAACCGGCGAGCCTGGGAAACCGACATTGTGAATGGACAGAAAACCCTAGGGCAGGGGCAGGAAAATAACCATAATGCCCTCGTTCTTCCCCAAAATACGTAGATGTCAGTGGCAACCAGCCAATTATCAGGAGGGGTAGCTCCCACGTGTCATTCATTACAGTTCGCTTTTAATCTAATAATGATAATCTGAATCCCCTTGTTAACCTATCAAACGAGCTTAAAACATCTTAATGGATTGGATTAGATTTCATTAATAGGGTAGCCAAGTCCGTTTTAGGAGATAATAAAGTGGACGAACGAAATGTTGGCAAGAAAAAATAATTTACTAGCCACTTGGAGACTCATAGAGGTCGGAGCGATCAGACAAAAAATTAAATTACGGAAAAAACAGACCAATAAAAGCAAGTATAAAGTTTCCAAATTATAGTAGATGACTAAAAAGAGTCCGTACATTTATTGGATTCACAAAACACATGCGATATCTTAAATGCATAATTCCAAGGACGCATGGAACGCTCTCATTTGAATGTACTTATTTATTATTTATGGCTGCTGTAGTCATCATATTTAACGAACCAATGTGAAGAGAAAACACTCCCCCAAAAAGCACGTTTGACTTTGTTTTGTTTGTCTCAGTGCAAGAAGCCAAAAAGAAAACACTTATCTGAGAGTTTTTGCAATGAACGCAAAATATAGCGTGTATTTGGGTAAAATTATAAAAAAAATAGATTTTTAGATAATTTATGAAAAAAAAGAATATTTACGGAAGAGCTTATAGGAAACAAATAGTTCTGAATAAATAAGTGTTTAGGTAGTTATTTTTAGAATAATTTTTTATATTAAATTATTAAAAATAGTATGATTTGATTAAAAGTAGGAAAAAGGAAAGACGATAAAGAAAAGAGAAGAGAGATAAGAGAGGGTAGTGAGGAGAGAAAAGAGATGAGAGAGATGAGAGAGGGTATAAGAAAAAAGTAAGGATAATATAGTAATTGGATAGTCTATAAGATATTTTACTGTTCCAAAAGCTAGTTTCAGTAACTTATTCAAAACTATAATTTTAAATTATAGTTGTGCCCAAAAGTACTTATGGACAAATATGACTGTTTGTTTTAAAAAAATTTCAAACTAAAATTTGGGCCATAAACCCTTTTAAAACTTAGGTTTGGGAGTTTTCCAAACAGACCCTATTTAGTTTAGAACAAAAAAAAAATATTTTTATATTTAAGTCTAAAAAAACTGAAATATCTATTTTAGTAACAAATTTTTTTTTAGTCAAAACTATAGTTTGAGATTAAAAAATACATTTTTTTTTAAAAACAAACAAACAGGCAAGTAGAGGCGTGAATGGTCTCTGTGTCATTGCCAACAAGTGCTGCCAAAGGAAAGGAGAAGTCATGGTCTATTGCTATTGAACATGGATCGCAAACTTCATGGATGTCGTAAGAGTAGAGATCCATCACATGTATTTCAATCACACAAGTGAAATAATGGAATGCCCAGTATATACATGAACATTTCATCCCAAAATAAAAATAATGTCTGACGTTCTAAAAAGTATAATTACACTTAAATTTTGATAAAAATACGATTACACTAAATAACCTTGCAAAATGGTTAACAAGGAGATTCCGGTCAACCATTTTAACAGTTATGGGGGGCAAGCTTTCGCTTCCTTTTGGCACGAGATAGATGCAGCCAGGTCCAGGTCACTTTGAAAGCTCTTCGAATTTGACTCCACATTGTTATGCATCCGCCTCTGCTTGATATGTATACACCAGAATTGGGGCACGAAGGCTGATGGCTACTACCATCTCCTTCATGAGCAGAAGAAGTGCCCATTAACTCAGGCAGCATGTTGAAGTCCACGTCAATGTCACCCCCTGAATGTAATGCTTCATCAAAATGCCATGTAGAGGTGGACGGCACGCTTAATCCTGAAGACAAAGCTAGATTATAATTAAGACTCAAGGCAATGAATGAGACACACCAAAACAAAACCTTATTGCAATACCTTGGGGAGTAACAGCTACAAGTTCTGGTTGTCCCATGCCCTGCACCGAATGCTGCAACCGAAAACAGAGGAGTTGGTCACTGCTGAATTCTGACATGTCATGTTCATATGAACCGCACTAATAGTAATCTGGAGAATTCAGGGACCAATCAAAGAAAATAGACGCATGCCTGTAGTTCCGAGTCAAGAGGAGCTGTGGGAAGATACTGTTGCATATAAACTTGTTTGGGACGGGCTTTATTAGCACGGGCGGTAAGTGTTTTCCACTTCTTCTCTCCAACTCCAAGCTTGCCAAGCTCCTATATATTATTATTATCATTCAAAATGAAAACAAAATCAGGAACACATAGGGAAGTGAGTAACAGAATTATTAGAGCAACTTAATATGACCTGCTTCAGTTGATTTGAGTCGGTATCAAGCCCATGCAAGAATGCCTCAACAGTGTTTATTTCTTTAGATTGCAGCAGTTTGTGTATTTTCCCACCTCTTATTACGCATGGCAAACGCCAAATCTCATCGTTTAACGTCGGAGTATCATGTTTCTGGTAGCCTGAAATCACCAAATCAAAGTTTTCCTTCACATAAATAAAATCAAACAAAACAGAAAGCAATAGCATAGGCCATCAAAAGGCATATATACCTCGTCCACGGCCATCCTTGACCCGAAAAGGTTGACTTATTCCCTCCCTAATGTTTTCTGTTTCAGGAGCTGGTTCTGCAACTCTGGCTCCTAACCTGAAACGGTGGGATTCAGCCCAAATCGATATGTCGTGGACATAAAGGTTCTTGACAGTGCCAACTCCATTTGTCAGTCTTAGGAACAGGTCCCCAGTGAGTAATTTGCCACGCTTCCTTGTTTGATTCAATATGCTGCCACGAAATTCCTCTGAGCTCCAATCCTCACGACCATCGGAACCGAAGCTTCCCTGTAAAACGCACAACTCTATCCTTGTGGAGGACAGAGGACCTTCTGCGACTACGCGGCCCTCAGCTCCAGCGGCATCACACTGATACAGAGCAACTTCAAGTGAAGCCCCGTTCTTGGCCTCAACCTTAAAGCCTGTAAAAGTCTCGCCAGGCGATTCCTTGAAACGCAGTTGTAAGGTTTTCTGTGTTTGTCCGCTACACATTTGAACCCTAGAAAGGGGAAAAGCATAGAATTTTAGATGGATAACTTGGAGGGAATTTATAATGATGTTGGAATAGGATAAACAGAACCAAACCTTGGCCTTTGCCATAGGTGAAGGTGTCGCCCAAGCACAGTCGTGACTTCTTCTCCAACCTGATGATTGAGGAAAAGCACACGCATAAAAACAGTAGACACTCTAAAGAGTTGCAGAGCGAGATGGAATACTGGTCGTTTCGACCATTCCCCTGCTGAAAGTGACAATCCGATAAAAAAGTTTAAACACTTTTCTGTAAAATCTTAACTGGTTTACCATTCTGTAGATACGTGATGCACGGAGATTCGACTCTTGAACATTACTTAGATCTGTACCTACTATAATTACGCACTAACCAAACACGCATGACATACATGGCTAAATAGGGGATTCCCTTTACCGTTTTCTCAAATTAGGAACAAACAGAAAAGGGAACTAAAGCTTGTGTTTTTGCACACAAACTAAAAGCAGGCATGTCTGATAAATAGAGAATCACTCCAAAAAACAGAAAAAAGCCCAATTCCTTTAGAAAACTAGGGAGATTAGAGTTGCCTTCTTACCACTCTGCGCATCATACTCCCAAAATACTTCTCTACCCACTTATCTTTTTTGATTAAATCATTATCACGAGTGGCTCTGCAAATTAAGCACCAAACAACTTAAGTTACAAACAACCCAGAAAGCAAAAAGAAACTACAACAAAAAGAAAATGTCAAGTACCCAATTTGTGTGGGAACGGAGTCGCCTTGTCTCCTCTTAGATCTGTTACCGGGAGCTTCACTGTCCCTGTCCTGATCCACGAAGTGAGGTGGTGGCCTTTTCCATGGTGCCATCGATACACCACTTGACTATACGGCGACAAGGATTTCTCAAGCTGAAAAGAAGAAATTGACTGCGAACGAAAATTCAGAAGTCGATTACTTTAACAGGTATCACTCAAGCTTAAAATGAGAAAGCTTATATCTGTAAACAACAACCCAGAAGCTATAACAAGGACCCCTCAAGCTAAAAAACAAGAAAGCGTCTATCTATAAACAGAGAGATGATATAACACTCTTTCACTGCGCAGGGATTCACTCGTCAGCGATCACTATAAAGAGAAAAGCAGGTATCTGTGGTTTAAATAAGAGGGAAATAAGAGGATCTAAAACGAGAAATAAGAGGGAAAAGTTGGTGTCATTACCGATCAACTGCGCAATCAGGTCCCACACGCTTAAAAGTCGCGTTCGTGAAAATTTCTCAGAGCAAGTATCAGAGAGTGTCCGGTATAGTCAAGAAAGCGAGTTGTGTTGCCAAGTAAATAAAATTTTATGCCTAATCTCAAATTTATCGGGAGTGTTGCCAAGTATTTTTGTCTGTTATATTTATATATAAGCCATAAAACTGCCCTCAAAAATCATATAAAATATAAGCTAGTTTTGGTAGAAAAATGTGTATTATATGAAATATGAAATTTGAGGTGAGTCCTGATCTTAGAAATGATTAAAAACCTAAGACGTGTAAACGATTTGGAGCTGCGCAATCTTCCAAAGCTACGCGTTTTAAGATGGTCAAGAAATATATGCAGAGAGACATCATGTGTGTTGAATGCGGGAGTCATTTTCACACTTACACATTGGGAAGGGAGAAAGAAATCAAAACGGATTTTGGGTCCTCGCTCAATTCAAGGGCGGGCAAAAGAAGGATGAAGTCAAGCAAATGGGTCTTCGTCTTGCTTCATCTCCAGAAGCATTCCTCTTGCCAGAATTTTCTTACAGGTTTGTACCAAAAAAAAAAAAAGAATTTTCTTACAGGTTAGGACTCATGTTCTTGGTAATTAGAAAGAATCTTCCTTCATGTACTTTTGCCTACAAGCAAATTGCAGCACGCTAATGTAACCCCATGCGATCTTAACTTCTCCTCTCCCGTTCGAGCATTATATATATATATATATATATATATATAGCTTGAAGTTGTTATTAAAGCGAGAAATTATGACGAGTTCTTGCAGATTTTGGGGAACTCTCGATTGCTTGTTTGATCCTACTTTTATTCGTTTGCTTTCAAAGCATGTGGCAAAGTAATTGCGCATGGCAGCAGTTTTGTTTTCTTCATTCTGCAACACTGAATGAGGATGCAGAGAGAAGGAAGAAGATGGGAACAATTAAAGTACGAAAATGGAATGAAAGGAAAATAGAGAAATCATGATTTTTACGGGTTTGGAGGAATATAGCTAAACTTCACAGAAGATTTTAGCACAGGCACGTTAAAGAAACAAAACCGCAGTTACTGCTACTTGGAGCTGCAACTAACAAAAAAGATCCGGGCTTGTGATGTGGTGGTCCCTGATACCAGCAGTATTTCTCTGGTTTTTATTTTTAGTAATTTTTAAGATTTTACTTAAGCTCATCAGAGAAAAGTGCAGAATCCAGATTCCTTTTCTCGGAACGGCAACAATTTCTCCGCCCCAAGTGATAATAAATAGGGAAAATGAGAGAAAAATGTTTTAGAAAATAATAAATATTAGAGTAAGATTTTGTGTTAATAATACTATATTTATTATGAATAAAATTTGATCTATTGTTGATAACAGTTCAGTTATACTTTAAAATTTATAATTTTTTAAAGTTTTTTTCTGTCATTTTCTCTAATAAATAAATGGTAATAACAGTGAAATGGATTTGAACCAACAAAAAAATAATTAATTTTTCACATTTATGTTTGTACACTGAATGCTTTTACAAGAAAAATCATCAGCCAAGACTAGACTTCAATCGACGCCTTCAACACTATTTGAGTATTGACAGATCGAACGTAGTTTACAAGGAGTAAAAGAATTACACAGATGTACTGACCCTATGCATACAAATGAAAAAATAATGAGGAATAAAAAAATAGGAACATAATTAATTCCAAGACATCTAGGGAACTACAATCTGCCTATTAATTCTGTTAGTTATAGTAAAATAGCTTTGTCATCTTTTTAGCAGCTGCATCCCTTCTTACTGATATGACCCATTTGAGAGCGATTAGAATCTTATACCACACAGCTTTTGGTTTCTCACTTCTGCCAAACTCTGCTCCACCATATGAATTGAAATGTAGGCCATATTCTTGCCCCCAGTTTGTGAATTGAATATGTGGGTTTTCGTTCTCTATCCAAGGCGATCCAACATGGGGCCAACTATTCCCTTCGATTTGCATTCCAGGGAAGAATTCACCTTCTGCTAAACTGTTCTGTAGCATTGGTGCCAATTCTGGAAATGGACTTGCATATATCTGGGGATCATATTGCATTCCTTCATCGGCATATGAAGTGGATGGTTGATCAGAACCTGCCCATATTTCAATTTGACCTGCAAGACGGATCATTAACTTAGAATCACAAAGTAGCAGAGGGAATTAAAGTAAAATGAAACAGTCAAGACCTATATATATATTTATATATACACACGCCTTGCTGTGCAATTGGGAAATGGAGCTGTTGGAGACCTTGATCTGGACCACTAGCCTTCCCAGCTTGTGGATATGCAAGTGACCTCTGAAAGTTAACACGTGTCTGATCACCAACTGATTTCAAATCATTCAGATTTCTGTAAGCATGCTGCTTCACCACTTCCACCACACGCTGCCCAATGAAATAACAAGGCAAATGATATCAGAGTGTTGAAAAATTAATTACAGCCAGATTAGAATGGGATTTGAATTTATGTATACCTTTTCAGCAGGGGCAAGAGTATCTGGAGAACAGTAGTTTTGGCCATCAAGCGTCACTCCTACAAGGATGTAAATACAATTGAAGAGCAGGCCTACTGGTTGTTCTGCTGTGTAATACATGTAAAGGTTGTAATCATCTATAACACATTCCTTCGCATGTTCAGTAATTTTCTCCCATGACTTCCCAGGAATTTTGCCAACTTTCTACAATTCCAGAGCCAAAACCCAGATGAAAATACATACATGTATGAATGAATATTCTTAACGTACTACATAAAGGTTAAACAAGCATTGAAAAGAGAGAGAGAAGAAATACAATTCCTTACCTCAAGCAAAGAAGATGGGTCAATGTTGTAAGACCGAACAAGATCCCTAACTTTCCTTATTCCATGGGCACATAGTCGCCGGTAAATTTTACCATTTTTGGCTATCTTCTCCAAACGCCATACATCATCATCCAAATGTGGAGGGTGATGTTTCTTGTACCCTGAAACAACCAACAAGAACCAAAATTTCAGTATTAAAAACAGTACTAGTCTTAGTTTAAGGCAACAGACGAAAAAGAGGTTATGATTATGATTCAAGACTTACGCTCTCCTCTGTTATCTTTTACCACGAAAGGTTTGCTTACACCTTCCTTGATGCTTGCTCCGCAGGAAGTTAGTTGCAAAACCTTGGCTCCCAAGATGAACTTTCCGCTCCTTCTCCACCTCGAATTGTCAGTGATCTTAATTTTAGTGATACAACCAATCCCATTTTCTAGTGTAACGATCCGATCTCCATTCAGTAATGGCTCCTTACCCTCCCTTGGGGGTAAGATATTTGCATTGAATTGTTCTTCAGTCCAATCTTCACACCTTTGGGAACAGAAATCACCGTCGAGGGCGAAGATCTCTACCTTTGCAGAGGATAAAGGACCATTGCTCACCACAGATTGAGATCTCACATCAAAAAGAGCAATCTGAAGTGGTGTCTCCTCGTCGTCAGCTATGACTTTAGAGAGTGTGAATATTGTTTCAGGAGGATTATTAATAAAACGCAGCTCTAAGGATTTGGTGCCAGATGCGACACCCTGACAAGGCGTTGTTCTGCAACAAATTATTAGCTAATTACGTACCAGATATCTGATGGAGCAGGAAGTATCGCAAGTTTGTTTCTTTTACGAAAAGAGAATTTGGAAACGAGAAACCAACCTTGGAAATAGGTATTCCTGTATTTTACGTTCCACCTCTTGTCGTACCTAGTTGAAGAAACGCATAAGTCATCAAGCAGATAAAGATTTTAACATGCCCGTTCAAATATTTATTGGAGCTAGCTTTATCAACAAGTTTCCCGGGTGAGGAAATGACGAGAAGCTAGAGACTAAGCAAGATTATGGAATTGACAGATGAAGAAGGAAAAGGTAAACCGGCGAAAGCTCCTATTATTGGAAATATTACTCCTATAGTACTAATTATAAGAGTTAAATAAATAATTTATTATAATTCTAAATATAAGTTTTTTATCTTCCTAAATTTTAATTTTTTTAAAAATATTTTATATGATTTTACATATTAATTTTTTTTTTATTAAAAATAGTTCATATGCATATATGATGGGTATTTTATAAAAATTAATATATAATTATTATAATTAATTAATTTAACTAATTTTTTAATCTATTTAAATTAATTTAATTAAGTAGATTTTATATTAAGAATTAAAGGGAGAATATAGCAAGGGCAAGGGGCAAATAGAGTGGGGGAATCAGAGGAATGCATTAACGAACGCTTGGCAATGGCAGAAACCTGGAGGAGATTGAGGAACGCATTCTGGGAGGGTTTGCAGTTTGGAGTGGAGCGTGATTGTGCAAGAAAATGCTCAAAGCTAGCTGAGATAATACACAAAAATAGAAGAGAATATAATCTTCTTCAACCTCGTATTCGTTCTCAAAGATGATAGAATGAAAAATATAGAATACCACTCTTCGCAGGAAAGGTTCCAAGTAGGAATCCAGGTCCTTCATCAAGAGTCCGTTTATAATGTTTTCAAGATCACTGCACAAAAACCACAAAACAAAACTTAGGCCAACAACCCAGGGCACATAAATTAATGGAGAGGGAATAACAAATACCTGATCGCAGGTCGCCTTGAATCGCCACGTCTTCCTTGAATTGGAACTTGATGATCCCTACCCTTACCGGCCAGCTGATGAGATTTCCTTTGAGATACCATCCAAATGATCCAGCAAATCAATGACAGTTTCGCAGCAGTTCAGCACTCTCAGAACCCCAAATAATCTAACTCGACGTGCAGTAACAAGAATCGCTCTGCTCAAAAACGTTCTTTTGTAGGGGAGAAAAAACGGGGAAATGAATAAAATGGCAACACTGAATTGACCACGATGCAATAAGAAGAAGGTGCAAGGAAGCCTCGTTACGCGGCACTCATTACACGCTAACCCAAGTCAACGTCGTCGATCATTTTTCAATTTTCATAGAGGAAACAAGATGGGGAAAAAAAAGCCTCAGACATACAAATACCTAAATGTTATGGAGACAACAATTTTCAGTGGGGAAGGGAAGCAGTAAAAGAGTTATAGCACTTGCATGATGACTACCCTAAGACTTTTCCATGCAAATTTTGGTGTGCTTTTAAATATAAGTTCTTATTCTGTTTCATATTAAAGTTTTCTTTCACATAATACTTCTATTCATTGAAATATTTCTGCCTTTTACATGTTAAATTCTAATTATTAGATTGTATTAATGTTAATTTTTTTATATTAATTATAGATATTTGATTTGTCTGTGTGTTTTTTTTCGTAAGAACATAACACCATGCGCGTGGTTGTGGAATAACTGAAAACGATCGGGACCCAACCGCCAACGCTTTTAGTTTGTTGAGTGAAAAAGGTCGTAGACGCAGAAAAGGAGTGAAAGATGACGATTGTGGGCTTTCATCATTAGGCATTTAGGATACGGAATCTATGATTATTTGGATGCAAACGCGTTTATGATTGGGAGTGATCCTTTCGTACTGCAGAAAGGGGTGTCTGATTGGGTGCGGCCTTCAACACATAAAGTTACTACTCCCCACCACCAACACGTGTTACCTTAGAGGTGAATTACGGTGGTAAAGGTGGGAAGGCGATGTTGTTTGTAATTATTTTATTTATGATGCGATTTTTATTCCTTAACAACTGTGTATTGTTTAATGTAAACAGTTTAATTAATTTGGAAGGTGTTTAAATCCGTACCTCTCCCAGTATAATCCACCGTACCCGTAGGTATTAGATTGTTTTCTCACTTGCCCGATTACAAATATCAATATAAATATATATATAAATTATTAAAAAGCCAATGATCCCCTGATGCTAAATACCACGAAGCTGAAACACTGCTGAATTATTGAAAACGAGAGGGGTGATGCTGAATCATTAACGGTTATATATAATGTTTTGTTCAGAAACATAATTTGCAGGAAAATGTCATGGAAAATTCGGCGAACTTCCCATATTGGAATTCAATTAAAATACATATATATAATGGAAATATGCTTCCATAATATGTTAAGGGGAGTATTTAAAAATATGGTGCCGGTGAAAATTTCAATGTCCAACGCTTCTAGTTATAACTTTGAAAAACAGACCCGCCGTATAACTTTGATTAGCTTTTCAAACGAACAAAAAACAAAAGGCAAAAAGAAAATGTCCAGATTCATGCACCGTGCTGATCGTACGAAGCAAGGCGGGTAATTCGGTAACGTGTGGCCCTTTATTTTCAATAGTTTTTTTAATAAAAAAGGTTAAGTGAATTTTTCATTGATCCTCGCTCAGGCCCTACTTAAGTACTTATAAATAATTTATAAAATTATCTATAAAGTTATTATAATAGTAGAAAAAATCAAATTTATATAAGATATAATTATTTTCACTAGTTTTAATTTTTAATTTTTTTTGTTATAAAATTTTTAGAAAGAGGTTAGGCTCATCTATGATATAAGGGCAGAACGAAATCTCCCTTTCTCCTAGTCAATACCAATATTAAGTGGGGTGGGCAGTCTATTACCTTCAAGTATAAATTTAGGCACTTAGGAGCTATGATATATTTTTAAGTATTATGACTATAATTATAATAAAATAATATTTTTTAAAAATTAAATACGTTTTAAACAATTATATATGTATATTTTTTGTCAATTGAACCATAGATCATACAGAATTTTAATTTTAATTTTGATTGCGCTAAAACACTGGCCTGAGGCCCAATATTTGTAGTATTCTATCAAATATCTTGGTTGGGCCTGCCCTGTCCTTCACATTCTTTTCGTATTAGCATTTCATGTTCCCGAAGAAATACTCTACCAAAACAAAAAAAGTTCCCCAAAACTTATGATTACGAGAGTTTATTTAATAAGTAATTTTATAAATTTTTTATAAATATTATTTAAATTTTAAGGTCTTGTTTTAATTTTAATAAAAAAACTGATACTAAATATGCTTAATTTTTTTATCATAAAAAAAAATTCTTGAAGAAATTATAATAGAGTTATTTTGCCTATTTTTCCAAATCAAATGACTACTATTTTGAATTACTGAAAGGCTCCCCTTATAACTTTTCATCATTTTCTTATTTTCATACAGTCTGGATTGAAAGATACATGGATGTGATTTGATATTTTATAAAATTATTATTTTATATTTCCAGTTAATCTACAATTGTAAACTGTTAAATTTTAGAAAAATGATAAAAAAATTATAAAAAATGACAAATTTTAAATTAGGTATGTTCTCAATAATATATCAAACATTATTAATACAATATCCTATTTTAGTATTTATTAATTTTTAGAGTATTTTTATTTTCTCTAAATTTTAACAATTTATCTTTTATATTTTTAATGTAGAATTACCATATATTTTACAAGATGATACATCTCAACCATTCAATTTTAATAGAGATTAAGAGAGAAAGAGAGAGAGAGAGAGTTTATTGGAAGACATGGATGTGAAGGATCAGCCGTATGGCTTGAATTTGCAATCCTCATCCTTATCCATCAATGGAAACTTGGGAGAGTACAGGAGACAAAGACAAGCAGGGACCTCCGGCGATGGGAAATTGCGAATGGTGATTTTGAAGTGGACCCACCAAATCCAGCAAAGGTACCCACCAAATCACAGGCGAAGCGGTAACGTTAGATGGACCTTTTTTCTGTTATCACGAGCGTACATTGCCACGGGCGAGGGGAAGCAACCCCACAAAACTTCTTTTGCTCCTTGCCATTTATGGTCATATCCAGTTATCCACTCCCAACTTCCCCTTATTAATTTGCTTTTAATTTTTTATTTATTAGGTGGGTAAAAATATCATTTTATTTTCCTCAGGTAAATCTCTTTATAAACTTTAAACAAAGGATCACATCATTGAAAACATATAACGTTATCAATCAATACTAAATAAAACTACCCGGGCAATGATAACCGATTTCCTGTCAACCTCCACGCCCTTTCGCCGCGTCTCTGTTCTTTAAAGGCCGTTGCTTGACTATCACTTGCTACTAATAAAAAGCCGCGCTTATGACTTTTTTTAATATTTTTTTCTTAAATTATTTTCCTAGGTTTTCGTCTGCTTATATATGTATATATTTATATAATATATATGTGTGTGTGTATATGTCTACACATGAATGATAACAATGTGCGCTCTCAGAGCTACGCGGGTTCGAATTGCAGTGCTCAGATAGAAAGAGTGGACATGTGAGATTGAAAACCTTGCAAAGCTTCCCACCAAATCACTAAATTATGTAAGTTTTCCCCGCTATCTTCTCTGATTGTTTCCCCATTCCCTTTTATTTGAAGTGGCAACTCTGATTGGCTGTATGCAGACTTTCCGATTGTTGTGAAACGGATCGAGGAAAAGAAATTAAATGATTCGCGCCACCAAGCAGCAGTAGCTATTCTCATGTTTCTTGTTAAGATTTGTTATGGAAGTTGAGAAAACTGGGGTGTTTTTCTGACTGAGTGAAAATCTCAATTGTTATGCTGGTTTACTCAACTAGAATCAAACAGTGTAAGAGCCTTGGTTTTACCTTTTGGGTGGGGAGGTAGATTAACGGGGTCTTGGAAATTTTGCCTGAGAAACATGAAAATATATTTGTGCCTATGAGTTTTGAAAAATGCATGTGTATTCTCTTAAGCAAGGTTTCTAGAAAAATCTGCATTGAAAGAGCTACTTGATTTAGGCTCAACTCTAATTTACATTAGTTGGCAGTTTTGAATACTATATAGTTTATCACCAAAAATAAAAGTGTATGTGCAGCCTAGCCTAAAGAATTTCCGATGGTCCTTGTAACTGGTTTTCCTGAAGAATTTATATTCTTGGCATCAACTATCTGTGATAGTTTAATTACACTTCGTTCAGAGCTTGTGCTATAAGTGTCAGGGGCTCTTTTTGCCTCAAAGTTCTTCTATGTTACATATTCTTCTTTGTTTCTCGAATCACTGATTTTTTTTTCTTTTTTCTGTAGATGGAATCTTTTTAAAGGGTATAACTTATGATTTCCCCCTGATTTATCTATTTTCCTTGGGATTATGTTTGGAAGACTTTCAGGCTTTATGTTTCAAGGGGGGTTATTGCAGCAAATTCACCTGTTTGAATAAATCAGATGCTAGCATGTAGCCCCTGGCACAATCCAACAACAATGACTATAACATTACTTTTCATTATGAAAGCAAAACTACCAGTACCCAACTTTTTGTAACTTATCACATAAATGCTGCTTATTGAGTTTTTTGTGTCATCTTAGGTATCAATTACTTCTTAGAGTAAAATTTATGTTTTTTGCGCGGAGTATGGTGAATATATGGCACAAGAATCATGACGTGTGAGATACGGGACCATTACTTGCTCTCTTTAGATTAATCATCTAATACGTGGCTGCTTTCATTACAGTTTCTACTTAGGATGTGTTTGGAGGAGAATGCGGCAGAGATACTTGACCAAAAGGACCATGCTTGCCGATCGAGCACCTTATGTACGCATGCTTTTTATGATTTAACCCGTGTCTCTCCGGTGGTATTCTTGTACCTTCTGAAAGAATGTTATTTTTATGGTATAATTTCTCCTCCTTGCACTACTACTAATTGTTGTTGGGTGGTTTGCAAGCATGATTAAATGATAATGCTAAGTGGTTGCTAAAATGGTTTGAATCAATTTTTTCAAACAGACAGACATCAATGTTCATATTCAGATAGTTGGTAGTTCATTTCCTTATATATTCTTGATCAACGTTTGCACTTGGAGAGACTTATTCTGTCACTCTGATGCCTGGTACTGATTCTTGTGGTGCGCCTTAAATGACCAAAGCGGCACTGATTGGTCCATTGCTCCAAATATTTGATTGTTCTTCCACTATCCTACTAGTGTTTTTAAATTTGTATCAGATGAGAAGCTCTCTATGGTCATCAATTTTGATTATGTCTGTTAGGTGACCACAAACTAGATCCCTGTGAAACATTCCAGTGTTCAGACATTTGCTATCCTCTTATATATAAGCCATTGCTCATGTTTTAAAGATTTTTTTAAAAGTGAAAAGGTGATTTTGAGAGAACTTGTCACACCTGTGTTGAATAAACTTGCAGAAAGTGATATTACCTGCTTACAGTAGCGGAAATGACATATTTTCATAGATTTGTAGCTTACGGCTCTTAAGAACTTGATTTTTTCATAGCATGATAAGAACTAAGAAGTGCTTGATAAAGATAGTCTGGCATCGGCTTCAAGTTTAACTTTCCGACCATCAATAACACGTTGCTTTATTTTAATTGTCCCTGGAAATATTTGTTAAATAATTATCATTTATTAGACTTGATGTGGCTCTGTTTTATCAAAGTGTATAGCATTTCTTATTCTTTATGTTTCCTCTTTTCATATGACATTGCATAGGCACATGTAAGGCAACAGCCAAGTTTCGAGCCCTTCAACATCAGATTTATCTTGTGCTACATAATGATCCTAAACCCGGACCAGCAACTTTTGTTGTTCAATGCCTGTACATATCACCTTTATTTGAAGATCATAGTCGAGGCTTTAGTCACCTGGTTATATCTGCTCTTTGCCGCTTCCTAAAAGTAGCAACAACCTTAGAGGACTCCTCGGAGATAAAAGACTTAGCTGCCAATCTATTCCTTGATGTTGTTAGGGGGCAGGTTTATCATGACAAAAACATAATTGTGAAAATACTGGAAGTTTTTGATGTTAAACTAACTAATATTCAGAAAGCCATGTGCCACTTGAAAGAAAAGAACCATTCAAGTTTTGACACAGCAGAAGAATTTATCAAGCAGTATATTTTTGGGTTGGTAGAGTCTCAAATGTACATGAAAGCTGTCACACTAATGGAGCACTTCTCTATCCGTCAGTCTGGGCAGTCATTTCTCCTTAGTATGATAGAGAATAATCAATTCAAAGCGGCAGAGAAGTGGGCGTTATTCATGGGGAAGCCAATGTTGTGCACCCTTGTTGAAAAGTACATTCAGAGGAACATGCTAAAGGATGCCTATGAGACTATAAAGAAAAACAATCTAGAGCTGGATTTTCCTGACTTTTACCAGAGTTTTGAAGAAAGGCAATTGACTTCAACTTGTGAATATGCAGTGGATTTCCCCTCTTATTCTTTTAAAGTTAATATAGAATTTGCTTCCTGAAATATATACTTGCATTCTAGTCCTTGGATCTATTCCTTTGTACAAATTAGTCTCTCAAAGTTTGTAATTGGCTGCATGTGTATGTTGCTTTAGCCCTTAAAGTAGCGTAAATATACTATTTGATCCAATGGAAGGACTAACATGTAGTGATTTACAAATTTTGAGGGATTATCTTTCAGGGACCAAATTATATATTTACTCCTTTTCTGTTTTTAAAGTCCTCCATTGTAGTATGATGGTTTCAAGGAAATCGGATGGCCCGTTCTACAAGTCTTTGTTTACATGAACTTCATTGATTGGCAGCTCACTGAAAAAGTTAGCAGAAAAAGGATGTTGGGATGTGGCTGAGGCAAAAGCAAACAATGATAGACAGCTTATTGAACATTTGGTTAGTAATTATATGGCAAGACGACCATCTTTATGTGCCCATACGGTGAATTGCATTATATTACATCAATGGAGACCATATTGAATAGTAGAGCTTGTCTTTTAAACCAATCAGCTCACATGAACTTGAGTTTTGATCAGTTTGGTTTGTTAATTTTCTTGTTTAAATACAATCACTTCCCCCCTCTAGCTTCATTGTGTTTTCAGTAGTACTTTCTGTTAGAGGTAGGTTTTGAGAATTGATTCAAAGCATATCCAAATTAGTCCTTGTTATTCACCCAACCAAGAAGAGAGAACCTGCAAAAAAATTCATGAAACTGATCATTCTCTATGAAAGAAACCATTGCACTTTTAAAATACGTCTTATAACTTATCTTGTGGGAATCAATATATTTTTTGAAAGCAGAATTTGTTGTCTGCGCTGATGTTTCAGTATGAATAATTATTGACATTTATTTGCACGCTTTAGGGGAAAAAAGCTTGAAACTCTCTGATCACGCAGGACTGGAAGAATCTATTTATGAAAGAAATCATAATCCCATAAGGATTGGGACTACTGATATTAGATTCGTTAGGGGAACATGTGCATTAGCATGAACTTAAATGTGATCCTCTGATTTTGCATTCTATTGAAACGGAGTTGTTACAAAGGCTGTTGTAGATTTTCTTGAGTAATAATTGCTTCTCCTTTTTTTTAAAAAAATTATATCTATTTAAGGTTTATTTGGCGATGGAAGCTGGTTACATGGAGAAGGTTGATGAATCGTGTGATCGGTACTCCCTAGACGGGTTCTCAGATATCAAAGGTATGCCATTGTTTGTTGTAACTTGGAATCAATGGAAGTGAATGAGGGGTAAAGGTTGAACTCCAATGGACTGAGATTTTATTTATTTGTTAAAATTGCCTGTTCTTTGATAGGACACTGACGTATAATGTTTGTAGTACCTGAAACAAGCATTCAACGAGGGCGTTATTTGCATCTTGATGAACTGTTCGTTGAAGACATCGTTTGGGTTGATGAAATGGAAGGTTTGCTTGATGCTACAAGTCATATTGAGAGGTGTAAACTTATCGGAGTTGATTGTGAATGGAAACCTAATTATGTAAAAGGCAGCAAACCAAACAAGGTAATCTAATGATCCTGGTTTAACTTATATGGAATTGGACATGCCGGGATGACAGACTACGATATCCAAGTATAACCTGATAATCCGGTTTTTCTTATTCCTTTTTGTGCCTGTATGTTTTGTTCTCTGTAAAATGAAATGACATTTCCCCCCCCCATGTTTCAGGTTTCTATCGTGCAAATTGCTTCTGAAAAGACGGTTTTTATCTTTGATCTTATAAAATTACATGGAGAGGTGCCTGACATTTTAGACAACTGTCTAGCCCGCATTTTGCAGTCACCTAGAATTTTAAAAATTGGTATGAAAAATTTAATTAAATATCTGGAAGGAATTTACCCTAAGTGCTGCGAACATATTTGAACAAATTATTCATACGGAATAAAACCTTACTTTTTTATTCTATGATTATTTTTACATGACTGAGAATGCTGATGGGGCTGAGATTTATAGTAAATATCACTAGATAGTAGATTTAGGGTATATTAGAAGTCAGAACTCGTAACTCTTGTTTCTGTTTGCTTTGTGATTTCAGGGTATAATTGCGTATGTGATATAAAGCAGCTTGCTCACTCGTACGAAGAATTATCATGTTTCAAGCACTTTGAGAAGTTGTTGGACATTCAGAACATTTTTAAAGAAACTCGAGGAGGTTTGTCTGGGCTAGCAGAGGTATATCTTATGTTGATAGTTAATTATGATTAAACCTTCTTTCTGCTATTCCTGACAAAATGTGATTATTGGTGTATTAGAAAATACTGGGAGCTGGTTTGAACAAGACGAGACGAAACAGCAACTGGGAGCGACGGCCATTAACTCGAAATCAAGTAATTTCTCCAAATATGCCAATGATATATGAAACTTCTTCCTATAATGTAGTTGAATGAGGCTTTTGTGTTCCTCTAGTTTCTGTTGGCCTTCAAGGTTTGAGTCTGTGTATAGTTCAGTGTTTGGGGAATGGCTCATGCTTTGCATTTTGACATTGAATTATAGTATTTCAATCTCACGTTGTATCATATGTGAAGCTGGAATATGCTGCCCTGGATGCTGTCGTACTAGTTCACATATTCTGCCATGTTCGCTGTCAGTCTCAGCCTCTTGGCGACAAATTTGAGTGGAAATCTTGCATAGTAAGTGGCAATACCCTAAGATTTTGCTAGGCCATTGATTCTGCCACCCCCACCGCCTTCATCTATTGTTTTCTAAAGCTCCATAACCACTTCTCGATAACAGGTGACCCACACGGAAAGCGCCAAGAAAGCTGATTAAGTGTACCATAAGTTAAAAGGAGATAGAGAACCAACAAGCCTTGAGCCTCCTCACTCCACGGCTTTCCTTAGTGGATATTTTTCTGTTGATCATTTCGTGACTCGATTGGTCATTTGTAAAAAAATAACGCGACGATAACACTTCATTGTGTATACACGTCAAATTACTCAACGAATTGAACAGTGGAAACCCACTTGGCCAGGACAATGAGCACGTGTTCAGGAATTGCTTGCTTGATGAGGGCCAAATTGTAAACAAAATATCAAGTCTGGGGCCAAAAACCATTTTAAATATTTTTACAACTAAAAAAATGTAATTTTCTTCAATGGGTCATTGACAGGCATTAATTTCATATTACATACGAAATGAGTATTTAGATAAATTTATAATTTATGAATGTCGCCTAATTTTTATCAAAAGTAGAAAGACTGGGAACAAAAATTCTGGTAATTTGAACATGGAGGGAAGGATTGCTTCGAAAGAGTCTTATAGAGGCGGTTATCGCGGGGAAGTAGTGGTTCCATGCGCCTAAACACAAAGGTTGACCAAAAGTCAAAGCGATCTTAACCTCTATCCTCAGTGTCTAATAATAGTGGAAACGGAGAAGGCTTGCTTTCTTCATTCTCCCATGTGAGGCCCAAACCACAGAAAAAGAAAATCGGAGAGGAGGACGCGTGACGGAGGCGGTTGAGGTACGACCACGCTCCAATGCCAGTGAGGTTGATGCTAACTTGCTTGTGGATGTGAGGAAGTTACAGGACAACCAAATGTGGATCGCCGATCGCAGCACCTCTTCTCCGTTTTCTTATTCTGATGACTCCTCTTATCCTTCAAAACGACGTCGGAACAAGAAGCCCCCCATCTCATCCGGTGATCACCAGAAGTCACCGTGGAAGGATGCTGAGATGAAGAGAAAGTGCAGAGTGGCCAGATACGAGTTTTACGCTTCCCGTGCCAGGCTCCAGTCTTCTCTTCAGGCTGCTATTCGCCTCTTTGTTAACTTTCTTGGAGAGAAATGAAGAATCATATCATATTCAAGAGCAACGTATCATAGAAATCCACTTGGGTTTACACACTAATCTACCTTCACTTGAGGGAGATAAACTAATCCCATAACCCTATGAGATTTTGTGGAGAGAGACCCAAGTTATCCTCTCTCTCTCATTATGGTGAGGATCTTATTATCCCACACAATTAACCAATGGACTAGGACCCTTTATATAGACTTAGGGTCATCTAGTAACCAAGTGATTAATACTAATCACCTAATTAATTCAACCTTCTAACACCCCCGCTCAAGTTGACACCCCTTAACTCTAGGTGTTCAACTTGCCAACACAACACAAGGGAATAAGGTGAATTAAACCAAACCATTTTCATTTTACAAATTCAACATTGAACATTGCTCTATTTCTCTTCATCTTCTTCATCTTCTTCTGCATTTTGTGACTCCTCTGATGAAGACTGTTTCTTATTTGATTCTGGCAAAGATTGCTGTCCCTTCTCTTTCATTCTTTGACTCGCAGATTCACGTTTTGTAATATTAGCATTACTAGGAACTGGGGTTGACCGATTGCCACTGGATGGGCTAGAAACCTTAGGTCTCTTTGGCTTAATTTCCACAACTTTCTTCAGTAGATCTTGCTGCCTTATCCCGCTCTTCGGTTTTTGCTCAACACGATGAGGTAAGGGTACTGATGCAGTGGTAGAATCTGCTAAGTTTGCAGCTCTCTTAAATGCAGCAAATGCCCTTTTTTCAGTACGATGCAGGAGGCGTTGAGCATCCTCCTCAGCTTCCATCTGCTCCTTGAGATAGAGTAGATCATCACTGTCCAAGGCCCCTCGCCCATGAAGGTAACCACCACGCTCTCCAGCAACCTCTTGCATCTGCTTGCATCAGCCACCCAGTACAGGAAGCCAATATCCCTTAACAACCATACCTTGAAAAGTAATGTCTTCATCGTCTATCTTATCTTTGCCTTTACCCCATTTTTGTCTTTCGGGGTGTTGAAAATTTCCCTGCACATTGCTCCCAGATACGTGCAGTCCATCTGCTTAAGAGCTGAAAACCTTCAACAATCATATCATACATATTCCCCTTGACTTCTTTGCTCCAATCAACGTCACGACTTACGGCGGCAACCAAGATAATTGCATAGATGCGGATGTTATATATAGTTTTCTGGATGCAAACGGAATAGGACGAACGCATTCCACATTCTACATATCATATGCTCTCTACATGGAATCTGTGCGGAGCTTTGGAACTGTCCTTGCCAAAGGAGAAAATCGGGTTCGACCTCCCTTGAGCGAGCTCTCCACGAAGAATTTAAAGCCAGAAAAGACTGGAGCAGTTGCCCTTGCTATTTATAAAGATTCAACTGCCGCTGATGACAACTGTCCTCAACAACTAGACGTGTCAAAGAGAGAGTTTCACTCTTTGCACCCGCTTGGAGCTCGAGCTGAAAGGAATAAAGAAAATCATGCAATCCCTCGCAAGTGGACGATCTACCAGATTCCCCAGCGACCTGGGATCAGAACTGGAGGGGCAACTGCAAGTGCTTGCATCCCAGTATTTGTTGATGAAGATGGTGATGATAACGCCAACAAGGCCAACATTGTGGAATCCTCTGCAGCTTCTGTTAGCTTCCACGCCAAGATGATACATCTTGTTCTTGGGATTGCGTTTCTTGGTGGAGCCATGATATGAAGTGAAGGATAATTCAAGATTTTGATCAATTTTGTTTTGCTATTTTCTTGAAGGAGTTGACAGTTTTGCCTCTGATGACTGTTGACGCTGATCTTCTTCATCAAAGTTATCATTGCTCAATATCCTACTTTGACAGTGTTAAGAAAATGAAAGACGCAATCAAAGTTCTGAAGCAGGTTGGTGCTTTTCCTGATGCTGGTGTTGAGGTCGCTAATGTGGAGAGGTTGAATCTACTGAAACTTGCTCCTGCTTCCGAGGTCCAAGATGGTCAATTCAGTTTCTTGAACATAGCAATGGAGCCAATTCTCGTTCCGCCATGGCCTTAGAAGCTTAAGCAGCAGGAAACCCTGACAAAATCCACACCGACGTCCTCACAAAAGCCAGGGAAGATTGCTACAAGGCTCGCGATGCTTTCTATGCGTGTCTGGAAAAAGAATCGGACAAGAAGCCCACAGAAATTGCTTCGGTTGGTTTGTTATACCCTTTATTTTCTGCTTCTTGAATCTTCAGCGGCCTATTTCTCTTCTTGCTGGTCTTCATTTTCTTTCTTGCATGGCTTCCGACTGTGAAGCCAGAATCAGACTCAAGGTTTGAACATTTCTGACCCAAGATGACTGCTCTGATACCATGTTAATTTTCTTGGAGAGAAATAAGGAGAAGAGAAATGAAGAATCATATCATATTCAAGAGCAACGTATCATGGAAACCCACTTGGGTTTACACACTAATCTACCCTCACTTGAGGGAGATAAACTAATCCCATAACCCTATGAGATTTTGTGGAGAGAGACCCAAGTTATCCTCTCTCTCATTATGGTGAGGATCTTATTATCCCACACAATTAACCAATGGACTAGGACCCTTTATATAGACTTAGGGTCATCTAGTAACCAAGTGATTAATACTAATCACCTAATTAATTCAACCTTCTAACACTCTTCAAGCCTTAAAGGGAATATCCATCAATCGTCATCCTCTATGCCAGAACGCGTTTTGGTAGCTTTTATTTTTTCCCCATTTCAGCAACTTTCTCTAGGGCATGTCATTCCAGGGCTTGTGTATGTCTCTTGGAAATAGTCATCACTCCAAAATTTCATTCCATTCATTTTTTTTTATCTTTCACTAACAGCAATAATGGCCAGGCACGTACTGCTCGAGCGATAACATTAACATTTTAATATAAATATTTTAAACCAAATAATATTAGATTTTGCTATAATCTTACACTACGCTTTTTTTTAAGCTTTTAATTTGTACCCAGAATCTTAAAAAACAATTTTGTTTTAGGAAAAGAGGAGTATCTATATGATTTGAAAGAGACTAGTGGAATTGTGCGGCTTCATAGTTTTAATGAAGCCAATGCGTCGCAAATTATGGATGCATTATTAATTGGTGTCGCATTCATGCCAGCTCGATGCAGTTTCAGAGCCTAGGAATACCCCATAAGTTAACCAGTCTGATGTTAGCGACTGAAATGAAAACACTTGAGCATTGATTGCCATTCATTCTAGTCCTTTCTGATTCTTTCACTTGTTGCACATACACACACAAGCCACGATTCCTTTATTATAGAGGGGACATGCTCACAAGTGTGTCTCCTTCCTTCGCTTCTCAAATTCATGATTCATTGCTTCTTCTCTTCCCAGTCACAAACTTCACCATTATTACCCATTTCATGCTCTCACACCCACCCCTCATTCCCATTGGCCATTCCATTATTCTCTCTCTTGGACTTCATTTTTATTTCTAGCCATTAGCCTCCTTCTCCCCGGTCCTCTGCTTTCTTTTTCTTCTTTTCCCTTCCCCCTCTGTCTTCGTCGAGAAGCAGATTAACAGGTGAAGCTTGGTTGATAAAATCATTAAAATTTTAGCACCGGAGAGTGTTGGTCCTTGGTGGGTGCAAGTTCATGAATCGGAGCATTGTAGAGATTGACAGTGAATACTGTTACATATCATCTTTCCAGTTTTTTCTGTAACAGGATAGTTTTTGTATCATAGAAGAGAATGGAGATCGAGAAAAGACGTTCCAAGGGAAGCTTCCGCAGCTTGTTTGATTGCAATGGAGTATCTCGAAAGAAGCTGTTCCATGCCAGTTCTAACTTGCCTGGTAATTATGTGCTGCCATCTATACTGTTAATTAGTCAACCTCCCAGCTTTCCAGTTTTTGCTATGCATGTAGTATTCTAAATATTTCTGGTTCGTTAATCATGTAGTCGAATTGAAGCAAGCCGAGGAAAATGTGGGGAACATGCCAGAATCACAGTTGAATACGGTGCGCGCAATTCTTTCACCTTCTTTCTGCTCACTAGTTCTTCGTATAAACTTGCCATTTTTGTGGATTTGATATTAGAATTGGCGATTGATTGCCATCATTTCAGACAAAGGTAGATGAGAATGGAATAAATCCAAGCAGTATAGCAAAATGCGATTTCAACTGTGAGCTATCAGCTAGAAGTGATATGAGATGTGAAACCAAGGTGCCATGCTTAGTAGCGAGACTAATGGGTTTGGATTCATTGCCAACTTCAACGGTCAATGAGCTCTCTTTTACTGCATCGCGTTCCTCCAACTCTCTCGTATCTTCTCACTGTCATGAGGATCCTGTTTCCCCCATGAACTCAAGGGCACATAAGGCTGAAAACAGGACAATTGAAGTAAGACGGCCAAAGAATGCAGCTATAAGAGTTCTTGATTTGAAGCAGAAATCAGAAGCCTCACATCATGCATCCATCCATGAAAAGATTATGGATACAAATACTGTTGAGGGCTCAAGATACTCAGAAAACATTGATTCTCACCGTAATGGGAGTAAAGGAAACTCAACCTTACTTGCAATACAAGCTAAGGCCCATGTTCAATGCAGAGGTACATTCAATTCAAATGGTAACAGGGAACATAAGCAGAAAGAACAGAATGAGATTGCATCCGACCAGTTCTTCAGGACCCAGAAACCAATCTTACAGCAGGCTATGAGGCAGAGAACTTTTACAAGCCGGAATAGACATTACAACGAGCTTGGGCAGAATATGAAAATGCAGAATAGTGCTATCATTAAAGTCGTGTCAACTTCAATAGTAGAATCCAACAAGCCTACCGCACGAAGTTCCACTAGTGGAGCAAGGAAGGTGACAAACAAGAATTACGTAATTGGCAATGTTAGACCCAACAGTTCTGGCAGAAGAGCAACTGGTGCCAGAGAGGAGTTTTCCCTGATCAATACGAAGAGTAATTCCATGAGGAAAAGGTATCCCAAAAGGGATGTTCGTTCTGTTAATGCTGTTAATAGTTACGAAGGTAAGTCCATCAAATGCAATATAACAACTGACCGGAGTATGAATCAGGATGCATTAAACAAGAAAGCTGGCAAGGATGCTATTTCCTTTACGTTTACATCGCCTTTGAAGAAAGAGTCACTACCTTCGACTCATACAAACAGCGTTGATGTCAATGCTCCTGGTTTACATATGACAGATGATGTTGCTTCAAGTGACCTGCTCAATGGAAAGGCGCAAGATTTGGCATCTAGAATCAACTCACCGGAATGTACTCTAGCTACTAGGGTGTCTTCTGCTGTTTTACTACCCAGTGAGCTAAGCATCAAATCTGCAGAAGGAGACAGAAGTTTTCACTCTGATCTGCCTGGTAGTGAACGTCAGGGCATGAATAACTATGGCTGTTCTTCAAGCGTTGATCTGATGCTTAACATGAATCAGCAGCTGCAGGTATTTTATCATTTCTTTTACGCACTCAGTTTCATCTATCGTGGTTTCTCTTATAACTTTTGGCTATTGATTTTGAAACTTTGATAACTTGCTGCCATTTAATTATTATTGGAGGGGGATATGACTACATCATGTAACCAATCAATAATGCAGGGATCCAAAGCAATACGACCACATAGTAGTGACAACAACATTGAAACTGAGTACTGTCAGGGTTTGAACTCTGCTTTCGTTAGTCAAGCTGCCGAACAAGAGTGTGGGCTTTCATATTCGGGAGATTATAATAGGTCAAGGAACTTGAAGCTTGAATATGTAAAGGATATGCTTAGCAGTAAAATGTTAATGGAAGAAAGTTTTGCACGGGATCAAACAATCAGAAACGAACAGGGGATAAAGACAAATGTGTTTGATATGTTGGAGAAATGGAGCAGTGGAACTGAAAGCGATGATGGAGAAGATTACTTGAAAGTGGAGAGGAATCTTTTTTTTGACTTTGTGAGCGAGTTCCTGGAATTCAGAAGAAGCAAGAAGTACAAGGGAAGGGCCCTGCTGGAGAGTCAGGTTTGGTGGGAAGAAGACTTGTGCAGAGAAATCAAGCGATTTAAAAGCATGCAAGAGAAAGAGATCATGGTGGATGAGCTTGTGAACATGGACATGAGCTCTCCAAATGCCACGTGGCTCCATTTTCAGACTGAACCCTTTCAGCAGATTTTACTTTCAGAGATTGAGTGGGACATTTCAACTTCTCTCATCAATGATTTGCTTCTTGATTTGTTGCCTCATTAGCCCTCTTGTGTTCGGCTCTAACATATGTGGGTGACATCGTTTCACGGTTTTATCTTTCTCTTGAGGATCAGAAGTGGTGTGGGGCATAGAATAAAGCTTGAACTGGAACCTGTATACACACTATGATTCCATGGAAAGAATAAACAAGTCTCAAAATTTTGTTCAGGTTTTGATATTCTTATTTCAGCATGATTGGTTCGTACGTGGGAGGCTGTTGTGTGTGATATAAAAATACTGATCCACGTCGTCAAACCCCTCACATGCCATATTTTATTCCGAAACTGGATCAACAACATACCATGTGGTTTCTTTTCCCTTTACCCCTCTCCATGTTTTGTTTTCCTTTTTGTTGTTTTAAATTATTTTGGCCTTTTCTGCTTACTGTTATCAATAGGACAAAAAGGTAGATGATGATAAGTGCTACGTCAGTGTTGCTGTGCCAGATGTCGGGTGTTGATTGGCCCATGTTACGCTTCCTTGCTAAGCAAAAAATATGCTTCTTGCTTCTCGCCTCACCGCAGGCACACCCCTTGCACTCTTTTTTCCCCCCTCGGGAATGCAGAAGAAAGCTCAGAATGGACGCCGCTTTCCATGACGCGCACAGATTAATCTGTTAGCTTTGTTCTGAGAATGATTATTAATTTATAATCACTGAATTATCCTTTTACTAAATAGCTTGAAGGATCCTATGATAGGAGTCGTGTTCACGTGCTCCTCAGGTCCACCTGTGCCTGCGTTGGGTTCGATTTGATGGTTTCGGGGAGGAGGGGAATATGAATGAGATCTCTCTCTGCAGATCTAATATTAAAAAGGAGTTTAAACAGTTATTATTTTCCTGCGGATTGTTGATTATTTATCTAATAATCATTAATCTCTAGAATATATCGTCGATTCAAGCCCGGGTAGGATGGATGAGCAAGGGCATCTTTTTACTCCAATAAAATGTGTGGATATGAATTGTTTTTCTCGTTGTTCCATGTTATCATCACGATGTCGAGAAAATGAACGAATACGTAAATATCAGTATACTTGTATAGTTTGATTCAGACCGCTCGACAAGATGAGAAAGAAATTCAATTATTACAGTTAAGAGATATAGGGAATAACTTAAAGAGAGGAGCGATTTAAAGGGGTCGATTCATTCGCTTCAAAGCTGGCTAGGTCACATTCTGACCACAGACAGGTATGGCATTCATTATAGCTTTGTTGAGATCGTGGTTTCAAGAAGGTTAATAACATGTATCCACGTAAGGTCTATAGTTTTGAAGCATTCCCCTTAAAATTAATTATGAAAAAATAAATTTAAAACATGTTAGGAAAGTGAAAACAAAAGCAATGATAATAACCGTATTCTTAAATTATACGATTATTTTTTCCAATCTTAAAATGTAAAGTTTATTTAAAGTTTTTGACCTTTTTTTTTTAAATATAACACTTCATTCCTTTTTGTCCTTCATATTAAAATTTTCTATTTTCGTATACTCTATTTATTAAGATATTTTTACGTTCTCATGTTAAATTTTAATCATGAAATAATAGGATTACTTTTTAGTATTGATTATAAATGGTCAGGAGAGTATTAACGTTGGTCATGAATATGGAGAGCGATCCGTTTAGGAACATGCTTTAAGGAGGGCTGACCTTCCAAAATTAATGAAGCTAAAAAGAAGAGCGGGTCAGGGTCAAGATACGGCAGCGTCACACAGGATGATAATTATTCCGAGAGATTTTCTTGTAAGGTGAAAATTAAGAAAAGAACATAAAAGTTTTTTTTGTATCTAAAAAATAACAATGCACAAAAAGTCGTGACATTTCAGTTTATACCATAGATGAGGTAGGAACGTGGCTGCAAGTGCTTAGAACAACACAGCGCCGCCCTTTATCCCTCTGTTTGGTACTAGTGCCCAAATAAAACTTCCTTAATTAAGATCAATGATCAAACCGTCCCCTCTCAATCTCATACTCAATCATCTCTTCGTACTTTTTCTCTAATTATTTGTCCATAACTTCAATGTGAATAAAATAGAATAGTGAACTAAATAGTAAAATTAATTTTATTTCTCTCTAAAAAATTTAAACAAAAATAGTTATTAAGTACTAATAATTTTAAATAGAATATGTTTTTACTATCGTATGATCCATATGAATTTATTTTCTCCCCTTATTTTATCTTCACAAAAATGTCTGACTAAACTTCGATGATATCAAGTAACATTTATTTATTTATTTATTTATTTATTTATTTATTTACTTTAAACATCTGTAAGTTAAAACTATTGCACTCATTTATATTTATTTTAATTAACTTTTTTACTAGTTTTGCATTTTTAATTTATCATATTAATCGGGGATAATGTTAAATTTTATTTTAAAAATTTTACTTGTGGGTATTTAAAATTTTTTTATTCAATATCATCTCGAATCTATTATAAAATGAGTAATATTATTTTTAACTGTTAAATAAAAATAATAACAGTTAATTTTAATTTTTAAACAATTAATATTAATTTTTTAAAAGTTATAAGTTTTTGCTATTTTTTTAATATTATAGGATGATATTGATATATAAAAAATTTATAAATATCCATATTCTCCTACACAAAAACTTATGAGATAAAATTAAATCTCATATGTATTAATTACTACCCCTATTTATATTTACTTTAAGTCATTTATAAGTTTTATATATTTCAATCTATAATATATTCTGTAAACTTCAGGGAGTAATTGGTATTTTTATTTTAAATGGCGCCCTTAACATGGATATGGTTAAGTAATTATAGCAAAGAAAAAGTTTGAAATTAGAATAAAATTTATGTAAAGTTCTCTAATTATATTTTGTCAAAGAATTGATGTAAGTATTAGACTAAAATTTTGTTACATCTAATTAAATATATTTTAAAAACCATAGAATAATTGTAAGAATATTACCTAATTATAACCGATTTTTTAAATTTATATGAACTAATTAAACACGATTATGGAAGAATTTCTAAGTGGTAGCTTCTTTTATTAGTATTCTAATAAAGATGGCCAAAGCATTTTGGTAAATATATAAAAAAAGAATTTCATGAAAAGACCTTACACTCTCATAAAGATGGCCTACGCATTTTGGGAATTCAATCGTTCTGATGCCGTGAAGATGCCTATTTATTTCGTACGATGACGTGACTCTGCGAGGATGAATAGCGAATGGCATTTACGATAATAAAGCGCAGAGGCAAGGGTATTTTCACTTCATCTTCTCAGCATCCATGTTTCCCCCACTCTTTCTTTACATACTCTGTCTTCTCCTTCACCCTCATCACTTCCACCTTACACAACCATGGAGCTTCAAACCCCAAGCAATAATGGCGGACACGCTGAATCCTCCAACCCCAACAACGGAGAAGTTGATTCCCAAGCCCTATATGAAGACTTGGACAGCTCCTGTTCCACTCCTTACGTCAGCGCTCCTTCTAGCCCTGGCCGTCCACCCATTAGCGGCTTTTTCTACAGCGCTCCGGCGAGCCCAATGCGCTTCTCTATTACTGCCTCGGCTCACTCTTCTTCCTATGAAAATAGCACTTCTTCTGTGCCTCTAGGTTATGAGTTTGAATTCTCGGCAAGGTTTGGCTCAAACTGGTCGGCTACCTGGGGTTCCATGAGCTCGGCGGACGAGTTGTTCCTGAACGGGCAGATCCGACCCATGAAGCTTTCGACCCACTTGGAGCGCCCTCAGGTTCTTGCTCCCTTGCTGGATCTGGAAGGAGAGGAGGACGAAGAAGGGGCAGAGGTTGTTGAGTCTCATGTCAGAGGCAGAGATCTGAGGCTGAGGGATAAGTCTGTGCGCAGAAGAACCAGATCTATGTCGCCTCTCAGAAACACGCCTTCAGAGTGGGCTGAAAATGTGGATGGATCGCTTGAGGATTCAAGCTTAGGTAAGCAAGCAGACAAAAACGGTTCGCTGGAGATTGAAGAAAACGAAAGGGAGAAGATAGACGGGTTGGGTTCAGAGGCTACTCCTTCGTCCTCTAGATCTTCCTCGGCCGGAAGGAGCTCCAAGAGATGGGTTTTCTTGAAGGATTTTCTCTACAGAAGCAAAAGCGAAGGCAGGAGTAACAACAAGTTCTGGTCTACTATTTCCTTCTCCCCCACGAAAGACAAGAAACCAAACAATCAAAATCAAAATCTACCATCCAAGGACAAGCATTCTGGTGAAACACAAAAATCGAAAGCAAAGAAGGCGACCAGTAGGCCTGCAAATGGAGTTGGAAAGAGGCGAGTGCCTCCATCGCCGCATGAGTTGCATTACAAGGCGCATAGAGCTCAGGCCGAGGAACTTCGAAAGAAGACGTTCTTGCCCTACAGGCAGGGCTTGCTTGGCTGTCTTGGCTTTAGTTCAAAGGGATATGGGGCTATGAATGGCTTCGCTAGAGCGTTGAACCCTGTGTCCTCCAGGTAAATTACATTCATATTCATATTATTCCTCAGGGGGTTTTATACAATTGTACAGATCCATTATTATTATTATCGTCGTCGTCATGATCACCACTTTTAGTGTAATCTTTGCCGGACACAGTTGTAATATTTAGAAAGACGTGAGATCAGGCAGCCCAGACACGTACTAATCTCTGAGTCTGCTCTTTCTGGGTTGAAAGGGGCAAATGATATTTCTTCATTTCCCATTATGTATCCTCGTAGATGCTGAGAAACCATGGACCAATATTGAGGTGTACTCGCAGCTTTTTACTCTTACAATTGGCTGTGCAGTAACTGTAGCTCACACATATCTATATTATTAACTCTATTTGATAGATCCTGTGTTTAACTTAGAACCCCCATAAAAAAAAAATCTATGCTACCTTTTAATCGCGTCCTCAATTATTCTTTAATATGGGGAATTTATGTTCTTATTAGGGTCATGCATGCTACTTAATAAATAGTATCAGGAATTAATGAAGATGCTTAGTTATCAAGTTATTCTCAGTATGTTTGATTTCTTCCTTTCAAAGCTGGGAAGTATTTTTTGTGGTGAATAAATTTCTCAAATTTTTTCTTAAACTTTACGAAATCAACTCGTAATAATAATAATAAACAGGTGAATAATATGGTTGGTAGTAAAGGGTGGAAAAATCAAAGAATGGAAGAAGAGAAAGAATGGAATTTTTTGTTGGGTTGTGCGTGAGGTTGCATGAGATAGAGATGGGTGTGGGGAAGATATAAAGCAATTAAGGAGTGTTTGATTTTGATTTACGGAGTTAGAAGCATGGCCATATAATTAAGGCATGATGGGTAACTGATCGCTTTGGATTTTATTAAAAAGGAGGCTTTATATGCGACGATATGGTGTCCTCCCAGATGTTGACATAAAGTAGGGTCTCAGATAATTTGACATTGACTCGCTTCTTCAATAATCAATGATATTATTAATATATGGAACATCCCATCTCGTGTAATCCCCATTTAAGATGTTTCATCTCCTTTTAGCCTCCTGCCCTTTTTCTCATATTTTTGCTCCTTTGCTTTTAGTATATTATCCTAAATTAATACTCTCAATAGATTTCTTAAATTAATATATAGGATAGTTTTGTTTTTTTTCAAAAGTTTGTGAATAGAATTGAACTTTTGAAGCTGAGTATTTTTTTATTATATTAAATTAAAAAATTATAAATAAGATTATATTAAATTAAAAAAATTATAAATAAAATTATACTATAAATAAGATTAAAATATTAAATATATATAAAAAATAAAATTAAAATATTAAATACTATATAACTTATATTTTTATTATCAATGAATGACTTTGGTTGGTTATGTAGTAAAGTGAAATATCTATAAAAAATAAAAAATATAATAAAATTACCTTTTTATCCCTGGTTAAAAGAACCTTCCCTCCCCAACCTCCTCCTTCCTGCCGAACATAAAAGCGAAGAATACAGCAACATAATAAGGCGGAAGATGAACAATCAACCGAGTCCAAACTCACAAGATATTCTTTTTCTTATATTTTTGAAGACCTTTTTTTTTTTTGGGTAGAATATAATGAGCTTTTACCAAATAAGTCAAATGAAAGTTTGGGGGTATGCTATTTCCTAGAGACCAGGGTCATTTTCTCATATATCAATAAAACCATTCTGATCCACCAAGAAATCGGCTTCCAGAATCAAATTGGCAAAGCTGAAATTCGTGGTTGAGAATGTTTCTCTAGATAGCATATAGCTCCTGGATGGCTTTGCACATTTGGGAGCACAGCAAATTGAAAGAGACAAAGTTGGGGAAATAAGCAGAGGGCAGGTTAGTTGCTAGCTCCTCTTTGCTGCTTCCATTTTTTGCATGTCCAAAATAAATAAATAAAGCTTTAAAAAGAAAAATATGAGCATGGTTTTTTTTTTGTCATATAAAAATTTAGGTAGATTTGACATCGATCTTTTACTAAAATCAAGACAAAACTTTAGAGTTTAGAGAGCGTTTATAAAATACTTACGAGATCTCCTATTAAAGGAGCCCTGTAACGACAGCGGGAATTAAACTCGTATCTTTATAAGATGCGGACTTATTTTTTACTATCTATGCTAATTTTTATTAGCATAAGCACGAGCATATTTGAAGACACGCTAAAAATACTTTTCCCAAACGCCACAAATTGTTGGATTTAGGAAAGTCATTTTTCCCTGTTGCTAAAATTGGAGAGAAGTATTTTTATGAGGCAACCAAACATGTACGTTTATTTTGTCAATGTAATTATATATAAGTATATGCATATATGGAGAGTAACCACCCCAGCCCCCTCTCAGATACATATATCCTTAGTTTTAGCATCCTACCATGACAATAACTGCCCAATGATTTGCAAAGTAAAATGCATTCCTTGATTTCCTTCGCTTATAAAATTTAAAACTAGACTTACTAATCACTACTCCAGTTTGACGGCTATACGTGGTTTCTTCATTTGTACATTTATTTATCTTCGAGACGATGGGGAATGGCATAAACTATCACACCTCATACTCTAAGACGAAAGTTCATTTCAATAACAGAGATCCCATGCCGGAGCTAGTAAGCCCAGAAATTGTACAAAATCAGCTCCAATTAAACCTCAAGTCATCCAAATAGGTCTGTAATACGGTATCCCAGATGGAAGATCTATCTTTTTTGCTTCACTTTCTATAACTCAAATACACGTTTACTGTAAACAACGTGCTTTAATAAAACATGTGAATTTGGTAGAGAAATTAGACCAACAAGGCCCAAGTACTCCGGAACTAAAAATAACCTCTCTAAGCAGAAACTCAGTAAATAGTTCTTCCAACTTCTGACACCGGATCAGGCAACAAACGTAGACAAGACGTTCTTCTTGAGAGTGAGCTCATCTGCCTTTGCAGGGCTGACTGACTGCATAAAGAAACCAACAAAGCTCGAACATGCCTTGGAAAAAAAATATCCTTTAAATATCTTATCTGCAATGTGTTTAGTGTTGGGCAAACTATTTTTATGAAATTGCAATACACAGATAAAGAAGAGACCTTGTCAAGTATGCGCTCAAGTCTTTGAATCTCCTTTGATGCATAGTCAGCTCCTTTTTCAATGCAGTTTTTAGCAACTTTTAAGTAGATATTGCTATATCTGGGGAAAAAAACAAAAGGAACTATTTAGAGGATAAAACACAGCACTTCAAATTAAAAGAATGGCCGGCCCCTAGATGAACGCCGCAAAGGCTTCCACATTTGAAAATAAAACGAGGCGAGGCCAAATCTTGCAATTGGAATAAATAAAATCATAGGATTGTTCAAATGACCTTGCAGAAGAACCCTCAAGTTTCTTAGCTTCCTCCTTGAGCCGAGAATAGACCTCTTTCTTTTCATCGCTAGAAGCACTCACAAAATCCTTCACCAAGCCATCCAGAGTTGGTACTAAACCAGCCTATACCAAGAAAAATCCAGTATTAGACACAGAATACTGTTCTTGTCTTATCAATTAGTAAGAATATACTGTTCACCAACTTTAGAGGTAAGCTGTCCTATCCCATCACGGCTGGTACCACTTTTCTCATTGATAAAAGTTACAAAGTCATCCAAATCTCGGCCACCATCATAATCTTCACCAGCTTTATTGCTCCTTGGGAAAAATTTGAGAGTAGGATAGCCACTTACACCATACCTGCAATGGATGCATCTCCAATTAGGCACATACCTCTTAAATGTGATATAAACCTAGTTTAAGTATGGCAAACATAAAATCACGATACTGGACTCACTTCTCAGCAATATTTTTGTGTTGGTCAGCATCAATATTTGCTATTACAACATCTTCCTCCAGTTTGAATGCTGTAGCAACTTTCTCATAAGTCTGCAGAAATAGTAATATAATTTATCACAATTGGCCTGGATATTAACATAAGTAGGAGTAATAAATAATCACAGTATAGGGATAGAAAATTTACTTACAGAGGCTAGGGCTTTACAATGACCACACCTGGAACACACCATTGTGAAATAATATTAAAATAGACATTTTTGTTTTCACTCAACACAAACAAAACCCTAAACCTATACTTACCATGGAGCATAGAACTCAACCAGAACGTCTTTTGTTTCATCCAATACAACCTGATCAAAGTTATCTGGAGTGAGAACCACCACACTGGATGGAACAGAAGCTATCTTCACATTGGTAGCTGCATTAATAAGACCATTTGAACATCAAAGACAGATTGAGCGCATGTCAGAAGATAAGATGAAAAAAAACAAGAGATGTCATGCAGAAGTAAGAATGAATGACAAACGACAAGGTCTCTGAAGCAGCAAACTACACTAGAGATATTTAAAAGGATGCCAATAAACTTTAATAACAACAATCATTACAACAACAACAACAACCCTTATCCCACTAAGTGTGGTCAACTAATAACAAAAATCATTAAAAAAAAGTCAGAGGTAGATACATAGTCCACATTAAAGTGAGTCAAAATTCAAGACAATAGTTGATGATCATTTACATTTCAATTAAAAAAATAAATTCCGAGCAATTAGTTATGCTTGAATGCAATAAATTAAATCTCTTTTTAAGTAGTTGCAAAAGACAAACATTACCATCTTTAACTTCCATAAAAGTAGCATGAAGTCCGACATGCAAAAGATTGAGAGTTTACCAATACACTTAATGTCTCCTCATCATATTAACTAGGCAACTATTTGAAACTATGTAAAAGTTTCAACTAAAATTCATTAATTGAATGCATAACTAATATGCAGAATAACAACCTTGTTTAAAGTACACAAGATATCAAGCATATAAGCCATGAAACATAAAAGATACACATCCAACAACAGCATAGTTCAACAAACTGTAAAACATATTTTAGATGAATACCTCCTTCTTTGTTTACAAACTCAGCGAGGGCTTCTGCAGTACGTGCACCTTCATACCTAAATCACACAGAATTTGATTGTGGATAATCAATTCAATGAAGAGTTTCAAGTTCTGGAGACGTAAGTTGATGAAATTCAAAGAATAGGCAAAAAAGCAGTCTAACATTATTTCATATTTCATAATGAAAAAGGTTAGAGGTGACAAAAATTGCGGAGCACTCACTTCGTTGGTTCCAAAGATCCCTTAGGAAACCATTGAATTGTGGGATAACCAGAGACACCATATTTGCTGCAAATGCTTTTTTGATCATCACAATCTACCTGCAGTCAGAGCCATCAATGGGGGAACTGTGAAATCCCATTCAAACAAGAAAGGATGGGTAGCATGAGATCTAAGGACATCGCTAACCTTCCCAATCAAAATGGATTTGGCTTTTTTAAAACTTGCTCCCAGTTTTTCATACTCTGGTGCGAGCCTTTTACAGTGTCCACACCTGCCATGGGAAATGTTATGAGCATAGTTTCCATAATCAAGCACTTGACCGCATTTAACAATTGCGTAGAGATCACAATTCACTAGTTGCGATTCGAACATACTTAATCTTATTAGCTACATATCTCTTGAAATAAACGCGACTCACAACTAATCAAACTCTAAATCTATCAGCTCAGCATCAAGACGTTAAAAACAAAAAATAAGAAACGCATCCACGATGATATTCAGGGAATAGGATAGAATAGTCAATAAGTTCCAGAAAAAAAAAACAGCGATCTAGACATAATTGAAGCTGAGCTCAATTTATTGAGAAAGATATTTGCATACCAGGGAGCGTAGAACTCGACAAGAGCGCCGCGATCTTGGCCAACTTCTTGATCAAAGTTGGCCTCCGTCAGCACGACCACGTCGTCAGCCGAAACCAATGAGACAAATACAAGAGATAGGGCCCCGAGAGCAAACCAAATGCTGAAGCTCGACATGGTTACCTGCTCCCTGTTCGATGAACGCAAGTCTGATCTGTTCTTGATGCCTTTCCAATACTCTTTTTTTTTCATCTATAAAAAAAGGAAAATCGAAGTATATATAGAATGAATAAAATTATTTATGAGCCAGACAGAAATGAAAATTATAATTATACAAGAGAATAAGGAAGAGAAGGTTATTACGGATTTCTTTCAAGTTTTTTGTGCTTCGACAACAGTATTTCTCAAAAGCTAATAAACAATAGTATGTAAATATGTAAACCCCAATAGTAATTGTAGAAAATGGCAAAAAAAAATTATCATGACCGTGGAGGCGGCGGAGGGCTGAAACTGAAAATAAGGGTCTTGAAGAAAATATTAACTAAAGGAGGGGGGTGTTGCGAGAATCGAACTCGCGACCTCTCGCACCCGAAGCGAGAATCATACCACTAGACCAAACACCCTCACCCTTGATGGAGTAGCATATTAACCATATTTATTAATTCAATGAGAAACTAACTCCGTCATTTTGAAAAGTTAAAGATTGTTTAATACACTAAAAAAATTAATAAGTTAATATGGAAACCCCAGCCTCTTGCATCCCCAAGTTGATTAATTCTCTTTGATTTAGGAGGATATCTTCAATTTTAAAAAAGACTAAGATAGCAACTAGTTTATATATACAAATGGGTTCTACTAATTCTTAAATCTGCCTCATTTCATTGCACTAAAACGAAATTAAAACTGGCTCTTAATATTGTAAATTATACGTTTGGATGGCCATGCCCAAATAGTTTTTTATATGTTTATGTTTTAAGAGGGGGGGAACAGTGGCAGAGAAAAGTAAAACCATAATGCTACTACTCTGAGCCTGAGGCAACCATCTGCTGCTGACTGCAAAACACAATGAGTTCATCAAGTAAGAGGCTTAATGGGCCCCACGCATTCTTTCATGAATCATATCATAGAGGTGGTCTCTGTCTTTTCTTTTTCACCAAAAGAATTGTAGGAACAACACCTCCAATTCACAAGAGAAAACAAGCAGTAGAAATAAACAGCAGTGGATGGACTCATTTGATGTACTGAGAAAGCCACTTGAAGCCATCTCCGTAACCCATTTTCCTCACAATACTGCACATGAAAACCTCCACGGGGCGCACATTTGAGTCCGCCATGCTAACCTTACCCTTGCCGGTGGTGAAGTTGGACAGCCCCAAGTGGTAGCGCAATTCATCTTCTGAGGCAGCATATGGTATATCAATCTTGTTCCCAAGAATCAGGAATGGCACACTCGCCAACACCTCGTCCGACAGCAGAGCGTCCAGTTCTTTCTTTGACTCGGCAAATCTTTCCTTGTCATAAGCATCGACCAAATACACCACTGCATCCACCTGCAACATCACACAAGGATCACACTTGTGATTATCATTAACCTCATAATGAGTAAGAAAGCAACAGAGTTACGCTATTAAGCACAATTTCAAGAGAGAATTATAAAAGGAAACATCCAGCTAATCGCCAATACTGGTGAATGACGTCTGCTTCCCATGAATCATTATCGAAAGACATGACGTTTTATTTGGCTGGGGCGAAAAAGGATGCTTTACCTTCAGTAGAGTAGGACAAATACGAGACTCCATGAAAAAGAATGTAAAACAAACAAGAAAATCAGATATGTCTTTATTAAATCAGATACGTTTCCGATCTGCATTTAACTATTTAAATAGATGTCATTTTTACAATATTTTACAGCAAAACTTAAAACTCAGCTTAAAAGCTCGCAAATTAAGAGTATTGCATCTGGACAAGCTATATATTTGCCTATCTGCAATGAACAGTGATACAGCAACTACAAATTCATAAAATGTCCGCATGTAGACCAAAAGGACAATACATCAAAGCCGTTTTTTGGTCTGAAATTCGAAGCCTCATTTTTATAATAAAATAAAATTCACTAAAACATTATATTCACCTTGGCATAGTAATCTTTCCAAACTCTCCTAGCAATTTGGTGACCCCCGAGATCAAAGGCCTTGAGCTTGATCTTCCCAATACTCAACTCTTCCGATGTGGGATGCTGTGTTGGCTGATGCTGGACTAATCTCTGCCACAGAAATTCTCATAATAAATATGTTATGCCAAGACACGTCAATAGCAGGAGGACAGACATAGAACATGGTAATGGCCGGAAGCCACCCACTGTGAAATATATATGCTTGATGTCATGATGAAGACAAAACGCAAAAAACATTTCAACGTGCATCATAGAGGTACTAGTCATGAACCATGGTAATGTAGAGAAGCTACCGGCTTGAAATAAAAGCATGGCTACCTTTCCTCCCGTTTGGCAAGATAAAAAAATGTTCACTTGATAACTAGAAAGCGTATCTACCAAAAACTGAACCAAATGTTCCCAGTGGTATTATTCAGAAGGGCAAATCTTTTCCCAAAAACCGAAGGGTGGAAATTTTTTGAATCTGCAGCCTGTGACAACTTCAATCATCATTTTGAAGCATTGGGTCTCTAGTTATCACAATCATGGAAAAGAATAATAGAAAATGGGATTAAATGCCACCGACAGCTAATACTGTCGCGAGTTCTTTCGGGAAAAATTATCGCTATATGGGACTAGGGCATTTTACGGAATTAAAAAAAAATGACAATTCCATCTTCAAAACTTAATATCTTATCCTGAACAGAACATTTCCCGGCCAAAAACCCTGACCACAGGAGCATAAGACTTAAACGACGCGTGGCGTTATTATTTTACAAGAAACATGTTATGGGGGACAAAGTTCAAGCATAACATATAATTTGCCAGGACTGCCCTATCTTTCGTCTCCTCCCTGACAAACTGCATAGCATCTCCAGAGAAATAAAAGAAAGAAAGCAAGAAAGAACAAGACTCAACCCTATTCCCTATTGACGAATAAAACATAAAATAATGGTAGCAATTTCAAAAGTCGAAAGCAGGGATTGAATGAAACCGGAAATGAACAGACCTCGTCTTTGAGCATATGGAGTAATGTGGTTTTGCCTGCATTGTCGAGTCCCAAGAACAAGATCTTGGCCTCCTTCTGCCACAGTCCAAGCGATGCTAGAATGCCATAAAACCAATCGAAAAAGAACATTGCTTTTATTGATTTATCCAATCGATCTCACTACAATTCAACCCCAGTAACTATCACCGCCTGGGGACTAAAACAAAAGGCAAATTTACAGGAAGAAAACAAGATCTAACCCCAAATTGATATCAGGCCAATTCGAATCCTTAATTATAAAATCTGGACCGTCCATGTATGAACGGACTGGTTTTTACTTTTTATCTACAAAATGTTTAATAAAAGATTATAAAAGTAAAATATTGTTTATTATTGATTGTTGATGTTTTTTAATCATTAATTTAATTTTAAAACAATATCTAAAGGGAACAAATAGAATAATTGATTAAATTAAGTACAAATAATTTAAAATGATAAATATTAGATATAAGATTATTTGCTTTGGATCAATGTACATGCTATCAAGTAACCAAAAATAAAATCATACAATATGCTTTCTTGAGACGTTGGTTATTTAACACTTTCTATAAAGAATTGATTGAGAATAATACTTTAATATTTTAGTAAATTACATTAATATAATTATCTCTCACCCTATTTTTTAGACGTAAAGAATTAAAGATCAATACAATAATTAACTTAATCAAGTTTGATATTATAAAAGCGTTAGAAGCGCACTTTTGGTACTTCACTTTGTATAATGTTTTAGTTTGATCATTTAATTTTTTTAAAAAAAATAGTATGCCATACATTAATAAAAAATTAATAAAAAAAAATCATGAATGAAAAGTGACACTGAAATGATGATTACATGCGTATACCATACATTACACAGATCCTGCCATTCTGATTCTTTTTCCACAGTAGAATCAAACAAAACCGTTTGAGAACATACATTTAAGTAGCTTCCAATCATGCATATTGCACAACCATGTCTACTAGTGGTACTGGTATGCTACTATGTGTGAAATGGAGGTTTTTTTTGGGCGTTATTTTAGCAATGTATTAGATCATCCAAATTTATTCTGAAAGGTTTATGTGATGCTGGTGAGACGTAACAGGGAAACCAATTTGTGCCTCTCCCATCATAAATGGATGGGTAGCAGAAGCTCAACAGCCACCATACAAATATAGCTCAAGTTTTTTTTCCCCGAACGGTGGTGAACATGGATGTTAGAGGGCAGCCTTCAAAATTAAGCATTCGAGTTTCAGTCACCAGTAATCTCTGCAAGAGCACAAGCCGTCGGAGAATCGGTGAAATCTGTTGATATCTCTCACAATGATCTCTCTCTCAAAAATCTCTGAAGCAAACTTCATCACAGTATGACAATCACCACAAGTTCTCAGATTTTTCTTTATCCTTATTGAGGACCCACTCGGGAGGACCAGAAGACCAAAAGCCAGAGCAAGTTTCTCACTGTGACACCACAAACTCTGTTCTTCGGACCCTTCCACACTGTTAGTCGCAAACTGCATCTCAGCCACATATCCTCTCTTCTTTAGCAGCACTTTTAACTTTTTCAGCATTTCATAAATCTCCTCCGTCCTAGAATGTGACTTATCATTGGCGGTGAATACAAAAGTCTGGTTCCTAAACTCGATCCAACTACATCCAATTTCCTTCCTCACTCTATTGATCCCCATTAATTGCCTAACTTCGTCAGCTTTCTCCACCATCCTATGTCGTGTATAGATATTAGAAAGCAGTGCATAATTTCCCGGGTTATCTGGTTCCAACTCAAAAAGCCTCTCTGCGACCTCTCTGCCCATTTCAATGTTGCCATACTTCCCGCATGCTCCAAGCAAAGCCCCCCAAATCGATGAGTCAGGCTTCATTGGCATTGATTCTATAAATTCCTTTGCTTCATTCAATCGACCATTACGAGCAAGTAAGTCAACCATGCAAGCATAATGTTCAAGCCCGGGTTTAATATTATAGATGTTAGCCATGGAATTGAAGTACTTGAATCCAACTTCAACTTGTCCGGTATGGCTGCAAGCTGACAGCACCGAAACAAAAGTAATATATTCTGGCACAATTCTGCACTTCAGCATCTTCTCAAATAATTCAATCGCTTCATTTGCACATCCATGTTGTTGGTAAACTGTTATCATAGCTGTCCATGAAACTAAATTATGATCCCCAGTTTCTTCAAAGACCCAATAAGCATCAAGCAAGTTCCCACATTTGCCATACATGGTTATCATCGAACTCAGAATACATGCATTCTTCATGAACCCAGTTTTTAAGATCTGGGCATGGATCGAAGTACCCTGAGTCAATGTTGCAAGATTAGCAGAAGCATGGAGAGCGGAAGAGTATGAAACCTCATCAGGTGACAGGCCTTCCCTTCTCATGGCCTGGAAATAATTGCAGGCAGCTTCAAAGATGTCATTATGGATACATCCCATGATCATCACGTTCCAGGTAACAACATCTCTATCTCCTATGTTATTAAACATCTTCATTGCATCATCAAACAATCTACATTTTGAGTACATGTCTATCAGTGAGTTTGTCACATAAACCAAAGTTACCAAACCACGCTTGATAATGTTTCCGTGCACTTGTTTCCCGAAATCGAATCTAGCCGTATTAGCACAAGCACTCAACACGCTTGAAAAGCTCACTTGATCTGGATCAACCAAAGTCTCCCTCAGAACCTCCCTAAAAGTCCCCATAGCACGATCATGGAACTTGTTTTTGAGAAACCCCACAATCATAGAATTCCAAGAAACGATACTTCTGTCTGGCATTTCATCAAACACCTTCCCTGCCATGCTTATATCCAAGCATTTAGCATACATATCAAGCAACGCAGTCGCTACGAATGTATCTCTTTCGAACCCGTGTTTCCAAATCAAACCATGCATCTGTTCACCGTGAGCAATAACCACAGTATCAGCACAAGCAGGCAAGACCGCTGAGAAGGTAAATTGGTTCGGATATACTCCAGTGCACCTCATTCGGTTAAAATGATTCAAGGCCAGTAATGGCATTTTAAAATGCGAAAGCTGGGTGATAATAGTGGTCCAAGTGACGACGTTCGTTGAATCATCACGGGTGGTCAAAAACAAGAGGAGACCACGGTCGATGAAACCACATTTGGCATATAAGAGAAAGAGATTGTTGAGGAGGAAGGGGAGGGAGGCGTAATTGAAGGTGACGATTTGGGCGTGAATTTGGGTTGCATGTTTGAGGTTTTTGAATTGTGCAGCATTGTCAAGGAGGTGGTTGAGCTGAGTGGGATTCAGAGGTGAAGAGACTTGGTGGTACAGATTGTAGAACAGGGGAATGGAGATATAAGTCAGACAGCGTTGTCTTGTAATGAATTTTTTAGGGAAGAGAAATTTCATAATACTGACTTACTCAATGCTCATGAACGCATTCATTTGTATAATACTTTTTCAACACGCATTCATTTCGGTTCAAGCACTAAAAGATAAAGCGTATTATTCTCGTCTTTTTCAGCTCTTTAGCGACTGCCAGGGAACTGGTGGAGGCTGGAGAGCGCAATTTGGGATGAAAAGAGCAGTGCATGAATTAATTTAATTAAGCTTTATATTATAAATGCCAATTACCAAATGAGAATGCGACTAAAAGATAATTATATTATAATAAATCCAAATTTATTACTCACAAAACTTTGGCAAAAAATTGTTTTTGTACACATTTAGATGCAATACATATTTGTAATTTTATAATAAGTGTAATAGAAATTTTTATGTAATTTTAATTGAAGTAACTAGATTAATCTTAGACAAGATAAGAAAAGTATCTAGGCGTTTTTTTTCATTGAAGAAAATATCGTAACTTTATCTTTTTTGGTAAATCTAAAATATCCACTGCAAGTCGCAAGTAGATAGTAATAGTGACTAATTCCTGCATTGTGAATTTTTTTAAAGGATTTTAGTGGTAACCATAACGTTCTCTCTATACACACCATTAGGTACAAAAATACGATAAGGCCTCCCACACCCATATTTCCTAAGTGATTCCTTTTGTTTGGACACTGCTCAGCCCACTGGGTTGAAAGACCAAAATCCAGCCCGCCAACAGGTTTCAGACAAATATGAAAACAAGAATCTCCCTTTTATCCTCGAGGATTATATTTAATTTTTAATAAATATTATTTTATTATAGTTTCAATGGTAGTGCTTGAGAAGATATCTTAACTCTTAAGTACTTAGATTTATACTTGAGGATAATAGACAGTTCATCTTATCTGATATCAGTTTAGGAGAAAAATAAATTTCACTTTATCTTTAATAGTAGCAGGTGAGCTAACTATTTTTTAAAAAATATTGTATAAAAAAAGAAGTCCCCCTTTTAAAAACCACTCGTCAGTCCTCAGGCGTCTTCGTCTTCAACAGAAATGGCAGAAAAGGAACGTCGAATCCTGGTGGCCGTGGACCAAGGAGAGGAGAGCATGTACGCTCTCTCCTGGTGCCTCCACAATCTCGTTTTCCCAAATTCCAGCGACACACTTATTCTCCTCCACTGCAAGCCCTCTCGTCTGGTTTATCCCGCCTTAGATGGCACCGGTTCGTAGTAATCAAATGGCTCTTATGCCTTGTCTTTGCCTACATGTTCTCTCTCTTGTGTCAGAGCTTTATCCTCTGGTATTATTGTTAGGATATTTGTTCTCTTCTGATATATCGGCGACGGTGGAGAGGTACAGCGACCAAGTGGCGGATGGCGTCATCGAGAAAGCCAAGAAACTGTGCATGAATCTGCAACAGGTGCGATTTAGCTTTGATCATTTTTTGGTTAGTGATAGAGTATAGTAACGATGGAGTGATGGTGATAATAGTGAAGGTGGAGACTAGAGTGGAGAACGGGGATTCGAGGGGCGTGATCTGTGAGATGGCGGAGAAGCTGTGAGCGGACGTGGTGGTGATGGGAAGCCATGGGTATGGCGTCATAAAGAGGGCTCTTCTTGGGAGTGTCAGCAACCATTGTGCTCACAACGTCAAGTGGCATGCTCTCATTGTCAAGAAGCCTAAAACTCCACACTCCTGATTCGTTTTCTGTTAAACTGTTCATTTTGTTCTCCCAATAATCTAATTTCTAATTTTAGAGACTAGCTTTTTAATTTTTACAAAAAAAAAATTAGCTAAATTTAGCAAAAATACTCTACTACCTAGTAAGTCATGCGAATGCCCTGCTCACCTAACCATCAACTTCACTTCCAGCCCAGGGACACGCAGGAGATAAACACCCTCGGATACTTGCCCCCTTTTTTTTGTATATAAATTTTTAAAAGGGACTTCCCTACTATATAAAAAAGGTATGATAATTTTTTTTTAGAGATATTAATATTGAGTAAGCTGAGCTGTTAATTATCTTCAGACGTAAACTAGATATATAAGAATTATGATATATCCTCAAACGCTAAAACTAGAATCACAATAAAATAATTTTTTTTAAAAATTAAATATATTTTAAATAATCGCATGTCTCATCTTTCGTCAGTTTAACCCACGGTTTGCCTTTTTTGGTTTAATCATCATTCTCCTTTCACCCGATATGAACCATTAGCATACTTTTTGTCAGCCGAATCACACTACTGCAACTTAGACGGCATTAACCCTACCCAATATTAATATCGTTTAAGAGAAAGAGAAATTTTATCTTATTCTTAAATTGTGAGTTAGCCCAACTCATTTTTTAAATTTTTTATAATAACAAAAACTTAGACGGCAATCTACAGCTTTTCATCAATTATGTTTTGAACCTTTAATATATATATATATATATATATAAGAAATATTACAAGCAGTCTCTTAAAGCTACAACGAACTCGATAAGTGATGACATTTCGTCGTGGGTAGGAATTTACAGCCATGTTTCACAGCGGGCAAGGAAGGGTTCTGTTATAACTAGTTATAAACTGATTGAATGTAACGTTCCAGTTTTTCCCCAGCAGTCAACAGCATGGCGGTACGTATACGAGGCTGAACTTATAGTTATTAGTCAACGTTCACCAAGCTGGGATTAACATTTCTTTTAGGTTAAAAAGACAACGATATTCCAATAAACAATAAGGTCTATCTATAACTTATTTTTCTTTTTAAATCTGAGTTACAAATACATGTTATACTAAATTTTTAGTTATAATGGCGGGCCACCGAGTTCTTTCCTAAATAATAAAAAGGTTCTAAAATTATTCATATTTCCAGAAACACGTTCGTATAACATTCAATCAATTCAACTAACGATATTTTATAATTTTAGACGATGCATAACTTTAATTCTTAGCTGTGCGCGCAGGGCATTCTGTGAAGGCATAGTACCCGCCTAGATTTGTTCAAACAGCAGAAACTTAGATCTTGTTCCCAACTTACAAACGACAGCCAACTAAAGATCATCGAAGAAATTAATTAGAACTGAAAGATTGCCGTTTTAACCCTGTTCTAATAAGCTGACATAGTTAAACAGGATTCAAGATAAACCTCGACCCTTTTGGCTTACAAGTTGCATCGTTCTAAGGTTTTGCCCCAAAAACTTAAATTCCTACCATAAAAATTGATATGGAAAAAAAAAAACGACAATAATGAAGCACTCATGCCCTATCCTGCGAATATCAGTCACTAGCAAACTCCTTAAAGCTCGTCCTGCAAACACAACAACCCCGAAGAGAATTTATTAAACAAAAGCAGTAAAGCATGTTAAAGATGACATTTATCTTAGCAAAAAACCTACATGCGCGTCCTCTTTCTTAGTTTCAGCATCTTCCCCAGCATCCGAATCATCCCCTGCTTCATCAGCGTTAGCATCCTCTTCATCTTCATCAGCCTACAAAGGATGCCAATTTATCAGGACCAATATAAGTGCTGAAGGATTAGAAATTTGAAAACCAAATCATAGGCTTACATCAGAATCGACTGGATCATCCTTTGATTCCTGGTACAAACATTCAAAAAACCGGAAAGCTAAGTGAGAACAGATTTCACAATCTTCCACATTAAAATCAATTTCAAAATGTCTACTTCTCTCATGTGTAGTTCCTTATAAATTGAAAAATAGAGGTGAAACAATTACCTCTTCCTCTCTCTTCTTCTCAGCCTCTTCAAATGCTGCCTTCTCAGCCTGCAAAAGAAAAATCAGGTGTCAAAAAGATTCAACCATAACTCTTCCTAGATTAAGTGAGTTGAAAAACTACTTACATCCTTCTGTTTGCCCCATGTTTCTTCAGCCAATTGTTTAGCATATTCCGGATCATCGGTAATTAAGACATTGTCAAACAGTGTACCAGATTTCACCTGGCAATAGAAAGCAGCTCGTGTCTCAGAGATTGGCTTTGAAATAACTAACGCCAAGAAAGTAAACACAAGTTTACTTGGAAATTAAAGATAAGAAATTACCTGCCACAACTCAATGCCTACATACTTCAAGTTGGGGAAAACATAGAGCTCGGGATCATCCTTGAAATCTGATAAAATGTGAATTTTCAAATGTTACTACTTACTGAACTCAAATTCACAACTGAATTATACAAGATTGCAACGTATCTCATGCCACCAATTAGTTTATATAACTATTATTACAACAGTAAATATTGATACATACAGACCTGGGTTGTCAATCAATGGAGCCTTCCACTTTCCTTTGTAGTTGGGATTCTTAATTTTCTGCAGAGTTGTAGCTAAAAGATCAGCAAACATGTCCATTCCAGTGCAAACTAGATAACATCAAAATTATAACAAACCTTCGCCTTCCATGGGCCCTTGTACTCAGGGTTCGCAATGGTTGGTGGTGTCCACTCACCATCTTCCTCATCATCCCAGTCCTCGGGCTAAAACAACAGTTAGTCTTGTCAGTAACCACACCAACAGGTAAGATATAAAACAGTAGTAAACAACAGAGATAAGGACCTTCTTGGCATCAGGATCTGGAATCTCTTTTGGGATGTCATCATACCCCTACAAAGATAGGAAGTCAGCATATACAAATACTAGCATGCGTTAGAAAATATCATAAGCTTAATGAAAATGTACTACCTCTGGCTTCTTATCCTCGGGATCAGGAATATACTCTTTGTCATCCCAATCTTCTGGCTGAAAGAATATTACAGTAAGGAATTTTCAACACTTCCAGACCAATCTACAAATTGAAAGTGAAACAGTAAACCAATCAGCGGAAACATAGTTACTTTTTTGGCAGAAGGATCCTTGATTTTCTTGGGAGGGAGAAGATCCCAATCAGAATAGAGACTGCCAGTTTGTTTCTCCACGTTATCAATAAGGATGCTATAGGTTGCATCTGGACGGAGGATAAATGTGTACACGTGAGATAGTTGGTCAGTCTCACACGGTACATCCTTCTTTATCAAGTGATTTGTGTCATTGTAGGTTAAAATAGCATGCACTTTCTTGGTGCTGTAACCACAGATATCTGGACCAAACATGATACTGCAAAGAAAAAGGGTTGGTTAGCAAACAAATATCAGCTGAGACAGTGAACAACGAAAGAACATGTTACAGGCGATTTATCAATCACCTGTATGGAGTTTCCCCACCAAATTTCTTCTGATCAACTTCCCCGCTAAGTAATTTCATGTAACCACCACCACAGTCAAGCTTCTGCTCATGCTTCACAGAAAATTGGAAGACCAGGGTCTTATCCTTATTGTTAAATTCAGGGAACTGAGCAGAAATCGCATAAAATCTGTGGTCTTCACTTGTCTGGATACCTATGCACAAATTAAAGCACAAGTCAAGTATCTCACTCTAGATTGTAAATCAATGATTGTTCTAATGGAAAATTTAAAAGCATCAGACTTAATGCAACGTAATTGGTTTACATAGACAATCTAGTTTACCTTTGTCATCGGGATCACCATTCCATTTACCAGAGGTGTAGTTCCACTCCCCAGCCAAGTTCTCATCTTTCTTCCAATCAGATTTTACCCAGCGATTTTCCCATCCATCTTTAACATTCACCCGTTAGAATATACAAATGAAACAGAAGTTAGAAAACAGGATAGGTTGATGCCCAAAAAACAAAACAAAGAAAGAAAACAGGATAGGCTAATGAACAGGAAAAAGAAGAATACAGATGAACTTTTAAAATGAGCTGTCTTTGACAATGTATGAATTAGGTTGTAATTGTACACATCGAAGTAAAGGAAAAACAAAACAATGATGCGCCACCTAAATGTACGCATTAACAATTTAAAAAATCTAACCACCACCCGGTTTAAGAAATAATCTCCTTACACCGATGTTATGAGAAAAAACTACCGTCACTTATCCAAACACCGATGTTTTATACTAAAAAATGTTCGACTTTCCACTTCAAAGTAATATATCTGGAGAGAAGACGAAACTCAACTTGGCAATGGTTAAAAGACCAGGAAAAATTCCAATTAATAATTGACAAACAACTTCTTTCACCCCCTCCCACTAGTCCTTGATAAAATGCGCATGTAACCGAAAGGAGTACAGATATAAAATCCAGGCCGCAGTGCCCTCAAGAGCTGTCCATTTCCTATGGAAGTGACGCTGGGGATAATGCTTGAATAGAATTTTAGAAACATTTCACACGGAAGTATGAATTTTATGTCAAAACCACATCAGGATAAATACCGAATTCTTTAGACAAGGACCAAGGAAAGAACCTTCAGGTTGCGTATAAATGAAAAGCAGACTAAATAAGAGGCCAAGCAGTCAATATTGCAATAGATCTACACCAAACCACCAAATTTCCAGATAAACTTCAATGTCCAATCAAGCACAAACCAAAGGCGACAGACAGATCGTCGCGCAAACAAATTAAAGTATTTTTTTTGGCTAAAAACAAATTAAAGTATTGACCATTGACAAAATAACCAAATTCGACAATTACGAAATCCACAATAAAAATTCTAAAATCCTTTATTTGCTGGAAACGCAGGGAAAAATCAAATTCCATTACACGATCTGCTGGTAGGAAACGGAACAGACATTAGAATGTTCGAGTACAAATGTTACAGATATAACATCGAAAAAGGATCATTACCAACAAAACGTTCCTCCAAAAAGACCTTCGCGGAAGAGATCGCCAATAAAGAAAGAAAGAGCAGAAACTGCAAATTAGGGTTGCGCGATCGGAGCGCCATGGCCACCGATTTATGAACTCTTCACAGACAGGAGCACCGAGTTCGAGTGAGCTCCTGTGACTATATAGGGCTCCTTCCATTTTTTCGGCCGAGTTTGAGGTGGACTATGGCTCCTGGGATTGGACCAATTGTGATGTGCCATGTAGCTCAGAATTGTCATTGGGACGATGTGGCAAACTGTTACTGGTTAACAGTCGTTAGAATCATCTGGGACACGTAGGCATGAAAATAGATCATTTTTTAAATTCCTCCCGACGGTCGCGTTTGGTATTAACCCTTCTAGCCAATGCATTAAAAAAGGGCATTTTTATATGCAAAAATTCAATCCATAAATATATATAATATAGTAGTATTCAATATAGTAATTGTTTATGAAATACATAAACATAGAGAACTTAACCTTTTTAATTTTTAAAAATTTAAATTAAATATTTTAATATTTTATATTTTAATTATTAAGCTATTGTAAGTTCATGGTTTTTTTTATTTCATAATTTTTATATATTTTTTATTATATATCACTTTATTTTAAAAAAAATATTTAGCATTTATATATAATTTTAATTTGTAAATATTTAAAATAAAATAACTAAAAAATATAAAATATTTAAATAATATTTAACATTTATATGTAATTTAAAGTATTTTTTAAATATTTAAAAATATAAAATATTTAAAAAAGTGTTTAAAATATTTATTTGACTATATATTATTTAAATATAAAATTACTATTACATATAAATTGTCAAATATTATTTTTAAATATGATGATATATAATAAAAAATATAAAAATTATAATATAATAAAAATCATTAATTTTAATAATAATTTTAATGATAGGGGTTTGTTAATTAAAATATAAAATACTAAGATTATTAATTTAAATTTTTAAAGATTAGGAAAGTTATGTTATCCAAAGTTTAGAGATTTTTATGTATTTAAGCCTTGCCTTGTTTTTTCATGAGGATGAAACCTTACTCCAATTCAAGCATAATTCATTTAGCATTAGTTTTTCTTAAGAAAAATGGACGACTTGTGTGTGCGTGAAACTGCTCCCATTGATCGAAAGTATTTAAAAAATTTAATAGGTGATCACCAAAAATAACTATTTTTTTGACAGAATCACCAAAAATAACTATAGCAATTCAGAATTTTCATATATTTGTGTGGTGCAAACAATTTTTGTACTCGTAATTGATCATATGGTTTCAAATTTGATGGTATTATGTTAATATTTTTCTGATCTGTTTTGTGTGTAAAACTTTATTCCCATAATTAAATTCAATAATGTGCTCATTTTATTTCTTATTGCAGATTAGGAGACGACGATGAAGAATTAAAAATTGATCTTATGTCAATTATGAAGAATAATTCAAATATATTGTTTTTCTTTTATTGATGATGTCCAATACGATGAATGGGTGTGGCGTGTTGCAATACGTGTCACGTGGACGGTGGACGGTGGACGGTGGACGGTGGACGGTGGACGGTGGACGGTGGTAACTTTAAAGTGGGTTATATGGATTGCATGGATTAGATTTGGAGGTTAATTCTTTTTTTTCCGGACGGGTTAAAAAGTATTGAAATTGAAATTTATGTAAGAAATTTTGTCTGGGTTGGATAGATGAGGAGGATCGAGGATTTCTTTAAAAAAAAAAGAAAGAATCATTGACGTAGCAAAATTGTGGGATTAAATTAAGTAGTTAGAGAAAGATCCACTTTTCATTCGAAACTTGAATAGTGCGATGATTCCAATGGCACAAACATACAAATGAGAGTGGCGCCATGCATGTCATTGCTTTTCCTTATTTGTTTGCTTTAATTAGCTATTCTGGATGCTTCCGACGGAAGGAAGCCCCATGACCCCCGTATTCTCGACCAACAATCATCAACAACGACTGATGGGGTATAAATGTAGTGAGGAACTAATGGGGTATATTCCACGCCAGATCCAGATCCAGATCCCCTCACCTAACTGCAACCCTCCTCCATCAACACTTGAGATTAACCCAATCCATAAGCATCCACCGCTAATCAACTTATTTCCAATTCTTTTGTAGTGTGTATCTCCCACCTGCAATTGAAGCCCTTTAACTTTGAAAATTAGCATCTACAATTGATAACGGAGATTTCCCAGGCCACGTAGGCGTCCCAGCTTATACACTTATAGCAGCTCCATGACTTCAATTACTCCAACATCAATCACAAGATTGTTGCCAATCTCCTGTTTTCTAAAAATTTTGCCACCAAATTGACCAATTTCTTCAAGCACATATACCTCATTTACTTTTATAAAAGAATAATTTCTTTGAACAGTATAGTCTTACTTCAGTTCACAAGAACATCATATAATGGCTTCTTTTTTTTAATTAAAAAGGGAGCTAAACCATCCTTGCAGGATCAAACTTGACCTCCCCCAAACTTGAGGGCATCTGTGTCTCTAGGACAATGTGCCATGCGCATCATATATTGATTTTACAATGATATGATATGAGACTTTTTCTTTAAAAAAAAAACGTCATTCATGAGAGTCTGAAAGGACTTACTCAAACACCGTGTATTATCTTCTTCCCAGGCTAAAAAAAAACACCCCAGGAAGCCTATAACTTAAAGCTGCAATGCCTGGTTGGCCCACAATGGCAGGGGTGCATGGAGAACAATCTGCATACCAGTAACAGGATGCTCAAAAGACATGCTTTCTGCATGAAGTTGATGGGCATCATAAGTTTTATCTTGCCACTCATAGACTCCCTCGTATTTCACATCCCCTTTTATAGAAATCCCAAGATATTGGCAGTGCAGGCGGATCTGATGAGTCCTTCCACTTTGAGGATACGCTCTCACCAGTATCTCATCTTCCGTAACATCTTTTCTGACAGCTTTTTGTTCCACAACCACAGTAAAGCCTTCATCGTTTATAAATTCAGAAGGCTCCTTGAAACTCCCTTTTCCATTTATTGATAGTACTTCAAATGAAGTTTCCATGTCTCGGATTACTGACCCCCCTGGTAGCGTCCTACCGACATCTGATGCAGCATATACCCGCCAGGCGCCGAACTTGGACCTCCCGTGACCTGATCTTACAGTGATCTTTCTCCACTGAGGAGCTGAGCCAACGCAGAGGGCAATATATGTTTTCCTTACCTTGTGATCAGTGAATGCTTTGACTAGTTTAGCGGCCACTTTGTGGGACTTTGTTATGACCATGACACCACCTGTGTCACGGTCAAGTCGATTGGCAAGATGAAGCTCAGGCTCTGGCTCTGGCAAGCTGATTTTAATTCCTGAAACCAAAATAACTGCCCTCAGTGCTGTACTAAACAAGAACTACGCGCCTCAAACTTTTAAAATGTTAATAAGATTTGACAAAAAAGCCAGCTCTTCAAATTGTTTCATAAGTTAGCTCTAGAGAGAAAACAAACATCTGTACATTAAAAAACGCATGCTTTAGAAATTGCATTTTGAATTTACTCATAAGTTCAACAAATACAGGTCTTGTAGGTAGACGAAAGAGAAGAATCTAATCCGTAATCATGCTTTGCTTTAAAAAGCAGTAGCAATTCAGTTGGGTAGTAACAACTGTCGTTTGTCAATGAAATATCGTTATCAATCAAAATTTAGCTCTCGTCCAGTCCCATTTCGGGCCTGAAAAACGTTCATATAAAAAGGAATCATTCAAGGCATTCCAATGCTTCATTTTCATAGTTGCCCATAATTTTCATTCATTCCTTAAATCTTGGCACTAATTTTTTTAAAGGACGTCGTTCATAAAACAGAAAACCAAACAGGATTAGCATATTAAGAAAACCGAGTCAACTCAAACCCAACAAACAAGTCAAATAGAACATCCAGGTTACCACATTCAACAATTGCTCAGAAGGAACAGGGAGAGACCTTCAGTGAGTCCACCTGAGGAACAGGGTAGAGCGAGAGCTGAAGTAACGGAGGAAAGCACACTCTCGCAGTAAATACCCTGAGGCTTATTAACAGCAAGGAGCCATTCGTCTTCGTATACAATGTCCGCTCTTGAAAGAGCGAAGAGGCTGGATTTTGAAGAAGCAGACATGGCCCTGCTAAGCTCAATTTGCTTTGAAATAGGGGGCAGCTGAGGGGACAGTGGCACAGGGTAATTTTGAGGGGTTATGGGGTCAATTCGGGAATGAGGCGTTGGCTCTGCTTCGTCAACCATGGCGATAGTTGATTTGAGGGAAAGAACAGCTTTGGGAACCCTAGTCGAAGACGGCGACGATTTGGGGTTGAACTTGAAGAAGGGTCCGGATCGAAGAAAAAACATAAAGGGCATTTGCGTCGCTACATGCTGGTTTTTTTTTATAGCTAAAACCCCAAGCTAAAAAAAATTAAACTATAGAGAGATTTAATCCTAAATATTTTTTTGATCTCAATTATCTTCAAATGAGGAGGATATGAATGAAACACTGAGATATTTCTCAAACCTTCCTTAGCTAGAGCATCAGCTAGTTAGTTCTGATCTCTAGTTATATACTGAATCTTTAACTCCCAATCAAGATTCATGAGCTTCTGTATCTGTAAAACTAATAAACTTCATTTATCTGGTTTGAAAGTTTGTTAACATGTCCACAACATTATTGGCATCAGATTCAAGAATAATTTTCTTAAATCCTAGATCCCAAGCCAGTTGAAGATCTCTGTAGACCGCCCACTGCTCTGCTTCAATGACACTACAAGAACCCAGCACTTTCTCAAATCCAGTCATCCACCTTCCTGAATGATTTCTAATAACTCCACCACACTTTACCTTAGAATGAGAAAATGAGAGTAATCCATCAATATTTAACTTAACCCAATTGTTAACATGGATTTTAGTTCTTAAAAACTGTTAAATGGGCCAGAGCTCATAGACTGGGCCCAACAATAAACGCAATGTGAGCGGTCACGAAGTGGCAAGTCGCTTCGAAGGCCCAACCATCGTGATGCATCCGGTTCCGGGGTCGTCTTCATCAAGGAGAGAGAAGTAGAACATGAAGAAACCCCATTAACCCTGATAAACCCTCTGAAAGCAAAAACAGCGTGTGTATAAAATTTATTTTCATATAGGAACTAGGAATCACCCTAGTTGCTCTATTTTCAGTTCACTTCGACTTTGGGCGTAGTTATGTCCAATTTCATTCGAAATTCGTTAAGAAAGTCCAAAGTCAAAGCTCAAAGCCCGCGAATTTTGCACCTTTTCTCTTCTGAGTTCTCAGCGTTCCTAGACAAATTTGTGGGAAACCCATCCCACTCGTATCACATTATCTCTCCTTCAAGCTGGTTCTGGGTTGGGTCAAGGTGTCGCCATTTTTCGCATCATGTTCCCCAAGAGAATATTCTGGTCTCTCGGAGTAGCTTTGTAGAGAATATTATTCCCTTGTGTATTTCAAATTCGTTTCGAAATCCCAATTTCTCTCATCGGAGTCACCAGGGTCCGATCTTTGCTTCACAGATTCGCTTATGGCGTTCCCAGGCGGCTCCAGAACAGTCAACCTCAGAGGGGCTAACGGTGGATGGGATTCTAGCTAACAATTGGCCGATTCTAGACGAGAATGAGGGTGATTGGAAGAGTCATGCTGCAGCGGTAGCTCAATCTATTCATTTGATTAAACGGCGCCTACAGGTGAGGTGTTGAATAGTGGTAGAGAGACAGAGGAAAAAAGAGAGGAGAGATTAAACTGAATAGGACTCTGATTAGTAAATAAGCGTAAGCCTCAGACTACAGTTAATCTCCTTTATATAGGAGTCACCCTCTAACCTCCCCTTGGCTCCCTCAACTAACTAACTGCTATTATTATTCATTCCCCTAACTATAATTAAGTATAACTAACCATTATCAACTAACATCTTATATCAATCTTCAAAATCAGATTTTCATTCTAGATAACAAGATCGCTCATTTTAGTTTTCTCTGGTGGAAATTAGCTAATAACTCCATTTCTTGTTGTTTGGTGGTTCTCATCTCACTTAGATCATACTTGGGAAGTCATTATCTGATTGAAAGACCTATATTATACGTTAATGCCAGACGGCTACAACCTGTGTGAAGTAACTTCTTTGTTTGTTCTGGCAGTGGAGAAAATTGATGGTGAGGTTGGATTTATTATCTGCCGAGCTTAATAAGCAAGACCTTTGGGATGATCCTGTGCATGCAAGTAAAATAAGCCGTGAGCATGGTTCACTCGTAGGAAAAATGAAAGAGGTGAATGCATTGGAGCAAGAACTACTAGAGAATATTGACATGATAAAACTTGCTAGAGAGGAGAATGATGAAGATTTGGAATTGGTGGGCACTTGCTTCTACTCCTAGGCATGTATTCATCTGCTTTACCACTGCTGTAATGTCATCGGAGTCTTGCATGTATTTGTGTCATACTTTATGATTTGAATCATGTTTGCATTTTATTCTGTGTACCCAAGTATTGTAGAGAATAATCTAACTTAGAAGTAGAGAATAATGTAACTAAAAAATGGAGCCAATGACAGTGATGACTCGTTAAGACAGTATGTAATTGTTCATCTGTTAACAACTATTATTTTTAAGAAGAAACTGGATAGTGAACATGATATTAGAATGTTGGAGGATTCATTTTATTGAGTTATCAGTTGAAGAGAACAGGCATCATTGTCGTGAATGTCAAATACAAATGTTGAAATCTCTTCATGAAATGTTTCAATTGTTGCATGGGTTCTAGTGAGAAAATGCTGTTCTTTAAATTCGTATAGAAGTTCCCTCCTTTTGCAGGAATCAACGAAAGCGCTTCTTAACATGAGAAGAAATTCAAAAGAAAAGGAGCTCAAGGCATTACTTGCTGGGGAGAAGGATTTATGCTCTTGTTACATTGAGGTTGTTTAAAAAACATGACAATAAGTCGTCTTTTTCTATCACCAGCATGAGTTGCTCAAAGAACATGAGCTGTGCCGACTAGAATGTGTTCCTATTGAAGTTGTATTATTTTTTAATAGGTTCAGGCTGGAGCTGGTGGTACTGAGAGTATGGACTGGGCTGCAATGGTGATGCAGATGTATAAGTTGTGGGCCCAGGGACGTGGATATAAAGTAACTGTGGTAGAAGAAATGCCTGGTGAGATGGCAGGAATCAAGGTTCTCCTTCTTACCATCATTCATGAATTCAAACAAATTTTACACACAGCTGTAGGATGCTTGCAATGATGCCTGTCACGGACCGCTAATATTGCTCACACCGAGGCCTATAGTCTTTTGTCTTCCTTTTACTTAAAATACAATTTCTGCAGTTCAGAACTGTTACTGAATCCATTTAATTTGATTTTTCAGCGAGCGACGATTAAAGTTGATGGTGACTATGCATTTGGGTATGCCAAAGCAGAAGTTGGAGTGCACAGGCTGGTGCGCATATCACCTTTTGACAGCAATAAGCGGCGGCATACTTCATTTGCTGCTGTAGCAGTGACCCCAATCCTAGGTGATGCATCTGCTCATGTGCAAATTAATGAATCTGATCTTCGAATCGAACGGTTTCGTTCTGGGGGACCTGGTGGTCAGCATGCTAACACAACAGAAAGTGCTGTAAGAATAGTTCATATTCCTACAGGAATTACTGCCGTTTGTCAGAATGAAAGGTACGCAGTAACAATATTTGCGCACCCTTATTTAATCTATGCTCGTGTTTTGCTTATAGAAGTGTCACTCTTGCATTGTTGAGTCTGATTATGATTCACAAACAGATCACAACATCAGAATAAGGCTTCAGCAATGGCTGTACTTCAGTCTCGGTTAGATCAACTGGAGATGGCACGCCAGGCACAGTTGAATGCCCAGCATACACAGTCTCTCACTGATATAACTTGGGGTAGCCAGATACGCAGTTATGTGCTTCATGTACGGTTTGAGATAGCATCCTCAATTTTAATTTACGTAGCAGAATTTGATGACCCGAGCAGTTTGCTTAACTTGTTTCTGTATATGATGCAGCCTTACCGCATGGTGAAAGATCTTAGGACTAATTATGAGGTTTCAGATCCCGATTCTGTGCTCGAGGGGGACCTTAATGGCTTCATTTTGAGCTATTTATCAGCATTATTGGATAAAGACGAGGATGTTGCTTGAATAGACCTCCTACATTTTTGTGACACCGTCTGCCTTTGTGTATTTAGCGTTGAAAGGTGTTATGGTTACGCATTTTCTGATATGGACATTTCATTTTACCTCAAGGGCTATCGCATGACATAGCTGACAAGGAGCAACCGTTTTTCTAAAGGTGTATATCCCAAGTTCGGAAGCTTGTGTATTGCTGGGCTCGCATGGCTTTTACAAGATCACGATTTCTTTTCGCCTACCATGCAACTTTTTTTAAACTGTGGCTCATGCATCAGAGTTTAGTAAAAATTGATATTAATTTTTTTATTTTAATAATATAAATAAATTAATATGGACCATGAACAAATTTTTGTCACAATTTAATATATAACTCAATTATATATATTTCTTCGAAAAAATTGAAAAATAAATTGTATTTATAATTTATGAAGACAAATCAACATAAATGACCAAGATATATTTTCTTATGGCATTATTATCACGTTTCTCTTTAAACGTAAACATCTTCTCACAAAGGAATTACATCACTATTTCCTAAAATAAATACATTCTTGTTACAATTGAATTTTTGTTGAAAAAATTGTGCATCGTACAGTTCCGGAAAAGAAGAAAACTCAAAAATATATTGAGAAGTGATGTAGTCCAAAAAACAAGCTGAATTCAGCAGCATAAAGAATTTTATCTCAAGAACCTTCAGGTGTGAGATTTGATATTCTGTGTTAGGAGTACCTTCACTTTCTAACTCTGCTCATGGTTAAAAGCCAAGTCAAATATCTGCATGTAATCGTCAACAAAATGAACATCAAGGCCTTCTTTCACATTAGGCGCCAGCTCATCAAAATCTCTCCGGTTAGCTGAAGGGAATACAATGGTCTTAACCTCACTCCTTCTAGCCGCGATTGTTTTCTCCTTGACCTGGAATTTTCACAGAATGAGTTTATTTCAAAACTCAGAAAAAGACGATAAAGTAACCATCTCAAAATATACAGGACGAAAAGCCTCAAGGGAGACTTTCCGTATAACAAAAGAGCAAGATTACGGCCATATTGTTTTCCTCAACATACCCCACCAATTGGGAGGATCTTTCCGGTAAGCGTCACCTCCCCAGTCATTGCTAGATCCTTCCTCACGGGCTTCTTCATGGCAAGGGACAGCAGTGAAGTAATCATTGTGCAACCAGCACTAGGTCCATCCTTTGGGGTGGACCCAGCGGGAACATGGAGATGAAGCTTTGCATTTGCAAAGAATGGGTTCTCTGGCTCTTTCTCTGCTAATATGCCTCTGGAAACTGTGTGAGCAATCTGAGCACTTTCTTTCATGACATCTCCTAATTGACCAGTGAGATGTAGTGCACCTTTTCCCTCCCCTTCCTCAACGCGAGTGGTCTCTATATACAGTGTGGAACCACCCATTGAAGTCCAGGCAAGACCCATAACAACCCCAATGGGTGTCTGGTCATAGATGCGTTCAGCATGGAAGACAGGTTTGCCAACATAATCTGCTAAATTGGACTTGTCAATCAAGACTTTTTGAACTGTCATTGTTGATTCACTTTCCTGATCTTTCTCACTTTCTTTTTTGTCCTGCACAAGGCCCATGAAATTCAATTGAGAATCAGTTCCTGTTGAATTATGGAGAAAATTTGCTCAATTTCGGAACGAAGTCTTCTTCAAGGATAATAATCATATTGGAGCACAAAGCAGTGCACTACCGGCATTACAGAAAGAAGTGACAACTAACAAGAAAGAGATCATTGTATGATTGTCACTTTTCACCAATACCTGGTGGTTCTCTGTTTCCAGCAGAGCCAACTTCATAATTGACAGATAAATTAAAGAAACGAATCCAGTTATGACTCTAATTTTTACAGTACCTCAAGGTCTGTAGCTTGATCGGCAGGGCATTCAGAGCGATTGGCCAGTAGTTCTGTTTGCTCTTTGTCAGCCTCTATAGAGGTTTCATTCATCTGTTCTCGACCACAATTTTCTACTAACCTATCCTGAAAATCTCCTTTGGGTTCTCTAGGTTCAATATCCTGAGCACTAGCTACGGCAGGTTCAATTATTGCTCCCTGCCTCACGAGTTGTAGTGCTATCTGTCATGAGATTGCAGAAGATCTAATATCAGATGTAGTCATGACTGAAAGCCCCCAGTCTAAATAAAGAGAAGAATGATTCCAATGAACAAAGCTACAAAATCATTCATGAGGTGGGTCACTTGGTAATATCTACAAGTTTGACAATATTGACCTACAAACAAATATTTTTAGACCTTCCGGTATATTTTCTCAATATGCTTTTGGAGATTCCTGACCCCTGCTTCCCGGCAGTAATTCTCTATCAAGGCGAGAAGAGCAGCATCAGTGACTTCCACCTGAAGCAAATTTGTTTTTGCAGTTAATTCTCAATCAATTAGAAGGAATATGACAATAAATAAAATTGATATCATCAAGCTTGCTATGACTAAACTTCGATTTAATCTATTCCTTTGCAAGGAAAGGGGGACACAGTGGGTGGGGAAATATACTTGTTCAGGTTTTATTCCACATGCTTCCCGTGTAGCCTTCTCCAAATAATCTCTTGCAATGTGCATTTTCTCATCAGTAATATACCCAGCGATTGCAACCACCTCCATTCGATCCAACAAAGGATTGGGTATCATTTCCACTACATTTGCAGTACAAACGAAGAGAACCTGCAGTGAGTTTTCAATGCATGAGTCATTATGGTCAAAACATTTGCAATATGCCCAAATTCCCATCATCAATAACTCCCGAATCCCTTTCAAATGTCAATAAAGACACAAGTAAAACCATGCATAAATGTTGAGTCTTCTATAACCTCAGTACTCAAGCTCCAAATTATCAAATACTAACCTTTGATAGATCAATTGGAACATCAAGGTAGTGATCTAGAAAATTGGCATTCTGCTCTGGATCCAGAAGCTCTAACAGTGCACTTGCTGGATCCCCAGCATGTCCCCGGCCCAACTGCCAATCGAGTAAGACAATTATAAATACCAAAGCAATCTTGCTTTTAGACGTAGATAATTAATGAAACTGAAATTTAGGCCTGAGATTTTTAAGGGTAATAGAACTGGCATACTAAACAAAACTAGTCGAATGGAATCAATCAGCTGTGAACAAAATGAGGCTGGTAGCAAAATGTTACTTTGTCAATCTCATCAATCAAAACTAGAGGGTTGGCTGTTCCCACATTCTTAAGGCACTGCACCATCTTCCCTGGCATCGCACCAATATAGGTTCGACGATGCCCCTGTAAGATAAAATAATTAGTGAAAAAGATCACGTGCCACTACCACAGACAGAGTAGTAGAGTACAAAGAGACATTAGCTACCTTGATCTCAGCCACATCTGCTAGTCCTCCTACAGAGAATCGGAAGAACTTACGATTCAAGGCACGTGCAATTGAACGACCAATACTTGTTTTACCCACTCCTGGTGGCCCAGAAAGGCAGATGATTTTCCCTACATGTATAGGAGAAATATCAGGAGTATGTTCTCTAAGGCTCAGGTTCAAGCCTACCTGGCACGACCAGATTCTTTTCAAAAAAGGGGGAAAACTTGTTTCACATTTTACTACAGTATAGATATAGATATAGAAACCTCAACATTAACCCCTTCATCTCCAAGATACAAAAAACCTGGCTCAATCATATGAAAACAAACAATGATTTACCTTGTGAAGTCCCTCTAAGTTTTCCAACGGCAATGAATTCCAATATCCTTTCCTTCACATCAGATAACCCGTAATGGTCTTCGTCAAGAATCTTTTGTGCCCCAATTACATCGAAGTTTTCATCACTTGATTTGCAAATTAACAAATTGAAAAGCAGGTTAATGGGATTTTTTAGTGAACATGAAATAAAACATACTTATTAATAGTAAAAATAATATACACAGCAGTAGGATACCGAAACTACATTATAAATCAGATAAAAACCAGAAAAATAAATAAATAAAGTGGAAAAAGATCCCATGTTGCCACGGATAATACAAAACTTTTTCCTCATGCAACCAATAAACGCATCAGAAAGAGTTTATTCAACTCTTCAGCAGGCTGTCAAACACCTGTCCCACATTAATGACAATGGTGGTAGCACAAAAATAATTTAACTCTTCGAAAGATTAGGTATACCAGAATTAACCTAATACAAACCAAGTTCAAGGAGTACAAACCTGTATTCACCCCAAGGAAGTGCAGTCAACCAGTCCAAGTAGTTACGGGTTACACTGAATTCACTTGAACTAGCCTCCAACAGCTGTAGTTTTGTGAGCTCTTCATCTATAACTTGTAAGACATGAGGTGGGCATTTCTCTCGCTTTGGTTCAATCCTTTCCCTGAATTTTCCTGCAATGAAATTTAATAGAAAGTAATGCCAACTTCAGCAAACTAATTAACTAGAAAGTGCACTCCATCTGACATATAAGAGCATAAGACTGTTGTGAGTTGGCAACTCTCTAGATAAGGTTATAAGAAGACCACCCTGAATGCAAACAGCAGTGCACTATATTAAGTCAAAACATTCTCATGCTCACTATACAATGAAAACATTTTAAAAAAGAGTACGACCACTTTGGTCCACAAAAGAAACTGTCAACATTAATTTAGTGCTCATGTTCTAAAAGAACATCATTTTAAGCCTGACTTTGGACTAGGTTGATACCAATGGAATTTTTCAAGGACTAAATTGACGGCAACAGACTTCTTGGAAAGAATTAACAATGGACAAACGAGTCAACATTTTTAGTAATTAGAAAGATAGACTTCAATTGCTCAGTTATATATCACAAATACAATAACTTGATCCTTTAAGCAGGATAAAATAAAAATAAAAAAACAGACAGTAAATATCAGAACCAACCAGTAAGAGCAGTTTTGTCATCTGTCTCCAGTCCCAGTTCCTGCAATAGAAATAATAATAAATCAAAGCAAAATTTACAAGCACATAAGTGGTAGAGCTTTTCAGCAACAATACCCACAAATTGCACTATTATTGTATGGACCAATAAAATCAAGAAGCTACGGTCAATCAATATAAACATTTTATAACCCAGGATATAATAGATCCTGATGAAACTACCTCACATGTTTGCTCCTAACATCTTGAATATAGTTTATGAATCCAAATGACAATTCCTCAATTAAGCATGGCAAGAAAATGAAAAACAATTTTCTAGAATTAGGGGCAGAACATCACAAGGCTCAGTTCTGTGAGCAATATTCACAAGTTCTGAACTTCAATACAGAAAAAAGGGAATTTATTTATCCTTTCAAACGAACACCATGGGGCAGAGGGAAAGAGAGGACTTCGAACCTTTTTTATAGCCTTAAGTTGCTCATTCAACAAGTAACGACGCTGCTCACCACTTATCTTTTCTTCAATTGCTTTTGCAATTGACTCCTGATAAGAATATAGACAAGGTTCAGCATATGAAAAATTAAACACCATTAAACAAGAAACAAAAAAAGCTTTATCACCTGAATCTTGCTGATCTCCATCTCTTTCTTTACTAACTCCAAAGTAAGTTTCAACCGTTTATAAACCTATCCATGAAAACAGCATGAGTAACTCCACATGTAAGATTTTTAGAATACGTTCCTGATTTGCATCTCTTTAATGTCAATACTAAGTCGATCTCAAATATACTAGCAAATGTAGCTCAAGAAATTTAAAATGATCAAATCTTTGCAAACAAGAAATATGTAGTCTACATTGCATCAAGCTAAAGCTTCTCAATCTCATTTACCAAAATTTACTCACATCTAGCTCTTCAAGCACTTGTTGGCATTGCAATTTATTAGCCCCAGATATTGCAGCTCCAAAGTCTGCAAGCCTTGGTAAAGTAAAATCACCTATATGCTGCAGAATTTTAAGGAAAGAGTCAACAGAACACAATAGATTAAAATAAAAGTATCAAACCATGCAGCCTATACTCAACTGATCAAATATTTCAACTTATAGGCAAGATTCAAACCTTAGTGTAAGTCTGAACATGATCTCTCCAAAGAGAGCTTGTTTTAAGAACATCCCTTAGGGTCGATATAACCTCAAATGATGTAGCCTTTATGATATCATCATCTTTGTCATAAGGTTTATCCTGCAGTACCAAGAACACAATTAAAAAAAAGTTATATAAAAATGCTGTTCATGCTGTACTTTGAACAATTGAAGCAGAAGAAATTTTCAGTCAATAAAAAAATGAGAACATAGGAAACAACAAATAGATGGCACACCTTGAGATGATCAACTTTTACGGTAAGTGGATCCTCACTAACCTGTAGAAAAGACATAAATTATTTAACTTATGTGATTAACATAGTAATTGGCAGAAAATTAATGATTAACATAGTAGTTTAGCCGCACATGCAAACAACAAACACACAGAAGCAATAATCAGAATATTGAAATCCTTGTGAATGAAACTAAAGCACATAATGAAGAGGATGTAAAATTATATTAAAAACACAGCTATCAGTAGATCTTCACACAGTCATTACTCACCATCTCAGTAATTCGAAGACGCCTGTGACCAATAAGGATTACCTGGTCCCCTGTGATGCTTGAAATCTGGTAGAGAGTAGTGGAAGAGAATGAGGTGCCATCTAAAGCAATAAATCATATAGCTCTAACTCATAAGTTGCAAATAGACATACCTGAGCAAGGGTACCAACTTCATGAAGACGATTAAACAACTCTTTTCCTTTTAAATCATATACACTCTTCTCAGTTTCAGAGCCGGATGACACACCTGAATCAGCCTCTGGCTCATCCTTAAGGAGAAAAGCACCTGCATAAGGAGCTTGCCGTTTTCGACTTTCATGTAAAGCTGCCAATAATTTGGGATCCTGGATGTATAGTTAAATAATCATTAGACAACTACAGTATCGAGCTACATTTGAAGCAATTAGTTAAAACCAGTCAGACATTGATAAGATGTTACAGTTCTTATATAATTCAGCCAGCTTTATGTGTAAGGAGCAAAGAAAGATGCATAAATCTCATTCTTGACATCCCACCACACCTTAACATAGATTGGCATGTAAAATCCTGGAAAAAGTGGTCTATGTGGCAACGGTAATGCCAAAACCTGTCTCAAAGGAGAGGAAGAAGAAGAATCAGAAAAGTATGATATCTGCAAGCAAGGTTAATGCTAAGAAAGCAGTGCAAAAAAGGATAACAATTTATAAACTCCAAATACTTTTTAATAGGTCAACTCCACATGCATCATCTTATAAGCCATACTAAAAACCAAAAAAACAGCATAACACTAATCTAATCCTCCATTTACTTCCAGAACGTGAAAACAGCATAAAGCATCCCATATACGCCAATAAATGCCTCAGCAGAGGCTGGAAATGAAGCAGAAACACAAGACCAGAAGAAACTTCCAAGAACGTAAACACAATTTCAATACTTGCCAAATTTTCCAAGAATCAAGAATATTCACCCTCTCTAGATTAGCTTTACATTATAGCAATAGGGAAAGAAACTAGATAACCTTTAACATCTTTGCTCTAGTAAAATATTACATTGTGCTCGGCATTCCTGACAAATAGCCAATCAGGTTCAATATGTATAATTATTAAAGAACATTAACAGAGATGGAAGGATGGAACAAAAGAAAACCGAACCAAGTTCTAGTTCGAAGTTCAAATTGACGTTTCAATAACGAAGGAGTGAGCGAGTAACGCGTATTCAAATAAAGGACGCCCTGAATCCTAAGATACTGAAATTGCTTCAGGTTACAAACTTTGATTTCTAAATAACAATTACATTTCATCATTCGGATTGTTTGACAATTTCTTAAACACTCAATTGCCAAGCATATGGTTGGCTAAAAAAATACTGCCAAGCAGATAAAAGACTCCAAAACTAACCGTGAGATAATCTTCCGGTCTGGGACTAGTGGGCACGATAGCTGAAGCAGCCCTGGAGTCGACCTCGTCGGCGCTGGACTCGGCTGCCTTGACTTGGGCCTCGACTACCTGATCGGACCCATCATTAGAATCCGAACAGAAAAATATCGTGCCTCCAAAATTAGGATTCCTAAAGCTTAGCCGCCTCAGAGAACTCAATACATTAAGCAACGGCGGGGTAGACTCGATTGCGGGCCGGAGAGCAGGTATCGGACTCGGGGTAAGGTGATGGGTACGGCTTCGGAAGCATGAGGAGGAAATGAGCTTCAACATTATGTGAGACGGTATTTCTGAAATTGGGGCTTGGCTCGATCCCTAAAATGGATGATTAAGTTGGCCGAAAACCGCCATTGACGTTCGCTGGAATGAAAAAAAGTGTTGCATACAATACGAATACACGCTCTTTGTTGAAGGCATAAAGCCCATCATAAACCCTCGGGTATTGTGTTTGACGAAATTAACCCTGCTGCTCCACCCAAAGTCCCACTCTGTCCTCGGCATGGACTTTGCCCTAATCTTAATTAGGAAGGTATGAAACCCAAAAATTCTAATTAGGAAGGTCTGAAACCCTAAAATTCGAATTTCATCCCCAACAGTCGGCCCAAAAAAAAATTAATCACCAACAACCTATCTTTATTTTTACGGTATATTTGGTAAGATTAAAATTTTTTTTATAAAAGTAAAAATGAGAATAAAAATAGAAATAGAAATAGACTTTAAAAATTTATTTAGTATAATAAAAATAAGTATAAAATTGATGTATATTTTTTTTATAATTTGAAGTAAAATAGTTCAAAATATTTTTTTATAATTTAGAAAAGGTTAAAATTGTTTAAGAATTTTATAATTGAAATAAAATAGTTTAAAAAATTTTATTTTCATTTCTATCATCTCAATTCTTAATTTTTCTGATAGAACTGAAATGGCCTAAAATATTAAAAATATAAGTGACTTTCACTATACTAAATAAAAAAAGTATAATATTCTACTTCCATTTTTTCAACGTACTAAACATGGCATTAGAGATGTTTTTTATGTGCCCTGACGCCTTTCCGTTTAATTTTATTCATATCTTAATTTTTTTAAATGAGAATTTTTAGAAAGAAGTTAGCTTCACTCACGACGATCTAAGCGTAAGATAAAGTCTCTTTTCCTCTTAGACAATATCAATATCAGGAAGGGTGAGCTATATATTACTCACAGGCATAAACTTAGATATCCAAGAGTTAAGATACATCTCCAAACTAGAACAACAATAAAATAACACTCCTTGAAAATCAAACATATTATAAATAATCATATATTTTATCTTTTCATCTCTTAAACCTACGGATAATTGATTATTCATATCTTAATTGATTTCGTTGGGAAAAAATTTTGAACCAATTTATGAGTTGTTTGGCCTACATAAAAATTAAGGAGAACAATTAGAGCCAATCACCTGTCCAGTTCTCCAATTATATTCTGGCCTGTCCCATTTTGCCCCATTAACATTTAACTCCGCAATCCCATTAACCACCGTTAGTGCTTGGCTCTGGAACACGTTTTCAAAAAGGCCAAAAAAAAAACTCCGGGTTGTCACTCGGCATTGAGCTACGATCGCCGATCAGGCCAGGAGACGCGATGGCGGCCAAGGGCACATGGTTATCGGCGTGATCGGAGCACCCTTCAAGACGGCTTCCACGGCGGGCTGCCAGTCCCTGGACCATAACAAACAACGGACCCATAAATCGGGTTAACTATCCGCCCGCATGCCTCAAAGACCGAAAAATCGCTGCCATAATACAAACAAAACACAAATCAAAACTCTGAACAAACAATCAAACTTTCCCCGATTTCGAAAGAAAATGCGAGAAAATAATGAACCTACTCGATTAGAAATAAACTAATCAGCAAGAAGGTGTTCAGGATCGGTGTTAATGAAGTTTATGAGCCCAGCTCGCCTGTAGAGCTTGGCGAGAAACACAGTAGCATTTGCCTGAGACTTTGGGCTTTTAATCCACTGCAAACACGGCCTTATACGGCAATGCTCACTGCAATCTTTTCCCAAAACTCAGTATCCATTACAGCTCATCCGCATTTTCGAATAAGTTCAGAATCGCAGAACGAGAAAGACAAAGAGGAAGAAGATTTATGACCATACTGTAGAAGAAGAAGAAGGGGCTAGAGAATTTGAGGATTGTGGGATTGTGAATTGTGAATGTGGACGCTGTGGGTAGGGTTGTATATATTTTCAGGTGCTGAGAACGCAGCTTGTTTTTATAATTTTTTGTATTAAAATCAAAAAACAAACATTGGGTTTCCAGTTTCCATATTCAAGGAGATCAGGCCCGCAAGAAAACAGGGGAAAGAAACCCCACTCCAGTTTCCACAATGGGTTTCCCGATCACGCCAATAACCTTGTGCGCCCTTGGCCGCCGGTGCTCTTCGCTGCCGTCACGTCTCCTTACCTAATCGGCGATCGCCGCGTAATGTCAGTGATGACCTAGAGTTCTTGTTTTTTTGGAAAACGTTTTCCGAAGCCAAGCACTAACAGTGGTTAACGCGATTGAAGGGTTAAGTGGCTGTTTGGCTTTAACCTAAATTTTAAAATACTTTCTGTCTCAAATTTTAGTTACAAAAAATTTAAAATAAATAATCATATTTATTTAAAAAAAATTTTAGATCAAATAATAATTTAAAACTAAATTTTTTATAAATTACTAATAATAACTTTTGGATCAATAAAAGAACTTATAAACTGCCTAATTATTATTTTATTTTTATTTTTTCTGACACCCCTTCCCTCTTCCCTCTCTCTTCTCTTTTCTCTATGAGCCATGGAAGAAGACGTCTACTGCTCTCCATGGTCATCATATGCTCGCCAAAAGAAGGAGAAGAAGAAGAAGATAATCGAATCTCGTTGTGGAAGAAGATGTCGCCGTGAAACACTGCTGGTCTTATCGTGTACTCATTGGTTAAAAGAAGAGAGAAGAAGATGACAATGATATTTTTCTTTTATTTCATATCTTTTATAGTAATTTACCAATTATAAAAATTCTTATAAGAATAATAATTCAAATACTCATTTATTTAAAACTATTTTTTTCTTATAAATTATTTTACAGAAGTCATTTTGTAAAAATTATTCAATTTTTTTTTCTATAAGCCTATCTAAACAGACCCTAAATAATCATGAAGTAAAATAGGACAGGTACCAGAATATAATTGAAAAATTAGACATACTTCACTTAAGTAATTGGACCTAAGTATTCTCCAAAAATTACAATTATTTATCTAGTTTCAAATTTCCTCTATTCTTACTATTTTTTTATGAAATGAAATCGCTACAGCGAAAAGTCAATCTTTTTCATGGTACGAAGAGGTAAAAAGCAGATAAGAAGTGGTCAGTGGAAAATAATCCCCGAAGGGTAACAACGACATTTCCATTTTAAGATCTGAGAGATCTACAATGTAGGAGGTTCTTGTCCTTCCACTTTGGGCTATGTTAAGATTGGAATGACTTGCACGAGAAGAAATAGCCACAGGACGGAAAAAGAAAAAATGCTCTTTGACAAAAGGATAAAAAAGGAATGAACGCTGGGACTAACGAACATCAGATGAAAATCAATTTTAGTCTTTGAAGCATTGTTAGGGTTAAGGCTTAATTAGGTTTACGCCATTTAAAAAGAGCATAGCCATGGAACTCCGACAAAAGAGGGTTCGTATCCTCCTCTTTGTTGTTGGCATCATTCTGCTCAGCAAGATAGGTGCTTTTACATATATACATACCAATTTCGTTAGTTTCTGAAGTACTATTCTATCTATTAATGGCATCTCACGATTGAATTTCCCTTTTCGGTTATCTGCCATCAATGTTGTATAATTTGCGTTACATAAGCATCGTCGAAAATCGCAAATGGCAGCCGGCACGTGATGGATTGCTTAGTTCTGAGATCACTATGAAAATGTGTGTTGATGAATCTTCTAGCCATTTATCTAAAAGAGGATTGATTGGTGATGAATCTGGCTTTCTGATAAAAAACCAGAGCAGTTATTCTTAGTAGTAGTAATGCCTAGAATGATTTATATGACTTGTAACAATGGATGGGTGTAAGGTATACAACTTATATGCTTGTTGATGTGACTATATATTGCTCGTGAAAACATGGTTAAGATATGAGACGATAAATTTACAATTTATATGCTTTCTTGTATTCGGTTGTTTCAGCTGATAAGTGCAGAGAGCTAGTTGGGGAAAAAGGTTCATCCCAATGTGGGAAGTTTACGCTTTTCGATTGTTTTGATATGGGCGTTGGAACTTTAGGATGCTCTGTGAAGGAAGCTGCAAAAATGTTCTCCTACAACATTCGGACTGCTCGTGTGGTGAAAGCGAAGGATGAAGCCATGGAAACTGCCATTTTTGAAGCAGCTGCAAAAGGTATGACATGGAAAGAGTCGTCAAAACTTGCAGAGAAACAAGGTAAGAAGGCGGCAAAGATGGCGTCCCGGGAAGCGAGGCGTGTTATAGGTCCGATAATGTCTTCAGGATGGGACTTTTTTGAAGCTATGTATTATGGGGCTACCATGGCAGAAGGGTTCCTGAGAAGCATAGGAACATTGGTTGGTACTTATAGTGGAGGCTTCATTGCGGAGCAGAGACTTGGGAGACTGGGTTATCTGGTGGGAAGTCAAATAGGAAGCTGGGTTGGAGGTAGAATTGGATTAATGGTATATGATGTGGTTAACGCACTTCATTTCTTGTCCTTGATATTCTAGCTCCAATTCCCATTCTTCTTAACGCTTCATCATATTGTTGGCCCATGTATATGGCTTTGTAACAAATGCAACGTTTCAATTAATATTATATTCCTTCTCAATGTTGCAGCTGTTTCCTTGGAAATTCTATATTTGCATATATATCTCAGCCTCTCAGGGCTCTAAAATAACCAATGCAACAGTATTTTCAACAGATAAAACCGATTGTCGCAAATAGTAAAATGATGGGGACGAATCTGTTAGGGGGCTGATGAGACATGTGTACCATGGGGGAGAGACAGAAAAAGGCAGAACATGTTTATGAACATCAGTGAATAACATGACAGCAACAGTAAACTCAGGAAGATTTAACCTGTATTGGTGCTTCCGCCATTGGTGTCTGTTTATTAGAATTAGAAAGAAGAAGAAGAAGAAGAAGAAGGGCATGGATCTCACAGGAACAAGTCAAGCATGGTTATGGGAAAGGTCAACAAATGAAAGTCAGAAGACTTGAGTGAGGGCCAACCAACATGGAGGGCGTTATTGATGATAGAAGGCTCTAACTTTAGGAGAGTAATATAATATAATATTGGTGAAGCCTTTAATAATGGAAGAATGTGGAGCATTAAGAGAATGGAGCAACCGAAAGGCTATGCCAAGGACAGGATGAGTCCATATTCGCTACAAAGTGCATTGTTTCCCCCAAGTGGCCTCTACAGTCTCCAACACAATGACTATTAATTACTCATTGCTTTCAGCGTCGAGTAGACGCAGTTTTGGGTGGTTGAAACTTGAAAGTGGCCAAATTGACTTGTAAACTAATGCAGGCAAGGGCTTTTGCTTTTTATCAGCTCATCATTTATAATAAGTGATGCACATTGCTGATAATCCCTCTTTTCCAACCATAATTCTGTGTCTACGTCACCCCAAATACAGAGTGCTTCTTTACATCTTCGCATTCAAATGGAAACCCATCTTCATTATGTCATTCTTTACCAATTAGCGGGGTTATTATTAGTACTTTTTTTTCCAAGTCCTGATACGAATGATTCCTTGGCTAACTATCGCTTCTTTTCATGACTATGTTAAAAACATTAACTCAGATGCTTTTGAAATACACAATATTAAAATGACAGATGTTAATGACTTATAAATAAGATTGGATCCACCACTTCTCAATTATTATAGAGTTTATATGCCATTAGGGTACATATTAGCAAATAATTTAGATTAATTCTAGAAGAAGAAAAATTATCAATCCTCTCAATACTGATCTTCGTACACAGCCTCTTGTTTTATTTAATTTTTAATGAACCAAATATATTATTCATAGAAACAGTATGATTTATTGCTAGGTGAGGAATAATAAAGAGGAGAGATGGAAACGAGGAAAATCTACAACCGAACACAGCGTCAAAAGGTTCGCTTTCAGAAAAATAAAAAAAGGGGATGATTTGGCGTCATATGCACCATTGAAGTTGAAGGAATCAAATTAAAGTGAGGATAACAAATACTATTTTTAAAATATGAGAAAGAGGGGGCAACTAGTTCAATGTCAACACGATGAGAATCCATATATCCTTTTTTTCATTATTGCCCATCCACTTTATTTCCCACCTTTTCTAAAGAAATATTCTGCACCAGTGGCCTCTCGTAGATTTTTAAAGTATAATCTTGTTTTCTGTTTTTGATTTTTTTTCAACAATACGTTTCTGAAAATGTTTGAAAACTTGATTTTATCAAGGGGGGGCTCGTGACTAGTTGTCCATCCGCCGTATTTTCACGTTTCATTCAATTTCCCCACGTCCAAAGTATTATTTTTGTGAAAAATGTGGCTAAAATGAGAAATTTCCTTATATCTACAAAAGGGGTTGAGAGTTAGACGCTCTCACTAAAGGAAAGGAAAAGAGATTTGATTACTGATAGTATCATAACGTTAACGGGGTATTATAAGAGTCAAAATTAATAGGATATAACATACTTACTTAAGCAAGCTTTGTGAATTATGTGTCAAGTGCCTGCGTTTAGATTGTGATAAACACAATTTTTTTCTAAAATTTTATAATAAAGAAGAAAACAATTTCCATGAGATACGACGAGAACAGAATTGTTTTTGGAGAAAGAAACAAAAAACAAAGCAGAAGCAGAAGGGGTAGTAAGAAAATAGCGATCCAGTTGTTAACCAAGAGGCTGAAAATCAATGGAATCCGAGAATTCAAAACTTCATCTTCAGAGCAACGAACTCTGTCCGCTATCTCTATAGAGGACTGCTCCATCAAGGCCACAAGCACCGGATCGTGTTCAGTAACTGGAATCAACAAGAAAATATAACAATCACTACCTCGCAGATTATATTATATATATATATCGACAATAATTGAGAGAAAAATCTTCGATGGAGAAGGATAATATTAAGGGCCTGTTTGGTAAGGCCGTAAACCGCGGTTTTAAAAGGGTTTTTAGCCCAAACCTCGGTTTGGAGAAATTTTAAAACGAACAGACTTATTTGTCCATAAGTGCTTTTGGACAAAACCATGGTTTAAAACCATGGTTTTGAATAAGCTATTTAAAATAGCTTTTTCAACAGTAAAAGCACTTATGGACTATCTAATTACTATCTTATCCCTACTTTTTCTTATACCCTCTCTCCTCTCTCCTACTTTTTCTTACACCCTCTCTCCTCTCTCCTACTTTTTCTTACAACCTCTCTCCTTTCTCCTCTCTTCCCTCTCTCCTCTCTCTTCTCTTTTCTCTAACTCCCCCCTCTCTCTTACTTTAAATCAAATCATACCCTTTTTGGTAATTTACCACCATAAAAAGTCATTCTAAAAATAACTATCCAAACACCTATTTATTCAAAACCACTTTTTTTCCATAAACTCTTCTCCAAAAATTCTTTTCCATAAATTGTCCATAAGCCATTTTTTTCATAAGTCCTTTTTTAAAATCCTATCAGGCCCTCCCTGAGGGGGCACTGGGTTTTCGTTTTCATATAAAACTGGCAACGTCTGAACCGTTAACTTATACAACACTCAACATACATGTTCCATTTACTTAATTATGGATATACAAATTGGACTCTGACATATATTCTTCCGATTAGATAACTTGTTCCATAAAATAAATAAATGCATTATTTATTTATTTATTTATCCTAGCTAGCCGGAATCACATATAACACAATATACTGTTCATATATGCCGGGCTTTAGGAATAACGAAGATGTACTGTTCTGGCGTGATCCCTTTGTGCCAGAACTCAGAACGCTCATGTTTTGTAGCTGAAGTAAATCATGGAAATCACTAAAGTAAAATCACAAGGCTCCTTTCACAAGCTTGCTAAAACAGCGAGTCCTGTGATAATTGTCGATTTTATAGCAAAATCTAATTAATGTTGGGGCATCCGGTAAATTACATTGCATATTTGACATTGACTCCGAGATTCTCCTTCGCACTTAATGATCACCTGAACTATTACCACCACTCTTTTGACCCTCAAAGACAGTCATGATGGGGACGTTCATCCTCCCACTTCCCATCGTTCCCTTTTTTCAACCCTTACCAGAACTTGATTTCTTTCACCCAGATACATTTATATCACATATATTCCCCTCATGATGTTTCTGGTACAATTCATTGTCTATACATGACATGGAATTATCTCTCTCTCACTCTCACACAAATGCATTCCATGAGCATGGGATCATTGGCTTTAATCCCCACCACAGGATTAGGAATTTGTTCAATCTGGGACTACTCGCTAAACCCTAATTAATCTCTATATATATTTATATATTTATAATACAAAGAAATGTTGGTATCAACATTAGTTTGTTTGTTTGTTTAAAGTAGTTGTTATCAATGACACCGCCAGAATAATTTTCAAGGAAAGCCGATAATTTTAGATTCTAAATCAATGTAAAGCGGAACAAAAATGACACTGGACACTCCTTCGCCCAATAGCAATAAGCCAATGACCGTAAAGCGCCATGGCCCCACATGGGACCCACTGGTGCTCATAAATACAGATCCCTCCCTCCCCAAGGGTTCACCGTCCCTCCAACATCCAAAACGGCATTTTTCCTTTAGGGACAGACACAGACGACTCTGTCAAACAAAAATAAAGCACCCTGCCCCTGCTCATAGTGTCGACATGGTGAGCCAGGAAGATTTGTTGATCGCTAAGATCTGTGAGCTCCACGATAAGATCTCCAACCTCGAAAGTCTCAAACCCGGCCAAAATGTCGACACCCTTTTTACCCAACTCGTTCTCACATGCATACCACCCAACCCTATCGATGTCACTAAGCTCCCCACAAGCCTTCAGGATATTCGATCCAAACTCATTCGTCTCTGCGGCGAAGCCGAAGGCCTCCTTGAGAGCCATTACTCCACCATCCTCGGCACCTTCGACAACCCCCTCGACCACCTCGATATCTTCCCTTATTACTCCAACTACCTTAAACTCGGTCTCCTCGAGTTCACCATCCTCACGCAGCACTGCACCCGTGCCCCTTCCAACATAGCCTTCGTTGGCTCTGGTCCTCTTCCTTTCACTTCGATTGTCTTGGCCTCCAATCACCTCCCCACCACCACCTTCCATAACTATGACATCGACCCTCAGGCCAATTCCATGGCGGTTCGCTTGTTTTCTTCTGATAATGATTTGTCCAAACGCATGGTTTTTCACACTAGCGACATCTTGGACGTGACCAAGGAGTTGGAAGAGTACGAGGTTGTTTATTTGGCGGCACTTGTGGGGATGGACAGTGACGAGAAGAATCGGGTGATCGATCATTTGGCTAAGTATATGGCTCCAGGAGCGGTTCTGATGCTGAGGAGTGCCCATGGAGCTCGTGCTTTTCTGTACCCTGTGGTGGAGCCTGACGATCTTCGAGGCTTTGAGGTTCTCTCTGTGTTTCATCCGACCGACGAGGTTATCAATTCTGTCGTCATAGCAAGAAAGTATCCCCTGCCTCTACAACACTCGCATGATCAGCAAGCTGGTCTTCCAAATATGATATTTCCCAACAAGTGTTCTGAGATACAAGCGTTTAATCCCCTCGTCAACCATAGGAATATGATAGAGGAGTTGACCGTTGAGGAACAGCTATCGTAAACTCTATCTACATCTCTCTCTCTACCTTCATTTCTCTAGCTATATATATATACACTATTGGAGTCTCTCTACATGGAATTATGTCATGTGGTAGCTACTAGCTAGCCAGTAACCTAGTTTAATTTTTCCTACATATATATACCCGTTTATGATATCTGTATCATTTAGTGCTTATCATTTTCGTGAAATAAAAAAGGGTCTTGTCTGTGTTTTCATGATGATCCGCACTCTTCAAGGATACTTTAATTTTTTGTTTTTTAATTTCCTTATTATCAGAACAATAAATGTTGTCATTGGTGAGAGCTGCAAGTTGATCACATCCCTTGTTGAGATATCACTGTAACCTGTAATGGCTCATTAAATCAGTGTCGTCTCTGGAATAAAATGCAAGTAGATATATAGATGACATACCTTATCGACGAGGCATTGTAATTTGAGAAAAGGAGTACAAAAACTTATTCGAAGACTTCTAAATTTTTAGGGTTATACGATGCAATTTATGAATACATTAAATGTGTAATTGTTCGATAAAATCAACATGAAAAGTAAACAAGTTTTACAGTCAATTTGTATGATGAATATTCTTCGATTAAATCATACGCATATCATACTATATATATTCAAACAAAAAAGAAAGAGAGATTGGATTTTTGCTGGGCTTTATTATCATATATGTTGGCTCGCCTATTAATCGGGGTTCAGTTAAGGACAACGATACATATATAGTAGATTCTGTTATCCTTGTTTCCGGTATTAATCTGGTTCCTGCAGTTATTATTTTCCCTTTCTTTTGGTGTATAAGCAGAATATATAATCCCTATATATGGAACCTGTGCTCAGTTCAAAGAGGGATTCTTGTAATCCTCTGCCCCAACCGCTTATGAATGTCTCATCAGCCAAATAATGGTGTTTCTGTGGTGCATGCGGTTGCAAAATGACATTTCCCCCCTCCTTGATGATGCCTCCCTGTAGCTTTGAGGCAGCAAAATAATTGAAAACTTGGCAAGTAAAACCTGTTAAGATTGTTTCACTACAAATACCTTTTTTATTACATTGAAAGTTGCGATTGTTTTAAATGGCGAGGGACTAAAAGACTGGAATTAGAATTATAAGATGGGCATTGAATTGAATTTCAGGCAAAAGGGCTCCTTCATTATTATAATACATCAGCAGAAACAGCAGGTTGCATTGTTGCAAGCTTCCTTGCTCCAATGTCTTCACCTGTCATTTAGGAAAAGGTATAGAGAGAGTCTAATAAGGAAACAAGAAACCATTGACATGATAGTTCAGAACAAAATCAGCGTTGGATCCTTCTTTCAAAGGGTATCAATGGAAGGGAACTTTACTAAGTCATTGAAGGAAGCTCCATTGGAGACAAATGATTCGGTACATTGTTTGCTACTAAAGATGACACTCTTTGTTTAAATCAATTATAGACCATCGATATTTAAAATTCCATAAGCAGTTTCTACACGAAATCTTACATCGTTACGTGTATGTCGGAGCCTGAGCTCGTGGGAATTATAAATCCAGTAAGCCACGTAACCTTTGAACATCATCGTTAGGGTACCAAGTAAGAACAAGTGACCCAGCCAGAGTTAGCTTTTTATCTAGCTTACAAAGCTCGAAAGCTAATAATTGACACTCTGACGGGACCCAACAGAAATAACAATTATGCTGGGGATTGGGGAATTAATTCAGCATGACTGATGCATCTCCCAATGTTATAGTTAAGTATCAGGAAATCGTTAAGAGTATATCTTCAATCTCAAATAATACGTACATATAGGTATTTATAAATCATTTGTGAATAATATTTTTACATTGGTAATGAGATTTGAATTCATGACTTCATGAGTCATGAGTCATCAATTTTTTACTAACTAAACTAATATTTATTAGCTATTTTATAGATGTTTTATGTTGAAACATATGGTCCCTCAGTTTGCAAAAAAAATTTAAAAATTATATGGATTCAAAACGCCATTATACCTATTGCGGTGCCTTCAAAGGAATGCTCCCTACAAGAAATCCAACATTTTCTCGTTACTAGGGCGCCTAGGAAAGGGGAAAAAGTCCGGTACATTTGGTTAGTTGAAAAATTTTTGTATGAAAGTGAGAATGGAAATAGGAGTAAAAATATAAATGAAATTAGGTTAAAAATAAGTTTTAGAAATTTGTTTAGTAAGATAGAAATAAGAATAGAATTTATATATATTTTTATAACTTAAAGTAAAATAATTTAAAATATTTTTTTATATCTTAGGAAGAGTTAAAGTTATTCAAGAATTCTATAATTTAAGATAAAATAGTTTAAAATATTTCACTTCTACTTTCATCATCTTATTTTTTTAATTTTTTGATAAAAGTAGAATTGTCTAAAATATTAAAAGTGAAAATAAAAATAATTTTTATTGTACTAAATAAAAAAAATAAAAGATTCTATTTCCACCTTTGTTTGTACTAAACATATCCCTAGGGTTCTTGTTGTGAATTGTATCTCTTACTTTGAAGCCTCAAAGGAAAGGGCCACCTCCACTGGACAGAAATTAAAGGAAAATTAAACGCTCATTTTTAATGTATTGATTTTAATGAAATATGAGGGAAAATAATAATAATAACTATATAAAAAATTCAATAAAATGGGTCAAAAGGACTGAAATTAAAAAAGGGGTGCAGAGTAGAATAAGAGTTGTGCTCTTATAGAAGAAACTGATTGAGGAAGGCCCAACCATAATCATTTCCCTATTAGCCTGGCCCAGAGTATGGAAAGATCATTTATCTCTGTTTTTTTTTTTACGTAAAAACTTTACAAGTTTAGACCATATCATAACGTAGCCTTTTTTTCCGCAGTATTTGAATAGATATTTGAACTTTTGGTATTTAGATTTATGTTTAAAAGTAATTGACGGTTCGCCCTACTTGATATTGGTATCGCCTAGAAAGAAGGGAGACTTCGCCCTACCTTTAAATCGTGGGTGAGCCCAGCCCTTTTCTAAAAATTTTTATAAAAAAAACATAAACTTTTTTTATATATTTTCTTATATGAAATTGTGAATAATGTGATGCTTTTTTTTTTGTTATAAGAATTTTTAGAAAGAGATTGGACTCACCCACAATTCAATGGTAAGGCGAAGTCTCTCTTCCTTCTAGGCGATACTAATATCGAGCAGGGCGAACGGTCAATTACTCTCAAACATAAACTTAGGCACCTAAGAGCTATAATATTTCACCAAGCGTCGCGATTAGAATCATAACAAATTATTATTCCCTAGAAATAGAATACGCTATAAATAGTCATATGTCTCGACTTTTTACTAACTGAATCCACGGATGACGGGTTGAATAATGTGATACTAAAAGTGTAGTAATTTCGATTCTCCAACGGGCTTGGAGTTTAGTATTAAAATATGAAGAATCCCTAATTAAAAACACGTTGAATTGATAAAATTTTAATAACGAATAAAAAAAGGCAAATTGAAGTGTGACTGCAAAAGAAATCCACGCCATGTAAATAAACGTAATGGTTTTCAAGAAGAGACTTAATTACTAATAAGTATCAATAAACAAGTATGTAACATAATTTTTTTGTTATTTTTGACATAGAACTTATCATTATATAAGCCTCAGTTGTCATTGGACTTTAAGATAATTGATTTTTTTTTAGAATCTCAGTTATTTTCACTTCTAACTTTGGTTGTAGGATTATGGTCTGGAATGTGAATAGGTTGTGTGCAGGTTGGAAGAAGCCGGAACATGGGAGACGACGCTGAAGTCAATGTCATGAAAATTAGATTAGTCATTGAATTGATGGAATGGAAGCACTAATTCACAATTTAATAATTGGACTGGGATCGAACCGATTATTAATAAATATATTTTAAATAAAAGAAATAATCATTCATAATAATAAAAAATATTTAAATTCAAATAAATATTATATATAGTTAAAAAAGGTAACATCCATCAATACTCCGTCATCTTCATTCAAGATCTATATCCTTATTTCATAATTGACAACATAAATATTAGAATACATGTGCATATGCATATTTCTTTATTTTTCTTCCTTTCCCCGCATTCTGATCAGTTTGAGGCCATTTCAATTAGTTTAGTAGTTTTCAAATCCTGACCTAGTTCTCCCTCATATCCGAACATCAAGCCGGTTCCTGATTCAACCGATCGAATTGGCCGGTCTAGAAGTTCTCGTAACACTGATTCAGTCATATTCAATCATCTTCATATGCATGCAACCCCTCTATCGTATGATAAATTCAATCCCTTATTAATCATTCATTCATTCATTGTGTTGTTTTTTTGTCCTTGGTGAAGTAAACACTAGAAGCAAATGAGCAGAAGGTGGAGCAGACAGTGGAGCATGTGGCGAGACTAACGGCCAACTCACGTGGAGAAGACAAGGGTAGGGACGTAGAGTTCATATTACAGTACGTAAAGCAGGAGACACCTACCCTTCCTTGATTGGACGAAGCAGAAAGCAGAAGCAGCAGACCACTTGCGAGTTAAGATAAGACGAAACCTTGTTACTATCCACACGACATCATCGTCCCTACCCACACCACATTTTCTCAAGCAAGCCCAAGCGCAACGCTTAACTTGCTTTCCATTTTCAAACTTTCATACATACAAGCTATATATTCAATATCTGCACACATATAAACTTCATAGTCAACCACGCAGCTAAAAATTAAGTACAAAGCTTTAGCCTTTTTTATGATTGGGCGCGTCGTTGCTGGTGGAATTACAGGAACCAGGAACAACCACCCATGATACATATGCAAGTACATATATATATATATAACATAAATACAGGCTTCATACATTTGTGTAGATCGAGTTTCCAGAACTAGATATCTCTTGGAGCACTAGTGCATATGCATATATATATATATAGAGAGAGAGAGAGAGAGATGGGAGAGTCGAGTGATATCAATGAGGTTGAGGTGGCGGTGGAGGAGAACCATTGAAGCAGAAGGGGGGTCCAAAGGGGGCCACACTTACACCCTCCAAGACGGCAAATCGCATATCATCAGATGGCTTCCAGTGCCGTTTCCTCTGATTGATGAACCAATTATTTATCTGCTTTTGATTCAGTCCACTCGTTTCCGATAGCCTCAATTTCTCCTCCTCCTGCATGTTCATACCACTTTTAATGCTTTCACACTGAATTAAACACCCATTCACCTTACACCAACCACTATATCATTCATTTCTAGTGTCACTACTTGTCTTCGTCAAATCAGCTACAGACGCTGCAAGCATCTATCATATGCTCTTGCATCCTTCTTTTTAAGTGCTTACCAAACTTGCATTGGTAAAGCCAAAACACAGCCGCCAGAGTATAATATCAACAACATTAGCATTTCATCACATGACGAGAACAAGAAAACGCTAATCCAAAGTTAATTACTTTGATCATCAGTTTCGCGTTGAACATCAGACAATATAACATATGCTACATTATCATAAGTATATATTATGGTAATGTATATATAAAAGGACTTAATTAAGTATATTACCGTGGGATAAGGCCATCTGTAGTGGGTGTTCCACCAATTGAGCAGTGTCATCCTCGCATCTTTTGGAAGCTTAGCACTTTTCCTTTTCTTCAAGAACTCCTTCCGCATATTGCTGAGATAGCCACTGTACTTACGAAGAAGCATTTCTTTGATCTCTTTATCAGCTTGGCAACTGCCATAATATCCTCCACCTTCAACAGCTTCCACCTTTCCACAACTTAGTTCCTCTTCTGAAGTCACACCTTCCTCCTCTACACATTAATGCAGGCCCAAGTATATCAACATTTCTAATGCCCCAAAATCAAACATACAGATATTAAAGCTTATGTTTGACAATAAAAGCAATGTGTTCCGTTTCTCCAAGTTACCAAGGCCTATAATGCCTCACCCCCTACTGATTTTGATGGGAATTTGTGTAAATTCGGTGCCCCCAAACTATTTGAAGGCAAGTTCATATCATTAACATTGCCCTTCAACTTTAGGTCATCAATCGTCCCCCGCCCAGCATTTGTCTGTCTGGCACTTGCAATCTTTTTATAAGCTTAGAACGAAATTGCCTTTTAGTTGTGAAACAGAAGGAGCAGTAGAAAGGCTCCTCTTTTAAAAGGAAAATGTCGATGGCCTCTCTCTATTTTGTCAGATTATAAGCCCAATTCAAGATGGAAAATCGAAACCTTAATTTATACATTTCAATTGAATATAATGAATGATATCCATCCAGACAGAGCCGAAGGTTAATTTTTCTATGCAATCACTTCAGTCAGGAAAACAATAAACTTCTCAAGAAACACTAGCAGACCTGAAGATAGGGTTTAATCCAAGTGTCATGGTCTGTAAGGTGCCTAAATGTTATAAAACCCATCTATCTGCAATTCAATCATGTTATAGGGTTATCAAAACACTAAGCTTCTATGGGTTAACATCGAGGGATGTTCAGAAAGTTATTAGAAGCTCATTTCTCAGGCCAAAATTTACTTGTTACATATATAACTCTCACTAATCATCCTACATAAACCAAATTAATCCAAAGTAATCACAACGAAAACCAGAGACACTTCGAATCCAGACTTTATGAATTAGATACTAATTTTCATCAGTTTACAGTTGAGAAAGATGCCATATCCATGGATCGGACACAAGTTTTACCCAAATTTAATGGCTCACTGTTGACATGGGCCTCGCTGTAAGGATTCTAATTAATGTTGAAATGAAATATCCAAGGTTGTTTCCATATTCTACCGAATATAGACCATTCAAGCTCATTAAAAGAAATATGAAAGAAAGAAAAGGATTATCCGATTAATTAAATTAATTCTCCAGCTCCACTTCTATGATTCTCGACATACTTGTCAAAAACAAGACTACGGCAACGTGTTATTAGAGAGAATAGATAGATTGAGGTATACCTAATTGAGCATAGAAACAAAACACGAATTAGGATTTGTAAACGCAAGTTATAAATATACCGGATCGACATCCCGTTGAATTTATTAATGTTCCCTTGCAAAGGTTGTGGAGCTGGGATTCGATGTTGCTCAAAAACAAGGTCGCTTCGTTGAAGGGCCTCGACAACTCCTCTTTGTATCTTCGAAGAACATCGCAGTATGATTCCTTACAGTGTCAACAGTTCAAATTTCCATTCAGAAACGGTATATACGCAAAGTAAAAACGAAAGGCATGTGTGCATCGATTTGAATTCCAGAAAACTAAACAAACTTGAGAGTTTTATTTTAATCTCTAGATTCTCCTTCCAACTTGTTATGAAAAACAAAACTGAGAATTTGAAGAAATTAAATGCCCTAAGTGGATTTGAATACCATGAAATCGTCAAGTTGAGGATCGTCCCCTATCTGACGCTGAGCGGCGATGGGGTGATTTTCACGGTTCATTTCTTCCAGAAGCGACGCCAGTTCTGGTGGAGCTCCGACCTTTAAGTACATTATGCCAACGCTAAATTAGTGAGTGTAAATCAAACAATAATCACGACAAGCATAAGTTTCCCCCCCCTTTCCTTCTTGTTTTCCTCATAGAAGAAAGAATTAATTCAAGAAAAGTACTCTAGAATATATAGCAACAGTAGGTGTGACCTTTTGGCATTCAACGTAAGCAGATAATAAATCAGGATAAAGAGGGTGATTGGCGATTTGGGTCTTGATGAACTGGTCGGCCGGCACATCAGAGTAGGTTCTTTCCGAATCAGGCACTTGCAGCTGTACGTAGTTATTAGCCACCGGAGCTCGATGCAACTGATCTGAAGAAGAAGAGACGTCACCAACTCTGACATCTTCCGAAAGGCATGATTCCTTAGTGTTTAACCTGTAAACATGATCCATGATGACTCGCCGAGCAAATGTTGTGCTCGCCTGGAACTAAGCAAGCATGTCGAGGTGTAAGAGGCACAGAAGATGAGGTGACAGAAATGAAAGGGATTGGCTTAGTTTAGCTCAAACAAGATAACGAGAGACCCATTTTCTTGAAGTAGAAGAATCGTAGAGCTCCCAGGGAAGAATCCTTGATGGATGGAGGAGGGAGAGAGGAGAGGGAGACGGCACCTGGGAAAAGGCCAAAGGTGGGAAAATTTCTTTTCCGAGGAAAGGAGTGTGTGGGGGGAATTAAAAGCAAAGGACGAAAACAGGGAAAGGATTTGACAAGGTTAAGGAGTGGAAGCCTTGAAGGTTACTGCTGTTACCTGTAGTGTATAGGCCGTATCCATTGGGAGTTCAGTCTTTGACGTCAAACTCTGCTTCGAATCCTTCTCCCTCGTTTATTGGTTCCCCAACTCCTCTGCGGGTCCCACTCTCCCCGTCTTTTATCTCCATGCATCTTCGTCTTCCCATCTCTTCGCCCTAACCCGCCAGGGATCACGTTATTCATTCTTTATTATATTTTTATATTAGTAATAATTATTTCACTTCACATACAGGCATATGCTTTAATCATCTAATCAGAAGAAGTTGGATCTCTGACCTTATGTATAAAAAAAATCTCGTATGTAGTATTTAAAGCTCTTTTCAAAAGTTTACGAAGTAAAAAGATTAGGCATTATTTTTATACCTAAAAAATTATGAATTACAGGTTAATAAATATGAATAGTTAAAGAATACTTATAAGTGGTGAAAATTATTTTTAAAATTATGAAATTAATTCTATGACTATATCATTAAAATTAATGGTCGGGTTATTGACGTGTATGTGTATTTGCGGATATAAGATTTATGGCTTCATTCTAAGTTCTAATTAAGTTTTGGATTTTATTAGAGGCAAGGAGATGAAAGGTGGGAAGAAAGGGACGACAAGGAGGCAGGCACCGGTTGGGACGATTAGATGCATCAAACAACCATCCCACTTTTAATTAGACAATCACTCCCCTCGGAATTATAATAGTCAACATTTATAAGAGCATTGTGAACACGTGGCCCGACGTCTTATGGATCAAACAACAGAATAATGATTGTGCAAGAGAGAGCTTTATCTCTTTATCACGAGGGGATGCCAAGTTTGTTGCAAAATCATCCTTTTCATTTAAATGGTAGTTGATTGAACGTCATTAAACTTTTAATCATCTAAAACTCCTCCTTTAATTTTCTAACAAAGCCTTCGTCCAGGCAGTATCCTGTTTCAACAAAAAAGTAATATTTTATTCCTTTGTAAAAAAAAAATCATCATTTAATATTTATAGATTCTTAATATAAAATTTAATTAATTAAAAATAATTAATTAATTATAATAAATATGACGTTATCTTCTAATAAGATTCATATATAACATTAAATTATATATTATTTTATAAATTAAATAATAAATATTATATATAAAATAGATTAATATTTTATATTTATAATTAAATTTAATTTTTTAAGAAATTTATATATTAAAAATAGGGAGTATAATCGAGTAGTTTAGTGGTTAATTTCAAAACAATCACTTTTTTTTTTGCCAACAGAAATAATCACTATAATTTTATCCAATAATATGTTAAAATTAGAGTAATCTCCACCCCTACCCTAACGGATCTTAACGGCGTTTCCTATTTCTGAAGGAGAAGGGAAAAAGCTTCGCCTTGTTTCGTGCCTGGCCAATTGAACCCCCAATTGGACCTTTAATCTAATGTCTATTTTGCTGTTCATCTTCTTTGCCGTGAACGAAATCTCAATTTTCTGTTTGATCTCGTTCTCTTGAAACATCTGAGTACCGTCTACAATAAAATCCTTAAAAGAATCTCAAGATTTCATAGGCTAAAGAGGTCACTTTCTCAGTTCGAAGGCAAGAGACTATGAATAAGGCTTATTATGTTTGTTTCTCTCTTTATGGATTGTGTGGGTATTTTCATGATTTGATAGAACCTGACGCTGTATGTTGCTTCTCTCATTCATATTTGATTTCCAAAGCCAGACCATATCCTTTGTTTCCTTAATTTCTTTCCCTTGCACTTATCTATACAAGGAGAAAAGGAGGAGAGAGAAAGTGTATCCATGTTTTTATCCAATTTCCCTCTCTAAAAACTCATCTCCGAAGTATAAGAATGAAGAAACAGTCGAACTTCAAGAGCAGTGTTGTAAAAAAATTTATTTTGTTTCTGAATGAGAGATGAGTGGGGGTGTGAAACCGCAAGTGCAAGACAGACTAGGCAATCATTGGGCAAGGCAAGGCAGCAAGATTGACTCTACCAAGGGTATACCGCAGATCGTCGGCGACTGCGATGGCTTCGGCAAATTTAAAACTTCCATAAGTAAGCTCTGGACAAGAAGCTAATACGCAAATACTAAACAAGAAGCTTGCTTTCAACAATGTGGGAGCACACAAGTCTCTTCTCCCACCGTCCAAGGAAAGAGGAGGAGGGAGAAGAACAGTGGCTCAAGTCAGGGGGCGTCTCTAGATAATGAACAGTAGATAGAACAGAAGTTAAAGTTCTGTTAGCTAGGGTGTCAGTTACTATATTTTTAACACGTTATCGACAGAATTGTACCCCTAAACGTGGAGGATATTTTTTAAAAAGAATTCAGTGAAGTGATTATTGTTATTTGTTAAAATGGCTTTTTAGAAATTGAAATTATCCAAATGGAACACGCTAGTTGTGTACAAATTCTCCACAAACACCAAATGTAGAATCGTTGAATATAATTAAATTAATTTAACGCTGCCGTATTTAAAATGACAGTACAATAGCAACTGTGTGTCACACTGTAGGCTGCAATCGTGTACGGGGAATTCCCGCGATCACCCGTGAACCTGTTTAATGCCTATTGCGGCATGCATTCCGGCCATGGATGTGAGTTGTGACTTCAACCGTATGGTTTGTGGAGGCAGACCAATTTTTAAGGGGCACTTTTTGAAAAACTTAAAAAGGAAAAACTGGTGAAAAGTATATATTTAAAAACTTTTATTATTCAGAATAAATTGAGTTCAGGCACTGACACTTTCTATATATAATTTTTTTTAAATAATAGTATCCTTTTTTGTTGTTGATAATACAATAGAATAGCACTAAGCTAACAATCCATCGCCACTAGAAGCGATGAAGTCCTTATGCCCTAAGGGGAGGAACAGGAAAGAAACCGGGCATGGCCTCAATCGCTTGTTTTGCAAGGTGATCTGCAACGGTATTGGCAGTTCGTGGAACGTGTACGATCTTAACATCCCATGATCGCTCCCCCAAGTGACGGGCTTCTAAAATCAAACGTTCGTCCGGATGACAATCCACTCCTTCATCACACAGCAATCATGTGACTTCTACTTCGTCAGTTTCTACAATGACATTCCGTTCACCATTATGTCAGGCCATCTTCAACCCAAATATCAAAGCCCACAACTCGGTTGTCAGGCGTCACCTTCCGTGGGACGATAAAGGAAGCCTTGCAGAAAATTGCCTTCCCTTGACCGCATGATACCCCCACAACCAGCACCTCGAGTGATAGAGAAAGCCCCATCAACGTTAACTTTGACCTATCTCGGGGGAGGTGGGTACCACCTAGCACCACGATTTTAGTCTGGTGAAAATACCAGTACGTGTATGAAAATACGTCAAATTATTTTGATTAATAAAATTATAAGATAGGAATTTTTTACCGACTTTTCTTAAAAAAAATATAATTAAATGTGGGCAATATAAAATATTTATATGCCAGAAATAAATTAAAGCATATTGATTTACAAGTTTTGCATTAAGTCCATGGGTTTTATTGAACGAGTAACAATCAAGGTCCTTATAAAAAGTTAATAATATAATAAACTTTTTTAGTTATGGCAAAAAATAAAATACTGAATTTTGAAATTTTAAGCTATGACGAGATTTTAATCTGATATTAATCTTTTTTCATAAGATCTTGAATTGTGATTCTCCATTTTTATTCACTGATATCATTGTGACGTTTTACCCATTTTAAATTAAAATTGAGTAGCGTATAACTAATTACTCCTATCATTAATACAGCGAGAGCATGACTGGGTAGGTCCGACCTTGCTTCTTTTTTTTTTTTTGTCCACCCGGTTTATCGGAGTTTTGCCCCGACTATATCCGGATCCGACCCGCGTCGCGCACCTGGCTATGGTGGGTGAGTCTCACAACGGGAATTTTCTGCATTCGTCAAGGCTCGAACTCGAGATCTCGTTTAAACGATACCGAGCCGCTTACCATTCGGACCAACCAGTTGGTGGTCCGACCTTGCTGAACGCATGAATGAGTTCATAGGGACGAAGAGAGGGGAAGGGGGCAAATTGCACATGCGGGCGGGAACATGGATATAAGATGTGGACCATGCCAGATGAAGACCAAACATCAAATTTGGGCTAAGAACCTTATGCGTAGAATAAAGCCCAACTCTTCATAGTCAAGGGATGCCTGTTGAGAATGAGGCAAGAAAAAAAAGAGAGAGGAGCCACATAAGAACCCAGCCAGCTTTTTTATTCCGATGATCCACGGCTATTCAGTGCCTTTTCGGAATTTGTAAGGTATCCCCACATCCATGAGCCGAACTCGATACCAGCTGATAATGGGACTAAGTAAACCTTGCCACCGGAGTGAACCACCGTTGGTGAGCTTTACTAAATTTTAAGTAAGCACAACCACAAACTTGAAAGGAAGAGCAGAAAAACAGCGATGGCTAAATAATAGAAACGGCCACAACACTCCAAGATGTGATTTGGATGTGATTGGGGATTTTGGATGCAAAGAGGAGAGGTTAGGGAGCGGAGAGGATAACGAAGAATAGAAAGTAAAGGGAGGGGTGGACGACGGAAGCAAGAGGAGGAGGCCTCAGTCACGTCAACACGATTGTCTACTGTGCCTCTTCTCCTTCTTTCTCTCTCTTATTGAAATTATTTTTGCCGAATCAATCAATCCGTCAATCAAAGAGGACAGACGCGACTCCTGACATCTCTCTCTCTCAGTCTGTCAAATGTATTTGCAATTTACAAGACACCACGACAGCGTCGCGCGGGATGCACGGGCGAATTTTCTCTCTCCCTTTCCCTTGAGTTGCCCATTACGGCATTACCCCTGCTCTCTGCTCTTTCTTTCCTTCTTTATTTTCTACAAAAAACTATCAAATCATACCATGGCCTTATACTCATTCTATCATTAACCTCATACCTACAAAAGAGATCTTATGTCTAACGAAGGAAAGAGGTAATTTAAATGAATTAAAAAACTAAATAATTTACTTAACACAACAAATATCACTTAATCTTATTAAAATAACTATATATTATTATTAGACTATATATTAATTTATAAATTTAATAAATTAATTTAAAAAATATAAATATTAAAGATAAAATAGATTAAAATAACTAAAACTAATAATCTAATTAATTTATATAATTAAGATTCGAGGAATATAAAGAATGGAATGGAATGTTTTTGAAGAAAATTGGATGAAATATTTTCATATTCTCCTTAATAGGAAATAATAGAGATTAAATGATAGATGACTGATCCCTCATACATAATGTGTGTGTTTTAAGTTTAAAATAGATATAGACAAAAAAAATTTATTAAAAGAGAATATTTTTTAATAATTTTTACGCTTTAAAAAAATTAATATCTAATTATAGTAGGAAGATATTTTTTAAATTTTACCCAACAACTAGAAATAAAAGGAACATTTTTTTTTGTTGATTGATAAAAGAGTAATAAATATGAGACGGCCTAATTTAATGTCATGAGAAGTGAGAATTCAGTTCAGGGAGCACATGTCATGTTTTGAGGACCCCTTCCCTCGCCCTTACGTCTTACAGTACGTACTGCATACTGTTTTTGGTTGACTCTCCTTTCGCTTCAGGGTTAGCACACGGGGTATTTAGGAGGAGGAACTTTATTTTCCTTTTAAAATTAATTTTTTTTTAAAAAAATAATATTATTATTTTATAATATTAATATACCCATAATTTTTTTAATATCCTAATATTATCCCTATATTATATTTTAAAATATTATATAAAATAACATAAAATAAATTTATCTATATAAAAATATTTTTTCTTCATTTTTTTTAACCAAACAAAATAATATATATCCCTCTCCTCCTCAACTTTAATATTAATCCAAACAAAATAATAATAAAATCTTTTTTTTTTCTCTATTAAAATCTCTCCTTTTCCCTCTTCCATTGAGCCAAACACACCCTTATCGCATTGCCGCTGTACCTCACACTCACCAAACACGCCACGCTTCGAATTTTCTTGCCTAAATGACAAACCCAGCTCGTAACTCTTGTATTCGTTTAGCTACGAAGGATATGATGCGAGTAATAAATCAAGGATAAGGATTGAAGATAACAATCACGAAATAAGAAACCAGTTGATGATCATGGCAGAAATATTAAAAACCAAATAACTAATACACAAACTCATGGTCGATGATCATCGAAGGAATTCATGAAAACCACAGCAGGTCTTTTATTACGAAACGCATTATTTGTTCGTGAACTTGTTATCGCGCTCCTAGATCGATATATCCTTGCAGGCATTAATGGTGGGCAGTGGCAGGTCCTCCTAGTGTCAGAGCCAAGCCATTGAGATCGCTCCTCATTTTCTCCTCTTTGGCTCTCATCATTGGGAAAGGTTGAGTCGCCTGACAACCACTTCCCTGCTGCCAACCCGTCACATTCTCCCACTTTTGATCCGAGCTCGCTTCCACGCTCCCCCCTCTTGACACTGTTCCCGTTCCCTGCACATTATTTATAGTTTCCCGTCAATTCTATCACTCTTAAACTGGTCGAATCGTCCGAGTTTCGAAGCTTACCGGTGCAAACAACACTCCTCGGAAAATTTTTCCGTTCACCGTCGCCGTCATCAGCAAACCTGAGTCGAAGGCCCCGTCCACTCTCCCTCGGACTTCAGCACCAATCTTCAATTCAAATTCCACGAGTCAATATATAAATGACAAGGTGAACAAGAAAAAACACGAGTTCTGAAAGTTGTACCAGGTGTTGGATGGGCCCTCGAACCATGGGCATGTGCTCTGTATCATAAACAAGGTGATGCTGTTTTAGATAATGAAAGCCCTGGGGATTCCTCTGGTTGGAATTCTTCGGTACTTTTGGGTTAATGGAGGCGGGGTCATGTTGGGAATTGTTTGGCATTTGGTTTAACCGTTTGAACATAAGGAATCGCTGAGAGTCCGTGGTGGAAGCAGTGAAGTTTTGGGCAGGGTTATGTTCTTGATCGGATTGAGTCGGAGATGAATGCTGGGACAAGGAAAGAGAATGCTCTTCTTGTTCTAAATCAACATCCCACACCTTTGAAGCAGCAATTCTCCTCTTCTTCTGTTGGGAAGTATCTGAACAGAATCACATTGATCAAGTCAACCAAAGATTGCGTAAACAATATTATACTTAAACCAGGTGATTTATGTGTTATTAACCCACCGGATTCAAAGGGCGAAGGCTGCTTTTTTCCTGCGGCGAATTCATAAGCTCCCTTTCCTAAAGCGTCCACATTATTCCCCAAGAGCATTGCCTTCTGCTCAAAAAGATACTGTTAGCTACTTCGAAAATTCATAAGATCGATGTTAATAAATTGTTATATAGCCACATGAACTTTAGTACCGCGTTGCTGTCTGCTCCGCTTGAGCAGGTCTTCTTCCAACAGCTTCTAAAAACTTTGCCCATAGATATGTTATAACGTCCATTTGGGTGCTCTGCTCCCAGCTGCAACACCAACAATTCATCCAGGGGACGTTCATCTTCCCCACACCTGCCAATCAAATAAGGTTGAATTGTATCAGCAAGTGAAAAGGAAAGGAAAGGCGGAGAAATGAACATACATTGATAAGATGATATGAACCTACCCTCCATATATGACAATGTCCATGTCAGCGACAACAGCTGTGTGAGAAAACCGCCCTTGAGGTTGCTGACCTCGTATTTCAAGCCGAGTCCACAAACAAGCGCAGATATCAAACACCCAAACATCATTATAGTAACGTTTGTCTCCAACCCCTCCAATAATATACACCTGCATGAGATTGTGAACCATGAAGATTACATTCAGCCACATCTAAACAACAAGATACAGATTTAACTCAAGTGATAACAAAACTCATAATCAAAACTCGCCTTAGTTCCAACATTGACAGCAGCATGTCCTGCTCTTACACCAGGGGAAGGTCCTTGAACAATCAACTGTCATTAAAATGCAGAGAGAACCAGGATTACTCATTAACTGTCCTCTAGCTGACTGACACAAGTTAAATTTTCAAGGTGGGTATATATATATATATAACAGCAAACATACCTTTGACCAAGTCATAGTATCCAGATCCAGCATATTGACATTACCGTGATACTGATCACCACAGTCTCCTCCATAAACAAAAAGCTTGTTGCCAATTGCGAGAGTAGTGTGACTGTCCCTAGGTACAGGCAAGTCACCTTTTACCTCTGGAGAAGTCCATCGCATGGTTCGAAGATCTAGAATATGCAAATCGTTTAAGTAGTTTGAATCACCTTCTCCACTACCACCAAAAATCACTAATCTTTCTTCCCCAAACAGAGTGGCACTGTGACTTTCGCGTGGAGAAGGAGGGTTCCCTTTACACTCAGGACGAACCCACTCAAGGGTGACCAGATCTAGGATATGAATGTCATTAACTTTCTTGAAGCCATTTGTACCACCAAACACTATCATTTTATGGCCTACAAGAACAGCGCTGTGGCTATCTCTAGGACCAGGCCCTTCCCCGGTTGTTACAAGCTTGCTCCATGTCATGTTGCTGAGGTCCAAAGTAAGAACATCGCTGAAATGAAGCCCTCCACAACAACCCTGAAATGTGCATGCACGGGAATCTTAGTTATGCTATCTAACAACAGAGCATTATAACTAACCTGTTCATCTGGGGACAACAGACACGCTAAGTTACAAACATTGAAATGCTCAAATTACCAGGAACGAATTCGAAAGTACGACATTTCCATGTGCGTGGTTGTTAGGTCGACAAACGTGAACGGAGTGAAGTGTGAGCAGAAACAGAGGAGAACATAAATGTGAGTATTTCTTTTGTAAGAAAGCAGAATGATGATGGTTAGGAAACCATGTATTGTTCGGCTAAATAGAGAAAGAAAAATGAATTTGGTTGGGAAAAAAACAAGAAAAGAAAACGAAGGTCGAAAGAAAAATCGGGAAAACCTATAATGCAGAGAAGAAAGTGGTTTGGTTATTAGCCAAAGATAGTATGGCAGAGAACATGGGAATATAGTAGTGCGAGGTTATGAAATAAATGAGCACCCTTGTCTACTAAGGAAACAAAACTTACAGATATTAAGACAGAACTACTCAGGAGGACCGCATCCACTCTGGAAGGCACTCCAGGTAATCAAGAAGCAGTTTCACAGTATGATAAGAACAAACTAAAACTAAACTAAATATCAGGAACTTGAAAAGAAAAAGATTTTGATCATACCCCAAAGACATACACAAGGCCCACGGAAAAACAAGCAGAGTGCCCCCATCTTTCAGAAGGCTTGAACCCCAAAACTTTTGGGTATAGCCACATTGCTTTCTTTGCAGTATCAGTTCCCAGGGAGCCCATTTTTTTGTTGTTCTGTGTCTGTGTTTTTCTCTGTTCTGTGCGTGTGAAGAGTTGAGTTTCAAAACTTGAGGATTTCTTCAAGACAGTGCTTGACAAGGATGAAGAGAGAGGAGGAGGAGGAGGGAGAGTCAAAAGAGGACATCAACAAGCCAAGCGATATATCAACTATCAAAATCAATAGACATGAAAAGATGGGCGCTTTCAAGTCCAAATCACTGTGGCACAACAGCAACAGATGGCTGTGGCGAAAAGAACACAATATTTTCCGCATTCTTAATATAAATGTTACACGGCACTGTGACTGTAGAAAGAGAGAACGAGGGAGAAATAATAATAAATAAGAATGAAAAGGAAAAGGGAATTTGCTTAGGTAAAACAAGCAGAGAAGCACATGACGTTGGGAGAAAGTAGAAACATAGATGGGGTTGCTTGGATAGAGGTCGACTAACATGAGCTAGTCGTGTAATATCATGGAATGTGACTACTGAAGTTGATGGGGGAGAGAGAAAGAGGGAATCTCAAATCAACTCGATACTTTTTTTTGATATATCTTATAATACTTGTGAGTTCTAATCTTTTAAAATAATGAGTTTCTCCCTTGCTTTGCCAGTTGCCTTACCGAAAATGAAGGTTTGTGGGGCATCGGGTCGTTGGAAATGATGAGGAAGCTGTTTTGGGTTCTAGGCCCTTTGACACGACAGCATCGGTGGGAGGGAAAGGGATTTCATTTCAGTCATATTGCTATTAGGATTAGTGGTACGAATGACCTGTAAGAAAATCATGACGGGGAGCCAGGTGTTAGTGATGGAGACGTTGAAATGGGTCTTCTCAAGGCGTTTGGGGAAGTGTGGTGGCTTTGTTTCCCGTAAACTATTCTAGTTTCGGGAAGCGAGTTCCTCTCTACTTCTTTAACCCCCCCCCCCCCCCAAGCAGCAGTGCTTGTATTTGTAATCTCTTATCGATCGCCACCTCAATATTCTGATTATCTGATATGCTTCGCTCTATTCAACAAAAACCGCATAACAACCATCCATTAAAACCACCTAAGACAGAGCATGCATTATAGATGACAAAAAAGAAAAGAAAAAAGCGAATATTTAAAAAAAAGAACAAGTAAAGATGAGAAAAGACGAGGGACAAAGATGGAATACGACGGGGTGAGAGAGGTCGACGAAGGAACCACCCGAGAAACCCGGGAGGCGTTATTACTTTTTAGTTGCAGATGGCGGTACTACTCTCTCTCTCTCTCTCACCCGCGACTCTCACAGTAACTTGAGTCATCTCTTTCCCCTATTCGCCATTCGTCCACACTTCATTCTACCTACCTCCTTTAGGCTACGTTTGATTAAGGGAAAGTTAAGTTAAATTAATTTAAAAAAAATAAAGAAGGGTATAAATATAAAAATAAGAAAAAAGAGATGATATTTTTTATTTAGTCTAAGAAGAGAGGGTAAATAATAGAAAATTAATAAATATATTTTTACGTCTTTATTTAAATTTATTTATTTTTTATTTATAATATTTATATTAGAATTATTATTTTTTTATTTATAAATTTTTAAAAAAATCTCATTTATATATATGATAAAATTTTAACAATATTTTTTTATTAATTTTATAATTATTATATATATTAATATAATATATAAATCTAAATGCAAATACACAACCATTATATGGTGACTATATCCTTCAAGCATTAAGTTGCAACACTCTAAATCTAGGTTTGAAACTTGGGAAAAGACCACTTGTGCACATTCAAGGTTGCCGTTTTTGGCATACAGATCAATCAGACTCCCATAAACAGAAGTGTCTAATAGCTCAATTTAACAGCACAAGAATGAATCATTTCACCTTGTCTTAAAATTATAAGGTCAGCACATACACTCAAAACTCCACTGAGAACATAGTTGTCGACCTTATAGCCTCCATAATACATCTCTGAAAAGCATCTAATTGCACATTTGGCATCAGCCACTTTAGAATAACCCGTTATCATCTCAGTCCAGAGAATAACATCTTTCTGTAAGATTGAATAAAATGCTTTTTGAGTAGTTTTGATGTCAATGTTTTTAAAATACATAGACATTAGATTACTCTCTACAAACACACTTCTCTCAAATCTTGCTTTGGTAACCAGAGCATGAAGAGGTTTTCCATAATTGGAATATGGGAATGCACCAGTTGCCAAAATAATGGAGGCATAAGTGTACTTATCTGGTTTAAGAAAGCACATTTCCTGCAACTAAACAAACAAATGCATGGCTTTCATTCCATCCTTGTTCTCTGAATACCCAAACATCATTGAATTCTATAAAACCAAATATGGGTTTTCCATTCCACAAAAAATCCTATGTGTGGTATTGGTATTACCTGCATTGCAGTACATGTCAAGTAAGGCGTTTTCTAGATATAAATCAGCTGAGACATTACTAACAATCACATGGGCATGAATCGATCGCTCATATTGATAATCTTTTAGTTTGCTGCATGTATTCAAAATCAAAGAATATGTAACCTTTGTAGGGGTAAAACCAATCCTCAACATTTCACTATAAAGACGAAGGCTTTCTTACATCATATTATTCTTCAAATTCCCCATAATCAAAGAATTCCAAGCAACATCGTCTCTATCCGTTATCTCCTCGAAAACCAAGTCTGCAGAGTACATATCCTTGCAATTCGAGTACATATTCAGTAAAGACGTTTGGGCGCAAACTTCATTGAGTAAACCAAGCCTCACGGCTTGCGCATGAAGTAACGAACCAACCAAGCCACCTTCAAGCAATGAAGACGCTTGCAGTAAGCTCGTGAAAGTCAAACTGCTCGATCTCAGGCCTCTGGTTTCCATCTCATTATAAAGTTTGAGGGCCAAAATCGCATTGTCTGGCACTCGAGAATAGGTCGCGATAAGCGTGTTGATAGAAACGAGATTCCTTTACGGCATTGTGTCGAACACCTGCTAGGAGGCCCCTGTGTACGCTGGAGAAGAATGGATAAATAAAAAACGAGAAGGGTTTTTAGATCGGAGGGGCAAACATGAAAAATTGAAAAATAAGCGTTGATAATTTAGTCAGCATAATACATAATATTTCTCACCCCTTTAAAAAAAACTCAAATTTAGAGGGGTGGGAGAGTAAAAAAAGACAAATTCTCCTTCCTTCCCTTCTATTTTTTCTAACCAAACACACTTATATCTCCCCTACTCTCCCCTTCAAAAACTACCCAACCAAATAATGCCTTACACTCAACTACTCTCTCCTCGTTACTTTTAAGGACAACACCCCAATGTAAATACTACTAATACTTTACTGCGTTACTAGAAACTCCTGCTCATACTTTTTATACTCAGTTTCAATTAATTATTTTATATAAATTTAAAAATTAGTTAAAATTAATTATTTATGATAAAATCTCTAAATTACTCTCAATAATAATTATTAATTACACGAGTAGTTAAAGAAAAGTAATTGGTATCTAAATGAAATGCTATTTTAAAAAAAAAATGTTCTAAACATACAGGAAGAGAAGAAATGCACCGGAGTGGTCCTTTGTAGAAAGAAGTGGTGTCGAAGAGCAAGACCAACGAGACCCGGCGCGGTGGGCAAGTGAGGCTCCACACTCGCCTTTCGCCTTGCTTCCTCAGGGCATCGCCATTGCCCCAATTTTAATACCGACCCCCCTTGGCCTTGCGACAAGCCATCTTCTAATTTTCTTTTTTTCCTTTTGGGTGACTGGCATCTTCCACTACTTCTACTGTCAAATACACTTGCTCCTTGCTATTACAAAATGCAAACCTTCATTTCATATCAAGCTTGTCAATTTCCACACATTCTATATTATTGTATTTACAATTTGCTTGATGATTAGCCTCGTGCGCTATAACCATGATACCCATATGAGACAATATATGTCGGACCTGTTTTAACTTGCCGTACATGCTGTGAAATCTTTCCCCCCCCCCCTTTTCAGAACAGTATACGCCGTGGGATACAATGCCAAGGAGTGTCACATTTACAAGCAAGCCCATCTACTAGTTAGTAATAACGTCACTTGCTGAGAGACCAAAATTCCTCAACTCTCACCCTTCCGCAATATCAAATATGTATGTATGTGGTTCCTGTTCTTGTCCGATGGAACAACTGCACAAAGTCACAAACAAAACGTGCATTATGTACTGTCAGTTAAAGTAGAAATGGACCAATACGCAGAGAATCAAAGCACTGGGCAATTTATTATATGTCTTCTGTATCAACCAACTTAGTGAATTTGAAGATGTCATATTCTCTGCATTTTTTTTTATATACCTAGACAGGAAGGACGCAGAAAGTAGCCATACAAAAATGACACAACCTCATAAACTATGCTAGCAACCAATGAACTAGATAATGAAAGGATACCTCCATAAATATCATAAGTGAGGATCACAGGTGAAAAGGCTTTTTCAGTCATCGGTTCGATTCATCAACCATATGCAAAATATCCAAGCTGCAGCATCCACTGATGCAAGAGACAACACTGCCAGAATCCCAATATGTGAAACATCATTTGCAATTATTGCAACTCCCAGCATTGCGCACTCTGCAAAACTAGCAACAGCAACCTCTGTTGTCCCAATGAGATTTGCTTTGGAGGACGGATTCCCCGTTTGAAGAATCTGCATCCGCACAACTTCATACGACATGTTTCCAAACCTTGATAATATCTGCATACATGATCACATATGCATACAAATCTTCAGCGGAAAACTTCAATGATAACTAGTTTTTCAGGGGGAAAAAATGATAACTAGTTTTATGTATAGGATATCCCGAAATCATCAAATTATGCAATTTGGGATCATCCCAAGGTATTTCTTCCTTTCTTATAAAGCTTCAGCCATTTTATTTTATCACTATGTATTTAGCTTATCAGTGACAACATAAAATATTCACTTGCAATCAGACACAAGAAGAAAATAAGCGGGCTCTGTTGAGAAACTGATCCACTCTAATATAACAGCCATGCTAAGAAATAAAGCTTGAAACACCAATCCAATTGCTCCGGCCTGCCAGAGAGAGATCACTTTTTCTATGGACTGCGCATAAAATAAATTGAAACACTAGCCTATTTACAGAGGGAAAACTGAAGAAGAAACCTTCCAAAGACCAAATTGCTTGACCAGTGTTGAAGAAACAAATGTAGCAGCAATACCCATCAAGGCACATAATCCACTAAATCCTCCAATGACAGATGGGTGTAGACCTGTTGATGTGGTGGCATAGACTTTATTAGTCTTTGTCTCCAAGGGTATGTTTAGATTGAAGATAATGGATAAGAAAAAGAAGAAAAAAGAATATTTGATTCTAAATAAAACAAAATGTTTAAATCGAATTGTCACTTCCCTCCTTCCCCTGCATTTTCCTCAAACCAAAAATATCATTAGACTGGAAACATTTGAGTATGAACACTATCAAGTTTTTTTGTGTGCGCGCGCAATAGTGAATTACGAGACTGAAGAAAATATGTTTTTAATCAATTGGAAATTAGGTACTAAAGCTTTCTCTAAAGCAAATAGTTGCAAGGAAAAAACTTTTCACGCACCTCGCTGTGTTAAAAGTGCTGTCATCAAATTGCCAGGAGTAAGCACAACATTGAAGTAAAGGAGCACACAAGCAAGACTTGCTGGAAGAACTGGCTGCTCCAGATACTCCTTCCAACCTAGCTTGATTGCTTCTACCCCTTTAACCACTGATTCCCCAGCAGAAAGTAATATAAATATATTTGAGATAACCACATGATCAGATAATTCTCAATGAAGTTATGAATTCAAAAGGACCTATGTTGTCATGACGTGGCTCAGGTTCTTCAGAGGACGTTTTGCAATAGGATTGTGAAGATCTAGGCCGGACGAGAACACCTGCTGACAGCTTGTTGGCCAATCGTGCGAGAGTCTATTATATGAAAATGAAGGGTGTCAATGTGAAAAATGAATTCATCTTTCCACAAATGGAACTAATAAGACAAGAAAAGCAAGGGAATTACGGTAGCAGGCAACAGTCCCATAATTAAGCCAGCAGCAATTTTCAAACAGGCCACTGGATGAAATATAGAAAGAAGGACTCCAAATAACGATGCCCAAACTATCTGTAAATCAACATCTTATCAGTCTGCAAGCTAGTGTTCCAAAATAAATAAAATAAATTTCCCAATATCATTGCACTGGAAAACGGATATTACACTGAGAACATGCAAATGTATAAAGCTGGCAATTCCATTTAGAGCATTTAAAAAAAAAAAAAAGCAAGGACCTCACACTAGAGATCAATTTGATTCAGAACAGCATTTGCCTCTGCAAGTGCGATTGGCCTATTCACCCCTGCTAACTGTTGAAAGAAAACAGTCAAGGGGGATTAGAGAAACATGCAATTTAACATAACTTTATTCTGAAAACTAAGATGCCAAGGAAACAAGGGAAGGTGGCTATGTATGACATTACCAGCACCACCCAGTCTCGCTCATTTGCAACCCCTAAAGCTATACCACATAGCCTCTCAATAGCCCCCGCTGACATTAGTATGACAAACCATGGATGTAAAAGCAGGGAAGACACTGAAGTCGGACGAACATAAAGGGCATGAATGATCATAATTGCAGATAGCAACTGAGCAGATGCCTGACAATTTAATAATTGTCAGAAAGCTGAAAACACAAGCTTAAGATTAAGAGCCTTTTAGATGAATTCAAAGTCAGAGCCATCAATTAATCCCTGGGACATATGACAAATAGTAAGACCAGAAGCATAAATTTAGCTGCCAACTAATCTCTGAAGCAAATGGCACACAAGATCTCGAAGCATGATTGAACTTGATTGACAGAACGTAAAGATTCATTGATTTAGGAGGTCAACGTCAGGCCAAACTGAACTCTTATATGCCACCAACACATGCTTATTTTTGAAGAAGGGCAGGTGTGCACAATAATGATTAGGTGAGCTTTTTGTTCTAAAATAAGCGCATAGGTGGCATATCAAACTCTCAAGTTTACAAGAAGCGATTCAGCAACAGTGGCGGAAAAAAAAAGATTCAGCAAGCACCCTAATAAGATAAGAATTCCCATACCCAATAGGCAGGAATTTAATCAGACCAACATAAAGGGCAGAAGACATATGTAATTCAAGAAGGGGAAAAATACAATTAAAATATGATGAAAAATATTAGTAAAATATATCTATAAAAAATTGAGAGGAAATAATTATTACTACTACATTCAAGGACCAGTTAAGGGAAGACAACTCAGAGGATCTTTTTAACTCAGAAGGAATTGTGCTACTCAAAAAAATTTTGCTTGGAAAATTTTATTGCCTCCTCTTTACTGCGTTTACAAATATAAATTTGAATTTTTTTGTTCAATTTGGTACTTCAGTTGGTTGACCTTAATATAAGAAGTGATTGATTTATCACAGCAATATGAAAAATAGCTATGCTGTAGTCAGGGTTTATAAGGTTGGAAGTATCTCACCATATAAACCAGATGGGTGGGCTGGAGTGGCTGCAAGGGCTTGTTGTTCCTCTTCTGACAAAACCTGAAGAGCAGACCATAGAAAGATGAGAAATGGTAAGACAGGGCTCAGAGAACATGATAGAGTGAAGCAAATAACCTACAGGTAATGCTGTCAAGAGACTATATGCATATGTTCCCTCAGTCAATAGGCTCAGAGATTCAGTTGGGAGAATATCTGATTTGAGCTGAACGATGGGCACCAGACTATCAGTTTCGACAGTTGAGCATTCTCCCTGAACCGCGTCCGTTGAGACAGAGTGAAGCATATATCAGTATCCGTTATTGCACATCTGGAACTAAAATTCTCAAACCTGAAAATACAAGCAGATCAAATTTGAAATCCAGAAGACAACTTTTGAAAGTTGAGCTATCCCCAACTAGTCATATGAATATACCCGGCCTTAAAAGAAATTTGGAGAAGAAAGCAATAGCATATGAAGTATTGAACAAACTCAGATGCATTCCAAGAGACAACATAAGAACCAAATATCTGCTAACTCTGGGATGAAGGACTTGAGTTGACCTTATTCTATGGGGACACATGGCAGCATTGCCCAATCAATTTAAACATTGAGGAGCACCAAGAGAGAGGAAACATGCCCAATCCTATAAATGTCAAGTCAAAATAATACTAACTAAACCCAACAAAATTATAATTAAACCAATTACTCTCCTCTCCGCTAGCCTCCGAGAAATTTGATAGAAAACAGGATAACCAATAACATAAGCTGCTAGACACACTTCCCAGCGGCATTCCAATTCCAAGGGACAACAACGAAATATATGATAATTCTGTCCCGATGCAGAAAATGATTCTGTCCTGAAAATAGAATAAATAACATCGGGAAAATTTTCTTCGACCATGGCAACACACATTCTACCCAACGACTGTCTCAGCTCGAGAAGAATAAAAGATTACAAAAAAAAACCAATACAGAGTCTGAAGAGCATTGTTCCTTTCTTTCGTCAGTTTACTCGGCTACAGACAATAGCATTCAGACCTGACAAGTAAAACGTGCTTGCGTGAGACAGAATGCCGACTGAGATTCAACGATCGGATGCAAGGATAGCGGTGGCGAATTTGAGAAGTTGGCGGAGACGATAAAATGGAAAATTTGAGAGAACTGATAGAGAGGGCATCAGGGGGAATAACCATGGATTCTGCTGCTTGTAACCCTCACGCAGTCCCAGAAGCAAAGGAACCTTTCTGCTCTCTCCGCAGTGTGTTACTTCATGTGTCAATGTTAATCAGAATTATCGCCCTTCATTAAACCAGCAATCTGTTCCATTGCCAATAATGTCATGGGGTTGAAATTTTGGATAGCGCGAAAATATATGAGTTCGACCTTACTGAACCTTATCTTAGTGGAGGTAGTTTCGTTCTGAACAAGGAAGGAATTTTGATTCTGGAAGATTGCATTTCGCAAGTGGGCTTGAGCCTTTTTAACGTCGCAATGCGAAAGAATCGTTCGATCAGTTCTCGCAAGTTGCCTTTTCTTTTTTGTTTTTAAGCGAAAGAGGCTTCTGGAACTGCATTGTGCCGAGTAGAGCCTGGGGATTCCACAAAAATGAATGAACCCGCGAAGCGGTTCTCACTTCTCACTGTGCCCTACTCAGTTTCTAACTTTCTATCCACTTATAAAGAACGCCCTTGCACTGTTGCGTGCGGTTGCCGTTTCAATTATTTAGCTGGATAATTGAAAATTGTTGAATTACCCAGCTGGGTAATTGAAATGCTTAAAAATTATCCAGCTGGGTAATTGAAAATGTATCAGTTACCCAGCTGGGTAATTGAAATTTTTTCAGTTACCCAGCTGGATAAAAATATGAAAAGAATTACAATGTTTATAAGGAGATTGTGAAATAAAATTCGCAAGATCCATGTGAAAGCAAGAAAAAATATAAAATGAATAAAACTACAGAATATAATCATATCGGTTTTTACTTGGTGTATTATTACTTTCATTTAAAATATTTAAAATTGTTATGCTTTAAACAGATAAAATGTTATACAGTGCCCATTTAGTTTAGCAGTAAACAACTCTTGTTTTAATGATTATGATTTTTACAAGTAACATAGATTATAAGTCATATTGATTAGTTGTAATTTTTGTTTGGATAATTTTTTTAGGAGACTTTGAGATTTTTTATTATGTTTAGATTTTTTTTTACCCACTCAATTTACCGGAGTTTTGTCTCGACTACATCCGGATTCGACCCGTGTCACGCACCTGACTATAATGGGTGAGTCTTCCAACGAAAATTTTCTGCATACGCCAAACTCAAATCGAGACCTCGTTTAAACGATACCGAGCTGCTTACTATTTAGACTAACCCTTTAGTGATTTTATTTATTAAAATCACTTACCAGAATGAAATTTATACAGTTTTTAACATTTTTATAATTATAAATAATAATTAATACTATTAAATATAATTTAAGAAAATAAATATTTAAATATAATTTTCCTTTAACAATAATTATTTAAAATACTACTACTGATAATTATTAAACAATAATTAATTTTTTATTAATAATTATTATAAAAAAGTGGGGTAAATAGCCAAAAAAATTATTGTTAAAATCTATCAGAATTATTTCAAATATATAAACAACTATTTTGTTACTTATGTTAAAAATGCAACAATAAACTAAAATTACAATTGATCAGGATTTTAAAAAACTACTTAAATAAGTAAACATTTTTCCTAATCACTTTTTTATATTTAAATGGGTTTAAACTCCTATCAAACAGCCACATAGAAGTGAATTAAATTATATCATCCTTTTATGAGATGTGTGCTTTAAACAAGTTAATAATTACTAATATATTTGGTAAAAAAACGATTACTAATATTGATAATTATTAATGTCGGGTTAGCAGTATTTAATAAAATATTAGTCTACTCGTTTTTTTTTGGTTACATAGTCTACTCGTTTTTAATCACGTAGCAAGGTTCTTTTGGGTCTTGTTTGATAAGATAAAGTTTCCTAAAATACTGATGATTAAAGTCTCGTTGCGCAAACACAAAATTCCAAGAGAAGCAAAACTTTCAATTATCTCCTGGCAAAAAAAAAAAATCAATTATAAATACAAAATAGGGATTTTCCAATTGTAACCTAAATTGGATATATTTTTGCGGTCTATTTTATATTGACAATTTAAATAAACATATTTAATTAACCTGGTAAATTGATTTATTACTATTTTGTATTCTTTATTTCAAACAAATATTATTTGATTTAACGAAAATTTGAGCAGAATCAATCAAATAAAAAAAAGAAGAAGAAGCCAGATGTAGAATAGAATAACAACAGAACAAGGAATAGTACAAATCAATTTTGTTTTTAGACATTATATTTGATTGTATTTATACTTTTACTTTTAAATAATAAATATCAATTAAAATGCAGGGAGGTAGAAGGAGAATTTATGCAAATCAACTATATGGAAGAAATATTTATCCTAGGATGAATAACTATAAATTTTAAAATTAAATATTTAATAATAGAATCTAATAATAATATGGAGAAAGAAAGCCTAGCAAAAGCCAACGTCTTCGTTAATCTAATCGAGCACAATCACAAAATAACATAAATTACAAGGCCCAAAAAATCAAACCCACTAGGTCGGGCAAGGGATATTGGCGAGCCACCGATCTTGGTTTATGAAGGATGATAACGAAAACTGCTTTAGCTGCGACGCGGAGAGCTTGGTCTCCCCCCACACGCGCTTCTCCAAACTCACCCCTGGTCCCGTACGTTTCGTGAAATATGACTCTGGAGTATGGACCAGACCGTAGGCTCTCCCTAACATAACCGGACCACTTCCATGAGTTCCACCCACCCTGCCTCCTTTGTATACAAACCCACTTATTGCCTCCTCCTTGACTCTCGCCCTTGTACCGTTATATAACCCAAATTCGCATGAGCCCTTGACGTGCTCAACGACGCATTCACATAACAATTCTACGCCAAACATGATCCAATGCCATCGCGCTTAATCAAAATACATCATACATAGGCACAAAAATGAATGAATCTGTCGAGATATTACACACGCACCTCGTAATAGGACTGGCCGTTGCCAAAAATGAAGTCCACTGCACCCTCAACATAACAGTTCTTGAAGTAACGACGACCTTGTACATCCCAAAATGTGTCTCGAAAACCCAAGAAGCCACAGTCGATGAACGCAGATTTGTCTCCGTATATTCTCGCTGCCAGTGCTGGTTGTACCAGTTGGTTTCCTCATGCGTCGTCATCCAAATCTACCACTGTTGATAGATCCCACGAGTTCTGCATTTTCGAAGCTAACAATAATTAAAATCATAACGAACAAGTTTGACCTCTACTATGCTGTTGTGTATATGCGTTGACTGACCTCGAAGTTGATGCCGGCAGCAACGACATTGTTGGGAATGTAGGAGAACGTGGCGCTGGTACCTGTTTGTGGGTGGCCATTGTACGTTATTGTCGTAACGGCCCTGCCTTCCCCTTCTAAGAAGATACGCGGCTTCTCGTAAGGAACCTGCACCTGCCCTCTGCACAACAAAAACCAATTTAAAATAGTTCAATTTATAAATTTGAGCACGCATTACTATAATTATTAGTGGATATAGCAACTTAACGTACGTATATTTGCCTGGATATATGTGGATTTTAACCCAGCGAGCATCGTTGCTGCTTATGGAATCAATGGCTGCTTGAACTGTTTTGAACTGACCGTTTGATTGACCAAGGGTAATTGTGTAAGCAATTTGCCTCCCACCACAGTCGCCTGCCACGCTAATACCAACCCAGAAAGATCGACTGATTATGACCCAAACAGAGGGAAGATCAGTTGATGAGGAAGCTGTTTCATTGTTAAGTGAGTGGTGCTGGCTGCTAGCTAGCGAGTTGTAAATAAAAAATATCACACTACATGGAGGTGGAAGCTGAATCGTGAGCTTAGCTTTGAGATTTTATATACTCGAGCCTCGTTAAAGATGATGTTTAATTTCAGTGACTTTAATGTATTGAATGTATTATGTTAATATTCCACGTGTCAGCATTGCCTCGTCTTTATGCCAACTAATCTCGTTTAAAACTAATTAGGCCCGAATCTCAGTGAGAAATATGTAGGGGAGAGCAATATTGGTGGAAAGCGAACAATTTAGGCTCAGTCTCGAGGCGAATTTTTTTTAACCGTTTTGGCTATTTATTTTGCAAAAAAAAAAAAAAAAGTTTGAAAAAAAGTGTTGACTTTGGGCGCGTCTTTAATTTATACTTTTTGTTTGGTAAAATCAAGATTTCAGTCCTTTTGCACATCGATATTATGGTGGCTGATCTAGCAGGCATTGCCGACTAGCTACCTGGTGATATTTCATTCCTTTTGCTAGCTGAAGGTTACATTTTTTCATGGACTGGTTTTTATATAGCTTGAAACTTTGAATGATGGGTTGTCGTCATATAAATGTTAACAAGCTTGTGTGTACGTTCCATAGTTCACGATTCCTTCATGCTAGATTTATAGAGGCACTGTATATATACCTAGTATTATACCGAATATACCTGTCTCCAAATCAACAAATATATTCCATATTTAATTTATTTTTTAAATAAATTAAATTAATTAATTATGATTCAATATAAACTTCTCAGATGAGTTTATATTATATGTTTTTTTATATTTTCTATTGAAATTATAGGAGTATGAAAATGAAATATCATTTGATGTTTTAGTCAAAAGCACCTTATAATTTGAACTAACCTTTTAGTTTTGGGAGATATCTTATATAGACCACTAGAGTGAGTATAACTCATGGACTCAATGATTCGACAGGAGGCTTAGTTGCTAAGCTTTCGGCCTAGTAATATGGAAGACCTTTTATAAGTAAAAAGTTGGTAGATGTAATAACTTATAATTCGAATGTGGGTTAGATCCGGAGGTAGTGGGGATAAAAAAAAATTATGATACTATATATAATTAAAAAATAATATTAAAAGGTGTTAGATATATAAGAAAAATAATATTAGTATACTTGATATATTGTAAATAAAATTAAGGCGTTTGATGCAATTTAAAAATATAATGAGATTTTTTATTGTTTTTAGAAAAAATATCTATCAATTCTTGATGATTTACTCTACTAGAATGTCGATCATCTCAAAAGTTCAATTTCTCAACGTCCCTCAGCGATGAAAATCTCAGCCATCCAGATTAATCCAACATCTCATAATGTGCCACTTCATCATGTAATTAAAATTAAAAAATAAAATTTTTATGAGCTGAACTATCCTTTAAAAAAAATTTAAATATCTTTTTTTGTGTTTTTTTTTAAACCTACCTTACTTTAGTTAGAAGATTTATCAAGAGTATAAAATAATCAAAATCGAATCATGTAGTGCATCAATTTCTACCATCAAATATTTATAGTTTCCTAAACCTATCTCATTTTAATTGGAAAATTTATTGGTGGTAGAACTTTGCCACTTTTTATGATATCGTTGGAACTAGGTGGATCCTATTTAATTTGATTTGGATAAGTATGAGTCTAGATAAATTCTCCAAATAAAATATGATAAGTAAAAAAATGTAAATATTTAGTAATAGAACTTTATAGTATAATGTGACTCAATTCATATTAATCTAAACCCTTAATAAATCTTCCAATTGAAATAAGTTAGGTTTTAGGAATCACACAAAAAATATTTAAATAATTGTTTAAAGATAGTTCAGATTTATTTTTATTTTTTAATTTTAATAATATGATGAAGCGCTACATTGAGATGTTAGATTAATTTGGATGGCTGAAATTTCTGTGGCTGAGGGACGTCAAGAAAATGAGCTTTTAAGAGGATCCCCTTCCATCCTACAAGCTAGGCTACTAGCCGCATCTGTGAACATCATCGTTTGTGCTATTGTTGAAAAAAATAAAAGAATTTGTTGTGCTTTAATTCATGTTTGACGCTATGTTCATGTTAAGATTTTCTTAAAGGTTGAAAAAAAACGTTTATACGGTAATAACAACATGCCTCTGTTATAGCAAATCGTCTAGTGATTAGAAGTGGAACCGCAAATTCAAATTGAGACTGATCAATCATAATAATCAATCAGCCGAACTTTTCCGTTTTTTTCTCAAATTATCAATTAGCCGAGACGGTGACAGCTATATCTGAATGTCTTGTCATGACTTCTGTGGTGATTAGATGTATAGCTCCAACATTTATTATCCAAGAAAATTTATTAATTACTATAATAAAATCAAGCAAGGCTAAACATAGACATTCGTAAAAATCACGCAGCTTAGTACTATCAAGTGGATGAGCGAAAACAAAAAGGAAAATAACAATTTTTTTTGTATCGTTGAATCTGATTGTAACGGCTATGTACCTCAAAGATGGCTTGGTACTCTTGACTGCTGTAGGTGAAAGGAGGAAGATCCAAACAAGTCATTTTTTATTTGGGATAGTGGAAAGAATATTTTGGTCTAATAGATATCACGTAGTCCCGTCATGAATTAGCTATGGCCATTCAAGCTGTCAAGTTTTATTCTATTAATAATAATAATTTTTTGTCTGAATAATAAAAAATATTTTTTTGTCAACGAATAATAAAAATTATTTATAACTATATATTTATAGAAAATAAATATAAAAAAAATAAGGGAGAGGGGAATTGGACGCACATATTTGAAAAAGATGGAAAAAATAATAATTAAAAGTAAAAAAAAATGCTATACATCTCGTATTTTATAAAATTCATGATATATATATAATAATCAGGTATAACACCGGAGTCTCCTTTTTTATTTTTTATAATAATTATTACAGCGATGAAAATAATTAATTATTCTTCAATTAGGACTGTATTTTTTATAAACTGGAGTCTCTGTTTTTTCCTTGGGGTGTGTTTGGATTAGCTTTTAGAGAATAGATTTTGGGAAGAATAGATTTTGGAGAATAGATTTTGGGTAGAATAGATTTTAGGAATAATAGATTTTGAGAATAAAGATGTTTGGATGATTAGTAGTAGAATTACTTTTTATATTGGTAAATTATTAAAAAGGGTATGATATGATTAAAAGTAAGAGAGATAAAAGATGATAGAGAAGAAAGAGGAGAGAGAAGAGAGGAGAGAGAAAAAGAGAGATAAGAGAAGAGAGAGGAAAGAGAAAAAAAGAAATAAGAGAAGAGAGAGGAGAGATGATAGAGAAAAGAGAGGAAAGAGGAGAGATGGTGTAAGAAAAAATAAAAGTATAATAGTAATTGGATAATCCAAAACCTAGGTTTCAAATCAAAAGCTATTTTTAGTGACTTATTCAAAACCGCGGTTTCAAACCGAGATTTTGCCCAGAATCAATTCTCAACAAAAATAGTTATTTGTGTAAAAAATTTTTAAACCGCAATTTTAACTCAGAATCAATTCTGAAACGGGCTCCCAAACACACACTTGGTCGTAAAACCGGGCTTCATCTCCAACGGTCTAATCTTCTCGCTCTCAGCCTCAGACTCACCCTTATCTCTTTCTAAGCAGCCCTCTCTCTCTCATCTTAAGCATTCCTCAGAATAGTCTCAGTCATCTTCGTCTTCCGTCCATCATCGAATCCTCCTCGCTGTGTCGCCATCTTTTTTTTTCCTCTGTACGGTTGTCGTTCTTTCTGGTCTTCGCTATCAGCATCTCCCTATCATCAACGGCTATATCTCATCTCGGTTCTATAAGGATCGGTTGAGCTGCTCATAAGCCATGGCCTCCAAAACGGTCAATTCCTCTCTATCCCGTCCCGCAACTACCTTCTTATTCCCTTTCAATCAGAAAGGACTGAGACCTATGTCACTCCCTCTCCTCCGATCCTTCCACTGCAGATCGAAACGCCTCGTTTTGTCGAGAAGATTGGTGCCGAACGCTTGCGCTAAGGTGGAAGAGAATAATGTCGCGAAAAATTCACCTGCAAGTGAATGGGGGAAGGTTTCTGCTGTCTTATTTGACATGGATGGGGTCCTCTGCAACAGTGAAGACCTTTCTAGAAGAGCGGCCGTTGATGTATTCGCGGAGATGGGTGTCCAAGTCACCGTCGAGGATTTTGTGCCATTCATGGGAACCGGTACTTATTTAGGTTTTTGATTTTCTTGCCGTCCTCTTGTTTAACTAATTTTCGTTTCAGTTGCTCACTCTTGATGAGGCAACAAAGAGTAATGTCCGTAACGGCTAGTTTCCTAACCGTCTCAATTTTTATATTATTATTATTATACAACACCACCGCTTTAAGTTGACCTGTGCTTGTTGCTTAATTCCGTCTCGGCTTTCGTTCCGCAGTCTCCATGATATACTGTGACAAGCAGTCATGGCAGTTAATCCGAAGTTTCTGATCATGGTTTTGTGATTTTCACATGAATCATTGCCAATAGTTGGTTCATATCGAATTTGTATGGCAATCGTATTTTATAATTGAAATTTTCATATATGTTGTTTTGCTGGAACTAAAAGCAATTTGTTGGCTTATAGTTGAAGACTTGGAGTGTTTCAACTAATTTGTGGTATGATTGATTCAAGAAGGACCAAATGATGGTTTCTGGCTATGTGGTTTTATGGTTGAAGACTTCAAGTACTTCAACCAGTTTGTATGCCAATAAACGATTGTATTTCATAATTGAAAATTTCATTTATGTTGTTTTGCTAGAACTAAAACAATTTGTTCGCTTATAGTTGAAGACTTGAAGTGTTTCAATCAATTTGTGGGATGATTGATTTAAGGAGGACCCAAGGATGTTTTGTGGCTTTGTGGTTTTATGGTTGAAGACTTCAAGTGCTTCAACTAGTTTGTATGGCAGTAAACGATTGTATTTCATAATTGAAAATTTCATTCACGTTGTTTTGCTAGAACTAAAACAATTTGTTGGCTTATAGTTGAAGACTTGAAGTGCTTCAACAAATTTGTGGGTTGATTGATTTAAGAAAGATCTAAGGATGCTTTTGTGGTTTTATGGTTGAAGACTTCAAGTGTTTCAACCAATTTGTGGGCTGATTGATTTAAGAAAGATCAAAGGATTCTTTGTGGCTTTGTGGGTTTATAGTTGAAGACTTGAAGTTCTTCAACAAATTTGTGGGCTGATTGATTTAAAACCCAAGGATGCTTTTTGTGGCTTTGTGGTCTTATGGTTGAAGACTTCAAGTGCTTCAGTCAATTTGTGGGATGATTGATTTAAGAAGGATCCAAGGATGCTTTGTGGCTTTGCGGGCTTATAGTTGATTGAAGACTTGAAGTGCTTCAACCAATCTGTGGGATGATTGATTTAAGGACCCAATGATACTTTTGTAGCTTTATGGTCTTATGGTTGAATACTTCAAGTACTTCAACTAATTCGTGGCTGATTAATTTAAGAAGGATCCAAGGATTCTTTGCGGCTTTGTGGGTTTATAGTCGAAGACTTGAAGTCCTTCAACCAATTTGTGGGCGGATTGATTTGAAAAGGACCCAACGATACTTTTGTGACTTTGTGGTCTTATGGTTGAAGACTTCAAGTGCTTCAACCATTTTGTGGGCTGATTGATTTAAGAAAGATCCAATGATTCTTTGCGGCTTTGTGGGTTAATGGTTGAAGACTTGAAGTTCTTCAACCAATTTATGGGCCGATTGATTTAAAACCCAAGGATGCTTTTTGTGGCTTTGTGGTCTTATGGTTGAAGCACTTGATTGTGGGATGATTGATTTAAGAAGTATCCAAGGATGCTTTGGGGGCTTATACTTGACGACTTGAAATGCTTCAACAAATCTGTGGGCTGATTGATTTAAGGATCCCATTGATGCTTTTGTGGCTTTATGATCTTATGGTTGAAGATTTGAAGTGCTACAACTAATTCGTGGCTGATTGATTGAAGAAGGATCTAAGGATTCTTTGTGGCTTTGTGAGTTTATAGTTGAAGACTTGAAATTCTTCAACTAATTTGTGGGGGGATTGATTTGAAAAGGACCCAAAGATGCTTTTGTGGTTTTGTGGTCTTATGGTTGAAGGCTTCAAGTGCTTCAACCAATTTGTGGCCTGGTTGATTTAAGAAGGATCTAAGGATTCTTTGTGGCTTTGTGGGTTTTATAGTTAGAGACTTAAAGTTCCTCAGTCAATTTGTGGGCTAATTGATTTAAAACCGAAGGATGCTTTTTTGTGGCTTTGTGGCCTTATGGTTGAAGACTTTAAGTTCTTCAACCAATTTGTTGGCTAATTGATTTAAAACCCAAGTTTTTGGCTCTGTGGTCTTGTAGTTGAAAACTTCAAGTGCTTCAGCCAATTTGTGGATGATTGATTTAAGAAGGATCCCAGGATGCTTTGTAGCTTTGTGGGCTTATAGTTGAAGACTTGAAAGGCTTCAACTAATCTGTGGGCTGATTGATTTAAGAATGATCCAAGAATGCTTTTGTGGCTTTGTGGTTTATGGTTGAAGACTTCAAGTGCTTCAACCAATTTGTGGGCTGATTGATTAAGAGGACCCAAGGATGCTTTGTGGGATTGTGACTTTAAGAAATATGTTGATCATATTAAGAAGGACCAAAAGATGCTTTGTGGCTTTGTGGGCTTGTGACTTTAAGAAATATGTTGCACAGTTTCATGATTAAGGCAATAAAATGGGAGGGGCCAGCTCAAAATTTTTTTGTTCAATTTATATGCATTATGTATATAAATGTTTGAAAACAATGGTGGCCCCCTATAATGACTGTGTCTTCATCTATGGTATGGTTGGCAATTGCAGTGGCAGTTATGCCAAACAACTGAATGTATCTTTATATTTAAATTTAAAAATACTTAGATTTTATAACTTTTATCCTTAAATAACTGCTGGTTGATGTAACACTAAGGCAATAAATGTTTGCCAATTGTCCCTCTCGTATTTAAGCCTTTGCGGATTCTCATTCACTTTGATATAGCATGTTCTTTGGCAAACATTACTTGCTTTGTTGGGTTGCGTAGTTTGAATAGAGAGCCTTTTGTATTATCTATTAGTCATTACATCTTTAAAACCTGACAGGTGAAGCAAACTTTTTGGGAGGTGTTGCCTCTGTCAAGGGAGTTAAAGGATTTAACCCTGAAGCAGCAAAACAGAGATTCTTTGAAATTTATTTAGATAAGGTACATAATTTATATTTCACTTGATGATGCTTTTGATTTCTTTTACTCTTAACTTTGCCTAAATTATTTCTTTTTCTCTCAGTATGCAAAACCAGAGTCTGGAATTGGATTCCCAGGTGCCCTTGAACTAATTTCTCAGGTATGTAATACTAGCAATGATTGACATCACATTGTCCCTCATCAAGTGGCTTAAAGAGGACTTGCCGTCATATGACAGTGCAAAGGAAAAGGCCTTAAAGTTGCTGTTGCATCAAGTGCTGACCGTATAAAGGTTGATGCAAATCTTGCTGCTGCTGCTTTACCATTGTCATTGTAAGCAAACACACTAAGCGTATTGCTGAATGTTCATGGACTCATGGAGATGATATTTAACTAGTCATGTGCAAATTATGTCATTAATTTGACATTTTTCGATCAAATATTCTATTTGTCTCACAAGACCATAATAATCCAAGATGGAATGCATGTGTATAGCATATTGTACGCCAAGATTGGTTTCAAGACTTTAAATGATGAAAGTGCAAAGAAACATAATTTTTACTTAGTTTTCAAGAATGACTTAATCTGTTAACTTTATCTGTGTTCTACTTAGCATCAATTTTGTTCTTATTATTGCATGTGTTTTCCCCATCAGGTTTGATGCTATTGTGTCTGCAGACGCTTTTGAGAATTTGAAACCTGCTCCTGATATTTTTTTGGCTGCATCAAGGATATTGAATGTGCCCCCTAGTGAGGTATACAAATAGAATGCGCTTATTGGAGATGCAAATTGCAAGTACTGAATATTTGCTTTTATGGGATTTGATGTTAAATTTGCTATCACTTACTACCAAGTTTAATATCCTTGTGTGAACGGTTGAATCTATTTTGTCTTAAGTCAACATTGACATTTTGCAAGAAGTAATCTTCTTCAACCTACTGTCAGTGTCTTGTTATTGAAGATGCATTGGCCGGAGTGCAGGCTGCCAAAGCTGCAAAGATGAGGTATTTTGAGTATAGACATAAAGTTTCCCACATAAACTAAAATCTCTTGGGGCAAAAAATCAGTGTACATTCATGTATCAAAGAGTATAACTATGAAACTACTATGTAGTCAACTTATTGTTTTCGTTGTTTGCAGATGCATCGCAGTCAGGACCACACTATCAGACGAGGCATTAGAATCTGCTGGCCCAACACTTATCCGTGATGATATAGGAAGTGTTTCACTTGATGATATTCTTAGTGGTGGCTCTATTAGCCATAGTATGTAGTCTTGAGAGTTTGCTGTAATTCTCATTTTTTATCCATTACCTATGGTGTAGAATGTTAAAGCTACATCTGATTTAAGAGCGGAGTACTGGATGCTCTTTGTATCACAATGCCCTCTCAGTTATTGTGAAGTGCATGCTTTGTTAATGGAAAAAAATGCTCAAGAATATCATATTGCTTGTTTTTATTAAATTAAACTTTTCAGTCAAGATAGTAATTTGGAAGACAATTTTTCTTGGATATGCTCGGACTGTTGATTCTATTTTGCATGAGGTCTTATCTAAACATGCCATTGCAGATAAGAGGATGCAGGGGCCTCAATCTTTTAATAATTCCGTGCAAACTTCATCTGCAATGCTTGCTGGAAATTCAGATGACAGACTTAGCAAGACTACAAGTGGTGCCAATGGGGATATTTTCCCTACTAAATGGTAAGCCAAATTTTTGTTAATTCTAATCACCCGCTATTGCTTTACTTTTCTTATTTTTTTATCCTCTTGCACTCTTGCTTTCTTCATTGATTTTTCAATCACAATTTATATTGAAGGTCTCGCAGAAAACATCACCAATAATGCTCGAGCTTGATGATTAATCAGATAATTTGGTTCACTTGGCCTCCGGATAGCCTTCCTCTCTTTAAAATAATAAATAAATAAAAAGATGATACATTTATTAAGATTAGTTTATGGGAAACAGAATTCCCTAAGCAATAGTTGCTCCCAAGTCTGATGATCTTTAAGAATTTATCTAAAGTCTTCATATATGTCTTAATTCAAAATGAAAATGATAATATTATAGAACAAGTATCTAAGGAAGAATTCCTATTAAATGCGTTCTCTAGTAACGATGTATGGTAACTATATATGTCTTCATATATGTTGGTTTCGTTTATGTCATTTTATAGGACTAGAATATTTGGAGTCTTGTTGGTAACTATCACATGAGGCTATAGAAATAATTTTTGGACAGGTTGCAGGGTTCTCGAAGAGATGTACTAAGATTTGGAAGCCTGGGTATTGCTATCTCATGCCTCATCTTCACTTTAAATAACTGGAAGGTATGATTATATTGCACAAAATATGCTGCAAATCATGAATGATGCGTATATATGCAGAATCTTCACTTCTGTATTTTAATTTTTTCTAAGGGGCAATTGATAAGCAAGTTCATTGTTTATAATTACTGGTTTCTGCAGGCAATGCAGTATACTTCACCTAAATCTATTTGGAATCTGTTGTTTGGTGTAAGCCAACCATCTTTGGAGCAAAATGAAGGTAATCATATTCCGTGAAAGAAATTATCTATGCACTGTACATTTTCTCTTTTTACCATTTTCTTAATTTTGTCCATGGATGGTAGTATTGATATTTTTGGATGTCAAAGAACTATAATCCTAAGATGTTGGACAATTGTTGAAAAGCATCTTGTCTCTAAGTCCCAAGTTCTAATTCTGGACCAGAAAATAATGGAAGCTTTCTGGTCATTTCAAGAAGCTGGCCGATCTAGAAACTTAAGCTAGGGCCTATCAATTGGGTTTGACTAAAATTTGAAACTTATATTTTAATGTTAAGTGTAATATTTGGTCATCTTCTCCGGTAATGACTCTCTAATGCTTCTCTTTTTCTTTTTCTCACTGCTTTTGGGTTTGACTAAAAGATGAAGTAAGCACCATAATTTTACCCCCATTTCTTTTGTTTAGACAGATCAAGATCTGATAGGATCCAGCAATTTATGGACTACATAGCTGATCTGGAAGGCAAGTAAGTAGTGATTTATTGATTTATTACCAATATTTTCCCAATGATTTTCACCCTATAGTCACATTTTTTATTTAATTTTTCATATAAAAATGTTAGCCAGAAAGTAATATCATCTGTCATTGATTTTTTCTATTATACCTACTTTTTTTTAAGAAAGGGATGTAGGTTAACTCTGAAGTTGGGTGCTTGTTACCTAGTTGCTTATAGGGAATAATCCTTCATTGTTACTAAGGCACGATAATTCATTTCTTTTCTATGTCTGAGGGCATGAGGGAATGCTCAGGTTCTTATGTGATTTCTTTATTTTTGATTAACTGAGTATGACTCTCCTTTGTTTTGCTGCCCTTTTTTTCTCAAAATATTTTTTATATCAAACTTGACAGTCCCCATGCATAGCAGGACCCAAACCCTCCCAAAGCCCGTGCATAGCAGCAGCTTCATGCACTGGGCTGTCCCCCTATATCAAAGTTGACAGTGGAAAGAAACTAATCGGGTGCCTTTTAATATAGAGGAAGTTTACAGTGTTTTTATGATATTATAATATAATTTGTTTCTTTTTACTGTTTAAGGGGAAATGCTCAGATTGTTCCAGAATTTCCACCTAAACTTGATTGGCTGAATACACCCCCCCTTCAGTTTGGCAGGGTACTCCCTGTTCAACTTAAATTATAATCCCATGAGGATGATATCCATACCTATTGAATGTGATTACTTCTTTTGTCAGGATCTGAAAGGAAAAGTGGTTCTGCTGGATTTCTGGACTTATTGTTGTATCAATTGTATGCATGTGCTGCCAGATCTGGATTTTTTGGAAAAGAAATACAAAAATATGCCGGTAAATTCTTGTTATCAGTTTCAGATATCATAATATATGGTAATGAAACTTTTCTTTTTGAGTATCAAAATTTCTAGATTTCTCCACTGCAAGTGTCCTTCAACCAATTCATTCTTTAGTACGTCCTTTATTTGGTATTTGATGCAGATGCTTGTCTTGGTTGGTATTTGCTTGACATTGACAAACATGTTATTTCATAATTAAAACATGCTTAGCATTGTCATATGCAGAGAAAATAAGAGATAAATGGCTTCTATAATCTGTTTAGTGAAGGTATTATTCTTTTCCTTTAAATTTCTCAATGGCTATCCTTGACTCTGCAGCTTGTTTATTTAATGTGCAGAAATATAGCCTCCCTTGGAAACCCCAATCTACATCAGAAGTTAACTCAAATATCAATTGAAGCCTATAGAAACTGACAAACCGTTATCAAAAGGAAAAAGAAAAGAAACCTGCAAGCCTGCCATGAATTTTCTTCATCTTTCACAATTTTCCACGGTCAAGAGAGCTTTGCAGAAATTTTTTACTAGTGTAGATGTGGAGGAGGCTCATGAAAATAGAATGTTAGGTGATATGAAGAATTTAGAAAAGTGTTGTAGGTTTAGGAAATAGTTACTCGTATTGCTTTCAAAGTGAATGTGTACGAGTGTCTTTGCAGTGATAGTATTGTTATAAATAGAGTCGGAGGGCCCCATATATTATGCACCATCATTGAGTTATTGAGTCTTTGGATATCTTATTTCATTTGGTATCTCATCCTTTTCTCCCTAACTTAAAATAAATTTTATTAAAAATTACCTTCAAATAGAGATAGAGATTCAACAGTGCTATAATTTTCCTATGTATTGAACATTATGAATCTGCCAAGAACACTCGAATATTTTCTCTGCAGCCCTCTATTTATTCTTTTGCCTTATAAACTTTTCCCATATCTGAAACACTACAACTAATTCCTTTAAAACTCTGCAAGTGTCCACTGGCTCAGAATGCCTGATACTTCCCAAAAAACTGTCAGAAAATGACACAGAGTAACTCTTTAACTAATTGTCTGCTCAGCACCTGTCCATCTATGCTTCCTAAGGTAAAACTCTCTAAGTTCAGGGCCCATCATTTCTCTGCATAGGAGAATCAAGGGATTGTGGAGTGTTCTACACTTTCCTTTTATGTTAGCGCATTGGATTAGGTATTTTATCCTTCTGTGTTTTAGTTCAGGAGAAAAAAGATGTGAAAATACTGTAGTTATCCATGCTTCCATTTATATATATTTCTCTTCTTTTTCTTCGTGACATACCCGTTTGAGGAATATTCTTCTGTATCAATGACAAGTTCTGTTTCTAATTAATATTTTTGCAATAAAATACGAACTTTGCTTGATATTGGTTATCTAATGTCTGCCTTTTGTTGGCCCAGCTCATTGTTGTGGGTGTCCATTCTGCAAAGTTTGATAATGAGAAAGATTCTGAAGCCATTCGCAATGCAGTGCTCCGCTATGACATCACTCACCCAGTAAGTCTGAAGTGGGAATTTATATTTCGAAGTGTTTAGCTCGGAAATATGGTAGTTTGCCTTTTGTGCTAATATTGGAAACTTTCCATTTTTCTGGTTATGAGGAATTATATCTGACAGTCATTGTTTGCTTTGGTGCTTCATATTGGGCAACCTAGGCAATAGTTTAATAAGCTCGAGGAAAGTTTTTTATTATGTATTAGTTTGGTTTCTTGTTATTGTAGATAACTTCATCTCGTGTCATTTCGTTCCTGCAACATATTCTTTTAAAATTCGGTTTATACTAGCTACACAATAAGTTTACTGCCTATATCATTTAAGTTTGAAAACTTATTGTAAATTAACTTGGGTGTTTTGGAAGAATTACAATTTGGCATACGTGCTACGTGTTAGCAATTCCAGATTTTTGTTAATGATTGAACCATGCTAATTGATTTTTATAAATCATATAATTGATTAGAACATTTAACAAGACACTATTGGATGTACTGTATAATTAAACTTAATGTTTTCAGTAACCTAATTAAGCTAATTTCACTTCTATTATGAATTGATCAAATCAATTTATGAACCTCATCCCTTGAGGCTGCCATCTCACGCCACTTGCTTAAGGAAGCCCTTTCTCTTTGATCTCTCATTTTGTCTCCAATGCAGGTTGTCAATGACGGAGATATGTATCTTTGGCGGAAGCTGGGCATAAGTTCATGGCCGACATTTGCGATCATTGGGCCTAATGGTAATCTCCTTGCACAAATTTCGGGAGAGGGGCACAAGAAGGTACTGGGGAAGAATGTCACTTTCAACTATGTTAGACTCCTAATAGTCATGCTCTGGCCATACCTCAAATTGATGTAGTTGTTGCTTTTGGGCCAGGATTTCCTTATCCAACTAGAGTGGATTACCAAAGAGATAAATGGAACATGAGCCTTGTGTTTTTCTGTTTAAATAAAGCCCGATCAAGTGCCTAGAATTTATCCTTTTGTTGCTGATTCTTCTTCTGGTATAACGCATGTAATGTTATTCTTATTTGCACAGATGATAAGATCAAAGTATTTTATATCGGTCAAATTATGATGTCATTTTGGCGAACTTATTTTTACCTTCCGATAGCATGATATTACAGTAATAATATAATTATTATATGGAAAAGAACTTAAAATGCAGTTCCTAATATCTTTCTTGTTATATTCCTCAATGAAAATTATGACAAATGCATGCTTTTCGAATGATAGCATTACAGGCTTATGATTTTTGTAGATAACTATGTGGTACCTATCATGTTATTATTGGAAACAATATACAAGTCGTGTTTTATCGAGGATACTTATTAGTAACGATATGAAGAAATACATATTAAGTCCAGTCCTTATTATATCTATTGTTTTACTTACGTTGTCTGCAGATGAGTAACTCCTTTTCCTGTGTTGCATAGGATCTTGATGATTTTGTGGAGGCAGCTCTTCTGTTTTATGGAAAACAGAACATGTTGGACAATACACCACTGACACTGAATTTGGAGAAAGATAACGATCCTAGCCTAGCTACATCTCCTTTGAAGTTTCCAGGAAAGCTAGCAATTGATGTCCTTAACGACAGACTTTTCATTTCAGACAGTAACCACAACCGCATAGTGAGTTCCCCCTCCTTCTCTCTCTCTCTCTCTCTCTCTCTCTGATCATTTCTTAAGGAAGTAATCTGTATTTCCTTACTCAAATCACTATCAAGCTGCCTGACCAAGCTTGGAAATTAGGTGGTAACCGACCTAGATGGGAATTTTATTGTACAAATTGGGAGCAGTGGAGAGGAAGGTTTACAGGATGGTTCATTTGATGATGCCGCCTTTAACCGCCCTCAGGTATGATTTGGAGAAAAAAAGGAAAAGAAAAGAAAAGTATGATATAATTGAGCTTGTAATTGATCAAATTCTTAATTCACTGTGACAAGTCTTTCATATACTGGTTGCCATTGCTTAGTTTGTTTGATCCATGTTTAGCGCATAATGTTTTTTGTGGTTATTCTTTTCCTAGGGTCTTGCTTATAATGCAAAGCAAAATATCCTTTACGTTGCAGACACTGAAAACCATGCTTTGAGGTATATGACATCTTTAGAACCTTTTGTTTTATTACTGACTTAAATGATTCTGTCTCCAGACAGCTAAAAGAAATTTAAATGTTTTATGATCAATGTGACTGGCTTGCTATCATAATGTTTCTGTGATGAATGTGAACTCAAAATCAATTGGCAAGCTGGCTCTTTGTAATGTTTATGCCATGTATGCTTCTGAATCTTGAAATTGCTAATTAGCTGCATGAAAAAATTTTGTTCGAATTGATAATATATAGGAGTATAAGCTTTGGTGCCTTCTAGTTATTAGTTCCAAAACAAGATATATATATGTGTTACATTTGTGCGTGCATGTATTGGCTCTTTGTAATGTGTATGCCATGTATGCTTCTGAATCTTGAAATTGCTAATTAGCTGCATGAAAATTTTTTGTTCGAATTGATAATATATAGGAGTATAAGCTTTGGTGCCTTCTAGTTATTAGTTCCAAAACAAGATATATATATGTGTTACATTTGTGCGTGCATGTATTGGCTCTTTGTAATGTGTATGTGCTGAATTATATGATTTGAAATAGTCCAATGAATCATTCTTTTGGCATATGCATCAAATATATACACAATTCTTGGGGATCCGATGAGATACACTAAGATAAAATCAAATCTCCAATAACTACTCCTAGATCAAATCTGATCTCTAATAACTAATTCTAAATCAAATCTGATTTGTTTCTAATTAATAACAATAATATCTCTAACTATAATATCCGAACATTAATAATTCAAATATTAGAATATTTCCACACTCCCTCTCAAGTTGGATCATAGATATTGATCATATCCAACTTGCCTACAAGTCGCTCAAATATTTCTTCTGATAGTCCCTTGGTAAGGATATCTGCATTTTGTAGCCTTGTGGGTATGTAGGTGAGACACACAATCCCATCTTCTACTTTCTCACGAATGAAGTGTCTGTCTATTTCCACATGTTTTGTTCTACTATGTTGGATAGGATTTAAGGCCATGTTTATGGCGGCCTTGTTGTCACAAAATAACTTCAATGGAGCATCTATCTTCAAATGAACTTCTTTTGCAACTCTTGTTAACCACAAACCCTCCATGATTCCTTGAGCAAGAGCTCGCAATTCTGATTCTGCACTACTTTTAGCCACTACTTTCTGTTTCTGACTCTGCCAAGTGACAAGATTTCCCCATACAAATGTGCAATAGCCTGAAGTAGATCGACTATCTTCTTGTGATCCTGCCCAATCAGCATCTGTGTAGATTTCTACTGATCTATTGTTGCTCTTTTTGAAGAATAGACCACGGCCAGGAGTACCTTTTAGGTATTGCAGTATCTTGTAGGCTGAGTCCATATGTTTCTTCCTTGGATCATGCATATGTTGACTGGCCACACTTACCGCAAAGGCGATATCAGGTCGTGTGTGGGAGAGATAAATGAGTTTCCCAACTAGCCGTTGGTATCTTTCTTTGTCTGTTCTCATTTCATCCCTCTCTTGTTTCTTCTGTTTTTTAACATCTCTATCAGTTTCTGCCTCAGATTTCCTGTTCTTGTGTTTCACTGTGTTGATAGGTACTTTACTCGGTTTACACCCAAGCATTCCTGTTTCTTTGAGCAGATCAAGAACATACTTTCTCTGAGATACATAAATACCATCCTTCGATCTTGCTACTTCCATACCGAGGAAGTATTTCAATTTTCCAAGATCTTTGACCTCAAATTCACGATTCAATGCCACCTTGATTCGATCAATCTCATTAGTATCATTTCCTGTAACAATAATATCATCCACATAGACAATGATAATAGTGATGAGGTTATTACGTCGAGATACAAACATAGTGTGATCAGATAAACTTTGCTTATACCCTTCAACCTTGAGAACACTTGAAAATCTATCAAACCAGGCACGTGGTGATTGTTTCAGCCCATAGATGGATTTTCTTAGTTTACACACCTGGTTCTTTCTTCCTTCTTCAAAACCCGGTGGGAGTGTCATGTATACTTCCTCTTTCAAATCTCCATTGAGTAAAGCATTCTTAATATCCAGTTGTTCTAGGGGCCAATCAAGATTTGCTGCTACCGAGAGAAGAACCCGTATGGTATTGAGTTTAGCAACCGGTGCAAAGGTTTCGTTGTAGTCAATGCCCTGCGTTTGAGTGAACCCACGAGCAACTAGTCTAGCCTTCAACTTGTTTAGAGTACTATCAGCATTATATTTTGGAGTGAACACCCACTTGCAGCTCACAGGTTTTATTCCTGAGGGTGTCTGCACTATCTCCCACGTCCCATTTTTCTCCAAGGCTTGCATTTCTTCCAACACTGCTTGTTTCCACTCCGGGACAGCCAATGTTTCATGTACATTATTAGGGATCTTGATGCTATCAAGGTTAGTCACAAAAGCATGATAACTGGGTGCAAGGGATGCATAGGAAACAAACTTTTCGATAGGATGCTTTGTACATGTCCGGGGTGGTTTTCTCAATGCAATGGGAAGATCTAGATTAGTGTCAATAGCCTCACCTTGTTCAGGATCTACAATCGGTTCAGGAACTGACTCTGCCTCAGAGATATGATGTTGGTGGTCTTTATGGAGTCGACGTGAGTACATTTTTCCCCATCTGTGTTGTTCAGGTCTGTCTGGAGGTGGTTCATGTGGGGTAGGTGAAGTGGGTACAATGGGTTCCACAGGTTGAGATTCATGCCAACACTCCCCATGAATCGAAGACTTGGGATAATAGGACTGGTGCTCATTGAAGATTACATCTCGGGTAACAAACAGGTGTTTGGAGATGGGGTCAAAATATTTGTAACCTTTTTGAGAGGTGGAGTAACCCAAGAAGACGCATTTTGTGGCACGGGGATTGAACTTGGAGGGAGGATGGGGAAGATGGACAAGAACAGTGCAGCCAAAGACAAGTAGCGGAAGGGAAGACTGTAAGTGAGAGACAACGTGAGTTTTTTGTAACTCCTCAATGGGAGAGACGAAGGAAAGAATGCGACTAGGAAGACGGTTAATGAGCTGGACAGCGGTTTGGATGGCATCCCCCCAATAAAACAAGGGAACATGACACTGAAATAAGAGAGCTCTTGCAACCTCAAGAATGTGTTTATTTTTACGTTCTGCGACCCCGTTTTGTTGAGGACTATGGGGACAACTGCTGTGATGAGCAATTCCTTTAGCAGACAAGAAAGAGTTAAGAGAATGATTGAAGTATTCAGTGCCATTATCGGTGTAAAGGACTTTGATGGATGTATTGAATTGGTTTTGGACAAAATTATAGAATCTGATGAAGACATTGGGAACCTCAGATTTATCTTTTAAGAGAAAAGCCCAACACATACGGGTATGATCATCAATAAAGGTGACAAAGTATTTGGACCGAGTGCGATTAGGAATTTTAGAGGGACCCCAAACATCACTATGAATAATAGAGAAAGGAGAAGACGGTTTGTATGGAACCGGAGTAAATGAAACACGGTGATGTTTAGCAAGAGTACAAGTATCGCAAAAAAAAGAACTTTTATTAATAGATAGCTGGGGAAACAACTTTTGCAAATAGGTAACACTAGGATGACCTAGTCTTTTGTGCCATAAAAGAAAAGACTCCTCATCAGAGGTAGGGTGGGGCGTAGAGGTGGTGATCTTAGACCATAATGCACTCACGGTAGATGTGTCGAGACAGTAAAGGCCATCATACTCCTTAGCAGAACCAATCATCTTCCCCGATGTGAGATCCTGAAAAACACAATAGGTAGAGTAGAAATGAGCCGAACAGTTGGCTTGTTTAGTCAATTTACTAATAGACAGTAGGTTACAGGCTAAATGAGGAACATAAAGTACTGATTCAAGATGCAAAGAGTCTGAGATAGTTACAGAACCAATGCCTGCTATGGGTGAAGGAATGCCTGTAGCAGTAGTAATTTTCTTATTTCCTGCTAAGGGATGGTAGCGGACAAACATCTTTGCATTTGAGGTCATATGATCAGAGGCCCCTGTATCCACAATCCACTTTGATGGAATGAGAGATGTTTGTAAAGCAATGGGAACTGTACCTTTATTGGCCATAGATGTAGAACCGTGGGGGTTTTGTTCAGCTTGAAGAGTTCTGAACATACGTGCAATCTGATTGAGTTGCTCTTGACTGAAAGATGTGGATGGCTCAGATGGGGACGGTGCACACGTCGATTCATTTGAGGCCTGGTGAGCTCGTGGCTTATTTTTACGAGGCTGCCAATCAACTGGCTTGCCATAGATATCCCAGCATTTTTCACGAGTATGTCCCACCTTCTTGCAGTGTTCACAGGTGGGTCGAGTCTTACTAAAGGTATCAGGGTTGTCATGCTTGCTAACAAAGGCAGGAGACTCAGGAAGTAGTTGTTTAGATTCAACAGGCATAGTCTCCCTCCTGGATTCTTCTCTACGTACCTCTGCATAAGTCTCCAGAAGTGATGGTAGTGTGGTATTGCTGAGAATTCTGGCCCTTACAGCATCAAATTCAGCATTGAGACCTGCAAGAAAAAGAAGTATCATTCCCTTTTCAATCCTTTTCTGATTGCGGACGACATCTGCAGGAGTATCCCACTCATCATCGTCAAGAAGATCCAACTCTTGCCAGAATGCAACGAGATCAAGCCAGTATTCATGCACCCCACGAGTCCCCTGAATGCAACGCCATGTACTACGGTGCAGATTGAATAGACGTGAATGGTCTTTGGTGACTGAATATGAGTCACGAACAGCTACCCAAATATCTCGTGCTGTGGGTAGATACATGAAGCTTCTTTTGACATTTGGAGACATGGAGTTGATAAGCCAGGAAGAGACCAAATGGTTATCGATTGTCCATTGTTGCATCTCAGGAGAAGCTTCATTCGCTGGTTTTTTTGCATCACCGGTCAAATAAGCAAGTTTTCCGCGCCCACCGACTGCGTGTTTTATTGCTTGAGCCCAGTCTTGATAATTTGTCAAGGTGAGCTTATCGGATACAATGGAAACAGGAACACTAGACGCCCCATCGAAGCCTGCACTCAATCCGTGGTGACTGCCAAACTTCTTCCTTTGGTCAGAATCTATAGATGACATGGCTGGGGTAGAGACTTTACGGTTCGTAGCAGCAATTTAGTTGTAGCGACCTGGTACTGTAGCGACTCGGTACTGTTGAACACAGCAAGCGACGGCGCTGGCTGGATATAGATCGGACTAACAGAGGACTGCCACTAGGCAACCTGCCTCTGATACCATGCTGAATTATATGATTTGAAATAGTCCAATGAATCATTCTTTTGGCATATGCATCAAATATATACACAATTCTTGGGGATCCGATGAGATACACTAAGATAAAATCAAATCTCCAATAACTACTCCTAGATCAAATCTGATCTCTAATAACTAATTCTAAATCAAATCTGATTTGTCTCTAATTAATAACAATAATATCTCTAACTATAATATCCGAACATTAATAATTCAAATATTAGAATATTTCCACAGTATGCCATGTATGCTTCTGAATCTTGAAATTGCTAATTAGCTGCATGAAAATTTTTTGTTCGAATTGATAATATATAGGAGTATAAGCTTTGGTGCCTTCTAGTTATTAGTTCCAAAACAAGATATATATATATATGTCTTACATTTGTGCGTGCATGTATTAATAAAATAAATATAAATATAACACTGAAGACATGTGACTATAAAACTAGAGTACACTGCTGCGGAGCTCACTTTTGTGTTGTATTATTTAGAATAGTTCTAGGTTATACTACCTCCGGTCCTAAATATAAGAGCTAATTAATTTTCTTGGATAGATCAAGAAAGCCAAACAAGGCAGTTAATTATAAGACATATAATAGTTAGTTGACTAATTTGGGTAGATTAAGGAGTATATAATATGAATTTGTCTTGAGGGATTGGATTTGGTTATAATTAATGATTTATTTAGCTTCCTTAATTTCTCTAAAAAAAGTCAACTAGTTCTTATATTAAGGATTGGAAGGAGAGTAAATATGACATTATAATCACAATGCCTTATTAGACATCCTAGGCGCAATAAATCAGTAAAAAATAACTAACAACAACTAAACTGATAAGATAATAGGATTACTCAATTTAAATTTGATGATGAGTAGAAAATAATGCCAGAATCCCTGTAGAATGCAGGCTAATGTCTACGTTAAACAGCAACTAATGAGGAGAGAGGAGGGTGGAAAGTTATTAAACTTCCCCTACCTCTTTTTACTTTTTTTAACAAGTATTAAAAATTTACTAATTTTAATTTTTTTAAAACAATTTATTAAAAACAAATTAAAAATATTGACAAGCACTTGAGCGAATGTCAAGGCACTAGTGTTGGATATATGTGTTTTCATATTATCTTAAATATGAGTGAGTAGTAGGTCTACGTATTGATATTGGGTCTGGATCCATGTGGCTGCGAAACACAATCATTTCATGCTAGGGAATCTTTGATCCATGGTACTTCTATTTTCAAGCTGTAAATGTGCCTGTAACAGTTTCACCTCCCTTTAGTAACTTGATTTCACCCCAAAGAGCATGTTACCAAGATTTATTAACCATGCTTAGGATTCTGCTTGAATGTCCTACCAATTTTGGAGAAGGTCCATGGGCTTTTGGGTGAGATCATAAGAAGTTTCTGATGGAAGGTGAAATTGTTTGAGATTAGAAAAGAGAAAGAAATACTATGGTAAAAGAAGAAAAAGTAAGTACAAAGTGAAATTAACTGGGTAAGATTCCTTTATATGGGAGGACCCTAATCCGTTAGTGTTAGCTACAGCCAGAGCATGCTTACCGATATACTCTGCAATGAGGCAATTTCTTAAACTTGGTCTCTAACAAATCTACTTCTGGTCTTGAAGAGAGATTGATTTTGTTAATGAGAAAGTACGAACTCTTGCTGGCAATGGGACCCAAGGTTCTGACTATTCTGGTGGAGGGAAAGGAGCCGCTCAGGTAAATGTTATTGGTAAAATTTTGAGTATAATTGACGTTTACATTGGTTTATAACTAGATGTAATACAAGATTAGATTATTTCTCTCTCATCTATCTAGGTATTTTGACTATTTTCTGTCAAGTTTTCAATAAAATGTTTGAAAGACCGGTCATTTGGTGTTGAACTCTAAAAATTGTCCACCTATTATATTTTTATTAGAGAACTTGATGACAAACATCTAAAACCTACGCCTTAATTTGTCCTAATGCATGCTTGTTTTGTTTATACTGGATATCTTGACATTAATTGCGTAAAAACAAAACCTCAGTTGCGTCCTTCCTTAAATATATTAAAGCCATCATATTTTTCAATTAAATTTTTATTTTTTACAGCTCCTCAATTCCCCTTGGGATGTATGCTTTCATCCTATGGAAGAAAAAATTTATATTGCCATGGCTGGCCAGCATCAGATATGGGAGCACAATTTATTAGATGGAATTACAAGAGCGTTTAGTGGTGATGGTTATGAGAGGAATTTAAATGGATCAAGGTATGATATCAAAGATAGATAGTTAAAATATCTGAGCGCTATGATGCCTGAATACGTTACTTTATTACAAGCATTATGATTCATCTTTGTGCTATATTTAATACTAATTTAATCAATTCTCTTATGATACATTTGCTACGTGTCTATTAATATTGATTCAACCCTTTTGACTCTTTTTTTTTTTTGGTATCATCATTAACTAAGTGATTGTGTCACGGTTAGCTAGTTATTTATTTTCCTTTTAGGCAGAACGGCCAGCTATTAATAAGTTCGTACTTTTTTGCCCTTGAATCCACTTCTATTAATTCTGTAATCTGGTGGCCATTTTGTTGTGCATTTCTTTGTTTCCTCCTGGATACTCATGAATGCTCTATGCTATACTCCAAGGCTTAGAGAGGGAAAGAGAATGATAAAAGTGATTTTGTGAATAGGAAATATCCTTGAGCGTACTAAAATGACATGTTGTAGAGTAATGATAAAAAGTAGTAGACATTATAAGAAACATTACCTCTACATAAATGGGGCCCAAGTGTTTCTTCTCAAGAACTTTGGATGTATATGACATCATATGAAATACTTGCAGCTAATGTAAAACATGACAGTGAATGATGCACATTTGAAATACTTGTAGCTAATGTAAAACATGACAGTGAATGTAAAACATGACAGTTAATGATGCACATTTGCACGTACAACAATGATTGAAGAATTAAATTGAAATTATTATTTTCACTATGTTTGATGATTTTACAAATTGAAATTGTTAAAAACTTTAATTATATTTTTTTCTTGCCTTGAATTGAGAAAGCTTCACAAGCACCTCATTTGCTCAACCTTCTGGCATATCTTTGTCTCAAGGTAACATTTAGTAGGAACTGTTTCTCATGAAGCTTATTGCATCAGTTATCATTCACATTAATGAATGTTGCACATGATTTTGTTTCATTAGATCAAATGGAAGTATATATTGCTGACAGTGAGAGTAGTTCGATTCGAGCTGTTGATCTGAAGACTGGAGGATCAAGGTTACTTGCTGGCGGTGACCCAATCTTCACAGATAATTTGTTTAAGGTATTTTCAATAAAATTCATAAACCAATCTTACGCATTTTCTGTTTTATTTGATTCATTTTGACTAGATTGTCTTTGAGAGTTATTTTGACTCATTGTCTTACGTTTTTAATACTTCACAGTTTGGTGATCACGATGGAATAGCCTCTGAAGTACTTCTTCAACATCCACTGGCAGTTTTGTGCGCAAAAGATGGCCAAATTTACATCACAGACAGCTACAATCATAAGGTAGTCAAGTCATGATGGGCATTCAATAGAGTTAATTGAACTTGTCTGTATAGTATAAGCTAAAAATTTCTTAGGAAAGGACTTTTTCCTTAAATTAACATTTTCCAACTTTCTTTGCTAGAAGTTTTCAACAAATTCTCTCTTCATTCTTATATGTTGTAAGGAATCAATTTGTTAGCTCTTTTGTGAGTTTGAACTACTTTAAATGTCACCTACCTACAGAAACCTTTTTATGAAATCCCGCAAAGCCAGCAATGGCTTTCCCTACTTTATTTTTTAGGACATATTTCTCCTTTATTTCTAAAACTCTTGGACAATGTCACATGGATAAAACTCAAGTACTGTTTTTAGATGTTAAGGTAAAGGTGCAATCAGTATCCCGAACTAATTTTAGAATTACAATTAGCACCCTAAAGTATTTAAAGGTGCAATTAGCACCCCAAACTAATTTTGGACGTGCAATTAACCCCCTAAAGTATTTAAATTGTTGCAATTTTGCCCATTCACTAAGATACATGCCACAAACTTTTTATTTCACCATTTTATTGTTTAAAAGGTTACTTGTATAATATTGTTTTAATAAATTACACTAAATAAACTATAGAATTTATCAATCTTCACATATGAATTTTATGCAATGTCAATTTTAGGGTTTATTCAGTACTTTTTTTAAGCAATATGACACATGATACCTTTTAAATAATAATGTGTTGAAATAAAAAGCTTAGTGACATGGATCGGACAGAAATTTATGTTTTTGTTAGTGAAAGGGCAGAATTATATCAATTTAAATATTTTAGGGTGCTGGTCGCACCTCCAAAATTAGTTCGGTGCTAATTACACCCTTAAATACTTTAGGTTGCTAATTGCTCCTCCAAAATTAGTTTGGGGTGCTAGATGCACCTTTACCCGAGATGTTATTATCAGATTATTCAATAAAGTGACATGGGAATTTTTGCAGTTCAGCACCATATGTTAGATCCTTCTAAGAGGAAAAAAGACATTCCGTGCTGTGTTTATTGAAAAACCTCATAGCAAATACTTATGAAACTTCACCTAAGTTTGAATCTTTGAAATATTATGCTGTTTTGCTTTGAAAAGCTTCTATGCATGCAATGCGCATTTTAGCTTCAGTAATTTTAGTGATTGAATTTTCTATTTTTTTTTTTGTCCTCTTGTATATTTTTCAGATAAAAAAGTTAGATCCAGCTAGTAAAAGAGTTAGCACAATTGCAGGAACAGGGAAAGCTGGATTTAGGGATGGAACAGCTGTAGTAGCTCAGGTTGGTATTCCGCTCCATATTATTTTCTTCCAAAATGTCAGTGTCCATTCAATTATCAGTTTGATTATTCTTTCAAATAGCTGAATAATCTAAGCAAGATGTTCTGCAGTTGATTTCATTCATTTTTTACTATAATAAAGGCATATGATTATGACAATTATGATATTAGATATGTAGGGCTAATCTTGAAAGATGCAGTATAATTCTTAAAACAGAATAATAATGTTAGTTTGAATAATATTCACTATTTCCAACAATTTGAAAAACAGAGCTAGTCTCATGGAATAATTAAGTTAACGTTTTGCGAGCTCTCGTAGATCAAGCACTATAAATAACAGGTATATAAGAAGAAACAACCAATTCTCCTAGGTTTGGAATATCTGGTGTAATTTTCATTGGTTTTCTTCTTCTAGTTGTTTCTCCTAGGCATGTGAAAGAGAAGAGACGTAGTCATATTCTGTTTATTGATAGTTATCATCTTCAAATATGCAGCAGTTCTGTTTATAGTGTTTATACGTTGTATACTGATTATCTGATATAAAACTTCCTCATGACTGGATGCTTGTGCTTTGTTAGATTCAGGGCTCTAATAATCCCATTTTAGGATGAACCAAGCTTTTTTATATGCTTAATAAAGTTCGTGAGCGTCCAAACATCCAAGTAAAAGGAAAATGTAGCTTTGAAAATGTGTTATTGCTCACTTTTGTAGCTACAGATAGATGTTAATATGTTTGTCATTGTTCTGGCAGCTCTCGGAACCATCTGGAATTGTTGAAGGGAATAATGGTATGGATTATTTCTCTTTTTGCTGCAAATACTTCATTGGTCTTTGTAGCTGAATACATATATGAGTTGTTAATAAACCCAATATTAATTCAAAACTATTGAGATTCACTAATTTAGAATTAATTATTAATTAATTAATATTATATTTTGCTAGTTATTTAGTTAATTATCTAAAAAATAAGTTTGGATATTATTTAGGATCAGATTTAAATATCAAATTATCATATCTTAGAAAAATAAATCTGAGATATTAGGATTATGATAGATTCTAAGTTTAGCCTATTAGCTTATATTTTTGCCTATATAAAGGCCTATTTGTATTCTCATTCATTTAAGGATTAATAATATTTTGAGGTATTTTCCCTCTACTCTCAATCTTTCAAATCTCCACATGGTATCAGAGCAGGAAAGGTTAAGCCTGAAGAGAAGGCACGTCTTCAAGTGGGTTACCATTATTATATGAGTAAGTTGCTCTATGATGGAAGAGGATAACTTGGGTCTCTTCCTACAAAATCTCATAGGTTATGGGATTAGTTCATCTACCTCAATTGAGGTTAGATTAGTGTGTAAACCCAAATGGGTTACCATTATTGTATGAGCAAGTTGCTCTATAATAGAAAAGGATAACTTGGATCTCTTCTCACAAAATCTCATAGGTTATGGGATTAGTTCATCTTCCTCAAGTGAAGTTATATTAGTATGTAAACCTAAATAGGTTACCATGATTGTATGAGCATGTTGCTCTTAAATAATACATATGATTCTTCATCAAGTTCCTCTCACAAATTTTCTTGTCAGGCATCCAACAATGATGTTCTTCATCAATTTCATAACTTTGTCTTAAGATCCAGATTCAAGATCCAATCAACTTCAGTTCAGTAGTTACTACTAGTTTAAGGATTCAAAGTTCTAGTTCTTTTATAATGATGCTGCTCACATCCAAGTTGCCTCCCAGCTTAAGGGGGAGTGTTGAGAAGTATAAGTATTCAAGCTGTAGATAGGGGGAGTGTTGAAATGCACTAGTTTAGAATTAATTATTAATTAATTAATATTATATTTTGCTAGTTATTTAATTAATTATCTAAAAAATAAGTTTGGATATTATTTAGGATCAGATTTAAATATCAAATTATCATATCTTAGAAGAATAAATCTGAGATATTAGGATTATGATAGATTATAGGTTTAGCCTATTAGTTTATATTTTTGCCTATATAAAGGCCTATTTGTATTCTCATTCATTTAAGGATTAATAATATTTTGGGGCATTTTTCCTCTACTCTCAATCCTTCAAATCTCCACAAAAACTTTTGCTCTCCTCGTTGCCATGGTCCACTGCGGGAATGCTGAATAAACTTAACTTCAAATTAGTAATTGTTTTCTGAAAAAATCTATAGCTTCTTTCCACTTTGATGTGATGGTCTCGCCTTGCTTAATTTTGTTTTCTTGCACACTTGGCCTGTTTCTAATCTCATTTCAGAAATGCTTATAGCCTAGTCATTGCTATTTCATTGATGTTTAGGCATAAAATTATTCTATAATACTGCATAAAACCTCCTGCTTACAGTGCTGAACTTCCTCCTTTGATGGCTTTAGGCCTTACTTTTCACCTCTATTCAATACTTAATATACATGACTGAGCTGAAAGTTTCACGAAATTATCACTCTTTCAAAATTATCTAATTTTCTAGTATCTCCACTAGTACCAGTGAATCTTCTTTTCATATTATACTCAACCTGTCCCTAATCTTAGTTTGAAAATACTCATAGTCCAGCCTCTGTTCTCATCGAACTTTAGGCTTTATATTGTACCATATACCACACAATTTATACTATTCAATTTTGGCCTTTCCTGCATACTATTGTCTTTCGTCCTTGACGCATGGATTTGAGTTCGCCTGGATTCAATTCTTAAACTTCATTATTCATATGGCTAAGTCTAAGTTTTACAAAAATGGTAACTATTCTAAACATCAACCTTAAGTATTTTCTGAAGTACATTTGTCATGCCTTTGAAGCCCTTGTGAGATGAAATTTCCAGATCTAGGAAAGTTGGATGTATGTGCTTTCGTTTTATTACTCTTATGATATGCATATCAACTTTTTGGTACATCTTGCTCATGAAAAAAAATTCAGGGTACAGCGTCAATTTTTTTTCACCTAATGTTTAATTAATTCATAATGAGGTTAAGCTTGGAAGTATTTCTTCTCGTCTTTCAGGGAGACTGTTCATAGCTGATACAAACAACAGCTTAATCCGATATCTGGATTTGAACAACGGAAGTTTGGAACTCCATACTTTGGAGCTTAAAGGCTTTCAGCCTCCTTCACCTAAATCCAGGGTTTTAAAACGTCTAAGGAGACGATCATCAGCAGATACAGTGACCATCACTGCCAATGGTGTTTCATCAAATGAAGGACGCTTATCTATTCATGTATCGTTACAAAATGAGTACCATTTCTCGAAGGTCCTCATAATTCTCCTATCTTTGGATTACTCTAGCATGTCATTATGATCAATATAATATCTAGAGTCCTTTTTTTTTCGAGTGAATATCTAGAGTCTTTCTCTTACAAATGAATTTTATCATATCGTTTTAACTACTCCCCCAAACGCCATTGCCAGGAAGCACGTAGTAGATTTAGTGTTGATATTGAACCTGAAAATGCCGTCAGTGTTGAACCCCAGGATGGATTCCTTGATGAGGGATCTGCAACTCTTTATTTTCAGAGATCATCTACTTCAGCTTCAATGGGAAGAATTAATTGTAAGGTATGGCTTATCATAGCACTCGTGAGTTGACTGTTTTCTGAAATAATTAAAGGCCTTCTAGTGACAAAATATCGGAACTAACAATATAATGTTGTTTATCTTGAATATCAATAAATGCTTTAGCATATATTATTGTGACAAAATATCGGAACTAGCAATATCAATAAATGCTTTAGCAATATAATGTTGTATCGGCGTTCATACTGATTACGCACGCAGAAAATAATCGATTTGAAGATTCAAATCACAGGTTCATATTTTCTCTGTGTTTGTACATACATATATACACTAAGGTACATAGTCAGAGCATCACATTATGCGCAAATCATGGGATATAGTTTAATGATACAATCCCCCCTTATCCTCACACAATCATATCAGAATAATTCGTATTTAATCCCTATAATCACTCCTCTGAATTCCTTCTCCATTAATGTAGTATCTCCAACACTCCCCCTCAAGTTGGAGCATAGATATTGATCATGTCCAACTTGCTAATAAGATAGTTGAATCTGTCTCGAGGTAATCCCTTTGTGAGAACATCTGCTGTTTGTTCTTTGGAAGAAATGTGTTTCAGAACAATTATCCCAGCATCAATCTTTTCCCTGATAAAGTGTCTATCTATCTCCACGTGCTTTGTTCTGTCATGTTGGACTGGGTTGTGAGACATGTTGATAGCTGCCATATTGTCTGAGTGTAGCCTGATAGGTAATTCTATTAGCATCCCTAGTTCTTCCAGTACTCGTTTTACCCATAGGCTTTCACATATTCCTAGAGCTATAGCTCGGAATTCCGCTTCGGCGCTGCTTCTTGACACGACACTTTGTTTTTTACTTCGCCATGTGACCAAGTTCCCCCACACATAGGTGGCGTAGCCCGAAGTTGATCTTCTATCATCTTGATCACCCGTCCAGTCAGCATCTGTGAGTATTTCGACATTTCTCTTGGCAGATTTCTTGAACAGGAGACCTAGACCAGGGGAACCTTTCAGATATCGAAGAATTCTATAGACTTCATTCAGGTGCTTCTGCTTGGGATTGTGAGAGTGTTGGCTAACAATACTAACGGCATAGGCAATGTCGGGCCGTGTGTGAGATAAGTAAATCAATTTTCCCACCATACGTTGATATCTTCCCTTATCTACCTCCTTTCCCAAGTCTTCATCATCTGTAATCTTGTCGACTCGAATAGGAGTATCACTAGGTCTACATCCTAACATGCCGGTCTCTGTGAGGAGATCCAGTATGTATTTTTTCTGTGAGATACTGATTCCTTTAGAAGATCTAGCCACTTCCATGCCCAAGAAGTATTTCATTTTTCCCAGATCCTTCACTTGGAATTCCTGGTTGAGAGCCCTTTTAATTTTCTCAATCTCAGTTTGATGATTACCGGTGAGGATGATGTCATCTACATACACGGCTAACACCACAAGTTTTCCGTCTATGTGGTTAAAAAACAGAGTGTGATCACTTTGTCCCTGAGTGTAGCCTTGTTCTTTCAGTACTCTGGAGAATCGCTCAAACCATGCTCGAGGAGATTGTTTTAAGCCGTACAGTGATTTCTTCAGTTTGCATACTTGTCCATCCCTCTTTCCAGGGAATCCTGGAGGCATCTTCATATATACTTCTTCCTTCAACTCCCCATTCAAGAATGCATTCTTGACGTCCATCTGATGTAGGGGCCAGTCTAAGTTTGCAGCAAGAGAAAGAATAATTCTGATAGTGTTTAATTTTGCCACTGGTGCAAATGTCTCGGTATAATCCATTCCGTAGATTTGGGTGAAGCCCTTTGCCACTAATCTTGCTTTATATTTATCGAGGCTCCCATCTGCACAATATTTGGGAGTAAATACCCATTTGCAGCCGACTGCCTTCTTACCAGTTGGTAAATCAACTGCTTCCCATGTGTTGTTTCTTTCTAGGGCCTCCATTTCCTCCATTACTGCCTTTCTCCATTCAGGGCTATCCAGTGCTTCATATGTTCTTGGGTATCCTGACCTGATCAAGATGGGATACAAAAGCCAGATGTTCAGACGACAAGGCCTGATAAGAGACAAACCTTTCGATGGGATGTTTGGTATATGAACGTGGTTGCTTTCTGAGTGCTATTAGGAGATCAAGATCATCCATATGCATTTCATGGTCAGAATCTACCCCTGGTTCAGATCCTTGGAGTGTGTCAGGTGCTTGAGGCATATTACCTGTCATGTCCCTGTTTTTGCGGGTATAAACGTGTCCCCACCTGTTAGTGTCTCCCCCTGAACTAGTGTTTCCTTCACTTTCCTTGGGCATCTCATGTATTGGTTCCTCAAGGGTATAAATTGGATTAAGTTCATACATAGGGTCAGTGTCTGACTGGATGTCCCGAGGTTCACTCCATATTTCTCTAGGATTAGAGGATGAGGTATAAAAGGGAACATGTTCTTGGAAAGTGACATCACGAGAGACATACAGACGTTTAGAAAGAGGATCAAAGCATTTATACCCCTTTTGGTTTCCTGCGGGCCCTAGGTAAATACACCTGATTGCCTTGGGTTCAAGTTTATGGGTATGGTGTAAGTGAACATAGGTAGTGCAACCAAAGACTCGGAGAGGTAAAGTATTTTCAAGATGAGTTAGGTTAAACTGTTGGGAAAGGACTTGGAGAGGGGTTTGAAAGGATAGAGGTTTGCATGGCATCCTATTTATCAGGAAGGTAGCAGTGAGAATGGCATCATCCCAATGATGGGTTGGTACATTGCTACTAAAGAGAAGAGCCCGAGCCGTTTCCAAGAGATGTCTATTTTTCCGCTCAGCAATTCCATTTTGTTGGGGGCTATATGAACATGAACTCTTGTGAATGATGCCATTTTGTGTAAGGAATGTAGCTAGCTGGTGGTTAAAATACTCGGTACCATTGTCGGTGTGAAGAGCTTGGATTCTGGTGTCAAATTGGGTCAAAATCATGTTATAAAAATCAATGAATGTTTGGCAAACGGCAGTTTTGTCTTTTAGGAGGAAAACCCAACAAACACGGGTGTGGTCATCAATAAGGGTCATAAACCATTTAGAGTGGGCACGGTTCTTAATACGTGATGGACCCCATAAGTCACTATGGATAATGGAAAAGGGTTTAGATGGCCGATAAGGAACACTCGGAAAATTAGTACGGTGATGCTTTGCGAGTTCACATGAATCACAATGAAACTCAGAATATTTATTTGAGCAAAGAGAAGGAAACATCTTACACATATAATGAAAGTTGGGATGTCCTAATCTTTTGTGCCATAATTCCACTTCACTAGTTTTAGGGAGAGACACGTTATTACATAAAGAAGGTACTGAATTTGGACAGTCATTCAGGTAATAGAGTCCGTCAAACTCCTTAGCAACACCAATCGTCGTTCCCGTGAGTAGATCCTGAAAAACACAATAAGTAGCAAAGAAATCAGCATGACAACGTTCTCGTTGATTCAGTTGGCTCACAGATAGTAAGTTATACTTTAACTTTGGAACATGAAGTACATCATGAAGTGTAAGTGTATCAGAAATTTTAATAGTACCCCTCCCTGCTACCAGAGTGTCAAAGGCATCTGCAATTGTAACTGAGACGAGACGTGGCAGGGGTGTAATTTAAAAATAATGAGATGTCATTAGTCATGTGGTCTGAGGCACCTGAATCGACTATCCAACATGAACCTGTGTGCTTGCTTTTAATAGTAGTAAGAGCATTAAAAAAGTTACCTTTTTGTACCACACTGGCTACATGCTTACGTGATTGATTTTCCAAGGCATTTAGACGTTCCAAAATGAGGGTTAGCGGATCTGCAGAGGAGATTGGGCCAGCAAGTAATGGGCCTGCACCATCTGAATTGTGTTTGTGAGGGAATGGTGGATTTGGGCCTGCAGTGTCTGGACTGAAGCTGTGCGGGAGGAGTGGATTTGGGCCAGCTTGAATACACATTTGACTCGCATGACTGAGGTTCACGTCTCCTGGTCCAGATTCTGCGACATGGCTCTTCGGGCGTCGGTGTTTGGATTTCCAGTCGACTGCCTTGCCGTGGAGATCCCAGCACCGATCCTTGGTATGTCCTGGTTTGCGACAGTGTTCACAAGTCGGGCGCTCCCTTCTGGATCCAGGTTCAGGCATGCGAACGGCGAGAGCTGAGGCTTCCGTCGACAATTGGGGCGTTGCACGATCTGTGAGCATTACTTGTCGGCGCGATTCTTCGTCGCGCAGAAGAGCAAAAGCTTCCGATACAGAGGGAAGGGGAACACGGCTCAGGAGGTGACCGCGAGCTTCATCATACACCGAATCGAGTCCCACCAGAAACTCAAAGAGACGTTCTTCTTCTAGAGCCCGTCGGTACTCAGCGGCATCTTCTGCATTCTTCCAGACCCGGTGTTGGTGCAAGTCGAGTTGTTGCCACAGCACTGTTTTTTCAAGGTAGTAAGCGTTGAGAAGTCGGGTACCCTGCTTGATTGTCCAGAGACGGGCCCGGAGGTCGAAGAGGAGGGAGGCATTCGGACGCTTCCCATATGCTTCTTTGACGGCAATCCAAATGGATTTGGCAGAGGTAAGGAACATGAAGCTCCTGCGGACAGTTGGGAGCATGGAGTTCAGTAACCATGAAGCGACGATAGCGTTGTCGGACTTCCACCGTCGTCTGGAATTGGCGTCATCTGAGGGAGACTGGTCGTTGTAAATAAACTCTCACCGATCTCGACCATCAAGAGCGAGGAGCATTGATTGGCTCCAGTCAAGGTAGTTTTCGCCGGTAAGACGCTCCGGCACAATAACAATGGCTGAACCTTCAAAGCCAGTAACTTTGACAGCAGTCGGACGGGAACTACCATCGGATGGAACCTGCTCTGATACCATATCGGCGTTCATACTGATTACGCACGCAGAAAATAATCGATTTGAAGATTCAAATCACAGGTTCATATTTTCTCTGTGTTTGTACATACATATATACACTAAGGTACATAGTCAGAGCATCACATTATGCGCAAATCATGGGATATAGTTTAATGATACAATCCCCCCTTATCCTCACACAATCATATCAGAATAATTCGTATTTAATCCCTATAATCACTCCTCTGAATTCCTTCTCCATTAATGTAGTATCTCCAACATGTTGTTTGATTTAGCTGTGGCTAATCTTGCTTTAATGGGTCGGTACAGTACCTTGTCAACAGATCAGGTTAAAAATCAACAGGAAGATAATTGAGGGTGGGCTTATGGATTAAATGAGATTGAACTGGGTACCACGTTAATTTTGTTTTGCCAAATTTATATATGGCTCGCAATGAAAAATCAGAATGTGTTGAAGCAGCTATTCGAGGAAATAGCAGCTGTTTCTGGTAGAACTGTATATACTTCAAGAAATTTATTTTTAACAGAAGTTGAAGAAACATTTTTGATATTTCAGAAAGTTTTGTGTGTAGTTGTTACTATTGAGAATGCAATGACGAGAATGAAAGTGCTACTATTTCAGTAGCTTTTTATGAAAGAAAATATGATATTTTCTTTGCGTTTGCAGATTTACTATTGCAAGGAAGACGAGGTTTGTTTGTATCAATCCTTACAGTTTGAGGTGCCTTTCCGAGAGGCAGAACCTAACTCTACCCGAGCAGATGTCACACTTTCGCATTTGGTGAAACCCAAAGCTTCAGCTAGTAGCTTTTTACAGCCCGTTGCCCCGTGACTCTTTAACCACGTTTTGCGGTACCCCCTCCTTATCCCTTTCTCTTTTTTGGCTTGCACCATATAATATTCAAACTATCTATAGTTTAGCAATAATATAAGATGTCATCTTCACTTAATCATCTATTTTTGTTCTGAAAAAAATAATTCACTTGATAATGTGTATCATTATTAAAATGGCTGTTTTTTGGATGAGCAAAGAATGAATTGGCTAACAATCAAGGCAGACACTCGTGCGCTGTTAGGCTATAGTCTATAGCAACACTTCACAAGTTCACAAAAGTTTAAAGAGTAAGAATGTTTCATCCTACCCCTGAGCCAAGCTAGAAATCATTGAGGGTATTTGCCTCTGACAACTAAATGCTTTATTATCAAAATTCAAATCAAGGGAGGAAGAATGTTCGTCTGATCATAGACTAGAAATTTGGATCTAAGGAATACATAACTACACAATATTGTGAGAACCCAATTTATTGCGAAACAAAGTACCTAAATCAACACAAAGGAAAGGCAACTGACATAGTTGAGTAGCGATGGTTTCTCAATATTGAACTTCTTAACATTGTTGTGGGAACATTCGTCCCGGAATTTTGAGCAAAGCTTGCCAAGTTCATGAGGTGTCAAATTAAACAAAAGAGGTTTTTCTTGCCCCTCTTAATGAATGGGGGCAATGGACCAAACCATATTGGGTTAAGGAAATTGATGAAAGTTAGGTCAGAGCATTGCCCTCCTCATTAATGACAGCCTTTAAGAGGGGAGTGGGAGACTGGAAAAAAAAAACCGCCTTCATCCATATAATGGTATGTTGAGCTAACCTCTTGGTGCAAGCATTTGCCTTATTGAAAATATGCTTTTAGGTGACTGACTAGTTCCGCGTGATGATGAGACTTATGTCATTCAGGGTATTTCTTAAAGGGTGAGTCCTAAATGTCCTTCGGATGTAAGGTTCTGGGCCTTCATTAAATCAAATACAAAGAGTGACCATTCTGCACCCTTAGAATGGAAGTGTTAATGGTGGTTCTGAAAAACAGAACCTTGAGAGTTTTTTCTAGACAAAATCAACTTAGCACGCTTGATGTGAACAAAAGAGGTACTGAATGTGATCTTTCTCTATTCCTGGTCTCTCAAAACGAAGAATGCTCCATGAAGTGAGTGAAGTGTTACGTTGCACAGATGACTTAGGCATATTTACTCTATAGGATGCTTTAGGATTTAGTTGTTGTGACTGGCCCAAAAAAAGTCTCAAGAGTTTATTTGTTTTTTAAATTGCTTCAGTCTAAACCTTTGTTTTCTCAACGCTCCATGACACATGATTTTGCCTTTGGGAGCGTTGGAATGTGTTCTGCCACAGAAACAAACACCCTTAGTTGCTACATATTAGAAGTAGTCAAATTGAGTACTAAATTTGTATTTAGGTTCTGAGTGCAGTATAATCATAGTCAATCATGTGTGAGTGTGACGGAAATACTCTGTCTGGGATTACTATATTGAAATAAGACATAGTCAACCGCGTTAGTTCCACCAAATCCTACAATCAACTTGTATATGAATAATAGGTAAAAGTTTGGTGCTAAGCACGATTGTAGTGGGTTTAGTGCTTGATTTACCTTAGCGTAGGATTCAAAATAAATGCAGAATGTTGCCCTGAAGAAAATAATGGGTAAAAAGCCATTTTTTTAGTTAAATTATTCTTTGGAGCAATGTCGCCCTTCAAATGTCAAAATGCTCTTTGGCTAACGAACATTGATGTTGACCACAGACTCCGGAGAGAAATAGGTTTGACTGACGTGGCATATATAGGTGAAAAAAATATTTGGCTTAAAAGGTTTTCCCCCCCTTAAATTAGCAACTAGCATCTTAAAGTTCAATAATATAGAAGTAAGTGTTCCACTTGTTTTACTGAAACATATGGCATCATGTTTAAGATCAAAATCCACCCCCTTAACCAGGTCCTACATTTAGGACAAGTCTTAAAATGCACGAGGTAATTGAAAACACCTTATATTTATATATATATATATATATTGGTACAAACCTTATATTTATATTTATAGCCGAAAAGAGTAGTTTGTATTTGAGCTGAGTCCTGAGTGAGATTCCAATTAGAAGGTAGTCTTGTATCTATTTTTCTGCATTACTGGTATCTGTTTGGTAATGGATCAGGCCCATGATACCGTAATTCATGGTATTCGCTATTCATTCCGAACGTAGGCGTTTTTCTAAATTTTGACGCCATCAACTGTTTAGCTCACGTCTAGTAACATTCTGCACCAATAATACTTTAGTGAAGAATTCATGAAATATAACTTGTATAGGGAAGCCTGTATTTAAAAAACGCAAAAAGAAGAAGAAGCAAATGATCAACTTGTTCAATGTTTAGCGTGGGAAATCCATGTTGGGAAGCAATGAGGCACCGCTAATGCCGTTTGTCTTATGCGGTCACCTGTTCTAACTAATCTTTTGTATTATATTCTTATTCTTCCTTAAGCAAAATCTCTAATCAATACTTTAATGGTCTTGACGGTGAAAGTTGACATCAAATTGGTTACTTCACGGAAAATAGGTGGAGAGAAGTTTATTGGTAGAATTATTGGGTTGTGATCGATAGTAAGATAAACAAATATTTTTCCGACTGGGATAACTTAAGGATCTGCAATTCCTAGAACTCCCCAATTTTTTTTTTTTTTTGAAATAATAATATAAAAATAGAGCAAATCTATGAGAAGATAGATATGATTTGTTGATTTTTATTTTATCTCTGATCGCCTCCACGTCTGGCAACTGTGGACAAATGATTAGAGCTCCTTTTACATCTACTGTTCATCTGATTATATTTTATATACGTTTTATACTGAGTGTAGACTGTGTAGAGTGTAGATATAGATTGTTGTTTGGATAACTTTAAAAAATTGAAATACAAATTGTCAGCGGTGACGGAAAGCAACCAATTTAATAAGTAATCAACATGAATTCATGGACCAAGCGTTCCATCTGAGAATATAGAATTTGTGTGTGGGTGCTCGTTTCTTGTGGGGTGGAGAAAATGATTGCGATGGAGCAATATGGGGGTTGTTTAATTACTTATTTTGGAGGAGGCTCATTTGAGAGCTTAGACAGTAAAGCCTGTCTCTTTGAAGGGGGCAACGCTTTCTGGCATGTCATCTGGACACGGGGCCCTCATCTGATCTTTTGCTCAGATTCGCTTCCAATATTCCCATTTCCTTACCACCCACCTCTTTCTTCTTATTATATTGTTTCCCTTATCTCATCGCTACCCTACCATCAATTAAATTAAAGGGTATGCAATAATCTAAATAATTTTATATATATATAATATTTTAAAGTATTCTTTAAAAATATCTTTTATGTACATTTAATACTATAAAATATTTTTAGGCCTTAGTGTTACATGTATAAAATAATATTTTAGAGTGCTGAATATAATTAAAAAATATATTTTTAGATACTAAATATTTTAAAAAAATATTTTATAATTTAGATGTAACTGAAAAAATAATTTATGGTACTAAATGAGGCACTATATTTGACTCTGAATTCATCTGCAAAACTCAGATGCCCTCTAACCCTTGGACCAATTAGACTCTGTGTGTGTGTGTGAATAATGTAGAATTTATTTAGACAGAAGATATTCTTAGTCGTGAGGAAGGAGGGCAACGTGGACGAACCGTAGTCACACACCTGTCCCTCCCTCACAGTGTAAATGGAGAATCAAAAGAAAAGAAAAGAAAATGAAGGGCAGCAAATGGAAAGTGGCATGAAAACAATCACATGACATGCCTTTCCTTTTCAGCCCCCCGCCTCTCTGTCTTGGCTTTCATTTGGACGCATCGCCCTCTAATCATTGCCTCCAATAAAACAAACGACTCTGGCCCCATTCCACCTTCACCTATTCATGCACGCCAAGTGCCATACATCCATTCCTCATTAATAACTACATGTCACCAATGGCATCCCATCCATTTTGTATTCTTGCATACCCCCCAAAAATTGATTTCAATTGAATTCTGAATATTGGGTAAAATTGTCAACATCCAATCCTCCCAGGAATCTTGGTAAGGAACACGATGCGATTCTTTATTGCATCCTTTATACTTAAGGATTCTCTATGCAAGTTAAACTGTTCCAAGGTTTTTTTAATACTATGATGTGTTATAGATTTTTTGTTTTATATTAGATTCGATTATATGGATGATATATTGATCATTCATCGGCTTGTCTTTCGTTCTTGTTCACCGTTGTTGGATTTGCCAAGGGTTGTATGCCCTGTGTAAAATTGTGGGGGTAAAATTTTCACCTTACTGTAAAATGCCACACATTGAATAACCCAAAAGATGACGTAGAGCCCAAAAAAACAACAGATTAGTATCGTGTTGCCGATGTGAAAGTCAGACCCTTGGCTTAGCGCCTTAACCTCTAAGAAAACCCTTAAATTATCCTCTCTTTCTTTAGGTTCTATCTTTGCAAGCAAGTAAAGATGATTGTTCCAACTTGGGAGATCTTATCCGCTTTAATAGCTACGAAATAGGTAATTGTGACTGCATGATACATACGAAAATCAACTCCTCTCTTGGAGTTTGAATTAAGTAGGGATCCCGTGACTATTGGGAACATAGAATAATTTAAAAAAAAAACTAGGGATACATGGTAAGAATAATTTGATAATTTAAAGAGCCAAGTTGTCCACTAACCACCTTGTCCAATCAAATAAACCTAAATTTTCCTCACGGGAACTGCAATGAGATGTGAGGTCTCTATCCCGCCCGCCCTCTCTTTCTCTCTCTCTCTCTCTCTATATATATATATATATATATCCACACACATTTTAATTCCCAATTAAATATCAAGAGTAGATTGTTTTCCTCGAATGTTATTCTGTTTAATTGACGAGGCAATTTTCCTGTTCACTCTTAGTGCAGTTTCCTTATAGTACGCTTCTAATTAGGTTGGCTACTCAACCACTTTAGAATTCAATCTACTCAACCAGCAAGAAAAACCCTAAATTGGTGGACGATGAATAATTTTCTTCTATGACAGAAAACGGGAAATACTGCAACTGGAAGTGCGTTACCATAGGGGAGACACAAATCCAGAATATTCCCAGGAAAAGTAATTTGGATCTTTAAAATGAGAAACACTGAATCATTTTTTCATCAAGACCGAGACGCTTAAGCATAAGATAGAGTTGCACTCTGTTTTCTATTCACTGCGATTCCTCTCATGTTTGATGTAATTCTTTTTTGTTTTTCACAACATTCCCCACACATGGTAACAAGTTTTCTATTATTTTTTTTTTATATTTGTACGTACTTTTGTTAATTTTAATTGAGTAATTTTTTTTAAAATTAAATTACTATCTCTCCCCGGGAAAAAAAAATCTTAAGCCAGTACCTATTACGTGGTTGACTTTGTTGGAGAAATAGTTGACAGATCCCGTTGAGATCCAGTTCTCTTCTCGATCAAAAGCATATTGTCTCACAATTCACGTACTCGGACCCTAACGTTGGTATTATTTTCTAATTTTCCAATGCTTCATATTGATTGGATCTGTATCTTTGTACACACCTTCATTCCTTCGTCATCACAACTAATAATCCCATCCTTAGTAGTATAACAGTCTGCAAACTATTCCTTTATGATTTCACTTTAATCATGCAGGGAGTTATTCCTAAAGTGGAACCTCAGGTAACTGTTGCCCAACAACCTCTTGGCTTTTTCCATTAAGCTTATTTCGGCTTTGTCTCTATTCTAACCATTTTGTGCTTTTATCAGACCTCGCCCATGGAATCAACTGCTTCCAGGGGTTCTGTGGGGACTCCAGCACCGGAGAAAACTGCTCCTGATGATAGTATTACTGAATCGCAGTTGATCACTCCCAATGACTCGATGTCCAAGAGAGGGAAGAATGACGCTGCGGCACTAAAGAGATCGTCTTGTCTGTCAATATATCCTTTTATCATCTAATTTTTGCGTTGTCACAGCACAGGGACATTTTAAAGCGTTTTTGTTTTGGCCCGTGGTTCCCAGGGTGACTCGTACATTTGCCACATGTCTTAGTCTGACAGTTGTGAAAGTTAGCTAAATGGTACGGCCATACGCATGTGGTGTGTGTACGATTTCATCTAAATCATTATTTGTATTGAGACTTTTAGTCTATACTATAATTTAAAAAAAAATAAACAATATTTTTAAATTAAACTATAATTTTAAATAAATTTTTAAAAATAACTTATAAATAAAAAAATATTTTATGAATATAAAATAATTATTTTATTTCTATTTTTTTAACACTTTCTTTTATATCTTCTCTTTCTTCTCTAACTATATCTCAAACCTTTTTTAACTTTATTATTGTCGTAGATCGATGTCTTTTGCGTTTCGTCTTCTCCTCCCTCATCTCTCTGTTACATATTGTCAACGTATGTCTTCTTCTTTTTTATCTTCTGCGTCTCGTCTTCCCCTCCCTCATCCTTTGTTGTAGATCACTATCGTATGTCGTCTTCTTCTCACATCTGATCTTTCTTATCTTCTTCTATTGCAACGATGGTCTAGATCTTACGTTTAATCTTTGTCTTCTTCCAAATCTCATAGTACAATAGTAAAAGAGGGATTTAGAAGAGGGATAATGATGGTGGGAGAGGAATGAGAGATGAGGGAACTGTGCATTGGCTAAAGGACACGGTGGAGGAGGATTAGGGAACAGTTATCACAGCCTTCAAATTATTTTTTTCTATTTCTAACACTTTGTCAGAAATAATATAAGACATGATTTATTTCCTTACTCAGCAATAAAAAAAATCTAGCATCGCTTAGTTGGAGAATTTGACCTCAGTATAAATAATAACCCGTACAGCGTACGGGTTGATCGTCTAGTTATTTATATTTTAATTCATTGATTAGGATAAAGAAATGTGCAATAAATGGGGGAAGCAAGGGAAGGACGCGTGGTTCCCTGTGAATTGCTTTCTTTCATTCTCTCTCTCTCTCTACAAATACTTATTCAAACTCTCACCCTCACTTTCCCATCCTTTTTCTTCTCATTCCGTTTCGATTCAGCACAATTCCCTTCCATTCTTATCTCTCCTCTGTCTTCCATCTCACTCCTCTCTTCCAGATTTCTGTTCCTTCCCTTCCCTGAAAACAAGGGTGTGCCAGCAGGATTCCCTGTTTCCGCCTCTATTATATGGCGTCTTTGCAGCCTGACTTAGATTCTGTTCATTCCGATTCGTTGCCGCGACCCAGTCTCAAAGAGCGCACCGATTTTGGGTCCGATTCTAACCACCACAATTCTCTCCACGCCGTTCGATGGAGATCCGACACGGAGCGTCGGATCTACTCATCCAAGCTCGTCGATGCTCTGCGCCACGTCCTCCGTCGCAGTACTTCTCTCCCGGCCAAACCTAGCGGCGGTCGTGAAATTCGTGAGACAGCTGATAGAGTTCTAGCCGCGGCGGCCAAGGGCAGAACTCGATGGAGTCGAGCGATTCTGGCTTCTCCGCTCGGCCGTTGGAGATTGCAGAGGCAACACAAGAAGGTGAAGAAGATGACAAGAGGATTGAAGAAACCGGAGATTAGGAGAGAGAGAAGGAGGTTACCGGCTCTGCAGAAGAAAGCGCGCGTTCTCGGCCGATTAGTTCCTGGTTGCCGTAAGGTCTCCTTTCCGAATCTTCTGGAAGAAGCCACTGATTATATATCTGCCTTGGAGATGCAAGTTCGAGCCATGACGGCACTCACCGAATTGCTCGCCGGGCGTGGCGCGCCTGCCGATCGACTCTTGGGGCCTCGACTGTAAAACATTGAATTGACTCCATTATTCAGCATATGGGCTTATCACGCCAGGTGTATCTTTTTTCTTTTTTCCCTCTCTAGAATATCGTTCTTATTGGTTTTTAAATTCTTGTATTTTATTGTGTATATGATGGCTTTTCTTCCTTTTGAGTTTTAAGATTCCCTATCGCAAGTCTTAACCACCTTTTTAATTTATTTCTGTTCCCTGTTCTCTAATTTTAAAGGAACATGAATGATACCTGCTTTGATTCCTTTCCTATCTTCTCTCTAAAAAATATATATAGAAATCAAGTGGGAATTGCATGATTGGCCTTTCCCTAAAAAAAAGGTTGTAATAGTATTATGAATCTCCATACAGCTGGTCATGAAAGCAAACCCGTCTCCAAGTCTGCAACTTGCATTTAAGTTAATCATCATTGGGGTTCAAAATTCATGCATCCGAGCTTTATATTTTAGTAAAAGGAAAAGTAAGCTTATTCGTGATTTTTCCCTTTCATTTTAATAATCGATGCCCCTTTTTCCGTTGGTAATCCACCTTCCTCGGGATTTGTATTGCTATGGAGTTACAACCTTGTATTATTGCCATTAAGCCCAGGATTTAGCTGTGTCATCGGGCGTGGTATATTGAGGCTGGACAACCTAATGCATCGCGTTGAGAGTTGAAAGTTAAAGTGACAACTCTTAAATAAAAGGCAGAACTTTTAATTTTAAGGAACAGTGATCAAGATCGTTGACAGAAAAGGACGGCATATGATCCATAATTATATTTCTTTTAAAATAATAATCTTTGATTGATGGTTAGTTATGTCAATTGTTATTGTTATTTAAAGAATTGCCGGTGGCTTCTGATAGGTAGCAAATAATCTGCCATCAACAGAAGCAGTAGTGGACCGTACAGTTTCCGTCCCACTTAAAAGCTATCCAATTTGACTTGGCAGCAATTATCTTAATAGGCTCTGGAATGCAAAATCACGCTTCTTCCAGGTTGAGATGTTCTCACGAGATCGTTAGAGTCAAGTAGTTAAACCAACAGAGCCTAGCTTTATAAACTAGGTAGCTAGTGCATCTTCATGAACGGAATGAAATCGCCTTGCCCTTGCCCTTGCCCTCATAAAATGAAGTTATGATTATTAGTGTTGTGCTGCAGTTTTGGTTGGTTATCTGTGAGATTTGAGTTGAAAATGGGTAAATAGGAAGGTGAGTATAAAGTTGAGGCTCCGTCCCATCATGTGCCTCAGTGGCCCTACAATATCACCCCTTCAAGGCCCCCACTCATATTGGCCTGCATGTGAGCATGTGAGTGAGAACAAAACTTTGATCACATGCGGATTTATTCATTTATTAATAGAGAGAGATTAAATTGGGTATTGGCATTTTTGAATGAATTGCATCCACATTGGTTGTTCCTGGACACGGACAATGAAGGGGTCAGACTAGACAGAGTCTTTTTGGGACCCTACCCCACCTTAGACATTGTTTGGCTGCGTTTTTTTTTAAAGGGAAAGTATAAATGTGTTTGGTTGGTTGGAAAAAATAGAGGGAAGGAGAGGAGAGATTTAAAATTTTGTCATTTTATGTTCCTCTCTCCTCTAAAATTGGGTTGTTTTTCAACGAGGAAGAAATTTTTGTTCTAATATTGACAAAAAATACCTATATTATTTTTTTATTATTCTAATGTTATCCATATTGACCTAAAATTATTTTTTTTTGTTACATACCATGTCAGTACTATGTTTTTTTTTACATTTTTTTTGCTAATGTCAAGTAAAATAATTGTGCTAGATATATATTCAGATTATATATCTATATTAGAAATGTTATTTTTTCTGTAAGCTTATATAAAATTTATATAAAAATATATATTTTAACATAAATATATTGACAAAAAATAATATGTATATATTATAAATATATTTATGTTTTATAATTATAAAATTAATGACAGAATATTAACATTTTTCATATTTTTTAATTTTTTAAGATATTAAAAGATATATTAAAGTTCATTAATATGTTAAAATTGATGGAATCATGCTTTAAAATATATATAAGGATATTTTTATCATATATAAATAATGTAATAGGTTTTATAATATTCATATTTTAAAAAATAATAATTTAGATATAAATATTATAAAAAAATATAGAGGAAAATATAAATTAAAAAATAAAGATATATTTATTAACTTCTATTTAATTTCGTTCTCTTTTTAAAATTAAACAATAAATCTCTCATTTCCTCGCTTACACCCTAACTAAATAAAATTTATAACATCACACACCTCTTTAAGTATATCCAAATAAAGCCTTAATGGGTGAACTGTTGGCCACTTTCGAAGGAATTCCCTTTTCTTAATTAAGGCGTGCCACGTGAGGAACCTTGACCATCCAACTGTCACCTTCCAGATGGTGACTCATCTTATGCAATGTGGTTCAGGTACCACTCCTCATATATATTTATTATTATTATTATTATTTTATGTATTTGTTGAGTTCTTTCTTCCCTTCTCATTTCGTGCACTCACATTAGTCACCGCATTTCACATGCCTCCATGTGCCTCCATTTATGAAGCCGCCTATTTTCTTCTTTTTCTCTTTCCTTCCCTTTTACTTTGGCACTGCTTGGCTTATTGTAGAGGGCAAACATCATCCACTTTTAGGCCAAGATGGCCTAATTCTTGGAATATACATATCTGCCGTAAGGGGGAATACTAGGAGCCATATCATCATGATATATTTCTCAAGGGCTGTTTTGGAGCTATGAAACGGCAGGTGTCCTTCACATTCCCAATCAATTCAATACGCCCACGGACCACAGTATATAAATAAGGTTCCGTATTTCTGGAACATGGAGCGTCACTAAGACAACCTAGCTCTTAGATACAAGTGTAGGTGGTCCATTTCAAGACATAGCTGGCTATGTGTGTCCGATGTTCATTTTTTTTTTCTTTTTTAAAAACTAAATTCCTATAAATATCCCTTCCCCTTCTTCTTTTTGACCTGGGGTCCCCAGCTAGGTCACAGACCTCTGTGTGTGTGTGTGTCCCTTTTATTGAATATAATTTTCGGTGTAAAAGGTCAAAACAAGGGAACAAGGTGAACGGGACGGTCAGTTTGAGGCATGAAAAGGTGTCGGTAATTATAAGAGGCTCACATGGTTCCAAGAACTTGACATCGAATTGTTTGAAGCACTTCACTCCCAACACAAGCTTGTGAAGTAATCATAAGATTCGGAGCCTTTTGGAGCCTAAAGCATCATAATTTGGATAAGACCCCTTTGTTTGCTTTACTTGTCTCGCCAATTGAACACCGTCATCGACTTGCCCAAATACTCCACTATCCAGGCTTCTGCCGCAGTTACTGTTTCTCTCTGTTTTTTTTTGGTTCCTTGTTATTGTGATGTCAATATTCAAATGTTGACCCACCACTACTGAATCAACATTAATGATTAAACTACCCAGAGACGTGCTTGCCAAGATCTTCTCGCTTGCGTTGACGTCACTATGAACAGTGGTGTTCCTATCAATTCCGTATGCCATATTAATTATTTATGCTCAAAATCCTGTTATAAACGATTTTTTATTTATTTATTTCCGGATAAAATTATTTCTCGCACTGCTTTAGTAGAAACTAGCAGGTGTCATGTTACCAGTCACAGAAGCGTGAAATGGCAACACGGGGTACTCTGACATGTCTCTGTCTCTTTCCGATGAATATCATCTTCCTAACTAAATTGTCTAGTAACTCAACTATTTATATAGAACGACCCAGCTTTGGGATCAAGTGGCCGAAAGTGGAACATATCCCACTCCAATCAACTTGACAATTCAACACACAAATAATTGAATACGGTTTCCCTTTCCATCTGTTGAGAACACATGGGGGGGTAAAACGGGGAGAAGATCCATATGAAAGAGCTTTTATTATTCAGGCACCTTTCTTCTTTTAAAAAAGAATTAACCAGCAGTAGTATTGATTAGACGTTGAAACGACTAAAAATGAAGGGGCGTTAATGTTAAAGGCCTAGATTAAAGCCATCGTTAAATCCTAAAGCTGTAAAATTCCCTTGAGTGAAAGGTGATTGTGCAAAGGATGAGCCGAAAAACCAACGCTGAAAAAGCAAAGGGAGCTGGATTAGCATGTAAGCTAAGCGCAGCCTTTCTTTTGCACTTGATTGGACGGGGAAAGATAATGGTGCGCTAAACGACAAAAATTTAAAATGGCTTTTGAGTTGTCAAGGTCCAACGTCACACTTTAATGACCCAACAAGGACCCTCACATTGGGTTGGGCCCAAACCCAGTAATCGACAACTTGTATGTCGTACAAAGTTTGTGGCACAGTAGTATATATAAAAAAAAATTGTGGCACAGCCTAACAACAAACGAGTTTGTTTACTAATATAAAGTTGGTAAGGCTCAAATTACAGTTGGTCTAAATAGTAAGGAATAATTTTATATCTCATAAAAATGTAAGTTCGATTTTCGCTATTATTATGAGGGCTCATTTGGTAGGTGATCTCATAAATCTCCTGTAAATATTTTCTGAGTCCTTTGGCTATGCTTTGACCTTAATAGGAAACTAGTTATTACCAGAGAGAAGAAAAAAGAAAAATGGTATTATTTTATTAAAAATAAGAAAGATAAGAGAGAAAAAATAGTGGAGACGAGAAATAGTGTAAGAAAAAATAAGGGTAAAATAGTAATTAAGTAATTTATAAACGCTTATAAAAAATTTTAGTTTTAAACTATAATTTAATTTAAATTTTTTTTAACAAATATAAATTTTTATTTTAATTTTTTTAAATTAAAATTTAAATTAAAAACTTTTTTAAAATTTCAGTTTAGACTCTTTCCAAACCTATATAAGTAAAAACTAAAAAGGGAAGAATAATGGGGTCACGTAGATGATAAACTTTAAATACTAATGTTTATTAAGTTTTTATTATCATTATTTAATTATTCACTCATGTTTCTTATTTATTATTGTATTTTAAATTTAAATTATAAGTACGATGCTTATTTGCCATATGCTTTCTTTATCTATGTGTTCTACTCGTATTTATTAATTATAACATTAGTGACGGAGGATGCCCCGCCGAATAAAAATAGAAATCTCAAAAAAGGACCCCGATAAACGGGGAAAAAAAATGGTCAAACGTTAGTTGAGTTTTCAGGGGGATGGGACCCAGTCTAATCCAAACCGGGAAAAAGGCTTTGGGTGAACCGAAGCCTCTGTTCTTCGGCTCAAAATACTGTGCCAATCATTGGGCTAGCCCACGACTTATGGCCCAAGAATGGGAAGTATACAAATGGACTTACGGGGTAGCTGGAGATAGCCAGATAGGGATCTTAAGCGACAGGGACCAACCCCTGTCGGTTAAAGATCTCCGTTGGGAGACTCATCCACTATAGCCAGATACGCGACGCGGATCGAATCCGGATATAGTCGGGGCAAAATTCCAGTGAATCGAGTGGGCAAAAAAAAAAAAGATAGGGATCTTAAGAAGTTTGTAAGCTGAAGGACCAATTCTTCTCGCTGCACCTAGTGTCACAGAGTGAATAGAATTACCCGAGGAGACCTATGCTTTAAGATTTGGATGTGTTGCTAACTACATGACAATAGAAATTTAGAGAAAGATTACTGTTTTGAGCTTTGGCATGGTTTTATGTGTTTGTTTCAGCCGTCCCTGTACTTCAAATGGAAGCAGAGTCACCTGTAATTCCCTGCTTTTGCCATTCATAATTGGGTAGTTATGAACAGAACCGCTATGGAAAATCCACTGTGGAGCCATGCTAAGCCACAGAGAAACACAATGTTGCAATCACACGCTACTCTAATATTTTCTGAACGAAATATTTGCCACGTTCAAACTAGATCCGAAGGCAAATAGTCACTATAATCTAGCGATGGGAAAACCCTGAAAGCCTGGGATTAAGATGGTTTCCCCGAAATACTAAGCAAATTTCCACTATAAACGAACATAAACAATTGAGGAAAATTTTTAGGGGAAAAAACAATAGTAAACAGAAGCGCCCCCAGGGGAAAAAGGGGGTGAACTCACAAAAACAAAAATTAGGGAAATTCAGGCGCATCAGGGACTCAAGTCACTCCAAATCCCCCCCTCTCTCGGGAACATCGGTGGCTCCGCCCAGTAGAATCCCAAGCCTGTGTTGCAGGTAATGATGTTGGCAACACTTGCTATGCACAGAATCTTCGCGAGAGATTGTTCACTTCAGACGGTACAGCCACAGAAGAGGAAGAAGAAACAGAGCGTGGAGACGATGGAGACGGACTCGAAGGCGGTGATGACTCCCCAGAGGAAGTCGTCGACAATGGAGAGGCTGAGGAGGTTGGACCAGCCGATCAGCCTCCGCGGGGACCAGAGAGAGCCGGACGCAGACCACCTGGGCGACAAGATGTAGGAGGAGAACATCCCCGTCCACCGCACGAGCGACGATCTCACCGAAAAGTCGAAGTCGAACCAGCGGAAAGCTGAAGAGGGCCAGCCACCGGCCATGGTGCAGTGAGCTGTGGTAGGGCTCGGTTAGGTGATAAGGCTAAAATCACCTTGCTTTTGTACTCCCGCGGAGATGAGAGGGCTTCTCTATGACATTGCGGCCTGAATTATGGAGAAAAGGGGATGTTAGTCTTATAGAGATGGTGATGATGAGTTGTGGGTTGAGTAAGTAGAGCGGGGTCACATGGACCGAGCCTCGTTGGGGGTTGGGTCCAATACGATGACCGGTGGATGGAAGTAGTGGGCCCCATGAGAGGGAAATTTTGAAGATATACAACTGTTGATTAATTAATTTCAATTTTTTAATTTTGGGAAGTCGGGGGGTGGAGGGAGAAGCTCTAAGTTGTGTTTGTTTAGTCCAAATGAGAGCGGCGAGTGAAGACCGCGTGGTCGCATCCAGATCAAGGATTCCACTAGTTATCAGCTACTTCCAAACAAGACGGATATTTCATACAATTTTGAATTCCTTTTTGTTCGGATTCCTTTTTTGGTAATGGAGGGAAATATTCAAATTTCAAAGCTTTTATAACTAGACCAATTATTTTGGACGCTAGTGCCTAGGGCCTAACTTTCTTCTTGTTTTTTTTTTTTTGATAATATGCCCAACTTTCTTTTCTTGTGAATATATATATATATATATATATATATGGGTGTGTATACAGCCCTCATCAAGTGTTTGTTAATCTCATAAAGTCATCAACTATTTAAAGATTGAGAATAAAAGACACTAGTACACTAGTCATGAAATAAGCTACTGGCCACAGCTGGCTACAGAATTTTGCCCATGGATATGGAGTATTTTTTTTTCCTTGTCTTTCCACTGTGCCTTTTTTCCCCTTCTCTTTTATGTATAGTTATTTGTTTATTGCACCATAATCCCTTCACATTTCAAAAGCTGTGAAGATTACACGGCGCAATAAACGCATTAAAATGACATCATTTTCCCTATATTGTATGTATTTACACTTGGATTATTAACCGTGTTATTTGGATTTTTTTCAAGAACTAAATTAAGAGATTTTGGATTTAAATGTGGGAAATCGTTTATGGACAAATTATTAGGCTACTTAGAAGATTTTTACTAATACTTTCTATAATATAAAAAATAATAGTTATAAAAATATCCTGTCGGTTTATGCAAATATAAACAGGTCCCCTCTAGTTTCTGTAAAATATGAAACAGACAATCGTTTTCTGACGAAGAAAGGACAATCGTGTTCCCCCCCCCCCCCCCCCCACCAATAAGAAGATGGCTTTTTTTCTCCGCAACGCGTTAAAGCACACTGTAAAGCTGAGCCCTAATCTGTTTGGGCCAACGCTTTAATGCACACTATAATGCTCAGCCCTAATCTGTCTGGGCCGCAAGTTTCGATGGACGTCTTCTTGATCCGGACGGAGTCTGCACAGTTCACTTGAGACCCAGACTACGTAAATCGAGTGGGTCACGCATGGCGGCTTGAGCGATCGCCCTCGCACCCGCCCGCCCACAAGCATGTCGTCTATATTGGCCGTGTGGAAGGAAGTTTTCCGGTGCAATAAACCCTTGCCTTAAACCATGTCCGACAACGAGGATTGCACGAACCAATATGGTGTCCTCCTCTACTATAAGTATGCTCAAATTCCTAACCTCGATCACCTCCTCACTTGCTACGAGTCTAATTGCTCCTCCCTTGGCCTCCTTGGTCGCGTTCGTCTCTCCTCCCAGGGCGTCAATGTCACTGTAATTTACCCTCACTGTCATCTCCCAGTTTCCTTTCATGCATTCTTATTAGCTTTCTATATTTTCATCGTTACGTGTTGTCATTCATTTTTCTCTTTTTCGACTGGGTTTCATTAGGTTGGTGGCAAGTTATCCTCTCTAGAAAGACACATTGAAAGAGTCAAGGCTGATAGCTTATTTGAAGGGATTGATTTCAAGCTTGCTGCATGTCATCAACCATTAAACGACAAGGTTGCAAAAGAAAGCGGATTTACTTCTCTTTCAGTTCGAATTGTCAAGGTAATTTTCGTCACTGGCTTCTTTTTTAGTCAATTAAATTTGTTTGTAGTATATACAAGCCCCTGCATTTGAGGCAATTAGTGCTGCATGGGCATATGTAATTAATGTTATAATGACTAATTAGAACTCACCAGATGTTTGGCTGCAATAGTTTCTGAAGTCTGGATAACTCAACAGCTGAGTATCTAAGGGGAAAAAATAGAAGAAGCGTTCCAATATCGGATGAGAAGATAAATTTTGCAGGAAAATATCAGAAATTCAACTGCCCATTACATCCGCAGATTGGATTTTCTTTAGTACGAGACATCGACCCATTAGATTTGGAAGCTATACTTATTATTTTAACAACTGCACTGTTACTGTTATGCGGCTTTAGAGGAATAATCAATACATACTCGCCAGTCGTTTGATCACAAATGAAAAACGGTCTTTAGCTTTTATTTATCGTTTGCCATTCACTTTACCATACTAAGCTCTTGCTACTTGTGATCGATTTTTTTCTGTCTGCTGGAACACAAGCTTGGAAATCCAGTCATTATAGCTAGTTTCTAAATTTCTCAATGATATGTTAGTTCCCTATTTGTAGGAGCTGGTTACTCTTAGTTCTCATCCCTTGCTAAAACCACCAGAAATTTCAAACGCTGGGAGACATCTCTCTGCAGTTGAGTTTCATTCTGTCCTACAGAATGCTGGTAAGTAGCTACAACTTGCTAGCATTGACTTATATCATTTGTGCACGTTTCTTTAGTTCATTTTCAATTGCCCGGCATTGTATTTCTTGCATGTTTATTTGTCCTTTTCCATTTTAGCCACCTTTAATATTAATATTTCAAATCTTGATCTTCTATTGTATTTTTTTTTAAGCCAAGGAGAGTCCGGCAGATGGCCTTGTCTTACTTGATGCAAGGAATCTTTATGAGACAAGAATTGGGAAATTTCATGCACCAAATGTTCAAACTTTGGATCCACAAGTTAGACAATACAGTGATCTGCCATCATGGATAGATGGTAATCATGATCAATTGAAAAGGAAGCAAATCCTCATGTAAGGACTGCTAATATTAAAAGTTCTCTTACGCAAATCCTTGGTCCAAAGCATCAATCTAGTATGTTCATGCAAATCCCAAAATGGTGATTTGATGATAGGATTTGTCATTTAGCAATTATTACTGTGGTTAAGTATCTTAATAGTAAATTATGGCATGTTATGCAACTTGTTGGTTTATTACAGGTATTGCACTGGCGGAATCAGATGTGAAATGGCATCAGCATATATTAGGTCAAAAGGTTTGGGCTTTGAGAATGTGTTTCAGGTATGCTCCTTGATTAACACCTAGATTAAACTGCATCCACCTCCTCTCTTATCTTGTTTTCCCAGGAAAATTTGTTGTTGACATGATTTTGGCTTTTATCATAATCATAAGCTGTTCACACTACCTTTGATAAGTCCGTAGCAACATAAATGCCTTGATACCTTTGTGTAATAAAATATGATCGACTGTGAAGTGTAGATTTTTTCAAAAGTATTGATGGTTAAGATTGTAACATTGATGACATGTATTCCTTGTTACTTTGGATCAATTACAGCTATTTGGTGGGATACAACGATACTGAGCAATTTCCAGATGGTGGTTTCTTTAAAGGAAAGAATTTTGTTTTTGATCATCGGTGTGATTTTTCTGTTCTTGCACTTTATTGAAACTTATTATTACTTGTTAAGAATAATTCCTCTAGCTGTTCTTCATGAATAATTGAGTACAGTAGCTCATCTATTTGCCTTTACCATTTGGATAATTGTTGCAGTAACTGATTGCAAATGCTGTCAATTTCAATTTGATATCTTTCAAACATTTTTTCTGTTTTGTTTCACTTGTTATTTATAATCTGTGGTAATGACATTGGATCTGTTTTGTTTCACTTGTTATTTATAATCTGTGGTAAGGACATTGGATGCTTTCACTGTAGTGATGGATTTATTGTATATATTGATGCCCAGTAGTGAAATGGTAAAGCTGAAAACGGCTGAAAATGAACGGATTGTTGCTGCAACATTTGGATTAATCTGCACCTCATTTTTACTATGGCTGTAGAATATCTGTTGGGAGCTCAGATACAAACGTGATTGGTACCTGCCTTACTTGTGGGTGTTCGTTTGATAATTATTCTTCACGGAGCAGATGTAATTCTTGCAGAATGCTTGTTTTGGTCTGCAATAGTTGCCAGGCATGATCCATGATTAGCATCTTATCCATAAATCGATACTGTAGAAAATTAGTCCTTCCAAACCCATCCAATATCTGCTTTAGTCTCCCCGCCCCCCTTTTCCTTTTGTGTTTTTTTTTTCTTCTGAAGTCTGTCTTTGTGGTCCACCAGAATGAAGCTGCAACCTATGTTTGTGAGTTGTGCCAACAACAGGGCAAGGCTGCAAGGATGATGCAGCTAACCGAAGTTATTGAAGCAGAAACACCACTGCCAGATGTTGAGTTTCAAAACGTTCCATTGGATACTACTTTTTCATCTCATGCCTCAGAAAGATGGTAAGGTCTGTGATCCGTATTGTCTTAGCAATTTTTGCTCCCTACTTTCTGTCAAATTGTTGTCCAGTTAGTTGATGACTAATCTACAATTGTCAAGGAGTAGTGAATTGTTTTGGAGGAGAATTAGTATATTAAAATTTAGAAATTTCTTGCAGCAATGTTTCTGGGGTAGAAATAAGTTACCAGACTAGCGGCTGTTTAACTTATGGTATGGTTAATAACTTAATAGTTAATATATTCTACTTGTCTGATTAATTGTTTGATATCTAAGAAATCTTGTTTTTGAGGAATTCATAATTTTTTCTGTTTCTCCTTAGTTGGTGATTAAATGCTATAGTTTGCTAAAAGTCTGTAAAGTCGTGTTGCAGATGTCAGGTCGGCAAGAAAACTCAGAATCTTGTGCTTGCATGGATTTCGGCAGAATGCATCAGGGTTTAAAGGAAGAACAGCATCATTAGCCAAAAAAATAAAGAAAATTGCCGACTTATTTTTTATAGATGCGCCTCATGAGTTGCCATATATTTATCAACCCCCAGTGTTGGAACAGCATACAAATTGTGCATCAACTTCGTTGCCCTCAAGTCCGCCTCCACCTTCGGAGAATTGTAAGAAGAAATTTGCATGGTTTGTGCCACCCAACTTTGACAGAAGAGGTAGAGCTGATTGGAAGGTAGCCGATGGCCCATTTGATCCACTTCAATACCAGCAGCAAACTGATGGACATGATATTTCCCTAGCTCATTTGAAGGCCGTGTTTGTTCAAGAAGGGCCTTTTGATGGAATATTGGGATTTTCACAGGGTGCAGCAATGGCTGCATTAATCTCTGCACAACAAGAGAAGCTTAAAGGTGAAATGGACTTCAGATTTGTTATATTGTGCTCAGGCTTTGCTGTCCATAGAAAGGAGATGGACTGCGAGTTGATCAAATGCCCTTCTCTTCACATTTATGGTAATGAACACGGTAATGACAGGCAGATAGCCAACCAAGCTAGCAAGGAACTTGCTTCCCTGTATGATGGAAGTAGTTTGGTTACTGTTGAACATGATTGTGGTCATATAATTCGTACGCGGTCTCCGTACATCGATGTGATAAAGGACTTCCTTAATCGCTTTTTGCAATAGGTCTAATAGGCTCGACAGTGTTTTAATCTCTCGTTGCTCTTCAGTTTTGGTGGCAATATCAAAAGACAATGCGAGAAGAAAGTACTGGTGCTGCCACAGAAACAAGTTGCCCAGGTAATTTTTGTTTTATAACTGAAACTATCTTATTAGTTTCTGACAGTGGGTAAAAATGTTGATTTCAGTTTTTGTCATTATTAGGTTAGAATTTTGAATTTCGGGGCCATGGACGTCAGCGTCAACGGAGGTGTATGTTGTAACTTAAGCTTGACCTTAGGATTAGGTGTGTAACGTATGCACATTTAATGTAATCGCTGGGCTATGATCAACCTAAAGTAGTAATCGAATGGACCCGTGAGTGGGATCCAACTACTCGTTTTTTGACACATGTCCTTACGGTCCTTTGCTTCCAAGGAGACATATCCGACTTGCCTTTAAGAAACGAAAAAAATATCTTCTAAGTGCTACGGTAGAGGACGGTGAGTGCTATAATTAAATGAGAAATAAGGTAGAATAGTATAGTTAGTTCTGCTTCTTATTTTCCGTATTTTCTTCCCCACCATTTCAGCCCAGATTTTTTCCCGGCTTGGAGTTATACATCTTATCAACCTTTGAATGAAGAGTTTGTTGAATTACAAATATCTTTCCTGAGTAATGGAGGCAGTGGTGCGAACGGCCTAGGGGCGGATAGTAGTTAGCTGGTAAAATTTACACGCCATGCCTCTTTTTGCTTTCTTTTTCTTCTTTTTTAATTGAAAACCACCACCTAACCACCTTTTTTGTTTATAATTATTTAGTTATTTCATAAAAAAATTGAGGTGAAATTTTCGGATTGACTGGTTGTTTTGGATGTGAAAGAAAGAAAAACAAAATGATAAATTGAAGGGAAAAAAGTAGAAATACAAAATACTCCACCAAATAAATGAATCAAAACCATTCTTTTAAATAAAAGGAGGATGAAGGAAGCAAATATGCAAAGAGAAGGGGATAGCCAATTAGCCACAAAGGGCCATCGACAGAGAATGAAGAAACTGTTGTGATGAAAAGGACCCATCAATAGAGAATAAAGAAGAAGCCACCAATGATGAGGATTGAGACAATTAGGACACGATGCGATTTGGATGGCAACACATGAGCCTTGGGTGAATAAGATGAACAATGGTGAGGAGGACGAGGGATCTTGAATGAACCTTTGGCAGAGAAGATAAGTAGAGAAAAAAAGTGAGCATCAAAAGATCCTAGTGAACAAAGATGAAAATGGATTCAAAGAAAATGGAAGGCCTCTTCCATTTCTATCAGATCATTTTCCGTCTACCAAACAGGCCATTAGTATAACAAATAAAAATAAAACCACAGAACCTAAATGCTGCATTTAGAAGGAAACAAACAACAGCAGCTGCCCTTCCGTACCCAAAGTTACCACTTTCCGAGCGATAGGACAAAACACGAAAGAAGAAAACAGGCACGTACTATTCTTGTATCGTCACGAACCAACAAACTGCTTTTTTTTTTTCCAAACAAGAGAGACGAATGAACGAAGCATCGTGTAGTTGAGTTGTGTTGGATTCTGACATTCAAAACGTTATCAATTATCAATTGAAATCGGGAACTGCATTTCTGATAAATTTTAATATTACATTGGAAGTTGTACAACGTAGAATTTAAGAGGATCATGGGAGAAGGTGTGGGATAAGATGAAGTAATAAATAGGTGAGGCTACCAAAATAGCAAATCCAACCACATTACCCTCAACACATTGTATTCCACCTACCCCTTTCCCCCCTCATTAACTCTCTCCCTCTCTACTTGGCAACCGCATCTCCCGTCCTGGGCCCCATTCATACGCCCCGCTCCCTCAAATGATATTAATGGTCCCTTGCATAGGAGGCCTTCAACAAGAAATTAATGTTCTCATGTATTAGTCACCTAGTGGATCATTACTGAACTTCTCTTTAAATATTATATTTTTAATATAATTTATTAGATCATTAATGAGTCAACAATAACTTCTTAATTCGGATGTTAGTTAGAAATGGCTTTTGTAATAAGGACTGAATGGAGAGAGTAGTTGTGAGTATTTAGAAAGAAAAAAAAAAGAGGGTTTTGAAGGGAATGCCTTTCAGGAGAGGAGATTAATATTATTATAGTCGGTGAGTTGACGAGCAGTGGCATTTTTGTATTTCAGGGGAAACTCAAGGGCAATTTCAAATATAGACAATTATATGAACCCCACCAATGTGAGGGAAACCGCCGTGCAGAAAAAAGGAAGCAAGCTCGATCCAAACTCGGAAGTGGGAAGATGTCTCTCGTGACGGAGGAATTGAAAGCTAAAGCAGAGGTGTACCGTGGCGACGAGCTGTGCCAGGAGAAGTCAAAGTTTTTGCTGAAGGAAGTAGGGCTTCCGAACGGGCTTTTGCCTCTGAAAGACATGGAAGAATGCGGGTATGTGAAAGAAACAGGGTTCGTGTGGCTGAAGCAGAAGAAGAGCACCACCCACAAGTTCGACAAGATCGGGAAGCTGGTTTCTTATGCCCCTGAGGTCACCGCTCATGTTGAGCATGGCAAGATCAAGAAGCTCAATGGCGTGAAGACCAAGGAGCTCTTGGTCTGGATCACGCTCAGTGATATCTTTGTGGATGACCCTCCCACTGGCAAAATTACATTTAAGACCCCGGCTGGCCTCTTCAGGTCCTTCCCGGTTTCTGCCTTCGAGATTGAGGAGAAGGAGAAAGATGGCAAGGAAGGTAAAGAGGCTGCTGCGGCTACGCCCGTGGAAGTTAAAGAGGTCTGATTTTCTAAATTATTAATAACGATAATTGATCTATTATCTGATTATCTATCTGTTGCCATCGTTTCGGGTTAGTGTTGTTATCAGATGATATCCTTATAGATGTACGTTCACGCTTTCGCATTCAAAGAAATCAATCCCGTTTCTTTTGAGACTGAAGTTGATTTAAGCTTAGCGATTAGAGAGTCGTGTTTGTCGACCAAGAAAATACGATTTACTGCGCTTACACTGTAGCCGAATCGAACCAAATCAAGAGAAAAAACGAGGTTGAGGGTAACAGTAGAACTGGATTTCATAAAAAAGTAGATCTCGCCTTGTATTGTTTTTAGCAACTAGCAAGCAAAAACGAAAACTGAGACGCAGGAAGTCCGTTACAAGTTGAATGGAATCATTTCTCTAATAAATGAAAATTTCTTCTGATGTAGGGAGAAATTAATATTAATAGTCTACAAAATTATTTTAATAAAAATAATAAAATACATATTATATTTCCACTTAAATATATATTGATTTCTATATACGAGGAGGCGGCGTCTTTTTTCTTTTGTCTACGCTGCCAATACAAAGGCAAGATACTCGTATTTTGGAGCTTGTTTAGGTTTAGATTATAAATAATCAAAAACATAATTTGAATGAAAGCAAATAACCGTCTAGTTCCATTAAAATCATGATTTTGATTAAGTTTCAAGCCTTCGGTCACGGTTTCATGTTTTGACTTTTGACTCTCCAACCATCTATTACTTAGCTAATGGCCATCTGGGAGCAGTTTTTCTTTTTTCTGGGATTTAAAAAAAGTAAAAAATAATAATGGTGCAGAGAAGCTGTACAATGTATTATTTGACGGGGCAAGAAAAAGAATGATGTATTGAAAATGGATAAAAAAAATTCAGGCTTAGCCCCAAAATTAGAGGGAGCAAAAAGGCCGAAAACAGATAAGGAAAATGTTTCTGGGCATAATAATTAGATTTACAGTTTGTAACAAAAAAAAAAGATTTACAGCAAACTTGTAGAAAGCCTATGAATCGGGCCCCATATATTTACAGTTATTGGTCAGATCCTGACGATATCAGACAAGAATCTGGGACTTGGCAGCATTACGGGAGCATATTTTGCGGCCGCTCTTGTTGAGAGCACAAACACAGATCTCAAGAAGTTCATAATCCTCCTCCCAGAACAACAATGATGCCGCCTTAGGATCCTTCAAAAGCATCTTAGACGCAAGGAAAGCCGCAATGGTCCATGTCTGATAGAGGCGAGCTTGTTTCCCCACAAATTTGCCACTGCGAGTGTCGTAATACTCCGGCCAACTATCCATCGGCAGCCTCCTCTCCACCAAACCCACTGCTTTCTCCGCCAGTTCCACCCTCCCCATCTTCATGCATGCCAGTGTGAACTGCCAATCAAACATTACTTATTAGAATGCATAATAATGAAAGTTTAGACAACGTGCCGTTCATTTGCCTAGACCTTCTGGTTTGGTTCACATCTGATTTCGTTTATCAGATACGTTCACTGATGGACGTGACAGCAAATGACAAGATTTGAAACTGGGCCACATATAAGTTGGCTGTTAAACCCCGAGGTCGGCAAGTTTTGAAAGTCAAGCATGTATTAATTTCACATATCTGTTCCAGTACGCAGAATGATTCCTATGCATGTATTATTAGGGACATATTCTTTTCCCCTCTTCCTTAATTTATTTCTATTAGCCGGACCGCCATAACATAGCACAACAACAACAACCAGCTCATTTCAGAAATTAGTGACTCAACGGTTGAGACAGTAAGACACACCAGAAGATGGACCAACTATATATTTTGACTTCTTCAGCAAACCCATTGCTTTTAGGAGACAGATTTACCTGCCACAGAAGTACCGGCCAAGATCCCCCGTTGTGATACGACCAAGGACTGCACAAGTTAAACAAAAACTTTACCAAATAGTTCAACAAGCTACTCACAGATAATAGAACCCCAAAGAAATAGAAATCAGGAGCAGAACTTACGTGTTCTTTGGGTCACAACCAGTAACTACACGCCAATCTTCCGACTCCAACGCAGGATAACATATCTTAAGAGGCATCTTCCCCACAAGATCATCCCATTTCTGTTCTATCATATTCAAAATAGCCTCATTCTGCTTCGGGGTACCCAAAGCCGAAACGATGGACCAAATATTTCCAAGCATGAAAAACCTGAAATCCATGTGTGCTGGCTGCAAGTTGCCAATCAGATACCCGCCATTCTCTGGAATCCAATCCATCAGCCACATAGGAATCTGTTCTGGATAGATGTTGAACTTGTTAGTGGCATTCGTGGAATATTCCTCTGTTTTATACCTGTATATCTCATTCATCCTTTTCTTATCCAGCCAATAATATTCTCTAATGTGGAACGACAGTGCACTGAGTCTGTTGCTAATGGCCCTAACCAGATTCCTTGATCCATCACTTACTTCCACCATCTCACGGGCGCAACGAAGGGCTGAATAGAACAGTGCCTGAATTCGCAGTTTCATATAACTTGTTTAGGGCAAAGACATCACTTGATATAAAAAACAAGAATGAAAGCGTAGTTTCGCTCACTTGGATCTCGAGTGGGTGACCGTGAATGCCCATTCGCCTGTCTATCATGCAAGACCCATCAGTAACCAGCAGAGAGGGGAACATATCAAAACCATCAGTCAAACACAAGTTAAGGATCATTCTTAAGCCTGTTTGAACATCTACCCTTTCTTGCAAGCTGTAATCACCGGTGAGCTTCCCGTAAGCCCGCAACAAGATGATCCACCACAACCCTTGTGAAGAAAATAGCATAGAAATAACAGGAGGAAGTCAGGTGATGCTATTAACAAATAAAATTTTGGATCCTGCTCATGGTTTTCTAATGCACTGGCAATTTTCAAAATCACGGTTCTTTTACATGCTTATTCTGGATAAATGACTGCACGAACCTGAATCCACAGGAGCAACACGCCCAATAGCTGATTCCCCAAAATCAGGATCTAAAACTTCTTCGTAGCTATCTTTCTCAAGAGGCATGGTTTTAACTTTGAAGCTTGCAGGCATTAAGCCTTGCCCTGGGCTGTAACAGTCCACTGTCTTCTCCCAACTCTGTCAAAATTAAGTAGGACTTAGAAAATTGAAGAAGTTGTCATTCTTGTAACCAAATCTTACGTTCGTGTTGTCACATTTTGGGTTACTTACGGCCCAAGAGACTTTAGCAATGTAACCGTGTAATTGCATGAACAATGATCACTAGTATTCATGAACCTTGCTATTAACTAAATAGCATCTGTAGCTACCGGCATTGTTTGGCCGGAACGGAGGGAAAGCCGGCGACTAAGCTATTAAATAATTTGAAAGGCATAAATACCTGCAATTGCAAATTGTGTATAAGAAAGTTCTTGACGATTTCGTGTTCTCCCTTGAGCAAGAAAGCGAGAGCTGAAGGGACAAAATCCCGAAGAAAGACCTGATCGTAATTCAATGGCTGAGTGTCGCCTGGATCATTTGCAGCCACCGTCCCCACAGGATTGCCACAGTAAGTCACAACTGCATTTCGGAGTAACTTCCATGCCTCTTCCTCCACCTCTGTTTCAATGTTCACGTCTTTACAACCATCTCCTACACTATTATCATCATTGTCAATTCTTTCCTTCACTAGTGGTTTCGCATTATAAACCGTCTCAGATTTATTGTCATTGCCACAGGACTCGATGGTCGTTGAGCAGTCCCGAACTCTCGGGACGGCACTTGCAACGAGAGATTCGATTCTTCTGTTTGCGCTTAAAGAAAAAGACCTTGAAGTTACCCTCAACTGGCAAAAATTCGAAGAGGGCAAGCCTTGGGTTTCATTAATTATACGGGGGAACCCCAATGTTAGAACAGAACAGTGATTGTTACGATCAAAATTGAGTCGACATTTCGACAAAGTGCCACCTACATTATGGGGATATTTTGCACGTGGGTCCCCAAAAAATGGTGAATTTCTACAACCACCGTGAAGCCTGCAGGAGGGTTTCATGGTGCAATGGCTGAAAAGGCGAATTGCATTCATAACAGAAGAATCCCAGCCAGGAGGAGAATAAACAAGTCAAATCCACCTCAAATGGTTTGATCTATACACAGATTTCCTGAGTTAGAATAAATAGATTAGCGAATGAGAATCAAAGATTTGGCTTTAAGGGAGTCAGGGGACAATGGTTCTAACCGTAAGCATGCAGCCTAAGACATTATTTAAGAACACAATGGCACCTGTAATATTGGAGAAGAAGAATGGTGATTTGAGAAGGAGATGGGCTTTTTATACATATGATAAAACTCTCACTTTCTGGTAGCGGAGAGAAATGAAAGTTGGATTAATGGGGTCCAAAAAGATAATAACCCAGATTTGGCGTTATCCTTTGGTGAAAACGAAATATAGACAAGGATCGACGTTCACCCCTGCCTGTGCGGATGGCCGACGGCTTCAAATGAAGTTGGTAAGTGATAACCACGTGGTCGTGGTGTTAAAGTTGGTATTAAGCTTTTACATTTTACCCTATGCGAGGTCTCAAAACTCTCCATTCAGATTTTTCTCATTCTGCTATTATCAGGACTAAGGAGCCTGGATAGGGGTTTACTATTTTTACAAGTTTTTTCTTTGACCTTGTATTTTTGGTGATGCGACGGATTTGGGTTTGATGCGTCATTGCCGATAGAAATAGAGCCGCGGTGAAGAAATATAGTCAGATTATTTGCTAATAAACCAATTTCCTGCAAGTGTGAGATTATTATTAATTTATGACCCTCTCTTATATTTTTTAGTGAAATTAAATATACTTAAATGTTGACATTTTTTCTTTCATGTGAAATTAGATATAGAACCACGTATTATATATTTGTGTGTGAGCAAATCTTTTGAGGTTGACATCTATACATTTTTATGAAAGTTTCCTTTTACTGTATTTTTTATAAAATATAAAACTTTTTCTCTTAGAAGGAATTCATCTATTCTAATTTTAGAGGATATTTTTAGTCACAGCGCATGCATTATATTCAAATTGAAGAAATGTTTTGAATAGGAGGGGAAAAAAGTAGACATAACTTAGTTTAATGATACTGTAATCATTGATCGCAACAGTGAAGGATTCGACATTAAAAATCGACTTGAGTCAAAGTAATTGTTTTTGTAGAAAAGTCATATGGGTTCAAAGCGCAATAAAAAAAATAGAATATAAGAGGGAAACAGCATCTAGCAAGTACAAGTGGCCGCCCCAGATCGTGGCCTCGTGCGTCTCTGCAAGCCCAATTCCAGTATCCAATTGCTGTGCCTCTATCCACTTACTTTTCCTGTGCTTCTCTCCTCCTCGGCTCCTCCCATGGCTATAATCACGGGCTCCCTGTCCTCGGCAACTCTGCTACAGTCGAGGCATACGACGTCGTTCCAATTCCCCACCTTCTCTTCCGCCATCTCCTGGGGTTTGCTTCATCACTCATCGTCTCACTCCCTCCATTCCTCCCGCTTCTGCAGCTGCTCCGTTTCTCCCAGAGCCCAATCGGTAATCCTAACCAAAATTCCACATTTGAAATTTTTCTTCCATTTCCATATATTATGCTCCGTTTTTCTTGATTTCTTGGGCAGGATCCTAAATCCATTTGTATTACTGGCTTACTTATTGTAGACCATATGATAATTTCTATTGGTTTCATAAGAGAAATCAAAGAACTGCTCAATGAAGTCTAATTTTTTTATAGCATTCTTCTGTTATTTGTATGCGTTGTTTACTCTTTCCCTGCATCTGTGTCAGAGGTATGCATCGCATTTTTTGCTCGCAAAATTAATGCTTAAAGCTGATAGTTAGGAATCCGATATGAAGAAGAAACCATGAGGTCTTTTCATGGCCGCCCACTCTCTCCTCTGTATACATTCTCTATATACATTTTAAATCAGTACTGCGTACAACAGAAAGAGAAGCATTTTCAAGTAATAACAATGAAGAACATTGAGTAATCTGTATTGAGGGATAGAAAAGCAGATAGAGAAGCGCATACTAGTATTTAAGAGATTGGTACATGTGGAAGAGGAGTGAAACCCAGAAGAGGCACAAGAGCTTCCCTAAACATTATGTTTACACATACGTTACTTGGAACATCCGTCTACTTTGTTGCTGCTGTCTTCTTTTTCCATCTTGACATGGGGCCATCTGCTAATGGCCTTTGATTCTATCTCTGCTAATGTATAATCAGACCAAAGCTCTTGCAGTTCCTAGGAGGAAGGCAATGTTTTTGACCTTATCAAGTTATGTTATCTCAGAAGTTGCTTTGCATGGCAAGGCTTTGGCTCAAGCTCAGCAATCTGTTGTGTTCAGAGAATATGTAGACACATTTGATGGTTATTCATTCAAGTATCCTGGCAACTGGATCCAAGTCCGAGGTGCCGGGGCTGACATATTCTTCAGGGACCCTTATGTTCTGGATGAAAACATATCAGTTGAAGTTTCCTCGCCTTCGTCTTCCAGATATAAGAGTGTTGAAGATTTGGGTCCTCCCGAGGAAGCAGGAAAGAAAGTACTCAAGCAGTATTTAACTGAGTTTATGTCTACAAGACTTGGTGTAAGACGCGAATCAAATATTCTAAGCACATCTTCAAGAGTTGCCGATGATGGCAAGCTATACTATGAAGTCGAGGTTAGTCATAACATTGACAATATCAGCTGCATAATTACTTATCATGAGATTAGAGTAGAAAATCTTATTACGTCCATTGGTTAGTTTATTAAATTGATTTGTTGGTACTAGGTAAACATAAAGTCATACGCTAATAACAATGAGCTGGCTGTGATGCCACAAGACCGAGTGGTACGTCTGGAATGGGACCGGAGGTACCTATCTGTTCTTGGAGTTGAAAACAACCAGTTATACGAGTTGCGATTGCAGGCACCTGAAAATGTGTTTTTACAAGAGGAAAGTGATCTTCGTCAAGTAATGGATTCATTTCGAGTGAACAAGGTAGCTGCTTAGATACTTTGAGAGCTTCCACAATCTTGGTTCTTTACTCCTTTGTTCTAATGATGTTCTTCACTCACTTGTGCTTATTGACGTTAATTCATTAGTGGCTTCCAAGTCCTACATGACTACTTTAACTGTTTTCATTATTCTATTTTTTATTCATTTTATTCAACAAATAAGCAACAACCAAGGCTTTATGCAAAGATGATTCTTCATTTGGAAATAGAGACTCCGTTATGCAATCTGAGATGGTTAGAGTGAGGACACCAACAACACTTGATTGAACATAAATCTAAATTTTCTAAACAGAATAGCTTGGAAACAGGCAAGGAGACCCAAAATCATTGGCTAGAGTTTCCTTTTATATTTACACTGTTATTTTATTGTGCTTATTGATATCCATGTTATATATGCTCAGGAAAAAACTTGTTGGGTTATAAAACGATTTTCAAGTTGCCTAAAATCAAATAATCAATTTCTATATGCAAGCAAGTTCAACAGGTCTGTCATGTGTTTGTTAAAATAATCGTCATGTACACACAACTCGATGCTTTGAAAATGCACTTGTTCTGATTCCTGTTCCATCATCGATGATAAGAAACTCAGGATAACGCTGACTGCGACGACGATGTGAACCGATTGCCAATTGTCTGAGTTGCAAACTGCTGGATCTGTTTCTTGGCATCTGATAGAATGAAGAACATTTAGCATGAACGTTTTTTTTTTATAATTGACATCTACAAGACAAAATACTAACTGAAATTGGAACACTAGCAGCAGATGGAGCATATAAGTTGTCAAACGTCCGAAAAACATCGTTAGTGGTATACTAATAAACATAATATGTTTGCTGGTCAAAAAATAGAATAAAATAAAAGCACACCTTTTCGACATTTGGTGAAACCAACAATATTTGCAACGTTAAGGGTCAAACAAACTCCCACAGCAAGTATGAGCGAGAATATTCCAAGCAGGATCCACAAAGTTGCCTATAAATTACCACCGAACTACCCCATTTCTGCGCAAATAATACATTAAAAATGGAGTTTCAAGGAGCGCTATAATCGGTACCCAGTTTCTGACGGAAAGGTAAAGGGTCCACCAGAAAATCCATGAATCATTTTTGTCCATCCGTGCCAACGACTTCGGGCAAAACAAGCCAACGACTTCCGGCAAAACAATGTAAATGAGATGCAAGAATCTATAGAGCGACAGGAACACATTTTCATGGAATAGAACAGATAGATTACTTTTTAGGCTAAATGACACCAACTGAAGGAAATTAAAAACACATACCTCTTGGTCGAGACATTCAAATCTCCAGACGCTCTCACCCAGATCATTTATTTCATTCCACCACCTCAAACCAACCAGAATACGCCCGCTCACATTCTTGACCACCCAAAAATCGAGGGCAGAGAAAGAAGTACAGTCACCACGAAAATGACGACAAAGTTGTTTATAAAGAGGGTAGAGAGAATGTAAATGATTACTTCTATGAAGAGTACAAGGCTTGAGTAGAAATAATAAGAGAATTATATCCACTGAACCTTGAAGAGAACGTGAAAGAAGCAGATCTTTGGATTGGCATAGTTTTCGCCTACAGGCTGCATGTAAAAGAGAACATAACAATAATAGCATCAACATTTTCTTGAAAAATTCACTTACAAAATCATGGGGAGACCAACCATAAAACAAATTCCAAACCAAGAGACTTCACACTTCTATCAGATTCACCGATGCTTGCATTGGAGATATCTTTCCAAAGAAAACAATTACAAAAGGAAGACGGGGAGAAAAAGTGTATATATATTGTACAAGCAAGCTCAACTAATTCGGCGAGTCATGACATTGTAGTTTCTTTAGATTCTGACAAAACCCAAATGACGGATAAAAGAGCCAGTGTTGTAACAAGCAGCTAAGAGGAAAGAATCAAAATATCATAATGGAAGGGACGCAGATAACCATAATATGCAAGAAGGATATAGAAGGGCGGCAATTATAATCACCTGGTTGAGATCCATTTGCGGCACCTTCGGATCCAAGCTTTAGATAATTTGCCCAGGTTAAGTTGACACTAGGAGCATGTTATATCATCTTATACCATCGTCCCTGCGAACTCTCTAGCTCGCAAGAGAATTTCACAAGAAATTTTCCTAATATTAGTTTCCAAGGCGTTCCCCCGAGCGCTGGAAATTATAACTAATATTTGTAAGTAAGTCCTTGGTATCTTCTAATAATTGCAGAAGACAACGGAACTTGCTCATTGCTATTTTAAATAATGATTTAATAATAATTAGTTCCTGCTACAGAAATTTTGCATTACGGTACGTCCACCATAATTCGACAAGATTTTTTTTTATTACGCAGAGTTTGAAAAATGTTATAATACTCGTAACTAGTGAATGGTGTTACTTGCTACTGCTGGGATCATATTTGCACTTTTATTTGCTAAGCGTAGTTATTCCCATGCAACTATATTTAAGATATTATCAAATATTAAATGTTAACACTTCTTTCAAAGAATATTTGAATATGAGTTTATGACATTGTGAATAACTAATCATTTTTATTAGACTCAACCTCAATTGATTGAACTTTTATTTTTATAGGGTCTATGTGGTATCCTCTAGTTTATAATTAAAAATTAATCCTCATCCGTTGCAGTACACTAAAAAGGGTTGGGCCCAATAAGAAATCGAAGATCCAATAGTTTTTGGGTTAGAATTAGAGTCTGCGGACTGTAGTAGGCCCATTAACCATCATCAGGCAACGTCGTCTCCTGGCCCGTTTTCCCAAATTATTGGGCCGCCATTGCTGACTTCAAGAGGCCCAATTTCGATATGGGTCCCAGAATTTCAACGTGTACTGTTGAGTAATTATGTATCCACCAGATATGTTGGGGTCGGGTACCGTGGTTGAAGCCGAGCGGTAGGTTAGTTATAAAAGATTAAACTTTGCATGAAAAATAGGGTCTAAGAAGGTCATCTTTAAATCAGATGCTAATAATGTAATTGATATGCTGTTAAAGTGGAGGAATGATAATTGTAGCTTGCTACTATCACAAATACGCAGCCTCATGAATCTACTTTAGGAACTAAAATTATAGTATATATCTAGATGTCAGAATCAAGTTACAGATACCCTGATAAAGAAAGGATTAACGATTATGACACTATATAGTTCTTACCCTTCACATTTAAAGGCCTTTGTTACTGATAAGAGTTTAGGATTTAATCCCCATATAAATTAATTTTTTTTACTAAGGGCCAATATGCCCTCTCTTCTATTTAAAAAAAAATGTATCCCCCAAATATGTCATAGAATATCTTCGCTATAATTATCAAGGGAAAAGTCCCTCGATTTTTGGGAACAAATCATCTCATATCTGGTTGTCTCCATGGGAGAAATTTGTTTAAAGCCCATTATAGTCAATGCAATGCAATCGAGAGAAATAATAGGGAATCATAATATGTAATGGAATCGCCCAGGAAGACTCTTTCCATTAAAATAATTGAAAAGCAAACCAGCATGCGAGGGGGAAGAAATTTAGTGCTCGGGGCCACTCCGTCTTTCTACCCAAATTAACTATCATGGTCGTTTCAATTTAAAACGTTATCCTCCTCAAGCTCGTGAATTGCCTGTCCATTTGAATAACTACTCTTTTCAAAATTGGAACAGCTAACGTGCTGAAATTTGGAACAAAACTATTGTCAAACGACCATAGAAAATAGAATAAATTTTTTGACAAATTACATCAAAATATATAAGTTCGGAATGTTATAACTTATAACGAGTGAAGCGTGCAAAAAATTAAAATTTGTATATAAGTTTTATATGAAAATGATATATAAATACACGAATCATTTTTATATAAATTTTATTTTATTTATAATGGGACAAAATGTTTTGTTTCCCTCCTCCACCCATCTCCTAAGATTTATCCATTTCTGCCCACTCTACTCCAAGACAGTTGCCACCGTTGGTCCGGCAAGGTACACGAATCGCCGCGTGGCACTAGCTGGGCCTCTACCTTATGACACACGTCGCACCATGGGGTGAGATACTGAGATCTCGACACGCAAAAGTTTCCATATGGAGGCCACCGGAAAGTAAAAGCAAACGTTATCCTGGAATAGAAAATTCAGACGGGCGGGATCGAAGTGCCACGTGCCGCGAGACTCTAGCGGCTGGCCCAACTAAATCCGAGACGTTAATTTCGAAGGTAACAGGCGCCTCATGGGAAGCCACGTGTCCAGAGAGGGAGGACGTGCCTCACCATCGAGGGACTTCGGCCAGTCGGTGATGGGCCCGGGCGGGGGCAGTTAACCAGCCTAATCAAATGGATTAAGGAATTAATGCCTTGCCATTTTTCCGCTGTTTTTGTTTTGAATTAATGGAGATGTAACTTTTCTGGGGGAATACTGAATAAAGGTTTTTTCATATGCGAAGAAGAAAACATGAACGATTTGAAGTTCCGCAACGGGGTTCTCTCCCAGTCAGTTTGACTCTCATGTTTATTTCGGAATATATAGCAGGGAGTATAAAGGTAGAGTGAATTAGAATAGTCATGGTCGACCGAGAGAATATGATTCATATTCAGAAATTATCTCCCGTGTTAATGTCCAAATTATGTTCTCCGCCTGCTCCACAATTTCCAAAATTTGGATGTAACTGGAGATATTATTTCCTTTTCGCCCCAAAAAGAGATAAAAAGAAAGGTTATAAGTCCTAAAAAACGGAAATATGCTATTTCGATCCATCCATTTCAAATCAAATGCAGGAGAAATAGGGTAAAGTGGCCATTCCTGGTTAATTAGCTTCTCAGATATATGCAGCATATTTTGTAAAATTGAAGTGAACGCATCACGTATAAATATCCTTACTCGAGTATGTTATTTATTACCACGTAGCCATTAGGCGATAAAATGCAATCTTCATTATGATCCATCAAGTTCGATACCATACCATGCTTGCATGTTTCGATCGCAAAGACTCGGAAACAAGTGAAAGTGACCTAATTCAAGGCACACCATACATCTGGACCCCCAAAGAAAAATAATGCATAACTACTCTAACGGCTAACTGTAACGGTTGGTTAATTTCTCACATCTCCATCCCAAATAGTCAAAAGAATTCAGTCGACCAAACTAAAAGAGTAATATAGTCTTATCAACAAGGAAAAATGAATTGTTTTTCTTTCCCCACTCTCTATCATTAAATTAATTACGGTACGGCTTTCCGAATGACGCGGGATTCAGGGGGCAAAAGAGAAAAATCAAGAAACGCCGACATGGTTTCATTTCCACGTCTCATTACTTGCCTAATTATTGTTAATTGATGTCAAGAAACGATTGATCCAAGATTCGTATCTCTCACCCTCCAAAAGTTATTAGAAGATAATATATTAATTAATTACCCCACTGATGCCGGGAAAAATTATTCACTCGATGATTTTTCCTTTGCCATAATTGCCCTCCGAAGTCCTATATAAGCAGACCCTTGCCACTCTCCATAGTCACCACAACCAAACCAAGAAATCCTCTTACACAGTAACTTACTCAGGCGCTCTCTAGCTCTCGTTTGAAAACCTTTCATTTTCCCTTCCGCTGTTGAGACATGGCACCTGATATCACCACCACTGCTGCCAACGCCGCCGCCGCTCAAGCCAAGGCGTCAAGCCGTGCATACGTTACTTTTCTTGCAGGTGATGGTGACTACGTGAAGGGCGTGGTAGGCTTGGCCAAAGGTCTGAGAAAGGCCAAGACCATCTACCCCTTGGTGGTCGCCGTTTTGCCGGACGTTCCAGAGGAGCACCGCAAGATTCTGGTCTCTCAAGGATGCATTGTGAAGGAGATCGAGCCCGTGTACCCGCCCGAGAACCAAACCCAGTTCGCCATGGCCTACTATGTCATCAACTACTCCAAGCTTCGTATTTGGAATGTACGTACCCTTTCTATCCTCCATCTCCATGTCCCTTTTAACTAAGTTGAATTCCATGTTACCTCGTACCCTACTCTGCTTCCCTTGATTCCTCGTTATATTATATACGGTTTTTCTCCTAGGTCAAGTTCTATCATTTATACCGTTAATATCGTTTTTGCAGTTTGTGGAGTACAGCAAGATGATATACCTGGATGGAGATATTCAAGTATTTGACAACATCGACCACCTTTTTGATCTGCCCAACGACTACTTCTATGCGGTGATGGACTGTTTCTGTGAGAAAACATGGAACCAGTCTCCACAGTACCAGATCGGTTATTGCCAGCAGTGCCCCGACAAGGTGGCTTGGCCCTCTAGTATGGGGCCCAAGCCCGCCCTCTATTTCAACGCTGGGATGTTCGTCTTCGAGCCGAACCTTTCCACTTACAGTGATCTCCTGAAATCCCTCCAAGTCACTGTGCCTACCATATTTGCTGAACAGGTAATTAATCCTACTTGTCTTTACCAACTGTAGTTTGCATTTGGATATTTTAAGGATTTATGATTATATCTTTTGATGCAGGATTTCCTGAACATGTACTTTAAGGACAAATACAAGCCCATATCGAACGTGTACAACCTTGTGCTGGCCATGCTGTGGCGTCACCCTGAGAATGTTCAGCTTGACGAAGTCAAAGTGGTTCACTACTGTGCTGCCGTGAGTAGTGTTCTACTTCTTGGGACAATTTATTTGTATGAATTTGAAGTTTGTATGTTGTTCTGATGGGGGTTAATTGCAGGGGTCAAAACCATGGAGGTTCACGGGGAAAGAAGTGAACATGGACAGGGAAGACATAAAGATGCTGGTGAACAAGTGGTGGGAGATATACGAGGATGAGACATTGGACTATGAGAACACTGTGGATGTTGAACGTATCAAGGGGGCATTGACTGAGGCTGGTGGTCTTCAGTATGTACCAGCTCCATCAGCCGCATAGATTCCTCTACGTACTTACTTTGTTATGTACAGGAGTCGGAGAGTCCTATTATTATCCTCTGTTTTATCTTGGCTTTCTTCTTAATTGGTCGAGTATGTATGGATTCTGTAAAGAAGGCATACAGGCGTTTAGGTTTTTATTGTCATGACCGCTTTTATTGGTCCCTTTTCCCTTTTTCAGCCATTGTTAAGACTATGGATATCCTTCATTTTATAAAGGGATATTTTTATTTTCGGTATCTTTGTTTCTTTTTTGGCTTTTTAATGGGAATTCAATTCAATGAGGATAACTCGTCTAGCTAATAACGGTGGGTCGATCAAATGAGAGATCGGCTGGGATTTTAACAGTTAAAAGTTTATCGTGGAAACTAAAACAATAGACAAGAGGGTGCTCTCTGCCAGTTAGTTCTCCTTTGTTCGAAACACGAAGTCTGAAATGTGCTATAAGACGAAATGAGATCAGAATTTGAGTAGCTCTGTTGCGTCAGGCTTCTTATCATATTTCTCGGCGATCTCCTTCCTCACTCGCACTCGCACTCGCACCCAGTAGATGGTACATTATTCTAAGGGCTAATGTGCAATCCTTTCCCTCAAGTTTCTCGCGAGTTGTAATAGTATCCTAATTTAATGAAGGCACAATGTTCTCCCCTTACTTTTTTTTTTTTTTTAAAAAAACTTATAATTTTTAAGGCAGTGTGTCGGATATTGCTGGTTTTTTAATCTAAATATGAGTACATTCTACCCCTTCTCATTGTTAATCCAATAAATTTATATTATCTAAAATAAAAAGAAAAACTGCAAGAGTTAAATGGTTGATTTGTAATTTAGAACGAAACATCAATGGGAAATCTCCTTGGATTTGCCCCAAGCCAATTTTAGCTGAGGCTATCAGCAATCAACAAGGACGTTTTTTTTTTACCTTCCTGCAAGAACGATTAAAAATCTTAAAAGGATTTAATTATCATATATCGCTATTTTAAGTAGTTCTATGACAGTATCGTGCTCATATTGCAAAGGTTTCATGCTTTCTTTTTTTCTTTCTTTCTTTATAAGAAAGGTTTCATGCTTTCACGTATATATGGCATGCATTTTCCCCAATTTTGTTTAACGTATAAAACGATTTAATATTGAATTTTATATTCAGACTCTCCTTTGTATTTAATTTTTTGGTTTTGCAATTTAGTCCGATTTTTTTCCATGTGATTAATCTTTATTTTTCATTGCCTCTTAATAAAAAATAAAAAAGGAGTGTGTGATCATCTTTATCACTTAATCGGTTAATCAATGTTTTTATTTTTTCTTAAACCAATGTTTTTTTTCCTTGGTTTAAAACCTTGCTACGGTGTTTGATGGGGGGTAGGTAGTTGATTAGCTGGGTGTTTAAATCCTGACCCCGGGCATCATAACTGTGGATGTGGAGCGAAGCTATCATCCTCTGAAAGAGGGAAAAAGGAAAATGGGTTCTGACGGCAATTCAGGGCCAACGATCGAGATCAATGATCTGAAATTCACGTATCCTGGGATCGACGGCCATCCTCCGCCGGGTTCCACTCCTCTCATCCAAGATTTCTCTCTCGCCCTCAATTCCGGCAACCGCTGCCTTCTCGTCGGATCTAACGGCGCTGGTTCGTTCTGCTTACTCATCCTCCGTAACTATCAACTAAATTATCATTTCTGGATTTCTATGCTCTGAGAGGCTGCATTTTTTGAAGCTCGATCTATTGAGATACGTTGTATAGTCATTTAGCTGGGAACAGACTTTAACCTCCTGGTTTGATAGCGCCGAGTTGAATGTAAGGAAAGAAAACCGGAAATTCGAGGAGTTCCGTCCTGATTTTTTACTTTCTTATCTGTTCTTACCTTCTTATCCTCCTGCTCAGGTTATAATTGAAAGTCATAACTAATTAACTAATATGTTGTGTTTATTCGAAGTATGATTTAACCTACACTAAAGGGGAACTGGTTTCTGTATTATATTCGGTTGTTTACAACATGGAACAAACGAGATTAAATCGGAAGAATATTTTATTTCCCTTCCATTTTACTATTCTTAGAGGCTAAAGCAAGTTTTAATGAGTAAAACTCAATACTCATAGGTCTCCCAACATTTTCTCCATTTTCCAGTCCTCTTTACGTAATTTCTCTCAGTTAATACTTGCACTTGAATCTTCAATATTAAATCTGACTTATTTGCTGATGATAGTTTATGTTTGACAGGCAAGACCACCATACTCAAGATCTTAGGAGGGAAGCACATGGTGGAACCAGGCATGGTTCGTGTACTTGGGAGATCCGCTTTTCATGACACCACTTTAGTAGCTTCTGGCGATCTGTGTTATCTTGGTGGAGAGGTTGGTGCAATAATATCTCTACTTTTGTCCTTTGTATTCCAAGCAAGGAGTTTGAAAACACCATTAAGATTTAAATATACAAGGATGAGGATTGATCAACAATTGTGGAAGTGAACAAATTAGCTACTGTGATATGTTTTTCTTCCCTTTTGGATACATGCTTCACAATATCCATCTTGAAAGCGTAGCTTAGATTGTACGGAGCTAATTCCTTAGACCACCAGACGCTTCATCAAGAAATCATTACTGTCCAATTTATGTTATTTGTTATATAGATTAATACAATAGGTGCTCAATATTCTACAAGAATTGTGAAAGCCACATCCAACCAGAACTCAACATTTGCTATGTATATCAACAATTTATATTGTTGATTGTGGATAGGCAGTAACAGTCTAGAAACAGTTAGACACTGAGGGAGAATGAAGAAATTAGTTTGATTACTATAATCCAGTAGTTTGCTTTCAGTTTATTACTCATGCTTGCTTAGATTATATGACGTCTTTTTATTTTTTATACTTTGTTCAGTGGAGGCGAGATGTTGCTTTTGCAGGGTTTGAGGTTCCAATACAAATGGATGTTTCTGCAGAGAAACTGATATTTGGGGTAGGCGGGATTGATCCTGGAAGAAGAGCAGAGCTAATCAAGGTAGGATGAATTTAATTAACTATACTATTGACACCTGTGCATGGGGGAATCTGTGAACTTGCTTACCTTTGAAGTTTTTTAAGAGAAACCACTCTTCATACAGATGCGACCCCATATTAACTGTCTTGGGTCTTACTTTTTCGTAATTTTCTAAGATTGACTATTAATTCTTTGATAACGTCTTTTCATGCATAAAGATAAAACTTACTTGTAGAAGAGTATAGAGAGGACAAATTCAGTTGTTTGTTGTTTATTGAACAAATAGCTGATTTGCGTAAACAAAAAAAAAGTAAAAATTTTAATCAGTTTTATGACATTTATTTTTCTTCAAATCCATTTTGAGAGTTAGTTTGGGATTTGAACTATTTGTAAGCTAACACTTTAGCAATTTGTGGATATTGAAGCACAATGATACTGATAGAAAATTAATTGGTTCGATTGGATCACATTGGATCCACGGTCAAATTTTCAATCAACATGTAGCACCTCCTAACCGACTTTTAGTTTGCCTTACCTTTAGTACTGCTTTTTTAGTGTCATGAGGCGATGAAGGTGTAGTTGTTCTAATTACAAATTACGAAGTTTTCTTTAAAACCACAGGTTATTGCTTATAAGCCCAGAGTTGCTCGGTAGTCACAGAATGATAATCCCTCCCTAAGAAAATGGCAGGCTGCAAAATTTAGCGCATAAAAGTAGGACTTAATGGTGCTCCAAAGGACCTCCCAATTCTGCTATTATATAAAGATGCTAAATTATTTCTTTTGTCATGCCAACTGGATTGAGCTCATTTAAATACAAATACATTGTTCTCTCTGGAAAATCATTGCCTAATTTTCCTTGTTGATTTTCAACATGCCAGGTGCTAGATATCAATCTCTCCTGGAGGATGCATAAAGTATCTGATGGTCAAAGAAGAAGAGTTCAAATTTGTATGGGTCTTCTCAAGCCATTCAAGGTGTGATTATAAAGCTCATGCTATATGGGAAACTGTTGTAGCCTCTTCTTTTTCCAACTCGCTAGTTGAATTCAGGGCAAGTTGTATACATTAGGCATCATTGTACAAATATATAATGTCGATCCTTGTTTTTCTAGGTTCTTCTTCTTGACGAGATAACAGTGGATCTTGATGTTCTAGCAAGGGCTGATCTTCTGAACTTTCTACGAAAGGAATGTGAAGAGAGGGGTGCTACAATTATCTATGCAACACATATATTTGACGGTCTTGAGAATTGGCCTACACACATAGTATGTCTCAAGTCCCATTTCTGAATGCTTTCATGCTCATGATTTAACATAAAACTTATTGATTCCGTTGTTTACTAGGTTTATGTAGCTCATGGAAAGCTGCAACTAGCAATGCCCATCGATAAAGTCAAAGACATTAGCAAATTGTCACTGATGGTTAGTTCGTTTCAAAGTTCAGTTAAATTTCTTTGGTCAATAAGTAGGGTAAATGTAGATTACCCAATGTTGAGTCACGTGAGCCTTTATGAGCCGATGAACTTAACATAAAACGGGGTGTGGATGCGTAGTGGAGAGCATGGTCTAAACCAAGCAGTGCAATTTCAGGCATAAATAAAGGATTGTTCCCTATTGGTGTTGAATGTGCAGAGAACAGTTGAAAGCTGGTTGAGGAAAGAACGTGATGAAGAGAGGAAGAGAAGGAAAGAAAGGAAGGCAAAAGGTCTAGCGGAATTTGATAGGCAAGTTGAGGGAAGCCGAGTGACAGGGGATCCAGCTCGACTGCTGAATAATGGTTGGGCAGCAGGGCGACTGAATCCCACCATTGCTGGCGAGGAGAATTTTCTCTTCAGCTCAAACAGAGTGCTGAGGCAGTAGATATATATTCCAATTCCTTATTCCTATCTCCGATTGATGTTTTTCATGTTTCTTTTTTGGGCTTCTATCAAAACGTTACCAATGCCTTCTTCCATACATACATACTCGTACCATTATTTTTGAACTTTAAGTTGGGGCCTTGTTTGTTATACGGATAAAATGAGTTGTGTTATTTATAATGTATGAGTTTCGCTACTCATATATATTGATTGATTGACATAAATGATGGGCGTGGACGATGATGCCATTGTGGGAGTGCTGCAAATCACATGTTACACATCGTGGCGTGCTTCTCTTTATTCATTTTTGGACGCCTTCCTTGATTAACTTCGAAAATAAGACTCGGGCAAATGCTGATGGAATAGGGATGATGTGTGCAAGGCTTAGGCTCCTATTTTGTTTAATTCGCTTGAAAGAAATGGTAATGTTCTCATTTCTCAATTAGTGATTATACATATACTTACGATTTTCATTTCTACATCTCCCAACCTATTTTTTCTTTTGTTACATTCGCCTAGTCAACGTTACCCGTGTTATAACGATTTCTCTCCAACATTTCGGTCGTTTACCTTGTTTTGCATCAATGGTAATGACTTGTTCCAATAACCATGGATTCTTTCTTTTCTATTTCCCCCTAACGTTCAGTATACAAGTGCGGCTCTAGAAAGACGTGAAATCGATTTAATACATCCAAAGAAATAACCGTGATTTTTTTAATTGAAAAAATGATTTGACAATATACTCCCTTGACTGGTGTCTAAATTCTAAGACAATTGGGCTAATGAAGCGTATATGTAATTCATTCGTTTATTCAGAATCTATAGAAACAAATTAATCGAAACACAGATTGCTAGCATATGACATAACAATATAACAATTATCTAAATTGGGGGGGAAATCAAGCAGGAACAGAATTAGTGCCAATCAATGTGATGATACAAGCCAAAAGCCCACTCCAAAGTAAAGATTGCAGCATCCCATCAAACATGATTGCCGATTAAGCCTAATACACAACACGCAAATTAACCCAATAATTATAGAGGACAAGCGTCCAATTAAAGCCAGATGTAGAATGTAACCAAAAAAACAAAAGCCAGATGTAGAATTAATTATTAAAGCCTACCTTGTTGGCTATATTGTTGGAGAGCCAGTCCAGTCCCTCATAGAGTCCTTCTCCAGAAGTGGCACACGTGCTCTGGATGTACCTGACGTAAAAAACAAAAACCAAATTCCAATTATCTGAATCAATAACGTAGATAACATCACAAAACACACGTGCTTCGAACGATCAAGGGAGATGGACATAAATCAAATGCATCAAAATACCAGTGGCGCTGACGGAGAGAATGAAGACCAAGCTTGTCCGTTATTTCGGCAGCATTCATAGCATTTGGTAGATCTTGCTTGTTGGCAAATACAAGAAGTACTGCATCTCTCAACTCGTCCTGGGTGTTAAGAACATTAGTAAACATTATTTCACCAAGTGATGGGAGCAAATTGTATTACTCCGTTAAAGAAGTTCAAGTTTTATTTCCATCATGTATAGAGTTGGCCGCCAAAGAAAGGTCTCAACCGGAAAGATGATCTATTAACAAGCTCTAAAAAGGTTACCAGGCTATTCTGCACTTGATATTGTCAGAGAAGCATAAAGCTTCTAAAACCAAGAATGATTTAATAAGATTTTGAGTTACTCAATCAATTTCATTATTCCAATAAAAGAACTTTTCATTATTCCAATAAGATTTTGAGTTACTCAATCACTCGATATCCCCCCCGCCCCCAACCCTCCTTTTCCCCTTTCTCTCCTCTGTTCAATCACAATGATATAGACATAACCAAAATCCATGGTACAAGCCAAACCACAGCATTGAGAATCTTTTATTACCTCGTTCAACATCCGGTGAAGTTCATCTCTGGCCTCAACAACACGATCACGATCATTGCTATCAACAACAAAGATAAGCCCTTGTGTGTTTTGGAAATAGTGTCTCCATAAAGGACGGATCTGTATTCACACCATACAGGAGACAATTAGTGCGAAAAAGTTTATGGCCGTTAAGCATGTTAGAACCAAATGGAGGAATGACAAAATCATAAGTTAACAAGTTAACCTAATAGACCCATTCAAGACATGGTTGTAAAAGCTGCTGAGTACCAACCATCTAAAGTAACTTTCAAGAGTAGCATTAACATCTCATGTTTTTGTATAGTGTACAGATGAGTGAACCTCCAATGAGCACAATATCAACCATAAGCACGTATTCCAACAAAAACAGAAGACTTGAACAAGTAAATGATTGAAGATTACAAATGATTATATGTTTACTGCATGTTTACAACAAACTTCCATGACCCCATGATTTCTCAGGAAATACACAATATGATTAGATGGCTCCAATATAAATAACGGAGCTTGTTTTGGGTGCTAATAGAAGAGCCTCTAATTAGCACAAGACCTAAGCCCAAGTGGAAACGCAACACAGATGATGTGTATTACCGTGCATATCACACAAGTTCGCTCTTGTTCTAAAGAATGTTTTTTAAGCAACTACTGATGGGAAATACAGCAGTACAGAAAGTAAAGAATGATGGTAAAATTAACTACCAAAGTTGAAAGAGATCTCAATAAAAATCTAACTACCAATATGATACAAGTAACAAACCTTGTCCTGGCCACCCACATCCCAGACAGTGAAGCTAATATTTTTATATTCCACAGTCTCTACATTAAACCCTGTACAGTAGTGAACATAGGCATCAATTGCAATTGCAATCATTTTTCAAATCATAAATACTTTAGCACGTGAAATTGGGTCAGACCAAGCAGGCAAAGAACACTAGGGCATCAAAATCAAGAACATAAGCAAATGAAAGCAGGCAAGATCTAAGAAAATAAGGAGCATACCAATGGTAGGAATGGTGGTCACGATCTCTCCCAGCTTGAGCTTGTATAAGATGGTAGTCTTACCAGCAGCATCGAGACCAACCATCAGAATACGCATCTCTTTCTTGGCAAAGAGCCGGCTAAATAGCTTACCGAAAGACAGTCCCATCTCTTCTTTCAGCTGCATAAGGGGAATACTCAAAGGTCAACTAAGTGATGAAATCGCAGATTGATCCATCAATCGGTTCCTTGCTTTAACAAGTAAAATATATCACAATCATTCTCATCACCATGGGACCAGAAACAAGAAATTAATTCAAACCCATGCAGCAACGAGAACAGCCTTCAAGGATTCAGACAAAGGATCTTCATGCTAGACAAAAACCTTGGTAGGAAAACTATACGCAATTCTGTTTCGCAAATTACGTTGAAATCTAATAGACGTGCACAAAAGCCACAACACCAATTAAATATTTAAACGTAAGTTGTCAAAATCTTCGGATCTTGCTAGCATAAAATAATAAAATTCAAAATCACAACCGCTTTTAAGATCTATTCTCGTGAATAAATCTTCATTCACAATTGGACATTCAATATGATTTACATAGAAAAGAATTCGTACAGATTGAATCCTTGAAAGAAAGACCAAAAACCAGGAGATCCGAGATGAGGCTCTCAGCGCAACCATTCATTGGCTATCTAAACGAATGAACTCGGATCCGCATATTTCGAACAAAAAGAAATCCTGATCTGAGGAAATAGAAAGAAAAAACTTGAATCTAGACATTACAGAAACGACTTACATGGAGAGAGATAACAAGGTCACTGCTTTGAGTGCAGATCCAAATACAATGGGGGCAGAGCCTGCGAAAGCAAGAACGAGCTCCTCACATTTTTATAATGCACATGGGACGGAATACAAACGGTCATCTGACGGCGTTAATCTCTGACAGAAATTTGAGTGACGCGGTTGTTGATCGAATGATCGTCGAAGGGGCACCAATCGTGCCATATCAACGGATTCTTCATTTTATTCATTTTTTTTCGTAAAATGAATATTGATTCAATGATTTTTTTTTTAATTTTATTTGGTCTACAGAAGCGGATTCATCTAAATGATGAATAAAACTATAATATAAGTATTGTGCCATATGGAAAATTTGCTGTGAGACATGCTTTTCAGTTTTATGTGATGTTCTATAAATTTTTTTTGCCCCCGATTTTCTACAAATTTTATACAATGGCATCTATAAATTATGAACAGAAAAAATTATCTTATACTTTGTGTATTTTTTCTCTCTCTATTTTTCACTTTAAAATTTCTCCTCATCCCATATGGCATGCTCTCCTTATTATAATATTATCAGAATTTCTACGAAAAGAGCCTCTTGTAATTACCTGAGAGATTCACGCGGCACGATAAAATTGAAGTCGTGAGTCCTATGTTTTAAATATATAATAGACACAATACACTTCTGATGACAACAAAGATGGGAATCATGATAAAACACACCATTTTATATAAAAACACTTGACTAGCTTTTGTTAGCAATCCTTTTCATTGATAAAATCAATCCAGAATCCAGAAATAGTAAATATAACGTGCACAAGGGTTCAACATAAGTCAGCCCAAATGCAAAAGTTTAAAGGGAATTGAACAACGAGGACATGGCCCATGCTATTAACTTTTTATTTTGGGTTGGAGCCACAAAAATATTATTATTTTGTTGTTTTTTATTTGATAAAATGACCAATTATTATTGTATTGAGTTGAATTTAAATTTTATTAACCCCCAGATTTAAGGATCATTCTTGACAGTCGAATTCAGTTATTTTAACTCTTTTTAACATCATCCGGATGAAATTTGAGCGGATGTCCAACATAGAGAATAGAATATTAATATTGGGAAATGATAATGTTTCTCCACCGAAGAATACAAAAACAAAGACTAATGAACCGAAACATGTCTGGCTTCTCAATAATCTCTTGATAACGCTCTGCCTCTAACTAGAGGCAAGCTCATTATTGGCGTTTGAAGACACCATAAAGGAATGCAATCCCACGTCAGTCTTCTTCGCCTCTTTCACCTTCTTCTCCGCATTTGCTTCTATGTCTTCAATCTCGTCTTTCTTGGCAATCTCCTTGTTCTTCCCCCACAAAACAGAGTAGAGTCCCATAACTATGAGCAGCGACCCTATAACACTGAACCAGATACAGAACACAGATAAAAACTAAATATTTATATACGACCAGCAATTATTAGCTAATTGAAGCAGAAGAAGTGTATTATATATTTCATACGTTCCGACGTATATTTCCTCGCGAAGCAGAGCCCAGCTGATAAAAGCGGTGATGACGAGCTGCAAGGGGGTGAACACGGACACGTAAAGAGGACCTTTCCTCTCAATGGTCCACGACATGAGCCCATATGCTATTCCTGTGCAAAGAACGCCCTGAAACCCGATATAGATATATCACCACATTAATTAAATAAGCATTGGCAAGAATAGGGTTCAGATAGAATATAGATGGTAGCAAACCGAATAAAGAGCAGAAATGAGTCGGATGGGATTTGCGAGGGACCAAGCCGAAGAGCTGTGATCAAAACACAAAGCAACGACCACACACTGGAAGCTCGCCAAAAAACACATGTAGGCTGTGCTCGTATACGGAGCTGGGAAATTCTTTGCCATGTCCGCCTGATATTTAAAACAATTATTATTATCTACTTTATAGAGAGAAATCGTTAGGAATAACGTAAGAGGTTGGGGATGCTTTACTTGGACGATGAACCATACTGCCCAAACAAGAGCGCTAACAATCAAGAAGAAAGGGCCAAGAAAAGTGTTGGCTTTTGCAGAGGAGCTTGTTTCTTGCATTCTCTCTGCATATCCCCAGTGAATACTTGATTCGCCTATGTCAATGGAACTTCCGTGGTAGAATGACAATACCAAGGCTCCACCCACACACAATACAGTTCCTATTATCTTTGCTTGCCCACTCCAGGCCCTTATTTTCAGGTACTCTTGTCTGCCCACACATCAGACCAGAAATAAGATTATTAACTCTTAAACATTTAACACTGTCAAGCTCAAGCATACTATAAACTCTTAATATACAGTAGACGCACCTGAAGATGAGTGCGAGGATAAAGGTAAAAGCTGGGAGCAAATTCGTCATTGCGCATGCAATTGTAGCGGTTGAATATTTCAGCCCCAAGAAGAAAAATACTTGGTTTCCTGTTACTCTGCATGATTTCATCCTCAAACCCTTTCATTCTTGAAGATAGGAAAAAAACTACGCCACACACATATATGCACACAACGCTGGCATGCTTGAAAAACTGGGTCAGCCCTTGTTGGGTTGAACGTGCACAACAAATAAAATGTGTATATAGACCAAAAGCTTACCCAGTTAAGGAAGAAAGCAATATCTGGAACATAATGGGCTTGGTCAACTTGGGGACCGTTTTGCTGCAAAACAAAACAAGAATAACAATTAAAGTGTGATAAACAGAGAATCTAGATCCAAATCAATCATCTTCCGGGTTTTCTTTCAAATGTAATACATTCAGCTTATTTCCAGTAAACAAAATTACTTTAAAGTAACACTGACTGAAAAGTCACGTTTATTGCTAACTATAAAACTCGTATAAAACAATATATGTGTGTGTTTATATATATATAGTTAAGGTTTCTCTTGCTGCCTTTATTTCCAAAACACGCAAGAGGCCAGCCCTACATGCGCGTTGTCCCTGAGATTATCACCCGATTCTAACGAAAACGTTAAAACAATGTCTTCAACCCCATGCGGATTGTCGCTACCGCTCACGTCAGTTAGGCTCTGTTTCGGTGCACTTGAACGTATGAAAGAGACTGACAAAATGGAGAGTTTCACTTGTTCGGCTTAAGTTGTCTGTTTCTGATCCTATATTTTTATTTGAAATATTTCCATACAGTAGTTACAGACCGCTTTCGGGTCTGACTTCATTTCATCAAAAAGATGCATGAAATTTGAAAGTCAGGGTAAGGTGTTTGATGTTGATGCATGCATGTATATATGATTGAGAAATGAGAAGGTGAGGAAGAACAGATAGAAATAAAATGAATGAAGAAGACATTTATACCGTTCGAAGCAGAAAGCAATGGGAGCGATGGCGAGGGTGGCGAAGATTTGGCGATAAGCGGCGAGGACGATAGGGTTCATGCCAGATTGCATTGCAAGCTTTGAAATGATATTCATGCCTGCGTACCCCAGCTGCACTAAAGCCATCGCCAGAAATGGAATGAATCCACTCGCCATCTTCTCCCTCTAGCCTTCGTCGTTAATTAATTTCTCACTTCTCTCTTCAGCGTTGAGATGGAAGACAGTCCACGGAACTGAGCCCGCTTTTATAGAGCGCGAAAAGCAGAGTGGTTTGAGGTTCGAGAGAGATACAAGGAAGACGAAAGAGACGAAAAGCCATGACTATGAGGAAAATCGTGGGCGTAATATGAATAAGAGTCCTTCAACGTGACGAGTGATATTTGGATTCTTTCACAAGTTCTTTCAATTAAATTTCTTGTTGCCACATCGGTTTTGTATAGTGTACCGTGGAGTATTTTCTCGTAGGTATAAAATTAAATAAATTCATCAGATCTTTCAAGAAATAGAGCAAAAAACTATTTTTTTAAAATATTATTATTTGGGAGATATTTTAGCATATATATGTTTAATTAAATATCTTAATATTAAAATAAAATCGAAATGATGCATATATAACCTTTTCAACAGTACTATTCATTGCGCATAAATTAAACTGTATAATGATGATTAGAGAATTTTAAGGCATTGTAGGACTAATAGGAGGGGCCGGTTAAGAATTGTTAGTAGCTATCAGGGCTGAGCAGCTTCTACTTGTGGGGGTATTGGGAGATACTTATATATGGTGTTTTTAAGCTAGGACGAGTACTAATTAAGGAGTGGGTTTGAAGTTTGAACAGAAGAAATAAGCATTGATTGAGAATAACTTGGTGGTTAGCGAAGCATTTAAATAAGGATAGGTAAAAGGGGAAATCCACGTCAGCAATGAAGAATGAATGGGACAAGCTCTGAGGAGGGAGAACGTACAGAGAATGCATGCGGCGGCAGCTTTCTCTTGGATACATACATAGACCCAGAAAGGGGAGGAGAGTTAGAGCCTGTCACTCCCGCGCGGGGATTGCTTGAAGGGATGGCGATCCAATGAGCGGCTAATAGTAGCACTTTATTTGAAGTGGGGTCCACTCTCTTGCCATTGGGGGTTTCACTTAATCACATTTACTTGTGGTCTTGGGAGGAGCAACTTGACATAAATTCTCTCCGCCTCACACCCCTCAACACCCTCCCCCAACTACTCGCCCTCACATGATGCTGGATCCTAATTGAGGTTGACGCTTCTCTCAAATTCGACTTTGCCACGACTCTGCATTTTTAGCCATTTTAATTAATACAACATTTCCGTGCAAGTTAAACTTAAATTATGGTATGCACATTCAAGCAACCAAGTACCGCACGCCATGATAATCATTAGCGATGAAGTGAAACCTAGAATGACATATCGCTCAAAGAACAAAAGCGAGAGATGAGAGATCATTTGGAGATTGAGGGCTGAAGAATGTGTAGCTACAGCAAACAAGGGTGCACCACGTTTTCCTTGGTACATAAACAGTCGGATGTCGTCGTATCATTTATCCTAATGCTAGAGTATTATTACTACTGGTCACACTCCCTCGTGTTCTTCCTCGTTTTAGACTCTCCAATCGGTCTCCTCCCTCCCTCTGTTCACGGCCCTGGATTAATTTCGTCTCGTCTTTACTATCAGGAACCGAGATCTTTATGGCTGGAATTCATCCTTGTTGTTCCCCCCCCCCCCATAAACTAGTTAATATTTCTTATTTTAATAATGTCACGTTATTACCGCTGACTCTAGTAAATAGAGAGTATGGCGATTGACTTTCGTTCAAATCTCTGAGAATAGTTGTCTTAGTCGTCTCAATAACTCGCAGAGTTACTTAATTGGCTGCGTTTTCTTGACGGAGGAAGAAATGACGGTGCATACCACGGGTATATACCTTCTTTGGCAGAAGATGACGTGTGACGGGATCTTTATTAACTTCGTGCATTATTCACAAGCCATAGAATTCGAACGCGATTATATTTTTCAACCTCCCTTAGTATAATATATTCCTCGAGTTTGATCCAAAAGCATGACAACTCTTAGCTATAATATACATATAGGTTATTTCTTCGTTAGTATACTAGAAATAGTTGTCGAATTTTAGCCTACATTTGGCGTTATTCTCCTAATTAAGTTTCCAAGTCATGTATTTTCCCACGAGAAGGTATAGAAATCTAAATAAATGAAAACGAAATGCTTCAAAAATAATAGTATAACTTTCTCTCTGCAGACTACGCAAATCACCGAAATAATTATTTTTAAGCTACTATTATCAAAATTACGTTATTTGTATCCGAAATCGTTAATTTAATTTGTTTGAATATAGTTGAAAGAGAGATGTCGTGATATATTTGCATTTTAATTCCAACGAATAAAAAATTTCGTGGGCCATTGAGGTTTTTAATTAAATATCCAGGCTTAATAATTATAATGGGACCGGTAAAACATATGATTCATGGGTAGTTGGGGACAGGTTCCAACATATAAAACCCATAATGGGGGGAAAACTATAATGGGACGGTTATAAACTTATAATATGTTATAAAAATTGTCAGTTAAACAAATTTAAACAGTCTTCCCATGCATTCACATTCTTGGTTGGGTTGAAGTTCTAAAGGGGGGGGGGGTGGAATCGTTGATCGTTACACACGTGAAAGAAAGATTGAGTATCTCCCTTAACCAGGTATCCTCTGAGCTCTCTGTCCTTAGGATTTTGGATCTTATAGAATCATTTTTTTCGCCAGAATTTCTTTTTCACTTTTAAATTAAAAAAATAAATGGTTTAAATAAATATAATATCTTATAAAATATTATAACAATGGCCTTTAAAATAAAAATATTTATATATGAAGTATCCATTGTTTTATCTCATGATTAAAAAGTGATTCTTAAATAAAAAGGAGAAAGAAGATCGATCCTCAGAGACGATCCAGATCCATCCAAAGTAAGAGCAACAGGGTTTTCAAGTTTTTAATTAAATCAGTGCTGGTTTATAGTAAGCACTTACCAACTTAACATCTTAATTTTACTGGATTTTAATTAAATCAAATATAACTAAACAAACTTTTAAAAGATCTACCCTTCGAAGCTGCGGAAGCGAGGAGGACGAGGTTGGGGCTTTTTTAGAAGAGGAAATAAGAAGGACATCAAAAGCAGGAATTATGGCTTTTCACTCTCTTTCACTCTCCTTGCAGCTACTCTTCATCTGTTCCTTTCCGCTTCTTGCCCTGGCTCAGTGCAATAAGGATGCCGTCATATTCGTGTTCGGCGATTCCAACTCCGACACTGGAGGACTCGCTTCCGGACTCGGTTTCCCCATCAATCTTCCCAATGGCCGCACTTTCTTCCACAGATCCACCGGTCGCTTGTCCGATGGACGCCTCATCATCGATTTTCTCTGTAAGCCTTCCCCCCCTCTCTTAATGTGCCGTTGCTATACTTTATCACGGGTATAATTATAATTTCCGTATCTGATTGATTCGATTTGGTTGGATATCCATAAAAAGTTAGAGACATGGTAGCATTTTTTTCAAAAACAAGAAACAAGAAAGAAAAAGACACGGTGTCACATCTCCACCTACACCTCCGCAGATCGGAGTTGGGATGATGACGGGTTGTCGTTGGTGGTGTTCTGTTCGCCGACAAAATATTGCCGAGTAAAAATGACCCAACCCGATAATGACCGTCCGATCAGGAATGAGTGAGCTAGGGAGGGAGGGATTCTCGTGTCGGTGAGTAATGTCGTTCAAAGTGGGCATTGGTTTGGGCCGACCGAATAGTTGGGCCCATATTTTGGAGAGCACATCCCGTGCTCATAATCTTGATGAGCAAAGTATGCTCATCATCATCTGGACCGTCCAGATTTAATCTAATTTAATTTTTAGATTTTAAACATTTTTTATTTTAATAAATTTAAAATAAAGATACCTTTACTCAAAAATAAATTTATTATTTAAAAAATTAAAGATTAAAAATTTTAAATTTTAAATATTTATATTAGAATTAGACATTTTTAGATTTAGGTTAATTTATAAAGAAGTTGAGAGGGTAATTAATGATTATTTTTTATTTTTATCTTTTATAAAAAAGAAAATATGACAGATAATAAATATATATTTAAAAATTATATTTTTAATAAAGATAAAATAAATAAATTTTATTAAAATTTAAGATACATTAAATAACTTAACTAATATTTATTTCTTAATTTATATGAATTAGTTGGCAATATCTTATATATATATATATATATATTTATATATATATAAAAGCTCCATTACATTCCATAAGAACAAAAGCTCCGTTGTTCCCGCAGCAATAATAATGACTTTGCGCCTACATTTGCACAATCACTGAAATAACCGCACGAGACGAAGTTGTGTTTTTCTCTCTCTCTCTCTGTTTTAAAGCGCACACGATAACACAGTTTGAGTGATAGGGGAAATATTACATGTATTACTGCAGAAAACAAAGTGTAAGGAATTGGAAAAACTTGACGAATTGAACAATCTACTTATAGAAAAAACATGATTGATGAGGAAATATTTTTGATATTTTAGTTCGTTGTTAAATGCGCAGGCCAAAGTTTGAATGCAAGTCTTTTGACTCCATACCTGGACGCCTTGTCAGGATCCACGTTCTCAAATGGAGCAAACTTTGCAGTGGTCGGGTCCTCTACCCTCCCTGAATTTGTTCCTTTCGCTTTGAACATCCAGATCATGCAGTTCCTCCATTTCAAGGCTCGTACCCTCGAACTTGCAGCTTCTGGTAAACTTCTTCAAAAATTTGACAATTTTTTTCCTTCTTTCTTTTATGACTGATTTCTCGAGAATATCGACTTTTCTGATCGTCCAAATATTTTAATGTTCGAGTAGTTTACTATTGAGAGTGAATTCTTGGATCAAATACATTAACTTGAATATTGCCTTCTGATTTTAGCGAATGCCGAGCTTGTAAACTATTCATATCCTTCTAATTTAGGTGCAAGATATTATATCAACGATGCCGGGTTTCGAAATGCGCTCTACATGATTGATATTGGACAGAATGACATTGCCGATTCCTTCGCCAAGAACCTTTCATATGCCCAAGTCGTTAAGAGAATCCCAGCGGTTGTTGCGGAAATTGAGAGTGCTATTAAGGTCTGTCCAATGATTCTTAAAATTATCAAGTAAAATGCTGCTTCTACAATTTTTTTAAAAAAATGATCAAGATAGAAAAGTCTTCATTAAAAAAATTTCTCGGGGAATAATGTGTCTGGTGATATATGCAGATTTTGTACAAAGAAGGTGGCAGGAAGTTCTGGGTTCACAACAGTGGACCATTGGGCTGTCTTCCTAAATTAATCACATTGGCTCAAGCGAAGATTGTGGATTCACTTGGATGCCTTTCTAATTATAATAGTGCAGCTAGATTGTTCAATGAAGCGCTGCTTCATCTGCTTCAGAAGCTAAGAACTGAACTGAAAGATGCTACTCTAGTTCATGTGGATATTTATACCATCAAGCACGACCTCATCGCAAATGCCGCCAAATATGGTAAGCATTAGCATATGTTCCACATCTAAATCGCACAATTTTCCTGGCCTGATTTGTGATGGTGATGGTAATGGTGAATAATAGGTTTCTCAAATCCATTGATGGCGTGCTGTGGATTCGGAGGGCCTCCATACAATTTTGATAACAGAGTAACATGCGGTCAACCCGGTCATCAGGTTTGTGGGGAAGGATCTCGGTATGTGAATTGGGATGGAATTCATTTCACCGAGGCTGCAAATTCAATGGTGGCTTCTAAGATACTTTCCATGGCTTATTCCACACCACGCACGCCTTTCGATTTCTTCTGCCGCCATTGATTGATCTACACTACACCCTCCCTTCATCTTAATATCCCCATGGTTCAAAGAGGAACTTGGAGAAGATCAAAGATCAGCGTCACCAATCATCGTTTTGTAACCAATTGAGTATTAAATTAAATGTTTTAGTTTGTGACAAGTTCGTTTTGTTATCTCTTATTAATTCAATTTGAGGTATTTGTTCTAGTAACGTGACCATTTGAATGAAAGGGGTTTTTAAAATAGAATCCTGTCGTGTGAATTTGACTGTAGCCCTACCCTATCATGCCTTGGGTGCACTGTTTCTTGCCTCACTGAATATTTTCTTGCCCCGTGCATTGAACAAGTCGGCAGAAAATGACTAGGCAGGCCAAGCCTACCTGAAAAGATGACATGTGAACGTCCATGTCTCCAACCTTTACTCTTCTTGTGAACAATGTGGCCACGTTTCCAAAGGAGTCTTTGGGACAGATGGGGCCTAATGTGGCTGTGCCCTTGTAGGCTTTCAAATTTAATCCGCTAATGGCGTTTTGATGCCTATCTAATCATGCTCTTTTAATACAAATGATAAATAACATATTTATATCTTATAAGAACGTAAGTTTGATTCCTACTATCGTTGTGAGGGCTCATTTGATAAGCGATCTCGTAAGTCTTTTATAAGTATTTTCTGAACCCTAAAATTATACCCTAACCTTAGTGAAGGACCGGTACTGAATCTACTTAAATTTTCGTTTTTAAAAAAAAAAAAGAAATCATGCATGTTCTTTCTTGCACTCCTCTTCCCACACGCCTGCCGTCATGCTATTGGATCATCCCCCACCTTACTCCTAATTAATGACGTATTCACCTTACTTACTTCCCATTCTCCTTCCCCCGTTACAACTTCACAATTTTTTAATGAAAGTAGGGAAATGATTGTAAATTAAAAGATAACATTTGAATTATTTTCATTAAACAAAGTTATTTGAGTTCAAAAAAGATTAAATATAATTACTTGTATGTTGAAACCAGTTACCCGTGTGTCACCACTTACCAGATGTATTATAAAAATGTAGGATAAGCTTAACAACAAATCAACAAAACAATCTACAAGTGTTAGACCCGTTGATATGATAAATTATAAATTACAATGATCAATAAAATAAACATCTCAAAATAAATAATACCAGCAAATTTAATAAGAATATTAATAAAAAATAAAAATTTAATGCTGCACTTTTTGGAGATGGGTTAGAAAATAAAGCTCTATCCTTGTAATTAAGTAATTAAGCCAAGAAGGAGCCTTTTGGGTGTAATACAAGAACAAAAATGAAATGAGTAACATGAGAAGATTTACGGAGATAGATGACTCATTTCCGACGCAAAACCATATGGAGAGACATTTAATGATGAGCAGTCCCAGAACCCAATTGGCACAATACGCGTTATAAAGAGAGATTGAGGTCTAACTTATCTTCTCCGTTAGCTTCTTCATCATGCGGAGGCGCATCTCCTGCTACTGGCTCTGATTCTCTGTAGTGTATGTCGACCTCCTTCCCATTGGAAGGACCAGCCAGGCTGGTGCTTCTAATTCCCGAATCCCGATAATCGTGAATGAAATCCTCAGGTTGAAAAGTTGGGTTCCAGACATTCTTGAACTTGTCTTCCTCCGACTTCTTATTACTCTCTCTCTCCTTAGAGAGGCGATCACGCACCTCTTTAGTGCTCCTTATCAAGGCAAAGAACTTCTCCATCTTCTGCTCCTCGCTATCTTCTGATTCTCCCTCGGCCAGTCTCCTCTTCCTTCTTCCTCCATCCATGCCCTGTGTTTTTGTTTGGTATGCCAGAGAGAAAGAAGAAGAAGAAAGAGTAAAGAGAGAGGGGTGTAACTGTGAAGTGATGAATGGATGAGTGAATGAAGAGAGCTAAGTTAAAGGGAAGAGAACAAAATAGTAACGCGGGAGCGGAGAGGGAACCGAATATTACTAGTTGCCCTACTTGCTCCGCTCGCTTTACTGCTCTCCATGAAGGGTGAATCCCGCTCATATGGTATGGGCACTGATTTCAATGAACCAAAAGCGTGTAAATTGACTACTAAAATAGGTCAAATACCGCGTGATTTTACGTATGAGCCCCTGTTATACTTTTAACATGACCACAATACCCATAAACTTTGATAAAAAGCTAGGGAGCTATCCGACATTTAGTGTCAACCGTACTTGTGGATTAATTAATTGAGTATTTTCATTTGTACGATTCATTAAAATTTTGATATTGACTCAAATTTAGAAATGCCCTTCTTCCATATTTCTATGGGATGTCCTTTATTTATATATATATATATATATATATATATCATAAATGGTGTTTAATTATAGGTAAATATAAATAAATTAGTTTTAAGACCATTTTAATAAAGTAAATGTTTTTAATTTTAGTAAGATAATTAAAAACAAATGATATTTAAAATTATGGAAAGTCTATAAAATAGTTATTAGTATCTCATATAAATTTTATTTATGAGTCATTTCTAACATATTTTATTAGAATTAAAAATTATTAAATCCTATTAATTATGTATTAAAATATAATATTTTTTAATTTTATCTATATTTAATATATATTTTATCCGTATAAAGTTTACATAATAACAAAAAAAAAGATAAAATTATATATTTATATCAAAAGATTAATTTGGAATAAAAGAATTACCTTTTCTACCTCATAGATAAGACGAGGTGAGTACTTAAGATCCAAAAGAATACAGACAGAGAGGCGAGAGGCGCCACCTAGTAGCGTAAGGGAAGGAAGGTTGGTTGCTTGAGAACAAAATATGGGCATCATGAAGTTTGATTGAGTGAAGGAATACGTTAGGTGTGGATAGAGATGGATTTGGCCCATCCTCTCTTCTATTCAATTATAAGCCAACCCATCAAATAGAGTAATTTGTTTGTTTTTTGAACCGAATCAAATAGAGTAGCTTGACTCTTCCTAAAAAGTCTAAAATAACACATCCGGTTAACTGACGAAACGAAAGAATAAAAAATATAATTATTTAGATCGTATTTAAATCCTAAAAAATATCATTTTATTGTGATTCTAGTTGTGACGCTTAGATAGTCATCCTAACTCCTGGGTGTTTAAATTTACGCCTGAGGATAATAGACGGTTCGTCCTACCCAACATTAGTATCGTCTACGAAGAAGGAAGATTTTACCCTGCCCTTAAATCGTAGGTGAGCTCAACCCCTTTTTAAAATTTTTTGTAACAAAAAAAAATCTAAAAATACTTCAAAATAAGAATACTATTCACGTATAGAGATATTTTTATTAATTAAAACTAGAAATGTTTCAAGTTTCAACCTTAACTGTCCATGAAGTAGATCAATTCCAATAATTGTTTTCTTACTTTATAAAAGGAAATTAAGAAAAAATTTACATTCATTACATAATTCACGTCACCAATACAATCCACCGTGTAAAAAAAGATATCTTTCATATCATCATTGAGATGCTCTAATTAAAAATATAACTATTTCATAATTTTAATGACAAGTAATACAGTTTCAGAAATTCAAACTAGAAATTCCAATTTTATTTAGAGCCGAATCAAGCCGTATTTTATTATTATTATTTTTTAATTTGAAATTATTCTTATGCTTAAGCTGTTAAGCGAGACGTGATGCCTTTCTCTTTTAATGCGTAGCGGAGCGGCAAAAAGAATCTTTCCCCCTTCTTGTTGATGGTTTTGCGAAGAGCCATGGAGAAAACACTTAGCTGGGGCCCTGAAAGAAGGAAAAAAAATAGATCAGTCTAAGTTAGCTGCAATTGTAAGGTAGCTGAAGTCCTCTCTTACTAAATGCCCATTTTCAACAATAGCAGTTATTTTTAAAAGAAATATTAATAGGAAAAAACAATAATTGATGGGGGAACAATCCAGTTGATTTTGATCGTTCTACTTCGTTGTTTGAAAGTGACCCTAACCTGCACCTTCCCATTACCAAGTTTTCTGTTGTATTGGAATCTGCTTTCTCTGTTTTTCTAATTCCGATCGGAATCTTGACGAGCTAATCTACTCTGAGCGGATAAGACTGGTAGGTCTGTCCTCTTTTTCACCTTCTGGAAGATTACGGGTAAGGGAAAAGGCCCCAAGTTTGTTTCTTAATTCTCAGAACACATGCTTAATTCAATTTTAGTGATTTCTCTCCGAAATACAATTCCTGGGTTTCTGATCATAGCTTCATTTGACTGGTGCCTTGGCAACAACATGTTTGGGTTTAAAGAGGTTTTGGTGGGAATTAATTCAGCGGTCAACGTTGTTATCTGGCTCTAGACATATGCGTCTACGCTTTTTAAATCCGATCCTTTCTGATTTATGCTGTAATTGCTGAAGTCAAACTCAGCTGATTTGCTAGAAACAGATAACATGCGAAGACGCTATGCGGATGTTGACACGTTGGGATAGCGGGGCTTGTGAAAAATGTTTTATTCGGGTGCTTATAACGAGAAAGTTGCTGTGTTTCGTTTTCCACCTTCTCTAAGCTGTTTGGTACACGGAACATCTCACATGGGAGACGGAATCTAGATTCCGGCCGCCTCTCATCTATCTTCTCCGATCTCATGCGGATCTGTATTTTTATTTACCTCATATATATCTCTAATTGAGTTTATGTTGATTTATGTGTGTGTGTGTGTGTATATGTATATGTTGATGTGTTCTAGCTTTGTTTGTTGATCTGGTTTTTTCTGCTTGCTTGAAGCCGATGATTGATGATGGGAAGGGATTTTTTTTTTTAAAAAAAAATTTGATTAGGGATATTTTAGGGATTTTATATTATATTATATTTTTTCCAATTTAGTTGTTGATCTCTTCTTCCATTACACATAAAACGTGGGCAATTGTCAAGTGCTAGTTGCCTCCACAGCAATGCCACCTGTCATGTTTGGATGAGATCCTGGGTTTGAGTCATGCGTTAACATGTTTGCTTGTGTGAGATTGTTTAAATTGTACTAGTTATACTCGCAATTTTAATTCGATTTCATCAGTTATTGATATTGTAGTTACGTGATGAGGAAGTAAAATGTACATGACACGTACCCCATCTTCTCTAGTCTTATGCATTTACCTATTATGGGTAATTTGGTGAGGATGAATCGAGGAATATATTTTTTCTCGATGTGGTCCCCAATTTCACTCAGACCTACTCATCGTTTTACGCAGGTACCGGGAAACTGCACTTTTATCCAAAGCTTAAAATATTTTTAGCCTAACAGATGGGGTCTGAATGTCCTCCAGCTACTGTAACTGTTCATGTTACAGGCTTCAAGAAATTCCATGGAGTTTCAGAGAATCCTACAGAGTCAATTGTCAATAACTTGACGGGGTATATGAAGAAGAAGGGTTTGCCTAAAGGTTTAGTTATTGGGAGCTGTAGCATTCTGGAGACTGCTGGTCAAGGAGCACTTGTTACCCTTTACCAGACTTTGCAATCTGCTATTAGCCCCAAGGATTCTGAATCTTCCAATTCCAACAAAATTTTATGGGTGAGTTCCCCATATGATTGCAAACATCTGATTCCTTAATGACTGATTTCTTCATCATTGCGTGTCTCAACATCTAAAAGAAGATTACATAGCTGATGAATCAACTTTAATCAAAGCTTAGCATGTAACTAAGCTAAAACCAAAACTAAAAAGGACAATATAATTTAGAACCTGCTTATTCTAAGTCGGGACTAGAGAGTGTAGTTGTGAGAGGTTGAGGATCTCAAGATTATGGCCTAAAATAGGGGGTCCAAGAAGGGAATTGTAAAAACTTATGACGGCTTATGAAGTGATTCCTTCATTGTCTAGTTTCTTAATGTTTGAAGATTCCATACTTGGATTTGCAATTAGAAGATTTTATAGCTGTATGAGTTAAAGGTTTTAGCTTTATAACAAAAGGAAAACTGAAAATGGACTTTGCAGTTTAGTACTTTATGTTATATGCTGCTGTTGAGCTAAACATGGAACTGTATACTTAGTTGAGTGAGATTTTTCCTGCGTTGGATTCATCTATATTGAATCAGCAATAATTTCAACAATTTTTTTATTCCTTCAACTTACTTTTGGATTGTTAATTACATTCATAGCTGCATTTTGGGGTTAACAGTGGAGCAACAAGGTTTGCCATAGAGCATCAAGCTGTCAATGAGGCTACTTTCCGTTGCCCTGATGAAATGGGATGGAAGCCCCAGGTTAGATTGTAGTTTTTCAAACATGTTTAATAGCTCTATCTGATATGCGCACATACACTGAATTTTCATATGTTGCAGAAAGTCCCAATTGTTCCTTCAGACGGCGGAATCATGCGAACACGTGGGGTACGTTTTGTACTTTTAAGCTTGAAGCTTAATTAATGCTTACACTAATTGTAGCATAATGTTGATTAACTCATATAGAAAATCATTGATTTCCTAGCATTGCAGATAGTCTGATTTATATGGTTGATTATGCTCATTTGTTTGCGCAGAGCTCCCTTCCTGTAGAGGAGATTACAAAGGAATTGGCAAAGAAGGGTTATGATGTGATGACATCAGATGATGCTGGCAGGTTCGTGTGCAATTACGTGTACTATCATTCGCTTCGTTTCGCAGAGCAAAATGGGATAAAATCCCTGTTTGTGCATGTGCCTTCGTTCTTGACAATAGATGAGGAGACACAAATGCAGTTCATTGCTTCCTTGTTAGAGGTACTTGCTTCTTCAAGTTAGTCTCATCTTCTCGGACCCTACCCTTCATTGTTCTGCAGCTTCAAGGCTTATGAATGTTCGTTCAGGAATTTAACTTGACGCAAATTCCATAATAATGTAAAAGAATATGAATTATTGTATTTAAATGGAAAAGTTAATGAAATGTGCATATGTAGCACTCAGGCATCGGCAAATTGTCCAAGACAAGTTGACATCTTCCATGCGTTACGTTGTGTGCTTAAATGCTCATTTTCTTTTTTTTTTTTTCTTTTTTTGCCCATCCGGTTTACTAGAGCTTTGTCCCGACTATATCTGGATCCGACCCGTGTCGCGTACCTGGCTATAGTAGGTGAGTCTCCCAACGGGAATTTTTTACATACGCCAATATTCGAACTCGAGACCTCGTTTAAATGATACTGAGCTGCTTATCACTCGGACTAACTCCCGTTAGTTAAATGCTCATTTTCTGTAAAACTAAACTGCTCGTGTTTTGGAATGTAACTTGCTTCAGTTTTGTCTTGCGCTTCTGTTCCATAACCAAGGCGATTGGTTCCCTTTCATTTTCACTACGCGAGTAAAAAATGTTTGGCAAGGAAATAAACCTTGAAATCATTTTTCTAAAACAGATCGAGAATAGAGAGTCTTCAAAGTTTTCGACGTTTTCACTTAATGTAACATTACTGTTTGGGGAACCCCCAAAATCAATTGAAGAAGTGCTTTTCATACAATACGTATAAAATTTCTCTAACATATTTACCTCATACAACATAAAATAACTTAAAATAAGTTCTAATCCAAGATGAAAGGGTAAGTTAGACAATAAGGTTGCTACTTAATTCTATTTTGTAGATTTCATTACATAAACATCTGGGTATACTAGTGCTACATAAACAAACTCCCCCCCCCCCCCAAACCCAAAGTTTTTTTTTTTTTTTTAAAGTACAGGGTTATAACAACATTTACTTAACCATTCCTGTCTAACACCCTACAACATCAACTTGAGGAAAGTCAGTGGATTTCCCTCTAAAAGACACAAAACTGGTGGGACAGTAAGTGTCTGCATAGTTCCATAGGCATTCCAGCAAAATGGGTTGGCCACAAAATGGCCTTGTGCAGGAAGAAGCTCCACTTCTGGTAGGGTGAGGTTCGTGCATGGAACAGAGTCACTGCAGGCGAAATGTGATAGCAGTTTTACAAGGCTAGTAGACTGTATCATGAAGATATAACCATCTGGAACAAGGAGGGTTCCTGATCCTGATTCTTCAGCCTGGCATGCTGTGTCCCAAGCCATTTTGAATGCTTGTGTATCATCAGAGGCGCCATCTCCAACAGAACCAAAGGATCTTACATATAAACAGGAGCCCCATTGCCACCGTAACTTGGGCTAAGAGCATCAGGTTCTGCAGCAGGTGATAATGATATACTGTTACTATAAAGTCTACCATAAATTGGAAGAAAGCAGAAACATGTGAAGAAGATGAAGAGAAACCCAGTGACAATATGGAAGAACTTCATGTTTGTTTAAGGGTGTTCTGGCTAAGATGTGCTATATATAGAACAAAGCAAGTCCTATTTCTCTGGGCATGCAGAATGAGCCGACACTTCGTTTGGACATTCAAGGAAAACTTGAACGGAGATTTTTTGAGACTAGGTCGCTATCGTGGGTTAGGCATAGTAGGGGTATAAGGAAGCAAGGCACCCACGTTTCTGGAAGTAGAAAACAGAGTTAAGCTGCGGATTTACGTGACCACTTTGAGCACTAAATATGTAAAGAGATCATACCAGAAGCATGGAGCAGAGGATATGGCAGAATGGTTTTGGAGACACATTTTATATATACTTGGCCTTCACAAAGCATAGTGGAATTTACTTCACAAACCGACCCATTCCATTCAACGAAGTGAGAGTGGCACTTTGATGCAGTTTGCTGAGTCCACAAGCAATCAATTTTATGTTTAAAATGATTCCATGAGGCATAGGCATGGGTAATAATTACTTTCAATATCTCTCTTTGTAATATTGTCACTTCAACTTTTCATACGCATTTAGTTTGAGCCATTTGAAGTAATCTGGGGGTAATATTTCGTTCTGGGATGATTACACTGTTTTTTAGGATCCCATTTGCATTTAAGTTGAAGCCGAAAAGGAGAGGCTCATGCACGTTTCAGAAGAAGGCTAAAACGTGGCATTGAAGAATATTGTGGACGACCTATGTTACTTGAGACCTAATTTGGCATTATTTGCATGAAAGCGAGTTCTCATGTGTTACTACTACTGTCACTGTGGTGGCGGCTGCACAGTTCCAGAACCTTCACTAGAAGATAAGCAGTTTGATCGTGCAGAAATTATAATGGCTTTGACTTTAATTAAACTAATGGGGACACATACATAGACCGTATATGTTCTATATTGTTCATGATTTCCGAATCATACAACTCCCAATATTTTTTTCATACCTCTACCTTTAATATAAAAATTATTTAATTTTTTTAAAATTAAATAAATTAATTATGATTAAATTTAATTTTTAAAATAAATATATATTATATACTTCTTAATTTACTTAAATTAATCAACTAACTCTTAATTAATTATAATTAATTAATTTAATTTATTTAATATATTTAAAAAATTAATTAGCTACGTTGATTCCACAATTAAAAATGGATTATTAGAATTCCCAGACAAGGAATCTTTGTTACTTGCGCTATGTTAGAATCAAGACAACAGACAACCATGCCAAATAAACTTTTGGTTTACCAGAATTCAACATAGTTATGCACCTTATCTAGATGAAACGAGAAAGCGAGAAAGGGAAAGATTCAGTTTTCTTACGGTAATTATCTGAGTAAATCATTTTTTAATGAGAAATTCAGTACTAATGAATGCACCGTACTCCACGAAGCAGCTTTAGGCTGTAACCATTTGTTCATTTCCCCGCACTTGAAGTGAAATGATGAACGAACCCACGAGCACGGTACTCACGTAGAAGATAGGGGATTGAGTGTTCATAAATCAGCTAAATAGTACTACTCTGATCTTAAATATAATGCTCAGTTTATAATGTAAACAGGGGAGTATAAGGTTTGAGGCTTCAATCGTTACCAATCACGATAGTTAGATTGGCCCCAGTTTACGGTTAGGCTTGAAAGAGAAATGTGGCAAACCATATTTGCAAAACTTCATTTACAAAAAATCTCAAGCCAATTGCTTCTCATCCTTAACTATAAAGACCAGGAAACAGTTTTTTAGCTCCTCTTGAGAAATAGACATCTTTTATTATAGAGGCACAATACCTCCCCCCATCGACTCAATTTATAATGCTTATGGAAAACAAGTGTAACCAGATATACCAGTATGCAATTGAGAGGCTTAATCCTCCATGTGGTTGAATGAAGGAGGCAGGGCATGTACACACGTATATATGAATCTAACATCTATCTATCCCCAGTCCACAGAGGGAAGGGCTGGGTATGCACCCTCGGGAGGAGGCTTCAAAGATGGAGGTAAATTGCCCCATGTCATTCCCATACTGTCTTGCACCACATTTCCTGTATATCACAATTATAAGACAAGTTACGAATCAAGGATAATAGCACAACAAAAAATATAGATATTACTTTCAAGTTTGTCTTGCTTTTGTTTATGCATCCGTAGTAGCTATAGAGCAATAACTATTACCAACAGAAACACTACCATTTTATAGTATAGCAACTGAAATGGAAGTCAATCAATAAACCCAATACTGCGCCACTAAGCTAGAATTAGCCATATCTCTGTCTGATATGCTACATAAATTCAAACCCATTTCCATTTAGTTCACCTGGTGTAGAGCCTCCACCAACCAAATTCGTCACCATTGTTAATGCTGCTGGCTGCATATTATCTGAAAAGCATAAATGATGCACAAGGTGTTACAGTTAGCCTCGAACAACGACAAAGAAGATGTTTTCAAAACGTTTCTTTCAGACATTATTTCTTTTCTTTTCTAATCACAAAGCTCCCTCCTCGGTAGTGCCGCCCAAAGAACTGGACTTGATCCCTCATATAACATCAGAATAACGGTAGACCTTATTTTCTAACGATCTCTTGTATCACATCTTTAGAATGAGTCCAATTAGAACGGGAAATCGAAACTAGACAGAGGCAGGGGTGAAATTTACCAATCATTCCCCCTTGAAGGTTGGCATTGGTCAAGTTTCTTGGATGAGCATACTTGCAAGAATCACCGTACTGGCAGAAACCCTAAGTGCCAAGCAAAAAGGAAAGAAAAAAATAATTCAAAACTTTAGCTTTCACCAAGCAATCAACCACAATCCAATTCATTTTTCCATGGAAAATCAGATAGATACCGTTTTCACGAAGCGATTGCAAACCCCTTTGACAAATCCATCTGGATAAACCTGAGTAGGATCTTCTCATCGATTAGTCAGCGATAAAGGAGTTCGGAGGGGGAGAAGGGTAACGAAAGAGAGAAAACGGACCTTGAAATTTGAGGGAATCGTACCAGAGTTTTAGCCCGGAGGTGCTGGATACCTTGAAGATGTCGCTTACGAGATGTAGGAGTGTCCTGTATGTGCTTGTCGCAATAGTCGCAGTAATATTTCCCCAGCGGCATTCTATTCTATTCTATTCCCCCTCTCCGCTCAGCTTTGCCATGCTTCATATTTCTCGGTGTTGTTCTAGTCGAATCGATACTCAGACTTCACCAGTGAATGCTGAGTAGGAAGCAAAACGATTCGTTTTCCTTGGAATAACAGTTATAGTCGTTTAGAATCAATATTAATCAGTATTAATAATCAAATATCAATGTTAATGATAATGAGTATTCAATAATTAAAAAAACCTGTCACATAAGCAAAAACAGCAACTTAGTTATCTCATGGCACTTGCGGGGACCTGTTTAAAAATCCTTAAAAATTAAAACGACGACGTGAGGACTCATTTTTTTTCTTCAATACAATGGAAGATGAAGGCCTTAGGTGACAGGGGCCTGTTTAGTAAGTTATCAAACCGCGGTTTTAAAAGGACTTTTGGTCTAAACTTCAATTTGGGTAAATTTTAAAACAAACAGGCTTATTTGTCCATAAGTGTTTTTGGACAAAATCATGGTTTTGAATAAGCTATTTAAAATAGCTTTTTCAACAGTAAAAGCACTTATGGACTATCCAATTACTATCTTACCCCTATTTTTTCTTACACCCTCTCTCCTCTCTCCTACTTTTTCTTACACCCTCTCTCCTTTCTCCTCTCTTCAATCTCTCCCCTCTCTTCTCTTTTCTCTAACTCCCTCATCTCTCTTACTTTAAATCAAATCATACCCTTTTTGGTAATTTATCACCATAAAAAGTCATTCTAAAAATAACTATCCAAACACCTATTTACTCAAAACCATTTTTTTTCCATAAACTCTTCTCCAAAAGTCTTTTTCCATAAGTTATCCATAAGCCTTTTTTTCCATAAGCCCTTTTTTAAAATCCTATCCAAACAGGCCCTAGGTTAAAGGGCCTTTAAAACCACCTTGTTCAAAGTCATAGAGTTGGAGAAAGAAAAGTAAAAAAGAAAATATGAGGAAGAGAACACAATGATAAAATTATTTATTATTTTTAAGATTTTTTTCTTCATTTTTTTCCTAATTTTTTTTCTATCTAAACATAGAATTAAATTGTTAGGATTTAAATATTAAATGCAAAATAACTTCTACGTATTTTTAATAAAATCTGTAAATAATAAAGTATTTATTTAAATAATTTGAAAACTACTTATATCTTTTAAGATTAAATAAATAGGCCTACATATTTTATGATTGATCCCATGTCTTGCTCCCAATGTCTTTCAAAATAATCAAAAAGCTTCTTTTTTTTTTTCTGATTCTGATATTTATTTTTAGTAAGTTAAACAAATACCTTCCAATTGATGTGAAGCGATTTTTTCAAAAGCCCCACAGCATTTATTAATTTTCTTTTAACTTTTTTTTGGTAAAAAAAATATAAAAAAAAAAGTTAGACTCACCCACGATCCAAGGACAACAAAATCCCCCTTCTTCTTAAACAATACTAATATCAGCTAGGACGAGCTGTCTATTACCCTTAGAATTAAACTTAGACACTCTGGAGCTAAGATACTTTCCTAAACGCCACGACTAAAAGTATAATAAAATAATATTTTTAAAAAATTAAATACGTTAAATAGGCGTGTATCTCACATTTTTACCACCAGTAACTCAATAATTAGAGCCGGAGAAAGCTCGTTCCTTTGTTGCCAAAAACAACGCACAGATGCAATAATCTTTTGCCGCCGAAGAAGGCAAAACCGCAATGATTCAATTGTATTTTTTTTTAATCAATCAACTTGATCAAGTAATTAGACCTTCCAAATATTCGACCTCGTAAAGCAGGTCGTAATTCAATTCAAATTATACAAAAGCTCGGGAATTACAAACCGCATCTGACAGTATGTGCATGTTTGTAAACTAAAAAAAATCTAAAAGTATAATCATAACACCAAAAATATAAGAAGAAAAAGAAACAAGAAATGTAAATAAAAGACAAAACTGGGCAAGAAAGAAGTCTAAATTCTATATATCTTAATGAATAGTAATTGTCACCAAACAAATAATGACTCTGAGACGCTCCTCGCTACCAGTTAGCCAACTCGAGCATCCACACTACAACGACGTGATCTCAAGCCCAAATTCAATCTTTGTCCCTACCGATGGAAAAATGGCTGCGACCTCACTGATAAGACAGACAGAACGCTGACAAAGACCCTGCTCTGGAAGTCAGGGAAGATGCAATAAGGGTTTTAGTTTGCATGGTACATATATTATGATCATTATGCTCAAATCACCAAGTACATATATCAAGAATGCTCTCAAAAAGTGTGTGATGTAAAGTGGGATCAGAATCGCAGTTGAACTTAGTGGCAATTTTGGAATGAAATTCTTTAACTTTACTAGAACAAATACCATTATCGACTTAATAAGTACAGCACTGATACGGACTACCCCCATTTTGCTTTTGAGGTGACCAAATCTAATAGTTAATAACACCACGTTCGATACTCACTATGTAATATTTCCCCCCTAAATATTCACTAGAGAAATAAGTTCTACTACAACAACCCGCCAACCACCTATGATGCCTTCTCTCTGGAGAGAGAAGGGGATCCAAAGAGACGCGTAATCATAGTAACAATTGCCACACAACCATCCCTGCCTCTCTCGCCTGCCAAAGCAGAAAACACGTACACTTCACTTCTAGAACACTGACCATATATGCACAATACCTAGTCTACCTGTTAACATGTGATAGAATTCCTTCTCACCCCGCACCTATTCTTATGTATGGCAAGAGATTTAAAACAGGAGAGAACAGGGAAGATGTTATGTTAAAAGAGGGAGTAAGTCCTCCAGTGATTGGCTGCAAATTTTTTGGAACGTTAGTTTCTTTTATGCGATATGTTGCAAGTATTTTACCCAGGGTGTGTTGTCTTTTAATTAGAAGTTAGTTATGTTCAGTTATTTTATGTCTTTGTAATATATTTTTGTACTGGACTGATTATAATGATGTGAGAAGTTCTATTCAGAACATGGAGATTCTCCTCAGGATTTTATTAGAACGTAAGTTGCAGATTCTGGTTCATGTTCTAGTAGAGATTTTTTCCTATTTCCTCTACATATCAGATACCCTAAACCAAACAAAATGTTTCATGACATGAGATATTCACAAGATGGCAGCTGCAAACTGCCAAGGTACCACCTACCAGGATTAGCTAAGCATGCTTGATAAGGGACTAAAGTCAGTACCTTCAAATTATTATTGCTGCACCTGTTGGGATAGCTGAAGCATCCAATCAGCATACCCACTGTTACCACCCATCTGATCCTCGACAAGATTTGCAAGGATAAGGAATCCTTCTCTGGGCTGTTCGCCTTGCCTCACAAGATAGCACAATTGATAATAAGAATGATCAGTATTTCTCAGTTTCTCAAGTATCCTGATTAGCTTCCTTGACATCTCATTATCATGCTCCTTAAGAGTAACCTGTTCCAGAAACAAAATAAGTATACAGCACCAAATGTACAATAAATTTTGTTCAACAAGAAATCAATACGAGGAAAACATTACAAATGAATATAAACTAGTATTAGACATTTTAAACTAAGGACTGACCCATCAACAAATCTAACAGTGTAAAGGTGTGTGTACAGAAAGAGAAATACGGGCATATAACAAGCTGTTATAATTACTATTCACACAAATAATCCTATTACAAACCTATTTTCCCAGCAAGAAAATAACATACCTTTGATAATTCTGCAGCGAAGTCTGCCCCAAGCAAATTCATAGCTATATCAGGTAAAAGCACTCTACCAAACCATATAATGAACCGGAAGCCATCATCGAATACATAGAGGCCTCTAGAATCCATGCTCTCACCAGTCAATGGTAACCTTTTCTCAATGTTTTTTAATTCATCAGACTGCGCAGATGCATGAAAACATGAGCAAAGATAATTCAAGAATGTCACACTGAAAATTGTATTGACAAGTTTTTAACAGCACCAAGCATACCTTGAACAGATATTCATCAAGTCGAATCAAGCTTGGATATAGAAATTTCAACAGCCTTTTTATTGGTAGAGCCATCATAGTGTATCCTGCCGCACACCGTTCATCCAGTGGAGCGTCAGCATGCCCTCCACGGAGAGGTGTTGATTTACAAAGTGCTAAGCCGTACAATGGTAGGAATTTTAGAGAATCAGGAAATATCATCCTGTTAGCCAAGCGATGTTGCACAGCATATAGATTTCGATATTCTCTGAGGGCCTTGACAATTCTTAGCTGTACAGCACTCCTTGCATCTTCCAGTTTATTAGACAATGTTTTCTCAATTACTGCAAATACAAGGGAATTGTTAAAGATTATAGCAACTAAGATCCTCCATAATGACATGATATTTCTATAATGGCAGTCCTCTTTACCCTACCTAGCCTACTAAGTAGAGAAACTATGGCTCCAGTATCAGCCAGGCGATACATCTCTCCCAAGTCTGTAACTACTGGAGCTGCAGCAGTGTGTATTCTGATCCGTCTTTCCCCACAAGATGCAGTATATCTATCTTTTGTTAAGGATGCAACTATTTTGCCAATCACGTTTCAGATATACACCCTGACCACAACCTGAACTCAACAAATGAATTGCAAGCACAACGTACACATAAGACGAACAATAGACGACCAAAGACAAACAGTTAACAAAAAGCCATGATAAGATGTGATTAATGTCCTACAAAAATGGGGGGGAAAACAAGAAGAAAAATATTAAATAAGGCAAAAGCCCAAATTCCATGTGCAACACCAAAAGAAGAAACAAGACAAAAGCCCAAATTTTTTAAATAAGGGCCTCAGTTTTAGGAATAATCTTAGATTTAAGCAATAAATTATTTAGTATTACTAGAAACTAAACTGAATGTCACTATTTCCCTTTTTCAAAAAATATTTACCACTATTTCAACGTTGCAAATACCTGGTTGCAAAATATGAAAGAGAGTCCAAATATATAGACGGCTATAATATGATAAGACCCCCAAACTTTTCAAGCAATGTCATTGTACAGATAAGGCAATATTAATCCAAGACAAAACTTATTCATGGTATCAGAACTCATCTCAACCATTGTAGAAAAAAGGATACAGCAATGCAACTTGGAAATACAAAGTCTGAGTTGTGAGCAACGTCTCTTCAAGAGATAACTGCATGGCAAAAGCTTTATCACAATCTACAGCTGGAAGTGCTAACAAATCGGTAGATCTTAGCATGAAGTTCCCATGAAAAGTTGTGAAGCGAACACCTTAAAGCACAAACACAATTGTCAACTTTTGCATATGTTATATATGTAGATACAGATTGGATGAACAATAAGACAAGCAACTCATGAAACAACAAATGGACAGACCTTTTCCACATCTAATGCGCAGTACAGCTTCCCAGGCAGTTTCTCTGGTTAGGTCTCTCCTTAACTCATGCCTCAACTTTTCCCCATGAATAGTTGATTGGAAAGCTGGATAGTAATATACTTGACCGGCAGTATACTTTGCCAAAGTTCCTAGACAGACAGAAAATGACAGATAGAATAATCACATATCACCAGAAAAACTCCTAATCCCCAAACATTGTATAAAACAATGGCTTTGTCTTTTAACAATACAGTGGGTGCGGTGAAGTAAGGTGAAAATGACAAAAAATTACCTAAGGATGCAATGTCAGTGTACTTGTCACTAAATGCATACACATTGGCACAGATCTGGTATTTAGAAAACTCAGCAGCCATTTGCTTGTAAAATGGATCTTCTGGCAGCCTTAACATGTGTTCTTTATCAGTCCCATAAACATGAGCATCATCTCCACGTAATTTTAAGCGTCCAATGCCAAGAGATGGCAGTGTATTTTGGAAAATTAACAATTTCCCTCCAAGTTGACTCTGAAGAAAGAGAAGCAAGTGAATGGCATAAAAAAAGTAATACACTCTGGCTAGTAAAGTGACAGACACCGAGATATCGCCACCCCAACTGCTCTCAACTCAATCAATTTAATCAGACACAAGGAATTAAATAGAACCAATCAAAACTCCAGATAAACAATTGGTACAGGGCTTCCTTGTACTCAAGATGCCAATCATGCCTGCACGCAAATGATACCCTTCTCCCTGCATCATTAGTTGGATGCACAGGGAATATCATGGTCAACCTGCCCAGATTTTTCACAGGGATTTGAAATTATTTTTGACCAATGAACCTCTTCGATGTTCAAAAATTACTTACAAAATTCCAAACTCTGGCTTAATAATACTTTGAATTATTGTTGAAGACCTCCCTTTCAGACAATTAATTAGTCCTTCCATCCCTAGTCTTGGAAACTAATCTTTTAAATCATGTATAACTTCTTGTCAATGAAATGAAGAACTTGGCGGCATCAAAAATTCCTTGCGGCATAGGCTGTCCGCCATTTTGGTTATATTCCATACAAGCAGAAAAACTAAGGGATTTCACGTCCCTAAATTTTTAATGTTACTAAGACCATTTATTTTTCAGGACTATGTTCAAGGGTCACATTTGGCTTAGCCCCAACTAAATCCCCTCAAACAATCTTAAAAGTGCATTTCCTCATGCCGCCCTAGTACAATTAGAATTTTAATCCTAAAGTGCTCCCTGGGGAAATTGTAACTAAGTTGGTGGAGATTTCATCCCTTCTTACCAACTAGACTAACTCCCATTGGCAATGTTACTAACTTTTTTATAAAATACCAATTGTGTAAATTATTTACTAACTTTATGTTGTTCTACAGAACATGCTAATCTTAAATACCACTGTATTTTATATTATAGCATCCAAAATATTAAGTAATGAAAGAAAAAAGTATATAAAACAGCTTTAAAGTAGGTGAAAAGGGAACCACCATACCATCACCATGAACGCAGCCTTAAGAGCCGGACCAAAGGCTGATTCAATATTTACATTGTTCTGGAACATGGATGGCAAACTGTCAAGGAAGGTCTCCACCACACTTCTGGATTCAGATAAATTAACAAGGAGATCATCTGGAAGTGGAACAAATATGTCATCCAGATCTGAGACTACCAACATCTGTGGCTGAGTCAAGGACGACTGGACAAGCATAACTATAGTTAGCACATTTTTACACTGGAAGATAAAAAATGTATACATACTAACAGCATCAATACTATCACAAACCTTCATATTATAAAAATGAATTGTGCTGTCAAATGTCGCAAAACCTATTTGGGTTCGTGGAGAGCCAGGCAACTCATCTAGACATGACTTGATTGTTTGGGCCACAACCTGCATTAGGATATTCAATATAAATACAAAGCATTGTATTCAAGGACAAACATGCATAGGCACAAAAACTTAGATCCATCTAAAACATATTCTTTTTGAAGTTGGTAAAAATAAAAAATTTTATCAGTTTTTCTTTCTTTCTTTTCGCCTTTTTGGCAGTGGGCTTAAATTTTTCTATACAAAATGAATCAAAAACAGAATACTTATAGCTGTGCTTTGACTTCTTTAGAGGGGTTGGTAACAAAAATTACCAATGCATGCATCTAGCGAGCTCTCAAACTACAAAAGTCACACAAACTTGATAAGAACCAAAAGCTGATAGTAGTATTGGCTAAGGCCATGCTAAGAATGTAGTACAAACCAAATATTGTCTCCAAACTTAAGCAGTCACATAGAAGCTATAAAATTTAATATGATGTAAACAATTTCCATGCAAAAGAATGAACAACAAAATCTACCAAGACCTATAACTGATTTTAAAAAGAAAAAGAAAAAAAATTCAAATGCTTACCTCAATCATTCCACTTCTAACCGCAGATATGGAAACATCAATGAGGAAGAAATACACTGGGGGCATAGGAGGTCGCACCATATATTCAGCAGGGGCAACAAATTCCACTGTACCCCTTGTAAGCTCAGGTCTTTGATCCAAATCAACTCTTCTACCAGTGGCATCCAATTGAGCAAAATATTCACTAGGCACTGGACATATGAATCACTACATTAGCACTGTGAGAGATCAATTCAAACAATTGTAGTATACAAGGCAAATTAAATGTTAATAATTAACGCTCATTATATTAAAATAAAATAAAGCATGATTGACACAACTGTACAGAGTCAGCAAAGCCTGGCTCAACTTTTGCCTCCATAAAACTGTGGCACCATGATCTACCTGTTAGTGGCAGCAAGCCAAGCATATAGATGTCCCTATCAAAATGTCCTTTCAGGGCCATCCGATAAATTAAACAATACAACAACAAAATAAACCTTATACCATTGGGCGGGGCGATAAAAAAACCATACAAAAGTTAATGAATAATCAGCACCTAGAAGAAAAAACAGTGGACATCTTCAGCTTCTTTGCATATTTCAAAACATTTTCAAAGAAATTTAGTTATTTCCATTGACTTTGTATAATGTAATAGCAGAATGTGTAAGTTGTAATTACCATCATTTAGCAAAGTGCAAACATTGCACCGAAATTTTCTTCCAGCATCTGTGAATGTCACATATGGATTCACATAAGTGCGACATCTTCTGCACCGTATGACACTAGTTGGGGCAAAATTGATTATAGGCACCTCTGCCTGAGAACAAAGTATAAAAAAATGAGAAAAGGTGAGTGGAGAACTTAGAAGACAGACACATTTTGTAAAGAAACACGTACCCCATCAGGAGCTTCTGCAAGTGGACAAACAACTGCTCCAAGAGGTAGATGCCATCTTGAAGCTAAGGACTGGGAGCTGGGAATTGAACTGGTTGTCAGCCGTAGATATCTGGGGTTGCAGTTCATGGAGAAAAGGTCAGCCAGAGATGCTGGCTCTACATCCCCATCCAGTGGCCTTGGCAGTTCTTTAGCATCAACTACTTTTTCCATTGAACCAGGACGAGTTTGAATAGAGAGTGAACTGAAGTCTTCTGCCAGGCCCTGAATAGCACCAACAGAAGGTCCATATCCTGGCTGTTGCATCTGCTGCATGCCTAATGGAGCAGCCACTGGAGGCGGTGGAACATAGCTCCCTTGATGAGATAGAGCAGGAGGAGCAGGAGCATAATTACCTTGATTAGTGGGAAAAGATGGATACATAGGTGGACCTTGCACTTCAGTACCAGTCTGCTTGCGGACATAACCAGGAAAAGATGGCTGAAAATTAGGCCTAGAGCCTGGAAGTGATGAATCTGACAAAGGAGGAACATTAGACTTCAAAGGTGCAGGAGTAGCACTTTGTGGGGGAGAACCCATTGGAACAATTGGTGTTTGTGGTTGAAGGGCTACCGGAAAAGGTGGTGCTTGATTCACAGAAGGCGGGATTGATGGTTGTCCTATGGGTGCAACAGGTGGAGGAGCTTGGGCTGTTGGGGTAAACTGTGGAGTTGGAAAACGCTGGAAAGGTCCACCAGCAGGTGGGACATTGTACGTTGGAGGCGAAGGCACAGATGGATCATTAAACCTGCCTGGAGGGATAGGTCTAAAATTGGATGCCCCTGGTGTGACTGCAGGTCCGGATGATGACCATGGCACTGCAGGTTGGGGAACAGCAGGAGGAGTAGGCCGGGGAAAAGGAGGCTCAGATCCAACCACGGGACCAGTTGATGAAAACGGTGTCATAGTCTGTGGAGGGGCAAAAGGCGTTGATGCAGGCCTAGCAGGAAAACTTGAACGTCCAGGATTTTCAGTCCCCATGGATTACAGGACAATTGCTTGCCTTGCTTATTGCACTTAGCTTTTACTTATAGCCTTTGTTCCATCACCAAAACTGCCAGAAGATATATGCAATTCTTTAGATAGAGAAGAGGGGAGAAGTCCTTAAGTTACCGCACGCTTTAAAGTAAGATTTGCACGACGGGAACGAATCAAATGACAGCAAAACCATGTAGGGGCAAGCGGTGGTTCGCTTTAACATTGCCAACTGGTGTTGGATGCTCTGCATGACTTCTGGTCAATGCATCAAATATCGTCTTGAACAATAAAATTAAAATAACGAGAATTGTGTGCAATCAAGTGAACATAGATCAATGGAGGAAGTCGGGAGAGAGGCGCAATTCGTACACGCACAAGTGCCAGGATTCTCAGAAACTAAAATCAGAACAAAAACATGGCATATGAATTGGATTTGAGAAAATTTGGTTGCAGAGGTAAGATCGAGAAAAGGGGGAGGAGAGTTCAATCGAGATTAAAAAAGTAGTAAGATAGAGAAAGGGGAACTGACCGAGTTCCGATGGGTGGAGAACAGGCAGGATCGGAGATGCAAAACGGACGCGACAAGGCAGAATCCTTGAGTGCAAGTGCGACTGCGACTGAATGCGTTGATCGATCCAATTGTAAACTTTCTCTTTGGCCGTAGCCCGAGTTCACCTTCCCCGTACTCTCTCGAGCTCTAATTTTGCCAATGTTCGTTTCCGGAGTATAATAAATTTGACCATCTGATCGCCTTGTTCTCACATCTAATAATTGGGTAACGTTTTTTTTTTTACTGCGAGAGATGAGCCGTATAATAAAATAATTTATAATTAATAAATATTTTGCATTTGCAGCTGTGTCATGGAATAAAATTTTTAAAAATCAAAAGACAAAAACATCGCATTATTGGGAAAGGATGCCTATTTTATGTTTTTATTCTTAATTTTAACTATGTAATTTCGATGAGGGGGCAGTGAAGGAGGAATTTTTTTTTGTTATAAAAATTTTTAAAAAAAATTAGGTTTATACATGATTTAAAGGCAGAACGAAATCTTCTATCTTTTTAAATGATACTAATATTAGATAAGGCGAACTGTCTATTATCTTTAGATATAAATCTAATCACTTAAAAGTTAGGATATCTCCTTAAATACTGTAACTAAAATTATAATAAAATAATACTCTGTAAAAATTAAATATAAATATTTTGTCAAAAAGCCAATAGTATCGGTGTAGTGGCAACTTTCATCAGCTTCTAATCATCGTCACTTCTTTGAGGATACAGCCTGATTTTCTCTCGCGTCACATGTTCACAGAAAGATGTGCTCTCTCAAGCGAGGAATTTGCATGAACTGAACGCAAATTTATACCACCGTGTCATGTAAAGAAAAAACAAAATATGCATAAAATTATATAAGTAAAAAGTTATAAATAAATAACTAAACAAATATAAAATACGTTAAATGACCATCATAGACCTGTTTAGATAATATTTTAAAAAATAACTTATAAAAAAAAAGTTTATGAACAGCTTATAAAAAAAAGCTTTTAGAGAAGAGGTTATGGAAAAAAGTGATTTTGAATAAATAAGTGTTTGGATAGTTATTTTTAGAATAACTTTGTATATTGATAAATTACAAAAAAGGGTATGATTTGATTTAAAGTAAGAGAGAGGATAGAGATAGAGAAAAGAGAAGAGAGAGGAGAGAGGGTGTAAGAAAAAGTAGGGATAAGACAGTAATTGGATAGTCCATAAGTTCTTTTATTGTTGAAAAAGCTAATTTTAATAGTTTATTTAAAACCACGTTTTGCCCAAAAGCACTTATGGATAAATATGACTGTTTGTTTTAAAATTTTTCCAAACAAAAATTTTACCCAAAAGGACTTCTAAAACTATGGTTTTGGGTGTATCCAAACACACCCCATATAAGTGAAAAGTTATATTTTAAATCCCATGCAAGGTTTATTGATTTTTTTTTTTTTTGGTGAATTACTTTTTTATTGCTACAATTTTTTATTTTTTATTTTTTTGCTTATTAATGGAGCAGAAGAGCAAATGACCCACGTCTAATGGGCCCAAAAAGGAATCCTGGACATTCAGACAAAGGCCCAGGAGTCAAAAAAAGGTAAATAGCCCAACAGAAACTTAGCACTGATTAAAACAACAAATTTTGGTCTCGGCGGGGCTCGAACCCGCGACCTTCGGCTCATAAGACCAACGCTCTAACCAACTGAGCTACGAGACCAACACATTAAATAAATTACATACAAGTTATATTTAATTATAGTCCATTAACATTAGACTGCTAAGTGCTAACTTTACCCATTAATTACAAAATATGAAAAATGAAAACCAACAGACAAACAATCTTGGGATTTCATGAAGCTGTATTAAATCTGGCAATGGTATTTTATTAATTGAAAGTGATTTATCAACCTAATTCTTATCATATAATCAACTTTTATTATTAATACTTTTACTTTAAAGTTCACCTTTTTTTTATTTAGCTGGAAGTGAGTAGCTTGAATATGTAAATTTAAATACTTGATTTTGTTGTGAAAATCCAACCTCTTAAAGTTATAAATAATAGTACGATCAATATTAATATATAATAGTAAAATTAAATCATTTTCCCATTATTTGACTATTATTTATTTGAAAATGAGAACTTAGCCCAAAAACAAAATTCACTATACTCTCAAGCCCCTCACTCTTTGACACGATATCAATTTGCACGAATTGGTCTATAATAAATAAGTAGTCTTTATGTCAAAAGAAATATATAAATTTATTGATTAACAAAAGTTAGGTCAGTCTTACCACCAACAAAACGGCGAGAGGAGAAACAAATATAAAATGACAAAGCAAAACAAAAACAAATGTAGAGAAGAGGTGTCGATGTATCATCCTCAAATAATCAAGGTCTTGGGAAAACCTCCGTTGACACACCATTGAAAGGCTCTAATAATAGGTTTCGCCCCAGAATTAAAAGCAAACGTAACCATCATAGTACCATCTGAAGTGTATAAGCAAGAACAATACACTCTTCTAACCACAAAACTAACACCAGCTCTACCAGTTTTTATGTCATAGGCTCTATCAGAATTGACTATAATTTCAATGTTTCCCCTCTTTAACTACCGGCCAACCGATTCGTCTATAGGCGTATCTATAGGGTAAAAAAAGAAAATATAGGTGGTTGAAGCGCAATGAGTGTGCTGTGTGGTTTAATGTTATTGGATAAAATAAATAACACAAATAACAAGTTGCGGGGATAGCTCAGTTGGGAGAGCGTCAGACTGAAGATCTGAAGGTCGCGTGTTCGATCCACGCTCACCGCAATTTAATAGTTTTTATCTTTCTTCAATTTTTAAGCTTAAAGGTGCAAAAAGTTTTTTTTTTTGTTGGCAAAAAGTTAAATCTACAGGCTAAGTCCGTCATCATCTTTGTTTTTGGTTACAGTGACGGCCCGTGGCCAATAAAAACAAAAACCCACCCTATCCCTTCCTTCAACCCTATACACGCCGATACCCCATCAGATTTCCCACCAACAACCTTGCCTCTTTCAAACACCCTTTTGACCATGAGAGAAACTTCCTCAGCACTCCTCCATATCCCCTGTACTTCAAAGCTCTTTTTGGTAAATCCATCATCGTTATGGATGCAAATATCTAAAGTTTCATTGCAAATCTACGGACTTGCACTTTTAAATGTTGATATTGTGCTCCTGAGTCGAGAGCAGAGAGGACTGGTTCAGCAAAAAGATCATGTGCGAATGTTGAGCCCTAATTTATTCAAAAGAGCAAAATGCTAGAAAGGCCTATAATTCTATTGCTCCGTTAAGGTCTCTATCATGCATAGCTCTTCATGGTTGAGGAGGGTGATTGGCTGAACAAATCAGGATAATTGTTAAAGAATAGGATTGAATATTGATAATAGAATTGCAAAGTATTCGATCAGGAATTTTAATCCCTTCTTGATTTCTGATAATCGTTGTTTACTGCTGGTGCTAGCGAAGTGGTCCCCTAGGTAGATAAATGCAATTCTGAAGATAATTCTTGGGCGCTCCGGGTTAGGCAATTCACTGTGATCAAAATTCTCATTTTCCTCGAGACCTTGCTCGACCGTTTATCCTGCTCAACTGTGCTCACTTGTTGACCAAAGCATGTTTTAACAAAGAGATCAGTTTGTTCTGGTCTGACTGCAACACGAACGCTATTACCAGAGAGGAATCCAGTGGCATCTGATTGGATGAGAGAAGACTGAAGCTGAGATATTATCTTTGACATGGTGAGATCAATTTGACAGGCAACAGCGAGATTAGCAACGTTTGATAGCAAAAGAGAAACAGTGAGATCAGATCAGCGATTCTGCGACTGCGAAGGCCGAGATGCCTGGTGCCGGATGCGAGAGGAAGAGCCGAGATTTTCAGTCCAGACTCCAGAGGCAGAATATGTCTGAGTGAGCGTCTTAAAGTATATTCGGTATATTTTTGTCCTTAAATAATTTTTTTCATAAGTAATAAACACCATCATATCTTTTTTTTTCTTTTTTTAAAATTGTTTTCTCCTCTATTATTTTCTTTTGATGTTAAAATATATAAAATCTTATTCATGAAATATAATATTATTTATTTTTTTATTTCAGTGCATTTGTTATATTGTTTTTCTGTGTCGACGCCAAATTAATAGCTAAGCCTTTTTTTTTTAATTTTGCCCAAAAGGTAAACCGAACATTTCTTTCAAGCGGATTCTGGAAAGCTATCAGATTCTGTACATGCCCAACGCTTTGGGTTCCTTGCATTAGCATCCACCTTCATACTAGCATTATTCTAATCAACCTTCTACAATAGACAGATTGAAAGGAAGGACCAAACTAAGAAAGAGGGGAGGGGGATCGTCAAATCATATAATCTTACTTAGATACGAAATCCAAACCAATCATCTAAAAACGTAGAAAGAACTGAACTTGAAAGAATTTACCCTCACTTTATACATTCAACTGATCCTAAAAAAGAATCGCTGTTTTGGTTATGTCTGCTCTGCCCTTATCCTCTGCTCTCTGATCTATCTGTGTCTGAATATTCCTTTTGGGATTCAATTTCCATGCTATTATCCCCTTGGTTTCTTCGCTGCCTTCGGTCCTGAACATTAACAGAAATGCATGACATCAAAAGTCAGTCACGAACCATTGCCATTCCTTAAACTATTCATCCCTAAAGCATGGAAAAAAATGCCAACAGAACAGAATATGATGTAAAAACGAACCTCTCTAGCTAAAGGGTACTCATGGGACTCCAGCATCCGTACAACTGGGCCCATCTTGGGTCTCTTCTCAGAATCAGGATCTACACATCTCAATGCAGTCAAGAGGGCTCGTTTTAAAGCTCGGGTGGAGGGCTTCGCCTCGATATTTGGGTCAACCACTTCTTCTGATCGCCTGCTTCCAACCATTATCTTCAGCCAATCAACCAGATTAACCTGAAAGCATTTCAGTTTTAGAGTAAATACCAGTTAAAGGTACAAACGTAGGTCCATGGAACACATGAGTAAAACTAGGTTCAACTAATCTAAATAGAATTCAGGCCAAAATTGTTTTTTTCAAGTTGGCTAGCTAAAAGTGGCATCTCTCGAAGGAATATAGGGATTGGTACCCAATCTATTGCAAACAACACACAATAATGCATATAGAATTTGAACGCTTCAGATATTGTCAGTGTTTATGAGTCCACATGCACTTTGGTCATCATGCTTCTTTAATCATCAAAGATATACAAGACATAAACTGTTCAAGATCACGGTTAACTAAAGGATCTAACCCACGCCTAGGTGCCTTCATGATTATTTGGTAAACCCATGTCAACACAGATAATTCCAGCGGCATTTTTTCCTGAGAAGAAAAAATCTTTACTCACTTCATGAGTTGGTCGACCATAGTCAACTGGATCTCTTCCAGTGATTGCTTCCAAGAGCACAACACCAAAGCTATAAACATCACTCTTTTCATTTAGAAGGCCAGTATTTGCATATTCAGGAGCCACGTATCTGCGAAATTTTAGGAGCAAGAAAGAAGGCATAAATATAAGAATTAAGCATGGGATAAAGATGGTCTAGAGGGAAGGAAACTGATACACTACCCAAAGGTTCCCATAACTCGTGTTGTGACATGACTCTTTCCAGCACCCAGCAGTTTGGCCAAGCCAAAATCAGAAACCTTGGCATTAAAATCATCATCGACTAATATGTTGCTTGACTTGATATCTCGGTGCACCACCTTTGGCTCAATGGCTTCATGAAAATATGCAAGACTGAAACATGCATATCACATTAGATGAGCACACACAGTGCTTAAATGAAACATAAATTCAGAGACTCACGCTTTGGCCGTGCCAAGAAGAATCTTCATTCGCGCTTCCCATGTAAGATATCCATGATGCCGCATAGCTCCATGGAGCCACTGCTCCAAGTTTCCATTCTTGACATACTCATAGACTAACATCCTGAAAAATAACCGCATATTATCCAAACTACTGTTCAGTGAAGGTAAGATGGGCCTCACGATCAAGTCACAGTTTAACAAAAAAACATGCTGAGTCATAAATATTTCCATCATCTCCAATCAGTTCGGGTGCAATAACTCTACTCAGCTTCGGACATTATTTGAGATGATATATTTTGAGATTATAATGTAGTTCAAATTTAATGTACCTGTGCGTCCCCTCAATGCAGAAACCCAGAAGGCGAACCAAATTCTTATGCCGTACATGGCCAATAGCTTCAACTTCCACTCTAAATTCTTTCTCAGCTTGACCACTGCAAAAGAAGCTTAGGATTTAAAACCTCTGCAATACTTAGGAACAAGTTCTGATAGTTTAGAGTAAATTTAAAAGCCCTAGATATTGTAATGAAACTCACATGTTATTGAGTATCTTTTTAATTGCCACTGGCTTCCCATTGATCAGCTGTCCCCGATATACAACTCCATAGCCACCCTCACCAATCACATTCTCTTTGGAAAACCGGTTCGTAGCAATTTCAAGGTCCCTCAATGTAAACCAGTGGCCCCAACCCAAGTGAGAGAACTCCGGTAGACCAGACAGAGGGGAAGGAGCTGTTATAGGGTATGAAGAAGAGTGCTTATACACTGGGAAAGTGCCAGAGCTCCCTTCCTCTCCTGACTGCGATCCACCATCTTTCTCTAAGTGATTGAATGAATCAGAATAACTGCTACTATCCCCATTTTTCATCCCCCCCAAACCCAGATGGACCATAACTTTGTCAGATTCTTTGTCACTGGATTTGTCATGTATCGTGAGAAGAATTCCATCACGAGGAACAAATCCATTTGCTGGTACTTGCTCAACCCTCACTTCCTTGATATCCTTCGAGATGGTTGGTATTTGGCTAAGGGGAATCCTACCCTTGGCTTTTCTTGATTTCTTCCGCGAAGTAAGGCAAACAGAGAGCACGAGGATAACTACTATAAACAGTCCAACAGCAATTCCAAGTATTTCCCAAACTTTAAGCCCAAAAAGGGATGTTTTCTTGGATAGTTCAACATTAAGATCAGCACCCATTTTCTAGGAGCCACGGTGCCTTCCTGTACATTCAAACACACAGAGATAAGCATTAAGCAAAATACCATATTGAAAACCATATACGCCAATTGATCGTGGCATCACAAGACAGCGGGATGCAACTAAACAGAACAAAACAGAAATGCAGCAGGCCAGGAACCGCAAACGCGAGATGCAAATTCGATAGAAACTATTCAACGAACATGCTGATAGATCGTGAAGCAATGAGCAAGCGTGAGAGATGCCGCTTTATACATCACACAAGATGCGGGTACAACACCGTATGAGACGAATAAAGAAGACAACAATACTGAAAATTGCACTGTATTCAGAAGCTGTTCACGGTCTTACCTATGAATACCCAATTCACGAGGACATCCCCGAAATCCCAGATCTCTGAAATTGCTTCTTCATAGATTAAACCCAGACCATTGACTAAAAGCAACCAATCAAAAAATAAACCTCACTCGCACAAAAAGGAAGGAGCCCAATTACCCAAATGAACCGAGTTGTCAAGAGGAGCAATTATATAGACATGAAGCCTTCTGAGTCGTCTGGATTCAGGCAATGAGTGTGGAAATCTAAGCTGGGAAGGAGCTATCGGACACCCTGCAAGCTTCTTCGAAACCCCAACCCAACTGGGTGGGGCGCTCGTTGTTGCAGGGGCTAGAGGGAGAAAGAATTGCCAGTGGTGGTGGGGGATGATGATAAGAAGTGATGAAGTTTTCAGTGGTAGGTGATGGGTATAGATGCATTCCAACGCATACTAGTACATACAGTAAAAGAGGAGCATCGCATTGTGTCGTGAACATGACTGATTATCGGTAATTACTTTTTTTTTTTTGCCTGATTATCGGCAATTAATTAGACTCTTTCCATTTTCCTTTTTTAATTTTTATCCACCTTAACGACCGGGAAATAAGCCATGCTTATGAAAATGCTAGTATATTATATTTGTATATTCGCATGTGGTGAAATATAGGGCATACTGGATTATGCCTCTCGAATGATATAATTGTCATTATGATTTTGAGCAGCTCCTCTGGTAAGAGCAAAGGATATTAAAAAAAAATGTTGAAGAGATTAATTCCTCCTAATCTTCACGTGCGTGCGCGTTCTCAGTCGTACCTGAAATAATTTAGGGGAGAATGAAAATAATATCTCAAGCCTTTTCACCCATGTGATATACTGCTATGGGTGTGTTTGGATGCTTCTGATACTTTAGTTTCAGAATTTTTTTAGGTAACATTTTAGTTTAAAAAAATTTTAAAACAAACAGTTATATTTGTCCATAAGTACTTTTAGACAAAATCATAGTTTAAAACCATAGTTTTAAATAAGCTATTAAAAATAGTTGAAAAATAGTAAAAGAGCTTATGGATTATCAAATTACTATCTTACCCCTACTTTTTTTTAAACTCTCTCTCATCTCTCCTACTTTTTCTTACACCTTCTCTCTTCTCTCCTACTTTTTCTTACACCCTCTCTCTTTTCTCCTCTCTACCCTCTCTCTTACTTTAAATCAAATCATATTATTTTTGATAATTTTCCAATACAAAAAGTCATTCTAAAAATAACTATCCAAACACTTATTTATTCAAAACTATTTTTTTCCCATAAACTCTTCTCTAAAAACTATTTTCTATAAGCTGTCTATAAACTCTTTTTTTTTATGAGTCTTTTTTTATAATTTTTTTATAATCTATCTAAACAGACTGTATCCTATATACCCGGTTAAAGTACGACTTGGGCGGTTTTTTTTTTTTTTTTACTTTTGTATGGTGCTATTCATTATCTTGTGAAAACTGAAAAGTCAGGGGATTGATTGAGAGAGAGAACCCGTTGCGGAGTGAATTTAAATCAAAGACTAATACTTTGAGTGAGGTTTGAAGACTAAAGAACTGGATGTATACCTGACAAAGTTCACCTAACAGCTCGAAGACGTCGCAGAACAATGATTTACACGATGGTAGGTGCTTTTTTTTTTTTTTGGTCTCCTCTAATACAGAAGCATAATGAGCAAATCAATCAACATTTAAATTTGAAGAAAGTATAAGATGGATATAAATAAATAAGCGGATAAAGCTGCAGCAGCATGTGGATGAAGAATTCAGTATAAAGGGAAACGAGGGGAGAAGATATGGATTCCATGGGCCGGGCCAGTGCCGTTATGTGTCAGCCTAGAAGGAATCCCATTGCAGTTCGATGCCACCCACGTTTCCCTCTTTTTTCTTCTCCCTTTTTTTTCTGGGGGGTGGGGGCGCGCGGGGGTGTAGTGGTTTAATATTTTCAATAATGTGAGATACGTGAGGAGGCAGTTTTAATCATCATCTAATCCCAATATTTAGAAGGAAGTCAATAACGTTTTAACGATTAATGAACAGTCAATTGCGTGTGTTGGTGATGGATGTGATCAGGGATTATGGCTCTTTCAACACGGAAACAGCAAATTAATAATTAACAAGTATGCATATCGACAAGACATATAACATCTAATTCATCTTTAGCTACGGTTATATTTCACTAGTTTTATTTATTTAATAAAATATGTAAAAAATATTTAATCATATTTATAAATCATACTATTAGATTTTTAATATGAATATATAAATTTATTGTTGATTTATTATTATGTAGGTTTCTTAGGATAGAGTGCATATTTAGTAAGATTTTAGTTAAAAATTTATTAAATTTTAAAGTAAATTTTAACTTTTTAACATTAATAAAATATATTAGAGATAATTTATAAATATAATACTTATATCTACAAAAATGGGGAATCTTGGATGAGAAACATCATAGGTCCCAATCTCACGGACGAAAAGAGGTGGGCTAGGGCCCGCCAACACTTGATGATGACGGTCGTCACCCTTCAATTATTAAAAATTTTTATAATCATTTATGAGTTCAATTGATAAAAGTATAAAATATATGTATTTAAAATGAGTTTAATTTTTAGAGAGTGTTATTTTATTGTGATTCTAATCACAGTATTTAAGGAGCCATCATAATTTCTAGATACTTATATTTATATTTGAGGATAATAGATAGCTCGTATTGCCTAATATTAGTATCGTTTAAGAGAAAATGAGATTTTATCCTGCCATTAGATCTAGGTGAATCTAATCTTTTTTTTTTTTTAAGTTTGCACAAAACAAAATTTATCGAGAAATCTCCTCACGCACACACACCCAACAGTACTCTCAACTCTCCTTATATATATATATATATATGTATATATATATTATGCTGCCCACCCTTCTATGGTCTCCCTAGGCACACTGGGAAGGGTAAATATTTGTCACGTATAATTCCTTTTAATACGATACTGTATCATTGAATATCCCAATAGTACATGCTGTCTGTATTGATAGATAGAGAGAGCACGGGATAACGGAACAATGGGCGAGAGAGAGCTGACAAGTCATAAGGTTCAATCACTTTCATAATCAACAGGCATTTGAGGGGAGGGCGAAAACCACTAATTATTACATGTTCAAGCGAAACGGCCGTCGCTGGCATTTTGGTATTATTGCTCTCAAACAAACAAAAAAAGATGGAGGGACCACCCATATCCTGGCCTGGACGTGTGACTCCCACGCGCTATTAAATTACTACTCTCCCCGTTCTTAATGATTTGATGTCATTAACTCTAGATTCCCCAACCATGGGATTTTTCTTTAGCTCTGTGCGCGTGTGTGAATGCCTGCCTTGCTTTTCCAGACAAATTGCGAGCTCCTTCCCTCCACTTTTTAAGAACAGGAATAAACGTAGGGTGGGTGCGTAGATGCTCATGCTTTGTTTTTGCAGGGCACACACGTTGACTTGGGCAGAAATCAAGTGTGCCTTCCTTCTATAACGATCACCAAGTGCCTAACCAAGTAACCATATATGAGTTGCTCACAACAGAGAACCCTGGATGCATCAGAATAACCTGATGGGTACATCAAACAACATCGGTTGACATTTGACATCCCCAATAACATCCACGTGGCGTCTGCGCTGTCCCAGTCTCCCAGACGCTCACCTCCGTTTTTGTTAGATTCCGATAAGATTGAAAGAAAGACAGGTTCAAGACTGCGCATGCGATTTCAGGTGTTAGATTTGCCTCCATACCTAATTTGATTTGATCAGAGTCTAGCGAGTAGTTTTATGTCCTGGGTAATAATATAATTGTCTCAGCCACGATCTCTCTCCGATAAAAGGAAAGGAAGCGATTCACAAAAAAGTTGGCTGGCCATGGACGTGCCAAAATAACGGGGCAAGTCCACAATGGGGCTGTTTGGATCCGCAGCAAACTATAGTTTTAAATTTTTTTTTGAATAAAATTTTAGTTTAAAAAAATTTTAAAACAAATAACTATATTTGTTTATAAGTATTTTTGAGCAAAATCATGATTTAGAATAAACTATTAAAATTAGCTTTTTAAACAGTAAAAGAGCTTATGGACTATCCAATTAATATCTTATCCATATTTTTTCTTACACCATCTCTCCTCTCTCATCTCTATCCCTCTCCTCTCTCTTATTTTTTCTTTATTTTTTACCCTCTCTCCTCTCTCCTCTCTTTTCTCTATCTCTCTCCTCTCTCTTACTTTAAATCAAATCATAACCTTTTTAGTAATTTATCAATAGAAAAAGTCATTCTAAAAATAACTATCCAAACACTTATTTATTTAAAATTATTTTTTTTCTATAAATTTTTCTCTAAAAATCTTTTTTCATAAGCTGTCCATAATTTTTTTTTTCATAAACACTTTTTAAAAATCCTATCGCCTAATATTGTATGTTCGAATCCTTGGTAATCAGTCGACGAGGATACCCTTAATTACAAAATAAGTTGAACCCCAGAAGTGGCTATATTGCATGCGTGGGATCAAGCGAAGGACATAAAGATTCCTTGAAAGTTACAATGATCTGACGTTGCTTTAGCATCATTGGCAAAAAAAGCAAATGTTGCTTTGACATCGGCATCCAAGTCGCACGATAGACATGATATGATGTATCATGCAGGGGCTCTGATTAATTTGACGTTACGGGTAACACTTAACAGGAGAAACCAGTCAACGCCTGATCAGGCATAAATTAGTCGTAAATTGAGGCTCCTCCCTAGTAATTTTCTCATATCACGGGCCCTATCTCCGTTAGTATGGGTCCAATAATGCTAAAGATGATATTGATATGTGCATGTATGTATCTGAGGATTTTAACAGTTCATTCTAAAAAATGAGGTCACAGAAATTACGCTTGCTGAAAAGGCGATATAAACTTTTTTTACGAAGAAATTTGCAAAAAAGACAGAACAAATCCCACATGAAACAATTGGAAATACAAAATTTTAAGTTTAAATCTACGTAAATATAATAATTTTTTAAAAAAATTATCTTTAATTAAATTTTATAACATTTAAATAAGACTCAGTGTGTGTTTGGGAGCCCGTTTCAGAATTAATTCTGGTCCAAAATCGCGGTTTGAAATTTTTTTACACAAACAGCTATTTTTGTTGAGAATTGATTCTGTGCAAAACCTCAGTTTGAAACCGCGGTTTTGAATAAGCCACTGAAAATAGTTTTTGGTTTGAAACCTAGGTTTTGGATTATCCAATTACTATTATACCCTTACTTTTTCTTACATACTCTCTCCTCTCTTTTCTCTATCATCTCTCATCTCTTATTTCTCTTTTTCTCTTTCCTCTCTCTTCTCTTATCTCTCTTTTTCTCTCTCCTCTCTCCTCTCTACACTCTCTTCTCTCTCCTATTTCTTCTCTATTATATTTTATCTCTCTTACTTTTAATCATATCATACCCTTTTTAATAATTTACCAATATAAAAAGTAATTCTACTACTAATCATCAAAACATCTTTATTCTCAAAATCTATTATTCCCAAAATCTATTCTACCCAAAATCTATTCTCCAAAATCTATTATTCCCAGAATCTATTCTCCAAAAACTAATCTAAACACACCGTCAGTCGAAATAACAAAATCTAAGAAAGGATAATAGGTTGGGTACGTAGTCTGTATAAAGCAGTCTGAGGTAAAAATGAAAAAGAAACCCCAACAGACTTGATTTGATATCGTAATGTCCGGTCGCAAAAGCAAAGTATGAAATGGGCAGCAACAATTGGTCGTAATTAGCCAGTATTAATAAAAATCAGAGCGGGCAAAAATGCATGAATCATGGAGTTTGTTATGAAATCAAGAGAAACGTCCACTTCAAAAACGATGGGGCGTAATTAAGGGGCTCCTCTATGTAAACGATTCCACAAAAACAGCCAAATAAGAAGGCGTCATTTATAAGCATGATTAGGGCTTAATTAATTTGACATTATCCAAAACACCTGGCAAATATATGGTGGGTGGCTGGCTCTGTATCTTTGTCATCTCAGCTCGTGATCGCCTGTTTCACCACCTGTATGCAAGCTGCAGCACTTCTCATTTAGTCTCTAGTACAAATGGCAACGCCACTAAAAACTGTTTGGTATAATAGGAGGGGAAGTGAAATATTTTAAATTATTTTATTTAAAATTATAAAATTTATAGATAATTTTAATATTTATAAATTTTAAAAAAATATTTTAGATAATTTTATTTTAAATTATAAAAAAATATATATACATTTTATACTTATTTTCATCATATCAAGTAAATTTCTAATTTTTTTTTAAATCTACTTTAATTTTCATTTATATTTTTATAAAAAAGAATTTTATCCTACTAAATTTATATATAGAGTAAATGTCACCCAATTAACGGACTTGGACCACCATAATGATTAATGACAATGGGCCTCTCATGCAACTTTGTATCAGAAAACAAAATCTTCTATATAAAAGGAAATATGCCACCCAACTGACAACAAAAAATAGTCTTTTTTGTATAAAAAAAAATAGTCTTTTTAACTGGGAAGATTTGATATAGATAGTAAATAATATATTCATATTTTATAAAGATATAAATTTGATTCTTATTATCATTATGAGGACTCTTTTAATAAGCAATCTCGTAAATTTTATGTAAGCGCTTTCTCAATTCTAAAGTTATGCTTTGACTTGGGCAGAAATTGATGCAAAACTCATCTAATTTTTTTTGTTAAAAAAAAATCTCTTTGGAGAGAAATCTTTCCTTGACGTGTTGGCGGCTTGTTGCGCATGAATAAAGAAATTTTATGATGCACTTCATTAAGTATAAAAATATACCACCTTACGTCTTTAATATAAATATTAATTTAGATATTAGATTTAATTATAAATATAATATTTTAATTTATTACTCTGGTTATATTTATTATTTTTTAAATTAATTTATTTTATTTATAAATTGATATATATTTCTAATCTTTTTTATAGGGTATTTTTTTTTTGAATCTATTTATAAATTATATATTAATTTTTTATATGAATATATAATTATATCTTTTATTTAATTTTATTATTATATATAATATATATTAAATAAAAATAAAATTAAAATGTAGTTAATTAAGGGTCATATTTTGGAGGCTAGGGAGTATTTATTTAGTGACATATTCCGGGGAAAAGCTCGGGACGTTTTTAAAAAGTTCTAATTAATCCCGCTAGGCGCGTTTTCCCACTCGATCTCTGCAAACTGCACTGAACTCGACTACAGTGAAGCAATGGCTTCCAAGGCAGGTACGGAGATAGTAAGTCCTCGCTTTCCGATGTTCTCCCTTGCTAGTTTCAAATCCTCTCTTAATTTTCTTGTGCACTTTTTTCCAGGAGGAAGTTCTGTTGATTTATGGTCAGATATTGTAGGTGCTGATGCACCGCAGCAGCAGCAGCAGCATCAACAAATTGAAGTGGTATACATAAGAAGAAAACCCCAGAACAACCAAAATGACTTGAACTTGTAATACCGCGTTCACTCATTTAACCATCTAATCTTGCATTTATCTTATTTTTACTTTCTATCGAGTTCTAAACTGTTTTCATCTCTCAGTGCTTCCAGAAAGCATTCTGATGTTAGGAGCCCGCCTGCGAAGCGCGTGAGTTTGGTCGACCCAAACAAGCGAGTCAGTTGGAATAGATCTCTCTCGACCAGGTTTGCTTGTAGTTTCCACTCTCCTATAATTTTCTACTGCATTTCTGGAAACGCTCCCCTTTCTTAGCTTTTAAGCTAGATAGTCCAAAGAACAAAAGGTGAAATCTAAGTAGTGCGTAACCTATTGAGCTCCATTTATCTCAAAGGGAAAATTAGCGCTCAAGTTTTAAGCTATGCACTAAATGTATGCATACTCATATCAGATAGAAATATGATACAATATAGTTACTGTACCTCATTTTGTTCGAAACATATTCAAACATTTGTTTGTTTATTTATTTATTCTTCTGTGCTTCGAAACATATTCACACAAATTCTGGCGCTTTCAAACAGAGGGAGGACAAGTATAGCTGTTGGAGCTTGTATGGTTTATCAGCCTGAATTGAAGAAGGAAAAAGAAAAGGAAAACCTGCTCTTCCCAAAGTATGCTTTTGTTGCTTCCTATTCTCATTTTGCATGACAATTTTAGTAGTGCAGCATTTTATTTTGTTTATGGGGTATCTGCTTTTTCAATTAATTTTTTAAGTTGTTTTCAGATATTCAGGAATCATGATATGTTTTATAATGTCGAACTTCAGAAAATTTTACAGTTCATGTATTCTAAGAGATGCAAACCATTTTTCAGCCACTTATTTGTTTGGTATTCACAGGGAAAATTTGTAGCACCTCCTAACTTTGAGAAGGAGAGAGCATACTTTGAAGAGGTTGATGATTTTGAGTTGTTAGAGGAGAGCCCCTCGCCCAAGAAAGTTGGCACATGGACCATAGGCAATGAAAATTATAATGGTCAAGTGCCTCATTTATGCTCAAGATTAGAAAAATGGTTACTCTCCAGGAAATTGAATCTTAGTTGTGGTCCTTCTAGCACGCTGTCTAAGATATTAGATACTCCAGCCAGGGGGTTGGGGACTATTTATGATGTTGATTTATGTTCCTTAGATCTGAGGTCTTCTGTAAAATCCGTGAAAGTCAATCCACATCTTCATACCATCATAACTGAAGGTTGCAGTACTCTACTTGATAATGGTCCATTTGAGGATGGCATCAATTTGCCAACTGATAAAATTTCCACTCAAGATGATGAAGATTCTGCAAATTTAGAAGCTGCTGTTAAGAAACTCTCAGTGACATCATCATCAGCTTTGGCAGATGAACATCTTAGTCCATTTGCTGCTTTATTAGAAATATGTGGACAGTCTGGGCCTTCGAAGTTTCAAGATGTGCTTTCTAAGTATTGATGTGTTTCTTAGTTCCTTTTATACCATCGTATCTTGTGGATTTCCAAGATTAGCAAAAATCGTGTGCTTGTGGGTTTGCATTTTGCTTCTCACTGTACAATTTTAATTATATTCATTGGTTTTAGTCTCTGAGTGTCTTAGTTATAGTGCAGCCCATTACTTGCTGTGTCTTACAATCTAGGCTTTTAAGCTGCTTTATTTTGAACATTAGCCATTCCCTTAATAAATTAGTCGTGATGTTATGGGATTTTCCCCCACCAAGTAAACCATTTCCCTTAACCTTACAGGCATTGAATTTTTCTGAACTTGATGAATAAATACTCACACACATCTTTTTAAGTAGCACAAGGAAACTTATTGTAATGTGATTTTCTTTTTCTCCGGTTGCAACTTGTACTTGCCTCTTGCCATGATGTAAGGTACATGGTTTGAGGTTGAAAATTAGATTATTAATTCAATTAAATCCTCCTTACCCTCCCGTTATTTGAAAAATATTTAAGTAATATTGCCTCGGATTAGCATAGCAGAACTAGTTATGTCAGTTTAATGTATGAGTGTGGTCACATCCTCATGCTTATAGGATTTTTTTTCCAGTGATTCCGAGACTATTGTCAAAGTTGGTGAAGAAACATATCGAGAAGCTTTCAAGATTGGCAGCTACGTTTGTAAAATAGTTCCTATTGATGGGAACTTCAGAGTGAATGGAGAAGTTCAAAAGGTGACTATTTTGGTTGTTTTGGGTAAGAAGATGCTGTGTTCATTGATCAAGTAAATAGTTGATGTTATGTTACTAACTATATTGGCTTATGTACTACAGAGATCAGAAGAATTGTTGGAGGAGGTGGTTCTTTGGAAAACTCTTAACTATTTGAGGATAAATGATGGAGACGCTCATAATTCTTGTGGAATATTTATTGAAACAATAGAGTGAGTAATTGACTCAATTTAGAAATGCTACTTTGTTACAACGAATTTATGCTCCATTTGTAATTGTAAATAATCAGTGGAACTCAGGTATATATTGACTTGCCTTTTGTGTCAGATTGAGTGTGTGCCAAGGATCCTATGACGCTTCATTGATTCAAGCATGGGATAATTGGGATGAAAATCATGGTTCAGAGAATGATCACCCGAAAGTGTTTCCAGAAGAACAGGCTTCCCATTTTGACCATTTTTGATGTTATGATGGTTACGTTTCAACTTCTTGTTCATAGTTTATAATCTTACTTTATGCACCCAAATCATGCATTTCGATCATACTTCTACAATTTGTAAACAAAAAATTCTATGCGCAGCACAGATATTCCAATTGTGTTTTACAAATATATGAAGACAACACGTAGGGTTGGAAAGGGAAAAGTTGAGATATGCCGTTAGTTTATTGTTTTTATGTCAAGTTGTAGAGGTATGAATATATGATCAATATACCAAGTGACTGAATAAAAATCTGCGTTCAGTGTTATATGGTGTTTGTATTACAACACGGTGGCAAGGATCTTGAAAGCTTTGCACTTTTGAATTTTGATGAGGCAAGGAGTTTACTAATTCAGGTATGTTTTACATGTCATGATCGCATCTACCCCTGTTTCATGAAGGTTTTATTTCTACGTGTCTCATATCCATCATAAAATGCAGGTTACTGCTGGGCTTGCTGTGGCTGAATCTGCATATGAATTTGAACATCGAGATCTTCACTGGTGAGGATATCATGCTGTGACTGACTGACTATTTTTGCAATTGTTGCGTTTTGTTTGATAAGTAATTATCAATTTGCATTTGCACAGGGGAAACATACTTTTAAGTCGAAGCGACTCTGAGACATTGCAGTTCACTCTTGATGGCAGGCATATGCTTGTTAAAACATATGGACTGATAATATCTATTATTGACTTTATTCTGTCACGAATAAACACAGGTCAAGGCTTAATACATTGTGGCTTTAATGCTGCCGTGGATCATGACAGTGTCACTTGCATCCGCTAACTGTGTCCTATGATGTTCGCAGGTGATGATGTACTCTTCTTGGATCTTTCCTCAGATCCCGATCTATTTAAGGGTCCTAAAGGGGACAAACAGGTCAGTAGTTTTTATGGCAAATTCCGTTGTGGTAATGGAATAAAATCCCCGAGTTTGAGATCTTTCTGTCACTATTGCTTTTCTAAAATTTAAACAACTCCATTCTTTAGCCCCTTAAGCGGGGTGAGAAGAGGATATCTTACTTGGTTTATCTTCAATTGGTTGTGCAAATTTACTCATAATCAATTTCATTGGTTTGACTTTCATTGATCTTAACTGATTCTAGCATGTTTGATTTTGGATTGATTTGGATTAGTCTGGTCTGATTCAATTTGAACACTCCTAATTCTATATAATTGCACAAATGATTGAAACTATCAAATGCGGTCAGAAACATATAGGAAGATGAAGGAGGTTACAGAAGATTGGTGGGAAGGAAGGTAATGTTCTTGTGCATTTTTGTTTATTTTTAAAGCATAATCATCTGGAAATGAAGAACTAGTTGATAAGTGAGAACTTGATTTATAGATTGATTTTATGGGCAAGTTTCATTTATTTCCACTGCTAATTGAGATTGCCCGCAGGCCTATAAGGGGTATATATTCACTCTGACAATAATCTTGAGTCTGAAACTTTTGTTTTTGCTCTATTTGAATTTCCTAGGCACTAAACCTTGTTGCCTTCTCTAATTCAGTTTTCCTAGGACAAATGTGTTGCGGTTGATCTACTTAGTCGATATACTGCTGACGAAGAAATCATTTGTAAGTCGTCTTCACAACAAGACCTTTGCATCATGTCACGATCCTGCGATAATTACTTTCTATTTTTCGGTGGCATGCCTGATTGTGCAAGCATATTTTTTACCGTTGCACACATTGTTTACATGATTTGGATTTTTTTTTACCCGGGCTGAAAAAAGAGATACAAAATGGGTCAAATAAATAAAACAATGTCAACAGACTGGCTGAACCGATCTCTGATCATCAAGAAGGCAGAATTTAATGAAGTTGATGTTATTTCAGGAGCGTACTTCAAAGAATGAGAGAGATCTGCGTTCCTTGAAGAAACGTCTGGACAAGTACAATTCAGCCAAGGAAGCAATTTCCGATTCTTTCTTCGATGACTTGTTGGTTGTGGATGGTACTTAAGCTACACACGCAGGGGCAGAAAAAGATGTGATCAGCAAGAAGTATGTAAATTTTGGCGTTTCGCCCTTGGTTTTTGGGGTTGGTGAAAATGTGTATATAAAATGTTAAATATAACAGAACACGACTTGAAAGTTGAAACCAACCAAGGTAATTACAGTGGTGCACATCAAATATGACTCTTGTTTATGGGAACTGTCGTCATTTATGACTCTGATGATATGAGAAAGAGAGTGACGTTAAAGGAATAAAGTCCTTATCTAATTAGATATTTCAGTATCAGATGACCAGAAAAAGAAGAAGAAAGAAAGGAAGATGAGGCTGCTAAGGAAAAGAGTAGATATAAAGGAGGAAGATAGTAGATTAAGGATTAATATGATAAGCTCAATGTGCTTTGTACGTTGTAAAACCGAATCTCGCATGATACATTTGCACTGTTGTCGTGGCCTTGTGCAATTACACCTCTTGCTGATCTCACTCCAATATCCTTTTTCCCCTTTTAATCCCCTGATCCGCCATTTGCACCCGATACTTTATTACATTATCTATATTAAAGCCTACTTCTTTGTTCTGTTGGCTGCTAGTTTCTCAAAAGCCTTGTGTCTCAACCCAATAAAGAAAAATAAATAAATAAAAACGCTTCACCAAGCATATCGAATGTATCTTATGGCAAAGCTCTTGTCCTTGTAGACCCATTCTACAATGCCATGCAATGCATCTACCTCATCACCATTTTGCCATGCTTTTGGCAGGAGACTGGTCAGAACGTGTTTTTTTTTATTATTCACATGAAATCAGCGAAGTAGAATACATTATTCCTCTCCACATTGTCTGTCCCCACCATTGCTTTTCTTTCTCACTTCTTACATACAACGTGCCCTCCTATCCCAATTTCTCCCACCTTTACTGCTTCCCTATTTTTTCATCCTACTTAAATTATTGAACTCTCACTCGTGAAATTAATCCAAGTTGGACTTTTAGTCCCACCCAGCATCATCACTTCCTTTTTTCCATTTCATCCTCGTCTTCTTCCACCTTAATTATTATTTACTAATGATGTTTGCTCCCCCAAGATTCTGATTTTGATGTTATCCTTAACAGTTAACACTTTTATATCCCTAGGTTTGGGATAAAAATCTACATTGCGATCTCATTCCCATTACATATAAAGCAAAACCTTTTTCCGACCCTCTATTCGCTATATTTAGTTATTTACAACTAAAAATCTTGGTTCCCCACTGATTCTCAACGTAAGTGGCCCCAACTATTTCAGCAATAATCAACTGTCATCTTTTTTATTTTATATTAACATTGGTTTGTATAGGCCGCCAAATAACTCTGCTTATCCGAGGACAACAATGTTCAACCAAATTAAAATCCCTCAATACGATACATAGACAAGAGACCCTAGGATCCGGGAGGAAGAAACAAGAAAATAAAGCAGGAGACATGGGAGATACGAGATTCTGTTTCAGCTCATCGCAGAGAAAGAAACAGAGCATGTGTTCAAAAGAAACCATTTTAAGTATATCGCCACTGGGGAACGAGTCAGCTTTTAATTTTGCTGTCACGGTCGTTTGTTGGAAAAATAAACAAGTTACTATTCTTTCTTTTTTAGTACTGTTCCAAAAAACGACCATTTTCCATATGACCAACCATCCTTCGTGACAAAGCAACATCCTTTATTTGTCATTCCAATTTGGCTGTCTTTCTTTGCGCACCTTTTTCTTCCCTTTTCACTCCCCACCTTTATCTTCCTCCTTCCGGGCTTCTTACTTGTAGTTCTATGCCGTCCATGTCTTTAAAGCATTCAAGCTGCATCAATCACACATCAATTACAAAGGAGTCTTTCTACATTCCTCTCTCCCTCTCTTACAATGCCCAACCCTTCTGCTTTATGCTTCTTCTTTCTTTTTCTCTTCCTCATCTGCTGCTCGGGTAAGTAACTGACTGATATCATTGAGTACTCATTTTTTTTTTTTGGTTTTGGTGTTCCTGATTCTTCTGGGATGACAGTTTCTTCTTGTCTTCTTTGATTTCTGAAAATGCACGTGTTACTGGGTTCTATAGGAATCCCACTTATCTATTTCACAATGCCTACTTCTTGTGTCTTGTTATTCTTGGACTAACCGCTTGTTCTATCGATTTTGCTTTTGTTTTCTTCTTCAAAATGTTCTAACTTCCAATGAGCCTTTTATTAATGAGCGGAGATTGCTTAGATTCAAGTGGATTTTCAGATTCTGATATTCTTTTAAATCTTTACAGGAACTCTTGTGGGATTTTCATATCGTGAAAGAGGGGACGCTGGGACCATATCTCATATTCGAATTTTTTTCACGGATCCTAGAACTTTGAGCACTCTCACCAACTCCCGCGAGTCGCTTGATTTCTATCTCAACGATGACCTCGTTAAATCTTTGATTAGCTCAAATCCATGGGCAGTTTCATGGCTGAAAACCAATCTTGTAGATCTTCTTCCAAAAACTGAAATCAATAGCATTATAGCTAGCTGTGGGAATTTAGCCCAAAATGAGGTACCATTACTGGTCTCTGCTCTGAAATCTATTCATTCAGTTCTCAGTAATCTTCATCTAGGCAGGGAAGTGAAGGTCTCAGTAGCATGTCCTCTGTCATTCTTAGAGAAGTGGAAAAATTCAAATGAGAATGAACTCCATAGGATTATGTCATTTATAAAGGAAACAAATTCCTTTGTCATGATAGACGACAGCATTGATGGGGAAATAAGCGTAGGGGACCGTTTTGTACATTCTGCTATAAAACGAGCTACTCATGCTGCTTCTATCCTTCCTTACAAAGATGTTCCCTTGGTTCTAACAATAAAAATCCCAGCAATTCCCAGTTCAATGAAACTAGCTCAATTCAGCCAAACACTACCAAAACATCTTGAAGCAACGAGCTCTAAGGTCAGTGGTAGAGTAATGGCATTTTATGCAGAAGTACATGCAATAGAAGCTTTTGAGCATGAACAGCTCAAAAGGGAAGAAGAGGAAGAGATTTTTCCCTTGTCCCGCAGAGAAATCCTAAGCAAATTCCACATCAGAAGAACTCTGGATGAAATTTACCCCACAAATCCAACTTCAGCTGCACCAGTAGTTACAACCCCAGATGCACCAACCATTATCACAGTTCCCTCCACAATTCCTGCTCCTCCCACCAATCCTGCTGCAATGCCTGTGACAGTTCCTACCACAACCTCTGTGCCATTACCTCCCACAAATCCGGCCAATACTGGGACAACCCCGATAACTGTTCCGGGCGCACAACCAGCAATATATTATCCACCCCCTACAGGAGGTGTTCCTGTGGTGAACTCCATTCCACCTCCTGCAAACAGCAATGCTCCGACCACAGCAGGGCAGAGTTGGTGTGTGGCCAAAACTGGAGCTGCAGAGACTGCTCTTCAATCAGCATTGGACTATGCTTGTGGAATGGGTGGTGTAGACTGTTCACAAATCCAGCAGAGTGGGAATTGTTACAATCCAAATGCTCTTGAAAACCATGCTTCTTATGCCTTCAACAGCTACTACCAGAAAAATCCAGCACCAACAAGCTGTGACTTTGGAGGGGCTGCCACCCTAGTTAACGTGAACCCAAGTAAGATCTTGATGACTTAAGTGCTTATTATTAACCAACAGCTTTATCTTATTCTTGAACACCAATTTTAAAGGCCCTTTTTTTGTTTTCTAATTTTAAACAGGCTCGGGTTCTTGCATTTTTCCATCATCCTCTTCCTCTCTTTCATCGTCAACCCCAACAACAACGACATCATCATCATCTGGGACCGACATATCAGGGTAAGTTGGCTGTCTAGATTTTCTGGAAGAATTCTTATTTATTATAATCATGAACTTGAAACGGTGAGGATGAATTCTTGGCTACATCGTGGATAACTAATTCATCCCTATGAATAGCTTAAGCTGTCAAAGCAATGCTAACAACAATACTAATTCCATTCGTGCATGTTAACAACATTTGCAGCTATGGTACCCCACCTTCAGTGTTAAATTCAAGCAGCAGCTCAGCATCAAGCACAGGTACCTCACCATTTTACGGGTCCGAAAGTCCTACAGGTGCAAACACCGCGCCATCATCACATTCAGCCAGTTTGCAGCCTTTTCTAAGTTTCATTGTTCTGGTGGTATCATTAGTCACTGGAAAACTCAGTATATGCCCATAGAGATACAACTTTTCCTGGAGGATCATAGAATGATAAGCTCAATGCTCTAACTTTATAATGGATGGAATTGTAACATTACAAGCTGTGTACAGGTTATTAAGTTCAGAAAGACAATAGAGTAAACTGCATTATAAAGGATCTGCTCTCTGAGGTGAAGGATAAAAGAATTTATGCTGTTGAAATAACTGCTAGTAACGGCTTTTAGGCTGTGGTAGAAAAGGTTGTAGTTAATAAGTAGTTATGTACATATATTTTGAAAGCTTCAGTAGTTTATGGATTGTGGAGTTTAGTGTGCGGTGTCGCAGCTTGCTATGGTGAATTGATTGCTTATGGGAAAAATATCCATGCGAATTAGAAACCTGCTAACTCAAAGACGATGAAGGATAGAGAAGTTCATAGCTTCGTTGTATACTCGTATTCATTATGATCGAATTCCGTTGCACTATAAAGTTTCGAGGAACCAGTTGAAGAGACAGTATAGTATTAGAAAGGTTATTAAATGTTTCTGAAGTGTCATGTCCTTTATATTCTCTTTAATAAATAGTTAAACGAAGGTATGTATATATACATACATACTTCTTTAATTCTTAATATATATTTGTAGTATACTATAAGTTAAGTTTTATATTATTATATAAGTATATAAAATGTATTTAAGTGTAGAGAGAAAATGCAGTGCATTGAAAATATAACATTCTTATTGGTCAGAATATAAATACGAGTATCTTGGTATTCCAAATACATAATAATTTTTCGGCATTGTTGTTGTCGTGGTCGGTATAAAGTTGAATCCCACCTGTGAAGCCATCGATGTGCTCAAAATGCCAGAGAATGTGGGTTAGGCCTCTTGGATATTTATTTAACGAGAAGTTTTGGTCCCATAGTCCTTTTTTTAACAAATCCTATAATTTAATTTTACTTTATTTTTAAGTTTTTGTAGTATTTTTTATCAATATAGGGAATAATGCTCATAACTGAGAAAATTGTAAAGACTCAACAAAAAAATTATAGATGCCTAATTAAAATTAAAAATATGATATATAACAATAACAATAAGCAACCTTAAAAAACTAAGTATTTGAGTACGTTGTTGAGAAGATCCTACTCAATAACTAAAAATAAGATATAGGAATTATAATTATTTTTTTCCTGAGAGCCACCGTGGTTTTGTAGCTCCACGTGAAGTGCATCTCATTCATGCAGCGACGGGGGATAACCTACTTAGCTGACTAAGCAAAAAAGGATATAAAAAAGATGATTATGGGGTTGGTGGTCTTGTAGAGACTTAAAATATACAAAATAGTCAGAGAATGGCCACATAATTTAACGTAATAATTGCAACAAAAAGAAAAGCAAATAACAGAGCATGACGGCATCTCGGTGCATTGGATGCCATTTTACCCACTTCACCAAACGCCATGGCTTCTCTTCTATTATAATATAATATTTATATATTTTCATTATAATCAGCGCACACCCATGTGATGTGATCAGCTTCTCCAATGATGCAAAAGGCAGAGATTATTAAAGACTCGGCAGCTGGACCCCACATCATTTTGATCGCCGACATCCATCATCATTTTAAAGCAAATAATTATATTAGCAATCATGTGTAATTGCCTCCCCAGAATTACCCTTTCCTCTAAAAGACCATCATTGATCATATATGGGTGGAAAGAGTAAATTAACCTCATTCCACTATTTTAGTGGTCTTACTACATAGCAGAGCAAAAATACTTTGGTATTCTGATGCTACAAAGTCGGTAAAATATCTAAACTAGATCTGTGACTCTACAAGACAAAAGGCCTTCTACTATTTCCTTCAATTAACTTAAGGACTTCTGTTATATATGTACAAGAATCTTTGAATTTGGGGAATCATTTTTACCGCCTTGAGAACGCCACCAAGACCAGCATGGACATGGACGCCACAATTTTGAAACCAGAGGTTTCCCAGAAATTCTGGTTTTGCTTTTCCCCACCCGCAACTCCACCTTGCGGTTTTCCTGCTAATTGATCTCTCAATTCCTTAATAGCTTTGTCCCTTCTCTCCCCCATCTGTCCACAAACCCATACAAGTTTGTCTAATGGGGGTTAGATCATGAGCCATAAATTATAACATCACTATAGGAGAGCAAAAAGTTCGGGGCATTCATGTAAATTCATGAATCGTTTTCTAATTATGTTTCATAACTGAACCCAGATTCTGATGAAAAGAAAAGAAGAAATGAAAAGCTTAGCTATACCCGCTGGAGCTTCCGTGTCTGAGAACGAGTTTCCTGCAGACAGAATTCCAGCTTCAACACCTTTTTCTTCAGTTCCTGATCGGCACGCCGCTGTTTCTCTAACTGTGCTTCAAAAAAAGTCCACATTCTTAAATACTCAAGCAAGTAAATTAATGAACATGAGGCCAGAAAGAATGGCTTGTTTACCTGAGATTCTAATTCTTTAGTTTTGAGCTTCGAATGAGCAGAAATTATCTTAATTTCATCTTTTAGTTTGGCTATTTCTTCATCCTTAACTACCAGGAGCTCGTTTATCTTCTCAAAATTCCTCGGAGAAACCTCATCTACTATCTTCCTCAGTTCACAATCCTTGTTTGCTCCAGCTTTTGCAACTGCCTCCATGATATCACGCTCAATTCTCAAAACTTCATCTTTCAATTGCTTTTGCGAAGATTCCCTTGCCTGAAGATCGTTCTGTAGATTATCTAGCTGCTCTCCCAGCCTAGTTACACGATCCTCCTGCTCTCTAAGTGAACTATTTTTCTCATCCAACTCTTTTACAAGTTCCAAACATCGGAGCTGTGCTGATTGAGCTGATGCAGCACTTGCGTCTGCCGTTGCTCTAGTTGCTGCAAAATGTGTTCTGAGATCATCCAAGTCCTTCAGATACTGCATCAGGATTACATAACATATTTTAGGAATAAATGGCAACAACATTAATGCTTGGGGTGGACAAGTGTGCTTCTAAGATAGCACCCTAGCAAACGGGGGAAAATATGCCCCAAGATCCTTTATGTAAATTCTCTCAATACAACAACAACAACAAATCCTTTATGTAAATTCTCTCAATGTTGAAAATAAATTGTAGCCACCAAATCTAAACGCAGTATATTTTACGCCAAAATTTCTCCCTTGAATATCTTGGGATCTAAGTAGCTAAATGCATTAATCCACAAGTGAAAAAAGAAACATTTTATGATGACTCAATTAAACTGTATGAAATCTTCATAAAAAAAAATCAAATTTCAGACAGATCTAGTCCCCGTAGTACATCGAATTTTCCATTTTAGGAGCATCAATTTAACTCCTAAATTTCAACAAATCTTGTTTATTAAGTTAAAACTAGAGAAAGAAATAATTAAACTTCCTCTGTGAAGCAAATTTGAAACTTTGGACTCTCCCAGCGGAAATGAAGTACGCAAGAAGACCGAGCAAAGGTCTCCTAACATAAAATCACAAGCTGGAATTCTAGTTATTTATTGTAATGTCAAATCATTAAATACGTATAATACTTGGGAACGCCTATAACATTAGAATTTAGTAATAAATTCCATAAGCTTATACAGATTAAAAAAAAAACGGATAAAAAATCAAGTGCTTGACTAAACTTGTGTCATGATTTAGGTCTTTATAATCAAAGGAAATTGTTCATTTCAGTGACTTTCCAGCTAAGAAAAGCAATGATGAACCGCTCCCTACATATCCACATTTGCAAAGCTGCTAATCAGAGAATCCCCCGGCCGCCGCCCCGCGGGGGGCGGGGAGTTAAAATAATATAAAATTAAACATGATTAAAACCTTCTCAGCAGCAGCAGCTGAAGCCTGAAGCTGACCGTTTCTCTCTTCTAATCTTGTCTGTAATTTATCAATTTCCTCTTCTAGGTTCTTGCCTTTCATCTCTGCCTCCTGTAATTAAATGCCCCAACAAAAATAGGTGAATAACTGCTTACCCCACTAACAAAAAGATTTCAAAAGTATAATGATTAAAATCAAGAGGAAGACAAGGTTGTAAAGGTACAAAAAGACTATTTTAGCTGCAATCCAAAAAGAATAGGACGGGAAATATCGTACTTGTCTTGTTAGGGTTTCTTTAGCATACGACTGCTCTTGTGATGCAAGGCGGCTCCTAACCTCCTTCAACTCCGCAGCTAATGACACCACGTTGCGCCTAAAGCTCTGCTTTTTCTCATTCAAATCTTTTAATAATGGATCAATATCTCGAGCTGGTATGGATGTCAAAGCCAGAGATCGAGATGAAGATGGATTCTCCGAAGTAGGCATGGGAATTCTAAATTTTGTTCCAGTAGTCTGGTACTAAGATAATGCGATCATGAGCGTACATACACCGAATCCACTCCTATGACCCAGAGATCAACAGTTTACGGTCCTCAGAATGAAAGCAATTAAGCTCCATCCCTGCACGTGAATAGGGTAGTTGTGCATTAAATTTCAATGGACCAGGAGGACTAATCGATAATTTAGTTGATTTTAAAAAATAACACAAGATAAAAGGTGAGTTGAAAAGAGCTGGAAGTCTGGCACTTGTTTTAACGAAGGGGCTTTTCAAATTTCAACTTTTCGAACGGGAAGCGAATTTAAAGCGATCTTCTCCACTAGATAGCATTGATTTGTTTGAAGAACTAAGTCCAAGAAAATACTAGGCCAATATTTCCTGGCGTACAAGACAGCAGCGCTTTGCCTTCCCCATTATTGAGAAAGACAGAAAAATAGTGTCTCGATATGGGTCTATCTGTCAACGTCGAATAATAAATTACAATGAAGCGGGTCAAGAGAACGATGGGACAAAATTAATGGTTTGAGATACGTGAAGAAGCTTCAAGTGTGTTTAAACCCCTTTCCAAAAATTCCTTTACCCAAAAAACATAAAGTGTGTGTTTAAACCGAACATTCAAACTCGAACCAGATTTCAGGTCCCTCACACCCTCGACTTCCTAAAAATCCACTTCAGTGGGTCAAAATCCAAGAAAAGAGATTTTGAGGAAGTTGATCCAGGGAAGCTTGAAAAGTGGTTCTCAAACAAACTAAGTCGTATAGCCATGTAACAGTCAGAGGGTGGAAATTATGAATACCATTTGGTGAGCAGAACCAGTAGACGACCTTTGCGTTCGTACTTCGATCTTCGTCCCGACAAAAAGCTCGAAGCTGATCGGTGATTTTGAGCTGCGACGATAACGGCGAAGAAGCAGGAAGGGACGGCCGTGGGAGAAGATGACGCGGATCGAGCAGGAAGGATGCGATCGGAGGAGAATACAGCGTGACTTGAGGAAATTGGTATTTAATTATGAAGTTGCTGTAATAATCTGGTTGTCTTATTTGCAAGTGAGTGGGAAGAAGGTGGGGCTTAGGGTGTGACGAGGAATAGATATGGAGGGAGGCTAGGGATGAGTTTTGGTTTGGATTGGAGGTCTGGGGAGAAGAAGAGAGGTGTGTGGTTTGAAATTGGAAAGGTTCGGACTAGGAGCGGGGAGGGCACAACATCCGAAGCAACAGCTGGTGTTTCATGGTTTAGAGTTTTGACCCCACCGGTCGTAAGCGCGGCAAATCCAAATTTTGGCTGGGCCTATTCCTACTCAACACGTGTACACACAATGGACGCTCATGTAGCCCTCGACAGTTAGACCTTAGAAGCGATGTGCCAGCTACCCCGTGCCCTCGTGGTTTACTGCCATGCCTTTGAACTGCGAGTCACGAGTTCGAGAGTTAGCATACCAACAACTAAAAAAAAAAAACTTAGAAGCGATGTTGATTGTACTCCTCGTAAAGTAGTAGTAATCCCTTCTATCCTTAACACTTATTTAACTAATATAAATATATTGAAAATTTAATTAAATTATTTATAATAATTATATTTTATTTTTTTTAAATAACACCTTTAAATCATATACCCTTAATAAAATTTTTGTTAATATATATAATTATACATGAATATTTATAATTTTATATTTAAAATTAAAATAAACTCTTTATTTAATTATTATAATTATGATTGGATAAAGTATTAAATTTTTTCTTCTTGTCTATTTATTTATCCTCTGAAAGGATAATATTTCTTTGTGAGTGGGGATAAAAATATATTAGACTCCGAGTATGTGGCCCAATCCAATTGGGGCTTAGTTAGGTGTGACTAATTTAGCTAACAAGCCAAACCTAAAGCTTGTTTATAAACTTTTTAAGATAAGTAGACTAAGTTTTTTAATTTAAAATATGTATGATAGGTAATATATGTGTAAACGCCTCTTAATTAAATAAATAGACCTTTAAAAAGGTGTTGAGCTTGTCATATATAAACTTAAATTTGAGTTAGAAAATAATTTGAATACTATTTTACATTTTTATAATTTTATTTAACGTCCTCCGTCTAATGAAAATATTATTAAAAAAATAATAATTATCTTTTGGAATTTAGAACATAACATGTATTTAAGGATAAAGTAAAATTTCAACTTATGACGAGTAAATATAAACGGAGTATTAAACGTTAACGCCTAGAAAAGACATATCATGTGCTGTATATGATATGGCAACAAATATGACTATTGGGGTAATGGGGTTTCTTGTGGGATTTCATGTAAAAGTTGTTTCTAATAAAAGGAAGGGTCTAATGGATCAGCTCTTCTATTTTTTTTTTGTCCAAACGATTCACTAGAGCTTTATCCATTCGGATTCGACCCGCGTCGTGCACCTGGCTATGGTGGGTGAGTCTTCCAATAAAAATTTTATGTGTATACTAAGGCTTAAACTCGAGACCTCGCTTAAACGATATCGAGCCGTTTATCACTCAGATAAACCCGTTGGTAGCTCTTCTATTTTTGAGTCCTAATAAATTAATCCGCTTGAGCCCAATTTCCCTTTTTTAGGTTACAAGCCCAATTTCTCTTTTTTTTTTTATTACAAGAGAGGGCGGAGCCCAGTTTCCTTTTAACCTCCAATAACTGTGTTATTTTTTCTTGTCTAAACCAGACCATATCTTTTACAGACAGTACTGTTAAATAATATACATATCGCCTTAATGCCGAGAAAATAATTTAATAATGCAGCTAGGCTAAAACGTTTTTTCTCCCAGAAAAAGCTGATCACAACAGACAAAAAATAAAAGAGAGAACATATTAAACAGTATGGCCGATACCTTTACCCCACCACAAAAAAGGAAAAGTCAAGATTAAAACATAAGGGAATCGCGACGAATGCTAAGGCACAACCACTACAGTGAGACCTATACATGTGGACTTTCCAAGTCACGTAAGGCACAAGACAAGATTCGCTGTTCACTTTTTTTTTACCCCTCGTTAGGAAGAAATTAAAAAATTATATTTAAATTTCATATAAAAAAATTAATTATAAAAAATCTTATAAAATTATAAGAAGACCGTGAAATCTTATGGGATCGAATATTAATTTTTTTAAATAATAAAATGATAGAATTATTTCTAAAAAATATCTCAAAGAACAATAACTCTAAAAAGAAAGAATAATAATTTATAACAAAAAAATAATAATTAAGATATGTTTTAGAGATAATTCTATCATTCTATAATTTAAAAAAATTAATCATAAGTCATACCAAACTTTATCATTGAATGATAATTTTTTTAGATTTTTTTATAATTAATTTTTTATATAAAATTTAAATATAATTTTTTTTAAAAGAAATATGGCACGCTGATTCGCTTGAAGAACTAAAAGGGAGGAGAACCCAACTCTTACCCATCCCCCTTAGATCACTCTCCGTAGTTTTTGCTTCACTCCTAAGAAAATTCATTAGTCATCCCCCAAGTCAATAAGGAAAGAATAACTCCAATTTTCCGTGTCATCAAATATCGTATCTTCTTTTAAAAAATCCAAGTTTGCTGCTTTGACACAACTGCCAAAAACCAGCCATGATTGGCCACTTGACCCAATCAACGGTTCGCCATCGAGTGAAAGGACTGACAATAAGAAGTCAAGAGAAGGCTGTATCAGAGAGATAAGCGGATGAGACGGAAGCTGTGAAATTTGGGGGATGGGAAGCGGAGACAATTCAACAAGGGCAAATCCGTCAAAGCAAGCGGGGGCAGTCCATCTAAGCGCCACCTTATAGACCACAAAAATTACCGCAGAACAATTACGCTCGGCCTTCTCCATCTCTCACTCTAACTCCCCCTCCAGTTCTAACCCCTCCCGTCATCGCCACTGTGCGAACCTGTATAGTGTGTCTGTATATTATTGTAATCGGAGGGTCGATCGTCATCGAGATCTCTCTGAGGAGCGCGACAAGTGAGAATATGGGAGGAGGTGGAGCGACGCCGGACGCGGAGGCACAGTACTCGTCGGCGAAGATTTCTGTGTGGTGGGACATCGAGAACTGCCATGTCCCCAAGGGCTGCGATCCGCACGCAATCGCCCAGAACATCAGCTCGGCGCTGGTTCAGATGAATTATTGTGGCCCCGTTTCCATCTCCGCCTACGGCGATACTACTCGCATCGCAGCTTCTGCACAGCAAGCTCTCTCCAGTACCGGAATCTCCCTCAATCATGTCCCGGCTGGTATATCTCTGATGCTTATGCTCACGATACTGCTAGATTGCGCCGCTTTACTTATTTTTCGTCTACTACTATGTTGCATGCGCTTTTTTCAAACGATGAATGTTCTACCTAGGATATGCATTATATCGTTTGTTGCTTTTACTCTAGTTAGAATCGTATTCGTTTGTTTGTGGCCTGTTTTTCTGTCGTAGGATCTAGTCGATGTGGATCGTTTTTTTCCTGGATCAGTCAGGGCGTGTGTGTACGTGTTGATTTTGACTACTTCCGTTTGGAGTCTTTATGCGTCTTCTCAATGAATTTGGATGATTTTATAGCATACACTCAAGTTCATACATGAGAGTGAATCTGAAGCGCACCCAATATGATTGTTGTCCTAGAAAACCCTGAAATTACGAATTGGTTAGCAAAGATGTAAGCAAACGAATAAGATATGAATATTCGAGCATGGGATTACGAACACAATGAACACTCACCCCAGAAAACGCCAAGTATTTGAACTTGGCACTCATTGAGAACACGCTCTAGAAAACTCCGAGTATAATCACAATGAGTCTATCAAACTCTTGCTACCAATCTGATGATGTATCCCGTATCTTACTCTAGTTTGCTGCTGTACTTTTTAGAAATATCTGTTTCTATCGCCTCGGGGTAGAAGGTCGTTCATTAGTTCTGTACCCCTTATCTACTAAGTCGTTTTAACTCTCCTTTTTCATGAAATTATTGTCTTATCATGTGGAAATTCGATGGACCCTTTAGGAAGTACAACTCGACTCTCTGATTATAACAAATAAGTTCATTGAAATTTGACGATTAGCTCATTTCCAGAGGTTTGTAAAGCTGTAAAGTAATTACTGGATGTATTCTCTCTCCCAAGTCTTTCTTAATTATTAATTCCATTATATGGAAGATAACCTGGGACCTTTAATTTCTGAGTAATCTGATTTTGTTTGTCTGACATCTCCATTTCTGGTCACAGGTGTTAAAGACGCTAGCGACAAAAAGATTCTTGTTGATATGCTGTTTTGGGCTGTGGATAATCCTGCACCTGCTAATTATCTATTAATTTCCGGTGATCGAGACTTCTCTAACGCACTGCATCAGTTGCGGATGAGGAGATATAATATCCTTCTTGCACAGCCTCAGAAAGCATCTGCACCCCTAGTTGCAGCTGCCAAGAGTGTGTGGCTTTGGACTAGTCTCTTAGCTGGAGGACCTCCTCTAACAAATGGTGAATCACAACAATTTGTTAGTAATAGCAACTTATCGAGTTCTGACACTTTACAAATCCCAGTCTCTAGTTCTGTTCAGACAAAGCAGAAGAGGGATTCCTGTGCTGAAGTTCATGTAGGAAATCACAATCATAATCATAATCATAAATTTCCAAATGCTGGAAGGGGATTAGATTCTAGATACCAGGGTAAAACAAATTGGAGAAGCCCTAGTCAACCAAATGGACCCAGACCATTGAACCAACCAGTTGGACTTCAAGAAAATCATAGCAGTATAAACTCTCACCGACCTGGCAACTACAGTCCAAATGTTCCCCCAAATGGATCTGCTCCAAATTTTGTGCATGGCAGTCCAGGTCAGTTATGGAGCAATAGCAGCAATCTACCAGGCAATAGCCAAATGCCTTATTCACAGCCATTAAGACCCAACAGTTATTCGATGCAACCTGATTTTGCACCTAACCATCAACATCCAACAAATACCCATTCTTTTGCAGCTCCAGCAGTGCCTCCTAGACCTGGTGGACCCAAGTTCACCTCAGGAGCACTCACAAATGTGCCAGATATAGGTAATTTGAACATATCTGGATTGCCAAAACAGAATCCTATCAATAATGCTCCTCATCCTATCAATATTCTGGACCATGCTCACTCTTTTGGTCCAGAATATCCACCTACATCTATGGCAGCAATGGGTAATAATAACCCTCCTGGTAATGGCATGTGGGGATCTTCAGGATGTCCTAAACCTTCTGAATATGTACAAGGGCTTATAGGGGTTGTTTTGCTTGCCTTGAACACATTAAAAAATGAAAAGATAAGGCCAACTGAGGCAAATATAGCTGATTGCATCCGTTATGGAGATCCTAAACACCGCACCACTGATGTTAAGAAGGCTTTGGACTGCGCTATTGAACAACAGATGGTGGTCAAACAGAAGTTAGGTGCTTTGCAATTGTATATTGGTAAGAATAGTAAACTTTGGAAGTGTGTAAATCCTATAAGTGGTAAGCCCAATCGACACTCGAAAGAAATATGGGATCAAATGCAAAAATTTTTAACCACTCCTTCTGGAAGACTTGCAATAATGGGTACTCAATGCAAGTAAGGATCTTCTACCTCATTCTGTTTTCACTTCCTGAAATTTTTCTCAGACTTCTTATTAGATTCTCTTGTCATTTCTGTAGATATGAAGCAGGTACTGTGATAAAGAATATGTGCTTAAAAAATGTTTCTTTGGGAGATGTTCTTCAGATTTTGAACATGGTGATTGCTCATAAAAAATGGATCACGCACCGTCAGTCAGGATGGCAACCACTTGCCATCACTCTACCTGAGGCAAACTCTGATTTAGGTGTCACAGCCGAAATAAATGCATAGAAAACTGGTAGTGGTAATGGGAAAGTTCCTGAAGAAAACTAAGCTACTGAATCATTAAAACCCATTGGGCTAGTCGTTCAAATAAATCTTTTAAATTTTCTGCGAATCAAAAGGTAGGTAGTAGTAGTGAACTGTAGTATGGTATCCGCATTTTGAGTACTACATCTGTTTTTACAACTGAAGCCCTTCGATTCAGTTTTGAGGTAGAAACAAAAGCAGTGCCTGGGCATAGTTGCAAGATGCTCAATACCATAGAGTTATATGCAGTCATTGAAGTTGCGAAGTTTCTGATTGTCACTATGGCCTGCTATACATCATAGTGATCTATCTTGGAATTTGCATTTGCTTCTTGTTTTGAACTACTCATTCTGTCTCCTACAAATCTATACATGGCTCGGAGATTGATCTTTTATACTGAACTCCTTGGATATTTTGATTGAAACCTCTTCAAGTGTCCGGGATGTGGCTGAATATTGTGTTGCTGGGAAGTAAGCATTACAAACCTTCAAGCAAGTTATTTTATAATCCGCTGTGCTGTTTATGTATTGTCTGAGCAGTGGCCTGCCTGTCAAGTCAAAATGGTCAAAGATCATGTGGAATGTGTGTCTAGAAGCTGTGTGCCTTTTGTTCACCGATGGTTATATCCTCCAGATACAGTTTAGTTGTGGACAGAAAATACCAATTGCCCCAGATTGAAGAAACCGACACTTGTTAATGTTATGAAGTTCATGATTTACTACTTTTCTCAACTATAAGGTAAGTTTTTGGCGGAAGTTGACTATGAACAGAATCATGATTTGAAGTTAGAGACTTGATTCCCTGAAGGTAGTCTCTAGATGTGATATTAAAAGGTGAAACCAAATGGTATTATATCTCCTGTAGCTGACGTTGGCTAAATGTTCGTGATCATATTTGATTATATGGATTATGCTTTTGGAATGTCTGGCTCACTAGATAGTCGGTCATTCAGTCAGGATTTGTACTCTAGTTCTTGCTTTGTGTGCTCCTGTAGGATTAGCTATGTGTATAATCTTCAAGGGAAACGGCTGATTCCCCTTGGTAGTCCCTATGTATTTGCATTGTATTGTATGAGATTTGTTTTATGGGATAGTTTTTGAAAATTTCTTACTGTCTTGTTTTGTTAAGATGATCTCCCTGCGGAATCACTAATCATCATGCACCCTGGATTTGAAATCTCGTGCTCCTGGCAATGGCCATTAAACTCGCCACACCGCCCAAGCCCATGGCTGGAATTGCTGTGGGACCGCACACATTCTCAAAACTTGGGGATGGCAGTTCCCCTCTTCCTCGGGTATGATTCCCGATGCAATTGATGAACTTTTTTGGTTTGTGGAGGAAGAAGGGTTGGGTCTAGGGAACGTCGATAAAATTCAATAGATTCGACTCCCTGACTATACCAATGCCACTCGTACTCGTACGTGCTATATATTTTGGGTGAGTTTGAGAATAAATTTTAGAGAAAATAGATTTTAAAGTGATTCAGAATAGATTTTTTGTATGAAAAATAATTTTAAAGAAATAAATGTTTAAATAATTATTATTATAATAATTTTTTTATAAGTATATTGTTAGAAATAACATAGGGTAAATAAGCAAGGAAAGATATGAAGATAATAAAAATTTATAATAGTTATTTTTATGTTTAATATTTAAAAATTATTTTAAAAGTTGGTAAATTTTATTTATGCATTTATAATGAATTAAAATATAGTTTTACTCAAAAGCATTCTACGTTAGTATTTAGATGTATTCTTGTGGTGGGATTTTTTTGTTACAATTTTTTGGAAAACGGTTGGGTTCACCCACGATACAAGGATAGGGCAAAGTCTACTTTTCTTCTAGGAGATACCAATGTCGGGTAGGGCGAGACATCTATTACCCTCAGGCGTAAACTTAGGCACCTAGAGCTAAGATGCCTCCCTAAATGTCACGACTGAAACAAAAAAAGTGATATTTTTTAAGGATTGAATACATTTTAAATATTTATATGTCTAATCTTTTCGTCAGTTAAATTTACATATGGTGGGAATATCCATGTACTTGCAAAATGACTGTCTCCCGTAGTCTGAGCAATTGTCCATGGGGCCCAATTTTGAGATGAAGACAGCCCGGGAATTTTCCATCTTTTTGCAGCCTATAGGAATGTCAATTATTGTGAGAAACATGAATCCAAAAGCGATAGCCCGCCCAACACCAATTCATTTTTTCTAAATAAAATTAAATATTCTGTACTTTTCACATGTTCTGTTATCGTTTTCTTAATTATCTATTTTTTATGTTCATCTGTCGATTAGAGAGGTACACCGTCTTCCAATCATTAGATTTTATCTCTATTGATTTGATTTCCTTTATTAATGATACGATCATGTAGTCTAAACATTAAATTTGTTAAATGTGAATAATAATGCTCCCTCTCAGTAGTGGTTTGCCTGACTATACACCATTTTGTTGCGAGAAAGGTAGTGAGTAGAGTGAAGGGATTGATTCATCTGATATGGAAGGAGCAGCAGCATTTGTGATCATGCAGCAGTCTTCCAATTGCCAAATAGAGGCTGAAGGACAGAAATATGGTACGGAGGACAGCATCACGGGAGATACAGAATTCAGACATCATACTGAACTCAAAACTCTTCCGATGTACATTGAGACTGGACGGTATAGGATTATAGCTGAACCGGAGAGAGCTTGGTTTGTGAACCAAAACTGTCCTATCATATTTATAGCAGACAGAGGATGATGCACAAGCATCAGTTTCATCGAGAACCCTAATGGATTCGTTCATAGGATAAGTGTTATAGATCTCAAAGGATGGTTTTAAATGGAGAGATGACCGTGGAGATTACGATAACTGAGAACATGATATAGAATACCTCAGCACTGAAGGAGAACTCTAATGTTTCCAGATAAGGTGATTAGCATGCCACAATAACAAATGTCGCAAATAGCTAAAAGAAGCCAAGAGGCGAGTGAGCATACGCCTGTAACATTCAAATTTGTTCAACTTCCCCAGCAAGCTCCCATATTTCTCTAGTATGAAAAGCGTGGCTGCTTAAATGTCAAATTTGCTTAGCAATAAGTCATCAATCTTGCCAATGGGGAAAAATTAACAAGATACAATGAACAACTGATAGCCAGAATCATTGTGGTCTACACTTTTCAGATAACCAAAGGACACCATAGAAGTACATAATCCTCACCAAATAATTATGTGCATGTACTACATGCCTTGATTAGTTTGAATTCCTTCCTCGGCCAACAAATAGGTTCATACAGTAGTAACATCAAACATAGTGCCATGGCCGCTCTCTAAACGCTCATCATTCTCTAATTTGCCATCAATTTTAGGCTTATCCTCCCCACTAGTCGTCCCATTGCTTCCAAAAGAATCAGCAGCCACATTTTTCTGATCAGCCTCTTTAGCAGTCCCAGACGATACATTATGGGGCGACAATTAAGGCGCCTTATGGAATCTTGTACAACCAATAAAATCTTTTTTTCCGTTAGACTCCACTCCAGGATCGGTAACCTTCGGAATCTTATCTCTATCCCTCGCGCCCAAGGTTCTAGTGTAAGATATTTATTATAATTATATAACCTATTTAGATATTAATTAGGATAATTAATAAATATTTCTGAGTGTGGCCCGTAGTCATTAGGCCCGGTCCAAGGTGGGTTGGGGACTCAGTTTATTTAAGGTTGTTTTCCTGATGGTAGAAACACAACACAAAAACAATTGATTCAGTACTGCTTTCTCTGAGTCCAGAGCGAGACCTATTTCTCTGCTCCCTCTCGAGGGTTCCCCACTGGTGACGACAGTTTCCACAGTTGCCATCACTGTGCCTAATCACCAGCTGGAAGAGCCTGTTGATTATCTGACATTCTTTATTGATTCACAGGTGTCCTTGATTCATTACAGATCCTCTCAGAGATTAGATCAACAAAGTAATGGCAAGAGGTAATTTAAAATTTCCGCTGCATCTTATATTTGTGTATATGATAATCTGGATTGATTATTTCATATTAGAGATGTTTATTTTCTAACATGTGGTATCAGAGCCTGGTTTTAAATCACCTTGCCTTATTTATTGATCTTTATTCTTTATGAGTAATATTCTGGGAAAGAATAAGGAACATAAGGAATCATAATTTTCTATTTCCCTTTAATTTTTAACCATTCCTTCCTTTCTGTGAATCACGGAGGAGAGAGAGTAAGGGAGAAGTCGCTGCCGCCGTGAGGATGTTATTGAAGGCGCCAGAAAGAAAAACAGGAGTGTCGCCGCTGAGATAACCGAAGAGGGAGCCAGAAAACGCCAGAGCAAAGTCGCCGACGTCGCTGCAGATGTGGAGACGCATCGCGGCCACGGTGATCGCTGCAGGCTCTGGGATTGCGATCGTGCTGCCGTGAGAAGGGTCGCCATTGCTGGATAGGGAGCCTCCGTGAGAGTAGCAGTGCTCACCGCTGTCGTCACGGCTGCAGAAGGACCCCATATCGCCGGCGACCAGCCCTGGAACAGAAGCGCCGGTGTCGACCCTGTCCAATGCGTCGCGGCAGCTCGGGTTCCCTGCTACTTCGGGTCGTGAGTCGGGTTAGGTCAACCCGACTCACAGTGAACCTACCCGAAACGGTGCGTTTCAGTCTACGCTGAAACGCACCGTTTCATTCCTGGCCAACCTGATTCAAAAAAAAAAATTGAAAATTGCTTCTGGGCCGTCACGGATTTGGGTCTTCAGAAACTCCTTTTTTTTTTTTTTGAATAACTGTTTTCTGGGCATTGCGTTTTGGGCCACCTGCAAATATATTTTTTTTCCCTGCTGCTTGCGTTGTGGGCCGTCAGTTCTGGGCTAGCCAATTTTTTTTTCTTGTGTTGGCTGCTTTGCTGGGCCTGCGTTTTTTGGGCAAATTTGGTTTTTATTTCTGGAAATCATTTTGGGCCCTGTTTTGGACTATTGTATATGGGCCATTTGGTTTTATTTTTAGAAAATTATTTTGGCCATTTAATTTGATTTTCCAGAATATTTTGATTACTATTACATGCACTATAAATGTTTAAATTAATTTCTCTACTATTTTAATATTTGGAAAAGGTGTTTACAAATTTTAATTTTTCTGTGTTATTTAATTGCCTATTTTATAAATTAATTTCACCTTTGGCAATTAAATTAACTATTTAATTTTGTAAAAACCTTTTGAGTAGAAATTTATTAAACATTTTTTGGGTGCATGGAATAGTGGGAGAATTTAAATTAAGTTATTTAGTCACATTTGTTGATTAAATAAGTCACATTTGTTGATTAAATTAATTTGTTAAATACTCCATTAAGTTGTGTATATTTGGAATTATATGCACGTTAGTGATATTTGTGATTGGTATGAAATTTCTTGAGGAGTAGCCACATCATCCTCGTTTATTGAATTTTCTTGCATGCATTAATTAATCACATATGGATTTAAAATATCACTTGTAATTAATTATATAGTTATGATTTATCCTTATCCACAGGAAGATATTTCATAATTGTACATTTAATTAGGGGAGAATTAATTGCTCCATTATGTTGTGCATATTTGGATTTTCAATGCACATGAATGATATTTGTGATTAGCGTGCAGTTCTTTGAGTAGTAGCCACAGCATCCTTGTTTATTGAATCTCTTGCATGCATTCATTAATCACATATGGATTTAAAATATCAATTATAATTAAATGTGTATCTATGATTTATCTTTGCCCACAGGTAGATATCTCATAATTGTACATTTAATTAGGGTGGGATAGAATGGCCTTGTGATTTTCTAAGTAGCCCACAGGTATTAGATAATTACAAATGCGTTCTAGTCCCATCACTTGAGATAAATACATGCTATGCTAATGTCTTTGCCCACAGGTAGACATTGGTGATACGTATTTATATTGTTTGCGTGCTACATTTGAGATAGGCATGCATATATGGCACAGTGACTTGTGATTGCTTCAAATTTTTACTCGTGAGCTTATGTGTATATTTGTCTGTTTTCATTTTGCATATTCAATTGCTACCCCTAGGATTATGGCTGATGTAAGCAACAAAATAATCTTAGATGACAGCATTAACTATGCTGACTGGAGAGATGATGTTTTGCTGCAGCTTGGTTTCTTGGACTTGGATTATGCCTTGAGGTATGAACAACCTCCTAGACCTGATGATGCCTCCAATGATAGAGAGGCAAAGGAAAGGTATAATATGTGGGAGCAGAGTAACCGCTCATCTCTTCTGTTTATGCAACAAAGGATCACCAGAAGCATTAGGGGAGCAGTCCCTAAGTGCGACACAGCCAAAGGATACCTGAAAGCCTTAGATAAGCAATTCAAGCTGACAGACAAGCAGATGGGTGGTGCCATCATGTCTGAATTATGTGCTAAGAGGCTTACAGGTATTGGCAGTGTGAGGCAACATGTAATGGAGATGAGAGGTATGCTTTCATCGTGTGTTACTTTTGAATCTAATTTTTCTAGCGTTAATGATGACACTTGGTGGATTGACACTGGTTCGATGATCCACATTTCGACTACCATGCAGGGCTTTCTGTCAAGCAGGCCTCCACATCCCAATGAGGAATCTGTCCTTTCAGGCAGTGGGAGAGGAGATCCTGTGAAAGTCGTTGGAACTTTTCGCATAACCTTTTCAAATAATCATGTTTTGGAACTTTATGATGTTTTCTATGTTCCCTCTTACAAAAGGAATTTGATTTCTATGTCAAAACTCATTCCATTTGATTATCATTTAGTTCTTTCTAAGAAACTTATGACTTTGAAAAAGGATTCTGTTTTGATTGCGAATTTGACTATGATTGATGGGTTATTTAAAATTATTTCTGATTCGCCTCAATCATTTTCTGTTTCGCGTGGTACTAAGAGAAGTGTCATCAATGAGAATTCTTATAGCCTGTGGCATAGCAGATTAGGACATATCTCTGTTGATAGAATCAAAAGGTTAAACAAAGAAGGAATTCTTCCATCTTTGAACCATTCGGAGTTTGATTCTTGTGTGGACTGGATTAGGGGTAAGCAGACCAATAAGTCACATAAAGGGGCTAAGAGAAGTTCTGAATTGCTAGAAATTGTACACACGGATATTTGTTGCCCTGATTTGACTGCACATGGTCAAAAGTACTTTATCACATTTATTGATGATTACTCACGATACATGTATGTCTACATGCTTTATAATAAAAGTGAGGCACTAGATGCTTTCAAAGAATATAAAGCGGAAGTAGAAAAACAGATTGGGAAACCAATCAAGATCGTGAGATCAGACCATGGTGGTGAGTATTATGGCAGATACACTAGTGAAGGACAAGCGCCAGGTCCATTTGCTGATTTTCTTCGAGAGCAAGGTATAGTAGCCCAATATACTACGCCTGGATCACCTGACATGAATGGTGTAGCTGAAAGAAGAAATAGGACCTTGCTGGATATGGTTAGGAGCATGATGAGTAGCTCCAAACTACCATTTTCTTTGTGGAAGGAAGCACTCAAGACAGCCACATACATATTAAACAGGGTTCCAACAAAGGCAGTGTCTAAGACACCCTTTGAAATCTGGAAAGGATGGAAACCCAGTTTAAACCATTTCAAGGTATGGGGTTGTCCTGCTGAAGTAAGAGTGTACAATCCACAAGAGAAGAAGTTGGACCCCAAGACTATTAGAGCTTACTTTGTAGGCTATGCGGAGAAGTCTAAGGGTTACAAGTTTTATTGTCCTCTACCTTCTAAAAGGTTTCTTGAGTCTAGGAATGCCAGGTTTCTTGAGAATGATGTGATTAGTGGGAGTGATTGTCTACTAGATGATCACATAGAGCGAACCACTGATGTCATTCATGAGGAGACATCGATAGTTAATGATCATCCTACAGTTGGGATTGACATTCCTACTGTTAGGATTGACATTGAACGTGATGTAGACCCTGTAGCTCAAGTTGACGATGCTGAACAAGATGGACACATACCGGATGGTCAACCTATCACACAAGTGGAACCACCACAAGATGTGATAGAGGATGTCCTTATTCAGCAACCTGAATCAACCCAAGAGGTTGAATTGAGGAGGTCAACTAGAGAAAGGAGACCTGCATTACCTGATGACTACGTAGCGTATTCTGCTGAAGTTGACTGTGATGTCAGTGTTGAGAATGATCCTTTATCGTTTACTCAGGCTATGAAGAGTGTGAACTCTAAATTGTGGCATGATGCTATGATTGATGAAATGAATTCCATGGCAAACAACCATGTTTGGGAACTTGTAGAGTTGCCTAGTGGGTCTAAGGCCATTGGCTGTAAATGGGTTTACAAAACCAAGAGAGACTCACAAGGCAACATCGATAGATACAAGGCTAGGTTGGTTGCTAAGGGATTCACTCAAGTGGAAGGAATCGATTACAGTGAAACTTTTTCACCTGTATCTAAGAAGGATTCGTTCCGTATCATCATGGCATTGGTTGCACATTTTGATCTGGAGTTGCACCAAATGGATGTGAAGACTGCTTTCCTCAATGGTGAACTGGAGGAAGAAGTCTATATGAAACAGCCTGAGGGATTTGTTGCAGAAGAGAAAGAAAATTTGGTATGCAAGTTGAAGAAATCAATATATGGTCTGAAACAGGCTTCGCGGCAATGGTACTTGAAGTTCCATGAAGTAATCACATCATTTGATTTTGTTGAGAACATCATGGATGACTGTATATACCACAAGGCTAATGGGAGCAGGATCGTATTCTTGATTTTGTATGTGGATGACATTCTACTTGCTACCAATGATCTGGGTTTATTGCGTGAGGTGAAGCAGTTTTTGTTTAAGAGTTTTGACATGAAAGACATGGGTGAGGCATCTTATGTCATTGGCATAAAGATCCATAGAGATAGAACCCAATGTCTTGTAGGCTTATCTCAAGAGGCTTACATTGTCAAGATCCTTGAACGATTCAGGATGCAGAACTGTTCATCTAACGTGGCTCCTATTGAAAAGGGAGATAAATTCAGTCTAAAACAGTGTCCTGAAACCGAGCTTGAAAAGAAACAGATGGAAAGGGTCCCATATGCCTCAGCGGTAGGAAGCTTGATGTATGCACAGATTTGTACAAGACCTGACATCGCTTTTGCTGTGGGTATGTTGGGAAGATACCAAAGTAATCCTGGGGAAGCACATTGGACGGCTGCGAAGAAGGTGTTTAGGTACCTACAAGGCACTAAACACTACATGCTCACATATAGGAGAACAGACAATTTGGACGTGATTGGGTACTCAGATTCAGATCTTGGAGGATGCGTATATACGAACAAGTCTACATCTGGTTACATCTTCCTGTTGGCAGAAGGAGCTGTATCATGGAGAAGCGCTAAGCAGACTCTAACAGCTCCCTCTACCGGTGATGCTGAGTACATTGCGTGTTTTGAAGCAAGTTCACAAGCTATTTGGATAAGGAATTTCATTGCTGGGCTTAAGATTGTGGATTCAGTCTCTAAGCCAATCAGAATGTACTGTGATAACGCAGCTGCGGTGGCCATAGCGAACAACAAAAGGAATAAGAGTCGAAGCAAGTTTGTCGAACTTAAATTCCTTTGCTTGAGAGAAAGGGTTCAGGATGGCCAGGTTTCCGTTGAACGCATCGGTACATTGGATATGTTGGCTGATCCTTTGACGAAAGGATTGAAGCCGAACGTCTTTGTGACACATGTACCTCATATGGGACTTCGTCCAACTTTTGATTAGTGGAGGTATGAGCAATAAAATTACATTTTGTGGTTTATCATTTCAAATTGTGATTATATACATTTGTGCTGTTGAAATTGATAAACATTGAGATAGGAACCGAATGAACATTGAGTTCATGTATATTGTGATACCCATTAAGTGATAGTGCTACCTGTAATACATGGAAGGTAATACTCGATCATAGGGGACTTATCGCCATGATTCTTGTAGCATGACATCAGTGTACCTAGACAGGGCAATGACATTGAGTATACGGGCCAAGTGGGAGAATGTAAGATATTTATTATAATTATATAACCTATTTAGATATTAATTAGGATAATTAATAAATATTTCTGAGTGTGGCCCGTAGTCATTAGGCCCGGTCCAAGGTGGGTTGGGGACTCAGTTTATTTAAGGTTGTTTTCCTGATGGTGGAAACACAACACAAAAACAATTGATTCAGTACTGTTTTCTCTGAGTCCAGAGCGAGACCTATTTCTCTGCTCCCTCTCGAGGGTTCCCCACTGGTGACGGCAGTTTACACAGTTGCCATCACTGTGCCTAATCACCAGCTGGAAGAGCCTGTTGATTATCTGACATTCTTTATTGATTCACAGGTGTCCTTGATTCATTACAGATCCTCTCAGAGATTAGATCAACAAAATAATGGCAAGAGGTAATTTAAAGTTTCCGCTGCATCTTATATTTGTGTATATGATAATCTGGATTGATTATTTCATATTAGAGATGTTTATTTTCTAACCCCTAGACCCAGAAACATGCCCGGAACCCTTGATACGCCGAACCTTGAGAGCTACTGAGAATTGCTGCAATGCCTCTTTAGCTCTCTTGCGAGCCAAGGCAGCCTCCCTAACGGTCCTATCGGCTTTGGCTCTGGCCACGGTCACAGCCTTGTTCATGGACGCATAAGCGATCTTCGCAGCACAGAGAAGCACCAGAGCAAGCTTTTTTTCGAGGAGGGGCCGGGTTTTAGTTGAGCCAGAGTTGGGTTTATCAAGGTCGTAGAAGAAGAAGTTGGGGGTGGTGCAGGGAGGACAGAGGAAAAAGGAATGAGGAGGAGGAGGAGAAGGGAGGCACTGAATGTGAGTGAGAAAGGAGCATTTTATACAGGAGAGGAAGCGATGGGCAGAGGCAGAGGAGGTAGAAGACAAAGGGTGATCGAAAAATTCGAAGCAAGAGGGGCAGAAGGAAGAAGGATGAAGACGGAGGACGCAAGAGGTGCAGAGGCGGCGATCGATGCCGCGAAGCTGAACGTGGTGGAGAAGCCAACGGTTTTTGAAGCCACAGCTGCTGCATTCGTTGTTGGCGGAGCCGGCATTAAGAGCGGCGGTCGGAGAGGGTTTTGACGGTGGAAAATTCATAGGGTTTGCGGTAGAGAAAACTAGAGAAATGAATAAATAAAAAGGCTTACAAGGAGAATCCACAGTCACACCATGCGAGTTCTCGGGTTTGCAGCAAAGCAAAAACACGAGCAGAAGCAGAAGCGAGGAATGGTGGAGGGGATGGCTGGCTGAACGCGGAATGCCCGTGCAGTATGCACGTCTTTTTCAGATGTTTGTGGCAGCTCTGTGATTGAAATTTTACCTTTTTAAATACTCTTATAAGACATTAATTAAAGTTCCCTCGTTTCTCATATCTGGTTCAAAAGAATAAAAATGGAGTACTTGAATGATTTCTCTCCCTCATATTTGTCTGTTTTCATTGTTCTGCCCCCTCTACCCCCTTTCCTTTTCCCTCCATAGCATGTGAATAAAACTTGCTGAAATTTTTATAGCTTATGTTGATATTAATATCAACGTTATTTATCTCTAAAATGAGCAAAAGATCTAAACTTCAGGCGATAATATAAATATTATATTTATAGCAAGTTTATTTTAACAGTGACAATCCATTTTTCTTATTGAAATTTTTTAATATCACCTCAGATTATATAATACTTAATATCTTAATTTTAATAGTTAAATAAAATTATAATAATTAAAAAAATTATAGATAAAATTATATCATAAGATACTAAACGCATATAAAAAATAAAATTAAGATATTATATGCTATATAACTATTGTAAAGACATTCTATTTTTAATTTGTCGTTAATTTTGTATTACGACCGCTCGTGCAACATGCTAGATCAAAACTGCTTGGATCATACTATGTGCCCATATACGCAATTATCGCGACAACGAAACTTCAAGAACGCGGGAAAACCGGATTGCAACATTGGAATCTCCACGATTCGCACCTTTCTTATAGTTATTTTAGTTGAACCCCAAAATTACCCACGTGCCTAAGTCATATGGAACATTGTTAGCACCTACAGCAGGTGAAAGAATTCTAATTTCTACGAAACCACCATTACATAATTACAATTTTATGCATTCGAACTAAAACCATATGTTATTATCACCAAAAAGAAAGAAAGATAACCGTTGTTCTACGGGGTTCTCTTTCCAGCCCAATCGACAGAGCTGTTTGGTGTTTGGTACAGATCCTAGTTCCCCATTACCCGCTGAAATTCTGTCAATAAAACCAAAATTAGAATACATTAGTTGAGGGTCATCCAGATATTGCTCATGGACAACGGCAAGAAATAAGTCAGCCCCCTGACAACTCAACAATGAATTCAAGCTCACGTAAGCTAGATTGTTCTGTATACCCTGAAAAGAAAATACTAATGGAGAAAGGAATATGTACTGCTTTAGCAAACGCAAAAACCAATCATATATCATCAGGGTGTATCACTGCAGTCACTCACTTTGTCCAATACTCTACATGGCTCCTTACAAGTGGACTTGTTGTGCCCAAGTCCCCTGCATCGGCTGCACTGGAGCTGACGCTTGACTATGCCATGTGATCCATCTCGCTTTGTTGTAGGTCGACCTGGTGGTCGTCTGGTGGGAGGAGGTGTTACGGTTACCATAAGTTCAGAACCTCTTAGGGCCGGAAAATCCACACTTGGAATAGGATGTAAAGATTCTGAATAAGTAAATCTGTAGCTTTCCGTTGTGAAGTATCTGGAGCAATAATCATAAAAACTCCGGCCAATGCCAATGATGACAGCAATAGCATGGCAGCATGGTATACCAGTTAGCTGCCAGCCTTTGCAACTACAATCCCACCGATCAATATCAACCACCTCAACAGAGTCCCCACGAACCTCGCATGTGCTACCAGCTGACAACAGAACTTGAAGTGAATGAGCCTGCCTACTTTCATTTTCGAGCTTCTCCTCCTTGGAAGGGGTTAGCCTAGTCAACCACTGGTCAGAAGCTGCCCTTCTTGTAATAAACAACTCCATAATCTTACCCCTTATCACTTCAACCATCTGTGTTATTGGCAAACCATCTGCATCTGATGCCCAGCTATAAAACAGTTCCCCAAAGTTTGATGTCATGTGATTATACCTGGCACCCTGAAAATATGAATTTGCCCAATGCTGAGGTTCACTCTGCATAACCCAATTATAAGCTTCTATTGAAATACTTTTGATGCTCTCAATACAGCTTTGGAAGCCCTCTGGTTTGGATGCACAAGCAGCAGTGTACAAATCTTCAATCACGAGTCTCTTTACCTCATGAGAAAATTGCCCTTTCAAATCTCTAAACAGTTGCTCGATCAAATACCGTAGGCAATATCCATGAAATGAACCGGAAAATACTTCAGCAATTGAATTTTTCAACCCTTTCTCTCTATCTGCTACAAATGTTATGGGACAGGATGTTGACAGCACGGATTTGAGTTGAAGCAAGAACCAATGCCAGTTATCATCAGATTCAGCATCAACAATAGCAAAAGCAAGAGGAAATACATCATCATCTGCATCTGCAGCAGTTCCAACCAATAATGTTCCTTGGTATTTTGACTTCAAAGAAATGCAATCAAGGAAAATCAATGGCCGGCAACCTTGCCTGAAGCCATCCAATGAAGCATGAAATGATACAAACAGACGATGGAAGCTTGAGTCTTCTTTTGTGGTGTAAATAGCCAAACTTCCAGGATTAGCCTCCATTATCTTGTCGCAGAAAAAAGGTAACAGACTATATGCCTCTTTATAGGAACCCTGGAGCTGCTCCTTTGCAATCTCTTTTCCACGCCATGCCTGAAAGTAGTTAAGTTGTATTCCATATTCCTGTTTGATATCACTGACAATATCCTTGGGCTTATAATTTGAACAAACTTTCAACTTCTCCTTTATAATACTAGCCACCCAACTCCTAGTCGCTTGATGCCCTGTCGTTGCAACAGCACCTTCACAAGTATGAGTTGGATTCATTTTCTTGATGCATATCAATTGAGTAGTTGACAACCTTGATGCATGAATTCTCCATGGGCAACCTTCTGCTTTGCATTTAACAGTCACTCGATGACTATCATTTTTCTTATACCTAAAGGCAAATTGATGGGCAATGGCATATGTACGCAATGATTCACGAAATTCATTAACACTACTGAACCTTTGACCTACACCCGTGATAGCATTCTGCCATTGCTGTGCTCCTTTGGCGTGCTTATCATCATTTGAGATAACGTTTGCCAAATACGGGGGCACTTGATTGGCATCATCAACAACTTCAAGTGCTCCATCATGCGGAATCACTGTCTGGGTACTGTCATCCATGACACCGCCGACAGCATCAATTGGAACCACTGTTTCAGACAAGGATGTTCTGCTTGACCTACATGTCCATGATTTAAAGATTTAAGATAAGAGAGTTCCTCAAATAATAATTAGATAACGGGCTTAGAAATAAAGAAAACTACCTACTGGCAGGCATGCTTGACATGTCAGGGGAAATTACATCCTCAATGAAGATATAAATCTCAACAGAACTTGAATCTCCATGAAATTTAACCATGCGTGTTAGATCCTTGTCATTAGAGATTGTAATGAGAGTCTTATGGTTCCCTGGAAGAAAATACTTGATAGACATGCTATTGACGCTGAAATTAAACATTTCCGCTACTTCCTCTTTAAACTCACAAAACTTCATTTGATCATCAACGTCAATAGCATGAGCGTCACCGCCTCTATACGACAAAGAACCATCTTTCTCAGTCTCAAATTCACCTCCAGACTGACATATTGCGATTATCTTCTTTCCAGCCATGATCTGCGACAGCACAAGATAATAGCTAAAATTGATATGCCAAATGAAAATAATATTACAAGAATGAATCACATTCAGGAAAAAAAAAAGTACACTAAATGCAACTAATTGCTGCTCCGAGGAAACGGTAGCACTAGCACACTTTTAAATGAGATATTTTCCCTTGTTTGAGGCTTCCATATTGGTTCAAGTATTGATTTAAGAGAGAGAGATACATAGAAAGAAAGAAATCCCACCGGAGAAAAATTTTCAATTGAGTGCAACACTCGACTTTCTTAGCGATAATAGAGAAAAGGTAGTTTACAGAGAGCTTCATCTAGTTCATCATTTGCCCCTCCTGCTGGCCTTAACCGGAACAGATATCACCAATAGATCAGAAGACTGAGATACCCTATGGTATTTTATGCCTCATAGCAGCTGATTTCGAATCAGATAAAGAACAAAACGCAATAAACCCGTCTCCGAGGCATAAAATTGAGAACAATACATACAATTCATGTAATCAAAATCAAGCACCCCAAAGACAAGTTTGATGAAGTTCCCCAATCTTCCCCCATTAAAAAGGAAGGGGCGTGATCGTCAACAACAAGTGGGATAGGCAGCGATGAGAAAACCCTAAAATAGACGCAACTGCGATCAAGTTAATTGAAGGCAGGCGATGTTCACCTGATTGTGTATCAGAAACGAGCAGTGTTTTCCATCCGCAAGCTACCGGAGAGACGGGAAATGCACGCGTCGATTGAGTAGCGTCACATTTGGAGATATGTCATTCGCGAGACAGGTGCAGATGGAAACAATGGGTGAGTGTGGGTAATTCAACTGCCGCTCCCCGTGGAAGTAATGCCTCCGTCCGTTCCTCGAAACGAAACTACCCACTTCTCCCTCGTCGCTGTACATTCATAGACGGTTTATTTCTTCTTTTTTTAATTGGTTTTCCCCTGCTATGAGGTCTAATAAATTTTAAATAATATTGTGCGTTAAAAAGAGGGATTTTAGTTGAAAATTTAATAATATATTATTTAGTGGTCTTAATTTTATAGGAGGTTTGCGTAAATTTTTAAAATTAAAGAGAGGCGTATTTCGAGTAAAATAAGAAAAAACAACACATTTTGTTCTATGAATTTAAATTTGAATTTATTTGATATGTAGTAATATTTTGAAAGAATGCTGGCCAAAAATTATACTATGAAATACGTAGCAAATAGCAATCCCGTAAAATTAAAATTTTTCTATTCTGCTGACCAACCGTTACGCCCTGGTTGCTGCGGCTTTTCTTGTCACCATCGGTCTTTCTTTCTCAAATAGAAAGAGAGCCTGTTAGATGAATTAAAGCCTTATTATGATGAGAAACAAATAGATTTATTTTGATGTGAATTTTAACTACCCAAATCTTTTTAAAGGGTATTCCTAATTGATTGAAAATAACTATGTTTTATGTTAAGATCAACTTATGGCCCGTTTAGATCAACTTAAAATAACCACTCTTATGTTTTGTAAGATAAAATTCCCTCACATCTTATTGGCATAAGCCCATACTTCAAATGTGGCATATGAACGGAATCTATGGACCTTGAAGTTGAGAAAGCATTCAATCAGGCAGAAGAACACAAGTAAATCCATCGCGTACAAGTGGATTAATGACATCCCTGAACTTGTAATAATCATCAACCTTGTTATAGACTTGGTGAGAGATTCGAGCATATCCAGTCAGTCACAGATCTAACCTCCCCATCTCTTGGAGTCCTATGATATACTGGGACTTCAATCCCAAGATTATCCCTCAAATGATTCCTTAACTTGATAGCATCAGAATCACAAGTAATCCCCAGTGAAGCAGGCAACCCTACCATGATCATGCTGGCAAGCTTATGTGGAGGAGTCCCAGATGAGTCCCCCGTGCTTGGGCCAACATCTCTCCCATCTCCGCGACAACATCAGTTCCTCTTCTTAATCCCTTCAATACCACCTTCGAATCTGTCCACAAACCTCAAAACTGCAAAACCAACCATCTGGGGACTATAATCTCTCGTGCCAATCCAAGAACATTCTATGGCCCACCCGTTCCCATATTCATGAGACACCACAGGATGGTGCACATCACAGGACTTGGGCGACCTGCAACAATAGAAGGAGGACAGAAAAACCACTTATGCAAATTGCTAGCATAGAAGTCTGCACCAATCTCCTTCATATCAACATCTGTGCACCCAATAGCATGAGCTGCATCCACGAAGACTTGTTCAACATTTTCCTCCCTGCAAATCTTAACCAGTTCCTTCACTGGAATCACCACGCTGGGCATTGAAGTGACGTGATCGATCACTGCTAATCTAACCCTCTTACCGTCCGCCTTTCCTCTCCCCGATGCCCTCCTGAATTCGCTTATGATCTCCTGATCAGAACTCACCTGAAAAGGTAGGTGAACTTCGATGACTTCTCCTCCGGAACGTACGTCATAGGCCTCTATTGACTTCTTGACAGCTCCATAAGCGTAATGAAGCATAATGACGACATGCCCTTTTTGGAATTTGCCTTCGCGAAAAGCCCAGGCGACCTGCCGGAGAACAATAGCAGCGGCTGTGGTGGCGTTATGTATGATGGAAATCTTATCAAGGTGTTCCGCCTTAACAAGGTCTTTTTTATTAAGGCCCTGGATTGAAGAATCCCCTTTCCGGAGATGGTTGAAGTAGAAATCGCCGGGTTGACGGAGATATTTAAGATGCAATTCTTGTTGAGCATAAATAACAGAAGCAGGGCAGCAACCGAAGACGCCGCAGTTAAGTCGGGCAACGGCAGGGTCGTGGTGAGGGAGCTCGGATTCAATTTCGGAGTCAGTGATGAAATTGAAAGGGGAAGAAGAAGGAGACGAGAGCTTGAGCTTTTTGGGCATGTGGGAAACGGCGGAGCCTTTGGCGTGATTGTGGTCTTCGTGGCTGTGAACGTGATTATTGTGGCCCTCGGAGGCCATTAGAGTTTAAGGAAGAGGGAGATTTTTGGGATCGAAGGAGGATGTGGATATATACAAACAAAGGGGATTGCAGGAGAACACTGCGTGGAGATGAGAAAGAGATGAATAAATTATAGCAGAAGGAGGGACAAGTCGGAGTTGGCCTTAAAAATTAGCAGCTTGTTCTTAATGCTTGTAAAACGTGCTCAGCCTTTACCACAAAACGGGGATGGCTTAGGGCTTCGTCCCTTAGTACGATGAAATATTTTATATGAATGGAATCCAAATATATAAAAGCTGAGGCCATATATATATACACATACATATACATATACATATACATAATATGCATACGTGTATGTGTGAGTGGGAAAAAGAGCGGCAGGAGAAAACTCAAAAACTAATAGCTGCCAGAGTCAACACAGTTGATGCCCATTTATTAATTATCAACATTCATGTCCTATCAAACAGGCTTACACTTGTCTCCGAGTATGCTAAATCCATTTTCTTTCTTTCTAAATGCGAGCCTAGTTCTAGCGAGAACCTTTTCTAAATGATTTTGATTCCCATTAGGATTTTTAAGAGGCTAGTTTGTTTTTAATTCCCTTTAATTTCTCACAATTAATTCTAGATTCCAATTGTTGGTTCGACCTGACAATTTAGATTTATTATTTATATATATAATTTTATTAAAATATAAAATAAATTACTTCTGCATTCGCCGAATTGGGTAGCAACAAAAAGTGACGGTTCAAATCTATACATACATGTAAATGAAATATGAGAAAATCGATATCGAATTCCCATGATTTAGGCAAATGAAGAAAATTGCAAACTGAGGGGATCCGAATTCATTAATATGATTACAAAGCGATCAAAATCCACAATTTTAGTAAGAAAGCAAAATATAAATATGTGAAATTGATGATGGCTTAATCAAATTCCATGCAAATATATATATGAAATTAAATCTATTTGTATAAATGCAGAAAATATAAAATCGTGAAAAAAAATTATTTCCATTTATGTAAGGGGAAACCCTAATATATAGAGATGTTGGGCTCTCTTTCGGTCATCCCTGTTACTACACACATACAAATCATCAATACATATATATATAATTCTGTAGGGTTCACCAAAAAGCAGACAGCACATATTGCCTCAAAGCATCACCATGGCGCGCGAAACTTCATATTCAACATCACTCCAATGCTTAACCTTTCTGTTGTTGGCGCCGCCGTCTTAGTTTGGTCCTCACTCTCCGGATTTCCAAGTCGTTTCTCTTAAGACCTCTCCTATCATCCTTACGCCATTTGTCTCCGACCAACACTCCTCTCTCGTGTCTGCCACGTGGAACCTTACTTTCATCGCAAGAAACCCTAACAAGATGCTTCAACTTCACTACAAGGGCGTCCACGTCTCTGTTTGCTACCAGTGGTTCGACCTCTCTTCTCAAAAGCTAGGCTTTTTCAAGCAGAGGGAAGATAGTGAAGTTGTCATACATGCTTCTGCAACTGGCTCTGCTGTTTTGAGTGACCAGAACGCGGCAGCAATGGAGAAGGATGGACGGGAGGATCTTGCCGTCAATTTTATCGTCAAATTTAGAGGTACGTTAGGGTTTATGTTGGAACCTCCATGGGTATAGACCATGATGTTTCTATTGACTGTAACGACGTCAAGGTTACTTTCTCACCGCATCGAATTGATTGTTTTCTTATTCTTGCGATCTATTTGTCTTAAAAAAAGTTGAAACCGATTATATCATTTCTATGCAGTATCTTGATGTCTATAAAGTCGTGTCTGTTCTCCCTCGGAATATTCGTTTCATTGTTTCACAAGTACGATGATGAAATATATGAGATTTTATCTCCCCCGCATGCTCGTCGTCGTTGACTATTGCGTTATATCTGCATGCCACCTCTCTTGTAATTAAAAAATAAACAAATTCGTTGTTATAAATGAATATGGGCATTTATTATTGTTGTAAACTTGTAATTGATACAATGATACCTTATCAATTAACATTTTTTCTTTTATTAATTTTCAATTTTTAATTCAAAAATTATAACATCAAATCAAATAATTGACATTGCCCCTCCATTTTTTTCAAAAAAGGAATAGATCATCAAATCAAATAATTTAGTCCTGGTTCAACTCATGACATAACATTTTATTATTTACGCAAATTTTATTTACATCGAAAACCAATTCCATTGGGTGAAAACCCCCCAGCAATTGCTGATATTTCATATATATAGCTCCCTCCTCGTCGACTTCGATCTCGAAGAATGATTCAACGTTGGAGGCCGAATTTGAAGCCACGAGAATGTTGCTGAACCGAAACGGATTATCGGGTTTATACGTTATATATATATAACATGGTTTTTCATAGACTTGCTACTATTATACCTATATTTTTCAGAGATTAATTAACATGTTACCAGTAATAATGTTAGAGTTTGGAATACTATGAATGGAAGAACTTTTCTGATTAAAAGTGCTTATTTTTTAATAGAGAAGCAATGTGCACATGCATATAGCTCTATTTACAAACAAATTTAGAAGTAAAAAGGAGCCGAGCATATTCAAGTATTTATATGAATAGTATTTAGTAATCGCCTAAAGACTAATGTTTGGAGAAATAAGTTATCCTTAACTGATGCAGTTTGCCAGTATTGGAATGAGGATAAAGAGGGTATTTTACATATACTTCATGATTGTTATTGTGCTAAACAACTTTAGATTAGATTAATTTATCACAGGTATTGTTCATCTTTTTTTAGAGTTATTTTAAGAGATTGGTTTGCTATGAACTTCAAAAAAGAACTAGGAAATACTGGTATTAGTAATTGGAAACTAATTTGGGGGTTTCAATTTGGAAGTTCTGAAAATAGAGAAATCAATCTATATTTGATAATAACTTTTTGAAACCCATAGATCCTTATTTGGTGATAATGCAAACATGGAAGACATATATGCAAGTTAATGATGAATATCTATATAATTATTTGGTTGCATTAAGTCCATCTCTTTAGAAGCCTCCACCAGTAGATTGAATTAAAATTGATGTTAATGGAACTCTCACAGCAAGCTACAGTAGGACGAGTTGTGGTGAAGTTATTAAAAATTGTACAAGAAGTTGAGTTGCGGGATTTATTAGTGTGTTGGGCCCTTATAAGTTGAACGATAGGCGATTTATAAGGGTCTAAAGCAAGCATGGGATCTTGGATTCAAGAAAATTATTCTTGAATGGGATGCAAAGAATATTGTGGATATGATGACGAATTTGAAGTTACAATATACACAATTTTATGAAGCTACAATGAGAATTAAAAATCCAATACATAATTAAAAATCAGAACCAACTTATAGATGATGTGACTAAGATGTGTTGAAAACTATTGCAGTATTACATCCATACCTTTCTCATTTAGAGGCATTGGTTGACAAGGAGAACTTGGGATTCAATTCCCTTATTAGAGTAGTATTCTTATTTAAGGCGTATTAGCCCTCTCTTATACAATATATATATGTATAACAAGGTTTGAAACCGCCATCAATTTTGAGACCCCAACGTCGAACTAATAAATAACTCAAGGCAGGACCAGCTGGACCATCGTCTCTCACAAAGTTTGAAACAGCGCATGAACAACAACTAACTGGTGTGTAATTTCACATATCTGTTATCAATTATCAGATGCAAGCATGACACAACCACCAACGTTTGTTTCCAAAGAAACCACTAGCAATGCCATATGATTTATTTTCTTTCAAAACAACACAGCAGCCAATCACTTCTTCTTGTCATAAGCAGCTATATTCTGGGGCTCGCATTCAGGACTAAACAACCGAACCAACAAAGCAGTGCTTGAACTAACTGTTACAGCTCCACAAGCTGCCCAACGAAGACTCCTCGGAACTGTAATTCGAGGACCTGCATGTCCAATCTACTACTAGTAAAAAAAAAACTGGGGAATTGTAAAGATAAGCTCAATCTTATAGCTTTTCAAACATTGCAAAGTCTGATATATCCAGGAGAGCACTACACAGTGAACCTACAGCAAATTGATTGTATTGTCGTATTTGAGCACTAGGAAATTTCACCACACCAGCATGCATATAATGAAACAAAAGTGACAAGTTGAAGGCTGCTACAGCCTCTAGGAATCTACTACCTGGGACTTGGGAGATGGAAAAGCGAAACAGCTAGTCATTTGACCAAAGTAAATTGAAATAGATTTTAGAGTGATAAAATAGCTTTCCGACCGCTGTAGTTACTTCAATGAGCAGAAATAGAAACACAGTAATCACTATAACGGTAAAACCATCATCAAGAGTAGAAACATCTCAGCGCCAATTAAGTCATAATCATCATGAAAGAACTAAAATAGCTGGTTAAGCGGTAAAGAGCTCGAGAATATATACTTTCAAGGGGGGGGGAATGTGAGAGGACATTAGGAATGGAACTAGGAAGAGAATGCAATGATATGAAAAGTACAGGTATCAGTGAACATAAGTTGAAATTTAGCAAGAAAATGTAACTTGATTTTAACGAATTAGATGACAAAATATGCGCATAGAACAACAAAAGGCCGACCGCAAATAGTAGAACAAACCATAATGCAGACGGCAGAGAGTCCAAAATGCTAATCCTCCCCCAACAGTAAAAATTCCAGCCGTCTGTGTCATCAGTCTAGAACAAGGTTTTGCATCAGACCTCATGAGCTCCCCATCAGAAAAGACAAAGAAACGCCTCAATGACATTATATCAAGTACCTGATACAATTCCAAATCGAATGTCAAAATACCACACAATTACGGTCATAGACTACGGTAGATACATACTTCAGCATTTCCTGCATTTTGCTATATATCAAGACTTCTAGAGGAAAGAAAGACGCAGACACAGAATAAAACAGAAGAATACCAAAAAGTCAAGGTTCGGCATTTTATCGGATAGTTGGACGGCACTATAGAAAACCCCGAGTGGGTAAAAAATGCACAATGAAATTAGAAGAAAAAAATCAAATGAAGTAATCAATGAGTTCCATACCTCGTTGGTCTGTATGACAGGCGAATTCTTTGAACTTCCTCAGCTCCCTTCTCAGCTTTCAGGACGAAGAAGATCCACCCTATCGCGGAGTCAAAGACGAACGAAGAGGCGGCAATATCTAGTTACTATTTCAAAGGCATCGACGGCAGAAATGGATAGAGAGGCAGCGACGGTGAGAAGGGGTTGCGAAGGAGAAGAGAAAAATGAGGAGAGGGATGCCGGAGACGGAGAGGTTATGAGTCAGATAAGGAGGCGAGAAATGGGCACAAAAATGGGTTCCGTGGACCGTTGGGGTAGGAAGGAGGTGGGTTCCGGCCTTTTGGAGGGAAAAAGCTTCATTGAAAAATTGGGTTGTAAACCGAACTAGCAATTTTCATGGTCCCGTGTTTGTTTCCGTTTCACAGATCCTGTGCCATTCTCAAACTTTGTTTAACACTAGGCCATTGAACAGAAAGCCCACTTCATTATAATGCTGTTCTGTTCACGGTGTTTTTCTCTTTTCCTTTTTTGGATTTTTATTGTCTTTTTTCAGTTACGTAATTGCTTGGTCTGAAGAATGATGAATAGATAGCACTCGAGATATCTTTATTTTTTTTGGTGACAAGACGGGGTCCATGACCCAAAATCTGATATATTTATTCTGGTTGAACGATGAGATTGACGGGAGTCGTTTTACTATTTCCCCGTTTAATTTAAGACGAATTTAATCCTTTGGAAACCACCTATCCTTATCCCATGATGCTCAAAGTGGATAGAAGAATGCGTTGCTTAAATTTGAAGTATATTCTGTAACCTGGAGAAGGCAATGCGGAGTTTTGGGTTTTAGGCATTTGATATTCCTACTCTTGTATCCCGTGCCTCTTGTAATTTTTATAATTAAAGTAGTAATTTTTTTATCTTAATAAGATTATTTTGGAATTACAAGTAATATATATTTGGATAAATTTTTAAAAAATAGCTTATAAAAAAAATTTGAGTAGCTTTTAGAAAAAAAAAAATTTAGAAAAGAGTTTATAAAAAAAACGGTTTAGAAAGTTATTATAAAAAATATTTTTATAATTAAAAAATTATTAAAAAATATATAATTTTATTAAAAGTATGAGAGAGGGTGGAGAAAATAGAAGAGAGATGAGAGATAATAAAAAAGAAAGAAAAAAGATAGTAAAAAAGATAGAGGAGAAATGATAAAAGATATAAGAAAAAATAAAAGTAAAATATAACTCATAAATTTTTTTATTGTTGTAAAAATTAGTTTATCTAAAATTAGGTTTTTAAATAATAGTTTAGTTTAAAATTTGTTTGGATAAACATGATTAATTGTTTAAAAAAAATTTAAATTTAAATTTTATTTAAAAAAACTTTTAAAACTATAATTTTTATAGAAACCAAACATACCCGAACCGAAACACTAGATTCGTTACTTTCTTATAAAGCAATTCAGTTGTCTCAAAACAAGTACTTATACTGAAAATTATGAATTAAAGGATTTGTAATCATCGAAATGGAGTATATTATTTTGTTAAACATTCCGTGGAACTAGCATGCGAAGGTTCCGGGTAATTTCACTGTTCTCCGTGAATTAGTTGGGCCTTGGGGAGATTATATTTGATCTCCCCGATCAAATTTTACTACGGACGGGAAAAGAATGGCGGGGAGAAGGTAAAAAAAAGTTATGCTTTCGGCAGTTGCGGGAAAAATTCGTGTTGGTTTTTGTCAACCACATAAATGTGACGCAACTTGGACCCCATTAGCCAATACTGGTGTCGTGAGGGAACACGTATCATCCGGCAACTTCATATCCAATGGAAGAAAATAAAATTTTCAGCAGAGACTGACGCAATAACAGGCATATAATCCAAAAAAAAAAGGAGTCTTTTTAATTTCGTGGTTTGTCAATCAAGTTGCAAAGGGAAGTATAATGATCTGGAGGCTGGAGCCATGAGAAAGTGAAACAATCCTGGATACAAGGATCACAGTATCCGACTTTCTTCTCTGCTCTCTCGCGATTTCAGCTTCACAACCAGCCAGCGTCTACAGTTGCTACCTGCTAACTACCTACTCAGGTTTGATTTTCTGTTATTTTATTTTTCTTTTTTTAGCTATACTTACTCTTGGTCATACGATGACCCGGCTGATCTTTCTCCCTCTGTGTGTGTTCTGAATATTTATAATTATAATTTCGTTATCTGGTTTTTCTATTCTTTCTTCTATTCTAATATCTTGCCTGAGAGTAGATAGAAGTAGAGTGAGCTGATTCTGTTCCCACAATCAATATTCAGTAGGTCAATAAATAAATAGTTAGATTGGTAGAGTCTCTGGTTCTTCTGCATACTCCGTCCTTTTGGCTTAAAACTAGTGTAACAAGAAAAATTAAAAATTAACAAGCTAACCAAAACTTGGGATGAAGGAGGCTGGCTAGAAGCAAATAGTGAGAAGTGCCTCTGACCCTTAAATTTCTAGCTTCTCCGCAAAATAATCCTGTATTATAATCCTCTTAGATGTTGGATTCTTGATAGAGAATTGACTTGGGATGAATCCTAACTTTAATTTAGTTCACTGTTTAAGCTGGTTAAAAAGTTCGTGGATGAATATGTAGCGTCTTCTTTCCGCCCCTTCTGTCAAACCTGAACTGGGTGTGTTATAGAGTCCTTAATTTTTGGTGTTTTTATCCAAAGTCAAGCCTACACAGTTAGAAGATTGATCATATTCAAGCTCTGGTGGCCTATTTCACTGCTTTTGTGATTGCATATTTGTTTATCTATTATTCTGATGGTGGGTTCAGTCTTCTGATGCTAGATTTCATGGTTTTTTACCTTTATGTAATTGAGGGGAAAAAAGGTGTACTCGTCTCATCTTGCTCTTTCCTTTCTTACAGGCTTCCCTAAATTATGGGGCGCAAGCTTTTGTGGGTGGCTTTCTGTTTATGGGCTTTAACATGCTCTCTTCTTCCTTCTTTCTCTTCTGGGCTTCTGAGAATTGGCTTGAAGAAGAGGCGTCTAGATCTACAGAGCATCAAAGCTGCCAGAATTTTAAGAGAACAGCTAAATCCAGGCAGACCAGTGAACGGTGCGCATAGTTATATTGGTAGTTCAGATGAGGATATAGTACCTCTGAAGAATTATTTAGATGCGCAATATTTTGGAGAGATTGGAATTGGCACACCCCCACAAACCTTCACTGTCATATTTGATACTGGTAGTTCCAACCTGTGGGTTCCATCATCAAAGTGCTATTTTTCTGTAAGTTCAGCTTAACCTCTTGATCTCCAATACTCCACTATATAAGAGTCGTTTCTTGACTCACATTTATTTACATGCAGATTGCATGCTATTTCCATTCTCGGTACAAATCAAAGAAATCAAGTACATATATCAAGAATGGTAAAGCCAACAGATTCATGACGGTTTCTAATTATTCATGTTTATCATATTGGTAGTTGCAATCAGGCAAGCAGTAACTTAGTATATTGTATGTCAATCAGGAACGTCATGTCAAATAACCTATGGATCTGGATCCATATCTGGTTTCTTCAGTCAAGATAACGTTAAAGTTGGTGATGTTGTTGTAAAGGATCAAGTGAGTACTTCTCAATTTGAGCTTCCATTTCAACATAAACTACAATTTGTCCCCAATCTGCGGCAATACTTGATTTTACTACGATATTAATCTCTTTGACTGCAGGATTTCATTGAGACAACCCGAGAAGGAAGTCTTTCGTTTGTGTTGGCTAAGTTTGATGGAATACTTGGACTTGGGTTTCAGGAGATCTCTGTTGAAAAAGCTGTTCCAGTATGGTATTGTTTGGCCTGTCCCTTCTTGTTTTCATCTGTATCTGATTTCCCAAGTATGGTGATTTCGTTTCCTTCTTTCACCTCTTGTTTGCAGTGTCCTTAATTTACTGATCTATTATAAAATTGCAGGTATAATATGGTGGAGCAAGAGCTTGTAAGTAAAGAGGTATTCTCTTTTTGGCTAAATGGGGATCCGGATGAAGAAGAGGGTGGCGAATTAGTTTTTGGAGGTGTTGATCCAAATCACTTCAAGGGAAAACATACTTATGTTCCGGTTACTAAAAAAGGTTACTGGCAGGTTAGCAAATGCATAAAATACTTTGATAAGGAAATTACTTTAGCTACTTAAGTCTACTGTCAGTAATTAACGAGAATTTTTCTTTCAGTTTGAAATGGGTGATTTTCTCATTGGAGGTCTGTCAACAGGTGATTTCATTATTCCTTAGCTGTCAAAAAGTTCTTTGGGGAATTTACTGTGAAATTTTACAGGGGGTGATTCAGTGATTGGAGTATATATCCTTACAAATCACAACTATCTTTTCACCAAGCTAACTGTGAAATATATTGATATTATTGTTAGGTGTTTGTAAGGGTGGCTGCGCTGCTGTCATTGATTCCGGAACATCCTTACTTGCTGGTCCCACTGTATGTGCTTCCATCTTTTTGAAAATCTAACATTTCTAGCTTTGATCTTTAACTTGTGCTAATTGCCTAATAATTTCAGTCTGTTGTGACTGAAATCAACCATGCCATTGGAGCTGAAGGAATTGTGAGTTCAGAATGCAAGGAAGTGGTATCTCAGTATGGAGACTTGATATGGGAGCTCTTAGTATCAGGGGTAGTTCTCCGACCTTCCATTTCGTAGTATGTGTTTGGGTTTACCATCTTGTATTCTTGGACCTAAATATAATTCGCAGGTACGGCCCGATGAAGTATGCACACAAGTTGGTTTATGTTCTGCATATGGGAAACAATCTAAGAGGTCAGTTCATTGTGTTTCATAATACACATAATTGTTTATTCCCAGCTGCTAACACTGTCTCATAAGTGATCTGTGATCCTAATGGCATGCAGTGCTGGGATTGAGATGGTTACTGAGAAGGAACGGAGAGAAGGGTTATCAGCTAGAGAAGATGCTCTGTGTACTTTTTGTGAGATGGCTGTGATTTGGATACAGAATCAGTTAAAACGAAGAGTAACCAAGGAAAAAGTACTTAACTACATAAATCAGGTGATCCTTTTGAGCCAACCTTTCCAGAAAACTGAGTTGTAGTATAATCTTTTACGGCGCATTGATCATCGGTTTTGGTAATTTGTCAGTTGTGTGAGAAATTGCCAAGTCCAGCTGAGGAGTCCACAGTAAGCTGTGGTAGTCTATCTCAAATGCCAAACATTACACTTACTATTGGAGAAAAACTCTTCGACCTCACCCCACAGCAGGTTTGCTTTTGATTTTCTAAAACTGAATCAATCACTACTAATTATGATATGATCCATACCATATACGTTAGCTTTTTTATATTCTATACGTTGATTCTGAGGATACTTTGGCTGTATGAATTTTCAGTATGTTCTGAAAACTGGAGAAGGCCTAGCAGAGGTTTGCATTAGTGGGTTTATGGCATTTGATTTTCCTCCTCCACGGCGTCCCCTCTGGTATATTACCTTATAATTATGTTCATCAATTCAGAATTTTAAAGATTTGTGCTTTTTTTTTCTTGAAAGAAAAACTGTATATGTATGCAGGATTCTGGGCGACATTTTCATGAGGGTATACCATACAGTGTTTGACTATGGCGATCTCCAACTAGGTTTTGCCGAAGCTGCCTGATACGAGTTTGTGGAAGCTTATGTTAGGAAAATATTAAGAAGCTTGAGATTGTATTGTAAATAAAGATGCTGCGACATATATGTGTATGCCCACATAGTACCTACCATGGCTTGGGTTTCCATATGGAGGTGGAAGATATACTTAGGATGAAACTTTAAAATAACCTTATCGTACAAGTATCATTATGTATGCTTTTACTTGAAAGACCCTTGTGATTATTGTAATTTTTGAAGAGCGTGTAAATAAACATGTACTGAGTTTGCCTGTAAGACCTGACGCCTTATTTTTAATAACAATAATCATAATAAAATAATTAAATGGTTCAGATCAAGTTAAGCCTTGAGAACTTGATATTTACTATGTACACCGATTTTTAACATAGTATTTAATTAGATAGTTAATTTTAGTATTAAATAATAAGATATATTTTTTATATTTATTAATTTTTTTAAATTATCTCATATTAATATTTTTTTAACAATAATTAAATAAAAAAAAGGGGAAAAAATTGAAAAAGATGATTGAGATGTGTAAAAAAAATATTTTATATAGGAGTATTATATAAATTTTAGAGAGAGTATAAAAATACCATGATTCATTATAAACTTTACATTTGTTTTATTGATTGTTGATGTTTCTGCAATATTTTAGGAGAAATCCTGGGGATCAAGTGCTCCATGCTAAAATTTGTCATGAAAAAGTGGGGAAAAAAAACTAATTGGAAGGGATAACGTGAAATTCACGCAAGGCTAGTTGCGTGAAAAATAATCACTCCCTCGCTCTGAGCAGTTCAAGTTCAACCAGGAATTTTAGATCTACGTTCTAAAATTTATTAATCATAGGATTTAAAAAATACTTTCTCAGGCAATGACATCATCTACTTGCAAGATAGAAAAAGCTGCGTCGCTTGACTTTGGCGTGTAGATAATTTATAAGTAGTCGCATTGTATATGATATAGTATGATACTGAAATCGGACAAACCACGTTCCTTCCTTTCTTTTACTTCGTAGAGGTGGGGCCCTTTATCCGCCTTCCTGCTCTTGTTAATCCGTATTGCAGCGTTCGTTCAACTCATAAGCCTGTAAGCTCCTCTGGAGTGTGAACGTCCCAGCTTCAGCAGCAGCATCCACGGTGATATCTACCCAAGAAAAGGTTCTTTTCTTTTCTTTTCCTAAATCTTTATCATCTTAATCATTTTTTTATGATCATCATAATGACTTCAACCAAGTTTATATTTCTTCTTTAAAATCTTATCTTTCCTGTCTGAATTTCTGTTGACTTTGTCTGTCTTCAAAATTTGGTTTGTTTCCCGTTCCTCTATGAACTTCTTCTTCTTCTTCTGGATTTAGCTATTTCAATATTATGTATATGGGATTTTAGTGTTAGTTGTACGTATTTTAATTTCGATTTGGTAAATAGTGTTTGTTATTTTCTGATAAGAGTAGTGAACTGCGTCACCAGGAAAAAAAAAGTATAATGAACTAGCACTGTTAACAAACACAGCTGTTATTCTCCTAGTGATTTTGCATACAAGGATTAGACAAGTTGAAAACGAGTTTTGCGGGTAGAAAAACATAAATCAACTGGAAAACAGAAGGAACGAAAATTCGAGTATTCAGAGTAACGGAATATTCGAATGGCGGCAGAGAACAGTTCTATCCATCTATCTGCTTATGTGTGGATTGTAGTAGTGCCCATAACAGTTTTTAAAGACTTAATTGCTACACAGCTACGCCTCTTTTATGGTTGCTTGTCTTTTGACTTTGCTCATCGAACTATCTGATTCTCCTGTCTGGCAGAGTTTCTCTTCATTATGAGGTCCAATCATCTGTGGATAGCCTTCTGTTTATGGGCTTTAACATACTCACTTCTTCCTTCTTTCTCTTCTGGGATTCTAAGAATTGGTTTGAAGAAGAGACCTCTTGACCTTCAAAGAATTCGGGCTGCAAGCTCTGCAAGGGACAAACTGAGACCAGGAAGACCAGTGAAGGGTTCATATCAGTATATTAGTAATTCACATGAAGAAGATATACTACCTCTCAAAAATTATATGGATGCACAATATTTTGGAGAGATTGGAATAGGCAAACCCCCGCAGACATTCACCATCATATTTGATACTGGTAGTTCCAACCTGTGGGTTCCATCATCATGGTGCTATTTTTCAGTAAGTTGTTATCTCGCTTAATATCCATAACTATATCCATATGAGTCTTTCATTAACCAATAATATTCATGTGCAGATTGCCTGTTATGTCCATTCTTGGTACAAGGCTAGCAAATCCAGTACATACACTGAGAATGGTAATTTTACTGTATTTATGCCAGTTTTTCATAATTGGTGTTACTCATTATGGCCTAGAAGTAATTATGGAAGCAGTTGGTTGGTTGATAAAAAGTTGGAAACAACCATTCATGTTAACTTGTCAATCAGGAACATCATGTGAAATACAATATGGGTCTGGATCATTATCTGGTTTTTTCAGTAAAGATGACGTTAAAGTTGGCGATGTGGTCGTAAAGCATCAAGTGAGTACTTTATTTATAAGTTTCCACTTGAAAAAAGACTATATGGTGTTTTTTTGTCCACAATCTGCGGCAATACTTGGACTTGGGGTTTCATCAAGGCTGTTATGTTAACCTGTTGAATGTAGGATTTCATTGAGGCTACTCGAGAGAAAAGCTTTTCCTTTGCACTCGCCAAGTTTGACGGGATACTTGGACTTGGGTTTCAGGAAATCTCAGTTGAGAAAGCAGTGCCAGTTTGGTATACTTTAGCTTTTCTTTTGGTTTTTCCTTTGCATCTGATTTTCTTGGTATTGCTAAAGCATGAATTTTCTTAGTAGTGGTTTTGGGTTCTTTTGTCCTGTAATTACTGATCCACTCTCAAATCACAGGTACAATATGTTGGATCAAGATCTTGTTAGTGAGAAGGTGTTCTCTTTTTGGCTCAATGTGGATCCGGAGGCAGAAGAGGGTGGTGAAATAGTGTTTGGAGGTGTTGATCCAAATCACTTCAAAGGAAAACATACTTATGTTCCAATTACTAGAAAAGGTTACTGGCAGGTAAGCAAATGCAAAACTAGAGTTAGTTTGACTAGGAATTCCGCTTAAATGTGAAAAAGATGAATCCAGAAAATTTGAACACGAATTTGTTGTCTTTTCAGATTGAAATGGGAGATTTTCTCATTGGAGGTCTTTCAACAGGTATAGGCATTGTTTTTTTCCTTCCCAGACCGTAATTGAAGAATAGAATTTGTGAAATCTGAATTGCTAGAAAACTTGTATTCCCTTATAACGATTTTTGCGTGTCACCATTCACCTTGATTTCAATGACCATGTATTATAATTCTTAAGGTGTGTGCAAGGGTGGATGTGCTGCTATTGTGGATTCAGGAACATCTTTGCTTGCTGGTCCAACCGTACGTGGTCTATTCTCTCTGAAAATTTTCTGCATATAGGTTTCCTTTCATAATTTTTACTGCTTATCAATTTCAGTCGGTTGTGGCCGAAATCAACCATGCCATTGGAGCTGAAGGAGTTGTGAGTTCAGAATGTAAGGAAGTAGTTTCTCAATATGGAGAAAGGATATGGGATCTATTAGTATCAGGGGTAGGGCCTTACATCCTTTCATTAAAGTTTGTGTCTGCGCATTCTTCTACCTGTGACATTCTGTTTCTTCCTCCGCTTCTTGGACCTAAATGTAGTTTATCTTAATTTGCAGGTGGAGCCTAATGAAGTGTGTTCACAACTTGGTTTATGCTCTGTATTTAGCGATCAATCTAAGAGGTTAGGATTTTCTCATTAGCTTTATATTTCATCCTCTTACTTTTTGCTTGCCTTGCTACTTGTTTGAATCTTAAACGGACATCTAAATTTACCCATGTTCCTGAAACTCTGCACTGCAGCAATGGGATAAAAATGGTGACTGAAAGAATAGAAAGAGGGGGTATGTCAGCTAGAGATGATAGTATGTGCTCTCTGTGTGAGATGGCTGTCGTTTGGGTCCAGAATCAACTAAAACGGAAGGTAACCAAGGAAAAAGTGATCCACTACATAAATCAGGTGATCTTTCTAAACCAACCTTCCTAGAAGCCTGAGCTGCATTATTTGGTCTAGTGACTGAGTGCTGCCTTTGGTCATTGACAGTTATGTGAAAGACTGCCAAGCCCTGGTGGAGAATCCACAATAAGTTGTGATGGTATTTCTCAGATGCCAAACATCACAATTACAATCGGAGATAAACTTTTCAACCTCACTCCAGAGCAGGTTTTGTTTTCAACTTGGATAGATTGGTCTTCGTTTCAGTGAATATAGTATATGTAGTGAGAATGGTTGGCTGTTTTTACAGTATATTCTGAAAACGGGAGAAGGAGATGCGGCAGTTTGCCTCAGTGGGTTCACAGCTTTTGATATTCCTCCTCCTCAGGGCCCTCTCTGGTATTATTACCTTGCATTCATAGTTCTTATAATATGCATGTGTATTGGACATACAATAATGAACAACCTTGGATGTATATGAATGCAGGATCCTGGGCGATGTTTTTATGAGGGTATATCATACGGTGTTTGACTATGGGAATCTCCAAGTGGGTTTTGCTGAAGCTGCCTAGAGGGGCTCATAACAAGCTCTCATGAGTTTTAATAAAAAGTTCATGATTTGCGTAATTAGTTTAAGATCTGCTTGTAGAACAAGTTGATATGTTACTTTCTTGTACATATGTTTATGTAACAGCATTCAATCCATAATGGAGGGCATTGCACGCTGTGACTTGAAGGACCCTTGTATATATATCAAAAGCACGTAGCACTCGATAAATATTACTGAGTTTTATGATGTTTGTAATTTATAGAGAGCTTGTAAACGAACAGTATTACTGGGTTTATAACATATTGTAATTATTGACAACAATCCATGTCAAACAACATCAATGACATCATTCACATACACAAGTTAGAATAAGCTGCATTGTAAGTGCTCACAACATATTTTACAAAATCGGACCAATTATGTTTCTTCCTTTCTTTTACTCTGTACAGGTGAGACTTTTTACTAACTGCTTCCGTGGATACACATTGTAGTGTTTGGAAAAAATGACACTTAGGTCCCAGAAAGATCAATTCAATGTTATATTTTAAAAAAAAATGCTGTAAATATAAAAAATTTAGTTACAAAACACTGAAAACGATACTTACATTCTTATACTTATATTTGTTTGATTTCCAACTAACAAACTTATATAACTTGTTTTTGATAAATTTTTGAAGACCCGACTACTATCAAATTAATTTTTTAGGACTAAACATCATTCTTTCGTGGTGTTTGTTTGAATGAACTCTGCTTCAACCTTCTCAGCAGCAGCATCCACAGTAACATCTACCTAAGAGAGGTTCTTTTCTTTTCTTTCCCTAAATCTTATCGTCTGTCATATGATTATGATCACCATAGTGACTTCAACTAAGTTAATATTTTCCCCTTTAATACATCTCTCTCCTGCCTAAATTTCTGTTAATCTTGTTTGTCTTGAAAATATGGTTTGCTTCATGTTCCTGTATAAATTTCTTCTTATTCTTCAGGATGTAGCTATTCGAATATTATGTATATAGGTTTCCAGTGAGTTCTTGATAACTACAATAAATGACTTGGGATCAATCCCCCACCCCTCCTTCTTGGTTGCTTGCCTTTTGATTTTTGCTCATCGAACTTCCTGGTTCTCCTTTTTGGCAGGGTTCTCTTCATTATGAGGTCCAATCATCTGATGATAGCTTTCTGTTTATGGGCTTTAACATGCTCACTTCTTCCTTCTTTCTCTTCTGGGATTCTGAGGATTGGTTTGAAGAAGAGAACTATTGACCTTCAAAGCATTTGGGCTGCAAGAGCTGCAAGGGAAGAAGTACTGAGACCAGGAAGACCAGTGAAGGGTTCGTATCAGTATATTAGTAATTCACATGATGAAGATATACTACCTCTCCAAAATTATTTGGATACGCTATATTTTGGAGAGATTGGAATAGGCACGCCCCCCCAGAAATTCACTGTCATATTTGATACTGGTAGTCCCAACCTCTGGGTTCCATCATCATGGTGCTATTTATCAGTGAGTTCATATCCCTCTTAATATCCATAAGTATATTCATATGAGTCTTCCATTAATCAATGATATTCATGAGCAGATTGCCTGTTATGTCCATTCTTGGTACAAGGCTAGCAAATCCGGTACATACACTGAGAATGGTAACGTTAATGTGTTCATGCCAGTTTCTCATAATTGGGGTTACTCAATGTTGGATGTAATTGTGGAAGCAGTAAGTTAGCATTTAATACGCAAGTATTCATGTTAACTTGCCAATTAGGAACATCATGTGCAATAAAATATGTATCTGGATCAATATCTGGTTTTGTCAGTCGAGACAAGGTCAAAGTTGGTGATGTGGTCGTAAAGCATCAAGTGAGCACTTTGTTCATAAGTTTCCACTTTGAAAAAAGACTATATAATTTGTTTAGTCCACAATCAGCGGCATTACTTGGACTTAGTTTATGTTGTTAAATGTTAACCTGTTAAATGCAGGATTTCATCGAGGTTACTCAGGAGACAACCCTTCCCTTTGCATTCCTTGAGTTTGATGGGATACTTGGACTTGGGTTTCAGGAGATATCAGTTGAGAAAGCAGTTCCAGTTTGTCATACTTCAGCTTGTCCTTGGGTTTTTCCTTTGTATCTGATTTTCTTGGTATTGCTAAAGCATGAATTTTCACAGGTACAATATGGTGGATCAAGATCTTGTTAGTGAGAAGGTGTCCTCTTTTTGGCTCATTGTGGATCCGGAGGCAAAAGCAGGTGGTGAAATAGTATTTGGAGGTGTTGATACAAATCATTTCAAAGGAAAACATACTTATGATCCAATTACTAGAAAAGGTTTATGGCAGGTAAGCAAATGCGAAACTAGAGTTAGTTTGATCAGGAATTCCGTTTAAATGTTAAAAAAGAAGACTCCAGAAAATTTGACCACAAATTTGTTTCCATTTCAGATTGAAATAGGAGATTTTCTCATCGGAGGTCTTTCAACAGGTAAAGGGAATATTTTAGTTTCCAACTATAAGAAACTTGTGTGCAGGGGATTTTACAGAGAAACCTTAAAGGGTTGTAATCAGATGACCATATATTATAATTCTTAAGGTGTTTGGAAGGGTGGATGTGCTGCTATTGTGGATTCAGGATCATCTTTGCTTACTGGTCCAACCGTAAGTGCTTGCTTTCATCTCCCTCAAAATCTTCTGCTTATGAATTTTCTTCCATAATTTTTGTTAACTGCTTATCAATCTCAGTCAGCTGTGGCTGAAATCAACCATGCCATTGGAGCTGAAGGATTTTTTAGTTCAGAATGTAAGGAATTAGCCCATCAATTTGCAGACAAGATATGGGACCTACTAGTATCAGGGGTAGACCCTTCCACCCTTCATATAAACTTTGACATTCTGTTTCATCCTCTTCTTCTCGGACCTAAATGCAGTTTCTCTTAATTTGCGGGGGGGGGCCCATGAATGTTCTCATCTTGGTTTATGCTCTGCATATAGGGGTCAATCTAAGAGGTTAGGAAGTTAATGTTCCTAATCAATAGAAATAGAGAGAGTAGCTTCAGTTGCTTACTCTGCAATCAAATTGTCTCTTTTGTGAATTTACTGATGTTCCTAATACTCTGCAGCAATGGGATTGAGATGGTGACTGAAACAATAGAAAGAGACAATAACATGTGCTCTTTTTGTGAGATGAATGTAGTTTGGATACAGAATCAACTGAAACAAAAGGCCACCAAGGAAAAAGTAATCCACTACATAAATCAGGTTATGTTTTCAAATCAACCTTTCTTCTAGAAGCCCAAGCTGCATTATAGCTTAAGGATGTGCCTAGAAATGTATAAGAAGTTTTCTCCTCGTATGGCTCGAGAAAATTCAAAATTATGTATATATATATAATTCTGATATCAAATAGATTTAAAAAAATTATCAAATCAATTAGACTATGATTTAAATTAAATATTTTTTTCTTATTCTTTCTCAAAAATAAAAATCACTTGTGTACCTAACCTCATAACTCAAGTAAAGAAAAATAAAACCTTTAGTTAAGTACTTTATTTTATTTATTGAATAGTCTCTATTTATTTTGTTGTCTATCTCTTTTAGAATTGATTTTTCGTCTTCATTCATTGTCAAAAAATACTTGTAACTAATCGGATAGTGGATTTTTGTTTATTATTAGGAATTTTGGATCTTTATTAGATAACAAGTAATTTATAAATTTTAGGATTTGTTTGAAATATTCAATAACTTAATTTTTAATGATGATGTTATTCTTTTATTAGTTACTTTGGGTGCCTTCCTGTTATTTGGCAGTTTAATTGTTAAGTATACCCAATTCCCCCTGGTTACCAGATGCTATGGAAGGGTCTACCCCAATTTCCGCTCTTATCCACGCTGCTACCATGGTAGCGGTGGAAATTTTTCTTGTAGCCCACCTTCTTCCTCTTTTCATGGTTATGTGACAGAGTTCTTTTGCCTTTGGTCATTAACAGCTATGTGAAAGACTGCCAAGTCCTGCTGGAGAATCCACAGTAAGTTGTGAAGGTATTTCCCAGATGCCAAACATCACAATTACCATCGGAGATAAACTTTTCAACCTCACCTCAGAGCAGGTTTGTTTTCAACTTGAATAAATTGATCTTCGTTTCAGTGTAGTGATAGCTTCGATATTTTTTACAGCATATATTGAAAGCTGGACAAGGCAAAGCAGCGATTTGCTTCAGTGGGTTAGCAGCCATTGATATCCCCACACCTCAGGGCCCTCTCTAGTATATCTATTATGGCTATGGCACTTAAAGTTCTAAACTTGTTATATGCTCCCGTAAGCTTTATACCCTTATTTATGAATACAGGATCCTGGGCGATGTTTTTATGAGGGCATATCATACGGTGTTTGACTATGGCAATCTCCAAGTGGGTTTTGCTGAGGCTGCCTAGAGGGGCTTCTGGAGAATCAATCAAAGTGTCTCTTAGACGGTATATTTATATTTTATTAGAGGTAGAATATTGTATATACGTGTTACACCATTCAATCTGTAGTGCGGGGGTGCACAAACCATTAGAATTGTGATAAGAATTAGTGCAGCAAATAAAGAGCTGATATGAATGCCACTATTTGACACACACTCCCTGAAGTTGAACAAATTCGGCACTCTCTCCGGAAGGAGTGTCATTAATCGATATGGATACGATACTGATGATAATCAAATGCTGAAATTTTACGTTTTTATTTTTTAAATTTTAGGGGTACATGAATATTACAATGGGAAAGAATACCGAAGAAAATTCCAATTTTTTTTATTATTTTTGACAATTTTTCTTAGTACTCTATCTCCTATTTTCCTCTTATTTTTCCCACCATCCAAATATATGCAATACCTTCAATATTTTTCCCATTTAAGGTTTTTATAAAAAAAAATATACATACTCTTTCTAATATTTTAAACGTATAAAAAATATACAATTAACTTCTAAGATTTTTTTCCTTTTCTTCTTTGATAAAAGAAATAAGAAAAATACCATAAAGTTACGTATGGTGGAATCGAAATTCCTACAGTGAGAGGCTTCCATACCGTGCAATGGAAATTGAAATCAGGTTGGGGGCGGGGAGGGGGCCAATAGGATGCAGAAGCAATTGTCCCCATCAGATTATGTAATCACAAGTTCACATTGTCACCAAATCAAACACAGAATCCGAAGATAAAATTACACATGCAGTTAATGGTTCAAACTTGATTGGGAATCACATAAATACACATCAAGCAACTCACGGCTAATGATACAAGGCTGGATAACAGCAGCACGAAAATTTTCCATTATTCTTCATCAGCATCGGCACTGAATATAGAAGACATGGCGCCTTTTTGCTTCTTTGCAGCCCCACCGAATGAGCTCTGCGAGAAATTAGGTAGAAAATATTACGTTAGCATAGCTATATAAGGCAAAAATCACGGACTAGATAAAAATGCAATGGCAACATCAAATGAATTGATATATGAAAGAAAGCATGCTAAAGCAATCATCCAGATCCAGATACATTTGAGCATCGCCAAAAAAAAATACAGCATATATGATATTGTAATAAACAAAATAAGTTAGTCAGGAGTTAGTTGAGTTAATTAGGAAATATGACCCTTAGGGATGCTGAGCAATAAATAGGTGGTAAAGCAATGTATTCACATTGTGTGTTTAGTCAAATGGAATAAGTTTTCCCTCCCTCTGTTCTCTCTTCTCCTCTGTCTCTCTATCCCTCTGTTTCTGTTCTCCTTCTCTCCCCTTCTCTCGTCAAGATTACAAACATACATCAATATTTGTCCAAGCTTCGCTCTTGTATACCTTGGAAGCACTTCCCTTGGAGGAAAACCCAAACTTCAAAGTCTTCCGCTGATCCTGTTCTGCAAGTGCAGTGGCAGTTCTAGATTCAGAGGAAACCGAAGCAGATCCAGATTCTTCTTGTTGTTGCAGCTGTTGCTGCTTTTGAGCATCAGCCCTGGTTGACATTAAAGAATCCCAAAAAACAATATGACATCAAAAGAAGGCGGCCAACTACCCACAATAGCCAAAAGGCAATAGGAGAAATATATTTTTCGTTGTTACAAAGACCAAACAAGATTAGAGTTACATAAGCAGAAGGATACATTTGGGCAAACTTAGCCATTTCCCTCTCTTGACGCTGCTGCTCTCTTTTTTGCCTATCATCTCGGCTGCTACTACCATGCATCTCCTTCATTTCTTTGAAACGCTGTAATCCCCATTAAGCATGTTGCATTAGAATGATGAGGAATAGCATTAATGAAAAGTCAACAAACGCTGAACCAAGTCAAATCTTATACCTTCCTGTGATTGTGATCATATGAGCTCAAGTGTGCTTCAAATTCCATGGCCAATTTGTATTGCTTGTTGCACAGTTCACAAAAAAACACCTTTCGGATTTCATTCACTTCAGTTTGAATTTTTTGCTCACGTTCAGCCAAAACCTGGATTTTCATAATGCGCGAGACAGGCAGAAGAAGCCACCAGGTAATAAAAACTGCAGGAAATTCTCAAGATCTTCCAAAGTTGATGGTTCCCTAAGACACACCAATCCCATCAAAAGACATGCATATGTGGTATATGCCGCCTTCTGCTATTAGGTGGAGGTTCCAGAAAACGGAGAACATCAACCTCAATACTACTTTATGATTTTAACACTAAAGGCAACTGCTAATAATATCTGAATCATACCTCTCGTTTCCTCATATTTTCCTCTGTCTCATCCAACTCTACATCAAGTTTCTTTCGCTGGATGTTTTCTTCAGCAGTGAAAAAATCATCTTCTTCTTGTTTACCCACACCCAATCTGGGGTCTCTAATACCAGATTTTATTGGCTCAATAATTCCTGCGCATAAATTCAGAGGCATAAAATGAAAAATCGGTTAAAAGAAATTGAAATCAGGAAGAACATCTAAACTATATCACTTTCATACTTCAGTAAAAACCTTCCACATTTAAGAACATACAAAATTATTGTACAGGAAAGAAATATCGATCATAGAAAGGTTTAGTCAAAGCATAACCAAAAACAAAGGTTCAATCATAGAAAGATCAAGCCGAGAGACAGGTAATTTGATATTTAGGGCTTCAAGAGAAGCGGCTGCCTATACTTTAAAAACATGTAGAATGAGAGTAAATTCTAGTTTTTCTTGCATAAGTCTTGATGCCTCATGCCTTGCCAAGATGGAACCCCATTGCTTTTCCTGTTCCACACGGTGAGAGTACTAAAATTGCATAATCCAAACAACTACAAACCTTGCTCATTCTTCCCCAGACCCTTTCCTTTCCACCCCATCTTTTGAAGTAGCTTAAATCCAATGTTAGAGGATGTTAAATGTGTGTCCAGAGATGCTTGTTCAACATTGTCTAGATCAACATTTTCTGTTGGCCTATGATTGATAGGCAATTGAAAATCCTCTTCCGAATCTTCAGTAAAGGATTCCTGGGATGCCTATCAAATATAACTCAGCATATAAGATCAATTATTAAAAGAAGCAATGCTAATTAATTCTCTCGTGGCTTTAACTAGTAAATAAGAGGAAAGCCACATTAAATACTGCACTTAGTTTAAGTCTTATCAATTACCTTTCCCTTTCTGATTTGCCTCCTGTCATGAGTACCAGTGTCCTGCCAACCATTGGTCCATGGATAATCCATTTGAACCTATACAAGATCATATGAAGCATACACGTGACCAAAAGCCTTGTTCATATTTCAAAGTAATTGAGCCAAAAGAAATTGAGAAAAAAAATACAAACTCAAAATGATATTTTTAAATTAGAATAGCAGAGTTTAGGTATATGAAAGCCTCAACCATACAAAGCAAATAGAAATAGTTTGAAAAGGGCCAGCAGGAAATGCAATCGAGAGGGTTTCAATTTATACACTCTCAATATTACATATATGAAACCATGATAAATATTGATAATACGGGATTTAATACTGTGGCTTTTTATTGAAAGAGAAAAAAAGAAAAACTTTTCTGGTTAAATACAGAAGACTATGTTAGACCCAGCAGACCAAGCAACTAAAGCGATCTGCAATCCCAGAATCCTCCACAGTGCAAGAGGCTCTTAAAACATCTGAAAACTTTAATGATGGGATATAAACCGATCAACTTAACTTAGATCGAAAAGAGAAAATTTTCAATTCAACGGAGATAAACCAGGAAATTGAGAGGCCGCCAAGCCCTGGATGTGATTCCAAAAACCCTACCTAGCTTTGACGCCCCTACTCTTATCACAGCCAAGAGTGGAATAGAATAGAATATTGTGGTAGAATGAACTGATTAACAAGAGTTCAGGCAAAACAGCGTTGTCTGGACGTCGTACCCCCGCCTAATCTTCTGGCAAGAACATAGAAGCTGTCTTTTTTGGGGGGGCGTGTTCGGGTCCAGGTGAGTCGGCGGTAGGAGGATGGGGATTAATCCTGATCTGGTTCCAGTTTGACAGCTGGAATTAAGCTCTAAAGCACTTTTTTTTTTTTTTGATACAAAGCTCTAAAGCACTTCAGCAAGAAAAGAAACTTGGAATGCAAGAACTGCCTGGCCGATCCAAAATAGGCCTATTTTGGGCCCAGAAGGTTGGCCCATATTGGCAATAAAAGCCCCGTCCTTTTTTGTCAGGAAAACTCTTTTTTTGTCCGATTTTCTCACATCTAGTCAATTGATACATATAGTAAAGAAATAACCCATATCCTATAAAGATATTAGTTTAATTTTCACTATCATTATGATGACTTCTTTAGTAAACGATCTCATAAATTTTCTATAAGTACTTTTTGAGTTCTAAGACTATATCTTAGCCTGTGTAGGCTAATGAGAGTTGCCATAAATGGTAAAGAATATACTTATATCCTATAAGGACGTAAGTTCGATTTTTTCTGTCGTTATGAGGACTCTTTTAGTATGCGATCTCGTAGGTCATTTATAAATATTCTATAAATCATAGGGTCGTGTCTTGGCCTTAAAGGGGAATCGATGTCTAATCCACCTAAGTGTTTTTATACCAAAAAAAATATATTGCTGTGTGGAACAATAAGAGTTAGCTTAGAGTTAATCCCTCATAACATAATGAATAATCAATTAAAATTTAAATATCTATTAAGAGATGTGTCGATATTTAATTAGTATTTAACAATCTTTTAAATAAAATTATTTCTAATAGAATAATACATATACTAAAAGAAATAAAAAAAGATACAGCTGCGTGGACTTAAAATTCCAGCGTCCAGAAGAGACAGAATATAACTTCCAAGGTAGAGAGGTCGTAAATGATAAATAATTGCTACGTCTAATAATTGAAAATGTATAAACTGAAATATCATGATAGCAATCATGGCCCAGAAAACGTAAAATGATTATAACTTAAGAATCAGAGAAGACCATCACTTGTTAGCCATTAATAGAATATAAAGAGAAGATAAAGAGAATGAGAAAAACAATAGAATTAAAAACATTAAATGACAAAGACAAATCTATCGACTAAACCTTATATTTAAAATTGAACGGAGTAATTCATTCCAGTCAACTAAATACGATAAGAGTGAAACTCAAATTATCCTTTTTAAAAAAGTGACTATTCATTACTTAACAAGCCTTTTGAGGTGTTTCGTATTTTAAAGGGCAAGCCTTTTGAGTATTTTTTAAATAAAAAAAATTTAAATGAGTTGGATCCTGAGACTCATCAAGACTAAAATATATTTTTAAATTCAAAAAATATTTATACATATACTTATAAATTGTCTACTAACCAAATTTTTACCTTAGTAACATAAATTTTTCAAGTTTTCACATCAAGGCTTGTAAACTTAATTAAATAGATTATCCGTTATAGCTTAATTATAAATATGTGCTTTCTTTCTGTGATTCGAATCTTTTTAAAGTTTTCTTCTTTTCGCCCGAGAATTTTTTTAAAGCTTAGTTTCAAGATCCTTAAAATTTTGATTGATACACAAGATAAAGAAGCATAGATTACTGTTTTGAAAACCACCTTTATCTAAACCTATATATCCTTTATAGTTTCTTTGCTGGTAGGCGAGTAACCTCTTTATTTTACTAGTAATTTTTTCCTTTCACCTTCTTTACTTCCTTAAAGATATCCCCACTAGCTACCACATTTCTAACTTTAGGCAACAGAATTTTCTGGCAAAATGCTGCTTAAACGTATAGGCATATATCAGTTTTCCAAGTTTCTTATTATAAGTTTTGGAGACAAATAAATAAATAATAATAATAATTATGCACACCTTTTTACTAATTTAGCCAATATTTTTTAAACTCTGTGATTATAATTTAAAAAAAAAAGTATGAACAATGACCTCACAAAAGTACAGCTGGTCTGAGAAATATAGAATTTTAAAAAAGAACTTATGAAAAAAAAAGGTTTATGGACAATTTATGAAAAATGGCTTTTAGAGAAGAGTTTATGGGGAAAAAGTGATTTTGGATAAATGAGTGTTTGGATAGTTATTTTTAAAATGATTTTTTATATTGGTAAATTACTAAAAAGGGTATGATTTGATTTAAAGTAAGAGAGATGAGAGAAGTAGAGAAAAGATAAGAGAGAGGAGAGAGGGTAGAAAATAGAGATAAAAGAGGAGAGAGGTAGAGAGGAGAGAGGAGAGAGATAGAGATGAGAGAGGAGAGAGGGTGTAAGAAAAAGTAAGGGTAAGATAGTAATTGGATAGTCCATAAGTTCTTTTACTATTGAAAAAGCTGATTTTAATAGCTTATTCAAAACCATGGTTTTAAACTATAGTTTTATCCAAAAGCACTTATAGACAAATATGGCTGTTTGTTTTAAAATTTTCTTAAACTAAAATTTTGCCCAAAAAAATTTCTAAAACTATGGTTTGAACAAACACACCCATAATTGCATAAACGGTACAGTGGTCTGAGAAATTCAAAATTTCATCCCACTACGTACAGCTGTAGGAAAATTCGCACGTACGTCTATTTTCTTTTCCCAAAAGCGGCGTGGCAGAGAAAATTCGGAGTGATAAAAATGGCAAAGTTTCCATTAACTGCTTTTTTCCGTCTATGGTGGACGGCTAAAGAGTCGAGAATATGTGTTCATATCACAAAGATGGAACCATCTCAGAAAAGGAGAGGAGTCTGAGCTCTGAGACAAATTAAAATGCTTTCACAGGATCCTGCGAGAGCATTATTGGCTTCTATAGCAGATATAATTAAACACACTGAAACATGACAGCTACTTCTTTCATTTTTATGCAGAATTATTGGCCAACCTACTACGACCACTTTGACAGAAGCATTATTTCGACATTGTTCTAGAACACCAGAACTAGCCATAGCGTGAGGGTTAAGTAATCAACATATATAAAAATGCCTAGTATAAATAAATATTCTCCTGTTGAATTAATTATGCAGCTTTTAGAAGGCTTAAGTTTAATTAAATATGATCACAGCTGGGAAATATCGTCTCGGGGTCTTAAAATATCAGTGCTAAATGCAGAGAAGGAAGGAATAAGATATGGTGATCCGTGTCTAAGATAACAATATTAAGTTGGGTATGCCAAACTGTGGCCCCTTAATCAATTCATTAATTACTACAAATTAACATTAAATTAATTTATGGGATTCCCGAAAGCTTGACAGCTACAGAAACAGGCTTTTCCCATGTTATAACATGCAATTATATTGATCCTCCATGATCTTCATCGTACGAAGATCCAACAAGTGTTGCTTCAAACCTTTGTCTTGCAGCTGGGTAGGTAGGAACCTCTTAGTGATCGATGGTGATCAGGACCTTCTACGGCCACCTTACAAGGAAAATGACGAATATATATCAACTTTATTTTTGCTTTTAAATATATCTCAAAAACTCCCAAACGTTTCCTTCTTTTGATATGCAAGAACCAAATCAATAAAGTTACTTGCTCCCCCTGAATATATGTATATATACACACACGCGTAGTGTTTAAGTATTTAATAATAACGTGATGATAAGTATGAAATGTGCCCACATGTTAATATTAATCCCCTTGTTACAGGGTAAGTACTATAATAGCAAATGTAATTTACATACGAGGAAATTTACCAAATTCTTGCATATCGACTCTTTAAAATATATACCTAAGCAGATACTTGCAGGATTAGGTAAATAATGGCGGTGTGAACGTGCAGAAAGGGAGGTGCTTTGGTAAAAGAAGGTAAGAATTTGAAGAGTTGGCGAATGAGAGAAGAGGGAGAAGGTAAAGAGGAGAATGATTGCCCCGTTTGGAGAAAGAAAGCAAATCAGGCAGATCCGTGTATAATCAGAGTAATGAAGATCCAAGAGAAGTAAAGGCTATTCCAAGAGAACCTCTACCAACTCCAAGCTAAGGGGCTACTCAAGAAACCAATGGAGTATAGCTAAAGTAGCTTGTCCTTGTCCTAGTCCTTGTCCATAGGTATATGTGGTCTTGTCTACTGTAGCAGTTCAACATGTTCGGTCCATGAATATTGGTCTTACCAAATCACTCGAATCAGATTCTGCCATGGCCGCTTTCACAAAGCTGGCCCCACTTCTTCTGCTATAAATACTTACCCTCGGGATCTGCAAATTCTAACCATCACCAACCCAGGGCACTTGTAGAGTAGTTCCTAAGTGTTTGTTCATCAACCACCTTGGAGAAAGAAACATCATGGGAGGCAACAACAACAGGCAGAGGAAGTCGTCGACGACGATAATGTCGATCTTCAACATTTTCAGGTCGAGCAGGAAGGAAGAGTACTACTACAGCAGCAACGAGGGGACGTCGATGGGGTGGACGAAGGTGTGGAGAAGTGACGAGGACAGAGGGCAGTGGGGGGCAGCTGAGCCAGGCATTGACGAGAAAGCTGGTGATTTCATTGCACGATACAAGAAGAAAGTCACCGAGTCTGACGTTCATCACTTGCCACCTCAACTCGAGTAGCTTCTTCTCTACTACCTAGGATCCCATCCTTCCCTTGGACTACCATTAATTATTCAAGACTATTGTCATGTTCGTTGCTGCTCTCTACCTATATTAATGCGATTATTAAGTGTTTATTAATAATATGTACTTTCATTAATTTATGGCAATAAATCTATCCATGCCAACAATATATTATTATTCCTGTAGAACTTGATGAAAAAGTGGCACTAAGAATAAAAATGAGTCTGTTTATGTGTGCGTATATATATATATGGGTGTTAATTATGGTCGATCTTGATATTATTCTTTTTTTTTCAATCCATTACTTTCATTCATCTATACAAATAGTTATATAGATGCACTCTTTAATTAACTTCCCTCGAATAGTCGTTTATCATGTTCAAGTCGCTTTAGCGGTGGTGCCTGCGTTCTGGAACACATTAGTTAGTTATCCCCCGGCCACCTCCTTTTCTGTTTATGTGTGCGTCTATGATTGATTTCCTTGTACAACACAGGTTGTTCGCTGTCTCCAAATTTTAATAATTTGTTCTTCAAACTTCATGTAAATTGTAATACATACAACAGAACTTATGTCTGATTTAATTTTAAATAACAAGAAGGAAACTGGCGAAAGAATAATGCAACGTGGCATAACATGATAGGCCACGAATCATGATGGAGATCGGCAATAAGACTAGCTACGAAGACAGAATCTGATTTCTCTTATATGTATTGTGGAATGATATTCATGAAAGATACTCATTAATAATGAGATATATAGACAGACACGTACGTACGTGTGGGAGAGTATATATTATCTCTCAGAGTAGATCGAATGATGAATGGGCGAGAGATGGTGTTGATACACCAGGCAGCTTTTGTTTTTTTTATTATTAATTAATTAATTGTTCTATTTATCAAGATACAGAAAGTTTGGACAGGTTATTGAATTGGTCAAGAAAATGGTCATCAATAGTTAAAACGAGGTTAATCTGATTAAAATGGTATAATTTAATTAAATTATATAAAATTATTCATATGCATGGGTAGAACTATGAGAGGGACAGAGAATTTCAAAGAATGACAACTGTAGTTAATTTATTCTCAAAACTTTCAAAAAACTCTAAAAATTCACCGTAGTCTAGAGATTTAACTAAAATTAACTTTATAATGCTAAAAGATAGAAACACTCTACTAGTGAAAAAAGAAAAAATCAGAGCTTTAACAAGAACAGTAAAAAAATTAATAAGATAAATAGGAGTATTAATAAGAAAAATAAGAGTTTTAACAAAAATAATAAAAAAAATTATCAAGACAAATAAGAGAGTTAACAAAAACAATAAGACAAATATAATCATTAACAAAAAGAATAGGGACGTTAATAAGAATAATAATGGCAATAATAAAACAAAAATTGATATTAATAAGAACAATTCAAAAATTAACATGACAAATAAGAGCTAACAAGACAAATATGTATCTAGTTAATGCTATTTTCGTCTCATTTTATTGTACTTGTTTAAACTTTTATTTGTCTTACTAATACTCCTATTTTTCTTTCTTTTAATTACTAGTAGGGTATTTATATCTTTTGGCATTATAAAATTAATTTTATGATGTTTTAGAGGTTTTGGGAATAAATTAGCTACAATAGTCCTTATCTCTGAAATTTGTCTAAAGAAATTTATGGTTAAATTTTTTTTGTTAAAAGTTTATTTGACAATAAAAATGTTAAAAGTTCACCCTCTAGTCCTTAATTTCTTGTCCTGCCACTGTTTATATATAACCATCAAACTAATTAATAAATAAATAAAATATTTATATATAAAGTATATATAATTAAATAAAAAATAGTTGTTAAATTAAATTTGACGGACTAATTTTTTAAACAAAAAAAATTAAAATGACATTATTTCAAACTTAATAAAGAAGGGGGGAAATATAAAATTTAACCTAATTAATTTGTTTAAAACTATTGATTAGATTAATTAAGAAGTCGTTTATATTTGTTGGTCTAATCAATTGATTTGAATTGAGTTTTAATAACACGTTGTATTTATTTATTGATTGATGGATAGATAGATAGATGTTCCGTCCTGATTTCATAGGCATTTGGGACCAGTGGATGAACAACATTAGGAGACGTGACAGTTCGTAGTGAAATGTATGGCAGGAAGAGAAGACAGTGAGTGCCAGTTTTGGAACCCAAACATGAACTTGTCGTTTCTTTAGGCCACAAAAACGTACCTCCTGCATGTTTACTTGCCCATCCCATCCACTCTCCAGATTCCATTCTTCCCTCTCTCTGCTTGCCCTCTTCTTCTTCCTTTCCTATCATTGTATAACGCACTCAAACACACATTACATTATATATGAGGCTAACATGCATGCATTTCTTCTTGTTCTTGCAATACTCACAAAGTTTTTCACACGTTATACGGGGTATTTAGATTTTTTTTAAGTGTTAAAAAGTGAGCAAAATTATCATAATCGTCATTGACATTTAACAAGTTAATGGGAGGGATTGCTCAATTTTTAACACTTTCGAACACAATATTAATCCAGGCAAAATTTTTAAATACACACAACTGAAACGCGAAAACTTAGAGGATAAAAATTGTAGCTTTTGATGATGTGAAAGATCTGTTGTTAAAAGCAAGTTGGCTTGCGTTTAACATTGTTTGGTTAAAAAGGAGTGATGGTTAGGAGAAATGCATATGTACCATTAAGAGTGCTTTTTCCAGAGTTGAGAAGACTCGTTTCTAGACAAGGGTCGCTTATTTGTGCGTTGGTTTGAACCATTTATAGTGGTCTTACCCGCGTACATGCAGCTTTATTCCTTATTTTACGCGTAACGTTCACCATTATTATTATTATTATTATTATTTTACGCATAAAAAAACACTTTACGTACGTTGCTGCAGAATCAAAATGCGACTTTGCAAGGGGCTGCCTTCAGTAATATCTATGCTGCTTCGCAACAACACATTCTCATCGCATTATTAAACATATTAAGTGGTTGTTAGGCCTAACCCATTCAATTCGCGGTTTATGGTGAAAAGTGCTCATAAGAATATAATTCAACAGAGAAATACTGAACGCCCAGTTTGGGAAACTAAGTAAACGAGGCATACAGATTCAATGCACCTCCCAAGTGAATATTCTATGATGCCAAGAAGAAAATACCGCGCGACTCAAAGCTACAGATCATATCATCCAGCTGGGTTAGGATTTAGGAATGACAAAACTTGTTTTATTATGTTAAAGTAGGCGAAACTAGCGGGTCGCAACCAAAATTAAACGTGCGTCGCTCAATGAGAACCAGTATAATTAATTAAGATATTCCTTCCCTGCTATAAAAACACATGCTATCTTGCCTCCTCGGATCGAAAACCAAAACAACAAGAGCCAGCGTTGGATAAAGCAAACAGAAGGAGAAGGCAAAAGGCAGGTATATATGGGATGGGAGGAGGTAAGAACAAGTCGTCTTTCAGTTTGTGGTCAATTTTCAACATATTCAGGTGGAAGAAGCAGAGGGGACGGTACTATGATTATGGTTATGATAACGGAATGAAGGTATGGCCCAGTGACCAAGACGGTGGTCGCTGGGGGGTGGCCGATCCTGCTATTGACACCAGAGCCGGAATTTTCATTACGGACAAAAAGAAGAGTTTGTTCCAGTCAGATTAATTGCTGTTCCTATACATCCCTAAATAAAGTTCGGTGGTCGGAATCCCTTTCGCTGTTCATAATCATATATACTCATCATTCAAGTCCCTTTTCATTTTGTTCTTTCAATGTCATATATCTTATTGCAATTCTCTGTTTGAGTCTGTAGACTGTCTAGGAGCAGATAAACACTCATCTCAACTATTAATCATATAATGAATAACATTCAATATTAATTCTTGCTACAGCTTATGAATTTTGATGTGCGAGGTTGTGTGTGTGTACCAATTACCCAATTCGAACCCTCAGTTTTGTTTGGCCAGTGCTCACTTCAATCGAACACACAGCCAAATGAAAAGAAAAATAGAATAGGCATGTAAAGAATCACGACCTGGAGCCAATAAAATATACACTTTATTGAAATAGATGGGAGAAGTGTCTTTACACGCACAGTACTTCCTATCTATTTATAACATCCACTTCTACCATACACACGTGACCTCCAACATGTAAATCTACCTGAATTTATTTACAACAATAATAATAATTATTTACAATTCATTGGTTTAACAAGGCAACCCAATCATTCTTTTTTAAGTTTCATGCATGACTCTGCACCAGTTTTTATATTTTCTTGAAAAAATATTCTAATAAAAGAGACATAATTAAGACATTTCATATAATTTCAGAAGGATACTAATGCAAAATGCAATATATATGAGATCAATGCAAATAAAACAAATTATGAATTGATGACGAACAAATCGTAAAAACGGAGAAACTATACAATAAAACCCAAAACACAGTTTTCTGGTTCATTAATATATATATATATATATATATTATATATATATAAAAGAAGATTAATTGCTTCGCAAGAATGAAGGATATATGACACGAACACATGCAGCAATACATAAGAAAAATAAAAGTTATCAAAATTCTAAAACTGGGAAGTTTCTATTCAACCTTATATTTTCTCTCCCCTAAAAAAATTTCAAAAATAGAGCTACATACACAGACATACGAATATAATAAGAGCCAAGGAAGAGGAAGATTATTTATTTTTTCTTTTCTTTTTTGTTTTTGCCTGAGAGGAAGGAAAACCTGAACGAAAGAAAAGCTAGCGCCAATACATATTGCAAGTCATGCACATAGAAGACACATGGAGCTTCTCTTATCTGTGAAACGATGGAGAGAAATGTTCAGCTTCCACACATCTCTCGAAGTTTTTATTTTTTTATTTTTTTTATTTTTGGAGTTTTGAAGTGATAGATCGAAACAGCTTGCAAACGTCTCATATAAATTATATGAACGAAGGGATGATTCCTCTGTAACGCCTCTCTACGATTCGCCAAAGAGAATAATGTGAGTTCAAGATTCTTCAGTTGAAAAGGAGCCATGCATATATAAGTTAAAGCAATACAGTCTTCCAAGCATAACTTAAAACTTAGCCAAACGTTACCTCTGCCTTCAATATAATAGAATTAGATTCTCTTACATGTCCACCAATGAATGCACGACAACATGACATGCATCTTGTTTTGTTAGGACATGAGGCGTACAAATGCAGACCTGATTCTAATCCTATTTACAAGTTATTTCTAATATGTTTTACTAAAATACAAAAAATTTAAATCTTATTAAATTCGTTAATTCCTTTTACAAATCAGGCATATGTACCTGTTTGCTTTTGCACTTAAAACTAACATTAATTTGATCTCTTTGATATTTATGTATGCTGGTTTTCAAAAAGATTTTCACCTTTTATTATTAGCCAAAATTAAATGGTGGTCAGGCAATACCTAAGTAGTGATTACACAGTGCTTGGGTAAATCTTGTTCATCAAAAGGTGGTAGCTTCAATATTGACACGAAAATTCTAGGAAGGTCTATAAGTGATGAGAAGCCCTGTTAGTGAAAGCACAAAAGCTAACTCATTTCTCACCTCAAAAGAAAGAAAGAAAGCTAAGTCGTGAAGGTGGATTCTTGAGAGTAGAGATCTCTACCAACCAAGGGATGGGGATTCGGAAATTAGGTAGCCCTTTTAAAATGGAAAGAACAAAAGGTATGTGAAAGTACCAATAATATAATTATAATATAACGTGAACCGTGAAAGATAAAGTATAAAGTGAATAGGCAACAATGATTAATATTGCATTATATGTTATCAAGTACGAAACTAGTGGAGCGCAGCAAATGTGCCTTGTCCCAATTTGGCTGCCATGTCGGGTGGCTTCACCAGAACCATTTATATTGAGATTCTTCACTATTTACAGATGGAACAACTTTCTGCTCTATAAATCAAAGACCTCGTCAAACTGAAAATCAAACCAAGACAAAATCATGGGAGGTAACGATAGAAAGAGGAAGTCTGCGACCAGTTTCTTCTGCTTCGGGCTCTTGAGGTGTAAGAAGCAGAGGCACTATGAGGAAGCCTATGAAGAAGGAATTAAGGCCCAGAAAGTGTGGCCCAGCGATGAAGATCGAGGTCGCTGGGGAGTTGCTGAACCTGGTATTGACATGAAAGTCCAAGCTTTCCTTGACGCCCAGACCAAGAAACGTATTTCCCAATCACATTAATAATTATCTTATATATAGCTTTGTAAGTTCAGATCGTCCTAGCATATATATAAATAATCTACTTCTTTCAGGAAATCATCAGCTCACCTCACCTTTCCCAGTATGTTATATGTGTAAAGCCGAAAATAGAAACGAGGAGAAAAGAATAAATATGAATGAATAGCTTCAAAAACTGAGTTACGATATATTCAAGTCATGGATACGTAAAACTCGCGATGGAAGATAAGCAATAAGCAGCTTGCAAATTCTATATGGTCATAGATCGGTACGAGCTAAGTTCTTTTTTCAGACCCATACGGTGGCATGGTTTCAATAATTTTGAGAGGAAGCTAGATGTAATTATGTTGAGAGACAACGAGCTACTGTGTGAGCGATAGTGAATTCTTTCCATTCCACCCTATATACGCGTGTGTGTATACTTTTTTTATATATATTGGTGTGGTTGAGCGCCGGGAGACGAAATGAGATGGACATGGCTGGAATTTGATTGAAACAATGTAATAGTCTTTGTTGTAATACTCACCCCAATCATTTATATAAAGAAGCTAGTTAATTTTTTAAATATATTAAAAAAATTAAGTAAATGATTAATAATTGTGATCAAATTTAACTATTCAGAATAAATCATATTACATAGTATTTAATCTACTTAATTAAATTATATTAGTTATAATTAATTAATTTATTTGATTTTATTAATCTATCAAAAAAGTCAATGTCTTTTGCTCCAAGTCATCTATCTGGTTTCGCAATAGGGAATAAATGAGAAGAAGTCCCATTGCAGTCATGACTGTAATTTTGATTTACAGTTATATGCGTATATTAATTAATTCTAAGCATATATGAAACAAGGAATAAAGTTAAAGAGTGAGATGTACGTAGTGGAGTATTCCTGTAAGGGCTTTGGCATAAAATGAATATTAGTGTGGGGTGTTTAAGCTATGTGGGTGTCGAGTTCAACCATGATATGGATTGACTCATTCCCTATACCTTCAAAACATAGCATGTTGCATGTAGCCTCCCACGTTAACAATTGAGAAATCTTCTTCATTAACATGTACAGAGCCAGCAGTCTTGCCAGATTCCTTCTCTGTCCTGTCTTTCTTTCGATTGAGAATAAAGAGAAAGGAAAGATCAAATCAGAAGCGATGATCAAATCTGGTGTTGCCCTTTATGAAAGAGAGAACAGGAGAAAGCATGCGTGTTGGATGGTGAGCAGGTGAGATTAATAATAAAGGGAGAAGGTAGAGATTCCACTTTTTTCATGCAAGATACCTACAGACACGAGTGGAGTTGATTATCCGGTGGTTCTAGCGCCGTGCCTTGTCTCCGTCCTTTTTTCAACTCCACTCAACTCAAACCTTTCTTCTCCCTCTACCATCTTTACTTTTTTCTCTCATTTTCTTGCATCCTACGCAATCAATTCATCTTTATTAATCATAATAATATATACTGCTCTATAGGTTATTTGTAAGACATCTCGCTTATTCCATATATATCCAAAAATTGCAATATTCGGTAATCAGGTTGTGGGGGCGAAGGAATATAGCACAGTTCAAGCTATGATTAAAACAGTATATATGAGCACTTGCCAAGATCAAGATCTCTGTTAGATCTTTCTTTAATTCCTTTCTGTGTTTTTCTTTGGGGTGGGGCAATGGATCTGTTATAGATTTTGTTTTGCCCACTAAGGGGAAAATGAGCAGCTTTCTCCTCTTTTTTGACTACTTTACTTTATGAGATATTCATGTTGATCGTGATCCCAAGCACGGATTTTGCCTTGATTTTGATCCTATCACAAAGACTTCAAATTTTCGCCTATCTTCCTCCGAGAAAAGCATTTGGTTAACAATCGCATAAAAACCATATAATGAATAAAGTATACTGTTCATGCGTGAGTGTGCGACCAAAACGTCGACAATAAATTCCATATTTCAATATATATATATATTTACCCAACTAATCCATCGTGGGTTCTTCCCTATATATGGTTTTTTCTTTTCTTTTTTTCTTTTTGATACAATGGTTTTTTTTTTTTGATAAAAAAAATTTTAAAAAGGGGTCGGGCTCAGATCCAATGGTTTTTTGATGCAATGGTTTTTTCTTTTTTCTTTTTTTTTTTGGTACTAAATGGTTTTTTCTTTTAATAACAAATACCCAGAACTCTTGGAATGACAAATGAGCTCTATTGATCCGGCCCATTTTTAGATGGGTTGCTCTGTTTGCTCTTGCCCATTCGGCCATGACAAAGTTAAAGCCCGATAGGATAGGCCCATAAACAGAATTTACACGTAACGCAATTTGGCTCACATCCACTTGAGCTGAGGCAGGCACGAGTTTATTGGGCCTATAAACACGATATTGCATTAAAGCCAGATAAGATAAGCCCATAATAGGCCCAACAATCTTCATTGAAGGTCCAATGAATTTTGACATATTTCAAGATTATCTATATTCTACCAACGGGGATTGGTTCGAGTGATAAGCGGCTCGGTATCGCTTAAGCGAGGTCTCGAGTTCGAGCCTTGGCGTACGCAGAAAATTTTCGTTGGGAGACTCACCCACCATAGCCAGGTGCGCGACGCGGGTCGGATCCGAATGTAGTCGGGGCAAAGCTTCGATGAACCGGGTAGTAAAAAAAAAGATTATCTATATTCTGGAGAGCTTTGCACCAAAATAATAATAATAATAATTAAAAAAAAAATCTGCAGAGCCATGGTAAACTGAAGTTTAATTGAATGATTCTTGCCATGCTCTGTCAATTCTAAATTCATGCCGTGCTCCCATTAAATCGAGTGTAGCATGCTGTTAATTCAAGGAAATAGATGCCCAGGATCAAACACGAGGGATATGAAAAATAATTACCTTCTGCACACGAGTTCTCAAATCCCATCAAGTTACTGATGATATTAGATATGCTTTTTATCGTTTATGCCTATATGTTGCGATTAAACTTGAGTTTTTTTATTCTGCAAAAAGTCCTCGCGTGACGGTTTAGAAACAATCGGATCTTGTGAGAGCTTTTCTATCCCTTAAAAGGTTGTGTCTATGGTACACAACCGCCTCCAAACGCTTCTTTTTCAACTATGTACCATACGTATGACTGATGTCTGACTCAATTTTAATGTTTGTTTTCTAATTCATATTTTTTTGGTGGCCTCTTTCGTTGGGATTTCTTAGTTTATAGCCACCTATAATTATATACAACGCAAGAGTAACCTTTTTCAACAGTCAATCAACCGCATGTCTGACTCGGATTGGTGTATTTGTTTTATGTGGGTTGGTTTTCTAATTTTTCGTTTAGATCAAGGTCAATAATCTCTTTAAGGTTTATGTTGTACTTATTATTATATTGAAAGGTAGGGAATCTTCTGTTCCCCCTCTGTCTATATGTTAACGAAGAAAAACTAAAGTTATCATGATTCACTTGTAAAATTCCAAGTTCTAGCAAATTCCTGAAAACAAGCTTATATACTCATGAGGTGACGAACCTTTCAAACCAGAAAATAATTAACAATAAGCCATAACCACAAGAAATTAAACAGAATAACTTCAAATAGACTCCCCCATCTTCTTCTTAATGTTGTCCATGTTCTCTTGGGCTAGACGATCAATGGCGTCAATATCCACTATCGTCCTATCATCCACGCTCCCCCCTTCAACACACTCGAATAAAGCGAGGGTCATCACCTTCTTTTGATTTCTACACGCTGCTTTTTTATATGGGCACCAACTTTGGCAATCCTTTGCCTAGTAAAACTCTCCTGGTTCAGATTCCTTGTTTCATCCCGCCCAAGTGTCTTCTGGAACCTTGCGATTACCTGTTGAGCTCCTCTTGGATCCGGCCAGACCTCTGGTTTAGTTTCATAGGAGCTGAGAACAACAGCGCACGCCTGGATCCCACAGAGAGTGGCTAGTTCATTCACCTTTTTGAAAAGACCCTTCTTCCTTTTCTTATATGTTGTTTTCCTTGCAGTGTTGTCGGAGAGATATGCAAGAGACCCTCTGTTTCTAGCCATGGCGCCTTGACTGGGAGTATAGGTACGAGTAAGCTAGAATTTTTCTTGTGTTATAACATTAGGCAGGCTGTGCTTTATATAGTCCTACTTCACCAATTTTCATTGAATGCTAAGTACAGAGAGCCTTGATCACCATTTTTCCATAGGTGTGCTTGATACAATGTAAGATTTAAATGAGCTTCCTTTTTTGGAGGATGTTAATATGGGTTCTGATTTCCAGATGTATAGAATTTATGATTTGCGTGAAAGAATTAAGTTGGGTAAATTGGCAACGTGGGTACTTACTTTCCCTTGAATGATGGAAAGCATAGTCTAGTCACACTTTCTAGAAGGAAATAGTGGTGTCCTTACAAATATTTCCGTTATATCTATCATTTTTGTTGTATCTATCGCTCATTTTACTTATATATTAGTTAAACATGTCTATTGTACTCATTTTATTTTTAGATTAGTCAAACATATCCGTTGTATCTATCGCTCGTTTTTCTTTTAAATTGATCACACATATTCATCGTATCTATCACTCATTAATAGCGTGATTAATATATGGTTATTGTATTTAAAGAAAATCAAACCCTATAAGAACTTGCATAGATGAGCAACAATTAAAGAATTAAAGAATGGTGTCGGGGTTTTGTAACCCAATGACACTAAGCACCTTTTCTAAATCTATCTCTATCTCTTAGTTCTATATTAGTCAAACACCCTCATTGTATCTATAACTCATTTTAGTTTCATATTAATCGAACACATTTGTTGTATCTATAGCCCATTCTACATTTAGACTGCTCAAGCATATTTGTTTTGTCTATTGTTAATTTTATTTTTTAGATTAGTCAAATCTATTCGTTGTATCTATGGCTCATTTCATATTTAGATTAGTCAAGCATGTTTAATAGACTCATTTTACTTTTAGATTAATTAGCCATATATATATTTGTTGTATATCACTCATTTTACTTTTAAATTAGTCATCCATGTTCATTGTATCCATCACTCATTAATAGTGTGATTAATACATTGTTATTGCATTTAAAGAAAGTCAAATCCAATGGGAACTTACAGAAAGGTCAACAATTAAAGAATGAAAGAATGGCCCCTGGACTTTGTAACCCAATGACACTAAGCCCTACTTTTAAATCTCTCTCATCTTATATAACAAAGCAACGAGCTAATAAGCCCAATACAAATTACATGTTACTTGAAAGTGTGGATAAAGATGAAAATGTAATTTACAAGTTACATTTTGAATTTACCACATCAATGAAATGAAGCAGTATCAATTTCTAGTAGAGAGACTCTGCTTAGCAGTAATATCAGCAACCATGTTAGATCTTCTAAGAGTATATTGTAGTTGAACAAATCAGTGGCATCCCATCATCTATTTAATACATATCCCAACTATGGAGAACACATACTTGAATGTCAAGATTTTGTTAACTCTATCAACGAGCAGTCTACAATCACATTCAAAGATAATATTCTTCAAACAAAGATGCCAAGCAGTAGTAGTCATCCCTTTAAGCAATGAAGCTTCAAAGAGAGAGCAGTTACCAGATACTTTAAATCTTTCTTAAGCGTGAGGTTATGAATTTGATCTCTGTGTACGTGGAGGTATATAATGGGTGTGTGTTATGACAAAAAGAAAGAAAGAATGGCAGCAAAGAAGGGCGCTAAAAAGGGAAGAAAAGCAAAACACACGGCTCAGCGCTTAAGATAGCTCGATTGAAAACTATATATTCCCATTTCAGTCTTGTTTTCTCCATGGGAAAGAGGCTCTTTATATATGTTTACCCAGTTAAGAAGAGCCTCGCTGTTCAATTATTAGGGATCAGCAGGTTATCCGTTCACCTCTTGGTGACGCGGTTCATATTCATGCGAAGGATGTTTCTTTGAAAAGGTTATGGACGAAGGAACCTTGCTGGGTCTTCTGCAACAGTTGGAATTCTACAGAGAACAAGAAAATGAATGAAAGCTCTCAGTCCAAGTTAGACGATCTGATATATATAGCAGAGTATGTACATTAAGTGAAATCCACGAGCTACTGACACGTAAGCTAAACTGACTAAGCTTACAGCTTGGCAACAATACGTACGTATACAACTGACTTAGCTAACTGAACCTTCTGCTAGTTACTCTAACGGCAGCTAAAAGAAATGCTTAGTGATTGATTATGTTTCTTCAGGGAGGGTAGTTATGATTAGGTTCTTTTCTCTAAGTTTGCAAAGATTCATAAAAAAAATTATAATTAAAAACAAAAGGGAAAGGGAAATAAAGAAGAAAAAAGAAAATAAAAAATGTTTATTCATTTAATTAAGGAAAAAAAGAGGTATGGATTAAAATATAATGTAAAAGTAGAAAGTTGGGCAAATATTAATAATCATATTACTATCGGTACATATAATTTTGTTTTGGTTAATCAAATTGTGGTATAATTAAGTAATCAGATGTGGGAATTCTCTTTTATGAACAGCAGGGAATTGAAGTAGAAGATAGATGAGAGTGTGAGGGTTTTGACCCTCAGGTGTCTGATATGATATATCTCATATGCAACTCAAAGATTATATTGAAAGTTCAAAACGCTGGCTTTCTGTGGGGCGAAAGCAATTTCTATAAAATTATTTGGATATCTGATTAAAGCACATCAGGACCAGCGTATGATAGTTCGTTACACAGGACAGATCGATGAAAACGAAGCTTCCAAATCAACCCAACCAAAGCCAGCTTTATAGTATCTTACGGATTAATCATGTGACATGTCCCATCCTTATTAATTAATTAATTTACCATCTTTATTTGATTCGAAAGAGATATCGCGCGCCGGCCCTTCCATCCCCACTATGTGCTTGTCGTTGTCGGTTTAGACATTGGATTAGGTCAACAAACATCGTTATTAACGTGTTTGCGGGTTTTCTCGAACACATAAGAATATGGAAATCTCAGTCCCGTAAGCAAGGTAAGGAGGGTCACAGCACCCGTATACTACTGAATATTTGTAATGCGACGTGTCATCACCATTGATTGGCGACTATTTCTTTTGACGTTAATTTTATCCTCTTTTACCTTATCCCATGTGTGACTCCCACATCGTCCACCATTTATGAGTACGTGTTTGAATCTCACGGACACATAACAGGAGATCCGTGGAGCCGGTTCCATCTCCAAACACGGCCTTACTTTTGAACTTCACCAATTCTCTCGAGCAAAGCGGAGAGCTCTCCAAATCATATAAGAACCCGACCTCGAATGCATCATACGGTGTCGCTTTATGTATGTATTTTAGAAGGAATGAATTAATGGGGTCATTTTCTTACTATTCCATCACGTCATAATTAAAGACAGTAGCTTCTTGTAAAGGCCGCCAAATTAAACAAGCAGAGGGAATTCGTGGTCATCAGGGTCAGGGACACGTAGTAGTTCACAGAAAGCCCGTAATCGCTAAAGAAACAATAATGAGATGATCATGAATGGGGTGGAATTTTTATCATTCATCACGCGAAACGAATAATAATCTATAATAATCAACATGATATATGTCTGACACCAAGCGAGTTGGTTGTCTATTCAACATGAAATCTGCTACATGCTAATAAGATTCACACTCCATCTTCACACTATCGGATTCACACCCCATCTTGGCATATGGGAGAAAAACAGGAAGACTACAATTACAAATGAGATTCCACAGAAGAATGACACTGATACACATTGAAATTTGAAAAAACGAAAAAGAATAGGCGATGTGACTGCCCATCGAACCGCCATGGAAAGAGAGTAAAAGACATAAACACCCCGAACCACTATTCAACGTCCCCCTGTCAACAGAGATAAGCATACCCAAGTCAGTTGTTGTACCTTCTCACGATAAGAGAGAGATGCGGACAAAAACATAAAGCTACGAAGCAGGTAATAACTCCGCATTTGCACTTGATTACGAATGTAAAGAGTCCAATTAGGGGATTTACACCAGCATTGTGAAAGCTAATCCAAAATGTTCACGTCACTTGATAATTATTACTTTGTCATTTAAGAAACTAGGGGCCACCATAATTAGGAAAATGAATTATTGTGTGTGCCCCACTCAACTACTCAATCACAGCGGAGGATGAGAAAATGAGAACAAAATTTGGCATCACAGGGTTTAATGGGACGGCGAAGGTTTGAAACTTACAAGAAGAGGGGTGATGATGGATGATCACTTGGTGATGGCATAGACGGCATAGATAATACCGGGGATGTAGCCCAAGAAGGTGAGTACCAAGCAGATCCAGAACTCTACCTGCAGTCATAATTGATGAGTGGTGTACGTATTGTTAAAAGAAAGTTAATTGAGAAATTAAGAAGAAGCAAGAAGATGGTACCTTGCACCCAAACTTGAGGAAGACTCCAAGAGGAGGCAGGAGAATTGCCAGAAGGATGTCGATGCAGTTTGTTGTGCCTTCGTCTGCCATTTCTGTCTCTTCAAATCCCTTCAATTCGCTGCTCTTGTCTTGTGAGCGACTCAGAATGGGGCACTCCTTATTTATAACACAACCACGCATCTTATCCACCTGCATCGCCACGTGGCGTCTCTACATTTGCATACGCGGTTTCTTAACCTCGTCGATTTAGCGTCTCCCTCTTTTCTTATTTGGTATTTACTTGTAGTATCTATTTACGGCATTCACATTTCAAAAAAAATTGTTTTGCATTTGTTTTATTTTGCCTTCCGTTTTGAAATGCTACTAGATAGGAAGACATGATGTTTTCATATACTGAAAATATCAGTATTTTTCTACTTGAGTCCACGTTTTTTATCCTTGAAATATAAAATTTACAAACAGACATTCTACTGATTTAAAAAAAAAAGGTTCGATTCAGTTTTAACCTTCGCAAGTACTCTATTCATCTCTACAAATGAGGACCCTTGGAGGCTGACGATGAATCATCAATCTGGCGCGTGGGCCGCCTTCCTATTCCCCCACCCTCCCTTTCATTCTCTTCACACGCTCACAGCTTTTCCCACGTTCCCCTCTTCATTCCTTCAGATTCTCCCAACCCATTGCTTTTGATTCACTTTGCAGTTGCCAACGATCAGATTCGTTTCGAGACTTTTTTTTATAATCAGAATAATTTTACAGGTAATCGTATCTTGTTATACCAAACCCACTTTTAAGTGTTTGTGGGGTGCAACTTATATCAAATAGGTGTAACTTTTTTAACTATGCGTAAGCGTATCACGTTTTTCACATAATTAAATTACATATAGTTAAAAATTAATTATATCTCTTAAAACTAAGTTATATTTAAATTTTTAAATAAATTTTAAATATTTTTAGGTAATAGTCTTTGACAATGGGACGATGTTTCAACAGTTTTGGAAGAATTTAATCATCCTTATAACAAATCATATTTCAGTTTGATATTTGATTTATCCCTGATAAGAAAATTATGTGTTAAATATGAAAAATAAATAAAAAAAATAACCGACTAAAATTTGTATGTAATTTTACTTCTATTACTGGCCCGTACCCTCAATAAATATCTTTTTTGTTCAATCATACCGTTACTTTTTTATCTAATTAAATTCATGAGAAAGACAAAATCTTAAAAAATTGTAACAAAAATTATATTTATCCTCGCTTTTATTTAAGCTTCAATATAAATAAATTTAAAGATGTCTTCGTTCTTATTTTAGTAGATGTAACCCAACCTTAATAATATAGTTGATGTAATAGAAAGAGCTAATCAATTATAAAGTGTCAGATTAAAATTTAAATAAAAATTAAAAAAATATTCATATTTAATGTTTAATAATACTTTAAATAAAATTATTGAATATTTTTAATAAAATAATATATATACTTATATCCAAAAAAGCAACCCAACCTTAAAACACTGCATGGAATAATGCCGCGCACTTTGATATGCATACCATGTTAGGAGTGTTTTTTTTTTTAGTTTTACGTAATAATAATATTAAAAATTTAAATTATTATCACTATATTCTTTTATAAAAGTTATTTGTAAGAAAAAAAATTATTTAAAAATACATAAGTGACTTGTACTCTTATTAAATATAAAAAAATTATAAGATAATTAATAATTTTTTTAATATCATATTTTAATAAAAGTAAATACAAATTTGTTTATCAATTCCATGCATTTTTTACTATATACAAAGTGGGCTTGGCTAGGAGGCTCAAACAGAGCGCGTGAGTAAATCATAGGTGTCTGTAGCGCCGCCAGGCTGTCGAGAGATCTACGGGTGGTATATTGCCGCGCTACCACAAAACAACGGCCCCGATATAGCCAGGGTTCCTAAGTCCGAAATTCCAAAAATCCATCTAAACCATCCAACGAACTTTTTGTCCAGTCGGCAGTCGAGCCTCCCAAAAACCTTCTGTGCCACCTCTGTCTGTGATACTTTTGTTTCCCACCTCCCCCAAAAGAAAACCGCAGAAGTCGTTCCCTGTACCCGTACGTAAATCAATCGCCCCTTCCCCATACTACGGTGCCAGCCCCACGTGTACACGTGTTTACCAGCTCTTCCGCGAATCTCTTTTCTTCCTTCCCTTCTCATTACATATTTTTATTTACATAATAATAATTAAATGCCTTCAGGAAAATCCATTCACTCCTTAAAAGTCAAAAGACCCTCATAAATTAGGGTTCGTTGGGCGACAAATTGGGTGAAAACAGATAAAGCAATACATGCAATATACTATACACACGCCAAAATGGTATAAGTCGAATCGACTTACCAAAATGGTAATACTTTATCGACATATTTTTTGGAAAAAAGTATATCCTAATATGTAAGACAATTTTTGAACTTTTATGGATCATTGATTATTTTTTTGGGGGCCAACCTGAATTAATTATTTTTTAAGTTAGCGAAATAATTTTAATTTGTAAATTTATGAATTACTGTAAATAGGACTCCCCATTGTTCAGCGTTGGTGGATTGTTTTTTTTATACAAATATTTTTAGAAAGAATTTAAACCCACCCACGATCTAAAGACAAGATAAAATCTCTTTTGATACTAATATTTGACGGATTGCTTAAAAGTTTTTTTTATATAAAAAAAATAGACAGATTTAGCATCGGTCCCTGTCAAGATTAGAGTATAGCCTTAAAACTCAAATAGTATTTAAAAGAAATTTACTTGCCAAAAAAACTCTCACGATAACAGCAATAATTAAATTCATATTCTTATAAAAGATAAATATATTTTTTATTATTTATATCAATTTTCGTTATAAGCTTAATGTAATGTTTGCCTTCAGGAATGGTTAGGGGCCATATGCAAACTGGCAAATCCAATTCCGCATTATATGCATGTGGTATATACATGCGTAGAAAAAGAAAGGCCCGTTTGTAAATTTGATTACCAGTTGGTAATTATGGTTACATGAGATATTCACATTTTAAATACAGTTTTAATTATTTAAATTTTAAATTTTAAATTTTTTGTCAGTGATTTTTAATTAAAAACTAACTTTTTTAAAAATTAACAGTTAAAAGAATCATTATATACACATTAAAATATTTTTAAAAATAAAAAATAAAAGAGTTTTGGACGGTCCAAATTTTGGTTTTTTATTGATAAGTGTTCATAGATCTTGATAAATAACGAACTACCTCCGTACAATTTGCTATATACTCCCACAAGTTTCATGTCCCATCTTGTCACCATCAATATTCAATATCGCTTACAATATCATACACATATTTAGATTTGTTTAGATAGATTTAAAAAAAAAAGTTATTTTTTTAAAAAATATTTATAAAAAAAAAGTTCATAAAAAAATAATTTTAAATAAATAATTATTTATATAATTATTATTAGAATAATTTTTATTATTGACAAATTACTATGAAATATATAAGATAAAAAATAATACCACTGTTGACCATTTTGTTATTGTTCACTCATTACTTCTCTTCCTCTTCTTCTCCAACAAAAAGCACGGTGATGGAGAGTAGGGGTGTCAACGGGTCGGGATGGGATCGGGACAACACCGTCCCATGTCTCATCCCAAAACAATACACGGGACGCATTTTGCATCCCGTGTACCGTCTCGTCCCGTTCGGGACAAGGACGAGACATCCCAATTTTATTTTAAAAAAATTAAACTATTAGGTATTTTATGCACAGCCTGTTTATCATTAACATATAATTAGAACGCAAAAAATAATAGAAAAAATTAAATTCTCCTTATTATGATTACTAACTTAAAACAATAAATATCATTAATTATATTACAAATACCATTATTTTTTTACTTCACAAACTGAAGTTACTATTTCATCTGCAAAGAAACAAATATATATAAAGAGGAGAAAAATAAAATTATCTAATAAATAATATGATATAACTAATATTATTTTATATTTATATTTTTATAAAAAAACATAAATAAAATACAAATATTTTTTTTATTTTTTTATTTGGGACGGGACGAAAATCCCGAGGGTCAGACTGAAACCCGTCCTGTCCCGGCTTTTTCTCCCGTTCTGTCTCAGTTTGTCCCGTCCCGAAATGCCTAATTTAGGGTCGGGACAACCCGGGACGGGACAACTTGAATACCCCTAATGGAGAGCATGATGACGGAGGACACGATGATAGAGAGAACGGCGAGCACGGCCATAACTCTAGTCCCCTCTACAGCAATACCGAAGATGACTATTCTCCCATAGCGACGTTGACTAGAGACTAGCTCCAATGACCAGCGGCCACGAGCGACGACCTACCAGCGACTAGTAACATCCACCTAGTAGCGATGATGAAGAAGACCACCAACGACACGGAAGATAAAAGAGATGAGAGAAAGTAAAAAAAATAGTGGCAAAATAGTTATTGGGTAATCTATAGGTTATTTTATTGTTTCAAAAGCTATTCTCAATATCTTATCTAAAATTATAATTTTAAACCATTATTTAGTCTAAAAACTATTTTAGATAAATATGACTGTTTGTTTTAATTTTTTTTTAAACTGAAATTTAGACAAAAAAAAATTATAAAATCAAAGTTTACATTGCATCCAAACGCCTACCTGGATTGATTATTCACGGGCTCGTGAACGTACAATTTGTTCATTGGATACCATGAAATACAAAAAACATGTTTTTGTTTTATTTCAATCGTACTTGTATTATGTTATAATATAAAAGTTTAGAGGATTTATACTATAAATAATTCATGGAGGTAAAAAAATATTATAAATAATGCGTTTTTTTGAAAAAAAAAATTATATATATTAACTAATATTAAAAATACCAGTAAAAAAGACTTAAGCAGTGAATATTTGAAGATTATCTTTTTATTCGAGGTATTTCTTTTTCTGGGTCAAAACTCAGCTCCAGTTGCCCAAGTCCCAACAGCTTGTAGATCGAAAAGCCCAATAATTCAAACACAGACATGGTCCGTTGACACATTGTTTGTTTCCAAACTGGATAAGAACATGTGAATGGGATAACGAGAGTTACACCATGATCACCTCGTAAAGATCTGACTTTAATTTTTATTGTCGTCATAAAAATTATTTGAATAAATAATCTTATATATTCTATATAAATACTATACCCTAACTTTAGTAAAAAATTATACCCAACTCATCCAAATTTTTTTTTAAAAGAAAAAGACAAAAAAGAACATGTGAAGGGTTCATGAGCGTTGAGTAATGTTCCCATTTCCCAGTATTATGAAATTTATATTCCCTCCAAAATTCTCTACAAGACCACACTATCTGATTTATATTCCCTTTTCCGTGTTCCACAATCTGTACCATCAAGTCTCTTCGCCTCTGAATCCCACTTCGCTCAACCACCTCCTCGACAATGCTGCGCAATTCAAAAACCTCAAACATGTGACCCAAATTCACGCCCAAATCATCACCATCAATTACGCCTCCCTCCCCTTCCTCCTCTGCAATCTCTTTCTCTTCGATGCCAAATGTGGTTTCATCGACCTTGGCCTCCTCTTGTTTTCTACCGCTCGTGATCATTCAAGGAACGTTGTCACTTTGACCACTATTATTATGCAGCTTTCGCATTTTAAAATTCCATTACTGGCCTTGAATTATTTCAACCGAACGAGGTGCACTGGTGTATATCCAAACCAATTCACCTTCTCTGCGGTCTGGCCTGCTTGTGCTGATGCTGTGGTTGTTGCTCACGTTGAACAGATGCATGGTTTGATTTGGAAACGCGGATTTGAAAGAGATACATTCGTAGAGACTGCGTTGCTCGATATGTATGCTAAATGCTCGGATATAATCATGGCAGAGAAGGTGCTTGATGAAATGCCAGACAGAAGTATCGTTTCTTGGAATTCCATTATTGTGGAGTTTCTCAAAAACAAGTTGTACGATCGTGCTATCGGGATTTATAGGGAGGTTCTTAGGGAGAGTTTGGTTGATCCGGATCAAGTGAGTTTTTCAAGCGTGTTGAGTGCTTGCGCTAAGGGAGATTAGATTTTGGGAAACAAGTGCACGGAAACATTATTAAGCGTGGTTTGATAACACTTGTTTATGTGAAAAACTCACTGGTAGACGTAATCAAAATGTTGATTGTTTGATGATGCAATGAAGATGTTGTGCAATATACGAGATAGAGATGTTACCTGGAACGATCATGGGATGTGTCCATAATGACAACTTTGAAGCAGCCTGCAGTTATTTCCAGGCCACGAGGAGGGAAGGCCTATCACCCGATGAGGTTTCATACTCTTCCGCTCTTCATGCTTCTGCTAATCTTGCAACATTGACTCGGGTACCTCGATCCATGCCCTGATCTTAAAAACTGGGTTCATGAACAATGCATGTATTCTGAGTTCAATGATAACTATGCATGGCAAATGTGGGAACTTGCTTGATGCTTATTGGGTCTTTGAAGAAACTGAGGATCATAATGTGGTTTCATGGACAGCTATGATAACGGTTTACCAACAACATGGCTGTGCAAATGAAGCGATTGAATTATTTGAGAAGATGCTGAAGCACGGAATTGTGCCAGAATATATTACTTTTGTTTCGGTGCTATCAGCTTGCAGCCATACTGGACAAGTTGAAGTTGGATTCAGGTACTTCAATTCCATGGCTAACATCCATAATATTAAACCCGAGCCGGAACATTATGCTTGCATGGTTGACTTACTTGCTCGTAATGGCCGATTGAATGAAGCAAAGAAATTTGTAGAATCAATGCCAATAAAGCCCGACTCATCGATTTGGGGGGCTTTGCTCGGAGCATGCGGGAAGTATGGCAATGTTGAAATGGCAGAGGTCGCAGAGAGGCTTTTTGAGTTGGAACCAGATAACCCAGGAAATTATGCACTGCTTTCTAATATCTATACACGACATGGGATGGTGGAGAAAGCTGACGAAGTTAGGCAATTAATGGGGACCAACAGAGTGAGGAAGGAAGCTGGTTGTAGTTAGATCGAGTTTAGGAACCAGACTTTTGTATTCACAGTCAATGATAAGTCACATTCAAGGACGGAGGAGATTTATGAAATGCTGAAAAAGTTCAAAGAGTTGGTAAAGAAGAGAGGATATGTGGCTGACATGCAGTTAGCGACTGACAGTGTGGAAGGGTCCGAAGAACAGAGTCTCTGGTGTCAGTGAGAAACTAGCTCTAGCATTTGGCCTTCTGGTCCTCCCGAGTGGGTCCTCGATAAGGATAAAGAAAAATCTGAGAACTAGTGATGATGGTCATACTGTGATGAAGCTTGCTTCAGATATTTTTGAGAGAGAGATGGTCGTGAGAGATATCAATAGATTTCACCGATTCTCCAACGGCTTGTGCTCTTGTAGAGACTACTGGTGACTGAAACTGGAATGCTTAATTTTGAAGGCTGCCCTCTAACATCCTTATTTACCACTGTTCGGGGAAAAAAACTTCAGGTATATTTGCATGGTGGCTGTTGCGCTTCTGGTATCCATCCGTTTATGATGGGAGATACACAAACTAGTTTCTCTATTGCGTTTCACCAGCATCACATAAACCTTTCAGAATAAATTTATTGGTCTAATACACACATATTGCTAAAATAACACCAAAAAACCCTCCATTTCAGACATATTAGCGTACCAGTACCACTAGTACACATGGTTGTGCAATATGCATGATTGGAGGCTACTTAAATGTATATTCTCAAAAGGACCTGTTTGATGCAACTATGGAAGGATCTGTGCAATGTATGGTGTACGCATGCAATCATCATTTAACAGTTCAGTGTTACTTTTCATTCATTAATTTATTTATCAATTATTTTTTATCTTATTCTGTCCAGTGATCTAAGAAAATTAATTTCGTTTCTGTTCAATTGATTCCGTTCATGTGAATTATTTTTTCTTAATTCATAAAAGTACTCGCTACCAGAAAAGGAAAAGCCCCAACACTCCACTAATTTTTTTTATTGCTCACCCGATTCACTGGAATTTTATCCCGACTATATCTGGATTTGATCAGCGTTGCGCACCTGGCTATTCGGATCCCACCACTCCACTAATTTTTTTAGTTACCCACCCAGTTCACTAGAGCTTTACCCCGACTATATCCGGATCCGACCCGCGTCGTACACCTAACTATGGTGGGTGAGTCTCCCAACGGGAATTTTTTGCATACGCCAAGGCTCGAACTCGAGATTTTATTTAAATGATACCGAACCGTTTACTACTCAGACCAACACCCGTTGGTCACCACTCCACCATTTCAATTATTGTAATGGTGATTATTTTAATCTGGGGCAGGCCTGGAAGGACACCCGCCCCACTAGTAGGCGTTTGTTTTTATAGGGTTGGGCTAGGCCTAGGCCTAGGCCTAATTGACGCCTCTTTATAAAAGATGCGTCATGCGTTGAGCATCATAAATGATTTTCATTCTTGTAACAAAAAAATAAAAATAAATAATTTTCATTCACCAACGGGGTTAGTCCGAGTGATAAGCGGTTCGGTATCGCTTATCACTCGAGTTCGAGCCTTGGCGTATATAAAAAATCCCCGTTGGGAGACTCACCCACCATAGCCAGGTATGCGACGCGGGTCGGATCCGGATGTAGTCAGAGCAAAACTCCGGTGAATCGGGTGGGAAACAAAAAAAAAGTAAAAAAAAAATGATTTTCATTCCACATCACCCACAACATACATGCGTAGGTGCAGGTTTAAAATGTTGCAGATTCCATTTTCATCCCTACAATCGTTCTAAAAATCATCATGCATGAGTTTTATGAATTCAGAAATCTAGATGATAAAAGGCAGCTCCTCAATAAATGTATAGACTATGTGACTGATTAGTTTATTTTTTAGAGAATTTTTTCTAGAAAATAGTTTATGAAAAAAGTGATTATGAGTAAAATGGGTATTTAAATGATTATTATTAGAATGAATTTTGTGATTGACAAATTACCATAAAGGGCATATGATAAAAAATAAGTAAATAAATAATCATGTTATTGTTCATATCATCATGAGCCGACGGCAACAAAAGAGGAAGAAGAAGATAGCAACGATGGTATCGCCTCCAGATCTATCATATTCATCTTCTCCACCGTCCATCCCTCCTCTGTCCTACTCTGCTTTGAAGAAGACAATAACGACAACGGACAACAACGATGGCAGAGCAAAGAAAAAGAGACGACGGTGGAGTATATACGAAGCTTCCATCTTCTATGGTAAAGTAGAGAGAGAATAGAAGCTTCCATCTTCGATGGCCAAGAAGAGAGAGAGAATAGAAGTTTTCGTCTTCGCAGTAATAGAGAAGAAGAGAGAGAAGATAAGCTTCTATCTTCGATGGTGAACCCGACGTCTTTGCAGTAGTAGAGAAGAATAGAGATAATAGAAGAGATAGGGTGTTAGAAAAAATAAGGGCAAAATAGCTATTGGACAACCTATAAGCCTTTTTTCTACCTAAAAATTTATCTGAAACTATAATTTAGTCCATAAATTTTTTGAATATTTGAAAGCTGTTTTTTTTTCCACCAAACCATGATTTGGCAAAAAGGGCTTTTCATGATTTCCTCCCTTTCCAAACAGCACTATACTTGTTATTGTTCGGTGAGCCTCAAACTCAAAGTTGATTGACCTTATTTCCTCTCGTTAATTAGCAGATAATGCTCGACTTAATTTCCTCTTTGTTTTTGCATATTTATCATTATTTTAGTGGGTCTTGGCTCAAACTCCAGAGAACACACTAAGAACCTACGTTGAGTTTAGTTAAATAATTACAAATCACTGCAGGCTATCTTGTCCTTGAATGAGGTCTGTCTTGATATATACTTTGCACCTATTTGCAATCGCTTGTTCACAAAGGAACCTTTGTTTTTCCCGTTTTCTTTGATGCTTTCTGCTTAATCATGTAGCTGGAATTGGCAAGCAATTCAATTATTTCCATTATCAAATTTGGCATGGTCAATAAAAAAAACTAAAGAACTCGTTAACCAAGCAGATATAAAGTTTTTTAACTTTCTTATATATATATATATATATATTCCTTTATCTTTCCTCTTCCATCACCTTAAAGAACGGATTTGAGAGTCACAATTGAAGGGCCTTATTGGCCTATATAGTCGGTAAAAACTTGTTGATTCTTTTCATAAAATCGAATCATTGGTTTTTTCCCTTGAAGCCAATTCCACCGATGCAACGGAGTTGGCGCCACCAGGAAACAAGATCCAAAATGAGAGGAGCTCACTACAACCACCTCATATATATTATAATGCTGAAACTTTGCAATTACCCCGCACTGTCAGTATTATAAGCTCCTTATTCCTTTCCATACATACATACATATATAAATATTTGGAACAATGATTTAATTAACTGCCGCTCATGAACAAATTATACTATACGGGGAGTTGCACGCACCAGCAAATCTTGAATTGATAGCTCGATGTTTAGTGTGCGTATCTGTTAAATCGTGATGGTGTGATCAAGTTGCACTGGAATACAGCAGCAAATCCATGATGATATTTCATGTATTCAAGTTGCTTATAATTTGTTTGGAAGTATTTCAGGCTGTAGACAAAACCAGCCACTCAGCACATAGGTTCTTATTACTGGGAATATTGTCAGTATCTAGAAACAGTCTGTCCATAGAAGTATGTGATACGAAACATTTCTACTGATGATGGTATAGAAGAATGAATTTCGTGCTTGGAAAGACATAAACAATTCTGTGCTCAAGTTCCGCGCACAGAAGCCATCTACGGTTTTGTTGATGGATGAATGTGCGGTTCATTTTATCTCTTTTATCTATGAGGTGTCTCGACTTGAATTAAGCACCACTAGTTCTGACTGATTGAGAATGACACCTCAACAATAGCTCGGATTCCATTCTAGATATTTTTCTTTTTAATTTTAGCTATAGAGATCAAATCAGAAAATAGTCATGGACTTTGTAACAGTTGAAACAGAGACACAGCACCTTCTCCCATCTTGGTGCTTTCCAGTTGTACTCTTTCTCTTTCCCCAAACTCTGTCTTATTATTATCAGTTAATTTTCATTTCAGACATCAAAAGCGTCACTCATCATGGGCCGTATATTATTATAGTGATCGCCTATCAAGCTCTTCACATATATATACTTTAAAAACTGACACGTTTTGACCATTTTCAGAAACACAAATACACACACACACACACACACACACATAATGGGTTCGTGCTGCTATATGTACGTACTGCGCCATCTCTCCTTCTCTACAATGCATGCTTCCCTGTGATCTTGGCGCAGTTTGAAACACTGGTAGGGGCGTCTGTCTGATAATATAGGATATAGCTAATTCATTCTGTGATATTAAAGGGAACAAGCATGATAGATTAATCATGGATTGGTTTGGAGGCTGATGAATGAATGAAATAAAAGAGGTGGTTGTACTGTTGTTGGGAGCAGCTAGCTAGAAATGGTTGTTTATTCATGCGCATGCATTGAAGTGAGATTCATAAAAAAATGGATGCGGGTTAGGGATATCATGTGCAGGCCGGAAGAAGCAGACACGAACGGTAAGCTGGTGAGAAAACATGACTCTTATTTGGTCGAATTTATTAGGCTCCACTACCAATACTTGTATAAATTATCAGGTCCACCTCCCTTTCATCATTCAAGCACACACCCCATTTTTTTAACATTATCTTCTTTTTCTCTCAATATTTATGTTGCATCACCGTTACCTGAATCTCGTGGAACACTACAGTCTTTGATTACGTAATTCCCTTAGCTACACATATCAATATTTCCGCGTTGAAATTAAAGCAGAGAAATATTCATTTGGCATAACTTGAGGATGGTTGGAGGTGTAAAGACGCGTAAGAGAAGATAAGATCCACAATGAAAGAATGAATATATATATATATATTAAGAAGAGTTAGAGTGACCCGTGTTGAAAATAAAATGTTATAAAATTGTCTGAGATAATTTACATACATACAAAGACCAACCATTTATTTAAAGATTTGTCCGGTAGTAGAACATGACTTTTTTTTTGGAAAAAAAGAGAACATGATTCATCCAGCCACATTCAGTGAAATAGAGCTTAGTGCTGGTGATGCTGCCTGAAAGGGGAAGCAGAGGTTATAAGGTTGTGGTGGCAGTGGGAGATGATTCGGTGGAGAGAGCAGGAGGACACGTGGCGGGCAAGAGAGAGAGGCGCGATGACACATCACAAATCAGGTAAGACCCTGTGTGGGCTCATGCACGACGCGTCACGTGAATTCCACGCCTCCCCTCATCAACATTTCACTTTGTCGGGTCGATTTTTGATGACCCTCCCCCTCCCTACCACATGAAAATTTTCTCAAGCAACCAACCAAATCAGATCCCAGTAAGTGTAACCCCGCAAAATATAGTGGTTCATGCACCACGCACACTGGAGAGCGAATAAAAGATATACAGACAGATAGATGGCCCCGTGCGGGTCCCACGAGATGGAGCTAAATCCCTTACCGGGTCACCGAGGGTCCAAGTGGGCATTGCCCATGATCCTTGTCTTCTCCCCTGGGCCCCACCACGCATCCTCATTACTCCGTTCCCATCATCATTACTATTAGCTAACAAAAGATTAGACGATGGGCTTTATCTGTTGCTGCGGCCCAAGGGTGAAATGGGGAATTACCCCTTGCTGTGTTCTTATAGGACAGCCCGACATCCATTTCCCATGCTCATCACCCCATTGACTCCAATCTAATCTCTTTCTTAATTCCATTTATTTGCTAATCCCCACTTTATTTCTCCATAAGGTCCTCAACATTCTACTATATATAAAAGAAATGTTCTTGAGTGCCCCCACCTTTATCTATTTGTTTTCAAAGTTGATGATTTGGGTTTGGAGATTCCTAATCTGAGGCATTATTGGTAATTATAATTAAAGGAATTCTCGGTAAAAGGCAACAGTAAACTTGCTTAAAAGAAAGGGCGGCAGTGGCATTTCAGTGCCCCTTCCCTCCCTTAAATCAAGGGGGACCACCGGCCACATGGAAAAGGAAAATGATTATATTCGGACAAGCAATCTCTTAGATTCCACCTTCACTCCCTTGTTTAAATGTTCATTATGCAAAGCTATATCATGACCAAATCTAAGACAAAAAAGAAGAAAAAAAAAGAGTAAAGAAAAAGAAAACGACGCCGCTCTTAAACATGTGTCTCCAACAATGAAGGGGATCCAGAAGAAGAATGCTATTTTTTTTAATAACTTTCTTTTTGGTCATTAACGGATTTAATTTAATAAGGGCTTGGATTAGTCAAAAGGCCCTATTAATCCCCTGATATTATATCCTTAATGTTTAAACCGGATTATGATTGTTAATTGGTGAGTGGAGTTGAATTGAAAAATATACATAAGGGTCACTGTCCAAGCAGATTACAGCGATGGAGACATAAAAGCTCACAGTCACAGGTGGTGCTACAGCTAAAGACGGCTACCCCTATAGAGTGAAAGATAGAACTTCTGGTCAGGACCAGCGCGAGGCTCTCCAAGTCGCGTGTTCTCCAGTGCTTCCGAGGTATGCTCAATTCAGAATTTGATCATGTTTACTGTATTTTTCTCATACATGCCTGCATCATCAATCCAATGTTTTCGGAGGAAGACGATCGTGGGGATGCTTCCCGACGATTCTCTGCTCTGCACCTCCACTGAGGCTAATCGACTCCACTGCAAAATTCCACCGCATTCTTCCCCCTTTTCGTATCTAAATCGACTTCTTCACCTCTTTCAAACTCATCGACGCCACGGCCTCCAGTGCCTCTTTTCTTTCCCGGGAAAATCATGTAAAACCAAACCCAGGACGGTCTTCTCCACAATTTCTGAATCTACTCGAAAATATCGTAGCCTATTCTTTGCTTCTTCTGCGTTGTTGATGAAAAATTGGTCGTTATGCATGGATCTGGCATTATGTTTTAGCATTTTTATTGTCGATCATTTTGGTTGAACTCGGAGAGAAAAGAACGCGATGGACAATTAATTCAGTTGTGTTAGAAAAGTGCCAATGTGTTCCGCACGGGAATCGCTCATCTGTTTTTAATTGTTCCTTTAGAAACTTATAACTCACATTGTTCTGTGCATTTTAATCGCTAATGTTCCCGCACTACAACGTTATCTCCCCCGCGAACTATGACCCTAAATATATTCCTGATCATCGCTCGCCTCCTGGCCATCTATATATCTTTTTCAGGAAATTGCAAAGCCAGCACTATGCAGATCTTCTCTGCATTCCTCGTACTCATCTTCTTCTTTTTTATTCTCTATATCTGCCTTGGATCTCTCACCCCCACTCTCACGTTATATCTGGTGAGAACCTTTGAATTGATCGGACTCCAGTTATGGAGAATACGAACATGTTGGTTCGGGCTGAGTCATTAAAGTGTTGGAACACAAAAATGCGAAGCGAGGAGTGGGCAGTTTAAGAAGTTTAAGCAACGAGAAGTTGATTTCGGTTTCAGCTTTCAAATTTCAAACCGAGATTTTATAATTCCATTCACTTTTAAGACCGTATGCCCAAAGCTTAGTCGATTTTCATAAGCGAGAGAGACTTGGTGACATTAAAGACTAAAAAGGGAGGTGGAATGGAAGGGAAGGAATTAGAAAGAGAGAGAGACTTGGTGACACACATTTTTGTTTTTTGTTTTAACTTCTAACTTTTAACGGTGAGAGAGGTGTTAAGAAAGGGTGGGGTTATGGTCGGAATTTTGTGGAGTGAAGACACAAACGTGTCATTTAGCCGCAGCGGAGGCGCAGAGGACCGACACTGCTAAGAAGAATTGCGAACACATTTTCCCAGGGGAAACAAACTAACCCGCTTACCGTACACGTGGTCTTAGCGGCATCTATTGGACAACGAACGGGGAGTGAGAGATAATGTTGGTGGGGTTGTGTTCAAAGTTCGAACTTCATTCATAGATGATAGAGCAGGGATATATTAAGGCTACACTCCCATCTGGGCCGGGGACAGATGCTTAGGGTGCAATCGCCCATGAGGAGAGTGGGCCTCTGTTGAGAAGCATTTGCTGGTGTAATGGGGTGGGTCCCACATTAAAAACAAAGGAAACCTAACCGCGATTGCTTGATTAACTATGGTTAAATTCCCAACAATTGTTTTTTTAATTTAATTTGTCTCTGTCTATTCTGGACGCACCCCTTCCGTGCGTGCGTTTTACTGATTGGCAGCTTTGGTCTTCTGCGACTCTGCAAGCCTTTTGCCGTCATCTGCATGCACTTGACTCGTTTCCTTTTCGGAAATTTTGGGTCCTCTTTCTTCGAACCAAAATAAAGTCTTTGAAGACGGCTGTGGATAACTTCTAGCGTAAAATAACAAACGATCCACTCAATCTTGATGCATTTGGATTAGCACACTTTGTTAATTCGAGGAACTCTCGTTTTCCGAATTTGTGTTTTATGCCCTGTTGAGGGTTTTACGTGCTATTCAGAGCTCTTAGTTGTGATTGGAGTTACATGACCCTACCATTCTCTTTGCCGATAATTACTACTGCGATTTTACTGGGAGCTGCAATCTGGTGTTTTTTTTTTGCCGATTATAAAACAAACCACATCGAATCTTTTTTAAGTCTCCTGACTTGCTTGGGTCGGTTTTGGTATGATATAGCCACTAAAAAAATTGTTTGACTCATGTTCCATAATTAATTCAATTTTGTATTATAGCTTGTTCGTGATAAGGACTTCAGCACTCAGAAATATTTTTATTTTGCATGCTATTGCAGGCTAACGTCGAGTGTTCATTTCTTTCATCGTTATTCGCCTTCCAAAAGTTTCCGAGCTAATATAGGATGTCGAAAGCAACAAGTACCAAGTGCCTAAAAGTGGGCAGGTATTTCTGAGTATTACTTTGTGCTGCCATCGGTCATCATGCCTCTTTACGAGTTATACAGAATGACTAAAGCGAAGTTTGATTCTAAAGAGAAAGACAGCACATGTGCAACCGATCAATCTTCCCCGTAAGTTTTGTAGCGTCCACTGCAGTAAGCTTTTCATTCAGTTCATTTTATCATTGTTGATTCATGTTCATTTCGTGTCCTTGTTTTATGTGTTGAAATGCAGACCGGAGAATGACTTTTTTGAGCTGGTTTGGGAAAATGGTCAGATTTCGATGCAGGGTAAGTCAAGCAGAGCAAGAAAGAGCCCAGTACATAAGAGTCTTCCATCTCACAGCTTACCATCTCACAGTCCAAGGACTGGAGATAAAGATGTAAGATTTGGTATTGATACAAGGATGGGTAAGTTAGGGGATTTATACTCTGGATTAAATGAAATTCCAATATCTGTTCCTTCGCATGAAATGAATTTGAGCCAAGATGAAGACATGATACCTTGGTTGAATTATCCAATGGACGACTCTTTGCAAAATGAATATAGTTTTGATTTCCCGCGTGATGTATCTGGGGTCACCTTAAACGAGTTCCCAGCTGCCTCAAATAATTTTGCTCTAATGGATAAAAGAAGTAACGGCAATCAGATATGTAAGGACTCTCACAAAAGTCCTGTGCCTGGTGTTTCAAGTTCAGAACAAGCAAATCTTACCAAGGGATCTTCAAATGGAGAAGTTGGGACTAGTAGGCCGAAAGGAAACAACAGCCAGTTATACCCACCATCATCGCAGCGATGTCAAACATCATTTGCATCTATTAGCGCCAAAATATCAGATATCACTGAAAATAATACAAGTAATGCAATACTGCAAGCACCTTGCGGGGAAATCACTCAGATTCCATCTTCCTGTAGTGATTTTTGTTGCCTAAATATGAAGAAACAAGATCCTTTATGTCCTAGGAATAGTTCTAACATGATGAATTTCTCCCATTTTGCAAGACCTGCTGCCATTGTGAGAGCTAATCTTCAGAGCATCAGTATGATGTCTGGTTTGTCTTCAGCAAGACCAGAAAGCTTGGGAACTAGGAAAAAGGATGTTGATGCAAGTAGCAGCAACCCTCCTGAATCAACACTCGTTGATTTGAATAATCAAAAGAACTGCCAAAAGCTGGTCATAGACCCATCAAAGGCTGAATCAGCCAATGCGAAATCTCTCGGACAGATGACCGATTTTGCAAAGCAGTTTGACCATTCTTGCAAAGAGGACGGTGCATATAAGAATGATCAAGTTTCCAATCAAGTTCCCGCGGAAAGTGGCACCAAAGGACGACCAGTTGTTGAAAAAAGCATTAACCCTGAAGTAGCCTCTTCCTCCATTTGCTCAGGAAATGGTATGAAGAGAGGTTCAGATAATGCAAATAAGAATTTGAAGCGAAAAAGTCAAGATACTGAGGACTCTGAGTGTCAAAGTGAAGTAAGTTAATAATAATGTTTGCTTAACATATTCTGTATGTTAATTTCTTTCTCTTTCGTTTTTATTTTTTCCTTAATGAAGCAAGAACATTTTTACTTGCAGGAAGTTGAGGAAGAATCAGTGGGCATTAAAAAGGCAGCTCCTGCACGAGGTACAAGTTCTAAGAGAAGTCGTGCAGCTGAAGTGCATAATCTATCCGAAAGGGTGAGCAGGGCCAACCACTGTTTGTGTTGTGTTCAATATGTTTTAAAGTAAAAACAAAAGAGCAATAGTCATTTTTTGTTCATGAGTTTCTGTTGTTTTGTTTCTGTTATACATGACTATTCATGGTATTCTTGTCAACTCTTGTATCCAGAGGCGAAGAGACAGGATCAATGAGAAGATGCGCGCATTACAAGAACTCATCCCAAATTGCAATAAGGTGATTTCACTTGGGATTTAAATTTAGATCAGAGGATTACTAAATCTGTTCCTGTAGAAGTATTATGAACTTATTATAAGTTAAAGCACTAGAAGTATTATGGCAAGGCTGCAACCTTTGAATTGCATGTGAAAATACTGTCTTTGGCTGAGTTAATTTTAATGGGTATGACAGAAGCTTCATATCTTGAGCATTAAACATATTGGCCAACAAAACAAAAAAGAAAAAAAGATCATAAAATCCTCACGCATTTATATTTGGATCATATTGTTTACTTGATTCTTTTTTGCTGACTTCGTTTCCTGTTAGGTGGATAAAGCATCAATGCTGGATGAGGCAATTGAGTATCTTAAAACACTTCAACTCCAAGTTCAAGTGATCTTTCTCTCTATACCTCTCTTTACCCTTATCTTTTAATTTAATTTTCTTGAGATTTTTAATAATAAAGTAATAGCGTGGGGTAATTTCCTATCTTTATATGCAGATTATGTCAATGGGAGCTGGTTTATATGCGCCTCCACATCCTATGATGTTACACCCAGGAATGCATCACATGCAGACACCACATATGGCTTCATTCTCACCCATAGGAATTGGCATGCAAATGGGTTATGGGTTGAGCATGTCTGACATGAATAGTGGATCCCCTAAATTCCCAATGGTTCAGGTGCCCCATATGCAAGGAACTCATTTCCCTGTTTTACCTATGCCTGGAACCACTGCTGCTTTACATGGGATGCCAAGATCAAGTCCTCAAGCATTTGGGTTTCCTGTTCGCGGGCATTACATGCCAATGCCAAATGCTCCTGGAGTTTCTATGCCAGGAGGGCCCCTAATGAACCCTTCGACTTCAGGACAAAATGCCTTTGGAGCTGCAGGACTTGGGGAAACTGTGGTTTCGGCTTCAGCCTCTAGTTTAAAGGATCCAAGGCCAATTGTGAATTCACAAGTTATGCCAAGCACAGGTGGGAGTAACTCCACAGTCCAGATGTCTACTCAGGTACTGGATAATTTCTTGAGATGGGTTCAACATACACCAAACATGCTAGTAGATGGATTTATTACAATAGACATGGTATCCAGTTATATGCCTACGTAACAGGCCCAAATCATGATGCTCATCTTCTTATTCATGCTTCACCTTCCCAAACCATGTTGTATTTGTATGACCGTAATTACCTTTTACTTTTGAAGGATATGCTTGAGAGGTTCACATTTCTAAAGGGCACTTGTGATTTTAGAGGCTGAGAAAAAAGATAGAACTGTAAGGAACATTAGGAAGATGGTAGCAAATTATTCTATGCTTGAAGCTGGATTATTACCGACTAATACGCATTTTTATTCACAACAAAATTCTGTTATATTCAAAGACAATAGCTTTGTCTCGTAATCTCATAATAGTTGATAAATGTTCAGATTCTGACCCTTCCTACTATATCTGTCTATTATTCATTTATTTAACGTCTACTCTTGTCGTATTGTTTACAACTTTCTGCCATACTTTTATGCAAGTTTATATATTCTTGCCGATTTTAATTTGATATTCTTCTCTCAACTTTAATGCTAGTGTGAAGGAACGAATGTTGGAATTGATCAGACAGCACTAGTGCATTCTAGCGGGCATACCTCCAATATTAATGACAGCGGAGCCACTAATCCTGGCAAAGAAGATAACCCTGTGATTGGTAAATCTCGTAAGTATCATTAAGCACAAACACACATCCACATCTAGAAATAGTCCTTTCAAGTTTCAACTTTATGACTTATAAACATGTCAGCTCCCTCTTAATTTTATTTATCTAGGCGAAATCCATTGCCACTAATATGGGAATCATGATCTTGTCGTTAACGTTTGAAAAAAAAATAATAAAATCATAATATAAAATTTAATATTTAAGTTGCATTGATTATGGCTTATAAATGATATATCCTGCGAGTTCCTCAAACACACACACGCACACGTGCATGCATATAAAAAGTGAGTCTTCATGTTGACCATGTCGTTAAAATAATAGTGAGAGTCTTCATGTTGTTTAATGCTCGTAAGAAGTATAATCTCATGTTTATATAGCCTATGGTTTTGCTTTTCTTATAGGTAATGACTGACGCTAAGATCGTGGGCTGTTAAACTCCTTTGCATGATTCTTATCATTGTAAGTTCAATCACATAGGATATGTTAGAGTCAGCAAGGGTGACCCATAAAATTTTTTTTTCTCAGAATCCTAATTACTGGACTCTAGGATAGCAGAAACACAAATTTTGGCATCACGGGCGAGGACACTCATTTGTACATTCATTTGGTGACCTTCCAATGAATCAGCGCCAAAAATTCAAAATTCCGCGTAGAAATATGCTCTAAAATGTTCTATTCATATTTTTCCATGTGATTCTTTGTATCAATGAAATAATAATGTTGTCAGCGGCCAAGGCGATCTCTGGTGGTTTCCCTTTCCTACATCCAGAAACAGAGGAATAAAGAATGATTCATGCGTGTATGGCAAATGGTTACTGAAGATTTGCTTTCTTTCATGCATTTATTGCCGCAAACAGATGCCCCCTTGGGTCTGATAATCTCTTTCTTGGGATCAATTTTTGTGTACATAGATAAGTAATTGTTTAAATGTATCGTATCTCTACACGTTGCTAGAACCATCTCTTGTATGCACGCAAAAATTTCTTATAAAACCCGTTTTGTGCAAATCAGATGAAGGTTACCAATGCGGTTGTCGTTCACAAGAAACAAAATAAGCTTCCAAAAGATTGGAAAAGTGTCGAAATTGAACCTGTATACACTGTTGAGGCTTAAATTATAAACACTCTATAGGAGTTTCAAACAAGATTATAAGGTTTGATACAGAACTCCGCTTTGACACAACCATAATATATGGATTCTAATAATCTCTATTAGGTGATATATGCTCCCCGCCTTACATAACAACATTTAAATTGATCCAATAATTTATTAAGAACAATCAAGAACACAAAACAATACATATTCCCAAAATGAATAACGCATAAACAAACAATCAAAAGTTTTCAGCACTGCCTAACGCATGGCATATAGATCTTCTATGTACACTACACTCAGCACACTCTTCTGCATTCAATTCAATTACAAACAAAACCAAGGGAAAAAACAACTACGCTATTCACCACAACCGAGAAAAAATACAACACCTCTGTAAATTCTGCAAGCTGGCTTAATCCATTCCATATATACCATTATTTGACTTTAATATCACCTTTAGTGTCCGCTGTGAGATTCTTGGAGCTTGGAGATTTTCCAGTGAGAGCCTTCTTTGCTTTCACTAGTGACTGTTTGACCTTTGATATTATGTTATTCGATTGCTTTTGAGATTTTGTTATAGTCTCTTTCGGAACGTCCTTGGCTGTTTTTGTGGCATCGCTTTCTTTGGTGGCAGCCTCTGTAATTGGAGCCTCGGTTTTCACAGGCTCCTCAACTTGTTCTTTCTTTGCTCCAGATTCCTCGTATTCTTCAAATTTAGATGCCAGAGTTTCTCTAACGGGCTCGCTTACAACTGTGGATCCGTCATCCACCTTCTTCTCTGCCTTATCGGCTTCAGGCTGATTATCTTTTATGGTATCCACCATTTTCACACCCTCTTCTTCTACTTCAGTTGCTGTTTCCTTTGCTTCATTCTTTTGTTCCACAACCTTGCTTATTTCCACTTGTGCTTCTCTTGACTGTTTTTCAACAGCCACAGCGGGAGCAGCAGCAGAATTCTGGTTTTCCTCTGTCTGGTCGGTTTTAGTTTCCGAAACCCCGACCCCTTCATTTGACACCCCTTCAACCTCATCCTTCTTGCCCTCTTCTTCAACAACTTTCTCTGCATTTACAGTAGAAGACTCCACCCCATTAGCTTCAGAAACTGCTTCAGCTTCCTTCTTTGATGCATCTTTTGCTGTGTTTTCAGTGATACTGATTCCTTCCTCCTTGTCAGTTTTCTCTTCTTCAACAACTCTCTCTGAAGTTGCAGAAGAAGATTCCACCACATTTCCAGAGGCTACTTCAGCTTCCTCCTTGGACACAACTGGTGCAATGTTTGTGGTGACACTAATTTCCTCCTCTTTGTCATATTTCTCTTCTTCAGCAACTTTGTCTGCTGTCACAAGAGAAGGTTCTACCACATTTGCAGATGTCGCTTCAGCTTCTTCCTTTGGTGTAACTTGTGCATTGTCGCTGGTGACACTCTTTTCCTCCTCTTTTTCAATTTTCTGTTCCTTCACTGTATCATACGATATCTCTTTAGTTTCCGCCGACTCACCCGCAAGTTCTTTCTCAATCACCACTTCCTTACTCTTCTCCTCTACCTCTGAATCCTCTTCTCTTGGCTTTCCCTCCACTCCATCAGACACACGCTCTGGTTCAGCCTCCACGCCCTTGTCTTTTTTCTCAACTTCTGACACTTCTTTTGGCTTTTCCTCCACTTGGAGAGACCCAAGTTCCGGTTTCTCTGTTTCCACAGTCTCTGGCTCTTTAGGAGGTCCAACCTCAACTTTATGTTCTTTCTCTACGTTTTCATGGATAACTGTCTCTGATTGCTCATCTTGTTCTTTATCCAAGGACTGCTTTTCCGGTTCACTTGGGTGATCCTCAACTTCAGTGACCACGGGTTCTGGCTTCTCTGGTTCTGTAGGCCCTGCTTCGTGATTGATACTCTCTTTCACTACTTCTCCATCAGATTTTTCTACTTCTCTTGTATTTTCCTCAGTTGTGTCACTGGGTTTTTCGGTGGCTTCAACTGAAGGTTCAGGAGTTGAAACTCTCACTTGCTGCTCCACCTCCTTTTTCTCCTCTTCTGTCTCCGCTTCTTCTGATTTTTCCACCGCTGGTGTGGCTGAACTTGTTTCTGAACTCTCTTTCTCTTTCACTTCCTCTGATTCCGATTCTTTTGGAAGAGTAACCTCATCGTGGTCAGTTGATTTCTCTATGGTTTCAGCTGCCACTTCCTTTATTTGCTCTTCTTCCTCTGTTTCTGTCTTCTGTGGTGTTTCCTTCTCAGTAACTTCTGTAGGCTCAGACACTTCAGGATCTGCTTCTGGTTCCTTGACACTGATTGGCTCTGAATCGGGAACGAGCTTCTGTTCGTCTTGCTTCACATTATCTGACACCTCAGTAATGTCTTCTTCCTTAACTTGCTTCTCTTTCTCTGTTTCTTTATCAACAACAGGCTCTGCTGCAGAATCTGTGGCTGGTTCGATTACTGTTGTGGGCTGTGATTGAGGAGGAAGTTCCTTGATTTGCTCCTTCAGATTGTCTGCAACAGATTCCTGTAATGCTCCTTCACCATCAGCCTCCTTCTCTTCTCTCTCAGCTTCTTCTTCTGTCTTGGACAACGTAGGAGCTTCATCTTTAGCCTTGTCAAGCTTGTCTTCATTTTCATTTGTCAAAGAAACCGTCTTCTCTCCAATGCCTTCTTCATTCTCCTTCTTCTCAACTTGCTGTAACAAGGATTGGAAACCAATTATCATTAAATCTGAGCACACACAAAGACACAAACATTTATATTACTGACACGGTAAACTGTAAAGGCTGAAATTTGTAGAACATGTAACAAGCATGATGCTAGTGGACACAAATCAGAATTTGTCGTCTTCTTCCTTTCCATAATTGGACTGCATCTCTAAAAGGTTTATGAAAACGAAATCACTTAGAATTCTAGTGTAGTTCTTCAATCTACACATCATTAAATGAGTTTTAATTTCTTACAAAAATATTATCTGTTGCAAAAAATAAAGAATAAAAATGATCGGAAATATTTCATACCAACTAACTGATATGCTAACTAGTCTGATACTTTTGTGCTGGAAGAATCTGCTGAGAAGAAGGACAACAGTGAAAACCTTCTATTCTGCTTTAGTTATTGCTTCTTCTTCTTCTTTTTTTATTGTGCTTTAGTTATTGCTTTATTGGAACTTATAATCCATATCTATAGAACAAAGCTTATATATTATTCTCTCTCATAAGTAACAACATATACTTGTTGCTGGAATCTTCCAGACTCAGCTTCAACAGCGAAATGGATAATTTTTGCTGCTATCTCCTTTTCAAAAAGGATCATCCAAAACTACAAATCAGTAACTGTTGGTCTATATGAGCCTCAGCCTTAAAAAGGAGAGATATCAGCAAAACTTGTTTATAGTTTACCAACTAAGTAGATTAAAGAAAACAGAATGAAATATGCAGAAAGTTGAGGATCAAAAGATAGAAGGAAAAGGCATCAAACCTCATCAGTAGCAAGAGTATGATGAGCAGGAGCAGCAGTCTGAGTAGCCATGGAGAAGAAGAAATTCAGGAGCAAAGTGAGGGTCTGAGATGAAGAGAAGCTGGGATTGGGAAAGAAAATGAAAGTGAAAGAAAGGAATAACAGGGTTGGCAACAACTCAAGGGAAAAAAAAGAGAGGAAAGGCAAAAACAACTTTAGAAGAAGAACAACGAAATGTCAAGAGGAAAAAAGCAGAAACATGGTTGTCTGACAGACTGTACCACATGAGCCTAGTATGGTGTCAATGATTTAGAAGGATCAATCTGGCAACAAAGTTTTTCCTTTGTATAATGGAATTTAATTATTTGAGATAAATTTGAAAAGGCGACCATATGGTTGTGGCAAATTGACAAGCTTTATTGGAGAAGTCGGGGACCAGATAAGCATCCATAGAATAAACGGTCCATATATTTGGCCCCTCATCATTCTTAATATCCAAAAAAGACCATAATTAAATTATAGGGGAGTTTCGCTAGTGCCATGATGATTATTAGAACCTGTCAGAAAGGTGGACGGGATAAAATCAGAACGTCAAAGAAAATGAGCGTAATTACTCCAAAGTGACGACATTATTCATTTAATCTGCCCCTTCGGCCATGTTTGTTCCACGTTTGTGTCTTCTCAATTACTCAAATCTTCGAACTACTATTCAAATGCGTCCCTTTAATGACAATGATATTGCGTCAAGTCATTTCAAAGCATCGCTGGTTTTCTTTTTCCTTAAAAGAAAATGCTACTAAAATTAATTAGCGACTTAGTTTTTTTTTTATATATACGGTAGGTGTCAGGTCTTCTAATAGAGCTCAACAGATTTGTAGTTTTACTTGATCTATTTTTTCAGGTGTGATTAATTGAATTTGAAAGAGATACTGTGAAGTTAAAATGATTTTTGGGATTGGTTTGGTTTACTGTATAACTAAATTGTCGTTTGCAAGGGAGAATGAAGCGAGAGTGTTGGCAAAACGGGGGAAAAAAGAATGAATTGGGGAAAAAATGGTTACAAACCTCCATGGGAGAATAAAGCTCTTTGTGGGCACACTTTATCTTTTTGGTTGGTGAGATGATAATTTTGAGGAAAGCTGACTTCCCTTGATTGGGCCGACTTTAGGGGCTTCAATCATTAAATCTTAAAAGTGTTTTAAGATACATAAGCCCAGATAATGGACTTTCTTGTTGGGCTTAAGACGCCTTGTTCGGAGCCCTTGTAGAGTCAGTTGGATACATAAAGCCCACGCTGTACACAATTAACCCAACTGAACCAGATAAGTGGGCCCGCAAAGACAAATGGCTCATTTTGGCACAACAATAGGCTTCTGTTACTTTTTTGGTTAAAACAATAGGCTTCTGTATTGGTTGTGGGGGAGTAATTAGGGATTATGCTAGGAAGTGGATTACAAGATTTACACATATAATTAGCCCTTGTAGTATTAGTGAGGCTGAACCGTGGATAATTTTCAAAGGGCTTCAACTGATTTAGGATTTGGGTCTTAAGAAAATTATTTTGGAGTCAGATGCGAAAAATATAGTTGAATCTACTTATTTGGTGGATAATAGCCATGGGTGCAGCCTATTGATGGTACAGATTTATGAGCTTTTAAAATGACAATGGGATATTCAAATTATATATATTTCAAGAAAGTACAATCAAGTTGCTGATGCTCTGACAAAATAAGAACTATCCAAATCTATCTTTTTTAAGAGTTTGCCCCTCTAATTTGGAGGCACTAGTGTCTAAAGAGTAGATGGGAATTATTTTCCCATAGTATGAGTTTCTTGTAATTTGGGTCTAACCCTCTATTGTATCAAAACAAAAAAAAAGGCTTCTGTATTGTTTTGCCTCTCGAAATGAATGCCTTTATTTAGAGACCAGAAAAAACATAGATGCATCCCAAAAAATCGAACAAAATTATTTCGACTTTGATAGCAAATATGAAGAGAGGAAAGGATCTTTAAAACATGATATTTGAGTTTGAACCACACTATTTAAATGAAAAGAAAAATTTGTTGAAAAATGTGAAATTTATTTTAAGTATTTCAATGTTCATAGAAGATTAATTTTTAGCTATCGGTTGAGAAATATCGTCTGATTCTATCAAAAAATTATGAGGAGAGGAAGAGAACTTATTATATATTGATATCGTATTTATCAATCTTTTTATTAATTTATATTGTAAGAAATATTTATTTTTTAGAAATCAGATGTTATATTCTAATTGATAGCTTAAAAATTAATCCTCTTGAGATGTAGAGATTGCTGAAGTGGGGACATAATATTTAAGAGACCCAATCATCTATCTATCTGATACGCCAAACTTTGTTGGTATAAGAAATATTTGGAAAAGAAGATGTGGGAATTTTGATGAGACCCCGTGGTTGCAATGAAAAGTATAGAGAGCCAACGGGGAAGAACCAATTTTGATTGAGAAGACTCAACTCATGGGGCTTAGAATCTCAAACAGTTATCTCCTAAACTTGAAAGTAATCATGTTAGTGCGTCCAATGAAGTTGACCGCCACTTCCTCCACTACAAGACATGTAATTATTATTATTCACGCCTTGAGAATATTTCAACCAGACAAATTAAACTCTTTTGATAATTGATGATGCCTTCATTAATTGATATCCCATCACCATCTCTCCCTAATCACAATTATAATGTTCTAGATATATATAGAAAGCGTCGCCCGCGCGAGTGTGTGTGTCATCATCACACGTTTCTTTGACAAGACAAAAGACGTGTAATTAAAGTGTTTGTTAGCGAAAAACTTAAGGAAATTGCATGTGCTTATGTTCCCAAGCAGCCTTAACGGGCCATTTGAATTAAGATAACTCACCCAAGGGTCTTCTCGCTCAACCTGACCGCTTCTCTAATTACTTGCTTAATTAATTAGCCTTGATATCCATAACCACACAAAATCCCACAACCAGGCGTGGGTTACAAACCTGTTGTAACTGGTTCTAGTGTTGTGCGCACAGCTCCATTATGTGAAGCTTCTCTGGTTTTGAAAAAATATATATATAGCAGTTGCCCTTTAATTAATTAGCTGTCCGATGCAAAATTAGTCTCAGAAAATATGATTCTGATGGACTTCTGGAGGCTGCCTCTCAATTCCCTTTCTTTATCGTGGTCTTCCAAATTAATCCTTCTTTTATGGCTAGCCCCTTGAGACTTCTCGAAGTCTACCCTTTTAGACTGATCAAAATAATTACCAGGATAATGGCCCACGTCTTCCAAAATGATAACATATGCTCTTACTTAAGAACATATGCCTCAAGTTGTCAGAAGTTCCGGCAAAGTGTAAACAAATATGATATTCCTATATCTGAAACTTGATTATAATCCAACTTGGTTTGGTCAATCAAGGGATTTAAAGGAAACCAGATAATCAGCTCTTAAATTGCAAGCACCGTCTTTTATTTAAGGAGAGCTCGTAGCAAAGACGAGACTTGCTAATCAATCATTAATGGAAGACTTTGAAGCAAAAAAAGAGAACTGAATTTTTAGTCATTCTTTATTTTGAATTTGTGGGAACATGCGTTGGACCTAGATTGTAAAGCTTAATTAGTTTTGGTGATGGACCTACCAAGATTAACGTCAAATATTCTCATTCACCAATAATGCTATACATAATAATCCCTCTATTATATATGCAGCTATTTCCCTTTTTTATGCTTGCCAAAATAATAATAAAAAGAAAAACTAAAAACTGATGAGGGGTCATCAGTGGCTCCATCTGCTAAAGTTTCCATACGGGTATTCGATTAATCCTTTCCCAAAGGAATATAAAACTGAGAGGAGGCATGCCTTTTCATGTTTGTTCCAATCATTTGCAGTTAGAGATTGATTCCCAGAAACGCAGACATGAGTTACTTATATATTTTCATTCCAAGCAAAACACAGAGAGCAGAAGAAGAAGAAAGAGGTGCCCACAATAATATAACCAAGCTGGTACCGACCTCAAATTGGTCACTAATTTAAATGGCCTACTTTTGTTTATTATTTTTTTAGGGAAAATTAAGATATATATATATCCACAGGACAACGAGGCCGACACAAATTATTGACGTGGAACGGAATGCAACAACAAATGAACATTTTACACGAGGATTGAAGTTTGACTTGAGTGAACAGCTCATATATATATATGGGGAAGAAATTAGGATAAGCTTGGAAATGCATGATGAGGCATGGAGATTACGAGCATCTTCTCTTATTGTTTTTTAAAATAACCCATTTGGACACTGCTCTAAAAGCATGGAAGCAGCTCAATGTCAGAACAAAGAAAGACAGGCTATCATGCAGAGAAAATTGAATCAGTATTATTATTATTATTATCATCACTAATTTATTTATGCATTTTCCTATCCAGAATAATTAATGGGCCAAGATATTTGTTTATTTCAAGCTCAACACATGATCGTCGAAGAATATGTGCTAACGGACAAATTACTAGTTTGGATGTTTGTGTGCGATCAATGAATAACTTGGAGGAGGATATTTTGCAATAGTGCCATCTAAGGAGGACAAAGGAAATGGTTATTATTTTAGAGTATTTTGATTACTTTTATTCCAAGCAATGTCATTGTATATATTCCATTCATCTTTTTTAAACATCTAAGCCTTTTGGAGAGTATAAATTTAATTTACATACGACTTTATACACATGATGATATACCCTTGTCGTTGTCTTCAGTTTTGGTGCTTTTAAATGATTTGCTGGTCAATTAATTATTTTACCTTTTGCGACGACCTTGTCTTTCTGTGCGCATGCAAGGTGGTGACTTGTTCTTCATAAACCTAACCGCCGAGAACATTCCTATTTTGCTATTTGTTTTTGAATTTCTGAATTTAACCCAAATTGAAACCTCAGTCACATCAATCATGCTAAAATTATAAGAATTGAACGCAACAATTTACACGAGAAATTCATTAAATTCTCATTTTTAAATTTTTCAATTAAAACATGGCAACAGCACGACTTTTGAGACTATGGATATATAATTTTTACAGTTTAACGTATGTGATTCAATTTTTAATACAACATGTTGCACATGTTATTTTTTATCCAAAATAAATTACACAATTTTGATTATTATATATACAAACTTTAAAATGGAACTTGAACTAAACAACGGAGGTCAACTTGGTGAGCAGCCTCTTGCACACGTTATTATAATATTGGTGAAGTTTGCATAGGCTTTATATGTATTGAATAGTTTTGATTGGACAATGGAGCAGTCCTTTTACTATAAAATTTCTTGTTTATTCTACTAAGCACGCGCGCTGCTGTAGTCAATAATATTTAAAATATCATTAAGTATTAAATATAAATAATTTTTTAATAAAAAATTAAATATTAAGATTAATTCTTTTTAAATCTAATTTTGTGGTATTTTTTTCTGTATAAAATTGTAATTACATTTACAAGCAATACATGGTCAATAATAGCCTTGACTCCTAACATTGGTGCGCTAAAAATCTAAAACCAAGTACGAATAACGGATTAAGCCCAAGCTAGCCTTGATGAATAGAATAATAAAGCAGTTAAAGTCTTGTCAAATTAAGTATGCCTGCAATTTGTAATAATTCATCATCAGCATTTGTCTGCTTTCGCGTTTAGAGAATTGCAGCATCCAATAGACAAACTAAAACGCCAATTTGCACTATTGGGATCGAGGAATCCTTATTTATATGAAGAGAAGTAGAGGGGATTAATTCCATAATTAACTAGAGTTTTAATATCTTTCCAAACAATCGGAGAACTTGTGTGAATTCAGACAACTAAACTTAAAGAAATCGACATTCAATTAAAATGTCGAGTGGCTTTCAAGTTGCAAAAAACACGATTACTTTGAGGGGTTGGTAGAGTTTCTGGCATTTTCCGAGAAAAGAGAAATGAACTGAACTTGCGAAGATGTCAAAAGCGTCATTGGATTTTGTAGCCAAATCGAAAAGCCGAAAAGAAAGAGAAGCGAGTGAATAAATGATGGGCGAAGAAGAAAGAGAAGGGTTCCGTTATCGTGAATTTAATGCGGAATACTTAATATGTGAAGGTTGCCAATACGGGGCGTTTCCTGTGAGCAACAAATTCGCCCTCGTAAACCACAGTGAAACGGGTGTCTTCGTTGCTTAAAATCCTCTTTTAGCAAAAGTGTGCAACAATGGTAAACATGTTGTCACTCCCCTGCAAACGTATAGATCTTCTAGAGCCAAGATTTTTTTTTAAAAAAAAAATATTTAGTTTGAAATAATATGTTTTAATGAACATGGATTTATTAAATAAAATGAAGTTAATATTATATTAGATGACCCACCCCAAGGGTCACAAGGCTTTGAAGGGAAAGTCCCGTGAAAGGAGAGGAGCCCAGCTGGGGAAAGTCATTCACAAATTCAAAAACCTCAATTGCCTAACCACCACTGCCCCTCCAGTTCTATTCTATTTATTTGATTCCCTATCAACCTCCCATTTTGTTTTCTTCAACTAGCTTCTCAATTTACCATCTTCCCTCCTCCTCCTCCTCCTGCCTTCTTCCACGTAACACTGTTTGAGTTACAGACCTTTTTGAAGCGTCCAAGGTGGAGTGCACATGGGAAGACACTCTTGCTGTTACAAGCAGAAACTCAGGAAGGGCCTCTGGTCTCCGGAGGAAGACGAGAAGCTTCTCAATTACATCACCACGCATGGCCATGGATGTTGGAGCTCCGTCCCCAAACTTGCCGGTACTAACCCTCTCTTGTCTCATTCATTGATTTCTGTTGTTTCCTTAGTGAAGGCCATGAATCATTCTAAGCTTTTCTCCTTTCTCCGTGGCACAGGCTTGCAGAGGTGTGGCAAGAGCTGCAGGTTGAGGTGGATAAATTACCTGAGGCCTGATTTGAAAAGAGGAGCATTCTCGCAGCAGGAAGAGGAATTGATAATTGAACTCCATGCAGTCCTCGGCAACAGGTGAGCTATTCATAAGGCCTCTCTCTATCTTTTGCCCTTCGGATTATTGCTCTTGTTCCATACATATTTGATACTTATGTCTCTGCCGCTTCATCATATCAGGTGGTCACAGATTGCAGCTCAGTTACCAGGAAGAACTGACAATGAGATTAAGAACCTATGGAATTCGTGCCTCAAGAAGAAGCTCAGGCAAAGAGGCATTGACCCCAACACCCACAAGCCACTCTCTGAGGTTGAGAACAAGGACAAGCACCCCTCAGCCGACAAAAGCCATCACAAAGAACTGAGTGTAGCAGAGCCTGCAAAACCAAAGCCAAATGCCATGCCACATGAAGTTCCTGCCGCCTCCAAGATCAGCAATTTGACCAGCAGCCGACCCACCCAGGATTTGTTCCTTGATAGCTCCATTACCAGTTGTGGTCCTTCTGATATGATGGGTTACTTCTCTTTTCAGCACTTGAACTATCCACCCCATGTTGGCCTCTCCGCAAATCCCAACGCCTCCCTTTGCTTCATGTCAGGTTCCAGTTCCTCTCAGGTGATGTCAGACCTCAATTCTAGTATGACTCCCGCCATGCTGAATTCTCTGCCAAGCTCAATTTTCCAGACAACACATGTAAGTACCACGGTTAGTATCCAGTCTGATAATCCTTCCATATCCTCTGGCGATATTGATGGGGTTCAGAACTGGGAAGCTAGTGTCCTTGCTAACAACGCAAGCAAAAGCAATGGGTGCAGTGGGAGTATCCAATTGCAAAGCAGCAGCAACTTCCTTGAGAACAACAGTTTAGCATGGGGATTGACAGACACTGTGAAGGCTGATAAAGATGTTCAAGTACCCCTACAAGCAGAACAAGAAGACTTTAAATGGTCTGAGTATCTAAACACACCATTTTTTCTAGGAAACGCAGCACAGAATCAAAACTGTCAGTCTATTTACAGTGAGGTTAAACCAGAGACAGGCTTCATAACTGATGAATCAAGTACCAGCTGGCACCACACCCAGCATCCGTCCGTTTTCCAAACTTCAGACATCTACACCAAGGATCTGCAAAGATTCTCAGTGGCTTTTGGACAAACCCTGTAGTCTGTATTTAACATGTGCAAACTTTAAATTCGACCAAAGAATGAGACACCGACATTTCCAGTATGAACTGAGTCCCAAAAATTCTCGTGAGTTCTGACCACAGGTGTGCGCTACAGAAATTTCTTTTGTTTATGTAAATGTATCTGATACAAAATCCACTGAGCATTCTGTTACAGTATAACATTTGTGATTGATTTAAGCTTCTATCTATTTTTTTCATTAAAAACAGAAGAAATACAGCAGAATAAGGCTTGTTCCAGGTCTTCTCTTTTTTACATTTTTCAATTGTCATGGATCTGTAATTTGTAAACTTCATCTGTAAACAATAGACAGCGTGTCTTTTTTTTTTTTTTACATTTGCATTTTCAACGAAGATTTGGAACCTGAATGGTAAAAGATGCCATTAAGTTCGTGGAGGATGCATCTCATTAGTCGTCCTAAAATCTTCTCTTTCTTTGAACATAGTCTAGCTTTCCCTTAATCATTTTCAGATGGGTGTCCAGAGAATTCTCATCTTGTTTTCTCTTCAAACCTCGACCATGTCTTAAATGGCTGTCCATCACTGGCTCCCACAGAATGAGATGGTTTTCACTTTTTCCACATCCAGAGCTAACTTCCTCCACCCCTCAGTGGCTGAAGGCAATGTCTTAAAAATGAAGACGTTGGTTTTCCCTTTTCAAAAGGATATCCGATGACGTCCACAATTAAAACCATTTCCCTGGCATAAGTTTAATTTTCAAATAAACAAATCTAGAACATAGAGAGGCATAACCACCCAGAAATTTTGGACAAACCAGCGGCTAGCTGAGAAATACAGGAACACCCTTTAATCTAAGAAAGGCAACACAGAGCACTTCTACAGTTAAAATTATCTCAAGGACGCAGCAGATTGACAAAATTAATAGAAAGAAGATAAAGTGGGATCATTGTCAGAGAAGAGGATATTTTAGTGAACAGTGTATGAAGAGATGACGCGATTTGTGTAACTTATATAACAATAGCACTCTGTGTGAAGCGTCATTAGCGTGGGCCTAAGCCTCCGAGAATGGGGTCCTCCAGTGGACATCTCCTGATGCCGAAATAGCAACATCAAAGGAGGGGTTAGGGTGTTTTCGCAGATATGACAGAAATGACTGAGTGAAAAATAGGGAAAAACAAAAAACAAAAATGAAATAATGCCTCTCCTTGCTGAGAGCAGTTTTTTATTCACCATGTCCTTAAGTGGCCTGTATGCGGTCCCAGATATCATTACTTACTGCTTTCAAGGTGGTTAAATGATTTTATCTACAGGGAAACCGAGAAAGAGGAGAACTGTCCATGTAGAAACAAGAAAAGTTAATAATTCGCCCCTTTAGGTCCAGCAAAGTGAAAACTAGAGTCAAAGTAAAAAATGATCATATCACTCTTTCATATGCATCACCAAGGAAGTTCGGGTCAAACTGTTTCAGTGCATCTGCTGCGACAGTGATGGCTTTTCCATTTTTCACATAACATTTCTCCAATTAGCTAATGAGTTCAATTTTCAACAAGCACGTTATCCTCACAATAAGAACGAAATCAAGCATTCCATATGCATGTTAATCAAACATGTCCCTATAATGAAGAAAAATGAATATTCAAAGCATCGAGATTGTTAATTCGTAGGAAAGGACAAGTTGAAAAATTCTAAAGCCATACGTACTAAGTCATTCTTTTTCATTTGCTCACACCATCTAGTCGTACCATGGTTCCTTGTCCATGTGCGCACACATTCAAAAAAGTCTACCCTGTCATTACATAATTTCCAAGCTTACATATTGTTTAATTTTCAGGCGATAGCGATTGTATGTATAACATCCCCGTGCATGTGAAGCAAATTATTGGGGACCCACAATCATCAGGATGCAGGAACAGAACAAAAATCCCGAGAGAGATAACGGTGGTGGAGGCTATGCAATCCCAAGTTTGATTCCCATGGAATATTAATATAGTGATTGATTCTCCAAGAGAGTTGTTTGTCCTTAATTCTTTGCGTTCATATAATTGCAGGAGGAACAATATTATAAAGCCATGGATATAATAAGCAGATTTTTTAATATGATTATGACATTATCATTGAGCTGATGATGACGGTGTTGATGAATGTCTATAAAATATCCTTATCAGAAGATTTGGTTATTTATGCATAGTTTTTTTTAATAAAGCAAGGGCGAATCAGAATAAGGCAGAAATCGAAAGTACAATGAATTGGGAATAGGATATAGGAAGTAAGGAAGACAGCATTAACATGTAATTGTAATTACCATTTGAAAGCAAGAGAAGGAGCCAGAAAAAGATCGCCACAGATTTTGATATTTCCTTAGCCTGCATTAACCAAATCCATTTCACAGGTTGATCAATAATTGATGAATACGACTGACATGAATTTAAAGAGTTACACGTCATGATGATACTATTGAGACTATTGCTGGCAACGGCTCCGAGAGAGAAATTAGGGTTCGATTAAAATTGAGTTTAATGTTGAAAATAATCTTTTGCTTCTTCCATGGGTTGATTCTAAAGAGTGCACATAAACTCGTCCCAATCGTCGTTGCATCGCAGAGTTGACATACAGAGATGAACTCAAACTGCCGGTGGTCCACGGGTATGGACTCGGCCGCACCGCCCCCGCGGGAGGAGCTTTGTCCGATTCAAATAAATGAAAAGACAAAAGAGGGTTCTATATGTTTTTTTTTAAAAAAAAAATCATATCTTATTATATTTCTTCAAAATTACATCTATCCCCGACGTTTGTAACAGGCGTACAATCTTAACATTTAAAAAAAAAAAAAATGCCAGCAGACATAAATACGGGTAATAACTGAAATTGTTATTTATATCAATCGTTTTTCATAATTTATTTTATAAAATTAAACATTTATAATATAATGACAGTTTTGAGTTTATCATATCCTTAAAAAATGTTCTGTTTATTTACCTAACCAAAACCTTTTGATCTATTACAAATTTGAGATTGATTAAATTAATTTAAAAGTGTTAGAATGAAATTATGCCCTTCTAAGACGTAACGAAAGAGTCGGTACATTATTTATAATAATATAATACACTAGGTTACTTTCAATTGAAACACTGTAGATGAAAAATATCCCAGGAGTTTATTTGAATAGACTGTTAAAAAATAGTTTATAAAAAAATTAAATAATTTTCAAAAAATGACTTATAAAAAAATTGATAAAAATAAAATAATTTTAAATAAATAATTATTTAGATTTATATTTTTAAAATAATTTTTATAATTAATAATTTATCAAAAAGAGTATGAGATAAAAAAAATTTCATATCATCTTCTTCATTCTACTATTCAGCGAGTATTTCACAGTAAGCAAATTCAGCAGCGACCACCAGCAATAGCGTCGATAAGTAGCAAGCAGTGTCGATGAGCAACAAGCAGCAACAATGAGCAGTGATGGAGGCTTCAACGACTACGATGAAGGCTTCAGCAACATGTTCCTCTCTGTCAGCTTCATCTCCTTCTTCCTCTTCCTCTATCATCAGCGTCTCCTTAGTCTAGAAGCAGTAACGACGACCCACCATAAGCAACGTCTCCTCATCCATCACCGTAATGATGACCACCCAGAAATAGTAACGAGAAGGAGAGAAGCAAAGGTGAAAAGAAAAAAAAAAAGAGAGAGAAGGAGAAAAAATAAAAATAAAATAATAATTAGATTGTCTATAAATTTTTTTATTATTCTAAAAGTTATTCCAATAACTTATCTATGGTTTAAAACTATAATTTAATCTAATTTTTTTTAAATAAATTTAACTATTTATTTTAAAAAAAATAAAATTAAAATTTGAGCTATAAATTTTTTAAAATTTTAATGTAGATGGTATTCAAACAGGTACTATTTATTAACACGTACAGTGTCGGCTAAGGATCTCTCTCTCTCTCTCGCTTTGCATGAAGTGTCGGCTAGGTTGAAATTTATACCAATTATTAATTAATAAATTTCATGAATAATGGTTCAGCTTGTAATCCTGCCAAATACTAAAATACAGGGGGAAACCTTCTTACACTACTCGGAATCCTAATTGGAAATGGCGGAAATGAAGAGGTGGAAACTGGTAATAGCAGAATCATTCGAAAACCAGATGGTGGCATGTCTTATCGCAAGGGTATGCACAATCAATGGCTTCTTTTACCCCTCCTCGCTCAAAATACCAATCCCCAACAGCCTCTGCGATTCCCTGCACATTCATTCCTTTTATAAACATTCACGTCTTAAATTGAAGTGACTAACTCAAATAATAGGATTACGGGCTTCTTTGAATTAGCTTCCGAGAAGCAATTTCACCCAAGTCAAAACCGTACCTCGTAAAATCACTTTCAAAAATTAATCCAAACACACTGGTACATCCACATGTGAAATTTCAACTAAAGTCTAAAACTGCTTTAGTAATGTGTCGTAGATGGGGCTCACCTTTTTCCCAATGACAGGAGAATTGTGGGCAAACCACGTATCCTGCCTCTCGGTTTGGCAGTGAGAGAAACAAGAATTTATAAACAATCCATTATGGCTTGATCTCGAGAAGTCTCTAACGGCATTCAGCATTCGATTCCTGAATCCTGTATCATAGGCAGAAATTTGCTCGACCACGATTTCTACGTAATTCAAATGAAAAAATCTGAATAATAAATCACCTTGCAGAAACTTGATCTGATCTCTATTACATTTATCATGGTTTAATCTGCAATGATGCCAATAGCCCTGGGGATCTGCTGATGGAGGAGCTATGCTGGATTGTATCTGATCCAATCAGAAAAACGTATACACATTTTGTCTAATTCGTCAATAGTAAGCCATCACAAACATCTAGTGATAAAATATAAGAATCAGACAATTTACCTGCCATGTATCATAGGCCGCATTGAGAATGAATAGTGGGGTCCTAACACTGGCGATCAAGTTCTGAGGGAAGAAACACTGAGATTTCAAAAATAAAAAAGTATTGGCAAAAGTTAGATTACAGCAAATTACGTTCTACATGATATATCTGAATTTTCAGGATGGGTATTACTGAAGTGGGATCAAGGTGGTCGGTACAAATTCGCGGCAGATTCTTCTGCATCCTCTGCTATGATCATGGACAAAATATTAATCCTCAAACAACCAATTCATCAAACCATACAACATATAGATCAACAATAAAAATTCAAAATGTACCTGCAATCCTACAACACCACCATATAGATCTCTGAGAGTACGACCACCTGAGACGTCGGGCCTTCAATTCAAAAGAGACCAACAATGAACAACTAATTTACTAAACAAAATCCTACATGAACAGCAGAAAGGGTATTGGAAACATGAAGAAATACTGTGGTTAGTTGCTCACACATCAAGAAATAAGCCAGCGTCACTCAAACACTTCACTCTAGTGGTACTCGGAAAGAGACCATGAAATTTATCACAGTGTATAATAGCAGCCAGACCACCAGCTGAGCATCCAGAAAGAAGAGCCTAAAGCACAAGTAGTTTTTACAAGTGATGAGAAAAATGATGATTCAAGTAGTGTTTTAGATATAAGTGACTGTACAACCTGCTTGGCATGACGCATTCCCTCTGACATCAAATCTTCCATTGCAGCAAACCAAATGCGTTCACCTCTAAATTTCAGTTTATAAGTCTATCTCCAACAGACAATTTACACAAGTAAGTCTCTTAGAATAACCTCATCTGATGCTTTAATTGGAATTGAAAAGGTAAGGATACTAATCACAAGCATTCTCTTCCTCATGCCCCTTTCATTGAGCTTCCCTTTTCATAATTGTGAGTATCTACAACTAACAGTACCAGTGACACATCCTAAGTTTAGGTACTCGATTACGCAACTGGAAGTGCTATGGTTCAAGTGAAATATTGATTGAAGCCCGGAAGGATTGAAAAGTCATTACTTTACTATATTTCTTCTTAGGTTACTATTCACTTTGGCAAACTTTGATTTTTCGGGACAATTATAAGGCTCCTACTCAATTAGGCTCAATAGCCTACTTAATTCAGACTTACTCTTGAGCTTCTAGCTTCAAAACATTCCAAAGAATTAAGGAATATGAAAACAGCATAAAAGTTGTAGAGCTTGTAGTTATATTCATGAGAACTTTTTCTCATTCTCCATGATTACTGATTCAAGCATGTGAAAGTAATCAAAAGGTTATGATCCACACATTATAACAAATTTGAACTCTAGGCTTTTTTTCTTTCTTTCTTTCTTTTTGATTATTTTACCTTCTTGGCAACCACATTAGAATTAAATTTCAAAACAATGATGATAACGATAATAGTGATAAAAGTAGTGAAAAGCAAGACTCGATTCAACCTTATCTTCACTATCCCCAGTAAAAGAACCGCCATCACAATAACGAAGCCTCACTCTGTTCCAGTTGAAAAAATCTAAGATCACAGGAAACCAGGACGTGAGCAAGGCAGTTAGAGTCTTTAAATAGGAAAAGAAAAGCAGAGTTTGATAATCCATGGAGGTGACAGGACGGAAACCTGGATTTTGTTCAGCATTGTTGCTTAATATTCCTGTAAAAGGGACTTCCTTTTCCATGAAATTTGATGATCCACGTCTCGTTGTCGTCCGGTAAACACATGATCTAACATTATTACACCAACCACCCCCCTGTCACATGTTTTTTCACTTGAATATCAACACATATTATTACACCCTAGCTGTAATTCAGCTTGATCAATAATTAACACTTTTAAAAGGCGCATAACTTTTGAGTATACAGCATAGGGGGGAAATTAGTGAAAAAATTTAGAAGAAAAAGCAAAACCTCTAAGTGGATGAGCCAGCTGTTTGCTCCTGATCCATGCCCTAGATGCAAATGATAACCAGGTAATGTTCCATCCAAACAAACTGCCACCAGAAGAAAGGAAATATTTTTAGCCAAACCAGAGACAATTCTATTTTTATTAATGTGAAAATCCGAAACTCTTAAGACAGTATTATTATAACATGTCTTATTCTCTAATTCGTCAAGACGACCATATTTTATGTTAATCAAAGAGCTGATTTACACACGGCCGTACATAATGCTGCCACACACAAACAGTCCACGGCAGGAGTGCGAGAAAGAAAGAATCAGGAAGGAAGAAGGATTTGGTAGGAAATAGAAGATGTTGAGAGTAGAACATATGGACAAATAGGTCCAATATACTAAATAAAGCGGCATCACCACCCACATCAACCGAAAAACGAGATTAGCATACAGAATAACGGTGTTTTTGTTACTAAAGAATATCAAATTTGCTACACACGCAGAGTAGTACTTACAGAGACAGAAGAAATTGTGGATGCTTAAAGTTATCAGAAGCAAGAACTTAAAGAAGGGAATGAAAAACCAGTTTCGCCGTAGAACCCAAAAGAAAGTGAAATGAAGGTCGAAGCTAGGAATAGTAGACAGTACCTGCTCCTTTAGCAGAAGCACCATGAATGAGAGTAAGTCCTACGAGCAGAGGATTGTGGCCAACCAAGGATGCTTCATGAGCCTCCAACAAAGACAGCTCTGTTTCGTTGAAGTGGTATTCTGCGAACCCATCAACCCATCCGCTAAAAGCAAGCCATATGACAATGCCGGACCACACTAGCTTCGCCATGCCTCCTTGTCTTCCAAACCCAAAACGACACAGAGCTCCCCCGAACTCGGCAGGAGGTACTGTAGTCACTGGTGCGGTTAATTGAACCGAACAACGCAATGTCAAATGTGCCGTTATTAGCAAAGAAAATACGGTAATTTAAATAATATTATCCGCATAAATTTGGGAGCAGAAGAATCTGATTTAGTAGAGAATAATAGATAAGAGACAAATCAGCGATTGCCGGTCTTTTTAAGGTTTCATTACAGCTGGGCTCGTTTGGAGGCCTAACAAGGCTTACATGTGTATTTCATGTCAAACGTTTCAAGGCGGAATGAACAGCGAGAGGTGCAAGTGGCTCGGCACTTGTCACCCGCTCAGACGCACCGTCTAGCACGTTGAATTGATGAATTTAATTGAAAGATGGATCAGTAACTCTGACGTGTCATCAATTTTAAAAATAATAATGAAAAGGACGTCATAAATTTACAATTTGATGATTTTGTTAAGTAGAGGTAGTATTGTATAGAAAACACGTAGTCAACTAATATAGAATTGGGTAAACAGTATAACATCATAATAAATTCTTTTAATTTTATAATTTAATTTTTATGAGGGACATATATATTATAATAATGATACTTTATATGCTTTTTAATAGAGAAAAGGAGAGTGATAGGATATTGTGCGAAGAATTAAAAGGAGGAGAATGAATGTTGGGATGTAAATGAATGAATAGAATCCAGGATGGATGAATGGGGATGGACATGGAGGCACATTCATTGAGCAGTCCCCGTCAAAATGGCGCATGTCTTCTCTCATGCGTCGACCAGAAAGCAAAACTGAACATGTTTCCATACACGACCTAAAACGACCACACATGCGGCTCTTGTCCAGGTGGCTGGAATTGTCGATCCTCATTCAAACGGAATTTTACTGCCTGTGATGTTGAGAGTATGGTAACACGGGCAGAAGATGAAAATCATGAGTGGCCTGAAAACAAGAATGGCAGCAAGACCCAACTCCGACAATTTTTCCCTTTATGAGATATTACATTATACATCCAAAAACGACAATGCCACGGGGGGAGGTGAGCATGAACAAGGACGTCGAATCCAGCTCTAAGACTCACAGGAATCAAGACTGAATAAGGTAGCGTCTACGCAATTTATCGTCGCTTGAACTCGTGCCCATTCATGAATCATGAGTCATCACATGCCCCTTCCCTTAATCCACCTCAACATACGGTCCCACGTGGTCATTATTTATTAGCGACACAAGGAAAAATGCGAGTTGACAAAAGTGTTGGTTTTATGTGTCTCAGGCATCTTAATTGACGCTGTCAACGTGGAGTTATAAAATGGCGGTGGTGGTGGGGATGTAGGCACATGGGGATTAAATGGGGGAACCGACATGTTAATGGAGGGCCTAAACCGCGAGGGATACAATACATGTCCCGTAAGCACGTGTCAATTAAAGCAGATAGTATAGGATGCTCGCCAAGTCACCAGCGCCACACGCCTGGCCCATCCCCTACTCTATTCAATCATCTCTTTTTTAAAAGGAAAAGAAAAGTAACCCCATCCCTTAGTCACTTAGTTAAGGGACGTAATCCCCAGACCACACCTGCGTGGTTAGGTAATGATTAATTTAGCTGTGGATAAAGTATAAACTTTGTAGATGCATTGGGCGTTGACGGAACTTGTATAATAAAAGTAAGTTTTAGGGACTTGTAAGTTACAAGAGAGTGGATGCTGTGGGCTGTGGGCTGTTGGGCCTAAAGTGTCCCCTTTCTACTTGTTAATTTGGTACCAACTGGCAATACTTATTGGGCTCCCATAGCGGTTCCTCTCTTTGCAGGTCCACGTGGGAACTACCGGGACCACCTTGACTTGTTCAACCAATCCATCCAGGCCCATGTCATTCCTCCATCGAACGACCAAAGGAAATAAAATGCCAACCAACAGAGGTTAGTCGGAGTAGTAAGCAACTCAATATCGTTTAAGTAAGATCTCGAGTTCGAGCCTTGGCGTACGCAGAAAATCCCTGTTGGAAGACTCACCCACTATAGCCAGGTGCGCGACGCGGGTCGGATCCGGATATAGTCGGGGCAAAGCTCCGATAAATCGAATGGGCAAAAAGAAAAAAGAAATAAAATGCGAACTATAACGGATGGCGGCGGACATAAAAGGAATGGTGCTGCGAAACAGAGAAATGTGATATAGTGTCCTGGCATACAAAAAAACAATTGCTAAATTCTTGGTATTCCTGATACAATTAAGACTCATCTTCATTGTCGAAGTTAAAGAGTTTAAGTTTAAATTACCAGAATTTTTTCATTATGTTAACGTGTAAAGTGTAAACAACAGAGATGATGAACTAATCTCAACGTCAATAAATATTATCAATGATAACAATAAACTCTCCCTTTTAGGAAGATAACCAACAAATCCCAAAATTTCTTGGGGACTTATGAGGTAAAGACATAGTGTTAATCCTCTTCTCTTTGGGAGAAGATTTGACTCCCTTTTGCACACCTAAATCACATACTAAAGCCTCTGTTTATAGAGCTCAAATGATTAACTCACTCGTACATTTTAATTTCTCCGGCACCTTTTCATTTGGATTTATCAAGCTTAGCTAGTACGTGGTCCCACCAAGGTTATTCTGGTATTTTTAACTTTAAAGTTTAAACCCGGACTTCCCTCTTGTGATTGGGAGATGACTTGTCTGCCGAGTCGACAGGGAGAGGGTTTCCGGCAGGACAGCTCCCCAAACCAACCAAACGTGCGGGAGGACGAAATGTGCTAGGTTTCCCTTTCCTTATCACTAGATTCGCCTAGCCCAAAGCCACCTTTAACGTCTTTTGTTAAAGAAAATGTCAGATGTTCCGTGTACATTTAACTATTTGATAGTTAAACGTAGTCAGGATAAAAATTCGTTAAATCGAATAAAAAAAAAACTATTTAATATTGAAAGTATGATCACAAAAGAATGTTACATCTGAATAGTGAATTCATAAAAAAAAAAAGATTAATCAGTAATTTCTTGCTGGTTGCATGAGTAATTCTTAGCACGAAATAAAAATTCTGCGTTCGGTGATTGTTACAGCGATGCTTTTTTTCTTCTTGGTTTTGGCCGGTAGTGAATGAGGCGTTAATTAACTTTATGTCCTCATGCCCGAACACCAATTCTCTCTATCACCATCGACCAACTTTTACATGCAAACTTTGACGTTCTTTCATTAACTCTTAATCTTTTTACACAGGTCAATCAACTTAGCGAATCCAGCCCAACCAAAAAACAAAAAAAGTTAAAGGAGAAAACCTTTTATCTATGCACACGCAGACACAAAAGCCAGTCCCAACAATACAAATATATATAAGCACACAAAGTTGGATAAATATAATAGAGATTTCACATTCAATCCCCTAGCATTTTAATTGCCGCTGCTTTTAATCATTTAGCAGTACCAGCACCACCTTCTGTTTCATCAGAGGAATATGGTCCCTCTCCAATCTTGGCTGCTTCCATAAGTCTGAGATTCTCGGTATCCCTTTCTTGCGTGCTCTCCACTTTGTTCATAGCCTTCGAATTGGGCTCCTCAGACTTGTACTTGTACCATGAGGCCCAGTAAAGATAGTTGAAAAAGTTGAGGCAGCTCAAGATGGCCAAGAACCAATAGAACAGGTTCAGATTGTTTTGGTTCAAATCGAAGCCGTGCAACCACCCTTGTTTGCTTGGTGTGATCTTTTTGGTCACTGCATTTATGACATTCACGAATACCGTACTCAAGAAGTAACCCAGAGACGTTGATAGCCATGTGAATGAGGTTGAGAGAGATTTCATGCTTGCAGGCGATTCTCTGTAATAAAACTCCAACAGTCCCACCAGAGTGAACATGTCTGCAACTCCAAATAAAGCATACTGGAACGAGAGCCAGAATAGACTTATAGGCTTAAGTGGGTCTCTTCTTCCTTGATCCCTTCTCTTCACCTCAATAACCCCAGCCACCGCCATTGAAATAGCAGAAAGTGCCAGACCCACGCCAACACGCTGAAGCTGTGTGATCCCTGAAGGGTGACGAGTGATTTTTCGAGCGAATGGGACGAAGCAGAACTCGTAGATGGGAACGAGGATGGATATGAAAAGCAACGGGATGACGGGAATGGAAGGTGCAGGGACAGTGAAAGAACCGAGTTTGAGTTTCATGACATTCCCTTGCTGCACTGAGAATGTTTGAAGCTGTGCTAAACATGTGTTCATTATAATGGTGCTGCCGAATATTGGTAGCATTCTGGTCAGGATTTTCACTTCTTCAACCTGTGTCACCGTGCACACCTTCCATGGCTGTGATTTTGAGTCTTCTTGAAGAATGGCTGCCTTATCTAGAAACCTGATTGAGAAAAAAAAAAACAGATCGCTTTTTCACATGCAAGTACATGTATCAAGATAGAGATTCAATTATTATGTATGGGAAGGATCGATGCCGATTATTATTATTGTTATTAAATAAAAAGGCGTAGAAAAAGTAGAAATAATTGAGCTTTGAACTGATTACCCAAAAGCTTCTCATTTTCTCCCCGTATGAGATTACCCCACAACAAAACTGCTAGTTACCTACTGAGTGTGGAGACATCCCACCAATTAAAAAAGAGAGATGCTGCAAATAGTACTGTATATGAAGACTTTTCTTTTTTTGGGTTTTTCCCTTGTTTTGTCAGGATACTTGATGTTTTTGACACGGCAAAGATATGCTTTCCCATTATCATTCTCCATATTTCTTCACCTGCTACCCGCGAAGAAGTAACAGTAGGGCCAGGGTCCTTGGTCTCACCTACTATGTCGTACATGAAAAATAAAGAATCCTAACATGCCAATTTGCTGGAACTTGTGTTTTTATATGGTTGTTCGTATACTACTATATGCAGAAAATCATTCAGTCTTGAGTATTGCTGGAACTTGTGTTTTTATATGGTTGTTCTTATACTACTATATGCAGAAAATCATTCAGTCTTGAGCGGTTAATGCAAGCTGTGAGAAGTAGAAACATTTTGAGCACCAAGAAAATCAACCATGAATCACCTCATCTGATTCGTGTGGGCAATCTTCTCTACAGTATCATCTTTATCCCTAATCTCATAAAGTTGTTGATGAGGATCTGGCAATGGTAGCTTCCGGTTCTTAAACGCCACAACAAAAACCTGTAATAAATTAACAAGGATGGTTCTCTCTTGTCTCAAGTAATCAAGTGCTTGTATGAAAGAAAAAGGGACGTGAGAGAGATTTGATACAAACCTGAAAAATCCTGAGAATGGGGCTATCTCCAGGAGTTTTGATGCGGTAAAATGGCTTACCAAGAGCGAGAGTAACAAAGCCAACAAAAGAAGCAACGGTTATAATGAAAAATCCCCAATGCCAAGCTCTCTGAGTGCTAACCCACACAACACCTGTAACTCCAACAATTGCTCCCACCGTTGAACTTAGCAGAAGCCAATTGAAAAAGCTTGCGAGAGCTTTTGCTTCAATTGGATCCTTATCATCAAATTGGTCAGCCCCAAATGCAGTCATACAACCTCTAACTCCTCCTGTGCCCAGAGCCAATAAACACAGTGATGTGTAGAACATGGCTGCAATACCACCTTTTACACAGCTCGACTTCCCACACGCGTCTGGGTGTAAATTATTTGAAGCAGCTTGAATTGTGACCACAACCAGAGCCTGCAAAACACGGTGTTACAATTTGAACATTCCGCTTTTTAACCAACCGAGTTTTTACCACAGAAGAAGATTTTTCTATGTTACCAGAACTTCGAGGAAGCCGAATATCAAACAGGTGGTGAGCCTGTTCAAGTAAGTGTCCGAGATGAAACCACCCACAAGGGAGAGCAAGTAACTTGAGCCCATGAAGTTTGTGAGAGTGTTGGCAGAGCTGGAGAGATCAAAGTGCATCACCCCATAAAAGTACAGGACTAAGCTCACCATGTTTGCCACTGAACCCATGTTATCTAACGATGACAAGACTAGGGAATAAAAGGGGGTAGAAGAAACAAGAAAGAAAGAAAACATTTAGTCTGCTAAATTGCAGAGAGCAGATCAGAGTTTTATGGTTGTTCCAGAATCAGGGTTTATTTAGCTTACCGAAAATGAACATGGAAGCTCTGAATCCACCTTTTCGTTTCTTACATTGGGATTGGGTCACCTCTTTGCCTGCCTGTGATATGAGCAGAATCAGATGTGAAACTTATCGACCACATACAGAGATACAATAGAATAAGAGAGATCGATTAAATGGCCAAGACCAAGGCGAAGGCTTACCATCCTCGAGAAATGGAGAGAGTATCAGACAACAATGTGCAGTTCTGAGGAAATGGTGAAGAATGGCTTAGTGAACATATAACCCAAAAAGGAAGCTTTCCCGGGACAACTATCTGGAATTCAGACAAGAACCATAAAAAAGAAGCAGCTTTAAAAGCACAAAAAAGAAAAAAAAAATCACACGATCGCTTCTTACCCGCGCACTGTTCACACTACTTTTTTTGGTTCTTAATTTCCTTCCCTCCACCCAATCTATATCTTCTCTCTGTTCCTCTCTGCTCCTCTGCTAATCAGATTGACAGTTTAAAGCTAAAACAAATTACATTATGAGTCGCTAATCAACCTCTCAATGAGTCCAACACACACCCCCCCACCCCGCTTGATTTATTTACTTGTCCTCGTTGAATAATCCGTCTCCGGCGTCCTATCGCTGTCCATAACCACAAAGCTTTCGGTAAAGCTCGTGGGCCAAAATGAAAGAAAATGATTGCTTATATTATATACACCGGAAAGACCTTTTTTTCCCCTACTTCACATTCCACACACGCACAGCAAAGTGATTAAGCTGATGAATTAGCCTAATATCACATGGGTTGCCCCCTCAAATTGTTGTTTATCCTTTTCACTAGCACCGGACGAAGACCTTTAATCTAAAAGAAGTTGGGAACGGGAAACTAGGGGTGTTCACGGGACGGGTCGGGACTGGGACAACCCCGTCCCGTGTCCCGTCCCGATACAGTACACGGGACGCAAAATGCGTCCCGTGTCCCGTCCCGTCCTGAATTTGTCCCAGTCCCGACGGGACCGGGACGGGACGGACCCGAAATTTTTTTTTTTTAAAAATATATTATAATAAAATTATCTCAATAAATTATTTCATATAAAATGCCCCAACAACTTACTCGAAATACCAACATTTCTCCTTGATATAATATAATAACTTACCCATATAAGGGAAAAAAAAGTAATAGTAAAAAAGAATAGAAATATCAATATAAAAATATCTGTATAAGAATAAAAATATCTATATAAGAGTGGGAAAGATAGGATAATGTAAATTATTTTAAAAAAAAAAAAATCGGGACGGGACGGGATTCCCGAGGGACGGGCCGAAACCCGTCCCGTCCCGAATACCAATCTTGTCCCGTCCCGGGACGGACCCGTCCCGGTCCATTTCGGGACGAGACGGACCCGTCCCGAAATCCCCGGGACCGGGTCGGGACACCCGGGACGGGACAAGGTTGGACACCCCTACGGGAAACTCTCGAATTGTTAATTAAGAAGGGAAACAACTTAAAGTGGAAGATTCAGTTTTTAAAAGACGACTGAGGTTTGAAATTAACCGGGGTTTGACAGCTTTGTCTGGTACTGGATAAATACAACATCCTCCGATGTAATATTAAAATAATGGTAACTAACGGGAAAAAGAAAACAAAACTGCAGGTCAAATATTCAAAAATGCGAGGGGTTCACATGATCATACAGCTCAGAAGGTATCCTTGGTGTCTTTGATATCATAGCATCACACACTGTGGATAATCGGCACCTTGCTGAAAGTGAGAGAGTATTGCGTTTGCTTGGGACTAGTGATCTCATTCCACTGAGAAAATTATTTTCTCACCCGAAACGTCCCTTTCAAAATACCCGTCTAACTTCTAGCCAATCTCAATCTCAATCTCAATCTCAATCTCAATCCTCGCTCTCAGAATCGCTTTATTGTTTTGGTTGCTTTTCACTGTCAATTGAAAACACCTCTGATTGTTCCATCCTGTTTGATTGGTGGGTGAGGCAAAGATTTTCGTTGGGATCGTCCCAAGAAGCTTTGCTCAGTAGCAGGGCCATCAGTTTTCACATTGACAGGTGATCCCATTAATCTTTGACTTAACAACACCTGTCCTTTTTTTTAAGAGCTGAATACTCATGCGAATTAAAAAACGAATATCTAAATTTTATGTCAATAATAATAGCGATGTTGCATATGAGAAGGATGATGAGTAAAGGCGTAAGCAGAGCTGGTAATGAACAAAACGATGTGACTTTTCGAGTTTAGAGTTTGATTATTTGTGTGCTAAAAAACAAAGGAGGGTTCTTATTGGCAAACGCAGGGATAGATATATAGAGATATGAGCTATCAACTTGGGAATGTATGATGAATGCTTTTCGTCCTGGGGCTGGCTTGGTTCTGATGCTTTTCTATCTTAATTCATGAAACAACACGATATGGTCCTTTTTTTTTTTTGTAGAAGTGATCATTTTGCTAAAGTGTGAATTATCAAAGCGCTTTGATGAGTGTGTTCGATCAACGTCTTTACGCATCATCCATGTTCATTGCCTTTTTGGACCTCATTTCGTGATCCCGTTGCGTCGATAAGGGTATCTCCTCCAATCTCGCTATTCTATTTCTTATAGATATCCAACGCATACTCTGTACCTGTCGTTTTCGACCTTAGCAATTCGACGCCTGTCGTTTCTAATTGTCCCCGACATTTACTTTTCCTTTTTCCTCCAGGACTTTGCCAATTCTTTAATCTTTCATCCCACGTTCTGTTTTTATCCTCAGCACTCAACAGATTGCGTCAAGAAACTATAGATTCTAATTTCTACTTCAAGGAAAGAAACAACGTGCTCGAATTATTCAAATGCTATTTTTTTATTTAAAAAATCGCGATTTCATGTTGCGGCATTCATATATTTATCATCACATTATTTAACAAAAACCTGATAAATATGTGTTTTTTTTTGTTGCAACCGAGTATCATGTGACCAAGCCTTTTAAGCAAATTCATATACCTGATGGCCAAAAATAATCATATGCATCGCAGATGTATAGAATTGTTTTCATCCAAACATATAAATTTTTAATTGCAATAAAATAATAGTACTTGAAAATTAAATTTGCTGTAAGAAAGATTCAACATGTGTCCAAAGATAATAGCTTCGAGCCTAGTTTCAATGGAAACTTCATATAACAACCTAGGCCCACTGTAATCAAGGCCCATCTTCAATATGGGCCCAATTCAAGAGTGTGAACTATAAACAGAGAAGCCCTAGTGATGGAAGAGATTTTGTTAACAATACTTATAAACTCCAGATAAAAACCTAGGCCCACTATGATCATGGCCCATCTTCACTACGGCCCAATTTAAGAGTAAGCTTGGATCAATGAAGCCCTTGGGTCCTGGGATGGGGTAGATTTCGTACGCAAATACTCGTACTCACGTATTTTCTACGTCGACCCGCCCCTCCCCTGTGGGCGGGAAACATTTCGTTCCCTCCTTAAAGCCTGAAAGCATGCCCTTTCTCTTCTTCTAAACTCACTTCTGACTGAGTTCCCCTATTTCTCCTCCATACAAAGAAAATGGGTATAAAGGTATTATTTTCTTCATATTCATGTTCTCAAGCTGTGCAATTTCTAATTCGTTTTGGAATTAATTTAACTTGTCTTGTTGAGAGTTTTTTTAGGGTTTAACAAAGCTTTTAGCGGACAATGCTCCAAAATCCATGAAGGAGCATAAATTTGAGAGCTATTTTGGCCGCAAAATTGCCATTGACGCCAGTATGAGCATCTACCAATTCCTAGTCTGTATCCTTCACCTTGCTTCCTCGTGATTAGATTAGCCTTGAAGACGTTTCAAGGACAAGGATCCTGTAAAACTTGTATAATGGGTGTATTTGATTTGGTGCAGATTGTCGTGGGAAGAAGTGGGACTGAGATGCTTACCAATGAGGCTGGTGAAGTTACAAGGTCACTTTTTGAAAAATAAGCCAATTTCTGACGAGGATTAGCATAATTTAGTCATTCTTCGGAAAATCTGCTCACGATGACGTTATTATTATTATTTTATCTTGGTCGGTGTTGCAGTCATTTGCAAGGCATGTTTTCACGGAGTATCAGACTTCTAGAAGCCGGAATAAAGCCAGTGTAAATTGTCTCATCTTCCTTTCGTTGGAACCCTGATTTTGTTCTTTAAGTTGCGCGCTCTTGCTGAACTTATAATGCTTATGTCTAGATATGTTTTTGATGGGAAGCCCCCAGAATTGAAGAAACAAGAGCTGGCCAAACGGTACAATTTGTGAAATTTCAGTAATTTATAAGAATTTACTACATTTTTCAGGTCTAACTTCAAACTTTCCGTTTTTTGCTAATAAAAATTAGAACTTTGCTTTGCTAATAATATGCTCTTTTTACTAAATTATGAATTATTAATAGTTTCTCGAAGAGGGCTGATGCTGATGAGGATCTGTCTGAAGCCAAGGAGGTATGTGCTTAACTTGTTTTTGAATCTCACTTTCTTTTTGTTGTAAAACATGTATCATGTATTTACACGGTTGCATTCTTTTGTTGCCCAGACTGGCACCAAGGAAGACATTGAGAAATTCAGTAAACGAACAGTGAAGGTGGGTCTTCATCAATCCATTTCCATTTATAGGAAGTTCTCAATCACCACAGGATATGACAATACGCTCTAATATGGGATAAATTCTCCACATCATGGATAGTAGCGTCCCATTTTCTGCATGCCGTTGAGCCCCTAGTTTCCATTCTCTTGCAGGTGACAAAGCAACATAATGAAGACTGCAAAAGGCTTTTAAGACTCATGGGAGTGCCTGTGGTTGAGGTAGCTTTATGCTACTCAAATCTTTGTTTAACAATGTGCATATCTGTGTCATTAATTGTACCATGTTGCTAAGGCCTTGGTTCCCGCAGGCTCCCTCAGAAGCAGAGGCACAATGTGCTGCGCTTTGCAAGTCAGGAAAGGCAAGTGGTTATGTGTATCTGGCTTATATGAATGCATGCATTTTTGTTGTGTATTTTATTATCTTGCTTTCATATTTTTGCTATCTCATCCTAATTTTGTGTCACGTTAATATCAGCTATTTTATTTATTTTTGGATGTTACTGGATTAATTAGAAACATTGCTTAGTTCAAACCTTCTATGGAATTTATGTTGAATATTTATATATTATAGGTTTATGCAGTAGCTTCTGAAGACATGGATTCATTGACATTTGGAGCTCCTAAATTTCTTAGACATTTGATGGATCCTAGCTCCAAGAAAATCCCAGTCATGGAATTTGAAGTTGCAAAGGTCCTGATAGCTTTTGACGCACATGGGATTTTTTCTGTTTGATTTGCTCATACTGATATTTCTCTTGCTTCAGATTTTGGACGAACTAAATCTTACCATGGATCAATTCATTGACTTATGCATTCTTTCTGGGTGTGATTATTGTGATAGTATTCGAGGTAATTTTTATCTCCCTTTGCTCTGTATGATGCTAGGATCTAGGATTGGATTTATGATTGCCATATATTCTCAATATTCATATCAATGTAATACAAATCATCTATGTTGCAGGGATTGGGGGACTGACTGCCTTGAAACTTATACGCCAACATGGCTCTATAGAGAATATACTGGAGAATATAAACAAAGAGAGGTTTTTCTAATACTTCATCACAGAATTTACCATATACGATTTCTTTTCTTATGATGTGCTGAGAATTATTGTTAGTCATGTGATAGAATCATATGATACATGTTTCATCTTGTTCATCCTTAGTAATACATTCAAAACATCCATTCAGGTACCAAATTCCAGATGATTGGCCATATAAGGAGGCTCGGCAACTTTTTAAAGAACCATTAGTCTTAACTGAAGAAGAGCAACTTGATCTTAAGTGGACATCTCCAGATGAAGATGTAGTAACTGTTCTTATTGAGAAGTTGATTACTCTTTCAAACATACAGGGCTACACATACATATGCTCATACTTATATGTGCTATTTTTATGCATCTTGATATCAATATTTGTTGATCTATATATATATATTTTGGTACTTTGTGATGATTACTAGACTCGATTATTTTGCCTTTCTTACAGGGGTTGCTTACATTTTTGGTAAATGAGAATGGTTTCAATGCTGACAGGGTCACAAAGGTTTGTTGCCTTTAAATGTCATTGCTATGGCCTTTCTGATTGTTATTTCAATTTATTTTGGAATCATCTCTTATATGTTTTCTATATCCAATTTAGGCAATAGAAAAGATTAAAGCAGCAAAGAACAAGTCATCGCAAGGCCGGTGAGTGGTCTCTATCTCACTGAGAATGAGTAGTAAGCCCTTTCCTTTTCTTGGGTCAATAATACCTAACTCCCTTTCCCTCTTTCTGCTTACAACAGGTTGGAATCCTTTTTCAAGCCTGCAGTGAATCCATCTGCACCCATTAAACGGAAGGTATGTTTACAATAAATCTATCATGTCACCTTTTGTCCTGAAGCCCAATAACAGTGGTGAACCATCAAAGCCAATCTATACGTGTATTCTATGTTGTGGTAACCAACAATATCTAATTATGGGCCCGCTTGGATAGGTTTTTAGAAAATGGCTTAAGGAAAAAAAAGTTTTTTAGACAATTTTTGGGAAAGGGCTTATGGAGAAGAGCTTATGGAAAAAAGTGATTCTGAATAAATGAGTGGTTGGATTGTTATTTTAATAAGGACTTTTGTGGTTAGTAAATTACTAGAAAGTACTAGATGAAAAAAAAGTGAGCTGTTCACTCGCTAGTACTGTAGCTCGTCTTTTCTTCTAGTTTGCAGCGTCCCATCTTCCTTTTTCTTCTGGTTTGCAGCTGTTCAGTCGTCTTCCTTTTGCACTGTAGCTCTTCTTCATATTTCTCTCTCATCGTCTTCTCACATCTTCATAAGCTTCTTTGGCGAGGAGGAGGAGGACTTGCAGAGGAGAGAGAGACGGTGACGACAACTGAAGAGGAGGAAGAAGAGCTAGTGACGGCCTCCTCTCACTGTGGAGGCGATGGCTGTGAAGGCGATGGAGAAGAAGACAGCGACTGCCTACGACCCACGACGAGAAGAGAGAGAAGAGGGAGAAGAGACGAGGAGTGTTAAGAGAAATAGGGATAAAATAGTAAATAGGTAGTCCATAAGCTCTTTTACTGTTCTAAAAGCTATTCTCAATAGTTTATCCAAAACCATGATTTGGTCCAAAAGCCTTTTTGGACAAATATGGCTGTTTGTTTTAAAATTTTCCTAAATCAAGGTTTGGGCGTGGCCCTTTTAAAACTAAGGTTTCAATGCTTTCCAAACAGGCACTATAATTATGTGAACAGATCATAATTTTAATTGGAAGTAGATTTAATTTGGTATATATAGTGAACTCAGACTAGAGGGATACGCTTCTACATTCCTCAGTCAGTATCATGGCAATTCACTGTATAGGTGTTCCCAGTCATACTACCCCATTGGGGAGGGTACTTCGTTGAGCAGTTGTAGTGCCATATATCCATAATAAACTATCTGTCTTGCTAAGTGCGTTATTTTTTTTCCCTCCTTAACAGGAAGCACCAGCGAATACTGCTAAGGAGACTAACAAAAAGGCCAAGGGAGGTAGTGGGAAGAGGAAGAAATAGTTGACTTCGTGGCATAAAAGAGTAAAAATGAAGAACCGGTTTACCTTGTGATCAGGTTAGAGTTTCTTAGCCTGGATCTTCTAGGTCCGATTTCTTCTGTTTTTGTCCTTTCCATGGATTGATTATATATGGGAGGCCAATGAAATGAGTGCAATAAAGTCGTTTTGTCCCTGTTACGATGTGATGTCAGAAATTTAAAACCAACATGATGAGGCATGACAAAATTGGCTGTGTATTTTTTCACTCTAGCACCATTCAAGACTTGTATAATGTCAGAAATTTAAAATCAACTCGGTGGTTTTAGGCCAGGGAAGGAGCCCAGAAGTAAGAAATTCTGAGGGAGGAAGTGGCCATTCTAATGTTGGACAGCCTTTTCTTCCATTTTATTCTACTTTCAGCTATCGTGATTGGAGATTGCATTGCATCTAGAATGTATATCTTTGCATGTATTGGTTGCTGGAATAACAGTTCTAAGAGTGGCACGATATTTTATTTTCAATAACTACTAGTTAGGTTGAATTATGATATGAAATTGTTAAAATATCTGATATGTTTACCAGTTCCTAATACCATATTTTGTTTCAGTTTGCACGGGGCGATTAACTTGCAATAGTAGAGCGCAATCATCCAAATTGTAAAACATATGTACTGCGAGCACGTGGTATAGAGTTGTGGATTTGGACTGATGTATCCGGAGACTTGTACTTGTATCATTCAATGAGAATTTGAAATGGCTTTGATTAATGTAATCCCTTCTTGTATCTTCCATTGTCTGCTTTCGTTCATTGAGAGTTTAAAATGAGCAACTTTTTCTAAATAGCTGCATGATGCTGACGTGTACATGAGGGATACAAAGTGAGTTTAGGCTGCAATCTGAGATAAAAACTTGGTGAATTAGTAAAATTATAAGCAGGTAGTGATCTTCTACTTTATGTTGCCGCCTATGTCGGGAAGAGTGGACCAACGATGAATCCCGCTTCCTTAACTTTTTCCAAAGCCCTGGGATTGGTTCCAACGTAAAGACAGGTGGAGAACCCAGTTCAATGCGTATGCTGGTTCCTTATCCACTTGTATATGAAAATGTCACTACCATCTTAACAGGAGGATAAATATCGTCACAATCTCAAACAATATTAAGTCGTGTCAAAATTCAGTAAGTTTTTACAACCTGGAGGTGGTTCATAGAAATCCCAAGGTGTTTTGTTCAAAAGTTACCATCTAATCACACGTTAAGAAGTCTCTTAATACTTGAGATGATTGCAGAGCGGGTGAGACTGAGACAGTTGAAACGACAAGATTATCTTCTTGTTAGAACCAATATAGTTCATAGAAGTGATCTTGACTATTTGTGAATTTTTTTTTCCAGTAATATTTTGAAATCTCTTATAGACAAGTGTTTCTCAAATAAACTATTGAATTAACATAACGGAATTATTGGCATGTTCTATTCTATTAGAGCCACATTTTTTGAGTCCTACTTAGCCTATTCGTGCAAAGACGTGATTTTTGAAGAAATAATAACATAATAGTAAAAAAAAAAAAAAAAAGAGGAAAGGATATGAGGAAATGTGGAACATGTGAATAAATTTTATAAGTAAAGAAAGGAGCGAAATAATAATAATAAATCAAATATGGGGCAAAAAGGAAGGGGCACGTCTCGATGGACGTACTAGCCAGCCAGGCACTCCCTGCCTCATCATGTGTTTTCTGACTCTCCTCCTCGCCCTTGCTATAAATACTCTCTACTCCCTCCTTTCCTTTCCCATCAATTCTCTTCACGATCATCTTCTTCTCTGATCTTTCTGTCAAGTGTTGGAAGATCATCATATATACCTAACTATGAAGTTCTCGCTCTCCCTGCTTCTCATCCCTCTTGCTCTGCTTTTTGCTGCCGTCATCGCATCTGATCCCGACCCTCTCCAAGACTTCGTATCTCTCCTATCTTACTTTCACTACAACATGACCCAAACTTGTATTTTATCATTGGAGTATGCTTTCTACTGTTTTAACCACTAAGATACTGAAAATGCAGCGGTTAAAGTAAACGGGTTCGTGTGCAAGGATGCTTCCAAGGTGTACGCCTCGGACTTCTTCTCCGACATACTGGCCAAACCAGGAGACACCAATAAGACCTCTGGCTTTCTGAGTACTGGAACCAACGTTCAGAAAATCCCCTGGCCTCAACACCCTCGGCGTCTCACTCTCACGCGTTGACTTCGCCCCTGGTGACTTCAACCCCCCCCCCCATCCCCATACACACCCACCCACGCGCCTCCGAGATGGTTTTTGTTCTTGAAGGTGAACTTTACGTCGGCTTCATAACCACGTCCGATCGCCTCGCATCCAAGAACGTTCGGAAGGGTCAGACCTTTGTGCTTCCCAAAGGTGTGGTTCATTCCCTAAAGAACAATGAGCAGCAAGCTGCCTCTGTAATTGCGGCATTCGATAGTCAGTTCCCTGGTAAGCAGTACTTCCCCACCACGTTGTTCGCCGCCACGCCGCCGGTGCCGGATGACGTTTTGGCACAGGCGTTCCAGGTGGGTATCAAGGACAAGGAGGTTGAGAAAATCTAAGTCTAGGGCTTGCCCCCAAGAAGAAGTTTGTTGACGATGTTGTTGTATTTTCTTCAGTTTCTGTCATTGTATTCCGCCCGCCACCACAATTTTCTATTATTCTCTGTAATTGAAAAATAACACCAGGTGCTAGATGCACCAGAAAAATAAAATCACGGTCCTAGCTAGATGCCCCATAAATAAGATTGAGTTGTTGGATGCAACTGGAAAACTGGAAAATAAAGAATAAAAAGGGTTTGAATGACAAACAATTGGATATTGGCTCGCTCTGTTTTCACCTTTTTTAACTATTGGCTCTGTTGAAATGATTCTTGTTCATATTTGTAATATGCTTCCTTATTAATTAAGCATGTCTTGCTTACATGACGGTTGGTCACTTGTTAATGGGTGTAGTAATGTTATATGTTATCTTCCAATCCATGAAAAAAGAGGGTTTTATCAAATAAATATAGCAGCAATTTGTTTTTTTATCATGCCTGTGATGAGGCTTATGGAAGCGATGAAACTGAAACAAGAGGGATATCTCTCATATCTTTCGAGATCCACCCCACAATATGGAGTCAAAAAGCCAAAATAACTCATTTTTTATATTCTGCTTAGTTTCTAAGAAGAATAGAACTCTATCCAAAAAATGGGATATTGCCGCAAGCGAAGTTATTTGAATTTCGTTGCTTATGATGTGCTGAGAATTATTGTTAGTCATGTGATAGAATCATATATGTATACAAGTTCCTAATGCCATATTTTTTTCAGTTTGCAACGGGGTGATCAAAACTTGCAAGAGTAGAGTGCAATAATCAAAATTGTAAAATATATGTACTGAGAGCATGCGAATTTTGACTGATGTATCCGGAGGCTTGTACTTATGTCATTCTTATGAGCTTTTGAAGTGCGTTAGCTTTGATTAATAGAATCCCTTGTTGTGTCTTCCATTGTCTGCTTGCGTTCATTGAGAGTTTAAAATGATTAAGTTGATGATGAAAGATTTTCTTATTATATAGAAGAGGATTCAAGTTACAAATGAAAGAGGACAGGGCTATACTTAAAATGCCTATATAGCCGCCTATGGAGGCATTGGGTTTGTGAAATCTTTTGTTGTTCTCTTTTTGTAATATTGTGAAACCTCTTATGGACAAGTGTTTCTCAAGTACCTGTGACTATTGAACTAACGCAACGAAATTATTGAGATGTTGTATTTTATTTGGTTTGACAAGTGATTTAATTTGAGCTACTAGATTCTCGAATACTGGTATTTTATTTGGGGTTCGATGAGTTCTCCTTTGTCGTTTGAAGAAATAAGAATATAGATATGAAAAAAAAAGAAAAGGAAGGATATGTGAATAATCGCCCTCATATGTGGCTAGCTTGATGGACGTAGTAGCCAGCCGCCGAGTATTCCTTTTAATATCAACAATGGGATTTGTATCTATCATTGGAACCTTTCATTCTTAAAAAAACATGTTCCCCTTATCCCTTCGTTTTATATCTAAACTATTTGCGATGACTTTTCTTGGGGGCATACTCCATGCCCCCCACCAACGTGTTCTCTTACTTTCTTCTCCCTCGCCCTTGCTATAAATACGCTCTACTCCCCCCCTTTTCTTTCTCATCAACTCTGTTTTGTTATTATCTTCTTCTTCTTTGATCTTTCTGTCAAGTGTGTGAAGATCATATATACCTAACTATGAAGTTCTTGCTTTCCCTGCTTCTCCTCCCTCTTGCTCTGCTTTTTGCTGCTGTTCTCGCATCTGATCCTGACGCTTTACAAGACATCTGTGTCGCCGATCTTACCTCCGGTATCTCTCCTCTCTGTTTCCCTGGTTTTGCTATCTCTTGTTCTTTATCTTTCTTTCTGATCCTGCACAAGGAGGATCGATTGGATCTATATCTGGTTTAATTTTCTTTTAGAATACGTTGACCTGCCCTCGCTTCTATTGACTCCATTATTTAACGACTCTAATACCGAAAGGGCTTGTGAAAATACAGCGGTTAAAGTAAACGGGTTCGTGTGCAAGGATGCTTCCAAGGTGAATGCCTCCGATTTCTTCTCCGACATACTGGCCAAACCAGGAGCCACCAATAACACCTTTGGCTCGTTGGTCACCGGAGCCAACGTTCAGAAAATCCCTGGCCTCAACACCCTCGGCGTCTCACTCTCACGCATTGACTACGCGCCCGGTGGCATCAACCCACCCCACACGCACCCCCGCGCCACCGAGATGATTTTTGTGCTCGAGGGTGAACTTCTTGTCGGCTTCATAACCACGTCCAATCAGCTCATATCCAGGAAGATTCAGAAGGGCGAGACCTTTGTGTTCCCGAAAGGTTTGGTCCATTTCCAAAAGAACGTTGGGTATCAAGCTGCCTCTGTGATTGCGGCATTCAATAGTCAGCTTCCTGGTACGCAGTCTATCGCCACCACCTTGTTCGCCTCCACGCCGCCGGTGCCGGACAATGTCTTGGCCCAGGCGTTCCAGGTGGGTACCAAAGAGGTTGAGAAAATAAAGTCTGGGCTGGCCCCCAAGAAGCAGTAGGTTTGACGGTGTTGTTCTGTTCTGTTCGGTTTCTGTAATTTGGAATTCATGAAGAATAAGAATGGGGCAGTGATACAAATATGAAGCATGATTGTAAGCTCGTTTTTCAAACGTATTGTCAGTGGTTCTGCTGGTTTTTTCATATCATCCCTTCCATTCATTCATAGTTGTTTTTGTTTTCTACAACAGGAACAGTAGAAGTTACTTTTTTTTTCCTTTTTAAAATTATTCGCTCTGATGAAAGCATTCTTTTCCATGTCTGTAATATGCTTCCTTATCAATTAAACATGTGTCTTGCTCACATGATGGTGACGGGTGTAATAATTTTATATTTAATCTTCCCAACCATCAATGCGTTTGAATATATCGAGCATTGACACCAAGCAATTTGCATTTTTCTTATAATGCCTGCCACGAGGCTTTCTCCTGCCACTAGTGTATGGCATATCCCTTCGGAAGTGTTGAAACTAAAACGCCCTATGTGTCAATGCTAGATGCTCGATAGATTTGTACGTTACCCTCTCCAATAAGATAGTTTTTAATATTGCTAACCCAACAACTTCATACCTAATCTCTAAAGCTATACATATAAATAGTTTGACAACCCATGCCACCTATAAATTATGAATACCTTAATTTTTATATTCCGCTTAACATGCAACATCCACACAAGTTTCTAAGAATAATAGAGATACATGTCATCCATATTAACTATCACTCTCTTTTTGCCGGACATATTAACGTATATCATTCGGCTCCTAACTTTTTTAATGAATTGAATTGAATTAATTCACCTAATTCTGATGTAGTGGCAACCAAAAAATGGGATACTGCCGCATGGAAAGTTATTTGAATTTCGTTGCCTACAAATCTCCAATATACTGTGCAATAACGGTTGAAGATTCGTCGTTCATTAAATAAGAAATAATAATACTAATATAATTGGTAATCATGGTTATAAGCATGGGGCAATCATATAATTGGGAAACAATATGGTGTAGTGCCGATACAATTCACAACAAAAATTGTCATTTTAGAGCAAGATTCACATTGACATAATTCCACAACCACCTTGGGATCCCCACTTAAAAGAGTTCAGCATTAATAAAGGGGCTGTTAACAATATCTTTTTCTTTTGTTTTTTTTACCAAAAGGCTAGGAATGAAAAAAAACCAAGGATTACTTCAAACTTGTCTGCTGCCTCCCATCAGGGATTGCATATAGCACGATAGGTTTTGAAGGACGCAAGAAGGGTACATCACACCTGAAATATCCCTTCCTCTCCAGCTGCAATACCTCTCCCGTTTTAAATTTCTCATGTTTGAGTCTCCATATGCTGCAGTCTCCTTCTTTGTACAAGGGTTCAGAACATCAAGGAAATCCTCCCCTTCTTCAAGCTGCAATAAAGCAGGGTAAGTTGTTTTTTTACACTTGCTAATGGTATAGATAAAAGACACTTACTACAAAATCTGGCTGGATATAATTACGATTTTTTGTGAACATATAATTATGTTTCTTAGTAAGAAGCAATATTGCAGTGGACAAGTGCATACCTTTTTCTTTGTAATTAAATATCAAAGTCAACCAATGTGAGGTTAACTAGTTCATCTATCTCAGGTAGCCAAGTAAGTTTTAATTTTGTCGTCTTCACAGATCCTTCAAGATGCAAGACCCCACTCAACCGTGTGACATTACCCTCATGGTCCTTCTCTATTTCCTTCACTATGGCATTTCCCCAGTCCATTAACGTCATTTCCTCACCCGCAGATATGGACACTGCATCGGCATGGTCTATCCATATCCGATTAGTGTATGTCGTTGCTTTTTCTCCAGCACCTTCGTACTTCTTGTGCCTAGGTATAATGCGAACAAATGGCTTCTCAGGACTATCCGTTAGGGTCAGCAACACACGTTTCTCTGCAACAACAGCAGTATGTCTGGGACAGACTGGGTCAATTATTTTCTTATTAACGGTCCAGAGCTTGTCCCATTACATGAGATTGAGATTTTTCGATGCGCCCTATAAAGTAACAGGGAAGAACAACCATAAACATAGGATATGAGTAATTCACAAGAACACACCAGTGAGACTCTGAGAGAACGCAATTTTTCAGAGAATGACGCCTTCACTTTTCAAAACTAAGAACAAAAGCAAAAATGCTTATGTACCTGCTCAACAATAAACTGTATCAATGCTTCAATTTTCAAGGCTCTACGCACAATCCCTTGCACAGTTGGAAATCGAGCATCATCCCATCCATCAACCTTTCCATTTTGGACAAACCACAGAAGTTTGCGCTTACTGAGGAGAGTATACACCATGTTTAATCGGCTGAACTCATAAATGTTAACCTTTTTCATCCCCATGTCCTCTTGAATCCGGTAATACTGAGCATTGCGGTCATGGTATTCACTCGATCGGAGGGCATGTGTAATACCTTCTCTAGCATCAACGTATGGACATGCAAAATCGTAAGTTGGGTACACTTTATACTTGGATCCAATCCTATGATGAGGCATTGGATTGCATCGATAATAAACAGGATCTCGCAGCGACTTGTTGAAATCCTGCATATCCAACTTGCCACAGACACAGCACTGCAGGCCTCTCTCTGTTCCAGCAATCATTTCCCTCCACAATTTCAGATTCTCCTCTATACTATTGTTCCTACATTTTGATTCTATACCCTCCATCCTCTCCTTCTGCATCTGTTCACGGGGAGTGTCATCAACATATGCTTTACCCTCACGAATTAATTTTTCAGCCATTTCCATTAGCTCGTCAAAGTAATCCGATGTATATGTTATAGTTTCATATTTGATACCTAATGTATCAATATCTTTCAGAAGGTTGTCCACAAATTCATTGCTTTCTTTAGCAGGATTTGTGTCATCAAATCGCACAATAATTTGGCCTTGATATCTCTCAGCAAAATATTTGTTCAACAGAGCTGCTTTTGAGTGTCCAATATGAAGATAGCCACTAGGTTCAGGTGCAAACCGCAAGCGAACTTTTCCAATTTCAGCATCTGGAAGATCTACTTCCACTGAAGGCCTCCTTCCTGCTTTTACCTTCTCAGAGACATATCCATTCACATTCTTCATGTGATCCCCGGTGACTTGGTCCTTCGACTTAGTTGCTGGCTTTCCCAATCCCCTTTTGCCAACATAAGTTGCTGTGATTTCGTTCAATGCATCACCATGTTCAGTCACTATTGAATTGAACCATCGCACGAGGTTCACATATTTATTTGATTTCCTCAGGCTTTCCCATCTCTGTCCAGCTCCTGGAAAAGCAAACCACAAACGGAGGCTATTCAGCCATTGGCAATTAACCATCAAGTTACACAGAACAATGGGAAAAGACTCCAATGCAGAATCAAATGTTTCACGAACATGCACAGGATTGTAAAAAAATTATTGACAGCCATATTATTGGTTCTTCTTCTAACAATGGGAATAAAGCTGAGCATTAAAGCTAAACGGATCATTGATGGACTTATAATATATACAGCATAAGATAAAACATAAACCTAGCTCATCGGTACAGATACCACAAAGACCACAAAATTCAAAGGACAATATCACCAGAAAATTACAAACTTATTCGTTCACAGATAGGTTGATTAATAGAGATGAATATCAAACTAAAGTTGAACAGGTATGATGAGAAATGTTTACCAGGAAGACCCGACCAGATTGCTATATCTGCCACTGATAAAGAATGACCAACCAAAAAAGTCCGCCTCTCCAAGTACTCATCAACATATTTGCATGCATTCTCAAAAGCAGAGCCTGATGAAAAGACAGGAGCATACTCCAGCCATTCATCAATCTGAAAAGGTATTGGCACGAGTAAATACAAAGAACCAAAATAGCAACTAATAAAAGAATATGCAAGAAAATCAAAATCCCATTCATATGCAGCCAAACCATAGTCATATTTTAATGATACAGCCAAATTAAATGTGTCAAAATCTATGAGTATTTAGTTTCATTTTAAGTTATTACACATCTTTCAAGGGTAAACAAACAGCATTTGGCATAAGGGTTGCATCTGAAAATGACCTGGCCAGATTCTAAAGCATTTTTCCCATACAAATCAGGAATGCTAGCAACTCGCCCAATATATCGTAGAAGAACACATGTTCCACGCAATTTTAGCCTGCATAGTAAATATGTTACATGATACAGAAGAAAAGCAAAATCCAATATATGTGTATTGTAGAGCATTCAAGAAGTTCATAAATAATCGTAATTTTCTGTGTTCTATATTCTTTACAAAGCACAATGATCTCAACATCGGACACATGAAACTTAGTGGGAAAATTAACTAAGGCTGTTCTTTAAGGTAATTACAATATACAAGACTTCAAATGAGCTAAGTACCCTAATATAATCGAGAATATAGACAGAGGTTTATAATATTTATAATGCCGAAAAACTATTATTAATTTTTTTTTTAAAGAAAAAAGGTTCCACTCTGGCCCTATAGCAAATAATTCCTTATAGATCATCAACTTGGGCAATTAACTTGCTCAAAGCCTCAAACTTTCAAGATCAAGGGAATTGTCCCTTCAATCGAAAATGTCAAAGATTGATTAACCCTGTTCAAAATTGCAATTACCATAAGACATATAATTGAGAGATCTCATATGAAAAACGGACATCTTATAAATCAAGTTCCGAAAAATCCTCAGCTCGATGGAGCTATTTACTAGACATAAATAGAAAAGGATAAAGGTCGAAGAAGGATTTTAGCGTTTCAGCCATTTATAAAAATAAAAAAATAAGCGAATATTTTCAGAAAACCATGCACACAATCACGGTGATAAAGCGAAGCAAACAGGGCTTAAATTTTTATGTTCAAACTAATGCGATGCGGTTAAAATGTCAAGTACAGCGCAGAAGGGTTTGTAACAAAAGGAAGGGGAAAATGAAGGAGGGCGTCACAACATCACTGAGGAAAAGAAATCTAAATATTCGCATTTCGCAATCGTATATCATTATCATTACCGAAGAACTTCAATACATCTAACTCATAACAAATCTCAATAGCACTTAATCGATTTTGAGGCATATAATCGAGTGCATTTTACCCAGATAATGAACTTCGATAAAATAAAATGAAAAGTATTATCTTGTGATCATAACTAGTTACATAAAAACAGGATCCAAGAGATTTCCATCTTACCCAGCGGAGAAGAGAAACGTCGGAGCAGAGTCAGAGGGTGGCGAAGTATCGATAGGAGGAGAAATTCCAGCAAGCTTAGCAGCAACAATCACCGATAACGGTGGACTATCAGCAGCGAATGAGAACCTTTCGATATCCATGCTAACACGCAACGGATACAAGCAGCAAAGACCACTCCCGTGATAGAGCTCTAAGAATGCAGAAGCAAACGAAGTGAAGGCAACTACCACCGAGATCAAGAGGTAGGGTAGGGCAAAATTATTATTTTTTTAGTTAAAAAAAATTAAAAATTAGGACATAGCTTAAAGTTTAAAAAATATTTATAAAAAATTTATAAGATCAATCTTCTATTAAAATAATACTCATAATAACGAAAATAAAATTCACATTCTTATAAAATATAAATCTATTTTTTATTATTTATGTAAAATTATTTATTACTATTTTTAATTTTTTTTATCTTTTTTTTTTACTTTCTGGGTTAAGCTTCGGTTCATTTAATGGCCCATTTTTTATGCACCAAACTATAATTTTTTCTATCTTTTTTTTTTCCGGCTAGAAGATGGAGAAAATTTGCAAGTACACTTGTGTATGGTATAAAATCATCATAAAATATAACTGCTATTAATATTTAGACATATTTTATACACAATATAAATAAAAAAATAATATTATAAATAAATTTAGTTTATTTTAAAAGACTTATCTATATTAAAAACAATTTATTATATTTATAAAAATATTTTTTTAATATACAAATAATTATAATAGAAAAAAATAAGATAAATTAAATTATTTAAGATCTATAAATTATTGAATCTTTTATAAATTATATATTATAACTAGACAGATAATATAGTATGCTTAATTTTATAACTAAATATTACCCCTTTTTTTATAAACATGTATATTAATTAATAAAAAGATAATAATATAATCTTTTATGAAATATTCTTAAAGATATTAAAAATTAGATTAAAGTGTATATATAAAAATAATATAAGCGTCTATATAATTTTAATAAAATTAAAGAAATAATTAATAATTTAAAATAATCTATTATGGATATTTAGAATATTATCCTCAATACTAACTCTCATAATCAAATTTAAATAATATATTATATAATATTAGAGTATGCATAATGAACCCTACTATGATAATTTATAAATATTTTACACATACTTATAAAGGAATTTAAAGTTTTCCCTAGAATTATAAGATGAGACTATCACCTGAAACATGTTAATAATAATAGAGTGAGACAAATGTCTCAGTAACTATCAATTATACTCATTATGCATACTAATATGTGCTCATGATATGTCAAGTGGAATTTATAAAGTATAATATATATAAAATAACATATTATTATAATAAAATTAAATAAATAACTCACTCAAGTTCCTCCAATCAATCCAACTGAACTGTCTTATTTTCGCCGATTGAACCCATGAGCTAGTGATAACTGACCACTCAAAAAGCTAACCGATCAAGTAGTATAGATAGACCAAAATTCACAGAGCACCTGATTGGACTATGTGTTGTTGCAGCCGCTCGATAAACAGATGGGGCACGCTCCTCGATAAACTGGTGGGATAAGAGCGAACCATCGAGCTCCAATAGAGGCTATACCACATGGTAAAAATATAATTATATAATCACCCATTCTCAATGTATAATTATCAAAATAATCATATTAATCAAAATCTCAATAGTTTGATAAATATAAAAAAAAGTTTTTCTCAAAATAATAATTGTCTTCAAATTCCAATATCAGGAATAACAAGATATAATCTCAACTCAAACTTTATAAATTAAACTTTGAGTCCCACAAGATAATTTTTAACAAAAATAATCAAACAAATTTTCTCAATACAATTATATCAATATCAATAAATTTATATATATATTGATATATATATCAAATCACTCATAAATATCACATTAGCATACATAACGAGTAAAAAGTGGTTATCTCTTGCTTAAATATATGAATAATTACCACAAAAAATTCTCAGCTTTGGGTGAGTTTAACTAAGGGCATGTTTAGGAGAAACATAGATATGGGATTATTTGGGAATGTGAAAATGACTGAGAGAGAAGACTAGAAACAGAGAAGTCGATTTAATAATCAAGTCGGAGGAATAATTCAAGATTTTAGCTATATTTATAAAGCTATAATAATAATTCAAATTCAAATCCATATTTAAATCTGAATCTAAATCCTAATAATTTTATTAACTAATAATAACAATCAAATCATAAAACCCTAAGTGAAAATAATAGTAGGATAATATAGATATATTATTTTATTAAAAATAATAAAATACTAAATTATAATAATTTAATTAAATAATATTTTTAATTTATTAATAAATAATATTTTAATTGTACTTAAATATAAAGATAAAAATTAGGATGTTACATGTGGGTTAAAATTTTGCGTTGATGTCGAGTTCTCATTGTTGGGAAATAGTTTTATTGCCAACAAAAGTTGACACAGATAGTAAGAAATGTCTTCCTATCTAGCAAGGATATGAGTTCGATTCCCGCTGCCCTTGTGATGGCTCATTTAGTATGCGATCTCATAAATTTTTTTTAAGTACTCTATGAGCTCTAGGGCTGTATGTTGGCTTTGGTAGGGGATTAATACTGAACTCACATAAACTTATTAGTATAAAAGAAAAAAAATATTTTTATGAGGCATGAAGTATAATTCTGACATACCCATCGTCTGTGAATTTAGCTAGCGAAGGGATAAGATATGAGATCATTTAGAACGTATTCGATTTTTAGAGAGTACCATTTTATTATGGTTCCAGTTGCAGCGCTTGGGCACTAACTCCTGAGTATTTAGATTGACGTCCGAGGATAATTGACAACTCGCTCTACCCGATATTAGTATCGCCTAAGAGAAAAAGATACTACACTCTACCCTTAAATCATAGACGAGTTCAACCCTTTTTTTTAAATTTTAGAAAGAAGTATAATTCTTACCTTAATATCTAATTTACCTAAACGCGTAGAAATAGCGAAATACATGGAAGTGTGAATAGGGGCTCATAGTATATTAATATATGTTCTAAAAATAAATATTTACCATGTGAAATATTAAACAGTTACCATAGAACAATATACATGTTCTAGCTCCTCACATTGAATGTTATTTTAATATTTAAAGAAGGTCAAATTAACAAAAAATAATTTTACCATGCCCGTATCTTTATGCTAGGATTTATTTACCATAACGTTGTCACCGGAAATTCCTTAAAAAATTTAAATATCTTAAATCTGTTATTGCTGCCCACTTTGATTTGTTGTCAATTGAATGAAGCTTTGTGCGGGGGCCATTAAACATGTCCCAACCTTGGGCATTCTGCAACGAACGATCCATTTAAATAGCTTCTTGACTGGAAATAACTTGAAAATCAGAAAATCAAATATCCCAACGACAAAATGGCAAGTGATGTGAACACAATTAATACATATCTACAGCGTACAGTTACATTAAGTTACAGAAATGCGGCCAGTGGGTTACATTTAAGAAGGAACGCAATTCCTTACTCCAATCACTTTGTGATCTACAAAGCAGATTGTATCATGTTATTTTCAAAATTTAAGCCCTTGATTTGTGGGCTGCAGCGAGTTCAGCAGTTAAAATGAAGGATGATTTGCCTGCTTCCCTCAGATAACGGACATCTCCGTTCATGAGCTTCACCAGTTTTCTACTAATAAGCAGGCTAATACCCTCTTCAGATTCTTGTGCATCACTTCCAAACATCTCGTTTAGCAATGCTTCCGGAATCCCACTTCCAGCATGTGTTATGCTGAACATTCACCAACACAGAAAAATAATAATTGGTTAAGCTGCACATAGCTCTAATGCAGGATTCTTCTGTTTATATGCATATTTAAGTTAAAAATCTACAGTTTAAGGTGAATAGCTGAGTATGAATTAAGTTACCTGAGCTCCAAATTGGCAAGATGAACGGATTGTCCCAACTGATCTTTGGTTAAAGAGGCTGCAACAACCACCTTACCTCCAGAGGGTGTAAAAGTGACGGACATCAATAAGAAGTCAGCTAAGACCTGTTGAAGCCTGAGACTGTCACCATACAAGGTCTCTGTCATGATCTGCTCTTCCACCTCGTTCACTATTCTGATGCCGTTTGCATTGCTCTTTGTCATTACTTGACTGAGAGAGGCAACCAATACTTCATGCAGAGTAAATTCCACCATCTCCAGATCCAAGTACCTATTGAGCACACAGGAAACAAAGGAATATTACAATTGTTACACTAGACAACGAAACATTGACATGCTCCAACTGACCTGGCACTAAAATGGGCCTCTATAAAAATGAGAATTTGACATTCATATTGTTAGTCTGGTTCTAGAGATGTGCATGTGTGCATGCGTGTTTTCTAGCATAGTCCATACTTAAAGGTATGTACCAGGCGTGATGCAGGACTACATAATACTACCCATAACAACATGAAGACGCGACAATGATGACCGTGAAACTGGTGCAGAACACAAAAAATTAGTAAAAATAGCAATTACCGCCAACAAAAATTGAACAAATAAATAAGTAAATGCGAAGTCAACTCAGGCATTTGATACAAGCTAACCATTTAGAAAGCATGGTTAAGAATCAAAATAAAGTCTTTTTTTCATGATATAATCATTTCCCCCACAGAGTGATTCTTATAGGACTCAGACAAATTGCTCCACACAACATGCATTAAAGAAGGGGGAAAAAAGAACAGAAGGTAATAATCAAGACATGTTACCCATCAATGATGCTGTCAAGATCAGAATCATCAAGAACTTTGCTGATCTGGCGCTGGCACAGGGAACTAGTGTGCAGAAGTTGTTTCTGTTCAGTTCCCAACTCAGTACCCTCCAACATTTTACGGGAGAACACAATCCCACATAAAGGATTCCGTATCTGCCTTTTCATGTAAGTTAAAGCTTTCAGTCTCTTCAAGGCAGTTTGTTCAGATAGCCGCTGAATATGTAATGCTTGTTGCAACTCTGGGCTAGCTAGCTGCAAGAAGCAGAAAACCCCTGTAACTGTCCCCTCTATGTCCAACTTCTTACTCACAGAAAGCAGGCACTCTACATACTTCCCATTCTGAGAAAAAAATCCAAAAGCAACCTTCTCAGTTTCCAAACCGGTCATAGCTTTATTAAGTGCAATTCCAAAATTAACAAAAGCTTCTTGATTCTTTAAACGGCAACAAGCTGCATGAGTTCCAAAGACCTCCCCTAAGAGCATTTTGTCCATCACCTCCTCTCGCTTCCATCCAGTTAACTTGATCATTGCGGCATTCCACTCACAACACCAGCCAAATTCATCTGTACCAAATATTGGGGGTATCAATGGGTTTGGATTCTGGACAATAGCCTTGTAATCACCTTCAATTCGAGTGAATTTGTCCATGACCGTCTTCTGAGCAGTTATATCTTGGGCCACAAAACAAACCCCCACTACGTTGTCTCGAAGGTCTCTACTTGCACAAGCATTAACAACCAACCTGATGGGACCAGAATCAATCTTAGAAGCATGTGTTTTGATCTCAAATTGGACATTCTGCTCTTCTTCACCTGTTTAGACCGTAACAGAATAAATCAGTCATAACGATGGTAAGAAGACAGACAAAATAAGTATATATGATCCTGTTGTTTCATATAGGTGTATGATTTCTTCTCAAGTGTTTCAGATCATGCAACTACTGAGGCGTTTGACTCACTTTGGGAAGCAAGATAGTAACCTCTCATATGTCTTCAACAATGCAATTTGCAATGATGGCAATAGGGATGATGATATGCCCATAGATGAATACTCATGGACATATTTTTAAGTAAAAAATAAGAAAGAAATGAGCTTGAAAAGGGAAATAATCGGGGGAAGGGACAAACCTTGCATTGCCATGTCCAGCATCTTCTTGACCCTATCAGTTGAAGAATCCTCAACTAGTGTGAGCAGATGCTTCCCGATTGCTTCATCAGCTGGAAGACCCGTCAACACAGCAACTTTTGTATTCCACCCATTGACCAGCCCATCAACATCAACTGCCAATATTGGCACTGTTGCTGTTTCAATTAACCGAACCATCTCACTTGTCACTGCCTCCAGTTCCTGCATCCCTTCAACCTTCAAATCGCTCAATCTTGTGTTAATTACATGGGTGGTTACATCCATACTCTCTGTATCTTTAAACGCGTTCCTCAGGATTAACTGCAAGGAATGGATAGCATCCATTTCATAGTCCTTCCATGGTAAGCTCCTTGACTTCACAACTTCAAGGAAAGCTTTAAATGATGATCTTGGATGCATCCTCCTATTGTCATCCTGTTCACCAGGCTCATGCTTCGCACCACCCCATCGAATCTCTGCAGCAGTATGCGATCGAAACCAGAAAACCATATCTTTTGAAGATATTCTCACAGCTGCCATCCCACATACTATATCATCAAGAGCAAGAGCACCTGGTAACCCTGCTTCAGCCAGGCTATCTGTACTTAAACCTGTGGAATCCATATGGTTCTCAGAGAGCCATATAGATATATCTCGGATCTGGGATTCGCTTGGTGTTACTCCTAGTCTCCATACCTTGTTTTTATACAAGAGGGCAGCCCCATCACATTTCACAAGATCCATTATATTTGGGCTCTGTGATATAATACCTAGGGGAGCATCTCGCATCAGCATATCACATAGAAGTGTCTGGGTGCGCAGGATGTTTTTCTCAACAATCTGGTATTCTAACTCTAATTCTTTATTGACATGGATGGCAAATACTTGAGCCAGAAATTCACAAGCATACCGAAGAGGAAAAGGAACAAACCTTGGTGTAGTGTTATGGCAAACTACTAAACCCCAAAGTCTCTTTCTCTTCTGCGGCTGTATAGAATCAGAGCTGTCCACATCTTCATCACTGTCATTGACCACCACTGCCATAACCAGGGAAGCAATGGAATTCATGTTCTCCATATATTGCAAATGGCAACTATGAGGGGCCCTCAAGGTTGAACCACACAAGGTTAACTCAAATGGAAGCTTTCCATCTTGAAGCACCTTCACATGCCTCGCACGACAATCTACTATCATACGCACCTTGTTCTTCATAAATAAAAACCGTGCAGCCTGTGGAATATCAGTGGCTGGGTAATGCAAACCCAGATATGGCTCTAAACCTGGCTTTGTGATCTCAGCAATTACTTCCCCATGATCATCCTCGTGAAATTTATAAGCCATCACCCTGTCATAACCTGTGAGTTCAAAAACTTCTTGAACCATCGTATCACATAGCCTTTCCATACTCCCACTTGACAAAGATTGCAATCTAGTGATTGCTTTGGCAGCAAGCTTGTAAGATTGAAGGGCACCAGCTGCAGTCATGGGAACTTCAAAAGGCTTGACTGGCTCAAAATCAATTATCAAGCTTCCGGTCACACGATGAATAATTGCATAAAAGGGCTTTCCAGAGGTCTTGCAATGGACTAGAATGGGGTTGAGAAGTGAAACTTCCCCAAATCCTAATGCTTTCTGCAACGCAGAAGCACTTGGGGCAGTGAATATGGTTCTTATGTCGGTGCCAATGCCAAGGGCAGGGTTGTCACCTACACTAGGTACAGCATGACTAACCATGGTCAACATTTCAGGAGCATTCTCACTGTATGCAATCACTTTGCATGTTTTCTCATCTAAGGCTAGCAAGCACCCAAAAGGCTGGATCAGCTTGCCTTTCTGTATGTGATGGAGGTAAGCTGTAGTCACTCGGTCAGATCTTGGTTGCTGCTCTCCATTTACTGTACCTGAGATACGCACCGAGTTTGAGTAGTCAAAAGAGGTACCAGACTCCTCAAAATTTGCATGTAGTTTTGCATCTACAGTGGTCTGAGCAATAATTCGAGCAGTATGTCTTGATCTTCCCGAATTACTGGATGACTGGCTAGGTCTTGAGGAGGACATTTTCACCTTCGTTACACCTGGCAAGATAAATAAAATGGCTAAGCTAATATGGATCATGATATATAATAACCTTTTACAAGAAACAATGTTCGGACGCCGAGATTTGTCATCCTGCTCCGTGTAATAATTCTAAAAGATATAAAAATGATCGTACGGTACTTTCTTAATATGACAAGATTTTGAAGGACTTCAGCAAGTACTGATATTTTAAAAACCATTCGAGGAGAACCAAGATAATTCTTCTACCGTTCACTAAAGCATATTGTATGCAAGGCGCAAATTCTGAATAAGGATGACATAATTCCCTTTCTAGAGCAGACGAATCCCTGAGCACGTTACTATGGATGCTTGAGCATGGTACAAAATTTAGTCATTCTTTTCTTAATTGCCAAGGGGAAACATGGATAGGTGAGCCCAATGAACAACGATGACAGCTGATACCATAGAAACGTAAGCAGGAGTATGACACGCTACAGTTTCCAAAATCACATACATGCTGCAGTAACATTCAAAGAACCAAATTTACAGGACAGCGTACTGAAAGAACCAGAAACCATGTCTGATTATCCACTCAGAATGACAAGAATGAGCTTAACTCAAACCAAAAAGAAGAAGATGAATTCAAAGAGAGAAAAATTTACCAATTAACAGCCCAGAAAAGATATGCACTAAATGACTAACCTGGAGAAGCAACAGTGAGAAGAAACCAGGTTCAAATTCGCCCAACCAATGAAGAGGAAACCTTGAGACGAAGGCAGGGATTAAAAATCCCAGGAAAGCCCATCATAGCCAGCATCCATCTCATCGAAGGAAAACAAGCCGAACCTCGTTCCCGGCGCTCGTCTTATTAGTGTGGGAAGAAAACCCCAGTAGGAAGGGAGGGACCGCCATAAATATATAATAATAATAATAATTGTACTGAGTGGGAATAATCATCAAAGCGTCCTCTTTGATTATTATATTACAAGACTGGAAATAAATGTCTCCCTTATAAAATTATGATCATTCCTATTTTATCTGTTTGCTGTTAACTTAATTGAATCCGACGTGCGAAGTGATGTAATCACTTTGTTTTTAATATTCGTGGGTTGAAGCAATGATCCTCCTAGAAAGGGTACTTAACTATTTTGAGAAGTGGGGTATGGCCTTTTGCCCTTTTGCCTTTGTTTTGACAATAATGGCAGTTGATCAGTTTCCCATACGACGAATTGGACATTTTTTCGCTCTTACGAGACTTCGATTCAGGATCAGATCGAAGTCGGTACAGGGGCAAAAATGCAAGCCCATATCGTCTTTGACATTAAAATAAAGAGGCTTTGGCTGCAAGTGGCCACAAATTAATCGCCATGATTCTTATTTTATTTATTCTAGGGGAAGAAAAAAGGGAAGAAGCTTTATTGGTGATTGGAGAGGGGCTCCATGCCTTGGAATTGGGGAAGGAGGGAGAGTTATGGGGGTCACGTGCAGCCCACAAAGCAGTGTCTTGCGGCTTGGAAACACCAAACAAGTTGGCAATATATTCGCTCAGGATCGGATCAGGTTTTGAAGTCTCTAGAAAGTGAGAGGTAGGGCCCTTCCTCCATATGCACCAGAAGTGAATGCAGATTTACTGTTAGTGGCACGAGTATCACATAATTTTACTTTACCTTTTCCGAGTTCTTTAGGGTTTTGTTCTGTATTCGTATCATGTGCTTTGTGGTGTTGCTGTCAACTTCAGATAGGTGGGCCGGCTGTTAAAGCTTTCAGGGGTTGGGGTTTCACAACGACCATAAGTTTGAAACCCGACGATTTTCATAAATGGCATTAGATAGGGACCCTCGCGTGTCTCTGTAAGTACTTGCAGTTAAATACTACTTGCATCCCTGGTACGTAGCACGTAAGATAAACCGAATTTTTAACAGGTAAACGAAAACGTGTTTCGAAAACTCTCTTACACTGCTAATTATAGTAAGTCTGAAGATTCCTCAACCTCTAGTTTTTTCTCCGGTCAGCTCTCTCCGTTCAAATCTAACTCCAACATTTTAGGAGTGAAAGAACTTTTCATGATTTTTTTTTTTTTAAAGTCTTGGGACATACAAGAGTTTTGAAATTAAGTTTTGGAATGAAATATAGTCCCCTTTTTTGGGGTTTTAATGTAACGAGAGGAGAAGCACGCTTTTATGGGATATATCAAAGCATAAGATTGGACTCCCATCCTGAATACTAGGGGTGTTCATGGGCAGGGCTGGGCAGGGCGACCCCCCTGCCCGGTGCCCTGCCTAGAAAAAGCATGGGCTATATTTTGCAACCCGATGCCCGGCCCTGCCCGGTAAAAGCCCTAACCATTTTGGGCTGGGCATGGGCGGGCTGGGCGTGGGCGGGCTGGGCATGCCCAAGTTGTGATGTCATGCCCATGTTGTGGAAAAAATCAGCAATTATAAACTTCTAAAATAATATCATATTCATATGTTTTCAAGAGTTAAATAATATCTATAATCCACTAAAAATAAGGTAACAAAAAGATAATAATTAAAGTCTTGAAATTCATTGCATATAAAAAAATCTTGAAGTCTAAGTAGTTTATAATTACAACTTTACATCAATTTTTCAAATGTTGACAATGATGAAGTATCTAAAAAATAAAATAAATAATTATAATTTGTAATGTAATCATATTATGATTAATAAAGTTAAAAAAATTAATGTAGTTATAAATATTAAAAGATACAACTTACATACTTAACTACTTATATTTCTAAAATGACCCTTTAGTCACCAGTAACTATCATACTCTTCCTTCTAAGTGTAGCATCTATGGAAAAAATAAAAAAAAATAAAAAAAGGGATGCTCATGGGCAGGGCAGGGCAGGGCAACCCCCCTGCCCGGTGCCCAGCCCGAAAAAAGCATGGGCTGCATTTTGCAACCCGATGCCCAGCCCTGCCCTATATTTATCGGGCTGGGCAGGACTATTTTTTCGCGGGCTCGGGTGGGCATACCGGGCCGCGGGCTTTATGAACACCCCTACTGAATACAATATCTTTTTAACTAATTCGTAAAAATTTTAAAAAATTAATTGAAATGGTTATTTATAATTAATATGTAGAAAATTTGTGACAATTTTTCTTTTTAAAAAAATCTGTCATGTAATGATTATACAATGTATCTCTAAATAAGTACATAACGGCAAATGAAACCACCTTATTCATCCATCATTTTATTTTCCGGCCGCTCTCCTTTACATCCCCTTCCTCCCCCTTCACTCAGAAAATGCAGTCACTGTATACATTAAAGGCCACAATGCACCCAGAAGTGTCAACCAAATGAATTAGACCAGGGGAAGACAGGGAAAGCTGGCCAAACACAGTGAAAAAAGCAGCCTGCTTTCAAGAACTTGCACATCTCTTGACATCATCAGGTGCCTCACGCTTAAGACAAACTCGTCAAATCTATTAAAATCACAAACTATGCAATTACTTAGGAATAAAAGTTTCAAAACTGCTTAATGGGATGATAATGTGAACATTGATGAAACATCAGAAGTCTTTGACAGGCCACTATATCATAGCAAAAGGCCTCAAGAACCCTCAGAAAAAACTGTCAGTCACTTTTCATCATCATGCAAATAACATTGGCTGCCCATAATAAACTAGAGTCCAAATCTATTTGACTAACCACAAAATCAAAAGGGTGGGAAGCATCATCTTGTTTAGCACAAAATGCTTTACAAAAATTCAGCTATAAAGATTTAACTGATTGAAAAAATCACATCTAGGTCTCAGAGATGTGTGGGGGTTATGCTTAAGTGGAAGCCACCACCTGAAGGTACTGTTAGACTCAACGTAGATGCGTCCGTCAAGTGGGGAGAATCGGTTCCATGCGGGAACCATGGCAAATTGCACTAGGAGTCAAAATCTATAATGAGCAGGGCTGGAGGGTTATTGAAATATATAGTGACCGCGCTGAAGCTATCAGTATGATTATGAGCGATGGAGTGAAGGAGCACCCGTTCGGAGAAATTGTTGCTGAAGCAAAATAACTAATAGGCTTGGATAGAAAAATCGTGCTCAATTTTTCTTCCAAAGAGAAATAGGTGCACTAATGCGTTAGCAAATCTAGGAAGCAGTCTCGAATCTGATTCATAAGTGATTGACCACCCTCAATCATGCTGTGTTAATGAGTGGAAGGAGGATAGAGCTGAAATAACTGTCCAGCAACCTATGTAAGCTTTTGGGATTTGTAAACACTGCTTTCATTAAACACACACTGGAGAGCCCAAGCTTCTTGAAAGCTTGGGAGTGTCCTTGTTTTCCCTTGTTATAAAATTGCTGTTTCTATATGTTTTATATTATGTCGAGTTGCTGTATCTGTTTCATTGAGTACATTCTACTGCATAGAAGCATTTTAATTATACTTTTGTTTCTGTTTTTATAGCAGAAATATGGGCGGTAAAAAGTAAGAGACTATAAAAAGTTGCTATATTGAATCAACACAGGGAATTGACAATGACTATCGGTATTACCATTAAAATCTTTCACAGAATGAATGAATGAAAAAATGCATATACTTAAAAAGAAACATACTATGCAATAAAAAAAATCCTAAAATGAAAGTGAGAGACTATGCAAATGGCAAGGTTCAAAAGTTTCAGTAGTAATATATTCACCGCTTCTCTGGTTGAAGAAAAGCAGAGGTCCCAGAATTTCCATGAATTCAGTTTTCATCAACCTCTTTTATCCCAACAGTTGATCAATCAACCTTCTGCTATCTATCAAACCTGTTTGTTTCTCTCTCTGCATATTAACCTGCAAGTGATCGAGCCTCCCGGTAACATCGTCCTTTCCAGACCATAACCTATTTTGTAGAGCTGCCCAAAGCATCATGACTCGAGATGCACAAAGCACAATTACCATAGGGTAACTAAAACATGCACCAAATCTTGAATATGCAATTATTGGATGGAAACAAGGGCTTTGTCTCCAACTTGTCCGACCATAGTACTGAATGAACACAACTATGATGATAGTAAGCAGGCGAATCAGCCTTTTACAATGCGAGGTATCTTCACCACGCACTTCAACTACTTGTTTAGAATATTCATCCCTGGCCCATATTTCATCCATTTGCGATCCACTCTACTGGAACAGTAATCTAAGATTTCAGAAAAACACCATCCAAACAAACACTAAAGAAATCAACGGCGTGTTGAGAGAGTGACTGAATCCGAAAAATCTTTAACTCATTGACTGTATCATGTGAAGACTAGCAAAATTAATCAACGTGGGGATTGCATTCTCTGGAATAGAAATCATTCTTCTCTATTAAAGTTTCCAACATTGCATAAGTGAAACTTGGAGCATTAGGGTCGCTTGACGGAGACCCATTAGGTGATTCCACAACTTGAGGGCGCGAAAAACAAAAGTAGCATCCTGCATCAGAAGCACCACGAATCGTCTTACTTGAAGCTCTGCTTAAAATAGCAGCTCCAGACCCAGAAGATGTACGAAGAGCTCTTTTGTGCCTTCTATTGTGGAGTTGCTTCTTGGCTTTCGAGAATTGATGCAGGACCACTTGCTTCGCCTTTCCAATATCTTTTCCAAATTCATGTTTTGTGTGCCTCTTCTTGCCATCATCATCCCTGGTGTCATCATCGTCATCATCGTTATTGCCATCACCCCCTTCGCAACCACGCCGATCTCTATCACCAACATTTGGGATGTCCTCACCAAAAGCAGACATTAAAATTTATTGATCCCGGAAGGGCGTGGGGTTCAATTTCATGGAAAGTAGGATCGAAGAGACGGGAAAAGAAAACCGAGTTGAGGATTCCAAAATCGATTACTCTTATGCCGAAGAACAGTGGAATGAGAGAGGGACAAGATGGAAATCCTCGCGAAACTCGCAACGGAAGCCGACATCGGCAATTTCAATTGCTCGAAGGAAATGGTAACTACAACGTAACATATATACATTTAAAATTAAAATTCGTCTTTACATGGCACTATGGCAGTTTGCTTGCAGAAGAAATCAATATAATTGCGGCCACGTGTAAGATTTTCAGGGACCCCAACATAGCAGCTTCCATTTGTCTTCGACAATTGGAACCTCTGTCTCCCCTGCCTCCCTCCTCCAGCTTTTACCATTTTTTCCATACAGTATGACATGATCCATTAAAGAAAGTAATTTTTCTTTTTGGACAAAGATTTAAAAAATAGTTAAAAATAATTTATATTTTTAAAAAAATATGTTTACACCTCATTTGAAAGTATAAAATAAATAACACCAAAAGTAAATTAAATTTTCTGCTAATCAGTTCATAATTCACAAGACAACTCAAACCTGAGGGTGAATCAATTTGATGTCAAATTTATAATCTATTTTTCATATTTTCAAAATTTCAAGCTTAAATAATAAAAATCCCTCGTCGGTAAAGTTGCTATAACCCCATAGCCGAAGGCATAAAGTGAATCCCCCCTATGACGGAAGAATCAGCTTATTGATTAATAATTTAATTATTATCTTGGGCACTTGAATTTTCTCCTCTCTGGAGTGAAAAGTCATCACAGAATTCTTTAATCTCACATAAGATTAAGAAAACCCTATCAATTACCAGATACACGATCCTTCTATGTATGGCAAATGCTAATAAAAATTGAAATAAAAAAATTTGGATAGATCAATGATCTGACTAGGATCCTTTGATTGCCTATAAAAGTAGAAAGGGTCAAAAGTATATAGCGAATATTCATCAAAAAAAGGGTTCGTGAGAATTATCAACACTCAATTCGAACAGCTCCACTCTGCGACTTAATGAACTTGGGCTTCCTCATCACTTGTTCCAAGCACTGGATGACATGACATCTCCAACCTGGAAATCTTGCCAGTCACTTATTACCAGTCCACACTCACTTCCCTTCTTCACTGCCTCCACGTCCTGCGTTTCCCTTCTCAGAGACGCACAGTTTCCTTCAAACATCACTTCTCCACTCCTCAGAAGCCTCATGGTTCCCAATTTCGTCACACAGCCATCGATAACCCGACACCCGGCTATCTTCACATCAGGCCCCTTGGACTTGCTCCTTCCTTTAAGCTCAAATATGCTCAGCACCTCTGCCTCCCCGGCTACCTGGGTTTCAGACGTCCCTGGAGCCTTCTCTATTATCAAATTGCCTATCTCCTCCAAGATGGTAAATCACACGGTGTAGCACTATCTGCTCCATTTCCAATAGACCAACAAAAATAAGAACTTACTGGTTCTTGAACATGGCCCACCAACAACAACATAATTAAATATGAGCACAAGCCTTTTACCTTTATATTGGCACGGCCTGCTGCCTGACTAATAGGACTAGGTGGACTCTTCACATTGAATCCAACTATGCATGCACCGCAAGCCTGTGCTAGGTCCACATCAGATTCAGAAATAGGCCCTACACCAACATGGACAAAGTTCACGAAAACCTAATAATGAATATAAAAAATGTTAAGCAACAAACCACGAATATTAGAAATGCAACACTGCAAATTAAATGTGCACAAGAATTCTGACACAATAAATGTCATGGAAGTCACCAAACAGACAACAGACAGCTAAAACACAGAATATTAAAGGATTCCCAACTTCCCAAGTTATAACTTACAAGGATTATGATCAACAGCAACAATGTCAAGCTTGAGGTTTAGACAAGCATATAAATTTCTGTGTGTCATTTTCAGCAAGCCATGATTTAAATGGTATAGCGTCCATTACAATTTTCTCAAATTATCAATAGTTTCTAGCAGTCAGGTCACCATTCTACCAGAAGCCTAGCAGTTAGGGTGCAAGGCTGGCTTACACCCTACAGGCTCACCTTAATTAAGCAGACTAAAGTATTATTTACTAGACATTATTATGAGATTTCTTTTCTCCTCCATATTTTCTTTCTCCCCCTCCCAACCTCCCCCCACAATGATCTCTCCCTTCCCTTTGTCTTGCGTCAGTTGTCCATGGAACAGAAACCAGTTTCTAATTGATATGACACCCCACAAGTCACTAGAATGATAAAAGGCTTCCAATTCAATGGTTCAATCATGGAGATTACAAACTATGTGTATTGATTTGAAGTAAAGTAAATTATTTTAACACTAGTTTTACAAGTGTGGTTTTATGGTGTGTGAGAAAGAATCTGCCCATGTGAATGTGCGCACAGAAAAGCTCACAATATTGCCGTGGAGATCTTTTGACATACCTGAGAACTATTTAAAGTTCTCAACGCATCTGTGACAGCTTGAACAGTGCCCTGGACATCAGCTTTCACTACTATTGACAATTCAACCCTCTGAGGACCATCCTCAGATGACGCCATAGAATCTGTCCTTTCCTATACCATTTTCTTAAGCCTATCCTCCTCATATTTCCTTTTCCTACCAGCACTAAGCAATCGTGCACGCTCCTCTGATTGAACAACAATAACATCATCACCAGCCATGGGAGTCCCCCGAAGCCCTTCAATCTCAACAGGCATGCGGGTGTTGCTCTGTCAGTCAACTTACCCGTCACTTCTCTAATACCCCTTATTTTGCCCCATTCTGAGCCTATAACCACATACTGACCACAAACAAGAGTCCCTGCCTTCACAATAGCAGCAACTAATGGGCCTCGTCCTTTATCAAGCCTTGCTTCTACCACATAAGCTTGAGCAGGGCCATCAATTCGAGCTTTTAGATCCATCATTTCAGCCTGAAGGAGCAAAGCTTCCTCCAAGTTATCCAGTCCAGTTTTCATAGTCGCAGAAACTTCAACCACCTGAATATCCCCACCCATCTCTTCCAGCAACAAGCCCTCTGATGCAAGCTGAAGTTTTACTCTCTCAGGATTTGCTCCTGGTTTATCACATTTATTTATTGCAACTACTATCGGTACATTAGCTGCTTTTGCATGGGATATAGCTTCAAGTGTTTGAGGCATCACCCCATCATCTGCAGCAACAACAAGTACCACCACATCTGTAACCGCTGCACCTCTTGCCCGCATTGCACTAAATGCAGCATGACCAGGTGTGTCCAGAAATGTGATTGATGCTCCTGATGGCATGGCCACCACAAAGGCACCTAGATACTGAGTTATACCCCCAGCCTCCTTGGCTGCCACTGATGTTTGGCGCAAAGAATCGAGAAGGGAGGTTTTACCATGGTCAACATGACCCATCACTGTTACAACTGCAGGCCGGGGAGCAATCTCTGCACCTTCAGTAGAATGTAGCCTCTTGACATTGACACCCACTTCCTGCAAGAACAATAAACTGTGAAAAAGAAGAGGAAGAGAGAAGCAAAGCATGTAATGTATGACACACTAAATTTAAAGAAAAAGGTTAAGCATTAGGAGAAGTAACCAATAATGAAAGTAAAGGGTGAGAGGAGAGATAGGTTCTGACATTCACCACTTCTACATTATCTATAGGTTCTAACATTCACCACTTCTACATTATCGATGAATAAGAAGGGGAAATACCATTGCAACAAGTTCTGCAATATCAACACTGAGAGGCTCAAACTCTGATTCAACCTTTTCCCCAACATTTACTAGAGTACCTTGCAGAGAGGATGCTGATTTTCCAGTACGCTTTGCCAGCTCAGCAATAGTCATGCCTTCAAATATTTCAATTGTTTTATCAAGAATGGATTTGGTAGATTTGACCACATTACGAGGAACATATGGAGCTTCAACAGGGGGTTGATTTTTACAGTCCCTTCTCACACGCTTCTCCTTCTTTGGAGTCTTCAAACCAAATAACTCCTCATTTCTTCTCGCCCATAGTTCTGGATTAGCGTGGAACCGCCTACTGATATAAAATAATCCCATTGTTTGTATATAATCTTTTAATTTTCATTTAAGCAACTAATACCATACAAGTAAAGTAATAATACATATATAGATAGTTAAGCTCGAATTATTGCTCATTCTTTTCTCCAAGTAGTCTGAGTACAATCAAAACTACGATCAAACTGGGTACCAAAACATTTTACCACCAATGGTTTTGTCCAAGCACTGACAAAGTGACACCACAAAGGAAGATTCCCTTCCCTTAAACATCCCCAAAATTTTATATGAATATCAACACAAAATAGTATCAGTGTATCACATACTCATCCGCCCAACCCTTCACTGACATAATATCCCCTATAAACTGGAAGAATAGTTTTAGTAACTATTAGACCCCTTAATTATGCACCTCAGAAGCCATTTTTATTTCTAGATAAGAAATAAGAGCAGATAGGAGCAACAACACAAGGAAGACACTAACCATGTGTACATAAAGGGTTAAAAGCATTTAGGGGCCTTTGTCATTGAATGAATAGCTCCAATTAATCTAGTATGCATCCAATAAGGAAGTTGCTCCCTTCAATCCAACACATCCATGGACGCAGACCCCACTGTAGGAGTAACACAACAGGATATTCATGAAACTTGATGAGAAACAAGAATGAAGGTAAAAAGTGTTATCTCACCGGTATCGTATTCCATGTTCTTTTGTTCCATTGCAAAAACCAGCCGCTCCGGCAGATGAGTGACTGATAAATTCTGCATCATAACATTTAAATAATTTGTGAGTTACAGCATTTAAGTGAGGAAAAGAAAATGCTCACGGCATAAAGATAGGATTTACCAGTCAAGCATCCTGCTGATGCATAAACAGATTTTGCTGCAAAGGTAGATGAAGAACATGACCGTGCAAAATGCCTAGATGGCACTGCAGTCAAAGCCCTGGCAAAGTTCATATATATTCTCTGCATTTGAGTGATAATTAGGACACTATCAGTGATCGAAAAACTTAATCAACATGAAAAGTTTTCGTGTCAACCAACCTCCCGCTCAAACCCACACCTACACCCAAAAAACATGGACGAAAATGCCAATGAATCAGCTTGGAGCCGAAATTATGAGGATAATGACAGCTCACCTTTCTTCCAAGCTCTCTCCACGCCATTCATATGTATATAAACCCTGCAAAATTTGGAGAACTGAAAATTATATAGAAAATAATAGACAAAGAAAATGATGCAACTAAATGGTGGTTTTTTTAACATCCGTCACAACTCAAGAATTACTACGGAGTGTAGGACAATATAGTAAGAACGGGAGCTAGGTCTCGCCAGTCGCCGCACAAATAGCAGTACGCAAAGAAGCCGTTATAATGGCAAAAAAATAATGATATTATTTCCTTCATGGAGCGACAATCATCACCAACATGGGACTTGTGATCTCCAAGCTGTTATTTCCTACTCATAAAAAAGAAGGGTGGAGGCGTAGCAACTCTGCAAACAAATCGAAGACAGACCAAAATTCATGTGGTAAAGGTAAGCCAACCCCAGCCAAAGGGTTTCGCCGCAAAATGAAAATGAAGAACTCTCTTCCAGAAGAAAATTAGACAGAGAATACTTGAACAGGCCTTCAAATCTGGATTGATTTTAGAGAACCTGAAAGAAAGGCAGCGACAGTACGAGAGAAGAGGAATGCAGTAGGCCTACGGCAGCAAACGCTGGGCTAAGACTGCCCGAGACTCGGAGCTTAGGGTATTGTTTGGTTGGAGGTTTTTGGAAGGGAGGGTAGGGTAAGGGAGGATATATAGGTGTTTGGTTCAAAAATTGGAGGAGAGGGGAGACAAAATTTTTTGTCCTTATTTACTCTCCTACCCCTTTCTCTCACCCCTCCAAAATTGGGAGCGGATCCTCTCAGAATCCGCTCCCTCAGTATCCCTCAGAAGCACAACGCCTTTCTCCCTCAGCGCCTTCTTCCCTTAGCCTTTTGCCTCCTCTCTCTTGCCTTATCTGCAAAACAACAAAAAACCTGTTTGTTTTGAAAACGCTTTTTTTTTTTTTAAAAAGGTGTTTCCGCTGGCTCCCTTTTAAAATATTTTTTGTAAAAAAATATTTTTTAAAAAACATTTTAAAAAAGTGTTTTAAATTTTTTTAAAAAAGTGTAATTTTTAATTTTTTAAAAAAATGATTTTTGAATTTTTTTTAAAAAAATAGATAACACAAGAGGAGAAGGTAAGAAGGCGCTGTGCTTCTGAGGGATACTGAGGGAGCGGATTCTGAGAGGATCCGCTCCCTCCAAAATTGGGATTTTTTTGAGGGGTGAGAAACTTTACTCCACTTTTGGACAAGATTATCCTTGACAATTTTAGAAAATTCCAATTCTACCCATGACAAACTTTATTTATATATTATATTAATATATAATAATTATAAAATTTTATTATATTTTTTAATTTATCCTATATATATAAATAAAGTAAAAAGTTTTTTAAATTTATAAATTAAGAAAAAATAATTTTGATATAATTATTTTAAATAAAAAGTAAATAAATTTAAATAAAAATAAAAGGGTATATTTGTAAATTTTTAATTACCTACCCTCCCCTCCCCTCCTGAACCAAACAAAAAATATTATCTCTCTTCCCATACTTTTATATTTATAACATCCCCTACTTTTCCTTACCCTCCCTTAAATTAACTTAACCTACCCTCCCCTTCATCGAACCAAACGTAGCCTAGGGCTTTGTCCGACTAGGAAATCTCAGAAAAAATTAAAAAAAAAAATGTAGGTTTCCCGGATAATTTACAAGGTGTATGCAAAGTGATTTATCATATGAAACAGAAATTATTCCATGTGTGATTATAATTATAAAAATATTTATTAATCAGAATTTTTTTAAATTTTATTATCTATATATCCACGTTTTTATGGATATGTCCTACATTTACTACGGGCCTGTTTGGATAAAATTTTGAAAAATGGCTTATAAAAAAAATGACTTATGGACAACTTATGGAAAAGGACTTTTGGAGAAGAGTTTATGGAAAAAAAGTGGTTTTGAATAAATAGGTGTTTGGATAGTTATTTTTAGAATGACTTTTTATGGTGGTAAATTACCAAAAAGGGTATGATTTGATTTAAAGTAAGAGAGAGGGGGGAGTTAGAGAAAAGAGAAGAGGGAGGAGAGAGGGAAGAGAGAAGAAAGGAGAGAGGGTGTAAGAAAAAGTAGGAGAGAGGAGAGAGGGTGTAAGAAAAAGTAGGAGAGAGGAGAGAGGGTGTAAAAAAAAGTAGGGATAAGATAGTAATTGGATAGTCCATAAGTGCTTTTACTGTTGAAAAAGCTATTTTAAATAGCTTATTCAAAACCATGGTTTTAAACCATGGTTTTGTCCAAAAGCACTTATGGACAAATAAGTCTGTTTGTTTTAAAATTTCTCCAAACCGAGGTTTGGGCCAAAAGCCCTTTTAAAACAGCGGTTTGGGGCCTTACCAAACAGGCCCTACAACTTATTATTTTGAGTAATTATTAAAATAATTATTTTTTTCATATTTTGATTACTTTTAGAATAATCATTATAAAAATGTTAATTATTTTATTAACTTTGGAAAATAATAAGATGTGGTGGATAAAAACAAAAGTTTAATAAAAATAAGGAGATCCGTAAAAATATCAATAACCAAATGTTCCCCAGTGAACCAGGCTTAAACCCAAGGAAGGGCTTAACTTGATTGGGCTGGGCTTAATGACACAAAAGAACAACCATCAAGTTGGTTATGGGCCGATAACAAATATAACGTAAGAGAAAGGTCGGGCTGGTGTATGAGAATTGAGAAGGAAGACTTATTTCCATGGGGATGGTTTTGGGGCTCCAATGAATTCTCAGGGTTAAGTTTAATTAAATTTATATTTGTATACCAAACAAAAAAAAAATTAAATTTATATTTTGGCAATTTGCGGTTGGAACATCGAACATGAACATAAAAAGAAGGTAATTAATCATGATTTGTTGTGCACACTACAAGACAGTGTACAAGAATCAGGGCTTTAATCCCATGCAAGGCTTGTAATTATAACTTGCCAGCTTAGTTGGCACTAATTATAACTTGCTCGTAATTGAAACATCGCTGTAAAGGATCACACCAAAAAAAAAAATTCTTTCTGTGGCCCCTTTCTAAAGCTCATAGCTTTCTGACAAATCCCAAGTTCCGAGCAAAGGAATTTCCTGGATACTACGCCCTTTTCCTCCATTTTCAGCATATAAAGAGCCTGTTTTAATGTTCATGTAAGAACAGAGTAACTCCCACAAGACGAGAAAAATGAGGAAGGCATGTCGGAAAATTCTGGGTTCCGTGCCTTGTGCGAGAAGGAAAAGCCTGCCATCTGATTCAACCCAAGATATGGAGGAAATACTGAGGACGAAGCTTTCGACTATAAAGGAGGAGCCTGAATCTTGCGAAGAGAACATAAAACCAGAGAGATATAAGTGGATGGCTAAGATTCTCAGAAAAAAGAATGCTCAAGTAAAAGATAAGAGAGAAGGATGTTTAGTTGTGCCTCATGTCGATCTGAAGCATACTTATGTTCTTTTCATTACCGAGTTTGCCTCCAAGGGCACTTTTGGCGGTTTTGTTCAGTACTGAACTCTATCTGAGCTGGCTTCTCTTAATATAACACTTGTGGATTCTTCTTGGGAAGACCAAGAGAAGGTCCTGTATAGTCCTGTGAGCTAATTCCAGTTCGTGAAGTAACTTGTTCTGTAATCCTAAACTAGTTTACTTGCAGTCTTTTATTTCTTACCTGCAATCTGAATCTCCGCAAGCATTTGACATATTATCTCATGACTCCTTTTTCTCACTCAGAATAATTAGAGTTTAAGTTTTGCTCCACGTCACTAGTTAATGATTTTACTTTCAGAAAATTATGTCATTATACTAGTTAAGTCATCAACTATGATTTCAACTTCTCATTCATTTTCACTGTACCTTGAAGATGCTTGTTTATTCACTCAAATCACGAGGCTGGATTCAGATCACCCGTAAGAATGGAGCCATAACAAAAAAAAAATCTTTTCACTTCTTGGAAGCTTGAAATTTGAGGCAACCTTATAGGCTGTTACATCTATTCTTAAAGCTAGAACCAAGACAGCAAGGATGGTAATGTAGAAGCAGAGGATTTAATATTTTTTTTTTCAATTGAAGGGGCAAGTGCTAATGGACAAGTGGGATCGAACCCATCACTTCCAGGAAAACTTTAGGCTAAGGCCATTGGCAAAACAATTTATATCTTAGAAACAATAAGTAACAAGAAGAGCAAAAAAATACAATGCTAATAGTAGCAGGTCACTTTCCTGCTAATAGTGGCGACACTGTCTCTGCATAATACAGAGGGATGAGACAGAACAGGAAGACCCCATTGGGTTGGGAGTAGAATAGTGGGAGGTACGGTTTCCAGGTTCAATCGGTTCAGAATATGAGTGTACATTCTCACAATTCTGCTCGACATCAAAACTGCAGAAATGGCCTTCACAGAAACCTTCTTAGACTTCAACAATCGAAAACCTCTTAATCTTCCCTTCAGAGACTTAATCCAACGCCTCATTGTTGTCCTGGACCTTGACATCTTCTGATCAGAACTTGTTAGCCTGTCATAGCCACGTCTCATGCTTCTCTCTGCAAAATAATGAAAAACCATTTCTGGCATTGAGGGCAAAGGGAAAGAGAAGGTAAAGTGTTGCAGAGCAGGAGTCAGAGATCTCATTATATAAGAGGATTTGGTTATAGTGTTCCTTATTTCTTGTTTTCAAATTGAGTACGTTGCCACTTCAGAGATCATAATTTATTGTTGTTTACATGCTGAGTTAAACGTGACAGTCCAAAACTAGTTGGTGATGAAGGGAATATTGGATCCATGTGCAATGATTGATGTGCGAGACAAAATGACAAGCCAGGCCAATCATTCGATTAACGGTGCATGGAATGTACGTAGTTGTGATCTTTAACTGCAAATAAATGCATGCTTGTATATTTATGAATTTAATAGGAACGGCACAGGATGAGAGCATTGATTTTAGGTATAATTTGTCCTTTCACAGCACACACGAATAGTATCTACGACTAGGTTAGCCTTTGCTCCATATCTTCTTTCTTTGACTGCCTTCACACAGCGTTTTCCTACCTACCTACCAATGATTGAATTTCTGCTGGTTCCAGTTAATTTTATTTTATCGGTTGCGAGGTTTCTGGTTCTGTCGGTGAGACCATGCTGGATGCTTCGTGCAAGCGTAATGAATAGTCCGGAAGCCCATTAACTGATAAACCCCTTCTCCTGAAAGTAGCCGCACCGAGCACGTGTACGTGGGTGGGATAATAAAAATAGAATTCCCTCCAATAAAACATACGTATATTTAATAAATAAAAAGTAAAAAAAAAACTTTAACTAAAAGTTAAATGTATCATAAGGAAACGAATCAAAATTTAAATTATTAAATATCTAAATATAATTGTTTCTATGCTTGCGTGCGTATATAAAAAATGAAATAGAACCTTATGATTAAATAAAAAAGAGATACAGGTTAGGAGTAGGACTCATGTCGATAAGAAATAAATAGTATCTGTCTGAAATATTTATTAAAAAATTTCGCCCATGTCGTCGTTTAAAAAGATTAGAAAAATGGAGAGAGTATCTCTTAATAAACCTCTCAGAACAAGTATATTGTTTATTTACATGTGGCGAACACTGTATCTAGTTATTGCGGATTCATCTGCAAGAAACCTGATCATGGGAAACGTAGACAAATTTCATGGGAGAATTCAAAGACACGCGGCCCTTTTTATAGCGTTACAAAAAGGGAGGCTATATTTTTCCTGACATCGACCCAACAACCTGATAGTAATTATCCCATGATCTTCAGATTTCCAATATTCGAACTGATGTTAATGGGGTCAAAAGCAAATAAATTGCGTGTTGTTTTTCGTGGCACGTCCGTCACCGTTGTTGACGACTGTAATATCGTTGACTTTATGGACATGTGCAGGATCTGAGCAATTAACGTCCAACTGTTCATAGCTAGCTTATTTTTTACAACCTGCATGATCCATTACGTTTTTTCTTTTTTTCTTTTTTCTTTTTCTTTTTCATGATAGGCAGAATGATGATCCATTGAGTTTATTCCTTTCATATGCCAGTAGCCAAATTTTCCACGATAACCCAGTTCCTTCCAGAAGTCCTGCTTGCATCCTATTGTCAACGACTCACTCATCTGATCAACATACATTAGTATGTGTGCGGTGATTCATTCTAATGAAAATTAAATATTAGTTTTAGGGCAGGGAGTATCGTTTTGAGTATCTCGTCTTCTGCAAGTATTCCCTAGCTTAACCATGATTTGACGCCAAAATTTCAAAGATTGACTTTCGAGTTCAAGCCCCCATGGTTAATTTAATTAATTAAGCTTCACATCTTGCTAGGAGTTGCTGAAAGAAGCACGCATCCTCAAATAATTAAATGAATTTAAGCTTTACTCTGCCCAGCGGGTTAAAAGATTACTAGTTGGAGATGAGCCGAATGGTTAGTGATAGCGATTGCTAAAGACTAATCAAGTAATTAAATTAGATTTAAAAAAAAAACTGACGTTTCGGCTTTTCAGTTCACTCAAAAACGGGGTGAGTGATGTAATTTTGTCCAGATGTCATTACAATCTTCAAAAATAGTAATGGCAAAAAAAAAATATTCCTAAAAAAATAGTAGCTTAAATTGCTTTTGTACCTGGAAAATAAATAAAATTAGATGTGTTCCCCATTTCGCTTAACCCGTCGCCGTCAAGAAGTAAGAAACGCGAGATATTCTCCATTTCCAAACATGAATTTTAAGACCAGGGAATCACATACGAAGGATTCTAGGATAAATGAATTATTCATAAGTTGAAAACCGCTTAACACACACACACACATCAACTAAAATGCTCTTATTTAATCCTCTGATTTAAGAGAAAGAAAGTTGGCTAAGCTTTAAATTTATAAAACAAGCAAAATTTTAAAATAAATCTTGTTATTATATCTATTTCTGCGTGTGATTATGAATATTGAATAGTACTCTGTTCCATATCTTGCACGGTGCAGAAACAGAGTGCTACTACTATTCATAATGCACGAGAGTAGGAAAGGGAGAAAAAAGTGCTGAAGTGCAGGGTTTTATTATCGTATTCATTCAATGCCGTGGGAAAATATAGCCTTTGTTTTGGTCCCTCCAATGAATATAATATAATTAATTAATTAATATATTTATTTGTTTTCAAACCTTAAACGTTTGAAATCCCATGGGATTTTGATTTTTATTTACCTTCTAGTGCTTTGTTACCATTCATGAGAATCCTAACATTTGACTCGTAAACACGTTGAAGCCCCTTGCCCATGAAGGCCTCGCGTTTTGAAGCTTGAACTTGGAATCCATAAAAATTACTACTAGTTACTATCCCCAGAGAAAATGTCTCTATTCATTAGTACTATGTGACAAATCGGGATTCTTAAAGATGAATCTTTCTGTTCTCTTCTTTACGCCCTCGGGAATATCGTTTCTCAACGATTCAGACGAAGCAAATTAACCCCAGAAAAATAGACTAATAAGCGATCGGAGTGCTGAACTGATTCTGATATAACCCCATCAGAGAAAAAGGCCAAAGCAGAGAGGCCGATTTGCAAGCATGTCTCTTCCATTTCACCCCTACAACTAATAATACGCCAACAAGAAAATGAAAGAACCAAAAATAACAACAAAACTACCCCATTTGCGATCAAATGAACAGTAGTTAACCATCAGAGGCTGTGATCTCAATCACAAGTGAATATGTACGCGGATGAAAAACCAATAGTGATTACAATAAAGAGGAAGTGTTAAACTGTAATGAAATAGGTCTACCAGAAGCAGGAAAGGTCGTTTTTGCGGGCATTGACGAGGCGGACGAACCTTCTTCTCCGGGAATAGAAGCTGCATTTGAGCCTTGAACACACCAGCCTCCTCAGTCTAAGAGCAGATCGAAGCTTTAGCCACACAACTTTCTTGACACGCACAAAAGACCTCTTGATTCTCTCTGGAAGACTCTGCTTTCGAGAGAACTGATAGCTTCTCAGAAAAAGCTGCCTCTTTTCCATGAGGGTATAATAGTTGTGGTTCATCTCAGGGTAGTAATGTGCAAAAGACTCGCTTCTGAATATTGGGTTCACACTCATCCCCCCTTCTTGATTCTCACTGTTACGGCTCTGTATCAGAATCATGGTGACAGAAAACGGAGACTGGGGAGAGAAAGATTATACTACAACACAGACAACTATAGAATTACGAGGTCCTTATTAGAGTACAAGAGAAGGAGGCGAAGCCATTAAATAGATGAAGTAAGGGTTGCTTGCAGAGATAAACTCGTGAGAGAGAAGGGTTTGAGGGATGAACTCTCAGCTATGAAAGTTGCAAGCACCTGAATTTGAGTCGCCTTGCTTTGTTCGCACTTTGCGCCGTGCGCGTCCGCGGAGACTGGAGACGACTTCCCCTCTTCGCCCTTTTCTCTTATAAATTATACTTGGGCCTTAATTTTAGGACTCTCACGCGTACACGGTCACTTGCCCTTTGGTTTTACCTGTATATATATCTTTTGTCTTCCCTTTCTTTGCAGATTATGTTGAAAAAATGTAAAATTAATATAATATTTGATTAAACTAAGGTAAAAGTCAAGGGAGATAAAACTTGCATGCAAACAATTTCAAGCCCCGTGAATGAGCTTAAAAAATACCAGCAGACTTGTGTTCGCTGGGGGCCTGGGGCTGCTCAAGGGGGTGTTTGGTAAGGTTAAATATTAAATCAGGGCCGTCCTTATCTCTCAGGTCCCAGCACTGTGGGGGACAAAAGGTATGTCAAACAGGGCTTGTAACGTGTGCCAATAAATGGCTAGTTACAGTGGCACTCAATGCAGCGCCATTTAACAATATCCAATAAATGGAAACTAGAGATACGATATGTTTGATGACGACCACGAGAATGACTCATGAGATAAACACAAGAATTAATCCATTATTAAAGGGTTTTGCGAACTGCAAGTATCCAACAAATTAAGCTTCATAAGCAATATTGCGACCGAGGAGGAAGCTGTTCAATGAGTTAGATAAGCAGCTCGAACTCAGGTTTTGCTTGATTCTTCGGTTTCTTACCAATCAAGATAGGGGATTTCTTGGACCGGTGCAACCAATTCTTGTTTCTTAGCTTCTTTCTTTCTTAAGTGCAAGTATAAAATCCATGAGTGGCTCTGAATTTTGGTCTTTCTTCCAAATTCAGAAAGCGCATATTTGTTTGGCTAATTAATTTAGTACATTGCATGCTTCATTGGATGTAGAATAAGACGGAGAAATCAGAAAACAAATCCTCTGAATATGGAAATAGATTATGTGTAATACGAACAAAAATAAAATATCAGGACGCGAGTCACTTCGTCTATCAAATTATTACGTGGAATGGAAACACTAGCCGTTGAATGCCTGCATTTGTTAGCCGCATGGGGAAACGAAATCTGACGGAGAAGATGTTTGGATTAGCTTTTGGAGAATAGATTATGGGAATAATAGATTTTAAGAATAATAGATTTTGAGAATAGAGATGTTTGGATGATTAGTAGCAGAATCATTTTTTATATTGGTAAATTAGCAAAAAGGATATGATTTGATTAAAAGTAAGAGAGTGTAAAGATGATAGAGAAAAAATGGGAGAGAGAAGAGAGTGTAGAGAGGAGGGAGAAAAAGAGAGATAAGAGAAGAGAGAGGAAAGAGAAAAAGAGAGATAATAGATGAGAGAGGAGAGAGGGTGTAATAAAAAATAGGGGTAGAATAATAATGGGATAATCTATAACCTAGGTTTCAAATCAAAAGCTATTTTCAGTGGTTTATTTAAAATCTAAGTTTTAAACCTAAATTTTGTCCAAAATTAATTATCAACAAAAATAATTATTTATATATAAATTTTTTAAACTATAATTTTAGCCAAAATTAATTTTTAAAATTGATATTCAAACACACACAAACCCGCTTATCTTTGCGCTAGGTTTTAACCTTCACATATTTGCAAGGAAGCGCCGAAAACTACTACGCTGACATAGAGCGATGGTAATTTCGACGTCATCTATTCAATAATTTAACATTTATCTTGTAATTTAAACAAATGCAGCAATTAAAAAATTCTAGTACTCTTTATTTAATAAAATAAATGCGACATTACAGTACACACATGACAATTATGACATTGCCTAAGGTACCCCCTGCGTAACAAATTTCACGTGCTTTATGTAAGAGATCAAAGTAGATTTTTCACAGACAGTTTTAAAGAAGAATCCTTTGTCAAAACTCAGAAGTAGACGCTTTCCTTTCAAGTATAGACCTTCCTAACTTTTTTTTTTCCTGGAACTGCTCACGATTTTATATTTAAAAGCAATAACAACATTGTTTATGGTAATAGAAAATAAAATATAATGAATATTGTCTAACATTTTGTGATTACCTTGTCTTCTATAACGATGCAACAAACCGAACCATGTGCCTATTTGGTTTGAAAAAAAATTACTTTTAGAAACAAGCAATATGTTTGAATTCAAAAATAACTATAGACGGCTCGTTCTACTTAATATTAGTATTATTTAAGAGGATGAGAGATTCTGTCTTATCCTTAGATCGTGGGTGAGCCTAACACTTTTTAAAAAAAATTTGTATAAAAAAAAATAAAAGCACCCAAACCCAAACACCTAATATTTTTAGCCAAAACTATGGCCATAGTCTAGGGGTTTGCATTGAGCTTATGGCCCGGTTCACCTACTTGAACCCAAGAAAAAATTACTCAAAATATATTTGGGCAGAGCAGGTCGGGTCAAGTGAGCAGAGCAAGGCATTGGGTAAAATATGTCGCCTTACCTATTTAGTTTGGCCTTATATATATAGTTTTTTTTATTTTTTTTCTTAGAATTTTATTTCTTTTCCTAACTTCTTTTATTTGTAACTCTATACTTTTTACTTTAGTTGACAATTTTTCTTGCTCATTTTTTAAATCTTAAATATAACTTATATTTACGTAAATATCGAAGTTGCTCCCATGCTTCACTTACTAAGCATTCAATTATTAGTGTTACAATACCACTACAAATATCCGACCCCGCTACAGATTTCAAATTTTTTTTATATATGCAATGTACTTCAAGACTTTAGTTACTATCTTTTTGGTACCTTATTCTTAATAAATCATGGATATTATTTAACTCTTGAAGATATAAATATGGTATTATTTTATAAGTTCATAATTGTAGATTTTTTTCCATATGAGCAGGGCATCATGATTTAGGCATATAAATCAGCCCATGCCTAGCCCAAAATAGTTAGACTTTTACTAGGTAAAACCGAGCATCGAACTACAAAATACAACCTATGCACACCCATACTAGAATCATTTGAAACCATGATTTTAAATAAACAAGAGTTACAAACTTTTCAAATAATTTTTAAATATTAAACATAAAAAATAACAATTTTAACCCTATAAATTTGTATCATCTTATTTCTTCTATCTCGTGTCTTTTTTCATAATTTATCTATCAAAATAATTATTTTAATAACAACCATATAAACAATTATTTTTTTAAAATTACTTTTCATACAAAATATATTATCTAAAATCACTTTAAAATTAACTTTTTCCAAAATCTATTATCTAAAAACCAAACACACCCATGTCCTCTCCCGCGTCCAGCCAAACCAAATCAGACCCAAAGAACTGTCTCATCTGACCAATTTATACAAGAGTCAACTATTCAACAATCTCTACAAGGCGACGTCTCTTTATCATGGCATGTCTTATTTGAAATTCAACACGAATCAGGAGCCTTCAATGTGGATGCAAAAACAATCAATCAAATAATTCTAATTGACGCGTTCTCTGTTCCCGGTATCATGTCTAAAGCGAGACAAAGTTCTATATCTACAATTTGCCCACAGGACAAAATAACTAGTTACATTGTCAAGCTCAATATCAGTCAGGGACGGTTTTGATTGAGGCCGACCGAGGGCTCTCAACTCAAGGTACGCTGACAAAAATGTTGACGTGGGACCTGCTCAAATGTATAACCAGAATGCAAAATGAAAATAAAAACACAACTCATCTCATATTTCTTTTCTCCCTATACAAAAGCAATGATTAGAAAATATCCCAATCTCCCCTTCCGTATCTACTTACAACATTTTGCCGACCAAGCTTAGCTCTGAACCTACCTCAGAGTCACCTAGGACCAGCTTTATCGGCTGCAGGAACCTTCGCAGGGTAACTGGATTCATCCAAATCAATAAGTGTCATGTCATACGGTGTAGATGCAGAATTTGAAATATCCACAAGCAAGGAAGATTTCATCGTGTCAGACACGCGTCCAGAATATGAGGACGCAGCGCTAGTATTGGAAGAAGAGATATTTGAGAGCTGTACGTCATCTATCTTGTTTCCAAACATATGCTTATTTCTTCTCACGGTGTCCATCTCTGGGCCAATTGGCACAAAAGTCCGTGACCTATACTTCCTAGTTCCCTCTTCACCTTCACCATGGTTGTAGAGAACATAATCATGATACGTAGGTGCAAACTGCCAAATGTTGAAGTAGTATCAGCACGTAAGGCAAACAAATTAAGGGGGGAAAATCCTTCCAGCTAAAGTGCTGCTAAGCTAGGCATTTAGACTGATGCACAATCATAGTTAGCTATGTCAAAACCCAAGTGCAGACTCAAAAAGGACTAACCTGGTGCACTGTGTCATGGTAAAAGTCATTTATCATTAGAGCATGAGCAATGCTAGCTGTTAGTCCACGGGATTCACCTATATTAGCACCGGCATATTCTTTGTATGGAAAAGCATAAAAATGCCCCACAGCAGCAACAAGCATTTCAACACAGATGATAAAATTTTGTAGTTGGGCAGCTTCATCTGCATTCTCAATGAATTTCGACTTGGCAGCGAGAAAAAACATAACACCCTAGGATGCAAACAAAAAAGGGTCAGCCTGCTTCAAACCTCAAGCATAAAATGTAGAATTTCCGAGCAACGATGCATTGACAGAGAGCCATCTTCAAGTTCTACATAAATTTTTGACAAATTTAACAACCACCTACTATGTTGGCATGCACAATAGGGGGCGTCCTTATGCTTTTTATTTTTTAGTTTCATCATCACTATAAATTCTTTCATTCAGTCTTAGATGTGCAGTAAATAATAGAACTTGAAAATTTTGACACTCAGCATCAAATGAGTCATCCTTTTTTATATGAACAAAGCCATCCTTTTTCACTACGATTACTCAACATCAGCACAGAGATAGAGTTCAGGATTCTTATAAAAAACAAAGGAATTGCTAAATCAATATGTCTAAAAATATTACCTGCCAATACGTCAGAAATACAACGGATTTTATTATGATAAACTTGGGAACTGGATTGAATGGCTGAAGTAGATCCTTGCAGGCCACATAAAACAGAACAAGAGCGTAGAGAGCCATTGTGTATGAGATTGTATATATAATTGTGAGGTACAGGTATGATTGATCTGGGCTGAAATTTCCATCTTTGTATTTCCCCTTTGCATAAAGTATAAGTGTAATGGCAACTAAGAAAGGCTTCAAAATCACAAACTGCAAACATCCCTGCTTGCATTTGCGTATAAAACGGCTGCAATGACAGTTCCAGAAATGAGAGATGATCAATAAACAAGATATCATAACCATGCCCACCTTGTCCCACTCACACATCCGTCTTGGACTATCTTGCTTCTTTGGAATGTATAGGTTTACATTTTCTAAAAAGCTTTTATACATATATAGATGTGTGACACACCAACCTTAACAAATTACAAAGAACTGGTAACTCAAAATCTCCAAGGAGAATTTGTGAGAGCAGTTTTCAAGAAATTAGCCAAAATAATTTCAGACATAAAAACTTTTCAAAAGAAAAGGCAAGATTATGGAAACCTACCCATCCAGTGGTATAGGAGGTAAGCAACAAGTCATAAGATACCATGATGGCTTCAGAATCCGGCCACTCAAACTTAGGACCACTGCTCCAGGACCCCCAACCCATTCCAGGCACAAAGTCAAGAAATTATAAATCACCCAAGCCTCATAGCTGAAAACAGAAGAAAACCTAATAAGTAAACAGAAACTGCACCTAGAATAATTTGTTAACCCATTTACAATTACAATGTCAAAACAAAAACCATTAGAAATGAAAATTAACAGTTGGCAGGGTGATCTTAAATTAGAGACAAGTTGGTGAAGACACTAGATAAAGTGAGATGACACTGAATAGGAATAAAATAAAGTGCTTGTCCACTCTTGCAAATATGTATGCATTTCAGGTGCAACAGTACTCAACTTGACCACCCTAATCACGCAATAATTAGAATACTATTAATTTTCTCAGAAAAGGATTGTTTGGAGATAACTAAGTAACAAAGGAAAAATCCACACAACACCCCCCCCCCCAAAAAAAAAAGGGTCTTCTGATTACCAAAGAAAAACCAATGGATTCACGAGATTATGACTGAACTTTTGTCCAAGATTTAAGGACACGGCGTGGAGTATAATATCAAACCAATAAAGTTAATGTAGCAACTAAAAATGCATATCTGGATAATATTGACGCAAACAACGGCTTCTGAGTCATAGTTGCTCCAAGATTTATGCAGAATAATAATACGAAAGTTTCAAGCCAATTCGATTTAACTGTTACCGTACACAAAACAAACTATAAAAGAGAAGCATGCCATCCGCATAACTATAATCATACAACAAAGCATGCCATCCGAATAACTATAATCATACGACAAAGTAATCAGATATAATTATAGAATACAGATACAAAGTATAAAGAGATATAGATAAACTTACACTTCCCGAACAGAATTAAAATAGATTGAACTATCAGGTAGAACAAGGCACAAGAAAGACATTAATGCATAAACCTGTCAGGGAAACACAAAATTAGACATGTCAAAGTTAAATAAGAAAAACATGTCACAAGATGCCAAGCAATGTAGCGCCAAGGTATATTTTTTACGCGGCATTAAGATATGAAAGAAGGAGAAACAAACCAAAGAAAAGTACCATGGGGAAGCACTGGCACAATGCATGAAATAGTAGAGTAATTATGTTGATTTTACCATAAAAAAGGAAAGTGATTGTGCTGAGAGAGGAAAACAAAATCTGAAAACTACCGTCTTCGCGCATGACCAAATTTAATGCTCAAGACCTCGAGTACATATAGCTTTCAGTCAAAGAACTTCAAAAGCTCCCACTTCTGAGCCCTATATAATGGATGATGAACAGGATAATACCTTGTTCTGGGCTCTAGAAGTTCCAATGAAGGCAATTTGCCCTCCACAGAAATAAGATTATGAATATTGATAATGTTAATGCTCAGAGGCAGAGAAATCATTGCCATTGAACCACTCACCGGGACCATGAAAATTATACGAACAATTAATCTCTGATAAGTAGGTTCCGTGTAATTGAGGAGGTGCCTGTAAATGTGAAGAACGGCCAAAGCAATAGCTCCGCCTGTGCAAAAAAAGGCGACGATGCTGTAATAAATTGGAACCGGTTCCCCCATCCTCTAACAGCAATAGAGAAGTTGATAACACCACATTTACAGGCTCATAACCACGGATTCAGAGAGTACGACGAGAAACGCCTCGGGAGAAAGTGAAAACCCTAAAACCCGATCGGAGATCGATACCTCGAAACCAGAACAAGGAAAGAGAAGGGAAACCGGGCAGATCTGTGGATCGTACGGAGATGTTCGATGCTGCAAATCGAATAACGCCAGAGATGAGGAGGAAAACGCTGCACTGGCACCAATAATGGCGGCTGTTGGCTTTGCTGTGAAGGAAATGGGAACGACCCCAGATGGGTTATTCCTTCTAGTAAATGAACTAGCCTTTAGCCTATTCGAGGCTGGAAAAGTTATAAATTGCACCCCGTATTCATCTAACTCCTGGATTTAAATCCAGTAGTGAAGTAGGGGTAATTTCTTTTTTGTATGTATTTACTATTATGTCGGTAAAATAACGTTGGATAGAATTTAAAAAAAAAGTTTATAAAAAAAAACTTATAAATAGCTTCTAGAAAAAAAAACTTTTAGATAATAATTTATAGAAAAAAATAATTTTAAATAAATAAATATTTAGATAATTATTTTTAGAATGACTTTTTATATTGATAAATTATCAAAAAATATATTATTCGATTAAAAAATGAGAAAGGAAAGAGATAGATAAAAGAGAGGAGATAGGATAGAAAAGAGAGAGAAAGTAAGAGAGATGAGAGGGGTAGAGATGAGAGAGGAGAGATGGTGTAAAAAAAAATAAGGGTAAGATAATAATTGGATAATCCATAAACTCTTTTACTGTTCAAAAAAATAGTTTTAATAGTTTATTTAAAACTATGATTTTAAACCATGATTTTATCCAAAAGTACTTATGAATAAATATGGCTGTTTATTTTAAAATTTTCTCAAACTAAAATTTAGATAAAAAATCTTTTTAAAATCATAGTTTAAGGCTTTACTAAATAGGCCCTTGATTTTAATTTTGATTTTAGCTAGTATGGATTTTTTACAATGGACAAAATTTGATCGATAGACCATTTGGCCGTAAGAATAAGACAACTTGTTACAATCTTTACATAACGTGCGTATACATTTTTAGCGAAAATAGTATAGAATGATTCTTTCTTTTTATGGTTTTTTTTTATGGACTTCTCTTCATGATTTAGAAAAGGCAGTCGTGAACGAGAAAGAGCTCACGTCCTCCTAATTATTAAATAAAAATATTACGTGGCTTGGCCACAAGACTATGCACACATGATAGTCTTTTTAAGCCCTGCTGGTCCTTTCACCTATCAGAGTTGGCAAAGCAAGTGTAGGAGAAAGAATCAGCGAAGCTTCAAATTCTTTTTTTTACGAAAACTTTTTAAAAGTCACTTATAATCTAAAAATAAGATAAAATTTTCTTTTCTTCTAAACGATATTAATACCGGGTAAGACAAACTTACTATAATTTATAGATCCAAGGGATCATCTACTTGTTAATAAATATTACACAACTTTTCTGGAAACAGATCAGACAGCCGTGTGCACAGTAGCCATCGGCAAGATCATTCGTAGATACTATTATATCCTGTAGAGAGAGAGAGAGACATACATGCTCTAGATGGATTCCCTTTCCCCGGATATGCCCCCACGCCCACAAGAAAACAAAGAAAAACAAAACTTTTAATCTCTGGTGATTAATTAAGCCCTTGGTAATATTAATTCTCCCTTTTATCACCTTCTTCAGCTACTGGTGAGTTTTATCCTTTGCCTTATGCAGCCAACAATATTTACGATATTTTATGTTGGGCGATGCTTTATTATGTTCCCTGCATTTTATGAGAAAAACAAAGAAAGTGATCGGTAAAGGTTTGAAATGGATATAATATATATAAGTATTAGTTGCACTGTTCCTTTTATTCCATATATATATGTAAGCATAATCCGACATATTATTTTTTATTTTTTGGCCGATAATATATATTTTAACTTACATGTTGACGACGGGAGAAGCGGGAATGTGAATGTGAGGAATCAGGAATGTGTTACCCTTTTCAGTTTTTTTGTTTGAAGTGAAAAGTGAATTTATTACTACTCAAGATATGAACAAAAGAGGGGAACAAAACGTAAATCATCCTATACTACTTAAAAGTTGGAAGAAAATCTCCTGCATTAAGTACGTGTTAGAATAAATTTCCGATAATAGAATAGATTTTAGAGAATATAATACATTACAATATTGCTGCAAAATATGATGCTCCTCCCCAGATAGCCCTCTACATCACTTGACTCCGACTCATGGGGGCCAATTTGTCAGTGCGCCGGTTACTCCAAAGGAGAGAATCTTGTCGCATTAAGTCCAACCCACACAGACAATATTTAAAAGTTGAATATGCACAATTCCTTCGCGTGGGCCCTGCTCTCTCTTTCACTCTCCCCCTTCTGGGTCCCTTCACTCTCACTTCTGGGTCCCGTCCCATCTGAAGGCGGTCTTCGCCATGAATAATATCTGACTCAGCAATCTTATTCATCCAACCATACATATGAGTGCATAAATCCAAATTTATGATGATTAAAAAGGCGACCCAAATGCTAACTATACTAAGCACCCTAAAAATCAAATTTATGATGATTAAAGTCTCTCTTTTCATTCTATACTGAGCATACCGACTAGCAAATGCTAGCGTTTTGTGTGGCATAATTGATTTTTCACCCCATTTTTTCCACCCTGGAAATCCAAATTTATTATAACTAAAGTCCCGCTTTTCAATCTATCATCAGATCCTCGCCAATACCTTTTGAGCTTTCCCTTTGCTGCTAACTGAATACGACATAATTGATTTTTTTTTTCCCATTTTAAAAACTTGTTTACCGGTGTTGTTCACATTACACCACCCAAAAACCATTTGCCTATAAATCTTCTAATACGAGTGGATCAACACTCAGCAAACTGATCATAATATCACATTCGAGATACCAATACCTTCATCGTCCTCCACATCAATGGCCAGCCCAAGTGATTCGAAGTATGGATCTAGTAGCAGTCATCCTCCCGCAGGTGCAGGTACTTCAAAGAAGAAGATTGACACTCAAACCGTGCTTTGTCCTACCACGAAGCCGCCACTGGGCAAGCCTTCCACCTCCACCGGAAAGCCGTTCCCAACTATTCAAACCATACTTTGCCTAAAATGATTCACAACTCAGTAACCCGCACGGATTCGTATCTTTCTATGTTTTCTGGCGACTCCATCGGACCTTTTCAGTATATAAATCGAAGAATTTCCGTATTGATCGTTCGTTCAACCTATCTATCATTTATATCTACATATCTCTGTTTTCTGTGATTTCAAGAGGAGATAGAGGCGAGTTGTTTTCTTTTCTTTCTTTCTTTCTTTGTGTTCTTTGTCTTTTGGGTGGGGAGGAGGGGGACATTGCTGGAACATTACCAATGGAATATGAATACGGTTATATATAAGAATCCTTGATTTTGATTAATCTGTTCTCTTTACTTTGAACTTCTTGCTTTCCTTGTTTTTCCCACTCTCTTCATGAGAATCAGATTTGCACGCAGCCAGCTAGCTTGAATATATATGTATGTGTATATATATATCAGGTGATCTGTGGTGGTTGTGTCGGGGAGATGAGTAGTAGATGTAGGGCTTTGCCGGTGATCTCCAAGGAGGAGTGCACTGTACTATCTTGCGAAGAAGAAGAAGAAGAAACAGATTTGCACGCAACTAGCTTGAATATATCAGGGGGTCTGTAGTGGTTGTGAAGAGGGGGAGGAGGAAGATGAAGAAGAAAAATCGACCACGATGACTTGTCGAATAATGAATTTATCTTGGGTCGGATCGGTCGGCGAGAAGAGCGTGAAGGAACGAGTTAGACCCACACCAGCGACGACGACGACGGAAAGCTTCCTCCGGGAAGTAACGTCGGACGAAAATCTAAAAGTGAGAACTCTCTGTTTTCTGGGTCGACGTCGCGGAGGAGATGATGAGGGACGCCGTTGCGCTCATGAAGGAAGAGGCGGTTGAAGAAAACTGGTGAACAGGTTTTTAAACAGAAAAAGAAAAATCAATTATGTCGTAATTCAGTTAGCAGCAAAGGAAAGCTACAAGGACCGGCAGGGGTAAAAGAGGGATTTCAGTTATCATGAATTTGAATTTTCCGGTTGGAAAAAATGGGGTGAAAAATCAATTATGACGCACAAAACCCTAGATTTTGGTAGTCGGTATGCTCAGTATAGTTAGCACCAAGGCCAAGCAGGTTTAGAATTATAAACGCGCTAAAGCGAATTCAAGGAATTGTGGTGAGGATAATTAATTGCACTGCGAAATGCTGACCGATCAATTTAAATTGTGTGAAGATAAATATGATTTTTACCCTTGCACATCCCTAATTGATTGTTTTTCGTTCTTTCTTTATTTAAAATATACTACCAATGAACAAATTCGTGGCCTTGTGAACCGATACTTATAATTAAGCCGCAGGTAAGCATTAGTGTGTTTTGTGGGAATGATGATATGCATCACTAAAACTGACGTGGGGGCCTCGAATTTAAGGAAGCAACACAGTTATGGTTTGATTAATGAGATTGTTGGTGAAGGTGAAGAGAGAATTTAATTTGTTGTGAACTTAATGGGGAATATTCTATTTCTCATTCTCTTTTCCAACTGTCTTTATTTTTCAACGTTGACGTGACCCGTGATTTTCCTTATTTCCTCCAGTAAAGAAGAGAATGAATGTTCATTTGATCTTAATCCCTGTATCCTTGTGGAGTGAAAAAGAGATTGCCCTGGACCTACACCAACTTCACGATAATATCTACAAGTTACTTGCTTTTGATAAGATATGGATATTACTGTATGTAAAGCTAGGGCTATGGGACACATCAGTACTCTAACACGTCGCTCCCTTTGAGTTAGAATAAATATGTCTCCAACCCTCTCTTTAAAATTAAACGTACATGAACCTCAGCAATCACTTGTTCTAATTCTACATATTGATCATTTTGAACTAATAGAACTTCTTACCACTGGATAATGCCCATAAATCTCATGACAAGAATTTCTCTTAAAGAAATAACGTATTGATCTAGTCTGTTATTGAAGTCACTTCTTCGTGCCACATGAGATTTATGGGAAACTATTTATCTGATCCCGGCCAGTTGCATGGAATGCAAATATATGGAAAAGTATTGGGGAAATATATGTTGGAAATATTTTTTAATATTGTGAAAGGGTGTGTCAATGAAAAGACATGACTCTTGGTTGTGAAAGGACATGACTCTTGGTTGTGAAAGGGTATGACTCTTGAATCCAAGGAACATGTCTCGTGTCCTTCCACAGTCTATAAAAAGGGCTTCTTGATGAAGGAGAAGAACAGAGAAGTCATAGAAAATATAGAAAATGTCAGAGAGAAACACAGAGAATGATAACCTACAATCTTCTGAGATTATTCTATCTTCCACCAGTTATGTTTCCATGTATCATCACAGGAAGAGTTCGCTTAATCCTGGAGAGAGTCGCTTCCTAATTGATGAGGGGTCGCGAAATATCTCTTAAGGACAGTGTCCTCGGACGCGACTCGAACTATAAACTTTGTTATTTTGCAGATTTCGCCAACAATCTTAAGAGATATTTCCAGCAAAATTTTAGAAGTCAAGAGAGCCATGGAGATGTTGTTTTCAATTCCGTTGCAGAATATGTTTTCAAGAGGCTTGAGAAATTGCCTCCTACCGAAGACCCAGAGGTTATCAATGCCTGGGAACTCATGGAAGGTCTTGAAGATGGTGTTCCCGTTTCAAATAAGGCTAGGAAAAGCCCAAAACCTAGTCCTTTCCTTCACGGCTTCATTGGTTCTAATACTAGAAGTCCCTTCAAGTTATTGAATCAATTTGGGTCTCCCAAGACAGTGGAAAAGTAAGGGGGTAAGGAGAATAAAGTTCAAGGCCTTGAGCGTCAATCTAATGCACGGAGATCTCTATGATCACCAGAGTTTGGTTAAGGCGATAAAGGAAGTGGATGTGGTGATTTCTATTGTAGGTCACATGCCGATCGATGATCAAGATAGGATCATTTCTGCCATTAAAGAAGCAGGGAATATCAAGAGATTCTTTCCTTCAGAGTTTGGGAATGATGTGGATCGAGTTCATGCCGTTGAACCTGCAAAAAATGCGTTTGCTAATAAGGCCGAAATTCAGCGAGTCATTGAGGCTACGGGAATCCCTTTTACCTACGTGTCTAGCAACTTCTTTGCTGGTTATTTCCTACCCAATCTGTCACAGCCTGGTGCTACTGCGCCTTCAAGAGATAAAGTTGTTATCCTGGGTGATGGAAACCCCAAAAGTTGCGTAACATCAAACTAGACGGATACATGCATTAACACCAATTCAGAAAGAAGTGATTTACTATTTGGAACCTCTTGTGGAACCAAATTCGTGCTGATTGAAAAGGTGCGTCTTTCTATATTATGCCAAATGTTGGATTTATTGAGTAATTATTTGTGGGGGTCACGAAAATTTCAATGAGAAATATAATATTGTGGGACGGTAAAATGTATATGAATATAAATATGAGAAGGGTATGTCACCATAGTTATGGGGAGAATTTTACAATTCTTAGTTATTATTTATCACATGATATTAGATGGAATATTCTAATTCTAATTAGAATGGAAGGGAATTATATAGTATGAAATTCTAATTTAATTAGAATTGTTATTGAGAAGTTATTGAGATATAAATTGATATTTAAAAGTGTGGGGGTGTCTAAGATATAGGATACTTTGTAAAATTTATGAGTGAAAAAATATGTGTTGTTAGCCTCATTTTATAATTGTGAAGTGTGCTATGATCAAAATTAAATTGAGGCTTTATTTTGCTATTGACAATAAATTTTATTATTATCAAATTTTATGATAGAAGCATGAAAATTTGATCATTTATCTATTGGAGAGATAAGTATGTTTAAATTTCATGATATTATTATTTGTGGGTATATATTTATTTTAGTATAAATATATATATGATGTGAATGCTTATTGAATCTTTTAATGTGGATGGCATATAAAGGAATATATTATTTTGAAAAGAATTTCAAATATTGGTTTTACCATAGAGTAATTATTCCTTATGATGATAACACATTATTTGACGGTGTTGTTTGCTCAATTTTTTATGTACAAATTATGAAAATTTAGTACTAATTATTGTGATATAGCATATGAGGATTGAGCATATACACATAAAGATTCAATCTCATGAGGAGAATGAATGAAATATTGAGGGGTACCATAATTATTGGTATCATGTATCCCGTTGTATTAAAATATACGGATGTTAAGTGGTGATATATTCCGAGTTTATCACTTTATAGATTGAGCATATATATACTCACTGTTTAAGCAGTTAATATTGAGATGCTCTAACAAGGTTATTGAGATACCTTAAAGGCACCATGAATTATTTTACACATTATAGTAGATTTACTGTTGTATTAGAAGGATACAGTGATGTGAACTGGATCTCAGATTCAGAAGGATCAAAATCTACTAGTGGTTATGTGTTTATTCTTGGTGGTGGTGCAGTCACATGAAAATAATCCAAGCAAATAATTCTAAATCCTTAAGGGATTCTAAATTTATTGCTATGGAATTGGCTGACACTGAGGCTAATTGGTTGAAAACCTTTTAACAAATATTTTGATGTAAATCCAACACTTAGTGTTGATGAATTGTATTTGCTAAATAGCAATAACTTTTGTTAAAGATAACAAAGATGTACAACATTTAGTGTTGATAAATTGTGTTTGCCAAATAGCAATAACCTTTGTTAAAGAGAACAAAGATGAACAACACTTATTGTTGATGAGTTATAATTGCAAAATAACAATAAACATTGTTAAGAGAACAATGGTGCAATCGTTTGAGATAATATGAGAATAAGCATGCTTAAAAACTGTGGAGTTATCTCAATCGATTTTGGTGAGGTCAAAATAGACCTATCGGATCCGTTGACAAAACCCCTGGGAAGAAAACATTTAAAATGTTGAGACATCGAGGGGAATAGGACTAAAGCCAGTGTGATTACGACAGCGATGGCAACCCAACCTTTGTGATTGGTGATCCCATGAAGAAGGTTCAATGGGTAAGAACAAGTCGTTTGTTAGTACTGCTAGCACCAAAATATTATTACTGGTCCTTTCCTATGGTGTGTGATAAAATGCTAGATTGCATAGAGGAGGATGAGCAAAAGCTCTTAATGATTTCAAATCCTACGGGATGGTGTATTATGTGCAGATACACTTAAAGAAATCACCTATACGAATGAGGGGTGTGAGCCGCTCCTATGAGATCGTGGCGAAATCTCTAGAGCATTCGTTAAAAACAGGACACGCGCATGGCTGCCTAACGCGCAAAACCGCTCGGTAAACAGTGGAAATGTGGGGGTATAATCTGGCTGTTAGTACCTCTGGTATACACCTAAAAAGTGCTAGTTCATAGTCCCGAGGACCACTGGCATTTCTGTGTATCAAGTATTATCGGTCTAGGTCTGGTTCATAGTCCAAAGGACCACTGGATACAATGATTATATCCATGTATGGAACTCATCTAATGGTGTTTCTTTGACACATGTGGGGGATTGTTGGAAATATTTTTTAATATTGTGAAAGGGTGTGTCAATGAAAAGACATGACTCTTGGTTGTGAAAGGGTATGACTCTTGAATCCAAGGGACATGTCTCGTGTCCTTCCACAGTCTATAAAAAGGGCTTCTTGATGAAGGAGAAGAACAGAGAAGTCATAGAAAATATAGAAAATGTCAGAGAGAAACACAGAGAATGATAACCTACAATCTTCTGAGATTATTCTATCTTCCACCAGTTATGTTTCCCTGTATCATCATAGGAAGAGTTCGCTTAATCCTGGAGAGAGTCGCTTCCTAATTGATGAGGGGTCGCGAAATATCTCTTAAGGACAGTGTCCTCGGACGCGACTCGAACTATAAACTTTGTTATTTTGCAGATTTCGCCAACAATATAGACGAAGTACTAAGGAAAATAATTAATAATAGTAACTCCAATGACAAATGAATATGTAATAACAAATTGCACTATAGAAAATAACAACATATTTATATTACACAATCACCATTAAAATTTATTAAGATTAAATCTCCTTTTTAAAATCTCTTCTAACGATAAAATAAAATAAATTATGAATACGACACAATATTTTTCCTTTAATATAACAGTGATTCCTTAATATACAAGACTGACTGACTTGTCAGTTAAAGCATGATATGTCTTTGTGAAATTTAAATTCTACTCCTTCCTAAAAAACAATGAATAAACAATAATGAGCGCACGGTCAATTACTCATGGTTTGATTAATGAGATTGCTGGGTATTATTCATGACGAAGACATGGGATGGGACCCAGAAGTTGCGTGTAGGGGTCCCTGCAAGTCGAAGATTCGGGGGTAAGAGTAGGGCCCACGCGAAGGAATGGCGCAGATGCAACTTTTTCTATACCAAACAGGCACAATATTGTTTGTGTGGTTTAGACTTGATGGGATAAGATTCTCTCCTCTTGAGTAACCGATGCGCTGACAAATTAGCCACCACGAGTCGGAATCAAGTGATGCAGAGGACTATCTGGATTCAACCACCCTGGGAACGAGTTAGACCCACACCGACGACGACGACGACGACGACGACGACGACGGAAAGCTCCCTCCGGGAAGTAAAGTGGGACGAAAATCTAAAGGTCAGAACTCTGTTTTCTGGGTCGACGTCGCGGAGGAGATGGTGAGGGGCGCCGTTGCGCTCATGAAGGGAGAGTATTGGTCCACGTCATGACTCCTTTTACAATAGAACCCTCCCAATCGTGACTCGTAATCACAACATCTCCCTCTCTCTATACGTATTGATGCGGGCCTATATTCGTAAATCACAATTATTTTCTTCGTATTTGCGCCTCGTATATATACATTGACTTTGCGTACTAGGTTGTATTATGTATCAAATTAATTAAATCAGTATACCAATGCAAATGCTAATAATAATCATCTTAATTCCAGACTCCACTCCTCACACGTCATGCATGCATGTTAGCTACCTACATATTAGTTATCAGGAAATGAAAGCAAGAGAACGACTTCCACCTAATTCTAAGAATAATATTAAATTCTCCCCCTCGTGCTTGTCATATTAAATAGATTAGGATTATTTATATTAGACACGTTTTTTATGAATTATACAGAGTTGAACGTCGTTCATGAGTAATATATTCTGTTCTAAAGTGTATATTATATTTAATATATATTGATTATTAAATTTAATTGTGGGTACGTACTGACATCTTTTGTGCCTTTTTTGAAAATAAATAAATAAAAGATTATTTATTTTTTATCCATTCCCATTTCCCAATTGGGTGCGTTACAAAAAACTAGTCTTTGAAAAGGTCAAATATGGAAAAAGCAGATCTTCCGCTGGAGCCCACCCTAATGTCCTTTTCTTGAGTTGCTTTTATTTAGATATGCATGTCCATTTCTATTCTGAATTTCAGAGTCGTAAAGTAGAATTCTTAAATTCCAACCAATTTAATGAGTGTCTTGATGACCTTTTCATTTTGGCAGTGTCTACGGGGAAGAATTCTTTCCAATTTTCGTCTTCTGGTGCTTCGTTCATCGTCGAATATCAGGTTGATGTGGAAACTTTTGGCATGATCCTGTGTGATGTCTGATTTTGTTTAAGTTTCATTTGATCGATGTTCTTGGTTTTTTAATTGCTCCGACTTGGTTTTCGGATGAAGCCAAAAGCCGTCGATGGTTTAGAGACCCTGGCCATTTGATGCCCACTGTCAGCGCTGGTATTTCCAGGTTTTGACTTCAGGTTATGACAAGTTAACACTAATTTAACGGTTTAGTATCATTTAAACGAGGTCTCTAATTCAAATTTTAGCGTAGGTAAAAAAATTTTGATAAAAGACTCACTTATTATAGCCAAGTGCGCGACGCGAGTCGAATCTAAATGTAGTCGGGATAAAATTTTGATGAGTCGGATAAAAAAAAAAAGTTAACACTAATTCTAGCCATCTCACACCTTTGTCCATGTTTTTCTTTCTTTTTTTTTTTAAAAAAAAATCGACAAACCAATAAAAAGTTCTTTTCGTAAAAGTCATTTAAATTTTTCTCTTGGATAACCAAACATGCCCTTGGTTTATTTCCCTCTCCAGGGCCATTACGTGGAACGTTGGTAACTTCAGGCCCCCTGGCGAAGTACTTTTTCGTGATAAAATAAAAATTTAATAGAATGGAATTTTATTACCATTAGGTTTGATTTTGACATCACATGAATTCGAAATAAAAATATTAGATCATTATTGTGTTTACTTTTGACCGGATGATAATACATAAATGGAAAAAGTTGCAAAGACTAGTATGCTATATTTATTTCTAAAATATTAATTTTTATTTGCTGAATTTGTAAACTCTTTTTTACCTCACCTTCACAGCACTAAATTCTTCATCAAAATTAATTAATTTCGCTTATTTGTAAGCAAAATTTTTAACACCTAAATTAATTTTTTTATTTTTTAACTTCTGCATAGACGTTCTTTCAAATGACATTAATAAAAAAAATCAATAATTTTAAATTTGTGAACAAAACAAAATTCAAATTTATTTTTAATTGTAAGCAAAAATTGTTTTCAAATATTGACTTGATTTGAAATGAAGTTTTCTTCTGTCTCTCTCTCTCTTTTATTCCCAAGAAAATTACTATGCATTCTGGAATCGAAATGGAAAGCCTATTGCCAAAAATTTCTCCATATTTCCACAAAAATTCTCATATTTTAATAACCCTGCTGTGCAAAAATGGGATATATGTGAATACACTGGTAGGCAAGTCTTTATAAAGAAATAGACGTAATTTTTAGCTGAATACACTGGAAGGAAGCTAGAGAGTTGGACACGTATGTGAAATAGGTTTTGATTAAGGACAACCCAGTTCTCCGTACTAAGCGTGGGTCACACAAAGCTACAATTGGAGGAAATAAAGATGATCACGAGATTTTTTTTTATTGTGTTTATAAGCCTATTGCCAAACATTACTATGCCCCTGATCACGTGGATCATTTGATTATTTTTATTTGGCTATTTCTATTTACTTAACTATAATTAAAAATTGGCACGTTCATTAATTTATACTGTATTAAACAAATTATGAATAGTTTTGCTGTCCATAAATTTTATGTAATATTTTTTTATATAAAAATTTTTAAAAAGAGATTAAACTGATCTATAATTTAAGAGTAAGATAAAATTTTATTTTTTGTAATTTTATATAATATTAATGTGGTTTCGTAATATAAAATATGGCAATGTGAGCCTCAGGGGTGTGCATGAAGCCCGCGACTCGGTCCGGTGTGCCCAGCCTAGCCCGCAATAAAATAGCCCTGTCCAGCTCGATAAATATAGGGCAGGGCTGGGCATCGGGCTATAAAATTCAGCCCATATTTTTTTCGGGCTGGGCACCGGGCAGGGGGTTGCCCTGCCCTGCCCATGAGCACCCCTTTTTTATTTTATTTTTTTACTTTTTTCTCTAAATGCTACATTTAGAAGGGAGAATATGATAGTTACTGATGACTAGATGGTCATTTTAAAAATATGAGTAGTTAAGCAGGTAAATTGTATATTTGAATATTTATAACTATATTAATTTTTTCTTTTTCTCTTTTTAACTTTGCTAATCATCATATGATTACATTACAAATTATAATTGTTTATTTTATTTTTTTCAGATGTTTAATCTTTATCAACATTGGAGAGATTAATGTAAAGTTACAATTACAAATTACATAGACTTCAAGGCTTTTTTTTTTACATGTAATAGATTTCAAAACTTTAATTATTATCTTTTTGTTGTTTTATTCTTAATGAATTATGGATATTATTTAAATCTCAAAGACATATGAATATGGTATTATTTTATAAGTTCATAATTACAGATTATTTTTCACAATATGAGTATGGCATCAAAATTTGGGCATGCCCAGCCCAAAATGATTAGGGCTTTTACCGGGCAGGGCATGGCATTGGGCTGTAAAATGCAGCCCATGCTTTTTTCTGGTAGGGCACTGGGCAGGGGGATTGCCCTGCCCAGCCTTGCCCATGCACACCCCTAGTGAGCCTGAGCCTATACCTAAAATTTGAAATCTGTAAACAGATTGCTTACCGGAATGGAAGTGGAAAAAGGAAGTAAAACTTTTTTTTTCTCTCGTTTTTAGTAGGGGTGCTCACGGGACGGGTCGGGACCGGGACAACCCTGTCCCGTGTCCCATCCCGATACAGTACACGGGACGCAAAATGCGTCCCGTATCCCGTCCCGTCCCGATGGGACCGGGACAGAAATATCTGATTTATTTTTTTTAAAAAAATATTATAATAAAATTATCTCAATAAATTATTCCATATAAAATGCCATAGCAACTTCCTCTAAATACCAACATTCTTCCCTAATAGAAAATAATAACTTACCCATATAAGAAAAAAAATAATAGTAAGAAAGAATAAAAATATCTGTATAAGAATAAAAATATCTATATAAGAGTGAGAAAGATAGGATAATGTAATATTTAAAAAAAAAAATACTTCGGGACGGGACGGGATTCCCGAGGGACGGGCCGAGACCCGTCCCGGTCCTCCTTTTGTCCCATCCCGGTAGTGTCCCGGACCGATCCCTTTCGGGACGGGAAGGACCCGTCCCGAAATTATCGGGACCGGGTCGGAACACCCCGGGACGGGATAAAATGGACACCCATAGTTTTTAGTATAATAAAAATTATTTATATTTTTAATATTTTAGATAATTTTAATTTAAATTAATATGATATAAGTAAAATTAAATTTTTTTAAACTATTTTATCCCAATTTTAAAATTTCTAGATAATTGTAACTATTGTCAAGTTATAAAAAAATATTTTAAATTATTTTACTTTAAATTATAAAAAAATATAAATCAATTCTATATTTATTTATATTTTATTAAATAAATTTTTAAAATTAATTTATAATTTAATTCTATTTTCACTCCCGCCCTCGTACAAAATTCATCCTTCCTACCAATATAATATATGATTTCTTTAGAAACCAAAACTTAGATCCCGACATCACGACAATACGAAAAAAAGAAAAATCAAACCGAGGCTCAGAAAGATTAACTCAATTACTCGTCTTTACAGAAGGAAACATATCCTGAACCTTGAAAATATTTTCCGTCTTTTAACGAATATATTCTCCAAACGTTGACGTAACCAATTTTGACGAATATGAATCATGCGAGGAAGTCAGCAACGGATACTGCAGTTGGAACATTGGTCTGCTGAGCCTCAGTTACTTTCGGTGGGGCCTCTGTTGGACTGCTCGTAGACGCTGATTGAACAGTTTCCCCGCTAGGAGTCTGATCAACATCATTTGCTGATGCAGACGCAGGAGCTTCGCTTTTATCTACATCGGTCTCTCCTGATTCCGGCTGGGATGGAGCAGCCACTGAATCCGGTTGGGAGTCTCGGGTGGACTGTGATGGAGCTGAATCAGCAACTGGTGCACGTCTGGATTCAGATGGCTGCAGAGGTGATGCGCTTGTTGGCACTGCCGTAGTGGCTGTCGGAGGAGCTTCCAATGCCAATGGCTTGCCAGGTGGCTGCTGTGAATTCTGAGCAGCAGAAGCTGGTTTCTTTTGAATGGAGATCGATGCAGAAAGAGACGTCATTCCTGGAGGTAGGATTTCAATTGGGGGTTTCTTCCCTGCATCTGCCAAACTTGTAAGGTTGGGGTCCTCTAGAGAGGCAAGGAATGCAGATGCAGCATCTGTCTTCTGCGATGAAGCAGGCTCCATCTCTCTCTGTAGCATTTGGTTCCAGGCCTGAAACAAGTTCTTCAACGACGGGCGTCCATGTGCCTGAAAACAATGCAATTGGGTCATATAAAAAGCATTAAAATGAGGGGATAAATTCGGTGTGTCCGAAACGGTCCATACATGAGCGTGAAGCACCGCCTCTGCCAGCATCCCAGTATCCTGCCATGCCTTTTCCATTTCGGCGTTCTCTCCCAAAACTGCGGCAGCAAAAGCAGCTTCCCGTCCCAAGCCAAGAGTTACCAAATTATTTACCAAGCCCTGCAATGCATGGCAGTTAAGTCTTTAACAACAGATATGGACCTAATGAATAACATGCGGCTTTTATTGCTATTTTCATCATGCACCAAACAGAATGTGAGTCGAAAAAGAATAGAGGCAGACTGCTTACACTTAGCCGTGTTAACGCCCCATGATTTGCAAGGCGTAAGGCTAAGCTTGTAAAGCACCTTTGACTGAAACTGCTGCAGCTAACCTTTTGAGAGCTTCACGAGCAATTTCACTTTGTGCAGTGGCATCTGCAGCATCGACAAGATCCAAGAACTCTTTTGCAAACTTCACTATGCCTTCAACAGCTTCAACTACATCTTCATTTTTTATCTGCCAAATTAAGTATTTCAGTCAAACCCAGCCCTGTGGCATCCTGTCCGATGCCCCTGCTGTTACTCATGGTGAGAAGGCACTGGAGGGCTCTCTTCAAATCATCACTCTTCATTGCCAGATCGAACTCCAACCTGCAGAACATATAAAAGAGCAAATATTTAACCATGCGTTCATATAAGGATTTCAATACTTATTTAACTGAAAGTAAAAAAAATTGATATTTTAACACAAAAATTACACTTGTCAAATGTGATGCAGAAAAACAAGGTCTGAAAATTCTGAGCATACATCATACCTTTTAGATATTCCAGCAAATGAAGTGCTTCAGTAGCATATCCCATTCCCAGCAAAAACTGAGCTAAGTCGTCATGGTGTTCTCTCCCAAGCCTACTTGCCCTGTTTCAATGCATGATATTAGATATACATTTATCTTGCTGAATCCATTGGGGGTGAGAGACGAGAAAAAATATCAATACCATTTTATGGCACTAACAGCGTCACCATAAGCAGCAAGACATCGGCAACGAATACCTGGATGACTCAGGGACAAAGCATGTGCACACATGTACCTACCACAATTTGGGCATCAGAAAATATAGATGCAGAAAACAGGGTGCACTTTTGTCCATCCAAGTTATGCGTACATGCATTGAAAGGAAGGAAATAGCACCCAACAAAAATTCAGTTATTTGGATGTGAAACTCAATAGAATTGGCCGCAAATACGAACATGGCTTTGATAGATTATGCAAATTGTTGGAACTAGGTCATCCAATTACCTGTCAATTACCCATAGGACTCCATCTCTGACGCTCACCACAACCAGAGGCCCAACAGGACGTTTCTGCTCCAGTGGGAACCGAGTAACAGCAACAGACACTCCCCCACCACCAACAGCTATTTCACTGGCTTTTCTGTCTTCTGCCATCCCAGAGTCATCACTATCAACTCGAGATTGTTTTGGCAATGATATGAAAGGTGGCACTGAAGGAGCATGCTGAAATGAAGCCAATCGCACCACCTGATGTGGTAAAAAGATATAAACTATAGATCAGACAACAATGTAACTAATCAATCTGCTCAGATACACAAGGCTGAAAAAGGGGACTTCTTAAAACCACCACTTAGAATAAGAAATTTTTGCCAAAGGGAGGGAAAACTCAAACAGATTAGCAAAGCAGTTTGTTAACAAGCTATGAAGTGAGCTTTCCTATGTTTGATGGAAGTGAGCTTTCCAATAGAAGAGCTATTCTGCTCTACCAAACACACCAAGAGGGATTTTCTTTGTAGTCCTTTTTCTTAAAACTCCTTCCATTTCTACCAGACATGCCCTAAATGCATGCTCCATAGATCATAAACTCTAGGGGCTATTCTAACCTGTAACATTGGCGGCCTCAATGATATTCTTTCTTCAGTAGTAGCTTGGGGACCATCCACAGTAATTAGTGCTAAATCTCCATGCTCAGCTACTGCTCGTGCTCGTGCTCGTGCTTCTTTCATTCTTTGCTCCTCCTTCATCTTCCTAGTTTCTATGTCAATTTGTGCAACCCCAGCATCCACAAAAACAATTCTGAAAAGATGGTTATAATAAGGATATTAAAAAACTATCAATTGCTATCATTTTGGCTCCTGAAACAAAGGTAGTAAATGAAGATGAACATATCCATGATCCATGCATAACATTGCTATAACTGAAGACCAATCACACAGCTTACTCTATAGTAGTTGGTGTGGCTACAAACAGTTGCCTTCGGTGCCAAACAGCACTAGTAGCATATGGAATTGCAACATCTCCCAGGTATCTATATTGTGGACGTAAACATGATATGACTATGTAATGTTGATATGCAAACGCACAGTACTCAACAGTTTGGTCCCAAGCAGTCCATTCTGGCTGAGGAAGCAGGTCGCCCACGGGCTGGAAAGTCTCCCAACTGAAGCAGAAACAAAACAAATGCACCACTGAGTCTAAAGAAGCTGGAAAATGTCTCATCAGAAAATGATGAGTTTAATGGTCAAGTAGGATTCCAACAAACATAAAATGATACAGGTAAAATCATTAATTATCGGTATATGACGATGATGTACGGGCATCGAAATCCCTGTGCCAACCAAGAAAAAAGATTCTTGATCCAAAAGGCTACATCAATCAGCAAAATTTTTCTGATTTCATGATACACTACCCAAAAGGCTATATCAGATTTATACTGGCATTTGTATGAGACTGAGGTTTGTGAAATTATATATAATTCTCATTTTGGTAGAAGAGGGCTGAATCCAAAAATTATATCACTCTATTGGAAAACTTACCATGTGCATCCATCGTTAAAACCAATAAACCAGTGCACTCAACCGATAATCAGATGCAACTTACCATGTGCATCAAACGCAGAAGTTCTAAATTACAACAAAAATGTGAAGGGCGTCAATACATTGAGTGGTAATGTTAGTTAAAGCGACGTGTTGTACCTGTTTCTCCCTCGGCAAGCTTCTCCAACTTGTCACCGACCAAACGCCGCTCATCAACTCCGCCAGCTTTTAGCTCGTATATCACCTAAAGAGGAGGATTTGGTGAAATAAAAACAAGCCGAGAAAAGGAGAGTTTCACAGATAAGAGGCAAGACTGAACAATATGCAATACAACACTGCACCTGGCGGTGTTCCCAGTTCCAAACAGAGACCCGATCTGATGCATCTGCTGTGACCATCCATGGATGCGTCGGATGCAATTGGATCTTGACGATTTTATCACTGGTCGGCCGGAATGCTTTCAATCGCAGCAACTTTTTCTCTCTTGTTAGCTTAATATAGTTAAAACTGTATAGGGGAGATGAAGAATTAAATTACTTGCAGAGTCGTTTAGATCGGACTCGACCGGGCAGTTTTCGTTCAGATCATGAAAATTGGAAAAATATGCGTTCACTAATGATGAACGCACATCAACGCCGCGAAGTTGACAAATACTTCCCACCATGCCAGTCATGTTCCCTATCCTCTCTTCACTCCCATTTTCCGTGTGACTAAGGGTGTGTTTGGCTCAACGGTGGGGTGGGGAGGGATTTTAATACAGGAAAAGAAAAGGAAAGTAAAGGAAGGAAAAAAGAGGGATTTTATTATTACATTGTTTGGATTAATATTAAGGGAGAGGAGGGGAGGAATTTTCATATTATCTTGTTTGGTTCAAGAAGGAAATGGAGGGAAAATACTTTTATATAGATAAATTTACCTTATATTATTTTACATAATATTTTAATAAAATATAATATAAGAGTAATATTAGGATATTAAAAAAATTATAGGTATATGAATATTATATAATAATAATATCACACTTCCCCTACAAATTCCCCCAATTTTGGAGGGGAAGTAAAGTTGGAGGGGAGGGAAAATTTTAAAAAATTTTACTTTCCCTCCTAAATTTTGTAATGAGCCAAACAAGGGGAGGGAAGTAAAATACCTCCTTCCCCATCCCTTCCCAAATACCCCGAGCCAAACAAGCCCTGAACAGATGGGATGACCGAGTAGGACCTCTCTCTGTATGAAATGAATTCAGGCGATGGAATAATGAGAGCAATTCTAGATTTTAGAAACCCAAGACCCGAATTCAAAGGAGTCTGTGCAAGCTTCTGTTCCGACCTCCAAATGGCCTTGCAGTTTGTAATTTTGTATGTCTCTGAAACTCCTCTCCGGTATTTTTTTTCCTTCCATTTTCTTTGCTGCGTCCTAATTTCTGCGGGAACAAATTTTTGCCGGCCAAAACTGTTTGGATAGATTTTTAAATAAGGTTTATAAAAAAAATAAAATTTTTAGATAATTTTAAAAATAAAAAATTTATAGAAAAGAATTTATAAAAAATAAATTATTCTGAATAAATAAATATTTAAATAATAATTTTTATAATTAATAAATTATTAAAAATAGTATAAAATAAAAATAAATTAAATATGTTGAGATTTACTACTTATATAAGTTTCTTCTATAACCGTGACCAACAAGTAATTCGGTAGTGATGATGAGTAGCTATCCAACGACAGCAAGCAACAACTCCTGATAAAGAAGACGACAGATTTAGATGATGACTGTGAAAGCGACTCTTGGTGATGACTCGTAGACAATCATTTGTGGCGGCAACTCGTGGATGGCAACTACAGGGCCATGACTCTGGCGATGAATAAGACGATTTCATAGAGCGAAAGAGAAGCAAGGAGGAGGAGGGAGAGGGGGAGAAAATATAATAAAGAGAAAAAATAAGAATAAAATAAGAATAAAATAATCTATAAAAAAATTTATTTTTTTATAAATTATTTCTAACAATTTATTTAAAATTATTGTTTTAAATTATAATTTAATCAGAAGCTTTTAAACACACATATATATAATTATTTATTTTAAATTTTTTTAAGATAAAGTTTAAGGAAAAAGCATTTTAAAACTGTGATTTCGTACCTTTCCAACAGGCACAAAAACAGGAACGGATGGATATTCTAAAAAATGTCCTTGACTTTCTTAATTAGTATTTTTTTCGTATTGTCCTCGTTAATTTCACAACTTTTCTCCCTCGCATCTAATCTAATATCTAATAATAATACCCTTATTAGAAGAAGAATATTTTAAAAAAATAACACATAGTTTTTATGGATAATAATAAATAAATAATCTAATTAAATTTTAAATTAATTAATTAAGCTTTATGTTTATAAATGAGGGAAATATTTATTTAATTCAATTCAATATTAATATGTTTATATATAATATATAAAAAATAAAAAGTTAAAAGTACTTCCAGCACCCTAAAGTAATTTTAGAAGAATAATTAACACCATTAACTAATTTTAGAGGTACGACTAACACTTTAAAATATTTAAATTGGTATAATTTTGCCCATTCACTAACAAAAATACTTACTTTCGTTTGATATATATCACATAAATTTTTTATTTCGACACATTATTGTTTAAAATATATATATGTAATATTATTTTAATAAATTATACTAAATAAACCATAAAATTTTTCAATCTTCACATATCAATTATATATAATATTAATTTTATAGTTTATTCAATACATTTATTCAAATAATATGACACGTTTGACCTTTTAAATAAGTATAGAGTTGAATCCAATATCCCAAACTAATTTTGGAGGAGTAATTAACATCATAAAGTATTTAAAGGTGTAATTAATGTCATAAATTAATTTTAGATGTGCAACTAGCACCTTAAAATATTTAAGGGTGTAATTAATACTTTAAACTAATTTTTGAGGTGTAATCAGTACCCTAAAGTATTTAAATTGATACAATTTTATCATTTCACTGACAGAAACATAAATTTATGTCTGATTCATGTCATGTGAACTTTAAATTACATGTGTCATGTTATTTAAATAAAAATATTGAATAAATCCTAAAATTGATATTGTATATAATTTATATGTGAATATTAAAAAATTTTATAATTTATTTAGTATAATTTATTAAAATAATATTACATATATAGCTTTAAAGCAATAATATGTCGAAATAAAAAAATTATGTGATTTGTATCAAACGAAAATAATTTTTTTGTTAGTGAATAGATAAAATTACACCAATTTAAATATTTTATAGTACTGATCGTACCTCTAAAATTAGTTCATGTGCTAATTGCACACTTAAATATTTTAGAGTACTTATCGCACCTTCAAAATTAGTTCAATGTGTTAATTACACCTTTAAATATTTTAGGGTGCTAATTACTCATCTAAAATTATTTTAGGGCGCTGGATGCACTTTTACCCTTTAAATAATAATGTGTTAAAATAAAAAAATCCACGTGATATAGATCGGACATAAATTTATATATTTGTCAGTGAAATAATTGAATTGTACCAATTTAAATATTTTATGGTATTGATTGTACCTCTAAAATTAGTTTATGGTGTTAATTATATTTTTAAATATTTTAAAATGTTAATTATTCTTCTAAAATTAATTTAAAATACTAGATATAATTTTATCTAAAATAAAATTAGAAATAAGCTCCGCCTTTCACAAATGCCTTACACGTGTTATGAACTAGCAATAATATTTCAACATACATCATAATTTTGTGCTCCTTTTAAAGTATCTACGTGAAATTTTTATTTTTATTAAAGGCATGCACATAAAATGGAAAAAGGTAGTTTTATTTTGTCGAAAGTTGTGAAATGGTTTGGGTTGTAACAAAATTTAACCAGGTTTCCATAAATACGATTATTTTAGGATGCACAATTGTCAGCCCAAAAGAAGAAGACAACCGAAAACTCGTGGGAATGGGAGTACCCACGAGAAATGATGCCAATTGAGGTTATGGAAGCTCCTACGTGTTCCTAGAGTAAGCTAGAAGGTTGCGGAAGTTTCTAGAAGATCCTAGAGAAGTGTGGAAAGATGGAGAACTCTATGGAGATATCTAGAATACTATGGAGAAGCCTAGCTTATTCTAGAGAATTCTATACTTGTGTAGAATTGTGTAGAAAGGTATAGAATAAAGATGTGTGTGGAGAATTCTAGAATTATTCTTTAAGGAGGTGGGATGGCTATAAATACCCACCCCCTCATTCATTTGTGTCATCAAGAGTTGTAAGTTCTCTCTAGCCTTCTTTGGAAAGCTTCCTTTGAGTTAATACAATTGTCTTCTTCGATATTGTTCTCTTGTTGCCTATTTCGTGTTGCTTGCTAAGTGTTTTGTAGGTTGGCTGACTTAGTTCGAGTATAAGGTGGAAGTCGAGCTAAGGCCACACGTAGCTTAGATGTTGGAATCGCTAAGTGCGTGACACGTGGTATCAGAGCTAAGTTGTGACAAAGGGAGTATCGTGACCATAGCAAACCCTGATGAAGCTAGCAACATTTCTGCGGTGCAAGAGGAGCGTGGGCGAGAGGAGGCCCAAGTTCCGTCGAAGAAAACTAGGGGGAAATCCAAGGAAACTCCACGGGAGGGGAGTTTCTCCAAGGACGTTGTGGATGCTTTCAACGTAAGGCTGACCAAGATGGAGTTGGCCGTGGGAGAACTTTGTGACACTCTTGGTGCTAAGGAGGATGACCAAGAGGAGAAGGAATCCGCGTGGATTAAGTCACTCGAAGGTCAAGTACAAGGCATGTTCAATGAGTTCGTCGATAAGATGAACAAGACAATGGAGGAATATCGGTTGCGGACGGAGGCCGAGATGCAGTCCTTGCGGAACGAGTTGGCGTAGACGAAAGCCGACTTAGCCTTGTGCAAAGTTGCCTTGTCAAGCGGTATTGGTGCAAGTGTCTCGCGAGTAAGAGTCCCGGAACCGGCGAAGTTCGCGGGTAAGCGAGATGCTAAGAAGATCGACAATTTTATTTGGCACATGGAGCGCTACTTGGAGGCCACTAGCATGACTGATGATGCGACCAAGATCAACACCTCGACTCTCTATCTCGAGGGAGATGCGGCCTTATGGTGGAGAAGGCGCTATGCGGAGATGGAGCGAGGATTGATCGAGATCGCGACGTGGGAATCATTCAAGGCGGAATTGAAGAGGCAATTCTATCCTGAGAATGCCGAGGAGCTAGCCATGAAGAAGTTGAGGGGACTAAAGCAAACGGGCTCGGTGAAGGACTATGTGCGGGAGTATTCGTCGTTGATGCTAGAAATTCCCGACATGAGCGACAAGACTCGTTTGCTCTACTTCATGGACGGCTTACAACGGTGGGCCGAGCAAGAGCTCAAGAGACGCAACGTCCAAGATCTAGCGAGTGCCATAGCGGAAGCGGAGTCGCTTGTCGAGTTTGGGAACACCCAATTCAAGAAGGACAACAAGCCAAAGAAGGGGAACTTTGGCAAAGGTGGGGGAGAGAAATCCCACTTCAAGGCAACGAAGCCCTTAAACGGGAACAAGAAACAAGGTGAGCCATCGAGAGATCACTCGAGGGAACGTCCGAGGGAGCAATCGAGGGAACCATCGAAGTTTCGACGAGAATGCTTCCTATGTGGAGGACGGCATCTGGTGAAGGATTGTCCGAATCGAGGAAAGCTCAATGCCATTGTTGCGGCACATGATGAGAGTGCCCAACGAGGTGATCAAGCGCACTTGGGGAATGTGCGTGTGGTGAACTCCGTCAAGGTGAAGACGGAGGTGGAGGCCAATCGTGAAGGAGTTGCGGCCGACGTAAAGGCGAAGTTCCAACTAGGGAAGAACTTGCTATATGTAGATGTCCGAGTAAACGGGAGGGACATCAAGGCGTTGCTTGATTCGGGAGCTAATCAAAATCTCATAGCAAGTGACGAGGCCGCAAAGCTTGGATTGGCAATGACCAAGGAAGTAGGGTGGATTAAGACGGTGGATCAACCCTCACAGCCCATGATGGGAATTATCCGTAAAGCTCCCATCACCGTAGGTACGTGGGCTGGACAGTTGGATTTGAACGTGGTGCCATTGAAGGATTACAAGATGGTGCTAGGTCTCGACTTCATCGAGAGAGTGTTGCCGTTCACTCTCGCCGAGGATGGGTTTGCTCACTTTCGAAGTGGCAGTTGTGAGCATCGTGTTGCGGTGGAGCGCATATCGGTTGGGTCAAGTGTGCTATCGGCAATGCAAGTGGCCAAAGGAGTCAAGAAGGGTGAAGAAACGTTCCTAGTAGCCTTCAAGGAAGAAGAAGGTAATGTCCCCAACTCTCTTGACATTCCTCCGCAAGTTAAGGGCGTGCTTGAGGAGTACAAAGATGTTATGCCGCCCGAGTTGCCAAAGAAACTTCCTCCTGGAAGAGAAGTTGATCATGCCATAGAGTTGGAGCCCGGAGCTAGACCTCCAGCAATGGTGCCTTATCGAATGGCTCCTCCCGAATTAGAGGAGTTGCGGAAGCAATTGAAGGAGTTGTTGGAGGCGGGATTCATTTGACCATCCAAAGCGCCATACGGAGCTCCTGTCTTATTCCAAAAGAAACATGATGGAAGCTTACGTATGTGCATCGACTATAGGGCTCTCAACAAGGTGACGATCAAGAACAAGTATCCCATTCCGCTAGTCGATGACTTATTCGACCGATTAGGAAAGGCGAAGTGGTTCTCGAAGTTGGACTTGCGATCGGGATATTGGCAAGTTCGTATTGCGGAGGGAGATGAGGTGAAGACCACTTGTGTGACGAGGTATGGCGCTTTCGAGTTCTTAGTCATGCCGTTTGGGTTAACAAATGCGCCTGCGACATTTTGCACGTTGATGAATAAGATATTCTACCCGTTCCTAGACAAGTTCGTGGTAGTCTATCTCGATGATATTGTTGTCTATAGTGAGACCCTTGAGGAGCACATCGGGCACCTACGCAAAGTGTTCCAAGTGTTGCGGGAGAACGAGTTATATGTCAAGCGGGAGAAATGCTCGTTTGCGCAACAAGAGGTGATGTTCTTGGGGCACAAGATTTCTGGTGGAAAGATAAGTATGGACGAAGCCAAGGTGAAGGCGATTGTTGAATGGGAAGCGCCAACAAATGTCTCGGGTTTGAGATCGTTTCTTGGGCTGGTGAACTACTATTGTAGGTTCATCCAAAGTTATTCGAAGAGGGCGACACCCTTGACGAATCTATTGAAGAAGAATGTCCCGTGGGAGTGGGACGATGCTTGTCAAAAGGCATTCTAAGACCTTAAGCAAGCGGTGATGAGCGATCCGGTGTTAGCGTTGCCGAACTATGAGAAGCCATTCGAGGTCCATACTGATGCGTCAGATTTTGCAATTGGGGGCGTGTTGATGCAAGAGAGACACCCCATTGCGTACGAGAGTCGCAAGCTTAGTGACACGGAGAGGCGGTACCCCGTGCACGATAAGGAGATGACAGCGATCATCCATTGCTTGCGAGTATGGAGGCATTATTTGCTTGGGAGACGGTTCGTGATCAAAACCGACAACGTGGCGACGAGCTACTTTCAAAATCAAAAGAAGCTCACTCTTAAGCAAGCTCGGTGGCAAGACTTTCTTGTCGAATTTGATTATGTGATAGAATACAAGCCCGGTACGGCGAATGTTGTAGCGGATGCGCTTAGTCGCAAGGCGGAGTTGGCTGCGGTAAGCGTGGTGGAAGGCAATCTACTACAACGCATCAAGGAAGGGATGGAGAAGGATGATTTTGCCAAGAATCTCGTTGAGTGGGCGAAGCAAGGAAAGACAAGGCGGTTTTGGGAGCGAGATGGTTGTCTCTACACCATTGGAAACCGCTTGTTTGTGCCTCGATGGGGGAATTTACGAAAGGAGATCGTGAAGGAGTGTCATGATTCGATGTGGGCTGGCCATCCGGGGATTCAACGAACGATTGCTTTGGTGGAGCGATCGTATTATTGGCCAAGGATGGAGGAAGAGATCGAGGGATATGTGCGGACATGTCTTGTGTGTCAACAAGACAAGATTGAACAAAGGCAACCGGCGGGATTGCTAGAGCCTCTTCCTACACCCGAGAAGCCGTGGGAATGTGTGACGATGGATTTCATTTCGGCTTTACCCAAGTCCGAAGATTGTGGTTCGATCATGGTGGTAGTCGACCGACTATCCAAGTATGGCACTTTCATCCCCGCCCCGCGAGATTGTACGGCCGAGGAAGCCGCTCGATTGTTCTTCAAGCATGTGGTGAAGTATTGGGGACTTCCTCGAAGCATTATGAGCGATCGAGATCCGAGATTCACGGGCAAGTTTTGGAGGGAGTTGTTCAAGATGATGGGTTCGGAACTCCACTTTTTGACGTCATTCCATCCCCAAATCGATGGGCAAACCGAGCGAGTAAATGCCTTGTTGGAGTTGTATTTGCGGCACTTTGTGAGTGCCAACCAAAGAGATTGGGCAAAGTTGTTGGATGTTGCCCAATTCTCGTATAATTTGCAACGGAGCGAAGCCACAAAGCAAAGCCCATTCGAGATAGTGATGGGGCAACAACCACTAACCCCACACACGATTGCGGCGGGCTATACGGGGACTAGCCCTTCGGCGTATAAATGGGCGAAAGGTTGGCAAGAACAGCTTGATGTGGCGCGGGTTTACTTGGACAAGGCGTCCAAAAGGATGAAGAAGTGGGCAGACAAGAAGCGGAGACCCCTTGAGTTTCAAGTAGGCGATTTGGTGATGGTGAAACTGCCTTCGACGCAATTCAAGGCTTATCGCCAAGTGCATAAGGGTTTGGTGCGCAAGTATGAAGGACCCTTTCCTATCATCACGAAGGTAGGCAAGGTGTCGTATCGGGTGGAGTTACCTCAACAATTGAAGGTGCATAATGTCTTCCATGTAAGTTGTCTCAAACCTTACCATGGAGATAGCGAGAATCCCGAGCGAGGAGAGTCGAAGCGAGCACCACCCGTGATGGTGACCTCGTACGATCGTGAAGTCGACGAGATCATGGCTGAGAGACTCGTGCGACAACGAGGCATTCCAGCACATAAGGAATTTTTGGTGAAGTGGCGAGGCTTACCCGATAGCGAGGCGTCATGGGAGAAAGAGGCGGATTTGTGGCAATTCAAGGAGAAGATTGCTGCCTACGCAAAGGGGAAACTTGACGAGGGCGTCAAGGACTCCGGTGGTGGAGAATGTCAGCCCAAAAGAAGAAGACAACCGAAAACTCGTGGGAATGGGAGTACCCACGAGAAATGATGCCAATTGAGGTTATGGAAGCTCCTACGTGTTCCTAGAGTAAGCTAGAAGGTTGCGGAAGTTTCTAGAAGATCCTAGAGAAGTGTGGAAAGATGGAGAACTCTATGGAGATATCTAGAATACTATGGAGAAGCCTAGCTTATTCTAGAGAATTCTATACTTGTGTAGAATTGTGTAGAAAGGTATAGAATAAAGATGTGTGTGGAGAATTCTAGAATTATTCTTTAAGGAGGTGGGATGGCTATAAATACCCACCCCCTCATTCATTTGTGTCATCAAGAGTTGTAAGTTCTCTCTAGCCTTCTTTGGAAAGCTTCCTTTGAGTTAATACAATTGTCTTCTTCGATATTGTTCTCTTGTTGCCTATTTCGTGTTGCTTGCTAAGTGTTTTGTAGGTTGGCTGACTTAGTTCGAGTATAAGGTGGAAGTCGAGCTAAGGCCACACGTAGTTTAGACGTTGGAATCGCTAAGTGCGTGACACAATGCTCACTTATCCGTGCAGTAGTAGGTCGCGATCTTGATAACTTCCAAGCTAGTTTCAGTTCGCGCGGCCCCCACTAGAAAAGAAACGAAATCACGCTTAGCAAGAAAAACATCTAAAGGCTAGAAGGGAAATTTACCGATTAAATAACTATGCATAGGCAATTTGTACCAAAAAAAAAAAACTATGCATAGGCAACACAGTAGCATAGGAAAACTCTAAAACGATTGATGATTCACGATGATTGGGTCCAATTAATATAGGATGAAATAATATTTAATATTCTGATATTATTTTTAATATAAGGTTGATATCCTAATATTATTTATACGGCCAATGCTAATATTTTGATATTATCTGATGTACCTCCTGTCCTTTTGGGTCAAAAAGACAAAATATGTGTATTAAAAAAAAAGACAAAATATGAATAAAATAATGCATATTAATTGTAAGGTAACTCCATGTGTTTCGGAGCAAATTTTCTTTCTAAAACTTTTCTCCGCGTATATGTCTATATTCATTCTGCACAATAATTCTGCACTTTTAATGATAAATTCCTTAACAGATTTGTATTTTATTCCCCCTAATCCTCTTTATAAGAAAGCAGCTTTTTATCTTTTATATAAATCATTAAAAAAATAAAATCAGAGAAGAATTAAATGTTCTCTTTGAAATTCACCTTTAATATTCTCCTTTAGTGCCCAATTATAGGGTTGAAATATTCCTAATTAAACTTTTGGATTAGGCTCCACCCTTAATACAGGAATTAGTCAAAAAATTAGGTTTAGTTATAAGTATAAAATTTTAATATATTTTATATATCATATTTATTAATTTTATTAAATTAATTTATTTATCTTATGAACCTATGTATACCATAATGTTATATAAATTTACTTTAAAGAGATTGTATCTTATTTATTATAAATAATTTTTTAATATATTTATTATAACTAATTTATTATATTTATTTAATATATTTAAATTAATTAATTAATTTTTATACTAAACATGGAGAAAGTATAATAAAAAAATATTAATTAAATTAGATATAATAATGAGACGTGTAGAAATACTACTAAAAAGAGTAGCCAAGTCTAAATAAAATAAAATATCCGAGAAAGAAAGAGCTGTGCAATGGATAACTTGCCATCCCAAGTCCCAACTTAAATCACCGCCCCCGAGTCCCGACCTTGGGAAGCGTGTGAAATTGTGGATAACGCAGGGGAGGACCCATACCTCTATGGAAGTAAACCAAGTGAATTGAAATACTTCAATATTGACAAAGAGAGTATTGAACATATTTTAATTAACAATTGTGAATTCTACTGAGAAAACAACCCCAGAAAAATCCTACTAGCAAAAAAGATATAATTCAAACCTTGAAATTTGAAACAGGGAAGTGGAGGAACCTCGTCATAGCGTATTTGTCAATCTCACATGCTGCGCCTTCCACATCACTATTACTTTATTATATTTACAAGATATTTTTTCTCCTCGCCCGTCCCTTTCACGTAATCAAGCAAAAATGGCGTATGATCGTCCTTCCTATAAGAATCTTCTCCAGTATTCAATAGTTTCACTCCATTGCTTCTAGCGTAAAGCAGAGACTGGGAAATGGCTTCCTCTCTTTTCACTCTGATTACTTTGTTTCTAGCTTTCTCCGCCCTTTCTCTCCTGGTATATTATTCGCCTCCTTGTTTCTAAGAGATATTACATGGAAATTTTTTAGATATTTTTGGGGCTTTGACTACCCTTTTGTATATTTCTATTATATCAGTCGTTCGTTGAAGACATTGAATTCTCTGTTGCTGTTTTTTGTTGATGTTAGTTCGCTTGGGGGTGGTGTCCGGTGTTTTCAATTCTCGTTAATATGACGATTTCTTCTTTTGGGTGGATGGAAATCCGTGCTCTGCAAATTAAGTCTATGGTCGCCATGATATGATGGAACTAGCATAACTGCTCTATGTATTTTCTTAGTCGAATAGTTTTAGTGTGATATTTGGAAAAAAAATAAGATACAGAGAGATTGTAGATTTGATCCACTGGAAATTTATCTTTATATGCTTTGTCGTTGTCGTGGGGTTATGCGTGTTTAACTGAACTTATGGTGCACTTATGCTTCATTTTCAGTAGATAAAAGGGCAGATACTATAAACGGCCTTCATAGCCATTTATTTCACATCGAAACTTGCTCTCTTGTTAACTCTTATAGTAAGATTATTCCCTGAATTTAATTGACGATGTTTATTCCGGCTACAGATCACTGAGGCGGAAGTAGAAAAACTTCCTAGTCTCAAGCTTAACTCTCATATCCTCCAGGTGATTTAAATCTTTGCACTTCCAGATCCATTTCGTTCTGTGTCTGTACTACTTTTTCTTTTTAATAATGAATACTGTTTTTTTAACCTGAGAGTGATACTGTTATGAAAATAATTAAAAGAAAGAGCCTACAGGATGGCAGTCTTGAATATTTTTATCACCAACTTTAGTGCTAACTTGAAATTTTAATATGACTATTATTTGGTTCAAGTCATATGTTGAACTGTTAAACATTACGTTGCAGGAGTCTATTGTTGAACAGATTAATGGAAATCCAGAAGCAGGGTGGAAAGCTGCCATGAGTCCTCGTTTCTCTAATTATACAGTTAGCCATCAATCTGCACAACTTTTTTTATAATTTTTGACCATCTATTACACTTCTAATGCACATGCTTAGAATATGTACAATGATTTGAGATTCTAAGATCTTGGGTATGTTGCACAGGTTGGACAATTTAAGCACCTTCTAGGGGTCAAGCAAACACCTAGACAGGTATTAAGAAGTACTCCTGTCAAAACTCATCCAAAAGCATTAAAATTGCCAAATGAGTTTGATGCGAGAACAGCTTGGAAGCAGTGTAGCACAATTGGAAGAATTCTAGGTTACCTACTTGCTTCTCCTTTGGTTTCTCTAACTAATTAATTCATATGCAAGAAGTTGCTGACTCTTCTTCTTTGACGAACTCATGGAATGTTGAAACAATCTACTAATTAAAGATCAGGTTAGTATCTACTTTTCTCAGGGTAACAGCTTTCCATATATCAAAGGTTAAAAAAATTCTGAGCAGATCTAGATGCTCTGATCATTCAGGGTCACTGTGGTTCTTGCTGGGCATTCGGCGCTGTTGAATCATTATCAGACCGTTTCTGCATCCATTTTGGCATGGTAACTTAAGCTTATTACAGAAGTAACATTGAGCTTTAATTTGTTTATTATATAGTATATGTGATTGTGTATGATTCTCCATAAATCTGTAATATCGTCTTTCTCCTCAGTTCCTAGATTAGGAAAATCGTTAACCTACCTGTTCATTTGGCAGAATGTATCGCTCTCTGTTAATGACCTTCTCTCTTGCTGTGGATTTTTGTGTGGAGCTGGCTGTGATGGAGGTTACCCCCTCAACGCATGGCAATACCTTGTCCGCCAGGGTGTTGTTACTGAAGAGGTAATGAGTTTTCATTAACCTTGGTAGTTCCTCTCTCAGTGAATAAATAGATAAATGTATATAATATATAAATAAATTTGAATCCTATTATTATTGCTAAATCGTTTAAAACTAAATCTTTCTAAAATTACGTGCTACCTGTGAGAACTTACATCGCGAGTAAATTGGGATGTGGTTCTCTAGTTTATATTAAAATGCTATGAATGGAAATCGAAGGATCCTTCTCATTTGGATCTTGTCTCTTATCGGTGTTAGTATTTTGTTGAAGACTTTTCTTTCCAACTTGGCCTTGCATTCCCGTTTTTGCACCCTCTTACAATCTGAAATGTTTAAATTTGGCAGTGTGACCCATACTTTGATCAGATTGGTTGTTCTCACCCTGGTTGCGAGCCTGCATTTCCAACACCTATGTGTGAGAGAAAGTGCGTCAATGGTAACCAGCTTTGGAGCCGGTCAAAGCACTATAGTGATAATTCATATAGGGTCAACTCTGATCCCTATGATATCATGACAGAAGTTTATAAGAATGGGCCGGTTGAGGTTTCTTTCACAGTTTATGAGGTAAGTGAAAGCTTAATGAGGCTTTTATATTTGATTCTGCAGCAACTTATATGAACCAAACATGGTCAGAATCATTCACTTTTTGAAAATACTAGTTCATTTTTCCAAACCCTGTTGGTCATTTTATATTTTTATGATTATTATGAGCTTAAGGAAAATGTATTTTAAGATATTACATATGCTTATATACAGTAAGCATAGTGAGGATGCTTTTTACCCCATAAGAAAGAAATTTGGCTTAGAGAACAGCTATTTAGCTTCAATAGAATCGAAGTGAAAAAAAAGTGGAGGTTTGGAGAAGCACACGATAAGAATATCAGATTGTATCGTGTCTTCCATGAAATATCATTAAGAGATGTAAATGAAGAATTGTCTGGTACAGCTGAAGAGGAAGACTGGAAAAAATACACTTTGGATTTAGAGGAAGCAGTCTTCAGGTTCAGGTTAATGATTTTGAAAATGACAGTTTAATATATTGTTGAATTGAAGGAGGGGGTTTATTACATTTGTTATGTTGAAGTGCCTTGCCTTGTCATATTCATATGGGGGCCTGGGATAATGATAGCAATATGTATAGAAATGATCTGATATTTGGCCAAGTTCTCGCCCTTTAAGTTTGAGACATAATCGAACACTTCTAGACAAGAAACGACTTCACAATACAAACTGGTCTTACTATGTGCTCGGAGGTTCACAACCCAACATAAAAGCAACTGCAGCTGAATTGAAGTCATTGGATTACTTGAGAAAGCATGAAAGCTGGCGTCAGTTTGTGGTCTTTATCACTTGGTCTCTTCATGTGATGTAAAAGGCTGATGCGTTATCCTTTGTGGATCACTTTTCCGTTCCCATCATATATGCATCATGCCTGGTTAAGCTCATGGGGAGAGCCTCTCATTCTTGCTTGCCATTGACCTTTCAGTTAAAAACAAAAATGTTTACCCTTTTGTTTTTAGTTTATAATTAATTAATGGTCCTCTTCCCTTGTCCGACCGTATTTTATTTCAGGATTTCGCTCACTACAAGTCAGGAGTATACAAACACGTCACAGGTTTTGTGATGGGAGGTCATGCTGTGAAGCTAATTGGGTGGGGAACCACTGATAATGGAGAGGACTATTGGGTAACTTCTACATTACTTGTCCATTATGGTTGACCTTTCATTTGTGCTCCATCATATATTGTCTGTAACTTCTATATTCACGGTGCACTTTCCTCTCTTTCAGCTTCTGGCAAATCAGTGGAATAGAAGTTGGGGTGATGTAAGTGAAGTATTATTTTGGTCACCCTTCGATTTGATTTTCATGTAGCCAAATATAAGCCCTCACTAGTGATCTTATTTATTTTGAAACTTTAGGATGGCTACTTCAAGATCAGAAGAGGCACAAACGAGTGTGGTATTGAAGAAGAAGTTGTCGCCGGTTTGCCTTCCACTAAAAATCTTGTGTTGGATGTGGCTGACGTGGACGACGATGCGGTTGCTTCATTCTGAATGTAGATATGAATGTAGTAGTATTAAATAAATGGTGTGCGCCCATTAAACATTCTGTCACTGGCAGAATTTTATCAGACTTGTCTAGCAATTATGGCCTTGAAATGCTACAAGAACGAGCGAACTGTGATTACCAGCATGGGAGTACATTCACTGACTGCATCACTCTTGCCGCTGTTAGTTAATTTTGCTCGTGATCTTGATGATGATGTGATAGAATTGAATGCAACGCTCGATATTTTTAAAGGTATGTCCAATATATGTGAGTACTTAATTGCGTGGTGTGGAGCATCAAGAAGGGATGAAAGTGAAAAGAAGGCTGGATTTTTGCTGCAGATATTTTTAAAATAATGGAAAATCATGTGTCCTTTTATTTAGATTTATACTAGTATTAAAATTTTCCAATAGAAACGAGAGGAGAAGGACTTATTAATAATTTAATATTTGTTCAATTTTAAAAAATTAGTACGTCATTTTATTAAAATGCACATACCGAGATGTGTCTAAGTATATACTCATAATTATTAATTTTTTTTTAATATAGGAGTTAATTATTTTTTTAAATAAATTAAAAAATTAAATAAATTAGTTAATTATGATTTTTATAAGAGCTAGTTGATTAATATGGGTAGATTAAAAAGTATATTATATAAATTTATTTAATAAAGTTAAATTTAATTATAATTAATTAATTTATTTAATTTTTTTAAAAAAATTAATTAGAGTTAAGACGGGAGGATTATTAAGTCAGTCTCTATCATTTGTTTCTTAGGGTAGTACCCGATTTAAGTCAATCTGTATATCGTTAGTTTCTTAGGGTAGTATTTTTTACCCGGATCAATCTAGACTTCCTATGGTAATTGAACTGTGTAATTGGACAAGGGTTTAAAACTAACACGATTAACAATAATGATTAGTGATAATAAATTAAAATCTACCGCCATATATGCCACGTAAAAATTAGTTAAATTATTAATAAGAGTTAGTATAGATAATAAAAAATAGTTTATATCCTATAAAAATACAAGTTCAATTTCTATTACCATTTTAAGAGTTATTTTAGTAAACATTTTTGTAAATTTTTTATAAACGTTTTTTGAGTTTTAGAATTATGTCTTAATTTTAGAATTTATCTAAATTTTTTATAAAAAAAACAATTAAATTAGAAATAACTGAAGATAGATAATGAGAATTGAATTCAATTACTTCACTTTTTTAAATATGTAAATTCAAAATTTTCAGAAGGAGGGACACTAAAATTGCGGACGCGCTTTATCTTTGTTATCAACCGAATAAAAAATGTAAATATAAATAACTTTAGGGGAACAAGCTCCTTGATACCATTACCATGTCTTTCCCATGTTCTTTTATAAATTCTTTCCTGTTTTCTAAAGTTCGTCAATCACCTGGGCATAATAACACAATCAATTAGCTGTCGCTTACTAGGAATTAGCTGTGACTTTTTCGGTAACTTGATTGATTGATATAAATTATGTTTTTTTTGTCAACCTTTGTTTTGCCAACCATCTTATTAGTAGATTTATGATTTTTGCGAAATAAACCGTCAAATTGTAGATTTATGATTTTTTTTTTCCTTTTTATTCTTTTACGGCTATCTCGCACCGCCACATTGACCTTGAGCTGGGCCCCGGAAAGTGACCAGTCAACCCACTCCCTTACCAGATTCACCTATCCCAATGTCAAATCTTGCACGTTTTTTTCTCCTCCTTTTTTTGTTTTGTCTGTTTCCACCTTCTTCTGTCCGCACTCCACAGGGCTCCTTCTTCTCTTCTACGAGGAAATCCTGTTGCTATAAAAATTTATTGCCATCTACTTTTTGTGGCCGGCATTATCTCTGGGACAGAACCGTATAAAGAGGATAATCCCCTCACCCCTAAGGGCTAAGGATAGGTGGCGACTGTTGATGGGTGGTTGGGCATCTTTCCCACATAGGTCCCGTGGCAAGAAGAATATTCACATCATACCCCTGCGAATTTAGGGCTATCTAATTAAAAAAATGGTCTTAACCCAATTTTATAATCAGATTAAAGATTGGCATACCCTTTCACTCTTTTTTGAGGAAGAAGAAGAATATGTAGAAGGAAAATTATCGTTTTTCCATCTTTCTGTCGCCTGGGAAATAAGCGTCAGGAATCCGAGTTTTTACAGAAACTCCTCTCAGGCAAAAGAAGGGAATTATCCTGAAATTATTCTAAAATTGTGGGAACTGAACAGCTGATAACCATCTGACGTCAGAATGAAGTGACAAGAAGTCGTCTCTGCCTATTTCGTGGATTTTCTATCTACCTGCTCACTTTCTTCTGCAAACATCACAACCATAATTCGTATTTCTCTTGGTCATTTTGCTCTGCAAGTGATTACTTCTCCTCTCATTCTGCATTTTAACTGTTTCGAACTTGTGAATATCACGGGTCACAGACGAAGGTGAATTGCTGAGAATAAAGTGAACTCGAATTTCAGTAAATATAGGACCTCCAGTTTGGGATATGGTGTTTGTGTTTACGTGAGTGATACGGACATAGTAGAAATTCTGAAAAAGGTAAAAGATGTCGATAGCGAAGGAGCCAGAACAAGTGATGAAGTTGAGGGGAGGATCGGTGCTGGGAAAGAAGACCATTCTGAAGAGCGACCATTTCCCTGGTTGCCAGAACAAACGCTTGTCTCCTCAGATTGAAGGCGCTCCCAATTATCGTCAGGTCTCAATACTCTCTCTCTCTCTCTCTCTATTCTTATGTCCTGGCTGCTTGTTATAGCTTTGTGGACTGGTCTTAACTGGAGTCATCACTCAATGAAGTCTAATGCACCTTTGAGTTTAATACTTCAAATACTCGGGTCTATAATTCAATATTTGTTTATGTTTTGAAAATTAATTAGCCACACTATCTCCCCTGCTTTTGGCTTTTTCGAAACTTAGTCTTCTACTTTTCTTCGACCTTTTGAAGTCATTTAGTGTCCTATTTTGAACGGCATTATAACTGGAGTTTTTAGCGTCCTCTTGGCTTCCGAACTATAGAAGCACTATATCGTTACATTAGATATTAGCGCTGCTCAACCTATAACTTACTGGTTCATACCATGCTTTTTCACTGCCTTGCGCTTCCTTGCCTTTTTACTCGTTTAATGTTTTCTTTTTTGTTGATTATTGTTGTCAGGCTGACTCATTACATGTTCACGGTGTTGCAATCCCGACATTTGATGGAATCCAAAATGTTCTGAAGCATATTAGTGCTCAAAAAGAAGGGAAGAGAGTGCGAGTTCTTTGGATTAACCTTCGTGAAGAACCGGTAATCTTGTTTTCTTGCGTCCATAGTTCCTTAGCTTACAAACATGCATTTGGACTCATGCTCTAGTTGGTCCAGTGAACTATCTAATCTTTTACTGCCAATGAAGCTATGAAAACCTTTTGTTCTCTGCTCTGTCATTCGGTGAATTTCAGCTAAATTCTTGTGTCTCAAAGTTATACAGGCTAGATTCCTTGATTTCTGTATCAACCTATGGAATAATTGAAACGTTGTGAAATTTTCGGGGTGATAACCAGTAGACATGACGCTCTGGAATTCACCTTTTGGCTGACACTTGACACTCTAAAATCTTATTTTAACTCCTGATGACTGTTGTTCTTGTGATATTTTCCAAACTGTCTTTTATAAACTTCCTCTTCATTCTTGTTGAAATAAGGTCGTGTACATTAATGGGCGACCCTTTGTTTTGCGTGATGTGGAAAGGCCATTTTCCAACCTTGAGTATACGGTAAGCTTACTGTGTAAATATTGAAATTAACTTTTTTGAGTTGAACCAATAACTCTTACAGCTAATGCATTTTATCTTTTTATCCTTGTGCCATCTTGTACTTAATCAGGGAATAAATAGGGAAAGGGTTGAACAAATGGAAGCTCGTTTGAAAGAAGATATCCTAATGGAAGCAGGAAGGTACTTTTATTGTTCCATCTAATCTATCAAATGCAGTTAACAGTTCTCTTTATTATTTTATAATCCTGGCTTGTATGATAACCATCTTATCTGCACATTGACATAACAGATATGGAAATAAAATCCTTGTGACTGATGAACTGCCAGATGGCCAGATGGTGGACCAGTGGGAACCAGTATCATGTAATTCAGTGAAAACACCACTAGAGGTAAAAGAAAACATTGTTCAGAATGGGAGTAAGGTTAACTCTATAAATTTTCTGAAAAACATGCATCAAAGTTGTTTATTTGCTGTAGGTGTATGAGGAATTGCAAGCAGAGGGTTACCATGTTGATTATGAACGTGTTCCTATAACTGACGAAAAATCACCAAAAGAACTGGATTTTGACTTTTTGGTGAGCTTTTCTTTCAGTAAAGACAGGAACAAGCTGTGAATAAGGCAATTATGAGTGATGCTGCTTTGACTTTGTCATTGTGTACGAAGTGTAATGCCTTCTGGAAATATATTCTTTTGTTACAATCAAATTGTTGAGTGGTCAAATTTTCTTCTTTGTTGTCTTGTCTAAGAGCTAAGAGCTGCTGATGAAAACTGCTTCGATGCCTAAAATCTTTAATTTGGTATATCAGTCATTAGCATAAAAAATTCACTCATAGTTTCCTGAAACCTATGTTATCACTTAGCCATTCTTCATTGTGATTTAGGTTCATAAAATTTCTCAAGCTGATGTAAATACAGAAATTGTTTTTAATTGTCAAATGGGGCGTGGACGAACTACAACAGGAATGGTCATTGCAACTTTAATTTACCTTAACAGAATTGGAGCTTCAGGTAATCTTTTTCTTTGCCTCAATCAATTTTATGATTTTTTGCCCTTTTTAAAAAAAAAAATCACTGAGAAATTTGAATTTTAGTAACTTCTATATTCTACCATTGATATTAAGCTGATTATTTTGCTGCTGAATTGGGAAAAAAAGATTTCATTGCTAGGCTACTATACCAAAATCTAGCCAATCACCGTGAAATTGTGTGTGTCATATGGATATGGATGGAAGAATGGGTCTAAGAAATAATCTGAGAGCATTGACCTATTGTGTGATGGAGAGAAGCTCAATGCCATTATGTCAGAAGATGATGGCCTAAATTATTTATTTGCATTCATTTGTCATCAACGTTTCCTAGGTATACGTAATCCAAGCACTATTACTAGCTTCTCTCTCACAAGACATGCATGCCCTTGTAGGACATTATTATTTTTATATATAAATTTGGGATTATATATACTGAATAGCCTTGCTGTAAGTGTTTGTAAGGACATTGCTTGGAACTAAAGTTTGACTTACTAAGTTTAATTTAGTCTTACTACTCTTTTGTTTAGTTCTGGTCCTAGGTAACTATAGAAATTCCTTTTTGATATTATCATAATACATGATAGGTATTCCAAGAAGCAATTCTGTTGGTAAGATTTTTCAGTGTGCCACTAATGTGGCTGATCATTTACCTGACTCGGAGGAGGCAGTTTGCAGAGGAGAATATGCAGTCATAAGAAGTCTGATTCGTGTATTAGAGGTATTGACATCAACTTTGTGTTTCTTTTAGAAGATGTAGCACAAGTTTTATCAGTCCTAATGAGAAGACATGCTTTCTAGGGTGGTGTTGAGGGGAAGAGACAAGTGGACAAAGTTATCGATAAGTGTGCCTCAATGCAGGTACCTAATATTCAATGACTCTAATTCTGTGTTGCTAAGCTGGTTTTGTGTGCTTTGAGGCTACGATTTCATTCTGTATGATTTGTAGGGTTTGATTTCATATTTCAGCATAAAATGCCTTACTTTATATTTGACCTAATTGTACTTCAGAATTTGCGTGAAGCAATTGCCACCTATCGCAACAGCATTCTGTGTCAACCAGATGAAAAGAAAAGGGAGTCATCACTTTCTTTTTTTGTGGAGTACTTGGAGAGATACTACTTCTTAATATGTTTTGCTGTATATATTCATTCAGAAAGGGCTGCACTTAATTCTAATTTTATCAGTCACAGCAGTTTTGCTGACTGGATGAGAGCTAGGCCAGAACTGTACAGTATTATTCGGAGGTAAGAATATTAATGATTGCGTAGAGTTGCAGTTTTGTTATTTCTTTTCCTTCATTAGGAATGGGACCTGACCTTAAATTTTGGTTCTGGTGATGAAGGGATCCTTGGTATTAATATATTGCTTTTCAGTCCAAACCTAATTATCAATAAGGTCTTTATCATTAAGTTTTTCTATGTGCTGGTGTGATTCTATGATTCTCATGAGCTTCTTTGAAGATCCCTATCATGAATTGTGATTCTACTTCAGCAAGTCAAGATTGATTGTCTCCCATGTCAAGTTGGCTCATGTGGAAAAATTGTTTTGGACATTACATGTTGATTCCATTCTACCCTTTTACCCTGAAAAAGCTTGGTTTTGTCCTGTTATTACTGTTGCATTAATTATGCATCAAGAGGCACCAGGGGTTTGACTCCCTGCAAGATATCGAGTTCTCTAACATTTTAGTTGTTTTGGGCTAATATTCACCAAGCTACTATATATAGTTTGAGTTCACCAGGGGGTTGGGCTTATTTAATATGGGTCATGTCATCATTTTCTTCTAAAAATTTCCTACTGTATAGAACAAACATATGCATATGTCAATTGGATTTCTGTCTTTAATATGATTTGATAACTTGCTTGATTTTATGAATGTTGGTAACATTTATTTCTTACCACTTTCAAGCATTGCAGGTTGCTCAGGAGAAATCCAATGGGGGCGCTTGGATATTCCAGTTTGAAGCCATCTCTAAAGAAGATAGCTGAATCTACCGATGGCCGTCCTTCTGAGATGGGTGTGGTTGCTGCTTTGAGGAATGGTGAAGTTCTTGGTCGTCAAACTGTTCTAAAAAGTGATCATTGTCCTGGTTGTCAAAACCCAAGTTTACCAGAAAGAGTGGAGGGGGCACCAAATTTCAGAGAAGTAACTGGGTTTCCGGTTTTTGGGGTGGCAAACCCAACCATTGATGGTATTCGATCTGTCATTCGTAGGATTGGTAGCTCTAAAGGGGGACGCCCTGTACTTTGGCATAACATGAGAGAAGAACCTGTTATTTACATTAATGGAAAACCATTTGTTCTCCGGGAACTTGAAAGACCATACAAAAACATGTTGGAGTACACGGTATCGACGATTTTTTACATATAATTTCATTAAACTTCTAAGTTGAAGAAGCATTAGTTCTAGTGCAGACCAGACTTTGATGTCATTAAAATTGGCTTTTCATTTGCTTTGAAATCTATGACCTCTAATGCTATTTTTTTATATTAGAGTTGGCTTTTCTCTTCATGCTTGGACCCGCCCAGCATGTCATTTTTATTTTTGTCTAATGCCCCCCTTGAATTCTCCCATCATAGTTTTGAAATTTCCCCCACATATCACACACAATTGTCAGTGAATTGGAAATATGATTTCTTCTTTCAGGGAATTGATCGTGAAAGAGTGGAGAAAATGGAAGCTCGGTTGAAAGAAGATATCCTACGGGAAGCTGAACACTATGGCAGTGCTGTATTGGTTATTCACGAAACAGATGATGGGCAAATATTCGATGCTTGGGAGGATGTCACATCTCATTCAATTCAAACCCCACTTGAAGTTTTTAAAAGCCTGCAGGCTGATGGTTTTCCTATTAAGTACGCACGTGTGCCCATCACTGATGGTAAAGCTCCTAAAAGTTCTGACTTTGACACAGTGGCTGTTAATATAGCATCTTCTCCGAAGGACACTGCTTTTGTTTTCAACTGTCAGGTTACCTTTTAACCCTATCTTCTATGATGTACTCATTATGGAGATGTTCATTCGGTCCTTTTGCATTGAATTTGATTATTCCCCCCCCCCCCCCAAAAAAAAAAAAAAAAAACCCCACCCCTTTGATTACTACTTATATTTCATTTATATACAGATGGGTAGAGGTAGGACAACCACTGGCACTGTCATAGCTTGTCTTGTTAAACTTAGAATTAATTATGGGAGGCCCATCAAAATCCTGGTTGACAACTTGGGCGTAGCCCATGAAGAAGTGAATGGTGGTTTCTCAAGTGGAGATGAAACAGGGGTTGACATTAATGCATTAACCTCCGATGCTTCTCTAATTAAAAGGGATGAGAAACAAAGTCACGTGTTTGGTATTAATGACATTCTCTTGTTATGGAAGATAACAACATTATTTGATAATGGGGTGGAATGCCGGGAGGCCTTAGATGCTATTATTGATAGATGTTCTGCACTTCAAAACATACGTCAAGCTGTTCTGCTATATAGAAGAGTATTCAATCAACAGCATGTTGAGCCTAGAGTAAGGAGGTTGGCCTTGAATCGTGGTGCTGAGTACCTGGAACGGTACTTCCGCCTCATTGCTTTTGCTGCATATCTTGGAAGCGAAGCTTTTGATGGTTTTTGTGGCCAAGGAGAATCCAAAATGACATTTAAGACCTGGTTGCATAGGAGGCCAGAGGTGCAGGCTATGAAATGGAGCATCAGACTCAGACCAGGACGATTTTTCTCTGTCCCGGTAAGTCTTTTCTACTTTTTTTATTTATAACTTTCCTCCTGACCTGGTTAAATTGCTTCCTTAACTCCAATTTAATATGTAGGAAGGGTTGAGAGCACCACAAGAGCCTCAGCATGGAGATGCAGTAATGGAGGCAATTGTCAAGGACCGGAATGGTTCTGTTTTGGGGAAAGGCTCCATACTTAAAATGTATTTTTTTCCTGGTCAGAGAACTTCCAGCCACATACAAATACAGGGTGCACCAAATGTTTACAAGGTATGCTTGCATATATATGTACTGCTATAGAAACTGACTATCATCAAATTTGTGATGCCAGAGAATAAGGCTACACGTCCAGTGCGGACCCACAGGATCATCCAAGTGTAGGTAGAATTAGCATCTCCAATATGTTTTATGGCATGAATTTATTTGGTGAAAATGTATTCCACGCAGCTAGGATTGCAATTTGATTTAGTTGTTTCTTATCTTGTTATTGGACAAATTCAAGTAACTTCGTTTCCTCATCTGTCCCTTAGATGTTGCTTCAGTATTGATTATTTGTTTCTGACTTTAGAGTGCTGGCATAAAATGTTAGTCAGATATAGAGTTTCCCTGAAAGCATGTGAGTCTTATTATTGTTTTCATCAGTGGCTTCAATCCACGGGCGCATAGGCTCTTGTATCTATATATCCCATTTTTCAGCCTGGGACTAACCTTTACATTGATGCAATCAGAATAATCTTATTTATAAAGTGCATGGCTAAAAGATTTGACAAGGAAGCCACAGGAGAAAATTTAATTAGGTTATGCTTACGAGTCCTTGACAGTGAAGGGCTTTCAGAACACTTTTTCCAATTCTTTAAAGTTGTGCTCACATGTGCGTTTCTTTTTATTTAATAATTGAAGAGCTCTTTTGTGTTGTTATCAATAAATATATGTTGTATGGTTTAGATTTGGGAAATGTTATTTGTATGCCTGAAACATCATTCCTCCAGGTTGATGAATACCCTGTGTATAGCATGGCAACTCCAACCATCTCTGGTGCCAAGGACATGCTAGCATATTTATGTGCTAAGCCTAAATCAGGAGCTTCGGAAGCTTCAATTTCTCAAAAAGTTGTATTGACTGATCTGAGGGAGGAAGCAGTTGTTTATTTTGATGGTAACCCCTTTGTCTGGCGGGAGTTGAACAAACCTGTTGATACACTCAAGCATGTGGGAATCACTGGTCCTGTGGTGTGTCATCTTGTGCAATAGAGTGACTGTTGAAACATAACCCGAAAAGTCATGTTCTGCGAACTCATGATAACTGTAATGCAGGTGGAGCACATGGAGGTACGGCTAAAAGAAGATATAATTGCAGAGATTAGAAAGTCTGGTGGGCGAATGCTACTACATCGTGAGGAGTATAACCCTTCAACTAATCAGTCTGGTGTGGTTGGATACTGGGAAAACATTTCAGCAGATGATGTCAAGACACCTGCAGAAGTTTATTCATCTTTGAAAAATGATGGATATGATATTGTCTACCGGAGGATTCCATTAACAAGAGAGAGAGACGCCTTAGCCTCTGACATAGATGCAATTCAGTATTGTGAAGATGAGTAAGTGTCCATGCATATGAATGTATATCCTAAGTATCTAAGAATTTCTTATTGCAACGGCCGTGCCAATTTATTATATGTGGCAGTCAAATGCTAAATTGAGAACCATTTACCAACTTATAGCTGTTAAATTAACATATATGGTGTGCTTCTTCCTTTGTCTCCAAAATGCAGTTAACAAATTTTTTGAATGGTTTAACTTATCATTAGTACTTGGTTCTTTCTGATGAGTTGAGGGAGGTACATGGATTTACATAATTATTTGCCATGTGGTTTCTGTGTTTCTGCAATGTCTGGAAACAGTATTGTTGATATGTTAATCTTTTTATCTCCTAAAACAAAGAATATTTTTTAAAGCTCCCTTGCTTTGTTGTAGCTCTGCAGGTAGTTACCTATTCTTGTCGCACACAGGTTTTGGTGGAGTTGCATATGCAATGGCGATCATGTGCATTAAACTAGGAGCAGTGACAAACTTAGAATCTAAAATCTCACGACCGTTGTATTGTCCTCACATACATCCAATGGTTCTTCAAGAGAACATGCCTCCCCGAGCTTCTAATGAGGAGGCATTTAGGATGGGTGACTACCGTGACATATTAAGCCTAACAAGAGTACTTATGCGTGGTCCCCAAAGCAAAGCAGACGTTGACATTATTATTGAAAGGTATGTCAGTTTGAGAATCCTTCGCTTGCTTTATGATATTCAACTTCAAAATATACGGATTTGTACCATTTTACCCTTCCAAGGACTGGCAACATAAATTGAGTCCTTAATTGTCGACTCTTTGTTGAATAGGTGTGCAGGGGCAGGGCATTTGCGGGATGGTATTATGTATTATAGGAAAGAATTTGAGAAGTTCACTGATGGTGATGACGAGGAACGTGCTCATCTTATGGACATGGGTGTCAAGGCTCTGAGGTATACTTAACTACTGAGATGCTTTCTTGTTACTCAAATTGATCTCTTCCTTGTACTTATGTAATAGGTGACAGGCCTTTTTTCGGAACTCGTGTATCTAGAACTTATGTTTTGAATCCTTCATTCTTAGGATTATGTATAGCTTAGGATGACAATTTTTTTAGGTGACCTCTTTTCCCTTCATCTTCAGGCGGTATTTTTTCCTTATCACATTCAGATCCTACCTTTACTGCACCTCTCCTGCCAAGATGGAATTTGCCGCATGGATGGATGCAAGACCTGAGCTTGGTCATCTATGTAGCAATCTCAGAATCGATAAATAATGCTGCAAGGCTTCTATCTATAATATAATGTACACTTGTTACAGTTGCCCGGCTATATATCCTTAATCTATTTTGCGTTCATGAAGGCCGTAAATGTTACTGGTGCTTGCTAGTTTCTCAACTCTTTCGGTTAGAACTTGGAACAACAGTATCCTGTTATCAAAAACCTATTTTAGCCTTGTACGATATATTACCAGATTCTTTCTCTGAAACTACTAAAACCAGCCATTTCCATTCTGATCGCTTAAGCGAGAAGATTTGCATCTGAATAAGGGCATGGTCTCAGCTGATACTCAGAAGCCAGTTGCAGTATAAAGGGTTTCATATTTCTCATTTCTATATTGTATTCCGATCTCTGTAAGATTTTTGTTTAGGATTTCTAGGTGTAGTTCTTTATTGTAACTATAATTATAATGGGGTGTCTAGGAGAATAATTAGTTTTAATTACTAATTGTAGTGAGACAGTCTGAGTTTATAGAACAAAAATAGACTGATTTTTTTTGCGCCTTTCAATCATAGCTGTGCCCTTGTGCTTTTTCCCGTTTTTCTGGGCTACAAGGAACTTTTTATGAGAAGAAATGCAAACGCCATCAGGTTTAAAAGTTAGAAACATTTTTGCTAATGTCTTTAATTTGAATTGGGTCCGATCACCCTGAAACCGGCATGGAGGAATGCAATTATTAGAGCTAGTGTCAGAAGGCAAATTTGCAGGAACATAAGATTAATATTCAAGTGATCAATTCCCAAGTCCGTTCTACTAAACAATAAGGTGTTGTGTAAGAATTTCTTCGGCAAGACTTCTTGATGTGCGGGATGCCAGGTTGAATCTCTGCCCATCAAAGCCATCCCATAAGAAGGTGGGCATGCTTCCCTAATACGATGCGCTGATGCATTTGAACGCCAAAGCAACGCAGAATTAACAATATACTAGTATTTGGATAATCCTTTCGCAACGTTCATATTAATCCCTGCGTTCTCTCATTCTTCGACAGAAAGAATCTGGCATTTTGATGGAAACCTGGAAATCACGATGTTCACTACAACCCGATAGCTTCTTGTTCAAAGTTGAAACTTTTTGGCGTAATAACTTGCTAATTAATTCGAAAGTATCCATTGCTTCATGGATAGAACCTCCGTGAAGCGCAAACTGGCGTACATATCGACAAGCCCTATTCAGGATGCAGCTTAAACTTTAAGCTACTCAGAATCTTAGTGTACCGTAGCTGATTTTGTGGAAGAGATTAGCAGATTTTTATCCAAAAAGAGAAATACAATGACAGCCGGTGGGTATTTATGTTGGTTTTCTGCTATTAAGCCATTCCTTGCTCCGCCTTGAGGTAAGCCCTCATTACTTCCTTTATTCTTTAAAAAATTCATATAAGAACACGAACAGCTCAACTTATGCTGCTGCCATATCTCACTCTTTTTCTTGTCGATTGCTTAAAAAGTTATTTGTTTGTTCTTTATTTTTTCATCTAAATACATTGTCTCATATTTTATGAATGATTTATCTTTGAATCTTGAAAAGCATTTCAATAGTTAACCTGTTCATTGAGCGGCTTAAAAGAAGAAGCAAAGATTAACTCAATTTGTCTTATCGAGGGCCAATTTTCAATTCAAGAAGACAGGGGTACAAGGAATGGCAAGTGAATTGCGTGGATTTTCGATGCTTCTGAGTTCAAAGATGACACAATCCCAGAATGACAGAAATCTGTCTTCCTCATTTTCTAATAGCAGTGTGAATTTTGTGCATTCCAACAATGCAGCATCTGCTTTAGGAAATACAAAAACCATTATTGTAACCCAGAAAAAGACCACCAAAAGATTGTTGGTTGCTTGCACTCTTGCAGATGTAGCAAATAATTTTACGGTAAATTAACCTTCTTTATTCAAGTTCTATTTATTCTTGTTATTTTCATCATTCTTGAACTTCAGATTTAGTTTTCTTGAACTTGTTATTTGCAAGAATCATAGATTTAGCAAGTGTCAACAGAAATTTAGAAAATAATATTTTTTTCTGGCCAGTATATGGGAGGATTTCAATCTCGACTATTGATTGACTTACATAATATTTCTCTTTAAACATGTAGTTTTTCAACCGTTGTTATTATTAGTATTACCATTGCTAAGAAAGTGTGACAAGATGAAATTGCATTTCAGGCCTTGCAGTCACCAATACATGGACAATTAGAGGTGGACCCAAAGACTGTTGCTTCCATCATATTAGGTGGTGGAGCTGGAACTCGTCTTTTCCCCCTTACTCAAAGAAGAGCTAAGCCTGCTGTAAGCTGTTCGATTTAAAGATACCTCTTTTCCATTACTACAGGCTGACTTGGGGTTCGCTAACCTGTGGCCGTTTTATGTTCTTCATGATGAACTCAGGTACCAATCGGAGGATGCTATAGGCTGGTAGATATACCTTTGAGTAATTGCATTTACAGTGGCATTAATAAAATTTACATTCTTACTCAATTCAACTCCCAGTCCCTCAACCGCCACATTGCTCAAACTTATAATTTAGGAAGTGGCATCCACTTTGGCGGCGGTTTTGTTGAGGTATGCATTTTTCTTCTTTTGTCTCTTTGAATAGTTTCTTTGACCCCTCTTTTGAGTCATGTGTATCATGTCACTTGTTGATATGGAGTACTTAGGCTGAAAGTGTGTTTTAATAGGTATTAGCGGCAACTCAGACCCCTGGAGAATCAGGAAAGAAATGGTTTCAGGGGACAGCAGATGCTGTAAGACAATTTCTCTGGTTGTTTGAGGTATGCCATAAATTTTCTCAGTTCTGATTCCTTTTCATAAAATTGCAATTTTTTTTCAAGTTACAACAAGCAGAATAGTCCTTTCATCCACAAGCAGAATACACGGTTCTCATCTTGAGTTTCTGGATCTTGAGTAGGAAGCTGAGCATAGAAACATAGAGAACGTTCTGATATTGTGTGGGGATCAAATGTATCGAATGGATTACATGAACTTTCTACAGGTTGATATTAGCTGTCAGCATGGTTAATAGTTTACTGATTCAATAACTTGATACAACGAAATCTTGACAACTGATCTTTTGCCATCTGCAGAAGCACATTAGTTCAAATGCTGATATATCTATATCTTGTCTCCCAGTGGATGATAGGTAGTCTGGGTGAAGTTCCTTCTCATACATATCATCTGCCCAAATTTTTTTCTAATATTCACGTTTTCTTTCCTTATCTCCAGTCGTGCCGCTGATTTTGGATTAGTGAAGGTTGATGAATCAGGACGGATCTGTCAGTTCCTGGAAAAGCCTAAGGGAGAAGAGTTGAGGTCTATGGTTGTTACTCTTCCAATTTCCTCTTACTCTCAAAAGATTGATTAAAGATATCCGTAACTTCAGTTGTCAACCTAATATCACCTGTCTCCAACTGAAAGAACTTGTTTACATAGCATGTAGATACAACTGTCCTCGGCTTATCAACTCAAGAAGCAAGGAAATTCCCATATATTGCATCTATGGGGATATATTTGTTTAAAACTGATGTTCTACTAAACCTCCTCAGGTAATGTAGTTCTTTTTTATGCTGCGCGAACTTTTCCTTTTAATGATTCTTATCGCTTGGTGCTTCAAACCTTTTCTCTATGGGACCACGGAAACTAATGTGATGTTAAAAGCATGAAAGCTCTGTTACCACCTCATTTAACATGCTGAATGTTGTAAATTTGTTTATTAAAATAGAACTTGATACATGAAAGTTGTTCTCTGGAATCAACTCTTGTTTAATATGAACGTTAAATAATTTCTGAGCAATGCCAGTACAGAGTTGATTCCAAATTTGACTTCCATTCATTCATTCACACATTTACACTCATATCTGGCCTTTATAGAGAGAACCATGACCCTCCTAACTACCTTAACTACCCTTAACAAAACAACCCTTATTACCTACATTCCTTAACACTAATTCTGGAAAACAGATTTTGAGAAGAATAGATTTTGAAGAATTGATTCTTAGAACAGTTGGCATTTCTAGCTTATACCAAAACCTTCGGAATGAGTGTTTGGATAGCTTATACCAAAAACATGGTTTTGGTGAAAAAATTGATTGTGGGAAAAAAGAGGGTGTTTGGGTAGCTTTTCCCAAACCAAACGCACATTATTTTTCTATCTCAAACCAACTGGTTTCATCATCGATCAACAGAAAATTGCAGATTGTTTTTAGCAGTATTTTCAAAGATCGAGCTTTCTTTCTTGGAGTGTGTTACTTTTTCCTCATACAGAAATATCATGTGATTTTATTATGTATTTTATGCCAAACTTTAGGCGATGCTATCCAAATGCAAATGATTTTGGATCTGAGGTAATCCCGATGGCTGCAAAAGATTTTAATGTGCAGGTAAGGATTGTCCGAGTATTTTTATATGCATAATGTCATTTTGGGATTTTGGTGTTTTGGTGAATGTTATTATCATATTCCGGTTGTATTATAAATTACTAAGGTTTTCATTGCAGGCATATCTTTTCAGTGGATATTGGGAAGACATTGGGACCATAAAGTCTTTTTTTGATGCAAACATGGCCCTCATGGATCAGGTAGGTTGTTTTACGCTATAGCAATAATCAGTCACCAACTCTTGTCGGATATAACTTATACAAGTTGCAATTCATTTTGCTGGCACGTTGAAGCACCCAAAGTTTCAGTTGTATGACCAATCAAAGCCAATCTTTTCACGTCCTCAATTCTTACCACCGACTAAATTGGAGAATTGCCGGGTATAACTGCAAACTTTGGTTCAGATAGCTGATATTTGATTATTCTAGTGGGGCCTGATGGGTTTGTGCTATAACTTTCAATGTAGGTAATGAATTCTTTGATTTCAGATGGTTGCTTTTTGAGAGAATGCAGTATTGAACATTCAATTGTGGGAGTTCGCTCAAGAATAGATTCTGGAGTGCAATTGAAGGTAATTAATTTCCTGATAATCACCTTCATTTATGGAGCGCTTAGATTGATGAAACATTGGCATTCATTATACAGGACACCATGATGATGGGTGCTGACTTTTACCAAACTGAGGCGGAAATAGCAGCTCTTTTGGCGGAGGAAAATGTTCCAGTTGGCATTGGGAAGGACACCAAAATTGTGTAAGATTCCTGAAAGGCTGAACGATTTGAATGTGGCTATTTTAAGCATTGTGCCACTGACAAATTTACAATGAGTTGAAATCATATTTGATCATTGATTGACTAATTTATGCTCAGCAGGAATTGTATAATTGATAAGAATGCGAGAATTGGAAAAAATGTGGTTATTGCCAATAAAGATGTGAGTATGATTCGGCTGTTTTCTAACATGTTCTTGCTATAGTGCTGTAAAAATACTTACTGAAGTGAGCTATTTTTTACTGCATTTAAATTATATCATGTGCATTTTACCCTTGTATTTGTCATTGAACAAGAATTTTGTTGGAACACAGAATGTGCAGGAGGCAGACCGACCTTCTGAAGGTATCTACATTCGATCAGGAATCACAGTGGTGCTCAAGAACTCTGTGATAGGCAACGGTACAATCATTTAACTGATTATGGTTCTGGCATAAGCGACCGACAAAGTCACGCACTTGAAGGTATACTAGCCTCAGACTTTTGCTCCGAATAATAAAGATCCATGAACAAGCGCAAACATCATTTCGACTTATGGCTACTTGGCAAGGCTGTTAAATTCATTCATAGCGTTAATTGAATTCATTTTTCTTCCCACCCTCTTGGTGGAAGTTGCGATATTTGTATAATTGAATATTTACATTTGAACAAGTATTAAATATACGGGCAGTCACTTAAAAGGAGGGCGTACTCGTTCTCGGATTTGCTTCCTTTCTGATACTGGCTCCCCGTATTTCGCTAAAAGGATCTCAATTTCTTTTTTTTTGGGATAAGATTTTAAAATGTCATTCTAGATGAATTGAAAAAGCTCTCTAGTTATGCAAAGCAGATTTGTAGATTACTCCGACTTCACTATCAATTACAGATTACTCCTACTTCACCATGAATGTCCAAATCCTATGTAGTCACTGTTGCCTTTAATCAACAAAAACAAGGGATTCCAGTTGGAGAAAATGTCGAGCTGGAGATGAATAGGCAAACGCTGAATCGTATTATTACAACGGAATGCCCAAACACGATACTTATCAAGTGTAGTTTCTTAGGGAGATTTTGAATATAATTTTTACAATAATTGCTAATCGTCAAAGATTTCTTTTGTCCCTTTCTTCCTTTTGGGAGAAATTCGCCTTTAAACATTTATAGGAGAACTGTTCTCTCCCTTTATTATGTTGTTAATTATATGAACTATGTCAGTCTCAAATAATTATTCTTTTTACAGTATTACTTTCTACCCACTCCTGCCAATTTCATAAGCCCCGAATTATAACTTCTCTAAATGTGACATGGGGTTACTAATTAAATGGTGTGCTGTCCTGGCTCATTATTGCTACTTCAGATTTGACATGCCTTGACATTGTTGGCGGCTGATGTTGATAGTTTTTGTCGGGTATACAAAAATTTAGATAGATTTAAAACTAGTACCTGATAAAATTAGGACATAGTCTTGTGGTTCAGAAAACGCGCTTATAAGAGACTTATGAGATTGTCTATCAAAGAAACCCTTATAACTACAGTGAGAATCAAATTCGTATCTTTCTAGAATATAAATATATTTTTTATTATATGTGTTAACTCTCATTTAGGGATAGAAACAGTTCAGACAGCCTGTCAGGGGTCTATGGCCTGATCTGTATTCGGGCTGGCCTGGCTTGGCCTGATAGCTTGTTATCAAAATATATTTAATATAGATATGTAATAAGTGGGTGTTGAACCCATTACCTATTGAACACAATATAATTATTAAACCACTAAACTAACTCATTTTATTGTTATTTTTATTATTGCTCTATATATTATAGCTTATATTTTATTACTATATTGTAGTAAGTATTAACGGATTTTTTTAACAGGTTTTAAGACAGGCTAGATATTTATACAAACCAGACTTATACAAAAAAAATAGCTTATAATAAATTACAGGCTAAACTCAAGTTAAATTGTCATTTAATAGGCTAAACCTGTTAAGGTCAAGGCCTCGACTAACTTATTTCCATTCCTACTCTCATTCATAGCTGAAGGGCGATAACTTCGTATCCGTCGTGAAAACCATCCATTCCTTGGGCCATGGCCTGCCAGAAAAGCCCACCTCCACCCCTTGTGCTGCCGTATACGGCGTCGTAAAGCTTCTGAAAGTATTTGTCTCTCTTGCCCCCGCTATATCCCTCGGACTTTACGGACATCCCAAATTGACTCAGCTGAATGGGCTTCCCCAGAAAACCATTACTGTCCTCGATATGGGCCTAGACCCATTTGTCAACAAAAGCAGATTGGGCTGACTCGTTTGACCCGGGTTCCCTGAAGCCATCCCTGAACTTATCCACCAACCAAAACAAAAAATGAAATGAAGCCTGAAGTAATAAACGCACAAAACGGTAATTACCCTTGGTCTGGATAGAGATGGATGGTCGCAAAATCGATGTGGGGAACTCGATTGTTGGAAATGAAATCGGTTTCAACTAATTGGTATCCGGGATTGAACAGCTTCTTGCTTGGCATTGATTCCCCATAAAAGCCTTCAAGCCCTATTTCCAGCAAATGATAGCTATCGATAGACTTCACTTACGAAGCCATATCACTCACCCAATCCTGTAAAATTTGAAAACTTCCCATGTTCCATCAATAATATCATTATCTCTGTATAGGGAAAGTTGTCCTACTACCCTCAAGCTCTCAGCAAGTTGATAATTGTCCTTCATCTGCTATATATGTGATCTTTCCTTTTCATTAATTAAACTCGAGATATCATATATGATCACACAATTAGAACTCTCCTAATTCCACAAGTTGGTTAGCTAGAAGCTGGCACACTGCGTAGGACGTGTGAGCGTGGGAAAGAAAAGGATCGGATCTGAATTCTTTTCCTAGAGCGATCGTATTCAGAACTAGGTTCATTCATTAGTTCCCACACGAAAACAGCTGGATCGTCTTTATATGCTACTCCAGTTATAGTGTTCCTTCGAGTCAACACAGCCTGCAGCATTTCAACCACATAACTCAAGTTGAAGATCATCAAGTAGTAATGATGAAATACTACTGTAACATTTGATGGCAAGTTTGAGAAAACAGTATTTGCATAAGACGACAAGAAATGCCGGTGGTATGAAACACAAAAGAGGTAGAAACGAACGTATGTTCAAAAAGGGTGCTTGTGGATTCCATCTATAAACTGCCCACAAACGTAACGCACATATTTCTGACCTTAATACGATTCTTGTAAAATTGCTTAACGACAGGGTGGCTAAAGAAGGCATCGTCGTTGCTCACGCTCTGGCCACGTTCTCTTTCCATTTCACATACTGATTCTTCCCACCAAAATCTTTCCAATTGTTCACCAAGCTCAGTGTGAGTCGCACCCATATTTTCCAGCTTCCGATATCACAAAATCCAAGCCCTGCCTATATATTCACCATATTAATATAAAGTATTGGGCTAATCAAAGATCCTGAATAAATAATCAATATACCCTGAAGAAGTTCTCGTCGTAGGAACCGGGAGAAACCTGAAGAGACCTGTAACCTGCATTGCTGAAAGCCCAGGCTCTGGCGACGTTCAAGCCATGGAGTGAAGCTTGTTGGAAAGTGGAAGTGACCTTGGGTCTCGTGGATGGGTCAGATGCCATTTACATGAGCCAGTAAGCATTGAACCCGTTCAGGTACACTCGCTTCCCACTCACTGCAAAATGGGTTCCATCTAGTTGAACGAATTTGCTGCCTGAGTGGCCATAATTATCACCACCCTGTAACAATTCCCATTAGCAACAAACAAGGCCACTGTCAAAGCCGTCAACACCAAGTTCCTCCCCCATATAATATTCCACTCGATCGCTTACTCCTGAAAACACCTGCAAATATAATCAAAACCAAATTAAATATATGCTTGATGAAACGATATATTTTTGTACTATATACGTACTTGATTTCTTCTCTCAAAAAAAAAAAAATAGAGAGTAAGTCTCACGACTGGTAGGCATGTATATAAATGAATGTAAATACAATGACGCTACAATTGACTTGGCACGTTAGGTAAAAAAAATTCAACTGCTTTTAGAGAGAATTAAAAGCTAGCCGCGCTTTGCTTAACAAAAAGTACCAAACTGATAAAATTGCCAAAAGTGAATGGGGATGGTAAAGAGCTATGTTTATGTTTCTGAGTAGTTTTCTGGCTTTGTGGAAAATGGCGGGGTTTGTATTTATAGAAGGAGGAAAGAAGAGCAGTAAGTAGGGTTTGGTGAGGGTCCATTTCACAGATAATAGTTCCTGCCATGCAGATTACTATAAGGGTTGGCGTGTGATTGGATATGGTTTGAGCGAACCTAACGAAAAGAGAAACAAATTCCTTCAATCACTTGGGCCCACTATATAACGTTGCGTCTCTTGCTTGGAATCGGATAGCTTTGCCATGTTCACACAAGTGCACATCGATCATCCCATCATGCATATTTCTCAGTATTTCACTGGGTTTTTTATTTATGTACTTTTAATTTATTAGGAATTAAAAATTAAATCAATTCTTCTAAGCTGTGAGCAGCATGACTGATAACTAAGGTCCGAATTCAATTAAGGGTGGTATTTTAGTGAATATTCGAACTTAATTAACCTTACTTATTTGGCGTTGGGTTTCTTAAATTAATTAACACTCGATCCTGACGCAGTTATCTAGTAATTTATGCGAAGTTTGTTAGATGTTTTGGTGCTTTCCATTAGAAGGGTGTTGTGTTATTATTCTTTTTAACTTGAGAATTATGAAGAAACAAAGATGCAATCATGGACCACAAGCTTTTGTTTATGTGTTAGGGGAATCTTGCTTTTGCTTATACAATTTATTCCCTTGTAGCGAACGAACAGAAATACGTCGTTTAGGAAGCTACATATTGCGGGTTTGTTAGATATAAACAGAAATATGTTGCCTTGTTTTGAAGCTAAGGTATCATATATATGGTATATGATCACACAATTAGAACTCGAGATATCATATAGCATAAGCTCATAAATAGAAATATGTTGTCTTACTTTTGCATTTATTATTCTTATTACTGTTATTATTATTATTATTAAAAAAGAACGCTTGATTTTTTTTATCAACACAACGCTTGATTCATACCTTATGTGGGTTTTTAAGGGCTATGGTGCATCAATAATTTTTAAGAAGTATTAAATATTCTAAATTAATTTATAGTCATCTAAACATTTATCATATTAAATTTTGAGTGCTAATTAATTATTGTTCAGAAAAATATTTTAAGGATAAAATTATAAAAAAATATTTTAAAAATAATAAGTGCTGCTGAAAAATACCTTAAAATATTAGGCGAACCATAAATTTAAGATATTAAATATTACTTAAAAAATATTTTTAATTTTTTAAACTCTTATGAGATGCAGAGATAGCCATAGATGTTAGGATTTACATGCAAAACTATGAATTTACACAGATCATCCGCCCTAGGCCCTAGCAATTTAACTCAATAATTGCTCTCTTTATATGTAACATTCAACATACTGTTGGCTGCTGGCAGATAGCTACCAATTACACCAAGCGATGCGGATCTCCGCCGTCGGCTTTGTCTCTTATTGTTGCCATGGGTGTTTAAGCGTGTGTTTGGATAAGATTTTAAAAACGAGTTTATAAAAAAAAAATTTGGACAGTTTATGAAAAATAATTTTTAGAGAAGATCTTATGGAGAAAAAAAAGTGGTTCTGAATAAATAAGTATTTGGATAGTTATTTTTAAAATAACTTTTTATATTAGTAAATTATTAAAAAGAGTATGATTTGATTAAAAGTATGAGAGAGGAGAGAGGGTAGAGAAGAGAGATGAGAGAGGAGAGAGGGTATAAGAAAAAAGTATGAGTAATATAATAATTGGATAGTGTATAAATTCTTTTACTATTCTAAAAGCTAGTTTCAGTAGCTTATTCAGAACTATAATTTTATCTAAAAGCACTCATGGATAAATATGGCTGTTTATTTTAAAAAATTTTTAAATTGAAATTTTGCTCAAAAGACTTGTAAAATCATGATTTTTTTTAAAACCAAACAGGCCCTACGAGGTATATACACAGATGACATTTTCCTCATCGCACTGGTCGATTTAGGTTCGTTCCACGCAAGTGACGAGCAATATTATTTTATTGGATTAAAAGAAATTAATTGGATCCAATTGTAAGGGCCCATTCAAAAATTTGAGGGCCCAATTTTAGTTGATGGCCCATCTGGTCTCTCGGATGGTGGAAAACGCGCGCATCATTTATATTTAACTGAATTGCTATTGGCGTAAAAATCACCCTCATTGTTCGGCTTCTCAGATTACAACAAACCGGCAAAGCAATTCTTCCAAGCGCGCGAAAAAGTTTAAATCAGATCAATCGGAACAAGCAATCGGTAAAACGTAAAACAGTCTTTATTCGTTTTCTGTTCTTCATGGATTTCACAATTACAAAGCAAATCAATCGGCATTTCGTCTTCCGTGATCTTTTTCTCTTCCGTGGTATTATTTTCTCATTAATTATGTAAGGAATCATACGGCTTCCCTTCGCTAGTTTGATTTCATCATGATGCTGTTTTAGGAAAGCGTTGTTACTGAAATCATGCCAGCTCTAATTAGTCATCGCCAGGATACTTAGCGATTTTACTTGGATTCTGCTAGTTGCGGAAGTTATGTTCTGATTTCTTTTCCATGGCCGCTCAGTTCCGAAATCTTATGGATTCGATTCTATGTTTAGATGATAAAATGCCATCTCCTGTCTTGTGTTACCAGGAAATTGAAAACACACAAATAAAGGACGAATAGCGTCCCTTTCACTTCCTTTGATGAATTTATGGCAATTATATACACACAGTAAAGATACTTTGCCTGGCATGAAAACCTGTTGATGTTGCCAGAGTTTCGCAGTGGTTAATTTCACTTCACTCTTGCATATGAATATATGACAATTCTTTTATGTTTTAATTTCTATATGGAAAGAATTTTTTGAGTCGATTTCTGGTTAGTACATTTAAAAGGTAATCCACGTTATAGTTCCGCTTTTTAACATTTGCTAGTGCAACCTATATGCAGAATTAACTAACATCAATAGAAATGGAAAGCCCTGGAAGTGAAGCTGCAAGAAAACGCATGAGCCCAGATGTATTTTATTCCGTCTTTCGGTCTTCCTTATCGTGAATTTTTCTTTTGTTTCTTTTAAGTCTTTTGTGCTATATTTCGTGTTGTCCATTGTTTTACAATAATTAGATGGAAGAGGAGGAATATGAAGCAGGAGCACAGATTGAAGAAAAGGAAGAATCTGAGATAAATATTGCTGGATCCGAAGAGATGGAGCTCAATATCTCCAATATTATGGAGAAGATTGAAAATTTCACACAGAGGGTAGCTATAGTAATTATAACCTGAGTATAAATTCAAATTTTCCTCTATATAATAATTATTAAAGCAATTCAACTTCGGGACATTACGGGATTTAGGATTTTAAGATGAACAAATGAATTGAAGTTGTGATTTATGTGGTCATAATTTATTGCTGCGTGTGTTGTTTGACCAGCTAAATGATTCTAATGGTTCTTGTAGGTGTCAGAGCTACTGGAATCTGGGAAGGCAATGTTTAAAGAACTCAGCAATGGATTTGAAGAGAGACTGATCATGTGAGCTATAAAGTTGTAGTTACGCTTCAGTCTTCCCCACCACCCATCCCACAAAAAACAAAAAAACTTAATTGCCTCATCTGCAGGATTCATAAGGAGCAAATTGAGAAATGGCAAGAAGAGATCAAAGTATTGCGGACACTTGACGCATCAAACGAGGAAGCCAATATTGTTCTGCATAATGCTCGATATTTACTTCAGCACACTCATTGATTAGTAAAGGTAAATTTACTTATTAAAATCTATGGATCTAAATCACTGACCCGTACTGTACACGCGCACCCTGTCCATGAAAAAGTTATGCTTGGTAAGTTGCCTCGCTTTTTATGCGTTTCAGATTTAAAATAGTCTTTGCTTGAATTCAGCTTGCCTTGGTCAATTTACTACTGATTATTTTAGCATTGCCAAAACCTATAATTGTGGAAAAGGTTGTTATTGAGATGTTATACGTGGTTTTTCTAACTAACGAGGATAGATCTTTTTTGCCCCGTTGTCTTGAAATATAAGGAACCAATCTCATCATTGTCAGTGAGTTGAGTAAATATATTTATGGTTTAGAATGTTTCTTTTTCTTTTTCTGGAGAGAATGTCCATGATTTGAACTTGTAAGTAGTCTCTTTTTGCCTGTAAAAGAAATACATGGGTGGCCAAATGACTCAAATTTCTAACATTTAGGCCAGATAGCCTAATCAACGTGGCGTTGCTTTGATTGGGTGTGAGATAAGGAGTAAACATCTTATAATTACCATCGGAATAATCATATTAGATATATACATCAGGTAGACAATCAGATGCCTTCCCACTTACGATTCCTCTTGGATTTCCGTGCATTAATTAAAATATGTTGCTGGGAATGCCCATAATATACCTTTTCCGTCTTCAGATTCAAATGCCAAGAAAGGGTATTTTGTTTGTTCTGTTTTTCATAATAGTCACGCCTAGACTTTCTAGATGAAGTCCTAGAACGTGACTATTTTTTATCAGTTGATATTCTACCAGTCTCTCCTACAGTTGCATCTGGTGCACACTTCAAATCATTATCGGCTGCACGCGAGAACCAGACCATTCTACTTTAACGATGTCATGTTCTTAAACCATTTTCGTTTGTTACATATTTTGCCCAAACAACGCATTTCCGAACTTTGAATCATCAGTGTGATTACGGATATCATATCAGATTGTTCCCACGCTTTTGGTACTAGAGTTAAGCTTATCTTTTGCTAGTAATTCTCAGTAGAAGTACGTTCAAGAGGCTACTGGTCCATGTTTAACTGTTCCAGTACCCAACTATGCTTTAACAAAACTTGGCTGCATTATCATTTTCCGAGCGAGACCAAAAGTGTGGTCAAACAAATTTTAAACAATTTTGGAATCACACACACCATTTTAAATTGGCGCCAAACTAGATTGTCCTATAATGGCTTAGATAAGAAATCCACATAGGGGTGATTAACATAAGCAAAGTGCACTTGACCACACTGACTGGTTTCCCCGTATGTTATGGTTTGGATTTGTTGCTGCTCTAATACGAAAAATCTATTTTGCATTCAGCCTTGCTGCTGGGTTGGGTTAAAATTGCACAAGTTCTAAAGTAGATGAAAGTAAGTTTTAACACATTGTGAGCTGAACTAACGGTAATTTATGATGATGAATTTAAATTGTGACGTTAGTTGCTAAAATATGTGACCATGGGAATCGCATTGGTAGTGGATAACCATGCTAAGGCAGAAAACGTATGCCATAATGGGAACATGGTTACTTCAAAGCAAGCCCGGCGTTAGAGAGGCTTTGTACTGTAAGCACAATCAGATATTTTGTCAGCGTGAAGGCTTTGGACCGTGTAACTGAAATGGATGTACGACAAGAGTATAAGACGCATGGGGGAATGTGGCAGAATAGTAGAGATGTTAGTTGAGGTGTCTTATATTGTGACTTTTGGATGGTGCAACCTATCACCTCGGGAGCTGTGTGAATTAGAGGTTTTAGCTCTACAAAAATTACAATTTTTATTAAAAAGTTGTTAGTTAAGTTAGTAAATAGTTTTATCTCTGTAAATAGAAAAATATAAGTTTGAATCATGAGAAACGCACTTGTTAAAAAGGGTAAAAACCCTTTACGCTTTAAGCTTCAAAATAATAAAAAAACTATAATTTTTCTGTTGTGAATATTAAAAATTACATCAAGAAAAGGGAAAAAAGAATAAGAGGAGCCTCGCTGCTAAAACGGTAAAATCGACCTTCACTATAAAAGAGTTGAGGGGTAGAGAAAAATTAATGTTCACTTTTTCTGATTTTTACCGACACCACTTCCGAATAAACTTGGATTGAGGTTACACACACACACACACCAGTTTCAGATCGCTGTTGCGGGGGTGGAGAACAAATCCCTCAGAATCACCAACAACCTTGGTTTAGTCTTTACTTGAGAGGATTTGGTTAGTTACCAAGTTGAGGTCCACTTAGCGACTCCTGACTTGGACATCTTGTATGCATCAAATGCAATCCTAGGAGCTTTCATTAGTTCGACTTTGTAGTGTGTCTTTGTTTATGTCGTTGGTTAGGTAGTTATGTCTCGTATATAGTACAAAGTTAAATCAAGATAAATAGGGTAATGACAGAGGACGGCATATTATCGAGAAGAAAAGTTCGGTTAATTTGAATGTCCAATAAGTAACCCAATACATCTTCCCATATATATCAGGGGGTGAAATTTGTAGAATGAGATTCACTGACTGTTTAAATTTTTTAATCAATACGGGTGTGTGTATATGATTATGAGCTTATCCGGTTATTCCATTGACTAATTTTTAGAGGACTTAATATGATCTGATTTTAAATTTTAGGTTCAGTTTAATCCGATTGTGATCCTAACTCAATATATGTATATATATAATCGTTTGATTTATATTAACCATTCTTATCTAACATGTTCACCTTCTACATTCTTAGAAACTTTAGATCATTCCTATGCATACCTGAAAATAATTTTAAGAAACATATAGAAAGAGAGCCCGGGCAGCTGTCGCTGAACAATGTGGGTACGTGTAGGAACGAGTAGTTGAACAGAGGCGGCATACCATCAGCCATGTGCCATACGGATGGTACTTCCACGAGACATGGCACAATATATGGCCCATCTACTCATAAGCCATCATCAATTTTCAGCTTCGGACATTTTTAAGATTGACCACTTCATCCTCTTCTCTCATAGTTGCTCATATAGAATGGCACTTTCTTGATAAACAAGTCTCGTCTATTGCATATACTAAGGTACTTTCATGTTACTTCTGACACCCTAAGTCGCGTCCATCCATTACAAATATGACATGTGGTTTCTTGTTCTATGCTATTGCGTCTACTTGTTGACTTTTCGTATTCGTATGGATTAGTATATAGCATATGGTTAGAGTATTTCTCTCACATCATAACTACCATATATTTTTTTATCATTATGTAGTAGTTTACTGCATGTTGCTATATGCGCTTCGTGAATTGCTTTATGATTGTACCCATTGCGTACCACGGAATCATGGATTCTATTACGGACAAAGCGCATAACGAGACTTTTGAAAGTGAATGATTTGGTATATGAAAACGTTGTGACTTGTTCTACTTAATAGACCCTTGATTGGAGTGGCCCGCCATGTGTACGGAAAAACTGGTTGGTGTTTTGATGTTTAGCTTTTGCCGATCATTACTCTTATTGGGCAATATTAAAATTATAATCACTAAAGGTGGGATGAACATTTTTTTTGCAATAGATTCTGGAGAATAGCAAGGGAAATCATCCTTGAACTTACACACATCAAACGACTCGAAGTTGCATCTATATGACTGATTAGTTAGTTTCTAGATGACTTAAATTGATATCAACCATTTTGGCAAGAAAGCCAAAAAAAAAAGATAATGATATCAATCATTCCATCTAGCATCGCTGTGTAATTTGAATGGGATGAGGGTCATTGACAACTAGTTATTTCTTTAATCCCCAGCCCTCTGCCATTTCTTTTTATATGGGAGAGGAACTTCTCGGTCAACGCATATGCTTTTGCTTACCTTCCTTTTTTCTGCATAACTTCCCCAACTGTAGTTATAAATAGCCCTTGGGACTCTGCTATCCTCAGCTACAACTCAATCAGCTTCTTCTCGGTCAAACTTAAATATTGAGAGAGAAATTAATTAAGAGAGGATGGAAAAGCTAGTACTGAGTGTTGTGATATTGTTGGTGGGATTATCCACCACACAGCTAAGAACAGCAGCCGGGGCCGGCTGGCTGCGAGCACATGCAACTTTCTATGGAGGAAGCGACGCCTCAGGCACAATGGGTAATAATATTTCACGTTCATTAACTCTTGATTACTAAATGTTGTTTCGGTTGATTAGTAATAGCTGTAAACATGAACATTGCAGGAGGTGCATGTGGTTATGGGAATCTATACAAGGATGGTTATGGGACGAGAACGGCGGCATTAAGCACAGCTCTGTTCAACGACGGGAAGGCGTGCGGCGGATGCTATCAGATAGTGTGTGACGGAACACAAGCGCCACAGTGGTGCCTGAGAGGGAGTTACATCACAATCACCGCCACAAATTTCTGTCCTCCTAACTATGCTCTTCCCAGTGACAATGGAGGTTGGTGCAATCCTCCCAGACCTCATTTTGACATGTCTCAGCCTGCTTTTGAGACTATCGCCAAGTACCGCGCCGGAATTGTTCCCGTTTTCTTCCGACAGTACGTTTCTCCCTCTCCTTTTCTTTTTTTGCAACAAATGTGCCTTTCACTTCTCTCCCTCCCTCTCCCCTCCTAATTAACTACTCCTTCAATCTATTCTTTACATTTATTTAGTCCTCACTTTTTTTTTTTTTTTTATATTTGCTGGTTATTAGTCTGGCAGAAACAAGCCAAAAGCCCAAGAGCTTTTAACTAGTATCTATTGAATATACAGTTATTTAATACAATTGAAAATAAAATAAATATATGATGACATTGACAATAATAAGGAAGTCATTGTTTAGGCGACAATAAGAAAACTATTTTATTTTCAGACTTAAAAAAAATATTATTGAAATAAAAAAAACAAGGAAGAACTTATTAAAATATCAATAACCACGAAAAGTCAAAGCACATGGGAGTCAAATATCTTTAAGAATATTAATTTAACTTTTTTAATCACCAAACGAGGTGTAAATATGTACTTCATTACCCAGGAGTGTTGTTAGACGAAACATAAAAATGAAAGAAGGTGTAAATTTGAATAACTAAATGATTGAGGCGTGTATTTACGAAGAGGTTGATGTTTTCTGGGTATTTATAGAAGATGCTGCAGATTAAATGAAAGCTTTAAACTGTTGTGCAGGGTTGGGTGCAAGAGAAGAGGAGCCATCAGGTTTACCATAAATGGGAGAGACTATTTTGAGCTTGTTCTTATTAGCAACGTGGGCGGTGCTGGCGAAATCTCCCGAGTTTGGGTCAAAGGATCCAGAATGAGTGACTGGGAGACCATGTCCAGGAACTGGGGAGCTAACTGGCAGAGCCTAACCAATCTCAACGGTCAAAGCTTGTCTTTCCGAGTCCAACTCAGCAACGGCAGATATCGCACCGCTTATAACGTCGCCCCCTCCAACTGGAGATTTGGCCAGTCCTTCGTCAGCAACGTTCAGTTCTGAAGGGAAGAATATAAATTATTGCTATTCGATCTTTTATTCTTGCTCTTCGCCTTCGTATGTCTCCTTTTTTTTCTGTGTCAGTTCTTGTTTTGTTAGTAAAAAAAATGTATACCTTCGCATTCCAAGTAACTGGCACAGCAATATTAGCACTTTGCGATGATGACCACCACATGGGATATATCAATATATTTGTCATGTAACCCAACCAGGGCGATGGATTATAAAGGGGTGAAAATTATAAGGACGCAAAATATTCCCTTCGCTTTCTGTCGTTGGAGGTTGGATGAAGAGAGAGAGAGGAAAAAGCCAGTTCAACTACAATATGATGGAGGCCTGGAATATGTTCCTTTCATGTTAGGAAATTCATATATTTCAAACTCAAGTGCAATTAACTGAAATTGCGTAATACTTACCAAAATAAAAGGATAACCTAACAAAGTCACCAACTTCTGTTTGGGACCAAAACAAAGTGACCATTTAGCGCCGTCACCAGCCTACCATTTTTGTTGCCAAAATCTTGCATATTATATATCTTACAGCATGTGATCAGCGATCAACTGGCAGGACATACTATTGGGATTTTGTTCCGTCCAATATGCCACACTATATCGATGTTATCTCCTCATTACCAGGTGGTGTTCCCGCTTCCGGAACTGCTCTAGCATGAATTCATCAGTTGCAGCTTGCCTCTGCCCTGCTGCGTCATTGCTTGCATTGTTTTGCTTGGATCCAGCACCATCATCCTGTGCACTTATATCTTTGTACAGCTCCGAATGTGCTGCAAATTATTCATATGTTGTCAGCAGCTAGAATGATTTAAAGCGAGTGAGCTAATAAAAGCAAAACTATGTTAGCAGTTGGTGCAACCTCTTCTAAGTTTTTCAGCATAATCCCTGCCCCGCTGGAAATAATAAGCACTATAACTTGAAGGAATGCTGAACTCTGTTATCGTCCGACCCATAAGTCTCTTTTCCTGTATAAGCTTTTTGGCAGCCTCTGTTTCTTCAATGTTTCTTAACTTATATCTGCAAACATAAAAATCAAACAATGAGACCTGCCGCTGGCAACATATAGGAGAGACAGGCAATACTAGGGATATAAAAAAAAAGCCCCCAAAAAGAAGATGAATCTTCAAAATTATCAAGTCAACGGAAAACCAATTTTCAGATAAAAGCCTGCATCCTTAATATCTGAATGTTACTCATAAACAATATTATATTAAACCTACATATCCAATTATCCCCACATGGATCACTCTTCAAGCAAATGTTTGAATTGAAAGAAAATTGTCCAACAATTGCCCACATCATTACTCTTTACCAATAATCCAAATTACGCTATATTCCATTGGGTTTCAAGAACTCATACTCAATTGGAAGCTGAACCTCAGCAATACCAGTAGTCCACTGAGTATAGCCTTCTTCTGAGTTTCGCCTTTTCACCTGGTAACATGTTATCATAAAAGAAAATTAATGAACCTCCTAAAGGCAATGCATATCAAAAGTATAAGATGGAGCCAAAGTATCAGACACGTTATATAAAGTTTATTTTAGAACATCCGGTATCAAGTAAACAGGGTAAAAATGGGATGATGGCGACATATCATTAGGAAAGCCAACCACTAACCACTTACTTTTCGATGCTCAGGGATATTATATAGTTCGTCTGAAATAATAACCTAGACAATACGTGTAAAAGCTGTGGAGCCCTAAAAAAATCGGGTAGAATTCTAGGTAGAACTTCGTCAATGAAGGGAACAAGAAGATCTTCAAACATTTAGGGCCTGTTTGGTAAGGCCGCAAACAGCGGTTTTAAAAGGGCTTTTGGCTCAAACTTCGGTTTGGAGAAATTTTAAAACAAACAGACTTATTTGTCCATAAGTGCTTTTGGATAAAACCATGATTTAAAACCATGGTTTTGAATAAGCTATTTAAAATAGTTTTTTTAACAGTAAAAGCACTTATGGACTATCCAATTACTATCTTATCCCTACTTTTTCTTACACCCTCTCTCCTCTCTCCTACTTTTTCTTACACCCTCTCTCATTTCTCCTCTCTTCCCTCTCTCCTCTCTCTTCTCTTTTCTCTAACTCCCCCCTCTCTCTTACTTTAAATCAAATCATACCCTTTTTGGTAATTTATTACTATAAAAAGTCATTCTAAAAATAACTATCCAAACATCTATTTATTCAAAACCACTTTTTTTCCATAAACTTTTCTCCAAAAGTCCTTTTCCATAAGTTGTCCATAAGCCCTTTTTTTTCGTAAGCCCTTTTTTTCAAAATCCTATCAAGGCCATGTAGGTCTATCCGCCGTAAGCGTGAACAGTATATGGATGAGATGAGGGGGGGGGGGAATATGTTCATACATATTGGGGTCTTCAACCATGACAGCGGTCTCTTGAGGAAAGGTATCCTGAAGAACAAGCTAGTCCTTATCGCCACAATCACCGTCGTTCTTGCCGGCGGGTTTCGCAGCTAAACCAGCGCCGGTTCCCCTCTGCTTTGGTAAACTAGGGTTCGCAGAAATCCCAGATTTCCTTTCCCTCTGCTTCTGGAGCAGTTTGATCTCTTCCAATGCCATTCTATATAGTCATTATAATATTTTTTTCAGAATAGTCGAATTAACATATCAAATCTTAATAGGAATTTGAAATTTGAAATTAAAAATCCTGATACTAAATTCATATTTCTTCATAACTTATAGAAAGAAAACTCAAAAAGAACAAACTGCAGAACCTTCTTTCTCGTTCACCATCGGATTCTTCTCTCTTAAGCTGCTCTCCTTGTTTATCCTCTGTCTCTTCGATTGAAGCACTTCTCTTTCTATAGTTCTTCTTTCGCTTGCTTGTCTTTGGCCTCTTCCATCCTTCGGGGTCTGAACCGCAAACTCGAAAGGCATCAAATGTGTCAGACTGAAACGCACCGTTTGGACGTTGCTGTCTCCAAAGCGCCGTTTTATCATGAAATTCACCGTCTTCTTTTTTTTGCCAGAGAAATTCACCGACACACGACAGTAACTAAGTTTTTTATTTTTTTTAATATTTCTCCATGTATTTTATATGCTTTAAATGTAAAAAAAATATTTAAAAGGCTAATTATTATTTTTCCCGCGCATCACGCGCCAAAAAATCTCGCTGGAAGTTTGGTTACTTCAGTTGCCTGGCTATTTAATTTCACACACACACAGGCAGAATATTGTCCAGTGTTCACCTTAAAATGTAAAAAATCCAAAAGATTTGCACTTTTTTAAATATGATTATTATGAGGCCCGTACACTCCACATGGTGCATATGCAAGTGTCCTTGCAAACTACAATTATTTGGTGCTCAACAAATATCACGTCGTTTCGCAAAACGCGACACCACGACCAAAAGCCTTTAAGAATGACATGTAAAAAAGAAAAGGGAAAACCCTGAGAAGACCCACGCATGCATGCTGTCGTGTGAATTAATTAATGAATCAAGTCTTCTTGGGAGCAAGCTTGGATTTGATGGTGTCGACCTCTTTAGTAGCAATCTGGAAGGTTTGAGAGAGGACGTCATCAGGCACACCCGGTGTGGCCGTGAAGAGAGCCGCAGCCACGGACAAGGTACCAGGTAGCTGGCTATTGAAGGCAGAAATTACAGAAGCAGGCTTATCGCCCTTGTTCTTCTGGAAGTGAAGGAGACCCTTGGGGAAGACGAAGACCTCACCTTTCTTGATGTGCTTGGAAATGAACTTATTGGATGTTGTGACAAAGCCCACATCCAATTCTCCTTCCAACACGAACACCATCTCCGTGGCACGCGGGTGTGTGTGGGGCGGGTTAAGGCCACCGGGCTTGTAGTCTATTCTGGACAAAGACACACCCAAAGTGTTAAGCCCAGCGATTTTCTCCACGTTCGCTCCGGTCACCAATGAACCCACTGTGTTGTTGATCACACCGGGCTTCGCTATCCCGGCGAAGAAGAAATCGTCTGCCGTCACGTTTGCCTCGTTTTTGCACGCAAAACCATTCACCTTCACTCCTGATGATTATCATCATGCACATACAAATATATATCCATTTATACGCACAGTGAAAGTAGTGAATTTAAATTGAAATACCAAAGTGAAGGTGAAGGAGACGTACCTGAAGAGGGAAGGGCGACGCAGAGGTCTTGAAGAAAGTCAGGATCAGAAGCCAAGGCAAAGGAGACGGAACCGAAGAAGATGAAGAAAATAGCAAAAATATTTGCCGGCGACATGGTTGAGTTGAGACGATGAAGAGAAGAGAGGAAAGTTTTGGTGTTGAAAACGGTGGGGGGTTTGTTCGGATAAATATAGGCAGGGAGGTATTGTTGAGTGAATGGGGTATCGGGCAGATGAAGGGTAATGTCAATCTAAAGCATAAGCAAAGTCCTCGAGACTTTATTTTAAAGCAATGAATGAAAGGAATTATTTGCATTCTTTTTAAGCATTTTAATTTCCTATTTAAGATGAATCTTCTTAGTCATGGGACTCCTACGTGTTGCTTTGTTAGTTGGAGGGAACATAAGACTATAGCGATTGATTTGAGGTTCCAGTAAGGGTGTGGGAGTTTGGTGAGCGATGTAATGTGAATAGCAGACAAGATCTATCCCATCGTAAGCTGTTTTATCACATTTTCTTTGCAATAAACCATAACGTGAAAAGGCTCAATAAATTTTCTTTTTATTTTCTAAAAGTAATTTCAAATTTCAAACATCTCATTTTTTTTCGGTGGTACTTAGCGCTAGTGAGGAAAGAAAAACAATAAAGAGGATTTTTCTTCTTGTTTTATTTTTTTTTTTTTAAAAAACGACAGAAATGAATTGTGAACAAAGACAAGAAATACCAAATCCGAACAACAGACTTCGAGAAAGAATTGGAACGCGATGCGACAACTCTACTGCCGCTTCAGTCTCATTGTGCCTTTCGAACTTCACTTTCTCTATTTTCCACGCGACGAAATGACTGCCTTCTTCATTATTGTTTTTATATTTTGATTTTCGTTTTCAAAAATTTTAAAAAAGCCCTCACTGACTCAAGGGACACTGTCGCTAAGCATGTCATATTTTAATTTTAATTTTTTTATTACCTGTATTTTTTTTTATTAAAATAGGTACACACTACACAGTAATCAGCTCACTTACGTCAATTTAATTTTTCATTTTATGGATGGCATACTTATATATAGAAAAATGAATTCACATTTCATTACAGAAAAACAGTGATGAGAAATTACTCCAATTCCAGACTGTTATTTGTCTACTGGGAGATGATGCCGTTGAGTATGTAATAACGGATGACTAATAATAGAGAGAGAAAAGAAAGCTTCCATTCAACAGACTAATAATGACTTTTTAAAATAATTTTACTCCCTCCTCAAAATTGTTATATTATCAAGGGAACGTGCAAATATGAAGGCAGCCAGCCAAAATTTAAATATAGAGCATATAAAGGGGGGAAAGAAAAGAATCATCCACACGACCGCCAAATCCTTCCCTCTAGAGAGACCACCATAACAGATACGTCGTCATGATATTTGCGTCGATCTCCATGAGGAATGTCGAGCAATTCATAAAAATCCATTCCTACAAGGCCCACAGACAACAGAAATCAAAAATCAATCTCCATAAAGACAAAATAAAGAAAAAAAGTTGCCCCGTGCTAAGAGTTTATCCTCAGGGTTTATAACAGATATGACAGTGATCATCTCTTCTCCGAAGGATTTGAAAGATTCCCACTCCTCACACAAACAAAACCCTACAACTGAAAGAAGATCCTTATTTAACAACTGAAAGAGTCGCCGCAGATCGGATCATTCGCAGTTACCATGCAGCTGCAGATAGTGTAATCATCACGACATAGTGACTGAAGATGATCATGTTAGTATACCTAACTTCTTTACAGCTACTGCCAATTCTCCCACAACACTAGATAGACTTCTCTGCTGAACAGATCACTCACAGATCTATTTATGCATCTATCTATTTCTATATAAACGTGCAAGAAACCGATAGTTTAATCTTTAATGTCAAACTTAAATCTAAATAGCAGGTTTTAGTTTAATTTTTATAGACAGATCTGTAGATTACCACAACACAAACTCAATCCCACTAATTTGTTCCTTTCTTCTCTTCTGTCTAAAATCACATGTATTCCACTTCCAAAATTATCATCAACAGCCATGACGGTATTAGAGGGGCACAAAAGGGAGAAGCAACTGACCATTCTTTTTAGCAGCACGGAAGAGAAGCTCTGCAATCAGGTATTGTGCAGGATCGCCTTCAGGCACATTTTCCATGAACCAAGTAATGTGGGCAACCACCTCTTCATTGCTGAAGTACTGGTAAAGTCCGTCGGAGGAGAGTACCAAGAACCGATCACTAGAAGAAAGTCGGTGATGCAGAATAGAAGGATTGAAACTTAGGTAAGGAGCAGCGCCCACATAATCAACTCGGAACCTCTCTAGTAGAACCTCATTAAAAGATGCCTAAACCATACAATTGAAATTAGTACCCGCATGAAACCAAACAGGACAGCTCATAAACAACACATTTAGCTTCCATGGACCAACTTTCACTTTTCAGTATGTTATAACTGAGTCGCTTCTGGCTTCTAATTTTATTCATTATTGGCTGGTTATGTTTTTCAAAAATCCTCGGACAAAAAGTAGGGAGATTATATCCCCTACATTTATTTTCCATAAATTTAGAGTTGGAAGTTTGTATGATTTTTCTAGAACAAATACATAAATAAGAGGATTAAATATGTGAATGAGTTAAGAGAGTGGCAGGACTACCAACAGAACAAAGCTGTCTGCGTACCGAGATTCATACTTGCAAGACAACCACACTATCAAGAGGACATGGAGGAGAACAGGGAATAAAGGCAAATGGAGGAAAACTAAAGGAAGCTATAATTGCCAATTTATCCTTTGGAGCTTTCACAAATCCTGTTTAAAATTTTTCTTTGAATGAAATGGTCAGGATGCACATGCATGGAGAGACTTTCACATAACGAAAAAGGTTTTATTTCAAGTTTGAACTTCTATTCTAGATACTCAACTTAGTCACCACTCACCATTATCCTTACTCTTTTCATATGTAAAAATGAAACAGTATCGATTATGGAGGCAAACTAAGACCCTACCTAAAATCTATAGACAAAAGGACAGCAGCAAACTAAATTTCAGATTAGCTCAAAGTCAGTAGATCAACTGACCCTCTTCAGGAATCCAGCACCAAATGCTCTGGTGACTTTTAATTGTCCTTTCACTCTATCATTAAAAATGGATTGATTATCATCAGGGTGTTCTGCCCTTATTCTGAAAATTTCCTGCAGAGAACAAGTAAAATTAGAAAACATTTAGTAAATATCTCACGTCACATTGTAACCAAAATAGAATCTAATTTTCTTTTTAATGTAAAAACCTTGGGTGTAAAATACATTTAATAAAATTTTATCTGAATTTGCATAAGGGTCCATAGAATATAAGAGAGACTCCTGTACAAAATGGTCAACAAATCTGGCACAACCCAATATACTGAACCTAGACCTCAAAATTTTGAAACATACACAATTTCAAAATTTGTTGAAAACTGCTTTAGAATCCAAGTGTCTGAGAACAGCTACCGTGGTAAACAAATCGAATATACGTAGAAATGTACCAAAGTAACACTGAAATGTCACAATATTGTTGACTTTACTCATTATCAGCACCTATACTATACAACTAATAGTGCAGGGCAACATTTTTACTGTTAGAGAAAAAAATATCAGAACATAAGAATTGTCATATCTAATGTGCTAAATATAAATATTATCATACATCAACAGAAAGAATATACTATTAGGCATGTATATATGAAGAATATACTCCCTCAGTTTCTTTTTATCTGTCACCTTTGAAGAATTTTCTTATCGTTTATGTCATTTTTTGAAGTTCAAGGCACAGCATTATCCTTGCAATTATAACGTTATCTTTGATTGGGCACAATTCTCAACCAAAAAAAAAATAACATCATATAATTTAATAAGGGTATATTAGGAAAAGTAAAAGAAATTTTAACATATGAATTGCATTTCTTAATCTAAGTGCAGAAACCTTAAATGAAAAATAAAAAGAACTGGAGGAAGTAGTTGATAACATACAATTTAGGGATAACAGAATCCACATATGCATCCAAGCACAAGATACCAGAACACGTTTTTAATTTCATGTTAGTTAGTTGTTCAAAACACAAAACTAGCATATTAAACCATAACTTATGCCACCCCTTTAAAAAATAGATATAAACAGATATCAAAAAAATATTTACATCTATCAATCCTGGGAAAAAGGGCAAAACACACCTCTTCAACACTTGTGCTGTGATCAGTGGAAAGCTGAACAGCTCTCATTTTTAACCTGCAAATTGCTATCTCTCTATTTTTGTTCATCTTGTGAACATGACTGTTTTGATTGTGAATTGGGGACTCCTCCGAGATTCTATCCAGCTCCATCCGTACTAATGACTCTCTGGATCGATTTCTATGCCTCACATCATCCTTAACAAAACTTGAATTAGGATGACGATCATTCGGCCTTTCTTGAGCCAAAATTACACGACTATCCCCCAGGTTCATGACATAAACATCTTGATCCTTCATCAGCATCACTAAAACACATGACCCCATTAAAGCAAGCTCTGGATTTTTTTCTAGATTATTCTCCACCATTTCCATGTATGCCTCTTCTGTTCTGTCAAGAGCTCGAGTCATTGCTCTTAAAACTGCATCATGATCTACTACTCCAGATTTGCATTTTCTAATGGGTCCTGAGACTTCTAATATTTTCTCATCAACACCAGTTTCTTCCCTATGCCAATCATAGCTCCAAGGAAAAAGCTTCTTACGCAAGGACTTTTGCTTCCTGTACATTTTTTTAATTTTGGTACCAAGAAATGACTTTCTGGTATTCTGCCTTTGTCCCAGAGCAGTAAATGCAGTTACAGGCTCATGACTAACTGATTCAGACCTAATCCCTACATTTTCTCCTGATGTGGTGGGAGCTTCATCCAGATGTCTAGAACTACCTTCTTTTGCATTAGCTGAACAAAGTCTCATCCACCCTGCCTGCCTTGATTCTGTAGGAACATAAGAATCCTTGCCCTGTTCTGAGACAGACAAGGAATCTCGTTCATTCCAAGATTCCATCTGAAGTAGCTCATAAAGCCGCATGCTTTTTCTACCTTGACCACTTAACTGTCCAAGTGGAACAGAAGGGAGAACAGCATCTGAGTTACTGGGACTTCCAGAATTAGGTAACTGGTTTTCAATATTTACCTTAAATGCAACGTTTTCCTCAACTATCTCAGTGCAAGATGTTTGCTCCTTGGCATTGGCTGGACCAGAAGAAGCCTCTAAACAGCACAAAATATCTTGGTTGGAATTAGTATGATTAACTGACAGTTCCTCCCGGCTGTACTCAGGAGCAACCACAGCATTTCCAGTTTTAGGGATTTCAGGTGGAAGCGGATCTACAGGGTTAACTTCATAATCCCAAAGCAACCCTTCCAGTTCTTTGTCTACAAATCTATAAAGATGGTTCATCAAAAAATCAGGTGCATCTGGTCCACTAAAACCGTCATATATCCCAATAAACAACCACCCTTGTTCTTCAGAAAGTACTACATGAACCCTATCTTCACCAGCCTTGCCATGAGCCCACTGTAAATTATGTGAATGCTTATACTCCCCTTCAGATGGCCCAACTTCAATACAGTTTCTAGAGACTTCTTGTCGAAACTTTGCATCTTTGGAATGCCAAGCCAATTGGGTCACTGGGTGAAAAAACAACCGCCGCATCCAACTGCCACCACTAGAATGCTTAGAGAAGGTCCGGGAAAAAGTGTTTTTCATCGGTCCACTCACACTCCTCATGAGCTCTTGGAGACGTGGCCTACGACCACTTCGAGCAAGCGGTGCAGAAAAGTTGGATTTGTCAGTGGAATCAAGAGGACCTGACATGACTCCCTTCTCTATTGGTCCAGACATGAAACCGCCACCACCCCTATCCAATGGACCTGAAGCAAAGCCTCTCTCTAGAGGTCCAGACATGAAACCATTTGAAGTTCCAGAACCACGGGGAACAGGTTGCAAAGGGATTGCAGCAAATGAAGAGGTTCCCTCAAATGATGCAGCTGGCTCTTGGAACTCACTAGAAAATAATCCACTCTGATTACCAGTCCTTGCGGTTGAGACATTGGCACTGACTGAAGCCCCTGAAATCGTTTTGAATGTGGTCTCAGGGAAGCACTTGGCCGGTTTGTGTATGCCAGAGGGATCTTCCATGCTGTCATGCCTAAACGATCCACTAAAAGTTTCAGAATCAAGGGTGCTCGAATCAACAGTAAACCTCTCAGAATTTGACGGTGTAATGGCAGGAGATTCAAAAATAGATGGCCGCACATAACAGAAAGAATGGCCCAATCCTTCGTCCAGTGGCTCCAGGAACTCCAAATCAACTCCATTTTTGCCATTAAATGGCACTAAACAGCCAACAACACGTGAAGTGCCGTTACCCATTATTGCAAATGCCCCTGATTCTGATATGCTGAAAAATGGTTTCTGTAACTGCGCATCATCAACAAATATAGATATAAACAAGAAAGCCAACACTGCCCAAACCTCATCAATACCTCAACCAACCCATGATTGCTCACGTGACCATGCATCATCATCACCATATTCCCAGGCTGAAAGCAGTCCAACCCATACAGTGTTCTCAGAGAAACTACATAAAAGAAGCCAACACGCTCTGCGCAGTGGGTGTGACTTGTGAATCACAACGAAATCGTCCCCCGAATTAATACTTTACCCGGTATTAATGTATAAAGTAAAAACTACAGTTTGTAAAAATGTTATGATCTGACCTTGTGGGTACTGCTTAATACACAAATAAAGCGGTGGATCGAGCGCTCCCACAGACAGATCTAAGAGAGCCAAAGCCAGTGAACGGAGCACATCAGAAACAAGGACATAAACCCATTTTAGGATTTATGTTTTCTTCTTTGCGGAATCGAACCAATAAACATAGGCAACCAAGCCCCAAACGATTCGACCCATGGCATCGAATCACTCAGGCATGGCCAGCGGCTTCGAAATCCGCAAAGCACTGAGTGATAAACGGGAACAGGAGAGGGGATGCGGAAAAGAAATTTCTCTGACAAATTGAGAAGAGGGGCGAAATGGACTAGTGATGAGTGTGTGTTTGACTAATGAATAGAACAAATAAATAGGACGAGAGGAAAAACGAAAAATGTGGGGTTTTGGTTGCCAATATAAAAAATTAGAGATTTGGTCAGACGATGAAGAATCTATAGTTTAGTTCATCAACGAGGGTCTCTTTCTTGGGATTTTCAAATGGTTTGGGAGGGTAAAAACTTAGAATTAAGAAATTAAATAATCATGTTGAAAAGTAGTGACTGACACTGTTGTGTGTGTATGAGCTCCCCCCTTTTTCCTCCTTCATTTACCCCTTTATATGATTTTTCCGGCGAATGATTGGAGCTGCGTTGGTGCTGTTGAAGTCAATAACTTAGAACTACCCCATCATCATTCTCATCAACGAAATTGAATGGTCGGGATGCGGAGCGGATCAACCCCACAGAAAAGTATTTTTGAAGTAAAACAAATTAAAAATATTCATAAATCAACTTTCATATAATAGTTCCTAATTTGTAGTCCTCGAAACAATAAAGGAATCAATGGACAGTACACATGATAAAATCTAATCATGTTGTCATTTTCCTCTGCGTCGAATTTCCCCTGTAGCGATCATAGTAAATTCAAACCAAAAAAAAAAAACCATCTAGAGTTTTTTCTCCAGCACTGGAGATAGAATCTATGAATTAATTCTGCGTCTTACTTTGACCATATCCTCGACGACGTTGAATCGTGGGTATTATGCAAGTATAAAATCTTAATAAATTACATTTTCTGAGAAACGAATATGTCTGGCAAGCATTAGATTCTATATATTATAGTACATGAGAAGGAAAACTTCATTTTAAATTCTTGAAATTATGATCTATATATAATATTTTTTTATCTTACACATATATATGCATACATGTAGTGTACATTCATATCTTAATCGTTGAGGTCTAATCGATTATATCTTCAGATAATGTATGCATTGCTAAAAAAATTAGACTGGTTAAATGAACCTTGAAATTGAAAAGTGAGGGTATTGATTGATTAAAAGGCTGGATTCAAGGAGTGGCTTGCCAAATCCATCTTGCTCATTGCATCCCAACATTTTCCAAAATTCCTGCCCAATACTTCAAAACCTCTCAAAGTCTTTGTCATCAATATTCGGCCTGCGATGTGGGGACTCTAATCAAGCCAACACAACTGCTTTTTTTCATATAAAGTTGACTATACATAAACACACTGCACGCATTGAGTGTTTCTGATTTCCTGCAATTAAATTACGCATTCATATCTAAATAAGCCCTTTTTTTTGTTATATTTTTAAAAATATGGTTTTCTAATATTCCATTGATTAGAAGCTCCAGCCACTCCTATATCAGAAAACTTGCAAGGACGAATTGACTTGAAGAGGAAGAAGGAGTGACGTGGCATGATTGACTTGGGATGTGGATCATCACTAATAGGGCTACATATCAACACAACATGGCAATATATCTATGAGCTTCTCAACCATTCCTACCTGTAATTACTACATGCACGCATCTCCTTAATGTTTATCTGTCTCTCTGTTTCCATGGTTTCTCGCTCTTTCATTTTATTAGTCGAAAAATTATAAAAAAAAGCATGTAAATTGAGCAATTCTCATAAAAATAGCGGTGTAGCGTTTCTGCTGAATACCTATCAGGTTCAGTTGAGTCTACATTTTAAATAACTCGAAGACAGGGGAAAAGATTTCCAATATTCGTTTTCTGATTTTTCTAAAACAGAATAATTAAAGTTAGGAAGGAATGAATTATTTATAGATATAAAGATAATCCAACACGTCAGAGTGGCAAGTGAGGAAAATGGTGGGGCAATCGAACACAAGCACCAACTATTCTACGATTGTTGACTAACCAAACCCACTTAATAATGACAACCAGCCTACCTCACTGTCCCATCTCGCCTTCTTTCAACGCTCTTTGAAACAAAATATTAATAATTTAATTTAATTCTGAAAAGCTAAGGAAACAAAGTGAAAAGGCCTGCCTTGAGGCAGGGCATCTTGTAGGAGTATTATTAATTATAGTTGATGAAGTTGTTTAGGATTTGTATGAGGGATAATAAATATGCCTTATCAATTATTTATTTTATTTATGGGAAGGACTAAGACAGAAGGCAGTGGAAGTGGGCATCTTCGGCCAAAGTATCGCCTTAAGGGGGAAAAACTCTGAATTAATGAGAGAATCAAGAACAACACGACAGTATGGTCATGGAACCCTCCATGTGAGACATAATTATGCGGTGTGTGGATGGCCGTTTCATGAAAAAGGCTGAGATTAAAAAAAGGAAAAACAAATTGGATACGATGATGCCCATAATCTTCCAAATCCACTCACCAATTAATTAATGAGGTGCTTTTGTTTTCTTAATTAGAGAGATGGAGTTTTGTCACCCCCAAGATTCGTATTTGTGGATGTCAACTTATACACTCTTTAAATTAAAAAAAAACATGCAAATCGGCTACATGTCGTTTCATAACTTGTGTTCATAAAAAGGGACAATTTAAGATTACTTTCGTACCCATTTATGTGTTTGTTGGACATTACTTGCCAAAACGTCATAGGTATTGAGGCTTGGTTTTGACGATGATTATCTCTAACATGCCCCACCTCACTCCCTCATATTATTTTAAAACTTTTCCCATTCAGTGAATCATGCTCCAAAGTCTACAATTAGTAGAAGTTATCGTTTTATAAAAGCAATTGTAGTGTACGCAAAAAAGAAAACTCAAATCATGGCAAAAGAAAAAATAGAAAAGAAAACTCAGAATTTGCTATAAATATTTTTTCCGTACAAGAAAATTGTACATCCTGGGTATGAGTATATCAACATCAGCATTCCCCCAAAAAAAGAAAAGAAAGAAAGATTGGATTTTTTTTAATTACTTTTTTTATTGGTAAGCCACATAAACCCGGGAGAGGCATCCAATGAACAGTGATTATGTCGATGCTATCACATGGTCATTTATTCCGATGCCACTTCAAATAACGTCGTGTGTTTCTCATACCTCATCAGACAATGACAGACACTTAACTAATACCACTATGATCACAACTTTCAAACGGCAAATAATTAACCTTTTCCATCAAAATCCTATCAAACACAACAACGACAACTTCAACTGTCAGGACATTCTCATAATCTGTTTACTTCAATAACTGCGAACTGTCATTGGCTCCTCATAAAAGCGATATCTTATTTAGTTGAAATATTGGTTGGGTTTAAGTCAGTTTTCATCTCTTCTACTTTCATACTACTATATTCTTTGTTATTCTATCTTTCGCCACATCGGACATGCCCTTTTAATTATGACATTAGATAATGATTAGATGGCACCGTTCACCCAACTTTAGACAAACATTTCCAGAGTACTTTGGGAGGCAAATGATCAAAAACACAAAAACCGATGTGCGGTGTAGTTTGCCTTTAGTTGCGGAAACCCAAGCCTAGGTGATTGGTGTCTTTGATGACTATTACAAGACGATGTCCATAAACAATTGAACACATGATGTTTGCCCTGTGTCCCGAGTTATATTGATTCGGCAGGATCGTAGTCCCCACCTTGAAGAAACTTCACTGTAACGTGTTTAAGCCCAAGGGACCAACTTGACGAAGTTGAAACTGACATGTAATATAACGCCGATGATTATCGGAAAATTGTTATTATTCCAGTCGTTTTCTCTGATGATCCATAAAGGAGAACAAGGCGAATGAAGTTAATGTGCGGGCACGCACAGTTAGGTAGCCTTTTGAGCTTCATCCCTGATAGATACAAGGTTCTTTCTTATCTCGTTGCAGAGTCTACCCTCTATCAGACGAACAGGCAGCCACATTTTTGGCTTCACATCAACAATATATGAAAGAGTTGTTTTACCTTCTTCGCAATTTTCACCATTGGAGTTGGACTGCAAAACCATCATTGTGGAAGGCGTTAACAATGCATGCTAACTACCTAGTTCAACTCCGATGTTTATATGGTTTCAACGCCATGAAAAATTTCAAGCCTTTCAATTTGTTTGGCACCATTCAATTCAAAACCGATGAGCATATTAATATTTGACACATGCATGAGCATATTCAATTCAAAAACTACACGAAGCTGATCCTGATGTATGAGCATGTATAAGAAAAATTGCAGAATCTAGTAGATGTTACCTGTAAAATAGACCATTTTCCTTCAAAGAGTTGAAAATCTCCTTCAGTCATCTTGAATTCAATGTCACGCTTCATACCAGAAGGAAGACTCTCCAATTCCTTCTCATAACAATCTACAACTCCTTTAGCATTAAATTTCAACCCAAATGCCAAGTTCTGCTCTCCAACCTGTTCAACTAAGGTAACAACAGTATGTTATGTGTTCCAAGCAAAATTGTATGAACAAACAAAGAAAGTTCTTCACAAGATGAGTTCTTTAGCTCAGGACACAAGAAAAAGAAATGTACCGTAGTATTGAAAGAGCTCAACAAGACAATCGTGATCATGACTCTCATTTCTAAATCTAATGATGCAACATTAGCTGTGCGTAACATATGAGTATTGAGCAACACGACTTGTGGGTGACTCATTCTCCCAACTCCTTCTCTTCAATAAAGAGGATAAGGTTTGGAATGGACGGGGACGGGTATTATTAGTTCTATCTAAGCTAGAGATAACTCTAAAAAACAATACTAAATTTAACTCGGTAAAATACCATAAATTCACTATTGAGTCTGCCAAAACTATGAAGCCAATCGCAAAATTGCAAACTACAAAGATAACAATTGCTAGGAACTTTGGCCAAAGTTATCAACCTGAAAAAGCCGTGCGTAATTTTCTCCTTTTTCAAGCAATTCGCTGACAGCAAGACCAGGAATAAAATCCGCCAATCTTTCATAATCAGTCAAGATATTCCACACGGTAGTAAGGGGTGCATCAAGGGGAATCCTAGATTCAATTCTGCGCGAGTTCTTCTCCAATTTCTTCACCTCTATGTACACATCACCCTCATCTTGAAATTCTGACTCGTCAACTATCTCGATAGAAGAATAAGCATCCTTATCAGTGCCAGATGCATAATTTACAAAATTCACATCGTCTTCGTCTTCGTCTTCTTCGTCATCTCCCTGAACGGGGGACTCGGATTTGGAGCTACAACACAAAAAAGGGCTCAATTTGAAGGAGCATGATTTCGGAGAAGGGGCAGTAGAAACAGATAGTTGGGGCTGAGAAATCGACTTAGAGAGATCAGAAAACAATAGGGAATGGTTAATAGGATTAGAAGGCGATGCTTGCAGGAAAAGAAAAGCGTAGGATGATTCCGACGAGAGTGGAAAGGCGAGCATTTTGCGCGCTCCCTGTAGGAGTAGTACTTGGAGAGAATCCAAATTTACCAAGTAACCAAAACATTCAGAGCGAACTTTGCCATTTCCTGGTCCACTTTTCACCTAAAACTCCGAGTGGATGCCAACGACGAATTTTGATCGAAAAGGCATCATTATTTTTTGTTTTATTATTGGCTTGTTTGTTTTTGGGTTCTTTGTCTTTTTGGTACAAGAAATATTTTGGGTTCTTGGGTTAAGCTCAGGGCCCTTCGTTAAGACGTCTAGTTGCATTCGAGATGGGTGCCGTTCGGGTATTGGTTTCGAAGAAATAGGCCCAATAAAGCAGCCCCATAGGCCCAATGACCAGTAGCCCGTTAATTTACTCTATTTAATAAGCAGCCATTCCTACTACAGATTCGAATTGTGCTGAGGTTTTTTGAAGAAAGAGGCCCAAGAGCCCACACAAATAAGAACAAAAATTAAATATTACTAATTTTATAAATCCTCATGTATATAATTCTTAAGCCATTGCGTTTCATAATTAGAGGTAAAAATAAGTTAAATGTTTAATAGGAGTATACGACCTATATTAAAGCATGACTTCTTTAATAAATAAGACCGATAGATTTTAAACATATTTAAATATTTATTCGTTTAAATAGGTTGTGCTTTTTTTTTTAAATCAAACCTATGAGCTTGTAAATTTGACTTGTCTAAATTATAAATATATTTAAATTTTATTTAAAATATTTTATTTAAAAATATATTAAATTTTAATATGCTCAAATCCTGCTTACAATTTTTAAAACTTAAAATATAAAATATTTTTAAAGACTTATATTTAAGTATACTTCTCAAAAAAACTTTAGATCTGATAGACCTTTTAAAGACTCAAACTTAAACTTAAAGAAAATCTACATATAAATTTAAATTTTATATTTTTATTATAAATTCATATTTATTTAGTTAAAGTCTAATTAAATCTGTTTATTTTTTTCTAGTCATAATGAATATTTGAGGACATGAGATTTCTTACTTATTTTTTTTCAACTTATATCTTCACAGTAAGTAGTAACTATAATTGAATTAATGTTAAATATCGATCCCTAACCAACGACCAAAAAATATTTAATCCGTTAAGAAATTGAATAATTTGCTCCTCGGTGCGCTAGGCGACAAACTCTACCGACTGTGACTGAGGAACCGACGTGGGAACTGTGTCCCGACTCTTCAATCACAGAAAAGGGCAGATTTTTTTTTTTTTTTAAAAAGGAGTAGAAAATAAAAAATAAAACAAAAGCAAAAAGTCTGATACCTTTATCGGTTTATCCACCACTCAAGCGTCGAGTGGAGTTTCCAGTGAGTCACCTAATGCTTGAGCTATTGAGCGAGATTCCATTGCTTCGGTCCTGAAACCCATAAACCTTCGCCCGATTTCCAGGGAGAGAGCAACCCTTTTCCTATCATATCGTTAGCTATGGCTTTTTCATTCTCAGCGCAGTTGGTGCAAAGTCAGAACTCACTTCCTCGTCTTTCTCACTTTCAGGTTACTATCTTCTATTTTTTTATTTCCCCCCCTTAAACTCCTTTTCTGGTCAGCTTATCGACCCTGCTTATGTTACGGGTCTTGAGAAAATGGTCTGGAAATGGAATGTGTTCGAAATTACTATTTCGAACAACAAAATGGAGGTCTTATGTGGCTCACTGTCTGAATATTACAACAATCCAAGTATTAGCTATGTATAGTCTACATTTCTCATTTGTGCTGTACCTCAAGTTTGCAGAGAAGAGGTTCATTATACATTCTCATATTAATAGTAGCTAACCATAAAACGCGCCGCGAAAGCTGACCTTTTATGCACATTATAATGGCAAAATTTTAGTGTCTTTTCAGGGTAATTATAGCCATCATGTGTCGAAGGTTCGGAGGTCACATATGATTTGTAGCAGTTCAAAATCACAGCTTGGCTGCACTAAAGCATTGGCATCAAAATCTCATTATGCCTCAACTTTTTCTGTCTCAAAACAGTCCGGAGTAAAAGCAATCTCATATAAGAGAATGGCATGTATCAACGCTGACCAAAGTGTAAGTGTATTTATTCAAACAATTTGGTTTGAGAATTTTAAAGAAGATTTTATAGCCAAAGTAAGACAAAGGAAAGAGAATAATACCTGTAGGATCTCTTTTACTTTGTGCTATCCATCTGGAGAAGTGTAAACACCTAACATTAAACTATATGCTCAAATCAATTCCTGGAATTGAACCGCTTGTTGATCTTACGATTGGAATCCATAGACTCATTCAAAATGATGCTATTTGGGTTCTCCGTTGCCATGTTCAAAATTATATTCACCTCTCTAACTGTAAAAGTCTTGGCAATCCTTTGTTTTGCTGTGACTTAGATGTTGGCTTATTATCTTACACGGTTCTTTTACTTTTAGGTTGTAGAGCTGCAAGCCAAAGTGACGAACAAGTGTTTCTTTGACGTAGAAATTGGGGGTGAATCTGCTGGCAGGATTGTTTTGGGCCTATTTGGAGAAGTCGTGCCCAAAACTGTTGAAAATTTTCGTGCTCTGTGTACAGGCAAGCCATGATCAGATTTCGCAACATTGCTCTTCTAATAGTTTTCATTATTACTGTGAAACGGATAGAGGTAGGGGGGAATTTTCAGATAAATTTGAAAGATCTTTGTGCAGGAGAGAAAGGATATGGTTACAAGGGATCCCACTTCCACCGTATAATCAAAGATTTCATGATTCAGGGAGGGGACTTCACTGAAGGAGATGTGAGCTCTATTATATTTGTTTATGCATCTCTGTGTATACACTAGTGCGGTGTTTGCTTTCACACAGCCAAAGAAATTGAGTGTGTTTTATCGGTTATCACTAAAATATATACTACTAATGGCTGCAGGGAACTGGAGGAATCAGCATCTACGGCTCTAGTTTTGAAGATGAGAGTTTTGACTGTATGTCCCATCTACTGTCTGAATGATGATATTAAGTTGTCAAAAACTCTCATACTGACAAGGATTAATTAGCTATACTTTTGTTCTTTTAGTTTTTGCACATAGATAGAAGTTTAGTTTTTCTCCTTAGGGTGGATCTTTTGGTTGAAAAATGGGTGTGTTAATGTCTTGCTAACATAGTATAGCCCTTCCTTGCAGTGAAGCATGTTGGTCCTGGAGTTTTGAGCATGGCAAATGCAGGTCCTAATACTAATGGTAGTCAATTTTTCATTTGTACTGTAAAGGTGAGTGAGTTAGCTGCACTGCCCTTGTGTTTATTCAATAAGTTACAAATTAATGTTAGAGCATTCTTTGCACTTCAAGACTCTAGAAAAGAATTAAATTGCTGCAATGTGTAACTTAACTCTGCTTGGAAGTAAAAGAAAAGTAGAATTCATCTTTTTATAGTTCAGTGCAGAAATCACTTACTCAAACACAGATGAAGTAAAATTTTCAAGGGCTTTCACTTTTGCTGGTTTTAGTCTCCTTATAGGGCATGTTTGGTACAATTGAAGTGGAAGTGGAATCTTCCACTTCCTTTGTTTGGTACAATGGAAGCCACTTCCAACATTTTGGGTCATTTAACTTCCATAAAAAAAGTTGAAAAACGAGATTATGAAAGTGGAAGTAAAATATTTTGGACAATTTTATCAAAGTTATAAAAAAAAATATACATCAATTCCATACTCATTTCCATCCTACCAAACAAACTTTTAAAGTCCATTTCCAGCCTAATTTCATTTCTACTTCCATCTCCACCTCCACTTCCATCAAAAACTCTTCTATCCTACCAAATTATTGTAATGTTATCTGCAGAGGAGACATTTGCATGACCAGTAAATTCCCACTAAATTAGGTTGACATCTTTCTTTTAAACTTTGTTTTAGATGTATTATTATTGATTCCTGTTTGGTTTGATTGGTAACAACAAGTGACTGGTAATACTATCTGATTTGGCATGTTTTAATACTACATTTGTAACCATGTAAGTTGAAGTTGTTTTAGTTGTTGGGTTTGATATTTGCTAATGACTTGGTTTCATGATGTAGACTCCATGGCTGGACAATCGTCATGTTGTTTTCGGACAGGTTGTTGATGGAATGGATGTCGTGAAGACGCTTGAATCCCAGGAGACAAGCAGGTATGATGGCCCTCGGAAGCCGTGCAGAATTGTTAATTGCGGAGATCTGCCTTTAGAGGCTTGATCCTTCCTATAAAGTGCATCAGTTGTTTCTCTTTTGCGATGACAATTTTCAATCTTTAGCCTTCTGCATCTTTCGATGAGATTTAGTGACACGGCAGTAAAGATGAGATTTAGTAAGCGAACTATTGTCAGGATTAATACAAAAACGTTATTTTATATGTGTACTAAACTGATACACGTTTGCCAAATCTTATAATTGTAGCGCTTTCTTCTTCTCTAATAGATTATGACTGTTGCCATTTCAAAATACACCCATGCATTGCATGCAATTAATTACATTATCAATATAGTGAAAGCATTAGAGCCTGTGAAGACAAAGGGGAAGTTTTTGTAGATTTTGATGTGGAGTGACCCAGAGAGACTTAATTTTGCTTATGAAGCAAGTGAAACCTATGCTTGGACCATGGTGGCAACTGCTTGCAATTTGAGCACTTTCTGTTCGTCGCCTTCTTCTGGCTCCCATATTTCTGGTAATGCTTCTTTGATATTGTGGATGCTTCTCAGAGCATGGTCTGCTCCTGGCACCAAATCTGAACACCCCACCTGTCACAGTGTGTTAGATTAGTTGTGAGTATATTTTTGTGTAGTAATTAAGCTTTTCTTCCCAAGAACATGATGCAAATTATATGGCTTACGATAACTGTGTGAAGTCCAGCTACTTTTCCACTTGCAATGTTTCTAGCACTGTCATCGAAGAAAATCTGCAGAAGGCAGAAAATTTTTAAATGATTCCTGGAAACTGATGAACAAAATATATGAAGAAGATATCTTCATATAGCAAGAAATCAGTCTTACTGTTTTCTTAGGCCCCACGTTCGCAATCCGAATAGCAGCTTCAATGGCCTCCACGGAGGGCTTGCAGAGTATTCGTGACTTGGAGCTGAAACCTCCATTTTCTGCCATGTCATCAACATCGTTGAAATTTTTAGGAGGATTCAACGTTTCAAAGCATATAATGCCCTCGAAACAATCTTCCAAGTCCAGTCTCTTGAGAACTTGAATTGCATGCGCTTGATCTGCGTTGGTGAAAATCTACAGATACCATTTTGAATTGTTCAGAAATTTTATATAATGCTCATCACAGAGCTGACTAATTTAGAGATTGAACCACGCGTGGCATACTATTTTACGCTGAGGCATGGAAAGCAGGAGATTCCTTAACACAGGATCGGGCTTCAACTTATCATATGGCAATCTTCCATGCGCGTAAGCGTGGAACTCATCGTTGTCGAATTCATAACCAATCGCCTGAGAAGAAAAAGGCTCATGAATTCATTGATCCCAAGTATTGGTAATGAATACGTGAATGTTTCAATTCATAATACAGAGTTTAATTTACCTTAAGTCCAGCCATAGTGGTCCCGTATTCTATGTACAAATCCAAGCACATCTTTGGAACTTGACTTTCTTCAATGCCCAAGCGTTCCAACATATAGTCTGTAATCAAATTTAGGTAACCACGGTGATTTGTTTAACACATGAATCAGAACACTAGAACCATGATGTATGTTTTATGGCCTTACTCAAGATTTAAATTTGTACCTTGTATGTTCTTACGACATGCCAGGTTGAGACCTGAGCTCAGTGGATAGAGGGTGTCATCCATATCTGTAGAAAAAGAATTACTGCTTTAATGGAGATGAGTGAAAGGCAGAAATAGCTTTTCGAAGATATTTACTGCATGTTTGTAAAAATTTGAGAATTACTGGTTTTGTTATATTTCAATACATAAAAAGTTTACTGACAATTTAAACTTCAACTCAATCCTAATTAATTATTCAATACTGTGTGTAAAGGATCTTATTGCATCATCTCCATCTCTGTTATGAGGAAGACTTTGAAGGAAATCAACGTTTTACCGCAAATCCCAGTTCCGTTGAAGTCTCACCAGTTTCAAACTTTAAATTTAAGAACCGAAAATGCCCTGACGCTAAGTGATATTAATTTTCTTTCAAACTCACACAAAAAAAGAAAAGAAAAGAAAACCTTCGAACATTTTAATTCTCTTTATACACTTTTTTCACATCTCCCTCGCCCCCCGATTCCTACCTGATTCACAGACGGTCTTCAAATAACACAAAATGGAGCCAGACTATTGAGTGTTTTACTACTTTCTTCTCTGTTGCGTGATCAAAACCAGTGAGGTGTTTGCACAAGATATGATCACGAGACACATGATAATAATTTTGAGGCAGAGGTAAAGAATTTAAGCAAAACTACAAAGGCATATACTCTCTGATGAAACATAAAAAGAGTATATTAATTGGGTTGCCTTGAGCATACCGAAAAGCAAGCACTCGTACTTGGATCCATCGGTCATGCGAGCTGCAGCATCCATCTTGCAGGATTCTTAATCTGCAACATAGTTCAACAAACTTTCTAAATAAGCCTGTTTCGGTCAAACACTAATTTTGCATCATTCCTATCCGGTACTCTTTTTCTACTAGCATGATCATTAAAATATTAACCGATTGAAGAATACATTTTCTACGTTTACTACTAGAAGGATCGCAAAAAGTTATGACGGCAGTTCAGCAAAATGGATCAGATGGTACTCAAACCTTGAAACCGACGAAGAAGCTGAGAGTAGTGTTGAGTGATTTCAAGGGCTATGCCGATATCAATGCATGAAGCATGCCCATGAATGTGAACCACCAATAAAACTGCTAGAAGTAGAATAAGGCGAAATGGACAATGATGAAACGAGACGAACCTGTGTTGAACTGGGTGAATGAACGTGAACCCTGAGATGAATGAATTGGGGGCACCTAGCACCATCAATTTATACATGCGTAAGAGACTGAGGGACCCACCACTAAGGTGCAAGTGCCAAATGACGCTCAAAGATTTGAGTCTGAGGCGGAAGAGCATTGTTATTTTTTTAATATATTTGGCACGATTGGACATTTTCCTTAAAATAATTGCTCTATTTTTCTTGTCCTCATATGAAATTATCGTATTATTATATGAAGCTCACTTATTAATTAGGAGTTGAGATTTGTTTGATTTAATAAATGCTAGATTGCTTACGCCCCATGCATTAGGTTGTTGGAAATGGAAGAATGATGGTTGGGTGGGGGCAGGGACAGAAAAATTGAAACGAGTTTATGCACGGGCTTGGACTGTTCATAGCAAGGAAGAAGGAGGCATAATCTAGAAACGAGATTTACAAGAGAAAGGTTTATTCTTTTTTCTGCAGTGGAATATGAACATTGATATCGCTATTATCTATGATTTCCTATACTGTAAATGCTTGTCCTGATACAACCAAAGGGCAGATGCCATTTTATGTCCAAGATGCCCTGGAAACTCGAATAAGTCATCCACTAGAGATGCTTCTTCATATATCTATACGAAATTCAAGTTGGCAAAATGAAAGTGCAGTAAAGCGAAATATTCGTCCTCCGCGCTTTATTCCATCGTTGGGTAAATAAATATCCAATATCCATTATCATAGTTTAGGCTTTTAGGATTCCCACGTGCCACAAGGCATGGTGCTCTCGTCTTTTAAATCGTCGTTTGCATCACGATTCACTCATTAGTGCCTTCACAATAGGATTTCTCCAGAAAAACACGCGGCACTGCTATTCCCCGAGTCATCTATTTAATTCCCAGATTCGGTTGCTAAAATTGGTTCAACGTAATCTTCACGTTTACTCCTTACGCCCTCTATCTATTTGTTTCGCGTTTATCTCATGCGAATATTGTATCCTCATCGTTCAATCCCAACTTATTAGTATTGTCCAAGGTCTATTATAGGTGTTTTCCCTTTTCAATTAAAGTGAACCAGAAAAAGAAAGTACATGCGGGTAGAATATAGGTTTTTTATCCACGCGATTTTAAGATAAGCTGCCCTGTTGATGACTAATGAATAATATAGATTTTCATTCATTTTAATTTTTTATATTATGCAGTGATACGTTGATGTGTTTTTTGGTCAAATATTCAAACTTTTTTTAATATGCGGCTAGTAGCAGTAATTAATCCCCCGTCAAGTCAAGAGGCATCCACTTAAGGGTAAATCATTCAAGAAAGACAGATCCTACTATGGGGCCTCAGTTGGGCTAATGATTCTGAGTATTGGGCTTAATAATTGAGCGATGGCCCATTAATGTGGACCATCAGCAATTTATTAGCCCAAATTAACATATGCAATTGGCCCGAAAAGGAAGCACTTGGAATTGTCCCCCTGGAAATTTCACTGAAATCTGACCAAAAAATGCGTGTGCGTTTGTTTGGGAAATCCTGCTTAATGAACTGGGGATTAAGAAGATGCCTTTCGTTGAGCACATTTAATGTGAAAATACTCATTAATTAGTGAAGCGGTTTTTGTGCCATTGGTAGGGGCAATTTTGTAATCACATGAGATGGACAATAACAGAAGAGGTTGTGTATGTAAAAACAATAGAAAGTTCAAAGTTGCCGAAAGGTATGGTAAAAAGAAATATCCCTCCATTTTAAATATTTTTTATGTGATTTCCTGAATTTGACTCACTTCATCTGGAGAATTTTTATGGCGAAAAATCCCCGCCGCAATCAACGGCCTCAATGATCTCACTTTACTTGACAGCACGGCACAACATATTTCTTTTATCAGCCAACAGACGTATGCGATCCTTTCAGAAGCGCAAATTCTCGGTGTCTCTCAACGGCAAAATCTCATCCGTCCATATTAATTTAACAGATCATAATGTACTACTTTATCATATTATTAAAACTAAAAATAAATCTTAAACAATTTTTAAATATTTTTTATGTGATTTCCTGAACTTAACTCACTTTAACTGGAGAATTCATCAGGGGTTTAAATTAATCTGAATCAAGTGAGACAATACCATAAAACTTTACAATCAAATATTTACATTTTTCTATACCTACTCCACTTTATATGGAGGATTCATCTAGACTCAGAATAATCTAAATTAGATTGAGTAAGATCTATTTAGGTTCAAATTAATCTAGATTAAATTGGGCAGGATAGCAAAAATTGACAAAACTCTACCATTAATAAATCCTCAAATTAGAGTGAGGTAGCTTCAATAAACTATAAATATTTAGACGTAGAGTTTTATGATACTACTTGATTTGATTCAGAATAATCTAGACTTAATAAATTCTCCGGTTAAAGTGATATAAGTTTAGGAAATCACACAAAATATACTTAAAAATTTGCTTAAAGATAGTTCAGACTTATTTTTAATTTTTAATTTTAATAATACGATGAAATGGCATATTGTGATCATTTGAGGGACGCCGAGAATTTGGGCTCCCGACAGGATCCTCTTCCAAGTCTTCTGACAATTATTGTACGGACTATTAAATTATCTGGACTAAGATAAATTAATTTCTCTATTTATTAATAGATCGCATGATTTTTTTTTATTTGAAGGAAAAAATTATAAATATGGACATTTATGTATCTTAAATAATTTATTTTAACTATGTAGAATTTAAATTTAAAATTTCTTATCCCTTTAGGGACACCCAGAAGAATTATGTAAAATTTTTATGTTAATGTTACGGTAATTTTAAACTAAAGGCGTTATCATAAGTACATTTTAATACATCCATGTGTTATTTTCAGTTTTTAGATTCTTGCAAATAATTTTCGTTTTCAAGGAATATTATTAAAATTAGGTTAAATGTGGGCACCTGTACGTAATTTTGGCGGATTCTTATTCTTAGGAGAGATACAAAGAAATGGGAAAGACGCATAAAGAGAGATGCCGTGTGCCTACTTAATGATGGAGAGGAAGGAAAGTGGAACAAAGTAAGAAAGAGGAGGGGACTGCAACGACAGGAGTTGGGAGCCATCATTGATGAAGGAAACAGCTTCATTTTCAACATTTACAGTGCCGTAGGCTGACTCCTTCAAGTGAATTTGATCGCCCACCATACCAGATAATCAAGACACAGAGGGGATAAAGGTGACGACGCTTCACGAGACACAGTACAGTACGCCATTGCAATAAACAGACCACGACGATAAGGGCCTTCTCTCTTCAATCCTCGCTAAACGCCATTCTCTCTTTTATAAGCTCTCATGGCCAACGGATGGCGTCTCTGAGCTCTTTTCTTTTCCAGCGGCCATAAAAATATCAAATCGCTGGAATCCATCATTTAGAGACAAACGAGCAGAAACATGAAGCTGGCCCTGTTGTTCTTTGGTTTTGTTTACTCTGTTTCTGGGTTTGTTCTCCATGCATCCGAGCCTGAGGGGCACTCTGTGTTTTCTTACATAGAAAACGATATCGTCACCGCACGCTCACCTTCCTCCTCCCAAGCTCTCATGGTCAACCTCACTCTCATTGAAGCTGCTGCATCTAAAGGGGCTGGTATCTCTCTCTCTCTATCTCTCTCGTTTTTAGATTTTCTGCACTTTCTTAATTTTCTTTTCAATCTAAATGCATGCAATGTTGTTGGCTTCACCCATAAGCTACATTGTGCTTAGAACTCCCAAATGTGTTCTCCATCCTTTGCGGTTACAGCTGGTCTTGGTTGTTGTGGGACTAGGTGACCGATGATTGAAGATTTTTTTTTAGATATCCATTGCTGTTTCCAACAACATTACATTGGTTCTCTAAAATGATTCATTTCCTCCTCTCTGGACTTTCTGGAGAATCTTAAATATCTCCTTCAGTTCTCTAGTCCATCCATTACTTGACTGTCCTGGACCAACAATTAAGCGTTTGATTCTTCGCACTAGGATTTCTCAGCTGAAACCCCGCGAAGGATTTTATTTTGGTAGATTGTATTATGCACGTGTTTGTCTGAGTTGTTTGTAATGAATAGATAGACCCGCTTTGTTCAAAGACTGACTCAAAGGATAAAATTTCTTATGGAAATTAATATACACTTCTGTCGTGTTGTTAGTGTGTTTGGACGGAACACTGCCAGGTTATCATTTGGATCCTGGATTTGGATCCGGTGCAAATAGTTGGCTCATTGAATTGGAGGTATACTATACAATCTCCATTTCCCAAAAAAAATATTTTTTTCTGAAATTGGAAATCCCTTACAATTAGTGTTGATGCAGGGTGGAGGATGGTGTAATAACGTCAGGACTTGTGTTTATAGAAAAACTACTCGTCGTGGTTCCTCAAACTACATGGAAAAGCAAATACCATTCACGGGAATATTGAGCAATAAAGCTGAAGAAAATCCAGGTCTTGTTTCTCTTCTTACCTTACTCATGCATCCAAATGAACTCCTGGAGATTGCTACACATAAATACTTAAGGGTCTTATCTTTTTGCGCAGACTTTTTCAACTGGAATCGGGTCAAATTACGGTACTGTGACGGGGCTTCCTTCAGTGGAGATAGTCAGAACGAGGTCAGTGAAATATCTCTGCACAATATTTTCTTAGACTTTTCGCTGGATAATTTCTATTAGCAACAATTAATTTTCCTTGAATAACTGCGCTAGTGAAGGTACATTCAGTCAATGTGCTGGTAGATATTATAGTCTGCTGTTGCGGACGATGATCTCTACTCATCTATGCCACGCTCGCATCTCTTGCAGGCAGCTCTAACAACATAGTCAAGTTTTCAGCTATATTACCTTTATGGTAGAAATGACAAAAGACAAATTTCAAATTTCAACATAGGCTGCTATTCTCTAGAGTTATTGAAACATGATTTTCCCAATTCTGTTTCTTTTTGTTAATCTTTTGCCTTTAGGAGGACATGCCTTTCCTATTGGATAGAATGCTCCTTTTGCATTATTTGGTGCTAGTGAGTTGGATTTCATGGAACAGTTCTTTGATTCCAGTGCTTATTATTCTATTGGTTACATGCATTCGGTTCTCCTTTCAGGCTGCACAGCTTCAATTCCGAGGGCAAAAAATATGGCTTGCTGCTATGGAGGAGTTAATGTCCAAGGGAATGCAGAACGCCGACCAGGTGGGACATGTTACTTTCTATTGTCATTTGTTCTTTTGGCGCTTATAGATTCTAATTCACAGAAAAAATTGCAGGCTCTCCTCTCTGGATGCTCTGCTGGAGGTCTGGCGACCATACTACATTGTGATGAGTTTAATAGCTTGTTACCAAACTCTACCAAAGTAAAATGTTTGAGTGATGCAGGATTTTTTCTGGATGCGTAAGTTATATATGTTTCTCCATATATGCTGCATCCTGATACTATTTTCCTTGAAACTTTGACATCATCAACAATGTGTTCAATCGTGTAGAGCTGATGTATCTGGGTGGCGTACTATGAGGAATCTGTTTGCCGGTGTTGTTCAGTTACAGGTATGTTTTTATTGTGTGTGTGTGTGGAAGTGGTGGTAGTGTTTATCAGTTTACCTAGTTGTGAAGGCTCATTTGCTCCTACATTGTGCATAAACCTTTAAATTTTAATTTCTTTAGTTAAGAACATGCATACAAATATATTATGGAACTAACTCGTTGATATTATAGGAAGTACAAAAGAATTTGCCAGAAAGTTGTCTCAACCAACTTGATCCAACTTCGGTAATTCTTTTATTATGAAAGTCTTTCCATTAGCAACTTGATATGACCAAGACTAGCAAAATTGAAACTTTTGTGGACTCTCTGCAGTGCTTCTTCCCTCAGAATTTGGTCAATCACGTAGAGACCCCATTATTTCTACTTAATGCAGCCTATGATTCATGGCAGGTAATCAACATTACATAGAGCATTATTTCTTCATGAATGACTGCGATGGTTATGAATAATATCATTATTGTTATTGGTTTCATCAGGTTCAAGCCAGTTTAATATCAGCTTCAGCTGACCCCTTGGGCTCTTGGAATGACTGCAAATCAAATCATGCAAATTGTAACTCATCTCAGATTCAGTTCCTCCAAGGTCATATTCTAATCTGAACCAAGATGTATATATGCAGATCAGTTGATGTGGCTCTGCATTTTATCTGATATTTGATCTCTCTCTCTCTTACAGATTTCAGAAATCAAATGCTAAATGCCTTGCAAGATTTCTCAAAGGAAGCCCAAGCTGGATTGTTTATAAATTCTTGCTTTTCCCATTGCCAATCTGAGAGGCAGGAATTATGGTTCTCAGATAACTCTCCTCTCCTTACGGGCAAGGTACGTCCCACTGAGATTCCAACATATGCTCTTTGAAACAGATCAATTGCGTTATATGAGAGAAATGTCACATTGGACGTTTTTTCTCTTTTACTACGCAGCCTATTGCACTTGCCGTTGGAGACTGGTATTTCGATAGGGATGCTTTCAAGGCCATTGACTGTGCTTATCCCTGTGACAACACTTGCCACAATCTGATTTTCATTTGACTCAACTTATTCATGCTTTCATCTCTCTGTTTGCCATTCTTATATCTTGTAATATTCATTATTTCTCAGCGACAAGTCATTCTTGCTCGAGGATGCAAACTCATTGAATTCCGACACGTCTATTTGATGATATTTTTTAATAAAAATTTGTTCACCCCAACAGCAACCAGGCACATGACCGGGCGATCTTGAGCAGATTTTTTAGGAACAGGGAATGGATGTATAATATAAAATGGAGAAAATAGGTGCGGGAGAGGAACAAGAAAAAGACACCACGGAGAGAAGATGAATAGACTTGAAGAGAAAGAACAAAGTTCAGTCAGTTTCTGATATATTTCTTCAACTGGGTTATAATCCTTAAATTAATTTAAAAGTTTCGATGATTTCCGAAAACCTTTAACTACGTGCCCACCTCATCGGCAAAGCGAAGTTTAACAACTCGCGTGAATAAAATGACTTGTGGCACGAGAATCATTGCCATGTTAACATCAATAATTCAACATAAAGGAAGCAACAGATTAATGAAGCGTGCAACGTTTTGTGGTTCTGCTCCACATATTTGTCCCGAACCTTCATCAAGACTCATCCAGTTATTGCATGCCCGCTGGCTTCTCATATGCTCGGGATACCGATGCTTATATATTTTTTTTTTAATACAAAAATTTTTGGAAAGGGGTTAGGCTTACTCACGATTTAAGGGCAGGATAAAATCTCCCTTCCTCCTAGACGATACCAATATTGGACAGGGCGAGCCGTCTATTACCTTCAAACATAAACCTAGGTACCTAGGAGTTAAAATGTCTCCCCGCGATTAGAACCACAACAAAGTAGTACTCCTCAGAGTTCGAATACCTAAAAGGCTAAAAATTCTTCATGGGCCTGTTAAGGTCCAACATCTGGTGGTCAGCATGGGAATAGAAGTGAAAGTGATAGACAGCTAGTTTCTGGGTGCCTAAGTTTATGCCTGAGGGTAATAGACAGCTCGTTCTGCCCGATATTAGTATCGCTTGGGAAGAAAAGAGATTTCGCCCTGCCCTTGGATCGTAGGTAAGCCTAACCCTTTTCTAAAAGTTTCTAAACCAAAAAAAAAAAGCGCAAGTGATAGGAAAAAAAAATTGCAAGGCACCTTAAAATTTGACTGACCAATATGTAGTATACTTGATATGGAGGACCTCGGCTTGATGCTTATGAACAAAAGCAACCGCGTTATGCTACTAGAGATAATCCTAAAATAATTCATTTTACTTGGTGTCAATTAATCTATGATACTGGTAAAAGAAAAATTAATACTCGGATAAGACGTTTATGTGCTCATCATGCCACGGGTCTGTCCTAAATCCTCTGGGATCTTCTGTCCTCAAACCATATATTGATGAGATCATATACATATATAGATGGTTACTGGTATAATATGAGAACCTATCACTTCATATTAAAAAAAAAATATTTTTATGGACAAAGAAAATCAAAACCAAGATATAATAATATTATGTTCCTCACTCTCTAACTACGTGCGTAGTTTCAAATATAAGACACTTGTTTGTGTGTTTTAATGGTTCAAAATATGATATACTTTTTGGATTGTTAAATATTTTTTTCCTTGAAATGTCTCTCATACGTACCGTTTCGCCAAATATTTATTTAGTTTAACCAACTTTAACTAATATTATTGGTTTGTACGTATGAGGTAGGTATTGCTATTCCATATTTGAAACCGTAAGAAGGAGTATTTTTAATTCCATTTCATGTCAATAGGGTGTGAAAGTGCAAAAATTGCAACCATAGGGGCATAGACGGACCCAAGTGCTCAATTAGCTAATTTGATAATGCTGATCGGTGGGGTTAAATATATTAAGACTATGCTTGATCTATGGAAAAGTGTATTTTAAACTAAAGTTTATTGCATAGCACACATTACATGGCAAATTAGAAGAGTAACGCAATTAGCTACTTTCGTGTCAAGACCTGGAGATGGGAAAGCAGCAGTTATATATGTATGTATCAAGACTGCGAATCCCACCGATATGGCGTACGTCTCTTTCTCCCCCATGCTCGGACAAGTAGAGGAATATTGTCAACATAGTAACCACTCGAAGCAACCATAACAAAAGAAACCTGCATGTATACCAAACTTGCCACACCCTGTATATGGTATATACAACGTTTATTTTATACAATATCATGACGCCTTCGTCTCCCCAACATTTTCGCCTAAGAGGAAAACATCGTATGGATATATACACTGAGAAAGAGGGGATCGCTCAGTGGGAGAGCACCAAAGCCCGACACACCCAAACAAGCAACCAAAGTCGTCTCCGATTGAAAGAGTAGAAAACTGGGCGTCAATCGCTGTGTTTGGAGGCAGATGCCATAGCCACGGCTTGTGCCCACGCTCTGAGCCGTGCCTTCACTTCTCTCGGATTATCACCTACAATCAGAGTTCAGAATAAACGGAGCCAGTCTGAGATAGTAGGAACATTAATTGAATCGAATAATGTTGGACAAGCGTGAGAATTACCAGGACTGGAGATGCGCCAATTAGAGATGGGGGAATTGGCGCCACTGCTCGTATTGGAGAGAGACAGACGGGAGGGAACCTGCAGCATCCGCTCATGCTCCAAGTCGAACCCAAGTTCTTCACATGCCTTCACTTCCCCCATGTCCATGCACAGCGATCTCCTTCCTCCTTTCGGCCTCGTTATCACCATCAACCCCCTCCCTTCCTCTTCCTTCTCCTTCTCCTTCATCTTCCTCGTCTTCTCGCCCCTCTTCTTCCTCATCCCGCCGTCGCTACCGTAGTACTCGGCCGCCGGCGACAAATAACAGCTACCCAATTCGGTTTCAGAGTCGGAGTGCAGCTCCTTGCCATCATCACCAAATTCATCGTCTGCGTTACCTTCCCTTTCGAGACTCTCGATAGACAAGTTGGGAAAGTACATGCTTAAAGCATTATCCTCGTCGGCATCGCACAAGGTACTGCTACTGCAGACGGAGAGCTTGGACAAGTTTTGGGGATGGGGATGCTGATTTTGGTCGTACCCATCATCCATATCCGCATCGTCAAATTCTTCTTCCTCTTGGGAAGAACAGTAAAAGGCCAGAGACTCATACGAAGCCATTACTACACTTTCTTGAGAGACTTCCGATTACTAGATGAAAGGAAAAACAAGTGAAAGGACCGCGAGTTTTGATTTTCGGTACGGGAGAAAGTTAGGGGTAGCACTGAAAAGAAGTGGTGTGAGTGTGAGAGTGTTTGAATGAAGAAAAGACGATTCGGCTGGAGAGAAGAGAGTCAACAGAGCGGCGTTTAGCGTTTCAAATTCTTTCACGAGTTCCTCGCCTCATACCAAGATGGTACACAAGAGTAGAGTGAAAAGGAGTAAGGGGGCAACTTCCACCATCACCCACCCCTATTTATTCAAATTTTCGATTCGCTTTTACGCTTTCCCCCCTCCTATTTTTGTCACCAAATTAAAAAAAAATATATATTTCGACTTTTAACTGACATTTAATTCACAATCGACAATTATTTGCAGATGTAGAGAAAGACTGAAGACGGTGGGGTGGGGTTAGTTGCAACTTACAGGAGAAAATTGCCCATCTGATTAATAGTCGGTCCAGTGCGAAATAAGGAGGGAGTTGGCCAGCTAATAAGAATAGAGTTTGGGACAACTATTCTGGGCGATTTATTATTGGCTGGTTAATAATACCTTTAGACTTGAGTAATTTGTTAAAACCATTCCGGATTATTACCATAAAAAATGAATACTTCTATTATTATTATCTTAGTGAGAGGAAACGCGTACTTCACGCGGAGATTAGATTAGGAACAAAATTTTAATCACCATTTTTTTTCAGATCAAGTGTGGAGGAGAGGCCACGTTGTCATTATAGGGGCCCAATTAGCCTCCTTTAAAACAAGTTGCTTTTTAACTTCTTTAGCTTTAATAAACCAAGATTATCCGCATCTTTAACTACAATACATCAACGATAATCCACGTGGGATTTAAAGCTCCAAACAGCCAATGAGAATGAATAATGACGAGATTTAAACGACTCTGCGTGGTACTCCCTGGGTTTCGGCTGGCATCAAAACGACAAAGCAAGTTTATTTTTGTTTTGTATAACCCAATCTGGTCCCTCGATGTTTAACCATATGGCTGCTCGTTCCACGTGCGACTCATCTGACATGATTCCGCCCCCATTCCCACCAAATTAAATACCAATCCTCGACACGTGTCCGCGTTTTTACGCCTTTCCTTTTTATTATTACTATAACAAAATACTCGTATACTTTTAACTAGTAATGTTCCCGGTAAACAAAGAATCAGAAAGGAACAGGATTGAAGCAGCTGAAGCGTATGCATCGATCAGTGGCCCGGGCTGGCGACAACAACGTTAATGCCCTCAACGCTTGAAAGTTAAGGCACCCAAGAGCACCAAACGCTGTTGTCTTCAAGCACATGACAGTGCCACGTGGTTGTGATCGTTGGGCATCCAACGTATAATAATTGTGATTCCACTCTAAGAAAGACTTCATGATGTGAGGAGTGGGTCCCCTCCCTTTCACTCTCTCTTTCTACAGCATCACACTCGTTCGCGGGCCCCTCATCCCCTCAATCCTGGTATTTCGCTATTTTCTTAATTTATTTTGGCCACCAATTTTTTTCGTGTTCCTCATTTCCTTTTGATTTTCTGGTATCATCACATCAATAATAATTCGCTCGTCCTCCCTAAATTATTATTTTTTGTATAATAATATCTGATATGAAGGAATAATTCGTCCGCCAGAAGCCCAGAGTTGAGATATTATGGTGTGAACTGAGAATAACTGATGTCTAAACCCTAAAGTGTACTAATAAACCAACAAGAGGATTTTTATCATTTTATCCATGATATTGGACTGCTGTTGGATCAACTTTACCGTTCGGATGTTTACACGTGGCGATGCTATGAGATTTAAGTAATCCTCCTCCTCCTCCTTCTTCTTCTTCTTTTTATTTTGATAATTGTGTGCTGATTGGAGTGGGGAATATGTGGGGGAGACTGGACATAGAGTTGAGAAAGCGCAGTAGGTAACGGAGAGTGGGGTCCAGTCGCCTTTAAGAGATCCTGGGCCCCACTCCCTCCCCGGCCACATACCGTTGGTTGATTGCCCGGATTTGAGAAGTACGTTAGCCATCTTCACCAGTCACCAGAACATGGGGACCCACTCACCATGCCGGTTCACACACACAAATCCAGCTTCTTTCTCCATCTGGTCCATTTTGATGCAATCTGATTCCCAATATTCAATTCTATATGATGTTTTCCCACAAAATCAACGTTGTGACAATTGTTTTACCGCGAACGAAGAAATAAATTAATACAAAATGAGAGATGACTGAGAAATTTAGCCAATAAATGAAATATTAATGTGATATTTTTTTTTTTGCATGTGATAGTTAAAGGATATATCCAGAGCTGTGGTGAGTAATCTTTTGCCTAGGGGCCAGAGACTTACCCGTAACCAAGTTTGGACAAGCTCTCCAACTCAAATTGTACTCATGTTGTTTGCTTATTGGTTAGCTAGAAGTAGTTTTTTATATGAAAGGATTCATTAGATAATATTTGTTATTTAGGAGGATTTGTTTTTTATAATGTTGTTTTTATGTAGGAGAGTCATGGCGGTGATACGTTAGATATATTGTTTTATTTAAATTCAATTTATATTTTCTGTGATGTACTTTTGAAAAGGATGTATTTAGAAAAAATAAAATATGAAAGAGAAACTAAATACAAAAATGGACAATTCAATCGGTGACTATGTAAGCGAAGGCCTTATTGTCCGTTGCTAAATATCAAAGTAGCACTGGGATTCGTCCCTTGTTAATTCGTATTCTTCTAGAATTAGTGCTGTATGAACTATATGTTGGGAAAATGGGGAAAAAAGTCCAATCTAATTAAAATTTTCCCGATTTAAATAGTTTCAGGAGTTAAAGTAATTTAATTGTCCATTTTATTTATCTGCTGATTATTTCAAAATCAAGAATATCTCATTCTTAAATTGAGGTTGTTCTTGTTGCTACATTTTCTCAACAAGCAATCCACCACTGGACGTTTTCCTCCTTGATTTCTTCAAATCCTCGTGGATAATATTCTCAGCTATGGGAATAAGCTGGTGGAAAATTTATTTTATAAAATTAAACACACACACCCACACACCATCAGAAAAATAGAGACGGAGGGACAGACATTTTCTTTCATAGTTGGGTTCCTGAGAATTTAATGTTCTGTTGATGTTGATTCCTGATCCTATCTCAAAGATATATAGCTGAGTCTGTCGAGTCCGTTTCTGGTGGTCTTGTTTTCGCATATCATTTTATAAATGTATATATTCGTCTCTTACAAAAAATCCCACTTGCTGGCGAATGGATCGATGTTACGGAAAAGAAAATCAATATTTTTTTTTTATTTTCCCTCCAGTTTTATGTAGACTATATTTCAAGTACAATAACGACTCTGACTAATCGGAATCAGGAATTGAACTATAATATTGCACCATCTTTATAATATTTAAACCGAAAACCAAAATATCCAAACCATCCTAAATCGCTCAACTTATAATGTTTATTCTAAAAAAAGAAAAGAAAATAAATGATATATAGCGTTAGGGACGATTTACGAACAGTTTTAACTAAAATACCAGTCCAGTTGCTTAGCTATTAAGCATCCAATCATTCAATTCATGGGCATTAAGCTAAAATACGCAAACGGTCAAACCATCATTGCATCGAAGCCTTGAATATGGTAAGGAGTCAAGTTTGAACCCTGTGGCATGGACTCTGACAGCAGAAATTGAAACTCGCGGGGAAGAAAGATCCATCCAATAACAACAAACCCAAAGTTTAAGGCTTTTTTTGAAGCGCATAGCGGATAGAAAGGAAATTTAAAAAGAAAAAAGCAAACGAAGGTCGGTGGAGGAAAGTGCAAGGCATGTGGAGCTATGGGACACACAAAAGCAGATGAAATCATAGGCGTCGTCATGTGCTCAGCCATATAGTAAGCAGATAGTGATTCTAATGGCTCCGGTGACATTGGCACTTTATATTTGTGCAAGTTCAAGAGCCTCCTCGTGTCGCCCATTCCGGAAATATCACTCCCTCCTTCTTGTTTTTGTCTTATCCTCTCCATTCCACGAATCCAAATCAATTGCTTTTGCGATTTGCCACCTGATGTCAGGCTCCAGAGTATCACTAACACATTATTTTCTCCATCAATTTAAAAAATAGATCAGATAATGACATAAATACATGTTTATTACTTTTCTTAATCTGTCGGCAGTCCCTGCTCAATGGAAAAATAAATGGTCGCCCCCATAAACCCGTATATAACCTATCTTGATTAAATCTGCATATAGGATTTGAGAGCGGGACCGCTGCTGCGAAGAGGGACCATTTACTATTTCTGGGAAGGAAAGTAATGAATGATAGTCAATGAACAGAATTAATCTGTATATCCGTGTGCGTTATTTCGTTATTGGCTTCGAACCAAAAAGGCAGAGAAAGGCTCGAACGATGCCAACATTGAAGATGGGCTGGGCTTTGACTTTTGATGGGGCCCATAAAAATGAACTGGCCTTACATGACAGTGGTGAACACAGTTGAGGGAAATTTCAATCATTGGATTCAGACGCGGCAGTGGAGTTGAGTTGATGAGTTACTGTTACAGAGTCGCAACTGGGCAAGTTGCGCCATAATGAATGTGTAGTGTCAGCTGCCTACACAGCATAACATGCCATTGAATTGAATCCCCGAGGACGTTAGGTACGTACGCAGTTGAATCATTTTGTCCTGGGCTTTTTCGATCACGAATATAAGGTGCTCTTCATTCTTCACTTTCTTTTTTCTTTCTAATTTCCTTAAAATTTCTGGAAGATATGAGAGATGGATGTCACACTAGTGCTGTACCCTCAACAGGGAAGGTGCAGTTTATATTTTCTCTCTCTTTTTCCCCGAACTATTTTCTTTTCGTTTTATCAGAAAAAAGGGTGCTGTTTTGTGGGACTAATCCTGTGTACTTGTATATATGGGCATATTTGGATAAAATTTTAAAAAAGGGCTTATGAAAAAAAATGGCTTATGGACAACTTATGGAGAAGAGTTTATGAAAAAAAGATGGTTTTGAATAAATAGGTGTTTGGATAGTTATTTTTAGAATGACTTTTATGGTGGTAAATTACCAAAAAGTGTATGATTTGATTTAAAGTAAGAAAGATGAGGGAGTTAGAGAAAAGAGAAGAGAGAGGAGAGAGGGAAGAGATGAGAAAGGAGAGAGGGTGTAAGAAAAAGTAGGAGAGAGGAGAGAGGGTGTAAGAAAAAATAGGGGTAAGATAGTAATTGGATAGTCCATAAGTGCTTTTACTGTTGAAAAATCTATTTTAAATAGCTTATTCAAAACCATGATTTTAAACCATGGTTTTGTCCAAAAGCATTTATGGACAAATAAACTTGTTTATTTTAAAAATTTTTCAAATCGAAGTTTGGGCTCAAAACCCTTTTAAAATAGTGATTTAGGTGTCTTCCAAACACACCCATATATGGTCAAAAACAAATCGTGTGCCTTTTTATAGACTACTGCAGAGAAGGCTAATTTTTCTGTGCCTATTTGTTTCCGTTTGAATTTAGGAAGGGGGAATCGCATTTTCTTCTCTCCGCGTATAATTTAATTATCATATATCAGCCTTATAATTTGATTGATTATTCAAAATATACTCAATAATCCTTTCTCTTGCTTTTTAAATTTTCCCCGTTTCTAACTCCTCCGATTTATCCCTAACCCAATTGAAATTTGATCCGTTAAATTAAAACATTAAAAAAATCGTGCGAGTGAAAGGAAGATTTGAATACATTTTGAATAAACTGGGACAAACAGATTTAAAGATAAAAATAAGAATCAATATAAATAAAATTATTAAATTATATGGACAAAAATGGGAATTAAAATCAGAGACGACAAATCTACATTTATAGATAAATAAAAATGTACGTAGTAACTTTGTTGAGGATAAAAACTTTGGAAACAAAACAGACAAAGCAACTAAGTAAAGAGTATGATGAGCATGAGCTGCAACCATTGTTATCATATGGTGGCAGTGTCAGTGACGAGTGAGGCAGCGTACGGTTGTCTATATTACTGTTTGGTTTCCATCCAAACTGGTTTTAAAAGTGTTTTGTCTCGACAAATTAAATGAACAATCAACAAATATTTAAAAATATTTTTAGATTAAATTATAATTTTAAAAATTTAAAATTATAATTTTAAGAGTATAAAATTATAATTTTAAATAAATTTATTAGATTAATTTTTGAACGAAGAAAAATATTTTTAAACTGTGTAATAACTATTTTATTCTTATTTTTTTCTATTATTTTGCCCTATAACTTTTTTAATAATTTATCTATTAAAAAAATTATTATCATAATAATTATTTAAATATATTTTTAAAAATTATTTTTTCCCTAAATATTGGACGAGATAATCTATTATCTATGATCTTTTATCTAAGAACTAACAAGTCAATATATGAGACACTCTCACAACAGCACTATCAGCGCTTTCTTCTCCTTAGATTCCTCTCTTGAATCGTATTATCAAAGATTTTAAAGCGTTTCTGGCATTAACCTCATTCTTAAGCAAGGACCAGGTTTATTTGAGCAAAACGAAAAAAGAAAGAAAGGAAGAAGCAGGTTTATTGCTTGAGATGCGTTGTTGCTGAGGATAATGTTTAAAGTTTGTATTAAAAGAGGAACGAGACAGGGACGCAAAACAAATGGCCTTTATTCGCTGGGGAGTCACTGTCTCATTGTACGGACCGTAAGCGAGTAGTCAGTGGGATCAAGTGGTACCACCTTCACCCTCACCCTCACCCTCGACACTGTTCCTCCATGACTCCATGCCTCTTTCATATATACCAGAAGGACAGGATGGTCTTTTTCTTTTTTTAAAAAATGATTTTCAGGCTCTGAAAAAGGGGTGAAAATGACGTCAGTCAGATAGACCCTGGTTTCGTTCGGAAGCTACACACCAACCGCGTAATATAGAGTGCGAGTGTAAAACTAAAAGTTCCAAGGAAAGCAAAGGGAAAACGGTCGACGCTATTATGGAAGTGAAAACGATGGACCAAAGCCATTCGAATTTCATAAATTGCTCGCTCCACAAGTTTTGTGCTCTTTCTGCTTTGCTTACTCTGAGTGGTCGGTCGCTCGTAGTGGAATAAACCGGTCGGTTAGGATAATTCTAGGCAAAATAAAGCAATCAAGTCCCAGAGACATTGATTTTTTTTTTTTTTTTTAAAAAAAGGCAAGAAGAAAGGTTCTCGTGGCTCAATAAACATTTGGGATGGCTTAGATATAGAAAAATGCACTACCATCGTAATGCACTCACATAGAGTTTTGTAAAGTAGAAGATGAGATATAGAAATTAGAAAGACGACAGACAGCATGACAGCAGATCAAATCCTTATTCTACAATTTACCCCACACCCGAGAAAAAAGAGGGAGGATTAAAAAAAGAAAAAAAAGGCAAATGGGTTGGCTCACAAATTAAATACTACCAAAATGAAAAGGGGATGAAAGAAATAAATGGTTTGTATCGACCAGACCTATATATAAAGAGCAAAATCTGTGACGCACGCCCGTATACTTAACTGAGAAGAACACCCATCGATATGATCAAATCCTCTTGAAGCTAATAGAGAATTTCTATGATATAATAATAAAGCCTTCTGCGATGCTATATATGTCCGAAAGCTGCGGTGAGCTTCTGGATGTCCTTTGAGAATATTGCAGAAGTTTGTAAAGCTTGATGATGATCTTGCTGCTTGTGATGATGAGGCAAAATAGCTCCTAAAGCATCGGGTACCGAATGTGCGGCTGGCTTTATATCGTTGCATAAGGATTCTGGAGCCAGCATTAAGATTGGATTACTATGAAGGTACTCAGCCCAACTTGGTTCTTCTGTCTGACTCTCCATCATATTAATCTGATGATGAGTTTCTTTACCAGTTCCGCCACAATCTGTCAATCCCCAAGAAACAATACTGTTATGCAAGTTCGAGTGGCTGTTTCTATTGCTGTGATTGTTCGAAGCAGTGGCTTCCCAGTACTGGGATTCGTTCATGGAGAAGGAACCTGTCGAGATATCATCAGATGGAACTGATGGGAGAGAAGGCTTGTAGCAGACAGAAGTCGGGAGAAATGAGGAGGTTGAAGAAAGTGGGAATACAGTGGACATGGCACTGGAGGTGAATTCAGTATTGATATCAAATGGTCTAATTCCTCCGGTTTGAGTTGCGAATGGATTGTTATTATAGTTCATGTGAAGAGGGAAATTTGTCATGAAATCTGAAGTGGTGTAGCTTTCCTGGTGACTGCTGCTGGCAATGAACCTGTTGTTGTCCAGGAACAATTCTTTACTGCAACAATCGGGGATGAAATTGCAATTTGTGTTGTTTCTGGTGTTCAGCTTGGAGGTGGAAGAAGAACCCTCCATGTCGTGTGCATAGGCTTTACGGGCAATACTCGAACATGGTTTGTGCTCATAGGAAGCTCCATCTGACTTTGAGCTTTCTGATTTCAGGAGGTTCAATTCATTGGAACTAACCGCTGTAACTTTCTCTTGGTCCCCATTCTCGACCTCGGACAGTGGTTTATGGGTCACAGGGTCTATCCCTCTTTGCCTCAGCTTCTTCTTGAGGCATGAGTTCCACAGATTCTTTATTTCATTGTCCGTTCTTCCTGGCAGCTGAGCTGCAATTTGAGACCATCTGGAAAAACCCATCAAAGCAAAGTTAATTAACCCAGAGAATCATGATTGCAGAAGAAAAGAAAGCGATGTGATCGAGAGAAACATGCCTATTCCCTAATACTGCATGAAGCTCAATGATGAGGTTTTCCTCTTCTTGCGAGAATGTGCCTCTCTTCAAATCGGGCCTCAAGTAGTTGATCCACCTCAGCCTACAGCTCTTTCCACATCTCTGCAAGCCTGACGATGAGGGAGATGGAGATGAAGAAGAAGAAGCTATACATATATATATCGAGTTAATTAATTAAGGAGAATTGTAATTAAGTATATATATACCTGCTTGCTTAGGAACAGAGCTCCAGCAGCCATGGCCATACTTAGTGATATGGCGGAGGAGTTTCTCGTCCTCCTCCGGGGACCAGAGGCCTTTGCGAAGCTTTTGCTTGTAGCAGCAAGAGTGCCTCCCCATTTGTAGAAAGCCCCCACCTCTACAATGAGGGGAAGGATATCCCTTTTCCAATAACAGAAACTTTTCTTCTTGATAATTCCTAGGAAGAAGAAATGTCAGCACGAGAGTGGCACTGAACAACAACCAAAGCTCAACGATGATGGATGATGCACCTCCGTGATATGTCAGAGATATAGTAGTAGTGAAATGAGATGGTATATGATATGAAGGCTAGAAAATGAAGTTGCAGCTGAGAGAAGGAGTTGAATTAATATAAGAGCAAATTAAAGGCCCCATGGCAGAAAAGTCATAGTCAATAAGTTTCTTTTTTTTTATTTCTTTTTCTTTTCCTTTTAGGAAAAAAAAAAAAGGTTGATATATGTGTGTGTTGCAGGGAGGGAGGGAGGTTCATTTTGGGCAGGAGAGGGAAATGGGGTTAATAACCGTATATCAGAAGTCTTGTCGGAGGTGTAAGTTTTCATGTCCCTGGCACCAACGGCGGGGGCATTTTCCCTGATATTTTATTCATTCTTTACGAACAGAGAGACGTTATCTGAGAAACTTCCCAATGCTAGTAACTCAAGTCTTAATACTGTTTAACACTGAAACTAACAAACAAAATATGGCAGAAATTAATTATTTCATCACTGCACTCCATCTGCACAAGCAACAACTTGCCCAACAAAATAATAGCCTCTTTCTCATATTTACCCATTCTTCAAATTTAATTACCATACAGTCCCTTCATGAATACTACACAGTAACTAAACAATTTCCTTGTCACGTGTGTGTGTGTATACGTGTCTCTGGAAAACATTACTACTACTGGCAAATTTGGGATCTTTAATTTAAAAAAAATGGCGGAATTAATTCATAGTTTCATGCTTACCATAATTTCTTTTAAAGGCTCCAGCATTACGTGGAAAGATAATTCTTTTAAAGATGTATGTTATCCTATAATTGTTGATATATATCCACCAAAGTATGAGTGGTAATACGGGTAAACCCGTCAAAAATGGGCTAACTAGTGACGGGTTAGATTGGAGTCGGACTGATTTGAAAAGACTCACTTTTAAGCTAGTTGGTATATAATTAACTTGAACCTGTTAATCCACTAATTTTTGTAATTTATTTTAAACAAAAAAATTGTTTTGTTTTTTATGAAACGATGAGCCGAGAAGGGGAGAATAGAAGGTTAAGTTTCGTCGTGGTGAAAAACTAAAAAATTGGATTACGTTGGTACGGATTAGCGGGTGCAAATAAAAAAGACCTATATCAAAATAGGCTACTAATTTTACAACCTAACCCATCATGTTTAGGCGTCCTATTTTATCTGCCAAAGAAGGCTGTTAATGAACTCTTTCTGACTGTAGCTTCCTTTTTAAAGGATAAAATAAAGTCTCACATACAGTTCTACTTTTGCGTATACTTGTTTAAAATATAGACTCTTATCCTACCGAGAGAGAATAAAACTCGTAGGTTTAAATTATAGCGATAATGGTCAAGGTACGTAGAGGCATATGCAAGAGCTAATAACGCATAAATCTGGAAACGGAGTTCTATTAGAATCTAATATCTTAGCCGTGTTGAACATCTTAGGGTTATGTCTCTAATTAACAAAAGCATCTTTATCTCAATAATGAGCCTTCCACTTTTAATAAAAAAATGCTTTAATAATAATGGACAACTAACTATTGGGCGCCATAATATATATATTAATTGATTCACTTAATTAATAGTTGGCTAATGGTTTTTTTAATTAAATTCTCATTTACTCCGCAACCATCCCACCGGCACATAGGGTCATCGCACCATGTGCAACTTTTCTTTTTCACAAGTCGAACTTTAATTAATTAATCATATGAGTGCTCCGATGTCTAATTAATCATATGGACCATGCATGCATTGGCTTCTTAATTATATCTTTTAAAAAAGTGTAAAAAATATATTGAATTAGCACAGCATTTATCTCTAATTTGTTCATAATTAAAGTGCGCAATATATATATAAGCGCTCAATAATTTGTACAGCAGTTTCATTGAAGAAACAATGATTAATATGATGTTTTAATAAGGTAAGGCTTACAAGAAAAATATACTGTTTTAAAGTTGAACTTGTTGTATTTTGAATTGTTATATCAAAGCCGATAAGAGTTGTTACATATAGTAAGGAATTAGTTTATATCTCATAAAGACATAAATTCGATTCTTCCTACTATTGTAAGAGATCATTTGATAGACGATATCATAAGTTCTTTGTAAGTGTTCTCTGAATTATAAGACAGTGCCCTTAACTTAATAAGGTATTTGTGCCGAACTTATCTAAACTTTTATTTAAAAAAAAGTCCAGGAATTAAAAAGAGAAAGGGAGGCATCATGCTTCAATTTATCCATGCTATCGATCTCTGCATACATGTATCAGCACTAATTAAGCACTTATACACTCACAAAGTCGAAAGTGCTAATAGTTGTGGTCCTTGTGGTGCAATTCTCTTCTTTTTCTTTTTTTTTTTATGATCTCTCCCTTTTTTCTTTTATAAAAAAATCCAAGCACGATAAGAAACCTATATAATTATATAGATAAAAATCGATGGAAGAATATTCTTCAAACCCCGACAGGGAACTAGAAAGAGAATATCAAATGAGGAAGTCCTAATAACCTAATGGGCAATGCAGAATGAACAACATATATTTATTTTATAAATATTATCTTGACTGATGATTAGTAAGAAAAACAAATATATTAAAAGGAATGCACACACACCGAGACTCAGACATAAAAATGACATTCTAATGAATTATTGCATATCATTAGCTGTCGAGACTGTGGCCTGCGTCAAACTGTGATCTCTGGGAACCACCGTCAAAAATTTTTGAAAAATCTCAAAAGCTGGAATAATTAAATAAAACTCATCAGCAAGGGAATTTTTATGATCATCAATCTTAATCATGATTGCTTTTCGCAAATTACACAATGCCCAATATTTTAATCGCCATGTTTAAGTGACTTGGATCGATCTCCTCCACGGACGTAAAACTTTCCTTTTTTTAAAAAAAAAAAAACATCTTCGAGTGATGAAAATGTTCGTGGACGAACAAAAATGCAATTATATGTACTGATACGATTTGATACCTAAAAGCTCAATCGGGCTTAGGGAATTAAAAATCATGCGTGACTTGAGAATTGACTTAGTATTTAGAGAACTCGTGTACAATTACTTTGGCTGATGTTGAGAGGTTTTTGTACAAATTTGTGAGTGGATCCATTGAGAGCGAAGACACAGAAAATGAGAATGCGTACATGTGCTATGTTATCATCTGATGCCCACGTAAGGACTAATTTGAACCCCATCTTTCTTGGCTCATCCTTCACATTTGTTTTCCTGCCGTTCAAGTCCACATAACACCAATTAGTGGATCGCTCATGGGTATTTTTGTCATTTCACCTCCATGCAGGGAGGGGAGAACCAGATACGGTATCGCCGACCGATCCAGTTGGAAATGGAATCGAAGCGTATTTAGGATTTCAGATTGAAATTAAGCGTCTGTCAATATCTGCTGCTTACTACAATCAAGCAAGAGATTTTAAATTCTTGAATCATAATCGTAATTATGAAAATGATTTCCTGAGGTTAGTAATGTCCTTTTCCGCTTAACACGTATTCTGAGGCTTGCGGGCAAATAATAATATTCCCCCGAAATTAAAACAGTGCTTGCCTGCAGACGGACTGCCGAAGGCATCTTCTATCTGATTAAATAATTTTTTTGTTTAAAAAAGGAAAGAGATAAAAGTACAGAAAAATATAATAAAGCAAAAGAAGGGAGAGCTTTAGGAAATGAAAGGAAAAAAATAAAAAATGAGGGGTGAATCTTTGCTTTGTGTATCATAAATAAGTTGTCTGTTTGGAGCACAATCATGATGCCCCCTTGACCTTAGCGATGTCCCATTTGACATTTGTAATCTCTTCAGGCGCTGCTGATTGGGAGGCTTATCTTTCTGTTCTGTGTGCACATGAGCTGTTTCCCTTATGTCAACTTTAATCCAGATTCTAGTCGACACTTTTGCCCATTTCTAATAATACTTTATTCATTAATATTCCTAATGATGCGATTCTTTATTGTGCCGTGATTTTCCGCTGTGATGACTGCATCCAGTTTTACATTAATTAGGCATTCACCATCATATATATACACATAATGCTTCCATGATACTTAAAACTAATTACGGAAATCAAAGGGCACTGTATCGCGTTGATAACTACTGTAGGAATAGGGTTAAAAGGAAAAATACGTTCGTTGAATGACATTAATTAATTCATTAACATATCTCCTTTCCCTTTATAATCCCAAACGGTTTGATGCTTTTGCATTGTTATTTTTGAAAGTTTTGAATGCCATGACTGGGCATGTAAGAATCAGGAAAAGAAATTTACGTTTTAACCCATGCAGTTCAACTTGCATCCATCATGAATTGAATTTGATAGCGAGGTATAGTAGTTGATCATGATTGTGAAATGGATCAACACTGTACCTTTAATTAACTTTGAATTTCGTTAATGGTCGTCTCATGAAGTAGTTAGCTAGCTAGCTAGGTCTATAAATTTGACATACTGTAAATTACTCTCGTGATCCTATTTATTAAGTAAATTTTGACATATTTTATATAGATTAAAAAAATTTAAATTTTATCAACTTTACCTTAAAATTAATAAATTTTTTAATTTTATTCCTATTTAATATACATTATACCTAATGAGAATAAAATTATTATAATACTAAATATACTAAATGAATGATAAAATTATATATTTATATAAAAATAATAATAATTTGACTTATACATAATATTAAAAAAATTGCTCATCCCTCTATATTGTAAATAGGAGAAGATAGGTATTAGAATTATAGAGGAAATTAGAGGTAATTACTTAAATATAACGAACAGTTAAGGGATAGGTACCAATATATATGGGAAGGAAGAGTGAGACGTATATGGACGTGGGTGCTTCAGCTTTCAATAATGTCTACGTTCATCGCCTGATTGAATCAATCACATCACACGAGTGTGTGCTTTATATGTGATCTCCCACCTCCTCAACCAGTCAATTCCATATATTCATTCATTTTCAGGTGTGTATATATATCACACACACACATATCTCATCTCTCCATCTGCTTCCTGCGCTTAAATTAAATCTATCACGCGACCTTTATTTTGTCCCTTTCTCTTCCCCAACCTGCTTTCGCTGCCTTGCCCCAATCTATACTTATATATATAAAAGCACGCTACCGTACTAGTACTTTCCCTTAATTATAACTGGATTGAACTTATGACCTCATATTTTTAAGTATGATTTTATGCTAATATGACAATATATATTTAATAATTAACTTCAGTTTTTTGGGTAATTAAAATTAAGAAAACAAATGAGGCAGTACTGTATACATATGTAAGGGCGGGGTTTCTATCAATGGATATGGGTGTCCATCCTAGAAAGAGGAATGTGGGGGGATGAGATCCCATGGATTTAGGTGTCGTCCCTTGAATCATTGGGACATATATATGTGAGTGTGATGCCAAAAAGAGATAATGCCCCATTTCTATATATTTTGATGAAATGAGGGGGGGAAATGGTAAGTACCAGGGTGTCCAATCCACTGAATTGAGAGAGACAAGCTCATAATCCCTCCACACCATCCAATGTTCAAACTGCTCATTTCACTTTCCCTAGGGTCGTTACCTTAGATTGTCTCTCGTATGAATACGTACAATGCAAAGCATACTAATGAATGAGTCTTGCAAAGCCATGCATCTGGGTCCGTACGTAGCGCCATATGCCACGTCTCCGTCTTAACTACACCATCTAGTTATCATGATATATATGTGTGGACATGTTGCTGGGGCTAGTTAATTAGCTACCACCAATTATAACAAATATTGAGGGTGCGACCTTATCAGTATGAAACATGAAACTAAAATGCACGACCAATTATAAGGCAAAGTGCACAAGATCCTTCTCACAAGAGGGTGATGAGTCCCATGAACTTGTAAACTATACTTTCTTTTCAAGGCTCCTCAGACTCATAACCCGTACACGTCCGCATAGCACATCATATATGAACATGTTACTTATATACACACACACACATGCGTACATATACTTAATACCTACTCGTATACTTGTTTCACTTTAAAAAGATGACATATTTGGTGTAGGGAGATCAAATCACACAAGACTGTTCAGCTGTCATGTGTTGTTGTTTGAAAAAAAAAATAAAAGGATGATTATATATATAAACGCTGGAGATCTCTGATTGTGGTAGGGAGGGGAAAGAGAGGTGAATTATTGAGGGAGGGAGGGACCCCTCCCTGCTATTGATTGGAAAAGTTGTGAGGGAGAGAGAACACACACAAATGGGGGCCCTCCTCAATGAGCAAGTGTACCCCTCACGATTAGATCTCACAACTAATCAAGGCCACACCCTCCTCCATCATTCTTCATCATCATCTTCTTCGTCTCTCTCTCACCATTCATTCCAACGGTATCCCCTTTTCCTCTATATATCATTCATAATATTCTTCAATATTCATGCACTCTCTCTCTAAATGAGGATTTTACACTTTTTGGGAGTTGTACCTTGCTCTCTATCAAGAGAATCTATATCTATGGCTGACTTCGCTCATACTATATCATATATTATCATATAACATGTAATCAAGTCTGTCACCTCATGCTCATTCATTAGTGCCTACTTCCATCCCCTCTACTTTATTTTGACAGCGTATTCCTTTTTTACAGTTACATTGATGTGTGATCGGCGATGTGAATAAGGTTAATGCCGTTGATGCCGCGTCATTACAACAGTTATTGTCGGCATACCCCTTTTTAACCCCCCCCCCCTCTTTCTTTTTTAAAAAATCATAATCAACATTTGATGTCAGATATGATTGCTTATTTTCTTAGAATATTACTATGGTTTCTGATGGGGAGGCATTTCCACTGTCGTCTCTGTGTCTGCCATTATTATCATAATGCCTAACCAACACTTAATTAATTAATTACCACTACTCTAGTAGTACTATATTATTGCTGATTACTGTTCTATCATCTGCGTCTTTATTTGTTTAATAAATGTTTATAAATATTTACTGTTTACGAATTATAAATTCCATAGGAGTAACTTGTTATATCAAGGCATGGGCAGACTGCAGTACACGGAGTCAGTTATCGATCGATCTAATTATTATATATACTCTAGAAAGTCAAAACACATGAATTTTAGTTTAAATGTGGTAGAGCCAAGCCAAGTAGCCCAACCGTTAAAGTCTGTTTATTTATTACCCTTTTCAACTGTTTTATCAGCTCATGATCCACAAGCTAACTTCTTTCCTAATTTTGAAAATCCCATTAATTGTAAAGCGTCCTGCTAACCCCCGGTAATTACTGGCTGCATCAACGGTTACTAAAATCAAAATATCTCGTCTTTCTAATTCAAAAAATATCAATGACAAATAACTAAATATACTCTTCCTATATTTAATATTAGACATATTTAACTAATCTGATTATATTAAAGAAATTAGTTAAATAGTTAATATACTATATTTTTTTTAAAATACCCTAATCATATTCTTTAATTCCCTAATCCCCTCTCTTACTTGACTATTGTTGATGAAGTATTAATAGGAATTATTTAAAAAAATAGATAAAAATAAAAAATATGTTTTATATTTAGGACTAAAATCAATTATTCAATTAGTTCCTATATATATTAAAGATTAGAGGAATAGTATTTTTTTATATATTCCATCTACGAATTCAAACATTAGTTAATTACAAGTAACTCATCCTTAATTATGAGGAAGAAAAAAGATTCTACAGGTTGGCTTCAAAATCGTGACTTTTCTTTTGGGGGCCAACAAATCTGGATATCTTGAATTTAGTTGTCAGATACGTACTCAGAGTTGGGTAGTCTTTGGATATAATACTAACTAACGTGCTTAATAGGATATATCCTTCCAGGGATGGGATTAATCCTTCTTGACTATAAACAAATTAGATAAATTTGACATATATATATATATACATATAAGTCTGTTCAACACCACATCTTAATTCAAAATCTTAATATTCAAATTTATAAGTCTCTCTCTACTCTGTGTGCGTGTGTTAAAGTTCAAATCTATCTGACGTGTGTGAGATTTTAACATCAAGTTAATTTTGTCCACACTTGGCATAATCCCAATAACACAAAAACATATACATATATGGATGGTAGGCGATTGATTAGAGCCAAAGCATAGGGTTAAGTCATGGCTGAATGATTTCATGTTCACAACTCAATTGGTTACCGTAACATGCAGTTTTATAGAAGCTGTTAAGCAGTTACTGGTTCATCATAATATAATTAACCTGATTTGGGTCAGAAATGAGCTAATTAACATCTTCATATTCTCTCTTCTCCAGATTCAAATCATATGATTAACTGTGCAAAGGCCAATTGCTTAATCGTCACTCCCATCTGCTTTCTGTTAATTATGACGTGATTTTCTCATATAAATCTGTTTTTTTTTTCCTGCTAGTCCCTTTTCTTGACCTTGTGGATCTTTAGAATTAACCTCGAGTTAAGTACCAGATGTGCGAAGAACTAGATGACGAGATCCAACAATCGACAAAATACAGACAAAATAAAATAAGATACGTTTCTTTATTCATCTCCCCCCTCAAAACTCACGTGTTTACGCCTAGAAAGAATCCAATTAATCCTAGAATTCAAGAGAAATAGCCCATGAAATATGTATAAATTCCGGGTCCATCAATTATATATTAGATGCTAGTTGCATTCACTAGAAATGCCGAGTTTAATCTATATTAATTAGAACTGCTAATTAGTCAAGTTGCACATATAGTTGGGAGCAATAATTTAACTTGTAGTTTGGGTTAAGGTGACGAGTTATTAGTAATCAGTGCTTTGGTGAATTTATAATTGTCAATTATGTGATTAGCAATTGCAAAAACATAGAGGAAAAGCAGAACATCCTTTGTGCTTATATCAATGATGATGGGACGGATTATTAGTAAAAGGGATTGACGAGAGATAACGATATCAATACATAGGATCATGAAGAGAGTTAAAATAACAATAATAATACTAATATTCAAAATTAAAAATTGTAATTTATTTTAGTGACTGTTATATGGGTATTTGTCATTTTAATAATTCGAGTAGCAAATTAAATGAAGAACGTAACTAAAGGGTGGGTTCCAATTTAGAGTTGAGAAATAATGAAAAAGGGAGAGCATAATTGATCAAGTGTCATATGGAAGACGCATTATCATTTGACAACCAACTGACAAGAAAGATCAACCTCTTAGGGATAATGGGATTAGACATTGTGCTAAGCTCTCATTAATTAATCCATTCCCCCTTTCTCATTATCTTTCTTTCTTTCTTTGTTTTTGCCTTATTCGACACATTACATCTCTCTCTCTCTCCAACTCATCTTTTGACGTTAACCTCTCTCTCTCTCTCTCTCTCTCTAATTCCTTGTTAATTCTTTGTTGAGGCACACCACGTTCCTCTTTGTACTAAGCTAGCTCCATTTCTCTCAAGCCAGCACTAAGTTTAAAGGTTGAAGCCAACACAAGCACATGCGCATAATTCCTCCGATAATAATCATCCTCGTCATCTTCAGTGATCCTGACCAGTGCTTGTCGTCATCATGATACAATTCACCGATTAATCCTCATTTAATATCTGATTAATTCAGTACAATGAATAATGGAGGATGTTAGAGTGGCGGGAGAAATGCTTGACTTTTTGAGGAGAAAAAAAGGAGTTTACACCTTTTCATGAGTAATATATTGTTGAGGGAGGAGATGGGCAGGCGAAGAATAAACAGTAATAATTACAAATTGACTTTAATTGCCAGGAACAAAAGGATTAGGCAACTTTTGTTCACATCAAAGAATATTTAAGTTAAATCACATTGCAAGGGGGAGACAAAGGAGGCCGCATAATTAAGTCGAAGGATATGGCGTCTCTGGGAGTTTCCTCAAGAGATTAAGTCACTGACGTGATCATGAATTAGGGTCCAGTTTCCTTGAAAATTGAAATCAATTAATAGGCAACTGGCTAGTTATATAAAAAAAGTCCTAAATATTGAGCATCAATTTTTTTTCCCATTTATAACAAGATATTATTATAAATAATTATATTATTTCTATTAAATTATTGTTACTTTAAAAATTATATTTTATCAAACTATTATAAGTATAACTGTTTTATAAAATTATAATTAACTACTCCTTACACATGCATACAGATAAATAGGTAATGCCATTAAATTTGTTAATAATTTGTATCTTTTTTTCAGATTTACCCTTAAACTTGATGTATATAAAATTGTCCTTCTTATGTTATATAAGAATAAGAGTGTTTATTATGGATCCAATCAATTTAAACATTTTTATATAAAAAATGTTTAAATATAAAAGTCTGGGAACCAGCAATTTCAACAGGGAAATATTAGAAATTGTGCCATAGGGGCCAATCATTGTATTATGAATATTGTTTATTTATTAATTTTTTAATTATGTTATCATATTATTTGCATGTTTACTGTTATGACCATCTTTGGATAACTCATGATCTTATCCTAAATGTCCCTGGTCGGTCATCTATACGGGAGCAGAGATGAAATAAGACCAGTATGACTTTGAAGATGTATAGAGATATAAATAAAACTCATAGACACATGTAAAAGTACAAGGTGTTGGACCGACCCACTATGAGAAAGCTGCATGGGTTAAGTCATAAGCTTCTCTCATATACAAATCATGTCACTATACCTTTTAACCTGAGATCATCATGGATTCCTACATGACAAACGCTCAGCTTTGACCTAGTCAAAAGTCACTTTTGACCGAGTGATCATAAATACTATGTTCAGTCTTATGGATTTTTCATGCGGAGGAATGTGAATGGTCAAGATAAAATTTGTCCCTCACATTCGTAGAGAGATATTACTGGGCCCCTCGATGAGTGAGTCTGAGAAATGTATAGCCATACTATAATGGAAAGGTAGTTCAATTTCTATAGTTAGCCTACTTAGGGATCGAGAAAGTAACGGTCAAGAATAGGAGGATGACATTCTCCATGCCTCATCCATGATCAAAATATCGTGTGACAGAAGGGACGTGGTATGGTTGTATGAAAGGTTATATCGTTCATCGATCCTCACATGATTTTGGTAGTCGTGATGTCTTGCTAGAGACCGCTTACGACTTGTGAGTCAGTATAGTAAATAGCCCACTGCCAACTTCATGTGGGCCTATAGGGTAGCACACAAAATAACCCAACACGAGCTATGATGTCCAGATTCATTGAATCTAAGATATGTTCAGATTCAATGAATAATCTATGGTGGACGCGTATATATATATAAATTGATATATATATATATATATATATATATATATTATATGATATAAGAGATATTTATAAGATTTAATTTATAAGGATAAATTAAATCTCTATCACTTTTAAATTTAAAATTTAAATTGATACGATATAATATAATATCTCAAATTTGATTTATGAGAATAAATCAAATATAATTCTGCCATATCTTTATTTTAAATTAAATGAATAAGTGAATTAAATCTGTGTGACGGATTTAAGATAAGAAATCATATTTATTTAATTGATTTCTTATCAGATTACGCAATATATGATATTGTGTTAATTTTGGAATTAATTTAGGATTAATTCCAAAATCTAATATTCGTCAGAACACCGATAGTATCATATATATTTGACATTAGGGGCTAGGGTTTTTGGCGTGAGAGTGCAAAAGGTTTACATATAAGAAACAGTCAAAATAGAGACGGTGAGAACGGATTCTCGAGAAAAAACCCTAGAGGACAAGATGCGCTAGCACGTCGTTCGTGTGGATACCGGTAGAGGAAGCCAATCTGAGTCGTCGACTTCTCGCGATCTAAAAGAGAGCATAGGCATCCCGAACATCAGAATCCCCGAGCCGCTAATAATTCGAATACCGAAGGTAACACCTCTTACTACTTGACTTAAACACAATCGGTAGATCCAGGCAGGGACTGAAAAAATTTTAAAGTTAATTTCTGCTGTGTATCTTCCAGTTCCCTACATGAAATGCTTGCAAAACGATGCGTTTTGGTTACTTTTTTTTATACAAAAAAATTTAGGTGGATTCGGCACCGGTCTTCCACCAAGGCCTATGCACAGTCCTAAGACTCAGAGAGTGCATTTACAGGGACTTGTGTGTGTGTGTGTGTGTGTTTTTTTTACATGGACTTATGTTTTTTTTGTTATAAATTTTTTTAGAAAAGGGTTGGGCTCACCCACGATTTAAGGATAGGGCAAAATCTCTCTTCCTCCTAGACGATACCAATGTCGGGTGGGGCGAGCCGTCTATTACCCTCAGATGTAAACCTAGACACCCACGAGTTATGATGCATTTTTAAGCGCCGCGACTGGAATCACAACAAAGTGATACTCCCTAAGGTTCGAACACACTCTAAATAGTTACATGTCTCATCCTTTTCGCCAATTGAACCCACGGACGATAAGTTACATAGACTTATGTGTTTTGGTTACTCTTCACCTTGAAAAGCCCCGAAGCTGGCTCCTAATGAAATAAGCCCAAAATCTACCATCTTCTTGATGACTGTTTTTCTCACAATCACCCAACTATATATATTTTTTTTGGTATAATAATTTTTGAAAAGGGGTTAAGTTCACTCATGATCTAAGGGTAGGACAAAATTTCCCTTCCTCCTAAAATTTTTAAGTGAACTTTATGAACTTTAATCACCCAACTATATGAACTTTAAGAGATGGCGTAAATTTGAAAAATTGGGCTTTTCCCGATTAGACAAAAAATGCGAAGTTCACCAAACGAGTTCCTTTCCTTGCCAACAAATCCCATGTTAAAAGCCCATTCTCCGAAAATAGCACCCCCTTCCCTTTTCTTGATTCAATTCTTATACCACTTAGAGTTGACACATATAGTAAAAAATATACTCATATTTTATAAGGACGTGAGTATGATTTTCACTGCCGTTATGAGAACTCCTTTAATAGGTGATCTCGTAAGTCCTCTGTAAACATTCTTTGAACCTTAGGACCGTGTCTTACTCTTAGTAGGGGATTAGTGCCGAATCCGCATAAATTTTTCAATATATAAAAGAAAAAAAAACTTCTTTGAAGTGTAAAGATAACCAAGATATCTTTGAAACTGAAAATGTAATTTGGAGCTTGTTATAGAAGTGTTATTGTCTACTTGAATAATCATGCGGAACGTGAAAACAAGAAAATGACCCGCCTGATTGAGAGTTGAAATATTGGATAGAAGGAGATGACTCGGGAAAAATAATTAATAATCACGTATATTATGTGGCCAAAAAAAGCTTATAAAAAATGTTCGCCAAAAAGAAAGTACAAAAAATAAAAAGATTACGTTCCCGAGTTATCCAAATCATTGAACATTTCAGGTAAGTCAAAATTTAAATTTAATACAGAAAATCGAACCATAAAACTTTAGGCGGATGTTGAATTTAACAACGCCAGTCCTAAAAATCTAATGACATCTAAAGGCCCCCGCTTACATCTGTTGCTAACTTGCAAGATATATAGTCAGTAATAACGTATTGCTTCTTTCTTCTTTCCTTTTTGTCCCTCGGTAATCGCATCACTTTAGAATATCACCTTTCAAGCACATCGTTGTAATGTGCTTCAGTTGGAGCAATTTCCCCCTTGCCGACTGCAATTAAACAGGTAGAATCAAATCATTAATACAAACGGATAGATGGAATCCACCATTCTTTCTAAATTATTTTGATGTTGTAACATAAATCTTGAGGGTGGTGGGTTCTCAAAGTCAAAATATTTTCTATTTTCCTTATCTGTTTAATCATATTTAAAATATTGATAGGTTAATCTATTTGAAAAAGAAAATAAATAAAATTCAAATATTTTTTTTCCTGAATATAAACTTCTATTGGCTAAAAAAATTTAAATAATTTCAAACCACTTAATTCGAAGTGATTCGAAGATTGAAACATGAGATCGGCCGAAAAAAGAAATTAAAGAGTGAGATGGTTAAGATGATTTATTGATTTAGAAACCATCGTAATCATCCAGCTCTTTTCACTCCTAAACGTTTAAAATGCATGACTTTGTTTTATTTCAATTGATCCATAGATTTCACATCATTTCAGGTTAAGCTACTCACATGTACTCTTTTCATCTTTATATATATATATATATATATATATATATATATATAATGAAAAAAAGACCAGCAGTGGACAGCTTAAATCACTTGTTCAAACCAGACGGGAATTAAAAAGGTGCTTAATTCTACATAATTATTATTAGTGCCGAGACATCATGGGAAAAAGCCAGAGTGTGAAGTTCATTTATCATGTCTCGGCAGAGTTTATGTTTGATGATGGGGCTATTCTTAATCACCAAGGGCACGCTTCCGTGCCATTAGCCTTTCGGACCCGCAACAGCATGTGAGATTGTACTATTACAGTTATGATCGCAGAATCAAGCAAATAATTAACGATTAACCACCAACTCATCCAGATAAAAAGTATGGCAATGCAATGAAAATCTTGCAAATAAAACATGCAAGTTAGAAAACTTGCCTCCTGGATGGCTGTGATTTTCCTTTGAGAATCATTGAGTTGGATCTCCACTCCTTTTTCAATTTGCGACAGAAGCTTTCTGTGTGCTGCCCCTGTAATAAAACATTTAGTCAAAAGATGGCCACATCCCACTCAATGTACTTATAAATACTTTTGCTTATTAAACTAAACCTGAGAATTCTATATCCTACACTTCTCTTGTACTACCAAGCGGCTACTGATAAAATTATTGAAGTTCCAAGTGAACTTCAATAAACTATTTATAAGTCATAAGCACTATGACCATTTTTTTTTCAGACTCTAACATATTCCCAAAGATAGCATATCTATTTCTGTCTCGAAGCCCGTAACACAAAATAGCAAGGGCATATTACCTATAAACTAATACACAATGATCCACCCACTTTAAGACAAAATTATAAAACCTACGAATTCAAACTTCTAGCAATTATTCAGGTTTTCCTTCCAACTACTTAGTAATAAATGGATCAAAATAGACCCTTTCTAAATCTAGTAAAACAAAAATCGGCGGAGTACATGTTAGAGATACATATCCAGAAGACAAAGAGGTTCCCATACTTTGTTTTTCCAGGGCTCCCTTGATCTCTATCCGTTCTGCATCCAGACCTTCAATAGCGCTTCTGTAATCCTGGATATACAGATTAATTTCTTCTTTGAATTTTTTGTGAATCAACCTCAGCTGTTTCTTCTGATCTACATTTTTAGCGGGTGGAGGAAATTAGGAAAAAATAATAAAAGCCAAACAGACAAAGGGGGGAGAGAAGAATATATAAACATGATTATCAACAAAGTAAACATCCAGTTAAATTTTTTTATACCTTCAACTCTGGTCTCCAACCGTTTTCTCTTTGACTCACAGAGATTTGTATGTTTCTCGCTGAAACATTTTTAAGAAGGTACTGTAAAACCATTTAATATCTCAAAGCTTGAAATTCCATGCTCTTGCATACTTACATGTCTTCTTCAATCTGGGAATGGACATTCTTCAGCTGCAACTGTATGCCTTCGGCAACAGATGTTAGGATTTCTGAGGATTTCTTACTTGCCACTGACTTAAGTTTGCTCTTCAGCTTTCCTAATTCCAAGGCAAACAGTTCAACAGCCCTAAAAAATTGTCAAGAATCATACCAATTAAAGATTGTTCCAATGAGTAGCATTTCTATTTCAGATGGTTCATCAATCAATTCTTAGTGGAGAAAAAGAGGAAACACCTTACAAATCCATCTTGAGTCTGCTCAGAAGCTTCAGGGATCGAATCACCTTCTCCTGCCCCTGTCAATTCTATGGAAAGGAGAATAAGTGGCATGATAAAGATTGCAGATATCAGAGTAACATATTAAACATGAGCAAAAATAGCATAGACAAAGTGATATTATGCCTTTTGAAGAGAGTGAAGGACTATGGTCGTTGATTTTAACTCCTACATGTCTACGCAGCCTTTTAATTGAATGAAGCATAGAAGTTTCCTGCTCAACAGAAGTATGTCTGTCTCTCAAACCTAAAATGACATAATTAGATACTTAGTTTCTCTGACTTGAAAGAACCCACAGAATAAAAGAAACATATAATCTCATGATACAGATAATGAAGCTCAAGTCGAACCATCATTTATATATATATATCTCTTCTTGAGAAACCTTCTCTCTTCAAATGATGAATCAGATAAGCCATCCTGTGCATCTTTCTCTTTCACAAAAAATGCCGCTTCTCTGGGAAGAGAACTCCTGAGCTCATCCACGTTCTGAAGTTAAATAAGGAACCTCAAAGAAATACAATACAACAGCTTCATGTTCGGGGGGCATAACGGTATCAAAATGAAACCCTGTGAATAGTAAGGATACAGAACATTGCTTCTGTGCGCTTTGTCTGTCACATTCTCGCTCCATAGTCTGGAAAGTCCTTAAATTACGAATGTTTCCCAGAGAAAATGTCCTCTCCATTAATTTTGAGCAACCAACACCATTTGCCTGTTTGCTCGTTTTTGGCGTTGAGCCCGGCGAAGAACTTAGTGTAGGTGTCTTAAGTCCAAAAGTAGGACTTGGAAAATTATCTAGAGGATCAGCAGCATTCTCGGCTACTGGACTATTATGCTCCTGTTGGTTTCCATTTGCTGATCCGTCAAGCCCTTCAAGTTTATCTGTCCTTTTTGTTATTGGTGACTGGTACAATTCTTTTTCTGGGATTATTTTCCGAGTCTGAGGATAATCTTTGTGATGATCGGGTAAGAAACTACGAAATCCTCCCATTTTTTCCCTAAGCGAAGACGCTTCCTCATCGTATAGTTGTTTATCTGTCTTTGAAGTTTCTTTGCAAAATTTATCCTCTGCTTCATTTTCTTTGACGCAATTTTGACGTGAATTCTGTCTGTAATCCTTTTCACTCAAAGGAATTCGGGAAACCCCATGCAGATGAGCATGTTGCCTTCCAGTCCTCTGTCCTTTGGAAGAGGAAATATATTTTCCTTGTTGCCTCTTTTTGCCTTTTGGAGACGGGGCAATTTTTGGTGGTTGCATTTTAGCTGACGCTCTCTTTCGTTTCAAAGAACGCGTTACAGCTCTTTTATTAGTATGATCAGGATTTTCAGAATCGGTTTCTATTGTATCCGACTGCTGTCTGGTTACAAATTTATCATCCTCCTGATCAAAAGGCAGCCCAGGCAGCACGCTTTCCTCATCCATGTTAGAAGTCTTAGAACCTGGGCGCCTGGTCTTGGAAGACGAAGTGGTTCCCAATATTTCCCAAAGCTTCCTCTTCAAATCTTCTGTTCTCCTTTCTGTTTTATTTCTTTTGTCGTCTGGCTTGGTTTTATCAGACTTGATCACTTCCCGTGCAGTGTTGAATGTAAATCCATCCTCTACCCTTCCAGCAGTTCCTTCCTTCCTTCCCTTTCTTTTGCTGGTTGTCCCGTCAAATTTCTTCTGGTTAAGATCATTGGGATGAAAAATTGAAGTATCATCCCCATCTGGTTTGTCCTGTCTGCTAGTAAAGACTAGCACATTAGAGGTTTGGTTTGCTTGAAGAATGGTCTCAGAATTGGGTGTTCTTTGGTAAAAGGGTTTAGTGATTCGAGAACACATCACCTCTTCCGGACCAATTTGCTTCATGCTAAAGGAGGCCATCGCACCTTCTACCTTGCCTTTTTCACCGGTGAAATTTCCCACGTTAGAGATTACGTTTTCTGTATTGGTCATATTAACTTCATTTCCTTTCATGGCTTCATGTCTTGTTGTAGCCCCTGAATTTACCATTACTCCTATGGAGACTTTCCTTGATGGGCCAGATGGATGTATGTTGCTGCCAAAACTCCGGCAATCTCCGGTTTCCCCCTGAATATGCAGTTTAAATTCATGAATCCTCGAAATTGTTTCTCTTCAGAAGTTAAAATACTAAAGCTCATATAAGAAATTGATTATTGTATATAATACTATAGGACATTAATAAAATCCCACTCCAATCTTTTTACTTCAGAATATTGTAAATGCTTAGTAGCAATTGAGTCAGAATTTCAAATAGGATTTAAAAGAGCAACTGTGTTCACAGCCATCAGTAAACCTGATCACTTATTATCTTCAAGAAAGAAATTTTAAGAAACTCGACATAGTTATTACGGCCAGATCCTTATCCATATTCACCAACCAAAAAAAAATCTCCGGAGGAAGAATTACGCTTCTTACGTCACGCAAATTCTGATGTGCTTCGACATCCATTATTGCAGTTTCGGCAATGATGGGGTACAAACACAAGCACCATTAACAAGCCTGAAACATTTGATTTTAATACGGAAAAGTTAAAGCAGTAAAAGTACAAACTGCATTTGGCCAGAAAAATAAAACAGTAAAAACTGCATGAGATCAGTTTGGTTGTTGAGAAAGAAGAAAAGTAAATTTAAAATTCATGACCCAGAGCAGCAAGGCCTCCATGGAAATCAGCGGATCGTATGCGATTAATCCCGCGGACTAATGAAGCTGAATTTTCATATGAGCAACAATCCAATATAAGGGATTGAAAGTTTCTTCTCATCCTTACGTTCCTCAACAACCAAACATGCTGAGAATGATAATCTAAGTATACAAATATGCACCCATTGATGCTCGAGAAAACGAATAGTATAAATTCATGCGCGTGAAAATAAAAACAAGCTTTCAGGGTAACTTCATGTAACAAAATATCAAGCGCCCTGAAATCAAATTCACCGGAAAGAGAAATTCAAAAATTCAGAAACGACGCCGGGAAGTTTATAACGACATGGATTTCAGTTAAGCATCGTGAAATAATGCTGCGACTGCGATCTAAATTTGATTTCAAATCTTTCTAAGAGAAATTGCCAAGTGAAAGAGAGAATAATGAACGATTACAATGAAGATATACTCAGTGTACTCCGCCCTGATAGCTGGAAATCTCCACTTTCTAATTCAAAATTTTAACCCAATGAACCGCGCAACAGCGAAAGGCAGTGGAAGAGGGAAAGAACTAACAAATGCATACAATTGAGTGAGAGCCAAATGTTTGTTGCAACGTCACTGATATGTAAAGGCAAAAAAGCGGAAAATTATCTGGGCGTTTCGCGTGACTTGCCCCTGCGTGGACTACAATGCCCTTACATGCAATTATAATTTTTAATGAAACAAACCTTTATATGCACTTAAATTTTAAACATAATTTCTTACGTAAGAAGTGTTTTAAAAAATAAATTAATCCTAAATTACATTCTGTGTTCTTAAAAAATTAATTAAAAAGAAGTATTTAATTAAAGAACGATTTTTATTTCATAATGACAAAAATTTAACCTGCGTAGGCTGTGTTCAGTGCTTTGACCTTCCAACATCTGGAAGGGTTTCGGGGCCATTAAGCCATCAAGACAATGTCTGAGATTGGTTGTTGATTATAACTAATGAGCTGCTGTATCTCACGTATTAAGCTGTGAATCGTGAATTACGAATTTATTATGAATTTTATCATATTAATTGATAAATCGGAAAATTAAAATGGTACGCTTTTCAAATACGCGATTATAAAAATGTTTAATTGGTATAGCGATATTTCATATTTTTATCCTGATACTGTCGATTACTAGATTGCTGCTGCAAACGAGGATTGTCTATTGGACATTTCTGCTGGAAGATAACGAAGTGGGTCGTCAATCTCTCTCCACTGCGTGCCCGCCATCGCCATGGCTACCCTAACTGACGTCCCTTCATTATCACCAACCCAAGCCCTTCTTTATTCTACTCCGTCGTTCGTTAGTTCTCGAACCTCTTTCATCTGCCCAATCATCCCTTTTCACTCGCGTTCTCCTTCCAATCGGAGAATCGTTTGCATTCGCCCTAAAGTGCGGTGCTCAATTGCAGAGGAGTCCACAGTATCTCCAGCAAAAACTAGGGGCCAACTCAATTCCGCCGGTAATGACTCTGAGTCCGTGGATTGCGTGATCGTTGGCGGAGGCATCAGTGGCCTCTGTATTGCCCAGGCCCTTTCCACAAAGCATAACAATGCCGCTGCAAATGTGATTGTCACCGAGGCCAGAGACCGGGTTGGCGGTAACATTACTACTATTGAGAGGGATGGCTATCTTTGGGAGGAGGGCCCTAACAGTTTTCAGCCCTCTGATCCTATGCTCACCATGGTGGTTGGTACCTTTTAACCTTTATTTCAAGGTTTTCTTCCCCATTTTGTCATTCCATTATCTTGACTTGGGTTTTGTCAGTGAGCTGTATAATTGTGTTGTAAGCTCAATTTTAGTATTGACATGAACTCATTATCATCGATTCCCGTTAGCATTCTCTGAATGGATTTTTAATAATAAAGTGGTAAATGCACAATGGAATCTCGCTTCTGGAGGGATCCTTTTATATACCTGTGGTATTATTATATAGTAGATTGACACTTTTGGAATATCGTTATGATTTGGTGTCGTAATTCTGCATCGCTGGTTCTATCGTCCATTCTATCCTTTTGCTTTTGGCAGGTGGACAGTGGGTTGAAGGATGACCTTGTTCTTGGCGATCCTAATGCGCCTCGATTTGTATTATGGAATGAAAAATTGAGGCCAGTACCATCAAAGCCAACTGATTTGCCTTTCTTTGACCTGATGAGCATCGGTGGCAAACTGAGAGCAGGCTTTGGAGCACTAGGCCTTCGGCCACCTCCACCAGTTTGTCCTCTTGAACTCTTTCTTTGTTTAATCATATCATATCAAATGCATTTCCAGAAGGATTAAAGACATGAGTTTTAAATTGAGTTTCTCATAGATATCATAATATTGACGAAGGTGACAGGGTCGTGAGGAATCAGTTGAAGAATTTGTGCGCCGTAACCTTGGTGATGAGGTTTTTGAACGTTTGATAGAGCCTTTTTGTTCAGGTGAGAGCCAACAAATTAAGATTCTGATAGAGCCCAAGCAGAATAGTAGATATCACACACTGAATTTATATTAAATATCTAAAGTTTACAATGTTCATGGTTTTCTTGTTTGTTTGAGTTTGTTGGGGCTATGGATTTGTGACTTTTGAGATGCATTTGTCAGCCGAAACGTCTGTTCTTTTCAAGCATGTCTATTGCTCAAATTTTACAATATCGAGACTTGCTAACATCTCTACCTTCTTTTGTACTTAATTATTGACGAGTTTACTTCATCTAACTTTTCTCGCCCAATATGGAATTCAATTTTTCAATTTATGTTTGCTTTGGTTTTTTATTTGTAAATCCCATGGCTTTCCTGAATTTTGCCTTATTCAGGTGTCTATGCGGGTGATCCTTCAAAATTAAGTATGAAAGCAGCATTTGGAAAAGTTTGGAGGCTGGAGCAAAATGGGGGTAGCATAATTGGTGGCACTTTCAAAACACTACAGGAGAGAAATAAATCTCCCCCACCACCTCGTGACCCGTAATGATATATTTACTCTAGAGCTCGTGAAATTTTCCATTACTTTATAGCTGGTTTCCTGATTTATGTAACATGTAGACGTCTTCCAAAACCAAAGGGTCAAACTGTTGGGTCTTTTCGAAAGGGACTTAGCATGTTGCCAAAAGCAATTTCTGCAAGGTACTCTGTCGACTTAATGTTTGGCTGGATTGCCACTTCACTCAGCATTGATGATCATAGTGAATTTTGTTGCTTTTGACAGGTTGGGTGACAGAGTGAAGTTATCTTGGAAGCTTTCAAGCATTAGTAAGCTTGACAGTGGAGAATACAGTTTGACATATGAAACACCAGAAGGAGTGGTTTCTGTGCAAAGCAGAACTGTCGTCCTGACCATTCCTTCTTATGTTGCTAGTACACTGCTACGTCCTTTCTCTGTATGTTTCTTTCTTCAATGAGGTTTATGTCAATTATTATAAAATAAAAACTATTTTGTTGGTGGAATCTTTGAACTGAAACTGTATGATACATTGCAATTCGGAATGTATTTATGGGTGGGTGGGTTTGGGTGCATATTGCATGTTTTTTGGGTTTTCTATTTCGTGTTGTATAGGAGAAAACTGGTATTTTCATTTATAACTTTACTAATATAGATATTTAGGGGGGAAAATTAATGATTACAAAATTCTGATTTGTTCAAACACGTCTGATGAATATATTTTAGATTCAAAATAAAGTATGTATAAGCTTAACACAAATGCATCTTAAGGCAAAACATCTTTCCTTCAGTGTGATAGTAATAATACGTGAAGTTATGTAGTTATTTGAGTTAGTAATAACCACCCAGCTGAGTTAGGGAATAACCAACGAGCCTATCTATAAATGGGCGTTGGAATGGATGGAAAGATGGTTGGTTAGTTGATAGATTCTCTCTCTCTCTCTTAATATATATATATGTATAATATTCTTCTTTTTCTTTCATAACACAGGGAGGCATAAAGAAAGTAGTATGAGCATCGAAGTTTTTTAATACACATTTTTATTCATGTTTTTGTATATCACTAAATTTTCACCCTCATTTCTTCTAACAAGTATTTACCCTCACATGCAGACTACTGCTGCTGATGCACTTTCAAAGTTTTATTATCCTCCAGTTGCTGCCGTATCCATATCCTATCCAAAAGAAGCTATTCGAACGGAATGCTTAATAGATGGTGAACTAAAGGGGTTTGGGCAGTTGCATCCACGTACTCAAGGAGTGGAGACATTAGGTAAACATATAGTAGGATATGGTAAAAGCCAAGGTGTATGACAGAATTTTTTTATCTAAATCGATTACTATCCAACTTTGATTTGGGAACTTTATTTTGGTGGTTATGTTATTGCATCTAGTCAAGTTTGACAATGAGGAAACTAAACCATTTTTTTATTTTTCAGGAACTATATACAGCTCATCACTCTTTCCTAACCGAGCTCCTCCTGGAAGGATTCTACTTTTGAATTACATTGGAGGGGCCACAAATCCTGGAATCTTATCAAAGGTTTGATAACTCTTGAATGAAACCCTAATATTTGTTGAGATAGATGCAATTATATGAACTGTTATTTTGGTGAATTTGGTGATTCCCTATGTCGTTTCAAATGTTAATGTTGAAAGTTGAAACCATTGGTGGTCCTAGGTTTAGGCATAATCTCTGTGATTTGACTGATACATGTTGACAATTATAAATGATCTTGTGATTACTAGATAGATCTGCCCCTCCTATTTGCTCATGAAGCATTTTCTTTTTCCCAGACGGATGATGCCCTTGTGGAAACAGTTGACCGAGATTTGAGGAAAATCCTTATAAACCCAAACGCAAAGGACCCGCATGTATTGGGCGTGAGATTGTGGCCTCAAGCTATTCCGCAATTCTTAATTGGCCATTTCGATCTCTTAGACGCTGCTAATGCTGCTCTGAGGAATACTGGGCATGAAGGGCTGTTTCTTGGGGGCAACTATGTGTCTGGTGTTGCCTTGGGACGATGTGTTGAGGGAGCTTATGAGGTAGCAGCCGAAGTGAACGACTTTCTATCGCAGAAAGTGTACAAATAGGGACAAATTTTGTTGGGTTGTAGGAATTTGGTAGGACCCGTATATCATTCCATAGTGATGATAGAGTTTCGCTGACTTGTCACACAAGATTTGAATTTTGGTGGCTACTGGTGCGGATCCCATTTATGTTATTCTCGTACTGTTGTAATAATTAAGGTTATCACTTTTCCACTCTATTCTAATGCGGACCTTTTGTATTTAACGAATAAACACACATCGCAGAGTTGACAGTTGGACAGAATTAAAAGCGTCGCGCCATTATTAGAGTTGGTTTCTAGGGCAATCCCGTGGTCCGTTTTGCACTCTATCGTGGATTTGTATATTTCAACTTATTATATAATATAATCGCATGAATGGAATGACTTCGAGGATTTCGACTTTCTTTGTCTATATTCCATTGGAATTCATGTTTATTAATTTCCACGTGCTTCGCTCGCTGATTTATTAATTTCCCGTGAATGACGGCCAAAAGTCTCTGGAAATAGGTAGAGGCATGGGGAATGAACGCAGTAAACTTAAGATAGGAAGGTCAAGAACTGGGAGAGCAAAATGTTGCAAAGAGGAGCTCAGGATTTTATATATATGATTTAGGGGGTAAATGTTGAGGCAAATGAGTAATAATAAGCAATGGGGGGAAATGAATTGAAGGTTGAAGGAATGTTACATGGGAGAATTAAAAAGTGCGTATCTAGAAAGTTTGACTGGGGATGAGATTCAAAATTGCAAAGGCGGAGGCAATGATGACGGCAAGGGGAAGCAATGGGTAAAAACAGGGAATGACAAAGAAATGAGAAGATTTGGTCTTTAAACGGCGAGACACATCTACTGGGCCTATTGGCGAAAAAGCGCTTGCGGGTTTCCCCTTTGCTTTTCTAAGTTTCAACACAAAATACTGTGTTGGCGACCAAATGACAAATTGATGGCTCATTGAAGCAACCTTATGGTTGGGGTGGTGGGGGACATTTCCCCTTTTTCTTTTTCTCCCTCTTTTGAAAAATTCATATTCCCACCCTCTTCCCCCTTCCCTTTAGCTCCAAGCAAAATCCCCTTCTTCCTCCGAATCAACATGGGAATTATTTTCTGCCTTTGAACCTGGGCTAACCAAATCCCCTCCCTCCGGCACGTGAATTTATACACGTGGGCCGCCAGATCTTGGGTGCCCATTTTAATATTCACCCCTTTGTGCCTTTTCTTTGTATCGTTACCAGAGTTTATTGCCTGTCACCAAGGTAGGAGCTTTGCCACCACTTGTTACCATTAAAAAAAAACAAGAAGAAGAAGAAGGAGCCATCCCTAGCAGATTCAACGATCAAATATTTCGCCTTTTTACTTATTGCCCATAAATCGCTTTTGATTATTCCTTCACTGAAAATTACTACCCTCTTTATGCACAGCATCAAAGAAGGGAAATGATACCAGTTAGCTGTGTCTGAAGCAGGAGAGGCCAGCTGTCGAATTGCGAATAAGGTTCGCTCAAGTTGAAATGAATGGATTGCAACTCCCTTTCATGAGTATGTTTTTTGATGTGGTTGATGGGTTTGTAAGTGTTGGCAGAAAGAGGGGTTATTTCAAGAAGTACATCAATGATGTTTCTTGGTATAGAGGGGGAGTATGCGTAGCGTCACCAGTACCAATAATGGCTTTTTCATAAATATATAATACAAGTATCTGCGCCCAAGGCCCCTCATGCGCAACACGATGATTATATCCATTGAACATTGATTCATAGATTACATCTGCGTACAAGGTTTCAGATATCAATGTTCTTTTGTCCACCTGAGTTTCCCCCCATTCCTTTCTCCACACAGTCCACATTCGTTCCCTTAGTATTACCTCCTACACGCTTTGTCTCTCTCTTGTCTCTCTTCTTTTCCTCACTAATTACTTACTTACTACTGTATCTGAATAGATATATATTTCTCTCGAGTTTTCAGAAACTAACTAATGAGCCCGCCCATTTAATTCTCGCAGCTCGTACCGAAATCAGATTTGTCACGGAATTAAGACGTTGTTTTTTTAATGACACGTGTAGTTGTCGGCTACCATGGCAACATTTTAGGTCTACCAATGACATGGAAGGAAGATAAAGAGGGAGGCGGGGAACGCGGCTGTTGAGGAAGTCTTTTTCACAGATCTCTCTCTCTCCCCTCTCTTTTGTCTCTCTCCGAGGCTGACTCTGTTTATTTAAAGCCTTAAGGTGGCGGCTTCTTTGAGTCACATTATTATTCCACACAGACGATGGGGAAAGCCTCTAGCTCTTCTTCTTCCTCTATCAGCAGCAACAACCACCCACTTATCTCCACCGCTTCATCCCTCACTCGCCTCCATAGCTCTGATCTTCCTACGGATCTCAGGCTTGGTCTCAGCATTTCTGCAACACAACATGTTGGCTCTTCTGTTTCAAGGTATGAATATTACAGAGACCGCATATATATTTCATGCACCATCTGGGTTGTTTTATCAGATTCTGATTATCCTTAAAATCTCATACCAGGGGTCAAGGAACAGATTATTGGATCCCAAACCAGCGAGCTCATGCGGCAGAAGTAAATGATTGTGGCGATCATAGCAGCTTGTTTGTAAAGGTGTACATGGAAGGCATTCCAATAGGCAGAAAACTCAATCTGGTAGCTCACGATGGCTACCATGGGTTAGTGAGGACTCTGGAAAACATGTTTGACACTACCATTCTCTGTAAACCTCCCAAAACCTGATCACTGTGCTTTTCTGATTCTGTGCTCTTAACATTTTGATTGCTCTAATGCAACGTGGTGTGGCTTGAACAGGGGGCACAGGGATGGATGGGGTGCAACCAGAGAGGTGCCATGTGCTAACATACGAAGACGAAGAAGGAGATTTGGTGATGGTCGGCGATGTTCCATGGGAGTGAGTGATTTTCTGAATCTCCTGGGTATTGTGACAAACACATGGTATTCCATATTTGGACATGAACTTATGATGTCTTGTTTCGTTGCAGAATGTTCCTATCAACAGTGAAGAGATTGAAGATAACGAGGGTAGACGCATTCGGGTGTTAGGCAATTTCAGAAATGACAGTGCAGTGTCTGGATTTGGCGGTTTTCCAATTTTGTGCTATAGTTAGTTGTAGTGGTAGTGATCTGTGATGAGGATCAGGGTAGTGTTAGGGAAAGCATGCTGAAAGCTATAGATGTATATGCACAGCCCCAAAACTTTATCCTTTTTCTTTAGTAAAAGAAAGTGGAAAAAAGACTAGTTCTTGTACATTCTTAGCTAAAACTGCCCTTACTTTTCTTCCACCAATTTCAATTTGAACAATTAATAGTCTTCTCTCATTCACCATTTTAAACCACTTGTCTACTACACTGGAAAAGAGAGGGTCTGAAAAGGGAAACAACAGCCGAGTAAATGCTCATTTTTTTTTTTGTCGAATGCACAGCTAAGTAGATGCTGGAATGGAATTCGCCGTAATAATGGAAGATGTGCTATAAATGGTGGGGCAAGAAGAGACATTGGAACTTGGAAGGAGAAATGGCTCAAATCCTTTTTTTAACAAAAAAAAGGCCATACCTTGCAAAAATATGAAAGAAAAGTTGTAGAGTTATAGAAAAACCAATTGCAGAAATTGAAGATTATGGATGAAAAATTGTAGATTCTCAATTTAGTCTTTTTCTCCAAATATATATATGAGCCATTTTGGACCAATTTTCATACGTGTGGATTTTTTTTTTTATATATAAAAATTTTTATAAAGGGTTAGGCTTACCCACAATCTTAGGGTAGGGCAAAATCTCCCTTCCTCCTAAACGATACTAATATCGGGTAGGGCAAGCAGTCTATTACGTAGGGATTGTTTTTTTTTGTATATAAATTTTTGGAAAGGGGTTGGACTCACCCATGATCTAAAGGCAGGGCGAAATCTCCCTTCCTCCTAGGCGATATCAATATCGGGTAGTGAGTGCCGTCAGGGATTGTTAGCAGACTAGGTAGATTGATAATAAATAGGCCTGAAGTCCCGAATTTAATCAATTTTTTTGTTGTTCACCTAATTCATTGGAGCTTTATCCCGATTATATCTAGATCCAACCCTCGTCGCGCACCTAGCTATGGTGGATGAGTCTCCTAACGGGGATTTTTTGTATATGCTAAGACTCGAACTCGAGATCTCACTTAAATGATATCGAGCTGTTTATCACTCAGACCAACAAAGTTAAGTATTTTTTAAGTCAACGAATTTATGTTCCCTTAACAACTGAAAAACGAAATTCCACCCAACTAGTATTTTCAGTAGCCCAAAACCATTAGCTAGCATAAGAATTTTCAAGCCTTCGGCTAAGGCCCAAAAAATTAAAAAAGAAGAAGAAGAAGAAAGAATTGAATGATAAAAATAAAAAAGATTACATGAGAAAAAGGTTCTAAACATATTAGACCCATATAAATAATGTAGGAGGATATTTTTTGTCGTATGATAAAACATTACATGAGAAAAGTCGGAATTCATCATGGGTAGATGGCCCCTAAGAAATACTGCAGCATATGTAATTGTAAAGTACTTTTTGGCAAGCAGAACATGCATAAATTTTTTTTTCATGTGGGGACAAAAATGAAAGACAATTCAGAGGAAACGGGAATTGTCGTTTTCCTGCTCCTCACAGACAAAGTTATGGGACAAATTAACAGCGACTTCGATTTCTCCTTACTTTACTTGAAAATACAATAGTCAGTAAAGTCAAATTGCTATGGTAAGCATAGCGAAGAACCTAATGAAGGACAATAGAGTCATAAAAACATTCCATGATATAAGTCTGGCTCCTTATTTAGTACTGGTCAGAGCTTAAGTCAAATTTCATAGCATGACCAAATGTATAAGAAAGCAAAAATAGTGTGTGCAACATATTCAGTACTAGTATGGTAATATGGAGATTTAAATAAGACAGTTTAAACCTCAAACTCATTCAATTCCCTGTAGCATTATTAATTAGTCCACCTATTGGTCAAGATAAATAACCAATTCAAAAGCGGTGAAGAGAAATTAAGAAGAAGCAAATTGAAGAAAGCGAGTCTAAACCCATTGGAAATATAAAAAGTAAAAATGCCATAATAAAAATAAGTAAAGCCCGGCTTGAAAAAGGAGGTGCACGCCGAAAACAGATTACTATTCATTTTTATAGTAACAAGGCAAAACTAGTATCTTTTGTCATCACGGAGGACGGGATAGCAAAGATCCAAATATAACGGATAATCAACGTGGACATCGTCCACGTCTTTTGAAATCATTTTTCTTCGCCACCCTGACGTGGTCGTTTATCTCTCGGCACCATCCTTCTGTGACGATAGCTACCGACGATAGCCATAAATTATACAAGCAGAGAACTACTCCACGTGAACTATGGTCTCTAGGAATATGCTTCGACTTACAACACATAAAGACAACAAAAGGGTTAGTTACAACTTAATTGAAATGATTTCTGATGAGCGCAATCCAAATTAGGTCCCGTGTCCACGTTAAACAAGTTGGCATATCTTTGGAAGAACCCAATCCGATCATTCACTCTGGCGTCGTTAGGGATCCCACACCCAATTCACCGTTGATTATGTTGGTCACCAACCCATACCCAGCCGTACGATTAGCCTCTGTATCAGTTTTTGTGGGCACGTATTCCCCCACCATCACACTGTGGGGAGAAGGTATCGGCTTTCGTTCTGTCATCCAAAACCACAGAGCCGTCTTAAACGCAATCACAGGATTGTTGGATCCGATCTCAGGATTCATCAACCCATCATATCCCAAAGCCTTCCCTGCTGGCCCATAGTTAAAGTTCCTGCAAATCAAATCAAATCAAAAGCCAAAATCAATCGATACACCCACATCAAAGCCAGAAAGTAAAAAATGGTATGAATGGGTAATAATAATATATACCAAGAGAGTTGGATGGGTCCTCTGCCAAAGTAACCCTTGCCAGGGTTACAGGGCCGTTGAGTGTTGTTGGAGTCACGGTAATTACTCTGAGATTTGAGTTCTTCCTCGAAGCACAAGCCCCAGGCAAAGGGTCCATCAGGGTCAGTGGCCCACCCACCGGTGGTCTCGTGGGAGATCTGAGCGAGAAATGCAGCGATCTCACGCTTTCGTGTGCTTATATTTCCTGCGGTGCCAAATTCAGGGAAGCTTTTGGCTGCCTGAATGAAGGACTTGTAGGTGTAGAAGTCCTTTGCAGGGCATGCGGAGCCATCTTTGTGGAGGAAGATGGTTTTAAAGAGCTGTTTGCTTATGAGAGATGAAATGGAAGACGGATCACGACGAGCCTCGGCTCCCAAGGATGCAGAGTAGGGATGGCAGAGTAACGAGGTTGAGAAGATGAAGAAGAAAGAGGATGCCGTATTTACTGAACTGTAGTTTTCTGTGTTGGAAGGAGAAGGAATCAGAAGAGCCTTTATAGAGCACAAGTACTTTGCCCTGGTCGTATGCTGCAGAAGAAAGCAATGGCATACTGTTTGTGTTGTGAATGAGCATAAACAAGTAGTGACCATCAGGAATTCGACAAAAGAGAGGGAGGAAACAGGACAGGAAGGAAAAAGGCATCAGATTTTTTTTTAAAAAAAAAAGGAAAAATCCGTCAGAGAGGAATTGTATAAAGTTGGCGAGGTGAGCCGCATCAAAAGTACTCGGGGGATACGTAGGAGAGGAGCGTAGGTTCGAAAATAAAAATACGACATAGTTTTCGGATATATGCACACATGGGAAATCTTGGAGTTGCTTGGGATGCAAAATATTAAATATGCAATGAACAAAAAGCATTATATGTATGAAAACTGACTCCGTTTCTCTCTGCCCTGCCACTGCAAAAAGCCAAGTATTGCAGTAATAGATGGGCTAGCGGCAACTGAATTAGAAAAGTATTAATTATTTAGAGTGGGGTTGACTAATTGACTTGAGCACCACACTACTCGCAGTACACCGCAATAGGGTGCAAACACATCCCCGATCGACTCCGAAACTTAATTAATCATAACAATATTTTTAAGATCTCAGAATAAATAAATAAAAATTGAATCTCCGTATAAAAGAGAACCATATCTCATACCACAGTCAATGGAAGGGCTGTGACAGGGTTTCCGTGGGTCAATCAAATACCCGGAAGTTTGTCAACTAAACAGTGTCTTACCCAAAATAAGCCACAACTAAAAAAGCTCGACTGAGAAGACTGAATGAAACATGAAATGTTCTTTTTTATCTCGACGGGCAAATAAATTAATAAACAAAAACGGATAAAGGCCCATCCAATTCATGGATCCATCCTTCAATTTAGGACCTACGTATCTACTTTCTGCGGGCCGCCCTTCCATCCCACTGGGTTTGAGGGTTTTATTAGGAGCAGGATGGCCCAATGTTCAGCCACAATACTCATTGTTAACTTTAATATTTTTGTGCCAATAAAAGTTGACACATATAGTAAAAAATAGACTTATATCTTATAAGGATATAAGTTTAATTTCCATTGCAGTCATAAGAGTTTCTTTGATAGACGATCTCATAAGTCTCATGTAAGCGCTCTCTAAGCTTTGGGGCTATACCCTAGTCTTGGTGAGGGACCAGTGCCGAACTCACCTAAATTTTTTTGTAACAAAAAGAACTTTAATATTTTTAATCAGGAAGCCTATCACAATTAACACTTAACTGATTTCATTAAGCATCTAGCCAGAGACTCGATTCCTAGCGGTGCGTATAGAGATAATTTCATAGTTAGTACTAAAACCCTTTCGAAAAGTCTACAGTACAATGAGATTAGTTACTAATTCTGGCGATGGATAGCCCCAGCTTACTTTAAAAAGACATTAATATTTTTAGGACAATGATGGCCCCATGTTAGATTAGGAGGGACATGTTAATTTTCAGCATTTACAAGTGGTTGGGCCTCTGGGTAATTAACTCTTATATATGGCACCTATATGTAATTCTCAAAAAATATCTCCATGGTCTTTTATATCGGCAATATATATAAGCATTTGGGTAGCAAGATGCAACCAAAATCTAAACACGTGTCTACAATAAATTTTAAAAGAATGCAAATGATCAAATAAAAATAATCAGCTTGTTAAACCATTTATAACAAACGCTAGCAAATTTAGTTTGGAGTTGTATGAGGCATGAAATGTGGGGCGAGTGCTAAATTCTGAAACTACGTGCTCACTTGCCTAACTCATGACCAGTGCTTTGCGTCAGCTTAGATAATAATGAAAGGTTGGTCACTGAATAATCCTCTATAGAGATAGGATCGAATTAATAGTCACCCACTTGCATTCCTGAAAGCTATTGCATGCAATAATACAATAAGACAAAGTTGTATTCAAAGGAGCAAAGAATAAGGCTCCAAATTTTGCGAATAGTAAACGGTTGAAAATGGGCACTACCCTCTCAGCTTTCTCTTTCTCGCAACAAGAGGTCGCTTCTTTTTCCAAATTCATGAGTTAATGGTGGGGTTCAACCTTTGCTAAACCCTGACTTCTAGGTCAAAACTCGACGCCCTATTGTCCATGCACCCTAATGTCAAGATAGGAAAACAAGGCGTAACAAATAGGTGTTAGACCGAAGGATTTTATTCATTTAAATATGAGTACTTAAATTTAAATTTACGTGAGTATAAAAGATATTTTTAGAAGAGTTACTTTTATTTGAACCTGGTAATACTTGAATATGAGCCAATGAAATAGTTAAAAAAAATAATATGTATAAATTTTGTTTCAATCCCTTCATTTTCATTCACTACTGTAGAAATAGGCTTTTGTAGCGCACCTTATGTAGCGCTCATGGAAAGCGTGCCACCAAAGGCAAGAAAGAACCTATTGTAGCGCTTTATAAAGAACGTGCTACATCAAGTAAGCCCCTTACGTAGCGCTTTCCCAATAAAACGCTATCATGGATGCTCAAAAATTTTTGAAAAAAATTAATATATCTATTGTAGCGATTTCCCAAGAACATGCTAGGTAAGAATATGACCTATTATTATGCTTTACTAGGAAAGCACTACAATAGGTCATTTTTGAACTTGTAAGCAGCTCACACTTTCGAAAAACCCTAACTGCCCTTCATTTTTCTCTAGCTCTCTCTCTACAACTCTCACGCTCCATCGTGCCACCACCCACATTCCCTCTTCGTCGACGTTATTCAAGAGCTATTCACCATCGTTGCATTGTCGGAACTCTTGAGGTACGTTCCCGTCTTCCTCTTCCTCTCCTTTCGTCGCCATTCTCCCTTACCCCCAAATCCTTATCGGCCCAGCATGAAACAACGTCTTCACCTGTCTCCTCCACCCCTAAGCTATAAAAAATGAGCCATTTCTTCACGTTAGCTACCTCTCCCATTTCCCTCTTCTCGTCCGACACATTCTACTCGCTCTGCTTTGGGTTTCGTCAATCTTGCTTTCGTTCTCTGCTCAATCTCACTCAGGGTGAGATTCTCCATCAATCTCCATCTTTAGGATCAACCTTCAGCCTTCAAATAAATTTCTTATACTTTTTAAATTGTGACTACCTTTATAATTTTAAAATATGTAGCTTCAATATATTGAACATTCAAAGAAGAAACAAGGAACGCCTAGCAAGTAAGGCGCCTCTGACCAAACTATATGCCTCCTCCTCTTTTCACTATTCTTTTAGGGATATGAAGCCTCATTTTGCTTGGGTATTGTATCTGCTTCCTCAACTTATTCTGCCTCTCCAAGAATTTCTAGTTGAGGTGGATTCTATTTATAGTAATTTGGTTAATCTGGTTTTCATTTGCATTTTCCAGCACATAGATTTTAATCCTCTGTTGGCCTTCTGGGGTATCTATCTACTTGGTCGTTTTGTTATGAATTTTATATTTTGCTTTTTTAGTTGTGCTTCCTGTATTGTTATTACTTATTAGTCTCTAGTCTCCAATTGCTTCATTAATATGATGCTGCTAAGAAAAAAGGGTCTTGAGAGATGTGATAGTTTTTGTGAGAAGGAATTGTTAGTATCACCTACTAAAAATATATTAGCAATTTTAAGTCGAGTCCCAAGATACTATCTTTAAGAGCTATCATGCAACCACCGGCTAACTATGATGCGGCACTCCTATGATTAAACAAAATATTTTTACAAAAAACAAGGCGACAGAATGGCAGAAAATAATAAAACTCAACAGGCATAATAATTATTAGAAGACAAGAAGAATGCCTGAAAGCTCAAAGGCGGTGCACTTGATCCTTGAACCACGTGTCTTAATTATATATAGGCCACAGAAATGCATAAAACGTTTGGCATGCCATAAACAAATTTGATGACCATAACTTATCGATTTCTAGACGTTGGAAGGCAACAATATCACATAATGTGTCAGTTCAAAAGTTGAGAAATAAATATGTTTCATAGCCATCAAATTCTAGACATTTCCACATTAAAAAATTATTTAGAACAAAACCGTTTCTTGGTTCAAATATTCCAAGTCCAAATTTGCAATGAACATATTGACAATATAAATTAAAACATTAAGAGACTATCTCAACGCCTTGAAACCTTCAGCCAACAACTTTAATGCCGTTAAAATAATAGATTTTCCGGTATCATAACACAATTTAATTTGTTTTTTGAAAAATATTACTGGTAAAAAGTGCTTATAGTCCGCATTTAGCTACGCGCATGGGTGGGGGAAGAAATCGCCAGATTTTCACTAATTTGGCCCATTGCACTAGTTTATTACTCCTCTTAGTCCAATATTATTTAAACACTTAGAATTGCATTGTGTGATGTAAAAATTTCAATATTTATTCTATTTACTATTTAGTTATGTTGCTCTTTTTTCTTTATTTATACTACAGCAGGTAGTTGGTACTTTATTAATTAAGACTATTGTTATTTTGATTTTTTTTGTTTCAAGTATGTTTTATGGACATGTATGTTCTTTTGGTTTGTTGAGGAATTCTGTTCAAGAGGTGTGTAATGAAGAAATCTTTTTGTTTAATGTTATATATCTAAGATATCGAGTGAGTTTAGTCTAAAGAGTAACATAAGTATAGTGCTTATTAAATGTGAAAATTTAGTTTCTTGTCCGATTCTCTCTCCAGTAGTATGTATATAAGGTAATGGCATGTAGTGCGTAATCTTATATTCTAGTTGCTCATAAAGAACACTCATAGCACAATGCTTTTGAATTTTGATAAAGTATAGATAGTTGTAGAATGTTATGCTTAAGACTAAGATAGATGTTGGAGCCCTACTCTTTGGTTATAGAATCTCAAAACCTAAAATATATGTCTCACATAAGTTATAGTGTTGACCATAATGACAGGAGATATTCAATGTAACATTTTGGCTTAATTTTGATTTGAAAATTTCTGATTATACTCATTTTTACTGGTGAGGAAAAAGAACATTCTTGATGAGGAATAAATGATTAATCTTCAAGTAAATGTACTGTGCTTTTTTTTTCTTGTTGAGTTATGTCATGTTTCCAGTTATTATTGTTTAAATTATCTTTATTTGTGAAATAAATGATATTTTTTTTTCCTTTGAATAAAGTGATACTAACGTCAAAAAGAATAAGGGGAAGTACTAGGATACGGGCACTTGAGCAAATGCTTGAGGATAATGTGAGTTTTCTTAATTGTTATATGTTCTATTATATTACTAAATTGAATTTTTGTTTAATTTTTTTGACAGGGTAATTGATGATGGAAATTAATCAAAGAAGAATTTGGGGGGGGGGGGGAATAAAGGATCGTAACATTAGTTATAACTAACGTGTTTTGTCTACCAATACCAAAAAAGGAGCTAGTATCGAGGCCGTTCAAGCGATAGCTTGATGAATAATTTTTTCTTTAAAAAAATTATGTTATGTAGCGCTTTATTGAGAGAACACTATAAAACAAGAAGGGCTCTTATAGCATTTTAAAAAGCATTACGGATCTAATCTCTTCAGATATTTTTATTATCAAATAAGCATATCAAACTATAGAACATCTCAATTTAAATAATATTTATAAAGTTTAAAAATAAATATAAAAGTTATCAATGGCATATCATATTATAATATTTATATGACTCTTACTCAAACAGAAGTTTCTTATAAATAAAAAAAAGATACAGATATAAGTTGACAACTCATTTAACTTGTGAGTTTATCATATAAAAATTGAGGATATTGATCACATCTTTAAATTTTATCATTTAGCTTATAGTATTTAGAAGAAAATCCTCTATAGAGATATTTGCACTAATTTTTTTGGACAAGATAGTGTTCAGTGACTAAAGAAAATTATTTTAACTTAGCAACTATATATTTTTTAAAAAATTGATATAAGCATTATTTGTTAAAAATTGTTGAAGGCTAAAAATAGATAAATGTTTACAGATAAAATATATTCTCTTAATAGAATTTTAGTATAAGTAACAACTATCGTTAATTATATTTTAAATAACTTTAATATTTATATACTATTTTTGTAAAAAAAAAATGTATAGCTAGTTTATATAGTTTTATTTTAATTATTTAGTTTATAATAATTTAATTTATTTTTATAACTACGATATTTTTATGTCATTTTAAATGAGAGTATCTACTAAATTTTAGAGGTACGGTCATTAAAAAAAAGCGCTGTATAAAGCTATTGTAACATTGTTATTCGAAGTACTACAGGAAAAAAAATTGAGATATACAAAAGACAATTTCTATAGTAGTGATTAATGAGGACTTTTTTTTTGAATAAGTGGACCATTGAAAACATCAATTTCTTGGATTCCGTGCATGGCCTGACTCTTGACTAATGACTATGATCATCTCAGGGAATACACCTGTAACAATATAATAAGCGATGAGTTTAAGCTGCTTAGTGTTCATTTCCACATTTAGCCTTCCTGCGGATCAATAATAATGAATTGTATATGCTCCTCTACATCTCTTGATCAATGATAATACTTGCCCCCTACAGTTTTGGCATGTCGTAAAGGCGTCTTGAACTGAAAATTAACGCGACTCTGTTTTATTATGATGCGATTTTTGCCCCACGTTTTGTTATAATTCATGCACGTCAACATCAGATATATGGCATTAGCTAAGAACCGGTCCAGTCTGCAAGATGGTTCTATAGGGTAGGCTAGATATATAGCGTGGGGCTGGAATCCAAGTAACTAGGGAGAAACAATATTATAGAAAATTGCTTTGAAAGTTGAAAATATATATGAAGGAAATTATATATTTAATTCGGATCAAACGGGAAAAGCCGCAAAGCTGAGGGCCTAGCGCGTTAGCCCCATAATACCCCTTATGTATTATTTTCAAGATTTTTTAGGTTACGTTTTTCTTTTTTTGCGAGAAATACGAAACGATGGGGACAAGTTGAATAGTAGTCTGTGAGATGGGGTCTTTTTTCCGACCAAGTTATAGACAAATGAAGAAGGATATAAAATGAAATCAACTTGGCATTGACTTGCGGATACGCTTATATGTGAGTCTTCACATGGAAACGTCAGAGAAGAGATCTGAGGCTGATTTCTCAAGTGAGCTAATTAACGTTAATTAATACGGTAGGTCATGATTGTTAGCTATATTGCATAACAGGGCTCCCACTATACTATATTTTTAGTTTTTAGTGCGCGTCTGTACCACGAGGGATACATAGTCTCCATTGAAAAGCCAGCTGGATATAGATTGTGAAGAGACACGTCCAAACACCATTGACTTCATTTTCCACTCTCTTTGACCAATTCCAAAATCATTCAGTGGCGAAAGAATACCGTGATTACAAAAAAATCATTCAGACTTTAATTATATGACTATACACATGTGTGTGTGAATTCGTCTAATGTTGTCTTATTAATATATTAACTATAAATGATCGTCGAGCTCTCCCGTCGACTAGTTATGAGGCATTATATGGTTGTCGCGTTACCTGTTCTCCAAGGTTGCAGCGTCTCCTGTCCGAGGGTAGGGGCAACCAATTTTAAAATAAAAATATTTAATTTGATCCTTTAAAATAAGTTAAGGATAAGATTGGAGTGAGTGAGTTCGATTATGAATTCGATTTATATTAACTTTCACAGCTGCCCACGTGTGCGTGTTATTTGTGCGCTCGTTTGTGGCTAATTAGTCTAAAATTAAAGTTTAAAATGGAACTAATTAAAGGGCTGTTTATTTTTGTTTTCAAAAGCAGTTTCTTAAAAAAAAAAAAATAAATTGTTTTGGCAACTTATTTTCATTTAAATATTTTTTAAAATAAAAAAATTGAAAACTGTTTTTATAAATATAAAATTGTGAACAAATTTTAAATATTTTATAAACCATGGCTGTTGCCATCATTGATCACACCACTATTTGTCGTCACTTGACAACGGTCAACAATAAACATACCATTACCTTCTCACCACTTAGGGCAACTTCCACCGTCATTTATCATCACCTAACAACTGACAATAACCGCTGCCGCCATTGATTACCACTATCATTTTCTTTGTCACCGACAAAGATGACGACCACTGTGATCCATTGAGGAAGATCACCACCGTCATCGGACAATAAGAGCCACAACGATAATTGCCGACTGGTGGCTACCACCATCGTTGATGGCCGATGACAACCACCATTGGCGGCGGCTAATGATGACCACCACCATCCACCCTATTGATTGTCACTGTTAACGATGACCACGTCACAGTTTCTTAATTCTAAAAGTTGGTTTGAAGAACAATTATTCTAAACAAGTTTTTATATTTTTAAATATATTTTTTAAAATAATTATTTGAACAATTTTTTTATTTTTTTTATTTCTAGAACTTGTTTTTAACAACAATTTTATAAAACTATTTTGAAAAAAAATAGAGAATAAAAACAAGCAGGCTCAAAACTACTATATGTGCTATATTTTTCTTCTTCTTTTAGTGCATTGGCATGGGGACAATTTTCTCAATACACACGAAATCTAAGATAGAAGAAAATTCCAAAATCCCTCAGAGAGCAACACAATTATTAAAATGATTCAACAAAAAAATTGATCGAAATGCGATGAAGTTAGCTGAATTAATAATATCAAAATGTGCAACCAGACACTTACGTAAAGTCGACAAAGTCTTATAAAAAAATTATTATTAATTTTTTTCTAGGAGTATAATAAAACTCCCTCCTTAAATAATTAATTGGCACCCGGGTAGGTATACATGTTGTATTATAGTGAGAGTCTGAATTTTGTATCTGAAAAGACGAGAGACATGAGACTCAGCTTTGAAAAAGGAGGTAATCAGGCGCAACAGGATAACACTGATTACGCACAAGAACCAGAAAAATATAAAGACGATGATATAACAATACTTAACCTTCAATTAATGAAAGGCCATTCGTATTCGAAGTATATATACGTGTTCAGCATACGCAGGGGCTCATGATTCATGAAGAAGAAATTTGAAAACATGAAGATGTGAAGACCGATAAACGTGTCCATGATTCATGAGTGATGAAGGGAACTGTTATTGTTCCATATGTAATATTTCAAAGGATACGAAAACTGATTAATTCGTCAGTGTTAGAATGGAAGGAGGAAATGGCGTGGTAGTGCGACTTTGAATTCATCTTCGATCCTGGGACGTGGTCGAATGCTCCCATTGACGTCGTCGTCGGCTTCAAAGTCAGTGGGTTAGGTTTTCCAAGCCAAAGGGCCCCACTATTTCTAACCCCTTGTCCGATTTGAGCCGTGCCGTCTCCTCCTTTGACCTCAGTCACTGTGCCCGTTTGGTTTAATTTTCCGATCAAAGTTTATGTGAAAAATATAATTTGAAAGTTATTTTAGAGAATAACTTGTAGATTGAAGCTTTTGGGGGAAAAAATTAATTTTAAAAAAATAAATATTTGAACAGTTATTATTAAAATAATATTTATTAAAAAATTATGAGAAAAGATATAAGATAAAATGATAAAAAAATAGAGCTAAAATAATTATTATATAGTTTAAAAATATTTTTACCACCTAAAATTATACCCATAAATTTATCTAAAATTATAATTTTAAATATAAAATCTTTTCTTGACATTAAATGGTTATTTACGATTTGAGTTAAAAGTATTTTGAAACAATAGCTTGGAAAGAAACCAGACTCCCTGCCAGTCACGAAGACGGAAATCCGTTATTTTAACGGCGACGCTAAAGTGTAAAGGTAAGAGTCCCCTCCTAGGCTCCTACAATAATCTTCGCATGACGTCAATTATCCCGGGAAATTAAAAACGGTTGGTCCTGAACTGAAAGTCTTTAGGTTTTATCCTTCACCTTTTACTTTTTTTTAGTTTAATAATTAAAAAAATGAAGAAACCCTCAGGAGTCAGGGGTCGCGTGGCACATTTAAACCTTCTTGTTGAGAAAGGCTTCAATCATCAATTCAATTCAACCATTTCTCTACAACCCTTCTCCTCTCACTGGAAATGGCAAAGCAACAACAACAACACCGTGAATTGATCTCCACTAGCTCCGGCGACTTCCTCCGCCAGAATTTAGGTCCAATGAACGACGACCCCATCGATCGTCCTATCATCAAAGAAATGGATTTCTTCTCTTGTGCTTCACCCGGTAAATCTTTCGAGACTAGAAAGCAGCGGCACCAAGATCCTGACGACAGGATCAATCACGATGGATCATCAACTGCTCTCTCACCTGATCGCCCCGTTAACGTAGGGTTTCTGTTATATGCATGCTTTCTCCATTTCAATCTTTTGATTCTCTCAAGTTTCCAATCTGCGCCAAATAAGGATTTGAAAATAATTATCGATCTGTTGTATTGTGCCTATAGACTGGACTGAATTTGAACTGTGCAAGTTCTGGAATACCAAGATTCGAAAACGATCAGGAGAAGCTCGATACAGAAGTAAGTGTGCGTCCGCATCTCTCTCTCACTATCTGGAGATATATAGACCCTCACACATACATATTAATTCTGCGATTATGTTCAGATGAGTGCACTTCAAGGGGAATTGCGGAGGCTTCATGAAGAGAATCAGAAGTTGAAAAATATGCTGGAACAGATCACCAAAAGCTATAACCAACTGCAGGCACATTTGTTTATCGCTATGCATAAACAAAAGGCTCAGGTAAATTAATTTGCCGTGTATATATGTCTATTTGTTTTAATCTTCCAGCCAGGGGCATTTTCAGAAGCAATAAATCTTTTTGGTTCTGAAGATATATATAATCGATTTTAAGAAGAAAGCATTATCTGTTTCATCGCGTCTCTGTGGTCAAAGCATGATCTGTTTCATCGCGTCTCTGTGGTCCTCTCTCTCTCTCTCTCTCTCAGAGTAAAGAAATGGCAACGTGCATCACTTTAATTGGAAATCGTGCAGATTCTGGATACTATCCCTAGACGCAGTGGGCACCTTTATTTTCTTATTGAAATGATGCCTCGAAATTATGAATTCTTGTTATTATTACTTCGATGAAATAATGAAATAAGTACTGTATAAATTTAAACTAAGAATAATTAAGCACATGACACGACTCAATAATCAATACTTGACTTGGGCCCTGCCCTTAGATTAGTTGATTCAGCACACAGAAAAAGGGTGAGGGGATCATACGAATCAAAGCACAGCGTGTGCAGCTGTTTTGTTAATATATGGTGGGAGTAAAACAGTAATTAAGGAATTGGTACTTTAGTCATTTGAACTGATCTTCTTCTTTTTTCCTATTCAGGAAGTAAAATCTAGTTATATTAATACACACGCGCGATATCAATGCGATAGACACATACACTAACGGTTTGTTTAGTATAGGTAATTTGGGGTGGAGGGAGGAAGAGGGGAGGAATTTTGTTCCTTTTATTTTGTTTGGCTAACTAAGACATTTAGGAGGGGAGGAAAATTTTTTTAAAATTTTTTCTCCCCCTCCAACTCTACTTCCCTTCTAAAATTAGAGAAATTTAGAAGGGAAGTGTAATATTATTATTTTATATTATTAATATACCTATAATTTTTTTAATATCATAATATTACCTCTATATTATATTTTATTAAAATATTCTATAAAATAATATAAGAGAAATTTGTTTATATAAAAGTATTTTTTCCTCCTTTTTTGAACCAAACAAAATAATATAAAAATTTATCTTCTTCCCTCCCTTAATATTAATTCAAATAAGATAATAATAATTTTTTTTTTCTTTTTCCTCTATTAAAATTTTTCTCCTTCTCTTTCCTTTGTTGAGTCAAATACACCCTAAAACATAAGAAATACATGAAATGATTCGACAAATGAGCTAAATGTAGCGTGGATACCGAACAGAATGTTGAAGCAAATGGGATGTTGTCGGGGCATGAGATATTGGACCCACGGCCGTCTACCAAATCAAAAGTGAATAATTCGGGTTCAGACGACAAGACTCAAGAGCTTTCAGTCTCTCCTTCATCAAACAATGCGGTCATGTCAAAGCAACTCCATCAATCACCTAAACTTCATGGAAAGCAAGCAGCTTGCCCTGAAACTATTTCCAAATTACCAGATCTCAAAAGCCAAGAACCAAAGGCGGATATTCATTTTAGAAAAGCCAGGGTTTCCGTACGTGCAAGATCAGAAGCTATTCTGGTACTGTTTTCATTAATCCTTCATATGTATAAGAAACAAAATATTCTGGGCAACGAAGCCAAGATATATATATATATATAAAGTGAACGATTTCTGTTAGTGCTTTTCAGATTAGTGATGGATGTCAATGGAGGAAATATGGTCAAAAAATGGCCAAGGGTAACCCTTATCCTCGCGCCTACTATCGTTGTACTATGGCCGTAGGATGCCCCGTTCGTAAGCAGGTGATTAATTAAAGGTTTTATAAATGTCCTTTCTTAGATTGTAGGGCTTGTTGTAATTCGCTTTATATTTGGTTAAATAGGTGCAAAGATGTGTTGAAGACAAGACGGTGTTGATAACAACGTACGAAGGGAATCACAACCACCCCCTCCCAACGGCGGCCACCGCCATGGCAAATACGACATCGGCAGCCGCAGCGATGCTTCTATCAGGTTCAACTATGAACAATGAAGCCTTAATAAATTCAGGTGGAGGGTACTTGTCGTCCATGCCCAACGCTTCAGTGGCAACCCTATCAGCCTCTCCACCGTTTCCTACTATCACTCTGGACTGGACTCAGACCCCCAAAAGCGTGCAGCTTCACCGGCCACCGTCCCATGGGGTTACGTTTCCTCTGCCATTGCACGGTCACCCACTGCACTGTCATCAGAAGCCACCGTTAGGGCAGCAACGGCAGCCTTCTATGGTTGAGACAATGAGTGCAGGTATTGCCTCTGATCCGAACTTCACAGCGGCGCTAGCGGCGGCGATTTCTTCTATCTTTGGGAGTAATTTGAATAGCGACGGGGGGAGTGGAAGTGGAAATGCTATTCCCCTTAAAGGGATTTCTGCGCCGCCTGAGCTTCCTCCGTCCTGCACAACATTCTCCACCAACTAGTATGAGCAACAGAGCGAGTATATGTAATATACAGACGCCTTGGGCTTGATTTGTATATTTGTACAGATATATACAAGAGAGGATTCAAATAGCGCAATTCTATTCTTTGAATGGAAAAAAACGAAAACGAAAATGGGGCAAAAATAATCCATTGGTCTCCCTGTTTATAATCACATACATCCAATATCACCACTATCTGATATTCTGATTCAATATTTGACAAAAAAATGTTTATTAATTATTTGCTATCCAATTCTCTCAACCAAAAATCCATTTCCAAATTGAGAATACATTTTAATTCCCGGTTTTTTTAGACCACCTGAAACTTGCTTGGCCAATCAATGGGGAAGCGGTGGGTGATAAATCCGGATGTATTGCGCGCTGATCACGCATAAATCAGCTTAGAGATTTTTCTTCTTCTTTTGTTTGAAGATATCATGAAAATTCATGAGCACTGTATTTTTTATAATGACATATCAGTTATAAAATATCAAATCATCTTATTCTATATATTAAAGATATGTTTATGTTTTTTTAACTGAAATATGCGTGTATATACACATAAAATTTATAAAAAATATTCATATTTGATATTACCAATTATTAATTATTGGTAATTTAATAACTTAAAAATATTTGATAAAATATCATTCTATATAATAGTTACTTTATTTTTTGAGCAAGTACTGGCATTATCAATTAATCCTATTATTTTGTCCCAAGCGAGGCAACTCTTTTAAAATGATTTTTTTCCTCGGCAAAATTTGAATCCATAACCTTGTTCAAGAAGTATTTAGTCCCTTATGTCTAGTCCAACAAATAACGGCAAGGGGTCTCTCCATTGAGGGCCTTCTTCATTGCCCTCCATTTAATCAAAACGGTCTAAACACAAGTAACCGATATTCGTTAAGCGAGTCTAGATCTATACCTCTATTGAGGGTTTTTGTACTATTTTTTAATATAAAACTAGGCTACTTGTATTTAGAATCAAAACTTGCCCGGCCGGAATTTTCTATCTGGATGTATTGCGCGCTGATCATGCATACACCAGCTTAAAGATTTTTCTTCTTCTTTTGATTGAAGATATCATGAGAATACATGAGTACTGTATTTTTTTATAATGACATATCAGCTATAAAATATTAAATCATTTTATCCTATTAAGTATGGTTTATGGTTTTTTAAACTGAAATATGTGTTTATGTTCATACTCATAAATTTATAAAAAAGATTCATTTTTGTTATTACCAATTATTAATTATTGGTAATTTAATAAATCAAAAAAATTTGAAAAATATCATTACATAGAATAATTAATTTATTTTTTTGCGAGTAATGGCGTTATCACTAATCCTATTATTTTATCCCAAACTAGGTAACTCTTTTAAAATGATTTTTTCTCCTCGGCAAAATTTGAATACATAACCTTATTTAAGAAGTATTTAGTGCCTTATATTTAGTCCAACAAATAGGAAAATAATTACTTTATCAATGCATATATGCAGGATGGATTTAAAAATGTCATCAAATTACATTTTGTTGGCAAAAAAAAATCATCAAATTACATTTTTCTTAAACACTTCATACAAAACCATATGGGTTACATTAAAAACATCAAGAAAACCATCTGGGCTAACCACAAAGGCTGGATCCGTCAATTTGGCCCATATTTCCCAGCAAGCCGAAACCGGTCAAAGCAACGAATGCAATTTTAGAATGGGCCCCACAGATTCTATCTCGTAATAAACTCTAGAAATCTCGTATCCGTTGGATCAGCTAGCTCTTGGATAATAGAGCGCCGTTCAATAGAACTCACAAAAGACTCCAGAAATCTCGTATCCGTTTGGATGAACGTGATATTTTCCTGCGTGGTAATTTAGTGTACACAATTTCGAGACTGGCCTTTATTTTAACCTCAGTTTTGTTAGAACTCACAAAAGACTCACCAACTGTTTTCTCTTTCCCCATTTTCCCCCAGGCATTCTCCGTTATGATTCTGTACATTAGGTGTACCGCTATTGATCCAACAGACAGAACAAGCTTTAGGAAGAAGAAAAAGTGAAGTCTAATGGAATTTTATGGGTTTATACTGGGACAGGTTATCATAAGATTTTTCAGAAGGGTTGAAAGGAAGATGCTTAGGACATTCATCAAGAGGAAGTACCTAGATCCATGGAAGACAAGTAACCAAATGGAGCTTTTGCTTCCATTTCCACTTTTCATGAAAGGTGATGCCATTGCACCCAATCTGAAAGAGGATGACATCTCATTTTGCTTGCTTTGTGATTTTGAGGTTTTTCAATAACTCGCTGTTGTTCATTTTTGAAAGCTTTCCCCAATCAGACAATTCTCATCGAACGCGCTCCACCAAGTAAAACTTCTTTTAATCTTTGCGTCTCAGGTTAAAAAGCAAACACTGAATAACTTGCAACCGCTGCGCTGAAGGGTGTGACCATCATTGCAGAGTGAGTACTGGCATTTGTGAACTTCTATTTTGTAGGAAGGGATAGTTCGCACTTCGACTGGTGAGATATAATTGGACTTCTCTTCTTTTTTACCCTAGTTGTTGAATAACTGCGTTGGGAAAAGCAACTACACAGCATTCTTTCTTACTATGATTTTCGTCCTGTTAATGGTCAGCGGGATAGTCTGTTTCTGTTTCAAACTAAATAATGTGTTTCAATTATATTGACAAAACTTCTCCATCATCACTTGTTGCGTTCACAGTTAATCATCGAAGGAGGAAGTGTTGTCAGGTGCTTTGCAGATAAGCATGGAATAGAAAAGGAGCTTGAGAGAGAGTTTAAAGTAGAGTTTCCAAGAGGAGTTCTTGCCACTATATGTGTAAGAGTTATCTGCAAATTTTTGGGGGTATTTTTAGAGTTTTTTGCTAGACTTTCAAGTTCAATCAAACTCTTCTTTTTAATTTGCTTTGAATCTCTCGAAATGCTACAGGTTTTGCTAGTTTTACTGACAGCTTATAGTTCAGTAGCACTGGGACAGCTTTTATTCTTTCATGTGGTTCTGATACGACAGGTGGTTTTCTTTTCTTAATTGATCCTCTAATAATCTAAAAACAATACACACTTCTTCTCTTAATAGAATGTTCTTCCCATTGACTCGTTTGGTGTTTGATGCTGTAGGGAATGAGAACCTATGACTACATCCTGGCAATGAAAGAAGAGAACTAAGCCCTGGAACTAGATTCATGGATGATTCTGATTTCTCTTCAGACGAGAGCACTGATTTTGATTCCCCTGAAAAGCCAACTATATTGTCAAGGTTTCTATGCAAAGTACAGAGAGTGAATCAGGAAAGTAATATTAGATAGCCTACATTAGTTTTGCTTATCATATTTTGCTGTAATCCCGATTCCTCCTAACAGGACAGCTCATGCTAAATTTCAGGGTTCACGTAGATTCTCTGTCAGAATTGAAGGAGAAACTGAAACTAAACCGAGTTTCCATGTCAACATAAACCTTTGGAGACTCATAAAGTTGACGAAAGAGAAGGCCCTACTAGCAACTGAGAAGGCCAGAGAAAAGCTTGCGAAAGAAAAGTCACAAGGGGTGCAAAATCCATTGAAATCCCTACCTCTGGAGACAAAACGTCGTCCATTGATGCACGCAGATCATAATATGGGGAATATGTCCGATTCTAGTCCTTTCATGTTTAAGGGTAGTCTTCAAGGATCACCAGGCAGGTTATCAAGTCCAAGAAGGAGATTTTCTGGCTCAGCAACAGTCTTCGCTAACATACTGGCTTCTCCCCAACACAAATACGGGAGCAATTTTGATTTGAAGCTAACAGGTGTATCGAGAGAGCTTGAAACACATATCAAAGCGGGTCCTATGTTCAGTTATAAGCAAGGATGGAAGTGAGCCATCCCCAATATAGATAGCGTATTTTGAAAATTTATTCTCAGCTTTTGAGAAAGATACATTGATATGTTCGTTATTATAATTTATACATCGAGTAATTCTGGTCATTGGATCAATTCACTGTAATGCCAATGTAATCTTGGCATCTTCAAATCTTTAAAATCTTTAACGTAGCTTTTCGAGCCATATCTTAAGCTAAACTTTGGGTAATTACTGGGTCTTCCTCTCCGTTTACTAGAGAATAATGAACAACTAACAATAATTATTGTCAAAAAAGCCAAGAAGCACCTGCCTTAGTCCGGCGAATTCTCCAATATCCTCGAATCAATGGAAACATACAATTTTCAATCTTTTTTCGTTTTTTGTTTTGAGGGAAGCCATGTGCGACTAGAAAAGCAATACAAATAAAACAAATCATTCACTTCCTATTTCTGACACATCACTCCATTATTGTTACTGCACACAAGTTACAAGAAACAATCATCTCTCAAGTAATTATCATTCCGCAGATCCATAACCAACCACAGATCAGCAACTCGAATCAACTCATGTCAGGAGAAATTTTTCCTGTTGAAAAAAGGCAGCAATCAAATTTCAGTTCTAAGTGAACTTTCATAGCAAATGCTATAAATTTCCTTAATTTTACCAAGACATCAACCAAGCACCTCTATGTTCGTTACTCGTACTCCGCAACTGACTTGATAAATAATAACAGTCTGAACAATGCTCAGGGAATATTCTGCCCTTGAGAGGCTCACAAGTTTCAGGGGAGACCAATTCAGAATATCCTTGAACGTAAGAGCAGTTCCATGGATAGCTTGAGCTCACATTGAGCGTAATGTTGAATAAACAGATGTTCATAAAGTGGTCTTCTTTTATACCCTCTATGAGACCTGCACGTTCAATCTTTTCTCCTATCACGTCCTTGATAGTGATCCTTTCTATGACAGGAAGAGCATTTGGGTCAAAAGAGACATCGGGGTGATCCCCATATTCACCAGTGAATCTGATAGCGACGTCTACTTCAGACAAGGTCATGTTATAAATATACACGTTTCTAACATAACCCCCCCTCCCAGGAGATGTCTTTATTCTGATTGCGTTGTAAGAACTGAAAAAATGAATGTTTTCTGCATGAACATCCGATACGCCTCCAGACATTTCGCTTCCGATAGCAATCCCTGCACTAGTTCGAGTTTTCCCGATGAGCCGGTTAATGATTATGTCTGTACTGGGACGGCCAAATGAAATGCCATACTCATCCCACCCGCTTTTGATTGCAATCAGATCATCACCAGTGCTTATATAACAGTCCTCAATGCATACATGGTCAGAAGAATCTGCACGCATTTAAAATAGTAAGAATTCTTCCATTTCTTTGCTTAGTAAGATAAAATGGAAAGGACAAGATCTTCTTCCTTATTTTACACAACATTTCGTCTTTATTTTAATCATACTATATGACTAACTAGCATGTTTGCTTCCTATGATGACCAAATCTAGACCAATGTGTAGCTCATGTGGAACTTCCTTTTCATGACAGATATCCTCATCCAAGCTTACATCAGGCATTGGATTTTAGGATTTTGGTTTGAAAACTTGTCAGTTGACCATTATACGAAGGATAATACTTTGGAGCACAGGGAAGTAGAACTCACCTGGATCGATACCATCTGTATTTGGCGAATCAAGTGGAGCAATGATCGTGAGACTCTGAACTGTAACTTTGCTGTTCATCCAGAAAAAGAGTCTCAAATCCCCCCCTAATAATGAAAGCTTTACTATTGCACATTTTTAAATTAAATTGAAAACACCGAAGTTCAGCGAATCAGGAAGGAAACATAAACTCAATCCTTCTATGCACAAACCTGCAATATACTGGGTGAATTGTCCAAAACGGTGAATTCAAGAAGGTTAAATTAGATATAAGAACTCCAGTTGAATTCATCAACTCCACCAAATGAGGACGTGTATAATCCAAGGTTTTGTTCCAAAAGCTGCTCCACCAGATACTGCCTTGACCGTCTATAGTTCCATTATTACCTTAATAGTTGCATCAATGATATTAGAGAACCATGACCATATATTAGGATGATATAAATGTTGAGAAAGGGTCTTCTTTCTTTATCTCTTGGTAAAGAAAAAGGTTAAATTGAGAATACACTAACCTGTTATGATGACATCAGTCAAATTGAGGCCATATATGAGGGCTTTATGCCGTCCACCTGGTAACTCTCTCCCTCGGCCATAAGATGGAAGCGGGTCGACAACTGGCCAATCCTTAAAGTCCTGTAACAAGCAGGATATGCCATTCAGTTCCTGTATATTACACTAACGCAGCTTGCTCAAAGATTAGTATTAGCATGAAATGAAGCTTGGTAACATTGTATCCATGCAGAAAGATAACTTCTACTTCAGATTTTCTTGGGACAAGCTTGCGCAGCATATGCGAGTTGTAGTTATACTAAATTAAACTTCCCTTTTTCCTGCATCACATCATGTTATCATTTACAAAGTGTGACCTACCGTTGATCCCAGAATCACAGCATCATTGTCCAACCACAAAGTTAGATGGCTGATGAGATCAAAACTACCAGTTAGCCACCGACCAGCAGGGACAAAGAGCTTGGCTCCTCCTTTGTCAGCAAATGAATTTAGGTAGAAGATGGCATTCTGAAATGCTTTTGTATTGAGAGTGACGCCATCTCCTACTGCCCCAAATTCGGTGATGCTGACACTGTGAGGTCGAACCTCCACTGAGTTCGTATGCATGCAACGTGAGCTGCTCCACACTGTCCATGAGCTGCAACTGATGAACAATGCAAGTACCAGAAGCACATTCGCCAGCTGAAACACAAATGTTCCATCATCAGTCATACTCTGACTGGGGATCTTAAGGGGACGGAGGGAAAATGTGAAAAGTAGTTTAAACAGTATAGTTCGACCTAGACAGAATTATGAACATTGCTCACAGGAATCAAGCCATATCCCAAATCAAAGGGTTAAAAATCTGTGCCGATCAGCCACATTTTGCCAAAAAATTTATGAAGCAAGAAAATCTCTTAAGGAGCAAAAGTAGAAAACTAATCATCACCTAGTTTTCCACTATGCTAACCCAGATCTTTACAGAACTTAGTTCTTACAAATACTTTCTAAGTCTGTATTCTTGAATTCTTGATCTTCTCCAAAAATTCTTCTTCAGATCTTACTGCACAACCAAGCTTTGCAGGAAGTAAATGAGAATGCAGAAAGATCAGAAGGAGGATAGAGAAGGAAATTAAAGAAGAACTTACTCTTAAAGGTCTGCTCATATGACTAGGATCCGGCTTTCCTTTTTTTCCCCAAAAACCTGACCAGAGATATTTCTTCAGCAGCCTCCAAAACCGGCTCCTATGAAAAAGGCCTGGAGGCAAAAGAGAGCCAGAAAAGAAGAGTAAAGCAGGAGAAGAGGAGCAAGAGGTATAGCTTATGATCGAATTTCCTAGGAAGACAACAATATGCAGGTGTGATTAGATGGGTCATTGAGATAGCCACCACCACAACCAAGTAAAATCATTGAATGTTACCGTCCCTGCCCGCCAAAAATCTAGCGGTAGGACCCCCTTTTGCTTCTAAACACCTTCACTATGTCCCTCCCCTCGCTTTCTTTCTCTATCATACCCTGTCTTCTTCCTTATGCCTCTGTCTCCCAAATTGGAAGAAACCCAGAAAGCTAACAATTCTGAAACAAGGGGCAGCAGCTCAAAGATTCTCAAAATGGAACTTCTACGATATGAACCCCGAAGCAGACAATTTCCCTATTGCTAAATCACTGACAGTGACTTTCGATTCTGAGAGGCAATTTCAGATTGTAAGGTAAAAGGCTTACACTGAATTTAGCTTTGCATGGAGCAATCTGTCTCTCTGCCTCTCACCGAATTTTTTTTATCCCAATTTCAAGCTCGTAAACTCCGTCGAAACTATATTTAATTCCACACACTTTCACTGCTAAAAGTGCTAATCATTTGTGCCCTGTGGGTATATCTATCCTGCTCAGATTGTAATCTTAATGGATTTTATTTTCTTCGCAAAAAAGGAAAAAAAGTATTATGGGGGAGGTGAATTATTTCTCACCGTGTGTAAATCGTAACGCTAACAAACTAACAAACGCATGAAGGTGTCAGGGATCACCTTCATGGAACAGGGAAAGAGACAAAATAAAACGGTAAAAAGCAAGACCGGTTTCTGATCATGGGGAAGCGGAGGTGTCAGGGAAGTCATATGGTTCACAGGACTCGGTCGATAAAACGTCGTCGTGTACCCACGAAACGGCTGTTATTTTCTGGTGTATCTGTCGACGGGTAAAAAAACACTATTTTGTTCCAATTATAGAAATGGGATTTAATCTGTGATTGGACCGAATTTAACTTTGTCGTATATTGGCCAACCAGTGAATGAGAAATGACATTGGGATTCGTCGTTTGCCCACCGTCTGCATCCACAGATGATAAAAAACCAACTCAATTCTGACACAGTTCACAGCTCATTGATCTAAGTGGACATTTCGTACCAGTCAGCCAAAGCAAGCCATTCGTTTGTTCATAAATAAAGATATAATTTCTGAAATTGTTTGTATATTATTGTTAACACAGTACAAATATAAATTTAACTAAATCTCAAGACAAGTCCCATAATCATTACGTTGGCATACAGCGTTCTCCCTCTGGACACATCCCATTAGTATTTGCCCAAAATTTCTCCTTCCCAAGGGACTACCATTTTTTTTAGAGAGGAAACAATACTGTTCTATTGTTACACACACACACACACAGGAACATATAAACTATCTAATTTCCCTTGGGCGACTAACTATTAATGTGTGAAGTAGATGAACAAGAAAATTGAAGAGAAAAAAACCTTCGAGCTAAAACCATGAGTTCAGATAGTTAACAAAGAACGTCACAGTTCCAACATAGACGGTGGCGCAGTCTTCTAAATTCATAATAATAAAATTAAATTTACCTCATTAATAATTATTTGTAGAAACTTTTTAGACCTGGCCTAGTTGAATTGCTAAAACAATCTTCTCATTTAATTCATCATGTATACATATATTTAATATAAGAGTCAATTAACTATTTTAAATATATTAAAAAAATTAAATAAATTAATAAATTATAACTTATATATGAATTAGTTGACTAATTTAAATAAATTAATAAATATATTATATGAATTCGTCTTGAATAATTATATTTAATTATAATTAACTAATTTATTTAACTTTCTTAATATATATTAAAAAGTAAAATTGTTCTTATATTGATTAATCAATGGTTGTTGGCTTATTTTATGAACATTGCAATGGCGTCACATCTCAACTCAAATTTAAAGTTCAAATTTAATGTAATTTTACTTCATTGTATATTACTTATTGAATCTAATAATTTTATCCGATGTAAAAATGTCTCACATCAAATTCAAATTCAAGTCATAACAAAATATGTGTGTATTAACACTTTTAAACCGTATGATGAAGTGAAATGTTGGAATCCACTTCTTGAGGTCAGTAGTTCTGGGTTTATCTCTTGCCCATCATTCTTTTCATGTGAGACCTTAGAATTCCTGAAACGCGGAACTCACTAGTAAGGTGAAGACGGAACTAAGTCTAGAACTAACGAAGTAGGAAAGAAGGAAATTGAAGAAAAGTGAGAAAAGCTGAAGCACAGGCCCTAGGATGGAGCTTCATCCATATGAAGTGAAGCATAGGTGTTGATTAAGGACAGAAAAAAGGCAGTCAAGATGCTTTAAAGTAAGAAAAATGAAGGATTATGTTGGATTGTGGGGGGAAATATTTCATCAAGTCATAGTACTAACGGTCGATTAATAAGGAAAAATATGTCTGCAAAGAGGGGGACAAGGCCCGAGAACAGACAATATCAGAGACCCAAAGGAAGGTCATAATCCAATTCTCTGGCATGTGCATCATCCTAAAGTTAAGGTTTCAAAGCCAAGTATCCTATGCGCAATCACTTAAACAGTAACACGATTGTGTGTGTATATTCTCTTTATACATATATGTCAGGCACTATTAACGGATTTAGTTTCAGTGATAAGTGAGTTGATATCACTTAAACGAGGTCTCGAATTTGAGTCTTAGCATATATAAAAAATTCTTATTAGGAGACTCATTTATCATAACCAAATACACAACACAGATCAGATCCGGATGTAATCGAAATAAAATTCTATTAAACCAGGTAGACAACTAAAAATAAATATACGTTAGGGACTGTAACACAGATCAATATTTTTTTCAAGGGAATATTTAATGGCGAATGTCACATTTATATCAATTTCTCCCAGAACTCAACAACCCTCTTTAGTTAGTTACACGCCAAGAATTTATGGTCTTCTTCGTCAGTTGGTTTCAGTTTTCAATTTCATTGTTTCATAAGTTACTTTTTTCCGACCTTGATTTGGATTGTTAACCTGGTACTGACTTGTTGCTTTTGTTACGTTAAATTAGGACATAGGATCAGAACAATCATAATGCCAACTAGTTTTCTGTCTCCCTTTTTTCTGAAAACAGGCTCTCCTCCTAAACATTGTTTAACTTAATGCGTGATTTATAATAATGATGATTCTTAAGCATAAGCGATATGATTGTTGACAAAATGAAGGATTAGACCTAATCCAATCTCATTCTGTCTCTCCCCACAAATTTTGTTCTTTGGGAGTCTAGAGGAGAGGGGAGGGGAGGGAGCCACTCATGATAATAACCTAACATAAAATTAATAAATCCTTAGATGAGTTAGTAGGACATGGTCACATGTTATGGCACAAGACATGGTTTGAGACAGGGCATAGGGTATTGGCATTTAATGGTTGATGACGCGTCTTGTCTTTACTTTAAAAATCGCGAACTCCTATTCCCAATAAAGGGGGATCGATACCCCACATGACCCGGAATATATGTTTGGACCAAATATTGCCTTCACACAATAAATTCTAAATCGTTCATACTTCATACTCAACTCAACACATTTTTCAGGACTCATCACTCATTCACATTCTTTTGCCAGGATGACTGTTTACATACTCTTGACACTTAAACGGATTCCAATTTACAAATACTAGTAATAAATAAATGGAGCAGTCTGTTGACAGTCAAGTGATTTTTTTTTGGTAAAGAAATTTTAAGAAAGGGGTTGAGTTTACTTACGATCTAAGAGTAGGGGGAAATCTCACTCCCTCTTAGACGATATCAATATTAGGCAGGGCGAACCGTCTATTATCCTTAGGCGTAAACCTAGGCACCTAAGAGTTATGATATTTTTCCAAACATCACGATTGGAATCATAATAAAATAGTAATGCCTAAGATTTTCTAAATAGTGTTAATTTTTTTTTTGGTTACAATAGTCTTGAAATTGAAACTTCTATAGTGTTTGTTTGGATAAGATTTTAAAAATGGACTTATAAAAAAAATGAGTTTATAGACAACTTATGGGAAAAGGGCTTTTAGAAAAGAGATTATAAAAAAAAAGTAGTTTTGGATAAATGAGTATTTGGATAGTTGTTACAAAAAGGGATTTTGTAATTGAAAAATTACTAAAAAGGGTATATATGAGAGATGAAAGAGGAGAGAGGATAAAAAGATAGAGGAGAGAGGAGAGATAGTGGAAAAGATAGAGGAGAGATAAGAGATAGTGGAGAGAGGAGAGAGGGTAGCAAAAATAGAAGAGAAAGGAGAGAGAGTGTAAGAAAAAATATGGGTAAAATAATAATTGAGTAGTTGAAAAGTAGTTCACTGTTCCAAAAGTTACTCTGACCAACTTATCTGAAATCATGGTTTTAAACTATAGTTTGATCTAAAAACCCATTTGAAAAAATATAGTTATTTATTTTAAAATTTCGGTCAAAAACCTTTTTAAAATCGCGATTTTAGCTATTTCCAAACAAGCCCATAATCAGACACAAGGGCTGACTGGCTGAGCAAGCTGGCTGCTAACTCAATTATCCACCTGTGCCCAGCAAAATTGGGCCAAAGAACAAAAGATACGGGCTTAAACATGTGATTCTGGTACATATACGGGATGGGCTACGGGCCTACCCTCATGTTAGCCCGGCTTGCCCACATATCAGAAGTCAGAACAGAACAGAGGCCAAGCCCTAAACACTAGTCATCATTAGACAATCCCCACCCTCACGAGCCACGAGCCTCTGCCTCTCGTTCTTCAGTTCACTCTCGTATTTGAACAGCGCGTCTGCCTCTGGTTTCTGTCTTCATCCCTGCGCGAGGCCGTCCGTCCGAACTCCACCCCTCTGCCTATTCTTCGCAATTTCGCATAGCTTCTTCGTGCTCAACGTCGTCGCTCGTCTTCTTTGCTCCAAGCTCGATTTCGGGTAAGGTTTTGAGCCTTTGCTCCGTCTTCTTGCTCGTCTAGCTATCTTCTGTGCCCTTCGTGGTTTCCTTTACAGAGTAAGCTTTCCGGTTTTGGCTGCCCATTCTGCTCTGTTATTTGTGTTCATGGTTGTTGCTGGCTTGCCGGTTTTATAATTGATGGAGGACCCTAAAACTTTGTTACTACTGGCTTGCTCTATGTTTTTGGCATGCATTGCGTTTGGAAGCTAGAAACTTGTGGCACACCCCTAGATTTGAGTAATTCACTCATGTAGGAAGAATAAACAGACTCTTTGGTTAATTGCTTCCTGGATAATGAATCCCGGACTATTATATCATTGCATTGCCATTAATTTTAAATAAGTTTGGCCACGCTGAACGAAACATAACTTTTATCGGTTAAGAGGACATCATATTCGCTGGGGAGGGCTGGTAAAATTTCAGCATATTGTTCGACACTATTTTTTTCTGTCTTCTAAGAGTAAAGAGTTCATTAAATCATAGTCTGATCTCATGGTCCAACCATGGTCAGACCTCTTACCTGTGACCTGATTTCTTTTCAATTCACTTAACGGTTCTGATGTGCTCTGTCTTTGGCTGAACCTAGGGAGCGTGGAGAATAGATCATGCCTCGTAAAACTAGTTGCAGAGCTCCAAAGAAGTCTGGAAATGACTCAAATTTAATCTTTCCTTCTCCAGAAAAAGAGTATGCGGTCTTTTTTTAAAGTAATATTTTATTGTACGATTCTACAAGTAGTCTGCTGCACTTATAATGGTTTTTGACTTTTCATTCACTGTTTTGCTGCTTCTGTTGTCATTCTCCAACAGATGCTATGAAGGAGAGCGTCTCACCAATCTGTTGCAATCGATTCATAGGTAACTTTTTTTCCCAAATGCATTGCTTCATATTGATTCCAGTTATATTATTAATATGTGTAATTAATCTGCAAGCATCATTTGCTTGATGATGTTGTTCAATGAACCTGTATGAATAATCATCATTTTGATTACTGAACTACATCTCTGCCTTTCAATTATCAATTGACATGCTTTATTCTATTGATTTTTAAAAATGAAGATTCTGGTGAACAGGGAGATTGAATCAGCAAGAACAATTGATGGAAATTCTTTACCAGAGAAAATATGGTTAAAGGTATAACTTCCAATTAGTTTAGGCGAGCTGCAGAAACCTATTTACAATATTGGAAGGAATTTGCATAGATATATAACCTTGTTGTGATTCCACCAGCAACAATTTTCTGTGGGCGTGAATGATGTAACCCGTGTTCTTGAGCGCATGGCACCGTGCACTGAATTGCAAAGCTTTTCTCAGCCCTCTCCTTTAATTAGCTGCAATAATAGAGCATCTTCAATCAAACTTCAGGTTGGTAGCCTCTGTTTTTTCAAATTTTATAATCAATTTATTTATTTTTGGTTATTTACTTGTATAGCACTTGTATTGTTATTGTTCTTTCAGTAAGCAACCGCGTTATTAACCTGTTGATTTATCCCATTACGTGATTTGTCACTGTGGCAACCTATATTTTAGTCGCACATTTTAATTCTATTAATTGACTCTTTTTAAGCACTGGTAACTCATTGGTATTAATGCATCTATCACTCATGATCACATATAACTTTTGTTCTAGCAAGAATTGTTCGTTCTTTTGACGTGACTTTTACTGAAGCCAAAAATTGACATTACATTCTGTTATTCAGGTTGTGCTAGTAGCTTCTGACTGTAACCCGCGATGGCTGATAAAGCATCTGCCAAGCTTGGCTTCATCAAGGAAAGTGCCACTGATGTTCATTAGAGATAACAAAAAAGGTTCCTCGAGATTAGGCGAACTTGTAAATACGAAAACTGCTATTGCCGTTGGTGTTAAGGTAATACCCCTCGCCCTAGACTATTCAGATTTTCCTCGTATAGCATGATTATTGTTAGATATAAAATTGTTTCTCTTTCAATGGACGCAGGCAAGAGAAAACACGATCAACAAACTCTTGGAGAAAATCCTCCAACAGGATGATGGAGTTGAATCCTATGGTCCAAGCTTAAGCTGAAACATCTGATGCGCGAAACATCTGAGAGAATCAAATTTTGCTAGGTTTTAGTCTCAGAATAAATTTAAAAAAAATAGGTCTTTCAGACTGGAGCCGTAAATTGTAGAGATAGTGGCCTTTTCTTCTCGTCACCTTTGTTAAAAGAAAGCCCATTTTAATGTAAATGGCAGAAAGTTCGTATATTGAGATGGGCCACAAAACTGGCTCCATTTTAAAAGCATTTTTATAATCTCTTGGTGTGCTTCGATGCTATGCGTGAGGTGCATTATTTTTTTTTTTGTCCACCCGGTTCACCGGAGTTTTTCCCCAACTACATCCGGATCCGACCCGCGTCGCGCACCTGGCTATGGTGGGTGAGTCTCCCAACGGGAATTTTCTGCATTCGCCAAGGCTCGAACTTGAGACATCGCTTAAGCGATATTGAGTCGCTTACCACTCGGATTAACCTCCGTTGATGCGTGAGGTGCATTATGAAATGCTAACTTGACAATCAACGTTCAGCCAGCCTAGCTATCAGATATCTACTTAGTTCACAGTAACAGGCTTCAAGACCTTCACAAGTAGTTCCAGTCCATTGGATGCCTCAATGGAAATGCGGGATCCGGATGCATGTGAGCAGCTTGCGCTCGCTGAGGAACTGCCCCTTGATGCAGAAATCTATGCAGTGCAAATTGTCAGTAATGAGGAACCAGAAGATATCTTATATAGATATCTTATATATCCTTCGTGATTGCTCTTATGCTAGACAACTTTAAAATAAACTTTTACATCTCAGAACTTGTTACTCTTTCTTTAGAGCCTCCTTACGAGATTGGTTTGCTATGAATCTCAAAAAATAGTTGGGAGATAATATTAATTACAGTTAGAATTTAATTTGGGGAGTGTCAATTTGGAGTTTATGGAAGTGGAAGAATCAGTCTATATTTTATAATAATTTTTTGAAGACATTAGATCCTTACTCGGTAATAATACAAATATGAAAGAATTTTATACAAGTTCAGGAGGAGAATTTTACTAATCATGGCAACCCGTCAACCCCAAATGATTGGCAACCTCCTCCCTCAAGATGTGTCAAATTAAATGTTGATGGAGCTCTTACTATAATCCATGAAAGGGCGGGATGTAGAGGAGTTATTAGAGATCATTCAGGAAACTAGATTGTGGGCTTTACGACTTTGCTTGGATCTTATAGCGTCATTGAAGCGGAACAGTAGTCAATATATACAGAACTAAAGTTAGCTTCAGATTTGGAATTTAAAAAGATTATTCTTGAATCTGATGCTAAGAATGTGGTTGAGATGTTATTGAATTTCAAAAATGATAGGTGCAGCTTATTGATATATCGGATACATAACCTTGTCAAAATATCTTGAAAATTAGAGATACATCATATATTTAGGGAACAAAACAAACATGCAGATATGTTAGCAAAGTAAGAGTTGAATAATACGACAGTGTTATATGAGTGTCCTTGACATTTGAGGAATCTTATGGTAAATGAGTGTTTGGGATCTAATCCCCTCTTAGTTTAGTAGTTTATTTTGGGTGTTTGACCCTCTCTTGTAAAAAAAAGAAAAAGAAAAAGAAATCTATGCAGTGCTAACTGGATCGGGGTTAGCATTTCCCCGGCCCCATGCTTTAGGTTCACCTGATTTCTGCTTCTCCATTTTTTCCTGATCTTGCTTGATTAGCACCGGTTGGAACTGACAACATTAAAAAAGAAAATTAGAAAAATGGAAAAACCTTGGTTAACAAATTGTTATAATGTTAATATAAGGCGGAAAAATCTGGAGCGCTTAAAACAATATCCAAATTCATACTTACCTGATATATGGAATATATAACGTTCCTTCTTATCTGCGCCATCATATCTAAGAAAAGGTTGTAGCCTTCAAGCTTATACTCAATGAGTGGATCTCGTTGCGCATATCCACGTAAACCTACAGCTTGCTGAACAAATTTAAGTGCTTGCAAATGTTCCTTCCACAGGCGATCAATGTTGCTCAAAATAAGAAACCGTTCAGCTTCTTTCATCAATCCAGGTGCTTGTTCCTCCACAATATCCTGTGGCACCATTTGAAAAATTAAGGGCGAAATGGGGTAAATTTCTTTATGCAACAAACGATGGAGTGATCATTGTTCAAACTCAAGTTTGATAATCGAATAACTCACTGACCCTTTTCTGCAAATAGGCTTCACGTCCGCGAAGTCGGAGATAATTCTGTAATTCCTCATAATCTGAACACTTGCTTGTTAGCAAATCAACGCTCAAATCATTTAGCAGGTAGCAATATCTGAAGAATATTTATCTCCGTTAGTAAGCTACTAGAGATAGATTAAACACAGACATCATTCGCCAACCTAGCATATAGATCATATATGAATAAGAAAGCCTGTAAGGACAGAATCAAAGCTCTTCAAAGAAAAGGAAGAAGGTTCCACTTACTGCTGAATCTTGGCAATGAGTTTCTTAAGATCCCAGCTGTCTTTTGGAGCATCGGAACCAACGTTGGCCTAATTCAACACACGCATACAGATCTTAGAACTATTCCTGATCTAGGATGTAATAACGGTACGACTCCATGGGTGTGCAATAAAGGTTAAAGCAAAACGTACCTCTAAAATGTCATCCATTGTCAGTTCTGCATATTCAATAATAAGAGACTGGAGATCCTCAGATTGAAGGGCTCGCTTTCTCTCGGTATAAACGCGGTCTCTTTGGCTGTTAAGGACTTCATCATACTCAAACAATTGCTTCCGAATATCAAAGAAATAGTTCTCCACTTTCCTTTGAGCTTCATCCAATGCTTTGGTCAGCATCTTGGACTCAATAGGTAGGTCTTCAACTCTGAAAGCTCGCATTAAACCCTTCAAATCACAATATTGAAAATGTATTAGCAATAAGATCAAAGGTAGCAGCAAACACAAGAGCAGTCACCAGAATACCTGAATTCGGTCTCCACCAAATATCCGGAAAATGTTATCTTCAAGACTCAGGAAGAAGCGTGAACTTCCTGGATCTCCTTGTCTCCCACTTCGGCCACGCAGCTTTAAGGATTCAAATTGAAAATTTTAATATGCTTCATTTGCAACATTGTTTTTCGTAAAAGGTGAGGATGAAGAGGGTATGAGAATATAGGTGGGCAAGAAAGTTATCCATTTCTTTATTTCTTTTTTTTTTTTAAAAAAACAAGGGGAGTAGGCAGGCTGTACAAGCTGTTCTCCTCCCATCCTTGCCCCATTGAAGAAAAAGTAAAGATGATATAGTAAACCTGATTATCGATTCGCCTAGATTCATGGCGTTCTGTGCCTACTACATGCAGTCCACCAGCTGCCACAACCTGCAGCCAATAGGATAATTAGAAATGTGATGTGTCCTGCACTAGAAACAGAAAATACACAGAAAGCTAGCAACTTCTGGAAGAATACGAAGGTTTATATTAATAGTTTCAGCAGAATCAATATTACAGAAGGAATACAATGATTCTGAATAAACCCCTCTTGCCCGAAATATAGAACATAAGCTACTGAATTCTCACTCACTCGCTGGCCCTCATCTGGAGATTTGAGAGTCCAGCCTCTCCTATCCTATTCTTATCCCAAAAATCCCCCCTTGCTTCACATTCTTCTGCCTCCTATATTCTCCCCCAACCGTTGGCACTCCTTTCTAGAATAAAGTCAAAAGGTAAGGCAGCAATATCAAAAAGGTAGCAGCTACGCAAAAGTCTATGGCCCCCTAGTCTTATGTTTCTTTCTCCAATTCATCATTAACATTTAGGTCAACCCCCTGAATCCCAAAAGATACCTTGCCTTTCTCCTGTTTTCCATGTCTCCTCCTCCTGTAAGTATTTGCAGCAAAGGTAATTGTATCATTACCCACCCCTAAAAGATTCACCTTGTCCTCAAGGGGAAAAGAGGGAAACTGTGATGCAATGGTAGACATTTCTTCCCATGAATTTTCAAACTCATGCATATCCTTCCATTTGACTAGTACCTCGAGCTGACCATTCAAAAGTCTACGGACCTTGCGGATGTCTTCTGGTTGCACTTGTAGTTCCAGTTCACTAGATAATGCTGCAGGGATAGTAGACGCCGCAGTAGCCTTGTGAACAGATCGTTTAAGATTGGATACATGAAATACTGGGTGGATTCGGGCAGTAGGCGGTAATTCTAGTCGATATGCCACTGGTCCCAACCTCTCTATGATTTTGAAAGGACCATAGAAACGTGGGCACAGTTTTTCATTGACTCTTCGAGCTAAAGTGCGCAATCGGTAGGGTCTAATCTTCACATAAACTTGTTCACCAATCTCATAGTGGACATCCCGTCGGTGTTTGTCAGCTTGGGCCTTCATTTGCTGCTGTGCTCTAATTAAATTCTCCCGCAGTGAAGAAATGATCAGGTTACGATCACTAATCTGTTGGTTGACTTCTTCAACAGCAGATGGCTCGTCCGGCAAAGTCACAAAGGAAGGGGGATCCCTACCATAAACTGCCTTAAAAGGAGTCATACCGGCAGCACTGTGATATGAAGTGTTATACCAGTATTCTGCCCAGGAAAGCCACTGTGCCCATTGAGTTGGTTTCTCACTAGTGAAGCAACGAAGATATGTTTCCAGACCTCTGTTCATAACTTCAGTCAGCCCATCGGTTTCCGGATGATAAGCAGAGCTAAGACACAATTTGGTGCCAGCTTGGTTGAAGAGCTCTTTCCAGAATTGACTAATAAAAACTCTATCCCGATCCGAAACTATAGTTTTGGGAAAACCATGCAACTTAATGATATCTCGCACAAACAAATCAGCGACATCCTTGGCTGTAAACGGATGGGACAGTGGTAAAAAATGAGCATACTTGGTGAATCTGTCAATGACCACCAGAATGGTGTCATATCGCCTAGATTTTGGAAGTCCAGAAATGAAGTCCATGCTAATATCTTCCCAGATTTGCTGAGGAATAGGAAGTGGCTGTAATAGTCCTGCGGGTGACAGTGTTTGGTATTTGTTTTTTTGACAGATATCACATTGAGCCACATAGTCCTGAATCGTTCGTTTCATCCCTTCCCAATACACCACTTGAGCCAGACGTTTATAGGTACGAAGGTACCCGGCATGCCCTCCCATGGGAGAGTCATGGTACTCCTTGAGTAACAAAGGAATCCTCGTTGAATTCTTGGGTAAAACCATTCTGCCCTTGTAATGCAGAACCCCTTTTTCCAAGCTGTACTCCTTTTCGCTACCAGGTTGAGCAATGAGCTGTTGTATGATCTGGTTCAGTTTCGTATCAGATTGTACATCCCTTTCCCACTCCTCTATCTCATCATGCTGCCATAGGGAAAACCCTTTTAATTCAAGAGAGTTTTCCTGCCGTGAAAGGGCATCTGCAGCTCGATTTTCCCTTCCTGGTTTGTAGCAGATTTCAAACTTGAACCCCATCAATTTCGAGACCCATTTCTGTTGATTTTCTTCCACTATGCGCTGCTCCAGTAAGTATTTCAGGGCCTTTTGATCTGTTCTGATGACAAAACTCTGTCCCCATAAGTAATGCCTCCATTTCTTGACCGCCATCACTATAGCTATAAGCTCCCTCTCATACACCGACCCTTGTTGTGCCCTATTAGATAGTTTCTGGCTGAAGTAAGATACTGGTCTGCCCTTTTGCATCAGAACAGCGCCCACGCCTGTACCCGAAGCATCAGTCTCTACTTCAAAAGGAATGTTAAAGTCTGGGACAGCAAGTACTGGTAGGGTTGTCATCGCGATTTTGAGCTCGGTGAAAGCCTTCTCAGCTTCCGTGGTCCATCTAAAAGCATCCTTCTTGAGCAAATCAGTGAGTGGGCTAGCTATCTTGCCATAGTTTTTCACAAAGCGCCGATAGTACCCTGTGAGCCCTAGGAATCCCCGCAGGGATTTTACATTCTTAGGCTTAGGCCACTTCAACATGCTGTCTACCTTTGCGGGATCTGCTTGGACTCCTTCCTTTGAAATAATATGGCCAAGATACTCAAGCCTTGGTTGAGCAAAGCTACACTTTTTGAGGTTAATCACCAACTGGTTGTCTTTCAAGAGGGTTAACACCGCACGTAAGTGGACCAAATGAGAATCAACATCACTGCTGTATATAAGTATATCATCAAAAAAAACCAGCACAAACTTACGCAAATATTGTCGAAATACCTCATTCATCAACGACTGAAAAGTAGAGGGCGCGTTGGTTAACCCGAAAGGCATGACTTTGAACTCATAGTGCCCCTCATGTGTCCTGAATGCAGTTTTATGCTCATCTCCCGCTCGGATTCTAATTTGGTGATAACCTGATTTGAGGTCTAATTTAGAAAACACGGTGGCTCCCTTCAACTCATCTAATAGCTCATCAATGGCTGGAATGGGAAACTTGTCCGGTATTGTAATTTTATTAAGAGCTCTATAATCCACACAAAACCGCCAGCTTCCATCTTTTTTCTTGACCAACAGAACCGGACTTGAATATGGACTGGTGCTGGGTTGAATGATTCCACTGTCCAGCATATCTTTTACCATGTTTTCAATCTCATTTTTCTGCAGATGGGGATAACGGTAGGGTCTAATATTTGGCGGTTGTTCCCCTGGTTTAATTGGTATAGCATGATCTTGAACTCGGGCCGGGGGTAGGCTCGTGGAGGTTTTGTGTACTTCTGAAAATTCTTCCAGCACTTTCTGAATTTCTGGTGCCACAGCCTCCCCATCTTCTCCGCAGGTTTCCAGTCCTCTATATTCCACCAAATAACCCTCTCCCTGTTTCTGTACAGACTTAACCAGCGATTTGAATGTTACTTGAGTTCTGGTTAGAGAGGGGTCCCCGCGTAGGCAAACCTGGTTTGGCTTCTTGCCCACCTTCATGGTAAGTTGACTCCAATTTGTCTTAACTTCGCCCAGTGATTTCAGCCACTCCATCCCCAATACCGCATCTACTCCGTTTAGAGGGAATAGATAAAATACTTGGTTGATGTCTAACCCTTGTACCTGAATGTGTAGGTTCTTACATCTATGTCTGCGTCGCAGGGAATATCCGTCACCTACCGTGACCGTGTAGTCGGTAGTCTCCTCCACTGGTAGTCCCCATTTCCTCTGTAAGTCCTCCGATACAAAGTTGTGGGATGCTCCACTGTCAATAAGCAGCACGACATCCTTTCCTCCCATTGTCCCGCGGATTTTCATGGTATGGTTATTCCCAAAGCCTGCCATGGAATTTAATGACAGTTCCATATAAGGGCTGTCTTCGGTATTCTCTAAGTCTTCCTCTTCTTCACCTCCTGCTACATCTTCATCCCTTGTATCTCCTCTGTCATCTTTCTCCATAATCATCACTTGTAGGTTTTTATTTTTGCATATGTGGCTGGGGTTGTATTTATCGCCACATTTGAAGCATAACCCAAGTTCCCTTTTGCGGTTTAGCTCTGCTTCAGGAAGCCGTTGAGCCTTCCACCCGGGTTTGATGGCAGTGTTACTCGTTGAATGGGTAGCTGATCTTGTTTCCGGTACTTTTGTTTCTGTTTTCCGCTGTGGACTGGAATAGACATTGCTTCCCGTATAGCTTCTGATGGGCTCCGCGTTACTAATAACTCGAATGGGCTGCGTGTTGACCCATTCCGTTCGAGGCCCAGTAGCAAAACGTTGGACCCTGGTCGCCCTTCCATCCCTTGCTTTTTCCATCATCTGATTCCTTTCGTCAATGCGCATGGCCGTCCTGATCAACTCACTCAGAGAAGTCGCGTTGGTCAGCCGAAGTTCGGCTTTTATCTCTGGCTTGAGAGCGTTTTTGAAAGCTCCCACCAAGCATTCCTCTGGTACATCCTTGAGAGAGGCTGACAGTCTCTCAAACTCTTCGACAAGCTCCATGACTGACTGCTCCTGTTTCAATGCCAGAAGCATCTCATACTCATCCCCTAACTGAGATGGATGGAATCTGTACAACAACTCCTGTTTAAACTCCACCCAGCTTCGCATTGGAGTCCGGTTTTCAGCCCAATGATACCAATTGAGAGCCTTGCCTTCCAGGCAGATCACAGCTGCCCCAAGTTTCTCCGTTTCGCTGATGGAGTTCAGAGTAAAATAGCGTTCCACCCGTGAAAACCAACCTAATGGATCCTCCCCTTCAAACACAGGTAACTCCAATTTTCTGAACTTCTCTCTCCCTCCACTGCGATTTTCGGGTGTCTCAGATGTCTCTTCCCCTTCTTGAGCCCCCATTTGGGTGCCTCGTGTGTCTTCCTGATGTCTCTGTTTTTCGACTAGCTGCAACAGGGTCTCCTGCATTTTCTGCATCATCTCTTTAACGCCATTCATCTCTGTTGTTAGTCGTGTATTCACCTCCGTCATGCCTCGGTTCAGTCCTCCTACGGCTTCTTTCAATTCTTGCACTTCCTCCGTCATTCTTCGCTCCATCGCCTTTTCCACAGAGCCCAGAATACTACCGCTCTGATACCAAATGATGTGTCCTGCACTAGAAACAGAAAATACACAGAAAGCTAGCAACTTCTGGAAGAATACGAAGGTTTATATTAATAGTTTCAGCAGAATCAATATTACAGAAGGAATACAATGATTCTGAATAAACCCCTCTTGCCCGAAATATAGAACATAAGCTACTGAATTCTCACTCACTCGCTGGCCCTCATCTGGAGATTTGAGAGCCCAGCCTCTCCTATCCTATTCTTATCCCAAAAATCCCCCCTTGCTTCACATTCTTCTGCCTCCTATATTCTCCCCCAACCGTTGGCACTCCTTTCTAGAATAAAGTCAAAAGGTAAGGCAGCAATATCAAAAAGGTAGCAGCTACGCAAAAGTCTATGGCCCCCTAGTCTTATGTTTCTTTCTCCAATTCATCATTAACATTTAGGTCAACCCCCTGAATCCCAAAAGATACCTTGCCTTTCTCCTGTTTTCCATGTCTCCTCCTCCTGTAAGTATTTGCAGCAAAGGTAATTGTATCAAAATGCATCAAAGTAAATCAAGGAAATTGTCTGTTAAGTAACAAGCTTACTTGCTTCCTCTCTTCCTCAGTGTAGACCTTGTATTCTTTAACAATATCCAGAAAAGCAGCCCGCAGCTTAGCTATGACTTCATCCTGAGCAGGACCCTACATAAAGATTCATACGATGATAGCATTTTGGTTATGCATGATTGAAAACTCTCATAAATTTGAGTTAATGAAGGGGTAATCATCACTTACCTAAAAATTTGAACAAATTACTCCTCTCCCTAAAATTAAAAATGACTAACTTTTCGATTAAATCCCTCAATAATTTTCACTTTTCAACCAAACATTTTTTCAAGGGATATCATTCAGGGACAAAAACTGTAATTTATTCTAAATCGATCATTCAGGCTTTCTAATTTCAACATTAGCTCGACAGAAAAATTAATCATCGTCAGATATTGTTACCTTTTCACAAGAGCATGATAAGCGCTCCTCAGCTTCAAGCTCCGCCAATGATCTCTGACCCCATGTTTTAACAGCTAATTGCACAGCCTCCTCGGCCAACTTGGTATTGTCATCTGATAGTTTGCATGGGAACAACTTCTCGTTCACCTGGAAAATGCTATATATTGAGTTGCAGAACAGATTTTAAATTATAGCTTCTTCAGAGCAGTACTATTAAGCTGAAGGTAATCAATCAATTATAACAAGAAAACCAAATTCCACACCTTCCATGTCTTCATGGGAGGAGGTTTCTTTACTGATACAAAGACTCCTTCAGCTGGCTTGACAACTCTGCAATTGTGGTCATATAAAAAATATAGGGAACCTTTCAAGATGGCAACTACTAAATTTCAAGGTGGGTGCGTGTATCATTCTCTAAGGAATAATTACAAGAATCTGGTGCCTCCAGTAATAAAATTACCGTGGCATCAGCATCTCACGTAGCTTTAATCTTGCCATAAATTCAGCATTACCGCCAAGAACTATATCTGTCCCACGACCAGCCATATTGGTAGCAATTGTAACGGCCCCAAGGCGACCACTCTGTGCTACAATTTCTGCTTCTCTCTCGACATTTTCTGGTTTTGCATTAAGAACCTTTAAACAATACATATTTCATTAAATTCATAAAATAATGAGATAAAATGTTATGAGATTAAGATACATGCACGTCTTTTTGCATTGGAGAGTGGTAAGTCTATGTTAGCAACGCTTGGCTTAACTTTAGTTAGGCGAGAGTTACTTGAAAAAATTAACTTATCACAAGAAGTTACAGTTCAACCAGGTTTCATTTGGAAAATGAGTCTTCTTATGTTTCGCCAAATTGCCACAAAAACAAAGGAGGTCTCACCTCATGTGGAATTCCAGCTTCTTTCAATTGTTCAGACAAAGAATCACTCTGTTCAACACTGGTAGTGCCAACAAGTATTGGACGACCAGTTTTGTGCATTCTAGAAATCTCCACTACAACCGCACGCCATTTACCAGTTGTTGCCCTAAAAACAACATCGGACTCATCCTGACAAAGAAATCAAAGACACCATAAGGAGATTTTAAATCAAATAATTTAATAAAACAATTGTTAGCATGTACGAAATCTATGGAAATGAGTTGTAATAGTTCCAAATATTAGTAGTGGATTACTTTTAAGGGATTTCATCCATCCCTCCTCCCTTCTTTGCATGAGTAAAAGAGGGCGGAGGAAGGATTACTATTACAAGTTTAACTTTGCCTGAGTAACCAACAGTGTATAAAGTGCTTCATATAGATGACAAACAAGAAAAAACCTTTCTTATCATAGGCTTATTTGTTGGCACAATTGTAACTTTAAGCTTGTAAATGCTCTCAAATTCTGTGCTTTCGGTCACTGCTGTACCAGTCATTCCACACAGTTTTGGGAACTGCAAAAATAAAAGATTTACAAGGATTGCAATAGTAACTAATGCAAATAAATTATCAAATGATTATTGGTTCAATCAACCCAGATACAGCATTTTCCAACCTGCAGAAAGAAATTCTGATAACTAATTGAAGCCAGCGTCACAGTTTCATTTTGAATGGGTAGGCCTTCTTTTGCTTCAACTGCTTGGTGAAGTCCGTCACTCCACCTTCTACCCTACCAATCAAGTAAATAAAAATACCTGAGTCTTGAGAGACCGGCAGCGTTTGCTCTTGTCTTATAATCTAAACACATAGGATACTCCATTATCTTCCTTTATTCACCAGCAAGAGCAAGTTGAAAAATCAACTTATATGCTCACCCCTTGCTTGTTAAACATGAGACAGCATGCAACATGTACCACAAGGGCAAGATCCCTTGAGACATAGTTTGTCTTTCAGAGAACGAGTAAAACTATTGTTCAGGTGCAAACAAATGAAATAGTTGGTGTTGAGTCTTCAGCTCACATCTGGTGGATTTTTAATCCTTGCGATAGTATTAGCAAAGCCAGTTTATGATTTGCTTGAACAATGGGATCAAAGTTTTATAAGCATCTTATATCAATCTTTAATAAGATTAGATAATACTGGTATTAACATTACAGAAAAATTGTCACAGCTTACCCAGTAGAGGGTACAATAAGGATTTTGATATTCTTTCATTTGCCAATCATAAACTGCAACAAAACATTGGAATTATTTATAATTTTAAATAGATTTCTGATGATTAAGTAATCTTTGTACATAAGAAATGTCAACATTATGAGTATAACGAAACATAAAATAAATGCTGCTGCTCAAGAGAATGTTAATAGTTTCTGTAACTACTATTTTACAGACCTTTCCTTCACTAGTTATTTGCTCAATGAAATAAGGTCAAGTACAATCTCTAAATATCTTCATTGTTGAAATAATTGAAGGCAAAAGAAAGTAGCATTGCTTTCAAAAGAAAATTATTTATGTAACACCAGGATAAATAAGGAACTCTCAAGGATCACCACTCGGCATCAAATAAATTATCAAGTTGAACGCAAAATTCTGACAAATATACCTTATCAAAACAAGCCCAAACTATCAGAGAAAAATATTAATCTGAGAGAATTTTGGTTATAAAGCGAAATACCTGCATAACTCGACCAGTAAACTCATCCACAATTAGAACCTCTTTTCCACGAATTATGTAGTTTACATCTCGAAGAAACAGTTCTTTGGCTTTTATTGCATTTAGGATATGCAAAGCCCACTGTTCTCGAGGATCATATAAATCTTTAACACCTAAAATTTCTTCAGCATCTTCATAACCCTGTTCAGTGAGTAACACAGTTTTTTGTTTCTCGTCCACCTACAAGGACAATTAAATGAAAGAAAATTTTGATTACAAAGATCATCTGGTTATAAACACGCATACACTCTGTTTAGCAAAAATTGAAATGAATTTTAACTCAATTCTTGGATTTCATTTACCCACTCATAAAGCACAATTAAAATGTTCAGTCATTTTTATTGTTCTGAAAAATATTAAATAATGTATTGTGTTTTTGTTAGCGTGCTTATCAGCATCAAATCTTCATAGTTCATCTGCAGGTGAAATTGCACAAGAGCCACCTTGCTTTCGGTGTCAAGGTGAGAAGCTAAAATTATTAGCATTACAACAAATTTTATCACGAAAAGAAACTACAGTAAAGATCAGATTTACAGTTAACACTGGATTAGCATTTCATTCAGTAATATTTATAAAAACCTTTTCCTAATAACCAATTTAACACATTTGGTTTCTAGCACTAAGAAACCTAATATGCAGACCAACTGAATTTTCTTACCAGACACAACAAACAAAAACTGAGATGAGCGATAATTTGATAAACCCTCATATGAGATCAACTATAGATAAAATGAATTTCAAAATATACCATGATTTAGCAGCCTTACAGTGTAATGTATATCTAGTTCAAAGGCTGCTGCTATTTTTGCAGCCTTATAATATCGATCACTAGGTTTCTCTGCAGGTCCTGATATGATGAGAGGAGTTCTAGCTTCATCAATGAGAATAGAATCAACCTCATCAAGGATACAGTAATTAAAGCCCCTCAAGACAAGCTCCTCTACATTCTGCACATTACACAAATAAAATTCAGCATGATATGAATGTGTCGAAGTCAATTATTAACAATTAACAAGTATATACTAAAGGAAGAATCACTTTCCGTGGAAAGGTTATCCCTTAAATAATCAAAACCAAGCTCGCTATTCGTCACATATGTTATATCGCATAAGTAATTTTCCTTTCTTTGCTCGCTTGTCATATTCTCTGCCCAAAAAAACAAAGCTATGTTATACCACAAAGATATTGGTTCAAAAGGACACCCATAATAATGAAACTCAATGACTAAAGAGAGGGGGAAAAGCCCCTAAAAAACCAAGGCTAAGTTACATCAAGGATGAAGGAACTTCTATTGAGAAATGTCAACAGACACAAACAACAAAATCAACTTCTGATGATAAAAAAAGGCAGCCTTTAAAATAATCAACATCATCCTGGCTAAAAATAGGTAAATTACAGTTTTGAATAAAACATTGTGCAACAAGAAAAGGGGGAACTGAAGAATAAGACATACGTTGAATGAGGCCAACCTTCAATCCAAGAAAGCGGGGAACTTGGCCAACCCATTCACAATCCCGTCGAGCCAGATAATCATTGACAGTAACAACATGAACGCCATTTTCACTTAATGCATTTAAATAAGCTGGCAAAATAGCAACCAGGGTCTTCCCTTCTCCAGTCCTCATTTCAGCTATTTCTCCCTTATGAAGAACCATGCCACCTATATGACCCAATTCCAAAAGGCAATAAAATTTCCTCTGAAGGACACATATTAGGCAAAGAGAAACTTATTGTAGCCATATCTTGACTATAAAAATTATATATGATATTGATGGAGTTGGTGCCGAAAGTGATTCTTGTGTACTTAAAGAGGCATAGTTCTTCATGCTTATTTAGGTTTTCATCAATTGATATCAGAAATTCAGATGAGCAGAACTTCACTGATTTGTTACTAAATGTAAATTTGCAACAAACCACGCAAGATATACCTATCAGTTGGACATCAAAGGGTCGAAGGCCCAGAACCCTCTTTGAAGCCTCTCTTACAACAGCAAATGCCTCCTGCAACATTCTTATTTTTTTGTCACTTTTTTAAAATCAGCATCATCTGTATTATTGATTATATAATAAACTGAGAATATGTAATAACAGCAGCAAGCGAACTTTTTGGTTTAGGATTGATTTATCCCATGCTACGTCACTATCAATACCAGGAAATGATGAAAGGCAGCGAATAGAAGTGTAACGGATTTTCCACCCTATGCTGCGTCTGTTCCCTCACAGCAAGTGAAAACATATCAAGTTTCCAATTCTACCTAAACTAACATGCAATATTATTCCTAGAATTCCAGGGAGACAAACTTGAGGGTCCATATGCGTCCAGGAAAGTAGAAGGAAAAGCGTTAAAAGAAAAATCATGATTTCCACTCACAGGAAGGAGAGAATCCAAAGTTTCGCCCTGTTGTGCCCGTTCTCTCAGTACAAAAGTCTTCTCCCTCAGTTCCGAATCCGACAATGCAGACATCTTTGCTTCCAATCCATTAACGGTGTTAACAGTTGCAGTATACTGTTGCCTGGTCGACTCTCCGGTATCGGCACCTTTAAACATCCCGCCTAATAAACCTCCCAGCGAAGCTGCCACAAGCATAGACCGCATTCTATTGCTATTGCTTCCCTTAGTCGACGCTTTGGATCTGGAAACCAACATCCGAAGGTGTTCCATACCAAGAAAAGATGAATCTGGTAGGCTTTTCTGGTGATAGCATTTCTGTCTAATCGACGTATTAGAAACATAAGGTATGGCGGGGTAATGCTTCGTCAAAGGCGAGTTACAAGGCGATGCTGCCATGATTAGCACGAATTAAGAGTGTTGAGTGTCCGACTTCTGAAGAAATTTATCGACTCCGAAGCTCCTAGTTGCACGTACTTGAATAAGTTCATGCTATATTTGGTTGGACTAGTGAAACCTGCAACAGACAGCCCTCTTCTTCTTGTGGATATTGGTTAGCAAGTTGGCACTCCAAATGGTATAAGGTAGCGGACAGATCCTCTACGTGCGATCCTATGGTAGAAGCATGGAAATGCGCATCGTCATTTCACGGTTCATCGCTGCTGAATCTGAAAGGCATATTTTCATTAACAGATATCAGGCAATTTGATTTGAATGGGTTACATTGTATGTGATTTAAACCATAAGTCATAAATTTAGCACGGGATAAATTAATGCAAATCATTACTCCCTCTCTCAGTTATTTAAATAATTTTAGATACGAGTTCTTTATATTTGTATTTATAAGAGATATTTAGAGATATTTCTTAAATTTTTATATCATAAATCTATTTAATTATCTATATTGATATTATTATATTTATTATCAAGGTAGATTATCACAAAATTCTTTTTTCTATTGATTAATTTTTCCTCTTTCACTCTCCCTCTCTATAAATAAATATATTTTCAAAAAAAATATATTTATTATTTTTAACTAATTTTTTTATCAATAAAATTTAGTTAATTATCTCTCATAAAAAAATAAAAGGAATATAAATTTTATATTCATACTAACATGAATAAGTTTATATATTACATTTGAAACATATTTACGTTAAATTTTAATAATATTTAGCTATGTGCGTTCTTTTTTTAAGTAAGTTAAAGTTAAACAAAAATATTAAAAAAATAGAACACATGGTAAAATGATATTAAAGAATTTCACAAAATAAATACAATAAAATTGATCTAAGTTTTCTTTATTAAATTTAAGAAATATATGATTTAATTACAAATAAATATCATTTTTAAAAACATTTGTGGATCAATCCTCCATAGGCTGACGTGGCTTAACAAAGTTGTGGACGAAGCTGAGGTGGTCCGTTTATGATGATGTCAAGTAGATGCCATGAATGATGAATCGTCTTAACCCATCTCGTGATTTCTCCATTTCACCGGAGCTCCCCCGTCTCCACCCTGGTGACGACACGAGAAAGCAATGAAGAAGCATCTGCAATTTCTGTGCGACAACCGAAACACCAGCAAGAGATGCAACTGGAGTCTCGGAAATAAGAGAAAGAGACCTAGAGAAGGCAAATCAACAGCAACCCAATATAGAGCTGGAGAATTTTTTTTTTGCAGTTGAACTTAAAAAAATTGAAGTAGAGTTATAAAATTTTAATAAAAAATATATAACATAAAAAATAGTAAAAATTAATTAAAAATTCTTAACCCCATTTCTTTATTTTCTTTAAATTTAACTGAGAAAAATTTTCCCTCACCGTACCAAACAAACCCTTCGCTTCGATTCGCCGCCTCTAATGTTTCTTCTTTGTCCCTGTAGCGCCGACAGCGGTCGGAACCAAAGTGAATCCAATTCCCTGATTAATCCAGCTGCCGAGTTCGGTTCGGTTTGTAAGTTTCCTTTTTGGGTGAAAGCAGGGATTTTCTTCTCTGTTGAGGTTTCTCCCCCTTCTTTTTTTTTTTGGGCCGGCAAGGTTTCTTTCGCTACGAAATTCGATAATATAAGAGATTTAACTAACCAACGGGGGTTGGTCCGAGTAGTAAGCGGCTCGGTATCGCTTAAACGAGGTCTCGAGTTCGAGCCTTGACGAATGCAGAAAATCCCCGTTGGGAGACTCACCCACCATAGCCAGGTGCGCGACGCGGGTCGGATCCGGATGTAGTCGGGGCAAAGCTCCAATGAATCGGGTGGGCAACAAAAAAAAAAAGAGAGATTTAACTATAATTTTGTTATAAGTTAGACAATGGACTCATACAAAATATAAGTTATATCAGGCCATAATTTGAATTAGTCTAGAATATAAATTCACATGTAAGTTCTAACGACTAAACCAATACCAACTGCACAGGAAATATAAATAAAATTTTCACATGCAAAAATAACTCCTTTTTTGTTTGTCCCCCACAAATCCAGAAAAGGCTCCACTCGTAACATTCCATTTCTTAGCAAGAAACAGTAGTCTAGTAACTTCTGCCCCAGTATGTCCACTTCTTAGCCGGCTTTCCTGATGCAAAGCACTTGGTGCCTAAGCAAAAACGGGGGTAAAGGCGTTTCTATCAGCAAGCAATATAAACCTCAATTGATTGCAATTTGCAAGTTATGCAAATATAGTTGCCCTACCATCAACATCAGTTGACTGAATTACAACCTTTTGGCTGCAAGAAACTACAAAGGCAACAAAAATAAAAAGAAGGGTAGCTCTAAGTGCCTCCCCGCTATTTAGTGAAAATTCAATAGTGAATTCAAACACTTTATAAGCAGGTTTCAACATATAAGATATCAAATGGAAATGCAAGCCTAGGCGTGTAGTTAGAATATGAGAAAGCAGTGAAGGAATTAATGACAATATTAATTCAAACATATACAGAAAAACCAATTTATAAATATCGTTTGAAGTCAGCGGGAAATATACCTTCAGGGAGTTCTGGTTGATCAAAGGGGCTACAAAGCGTCTTAGCTGCTCCCATCTCACCCTTTGTCCTTGCTTTCACATCTACTTCAACGGGCTGGGCAAAATTACTGTTCGTAAGGAAAACAAAACTCCAGATACAGACAAAGAAGTGCTGGAAATAACAGCTGTACAGACTATTACATACAAAATTCAATTCTGGGGTAAAAGCACTGGATCACTTAAACAGAGGAAAACTATAACACGGTTATAAACACAGAATTCTTAATATATGTCCAAATGAAATGGGAAAGTAATTTCAATTTTAAAAAAAAAAATCAACCTTTCATAGATAAGTACTGATGAAGAAAACCATACAAACAGGATACAATCAGAAACAGGAGTCGAACATACAGCTGATTAGCATAAGAAATTGACTACGTTCTAATAACAATAAAGACTACCAGGAAGAAGATCCATGTCACTATATTTTCTTTCTCACTAAGGCGTGAACTAGAAAATAATTAATTTTTTACACCTGCAACTCTCGCCATCAAGATAAAATATTATCAAGATTCAGATCTAATGCTGAATAAGGTGTCTTCTAATCTCTATCATCAATTACAAATTTCTCTAAGAGGGCTTATGACAACTGTAGCTATTGTAAAGAAGTTTTGATATATGAAATTTTATGAAGAAAATAAGTTTTGATAATGCAAAACAAGGTGATATGAAAATATGCAAATTTCGGAAAGATTCAACATCAAGGCATATGAAATTCAAAATTAGGACTACTTCCACACAAACCCATACCTCCTCATCACACCAAGGAGCCAAGATCATTTTGCGTTGGCTCAATGCTTCCACAAATTCATCCCAAGTATGTACAACCTGAATGCATGCATCTCGTTTTTGTTCGGCCACATCAAATAGGTTTTGTTGAATATTATGCAGCAAGTCTTTGACTTGCTTGACCAAATCTTCCATGGGTACGTCTATTTTTCCCATATTATCACGTCGAACAGCACGCACCTGTGCATTATTATCTGAAGATTGTGAATAGCTGTTCATTGACAAACTCACCAGTGACAGCATAGAAGAAATATTACACAAATAAGAGTTTATATAATGATAAGAAAAGGTTGGTGACCTGCTTATTTGCCAAATCCTTTGGCCCGATTTCAATCCTGAGGGGAACACCTTTCATTTCCCAGTGTGAATACTTCCAACCAGGAGAATAGTTATCTCTAAAGTCTGACTCAGCACGAATACCTGCTTCACATAAATTATTCACAGTGGCAGAGCAGGCGTCAAAAATACCTTGAGTATCAGCATCTTTATAAGGCACTGGAATCACAATAACTTGCACTGATGCTACTTTAGGTGGCAGTACAAGCCCTTTGTCATCCCCATGAACCATCACCATGACCCCAATCTGTAAAAAAGACAAGAAATATAAACACTTTCTGATGTATAGGAATTCTTGAATGCAATTATATTATTGAAATCAAAGCTTACAGTTCGAGTGCTATAGGCCCATGAGTTCTGCCAGACCATTGCTTTCTCTCCCTTCTCATTTTCAAAATTTATCTCAAACATTTTAGCAAAATTTTGGCCAAGACAATGAGAAGTTGCACCTTGTATGCCACGACCAGTGTTTGGAATAAATGCCTAGTATATGGTACATTGCAATTGCATAAACAAAATTTGACCATTTAAGTAATATAGCTTATCATGCAAGGAAATCAGATATGTACCTCAACACTAGTGGTGTAAAGTCCACCGGCAAACTTCTCCAGCTCACTTTTCTTACCCTTTATGACAGGAATTGCAAGATATTCTTCATATATACGCCTATACAATTCCAATACCTCGAGGACCTGAAACGGCGCCAATTTAATATATCTTGAAAACAAAAATTTAACCCCAATTTTACCATATTTGGCTAGACTTTGATGAAGTTTATATTAATTATTTAGAACTAGCCCTCTATTTGCTATATCAACATGAAAAATTTGACGCAGATCACGTGCACCATATGCAAGAAAAAGCTCAAGTTTAATAAAACCTTGCTACCTAAGAGAGAGACACGCATTCATCTAAAAGAACAAAGGAAATTATTAGTAATGACTAGAAATTACCCAAGGAAGCAGAAAAGTATTTTAAAAACCCAGAACATAGTTGTTCTTTAAATAGATGTGGATAAAGGAAAAATAATAAAATTAATTCAGTTATAAACATGAGCCCAAAACAACAATTCAATATCAAATATAAAGACATTGATGTAATACAAGCATCACACCTCTTCATCTGCCTCCTCCTTTGTCGCAAAAGCAGTATGCCCTTCCTGCCAAAGAAACTCACGGCTCCTGCAACCAAAAGAAGTATGAGACCAGATAAACGCTTTAAACAATCTTTTTTGACAAAAGGAATCCATACAAATTTTTCTTCGTGATAGCAACTGATTGTGAGAGCAAATCATACAACAATGTTTAATTTATCATATTTCTAATTTTTTTACGAAGCTTAAGATTCAACAGAATATCAACAACTATTGTTTTGCAAAAATGCTTCACTATGACCAATTCATTATTTATGTAACTTTCACTCAAAGAGAAAAGGATAATCGGATCATGAGCCTGTTAGCACCCCAACACAGCCACGTCAGCAAGTAAAGGTTTACTCAAGGAGACACAAGCGGTCAATTCCAGCAACAAATATTTAAATTACTTGTTTTCATTTATTTCTGCATTTTCAAAAGAAGTTCCTACTTTAGTGCTAGTTATGGAATAAGGGGTATCTCCCACGTCTAGGCATTCCCCACGTTCAGAGTTATTAGGCCACGTTCTAGGGGAAGTGGCAGATAGTTTTAATCTTTATTCTCATCCAAAAAATACCAAAAAACTACTCTGTAAATTACTATTTAAAGGCCAATGGCTTGGAGGAATAGAGGAAGAAGATTTTACAGAGGAAAGTGAGATTCTCTTGGCTTCTTTTCTTTATCTTTGTGAGATACTTATAAAGAGAGAGATTAGGAGAGAAATACTTAACAAATTGGCCTCAGAGCTATGGTTGAGAAGCGTTCTTCTGCTGCCATTGCCAACCCAGAAATCAACACCAATCCAGTGGGGAGTCAGGCCTCTGGAACAGATCCATTGGCGACCATTGTCGCCAAACTCAACATGCTGGACGAGCTACGGGATAAGGTGGCATCGCTGGAAATTCAATCCCGGAGGAGCACAGAAAGGAAACACGGGAGACATTGGGGGGATGAAGCTGAGGATGAAGGAGAGTCTTACCAGAGAAACCGAGTCCCCTATGCAAAAATTGAATTTCCCAAATTCCAGGGAGGTGACCCGAGGGGCTGGATCCTGAAGGCCGAAAAAAATTTCAGATATTACCACACCCCAGAGGATGACAAGGTCGAGATAGCAGCCATGTATCTGGAGGGTGACGCATTGGACTTATTCTCATGGATTAATGCTGAACGTACCTTGCTGTATTGGGAAGAATTAGTCAGGGCCTTGAATGAGCATTACGGTCCACCAAAGTTCCTCAACCCCGATGAGTTTCTCTACGCCATCAAGCAAACAGGTAGCGTCGCCGAGTACAGACAGGAGTGGGCGAGGAGAGTTGCTCGTGTGGTGAACTGGCCGGATCACTGCTTGCTTGGGGTATTCTTGAATGGACTAAGAGAAGAGCTGCGGACGGAGGTTAGGTTGCACAAGCCGCGATCTGTCTATCGGGCGTCAAGCTTGGCCATCGAGCTGGAGAAGACTCTGGGAGTGGGTTGTGGACCCAAGTCATTGTCACCAATGGGCCAAACCCGATCCACCCAATATCTGCAGTCCGGCCCAAATGTTTCCCAAACCAGAATGAGTCCAGCAGCGATCCCGTCAGCCATGGCACCAGGATTCACTTCAACGCCAGCGACAGGGATGAATCGACAGACCAACTGGGACGCGACTCGGCAACAGAGACGGGATAAAGGACTCTGTTACAGGTGTGGAGCACCGTTCAGACCTAGCCATCGTTGCAGCATGTCCTCCTTGGCGTTACTGGACGTAGACGACGAGATGGCGACGTTCGAGGCTGCGGACACAGTAATGGAGGAAGAAGGCAATGAAGCCCACACAGCTGAAATCTCCTTTAATGCAATATTGGGTAGACCATCAGCCTCAACAATGCGATTAGAAGGAAAAGTAGGTGGCTACTCGGTGATCATTTTGGTGGACAGTGGCTCGACACATAATTTTATCTCTGAGGAGGTAGTCGCCAAACTCCAATTGCCCACTCAAGCCACGCCACTCTTTGGCGTCCAGATAGGGGATGGAAGACACGTTAAGTGTAATAGAGTTTGTGATGAGGTGGAGGTACATATTTCTGACTTGATCATAAAGCAGCAATTTTTTCCATTCCCATTAAAGAACACTGATTTAGTTCTGGGCATCAAATGGTTGGCTTCACTGAATACTATTCAAGCAAACTGGAATGAAATGTCTATGATTTTTTGGGTAAATGGGAGGAAATTCAGACTGCAGGGGATCGTTACACCAACAGGAGCACCCATCCAACTCCAACACATGCAGTCGGACACTGACACCTATCAGAGGAACACCGTTGCTGCAGCTGTGGAATCCCTCTGCCTTCAATTTCAGAAGGTGTTCATGGAACCAAGGACATTGCCTCCTCCCCATAATCTTTATCACGCCATCCCACTAATTCCAGATTCCGTTCCACCAAATTTGCGACCATATCGGTACCCTCACTATCAAAAAGATGAGATTGAAGCACAAATTGCAGAACTGACTAAGCGTGGTTTCATTCGGCCTAGCGCTAGCCCCTTCGCTAGCCCAGTACTATTAGTAAGCAAGAAGGATGGATCATGGAGGCTCTGTGTCGATTATCGTCGCCTCAACAAAATCACCATCCCATATAGGTTTCCGATCCCAACATTGATGAATTGCTGGATGAACTGCATGGGGCAGTATATTTTTCTAAACTTGACTTGCGCTCAGGCTATCACCAGATCCGTGTCCTCCCCTCGGATGTACACAAAACAGCTTTTCGCACTCATTCGGGACATTATGAATTTGTCGTTATGCCTTTTGGCCTCACAAATGCACCCGCAACATTTCAATCAGCCATGAATGAACTGTTCCGTCCATATCTGCGAAAATTTGTCCTTGTATTCTTTGATGACATCCTAATCTTCAATGCGGATGCCTCCGGCCATTTAGAACACCTGAAAGTGGTCTTCCAGATTTTACAACGGAACCCCTTCTATTTAAATGCCAAAAAGTGTGCCCTTGGCCAGACACGCATCAATTATTTGGGGCATATTGTCACAGCACAGGGAGTAGAAGTTATGCATGAAAAGATTCATGATGTTGCTCACTGGCCCACACCAGATTCAGTGAAGGAACTGAGGGGATTCTTGGGTCTCACTGGTTACTACAGAAGAATTGTAAAGAATTATGGCATCATTGCTCGCCCATTAACCGACCTAACAAAGAAGAACGCCTTTAGGTGGTCCGACAAAGCTCAAGAGGCTTTTGACCAGCTGAAGGTTGCATTAACTACCACACCGGTCCTACATCTACCAAATTTCAAGTCTCCATTTATGGTAGAATGTGATGCGTCAATGGAAGGGGTAGGTGCGGTACTCATGCAGGAAGGGCACCCAATTGCCTATTTCAGCAAGGGATTTTCTTTCTCCAACAGATATAAGTCCGTCTACGACAGGGAGCTGCTAGCTTTAGTACTTTCTTTACAAAAATGGCGACATTACTTGCTGGGCCACCATTTCTTTGTTCAAACTGACCATTACAGCCTTCAATTCCTGCTTGATCAACATACGCTTACACCGGCACAACGCCTCCTAATTAAGCTACTCCCCTTTGATTTTTCCATCACTTACAAGCCAGGGAAGACCAATACAGCCGCGGATTCATTATCTCGAAGGCCTCAGTATGAAGATTTCTACCACCTTGCTGTGCCGATGGCAGATGAATTAATCCAACTACCCACAGCGCTTAGGGAGGATGCTGAAACCAAGAAGATCATTGATGGGTTGATTAAGGACCCCGATTCGTTTCCTCACTTTGTGCTGGTACAAGACAGGTTGTATTACAAAAACAAGCTCGTCATCCCACACCAGACAACACTCCGAGCAAAACTAATCGAGGAGGCACATGCCACACCATCAGGCGGCCACGGTGGTTTTCTAAAAACATTGAAGAGGTTGTGTGAACAAGTGCACTAGCGTGGAATGAAAAATGACGTCAAGCGCTATATACAACAATGTTACACTTGCCAGCAGAACAAATATCAAACCCTGCGGCCAGCAGGTCTCTTGCAACCTCTTTCTATTCCAGCAAGAATTTGGGAAGATGTCTCACTGGATTTCATTACCGGTTTGCCAAAATCCAGAGGATTTGATGTCATTTTGGTTGTAGTAGATCGCCTCAGTAAATACTGCCATTTCATGACCTTGGCACATCCCTACTCTGCCAAATCAGTTGCTGCCCTATTCTGCCAAGAAGTAATCAGACTACACGGCATGCCCAGATCTATTGTCTCCGATAGAGACTCACTTTTCTTAAGCGAGTTCTGGCAGGAGCTTTTCAGGTTAAGTCAAACACGCCTCACCATGAGCACAGCCTACCACCCCCAATCCGATGGGCAAACTGAGGTCGTCAATCGTTGTCTGGAAACCTATCTCCGCTGTTTCACACACGAACAACCCAAATTATGGAGTACCTTCCTCTGCTGGGCTGAATATTCTTTTAATACTAGCTTTCTTGTCTCGGCTAATACCACTCCCTTCAAGCTAGTATATGGCAGAGACCCCCCACCTCTGGTTCCCTACGTTAAAGGAGAGACGGCGGTCGCAGAGCTGGAAGACCAGTTAGAGTTACGGGATGATATGCTCCGGATTTTGCGCCAGAACTTGTTGAAAGCCCAAAATAGGATGAAGACACAAGCTGATCAAAAGAGAAGGGACCTGCAATTCTCCCCAGGGGATTTTGTATGGCTAAGGCTACAGCCGTACCGTCAAAAGACCTTGGCTAGACGGAAATTTGACAAGCTGTCCCCCAGGTTTTTTGGGCCCTACCAGGTGAAGCGTCAAATTGGCCACGTCTCTTATGAACTGGTGCTCCCTGACGAGGCTAAGATACACCCGGTTTTTCATGTGTCACTACTAAGGCCAGCAGTGGGCCCCCTACCTATGGGTCATCCGGCACCTCTACCGCTCTCGTCTGATATGGAGTTGCTCCTCCACCCTTCATAGATTTTGGGCCACCGTTGGACTAAGGAGTGCAACCTCGAACTACTAATTCAATGGGAGTCACGGACAGCAGAAGACTCGACCTGGGAAGATTATGACCTGCTCGCCGCACAATTTCCTTCCTTTCGCCTTGAGGACAAGTCGTTTTTCCGACAGGGCAGCCGTGTTAGCACCCCAACACAGCCACGTCAGCAAGTAAAGGTTTACTCAAGGAGACACAAGCGGTCAATTCCAACAACAAATATTTAAATTACTTGTTTTCATTTATTTCTGCATTTTCAAAAGAAGTTCCTACTTTAGTGCTAGTTATGGAATAAGGGGTATCTCCCACGTCTAGGCATTCCCCACGTTCAGAGTTATTAGGCCACGTTCTAGGGGAAGTGGCAGATAGTTTTAATCTTTATTCTCATCCAAAAAATACCAAAAAACTACTCTGTAAATTACTATTTAAAGGCCAATGGCTTGGAGGAATAGAGGAAGAAGATTTTACAGAGGAAAGTGAGATTCTCTTGGCTTCTTTTCTTTATCTTTGTGAGATACTTATAAAGAGAGAGATTAGGAGAGAAATACTTAACAGAGCCACTACAAAGAACATGCTAAAGGCTTCATATTCCAATGAGTCATCTTGTTAATGTTTGAAAGTGCGCATTAATTTCCACAAAATAAGGCACCAACTACCTAGCACAATAAGACGTAGCATGAGAAAAGGAAACAATGTGAAAGAAAGCCATGCAATACCTGATGAATGGTGTGGGATTACTGAACTCCCATCTAACCACATTGCACCATTGATTAAGTCTCAAAGGCAAATCACGATGTCCCCTTATCCACTTAGAGTAGTATGGATACATGACAGTTTCACTAGTCGGACGGATAGCAATAGGAATCTCTAGATCAGTTTCCCCAGATTTTGTCACCCAAGCAACCTGGAAAAAAGACTTTATTTACTAGTACAACAATAATGATTCTGAACTGAAAATGTCCTTCTATAAACCAATCCAGTTTCTGCATAAACAAGGTGAATTCTTACTAACTTAACAAAACTCAATGACCTTAAATAGACCTTGTACATTATCCAGAAAGAAAATAACATATCACCTCTGGTGCAAAGCCCTCAACATGATCCTTCTCCTTTTGCAAAACACTAGGAGACACAAATAAAGGGAAGTAGCAGTTCTTCACTTTCATTTTCTTTAACTCTGCATCAAAGAAGGCCTGCACATTGAATTTCAAAAGTTTAAACATTAAAAATAGATGAATTAAAGTAACCTGAAATCTGGAAAGCTAAGAAGATTGTCTAGAAGAAGTCAACTTCCATGCTTAAAGAACCAGAGTTTCTTCAAAAGTTAAATCTACACCTTACAATAGCTTCTTCAAACTATATGTGTAACTAATATGAGGTGTAACAATGGAGAATGGACATGAAAAGAATTTATGAACTCACTTGCATCTCCTCCCAGATTGACATTGCCCATGGCCTAAGAATGTAACATCCGGAAATGTCATAGTACTCAATCATTTCCCCATTGACAACTACCTGGAACGTCACATCACGAGAAAGTTATTTAGGAAAAGCCTGACAAATATCTTGTCATCGGATTTTGCACCCAAGAGCTAAAGTCAAAAGACATAAACAACAGTGTGCTTGTTTTGCTCAGATTCAGTTTCGGCATTAATCATTAGAACTATCAAACTCCCACGAATATGCAACTATTGCGATTGTGACAATTCGCTAAGCAACACAATTTTAAAAAAGAAAAATCAGATCAAGACGGACAAGCTTTCCTTAATACATAATCAAAAGCCCAACAGAAAATATAGTTGATGATAATTTGAAAAAGGCACCTCAGAATACCACTCCCCAAAATTGTCTGCCTTTCGATTTGAAAGCCCTAAACCTGTCTCTTTCTTCACCTCTTTCTTCTTCCCACCTGTGAAGCCAGAGATAGGAAACACGAACAATTCACAATTAGGCACTAAAATGTGGAAACAAACAAGGCAAAAGACACAAACAGTAACCAGCAGATTGTTTTGCAGTGGGCTTGTTAGCTCCAGCCCCGGCCATCCTGATGCTCCACCTAAAAGAACGGACAACTGCAGATCAGGTTTATCATAATAGAGATAGTAACACTCGTCAAGATAAGCATCTGAACCGAGACGCGACCACAATCTCAGGTACCTGTTGTAAATATGCCGGAGGGGAAGCAAATGGCAGCCAAGGAAACGAGCGAACACGACCGCAATTGTGGAGTCACTTGTCAGTGCCAAGAACGCACTTATTCGCTTCCCGAATTCGGCGGCTGGATTGAGAATCAACGCGCTCCACTTTATGTTTTTTTTTTTTGTAAGGAGTGACACCCTGTTATTACTAGCTTAGTATTAGAGAGATTAGAAAGATTAATAAGTGCCAGCTCATATAGCTCCGTCCAATAAAATCAGTCCATCCCAAATAAAGTGGGCCCTACTCCTACATTTTCTTTGATAAGTTGGTGCGCCTCCAATTCCCCGTCACTCACTCGGCCACCATGTTTCCCTGCCATTCAGACTGTGAAGATCCCTCTTTTCTCCTGCCAATTCCGAACTCTAGATGGAACAATCGTATTCCTTTATTATCCTTTGTAAGGAACCGATTTTGAAAGATTGCCATATAAAGTCATAAAAAAGCGCGACACTAATGAACTTATGAAAGCAATGTGGCCAACGGGGTTTTGCTCAAATTGGCCAAGGAAAAGAAAGGTAATCCTTTTAATTGAAAATGAAATCTTGTTGAGAAAAAAGTGTCGCTGGAATAAAACTTCGGCATGTTGGAGCTTGTGCCGAAGTGACCTGCGACAGCGGCGGAGTTGTTTACATCGGCTCCTCCTTCAACTCATCGGCGGTGAACCGCTAACCGTGGCTGACTGGCTGCTGAGGAGCATAGCAGATAGTTTTTTTAAGAACGTATTAAAAAGAATTTAACATGGGATCGAACCGCAATATTTACAGAATTACAGCTAAACTTTCATGTCACTGAACTGAATGACTAACTTAAACACTATATGGGATCGAACCGCAACATTTTATTTCCGGCAAACTTTCATGTCCTTGGACTAAGTGACTAATATTTTTTTTGGCTTTTCTAAGTGACTAAATTAAACACAATAACATTATCTTTTATTTAATGAACATGTACCATTCAAGTCGTGGCTTCTCAAGGGCTCATGAGGACGGGCCTAAACGCAAAACAGAAAAAAGCCTAAACAGGATAATGTATAGTTATCTGCAGAGTCTAGTTGTAACTCGCGATATCATGCCTTCTTCTCACCCACTTGTTTTTTTTACTAAAATATATAAAACTCTTCTTAATTTTAAGTAAGTTATACATTATCTCACTAACTTTTAAAATTTTAAATTAAAAAAATAATATTTTATATTTTAATTATCAAATTTTTTCTATTAAAATTATTGTTAAAGTTAACCATTTTTAACATATCATAATTTTTATTTTATTATATATCATGTCATTTAAAAAATAACATTTAATACTTTACATATAATTTTAAGTTTTGTTTAAATATTTATAATAAAATATTTAAATAACACTTAACACTTAACATGTAATTTATAATGTTTTAAATACTTAAAAAATATAAAATATTTAAAAAATATTTAAACTATTTATTTGACTATGTATTATTTAAATAAAAAGATAAACTACTTAAAATTATATGTAAATTGTCAAAGCAATAAAAATATATAAAAAATATATAGATACCATGTATTGCTTAAATGATGTGGTATATAATAAAAAATATAAAAATTATGACATGACAACAACTGTTAACTTTAATGGCATTTTTAATAACAGTAAGGTGATAAAACGAGTTGAGCCCATTTTTATATAAAAAAAAAACGGGCTCGGGCTGATATTTTGTTAGTCCGTTATGGAGCCCCGTCCTTTCCCAGCCCGTTTTCTTTTTCTTTTTTTAAAATTATTAATATTATTATTTATTTTATTCAAATATTATTTTAAATACCCTAATTATTAAATATTAGTAAAAATGACCATTTATTTATTTATTAATATGTGTTGAAATATTATAATTGATTAATATTATGTTAATATCTATTTAAATTTGTATTTATAAAATTTATTTTTTTATAAAAATTAAAAATTTTTAAAAATATAATATTAGTAATTTTTTTATTATACTAATATAACATTAAAAAAATTATTAGTATTTTAAAAATTTAAAAATAAATTTTTAAAAATATTAAAAAAAAAAGTAATGGTATACAGCTGACCTAAAATTTAGGGGTCGCGTGACTCTAGGCGTCATGTCTTCTTCTCCCGTGCTGTTTTTTTTTTATATACAAATTCTTCTCACTCTTTACCCCTTCAAAAAACTCACACTCAAAAGTAATTTCTCCCCAAAAACTCACGCTCAAAAGTAATTTCTCCCCACTTCCCTTGTATTCTAATTTTTATTTGACCAGATTTACAAAAAATATTGTTAATTAGCAGATTTTAGTCATTGTTCAAAACTACCAAATATATTTATTTTATAATTGATAATGCCAATAATTTTATAATTTAGTGTTTATATTTTGGCATGAATTCATAATCAATTAACCAGATTATGATTAACTTTCTCATAAGTGCACATGCTTTTTGTGCGGGTGGGCTTTTAATTGATGGAATGCGGACATATTTTAGTATCCATCTGATGATAGAGATCATTATTATATAGGGAAAGTGATATACTAATCCAAAATTCAACGTACACATCATGGAGATTAGTAGGCATGATCTATTGATATTGATATTTTGACACCTTGGTTTCCTCGATATAGCAAATAAAATATACACTTGGGACGCTGCAGAGCTGCCCATTCTCGAGTTTATCTGTGCTTAACTCCTGGCCTCTCCTCTGTCACATGGGACGATGCAACGAGCCTTTAAGAAATTCGACTTTTGTTAAAGGAAACGAAAAAGCCTTCAATAAAGCTGTAAATATAAATAAACAGAAATCCTTTATTGCTTTATGATAAAAATTGACGCCATATAAATTAAGAAGAAAAAAACGAACTTTTTTTCCCAGTCTGAGTAGAAGCAGCCATTCAAAAGGATTTGGTTACAACGGGACACATTTACTTTAGAGGTGAACAAAATCTTGGCGAGGTGGCTCAAGACGAGAGTTTAGGAGAGGAGACATTTGGAGATCAACACAACATTTCATAAATCATCTAAACAAAGCTCCTCCTCACCAGCAACAGAAATCATGGAAAACGAAAGGCCAGCTCTGATGGTGAAGATGCTGCTCCCAAGACCCTCTGGAGGGAAGGGGTAATTGAACCCCATAGGCCTACCCGGCAGATCGATCAACTAACTTCTGGTGGTACCACTTTCAAACTTTTCATCCACTCGCAGAAACTAGGATCATCAAAGTGAAGGAAACTGCTTTTTAGCTTTGTCCGTTGCTCTGGTGTCAATGACCTAAGTTGTGGGAATCTCGCCTCCTGAAAATAAATTTAAAATCATTCCACATGTTATGTAGGGACAAAATTGTTATCTTGTTTAATTTGGATCACTGCTTGAGATATATGAATAGGAACTTCCCAGCAGAGCAATCACTGAAACAAACAACATTTTCAAGCAATTAACAAATAACATGTTACTTGCCTGCTCATAAGGAGGATCCTTGTGTGCTGGGATGAGACGAGAAACAAAATATCGAGCCTGTGAGCTACCCTCCTGTTTCAAATGTAAATTATCTGTCACAAGTTACCATCTGAGCGGTAGATTAAAAGGGCAGATATGCAGGGGAGAACATGTGTAAACCAACCTTAAATGCAAGGATACGAGGAGCTGGAAAACGCAATTCAGTAAGCTCCTCAGCCAATGTCCGACAAGCAGCTAATGCAGCAGCACTTCTTCCTTCATCAGCTGCAAGTTCAGCACCCTAAGATACAACAATTAAAAAAAAAGTATTTTAAGAAATGTTTAGCTTACAATAATCAAGACCAGTATCCTACGATACAACAATTAAAAAAAAAGTATTTTAAGAAATGTTTAGCTTACAATAATCAAGACCAGTATCCTACGATACAACAATTAAGAAAAAAAGTTATTTTAAGAAATGTTTAGCTTACAATAATCAAGACCAGCATTTTTTGAAGAGTACTAGAATACAAGCTTGAAGACATAAGATATTACATTTATATATGCTTAAAGGATCAATCAAAGGATTTGTGGTCAGACCCGAGAACATAATATATGTTATAAGTTTCAACAGCAACCCCTCCCCAGGTGCACACAATGCCCTCTACTACCTACTGTTCTTATGGCAAAACAGAACACATAACCCAAACCTTACTTTCTGCTATACTACGGTTCCAGTGCCAGCTGGGGACAGAAAATCCCTTTACCAGACCCACTATGGTTTCTGGAATCTCTATTCTATAATAAAATGATCTCTCACTTTCCAAGTCCATGAACATAAAAAATTCATTCTTATTCTATTAATTATTACAAGCTGCACGAATCTAATCTCAAAATGCCAACTGGAGCTTCAGAAGAACCGTGTGAGAAAATCATTTGCCAGCACAACTTCCAAAAGAATGGAGAACAAGTGCAGTAACTAGAAACAAACAAAGGGGAAAAGATAAAGGAGAAAAAACAAAAGATAAAAGATAAAGGAGATTATGAGCAATGAATCTGCAATATCATTGTCCAACCAAAACGTCAGTCAGAAATAGAAAGAGAATACTAGGAGGCTTACCAACCAAATGAAGACATCAGTGCCATGATCAAGAACAACAGCAGCATCAGACTGCATAGCAAGATCATAAGCTGGTAGCTCCTCAAAAGTACCCCCCTCCCTGTGCATTAAACAGCGAGGAGCAACCATTCGAAGTGATAGATCAAATGATGCGTTTAAAAACAGGCTTCGCAGCACAGACCTCTCATCTTCATGACCAATAATGCTTCCCAATAGTGGCCCTCTTTTGAGATGGAAAAGGAGCTCAGGTAAGAGAGATAACTCCTTTGGGAAACGATAAAGTTTTGACTTGGGTAATTGGGAGCCAAATTTCATAGCAATGTCATTGATTCTTTCGTCTACTATGGCTCGCATGTCAATTGCATCAGAATAGTTTTTTGCACGAAGTAGAGTCCTCTTTGCAATGAGGACTGCTGCCACTTCATCTTGAACACTCTCAAGATATCCTGAAATACTATCTACAGTTGGCAGCCTAACAGTAATCACCCTCGACACATCAGCTTGATAGACATTTGAATACAGAATTGCAAACTGGAAAAACATGCTATCACTTTTGATATCTCCTTTAGTTTCCATGGATATAGAGAAGCTCTGAGTTTCTTCAACACTCAACATCTGAATATAAAGTGCACTGTCATTTTTAAAGAATTCATGGGTGTCCACATTTGCCTCTTCACCAGGACCCACAACTTGGGTTATGAGAATATCATCTGATGTGCGTAATTCCAACAGACCATGGGAGCCTGCTGCTCTGGCAGATGCCCTTTGCAAATTAACACCAAAGGCTTCCCCAAAATCATCATGGAGAACCAAAACACCACCTGATGCTTTTGCAAGAGGCTGCAAAATAGGAACTCTGACAGGGCAAGTTCCCGCACATAAAATGTCAACCACAGTATTATGACTATGAGCCACACGACCAAGATTTTCCATCCATTTCAATGCTGTCTTTTCCATATAAGGATAATTAGGGTGACTAAAAGAGTGAGGAACAGATCCAGGGCCATAAGTATTGGGTCCACCAGCACAGACAATAATTCTGCTGTAGCCCCCTGACCTTTTGACTACCCCTCGGGACAGTTCTGCAGAAGGTCCCTGAATTATAGCAAGAGCAACCTCAACGGCAGTACCTAGACACCGATCCCTGGAAGCTTCAGGCATGTTCAACTTGTATGGCCTCAATGATGAGAACATGGCATGCGCTACAGGAAGTGAGGCATGCATTGGCGACAAGTATATACCAGTACCATAAATCAATGCCTTCAAAGATTCTTGAGTTGGTGATTTGTCCCCAGGAAGCACATCAGCAGATGCAACTGACTCCTCCGAAAAGTCATAAACTGAGACAGTGCGGCCATAAAGAACAATGCCTATCCTGGTTGTAGGGGGAAGTGAATCAACAAAAGCATGCAATGAGCTCTGTAGATGTTGTAGGTGAGGTTCATCTAAGCACTCATCTATCACAAGAACAATTGGTGCAGTCATTCTCGAATCTGAAACCGGAACAAAACCAGGTCTCTTATTCCCAGTTTGCACATAATCAACCATGGGTGATGAAAGTTCAGGAAATCTGCGAAGGTCTTCCTTGCTGGAAGCAACATACTCGCCTTCACTTCCATTCAGTTTCCAACATATTACACACTGCCACTGGCCTGACCCAATCAAAATGTTGCAATAAATATTTGCATAAGCTCCACAGCTTTGGCAGCGATGGGGATCACGCTGAATTACTTGAGGGCCTGCTGGGACTTCCTTTCCAGGAGAGACTAATGCCCCAAAACCTAAACTGGGTACATTTCCTAGTTTTTTCTGCTTCAAAACCTAATTGATATATGGAAAGGAAAAGGTTAGAACAAACAAAATGTCTTAAATTTGAGCATGAAAAATCTTGAACTACTTATATCCACTTTTTTTACAATCACAGCATAAATATAATTGTAAAATAGGCAATGCATGGTAGAACAAATTGTATTAGATTATTTGTCACACACAAAATTTAGGTGCTTAAGAAACAGATATATTTCAATATCAAAACCAATTCCTTATTAAAAAGTACAATATACAAAAATATACCTTGCGGGCCGAGAAAAGAACAAATGAAGATTTCCCATCAGGAGCTTGGTCTTCTGTGACCTCGGAAACTTGGTGCTGCAACTTAAATGATCCATTTGAAAATTGAGGTGACGATGATGTTGGCAAAGATGAGCCAGAAGATACAGCAACTGGCTGAGGTGATGCAGGTGACGTGCGAAAAGGAACAGCAGCTGGACGTACAGGTTTAGTAAAAGCAGGAGGTCCAGGGGGAGTACTCAAATGAGGAACAGGACTACCTGTTTTAACCCCGTTGGCCGGGGATAAAACGGGTGGGGTTCTCATGGAAGGTGAAGATGCTTGATTTTGTTGTAATTTGGGTGGAGGAAATCTAGGTGTTGCAGTAAAACTTGGATGGGGAGGGACAATTGGACTTTGCTCATGGTAAGGATTCTGTCTGTCTGGATTAGAAGGGGAAACAGTGACGGAAGACCCAACATCTGGTTGTGTTGGGTTAGCCATTGGAATTCGGAGCAGCCAGAAACACGCAGATACTTACAAACCCAGTATCAAGAACCGACCTTTATCGAAATGTAAAGAATTGCGGCAGCATTAAATTGGGAAGATGATAAGATTCAAGACTATCAAGAAAGGATATGCACCCTCGTCAAGGATCTTGCTTTAAACCTCTGAATTTGCAGAAGTTGATGAGCAACAGACGTCTGAAACCTCCCGACGATCGAATCTTCTCAGAGATAATCTCTGCAGAGAGTAATCCAGCAGCCAATACAACACAAACCGCAATCCTCAATAATAAATTGCTACATTCAGCTAAATAATACTCTAGGGTTTTCACGGTGGATCGAAATTTCCCTCGAATTGAATTGATGCGACATAAATGAAATGAGATTTACATACCTGAGAAAAACGTGAAAATGTTGAGACGCAGAATTCTTAAAGAAAGAAAAAGAGAGGATCATGAAAGACCAAGTAACCGAAATGTTGACTCTCCTGCGTCCTCATTGCTCCCGAGTCATTCTAGTGATTCTCAAACGCCCTCGCTCGATTTTCACTTGGAAAATCATTCGATAGCACCCACTGATAGACCATGCCGTCTTTCTTTCAAGCCTACTATTTAAAGATACAACAATCTGTTTAATGATTTTTCTTGTTTTCTTCTTTTCAATAAGTACAATAAATATGAAATATGAAATATGAAATTTATATTTTTTTTGGCCAAAAGCAAACAAGTATTTTAGATTGAGTGATAAAAAATTATTAATCTTTGGCATCTCGAGTTTTTTTTTTTTTTGAAAAAAAAAACACTTAATCTGACATAGGGCCTGTTTGGGAAGGCCGCAAACCGCGGTTTTAAAAGGGCTTTTGGCCCAAACCTCAGTTTGGAGAAATTTTAAAACAAACAGACTTATTTGTCCATAAGTGCTTTTAGACAAAACCATGGTTTAAAATCATGGTTTTGAATAAGCTATTTAAAATAGCTTTTTCAACAGTAAAAGCACTTATGGACTATCCAATTACTATCTTATCTCTACTTTTTCTTACACCCTCTCTCCTACTTTTTCTTACACCCTCTCTCCTCTCTCCTATTTTTTCTTACACCCTCTCTCATTTCTCCTCTCTTCCCTCTCTCCTCTCTTTTCTCTAACTCCCCCCTCTCTCTTAATTTAAATCAAATCATACCCTTTTTGGTAATTTACCACCATAAAAAGTCATTCTAAAAATAACTATACAAACACCTATTTATTCAAAACCACTTTTTTTCCATAAACTCTTCTCCAAAAGTCATTTTCCATAAGTTGTCCATAAATCCTTTTTTTTCATAAGTCCTTCTTCAAAATCCTATCCAAACAGGCCCATAGCGAGTTTAGACCTAACAGATGAAAAATTATATCAAGTCAGGTGGGTTGCCATTAAAAAGGATATGAGTTTACATTTTAGAATTATTTTTTAGGTATTTGATTTTATTATTTTTAAATTAAATTTATTTTGCTTTTTTTTTTAATAAAAGCATATCCAGCACCATAAACTAATTTTAAAGAAATAATTAATACTTTAAAATATTTAAAGGTATAATTAACACTCTTAACTAATTTTAGAGGTACAACCAACATCTTAAAATATTTAAATTAGTATAATTAAATTATTTTACTGACAGAAATATAAATTTCTATCTAATTCATATCAGGTAAATTTTTATTTTAACACGTTATTATTTAAATTGTCACATGTATTATATTATTTAAATAAAAATTCTAAATAAATCTTAAAATTGATATTGTATATAATTTATATATGAAGATTAAGAAATTTTATAATTTATTTAGTATTATTTATTAAAATAATATTACATATGTGATATTTTAAATAATAATTTATTAAAATAAAAAGTTTGTATGACATGTATCAAATAAAAGTTAGTATTTTTATTAACGAATAAGTAAAAGTATACTAATTTAAATATTTTATAGTGTTAATTACTCTTTTAAAATTAGTCTAGGTGATAATTATACTTTTAAATATTTTATGATACTAATTATATTTTTAAAATTAATTTAAAATACTGATTATACTTTTAAATATTTTAAAATATTAATTATTTTTTAAAATTTAATTTAAAATACTAAATATACCTATATCTTTTCCTAGGAATAAAAAGTGTTAAAACTTTATCTGTGGCGTAAAAATTATCGAGTTTGACGTTGGATTTTAGTTCATTTTCTGTTTTAACTTTTAACAATCCCCCGTCTCTCTAGGAAACGCCCTTGTAAGAAATACACGGTTACCAATGTTCCAGAAAATCAATGATTTATGCGTCAAGAAGTTGTGTGTAGGGAGAAAATATGTGATAGAAGTAATTATTAATTAATATTAATTTTTTTATTTACAATTATCTACTCCTGATCTGCAAGGTGTGATTTGTACAGAAGATAAATTGAATAATCCTATAACAATTTATATTACTCATTAGCACTTAATATCTGAGACATAAAATTAATTTAATTATATTAAAAAATTAATTAAATTAATTAATATAGTATTTTTTTAATATTTAAATCAACTTTCTTAATTCTTTCATTAATTATCTTACTCTATTATTATTGATAAAATATCAATAGAAATAATATAAAAAAATAGATAAACATCGAAAAAATATCTTATATTTTTTATAAATATCAATTTTTTAATTAAATTATATATTAATAATAAAATGAATACATAAATAAGTAGCATACTAATTCTAAAATGCTGTTGTTGCTATTGTTGCTCTTGCTATTATTATTATTCGAGTAAATATACTTCTAGCATATTGAATTAATTTTTAAAGTGTATTTAGTACTTTAAAATATTTAAGGATATAATTAATATCATAAACTAATTGTTAAGATATAATTAGTAGCATAAAATATTTAAATAGTATAATTTATTTTTTTACTAATAGAAACACACATTTTCGTTTCATTTATACTATATAAATTTTTTATTTTAACACTTTATTATTTAAAATATTGTATGTGTAATATTATTTTAAAAAAATGCATCATGAAATTGACATCATAGATAACTCTTAAGGAAAGATTCATAAATTTTAGAATTTATTTGGTACATTTTTAAACAATATTATAAATATAGTCTTTTAAATAATAATATATCAAAATAAAAAAATTATGTGGTATAAATTATACAGAAATTTATATTTTTATTTATAAATTGGTCAAATTATACTAATTTAAATATTTTATAAAACCAAAGTGGCCTCAAATAAAATTAGGTTGGGATACTGATTGTATCTCAAAAATTAGTTCGGGGTACTGATTGCACTCTTAAATATTTTATAATGTTGATTGCATCTTTAAAATTAGTTCATAGTGCTAATTGTACTCTTAAATATTTTATAGTACTTATTATACATGTAAAATTAATTTAAAATACTAAATACATGTATACCCTTATTATTATTCGATGCAAACAACCTAGAGATTGATTGTATTTGCTTATGATAAATATGTTTGGCAAGTTGAAATATAATTTTTTATATGTACTTATCTTATAAATTATAAAATTATGGTTAAAATTTTAAAGTTAGGTTTCACGTCGTCAATATAAATAAACAAACATTTAGATTTGACATTTAATTGGGAAAAATCTAATTAAAATGAAAAATGAAATAATTATCCACAATAATAGGTGTTCCTCTTAACTAAAATAAATTATATAGTGACATATAGTTTTTGTTGGATTTTTTAAAGTTTGAGTTTATTTTTAAAAAAAATATTTATATTAAAAGAAGTATAAACAAAATTTAAGAGTGAATGCCCCCTAATAGAATCTAAAGGTCAACTCAATAATGGTATTTGAGTTGTGTTGTTTGATACGTTATAATAAATCTCAATATGGAAAGCTAAATATCAAAACAAACTATAAATTATAGTTAAAAACTACCAATTTCAAGCATTTGCGAGTAACGTTGAACGATCATCAACTAGACAAGCATATAAATTTTTTATCAAGACTGTATTCTGCAAAAGCCAATGAACAAACGCCATGTTTCGAAATGAATTCCATGCAAGATGTCCTAATAAAATGGATAGTTTATATTTAATTTAATTTGTTTATATTTTTAGAGTAGACATCAATTTAAAATAAAGGAAAAATCAGACTCATATCAAGAACAATGGATTCAGGGGGCTGGCGCTCGTCTTCTTAATCAAGGTCTATCCTATCCATATGGCTTTTGACTCAATTCAGATTAATTATTCATTTGACTTAATATTTTTGTAGAGACTCCAGTGGTATTAGAAAAAGGAAAAACAAATATCTTATTGAAAAATAAAAGTTTAAAGGAAAGATTACTGAAAATCATTTTATTATAAAAAATACTATTTAAAGATACTTAAAGATATAGGTCTTTAAGCGGACACGACTTATTTTTAATATAAATAATACAATTATTTTTTAGTTATATATATTATATTTTTAATTATATGCAGATATCTCATATTTTATATATAGTTAAAAATAAATTATAAGGTAAAGTAGCGCCTAATTTATTGATATTATTTTTCATATGTGACTAATATCATAATTTTATTTGTGATATAATTTTACTCATAATCTTTTTAACAATTGTACCAGATTAAAAAAATTATAGATAAAATTATATCACAAATAAAATTAATATATTAGCCATATATAAAAATAATATTAAAATATTAGGTACTATTTGACTATAAATTATATATAATTAAAATTATTTATATACAGTTGAAGCTATATTGTACATGAGTCATTAAATATATCTGGGCACCTCTAGTTAGTAAATTTTTTATATAAAAATTTGACAAAAGTCTCCAATTAAAATTTTAATTAGTAAAAAAATACCTAAATACTGGTATTCCATAGGTATAAAAATGACAGAGTAACCGTATGTGTATAAATTATCAATTTTTATAAAATTGACAGAGTCATCGTATATGTATAAATTACCATTTTTTTTCTATAATAAAATTTTAAGTAAAAATGTATCCAGAAGTTTAAAATAATTTTAGAAAAATAATTAGCATATTAAAATATTTAAAGGTATAATTAGTACTCTGAACTAATTTTAAAAATATGACCAGCGCCCTAAAATATTTAAATGTGTAATTAGCACCCTGAACTAATTTTACAAGTATGACCAGCACCTTAAAATATTTAAATTGATATAATTTTGCCATGAACAAAAATACTTACTTTCATTTGATACATATCATATAAATTTTTTATTTCAACACGTTGTTATTTAAAAGTTATATGTGTAATATTATTTTAATAAAATATATTAAATAAACTATAAAATTTCTCAATATTTACATATGAATTATATATAATATCAATTTTAAGATTTATTTATTATTTTTATTTAAACAATATGTTCCATGCGACCTTTTAAATAATATTATGTGCTCACATGATATAAATCGAACAAAAATTTATATTTTTATAAGAAAAAAGATATAACTGTACCTATTTAAATATTTTATAGTACTGATTATATCTCTAAAATTAATTTAGAGTGTTAATATACTTTTAAATATTTTATAATATTAGTTGTAACTCTAAAATTAATTTAAAATATTAATTATATTTTTAAATATTTTAAAATATTAATTATTTATTTAAAATTAATCTGGGATTAACACTCTTACCCTAAAATTTTTTATGAAACCCCGCTCGCACTTTTTAAAAAAAATTAAATTTTATTAGCACGTATTATGAGTTGCTGATGTAATCCGGACCCACGGTAATCCACAAGGTCGAGAACGTTGGCCAAGTAACGACAGCATGCCGCCCTCCCAATATTCACTAGTTGCCGCCCCCAGCTCCTCTATACCCGAGAGCTCACTGGCCATTGCCAAAGCCCTAGAGTTCGGAAATTTCCCTAATCTGATGGCCGCATTACCCAAGAAACCCTAAGTTTCTGCATTGTCGAAGATGGACGAGGACCATCGGAACGACGAGGTTGATCAAGAAAACCACCGCTCCCCTAAAAAACCAAGGCTGTCTCGGTTCATTTCTGAATCCGAAATCCGCGAGGAGTTTTCTCACCATCAGTCTGGCGTGGCCCGACTCAACAACGGCAGCTTCGGAAGCTGCCCTCGATCCGTTCTTGCTGCTCAAAACGAGTGGCAGCTCCGGTTCCTCCAGCAGCCGGACGATTTCTTCTACAACATCCTGCAGAAGGCAATTGTCGAGTCACGGACTTTAATAAAAGATTTAATACATGCTGATGACGTCAACGACGTCTCCCTCGTGGACAACGCGACCACCGCCGCTGCCATCGTTCTCCAACAGATTGGTCGTCGTTTTGTTCAGGGTAAGTTTCAGAAGAACGACACTGTCATAATGTATGACTGTGCTTTTCCAGCTGTCAAAAAATCCATCCAAGCCTACGTTATCCAAGCTGGTGGGTCCTTGGTCGAAGTTCGGCTTCCGTTTCCAGTTCATTCGAACGAAGAGATTATAACTGAGTTCAAGAAAGGGCTCGAGAGAGGTAAAGCTAATGGAGGAAGAGTCAGGTTGGCAATCCTCGACCATATCACTTCTCTGCCGTCTGTCATGCTTCCTGTTCGCGAATTAATCAAAATTTGTAGAGAGCAAGGAGTAGACCAGGTTTTTGTCGATGGAGCTCACGCAATTGGAAGCTTGCCTATTAATGTTAAGGAAATTGGGGCTGACTTTTATGTCAGTAACTTGTATAAGTGGTTCTTTTCTCCGCCTGCTGTTGCTTTTTTTCATTGTAAAAATTCTAGTGCTATCTGGGATTTGCACCACCCCGTGGTTTCGCATGAATACGGGAATGGGCTACCGATTGAAAGTGCATGGGTTGGAGCCCGGGACTACAGTCCGCAACTTGTGGTGCCATCGATCTTAAATTTTGTGAGCCGCTTTGAAGGTGGGATTGAGGGGATTATGAAGATAAACCATGAGGAGGTTGTCAAAATGGGTAGCATGCTGGCTGAATCTTGGGGGACAAGTCTTGGGTCACCTCCTGAAATGTGCGCGAGCATGATAATGGTGGGATTGCCCTCTAGACTCTGTGTTATGAATGACGATGATGCTTGGAGGCTAAGATCGTATTTGAGGGCATATCATGGTATCGAAGTCCCAATTCTTTACCAAGCTCTGAGAAATGGTGAAAGCAAACCCAGGGATAAGGATGGCTATATAACTGGTTTTGTCAGGATTTCTCATCAAGTTTATAACTCAGCTGAGGATTATCACAGGCTTAAGAGTGCAATTAACCAGCTTCTTGAGGACGGAAAAATTTGCAAAATGCTTCCTAAGGACTGAAAAGGGTATGAGCTCCCCTCTTTCCATGATTACTTAGGAAATATTTGAACTAGGGTCAGCACCTGCTGCAAATTTTATCAATGTGCCCATGTTTGTTATTTTCGGTCCTTGAATTTTTCTTTAGCAGGCATATATGAAATGAATTTGTTTTTTCCTGAAGAAACATTCATGCTCTCAATTGTTCTTCAGCCTAACATACTAAATATGTGAACAACAGACACGTATAGTGCACCAGTCTGAGATTTTGATATATTTGAGCACTTCAGCAAGGTTTTATGATTCTCTTGGGATGATATTTGACAGCAGCAATCATTTCATCTTTGCAAGGAATTTTATAGAATTTCTGAGAGCTATCAAAGTAAGAGGAAAGAAACGTTTGCAATGCTCCTATAAATGGATTGTTTATTAAACATACTATATAATTTTTGTGGTGAAAATGTTGTATACTTTTACTTTGTTTTTAATACATTACTCTCCAGTGCAGATTTTGGAGTTCTAGAGTATATCTTTTTTATTTATTTACATAGAAGATTTGATCCCTGTACCATTACCTAGATCCCTCCCGCACCCCCCAAGCTAGCCTTAATGGATTTGAAACAAGGGTTTATAGGAATTATGAAGTCAAAGAGGAAGAGGGTCATCAGGGCGAGTATGTATCTATGGTTGTTATATTATTAACATTGAAAAATAAATATTGGTAGGTGGAGCTAATGAGCAGAACGTGATATTAATAGCTTAAGCATATGTTTAAATGCAGAACAAATTAAGTTTATTGTGTCTAAAAGTAGGCATTATACATCCATTCACACTTTATATTGAGCATTTTATCTGACCCCGGGTCATTGGAGCCCTTAACAAAGTGGTTCTAATCTCTCTCATTTCAATTGTCCAGACCCTCTCCATTTATAGCTTAAATGGACAGCATCGATTTAGGGCCATCTTGACCATTTGTCAAATCAACAGCTTCAGCATTAATCATGTCACCTCTTGCTCAAAATGCACTGTTTCAGAGGTCAGAATCATCATTTTGCTCACTTTTCTCCTCACTCAAATTTCACTGTTTCAGAGGTCATTGTAAGCACCATTTTGCTCAGTTTTCTTATTTGCTTTGCTGGCGAGCTCAATGGAATAACCTGAGCTTAGAATTTTAAGTTTGATGGAGTTTTTACTTGACAATAGAAGTCTGATAGAACTAGCAAAGGAGAAGCAACAAGGTACTGCTAATGATGGATCTGACTGCAGGGGACACATGCAGAAGAAGTTTGATCTTATGAAACTCATTCAGTATACATATCCATGTGTCTGGATCATCAGAGAAGAAAAGGAGGTGAGTGTCAGATCCTCAGTGAAGTAGATAAGGAAAACTGAGGGAAATGGTGTGTACCTGTATCCTTTGAAGTTTAGCCTTTTGAATCCCTTGAAACAGTGTGGTTTGATCAATTGAAGGTGAGCGCTGAAACTGTTCATTCTTTGAACGGTCAAAATATCCCTTAATTGACGCCATCCTTTTACGGTATTTATGCTGCATATGGAGGAAATCTAGATGCTTATTTCAGCAAGTTGATTTAACCATTTCATTTAAGTCTTTTCAGTTTTCAAAGCAAGGGCTTGTCTTAATTCTTGTGACTATGAATGCTAGAAAGGTTTTGATCCATGATTGTCTGACTATTACCTTATTCTGAAGGGCATTTTATCTAAAAGTTCTTGAATGAGCTTTATCATCAGTAGAATACTTCTATCAATTTCCTGATTTGGAAGTCTTTCCTGTTGACTTTCCACTATTATCTTGGCAGGTAAAGTCATTGGATTCTTTATTAATTTGCCTCCAAGCAGATTATGTATAAGGCTTCTCGAAGTTGCTAAAGAGTTAGGAATAAAACTCGTTTCTAAAATGCTGCAGGAGGGCTCAGTGAGTGTTCAGGCATTGAGATAGAACTGATGTTTATGAGGGATTGTTTTCCCCTGGTTTATTGAACGACAGGCTTATAAATAACTGTATTTGAGTTTACATTTCGCTTATTCGTCGCCTGCCGCTGAGTCCTTGGCAATGGCGTTTTGAGACTTTTTTTGGCGAAGGATATTTTAGTTCTAGTTAGGCTGCCGAAGGCCAAATCTGGATATAACTACTTTGTGATGAGAGAAAGGATATTTTTATCTGCTAAACATCCTGTAAAATTGGGAAATTTGTGTTGCAAATAGCTGAGGATATTGAAGATCAAATTATCCTTCTCACTGTGGTAGTGTATCAATCTTTTTTATAATTTGTCTCATCTGCTCAACGCTAATGAAACCTCAGTGCATTAGTAAAAGGTTAGATACTTATCCTCTTTCGTGTTGAAAATTTGGTGTTCAAGGTAGTGTGCTTTACTTTTGAAGTTCGACTATGATTGTTGAATTTTTCCCTGCCCATATTTCGTCAGTGCGCTCACAGGTGTTTTTGTACCACCTCTTCTTTCTTTGTTACGTGTACCTATGACAGCTGATTCGCTGACTCACTGCTTAGCAGGGTGCATTCGCCATCAAATCGGGGATTGAATGTGTGCATGGGCGTGTAATATATAGAACAAAATGGTGTGTGTAAAAACACTGTGCATCGTCAATATATATAGAACAAAGCCAATTTCACTGGTGCTAAACTGTGATTCCTCATTTGTGGTCTAATTTAATTGTTTTTTGGACGGAATTTTCTTATCAGGTAGTATTAAAAAAAACTTGAAAAGAAAAGAGAATATGAAATTGAATTGCTCAATAATTAAGTTGGGTTCTGAACTTTAAATCCTTTAAACGTCCGCAAGCATGGATAGTGCCAATTCAAAAAGAGTAATTAGTATTTTAAAATATTTAAATGCATAATTAGTATTTTAAATTAATTTTAGAGATGCGATTAGTATCTTAAACTAATTTTAAAAATATGATTAGTCACTTAATATTTAAATTGGTATAATTTCGCTCTTTTGTTAATAGAAACATAATTTTTTGTTCGAAATTTTTTATTTTGATATATTATTATTTAAAAAGTTATATATGTTATATTGTTTAAATAAGAATAATGAATAAATTCTAAAATTGATATTATATAGAATTCATATGAAAATTGAGAAATTTTATAGTTTATTTAGTACAATTTATTAAAACAGTATGTGACTTTTAAATAATAATGTGTCAAAATAAAAAAGTTTATTTAACATATATTAAATGAAAGTTAGTACTTTTATTAGCAAAATGTTAAAATTGTACCAATTTAAATATTTTAAGTATTAATTATCTCTCTAAAGTTAATTTTGAGTGTTGATTGTACCTTTTAAATATTTTAAAGTGTTACCTATATTTCTAAAATTAGTTCTTAGTATTGATTGAATTTTTAAATATTTTAAAGTATCGATTATTTTTTTAAAATTAGTTTAAAGTGTTGATATAATTTTACCCGATTAAAATTGAATGAATCGATAAATAGAGAACCGCACTGCAATTTGTCGTTTTGACTTTCTTAGTCATCATTTTTGAAAGCTTTCTTTCCTATTATTATTTCTTTCGTATTTTTTCTATTTTTCTCCTTAACTAAACCAAGCATTAGGATATATTTGTTCTCTCTTTAATCAATTTAATTGTCTATTTTCTTAAATAGATCAAGGGATATAATTTTTTATTCTGACACCTTAAATTGCATATAAACCTATTAAATATATTATTTATTATTTTTGAAAGAGTCTATTAAATATATTAAAGAATTTAGTTAAAAGCAGTTAATCTTATTAAAAATGTTTGAAATTTATTTTTTCTCAAAATAACTCGATCTAACGAGGTCATCAAATTAATCTGTTTTTACCCTCATCTCAGACAAACGCATTTTGATTAAAAAAATATTATTGATTCATACAATATTTAAAGCCAAGCAAATATTCCAGAACGGCTATTATTAAAAAGAAAATCATTGGGAGAACCGAGTACGAATTCAGTCATATTTTTCCTTTTTCTGCCAAACGAACTTAGTCTTCTATTGGGATTACATAATACATTTCAAGAAAAAGAAAAGACGTGGGGAATCCAACGGCTATGCATTCTGCCTTAAATAATATTTACTAAATTGAAAATAAAAAGTCCAGAGAGAATTGGACAGGGGAAAAAGGAAAATAAGAAAGTCATGATGTAGAAGCGCTCGCGTGAAGTTGGACTAAAGAAGCATAGAATCCATCCTTGATGTTAATCAAGGTCTCGTGCCTTCCTTTCTCAACTATGACTCCGTTCTTAACCACTGCGATAACATCTGCATTTTTTATTGTAGATAAACGATGCGCCACAACCACGGTAGTTCTATTCACCATCACTCTATCCAATGCATCTTGAACCACCCTCTCTGACTCTGCGTCCAAAGCACTCGTTGCTTCGTCTAATAACAAAATCTTTGGACTCTTAATTATAGCACGTGCAATTGCTACTCTTTGCTTTTGCCCACCTGATAATTGAATTCCCCTTTCTCCCACTACTGTATCATACCCCTGTCATTGAAATTAAAAAAGAAATGTGGAAGTAAGTACAATTGCTTCATGTGAATGATTTGTGCTTTGCAGAGGGAAAAAGAAGTAACGATTTGTTTTTTACTTGTTGTAAGCCGCTAATGAACTTATGAGCATTGGCCAGTTCGGTTGCAGCTATGATTTCTCCTTCTGTTGCATCGCCTCCCTTTCCATAGGCAACATTGGCACGAATAGTGTCATTGAACAATATTGGCTCCTGGCTCACAAGACCCATTTGTTGCCTTAACCATTTGAGTTGCAACTTTTGAATCTCTATTCCATCAAGTGTAATTGAACCCGAATCAGGATCGTAAAATCTTTGCAATAATGAAATCACCGTAGATTTTCCACTTCCACTTTCACCTACAAGGGCCACCGTCTGCCAAGAACAAATACGTGTCATTTCATGTACCTGTTGAAAAAGAAATGGGCTTGAGATAGACAACATTTACCTTTCCAGAATGTATGGCCAAGCTAAGGTCTCGGAAAATCTGTATATCTGGCCTTGATGGATACTTGAAGCTAACATGACGAAGCTCAATTTCTCCCTTCACGCTATCCAATGTGGCTCCTGACTCGTCGCTGGGATCTATCTCCGATTTCCTGTCAATTATTCCAAATATAGAAGCGGCGGCTGACTTGGCTTTGCTAGAATCAGGCGCAAAAGAGCTTGATTGGGAAACTGCTAAAGCTGCCATGGTTAGAGCAAAGAAAACCTGCAAACCACGAAAATATTGGTGTCTTCAATTTAAAAAATGAATGATGTAATTTGGAAGAGAACACGGAAAATTCCTTCATACCCGAAAAACATCTGGGAATGTCGCTTTGCCGTCCTCCACAAGTCTAGCTCCCGCGTAAAAGCTGGTTGCGTAGACGGAGAAGAGTAGGAAAAACGATACTCCAAATCCTGTTCCACTGATCAAGCCCTGATGTACCCCTGATTTCATAGGCCCTTCACATTTCTTTCTGTATAGTTCCATCACCTTTTCTTCAGCACAAAAAGAAGCTACTGTTCTTATACTTCCAACTGCATCGGTAGCAACTTGACTTGCTTCCTCGTACATCATCTGTATTCATTTGCACTTGTAAAGAAATCTCGAGGAAAATTCGAATAACATAGTTTAGCTGTAGGTAAATATGGGGGAAAATATCTCACCTTTGCATCTGCACTGAACCCTTTCATGAATTTCACTTGAACGTATCCGTTTACTCCAATCAGGGGAATCAATACAAGAATAATAAAAGCTAACTGCCAGCTTGCGGTGAAAGCAATTATCAAACCCGCCAGTAATGATGCGAGATTCTCGACCAATTGTCCAAGAGCATCCCCAACAAGTGCACGCACAGTGGCTGCGTCTCCTGAGAGCCTTGCTCCAATTACACCACTCGAATGCTCAGGATCATCAAACCATCCTATCTCCATGCTTACTACCTTCTCAAAGCACATCAGCCTGATGCGTTGAATTAACTTACATCCGGCAACGGCAAAAAGGTATCCTCTAGCAGGAAGTGCCACCAAAGACGCAATACCAAGTATCAGAAACATTAATGCCCAGAACTTGGAATCCTTTGTCATTTCATCAGGTGGCTCGTAGAACGATTTGATTGCACTGGAAATCAAAATGCCAAATGTAGGAAGTACGGCACCATTCACAATGGCAGCTAATGATCCAATCAGAAGCACCGGGATCTCTGGCTTGTTGAGGGAAGCAAGGCGGCGGAGTGGAACCTTTGGGGATCGTTCTTTAGTTTCTGGATTTTCAAGTTCGGGATCAGTGGTGTTGACTGCAGTAGGCAAGCCAAACGCAACTGAAAATGAGTGGCGGCTGCTATTCCCCACCGATGATCCTCGACTTATGGATCTTCCTAATGACCTTATCTGACTAGAATGCCTTAAGGATTCTGATGAAAGTTCATGCTTGTTTTCATCATCTACACTATCTCCTGACTCCTTATTTACTTCTTGTAAGCGTATAAGCTGAGAGTATGCTCCTTCAGGATCCTTAAGTAATTCTGTGTGTGTTCCTGATTAATAGGCACATAAAAGTTATTGCAAAAACTACAGACAAAACTGTGTTATGTTATAATCATTCAGAGATTTAAGTTTAAAAAAAAGGTACGATAGAGGCTAGGCTTGTATGGCACCTTTCTCGACCATTTTCCCTCTGTGAATCACAGCAATCATATCTGAATTTTTCACTGTGCTTAAGCGGTGTGCCACAACAACGGTTGTTCTGTTTCCCATGATCCTGTCTAGAGCCTCTTGCACAATCCTTTCAGACTCTGCATCAAGTGCACTCGTAGCTTCATCTAGAAGTAGGATTTTTGGATTTTTGAGGATTGCTCTTGCAATGGCAATGCGCTGCTTCTGTCCCCCAGACAACTGAGTTCCATGATCACCAACCATTGTGTCCAATCCCTGGATGCAAGCAGTAAAAGATAACTCAAGGTTAAATATATAACAAGTTTGAAGACTGAATCCTTTCATAATTATTTTTCAAATTGTGGTCAAGTATCCAGAAACTAGTACCTGTGGTAATTTATCAATGAATTTAGCTGCATTTGCAAGTTCAGCTGCAGCTTGTATCTCTTCAGTTGTTGCTCCCTCCTTTCCATAAGCAATGTTATCCTTAATGCTAGATGCAAAAAGGACAGGCTCTTGGCTGACAAGCCCAATTTTTCCTCTAATCCATTTGAGTTGGAATTCTTTCAAGTTAATGCCATCTATAAGAACTTCACCTACCCGTGGATCATAAAATCTTTCTATTAAACTGATGACAGTGGACTTTCCACTTCCACTTTGTCCAACCAAAGCTGCAGTAGTGCCACTTGGTATTTTAAGAGAGAAGCCATCAAAAATCAGCTCCCCAGGTCTAGCTGGGTAACTGAAATAAACTTCCCTCAACTCTATTTCCCCTTGAACATCTTCTAATATTTTCCCTTTTTCATCATAAGAATCTATCTCTGGTTTTCTCTCAATAGTCTTGAACATTTTATAAGCTGCAGCTTGGCCGGCCGCAAAAGCACTCAAACAAGGGGCTGCTTGACCAAGATTCCTAATGAAAATAATATCCATTTGGAGAAGTAAGAAAAACCAAATCAATCAACTGGGGAGCAAAATAATAGATGAAGTCCAAGTATCTTACATGGAAGAAGTTAAGACGGAAAAGATCACAGTAATCACATCACCCCCGTTATATCCTTTATCCAGTATCAACTTTGCACCATACCATGTGGCCAAAGCATAGCCACAGAAAATAACGAACATAACCGTCCCAATACCCGCTCCTGCTACCAAACCTTCCTGAACTCCTGCTCTGTATGCATCTACAAGAAACCTGCTGTAACCAGATAATGCGTGCTTCTCTCCCGTGAAGGATGCAACCTGAAAGGAAATATTGAATGCTATATCATTGCCATATATAGGCAAAGCAGCAAGGATTAATTAAGCACACTAATAGTTGGATTTCTCAGCCATATATTCAGTTCAGACTTTTATGAACATCATACCGTTCTAATTGCGCCAATTGTCTGTTCAACGATGTTTGCAGCTTTTCCATAAGCAGTTTGGCCTTGCGATGCCATCCTGCCTATAATCAAGGCCATAGCCGCACCAGACACCACAAGAAGTGGAAGAGTGGATAACATGACAAGACTGAGAAGCCAACCTTTCACAAATGCCACTATGTAACCCGAAACGAATGTTGATATTAGCTGCAGAAATTTTCCAACCTGTGCAAACGAGTGAGCAAGCCTTCAGTAACTGGGTTGGACAGTATCTCTGGGGAACAATAAATCTTGGATGTTACTATATTTGATACAACACCTTTTCACCCATGGCGTCTTGTATAAGAACAGTGTCACCTGACATTCTACCGACCACCTCTCCTGTGTTTGTTTCCTTATCGAAGAAAGCCACATCTTGTCTCAGTATTGTTTTCAAATACAAACTCCTTATTCTCGCGGCCTGTCTCTCCCCTGTGACCATCCAGCAAGCCACCTCTGAAAATTTAGGAACAAATCTCACGTTAATGTATTTTATTTGTGAGTTCAGAAAAGTTGAATTAGTTTTGATGATCGGCTGTTCTTACGGAGAAAAGCTGCCACTCCAGCTCCTACCGCCAAGTACACAAACTTCAGAGAAACCTGCAATTTCATAATAGAAGACGGACCAGAGAGGATCAGTTGGATAGAGATTGGCCTCATAAGTCAGACGTACGGCACAGTGTTGTTGCTAGTTGTACCTTGGAAATTTCATCGACCACGTCAGCGCTGTACTGGTTATTCCCGAAGGAGTCAATCATCTCGCCGAACAGCAACGTCATGAGAGGCAAACCCGCACCATTTCCGATGGCCCCGATGCTGCCAACAACCATCAACAATATATCTGTAGAGTTGGCGAATGTGAACAACTTATGAAACGGAACTGTCTCCGCCTTGTCTGTTTGATTGCTATTTTCTTCTTTTGAGCTTGTTCCTGCTTCATTCTTTGACGTGCTTGCTTCGTCTTGGCCGTTCTCGGTCCCCATATCAGATCTATGCCTTGTAACGTCAATCTAAAGAAAAATTTTGACGCACAAAATAAGACGGCTTAAAATTAAGAGATAAAGAATCAGGTCTCACTGAAGTAGAACTAACCGCCGGGGTTTAAGATTTAGGAAGAATGAATGGGAACTAGATTCACCACAAAAAATGAAAATAGGTAGAACTTGCGTAGGAGCCAATCAAGTTTCGAGAAGAAGCTAATAGCATATTTATAGATTCATCAGATGTGTATCCAATTTGAAACTCAAAAAGTACACAAGGAAACAATTAATGGGTACTTTCCGGGAAGTTCCTTATGACTGAATTCTTTCACGATCTTTATGTGAAGCGAAGAGCAAAGATTTTCGTGACGGGCACTCGGTATTAACCCACAGGGTTGGAAAACAGAGCAAGGAATATTAATAGAAAAATACTGATAAACAAAACAATTCTAACCTCTAAAGGTTCCATTTCGCAGGGAATCACGTTAACTATATATCAGTTTCTCACCTAATATCTAGTCAGGGAATGAGAAGAAATGTCTTATCATTTGTGCATTATCAAGGTGAGAAGTAATTGCAAGGAAGAAAAATGCTGCCTAATCAACTCCAAAGCTTAGAAACGAAGATCAGATGATTTGTTTTGACAGGATTTTAAGCCACATGAACAAGCCTGTGAGCTGGAATCCAAAACAGAAAGGAATAAGGAAGCGCAGAGACAGAGAGGCGAGGAGATATTTGAAAATGGTAACCTGAAAGGCTGAAGCAACCAGTTTTCTGCGATCTCAGTTCTCTTGATTGTTCAACTATGACTCGTACCTGGTGCTGGTGATTCGGTAGATTTGTTCCCACCAATTTTATAAACGATTTGCCACTTGTGTTTGCTTGTAGGGCAAGCATCTTCTGTCTTCGAGTTTGACTGTTGGTGTTTTAATTTTAATTAATTAATATGAACTTAAGGTAAGTCATAAGTAATGCTAACATTATGCTCCCAAAGCCGATTCTTCTGGGTTCTAGTGGCGCGATTTATTGTTCACGAAATAATCAAATCAACGCCTCTGTTAATATACTTGTTTTATAAACATAAATCTTCATTTGTCGCTTCGCTGTGCAACATGGGAAAAGGCATCTTCGAGGCGGGTTCGTTGTTCTTTCTCAAAAAAAAATAAAATGAAAGAAGAGTACAGCCCACCTTTGAGAACTTTAATGGAATTAAGTTTTTCAAAATCCATGTTATCGATATTATTCTCATCAGGTTATATATGTGCTTTTGTTTTTGTTTGCTCTCCAAACTTTTTTTTTATAATATCTACAACATATATTTATTTAAACTTCTAGATATTTTGACCCGACCCTGTACGAAGTGATGGATACTGTAGATGGTCCTTCGACTTAGTTCCAGGAGAGCTAGCCCTAATAAATAAACATTTCAGATCGATGATACGCGTGCCCGCCCTCGTTTGTGTGAACGGTTGATAAGTATTGATGTAATCCAGCTTATGACGTTGGGGCGCATGTCCCGTGTTTGAATGGCTAATCTCAAATTCAACCTCTTTGTTATTTTTCACCTTTTTTTTTCATGCAAATTATATATGATAACCCATTCTACTCACTAAAGTAAGGGTAGATTTTGGCAAAGAAATAAATACAGAGTGGAACAAATAAGAAGACATGAATCAAATCAAATAAAAAAAAAAGTAGAAGAATAAAAATCCATACGGCATACTAGAATAAAATAAAGATGAATATAAATATTAGTCAAAATTATTTTATTGACGTATAAATTTGATAATTTTGTCTTAGAAATACATCAACCTAAGTAGTAGCAGTAGTTAATGGTAAATTGAACGTGCTAACAAGCACGTGTCTTCTACGTAATATAGTAGAATCAATACTTAAATTTTATAAGAAGTCATTTAAGCCATCCTCTCGTTTTGTAATCTGATCTTGTTGGATTTCAAGTATGTGTACCTTTTTCGTAAGTCAGATCCAGATAATTGGACTGTTTTGCTCCTTGCTGGGCACATCTCTGACTTCTTGGTAGGTTACATGAAAGGACGTACCAAAAGATAAAAAGAGCAGTACTTTCCAGGGCTGGCTGGCTGCCACCTTTATGAATATAAGGCCGTTATTATTAATAAATATTTAGATAATTATTATTAAAAAAATGTAAGATTAAAAAAAAAAAAATTGATTATTGTGAAGTACGGACCTATGTGCAGAGAGAGGCATATATGTGGAGAGAAGGAGAGAGGGACGATGGGACAGAATAAGAAGAATGGGCGGGAGAGATTAGAGCTATAAAGAAAAGTAAAAATAAATTAATATTTTTATATCATAAGTTATATTTTTTTATTTTAAAAGTTATTCTAAATAATTTATCTCAAATTATAATTATAATTTTAAATTATAATTTAATTTATAAGTTCTTAAATAAATATAATTATTTATTTTAAAATTTTTTAAAACTAAAATTTAGCTAAGTCTTTTTAACATGCACATGGTGGAAATATCGGATTTGATTTAGAGCAAGCTGTATTGATCAGGAAAAAAAAAAAGATTCCGAGCCCTGGTCTTTCGTTTTATTTTCTCTATGTCATGTGAACGCGGGAAAACTTTAATGAGTATACCAAAAATAAAAATAAAAACTTAATGAGTAATGAGCATTGTCCCAGTGGGGAGGATCATATTCGATTCGATGTCTTTGTTGACACTTATCAAGGTGGAACTTCCCTTTTTCGGTGAGATATTATTACATTATTATAAAAAGCCTTCTTCCCCAAGTATTGCAAAGTCCTCCAAGTTATCCTCGTGATCGTGCATTTGTTCAGTATTCGTGTCAGAGTGTTGATTTTTATTTTAAAAACATTTATCACTCTAATGTTTTTGGCCGTTTTGATGAGATTTATCAATGAACAGTATTTTGCACCAAAATTTCTCAAGAAAGAGCCAGTTACTATACACCCCGTGGTAGAAAAGGCAAATCAAAATGAAAAAAAAAAAATTGAATAAAAAAATGAAAAAAAAAGTCTTTTCTCTTTTGTCCATAAAATAAATAAAAAAAAGCCTTTTATTATGTGCATCAATGCCCGGATCCAGTATCACCTTTTCTAAAAGTTGATGGAGCATATACTATTAACATCTTTTTATGTTATTTATTATATTATATTATATTACTAAATATTTAATTTTAAATTTTAGTGATTATTTTTTTTAATATAAATATTTTTTATAAAAATTGAACTCGATATCATATAAATCTAATAAAATTTTATATAGTTACACCAACACATTTAATATTTATCCTTGTCTATTTGATAATTTCAATCAATTGATCCACTCTATTGAGGGCCTATTTGGTGAGTGTTAAAACTGTAGTTTTAAAAGGGCTTTTGGCTCTAACCTCAGTTTGGAGAAATTTTAAAACAAACAGTTATATTTATTCAAATGGGTTTCTGGACCAAATCATGGTTTAAAATTATAGTTTCAGATAAGCTAGTTATAGTAGCTTTTGGAACAGTAAAACCTTTTTCAACTACTCAATTATTATTTTATTTTTAATTTTTCTTACACCATATCTCCTCTCTCCTCTATATTTTCCATTATTTCTTATCTCTCCTCTATCTTCTCTACCCTCTCTCCTCTATCTTTTTTACCCTCTTTTATCTCTCATACATATCATTTTTAGTAATTTTTCAATTATAAAACTCATTTTTGTAACAACTATCCAAACACTCATTTATCTATAATCACTTTTTTTCACAAATTTATTTCTAAAAATTATTTTCTATAAACTGTCTAAAAATCTTTTTTTTTTTTATAAGTCTTCTTTTAAAATCTTATTAAAATACACACTAAATGTGCTTCCAGGATTTTCGTATTTTTAAATTAGAGGCTAGCATGGAAAACGCCAAAATGTAGAAAAAGTAATTTTTTTTTATTATCTACCCGGTTCATCGGAGCTTTGCCCCGACTACATCCGGATCCGACCCGCGTCTCGCACCTGGCTATGGTGAGTGAGTCTCCCAACAGGGATTTTCTGCATTCGCCAAGGCTCGAACTCGAGACCTCGCTTAAACGATACTGAGCCGTTTACCACTCGGACCAACCTCCGTTGGTAAAAAAAAAAATAATAATTAATACTCTCATACACTTGCCTTTGGCCTTAAGCCGTTTCTTGCCAATTGCTTTATTGACATTGCGTTATCTGGACACGGCAAGACTCTGCTGAGTGAAATGAGCTTAGACAGAACTTATTCCTTTGAACGGATTTCAATTTCTTGAAATATTTATATTCAAATGATTAACGGTCACTCAGACAAGTGGAAACAGGTGATCCCATACTCTCCAATTGTTAATTCAAATGTAGATTTCTAATGGCCGCCTTCAAAGTCTCAAACTTAAGCGGAGAGTCCATTAAGAGGGGAAATAGCGAAATGTACCATATTTTAGAAGAATTATTGGGAAAATTCAAGGCTGGAGTTTTTGACTTTAATTTAATTTTTAGTTAGTCTTTAACTCGCTTGGCCGTCGTTGTTGTGTGTACTAACTCTCGGTTGTATTTTAGAACTCTTGCAAAAATTCAACTCCATTCTGAGGTATCTTATCTGATACGAAAGCAATGTCAAACCATTCAAACAAATTATTAATTGATGATTGATTTGCAAGTTTCGCCTTTATTATTATATAAAAAAGAAGTCGTGGCCAGAAGATATATAATAGTAGTGTATTATAAACCATGAAAGAGACAAAAATGACTTTTTTTTTTCTTTCCCGGTTAAACGGAACACAGAATAGAATATACGATGACCAATAACATACTACTAAAGTATCGAGTTTTAACTGATCGGAAAGAGCGATAAATTAGGCGGAAAGATATTTCAAAACGTTAAAAAGTTTTAAAAATTTAAATTTCAACAATTGCAGGCTAACTTAAATAGTGAGGATAGGATGAAATGTAAGGAGAGGTTAAAAATAACCACCGTGTCAACCAACAACCAAAAAGTATAGGATAAATATCCATCAAATATTCTGAACAAATTTTAAAAGTATAATTAGTATTATAAAATATTTAATAGTATAATTAGCACCTTAAATAATATAGGGTAAACTAATCATTTTTGAACTACTTAAATGTGTTAATTGTACTATTAAATATTTTAGGATACTAATTGTTCACCTAAAACTAATTTAGGGTGCTGGATATATTTTTATTAAAAAATATATCTACATAATATAGTCAATTTTTTTAAAAATAATTCATTAATTAGAATCAGTGGCAAGGAGGGGAGGAACGGGTAAGGTTCATAGTCCAGGAGCTTATGATTTTGTTATTAGTATCTTTTTTTTTTTTATAGCTATTAGTATTTGATTGGTGTTATATACTTTCAACTTTATATTTGGCCAAGAAAAATCATAAAAGTTATACAAATTTTATACTGCTCATATTTTAAATATAAAAATTAGATAATAAATTTATTTTTATCATAAATATAAAATCTTAATATATTTTATATTTTAAAATTATAATTTTTATTTTAAACTATCTCTATATAATTATATATATTTAAAGGATTTATATTAAGGGTAGTTTAAATATATATTATTAAAATAAATATTTTAAAAAAATTAATATGTAATCATCATAAATAATTAATTTAATTATTTTTTTTATTTATTTAAATTAATTGAATATATTTTATATTAAAAATAAGAGGCAGTTGTATTTATATTTTTCAATTACTGTATAGATTGGTTCACCTTGATTAAAATCATAAATTAAATAATACTCATAATGTTCAAATCCAGAGACTGGGATAAGCAGAAAGTGACGCGGGAGGCGCGCGCGTGGGAAGAGTGGGTATGAAGTATGATTTTTTTTTTCTTACAATTTTTTTTTTAAAAAGTTAAACTCCCTGATAATATAAAAATATGGTAAAATTTTTCTTTTATTCTAAACGATATCAATATTAAACAGCGTGAATTATTAATTATCTTAAAATATAAATTTAGGCATTTAAGAATTAAAATATTTTTATAAACATCGTGATTATAATTATAATAAAATAATATTTTTTAAAAATTAAATATATTTTAAATAATTAGATGTTTCTTAGTTAAACTACTGACGAGGTATGAAATATGAACTTGAAGACAAAAGAAAGCTGAAATTGGGGCGACGTTGTCTCATCCTCTGTTTCCGGCCCAGCCAACTTGTTCTCTTTCGCCTTGCCCCCCCCCCCCCAACACACAATTTTATTAGCCCAAAGGATCCGGATTATTGGCTCCAGATCCAAACCCGCATGTCTAACAAATGGGTAGCACTAAACGATTTCCGCTCCGCATAACTCACCATTTGCAATGTTCCCTGTTCGGTAAGAAATGGACAACAAACAAGAGGGAAAGGGAATGGAGTTGCCAGGATGTCATGGTCTTGGACTATTCATTGTCATGGCCCGGTCCTCCAATTTTGAATTTTGATCGATTCCTGGGATTCTCCAGGATACGTTTATACATGGTTGCATATATAAAGCGTGATTCCTACTTTAAATTTGAAATTTTCTGGTTACGCATTATACCTTCGTTATTCGCCATCAGCTAACTCGATCATTCGTGTGATTCGAATATTTTTTTTCCCATTTCCCATGAAGTTTAAGCCAGGTGACTGAATATATACTTACAAATACACACACGCAAAATATGTTATTATCAATATACATGGAGAAAGGGATTGATTTATATTTTAAGGTTTAAAAAGGTAACACATTTCCATGACTATTTTTGCAGCTTGTTACAAGGTAAGTATTGGTTTTATGTCCAGGTGATGATGCTAATTTGTCGCGAGGCACCAGGCTAAAGAAATTCTTAAATTTCTAAACGGCGAGGACTATTTCTTCATGTTGGTTTTGTTTTGTTTGTCTGTTCAGTTTTCTGTATCCTTTTATTCGTAGAGTTCATAGGAAGAAAAACTAAAAGCGTTGCAAAGCAAACCCCCAAGACGCCTGACATCAGGAATGACGATTATTCCCACCGTCAAATTTATTTCGTTGCGGACAAATAGATCAGACAATATAAATTTGCACAGAGAGAATGAAGAAACATGAGCAGATACCATAATTCTCTGGCTCAACCGACCTTGCGAATTTATTTCGCTTAGAAACATAACAAGGGCTCGTGCATTTTTACGTTGTCAGCTTATTCTGAGGATGGATTCACGCGTCTCGAATTTCGAACGAGTTTCATTTCAGCGTGTCCATGACGCCATCTGATCCAGGAAGGGACCACGATGTGCCTCCTCCACACTCCACGTCATCAAACGGATCCCTTTCCTCGGCAGGGGCAGGGACCCCACAATGCCTACGGGTATGATGCTGGAGCCTTGTATGGGCACCACGTGGACGGGTGGCCCCCACTGGTAGTCCACCTGGTTGAATCCCAGCCGTCCCCACTCCGATATGAATAGAGTGTTGTACGTCAGAGGAGGAGCGAATGGGTCTTCCCCATCTTTCAAATGCTCGCCCTTCAAGTATTTCCCGAACTCCACAGGAAGCCTACCCTTGGCTTCTTGAATCAACTTAATCGCTTCAATAATCGATGCCTTTGTAAGCGACTCAGAAGGAGCAGCAATTGTCACAGGGAAGAAGCAATTCCCATAGAAGCCTTCAGGCAAAGGTGGATTCAAGAGCTGACGGCAATTCGCAAAGAAGACCAACTTCACTAGGGTATTCGGACCCAAATTTATAGCCCTAGTTCGACTGATCCAAAACCCTGCAGCTACAATCTCGAAGGCAGAGCAATTCTGTCCAGTTACTTGCTGAAATTCTCGCTTAAGCCGGTGAATGTGATCTATGGGTATGTCTATATTAGCATGTTCTAGCTTGTACTCTGGCATTGGCATTGGCATTGGTGGTGGACCAGGTGGTAGTTTTGGCAATGCAGCCACAAATTCTTCATCTGGTGTTGATGGAAAGAAGTCCCTACTCCAAACTGGGTCAATGCTGGGTTTTTCAAGACCTCTAGCTACCTCACCAATGGCTTTCAAAAATTGTGCGGCACCAAGACCATCACATACGCTATGGCAGAATATTAGGCCTATCACAAATCCCCCGCAACTAAATTGCGTCACCTGCAAATATATTAATCGCCAGACGTAAGAATTTAATCACATATCTCATGCATGAAGTCCAGAGCATAGAGTTCCTAGTAATCTATACCTGCATTTTCACGAGGGGGTCGATGCCTTCAGTCTCAGGATCGGGGATATGATCGGGAAGAAGATCATCGTAGGGGATAGATTCAACGTCGTCGAAGTAATTGGCAGAAGCAAGGGTGCCAGAGGCGGACGCCTCAACGAGCCACACGCCTTCACCAGAGCATTCAATTTGGAGGGGGTTACGTTCAGAATGAGAGAGTCTTCCGGCAAGAGGGTAGTAAGGAACTAATGCTCTGGACAAGGCTTTTCTGATGACCGTCGAAGCTTGAGGGCCATATCTGAACACGTGCAAGGTTCGAGCATTGCACCTTAGAACAGGTAATCTATCAATGGCTGATAGGTCTAGCGTGGTTGATGGTTTCTGCTCTGCTGGTTTCACTACGCCATGCGTGGTTCTGATCACACGGAGAGCCATGGCAGCTGCAAATGCAAGGTCTAAAGCAAAGACGACTGTCTCGAGAATGGCTAAAAAGGGAAGAGATTCCGAGAGAAATGTGAGCGGGCCTTCTTTATAAAAGGATATCTAATTAATCTATGTTTTGGGCTTCTTGGCCTTTAAGTCTCAACTGGGTTGGTGTAGAAATTAAATCAGCCCGCCAAGCATAGGGGCATAATTTAAACAATGCGTTTGCTTTTGTTTCGCGTAAGAATTCTCATTTTTAAGCAGCACACTTCTTAAAGATTATCTTTCAGGTATTGCTTAACATTCACTGAATTTAGAACGACTTACTAAAAAGTGCTGAGGCAAAAAAAAAACGCCGCATCCTATAAGTTGCAGCTATCGTAATATAGACGAGAAAGCAAGGGAACGTGTAAGAACTTGCAAGTAATACGTCTGTTGCGTGACGTGTAGTCTGCATATAGACCAGAGAAGTGGCGTCATGAGAAGAAAATAGCAAAACTGTTGAGAAGACAAAAATACCATTTTGGTAGCCGACTGGGGAAGCAAGAGGTTCTCCAGCGCTATAAGCATCAGCGACCCATTATGTGGATGTGATCTTATCTTCTAAAAATATTGAGATGCTTAGGAATTTGGGAGAAATGGTGGAGGACGCGTGGCATGAACACATTCATTATTAAGCTGAGTCACTTGTGGATATGTAAATATGTTACAGAGTAATAATTTAAGGATAGGTCTATTTGATTTCGGAGTTTATGTCCAAAATAGATGATGCAGCTAAAACAAGGGACGTTTATTTTGTATGTTTAGCTTGCTAGGCCCCTTATAACTTTCGTTTAGTACTATCTCATGTCTGAGCTATTATATTTTTTTTATAGATTAAGAAATTATAATAAATTAATTAATTATAAGTAATATAAGAGTTAGTTAATTAATTTAAATAGATTAGTGAATATATAATATAAACTTATTTTGATATGTTAAATCTAATTATAAATAATTAATTTTTTTAAATTATATAATCTATTAAAAAAATTAAATAATTTTTATATTAAAAAGTGGAATAAGCCTATACTAATATGAAGCGTTTGTAACTACATGACCCATAGAGAAGGGAAGAAGTTTTTCTTTAGGTTTTAGTTTTTTAGGTTATATAGTAAGTAATATTTTAATTTTATTTTTTAATATATATCTAATATTTTAATTTTATTTATGATTTAATCTTACCTATAATATTTTTAATTTGATATAATTTTACCCATATATTTTTAATATAGTATAATTTTATACGTAATTTTATTTTTTAAATATTAAAAATTATACTAAATTAAAAAGATTATAGGTAAAATTATATAATAAATAAGATTAAGATATTATATATATATAAAAAACAAGATTAAAATATTAAGTATTATATAATTTTAATTTTTTTATGGCACGTATTAATAGATTTTTTCATCAAGAGAGTATCTTTTTATATAAATTATTAGAAGGAATATTTTAAAAAATAAATACATGTTTTTAATATAGATAACTAATTTAATTTAATTTTTTAATTTTTATAAATTAATTATTTAATTTTTATATTTATAAAGTGGGAATGGGTATATTATATTATTATTATTGAAAATGGGAAATGTCAAAATAAATCGGAAATACTTTGAAGAGACGTTTATTTTATAGAAGTCTGTTTATAAAATAATCATGAGTCAGGTTTTAAATGTGAGATCGCATCGATGTCCTATGCAATTCGATATAGCCGTACGATTTTAAAAAAATACCTATGAAAAAAAAAATTATAGACAACTTATGAAAAAGAACTTTTAGAGAAAAATTTATAGAAAAAAAATAGTTTTGAATAAATAGGTGTTTGGATAGTTATTTTTAGAATGACTTTTTATGGTGGTAAATTACTAAAAAGGGTATGATTTGATTTAAAATAAGAGAGAGGAGAGAGGGAGAGAGAAGATAAGAGAGATGAGAGAGGGTGTAAGAAAAAGTAGAGATAAAACAAGAGAGATGAGAGAGGAGAGGGATAGGTATGAGAGAGGAGAGAGAATGTAAGAAAAAGTAGGGGTAATATAGTAATTGGATAGTCCATAAGCTCTTTTACTGTTGAAAAAACTATTTTAAATAGCTTATTCAAAATCATAGTTTTAAACTATAGTTTTGCCCAAAAGTACTTATGGACAAATAAGTCTATTTATTTTAAAATTTTTCCAAACTAAAATTTTACCCAAAAAAACTTATAAAATCTTGGTTTGGGTGTGTTCCAAATAGAGTTGGGAATGCGGGCTGGCCCGCCAAAAACGGGCTAGCCCGCTCCCAGCCCGCCAACAAACGGGGCGGGTTGTGCAGCCCGCCCCAAAAACCGCCACTTTTTTTTTTAATTTTAAAAAAAATTATTTTTAACATTTTTAAAATACTAATAAAAAATTTCTAATGTTATATTAGTATAATAAAAAAATTACTCATGTTATACTCTTAAAAATTTTTATTTTTTATAAAAAAATCTCAAATTTTATAATTATAAATCTAAATAAATATTAACATAATATTAATCAATTATAATATGTAAACATATATTAACAAATAAGTAATTATCTTTACTAGTATTCGATAATAGGAGTATTCAAAATAACATTTAAGTAAAATAAATATTAAATAATAATATTAAATTAAAAAAAAAGTGGCGGGCTGGCGGGCCAGCCCGCCACTAGCACAGTCCGCCCAAAAACGGGCTGACATTTTGCCAGCCTCAACCCACCCCCTTAGAGTAAAACAGGCCTAGCTCACGAGTTGGGCCCGTTTTACCAGCTCTAGTTTCAAACAAACCCATAATCAAAATCCAAGATCTAACACAATTGTATACAAAATTAACTGACGCGCCGCCACTCTACATTTTCTCCCCATTTTTTCAATCGAGACTTCCGTCTGTCCTTGATTTTTGTCTCGATGGTTTGATAAAAAAATGGGAAAAATAAAAATCCCATCGCATCTCATCTCACATCTTACTCCTTTTTTGTGTGTGCCGATCTCACCTTTTTTATATAAATAAATTTAGTATTAATTTTTTACTAAATTTAAGGCACAATTTTAAGATTTAAAGAGCGCTCGTAAAAAATTTATAAAATTATTTATCAAATAAATTTTAACAACGACAATAAGAATCGAATTGACGTTATTGTAGAATATGGGCTCATTATTTACCATATACATTGCTGATGATAATTTTTTTTATATAAAAATTTGTAAAAAAGAGTTAGACTCATTCACTAGCTAAAGGTAGGATGAAGTCTCCATTTCTCTTATACAATATTAGTGTCGGGTAGGGTGAGACGTCAATTACTCTCAGACATAAACCTAAACACCCAATAGTTAAGATGTCTTTCGAATAGTCACGACTGAAACCATAATAACTCTAGAGATTAAACACGCTCTAAATAATCGTATGTCTCATCTTTTCACTAATTAAACTCACGGACGATAGTTTGCTAATGGTAATTGGATAATTATAAATTGTTTGCCTGGAGTTATAATTTTTCAATTGATCATTGCTGCAATTAAACAAGCCCATACATCCACTGCACATATGGAAGGATAAAATTTAAGGTAACGACAGTTAGTATAAAATTTAAGGGAATGACAGTTAGTATAAAAAAGAAATTTAATTGTATTTATATACAATTAATGTAATAAAAAGGCAATAAAATCGTAAAAATCCAGATGTCATAGAATACATTTTATTTGTAACCTAACTTCTCAAATCTCACTGTGAACTTTGAGTAATTTGAAACTCACCTTTTCAATTTTCAACGGGAAATGTTAGAAATTAACTAGGTAATTGCTCGCAAATCATACTCTTAAAAACGAAGTCAAATATTTTAAAATAAAACGCAGTAGTAGAAAGCTAAAGGAAAAGAATCATTTGAAAACAGTGATACGCTTCTTCCGTCTCTATCTATAAGTTCTGATTTACATTTTAATTTTATTTTTTAAAAAATCATTGAAGTTTAGAATTGTATAAAGACGGAGTTCTGAGCCATATTAAATAAAAAATAAAATTAAAAAAAAAAAGTTTTAAATAACACAGAGATCTTGTTTCTTTTTTTGTTGGTGTGTGTTTCATTTTTTATGAAATTTTATAAAAAGGATGGAAGAAGAATACCTCAAAATGCTTCAATTAATCCACCAAACGTCTGGTCAAGCTATCAACAAATTAATATAAAGTTCAAACGCAACGCATTGCATTTAGAATTCCATGAAGAGAATTAGGAGGGACTCATTTAGAGATCCTTGAGAAGAAATATCTAACCGAATGTTTAACAATAGAATTAAAAAAAAAAAAAAAAGTATGAGGGACTCGAAGGTGGCTGGCACAAGTTGCTTTCCCCCGAGATCTATCTGAATCAGAACGCGCAGCCTCCAATCTTTTATCACAGACCAAATAGCCACGCTTAACTTTCCACGTATTAAATACCAATATTTTTGTGGATCATGCAATCTATAATGTTATAGACCATTTTGTTTTCCAATTTCCACTTGGACAAAGTAAGAAAAAGAAACCTATGTTAATCTGATTTCATCAACAAGCAACAATCTCTTTCAGTCCCACCTGGCGCAGGTCCTCGCCACACCCCATTCGACGCCTCTCTCCTCCCTCCATGGGTCATTGAGTTTTCAAGCAAATAAATTACTCTTAAAGTTTCCGCTTTACGCCGCAACAATCTCATCCCGTCCACTCACACAAATTCCCCAAAATTTTTTATGCTGTTTTTTCTTTTCTCGCATGGAAGATGAATCTTTTTTTCCCTGGCAAACAAGGACCCAATTTGAACCCATCACCGAGCATCGAGTTCCTGATTTATCCTTCACGAATTCTCATTCCTTCAACGAATTTTTCTCTTTACAGGAAGCCCAGCGAGACCCACCATCCCCATCTCAATTATTGACTCAGAATGCCCCCAAGAAGAAACTTACTCGCTGCAAGACTGCCCCTGCCATGGTTGTTTTGCAAGACCTTATAAAAAAATCGCCCGATGTTCCCAAACCGCAGTCTAGCTCCATCATCAGGCAAGGCGTTTGCTTGCTCATGATATATCTTTCAGTTGGGGTTGCCATATACTCCTTCAATCGGGACCATTTCTCGGGCGCAGAGACTCACCCGGTAGTTGACGCCCTTTACTTTTGTATAGTCACCATGTGCACAATCGGTTACGGAGACATCACACCGACAACCCCAGTAACCAAGGTCTTCGCCTGTATCTTTGTATTGGTAGGGTTTGGGTTCATTGACATATTGCTTAGCGGGCTTGTTAATTACGTCCTAGATTTGCAAGAGAACACGATTCTAACTGGGCTTAAAATGGGTGCTCAAGCTCAAAGATCTCAAGAAGGGTTCTCTGCAAGAAATTACATAGTTGACGTGGCAAAGGGGCGGATGAGAATCAGATTGAAGGTTGGTTTGGCACTTGGTGTGGTGGTGTTGTGTATTGGAATAGGGAGTCTGGTTTTGTACTTTGTGGAGGACTTGAATTGGATTGATTCAATTTACTTATCGGTTATGTCTGTAACAACAGTGGGGTATGGGGATAGAGCCTTCAAGACCCTTCCTGGGAGGCTCTTTGCTGCTATTTGGCTCCTCGTTTCCACACTGATGGTGGCCCGGGCATTCCTGTATTTGGCAGAGGCAAGAATTGATAAAAGGCACCGGACAATAGCCAAGTCGGTTTTGCATAGAGATATGACTGTTGAAGATTTGCTGGCTGCCACTATCAATAACACGGGCTTCATTAGGTAACTTTCCCCCCCTTTTTTCTCGGGGCAATTTTTGAAACTTCTGTTACATCACTGTTACCTTATAAATAATCACTAGAACTACTGAGTTGACTCGAGGACCTAGAGAACTACTCTCTGAAAAAAGATTTAATACTAATATTGAAACTGACCCCGGCGTATTATGTGCAACAGGACTTGTTGTAGGAATCTCAGGGTTGATGACTCTAAGTTGGAAATAATTCCTTATGTCATGAATAGGGTTTCTATTTTCTAACTTGGCTACGTGATCCTAAGGATAATATAATCATTGCAATGACCTTCTGTTGTTAGTTTATACAGGGTGTATGGCTGTCTCCTGCCGCCTTTCATGTTATGATGCATAAGCTTTAGTTCTCAGATCTTTGAAGAGAGAGTGAATTATATTAGTTTAGCGTGGTTTACAGCTTAGTTGACAAGTATATCTTTAACATCATTCCTATTTATTGAATACGAATTGTTATTAATCACAAGCACCCTTGTGTTGTTGAATTCTTTTTTTTTTTATACAGATTTATTGTTGAGTGTTCTTCAAATTGTTATTGTCAGTTCAAATGATCAATTAATAACTTATTTTGTTTAGAGATATATTTCTTACTTGGAATTTCCATTCCATTTGCTATGATTCAGTAAGTCAGAGTATGTAATATTCAAGCTCAAAGAGATGGGGAAGATAAGGGAAAAAGATATATTACAAATCTGTGACCAGTTTCACAAGCTTGATTCCACTAACTCTGGGAAGATAACGCTGCCTCATCTCTTGGAGTGCCGGTCGTGACAGAGCAAGACAGACCAATTAATAGTGTATTATGTGTTCGCTGCATTGCCCTAGCCAAGAACAGAGGTTGAAACCCTGCAAAATCCTATCTGCAGAAAAGTTTGCAGATGCAGGTGATTTGGTTTGGGGGTTTCCATATCTTGGAGAAGCAAGCCAAGTGAATCATTTGTAGCGAACTTTTGTACAGGAACTCTGAAATTCTTAGAGATAGAGAAGGAAACTTACAACTACTCAATCTTTCCCTCTATTCTCCCCTCCAGATATATACATATATCAGAACTTAAATATAGTATCAGTCAGTCCGTCCCCCCCCCCCCCCAAAAAAAAAGAACTCAAATATACAAATACTTATTCTTTCCCTCTATTCTTCACTAGATAGGCGCAGTCCTTCGCACAGAACGGCAGATTTTACTTTTAACGCTGCCATACAAGTATTCCTTTCCCCACAGGTAAGTTGAGACTGTTCTGTAGATCGCCCAATTACAATTACAGGTGATAGCACTGAAGCAAAATTGAAAATAACACTTTTTATTCTGTGTTTTTTTTTTCAAGAAAAAGTGATTTATGTATATTTTGAAAGTTGAAATGTTGCTTGAACTATGATTAGATAAATCAAACACTAACCTATGTTTGGATGGGAGTAAAATTAGGAAGGAAAAAATATTAGGAAGTAAAATTCTCAACAATAGTAATTTTTTTATTTTATTTTTTAAAAATCTGTTTAATATTCTCTCTCTTTATTTCTCTTTCTATCCAGACATAGTCAAGAGAATCACGGTTAATCTATCTGCGAGCTAAACCAAACAAAAATTTGAGTACTGGTACATCTTAACCTTGAAGGCACTACCCTTTCGTTGACAGGACTTGCTTGAACTTCTGCAACGCGAAGATCATTACGAATTATGACCAATTTCATCCGGTGATATTTAGTCATCATATTCATTCACGTTCTATGGTCGTTAATTCCCGCGGAATTGACATGTTGCATCCTGGGACCCAGGCTTTCCTTTCTTAGCGCAAAATACAATTAGGCTTTGGTTCCTTCCTTCCCAACTCCAAGGCCCCTCGAGCTCGCTCAGTTACCCTAGTTTCGGATAGTGAACAAAATATGGAGGAGAGAATATTAGGAGCAAAACTCTCAAAAATGATAAAAATATTCTAGCTTTTTTCTTTAATATTTTTTTTAGTCTTAATTATAAGAGTTGGTTAATTTTTTTATATATATTAAAAAAATTAATTAAATTATAATTAATATAAGAGTTAGTTGACTAATTTAAGTATATTGAGGAGTATATAATATAAATTCATCTTAAGATATTAAATTTTATTACAACTAACTAATTTACTTAACTTAATATATCTAATAAAATTAATTAACTCTTGTAATTATAATTATAATTAGGACCCTCGTCTCTTTATTTTTTTTCTCTATATAAAAAAAAGCTTTAGTCATAAGGCAACTCTGAAATTAAAACTCGCCTAACAGACTTTTTTTTATCTTAGCCGTAGAACTGGAGTGGGTCAGTAAAGCAAGAACACCTACCTGCGTAGGCGGAAGAAAATTGAAGTGGCTTACGTCAAATGATTCTTTTCTACTTTGATGCGTTTGACTTTGACGTTACCATGGAAAATAAACATAGCTAAAAGGGGGATTAAGGGCAAAAGTATACGATCGAATTTGACTGCGAATCATTTCAGCTCTCCTTTTGTAAACAATATTACATTATAAAACCACTCCAGTTCTACGGCTATTAAGTAAATAAACACTATTACTAAATAAACCTCGTGAAGATAAGATGGGACCACAAGTACGACTATTGAGAAAAAATTTCCATGTGTTCGCTTTTATAAAGGAGAGCATCCACTGTGCCCTGTTTGCATCTGAGGCAGGGAATCCATGGAAACGGCGATAGAGATCCAGTTGAGTACATTATTGTGTGTGTTGGTGAGTGTGCTTGTGACGAAGATCTCCGTTGTAGTCACAGAGAACTCTCTGTCTGCAGTGGGTGACCCTGGAATGCAGAGAGATGGACTGAGGGTGGCCTTTGAAGCTTGGAACTTTTGCAATGAAGTTGGGGAAGAAGCCCCTAACATGGGTAGCCCAAGAGCTGCTGACTGTTTCGATCTTTCAAGTTCAAGTAAGCCAAATCTCTAAACAAACAATAACTAAAGGAGTTTCATTCTTTAGCATAGTCTTTTGATTTGATTAAAATGCACAGGTTCTCTGAAGCACAAGGTTACAGAAGTTGATAACAGACTTGGGGTAGGGAAACATGGTTTGGGAAGAGATATAAAAAACCCAGATCTCTATGCAGTGAAAAAGGAACTATATCTGGGTTCTATCTGTGAAGTCGCAGATACCCCAAGACCATGGCAATTTTGGATGATCATGTTGAAAAATGGAAACTACGATACAGAGTCTGGTTTATGTCCTGAGAATGGGAAGAAGGTAGCCTCTTCAAGGCGTGGACGATTTCCCTGCTTTGGAAAAGGGTGTATGAACCAGCCCATCATGTGTCATCAAGAGACACAGCTACAACATGGGATCATGCGAGGAGGTTTCAATGGTACTTATGATTTGAATTCTGGTTGTGGAGGCGGCAACAGTGGCCTCTCTTACTACGAGGTTGTCTGGGAAAAGAAAGTGAATGTCGGGAGTTGGGTTTTCAAACATCAACTACAGACCTCAGAGAAATACCCATGGTTGATGCTGTACCTGAGAGCTGACGCAACCAAAGGATTCTCTGGAGGCTACCATTATGACACCAGGGGAATGCTCAAAACTGTAAGCAGAGACAACCTTTTCATTAAACATATTTTATATTCTCGCATACATTATAACTGACTCATGATTCAGCTTCCAGAGTCACCAAATTTTAAGGTGAGGGTGAGTTTAGACATCAAAAGAGGGGGAGGAGCCAAGAGCCAATTCTACCTGGTAGACATAGGAAGCTGCTGGAAGAACAATGGAGCTGCTTGTGATGGAGATGTGGTCACCGATGTAACGAGATACAGCGAGATGATCATAAACCCAGAAACTCCATCTACATGTAGCCCCAAGAGGTTGAAGAATTGCCCACCATTTCACATAACAAGAGACAAGAGAAAGATCCATAGAGATGACACTGCTAATTTCCCTTACTCGGCTTATCACTATTATTGTGCTCCCGGTAATGCCCAACACTTGGAGCAACCTGTGAGGATTTGTGATCCTTACAGCAACCCTCAGGCACAAGAAATAGTTCAGTTGCTGCCTCACCCAGTTTGGGCTGATTATGGGTATCCCGCCAAAAAAGGGGATGGTTGGGTTGGGGATGCAAGAACTTGGGAGCTTGATGTTGGTGGATTGTCCAGTAACCTCTACTTCTACCAGGTCAGTAATGGGATTTCTAATCACTGTATTCTCATGACACGTTTAATTTGTGTGTTCTGATATATATATATATATATTGGTGGTACAGGACCCTGGCTCTCCTCCTGCTAAGAGGGTATGGACTTCTATCGATTTGGGTACTGAGATTTATGTTAGTGAAAAAGATGAAGTAGCAGAGTGGACTCTCCAAGACTTTGACGTCCTCCTCACGCAGCCAAATTCATGAATGGAACTTAGAATTTGGCGCGCAGAGAGAGAGAGAGATAGATATTTGATGAACAGTAACCAGATTTCAGCTTTTATAAAATATGATGGCCAATATATACAGAGTTTGCTAGGGCGAGGAAAATATTTTTTTTTTTTTTTTTAAAACGGATCATGGGATCCTGAGGAGTGAAGAATGAAAGTGCGCCTTTCCTAGACACGTACTTTATGGGCATACACTTATTTATAAATAAACTGATTAATTGTTCTTTGGGATCAGAATCATTCTTCCATGTTGAATTACTTGCAGGTTTTATATTTTATTTTTCATTTTTTTTATGGTTCTGCTAGTAATGGTAATATATATAGCAGAGTGATTATATTATATTGCTGGGTTCCAATTCCCCGTTAGGTCTATCCGTGACTGAAAAAGCATTTACGTGGACAATGACACTGGTGGAAAATGGGCAATCGAAATCCCTATTTTTAAACCGGTCAATGCGGAGACGGTTTTACAAAAATGAGCGGTGGTATTTTTGTAAATAAAATGAAATATTCACACCGTATTTACTCATGAACGATGTGGAAATATTTAGTCCGGTTTAGATGTTTACTTTTTACAGCGGATGTTATAGAGACCGATGTGGAAATATTTTGTCCGGTTTAGATTTTTACTTTCTACAGCGTATTTATATTGACCGAGGTGGAAATATATAGTCCGGTGTCTGTTTTATAAAAAAATTAAATGTTTACACCGGTTTTAAAATTAACCGATTTAAATATAAACACCCGGTGCAGCTTCATCGCCTCTTCAGTTTCCTGTCTATGATTTCCCGCTCGCTTCTTTATTTGTCAGACCTTTCATTTCACTTCTTGGGTTCCCAACGTTTATACTTTGTAGTCATTATGATAGAAGGCCAATTGCGCATTCTTCTATATTCTTATTGATCATGAACGTTAACCATATATATATGTATACCATTCTTCTGTTTTATTTTCTTTTCATCTATCTGACTCCTCCAATGGCCTCTTCCTCACGCACGCCTCCTTCTCCGCCCAACAAAAGAAACAGAGACGACTTTGAAGACAAACATCCTGATCCTCACCCTTCTGTTCCTTCTCCTCCTCCCCTGGTTGTGACTCTGATGGAGAGGCTTGAGGAACTCATACTGCGCTTCAATGGGCTGGAGGACTCTGTGGAAGAACTGAATCGCAAAGTTGACAGACTGAAAGCAAGTTTCAGGGATTTCCGCTCAGAAGTTCGCCGCCATCAACCCCGTGATAGCTTCTTTAATCCTGTTGATCTCACCCAATCTGATGACTCCCAAAACTCTGAGTCTGATGAGTAGTGAAAGATTGTAACTTTTATATATTCTGATGTATATATTTTTTTGTGTAAAAGTTGATGACATGGCTGACTCTGGATGTAGGAAAAAAAACTGATATATTATACACCGGTCCATATTTATTGACCGGTGTAAAATATACTATAAATAAATTGATATATTTTACACCGGTCCATATATATTGTCCGATATAAAATATACTATAAATACAACTTTTATATTTATATCTACACCGGTGTAACAGTTTGTCCGGTGTATAGTTTCTTATTTTTTTCCAAATACTCTTTTATTTGGTACATTTCTCGCGCCTTCCATCTCTCATTTTTCCCTGGTTCGCGCGTTAAGACTTCTCGGCGCTTCACGGACGGTGAGTTTTGTTTTGAACTCCTCTCGCGAACTGAAAATTTATTCTCTCCATGCATTAGCTGCAACGTAATGGTTTAATTTCTTATTTTCTGCTTTTCTAGTTCTTATAGTCTTCCACAAATATGGATCGTAGTTGGATAAATGCTAAACGAACAAGTGTTGAGTATGCTGAGGGGGTGAAGGAGTTTTTGGATTTTGCTAAACGGAATGGTGATGATGACAATGGAAGGTTTTATTGTCCTTGTGTGAGTTGTTTGAATGAGAGGAAACAAAGTCCTGCTGATATTTACACTCATCTAATTTGCGAGGGGTTTTGCAAGAGTTACACGGTATGGGTATGGCATGGTGAACAGGTGGAACAGACCTTTGACGATGACATGGATACTGATGATAGAGTAGAGGACATGATTCGTGATGTTGGAGAAGATGCTTTTATGCGGTCACACGCATATGGTAATATGTGCAATGATGCAGAAAAGCCTCTATACCCAGGGTGCAGAAAATACAACCTGTTGAATGCAGTGTTGAGATTGGTAAGTGTGAAAGCTCGGCATGGGTGGAGTGACAGTAGTTTTTCAGAATTGCTTGACTTGTTACAGGACATGTTTCCTGAAGAAAATGCTTTACCCAAACGCTATTATGATGCGAAGAAAATAATAGGTCCTTTAGGCATGCAGTATAGAAAGATTCATGCATGCCCAAATGATTGCATATTGTAACATCCCGATTTTTGGTCTAGGAGATCGGGATAGTTCATCTAGGTCCAAGATGAGGAATGTGAGGAATATCCTAAGTCTTAAGCCTAGGAATTCTGCAGGTAGCTTGATATGGGCTGGCTCCTGTGTAAGATAACCTGATATGGGCGGGTTGTCGAGCCTTTCAATTAATGATGACTCCCGAAGAGTTTAAGGGATGAGTTATTGAAAGAGAATTTCTAGAACTTAAGATGAAGGATAAGAAGATGAGAATAGATGCTAGAAAGAGAATGCAGAGGCAAAATCGTAATTATGGAAAAGATTGGGCTGGTAGCCGATGAGTACCATATTTTGTCAGAAAATAGAGAAAATTATGCTGATCATTTCACTGAACTGTGAAATGTGCATATGAGGTCTCTATGTGTATGAAAGAATTAGAAATGTGACCAGGGGTAAAATGGTCATTTTGAAAAAGTGTGCGCGTGAGTGTTTTTTCAGGCAAAAACAGCCCGGTCCGGATAAAATATCTGAAAATACCGGGAGATAGAGAAACGGATTCCGGGTTGAATGAGGAGTCACAGAATTTTGATTTGAGGTCCCGATTTTTTTGTAAAAATTCCGGAAGATGGGAATTTACAGTTATAATCGGTAAAGGAAAAGCAGTTCCGATAGGGATGATTGGACTGTGGCCAGGGGGCCGTATAGTGTTTCTAAGGCCTTTAGTGACACCAGGGAAGGCCCAGGCCCATTATATCAGTCCAGTGGTAAAAGGGGCCGGTGTCCGGGAAAAAGGTGCAAAATGACGAAAATGCCCCTATGTTATAGAACAGCTGAAGAATGAGTAAAGGGTATTTTGGTCATTTGCCTAAGGTTAGACAGTCCAGGGAAGTTATCTGGATAGTTGACCAGGGTCAAAGAGTACTCTGGTAAGAGGTGAAAAGACAATAATGCCTTTAGACCTAATAAAGTAAAGAAAGAGAGACTAAGGGCATTTTGGTAATTGGCCAAGGGGTGTTTCTTGGGAATCGTGCCATCAGAGTACTTGGGCTGGATCAGAGACCCAAGATGATATTTCCAGGCCCAAAAACGCAGGCCCAGTGATTCAGGGGGAAAAGTGGCATTAAAATAATGATTTAATGACTTTTCAGTAAAGTAAAGTTACTCGGTTGGCACGAAAATCGAGGAGGTGATCAGATAAGTCTGGGACTTATCTGGATAGCATTGGGAAGCGTGCAAGGTCTCTTCCAGGCGCCACATGGCATTAGTCTGGAGAAAGCAGATAAAGCTGAGGACACGCTTTACGAGGCAAGAGACTGGACCGTGAGTCAGCATGCTGAGTCAGCTGCTGAGGTGTCCAGGATTTCAGACATGTGATAAATGTGGCGCTGAGGTGTCCTGGTGAGGTGTCCTGGATGATGTCATGCATGATGCAGTAAAAAGGAATAAAAGAAAATAGGAAATTCCAGGAAAAACCAGGACCACAAGTTCATATGGCTTCAAAATTACAGGAATGCCATTGAAGGAAACTATAAATACCCCCTCCCCTCCCATTTCATGCATCCCACGGTTTTGAGCCTTTTAGAGAGAGGAGGAGGTGCTAGAGAGAGAAAGTGAGAGGAAGAAAGAAAGAAAGGAAGTTCTGGCGGAGCTGGAAGCAGAATAGAGATAGTAGAGCTCTGCTAAGCCTTTGAGGTAGTAACTAATCCTAGCTTTTATGTAATGGCTTTGTGATTTGTTGTGCTATTGTTTGGTTGGATTGTTGTCTTATATGTTATGCTTGAAGCTCTACTGCAATGCTATGATCATATGTTATTGAGTATGGAAGCACGCAGCATACTTATCTGTACACAATCACAAGCAAGCACTATCACACTGCATTACATATATTGTTATGATTGTTGCTACTGAGATTCCCCCGAATCTCATCCCCATCCATAACCCATTACAAGGAGGTTATGCTGAAGTGGATTTTGAGAATCCTAGGAGACGCCGTTATGCTGCCGAAGTAAAGACTGAACATCGGTATATGATAAGTACTGTGTACGTAGTGCTATCTAAGGAGGCTAGAAGTGAGTGGACCTAGCCGGTTCATCTAGTCTTTCCTGGGTACTACGTAGAATGGTAGTTCTCATGAGGGGATTACCGAATCAGTACAGTTCAGTTCTTTGTACAGATAAAGCGTAGCGGTTATGCTGCCGGAGTTTAGGCAGAAAGAGATGTAATAGAGATAGCAAGATTATGTATATGTCTTGTTGTGTATACCATGTTGTATGACATTATGTTATTCAATGATAAGTATTGTTTGGCATATTCAATTTATGTATGGTGAATTAAGGGAGAAATTCGTAGGTCCTGAGGTAGCAGTGTTCTGGCCTCAGTTTGACCTAGTAAACGAAGGAGTTTGGCTACGAGATTTGGTGAGCCGGTAGTACACATCTGGGGCATTCCGTGGATAGGTAATAAGCCTCATTTGGATGTGCAGAATGAGATTAATTAATTTTCAAATTAAAGGTCCAGAATAAGGAACTTAAGAGTGAAATTTTGAATTTCTGGGTTTAAGTTAAGATATAATCAAGCTAATGTTGCTTCCGCAAGTGTACTCTGAGGAGTCTAAGGGAGGATGTTTCACATATTGTACAGGAAAGAGTTTGAAGATGAGGAGAAGTGTCCAATATGTAAGACACCAAGGTACAGATCAAACAACTCTCCTGCCAAGTTGTTATGGTATCTTCCAATTTTACCAAGGTTTAAGCGACTTTTTTCTAATGAAGATGATGCAAAGAAATTGTTATGGCATGCAAATGAAAGGATTAATGATGGAAAGATTCGTCATCCTGCTGACTCTTTGCAATGGAAGAAGATTGATGACTTATTTTCCGAGTTCGGCAATGAACCACGAAACCTAAGGCTTGGACTTAGTACGGATGGAATGAACCCTTATAGTAGCCTTAGTAGTATCCATAGTTCATGGCCCGTCCTTCTGGTGATTTACAACCTATCTCCCTTGCTGTGTATGAAACGGAAGTATGTAATATTGTCCATGCTGATCTCAGGACCAAAATAACCGGGAAATGACATAGACGTTTACCTAACACCCTTGATCGAAGATTTGAAGAAGCTATGGGAAGGTGTGGATGTCTTTGATGCTGTTAAGAAGGAGGTCTTCAATTTGCGGGCCTTGATCTTTTGTACAATTAATGACTTTCCTGCATACGGAAATTTGTCAGGGTATAGTGTTAAGGGCCATAAAGCATGTCCGATTTGTGAGGAAGGGACTTGCTACTATCAACTTCGTCATGGAAGAAAGACGGTCTACCTAGGTCATAGGAGATTTCTAAGACAAGCCCACCCATACCGTCGACTGAAGAAGAAATTTTATGGCGGCCAAGAATTTGAAAATGCTCCAAAGCCATTGACTGGCGAACAAGTTTATGAAAAGGTGAGAGACATCAATGTCACTTTCGGTAAGCTTACCAAGAAAAGTGAAAAAATGTATGGAAAAAAAGATCTGTGTTCTTTGAGCTTCCTTATTGGCGACATCTTCATGTAAGGCACTGTCTTGATGTGATGCATGTGGAGAAAAATGTGTGTGACAGCATTATTGGAACACTTCTCAATACACATGGTAGTTCCAAAGACGGTTTGAAGGCAAGATTGGATTTGGAAGAAATGGGAATACGGGAGGAGTTACATCCGAGGCCAGATGGTGAGGGGAGCTATCATGTTGAAGAGACTAATATTTTGTCCAAGGCTGAGAGAAGAAGTATTTGTGAGTGTTTGCAAGGAATCAAAGTTCCCTCTGGGTACTCATCTAATCTTAAGAGGATTGTGTCCATGAAAGATTTGAAATTAGTAGGTCAAAAGTCTCATGATTGTCATGTACTGATGCAACAATTACTCCCAGTGGCTGTTCGAGGAATCCTTCAAGATGAGTTGAGACACATTGTAACCCGACTTTGCTTCTTCTTTAATGCTATATGTGGCAAAGTCTTTGAGACTGAAAGGTTGGAGGAATTGGAGCACGAGGGTTATGTTATTTTGTGCCAGCTTGAAAAACAGTTTCTTCCTTCCTTTTTTGACATCATGGTACACCTCATCGTTCATCTAGTGCGAGAGATAAAACTGTGTGGCCCTGTATACTTACGATGGATGTACCCATTTGAAAGATACATGAAAATCCTTAAAGGGTATATGAAGAATCCAAGTCGGCCCGAAGCATCCATTGTTCAAAAATATGTGGCCAAAGAAGCTATGGACTTTTGCAAACAATACCTGTCTAAAGCAAGACTTACTGGTCTCCACAAACCCATTGCCACACAGGGGGGTCAACGCGGAATGTCAGTGAGGAGTGTTGATCGTAATGAACTGCAGCAAGTACACTTACACATCTTGAATAACATTGATGAAGTTCAAGACTATATTGCTGTTCATAAAGATCTTGTCCGGAAAACAAATAATAGGATGACAGAGCAAAGGCTCATTAGAGAACACACCAAATCTTTTGCACATTGGTTCAAATTGGAGGTTGAAAATGAGGATTGTGTTTCTGATACAGTTAGATGGTTGGCATGTGGTCCTGAACATAATGTGATCTGTTGGAATTCATTTGATATCAATGGGTATTCCTTTTATACGAAGTCCCTAGATGATAGAAGTAGCGTGCAAAACAGTGGTGTTATGTTAGTGGCTGAAACTATGCATTTCTCTAGTTCAAAAGACAACAATCCTAAATTAGCAGCCATCCCTTATTATGGCGTTGTTGAAGAGATTTGGGAGGTGGACTACTCCAAATTCAAAGTTCCCGTATTCAAATGCAAGTGGGCTAATGTAAACAACGGTGTTATGGTCGATCAGTTAGGATTTACACTGGTGGATTTGAATAATATAAGTTTTGGGGATGAGCCTTTCATTATGGCAGACCAAGCAAAGCAAGTGTTCTTTATCACTGATCCTCAGAATGAAAGATGGTCTGTCGCGCTCCAAGGGAAAAGTGTTGTTGACAATGATGATTCTTTTTATGAGATCCCTTCTTTTTCAGTAGGTTTACCACAATTAAATGAAGAAGAAGTGGATTCTGATTAATTTCTATGTGTTTCTTGTTTAGTCTAAACATGCAATTTTAAGTTTCTTGTAATGATTGCGTATATGATTTTGATGTAATAATAACAGAGACAGATTCTTGTTCTGATAAGAATGTTGTGACGCTAAGGATGGGATGATATTATAAGGTGGTGAAGTTTTAAAAAAAAACTACAACATTTAACACCGGTCTTAAGTGATATTCGGTGTAACAGGTCACGTCTAATAATAATTTATTGTTCGATTTTACACCGGGTTATACTTTATCCGGTGTTATAATTATCGATGTTTATTTTTGACACCGGTTTTTAAAATTAGACGGTGTAAAATGTTTCACTTTTACGTCGTTTATGTTTTGACCGGGTTAGAATTATTTACAACCGGTGTTAAATATTTATATTCATTTTTTTAACCCGCCTCTTGGCGCGATGACCTTCAATCTTCTCCTTTCTCACATACTCTTTTTTATCGCCGCTCGTCGTGCTCTGTGGTTCTCGCGAGGCTTCTCCGTGCTCAGTCAGTCGTTCTTCTCTGTCACCTCTCTCGTTCTGCTATTCCGTAAGTGTACGTGTTCTCTGCATTTTTTTTCCTGTGTACGTGCGATGCCGTTTTTATGTTCGTTTAATCTAGGTTTTCTATTTTTCCTGATGAATGCTGGCACATCTTTCCATTCATAACTGCTAAAGGAACAAGTTTTGTGTGTTCTGACGGGTTGAGGGAAAAAGGGTTAAGTCTGTTTTCAATGTTTTTGATGTTGTTATTGCGTACATAGGAATATGGAGGATAGAGTTACTCAGATTGAGGCTGGCGATGCTCCAAGCGCCACTAAGCAAAGGAAGGGCAGAAGTGCGACTCGTTTGAAAGACATTACGAAGGACAGGATAGAGGGGAAACTGCTTCCGATAGAGTTTGACAGAAACTGGAACCCAACTGGTGAACACAGGACAAAGTACGTAAGTTTTGTCAGCCTCCTAGCACGCAACAAGCCTAGCATCACCTATTTGACTTGGGATGCTGTGGATGATCGCGTGAAGAATCAAATTTGGGACACTATCCGGGTATAGGAACTATCTAATATTGCATGCAGAGCAATACCAAATACACAACTGTTTGTTGATTACTCTGCTTTCAATGGCAAACATTGCAGCTCACTTACGATGTGCCCAACAATGAGTTCTTGAAGAAGAAGACGTTGTCTTATTGCTGTGAGCGTTGGAGGGCATTCAAGACACAACTAGCTCGTCAGTATCTGCATGGACAGGACAGAAGTGGTCATCCTCAACCTTCTCCATGCAGCAAGTATCAATTCATTGACGAAGCTGCGTGGGAACAATTTGTTAGGAATCGGACCACGCCAGTAGCAATGGTGAGTGTATCCTTTTTATGTGGTTGCAGAAAACGTATCAGAGTATCATATGTATTGATTTTAAATACTTCATGTCTTGTAGGAAAAAAGAGCAAAAGCGATTGAATACGCCCTCAAGAATGATTGCCCCCACACAATGTCTCGAGGGGGTTACGCGAAGGCAGAAAGAGAGTTGTTGGGGGCCAAGAGGAAGAGGTTAGAAGAAAGTGCTGGGTCGGATCCTAGTGTTCTTCTTGACCCCCCCTCTCCGATACGTCGCGAAGAAAAATGGTTGTACGCTCGCCAAAGAAAGAGCGGAGCTTTTACAAGCGACAATGCTCGCATGATTGCTGAAAAAATTGTAAGCACTACTTGCATTATTTTGTGATAGTAGACTATATATAATTATATCATTTTCCTTATGTTTGTTGTTCTTTCTATGTTATAGAGTGATCTTAAACAACAAGAGTCCCATGGATCCTTCAAGTCAGATGGTAGGAATGACATCTTGACTGTTGCCACTGGGAAACAAGAACATGGGGGCCGTGTCAGGGGAGTTGGAAGAGGTGTGGGTATAAGAGATTACTTTGGAGCATCTCAAATACGTTCCCCACATGTGGTGCCGAGGGCAGAGTTGGCATCCTTGCTCTCCACCATAAGGGCAGAGGCTAAGGAAGAGGCTTGGATAGAGGCTAGGGCACAAGCAGAAGCTTCAATTGAGGCGCGATTACAAGAGGGGTTCGCAAAGATGAAGGAAGAAATGTTGTCCATGATGACATCAAGGCAGCAAGAGCCAACTGATCCCCTCCCGCCCTCAACTACAGTCCGTCAAAGCACTAAGGGGAGTTGTTGCTTGCCGCTGTCAGAGGATGAAGAACATTGTGATCTATATGTTGAGGATCCTCTTAGACGCTTAGTGGCACGTGGCTCCATCCATAGCCTAGGGGCAACTACTGTTCACCACGTCCAAATTCAGGACGATCAATTAAGGGTGACAGTTGAAGCCGTGCTAATTGGAGATGCTCTTGTCCCAATTCCCACTGATGAGGTGAAGACAGTGAGCCAAGCAAAAGGGACTTTCATATTGTGGCCAAAGCATCTTGTTTCGGATCACGTCGCCTCATCCCCCGACCAACTTCCCACCCCTCCCGCTTTGAATGCCATGCAACGTGTGATCCTAATGGCATATGACAAAACGTTCCATGTGGACGCGTTGCCTATGGATTCAGTTGTGGGCGACATGGGGGCACCGGCCTTCCTGGATCATGCGGACGTCAAATCTCTGATCACTCCCAAGGAAGAACTGACCTCCGGCTGCATCCAAGTGTTTTTGATGTAAGTATAATTTAAATGTAAATATATGTAATAACAAAGTTCAAGTCTTACAACTAATGTCGTGCATGCATTGCCTGTAGGTACATGCAAGCTGAGTTGGTTTCCTCCAAGGGCAAACAAAAAAAGTTCGGATTCCTATGCCCAATTCAGATTTATGCTAAAGGGACCTCTCAATCTTCGAGACTTGCATACATTTCAGAGAGGCTCGGTGAAACCGATATTGATTGTTTCTTCGCACCATATATGCATGAGTAAGAATAATAATGTTTCATTTTATTTTATATATACTAGTTTTGTAGTTGCTTAATTATAATACTCATTTTCTTTTAACTAATCTCTACAGCAATCATTGGCAACTTGTCATCCTATGTAAGCATCGCTATAAAGTTTTCTTCTTATGCTCCCTCCATTACAAGCCCTCGGTGGATGTTAGGAAGATCATGAACACGTACGTGAGTTCTCTTCTATACACAATGATCTGTGTGATAAATGGGTTACTAACTTGTTAACTTTGGTCATAGGGCTATGAGGACATTCGCAGTTGCAAGGGGCCTTAAGCACGCTAATTTGGTGAGGGACCCTGAATGGATCACACCGATGGTAATAAAAGTATATATTAGGTGTTAGCTAGGTTCCCCGTTTTGATGATGAGAAATAATTTTTCTCTTGTTAACATTACAGAGTCGAAGGCAACCCAGAGAAAGCAACTTGTGCGGCTTCTACATAGTCAGACACATGGTCAATATTATCTTGGCAAATAGGATTGACCTAAGTGGGGAGGTAAAATTATATTTTGAATGATTTCATATTTCTTAATTGTCAATCTAATCTAAATTAGTAATGCCTTAATTTCTTTGATTTTGATTTCATATTTCAGATGTTTGAACAACCTGATCCATTTCCTGACCAAGATATTGAGGACCTGCGTAATCGGTGGGCAGAGTTTTTTGTTCAAATCCTTCCTTCTCAATAGTATTTGTCTTTCACTGAATACATTTTTCTGTTCAAATTGTATCATTTTTGTATTGAGTTTTATTCAATGAATAATATAATGAGCAATTGAATTATATATGTCTCTGGCATCTTGAACTGATGATGATCGATGATTGAGTCATATATTACATTTGGGCAGTTTACTTCTGAAGCTTCAGGCCAACGAAATCTATCAAATATAAATTTAATAACATCTACATCGGAGGTACATACCCACCGGTGTAGTAAGAACATATATAAATTAAATTTAATAACATCTACACCGTCCCAATATTCAACCGGTGTTAAAAATTTAAAAATTTATACCGTCCCAATATTCAACCGGTGTTAAAAATTTAAAAAATTTACACCGTCCCAATATTCAACCGGTGTTAACATTTGAAAAATCTACACCGTCCCAATATTCAACCGGTGTTAAAAATTTAAAAATTTGAAAAATCTACATTGTCCCAATATTCAACCGGTGCAGATGTTAAACATAATACACCGGATGTAAATGTGAACCGATTTAAAATTTAGTCCGGTGTAAAAAATTATACATTCTACACCGATTATAGGACCGGTGTAAAATGTCTGACTTTTTACACAGTCCGTTTCTACACCGGTTGTGTGTGCGATATTGAATGCTATTTTCAACCGGTGTTGAAATGCTTTTTTCCAGCTGTGTGATGAAAGTGAATATCATTTGAAATCTCAGATTGACTTTTCTATGTATCCATCTGAGAAAGAAGAAACAAAAGTTTACAATTGCGGCGACTACAATTAAATAATCTCTCTTCCCCATGTCAATACCCGACAAGTGGGAGGGGACATACACAAGGCAAAAGAAAAGAAAATAAGTAACTAACTAGGCAGATAATGAATGAATCTGCATCATAAGAAACAAGGTAGACGTATCTCTGATCTAAGCCTTGGTCAAGCCAGCATCGAAAGGAACGCCAGTGGCACCCAACCATGGGAGACCAGCACCTTCGAGGTATCGAGTAGCAGTATATGTAGAAGCTTGACCCTTGTTAAGGAGGCCTCGACCCCACTTGACCCTGGTGGCAGGACTAAAACCAGGTCCAGTGTTGGCATACTCAGCGAAGTAACAAGTTTTTAGGAACTGATCACCGCTCCATGGAAGCCAGCCATCGGGGTGAATGATATCAGCCAGATTACTTTCCATGAAGATGGCCTTAGAGAATGCCTTCCATGGACGAGCCAAGTAGCAAGGATTCACGTTCTTGTCCAGCCCTGGCTCTGCCGAGATATCACAGTTCTGAAGCACGGTCCCAGTCCCTGACTTAGAGTCCAAGGTACCATCTGCTACCACTATGTTCTGTTGGTTCGGCATTGGCTTCCTCATAATGATACGTGAATTCTGTATCAGAGTTCTTGACGCGCCAAATATGAAGTCGATGGTTCCTGTGATTTCACACTCCCGGAACAACTGAATCCCCGCTTGCACGTACAACGTGTCCTGGAAACCTCGGAACGCGCACTGGAAAAATGCCGCATGTGCTGCTTGCGTCCGGAGCGCCACTGCTTGATGTCCGACAGAACCAGCTGTGTTGTCGAATCCTATTCCCTTGGCAATGAACATATCTCCAACAACGGCTGCAAATACATGCAATTTCATTTCTACGTTAGTTTCTTCTTCTTAATCATATTATACATATATATAATGAGAACTGACCGAAGGTGGCACTGTTGAAGGTCCTCCACTCCTTCTTGGGCTCCACGCATCTGTTTCCAGTGATGACGGTTTTCGTAGCGCCATCTCCGTACATGTAAATATTGGGTTTTTTCTTGTCAATAAGAGGGTACTCATTATAGATTCCGGCTTTGACGTAGATAATGAATCTGCCTTTGAAGTCCTTTGGGTATGAATTAATAGCGTCGGTGATGGTTTTAAATTGACCACTGCCATCTTGCGCAACCACTGCGTTGGGTAGAGGTTTAGCCGCCGCCAAGAGCTTGCGATCAGCTTCATGCAACCAACTGGGATCTTCTCCTTCTTCCAGGAGACGACGAGAAGGAGTCTTCACTGTCAAATCCAAGTTGAATGCGGCAAGCAGGGTGTTGAGGCCGGAGAGAACATCAAGCGCCACTCCGGTGAGCTTCTGTATGTCGTCCAGACCACCTTCTGTGTGCAGTGTATCTCTGATCTTTTCCTCGCCGCCACCATCCTCGAACCCGTCGTAGCATGATTCTTGGAAGGATAACACCATGGCGAACCAGTTCCTGAGGTCGTCAGTTCTGTTCTCGATGCTTCTAATATCGTCGCCTTTGAGCATAGCATTCGAGGCCTCGAGTGAATCCATGGCCGACTGCAGCAGGTCCTGGCAATCATCAATGGCCATCTTAACGCCCTTGTTTTCGGAGCCATGTTCGACGGCGAGCTTGTCGCTCATGTTAACGGCACCTATCACCTTTTGCATCACTTTCGCTACCGTCGTCGAGATATAATCTTTTGGATCCGTGGAATTGACGGTCCCCAGAGTATCTTCGCATTGTTGCTTGTTATCGGAGCCTTGGCATATCGCAGTCACGGCCCTGTTGTGGGAGGCCAACTCACCACCACCACCACCACCACCACTGTCACCGCCTTTTCTGACAACGAGGATAGTCCCGACAGCACAACCTACGACCAGGATGAGTGCAACCCCAGGCAGGAATATCTTGTTCATTTTTCTCTCTTTCGGTGGGTTTTTTTTTTCCTGCTTTCGTTTGATTAAAAAAAAGAAAAACAAGACTGTGTGTTTATTAACTTTGAGAAGATGAAAGGAGAGAGCCCGACGACTGACTGTACTGCATGCATGTTGAGCGTTTTATACACGAACGAAGTTTCTAAAATAAGATAGTTTGACATTTTCTATTAGGTCTTAATTTGTGGTCATTAGTGTTTTTACCATTTGAAACTCCAGTTTACTAATCTCATCTCTGTTGGGATGCTTAAAATAACAAATATAGCTCCTCTCCACAACTTCCCATTACGAACACATTTTCTTGGCCTTTTCTTTTTTACCTTCTTAATTAATTTCACACACTTCACTGATGGCCGGACATCTGTATAAAGCGTGTATATAGTTACCATTTTTTTTTGTTGCAATTTAAACGTTCTATGTGTCGCCCTAACCATGCATTAGATGCCCGCATAATGGTTATGCTTTAATGTTTATTCAAAAATATCACACTCTAAAGAAAGATTCTTAATTAAGACCAACATATATATATTATAAATAAATTCCAAATATGAACGGGATTGTATTGGGAACGGCACTTGGTGATCATAAAAAAGTAATCAAATAAACTCGAGAATTTCAACTTATTTCTTACAAATTTTGACGAAACAATTCTTTTATCTTTATATAAGTAACTAGATTGTGAGAAATATGTTTTGCATGAATTCTAAAATAAATATCTATGGTTTATGGATAATGCGTTATTTTTTTAAAATTTTATGTTATATAGGGGATATAACAAAAGCTTAATCGTTCTTATATGCTGGATTTTATGATTCCATCCTTATCTAATAAGTGTGCGTGATGAAGTTTTTGTCATCGTTAGAAGACCGCCCATGAGTTTTCCAAGCAAATCCCCAAATAAATTATAAATCTGTCAGCTTTTATCAAAGGAAAAATAATTCTGCCGGAGGAAGGATCGCACAAAATAAATTTATATTATATATATTTAAATTTATTTAAATTAATCAATTAATTTTTATATTAATTATAATTGATTAATTTATTTAATTTTTTAAATTTATAAAAAAAATAATTAATTTTTACAATTAAAACTAAAATGTAGTGTATTGAACGACAAATATACCAATATCCACGTGCCAAACTAAGTTTTGGCTAACTCTAATGGTTGACAACGCCCCTACATATTTTACTATAGGTCATTTAATTTTATTTTAAGAAAGTGACATCAAAAGACTCAAAACTTTTAAAATATAATAAATGTTAGAGTATAATATTATATTAATAATATTTAATTTATAATTAATAATATTTAATTTATTATTAATAACTGTCTTATTTTAATATTTATTATTTTTTAAAAATGTTTTTATTATTTTTATTTTTATTTTCACCTCTTGAATATTTATCCACATGCTTTAATATTTTTTCTACTTTGCAAAAGGACTGAATAAAGCAAAAGAAAAAAAACAAAACTCGTTGGACCTCTGTATTATTGTGTATCCCATGTTTAATTTTGTTTTAAACTATAGGTTAAAAAAAATTTATAGTCTAAATTTTAATTTAATTTTTTTTTAAAACAAACAGTTATATTTATCCATAAGTACTTTTAGATAAAACTATAATTTTAAATAAGCTATTGAAACTAGTTTTTAGAACAGTAAAAAAATTTATGGATTATCTAATTACTATTTTACCCCTATTTTTTTTACCCTTTCTCTCCTCTCTCATACTTTTTCTTATACCCTCTCTCATATCTCTTACTTTTAATCAAATCATACCATTTTTAATAATTTACCAATATAAAAAGTCATTTTAAAAATAACTATCCAAACACTTATTTATTAATAACCATTTTTTTTCATAAACTCTTCTCTAAAAGTCATTTTCTATAAGCTGTCTATAAACTTTTTTTTTATAAATTCTTTTTTAAAATCCCATCTAAACAGGCTAATCATCTTACTTAATTTTTAATAAAATTATCTTTTTATTAAAAACTTTCATGTCATCCAGGAGACGCTCACGTGTTCAGCACATTCCCTTGGTGATAATATATTAATATCCCAACAAGATTTAAATGTTAAAAAAATAGCAGAATCCTTACCAAGACTTTTGAATCAATAGTTCTTCAAAGCATATAGTGGAAAAAACAACCAAGAATATGTTAATATTTATGATATATCAATGTCAGGTGAAAATTTCATCCAAGGACCTTATAGCTATTTAATCGCAAATTTCCCCCACAACATTCTAAAATTTCACTTCACCCATAAACCAAAATAAAACTAAAATTCGTGGGTAAAAAGTAGGGGTGTGCATGGGCAGGGCAAGGCTGGGCAGGGTAGCCCCCCGCCCGGTGCCCTGTCCGAAAAAAATATGGGTTACATTTTACAGTCCAATGCCCGACCCCGCCCGGTAAAAGTCCTAATCATTTCGGGCTGAGCATGCCCAAATCGTGATACCTAGCTCATATTATGAAAAAAATCTGCAATCATGAACTTATAAAATAATATAATATTTATGTTTAAAGAGTTAAATAATATACATAATCCACTAAGAATAAGGTAATAAAAAGATAATAATTAAAGTCTTGAAATCTATGACATATATGAAAAAAAAAAAAAAAGATTAAAATCTGTAGAGGTCGGATATCTATAGCGGTATTGTAACATCAATAATTGAATGCTTGACAAGTAAAATATATGAGCAACTTTGGTATCTATATAAATATAAGAGTTATGTTCAGTACTTTAAAAATGAACAAGGAGAGTTGTTAACTAAAGTGAAAAATATAAAGCTGTAAATAAAATAAATTTAAAAAAATAAGATTATAAAAAAAATAAAATAATATATATAGGGCCTGCCCAAATGGGCCAATGCCCTGCCCTGCCCGACACTTGGCCCTGCCCTGCCCTGCCCAAATGTATTTTGGGTGATTTTTTTGGGGCGGGTTGGGCAATTTTTTACCGGGCTCGAGCAGGCAGATCGGGCTCTGGGTATTGTGCACACCCCTAATAAAAAGATACTTTTGCCCTTGTAAATAACCATTGGAGGAAAAAAAGGGATTAATACCATAGATAAGAGTAATAATAACAAAAACAGAAGTGATTTACAACACAAACATCAGAGTTAACACCAAGGACCCGTGTGATTTGTGTTCTGAATCTTTTTATTTTTTCTGTGGACCCTTTATTTTTGTTGTAAGATTCTTTGTGTGATTTGGGTTGTAAATTATTTTATTTCTGTTATTAATACATTTTATTTTGTTGTGAAAGTCTTTATGTTTCTTATTAACTCTCTATTATAAATTCATTTACTTTTATTGTTATTTCCCATATTTATGTGGTGAATTCCTTTATTTAGGTTGCTAATCCAAATTTTTTTGTTGTAAAAGCCACCGGTTCCTTGTTAAATCTTTGATATTTATGTTGTAGATCTCTTTATTTTGGTTGTTATTTCTTTACTTGTGTGGTGAATTATTTTATTTCTGTAAGGGTAAAAATGTATTTTTACCTACAAAATTTCATTTAATTTTGGTCCAAGGGTGGAGGGAAATTTCAGGATATTTTGGGGTCGAAGGCGTTGCGAAGGGATGCTTTTTGGCCTCCAGAGCTTTCTTATCAGTCTCTTTCTCTCTCTCTGTTTTTTTGTTCAATTGGAGGGAAGACCGCTCTCGTTTGTGGATGAACTTGAGAAATGGAGGGCGATGAGGCCAGGCGCGTGCTGGGATTCGCGCCCAATTCACGTCCCACGCCCTCAGAGGTACCTTAATTCTCATCCCTCTTCTCTTTTCAACAACTATTTCAGTGCTGGGACTTGATTAGGTAATTCATAGAACTTTTGGGTTTGGGTTCTTTTTTAGCGATTGCCAAATCAAATTTACTCCTTAGTGAACTGAATCTCAAATTCTAAGTTCAATTCATTTTTCATTTGAGTTTCGTTTTCATACAGGGTTGCATAATATGACGATCATGACTGTAGTATTCAGTCCTAGTATTGCCTTTGGCATATAAGCAGATGTTTTGTAGGTTGATGCCGGCGTTCTAATTTTGACAGTATTTATTAATTAGGTTAAAGCAGCTTACAAAAGGAAGATATGGGAGTCTCATCCTGACCTATTTCCTTCCGATGAAAAGCCTCAGGCAGAGTCCAGGTTCAAACTGGTAAGCTACCAAGTTTCTTATCATAACTCTTGGCGTTGCATATTCATGTGGAAGCTTTTCCTTTCACATCTCCTTATTGGAATACACATTAGAGTAATGTTATCCCTGCTGGCTAGTTCTAATATTTAGATGGGTTAGGCTTAAATTAAGTTCCTTGGCGTCGTCTATCCCAAAAATAAGAAAAATCCTGGATGTTTGATGTCAGGTTTTTCAATAAACAAATGGCGAGAAAATTTTAGACCCAGTAACTTGGCGTCGAGGTGTAAGAAATACTTACATATGCCGAAAAGAAATGATCGCAAAATCTTAAGATTTATACCTCAGTTTTTTCTCTTTTTAGATTCTGTGAACATATTGCAATAGCCTCGTGGAAGATAGAGTTGGAACTGGACGTTTAAAGCTGGCTTATGGCTGTAAATTATCTTAAGCCACTCTAGCTTGGTCTTGGAGAGATGCATTACTTAATATCTTTTCCCAACCTGTGTTATGAATGAAGATGATGATCATGCATCCTGCTTTGATATTTATGCTGAGGCATGACATGATATTCAGTGATAAAATCTTTCCATTGGATACTGTCAACTTACATAAAGTATATTTTCTCTAATTATGGAAAACAATCCTCATTGGTCAAAGCTTACTCCCTCTATTACCCCCGCTCCCCCCACTTGTCCTCTCTGTGGCCTTGATTTTAACTTGCATCAATTTGGCGTAACCTTGTAAGAGTCGGTTTGCTTGAAGGGTTGAAAGCAGTTCCTTGGTGAGGATTTGTATACCATCTTCCACTCGGAATTGTTAGACATGGACACATACATCTGCGATGGGACTTTATCCCTGTCAGCTGCTGATTGACCCATGAAGCATATAATATTCTACTCATTTGTGGCAGGAGTAACAAAAAGTTTCTGTTTCACTGCAGATTTCACAAGCTTATTCATGCCTGCTGTCTGGTAATCCTCCTGCCCACTGTAAAAAGTATCCCAAGATAACATGGTTTGCAAATTCCTAAATGGATTACAGATATAACTGAAGAGGTTTAATGGGATCAGCTGATGCATAGTTTCAGAAGTTACTAGACTGTTGTTTTTCTGATTTCAGGATAAAATGATAATCAATATCTGAACACCTCATCATTTCTCCAAGCCCTGAAAACATGGAGAATAAGAGAAAACTATTTTCTGTTTCCAAATTTCGAGTTTGATTTACATTTGTTGTTTTTAAAGTTATAAGGTAACCTATGGTCTTAATGAATGTTTCTTTTTAACAGAACAAGATGATGAACAAAGGTCTTTGCATTTATATTGTCTGTCTCCCTTGATTATTTTGCACATGTTCTTGATATTAGTGGAAGGATCAGCCATTTTAGGCCTTTTCTTGCTTGAATTTCAACAAATGTTCTTAAACATAGGTTTATTTCAATATATTTGATTGCTCTGTTGTTGCTCTGTTCTTAAACATAGTCTGTTCTTGTCATATTAGCTGCTGCTGTTGGTGACATTACCATGAGTACAATAGAGGTCCTTAAGTTATAAAGCTAGATAAGCTGGCCAAGAAGTAGTTAGTCTTAGATCATAGATCATTGTTCAAGATTAACGCAAAAACGTTAAAAGACACGTATGACATATTCATCATTATTTTTTCATAATCCCTCTCACCCTAACATATCACTTTCTCATTTTATGTGCTTCATATGTGTGTGCGTGCGTGCGTGTGCTCTGCCAAAAGTACTGAATACAAAGCTTGTTACAGGTGGGAGAGGGAATGCTCTAAATTCAGGTAAATTAGCATCACGTTCCTCCAGGTGTATGTATTAACGTGTTTTTTTTTTTTTTTTGCCTGCTTATGTTTTGAATGCAACGTTATTGTTGTTTAGCTGGGTATTCAGGAGTTGTGAGAACGGGAGTCCCGAGAGCCAGTGGAGGCAGGAAAAATCATCCTTTAATTAAAGTACCCTTCATTTTAATTATTCTGGGAACAGCTGCACTTGGAGGTTTAAATGCTGCAAGGTGATTCACAATCTCAACCTTACAGCTGATTGTTTCTCGTTTTGCTTGCTTATATAATTAGAACATTGGACTACACAAGTGTTGATCTGTTCTTCAGGGCTTACAAAAAGCAAAAGGAAGACTACCCTTCGCACAATCCATTTCTTCCTTGATGCCTATGAAAGCTCAGAATGCTTTTTCGGGAATTACGCATGTTTTTCTGTCATGTAGAGGTGTTCTCGAGCTAGTGACTTTGTCGGAGGCAGAATGACTGAGGTCCCGTGCCTTGTCATCTGATCCAGGTTAATACTTCTGATTGGAGGTATTCTTTCTAATAAAAAATAATAGAATGAAAAAAAATATAATAAAAAGTAATTTTAAAGATTGTTCCAAATACGAAATTAAAAAAAGTAGTAGTTATTATCAAATAATCATATTATAAGAAATTTTCCTCACAAATTACACGTGCAGTCATGTAATGTTCCTGTTACATTATCAAGTTTCATTTGTTTTAGTGTTGTAAAGATGGCTCAGTTTGTGTACAACGATATTACTACAAATATAGTTTAGAGGTAGTTTAAATTTGGGAAAACACAGTTTTTAGGTCCTAAAGCTATAGTCATCTCATATCATGCTTCATGTGGTTTTGATCTAAGTTGATCATGACTGAGGACCCTATACCGAAAAGGTAGAAGTTATATTTTCAAGTTTCTGGAGAAAAAAGATGCGGGGTCTATATTGTTTCAACTTACAATCTCAAACAATTGATACTCCGCCTGCGCAGAATTTCTTGCCCTATAATTTTGTTTAATTTCACTTTATTTTTAATTAAATGTTTATAATTTTTTAATGGGTCTTTACAACTTTCTCGATCATTGGTATTGGCGTCTTCTTCATTTGTAAGGGTAACGTCGAAAGTTGCTGACTTGCCGTTAATGTGTCCTCACTCAATCTATATCGAAATTTTGTCACGTGTATCTCTAAATGGTATCAGATTCAACAAAATTAGATTACAAATTATATATACATGTAATGAGATAGTTGACTTGTGAGTATAACAACCTTTTATTTTTATTTTGATAATAAATAAGCTTCATTTCGTCATTTTATTTAAAAAAGTATATTTTTTTATTTTGTATTTCGCTTATAAACAAAAAAAAGTACGTGATTAAAAATCAGATGAAATTATAAGAATTAAAAGATTAATTTTTTTAAAAATGTAAAATTTGGGTCACAACAACTTTATTTAATGACAATTAGATTCTAATTTCTGTTATTATAAGATGAATTGTAAATATGGAATTAAATAATTATGAATATGGAAGCGTTAGCCGCAGATCAAGCAATAATTGATCGTTATGGAAGAAAATACTCAAAAATTGAACTGCACAAACGGAGTTCAATGGGCGTGCTCTTAGTTAACACAAGGTAGCAGCTAACGTGTAGACCGCATTGAAATTATATTCAAGCATATTTCTTAAATGTCTAAATCCAATTGGTAAGCCTTGAACCAGAACCACCAAAAAATGCAGCGTTCGACCTAAACCCTAATGCATGTTAATAAATGGAAATTAAAACGCCGGCTCTGCGTGTTTATGTTAACAAGCTCCAAGCTACTTGATTTTGATCTTGCTCGCCAAAATATAGCAGACGCACAAGTCGAGCAACTTCAGATTTAAAAAGGGATGGGGGAACAAAAAGCTTCAAGGAACGTATCTTCTCCCGGGAATAGACCATATGTAGAGCAATCAAAAATATGCCAGCAGAGGCTCTTGCATCTTTCTTCTGCTAAGATTAAGGTTCTCCAGCGAGCAGAAGGACATGTGCAGAGAGTATAAAGCCTAACGTCATACACGATTTACAGAATCTTTGTCAATCATGATTTCCTACAAATCCTTCTAATGTTATTTTAGTGGAGATACCCTGGTCCCCACCATAAGATCCTATAGACCATTAGTATGGTTTTACGTTTTTGATTGGTCATATAGCCAACTTTCTGCTAGTCATACAAATTACTTTAACTCCGGAACACTTCCTGTATCATCTCCACTCTCATTAAGCGTAATAGTAATCGGCTGCCATCCAGACCGATGGGTTATGATCCATTTCTTGACCGTGATGATCATATTCAAGATCTGATGTACCTCTCCTAACATAAGCTCTTTAAGGCATTCTTTCCTTAGAATTAAAGATGCTTCATATCTAATAAAAATATAATAAAGAAATGAAAACACATCAGTGGCAAAGATAACGGAACTTTAAATAAGTAAATTTGCTAAAATAAAATCTACCTGCACTGGGAAGACAGAATTGCTGACCGTCCTGATGATGAAGCAAGGAACTCTTGTAATCGATCCCATGTTGTTTTTGAATACTGACTAACGTTACCACCTACAATGTTTACACAATTCCATAGTTTCTCGTTTCTACCAACATAAAACTGTAATGCACCTAGTCTTTGTTTTACTACCACATTTAGCATGATTGCACAATCTAAGGCCTTCTTGACCTCAGTAGTTCGATATTTGAACTCTCCATAAGAAATGCAATCAGTTATATTTGCTTCAGTTGGCATAACCTTTTCAATCTTCAGAGTGTTTAAGGCTCGTAGGATAACGCCGATGAGGCCTTGCTCATACTCAGAAGGTGATGGAGATCCCTGAACTCCCAAGATAACATTCTTAGAACTGGTATTGGCAATTCCAGTGAAGGAAGGAGAATGCATTTGTTTAGAACCACAAGGATGCCTCTGGTTCAAATTCTCATAATGAAATGCTTGGCCACATGAAGGGTCGTAGCTTGCTGGGGGTACATGTAACCTATGTAGATTAGGAGATTGAGCAGTGCTTGGATTAGAATCTTCTCTGGTTCGCTGATGAGAAATAAGAGTACTTTTGACATTGCTAGGATATGGAGAATTATGTAGCTTAGGCATATCATGAAATGAATTTGGGGCTGCAGACAATTTAGATCCATCTGAATGAGGAGGAACTGGTTGAAATGTTCCAGTGTGAGAATCAGGAACAGGAAGAAGCAAATTCGGTCCATACATGGGCTGTATATGAAGGTTGTTTGACCTCGAAGAACTATGATAGGCATCCTGAGGGATTTCATTAGAGTTGCCCCTTTTATTTTCTGAGCAATCTTGGTTGCTTGGAAGGTTAGGAGTGAACCTACCGTTTGGGACTACGGGCTTGCTACTAAAGAAGAATTCATGTGGAGCTTTTGGGAACAGCTTCACTGGTGACTCTGCTAGTTTAAGAGGATCATTGTTCTTACCCCCTGAAACTGTAACAGGTAAGCTTGAAGAGCTTGATAGGTTGGGCTGATTGTCAGTTTTCAAAGCACATTTTACTTTGTGTTTCAAATCAGCAACGCTTCTAGTAGTATAGGTATTTTGACTGCCCATATCAAGGTTTTCAGAATTGAGAAACAGTGGCTGACTAATTTGATTTGGCTCAGCAACCGGATTTTGAATCCTCTCAGAATTGGAGACATGGTTACCACTTGCAAGGCATGACAATTCGGCACTTGATAGTGGGGCCCCACCAGATAAAAGGCTGGTCCAGAGCCATACACATTTTGCTGCTGCCACTAGAGGAGCTGATGCTTTTGGTGGTTGTGCTAGAAGAATGTTGTATTTTCTCAGGCGCAACTGATGCAGAGCATTTGAGAAATCCCTATCTCCAGAAATCAGCAGATAATTTGCTGGAGCAGGGTTGTCTACTGCCCATAACAACATATCAACTAGAATTTTCTTATCACTGGCATCTTTCACACCTGTAACAACTTCACAACGTCAAATTAGCACCAAAAAGACATGCAGCAACTCTTATGCCAAAACTCTTTAACTAAACCAGTGCCCTTATAACTTGGGAAGAAGGTAATATCAATATGTGGAGACAGTGAATACTACGTATCACGGATAACAGGAACATTTTTAGCAACATAAACATCGATCTATTCAGGTTCAATGATGAAAAGGGAAATAATAGACAAATGGCCAAAAAAATTTAAAAACTAAAAACTCAACGCAAGGAGACAAAAATAAAAACAAAATGATAGTGAAACCAAAAGCTTTACAGCGATTAAAGCATCCTTCGGGCGGCATTGTAAAGGGGCATAGGAAACGAAAAGTTGAGAATAGGAGAAAATGAATACCAGTTGGAATGTGGTTGAGCGAAATTCCGGTGCTAGAGAGTGCTTTCTGAACGAAGGATGGGATCCGACTTGTGTCGCCGTATGCGGAGATGGAGACGGGACCGCAGTAGTTCATCGTGACGAGTGCAGAACTAATATTCTGAGCAATGGCGTGAGGATCGCAGCCCTTTGGAACTTGGCAGTTCTCGATGTCCCACCACACAGAGATCTTCGCTGAGACGTATTGCGGCTCTGCTCTTCCGCTACCGGCCGCCTCCGGCGCACAAGCGATGACATTGTAGTAGTTTTTGCTCACATCTCCAGCCATTGGCACGCGGAGGCAGGATCGATCACAACATGTATGCGATTGATTCACTTCAATCTCTCTGCGCCCTCGAAGGTTGGGCCCATCAACGGTTCCGGTTGAAAGAACTGAGAGGAGGGTTTAGGATCGAAGGCGGCAACTGCTCAATTTTGATGTTATAAAATCTAACAAAATATACCATTCTTTTTAATTCATTAAAATAATAATCAAATGCTTTTTTGTTGGACAGCAGAGTGTCAAATTATCTACTAATATTTAAAGGTATAGAAATTCAAAAATCGTCAATGGCAATCATCATCAGTAAATATATAAAAATGGAATGGCGGGAAGATGACCAGATAAGAAGAATACCGATTAAGCACTGACATTTTAATATTGTATATATAAAAACCTTATTCATCGCCGTTGAGAAAAAATGGGTTTCAAGTCTCCCATTGTCACCCTCTAAAGCTTCAAGGCGGGCAAGAAGAAGGTTGGAGTTTTCCTCCCCATTTATGTGTAAAGTAGGCCCAAACAAGAATCCCTAATTACGAGATGACAGATACTAACGGAGAAGAGGGGAAGAAAATGATAAAAAGGGTTCTGCATGACATGGGCAAATTAATATGAAAGCTGGCATTCAACTAAAACCACAAAAGGATAGCCCGAGACTAGAACAGCGGCCAACTTTCACGCCTAGCAATAGCATGGCTTCATCATCATTGTCATCACTATTCATTTATTTGGATTCAATGTTATTGACCAAGCAAAATTTGAGTATTGATATGTTCTGAGAAAAAAAGGGGTCCTTCCTAGGTCTTAAAATCTCCCATTGTCACTCTAGTAATTTCAGCTGCAATGGGTTGGGCTTGAGGTAAGGGGAGGAGCAAGGGCGCAGAGCAAAGGTGACAACTGATTGGCGAAGCAGACATAGACCTATCCGTGTAGCAACCACACGGCGATGCAAATGGAGGATCTGTCATGTTGGGGGTTGAATGGATAGGCCCCAAGAAGACGATTGATATCATTTCGTTTTTCAGGATTTGACTCCTTTTAGTTATTTGTCAGTTTCTCTCTGCATTCATTCTGCAGTGTTTTTCATGAGATCTTTGCATTTTGGAATTAAACATGTTAAAATATTTTTAGATCCGAGCAGCCGATGCGTGTATGCATATGAGTAGGACTGGTAGCTTGTATCCGTATTATTTTCTGTCATTTTCATTCGCCTATTTACTTCAGAAATTTAAGCATGCGTTGTGTTTCATGTGGAGTCAACGTCTAGGAGCCTAAAGGGAACAGTGGAAAGTATTCACGCGGCTTCTGTTGTACTTGTGGGTTCCCATCGTGTGAGCCAAGATGGGCAAAAGCCCCAAAGTAAGGCAACGAGCAGAAAAGAGTTTGGAAAAAAAAATTCAGAAAAAAAAAAGTTTGGATAGCTTTTGAACAAAATAATTTTTAAAAGAGAGTTTATAAAAAAAATATTCTAAATAAATAAGTATTTAAATATTTATTATTATAAAAAAAATTATAATTAAAAAATTATTATAAAGAATATGATTTTATTAAAAATAGCAGAGAGAGAGGGTAAAGAATAAAAAAAATGAGAAATGATAGATGATAGATAAGAAATAAAATATAGGAGATATAAGAGGGAATATAAAAAAATAAAAATAAAATAATAATTAGATAATCTATAAATTTTTTTATTATTTTAAAAATTAATTTTAATTACTTATCTAAAATTTTAGCCTAGCCTAACAAAATTTTAGATAAATATAATTATTTATTTTAAAAAAATAAAATATTTTTTTTTATTCTTTCTAAACAGACACAATAATACACACCCACACGCACTTTCTCCACTTCTTTCTCTTCTTGAGTAGGATTCAACGCTTCAATATTCCATCTTCCTATTTCTGTTAATTCTATTTCAGCGTTCCCCATTAAGAAAGGGTGGCCTCCAGTTCTGAATGAGTTTGGTATATCAGAAGAAATTGGCATATCCAATTCGATCCCGAGCTAGAAGTAAATACTGTGATAGTCAAATACTGTGTTACTGGATAAAAGACACGTGGATACATTGGAATTATTAACGGAAAAAGGTTTAATAATTAAGTGACCGTATTTTCACAAGGCACTCATTTTAAGACAACGACCAAATAAAACGTGAAGAAATAAAACGTGATAATTTTGTTAGTAAACCAGCAATCATTTATATTCTCGTTCAAAAACATAGTCCAGATTATAATTAATATGATATTCGTCTTAATTTTTTTTATAATTTTTTTAAAAAAATTAAACTCACTTACCATTTAAAAATAATATAAAATCTATTTTTTTAGGTGATATTAATATTGAGCAAAATAAATTATCAATTATTTTTAAATATAAATTTAAATATTTAAAAATTAAAAAAATTAATAATAATTAAAATTATAATGAAATAATGCTATAAAAATTCACACACACTTCGAATATAATAGTGAGAGGTTATTTGCCTTAATTTTTTTTTAATTATCTATTTAATTTATCAGAATTTTATCCTAATTATATTTAGATTTGACTCCCGTCGCGTATTCTAATAAATATTTTTTATACGTGTTAAAATTTAAACCTAATACGGAAGCCTCAATTTTATTATATAAAACGAAATCTTATGAGGCTGTCACCTCAGTGGCTCAGTCTCGAAATGAATGTCTATCACTCATCCGTCCACGTTCATCCTTCCAAAGTCCGGATCCCCTGCCCATTCTTAGAAATGGGCCTCATGTGCTTCTCTCCGTGTCCACCATTGAATTGATCCAACGGTCTTCATTGGGCCACGCCACACAGGGTATTGTCCAATCGAATCAAATCATGTCCGTTTGTTTAACCTTGATCATCTGCAATCCCCTAATCCACCCATTCACCGTTGTTCTGTGGTCGCATCGCCTGTCATTCTCCATCTCGTATCTGTTGTTCGTTCCGCTCCATTCGTCGTTGGTGGGATATATCCAGTCATCATATGACGAGTGGTGTGGAAGATTGCACAACTTAGAATTAAAAAGAAAATAAGTTAAAAAAATTAAACCACATGTGACTTTTTTCAAATTATTTTTTTATAGGAATGAAATTTATTTGATACTAATATTTAGAATTTGGGATTTTAAATAATTTTTTAATAAGGAATGGGATAGCTTTTGCGCAGCAAGAGGGGGTATCGCATGCAAGTGGACAAAATTGAGAGGCCCAGAGAAGTCAGGAAGTCAAGGAACTGGGGAAGTAAAGGTAGATTCATCACAGAAGGAGAGCCACAATGGGTGGATGGCCTGGGCAGGCGTGGGCCGTCGGATTGATCAGAGGGTGTGTGGGGAGAGGTTGGCGGGCTGCCAACCTCCAGATCCATCCTCTCCGACATTAGATTCGAGGTCACCATCAGGAATTAGTGATAAAACGTGACAGCAGGAATTAAGCGGTGCCCACCGCGTTATTACATTCCTATTCTCAGAACTCTTGTTACTGTTGAGTATTTTAAAGCTAATCTCTTTATAATTTAGTTAGATGGGTCAATTTGGATGTTTAGCCTTCTTCTTTATAAAGAAAAAAGAAAATAAAATTAAGCGGTGCCTAACTAAGGTAATCTGATTGACAGGCGCCCGAGGGGTTTCAATGAAATCTCTGCAGTGGTTTTGTTGGTGTTATTTGGTTTAATGCGTGGTTCATTAGTTGATTTGCACAGAAATTAGTGATCAGGATGTTTAATAATGGTTGCATGAACAGTAGCCTTGGTTGCAGCTGCAGACTGGTTCGCTTTGTAAGGGATCGGGATTTCATGCGCTTTATTGGAATTTACAGTCATAACACGGTGTACATTTGTACTTTTAATGGGTTTTTAAAGGAGCATATCAAAGCCGCGCCTTTAATCAGATTTCTCCCATTGTATTGCCGTCCCTGCTAAAAGATGGGCGAGCGATCCGATTCCGCTCAGTAAAGGAATTTTTAAAATTTTCTAAAAATAGAAAATAATAGCGCTTAATTTTACATTATTTATCAAGTTGTTAATGTAAAGGATGGAAATCTGAGAATACTTCTATTCTCGTGAGAATCTAAGCCCTCTTTTTTTATCCAGGTAAAGTCCCTTCAGAAAAATCCAGATCTAATACGATGAAGCAATTTTTTTATTGATTTTACCATTTCTATTGTTGTGAAAATTACGATGTACATGTAGTAGTTAAATAATTTAGAAAAAAAAACATATCGGTCATATTTCCCCCCTCTCAATGTACAAAACCCTATAAGCATGTGCCGTTCTTAAATCAACGAGTTGAATTGCATTATTGTTCTAATGAACAGACAATTAAATGCTCGTTGTGTCGTGGTCAGCGGTGCAAGTGAACACATGCCCTGCATACAATTATCATAATATATATATATATATATATATATATTTAGTTATAGTATAATCTCATAGATTTTACTTTTTGTGATATAATCTCATAGAGTTTAATTCATGCTCTCTGCTGTTTACTTTAGCAGCTCTATTATGCGCGGAATAAATAAATAAATAAATTGTTTTTTTTTTTGTAAAAATTTGTCCGATTTTCTGCTTCCAATAAATTTCCAATATAGGAATATTATTAACCACGATTCGTCAATAACAATTTAACAACAACTATTTGGCCAAAAAATTAACAAAAACTATTAATCTGAAATATGATTTTCAAGTTACGAGAGCGATATTTTGTAAAGATTATGTGCACTTTTGTGGTCAAATATAGCACCCACGCTGGAAATTCATTCATCAGCATCCTCTGAATCAAGATTAATAATACTATTCAATGAAAAAATAATGATATTATAATCGTAATTTTTAATTAGTTTATATCTATTTATAGTCATATGAGCTAGTGTAAATATTCATGAAATTTGCAGGCATAAATAAATTAATTATTCATCTAATTTTAAATATAAGATATAATTTATAATATAATTTTTATTATAAATTATATTTTATATTTAAAATCGAAATAATATATCTTATTGGTTGACAGACTCATATCAAAAAAAATTATTGTGCATGGCAGTTTGATGGACAGCGAGGGGAGAATTACAACAACGGAGTTAGAATGTAGTGGCACTAACAAAAATAATTTAGGAGGTAAAGAAATACTCATGAAAACAAAAAATCCTTTGCTTCATCGTAGAATCATAGTGCATGTTATGGAAGTGAGTTCCAGTTTGTCACAATGGGCATACAAAATCAAATGCGTTGTTGTTAATAGAAGCATGTCGGGTGTCGCCGAGAGATCGTTTCTTACAAGTTGGGGGTTTTTATGGTTACGTCATTTGACATAATTGCCCTTGCACGAACTGTCCCGATAGAGAAGATTTGTTTGGTTTACTGGCCATTAATGCAACGACGAAACACGGCTCGTTCCCTCTCTCTCGTTGGTTCACCAGCACTTGATCAGTTTGAGAGAAATATAAAAAATGTACCAATACAAGCAATACCCAACAAAATCTGTTATAAAAAGGAATGTTGAGAATATTCTTTAGCTAATATAATACCGGATTATCAATAAGCACCAAACAGTTGAAAATTATGTAAAAATCAAATGCCAACAAAGATTTAGTGTTATGCCAATTATCAACCTTAATGCATATAAAAATTATTTTATAAATAGGGAGTTGTGAGTTGGATAATTACTAGTATTTACCTCTTAGCTTTTAAAAGAAATTGTCGAAAATAATAGTCCTAAATTCAGCTTTGATTTGTGAGGGACGTGGGAATTAATCCTATTACCCCGTATTGTTATGTAATATTGAATTTCGCCTCTCAATGCGTGCTCCTCTAGATCCGTTCACTTTGAAAACTATTCATTTCCTTGAGGGTGAAAGCTATATATTTAATGCAGTCTGAATAATATATACACGCTCTGTTTAGTTCAATATAAACTAAGATAAATTGTACTCCCTTATAAGACCGGAATGAGGAATTGCATTTATTTTTAAATATAAGAAATTAATTTATTTTATCTTATAAAATTTATCTTGTCACACCAAATTACGTCAAATTAAAAAATAACATATTATCCCTATCTTATAAATAAAATTTTCATGTGAAGTTTATATCTTGTATTGATGTTGAGGAATTGTATATAAACTCGTATACACATCTCTGATCCACAGTATATAACGGCAGAAAATTAGTTGAGAAAAATATAAAAGCACACAAAACAAGACTGCACGAAGTAGGATACAGTGCAGAATAATCAAAATTATAATTTTAAAATAATTTTTGACTTAAATTTTAAAAAAATTTAAAATAAATAATAATATCTATTTATTTTTTTTATATTAAATTATAGTTTTAGATAAATTATTGAAAATAGTTTATAGAACAGTTAAAGAGTTTATAAACTATATACTTATTATTTTATCCTTATTTTTTTTATACCTTATCTCCTATCTTCTCTATCTTTTCCATTATTTTTTCTCTCGTATTTTTAATAAAGTTATACGCTTTCTAATAAATTTTTTAATTATAAAAATTATTCTGTTAATAATTATTTAAATACTCAATTATTTAAAACTATTTTTTTATAAATTATTTTTTAAATTTTTTTTAAATTGTCTAAATTTTTTTACAAATTCTTTTTAAATTCTTATCCTAATAGGCTTATAGAAAGCAAGTATAAAGAGAGGTTTAAAACCTCACCCGAACTATCAAAATTTGCCACGTAATCGCGGCTAGTTCCTGAACAGACCAGGTGGCGAGTGAACCCAGAGTGCTCGAGGGACATGACTAATTGGAAGGCTGATCAATTGGAGAAGAAATTAATTAATTATAAAGTGACACCCAATTTGGAAAGAATTAAACTGACCTTATACTTAATAAATGACTAACTAACTCTACAAACTATTGAACAAATGACAGCGACATTTCGTAAAATCTGACAACATTATACTCGTTACTCCTCTGTTTCGAGTATCCAACTATCATCTGACTTACTTGTAACTATCCTCCAATTTACTCGTAGCTAGCCAACTAACCATGTACTCGTAGCTAGCATGGTGATTACGAGAGGATCTATTTATAAACATATTAAATTCTTATGCTCATTTACTACACTCAATCAATTTATTTTTTCATGGCAGAAAACAATCAATAATATATATATTTTCTCAACACTAGCCCATCATGATAATTACTTTAAAATTTTCTTTTTATATAGCCGTATTTATTAATCAGATTGAATTATTTTTTCTAGACACTCAAGCACTCAAATAAAAACTTTTTTTATGCCATAACAAATCAAAATAAATATTTTAAATTACGAATTCTAGTTTACCTTCACTCCCAAACGGGGTTAGGTGTGAACACGGATATCGCATGAGAATAAAATACAGTTGTCTATCATTTTAGACAGCATGGCGTATATTATTACGCTGACATTCTTGACGTCGATTTTCACTTGCTCTCTTAAAAATCTTTTTGCTCACTCTTCCCATCTTCTCTCACTTGCCTTCTGGGTGGAGCATCGTGCATGCGCTGGCTCCGAAGCAAACTGTTAGGGACTGGCCAAAAAATGTGACGTTTACTGAACGAAACGCGGATGGGCGAGTCCAGTGAACCCGATAATGTACAGAGAGGATTAAAACAGAATTGGGGAGGGGAAAGCGAAGCCCAGGCATCTTTTTCTTTCTTCTCTCCTTTTGTTTCCCCCCATTCTCCTCACGTTAGGGCGCGAGAAACGCAAGGAGTGCAAGTGGCCCCACCACTTTGGGGTGGGCACACTGTTCCCACTTCCCACCCCCTCCTCCTTACTTATTAAGCTTTTTTCCTCCCTCTTTTGTCCTTTTTTGGTGTGTAGTGTACCAATATCACACCTCTCTAATCTCAATCAGATTCACATCCCCGTCATCTTCACGACCGTTTCCGTCTTCCGAACCTATCCTCTCATATCTCCCTCGTACTCCGCAAACTTTCCGACACTCAATCGCCCGCCGTCGATCTTCTTGCTTCCGACGCCAATATTCTGACTCCAGGGCTGACTTCCATCTTCGGGTTCAGTTCTCAGGTTGTTGAATTTGAATTCCCCCTTATTTTGCTTTTAGGATTTTATTATATGGGAATTCTCAGCACTTTATCTTAGCTTGGATGCTGTAGTTGAATTTGGAGGTCTTGGTGGTTACTTGGTCCTTGTTGGCTATGTGGGTTGCCCTCTATTGGAATCATGGAGGCGTTGGTGTACTGTTTCTGGACTTTTGGGGAAGAAGCGAGGCTGATTAAATCAAAGTCTATGCTGCTAATTTGATGCTACATCTTGTTCTAAAAGTTGATATTATCGTGTTAAATTTGTGGATTCGTTGATAGATTGGGATAATTCTGTTGCGATCATGGAAGCTAGATCTGGACCGGAAGCTTTTCACTTTTATGGAATTGGTTCATCGGATTTGCGTGGAGTGGGGAAGAGGTCTGTTGAATGGGATTTAAACGATTGGAAATGGGATGGTGATCTTTTTATAGCTAGCCAGCTGACACCAGTGCCAGAAGATAGCGTAGGCCGACAATTTTTCCCTCTTGGGTCTGGGATCCCCACGGCCGGGGGGTCCTCTAACAGTTCTTCCTCTTGCTCGGATGAAGTAAATCTAGGGATGGACAAGCGGAAGACGGAAGGAGAAAGGAAAAGGAGGGTTATTGTGGTGGAGGATGACAGCTTGAATGAGGGAGCAGGTGGCCTTAGCTTAAAGCTTGGGGGGCATGACTCTCCAATTGCTGATAGGGAGGTGGCAACTTGGGAAGGAATGAATGGAAAGAAAACCAGATTAGCTGGAGGCACTTCAAATCGAGCTGTTTGTCAGGTGGAGGACTGTGGCGCAGATCTGAGGAGTGCTAAGGATTATCATAGGCGCCATAAAGTTTGTGAGATGCACTCAAAGGCCAGTAGGGCACTTGTGGGGAACGTAATGCAGCGGTTCTGTCAGCAATGTAGTCGGTAAGTTCCCGCGGGCTGCTTTGAAATTTTAGTAGTATTAAATCAGTTTGATATTTATTTTATTTATGTAGAAAGCTAAAGGGAATGGATGAAATATCGAATAACAATTCTATAAGTCATAACTCGAGAATTATATCTGAATGCTTCTGAAAATCACCAAAGATGGTTTAGCTAGGCCTGGACACAGTTTCATGCTCCAATAACATTTTGATTTTTTTTTAAAAAGCAGAATCTATTATCGGTGAAAGTTGAATACTTCCTTTATGCAAGCATTTAAAGCAGAAATAACTGTTCTACACTCTTTTCCTTCATTTATAGGTTTCACATCCTTCAGGAGTTTGATGAAGGAAAGAGAAGTTGTCGAAGGCGCTTGGCAGGCCACAATAAAAGGAGGAGGAAAACAAATAATGATGCTGTTCCTAATGGCAGTTCAATAAACGATGATCAGACTAGCAGTTATCTGTTGATTACATTGCTGAAGATACTTTCAAACATGCATTGTAAGTATTTCTTTAATGTTTATCTTTACAACTACATGAGTTTATTTCTGTTTAGATCCGCTTGAGGCTTTTATTTGGTATCTTTAGAAGAACAATACTAGAGGAAATTTATTCATCAGGTTTCTTTTACAAGACTATTAATATCTGATTCTTTATTAATTGAAGAATATGTTGAGGATGAAACGTGGGGCCTTCAATGTTAATAACATCAAATAAGTTTGTCTTACCTATACTTTTCTAACATCTGATTCTTAACTTACTATTTCTGCCATGTCCAAGTTTTTGGGGGGTAGATAATGACGTCTTTCATGAACAGCTAACATGTCAAATCAGGCCGCAGATCAGGATCTGCTGTCTCATCTTCTAAAGAGCTTAGCTAGTCAAAATGGTGAACCTGGGGCCAAGAGCTTGTCTAACCTTTTGCGGGAACCTGAGAATTTGTTGAAAGGGAGGTCTCCTGATAAGTCAGATATGATTTCTGCTTTATTCTCAAATGGTTCTCAAGTCTCTCCAACTGTTATAAGACAACCGCAAACAATATCTATGACTGAAATTCAACATCAAGGGATGCATGATGCTGGGGCTGCTGATCAACAGACCATGTCTTCTACTAAACCTAGCATTACAAATAGTCCTCCAGTTTACTCAGAAGCCAGGGACAGTGTTGCTGGACAGGTCAAGATGAATAATTTTGATTTGAATGACATATATATTGACTCAGATGATGGCATGGAAGATATTGAAGGATTGCCTGTCTCTGCAAACCTTGGGGCTAGTTCTCTTGATTACCAGTGGGCACAACAAGACTCTCATCAATCAAGCCCACCTCAGACAAGTGGAAATTCAGATTCTGCATCTGCCCAGTCCCCTTCTAGTTCAAATGGAGAAGCTCAGGTATGTGTTTATCACATAACGTGTCGATTGGCTGGCTAGTGGTTATTGTATTTGTGCAGTTTTACACGGCCCTTACATTTATTTGCATCTCGTCACCATGATTTTGGTTATATGACTTTCTATACGGGTCGAGTATGTTTTGCCAAAATCAGTGCATAACATCTGTTGTATAGTAAATGAATCTTTACATATTTTTTTGTTGCTGGCTTACAATGCCTTACAATTTTGGTGATATGCCAATTAGCAATGAACTAATTCATCCAGTCATTCTCAGCAAGAAGTAACACAAATCAGTCCCCCTTGTTTCACTGAATTGAATGGTTTCCAAGGACAATCTGAGGAAAAGTTTTTATCTAAAGTAAAAGTTACTCAAGGAAGGAACATTAGAAACGAGTGTGACCTGGTTTTCAATCCATAGCTCTTCGAAGTGTCTATGTCAATGCCTACCTCAGGAATTTGGTTTTCTTAGTTTCTACCGTACAACTTGTGGTTTGGAATAGCATGCCTGCATATGCCCTTTGTATGGAAATACCCTCTTTGTACAAGGTGGAGCCCCTGTAATTATGTCTTAAAGGATCAGGTTGCACTTAACAAAGTTTCAAATGTCATGCTGCCTGATTATTTTACAGAATATTTCTGTCTTGCAATTTCTTACTTACTGCCTTAATGAAAATGAAGTTCCATTATCAAATATGTAAAATTAGGAAGTAGCTGCCACCTAAGTACCTAACAATGTTTTCACTATTTCAGAGCCGCACAGATCGAATTGTTTTTAAGCTCTTTGGTAAAGAACCAAATGATTTTCCTCTTGTACTTAGAGCACAGGTACTTAAGGTTCCCAAGCAACCAAGGTTTGGTTCTTTACATTTCTTTCCTTTGAATTTTAATTATGCTAATTGTTTGGAATTCCAGATTCTTGACTGGTTATCCCACAGTCCTACTGACATTGAGAGCTACATACGGCCTGGATGTATTGTGTTGACTATTTATCTGCGTCAGACGGAGTCTTTATGGGAGGAGGTAATCTTTGCAGCTCTAAGACTTCTAGCATGTGTTTGTGGGTGGTTTGTTTTGTTATCAGGTGACCCTTTTGACCTTACAAGACATGGTTGCTTTCTTGCAGCTTTGCTATGATCTTGCTTTGAGTTTGAATAGGCTCATCGATGTCTCAAACTGTGACTTTTGGAGAACTGGATGGGTTTACACAAGAGTGCAGCACCAGATAGCCTTCATTTTCAATGGTCTCTTGACTCTCTTTTTTTGTTGTTGTTAGGGATCATCATAGCATATTAACTTTTTTAAAAGTTAAAAATCAAGTCCTTTTTGTGACATGTTGTTAATGTCTCACATCTCTATCCTTGCCCAACTTTGGTCTTTGTCACCTATACAACTTAAGTTAGTGGACTTAGATTGAGAATTGACGTCTTACTGATAGACTGTTGATGTCATCTATGTTACTCTCATAACTGCTGTCTATACATTCATGCTTCACTTAAAATTACGTCATTCTGGAGAAATAGTATTTCTTTATATGGACAGCCTATCTAACTTCAATTTTCCTGCTGCAGGTCAGGTTGTCATAGATAAATCCTTGCCTCTAAGAAGTAAAAATTATAGTAAGATTGTGAGTGTTAGTCCGATTGCTGTACCAGCATCCAAAACAGCTCAATTTTCAGTCAAGGGTATTAATCTGATTCGCCCAGCCACTAGGTATATAATATTTTGATCTCTACAATATCGATACTTTGTTCAAGTTAAAATATGTTTGAAGCTCCTTCAATAATATTTCTTTAATTTCCATGATTTGGTCTGTACATTTGTACTTTTGTTGGAATGGAACGTTAGAGGGCCTTGAAACTCCTTTTCCAGGTTATTATGTGCTCTAGAAGGGAAATATATGGTCTGTGAAGATGCTCAGGATCCTACGGAGCAGTGCTCCAAAGAGCTTGATGAGCTCCAGTGCGTCCAATTTTCATGTTCTGTTCCTGTGATGAATGGAAGAGGATTTATTGAGGTTCTTGCTCTTTGATCTCTCACATTTAAATTAAACAGACTGTATGAAACGTGGGTTAGTTGTTAATCAGTTAAGGGGATTAGCAAATTCCTTTCTTGCCTTAGCTTGTGTATTATGGGTAGATTTTGTTTTGCTTTCAGTTGCTGACATAATAATCAACAATAAGAGTTCAATTATGAAGATCTTACAATAAGAATAGCTTTTAAATTTTTTACATTCTTATACTCTTATTAAAAGAACAGTGCTTGTTACCTCGTGTTTTCCACGTTTTCTTGGATTTGCCAGATTGAGGACCAGGGCTTGAGCAGCAGCTTTTTTCCTTTCATAGTTACAGAAGAGGATGTTTGCTCCGAAATCTGTGCCCTTGAGCCTCTACTAGAATCAGGCAAAGCTGGTTCTGATATTGGAGGATCTGGGAAATTTATGGCAATAAGTCAGGCCATGGATTTCATTCATGAAATGGGCTGGCTTCTCCACAGGAGCCAATTGAAATCTAGGACGGTTCACCTAAACTCTAGTGTAGAACTTTTTCCATTAAAACGGTTCAAGCAGCTCATGGAGTACTCTATGGACCATGATTGGTGTGCAGTGGTGAAGAAACTATTGAACCTATTACTTGATGGAACAGTGGACGCAGGAGATCACCCATCCCTGTATTTTGCACTTTCAGAAATGGGTCTTCTTCATAAAGCAGTAAGGAGGAATAGCAGACAGTTGGTGGAGTTGCTTTTGAGATATGTGCCCGAGAAAATTTATGATAAACTAGGACCTGAAAACGAGGCACTAGCTGACATTGGGAACCAGAGCTTCTTGTTTAGACCTGACATTGTTGGTCCTGCTGGCTTGACACCACTTCATATTGCAGCTGGGAAAGATGGTTCTGAGGATGTATTGGATGCTTTAACTAATGATCCTTGCATGGTAAAATTTCTGCCATCTTACATTACATCACTGTGAGGATCATGCTCTTTGATAGGCGTGAGATTTTCATCTAGGGTTTACTTCACATATGGACCTCGATCACACCGCTTGTTAATTCTTTTGCATATTGCGATTCTTCTCAACCGTGTGTTGTTATCTAACCCAATCATTTCAGTTCAAACAGGATTTGGTGCAACTGATCTTTGTTATTAACGGACAATTGATGTGATTTTCTGCCTGGTCCAATGAAGTACCTGTTTTGCTGCTTTTATCTTGTCTGACCTTATTTTTCTGAAATAGTAATAAATATATAAATAATCTGTATATGGTAAACCCAGTTTTGTCCCCTTCCCCGTTCTTGTAAAAAGGAATTAAAGATTAACAAGAGCTTCAAAATCTTTTCCCTTGTTTATGTGTCAAGTTAGGAGATTATATTTTTGACATGATTTGATGGGGTTTCTATTCCAGGTAGGAATTGAAGCATGGAAGAGTGCCCGTGACAGCACAGGCTTTACACCTGAAGATTATGCACGCTTACGTGGTCATTATGCATACATTCACTTGGTTCAGAAGAAAATCAACAAGAGACAAGCTGCAGCAGCATCTCATGTGTTGGTAGATATCCCCAGCAATCTGACTGAGTCTAGTATACATCAGAAGCAAACTGAGTCTTCTACTAGCTTCGAGATCGGAAAGGCGGAAGGAAGCCGTCGGCAAGGGCAATGCAAACTTTGCGACCATAAATTGTCTTGTAGGACTGCAGTTGGAAGGTCTTTAGTGTATAAGCCTGCCATGCTCTCAATGTTGGCCGTAGCAGCAGTGTGCGTCTGCGTGGCCCTTCTGTTCAAGAGCTCGCCTGAAGTTCTGTACGTGTTCCAACCCTTCAGGTGGGAATCACTGGATTTCGGAACAAGCTGAGGTTCATTAACTTGAAATTTTTACATGTAATGTATTAGGATGCGTTCATCAACTGTATGAATCTGATTTCCTTTAGGAATTGTGCTTTGTATTGGCTGAATTGTGCATTGTTATTTACTCTGACCCATCAATGTACTTGAGTAATGTATGTCGATGTTGCATTTCTTGTGAATCTCCATTTAGTAGAATTCTTATTCGGACAGATTGTATTCCCTGTATGGGAAATTACAGTCTTGACCGTAGTTTCCATTTTTTATTTATTACTATTATTTTTTGAACCGAACTGTTGTTTTGAAATAAATTGAGACTTTTTGGATGATAATTTCTCTGTCTCTGTGACATGATTCAATACGTCATGGTTATTAAAAAAAATAAATACGCCATGGCATGTGATGTCAAATTGAGAGTTGTATGTTTCTCACCTGTTTTAATAATAGTATATAAGAACTATGACTGCGAGTCCCAAATAAAAGGTTGTTGAACATTTTGTTGGCCAACCACTGAAATTTCAGATTCAAGTAAAGCCTGTAGCTTATTATTAAAAAGTCAAATTATTGGATTGTGATTTATTGTTTATACAATTTGAGTTTTCCTGCAAATCATTCGCTGACTTTTTGACAGAAACATGGCTCCTTTTTTATAAGGTGTTAATATCTATCTCCGGTTAAACCAAGCGACGACAACCCTCCCAACTCCCCCCCCAAAAAAAAAAAGTTTCTTAATGTCAACAGTCAACACATCCGCTGTAAACGATGCCCTTCCGAAACTAATATAGTTATTACTCTATCTGTACGTTTTTTTTCGTATAATAGAACAGTTTTTTTATAAAAGTAAAAATAGAGGTGGAATTAGATTAAAAATAGGTTTTAAAAGTGTATTTGTCATGATAAAAATAAGTACTGAATTGATGTATATTTTTTTTATAATTTGGGATAAAATATTTTAATTTTTTTTAATTTGAGAAGTATTAAAGTTGTTCAAGAATTTTATAACTCGAGTAAAATAGTTCAAAAAATTTTAACTCTACTTCTATCATCTCAATTCTCAATTTTTCTTATAAAATTAAAATAACTTAAAATATTAAAAATAAAAATAACTTCTATCGTATTAAACAAATAAAGTAAAAGATTCCACTTCCCTACCTCTCCTCACCACCAACCACACAGGCCCTATAGGATGACTCTTTAAGAAGAAACTATAGGCTATATATAACGACATGTAGCGTTTTTTTTTATATTGGTTGCCTTTTAAAAAATCAGAATTGTAAATATAAGTCACTTTATGAAAGTTGGTTAAATGTTAACCGCTTTTACTTTTTATTCAAAATATGCATCTTTTGTCAATTTCTTACAAGAATAAGGAGATAGAGTATGTTTTTTTTTTATATTTTTGATATTGATGAAAATCAACATTAGCTTCTAGAAAATTTTAATGATACAATCAACTTTCCCTTAGCTTTAGTGAATTGTTTATAGTGACTTTTTGTAGAACATTAAGGACTAAAATAGGAGGAGGAAAAAGGTTGAAAGAAGAAAGAGGTACGTAGATTAATAAGAACATATGAACAGTAGTATTATTCTTGATAATAAGGTGACTTGGTAAATTTTATATTAAATAAATATTGAATTGATTGAGGAATTTTTTTTCATATATTTTAAATTTTAGCTTATTTATGTAATTATGTTTCAACCTTTTACTAAACGACCATTTTTCATATTTAAAATAAAGAATGTACAAAAATTTTAAATATAAACTATAGAAAGTAGATCAATAGGGCTCTTTATTATTTTTTTCTTCTAGTTGCTCACCTGATTCATTGAAACTTTGCACCAATTATATCTGGATCCGACTCGCGTCGCGCATCTGGTTATGATGGGTGAGTCTCCCAACGGGGATTTTCTGCATACACCAAAGCTCGAACTCGAGATTTCGTTTAAGCGATACCAAATTGTTTACTATTCGAACTAACTTCTGTTGATCAATAGGGCTCTTTAGTTTTGAAAGGGCAACCTCCCTCGACGTTTACTGGAGGCCCAAATTCCAGTCCTTCTGGGCCGTGGAGTCTTCTACCAAATCTCAATTAGAATTTAGAATGTCTGTACTTTTGTTCATTTAAGGGCTATGGATAATGAGTGTTTGAGATTTGATTCATTGTAAGTTAATTTTTTTAATTTAGGGCATACTAGCATTCTCTTTGTATATAAAAAAAAAAAGAATATATATACTTGTGATTTTAGTCACGGCGCTAGGAGAGGCATCCTAATTTATAGGTATTTAGTTTTACACCTAAGAATAATAGATAGTATCACCTAGGAAGAAGGGAGATTTCGCCTTATCTTTAGATCGTGAGTTCAACTTTTTTCCAAAAACTTTTGTATAAACAAAAAAAGAACGTCTATGCTTGACACTTTTATTAAGTACTCATCTACCTATCATATGAGTTTAACTAGGGAAAAAAATGAGACATACAATTATTTAGAGTGCGTTTAATCCCTAGTGAATACTACTTTATTATAGTTTTAAATCACAATGCTTAGAGAGACATTCTAATTCTTAGGTGCTTAAATTTATACTTAATGATAATTGGCAACTCACTTAGCCCAACATTAGTATCACCTAAAAGGATTAGAGATTTAGGTAAACCTAATCCCCTTCTAAAATTTTGTGTACAAAAAAAAGTACTTATCTATAGACGGTTTTGCCCTCAATTAGGATAAAATTCCAATATGTGTTCGGTGTTCCTATAAATCGATATGTATGTAGAAATCAAGCATATTTAGCCAGTATACTAATTTAGAATATTTGACTTGCATCAAGTTTTGTTGTCATTTTGTAACAGACAAAATACCGAGATTGTTTATATATAAAAAAAATAAAAATACCGAGATTGTTGCCTTAAAGACAATTTTTTTCTTCCTCTCCACGATTTCAACCGCCGTGTAAATGGGGACAAAACTCCCGTGCGAGTTCTCGAAATGTAATGCAAATTTAAGGGGATTCTTGCGGTAAAGACATTTTTTCTTTCACCGGAGCCATTGCCATCAAATGGGACAAAATTCTGATACGCATTCATTGGGAGCCTGGTAACAGTACATATAACAAGAAAGGAACCGCGAGAGGAGGGTTAAAAAAGTACCCAAAAAAACACATAGGTCTGATGGGATATGGAGATTGGAGAAGCAGCAACCAGAACAAGCGAATTATTCGTCTACAGACCAGTAAAAGGCAGGCTTACCATTTGTAACCCTTTAAGCTTGAGGCTTTTCCCACTTGAGTGGCTTCACAACTTCCCAATTAAAGTCTGGGTCTTCCCTTCCAAAGTGCCCATAAGCAGCTGTCTTGAGAAACCTATGGCCACCCCTCTTGAGGTCCAAGTTAATGGTGATCATCCCTGGCCTGAAGTCAAAATTCTCCTTCACGAGTTGAAGAATCTCCCTCTCAGGAATCTTTCCGGTTCCATATGAGTCAATAAAAACAGATAATGGCTCAGGCACACCAATAGCATAAGAAACTTGCACAAGGCACCTGCGGGCAAGCCCATTTGCCACAACACTCTTTGCTGCCTGCCTGGCAACATAAGCACCACTTCTGTCAACCTTAGTGGGGTCCTTCCCAGAGAAAGCCCCACCACCGTGGGCACCCCAACCACCATAAGTATCAATGATGATCTTTCTTCCAGTGAGACCAGCATCCCCATGAGGCCCACCAATGACAAAGCGGCCAGAAGGGTTAAGATGGAAGATAGTCTTGTCATCTAGGTACTTCTCAGGGATTACAGGCTTGATGACATGCTCTTTGAGATCAGCAGCAATTTGTTCATTGTTGACAGTCTCGTCATGCTGGGTGGAAATGAGGACAGTGTGAACGCGGACTGGAACCATGGCACCATTGTCATTGAAGTACTCAACTGTTACTTGTGTCTTACCATCTGGTCTCAGCCAAGCGCATGTACCATTCTTCCTAACCTCAGTAAGGCGTGCTCCAAGCTTGGTTGCAAGGACGTGGCTCAATGGCATATATTCAGGAGTTTCATCGGTGGCATACCCAAACATGTGACCCTGGTCACCGGCACCAACCTCCTCTGGGCGCTTGGTAAAGTGGCCATGGACGCCCTGGGCAATATCAGGGCTCTGCTGCTCAATATTCACCAAAACCTTGCATTTGTCAGCATCAAGACCCACCTCATCCGAGACAAATCCAATGTTGCGGCATGTGTCCCGAACAATCTTCTCGTAGTCTACATTGGCCTTGGTTGTAATCTCTCCAAAGACCATGACCATGTTAGTCTTGGTGCAAGTTTCACAGGCAACCTTGCTGTCAGGGTCCTGTTCAAGGCAGGCATCGAGCACCGCATCAGAGACCTGGTCGCACAGCTTGTCAGGGTGACCCTCGTTGACAGATTCAGAAGTGAACAGAAAGGTCTCCATTACTCAAGCTACACAAACAAAAGCAGACAAAATATTAGGACTAGCAAAGCACAGAAAACCAGAATACCAAAAGCAGAAAAGTACACGGGCTGCTTTGGAATAAGCAAAGCAGCTCATGCGAGTATAGAAGATAACTGAAATCTGAGATTATGATATAAAGCAATAAATCCATATATAACAATAATAGAAGCAACAAAACGGCTAAAAATAGTTTATATTTTTCTATTACTAAAAATAGTTTATCCTTTCTTTGAAGGATTTCATCTCCCGACCAACGCAAAAAGAGAAAAATGCAAAGATTTCTCGCGCACGCACTACGAAATACAACTGGTCACACAACTATTTCAGGGAGTTAAATCGTATCCTTCACTGCGAATGAACAAGCTAGCGAGTTATATTTCTGATTCCTAGTAGATAGAAGGCTAAAGGAAAGAAATTAAAATAAATAAAAAAATCCAGAAAGGACTGTTCGCTCTCTAGAATTAGTGCAGGGCAACGGGAGAAACTTGGATCACATTGAGATTATGAAAATCAACAGACACAATACCCCTGCTACTAAAGTTCGGTAAACAATAAATGTAAATCCATCAAAATATCAGATCTGACCCGGGTAGGATACGAGTAAACCGAGAAGGAAAACCAGAAAACCGAATAGGTGGAAATAACAATTTGAATGGATTTCTTCTGGAAGAGAACGATACTAGATCCATCACACAAAAGCCCTAATCCAGCGTTGAAGAAATCCAAAGCTCTAGGAGCATCATCTAATTGGCAAGAAGGCATTCCATAATTACAAAAGCAGTAGATATAGCAAGGCGAACTTTAAACAAGTATTAAGTTTATCATAAAAGAGACACTCAGATCTCTGACGAAGATGGTATGCAATGGACAAGACGAGGACCATTTACTCATTAAAAGCCATAGACATCGGTAACAAGCCCAACAGCAGAAAGGAGACATCGAAAATGGATGCGAACAAAAGCATTAAGAGGTGAAATAACCTATAGAGCGAGTCGGGCACCGAACAATAGATCTGGAACGAAGATTCGGCTAGAAGCTCGCTCGAACCAGACCCCGCCCAGAGTGATAGCTACGGACGGCTGGGGTGAGGAGGAAGGACGCTGAATCCCAACTAGAGTCGCCCTATTTATACTAGTTAATAGCGCAAACGACCGGGTACTGGAACGGGCGGTGGTGGATTCTTTTGAAAAAGGCATGAGGGGTAGATAGCCGTTAGATTAGAATGCATGTGAAGGGGTGGGATTTGTCGGGGTTGGCGAGTGGAGTGATGTTAGGCATTACCAGAGATTGGCGGTTGCTCACCAACCCTCGTCTCACCCGGTAATTCGTTTGGTGGGGGAGAGCCGTCAACTTTCTCGCAATCTTATCAGTCAAGTAAGATATTTTAAGCTATCTATTCAAGTTAGAAAAAGTGATAAGTAGCTCATCGCTGTTGGCAAGAGAAAAATAAATACATATCACAACAACTTAAGTCGTCAAATTCAATACTTATTTTTTTATATATTTTAATACTGATTTTTTTTTTTAAAAAAATAAGTTATGATTGAGTATTAATGGTTCTTTTGTTATTATTATTACATAAACCAAGAGGATCAACAAATTTCAAGATCTATTTTATTTGAGTTTCAAGAATGATCTAGAGGTCCCATATAAAAAGCACGTGAGTGAAGAAAACTGATTCACTCCCACTTCCCTAACCTATCCTTCGTGGATATTGAATTAAAAGATATTTTGATGAGTATTCTAAACTCATCATCGTCATATTCAAATATTATATATAGACAGTTTAAATATAACTGGCCATGACACTGCTTAACTCGTATGTGTGTACAGCTGAAATTGAAGTCAGCCTCTGGTAGATACAGTACTTTTTTTTTTAAAAAAAAAAAGGTAAAAGCTGAAAATAATCTTTATATTATCATTATCCATTATATATAGGATCCTCCTTTTCATGGCATCACACTATATTTAAATTAGGGGTGTCCATTTTGTCCCGTCCCGGGGTGTCTCGACCCGGTCCCGATAATTTCGGGACGGGTCCGTCCCGTCCCGAAAGGGACCAGTCCGGGACACTACCAGGATGGGACAAAAGGAGGACCGGGACGGGACGGGTCTCGGCCCGTCCCTCGGGAATCCCGTCCCGTCCCGAAGTATTTTTTTTTTAAAAAAATATTACATTATCCTATCTTTCTCACTCTTATATAGATATTTTTATTCTTATACAGATATTTTTATATTGATATTTTTATTCTTTCTTACTATTATTTTTTTTTCTTATATGGGTAAGTTATTATTTTCTATTAGGGAAGAATATTGGTATTTAGAGGAAGTTGCTATGGCATTTTATATAGAATAATTTATTGAGATAATTTTATTATAATATTAAAAAAAAAAATCGGGAATTTCCGTCCCATCCCGAATTTGTCCCGGTCCCATCGGGACGGGACGGGACACGGGACGGGGTTGTCCCGATCCCGACCCGTCCCGTGAGCACCCCTAATTTAAACGTCTCCCTGGGTGGGTATCTGGCTTACGCATGCACCTTACAAAATAAAAAAAAAGAACAAATCTTAATTTTCTATAAATATTTAGACTCTATTATATATAAAATTTATGTTATATATTGATTGATTAATAGTACTATATAATATTAATATTCAGACAAGTTTTTATATTGAGAAATGTGTAAGCATTTGACGTGGCAACAAGTAGTGGAATAATAATGGTAGCATGGCGCGTGGGCTGCCAAATAAGTGGAGCCAGTTGGCAACGCTCAGGCCTTTGGAGACTAGATTTTTGTGCTTCACAGTTACTCTTTCTTTTTTTCCTGAAAGAAAGAGCGAAAAAAGAGAATAAAGGGAAGTCTGAAAAAGAAGAAAAAGCGAAAGGAAGAGAATTTGGATGATAGGCTATATATCTAGAGAGGGAGCCGTTGCGTTGTTGTCAGTGAATTCCCAAAAGATAGGGGAAACTGACACGTGTCGGTCCTATCCGGTTAGAGGTATCCAGGGTGGTTTTTCTTGCCCGTTATTCCAGCCTTCCACATAAGGATATACATGTATGGTCAAAAAATACAAAATATAGAGAGAGAGTCAGAGAGATAAGGATACCTATCATTTTTGTTTTTCTTTTTTATCCATGGGAATCATATTCATTCGTCTCATAAAAATTAAATTAAACATTGTAAAGAAAGATTCAAAATGAAATTTTAAATTTTCAAATAATTATTCGACAAAATAGTATATGTATTTTAAAAATATAAAATAATATTTTCTTACTTCAACGGAATGCACATTTTTTAACGTAATAAAAACAATAGGACCGTGCGTGGCTTGATGAGATAATGGGGCATGATGTGGGAGCGTTTCATGTCTAGTGAGGGTCTTCGTCGTTTATATAATTGTATGACGCACTAAAAAACTAATAAAATATTATCTGCCTGATATTTAAATAAAGAGTTATGGAACCACCCACTTAAAAATGCAATGCCTTTAATTCTTTTACATGTCCACAATGCATTATATTCACGTGGAAGAGGGACGATTAGTCCTTCATTACGAGGAGTTGTTAGCGTGGTCTGTTTTTCTTTGTGAAAATGAAAATAAAAAAGGAGAAAGAAAGTTTTCCATGGGGTGCCGGCGCGATGGGATCTGAAAGTAAACGAAAAAGATGGCCACCGAGCAAGTTGGTGTTGGGCTATGGGGAAGTCTTCATTAAGGCTTGCTGTCTCGTTGCCAAGCAAGCTAGACGCAACATACAGTAATAGGATCAAGGCTGTCAAAACGTATGTCTAATATGATGAGTAGAACCAACGGCACGTTAACGCGGATTGCCATGACCATTCCTCGAAAATAAAACTAACATGAATACCAACTAGTTAGAGGATTGATTTAGTTTAATCAAGAATACTGAGTTTAAAATTTGAGTACACAATAATATAGATAATAGAATAACCGCCGTTCATCCAGCCCCCACCTTTTAACACCTTGTAACTTGTGTACTTCCTCCTCGTGAGAATTTTTTTTTAGTTGTTCACTCAGTTTATCAGAGTTTTACCCTGACTACATCCAGAATTAACCCGCATCACATATTTGGTTATAGTAAGTGAGTCTCCCAACAAAATTTTTTTATATACGCTAAAGCTCGAACTCATGAGATTTTCTTAATCTAGCAGGAGCAATATTTGTTCTAGAATTCATTTTTCACTTGTTAATGAAATCGCGGGCCAAGTTGATCGCTTCATAACTACTGAGTCTTTCGCTAAGTTCAACCATTCAATATTACCCTCCAATTAAAATCAACCTATCTTAATTATCTTTAATTTATTTTTTATATAGTCCCTCTATACAACATAATTAATAAGGATATTTGTGCAAAAGAAGAATTTAATGAGATTGACTTTTTGTTATATTTAGGACCATAAAACCTTTGTAGAAGGCACCCTATAATAAAGACTAGAGGGAATAAAATATTTCAAATACCAATGTCAGCAACAGAAACTGTCGAAAACAGAATGCTCTTGCCAATACGCTTTCACATGTATAGTGTATATATGAAGTATAAACACTTGATCAAAATATAAACTCAAACCACGCAAAAATTAATCCCCCATTCAAGCAAATGACACTAAGGCTATGTAGAAAAGTGAAAAAAAATAGAGGGAGGAAATACGATAAAGAACAATTTCCTAAAATAACAATTTTACTATTTTTGGGAGTTTTTACTCCTAATATTCATTCCTTCTTAATTTTATTCCCATCCAAATATAGGGTAAGCATTCAGCATAACAGAAAGTCACCACTTCGCTAAACCAAAAATTCAACCCCATTTGGACATAAGCTAAATTTGCTGGATTTTTTCTGTTCATTTGAACTGTTGTTTCTTTGCCAGCTAGCTCAACTATATGAAGTCCTTCACTTTCCCAAGCCTAAGAAAAGCTAGGAAAAGAGTTTATGACCTCCATTCCGCCAGACACCTCGCACAGGCAGTCCTCCAGCATTGTTCTTATTACCATCCAAGGCCTCTGTTGATCCAGGATCTGAGTTGGCATTTGAACTCTTAAGATCCAACAATTTTTCTACAGAACCGTCACCAAGGCGCATTCTAACGAACTTAGAACTTTTCTTGCGTTGCTTGCTCCCCCTAGCCCCCTCTTCTTTACTTTGGTTAGGAAAACTGCCAAGTGATGCTTCACTCTGCCCAGCATGCTTTGGGTTGGGTAGACTATGAGAATTTGTACCAATCAGTTGTTCATCAGCCAAGATTTTCAACTTACCTTTGGCACTACGGTAATCACCCCTAGATAGTACCTCAGCATTCTGTTCTGAAGGTTTATGATTCAACTGTAATTGACGTACGGTGCTTAGAAAGCTATCTTCTACACTCTCCTTAGAGTTCCTCTCTTCAATATCCATAGACTTCCCTTTCCCTTTCCCTTTACCTTTCTTGGAGACCTTGCCATCTTTGTGATGGATACTACTGCCAACCCAATCATTTTCTTGTAAAGCAGTTCTTCGCAAACTCGCATTGTACGAATCAACAAGTTCTTTCTGCTTCTGCGGATCAGGGCACAGTCTAGCTAACTCAAGTACAAGATGAGACAAGCCAAACTGCTGCACATAATCCAAATATGTGCCTGTATCAATTATTCCTTGGCGGTATTGTGCAGAAATGTCTTTAAAAATGGTGTATCTATCTGGATCAAAATCAAGAGCACTACGAATCTTTTCAACCAAGGTCTTGTTAGCAGAATGAACATCCTCTACATTTGTCATTGTCGAAGACTGGCTACTTGCAGGCAACTTGTTTGCTTTTGTAGCAGATACTGGAGGAAAATCAGAAAATGAAGCTTCCAAAGGACCACTTTCAATGAGATTTGGAGCAGAAGCAGAATGAATGATTCTACCATTGTCACGTATTTCCTTTGACGTGCCAGGAGACAAATGTCCATGAGCAGTTCTCTGTGTAGCCTGGACAGAACTAGCATAGGTTGAAGTTGCAGGTCCATGGTTAATAGCAGTCTTTGCCCGACTGGAATTACCTGACAATCCAGGAGCAACATTTGTTGGCTTTTTAGATTGCATAGGATTACTTGATGATTGCACAGATCCACGACTTGCAACTCGCCATCCATTAGCAGAATTAAGAGCAGATACATTTATGTTGCTATGCCGACGCAAATGTGCCGCCATAGTGTTACTAGATGAAGCTTCGGGCTCGTTCTTGGGGTTTGCTTGGCCATTGATCGATGCTATGGGAAGTGGAGGAAAGGAGGAATCTCCCATTGGTGAACTTCTTGAATGTCCCAAGGCTTGGAGGTATCTTAAAGACAATTCAGAACTTGATGTAGCTAAGGATTCAGATGATTGGATGCCTGGCTCATTATCAAAGTTTCCATAACCAAGAGCAACTTCTCCACTGCTTGATGTAGCTGGATCATGACTAGTGCTCTCTACACTAGCTGTGTCAAAACTGGCTTGAATGGCCATAGAAAGTTCACTTTCAGAAAGATCACGACGAAATGTCCGACCTCTTCCACGCCTTTGATCTTGTTGATTACCGTGTCTGTATCGGAAGCTAGTTGGAATCTTCAGGGGAAAGAATACAAGCCAGTGTAAGAGAATAATAGGGCAACAAAATCAAATTATCTGACATTTCAAACTGCTAATTGCAGAACGAATGAGAAACATGCCTGAAGAGCAGCATTACGTTTTGACCTTGACATTCGCCCTCCATGTTCAATAGCATTGTGCCTCTAAGCAATAGGCGAACAAGGAAAAATAATGTTAAAAATGAATAAAAGGGTAAGCCCACAGCAAAAACACAAGTCATACAAAACTGCAATGCAATATATAAAATTCAAACAATCAGCATAGAGATGCAAAAGCATGTGGATTAAACTAAAATGAGCCAGGACCACAGCTTGTGAACTAGACTGAACTGGTGGTTCACTTGGAAAACCAGTAAATTGGCCTGAGGACCAGTCTGGATGGCCCTGGGAACAGATCTGTGAAGGAACCAATCAATACTGGTAAAAATCAGAATTGAGCCAGGTGGGTTTAGAGAGAAGTCAGTACACCAGCAAACTGATAGGTCCAAAACCACTACTTCCAGCAAAAACACACAAGAAGACATAAGAGAGTGGCAAATGGCAGAAAATGGGAGGCAATTAGTCCAGAAGAAAACACAAGTTTATATACAAAAGAGAGTAAAGTGGAGGAACAGAAGAATGGAGTAATGATGAAGGTAGGAGGGAGCAGTTAAAAAAGTTCTGAGTTGGAAAGAGAATAGCTGAGAAGGATGAAGAGAGAAGTAAAGTTTCAGTTAGTCTTGGTGGAGACAACCACCCTCAGAAGTTTGGCCAACCTGTTCTCTGTTCTGTTTTTGAAGGGTATTGTGTTGTATTATGTGAGTTTGTCTGTGTCGTAAAGGATTTGTAATCCTCTTGTTCTCCATCTTTGTTGATGTTCTGTACCGTTGTTCATATATCAGCATCATTTGCATAATCTGTGTTTGTAGTTTAGTGTCTGTAGCTGAAGTGCCTCGATGGTACTTGTATCACTATGTGCTTATATGAATTACAAAGCTATATTTGTACAGAACTAATATATTTCAGCTCTTTTCATACTATTATGCGTTATATGGTCATTTTGTGAAATGCCCTGGAAACAATTGTTAAAGTCCTAGCAGACACCGAACCAGCCCATGCTCTTATTCCTCGTCCTAATTCTAAAGTTGGCAGCCTGCACACTCAAACATGGGGCAGCTTCATGTGCGCCAGCACCTTTAGGATGTGACATTTAACTATTGTGTGCAACAATTTTTATAAACTTGCAAAATTTTGCTTGAAAAGATTACCTCAACTACAGCGCGAAGTTAGTAACACTGACATTGGCTCCACTTTTATCAGTTATGCGTTTTGGAAATTTTAAAATCTGTTCATATATGTTTGTTGTTGCTTACCATAGTAAATTTTTAATATACAAAATAAAATATCTAAATTTTAATATCACTAGTTCAATCATGACTGAACCATTGAATCATAACACCTTTAACAGTTTAATGATCAGTCCAGTTTTAAAATCATCCGTGAAGATTATGCATGTATAACAAACATGTACCAAATAAATGATTAAGAGCAACAAAAATTAGAAAGGAAAAAATCCACAGAATCACCTTCATCTCTGCTTCAGATTGAAATACAATGAACTTTTTAGCAAGGCAAGCTTCATCTTCACATAAGAAGTGCTCTTGACGGAAGTGGGTCTGTTTACACAAAGACTCGAGTTCAAAGGAGGGTAAAAAAGTACCTAGCCATTTACTTGAGATTAAAAGGAAAAGCAACAGTTATATATCTTGCCTCTAAGTCATCATAATTCTTATAATATTCATAGTGTCCTGGATGTTGCCTGCATAAAAATAGTATACATTTCAAGATTACATTTATAATAACTTTTAGAACCAGCATATTAGCACGATATCTAACAAAGTAAATGGTAGGCTCAGATGTTACCTTTGGCATATATGACAAGTAAAATGTTCCGTTGACATATGAGTGTATAGTTCATTGTCCCCATAAAATGGGGTTCGGCAGAATTCACACATGGGATGCCCCATAAAACCACCTCTCTCACTCTCACTTCCATCCACCTCCGAATCACCTGTGCATATATGCTGATTTAACTGTGCTCTAGTATACAGCTTTTGTTCACAAATGAATACCTGTATTACAGAAAGAAATTATGGCCAAAAATCTTCAGCGTCAACATTTAAAGGGAGACAAAAATTCAGAAACTAACACCCAAAATTCCTATAAGATGCAAAATATGCAAGTATTACCTTCCTTCCTTCCAAACATAAACTGCACATGAGCAACCTGTGAAAGCGGAACAAGTGACCCTTTAGCTGTTCTATATTCCGAAACCTTGCTCGACGCTTTGGGGCATCAGGTGCTTGCTCCTCCATCTTGTCACATACGCTACATGAGAGCTTGCACATAGCTTTGATCATCTTGTAGTGGTCCATATCATCAAAAAAAGCATTTGTATCTTCATGGTACCAGTATGAACCCACCTGACCCTCCCTTACATCTGATGGCAGCACCGAGAAGTTATTAATCATCCTTGTAAAATCTCCTAGAGCCTGCAACCATGGCAGCACCAATGCATTTCAGTTAAACTCAAAATACAAAAACAGCTGAAATAAATTAAAGCGGCATGGAACCAGGCAATCGGATATTTGCAATAACCCGTAAAGTGGCATGGACATACAGACCACGAGCAAAAGTAGCAAACAACCCTTTTTTATTTTATCACACCTATCTCTGTCCAAGCCTTATTTATTAAATAGTACGTTATCCCTGTGACATGCACAGGATGTGAAGGAAATGCTACAAAAGAGATCCAGAATATAAATGAGAAAACAGAAATGCTACAAATGCAGAGGAAGTGCTACAGGGAAATATAATAATAACATGGAGCCCCAAAAAAAGATGAGCGGTTTACTGCCCCAAGGTTGAACAGTAAACCTACTTCTAACTGTAAGCATATTCCTCTACAAGCATGCTTATTCACACACAAAAAGACTGTTCACTTAGCATGTAAATTCATCCTATCCCACGTTAAATTTGAGTTATATGCACGCCATGAAATATAGGCATCTTTAATAGAAATAATGCCAGACAGGAGCACCGCCAAGTATGCAAGCTCACAGACTTTAGAATTTCGTGGTTGATTGTCAAGGATAACCGATATAATAAATCCAACCAAAAATTAGGGAAGCTCAACGCGCATTGGAGTACTAAAAGCAATGCTCGACTGACCTACCTTTGTGACAAAAACACGGTCGCACTGGGTCTTGCAGATGCAACAACGGCGATCGTCACATATGAAACGGAGACGAGCTACGCAGGTTGAGCAAACCTCCCGATGCAAACAGGGACCGTAAGCAACCCATTCCAAAGTTTCGGCGCAAACGGCACAGCAGTCATCCATAGCTTCTTAGATATACAAACCTAGAGATGAGAATCCTAATTCGGATGTGCAATCGCAGGAGACGAATCTAGGGTTTAAAATTGTGGACTCTAATAATTTTATAACGGTGGCGATGGATCGGAATAAGTATTCAAAGTTAAGTAATTCAGCGTCGAAGGAGCAGAAGCAGCTAATTTATAAAAGGAGAAGGAAGGATCGAATGTTGGGAGGATTAGACAATTTTGTGAAGCGAGAAATGACTCATGTGCAAAGCTCTCCGGATTGGAAATTCGCAGCCTGCCAAAAGACGAGCCTCGCCACACCAAACCCCACCATGCCCGTCTAATAGCCGTGCGTAACTGGGAACAATCTGGAGACATCTTTTTTTTTTTTTGAAAAAAACTATATACTTTATTCTAATTATAATATCTGTTTATTTTGATTTTAAATATGAAAACTAAATAACTTATATAAAATAATTTGTATTTTATTTTATTTTTTAAAAAAATAACCTCTTTATTTAGTTGAGATAAGTTTTTATTTTTTTTAATTAAAATATTTATTTTAAAAATAAAATAAATTATAAATTTTTTTTAGATAAGTTATCAGATAAATTGTTATATTTTAATTAAATAAAATTCAAATTACATTATAGTCCTTAAATATGTAAGTATTTATTTTTAAATATAAGACCTCAATACATTATGTCTCCTATATTTATAATTTCTCTAAAGTATTTATGTATAATTTTATATAAATTAAGGAATTTTAATGAAGAGTAAATTTTAATGCAAGTGATAATAAGAGTATTTTTAAAAAAAATATAATTATTACAAATAATTAATTATATTAATTTTTAATTTATTTAAAATAATCAAGTAAATCTTATATTAAATATCATGAAGTATATATATATATCATTATTCCTGTCCTTATTATAATTTAGCACAATAAAATAAGCATTCAAAATTTTAACTGAAATAAATAAAAACATATTTAGATTAATAAATCGTATTTTATTTAACCAGAAAGTATATTTTATTATAAAAGTGAAATCCTTTCGTGTATTATTGCTCAAAAATGTTATATATTCATATATAATAAATAATGAAATGTAGGCAGATGTTTTTATTTGACTATTAGAACCTGTACACTCCAATTTTTTTTTAGTCTCCGCCCACGTTTTTATGAAATCTTGTGGCTTGTATTCTTACCTTTACATTCTCAAACCATTACTTGAATTCTTACTTCTCTGTCTTGATTGAATCTCACTGGCGATTCACAGCTCCAGATAAAAACGGAAGGACTAACTCGTTGTTCTCTAGTGAAGCCAAAATCACATGCTCAACAAATCTTGTTGAACCAGAAACTAAAGAAGTGGTGACGCTTGGCATTTTGCCACTGTGGCCAATAGGTGAGACTTGATCGACGAAACCTAAATTCATTTTACTCTCTCAGTAGCTGATATCATAACAGAGACAGAGCAGAATGAAACGATAAACCATGCATATGCCTTCAAGTGCTCTACGAAAACAAATAAAAACTCGTTCATATGATGTACCCAAAGGAACGAATGGCAAACTTATTCGACGCCACGCTTGAAAAATAAGAAGACAACAAAATCGCGAATATATCCAAATATACAGTACTACCTGTATATGCGGATAAACTCATATGTCGCAAGAGATCCAAAGTGGTTCTGGAAAATCACCCTCGCCATAAGGCTGAAACTGATTCGGAAACGACACCGGCTCCGCCGTCACCCCCGCCAAGTTGTCCGTAAACAGCAACCACTCCCCGTCCTTACTGAAGCACACGTGGTTGATCCTCTCCTTGTCCGCCTCATCTGAAGCTTCTTTCCCGCCAACATAAATTCTCCTCACATCAGAGCCATCGGGCTTCGCCACGTAGATGCTAAATCTCTCGGGGTTCTTTGGATTATGTCTGTTCGATGAGAAAGCTATTAGATCCCCTTTTGGTGACCAACTCGGCATTGTATCTATCCACGGTCCATCCGTTAACAGACGTATACCGCCACTAAACTCGCCTTCTACGGCATCAACTATGTAAAGGTTCTTGTGCCCAGACCTACCTGATCGGAACACCAGGGATTTCCCGTCCGGCTGGGTGAAGCACTGTACCGCTGGTGGGGTGACCCGAACTGGTGGTTTGGGAGACCTGGAATGTTCAGAATCTGGTAAATCTACCCGGAAAATGCTCCACCACCCATTATCAGCAACTCTGTGAAAGTAGATGGTTGAGTCTCCAGACCAAGTGGGCCATCCACCTCGTTCGCACACTAAAATACGTTTTTCTGGGTTGGATTCGCTGAAGACAACGATGTCATTTTTGAGTTCGAGGAAATCACCGCCCCACGGACGAGATCCATAGGACGCGACAGCATAAATTTGCCAGTTTCAGATACTGCAGGACTGTAATCGACTACCCCATAAGGGGTCAGCCTAGCAATCTCCCCTCCATGGAAGCTGGTGGAGTAAACGGCAGAAAAACTCTGGAAATGGCGATCGGATTGCTCGTGAGTCGACGTGAAATAGATCCTTCCATTTTTTATAACTGGAAGATCATGAAAGAGGCTATCAGGAACAGAAGGTAAAGGCTGGGGCTTGGGTGATTCAGGCTGAGCAGATAAATCCGGGGAGACCCAGTTCGTTCGGAGATAAAGACGATACTGCGATGATCTTCTGCGAACTGAGCATTGAAGTTGATGGAAATTCCATCGGTGAGGAGGTGGTCGGAGGTGGCTGATGCGCAGGGTGTTGGATGTTGACGAAGAATACGTCAAAACCGTAATGATTTCTCCCAACAGCGTTGAATGCGATGGTGCCTTTTGGAGGATTCATGATGTGGTCGGAATCTGAAACTGAATCGGATTGAGGTGAGTGTGAAGTGGGAGGGGATGCGATGATGAGTGATGATAGTGGAAGTGGAGGTAGTGTTTAAAAAGTAGAGTGGTGTGTGTGGCAGGACGCAACCTGTTAAACATTATCCGGTCTTCTTCCTTGACTCGCAGCACTATAATTATATTTAAAGACGATAATTGTTAGTGTTGCTTGCTTAAGAATCCTGGGGATTGATGAGTGGCTTGTTACCCACGGCCTTCTTGCCTTTAGTGTACTGGTCAGTATTCAAATCTAAATTGTCTTCCGCTAAAGTTGGATTTTAAAATGTTGTCGGGTTGTTGGAAAATATAGTTTAGTTATATTCAAATATGGAAGGAAAAGCACCGTATCATTCAGATATATTATGCCACGACAGTGTGGAATTGCAATGAGAAAGAAATGGATTATCAAGGAATGTGGAATTCTTGTACATGTCAGGGATGACGATATCTCCTATCCTGATTATGCCCAATAACTTATTAGAATTGTGGCAATTATAACAGAGCATTGATGTAATTTAAGAAGCCACATGTATGTGTTATTTGCGGGAAATGTATTATGTGGCATTATACATTAATTTAGACTTGTGTTCTGGGAAAAAAAAACAGCTTATGTGGCATTATACGACTGAACTGAGCGGTAAACTGTGGTTTATTCTATGCCACCTCTCGTATTTGTTCTTATGTATACATCTTTTAGCGGTCAAATGCTTCATATTCTGTTAAAAATTAAAATTCCTCGCTTCATGGTAAGCTCTGTGTTTTTCCCAGTTCATTTCTTACTGTGCTTGGCGAGTTAACAATTATCAGCTGGCATGGTTCTTATTGTTTTGTGCTGTATTTAATGGAATTGTGTCTTTCGTAATATTTTGCAAGGCAATTTGACATGCAATGTTTAAGATGCTTGAGCTGAGGTTCGTAGCGGCCATGTCAGTAAGAAGGCATTCAATTAATCAATATATTTTCAACGTCAAGGAGAACTAAAACAAAATGGAACCCTGAATATTTTTACCCCCCGTGCGTGTGAATAATTGAATTGAAAGAAACCTATTAAGGCCTTAAAAAGTGCATCCTGGAACAATTTGGCTAGAATCTTATCTTTTGCTTTCACCATGAGTACACACAACCAATAGCAGGGTATGTGAAACGCAGCCAAGAAGTACCTGTGGCATACACGAGACACTGAATCATCCTTTCTATAAATAGAAAAACAAAGTTGTTGAAGAAGATAGGTTCGTAGAAATTTACCATGGGGGAGCCCACGGGATGTCAGGCTCCAGGAATGGATATGGCCACCTGTTGGTGGAGTAATAATTGTCAACAAGAATCGATTTTTATTTGTGTTTAATAGGTAAAAGAACACAAAGTGGGGAATAAAATAGTCAAATTTTTATGAGGAAGATGTAGCAGTCATTTACCAGGAAAGACCACAGGCACGAGCGATCCACTGGAAGATGATGTAGGCACAGCTCCACAGCACAAAGTAAGCCATTCTAAACCAGGGAAATGGCTGGCATGAAAAAAAAAATGGCAGAGCTAAATCAACGAGTGGTCTAGTGTTAACTAGCGATTAGATTTATTCATTGAGTGCGAAGCTTACAAGATTATTTAAAGCTGTATCCACAAGCAGAAAAGCTATATTCAAGATATGCATGCAACCCATCAACTCTTAATTACAGATCGACAAGCGTCAATATAATGTTGGTGATTAATTATTCAATCGACAATTCCCACAAGAACAACTTTACAAAAAAGGGTTATGCCCTCTCCTGTTTCCCAAAAAGAAAAATTTATACTCACCGGGCTCAGGTGTAAGCGAGAGATTGTCAAGAATGGTACTATAACGCACCAAAATATAATATCTGTGATGATCACAGCCCCTCCACAAATCTGTTCAATGCAGAGATATTAGTTCAAACCAAGTTTAATTTGGTGGAGATTCTTTTGACTTAGGAAAGACAAAAAATGGGAGAATAAAGCTTTGCATCGAACTAGGCCGTTCTGTCTTATGTTTGAACAACCTGATATATGATTTGCATGAGGTAGCCCCAAAATCCTGCTCTTTGTTGAAATTCCTCTTCGGCATGTAGGCTTTGCAACTTGATGGAACTCCTTTGTTTCTTTCTCTTTATACGTCACAGCCTCGGAGGACATATCTCTTCTGAGATGATCAGCTTCTGCCCCATGTTCTGAAGGTTTTAGTTTGTGCCAGCTTCCATATGCAGATACTACGCTAGCCAGGTAAATCGAACAACAATACAAAGTTCTTTACAAACGCAAGAATTGCTATATATATATGAGAGATGCTGTGATTGACTTACCGCAAAATATATCATGACTAACGTGAAAGTCCACCTGCAGATAAGCACAACATCATTAATAAAAACAAAGCAAGAATAATGCATGGTTTGATAAAGAGTAGTTACACTATGCCACTATATGATTGGTTGATACGTTATCGCTTTTACTAAGTTCCGTTCGGGAAGAAACTGACACAAGAAATATTCATCTTACTGGGTATAAAAATAGAAAGGGAAAGCTCCACCAGAGGAAACGATTGTAAATTGAATGCGAGCCAAGCAAAGGAATGCGAAAGTTCTGTATAGGAAAAGCCACACGGGATTGAGATTTCTCAAGCGTGGAATCCACAGGGCTCTGTTTTGCTCTTCAAAATGTGAAATACAGATATTGTAGCCGATACAATAAGGATCATGGCACAGGCAGGAACTTGCCATCGAAGCCAGTAACCAGAGCCCATATTGTGTTCAGAGTTCGACATTTGCAAGGAAATTGAAGGCCTTCGACTAAGTGCTAAAGGAGAGGGCAGGGAAGTTTATAATTGAGGGAGAAACAGTTGAACTCCAAACGTTCAGAAACAACAACTTGGTACATAGATAAACAGGCCTAATACAATATATATAAATAAACCTTGGTCTCTCATTCTAGTAGAATTTGACTCTAGCAATAAACCAATCCAAATAATATTTTTTTAAGAAAAAAAATTGTGATGCTTCGTATGGCTCCTATTACCTTCTTCCACAGCACCCATCACAATGCCAAAACACACAAAATCGTACCCCTCGACCTCTAATGCCGTGTTCAGAAATTACCTTGTTTCAGACTACATTGAAGGGTTTAATTTTGCAGAAAAAGAAGACGAAGAAGATGTAGAAGTTGATGGCGGAAGTGATTACTCGTGAGTTCTGACTATCAGGTATGGGACTTGCTATTTTAAGTTTGACGAACGGTTGCTTCAATTTGATTATTTGAAACATAAATTCGGTCGGGGAGACACAGTTCGATAGAGGAAAATATGATTTTTAAATTCTAAAATTGGGTGGCAGTACGAGGAACTGATGGTGCAATTTATCTAGCTTGCTACAGATGTTCTGGTAAAGTATTTGTCTGATGGTGACAGTGTCACGTAAATTCATTAGGTGGAGTACATCTTTGTGACAAATTTGGATCCTCTCATAGTCGTTTTCTCTCCTGGTCTTTCAGAATCGCCCTTGTCTTTACCTATTTGTTGCCTCTCTGGTTCTCCTTTATCCATTGAAAAAAACTTAAAAAATATTATATTTTTAAAAACGTTTTTTTTAAAAAAAGTTTTTAAAAAAACACTTTAAAAAAGTATTTTTTAATTTATTTTAAAAAACACTTTTTAAAAAAAATATTTTTTTTGTTACCCACCCGGTTCACCGGAGTTTTGCCCCGACTACATTCGGATCCGACCTGCGTCACGTACCTGGCTATGGTGGGTGAGTCTCCCAACGGGAATTTTCTGCATACGCCAAGACTCGAACTCGAGACCTCGCTTAAGTAATACTGAGTCGCTTATCACTCGGACCAACCTCCGTTGATTAAAAAACAAAAAAATTAAAGAGGGACCAGCGTTGGATAGGGTTTTTTTGTTGTTTTTGAAATGGATAAAGGAGGACCACGCAGAGAGAGGGGCCATAAAAAAGCAAATGTAAGAGCGATTCTAAGAGATGGGTAGGAAAACGATTATGAGAGAATCCAAATCCTTTATGACATATAGGTAAATTCCCCCATGTTTTGTCTGCATATTTCTGGTCCATGTACAATATAAATATTATTGTACCAAATATTTTTAATAAAAAGAAATATTAATAAAAATATTTCAATGAAATGAAAAATTGGTATAATATAAAAATAATATACGTTTTATAAAAAAAAATATAATATGAACAGTAACATAAAATATTTAGAAATTATTTTTGTCATGTTTATATTAAAATTATATATAACACAAATATAATTGTTCATGCAGTGAAATATTACATATTTAAATTTTCATAAAAAGATGGTATGACCATTTCAGCTCAGCAAAAGGCTAACGCAAAAGGCTTTCCCATGTAAACTACAAAATTCGAAGCAAGCTTTGACACAGTTGCCCAATGAGATCTAGTCTGAGCATATTTATTTAATTATTTTAAATAACAGTACCCTTAATTATGAAAAGTTGATATATGCCCAACGATCGAAAACTAGAACAATGGCGAAAGCAACTGTTTTTAATCGCTAGTTGAGAGGAAAACGATTAACGACAGTCAAGCCTCCATCAACCACCAGATCATGGCCACTGATATAAACAGATTCATCAGAAGCAAGAAAGAGGGCGGCTTCGAAATATCGGCGCGTGAGAGGCGTGGCCACGACATATGGCGACACGCTATTCACTCTGATCCCATAAGCCCCGAGCTCGCCGCATGCAGAGCGGACAAGACCCACCACAGCATGCTTCGATATGGTATAACCATGGGCCCCGAGTCCGGCCATGGAAGCAGCCACGCTGGCCGTGCAGATTATGGAGCCACGGGTGTTTGCCGCCACCATGGCTCGAGCTGCGTGCTTGATGGTCGCAGCCACGCCGCGAACGTTGACGGCCATGGTATTATCAAATGCGCTCAGGTCGAGGTCTAGTATGCCGGAGAGGGAGCCATCGGTTCCGGCATTGCTAAACATGACGTCGAGGCGGCCGTATTTGCCGACGGCGAAAGCTATAGTTCGCTCGACCTGTTTCTCGTCTCTCACATCACAGTGATGGTAACTCACTTGAAGTGGAGCTAATGAAGCAGCGAGTTGGTGACCAAGTTCATCTTGAACGTCTGCGACAACCACTAATGCTCCGTTTCCGGCGAATAATTTCACGGACTCTGCTCCGATCCCACTGGCTCCTCCTGTAACTATGGCCACCTTACCCTCCAACCTGCAAAAACCACACGATAATATTCATAAAGTTAACGGCAGTTTCAAGTTCATTAGAGGTTGTGTTTGGGATTTCAAAACTCATACCTTTGCTTGGTCGCCATTGATTATTAAAGCTGTTGCGTCCTCGATGTGGTGCCTTGCTATTATGAAAAAAGTGGAGAGATCTGACTTTGGGCACCGAGCATGGTCCGGATTTTATCGGGCTCTTCTGTCTTCGGTGGGCTACTTTGCTGGGGGATTACATATGCGAAGATCCACAGCTTGTTTTTTCCTTTGGACTTTTTAGGGTGAAGTGAAAATGAATATTCCATAAATCTCCCCATTAATCATTTCATTCATTAGCACAGGCTTTTCAAATTTAGTTTGAATAGGTGAAGAAAGAAACTTTTTTTTTAAATGCAAACCATGTTTTTAAATAAAACAATCAAAGAGCTCATAAAATCTAAGGATTGATTGATGATGTTAAAACCATGGTTTAAGGACAAAAGCATGATTTTTCATGAAATTATGGCGATCATCTTTTTAAAAAAAAATCGTGACAGGGTCTGAGGTTGTACTAAAAATACCCTCCGTTTAGCCATAAATCCTTTTTTCCTTTGTAATTACCACGCAATTTTTTTTTCCAGTAATTTATGCATGGAAAAATAATTCGAATAACAACTTGGCTGAATTGGTCCATAGCCTGGAGGTGTTCACATGACCTTTAGGTGATGAAGACAAAAAAGCAAACCTCAACTGTATCGACGATGGTAACCATACCTATGCATTAAGCAGAGGTCAAAAGCCAATGTTTCATGAAATTAAAGGTCTCTAGGAAGACAGCGATTAGTGACAGTGAGGCCTCCGTCGTCGACGACCAGATCATGGCCACTGATATAAACAGATTCATCAGAAGCAAGAAAGAGGTCTGCTTCTGCAATATGGGTTGCCGTCAATGTAACTCCCTTTCAAATTGGCTATGCATATTCAATGAACTGAAGTGCAGCAAGGCTACGGGGCTGACTATATATAATATAATACTCCGCTCTTTTTATACAGGACTTAATTAAAAAATATCTTGATCTAATTATAAAATATATTTTTTATATTTTTTTAATTTTTTTTTAAATTATCTTATTGATATTTCTTTCCCAATAATTAAGAAGGATGAAAAGTTTAAAAAGATGGTTAAGATATTTTAAACAAAATACTCTATATAAATTAACTTAACTAATTTTTTTAATCTAATTAAATTAATTAAATATGTTATATATATTAAAATATAGAAGAAAAGTATAAAAACATATATATCAAGAACAGAAGCAAATAGCCAATGTTTCATACAAGGTCTTCAGGAAGGAAGCGATTAACGGCAGTGAAGCCACCGTCGACGACCAGATCCTGGCCACTTATATAAACAGATTCATCAGAAGCAAGAAAGAGGGCAGCTTCTGCAATATGGGTTGCCTTCAATGAAGTACCCTTCATGTTTGCAAAAGTATTGGCAATGGCTTCAGTTTCATCTGCCTCCTTATTGAGCGCTTCACAGGTAAGAGGTGTGGCAATAGCATATGGCGAAACGCAGTTCACTCTGATCCCATGAGCTCCGAGCTTGCCGAGAGCAGAGCGGAAGAGACCCACAAGAGCGTGCTTCGATAGTTCGATGTGGTATAACCATGTGGCCCGCATCCGGCCACTTAAGCAGCCACGCTGGCCGTACAAATGATGGAGCCACGTATGTTACAAGCCACCATGGCTCGAGCAGCGTGCTGGCAGCTGTTGGACACTGTCTTTAGGGCCTGTTTGGTTCCTTTTCAAACTATGGTTTGAAAAGGACTTATGGCCCAAACCTTGGTTTGAGAAAATTTTAAAACAAACAGCCATATTTGTCCATAAGTGCTTTTGGGCAAAACTATGGTTTAAAACCATGGTTTTGAATAAGCTATTAAAACTAACTTTTTCAACAGTAAAAGAGCTTATGGACTATCCAATTACTATCTTACCCCTACTTTTTCTTATACCCTCTCTCCTCTCTCCTACTTTTTCTTACACCCTCTCTCCTCTCTCCTCTCTACCCTCTCTCCTCTCTCTTCTCTTTTCTATACCTCTCTCCTCTCTCTTACTTTAAATCAAATCATACACTTTTTGGTAATTTACTAATATAAAAAATCATTCTAAAAATAACTATCCAAACACTTATTTATTCAAAATCACTTTTTTTTTATAAACTCTTCTCTAAAATCCCTTTTCTATAAGCTGTCCATAAGCCCTTTTTTTCATAAGTCCCTTTTTAAAATCCTATCCAAACAGGCCCTTAATATTATGTGACATCTGATCAAATTATAAAGAGACACAGATTAAGTAAACTCTTTTTATAAAAATATAAGAGAATATAATTAGTAAAAAATAAAAATAATTTTAAAAGATTGATGTATTATTCTCTATATACTTCTCTTTCATCAAGAATCTACTTTTATAAACTGTAGAAGGATACGAGACATGTCTTTTAAACATATATCCCTTAAATTTAAGAGTTATGTCAGAAATACGCTTCTTTCTTCTACACACATTTTCACAATTAAGAATCATGTTAAAAAGACTATTATTTCTTTGACAAACCCTTTTATAATATTTAAAATATTTTCAACAATACCTTACATGTGTCAAAGAAATATCATTAGCTGAGTTACATATATGGACATAATCATTGTATCCAGTGGTATTTTAGACTATGAACCATACCTAGATTGATAATACTTCGTACATAGAGATACTAGTGATTATATGGACTATGAACCAACTCTTCTTGGGTGTATACTATAGGTACTAACAGTCAGATTATACCCCATATTTTTACTGTTTATCACGATGTTTTGCTCATAGACAGCCATGCACGTGTCCTATTTTTAACGAATACTCTAGAGATTTAACCATGATCTTATAAGAGCGGCCCACACTCTTCATTCATAGATGATTTATTTAATTGTATACATACATAATATACCATCCCATGGACATTAACAAAACTTTTAGAAAAAAAATAAATTATTAAAACTCAAGAGGAATAGGATTAAAGTTAATTTGATGGCAACTCAATTTGTATGATTGGTGATTAAAACACCAATCACAAATGCGTTCACACCGCAACGTTGACGGCCATGGTGTTGTCAAATGCGTTCAGGTCAAGGTCCAGTATGCCAGACATGGAGCCTGCGATGCCGGCGTTTCTAAACATGACGTCAAGGCTGCCGTATTGTCGACGGCAAAAGCTATAGTTTGCTCGACTTGTTTCTCGTCTCTGACATCACGGTGATGGTAACTTACTCGATGTGGGGCTAATGAAGATGCGAGTTGGTGACCCAGTTCATCTTGAACGTCTGCTGCAACCGCCGATGCCCTGTTTCTGGCAAATAAATTTCGCGGACTCTGCTCCGATCCCACTGGCTCCTCCTGTGACTATGGCCACTTTACCCTCCAACCTGCAAAAAACCCCACAGAAATATAATATCTCAATGTTAACGGCAATATCAAGTTCATTAGAGAGGTACTAAATCACAATCTAATGTCCCTAGCATAATTGCCCAAAATTTCATTGCCAACCTATATGAGCATATGCATAGATATGTCATGGATCATTTTCCTTTATCTATTCTTATGAATACGTTTCCGTTATATTCAGCTCTTTGACTACTATAAGCTTCTCCATTTGTTTTCCATCTCAACTAGCCCAAGCTTTATTCAAGCACTCACTGCTGCATTTGTTCTCTACAGGTGACAGTATCATGCGAAGTTCCTCAACTCTTAGCTCCCGTGGCATCGGTAAGTAGTCAGACATAAAATAAAATGAAGTTATGAAGAAAAGTAGTTCATACAAAAAGAAAATTCACGCCTTTGGTAGCTGGGAGAATTAGCGATTGGAAGGCGGTAAGACAAAACCGACTTTTTTCCCTCTATTTCTTGAGGGTTTACTGCAACCATTTCTTGAGGGTTTACTGCGACGTGGTTTGGAACGATTTGCTAGTGTGGCAAAGAGCTACTAAATCACCTGGCCTGGCGGGGCCCTTCTGACTTTCTAAATGGTAACCACTCTATTATATTTTGATCGTCCTATTTCTTTAACACCGGAATACACCTTCAAAGTGTTCTTTCTTTTTAATTCGCCCCTTGATTTTGTACTGTTTTATATTTTCATAAAATTTTGTTACAGTTTATCATGCCAGTTTTGTTTGGATAGATGGTTATCCATTCTTTCAGTAAAAGTTACCTATTAGCGTTGATGGAAATTCCAATCTAATTATTGGTACATTGAAACGAACGACCAAGGTTGAGAGCTTGAAACCATATCAAGACTTAAACAAAGATATGCTCTAACTTTTCCCTTTACTTGCTTAATTATGGGATTATGGGGATGTGTTGAGTATTTATTCTTTTAAGGAGAATGCAGTTCTACATTATAATTTATTTATTCCCTTCACTCAAAAAAATATATTTATTCCCATTTCCTATAAGTTTTACTTTTTGCTCTGGGGCTTAAAAATTTAGGTGGATTTTGAAAAATCCCCTGGAGAAAGATCATTTGCTTACCCCCGGGACGAATTTTCTCATTCGCTGGGATCGGTTTACTTGAAAAGCATAATCTGTTTTTCCTGCGATAACAATTAATTTGTTGGTGTTCACAGGTGAACATGTTCATGACAACTAATAACGCAGAAGAATTGATCTCAAGGCCTTGGATTTTCCACTCAATCAGGTTTGCACTTGCAAATGCTAGCCAGGAATTTATGTTTATATAGATACGCGTCTCCATAACGGGTACTTGGTCCAGAGACAACATGATGGTACAAGCTTATTATATAGGGGATGATGGTCATGCCAAGAAGTGCCGAAGCGTCTTTTGAAAGATGGTAATAGCTCAATCTCCTTCAAGGCGAATCTTGATTCATATCTTTTTGTGGCCTTTAAGCATTCACTTGTTTGCCGGTCTATCCTTTTTGATTTCCCAAAAATAATAAAGTTCTATTTCTTTCATGTTCTGCTTTCGGCTCGCGGCCTTTTAGTTACATCCTACCATATTATTTCTCATCAAACCACGTTTTTCATTCTATACCGCAGCCAAGTCGCATTCCGACAAGGCGTGAATAAAAAACGAGGTATTAAAACTAAAAATCCACTGAAATATGCAAATCCATAAAAAAATGGAGTAATTTCAACTTGACACTTGCACCGACGTCAGCCACCTCCTAAACTATGTCCATCAACCGACATCGGTCCAAAAGATGGTTTACTTCCTTTACTGATATCTAATCTGAAGCAGCTAAAAACAGAAAATGAAACATCCAAAATGTCACTATCTGACAAATTGTATATTCATTCATTTAGTTGCTAGCACTGCCTTCCAACAGACACCTCAAGCTACCCAGTGCTTCCGTAGAGAGCCTACAACGTTTCAGCCTCTGAGCGAGTGATAGTTCCCTGTGATCAGGGGATGTGAAGCACACCACAATTATTGTGAGATTGTCAAATGTATTCAGCCGCAAAGCTTCCATGACTAGGTCTCTGGCGCCCTTCTCCTCAAATCGTGCCGCCTCAGTCAGCATACTAGTTCTTGTAACGTCGCAAAATCATGAACATTTACAAAGTAATCAGGGAAAACTTGTCTTGCAACACTTTCTAATGGATTTTATAAAAAAAATTGGCGTGGACAAATTTGATATTAACAGATATAAGCAATTAAATCGGATACCGGATGCTACATGGACCAAGTCGGGAAGTGGCTCTCGCTCAAGCCTCTCTGGAGGAAAAGGTGTCCGGAGGGATGCTATTCCTACAACAAACAGGGAGTAATCTAGATGAACTTCACAGAGTTCAGGCATCTTTATCGACTAATCTCATAATATGCACAAATTCCTGATGTAGGAATCGTGGGGAAGGGGGTAGAAACTAGAAACGAAGCCTACGCGCTGAACAACCTCGATCGGAAGCAAAAACAACAACAGTCTAACTCACAATTCATCACCGTATATATCATGGAAGAAGAAAGAGAATGAGTCAAATGAAAGCACGGGAAGGGCGCGGAAAAACTCACTCCTTGTGAATTAAGTAACTGGGCAGAGACTGCTTCGGGAGCACAAACTTTGTCAGGATCGGGAGGCCCCGGCAAAAGGCGAGACGAGGGGGGATCTTCGATCTAGTGAATACTGCTTGCTTTAGGAATATACTGGACATCCAACAGAGGCAGGCTCTGTTGACAAACAACGTCTGCTTCAGCCACCATAATTACTTGAAACGTCGAGAATTGAACGTTTTACAGAGATTCTTGGAGGTAAATGTTATTCTATTAGGACAAATAGATGACAGTGTGTGTTCCTTTTGCGATTCTTGCTGGGAAATTTTCTCGCAGTTTCTTCAAAGTCAAGGTGGCGTGATTAAAATCTGAGAAGATAGTGGGGTTGAACCACTATATAAAGGGTCAGAGCATAGGAGGAGGGCAGAAAGGTAACTCGCTGGGTTGAAGGACACGTGTAGTCCCACACGTTTCTGTATAAGAGTTCGTCCCACAAGCGTAAAGGATGTGCCTAACCGATAAGTGACGTTCGAAGCATTGGGGTAGTGTCGAGGTACGACGGTGAAGGTACGCAAAAACTCATTTTCACGTAAGCTCACACATGTATGAGTTTTCACTTTCTACGTGTGATGGACGGATTGGCCAGGGGTAAGATGGGGAAGTTTCCTTACACAGCATCCTGGGATGGTCAAATTTTAAACAGATATTTTTATTCCAACACCTACCCTGCAGAAAGAAAGAGCCTCTGTTACGGGAGTAGGAAGCCCCAAGTTATGGACAAAAGTACCCATAGGTTATGTTTAGTTTAACGAAGGAGAAGTTAATTTAAGAAAAGATAAAAAAAGACAAGGGATATTATGAATGTAAAGATAAGGAAAATGAGATAATATTTTTTATTTAATTTAAAATAAAAAAATGAGCTAATTAAAAATTATTAAATATACTTTTATTTTTTTATTTTTTATATTAAATTTATTTTCTTAAAAGCCACTTCCTTTCTTGTTTTGCTATTCCGTTTTTCTCATTGTGTCCCTTCTTTTTTTAACCTAAAATTCAACCCAAATGTTCTCCAAAATCCAAATGAACCCCAGATCTAAACTATTAGCTAACTCACTCTCTTTCGCCTCTCACTTCTTCTTCCACCACAAACACACTCTTCGTATTTCCTCCTTTTGATAAATTTTTTTACTACCTATCTTCTCTTTTCACTAGGGGCTTTTTTTGGGCTAATTTATAGATGAATGATAGATTATAGGGCATCATCAATAATAAATCTTTACAACGATAACAACTCCGTTATAGAAGCTTTGATGAGCTAAAAGCTTCGATCTATCTTACTAAGGTGAGGAAGATAAAAAAAAAAAAAAGAAAGAAGGCCTATATGCTATAATTCACGATAGAGCAGTTGAGAGAAATGAATGAACAGAGGTAGCACTGGAATATCCAAATATTACTATGGATAATTTTATCAAAAAATAAAAAAAGGAAGTCTCTCACCATTTTAAAAACTCGATTTTAGAGGTTTAAGCGGGTGGAGAAAGTAAAACAGAAGAAGATACAAATTCTCCTCCTCTCTCCTACCCTTACCCTCCTGTTCAAAAATCCCCCGATCAAACACTGGCTCAATGACATAAAGGTAGATATTTCATTTGAGAGAGAGTGGGTGCAGCTTCCAATTGGGGATGCAATATTTTACTTGGTTTTATTTTATGTCCCAACAAAATCAGCATCTTCTTGTTCTTCTCTAATTTGTGTTTTTTTTTTCTTTTTCGGCTTTTTAACCATATCCATAGCATCCGTAATTAGTAATATAATAAAGGTTGGGGGGAGAAAGGGAGTGAAGCGGGAGGAGCGTCCAGCGATTGACAATGGGGGCAAGTGGGTACGTGGAAGGTAAGGTGAAGGCCACGAGTGCACCACACGCCCCGATGGGAATAGATGACACGCTGGATGCCTCCAATTATGTTAGGGAATCCGCCGTGCCAGTGATCTTTATCCACTATTCCCAACTCCACCCTTCATCTATTTATGTTTGGATAAAAAAAAAAAAGAGTTTATAAAAAAAATAAGTTTCCTAGCTTATAACAAAAAAATTTAAGATAAATAAGTGTTTGGATAGTTATTATAAAAAAAGTTTTTATAATTGAAAAATTATTAAAAAAGTATATATGAAATATGAGAGAGGAGAGGAGGTAAAAAAGATAGAGGAGAGAGGGTAGAGAAGATAAAGGAAATATGAGAGATAGTGAAAAAAAATATAGGAGAGAAGGTGAAAAAGATAAAGGAGAGATAGTAGAAAATATAGAGGAGAGAGGAAGGAGGGTGTAATAAAAAATAAAAATAAAATAGTAATTAAGTAATTGAAAGTGATTTTTACTGTTCTAAAAATTATTCTTATCAATTTATCTGAAATTATAATTTTAAATTATAGTTTAATTCAAACTGATATTTTGATAAATATAACTGTTTATTTAAAAAAAAATTAAGGTCAAAATTTTTTTAAAATTAAAATTATAGTTTTAACTTTTGTCAAGCGGTTTGTGTGATGCATGCTCTTTTAATGACCCTGTCTCAAGTCTTCTCCAAGTTGCATTAAACTCTAATTCCCTCAGGGAATTTTCCTTATCGATATTATTATTATTTTTTAAAAAAAATATCAGTCCGTTAGGATCAGTACTTGCGTTAGGCTCTATTATTTTTTATCAGCAATTAATCAATATCAATAAACGAATATTATATGTAACCAATGCCACTGGCGAAAACAAGAAAGCTTCTTGCTAGGATTGGTCACGATCGTGCTTTTGGAAATTGGAAGACACGTCGCATGTCTCCTTCTGCTCTCTTCATTTATCTGTTGCTTTTACCTTATTTACATTCCCCCCCCCCCCCCCAATAATGAAGCTTACGTGTCCAGCAAGGACATAATTACGGGATACGGGTAGAGAGGTGACGGCTTTTAAACCCAGACCCTGTGAACAGAAAATAATAATTCTCGAATGCTACGGTGTAGAAAGTAATTACCAAGATGCTACCTCTAAAATCGTAAGCGAGTTTCAAGACATGATGAAGCGGTTCTCCCTTGCAATGATTTGTGCATCTGGCACAATTTTTTTAAATAAGGAAATTAAAATCGTTCAACACAAGAACGATTTCCATTTTTAATGTGGCAGCAGCCCATCCCATCGCTACTCACTCCTCAGCCTCGTGACACGCTCCAAAACGTTTATAATCTTAAATAAAATTTGCATTATTTTCTGGGGTATCTTTTAGTTTTTATTTGTAATACATGAAAAAGATTTGAGTTACATAATTGCCTTGTTTGAGTTGGCTTTTTTTTTATTTGGTTACAAATTATTGATAAAAAAATTGTGTTATAGATGATAGAAAACGGCTAACAGATGGAATATATTTATTATAGGTAGATTGAATTACATTGACACGACAAATTTGTATCCAAAAATAAATAAATTACTTTATTTAATTAGAATAAAATAGCATGAAAAATAAATAAATTATTTCATTTAATTAGGATAAAATAGTATACAACTAAGGATGAAAAATAAATAAATCATTTTATTTAATTAGAATAAAATAGCATGCAACTAAGGATGAAAAAAAAGGCTAGGCCAAACAAGACTTTGGTAGGCATGAGCTTTTAATGAGTCTAGAGTCTAAGCCTATAATTTAAAGGCATTTGAGCTTTTAGAGGTGTGTATAAAGCTTATAGCATGGTATACTCATCTGAAGCCGTAGTAAAATAATTTTGTTTAACATGATAAATATAATGTAGGATTAAGTATTAGGTTCTACAATATAATTTATATTTTTTTTGAGCTAAGCATCTAACAGGAGGTTGTCTTACTTTACTCTATCTATGAACATATTTTTTTTATTTTTTTTTTACTTTTTTTTCCTATATGCTAAGAGAGAATATGATAATTTATAGTGACTAGAGGGTCATCTTAAAAATATAAATAGTTAAATATATAAGTTATATCTTTTAATATTTATAACTATATTAATTTTTTTTATTTTATTAATCATCATATGATTATATTATAAATTATAATTATTTTTTTATTTTTTTTAGATACTTAATCTTTACCAACATTAAGAAGATTGATGCGAAATTATAATTATAAACTACTTTAGACTTTAAAATTTTTTTATATGCTATAGATTTTCAAACTTTAATTATTATATTTTTTGTTACTTTATTCTTAGTGAATTATAGATATTATTTAATTATCGAAGACATATAAATATGATATTATTTTAAAAATTTATAATTATAATTTTTTCACAATATGAAAATAGTATCAAAATTGGAGTATGCCCATCCTATTTATGCCTAATCTAAAATAATTATAATTTTTATTAAATAAGATCGAATATCAAGTTATAAAATATAATCTATATTATTTTAGAACAGAGCCGTGGGGCTGCCCTGTGTAATCTATCCATAGTTTTTAAAGGACCTAATAAGCTTGACCTATTTTCAAAAATATAGTTACAGTATAAACTTTTAAAAAGATGCCATGTATTAAGTTTTAAATACTATAAATAGACTTTAAGTTTATTACAAACTACTCATATAAATTTTTAGTACACTTAAAAATTTATTTATTTTAAAATTTATTTTGTTAATATACATTATATATTATATATGTTAATAAAAATAATTTTAAAAAATTAATAAGACTAAATCTGCAGTTTTTTAGACTAGACATTAAATTAAAAAATATAGTTTATTTATTTTAATTTTTTTTAAAATAAGTCTGAAGTATCTTATATACTAAATAGATCAGGCCATATCAATCTCCAATGAGGCCAAGTTATAGGCGAAGGGCTAATTGATTTCTATCCCTACATATACCCCTAATTAAATAAAATAATTTATTTATTTATTTTATACAATTTGTTCTTGTCAATATAATTCTATCTAAAATAAATTATATTTAAATCTCATAAACCTAATTATATAAATATCTCATTAATTTATCAAAAGATTGTAGAATTCTACGAAATCTATGATTAATTTTTTAAAATTATAAAATAACATAATTACCCTTGAAAAGAAATAACTCAAGTAATACACAGAAAAATATAACAACTCAAACAAAAAAATAAAATAACTCAAGTAATATGAATGATAATTTTATAATGAAAGAATAACAATTAAGGTAAAAAAATAACAACTGAGATATTTTTTTAGGGATAGTTTCGTTATTTTACAATTAAAAAAAATTAACTATAAGTTTCATGAATTTGATAGTCTTTTGATAATTTCTTATTTTTTTACAATTAGATTATTTATATGATATTTAAATATAATTTTTCCTCTATCTACCTATAATAAATATATTTCTTTTGTTAGCAGAGTCCTATCATTTATAACACATGATCTTTTTACCAGATAAAAAAAATACCAACTCAGATAAGGCAATTATTTAACTCAATTACTTTTCATGTGTTACAAATAAAAACCAAAAGATCCCCGGGAAAAATGTTCCTTTAAAATTATAAACGTATTGGAGCATGTCACGAGACTGAGGAGTGATGGGATGGACTGCTGCAATAGTAACAATTAGAAATGGTTCTTCTATTGAACGATTTTAATTTCCTTATTAAAAAAAAATGTGTCAGATGCAATTGTTACAGGGGAGAACGACATTTTTCATATCTTGAAACTCAGTTCTCCCCATGAGACGTAGCATCTATTAGAAAATAAATATCTAAAATATATAATAATTATTTTAAATTATTATATATAAATATAAGATATAGCAGAAATTTAAAAATATCTCTTACTATTAATTTTACTGAAGAACTGGAATTAGTTATAAACACCTGTTAATAAGAAAATACCGTTAGATAAACGACAAGTTCTTCCGGCTGATGATTAGGTACAGTGATGACAACTTGTGAACTGCCGTCACCAGTAGAAAACTTTTGAGAGGGAGCTGAGAAAATAGATCTCGCTCTGAACTCGGTAAACAATCGCACAATGTATCTCGAGTGAAAATTGTTGTATTCCACCATAAAAAAATTAACTTTAAATAAACTGAATCACTAACCTACTTTAGACTATACCTAATGACTACAAGTTACACTAAATTTTTTTATTAATTATCTTAATTAATATTTAAATAAGATATATAATTATAATAAACAGTATCTTAATAATTATTTTCCATCGTGTTCGTGTAGCATTTGAGTATTTTTATTTACTGTTTATAGGGTCTAGGTAAAACAGCCGAGAGGTGGCGCATTCCTCGACTTTTGAGATCGAGCTTTTCTTGAGGACATGACGATGCTCTCCTTAGCCTGAGTCTTGGTTGGCTGTCTTGTAATTTCTCCTACATGTCTCTTTAATGAATTCCTTCTTGCTCAAAACTCAAAAGACAAAAACACACTCCTTAAGCTCTTGCGTTTTACGTTTGATCCAGTTCGGACATGTATTTGTTTATTATCACTTCCTTGTAAAACTCAGTCTGCGGAGGAGACGCATGTAGTTATGGTGTTGGCCCAGAAAATGGGCCCGCATAACAATCTCGCCATTGTTTTTTGAGCCTCCTGCAATTTCGAACCACATCCTGTCACCGTTACAAGTTTGAAACATACCATGGTCAACTTAGCCAGCTGCCGATATTTACCGGTAAAACATAAAATTCCATATTGACCCTGTCTCCCAAATGAAAAAAAAAAACAGGGTGTAGCTCGGCAAAACTGAATATATATATATATATATATATATAAACAAGGGGTAATATGAGAAGTGCAAGAAGTCGTTGGCCCGAGTCAAAGCAACTTTTTTTTTTTTTGTCCACCCAGTTTATCGGAGCTTTACCCCGACTACATCCGGATCCGACCTGCGTCGCGCACCTGGTTATGGTGGGTGAGTCTCTCAACGGGAATTTTCTGCGTATGCCAATATTCGAACTCGAGACCTCGTTTAAGCGATATCAAACCGCTTACCACTCAGACCAACCCCATTAGTAAGTCAAAACAACCTAATTGAGATAAGCGGAGTTTCAAATCAGATACTACGTACATGGGTGTGTTAAGAATGCAGGAAGTAAATTATTGAGTCACGGGCACACGTTTAGTCCGAACAGTATATGTGTGCTGATGAGGATTTCATAGATGTTTAAAAAGTTGGGAGGAATAGATTCTTTGGCTCACTTTACTCCTTAAGTTAATAGAAGGCGACGATGAGAGACCCATCAAAGAAATGTTATACACTATCAGAGTTAGTTTATAAGTTATAATACACGCACAGGCATATACACCTACATAATTCATCAGTTTAATTAAAAATAAATTTAAGCTAATCTAATATTTTTAATTTATTTGTTTACAACATAATAATAGAAAATGAATGATTTTTAATCAATCCCTTAACTCTCACTCTTAAGTTCGATCATTGAAAGGTAGAAATAAAACTAACGTCTCTATAATACCTGAGTATTTATTGGGGGATACTCTAATATCTATACAAATAATTTGATGATTATTAGGGCCTATCATGTAGCATGGAAATTAGGCCCGGGAAAATGAAAGTCTAATTTCAACCCGTTTGATACGTAGGAAAACACTTTCATTAGAAGCTACCTTTTTTCAAGATTGCTTTAGGCTATGTTTGGTTCAACGAAGGGGAGGGTATGTTAAGTTAATTTAAGGGAAGGTAAGGAAAGGTAGGAGAGGTTATAAATATAAAAGTATGGGAAGAGAGATAGTATTTTTTGTTTGGTTCAGGAGGGGAGGGGAGGGTAGGTAATTAAAAATTTACAAATATACCCTTTTATTTTTATTTAAATTTATTTACTTTTTATTTAAAATAATTATATCAAAATTATTTTTTCTTAATTTATAAATTTAAAAAACTTTTTACTTTATTTATATATATAGGATAAATTAAAAAATATAATAAAATTTTATAATTATTATATATTAATATAATATATAAATAAAGTTTGTCATGGGTAGAATTGGAATTTTCTAAAATTGTCAAGGGTAATCTTGTCCAAAAGTAGAGTAAAGTTTCTCACCCCTCCAAAAAACCCCAATTTTGGAGGGGTGAGAGAAGGGGGTAGGGGAGCAAATAAGGACAAAAAATTTTGCCTCCCCTCCCCTCCAATTTTTGAACCAAACACCCATATATCCTCCCCTACCCTACCCTACCCTCCAAAAACCTCCAACCAAATAATACCTTAGGGCATCAGTATTAAATTTATTTAAAAAATAAAAATTCTATCAAAATTGGATATGAGGATTAAAAATGAGATTTTTTTTGTTGAACGTGTTTATTTATTATTAGAAGAAAAGTGGTATGAAACGAGGAGTAAGTTCAATTCACAAAGAGATGAGCCAGAATTTGAGTGAGCCTAATTTTTTTTATTTTTTTTTGTAAAAAAAGAAAAATTAAAAGTGGAAGACGGGGGCAATCGGGGATCAGGATCTTCTCAGAAATATTTTTCTCAGAATCCCTCAGAATCATCTTCCCTTCTCTACGTTAATCGCTCCCCTTTAAAAAAACAACAACTTCTTCTTCCTTCGTTTCCCTCTTTTAAATAAAAAATGATTTAAAAAATATTTTAAAAAAATTAAAAAAATACACTTTTAAAAAATATTTTTTTTAAAAACACTTTGTAAAGTGTTTTTAAAAAATAAAAAAGTGTTTTTAAAAAACACTTTAAAATAGTGTTTTAAAAAGAATTTAAAAAATATGTTTTTTTAAAAAAATTGTTTAAAGTGTTTTTAATTTTTTTTTTAAAAAAGACGTTTAAAAGATTAGCTAGCGGATGCATATGGGGTATCTTTTTTTTTTAAAGGGGAGCGATGAACGTAGAGAAAGGAAGATGATTTTGAGGGATTATGAGGAAAATGCTCATGAGAAGATCCTGATCCGGCAATCGGATAGATAGAACTCGGAAGTAGTGAACATTGAAGGGTCAAAAGGAAGAGAGAGAGGAGAGCAAGTTTTGGATAGGCGTTGGGCGCTTATGTTGACTGTGATCCGACACCGTCACCAGACAAAGCAAATAAAAAGCAAAGAAAGCAAAAGACACCCAACCCTTACATTGTCAATTATTTCATCTTCTCTCCTCCTTTCTTTCTCCCTTTGTCCCCCCACCCACAAAAACCTCCGAATCCGAGGGATACAGCAACCTCAGATCCAACTTCCCAACCCCCGCACACCTTATTATTCCTCTTCAATCTTCCTTCTCACCCATTTCTTCGCCTCCGCTGATTTTCCCCCCATAGATCGGTGAGTTTCCCTTCCTGCGTTGTGCCTTTTTTCTTTTTATTAATTTACATCCTGGTGGAGTCACTCCTCAATTTTAGTGTTTTTCTTCGGTTTTTTCGAAATCCAAATATGGTGCCTTCTTGTACGCTGATCTCTGGGTCAACATCCTTTCGAGCTTCCTCACTTTTCTTGTTTCGGGATCTTTTCAGTTATAGTTTCGATATCCATTTGTTTTTTTGGTTTTCTGTCGAGAAAATCTGTGTATTTGCCCAGAAATTGCGTTAGATATTCTATGCCCTTTCTTTTTAGATACCAAAGTTTTTGGTACCTGGTTACCCTTTTGTCTTTAGGGTTATATGCCACTACCACACTTATTTAGCCACACTAGATTGGGGTGCTTTGTTAGATCCACAAGCTGTCCATGTCCACATGCAGAGAATTCAGGTCCTATTTTGGAAGATATTCTCCTTCCCTAATGATAGAAATTGCTTTACGTTTCTAGTTAATTTTCTTTCATTGACTTTGCATGACAAACTTGGGATGCTGAGTAAGAAAGCTAGTTTATTTGGGCCTATATCTTTGTGTGTATGCGTCGATATCATCTCCATTTAAGAAATGCACTGCTGAAATCATTATTCTTTGAAATTTGGAATTACTAATTATTTCTATGTAACGGTCTTACAGGTGAACCCTTGATTAAGTCTTGAGAGATCAATTTGTTGCTCAATCCTAAGGTTGCTCTTTATAAGTCATTTATCCTCTATAGGGTCTGTATGACCTATTGTTTGAGGTGGCTGAATCTGCAAGTTGAACTGCCAAATCTCCTCTTTTGATGGCATCAGCGGGTGTAGCACCTGCTTCTGGATTGAGAGATGTAAATGCAAATACGGTTGGCATTGACAAGTTGCCTGATGAGATGAACGACATGAAAATTAGAGATGACAAGGTAAAAACAAACCTGTGTTATCTTCCTCTGTCTGCATTTCTCTTTGCATCCCCATTGATACATATGCATTCTTCTTATGTTGAAACTCGTTAAATAAAATACAGGAAATGGAGGCAACTGTTGTAGACGGAAATGGGACTGAAACAGGACATATAATTGTGACCACCATTGGTGGTAAAAATGGCCAGTCAAAGCAGGTATATTTTTAATTGCTTGCATGTTCTTTTGGAAAGCAATCTGTTTCTCTTTTCCTTTACTTATACTTTACAAGAAGAAAATGTACTCAGTTGCTTATTTATTTTCCTCTGAATGACTGTAGACTATAAGCTACATGGCTGAGCGTGTTGTTGGACAAGGTTCATTTGGTGTGGTTTTCCAGGTTAGTCCTTTATTCTTTAGATGGAACCTTTGGATTGGATACTTTTGGAACTTAGCCTTGTAATGATTAGTATATGTTGTTTTGCCTTTGTAATTCAGGCAAAGTGCTTGGAGACTGGTGAAACAGTGGCTATAAAGAAGGTTCTTCAAGACAAGAGATACAAGAACAGGGAATTGCAAACTATGCGTCTTCTTGACCACCCTAATGTTGTATCTTTGAAGCATTGCTTCTTTTCAACTACTGAAAAAGATGAGCTTTATCTTAACTTGGTACTTGAGTATGTTCCTGAGACTGTCCATCGGGTGATCAGACACTACAATAAAATGAATCAAAGGATGCCCTTGATATATGTGAAGCTTTATTTTTACCAAGTATGTTTCTGTATACTGTGCGAGTATGTCTTTAGTTTTATTTACCCTACCAAGCATGTTATTAGTATCACTTTGTTGATTCTCATGAGTCTTACTTTTTTTAATAGATATTGAGAGCACTTGCTTACATTCACAACAGCATAGGAGTGTGTCATAGAGACATAAAGCCTCAAAATTTGCTGGTACGTTGATAGGGGAACTTGTTTCTTGAATGTTCCTCTCTTATACGATAGGTTGAAATGTGCTGTGCAAATTATGCGTAACACTTGATCAGAATTTTAACTTTGCGCATATACAAAATAATGCATGAATCAACTCAATTCTATGCGGCACTTAGATTTTTCATGCAGTTTTCGCTTTCTTTTTCTCTGTAGCTTTGCTTTCTTATCTGATAGAGTAATTTATTCACGACTCAATTCATTTGCTTCCTTGTTACAGGTCAACCCTCACACTCACCAGTTGAAGCTGTGTGACTTTGGAAGTGCTAAAGTTTTGGTTTGTATATTCTTAACTTGGAAACCCTGTATCCTGTTTTCTTGGGTGTTGTATTTTTATGTGACTTCAATTTTTTATGGATATAACAGGTAAAAGGGGAACCAAACATATCTTACATCTGTTCTAGGTACTATAGAGCTCCTGAGCTTATATTTGGCGCAACTGAGTACAGCACAGCTATTGACATTTGGTCTGCTGGTTGTGTACTCGGTGAACTATTGCTTGGACAGGTACTTAGCCATTTTATGTATTGTTGATGTTGATTGTCGATTCTGTTATAATTGAAACTAGAAATAAGTTTCTATTTTTTTCCAGCCTCTCTTCCCTGGTGAGAGTGGAGTGGACCAGCTTGTTGAAATTATAAAGGTGAGACAAATTGTGAAGAATATTAGATGCAAAAGTCATCCTCTGCCTCTTCATTCTGATGCTTACATCTCAATATCCATGGCATTCTAATGCAGGTTTTGGGTACCCCAACAAGAGAAGAAATTAAATGCATGAATCCTAATTACACAGAGTATAAATTTCCCCAAATTAAAGCCCATCCATGGCACAAGGTATTGTAACGCCCTTTTATTCTATCCATTCACAGAAATTGTTGCATTGCAAGGTTAATTCAAATGACTCTCATCTACAGATCTTTCACAAGCGCATGCCACCTGAAGCCGTGGACCTTGTCTCAAGACTACTCCAATACTCTCCAAATCTTCGATGCACAGCTGTGAGTATATGATTTGTCAAGATTATAAAATGGTCTTTGTCTTGTAGTTTTCTAGTCTACTAGATCATGTGCATCCTTTGGCTTCATTTTCCATTGTTCGTGGTTACATAGAATCATTCAATAACATGCAAACGACCATGTGCTTTGTGTAATGTAGTTGGAGGGTCTTGCCCATCCATTCTTTGATGAGCTGCGGGATCCAAATACACGCTTGCCAAATGGGCGGTTTCTTCCTCCACTATTTAACTTCAAGGCCTACGGTAATGATCTCTACTCCCATACGAATAGTTATTGTATGGTATCTTAATATTGAAGGTTTTAATAATGCAAGTATTGATTCTGATGATTTGATGCAGAGCTTAAGGGAGTGCCTGCAGAGATGCTGGTGAAGCTAATTCCGCCACACGCCAGAAAGCAGTGTTCCTTGTTTGGGTCATCGTGACGCGGCCTTCCCTATTTAAAATTCGAGTTTCTGCCTGTAGAATTGGTGTTTAAGTCTCAGGTCAACAATTGTTTTGTTCTGTTAATTTTTTTTATCGCATGCCGTACAAAGCTGCTTGAGAAGCTTCACAGTTCGAGTTGTTTATAGAATTTGATGGGTTTTGCTAGCCCGCAAGGTTTAACAGGTTGTATTAACTAGAAAAGTTATGTATTTGAATATAATTGACCACTATCGATATGGCATTGTGATCCGGATGGTAGTTGTTCTAAAGCTTCTCCATAGATTATTTTCCCCTTCATAATAGCAAATTTTGGCAGTTTACGATGATATTATTGCTTTCAAGACAATTGTCTTCTCTGTTTGGTTTATAATTTTCCACGTTGTAAAACGTGGCTACGTCCACAATGTTGGCGGTTGGCGGTTGGCGGGTGGTTGAAACGTATTTGGGCTTTTGATTGGATGTGACTTATTTATTGGTTTAATTCATTAACATTAATGTCAATATACGATATAAAATCTATGATGCGTATTTCTCAAACCTTAAGCGATAGACAAGTCCTACAGAATAAAAACGCCAGCGATATATTTTTCTTACGACTTCGTTCTGCTTCAAGATAAGGAATTTGAACTTTTTTAAATACGTCGCAAGACTGGTAACGTATGAGGATTGATACAAATGCAACAAATTACATGAGAGATAAGATTGGCAGAGAAGTTGAAGGAATCAAGTAACTTAGCCGTGGTGTTAGACATACCTAGGAACAGTCTAGATTATATGGTGATGAATATTTTTGAAAGTAAAGGTATATTTAGTATTCTAAATTATTTTTAGAAAAATAATTAATATATTAAAATATTTAAATGTATAATTAGCGTTCTAAATATATGTGAAGAATGAGAAATTTTATAATTTATTTAGTATAATTTATTAAAATAATATTACACATGTAACCTTCTAAATAATAATATGTTGAAATAAAAAGTTTATGTAGTATGTATCAAATAAAAATTTATATTTTTATTAGTAAAAAGGTAAAATTGTATTAATTTAAATATTTTAAGGTGTAAATTATATCTCTAAAATTAGTTTGTGGTGTTAATTATAATGTTAAATATTTTAAGGTGTTAATTATTTTTTTAAAATTAATTTGGAGAATTGGATGTATGTTTTTTTTTATTTTAATATGGTAAATGTGACATTAAAAAAATGTCCTTAGTTGCTGTTGTTCAAAAGAGGGTAGGCTTTGTCACGCTTGTATTAATCGCCTCTAATGGAAAGAAACTGTAGTCATAATGATCTCTACTTTAAACATTGTCTGTTGACTTTGCGCCGAAAGATGTTTCGTCCTATCCATCCTCCTCTGCTTTAATCTTACAGCTCCCGATAACAATAGCAATCATCATAATAAAGGGAATAGGTTAAAGTAGTATTTGGGATTATTTGTTTAGTATTCAGGGAAAAAGAGAGAGAAACTGGAATTTGTGCAAATGGGGGGAACAACGTAGTAGGAATCAATTACAGAACCTAAGCTGATTCTTGCACTGAGAATAAAGGCTACAAAGCTAACGCTATGGAACCTTCTGAGACAGACTGAGTTTAACAATACTAAGCCACCACTATTGGCTCTGAGAGACTGAACGAATTCAAAAGGCATCGCAGAAAATAATGGCATCTCTATTTGAGCGGCGAAAGTAAGCTACGATTCCAGAAACTAGATTATTCAGCTTCCCAGTGGACAGAACGTTACGACTTACGAGTATTTAAGGGATATCGTATGCTATTTTTCATCGTAATCCACGCCAAATCCAAACTTAAACAATGACTGTCAAAATTGTTTCCATAGATATGTATGTATGTATGTATGTATGTATGTATGTATGTATGTATGTATGTATGTATGTATGTATGTATGTATGTATGTATGTATGTATGTATGTATGTATGTATGTATGTATGTATGTATGTATGTATGTATGTATGTATGTATATGTATATTATGTATATTAACCGGTGAGAATATGTTTCAAATCCATTCATCTAAATCGTACACGTAAAGCATCTTGGAGTCGAAAAGGCAAATTTCAGTCCTCAAAATGAGGATAATCATTTGTGATTGATTTCCCGTAAACATCGGTTTGAAAACATCATGATGGGAGACCACAGCACATGGGATTCTTCCCTTACTACCTTTTTGTTTTTTTTGATAAGAAAGAAGGCCCTTACTACCTTTTGTGCTTTCTGTAAAGCAGTTCTCAAGTCTTGATTGATTAAGTGTCCATTAAATTAGTTCTTCATACTAGGCAGAGTTTTGTAACAGGGCCATGTTGGAATGGCATATTCACACCAATAGAAAATGGCAGTTATGGGAAGAACATGGGAGGCTTACGGACTGCCCAGTCCTCTGATTTCTCGTTATTCCGTTTCGCTGCTTTTCAGAACAGTCATATATATAAAGAAGGGCCAACGCCTATAATGTTTTTGTCGCTTTCCACTGTAAAACCATTGAATATTAGGTGACATGCAGAGCTTCCACTATGACTTGTTATCATATATGGTGAGTCAGCCTTTTTGCAGACTCTGTTCACCTGCTTGTATTGTACTAATAGTGCTCATAGTGGGCATTTAGGCCACTTGGTTTTTACTTCCTGCAACTCAGGTTGCCATAGCTTGTTCTGGTTTGAAGTCTCCAGAACTGGGAAATGCTTAAAATTGCGGAGAATTCCCAAGTTTCACTGCTGGCATTATGTATAATTCTTAGCTTATGTTGCTGCATCCAAGCTAGACATCATTCCCATACAAAACACAAGCACTCACATTCCCATAAATCACCTAAACCTGGGAGGGAGAATAACCATAATGCCACCAGTTATTTTGATGTAAGAACATTTGGGTGCATTGGGGATGGAATGACAGATGATACAGAGGCATTCAAGATGGCTTGGGACACAGCCTGCCAAAGTGAATCACCAGTGAATGTTATATATATTCCCTCTGGTTTCTCCTTATTCATTCAGTCTACCATCTTCACAGGCCCTTGTCAAGGTCACTTGGTTGTAAAGGTAATAGAACTTTGTAGTTCTTTTTGGCTCTTTGTATGCGTTAAGGGGTAGTTATGTAAAGCTAAGTGATGGACTTTTGGTAGGTTGATGGCACTGTAATGCCACCTGATGGACCTGAATCTTGGCCTAGGAACATCAGTAAGCGCCAATGGCTTGTTTTTTACAGAATCAACGGCATGTCGCTCGAAGGAGGAGGCTTAATAGATGGGAGAGGAGAAAAATGGTGGGACCTTCCCTGTAAGCCTCACAAGGTATTGATAATTTGAATTTGATATTGAAAGTTGGAAAAATGGTTTGCATCAACCAGTTGTTGGTCCCCACTTTGAATGTTACAGGGACCTCACGGGACAACATTGCCAGGACGCTGTGATAGCCCAGTTGTAAGTTGTGTGGTCGCATTCTTCTCCATTTTTGTATTTCTGTGAATTCATTATAAAATTTATGATGGAACATAATGCTCGGCATGTCTATGATTCAGGCCATAAGGTTCTTTATGAGTTCCAATTTGACTGTGAAAGGAGTGAGGATCAAGAACAGCCCCCAGTTCCATTTCAGATTTGATGGCTGCATAAACGTCCATATTGAATCAATCCACATAACAGCTCCGGCACTAAGTCCTAATACAGATGGAATCCACATTGAAAATACCCAGGACGTGAGAATATACAATTCTGTGATTTCTAATGGTTAGTCACAAAACTACACCAGAAAACATAACGCGCTAATTCTCTTCGCTTATTCCCGAATTTATTGACTTCTTTCAGGCGATGACTGTGTGTCCATTGGATCTGGTTGTTATGATGTGGATATAAAGAACATCTCATGTGGACCTGGTCATGGGATAAGGTAGGGTTTGTTTTTTTTAACTTTGTATACAAGTTTCAGTCCCAAACGTACATGTTGGTCATCTGTGAGCTAATTTTGTTAACGTTGTTGCTGAATTCAGCATTGGAAGTTTGGGGAAACACAACAGTCGAGCGTGTGTTAGAAACATAAGGGTGAGGGAATCAGTGATAAAAGAGTCAGATAATGGGGTTAGAATAAAGACGTGGCAAGGTGGATCAGGATCAGTGTTCCAAGTGACATTCAGTAACATAGAGATGAAGAGTGTGAGGAACCCCATCATAATAGATCAGTTCTACTGCATCACAGAGGATTGCAGCAACAAAAGTTCAGCAGTGTTTGTGTCAGATATAGTGTACACCAACATCAAGGGAAGCTATGATGTTAGAAGCCCACCCATGCGTTTTGCGTGTAGTGACTCAGTGCCCTGCACCAACATAGCACTCTCAGACATAGAGCTTCTTCCTGCTGAAGGAGATGAAGTTCTTGATCCTTTTTGTTGGAATGCTTATGGAGATTCGCAGACACCCACGATTCCACCGGTTACTTGCTTGCGTGATGGTCTTCCTCAGTCCTTGTTAGGCAATAATAATGACTATGATCGTTGCTGATTGTAAAAGAGATGTGAGTGAGTATATAAGTTACAGGGGAAATGAATGTTTGGAGTTGGGTTTTAGATGCTCCTCCCCCAATTAATTGCTAAACTATGTCTTGTAAGCTAATCAGGTTTGGAATGGGACTTGTTTATATCTTCAAGGCTTCTTTGTTTTGTTTGTTTGTTGGTAAATGAATATTGTGCTTGGGTTATGAGTTTGGCAAGATCCATTGGCAGGCGGGATAACATTGTGATCAGATTATAAAACGAATGAATGTAGAATACAGGAATCCAAGGTAAAAGAGAGGACAAAAATTATTACAGAATAATCAGTAAGCTTCATAATTTGAAGAGCACGCCTATGATATAGGATGGTATACTAGTATTATTCTACGGTCGAGATAGTCAAAATGAAGCAGCATAGAGGGGCAAATTGGGCTTTTGACTATTGCACGCTCAAAAATGATGGGCCACGGACCACGCTCTTGATGCGTGAAGGAAGGAAGGTAGGTAGTAACTAGACATGCGTTACCTGTTATCTGTTGACTTCAGTTAGTAAAAAGGCGAAGATATAATTATTTAGAGTATGTTCGACGAGTATTATTTTATTATAGTTTTAATCGTGATATTTAAAGAGATATTTTAACTTTTAGGTATCTAAATTTATGTTTAAAGGTAATAGACGGTTCATCTTACTCGATATTAGTATCCCTTAAGAAAAAAGGAGACTTCGCTCTGCCCTGCACTTAGATTATGAGTGAATTTAATTTTTTTTAAAATTTTTATATAAAAATAAAAGAAAAAAAACTAGACATGCGTTCACTAAAAAGGTTATTTAGCCTCTATAGGCAGGCAAAAAAAGTTAAAAAGTTAGCCTAACACAAGTATTTTTCCAACTTGCTATTATTACTACCTACTCTCTCTAAAAGTAAAAATAGTTAGTTTGAAAGTTAAATTTAATCATAACTTTAAATATAAAATTTTAATATATTTTATATAGAATATTTATTATTATTTTTTAATTAATTTATTTAAAATGATATAAAATTTAATGTTATATAAAAATATATTAGAGAGATCAAATCATATTTATCATAATTAATTATTTTATTTGACTTTTTTAATCTACCTAAATTACTTAGTATTATTATTATTAAGACCACTACGGTATCCAATCTAAGATTATGTGCCTTTGGGTATAGCAATATAACGAATGCATCTGCACCGTTTTAAATGCGTCAAAGAATAGCTAATCTGCAAGGTGTTTTGAGTTTCTTTTGAAGAAGAGAAAATGGAGGCGAAGTGAAAGATTGGTAATTATAAGATGGGGAGTGATGTTGCAGAGGTAGGGAGGCTGTGGCTTTATTTGGAGCTTCAGGGGGGAGAAAATACAAAGGGAATAGGCTTGTAGCAGACTTTCAACTGCTAAATCATTAAAGGGACAGACTCTCACTCTCTTGAATATGGGCAATGGAAGGAAGGCTCAGTCTAAAGAGAGGAAAAGGGAAAGCAATCAAGTGCCTCTCATCCTTCACACTTGATTAATTATTATTATTCCTTTTTTATATTAAGAATACAATATTAGTGTCAAGTGCAGGAGGGCACTGTGGACCAGCGGTTTCTCAGTTTAGCTTTGGCTTTAATCATTCCTGAGTAGACGACCAATGACCTGACCTCTTGAGAATAAAGTTTGGATCTTTTCTAGTGTAGTAGTGGTGTGCTGTACAAGAGATATTGCAACTCCAAAGGAATGAGAGCAAAGGAGGCAGAATTTAATTTGTTGTTCACTCATGCGTATCCTCATTTTTTCCCCTTCATCTTGATCCAGGTTAAATGGCCATTTTATCCCGGAAGCATTCATGTGGGGACAATTGGTGTCCGGAAGTTTTGTTCAGCGCAATGTTATTGTTAACCCACGTCTTTATCTATTGGAGAAATTATTTGGAAAGGTCGTTCGTATGGTGGTTAGTGATGTAAAGGAAACGACGTCGCCTTCAGGCCCCATCGAATTAGGGAATTCGACCCGCTTTTAAACTAAACTACCCCCGGGCTTTTACCAAAAAAAAGCCCCAAACACATACATATTTATATATACTCCATCGCCAAAGACTCGAGTGCTTTCTTTTTTGCTTTTTGGTTTTTCTATTGCGAAGCGACGGCCCATGATGCTTTCATAAAGAAGCGAACAAACATATGGAATACACACTAATGCTGGGGCTATTTCATTGTTTAACTTAATTTGGCAGGTATTCGCCTTCTCCCTATTTAGCACCATGATATTATTTTTGCAACGGAATTATTTGTTCGTATGATAAACATACACATATATAAATACATATTTTTGTTTGACTTGGAATATATATATATATATATATGACGATCTTCTAGATTCCTTTGGCGGGAATGAATGTCCTTATAGCCGAGGAAGCAACCTGGAAACTGCATGCTGATATTACAAGATAGTCCTTTTCCTTAGCAGATCTTTCGCGCTCCGGAATTTAATTTAGCTCTTAGATTTTGGGTAGGAAGGCCTCCTCTTTCACAGATCGGGGTTTTTGAATTTCAACTTCGCCTGCGGGCTTGCTCTTGGACTTTGTTTTTTCATCCTTGTCTTCAATATTTCTATCTAATAAGTATCTCACCTCTTTTGCTTAACATCGAAATAGGACCGCTGATTCAAAATGTTAATTAGAAAACGGTGCGAATGTTATTTGTTCTTTTTAAATTTCCTTTCAACTCACTTGGTTCTAGGTCGAACGTAATGCAGGGAACGATGGTTAGCGTTCACATGTCCCGATTCATTTTAATAACATATACAGCACAGTAGATCGGTTTGAGTAGGAAATAGGATGACGAGGATCCTTTTCGGTCAATCTGGTTAATTTAATGGAGTAACTTCTTTTAGCCATATGTAAGGAGAGATTTTGACCGGGGAAAAGAATGAAGATGGATGGATAGAGATTTTAATTTATTTTTACGCCCGGTTTGTTGAAATAAAAGCGTCCCTTATTTGGTTTTGAAGAGAGTTAAAAATAATAATTAATTGACCAACTGTTACGTATAAGCGACATGTCCTGTCAAAATATAAAGAAGGAATTCGTTTAACTAGCAAGATCCCATAAAGATAATTAAGCAAGATTGATTTATAGTTAAAAATAATAGTTGAGGCTATTTAAGGATAGTTTTATGATTAAGAATAACTAAGAATACTTTAGTGGGCATATTAATGAATAGGTTGATCCCGTAAGGATTAATGAGGGCTAAATTTACTCAGATTTCCTTTAGAATAAATTCTACCACGCACCAGGTAGCCAAAAACGCCATAAAACAGGATAAGGACATCACATGGAGCGATGAATGAAATATGGACGATCAGTGAGAGCAATTACGCGTTGAGAACGAGACAAGTGAATATGTATGCGAGCGGGTAATTCATGGTAGTGTACGTACAGGAATAATATAATGTGGACGCAGCACGTACAAGTTCTGTATATATTAAGTTGGCGCAAACCAGAAAATCCACATTCTGGAACGTTATGGAATTCTCATCTTATCGCCATTCTATCTATTTTTCTTCGCCCTCATCATTCCACGACTCCAGCTCAAGCTAACCCTCCCCGTCTTTTCCCCGTCTCTTAACCATTAGTTTCAATCATGTATCCATGGATCCACCTGACGTTCGTTTCTTTTGTAGGATTAAGGAATACTCGTTCCATTCCCAATTTGTCACAAGTCTAGATGCGTTCAGCCATTTAACAATCCTCACGCAAAATCAATTACGCTAACCCATCGACATCGTTTGATTAATAGTGTGTAATATACAATGCACAACGTCATCATTATGAATTGTTGATTTGACGCGCGAGGGGGAAAAGGCGCCCCATATAATTAATTAATGAAGGGCGAAATGGGAAATCCTTGAATTTTGGGAAGCGCCCATAGCTTAGCAAGCTTATCTGTCAAATTATAATCAGCTGTTGTGGCCGACATGGAACTCGGTCGTGGATGGATTACAGGTGTAAGGGTTTGTATTGTATGCTCCCCGGGCCCCCCCTTCCTCTTCCCCTTTCTCTCCTCTGCAGTCTTAATCTTACTATTAAAACTATTTTAATTTTCTAATGTACTGTATTATTTAAGAATTACAGAAATGCCTGGCTGGTGAAGGGTGTGGGGCCGAGGGGATGATGTCGTCATGGGGAGGTCAGGGTGAACACGTGTAATGACGTAGATTAAGATTGGGGGCCCCTCCCTTAGGATACGATGGTCATTTACCCAACAGAGTGTGGGGCATCTTGGCAATCCACCAACCAACGATTTCTGAGTTGTGAATCGTGATGTCCAAGGAAGAGCGTGACGCAATATTCCGCTGCCTCGTGCAATCGTCACCTTTCTTTTTAAGATGCCACGAAGCAGCCTTATTCAGGATAAGGGCTTCAACTTCATCGGACCAAATTAAGCAGCAGGTGGCTGGCTAGTCTTGATGGGTGGGATTCACGTAGGAAGGAGCTGCAGAAAGAGAAAGAAGTGCGACCGCAAGCCGGTAGAAGAAGAGGATGCCGACGATGAGTCAAAGATGGAGAAGTTCTTTGAGCTCATCCACAACCTTGGACAGAGTCTCAAGAGCCACGGTGGGCGGGTGGCCATTGCAGGCAACAGTGGGAACCAGAGGATCAAGGGAGGGTGGGAACCCATGTTTGAACCCCAGGACTTCGCCGACGATCATGGCGTTGCCGCCGTTGCCTTCAACGACGGCACAGCCCCTCCTCCATCTGACCTAGACTTGTCCCTTTCTCTCTTGCTAACTAGTTTTCTCCGCTGCTCTTTTATAATGTATGTATGTATTTTGTTGTTATGTTTAATGGAACATTTCTCTCCATCCGTGTTCTTTGGGGGGTCAACAAGGGACGGCGTGTAATTTCAATTTTCAAGCATTGTCAGCTCAGATTGCTTCTTTCCTCCCTCCCAAGCAGGGACACCATCCATACCCAATCGGAAGTTTAGTGAACAAGTTACTCGCTTTATATAATCTTTTATAAATTTTACATTTATTACACAATTGGTGTGCTTCACACTTTTCCACTGTTTACACCTCTCCACGGATTCAAGCTATAAGGTAGATAGGATTTGTATAGAATATGTTCTATGTATTGCTCTCTCTAAGTCTATTTATGGGAAACAAGGGATGGTTTTATAAGAATTTAAGGTACTCTCAACGATGAATGTGTATATATATATATATATATATATAGCCCCATGTTATACAGTTTTTAACTGATTAACATATTGTGTTTAATTCATGCTTCTTTTACATATCAAAATTAAAGTTAAAGTTTAACAATTAATTCATGCGATTTTTATATCTTATGATTACATCTAATGATAATAAATTTTATCAACACTTTAATTCTATTTATAAATCAATTCTAGTATATCTTATTTAAATTAAGAAAAATATCAAATATTGTTAACACCGCTTTAAAATTTAACAATTTTTTTAATTTTATTTCTACTTAATATATACAATTCCCAAAAAAAAATATTTTATACAATAATAGATAAATGATAAAATTATATATTTATGTAAAAAAAATATTAAAAAAATACTCTCTATTCCTCTTATACATAAAATCAGAGGAGCATATGGTGTAATAGAAATTTGGTAAAAAAAAATATAGTATAAGAGAAAAGGTAATATGATATTTATTTTTGTAATTATTTTGTTTTCCTTCAAACACAAATGACCACGCGTCAAGCAAGACTAGAGTGGGTGAATAGTTCAACATGCTAGCAGTAACAGGCAGGTTGGCCGTTGGCTGGAGATAATGTAAATCTAAGTATTCCCATTATATATTGACTGAGATCCATCGAAGTTTCTCGTTAATCAAGTTCCTGCAATATTGATTTAATCTAACTCTTGACAAACTGCGCAATTGTTTAATTAGCAACGAAATTGAATTTTTTTTTAGTTATCCACCTGATTTGCCGAAATTTTGTCCCTATTATATCCGAATCCGACCCTCATCGCGCATCTAGCTATGATAGGTGAGTCTCTTAACGGGAATTTTTTGCATATGCTAAGACTCGAATTCGAGACCTTGCTTAACCGATACCGAATTGTTTATCACTCGGACTAATCTATTGGTATGAAAGTGAAATTTTGACTGGTACTACCCTTCGTTGATATTACAACCTGGTCCACCGGGCATCAAATACGAGGGAAACAATAATAAGGAAAAAGCTAACACGTCCAATCCAATTGTTTGTTATGATTAAGGAATGCTTAATCAAGAAGCAAATACTCCTATCCTATCACTTTTGCTTTTTAATTCAAAGCACTGATTTTATTACTTTTTTTTTATTTTATTGTTAATTTATGGAAAAGTACATATATCCTGATTCCTTTTTGTAGTTTTAGGCGTAATGGGCCAACTGAAATCAAATTAAGCCCAATACCATGTGGATAAAATCTACGAAGGGACGGACTGAACCCAGAAGCCCAGGATGAGAGATGCCACTACCCGGAGCTGACTTAAAAATTAAAAACAATTTTGCGATGAGCATGGATCGAACACGCGACCTTCGGATCTTCAGTCGGACTCTCCACCAACTAAGCTATCCTCACATCCAATTTATAAGCCATATAATATTTTAATAATATTTAGTAGTCTTTATTGTTTTTCGATCTTGCATGACATTATATACGTGTCAATTTTCTTCCAGATCCTCTTCCGCAGCTCGATATTAGGATTTTCTGTTCCCGATCCACCTCAACAAAGAAATCGACGCGGACAATTTGGTACCTGGCTTCTGTTACGCTTGAGTCATCAGTTTCTGCCCTTCCCGGTTGAAACACAATAGAAGCGTTCAGTTCTCGGCTCTGCTCATCTCCTGTTTCTGGGAAATAATGACCTCGTCCGTGGCAAGATCGTACCTTTTGAGTCCTCCAAGCTCTCATCTCAAAAAATTCGAACTCCCTTTTCAAGATTTCAGATCGATTCCCCAGAGCTTCTATAGTTCTGAATTTCCTTGTCTCGCCCTGAGACACAAACGCAATGCTACGACCCCGATTTTCCCCAAAATCAGAGCTCAGAGTCTTCCCGGTACAAATGCCGACTATCTGCTTCATTGTTCAAACTCTGTTTACTCTGTTACTTAATTGGTTGCTCACTCTCCCAGATTATGCTCCCGATTCTAATTTTTACAAGGTGGAAGCGATTCTCAGGTTTTGAACCTTTTTCACTCGCTTTCTTTTATGTCTGCATGTGGAGTGGAAGGGGTGACCGATGTTTGTTTACTTGAGATAAGTTTTGTGAATTGACTAACGATCTTCATTGATCATATGTTGTTGAATTTTCCACGGAGCAGGCCTTGGCGAATCCCTCAGGTTTCTTCGGTATGGGCTAACCTTTGATTTGATCGGTATTATGTGCAATTAAGCGTTGCGGTAAATTCTTTAAATTGGGCAGGGAAACCTTATGAGAAGGTGATTGATATCAATGGAAGTGACATTATTCTAAGCCCCACCTACTGATTTTTGTTTTCCCGTCAGAACTATCAGCGTCTAGTCACACCATATTCCTCCACTTATATATATTTAAAGGATTGGCTTAGCCAATATTTCTGATGCACTGTTCATTTGGGCGGGCTTGTGCTATTTTATTGACCAACCACCGAGTGACCTAGTGCCATTACTCTCTTATTATTATTATTTTTTTCATGAAGGCTTTGTTGAAATTGGGAATCCGTGGCGTCACAGTATCTGATGCCCGGGGCTTTGGATCTCAAGGTGGTTCAAAAGAGAGGCAGGGAGGTAAGTTCATTTCCAACTGCAAATAGTTAAAACTGAAGAAATATCATCCTGTTTCTACATGCCTTCAATGCCTTTTATAAAAACGTTACGTCATTTATTGCGGGAGTCATGTTGAATGAGTTGACTTTCATGTCACTGTGATTTTCCTTTTATTGAAGGAAAAAGTAAAACCATGCCGTTCATAGCACTTGATCAAAATACTCGCATAATATCTTTTTATAATATAATATGTTTTACATGTTAATCTATGCATGTTCTGTACCTAAGTACATGATCATATTATTTTACGTTATTGATTTCAATGCAGGCTCCGAATTTTCTGAAGACAATTTTGTTGCCAAAGTTAAGATGGAAATAGTAGTGAGCAAGGGTCAGGTATGTGGACATTTGATAATTTGGGTGGAATTGTGCATTAAAATGGTCATGTACTCCTCTTGTTGAGCATAGACAATTTTGTAGATCAAAGGAGAGAGAGTATCCTCAGCTGTTTATATGCATTGGATTTTCTACTACTTTATTTTAAAATCCTGAACATCATATATAAGGAAGCCATAACCTTTCCTGTTTCATGACCTATTTGGGGGCGGGGGAGATGAGAGTTGATTCCTGATCACACAATGAAGTTTTCTTGCTGGAATCTTTTTCTCTCTGTAACAAACTGAATCATATAAAATGAGCGAATCCTAGTCAATGCCTACAAGTGTTTCTGACACTTCAAGAATGAATTTTGGCTACATATTCATGGTTGAAGGAAATTTCTGCGACATTGCTGATTAGATGTTATGTTTCAATTAGGTTGAAGCGGTTATAGACAAGATTATCAAGGCATCAAGAACAGGGGAGATTGGGGATGGCAAAATTTTTTGTAAGGCTTTAACATTCTTTGCCTAGACACGAATTGTACTGTCTGGGCTATTTACAGATTTATGTATATTATATGTGTGGATGGATCTTTATGTGCAGTTGTTTTAGGCATATTGATGGGCTATCTTAAGTCGATCATATGTATTCTCATGTAGTATATATCAATCTGCTTTGTCTCCAAGGAGAATGGATTTTCCAAACTTGTGATTACGTGAGGCTTAATTGATTTCCTGCTGAGCAATTAATTAATATTGCTTTTCTGTCTCCCTGATAGAGATGAATAATTACTAAAGTTTTTCAACTCAAAGCCAAAAGAAAGAAAAGAGTTATGCAGATTAAGTGAAATGATTGACTATGATCTTTTTGTGCTTCTTACTATTGTGATAACCAGTTAAACACAACTGGGAGAAAATATTGTATTTTAATGATCTCACTCGGCATAGAATCTCAGTTTTAATGAGTTCTTAATTATTGATTGATTGTGCAGTGACACCTGTTGCAGATGTTATAAGAGTCCGCACAGGTAACATGTTTGTGGAATTTTCCTCATGAAAGATTACACATATTTGTTCTGTCAGCAAAGAAACTGAGTAGCAGCTGAAAATGAATTTTTCAGGTGAACGTGGGGAAGTGGCAGTGAGGATGACTGGTGGCCCAGCTTCTGCTATATGAGCGTTTGGAACCAGAAATCTAGCTGACCCTCTTTTATAGCATTTCACCTTGTCCCCATGATTCTTTTTTTCTTTCTAAAACGCAGTGCTATTTAATTGTTATTTGCGGTGAAGGCAAATTGTGAAGCAATAATCAACTAATATACGCTCAGATAGCCAATAAGTGGAGGTTTGAATCGAATGCTTTTTTTTTAAAGTAGGCACTTCTTGATGTCCTAAATTTTTACGTAGCAATCATAAATCAAAACGCAAAGGAGTTAACAGGAGGAAAGTAGTTTTAAGCAAAATTTATATGTAGGTAGTTTTTAGAAATAATTTATAAATTGCTCTAAAAATCCTTAGACATCAATATATATATATTATAAAACTTATATACTAGTGGCATAATTTATTTTTAAACTTAATAAATACATAACATGAAGAGCGTGTCCAGTTTTCTTAAAATCAGGAGAACATAAGGAATCAAAAGATGTTTAAATAAATTTTCTATTTCTAACTACATCGAGTAACGTTGGAAATTTTAAATCTTTGTACCCCCATCATCCTATGATCTTCGTTTAAAGCTTCTCCAAATAATGCTCATTAAAATTAGAAATTATGTGCCAGTACTATAAGAATACTGCATGCTATTAAGATGATTTATTAAATATTTTGATAACATCTACTAATTGCATAATTTGTATCGCACTAACACACTGCCTGAAAACCATATGAGGCGCGGCGCACTCTTCCAACAACTCTTCCACTGCATTCTAAAGGATAACTTGATCTTTCTCTGTTGGATGAACGAAAAATTGGATTAACATTTAAGAACAATTGCAATCATGTCAGTCAATCTAGGGTTTCCACAATCTTTAGAGAACAGAAGTTTGGGTATTCTAACTTCATGCGTTCTGAAGAAATTACAAGCAAATAGAAAAGGAAGCTGTTGGTAAAGCAGTAAATCACCATCGTCTACAACACAAGATCCTGATATACTGGCTCAACTTGAAAAGAACATATTTTCTCAGTTTAGGCGGCCGCTGTCCTGCCCACAAAACTGACCTCCCACACACCAAATGACATTCGAATGAATGATCCAAGATATGTTTCTTGAACCTTACTAGTTTGAAAGCATATTGTAGACGACATATTTAGTATCTCAGAAATATGTTTCCTGTCCTAGTGGTTTTGTATCCTGATTTATTTTCTGATTCTGCTCAGGTTTTAGCCTGTTTGATGTACATTTCTCATTTGGCTTTAATAACTTTCACCCTCTTCGCCCAAAAACCATGTTTCCAGCCACGTGGGCACCTCTAGGTCTCAGGTCTTGACATCTTTCCTTCTGCAACCACAAGTTCGAAATACAATGACAACATATTGGTACTGTGGTATAACGTGGTACCAATCATGTTCAGAGAAACAGCCCTGAGAAGCAGCCGTTTGACAAACCACGTTCTAATTTTGATGTCTCAAGTGGCTCCACGTACTTCATGAACTTGGACTGGCCGTGCAAACATGGCCATTTTCCGTGTCAAGTTATGAAGAGCCTCATGCCTATTTGTCAGCTCCATTAAGACCTTGATTCTCTTAAAAGAAACATTACTTGGCTTCTGACCTTTCTCAATCATCTCCAAGAAACATTTCTCCGCTTCCATTAACTTTCCCATGTCACAGAGCAAGTCAAAGAGTACATCAGAAACCAGAGTATAGGAGCCAAAACCCTTCTCTACCATGTCGCTCCATAGCTGCAGTGCCATCTCAACCTTTTCCTGCCTCCTAAACAACCTTATTAAGAACATGCAAGATTGTGTGTTTGGCAAGCATCCAGTTCCGATCATCCTTCTGTACAAATTCCAGGAATTCTGCAAATCATTAGACCAGTAATAAATCCTAAAGAATAAATTGTAAGTAGTTGCATTTGGACTTAGACCTTCATTCACCATCTCATCCATTAAGCTGTGAGCATCACGAAGCCTCTTTGCAATGCAGAAATTCCTTATGGCTGCATTATATGCTGCAACATCAGGATAACACCCATACTCCTTCATCTCTTTCAAAACATCTCTAGCTTTATCTGGCTGACCCATCAAGCCCAATCCACCGATGATAGAAGTATATGTGATTACATCAGGTACCATATCCTTATCTCGCATTTCATCAACCACCTTATAGGCCTTCCCTATTTCATTCCCTTTACAGTAGACATCAATCAGACAATTATATGATACAATATCTGGTTCTACCCCCATTGCTCTCATTTCCTTAAAGAATCTCTCAGCTTCCTCAGTGGATTTCCATCCTGACAAGAGAATGTTAAAAGTTTGCAAGTTTGGCCGGAAATTATGCTTTAAACTATGATAAACATTTCTCGCATCCGTCATACTCTTCTCTTGGCACAAGGTTCTCAACAAAGCATTGAAACAGGTCGTATCGAATTCTGGAACAAACTTTTTAAACCTCCTAAACGATTCCACCGCCTCCCTCACTGAGCACACCTTAGCTATTCTAGCTAAGACCACCATAAGGGTGCGAGGGGTTATTATGGATTGATCTTTCCGTCTTACTTCAAGCAATAGGTCCCAAGTGTGGCCAAACATACGGCTTCGTCCTAAAATATAAAGCATAGTATCCAGGGAAAACGCAGAGTGAAAAAAACCTCGCCTTTTGCCAGTATAATAGAAAAATTCCAAAGCTTGCAATGGGTTGGAATGACTGAATCTGACCCGTTTCAAAGCTGCGTCAACTAAATCGTTGGAGAGGAAAACTCCACTTGATTTCAGAGAGTGCTTGAGGTCTTTAGGAGATGAAGAGGAAGTGATGATGCGGAATACTGTTTCGACTTCGTCGTGCAGATTGGGTTTTGTGGAGCAAAAGTGAGCGATTGAGAAACGAAGGTGGTACCTGGATGGCGATGGAAATGAGACAGACCTCAGCAACATCTGTGAGATTGAGATCGGTTCACTTGGTTCTCCAGACCACTGCCGCCCACTCAGCTGGGCTCGCTCGGCCTAGGTTGTCGGGGCCGCTTTCAAGCGACGGCGTATTTCCAGTCACTCCGAGGCGTTACTTGTATAATATGCCCTTCTTTTTGCCAATGAGATATATACATATTTTGATACAGCGAGTGTGTGGTAACCCTACGATTTTAATCGATTTTAAAAGGATTTTAAATTTTGATTTAAAAAAATTTAAAAATAAATAATTATATTTATTTAAAAATAAATAAATTAAACTACAGTTTAAAATTAAAATTTTGTATAAATTATTGATAATAACTTTTAGAATAGTAGACAAATTTATAAATTATCCAATTACTATTTTACTCATATTTTTTCTTAAACTCTATTTCTTTTCTCGTATTTTTAATAAAATTGTATCATTTTTAGTAATTTACTAATAACAAAATTTTTTTTAATAATAACTATCCAAACACTCATTTATTTAAAACTAATTTTTTTTATAAATTCTTCTCTATAAGTCATTTTCTAAAAGTTGTTTAACAGCTCTTTTTTTCATAAGCCTTCTTCTAAAAGTTTATCCAAAACTCAAACTAAGATTTTAAAATGACTCCTGGCCCAAACCTTAGTTTAGAGAAATTTTAAAATAAATAATCATATTTATCTAAAAGGACTTATAGATCAGACTATGATTTAAAACCATAGTTTTATATAAATTCCTGGGAATAGCTTCTGAAATAGTAAAAGAATTTATGAAATATCTAATTATTATTTTATTTCTATTTTTTCCACTCTCTCTCCTCTCTCTCCCATTCTCCTCCCTTTGCCTGTCTACATAAACTCTCCATCTTCATCTCCTCCGTCGCTCTTTGGGGGTCGTCGTAGATCTGGTCATCGTCGTACTGGAGAAAGAAGATGCTTATGGTGTTCCTCCTTTCGTCATTAGTGTCTTCGTCTCTCTCTTTTCTCTCCTCCGTCTGTCACCCTCGTCTCTGTCTATCGTCCTCTCCTATATACTCACATCCGTCCGCCGTCTCAACTTCAGTGTCAACCTCCGTCCATCACCAGGAAAAGAAGAGGATGAGGATGAGGATGAACAATGACGGTGGGATGTGAGGCTGCGATAGGTAATTTTTTATTTTATTTTATTTGTATTTCATACTCTTTTTGATAATTTATCAATCATAAAAATTATTTAACTAATAACTATTTAAACACTTATTTTTTTATAACCAATTTTTTTTCTATAAACTCTTATTTAGAAGCTATTTTTTAAAAATTATCTAAAAATTATTTTTTTCTAAAAACTTATCAAAACAACTGATAATACAATTCGTTCTTTTCAAATATTTATCTTATGGTTTGATTATTTATATTGTTTTCATAGAACATTTCCTTAAACTTTTCTTTTGTATATTTAATATTCATTGCACGTTAAAAATAAGATAGATTCATTTTGAGTTTTTTAAATATATAATTTCATTAAATTAAAGATGATCAATTATCTTATTTTTAAATGATTAAATAATTTCAATATTATTATTTTAAGAATATGTTGTTTACTCTTTATAATTAATAAATTGTTACCGTTGAAAAGAAATGTGCATGGATGGGATTTTGTTGGTACAAGGTAGGACTAGCTTTAAGATAGATTTTTAAAAAAATAGTTTATAAAAAAAGAGCTTTTGAACAACTTATAGAAAATAGTTTCTAAATAAGAGTTTATAGAAAAAAAGTTGTTATGGATAAATAAGTGTTTGGATAAATATTATCAAAATGACTTTTGTGATTAATAAATTACTAGAAAGGGTATGAGACAAAAAAATAACTTAAATATCACTGTTCAGTTCAACGTTCATCATCTTCTTCTTCATTCTAGTGTTCAGCGTCCACTAGCGATTGTCTACAGCGAGTAGTGACCACCAGTGACAGCGAGCAGTGACCACCAACAATAGTCCACAGCAAGCAGTGACCACCAGCAACAATCCACAACAATTAGTGACCACCAGCCACAGTCCACAGAGAGCATCGACCACCAGTGACAGCGAGCAATGACCACCTAGAAGTAGTAATTAGGGGTGTTCATAAAGCCCGCGGCCCGGTATGCCCACCCGAACCCACGAAAAAATGGCCCTGCCCAGCCCGATAAATATAGGGTAGGGCTGGACATCGGGCTGCAAAATACAACCCATGCTTTTTTCGGGTGGGCACCGGGCAGGGGGTTACCCTGCCCTACCCTGCCCATGAGCACCCCTTTTTTTATTTTTTCCGTAAATGCTACACTTAGAAGGGAGAATATGATAGTTACTGGTAACTAAAGGGTCATTTTAGAAATATAAGTAGTTAAGTACGTAAGTTGCATCTTTTAATATTTATAACTACATTAATTTTTTTAACTTTATTAATCATAATATGATTACATTATAAATTATAATTATTTATTTTATTTTTTTAGATACTTCATCCTTGTCAATATTTGGAAAATTGATGTAAAGTTGTAATTATAAACTACTTAGACTTCAAGATTTTTTTATATGCAATGAATTTCAAAACTTTAATTATTATCTTTTTGTTACCTTATTTTTAGTGGATTATAGATATTATTTAACTCTTGAAGACATATGAATATGATATTATTTTAGAAGTTTATAATTGCAGATTTTTTTCACAACATGAGCATAGCATCACAACTTGGGCAAACCCAGCCCGCCCATGCCCAGCCCAAAATGGTTAGGGCTTTTACCGGGCAGGGCCGGGCATCGGGCTGCAAAATACAGCCCATATTTTTTCTGGGCAGGGCACCGGGCAGGGGGTCGCCCTGCCTAGCCCTGCTCATGAACACCCATAGTAGTAATGACGGCGAAGAGAAGCGACAAAGAAGAGAGAGAGAACATAAGAGAAGAGAAGAGAAGAGAGATAGTGGAGAAAAATAGGGCAAAATAATAATTATGTAGTTTATAAGTTATTTTACTGTTTTATAAACTATTTCTAGTAATTTATCTAAAATTATAATTTTAAACCATAGTTTGATACATAAATTTTTTTAGATAAACATGACTGTTTATTTTTTTAAAAAAAATTAAATTAAAATTGAAGTCATTTTTTTTTAAATATTATTTTAGTGGGAATCCAAAAACACACTTAGTTGGATTTGGATTTCAGCCCAACAGTTAACAAGAAGGGGCAAAAACTTCCATGGGCAGAGGAATATTCCTCTATCGCCGTAACGGTAGCCTCAGTCACTTAGGACAGAGCAGAAGTGCTGATAGTTGGTACCAGGATTAAGGAACCCTTGATTAATGGCCTCCAGGCTCTGCTTCATGTGAGGAACTTGTAATACCCATTGATTTTTTTTTTGACGTGAGGTTACGAAAGAGTGTGAGGATTTAACCATGGGCAATTTGGTATTTTTTAATTTATATTTAGTATTTACTCTTTTTAACCGATTCTAAATTTTAAGCTCCCCTCCAGTCTCCAATATCAGTCCTATTGTTAAGGTACCAAATCCAGATCCGTCGATTTAGAATATTCTAATTTACTATTTTTCTATCGAGAAGATTTTTTTTTAAAAAAAAAGAAATACTTTTTCCTAGTTAAATTAAAACAAGAAAAAAATTGTATCTGCCCATCACTTGTTGTGCACGTGACTAATTATCCTTATCAATAGTTCAGCTTAATTTTGAGTTTATCTATTTTGATGAGATTGAAAATACTTGAATTTATCTATTACAGCTCCTTCCCATAAAAGTAAAACCGAGACACCCCCACTAATCCACTCACCAAACTAAAACTCGAACCGCAACCTCCCTATTGGAATGGCGTCTTTCGCCGTCTAAGAAACATGCTTGGAATACTCTGAAAGCCCTGGATTCGTAATTCCACATGTGAGTTGAATTCCCCGTCAGTTCTCCATTTCCAACAGCAAAAGCATTATTCCTCGCTACCCGCCAAAACTCGTCCATTCATTCCACCTTTCAGGAGGAAAACAAATAAAACAAAACAATCAAGGCTCAGATGTCACCTTAGCAACGTTGCTTCAAAGGAAGACCCTTCTTCCATCGCATCTTATGGACCCTTCCCTGCCCGGGGATAGCCCCTCGACGTCTTTCCCATCATTCACAAATCGGGTGGAATATTCGAGGGTATTTATTTTTTTCACAAATTTTAATTGTATACCTATATTATTTCTCCCTCTCTATTAAATTCTCTAAAATCACAATGGCTCACAGTGCTAATTGAATAAAATTAATGGATTTAATAGACAGAGAAATAAACATAGATACCAATTAGAAGTTAAAAAAAAGTATATATACTTACAAAATATTTTTTTCCCTTTTTTATTATGGCTATATATTGTGCCATGTGAACTAGCTATAATTTTTATGTCTCCTGCTATTTTTTTCATGCCTTTTGACCGGTCTTTCCTCAGACAAAATCCGTTATAAAGTTGGGAAGAAATTAAAATTAGTAGCATTTCAACTAAAATACCAGCACAGCAAACATGGCCTTGACTTTGCTTTTGGGCCTTTTATAAAATTTCTCTGGAATATTTATAGGAAATTCTAGCAACCTATTTAAATATTTATTATTTTTAATTTTTATCCCCACTAATTATTATACCAATATTAATTGGTCAAACTCCATTAATTATTCGAATAAAACTAGAGATATTTTTTAAATTTACATTTAATCAATTTTGACTATATTTTTTATCTGCGTTCTTTGTATTTCATAAAAAAAAATTATTAGAGAATTCCACCTTATCCAAACCATGGGCAAATTAAAGAAGCATTTTTGTTCATACTTGCCAACATATAGAGTAAACACACCTTCATTGCATTGTAAAATAATACATTTCACTCCATCTTCTTGCACTCTAATAACATTACTTATGTGACAAATTTTACAAAGATCAACTTAACACAATCTAGATCCAAAGATATATATATATATATATATATATATACACGTGTCTGCAAATTCTAGAGAGGACCGGAGCAAGAGTGATAGCCATGAAGAGAAGTACCGAGCCCCAATGTTTGAACAGGCACGGCTTAACCTAAGCGGAAAAAACAAAATCCCAAAATAGTGTGGAAAAAAAAAACATTCCCCATCCTCACAGAGAATTAAAGCAAAGCTCCATCTGTGTTCCATTTTGTGAGCAGAATGCTCCCATGGAAGCAGGAGTTATATTAAGCAGCAGAAGGGGCTTTTATATACCGAAGTTGACCAGCCTCCGACATTGCTGCTATCAGTGATTCCCTTTCCACTGATTCAGCATCGACTTCGACTCCACTTAAGGCCTTGTCGTAATCCAAGGATTCGTCGTTGTATATGTCCCACCATTTCTTAACCAGCATCTTTATGTCCTTTCTATCCATGTTCTCTTCCTTCCCCGTGTATCTCCATGGCTTCGATCCCTGTTCAACATTCATACAATCCTCTCAGCGTCACCTCGTTAAGATTGAATTCCTATACCAATAAAACTCGGTGGATAGGTAACTTACCGCAGCGCAGTAATGGACAACTTTGACTCTGTCGAGTTCCACATTCTCAGGGTGGCGCCACAACATTGCCAGGACGAGGTTGTAGACCAAGGGAATAGGTTTGTAAATGGGCTTGAAGTACATGTTCAAGAAATCTTGCTCTGCAAAAGGTGTGGGAGGAGTGATCTGGAGTGTTTTCAAGAGATCGTGGTATGTCTCCATTCCGGGCTCGAACACGAACATGCCGGCGTTGAAGTACAGAGCAGGTGGTTCGCCCATCTCGGCCGGCCACTGTACCTTGTCCGGGCATTGCTGGCAGTAACCGATCTTGTACTGTGGGGTGTGACTCCATGTCTTCTCGCAGAAGCAGTCCATGACGGCGTAGAAGTGTCCGTCCGGCAGATCAAATAGGTGGTCAATGTTGTCGTACACTTGAATGTCTCCGTCCAAATATATCATCTTGCCATATTCCACGAACTGCAAAAAATTCATTTTAATTTATTACATAACAGGGCAAAGTTTCAACAAGAACCACAAAACCCGTTAAAAGATTTGGTGAACCCATCCTAATTAACTGATCAGCCTTTCAACTGTAGGGTAACAAATGCTTTTAGTTTACGGGTGAGGAAACATAAAAGAAATGTTTGTGTTATAGAAATGCTATCGGGCCTCCGCGAACAAGGCGTAAGGATTAAGGTACCTCCCAAATACGGAGCTTAGAATAGTTGATAACGTAATAGGCCATGGCGAATTGAGTCTGGTTCTCGGGAGGATAAACGGGTTCGATCTCGCGTACGATGCAGCCCTGAGACTCCAAGATCCGGCGGTGCTCCTCCGGAACGTCGGGGAGGACGGCCACCACCAACGGATAGGCCGACCTCACCTTCCTGAGTCCCTTCGCCAAACCCACAACTCCTTTGACGTAGTCGCCATTTCCGGCAAGAAACGTGACGTAGGCGCGACTCGGCAGGGCGGGCGGGCTGGGGAAGACACCGGATTTAACTACGGTAGGGACGAGCTCGGGGGCCATGGTGAGAGGTAGGGGTCAAAGACGAGAAGTGTTGTAAAGGAAAGGATTTCGAATGAGGAAGGTTTTAAGATTCCTATGGGGCAGAAGAGAGCTGGATAGAGGACGGGGGAAGATGCCAATCTGAAGGAATCTAGCTAGCGGCAACTCAAAGCTAGGAGGGAGGGAAGTGTGAGGCTTACATTTATAGGCAAGAAAGGGCTAAGCGATTTTACGAAATGGTTGCTCCGTTTAATTGTACGTTGTTGAAGAGGTATGGGGCCGGATGTCCACCACGTGGAGAGATGGTATGGTCTGACGGCCTGGGGAGCGTCAGAGGGTGCTTCTGGAAAAATGTCCGCTGGGAATACCACCTCCCTCTCGGAACACGCTAGAGGAAGCTACTGTTTCTCTATATTTTCGCGAACACCCTCCACGTTTGCCGAGTTTTCTACAACTTTTTTAATTTTTTGCCGGCGCATATTGCCCCACCATGTGCTTCTCTCTCACTCTTTATTTCTTTCTTTAATTTGTCGCAACAAAATGTACCGGGACGATAATTTCTAGTATACATAAATAGGGATGCCGCAAGCACCCACACACTGGATATGGTCAAAAACTTCCCCAACATTGATTGATTGTGGGGGGAAACAATTGAACAAGCAACATGATGACGATTGGGGGGGGTGTTAATTGGGGATAAACCAGGCAAGTCTCAGGGAATAGCAAAAGTAGAAAACGACCAATTATGAGAGGTGGACTAATAAGCGTATGGTTGAAGAGTGGAGAGAGGAGTAGAGAAAGGCGAGTTTAGGATCACGGATAAATTCATGCGTGTGGGACATGATCATGGAATGGAAATCTAAATCGTGGTTCATATTCAGAGTTTGCTACGCAGGCGTCATGTCTGTCATGAAGCTCCATGGCAAATCTTGGGCGCTCCCTCCCCCCTTCCTACGTCGTTTCCATTCTCTCCATGGAAAAAAATATACCTTCTTAATTATACAAGAACCGTAACACATGCCTGTCATTTCATATGCGGCAAAGTTTCTGTCGTGACGTGGGCAATTCTTTATTGTACATATCGATTGCACTTTAATTAGTATTATTGAGGATAAATTTTATATTTTATGATAATGATAATAAAGTATATGATGTGATATTTAATACATATTAATAAATAAAATAATGATTAATTTTACACTTTTTTATATGTTTAAATTTTCAGTTTCAAACTAATGTAATTATCCCACTCAAATTTTTCCCCATTTCTTATTCAGCATGATAGAACCATCTTACAATATTGTATCATCCCATGGGTGTCATTTTTATGCGATCGCATTTCTACTTGGTGTGTGGCGGCACAGGCAAGGCAATTGGTTGAGCCAGGCTTTTTTGTCGTGAAACGGCGGGGCCCGTGGTCCTGAACTTTCTCAGACGCTCTTTTCATCTCTCCATTCTAAAATACGGCCCCTCATTTTCTCTTCCACACCATTCTTAGTGATTTGGTGTCGGCACCTACTTTTACTTCAACCTCACCTGTTTGAGAATTGAAGCCCAACTCCCGACTTGTTGACCCCTCGAGTCAATTTGAAGCATCAAATACTCACGATTCACGTCAATATATGTTCCATAGACGAGATTGAAATCTTTTTCCCCCTTTGCTGTGTTTTTTCGGGAGGAAAAAGATTTCAATCTAACATATTGGTTCAACTTTTAATACGTGAATTCATCCACGTTAGCGTGTCATTTTTAGCTAGACGTATTATTTTTTGTTAATATGGGGGTGGCGTGTCGGTGAGCTCCTAGGGTTGCAGGCATGGAGTTTGGTCTTGAATTGTCAATCAATCGAACCACTGTTCTGACTCTCTAGATCGTAGAATGCTTGACTTGTGATAGTGGTTATTAATATCAATAATGTTGCGGAAAGAGTAAACTTGCCATTTTCGTGGTGGTCGCTATACAAATGCAGCTCGCTGATTAGTGAATTATAATCATAGTTAAACGGAGAATTCTAATAATATTGAATGGATATGACTTGGTTTTCAGAGGAGTGTGTAAAAGAACACCAAGGCAGATAAATAGCAGCGTGTCAACAGAATTTGGTTGACCTGCTCATTTTAGGGCCCCACTTCCACGCCCTCCAATCCACGCAACGTCCCTCCCCCTGGGCCCCTCCTTCATCACTCCATCCCCTTCTCATTTCAATAATTTTCCCAGTTTCTGCCTTCTTTATCTGACCACTTTGCCCCAAAAAATATTGCAAGTGCTCGAATAACAACCTAGTTCCTTTTTTTTTGTAATAATTTTTTTTGAAAAGAAGAGTTAAATTTACCTACGATCTAAAAGTAGGATAAAATCTCCCTTCTTCTTAAGCGATATTAATATCGAGTAAAGTAAACTGTCTATTATCCTCAGGCGTAAATTTAGGTACCTAAGAGCTAAGATGCCTCCTCAAATATCGCGACTAAAACTATAATAAAATAATACTATTTAGAGTTCGAACAAGATCCAAGCGGTACAACCTAGTTCTTAACTTGTATTGAGAACCTATTAACGGCATATTCCAATTAAAATAGTCCAGGGCATCTATACATCCGTAGGGACAAGATAGAGTATGTGAACTGCGGAGCCCTCATGCTTGCCCTTTATTCTGGGCTGGTAAGAAAGAGGAGGCATGGGCTGGAACCCTATCATAGCCCGATCTTATGGGCCCATCAATGCTCAAGACGCGGGTCGCGAGGCCCAAAGTCAGACAGTTTTTGCATCAAGTATAACTAGGAGGAACAATAGACTGTTCATCCTATTTAATATTAGTATTGTGTAAGAGTAGAGCTGGTAAAACGGGCCAGAAACGGGCTGGCATTTTGCCAGCCCGTTTTGGGGCGGGCTGCACAGCCCGCCCCCTCCTGGCCCGCCAATGCTAGCGGGCTGGCCCGTTTTTAAGCGGGCCAGCCCGCCAGCCCGCCAGCCCGTTTTTTATTTTATTTTTTTATTTTTTTTATTTTTAATAATATTATTTATTTTACTCAAATATTATTTTGAATACTTTCATTATCAATTACTAGTAAAGATGATTAATTATTTGTTGATATATAATAATTGATTAATATTTTGTTAATGTTTATTTAGATTTATAGTTATAAAATTTGAAATTTTTTATAAAAAATATGAATTTTTAAGAGTATAATATGAACAATTTTTTTATTATACTAATATAACATTAGAAATTTTTTATTAGTATTTTAAAAGTTTAAAAATAATTTTTTAAAAATATTAAAATTTAAAAAAAAAAAAAAGTGGGCGGCTGCGGGCTAACCCGCCCCCAAAACGGGGCGGGCTCGGGCTGGCAAAATGCCAGCCCGTTTTGAGCGGGTCAGCCCGCTTTCCCACCTCTATCTAAGAGAAAGAAAAATTTAGTCCTATTTTTAGATCATGGGTGATCTCAACTATTTTTTTAAATTTTTGTACAAAAAAAACTACGAAGAACAAAGAAAAGTTTGACGCGCGTCTCGGCTAAAAAATAAAATGGGATTTACGTGTCTATTCCATAAAATTGGTTGATATATTGGGAAGGGAATCACTTAAAGTAGTGGGATTTTTATGCATCTTAAATAATTATTTCCTCCCCGTCAAAAATATAAAAGGTAAGTAAAGAGTTTATTTTGATCAATTCTACTCTATTTTTTTAAATTATAATTTTTTTAAATATTTATATATGATTACATATATTTAAGAGGTTCCAATTAAAAAGTAGTTAAAATGTATATTTTTAAATAGGATATTTTAAAAAAATTAATACATAATTATTATAAATAATTAATTTAATTATTTTTTAATTAAATAGATTTTACAGTGATCAGAAGAAACAGCTGTGTGGCTATACTTATTGCGCGCGATGGCTTCACATTGGATAAACATGACAAGCTGATACGGGGCTGGCAAGAATATTCCTATCTTTAGTGCAATGCAAACGCCCAGTGACATCATCGTGATTACGCCTCACTTTCATCTTACCTCCACCACCACGCCCCTTATCTTGCTCTCTCTCCTTCATCTGCTCTGTTCATCATGCTTACCCATTCCATTCTCTTATTTCCTCGCGAAATGTAAATTACTCCCCTTTCAACTTTCATCACACTCTATTAATTATAAAATTACCCATTCCAGTCTCGTGTGTGATTATAAAATCACCTCAATGCTCCAAACGGACTGCTTGAGATTTTGCTGAATGATAATTAAAAAAAATACAAATATTGAAGATTGAAGCAAAGCTAACGCATGATTTGCCCGGGTTATGAGTAAATTGTAAAGCAGTTTTGCTTTCTTAGGCGGCTATGGCCCTAAAGTGAGTGTGTGTGTGTTAGGGAAGCGTCATTACCAGAGACATTGTAACATCAACATCAGTGCCTTTATTGCAGATGTTGGGACGGTATACAAGGCGTGATTAGTCATCAATACTTGATATCGTGCTCTCTCTTTCACAGCAAAAACAAAACGTGCGTTGTGCACAGATTCATGCATTCCCGCCGCCTATCCCTTAATTCTACCCTGTTCTGGTTTTGTGTTTAAGTCATTTTATTAACGCTACGCATGTCCCAGTCACGATTCAGAATATAGACACGTTGACGCGTTTCCCTGTTTTCTATCGTTTGGTAAAAGAGCAACACATGATTCATCAGAGGGAAATGGAAGATGAAAAGTGAACACACGCATCATCACCGCCCGATGAAAACTGGCATTAGATTAATATTTTTCCATTTGCATATAACAGAGGGATATGAGATATTTATTATAATTATATAACCTATTTAGATATTAATTAGAATAATTAATAGGGAAAAAGACAAAGAAAGACTATGTGAATTAAAAAAAGATAATTTGGGCATACAAATTTATAAAAAGACAGATTGGGTAGGAGGTCCAATCTGTCTTTTATAAATTTGGATGAGAATACCAAATTGCCCCCGGAAGAAAAAGACGAAGCTTTGGCATCAATGTGCAACAGTAATTTCACGAGATTCCATTTCGTGTTTCTATCTGCAGCAATTCAATACTATTTATATATTTTGTTATATACTTTTTTTTCTCTCCTCTCGTTCTTGAGTTCTGTCTACAGCAATTAACTTTGATTTAAATCTTTCAGTATCATTATCAAACCGGTGGTCCGGCAAATTTCTCCTCCTTCGCCAACCTTTAATCTTATGAAACTGGTGGTCCAGCAAATTTCTCATCAGAATTCCTTAGATATGAATGGAGGCACGCATGGGAATCCAGCTCCAGCTGCAGAGAAGGGATGAGGATCAGACTGAGTTTGAGAACGGTAGAGTGAAACATCCCCAAAGGTGTTTGCAAGTTCCCAATAGTGTTTGCAACTTACTTAATGGTGTTTACAACTTTCCCAATGGTGTTTGCAACTTTCACAATATTTGTTACAACTAATTGCACAAGGGTATTTACAAGTTCCCTAATGGTATTTGCAACTTACCCAATGGTGTTTGTAAGTTCCCCAATAGTGTTTGTAACTTACCCAATGGTGTTTGCAAGTTTCCTAATGGTGTTTGCAAGTTCCCCAATGGTATTTGTAACTTACCCAATGGTATTTACAACTTTCCCAATAGTAGCTGTAACTTCCACAACGTTTGTTCCAACTAATTACACAATGGTATTTGCAACTTACCCAATAGTATTTGTAACTTTCCCAATAGTATTTACAACTTCTATAACGTTTGTTGCAACTAATTGCACAAGAGTATTTACAAGTTTCCCAATGGTGTTTGTAACTTATCCAATGGTATTTGTAACTTTCTCAATGGTGTTTACAAGTTCCCTAATAGGATTTGCTATTTCTCCAATGGAATTTACAACTTGCATAATGGGATTTGCAATATCCCCAATGGTGTTTGCAACTTCCACAATGTTTGTTGCAACTAATTGTATAAGGGTATTTGTAAATTCCCAAATAGGATTTATAACTCTCATAGTGGGATTTGCAAATCGTTTTATAAGGTCTGCAACTGATACAGTTAGTATACCACTCTGCTAATGATGCTTGCAAGTCTTGCTATGGTTTTTACAATTTCCACAATGATATTTACAACATTACCAATGGGATTTACAACATATAACCATAACGCACTGTACAATTTTATTCATGACATTGACTACTTAATTGATGCCACTCGCAAAAAATCATCCTGCCTATGACAGCAATTATATTTCATATGAACAAATTTAAAGTAGACATTAATATCACACAATATCATGATAGTGTTAGAATTGCTTTTTAATAAAATCATGGTTTGGGTCATTTTAAATTATTGTTCTTTATAAGTAAGAAAAAAATGGTACTGGGGGCCAGGAACAATGCCATTATTTTAAATCATCAGTTCATCATATATAATTGAGGCTTCTGCTTCGCTATATATGCATGAGGATTATCCATTCTAATCAAATACTACCAATCCAATATTTGCAAACTCAGGTTTCTTCCTAATATATGTCAGATGACTCAACTGAAAAGTCCATTTTCCCTATGAATCTTGGGTAGCAAAGTTTTTCTGCTAGCCGCTGATCATTAAACACAGCAGAGACAGCAATTGACTATGATTGCCACCGGTCACTTCTAAAGAAAATAAAGCACAGAAACTTGATGTTTCCAGACGTAAGTGCCACAACCTTGATCGCAAATTCAGATAGCGATCCTTCTCAAGACAAATTAATAACAATGCTGGAAATATATAAATTTTCCAATTTGAGTTTAATGTTATTATTAACAAAAAATATTCTAAAGATAATATATTATTAACCAATAGTATTTCTTTGAAAAATCGTAGTTAAAGAAACAAATAGATAATTCATCATCTCTGTCAAGGGTGCTGATGTCATTGTATGTATCTACTTGGATATGAAAATCACTTTCAAGTTTTACGTTTGCCTTAACAACAAGGGAGATTAAACTTACAAGCTAGACCTATTAATTACACACACAAAATACAAGTAACAGGGCCTAACAAGCACAAGCAAGTCATTTAGTTTGGTAGAGCATACATGGCAACGCAAAAGTTGATCGAAGACAAGGAGCAGTGGTTTAGCGGATTCATATGTCCCAGGATGCCCACTTATGAAATCAATCAGGGAAATAAAAACATGATAAAAAGTCGTTGTGTTGCTTCCAATGTGGCACATGGATTTCAGACATTCATTGTGGATTCCCAACACTTACAGATTGAAATTAAGGGGAGAAGAATACGATAGGATCATCAATGAAGAGGGCATGGAATGTCACCTTCCATTTCACCATTCTAGTCATGATAAGTTAAGATTTTATACTCCACCTGCATCCTAGAATATTACTTCAAATACAACTCTCCAACAGTTACGAAGGCAATACAACAAAGTCAAATTTTAGGAAGTGGAACCACTTAGCACTGAAATATATAAAGAGCTACACACATGAGGAAACAGAATGTGACATAGGAACCAACTGCCCCTAACAATGCAGAGTTGGGGATATCCTCATGATCAGCTAAGGAAATCAGGTTAACTAGGCTCGAGTATAACATCCATGATCATGGACTTTTCATAAGTTCTATACATGTCAAAGCAATATTCAATTTGGTTTTAACTTTATGCCTTTCCACACCTAAGAGTAAGCTCCAAATCATCCATTCCCTCCTCTTGCACTATCATCTCGCCCTCCCACGGTTTGTGCAATTAGTTGTAACAAATATTGTGAAAGTTGTAAACACCATTGGGGAAGTTGTAAACACCATTAAGTAAGTTGTAAATACTATTGGGAACTTGCAAACACCTTTGGGGATGTTTCACTCTACCGTTCTCAAACTCAGTCTGATCCTTGTCCCTTATCTGCAGCTAGAGCTGGATTCCCATGCGTGCCTCCATTCATATCTAAGGAATTCTGATGAGAAATTTGCTGGACCACCGGTTTGATAATGATACTGAAAGATTTAAATCAAAGTTAATTGCTGTAGACAGAACTCAAGAACGAGAGGAGAGAAAGAAAAGTATATAACAAAATATATAAATAGTATTGAATTGCTGCAGATAGAAACACGAAATGGAATCTCATGAAATTACTATTGCACATTGATGCCAAAGCTTCGTCTTCATCTTCCGGGGGCAATTTGGTATTCTCATCCAAATTTATAAAAGACAGATTGGGTCTCCTGCCCAATCTGTCTTTTTATAAATTTGTATGCCCAAATTGTCTTTTTTTAATTCATATAGTCTTTCTTTGTCTTTTTCCCTAATTAATAAATATTTTTAGGTGTGGCCCGTAGTCATTAGGCCCAGTCTAATGTGGATTAGTGACTCAGTTTATTTAAGGTTGATTTTTTGATGGTGAAAAACAATAATTAGAAAATTCAGTCTATCGTACGATTGTTTCCTGAGTCCAGAGTGAGACCTATTTTCTCAGCTTCCTCTCAAAGGTTTCCCACTGGTGACGATAATTCACAAGTTACCATCATTGTGCCTAATCACCAGCTGGAAGAACCTGTCGTTTATCTAACGGTATTTTCTTATTGACAGGTATCTCTAATTGATTCCAGTTCTTCCCAAATCCAGATCAGTAAAGCTAATGGCAAGAGGTAATTTTAAATTTTCGCTACATCTTATATTTGTATATATAATAGTATGGAGTGATTATTATATATTTGAGATATTTATTTTCTAACATGTGGTATCAGAGTAAGGTCTTCAGATCATCTTGCCTTAATTATTGACCTTTATTTTTTATGAGTAACACTCTTGAAAAGAATAAAGAACATATGGAACCCTAGACATCATAATTTATTATTATTTTTATATAACTTTGTTTGTTTTTTATCTTTCTCTCTTTTGTCCTTCTTCGTGACCGGCGGCGAGCGACGGAGAGAAAGAAAAATTTAGAGGAGAACTATCACTGTGAGGTCGCCGCGTCGCCTACTGCAAATCACTGTCGCAGCTGCTGCAAGTCCTTTAGTTGCCGCGCCTAGCACCGTACGTGAAGGAGCCGTGAGAACTGCCAAAAAACCAAAGTTGTTGTGACGATGAGAGTGGCCATCGCAAGCTCACAGTGAGATCGCCTACTTGAAGTCGCTAGAGACAGAGGAAGCCACCATGAGAGGCAGTTGGAAACAGGAGTATGAGGTCGCCGCCAGAAAAGCCCCTAAAGCGTCGCCGGCGTCCATTGCTCTGGAAAGAAAGTCGCGGCCGCAGGATGACTCAGGATTGTCAGGTCGTGAGTCGGGTTAGGTTAACGAGACTCACGGAGAATGGCCTTGTTATTTTTTAAGTAGACCACAGGTATTAGAAAATTATGAATGTGTTCTAGTTTCATCACTTGAATAAATATATGATATGCTAATGTCTTTGCCCACAGGTAGACATTGGTGATACGTATTTATATTGCTTGCGTGCTACATTTGAGATAAACATGCATACAAGGCACGGTGACTTGTGATTGCTTCAATTTTTACTCGTGAGCTTATTTGTATATTTGTCTATTTTCATCTTGCAGATCTAATTGCTACCCCCAGGATTATGGCTGATGTAAGCAACAAAATAATCTTAGATGATAGCATTAACTATACTGACTGGAGAGATGATATTTTGCTGCAGCTTGGTTTCTTAGATTTGGATTATGCCTTAAAGTATGAAAAACCTCTAAGACTTAATGATGCCTCCAATGATAGAGAGACAAAGAAAATGTATAATATATGGGAAGGAGTAACCGTTCATCTCTTCTGCTTATATAACAAAGGATCACCAGAAGTATTAGGGGAGCAGTCCCTAAGTGTGACACAGCCAAAGGGTACCCGAAAGCCTTAGATAAGCAATTCAAGCTGACAAACAAGCAGATGGGTAGTTTCATCGTGTCTGAATAATGTGCTAAGAGGCTTACAAGTATTGGCGATGTGAGGCAACATGTAATGGAGATGAGAGGTATGATTTCATCGTGTGTTACTTTTGAATCTAACTTTTCTAGCGTTAATGATGACACTTGGTGGATTGACACTGGTTTGATGATCTACATTTTGACTACCACACAGGGCTTTCTGTCAAGCAGGCCTCCACATCCCAATGAGAAAATTATCATTTCAGGCAGTAGGAGAGGAGATCCTGTGAAAGCTGTTGGAACTTTTCGCATAACCTTTTCAAATAATCATATTTTAGAACTTTATGATGTGCTTTATGTTCCTTCTTACAAAAGGAATTTAATTTCTATATCAAAACTCATTCCATTTGATTATCATTTAGTTCTTTATAAGAAACTCATGACTTTGAAAAGGGATTTTATTTTGATTGCGAATTTAGTTATGATTGATGGCTTATTTAAAATTATTTCTGATTCGCCTCAATCTTTTTCTATTTCGCGTAGTACTAAGAGAAGTGTCATTGATGAGAATTCTTATAGCCTGTGACATAGGAGATTGGGACACATTTCCGTTGATAGAATCAAAAGGTTAAATAAAGAAGGAATTCTTCCATCTTTGAACCATTCGAAATTTGATTCTTGTGTGGACTGCATAAGGGGAAAGCAGACCAATAAATCACATAAAGGGGATAAGAGAAGTTCTGAATTGCTAAAAATTGTACACACGTATATTTGTTGCCCTGATTTGACTGCACATGGTTAAAAGTATTTTATCACCTTTATTGATGATTACTCACGATACATGTATGTCTACATGCTTTATAATAAAAGTGAAGCACTGGATGATTTCAAGGAATATAAAGTGGAAGTAGAAAAATAGATTGGGAAACCAATCAAGATCGTGAGATCAGACTGTGGTGGTGAGTACTATAGCAGATACACTAGTGAAGGACATGTGCCAGGTCCATTTGCTAATTTTCTTCGAGAGCAAAGTATAGTAGCCCAGTATACTATGCCTGGATCACCTGACATGAATGGTGTAGTTGAAAGAAGAAATAGAACCTTGCTGGATATAATTAGGAGCATGATAAGTAGCTCCAAACTACCATCTTTTTTATGGAAGGAATCACTCAAGACAGCAACATACATATTAAACAGGGTTCCAATAAAGGCGGTGTCCAAGACACCCTTTAAAATCTGGAAAGGATAGAAACCAAGTTTAAACCATTTCAAGGTATGGGGTTGTCCTGCTAAAGTAAGAGTATATAATTCACATGAGAAGAAGTTTGACACCTTCTAGAAGTAAGACTATTAGAGCTTACTTTGTAGGCTATGCGGAGAAGTTTAAGGGTTATAAGTTTTATTGTCATCCACCTTCTAGAAGGTTTGTTGAGTCTAGGAATGCCAAGTTTCTTAGGAATGATATGATTAGTGGGAGTGATTGTCTACTAGATGATCACATAGAGCGAACCACTGATGTCATTCATAAGGGGACATCAATAATTAATGATCATCCTATAGTTAGGATTGACATTTCTACTGTTATGATTGACATTGAACGTGATATAGACCATGTAGCTCAAGTTGACGATGCTAAACAAGATGGACACATACCGGATGGTCAACCTATCACACAAGTGGAACCACCACAAGATGCGATAGATGATGTTCTTATTCAGCAACCTGGATTAACCTAAGAGGTTGAATTGAGGAGGTCAACTAGAGAAAGAAGACCGACATTACCTGATGACTACGTAGTGTATTCTGCTGAAGTTGACTGTGATGTAAGTATTGAGAATGATCCTTTATCGTTTACTCAGGCTATGAAGAGTGTGAACTCTAAGTTGTGGCATGATGCTATGATTGATGAAATGAATTCCATGACAAATAACCATGTTTAGAAACTTGTAGAGTTGCCTAGTGGGTCTAAGGCCATTGGCTGTAAATGAGTTTATAAAACCAAGAGAGACTCACAAGGTAATATCGATAGATATAAGGCTAGGTTGGTTGCTAAGGGTTTCACTCAAGTGGAAGAAATCGATTACAGTGAAACTTTTTCACCTGTATCTAAGAAATATTTGTTTCGTATCATTATGACATTGGTTGCACATTTTGATTTGGAGTTACACCAAATGAATGTGAAGACTGCTTTTCTCAATGGTGAACTGGAGGAAGAAGTCTATATGAAGCAGCCTGAGGGGTTTGTTGCAAAAGAGAAAGAACATTTGGTATGCAAGTTGAGGAAATCAATATATGGTCTGAAATAGGCTTCACGGCAGTGGTACTTAAAGTTCCATGAAGTGATTACATCATTTGATTTTGTTGAGAACATCATGGATGACTGTATATACCACAAGGCTAGTGGGAGCAGGATCATATTCTTGATTTTGTATGTGGATGACATTCTTTTTGCTATCAATGATCTGGGTTTATTGCGTGAGGTGAAGCAGTTTTTGTTCAAGAGCTTTGACATGAAAGACATGGGTGAGACATCTTATGTCATTGGCATAAAGATCCATAGAGATATATAACCCAACGTCTTGTGGGCTTGTCTCAAGAGGCTTACATTGTCAAGATTCTTGAACGATTCATAACGCATAACTGTTCATCTAACGTGGCTCCTATTGAAAAGGGAGATAAATTCAGTCTAAAACAATGTCCTGAAATCGAGCTTAAAAGGAAACAGATGGAAAGAGTCCCATATGCCTCAGCAGTAGAAAGCTTGATGCATGTACAGGTTTGTACAAGATCTGACATCGCTTTTGCTATGGGTATGCTGGGAAGATATCAAAGTAATCCTGGGGAAGCACATTACAAGGCACTAAACACTACACGCTCACATATAGGAGAACAGACAGTTTGAACGTGATTGGATACTCAGATTCAGACCTTGGAGGATGCGTAGACACTAACAAGTCTACATTTGGTTACATCTTCCTGTTGGCAGAAGGAGCTATATCGTGGAGAAGCGTTAAGCAAACTCTAACAACTCCTTTAACTGGTGATGCTGAGTATATCGCGTGTTTTGAAGCAAGTTCACAAGCTATTTGGATAAGGAATTTTATTGCTGGGTTTAAGATTATGGATTCAGTCTCTAAGCCAATCAGAATGTACTGTGATAACGCAGCTGTGGTGGCTATAGCGAACAACAAAAGGAATAAAAATCGAAGCAAGTTTATGGAACTTAAATTCCTTTGCTTGAGAGAAAGAGTTCAGGATAGCCAGGTTTTCGTTGAACGTATCAGTACATTGGATATGTTGGTTGATCCTTTGACGAAAGGATTGAAGCCGAACGTCTTTGTGATACATGTACCTCATATGGGATTTCGTCCAACTTTTGATTAGTGGAGGTATGAGCAATGAAATTATATTTTGTGGTTTATCATTTCAAATTTATGATTGTATACATTTGTACTGTTGAAATTAATAAACATTGAGATAGGAACCGAATGAACATTGAGTTAATGTATATTGTGATACCCATTAAGTGATGGTGCTACCTGTAATACATGGAAGGTAATACTCGATCATAAGGGGCTTATCGCCATAATTCTTGTAGCATGACATCAGTTTACCTAGACAGGGCAATGACATTGAGTATACGGGCCAAGTGGGAGAATGTGAGATATTTATTATAATTATATAACCTATTTAGATATTAATTAGGATAATTAATAAATAGTTCTGAGTGTGGCCCGTAGTCATTGGGCCCAGTCCAATGTGGGTTAGTGACTCAGTTTATTTAAGGTTGATTTCCTGATGGTGGAAAACAATAAGTAGAAAATTCAGTCTATCGTACGATTGTTTCCTGAGTCTAGAGCGAGACCTATTTTCTCAGCTCTCTCTCGAAGGTTTCCCGCTGGTGACGGCAGTTCACAAGTTGCCATCACTATGCCTAATCACCAGCTGGAAGAACCTGTCGTTTATCTAACGGTGTTTTCTTGTTGACAGGTATCTCTAATTGATTCTAGTTTTTCCCAAATTCAGATCAGTAAAGCTAATGGCAAGAGTTAATTTTGAGTTTCTGCTACATCTTATATTTATATATATAATAGTATGGAGTGATTATTATATGTTTGAGATATTTATTTTTTAACAAGGGATGCCACGATTCAACGCGAAATGGAAAGAAGGGATTCTTAACTTGTTGGTCGGGGAACATTACCATCCTAGGAGCATTCCAATGTAGGGGCTTGGTCAACTACTACGATAATGGGAATATCTATTCTATGGGATACAGCATATAAAAGCAGAGCATCTGCAACAACGATATTCAATTCCGATTTCCTACTCACTAATTAATTACCCCCTCCACAGTCCATTTTCACCCTATTCGGGCATTGCAGAATAAATTGATTGACGTCCACCACAGGGCTTGACTCTGTCGAATGTCTTAACATTAGATAAAAAGTTGTATTGTACTCCATAGGTAACCAAAATGACCATTTTATTCTACTCTTGTTTCATAGGACTTTCGACTGTCAGGATATGATTATCTGTACAACATTGATTATATCTTATTGATTACTACTTTAAACAAAGTAGTAACAACCCATTGCAAACTCCATTCTCCAAGAATTAGATTTATGTCGATATGATCATGAATCATGATCCCCGCAAGAAAGAAAAGTATTCACTTTTGACCGGAACAGAATATTAATACAACTGACCTACCATTTAGTGCGGTATTCTGAATTTTTTTTAGAAGAACAAACTAATTATTGTGATCTTGATAATTTATTCTCTAAAATGTTTCATCTCATCTCTGCCAGTTCAGTTGAAGTGTTGAGCCCATATTTAATTATTTACTTTAACAGGCTACTCTAATCGAGTGATATCCTCGTTAAGTAAGAAACGAATATCTGATCCTAAAAGTTCCACATAAAATAAGCGAGTTGGAATATTGTACAGGCAATGTTGGACTAATGGAGTATACTCAACCTCGGTCAATACTAAAAAGGAGAAGCAGAGGAAGAAGAAGGGAACGGAAAGTGGAAAGCAATTTCGGGGAAGGAATAACTCCAATTTCGTAACCCAAGCCAGTGAATGTTGGCATTTCTCCCTTCTCTGTTCTACAGTTCTACTCCCCACTTTTGGGGTAATGCCTACAATATGCCCTCTTCATTCATTCACATCAGCATCAGCATCAGCATCAGCATCAGCATCAGCATCATTCTTCCTAAAGTCTCTCTTTTACACATGCCGAAGAAACATTGGTTTACTCACTAACATAATGCAAACATTCTATTTGACGCACTGTTCAGTTGCACAGGGATTTAACAGCAAGCCATGGACCTGACTGTCTTGTTTATGTTACTGTCATTTCTGTTTCATATGAGTACCATGTACGACTGAAATTGAATTCTACGCGGTTCATGATTGAGGGGGTTGAAACTTTTTGCCGGGAAGACTCATTTTATTCAGTTCAAACCAAACCCGCGTCGTATGATTGGTTTATTTCACTTCATCTTCAAGTCGATGGCCGTAAGGCTCCATCATCAGTCAAACGGAGACGGAGTTCAATTCTTCCCTAGTCTTATTGACTTCTCAGCGTTTCTGTGCGCTTAACATCCAAATCTATTCTCAGGTAAGTGATGGAACTGTCAAGTTTTGGACTTTTGGTTGCCATTCGAGGGTCAAAGCCATTCTTGGGTAGTGGAAGACACTCATCGTCACAGACTCCTATGAGCCCATTTCTACGCTTCTCCCCCAATACATAATTGCCCGTTTAGACTTAGTAAGAAGCACAGGATACATGGCACAGTGGTCGGCCTTGCGTGTGCAACTCGTGGTATTTAATCATCTTCGTTCCTCACACGGTAAAAAGCAAGGAGCATAACGGGCAAAAGACTTCCAAATCCTTATTGATATGGTACTTATAGAAAATTAATAGCACTGTCGCAGTCCAACAACTCAGCAATTGAATAAAGAAAGACGGTTGAATGATATGTTTACCGGATATACCACAACCTGTTGCGCGCGTGCCTTTGGGCGATAAAAGGAGAAGTCAATGGGTCAAACTCTATATAACAGCATAATTCTCTTAGTAGCATTAACGTTAATAATTTATTGAAACTGGTCCTGTTTTCTACAGATTAAATGAATCGAGGATAGAGCATTGTTGCTGTCTTCTTTTGGACGCACAAAACCATTGGCCAATCCAACCATTTCTTGTGTGGACTTACGAGCGGCTTAGTTTCGTTCGACTATATATAATTCCGAATCCCCCAATAACGAGTTCAACTAACAAAACCCATAACACACTTGTTTCTTCCCACCCCTGTCTCATTCACCAAACACTCTCTTGCTTCCTGAAAAACAGAGGAACGGCTTCCAAGATGATAGGGCAGTCTGCAGCAAATCGAAGTGAAGACGATATGTGCGTGAGGAAAGGTCCATGGACTGTTGAAGAGGATACCATTCTCGCCAATTACGTGGCCCTTCATGGTGAAGGTCAGTGGAATTTTGCCGCTCGCTGTTCAGGTAATCACTAGCCACTCTGTTTTACTCTGCTAATATCTCTTCCATGGTTCAAGCTTTGAGGGCTTCGACCATCCACCATCCACGATCACACGTATAGTTTATATTTTATAACAGCATATAATTGAATAACTACAGGTCTGAATAGAACGGGCAAGAGTTGCAGATTGAGATGGCTGAACTACTTGCGTCCCGGTGTTCGGCGTGGAAACATCACACTCCAGGAGCAGATATTGATTCTCGACCTCCATTCTCGCTGGGGAAATAGGTACGAATCCACACTTCTTATTATGATTCACGACACTTTTTGTCAGCCACATGGAATGGATGAAGATATTGATCCATTTGGAGGAATCCCTGTTAATTGTTTCCCCCCGTTTTTGGTTGTTATGTGATGTACGTTATAGGTGGTCCAAAATTGCGGAGCATTTGCCAGGAAGAACAGACAACGAGATAAAGAATTATTGGAGAACCAGAGTGATAAAGCAGGCGAAGCAGCTCAAGTGTGACGTCAACAGCAAACAGTTCAGAGACGCCATGCGTTACGTGTGGATTCCCCGCTTGGTGGAGCGGATTCGGGCCTCGTCCGAAGATCGACACGGTTCGGGAACAGAGTGGAGGAGACCCGATTACTCTTGCACCCCTCCCTATGCGGGATCGGAGCTCCAAGTGGCTTCGAATTCAGACAGCAGCGAAACATCGGGTCATCCAATAGGAAACGGGTCGGTGACCCAGACAGTAGAGCAGGGAGACGCACCGGAGAATCTATGGAGCGACGAGAATATATGGTTTTTACGGGAACAACTTCGTGATGAGTTCTGAGTGGCTGCAGTGTTGTAATTGGGCGTACAAAATTTGGTGTCAAATGTATCTGGATAGGTAGGTAGCAAGAGAGGATAGATATTGAGGAGTTTCAGTGATGATGTTAATGAAAGAAAGTGCCTTTTTCCTCTCAAGCGATCAATAATAAATCACAGCCTTTTTTAAGGATTTGATTGGGGCTGCTTGCTCCTACGATCGTGGAAGTACATTTGTGTGTGAGGAAAAGAAAAATGAGATATTCTGTGTTTATCATGCTTCAAGGGTTTTCCATAAAAGAGAGATAAGAAAAAAAATGAGGGTAGGGTTTAAAATCAGAACATGTCAACCGAGTATCAGTACGATTTTTGGTTTGTAGGTTATATTTCGGTCATGGAATGAAAGATTGAACGTGAAAAGGACTTGAATAACGTATTTCTGGTGAAGATGGGAAGGAAGGTTTTGTGAACTTGTTAGAAAAATCCTCGTCGACGAATCTAAAATCCGCTGAAGAGGCTAACGAAGAAGGAGGAGGCGGGGCAAAGTTGGGAACCAAGAAGATGAGGAGTAAGGTTTGAGGTGGCGCGAAGTTGTGAAGGACGGGATAGAGTAAACGATGAACCTTTGTGGAATGACAACGAAACAGTGAACGGAGGGAATTGGCAAGGCTGTGAGTGGTGGCCGGAGAAGAAGTTGCTACCAGGAAGTAACGATGAAGCAAGGATTGCAGAGGCTGAAAATCAGTATTGAATTAATGCAAGGGCATTTGATATAAAAACAAATGTGGCTTCCCACGAAATTCCGCAACGTCCCCGCGCTTCGTTTGATAAAGCTTCATATCTTCTGTTCATATTTGCCGATTGCACCTTAAAATTGGCTTTTGAACTATAAGTTTTTTTTTACACTATATTTCTCATCATTCGTATTTTTATCAATTGAATCAAGCTTTATGGAATAAGTCTTCCCTCGTTTTCGTTATTTTTTAAATTCCTTAATTCTTTTATGCTAAAATTCTATACTTATATATATATATATTCTTTTGAAAATGATATATCACTAAGAGTACAACACTTTAGAGAGTTAAAATTGTTTGTAAAGTGAGGATATCAAATATCATGCCTCACTTGATATATTTATAACCATTTTTTATCAACAATTTTTTTTTATTTTTAGGTAAACCTAAGGTATCCAGAAGTAGTGACTAATCTTCTCATAACGTAAAATTTCTACAGGGATTTTAGTACTAATCATGAGACTCTCTTTATATGTACTACTGAAAATTAAACTCTTAACTAAATATTTAAAAAATCTAGTTAAATACTGATTATACTATACCTTGTGATTTTTATCCATAAATTACTTTGTACACGGTTTATTATTTACCAGAATTTTTTGGGCCAACCTATTGTGTAACCGTATGATCCCTAATGGCCCAACAACGTGTATGATATTTTGAAACAGATGGACCCATATTTTATTATTAGGCAATCTTGGATAGATTTTGTGCAGATTCCACAAACTCATTTAGATAATGATGTTGATTTATTAAATTTATCTTATTGGCAACTTTTCCCTTTGGAGTGGTTTAAGCTAAACATGGATTGAGCTCTTACTACAAAATATGGGGAGACAGGATATAGTAAAGTTATTTATAATCATTCGAGAAATTGAATTATTAGATTTATAAATTAATTGAGTATATGCCAAGTGATTGAAACAAAATAGTGAGCAATATATAAAAGGTCAAAAATTAATTGGGATTTAGGATTTAAAATAGTTAATCTTGAATTAGACGCTAAAAATATTGTCAAAATGTTAATGAATCAGACTATAAAGAGATGTGATTTATTGGTCACACCAATACAGAGTCTTGCTAAAGTTAACATAGTAGGTGAAAATTTAACATACACTTTAAAATAAACTTGTAGACACACTTGCAATGAATTTTTTACTACCACAATTATATTTTATTATTGTCTTCACATTTGAGGACTATAGCTTCACTGAGTATTTGGGAGTTAATCCCATTTTAGTTTAGTTTTTTGTTATTATTTTTGGCTTCAAGCCCTCTCTTTTACAAAAAAAAATATATGCATAAAAATTTAGGAAAATAATAAAAAAATAATCTATAAAATAAAAAATTATAAAGTATGACTGTTACTAACAAAAATAGTGTGTTTATATTAGTTTTTTAAAAAATTAATTTTAAAGTTATTTTAAAAAATAAATTTTGTATGAAAAATAATTTTAAATAAATAAATATTTGTATGATTGTCATAATTGCTTTTTTAATAAATAAATTACTAAAAAATACATTAAGTATAGAGATAACTATATAAAGTGTAAGATGGAAGAGATTGCAAAATGACAAAAATATGAAAAGGCAAAATCTACATTTCACATGTTTATAATTTAAAAAAAAATAGTAAAAAATATTTATTAAAAACTATAGTTTCATATGTTCAAGTTATAGTTTGCCTGTATAATCACTTCTCCCAATAAGAGATGTGTTTGACTATTTTTAGACCAATTGAGTCTGAAAGCATTTTTTTTAACACAAACTAAATAGACACTAAACAAAGTATTACTAACTGTAGATATAACATTAACAACACAACATCTTACTTTAATATTTATTATTTTTTGAAGTTTTTTCTATCATTTCCTTAAAATTTCCAGTAGTTAGAGCTAAAGTAAAATTTATTGCGTAATGAAATATATTTTTATTTTTCTAATTATTAATAAATATAATATAATAAGTGTATAATAGTCTGATGATAAAATATTAAGCAAATTATTTAAATGATATGAAATATATTTTTCCAATCAAAATAAATATATTTATTATATTTTAAATAAAATTAAAATTTAATAATAAAATCTTAACAAATTCCTTATTTATTTACTCATTCAATTATTCAAATGATAAAATAACACTTAATATTCTGAAATTAATTTTTATGTGATTAATATTTTAATTTTATTTATAATATAATTTTATCTATAGTATTTTTAATTTAGTATAATTTCACTCATATTTTTAATCTAGTGTAATTTTTAATACTTGAGAAATAAGATTATAAGTAAAATTACACAAAATAAAAAATATTATAGGTAAAATTGTACTAAATTAAAAAAATTATAAATAAAATTATACTATAAATAATATTATAATAATAATTACATATAACAAATAAGATCACAGTATTAATTATTATTTTATTTTTATTTAAATCCAAAATACTATCACTGAAATATTTAAAAAAAAAAAGAGAGAGAAAGTGGAAAAAACTGACGGCGTTTCATTCCGGATAGGTCGCTTCCCTCTGAAACCCTAAAGTGTTTGCGTCCTATAAATTGAGAGGCTGTGAGCGGATTCTTCGTGCAGCCGACTTGGTCGTTCTTACGACGAAAGCCACCTGTATCTTAGGTTGACGATTTTGTTCTAAGCCATTTTCTTCTTTTGGTACAAAAATTTCTCCTCTTTCAATCTGATTTCGAAATCTTTAGGAAGAGATCACAGTGATGACTTCATAAAATTCAAGCTCAACAGACCTTAACGCAGGGTTCTCTCTATCATGGGATGATACTTTGCTTGTCGACGACCCCGCTGAACTGAGTGATCTCTTCCATTCTTGTTATTTTTCTTTTCTATTCTTTCCCGTTGTTATTTTCTGTTTGGTTTCAAATTAATCATCTTTTTCTGCTTCCGTATTTTGGGGAAAGAGGATTCACGATGAGGATACGTAAGCTCCCTCTTCTGATATTTCAAGTTGAGGAAGATTGCTGGCAGAATCGAACCTTATACTCTATAGCCACCACTGAGTGGTCTCTTTCCCCCTCTATATCGTCGATTCCTCCACACGCTTCAAACCTGAAGCTATTAAACCGTAAATTTCATGGGCGTTTTGTTTATGTTTTTCTTATTGAGATAATATCCCTGATTAGATTCGATGGTCGAGGTCAGTGTGAACTAAAATTGCGTACATTGGCTGATGATCTTGTTCTAGATAATGATGTCTCTAACAGTCCGAGACCTCTTGAGATGTTTGGTTGGATTTTTAAAAAGAAAATTGCGGACTCAGATGCACAATCTGATTGATCGACCTTCGAAAATTTGTTAATAAATAGTTGGTTCTATCCAGAATGTGGCAGCCTGATTGACAAGATTTTGTTAATGATGAGAGCTGCTGGACATTAGTCAATAAGTTAGTGACTTATGGATGGTTGCTCTTTGTTACGGGTCCTATCTGTGAGGCTAAGAAAAAAATGTTACCTGAATCTGAAATATATGCCGCATTTTTTAACTAACTGGAAGATTTTTGTTTGGCAAATCCTGGTAAACCTGCGTTGAAGTATGATTGCTCGGTGGTAGAAGGATTGGAAAACGTATCTTATAAGCTTAGCGATTGATAAATCCAAGAAGCAAATAAGAGGGAAACTATCATGAGAAGAGGGGAAACTCCAAAACGCTTGATAATAGCGAAGCCCTATTGCCAAACAAGGTATTCTGTTGGTGGGAACATCTGGCCTGCCTGACTGCCTCAACATTGGTCACAATAACTTTAATGAGCACTAACTTCAGGCAAGAGGAATCCTCTGATATATGCTGCTAAGTTCAGCAGGGTATTTCAGGTTGAACAGCTTACCCAAAGAAATAAAAACAGAATGAGGGGGGAATACGAAAGAAAGAAAGGAGGTGAACGGATTCAAGAATCAGACGGCTGAAGGGCAGAGCAGAATCTATTTCATCTGTGTAATCAAAATCGGAAAAACGCAATTCTAAGGACCTGGCAACAATAAAGCTAAAAATAATTGAATCTCTTAGATTAGTTGCTCAGACCAATTCATGCTGGCCATAAGTTTAGTTGTGCACATAATCAAGTTTCGCTACTCAACTTCCAAAAGCGCCCAGATATATGAACCTGGAGATCATCAAGAGAGATCTGCCACAATTGATACCGTTTTAAATAAACATTTTTATATGTGCAGTAGAACTGTAGAGGATCCGAATTAGCTTTTCAATGATATCTCCATCACTCATGAGATGACAGAATGTGTTAATTTTAGATGAATGCTACGGATGGGTGAAATTAAATGATGGTGTTGCTAATTGCTAAAGGGAGTCTGGCGATGCGGGCTGCGGAGGTGAATTATGGGGACTACTTGCAGGAACAGGGGATTGAGGTAATAATGCGGAAGATCAAATAGCTGCGGAGAATGGACTGGGAAGTTGAAATCAAGCACATTTATATTGGAGAGGCAAATTGGTGAGCTCGCTAATGCGCAAATGCTTGTTTCATAGAAGATAAAGGTTCCATCTTATAGCCTTACCTATCCCACGCATCATAGTTTTGTAGCAGATACTTACGAGAAGTCAGACGCTAGGCCGAAAATTACAGAGTCAAAAACATCAAAATGCTCATGTCGAAAAGCATTTTAATTTCCTTATTCGATTATTTTTTTTTTGGTACAACCTTATTCGATTATTAATTCTGCAGTAGATGCAATTATTTATTGACACTGGCAGCCCACTACCCTCACTTTTGGATCGTACGACCCAGCAATATGGTTATTTTTGTTCAAGGGATCAAATAGTAGGCTTAATCTCGTTATAAAATGTAAATTAAAACTTTGGTGTTGTGCTTTAATTAGCTCCCAGCGTCAAGCTGATTAATCTGAGAATAGCTGGTAACCGGAGGCCGCCCATCGTGAATCTTGTAATGGTAGCGAGAGTGGGAGTTGAAAAATGGAGGTGGGTTTGTATTGTATTAGGACTTATGGGTTAAATTCCTTACAAAACTCGAATCAAACGTTGGTTTGGGAAGTGGAAGAAGATATAATTACGTGACCCAAAAACTTCCCTTGGACTATATGGCTCGTGAGCTTAATTTCAACGCTCTCTCAGTCCAACAGTGCATGAGGCATACTCAGTCGAACTTGAGTTGCCGGCTTTAAACTCAGCACTAATGGGAGCGATGAAATCGTGCTTTGAATTATCATTACCCACAGACAGCACTTTCGTCTCTGAAATTTAATCTGTTCTAAAGCTTGCTTCAATTCAACAGGGTACAATTGGGATAAGCGCACATTTCTTGCTTCTCAAATAATGCTCTGAACGTATAGACTACTACAAGGGCTCCAAGGCTCATTTTTTTTAGTTGTGCACCCAGTTTACTGGATCTTTACCCTTACTACATCAGGATCCGACCCGTATTGCGCACTTGGTTATAGTAGATGAATCTCCCAACAAAAATTTTCTGCATACGCCAAGGTTCAAACTCGAGATTTCGCTTAAACGATACCGAGCCGCTTATCACTCGGACCAACTTCCGTTGGGGCTCCAAGGCTCCTGTTTCCACAAGACCTCACATACCTAGTTTCTCGTAATTGGGCTTTTGGGCTTCATTCACGTTAAAGTGATTGTAGGTTTAGTAAGAGGCCTGCCGGGCCGGAAAAATCCACAAGGCCCTCTATCCGAGCATGTTAAGATAATTATGTACATGATTTGATTGAAGATCTTAAAATAAATCTAATTGTAGAAACTTCAATCACTAGATAATAAATAAAACTCTTGATGACATAGGGGAAACTTGATTATAAATGCCAGAATATCTCCTGTTAGCTTGTATGATGCTTGGTATGAGCAGTTTCCGTACGGGGCCTTTCGTAGTCCACGATTAATTCTCAAATCAAGATCGGCATTAAACCATCGGTAACATCGTATTTCAACTTTTCAATTTATTAGCATAAATTTCGTGGTAATATGATGGAAACTGGAATGGAACACCACTCATGCGCAACTCAGACTACTAGGGTAGGCTAGCTTGATCATACCTACTAATCAAACTACGAACTTGAAAACATAATAATCGGCATGGAGGACAGAATATCATTTCATGCTTGAATGGGTTAATCCTCTAAGGCCAAATGCCAGGCTCTCCTAGTTTCCAGGCTTGGGTCTGCGGGTCAAGGCTCCAGATCAAGCAATCAAGGTTGTCCCTGCGGCTCCACTCTTGGCCTCGTTTCTTGGCTCCCATGATGCCTTTTGCCTTCTCTTTCCACCTCTCCTTCATCGGCACAGCTACTTCATGATTGCCCTCACAGCATGTTTTGAAGGCTTCCAGTAACAGCAATATAGAAGCCATGATGGGAGCGATTGCGCGTGTGCTCTCAAGATTTTGCTACACAAACAAGCTAAGCTAGTGTTTATCAGATATGTCCCACTCTGATCTCTGCCCCCTCCCTTTATACTTGTAACATCCTAACCAACATTTCTTCTCCTGGTGGGACATCTCTCAATTGCTTATACAACACTTCCCTCTTCCACTTTCTTGTGTTTTGTTCTTCCCTTCCTACTACTGATATAACTGCTGAAATAAAATCGTGACAGAATGAAAAGTAGTTTGTGCTTCATTCAGTTTGCATGTTTGGGTGTCAAAACATATTTCATGTGCTTAAAAGTTGAGACTATATATATATATATATATTGCATGCATATTAATCTTACCCTGCAAGTTTTTTAAAGATCTTAGTTGGCCATCTAACCCGGGTCACTAGAGTCTCGGTAAGTCAAAGAGCGTTGGGCAACCTCGTGATGACGAGAATATGTTAATATATATATATATATATATATATATATATATATATAGCTTGATGGTTACTTATGGGTTATCGTCTTGTTTGACCTCGGTGGTACTCTTTAAGAGAAATTGGCATAGACTTCATCCATCTCGTCTGCGCATGATGGTGAAAATGCAGTTTAACTAACTTTGGAATTAAGTGTTTATTAGCAAAGTGACGTTCAATGGATTCAAAGTTTCTTTTTCTTCTATATCGAGACATGTACTATGCTAGTAAAAGATGACATAATTACAGATATAGCAAAGAAGGTAACTCTTCACCAAGAATGCTATTTGGGGAATGTTTTAATGAGATGTCGTCGTGTAGTTGAACCTCCTCAAGAAGACGAATGCATGCACCTTCATTCATTGGTGTTGTCTTTGTTGGTAAGGCTGATGCTGAACGAGCCTTCGCTTTCTCGTAAGGAGGCCTTTCGTTGCCCTTGATTGTGTTCATTTAGACATATCACACGTGTCTCTGCTCTTCTTCTTTTTAAATGGGGGGAATGTCTTCGTCGGAGGTATATATTATTTTAACTCTTCAACAAAAAATTGGTCAAATGGCAATCACACAGGAGACTTGTCTCACAAATTTCCGAGCCCTACAAGGCCCAGAGATGTTGGTAAGACGCAATTTTCAGAGGTATATACCTAAAATCAAATCATATCCGCCAGAGGCTTCAATAATATAATTGCTGCGGACTCCAGTCACTGATCCGAAACGGGATTAATATTGATACGGAGAGAAGGTGTCTTGAAGATGAAACCTCGGTTGACCATGTGGTTAAAATAAAGTTAGGTTTCCGCATTCTCTAATGTAATTAATCTCCCTTCTCCGTGCAGGACTGGAGGGCCAATATAATTATCCAATCACTCTAAATCCCAATCATTATTATTCCGTTATTGTAATTTCATGATGAAACTGCAGAATTGTCAAGAATGCCCGTGACAAATGGAATGAAGGAGTGTGGGGGGAGTAATTAAGATGTGCCCTTTTTTAGGAAAATATTATAATATTAATTACAAAAAATATATACCTCTAATTACGTACATGGGGGAGTCCTAAGGGGGGGGGGGGGGAAATCTAGAGGTATAGAAGCAATGGTGACACATGAATGTTGAGAATGCTATAGAAGGAGGGGGTGTTTAGAGCGGAAGAGATCGAGGCGAGAGTGGCCGAGGCGGAGGGAATAGGCGGCCTGCTTGTAGTGAGCCCAGGTGAAGGGCCTGTACTCGCTTGGCTTCTCATCCGACACCGTCTTTGGCAGCGGCGTTATCCACGAGCTCAGCGGCGGTGCCGCAAAGTACATCATCGACATTCTTCCCTCCCTTACCGTGTTCCTCATTACTCTGTGCCTCACGCTCCTCAGTCTCCCATTCGTCATCACCTGCATCCATTATAATTTATATTCAGCATTAGCTTTATGCGCTACAAGTAGTAATTCGTTTCATTATTAGTTAGCTATAGCAACACCAACCTGGAGGGCATCGCCCACCATGACGAAGAACGCATCGGGGTCTGGGGCCACCGGGATCCAGAGCCCGTCCTCCGTGCAGATCTGGAGTCCCCCGACCTCGTTGGACCGTAGGATCGTCAGTATCTGAGGGTCAGAATGCTCCCCGAACCCGATCGACGGGTCCCACTTGTTGCCGCTCTTGGTTGGAGGGTAGTGATTGATCCTCAGCACCGAGTCACTCTGCACGTCCCTGATCAGCTTGCTCACCGCCTGCTTGTCTGGGACCCACAGCCTCTCCGCCACTAGATCCACCACCTCACACGCCACTTCCCTTACCGCTTCTATGTAATCATTCACCGCGCAACTGCATCAACAACACAACAAAAACGTCACTCCTCCCGCCTATTTCTTTTTCCTACTTTCTCATCCTTGAAATTCTATATACAAGTTTTCGATTTGATTCTCAAGTTATTGATGCCTTCTTTACTTTTAGCTACGATTCTATATTTTCTTGGAGTGGCATGATTAAGTGCTCACTTGGCATTTCACCCGAAGTAGAAACCCATATATATATATAGATACCCCAAGTGTTTGCCCAGTTGTACTTCTGTCCTTCTTAATCAATACTGGATTGGCTAGCTCATAACTAATTATTTAAAAAGAATTAGATGCTCGTGGAGTTTTCACGCATGCATTCCATGAAGTACGTAATCATCAGTGTTTTGCTCCATAGCTAGATGTTAAGCAATCCCACATGACGAGTTACAAGGGGAGGGCCAACTGTTACCGTTATTATTTCCTAAAGGAAAATAAGTAGAATACTTGATTAAATGGCGGATGCGAGGGCCCCTCGCACCAAAAAAGTCGTGCACTGTTTACATTCTGTGTTCTGGCCCTATTTTTCACATTGCCAATTCTCCATGCAGCTTACGGCACCATATTCTACTTCTTTTACATTGGCTACACAGCCCTCTATAATTTGATTCCAAACTCATCAGGTTAGTTGTGTGTGTGTGTGTGTGTGTATTCATCTTCCATAATTTTTTCATTTGTTATCATGTATATATGGTGTCTCAAAAATATTTATCAATACTACTCAATTCATTACCTACCATGCTAATAAAAAATCCCTGCCCAATAGCAGCGCGGAACAAAAGCCGACTCAATATATATAAAAGCATATATTGGTTAAAGAAACCGAAAAACAAAAAAACATGCATGGTGTGTGCAGTTTAGTTAATTTGAATTGTATATATTTGGAATATAAATGAAATGAAACATGTGCATGTGGGAGTGCACGTGTTACAGCAAACCTTTTCAACTCTAAATATGAATAGTTTAACGAATAGAAAAATTAGCCGTAAGCAAGCTTTATCATATATGCTACAAGGAATCGAGCGGTAGACAGGGGAGACAATCAAATAATTACGAATAGGGGTGGGAAAATCTGGTTCCAAGTCGGGCACCGGAGTGGGATCGCCGACTGATTCAGAGGTATGTATAACACTCTGCAATTAAGTCGCTTTCGCGAAGACGAATCAATAACATGAAAGCAGGAATACATACAACACATCGATTCAAAAATAGAAAGTCGAGACAATCATCTAATCACGTAATTTACTAAATTAAGTGTGTAAAGCTTAATTAATGAGTATCCCGATTATGTTTTTTTGTTTTTGCCCCTGCGAGGAGAAAATAAAAGATGTCATGTCTAGGACATACGACAAACATCAGTTGGCGGGCAAAATCAGATTAAACTCTGCTGTTCCCAGGCCAGCTGTCAGTAAGCCAGAATTAAAATTCACAATAATTCGTGATGCATTATGTGAAGAGAGAAAATTTATGTCCTACTCAGCACAAAGTCAGCACAGACCCGCCATCCTGCTTGGCATATAAGGAACACACACAAAGCCCTTGTTCCCCCCCCCCCTCCTTCGGTGAAGCCCGTTCCATGTATGTTTATGTTAATTCTAATCCTCTAAGTTATGAATTTTAATATATGCAACAGCAAACGTTTAGTCAGAGTGAAGATGATGGTAAGATGTAATTAATGAAGGGGTTATAAAGGAATTAAGAAGGGGGTAGTAACTAGTACCTGAAGTTGGTAGGGTTGTTGGAGATTGTTTTGGATCTGTCAGAGATGGAGAGCGGATTTGAATGGAGGAGGAGATACTCGAGGTCACCCGTGTCGCCATTGGGGCCTATGTTTCGACAACCATAACCAAACGGTGTGGCCGGACCTGCCTGTCGCTTCTCTGGGGTGGATTTGGAAAAGAATTCAATCCCTTCATTTTCCAATCTGGAAATGACCTCCTTCGCCACGCCGTGGTTTACGGCCTTGAAGAAACCATATTCCTCGCAGGCCTTTACAACCAATTCCGATAGCCTTGACCTTTCCATGGAAAGGTCCACTGTCGGAATTCCCACCGCATTTGTTTTCTTGGTTCTCATGGAATTTGAAGGAGGGACGACCATGGCTGATGAAGAGCAGGGATGCCAGAGGATGGAGATGAATATAAATTAAAGAACATGTATAGAGGGATAGGCGCAGTTGGAGAAGGTGGCATTGTGCGTGTGTGTATATATACAAGGGAGGGGAGAGGGAGATGATTAATAATATGATGGACAGAGATAGGGTGCTGGGCTAATTTAGTAATAATATAATAATTGAATTGATTTTCGTTGGGGATGTTTAATGAACTAGGCGTGGACTTGTTTATATCTAACTCGGGTAAAAATGGGATCAAAAGGGATTGAATTGATGGGAGCAATTAGTCTCAAAGTCAAGTCCGAAAGTGAGACATTTCGCACACCCTTCAATCTCTCCACAATCTACAGAAACGAGAACCGAAAAATAATAAAAATAATGTTTTTCCAAATATATATATATCGAATTGTTTTGGAGTAAGAATTTTCTACGCGACACTTATGACTTGGCGTAATTTTTTTTTTTTTTTTGGTTTTGAAAAAAGGGAAGCATGGAATAATCCTAAAACTGTGCACAAGGTGTTGAACAAAGAGAGAGGGGAGAAGGACCCAACAACCACCCAGGTGTAGATGTGACGGTGGGAGAAGGCTAGGCTTACAACGGAGCCTAGCTGTGGATGGCCTTTTGTCGCCTTTCGCTGCTTATTACCGCCCAACCCTCTAAAAAATGAATCCTCTCCTTTCCTCCTCCACATCTGTGTTTAAAAAAAAAAAAAAAAACAATTGCAGCTTTGACCAAGTTTTTCATTTTATTTTTTGAAATAATGTTCGATTCTGTGGTTATTAGCCTTTCTGGTTTTATTCTGTAAATGAATTAATGAATGGGGATAGCGACGGGTGAGAGTGGATGATGTTGAGTAAATGTTGGCAAGCTAGAATACTAGGAATCTTCCCTTTCAGATATCTGCAGAAGGCATGGTCGGATAGGAGACCCTTTTTCTCTCAGGCGCTGTTTGTTGAGGCCACACACGTTCTCTGCATTCCATTCCCACCACCCAGCGCTCACTTTTGGCAACTTAATTACACGAAGCCACCGGATTAATGAGCCTCACTCCACGGATAAAGATGGATTATTGTTATAAATGATGCAGACGCTGGGAAGCGATCGCGCGGCTACTGTTGGGCGTGGCAGTATCAATATGTTCCTTGTAATCTTGTTATTGATAATGGACGGTATCAACTAATTATCTTTGTAATTAAGGGGGTGGTTTGCCTGCTTTAATTTCAATTTGGCAAGAGCTTGTCGCCTGTGGTTTTTTATGTTTGATTCTGTAAATTAATTTTATTACTGGCGTGAGTGAATATATAGGGTGCCTCATAGAGGGAGGTGTGGGCGTAAAAGGAGCAACAGTGGGTGTCGACAGGATTTGGATGGGATGAGTCACGTCTCACGTAAGGGGAAGGCTTGAACGTGAGTGATGTGATTCAACCAACTACTTTCCCCACAATATTGATGGAGTCATGTATCTTTCTCACCCCTTTCCCAGTCACGCGGCAGAGCGCACCTCCTTCTCGTGTCCATCTATCCAGCTGACACTATGCATCCCAATCATCTTCCATCAATCACTATTCAAACTTGTTCCTCAAGAAGGAAAAGGGGATTGAAAGGGGGCAAAAGCGGAATTAGTGCGTATATACAAGGTATTAATATTAATGGGAAGGCAAAGGGTTGCTCTTGCTTTATTTAGAATAAAAATGCACACCAATAGATTATTGGTTGATACGGTAAATGGCCATATTCTTACTAAAAAGAGACAAGTTCAAATGTTAAAGAAACATATTTGTTAGAAAAGATGGAAAAAAATTTAAAACTTGGTGGAGGGGTGAAATATGGGGAGTTAACGAACAGGGGCAAGAAAGGAAAAGAGTGCTTTGTGTAGGAGTGGTGGTGAAGATGGCAGCCGAACAGGGCCCATATGGGGGGGAGGGCCGGCGTCAGACACGCATTGCACTCGTCAGCGCTCTCATAATATAATCATACCCCCGTAACCGACCTTTTGCCTTTTCCCCCACCTCCCGCATCCCTGTCCTCCTCTCATTGGCCCCCATTCTCTCTCCCAGTTTCATTAATCACCAATCCCTCCACGATTAACATCATGATTATAAGCTTCGCCCACATTTACTCCTCCCACTCAACCCCATTTTCATGTCCATCCTAATAATTCCCTCCCCAACACTGCCAGATTTAGAAATGACAAAAGATCAATTGGGTAAAAAAAAGGGAGGAACGAGAGGGAGGGCGTTTAAACCCGAAGCAATAATGGAGGGAGCTTACACTTAAATGTTTTTTAATCAGTTGCTGAACCGAATATGCCGCTCGTCACCGTTGACGTATATCCCTGCTACTTGCTTCTACTATATATATATATATATATATATCGGCGCCTCACGATAAGGATGCCCCCATATATATATATATATATGTATGCGTATATAATATTCGGTATTCTGAAACAATGCAGACAAAGGCGCCCTTTTCGTCTTCCCCTTATTATAATGCGCTCCTTGTCTCTTTTAATTCCTACGAGTGGTGGCCCCCGTTCCCTCCCAATTAACACTAGTTAAAGTCACACACGCAACGCAATTAGTCCCTTATTCTGCACTTTGCCGTCCCATACTAATTTTATGTCTCTCTTGTCTCTCCAAAATCGTGTATTGCTGTTGGTTTGGATGAGAACGAGGCGGACACGGAGCCACAACCACCTACCTCTTCCACAAATGTGCCCCATGTTACTCCTTCCTCCTCTTCCATTCTCTTTATTCGCCCTCAATTAAGTCATATCATATAGTACGATACCATTGCCATCCTTTCTTTTTCTTGCTTTCTCCACAAAACAGATTAAGCTCGAACTACTACTCCCTACTATTTGCTCTCGGCTTATTCCAGTATATTGTTAAATCCATCATGGTCTTCTCTCAAAACAAAACTAATACGAGTATGATTTATATCAAAACCGTCTCTTTCCGAGTTCTGAGCGGCTCTTCCAGATGAACATTGGGTTTTGCGTGAACTTTCAGGATCTTCCGGTTGTCATCCTTTCAAGAGTAACTAAAACAAAGACACTACACCTCCTCGCCCTCACAGTGAGTTATCGTATTCCAACAGAGGTTATATATATATATATATATATATTACGTGTCACATGATCATGATCACACGAACGAGCCCCTTTTAATTCCCAAAAAAAAGAAAAACAGGACCCTTCGACGATGCCCCATTTTATGACACGCTTCCCGTCCGCCAGTGCCAATTATTACTCTCTAAACTTCGGATTAGAGATGGATCAAACGGCGAGGATGCAAATGGGAAGAATTTGAAACTTCGAGGTTAATTCATCGTATATTGAAATATTCTTTAACATAAGTTTCTCTGTCGATCTCATCTCTGCCAGTCGGTCTTGCCGACTTGCTTTGAAAAAAAAAAAAAATTAACCTGTCTACCGAGTTTGACGGTGTAGAAAGAATGCGTATAATAAACAAATAGTGTCATGGAGGGGCCTAACTTTTGAAGGAGAATAACAAACAGAAAATAACGGGATTGGGCCATTCAGTTATGGACAAAAATTAGATTAATAAAATGGCTTGTGTATTGGTATCTGTCTGACGGGTGACTCGTGAGTTCCAAGAGCATAAATAAAGGAAGGAACGGACATATAGCGTCACGTACGCCTACTAGCTTTAAAAAAAAAAATGAGCTACAGAGACCACACATCCCTCTCACGGTTCTGGAGAAAACAACAGGTGAGGTGGAGTGTACAAAGGAGCAAAGCATCCAATTGAGCCAAACAGTGCGACTGATTTCCTGGTATCCCGAGTGGACTCGTCAAGTGAGGCTGCCGCCTTTATTTTCAACAATTGTTTATTACTTTTGCATGATATTGAATTAAAATCCTATAAACTATCAATGATAATTCCAAAATCAACCTATGGCAGGAGAAATATTAAGAGAGGTTATATAATAAAACAATTAATATTTTTTTAAAATATATTATATAGGATCGGCTGTCTCGAGCATGGCAGGGTTGACCTGGCTTTTGGTCATCGTGCACGTTCCTAAACTAGTCCAATTATACAGCCATTGAATAAAGAAGAAGGGGGAAGTCGTTGGAAGTCAACAAGGAATAATGGGACCCACGATGTGTGGAGTTTAGGTGAGATACATAGAACGGTGAGAAGCAGTGCAGTTGGGGATTTTAATTTTGAATTAGTGGGTTGTCCTCGTATCAACTACTCCCCGGCATTCCCAGATCCACATTTTATTAAGTATACCGACCATGCCTCATCACTACACACACCTCCCATCTATTCCTTCTCTCTCTATATATACTCCTCCACGTTGACAGCTAAATTATAAAGTTTATACTGGTGATAAGTATAATAGAGTATTTAGTTTATATATTTAATATTTTTTAAAATCATCTCTATCATTCTACTTTAATAATAATAAAGTAAGAGAGAGAGAAAATATATTAAAAAATATAGCATTTGAAAAAAAATATGCTGTAGTAACTAATTTAACTAATTTTATTAATATGATCAAATTAATTAAACATGTCATATATATATTAAGAATTAGAAGCAATATTAACTTATTTCATAATATCAACCCATTCGTTCCTTTTTTAAATATGTTATTTTAATAAATGAGGGATAGACACCCTAATCAAATAAAATTAATTTAAAAAATGATTAAATCCTAAGCACTCAGTGAGAACTATCAACTCTAAATATAGAGGACAGAAATATAATATTCCTGTAGAAATAAACCTATATTTGTTTAGAGTATCTGTAATCTTATTTTGGCCTCTATAGATATATTGTAGTTTGATGTCTCATCATAATTGTACGAGTATTTTTAGCTATGCAACTAGTAAACTGCATATATTGATATTCAGATTCGACAACATATCCATAACATTATTTGAATCAAATTCAAAAATAATATTTTTAAATCGTAGATCCTAAATAAGTTGGAGATTTTTATATATTGCATACTGCTCTGCTTTAATTATACTACAAGAGCCTAATTTACTTATAAAACTAGCAACTAAGTTATTTGAATGATCTCTAATAATACTACTATAATTTATCTTACTTTAAGTTACAGGAAGAGCTCTATTAATATTTAATTTAAACTGTTTCCTACAGGAGGAGTGCCAGTAAAAGACACTGGTACGGTTGACACCCTCCGCCCAACTTTATTTTCTGGTCCAGCTTCTATCCTTACACAAATGGGCCCAAACTTAATTGAATGAAGCCCATCATGGACCTACCTTGGATATGTTTTCTTTGGTTCCAAAATGACTCGAGATCTTTTCGAATCGTTGGCAGCACACTTGTGTTCGAGTGTTAGTTTGAGTTTCGGTGTGTATAGAGAGGATCTCGTTATCAATACCAAAGCCCTCTCAAGATTAATTTTGGCAGTGTATACCTTAGGCTTACCTTAAAAGTTTATCAACCTTCCATGTGTAAACACGGGGCATTGTTCATAAGTCATATTGGCGGTTTCCACTAAACTGACATTTGAAGTGATGTGGCTTTTTAACTTTCCTCCAGTTCATGGCAGCAGACATAGTTCTTCATTTGACGTTACTTGTCCTCCATTGATGAGCGAAGGATCGAATTGTAAGTCTGCGCTTTCAGAGGTAAGAATTCTTTAACGGACACGGCGTCAACGTTGCCAGCGTCACCTATGAGTGGCCTGTGGGCGCACTTGGTTGGAATCGTGGCTTTCTTTAGATGGAAAGTCGATGGTGGCAACAACTTGTAGGTTTTGTTTGGATGCAGGGGGGAATGAAAAGAAAATAGGATTGAGATAATATTATTTTCTTCTTTAATTTTCTTCACATCCAAACAACAATTGGGGAAAGATAGATTGAGATTTGATTATGGAACAAGTCGCGGTTTTCAGATTTCCAGAGGCTGAGAGTAGCTCCCAATCCTAGGATTACTGCTATCGTAAATTATAAAATCTGCCGACTGCATCCTGTTGGCCTAGAGGGAAAAAAATGATACAAATCTGCAGTCGAAGCCATTCTGCTGCCGAACTTACGTAAGTAGCTGGGCTACAATATGGGCCTTCCAGTCCGCTTCCGAGTAAGGCCCAATAAAGCAGAATTCTCACTACACATTTTAAATTTAATACAATATAGTCTGCCAAAGGGAGTTAGATACAGATAGTAAGTAATATATTCTTGTTCTATAAGGATACGAGTTCGATTCTCATTGTTATTATGAGAAATCTTTTGATAGGCGATATTGTAAGTACTATCTAAATTTTTTTGTGCAAAAAACAAAAAATACAATATAGTCTTTCCTGCTGGTTTAACTGGTATGAAGCGTCTTAGGTCGACAAATCTTAAAATTTACAAGGAAAGGGAGAAAAACATGCAGCACGCCAAATGCAAGTAGTCTGGCTTTCTTTGTTTAGGACGTGAGTTTAATTTGTTGCAATGGCAGAGAAAGAGGTTCCGTCATTACCTGCTTCAACTACTACTTCATTTACAATACCTACCTATATATCATTGTCACACTTTCTCTTCTCCTATAAAATCTCTGAGTCCTTAACTTGTGCTGTTGCGCCATCCTTCGTCCCATTGATCTCCATATACGCATCAGGTACACCCAGAAACTCCCTTCCCTCCTTACGGGGGAAGCTTGTCTCCGTCTCTATGCATACGAGCATGCATGCATGTCTTAAAATCTCAATTTCTCGTGATTGCGTCATCCTCATCCATATTGGGATATAATTTTAGACTTTACTGAAAACGCAAGTCGTTGAGTTAGGCAAGTTGTCTTACACGCAACTTGTATTATAAATACTAACCACTCAGTAATCCCCGTGATAGTTGTATTAATACCACAGAATTAGTTCTGATCCATTCACTGTGATAATCTATGTCTACTGGGTGTGATTCTGATCCGTCAACCTTCTAATTTGTCCAACATGCTTCTCTTGTGGACTACCAAATTAAAAAATTTCGTTACTTTATAGTTTTAGTTGCTCTCTTGGATTTTTCAGTGGGCTTTTAACCTTTATATATACGTATATATTCAATTATTATTGCGGTCGCAAGTTGCATCTTTGAACAAAACTGCCGTTGATGTATTTTCTCTTTCGATCCGGTGGCTCAGAACCATGTTTCCAATACTAGCAAATACTAGAAGGCACATAATGATGACAGTGACACCATTGGGTCGACTATACTTCTATTTTGTTATTTTCATGTTTTAGAAATTATTAATTCTACTTCATTAGATAAACTCTTTATATTTTCTCTCTTAAGATTATTCTTTTAAAACTCTACAGCTAGAATCTAACTCAGCTTAAAATTCAAGGATCTGTTAGCCAGCAAGCTATAAAGCACTTCTGTAAACGGTCCTTCATCCACGACTGTGTGTTTGTCTTGTTCGGGTTTCGCAAACAAGGAAGATGAAAACTTTTGCAGCTAAGGTGGAGGATGGAAGTGAAGGCGAAAATGGCAAGCCATCCGTTGGACCAGTATACCGTAGTCTCCTATCCAAAAACGGCTTTCCTCCGATGAATCCTGAATTATGCACTGCTTGGGATATTTTTAGGTAACTTGAGTGCCTCGAATGTCTTTCATTTTTCCTCGTCATAAAAACGGCTCCTGCTCTGTTTTTCCCATGTTAAGATATTTGGTGACTTACAGAAGTTTTGTGCCTTGTTGGATGATTGTAGCGTGTCAGTCAGAAAGTTTCCTCAAAACCGGATGCTGGTAGAGCGAAAATTTGTTGATCGAAAGGTATCTGCATGGCAAAGAATGTTTTTAATTTTTATGTCCGCGTCAAGAAGATGTGATCGTTGAATTTTGACTTCTTGTCTATTAGATAGGGCCATACGTCTGGAAGACATATAAGGAAGTCTATGACGAAGTCCTTCATATTGGTTCTACTTTACGAGCATCAGGTGCTGAACCTGTAAGTAATTGCCAATGGCTTCTGTCATCAGTTCTATGTACTGTACATTATAATTCATACAGATATTTTCTCCATGTCTCTCGTGGAAATTCTGCGATAGGGCTCTCGAGTTGGAGTTTACGGATCTAATTGCCCACAATGGGTTGTGGCAATGGAGGTTTGGAACTTCCCTAAGCGTTGTCCTCTCAAAATTGTCAATATTTTTCCTTTTCATGATACTATCACGAATATTTTACACCGACGTAGGCTTGTTGCGCCCATAGTTTGGTTTGTGTGCCTCTCTACGACACACTTGGTAAGCTGCTGCTTCATTGTTTTTCTGCTATTAGTAGCTATGCAAAAGATCCTATAGCATGACTCTGTTCATGTTTAAATCTTGAAAAACGCTCCTAGTGCTTATATATATATTTATATATTTTATCAATTTTGATTTATTTATTGATTGGAAGCAACCTAAGCATCAATGCAGGGCATAGCGCTGTAAACTTTATTATAGATCATGCAGAAGTAGATTTTGTTTTTGTCCAAGAAAAGAAGGTTAATGAAGTAAGAATCACTTTCTTATGACGAAACACTTCCTTTTCCATATGAATTATTTGATAGGCAACTAGGTTCTGACTTTATATCTACACTTACTTGTAGCTTTTGAACCTTGACTGCAAATCGGCTCTGCGACTGAAAGGTAAAAGTAGCTACTTGCAGTATTTCTCTACCACACAGCTAACACATGAGGCATCTAAAATATGTGCTTGATGAATTACATCCATGGTGTGCTTCACTTCATTAACAAAGGAAGAGAAAGACAAGGCAGCTGCCGTTGAAATTAAGCCATATTCATGGGCTGAGTTCTTGGACATGGTTGGTCTGCATGGAATTTGTCATTATATAATAGCATTTATCAACTCAATATAGAAGGAACTTCTGTAACATGACATCTTCATGTCATATAGACAGATACTGTTATCTGCACTATACCTATGGGTCAGCTTTATATCTTGTCATAATGTCATTGACTATTTAGTTATGATCTCACTTATGATGGAGGAATTTGAACTTATCACGGTTCTCCTTTAACCCGTTGATGTAAATACCTCATGCTTCAATGGTTGATCTGAACTTCTATATATCTTACAGGGAAAAGAAAACCCATCAAGTATTTCAGAACCTCAGGCTCAAAGCATCTGCACAATAATGTATACAAGTGGGACCAGTGGAGACCCTAAGGGTGTTGTTTTAACACATGAAAACATAGCATCTTTTGTAAGAGGAATGGATCTTCTCATGGAACAATTTGAAGAGAAGGTATATCTAATGCTTGAGCCACCAGCAAATTATTATGCCATAATTTCTATACTCTTGCTCTTAATGTTCAAATTAATACCATAGTGACTTGTGATGTTTTCATAGTGATTTGTTGGTATTTCAATTTGTACAGATGACTGAGGAAGATGTGCATTTATCCTTCCTCCCCTTGGCTCATTCCCTTGATCGAACAATTGAGGAGTACTGCTTCCATAGGGGTGCTTCTGTTGGCTACTACCATGGGGTACGTGCATCTCAGAATTTGATAATTTAGTGCCAATCCCTTTAAAAAATCTTTGAGAATTTCTTGAATCACTACTTGAGCGCAGGATCTAAAGGCATTGAGGGATGATTTAATGGAGTTGAAGCCCACGCTCTTTGCTGGGGTCCCACGAGTTTTTGAGAAAGTCCACGAAGGTAGATTATGCATCATGAGAAAATCTATCGTTTCTTTTGTTTTAGTTCAATGAAACATAGCCAAGCTCATCTTTGTTTCAGGTATCAAGAAAGCAGTTGAAGGACTAAATCCAGTGAGGAGAAGAGTTTTTGACATGCTTTACAGATAGTAAGTTGTGGCTAGAAATACAGAATCTGGTTCACCTGTTCGATGCCTAGTTTGTAGGCAGATATAACTCTCCAAATTTACATTTATGCCATGCAGCAAACTTTTTTGGATGAACAAAGGGTACAAGCAGAGAAATGCATCACCTTTAGCAGATCTATTAGCCTTCATCAAGGTTGTTTCTCTGCCTTATTATCTGTCTCTTAATACATTAATCATAGTATTCATGTTCTGAGGTCATTTTTGCCACATTGTTTGTCTTTGTCAAATCTGCATAATGGATTATGTAAGCATCTGGGTTAAACCTCTAAAATACTCTTCGTTTTCCCCTTCCGAACCTCAATTCCTGGTTAGGTCAATGCTCGTCTAGGGGGGCGTGTTCGACTAATATTATCAGGAGGTGCACCCCTAAGCTCTGAGGTGGAAGAATTCTTGCGTGTTACTTCTTGTGCCCTCGTATGTCAAGGCTATGGTAAATATCTCTATTTTCTGTGAAACAGCCACGGCCAATTTACTCACATGAATTACCAATGTATTTTAAGTATATTAAAACATGGAAAGTATCCGTGATTTGTTAGGGCACGTTATAATTTGCAACTCAATGTAACCCTAATAGTGGCCAATCCAGGATTAACTGAAACGTGTGGATCTGACACTCTTTGCTATGTTGACGAAATGAGCATGATGGGCACAGTTGGTGTTGTAAATGTTTACAACGAAGTGAGGCTGGAGGAAGTTGCAGAGATGGGCTATAATCCTCTTGGAAGCCCTTCATGTGGAGAAGTATGTGTGAGAGGCAAATCTGTTTTTGCAGGCTACCATAAAAATCCTGAGCTGACAAGGGAAGCCTTTCATGATGGGTGGTTTCACACAGGTTGAACCCTATCCATTCATGTCTTGCCTCAAACTGGATTAAGATTCATGTGTGCCAAGTTTGATTTGTCGGACTCTGGTATCTGCAGGGGACATTGGAGAAATACTTCCGAATGGTGTTATCAAGGTTATTGACAGGAAGAAGAATCTAATAAAACTCTCTCAAGGAGAGTATATTGCACTTGAGTATCTGGAAAATGTGTATGGAATCACTCCCATTGTTGAAGATGTAAGCGTGCATGTCTTCATGTTTACTGCTTGAGAATAGTATTTCAGTTAAGATCAATTTAGGATTGATTTCTCCCTATTTTTTCTGTTAAGATCTGGGTTTATGGAAATAGCTTCAAGTCAGTATTGGTAGCGGTAGTGGTCCCAAAAGAAGAAATTGCAGAGAAGTGGGCATATTCAAACGGAAACATGGCTCCTTTTTCTGAGCTTTGTTGCCTCGATGAATTGAAGGAACATGTAGGGTCGGAGCTCAAATCTATTGCTGAGAGAAACAAGGTAACCATAGCATTTCTGTCATTTTAAGTCTGACATGGCGTGTGTTTCCTTCTCATCTCATGTTTCTTTTTTGGATGGGCGTGTTTGTGGGGAAGTAGCTGAAGGGATTTGAACATATCAAAGGAGTAATATTGGAACCCCGTCCAATTGACATGGAAAGGGACTTTGTGACAGCAACAATGAAAAAGAGGAGGAATACTCGAGTATTATCAGGTAAGAATATGAATGACATGTTCTGTTGCTCACTCTTGTATAGTTACTTAGAGGGAGTGTTGATGAATTATTGCCAATGATGTAACAGGCGGAGATAGATGAAGCGTACCGAAGTTTGACTTACTGAGGAGAAAGCAGTTACTTTCTGTTGCCCTTTGTGGGCAAACTCTGAAACGTAGTAGTCTAATTAGCATTCTACGTGTTTGACCCGCACAAGAACCTGTTCAGTTTGCTCATGAACAACATACATTATCATATTGATGAGTTGAATGAATGGTTCCTAGATGGCACGGCAATACTTAATTAATATCCACACATGGCCCCTTTGCATGTGTAATAATTTGTTTGGGAAGTGTAGGTTATGAGATATTGGGGATGCAAAAATGCTTGAGGGGTGGTGCTACAGAGGAGAAGTAGGGATTGCTTAAGGGAGTCCCACAGAAAGGTGTAAAGTAACATGGGATTAATGGAAGGCAGTGTGGCATGATATGATGAGAGAAGAGCTATATATGCTCCAATATTATTATTATTGAGCAGAAGAAGAAGAAGGCGAAAAGGCTCCAAGTTATTAATTCCATTCACAAGTGGGATGACTGCTTTTAATGAGAGGGGCACACACTCTCTGGCCATGTGCCGCTTTACTTTTCTCGTATACAAGTGCTTGCAATTAAAATTGTAATTCCCGAGACCCAAGATCAATAGAAATTAAATATTAGATAATTAATTTTATCTTATAAAAAAGGACGTGAAGGTGTGGTGTATTCCGAGAATTCTCTTCTTTGACCAGTTGTCGCCCTTCATAAGATCACCCTGTCTGTGCGTGTGTATCTATTGACCGAATGGAAAAAAAGAAAACAATATCTTACTCTATTATCTAGTCCTAAATATACGATTTTTTTCTTTCCTTTTTTAACTAATCTTAAGTACAGAATCCTTTGCAAATTATAATTCAATATTTATTAGCCATATCTCTGTTCAATTTATTTTGACACGTGGGACTGTTGGGTTTAAACTTAAAGGCGCCTTTTTTGTAGTTGTTCCTCCGACCCTTTTTCCACGGCACCCGCCAACACAACAGATGAGACATAGGAGGGCTATAATGGACTACTGTATGTTATACAAAAATTACGTAAATTAACCAAAGGTCCCAAAATAATATTAGATATTCTAACTTTTTAATTTTGAATATTATAGGATATCCGTACTTTACGTAATTAAAATATACGAATGTAATACCAGTGTCAGTTGACAAAGTCCAGGTTAAGGCTTTTAAGAACCCATTTGGATGTTCATTGCAGCAATGAGCATATTTTGGTGGCATTTACACCGTCCAAATAATTTTAATAGTTTAAATTTAAAAATTTTAAATAATAAAATTATTTTTTAAAAAATGAAAATTAAAATATTTTCATTACATCCTTTATCCATTAAAATATTTTAAAAAAATAAAAATAAATAAAATAAATTTAAACTGTCCAGATATAATCTGAATAGTCTATATGTAGTGCTCATCGTGAACATTGAAACTCATTCTTGCTTGTTGGCTTGTTACTTAAATGTTTTTATAAATATATATATTATTTTGTTTGAGATAATCATGTTTAAAATACTATTGAGTGCTAAATATATGCATATTCTCATATAATTAAATTAATTGAATTGATTTAAATTTAATTTCACGTAACCTAATAGACTAAGTGTGTGTTTGGCATAGCGGTGGGGAATTAATTCTGGGCTAAAATTGCGGTTTGAATTTTTTTTACATAAATAGTAATTTTTGTTGAGAATTGATTTTGGAAACCTAGGTTTTGAATAAGCCACTGAAAATAGCTTTTAGTTTGAAACCTAGGTTATGGATTATCCAATTACTATTTTACCCCTATTTTTTTTACACCCTCTCTCCTCTCTCCTCTCTCCTCTCTCTTTTTTCTCTCCTCTCTCCTCTCTACACTCTCTTCTCTCTCCTCTTTCTTCTCTTTCATATTTCATCTCTCTTACTTTTAATCATATCATACCCTTTTTGGTAATTTACTAATATAAAAAGTGATTCTACTACTAATCCTCCAAACATTTTTATTCCCAAAATCTATTATCCAGAATCTATTATTCCCATAATCTATTCTCCAAAAGCTAATCCAAACACACCCTAATCTAGCAACGATTTCCAAGCTGATGACGATTCTATTTTTAAACCATGTCCATCCACTAGGGGTGTTCATTATGCCCGTGGCTCGGTCCGCCCGCCCGAGCCCGGGAAAAAATTGCCCAGCCCGGCCCAAAAAATATTGCCCAAAATACATTTGGGCAGGGCAGGGCCGGGCCAAATGTCGGGCAGGGCAGGGCATCGGGCAAGGTATGTCGCCCTGCCCATTTGGCCCGGCCCTATATATATATACATACATATATATTATTTTTTTATTTTTCTTATAAATTTATTTTTTTTAATTTATAATTTTATACTTTTCACAACTCTCTCTACTCATTTTTTAAATTTTGAATATAAATATTATATTTACGTAAATACTAAAATTACTTTCATACTTTACTTACCAAACATTTAATTATTAATGTTGTAATATCTCTACAGATATCCGACCTTGATATAGATGTCAAATTTTTTTTATATATATAATATATTTCAAGATTTTAATTACTATCTTTTTGTTACTTTATTCTTAATAAATTATAGATATTATTTAACTCTTGAAGATATAAATATGGTATTATTTTATAATTTTATGATTACAGATTTTTTTTCACAATATGAGCAAGATATCACAATTCGGGCATGCCCAGCCCGCCCATGCCCTGCCCAAAATAGTTAGGGCTTTTACCGGGCAGGGCCGGGCACCGGGCTGCAAAATGCAGCCCATAGGTTTTTCGGGCAGGGCACCGGGCAGGGGGGTTGCCCTGCCCAGCCCTGCCCATGAACACCCCTACCATCCACTAGTTAGAAGATTAGTTCTCTCTCTCTCTTTACTTTTATTTTTTAAAAAGGTTATTTTAATGTGTGTAAAATTTAAAATAAAAATATTTTTTTAACTATGAGACTTTAAAAAAATATTTATTATCTAAAAATTATCAGTTGAAGACAGTTAAAATTATATTTAAACAGTGTAAATCTAACCTATAACCATGAGCACCAAAAGCAATTGCGATCACTTATGATAAGAGGAGGGGAAAAGTCAAACAAGACAAGACAAGAGAGGGAACGCCCCGTTTTGTATGTGCTTGAAACGGAAGAAAGTACGTACAAGAAATAAAGGCGTTTGCACGGTGGATAGCAACTCACATTAACTGCAAAACAAGTGCAAGAAGCACCTTAGGAGGAATGGAATATAAATCAATCATGCTCTGTTTTGCATGACAAGAAGGAAGACAAAATGGTGAGAGAGAAAATACTATAATAATATTGAGACAGAGAGAGATATCTGCCCGTGGAGACTTGCAGTTTGCCCATAAAACACAATGATAACCAAATCAAGGGTCAATCACACTTTCTTCTACCTGTACTGTAATTTCTTCTATGAAACTTTTATTTTGCTTCTTTTTAATAAAAGCCATGTTTTTTTTGATGAATTCCCTATCCCCACCACGATTTACCCCTTTGTTGGGTTAGAAACGACGCCTTCATTCCCGGCCAACAACAAGTACTTGTCTTTTCTGGTGAGCTTGGTGCACTCAAACCCCAAAGCCTTCCCAATCTGATACTGCACGTGATTAGCGACCTGGAATCTCGTATCCCCGTCACCACCAGAGGCAAAGGATGAAGGAGAGACCTGGTTCAGAAACTTAATGGAGTAAACTGGGAATGGGTTCATGAGAAAGAAAACCGGGTCTAGCCACTTAAATCCTCCTGCCGTTGTACCGTGGAACACACTGACGTGAGTATCAATAGCAACGGGCGTTATTTCATCGCAGATTTCTGAGAACAGAGGACTGAATCTCAGTAAATACGGCTCTCTGCAAGTGGTCCCCTCCGGGCACACCGCTACGTCCCCCTGCTTTACCAACTCCTTCATCATATTCGCATCCTCATCCCTGTTCCTTGTTAAACGCACCGTCTTGATGGGTGCTAATATCTCCGATAGTCTGCTTAAGCTGTACGTGACGGCGATTAGGTCCTTCTTTTTTAGTACAAAAGAGAGGTAGAGAGGATCTAGCAGAGTTCTGTGGTTGCACACATAAAGACGGCCGTCGCTTTTGGCTGAGAGCTGGGACGAAGTTTTGGGTAATGCCGACGTGAGACGCAGCCCGGTGAAGGTCAGCAGAGGAGTTGAGATGCCGTACGGGAGGGTTAACGTCAAGATAATCCTGATAATCGCCAGAATTATCGAAAATGGAAGCCACATCAATATGGCTATGCCCTCAAGAGGAGTGGGTCCCACGGCTAATCTACTGTCATGGAAGATTAATGCTCCGGGGTATTTATCTCTTGCTAGCTTTTGCCATCCCCTCTTGTCAGCTTCGGTCACCAAGTATATTTCCTGTTTAAAACAGACAGACAACCTGTGAGTTTCAGAAAACGACAAATTTAAACCTTTGACAGTAAAACAGTAACATACAGCACGCTACGGTCTGAAAAGATTGAGCTGCATAAATCTTCAAATGGGGAAAGAAAAAAAAAATGAAGAGTAGAAAGTAGAAACGAACCTTGCATTGAGAGAACAAGTCATGGTCAAGAATCTTATTGAAGGTTGTGATGCCAATTGCATCAGAAAATCGTCCTTTCTCTTCTAGAACTTTTTCCTGAACTTGTTTGGAATTTCTGGGCTCCATAAGTCCCAAGTAGTAGCCGCAAAACACTTTGAGCTCTCTGCTCACTACGAAATCGATCTTTAAATACTCTCTCAAGAAACTTTCCACCATCACCTGAGGTAAATTACTGACTCCCACTTTCTTTCCACCCCGGTTCAGCACTTGAATGATTTCGGAGCCAACATTATCCAGCAAGAACTTTGGCAGAACGGCCCTTCCCGCTCTGAAGCTTTCTGCTTTGATCCCAAAGAAGCTTATCATAACCATTATCTGTATCCCCATTCGATCTCCCACCAAACAAACGAGAGGATATGACAGGAGGAGAAAAACGGCTCTGAAGAGATCTCCAGCTTCGAAAGCCACGAGCACGAAGTAAGGGAACAGGGAAGGAGATCTCAACAGAGTTCCTTCTACATCAAAGATTAAAGTATGGTCGTTGAGGTCTGACCTATGAGCCAGAGAGGGATACTTTTGGTATTTAAACTGGGTTCCGAAGGTATTGCTAATATTTTTTGGGAAGCCTACGAGGTTCTTGAGTTGCTTGAGAAGAAAACGGTACCAAAAGAAGAATAGAGCTCTGAAGAAGAACGGTCTGATCATCTTGGCCATGTGGGTACTCCAAAGCAGTGGTTAAGGAAGTTAGCGAAGCCCGGCTTCCGAACGGAACCAACGTATTTATATAACTGCCTGTTCATTAACACCCTTAGAAGAACACTATTATTACAATAATGGCATGTAGCATTGTCTGTTCAGACGTGGGATCCAATTTGCTCGCCTAGACATGCAAATCTACTTTTTTTAAGTCATTTCTCGGTTGATTAATGACTACCCAAATTCCAAGAGGATTACTTCCAGGTTTGGGCTCTGCGGTTAACATCTTATAAACAGACAACTTTTTCAAAATAACATTATTTAAATAAGTCCTTATTAAGTCAAAATTTTTAAAATTTTATAAATATCAATGGATTCTTCTTCTTAAAAAGGAGTAGAATTTTCTGAGAAATTGTAAAACCTAAAATTAATTTTCTCCTCATTAAAATTTTAGTTTAAATTTATAAATATCTTTAAAAATTTAATCTAAAACTCTAAGATCCGAATTCTCAAATAGCTACCAACTAACTTATATATACTATTTCATCCACACTAAAACTTATAAACTTAATTTTATCATCACATTTTGGCTATCCACATTAATAGCACTCATCTAACTCTAACGAGGATTCGTGTATAGTTTATATATAATTATATAAACAACTTATATACAAGGCTCTCAAAACTTAATCAAAATATAATTAATTTAACTAAAATACAACTTTTATAAATATTCCAACTCAATCCTTCTTAAACTTCATCTATCGCTCCTTTGCCTCTCGAGCCACCTACTTTTGTTGTATATTATGAAAAAAAATGGCGAGATTAAAAGAATTTTAATAATAACAACTACCTTTCATATAAATATACATAATTTAATAAAGCATGGCCATGTCAAATCACAAACAATAATATTATCATTTCTCTATATACTTACATATATTTAAAATAGTACTCTTAGCAACTACTGCTCATTTTGGTATCCTTATTTAAGTACAATTTAATTCTACTAGCAACCAGTCATCACATACTATAATTATACTTTAAGCATTTGAAACTATGCTTGAGCGTGTCAACTATGCTTAACGTATATCTAACCATGCTTACACATGTCAAACCATAATATAAATAAACATATAGAATTAAATACACATAGTCTTGAATTTTTCAAGAAAATAGAGCCTTTAAATTTGAAAAATAACTATTAAATCATTTAGGTATCTTTTGATAAAATAAAATCTTCTAGGAATTTCTTAATTCCCAAAATACGTTTTACATGATTTTTCTGTAATTTTTTGTGGGTCCTAAAATATATTTTAATAATAATTCTTTCCCTGAAATTCCTCCTTTCAAACTTTTTAATTCCAGCAAGATATTTTTGACCTTAACCACCTTTTGTAAATTCCTTTTACTAAATGCTCATGTTGACTTGGATCTCTGGTCCATTATGATTATTATTCACGTCGTAAGACAGACGGGATCTGGATTCGCCGAGTGGCGCAAGTACTCCTAAAAGACGTGTGTTTCGTTTGAAAAGAATAGCTTATTATAGACAAAGGCGCATGTCGTCTTGAAGTTTCGCATACGGTGCGGGTAGTTGAGGCACTGGGGAATCCAGTTGCAAGAGAGGGGGGTTGCCGTCAAAGGAGGTGGCAGCCCCACAAGCAACAGGGAATTCCCGGACTCGGTATTTTCCTATCCCGTAACTCTATCACTAGCCATGATTTATTTTCCATGTGCAATCATGGAGTTTGGAATTGCTCTTTCTCTCTCATGTTCACCAATGAGGAGTGATAATTTCTGGTCATATAACGTATGTGTAATAATATTGACTCGTGAAAGCGGGGGTAGGTGGATTGGGAAGGGAAGAAAATGCAAAGAATAAATAGCCACCAACCCTTTTCTAGGATAGTTTTATGTATCATGGACATGTTCAAAGATATCTGTAGGAGGCATAAATGTGATGGGGCCAGGTGAAGAGAGGGGATAAATGAAAAGCGGAGGATAATATAGGGAGGGGTTTGGGGTCACATAAACATTAAAACGGGACGGTCCATTGTGAGCTAAGGTTAATAAATCTGAGGGGTCATTTCACATTATGGCCTGCACCTACTGCTGCCGTTACGTCGTGGCCGTGCCAGATTATTCCAAGGGCATGTTTACATGGGGTCGTCTTAGCTTATTAGATAATGAGGCAATGGGGGCTTCGTGGGTCAGCACTGTCAAAGTCTTTCACTCTCCTTGCACCGGGCAGGAATCAAAAGTCAACACCACCATTCATATATGTTGATGAACATGAGCCATGCCTATAAGTTATAATATTCGACTCGGTCTGGTTGTGTCTTTGTTAATTAAATTAGACGAAGGGAAACGCCCGCTATTGACACGAGGGCAATGTCGCATGTGACACGTATAATTATCTTCCTGAATAGATAAGATTGTTTTTTTTGCTTGTCAAAGTGGAAATAACGTTACCATATCTTTTGGTGAGAATAAAGTCATTATTTTGGTAAGCATATTAAATTGAGTCGCATGATAGTATGTAGGGTTCAAGTCCTGGATAAGATTAAATACAAGGCAAATTAAATATGAAGTAAGGCGGAATTTCTGAAATATGCAGATAAGATTAATGGAGGGGTAGGGTGGAGGGATGAGTGATTTATAGTGCATATAAGAAGAACATGAGTGGGGTGTGCCGTTTTAATGCGTATGAAAGGAAAGACATATCTGAATGTGGACGATTCAGAAGCCGACCTGAATTTTGTCTTGTTCATATTTATATATGGCCATGCCTCTTCTCTTTGCTTGTTTTCTCCATTCCAGAACTCCTGGCATTCATTTTCCCTAGAGAATCCATTCCATAACCAGAGGCCCCCGTGCCCACTTCCATTCTGTTGCATGGCACCAAAATAGGATATAATTGCTCACCCCACGTACACGCATACATATAATTGGACAAGACAATAACCCCTAAGTGCATCAACCATCAGCATGCCTCCTCCATATCTGTACACAAATCATATCACCCTTTTGCCCTCTGCCATATATGCCTCACATGTTACATTTCCACGCTCATTTACTCCTTCCTCATACCAATTATATTCCTCTTATTATTATTTGAGTACTACTTTTTTATCTTATCTATAAAAGATATTTTAATCTATACAATTATTTTCTTTAGCATACATTCTGCCTTTATTTAATTTCGTTATTTCGTTTTGTGTATTTATAGAATACTGTCGTTGCATCAGTTAAATGCAATAAATGTACAAATTTTTCACACCCCTTTAAGTTTGTCCAAAGTTCCCTTTCTATTTCTCTTTTGTATAGGCGCTCGGCCAACATTTCCCTACCACTGTGATAACGAAGTGCCTTGCCCGACCGTGGTGCCAAGGATTAGAACCTGTGGAGAAGTCGCTAACCCACTAGGAAAGTACAATAATAATAAAGAAACAACAATCATTTTTTGGGAAAAAAAGAGAATGAAGGACCTCAAAAATTAATATTTAATTAGAAAGATCATAAAAATAATATTTCTTTAGAAGGACTAACTGCTGAAATATTAAATTAAAAAGACTAAATTGCCCTTGTGTTCTATCGTGTATTTTCCTCCTATCGTTGCCAACTTGCCATTACCACCAAAAGTAATGAAGGTGAACTCGTCTTTGGTTGGCGGAGTTATCACTGCGACGGGCCAACTATTCAAGGGAATCGATGGTCACAGCATCATTTAAGGGATTTTTATTCTAGTGCTATCCAAACCCTATTTAGGTACTTAACTTTGAATTTAGTTTCAATTGATCATTATTTAGTCTATGCACTTTAAATGTAGCGTTCTGCTTATATGACTGGGAGAATAACTGTGAAAACAAAACTAATTACCATCAATCAGTATTTCCGTAGCATAAAGCAATTTCGAGAATCTTGATATCCTTGAAATCAAAGTAACATGACAGTTTCTTTGGTCCAATGTTTTTCCATCGTTAGTGTTCAGAATGGGTTTGTACTAAAATCGTTAGTGGTCAATGTCTTTTTTCTGAGTTAAAAATGAGAATTTGAGTAGCTGTTGGGGGTCTGAGTTTAGCAATTGCTTCCAAAATGTTAATTAGCTAATAGGGCAGGACGCTTACAAAGTCCTCACATTTCCAATTGCCATCAGCAGTAATGTCTTGTGAATCGTTTTTAAAGTAGAGAATTGATTACTGGATATGGTCTCAGTCTGATGATAAAGGCTATATAGAAGAAAAACCTCTGTCAAGTAGATGACTTGCTTCTAATTAGATGAAATGTTTTGCACTTTTAGAGGTCCTAAATTAGATTCAAACAGTGAATAATATAGTTATACATAATCTCTAAGTATGACAATGAATATTGGAAGAGTTCCATAGTCAATCTGTAAGTTCTGATTATTCAAGTCTCCATGTGCTAACAAACAAGTGGCGCCATTTACTCACTCATTTTTTTACTGTACTTATCAGTTCAAAGATCAGCATATGTAGGAGAGCCCTTTTGCTTCAAATTCATCAGCGCCTATACATGGGAAATCCAATGGCCGAATTCATAAACTTTTTCTTTCACAATCTGTAATTTTTATTCTGCAACTTTTCTTTCATATTATGCAAGAAGATTATTTTTCTCAAATTTGGTCTTTTCTTTTTGACCAATTTTCGCAAGTCCAAGACAAATATTAGACTTTTGTTTTGCTTGTTATTATATATATATATAACTTATTGCCATCTTACTTATTGCCATCTTACTTTTTTTTTTTGTAGTTGCCCACCCGGTTCACTAGAACTTTGTCCCGACTACATTCGGATCCGACCTGGCTATGGTGGGTGAGTCTCCCAACGGAGATTTTCTGCATACGCTAAGAGTCGAACTCGAGACCTCGTTTAAGCGATACCAAACTACTTACTACTTAGACTAACCTGTTGATTGCCATCTTACTTTTGCTTTGTGATTGTGTTGCACTTGTTTGCTTTTATGATTGGCTCCATATTCAAACTCACACACACATAATATTATAAAATAATATTATTTCTGTTTCAACTATATCGGATAATAGTCAAAAGATAGGATAGAGACAAAAAAATTTAAGAGCAAATAATCAAGTTATCTCTGACACAACGGATTCTAGCACTTGTTGCTACCAAAAAATTCAAAATTATATTATGAGAACTCACAAATTTTGATGAAATGCGTTTATAATTAAACCAGTTGCTAGTAAAAAGAAAGATGACTCTTATTCTGAATCTGTTTTCGTCATAAAAAGTGTGTTTTTCTTATGTCCTGCGTCTAAATAATCTATGGCTACTGATTTAGGTTAGGTTCTTCAATTTTATGTGCATTGTAAATCGCTTATGTGAAATAGGTTAATTTGAATTAATATCTATTTGTTACCAACCTTTAAACACTTATAGTCAGAGAAAACATAGGAAATTTGGCTAAAAGCAATTTAATCTTTTTAATTTAATACTACCTTCAATTCTATTTAAAAAAATTAAGAAAACTAAATAAACTATTTAATTATATCACATACTACATGATCTCTTTGACATGAGTGATTAAGTCAAATAAATTAATTTGATAAAATATATAAATATAAATACTTTAAAGTGATTTATTTAACTTCCTTAATCTCCTTAAAAAAATTAATAAAATCTTATAATTAAGACCAGAGTAATATTTCAGTAGTTGGTCCTTCTAAATAAATACTGTTATTTTTATAATCCTTTTAAATAAATATTAAATTTTTAGGTCTTTTATTCTAATTTTCCCATTTTGTCTTTTGGAAGATCACCTCTACAAGAAAGTAAAATTCAAATCTCACCTTGTTCCAAAAAAGCTCTTGGAGAGGCAAGCCTACAAGTGGTAAAACCTTGATCCGGATCCTATTATTAGAGGATCTAGAAAAAATACTGAACACCAGGTAAACCCTGGCCTCCGCATGCTACATTACTAAAATTCGGTAAATCTTTGCATAACTCATTAACAGGATGAGTCATCTCACTCTACAAATACAAGCAAACTTTAGACCATGCAAGGTGCTGTACAAGAACAAATAAATTATCCAAAACTACTCGGAACAGCCTAAATGAAGCGGAAATCATATTCACAGTATCCGTCTCATTTACCCTGCAGAGCTGCATTAACAGATTGCAGCATTTTAGTTCGACTCTCTTAACCCTGAACCACAAAAATAAATCATGGCAAAAGAATACAGAGTTGGATAACGAGAGCAAGGCGCATCACCTTCATGGGTGAAGTTCTTGGAGAAATGGACAGAAATTAAACCTTCATCAGCTGCAATGCTCGGCTCGGGGGAAGCTATTACTCCAACAGCAGCGCTGCGTCCAGATTTTATTCCTGCAAACTCTCAGTAACATGAGTATCCAATAACATACAGTCTCTTGAAAGTTATTTCATGAACACAAGCTATTCCAATAGAGGCACCCAAGCGCAGTTGAAGTTTCAACCAAAACTAGATACTCTTCAAAGCTTTTAATTGAGCTAAAAACATTGAGCACCATAACACCAATGAAGTAAAATAGGGTATGATTATAAACTTAGTTCAAAAGTTAAATATGTTAATGACAGGGGACTGTCCATTCCAAATGTCTTCATGTATGCCCATGTTGTGTGCTTTGAACGAAACAAAGAAAAAATAAGCACAGCCTAGTAATATTTGTGCAGTGAATGTTATGCTCTGCAAAAGCAGAAGGGCAGGAATTGGACATTTTTCCAGTAGAACCAAAGATTATTAACAAAAACTCATTCCAAGTCATGCTTTCAACCTCTCAGGAAGTTTGATCAATATTCAGTAATGTAAACCAATTCATACCCCATCCTACATGCTTATAGCAAATATCCATATTCTGTTATATGTATCTGGATTCATATTGGACGTAAAGTGATAACCTAGGATTGGACCATCAGGGCACACTGTCAAAAAGCCATAAAGCTATTATACTATATACTCAATCTAAACATAATGTCACAAGCACATCATTTTGATACACTTAGATATCAGATTTGAGCCTGTTAGCATCCATCATGCAAAGGGCATAAAGCTATAAACAGGCCAAAATCCTTTTCATGAAACCAAGAGAGATCATGATTCAGCAGTTATAGAGAAACAACTTCGGGTGTCCTGTTCAAACGATGACTTATTTGACACCAAACAAACTTGAGATGATGACCAAAATGAAAGCACCCTAAATTTACCTTGGATTATAATGATGGCAAAAAAGAAAATAGTGATGACCATGGCAGAAAAACCAGCATATGATGACGACGATGACGACTTTCTTGCCTTCATCTTCCTTACAGCTTTCATTTTCTTAATTCTTTCACGCTTCCTCAAGGCAATCTCAGCAATTTCCTGCACAAGCTTCTTATCAGCAGCATCCAGTAATGGCCCTTTAGGTGGTCGTGGTGGCTTAGGAGGTTTTGAGTTAGTCTTCTTACTCTTTTCCTTGCCATTGTTATTCTTTACATGAGGCAGTTTCTTCTGCACATCTTCTAAACATGCATCAACATGAACTGGTACATCATCATCCATAACATCAGCCGATTTTGACGAACTGCTACATGTTTCAACCCCAGTTTCATGCTTTTCTGAACCATCAAAGTTCGGAAGCCTACTCCATGCCCAACTAAATAAATTCTTCGATTGTTTTTCACTGGAATCAGGGTCCCTGCTTTCATCCTCTTCACTAGTATTCCCACCACTTTCAAGATCATATTCCAAATCTTTCTCTCTTGAACTAGTTTGATCCATCTGATAAAAGAAGGTTAATAAAGAAGAAAAACTTTTCAAAACTAGCATATATATTTGAGGCTAAAATGAAAAGTTGTAAGCTCAGGTTAGAAGGTAAAGAACACGCAATCTTCCCAATAGTTACACACGGAGACTACACAAGCTTCTGGGATGAAAAAATCATTTGCAATCCTTCACATTATAGAGAAGGTTAAGTTCGAAGCCAAATCATTAAGGCCTTTGATTATTAAAAATCATTAAGCCAAATTAATAATTTTTGTAGAAGCCTCTAGGCTCCAGAAAAGAGAATCTACGTTTTCAGGAACCTCAATAAACAGATAAGGTCAGAGAATAAGGCAACTGACGGAATGAAAAAGAGACATTTTTGGCTAAATGGTTGTAAAAGAGAATAACGAAGCGAGTAAAAGATTATCTCAAACACGTAAATCTCTTTTCCCACAAAGTAAACAACTAACTAAACCCATAATGCAGCCCATAGAGATTGTTGTAACTTGAAACGAATTTACAGGACCTGATGAAACTATCGTAATGGCAAAACGAAAACCTCACAATCTTACATTTTGTCATGAGTAGCAAATAATCAAAATGACTGGTAAGCAATGTATTCTACAATTGAAGACGAAGAAAATAGACAGAAACAAAAAGTCAAAACCACCTCGGAGCAGAGATAGAACCCTAGGATCGATAGTTGGTTTGAAACATTCCCAACTTAGAATCCGTCCGCGACCGCGGCAGCCACACAGTGATGCCATGTCTTAAAAATTAAATTAATTTAAAAAGACAACCAATAATTTCCTGCTATTTTAATAATTTTGTTTGGACAATTGCCTCCTAAATCATTGGCAAATATAAGATTCAATGCTTTTTCATTTTTTCTCCCTTTGTCGGCTTCATTATTTTTTTGAAAAAAATAAGCCGAATGAAGAGGTTTTTTTTTTCGTTTATGACAGAACGACGAAGGTTTTTTTTTTTGGGCTGGAGAAGAGACGGAATGATAAAGGTTTGAAAAATGAAAACCGAAGGCTTTATCCAAATTCCCACAAGTGGAAGCTCCATAACGTGTCATTTGGGGAAATGTGCACAGAAGTAATCGTTATTTTCGGGTCGGGGTAACTAGCGTTTTTCGATCAACGTTTCTTTTTGGTTAAAAAGATAGACTTATTTCCCAAAAAACGGAGAGACATATTTTTAATTGGCTGTCCTTTCAGATATAACAGGCACCGTTGGGTTATTTTAATAAAAATGAAAAATGAGTCCAAAAAATAAAAACGAAAATAATCCATCACATAGAAATCAAAATATATAACATTGTGTTATCATTTTTTTTTATTTCAGATTAAAAGCAGCATTTTTCTTAAAAAAGAAACATTTTTCACATGTAGGAAATAAGAACAATGAAGTTTAGGCGTAAAGCCGTAAACTACCAGGTGAATCAAAACTCCATGTTAGGTGAGAGTAACAAGTCTTTCCCAAACTGGAACAGAAAACTTTCATCCGAAACAGCACTCCCAAGAATGTTCGGAGGCTTTCCAGCAGCCACAACCATTTCAAGAAGAATCGGTCGCAAGTGCATACCGATTTGCTGCCCGAGTTTCTTTTAACATTAAATACGTAACGCTTAAAAAGTATCTCCAGATCATCATTCTCTCGGAACGTAATTTTCTGAATAAGGAATACTTATATGTATGGATTTACTAAGATACATTGATCTCGTAAGGGCTAACTAGTACTATATTTGCACGTCGATTCAATTGATGGCTATAACTCAGTTTAGACAATTACCCTAGAATGTACATGCACTCATGACTCATTGAAGAAGCCATGCACTACTGCATCGGGGGCATTCGCTAGGCCTATACTAACCCCCTGGTAATCAAACAATCACAACAGAAACGTATCCTGGCACCTCCCACCCGCGATCCCAGGTGAAATCCAGAGGATTTCCCCATAAAACAATATTAATTAGGTTGTCAAGTAACTACCATATTCAATGAAGTATAATAAGCCCCAAAAAATAAAAGAAAAAAAATCGCAACTTACCACCAAATACTTAACATGGCTGAAGAGCCGAGTTACCTACTAAAAATGGTTCCATAAATGGTAATTATATGCCTTCCCGATCCTAATACCATAACCAGCATTCCTACCTTATGGGCTGCCCTGTGCCTCACGCCTACTCGATCAATCTGGACCCTGAAAATATTTTCCGAGGGAACTTTAAGCTAAAGTTGACATTCATGGTCAGCCAAATGGCCTACTAAATAAACAAAACAAGACCCCTCTCTGTGACAGCAATAAATAGCACAAGGTGGGCCCTCCATACTAATGTACTGCTAAATAGTTACAGCGAACTATATCCAACCCAGGCCAGGATCCACATTTGGAGAGTGGAATTCAACAAAAACATGAGACAAGGAGTCGTGCAAGGGCGGGGTGAAACCGTGAGCTCTAATCTAGAGCATTATATCCTTTTAGTTCGTTTGCAAGAGTCAGCAGAATAACTCACCACTTTATCCACACAGGATTTTAATATCTGTTGTAAGCTTTTGGATAATCTCCACGCCTCTGAAATTCCCCAAAATTCTCATGACGCCTATTAGGATAGTTTTCCATAGTGTTTGAGAACCTGTTCCTCATTTCCAAGGGTAAGCTGGCCCCATTATAATGGAGATTGGCAGTGGATTCATCATATTCAGAAAAGTTTTGCTGTTTATAACCCCCAAAACCAGAAGCAGGCATTTGTTGGACAGCCTGTTGTTGACGCCTCTGAGCATTAAGCTGAAGAAATTCTTCCCACTGTTTGTAATGTGTGGCCCTCAGCATAGTTACTTTGTTCATGTAGTTCTCCCTCATATCTCTAACAGCCTTCAATTAAATATCGGAAACAGTATTTATCAACAAGCAAAATAGCAGTAATTTCAAAGATTCAAAATTGATTCAAAATTTTCAACATGAAAAAGAACACATGCTAATGGCATATATAGACACAAGACAATAATTAGAAGCACGCTTAAGCATAAACATCCATTTTTACTTTCATCACCTGCAAAGACAAAGTACAAGAAGAAACTTCCAATACAAGCATAGAGGAAACGAAGCAACAAACTATTCTCACTAAACTGGAACCAGCAACTCTTCACTATTTAACAGTTCCCAAACAAAGGATCCGCATTATTCAATATTACAGAACTGAATTGTCCAGAGGCATTAGCAGCTTAAGTTCATATTAGACACACAGGAAACAACTTAAAATTTGCAGTCAGTTAATAACCACCTACACATCCCAGATTGAAGGGGCGCAGAGCTTCAGAGATTTGACATTCAGTAGATAAAAGATTCAGTTATTCACAAATCTTGTTGTAGCAAAATGCATATTCACACAACACTTTTAGCATGTGAAGAACGGCGGAAGTCAATTATAGCCCACAATCAAATGATTTGAATATAGAAATCACACCTCGCGATGCCTAAAATTTTCTTCATTTTCTTCTCTATCACGGATTTTCCCAAGCTCTGTGGCCTCCCTCTTACACTCAATCTCTAATTCTTCTAATGTCTGAGGGAAGGCATTGCAATCAAACCGCCTACCAGATTGGATATCAGATTCTCTAGCTTGCGAATCCCATCCGTCATTTCTATATGTACCCATGTTTAGATTACGGTCATCATATGAATTATATGGGTTGCCTGCATAAGGTGCTTCTCTAGGAGATCTTGAATGGCTTGGACGACCTCTAGCTCCACTATTTCCAAAAGCTTCATCAAATGAAGAATATGTTAAGCATTTGATCCAGGATGCCAACATAGATGGTTTTCTTTAATTAAACAAATTAGCACTTGATATGCCAACATAGATGTAGTTTTAAATACAAAACCTATCTTTATAATCTGCCAAGTGAAACCATGGGAGCCAAATCCTTTCAGTAAACAAGTCCGTAATGGAGGCAACCCTTCATTTCAGACCCACTCAAGAAAGTTACTGCAGGAAGGAGATAATGCTTGAAGGCTAAGGACTTACCTCTTGCTGCAAGCAAATATAAGCAAGAAAATTATTAAAAACCTAGATATCGAGGGAAACTTTCACCCAAAGAAAAAATAAAAAAGAAGCCTAAAATGCTATGAACATGAGATTACCAGCTTTCTAAGGATGTCGTAAACAAACCCTATGCTGTCCCTACCTTGTGGAGAACCTCTTGGAAATTTTTGAAAGTCCTCTCTCACACGGTCTTCAACAACCCTCTCTTGCCTACCAAACCTTTGTTGAAAATGAGAAGTATTGCGAGGTCCAGAATGAGACCTTGGGGGCTCAGAGCGTTGAAACCGTCCACCAGCAGGACTTCTCTCAGGTGACCTAGATCTGGTCACGTGAGAACTAGAAGACCCCCTTTGATTGTCCTCCTCTCTAATCTTGTGCACAGCATCAACACCTTTTGCCAAAATTAATCTATCCTTACCAATGACGATAATAAATTTCTCATCCATCTTTATCTTGCAGCCAATATCCCTTTCAATCTTGCTCATAACTTTCTCTGTGAAAAGTGCTCTCATCTGTTTGTCTCTTGCAGGTACTCTTTCAAAGAAATCCTGAGACTTGCGATTGGCTCCTAGTGTAGATGGACAACCCTATAGTAACAGATAAAATGGCATTTAACCAAAATGATCAGATGGTGTTGGTGGTGGTAAATAAATGAATAGATATACACCTTTGTGTAGGGAATTGGAAGACACGCAGCGGAAATTAACTTTAAAAAATTTTTCCATTCCCAGCCAGGATCTACCGAATGTGTTTAAGTCAAGGAGAAAGAAGTGTTACCTTCGGTTTCAAGCTTTGGTCGCGACCTCAGTGTCCACTAGTCGCGACTCCTCGCCTCTGGAACTTTCAGTCGCGACCTCCTCAGCTTCTAGTCGCGACCTGTCGCCTCTGGAGTTTGTAGTCGCGACCTACTCTGCTTCTAGTCGCGACCTGTCGCCTCTGGAGCTTTTAGTCGCGACCTCTTCAACTTCACGTCGCGACCTGTCTCCTCTTTTCGGATTTCTGACGTTCAGATGCCCGTTTGGTCGCGACCTCAGAGTGTTCTGGTCGCGACCTTGCTTCTTGTTTGGTCGTATCGTAGAAGTCGACAGCTCAGATCGGCTTCCTCTACCGGTATCCACACGAACAGCGTTCCAATCGCGAACGACGTGCTAGCGCCTCTTGTCCCTCTAAGGCTTTCTGGAGATTCCGTCCTCACCATCTCTATCTCGGCAGTTTCTTATATGCAAACCTTTTGCACTCTCCCTGCCCCCTCTTCTCACGACTGAATGTGTGTGAAGAGATCTATTGTGTATAGAACCCTAGCTCCTAATGTCAAATATATAGGAAGCTATCGGGCTTCTAATAGGGCCGGGCTTCAGAATTAATCTTATATTAATTCTGAATTAATACAATATCATATATTGCATAATTTAATAAGAAACTGATTAAATAAATATGGTTTATATTAAATCCGTCCCACAGATTTAATTCACCTATTTATTTAATTTAAAATAAAGATAAGACAGAATTATATTTGATTTATTCTCATAAATCAAATTTGAGATATCTTATCAATTTGAATTTCAAATTCAAATAGATCATATCCATTTAAATTCAAATTCAAAAATGATAGAGATTTAATTTATCCTTATAAATTAAATCTTACAAATATCTCTTATATTATATATATATATATATAAACTAATTTATATATATATAAAATATATATCCACCCTAGATTATTCATTGAATCTAGACATCTCTTAGATTCAATGAATCTGGACATCATAGCTCGCATTGGGCTGTTTTGTGTGCGACCCTGTAGGCCCATATGAAGTTGGCAGTGGCCCAGTTACTATACTGACCCACAAGTCGTAAGCGGTCTCTAGCAAGGCATTACGACTACCCAAAACATATGAGGATCGATAAACGATGTAACCTTTCATACAACCATATCACGTCCCTTTTGTCACACGATATTTCGGTCAAGGATGAGGCATGGTGAACGTCATCCTCCTGTTCCTGACCGTTACTTTCTCGATCCCTGAGTAGTCTGAATATAGAAATGGAACTACCCTTCCATTCCAGTATGGCCATACATTTCTCAGACTCACTCATCGAGGGGCCCAGTAATATCTCTCTACGAATGTGAGGGACAAATTCCATCTTGACCATTCACATTCCTCCGCATGAAAACCACTAAGCCCGAGCATAGCCTTTATGATCACTCGGTCAAAAGTGACTTTTGACTAGGTCAAAGCTGAGCGTTTGTCATGTAGGAATCCATGATGATCTCAGGTCAAAGGGCATAGTGACATGGCTTGTATATGAGAGAAGCTTATGACTTGACCCATGCAGCTCTCTCATTGCGGGTCGATCCAACACCCTGTACTCTTACATGTGCTTATGACTTTGATTTATATCTCTATATATCTTCAAAGTCATACTGGTCTTATTTCATCTCTGCTCCCACATAGATGACCGACCAGGGACATTTAGGATAAGATCACGAGTTATCCAAGGATTGTCATCATAGTAAACATGCAAATAATATGATAACTTTATTAAGAAATTCATAAATCAACAATGTTCATAAGATAATGATTGGCCCCTAGGGCACAATCTCCAACATCCTCCCACTTGCACTAGGTACAATCATTAATTTGCCTAATTCCCATTGACCTAACATGACACTCATGTTTTGCTTGCACAAGCGGCTTTGTTAGAGGATCAGCAACATTGTCTTCCCCTGCTACCTTGCATATTTTTATATCACCTCTATCATTGATTTCTCTGATGAGATGAAATCGCCTGAGTATATGCTTGGTCCTTCGATGTGACCTAGGCTCTTTGGCCTGTGCAATGGCACCACTATTGTCACAGAACAAAGTTATTGGATCTGAGATGGTAGGTACCACCCCTAGTTCTGTAATGAACTTCCTGATCCAAACGGCCTCCTTAGCTGCATCAGATGCTGCTATGTACTCAGCTTCCGTTGTAGAATCTGCTACAGTGCTCTGCTTAGAGCTCTTCCAGCTTACTGCTACATTATTCAGGAGGAATATGTATCCAGATTGCGATTTCTGGTCATCCTGGTCAGTTTGGAAACTTGCATCTGTGTAACCAGTTACATAGAGCTCGTCTACCAATCCACCATAGACCAAGAATAAGTCCTTAGTCCTTCTTAAGTACTTAAGGATATTCTTGACAGCAGTCCAATGGCCCTCACCAGGGTCCTGTTGATATCTGCTAGTCATACTTAAGGCAAACGAGACATCCGGTCGAGTACATAACATGGCGTACATGATAGATCCTATGGCCGAGGCATATGGAATCTTACTCATGCGACCTCGCTGATCTGGTGTACTAGGACACAAATCCTTGCTGAGGTGAATACCATGAGACATGGGTATGAAACCCCTTTTTGATTCCTGCATACTGAACCTATGCAGTATCTTGTCTATATATGTGCTCTGACTCAGTCCTAGAAGCCTTTTAGATCTATCTCTATAGATCCTAATTCCTAGGATGTAGGTGGCTTCACCCAAGTCTTTCATCGAGAAAGATTTTCCTAACCAAGACTTGACAATCTGCAAGGTAGGAATGTCATTCCCAATGAGTAGGATGTCATCGACATAGAGTACCAAAAATACAACTGTGCTCCCACTAACCTTCTTGTACACACAAGGTTCATCAATATTTTGAAGAAATCCAAACTCTTTGACTACTTCATCAAAACGATGATTCCAACTCCGAGATGCTTGCTTCAGTCCATAAATGGACCTTTGAAGCTTGCATACCTTACCAGAGTCCTCAGAACGCACAAAACCTTCAGGTTGTGTCATGTACACATCCTCAAGGAGCTTTCCATTAAGGAAGGCTGTCTTGACGTCCATCTGCCATATTTCATAGTCATAATATGCTGCAATGGCAAGGAGGATTCTGATTGATTTGGCCATTGCAACTGGGGAAAAGGTCTCATCATAGTCCACACCATGAGTTTGAGTAAATCCTTTTGCAACCAGTCGTGCCTTGAAGACATTTACATTGCCATCCATGTCGGTTTTCTCTTTAAAACCCACTTGCACCCGACGGTTTTTACACCTTCAGGCGGGTCGACTAAGGTCCATACCTTATTGTCGTACATGGATTGCATCTCAGACTTCATGGCATTAAGCCATTTTTCAGAGTTTGGTCCCACTATAGCTTCTTGATAGGTAGTGGGCTCATTATGCTCAATGAGCAACACATCACGACTATCAAAAATCAGAAATCCATATCTCTGAGGCTGAAGTCGTGCCCTATTAGATCGCCTTGGGCCTTGCGTGACTTGAGGAGTCTCAACAACTTCTTGTGAGTCTTCTCTACTTTCCATCTCTAGTTCTGTGGCGTCTTGTGGCTCTCGAACTTCTTCGAGGTGTACCTTGCTCCCAGTGGTTCTTTTAGAGATAAATTCTCGTTCTAGAAAGATACCATTTCTGACAACAAACACTTTGTTATCAGTGGGGTTGTAGACATAATATCCCTTGGTTTCCTTAGGATATCCCACAAAAAGGCACTTTGAAGATTTGGGCGCTAACTTATCTGAGGCTTGTTGCTTAACATAGACCTCACATCCCCAAATCTTGAGAAAAGACAAACTAGGTTTCCTCCCAGTCCATAGTCCATATCTCATACGGAGTCTTTTCAACTGCCTTAGATGGAACACGATTCAGTGTGAACGTAGCTGTCTCTAGGGCGTGGCCCCAAAAGGATGGTGGAAGATCTGTTCGACTCATCATGGATCGAACCATATCCAATAGTGTTCGATTCCTCCGTTCAGAAACCCCATTCCATTGTGGTGTTCCTGGAGGAGTCAATTGTGAGACTATTCCACAATTCCTAAGATGATCGATAAACTCTTGGCTCAAATATTCACCACCTCGATCAGATCGAAGGGCTTTAATTGTTTTACCAAGCTGGTTTTGTACTTCATTTTGAAATATCTTGAACATTTCAAAAGATTCGGATTTATGTTTCATTAGATAGACATAGCCATATCTACTGAAATCATCTATGAATGTAATGAAGTACGAATAACCTCTTCTGGCATTTGTATTCATCGGTCCACACACATCTGTATGTATGAGGCCCAACAAATCAGTGGCCCTCTCACTGTGCCCAGTGAAAGGCGACTTTGTCATCTTTCCTAACAAACAAGATTCGCAAGTATCATATGATTCAAAATCAAATGAGTTGAGAAATCCATCTTGATGGAGTTTAGAAATGCGTTTCTCATTTATGTGGCCTAGACGACAGTGCCAGAGGTACGTCGGATTCAAATCATTTGGTTTGATCCTTTTGGCGGTTATGCTATAGATATTTCCATGATTGGGTTGTTCCAAGTTTAATATGTAATGATCAACATGCAAATCACCATGAGCATAGAAAATATCATTACGATAAATGGAACATTTACCATTCCCAGAAATGGAAGTGTAACCTTCCTTATCCAAATAAGAAAGAGAAACAATGTTACTACTCAAAGCAGGAACATAATAGCAATTGTTCAAAACTAACAAAAGCCCAGTGGGCAGAACTAATTCATAAGTGCCTACAGCTAGAGCAGCAACCTTTGCTCTATTTCCAACTCGTAGGTCAACTTCGCCCTTCTTCAGCTTTCTACTGTCCTTTAGGCCCTGCACATTTATACAAATGTGAGAACCACATGCAGTATCTAATACCCATGTAGTGGAAGTAGAGAGATGAATGTCTATAACATAAATACCTGAAGCGATAGCCCCGCTATCCTTCTTGTTCTTTCTCAGATCTTCAAGGTAGAGTTTGCAATTCCTCTTCCAATGACCCGATTCATTGCAGAAGAAGCAAACTCCTTCCTTTGGAGGCTTTGCCTTCTTTGGTGCAGGCTTGGTTTCGGGCTTGCCTGACTCTTTGGTCTTACCAGATGAGCCATGACCCTTCCCCTTGCCCTTGCCTTTCCTTTTCATACCCTTTCCTTTCTGAACCATCAAAACAGTACTGGGCTTCTTCTTAACAGTCGGCTCAGCAGTTTTAAGCATCCCATGCAGTTCAGAAATAGATTTCTCCATGTTGTTCATGTTGTAGTTCATGACAAACTGGTCATAACTTTCCGGGAGTGAGTTCAAGATCAAATCTGTAGCTAACTCCTGGCTCATGGGAAATCCAAGCCTCTCAAGGTGATCTATGTACCCTTTCATCTTTAAGACATGAGTACTCACTGATGCACCTTCAGCCATCTTGCAGGAATGTAAGGCCTTAGTGGTCTCATACCTCTCTTGCCTTGCTTGTTGCTGGAACATTTCCTTAAGATGCACAATCATCTCATAAGCCTCCATGTGTTCCAAATCTCTTTGGAGCTCCGGAACCATGGTGGCAAGCATCAAGCATCCCACATCAACAGAGTCTTCCTTATACTTCGCATAAGAATCTCTCTGAGCTCTAGGAGCATTGGCTGCTGGCTCCTCAGGAATGGGTTGATCTAGGACATATGCCTTTCTTTCCTACTTGAGAACAATTCTCAAGTTCCTGAACCAGTCAAGAAAGTTTGTCCCATTGAGTTTGTCCTTCTCAAGGACAGATCGCAACGATAATGTAGCAGTATTACTAGTCGTCATGATTCTACAATTAAAATATGCAATTTAATTAGCAATCTCCCACTGAATAAAACAACCCTCAATGTAATAATTAGTGGGCTAAGATCCATATTTGGCTTAAACTTGAGTCCGCTTTGGCAGGACGCTCAACTTTAAGTTATTTAGGTAGGTAACAACTTTACCAATTACATCACATGTAACTCTTAGATGTTTATGGGATTCCATCATCATATGATCCGGCATGTTTTAATCCCATCTAATGCCTTGAGACCCAAAACCGTTTTGATAATCTCAATTAAGTCAAACAATAACAAACATAAGAGGAGCACCATTACTCTTGCTTATCTCCCCAAGATAACTCAAATGCACCCACTTTGGTGGACCTATAAATGAGCGATCGAGGTTTTGACAAGTGTTCATTAATTGACGGCATATGACTTAAGATTTCTTTTAGAGGGTTTAATTAATTATCTGGTTTATAAGATGCATGTATCGCGGTTGTATCTCATACAAGTATTATGCATATTAAAACATACATGCAGTGATCTAATCAAAAGATGCATAATCTTAAACGTGACACAATATGGCTCACCTATCCTAAGTCCCCTCAAGCCAATGAGAGAAGCTGTCTAATTAGAATAGGAAAATTACATAAGGAAACCTCGTTTTAACATTCGAGGGGAGTGAGATGAGAAGAGAATGTACAACGAGAGTCATTAGAGGAAGGCACGACACGCAGGCCGTATTTAGAAAAATTACAACACTTGTAATCTAGAGCCATATTGTTCACCATACCCAAACATTCAAGAATCAAAATTCATACTATTTGAAGGGCAATAAATGTTTCAAAATATTCATATATCAGGAAAGTCAATACATATTACGATTATGTTGCGCTACGATTAAATAGCCACGGCGGTCCCGCTAGCCGGTTAGCGGGCGGGGTGTGGGGCAGCGCCCCAATAGAAATTTTTTTTTTGATAAATAATCAAGAATCTTAATTCTTTTTCCTTAGACCCCATCAATATTAATTGATCAAATCAATTGATATACACCACCGATTTCAGTTTCCTTTTAGATTCCGTATATGTCATACATAAACAGATTCCATATATGTCATACATATCACGCATGTTATCATATAATCAGCTAAGAAGTCTAACATACATCACATGTATCAACAATCAAACCTAACTTAAACACAAAACGGCATGGCTCTGATACCACTGTAGGGAATTGGAAGACACGCAGCGGAAATTAACTTTAAAAAATTTTTCCATTCCCAGCCAGGATCTACCGAATGTGTTTAAGTCAAGGAGAAAGAAGTGTTACCTTCGGTTTCAAGCTTTGGTCGCGACCTCAGTGTCCACTAGTCGCGACTCCTCGCCTCTGGAACTTTCAGTCGCGACCTCCTCAGCTTCTAGTCGCGACCTGTCGCCTCTGGAGTTTGTAGTCGCGACCTACTCTGCTTCTAGTCGCGACCTGTCGCCTCTGGAGCTTTTAGTCGCGACCTCTTCAACTTCACGTCGCGACCTGTCTCCTCTTTTCGGATTTCTGACGTTCAGATGCCCGTTTGGTCGCGACCTCAGAGTGTTCTGGTCGCGACCTTGCTTCTTGTTTGGTCGTATCGTAGAAGTCGACAGCTCAGATCGGCTTCCTCTACCGGTATCCACACGAACAGCGTTCCAATCGCGAACGACGTGCTAGCGCCTCTTGTCCCTCTAAGGCTTTCTGGAGATTCCGTCCTCACCATCTCTATCTCGGCAGTTTCTTATATGCAAACCTTTTGCACTCTCCCTGCCCCCTCTTCTCACGACTGAATGTGTGTGAAGAGATCTATTGTGTATAGAACCCTAGCTCCTAATGTCAAATATATAGGAAGCTATCGGGCTTCTAATAGGGCCGGGCTTCAGAATTAATCTTATATTAATTCTGAATTAATACAATATCATATATTGCATAATTTAATAAGAAACTGATTAAATAAATATGGTTTATATTAAATCCGTCCCACAGATTTAATTCACCTATTTATTTAATTTAAAATAAAGATAAGACAGAATTATATTTGATTTATTCTCATAAATCAAATTTGAGATATCTTATCAATTTGAATTTCAAATTCAAATAGATCATATCCATTTAAATTCAAATTCAAAAATGATAGAGATTTAATTTATCCTTATAAATTAAATCTTACAAATATCTCTTATATTATATATATATATATATAAACTAATTTATATATATATAAAATATATATCCACCCTAGATTATTCATTGAATCTAGACATCTCTTAGATTCAATGAATCTGGACATCATAGCTCGCATTGGGCTGTTTTGTGTGCGACCCTGTAGGCCCATATGAAGTTGGCAGTGGCCCAGTTACTATACTGACCCACAAGTCGTAAGCGGTCTCTAGCAAGGCATTACGACTACCCAAAACATATGAGGATCGATAAACGATGTAACCTTTCATACAACCATATCACGTCCCTTTTGTCACACGATATTTCGGTCAAGGATGAGGCATGGTGAACGTCATCCTCCTGTTCCTGACCGTTACTTTCTCGATCCCTGAGTAGTCTGAATATAGAAATGGAACTACCCTTCCATTCCAGTATGGCCATACATTTCTCAGACTCACTCATCGAGGGGCCCAGTAATATCTCTCTACGAATGTGAGGGACAAATTCCATCTTGACCATTCACATTCCTCCGCATGAAAACCACTAAGCCCGAGCATAGCCTTTATGATCACTCGGTCAAAAGTGACTTTTGACTAGGTCAAAGCTGAGCGTTTGTCATGTAGGAATCCATGATGATCTCAGGTCAAAGGGCATAGTGACATGGCTTGTATATGAGAGAAGCTTATGACTTGACCCATGCAGCTCTCTCATTGCGGGTCGATCCAACACCCTGTACTCTTACATGTGCTTATGACTTTGATTTATATCTCTATATATCTTCAAAGTCATACTGGTCTTATTTCATCTCTGCTCCCACATAGATGACCGACCAGGGACATTTAGGATAAGATCACGAGTTATCCAAGGATTGTCATCATAGTAAACATGCAAATAATATGATAACTTTATTAAGAAATTCATAAATCAACAATGTTCATAAGATAATGATTGGCCCCTAGGGCACAATCTCCAACACTTTGGCCCCTCCAATTTCATATGAGATTTAATTTGGTCTCCCTAGTTTTAAAAAGAAAAGGACAGTGTCGCTTCCTATTGCTTTAATTCATCCAATTTCACCCACTTATCTCAATACATCCAATTTCATCCAATGTGTCTGTGCACATTGCAAGAAATTTTTGCTCAGAAGCTAATTATAGTCAACAACTTACGATGAAGCTGTAGAAAAACGCACAATACCTGAGTGAAATGCCCTGATTCACCACAAAGTTTGCAGATCATTTCTTCTTCTTTTCTTTTCTTCCAGTTCCTCTCTGTAGCCTTTGACTTAGCCTCCCAAACTTTAGCTTCTCGGCTAGTGAAATCAGTTGGGACAGCATTGGGGTCACAAGGCTCCTCCTCCTCATCTGATCCTGCATGAGATCTCTTGTTTGACTTTGACTTCTCTTGGGTATTAGTAGTAGCAGTTCCATGAGGGCCGGTGTACTCTTTGTAAAGTTCACTAAAATCGTCGTCAATATCTGGATCAGGTCTATTTGCCATTAAGTGCCCCCCTTTAAATTGAATCCCTGCATGAAGTAACAATATTGAAATCCATAAAGAGAAAAGGAATCATTTAGTCGAACTGTGCATCATTTGTCATGCGTCTCTTCTCCAGGTCATAAGAAGCTTGTAACTAAGAGGAATTTCATGGTATAAATTAGAACAGAAATACGATATAACTGAGCTGGAATAATGTAGTATAGATACACATACAAGGATATTCATGCAATAGCATGCAGGCCATTAGCGTACATATGCTTTACGCGGGATGAAGCGGTTTTAAAATTATAAAATAAAACTAGTAAAATGCGACAAGCACAGACCAGAAGGAACCAATTCAGAGTCACACAATATACGATCTTCAAAACACATATAGTAAGTTAAGTTGCAACACGGACATATCAAATTTCAAATCCCCTTCCCCTAACGAAAGGACGGGGAGGTCGCAAAGGATGGGAGAGGGAAGAAATTAACGGATAAGAGATATGAAACGAACGTTCAAAACTCAATATGTAGTTATCTTCATCAACTGAACCAGACAAAAAATGATTGGGAGGAAAGCTGGTAGAAGTAGAAAGTAAAAAACAAGTAGGCACGATGAATTTGAAAATAAGCACGAATATTAGACACACTAAGTAATTGCAGAACAACCCAAAAATCAATGGATTAGAGCATTTAGTGAGGAAGGGTACTCACGATTCTGGAGACGACGACGAACTTCCAGCACGGCAAAACGCCGATGAAGATAGACGAGAGCAACCTTGGGCATTTCGTATCTAGGGTTAATTGGGGCATGGGCTATCCAGATTGTCTTACCCACCCGACCCGACCCTTTTTGCCCCGGATATAATTGGATAACAGTTAGTCACATAACAACCCCTTTAAAAAAAAATCGAAAATTCAAACCATAGGTGTGAGAAAAATCGCGATGGAAAATGATTTAGCAATACCGAACATCAAATTTTTGTATTCAAAAACACAAAAACTTAGAAAACATTAAAATAAGGATAACTTCTATTTTGTTTATATACATATAATGATAATTGATAATTTTCTGGAGAAGCAGCATTACTACCGCAACCCTCGGTAGAGCAGTATAACAGAGCGTGACAGCAATAAAGGAGCTCAGGCAGAGTATTAGCGGGAGAGCCGAGGCCGCTTAATTCAGGAATCTTCATCGTAATATTTATTATTTTATATTCATTTTGCTTACCGTATTTTATTTAAAAAGTATCTTAAAATTATGCCTATTCAAATATCAAAGGGTTCGTTGACATTATTTATTGATGACTACATAAAAACAAAAACAGAAAAATTGAGAATCAAGCTATTTTAAAATCATAAATATTAGTATAACACGTCCCTAGGTTATTAATAGAACTCCTAAAACAGATTTTAAAACTAAACACTTTTCTTATACCATCCCGCAAGAGCCATGGGCCGTTAAGCTTGAATTTTCTGATACTGAAATTCTTCAAATTCTTTGAATTTAAATGAAGTTAAAATAAGCCACGCTAGTCTCGCAAATCACAAATACTATTTGACTTTCTACAACCCTTTATAATCGACTGATCGCATTTATCATGAATGGGAACCAATTATCCTAAGCGCTCGAATCTTGTATTTTGTGGTAATTTAAATTTCAGTAATAGTCTTATGGTCTAGTAGCAAGTGCAATCTGAAAGCACAGGGAAAATTCTACATCCCTAGTAAAATATACACATTTATACTTCAATGGCCAACAAAAAGGGGCGAACGCATACAATTATCTACAAGCTGAGCATTCTCAAATCATAAATTCGCCCTGATTTTGCGTCCTCAGGATCACTTTGGTCATCATGAAGTACAAGCAAGTTTAATGTGCCTGGTTCTTTCAGCCAGGCAGCGACCACAGATCCTGCCGATATGAACCTACCTAAATTACACCCGGCGACCTGAAAGGGTGCACCCATGCCATTGAGAAGTGCCTCAACAGCTCTTCTCAAAGTGCCATCCCCAACTACTTTGCTATGCTTGCCCCATCCGGTCAGAATGCTGCCATATATCACCATTAAAACGCATTCCCTCGGTAATTCCTCCAAAGAAGAACGCAATGCTAACCTTACAAGCGACGATGATGCTTACCTTAATAGCTTAGGCAGTTCACGGCCTTCATAAACAACCGAACGGATATTGAGCAACCATGCATGGACCATTGCACAAGCAGCACCGCAAGACATCAGATGCAGATCCAAGCAAGAATCGGACCAGACACTCTCCCAAACATTTCGACGTTTCCCTTCGAGCACAACCAGCTGGGCCCCTCGTTTCTGATGCCAATTTAATAGATAAACATCCAATGAGGCTGGTCAAAATTAAAGGGCAAACCAAGGGAGAAAACACTAATCAACTCAGCTTCAAACTAGTCAAAATCAGTAAAACTAGTGAGTTGACCACTTCTGCTAGTCTTGCTTGTATATTTTTTTCTTTTCCTTTGGTTTCACTGAAACAAGGTACTAAACCAAAACTATTCATTGAACTGGTTGATACACTAATTCAATGGCTAGTCCAGTATTTTGAATACCGGGATTATACCTCTGAAAAGACATTTGTACAACCAAGTTTTAGCAAATTACTGCATTTCCAGATGCAAAAATAACATTAGTAATCAATCAATTTTACCTGACCAAAGTGCCAAAGCATGTCAGTAAGGGCATTATAAAAGGCAGATGCTGTTGAGGAATCCATATGCTTGACTTCATCAAACAGTGATTGAGCCTGAACCCAAATGTTTTCCCTGCAACCCATAAGTAGTCCATGGGCCACACCGTAAACCTGGTTATCAAATAGGCGGAGCTCCTCCAATAACATCGAAGCATCTTCAAATGAATTGCAACGGCTGCATCCAAGGACCAAATTATACACTTCGCAAAATGAATATACAAGTACATATTACCCGAATAACATTCAAGGGCAGGCAGTATAAAGAATATGAAAATAGCAGACCTTGAGAAGGAAATAGATTGGAGGCTAGGAGTTATTGTCAAATTCTAATTGTCTTAAAAGCCTAAACTTGTACAAGCCAAAGTAGGCATGCCATGCTTTACATATCAGGTCTCCAACCCAATAGCATCATAAGATGACAGTTGGAACAAGTTGGGGAGAAAACCCAGCCAAAACAGCGACTTACAACTGAAATTAAGACTAAATAAAAGAACAAAATGTGCTCATATGCTCCCACAACTATTAGAGGTCCTGAGAAATCTAGAGAGTGAGGAAGGTTTTGAGCTTTCCCTTGCAGATTCAATTTATACTTTGATTTCTACGGTGACAAGTGGTGTCAGATCCAGATATTTCATTTGGAAGGTTGTGTGTGTTTATTGGTGAAATTTTGACTTAAAATTAATTTATACTTTAGTAGACAGAAAATACAGAAGATATTAATGTACTAACCAGAAATTTCCAAAAATAATGGAGCCATCGTGCAGATGACAAAAGGTCAGAGGCAATGGGGTCCAAATGAGTGAAAGAACACTTTCTTTAGCACGGACATTAAAAAAAAAAGCATGAAAAGTCTCTTTTTTTATGCAGTTTGGTTCAGAATAGACGAATAGTTACGAAGGCTACTGCTTATACAGACACGCGCACCCTCACAAGATAAGAAATTCCCAAGGTCTGAGAGGGCCTTATGTTCAATGGTCCGTGAATTTTATAAGCCCTAGTGACAAGCACCTACATAACTGGCATAAAATGAATTAAGCAGAAAGACTGGTTTGTTATATACCTGCAGGCGTTCAAAATGGCAGAGAATGTGACAACGTTTGGTTTAATTTCCAGCTCATGCATTTTCTGAAAGACCCCCAATATGTATGAAATATCTTGTTTGCTCCCTGCATCTTTATTCGCAAGGCCTGATGTTTCTGCAGCAAGCTGCCCAAACATTTTAATGATTTTGTTGTCCTCCTTAACTTCAACCTGATCTTGAACAGAGCCCTCAATAAGCCTTGAAGATGAAGTTTCAAGTTGATGATCAGTAGATTGAGCAAAGCCTTCAAAAGCATATTCCACAGCTGCAGACCGACCAAAGGCATCAATTATGGAGTTGTAAGTGACAACATTGGGCTTAATTCCTTCCTTTGTCATCTCATCAAGCAACATCACAGCAGATTTAACTAATCCATTCTTGCAAAGAGCATCAATTAATGCACTATAAAGGACAACATCAGCCTTCAATCCTGCCTTCCTGAACTCTCTAAAAACCCCCATTGCCTCCTTATACATTCCACCTTTTGAGTACACATCAATCAATGTTGAATAAGTTAACACATTTGGATATACATTTTCTGCTTTCATCTCTTTAAATGCTCTCTGAACTTCATCATACTTCCCTTGCTTACCATAACCACCCAAAAGTGAATTGTATGTTACAACATCCTTCTTTATCCCACAACTCTCCATCTCTTTGCATATGTCCATGGCCTCCTCAAACCTGCCAAGCTTTGCATAAATTGAAAGCAGTGTATTATATGAGACCCTATCAAGACCAATTGACATAAATTTCATTTCATTGAAAAAATTTAGTGCCTCTTCTAATCTACCAGCCTTGGCATAACCATCAACCATAGTACTATAAGTCACCACATTGGGCAAAATTTTCTTTGCAGGCATCTCAGCCATGACCTGAATGGCAAAATCGATCTGTCCACCTTTGCACAGGGCATCCAAAAATGTATTGTAAGTGAAAATATCCTGGCCAATCCCTCTCTCAACCATCTCACTGAATAAATTTCGAGCTGCCTCCCACAGCCCACTTCTGCTGCAAACTGCAAGAAGTGAATTATAAGTAATTCGATCAGGTTGAACACCATGTATCTGCATTTCATCAAAGATCTCCACTACTCTCTTAAATTCCACACCCCCTTTCCCACAAGCATCAATCACTGCATTATATGTAACCAAATTTGGTTTCAGACCAGATTGTTTCATTGACTCAAAGATCCTTCTTGCCTCATCATAGTGACCATTACGCCCATATGCACTAATAATGGCAGAAAAAGCATAAACTGTGTTTCCATACCCTTTATCCTTTGCCATTTCAAAGACCCTCTTCGCAAGAGCAACCTTCCCTAACCTGCCAAGGGTACTAATCATCATGCTAGTTAATCTACCCTGTTCATACTTTCTCTTCTCCCTTCTTACTGCAAATTCAAAACACCTATTTGCTTTCCAGCATTCACCTCTATTACCAAGTTCACGAATTAAATATGCATAATCATCACAACCACATAGCTTATGTTCAAAATTAACCAATATATCTTCAAGAGCCCCTACATCATTAATGCATTGCATGACATGCTGCAGGACCTCCTCAGCTATGGATGAGTGGGGGCTGGTTAAACCAGATTTAGGTCGTCCAAGGTGCATTTTGGAGACAAACCGGGTAGACCGTTGACCAGAGAAGTCTGCAGCAAGTTCAGATTTTGGGGAAGGAAGAGAACATAAAGATGAAAAGCTAGGGTTTTGGGGGACAGGGCAAGGGATGGTGCTCGACTTTGATGCATTGCGAGGTAAAGGAGAAGGTTTCTTAGGGAAGACTTTGTTTGAGGCCCAATATCGATTGTTTTGGTGGTGGTCATGGCGTTGGTTTCTGAGATGGCGATTGTGGTTATGAGGATATGGGTGGTTTTGGTATGGTTTTGCTGCAGTAATTGAACATTGCGGAGGTGTTGAGGCCATCCAAAGGCTTCTCTTTTAAATCAAGACAAATATGTGAGTAAAGAGTGAGGAAGAGAGGTGAAGGAATCAAAGGAAGCTTGGGTACGGTTTGACGACAGATGAAGGAGCAGGGTAGGCAATGGAATCCAGATATAGGAAAGAGAGTGTTTTTAAGCACAATACTTGGCAGACTTAAAGTTGGAACTCTTTCTTCATAACGATTCTGTCATTGTATCACTGCATAAAGTAACAATACTAAAATCCGTGAAAGGAGATAGAGAAAAAATAATACGATGAACAGTAAAAATGAATAATACGATGAACAGCAATTATTTCAATCGTTTGCAAGCTTTTTCTTCTGGGCATAAGAATATCTGATGTAAATAAATTTAGTGGAACATGACAGCAGAAAACTACAATATCGCTGATCTTAGGATAGATAAATCCCAGCATATCCATACAGTATAGTCATTAACCTAAAGTATAACAATCACAGAATGATCGTGGGAGGGGATGAAGGTGGAATCTAAATAGGAAGGTCCCTCCCCTACCAAAAAAATATAAAATTGCAACTAATATGAGGGTAATGAAAATAATGGATGCCGAAAGCCAAAACATTTTAAAACAAAGATACTACTAGTTTCAAGTTTCAACTTTCATCAGCTGAAACCCAAGAAAAAGAGAGGGAAAAGCTAGAATAGTATCAGAGAGCAAAAAAACTAGTAGTAAAGAAGAATCTGAAGAGGATAGCTTACGGCTATGGAGATCGGAGACGAGGACCTCCCAGCACGGCAGAGCGCCGAGGACGACAGGCCATATGATCCAGGTGTGCATTTTTCAGCTAGGGTTGCTTGTCCGTGGGTTATCTATCTAGACTGGCCCGTTGATTTTCCCCCATTACCAAACTGCATCATTTTCTAATTTTCGTTACGCCAACAAAAAATTAAACCAAAACAACTTTTGGGATAAAATTAAAAAAAAAATATGAAAAAAAAATTTATTGATAGCTTATAGAAAAAGGGTTTAAGAGAAGAGTCTGTGGAAAAAAAAAAGTGATTATAAATAAATAAGTGTTTGGATAGTTATTTTTATAATGACTCTTTATATTAGTAAATTATTAAAAAGGGTATTATTTGATTAAAAGTACGAGAGATGAAAGAGGTAAAGAAAATAGAGGAGAGAGGAGAGAGGGTGTAAGAAAAAATAAGAGAGAGGAGAGAAAGTGTAAGAAAAATTAGGGGTAAGATAGTAATTAGATAGTCCATAAATTTTTTTACTGTTCAAAAAGCTAGTTTTAATAGCTTATTTAAAACTATAGTTTTACCCAAAAATATTTATAGATAAATATATCTATTTATTTTAAAAGAAAATTAAACTAAAATTTAGACTAAAAATCTTTTTAAAATTATAGCTTGTGCCCTCCCCAAACAGCCCCCACTTCCCTTCTGGTCGAGGCCGTCCGAAACAGTGCGTTCTTTGCAGTTTTATCCTCGTCTAATAAAATACTTTTTTAAATATGCTCGTGGACAGTGGACACATTGGAACTGAAAATTCTAATCTAATATGAGCCTTTCCTTGCTTGAATTATCAGCTTTTTTTTATAGATTATTGTGATATTTTTATCGGGGCAATATGTCAGGACGAGAGGATAATTATGTATAAGAGTTTAATTTTCCTTCAAAAACAATACTACAAATTTTAGTTATATATATTAATTTAAGATAAAAGTATAGCTGAGATGTTTTGCTTTTGTAAAGTGTTTTTCAATAATAAATAACTGAAAGATATTTTATAAAATTGACACTAATGAAGCTTTACATGAAATTAAATGATTAGAGATACACTTTTGCCTTAATTTAAACTCTTAAAATCTTATATTTACAATTATTTAAATTAATATTTGTGACTGATCTTTTGATAGAGCATTTTGAGAGCTGAATGTTATTAAATTATTTTCTTAAAGCCCATATGTCATTTCTTTTCTTACATATTAAAAGAATGGATAATATGCGTTATTTAATTGAATTACATGGTATTTTATTGATGAGACAGGTTTTTGTTATACTATGTTATTTGACTGCTAAAGCGGAGCTTTGGCTACACAACATTTGTATATCTTCGTGGGACAACTTATAGATTGAAAGTCTAAAAATTTGTAATATATTAAAGTAAATATTAGCTAACATTGTTTTCATCCTTATCATGGTAGATTTTTGCCTTCAAGTTACACTTGATCTCTTATGCTTTGTTTTTTTAAGTATTATTATGGATTTTTTTATATATAGTTGTTGTAAAAAATGTGGCCAATGTCTTGTGAAAAAACAATACTTTAAGCTCGATAGTAAAATTGCGCCACAAAATAAATTAAAGTGTAAGACATATTTAAAAAAATATTCTAAAGTGCATTCAAAATACCTAGTGTATTTATAATTTAATAAAAATAACTATCTATAAAAAAATGTTGCCCTTAAAATATTAGTTTTTTTATAAAAAAAATATAGTTGGGTTCGATATCGATCATTTACCAAGGTCAGGGTACAATTTTATACCTCAGAGAGCATTTACAGGGGACTCATGATACCGCTTACTAAATGAGGCCTCACAACGGTAAGAGAAATTAAACTCACATCCTTGTAGAATACAAGTCTATTATTTACTATCTTTTTTTTTGTACAACATTTTTTAGAAAGGGGTTGGGCTCACCTATGATCAAAAGGTAAGGTGAAGTCTCCCTTCCTCCTATACGATACCAATGTCGGGTAGGGCGAGCTGTTTATTACCCTCAGGCGTAAACCTAGTTACTCAGAAGCTAGAATGTCTCCCTAAGCGTTGCGACTGGAACCACAACAAAGCTGTACTCCCAAAGGATCAAATACTCTCCAAATAGTCGCATGTCTCACATTTTTTATCAGTTAAATCTATAAACAATAGATTATTATTTACTATCTATATTAACTCCCATTAGTCCTTAAAACATTACTTATGTTGCAAAAGAGGGGTTGGAGGTTCTGACCCAAAGGGCACTTACCCAGTTGTTCTCCAAAAAAAAAAACTAGTGGCAAGCAGTCCAGTTAAAAAATCACCCTCTCATAGCCAAGGCCCAAGGCCGAGGGAAATCGACCCTCAAAATAGCTTTCTTCCTGAATCGTCGGAGTAACCGAATATTCATTGTATTTCACCGACACCGAGACAGTAACTTCCCTTGTACCAAACATGTCATACGATTTCAAAATTGTGTCCATTTGTTTAGTTTATCGTTGACTAACAATATCTACTTTGTTTAATGAAGCGAGGAGGGTTGTTAGGTGTTCACTTGGCACTAATCGTTTCATCTTAGAGGCTGAAAGAACGAGAGGTTGAAAGGATACTTATTCTGATCAGTTCAAGTGGAAGATATTATTTCTTGCTCTATGCCCCACGGTTTTAATTCGGTACAATGTATTGCTGCTCAAAGAAAAAAAAAGAATCTATCATGAATATGACGGCTAAAAATCTTTTAAATGTGAGTGGCGATCTATCAACGGAGCACCCATATTCTCTTCCTTTTGCGGCCTCCTTGACGATCGATCTGAGTCTTTTTCTATCCTGTAAAACACCAACTTAAGGGAGAATAAGACTTGGAGCTTTTACATTAATAAAATAAGTGAAAAGGTGTCCGACATCAAGATTTTGTCCCATGGAGTATCCTTTTCCTTCTCTCGCTTCTCATATAATATGCCTGACCTACTTGCCAGTCTCAGCACGATTCAGTGAATTAAATCCATATATGTTTTGTATAGCGTGAAATGTAAGAAGAGGGCATTAAATCAAGAACTTAAAGCGGACTGGACTGGAAGCGGTTGAATCGCTCTTCCTATTTATATAGACTGGTGCTCGTTTCGGGGTTTCAGTTTCCACTAAAGATCTTTCGAATTAAAGACATTCTCCTAGAATGTTATCCGCGTATCCCTGACAACGTAAAACCAGAAAGCTTCCTTACCAAATACCAATACCTTTTCCCTGCTGTGCCTCTTTGAAATCAAAGCTTTCCAAACAAAAAGTATCCTAGAATAATACTAGACATATGCCCAGAAGATCGGAGGAGGAGAGCCGAACTCGCTAATGAAAGCTGTGTTCAAAGTAAAAGAAGTAATGGAAGATATATGATGAAGCAGACCCATCAGAAGGGCTAACTCATTAATGAAACTAGGTAGTCCCCCTCATTGGGCCATGATATGTGCAAAAAGCAATTAAAGGGTATTTTACAAACGTGTGATGGATCGCCAGCGATGGAATTCTCATCTATAAGTCCCCTACCTACCAGAGTCAGCAAAAAGGAATTACATATATATACCAGTACAGTCTTTCTACTCGTCTTTCAACATGTATGAAGGAACAACATCTTGAAGAAGCCCGTGGTCTCTTAGAAAAGCTGCCGTGGCTCCAGAATTGCAAAATCTCCTGTCTTGAGCAAAAGCAAATGCAGTCTTCTTTGAAGTTGAATCGGTATTGGTATCGTTGGGAAAGCCCGTGGACGATAATGTATTATTATTGAGAAGAAGCTCTGGTTGATGATACTGGGATGATGGGTCTCCTGTCGTCGGGAAACCAAAGTAGGTGGCACAACCAGCGGAGACACCTGCCGGTAGTGAAGCTTCGATTCCGGCGAGGTTTGAGCGAGGGATAACTGGGCTTGGGTGGGTGTGCTGACCCTCATAAGTTGTTACTACAATGCTTGGATCACTGAAAGATCGCTCCACTCGTTTCTTCACACTACATGAAGCGCTGGTGCAACGATAATAGCTCCTGCAATATTATATTAATTAGCAAGACCAAATTTATTTAGTTTTCTTCTTGTGTAAAATCAATCTTATCCTCATATATTGTCAAACCAGGAAGGAAGCAATATCGCAGAGCAGGTCGATTAAGAATAAGATAAGAGTTACTACCTTGGAAAGGGGCTATTTTTCACAGCTTTTTGACCGTACTTTCTCCATCTGTACCCATCTTCCAGATGATCCACCTCGCTTTTCGTCATGAACGCGAACCTCGGCTCACTCTGTCTCTTCTGATTTGTCTTCTTGGCTTTCAATCTGAGCCCAATCAAAAACCACATCCCACAAAACATTTAATATTAAGAACTAGAATGGTCGTTCACTAAACTTGTATATTATCGGGAAAAGCGTCCATCTCATTTTCTAATCAGATTGAGAAAAATAATGCACTCACTGCTACCAACAATGGTAAACAAGAAACCTATACAAGTACTTCTACTAAAACAACCAAAATTATATTCATCCCAAGAGTTCTCTACTAAGGAGATTAACGTTAAGGAAAATTATCCTAACGATACCTCAAATTAAACAAAGAAAAAGAAATCAGGAGCAAATACCAAATAATTGCATAAAACGGGTTCCGGCACGAAAACAAAGGAAGGAAGGGAAAAAGTGAGATGGTAGCAGAGAACCCACAGTTTATTGGTCTTGGAGTGTTCTACAGCTTGGTCTGAAGTTCTATTGTGTTCGTCATTGACAGTCACGGCCCCACTGGACGCCGACGAGATCGATGAAGAGTTGGGGGTCGCAGATTTTTGATTGGAGACCTCGGAACACTCTTTAGCCGTATCAGATAGATCTTTCAGAGCAGAGGGGTCAAGAGCGGATACTTGCTGATGTGACGGCAAATGAAGCAGAGGACTATAGTCTTGGAGACCCAGTAACTCCATAAACCCAAGAGAGCTCTTTTCGACTTCAGAAAACTCAAAAGCATTCGATAATGGATAACCATTGTAACCCGACAATGAAGAGGACCCAATCGCATCTTCCATTGTCACACCCATCTCCTTCTTCTCCATCTACTCGGGTATAGATACCTCACTAATATCAACCGAATAAATCACAGAACCAACTCCATTTCTCACCGTCGCAAAGAATTAGAGATGAAGTAGGGTATGGTTGATCAGCTTTATAGAGAGAGAAACGGGGGGAGTGAGTGAGAGAGAGGGAGAGAGACTGTGTGTGTGAATGTGGTTTCTTCGGGCTCGCAAGAAAATGAAAGCTGTGCGTGGAATGCAGGTATGGGCTAATGGAAAAGGATTCTTGGGAAGCAAGCACAAGATTTGACCGGCAATTGTAGGTCATTGAGGGGTACGGACAACACTGAGCCGGTGGCATTCAATGCATGAGTGTCGTGCATGTTCCCATATCTGCCCATCTGGTCGACGCTTTCATACCACAGTTTGACCACTTAACCGGTTCGGTGGGAGTATAGTGTGAACGGGTTTCCGCCAAACCCTCCCCGTTTTGGTTTCAAACGGCGTCAAATAATGAAATAGTATATATTTATTAATATTTTACAATCTCATGATTCTCTTTATACTCGTCTTCACCCGGGCGCATGTGAACAAGGCAACGAGCAAGTTAGTTTGGTATCTCTTTCTTTAATTTTCTTTTACCTTTTCTGAATTTTGTGTTTTCCGTCTTTTCTCTTTCTGCATAACTTTTTCAGCACGCATACATATAATCTTTGGGTATTCGCTCGAGTTGGCCTTACGTATCAGAATAAACCCGAATAAAATTCTCTTAGACAAAAGACAAGAGGCGTACGAGATATATACACCGACCTATAGGGGGGCGAATTCGTTTTACCATGATAAAACAATTAAACTGGGGACTCCGTCCTTACAAGCTAGGGAGGTTCGTCCACCAGGAGTTCATCAATGATTTCTTTTTAAGAAAAAGAAATTAACAAACTGTAAAAGGGCCCACCCCTTCGGAGTGAGTGATGGTCCATTTTAATGAAAGAGAATATAGAGCATGATAAAGGAGGGATTCTTCGTGGGTAAAACTGGGAATTAAGACAGAGGAGGGGTCACGAGAAAGTGAGATATTATGAGGTCCCCTGCATAAGTAGGAGAATATTGGAAGCGAAGGATGAGTTCAATGCTAGAAAGAACAGATAGGCTTTTTATGGTAAACCAAAAGCCCCACCACAAGTTTCATTTTCACACACACAAGCGAGACAGAAGATATATGGATATCGTAGATCGTCTTTGTAAATTATAAAAAGGAGACAGGAAGAAAGAAAAGCCAAGGGTAAATATGAACTGGAATGGGGAAAAGGGATGAAGGGGAACAAAAGGGGTAGATACGTACGTGGGAGGTGTTTGGGCAACGACGTCGATGTGGTAGAGAAAAAAGAAACGTAGGAAGGAACCGGGGCAGTGGATGCACGTGTGGTTTGAAGAGAGCCACGGGGACAAGTACATGGAACCTAGGGCATGCCTCAATTATTCTGTTTCCACATGTTTTTTACAGTAAATAATGAATCGCAGCCTTTTCAAAGAGAGAGAGTGGGGCTAGATTGTGGGTAGGGCGATTGTGGGTACAGGGAATTAGGGGTGGCGGTGGCGGAGGCTTGTGTTTGGAGGTGGAGCCTGACGACATATGCCCTATACACATCTCTTTTTCGTCCCCATCTGTTTCCATTTCCCACCCACCATGCAATGGGACCCCCCACGCATATGTAGTCTCCTTCTGCTTAATTTGTCCTTCTATATATATATATATGTGTGTGTGTGTATGTGCTGCACTCACATTCAACTCCTGCCTTCCAATATCATTTTTATATATGTTAATTACTTCAATTGATATTTTCACCATGATTCGGTCATTAAACATCAGTATAAACTTCTCGTCGACACACACACTCTCTGAAATCAAAAGGAACGAAACAAGTTGTTAAAAAAGACAATCTGCGGGTTGCATTGATTACTGTAGCAAAGGGACGGGAAAATTATCGGCTGGATTAGATTATAGAAATGAAAAAGGGTGAAGCGGAACGACGGAGAGGGAGAGGGAGAAGGAGGGAAGGCGTTTTGGAGGGGCTGATGGGGCCTGTTAAATTTCTCAACTCTTCATGAGCGACCGTTGAGAGGTCTTGCTATCCAATCGCACACTTGGGAGGAGGCCCCCGGATTAATGAAACTTTAAATTAGGGTATCAGATATTTTCTCACCCATTTTCGGTACATTTAAAATAACTATATAATTTTCTATAATATTTTGAGCCATTCGTATACGACCGTAAAATACTTTCAGGATGGCACCCAAATATTTTCCCTGCCGTTGACATTTTGATCTTAGAGATGATAGTTAAAATGAACCAAGAAAAGCTACTAACATTTTTTTTTGTCTGCGTGTGAGAGGGAGAGACCAATTAAAAATCCTCTTAATAGCATACAAATAAAAAATTATAGGCAACTTGACCAATCACTTACCCTAAGAGGGGGAATGCTTTATGCTTCCGTGATTTAAGAATCGACATGCATGATTATTGTTAGAAAGATGATAATATATGACCGCTTTTTTGCTATACATAAAATGTTAAATAATAATATAAAAGATGAAAGTTGCGAATATATAGAATGCTACTCGGGGAAAAAAATCATAGAATGCTACTCTAGAAGATAAATTTTATGTATTTTTTATAATATTAATCGGATCATATTATTAAGTATCATAGTTTTGAGGTTTGTGATGCCTTATAATTGTCTCTTCTCATAATTGAATCAAACTCAATATTTATAGAGATCTAACATGACCTTATATTACTAGATTAATTATATATTGAGAATTTTATGTATTTTATTCGTGTCTAATTAGTTACATGAGCATGAAAAGTTACGGGATACTATGCAGGTCTCGCGTTGATTTAATATTTTAATAGTAATACGAAAGGAAACTCAGGAAGATGGTAGAAATAATTGTATGCCCTCCTCATCTCAAATATAGGACTCTTATCTATTTTATATTTTTATTAATTTTTTATATTATTTTTATTAATCTCACAATTTTATGTATTATATTTTCTCTCATATCTAATATTCTCGTTAAAATGAGTAGTTTAAGAAAAATTTAATCAATATTTTAAATCTTTATAAATTAATAAAGTACTGATTCTTATATTCGGGTGAGGGTAGAAATTAATGACTACTGCGTGCAGACAAGTGGCCAACTACATACAAAGAGGCACCGAAAATAATCGAAAGAATAAAAGATGTTACGCGTTTTAAGAATCTCGGCAACCAGAGTGGGTTTTGCCCAGCCCACATGATTGATGCCGCTTTCCCTCTCGTTTTAGCACATCACGCTAGCAATTAATTAATTAAACATTAATTAGGATTATTCCTCCTTGTTCCGAGGGATCTGTTTCCATGATTTTTAGTCTCATCTCTTAATTAACAACAGCGCATCCCCTATTTTTTAACTCCCTTCGCCACGTAGCAGTAAACCATTTTAAACAGTGAATAGCTAGCGAACGGTGATAGTGCTGACTGAAGTTGCTTCTGGGATATGTTTTCGGAGCTCGAGAGGGAGAGAGAGGAGGGGGCCAGGGGTGGCGATGCATAAATCCAACGACACGATGTACAAAATGGTTTGGCATGTTGCGAGACGTCACCGTCTTTCCTTACAAGGCCAAATTAGTAGGGGCCCCACCGCCCCAGAATTGACCACGGTCACCGGTCCACGCCACGTATCCCTCTCATTTATTATATGCCTCCCTCTACTATAGGTCAACATGTTTACTATTCTCTATTCCCTCCCTTCATTTTTGCTCCTCTCCCGCTAAATAGTGGCTCGCCCACGTTCAGAATGATCCTTGTCAGCTCCTAATTGCATGTGAGGATGCACAAGATTCCTTGGGTTCTCCTTTCTCAGCATCGTTTTCAATCTTCATTAATGCAAATGTGCTCGTCGCTCCCAGGTCGTTCTATTAGCTTGTTTAATTATTCGTCATTTCAGATCATATTGGAGCGAGATACCCCTACTTTATGAAATCCAATCACTAACAGACAAGTACCTATATATGATCGACAATGTAAGGCAAGCTTCCTGTATGAAGAGATTAATGATTGGATTACTCAAAATGATGAGTGATGTGTGGGGGGTGGCGGCATTGAGGTAATTGGGAGGAAGGCCTGCATTATTGGCGGAAGGGTCATGATTCATGCATGGTAGTTGACCAGACACGGATTATCTTACCCCACCTAACCGTTGTTGCTTTTTGTGTAATGACCCATTAGGGGCGCTAAACTTATCCTCTCCATGACCGAGTCTCTTTAATTAAAGTATTCGGCCCAGATCTTTGCGATATTATTCCCTCTCTCTCACACTTTCTTTCCATGAGGAGAAGACCTTCTAGAGGACTGCCATAATTTAAGGCAATATATATATAGAAGGTCCAGTTGCCTCTCGGGATTATAAGTTGCCTTTGGATCTATATTCTTCCTGCCTCATCATCTCATTGGCCTTCGTATCTTTAAAGGGAGATCCCCGCATAACGCTCATGAGGCAGAGAGCTATTGGTGTGCTGGAGCCAAGCATTTGTTTAACACCAGAGGCGAGAAGAGGGAACGAGACAATCACAATGAGACAACGACGCACGCTTTCATATTGCATGCTATATACATATAATAATAACCCCGTCGATCTACTTTTCCTCGTACATTTGGAATCCATTAAACGCAACCCCACCACGATCCTCCACGGTCTTGTATCGCCCATTCAACTCATAAAATAACAAAGCTGCTGTGCTAAAAACAAAAGGGCTCGCGGATAATAACATATAGCCAAGAGGATCTCGGTCAAATAAATAAAATAAACAAGGGTCGGAGGAGGGCATAACTTGGTGAAGCATGACGGATGTGATGACATGTGAGTTTGAGTAGGTGCTTGCCGACACCACATACTTATAAGCTGCCCTCCTATTCCCACTCCATGCTCTCGCATTAATTAATTCCTCTATCCCATTTTTATTCATGTCCCCTTTGATTTGTCTGAAATAACCCACAAACACCGTAAGTTATGTTCATCAAGATTCCTCGTCTCCCAGTCCCATCCTCATCAATGAACTGGCACGTCATTTCATCCAGTGACCTGAGTTTCTGACCAGGAATATCATTCTCGCTTTCATTTTTTATTTTTTACCCCAGGAGTTAATGGATAGGCTGAAGGGGTGCATCCTAGGAAGCTATTTGATTGGGTTGACTTACTATTGGGCGTTGAAGTTATCATGTAGTGGGGTCCCACTCGAGATACCAAAATGGCCTAGCAAGTGTTCCAAATCTGTGGATTTTAGTCAGAAATGAGCGATCATGTGATCCACGGATAAGTTCACCTCATTTATTTCATAAATTACGATGCGCATTTTAAAATATATGTACTTATATTTTCCCCATATATACGTGTTATTGGTTACCCGCATTTATCTCACTACTACGTCCAAACTCCAAGATATCATAAATTGGACCATGATATAAAGGACACTGTTGAAGCTTTCCGTTCTGGAAGAGGCACTTTTGCCTGCAGACTTGGACCCTCCATTTCTTACCAGATATGCCCCCTGGCTTTGCAAATCTAAATGACAACTGCATAATCTACTCTTCCTCAACCATCTTATATAGCCACATCACCGTTTATTTTTTCCTCCAGAACACGTCGTTAATTGTGCCAAGTTTAAAGGCACATGGAATCGTCCTTTTCAGCCCTCTAAATTTCTTTATCTGTTTTCTGGGGCAGAGGTGATATGCGCTGAATGGGCCTATATGTGTGTCCCATAGTTCCAATGGTTCTTAGCCACATATTCGATTCGGCCCAAATCGGATTAGAGGGCCAAAATTGGGCAGAAATGGGACCCGCATCCTTATCTTGAAAGATGATCCGCGTCCATCTGAAATCTGTCAACCTTGTACCAAAAACAAAAAGAAATCTGTTAACCTCAAACGAGGTCCACTTAAATCCAACTTAATCGTTCCTATTAACTGCATGTCCACAGCACACACGATAAGAGCGAGACTTCCACTTTTGCGCGAGACAAATGTCAATATAAAGACCATGACTGCAAACACAAATCTGATTTGCAACTGATGGAGCCCGAGGTAAAACAGTTTGATTTCAATATGAATCGCAAGTTCTTCTTTTCACCCTCCGATTCGTACCTATAAATCTTGTGGATACGAAACCTATAACTATTTTTTGCTATTATCTTGACAATCAAGAACTACATTGGACGGATAACCGCGTATTATTCACATAGTTTTTTAATAACATGACTTGCTAAAAATTTTAATTCTCCAATGATTTGGATAGAAAAAAAATACTTCCTCATTGTGATAATACATATCATGGTGTGTTGCTTATTTATGGGTATTAGATGAGCTTGGGGATCAAACTGTTGGTTGTTGCTCGCGACAGATACTTTTCCCTGTTTTTGTAAAATAATGAAGTCAATTGTCAAATCCGGGGCTGAAGATCATTATGAGTTGTTGCCAACATAATTCCAACGAGCATGTACAAAGCACAGAGAAAGGTCCAAATTAAAGAGATTGAGATTTTCGTTCAAGTCCATTGTTGGAGGTATTGTTCAGAGTTGGTCACAAGATTTATAGGCTTCAGGAAGTGATTTTAGACTCTCTCTAATTCATTTGCATTTCAAAACATCGAAAAATTGAAAAGCTCAATTGATTATATGATCCCAACAAACCAAAGCAGGAGTACCCCCAGCTAGTTGAGTGATTGACATACATACACAAGAATATAGTAATCCACAAGAACTGGTTCATGTCATGAAATGAAATGACATCAAGCGTTTTATAATCTAGAGACCACCCAATACAATAAAGTCGAGGGCATTCAGAAAAGCAAAATAATTTCTGTATAACAACACTTGAATTGAAGCGCAAGGACCAAGGAATACATATAAAACCTAAATAACTAGTCTTTACAGATCACAGTATTTAAGTGTATAATAGTGAAATCACTGGTCAGAACCCGTCAAGATCTTAACCATGATCTGCATGACTTCCACTCTCATTTGCATGGTCAAAATGTAATCGGCCGTCTTCGTGAAGAGTCCATTCAACCCCATCGACTCACCGTTGGGTATGAGCCTCTTCAACTTGGTCACCCTTCTCTCTATCTTGCTGGCTCGACTTCTAGAACTTTCCATCAAGCGAGCCCTCCCCTTCATTGGAATCCTTCCTCGCCTTCTGCTCTTGACGCTCTTCTTGCTCATCGCCTTCTGGGATTCCATCACTTTTCTCCGCAGATTCTTATCGGTTTCAACTTCAGTCGCCTTAGTCTTTGAAGGAAAGGGGAACAAGGGAAGGCTGTGAAGAAACTCCCATATTTCAACTCAAACAAAAAACACCGATTGGTTTATCTGTTGCAGATATTGCACACTCAATAAGTGCATTTATACACGGTGTATCTGTGGAGCGAGCTGGTGGGCATTAAGGAATAAGAATGAGGATAATTTCAGAATAATATTGATTTAAGAGGATTAGGAGGTGGGGACCACATTACAATTTCAAAGAAAGAAGAAGAAAGCGGGGGGGGGGGGGGGTCCATCTATCTCCAAAGGAATGGGATAATAAACAAAAGAGAGGGACAAGGGTAGGCGAGCGTGTCGCTTGTAGGGTTTGGGCATGTTCTACAACTCAAAGCACATGCGTCCACATGATTAATCTTGTTCACCATGCCCAGCCCAGCCCTTCTGAACCACCAACTTTCATCACAGGCACTCTCCATCTTCGTAAGACCACCCTGGATTATTCCCTTTTCCACTTTCTAAATTCAATGCATTTACACTGTGCATTGAGGTCCCCATTCATGTCCTCCTTCCAGCTCATCCATCTACACACTTGCCTTTGAATATATTCAAGCTTCAATCCTACGTTCATGCATGGTAGTTAGCCCGTGTTTCTTTATGGGAAACCTAGTCATAGGAGTCTATACAAATTAAGTACCACAAAATGGTTGCTTGTCAATACGTATGCAAGCAAGAATCGGACATTAGATCATAATGTTGGCTTGAGGAAGATTTTCTTCTCATATTCTCAAGAACCACTTTTTTCTTTTCGTTCCCACGCCGCAGGGACAATTTTTCCAGACAAAGATGCATGCATCTCATCTTTGTCACTGCAGGTACTGCGGCGCGGATCTGAGGTTGAGAAATTAAATTAAACCACTTCAATCATTGCTTTACTTTTTTTCGAGGGAAAGCAATTAGTGCGCTGGCGCTCGTATCGGTCGTCTTTTCCATTTGGTTTCGATTGAAATTATTATTTTAAATAACAATTTTCCTCGTGCCTGTCCGTATATACTGGTGAGAGTAAATCAATTTTATGAGGAAACTGGTCAGATTAATGTCAGTTCAGATGTGAACTGCTCTAGATGGGTAGCTTTCTTGAGGAAACCACCTTTTGCAAGTGCTCGAGTTATAAGGAATTAAGAGTGCATGAACGCACATGAGCAGTTGCAGTGAGTGTAAAGCTTACGGGCATTAAAGCCAGTGGTTGTGTCGGAGGCGTGGCTTACAACGTAACGGGTAAGAATCTCTTATTTTTATTAAAAAATACTTTTATACTGTATTGTTTAATTTGAATGAAATGGTTCTATAACATATATTGAAGGTTTTGAGAGCTTGTGCCTTCATTACAACAGGAGACCAGTAATGGCCCCTGTATGTCGTCGCGATTCTCTATTTGTCATGGGGCTCAGGTCATGAGTTCAATTATTGTGTCCATCGACACATTCTTTCTAAATTCAACCTTTCAAGCACGCCCCATGCACGTGCATATACATACCTTGTGGAATTGGAGCCTCGCTCCTCTTCCTTTGTTTCCTCTTCCTCAGTTTTCATTGTATTAGGTTTACCCACCAACCTAACCCTCACTTACACACAGGAATACACATATTATATCTATATCTATAAATTAATTCCTGCGTGTCATTTTCATATGGGTAGACCCCATGCACAAATAAACGTTATGATATGCATAACTCATCACCAGCTGCTTCGTTAACTCTCTCGTCCTCGCTGTCATGCCCCTCCTCACACATAAAACAAAACTTATAATCCTCTCATGATGGTATCCATATTCAAATCTGACGGTCCAGAAATCGCCACATAAACCCCGGCACCTTAAATCCTAATTAATTATGGATTGACCGATTCAGGTGCCAGAAGAGAACTGCTAATGGGTAACTTCCACTTGGCGTAAAACAATATGAACCCGCCCATCATTGTCAGTCACACCCCATATACAGCTTCGATTTGAATTCTAGCAACGGAACAGAGCAGCGACTCATGTTCTCCATGTGCCCAAAAATCGGCTTTTCCTAATGCATTATTAAGGTCTAAGCAAGCATAATTAATTGTGGCTAGCCTCCTTGTTGTGTATGGTGACTTGGTAGGGCGCTTTATGAGCCAGAGGGGCCAACCGCAAATTGACGGTCGCTTGCGTGGCAGAAGAGGCCGCCTTGTGTTATCCAGAGGTCCATATGCACGCTGACGTGGCCACATGCATAAACCATGATGGTCCCGTCATCATGAGGGTAATTAAGACGCGGCTGTGTTTACCATGATTTCGCAATGAATAATAATGAATCTCACCGAATGCCCTCTCAGTGACTCATCCATGATCATTATCTAATGTGCCGGTCCTTTAGGCGTGAGCCCTCCCTCATATCCCCGGAAACAAATAAATAATTCATAATCCCAGTGCCATTTTTCCTTCTTCTTTTCACTGTCATCCCAGTGCCATTTTTCCTTCTTCTTTTCACTGTCAGCCCAACGATTCTATTCGCAAAACAAGGGATAGATTGGGCTTTCGTGGCCCATATGGAATTGAAAAGGAGCCCAATATCTGCATGATACTAACAAGATTGTTCGAAACATGACATGGTCTCAGGAAATGACTAAATATCCCCTTTAGACAGTTGCTTGAAAGCCGAAAAGGCTGTATCTGGAGAATGTTTGTTTGTTTGTTGCCTTGATACCAGACGGTGACCTCTTATTAACTGTTTTTTTTTTCTTTTTTCAAATACCCGTAGACGTATAGGATATATCTCACACGTAGATGATGGCACGTGTGCTTACTCTGCGCCTGGCCTTTGTATCTGTATGGACAAAGTATAAAAGAAATCACCACAGGTCATGTTCTGAACTTTCTTTCAGAATCTTCCACTCTCAAATATGCACAGCTAAATAAAACCATCACACCTGTGTGCCAAGATTCCCATTTTTTATGGTCTAATCTCCAACCAACATTCACCCGAGGCAAGAACAAACTATTCTCGACGCCAAATGCTGCTGGTGCCCTCTGGTTGTTAAACTAGCGTAAATAAAGAAGAAAAATCCCAACTTTTAATCGCAGAGACCACATGGACAGATGAGGTCCGTACGTATGATGATCACCTTTGATTGTTTTGAGTGACAGTTATTGGAAGGTAGATGACCTTTCATGTGGTGCCAACAGACAAGGTCGAATCTGGAATTGCTACTGTGATATCGAGTCCTACCATTCCTGGGGAGAATGGGATTACACATAAGAGGATATACTAAAACTGATCAACCAATTCTTGAGAATTAATAATACATAGGATTCTTCTCCGTTCCACCAAATCCCTATTCATCAACAAAAATGCCCTTATCCAAACCAAACTAATTCATAAAAAAAAATTAAAATGCAACCACGGCATAAAAACTATATATCCACCGTGGATAATACCAACAGAGAAGATGGATCATCCTAGTAGAAAAATTCTAAATCAGAAAACCCTCCAGCCTCTTCATCCCAAGCAAGGTTGAGCCTCACTTTGCCATCTGGCAGCCACTCCAACGCCACCTCAGCACCATTCAGCTGACACTTCTTAGGATACTCACTTGAGTAAGCAAGGAAAGTTCCTTCACCTTTCACCTTGAGCCTCACGCCATCCTCTGTGCATTCCATTTCTTGAATTGTCCCCCCACTGTTGAACATGTTCGTTAGCCCAATGACCGCGAATTTTATGCTGCCCTTTAGCTCCGTCACCGGTACAAAGCTGAAGAGCTCAAAGGTAGAAGGTTGGATGGTAATTCCCAATGGTTCAGACTCTTGGGTCATCAAACACAGTTCCTCAGCTTGATTCATGTACACTATGTACTCCTTCGCTTTACCCATATGGACTGCTTCTTTTCTCTGGTCCCATTCAATCTCAGAGACGTGTACCGAACCACTCACTGGTTTGTAGCACTCGGGGAAGCCCCTGAATTTGTACATTTTGCCGTCCCAACCGGCACCTTGACAGTTGAAAGCGCCAATCACCCCACCATACTGTTGAAGTATACACCAAGTTAGCGATTAGCTCTAATTAAGACAATGATGTATCAGAATAATGCTAAATATGTACCTTGTTGAAGTTCCAAATCTTGAGCACAGTTTTCTGGTCAAAGAGAGGATTCTTGAAAAGGCAATCTCTAGTTGGAAGAGGGAAATGGATGCACTTTGGTACGGTGCCATCAGGATAAACCAGCTTCTTGATGAGATCAAAATCATGAGAACCCACCGAGTCACTCAGATAGATCGGACCGCCACAAATGGCCCTTGAACCCGCATGGAATTGGGCACACACATGGTCTGACTGGAACATGTCCCAATCGGGCTGAACCATATGCCCCATCCACATGCTGTTATAAGCACAGTGAATCATATGTAACCCTTGTAACCAGAATACTCCCATCGGATCGCCATTCGGATCTTGGAACCAAAAGTCATCCCCTGTGGAAAAAATAACGGGATAATTTTTTTTTCTTTTTGCTTACGGTTTCCATGCGTGTTTTGAAACTAGAATACATTGAAGAAATACTACGGGGTGAGAAAAAACTGCTTACCGACTCTTGCCAGAGACACTTGCTTCGTCCCGAGGAAGAAGAAGTCATTGCACTGTTGCATGCTAGCAATGATTCCGTTTCCATTGAAATTCTTGGCGATAGAGTTTGACAGTCCATCATAGTAAGCCTTGGCAAGCTCTACTCTACCTCCGTATTCATCGCACACATACTCAAGAGTCTGCACATATAAAATACGGCAGCAGTACACAGTAATGAATTAATAACTGAAAATAAATTTGAAAAAGAAAATAAATCAAAGTTGGTAAAGAAAACTCACATGAATGACATCCACTTTGACTCCTGTAATACCCGATTTGGCAAGATGGGAGTGCATGGAGTCATAAAAGTCATTGACTTGATCCGGATGAACAAGCCCGATCGAACTTTCCACGATTCTCACCACAGCAAGATCATCCATCGTCCCATCCAAACCAGGGGACGGTTTACAAGGGATTACCTTGGAGTTCAGGCGTGTTGCTCCGGGCCTCACGCCACCCCAAGAACCACAAAGGGCGTGCCAAACGTAAATGTCATCCAAACCTTTGAATTTAGACCTCAAATCCCTTGCAAAAGCCTTCATCCCAGACTCATCTGTTTCTCCGCACACGCTTTTACATTCTTCGTCTGAACCGCTGCCTAACTCCCGCCAAAGACCATCGATTTCTTGTTTCACCTTCTTGATCCCAGTTTCAATCTGGGACAGATCGGCACTCGCAGATTCCAGTGGCCAGCAACGTTCTTTCTGCAAATGCTCGAGTTCAATTCCCTTATTGATGAGGGCTTTGATCATTTTAGGATCCATGGAAGGAGAATTAGGGCCCAACATGAGACCACCCTTGTACTTTTTGAACTTGTCACCTTCGTCGAGTCTGTGAAGCCTTGCAGTCATCTGCTCACCACCCAAAACGAGATTTTTAGCGTCCTCGTTTGGGTTGTCACCGTCCAAATTGATGCTTTGCCAACCATCGTCGATGATGAGAAACCTCGGAGCCACCCCACCATCAGCAAAATCTTTCAGTCCGTGCCATATTCCTACGGGGTTAACCGTTAGGTAGAATGCATCCCACGTGCACCACCCAAATTTATTAACCAGGCTCGGCGTGGTTTTCTCTTCCAAGAGCCTGAAAGTATTGAGGTGAACCCTCAGAGCAGTGTAGGCCTCTTTCATCAAGTTGAAGGGATTTTCTGACACGTGAACGTAAGCTATGGCATGGAAACTGGATGCCTTCACTTGTGTAGACCCGCTCTCGGCGCAAATCATGACATGTCCGTCAGAACCAGGATGAAGGGCAGACCTAAAACTGCTTTCAATGATAGGAACGATGATAGCGTGGGAATTAATCTCAGGAAGATGAAAGAGCACCCATTGGGTTTCCATTTGTAAGTCAGAGCCAGAGTTTCCGACCCACTGGGTAGACCACCATGTTTTGAACCTGAAGATACTGAGGAACTCTCTGCCACTGAAGCTACCCAAGGAGTTCATCAACCTATCGGAGGGCTCTTTCTGGGAGAACCCAAGGAATCCACCCTTGTGACATTGAGCCGTAACCCTCTGAATCAAAGCCGGAGGAGCGTCAGAGGATTGGCATATTTGAGAGAAGGGACTGAAAGTGATGTTGTCCGGGACGTGCGTAAGCAATGTCACGCCCCTGACGGTAAGCTTCCCCTCAGATAACACGACAAGTTTTTCCAAAGGTTCGGAGCTGAGAAAGTTCAAGGTACGGTCGTTAGGAGGAGCCATGATGAAGAGAAACAGAGAACAAACGGTCAGAGACGAGATGAAAACACAGCAGAAGGACCGAGAAGTTGTGATTCGAAGATGATGAGAATAAAACCCGGAGCCTTGGTGAGATTTATAAGGCACTATGTCAACACTGTAAAGGGAAATTACTAACAAAACGGGAATAGACCAAGATTTGATATCAACAGAGGTAAGAATTTGATTTTGCCCAGCGAATCGGAATCAGAATATACGGTCGGGGATACATTTCACAGGTATGGAAATTTACGAGAGAAATTTGCGCAGTCTCTTGGGGAGGAAAATGATAATGGGGAGAGATTTTGAAGAGGAATTAATTGTGAGGAATCGAAGTTGGCTGGTATTTGTGGAAGAACGTTTGGAATTGGTATGCGAGCATGGCAACGGAATGCTCTGGTGGTGGGAATATATAGAGGGAAACTGGAACTGAGGTAGTGTTGCGGGGCATAATTAATTAATAAATTAATATTAAACTTTTTATTTGCTGAGTTATTAGATATATATTTGGTTTTTATTTGATCTCATGTTATGAAAAGCAACCTCCACACAATCAAACTTGGGAAAAAGAACCCAAATTCTGGAAAGACGAAGAACTCAATCGTCACTACCCCAGCCGCGTGTCAACTCAATTGTCATTACCGCAGCCGCGTGTCTTTGCTTGCTTGTACATTTGCCCTTCTGAATGAGCTATGAGGATTGAGGATACACTTGGCGATAAAATAGAGCACTGGCCCAATATATGCATATACTCAGGGATTATTAGTATTATTTAGATTTAAGAATTATAAGCGGGTGAGAACTAGGAAGTAAGAACTGGAAAGTTCGTATGAGGTGCTCGCCAACCCGTCATGCCACTTCCACTTTTCTATTCTTTTTCTTTTATTAATTGTAAGAGTAAATCCTAAGGCATCATCGAATGAAACTAGAGATGGAATCAAATATTTTTTTTATTTAATATAATAGAAATTATTTTTATTTTCACTTACAATATTTTTTAAATCATTTCAATTTTATCAAAAAAATTAAGAAATAAGATAGGAGAAGTTAAATAAAATATTTTGACCTATTTTATTTTAAATTATAAAATTTTTAGATAATTTTAATTATTTTTAAGTTATAAAAAAATATTTTGGATCATTTTATCTTAAATTATAAAAAAATATTCATAAGTTTTATATCAATTTTTAACTTAATAAATAAACTTTTAAAATCTATTTTCAATTTAATTTTTTTATTTTTATTTCTATTTTTACTTCTATTAACAAAAATTTCATCTTACTAAATAGATCAAATATATTGTAATAGTTTGATATTATATGATAATTGAACTTACGAAGTCTCCTCTCTATTTTTTTTTATTAAAATATTTTTTGGAAAGAGGTTGAACTCACTTACGATCTAAGGGTAAAGTGAAATCTCTCTTCCTTCTAGACGATACCAATATCAGGTAGGGCGAGCTGTCTATTACCCTCAGGCGTAAATTTAAATACCTAAAAATTAGAATACCTCTCTAAACATAACGACTAAAATCACAATAAAATAATATTGTCTTCCCTATTCATGTGCCACCATATATGTACCCCTACTCTAACTCATCTCTTTTTCTTGGGCCTATAACTATCATTTTTGTGACCAGGCATGAATTAACGTTTGCTATGATCTCGCCTGCGATCATATATTTTATTCAAATAATCGCTTAAAATATCAGTAGAAGCAATTGTTATATGATCATATTTGACGTAAAACCTGAATACCATTGAACTTTTTCATAAAGCAAATACCACTAGAGTGACATAATTAATATGATTTAAAGGTAATCTCATAATACTCATTAGTCAGCTCATCTATTTAAATATTTGTTGGTCTCCCGACACCCATTTGACCCCACGGAACGTAAATGGGTCCACGCGGGAGGAGACGTTTGTGTAATGTGAGTATAACTCCGCAGGTTCTATTCCATTTAAGATTCTCTGATTTGGTTTCCCCTTCTCTCTATTCCTTTGTTATTTTCTTACTTTAATTTAATGATTTCTAGTGAAAGTCAACAACATTCAAGAGGAAATCAATCGTGGTTGGTATCCAATATCGTTAGATGTATCGGTGGGAATTGTAGAACGATCCACATCACTCTCAAAATAAAGCTATATATTAACAAAGTCCTTGGGCATTTGCTTATATATATTATAACCGATTATCCAACCAAATGTTTAACATGAGTTTTTTTTATATCACTCCATCAGAAAAAATACCTGTCAGTCAGTCACCAGTATTTTTATTTTCGAGGTTAAAATAAACGCCTATGATATTGAGAACAAGCTGTTCGATTATCTTAGTATAGTATGTAATAACATTTACAATAGGTCTTGCGGAATTATTTTTTAAACTTATGCTGTACGAGAAAAAACGTGTAAGTTTAAAAAACCAATGAAATAACAAACTGAATGAGAGTGAAAGGGAGGTTATTTGTATTATTAGGTTTTGAAAAACAGACAAGTGGTGGGGGGTTTAATAAAATTGGCAATTGAGGACCTCTCTGGAATATTGAGAGAAGGTCCCGGATGCCACCAAAAATATGCAAAGTCCCTCTTATAAGTAAAAAGTTCAGGGAGCAAAATGGAATCATTCATGTACAACGCGCGGCCACAGTCAAGTACCTTCCTTTGCTGACCTAACTAACTAACCGACTGTATATAACGGCCAGTCTGTCGCTCAATATGGATGAGGTGAAAACTGAGAAGAAGGGGGGAAAGTATTAATAAACAATGTACGTGCTTGAAAGTGGGAAGTTGGAAGTTGAAAGCAAGAGGTTATTTTATTTCGGTTGGCTAACTGAAAACAACAATCACTTCCGTACATGGGGGAGAAAATCTAGTGGAGCCATTAAACCAATGTTTTTTGTGCCATGTCGTGCCCAAAAGCAACCTCCTTTTCTATTCCATTACCCCACCACCCACCATGCCCTCCTTTGACAAATAAATATTTCAACGGATTACCTATAATATAAGGATGCTTGTGTCTGCATTATAGTTAAAATCAAATCAAATCCATGATTTTAAAAAAGGTCAAAATCTGTGAGGCTCATTTGTAAAAAGCACCAATCCCACAGTCTAGATTGAACCAATTTCCTGTGCGATTGGTGCTTTCGGCCTTTGCTCGTTTAGCTCAAATCACTCTCTGTACATGAAAAATATCTTGAAATTTTATAGTTATGGGCCATGCTCAGCTTAACTCCCGCTCGGTGGCTTCATGATTATTAGCAAACAAACCAAACAAAACAAAAAGAACAAGAACAAAATTATTGTAAGCGGTCAATGTCATAAGCGGTCAATGTCATGTTCGCATTGGACATTATCAATCGCAGTACTGTTCTCTGATCCGTTGCTAATAAAGATCACCAAGGTCGGTGGTTATGCTGAAATTCAACTGAATCCAGAATTTTTAGTTAGTTTCGAATGGCTCCCTCATTTTTAAAGGTTGAAAATTAATCTTATTGAGCTTTTTTTATATTTTACTATAGGCTCCCCTCTCATTATTTTTTTCATTTTTTGTCCTTATTTGCTCCTCTACCCCCTCTCTCACCCTTCTAAAATTAGGGTTTTTTTGAGGAGTAAAAAATTTTACTTCACTTTTGAATAAAATTATCTATGATAATTTTAGAAAATTCTAGTTTTACCCTACAACAGATCTTCGCATACACTAATAGCACGACGACACAGTAATTCTATTTTTGATCTCTAGCTAACCTTCACATGCAATAATAACTTTATTTTTTATTTAATATTATACCCGTATTAATAATAAAATAATAAAAATGATAAAAAAAATAAGTGGAAAGTGAAATTTAGAATAAAAATGAACTTTATTTATATATTATATTAATATATATAATAATTATAAAATTTTATTATATTTTTTAATTTATCATATATATATAAATGAAATAATTTTTTAAAAAAGTTTATAAATTAAGAAAAAATAATTTTAATATAAATATTATAAATAAATTTAAATAAAGATAAAATGATATATTTATCAATTTTTAATTACCTATACTCCACTCCTACTTAAACCAAACAAAAAATTTTATTTTTTTTCTCTTATCTTTACATTTATAACCCCTTTTACTCTTCCCTACTCTCCCTTAAATTAACCTAATATACTTCAACCAAACATATCATCTGCCATAGTTTCTTCCATACCAGTATCTTCTGCACCAATCCACCCAGTGAAATTGTAGACTGAGAGAACTAACCTTTAGATGATATGTTCTCAGCTTGTTGCTAAAAACACACAGATTTGGGGCTTTAATGCTTCAGAAAAATTATAATACAAAAACATTCTCTCGTGGCAGCCATAAAACTCTCTTGTTTCTCGTCTTCTTGTTTTTATGGTTTCGAAGATGTAGAAGAACTCTCTCTCCTATGTTCTTTCCATGGCGTCGGCAATAGGAGATCAATAAAATTCCCTTGGGTAACACAACGTTGTAGGTGGCAACGAAACCACTCCCTTTCCATTTGCTGCCACAGGTTCCAATCGATCGTACTCAATCTTCCTTGCGTGCTCGCCTCAAAATTTATGATAGCCCAGATTCGAAGCACAAACCCACATCGTCTTGCTGCATCTGTACCAGTTGAGAGCGTCTCTATGTACTTCATCCTAAGACACAAGGTTTAGTGGTGGCAACGGACCAAATATGGAGCGGAAGATATTACCTACGCTGGAGCTGCTAGAAAGGGAGGAACCAAGAATGTCCAAGATGAAAAGCAGGGTTGGCTACGTTTGTGGGGGCGTGCGCAAGAGAAGGTGGAAGCAAACGGACCGTTAGGGGGCGTTAGTGTAAGGGTGAAATTGATCTATTTTAATTATATTAGAGGCAAAGTGGATATCATAAAAAAATATTTTAAGGTGTTCCATGCACCTCAACCCTAAAAACTTCAGCAACGGTTGTTCCGACTCTTGAGTTAATCGGTTGTTCTCAGTTTCCAAGAAAGGTCTAAATTTGAAGATTAAAAAATTAATATGTGATGGGTTCAAATTTGACTTTATATTTTACAGTACAAATCTGAACCCTAAAAAATACTACCCTCAACGTTGAACTGACTACCAAAGGTGAGCGAGTGCTGATAACTGAAGAGAACAGATCGACTAAGAAAGTCAAGATCAGAGAGAAAGAGGATGCGACTGAGGAAATGGACACGCGAGAGTATCCTGCGGAAGGGCAAAAAGGCCATGAACAGACTTCGTTGCAGGAGCGGACTTTCCCACAGGAGCCATGTACTGGAAATACTACCGAAGAACACTTTCTTGAAGTTCCCCTCCTTCAAGAAGGTATGGATACTGATATACCGGTGCAGAGCGAAAAGAACCAACCCTCTTTTAAAGAAAAGCTGATGGGTGCTGATAACATTTGCAAAGTCAAAGCTTCGGCTTTTGAGCAAGACTTTGAGCTGGATAAAGAAGATTTTATGGTGGCGCTGGAAGGAGTTATTCCTGCTATAAATTTTTCACAAAAAGTACAAGATTTCCTGCATCAAAACATGAAACTGGCTGTCATTGTTAAGTTACTTGGGCGTTTCATTAAACAAGATACACTGCACGCAAAAATCCTGGCTTTGTGGAAACCCATAGATAAGTTTAGACTGACGGAATTAGAAGGTGGGTGTTATATGGTGAAGTTTGTCAATGAGATGGATTACCAGAAAGCACTGCTTGGAGGTCCCTGGGTTGTGTTTGGGCACTACTTAACGGTGCACCCATGGGACCCAACACTTTCTCCTTGCAATCTGGAAATTAAACAAGTCTACGGATGGGTTCGACTACCTGGCCTTCCTTATCATTACTACCATAAGAGTGTTCTCAGGGCAATTGGCGCAGTGATTGGTGAGGTCTTACGGATAGACTACAATACCGAAGAGGTGGACAAAGCCCGTTTTGCTCGTATAGCTGTAAAATTAGATCTTACTAAGCCTCTCGTTTCCATGATCAAACTTGATGGAATTACCCAGTTCGTTGAATATGAAGGGTTACCCACTATTTGTTATCACTGTGGTAAATATGGCCACTTAGAGACTACGTGCCCTGGGAAGATGCAATATCACAGACCGTCGGAGACTTCCGGTACTGTGCCGTCGACAACACATCCTTCCCTGCCGGCAAACGTGACTGACTCAGCCAACCCCTCTAAAACTAGGGCACACCTTTTGAAAACTAGGGAGGAGCAGCCTTTTGGTTCCTGGATGCAAGTACCCTCTAGGAGCTGGAGTGGAAAAGGAGCTAAGCAGTTTTCTGGGAACTCTAACAATGAGAAGATCAAAGGAGAAAATCGCTTTGCACTCCTAGCTTCATCAGAAGACACAAATCTTCACCAAAAAGTCAAGGTAGCCGATAGTAGAGGACAAGGACAGCACCTATCTTCTCACACTCTATCAAGGACAAGGACAGTGGGCAAAGATCATTTGTCAGAGATACAACACCACGAGGATAGGCTGGCTGCTGGTAGGGGTATCGGTCACCAACAGTCCTCTTCGTCTGTCAGTAAGATAGAGAAGCAAAGTCGGGAAGCTCCTGCGAAACCAGGTTTATCACAAGGAAACAAACATGTCACCAGTGAGGGCCCCAAGAAACTCGCTTCTAGCCGATTATCTAATGTTTCTGATGCTAATATTTTTAATAGCTCGGCTTATCAAGAGTTGCGCATTCCGATATCTCTGGACACTTCCTGCCACTCAGCGGTTGCCTTTTCTGATTCTACCACGACTTTGAAGCAAATAGAAGGGGAGATAAGTGGGCCAGCCAGGTAGAGTAGGCAAAGAAAATCTTACTCCAAAAGGGACGGATTTTAGCCCAACAAAAAAGGGGTACAAGGTGCAACCCACAGTTAAAATGAAACAGACTCGGTCCAAGATCCAGGGCGATGTTGGGACACCATCCCCAGTTCTTGGAAGGGCCTTAATGGAAGCATTTGGGGCCTCAACCACATCTGACGAAGAAGGAACTTTTATGGAAGCGACGGACCTCACATTTGATGATGATTCAGTGTCGGAGCGCTCGGATCTCTAAACAATTTTCCTATGGATAAATCTTTTCTTGTTTGGAACTGCCAAGGGGCAGCCTCAATCAAATTTAATAGTGTCCTTAAGTCCCTTCTTAAGGGGTACAAACCAGATATGGTAGCCTTAGTGGAACCCCGAATTTCTGGTCCAAAGGCAGATAAAATAATAAGGAAAATATCTTACCCTTACTCTCATAGAATAGAAGCCATGGGTTTTTCTGGAGGTTTATGGCTTCTCTGGACTCATAGAATCCAGGTAGAGATTTTAGTGAATCACAAGCAATTTTTGCATGTGCGAATACAAAATGATAGTGGGGCTCATGAGGGGTTGTTTACGTTGGTTTATGGTAGTCCAAAACCCTCTCTCAGGAGTCATCTTTGGCGCGATCTCCTTTCTCTAGAAATTAAAGATAATGAAGCTTGGATTATAGCAGGGGATTTCAATGCTACTCTCTCGGGGGATGAACGTAGAGGTGGTGTTACAAGTCATAGAGAAGGATGTAGCTACTTCAAAAGTTTTATCCACCAAACAAGGCTATTAGATCTGGGCTTCATTGGGCCAAAATTCACCTGGCAAAGAGGTAATTTGTTGGTTCGTCTTGATCGGGCCTTATGCAACCAGAAATGGCTCCAAACCTATCCAAATGCACAGGTCATGCACCTGCCTAAAATTCAGAGTGATCACAGGCCTCTTCTAATCCAACCCCAGGGTGAATTGCCGAAAGCCTGTCCTCCTTTCAGGTTTTTGGCCTCCTGGCTACTACATCCTGATTTTAACGCTTTTGTGGCAGCTAATTGGGCTAGCAATAAATGCATAGCAGATAACATAGTTGACTTTACAAGCTCAGCCCAAACGTGGAACAAGGAGATTTTTGGCTCGTTGGGTCTTCAAAGGCATAGACTCAGGAAGCGTCTGAGCGGTATCCAGAGTATTCTGGAACGCAAACCTCACGCTATTCACCTTCTTGACCTTGATCGCTCTCTAAGATCAGAATATGAGAATATTTGCCTCAAGGAGGAAATTTTGTGGATGCAGAAATCGAGAAGTCGTTGGATATGTGATGGAGATCGAAACACTCAGTTCTACCATATGAAAACCCTGTTGCGTAGAAGACAGAACCATATATCAATGTTAAGGACGGAAGATGGGGCTTGGGAAACTGACCAAGGTAAGCTGCAGGGTATGGCACTATCATATTTTGAGAACCTGTACAAGAATGACTTGGAAAACAGAACGCCTTATGGTATCACAGGTATGTTTCCTGAACTCTCGGATTCTATGATTTTACTTCTTAGCCAACCTGTCACTTATGAAGAAACCAGGAGAGCTCTTTTTGATCTGGCTCCTCTCAAGTCCCCTGGACCGGATGGTTTGCATGCTCTTTTTTTCCAGTCACAATGGGAGACAATAGGAGGATCCATTTTCCAAGAAATAAAAATAATTTTTGAAGGAGGTGAGATTGATCCCTTAATCAAACATTGATCGCTTTGATTCCCAAGATCAGACAGCCCCAAACACTGAAGGAATTTCGTCCTATTAGTATTAGCCTCTGCTCCACTATATACAAGCTGATCACTAAGATCATTGTTAATAGGCTCAAACTGGTGATGCCTATTCTAACCAAGCCTTACCAAACCAGTTTTATTCAAGGAAGGAATATTACAGATAATGTTATAATTGCACAGGAAGCTATACATTCGATGAAGAGGTCTACTGGAAAGATTGGATGGATGGCTATAAAGGTGGATCTCCAAAAAGCTTTTGACCGCATTTCATGGGATTTTATTGCGGAAACTTTGAAAGAGGCTCGCATACCAGAATCTCTATGTCATCTTATTATGAAGTGTATCACTTCTTCAGCATTCAGAATTCTATGGAATGGTACTCCTTCTAGAGCCTTTTGTCCTCAAAGAGGTATACGTCAAGGGGACCCACTCTCCCCTTACCTTTTTGTTCTCTGTATGGAGCGCTTGTCTCAATCCATCTGTAAGAAAGTGGATAACGGCTCTTGGAAACCTCTCAAGATGGGACAAAAAGGTCCACCTTTATCTCATCTCTTCTTTGCCGATGACTTAATTCTTTTTAGCTCAACTGATGTGGCTCAAGTCAATCTCATAAGGAGGATCCTTGCAGAATTTTGTTTTAGTTCGGGGCAGAAGGTGAATAATGACAAAACCAGAATTTTTTTTTCGCCCAATGTATCTTCTCAGGTTGGCAACTCTATCTGCAACTGCCTGGGATATCAGAAAACGGAGTTACTTGGGAAATACCTAGGGGTCCCTCTTTTACATAAACGAGTGACCAAGGAAACCTATCAGTATCTAGAAGAGAGAATTCAGCAGAAGCTTACAGGTTGGAAGGTGTCATCCCTCTCCTTGGCAGGGAGAATTACTTTGGCCCAATCTGTCCTGTCAACTGTGCCACTCTATGTCATGCAAACTTCTAAGTTACCAGCCAGCACATGCAAAAGTATACAATCTCTTATTAAGAATTTTGTGTGGGGATCGACAGCAACCCACAAGAAGGTGCACTTAATGAAGTGGGACTCAATTTGTCAACCGAAGCGATCTGGAGGATGTGGACTCAGAGATCCCACAAAACAAAATGATGCTTTCCTCATGAAAATTGCTTACTCCATTGTCAATGAACCTAACAAACTTTGGGTCCAAGTTCTAAGATCGAAGTATAAATGGAACAATGTTGACAGTGACATGCCTAAAAGAAGGCAAGCATCTCATCTCTGGAGGAAACTATGCTCAATATGGGAAGATTTGAAGATAGGTCTTTCATGGGTAATAGGCGATGGTAAGAAGGTCAAATTCTGGTCGGATAGTTGGGTAGGAGACATTGGCCCATTATGCAATCAGTCGCTTGTTCCTCTGCCTGAGGATTCCTTTCATAAGAAGGTCAATTGTTTCGTTGCGAACAATGGAGAGTGGGCTTGGGAACTGCTGAAGGATTTACTACCTGAGCATATCTTACAGCAGATATCTATGATTAATCCCCTACCCAACAAGCTATACCGGATTATTGTACTTGGAACCTAACGGCCTCAGGAACATTCACAGTTAGTTCCGCTTATGGACTCATTATGAAAAATAAATGGAATGAAAGAAGTCCTCTTTGGGATTTAGCATGGAAATGGCCGGGAGCTCAAAGAATTCGAACCTTTCTCTGGTTGGCTTTGAACAATAGACTTCTTACGAATGAGGAAAGATCCAGAAGGCATATGTCCTCCCATGCATCCTGTTCTTTGTGTGGTTTCATCACTGAAGATCTAAATCATGTCCTGAGGCAGTGCACCAATGCTCATCTTTGTTGGGAGTTGTTAATTCCTGTATAAATGCATAATTTGTTCTTTCATATCCCCTTCACAGAATGGTTCCAATACAACCTTAGTACTAGAAAGCAGAATATTGATTGGTGTACCATGTTTGGAATTGTTTGTTGGAAGCTCTGGAATGCAAGGAATGCTAGAATATTCAATAATGATACTCAGGAGATATACCAGATGGTGAATGAAGCCCTTGCTCTGAAAGATCACACACTCAAAGCAAGAAGCCATTTGCAGAGTTTTAGTCTTTAATTGTAGTTATTTGTCTTTTGTTTTAACTTTGTTCTCAAAGATCATGTAGTTAATCTTTGAACTTTCAATAAATCCTCTTCACTCAAAAAAAAAAATACTACCCTAGTCCTTATTACCTCCGTTTCAAAATATAAAATATAAAAGTTAAAAATTATCTATTTTTTTAATAATGTATAGTTTGTATTTGTCTCACCCTTTGATATTTTTTTTTTCAATTTTATTATATATTATCTCATTACCTTTTTCTTATATCTCATTTATTGTCTCTCTCACTAGCCTTCAATAATAATGGCAAGTTTTAAAAAATATATATATTATATATCTTATATATTTATTATTTTTAATTGATTTTAAATAATTTTTTTATATACATAAATCAGTTATTTATACCTTATATTTTAAACTGAATAGAGTATTATAAGTCTATTTTAACTAATACTCTTATATCAATGAATAATTATTAAATTATTAAATATGTATTGAATTGATAAATTTTTCTAAGTTTCACTTTATTCTCTCTTTATATTTACGTAATATTCTCATCTCTCTCTCTCATTTTTTCTATTTATAACAATAATTAAATAAAATTAAAATTAAAAAATAATCATTAACAACATCTAATTGGATTTATAGTTATGACAACAGATTTTTTTTCTGAGTAAACTAATAATAAGAACTAGGGTAATATATTACAAATCTTTCAAAAGCTTAAGCAGCTATGTGGCTATAGGTGTGTTTGCCACGCCCCCAAGCACACCTTACAAAGTGTACCCCTCTAATTTTTATTATAAGATACTAAATTTTTTTTAAAGGTTATGACTAAAGCTGATAAGACAGGCTCAATCCGTTTTATCTTAAAACGGGCTGACAGTTTGCCAGCCCGTTTTGGGGCGGGCTGTGTTGGCGGGCTAGCCCGTTTTTAGGCGGGCCAACCCGCCAGCCCATTTTCTTTCTTTTTAAAAAAATTATTAATATTATTATTTATTTTACTCAAATATTACTTTGAATACTTCCATTATCAAATACTAGTAAAGATGATTACTTATTTGTTGATATGTGTTGACATATAATAATTGATTAATATTTTGTTAATGTTTATTTAGATTTATAGTTATAAAATTTAAGATTTTTTATAAAAAAAATATGAATTTTTAAGAGTATAATATTAACAATTTTTTTATTATGCTAATATAATATTAAATTTTTTTATTAGTATTTTAAAAGTATAAAAATAATTTTTTAAAAATATTTAAAAAAAAATAGGCAGGCCGCGGGCTGGCCCACCCCCAAAATGGGGTTGGCTTGGGCTAGCAAAATGCTAACCCGTTTTGGGGCAGGCTGCACAGCCTGCCCCGCCAGCCCGCGGGCTGGCCCGTTTTTGGTAGGTCAGCCCGCATTATCAACTTTAGTTATGACATAAAAAACTTATCACTTTTAAGGTATATTGAATATTTTTTTTTATACATACCTATTTAATAAGGATAGTAGAAGAGAGTAAAAACTAATATGATATTAAAATTTATCATACTCAATGAAAATAATATTAGAAATCACTTAAATTATGTAACAAATTTAATATTTTTTAATTATTTTTATTGATATGTGTAAATTAGTAAATAGGGAAGTAAAACTCAGAAGATTAGTGTCCAAATTAGGGATTGATTCCTTCTCACGGGCGAACATCAAAGAATTTACTTTGATAAAATAGTTATAATTTCAATTTTATAATTATTTTAACATTTTTAAGTCATTGTATGAAAAATGATTTTGGAAATGAAAACAAAAATAAATTGGATAAAATAATTATAAATTAAGATTAAAATTATATGTTTATTCCATGTAGCAATATCTGATGGGAATTATATGAATAATTTTATATATAAGATTTTTTTTGATAAAGGTAAAGTTATTATTAAAAAAAATAACAGAAAAAGACTATGTAATATATTCTAAATTATGTTTTTTACTAATAATAGATTAAATATTATCAACACAATATTCTATTTTAACATTTATTATTTTTTAAAGTTTTTTTCTGTCATTTTTTATTATTATTATTTATATAAAACTAACTATTTTTCTTTTTCTATTTTCCACTCAGTCAGCTTATAAGGAGAGAAAATCATATCTCCTTGCTTTTCTCTTTTCTTCATTTTCTCACTGATATTTGATTATCATTTTATTTAAAAAGACTAGATATACATTATAGTTGTAAAGCTTCGATTTAAAACAGTTAAATGAGCGGATACTTAATAATATGATATAGAAAGAAGTGACGGAGGTAATGGTTAAAAATGTTATAGAAAAAATACTTACCATTTTCTCTCCTCAACCAAGCACAAGGTTAGTGATTCTTTCACTGGTTGAATTTTTACCTGAGGTCTGCAATATATAAATTTTAATTTATAAAAAAGCCTGTTTATAAACTATTTGAATCAGAAAATTTTAAATATTTTTATTATGTATTCTCATATGCGTCTAAGTAATATAAGGATGATAAATATATGTGTATCAAGTGTGAATATTTTTATAAATAAGGTTTTGAGATATTAAAAAATTTAAAATTTTACTATATGCATGGTCATTAATGTTTTCAGCAGTGTGTTAATGCGATTTCCCTTGGAAACATTTATAATCATCATCCTCTCATTTATTGATGAATAATAGTAATTACTTAAAAACACAAGATTTTATACCACATTAGTCGTTACTTGACCACAAGCATTTGATCTCTCCAATATAAATCCTGCAGTATATCCTGAGAGATTCATCAGAATTAAAGATCAGAGAAAAAGAAGATGAATCTTGCGTCAGGCTTCTCTTCTTTCATTTTTACATTGCTAATACTTCATTTTGAAGCTGGCAAAGCCACCGATTGCAGAGGCCCTCTCAAGACCATAACAGTGAGTCAATCAGGGAAAGCACAGTTCAAAACCATTCAAACGGCAATTGACTCTGTCTCTAACAAAACGCAAAACACTAGATGGATTCGCATCAAGATTCTTCCTGGAGTTTATAGGTAAAGTTTCTTCGCGTTCTCTTGATCTAAATCCTTGCAGTTATTTTTGATAAAGTAAATTAATTTTAATGATACTTATTTACCCCACCAATCTGATATATAGTTCAATTCTTAATGCAGACAACAGGTCATAATCTCCATACTTCAGAGTTGCATATATCTAGAAGGAGCCGGTAGCAAGCTAACCTTTGTGCAGTGGAATGGCCACGACACACCATTTACCACTCCTACTTTGATTTCAAGAGCAGATAATATTGTCGCAAAGGGCATTACTTTCATGGTAAGCATACATAAACCAATGCATAGGGATAACTGACTAATGTACAAGATTAAGAAAGTTAGTCGAGTTAATTTTTGTCCTTCGCGTGCAACACTTGGTTCACTCTGGAGGTGTGGGTGTGGGTATTCATTTCAGAATACATATAACCACCCGCTTGACGGATGAAGTGAGAGTGGCGCCAGCGGAAGCTGCAAGAATAGAGGGCGACAGATGCGCTTTCTTTGAATGTAATTTTCTGGGAGTGCAAGACACCCTCAATGACCACAGTGGTCGCCATTACTTTCACAGATGCTTCATCCAAGGCGCTATTGATTTCATATACGGGGATGGCCAATCTATCTATGAGGTTTCCTTCTACGCATTAATTTCAAATTCATCCGTTCGTTGACCCCTTCTCCTGCAATTAAACCAATGTGTTGAATATTGCAGGAATGCACCCTGTTCTTTTCAGTGGTACAAGATCTTCCCAAGGGAAGGGGTGGTGTTTTCACTGCAAACAAAAGGGATTCAGAAGAAGATCCAAGCGCGTTTGTGTTCAACAAATGTAACATATCTGGGGATGGAGAAGCAAATGTAACATATCTGGGGATGAAACATTTTAGGGGAAGCGCCCTTCGCCGATTCGTGGATAAGACCTTCATCGACCCACAAGGATGGATCGCAAAACTTCCAGTGAAGCCTTCCTAATTGCTTCATCTTTAGCCAAAACGTCCAATGACGACTTTTGTTTTCTCGAATGTGTACTTGCTCATTTAAATAAATTACAAACTCTCTTTTACTTGCTTTTTCGACCAATAATAAGAGTTAAAAATCATTTAAGGGTTTTATTATAGAGCAATGAGAAATTGCATATTGATAAAGTATTTTCTCTGTAGTTTTAATACATAACAGGGGCTCTTGTCTACATCTAATTGACTTAAAACGATGAAGTCTTGACATTGAAATAATGTACATTAGTTGGCAAAAGAAATGATGTACATGAGCATTAGTCCTACGATTAAATTCCCACTGTAAGAAATACACGTTAGACTTCTGTTTCCATATGGGATGAAGGAATTGGTATTCGAATGATTGAAGCGCTCACATTCGACGGTGATCAACGCTCGGTTCTCGCGAAAGGCTGCTGGTTCACAAGTCAATTTAACAGTCAATGCTGAGTTAGTGGCCAGGACAACCTAGTGTTATGTGTTTAATGTAGAGACCATTTGGTAAGATATAATCTTTACAATTTATTTTTTTGGGTATAATATTTACAATTTAATAATCAATGAACATCGGTTTTCATTTTCCATCAATTACAGAACACTTAACAAAACTTTCAACTAAAATGAAAACAAAAATATTCCAATATTCAAAGCTGTGTTATAAGAATTAAATAAGAATATTATACAAGTCCAGAGTTTAAAAATATTTTTATATTCAAAGATTCACATGTACTAATAATTTTGTAATAAAACATTAATTTAGCAGATAATGTATTTATCCTAATTTCAATTTCTATATCACTAGTTGCCGACTATTGAAATCCTGATCTATTTTTACTCGCACAAATTTACAACAAACTCGTCACGAATTATTTGAAAGTACAAAATTAACAACACAAACAAATCAAAGAAGGGCGTGACCTCTATAGCACATTCATACATGGGACAGTGGGGGTCTCCTTGAATGGTAGCATACACTATCTGTCCCAGCCTGAAGGCCTCCTTCTTTCTCGAGGCCTGGAGCTGCTGCAAAAGAAAAACAAGAACATCAGCAAACCCACGTCCTCCAAATGAAAATTAGCTTCTAATTCAATAAAGCAAGTTCAGATTAGAAAGCAACCTGTCGGTATTCCTCTGACCAACGTCAACTCCAGAGTTGTGACTACTAGCATTTACAGCTGAATTAGCAGGTCTCGATGAAGCAGGAGTCTGATTCGTTTTTACATCACCCCCAATTGACCCACCAGATACGAAGCCAGCGAGGGCGGGTCTCTTATTAGCAGGCATACTTGTGCTGTTAGCGTAGCTTTGGTTTTGAGAGTTTGATGAAGCAGCAACAAAGTTGCCCTTAAATTGTGCCATCATCCCTGTCCGCAGTGAGTTGGCAGCAGCAGACCGACTTGTTGTACTAGGTGAAGGGTTATTGGACTCCGGAGTATATCCAATACCCAAACCATAATCCACTCCACGCACGCCTCTACCGCCACCCCCTCCCCTCCCCTTACCTTTTTTCCCACCTGCTCAATACATGTTAATAACTACTCAGTACATAAATGAGCAAAATCAGTAGTTCTACTGCTCTGGGGCTTAAAAAAAAGAGATAGTTCAGCTTATAACAGGTGCATAAAATGTTTACTGCCACAATAAATTGTTCTTGAGCAAGCGATTATTATCTCATAAAGTCATACCTCCTTTTCTTGCATCACGTTTGGACCTGAATCTCCCATCCTAATGATTTACAAGATAAACATCATTAACTAATTCAAGACCACATGTCAAATCTAAAGCTTTTGGCATTTTAAATGAATCAAATGGACCATAAAAAGTGTTAATTAGCATTATTTGTAACGGGATGCAATAATGTGGATAAAACATACAAGTAATGGTTTATCAATCGCTTAAATCTCTCCCATTCCTTCAGAAAATAAGGAAATTTCTATTCAAAGAAAAGAGATGACTTTGCAACTGGGAGAACATATAGAAACTGTGGTATGTGCGACAAATAACAGGAAGCCCAAAAACCACCATGCCTCCAAGGCAGATGGCATGGTCATCTCCACCATGAGCATGCATGACAACCTTTAAAAAATTACATAATATTGACATTGCTTACTGTGGAATATATTGTAGGTAAAAGCCCACACATAATCCGTGCCTATGTGAAAAATCAAGGGATATGTTTTCTTTGGGTGTGAATAGGTCTGCTGAAGGTCTGATTTTTTTTGGCCAAGCAGAACGTTTGAATCCAGGACACCGTCCATACCCCATCTCATCATAATCATCTAAGCTAGCCCCAAGGCCAAGTGACAAGGACTTGTTTGTTAGACACAGAGATGGTAATAAAAAACAAAAAGCAAAAAATTGTTTGCACAGTACTAGGAAAATATTGACATCCATTCAAGATCAAAAGTTAATATAAAGGTCACCACACAACGGAAATCCCTCGACTTATTTTCCAAAATCCCACCAGGCCATGATGGTATGGCATTCATGCAGCCGCATTGACAACACATACTTGGAAGCCATGCAGCCGCATTGACAACAGTATACTACGGTAAATTAAACAAAGGAAATCACAGAACAAGCGCCGGGGCACAAAATGCTCTTCAAAACATCCAAGCACCAAATCCCAACAGCATCCAAATTGACAAACCACATCAAGTCACCAACATGCGCAAGCCAATCATTATATACATGAGCAAATAGCATACTTAAGATCAATGAAGAGCTTTTGTGAAACTACCAACAGAAGACACAGCCAGTGCCACAGAGTAGCCTTTCATTTGAAATAAGTTTGAGGTCTATCAGAAGTTGGAAACAATTAGCTATGTATATATACCCTTCTCTATCAAACTCTTCACCTCTAATCAGCTAAAAGCATTTATAGATTCGAAATGACAATTTATATTTCTGATATAACAAAGCCAAAGTAGTCTAAAATTGATATCAAACATTGATTTGATTACTTTTAATTTAATTTACACCACTAGAGTACATAAAAGAGAGAGCACCATTGCACCATAGAGTAAGACTACTTGTACTGATATGCTTGCCCCAATATTATTTCTTTATGGTAAACTCGAGTTCTCTAGCTCAAATTTGAACTAATAGTTCATACACTCTCCATAATCTTATCCTTCCCAAGTCTTGCCAAACTGTTCCTCCCTCTTTCCAAACTGCATGGACTCATTTAGAAAGTAAAATTACTCAACATACCTCAACAAAGCTAACCCTCCCTCCCAAAACCCTTTCATTTTTCAATAATACTCGTGCAAATGCAATAAGAAGTACAATTTATATCTACATCTGAAGCCATTAAAAGAGAATAGCCTCAAATGTAACAGGCTTATTGATACATCAAACCATAGTTGTGGTATCTTTACCCTGGTTCCTCAAGACCTATCATAACTGGCATTACTTCCATTCTAGGATACTGTCAAGAAAACTGCACAAATCAATCATGACAATTTGTGGCACGCAAAGGTTGTATTATCATACTGATGCGGTAGATGCCCAGAAATAAAAGAATTGAAGAAAGAAGAGGGAAACAGAGAGAAGAAAAGGAACAGAACAGAAGGAATTCGAGAAGAAAGAAGAAAGGAGACGGAGAGAAATCAGAGAAACTGGAAGTCACATGCTTATTCCACTGTCATCATATATGTTCCTCTCATCAAATGGGATGCTATTTATACACTTCAATCACAGTAACTAACCTATCCTTGCGGTCACAGTAAAACAGTAAAAGTAATTGGTTCGCAAGTAATTTTCATAACAATACCCCCCTCCCAAAGAGATCCTTGCCCCCAAGGATCAAGTAAGATCAAAATTACAAAATATAGACCCTTATATCTTGGAAAGAATTTTGTGCTTATCAGTGAATAAATCTGTGTTTTGAATCCAGGAGCTGATCCCTTTAAAATGACTTCACCCTGCCGCACTGCGCGCTTCACTTCCTCCCTTTTCCGTCTTATTTAAACAGTAGACCCTTCCAAACAACATTGCAGTTAATTCTCCCTTAAACCATTCTAATACCATAATTGTTGTTGGAGTGAAGTTCAGGAACAAAGCCCACTTTTGAAATAACCCATTATTATTAACACCCAAAGGAATTGTGAAACAGAATTGCAATGATATTGGGCTATCCTCTTTACTATTCCAGCCAAGTCCATAAGCCCATTGGGTTCCTGTGTAGCCTCGAAAACCTTGCTGTAGCTTAACAAAATTGCTATCCAGCTATAAATCTGACTTTTTTAAGTGGGAATTTTGCAGCCACGTGCCGCATTTCCAAGTACAATCTACAAGTTGTTCAGTGTTTTCTAACATTTGCGCATTATTTTCAGTTTGCAAAGTCCTCTGATCAAGCGACTGAAACAGAGATAACAGTGAAGAAAAAGAACTGAGCGGCACAGGGAGTATAACGACCACTTGCGTCGAGAGAGCAGTAGATCTTGAAGGCGCCCAGCTTGAAGGTGTGTTGTACAACCCAACCTTTCTTGAATTCTCCACACTATTTTCTGCACACTCAGTTTCTGATTTCGACAAGATTGAAGGATAGAGCCCTTGCTTACTACAGAATCTTGGATCTTGACCAAAAGGTTCTGGCAACCTTCCTCCGTCGCTTTCCCTGTGTCTGTTATGCTCTTGTACCCCTCTACCAGAATCAAGACACCAAGTCCCATTAACTCCAGATGTGATTTCCATATACCCAATCTCAGTATTCGAAGGAAACGACGAAGCATAACTTCTGTCTGCCACCGAACCTTGGGTCTTAAAGTTAAGGGTCGAAGTGCTTTCAATATCAATGAAAGAGCCTTGGTCCATCACAAAATCACCGTCGCATTCTTCTTGTATCATGACATGTTCTTGGGGTACGTTCTTGATCGATGGAATCCTCTTCTTGCTCATATGGTGATTAATCGCAATCTCCTGCACCCTCGCCAACCGTCGGGCTTCCACCAAAGTTCGGGGATCAAACATGATCACCGAGTCTGCAATTTCTTCCTTGAGCGCCCCAACATAAATATCCACCAGATATGCCTCGGGTAAATCCACTTTGGCTGAGATGGCATCGAACCGTACTTGAACTAAGCCAAAGCCCCCGACTGTCGGATGCGAGTCAGCTCTGTCATCGTCTTCTCAGAGGGTGGGCCGTAGGCGATGCTTCGTATCTCCATCATCATTGCCTGCATTTCTTGACTGAAGGTGCGCCCCATCACCTGCATCTCGTCCCGGACGCTCAGGACAGTTTCTTGCAGATTATCCAAGCTCCGCAACCGTCGCTCGACATTCTGCATCCTAGCCTCCATTTTTCTGGTGTTTTCTTGCAGCCGGGTTTTGACCATCAACACACAGTCAGAAGAAAGATTGCTCTGATACCATTGATGCGGTAGATGCCAAGAAATGAAAGAATTGAAGAAAGAAGAGGGAAACAGAGAGAAGAAAAGGAACAGAACAGAAGGAATTTGAGAAGAAAGAAGAAAGGAGACGGAGAGAAATCAGAGAAACTGTAAGTCACATGCTTATTCCACTGTCATCGTATATGTTCCTCTCATCAAATAGGATGCTATTTATACACTTCAGTCACAGTAACTAACCTATACTTGCGGTCACAGTAAAACAGTAAAGGTAATTGGTTCGCAAGTAATTTTCATAACACATACACACAAGAAATGGCAGATCATGAACGGTATACTCAAAATGCTATCAAAAACACAAGCAAACCAATATCGATCCCAGAAATAAATGAGATGTCAGATGAGTCTACAAAACCTACAATAGTATGAACCATAACATATAGTTAAGTAGGACGGCCTGCAAGCATGGGGTCAGTTGCATAGATGTCAATGAAAATTAATAAAAATAAACAACATAAATAACATTACCAAATAAAAAAAATTACCTTCATAGCAAGATCCATCAACTCCATGGACACATTCTGACCAGCTGCTATTAAGCTATTAACCAGCTCACCGGCAAAACGTGCTTCTTTCTGAGTTATAAGAGTGTATGCAGTCCCATCTTTGTCACCGGCACGACCTGTTCTGCCAATGCGATGTACATGCATATCCATATCTTTTGCAATATCAAAGTTTACCACTGACTTAATTGATTTGATGTCAAGACCACGAGCAGCAACATCGGTTGCAATAAGAACATGGTAAGCACCAGATTTAAACTTCTGTAAGATATCCATTCGAGAAGCTTGATCTTTATCACCATGCAGAGCTGCCACTTTAAAGCCTCTTTGTGCCAGTTGTGATTCAATTTCATCCACGGTAGCCTTTTTGGAAGCAAACACCAAGACATCGCCTTCATCAATCATTCCAGGCAGCTTCTCAAGAAGCCATGGCAATTTCTCTGCATCAGAAGAAATCACTTGAACAACTTGAGTAATGTCTTCATTTGCCATTCCAACCTCCCCAACTGTCACTCTAACAGGATCACTAAGAATTTCCCTGGCCAACTTCTCAACTCTACGGGGCATTGTCGCAGAAAAAAGTAAAGTTTGGCGATCAGGCCTGATCTGACCAACGATGGACCTTACTTGTGGCTCAAATCCAAGGTCAAACATCCGATCAGCCTCATCAAGCACCAAGTAAGTAGCTCTCATCATTGTAAGTGCCTTCATTTTCAGCAAGTCTATTAATCTGCCAGGGGTAGCAACAACTATCTCACAGCCTGCCTTGATTTCTTTGAACTGATCCAGTTTTGACATTCCACCATAGACAGCAGAGACGCGTAACCCATAGGGTTTTGCAAATTTCTTCGCCTCCAAGTATATCTGATGTGCCAGTTCCCTAGTTGGAGCACAGATAACTCCTATTGGACCTTCTTCCTTCTGAAGTTCAGGCTGATCCATGATATGCACAATCATAGGAAGGACAAAGGCAGCAGTTTTACCAGAACCAGTTTTTGCTATACCGATTATATCTCCGCCAGAGAGCACAACTGGTAAAGCTTGGCGTTGTATTGATGTTGGCTTCTCATAGCCTTGCTTCTTTATAGCGTTCATAAGTTGTGGAGAGAGACCACAGTCTTCAAAGGTCTTAATTGGCTTCGGAACATCAAAACCTGATATACGAATGGCCAAACTCTTCCTGTATTCAGCAACATCTTGCTCGCTCATACCTAGAGCAAGTTAACAACATAGTCATCAGCAGTTCCAATTCCAATTAACGCAAATAAATTCAAATGGGGACGATAAATATGACGGAAGCAATAATTGTACTTAAGCTAAGCTATACTTTATTCCAAAAGCATCCATGTAGTCAATAGCTGAACTGATGTGCAAATGGAGAAAAATTTCAACCGCTGCTTTCTAAATCCCAAACGAAAGTGACATAAAGAAATTCAATTCAAGGAAGAGAACGAACGATATGTACGACCAAATTTCAGGAACTGACCTCAAAACCAATCACGAGTTTTGGCTACTTCAAAGTAAGTGTTGAGCCATTACCTGATATTGAAGGTTTCTCCTCGTAAAAATCCTTGTTAAATGGCTCGTACTCAATGGAACTGTGGTCCAGGGCAGGAATAGGCTCAATTTTCTTCTTGTCGACAAGAATGGGGTTGTCGTCAGAGTCATATTCTATCATTCCCGCGTCTACAGCTTTCGCAGCTGCATAAACCTCCTCATCCGAGTCATATCCAGCGTGCAGAGCATCGGACGCCAGGGTCAACCCTACGTCCTTCTTCGCCCTCAAGAAACTCTCCATCGGGTCGTCCTCATCGTCATCTCTATACATGTCCTCTGCCTTCTCTTTCGGCTGCGGAGGTGGCGCGGCTTTCATTTCCTCGTGAATCCCTTCCATGAAAGCATCAAGGGGATCAATATCGTCGCTGTTGCCATCGTTCTTGCTGTCATTGCCATTGTTTCCATCTTTGGGAGCATCATTATCGTCATATTCGATGTTGTCAAGGTCAGTGTCCTCGTAATTGTCATGCCCGTGACGTGATGAAGGAGGAACATACAGTCGCTGAGGAGCTTGAGATCTCTCAAAATTATAGGTCGATTGGCGGTTGATGCCAAATCCTTCGAACCCGAACTTCCGCTTCGACATGTCTTAATGGTGCAGTGTATTCAATACCTGCTCGCACAAACAGAAACAGATATCACAAACCCTAACTAAGGTTGCGGATAGCTGAAATAACTCGCATGGAATATAAAATTTAGGGCAATCGATTCAACAAGACCGGGGTTTGGGAGCTATAACTCGGGCGCTTCTGTCTTTGCATACAGTAAAAGGTTCCGCTTACGCCTTAAATTTTGGGCGCCACGGTGGCCGACTCCAGTGAAGGCGAGAGTTGACGATCGACGGCGGATCGCGCTTGATGTGGCTATTTCGGTAGGCGGGCGGCAGTATTGGAACTCGGACAGAGAGGCAAGTTTTGGGCTTCAGCCCAGTATTTTAATGGTCAGTGAACCAATAACAAAGCCCGTTTGATCCCCTGGTTATGAAAGGACCTGGTTTTTTGTGATGAAAGCGATAGGCCCCGAGTTACCTGATATACGAATGCTCCATATTTAATATTAATTATTTTATATTTATAATAAATTCTTATTTTGATAAATACAGAATAAAAATAAAGATAGTCTTTTAATTGTCGCTCTATTAAAAAATAAATTTACTATTTTAAAATTTTAAATATAAATTATCTAGATTAAATTTAAACGGTATAATTTTATTGCAGCAATGAACACCATAATTACGATGAACATCGAATTCATTGTGAAGTAGGATAATGTACCAGAAAAAGCTTTGATATTATGTGCCTAAAGCCCAAAGGAAAGAGAGAAGGAAGAGCTTTTATACTACACGAATTGGAGAGCGAAGGAAGAGATTACATGGATATAAGGGTAAAGGGTGAACACCAGTTTAAATTTAAAAATACTATGTTCTGATTTGCCGCCATCTACCGCCAACGATCACCGCTGAGGCCCTGACCCCTGTCCGCTGTTAGCTAGCAAAGGGCAATGGGGAATTCCAATTTTTTTTTTATCTTACTTCTAATTTAAAAATATATTTTTTCACTCGGTATATCAAATGAAATTTGATTGATAATAATTATCATTAATTAGATTAAGACGATATAAATGATGAGAGTAGTGACACAGGAGGCTTTTTTTAATTAAGGCATGAGAATTTGATTAATTTTTGTAAAATTAACGATAGTATAGTATCTTAGCTAGCGTTAGGCGACTTGTGTACATCTTTTGTGTGCTCATGTATGGTGTAACACATATTGAAAGACCCCAAAAAAAAAATCACGAGGGACCAGCAGTGCAACAAATTCATTGTGGATCTGGCCCCTGTTTTCCTGTTTGAATATTGTATTTCTTTAGTCTCGAACGATGAAAGACGGGAATTGCAGAAGGTTCAGGGGTATATTTCAAATTTTAAAACGCCAATTTACCTTATTAACTAATTGACTGCGTCAGGACCTCAATTTCCGAACACGGCGGTGAATGGCACTAGAACGAAAACCATGGACACCACGTAGACCACAACAAACCCACATTGAAAAAAGGGGTGCTAAATTTATATCAGAGAAACAAGCTATTTTCAGCAAAACTCTGCACATATAAAAGCATTGGAACGGGGGGCTTTCCAACCTTTGTCTCTGCTCTTGAGCCCACCCTCTTAGAGAAAAAGAGATAGAGACAATGGAGCTTAACAGAAAAATCATCCTTGTGGTTCCCCTGATCTGTTGCTCGCTCCTTTCGGCCATCGACGCCACTCGCTCACATCGCTTCAAACCGTCGGAAGAGCCTTCGCCGGCAGCCCCAGCTCCGTCTCCCTCCGACGTCGGAGGCAACACAGGGGCGTCGCAGCAAAACCCCCAGCTGGTAGCTCTGTGCAAGGACGCAGATGCACCATCTCTCTGCGTGGAGACCATCGCGCCATTCATCCACGGCTCACTTGACCCCGTGGAGGCCGTTAAGGTCGAAATGGGGGCTGCCATGAACATGACTATGAAGGTCTCTGAAACAATCAAGACTTTGCGTGACAAACCAGTTCTCAGTGCTGACGACATAGCGTCACTGGACATATGCGCAGACCAGTACGGTTCGATTATGGATACTATAAATGATTGTTTGGATTCGATCAAGCAGAACGACGTGTACGGTGCTTGGATGAAGTTCTCGTCGGTGTTGTCGTTCCAACAGGCATGTGAAGATGCTTTTAAGGAAGGGAGCACGCCCATCCCATTCCCGGAGGATTCCAAGACTCTGTTCCTGCTGGGTGGTAATTGCTTGGCCATCCTCATGCATCTTTCTGGTGAAACCTCGTCTTATTAAAGGAGCGAGCCTGCATTATATGCTCGGGACTTGGACGACGAATGGGTCCTTTTAGTTATTTAGTATTCCCCCTCTAAACCTGTGTTGCTCTTGTTCCTTTCCGTCGTTCTGTATTTATTGTTGTGGAAATTAAAGACTAGACACATGCGACGCAATACATCAGTTCTACTTTAGTGGTGCATGGTTGAAGCCCTTTTCCCCCTCAAAAAAAAGAAAAACTACAGTTGTCACAAGCAAGTAGTGAAACTTCATATGGCCATGTAGCGTGTATTTGGTTTAGATTACAGAGGATAGATTATGGGTATAATAGATTATAAAAAATAAATTTTGAATAAAATATATTTTGAGTATAATTGATTCTTATAATTATTAGTATCCCTAACTCATATCAAAACTATAATTTTAACCTCAAAATTGATTCTACAAAAAAAAAAGTATTTAGATATTTTTTTTAAAAATTATAGTTTTAGACTCAAAATTGATTGTGAAAAAATGAGGGTGTTTTGATAAATTTTTTTAAATTGTAGTTTTATCTCTAAAGTTATAGTTTGGTAGTAAACCAAACACACTGTAATGAAATCTAATTACATTGTTTCATGTTTCGTTGGATAATCAGATATTATTTCAAAAAGTAACTTTAATGGCTGAAATCATGGGGGGGGAACTTATTCTCAATATGCGATGATCTGCATGACGCTTATGATTCTATAAGACGTGACTTCACCGTCTAAATCTTGAGAAAGATAGAATTCCTTCGTCTATGGCTATTCATTCAGTCAACCCAGCTCTAAATTGTTTAAGGTCAATATAACATATAAATTTTACGGAGAGGTGTATTATTCATAAGTGTATAATTACTCTTTTAGCTTTATACTTTTTCAATATCGGATTGCATGTATTTTTTATTGGGTAAAATAATAACTAATATATTAATTTTATTTTTAGGATACATCTACTATCCTAATTCTTCTTTTATAGTACAATTCTACCTTTAATTTGTTTAACATAGAATAATCTCACCCTTTACAAACAGAACCGCTAATGTCTCCCTCTTCCTTTTGTTTTTGTTTTTTTGGGAAAAGGAACCCACTTCCTCCTCTTATGCTTCCTTCGTCCTCATTCTTTCTGTGAATCCGAGCACCACCACTGAGAGAGGAAGAAAAAATGTTTTGTGTCTTCATTGAGCGAAGATGGAGGGTCAAGTGGACCAATTGGTAGAATCGGATGCAAATCCACCATGGAATCTATGATGTTTTTCTCGAGATCATAGAACAAATTACCCAACACCCACTTGAGCTTATTCAGGTTCTGGAAGGTGTGTTTCATATCTCGTTCTCCCTCCCCTAGCATACACTTGTAGAACACGATGGCAATCCGATAAAAGCTTCTCCTTTTTGATTGGGAATTTCTTCGTCAGCTTCTTCAATCTCTTTTTTATTTGATGGCTTCTATGATTTTGATTTTTGTCTGCAATTTATATCTTCTTTGTTAGAGTTTCGCTCTATCTTTTATAGTTTGGCAATTTTTTCTGTAATTTTGTTCCATTTATTCTGTTAATGGTTACTCTATTTTTTCTGAAATTTCTGTCTAGTATTCTTCTTCTTCTTCTTTGGACGGTGACTAGTTTTTGTTATCGAATCTGTTGTTTATTCACTTTGGCTATTTTTTTTTTAGTTCTTTTATAGTACTTGTATTTTATTCACTTTGGAGATTTTGCAAAGTGTTGCGGCCAAAGTCTTCCTCTCTCTGAGAAAGAGGAAGAAGGAAGAGTTTGGATTAGTTGGGGAAGAGATGTCACTGAGGGGAGGAAGATGGAGATAGTGATTCTCACAGCGTTTGGGCTTAACAAAAGGTGAAATTGCTTTATTCTAAACAAAATTAACCTACAGTCAGTCTAAATATTAGGCGGTATAATATTGTTTAAATAAAATTTTGAATTTAAATTTTAGCGTATATAAAAAATTCTCGTTAAAAGACTCACCCACTATAACTAAGTGCGCGAAGAGAATTTAATCCGGATATAATCGGAGCAAAACTCTGATAAATCGAATGGATAAAAAAAATTAATAGTATAATTATATTATAAATAAGATAAAAAATTAGGATACTAAATATACCTATAAATAAAATTAAGATATTTAGTATTATTTATTATTTTGTACAATTTTTGCACATATTTCAATAGATATTTTTGGCCTAGTATATTTTATGATAATTTTAACAGATCAACTAATTTCTGTCACGCTAACCTTTTATTAATCAAAATTAAATCAGGCGAACATATAAACTATTTCCACAACATCTCTTATTCACAAAACTTTAATTAAAATCCCTTTAAAGATGAAACACCAACCATTTGAATATGTTTAAAACATGTATATTTATTTTTTACTAAAATATTAAAAATTCCTTTTAAATTTTGAGTAAATATTTATAACCTTTTAAAATTTAAATTAAATATTATAATATTTCATATTTTAATTATCAAATTTTGTAATTAAAATTGTTATTAAAATTAATAATTTTTATTATATCATAATTTTTATAATTTTTATTATATATCATATTATTTAAAAGATAGCACCTTAAAAATTTAATTTAATTTTAAATTTATGTTTTTTTGTTTAAATAATATATAATCAAATAAATACATTAAATTCTTTTTATAATATTTTATATTTTTTAAGTATTTAAAAATTATTTTAAATTATATATTAAATTTTAAATATTATTTAAATATTTTATATTTTATTTTAAATATTTAAGAAAATTTTAAAATTACATATGAAGTGTCAAATATTATTTTTTAAATGATATAATATATAATAAAAATATAAATTTTATGACAATATAAAAACTGTTAATTTTAACAGTAAAATTTTGATAATAAAAATACAAAATATTATAATTATTAATTTAAATTTTTAAAAATTATAAAAATTATATGCTTATGAGGGTTTTATGTAATTTAACATTTTTTTTTAAATTACTACCTCTCATTCAAATTTTATGTTCTAAATATATATTGAACAAAATAAATATTTACTATATAAAATATTAAAATTATCACGAAGGCAAATGAAATGTTGCATAATAAAAATATAAAAAATCATCTCTCATTCAAATCAATGGCACAAAATAGTTATACATTTCTTGAATCAATAATAATAATTTTGTATAGCTACATGAAAAATGACATATTTGTTTTTAAAAGATTGTATAAAATTAAAATAATCTATGCAAGATTACACTCTAAATAATTTTCTTAGCTGATTAAAATTCGAAGAAACATTAATTAATTGGGAAAAACATCTATAAAATTATTTGGAGAGTAACTAATTTAGATAATACAAATAATGAGAGTTTACGTATCTCAATCTTAGGGATTTACATTGTATCCCTGTATTTTTTATAAAAAAATGTATCATTGTATTTTGAAAAAATAATTTTTATTATTGATAAAAGGACTCAACAAAATTATTACTATACTTAATATAATATCTAATTAATATTTTTAAAAAAAATTAATTAGTCATGATTAAATTTAATTATTTAATATAAATTTATATAATAAATTTTTTAATTTATTTAAATTAGTCAATTAACTATTATATTTTTATATTAGTTATAATTATTAATTAATTTATTTAATTTATTTTAAAAAATTAATTAATTTTTATATTAAAAATATGGGTAGTATTTTTTAAATCGAAAACTGAATAAATATGCAGAACTTGTGCCAATATTATTATTTGCCAATAAATATGGTACGTCACCCGTAAGCCATTTCAGCTTTTTCACTTTTCAGGGTACAAATTCGTTGAACAGTAGTTTGTAAGAATGCGACACGTGTCCCGGCAGAGATGAACAAACAAGAGAAGAACGTCTAATATACGCGATAAGGTGCGCATTCCCTTAACTTGCGCCAAAACTTGCAGCAAGACCGTGTGTAGAAGGCGAGGGAAAATAAAAGGAAAGAGTGGGGAGAGAGAGGGGGAAAGAGATAGACAGAGAAAGAGGAGCGAGTTAGGATCGGCGAGCGAGCCCGGGTCGAGTCGGGTGACCCCATCAAACAAAAAATGGTGAACAAAAAGATCATTAGTCATCTCTCGCTCCCAACCAGCACCACTACCTTTCTCTCTCATCTCTTCTCATTTTTGCTATCAAATTCCTCCAACCCTAAATCCCAAATCCAACTCTATCTCATATCTCGCCGTTCCTTTTCCCGTCTCTTCCCCCACCAGACGCGATTCCATCATATCTTCTCGCACACAACACAGTCAATTGCTTCAGAGTTGGTTGTTTCTAGCCTTCTTCCCTTTTCGTCTTCTTCTTCCTTGCATAGTTTTTTCCATTTTGATCTTCGAGGGACAGTCTGTCTCTGGATATTCGACATCAGAGGTAATCAAATCGTTCTCTCTGTTACGTTTTAGTGGGTTGTCGTATAGGATATAATTAGTCGGTGTATTGATGTCCATTGTTTACTATGCCGTTCACTACGGATGCTTTATTCATGTTTGTTTACTTTTTGATTGACGAGCTGTCACGTTGGACCGAATGAGGGAGCCGTTCACTCATCTTGTCTGGTCTTCTGAAATTTCCTTATAATGTCTGGTTTTGCGAAGATGATGTGTTTGTGTTTGTACTACGTTAGTCTGTTTACTCTAGGTTCAGCATGTTTTTTGATTCGGTTATTGTTGCTTAATTAGTTTTTATTTATTTTTCGAAATCAATTCCTCTGTTTTGTGCTGATGGATTTGCGGTACCACTTCGTTGAATTCTAGGTTTTCTCTTTTTGGTAGTGCCTCTTTTCGTTAAATTGAATACGTGTTTGCACCTTATATTGCAAATTTACAATCAAAATTTGTTTTAGCCCCGCTCTCTTTCCTTTCAATCTGCCGGGATTTTCTTTTTGCTATTGCGGCTTATCCTATGGTGATTTTTGAAGCACCATGCCAATGTTGGCATGGCTTATTCAATTCTTCTAGTTTCTATGTATTTGCATGAACTTTAAAGGTACTGTTCTTCCAAGATAACTTCACCATGACAATGAAAAGACGAAGTATTCGACAGTATATGTGGATGTTATGTCTTTAGTAGATTATTTTGTTATGAAGTTTGAGAGATAACTTCGCTTTAGTCATGTCTAAAGAATCGCTAACGTGGTTGATGATGGTTTATTTTTAGGGTAAAGGTGTATCCAACATCCTAAACTAATATCATAAGAGTAATTAATACTCTAAAATATTTAAGAGTGCAATTAACACCTAACTAATTTTAGAAGTGCAATTAACATCTTAAAGTATTTAAATTGTTATATTTTTTCTCCTTTGCTAATAAAAACACAAACTTTTATTTGATACATGATACATAAATTTTTTATTTCGACACATTATTGTTTAAAAGGCCACAAGGTTTAATAAATTGCATTAAATAAACTATAAAATTTCTCAATTTTGACATATGAATTTTATACAATGATAATTTTAGAGTTTATTCACTATTCTTTTTTTAAACAATATGACACATGTGACATTTTAAATAATAATTTGTTGAAATAAAAAGTTTATATGACATAGATTAGACATAAATTTGTATTTCTATTAGTGAAAAGGTGGAATTATACTAATTTAAATATTTTAGGGTGCTGGTTTCCCCTTCAAAATTAATTTGGGGTTTTAATTGCATCCTTAAATACTTTAGGGTGTTAATTGCTCCTCTAAAATTAGTTTGGGGTGTTGGATGTACCTTTACTCTTATTTTTATTCTGTTGCAGCAGAAATTTGAGTAATTATAAGATGTTTACGTCTATTTTGTCATCTCGTTTGTAGTGGGAAGAGTACCGGTGAAACTGTGCCATAGTAACAATTAATTAATGGAAGATTTGGGTGGTACCCGATTTGATGGCCTTGGCAATGCTGCAAGGAAGAAACGTAGTCAAACTTCTCGCCGGCCTCGGCCAGATTCACAGCCTGTTTCTGATGGTCCATCTCCCCTGTCATCAACACCTTCGGATGATGCAAGCAAGGCCTCTAGTGATGAGAATAGTGGTTGTGATAATAATCCTAAGAGAAAAGAATTTAATCTTAACCAGTATGTCTCCAGTGTAGCATCTGCTGCTGCAGCTGAAGATGATAAATCCCATATGAAGAGTAAAACGGATGGAGAATTCAATTTGTTTTTTAATAATGAGCCTGGACATGTTTTATATAACAAACGGTGCAGCGAGGGTGTCCTTGCTCCTGCTAACTGGAAAGGCTCCAGCAAATCGAAGGATAGCTTGGAATCAGAATCAAGAGGTGCAGATATGTATGGTATGAACTTGGGGCAGCCAGGAGCTTCTCAGGATAGCTTCGAGAATGATAACAGGGTCAAAAAGGTTAAACTAAAGGTTGGGGGTGTGATGCGTACGATCCAAGCTAACTCTGCTCCTAATGGTTCATCAAGCAGTGGGTCCACTGCAAAGAGCTCTCAGTTGTCAGATGCGTCCAGACCACGCCAAAAGCAACAGGTATTTCACACTTGGAAATGATTATAGCTCAGTCTTCATTCCTGACCCTAGCTTACTCCTCAGCATTTCTACCTTACAGAACCAGCAACTGAGTTTAAACCGTGCACATCATATGTTCAGGCCAAAAAATAACTGAGCACATCTTATTTGGCTAACTATGTGGACTTACCAATTCAACTAAGTATTTAAATCTTGCTCTTATGGAAACAGTATCTGTTGTCTGTTTCTTCTCTTAAATTCTGTTATTGCAGGGAAATTCAGATGATAACCAGTCCCCTTCAGATAAGAGGAGTGGCCTACAAGGCATACCGTGGAAAAATTTCTCTAGGGATGGGTTTGGTATTGGAAAGGTGGATTCTATGATAGGGAAGATATCAGGAAAGAACACATCCAGTAAGCAAGGCGAAAAGACTGAACCAATTCGTAAGAGCAAGCGAGTACCTAAGAGGCGTTTATTGGATGGGGAATTTGGTGATGACGATGACGACGATGACGAGATTCGCTATTTGGAAAAGCTCAAAACATCAAGAATTTCTGCAGTGTATAGAGATGAAGAAGAAGTAAGCAAGAAACATCGAAAATTATCTATTGTCGCTGATATGGAAACTTCTGCCTCATCAAGGTCAGTCAAAGATGGTAAAAACAAGTCCAGATCGGATAGAATGTATGAGGACACGGATTATGAGGATGATGAGGATTCTGTGTCTGATGTTGAGCCTGAGCACAACAAAAAGAGAAAGCAGAAGAAGGAATCTGTTGATGTATTGATGGATAGTAAGAGGGAAACAACTCTCACAACACGCCAAAGAGCTCTTCAATCAAGCAAAGATGCCTCTGCATCTGGTGCAAGTCTAATTGAGTTTCCTAATGGATTACCGCCTGCTCCACCTAGAAGTGAGAATTTGTCTTGCCTTTATTTCGTTTGCCTTTATTTCATTATGTTGTTTTATTCAGCTTTGTTTATGTTGCTGTTCTTTACATACAGAGCAAAAAGAAAAGCTTTCGGAGGTGGAGCAGCAACTAAAGAAAGCTGAGGCTGCCCAGAGGCGTAGAATGCAAGTTGAGAAGGCTGCTAGGGAATCTGAGGTTTGTTCTATTCCGTCCACAGTACTGTTATTTTTCCGTTGTGGTTGATTTCAGAAAAGAGAAATGCTTGTTTGAATTCATTTTGCAGGCTGAAGCTATAAGAAAAATACTCGGTCAAGACTCCAGCAGGAAGAAACGGGAAGAGAAAATGAAGAAGCGCCAAGAAGAACTGGCACAGGTTTGGCAGCGCTAATGGATCTCACTCACTGTTTTAATTTTCTATGCAGCTTCAATTTTCATTGTATTGATTCTTTGCAGGAGAAGGCAGCCAATGCGCAGATGCTCGCATCAAACACCATCAGATATGTGATGGGTCCAGCTGGAACGGTTGTTACTTTTCCTGAGGAGATGGGCCTCCCTAGCATATTCAGCTCCGGGCCCCCCAGGTACCAAGCTTTTGGCCAATCTGAATTTGAATTTCCATGATTTTAACCACCAAAAAGTTTGCTGGAGACATTCTGTAATGATAAATATCATTTGGAAATCGTTTCAGTTATCCACCGCCACGTGAGAAATGCGCGGGTCCATCTTGCACCAACCCATACAAGTATCGGGATTCGAGGTCCAAGCTTCCCCTTTGCAGTTTGCAGTGCTACAAAGCAGTCCAGGGGACGTTGACGGCTGAAACCATCTGTTGATGTTGCCGACGATTTGGTAGGTACTTCAGTACTTGGACGGGTCGTTGATACTTGTGCTTGTATAAACCATCTACAGCTTGTCCAGTTGCGCAATTGAGGCTTGTGGTACAAACGATAGGTAGCATACATCTTATTTAGCTCAGAAAGGGTTAGAGCGTAGGGCACATGTGTAGAACTATAAGTGAACTATGTAGCATCATTCGCTATTGTAATTTTTTTTTTTGGTACAACATTATTGTAATTGTAACTACAATAACTCCGAGAAGGTTGTTGTACCCGTGGCGCAGAACACTTGATTGTTTTTCAAGTGTCCTCTATATAAAAACGATAGGTACTTATATATAAAAATGTTTTTTTTTTTTAATTTTGAAGTGATAAACAATAGACAACATTACAGAGCCGTATTTAAATGCACGTAAAGCAAGTTAAGTAATTTATTTTTGAGTTAATATAAATTTTAGTCTTTTAAATTTATCTTTATTTTGATTTTAGCCTCTTAATTGTTAAACTGTAGGTTTTAGTTTTTTAATTTTTTTTAGTCTAAAATATTGGTTACATAATTTAATAAAAATTTAGATATTTTTTTATGGATAAAAAATATATACCTTAGATAGTGGAAGGTACAAGAGCATATTTTCTCACGATTATCATTAATTGATTAAAATAGATTATATTAAAACATATTTGATATTCAAAATATCATTTTCTAGATATTTGATATATTTACATAAAAAAACACCTTTTGCACAACTCAGACGTAAGATTTAACATCGTATTGCGAATTTATAATAAACTAAATATCATGGATCTAGCGCATTGCATTAAATTTGAAAATAATTATATTATACATAATTTATCATGTACAAGCGGTATAATTAAATCTATTCTCTGCGTCGATATTAGGGAAGAGGTCTTGGGGAGAGCTCTCTCTTTGCAACATAGTTCTGTGGTTCCTTCTTCGTTGGAGTTCCCCCTCTGTTTTCTAGTTTGAGAAATTATTTGGCGGTGCTGAGTTTAGAATGACTACTTTCTCCTTGTTTTCTTCACGGTATTCGGTTAGGAATATCTTCTGTTCTCATCCTGTGCTTTGGCGAGGGTGCTGGATAATAGGAAGATACATGGCTCCAAAGTGCATAGTCTTATCACCTTTTATTAGCATCTGCCTGGCTCAATTTTGGTGGCTCAGCATCATCAAAAGTCAAAACACTCTTGTCTTAACCAATAACCTTAGTAGCATAAACCTGTAAGTGGGATATCGTGGGTTAATGTCTGTCCCCCTCAGAAGATACCCTTGTTTTATTTTTTCTATCAGGATGTCTCGCATTACATGCTGCATAACAGTCCTTGGCCTCTTCTCCTTGGGGACCTAGTACTCTTCTAATTTCAGTTTCAGTTCAGATTCTGTTTTAATTATGGAGTCAGAGATAAGGTCATTATCATTCCTCTCAAAGCTCATAAGCCATTATTGGGCGCAATAGAAGAAAGATCTAGCTAGCGTTTCCAATGAATATATTAATATTTTTGCACTGAGTTATTAACTCTAAGGGGTTCGTGAAACATGAGGATTCGCTTTCAGGAGACGAATGGACCCTTGTATATTGGTGCCGTAGTTAAGTTAACCCAGTGAAACAAAAATGGAACTCTCTTCTCACAGTTCAACAGTTTGGTAGAGAGAATCCATCCAATTAGAGGTACGAGGAGGGCCCGAAAAACTGTGCAAAGCCGTGTAAATACGTAATAGGAGAGGGAGGTATATACGGGACGGCCAACAGAAAAATAACGACCTCCACAAAACGAAGACATACCCATCATGCGTGTTTCAGAATAAGACCAAAATTACTGCAAACACAGGATAACTTGGGTTTTTGGCATCTTGTGACATGGAATATCTGTACTTTTGAAGGATTAATGAACAAGAGTTACCTTCGATTTACTCGAGAGGCCCGTCCATACATCCCTATCAACCCACGAATGCTGCCAACAAAAAGTTTAATTAGATTTAGCTACTCTTCCACCAAATGAAATAATGAATCACCAAAGGATCAAGAAAGCAACCCAAAACTTATAAAAAAGAAAAGCAAAGCAATAATGGCCGCCATAAAAGCATCACTCCATCTTCCATTATCAATTAAGGTTACCCCAAGTAAAAGGACCTTATCCTGGAATGATGCTCGAGCCCTCACCTCTGAACCTCGTGCTATCTTTTAATTATTAATAAACTAAAGGGTCACTTTTTTTTTTGTTTCGCTACCCGAAATAACCCTTCGTGCTTTGGCGCGAGAGAGATAATAGATATTGGGGGTTTCCCCATCAACCTACTGCATTATTTCCAGTCTCCCAGGATTGTGTCTACCCACTAACTCTGCACTTTCCATGTCTGTGCATTCTCCACAACAACAAAATCAAGAAAAACAATACTAATACTAGTAAAGAAGAAGTAAATAAGAAAGATTCCGAATCGAAAGCTAACTGAAACTGGTATTGTACAGATGAACATTTCCGTCACATTAAAAAAGAAAACTTGAATCATGAAGGGGTAACCACAATCCTTTCCTCGGAGACATTTCGCCTCATTAAATTTAAGAAAGGTGAAGATATGGGCAGCTCATCAAGTTCATCGAAAAAGTCATGTTCTTCGGATGTGGGTGTTGACGACGGGTTCTCGAACTGAGAATAACTCGGGAGCTCTTTTTCTAGGAGGAGATCTATTTTACCTTGTGTTTTCTCTGGGTTCACTTCGAAAGGATCTTCTTGGTCAACAATAATGTCTCGAGAGCACTGAATTGGCGATTGCAAGTAATAGAAATTTTCTTCCTTCACACATTGATCACGGCCCGTCGTTGGCTTATGATCCTTTTCCCTTTCTTTCTCTTCTTGCTCTTCCACTTTCTCTTCTTTCTCTTCTGCGGTCTGGTTTTGGGATTTTTGTTGTGGGTTTAGATTGGAGCTGGAGGGACGATCAGGAGGTGGATGGTTATGAGTAGAGGTATAAGTAACGATGAGCATTGAAGCATCTGTTATGCATCTCTCTACTTGTTTTCTGGCTGAACAACCCTTGGAGGTGCTGCCCCTGTAGTAGCCCCTGCTAAACCAGACAATGGATGAACTTGACATTTGAAGTAGATATGCTTAATCCAACACGAAGACAGAGAATGTGACATTATTATAGCTCTAACAGTATCAAGACTAGTAGAATAAAGAACGAAAGCGGAAACCTTGGGTAAGGAGATCCTTTAATAGGCTTTTGTCCATATTTTCTCCAACACCAGGAATCAGGAGCCAGCCCTTCGTTCTTAAGTTTGCTTTCATTTTCTCCAACTCTCACTGTCACAATTGTCTTCTGAACTGTTTTCCTGCAACAAGCACAGCACAGAACTTGTTTACAAAAACTATCAGGAATTTGAAATGAAACTTGAGAATCCAAGGCAGCTTCCCCAAGCATGAACGGACCGTTTTTTGAGTGGTTGAGCTTCTTTTGGGTTGAGCTCTTGAGATGCTTGTGATTCAAGTTTTGGGGATGCAGTACCATCCATGGTAGCTGATTGCCTCTTTTATTTCCACAGGCTTAGAGAATAGTGGAGTTTTGAGAGGTAGTGGATTAGGGGGAGAGATTGATTAGAGAGAGAAACAGGGGAAGAAGGATTGCAAATATATGATGGCAAAGCCCGCATGTTGCTCTCCCACTTTTTTTTATTCCGACATCCGGTTCACCAGAGCTTCGCCCCAACTACATCCAGATCTGACTTACGTCGCGCACTTGGCTATGATAGGTGAATCTTCCAACAGGAATTTTTTACATACACTAAGACTCGAACTCGACATCTCGCTTAAACGATACCGAATCGCTTACTACTCAGATTAACCTGTTGCTCTCCCACTCACTTTAAGTTCCACTCATTCGAGTTCTCAACCATGTCCATATTTGTTGTGTGTATTCTGCATTGGAAGGGTATATTTGTCTATACGCACCCTGACTCATACCTTAATACTTGAGCCATGGCTTGTTGGCTGTATTATGGTAAAAATAAAAAATACTAATACATTATTATTTATTATATTCTCCCTTTTTATCAGTCTTTTTAATTGCCTCACACATCTTCAAAATTAATTAGAAGTTAGTTAAATCTTCAAATTTATTTTAATTTTTTTTAATAATTTCCAATTTCTGTGCTTATTGAGTAAATTAAATTAATAGATAAGATATATTTTTCAACATTTCGCTATGGTGTGAGATAGTAACTCTTTCATAATACCCAATCCCCCAATACCATCACGTTTTGTTGTTTGTAAATTTTTTTTGTAAAAAAAAAATTAAGTAAGTTTAACACCGCTCTCTATTAAAGTTAGGGTATAGACTTAGAGCTCAGATAACTCTTATATGAAATTTACGAGATCGCTTATCAAATAGACACTCACAATAATAGCAGTAATTAAACTCGTATCTTTATAGAATACGAATATATTTTTTATTATCTGTATTAATTCTTATTAATTTGTATGGATGTTACCGTGTATAAATCTGCAATGACCAACTTCGATTTATTTTTCTCTAATCCCAGGATTTTGTCCAAAATCGAAATAGCTGCGTTTTCATGAAGAACCTTTTTAAGACTTTGGGCGACTAGTTTTGTCCAATCCAATGGGCTTTGCGGGTTCTTATTTTTGGGCCAAGTTTCCACCTAACCTTGTGAAGGAGACTTCACGGGGTGACACCATCTTTATCTTTAAAGAAAGAACCCAACACACAGGGTTTGGCCAAAAAAACAAAACTAACCTTCTCTAATTTATAATATAATTTATACTATTCTCGAGTTTAAGTCTTAGCGTACGTAAAAAAATTTTATTGGGAGACTCACTCACTATAACTAAGTACGCGATGCGGGTCGAATCTGGATATAGTCAGAGTAAAGCTCCAGTGAATTGGGTGGGTAACAAAAAAAATATAATTTATACTATAAAGTATATCTTTATAATAAGTACTGAATGAGTAATATACTTAGCTCCCATTATTTAATATGAATCAACCTGCCAAGTGCCAACTATTAAACTAAACTGACATTGACAAAAAATATAATATTCCAATATATATAATTCAATAAGAGCACGTATTATCTATAAGTTGTATCTCAGACTTTATGCAGAAACATAGATTTACAATTTAATTTTCACGAGGGGCCGGTTGAGTTAAAACGAAGTTGTCGATATTAAAAAAAGCATCTAAATTTATTAGATGTTAGTCTAAGTGCTTGAAGTACAGAGAAGTGAGAGTTAAGCATTTTTGGGCAAATTAAGAACTACCTACTCCTGATACTCACTCCCCATCGTCTACTCCTTTTCTGAATCAGTTGTTGCATCGCTGTAACGTGAGTCTAAGTATTTTGATAACAACTAAAACCGTAATTTTAAAATGATTTTTAGCCAAAATTTTAATTTTTTTTTAAATAAACAGTCATATTTATTTAAAATTTAAAATAACTTTTAGACTAAACTATAGTTTAAAACTAAAGTTTTCTATAAACTAGTGGGACTAATTTCTAAAACAGTAAAAGAACTTATAAACTATCTAATTATTATTTTATTTTTATTTTTTCGTACATCATCTCTCTTATCCACCATCATTTCTCTCTCATCTGTTATATTTTTAATAAAATAATACCCTTTCTGATAATTTTTTAATTATAAATTTTTTTAATAATAACTATCTAAATACTCATCTATTTAAAATTATTTTTTTATATAAATTTTTTTTTAAAAATTATTTTTTAAAAAATTATCTAAAAATTATTTTTTTATAAGCTCTTTTTTAACTTTTACCTAGACCTGCAAAATTCCCCTCCTCCGCCTAACATCATAATTTTGCTTAATTTAATTATTTGACTAATTAATGCGATTACTTACGTGTACCAAACGCCAACGACACCCTTTTCCTTTTTAAGTGGGTACGTATACAATACAAAAATGTGGTTTTCACATTTAATGATAATTTCGGCCAAAAAAATATTTAATTATAATTATTTCCCTTATCAGCAATAGCTGAAAGTCAAAGACTCTTTCTTCCTATCCACTCTCTATTTTTCCGACCACGCCCACCATCTTTCTATTTGATAATTCCTTGAGTAAATTGCCCCAGCTGTTAAAGTTGAAGAAGAAGAAGAAAATTAGAAGCTGAAGTACATTCTTTTGAAGTTTATTTTTTTCTAGTAGGTTGATCAATATATCATCGGGACATCAATAAATGTAATAATACATATAGCGAGTTGTATAAATTCAATCCATTTTATAAGCTACTGTGCAGATAAGCTGTCAGTTGATGATCAAATCTGCAATGTCAACTGTTAAGCGCAGGAGAACATTATTGGACCTCATTCTAGGAGCCGTGTAGGATCAATTTGACTTTTTCCAAGTATATATCTTCACTGACTTGTCAGGTGTTCCATGGGAGACCATGAGAATCCAGTTAATACGCAAAACCCACACGAAACTACTCATTCTTTACGTTGCTATATGCCATTGATTCAACTCTCTTTACATCCATCCATGAGACTTAACTAGTTGATTTCCTAGATTCTTTAAATATCTAATCGGGTTCAATACTTATAGGGTATTATGGTTGATAACAATCGATTTCTTTTTTGAAATTAAGACTAACATAAAACTTGAGATACTGTGTCTGTTTGAACGATATTAAAATTTTAGTTTAAAAAAAAATTAATTTATTTTTTTTAAATAAATAATTATATTTATTTAAAAGGGTTTTTAAACCAAACCATAATTTTAAATAAGTTACTGGGAATAGCTTATTGAATAATAAAAATAGTTTTTAAACATCAAAATACCATTTTACCCCTATTTTTTTTACACACTCTCTCATCTTTTTGTTAGCGTCAAAACCTTCATTCTTCCTACGTCGGTGCCGCCACCGTCTTCAGTTCCTCTGTCTACAACAATCTTTCATCACTATCGGAGAGGAGAAAGAAGGTAGTTGCCGGAAAAAAGGGCAATGAAGTCGAATAACTATTCGAAAAAAGCTAACGAAGAACTACTGTCTAGTTGTAAGAAGAAGGAGAGGAGGAAGATAGGGGTTGTTGATCGCTGGTCATTGTTCGCCATCACTTGTAGCTACCAATTGGTCGCTGTCGTGAAAGAAGTTGATATGAACATTAGACATAAACAGTGATATTTAATTTATTTATTTTTTATTGTATACCCTTTCTATTAATTTTTTAATTATAAAAATTTTTCTGTTAATAACTATACAAACATTATTTATTTAAAAAAAACATTCTATAATCTTCTTTTTTAGAATTTTTTTTAAAAATTGTATAAAAATTATTTTTTTTATAAATTTTTTTTTTAAATTCTATTTAAACAGACCTATTGTTTACTTCCGAGTCCTTACTGTTGAGGCTGAAGTAGCTAGCTAGTCCGTTGGTGGTCAAAATTGATTCTTGACGATAGGGGAGGGAAGCGTGGAATGGATAGATGTTAATGGACGTGGCAACCACTTTCCAGCCGCTTTTGCAGAAACCAGCAGTTGCCAAGTCTGCATATATAGAGACATCTTATTAAGGTTGAATTTAGCGTGGCTGGTATTCGTCAAATTAAGTTATTATTGGTTTGCAGAGATTGAATCAGAAGGCTAAAGAGCTTCTTCGCATTGTCTCTCCGGTTGAGTTTTTCCATCTCTTCACGCTCACAATCCTCAGTCTCCTTCTCCCAACCTCGTTTCTTCTCCTAGCCAGGATCTCTGCTTCTCAATACTATCCCCAAACGGCAACGTCGTTTCTTCATCTTTACTCGCTTCTTCTTCTCTTCAACCCAGACATCCTCTACCTTCTCGTGTCTGTTGTTAGCGTAGCCACTCTAATCCATGGCTTGACCTGCAAGTTCTCCTTCTTCACCCAGTCATCAGCCTCTCTTCTCAAACTTCCCCTCCATGCTTCGTGGATTCTTCTGTGTTCTTTTCAGATTTGCGTTGGCTTAGGCATCGAAGGAAACATAGCGACGGATGTTTTTTATGACTCAGATCCCTGTTTTGGCCTCCCGGGAAGTTTCTTCAGCAGGTTCATTTTCCTCTTGGGGATGCATGATACAACGCAAGTTTGGTCCAGGATGGTGGTTAAGCCGGTTGTGGATGATTCGGTGCTTGGGAATTCCAGGAAGGAAAGATGGGTTGAGGGGGTGGCCGTCGCGGCCAGCTTAGGTGGGTTGTGGTGGTGGAGGTTGAGGGAGGAGGTGGAGGCTTTGGCGGAGGCCAAGACTGAGCAATTAATGGATATAAAATTGAGGGATTTCGTTGGGTGGTGGTTGTATTACCTGACGGTGACCATTGGGATGGTTAGGATTCTCAAGGGTCTGTTGTGGATCACCATGATTTGTGTGTATAGGAGAAGGGTAACAGAGAGTTCATTGGCTAAGCCCGACGATAACGATGACAAGGTGTGAATTTAAGCAACTCTGTATTTGTCTTTCGTTTTTTTTTTTCTTTTTTAAAATTGCAAGTCTATGGTGCCCAGTTGAATCGAGCACCAATCCAATTGTATAAAAACGGTTCAACAACTCTGTTCATAATTACTTGTTTGATATATAGCACTTATCGAGCCATTATTCTTGAATTACAATTATATAAATGGATAACAGGGCAATAGAGCACAGGTGTTGCACGGTTTTATAAATATTGTTTGATTCGAAAGTAGGTGGGCAAAGAAATGATTATTTTTTTTGGCAATGCTTTGCACCTCCGGTACGGCCATTAAAAATACTTATGTAGGACTGACTGGTACTATTTAAGAACAATTCTTCATTCGTGACATGCCAATCTGGTGAGAAAATCAAAGCATAGGAAAAACCTAATCTATGCTTAATTATTACCACCAACAGTTTCTCGGAAACATTCTCGTTCGATGACTAGTATTATTCGATGGGCGAAAACTAGGCGTTTTAAAATTTAGGACATTCGTAATGTGTAATTCTTGGAGTGTAAGGGAAGTTAATGTCATTGTTCTATATATAATTATATTCAATTGTAATGCACAACAAACCTTTTTTTTGTTTGGTAAGAAACAATCGGACGTTTATAGAAATAAATATATATATCCACTCATAGTTCATCCACACGAAATACCTTACTATTGATATAACTACTTGCAGTATCTTTTGTATGGGCGTAGAATATTCCAAAGTACTTTGTCTTACTCCCCTGTATTTATAGAAGTGGTTAATTCTTCATCCTTCATCAATATAAAAAGGCTCTCCTCCATTTCTTTTTTAAAAAATTGTCTCCATTTGGGGGGCTGAATTTCTTAGGAAACCTTGTGTGATATGATATTGGACACGTTACTCGGCTGTTTGTTTGGATGCCAAAAATCGTTTCCACACTGACAAACCACGAGCCAATAAGCTATAACGGGTACGGCAGACCAAAACCAGCATCTTTGTTTAATACAAAATTGTGGGTCTTTTGTAATTGCTGTACGAGAGCTTTTGATGGAAGTATCGAAATATCACAATCGAAGTTGCGTTATGATATATATGTACTTCAATGTTTAAACAAGTCGGTTATGGTGAAGCTTCTTCAATCAAATTATATATTCATTATCCTACAGTGACTGATGAGATAATGCACGTAACCCAGTCGCATATTTAAATGGAAAAGCTCATTGTCTTGAATGCAAACCGTTAAAAAACTTTTCTTGCTTTCTTCTATCATCCGAATGGAGAATGGCCATTTTTCTGTTACACCTTTCAATTTCACAGGCATCCAGGGCGGTTGTGGTTCCGTACAAGACGAAGTAGTTGAGTTCCCAGGGAAACGCGATTTCTCTCAGGGACATATCGATTCATATACAGGTCAAATTCATCATCTGCAGCAAGATGCGCCCAGATTTGATACCCAAGTGTTAGAAGACTTCAACATCGACCCTGCTCTGCAAATGACATCACCACCGTTTCAGGAAATCGTGGGGCTCAAGAATCAGGAAGTGGCAAGTTCAAAACTTGTCAATGAGTGCAACAACAATAATAAGCAGGCGCCACAATCTTCTTCTTTAGCATACTTGGAGCTTCTGAGTAATTACGCAAGCAGGTTGAAGAAGCTAAGGGTCCAAGACATAACCGAGTCGAACAACAGTGAAGCTCATGTGGGTCGCCCGGATTTGTCAGCTGAAGAAATAATAAGAGTGGCTGGAGCAAGGTATGTACGATTCTCTGCTCATTGGTATGATGATTATTGCATGCCTCTGCATCCATATGCCTCTGGTCTCGAGGTTCTGTCTGAAGAAGAAAACAGAGATGTTGAACTCGCACAGTTTCTTCTTGCTGCTGCCGAGAGGGTTAGTTGCCAACAATTTGAACGTGCAAGTAGGATGCTTCTTCATTGTTTATTTAATTCATCTCCTGGCGCAAATTCTGTACAGAGAGTTATCTTCCATTTCGCGCAAGCACTCCGAGAGAAAATCGAAAAAGAAACCAGGAACACCACTTTCATGGCTGGTGCTAAGAACATAGAAAACGAGTTAATTCAGAAATTGGACACCAACATAGCTCTTACCTGTCATCAGAAAATCCCGTTCAACCAAGTGATGCAATTCACTGGCGTGCAAGCTATAGTGGAGCACGTTGCATATGATACAAAAATCCATGTCATAGATCTTGATATCAGGCGTGGAATTCAGTGGACTTGCTTGATGCAGGCACTCGTAGGGAGGAATGAAAGGAAAGTGGAGCTCTTGAAGATAACTGCTATAGGAATTGTTGGCCAACCCACCATAGAAGAAACGGGCAAAAGATTGACGAGTTTTGCTAAATCGCTGAACTTGCCATTTGCGTATAAGCAAGTTTATGTTACAGACATGATCGAGATTAAGGAACAACGGTTTAAAATTGAAGATGATGAAACTGTGGCTGTCTACGCCCCATATGTACTTAGGACTTTGGTATCAAGGCCCGCTTGCTTGGAAAGCCTGATGAGTGTTATAAGAAATATCAAACCAACTATCATGCTAGTTCTTGAGGTGGAAGCCAATCATAATTCACCCTCGTTTGCAATTCGCTTCACTGAAGCATTGTTCCACTACTCGACGTTTTTTGATTGCCTTGAAACCTGCTTAAAGGATGAAAATAGGGGTAGAATGGCGATGGAAGCAATATTATATGAAGGGATACGAAACATTGTTGCGGCGGAAGGAAGAGAAAGAACGGTGAGGAATGTGAAGATGGAAGTATGGAGGAGGTTCTTTGCGAGGTACAGAATGGTGGAAATTGGATTTAGCGAGTCGTCTCTATATCAAGCTAGCTTGGTGGCCAAGGAATTCGCTGCTGGCAAATTTTGCACTCTGGACACGAATGGAAAAAGTCTAACAGTTGGGTGGAAGGGGACCCCATTGCATTCCGTTTCAGCTTGGAGGTTCCTTTGAGAAAATAATTGAAAGATTTCACAAATGGCCGACTTCAACCCACTGCAAACTAAACTGCAATATTATATATGTTGTTCCCTTCAAATTCGTTTTCATCTTTGATATTCGTTTGTTCAATGTATCGGAGTATAATTACTGGTGCTATTCTTTTCGAAATACTTGAATTACTTTGTGTGAGTTTATGTTCATTGTATCTAAATATATCAACTTTTGCAATACATGGGATATATATGGAGAAAAAAATCGGGAGGTCTCATCTGAATGGCAAAATAAAATATAAACTCCTCATTCCATACATCCGAACCTTGGGGATGGCACTGATAACGGATGTGGTCGGTCTTGACCGTTGCAATAATAACCTTTGCTCTTTGTTTATTCTTTCACAGATAGAGGGATGATCATCCATAAATAAATAGTCATAGTGAATGCCCCAAGAATGACTTTTCTAACTTCTCTGTTATATATTTGGACAATTTGGTCATCTTCATTTGCTTTGTGATCTCCTCAGCAGTTCCGTTCATATCTTGGTAAGCGATGTTTCAGTTTCGTTAAGAATGGAACCTCTTTAACCTCATACCTCACCTTACGTTTATACTTAACAGTTCACTTTGAGTTGGAAAATCACAACAAAAGTATCTTTTAACTAGATAGACATAATGCACGAACCTGAAATGAGAGGGCAGCGAATTTCTAAAGAGAAAGTAAACCCTTAGAGCCTAAATCATCGAAGTTATCTTTAAGATTGTCTTATATGTGATTATTTCTCTATACCTCTTCTTCAAATAATATATTTTGTCATTTTATATATAAAAAATAAAGCTATCCTAGAAGCTGTCGACTGTCCACACATTTTAACATTGATGATTGGCGATCAACGTTTTTAAACATTAAACCTATAAAGTGGGGTTAAATTTTTTTAATTAAGTTTTCTCACTCTTTTATTTTATTTCTTCTCTATTAAATTAAAATTTTATAATATCACATATTTATTTATTAAATCAAACTCGTCAGAATCTCCCCTCTCTTTTCCTCCCCTTCCCTCTATTCCCTTCCAACCAGGCAATGGATTAATGATCCAAGGGCACGAGAATTATTGATTTTTTTTTATACTAAGAATTATTGAAATTAATCAGCCAGGGATAAGGGAATTGAAGAGCCGCGCACCCTTTTTTTTTTGGGCTAAAAAGCCGCCCATCTAATTTTTTTCATAACGAGATGTTTTTGACAAGGGGAAGTCAATGGATTTATATTGCTCTCAGCCCAACTTGGCCTAATGTTATGTGATCAAGCCCTCCCATTTAATTTGCTCTTTTTATTTGTTTGCCAACTTTTCTTTGCTCCTTTATTATCCCAACAAACGCACCTTATTATCCTATTATCATCAGTGAGTTTAATTAATAAATAGATAAGACATGCAATTATTTAGAACGTATTCGATCTTTAAAGAGTATCATTTTGTTGTGATTTAATCTTAACTCTTAGGTGCCTAGCTTTAAGTTTGAAAGTAATTGACAGCTCACCCTACTTGATATTTGTTGTGATCCAATCTTGGATCGTGGGTAAACCTAACTATTTTCTAAAAAAAAATAACACCCCTTAATTAATTAATTAATACCCACACATTTTTGACTGGGTAAATCCCCTCAAGCCTGAGCGAATATGTTTTACTGGGCAAATCACCGTAACATAAGAACGGTTACGTGTATGATCAACCGGAAAAGAAAATTTGTACAAAAAAAAAAACCGGAAAAGAAAATGAATCGGCATGGGTTATGGTATTTAGTTGGGCTGGGTCGGCCCATTTGACTGCACAGCCTGGATGAAGTTTCTCAAGAACGTATATCCTCCTCCCTTCGGCGTCCCGTTTCTAAATCTCCAACGACGTCTTCGCGCGGAAGAGATCCATTTGCCATCATCTCCGGTGAGCCCCTCCCTTTTCTGCTTGCTGTAATGGATGTTATATCACAGCCACAGCAGCACTCACGCGATGTATTTCGATTCGTTTAGCAATGCTTTTCTTCGGCGATTTTTCTATTATAATTTGCTAATTAGGGTTAATTTGCGCCGCCGTGGTCAATTCACGAGAATTAGCCGGCCGTTTGGTCGATCTATTTTATTTTCTTGAATCCATTGGGAAAACAATGCTAAATTGGGAATTGGATGGGAGCCCTAGGCATAAAATGACGATCTTCTAGCCTGCTGAAGTTTCACCCGATGCGATTGAACGATTTTTTGAATATTTATAAGGCGAATGAGAAGTCATAGAAGTAGGAATCTATTGCAGTTTGGTGTGAGAAAAAAATATTTATGCTTGCAGAATTTTCAATACTGTAGAATTGATTGCACAGGGCAGCTTCTCTAAATTGATACTTTGTGTACGAACTCGTGGTTGTGGATCAAGGATGAAATGAAACTAGCATTTAAGAATTGATAGTTATGGCATTCCTACGTATATACTTAAATCTAGGACTGATTCTGATGCTTGGCTTATATAGAGTATGTCTTTATTCAGAAAACAAATATCATAACTCGAATTATATTTCTTTGTTAGGTACAATAATGACGGTTGAGGTAGTAATACATCCCACAGCAAATAGTTTTCTAGGGTGACCATTTCTTCTTAATTAATAGATATATTAAAATGAACTTATTCCGCTGTGAATTCCTACATCTAGATTCAGATTGATTGTTGGGAATGGATGGCATTTTTTTCAACTTCTGTCCTAGATTGATATTTGTTAAACTTTACAAAACTAATGGGTTTTGGGTCTTTTTTGGTAGAATTAACAAGCTTGAAGACAGAAGTAAATGGCTGGACCTAGGATTGCTCATGCTACCTTGAAAGGGCCAAGTGTTGTGAAGGAGATATGCATTGGTTTCGTACTTGCTCTTGCTGCTGGTAGTGTGTGGAAGATGCATCACTGGAATGAACAGAGGAAAGTCAGGACCTTTTATGATTTACTAGAGAAAGGTGAGATTAGTGTTATTGCAGAGGAAGAGTAAACCTCATGCCTTGTGTTTGTCACATCCATTTATCTACTATTTGACTGGCTCTTTCAATCAGATGAGCTGAACTTATTTTAAGATTTAAAAGAATAAGTTTCCTGCACTGAGTTGTGGACTATATTGCCTTGGAAATTTTATGAAGTTTTGCTCTATTTTTTTTCCTTGCTTCTGTTATCTTTTAGCTTACTGCTTACATAATTCTATTTGTTTGCTATATTTTCCTTCGGGATTTGTAACTTTTAAGACTCAAAGTGTTTGACAAGCATGCAAAAAGCAAAATCATAAGTCTGAGCTTTTGCATGAATCTGAAAGAAGGTATGTATCTGTCTCGGAGATTTATGAAATACGGATACATTAAAAGAGTTAGATGTTCCAACTCGCGTCAGACACTTATTACACGAAGTAGCACTGCAAATATCTTGTTTCATTTCAATCAGCGTTCATGCTTCTTACATCACGATGTAAAATTCTTCCTGTGTAGAACTATGTGGTTTGTTATAAGCTTACTGTACTTTGAGGCAATATTAAAATGTTTGATTTGACTAGTGATTAAGTTGGCCAAGATTCAAACATTTTTAATAATTTGCTGCAGTATACTAAAGTTATGTGCATTATGATTCCAAAAAGCCTATACAAATCTTTTAAGGGCCTGTTTGGATTAGCTTTTGGAGAATAAATTTTGGGAAGAATAGATTTTAGGGAAAAGTGATTTTGAAAAAATAAGTGTTTGGATAGTTATTTTCAAATTGACTTTTTGTATTGGTAAATTACTAAAAAATGTATGATTTTATTAACAGGAAGAGAGAGGAGAGAGGAGAGAGGGTAAAGAGGAGATATGAGAGATAGTGTAAGAAAAAGTAAGGGTAAAATAATAATTGAGTAGTTTATAAGCTCTTTTATTGTTTTAAAAGCTATTCTGACCAGCTTATTTGAAACTATGATTTGGTTCAAACTGAGATTTTGGACAAAAATAGCTGTTTGTTTCAAAAAAATTTCAAACTGAAGTTTGAGTAAAAAATCTTTGGGGTTTCCCAAACACACACTAAGTTGTGAACTTATGGTGCCTTTGGGCTATGCATTTGGTATGGAACTATTTTTTTTTTTTTTTTGCGATTTCGTAAACTTGAATAAGAACGATTAGACTTTTTAGGTTTGACTTCAATATTGTATTAAGGATTTCTGGGAATCAGCTCATAAGTTTTGAAGTGGCTTTTTTGAGTCCTTATATTTGCTACTATAAATGACTTATTGGTGATGTGCTTGCTATATTTGCCTCATTATTATGAAAGATTTGTTGGAAGGTTGTGTAATGAAGTTTGAAGATCTATAACTTAGTCATAGTGTTTCAGTGTTCAATGTGGAAATGTGGGAGTCCTTTGCCTGATTATTGGTGAATGGCCGAAAGCACATGTTTTTTGCCTTTTTCCTTTCGGGGTAAAACCTATTTCCCCCCCTTAACATGAGTTTGATTACTAGTAAGAATACCTTGGGAGCAATGAATAATCTTATAATCATGAATGCACAACCGCAAAAGTTAATATGGAGAAGTAAAAATCCTAAAATCCCAAAAGTTGCTCGATACGCATTCTGAGGTTCGAAGAGTTGAAAACTCTTGGGATATGTATTTCAGACGCACGTGTTTTCCCAACATGCGGCTTCGTTTTACGAATGAATAATAATAGTATACTAAATTATGCATTCAAATTCAAATTGGCATACATGGCCATTTCCCTAAGCGGCCATCAATTTGACTAGTTCCCGCAGCTTGCTCTCCTCCCGCATTCATTGCTGTGGAAGGGGAAATTCGTTCTCGCTTATATTTTCTGTATTTCAAAAATTAAATTTAACTGTTTTCAAGACTTGAAAAAAAATCTCTTTTCAAGTTTTCAAGACTTGAAAAAAAATCTCTTTTCAAGTTTGTGTCCTGTGCATCTTTTTTACACGTACATCAAAGATGATGAATTAGCTAATTTCTTAGAATAATTTTCACGGCAAATTCATGTCGCCACAAACAAACATCACTTAATTGACAGTTATAGTCGGGCAATTAACATGTGGTTGGTGGAAAATATAGGAGCGTGTAAAGCTCAGAGCGGTGCCGGGAGGTTGATATTTTCACCTGCAGACAAAAATTTAGTAGACAAATGGCATCAAAGGCACCAAAATATCAAGATCTTTCCGATTATCTTTGACTCCTTCCTTCACACTCGTAGATCTTCTTCCCTCCCACAAAACATTAGCCGACGGAATTCCAGTTGATGCCTTCCTTCATCCCATGCATGTGGGAGGTCTATAAACAAGACCTTTCATTTTTTCCCCCACAGCAAAATATCTTTACACGGTTCCACGTGGCATAACATAACTGGTCGTCACATGATAAGAAGCTTGTGTGATTTTTAAACCCAGCTGTGGCTGGCTCCGTCTATATATATGCATGTCTTCAGATGCTTTTTCCCCATTAAATATCATCTTCGTTCCAAATCGCAACTCGAGAGAGAAAGAAGAATGGCAACAATAAGTGGTGTGAGCCTTTCAAGTCCCAGACTTGTGCCCAGGGCATCTGACTCGTCGCAGAAGTCGCACACCGTCAAGTTCCCACTGCTACCCATCCAAAGGTTTCCGGCCAATTTTGGTTCGGGCCGAATTCTTACTTCTGTTCGACCCGTGCGAGCTGCTCCAGATAGAATAACCGACAAGGTTGAAGAAAGCATAAAGAGCGCGGAGGAGGCATGCTCGGGTGACCCAGCCGGCAGTGAATGTGCGGCGGCATGGGACGAGGTGGAGGAGCTGAGCGCGGCGGCCAGCCACGCGAGGGACAGGAAGAAAGAATCCGACCCACTTGAGAACTATTGCAAGGACAACCCGGAGACCGATGAGTGCCGCACTTACGATAATTGATAGACACATATATATATGTGTGCAAATTGTGGGTGGAGATCATATTAGCATTCTCTGTTACATTATATGAGCACAAAGCTATTGCGTAATTTTTATTTGAGCGTGAAATTGAATATTCAGTAATTCTTACCTCCTCAATTTTTATTGGTGTGTTGTTGCGGGGTGTCTTCCATTCGCCACTAGGTTAGGGGAGATTTGACTTGGGAGTCAAGATAAAGCAATACAATTTATAGGAATGAAGCAATTAGCCATATGATTCTTGTAGGTGGTACGTATCGTGGTAGTTTAATCTAACCCCTTCATAATGAGAATTCATAAAATCTATATTGAATCATAATCATTATGGTTGCAACATCTTACAGATTCATGATCATGAATCTCATTAAATTGAATGTGATTCATAAAAAAATACCCGGAATAATATACAAGAATATTGGAATCAATTCAAAGGATGTCTTAGTTATCATGGTATACAGCTAGCCGCGCTTGCTAAATATGAAAACAGTTAGCTGCTGCCGCTATTATTATTATTATTATTATTATTAACCAGAGATAGTATCTTCTTATTCTAAGATTATTCGTGATGATTGATATGTTCATACTGCGTTTTGGATCCATTCGTTTCAATTCCCGAAAGGCTCTTCGCAAATTAGGAGGTCCATGGGAATATCTGAATCAATTCGAATGATACCTCACTGTCGTTTCCCAACGCATTCATTTTAATTCCTAAGAGGCTCTTTGCAAATTAGGAAGTCCATGGGAATATCTGAATCAACTCATCAAAAGATCCCTCATTGGGGTTCTCCAACGACTCAGAATTGGATTAAGGCGCACTTTCAATAGAATGATGACACTTGAACCTTACTTAACTTCAAATATGACTTATTCAATCAGCTCAATCGAATGATGAAATCTCCCCTTTTACTATCCACTTGAGCTAGTCGCTCTTACAGATTCTGTTTAACGAATCCAATATAAATCCAGGAGGAAATTTCAGAAATTGAAAGCCTTGCCAAAATACGAGAAAAATGGATTGAAAACCCAGTCATAACAGAAGCAGCTTTCATTCGTTAAAACTTCAAGATAAAAACACCACCTTGGTATTCAACTGCTACTAATCGGCCACAGCTCATAACTGAAGATATTTCAAACCAGTGCAGCTGCTACAGACTTACAAATCACCATTGGAGGGCTATCATGTCGGCAAGTTGGTATGTTTTTACGGCAATATACTACCACATAGAACCACCATTCGTAAATGCACATGTTATTTTGCCGGTAAGCACACTAAACATACACAGAATATTAAATTAAAATAACATAAGAAGCACGCAAATTTCACAAGACCAAAGTGCCAGACAACACATTTCAAAAGACCAGACAACACAGTACCACTAATCTTCGAACCACAAAGAAACCACAGGAAGAATGACAAAAGCACTCCAGAGAAATACTAACAGACTCGTCAGAACCCAACAGAACAACTGAAATACATAATGCCAATGCCAACAGACAACTCGAAAGGGATAAATGACTAAATGCACAAGATAAGGAGCCTCAGATCAATGCAGGACGAAGTTTGAAGAAGCCGTGATCTGCTGTATCGGATAAGAAAGCTGCCATGGCTTCAGGAGAGGATCTGGTATCTCGGGGATCTCAACAGAGAGCCCACTGACCTCTTCAGCGATCTCAAGTATCGAGTTTAGAAAACGCAATCGTTCGAATAACTCCGTAGTCTGCGCCCTAAGGACAGTGTTGTTGGATTCAATCTCATTGTATGCATCCTCCTTTTCCTTTATGTTCTGAACTAAAAGACTGTTTGCACTTTGCAATCGGCTGATCTCATTGGTCAGATCTTCAAGTTGCTTCTGCTTCTTCATCCGCGATCGCCTCGCGGATTCACGGTTAGATTGCATCCTCTTCCTCTTCCTCTCGTCCATAACATCAGATCTTGGTTCATCAGATCCCGAACTTGCTAGAAGGTGATTCGAAGCCATTACCCTATAACTTACAAAAGGGAATTCCTAATCGAACAGCGTATTCGAATGGGTGATTGTTAATAATTAATCGAAACTGGATTGTGAGATCTAATGGTCAAAATACACAAGAAAACAAAGAATCAAACACCGAAGGTGAGAGATCAGGGGATTGACAGGTAGTTCAGGAGAAAACGTAGAACCAGTACAGAAACACAACAGAGAAGGAGTGCAGCAAACGAAATCGACGCATGGGGACGGTGTAGATCACAAAAATTCTGAAAACATTGAGGTGATTTGCAAAGGCATATGCCCTCAGCTCACAAATCAAACCCAAACTATGATAACCAACCGAAACCCTAGGTCTGAGAGAAACCTGACTATCGAAGACCCGATATTTAGAGAAGGACAATAATAAAAGCAAATGAAAGAGATGGAAAGATGGCGAGGAGAAAAAGAGAAACGGAGCGGACAAAGCTACGGCCGGGCGCAAGCTGACGGAGGGGAGAAAGCAAGATGAGAATTGGATAAAAAGATGGGGAGAAAGAAAGCTTATGAGGCTGCAGACGGTAGAATTTTATAGATCAGAAAAGGGAAGGAAAACGTGGAACGCACTCTAGAAGGGTTCAAGGGGGGTTATTATTAATTATTAATATTATTAAAGTTATATAATGTCTAATATTTTTATTTTATTTTTTATATATATCTAATATTATAATTTTAACTATAATTATAGTTTTATTTATAATATTTTTAATTTATTATAATTTTATAAATATTTTATTTTTTAAATACTAAAAATTATATCAAATTAAAAAATTATGAGTTAAATTATATTAAATTAAAAAAATTATAAGTAAAATTATATTATAAATAAAATTAAAATATTAGAAGAAATAAGATACTCTTATATAACCCACGTTATTGTTACTCGTTTTGCCGAAATTATTATTATTATTATTAAAAAATCAAATTTCAATTAGAATGCTGATTTTGAGGGATTATTTTAAGCTGGCTCAAAAGGAAAAAGAAAAAGGAAAATAAAGTTAGAAAGGATATAACCAACGACGTCGTACCGAGGTAGTGGCTTTTCTTGCCATACAGTGAAGTACAGGTCGCCCGGTGTGTTTGACTTCGTTCAACTGAAGTATTAACCGATAGCGTTTTTTCTACTTTTTTTTCTATCCAAGTAAAATATATACAAGCACCAGCCCAGACAGACGTCTTTGCTATTGAACAAAGCACTTTCAGTTCACAGATCGGTGCAGCGCCCACACAGATTAGATCGAAGAAAAGAGGAAAATGGGAACTGATGAAGTATCGTTAGACGATAAAGCTAAGCGAACGAGAGATCTTCTCTCCAGTTTCTACTCTCAGGACCCTTCCGTGTCATCCAACTCCGGCATTGGCTCGTCCAGATCCCTCGTTCTTGATGACATCAATTCCACCTCCTTCGATCCTGATCACTACATGAATAACCTGGTAATTCTCGTTCTAATTGAATCTACCCCCGGGGGTATTTTGAGGTCGAAATTGAACTTTTTTCTCACGGAAATTGAGGAAGAAAGCGATTATGATTATTGCGAGTAGTTGTAACGGTAGCATGAGTTTGAAGTAGGAGTACGAAGTGGTTGATTCTCTTGTGCATTTATCGGTGAATTATGAAGGTACAAAAGTCGAATTTGGAAGGTCTGCTCCAGAGGCATGTTGAAATGGCCGCTGAAATAAAGAATCTTGACACTGACCTGCAAATGTTGGTCTACGAGAATTATAATAAGTTCATCAGCGCCACAGATACAATCAAGAGGTTTTCTTTTTTCTAACTATTACTCCTCCTTTTTGCGCTGCTTATTACTTTTCTAACTTATGCTTCTTCTTCGTCTTTTGTGGGGAAATGACTGCTTACGAACTTTTGATACATGAGTTACATGACATACCATTTCCAAATGCTCATCCAAATTTCCTCTCCTTTTCTCATAAAAAATTTGCTCCATGTTTTTGGTGTGTATCTCTTGCGATTTCAATAACTTGGTTCGTTTATTTCTTTACAAAATGTGTGATACAATTTGTTTGCCAAACAGGATGAAAAGTAACATCTCCGGGATGGAGGTAAATATGGAACAGCTTCTTGAGAAGGTAAGCGCAGCATTAAGTTTTCAATCATGGTTTACTTGTTCTTTTTGAAAAGTCAAAACAGAATGTTTTTGATGGAATTCTATTTTATCTCCAATGCAGATAATGTCTGTGCAGTCGAGGAGTGATACTGTTAACACTTCTCTGTACGAGAAAAGAGAGCATGTAGAGAAACTGCATCGGACTTGCAATCTTCTTCGTAAAGTTCAGGTATTAAAGCAGTGACAGTTTTCTGACAGCACACATTGACATTGTTACACCCTGCGATATTTATGTTTCTAGATATCATTCTGGAGTTTGACATTGTAAAACCTTGCGTTTAGGTTTGAGCTATTAGCCAATGGCCTTCAGGCCTAGTAGCATGAAAGCACCCTTATAATTAGGAGGTCGTGGGTGCTATACCACTTGTAACCTAAGGCCATCAGTGCATACACTAAATAAATAAAAAAAGTTTGAGCTATTAGTCTCTCCTCTGTAATTGAACATCCTTTTTCTGCCCCCACTTTTTGGTCAACAACCTTCTTATATATTTTGAATATATGCAGTTATCCCCTGAAGCTATAAGATAACTAAAATAACCTCAAGAATAATATTAGTTTCTTTTCCTTAAATTATGCAGTCTTAAAATATCATTTTGTGAATATGTTCTTTGTTTTTAATAGTTTCATCTTTTATTCAATGATTTTAAAATTCACTGTGTTATATTGATTAAAATATTTAATATTTGTTATATCATATAACAGGTTATTGGGGACTAGGGGTATAGTAATAAAAATAAGTATAATTGTGTGCTTTTCTTAAAAATTATTATCATGGGTGCATAAGGGATAATTTAATGCATCTTTGTTTTTTTCAATATTACATTTGTAACTAGAATGTCATTCTAGGAAGTTTTTAGTGAAGGAGGATATAAATATAATTGTACCTCTTCTCCATTCCTTTCCTTCCAAAGCCGATATGCAGGGACACACATTTTTTGGTTTTGAGTGGCAAGGAAAGGTGTTGGAGTCCCTTATTTCCCATTCCATGTCACTGTGAAAAAATATCATAAACAAGATGTGACCCCAAAATGACCATTCAACTCCTTGCCATTCCATCCCTTGTAATCCATCCATTGAAGCATAGTTTCAAAATTTTGATAGAAGCAGTATTTGCATTATGCTTGTTAACTTTGATTCTAGATGTTTTGGCCCTATGACTAACACACTTTTCACCTTGGTGTAAGAGCAGTTCATATATGATCTACCTGATAGATTAGGAAAATGCATCAAATCAGAAGCCTATGCAGACGCAGTCAGGTTCTACACTGGAGCAATGCCAATCTTTAAGGTTGTGTGGGGTTGGCATTGGTTTTTAATTGTCAACTCAATCCATTCACTTGTTTTGTTTACAATTAGCAAACATTAGTTTCTTTAGAAATTCATGTTAGCATATATTTGTCGCGTGGAAAAAAACATTGGCATATGTTTCACATAATGTGATAATTCTGTTGCTTTGATGAGAAAACTCTTGTTTCTGTTTTCCTTGTGGCAGGCATATGGAGACTCATCGTTCCAAGATTGCAAACGAGAATCTGAGAAAGCAATTATTATCATAATAAATAATTTGCAGGTACAGTTATTTCTTCTTATTCTATCAGGCTTTCTATGCATGAGTCAAAACATAAGCTGAGACAATTGTCGGTGTTTTCATGTATTGTTTGATGTTACAACATTCATCTTCCTTGTAATCTTCAGGATTATTCAGTAGTCAATTTACTAATCTTTTTCTTTTCGGGATGAGGTACTCAAGTGTTGTTTCTGATTCTACTATTTGATGGTAATTCTATAAGCCTGACTTTTCTTCATTGGTTGTTGGCATCTGGCCCATGTAAATAATGTATTGCTTATACTTTAATATCATTGATCTTTGGAACTACAACAATCCTGGTAAAATTAATGTTAATTTTTGCAATAAGGTCTGAGCTAAGGTGTTGAGTTTTTGTTTTGAGAGAAGTCCTCCTGTTAGCAGCTGAGTAGAATTTCATTGATGTAGGATGTCCTGGAATTATAACATGTAGTGGACTTTTGTTTCATTGCTGTTTTTCTTGGATTGGGACAGATAAAATAAAATAAACTAATTGAGAGATCTTCTAAAGTGAGGTCTGTGATTACTTATATTCTGTCAACATTAATACTGTAAATTCTGCTATTTCCTCTAGGCAGATTTTGATGTTTTAAGGAAATGGGTATACCATTTGCCCCCCTTTGATATTATCCAACCAGCCTGTCCTTGTCTTCTTCATTTTGATCAAGAGTTCTTAAAAATACAGTGATTTCAGAAACTGGTGATATCATCCTTAATTCCAAGCTGATGGTCATTGTGTTTCTGAGAATTGAGAAGCTTGTCAGCAAAATTTGACATTTTTTTCTATAACCAGGAAAGGCTATTTTCTGATTCAGAATCCATGCAAGCAAGATCTGAGGCTGCAGTGCTCCTTAAGCAGCTGGACTTTCCGGTTTGTTACTTTTTTCTGCCTCCTCAAAGTTGCATTTAATATTGTTGCAGCCAAGTAGATATTTCTTTCTCTTCATACTACTTCCCTATTCCTCCTAACCACCTCTCTTCCTCAATGGAATAACCCATTTAACATCTTCTGAGTTCTAGAGGAAAAGTACTGTTAATACATGATAGATATATGTATCAATTTTGTTTTTTTTTTAATCGGCTATTATCAGAAAATCTACGATTAGAAAGATGAAGGCTGCCTTGATCGTGTAAAATCCGTCAGCTCCTTGCATATATTGCTGATAATTTTGAAGATCAATTGTGGGAAGGAATAATAGTTATATTAAAGTATGCACTATTGAGGGTCATATTCATAATTCATAATTCATATGCGGTATCTTTCTATTACTGGCAGGTGGAAAATTTGAAGGCAAAGCTACTTGAGAAGTTGGAACAGTCTATTACAGACATTCAACTGAATCCTGAAGAGATAAACAACGCTTCAACAGATCCTTCTCCTTTTGCTTCTGCTCATGAGGTTAGAAGCATGATGCATCAAGCATTTTATGTGGCTGGACCTTGGACTTCGCTTTTCCTTGCTAATGTTTTCCTTCCAGCGTTAATATCTTAAATTACATGTGTTTTTCTCTTTCTTAATATAGGCAGCTGTTCGAGAATTTGTGGAGGCAGTTCATGTTTTTCGAGTAATATTTCCTGATTCAGAAAAGCAACTGAATAATCTTGCTCAAGATTTGATTACCAAGTTTGTAACCTTATCTACAACATGAAGTATCTTCATCTCTTACACAATTTCCACCTAACACAATTTTTTGTTATGAAATATTCTTAGGAACTTTATAATTACTGAGGAATATGTAAAGAGACGAATTTGTGCAGCTGATCTACTTGGGATTCTACGTAAGTAGTATGATTCTATTAATACTCCTGTGTTTCTCTGAATTTCAACTTGATTTCTAAAACTTGATGATTTGTGTACTTGAGTATGAGTCAATGGCCTTTGACTCTTAAGTCTTTGATGTGATATATGATTAGTTCTTCATTTCAACAATCATAACAATTTTTTCCAATTTTATTTATAATAATAATTGTCATTAAGCAAAAGGGACTGATAGTTGAGAGCTTTTCTTTGAAGCATTCACACTCACCAGTCGGCCTCCTGTATGTATAATTAAATACAATGCATGGCATGTGGTATGACGTGGTAAGCATTGTACATTTTCATGCCAGTAGTACAAGAATTGAGATTAGAATTAGGGTTATAAGAGTGGCTCTAATGCCTTGAAGACAAATAGGGGGAGGTGAGGCAATTTCTTTGGAACACTGACAATCTGACACATACTATTCAATCTCTTCTGTTGATAATTATGCTAAAATATATGGCATGGTTAAAACTGCCATGGTTTTTCTTCAACCGAGCAAATTTTTTTCTATGGGTATTATTTTTTCTGAATTAAAATAAATTTCCTGCTTTTTGACCGAGTTATGAGTTCTTGCTTTTTCTAATCAAGCATAATCTGGATGCAGTTGTTGTTTGGAATGATGTGCTCCTGATTGATGATGTCTTGGAGAAAGCTGCTCTCTCTGACCACACTATCGAGGTCATCCTTTGTGATTAGTTGCTAGAATTTTATTTTTAAATGTGGATGTAGCCTCTCAACTACTTCTCCCCCATACTTTGTCCTTGTCAGGCTTCTAAGGTTACTGTCAGGTTGTATGTTAGCAGTGCATTATCTCATCTTCTGCAAGATATATCAGGTTACTTCTACGATTATGTATGCAGGAAACTTCTAGTTATTACTTATATGTTTCACCTTAAAATTTGAAATGTTTATTCTGCCACACAAAAAGCAAAAAATTGAAGATCATAAATTGTAGGCGTTGGCAAAAAATGTGCCACATTTTAGCTCAAACACCCTGTTTGTGAAAAGGTGACTTGTCAAGATAGGTTGATTGTTATTGTATACATGAATTGAGCTAACAGGAAATAATGTTCTATGGAAACTGTCTTACTAAAAATGAGCTAACTTCTCTTTGGTAGATTCCCTCTTAAAAGTCCTGAAGAAGGAAAAAGTGGAGGATAATTCTCTGAAAGTTGCTCTAGATGCTAGCACCAAAACAGTTCTCCAAGGCAGCACAAATGTCTTGCTGGTAAGCACATTTGTCTCAATTAGATGGGTAAATATGGATTATATATTTATGTATGTGCAAAATATGTTTCTGTTAAGCTTTTCCAACTATTTCTTCTTTTGATTCATTCAGGTTTGATTTTCATCATGCTTTTTCATTGGCCATTGCAGGACTTCCGCAAAATTCTTGATGATAACTCTGGGCTAGTTGTTAGACTAAGAGAGATCATTATTGATATCGTTCAAGAAGAATTGCAAGATTTTTTCAGGCAACTTGAGGACAAGTTCCTTTTATTTTCTGGAAGAAATTTTGCTTCTGCCATTCAAGATCAGGGTGTGACAGAGGGAGCCCAAGGGGACAAAGCTATTGCTGGCCTCATCCTAGTAATGTCACAGCTTTCTGCTTTTATTGAACAAACTACCATACCAAGAATCACTGAGGCAAGGATCCTTCTGATAAAGCTTTCTGAGGTTCCTGTATAAGCATTTATTTCTGCACTTAGTTTTCCTTCCATATCATCAGGGCATGCCTTGTGATTTTCAGGAAATTGCAGCTTCCTTTTCTGGTGGCAGTGCCAGAGGATATGAACATGGACCCGCCTTTGTTCCTGGAGATATCTGTCGGAAATTTAGATCAGCTGGTGAAAAATTCCTGCACCAGGTAAGTTGTCAATATCATATTCACATACACCCTGTTCCAATGTGCTTGCAAATTCTTTGAGCCTAGAGGCGAGACTTGCTGCATCTTTTTTGTTCTGCACTTCTGCTTTATCATTTTTGTTTGAGTGTTTTTGCTAGGAAGGTTCTCTTGTCCTGCATTTTACTTGTCCTTTTTCTTCCTCTATTTCATAATATACCTCATTTTAAGTTAAGAATCACTCACATATACTTCTTTTGATTCTGTTCAGTACATAAATATGAGAACTCAGAAGATGTCACTCCTCCTGAAGAAGAGGTTTAACACACCTAATTGGGTTAAGGTCTGTATCACACGTCTGTTTCCCGTTTTATTAGACAGTGTGTAATTTGGCGAGAGCTTGGTTCTGAAATTGGTTTTATTCTCTTCACAGCATAAGGAGCCAAGAGAAGTTCATATGTTTGTGGATTTATTCTTTCAAGAGGTTGGTATACCTTTTTATTCTGTAAATGGATCACCGCATTGTTGATGTCTTTTGAGTGGCATTAAAATTTAACTGGTTTGGGGTTTCGTACATGAATACTAGTTTTGATTGAATTTCTATAACCTGGATAGTTTAGGGGATGGAATCATAATTTTTCTTGGATAAACATGCATGTTAAATAAACAGAATATTTTAATTTCTTGTATTTTCTTTTCCAGCTCGAAATAATAGGTAAGGAAGTGAAGCAGCTTCTGCCTCAAGGGAAGCGCAAGCACCGCAGGACTGATAGTAATGGAAGTACTGCTTCATCAAGGAGCAACCCTTTGCGTGAAGAGAAACTCAGCAGGTCAAATACTCAGAGGGCGAGAAGCCAGCTTTTAGAGACACATTTAGCAAAACTGTTTAAACAGAAGGTTGAAATATTCACCAAAGTAGAATCCACACAGGTATTGAGTAATCATCAAATTGGTGATTCTAAAGTTAAAATTAGTGGTCATGGACCAAGTTATCAAATCTTTACTCGTAAAACTGCAGGAGTCAGTTGTTACAACCATAGTGAAATTGTGCCTAAAAAGTCTACAAGAATTTGTTCGACTCCAGACTTTTAATCGGAGTGGATTCCAGCAAATTCAATTGGATATTCAGTTCCTAAGGGCTTCTTTAAGAGAAACAGTTGAAGACGAAGCTGCTATGGACTTCTTGCTTGATGAGGTTGGAATTATTAAAGTCATGCTCATACTTTGGATTTTGATTTTCATAAAGCTGTATAGTTGGTAAAGTCATGTTTATCTTATCCATGTCCCTTGTTTTTTGTGGTTTTGGACCACAGGTGATTGTTGCTGCAGCAGAGCGTTGTCTTGACCCAGTTCCTTTGGAGCCCCCAATACTGGACAAACTTATCCAAGCCAAGTTAGCAAAAACTAAGGAACATAACACAATCTCCATGATCATTTAATGGTAATGGATTATGGAGGCGATGATCCTATTTACCTTTCACATCTACTTCCGGAGCTTCAAAGGTTGTTGAGCCAAAGAGCAGTTCGTATCTTATTCAATTTTAGCTGACGTCCATTTCCAGGATCAATTAAAGTTACCCATCAAGCATTCAGAGGTTTGTTAGTCGTCATCTCTCGTGGAATCTGATAGTTCTTTGGCCGTATTCCTTTTAATTATGTAAATCTGTTGCAAACTCGTAATGTAAACCGGGCTCCTGTTGTATTTTTCCCTCCGTTTTTGGTCAGCCGCGTATGCTGAAGCACTTGCCTGGAAATGCAATTAAATCAAAAAATTAAAATCAGATTAATGAATAATTCTTTATCTTTTGGATGCATGTTTATTTTCTCAATTCATCAAAATATTTTTCTTTTTCGCATTCTCCTTTTACACATAGATTGTTGTTATTGGAATATTCTTTTTCTCGTTATTGAGATATTTTATTATTTACTCCTAACGGTTAATCCTTCAACACTAGGTAGGATATTTTCTTAAAGGTATTATATAGGGAGTATATTTAAGCATTTGATAATATGAAATTAACTTTTATTGCTATAAAAAGAAATTAACTTGGAAATGTTCATAATCTTTTTCTTTTTTGTTACAAAATTTTTGAAAAAAAATTGGACTCATCCCCGATTTAAGGGTAGGGCGAAATCTCCTTTCCTCTTAAATGATATCAATATCGGGCAGGGCAAGTCGTCTATTATTTTCAGGCATAAACTTACGCACCCAGGAGTTAGGATGTCTCTCTAAATTTTTTAACTGGAACTATAATAAAGTGATACTCCTTAAATATATTCTAAATAGTAGCATGTTTCATCCTTTCGTAAGTTGAACTTAAAAACGAGTTATTCATAAATTATATCGAGTAATTTAAACAAATTTAAACTTCAAAACCTAAATTTAAAATGAATATAAATAACGAGGATTAAATGACTTTTTTTTTTCGTCATTAACAAGTGTGGTAATGATTCTGGAGAAAAAAAACATCCGAATATCACCGCCAGGAACGCAAAGAGGGACCAGGCATTCAAGTCAAAGCATTTCCAAAACAAAATCTAGAGAAATAAAGTATTACCCGTAGCTATGAGATATTGCCATTCTAAACACGAAGGAACAACGGAACCTGGAAGAAAAAATATCTGATATTTATTTCTTTAAAAATTATATTAAATTTATGACATCTACAATTAAACACATTTTTTAAGAGTTAGGCGAATTGAAAAAAGAACCACATTATTCATAACATGTGAATAATTTAGTTCACTTAAAAAATATAATTTAATTATACTTTATTATATATATTAAAAAAATTAATTTTAATAACAGCTCAGGAACTGATTAAAAAGTTAATGTATGTTAAAATCTTTTTTTAGCTACAAAAAATTAGAAAAACTAGAAGTTTACGGTTTAAATTAGAGTTTAGAAAAGGGTTTATGAAAAAAAAAAGGTTTTGAAACAGCTTTTAGAAAAGGGATTATAGAGAAGGGCTTATGAAAAAAAAAGTGAGTCTAAAAAAATGAATGTTTGGATAATTATTAATAGAATGTCTTTTATAATTGGTAAATTACTGAAAATGATATGATTTTATTAAAAGTATGAGAGAGGAGAGAGGAAAAGAAGAGAGATGAGAGATAGTAGAAAAAAGGAAGGAGAGAAGATATAGTAGATAGGAGAGAGGTAGAGAGTAAAGACGAGAGAAGAGAGATGATGAAAAAAAGAGAAGAAAGAGAAGAGATAATGTAAAAAAAAATAAGGATAAAATAGTAATTAGGTAGTTCATAAGCTATTTACTATTTTAAAACCTAGTTTGACTAGTTTATATAAAATCTTAATTTTAAATCATGTTCAAAAGTCTATTTAAATAAATATAATTTTTTATTTTAATTTTTTTTAAATTAAAATTTGGATCAATTTTTTTTTTTAAAATTAAGGTTTAGAATGTTTCAAAACATGCCCATGGAATAGATTAAAAATTTAGGCATCTCTCATCCTTTTTCCTCCTTACGATGTGGGCCATTTCACAGCAGTCCTTGCCCGCCAAAAGTCACTACATTGGTTGTCATTTGGCGCCCAAATCCCTCAAATCTAAATCTCTTTCGCCCTCTAGTTTGTTTGCGCCGATTCACACATTTCAGCCTGAAAGTTAAGCTGCTGCCCTGTCCTTGCCGACTTGAACCATGAAGGACCTGGACTTCAATGCTGACGTAGGTGAGACCTTCCTTCCCCTTACTCTTCGCTGCGACTGGTTAAGTTCATTGCTTTTTTTATTTACTCCGGTTAAATCGATTTGTTCTTTCCCTCCCTAGCTCTGGCAAAGGAGTTTCTTTCGAACTTCGCAGATGCAAACGCTGAAGCCAAATACATGAACATTTTGGTCAGTGCTTTAGTTTAATTTAACTTATATTTCTTCCCTTATTTTCTGAATTCACGAGGTGGAAACCAAATCCTCTCTGGGACCCGGAAAATCCTTGATTTTCTACCTCTTTCGTGGAATAGAGAAAGCAGAATGAAAATTAACCCTAATTCGTCGTTTTCCCGTTTCAGCAAGACGTTGCTAACCACAAAACTCGAGCTATCCAAATTGATATTGGGGACTTGATCAATGTAACACTCTCTCCCTCCCTCTCCCTAAAAAATTACTTCTCGTTTTGTATGAGGTGGGTCTGTTGCGCCACTATTGTCTATTATACTCACAAACAACTATTCTGTTAACTTTTCTGAAACTTCAGTATAAAGATCTAGACGAAGAATTTCTCCGACGTGTGACTGAAAATACTCGGAGGTACATTGGAATTTTTGCTGATGCTATCGATGGCCTTATGCCAGAGCCCACTGAGGCCTTTACGGATGATGATCATGATATATTGATGACACAACGATCTGATGAAGGAGCGGAAGGTGCTGATGTTTCAGATCCTCTTCAAAAGATGCCTCCTGAGATCAAGCGCTATTTGTAAGTTTGAATAAAAGCCCTCTTATGCCATTTACTTAGAATCTATAATGATTATATGTGCATTAATATGTTGATAATTGTGCGAAATTCATCTGCATTTAATCCCTTACTAGGCTTAATTCATCTGCATTCCGGACATTTACGTAAGCTTAAATTGGTAATCTGATAATTATGCGCTAAACTCTTGCTGGAATTCCTGCTTTACCTCGAGAGTCATTGATAATTGTGAAAATATCATGAAATGTGGTTGTTGGCTAATTTTGTCCCGTATGCTCCAGTGAAGTTTATATCAAGGCATCTTCAAAAGGGCGGCCATTTACAATTAGGGAGGTGAAGGCTCCATATATTGGCCAGCTTGTAAAGATATCTGGTATTGTGACACGATGTTCGGATGTTAAACCATTGATGCAGGTAGCTGTTTACACATGTGAGAATTGTGGTTTTGAAATTTATCAGGTAATTTAAAGGGGACTCATTGATACGGTCGTTTTTTATATTGTGCAGATTTAATGAAGAAAGAAAACCAGGAAATAGAATAAAGACTACAACATGACATTTAATTTTCAGTTTCAAAACTTTTCTCTTTTGTTATTATGATCCAACTGCCAGGATGTTAAGATGCTTAAAGTAATTTATCTATCAATTGAATCTCGATACCATTTTTCCCCTTTGGTCTTGTTTTGACTTTTGTGAAATTCACGTATCATTGTTCCTTCTGATTGTTGTTTTCTTCCCCTCTTAAACAGGAGGTAACAGCTCGAGTCTTCATGCCTTTATTTGAGTGTCCTTCTAAGCGCTGTCATATGAATCAAAGCAAGGGGAATCTCATCCTTCAATTAAGAGCATCAAAGTTCTTGAAATTTCAGGAGGTTTGCCCTTAACTCTGCTTCAGGCATCAAAACATGTCTTGTAGAAGAAATCTGCTTTTTCTTGTTATAGGCTCTAGCCTCTAAGCGAATGTTTGGTTACCTTCAAGAAAATAGATTCTTTTTCTTTCGTATAGAAAACTAGATATACTATTGATTTATTTTACCAAACATTTTTCATCTACAAAATTAATTTTTGTGCTTTTCTTTTTGAATTCTATCCTATTCTGTATACTCAACAGCCTGTCTTATTTAACATTCTGTGGCATGCAATTGCTCAATTACTTAACATAATAAACTCATGAGATGATCTAATTGCAGGCAAAAATTCAAGAACTAGCTGAACATGTTCCGAAAGGACATATTCCCCGAACAATGACTGTTCATTTCAGGGGAGAGCTCACAAGAAAGGTTTGTCATTTCCTGCCATGGGCTTAGTTAGCCTAACAATTTTTGGCGCCAATTGTTTTCTTGTTCCCAAATATTGTGATAAATACTTAAAACATGGTTAACACTATATTTTCATCTGAGTTGTTTTTTTAAAAAAATTTCGAAAGTTGGTTTCTGGAAAGGTAGTTGAGAAACATGTTTTACAAACAAGCAACTAAATTAGCCTTACATAACTGGACATTAGTCAAAAAGGCTTTGCTGGATTTAATTGTCCTGCTTTTTATAAGTATTTGCTGCTTATTGAACATTTTCAGGTAGCTCCAGGTGATGTTGTTGAATTATCTGGCATTTTTCTTCCCATACCTTTCACTGGTTACAGAGCAATGCGTGCTGGGCTAGTTGCTGATACTTACTTAGAGGCCATGTCTGTTACCCATTTCAAGAAAAGATATGAAGAGTAAGTTACGTTATAAATCTTAATACTGGATGGAAATTTTTCTTATTCCATTACAAGTCACTGTTGTTTCCAGCACTCTTAGTACTTAAGACTCCAAATTAGATAAACTACGTGTAATCAACTTGATTTCTCTCATATGCTGTTTATTTGTATGTCCACTTGCATATCTTGAAGAATTGCTTTCATAGAAATGATATTTCAGCAATGTTGGGAGGAAATTTATCCTTTTCCATTGGATTCGTTCACAGGTATGAATTTTTAGGAGATGAAGAACAGCAGATTTTGAAGTTAGCTAAAGATGGTGACATCTACAACAAGTTGGCTAGATCATTGGCTCCCGAAATTTTTGGACATGAAGATATCAAGAAAGCATTGCTTCTTCTTCTTGTTGGTGCTCCCCACCGGAAGTTAAAAGATGGGATGAAGGTAATGAGCTATGCTTGATTATATGGTTTAACACATGTTGGCTTCAGACTGAAATGATAATTGAGTTAAATTAGAGGATAAAGGTTTTGCCGTTCCCTTAGTAGTTTTGCTTTTTGTTATTATTATGCATATGTTGCATTTGACCATGTTTGTAAACGTCATATTTTTCCTATATAATTGCAGATAAGAGGAGATTTGCATATATGTCTGATGGGTGATCCTGGTGTGGCAAAGAGTCAGCTCCTTAAACACATAATTAACGTAGCACCAAGAGGAGTGTACACCACTGGCAAAGGAAGTAGTGGTGTAGGTCTAACTGCTGCTGTTCAGAAGGATCCTGTGACCAATGAGATGGTTCTGGAAGGCGGAGCATTGGTAATTCAAGCTTTTTTTCTTTTTTGTCTGCAGCAATTCATTCAATATCCGGTTTGATTAGGAAAAGCTACTTTTTGGTTATTATGGGCATAATGACAGAAATACTGTATCGTAGGTATTAGCAGATATGGGCATTTGTGCCATTGATGAGTTTGACAAGATGGATGAATCTGATCGTACAGCTATACATGAAGTTATGGAACAGCAGACTGTTAGCATTGCCAAGGCCGGGATCACTACATCCTTGAATGCAAGGACTGCTGTCCTTGCTGCTGCCAATCCAGCATGGTAAATATCTCTTCTTTGGTCTTCATCAGGCATTTTTTATGTGATCGTTTTCATCTTTAATTTGACGCTACTCTTTATTGGTTACTGTTTTTTCTTTGGGAGAATGCAGACTAGATTAATATACACGGGCACTTGAGCTTATCCAACATTTTTTTATTTTTTTATTTTTATGTGAAGGGGAAGATATGATCTAAGAAGAACTCCAGCGGAAAATATTAATCTTCCTCCTGCCCTGCTATCAAGATTTGATCTTCTATGGCTAATCCTTGATCGAGCTGATATGGATAGTGATCTTGAAATGGCTAGGCATGTCGTCTATGTCCACCAAAATAAAGAATCTCCTGCTCTGGGATTCACTCCTCTTGAACCATCTGTTCTTAGGTAAATTCATATATTGTCTTGTATTAAAGCACTATTGCTAAAGGAATTTCAATAATTTTCATCGGATTTTCCAGTTGAATTTGTGCTCATTTGATTGCATGGTTATACTGACTTCTGATATCCTGGGTCATTGCTGATTAAATCATGCTTGATTTTTTCTAGAGCATATATATCAACTGCAAGAAGATTATCTCCTAGTGTCCCCAGGGAATTGGAAGAGTACATTGCCACTGCTTACTCTAGCATTCGCCAAGAAGAAGCCAAGTCCAGTACACCCCATTCCTACACAACTGTCAGAACTTTGCTCAGCATTCTCCGCATATCAGCTGTAAGCTGTCTCAATTATTTTTTAATGACAACAACTACGAATTATATTATAATTACTACCGGGGAATAGGTTCAGATCGGGCTTAAGATGAAAGCAACGGTCGGGCATAAGGGAGTCAAGTCTCTTAGCATTGACTATTTTGGTTATAGGTTATTAATGTGCATAAACTGTTTCTAATCAGTTGAATGGCCATCTGCAATTCTTGATAGGCATTAGCAAGACTTCGTTTTTCGGAAACCGTTGCTCAGAGTGACGTGGACGAGGCCCTGAGGTTAATGCAGATGTCGAAGTTCTCTTTATACTCTGATGAGCGTCAAAGATCGGGTCTGGATGCTATATCTGATATCTATTCTATTCTGCGAGATGAAGCTGCTAGGAGTAACAGAATGGACGTAAGCTATGCCCGCGCCCTCAATTGGATATCTAGGAAGGTGAGTTCGCTCTAGAGTTGAATTCCATCTAATATGTAGTAGTAGCTTAAAATGACTTTACGTAGTTGGCAAAAAAAAAAAGAGACTTTATTTAACACTGATGAAGGGATTTAATTACCGAGAATGCAGGGTTCGATTTCATTATGACGCATTAGTATTCTTGTCAATTAGAGAATCTTTAATGACGGAGTGTGGGATTTTGTTTTGAACTTATTGTGGCTTGTGGACAGGGTTACAGCGAAGCCCAATTGAAAGAGTGTTTGGAGGAGTATGCAGCATTAAATGTTTGGCAGATACACCCCCATACTTTTGATATCCGATTCATCGATGCTTGATGTACCCTTGTTGCATTAACACTGTAATTGAGGCAATCCATTTTTAACCCCGTTTTCTCCGTGTCTGGTTTCTCCCGTAGTTTGATCTCACGAAGCTCACCAAGTCTTTTTTTTTTTTGTATTGATAGTTAGGATTTTACATATTTAATTTAAATGTTCTTGCTTCAGTTTGGATAAAATTGGAGGCGCTGATTGTGTTGCTTCTTATCTATTAGGACTCACCTCAGCTATGATATATATCCTGTAAAAATGACAACGAAGAACAAGAAGTCAGGTGGAATCTGAACGGACCCGGTCATCCGGAGACTGACTTGCCTCAGCTGTACTGTATTGGTAAGAATGAACTGCGATGCTCTGCTTAACCGGTTATCCTGCGTCCTAAACAATTTATCCGAGAGTTTTGCCATTCTGTGATCCTATTTGATGACTCAATTTGCATAAATCTCGTTCAATGAGTTGGATAAAAAAAATTAATCAGAATGAAAACCAATATACTTATACACTAATAATGCTTTATGATGGCGTAAAAGTTAAGATAGCATACATGATAGTAAAATGGTATGATTACTAAAACATGAATTTAAAATATATTCTTTTGTTCTATTTCACTCAATTTTTTTAGTGACTTTAAAATATACAAGCAAAACTTGAGACTAATGTCATGATTTTTAGTAACTGAAGTTAAAGAATTGTCAATGATGAACGTTTTATACAAGATAATTTGTTTAAATTTCAACAAAAAAATTAATAATTTTTTTATTATAATGTTTTCATATTTGAAATTTAATAGTTCTAATATAATCATTATGATTTATGCCGAATCAAATGTTGTATTTAATTATTTACTGCACAAATTAGTTTATTTTTGGAGTAAAAATTGCATAAAGCGTTACTTTTATTTAAATTAAAGGACAAATACTTAACAACTTGATACTAGTATTTCACAAATTTACCAATATACTGTAAGTAGTAAAAGGATTTACCAAAATACTATATGGTGGAAAGAATTTATCAAAATGCTACCTTTGAAGTCGTTCTGAACGATTTTAAGATTATGAAGAACGACTTACAGTTCTTACAGAGAACCATTTTGCTTATCTTTCTTCCCTTCTCATCACGTCATCTGACATATTTTTTTTAAAATAAAAAAGGTCAAGTCGTTCAGGAGGGGAACGACTTCACCTTTTATGCCTAAAAAATTGCACCTACACGGGAGTGAAGAGAAAAGAAACGTAGTGAAATGAGAAAGGGTAAGGCTGGGGAAGTGCCAGGCGACATGGGGGAGAGGAAATTTTGGATATCTCATACTCCAAGGTTTAGCTTCGTATAAAAATTAATTAATTTTTTAGATAGATTAAAAAAATTAAATTAATTAATTAATTATGATTAAATTGAATCTCTTTCTAAATGAATTTATATTATATATTTTTTAAACTATATAAATTAGTTAATTAACTTTTATACTATTTTTTATCCTAATTATAAGATCACATTTATTTTTTGGATAGATTAAATAAACTAAATAAACTATTTAATTATAACATATACTACATAATCTTTTTAAAAAGAATAATTTATAAATTAAATAAATTAGTTTGATGAAAAAAGATAAATATAAATATTTTAAAGTTATTCGTTTAGTTTCCTTAATCTCTTTAAAAATAATTAATAGAGTCTTATAATTAAGACTGGATATAATATTAGTTATAGAGTTAGTAGTAGTGTAAAGCCCTATTAAATCTCTCTAGGTCTCGAGTCTAATTTTTAGAAGAAATACTTATGTTGGAAGAGGCATTTACAAACTCTGAAACTTAAATACCCGATAAAGAGATCCATTTAATATTATAAAAAATTAATTAATTAATTGATTTATTTAAATTATTTAATTTATCTAAAAAAAATTAATTAGTTCTTATATTAAATTCGTATATTAAAAACATGAGGTAATAGTAATTATTTTCTCTTATAGGAGAAATTTATTTAATGATTAAATAATTAAAGTAAATAAATTATTTTAATTTATTTATTTCTCTTACAATGATTAAATAAATAAATTTTTTACTACCGAACAAAGTAAATAGATTTTTTAAAATAATTAAAATATGATAGAATATATTGAAGCTTAAGAAAATATAATTCTCATATTTGTCCTTATATTTTTATTTTTAAGAAATAATTTTGATATTGATATATTCTTTATTTTATAAATTTCACTAATAAAAATTGTTTCTAAGAGTATCTCTTTGTATTTATGTTTAATTTGAAATCAATTTTGATAAATATTATTTCTTCTATCTTTAATATAAAATATATTTAATTAATTTAATTAAATTAATTAAATTATTTTGTATAATATATATTTTTAAAATTTAATTATTGTTCTTAATTTTTTCATTGTCAGTCTTATTTTAATTATTGTTAACGGAGCATGTACCTCCCCAAACTCACCCCTTCCCATTTCTCACTCTCTTTCTTTTCTCTTCACTCCCATCGTCCCATGTATGTGCAGTTTTTTCTAGACATAAAAGGGTAAGTCCTTCCCCTCCTGAACGACTTTACCTTTTTTTTATTTCAAAAAACAAATATATGTCAGATGATGTGACGGGAAGAGAAGAAAGATAAATAAAATCGTTCTTATAAAGAACTTTTTCATAATCTTAAAATCGTTCTCACCAAGAATTATTTTAAATATAGCAGTTTAATAAAAAAATTTCACTATATAACATCCTGATAATTCTTTTTACTATTTACAATATATCGGTAAATTTGTACAAATAGGACCAACCCGTGAGAGGTAAACTCGCAATAAAAAAAAAATAATAAGCCTAAAGGTCATTGATTTCAGGAGGCATTACTAATGATCGGTGAGAGAAATGTAATGGCAATTGTTTGTTTTAGGCCTACATGATGTCACATCAATTTACCATACTATCGTGTTTTACTATTATATCTAAAAAACATTAAATTTTATTATTTATTATTTCTAAATAATATTATCTATTATAGATTTCATATTTTGAATGACTATCGTGTTTTACATTCACTGACTATTCCATGCCATCGATATAGTAGTATGTAATTACATGCCGTCGTCTAGGAAAAGGGTAAGATTGTTCAAGTACAAGTTAAGGCTTACGAGACTAGGGAATGTTGGCAGAAAATTATGGGACTAATTATTAGATATCAAATTATCAATTATTTCATTATATTAAAATAATTAGTTGCACCCTACCACATATAAAAAAATATTCATCTCGTAAAATATAAAAATACTTATTTCACATGCTTTCGAACAAATATTTTTCTTAAGACCTTAGCTAGCCTCGGACTTTTCATTTTGTGTTCAAAACGAGTCGCTGAATTAAAATTTGTAAAGTATAATTTTTCAGCTTGAGCGCCAAGCTCAACTCCGCAACTGATGAATTTGAGCATGCCTGTGCAATCCTATTTTTGTTCACGTTTCTTCTCCTTCTACTTATTTTTTGTGCTTTTGCAGCTCTTGTAGGGTTAATATAATTTTTAATTTTTTATCTTTATATTAATTTTAAATTTTAATCTCTCAATTTTTAAATATAAAATTTTAGTCATTTAAATTTTTCTATTTAAAACCGTTAACCTATTTAAATTATTAAAGAGAATAATAAATATTATTATTAAAGTGATTAAAATTATTATAAAAATTATTAATCTCATTATACGAGTAATAATTAATCTAAATATTTATTAAAAATATTTTTATTAAAATAGTTAAAATTATTATAAAAGTTATCAATCATATCATATAAATATTAATGGCTCAAATTTTGTATCTTTTTTAAAAAAATTTTAAAGATAATTTTTTTTAATTTTAAAATCATATATTGGTATTTATGATTAATCTATTCTTTTATATATTATGATATTTTTTTTAAATTTTAAAATTAAAAAGATATTTTCTGATAATTTTTCTTAATAAAATATAAGAAATACAAACGAGCTGATTTTTTATAGATATAAATATTTGGAAACGTTTATCATATGAATATGTTCGTGAAGTTTTGTTAACTTTATTTATTTTGAGTTAAGCATATTATATAAATAAATCCTGTCAACTCCTATTTCGTTGTCCCCTGCGGCTGCGTCCTCGGACACCGAGGTAAGAGGGCAACTTTCCTACCGGATTAACCCTCAATACCGAAAACGATAAGGAATAAAAGCTACAGTGTCGGACGAATCTTTCTCAGTTCCTGGCATCAAATGTTAATTTCTTTCTGAGGGTAAGGTGGTGTTTGAGACTTAGAAGAGCCTAGGCTTCAATTTTCTTCCCAACTGCAAGTTCAACTTTCAAATCTCTTCTTATTAACCTGAGTCTATAATAGTAACGGAGCCCTAGATAGGAAACGTATTAAATTTTACATGTCATTTAGATTTTCTTTAATGGTAAGTGTTTTTGTAAATGGATTTCTTCCCTTTGTATTGAAACAACTTTAAGATTTTAAATAACATTTTTTGTGGATTCGGTGGTTTATTTTTCAGGTGCCTTCATCATGGACTCGGATGACATCGGAGTCCAACCTAAATTCCTCGCTACTTCACCCTCCTGAAGCAATTTAGAGGTCCATCCATCCTCCTTATTTCAATTATGCTCTTTTCCCGTCTTTCGTTCTATATTTTGTTTTCTCTTATTTAGGTCATATACTTGAATTCTTTCAATTGAGTCCCTTCTTTCAGTTCTTTCTACTGGCTGGCTTTCAAAGAATCACATAGGAATGAAATTTACATCGAAGGACATTGCAATATTGATTGTGCAGTTTTTCTTATTGTGAATGTCTATTTCGCACTTTTACTGTACTCAATCTTCAACTTTGGGCTAACCTTAGCGAAGTCTTGCGAGAGAACGGCCATGAAAATAATGGAATTCAGATTGAAAAGAATTTCACTGTACCCTTATTCATAAAATTCTGTAGTGTTGCATGATGTAGTGATTGCATTATTTAGAGGTGAACTTTGGAAGAATATCATGACGCTCTATCATAGAGTATGCAACCTGTACTTTTTTGTGCTAAAATAGCTAAAAACAATTTTACTTTAGATGGTTAATGTTGAATGCAAAGCTACCTTTGTAAAGAAGACACGTGAATCATTCATGTTATTTACGTGTTTCAAATTTGATACGTTGGACGTCTCATTTTTTTAATTGATTACCTCATAAAAGAAAGAATGAGCATCAATTTTAATTAAGTTTCAGCTTTTGAATGTTTCCTTCCTTTATCAGGCCTCTATAGATAAATTTAGTTTCAGGTTGACCCAAATACTAGAATAGAGGCTTTAACCTCACATGATTTATGTTAAAATTGATGCAATGTCCCACTGAAGCTTGCGGATCCTTGCCAAACATTAGCCAATGATAAGTTGCTTGTGAAGGGACACCTAACATAAATGACAAGAAGCTTAATGCTGGGAGTCTGATGATATTAAGAATCCTTAAATATTGTTTGACTCAATTTGAGCTGTATGACTTTTCCTCCTCCTCCTCCTCTTTCACATGATGAAATGCTTTCTTTATGGGATCATTTTATTTTTTCAAAGAATAAAGAAAAAATTGATCTAGCTCGCAAATTTCTTCCTTTTTTGTGACACTTTGTTCTCATATATATATTTGAATTGAATTTTTTTTATGAATAATTTCAAGGATGTAATTATCATTTTAAAAAAAAAATATTACAAAAAATAATTACTATACATCCAAACACGGCTGTACAATTTTATTGTAATTGAGTTAGTAATTTCAGTTCTGTTTCTTAATCTTATTTACCATTCAAATTTTGAGCTAATCAGTTGCATCCAAATCGAGCCTTGGTGAACCTAATGATCATATGATCATGCCAAAATAGAATCTACTGATTACCTTGTAGATCATATCATCAAAGTTGTTTCCATAATTACCATGGTTGGCAATGGATCCCTAATTTAGCCTGTGTGAAAGTGTATGACTTCTCTTTGATTTTGTTCCTTATCTTTTATTAATTTGGTGTACGCCAGGTTTTCTTGTACATATATAATTGAGGTTTGCTACTTTGCTGAGTGAAATTATTTATTTATTTTTCAAAATGGAACCTTTTCTCTGTTTTAGGCTTCTTTCAAAACATGGATTCACGAAAGTGGATGGCTTCTACTGGTGCATCATTAGTTAATGCATTACCTTTAAGCTTTACAAATCAGGTGGATAAGATGTCTCGACCTTGCAATGATAAAGGAGCTGCTGGTCATGCTGTTGGCACTGATATGGATATAGACCTCAGAGAAGTTTACTTTTTGATTATGCATTTTTTGTCTGCTGGGCCATGCAAGAGGACTTTTGAGCATTTCTTGAACGAACTTTTGGAGCATCAGCTTCTACCTAGAAGATATCATGCTTGGTTTTCAAGAAGTGGTTTGCACAGTGGGAATGATGATGATGATGATGATGGCATTTCTTTCCCTTTGAATTACAACATCTTAGCGGACAGGTACTTCCCCCCCCCCCCTCTCAAAACACAATGTGGTGGTAAGTTTCATCTATGCTACTAAAAATAATAGCGATGTGCCATTATGAGGAACGTTTTTGAAAAAGCCCAGCGCATGACTGCAGTAAGCGTTTTGAACTTCTTTTGCTTTCTATTTTTAACTTCCTGCTGATTGTTTCATAGAGGTCCAATGTCTTCAACTTTTGGGAACTTAAATTTGTCATGGTCATAGCTTGCTCCAAATATCAGTTTTTTTCTTAAAAAAATAATTAAATGTGCATATAGGAATTCTAATGATAAAAGAATGTGCCTATGGAAGCGGGGATCTTTATTTTAAAACAAATTTCTTTTCTTTTCTTTTTTTCCTAAAGAAAACTGTTGTTTTAATTAGCTTGGGAAACTATTTAAGTTAGTAATGGCCTTCTCCTACTGTTACTTGTGTGGGCGTTGATATTTGGTCATGTATGTATCCACAAGGTATTCTCACATAGCGAAGGATCACTTGGTAAAGCTTCTGAAGCAATTAATGCTGAGCACTGCCCATCCCATGCACAGCAAACTTGAAGGAAGTACTCCTAATGCTGCTGATGTTCCTACTTTACTTGGATCTGGTTCATTTTCTCTTTTGGACAGTACGTGATATGCTATAGTAATCTTTTTTCTCTATTCAGTTATTGGACTTATCATTTATATTCTGGAAAAATATAACTTTTAGTTCCTGAAAGTTCTCACGGTTATCAGTTTAGTCCCTGAACCTTGACTCAGAAGAATTTAGTCCTTACAGTTATCAGATATTTTTTATTTGGGTTCACTCTATTTCAAATGAACTAGTTTGATCACATTTTGGCACGTGTCATGTACAGCCAACTTCTCTAGTGAGATTGCTGTTTGGGTTGTGTACAATGTAGTCATTGTCTGGCAGTGGGAATGGCCAGGATGATAAATATCTGGATATTTGTTCAAATAGTTTTCTTTGTCTTGGTATTTCTTCTTGGCGTTCTCTTTTTACCAAGTGCAGTACTGTTCTAAAGTTTGTATCATCAACTCTATCTTTAAATATGTCATATTCTTGCCATATTCATTTGCATTGTTGATCACAGAATATAAATATTTATTTTACCTTAATTTCTGGGTGTTTGCGCAGTTGATAGGAAAACAGCAGACAAGCAAGTTAAGCCCCTACCAGCTTACCTGCGCTGGCCTCACATGCATGCTAATCAAGTTCAGGGGCTATATTTAAGGGAAATTGGAGGTGGTTTCACAAGACACCATCGAGCCCCATCAATTCAATCTGCATGTTATGCAATAGCCAAACCATCAACTATGGTACAGAAGATGCAAAACATAAAGAAGTTGAGGGGACATCGTGTGGCTGTCTATTGTGGTATGGCTTGCTCTTTTGCTAAACTTGTGATTTGAAGTTCAGTTTCTCCTTCTAATATCTTTCAGCTAAAATTTTGAGTGATTTCATAGTAAGTCGAATGTTGATTGGAAGATGATTAGCATTTAAAAGTTACCTGGTTAAAAATTATTGGACAATTATCTTGCAGCCATATTTGATCGATCTGGAAGATATGTGATCAGCGGTTCAGATGACCGTCTTGTTAAGATTTGGTCTATGGAAACTGCTTTTTGTTTAGCCAGTTGCCGTGGACATGAGGTGAGTCAAGAATATGGTTCATGAAAGTGATTTTGATAAGTGTGATTTTACCCTTCATTGTCATTAAATCTTCTGCTGTGATTATGTGGATTGAAGGGTGATATCACTGATTTGGGTGTAAGCTCAAACAATGCTTTGGTGGCATCTGCATCAAATGATTTTGTCATTCGAGTTGTAAGTCTATGTTAACTTTTGTCGTCTTCCTGTATTTCTTGGAAAACTGAGCTGATATTTACTTTACAACAGTGGCGCTTACCAGACGGAATGCCAATATCAGTGTTACGGGGACATACTGGAGCTGTTAACACAATCGCATTTAGTCCTAGGCCCAGTGCTGTATACCAGCTTTTATCGTGAGCCCAACCTATAATACTTTAATAATATTTATGGCTTTCAAATCTTGTTAGTCTATACTAGCTACATATTAAATTTTATCCTAAGATTGGATAAGTGCATTGTTTATGAAAAATTTTGACGTATTTTTTAGCTGTGAGGTTTATTTAAATTTTATGGTTACTGCTCAAAATTTGAATTTATAATGATGATTATGATAGTATTACTATTATAATTATTAAAATCGTTATGAAATTCCGTTGGCATGTTGTTATCTGCATTTTAAAATATGAAATTAAATTATTACATTAACATATTACCTTTTCTTCAAAGAATGTATTTTTTAATCCCTTGAAAGCAATCAAGATCTGCAGGTCTGCGGTTTCTTATTTTGTTACTCCACATTTTGAGGTATGTAGGTCATCAGATGATGGAACTTGTCGAATATGGGATGCAAGATATTCACAGTGCAATCCACGGATATACCTGCCTCGGCCTTCAGATTCTATAACGGGTCAGATATTTGTTTCTTGCGTTATCAATTGGTCAGACCGTGATCTAGATATGGTCTGAGTTTATTAGTCAGGGATAACTAATGTACTATATTGGGGGGTGGTGCTATGCAAAAGTTTAGATTCTATAAAAATTTTAAAGTCAAATATTAAAGCACATTTTGTAGTAATATGTGTCTTAGAAGAATAGATGTAACTTTCATATCTCACTCAAACCAAATTCTTAAATTTGGAATTTCTAACATAATCTGAACTTCTGTCATCTTTGTGCTGAATGCTAGTTCAAATATATAATTATAACTTGATAGTTTCTCACTTAGACATTCTAGATCAGTTCTCTGACCTGTTGATATAAATTCTTGTTATTTAGCTATTCTTGATTGCTCATAGGATTGTGAGAAGAATTGAAAAGTTTATTGCAGGGAAGAACAATGGTCCATCAACTAATTTACCTTCCTCAAGTAATGGTCAACAAAGCTATCAAATACTTTGTTGTGCATATAACGCAAATGGAACTGTTTTTGTCACTGGTAGCTCTGATACTTTTGCAAGGGTATGTTTACTTAGGACTTCTCTGATGTATTTTATTATTCTTCCACTAATGCTTTTCGAATTTTTACTTGTTTAAATGTTAAATCTACTCAGATCTGTTGACTGGGCTACAATTATTGGTAGGTGTGGAGTGCTTTTAAGTCTAACTCAGATGATTCAGAACAACCAGTACACGAGATGGATTTGTTGACTGGCCATGAAAATGATGTTAATTATGTGCAGTTTAGGTTGGCCAGTCCTCGTTATATCTTTCTTTTCTTTTCTTTCCTTTTGTTTATTTATTTTATGCATGGATTCATTGGTCTTTGCAACTTCCAAATGCAGTGGTTGCTCGGTGGCTTCAAAATTTTCAACATCCGACTCTTTGAAGGAAGAAAATGTCCCGAAGTTCAGAAATTCCTGGTCAATATATATTTTAAGACTTGCATATTATAGTCTGTTACTCTTATATGATGTTTAATATAATTAGTGTAACCTTTTCTCTTTACTAAATGTGGTGATACTGTTGTCATGTATTGTATTCTTCAGGTTTTGTCATGATAACATAGTTACCTGCTCCCGTGATGGAAGTGCAATTATTTGGGTTCCTAGATCTCGTAGATCTCATGTGAGTTTCTTTAAATAAGGTTTCCATGGAAATTTGTTTCCATTTTATCAATAATCAATTTAGGTATATTGAACTGGGTAACTAATAAATGCCCATATGAAATGCAGTTTGGTTTTTTAACATGCTAATAGTCCTTAATATGTGTAATTTATATGTTCTCTGACGCTATTTCAGGGAAAAGTGGGACGTTGGACTCGTGCATATCATTTAAAAGTGCCTCCACCACCTTTGCCACCTCAGCCTCCTCGAGGGGGTCCAAGGCAGAGATTTCTTCCTACTCCTCGAGGTGTCAATATGATTGTATGGAGCCTGGACAATCGATTTGTACTTGCTGCTATCATGGGTAATATACTTGATTAAAATTGACGCTTTAACAGGTTGGGAAAGTTTTTACCAATTCAGATCTACAGATTTGCCTAAATTATTCCTAAGGTTGAATTTGGCAATTTTGGCTACTACATCATTGGAAATTAATTTTCCATTAAATTAAAGTGGGTAGCATCATCAAGTTATTTTATCTTCTTTTACTACTGATTGCTTCTGATATGCTTACCATATCATATCCTCAATGCACTGCTTAACATCGTTTTGCATTTGTCCATGCATACATTGCAACTTTGTTACCATTCCCCCTACCATTTCTCTTTGGAGGAAAATTTACTAGAGTACAATGTATAATGGCAGCAAAGATGCTTGGATGCATCTGCTGATGACTTGTCTTTTGATCTTGCAGATTGCAGAATATGTGTTTGGAATGCAGTTGATGGAAGCTTAGTGCACTCTTTGACTGGCCATACTGCATCTGTAATCTCTATCACAACACACCCCAACACCCCCCCCCCCCAAAAAAAAAACCTTTTGAATTTTATTTTTTTGGCAGTGGTAGTTTGCTCTTGATTTTTGTTATATTATTTGTACTCTTTCACCTTAATTTAAATTTTCTAATGTTGCTTCCCTTTTCAATGTTTTTCAGTCTTATGTTTTGGATGTTCATCCCTTCAACCCTCGGATAGCTATGAGTGCTGGCTATGATGGACGAACAATTGTGTGGGATGTAAGCTTCTCATCTCTCAGGATTTTAAGAATTGTATATCTTAACGTATAATTATCTAAATTATGATTCTCTGATATATTCTGTCTCAAGATATGGGAGGGTGTACCTATTCGAACATATGAAATTGGACGGTTTAAGCTGGTGGATGGGAAGTTTTCTCCGTAAGTGTCAACAGAATAATCCTAATTACTATGCTTTTATTCATTTATGTTTCCTTTATCATACATTCAATTATTGCCCTCCTATTGGCAAAATCAAAAACAAAAATTTTGCCCTTCTCATGTTTATGATTTTCTCGATTTAATTTGTCTTGTCACTTGATTGTATTTGACTTTGGCAATGATCAACTCTATTTAGCTATCTAATCTTTTCATGTAATTTTTACGTAAATGAATTCCTTTCCTTCATCTAAGCGCTTTTTAAATCATTCAAATCTCATCACATGTACTATAGCATGCTTTCATATTGTTCTGGGTATTCAACCTGCTCAACACCTACTTTAACTTCATTTTCTCCAATTGGTTTTTCTGCATTCATATCTACATCAAGCTTCCATTAAGCATTTATGCCTGCTTCTGTATGTGTCCTGGTGAGGAAATTATGTTAGCCAAGACTTATACCGCAACATCACCTGTCTGATGAGTTTTCTAGTATATCTTCACGTATACCTTCTGATTGTAAGTTAGATATCTATCACTTAAATTCTAACATTAATAAACTGTCAACAATGTGTTTTATTTGGGCACATAGGGACGGAACATCAATCGTACTCTCAGATGATGTTGGCCAAATATATTTTCTGAATACAGGTCAAGGCGAGTCACAGAAGGATGCGAAATATGATCAGGTGGTCAAATATAGACATGCTGATTCCCCTTCTTTTTGTTAACAATGTTAGTATTTAATAAGATTATTTATGTTGGTACAAGTTTAGTTATGATGTATTGTCTCTTAATTTATCTTGCAGTTTTTTCTTGGAGATTATCGACCCCTTGTACGGGATACCCAAGGAAATGTTCTTGATCAGGTTTTTACCAACTATTATACCACTTTACTTGGTGATTTTGTCATCATGATTGAGTTGAAAATAAAATATTTCGTTTTTCTAGGTATTCAATACATGTGCTAACATATATCACACTCGATGCAGGAGACTCAACTTATACCTTACCGAAGAAACATTCAAGATCCTCTGTGTGATTCTAGTATGATTGGTTACTATTCTGTAATGCATGCACTTTTTTTTTGGATCAAAATACGCTAATAAACTATTTTCATTATGATACCAGGTATGTTGCCGTATCCAGAGCCTTATCAGAGTCAATTTCAACAACGTCGGCTTGGTGCTCTTGGCATTGAATGGCGTCCTTCATCAATAAAGTATGTTGTTGGTCCAGATTTCAGTGTCGGCCAGGACTACCAGGTGATCCCCTTGGCAGATTTGGAAAGAGTGGTTGAGCCGCAACCTGAGTTCATAGATGCCATGCTCTGGGAGCCAGAAATTGAAATTATAAGTGATGATAATGACTCAGAATACAATGTAAATGATGATAACAGCAGTGAAGCTGAGCGGGGGAGTATAAGTTCAATCTCTTCTAGTGATCCAGAGCGCAGTGGAGATGATTGGGATAGCCTTCGAAGGTCAAGAAGGAAAAAACAAAATGTTGAAGTAAGTGGTGTCTTAACTATTTTGGATTAAATATTTGATTACAACTTCTCCAGTAACCTTAATATCTCTCAGGTGGAGTCAACGACTTCTTCTGGAAGGCGTGTCAGGAAAAGGAATTTGAATGATTGTGATGGCCCACCATCTGGAAGCAACAGAATTAAGAAATCAAAAAGCAGCTGGAAATCATCTAAAAGAAAATCTTCCAACACTAAGACATTAAGACCCCAGCGGATTGCTGCACGGGTTGCTCGTAATATGTTATCCCAAATGGATGAAATATCTACTACGGATGAGGAAGATGCTGACCTTGAAGATGAATCATCTGACAGTTTACAAGATTCAGATATTATTAGTGAGCCTGAAAGGAAGATTCAGAATATGCGTGAGGAACATAAACAACCATTTCTGGATGGGCTTCCTGATGCATCCAAGCCTCCTGCACATTCTGAGTCTCAAGCTAATGTTGGAAATAGACGGAGACTGGTTCTGAAGTTTTCCCTTAGAGATTCTAAGAAAAATTTACCTTTGGAGAACATGGGACATGCATGTGACACTCAGGCTGTTATGGTATGTCAGTCTTCCAAATCCCTAGAAAGTATTCAAAAATCTGTAGCAGACCCAGCATTATCATTTATAGATGTGAATGCTGCACCTCCCCAAAGCCACGACAGAAGTGAAGATAAGATAGACACATCCAAATCTTCAACATTAACAGATGCCGATCCTGGATTGGATGACCATCTTGGACAAAATACTATTGGGTATGTTAAATTCTAGATAATTGTAACATTGGTAGAACTCTCTTTTTATTCTGTCTTAGAATTTAAGATTTTTCTGACCTTGTTTTGCAGAAGATCGGAACAGTTAGTAACCAGTTATGTAGAGAGAATGAGTTCCAGGAGTCATCCAAAGTCTGCTCACCTTGATAGCGCGCTCCACCCTTCATCTCTTGAGTGTTCATTGCTTGGCAGTCATTATCAGAATGGTGATGACTCGTTGGCATCTGGGAATGGTATGTCAAATGGTGGTGATAAGCGCACAGAGGACTCACTTGAAAGACCTGTAGTTACTCCTGACCTCAAAATGAAAGCACCTATGAATTCAACAAAGTTAGTTCTTAAAAAGAAACAAATTTCAGCGGACAATAAAGGTCCATGCGAACTGAAATTTGTTAGCCCTAAGATAGACTCTGAGAATTCCTCATTTATGGTGTCTAATTTAGGAATGGAAGAACCTGAAAAAGGTGACTATAATGAAAAAATAAGTTCTCAGGAGCTGTCTCATTCATATTCTGACAATAAAGTACATGATCACACCCAACAAAAGGACAGATCATCAAAATGTGAGATCAATCATGATGTTGGTACTGACATGGAAGAGAACACTCTGGCTGTCAGTAGACGTATCAATTCAGGAATTGATCAATGTGATCCAGTAAGTGATCCAATACGTAGAACACAATCCATTAGAATAAAGACAACATCAGAGGAGTCAAATAACTTGAATCTAAGGATTAAGATTCGAGGGGGTCAAAATTCAGGTGGAACATTGAATCAGGCAGGATCTTCAACTGACATGTCTGATCAACTTCATAGAAGATCAAGGCCTACAAGAAACAGACGGGGTGTGTATTTTGCAGATGGTTCTGATGCATTAATTCAAAGGATGTCAAACCCCCCTATCAAGAAGTTGTCATGGCTGATGCTGTCAGAGCATGAGGAAGGTTACCGTTATATTCCTCAACTTGGTGATGAAGTTGTATACTTGAGACAGGTAGTTTATAGTTCTTTGACCTTGTAGAATTTGGTGCTTCAGTGCTTTGCTTCTATAGCCTGTTCCTTAGTTTACATGGTGTTTTTATTGACAGGGTTACCAAGAGTACATAGAGTCATGTCAGTCCTATGAAATTGGTCCGAGATCAATTGCAGGACTTCGTGCTGTTGAAATTTGCAAGGTTGAAGAACTTGATTATGCGACAGTACCAGGTTCTGGAGATAGCTGTTGTAAACTCAAACTTAGATTTTTAGATCCTTCTTCTAATGTGTGTGGTAAATCATTCAAATTAACTCTGCCTGAATTGATTAATTTTCCGGATTTTGTTGTTGAAAAAACATGGTATGATACTGCCATGAGGAGAAATTGGTCCCCGAGAGATAAATGCATGGTGTGGTGGAGAAATGCAAACGGGGAAGGGGGAAGTTGGTGGGAAGGCCGTATTCTTTCAGCACAGGCCAAAAGTCATGAGTTTCCCGATAGTCCTTGGGAGAGGTATCTGATCCAGTATAAGACTGATCCAACAGAAACTCATCTGCACAGTCCTTGGGAACTGTATGATACTGAGATACAATTGGAGCACTCTCACATCGATCATGAGATCAGAAATAAGCTGTTGTCTTATTTTTATAAATTAATTCACAAAGTGAGTATACATATTTACCTTCTCATAATTTATCTATTTCCTTAAAATAGGCTTTTTAATATGCGTAGCTTCAATTTTGAGTTAATAAAATAGGAATTAAGTAGCTTGAAAAGGAAAGAAGTAGGAATGAGCTGTTTGATTTCTTTTTCTTAATCCAGGATAGTGATGGTATCCAGGCATTGAACCGAGCAGCTGAGAAGTCAGACTTTTTAAACAGGTACTAAAACATATCTGCAACTTAACTATAAAATTAAAATTTGTTACTTTATCGGAAAAGCAGTGGTCAGATGTTAACTGTTACTTATTGCAAGCAAACCTTTAATTTTTTTCCCGAAGAAAAAAAGGTTGATGGCTGAAGGGGGGGAGAAGTGATTTCATTTTTAAATATAATCTTAGTTAGATAATCAAGTGAAAAATTGAAATTCTTTGGTTTGTATTACAGGTTTCCCGTTCCGTTATATCCTCAATTGATTCTATCAAGGTTGAAGAATGACTATTATCGAAGTGTTGAAGGTGCCAAGCACGATATCATGGTAATGCTAACAAATGCTGAGAATTTCTTTACAAAAAATCCTGCGCTGTTGAGCAAGATCAAGCGCACATCAGATTGGTTTAGAAGAAAACTTGAAAGGATATAGAAAGTGTAATACAGATTTTATGATTTTATTAAATTTTATTCCATTCTTTAATCCAATTTTGGGCTATGAGTTGGTCTATAGGCAGTGGTTTCTTAGAATGGAGATGGCTAAGATGGTTCGTGTATATCCATGGGCATATGTGTATGTATATATATATATACCAGCTCATCTTTGTAGATGGCAGTTATCGACCGAAATGATAGAGACGGGCATTGTTTGCCCCTTTGTATTTTTTCTTCTTCTTTTTTTCACCTACTTTATTGAAGTTTTGCCCCTTCTCCGTATTTGAATGCTTGAGCAGAAACACACATGCATGGTACTAAAAAGTGTGGTACTCTCGCTTTTAATATTGAGTGCGAAAAGACATATCCAGAAGCGGGTAACACTTGAGCAGGGAAGCAAGGTTTTACTAACATGTTTTCATTTTATATCTTCTCTGTATGCAACATAATGTTAATAGTTGGGGAGCCTCTTCAAGCACTTAATATCAAAAGAATCACATTTATCTTTCCACATTTTCTTAAAAATATAAATTCTTATGAAACTGATTTATAATAAATTTTTCAGCAAAATTAAGAACCCGTTACATGCATATTAGGTTAGCAGCTGTTAGTAGAAATGAGTATACGTAAAGACGAGTAGCGATATAAACAACTGTCAGTAGAAACGAGTATATGTAAAAATAGAAGTACAAGCTTGGGAGTGAAATAAATGTTGTGAAAGGATATACGTCAATTCAGTGTGTTTTTTATGGCAGCCAGTAAATGGTGTGCTCTAAGTGGCTTGTCTAAATGAGCGTCCATTCCTGCCTCCTTGGTCATGTTGATCTCCTCCCCTGACGTATGAGCCGTTAAGGCCAAGATAGGTATGTGAACCCCATACCTCTTCTCCATCTTCCTTATCAGCTTTGTTGCCTCAAATCCATTCATTACTGGCATCTGTTCAATAACACCGACATACTTAAATTCATCAACAATACGTGATCAACCCTTACCATCAAAACTCCGAAGTAAAACAAGTTCGTTCAAAATTTAGCATTTACCTCACAGTCCATTATGATGTAATCATAAGGAGAAGCCCCTTTTAAGCTCTCTTCAACTAGATTCACTGCTTCTTCGCATTCCTTCACATTAGCTGCACTTGCACCTAGCTGTATCAAAGTCTTGCAAGCTATCCTGCGTACATATTCGACGTCCTCAGCAACCAAAAATTTCTTGCCACCCAAGGGCTTGTCATTGGTTGAATAATTGCACTCTTGTATCTCTCTGTGGTCGATTCAAGAATTCCTTGCTTTGGACCTACTTAAAGAATACAGCTGATCCCTCCTTGATGAACTAGCATGGTCTTGAAATGGGGTTGCATTAGCTGAGGGAAATTTGACTGTGTCTGATATAGGTGACTGATATCTTGTCATGTGGGAATCTTTGAATGGTTTCTTAAGTCTACCGTTAAAAATTTCCCTCCTTATTCTTCCATTTCTAGATATATTAGTTGAACTACCACCAAACTCCGGAAGAAGCCTTATGATTTCAAACAAACGACTACCATGAAATGGCTTGGACAAGATAATGTCATCAGGATCTAATGCATCTTCATCAAGTGCTTTGAAATTGTCTCCAGACACAAGTGGATTATTTAACCAAACCACCTTGCAAGGACTCCCAAAGTCTTTTTTAAATGCTAACACCATTTTGCTAAGTTCTGAAAAGGGTCCTGCAATTGAATCAATCACAAGCAGCACCAAACCCAAGGAAGCTCTATCTTCTAACTTATTAAAAATCGAAGGCATATAGTCAATTCTATCTGTAGCACTCAAAGGAAATCCTTTGGCCCTGGAATTAGAATTTTGAGATGTAGACCTAGAACTACTGTTTGATGTTCCTATGGACCTCTGGCTAGAATTAAGCCTCTTTTGCTTGATCTTCTTAAGAGTATGAGACAAGTGTTCCCACTGCTTCACAACCTTAACTCTAATCCCTAAGCTCTCCACGAACCTTCGAGTAGTCCTTCGTCGCTCTTTGTTTTGTATCAGAAGAATAATGCAAGAGGCCCCTGACCTACTAGAGGCAAAAATAGGTAATTTTTGGCTAGGGGAACATATGCTAGAACCAGAACTAGGGGTGTTTATATCTTGTCCCTGAAGTTGATTGAGATTTATGTCACCTCCTAAATCATTATCTTCTTTAGTGTTATTACCACCTGTGACTGTCTCACATACGTGAAGGAGGACATTGAATCTAAAGCATGTTCCTTTTTCACCTATTTCCTTTTCCACAATTTCAATGTCCCCATGCATCAAACGCACCTACAAAAGAATTTCAAAATTTAGTATTAAATTTAGTATTTTGCTTAAAAAAATGAAAGAGAAAAAAGAAGTCGGTGCCTACCAGTGATTGCACAATGCCAAGTCCCAAACCAGTGACTCCTGAAGCATTTTCTTTGACTTGAACATAATTATCAAACACTGAATTATGCTTCTCTTTGGGAATCCCTTTTCCAGTATCATCTACTTCAAACACAAACTGCAACAAGTTTGGATCTTGTTGGATTGCATCTCTTACTTCTACTTGTACATCTGATTCATTTTTCTTGTAAAATAAGCATGTCAAATGCTTGATAAAATTGTATCTTTTAGAAGCCATTATTGAGTTATGGAAACTTGGCGTTTGAGCCCAAGCTCGAACTGCTATATGTCCCTCATTCGTAAATTTAACAGAATTGCTTACTAAATTGTACAAAACTTGTTTCAGCTTTCCTTTGTCACCTTTGACATGCGAATATCTGATAACCGAACCATTACAATGGTCCAAGACAAGATCGACCCCTTTTTTCATAGCCGCAGTATAGTACCAATCAATTGCTTCTTCTATGACCTGGGATAGATCAAATTCCTCTTCATCAAGCTGCATTTTGCCTGCCTCAACTTTACTTGTATCAAGAATAGAATTCAATAGCCCTATAAATAAAGTGGTAAAGTCAGGGCATGCATTCCATGAAAGCTCAACGAGAAATAAATTAGGAAAAGATTTAGGATTATGTATAATTCGAGCAATTTGATTGAAAACTTTTACCTAGTAAGTTTTCTGTGCAAGCACTCATTTTTTTTAAATTGGCCTCTAGTTCTGAACCAGGGATAGCTTCTTCGTCGGACATCTCTATCAAACCAGTCAGGCCAGCAAGAAAAGCACGAATATTATGGCTAGCACTTGCAAATGCTAGGCTCTTGTTCATACTCTTCCTCTCCGCTTGCCGAGTGTCTTCCATTTGTTTGATAAGAGACACGCACAAATGCATCTCTCGCCAACCCATTATAGCATTTAACCAAAGAAAACTAAAGATAGAGACCAATATCATCACTATCATTGTGCTCATTAACACCAATCCCCTTTTCCTACTCTCATGTACAAAAGTCACCAATCCATTTTGGGGGATAGCCAAGACGTACACCTAAAACATGATCAAACTACAGTTATACACTAAAAAAGTTGAGCTTTTGAGGATTCCTACGTTATTCTGCTTAAAATAGTTCCATATTGCAATGCAGGGAATATGTAAATTGATTAAAACGTACCAATTCTACTCCCATTATATCAATTGATGAGCAGCGAGTCAAATAGCGAGTGCCCCCAATTTTCAGAACAGAAGCAATGGCTTCAGCCTTACATGAGAGGGTGCCCTGATAACTCAATAGCTCACCATTTGGTTTCACTGAATAGAAGGAAGCCGTATCATCATAGAATTCTATATGGGCATTTTGGATTCCTTTTTGAAGCACTTTGCCATCTTTGGAAGCCAGATACAAGCTTGCACCTTGACGCCTAGTGGGAGCGACAAAGTCTGCGATTATCTTTGCTGGAAGTCCTACTGAGATAACTCCAGTTCTTGAGATTCTAACCAAGTTAAGGTATAAAATCTCATGATTGTCACTCCACTTGTATCCCAATGAGGCGTATCCGTTGGAACTCTTGATTGCTTCCTTGGTCCAAGTTGTATCAACAGGGTGCTTATATATTACGGCTTCACCATATAATCCTCCAGTGTCAAGATTTACAGGTTGAACATAGTAAATGATTTCTGAGGAAAAGGAGGAGTTAGAGTACATTGCAAGATTTTGATTATGTTCTGTGTAGTATGAGAAAAATAGACCATCCGTCCCAATGTATGAGATTTCGGACAACTGAGGAATCATCTCGAATGCATGAAACAACAATGGAGCCACCTATAACAGAGCAAAAACAATGTTAAAGAACAACCAGAGTTTTCTTTGTATATGATGAGAAAAACCAGAAAGATACCAACTTTGGTCTCAATGTCAGAGAATGAGATATTAGTTGTCTTATTGAATGTTGAACTTAGAATTCGTGCCAAATTGGCTGATGTTGACTTCATGGGGGGTAATAGTTTGGCAGAGTGATCAATTTCATCTTGTAACTCCAAGAGAAAATTCTGTGAGTTTGAATTAACGCGCTGCTCAACGCGTTTGATCATAACATACCAGCACGGCGTCAATGATAAGACAACTATCATGGCAACAAGAGCCTACATCAAATGTTTTTACGGTTGCAAGTTAATAGAGAAATAATAGTTAACGAGGACAAGAGACTATGCAGGTGACGCAAGAAAAATATCGATTTGCAAAGAAAATTCATGTCAAAAAGAAAATCACAAATAATTACCAGAAGAAAGAAGATAGCAGATGAAGGGCGGAAGATCATTGATAAGCGAAAACTCATTGGATTGGATTTTCTAGATTTGATGTAGTAAAGTCATCTCTGGTCTATGTTGAGAACTATAAAATGGAATCGGTAGTGATGTTAAGCAGTAAAACAGAGGTCTCCAAATTGTAAGCAATGGTAGGCCAAAATATACACAAAATCTTGTAAATTTATGAGGCATGATATTAGGAGCAAAGACCTCTCATCAAAATTAACATTCTTGGACAATACGTTTTCCATATTGGGAGCTCGCTCTCTTCCAATACAGAAACTATTGTTATAAAATAATTTTTAAAAAAATTATTTCCTTGTCAACGATGTTCTAAAATTTAGTAATTAGTCTCTAAAGTTAGAATGCAATGCAAATGTGCTAAGTTTTGATCTGCCGTGATTCTATGGCTGAAATTTTTGGTAGAAGCCCACCCCAGAATCTTAAATAGATGGTAGTAAATCATGAAAAATACTGGATAAAAAATGGCTTGACCCAGAAAAAAATCAGATAGAGTGAAGTGAATGGTCTGAGAGTCTGACCCATTCTTTTCTTTTCTTTTTAACCGCCATTTATCTGTTATTTGGCTCCCGCCGATATTTTTTAATTTGCCTTATTTTTTTGAAAGAAAATGAATATAAAATATGTTATAAAACTTGGTAGTTAAATCACAATCAAGAACAATTACCACTATTCGCGCAAGACATAAAGAATGTCCAACTTCCACAAATGTTATTTTGTTGGTTGTCATCATTGTAGTTATTTATTCTTTGCAAGCAATGATTACTTGGAACTTTATAACCAACCATTTTTCTATGTCGATCCTAATCCTGCAAGAACGGCCGCGTCGTGCTCTCGATATGTTGGCAGTCCAACGAACTACACATACCTTTGGGTACCATTGTATGGTTTTCTAACATGTTTGTTAGGTTATAATTATATAGGAGAATTCAGGGATCAAGACCTTTATCAAGAAAAGAAGCAAGATTCGGAGGATACTTGGAAATTTGACAACCTTCTTAAGGATCTGACGTGATCTTCGAATGATCCCTCATTTTAAATGTAATCTTTTAATAAATTATTGATTAGGGTCAACTTCATTGATTAGGCTCGAGCTCTCTCGTACGAAATTATAAGTTTGAACTGTCTTATCCACTTTTCCTTATTTCGGTCAACCTCACTTCCTTTCCCATTCTATATCACAGGTAGTTGCAATGCAGAGAAGAGAAGACGACGCATTTGAATATGAATTTAATTAAAATTATGAACAAAACAATGGAAGAATATGGCAAGAGGAGCATGACGACAATGCTCCAGTACAAATGAAAGCGAACGACCACTTATTGATGTGGAACAATGGTATCGTGCATCAGCTCACTGTCTTCATCTTCACTGTCGGATATTGATATGTCGTCGTCAGAATCCTGACATGCAAGGAAGCGTCAATTCCGGTCTCATGTCAAACTCAACCCAAAAATCTGTGTCTGATAGTTTTTAAGGTGAGGAAAAACTAAGTTACCTGGTAGTGACGTCGAATATTGCCATATATGCCGCCAATCGCCCACATGATTATGTACATAGGTAGAATGATCCCGCTTGCTTTTAGTATAAACACCTACAAACGATTAAAAAGGATTGAGTTTAGGGTGCTAATAATCGCAACGATTAATGAAAAAGCAGGTCTTTCACAAGTGCTTACCGTCAAAAGTGAAAATGGGTAATCTTCCTCCGTATTTGTAAGCACTACGAAAAGATGTCTCACAAGCAGCATGAGTGTAAACTGCAAAAAAGTAGGTCAACTAGGAAGAATTAGACAACTCTGCGCATGCAATGTCATTTTCTGTTCAGTGCAGGATTCACGCTACTGTGATTCCCACCAAGAAAAAAAATCGTCCGGGGGTATAAATAAATAAAGAAAAACGGAATGAATAATATGAAAATAGTCCAAAGGGTCAAACAAATCCCTTGTTCCCCCAAGAGAAAATAGAAATCTCCAAAATTGAAACCAGTGTCTTGGGAGTCCTATGGTGAACGTAACTGATTTTCCAGTTGGCAAACATAATGTATTACTAACTGGTGAGTCATTAACTCCAATTCCAAGTCGGTGAAAACGCGTTTATCCCAATGCAAGTTGCCACGGCTCATCACTAATAAATAAGAATAGAGCGTTGAAGAGAGAAGATGCTTACAGTTAAAGCCAGTGATCTGCAGCAAGATGCACTTCTATCAGCAGTAGACGTGCACTCAGAGTAATCTCCTTCTGTTGTGATTCCTTCGTCGTCACTACCCTCTGATCTTGCGCTTAACGGTTCCTCATCCCTTGGAATTTGCAGGCTATCTCTACGATAAAGAATTGGCTCCCATTTTAGTATTGTTAATTAATCGTTCTTTATTGTAAAAAGCAACCATAATTTATTATTAGAACAAACGGTCGGCTTAGTCAAGGGTTCACATTAAAGAATTTGAAACGTCCGTTGAATCCGTTAGTTGGAAGGCACTAAAAGTTCAGTTTGATAACTTTGATTGAGCTGTACGCGGTTATGTTGAGTGCCTTAGAGTTGGAAACTAGCAAGCATGGGCCACGTCATTAACAATAAAAATGTCTACCTTCGATTTTGGGTGTTTCCTAAGATTTAATATATGATCCATCCACACATTCATTTTAGCTCCCAACACTATTTTTTATAATGTGATGTCTCTAAAAAGAAATGAAAACTTTTAAAGTACAAAAAAGGATTTAAGAATTTACATTCAGCAAAAGCGGATGATGTTCAAATATATCTGGATATATAGGAGATAGTACCTGATTGTCAAAGCCTCGTCATTTATCAGAGATTTCTTTGAGGGTGCTGTATATCCAGGTTCATATTCCTGCAAAAACAAAAATAAGTTTGTTCTCCTTCTCTCGCCAAGTAAACCCCTTCTTAAACTTACAAACGATTCTATTCTTTAACAAGTTAGAAAGAAAACTGAGGTTGGAACGGATAAGAACAAGAAAGTTTGTAATATGGAGAAACGAATAAACACGCCTATGGGATAGTAGAGAGACTTATATGCTAAGCAAGGCCATGCAGAAGACGAATGTGAAGCACAAAAATTCAAAATTTATATTTTAAAAAAACAGAGAAAATGATATGAACTTTGTTTTTATCAGTTATCACTCAAAAATCAAAAAAGACCGCCGACCCAAGTTGCATAACAATAACAAAAAAAAAATTATAAAGACGGCCAAATTGTTCTACCTTAGTTATTAAAGAGACATAAAAAAAACATTGGCGGAGAACAAATTGAAACAGATTAAATGATCGAAATTTGGTACCTTGAGACATATTTCACAGGTTGTGTTTCCTTTCTCATTGCACCATCTCTGTATGCAATCTCTATGAGCAAACTACAAAATAACACATAGACGTTGAAGAGACCTTCCAAAAGTATAATAGAATGATCAGGCCATAAGAACTAAAAAAAGTCTGGGTTTACCTTAACGGTACCAGAACAAGCACAAGGAGCTTCGAAGCTTTCGGAACTCTCAAATTCTTCTTCATGGCATATTCTACAGCGAGAAATCCCGGAAAGTAATTTCAAATCATCAACCAATAATACTACTTCTTCCATATTCTTCTCCCACCTTCTTCTCTCTGTTTCTGGGAACAGCTTCGTATGTTTTTTCAAATTCTTTCTGTTACTCTGTCTTCTCTCTACCCCTCTCTTTTGAAGTCGTGACTTTATACAGCCGAAAGAGCTCTGAAGTTCCAAAACTGCCCTTGTACGGGTTTCCCAGTTTTTTTTTTTTTTAAACAGAGAGAGAGAGAGAGATTTCAATACTATAACCTGCTTTGTTTATGGCTGCAGGGGCATGTTTTTATCTGGTGAAAATTATCCCTAGAGGGGTGGCTTTGACCTGGGATACCGAAACTTCGTTTTAGCATCCAGGGGGTGCTTGACACGCTTTAAGGGTTGTCCAACAATCCAAAACTAAGAAAAGAAACCCGAAAAAATAAGGGAAAATGATAATTAGGTCTTCAAATTTTAATTTATTAACATTTAGGTCCCCCAATAAAATTCTATGGAAATTGAGTTGTAAGTATCAATCTAATCAATTGCACATTGTCTAAAAAAAAAGTAATTGCGAATTCGAGAACTCAATAACAAATAAAGGCATTTAAATTTTAAATACAGCTGAGACTATCATATATAATTGTCTAAATATATATATATTCACATCATTCTCCCAAAAATATATACGTTTCTATTTTTTTAATTATCATAAATTAGAAAAAGAGCTGCCCTGTTTTCCCCGGGCCGGGACTTTGTCAAGTTGAAGGAAGATAGAGTGGGAGAGAAATGCATTGTAATGAGCCCACATGAGATGGGCCATGAGAATACAAATGAGACTGGCATAGAGGGTATTGGCATACGTAAGAGTAATCGTCAGAGGCGACCTACATGGAAAATGAGAGAAAATTAGTTATTTAAGGAGGAAAATAGAATGAGGGGGGTGATCGGTGTGTGTGTACTCTTCCTCCCTTTCTCTTTCTCTCTCTGTGGACCCTCTCTCTGAATTTCCTTATCTTTCTGTTATTGCTTTTCTGTACTGTTCTGACATTTCTGTTATTGTGGCATTTTAGTTTTCCTTTTCAGTATACTGATTGATATCAGGTCTGTGAAGATATCAATCCATTTCAGAATTTCAGTACATCGACATCATACTGCTCTTGAGTTTTATATTTCAGCATTTTCATATCTGTGAGCATTACATTTCATATCTGTGAACATTACATTTGGTGCTTTCATTGAGCTCCATGGCCGAGGCTACAAGGTTCAAGGATTTACAGGTTGATGTAAAAAATATGACAGAATACGTGTCACAGTTGGAGTCTTCAACAAACTCCAAATTTCAACAGATTCAGGAGCATAACAATGCTCGTTTTGATCAACTTCAAGCTGGACTTGAGGCGCTTGTTCGGGCTCCTAATCCAAGGTTTGATCGATTGGAGGCAACACTTGAAAACTTATCCAGAAATATAGCTATTTCCCATCAGGGGGCAGAACAGAGTGGTGGCTTCATGGCAGCTGGACAAAACCAACCCCACTTGAAAATGGATTTTCCTAAATTCAGTGGCACAGATCCAATGACTTGGATTTTTCGTGCGGAATAATATTTCGCTTATTATGGAACTCCTGATTTACAACGGGTCCTCATTGCATCTGTGAATTTGGAAGGTGATGTGGTACCATGGTTTCAGTTACTACAGAAATCACGAGTTATTACCGACTGGTCATCCCTTACAAAGGCCATCGAGAATGAGTATGGACCATCATTGTTTGATAAACCTCGGGTTCGGTTGTTCAAGCTCACTCAAAAGGGACTTGCTGAGGACTATTGCCGTGAGTTCATGGCTCTGGCAAATCGCACAGAAGGTGTCTCCGATGAGGCACTGCTTGACTGCTTCTTGGGTGGTTTGAAAATGGAAGTCCAACGTGATGTGATGGCCCAAAATCCTTCTTATCTTTTACGGGCCACTGAATTAGCCAAGTTGTTTGATATGGCTGGGGGTTCTCATAGTGGGTCCAGTGGGTGGTCCAGATCCACTACATTTAGCCCACTTCGTTCTACCATGCCAGGGAAGGGTGGTTCTTCTTCCTCCACACCGACAACTTCAACGAAGTCAGGTGCTCCGCCACTTCTGCCTACACCACCGATGAAACCTTTTCCATCTGTCAAGAAGATGTCCCCTGCAGAAATGGCTCTTCGACGAGAAAAGGGTCTTTGTTATACTTGTGATGAGAAATTTTTGCCTACCCATCGCTGTGCCAATAGACAGTATATGCTCTTGGAGTGGGAGGACATTTCCGATGGACTTCAGGCGGATCCTGTCGACGAGGAGCAGGGGATTAGTGACGATACTGAGAAACCTTCTCTGCATCATCTCTCATTACATGCGTTTCAGGGACACCAAGGAACAGCTACGATTCGTTTTGAAGGTTGCATCGCAGGTATCAAGGTGCAGGTGCTCCTAGACGGTGGCAGTACTGATAGTTTCATTCACCCTCGGATTGTTAAACATCTTCACCTACCAGTAGAACCAGTGGGTCGCATACAGGTGATGATTGGTGATGGGTATTCAATGAAAGGGGAAGGCCTCGTTCGTTCTTTACCCCTCCACATTCAGAACCATCCAATTCATATTCCTACGTATGTCTTACCTATAGCAGGATCGGATATAGTTATTGGGGCTTCCTGGTTGGCAACTTTGGGTCCTCATGTTGCTAATTATACAGTGGGTGATTCTTACATTAAGTTTTTACATGAAGGGAGATTTATAACATTGCAAGGGACTCTCAGCTCATCTATCTCTAAGGCTGCGTTGCATCAATTTCAAAGATTGATCAATACTGGAGCAATTGCAGAATTGTTTTATATGCAATTGGATGCCCAGGCTTCTCCTGATCCTGGAGTAATGCAGTTACCTACAGATGTTCCCGAGGATATGCGACTGCTAGTGCACCAGTATCAATTGATATTTGAGAAGGCCACTGGATTACCTCCAAAGAGGACCCACGAACATCATATGTTATTACAACCGGATACAGCCCCTGTTAAGGTTAAACCTTATCGATATCCTTTTAGTCAAAAGGATGTGATCGAACATATGACAGTTGAGCTGTTACAAGAAGGTTTAATTCAACCTAGTACTAGTCCTTTTTCTGCTCCTGTGATCCTTGTAAAGAAAAAAGATGGTACATGGCGTTTCTGTGTAGACTATAGGGCTTTAAACATGGTGACAATTAAGGATTCTTTTCCTATACCTACTGTGGATGAACTTTTGGATGAATTAGGTGGCTCAGTTTATTATACAAAGCTTGATTTGCGTTCAGGTTACCATCAGATCCGCATGGCTCCAGGTGATAGGGACAAGACAGCTTTTCGAACTCATCAAGGATTGTATGAATGGCTGGTGATGCCCTTTGGGCTCACTAATGCTCCAGCCACCTTTCAAGCTCTTATGAATTCTGTGTTTCAGCCTTTCCTAAGGAAATTTGTTTTAATCTTCTTCGATGATATCCTAATTTATAGTGGGTCTTGGTCTCAGCACCTTTTTCATGTAGAAGAAGTGTTTAAGATTATGGCTCAGCATCGTCTCTTTGCCAAATTGTCCAAATGTTCTTTTGGAAGCACTAGAGTGGAATACCTTGGCCATATTGTATCTGGAGCTGGGGTTGCCATGGATCCTTCTAAAGTTGAGGCAGTTCAACAATGGCCTACACCACGATCTGTTTCACAATTAAGGGGTTTCCTTGGGTTATCTGGTTATTATAGGCGTTTTATTAAACACTATGCCTCATTAGCCAGCCCACTAACGAAACTTTTACAGAAGGATTCTTTTCAGTGGTCTCCAGAAGCACAAATAGCTTTTGATCAACTCAAGTTGGCTCTTATCCAGGCTCCTACACTGGTTTTACCTGATTTTTCAGAATCTTTTGTGCTAGAGACAGATGCTTCGGGGATGGGTATTGGTGCTGTTTTAAGTCAGTGTGGCCATCCAATTGCTTATTTTTCCAAGCAGTTATCACCCAGAATGCAATCTCAGTCAGCTTATGTTCGGGAATTATATGCTATCACTCAAGCGGTGGCAAAATTTTGACATTACTTAGTTGGTCATCGTTTTGTCATACGTACTGATCAGGAAAGTCTTAAACATCTTTGTACACAAGCACTCCAGACACCAGAACAAGAAGCTTTTCTACCGAAATTGCTGGGCTATGATTATACAATTGAGTATAAACAAGGCAAGACAAATATAGCAGCAGATTCTTTATCCCGGGTCACTTGTATGGCACTCATTCAACTCAATTCTTCTATTATCGAAGATATAATTCCATGTTTGAAGGCTTCTTCTTATATTCAGGATACTCTTGTTACTTTACAACAGAATCCTACATCATTACCAGGGTTTGAGAGTAAAGATGGCTTGTTGTATTGGAAAGGTCATCTTGTTATTCCTGCTGATCATTCAGAGCTAAAACGACGCATATTACTTGAATACCATTCTTCTCCAATTGGGGGACATGCTGGTGTGCTGAGAACTTTTCATCGGTTGGCTGCTCTATTCTATTGGCCACATATGAGAAGAGATGTTACGGATTTTATTCGTCAATGCATTATTTGTCAGAGAGCCAAGTCCCTACAAACACAGCATGTAGGTCTGTTATCTCCTTTACCGATACCTTCTCAAATTTGGGAAGACATTGCTATGGATTTTATTACTGCCTTACCTCCTGTTCAGGGATATTCTGTCATTTTTGTAGTCATTGATCGCCTATCTAAGTATGCTCACTTTATGCCCTTAAAAGCTTCTTATACCAGTGAGCAAGTTGCAGCAGTTTTTCTACATTCGGTGGTCAAACTTCATGGGTTTCCCAAGACAATAGTTTCTGATAGAGATAAGGTGTTTGTGAGTTCTTTTTGGAGACACTTAACTAAAGTACATGGCAGTACCCTTCATATGACTTCTTCATATCATCCACAGTCGGATGGGCAATCTGAAATCTTAAATAGATGTCTAGAGATGTATTTACGCTGCTTTGTATTTGACAGTCCTCGTCATTGGCTGGACTATCTCCCTTGGGCTGAATTTTGGTACAACACATCTCATCATACAGCTATCGGCATGACACCATTTCGTGCTGTTTATGGTCGTGATCCCCCATCCATTTTGCCTGCTGATTTTTCTACAGATATGCCCACTGATTTAGCTAATCAATTGCAGTACATGGATCAATTACTGGTCTATTTGAAGAAGAATCTGTTGAAAGCACAACACAGAATGCAGAAGTATGCAGATTTAAGGCGCACAGAAGTTCACTTTGATGTAGGTGACTTTGTTTTTGTAAAATTACAGCCCTATCGCCAACATTCTGTTGCATTGCGGAAACATAGTAAGTTAGCTATGAAGTATTTTGGGCCTTTTCCAATCACTCATAAAATCGGGACTGTGGCTTACCGTTTACAACTTCCTGATCATGCGAGGATTCATCCAGTATTTCATGTATCTTTATTAAAAATATATCATGGGCCTATGACAACTCCTTATGTCCCTTTACCATTATTATCTGAACCAGAGGGACCAATTTTACGCCCCATTGACATTGTGGAGTCTCGTGTTGTACAGCAAGGAAATGACTGGTTGCCACAGATTCTAGTTCAGTGGGAAGGTCTAGACAATCCTACCTGGGAATTTGTTTCAGAGTTTCAATCTTGGTATCCTTCATTTGACCTTGAGGACAAGGTCCCTCTCGCACAAGGGGGTATTGTAATGAGCCCACATGAGATGGGCCATGAGAATACAAATGAGACTGGCATAGAGGATATTGGCATACGTAAGGGTAATCGTCAGAGGCGACCTACATGGAAAATGAGAGGAAATTAGTTATTTAAGGAGGAAAATAGAATGAGGGGGGTGATCGGTGTGTGTGTACTCTTCCTCCCTTTCTCTTTCTCTCTCTGTGGACCCTCTCTCTGAATTTCCTTATCTTTCTGTTATTGCTTTTCTGTACTGTTCTGACATTTCTGTTATTGTGGCATTTTAGTTTTCCTTTCCAGTATACTGATTGATATCAGGTCTGTGAAGATATCAATCCATTTCAGAATTTCAGTACATCGACATCATACTGCTCTTGAGTTTTATATTTCAGCATTTTCATATCTGTGAGCATTACATTTCATATCTGTGAACATTACATGCATCTTATTTATTTTCTCCTCTTGTCAAAAAAGAGAAGGAAAAAAGAAATGCATCTTATGTAATCCTTTTCGTAAGAACAGCGTCATGCCTTTGGCATAAGTATTTTCTTTCATTTATTTTAACGATTTCTTTTTCTTTTTCAAGCAGTGAGTCGTGAGGATGACACAAGGAGCTTAAGTTCTTTCGTTGAATCAGAATATTTACCAATATGGCGTATATAGCCATACGTTCATATATTATATAGAAATATAAATGTTTGGCGTGTATTGTTTCATCCCAAATTTTTAAATTTGATTGGCTGGGGACTTTTGAAGAGATGATATAGAATAAATATAAATTAATCAGGAACAATGTTTACTCAAATCTTATCCATTTTTAAAAAGAGTAGAACCCATCATACCTCCGTATCAATTATTAAATATTAATTTTGATATTCTTTTCAGTTTGAAGGCTTGAAGAAGTGCCTCTGCCTACATATTACGGTTACCAACATTTAAGGATATTTCCTTAGAATAAATGAGGTGAAATTTTCAAACTTGGCTTTCGCCATAGTCAAAGCTGCTAGGGTTGACTATATATCGATGGCTTCAATATCTGCATCACCCCTCCATAAATGGGGGCTGCTGTTTCAACTTTCAAAGAGCATCTGCATTCGTTTAGCTGGATCGGGGGGAAATAACCAAAATAAAAGTCCTGCCAGTACTATTCCAGATAATCGTGCCATCATATTGCTAAACTAGCAATTTAATTAAGGTGAGAGGCGAGAATAATCGGTGAATAATGCAAATAATGATCCGAATGAATCATAGTGTTGGGTACGTGTTAAGTGGGCTGCGCGAATAAATTAAATCCACCCCGTCTCCGTCACCGATCAGCAAAACAAACCCTTGTTAATTTTGTACCCATCTGTATCATCGACAAAAAGGGAAAGCGCGAGCTTTTAAATTAAATTAACAAATGGAGGAGGATTAAGAAGCTTGATTACGGGTGTCCGCGTGCACTGCTAGAAACGGTGCTGTCCGCCTGTACCAGATTCAAATGATCGGACCATTGACGATTGATTCATCCCCAACGGTAACGAACGTTTGGGGAAAAGAAAACTGAAACTGACAACAACAAAAAAAGAGCGGGCCCTCCTTTTCATGCCAGCCCCACGCAGTTGCAGTTGCGGTTGCAGTGTTTCTTTTGAGGCAAATTAATAAATTATTAGTATTAATTATGTATTTGGCGCAATAGCACGCTTTAAATAAGAAGGCGTGATTTATAAAGTTTAAATGTATTCATATGACAAAGCTTTTTTTATATTAAAAAAAATTAGGTGAGTTTGATGTCGATCTTTCACTAAAATTAGGATATAGTTATAGGATTTAGAGAAAACTTATAAGAGACTTACGAAATCATTTATTAAAAAAAAATTCACAACATGAATACAAATTAAACTCTCAATCTTATAAAATATGAATTCTTTTTTTAGTGTATTATCTAACTCTCATTGGGTTCACATGAGAAAGCTGATACACGTGGTTATCCTTTCCTTCCTTGGCCTTATCATCGTCGCCCCGGACCAGTTGGATTTATCCAAAACAATAGCAATGGGGAAATCCTGGTCATGGGGGAGGAGGCTTAAGGGCCTTTGAATTTGAGGCCTTTTGGTCGTCATATCTGTGGGGACACGCCTGCCTTTCCTCCTTTGCCTAATTGCCAGCATTTACCTCATCCTTTTCATTCATTCTTCTCACAGGTCATAACAATATCGTATGCCCATAATTAAGCAGGGCCGTAGAAATAAGATTGCTTTATATTATTAATATGATCCAGAGTTGGGGCCATTTGGTGGAGGTTGATGACCAACCTGTTAGGTTCGATTAGATGAGGGTGATGTTATCATTGAGTTTGCCTTAAGCTATGGTCTTGTGTTATAAATATCATCGCAAGCAATGATTCAGTGTTGGTGAATCCACAGTTTCAATTGGGATCAGAGGGTTAGAGCTATCCACTCTATCAGATCTTTTTCTTTAATTTTTCAATTTCTAATACCTATTTTCAAATGCTTATGTCGATGCCTTAGTTCTTTTTTCTTGGGCCAGCCGATAATCAGGTTTAAAGTTTATGTAAAGATGTGATTGGGAAGATAAGGGTTTTCTCTTTAGGAGAAGGTGGTCCGCAGGACTATTTCGAAGGAGTATATGGGCCAACATAAGCTCGGTTTCTGTTACATGCTGGGCTCTTCTCCCAATATGGGCCCAAAACAGAGAGAGTAGGATGTGGGCTACGTTATAGTTTAATTCTATTGGAACTTAGCAACAAAAAAAATCTAGCTCCTGGGTTTCAAACTCTGGGGAGTAATACTTTATTGTAATTTCAGTGATGGCCCTTGGGAAGGCATCATAACTTCTAGACGTCTAGGTTTACACCTGAGGATAATAGACGGCTCGCCCTGCCCGACATTGATATCGCCTAAGAGGAAGGGAGATTTCGCCCTGCCCTTGGATCGTGGGTGAGCCCAACCCTTTTCCAAAAAATTATTTATAAAAAAAATCTATTGAAACTGCTTTGTTGGGAGTAAGTTCTGGACCAACTTCACTCGGCTAAGAGAAAGGAATACTTCGTCCTACATTTGAATCGTGGGTGAGCCTAACTATTTTCTCTAAAAAAAAAATACCAACAAAAAATCTTTACTTGAAGTTCGTTGTAAACTATTATTCATATGCTAGATAATTTTGGAATAAACTTTTAAATCTCAGGTAGAGTTATTCCTTCTTTAGAGCTCTTTTATGATATTAGTTTGCCATTAATCTCAAAAAGGAGTTTGGGAATAATGGTATTTATAATTAGAGATTAATTTGGGGAGTTTCTATTTAGAATTTATGAAAGTAGAGGAATCATGCTATTTTTTGATAATGAATTGTTAAAATCATTAGATCCTTACTTGGTAATAATACAAATATATAAGAGTTTTGTATAGTTTTAAGAAGAAAATTTAACTAATCATATCAATTCATCAATTATAATTAATTGGCAGCCTCCCCCTCATGATGGGTTAGATTAAATGTTGATGGGACTTTTATTGCATCTAATAGTAGGGTAGGTTACGGAGGAGCTATTCGAGATTAGTTAGAAATTTGGGTAGTTGGATTCACAAGTTTTATTGGTTCTTGTACTATTGTTGAAACTCAACAATAGGTAATCTATAAAGGATTAAAGTTAACTTCATATATGGGACTCAAGAAGATTATTCTATAATCTGATACAAAGAAAGTGCTAGATATGCTATTGAACTTTAAAGATAATAGGTCTAACTTATCAATATCGCATATATATAGCCTTGTGAAACTATCTTAAGAGTTGAATATACATCATATATCCAGAGAACAAAATAAACTTATAGATGCATTGGCAAATGACGAGTTAAATAATTCAACAATTTTATATGATTGCCCTCAGCATTTGAAGAATCTTATAATAAATAAGTGTTTAGGATATAATCGCCTCATAAACTAGTAGTTTACTTTGAGCGTTTAACCATCTTTTGTAAAAAAAATATAATTTGATAAAATTATTGTGATATAATAACAAGGAAACAATCCTTATTTTATGCGACTCGTCATTTTTTTTTATCTACTCGATTTATTAAAATTTTATCCTAATCACATATAGATAAGACTCATTATTTACTTTGGATGAATGCAGCATGCGACATAACCATCCTAGTTTTAGATAATTATCAACATTGGCCTCAACTCAGCAATGGGCCGGGAGTGGGATGATACGTAGTTGGGTACAATGGGCATCAAAAGTCAAAGGAAGGGAAGGGGAGTCTGATAAAATCAAATAATGGAGGGCTACCAACGGGGTTGATTCGAATGATAAGCGGCTTAGTATCGCTTAAGTGAGGTCTCGAGTTCGAGCCTTGGCGTACGCAGAAAATCCCCGTTGGGAGACTCACGCACCATAGTCAGGTGCGCGACGCGGGTCGGATCCGGATGTAGTCGGGGCAAAACTCTGGTGAACCGGGTGGGCAACAAAAAAAAATAATAATGGAGGGCTAACTAACAAGGTTAATTCGAGTGATAAATGATTTAGTATCATTTAAATGAGGTCTTAAATTTGAGCCTTGATATATGCAAAAAAAAATTATTGAGAGACTCACTCATCATAGCCAGGTACGTGGCGCGGGTCAGATCCGAATATAGTCGAGACAAAACTCTAATGAATTGGGTAGATAATAAAAAAAATAAGAGGGCTACTAGTAAAGCTTGACATAACTAATATATAATTAGGTAATTTAAATTTAATATTTTGGGTTGGGTTCAAATCATACATATAAAAAAATATTTTATTAAAAGAAATAAAATTTATTTTAATAATATTTATATTTCAATAAGATTAGTCTTTCGGAGTAAGCACCTACTTTCTATCTTAAAAGACATAATGGAGAGGGTGGTTGTGCATAGAATGTGCTAGATGGAATCCGTCATTACTAACAATGAACGCTTTGCCATGGACTGTTTGTTGTGTGGGAAAACATGACTTGTTAAGCAACTAGAGTCGTGTCATTGTTAGAAAAAGGGTAGCCACTCCTTAAATGGATAGAGGGGGGCCCACTTAACTAGTCCCCACCAATATTGTCTGGACGCTCCACTTGCGAGCCACTGCGCCACATTTCCATGCAACAAACTTGACACGTATCCAATAATGAAGCTTTGTGCGCACATTGAGCTGTTTGATAAATTTTAAAACTATAATTTTAAAAAAATTTATAGCCTAAATTTTAATTTAAAATAATTTTAAAATAAACAGTTATATTTGTCTATAAATATTTTTAGATAAAATTATAATTTAAAATTATAATTTTAGATAAATTGGTAGGACTAGTTTTTGAAATACTAAAAAAATTTATAGAATACTCAATTACTATTTTACTCTTATTTTTCTTCTATCTCTCTTCTTTCTCCTTCTCCTCCACGAGTCGTCACCGTCACTATTGTCACTATCCACGGTGGGTCACGAGTCGTCGCCGTTGTTATCCACGCTGGGTCTCCTAGTCGCCGTCGCAACTGTCTCCGTCCACGTTGGGTCGTAGAGTTGCCGTCGCTATCGTTGTCGTCCACGTTGGATAGCTAAAGTCGGTGGGTCACTGGGTCGCTGCTTGCCGTCCAGATCTACCGCCGTCCACGAGTCGTTGCTACTCGTCGTCGTTAGGAGCTGCTCGTCGTCGTTGGATCGCCGTTGCTCACCACTATCGCTGCCGTCGGTAGTTTCCAGAAATGAAAATGAGAGGATGCGATTGTTTTTTTTTTTAATTTTCATCTCATACCCTTTCTAGTAATTTATCAATCACAAAAGTCATTCTAAAAATAACTATCCAAACACTTATTTATTCAGAACCACTTTTTTTTCATAAACTCTTCTCTAAAAGCTATTTTTTCATAAACTATCCAAAAATTCATTTTTTCTATAAGCCCATTTTTAAAATCTTATCTAAACACACATTATTTACTACCGGACCGCCGGTTCATACTGGAAACCAGTGAACCAAACACCAGTCCGGTCTGGTTTGGTGCTTGGATCGGGCAAAAATCAACCCAGTGTGACCCGTATTGACTCAGGGTAATCCGGTCCCTACCCAGGCTACCCGCAGGTCTAGGTGGTTTACCCAGGTTATTTTTTGAATGCCCAGGATGTGAAATAATGGTAGATCCAGATCGATAAGAGAGGCAGAAAAGGGAGGCTGAGGAAGCAAAGTTGAAAGAACCTAGGATTGACGACATTTTGGAAACTTCAGGCGGTCAGAGAGATAGAATTGATGACGAATTCGGAGACGAAAGGGCACGCTTCGTCAAACTGTATCTAAAAGCCAGTGGTTGCCGAAAAGTTTTCAGGGTGTGAGCCATTAGGAAGACAAAGTTTAGGCACTCTTCATTGTTCAGGGCCTCAGGCTAAGGTTAAGGGAGAGAGAAAGACGCCTCGTGAAAATATATTGGAAAGCTTAGAATGAAGGAGGTAGATCATATCAGAATTCCTCTTCTCAGCATCCCTCATAATCTTGAAATCATGTTCATTCGTATAATCAAAATGATCACAATGTGCCATGTCATAGGATTGTGAAAAAAATGCTTCTCTATCCGTTCCTTCGGCTTCTCTCTTCAACCTTCGACGTCCAACTGTTCTTCCGAAATCTTAAATCGCCCACCTCCATCTTTCACGCTTCCTTCGATGCCCAACCCTGACAGGATTTCTAAGGAAATTCATTCTTAAAATCTCTCCGAATGATTCAAGCATTTGGAATAAACCAATTTATGTTTTCATTATGTACTTGTGAAGAGAACCTCATTGCTGAACAATAAATAGAGATATCAAGCACTGTTAATTAAGTATTTATATTTACCCATTTTTTCTCCATTTTGCTCGGCATTATTGGAGTCATGATACACGTCTTTATTTGTCTTGCTATCAATCTCGCACACGTTTCCGACTTCAATAACATTTCCTTCCTAGAAAAAATGGCAGAACAAATTCCTGATCGTGTGGTTGTGAGTTCAATAACCCTTTTGGATTTCTCTATATTGTCGTCAGAAGCATAACAAAATTCTCTGTTGGCTAACTGATCTCATGTCTTAATGTCTCTACTTAGAAGCATGAGAGACGGAGGTGGGAGATTCAAGATTGAGGAAGATCAATTGGGGGCGAGGGTTGGAGAGTGAAGTTTTTTTTTTTTTTACAGCCTCATGATATGGCACATTGTGAGCATTTTGATCATATGAATGGACAGGATTTTAAGATTATGAGGGACGCTGAGAAGAAGGATTACGAGAAGACCTGCTTCCTTACAAGGAAGAGAGAGAATGGGATTATCAGAGTGGTAACCTTTTTATGATTGGTTCATGTCTTTTCGCTTTTCGCTTCTCAGTAAGATAAGACTTTAGTATAAAAATAAAAGATATAATAGGACTCTTTTGCCCCCATCAAGCCCTCTATGCAAATATCACTTGATTAAACGACACTTTAAATTTAATTACAAATATTTATAATCAAATGTAATATTTTTAATTAAATTATATTATTTTAATTAAGACCGATACGATCCACTAGAATCATTGCCTCAATCCATTCATTGTCCAGTTCAATTTTTAATATCTTGTTTCTCTCTGTTACTCCCTGCAAAGAAGAAACTTCGCTTCCTTGTCTTGTGACCGTGACCCTATTGGCCGCATGCTTTCCATGTCTTGCTCACATTAGCTCATCTTTCTGGAGCTTTTCAAATTTGCCTCGCCCACTTGTCCAGCAACCAAATTTGTCGAATACAATTCTCAAATTGCCAGTCGTTTTTTCACCTTCCGGGTCTAAAAGGTTGCACGTTTTATGGGAAGATATATCAAAATATCTCATGTTAACTCCTGCATCCGTGTAAGGATCTTACCACCCTACCCCCAAAATATCTACTTATCCATGTCAAGACGAGAGGTGGTGACCATCAGCACCTTGACTGCACTTTTTCTATTTAGCTATTGATTATTAATTGTTATTTACTTATTTTAATGTCGATAAAAAGAAATACTCATGAACACAAACATATGCTGTTCCTGTTATACTCCTCCTATACTCAATATAATATATATCTAATTAATTTAATTTAATTAAATAAATTAGTTAAATTAATTAATATATTATTATTTTTCTAGAACACCCTTAATCCTCTTCTTTAATTTTCTTCCTCATTCTCTTATTTGATTATTATTAATATAATATTAATAAAGATAATTTAAAAAATTATAAATATAAAAAATAGATATTATATTAAAGATCAAAATTAACTCTATAATTAGGTCTTATATTAATAAGATGATGATAAGTATATATTAATAGAAAAGATTGTAGAATAACTATGTATTGCAACAAAACTTTATTAGAGTTTTTGCATTAATCAATTGAACCAGAATAATTTAAGCTATTCTAAATACACACTTAAATAAATGTGATTAATTCTTTAATAAAAAATAGCGAAAATCAATCTAATAATCATTTTGTGGAGTAACTTACTTGGAAAATTAGATGATGGTTATCTCCGTGTTTAAAGTTGATTAGTTACTGGCTCAAAAAGGGGAAAAAGTAATCGATGAGTCGTTCTCAGGTAGACTTTGGCAGAGCTGGAAAATTCAAACCAGGACTAGAAACCAAATGATAGAGAAACCAGAGGCTGCGACTATATAATCTACATCCATCGTCTACATTTTAAAGGCCTAGAAATTTCTGAAGCCAGACACTAATCAGATTAGGTTGTTCAGTTTTAGGGTTGATAGATCGTTGATAATGGAGAAGAGAGGGCAGAAGATCATGGTGGCGGTTGATGAGAGCCAGGAGAGCATGTATGCGCTTTCATGGTGTCTCAGCAATCTCATCTCTGACGACCACAACGACACACTCGTCCTCCTCTACGTCAAGCCATCCCCTTCTGTTTACTCCTCCTTCGATATTCCAGGTTTATTTTAGCCTCCCTTTCTAGTTGTTCATTCCCGCTTCACTCAGGAATTCACTGCCTATTCTTTAATTTATAATTTATGCACTTTTTCCCTCTACTTCTGGGTATATTTACAGGGAGTATATTTTCAAGTGATGCTATTGGGGCCGTGGAAAAGCTCGGTAGAGACTTGGCTGCTTCAGTAATGGAGAGAGCTGAAGCTATTTGCAGAAACATGGACACCAGCAACGTACGCCTCCTCATCCCACTCCCTTTATATGGTCTCTTGTAGTTAGGCTTTGTTTAATTATCTTCTTAATTGACTGGGTCTCGATGGGTTTGGTTTCTGCAGATGAAGATGGAGAGAGTTATTGGGAGTGGAGATGCCAAGAATGTAATATGCGGCGCCGTGCAGGAACTAAAGGCCGACACCTTAGTCATGGGAAGCCACGGTTACGGCTTCTTTAAGAGGTACAGTACCACCCACCGAACCGAATCATCCTCCTTGATTCTGAGGGGTGTTTTTGGAATTAAATAAATGATTGGATCACTGAAAGACTTTCTCCATGCGAATTTGCAGGGCCATCCTCGGAAGCGTTAGTGAATACTGTGCCAAGCATGCTAAATGCCCTGTTGTAATTATGAAGCACCCATAGGACATAATCAAATTATTCTCTTACAAGATGCAGGCTCCTAGGCATACTGATCCAACTCAAATTTCAAATCTGTATAACTCGCCTTTGCATTAATAAATCTAGCTGTTGGAATATTAGGGGCTCTAATTCCAATCAAGAAATGGCAACTTTCCTCGTCTCAAATTTTCTGACGAGATCTCTCTTTTTTGGTAGGAATATGGTGCATTATTTTAGAGCAAAGAAGATACCAAAATTCCTAACTAGAGAGGACAAAAACAAACTCTTGAGTTAATTACGTGTAACCTTGTTATATGTCAAGTACAAAGCTGAAGGTAGGGGAGGACCAAAAAATTGACATGATGATAAGCACTCAATTTCCTTTTTAGATAGCACGGATAAGCACTAACTCTCACCATTAAATGAGCAGATAGTGACTAGATTCCTCATGTCATCACCAAATGAACGAATCCAGTATGACAGACAAGAGAAGGATTTAGAGAGCCAAGTTAAGAGAAAGAGGCTTAATTAATTGTGTTAATTAGTGACCGTAAATTTAACAATACTACTCGTGAGCTGCAGCAGACCAGAGACTTGAAACATACCCGATCACAAATGATTCTTTGTATAACTTTTCCGTAATGTACCGTAATAATAGATAGATTTACAAGAGCAGTTGAAAAAACAAGTGACGCTCCTCTCTCGGTGACAATCAAGAGCCATCAGAACTGTATTATATGCTCGAAGCGTCTGCTTAAGATGACCGCCATGGACGAGAAACCCGAAGCCCCAAAGCTTCCAAGATTTGGAGTTAAGCGAGAAGGAATAGGTGGGAATCCAATGCAATGTAGTAAGATGGTTACGGAACTAGAAGCATAGTGAGGGAAAGAAGTGCTTACACGGCAGAAACCTGAAAGGCCATCGTCTGTCTTTGTCGCATGAGACGAACGAGGTCGAGACCCAATGTCGAATCAATCCAATTCTTTGAATTTGGGCATAGTAGTCACTCTCAGCTGCCGCTAGTTGGCAATTGGCAGTGCGTGGAATCTAAGTCAAATATAAACAAATCCTATTGATTGATAGTTATATCTCATAAATACGATGACATAAGTTCGAATTAATTATATAAATAGAAAACATTTTATTAAGAAAGTTAAAAATAATTTTGGTAATTTTTATTATTCAAAAAAATTAGTCTTTTAACCACAAGTTAGAGAATAACGTATGAACTATATTAAAAAAAATATGCGACAAATAGTAAAAAGTCTGAGATCCCAAACGGCCCGAGTTTTTAGAGAAATCCACGCTTCCGTCCATGTTTATTGTTCAAAATCTAAATGGATAGCCCATGAAGGTTCTACTCGGGCCAAGCTACTTACCAGCCCTGTAAACAAATGGTACATAAAGCTCAGCTTCTGACCTACAAATGTTTATCGGGGCCCAAAAAAGCCTACTAAGTACTTCCGGACCGCAGAGCCGATTTTGTCAAAAAAAAAAAAAAAGTCATATTTTAAATCTAAACCTTAAATTGACTTTTCTCTGGCCGTTATTTTTAAAAGTTTGAGGGACCGCAATTAAAAAATAATAATTTTCTTTTTTAAAAAAACATGATATGAAATCTGACCATGTGATTCAGCATAATCTCTTCAATCTTATGATAATAATGATTGGTTAGGTTGATGACATTTTTGTTCATTTTGTATGTTTTATGTGACACGGGAATCAACATAATTTTTCTATCCCTGTTTGTCATTTTTTAAATGTTGCTTAAATACTGGCGTCATTTTGAGGAAAGAGGCGAGTAATTCTCAGGATCTAACAGACACAAATGGACAAGATTGCTTATTGTTTAAAATTTTTCAGAAGCCAAATTGGAAAGTGACATTAGACATTAGTTGCTTGATGAAAACCGTATGTTATGTCCCAACCTACCGTCATAATATCGTATGTTTCAAGAATAAGTATGCTTCAAAATCACTAAAATGTGCCGCGTAAATCTCGCTATATGTTAGATATGATTATGAATAATGTAGGCCATGTGTTGGGAGCCAAGGTCTGGTGAACCGTATATAGAACTGTTCAATCTTCACAAGTAAAGTCGTTGGTTGTACATGTGATTTAATTATTGCGTGCAAAACAGGGAATCCTCTGTTGGAAATAACTGAAATCTAGTACTCTTCCTCTCCAAATTTTGAGAAATTATTCAGACCCAAGATCGTAAGGTTTACATAGCGACAACAATACCCAAATCTCACTTAATTCAGTTGGGTCGTTAGTTTTGTTTGACACTAACCAAGAAAGGGCGAAAATGAGAATTTCACGACATCAATGATCCAATCGCGAATTGGGTAATCCTAATACTTAAATATAGTTGGACGGTTGCTTCAATTAGGTAAAAGTAGAGAACAGGCTCTAAAAGATTAATTAGTTCTTAATCTCTTCAGATCAACTCGCCATATAAACATCACAACACATTTAAATTAAGCATGGCAGGAATAGTCCAATACGCGGGTCAAAGACTGGATTTTTATAGGTAACAAGTGCACCATTACATCCGTCACAGGATGGAGCGGTTTAACAAACACCAATTCCTGCCCGTTACCTACAATATTCTCACTTGTTGTCGAACATAACGCCCACGCTTTTCTCTTCTCTCTTAAAACTCTGTTTCAGTTCTCCTCCGTTACAACTTACACCCCTCCCTCTTGTTCTACCTTCTTCGTCCACACTTCCATTGAACCTTCTGATGGGAAACCGAATCTCATTTGGTCACACAGATGGCAAAGGAAAGATTGTTCACTGGGATGGGTCCGTGGAGGAATTTGTGAAGCCAGTAGTGGTGGCGGAGCTGATGGTGGAGCATCCACAGCAGGTGGTGGTGGAGTTCCACTCTGCTTTGAACCAGAACAGGCCAGTTCCTTTGGCTGCCGATAAGAAGCTTGAGAGGAACAACATTTATCTGATGCTTCCGTTGAGGCGTGGGAAGCCTGTTAGATTGAACAGCGAAGAATGTCGACGCATTCTTTTAATGGTTGACTCTGCACTGAAATCCAAGTCTCTCTTGTTTTCTTCGAGGTTTCTCTCTCGGATTGCTCGGGTGTGTCGGGAAAGAGCAGCGGGGGAGGGCGTGTTGAAGAAAAATCAAGAGAAAGAGAAGATTCAGGAGAGGTACGTGTGTTCTGAGATTTTGACTGAAATCACAGAAAGCACTCCTGAGTATTTGAGCAGGCAATTTTCTGGAAAAGAGTGGAAACCGAGCTTGGACACCATCGACGAGAAGAATATTCAGAGGAAAATGTCAGGCTGCCTGTTTCCATAGGAGTTCCTAGTTTCATGTTGTTTCTTCTTCTTCTTCTTCATTTAAATGTTGCATAAGGTCTTTGTTTCTTTTTGAAGGGCAGCAGAAACAACGTGACTTACTGATTCTACTGTTCCGTTCCCATTAATCTCAGCAACATCAACAAGCTTGGAAGTAGAACAACATGTCTTGATGTCAGTTTGTAGTGTTAAAATGGCAGTCAGCTCTTCACCGTACAAACGGAAATTGAATTTAACATCTGAATATATATAGAGGCAAAACAATATTTACTTTAGCCTAGACATAAGTCATTTTTTGGTGGCTAGATCATCCTAATATAACATAATATTATTTAGAAAAATTGGCCGATCTACTATTAATGTATTAGACTAAAACCTATATGTGTATATAAAATTAAAATATAAATATTCAAAAGACTTAGGTCATCAGTATAAATATCTTAAGATATTCAAACTGATAGAGAGAGTAGTTATGAGGTAATCACCCATTTTTCCTATTATCTGATTATGCATGACTTGGGGAAGATTTTATTATTGTTTTTAGGAACAATATAGAAGCATTTTTAGAAAGCTCTCTGTGTGACTAGCTCTCTTCTTTTTAGCAAGACAGAATCAGACTCTCTTCTTATCTTTTGAGTGTGTATTTGCTGTGTACTAGAGATTCGAGTCCAATAATAGTGCCAGGTTATTATGTGACTATTTGAAGTAAGTGAACTGATAATAAATATGTCAAAAAATCTACGTATCAAAATATGAAAATCTTATTATAGTCTTAAAAATATAGTTTTTAAAGTTAAAATCGTGATGGCATAGAAGCTTCTCACCTCACATTGCTCAGTAAAAAACCTAAGACCGTGGAGATATGATAATGAAATGAGAGAGAAACCCATAAAGGGCCTCCTTGAGATGATTTGAAGAAAATCTGGGGGTATAGAAAAAGTTCAATAAATGGAGTCAAATAGTAGCAAAGGTAGGTGCGTCCGGGACCAACGTGTTCTACGGGGGCATCTTCTTTGGCTAAACAAAATTCTGTTGAAATTGAACGACTCTTCCCTCTTCACTCTCTCCTCCATCAACGCCGATAATTACTCTGCGATTTTATGAACCGAAAATCCCACTTCCATAATCACTTCTATATAATTCATGCATCCTGAAGTTACTAGATGGTCTCATGGAATAGCTTTCTTCGTATAAATTGAATAATATATTTGATTTCTCTCGCATACATACGCTGAGGGAGAGCTACAAATAAATTAAAATATAAAAAAATCGTGAAAAGGTGAGGTGTGATGCAAGTAAAAATCAAAAGTGCCAAAACAGCAAGGGTCCAGCCCCATTCACTTTCCCCTATGGGAGGGAGGCCGCAGGTTTGATATGCAGGTGTGGATTTATATGCCAATATATATACTATTTAATCTGACCCTTATGAAAAAAAAGAAGTAAAAATAAAAAGTTCAAAATATCTTAGGTAGGTAAAAATACTTTATTTAAGTTCATATTATTTATATTTTTAAATAAATTATTTTTTATTATACCTTTAATTAAATAAAAAAATGACAGAAAAAGACTTTAGAAAATGATAAATTCTAAATTATCAACAATAGATTAAACATTATCAATATAAAGTCTTACTTTGATATTTATTATTTTTTAAAGTCTTTTTCTATCATTTTACCATAAAAATAATTTATTTAAAAATATAAGTAATATGACACTACTTAACGATTATAACTATGAGTATGCAATATAGGAGAGAATTAATAATTCAACAACAAAATGGGCCCTCATGTAGGGTAGCGGCGATAATAGGAGTCCATTTTAGCAATAGCAAAGCGAGTGCCAACCCAACCCAAACGAGAGGAAGGGTTTGTTAGTACTTTGGACGTTGGTTGAGCCACTAGTCATGAAGTCTCAACAAGAGTGGGCCGTAAAGGCACAAGAATTTGGAATTTGCAAAATTCAAAACTGGGAAATGGAGTAAACACGGCGGTAGAAAATATGAATAGCCATCAATGAAGGAGGAAAAATCCCTAAATAGTCATGGTCCCTTTAGGCACTATGTTTTCAAGTAGCTTGTCCTTGTTTTTTTTCTTTTGGGGCCAACATAATAAGTTATGTTCGATTGGGGGATGTTTGAAAGATGCGTATGCAGTGTGGGTGCAGCTGTATGCAGATTAAACGCAACATCCCCCTCCTGCGATTACCCAACATCCCCCAAGGACACATCCCAACTTGTTGTCTTCGATCATTTTTGCCTAAGGATCGAAGGCCCACGTCTTTGATGGCCATTGGCCACGATAAGTTAGGTACAAGTTTTCCGACGTCAACCACTTAGCATATGCTATCATTCTTATTATTACCATCCTCACACGTCATAATTATTTCCCGAACCACCACCCCTCCTTCACCTTTCCCCCCTCGTTTTCAGATGAATTTCCAGACTTGCTATCACTCCAGTTTCACTACCTGAATCATGGAACTACAATTCCCAATCAAAGACCAAACAATAGAAAAAGGCAGCAGATCGAAATCAGAAAGCAAGGCATGGGAGAATGGCGAGGATTTTCTGTAGGCCCCTCCTTGGCCATGTGTTGCCAATATGCTTTGGGCCGTGCTGTGGCTTTCAGTATGGCCTTACTACAACATTCCATCCAAAGGTATGTACGTAGTAGCACTTGATTCCATAGGGCCATCCGCAAAGAGCAGTGTCGTTACTCGTAAGTTCTCCTACTTAATGGTAGGGGAATTATAAACAGTATAATAACTAGATGAAAATTGAGCATGGCGTTTCAAAGGTTGTCCATGATACAGAAAGAAAGAGAGGGGTGGAGTCTAGTGGATGATTTGTGACGCAACGTAGTACGAGTCTGGACCAGAGCATCTCAGACAGCTCAGCTGTTGATTAAGTTTCTTAGGATATGCGGCCTTTTAATGACTCACACTGCTCATATCTCCAAGTAAGCTCTAGTTGTTACTGGCTCTCACCCTCATGGCCATCAAGTTGCCTATTAATTGATGTACCATCTAGTTATTATCGCTCGCCCTTTGTAAGTTGTTATTAATTAGCAACCAGTTACTGACGTATCTAAAGCTACCTGAGCTTGTAAGATATTTATTATAATTATATAACCTATTTAGATATTAATTAGGATAATTAATAAATATTTCTGAGTGTGGCCCGTAGTCATTAGGCTCGGTCTAAGGTGGGTTGGGGACTCAGTTTATTTAAGGTTGTTTTCCTGATGGTGGAAACACAACACAAAACAATTAATTCAGTACTGCTTTCTCTGAGTCCAGAGCGAGACCCACTTCTCAGCTCCCTCTCGAAGGTTCCCCACTGGTGACGGCAGTTTCCACAGTTGTCATCATTGTACCTAATCACCAGCTGGAAGAGCCTGTTGATTATCTGACATTCTTTATTGATTCACAGTTGTCCTTGATTCATTCCAGATCTTCTAAGAGATTAGATCAATAAAGCAATGGCAGGAGGTAATTTAAAGTTTCCGCTGCATCTTATATTTATATATATGATAATCTGGATTGATTATTTCACATTAGAGATGTTTATTTTCTAACAGAGCTTACCTGCATTTTGATTAATACTTGATCACTTCCCTGCTTCGTGGATCACTGTGGAAATTAGAACTCTCAGGGATGTACGGCGTGCCAAATCTCTGTGGAGGAGATTCTGTGTCATCTAGTGAAATAAACAGAGCAACTTGTGCCTACAAAAACGGATGCAGGGAACCGCAGGAGCTACATCACAAGGACTTCGAGGATCCAAATTATTAAACTATGTGTTGCGGACCACTCCGCCTTAAACAAAACACAACACTGTCGACTCCTGTATCTGATAGTAACTTATAACTACTAATTGAACAGAGTAGTTATCCCTCGCATTAAATAACAAAAATTTAATAGAAAGAAATGTTAGATTTAAAGCAGGATAAATAATGGTTATGGATAAGTAAAAGGGTAAGGTTCGTGGAAAAAAACAGACAAAACTTCTTCAACAAGGTTTTTGTTTTTTGGTTTGTTTGGCCAGAAAACTTCTGCAACACGTTAGGGAACCTTCCCAAGACATACTAACAGTTTTTAATCAATGTTCTTTTGGCAGAACCACTCATTGCAAGTGGATGGTTTCTTCTCCTCTATTCACCCATCACCGCACGTGCATAGGGGCTCCATGGTGGGCCCTCCATCATGTCTTGGGAGAAAACTAATCAGGTAAAAGGTTTTTGTACCAGAACAATTTAATATTATGAAAGTTGGTCTTATTACTCATTACATATCTAAGAAGTTCTACCTCCCCACTCAAAGGCGGTCCTCCTCTGTTTACCTTTCTCTGCAAGTTGATCGACAATAACACAACATAAAAATAATAACACAGTACAGCTGTCTCAATTTTTTTTTTTTAAAGTAAGGATTCCTCTTTTCTTTCTTTTTGCAATGCCATCATATTATGGGGTTATCTCAATGATATGCATAAGCCGGAACATGGCGATGAGTTTCCAGCCGGCCGGCGGTCTGTCTTCTTCTCCCTGACCTTTCTTGTGGAAGAAGCTGTCGGCTCTCTCTATTAATAAGATATCTACAACACAGACGACACCAAGTAATTTCTCGCGATTTAACGCTCAATATGTTGCTGCATGTTTGTTCTGATGCCCAATTCCATTTTGACGACCGGGTGAATTATTAACCTGGGGAATAATGTGCGATTTACGCACCCTACTTTCGGTTTTCGTCCATTGAACACTAAGTTAATACAGGTGAATAGCATAACAACTGGTTGCCTCGAACTACTCAAACATTGAAGACTTCACCTTGCTCTGAATTCATATTTTGTCCTTGCGGATTTTAAATATGTAGGTGGTACTGGACTACTGGTACCCCTTCCATTCCATTCCATCCTGAAATAGTGAATCGGTGACTGGCATAATATCATAATCATCCTAATCAGTAAATAGGTTTGATTAATTACGCCAAGGGTGTCAAAGAGGGAATAAAACGATTGCACAGGGGCCAATTAGCATTAGGTGATTAGCGCGGTCATTTATTTAGACTCGAAAAGCAGGGCAAAAAGCTCTGACAGAAGCTTGGACCACCTCACCATGATGTTGCTCAAGAAAGTTTATGCTTGCCAGAGAGATGAGAAATGAAAGCCAGATGGGATAGCGTCGAGAAAATATTACCCTCAAAGCCAAGAAAGTCAATCGGATGCATCTAACACCACCCCTTCATTCCAATTAGTAATTATTAACTCTGCGTAATACGTAGGGCCAGAAGTAAGCGGAGAACAAGATCGCCCATATGCATCCATGTTTTGAACCAATCAGAGCCTACGCCCCCATCCCTGTCTGTATATATAGCAGTATCTATGCATACATGCATATGACACTGACCTTATGTAATGTGAAAGCTATGTAGTTATGGTTCAAAAGCGGCAGGTCAATAATGCTTTGTTGATGTCATTTGATCCTGTTTTGTTAGTCACCAACCCTTATTAAAATCTCACCAGCCAACTTGCGCTGATTATTTACAGTTCTTTATTCAGTAAAATAGGAATAAAAAAGGGAAAAGAAAATGAAAAAGTAGTATGTACATCATGCACGATAATGGATATGGATATCATTAATTCTATATATGTACATTACGCTCCCCCTCCCTGCCTTCACTCCCACACTTATCCCCTCATCCTCCTCTCTCCCACAAATGGCTTTTCCGACGTCGCCGTTGCTGGTTACAGTGTACTTGGTGGTGATACTGGTCGGTGTGGTGGTGCAGATGAGCGAGGCAGAGGAGCCTCTGGCCTGCGATCCCAGAGACGGCAACACCAAGAATCTGGCGTTTTGCAGGGCGTCGCTGCCGATAGGGGAGAGGGTGAGGGACCTGATAGAGAGGTTGACGCTGGAGGAGAAGGTGAAGTTGCTGGGTGACAATGCGGCGGCGATTCCACGGCTTGGGATCAGAGGGTACGAGTGGTGGTCGGAGGCGCTTCACGGGGTTTCCAATGTGGGTCCCGGAACAAGGTTCGCTCCTCCATTCCCTGCCGCCACCAGTTTCCCTCAAGTCATCACGACCGCTGCTTCTTTCAATGGTTCCTTGTGGGAGGCTATAGGACGGGTCAGCGTTTACCGCTTTTCTTCTCTTTTTTTTTTCTTTTTGGTTACGCCCTCCATCTTCCACTTCATGATTCCCAAACAACAAATGCTACGCTGGTCAGGTTTTGGTATTTTCTTTTTGTCAAGTTCTGCATATTAATTAGTAGCTACAGGAGCTCTAGTTCCTTTTTCTATGAAGCTGGATGGAACATTGATGGGAGCATAGCACATTTCAAAAATGGGGGAAGGGTGGGCGCTCTTCTTCTCACCCATATTCTCGAATAGATTCTCTAGTTCGGCTTTCCCACTCAATCCTCCTAGCTCAGTAACTCTATAGGATAGGACGCATCTTGCGCTGACGAATCGTTCTGAATAAGGAGGCCCAAAACATATTTCAATATACTAAAAGCTCTCCAATGAAACATTGCTCTCATCTCTTTTTATCTCCTCCATAATTTACTTTTTTTTATAGAAAAAAAATGCCCTTAATTACCCCATATTTATCAATTAAATGGGAAATAGATTATGAGAGAGAGAATCCAATAGTTCTTTAGATAGGTTTAAAAAATGATAGAAAATTTAAATAATTTAACGTGATTAATTGAATTAATTTTTTAAATTCACATTAAGTTATTTGTTAAAGTAGGGTGATATATTAAAAGAACAGAGAGAGAGAGAGATGAATTTTTACGGGACATGATATATGCGTTATTTTGAATTTGGTAACATTTTACCAAGAAAAAACGTAGCTCACAGTAACAAGCGAGGGAGCTTTTGTGATTTGTTGGGAGCATTTTGAAACAAACCCAAAGTTGCCTTTAAGTTCTCAAAGGGCGGTCGCTGTGTGACATTGATCGGCCTCTTTTACTATGCAACTTGCAGATCGTGCGTGTCAGTGGCTCACGACTTACGAAGTTTGTGAACTCTGAGGGGATTACCTTCATGATTATGATTAGTAACCCCACCCCCCAACCCCAAGTTATTTAATACTCCTGCTATTATAGAGTACTAATTTAATAATTAATAAATGTTAAACAAATCTAACATACGCCGGGAGGGGGGATGCTGTGCGCAGGCCGTGTCAGACGAGGCAAGGGCGATGTATAATGGGGGAATGGGTGGGCTCACATTCTGGAGTCCAAACGTGAATATTTTTAGGGACCCACGGTGGGGGCGTGGACAGGAGACTCCCGGTGAAGACCCCGTCCTGGCCGGTACATATGCCGCCAGTTACGTCAAGGGCCTACAGGGAGACGACGGTAACCGGTTGAAGGTCGCAGCCTGCTGTAAGCACTTTACGGCCTATGACCTCGATAATTGGAAGGGGGTGGATCGCTTCCATTTTAATGCACAGGTACGTACAGCTGTTCTCCTTTATAATTAAAATTAGGACAAATGCATAAATCTTGTACGGAGCTCCCCCTACCTTTTACATTTTATTACTGAAAAAAAAGAGTTTGATGATAAGGGAAGACATAAACAAGTGGGCAAAATCAGTTTTCCCGCCGATTGCTTTAATCGGTGATTTATGGTATTGGAGGGTCTTGGGGACTGGGATGGACTTATGTTGGCCTAAACGTTGATTAAAATGTGATTAAGGAAATGGGGATCTTAGGAGAGGGGACCACTCAGGCTTTTGTTGATGTGTTGTTATCCACTGCCTTTATTACCGATACAGCACTTGCGTGGCCCGACACCACTTGCTAAAACGTATCTCCTGGTCCTTTTCTTACCATTTACTACTTTATCCAAGTGGGTTTGGTTCTTATATTATTTTGAAAGGCCAAGGAGTGACTCGGATGGGTTTACATGGAATAGACCCCTTCCCTTTTTCTGCAAAACTTTCATCAAGTCGAGCTATTATATATCAAATCAAACTAAAGTAGGAAGAGCAAGTTTTGGAAGATGCAATTCATGATCGTAAAGCTGTGGTGGGTTTATGTTTGGGGGGGGGGTGACGAAAAGATATGTTAATATGAAGAGAAGTTAGCGTCAAGTGTGTGAGGAGGAGTTTAATCTTTCATGAAACCCCGTAATCTTGTATAGCGAGCAAGTTGGGGGAAGCCTAATAAAAACAAGAGGGAAAGGGAGAGAACTTACGAGGAAAGTTGGATGAATTGGTGGGCGCAGGTGAGCAAGCAGGACATAGAGGATACGTTCGATGTGCCATTCAGAATGTGTGTGAAGGATGGCAGAGTGGCGAGCGTCATGTGCTCTTACAATCAAGTGAATGGCGTCCCCACCTGCGCCGATCCTAACCTCCTCAAGAAAACTGTTCGCGCCCAATGGCGTCTTGATGGGTACTCTACCTAATCTCCCCCACATTCTCCATTCCTCTCTTTCCAACATTATAGCTCTTAAATTACCCTTTTCACATTTCTTTCTTCAGATACATCGTATCAGATTGCGACTCTGTTGGGGTGCTCTTCGCTAGCCAGCATTATGCATCGTCACCGGAAAAGGCTGCTGCTGCTGCTATCAAAGCAGGCTAGTCCACTACCCTTTCCCGTTCCATTTTACACACAATCAATCTCATAAGTATCTCTACTCTGACTAACTCTATTAAAGCAAGCTAAAACATTAGAGAACTTAATTCTGTTTCAGGATTGGATTTGGACTGTGGGCCTTTCTTGGGAATGCACACGCAAGATGCGGTGAAGAAAGGGTTGTTGAGCGAAGCGGACGTCAACGGTGCGCTGGTGAATACCCTCACCGTCCAAATGAGGCTGGGCATGTTTGACGGAGGGCCCTCGGCTCAACCATATGGCAAGCTGGGTCCTGCCGATGTGTGCTCCAACGCTCACCAAGACCTGGCTCATGAAGCCGCCGTACAGGGAATCGTTCTCCTCAGGAACTCCGGCCCTACTTTGCCCCTCTCTCCGCGTCGTCACCGCACCGTCGCCGTCATCGGCCCTAATTCTGATGCCTCTGTTACCATGATCGGTAATTATGCCGGTAAGCCAGACTAACTACGTAAGCTTTCATGAAACCCCAATGATAAAGCCACACTAACTTACAAATCTAACGGTATCATCAGGTGTTGCTTGCGGATACACGACCCCTTTACAAGGAATAGGGAGATACGCCAAGACGGTTCACCAAGAAGGTTGTGCAAATGTGGCTTGCGCCGATGACAAACTATTTGGAGCGGCTGTAAAGGCAGCCCGTCATACGGATGCCACTGTTCTTGTAATGGGCCTGGACCAATCCCTTGAGGCTGAAACTAGGGACAGGCCCACGTTGCTTATGCCCGGTCGTCAACAAGATCTTATTACCCAGGTGGCAGCCGCCTCCAAGGGCCCAACTATTTTGGTCCTAATGTCTGGTGGGCCCCTTGACATAACTTTTGCAAAGAAAAATCCACGAATTGCGGGCATATTGTGGGCCGGATATCCTGGCCAGGCCGGTGGAGCCGCCATCGCAGATATCTTGTTCGGAGCCGCCAACCCAGGTTAGTTTCATTGTTTGCCTTATTGCCCACTTTTAAACCATCTATGTGCCCGAATGCTTGATCTAAAGATGAAATGTATGTGACATGGATTTGCAGGAGGGAAGCTGCCAATGACATGGTATCCACAAGAGTATCTCACGGACTTGCCGATGACAGATATGAGAATGCGAGCGAGCCAACCCACAGGTTACCCGGGAAGAACCTATCGATTCTACAAGGGCCCGGTGGTGTACCAATTTGGGCACGGACTAGGCTACAGCCAGTTCGGGCACACGTTGGCAAGTGCACCGACGTTGGTGTCGGTTCCGGTGTATGGGCATCGCAAGGTCAACACGACAGACATTTCAAACAAGGCAATAAGGGTGACGCATGCGAGATGTGGAAAGCTGTCCATGGCCCTTCATGTAGATGTTAAGAATATGGGCTCTAAGGATGGCACTTATACCTTGTTAGTGTTCTCGGCACCACCTTCTGGGTCTCATTGGGCCCCGCACAAGCAATTGGTGGCCTTTCAGAAGGTACATGTCCCAGCCAAGGCTCAGCAACGAGTCCAAGTCCACATTCATGTTTGCAAATTCCTGAGCGTTGTTGATGAGTCTGGAATTCGAAGAATTCCGTTGGGCTCACACAGTCTCCACGTTGGGGATCTCAGACACTCCGTGTCACTTCAAGCTCAGAACCTGGGGATTATCAAGAACTGATTAGTATAATTCCGCGGTGTTTGCATGATTGGTATAAAATAATACATTAGTACGGAAGGTAAGTTTTAAGGATGGGCATTTTTATAAGGGATTATAGTTCCGTGGAACCCTCAATTGAAAGCGTAAGCTATGTGAATATGGCATCCGAGATAATCGGATGGATTGATGTTTTAGGAGGAGAGATTAAGGAAATCCCTCTTCTCATTTTCAAATTAGTTTACTATTCTTTTGTGTGTATTTTAAGTATCAGAAAGTACTGGATCCTTTCAATGTAATCAATCTTTCCCGGGATGAGTAATGAGAATGGATGCCCGGCATTCCCCATCTGCACAGAGATGTCTTTATTTCTGACTACGTGTCGTAATCATGTGCATTGCCGCATATTAAGCAAATTAGTTTACTAACATGCGGCCTTAGTCTTGTGGTTGTTGGTGAGTATGCGAACTCAAACTGCTATAATATCTTGGGGAATCCATAATCTTCCTAGTAGAGCCACGAGCCTCGAGTATGTATTTTGTTGTATTCTGAGTTGTTGCCATTTCGTCAAAATGCCCAATAGTACTATTATCCTATCATTATTGGTCAAGTCTTATATGCATCTAATTTTATAGACAAGTCAGAGATCTTTCGATGAGATCAACTGTTTGCAGATCAATTTCACACACTCCAAACGTTATACCTCATACGTATTACACACACAACACACAGCATGGTATCGAACTAATTTGAATTCGTCGACTTTTATCAAATAAAAGTACAGATCAATCTACGTGTGGAAACACTCCCCACGAGTTAGATTCTTCACAAGGGTCAGCTTTGAGACACAATGAAATATTATTGTCTATATGGTGGCGTCAGCTTAAATAAGTCAAGAGTTATCTATATATCATATCCGTGCAATGTGGAATGAAAGAAACTAGAAATAGTATGACTATAATGATGAATGGGGCATGTGGGGAAATAATTTCGCTAAAAAAAGGAGTTTGGGTTTGGGGGTTGGCCTCCAGATAGGAGAAGAAGGCAGGCAATGATGAATCACGTGACATGTGACTCAACCAACTTATGACACTGAAGCTGCCATGTGCTTCGCCAACAATATCACACCCTTCTCTCCCTTATTATTAACTGATTATTTGATTTATAATTCATCTGCAACCGCGACTTCACCAATCAATTCCACCAGTCCTATCCGCCAGACCCATCATTCTCTATCCCCAAATAACTAATTATGTCCAAAACAAATAAAGCCTACATTTATGATTTCTATGTGTGTGTGTTGTAACGGGGAAACAGTGGGATGCACGTATTCTATTCTACTTTTTTCTTCTTCCTTGGATTGGGATAACATTCTCATGTGAAGCAAAGTGCAAAGTGGATGAATCATGGGTCAGAATGTTTAGTTAAATACATATTAATCCCAGAATGATGCTTGGCTTTGAATTCAAGTTTCTCTTTTTGAACTTTTATAGGTGCCCTCAATCGGGTGGGGGATTTCGGGGGAATATCTTTTCCCATAAACAAAGGGAATAACCAGGGCATGCAGCTAAGCAAACTGGGGGAAAAGACCTTCCTCTTTTCTCTTCCCCTCCCACTATTATTCAAAGCATATAACTTTTGCAAAGGCTGACTTATTGGGATGGGCTCAATAAAACAAATCCCTGACCAAATAGATATATTACAGAATTTCTGAGATCCGTTTGTGCAGTTCACGGGGCATGAGCGGCCATTGAGGCACCCCTCTGAAACAATGTGGCCAACTTCTCGTATACTTATCCATTCCAAGGAGATTGTACTGAAAATATTCACCGCTAAAAAATGATAAAAAAAGTTAATAGATAACCGAGTCTTTTAATCATAATATTATAGAACTAAATCGTGCGTATAAAAACAATTTATTGGGAAACGTAAAATTAATTTTAATAATTTTTATATTTTAAAATGATTAATTTTTAGTTATTCGTGAGATATACCACTTGCACTCAACTTAAAAAAGAATGAACTGAAAAAATTAATGGGACACCCCTGTGCCCTTTCCTCCATGGGATCGTCAGACTGTTGGCTGTTGATAGTTCAGCTTCATGATCAGTCCGTATGAAAGAAAGAGTGCGCTTATTGAGTGCCCTGTATACAAGATAAGCATTAGGGTAAAATGGAACTCATAAATAGAAAAGGTACAGCTTTTAAATGGCTGGCCTTATATGGGTGACAGTGAATGATGAGGAGGAGAGAGTAGCGAGGTAAATTATGCTCTGGAGTGGTCCAGAATGTTGAATGCTCCTACGTGGGAAAGCGATGAATCATTGGGGAGAAGGACGAGGTGAATGGAATTGTCAATGGGACGTCATCGTATTCATTTTCGGCTGTTCTGATTAACTACGTACTGCCTAGTAAGTGGTGCTTTTATTTGACAACAACCCGTCATTCGTTCACTTCTGTGGGCTATGCTTTACCTTTTTTTTAAATGTGTCCAATTAATGCCATATTAGGCCTACTCTTTGTTCCTGAGAGGCCTTTTCAGACTTTAGCTCTCCGCTTTTTCCATCACTTGTTTTTTTCCTTAATTTTTTCAAAATATATCAGCTTCATCTGCCGTCCTGTTGTCTTCGCACTCTGTTCATTCATTTCATTTTACTGTCAATGGTACTTGCGTGCGCGCGCTTCATATCTAGATAAAACAATTCATATATATAAGAAAGTAATTAGTATATTTTAATTACCAGGCACGTGTTTGTGTTTCTGTTTGTGTTTGTGTGAGGGTGACATCGCACGCAGATGAATCTCACAATTATAATGGGTTATCCTTAGCCGCCAACAGAACAACGAGGTTTCTTTCATTAATCCATTCTTTTTTATTTTTAATGATGCAACACAAGACCCACTAAACGGATCGATAATTTAAATTTAATTTCTGTGTGACTTGTCTATTCAAATATAAATTGCCTGTAGCGTGCCAAATGTCAGGCTGCAGAACGCCATTGGTAGCTGACCCCTCTCCCACGGGTCACCCCCACCAGGAAAAAATAACGAATCAGTAGCATGAATATGTGCTCCAAATTTTGAGCATGGGATCACGCTTTATATTTTATATACATAGAACAGATCAAGTCTGACAAAAGAGAGTGCTTCACTGGCGGTTCAGAGAATGACTTGGCAGAGAACGCATAATTGTCATTAAACAAATGGAGAAATAATAATACATCATCATGAAACAACAATGACCTCGACTCAAAGCTTGTTCGTGGCATGTCTCGAAATTTGAATTTTGAATTTGGTGGTGATGAGCTGCATTATTGGGGAACTTTTCTGAGGTCATAAGCAGAAGGGGCAGTGGCGTGTAGGAGTTGGAGTTGGTTGGCCATTTCAGGCTAACAAGAAAGAAGCCGAATCTATTTCAGCATTAGTTAGCTTGCAAAGCCTAAAAGGTGCACATGCCTCAACATCCCCACGTGAAACTTCATCCACAACACACATGCATCCCACAGACCCCGCTTTTAATAATTTGAGGAATGCACACACAGATGAATAACACCAATCCTATTATCTTAATCATGATCTAATGGTATGAAAGTTTCTTTGTAAATGCAAGATCGCGAGTTTGTATTAATCACATGCGTAACCTTAAGCCATTAGCATTTTCCATATGAAACTTACCCAGCAGCTAGCTCTAATCTCATCCGCGAGGGAATCTCATGGCCTTTGGCGTCTCACTTTTGCCTCATTCTATACAAACTTGTCTATGGGAGAAGCAGCTTTTCTCTATTTTTAATCCCTGCTAATCTCTTTCTTTTACTTTTATAATGACTCTTTCCCAGGATGGGAAGATTGCAGAGGCTGGCTCATTATTCCTTCGTTAATTACCATTACTGTTATTATATATGTAAAATTAGCATCTTATTGAGCGGGTAAGCAATGGCCAACCTGGAAAAGTGGGAACTCATATATCTAAGCAGAGAATCCTAGGCATCCAACACTTAATATATATTCTCCCGTGTTATTATTATTTCTGTTGTTGCCTCTCTTCTTCTGGTGTGTATGTTGCTGTTATGCAATAATTAAGTAGTTCAGTTTTTATGCTTTATGTGTCTCCTAATTAACTAAACGAAAGGGATGCTCTGTGAGTGACTAGTAATCAAGATTTTCTCTAATACAGCCATGCATGCCTTCGTTTATTGGGGAGTTAATTATACTCGCATGCAATCATAATCAGAGTGTTGAATAGTTTTTTTAGTTAGTAATTTAGTTTGTTGGTTGATTATTTAGGTGACTCATAATACAACCACAATACCATATCTAACCATCAAATAATGGATCGGGTAATCCTACCTTCTTTTCTATTTTAAAATTTCTACCCAACTATACATATATAAACATTATTAATATAATTATTTTGTGGAAAAAACCATTTATTTACCTTAATCATATTAATATTTATGTTCGAATATCTTTTTTTTTAAATGGGAAATTATATTCATAATGGTCTATGGATTATTCCCTGATTAATCAAACAATTTCATTATATTTAAGTGTCTGTTTGTCATAGTTCAAACTTTGTTAGTGCATAAAATGATAACAACATGATTCCTATGAACTATTAGGGCCCTTTTGCCCTGATTTTCTCACCAAAAGGGATAGAGATCCAAGCACCATATAGCAAGTCAACACCGAAAAGGATACTTGTTAATTACTTGTGTTTTAGGCCAACCCTATCACGCAAGAGACTCTGCGAGTCAACTAAAATGGATGGCGCGGAGTGTGAGACCCATATCTTAACTTGTCAATATTTTCAATGAGTCTTGACTTTTAATTAAATTTGCGACGAGGAAATCAAATCTTGGATACGCATGATGGTGCATAAATCGGTGGGAGATTATGAGGTGGCAGGCAAGAGCTACTAAATTTAAAAATACGAGTCAATGCGATCATTTTGCGTGTAAATCCATCAAAATCTACATTTAAATGCTCTTTCTTCAAGGATGAAAGAAAGGAACCAAATTTTATAACGTGTTTACATTAACGTCTTTAAAATGACTTTTGTCATAATTGTATTTTACAAATTGAGGTTAGAGTTAAAAAGAAGTAATGTGATTCAATTTATGTTTGGATATACTTTTATAAGTAAAAGTAGTTTGATAAAAATTTATTTAGATGAATTTAATTTCAAGAGTTTCAAATTTATAGAAAAGCTAGAAGCTCCAATAATCAACTTCAATTTTAATCTAACTTTTGGTTAAAAGGTCATCTTGGCATAATGTTAACCCAAACAACATTTTAGGCTTCAATAGACCAAACATCATGCCAGATATAGCCTAAACATTTTAGTCATTTTAAGGTGGCGCTTCAGCCTATAAACATCACGTAAGATATAGCCTAAACTGATATCTGGACTAAAGTGATTGTCTTTTCTTTTTTTTTGGAGTTAAAGGGGACACGCTAATGACCCAAGGACGTTAAACACAACCTAAGCTTATATTTAGACCAAAGTGATTCTTTTTTATTTTAATTAAATGGGTATATGGTAACAATATTAAGTTATAAGTGAAACTGAATCATATAATCTCCCGATTAAAAGGAAAATTACATATCATTGGACTATAGAGATTTTAGTGACCAAAGTAGATCAGTCACAGAAGAGTAATAGCATTATTTTCTTAGAACTTTTGTTTTATTACTGTTTGGGTGCGGGATAGTAAAAGGTATTAATGATTGGATATGAGAAGTAGGTGTGGGTGGTAGAGAAAGAGATATGGGTATGAACATGAATTGAAAGGAATGAAACGGAGACGCGGACAAGTCAGGGTGGCATGGTAGATGATGGAAGAGCCCCTTGAGCTCTCAATTTACAAGGGTGTCCTCTTTATGCTTCCACCCTCCTCGTTCGCCGGAACCCCAACATCAATCATATTCTGCATCTACCCTCCCTAGCATCGTGGGCCATCCCCTGCCTTTTCTTTTCTCTTATCCTACCCCCAAGTTTTAACTACCCCCAACTTGCCACTTCATCTATGCTCTACCCAATAAAATTATTTCTTTCTCAATCGTTATTCTTTTATTTTTGTATTTTAAAGTAATATTGTTCCAATTTTCACATCACCCGCCTCGTAAACTCTCTTTGTAATTCACCCCCTGTCCTTTCAGAATCTCCTTTCCTTGATTTATTTTTCAACTTCTGCAACAAAATGAAGGCTCTCGTGAGTCTGCTGGGCGATCTTTGCTAGTGGTTGAATGAAGGGGAGGAAGTAGAACGGATGAGATGAAGCGAAAAAGAGAGAGAACTTCCCGACAAAGAAATCGATCCTGGCTTAATGACCACAACAGGAGAGGGGAATTGAAAGAAGTGTATCAAGAGAGGTGAGAGAGAATATAGGTTCGAATTAAGGAGCTTTTTTGGTCAAAAGAAACAAGTATAGATTTTAAAAGTGCCACATGGACAGAGAGATAGGCTTATAATTATCGACACGTGTATTTTTAGTGGGAAGGGTCCAAAAGTTACGTATTTATTTGAGTTGACTTTAACTTTTATGAACCCCCAATATTTAATTAAAAACAGAGGATAATAATTAGAGGAATGGAGGAGATTCGACCAGAACTGAGAGGAGAAATGCCAGGCGGGAATTAATTGAGACAGTTGCATCGGAATTCCTGAAAGGACCTTACATGTGGATAAGAAATAATGGAGAAGGATGGCCATGAGACGAGGGCTAATTATGGGGGCACCTATCCTCTAGGTGGCCAATAATAAGGGGAGCTAAGCCTGGGAGCCAATAGGAGAGCGTTCTAAACTCTCATCATGTAGCATGACAAGTCATTTCATTTGTAGTATGAGGAAGACGCAACGCTCCATCTGCATGTGTTGTTTCCCCGCTTTTGGAGACCCGCTCTTGTAGCACAAGCAGCCACACAAATATTCTCCCCACGTCCCTCTTCGACTTTTCCTCCTCTCCATTTAATAGTAATAATAATAATAAAGAAGAAGAAGAAGAAGAAACAAGGCCAAAGTTAAAGATGGGGTGATCATTTATACTTGTCAATCCTGGAATCATGTTTCTTGTGCCCTTAAGCTTGCCCCTAACTCAAAGTCGCGGGCCAGCCTTTACATGTGACAAACGTGGTCTGTTCCTTAATCAAAACATGCGCCTCATCCTTATTATCCACATTATACTATTCTTAACTAAATTTGTTTATGCAGCCGCGGCTTCAGAAACTCAAAACCCGCTGACGTTATTGAACAGTCAGAGTTTGATGCCTACCTCTTTGGTTTATTTTCATCTCAATCATTTAATTAAAAAGAAGAGAATATATTATTGTTAATCTTAATTTATCACGCACAACTAACAATATAGCTAGCCCGCGGTTTAGTAGTTAGTTTACGTCGAATACTAATTCCCGTGAAGCGCCCGGTGCAATGATTATATTTAATTAATTTGTCAAACTTGTGTTTTCAAATACCTTCAACGGCGGCCAAACAAAGAACTGGCAAAAACTCACCTCCAATTTCCCTTTGGATGGCTCCCACTTTTGCGTCATCGGCTATATTGAAATATTAAAACTGATTTTGTTCTGTAATGAAATAATTCAACCGATCCGACCAGTAAAATAAGATATAGAAGGGGTTAAAAAGAACAACGGCGTGTACGTGAAAGGGGCAAAACCTTGGTACGAAGAAGCGGGGATTTCAGGAGTGTTCCTTGGCCCCGTCCTGCAGGAAGTTGCACCTGTCCAATACAAACATCGGATTCGCTCCCTTGACTGTTCCATCTCAAACCTTCATCACACCGGAGTCCCAACCCTTTCTCCTTAGTTCCCCTATCAACCAATATTTTTAAACAATATAGAAAAGCTACAATAAGAGGGGTTGCCATATTTGTTCTTTGCTGGTGGGGTGACGAGGCAATTCCAAATCAAGGGGATCCCGAAGCTTTTCCATACGAAAGAGGAGTTCTTTCGCCGTAAAAGCGCAACGACGCTAAAATATTTGGAAATATAAAGCAAAACAAAACTTTCTTCCCGTCTCCCTTCCATGGGATCGACGTCGCGTGTCTTCGACTCCCTCACACTTAAACTATTCTCGTGTTCATTTTTACTTTAACCATGTTACCAAATTATTTGCTATTCGGAGTAGATAATAATCGAAAAGAAAGTGTGGCCTGCCTAGGAAAAGAATTGAAGGGAAAACGACCGCTCGAAACTAATCAATCAAGTGTACACATACATAGCTTGTGGTTTAAAATAAGCCAACCATAGGCGGGCTGGCATATCATTGTTCTAAAAATATAACTAATCCCAAATCTGAGAAAAATGACAGGAGACATCTTAATTCCTTTTCAACATGTCGAAAAATTAAACGTTGGGGCATTTCTATTTTTCGTTCTCATTTGTTCTACTTGCCGCTTAAACTTGTTTAACTCGATTGGCTGGTTCGATGACTTTAGTTATGACCAAGTTACGGACTCGCTAGATTGATGCTTGAATCGATTACAAACATTGATAACGATTTTGCATTTCGAAGCATGAAAGACAAATAACGACGACTCGAGATTTTGGAGGAAGCTACAAATGACGTGGCAAAAGTTATGATAGGAGCAAAACAGAATAAGGAAGAAACTGTGGGGCATGACGAAACAGGGAGGTATGGATGGAGAGCAACGCGATTGGAAGGAGATGCTGTTCCAAAATATTGGCATTTTCCTCGTCAACTCTCCTGTTACAGTGTTACTAACCAGTGAGCTTCTTTCATCGTCAAGCGTTTTCTGCACATTTTGTTTTGTACTCCCTTCATTTGCTGCAAGTGTGTGACGGATCTTCTAAAACTTCTAACATGATTTCGTTCCTTTCCAAAACTTGCCACGTGGCGTGTCCGTATAAGCATTTTCCGGTGCAGCTCTCAGAATAGGTTTCAAGCTTGACCAATTTGAATCTTTTTTGTCTTTACTATATAATATCATCTTTTTAATGGTTTTTAAAGTTAGTTAAATATTTAATAAAATCTTAATTTTTTAAGTTTATGAATTGTAATTTTAATTCTCCTAAAGTCTACATTTTTTTAATTATAAACACTAGTATTTTAGGCTAAAGAAACTTAAAGGATAGAAATTTATAATTTTAAATTTAAAAAATTAAAATTAAAATGAGGAAAAATCGAGAGAATATAAAATGAGGACTCGTGATTGGCCACCGGTTATCCCCTATAAAGTTGTTATCACCGGCTGCAACCCGTCACATTATTTCTGTTATATTTTTTTCCGCATCTTCTATTGGATATAAAATTATAGATGTAAGCAGCGGCAAAACTCCTGGTCCTTGGTGGCCAAGAAAAAATATCTCACCCATTAAGAAAAATGTAAGCGTCAGAAACCTACTAGCCGCTAAACTCGAGAGTTTAAGCAGGGAAAGAGAGAGAAAATGCGGTGTTGCCAGCTGTGAAGGCGAAGGATGAAGGCTTTTCCATAAGGGTCAAAGCTGTCCATTTCTCTTTCAAAGCTTTTACTCTACGCCCCCTCCCTCCCTCTCCCTCTCTACCACCTCCCCAATATTTACAGGAATTCATTTTCTTCATCCCCCTCCTCTCAGTCCTGAACCTCTCTTTCTCTCCCTCCTCCCTATATATTTATCTCCCCTCATTATTATAGCACAGGAAATATGTGCTTGCTTTAACTGGGGAAGGGGTTAGAGAGAGAGAGAGAGAGAGAGAGAGAGAAAGGGACCTTCTTAATTTGATGTTTCAATCCAGCATTGAATCTTCTGCTTCATTCTTCATCTCCATCCTTTGATCATGGCCGTCACTTCTCCCTCCCCCAACGCCTCGGACAAGAAGCACTGGTGGCTTTCCAATCGTAAGGTTAATTAGCTACCCCGACTCTTCTCTTGCAATGTCTGCAATTTCGGTTTTCTTGCTGTTGATTAATTCTCATTGGAAGCTTTCTTCCCGCGTTAACATCTTATCTTGTTTGTGTCTGTAGATTGTTGAGAAATACATTAAAGACGCTCGCGCCTTGATTGCCACCCAAGAACAGAGCGAAATCTCCTCGGCTCTGAACCTTCTAGACGCATCTCTGGCCATCTATCCACGCCTAGACAAAGCCCTGGAACTCAAAGCCAGGTCTCTTCTGTTTCTGCGGCGGTTCAAGGAGGTGGCCGATATGCTTCAGGACTACATCCCAAGCCTCAAAATGACAAGCGAAGACTCAGCCTCCTTTTCTTCTGATAATTCGTCACAGCAGTTCTCGAGGGAGGGGGTGAAGCTCCTTTCGTCATCCTCCGAGTTGCTGGGTCGGGACCAGAGTTTCAAGTGCTTCTCTGTATCAGAATTGAAGAAGAAAATCATGGCTGGACTATTCAAAAGTAGCGACGAAGAAGGGCAGTGGAGGTAAATTAACATCTTAAATATTCTCTTCCTGTTCCATTGTTTTTCAGCATCTCAACCCGACCCACCGTGTTTTCCCAACTCTTTGTTCCAATTAATTTGGACTCTCTTCAATTTGGTTTCGGCTATTACTGCCCGTATGTAACTTTGAAATCTGATCGGTGTCCATGTTATACTGAGTAAATGATCATGCCAGCTCTCATAATTGGTTTCCAGTAAATGTTTTTTATAATATAAAGCACACAAATCGCTTACTATTACGATTTTTCCGCTCGTGCATGGTGAAATGCTGTTACGGTTTCAAAGTAATTTATTTTTGATTAATTTGAATTTCAATATCAATAGATAAATGAAAGTCCTTCGCTCCAACTGAAGCACTATTTTGTTCCTCAGTTGAAAAAAATTGACTTCATAAAAGTAACGGGTTCGTGTTGAAAGTCCATAGATGTCCGAATGCTAGTTCTTGAACATTGTTACTTAAGTCCGTTATTACAGTGTGTGCGTTTAATTTCTCTAATTGAGATGTGGGTTACAAAACGACAATGGTTGACTCTTTTTCATTCCAATGCAAATTACAGGTACTTGGTTCTGGGCAAAGCATGCTGCCATCTAGGTCTAATGGAGGATGCAATGGTTCTTCTCCAAACAGGTAAACGCATTGCCCGCGACGCCTTCCGCCGCGAAAGCATTTGCTGGACTGATGACAGCTTCTTCTTATCTGCAATCACTTTCTCCGGTGACGCTACCAACCCAATACCCTCCGCTCCTTCCAAAACACCTTTCACGGAGTTCGAAGGCATCGCCCAACTCCTCAGCCACATCAAGCTCCTCCTCCGACGTCGCACGGCTGCACTAGCCGCCCTCGATGCTGGCCTCTACTCTGAAGGCATCCGACATTTTTCCAAAATCGTTGAAGGCCGCCGCAGCGTGCCGCAAGGTTTCCTCGCCGAGTGTTATATGCTAAGAGCCTCCTCCTACCGCTCCGCCGGTCGCATTGCAGAGTCTATTGCTGACTGTAATCGGACTCTGGCTCTCGACTCGTCTTGCATTCAAGCTCTTGATACCAGAGCGTCCCTCCTGGAAACAATTCGATGCTTGCCGGATTGCTTGCACGATCTTGAACACTTGAAGCTTCTGTATAATTCGATCCTGAGGGATCGAAAGCTTCCCGGTCCTGCTTGGAAGCGCCATAATGCGAGTTACAGAGAAATTCCTGGGAAACTCTGCACTCTCACCACTAAAATCCAAGAACTTAAACGAAGAGTGGCTTCTGGAGAAACTAATAACGTGGATTACTATGCTCTGATCGGGTTGCCACGTGGGTGTTCTCGGTCGGAGTTGGAGAGAGCTCATCTATTGCTCTGCTTACGACACAAGCCTGATAAAGCCTTCAACTTTATTGATCGCTGCGAGCTGGCGGACGAACGTGATCTTGATTCGGTTAAGGAAAGAGCTAAAATGTCTGCATTGTTGCTTTACAGATTGCTTCAGAAAGGGTACACAAATATAATGGCAACGATCATGGATGAGGAAGCAGCTGAAAAACAGAGAAAGAAAGCAGCGGCTGCATTGCAAGCCGCACAAGCAGTCGAGTCTTCCAGATTGGAGTCCAATTTGAACGTCTCAGAGAAATTGTGTGGCAATAGGAATAATTGTTCAGTGGAAAATAAACCCACAATAGTATCTTCTTCGATTGCGAATTCGTCGGTTTTCCAAGGTGTATTTTGCCGTGATCTTGCTGCAGTCGGGAACTTGCTTTCGCAGCCGGGATTTAGCAATCCAATTCCTGTAAAGTATGAGGCGTTGAGCTGTTAGCTGTTAATGAATCGATCCTTATAGGAAGAAAAATTGAGGGCCCTTTAGGATTATCGCCGGCAGAAGGGAGTCGCTGGTTCATATGCTTGATTGTACAAAATGATATTTTTTTTAACTGCCGGAAAATTTTGTCACTTTTTCCGTTTTCATCTCTATGTGTTGTCTTTTATCTATTTTAGATGTACAGAATATCGGTACTTAGTGAGTCTTTTACTTTGGCCCTTAATTGAACTTCTGTTCTGTCCAGTTCGATGAATCCTATTTAAATTAAGCTTTAGGCTACCATATTAATCATTTTTTATATTTATAATGAATTTGGAATTTAGGAAGAAACTTCATCCATTTGTTTCTGAAATAGGTAAATGGAAATAATACTGTTGCTGTAGCAACAGGAGCTATGAATAGGGTCATTAAAAGCGAGAGAAATCAGCACGGACTGCAGCTGCTAGCCTCGGCCCCTTTTGATCTTGTCCTATCCGCTCCGCATTTAATTTTTCTCTGATGAAGTTTTTCTAAGAAGCTGAGTGTTCTGACATCCCATTAGATTTTTACTTTCCTTATTTTCTGCATCCGCCAAAAAATTTGCAGCATTCGAATATCTACGGATGAACTCTTTACCCCACTTGGGGGCATTTCTGTTCAACTTTCATGCTTCATTTGACGAAGGGGAAGCTAGTGTTATGAGCAACGGAGTGCACGGGGTTATTGTTATTTGAACGTACGTCTGAACGCAAGATGTTGAAGGACATTTTAAAGTCGTGCATAGAGGGAAGTTAAGAAAACCAAAGTTGGCAGTTCTTTTCATGAGGGCTGCATATATGCAACATAGACCCGAGTCTAATCTACACTCAATACAAGGAAACAAAAGGCCGTAGAGAGGACATGTCAAATCAACTTTCTCTTTGTCATCATGAGAGGGGCCACTTCCCCACTATCCCTTCTTTTCCCTTTATTTCTCAAGATAAAATGCCACATATTAAGTGGGAGTTAGAGCTGGTTATCACCAAATCCTAGTGTAACACAGCAAGTTAAAATGTTGGTAATTAAGATAACAGCCAAATTAAGCTAACCCAAGGTGGCATCTGAAAAAATCTGTAGCTTTACGGGTGAAGAATGAAAGATTTTAAAGAAGGTTGTTGAGAATGAATTGAAGAAGGAAAGGCTTCAGCCTCCGAACCCTAATAATGGTAAATGAGGCGTGGCTTCTGATACAAGGAAAAGCCTGTCTATTTCTTCTTCATCCATGAAAAAGTGATAGTATTATCGTGTTTCTACAGTGATCCTGCGGTCACTCACTCTGCATTTTGCAGCAACGATACAACTGTTGCCAGAATTTATAACTCTCTGCACTTGAATTTATGACTCCTCCTTAGTTCAGTAAGTGCTGAGCCTATGGGATTGGTGGACGCTCTTTTAGAGTGCTGTAATATGAAAAGTAGCTTCAAGCTTGGCATCAAACTAATAATGAAGAGGCTTCTCTAAATGGAAAAATACACCAAACTCTATGCTGTTGTGTAGGAACTTCCTCAATACTGACAAAAATGCTTTCGAATTTCTGCTACTGTTTGAGTTGGCCAGATTAATGTCTCAACGCACATCTGAACGGTACCCTACGCGTTTTAAGTACTCCCGTATCACGCTATAATATATACGTTCTGTTCACACTTCCATCTTCCTCACAGGAACAGATCCACAGTTTATGGTCTTAACCCATTTATTCAACAAGAAGATTTCACCTGCCACGCTTACACTTTGATTACATGCATTGTACATTTTATACCCTTGACTATAGAGTTTTAATTTATTTTATTGTATCAAGAGCTGGCAGCCTCGAGGGTTTTCCCAAGATATTGGGTTTGGGGTCGTCATATATTATTTAAATATTGTCAAGTGCTCCTCAGATTGCCAGGGGCATGGCTTGGTCTGCAAGTATCAGAAAGGACCAGTCAGTAATTAACTAGTAATGCATCACTTCCTGGGCACTAGGGCCATTCATTAGGCCAAATTCAAAATGAATCCGAATTTGATGATAATGACAACAAACACCCGCTAGCGATGGTAATGCGGTCAACCTGCTGGATACGGGTTGATTCGTCACAGGTTAGGATGGAGGCGGGCCAATTCTGGCCCGCCTCCAGGCGGGTTGGTGTCCGCCATGGCGAGTTAGCCCGCCAACTTGTCAGTTTTTTTTTATTTTTTTATATGTATATGGCTATATACTAATTTTAAAAAAAAAAACAAATCACATATGTCAATATTAATTGGATTTGAATCATGATTGAAGTTCTCAAAATATTTATTTAGTCAACTTTGTCACCATCCATAGATAAATCTATCACAAATAAAATAATAATAAAATAAAATGAATATATATATAAAGAAATGACTCAATAAGATAAAATTAATATAAATTAAGTGTAATATCTCTTGTTTGGCTAAGATCTTTAAATTAGTAAAATACAAATGTATAATATAAATAATAAAAAAAATAAAAAAAATGCCAACCCGCCAATTATACCGTTGGTGGGGACGAGGAAATAGGGGATTGTTTATTGATGCAGATTTGGAACGGCGAATTACGCCGTTGGTGGGGACGAGGAAAACATGCCTCCCACAAACACCGCAACGCCATGGATTACATAGCAATTAACCAATTGTTCATTTTTTAAGTTGCTCCTCTGACAGAAGAATATTAGTATATATTATTAAAATGTAGGATGCTATTTATAAATGGCTTGTGGAGAAAGAGAAGGTGCATGCCACGATGCCACTTTAGTGGGGCTCGTACTTACTTTGAAACTCTGCGCTATTTATTTTGGGGACGCTCAAGCTCTAGATTGATGTATTTAATTTGGACTACTGTATTAACGCGCAATGTAAATTCCTGGGGGGAGCACGGCTGTAAAAGTAAAATGACGGCGATGGGCTTAGGGTTGTGGGGTAAACGAGGTTAAAACTGAAGAATATTAGACAGAATCGAAGCATAAAACTATTAAAGAGCACGTGATGTTTGAATGTCGGGAACATGGAAAAGTGGCGCCATGTGATCCTATCATTCTTCTTCTTCCTCCATGTATTTATATGCCTCTTTCTTTCCTACCTACGTGCCACCACGTCATCTTCCACCTGTCATCTCCCCACACGCGCGCGCGCACACACATATATATAATCTAATTTTCTTTCCCGCGGTACACAATCTATTGATTGTTTTTTTTTTGTATAAAAAATTCTGAATTACTTCATACTTGTCCGTGTAGGGCTTAATCTCTGTGACAATGGTATGAATTGTATAATTTCGTTGAGCATAAATTTCACAAAATTTGGTAAAAAATTGCTTCTATTTTGCGCACCAGCCAATTTAAAACCAATTATTGTGTCTAATGTTTAATTTTTACAATAAGTCAGGAGAATATTTATTATTGATGACATATTCAAACTCTTTTTACCTGAGGGAGCATATGAATAAAATGGTTGTTGTCATTTTTCATGCCACGTCCTTTTTATATTTTGTAAAAAGAAGGAGGATACTATTTATGGAGATCTGAGTCTAATTAAAAGGATGAAGGACGCTTTACAACTCAGAGTCGTATGGACTGCGTCCTTATGTCACCATTCGAAAAGAGTGAATCAAGAGTCGGAGTATATATATATACAAACACACACACATAACATCTGAACCATACTAGTCTTTCTGATTATTCAAGTCTACATGCCTACAAACAAGTGGCGCCATTTACTCACGCTCCATTCTTAACTGCGCTTATCTGTACATAAGTCAGCATTTGCAGGAGAACCCTTCACTTACCCACATTCAAATACTTGGAGAGAAGGACAAGATTTATACGATTTTCCTTTCACAACATGTCATTTTTATTCTGCCACTTTTCTTTCATACGATACAAGCAGATCATTTCTCTCAAATTTGGTCATTTTGACCAATTTTCCCAAGTCCAAGGCAAGACTACGCTAAAGGCTATTTCTTTAACGAGTTTATAAAAAGAGAGGCTGAGGCTACTGTTTTTCTTCTCCCAGATAGGTTAAATGCTATTGGCTGTGGAGGCTGAATTACATTGATAATATATAGTCTCGCGTGTTTAAACAAATTAGCTGCAGCAGAAGAAAGCCACGAGGCAAAATGACAGCTGTGCCTTTTTGTATTTGGGGAGTTCCCATGCTCAAATTATCAAAAGTCTCGTCGAATTTTCTCCCCTGTCTAAAGTTCTTCTTCTTCAAATTTCCGCTTATAATTTCTTGAATCCCAACTTTCAATGACTTAATAGCTCAATTCTTTAATATTCTATCGCTCTCCAAGAATATCAACCAGTTTGCATTATCGTTTTTATACTGCTCTTATATTTCACGGTGGAAAGTAACAACAGCTTTCTTTTAAAAAAAAAACAAAAAAGAGGAAAGAGAGACTATTCTGACTTCAAAAAAAACATATTTAAGATCCAAATCTAAAAGACTAAAAATATTTCAATTTACTGGAAAAGAAAGAAAGAAAGAAACTAGGACGTTTTCTTATTTGATTCCAAGTACTTGCATCGTCTAGAATTTTTTTTTGTTGCCCACCCGGTTTACCAGAGTTTTGCCCCGACTACATCCGGATCCGACTCGCGTCGCGCACCTGGCTATGGTGGGTGAGTCTCCCAACGGAGATTTTCTGCATTCGTCAAGGCTCGAACTCGAGACCTCGCTTAAACGATACCGAGCCGTTTACCACTCGGACTAACCCCCGGTCCTGGTCTAGAAATTTTAATGGTGACAGTGATAGTTTATAAATGAAGGTGGAGAGTTTAAGGAAACAAGAGGTGGAAAGCCGCGTAGTTTTTATTTGACTCCTTAATATTTGGGCTTGAAATGGGTCCAAACATCTTGCTGAGGTGTATTAAGGCCCAACTCATGACTCATCAGCGTGGGCCAATGCACTACCCACACCACTCGTGGCCCAACAATAAGAAATACAAAATTTGTTCTCCATGCGCGCCCCAATTAAAATAACTCACAGTTTATTCCTAAAAAAACATGCCAGTCAAGAACCTTCCAAGTTCGAAGATGCAACGTAAAGAAAGAGAAGGGAGAGAGAATTAATGGCATTGGTGTGAAAAACGGCAGATGCATGCACCGAGCACTGCACCACCCCAAAGTCATAAACCATCAACCAATCAGTGTCAGCGATGAATGAAACCACGACTTCTCACGAGCTCCATAGATCACATCAACGAAGAGCCTTTGTATATTTTTATCGCTCCATTCAACTTTGCTTCCTTCAATTTATAGAATTCTGATACAAAGATCGATCTCAGAGATGGGTTGGCTTACTCGACTAGTAGTGGCGCTTGCTTTCTTAGCCTCAGGAGTTTTATTCTCTCCTCAAACCTTTCAATCGGAGTCCGACGCTCATATTTCTGGCAAACTCTCCACCTACCTCAAGCTGGCGCATCTCCTCAGCTTCTCCGCCGCCTTGGGCACCGTTCTTTGGGTCACCTTCATCGGCGGCATCATCATGTTCAAGTATACAATCTTTTCCCTCCATTCCAATTTTCCGCCCCGTTCATCGGCGGTTGTATTTGTGCTCTTAGACTGAAATAGTCGTGAATGAATTCATAGTTAAGAGTCAACAAATATCACATTTTCACTAAAATTTTAGGCTCTTCACTAATCAGGATAGCTAATTTTACGACAAACTAGATTATGAAATAAAACTGTTTTGAAATACAGGAAATTCATATCAGCGGGAATTTATTATATATGTCCCCATGAGTAGTTCAAAATAAAGTGTTAAGTGCGTTTGTATTCAGGAATATGCCGAGGCATCAGTTTGGTAACCTGCAAAGCAAGATGTTTCCTGCATACTTCTCAACGGTCGGTATCTGTTGTGCCATATCTGTTGCTTCCTTCGGGTATCAACATCCCTGGAAATCTTCATCCTCTGCTCAAAGATGCCAGCTTGGCTTCTTGCTATCTTCCTTTGTATTCAGTCTTGTAAACTTGTTTGTCTTTACACCCTTGACTATTGAGGTAAGTTTTCTTTTAATTTTCCTTGACCATCTATTCACTTGCGCCTTTCGTTCTGTGGAAAATTCATTCGCCACTCTTCTATCTATAACCTTCTCCCTGTATTTGGTTTTGCTTAGTTACTAGTAATTAACTCGCTTAGAGTAGCGTTTATTTTAATACATGAGTTATTTATGTTGCGATACAGACGATGAGGCAAAGGCATAAGGTGGAGAGAGAAAATAATATCGGGGATGAAGTTGTTGGTTCAAAAAATGAGGAATTAACCAAAGTAAACAAGAAGTTTGGGATGATTCATGGATTATCTTCCCTTTGCAACATTATGACGTTTGGCGGCCTCGCATTTCACTCTTGCTACTTGGCTGCTCACATTCACCTGTGATCTCTATTATTCTCCAATCCAAACCCTTTGTCATATCCTTATTCTCAATCATCAATAATCAATGTCAATAAAAATATAAAATTGTGTGTAAACAAGTGAGATGTCATGTCAAAGTGTTACACATGTTAAACAAGTTTCATATGCGTTGTCATTTTGATTTCCGTATGCATCTACTCCTCTGCCATGAATGGACTATATCCATTTTTTGAACAAAACATGGGCAATTCAAAAACATTGCCACTCGTTCATTTGGCCCAATTAGTTTTACAAATTGGAAATAATAAAGAATAATATACATTCTCTCATTATAAACAAGATTCCTCGCTCTATCCAATGCCCTATTACTCCCAAATAAGTTTTGTTTTCAAACTTAGTGGAACCTAATAAGGTTGTATGCTCCCAATAGTAACATTCGTGCAGGGAATGAAATCACCACGAACAAACGCGTGTGTTGTGATGCAATAATCCTGGAAAACCTTCTCCATGATTCTTCCCCTGTTCGTAACGTGTCAGAGAAAGTGGACGCGTCTTCACTAACATTGACTGATTCCGTCAACCTCCCACTAATAGCACCGGCGTCAATTCCACTAGGGGGAGACATCGGCGGCCACCATGCGCTCCTTCGATGCCATCTCCTCACCTGATGATAACTATTAAGTTCCTGACAAATCACAGTTCTCACAGCTTTTAGATACGACTTCATGTCATGATCTCTTATTATGGTTCCTCCGGAGCCATAAGCAGATCGGTCAGTTAAAATCTCAAGCGGATGGGGCGAGTTCAAGAATGCCAGCCGAGCAGCTTGAAGTTGCTTTCTTGCCTCACTGCTATCAGACAAGTAACCACTCAAAATATACAGACCACTTCCTGGGGGAAGGAGGTGATGGTGTGGGGAAAATTTGTCATCTGGTTGCAGTATAAGAAATTCACCCATCGGTGCATATAATATTTTCTGCATTAAGAGATCACGTATGAGTGATCGGGAGGCTGAGAGAGAGAAGAAGTTTCCTTGTTTAGTTTTCACTTCTGCCTCATAAATAGGGGAGTTTTACCTGGTTCTTGAGACAGGAATGATTCCGGAACTTTTCATTAATAGCCTTGAGTAGCTCTGCAAGGCGATTAGGACAATTGCAAGAAAAGGCTCGTGATACTATGTCTCTGTGCAATGTAATTGCTTGTACATGACTTCGCGGCAATCCAAGCTTGTCCAACAGATAATCACCTCCACACATGATGAATGGAGCACCAAATGTTATTACTGGAAGCAGAGAGGAGGACGGTACTTCCTGTCTTATCAGCAGCATGAGATTTACGAGTAATGCCAAGCTTCCCCCAAGAGAATGCCCTGTGAAACGAAATTTTGCGGAAGAACCTCGTGATTTCAAGTGATCATGCACTTCCTGTAACATCTGTTGATAAATGCCTTTGGCAGCCTCGTATATACCTCTATGTACAAGCACATCGAATCCCTGAGAAACATAATGTTAACTTGTATTAGAGATGGGGAGGAACAAGAATTACGGATCAGGAAACCTCAAAAAGGTGAATGGTTTTGTCTTTAGAATAGGAAATTACCTCAAATTGAACTGGCCCAAAAAGAATGTTTGCTTGCCAGGATGCTAGTGACTCAGAACCCTGTGAGTTGAATAAAAATTCAATTACACAAAGCACGCCCAGAACATATCCTAACTTTGGGGGTGCATTAAAACAACTTCATATCAAAAAAGAGTTAATATATATCTGGCCATTATTTCCACTACCTGGACGACAAAAAATCTTGTACCACTCTGGTCATCGTGGCATGTATACCATTCACAAGGCGATGGAGAAGTTGAGTTCAAATCATCTGCTACAGCCTGTTTCACCTCCTCCTTCGCGGCAACCACTTCTGTCACTGAATCAGCGGTAACCTTCAGAGATGATGCTTTTGTGTTTAACATATTACCACCCACAGAATTATCCCTGCTTCCCTCAAGAGAATCACCACCAACCCCATCTTTTGAGAAATTGAAAGGAGGTACGCCCTTGGTCTGAGAATCCACATTTGAGGGAGAAGTTGGGTAAGCAACAGATGCATTCGTCCTATATGCATTGTTCTCCTCATTTCTTTCTCCGTTGTCCTCCTCATTAGTTTCAACTTCCTGAGTATCAGCCGATGCCTCATTTTTTCCAGTTGTTGTTGCCAGTTTTGTCTTATCCAATGATGAAGTTACAAAACGCAGACCGTAACATCTCAAGAGGTTCTCTGGCTGAATTAACAAATCCCATAACACAATTATTGTAACTAGAATTACTGAAGATCATATAAAACCATTTCATGGCATTTGCAAAGAATTAAGAACAGACCCGCATGCCAAAAATTACTAATAAAAGATTATTCCCGAGTCTCACAAAATTAGAGACGGCAGAGTAGACCTGATATTCAAATAGCCTATCATCGGAAACTGATAACCTTGCCAATTTACCATTAGCAGAATCGTGTCCTACCTTGATTTTGGGTATAGAGTAGGCCAAGTTACCCAGGTATGACAACTGTGCATACAATCTGGCTTCAGTCAAAGACACCCTCCGAAGCATTCTTGAAAACGATTCTCTGTCGAATTGAAAATCTTCTTCGTCATGGTCATCAACCGTACACACGTCACATTCGTCGTCTTCATCGCCAGACTCATTTCTTCGATCATCAATCAAACACTCCCCTTCAATTTCCTCGTCACGCACCTCTGCCTTCTCTTGTTTCCCCGTCCACATAGACGTGACGCGCCAACTCTGGAAGAACCAGCTTTTATTTTCATCCTCTTGACCACTCCCATTGTCCTCGTCAATAGGTTTCTGTTCCATGTTATCCTCCAAAACGGTGTTGTCGAAGGCGAGCCTATTGTACATGCTATTCCCGCTTCCTCCTGGCCAGAGAGATTTCAGAGGGTATTTAAACGAGAATTTGGGGAAAACAGACGTGTGGGATGATTTTTCCGTCGTGGACCGACCTACCGCGCTCACTTGAGATGGATGCGAATTCACATCCAATGAGCCCCCTATTAACATGGCCAGAGCTAACCCAGATATTCCACTTTTTAAGCACACAGCATCCATTCTTGAACCCTTCTCTTCTACCTCTCTGTTTATAACTAAATTGTTCGTGCTTTATGTACAAGGCGGAATCTTTGTGAATGATGCTATAGCCAGAGTTCGAATGGCGTCCAGGTTCCCAAAAACTACACCAGGTTTTTGGTATTCTGTATAAACGCGAAGAGGGGGAGAGAGAGAGATGGAATGGAGGGAGTAGGAGGGAGCTAATTTTAAAAGAGTGGTTGAGCAACAAATAAGATTTGTTTGAGAACAAAGGGGACATGCCTTCTTAACGAATTCTTTTTTCGTCTTCCGTGAACTTCTTGCCTCTCAACAATATTTTTAGCACCGTCCACTAAACTAATTTGCTCTGCCTCTAATATCCAATTTTTTTTTTATTTAGTGAATGATGACATTTCCATGATGTCTCACAGTCACACTCAAATTAAAATAAAACTGAAATAAGATTTTGTCAGCTAAAATCAAGGTACCTATACTTTTTTTTATATTTTTAATTTAGTATATGCGTTTTTTTTCATTTAATTAAATTTTTAATTTTAATCTATTAATACTATTAACTCATATACAAGGCCAATAGTACTAATAGAATAAAATTATATAAATTTATTGTGTTAACAGAATAAAATTAAATAATTTAGTTAAGAAAAAAAAATACACTAGTGTCAAATTAAAAATTTAGTAAAAATATAGGTACCTCTAATATTGTCTTTTCAAAAAAATATTATTGAATGATATAGATATTGTAGAGTGGAATAATTTTTATAGAAAATTACTCATCTAATTCTTAATATATAATTTATTTAATTAATTTAATTAGATTAATAAAATAATTAAAATTAATTAATATCTCTTTTTTTTAAACGTCATAATAATCTTCCTTTAACTTTTTTCTTTTTTATTTTAATTAATTATTATTAAAGGAGTATCAATAGGAGTAATTTAAAAAAATTAATAAATATATAAAATATATTTTATATTTAAGATTAATATCAACTCCTAAATTAACTATATACTAAGATTTGAGGAGTACTAAATTAACCTCTGATTAACATTTACCAACACAAATACTTAAATGCTCAGCCCACAATGCGATAGATTGTACTCCTGTAATACTCAATACACGACCACTTAATTTAAGAGTTAATATTAATTATAATTATAAGATATATTTTTTATATTTGTTAATTTTTTTTAAAATATTTCTATTGATACTCCCTAAATAATAATCAAGTAAGAGAAAAAATGAAAGAAAGAGTTAAAAAATATTATTATGATACTTTAAAAAAAATATATCATATTAACTAATTTAATTAATTTTTATAATTTAATTAAATTAGTTAAATATATAATTTATTAAAGACTCGATCAATGATTGAATATGACACAGTCTTCAGTTTAGTGTGTATACTATTTTATAATTAAATAGGCATGATTTATAGATATATTTTATTATAATTTATAAATATTATATATTTAATTATCTTTTATATATTTTTTCATTTTTAATTAATTATAAGATACAAAAGAATTTTATTATAAAATCTATAGAAAATGACAAAGAAAGACTATAAAAATGACAAATTTTAAATTAAATTTATTATTAACAAATAGATTAAGTGTTACTAACATATCAAATAATATTAATACAATGTTTATTTTAATATTTATTATATTTAAAAATATTTAGGCAGCCGAATGCCATGTATAGGAAATCATCAAATCATCCAATATACTCCTAGCTCCTTAGTATAAAATCTATTATATAATATAATTTATATTATAAAATATTTTATTTATTATTTAATATAAAATTTAATTTTTTTAGATAAATTAAAAAATTTAAATAAATTAATTAATTATGAATAAATTAAATATTTTAAGATAAATTTATATTATATATTTTTTAATCTATCTAAATTAATTAACTAACTCTTATATTAGTTATAATTAATAAATAATTTTTTTAATATATTAAAAAGATTATTTAAATTTTATATTAAAAATGAGAGGAGTATGCTTTATACTAAAGAATGAAGAAGTAAGATTTATTTTATATATATATATATATATAGTTTATAATATTGTGCAATGGCGTGCGACCCCATGTGAAACAAGGAAACTTCACGTACACTTAAAGGCTAAAATAATACTTTAGCCCAAAAAAAAAATATAGAATCGGATTTGGATAGAGGCGTGACCCAAGCATTCAAATTGAAACCTTGAACATTTAGCATTTGACCAACCTAATTTACTGCCCGACGTCCCCTTCTGCAGCGGACGAGGAGACCGGCGAGACATCACTCTGATTTTCAATTAACCTATTCCTTCAAGGTACTGTTTCGCTTCACAACTTTACATTTGAGTTTCATCTCGTCTATAAGCCTCTGTATGTCCATGTTCTCTCTTCTTCTCTATAGCGCCCAATCTCATGGTCTGTTTTGGCGTTTTCGTATCCCCTTGTGGACACATCCTGTCATTCGTTTTTCCTTCTCCCCAATTGAACTATTTTTCGATTTGCCGTTTAATGAATTCTATCCTCTTGAAAATAAAACAAATTGAAATATATGCTTTTGGTTTTAGAGTTTTACGTGGCAGAACTTGGGCAAAAATGAGCAGTTCCTCCGCCCTACCCTCGTCGAAACCAAGAACTGGATCCTCACAACCTTCTGAAACTTCGTCCAAACGCAAAAGAGGCGTTTTCCAAAAGGAATGTAAGAATGATTTTGTAAGTTTTTAAAACATTTTAATTTATCTGTTCTTTCCTTTTCTAACCCTTGTTCTTGTTGCTACAGTGCAGCACATGATGTATGGTTTTGGAGATGATCCCAATGTAAGTGTTATTATCGATCATTTTGAATAAATATTTACATTAAATTGAAAATGTAAGAATTAAGCCACCTGAGAGGGAAGGGTGTGTGGGATATGGATAGATTGAGGGTTTAAACCTTTTTGGTGTAACAAATTAGCCACTGCCTGAAAGTGTAGCACTTATGGAGGACATCGTTGTGGAATATGTTACAGAACTGGTAAGCATTGCCTCAGGCTTTGTGTATTTTTCTTGGGTTGCTCAGTGAATGCTACAGATAAGTTGTCTTGTTTCCTTATGCCTCTTCTTCTTCCTTTTGCCCGTTCTCGAGGTAAATAAAGCCCAAGATGTTGGATCGCAGAGAGGAAAGTTGTTAGTTGAGGATTTCCTGTATTTGATTCGCAAGGTACCTTTTTTTCGGCTTTAAGTTTACATAGGAGACTTTTAATTGAAACATAAAATTCTTGAGCTATATTTTATTACATTATATCGTATCCATGACTTAGTCGTTTAAAATCTCTTCATGAGTCTACCATGTAGGGTGGAAAAAGGAAGAATTTGAATAAAAAATGAAAGTCTTCCATAAACCCTCATGCGAGACTGCTGCTCAGTCTAGAACATTTTGTCTAAGTTCATGTTGACGAAACTTCTTGTCCCGCAAGAAACAAGTTTAGAATTTAAATTTAACTCTTTCAAAATACTTCCTTGAATATGCTATTCTGATATGTTTTTATCATTAGTAATCAATGGCTTCTTTGCAGTATTATACAAAGGCCTATTGAGGCTAATACAGATAAACTCACGAGAACTTAGAAGTATCAATCAATATGTATCAGACTAGATTAATCCTCAGCACTACGAAGCTCTAATCATCTCAACATCAACTTCTTTTGATTCATTTTCTCCCTTATGATTGTGAAGATGTATTGTGCTCTCTGCCAGTTCAGGGTGATTTTTTTTATTGTTGTCTTGAGGTATCAAATTCTTTATACGCTGCAGGACTTCCCAAAACTTAATCGATGCACGGAACTGCTGTCTATGAATGAGGAGCTGAAACAAGCGAGAAAGGTTTTTGAATCGGATGAAGAGAAGCTGAGGAAGGTTTTCGAGACAGATGAACCTGAATGACAGAGTTGTTCAACTACAAAGCATTCTGCATTTTCCTTTTGTTGGCTAACGCCATGAGGCCATAGTAGATTTTAGCTATTATTTGCCAAAAGAATTCAGTGATGCAACTTTTGAAATCCTAAAATCGAGTCACTATTAATATGCTATATTAAGAATGGTGGAAAGAACACCAAATAATTTCCTAATCTTTCTCTTATATCTTATAATTGTTATTTAAGATTTTATATCATTTTTCAAATAGAAGCAACAAGGTTATTCATTCTTTACAAAATAATCTTTTTTTGGTCGAATTTCATCACCAAATGAACAAAGTATTATTTTTCTCCGCCTTTGGGGCATTCTGCCTGCTTTTTACCAACTTTTGTCGATACCACTCGTCAAGCATGAGCGTTCAAAAATGAATTCCATGATTTCATCATCAGTTTGCTACACAAAAAATATAACTGAGGAAGGCAAGGGTCTCGACATGTGCAATGATTGACATGGAATAATATACACCTAATTTTCAACTAACAAAAAAAGGGGAACTCCCGTGGCTTTCACTCTCTATGAGAACCTGATAATGGTAGGTTGAGGACATGTTGGACGATTTAAGTGCTTTGACACTAACCAAGAACTGATTTTATCTGTGTTTTCTGCTCTTCTGTTAGGGTTCTGGGGAATAGAACCTGAAAAGTAACGTACAGATCCCCCTTCTTATTGCTCATATGCGATGGCATGCCCTCCCCTTTGAACTTCCTAACTTCCTTGGGCTTTGTAATCCCCTGATGAATCAAAAATAGTCCATCAGATGTGTGCTTGTTAGTCCTTTTCAACACCAGTTAAGATATGCAATGACGATACGCTCACCTTTGAACTGATGTCCACCAGACGTTCATCCAGGTGTTTAATAGTCTTCTCAAAACCAACAAGCGCTTGAACCTGAAGGAAATAAAACTTAAGTTTGGCCCCCCAAAAGAAAAGCAGGTAATAAAGCTGAAGAATAAAACTTTAGCTTTTATGCCCATAGGGACATACCACATTAACATAAGCGTTAAAAAACATCTTAGTTCAACTATGTGCTTATCAATTGTTACTTCTTAGAAACATAAACTACACATTCATAATTTGACACCCATATCAATGAATGTGCAATGTTTACCAGAGTTATAGTGACAGTGGTGTGCAAGTCATTGCCCTCCCTTCTAAAGAGGTCATGGGGTGCTGTCCGGATGCGAAACTGATAAAAATAACGTACACATCATCAGTAAGCATAACATTGATATACAACAAATGCCAAAATAAATTAAAAAATGACTCAGTTACTGACCCTTAAATCTCCAGCTTCACCATCCACTTTGGGCTCACCATCTTCATAAAACAGAACCTCCTGTGAAAAGTCAGGAATTTGTTACCATACATGACCAGTAGTCAATGCAATGTAAAATTTGGAACATATTATCATTAAATTTCCTCAACAACGATTCATATACATCAATTTTTTTCTTTAAATTAATAGAAGTAAACGCGAGGAGTGAGAGCAATTCTATATTCCACATGCCATGACATAGAATTGGATCATAGCTGTCATTGTATTCACAGTTCAGATGCATTTTTGGAGTTCAGACATGGCTCCTTACAGCGTATAATGAAGTATATAATATTGTGTACGATTAGTTAAGCCCATATTTGGAAACACTGAACGCTTACCTGCCCATCTTGCATGCCTTTCTCAATATCAACAGTGAGGAAATACCCCTCCCTTTCATATTTGACATTAGGACATTGGTCACAGACCTGGATAGGAAAACACAGAATATTGAGTGAAAAACCTCCAGGTACATAAACCACAGAAATCAGACAAACCTGCACAATACCCTACCCATTGCTGGGGTAATATACCATAAAGTACACATCCACAAGGGGGAAAAACATAAAACATAACCTTGCATTCCTTCAACATTCTTAGCGATGACGATTACCTGCTCTGTCATCTGTTGAAACATCCCAGGACCAATTTGTCTGTGGTGAACTTCATTTCTGCAGTTACAGCGTCTCTTCCCAGGTGCTGGCTTTAAAACATTCTTCTCCCTCCACACCTGACATTTGCAATATGAAATAGCATAAATAGAATAAAACCACTAAATACCTAGACATAAAATTAAAACTTCAAGCATTAACAGCACATAAAATCTTTGGCAAACACATTAATATACCTCGAAACTTGATAATTACTGCAATATTTCCAAACCATGCCTGGCTAGTGGCCAAAGCATTGATTAGTAACAGTATTTGGTTACATAATACAGTGTCCAGGGTGGATGAGCATAGGGGGAAATGGCCAATGCAAAATATGCTCCAGGCAAATCAGATGTTTAATGGGGTGTGGAACACATGTATCAAAATACCGGAACTAGCATACCCACGCACGTAGATACATATTGATGTAAAACATCACATATATTACAATACAGAAGTTCCAAATTAGTGCTGTTTGTTCCTGTCATTTGATTCTGTCAGGGAATCTAGCCTTGCTGTTACCATTTTGTCATATAAAAACTAACATGATCATTCCAATTTAAAAATTTCCTAGCGCCCAAATCCTGGGCATAAAATGTTACAGAATTTAAATACGGTATGATATGTTAAATAGCCTAATTCTGCCTGACGGATAAATAAGACTTAACAGCAGATATGTAGTTCTGTTCCACGTACTTAAAACAACATATAAAAATAAACTTACTTTCAATGAACCTCCCATGTACAAATCTTCCAGAGATGCATCCAATTCCATAATGACATCATCACCTTTCGGAATTTTCTCTTCCTCCTCCTCCATGGAACCTCCACCAAAGAAACTGAAAGAAGCAGTCAGAGTTACCCATGAAAGAAGTGGTCGTTAATACAAAATTTCAATAAATAGCAGTTTTATTATGCTAACAAAAGATCAACAATTGTATGTAATTGGCTAAAGTCTCAGCATGTCAGACGAACATACGAAGACGCTGTAATAAGTAGGATACTCGTATTACTATCCTTCTATGAACGATCTGGCGAGTTAGATAGTATGAAGTTCGCGAATAAAACACAAAATGACATTCCTGGCCATCAAAAAATTTGTCAAGAAAGGATTCGAGTACTACGTGATAAGAACTATTCTTAAATGCGCCTCACGCCGCCCCCAGGGGGAAAACACTCCTTATAGTCAAGGTAAGCAAGAACTTACGAGCTAAATATGTCTTGGATGTTCATTCCCATTCCACCTCCTCTGCCTCCACTAGCAGCATGCTGTTTTAGACCCTCTTCACCATACCTGTCATAGATTTTTCGCTTCTCGCTATCCGACAATACTTCATAAGCTATCACCCATAAAGAACCATGCAACCCCAAACCGAAGACAAAATCCGTTAAAACTAAAATAAATGTTCAACAAACCCATATAAATCAACTAAAGGATCGGATATACCATTATTAATCTCAGCAAATTTCTTATTAGCTTCTTCATTTCCCTGATTTTTATCGGGATGGTACTTCAACGCTAGCTTCCTATACGCCCTCTTTATTTGCTCGTCCGACGCGCCCTTCGGCACTTGAAGTATATCGTAATAGGTCTTTCTACAAAAGGTCGACCCAAACAAAAAAATGAAGTCCAATAGTCAGCATTATTAAAGATTAGATTTGGAGGAGAACGGAAGGATAAAAGAGGAATAGAGAGCAAGGATACCCGGCAATGGCATTGAGGAAATAGCAGAAAGCACATAAAAAGAACAGCAGCTTGGCACTTCGATGCGCCATTCACGTTTAGGGAAGTAGAGAGATCACAAGAGAGTTGGATCTCTCCGAAGGGAAGAAAATTAGGACTCTCGTATCAGATCTTTATGGGAACCAGCTAAATTCAGGTTTTCCAATGAAAATCAAATGGCGAATATGTTTCCCTTCGCGCTCCAAATTCTCTTCCTTTATCTCTGTTTGTTTCGTTGATTTTACTTTACAGTCTTCGAGTCCAGCTTCCCCGAAGTCAGGATGGAAGTGATTCCACCAATGGGATGCAAACGACCACTCCGCTTTGCAAGAGCGCAACGTGTTCTTTCCCAAACTGACCAATGAAAGTTAGCGTTTAGCTGTTCCAACCAATGGTAGGACTCCACGTAGAATGTTGCCGCTTTTTTTTTTTGCGTAGTATTTTTGGTCACACAAGCAGCTTGAGGGTCCATGTCCAACGACTTGTCGCACGTTTCGTTTCGGGTGGAGGGTGGTACGAGAAAGACAAATTAAAAAAAAAAAAAAAAGGGACTTGGATCCGTAAATGAAATTCGACTTGGAACCTTAATATAAAACCAATCTATTGGCATACAAATAACAAAAGCCAGCCTGCCAGTTTAGGAGGGGCAAGGTTATTCCCTCTGTTGCTAAATATAAAAACTTATTAGGAGTTTTTTTTTTTCTAATACAGAGTTATCGAAACATTTAACGAAGTTGTCTAAAATCATCCTTCATTATTAAGGTTACAAAGGCATTATGAAAATCTTATATTGATAAACAAATTTTGGATAATTAGGTTGCGCAAATAATTATTGCAAGTATATAAAATTCAAGCAATATTTGAGATACAATATAGTTTTGGAATGTAAAGCTAATTTTTGAAGAAAATGGAGACTTTCGAGTAACTTTTTTAGTCGGTGTAATTTATTTAAAATAATATAATGAAGAGGAATCTGGGGAATACGGTGATCTTATTTGATAAAACTTGAGGCAATTCCATCTCTAGACGTAAATATTGAATTTATTGTTTCTTGCCCAGTCATTACCGCTTCCAATTTGAGCAAGTTGGAGGGTCTTTCCTCCTACTCCGATCATCAACGCCATTCTTCTTATTACCCCAACGCGACATGGCACAATATAAAAACATAAGACTAGATCGGTTGGCTTTGATCAAAGAACGATGAAATGATGCGTAGTGTTGGTGTGTTTCGAAATCAGGAAAACACTTAGACCTAAAACACAAACCAGATCTATTGAGCCTCGAAAAAATCCTGATCAATCATTAAGCCTCAGGCCTCTCCTTTCCGAGAGAAATGGTTTGAGACACATCAAGAAAATAAATGATGAACCAATCGAGGTTGGTCCGAGTGTTAAGCGGCTCGGTATCGCTTAAGCGAGGTCTCGAGTTCAAGTCTTGGCGTACGCAGAAAATTCCCGTTGGGAGACTCACCCACCATAGCCAGGTGCGCGACACGGGTCGAATCCGGATATAGTCGAGACAAAGTTCCGGTGAACTGGGTGGGCAATAAAAAAAAAAAGAAAATAAATGATGAAAACATATCATTCTTGTAACTCGCCCCCTCTGTCCGTGGGCTGAGATACCATCCCCTTATAAAACGATTCTTCAAAATCTGAACATTTAGAAATTACATAGTGCGTTAGCTTCTAGAAAAAACTTATAAAAAAAAACCTTTTAGTTACCTTTTTAAAATAAAATTTATAAAAAAAAATTCGTTAAATAGTTATTATTAAAAATATTTTTATTATTAATAAATTATTAAAAATAGTATGATCTTATTAAAAATAGTAAAAAAAAAATGAGAGAAAATAAAAGAGAGATAAAAAATGAGTAAAGATAGAGAGAAGATAAAAGAGAGTATAAAAAAAAATATAGATAACATAATAATTAAATAATTTATAAATTTTTTTACTGCTATAAAAACTATTATTTTATATAAAATTTTAATTTAATTTAAAAATCTATTTAAATAAATATAATTATTTATTCTACAATTTTTCATTAAATTTAGGTTAGAATTGCTTTTAAAACCTACAAGCCCAAACAGGAACAATAACCTCACATGGTGCCAGGTGTTTTGCGGTGACACGTCCAACGCGGCCACCGGGCCATTCACTCGGTGCCACATCGACAATAGCACGTCACAGTTGAGAGTTCAACGCTGTGAATCGAATAATCGTAAATACGAGAAGCTCGCATCAAAGTCTTGAGATCACCGAACGAATCAGATCCTGCCACGCCACCAAAACTCAGGACGGAAACTGATAGTTCATTATACGGGACTGAGGGTTCCCGCGCGTGGACCTTAATATAAAATGGCAATTGCGAGTCAGTTTCGGGATAGCAGCTGTTAGTGACAAAACCCGGAGGAAGATGTGCAAATATCAGATCTGGTTAGGCCTGGGAGCCTTTGCTCTGCTGGTCCTAACATCCTTAGCAAATGATGTCCTTGTACTAACTGAAGAAAACTTCGAGAAGGAAGTCGGGCAGGACAAAGGAGCTCTTGTTGAATTCTACGCCCCCTGGTAGCGCATTATTACTTGTCACAGTCCACTTTCCTTCGTTGATCGTAAATCATAGTTAATAAGTGTTAGGGTTTGTATCATTCCTTAATTCATTTCCAGGTTGATGTCGCTTCTATCGTATACCTTTCCTATTTGATTTTGTATTTTTTCTTCTGGATTTCGTAGAAGATATCATAAATTCAAGAATTATTCGAACTGTCGACGGTCTGAGGATTAAAAAAAAAGGGACAAAATAAGCTTTAAAAGAAGTTGGGAACGAAATAACTGTCTTAGGCGATGATCCCCTAAAGGTATATAAATAACTAATAGCGACACTGGAAGTTCTCGTGGTTACCGAAAAGCTATATCACCGATACAAGTTATATATTCTAATTATCTGAGGCAAATTTTGAGGGTTTTGACTTAAGATATTCCATCAATCACCAATTAGTTCCTTGTGGCTATTCACCGTAATTGTTATCGTTAACAAATCATTTGAAGCGATGTCTCTGGATTATTTAGTAGTTCCGTGAAGTTGGACGCATTCTTATATGTTTCCCCCACTTTTGTCTTGATAGGTGTGGACATTGTAAAAAGCTTGCTCCAGAGTATGAAAAGCTGGGTGCCAGCTTCAAGAAAGCCAAATCTGTTTTAATAGGAAAGGTCTGCACTCTGGCGTTTATCTTCATGCATACCTCTGACTATTATTGCTGGCTCTTTCACACTCTAGTTTTATAGTTTGTACGTTTGTTTGTCAAGCATATAGAGTTATTGTCTATTTATGATTGTAGGCTTAACTTTATGGTAATCATCTTCTTATCCTGGAAATTCTTGGTGGTTGTGTAGCATTCCTTGTAATCCGGTAGTTTAAGCTGCAACTTCCAAAAATAAACTTATGTAGCGCATAAGCTCTTTTTTCATGTCTTGTGCTTTCCAAGGATTCTCATGTCCTTAAAGTTCCCAACGTGATATTTCCTTCCTTTTCTTTTCCTGATTTTTCTTTTGATATTATAAATGTGATAGTTGAAGAGATCCGTTGAACTAAATTTGCATGAATATCTAGACAAAACATGTCATCCCCCTCCTCCTCCCACCACTCACACCAAAAAAAAAAAAAAGAATTAGTGAACAATGGATGCTTCTTGTCATGGTAAACGCCTATATACTCTGTGGTTGATTCTTTGGGTCTATAGGGGAAAGGGGGAGGGGGTTTCCAAGAAACACTTGTAACAAGGATAATTCCAACTGATTTTAGGGCTGACTTCCTGATGTGACTGCTATCTGTACAAATTTTCTGTTTCTCCTTTTACATTTCTAATTGGAAATTCATTGAGTTCACTTGACCAAACATGGTAGTTTTTATTTGCTGTAGGTGGATTGTGATGAGCATAAGAGTTTGTGCAGCAAATACGGGGTTTCTGGATACCCAACTATTCAGTGGTTCCCAAAAGGATCTCTGGAACCCAAAAGGTAAGGAAAAGTTTGCTCAACAGAAACAAGAGCATGATTAACTTTTATACCTAAATATGTTTTATCTGCTCTCTCATTTCTATCCTTCTTTCTTAGTTTAAACTTAGTTTTGGTTCATTTATGCAGGTATGAAGGGCTACGGACTGCAGAATCCCTTGCTGAGTTTGTTAATACAGAAGGAGGTTGTGCCTGTTGATTGTTGTGCTTTAATATTTTTGTAAAGGCAAACACTAGAACATATTAATTTCTTTGAGTAACTTATCAGAAAATCTAGTATTTTGACTTAAGCCATAATGTTGATCAGCCTTCTTACAACATTATGCTCTTATATTTCTAGTATGGTAGGCTCTCCCAAGACATAGAAGGTTTAGGTTTCATGTCTTCATAATATTGCAGACTGCTCATTATTTTGAGTTATCATCTTTTACGGATGTGCCTCTTAGAAGTAGCAGAATTTCCTGATCAGCAAATTGATTTGCAGGAAGCAATGTGAAGATTGCTATGCCTCCATCCGACGTAGTTGTTCTGACACCTGACAATTTTGATGAGGTTGTGCTGGATGAAACCAAAGATGTCCTGATTGAGTTTTATGCGCCATGGTATTGTTGAGCAATTTTTTTTATCATTATTTTTGCTTTATTTCCTGTTTTTGTTTCACAACTTTGGTATTGGACTAAATTTTGTTTTTTTAGTTAGTCATCTGGTATCTTTTTTGTGTATTTGGAAACTTTCAACTAATGTCTAATGCTATACTCTATAACTTTTTGTGATTTTACTAGGTGTGGACACTGCAAAAGCCTTGCTCCTGTAAGTGTATATCATTGTTGCCTTGTTATTATCCTTTATCTTTTAACGTACGCTGGAGCAATAACAGGAAACTTGGTTTATGCTTTTTTCTCTTCAGATTTACGAAAAGGTTGCCACAGCATTTAAACTGGAAGAAGGTGTAGTGATTGCAAATCTGGATGCTGATAAATACAGGGATCTCGCTGAAAAGTGAGTTTAAGTTTGCTGATGGAGGCCAAAAATTGGAAGTGCTATTTTAGTTTAATGCTTAATTTTGTCTTTACAGATATGGTATTAGTGGGTTCCCCACACTAAAATTCTTTCCTAAGAGCAACAAAGCTGGGGAAGAGTACGAGAGTGGCAGAGACTTGGATGACTTTGTGGTTTTCATTAATGAAAAAAGTGGCACCCATCGAGATGCAAAAGGACATCTTACTTTTAAAGTTAGCAATTCATATAAGCCTAGAAAAAGCTCGGGTTTATATTTTTATTTTAGTATTCTCTGAAACAGAAAAGTAGGGCGTGGGTGGGGAGGGGATGACAAATGAAGTTGCATTCGATATCTTGCTGATAAATTTGACATTCTGTTTAGGCTGGCATAGTTGAAAGCTTGGATTCCTTGGTAAAGGAATTTGTGGCCGCAACTGATGAAGAAAAGAAAGTTGTATTTACTCGAATTGAACAGGAGGTTGAGACACTCAAGGGTTCTACTGCAAGGTACCTTCTTACTATTACAGCTGCATATGTTGATTGCTTTATCCCTTTTACCAAGTAATAATATCCCTGTGACAACTCCCATATCTTCAATTAGGTATGGGAAGATTTACTGGAAAGCTGCTAAGAATACTATTGATAAAGGTTCTGATTATGCCAAGAATGAAGTCCAGCGCATACAGCGCTTGCTTGAAAAGGTAATATTCTGGCTTTCAAGGGAAGTGGAAGTTTCATTTAGATATCGCATTATCTCATTTATTCAATCACAGTAAATGTTAGGAATTATCTATCTTGTTGCTATATGTTTAGTACTGGCGTCAAAAGAAAGAATTCGTGAGAGCGCAAAATGTAGTTGCTAGGCCAAATATTCTTAAGGTGGTGTTAGATTAATGTATTGCCAAAATATGGTTGCCCTTGTAAGCTCTTAATCGCTTTTACTGCTTGTTGCAGTCTATCAACCCGGCGAAGGCTGACGAGTTCATTCTCAAGAAGAACATATTGTCAACATTCGAATAACGTTGCGATGCAATTATTAAATATCAACTATCTTTTTTGATGGGGATCGAGTGCCTCACCTCCCGCCTCCTTTCTGACTATTCGAAATTCTGCGGGTCACTAATATTATTGCTGCGCCCCAAAAGAAACCCACAATTTGAGTTGAATGGTTGCTCTCTCTTACTTTCATATTAGAAAACCGGTCACCTTATTGTTAAAATTCGGTACGTTTTTTGCCTCTTAGTTATTTTCTTTTTTATATTTCATGTTTTGCTGTTAACATAGTTCGTTAACTCCGGTCTACGCGATAGAATTGATATATTTCATACTGAAAAGATGCTGCCCAAATTATAAATTGAGAACGCTGTTGGATGATTGTTTAAATAATTACATGAAATTGGGTGGTGGTAAAAATCATTTAACCAATTCGTGGGGAGATATTAAACTTTGAAAGCGGTGACATTATGATAGTAATCATAATCACAAGAGGGCTTACTCAAAAATCTTCCTTTGACTTTACGGAGCTATTTTTTGACCGAAAATAAACTTTAGGGAGCTTTCGGAAAGTATTGGAAAGATAACACATCTTCATTGCAAAATAAAGGAAATATAAATTTTATTACATTTTTTATATTTATTATTTATACAAAATATTTTTAAATGGTTTTACATTAAAATTCACGTATTTTAGCTGGAAAGTTAGCGGCGATTAATGATATTCAATGCTTCTTTGGACCATCAAAACAAGTGTTTTGACTGATCCATCAAAGATTTAGCTATTTTTCTAATCATATTTTCCATAGTAGATGTAAATTTTTGTGACTAGAATTATTTAACATTAATAAATAATAATTTTTTTTTGTATGTTTTCTTTCCGCATTCAAATCCGATCAATACGTAACGTATCACGTATGCACATAAAGCCAAACCCGTTGATCGCATGTGATACCTTCTCGTCTCTTGCAGGGAATGAAAACGGAAATACACAAGCAGTGGATTCAAAATACAAATTTGACACCAACGGAGTTGGTCTAAGTAGTAAGCGGTTCGGTATCGCTTAAGCGATGTCTCGAGTTCGAGCCTTGGTGTACGTAGAAAATCCCCGTTGGGAGACTCACCCACCATAGCCAGGTGCGCGACGCGGGTCGGATCCGGATATAGTCGGGGTAAAGCTCCGGTGAACTGGGTGGGCAACAAAAAAAAATTGTAAATTTGACAATACAACTGGTCCGCAACCGTATTCCGATATAACTTTCAGTGCCGTTGAAACCGGAGTCATCCACATAGAAGCGAGGTGAGGATCCAATGGGCACAATAAGATGCTCATCGCAGGCAAAAACCAAGACTGTCGTAAAACCAGAACTAATGTTGGGTAAGATTTAACAACTAACACCCGTCACTTAACCCCCCGAATCAGCCGACTTTACATTCATGTTTAACACACTGCGTGGTTTCTCTTGGTGAAACTCAGGCTCCGACGTACCCATTGAAGGACACTCGTCGATTTGATACTCTCTATAGTCATCCAGAGACTTCATAAATGGGCATGGCCGTTCCTCAGAATCAATGGGAGGCTGTGCTCTCATCTGCACAGATCGCAGTAGTGCAGCTCTCCTTAAGTCAGCCGAGTGGCATATATCACTCGGAGATGATGGGAACCGGCCCTCAGAGTCCGAGCCCCGTTGACGAGGCTGTGGCACAGTAGAGCCATGTGAAGCATTTGAACTAGAGGAAGGTGTTGAAGATAATGCACTGAGTGGCCTTTGGTAACGGTATGGCGAAACGGGACTCGTGGGACGACTCTCAGGTTGCGATGAGCAGCTGTTTGTCGTAGTCTCACAATACCTCGATTCATCTGAGTCCTCTGACATAGGTGAATATTGTAAAGACATCTCGTCTCTGCTAATGAATTTAAAGAACAAAAGTTAGATTCAAGGAAAGAAGCAAAAAGTAGCTGAGGATTGCAAAGTAAAACAAATTCATTTTATGCAAAAAGATTTGGCAGTTCGCAGTGGCGCTGCTAACTTCTCATTTACCATAGTTGCTGAGATGCTTGTGACAAATATGACCATATAATTGTTTTCAACGAACGAACATGCCTAAACCCTAAGGCCACTCTGCAAGACACGCTGCCCAAAGTATGGGCCGAAAAGCAAAAGAATGTTACTCAACACCAAGCAATGCAGCTTGCTCAGATCCATTCCCGTTCCAACAATCCAACCGGATCCCCTATCACTTCTTAAGCTCACTTATGTAGACACATAAATGATAGTAGATATCTTCTCTATCTCCCCTGATCCCTGTCTAATCCTACTCCATGCTACAGAGAAATTGGAAATCCCTAACCTCCATATACTCATCACTCCCCCTCCATCTCTCAGCTGTTTTCATCACGTACTCTGGCAACAGATAGAAATTAGAAATTCAAAGAGTTCATAGATTCCATACAGTTGTAACTAATTCTCAAATCTATTTGCATGTGAACTGAGTCTCAGCCAAATTCTAGTTTACGATAGTTGAAAAGTCGTTAGCGAGACAAACACAAACTGCATTTTCAACTGGTATCCTGCCACATCTAGACTCTTCATATTTATCTATCCATAATTGATATAGCAATTATTCTTTCCATATTCATCCTTCTAAAGCAGACATTTTCATTGATACGAGGCCCGCTCAGAATACAACTTACTATGTGCTCCACAAATTCTTTTGGAGAAAGGATTCTATGGCACATGAGGCTACAAGGTTAGGTTTTCTCGGGAGAAAGGCGGTGAATGGATGTGCCTAGGTGAAAATCTAGGTTTCCTTGATGCAATTTATCTACAACCCTTCTGCTGCCTCAGTTAATACAAGACACAAACCATTCAACAATGCGCACAATTTATAAAAATACAAAAACATACTTGAAAACAGGCTAGAACAATAATTTACAATTTTTTATGCAATATTGAATTTGATTATACATGAATGACTTATGAATAAATGCTACTGGAATGTAAGAAATGCAGATCGGATGAAACTATATCAGAACCAGACGAAAAATATTGTAATCTACAACGCATTATGTTTATAAAGACAAATCCCCCCTAGAGGACGCCAAGAAGATATCAAGAATACTGTAATGGCAGAAAATGGAAGGAACCGTTTTAATGACCACACGAACAATAGTCCAAACACTAATGAAGCTCGTTATTATTCAAAAATGGCTGCCGAAATGCTACACAACTAACTCCAACCGTTCCAATGATTGTTCATAAAGTTCCAAGCTGGTAAATGATATAATGCCAAAACAGATAATTACCTGACAGAGAGCATGCTCTCAGACCTGGCTGGAGATTCCAGGAGATTATCAGGAAGCGAGTCACCAACTGTCAGTCCGTTTAGACTGGATGCCATGATCTGTACAAGAAAAGAGAAACAATGAATGCAGTGAATTCAAGTCTCAAACTCTTGTTTATTCATTGTGGCCGATAGCAGAAGAGTTTTAAAACTGGAAAGGGCGACCTCGATTCAAATGAAGTAAGCATTGAATGAAACACACAAGCGCCGAATTATGGAAGAGCCATCAATTTGCAGTTCTTTTAATTAGAAATAAAAATGACTGAAAGTAATAAAATATAAATGAACCCAGCGAAGATTTTATATAATAATCTGGAGTATGAGTAGTATAAAAAAAAATGATAATGGGACAAAATTGAGGAAGCGACAGGTGCTGCGCACCGGAACAAAACCTAACCTCACTAAGGTAACGCTTGTGAGAATGAAAATTGTCGAGGTAAACCTCCTCTTCGGGATCTCTAGCACGCTTGCTAGCGGGCGATGATGTTGAGGATGATCCAGCCAAATTCGATTCAGAACCCATCGTGTCGTCTATCTCGTCCAAACTAAGAACTCAGAAGTGACGTTTAAGATTTCGTCTGGGATTAAATGGCTGCGAAGTTGAGGAATTGTGAGGTCAATTTTGGCCCAAAACAAACATTAGTACAACGTTCCGGGGAAAGTAAACGACCGACAGTGTGAAACATCGAAGCATTGGAGATTGTCGCCAGAGAACCAGAAAAGTGGGAGCCTGGGAGATGCCCATGTTTTCTTTTGGAGAAGCAAAAGCCGATATCCCTGCCGGACTCGCGACGTGATAATTTTGCTTTTCTGTTTTATTTTATTTTTTCCTTTTCTTCTTCGGCCCCTTTCGTCGCAAATGGCCCATCATAGAAAGACGGTGGATCCGTTCTTTCAGATATTTTGTTTAGCACCCATCCATCTTCTTTCCTGAATTTAACTGAGACAGAGGATTATCTAGAGTATATTTAAATTTTAGAGTATTATTTTATTATAATTTTAATCACGATATTTAAAGAGGTATTTTAATTTTTGGGTATCTAAATTTATATCTGAGGGTAATAGACGACTGCTCGTCCTGCATAATATTAGTATCGCTTAAGAGGAAGGGAGATTTCGTCATATTCTTAGATCATGGGTAAGCCTAATTTTTTTCTAAAAATTTTTGTATAAAAAAGAAAAAAGATATTTTGTTTAGCGGCTAGAGCTAGTTCGAGAATGTCTTGATTCTTTTCTCAGTGTGGGACTGTGTTGATATTTCTCAGATTATAAATTTATCTTTTTAAAATTTAAATTTATCAAAACATGTGAAGAAATATTAAAAAATTAACTAATAAAAAATATAAGGAGTTTGAAATTAATTTTAATATGTGTAATTCATGCGTGAGGAGCAATTTTCAATACGTTATATATAGTATGTTTAAATTGATATTTGTATATATATGTCCTACTTTCAACCCCCCCCCCCCGAGTTTTATCACATAATCCTGTTATTTTTAGCGTATCTGGACTATACTTTTGTTTGTAGACTATGCTTTCACATCAAAGACGTATATAATTTGTTGATTATAAACCAATTAGATACGCTAATGCGAGAAAATGTTCCAAACAGTATTCTACGAAAAAACTCCTCCCGGTCTGCATTCTATGCATGGGATATTGTTGTTGTAGCTGCGCAACTTTTATGGTGAGTTGAAATCGGCCGCCGCCCGCCCAGGAGGAGGAAGCACCTCCTCTAAATATAGCACAAATGTTTTATATGTGAAATGGTTTTGAATGATACTCTCACAATTACACCCATTGCCTTAATTAGCCTCCTAATTAACTTAATAAGCACAAAGAATCCAGAGAGAATGTGGATTATATTGGAGCCAACGTTACAGAAGACCAATTCAAAGAGAGAGAAAGACGCGGCAAATGAAGGGTGACTGTCCCCTCCCGACGTGAATCTTTTTTCCGAATCCTTTGCCTCAAACCGTGCTCATCGTACCTTATCCCTCCATTTCATAACAGTACATGCCCCTTCGGTAATTCCAATGATACCACCCATTTTAATACAATTTGCCGAGCTGCCTCCCTCCGTATAAATATACAGTTTTAGTAATTATGCAAAGGAGCCGCAATATCATTTGTTCGCCTAACATCGTTCTGAGGGTCACCTCTCCCGGCTCCCCCCTGCTCCTTACAGGGAGGGATCTCTCCACATCTCCTCCACTTGCTTGATCCCGCTTCCATTATCAATGGAGCAGAAGAAGCCTTCCCAGCATTTGATCATCCCCGGCCCCACATTGGACCCACCTTGTCATGATGATCCCAGGTCCTGCGGCCCTAAACTCCCCAAGAAGAAACGTGGCCCTATGTACTTCATCAAGGTGGCTCTCTTCATGATCAGGAGCAGCAGTTCCGATAAATCCACAGGCTTCTCCGGCTCCAATTCCAAAAGCTTGTGGAGGAAACTGGTGGGTTCCGTCAGACCCTTGCACTTACAAATTCAACAGATGGCGGAATCGGACCCCAAGCGGCCGGTGCCGCCCACGCTCACGGACCAGTCCCCGGCTCGTACCGAGTTTAGCCAAGATTCCCTGTTCTCTCCGATGACCGGAAGCTCGCAGCAGTCTGCCTCAAGCACCCCATACTCGTCGGCGGTGGGCCTGAATGAGATGGTGCAAGAGCAGGAGACGGAGGTGGTGGAAGAGACTGATTATGCGTCTGACGATGGGGACGGAGATAAAACGATCGATGCAAAGGCCGAGGAGTTCATTGCTAATTTCTACAACGAGATGAGGTTGCAGCGCAGGAATTCCATAAACGAGAGATCTCTACGCTGACGGACAACGCGGGCGCATGCATGCAGGCTTCCAGAGTTTCTACCTTCTGCACTATATTCTTATTTCATTCCGCACCTAATTATATAATACGTACTCCGCCATAGTCTTAGAGTTGTTTTATTTTGTCTTTGGTCGGCGAGGGTCCTTCATGGATACAGTTTTCGGTCATATTTAAAATATCTACGTGATCTGACTAAGTTACTGGAGAAAAAATGGAGATGGGCGGCAGAGTAAGAATGATATGTGTCTTTATATATTGCATTTGGAATGGAGAGATGAATTATCAGTTTCCTCTTTCTTTATATTTTAGTTTCAGTATTATAATTTTAATATGAAACAAGATATTGATGTGGGAAGGGAGGTAGTTGTTGCAGTGCAGGCATAGCACGCGCGTGACGCGTAACGGGCTTTCTAATGTTTCTTTACTGCTCTTTGCTTTCAGGGTTCGATTTCATTGGCTGTAATTTCCAACTTCCAGTTATGATGTAACGTTGAAGTCGGGGCACAGCCTCGTAATAATCTTTTAATCTCGAATCTAGTTCCTTATCAGTTAGTGCTATCGCGTTTGTGTTGCCGATTAGAGTTTTCACTTTTCAGTGTCGTGCGATTTAAAAATTATAAATAAAAAATTATGAGGAGCTCATGGGCTAAGGAAAAATGAGCAAGTGGGCTATGCGCATAGATTGGTAGCAATGGAAAGGAGGCCCATAATACGATGGAGGCCTCGTGCATTGGGCCTAGGCCCAAGGGTAAAAGAGAAGCTACAATAGTTTAGGGGTGGAAATCTATGTGCCTCCACATATATGGGTAGCTAGAGCAGAAGAGTGGAGGAGATTTGAAGGTAGAGAAGGATGAATTCAGAGAGACGGATAATTCCTAGCTAGCTAAAAGCATGCACGCATTGATTAGCTTAATTCATTGTGCGTAAACCCACATCCCAGCCCAACATAAATGCCATTTTACCTATATAAAACTTGTACGTTTTGGCACAAGACTACAAGAGCTTACAACAATAGCCAGGCACAGAGAATGAGAATAATGAAGGTGTGCTGTGAATGGACGACGTGGGAACACTTGATATTCGTTCAAGGTAGCTATGACTTAACCTTGTACGGATAAGCGTAGAAGCTCAACTACTTGGCCACACCTGAGCTGGAAATGGAATCGATATCTTTGTCGTCAATCAACCACATTACTTTTGTTCCTGCTCATCATGGTTAAGCTCACGTCTTACTCCATTTCTTTCAAGTTGATTAATAAACAAAAAAAAAAAAAAATTGACTACATTTTTAAGTCAGCCAAGAGGCATTTGAAAAGTGAAAATAATTGAATATAACAAGATCATGAGACTGCACAGCTTGGAGGGGAAGAAGAGGGAGACAAGCTACTTGTTAATAATCTGCCTTTTGAATTATACGAACAAGAAATTGGTTGAAACTTCCAACTTCACTGTGTTATTTATGAATGCTTGTTTTGCGATCAAGAATCCACGTATAAGTAGAAAGCTTTTTATCAATTGCCAAGAGAGAAGGTACCTATTATAAAAATCTAAAAATGGAGCAAAAAGGTGCAAGAGATTGTTCCTACACTTTCTGGTTATGACACACTAACACTGTTATTTTATCTGTTAAAATACGTTACCCTTTTATATATACGGTGTCAACGTGGGGAACAACAAGGGGATGCATTACGCAAAAGTACGACGCGAGAGATAGAATTCGATCTCGCAATTGATGCATTAACTCCACATATTCATCATTAATGCGTAATCCTCGGAACTAAACGGTTTTGACAATAGCATGAAAGATATATAGTAGTAAACAGAACTGCCCGTTCTGAATCAGAACGAGGATGAAAAAGGAAAACAAGACTGGAATTACATTGTTGGAAGGATGGGTTGCATTAATTATCCCAAGTATCTAATCTGAGAGAGACAATTTTAGATGGACATCAACGTTAACGCCCACATCCCTCTGTGGCAGCGCGGCAACATGAGAGGCCGAAGATTGTTGTAGGGAGGGTGATGCATATTGGTGGAGCTGAAAAGGAAACGAGAAAGGCGAATTAGGAGTGAACATGGGCAAGGAAGAGAAGTGGGTTGTATTGGATTTGAAGAGCAAGCGTGGTGGAGGATGGTGGTTGGCGGCGGCGGCGAAGTGTGGTTGTGTTATGAAGCGTCTGTGATGATGATGGTCGGAGTGATGGCCGTGGAAACGCCTGGCTCTTTGGCGCTCTCTCTTGTGAGCATTCTGGTGACCGCCTAATGCTTGTGAGTTTGTGAAAGCTTTCCGGCAATAATGGCACCTGAATTTCCTGTCATCTTCCACTTCGTGACGATCTCTTCTTTCATTACCAAATTCTTCCTTCTCTATCAGTGGGAAACCGAACAGTTTTGGTGCACTGCGATTATCATCAGACATAATGCTTCTCTACTAGCTATCTCCTCTTACTATTACACATGAGCTTCGAATAGCAAAGCTCATGCCCTTTTATAGACAAATTAATTAATACATCTATTTTCCTTGGGATTTATCTATCTATCTAGATATCTCTATCAAGGAAAACAGAGTGACAACGCGCACGTAATTAATCTTCATTACTTGGCCTTGTCACTTTGTGTACCTATACAAGTCAAGTCAAACGTTCACGACGAATGACATAGGAGTTAGTTATTGCTTTTCATTAGCAGTAACAAAACATAATACTAGGATAAGCCTTTCAACTAGGAAGCGATGAGATTGGCGAAAATAGAACAGGATATGCATGTCTGTATATATTGAAGGCCGGCTCTTCTAAGTTGTCTCCATTTATTTTATTTTTTCTCGCTATCTTGGATCGGCAACTAATTAACGATCAAGTGATATAAAGTGGCTGGCGTTAGAGAATGATATATCATTCCTTTCAATTTTGAACTGAACACGTGAATATTGACTTTTGTGTCTAGCTAATATGCTTATCATCACGATAAAAATGTTATATGCCCTGGAGTTAATCGCAAAACTGTTATTTTTCACACAATTAGATGGTACTATTATATTAATTGTTTTAAATATTATATAGAAGTGGGAGGGGTCACACGCTGACCCAGAGCCATTGAACCTATGGTCGATTTAGTTTGTGCAATAGCTTTCTAAGTAATTGACAGTTAAACTAAAATTGCAGATATTCTGAACTTTGTGGTGTTTTTATTTCAGCAGACTTCATCTCAGTGTACGTACATATCGATGGGGTCACTCTGTCGCGCGCACATTCATTGAACTCATCAATGTCTTCCAGTCCTTGCTATATCCATCACATGCTCCAACCAAATTGGTCGGTTTCAACTTTATAGGATAACTTAATCAAGGTTTGTTCTGGCAAGATCAATAAGGCAAAGGTTACTGATCGATTTACCCAGTTCCGGTGGGTCCCTCTCCACTTAAGATGAAGAAGGTTTGGTACATATATATAAATAACCAGTGCATGCCTGAAGTTTGGTCTGGTTAAGTTGGTAGACGACAGCATGTGATAAATGGCTCTCACTAGTGCCCAAGGCAAATTATAAGCCGCAAACCAGATAAATGGCCTGGGTTCAAAGTATATAGCACAACTACTAGTTGAGAAGTATCAACTAGCGTAGCTTTATATTACATGCATGTACACAAGATACGGGCATATATTCTTTTCTGTCGTCTTATGGGTTTTGTTATAAAACCACTGTGATGGGGATGACCTTTTGGCATGTATTGGGTAAGATAATGAAAGTGAGAGAGAGGGAAGCACGTGAAACTGATGAAGAGATGAAGAAAAACATAGGAAGTGGGAAAGAGCAACCAAAATAATGAAAAGGGCGACATGTGGATTACGTGGGAATGTAAAATATCCTAATTATAATAGCCAGTTAATTTTTTAGATAGATTGAAGAAACCGAATAAATTAATTAATTATAATTAATATAACAACTAATCGATTAATTTGGATAGATTGAAAAGTATATAATATAAATTTTGTTTGAGAAGTTAAATTGGGTCATAATTAACTGATTTATTTAATTTTTTATATCAATTCAAAAAAAACTATTTGCCTCTTATCATTGAGACTAGAGGTAGTATATATTAAGTAAACGAGGACGAGATGAGATGGGTGTCGGCCACTAAGACACGCATGTTGAGCTCTCATTCTCGGCCCCTCAACGAGGTTTTTAGACGATGATGACTCTGTCTCCGTACCCTACCCATCTATCTTCATCCACGACGTTTGTTTGCTTCTCTCTCAACAACAATGAAACTTAATAATATTGCTACTCTCTCTCACTCAAGCCGCGTACTTTTGAGTCCTAACTGAATAATCCATGAACGAAGGAGTTAATAATTAGGTTTACTTGTACTGGAAGTGATGAAGGGGTTCAAATGGCATCACAGCGTAATAGATGAATGATTTGAGGCCATGTGGGAACTATGTCCTTTGGGAATTTTGAGAAAACATAGAGCCCCCACACCTCTGAAATGGTGTCAAATCTTAGGTCTCTCTGAGTTTACTACTAACTAGTATAGTATATGTATAGTGCATGATTGGCCCCTCTATATCGAGTGTGCATCTTCAACTTCATGCGTGTATTATCTCCCTTTTCTCTTCTTTCCACGGGGTTGGTTTATTCAAAAAGTGCTACCCTATAGCCCTCTCTCGTAGTATATATACATATAAAATCTCCCAGATATCAAAAGTTATCTTTAGTTTTGTATTTTGCTTTGCTCATGAATGCTACAGGGACATCAAAGTACAGCAAATGCCCCACCCCCCATGTTCTTTTCTCCCACACTTTACTTTTCAAAAGCTTCCTTCATTGCGCTTCACTCCAACCCCATCGTCCGAATCAATGTTTTATCATTTCCTTTTCTTTTATGATCTCAGCGAAATTCACTGATGCTAATATAATTCATAACTTGCTCTGATGTTTTAATCACTGTTATTAAAGGTGAAATGAAAAATGATCCTGAAATTTTACCTGGTTTAATTCCTTTGTGCGTGTAGAGTTGCCAGGCTTTTATTTGAAAAATATGAGCCAACAGCCGAATCTCATGTTTGCCCACGAATATGACAGTTCTTGTTTTATTCTTATTCTTATCATCTTGCACCCAGAGTCACAATTACCATCATGCCTCCTTCTGCTCTAATGAAATCTTGACACAGAAAAGGGGTCTTATCTCACGAAGGATATGGTCCTATATTGGCATCAAACTTCTGCCAAGTAATTTTCAAAACAAAGATTATTCGTTAGAGAGAATATGCAGTGTATTACATAACTGAATGCCGTCGTCATCAATTATAATCCTGATGAGGTTCTGTTGCTTGATAATCCAGTTTAACATGTGCTAATAAGATATAGTTCAATTGAAATTGCTTTTGCACGCGAGTGAGATCAAACTCGAAACTAAATCATTGAATATGGGGCAGCAGACATTTCAAAGATTGCAAAATCCTTAAGGATGGCCACTGAAAGCCAGCTTGATGAAGGACCTTGTAAGTTGTAAGTAGGGAAGAAATTCCATAACACCACACAAATGATGAGGCAGCAAGACCTTTTTATTATGTACCAAGAGATAAGCTTGCAGTTTAATTGGAAGGTAAGAAAGGGGTTTGAGGTCAATATAAGACGCTGTTGGGTGCTTTAACGCTTTATTTAGCTGAGAACTGTAGCTGGGCTTGACATGTTCCTACAATCATATGTACTCTTACAACATTGAACACTACACAGTTTAATGATGTGATGCACAAGTTGAGAAAACTCTGTTCATAGATATGTTGGTGTGTGTTTGGGAGGGAGGGAGAGAGAAGGAAGGTTGACAAATCTTGGGAATGGGATTTGGAGAGGGATGGTGGTTGAGTAGACCCAACCCGGAATTCATGTGATCTGTATCAATTGTCAGGACATTAGTACACTCATTATGAGTTCCATATAGGGCCCCCTGTCTTACTGGTTCCGTTGTACGGAGGACCCTTCGTTCTCTGATTCTCATGCTCTCCCAACTTCGTTCATAACTTTCAGTTCCAGCCCCAGCCCGCAGGGACGGAGGACAAAGTATTCCACATATCTGAAGGCCACGCATGAGAAAAGAATCATGTAAACCAATTGGTATACTGCCTTTTTTAAGATAAAGGTGCTCGAGAAATATTCTGTAAATACTTTTAAACTAGCTACAACGTTTCATTTCATATGATACGAGTTGAGGAACGAGCCCTGTTTTTATGGCTGCTCAATAATATAAATATGTAAAAAAAAATTATTAGGAGACTCACCCACTATATCTAAATGCGCAACGCGGGTCAAATCCAGATATAATCGAGATAAAATTCTAATAAATTGGGTGGGCAACCAAAAAATAAAAAAATACAAATATGATATGCCAGTGGCTTCATAATAAATAAAAAGTGTTAAGTTTAATTTTACTTATACCTTGATGTTATTACCATTTGTCTATTCATCCTTTATCCCTTTCCTGGTGCCTACCTTCTAATGATAATCGAGCTTTGACTGCCTTCTAATGATAACGGAGCTTTGACGCGGAGAACATATATTGGCAAGGCAACAGATCAACTTTTTTTTTTTTACCGGTTTATCGAAATTTTACTCCGACTATATTCAGATTCGACCCACATCGCACACCTGACTATGGTGGGTGAATCTCCCAACGAGAATTTTTTGCATACGCCAAGGCTCAAACTCGAGACCTTACTTAAGCGATATCGAACCGTTTACTACTCACACCAACCCCGTTGATAACAGATCACTTGAAGCTATTAAAAATGATTGTGTAATTAAATGCATACTGTAAAATTAAAATTAAAATATTATATTAAATAGATTAAATTACAAATATATTTTCTCAACATTTAATTATACAATTATCATTTTAAACTTAGAGTTAGTATTTTTTTATTAATAAAATTAACAGTATTAAGTTTAAAAGATTAAAAACATAATTTTTAAATTTAAAGAATTAAAATAAAATTTAATATAAATATAAAAAATCAAATATATACTTTAACTATACCACTATTATATGTAAACTTAATAATAGCTCACTCTATATATGTATATATGTGTGAGTTCGCGCGTAAACTATAAACAATACGACTTACTTCAGATTTTATTAAAAATTGCTTTGTAATTACAATATTATTTATTCCTAACAAGTAAAAATTATTTAGTGATATAATTTTTTTACGAATCAAAGAAATAAAAATTAAATATTTTATTTTTTAATGTCCAAATTTTTTAAATAATAAAAAAACTTATAAAAATATTTTAATATATTTTTATATCAAGGGTATTATTGTCCAATCAAATACATTCATTTCTTTACATCACACACTAAACATACTCCTCTCTAGAACTCATCCCGTCAATCATTCTTCATTCTCATTCCCATAAAAGTACTTCATAAAACAAAGAAGCCCTAAGGCCAAGTTTGGTTACTATGGCATCCTTACTGCGTAGAATGGCATGGCATCAGTATTCCCGTTGTTGGTAAAAAGGAGATCTGCGATTCATCTGTGCAAGCTTCCTCGTAACCGTAATGAATAATCTTGACTTTGGGAAACGAAAGAATCCTATTCTTAACATACTTTTTGTGATCGTTAAATCTATGACGCTCTCTAGGTTCGCAAGAAAGTTGACAAAGATAGCTTTCAGCTAACAGAGAAGGATCAAAGGACCTCAAGAGGATCGACGAATGTCACCAATATTATGTACAGATCAGATCATACACGATTGCAGTGGGTAAATTGAAATATAATGCTGGTTCCTAGTGTAAGATATCTACAAGAAAATATATACATATATATATACACATGTCATTATCTTCACAACTTTATATATATGCCTTTCTTGTGGAGCAAACCGGCACATAGACCCCAGAATAATATTTCAAAAATCACAAAGGCCAGTGTACCCCACTTTTCGGAATGGAATATGATCTGTAAAAAAGCTTCCGTGCCGTCAACCTGCATAACAAATACCAGGTTAAGAAAAGCTAACAATCATTCATGTGAAAGCCTTCATAGTAACATCAATGCCGCCCCAACCCCAAACGGAAAACCTAAAATAATAATGGAAACCCAAACGCACTTGTACTGCGACAACTACATATTTCCCTTCCCAATTTTCAGTTTTCACCTAATTTTTTTTTTTACCACCTTTTATCTCCCCATAGGTCTTAAATTTGTATCGGTTGCAGTTCAGAAGCATATTTCTATGGTACAGTTGAAAAGAGATAGACAATTTCCTGGAGCTAACATTTTATATAACTAACATCGGAAATTTTCAGTCTTTCTACAATTGAGATGATGGAGAAAGGACTATTCGGAGTTTGGATCAAGGTCCAGAGGGAGGTCAGGAAGAAATCTTGAAGGAGTAGGCAGTTCAACTCCAAAATGGAGGTTACGGGAGCTAAGAAGGGGAATGTTAACTACTATTTGGTAAACTGAAATATGGTCAGATCAAGAGAGAAATGTCATCGAGATTCAGGGTCAGTTTTTTTTTTTGTTTTTTTTTTTAAAGTGATTTTAGTTGGGGGAGTAAGGAGGAGTTGGGGGGGAAACTTTGAGCTAAATAATCTATAGATTATTTCCAAAACATCCCCACATTTACCCCAAAGTCACAACCCCCCCCCCCCTTACTCCCTCAACTAAAATCACTTTTTTTTTTTATTTTAAACAAACTCCCCATCAAGAGGTTAGAACAAAAGAACTAGCTTATAGGAACCGAAAGCAACACTACCAAATTATTTTCTGGGGTACGCCAATAGAAACCCTGGAGAGCTGCTGGGAAAATGCCACAAGCAGCTAATGCATATACAATAAGAGCATTCATACCCATCCACTGTAGCACAACTGTAGGTTTTCTGAATTGTTTTACGTCAACCTGCAAAAAATGTGGCTCAGTAGAGTTGCACAGAAATCAACATTTGCCAGTAATTTCAGTTGCTAACTCTTAAAACAATAAACAGCAGAAGCATTATGCTGTATATGTCATGCTAACTTGTGCTACAGAACAAAAAATTTCATTGTAACTAGACACAAAATCAACTTCTTCTTACCAGATTCAAACCCATTAGGAAAACAAAAGATTTTTAAAAGCTCCTTTGTAGTTTTTTAACCTCTTCACCCAATATTTTCTCATCATATCACTCAAAGGATTTGTAGAGTTATTCAAGGATATCCCATATGATTTTAAGGCCTACTTCATGATTCAATATGCAACCCTAATATAAACTATTACCAGATAGTAAAATATGTAACTCTAATTATTTCATTACACTAAATCCAAAATAAAATTTACTATTTTTAGTTTTTTACGATCACGCTCAGGCTCGGACTGGCCCCAAGGGATCTTGCTCAACATGAAGTTATCAGTAATTGATAATTTTTTTCATTACTCGTAAATTATAACTATTTACCAAACAGAACGATGAACTTACAATGTAATAAACAATTGTTAAGATCAACCCTGATGCTCCAGCGGTGACACACATGTAGCTTAATGTGTACAGAGCTTTAGATAAAGGAATTCCTGAAAAAGCCTTACAGTTGTTAATGAGAGAATAAGACGCATCTTTAGAAAGGAAAATTTTGACAGTACCTAAAACCTCCATAATGTATCCTGCTAGTAATAGAGGGAAGAAAAATGCGGACCAAAGAAATATTCTCTCTCTGTGGCACTAGAGACGAAAAAAAAAAGTAATTGATATCATCATGATAAATACAAGACAGATATTATATATACTAACATACTATTAGACAGGCATCAAGACAGGATACTGAGACATCCTAAAAGATTTATAAATTCGCACCTGAAAAAGCACCAGTATGTGCCCAAAATGTAATCCCACAAAACATGTAATGGAAGCCATCAATGAGCTGGAGTAATCAACAAATAATTTTTACAACCTTTATACTGAATGGTTATTAGAACCTTTATATTTCATCATTGTATATAGTCTAGACTGTAAATTTCTGGATGGCAAAATAGCAAAAATTACCAAATAAAATATTCAACCTCAAAATACCCTCTGGGTCAAATGGGGCTAGGCACCATGCAGGTGAATCAGGTGGCAATGGTCCATAGTCAGGTGAATTAACGCTGCATTCCTGAAATAAAAAGTAGGTCAATTAGTTGATGAAATGAGTAAGGGAGCTAATAAAGTCAGATAGCTGGTGCGTTCCAGACAGCAATTTTCATGACATTAACCTTTGTTCTTCTGTACACTGGACGTTGATACATATGATGTTCACCAAGAATTAATCTATCAACGTAGCCTACTGCATTGCAAGGAGGTTCAAGACTGCCCCTCACACCACAGTAAACCTGGCAAAGTATTGTGAGTTTAGATCCATTTTAATAAAATATAGAAAGCCGAGCCATCATAATGCTTAGAGCATGGCAAGAAATGCTTATACACACATTATTTTCAGCATTTAATAATAGCACAGACTGAGAAACAGCCAACTCACAGTTTGAGTAACTGATATATGATTAGGCAAATGCATGTCAGAGAGTTCAAGCTTCCAATTTGGAATGTAGAGGAGGTATAGTAGGCATAGGTAAACAGAGCACAGTAAGATAGAAAACATCCTGCACAAAGAAACAGAAAGTTAGAACCAATCAATATTCTTAGTATCTAAGAATATGCTTAGCATCCATAGTAATACAATAACAACAAGAAACATTATCCCACTAGGTAGAGTCGACTACATAGATCGCATGATGCCATTGTGCTCTATCAATCACTAAATCCTTGGATAAATTGTTAACTAAGTGTCCATAGTAATAGTTCATAATAAATCAGCCCCTGTTTAGCATCCAAACATATCTTAGTTAAGCAAGCTTCATCTAAAAATATGTTTCACCATCCACATGTTCATTTAACCGAAGAACTCAAAAGATGTTTCAATTTGCAATTCAGGGCCAACAAGTTAAGACCGAATCTGCATCAAGTTATATATGAAATCATCAGGATTGATTCAAAACATCCCCTGTCCACAACAACGTAGACTTTTAAACCATAACCAAAAAATTGATAAAGAAACATGATGGGCACTTTTCAAGTAATAATCAATACAAAATTTAAAATAACTCTCTTTAACTGACATTTTTTCAAATGGAATGTTCAGTCAAATTGAAGTATTAAATAGCAGAAAATTGAACTAACCACTGGAAGGAGTATTTCCTCATAAAAGCTGCTGCTGAGTCAACCGAGATGTTATGGTTTACTAGCCATATCTCTGATATTGAGACCAAGAAATATCCAACCGATATCCTCTGAGTATTATGAAAGCAAATTCCGAAATTCATAGGTCAGTAAGGCATAAAAAAAGAGAAAAAAGAAAAGTATGTATAAAGCTTAAGCAGCAGGCAATCCATCATGGGACCACAAATTCAGTAGGCAGATTACTGAGTTAGACATGAAGAAAAAAAATAATAAATTGGACAACAATGAAGAATAACTACTTCATTAGTCATGGGCTCACAGTTACCTGTAGTACACCAAGCCAGCGTATCTTGCCCACATCAACTCCATATGTTAGACTGCCACGCCCATGGAAATACCCACCTAGGAATAAGATTCAGAAACAAACATCAATGTAACAAGCATCAATTGCAAGTATATCAGCCTGCCTGTAAAGCACAAGGTAAAGGTTCTTTTCTTCTTTCTGGCCAATCAAGCACAAACTAAATATGCATTTTACAATGAAAACCTAGCAAAACCAGGATTTAATTTTATATGAATGCCAAGAAGCTCAAAATAATACAGGTAACTTTGAGTTTCTCAGAAATCAGCAGTTTGCAAAACCAATGGAGCGGTAATAGGGCAAGAAAGCACACCTTGTAGCAACAACCCCAAAAGCAAAAGCTTAACTGTCTTCAGGATCACTTTTTTAGTAGCATTAGGTTTGCTAGAGACTTTCTGAAAGATTACACAAAAGGTCAAGAGAATGATTTGTTGTTTAAAATTCGGACTATTTAATAATCTGCATTTATACAAGATAGTCACTGTACAATGTGCAAACGATCACCTTCAAGTAATTATATATCAAAAGATCTAAGCTTATAAAGCCTTAAGTACCAATGTTTCTAACAGAGAGTTTTGTGGAGGAAAAAGTAACAAAAGGGACTTTGTGTTTGCCTATTTATATGCCCTCCTGAAAAGTCTATGGCGAAATCTTTATGTGTTTTTTCTTTTAGCCAGTAATCTATAAATACTGATATCTGCCTTTTTATCTTTCATTTATAAAATCCTGTTTACTTAATTAGAGGCAGGCCAGCATGCATGACCAGTGACGGAGAAGGAGACTTTGATTTATGACCCTTATAACTTTAAATTTCAAAAACGTGGTTCACTACCAATATACGTTGACACTTTAATCAATGACCCTTATAACTTAAAACTTAAAAAAAAAAAAAGTGGTTCACTACCGATATACGTTGACCTATTGACTTGGAAGCACTTCCACCCTTTATGGCCTTCGATTAAGTAATTAGGAGTAGGGTCTTTATGAAAAACTCGTTACGCATTTTGCATTTAAAAAAAGGCGAAAAGATATATAGGGATATAGAAGATACATTTGAGGGGTAGAAGCGCCAGAAGTGGTATCCTACCTTGTATACAAGACCGACTGAGACGCCAACCACAAAGAGGAAAAACGGCATTACAAAATCCGCAAGTGTCACTCCAAACCATGGAGAATGATTGATGGATGGGAAGGCTTTTCCAGCATCATCAACTAAAATCATCAACTGGATAACAAAAGTATATTAGAGGACAACACAACCCCAAAAAGTAACTAGTGAAATTGCGATATTTTGCGAATCGATAAAAGCAGTTAAATGCAATTGTAACAACGTTTCTTCCGCAGTTTCTTTACAAATTCAGTAAAATCACTAGAAGATATGTTGCTTGCTGACAGCCGCCTCGCCCCGGGGGGAGAGGGGGGATTGCTTAGGGTTCCCCTTCAGCTATCGAGCTATACAAGGTATAAGATGATTGCCAAATCCATACAGATGCCCGAATTCATAAAACCTGAATTAATTCGGGCTCGAAAGAATTTTGCGCAATTAGCAACAAACAGAACAAAAAACGAGGAAATGCTTCGAAACAGATGACAAACCGCAACAGTTAAGCCCCGGAGGACGTCGAGAGAAGCAAGGCGTTGATTAGGAGCAGTAACTGAGGGCGTAGGTTTATCTGATGCGGAAGGAACGACAGCGACTTCATTTTGATCGATGGGGTTACTGTAGGAAGGGAGAAGGGGTGCTCGTTGCTCCTCTGTAACATCGACTAACGTTGACATTTGCTCTCGCCTTGGCTCGGCGCCTGCACTTCTCTCGACTACGATCAGATCAATAGGAAGAGCAGCGCGCGTTCAAGAAAAACTGCAACTGAAGTGTCTGCTTCTTGTTGGTCATATTCCCGGGAGATTGAGGATTTCAGTATTTTCCTTTATGACATCGGAGATTCAAGTTTAACAAAAACAAAATAGGATAATAGTTAAAAAGTTATTTATTATAAATTAATTAGATAAAAATATAATAGGTCGACCTGGACATTCAAAAGGTATAAGTCGTCGTCTGCTTGCATGCGCCTTGACCAATAACAGATAATTAGGCTGTCAACTTCTAGATCTCTTTCTTTCGTTAGAGCTTTCCTTTGGTTTATCCAACAAAGGTGTTAAAAACTGGATCGGACATTAAACATTGAACCCATCGAGACAATAGTTGAAGGGGTATTGAATTAGGCCGGAGTCAACTTGGGATTAAACCAATCACATTAAAATAATATAATTTAAATGAAAATGATAAAGTACAACATTAATAATTTGATTTTAACAATAACGAAATGCAAAAAAAATATAATAATCGTTTGATTGTAATAAAAATCCAACAGCAGTACAACAAATTAAAATCTATTATTATATGATATCATAATGCGAACAAGAGGCAGGAAATAAAGTACTATAGAAATAAACCAAATAAATTTTGAGAACTGTCTGAGAAGACCCAGTAGAAAAAAGTGATAGGGTTTGATCAATGACTTGATTTTATTAAATATAATTAGAAGGATACTGGTTGTGGATGTGCTTTTTATTATTGAAAAATGGTGTACCTTAAAAAGAGAAGAGAGTTAAAAATGTGAAGAGGGTGGATATGGTTCTTCTTGGCTTCTGGAGTTGCGGTCAGTGGGTATGAATGAAGGTGAGCATGACAAGGTCCCAAGTGGCTACCTTCTTTAACATATCGTGTAGATCAAGAGAAAAATAATGGAAGAGGAAGAAAAACTAGAAGCCAATGGGGATAAAACTCAAAGAATCAGAGCCAGGATCATTAGAGCAAAAGAACACAAAGCTTAACAGGAAAGGAAGCATGACAAGCAGCAGCAGAAGGAGAGGCGGAAGCAAGACGTCGCACGAGTGATGACGGTGATTGGAAGAGGGAGTAGCCGTATGACGCTGACCGGAGAAGTTGGAGGAGAGAGGCGGAGAGCATATTAGCAGAGCAGTAGATATGTGTATATATATACATATGTATGTGTGTATGTCTTACATAATTACATTATCATGTTAGAGGATTGAATCATTTGCCTAGACTAAAAATATGATGGCTGACCCACGGTGTCTTCAATGTGTGTACGTGGATTAAATATTTTATCAACATATTATGTTAACAAAATTAACAAAGTGCAAAATAATTATTGTATATAATAATTAAGTTTGACAAATAAGTTTTTTATTATATATAATAATAATAGTCCACACACACACACATATGTGTGTGTGTGTGTGTGTGTGATTACAAAATACTAGCCGTTTTAACCATTTTTCATGTCATTTCGATCTCCGCCTTCCTTTTCAACGATTAATATTTTGTTACGTCAGGTACGAGTCTTCGGGTAACTTTGCACTTGCGGTGGCTCACCTCTTGCCTGAATCTGACTCGCACTTTGCACTGATGGTGAGCGATGACTGTTTAAAAAAAAAGTTTAGTTTCTGACAGCAACTTGATAAATCCCAGTGTTAAATTATTTAAATACTTCAATTTAATTAAATTTAATTATTTAATCGGTATATCTTTCCTCGTCATAAATAACAAGTCAGCCCTTTAATTTGTTAACTTATTTTACGTAAAATACTTGTGTATGCGGCACATAAAAAGAAATGGAAATGAAGTTGCTTACTATGTAAGCACAGAGGGAATTTCAGGTCGAAGAAGAAGCAGCTAGCGGGGGAATTGAAATATGGAAATATATATAAACGAATAAAATAGAGAAGAAATTGAGTGTTTGATATGGCTTGAGTAGTTGCTAGATTTGATGATGAGACGATCCCGTGGACGATAAATCACCGACAAATGGTGCGGTCACCATTACACGTGCTTCGTGAATCCATCTGATTTCATCTCTCCCTCTCCTCTTCTTCCCTCCTCGCTATTCCTTTCGCTTCCCTTCTCTTTTCCACCATCAGCTCTGAGACCATGGCTTTCGTCTTCTTCATTCTCGCTCTCTCCATCCTCCTGTCTTCATCCACCTCCTCCGCAACTACTGTTTCATCTGTCGCTAAAGATCAAGTATCCTGCACCATGTGCACTGAGTGTGAAAATCCCTGCAAACCCCTTCCCCCGCCCCCACCGGTGATTGATTGTCCGCCACCTCCACCATCTCCTGTCGTGGAGTGCCCACCCCCATCAGTGATTGAGTGTCCGCCGCCTCCACTACCTCCTGTCGTGGAATGCCCACCCCCACCCTCGCCGCCATTGCCTCCCCCGCCAGCCGTGGTCGAATGCCCACCCCCTCCAGCTCCATCATGTAATCCGGGTCCATGCGAACCACTTCCACAGCCGCCGCCGCCTCTGTGTCCGGGGTGGCCTAACTGCAGGCGGCCACCACGGTGTCCGGGGTGGCCTAACTGCAGGCCAATGCCGCCGTGGACGACAACCGGAATAACGTTCCCAATATACCAGCCATCCGATGATGAGAACCACGCCGGAAGGTTGAAGGTGTTTGCAGCGTTCGGGGGGTCAAAGCAGTCCTTGATCTGGGTGGCCTTCCTCTGCCTTCCATATTATTTCCTGGTCGTGTAGGTTAATTTTTAACTAGTGTGAGATATTTCTTCTTGTTTTTTTTTTCTGTTGTTGTGTGTGAGCGGGCTTCATTATCAGACACTGTCGCAGTAACCTGAATAAATTAAAATAGGAACAAGCGATGGTTGGAGTCCAAATAATTAAGGTGACAGATGGACAGAATATGGGCCTTGGGCTGTTTAATTCGTAGTGCTCGACCTGTTGACTGTCGTTTATTAGTGCCATGTATCGTGTCGTAAGTTGATTTTGTGTTAATGAAGAATTATTTTGTTGAACCATTATACATTCGAGTGCTCTTGTGCCTATGAGGGATTATTATTGGATTATGAAGTACTCAGGGGAGAGAGAACATAATGTGACGGATGGTGAAGTGGAGAATTAATTAAACGCGGAGAAGGGAAGAGAATAGATAACTTTGTAGTGTATGGTGCAGGAGATAAAGCAGGATTCTCGAAGGTGAGTAGTAAGCGGCCCAACGACCTCAACACGTGTCTGATTTCGACTGTTTTAATGACGTGTTGTTTTGGGTAGAGGGCAGTTATGATGAAGTGTACGAGTGAAGAATGGCCTATCGAAGAGAGATTCCGAGGAATAGGGGGCCGACCTTTTATTCAGCTTCTTCTGCTCTATGCTCATCGCCTGTTTAAATACATCTATATCGCATATAATGCGTCCCTTTCGTCACTCCATCGCCACACCCCTCAAAGCTCTTGGCCATTGAGTGGTGGTGTCCAAGAAGTAACCTATCTACAAGTTTTGGTAGGAAGTGCTCGAAAACTTCGGTGTCACAATTCCGTTTCTCTCATATGATTATCATAGTATTTAGATAACATTTTAAAAATATATTTATAAAAAAATAAGTTTTTAGAAAGCTCATAAAAAATAACTTTTAGATAATAATTTATAAAAAAAATGGTTCTAAATAAATAAATGTTTGAATAGTTATTTTTAGAATAATTTTTTATATTGATAAATTATTAAAAAGGGTATGATTTGATTAAAAGTATGAGAGATGAAATATGATAAAGTAAATAGAAGAGAGAGGAGAAATGAGAGAGGATAGATGATAGAGAAGACAGAGGAGAAAGTGTGAAAGGGAGAGATAAAATATGAGATAGGGTAAAAAAGAGCTATGAGAGAGGAGAGAATGTATAAGAAAAAGTATAAGTAATATAATAATTAGATAGTCTATAAACTCTTTTACTATTCTAAAAGTTAGTTTCAGTAGTTTATTCAAAATCATAGTTTAAAATTATAATTTTACCCAAAAATATTTATAGATAAATATGGCTATATATTTTTTAAAAAAATAAACTAAAATTTTGCCCAAACAAATTTTTAAAACTACGATTTTACAGGCCCTACCTTGGTGGATCCCCGGATTTTGAGTTCGCATGTTTTAGTCCCTCTTGCTCTTTATTTGTTTAAGTTGATGGTTGACATTCCCTTTCTACCTTTCTTTAGGTTGGGCTGGTTGTTCTTGTTCTTGGTTTGCGCTAGTTGTTTCCTTTAATGAGAATATATCCGCATCTTTTAGCCAGGAAATAAAAGGATAAGGGCCGGACAGACACAACTTGGGCAACAAATAAAATATATATGCTCTCTTATTTTTAATTATATAAACTAATTTTAAATATAAATATAAGATTTTAATTTATTTTATTTATATTTTAAAAAAAATATTATCTATTCATATATAATATAATGTTAATATACAAAGGATATTTTAAAAAAATTAAGTGGCATTTGTTTAATTCAATAATTTTTTTAATCTGCCTAGAGTAAATAAATATTTTTTATGTTAGAGATGAGACGACTATTTTTTTATTTAGAGTTGTATGGTAGCTCAAGCTTTCGATATTTTATTTTTGGCCATCTCCAATTCGCATTTCGCACTCAAGAATGAATGCCACTTGGCAGTTAATTTGTAGGACCCCGGGGTAAAAGAAATAGACTAGCCCAAGACAATATATATATATATATGTATGCACTGAAGATGTTTTCTTCAGATAATATTCATAGACCCCACATCAATCAATATAAAACGTAACTTCATACCAAATTACACTCTTTTCAATTGAAAATAAAAAATATTCGTTTAAAAACATTAAATAATAAAATACGAAATTCAATTGGATAAATCTATAATTATTTGTATCGATTTGCATTTACGCTAATTGATTCGCTGTTATAATTTATGAATTCAATGACATCCATAAATCCTGATCGATGATCGATCAAACAATGGAATAGGAGAGTCTTCGAAATACAAGTCAAAATAATAGTACTAAAATTAAATTCGCTCCACGTATACAAAAAGTTATCCCGCCAAAAGTCATTACAAAATTGAAATTCAAAACCATGCATGCCTAAAGCCGTCCTGCACATCCTTCCCTCAAACCAACTCTTCAGTTACCTTGCATCTCTTGCTCTCATCCTCCAACAATGGCCAAAGCCAATGCCAAGGAAAATTCCACTTCCGCTGCTCACCACCCTCCCTATTTCCATGTACTCTCTTCTCTCTTCCCTCTCTTTAACGCCCTTCACCCTCTTCTTCTAGTAATTGCCTGTGCTGTTTCTCGTTTCTTCTTTCGCAGATGATATCGGACGCCATTTCTACGTTGAACGATCGCACGGGTTCCAGTCAGCAAGCAATTGCCAAGTTCATCGAGGACCAACACAAGCCCCTGCTGCCCCCAAATTTCAGGACTCTGCTTTCTTTTCAACTCAAGAAGTTTGTCAAGTCGGAGAGGCTGTTCAAGGTGAAGAATTCCTTCAAGATCTCCTCGGAGAACAAGAAGACCGCCAAACCACGTATGAAGGGTGAGACGCCTGCGCAGAAGGCTGCCAAGAAGATCACAGAGAAGGGGCTGAAGACCAAGAGGTTGAGTCACGTGAAGACACCGGAGGCTCTCCAGAAGGCCCGCAAGGATACTAAGAAGAAGTCGACAGCCTCGTCGGTTGGGAAAGACCGGAAAGTGAAGCACCTGAGTCAGGTTAAGTCTCCGGACGCAACGAAGAAGAAGACCAAAGTTACCCCTGTGAAGATCAAATCTACCAGGCCCGCGAGGAAGGCTAGGAAATAGGCCAGTTTAGTATAACTAACCTTGGCCATACTATTCAGCAAGTGTCAAGTGCGGTAATTAAATATTACGCAACGCTGTCATGCTCTATATTTTCTTGATTTGGTTTTCCTCTAGTATATACTAGTGCTAGTCTATTGCGATATCCTTGTGTGGGTGTTGGCAAATGACGATTACAGATTCATAGTAGTTTCGATTCTCGTCCTGTTGTTCCATTTTCCCAGTATTTTAGTTCAACTAGTATTAGTGGAATATGACAAGATTTTGTTTCTTACAGACAATCCTATTTGAGAGTTTAAGATTTAAATTTTTGTTTAGCGATTTGTGAGAGGCTAACATGTCTGTTAGGGGTGTGTTTGGATTAACTTTTTTAGAATAGATTATGGGAATAATAGATTTTGAGAAGAATAGATTTTGGGAATAGAGATGTTTGGATGATTAGTAGCAGACTCACTTCTTATATTGATAAATTATCAAAAAGGGTATAATTTGATTAAAAGTAAAAGAGAGAAAAGATGATAGAGAAGAAAGAGAAGAGGGAAGAGAGTGTAGAGAGGAGAGAGGATAGAGAAAATGAAAGATAAGAGAAGAGAGAAGAAAGAGAAAAAGAGAGATAAGAGAATAGAGAGGAAAGAGAAAAAGAGAGATAAGAGAGGAGATAGGAGAGAGGGTGTAAGAAAAAGTAGGGATAAAATAGTAATTGGATAATCCATAACCTAAGTTTCAAACCAAAAGCTATTTTCAATGGCTTATTCAAAATCTATGATTTAAACCGAGGTTTTGCCCAAAATTAATTCTCAACAAAAATAACTGTTTGTGTAAAAAAATTTCAAACCGCAATTTTAGCCAAAATCAATTTTTAGAATTGATATCCAAACAGAATCAATCTGTCGTGTTGTAGGAAATTTATGTCGATTTTCGACGATGGGTTCTCTGGGGCCGTGATATGGGCCGGTTTGGCCCAAATTGTATTTCTTTCTGTTACAAAGGGGATACATCTAAAATACAAGAAAAAAGCCTTAGTTAGGAGAAACAATTCTTAATCTATCGTTCACAACTAACTTCTCTAAATAAGGGGCACAAGTTCTCATAAAAGATGAAATAGATAAGCCTTTTTTAGCCAATGCATCCTCTACTCTATTAAGCTTTCTTAAAATATAGATTATCTCAATATCCCATGCTCATTTTAACAGAGTAATTTATATTATCAAAAGACTATACATTCTATTTGTATCCATATGTTGTTGTATAGAGATAATAACGTTTTTTGTATCGGATTCTATTATAACTTTCTTCAAGCCCATATCTCATGCTAAGAGACCTTTAAAGATTGTCTATTACTCAACTTTAATAATACTACAAGGCCTAAATTCTATTCTAATTTATCAGTATCGAGGAGCTGATAACCCTTATACATTCTTTGCTGTATTTTTTGTAAATTAAAAAACTCGTACAGTCGTACCCCTGTGTCTCTCATCCTTGACCTTAATGAAGGTCGCGGTCTTAATTGAATGCTGGGTCCGCTTCTTCCTGATGTGCCCCTCATCACAACAATATCAACAACTATTTCAAAGAATCTAAGTAGACAAAGGTTATATTTTTATACACCGTACCGTGTTAGGAAGCCATATATTCTTTGGTTAAATATCCACGTGAGCTGTCCTACCCCATCATACGAGGAATATATTGCACACTTGGAATTTAAAAAGGGCAAAACAAGCTTCCAATTGGCGCCGTTTTGGACAAGGGGCAATTTGTCACTAGTGATAGTAATTAATTGATAGGGTTATAGTTGGCAACAAAACCGGTGAATATTTGGATCACTTGCTAAATGTCCCTTTTCCGGGGAATTCCCAGCTAGCCCTTTCGTCCTGATGGATTAACCAGGTTTCTCTCCAGTCTCCACTGCGCATTCTTTCATTTATTGTAGTTTCGCACCGTTGAAATCGAATTTATACGTATGATGCTTGAGATTGGGTTTAGATGATCATGTTACTTTCAATTATTATAGAAGCCTAGATTAACAAGTATAGCTCGTCGGTAGTTCTTCTGTGCATTACTCTCTCGCTTCCTTCTAGGACGATTAAAGCGAGAGGATCGCATATTGGCACACTAATATTATTATACAAAGGGGGCCAACCTCTATTCTTCATGCACTTGTAGTTCATTGACCTGTTCTCGCGAATGGCATTAAGCCCACATTCCCTGCCAGCTCCATGGATGGAGATCGCATACGGTTTTTTAGTCCCTTGACCAGAACACCGTCATGCTCAACGGGGTATTATTTAAAGTGTTAATCAGTATTATAATTATAATTCCTGCTGAAGTGTGTCTAATATTAAATATTGAGACGTGACGCCTAATACGCTGACATTGCCCAGACCCTCACTTTGAATATACTCAATCCTACTCCCAAGAAAAGAATACGCACGCATTCAACGCAATGTATTTGTAGGGTTGGAGAGGGAGGCATTTCATTCTCTCACATCTGAAAACAAGAACCCGTAAACCAAGTGAACGATGGACAACAAGGCTTTCACTGTCTCTCTATACATTCACCTACTCCCCCGTCACAACAAAAATATGAATCCCCTGTTCCGATTACTTTGACTTCAAGTGAAGTTGGGTTAATTCTTTTGCCTTAAAACAACATCAAAGTTAAGATTTTTGTTCTGTACAAATTTTTTAGAAAATAAGTTAGACCCACCTACAATCTAAGAGTAGGATAAAGTTTTTTTTTTCTTAAACAATACCAATACCAGGCAGGATAAGTCTATTATTTTCAAGCGTAAATTTAGGTACTCGGAGTTATGATATCTCTTCAAATACATCGATTAGAATCACAATAAAATAGTACTCCCTAAAAATTAAATATGCTCTAAAATAGTTAAATATCTCACATATTCGCTAGTTAAACACACAAGGAGATTCTGAATACATGCAATCCTCCTTTATTGTTCTCTCTCTGAACATTGATTACGTCCCAAAATCGTGCTAAAGCTTCCCCAACTAACAAGCACGAGTGGTCCATTAAGAATTGTTCGGGCAGAAAACAAATTGGCCTCAAGAACGGCTCAAAAGAGAGAAAGGGATGCACAAGTTTAAGAAATGAAACGCCAGCGGAGTTAACACGTCACACGTCCTGATATTTTACATCTTTTTATTTCTATGTTAATCTGTATCTTAACGTGTTAAAAAAACTCGATAAAAAACCATAATGACCACCCATTTAATACAAGTCAGATCAAATTGGGACCATCCACGTCTCCGATGCATCTCACAAACACACTTTGTGCCAACATGCACATCAGACACTCGGTTTTTTCTAACCACGATCTCTTGGTTTTTGGCCTGAAATTCTATCATTTTCAGTTTTTCACAGTGGCGTGATCAAATGAAACTAAGGGCGGGGGTTTTGACAAGGACAGGGTTTGTCAGATGTGAAAGATGCCCATACTGCCATTTTTGGTGTCCGGGACAAAGCTCACGAATCCCCGAATTAATTAGAAAGCTTAGATCGGAAATGGAGATGGCTTCCTAATTAAGTGTGCAACCAGACGCAGATATTAGGCTTAATGTTTTTTAATCGGGCAGAGATTACTTAAAAATAGAACCGAACGTTTTGCATATGCCCAGATTTGGAGCCCCCTGTTGAACCAAGTTCAAGATGATAAACTATTGCATTCCAATAATACGGAGGAATGATAGAAATAGCGATGATGATAATGTTTAGTTTATTTATTTTGTTTGAGATGGCAAGGGAATGTATGGTAGCGTTATTTTATTAATGATAAAGAAGTTTGTTTCCCGTACGAAACTCGCGGGTATGTTATTTATACGGACTCTTCTCCCCCTTGGCCTCAACCAGATTACGAAAATCACGACAAGATGCTGATCCAACTAATCTTGGACACCAACATGGAACATGACACCCGCTCTTCATTTAATATACTTACTCATAATAGATAGCTTATCCTACAAGATATTAATATTAATTAAAAAAAATGATCCTATTTTTAAATTATAGATGAACCCAATTTTTTTAAAAAAATTGGATACTAAAAAAATAGAATATCCTTACCCATTCCTTTAACACCATTATTTATTTTCACTTTTCACAAAATAATAACTTCTTGTCAATATTCATTTGTTATTCTTTACGTTTACAATATTGTTATATATATTATTAATACACATGATACGCTGTTCATGAAAATTATTTACTTGAATCAACGTACGATGTAATTCATTGATGTGAATATACGAGCGGTGGAATCGGGATCCTCCTCTCAATTCAGGATTCACATAGTAATGGCGACGCAAATAAAAATAATAATAAAGAAAGGGCCCGGCCGGGGCTATATAGGCGGATGTGTCAGTGTATTCTTAATGGGTTCACCGCTGTCTACCTAAGTTGATTATCTGCCCTCTTCACTCTCTCACCCACCCCCTACCGTTTTTGCTGCTTCCTATTCTCTTTCTCTCTTCAGAAAGAGGAGTAGAAGAGGGGATGGAAGGCGTTTCGGTGGGCATGTTGAAGGGGTTGAAGGAGTACTGGAAGAGAAGAGGATACCAGAGATTAAATGGGTCGGGTCGGCGAAGGAGGACCTGCAGGGTGGAGCTGGGGAGCAACAGGAGGAGGCGGTTCTGGAGGATCAGAATGGCCCCAAAGATCCGACTGTCGAGGATTCCGTCGCCAAAGAAGATGCTGCTGTGGCTGAGGGACGCCTACGTGAGAATGATGATGAGATTGGCGAATTCGCGAGCCATGAGTATGAACGTGGGCGGGGCGGTGATGGGGTTCGGCGGAGGCACGCCCGGCTCGGGCTTCGGGAGGGGACCTGTGAAGGAGTACGACGATAAGATGATCATTCAGATGTACAAGTCGTTGATGTTGAGGCAGCCACACCTGGTGCCCGGCGACACCCCAAGAATCTCCTCTTTTATCGCCGCCTGCCATACCAAAACTTGAAACGCCTTCACTGCTTTCAGCTTTCGCACTATTATCGGTTCTTGTGTGACCTCACGACTCAAACTAACTTCCTTTATTTGCTTTTTATGATCGATGCTTCAGCCCCTTTCTTTTCTAAATGTAATACTGAAATTCTTCAGTTCATTCACCCACTCACTGTTATAAGGCCCCGACCTACAACTTTAGGAACAATTCGGATGCTGATGTCGTCAGAATTTGTAAATACCCTCCCTTTCCCTTCCCTGTTTTCATAGTTTAACGGGAGTTTTATCTCTTCTACCCCTGATGCTGTAATAAGAGCTCCATTAATCACCTTTTGAATCACGTACGCCTTCAAAAACTCTCTCTTTGGTTACTTTAATCCAATCAAATGCCGAATTTTCACTGTTTCTGTCTCCGACATTTTGGGGTTTTCTTGTTTCTTTCTTTCTGTGCCGTTATTCCTTCATTATCTTCTTTTTAAATTTTCTCTTTGCATTATGCGTACAAGCGAACAAAGAGATCCCTCTTTTCCTGGTGCCTCCACAGTGTTCGACTTTGTTTGAGGATTATGGTGGCGATTTGTTTGATGGACACTTCTATATATATTAATTATACTTGCCGTTGATCTCTTGGGGGGATCTTGTGATTTAAGGTGATCTTCGTATGCACATTCAACGGCGTAGTTGACGATGAAATCATGAGATTTGATTCGGTGTGAAAGGATTTGAGCACCTTCGAACTAAATCGTTGAGGAATAAGCATATGAAGAGAAAACATGTTCATCATGTTGAAGCCAACTCACGACATTCCATGTTGGTCTTAATTTATGAATTAATGGGAGGCAGTGGGAGGACCTAAAGCGAATAGAGAGAGAGAGAGAGAGTCGTTTGAGAAAACGACACTCTTGCAACAAAAATACGACAAGACGTTTGGAGGAATTCACAGCCCTACCTCACTTCCCTTGTCTGTATTTCAGATGCCAGTTACCAGACGCCCCCGGGCCCCCAACTGTTGTTAATGGCTTTCCATTCTAAGCCTTCCGTCAAGAATGAAATTGGTAGCGTGCATGCTTTTGCTTCAAACTAAACTTTGTCCATATATTCCATTCCCATCACAATCAGGATTCCATAACACTATGCAAATTACAATTTGACACGTCATCAGATCGATGGATGAATAAATAAAAAGACCAAAATGCCTATCTGTCTTCCAAATATTTCAAAGGAGTTTCTTTACTTTGTAAAGGTGGGTAAAAATTAACGAAATTAAAATGTTATTTAAATATATTTTTTATAGTTGAAATGTTAAGCCTTCTTTTTGTGCCAACATAAACAATAAAAGTCATTTAACAATCATCTTTTGGCTTCGTTTCGTTTCTACATCGCACAAATCAAACTGATCCTTGCGTTTCATACTTGCCCAACCAGCGATAGTGTAAGGATGGGTATTAGTTTTGTTATTATAATTTCACTGCCACACGCACAAAATATTTTTCAAACAATAAAATAATTTTTGTCCGGTATTCTATTCTTCATTTTATTATGTTGTACCTTCCAAACAACCCTTTAAGAAAGAGCAAACAAACAATACCGACCTGGTCGCTAAACTTAACTAAATGTAGGCCCGTTGCCTTCATGTTTCTGGTACATCGAATCTACCAAAAACAAAAGCAAAATAGTTGAACCACTGAATAAATTGGGCCACGAGAATCCCCATGCGGCCCTTCTTCATTCCTTCTCAATCCACTACCCAATTGCCACCACATGGGCCACCCTTTAACTCATTGCCATCACCTCTCTCATATCTCCCATAACTCATTGCTAACACGAGGTCTTAAATTCAGGTTTTTAGGTATGTAAAATTTTTTTATTACGAGACTCATCTATTATAGCTAAGTACGTGATATAAGTGAGATTTGAATATAGTCGGGACAAAGTTCCGGTGAACCGGTGGGTAACTAAAAAAAAATCTCCTATAACTAATTAGCACTCATCCTATCTATCCATTGAGAGTACTATTTTATTGTAGTTTTAGTCATAACGTTTACAGAGGTATCATAAATCCTTGATACTTAAGTTTATGTCTGAAGATAATAGATGGCTCATCCTACCTGATATTAGTATCGCCTAAGAGGAATAGAGATTTCGCCATGCCATTGAATTGTGGGTGAGCCCAACCCCTATCCAAAATTTTTTATACCAACAAAAAAAAACTAGCACTCATCTACAGGGTTGTATCTGATGAAGGTAGTTAGTTTTTCACAAACCAATATCTAAATCTATATTGGGAGAAGTTCATATATTTAGTCCTGAATAATTAATTGCTTGAATAGGATTATATATCTATGTTTGGCGGATAAAAAAAACTAGCACTCTCACGTCGCTTCCACGTACAAAAAATCAGACCGTCTTCGAATTTCGTAGCTTAATACCTGACGCTAACATCTCACCTGTTAACACCAATGTCATATGGACATCAATGATATATATAAGTTATAATAAAATACACTACTCATCCATGGGATGTGCATTCTCTTCCCTCAAACAATATGTCTCTGGTCAAATGCCTCGATATAAACTAATACTCAATTACTAATTCCTAAAATATATATGCTGCTGGAAAGACAGCCAGCCTATCTAATTAACAAATACTCAACTTGATTCTTAATTTAGAATGGCAAGTCCTTCTCCCATACAGATCGTTTAATTTTCAGCTCGTTGATCTCCTTCGCATCACGACTCTCTTTTACTCCAACCAAAAGAAAACGAACTCACCCTTTGAAATCGCTCGCATCTCATCAAGTCATCTTTTTCTGACGCTGAGTTTCTTAATTCTTAGATTTTATGAATTTTTAATTATCACCCGGTGCTAGGAGATATGTCAATTATTAATGGTAAAAGTTAACGGGAATTATATGCCTTAAGCGGATCATGCATGGTTACGTACATAAGAAAGCGAGATGCGATCAACCCTCCAACCTTTTTCCTTTTAATTAAGACGATATTAAGTAAACAAGTCTCGATCAGGGGTCGTGTTTCTTAAAGAAGAGGGCTAGATATGATTATGGATGTAAAGTGAGCAACGAGTGTAGGTAGTGCGTGAATTAATGCTGTCGACTACGAACAACTTTAATTTCATTATCATATTGGGTAGATAAGGACGAGCTACCCTTTTTCCCTTCGTGCATTTAATTACCAGTAGCTAGCTCGAACCCGAAGTGTGATTAATCGTGAAGCAACCCCAACGTACCGATTTCTACCCTATGGATTTTGGGTGTCATGTTTCCTACTTCACAGAGGTGAAGGAGACACATATGTTGATGTAATTTTCTTGGCCTCTCTTATCTTATCAAACTATACATGCACGTGCTGCATCACAAACACGCCCCTTTAACAGCCGACTTCCGTTTGCTTCAGAAACGACGGGCACCGTCCTTACCAAAATATATAGTTCAGAAAATTCTGCATGTCTTCCTGCCATACTTTTCTCAGGCTTTTGTAATATTTTCCATTTTCTTCTCTGGGAATTAGCCAGTATTAGCGTCTTCCAATGCAGTGAGTTGCTTATGAACAAAGGTTGATTAGTTTTTTATTTTTATTTTTTAAAAAAAAAGGAGATTAGGTTTTGACAAAAGGGGTATACATTTGGGTGGCGAGTCGGCGTCACGAGAGAACCAGCGCCAACGGCTACCTTGTTAACGTCTATATATTATTTGATGCAATCAGCTAAGCCCTCACGTCACCAATCCAGACCCTTTTTTCTACTCTATTCATATTTTATTATGTTAACTTCCATGCTTTGTACGCTGACCGCTCTTTTTATTTCTCCATTTGTTTGATTCATAATTACTTCCTTCTTTAGACTCTCTGCTTATTCCCCGACACGTATAAGATGTTGTGATCTTGTCCTCGCACTCTCTCGGGCTTCCCCTGTCTTCCCATTTCAAACAAAAACAGTGTGTGGGGTCCATTGATAGTATAAACAAATGGGATACCGTCTCAAACACAGAATGGCCGTGAGGATTTTTTTGTTTTTTGTCTGACGTATCCTTTTTATTTAGCATAATCATAAGCGAGCATTCTTTTTTTAATAAAAATTTATAAAAGGTTATTGTATTCACCCACTATCTAAAAATATAGAATAATTTTCTTTTTTTTAAAAAATATCAATATTAAATAAGGTGAGTTATCAATTACTCTTAAATATAAATCTAAACACTTAATAATTAAGATGTCTCTTCAAACACCGCGAATATAATTATAATAAAATAGTATTCTTTAAAAATTAAATATATTATAAATAGTCATATATTTTACTTTTTTATCAGTTAATCCTACGACAATAAGTTTATAAACAGTTTTTTTATATAATTATTTTTTAAAAAAAGTTAGGCTCGTTCACGATATAAGGACAGCAGAAAAAGGCTAGGCAAGCAAGGGTGATTTGGGCCGGGAACAGCCCAATTGTTATGGAATCGACCCGACCCGGAGCTTCATAGAGGGAGAAATGAGAATGATATAATCATGGAGGCTTACAGCCGTGAATGTTAGTACGTGCAAGTGTAGGGTACAGATTCAGTCACCCAATACCAGACTTGACATCTGCGCCTGCTGTGCCACCACGTACCCTCGTGTTTTCTTTTCTCTTTCCACACTGACATCCTAGTTCGCGTCCCCTTATTCATTCAGGGTTTATTTCTATTAACCTTGATTAAAATTAAATTAAAAGTTAATTAATACAATATAATTTATATCTGAACACATTTTTATAAAAAATCAATTTAACATAAACTTATTTATATTAAAAGTCAGTTTTAAAGAGTTTAAATATAAAGAAAAATAAAAATAAGACATTTAAAAAAATTAGTTTTGAGACCAAAAAAATCAATTACCACAAAAGTCCTATTAAACATATTTTTTATCCAATTAATTATTTTTTGTCTCGTTTTATTCTTGAGGCTATCACCACCCTAAAGAAGAGAATTACATCTCTAGACCATTGCTTCACGACGAATTATAACTAACAAGAAATTAAATAGATTAATTTGGACAAAAAATATAATCTAATTTTTAAAAATAATAAAAATTTCAATCTTATTATTATTTTCGATAAAAAATATTATTATAGTGTTGGAATTGTTATTATTTATCCTCTAATTTTAAGAAAACTTACAAGTGATCAATTATTGCAACTAAATTATTTTGAAAAATTAATATTTACAGATTATACATATTTTTTAAATATAATTATATAAAAAAAATAATTACCCAAAACTTTTAAAATAAAATTTCATCTTTAGGGTTTAATTTTCTATAGTTGTTAGAAATATATGTTGTGTGTTCCGAGTAAAATATTTTTATTTCTTAGGGGTATGAGTGACTTTTATAGCTTTGTTCTGGCCCCAGCTTGCCCTCCTTGAGATGACGCGTTTTAAATCGCTAGCCGACGTTACCTCGAACAATTGGGATCCATGGATTCTGCGGACCCCGTTGAGCCCCAGTGAAAATTTAGTAAGCGGCTCGGTATTGTTTAAGCGAGGTCTTGAGTTTGAGCCTTGATATACGCAGAAAATCCTTGTTAGGATACTCACTTACCATAACTAAGTGTACGACGCGGGTCGAATCTGGATATAGTCGGGACAAAACTCCGATAAATCGGGTAGGAAAAAAAAAAAACATCTCCCGACTTCCTCACCGAAAGTCCTAAACTATAGTTTCGTTCTTCTTCTCTCTGTTTGCAAATTTGAGCACAATCGACGTTAGCCTCTTCGGAAGAAGCACCAACAGCGTGGTCCTATTCAAATAGAGTACTACCAGCTTAGCCTCTTCAAACCAATACTTGTCTTCCAAGACCAGATCTACACGACGATACCAAATCTCCTCTGTTGAGCACTATTGGCAACGCCATGAGCAGCTGAGCCATATCTCCTCCACCACTAGGATCCTCTCTTTCTTTGATTTTCAATTTCTAGACTAAGATTCACGAATGCATATGTTGTAACTTTGCTTCAAAATAATTACCTTACATAACAATCATTTTGCAAGAGAACAAAAGGAATGGAAGGGGCAAAGTTAAGAATTGAAAAAGCGATAGGTTATACAAAAATTTAAGACTGCGTGCCAATTAATGCTTTCATTTGGATAATGCTACTATTTTTTTAAAATGAGGGGAATAAGGGGATTTGGGGTGAGAGGGTGACACAGATAAGATAGCCGCTAGTGACGATGAGGGGTATGAACAAGCAACTTTCTTCCTATGGGCCAATGTGTGGATGATTTAAGTAGATTCAAATTTCACAATGAGGAAGTGCAACCTAGTGCGGGAGGAGAAAGAGAGTGATGTAACGGATGTGTGTATGGTTATTAACATTAGGTAAAATTGGATCAAATTTAAAACATAATGAATAAAATTAGACTATAAATAATATTAAGATATTAAGTGTATCTAAAAAATAATATTAGGATATTATATATTAATTGATCTTAATATTTATGACTCAATTTTATTCAGGGTATATCTCAAATTACTGCATTGAGCATACATCTGTATTGTAATTAATTTGTTAATTAGTTCGCTGATCAATGCCATTCTAGGTACGTGAGAAATAATTAATCAATATCTGTCTATTCTGAGTAACAACCATAATTGCCATGAACCACATGCAATGATCTCATGCTATTGGTCGTGATTAAAGCTTATTTTAGAGATCCTATCTATTTCTATGCGCAACTAGAATAGCAAAGTCATTGTCATCACAATCATTCAGAGACGGCCAGACAAGGATCGAAGAAGATACAATTTAGACACAGTTAACAATCGCATAATTATTTATATTAAAAATAAAGAACACATCAGCGTCAATCTAACTGCAAAAATAGAGAGAGAGGGAGAGAGAAGAAGATGAAGGAGGCTTGCTAATTGGAGCTTCCATTCTAAGATGCTCTGGAGGGACGTCTCACGGTGGTAGAGAATACACTCCCTCTCAAGAACCCTTCCTTGTCTTTCAATTCGTAAATGCTGCCTCTGTACCAAATCACACGTATTAAAAAGAATATCTTATTTATTTCTGTCCTGCGAATAAATACGGAAAAAATAATATGTACCACGAATCTATATATAGCATTTATAAACCATATTAACAATATCTTTGAATCACGTCCATTTATGTGCATTAGAGCATCTTTATCAAATAAGAACCCTAAAATCACTCCAAATAAACCATAATGTAATCAAATTGCATTTAATTATATTCACACCCACTAATCATTCTTACATGGAAACAAGATTCGAAACATGTCACACGCATCCAACAGTGCCCCCTTTTTTTATATAATTTCTGTTGATCCATCATAAGGTTCTCATTTTTCAACAATTAACTCCACTTTACTTGATCCAACCACACCCGAACGTTTCAAGACACAGAAATCTCATAACCTCATTTGCTTATGGACGAGTCATTGCAATCTAATGGCCTAAAATAATTCTCTTACCTTCGCAAATCTCACTAGATGTTAAATTATTCAGTCAATCGCCCACAATAACAATAAATTGATAAATCCTTTAAATATATATATATAATTATATCTCAAATTACGGAGTCTAAAACTAGAAGGCACCGAATTCTCGATTTTGCAAATCATATGAATTTCATTCCTATATCTTGATAAAATGTACATAAATACCAAAGTGTACACATCTAATGGTACAAATTATACTGATACGATACAATGCACAAAAATCGAGGGAATGGATTTTTTTTTTTTTGGCCAAGAAGGACTTGATCCTATAATCAGGCATTTATAGCGTATTTCATTCCAATTTAGATCCACCGTATTATTATATTAACAAATAGCAAACAAAGAGATTTATCATCAATTTTCAAATTATTTAATATATATTATACACACATATATAAATTATGATTAAAATTTGTCCAGTATTATAAAATATAAAATATTTTTTATGTGTATTTAGTGTTATAAAATAATTAGTGGTATAATTTTAACATGAAATGTTTTAAAATAGAATAATCTCATTCCATATTAACATATTTTTAGCTTTGACCGTTAAATTACTTATTACATTGAAGTTTGACAACAAAAAAATTTAGTTGGCACACGACAAAACAGAGATAACATGGCATTATTGTGGTTGTATTTTTTTCCCCTTGAAAAGAAGGATTTTTAACTCCATAACACAGGTCTACAAAATTCATCAGATTACCAAAAGCAGTATTACAATTATATGAACATCTAAAATTCTAACAAAGTTTAAAACTGAAAAACCCAGAAAAAACATATCATCAGCAGCAACATTTCGAACACTTTTCTCATTGTCCCTTTCTGGTAGAGACATTTTCCTCTCTACCCTTTTGTTTATCAATTTCATACCACTGTGGAGAATAATTTTATGGAGTCACTGTGTCACTCTTCGACCTTGATTCTGCCCATTTGAGAAAAATTAAATCCCCATGTTGAGAAGAATAGAGAGCACAATTTGACAGTTAAGAAGAGCACTAACGATAAATCCATGGAAGATTTTGGCGGCGGACGAAGCGGCAAACCCTAAAGCCCCAATGAAAAAACCTCCGGCCTTTCCCGGCTATTCCCTAAAACCACTGGTAAGAGAAAAGAATAATTGATCCAAAAACCTCTTCTTCGCTTTCTACCCCGCAACCCTCATCCCCGGACGCCGGCGATGAGGTGCTGACTACTGTACCCTCTTTGGCCCCTATTCTTCTTCAAACGATTAAGTCCGTCTATGATGCCCTTGTTGCTTCGAATCTCTATAACTAGATCAAGATTTCGACTCTCACGCTGCTTCGATCATTCTGGATCTTTTCCTTTGCTGGCGTTGCAAGCTAATCCCAGAAAGAAAACCCAGTTAAAAAACATTATGTAAAAAAAAAAAAATACAACTACAGTGATCCCATGTCGTTTGTCAACTAAGTTGTTTTTAATCAAATTTTTACCTACTCATCAATTTAACAGTCAAATTTAAAGATGTGTTAACATTAGATGAGATTGATCTTATTTAAATTATACCACAATTATTTTATAATATTAAATATACTTAAAAAAATATTTTATAATATTAGACACACTTTAATCATATAAATTAAAATATTTAAAGCTTACTCTGTACTGTACAGGACTACAGGGGCATACTAGATAGTCATGGCCCATGAGCCAGGCAGGGGGGCAAAGAGCTCTGAGGGTCAGCAAAGTAATTTCGAAGCAAGATAAGAACAGGCGGTCCTTCTCAAAATTGTTTTTTTTTTCGCGTTTCCATGCCCAATTGCACATGGTAATTAAGTATTTAACTACTTAATAAATAAATATTAATATTATAGATTTGCCCACCTAAAATTATTATAATTATGTTTGGGGGCTCTGTATTTCTATGGTGGAAAACGCAACCGCTAAGCTGGAAAGGAAAAGGTCTCTCTCTTCCTATCTCTCGGCACTTCGCCTTCATGACACTGCATCTTCATCTGCCAATATATTTTTGTTCCACAGAAAATACGCAGCGAGTGAGGCAGTGGAGGGAAAGAATTAAAGAAGCAGAGGAGCACTAGAAAAGAGCGACGGTGCCCACGATAGCACCTCTGCCTTTTCATGGATTCCTCTTCTTCTTCGTCGTCTTCCTCTCTCTCCTATGCTTTACCCCTCCTCAATATCGCTTCCCCCCCACGGCATCCTTACTTTGATTGATACTCATACCCAGACGTAGAGAAAAGAGGCCGATTCCAATTACTTTCCGTTCTCAATCCTCCTCCCCTTAAGCCTGGCGGACGTTGGAAGAGCCCTAACCTTCCTATCGTCGATTCTGGCAGATCGTTTGGTTTTTCGGTCCATCAAGAAGAGGAGGAGGGGGTTTTGCGGCGCCAAAATGTTGTGGCTCATGCGATTCTCGGGATTTTTCTCCGCCGCAATGGCCTTGGTTGTTCTCTCTCCATCTCTGCAATCGTTTCCTCCGGCAGAAGCCATCAGATCCTCCCACCTCGACGGATACCTCCGTTTGCCGGTCCAGATGCCCCCCACCGATAGTGAAAACCGATTTTCGTTCCGGAAAGCCTCAGCATTCCGCAATGCCGATAAATGTGGTTCGAATCAAAGGGAGGTTTCGGGGGGAATGAGTGTTTGCGATCCTTCTTTGGTACACGTGGCGATAACACTCGACATTGAATACCTGCGTGGTTCAATCGCCGCAGTGCACTCCATTCTGCATCATTCCTTGTGCCCGGAAAGCATCTTCTTTCACTTCCTCGTGTCCGAGACCTTTCTGGAGTCGATAGTTAAATCAACGTTCCCCCAGTTGAAGTTCAAGGTGTATTACTTCGATCCAAAGATTGTAAGAAACCTGATCTCGACATCTGTTAGGCAAGCACTTGAACAACCCTTGAATTATGCCAGGAATTACTTGGCAGATCTTCTGGAGGGTTGCGTGAGTAGAGTGATTTACCTGGATTCTGATCTAGTTGTGGTTGACGATATATCCAAACTGTGGAGCACGAGCTTGGGTTCTAAAACAATCGGGGCACCAGAATACTGCCACGCGAACTTCACCAAGTATTTCACGTCGGGATTCTGGTCAGACAAGCGGTTCTCCGCCACTTTTGCGCTGCGGAAACCGTGCTATTTCAACACGGGAGTGATGGTCATAGATCTAGTTAAGTGGAGGAAAGCCCGGTACACGAAGCACATCGAAAGATGGATGGAAATCCAGAAGAGCGATCGGATCTACGAGCTGGGTTCCCTGCCGCCGTTCCTACTGGTGTTCGCAGGACACGTGGCACCCATCGAGCATCGGTGGAACCAGCACGGCCTGGGTGGTGATAACATCAGGGGCAGCTGTCGAGATTTGCACCCAGGTCCAGTTAGCCTGTTGCATTGGTCCGGTAGCGGTAAGCCATGGCTCAGGCTGGACTCCAAACGGCCCTGCCCGCTCGACGCCCTATGGGCTCCATACGACTTGTACGGTCACACTTTCTGAAACATGATGACGGCAGCAAGGGTTGTTGCCGGTAAATTCCCTCCAGCCTTCAGGACTGTTTTGTGACACATCCTCTGTTCACTTAATTCTCATTTTGGTATTTCCCCCCCTTTATTTTTTGTGTTTTCTTAGTTCTTACTTACTATGATCGTCTACTCATTTTTCATATTAGACTACTATTTTTTTCAGGCGATTTTTCATTTGTATTCTATTAGATCATTCCAGCTCTGAAAATAAAAAAAGAAAAAACAAAGGGGGCAGATTCAACTCTGCTTTGGTTCATAAACGGAACATTTTTAGTTGCGGGTGGCATTTAGGTTGAACCCTCAAAGTAAGCTTCCTTATTAACTATTTAAATACCTAGAGTGAAAGCTATGCTATAGAATTAAAACAAGGCGCTGTCTTTGGAACAACCAAATGATGACATTTTGAACTTGCTAATCGCAATTGCAGCAGTTTTAATTAATAATTATGTTAAGGGCTTTATGTTTTATTCTCAGGAATTCCCCCCATTATAGGCTCTCTAGGAGCTGTCTGCTGTATCCATGAATGGTCCTGTGGTATTAATTTGATGAACTGTTGGCTATGGGTGGCTATGATAACAACTTGTTTGTGTGGGAAGAATTCGTCCTGCGGGAACTTATGTGGGTTGGTATAAAAAGGTCAGGGGAAGATCGCAGAGAAGAATAGATGCAGAGAAAACTGCGTTTAAGATATGGACATGCTTTGCCATGAGTCAGGGTGTGCCTGAGGAAGCTATTAAGCTTAGTTTATTATTCGGTGGGGAAGCAGGCACGGTGTGGTTGGCAGCGACGGGATATTGGTGGCCCGACTTCCCCATTACTCTCACTGTTTCTTGCGTTTCCCTTTATTCTTTGCTCCCACCGGTGGCAATTTTATCCTCTATTCCTCATACAATCTATGCCGCTTCCCTCAACAACGTCGGATCCTTCCGATAATGTCAAATTGCAAAACCAATTAAAATATGTCGGTTGAGGCTGCCTGTTTTCGTACATGTGTCTCAGTGGGGTTTTATTAAAATATCTCCAGGCCTACATGTGGCTTTATAACCCTGAAGCCGACATATAAAATAATCGGTGGGGATGAGTCTCTGATTATGTTGTTTTATCATTAATTGAATCTAGTTGCCAAAATACGCAATGAACGAAGCTCTCTCAAGTAACGAATACGTGAGGAAAATTGTCGTCTTTGGAATATTTGGTATGGGGCAAAATAATATTATACTGAAAAAGGATTACGACTCGGCAACTGATACTTTGGTTGGCTGCTCTTCTTTCGTTGGCAAATGGAGACGGATCGATTCCTCGACATGGACAGATTTGGTGCTGTTACCATAATGTTAATTAATAATCATAAGGTAAAGTAATTAGTTTGAAGGGGATAATTTGATACGTTCGGACGATTCTAGAATATGGAAGGGGACACTGGAGATGGGGGGCAATACGAAGGAAAGTAACAAGAGAGGCCAATGGCCATAGAGCAACCCTTTTCGATGGTTGATTTTATCATCTCCATCATATAATTCTCTATTTGACTAATGAATTTCAATGTTTAATCGTATTTTATTTTAAACTTTTCTTGTCTCTCAGAACTTTCCCCGGCTTCATCTGCGTATGACTAAACGAAGCAGTCCTTTTAAACAGGAAAAGTCGTTTTAATTTTAGCGGGAGATGGTTGTTGGTTCATGGGGATGGGATTGAAACCTCATTCAACTTTTTTTGGTTGGACTTACGAAAAAAGATTTGGTGCTTGCTTATGGCTCAGAAAATGCTGATGTTTGTAGAGGAAAGAGCATCAAACGACGTTGTTCAGTCTAATCATAAGCGTTGCCCGTTCATGAGAACAAACACACTGCAATGCCCCATGTCAGCAGCTAACCTAAAATGAGATCGCAGTCGTTGATTGTTGTTCAATATAATGAACAACCCCTAAACGGATTTACAAGACAAGTCCTAATGATTGAGTTTATACTCAGAACCTAGAGACATTAGGGACCATTCTCCAGGCCTCTTTCCTATACAATTCTTGGCTATCCATTTTAATATAGAACCCCCCAAGAAATCAATTTCATATAATTGAAATAAGACCACCTTCCTTGTGTAAACACACACACACACCACTTGAAGAAGACTACCATTTTGTTCATGGGTTATCAATCATATATTTCATTCGTTCTTGTGTATATATTGTGTCTAGTTTCAAACCTTATATATCTTTCTATGGTATATTCTCTATTCTCAAGTTTGATGTTTTTCTCTTCTCATAATCTCATGATGAGAATGTAATGTATATAACTCATTTCCATCTGTAGATGCTATCACCCATATAACCGCACCCAATTCGATAAAATTGTTTGATCTTAAACAGACCCTCTAGATTTTTTTTAGTGACAAGGACCCTTTATAATTTCTCACGCGAGTTATTTCTGGATTTCGTTCGGTCATTAAGATAGAAACAACATTCTTAAAAAATCCCATTAAAACTAAGAAATATAAGCCTGCCAGCCACACCAGAATAAATGAAGTCTTTTCTTTTAAAAAAATCTGCTTGTGGAAGAAGTCCTCTATGGATAAGAGACATATGGCTAAAGAGAGCCAAAAGAGAATCTTTGATGCATAATCCTGCGTACTCTTGAACTTCCATGAATTTATATATATATATATATATATATATATCATTGATAGCATACTCGGCATAAATTTAATGGAATGAAGAAGAGATTCTGATTCTCTTTTATGCTGAGCCGTCGGTGAGATGGTGATGCCCTTGTGCAAGGAAGCTTTCTTGATCAATCATATTAATGTAAGCTTGCGTACGTGTCACTTTCAGGCATCGTTATTCATGTGGAGCGCTACATAAACACCTGTCATGGTTCTTAACTGATGCTGCTGCATTTCATCAATTTATGAAGAGAAAGCAATTATATTCACGAGCTGCAACTAATTCAATCCCACTATATATATATATATTGTCAGTAGAATGAAGACCAAACCAAACCAATTCTTGAAAAGAAGTAGTTTTAAAAAACAACAAATTACTTAATTGGTATTCTGTCTTATTTTTTTAAGCCATCCTATGGGGAAGCTACTAAAACGAGGTTCTAAATATGTATGGCTACAGTGAAGACAAACATAGAACAAGATAGATATGTATGGAGGTTACATAAGTTCCATAAATTCTCATAAAAATATGAAGATGATATATAGAAGAGGCACATCTGGTTTCAGGGTCCGAGTTTGTTCACTGGTCATTATTATGAGACGAAGGAAAGGAACAAAATGATGAAAAGGAGGAAGCACAAAAGTAGACAAATAAAGAGGAGAGCTTTGGAACCTTTACAGCTAAAAATGGTAGGTGACAATGCTGGGGTCATCTGTGGACCATAGATATTCCGTGGTCCACCAACTCTGACTCTCCCCTCTTTATTCACATTAATGGCTTCTTCTTCTCCACACACACATATCCATGGCGGGCACAATGAAGCTGAAGCTACTTCCACGTGGGATATACCTGTTTGGGCTGAAAATGTTATGGTGATCGAAGCTTGAATCAATGATTTGGTTTGCCGAGGCAAAGGACAGTGTCACCTACTGGCAAACACTGTTTGAATCTCTCTAGCTATCTTAATGCCCCACTGATTTTTGCATTTATGACACAAATCAAAACACCTATACTTTTGTCAATGGTTAGCCAGATGCAGTTAATGCTCTCTGATGAATATATAAGTGGAGAACCAGCTTGCTTTCTGCTTACTACTTTAATTGCAACTACGATGCTTGGACTTGCCTGCAACTTTCAATATTGACTTTACTGTTCTTCTGATCACTACTGAATCAGATTCATAGACTTTCTTTCGTCCTTGGGTTCTGGAGCACTTGAGTGCTAACCATGCACGGCCATTGATGTGAGAGATATGTGATGGGAACATTCAATTCAATAGCTACAGCAAATGAACCAGAGATTACTAGTAATAGCTGGCAGAGTGACTGGATCCAAAAAAAAAAAAATTAAGTGAATTCAATCTTTAAGGACGTGTTAAGAAAAAAGCCAAAACGTGAATTTATTTGAGGAAAAAAGAAAAACGAAGAAGATTATTTGTGATATAATGATCTCTTAGGAATCACATCAAAGTTTTAGACGACAAACGACACATGAATGTTCATTGCCAGTCCGATTTTGTCCATTACAACCAAGTTTACTACCTGGAGGGGACCATGTGGAAAAAATCTATATTCTTCTCTTGCGTGGGGACCGATCACACTTCATATCGTCGTCTGAATTAAATTAATTCTCCTCACACTATGACGACCGTACAATGATCATTTCAGATTACAATTTTATACATGATGCAAAATGCATGTGTGGCATTAATTTGAAATGTTTTGATATGCATTAGTATTGATTAAATGAATACCAAACTGAGAGCGTATTGGATTTTGTTTGATTGGGTGAATCTCTGGTAGGTTTGGATTATACATACATAAGACTATTGTTGGGTGGATGTCCCAATTTGCAGTTCTTTCAGTGGTAAGTTATCTACATATATGCACACCATTCATATTAAAAATTACAGGTGAAGGATCCTCTAAACTTCAAGAAATTGAATATGTTACGTTTGGAGGGAAAAGCACAATATATGAAGTCTGACACTTGATATGCAGATTGCACTATTATATAATTAAACGGAAGTTTTACAATCTTTCTTGTTCGAAAATTGACACAGTAGAAATTTGAAGAATTACAATCCATGAAACCATGGGGGAAAAGTATCCTTTAACAAATCAATTGCCACCTGATTCGGCCCAATTGTCTGTACAAATAAATTGTAACAAAAAAAAATTGCCACCTGATTCGGCCCAATCCATCTTTGGACTAGACACATCTCTAATGCCCCTTTTTTTTTCTTTATACAAATTTTTTTAAAAAAAAATTGGGCTCTCTAATGTCTTTTTTGTTTCAACGAGCACGCGAATGCGAAAAGTTCGATAGATGGTTCGGTGCTTCAAACAATGTCCGAAGATAAAACCTTTTATTCAAATTGAACTACTAATAGGAGTTAGTCCGAGTGGTAAACAGCTCGATATCACTTAAGTGGAGTCTCGAATTTGAGCCTTGGTGTATGCAAAAAATCCCAGTTGGGAGACTCACCCACCATAACCAGTTGCGCGACGCGGGTCAAATCCGGATGTAGTCGGGGTAAAATTCCGATGAACTGGGTGGGCAACAAAAAAAAACTTGAACTTTGCCACAGAAGGTAACGGCAAGCGCTCCGCGTCAGATATCTGGTCATCTTCATTCTCTACCTCCAGATGATACTGTAATGGTAAAATCTTAGAAAAAGTCGTTTGGGTCATATGACGGGATTCCAGACTGAGAACATGGTCAGGATTCAATGGCTGCCTATTATCTACAATTGTCTAATTTCGTTCGGAAACAAAATAATTGCAGGACTTCAAATAATAATACTACCTACAGCTTTTTTTGGCCCAATAGCTGACGTCATGTAAAATGAGAACACTTTGGTGACTAAACTCCAAAAAATGTGCAAGTGGAGGGCCACGCTAATCATAGGGCCAAGTCGTTTAATTACAAGAGAATGTATTTGATAAATACACCAATTCCCTCAAGATTTCCGATGACTAATCACGTGAGGCAGATAAAGATTAATGAGAGAAAATATTTGCATATGCCAAACACCATCACACCCGCTTCCTTTCAAGAAGTTGAAAATTCTTTTGATAATTGTAAGTGCCTCCCCTAAAGACAAACCCTCAGCCCATCGGGACAAATTCTATTCAGACAACGCAACAACTAAAAAGAATCAATCTCCCGACATTCAGGAACTGGAGTGCGTTATCATAGCATCCACGAGACCATGTTCCAATGGAAGGCGATTTCATTCCCCATGGCCCAAGGACGTCAATGAGCATGATAACTGGCAGGCAAAGCAGTCACTGACAGTGATATCTATATGACTAAAACAATATCACCTTGAGTATCAAGAGGACTAGCATGACTAAGCACATTATAACAAGCACTGTTGCACACATAACCATTCCTCCTTTTTTCTGTGTTCTCTCAGCCTGCAAGTACATGTTATAAAATTATCTGAGAACAGTTGCACCAACTGAAATTCCACAAAGGCAGGCTACTACCAGCACCAATTGCATAAGCAAGAGTCTGAGCTAGTAACAGGGAAAGAAGTAACAGAACCTTCTCCAACTGCTTAAAGCCCTCTTCAACCGACGTAGCAACATTCTGAATGTTGTAGTCTATTCTATCCACAATCGTTCCCTGCAGGAATATCAGGTCTATGAGTCATATTTCATACATTAAATCCAATTTATACAAGGTCAGGGCACTGACCTGGTCTATCACAAGAACAGAGAGGTCCTTCATGATCTGAGCCAGTTCATTCACTGATTTAGTGACCTACAGCACATTTCACATTGTCAGACGAGGTAATGAAAGAGATTTTTCTTTATGCAATACATCGAAAGCCTTCATATTGCCTGTTCAATCTCTCTCCCCCTTTCCTCCGAGAATTGCTCACTCTTCTTTAGCTTTGCCATTTGATGATCACTGAAACCCTGAACCATCAATCACCAATTGTTACTATTGCCTTGTCGTCTTCTCATTGAACTTCAACAAGCACAGAATAAATGAAAGCAAATCATGCAGTTTCAACGTCTTAATTTCTTATTGACAATCAGTTGCATGAAACAGCATACCACATCACTGAATCCATCATCCTGTAAACCAAATTTATACCCATTCACATTCATCTCCAAGTCAACCCCATCATATCCCTACAAAATCAAATTTGAACATAGGCATCAGTGAGGAAATATAAATGAAATATGTTGTTGAAGCCGAGGGCTAGAATAATTTAGACTTAGGATAATGATCTTCTATTTGATCACTTGGATACTAAAAGAATAACAATAAGGAGTAAAAATGAAGAAAATACATGGCTATTTAACAAATAGATTTATCAGTCATAAAATAAAGAGTAAAAAGGTCCGCTAATTTTAGAAAGAAGCTAAGTTGGATAAGAATGATAATTGCAACCTCCTTTTGCTGCTGCAACCGTTTCAAGTATTGTGACTGCTTTCGCCGGAGGTCCATTGACAGGTTCTGAAGGTCGGTAGCAAGGGAGCGCTGCCAGAAGTTGAAGAAGATGAGTCATACTAGTTGGTAAATGATGTAAGTATAGAAGCAAATATATGCTTCCTATAGTTATCTTAAAATATGGAAGCAATTACTCAAGCCACCTTGACATCTTCAAGGAACAAGCTCAAAACAAAATGATAGAATCAGTACTGAGTGAAATCAGGAGAACAACAGATGCAATGTAGATAGGGAAACGGAGTCATGTAGATGAATAAATCAAATCATGGAGAAACATGAAATGGCCTATAGGATTTTTTGGGGACAGGGAGGAACCATAATTCAACAGAAAGCTAGCAAAACATACTTCAACAGAAATAATAGATAAATAATCTGGCAATAGCTCATATAAATCCCTTTAGACAAACTCCTAAATGAAGAGAATGAAAATTTTAAATTTTCCAATACATGCTTTAGTACCCCTGTCCCACGGAAAAGATGCATAATATTATTGAGTCAAATATTATCCACTATGTTATATATAATATTTTGAAAATTACCTGAACATTTTTTCTAACGTTTGAATCCTCAGAAGACCCGCCAGTGGCAGAAAGTCTTTTTACGTTCATCTCAGATTTTCTCAAGAGAGCTGTAATCTCCTGGGTGAGAATCTCAATCTGTTGTTGATCTTCTTTACCATCACCGAAAGAGGGCATTAATGCCTTTGCATGAAGTTTGACGAGCTCAGACATTTTAGACCGAGCACGTTGTATATTTGCAGCTATTTCTTCAGAATCATCTACCCAAGCTGGTGGAAACCCCACAGTAAATGCATCTCTGAAAGCCAAGGCACAATTTCCGACTGTTAAAGAAGCAAAAAATTCAAATGTTGAAGGCATAACTTTACCTATGTCGCAAACTTGAACTAAAGGAATGGATTAAACCATGCAAACTGAGGAAACAAAAAATATTATCCACTGGCCAAGCACCGAACATGCACACTTTCAAGAAGCAAGATTAGGGGATGCACACTCCTCACTTCCCTGATCTTCCCAAGTGACGGGCCCCATAATTCAATGCTATACTAATAATTTGACTTTCCAAACTCCAGAACAAAATATATCAACTAAACAAAATAATTGCCTCACAAAACTATTTTGCTAAGAGAGATAGTGGTGCAAAGGAAAATGTAACACAATTCTTATTCAATTCAATCACCTGCATACACCTGCTTCATCCCTTAATTATAGGCTATTAAAGATGCAAAGCATCTGAAAAAAGAATAGCTTTTACCAACAACTACCAATCCTAACCAACAAATCCGATTAATCCCAAGTAACAATAATTTCCCTCTTAAAAATAAATAATGATTGCCCAAAGGATCAGAAAATTTATGAAATCGCCAAATCCTCACTAGCACGACCTAGTCAAGAGATTTTGCTGTAACAAAGCCATCTAGAGTAAAATCCACACTAATGTTAAGATTTGATACGACAGTTGCATGATTTTTGCCACCTGAATTGGACAGGACACTTTTTCCTCCAGCAGCAGCCTTAGCATATATGTGCATTCCAGCTGCAATTGGACCCACAACTGATACACTTTTCCGTAATTCATCATGCATTCAGGCCATGGTGCCAGGTCAAGCTCCGATACTAATTGGAAGATTGGTGTTGATAGAAACATAACAAAGTTCTTATTTAATTCACACATTTACGTCTTCCTCGTTCCTTATTTACAAGCTATTAGGATGCAAGTTATCTAACAACTTTTACTAAAACTACTGATCCTAATTAACTCATTCCACATGATAGATTGCGATTCCCATAGGATATATATTCTTTGTTTGATGAAGATGATATCTAGAAAGCATCCCCATGGTTTCGTTGCTATAAGGGAATGAAATGAAAGTATTCCCCAATTCACTAGGGTAGCATAAGCCGTAACTAACAACAACTTATCGAGCGTAACCTAATATTTAGTAACAGGAAGGGAAAATTATGAAGCATAATAAACTAAATCTCATAGTCATCTCAGTCGTGATTAGAAAACACATATAGATCAAAATTCAAATCCAGCGCCGCTTTAAAAAACAGGGAATACCTCGAAGGACCTGGATCTTCTGTGCTTAGAGGAGCATATGAAGATGGATTCGAACGAAGAAGTGAGGTGCTCACCATTTCAATAACGGGACCGCCGGAACCAGAAGCTGACGAAGATAAAGGGGCTCGCACACTCTTGACGGCATCTCTATGCTTTCTAAATAGTACAGTTCGATTTCTGGTGGCCATTGATGCCTAAAACCTCAGTAATCTGGTTAACACAGAACTGAGAAAGGAAGATTGGCGGGGAGCGGGCAAAATTCAAGCGCGCAATACCAAGAGAAAGGTATTGAACAAAGAATTGGGAATCTCGGATCGGAATTAATAGATTTCCGTTAAAGGGTCTACAGGGTCAGTTTCGTCAATTTGATTAGATTTATTTTTTATTTTTGCAAAAATTTCAGAAATTCGTTAATTAATTTCTAATTCTAAACATAAATATAATGAACATCATAAGGAAGTCTTCTCCTAAATCATAATGAATTGGCGGTAATATTTATATTTATAATTTATATATAATGTGACTTATTACAAAATTAAGATTAATGGTAAAGAGCTTAAATACTAATTTACAAAAAGCAACAACAAATTATATATTTTTATAATAACTTCAATTTTGTCAATATAAAGCTATGAATATGAATTTTATATGGAGAATGCAAGGGTAAAAAAGAGGAGGAGGAGGGCCAGAAATCTTTTTGGCCAAGGATCTATGAGCAACCCGAAGTTGCTTGGCTCTTTCCTCGTCCACCTTTTTCAGTATATAAACCCCACCCCCAGCTCTGAAAAGGAATCCTTCTCCTTCCACAGCGAACACCTCCAAACTTTCTCGTGAGTCGTGACTTCGTCAGCTGCTTTCACAACAAAGTATACTGACTCCAACTCCATGGAAGACCAAGCTTGGAGTCCTGTCCTGTCTACTGCTTCCAGAAGCTACCCATCGAAGCAAAACTCCCATTTCGGTGATTCTGTAGTTTCCATTTTATTTTTTTCACTTATCTTCCCTCATTTAATCCCTTTTTATATGAATATTTGATACATTGAAAAACATGAGTTTTATGGGTCTTTGCGTTCTCTATTTGTTTGTTCGTTCGTTCGTTTGTAGATGCTGAAGCAGAACTTTGTATCGATTTTGATGAAGTTGATGGAGACGATGAGCTGAAAACAGCATATCCATGCCTATTTTGTGGAGAGGATTTTGATCTTCTGGAACTGTGTTGTCATATTGAGGAGGATCATTCGGTAGAAGCAAAGACCGGGGTAATTATATCTCATCTCAAAGGGTCAATTTTTTGTTATTATCGTTTATTGATGTTTTTCCGAACCAAGATTGATCTCATTACCAATTTCTTTTCCGTTATTATATGGTCGTTTTGATGGTTTGGCTGCTTTCTTCCGAAAACTAATATATTATAATGCAAGATTATTTATTGAATGATAATGATTGTGCGTGTGAATCATGGTAAATGATGACTTACAAGACCTTAGGCTGTAAAACCTGATTAGGAAGTTAACACATGAATCTAATCTAAAATCTACCCGAGGCTGCTTCAACAACAGCTTTCCACAAACTAGTAAATTTTGTTACTAGACGTGCATCGATATTTAATACGATTGATTCATCTGTTTAATCTGACCAATCCAAGTACTAGTACATAACATATTCTCTTATATTGCGCTTACTAATGTCCAATTTCATTTGTGTTTGCAGATTTGTCCTCTCTGCCTTACATGGGTGGGGACGAATTTGGTTGAACACATATCGGCACAACATGGAAACATACTTAAGATATCCTTTCTGTGCTGTTGGCTGCTATAAATTGTTTCGTTTTGTTTACCATTTGTCTTTTTCTTATTTCAATAAATGTCCTTTGATGTTTCACTTATTGCCTTCCTTGTGATACAATGAACTGTGTTACAAATTCCTTTACTAGAGATCACAGTCAGTTCAAGTCTGGATACCGTAAATTTGAGCCCTATGGAGCCCTTTCCCTTTCTAGAAAAGATATACTGGATGGAGATGATGGATATTGTCAATCTTTTTCCACTAGTTCATCTTCTGAGATTTCTACCTCCAATACAGCATGTGATCAATTGCTATCATTTCTTTACCGTCCGGCTACTTCGGATGAACGTGAAAATCTCCAGCCTGCTTCTTCGAGCAAAGTAGGCATAGAAGAAGTAGACTCAAAAGAGTCAGTGTTAGCAAGGTATGATGAATTCTCACTGTTGACTGTAATCATACTGCGTTCCTCTTAAGGGATGAGGAATGGGTTGCTTAGATGTTAATTCAGATAAGTTTTATCTTTTCCCCCCTAAAGATATGTAGCATGATGTATTAATACTTGTGATGAATGCAGAGAAGTTCAAGTTCAACAATCCTTATCTGACGAAGACCAGATAGGGAAAGCACAGCGTAGTGCATTTGTACAAGAACTTTTTATGTCCACTATCCTAGACCCTGACTTCTGAATCTCATTGAGACAATCATGGACATTGATCATTTGTTCCCATTTTAAGGAAAAGGAAGCAGCAGCGGCAGCCAGTTTCTATCTTGAAAACGATTGTTGATCATATTTTTCCGCCTGAGAAATTTAGTGCACAGTTAGTCTTACCATATTCATTGGATTAGTTTACTAATTATTAGCAGCAAGTCTGTACAAGAATTTCTGTATCTTGTTGTACAAGCTAAGGTATATAATAGGGAGCTAAGCTAGATAGGAAAATAGGGATTAAATGTAGCGTCATTGGAGGCAATGTAATTTTATAGTTCAGAACTACATCATCTGAGGTAGGCTGAAATAATGCATTTCGTTAATATGCAGATGTTTAACAATATGGCCCTTTCAGTGAATTTGCACCGTATTTTAGTTGCAATCTTGGATTCTCCGGCACTAAATCAAAGTTCATAAAGAGGGTTAATCGACTAGTTGGGTAAACGTTTTGGTTAATTGTAGTAGCATTAGGCAATTAATCGTGTTCTGCCTGATATAGGAATATCATCACTTTAGGCAATCCAGCTTGCCAACTACCGAGTTTCACAGTTCCTAGTGAATCGCCCCGTAATTCACACATTAGTTGCTTGTTGAGTGTTGTTTATTGGGTACTCAATCTTCCCATATTATGCATTGTTTAAGGTTTTCGAACACAATAAATAACGTAATGAATCGCGTAATTTGTCTAAATTGCTATGATTAAATCTAGGGTGTTTTTTTAGCATTTTCTAAGTCGTAATATTTTTTTTAAAATAAATTTAATATTTCTACCCATCTCAATTATGAGGAAAAAAAAAATCGCCTCGCATTTCTTAAGAAAGTTAGTTATGCTTCTTAATTGTTGAAATTGAATTTTTTTCCTCAAATGTCCCTATTAATAATGATGGTCATTTATTGTAATAATTTCAATCTTCAACTAATCCCCTCTTCTGATTTTGAATAGGGGCACAATAAAAAACATGCATCAATTATCCTTAAAATTAATTTTTGCATATAATTGAGAATGAAAGGATTTTTTTTCCTAAAAACAAAATTTGATATAGGGTACTACGGGTTGTTTTGACCATACATTAAATTTTCAATTTCTCGGGTAAAGCGTAAACAGTTCGAACCTGGCTGGCGTAAAATCACAGTCGTACAGAGCTAGATCTTCTTCCCCGGCTAGCAATGCTTGGACTGCTTCTATCATACTCTGGCTGCATAATATAGGAAGATCGAAACTTCCTCGTAACATCCACCGCATGATTTCATAGTAGAAAGAGGTGAATGAAAATGCATCTGCCAGAGTCTAAGCAAATGACGAGTTATAGTTTTACCTTTTAATATTAAGAAACATAATAATCTTTGGGATGAATTCACTTACCAGGAGGCAATGTCGCTAACCATGTATTAGTTTCCAGGAACTATAATTACTGGCGAGCACTTGAAATTGGCGAAAACAAGTTTTCTAAAATTTCACCACCTTTGTTAAATTATAACATAAAAAAGGGAAAAAAGGGGAGAGAGAAAAAGCCTGCCCAAATTGAAAGATATGCGGATTTATCCTAACACCCCCGGACTATGAAGTTTGAGCGGCCCCAAAACAATATAAAAAGCGGGGCGTATAATAATTTGAATGTACCTATGGCAGTTGTTATATATCATGCTTTGCTCAAAGCATACATATTCCTATTGCGTACGAGCAATTTTTTTATACACATCAATATAAAAATGGTCGAATCAGCAACTGCCATCCTCAGTCCTGTATGGTGTACTGCAACTTCTATGGCGAAACTTGATTTAATTATTATGAGGTGAGGCTGAATCAAGGTGGTTAGTAAATATGATATGGAGCAACCCAGACTATCAACACTTGTCATTCTGACAGCAAAATTCAGACTCATGTTCGGATCATCTCCACCGAGAGCTATGATTGACGAAGAACTGATAATCGGGATGTTTGGCCTTCAAGCTCTCTAGCCAATTGCCTACAGCCTGCACCAGAGAGTTAGCTTGCTGCCATTCAGAGTTTCCATTTGGAGACAAAATTGAACCTCTCAGTTTATAAGAAGCAAGGCCAAACGAAGGAAGAGAAATCTTTAACGATGCGCCAGTGCCATGAACCTCTTCCCCACGAGAAACATGAAACTGCGGCTCACTTTTGCCTGTTCAAAAGATACAAATAAATCAGACTTCAATCATTAGTGTATTTGGAAGAATAAGATAGACTTACTTCTCGGGTGAGTTGATAAGGTGTGGAAGGTCAGGAAAGACGCATCCAAACTTTTTAGAGTTGAACCAACCGGTATTCTATAGATTGGATACCTGAATCCGAGTTTAATTCATAAAGTCAGTGAACAAATCACTGGAAGAGCGGCAAAAAGAGAACAGAAGAACATTTTGCACTTACCAAGCCACAGAAAACCAACTAGAAGGCAGTAGGTCACAGCTCCTGTATTTCTTTAGATCTGGAAATTGGGAGGCAAGACCACCAACCTGAACAAAACGAAAGAAATCATGAGTCAAATCAGAACGAAAATTCCATACGCAGATCTTAAATGAATGAACTTGCCTTGTCAAAGATGGGTGGGCGGAAGAGTGGTTGCTCCCAGTCAAAAAATTCAAACACAAGCATCCCAGGTGAGTTGCACACCTCAGTTTCATCACTAGAAGAAGCTATCAGAGGTTTATCTCTTAAAGTTATTGCACCAAGTCGCTCAGAATTAACATTCATCAGGTTAGAGAGATTTGAAGTTCCGTCAACATTCATCAGGTTCGACTGATTTGAAGCTCCATCAACCCCATCCTCATCAGGCTTCCTGGTCCAGTTCAATTCAATATTTTACATGTGAAATAGCAGTGCATCATAACCATTACAATGACGGGTACATTAATATTTTAATTTCAAAGTAAAGGAGGAAAACATTCAGGATGTACACTGGAAACAAAAATCCACTTATTTACCTCAGTACAAAAGAGTACCCGTGATATCATTAAATCACAAAGAAAATTGTATATCACTAGTTAACTCAGGATAAATACAAATATAGATAAAATACGAGAGCACCATGCATGATTCACAAAACAAGGTGCATGCGAATCCATTTTATCTAGGCAAATAAGGTGAACACTTATCTTTAATCATCTCTTTCCAGTGACTGAAGCAAAAACTAGCGTAGATATGTAGCACACGAGATATGGTAACAGCGAGTATCATAAACGTGGGTATAAACTAGTTTCATATTATATATTTTGGTCAGTGTCTTAACAAGTTAGGTAGATTTCACACCTTGGTGGTACAATGTGAACGTGAACTCCATTTAAACACATCAGTAGCCAGCACTTTCTAACCCAGTAAGACTCAAGTATGCAAAGCTGACCAAGTAATCGCCTGTCACTCAATCCCTCGTGATTATCCCAGCAACACCTCAAGCATATAGCTACGTTAAAATTACAACTGCTGAGGTGCCAATCTCAGTTAAATTTCACAGTAGTTTAAGAACCTATCATGTATTCAACTTCATCCTGATCAACTCTCAGAATCTGTTTTAACTCATCGTAAACTATAACTTCTCAGCAAGAAATTTATGCATGTAATCTCTTTTGGTACCTTCCTTTATAAATGCTGCTACTATTTTCCAAAGGCCTGCTTGTATCATGGATGTCTTAATGATGATATTAAATCTTAGCTAAAAATCTCCCAGATATAAGCCTTAAGTTTCCATATGCGCTGACCATATAGAAGGCCATATCTAGAATTCATTAAAAAATCTGCTTATTACATTTACAAGTGGGTCCATTAGGCCTTGAGTCAGCAAAATGAATGACCAATTAATCAAACTTCCAGCTCAAGAGAAACTTAACCAAAGAAAGGTGATTACTGCAGTCTTCATCTCAGCACTTATTTAGAATTGGTTTTTCTAAAATATCACAGAAGGCCCTTACCAACCAATTGCTTATCATCTTTGCTTCGAGAAATCTAATAAACCTTTTAGTGACCAAAAAATAAGAGTTTGATTGATGAGCTTGAATTCTAGGATGGGCATTTCAGGCTTGATTAGGAATGTTTAAAGCACTGCAAAGCAAGACTAATTGCTTCACAAGCATGCTTTTAAAGCAACAACACTTGACCAGAGTACATGCAGCAATAAAGTCAAACTTGAAATTACGTGTCAACAGACCCTCGCTAATGGTTAAATCAATGTGATAATGGTTTTAAAATTTATTGCAGTATTATATTCATCATGGTGAATGTGATTAACTTTCTCAATCCTAATATAATTTCACATCTGGAACAATGGCGCCAAAATAACTATATTCCTCAGTGTATGCCTTGGGGTTACCCCAAGGAGCTGCCTTTATGGTATGAAGATGTTCTCAAGAAGAACAAAGAGTATAAAAAAAATTTCTTCGCCTTAACTTAACAATTCCTTGAACTCTTAGAGTCAGTCAACTTCAAATGTCTGTTACAGGGTCTTTTACACCTGAGGCTCCTTGTGCCCACACTTGAATATTTGCTCGTAATTAAGAAACCTCCCAAAGCCATGTACATTGTCTATATGAAGTTGGCCTAAAAGAAAGACTTGAGATCAGGTTGAACCTAGGCAAGCATTCAATTGATGAATGATAGAACGATTTCATGATAACACAGGTCATTAAACTTCCATGGGTGTACCCAACCTCCCAACAAGTCGCTTTAGAACTCTTTAATACATAGCATTCCCACCTTATACAGAAAAATGCATACCCAAAAAAATTCTGACACCTCTCATGTAAGGAACAACTTGGAGCAATGGTCAAACAAAGATTGGACGATGGTGCCTTACATGGGAGCCAACTGCATACTAGGACAAAGTGCCTTCTGAAATTTCTTGTTTAGTACAACGCATACCTTTCCGACCAAATTTCGCCTGGCTTTGACCAACTTTGTTCTTTTAAGTGGTCTAAATCCATTACGGACTACCCATACATTTTTATTATTTAACGAGCAAGAAGGCATCCTTATGAGTAATTGTGTGTCTCCTCAAGCATGCATACCCTTTTTTGTACTTGACACGTGTGACTTGCTCCTCTTTAGCAGTTAATCCATAAATCAAGATACCTAATACATCAGCCCTGCATTTAATGCAAGATCAATCTCGCATCTTTTCCATGCATTAGACATCCCATCTAACATGCCTCTCTCTATATAAGCCATCTCGTAACTCTTTGACAACCAAAAACCCTAAAGAATTGAAAGTATCATTATCATGCTTGTTTGCAATCTCATTTATTGAGCATGATTGTCCATAAGTCACCATAACCCTCTTTAGATCAGCAAAGAATGGTTTTCACCATCTCCATCATAGATTCAAAGCTTTATACCTCTAAGTTAGAATTAGGATTATGCCTCGACCACCACTATTGTTAGCTGTTGGGTCTTAATATGCCTTGCACCTTCATCTAAACTGAAACCCATGTCTTCAAGTAACCAACTGCTTCATTTTAATTACCAAAAGTTAACAGTGTGTGCCTACAGTTCATACTTAGCAAAAGTTGATAATATGTACCAAGAGATGATAGTTAGCCCGACAAAATTAAAACAGCTTCTGGTCATAAGAAGATCAACTTCAGCAGAAGTCACATGATGATAATATGCATTCCTCTAGCACACATTACTAGACAGAGCATTAGCATAGAAAGATTAAATGATATGAAGTTTCACCATGTAAGCTGTTCCTTGGTTAGCAAGGAGAAATGGTCCAAATTGAAGAAGGAAACAAACAAAGACTAATTCTGACAACACTGTAGCAGATGCTGATGCAGATGCAAAATAAATGAGGAAAAAAGGTCAAAAACCAACTTATACAGGAAAACCTTGCTGGTGCAGATTTATAAAATTAACCATTTGTTAATCCATATGAAAAGATATCGACAGAGGACACACAAAAGGGACTGACCTGAGCACATGTGGATCAACATATAATTGAATGCCTGACAAGTATGGAACATAATACTGCTTGACAGATTCATTTCCATTTATCAACAATGGCACTTCTACTCCGTAAGCGCTCCATTCCCTAAAAGAATCCCAGAGATCCCCAAGGCAAAAGTAAGAATTACCATCAACTTCTGGAGTCCTGCATCCTTTTAGTTTGGGCTGTGTAATGCAAACACCACCAGTTAACAACATAAAGAATGAAATCCTTAGGGGGAATTTAAAACAAAAAAACTGTGTTATCTTATAGCAGCATGAGTGCACAGTCAAACAACCAACTAAAGCCTGACAACTAAAATAAACCCAGGCCATTTTCCTTTTACTTATTGAAAGCAGCAGGATGGAAACAACTATCGAAAAGTTTATCTGCTCCTCTTTCGCAACATTGACTCAGGATTTATAAAAATGTATCAAATTATCATCTCAGCATAATTTAATCGGGACCAAACAATTTAAGGTACTCAACCATCAAGACTTGGCTGTATGCTTCAAGCTGCAAGCATATACTTCAAGAGAACAATGATTCAAGGCTTTCATTGATGGGATTTCGACTATTGGTGGAGCCAACAACTAGACAGTAAATCAAATAGTATGACTCTCTCTCGCGTTATGTTATTTCACCAATGGAAGGCTGCAGCCAGTTGCTTCTCTCCTTTACCTTGAATTTGGAAGCAGACAAAATCAGTTTACCACTTTTCAGAAAACAAAAACAACATTACGCATCACCGAAAACTATCATTTGATCCTCGTCATTTAATTTCTGAGCCAAACCATTAGAACAATTATATACGAAGCAGGCTGAAGAACAAGATTCAGAGGATATTTTCCAGCAGATATTTAAAATGTCAACAGCCTTCGTACAGAAGGGGTCAGAGACTCAGTTGCTACAAAACAAAGTCCAATTTTTTTTACTTTTTCACGAGTTTTAGCCAACCGAAGATTTCAATTTGTACCTCAGATAAGATTTGAGCTTGAACGAAGGGAGCGACTGATGCCATAAAACGATCCAAGTTAGTCAAATTAACAGTTTCGGGGGGCGAAGACGAGCCAACGGAGTTGGGTCTCCACAATGTCGACTCATCAGAGTTGGTAGGCGTCTCTTTTTCAAGGGAACCGACTCGGGCATCGGACTTCAATGGTCTTTGCCGTTGCTGGGCCAGCTGCTGATTTTTCCGAGCAGCCGGGGGGTTGTAGAAGCGGTCCACACCGCAAGTTCGGGCCAAGGCAGAGCCTCCGGAGTGGGACATTATTGAAATTCACGAGAACAGCAAGATCAGTGATGGTCAAAGGCGAGATTGAATTATAAATTGTTTTTACAGTGAAAATTCGTTTACAGAATCACCGGGTGGAGAGGGTATTTCAGGGTCAGGTGAGGAAGGAAGAAGCATATTCGGCCATTGAAACTGGAGAGCGAGCTCTGTGTTCTGGGAGGTGTGGATTTGGGAGAGGAGGAAGAGTCCTTATATAGTCTGAGGAAAGGGAAGATGAGGAGAAGACCTGTGTTTCATTTATGTTTTGGAAGAATTCCGCTACCCTCCTTAACTCGTGTGGGTTTTGAAGTTTGAACACATTTTTGACAAATGACAACCGAGTGACCGATATACCCTTGGACTTTAAATTGACGCATGTATCCCTGTCATTTAATTACTTCCTTTTTTGGGTTTTGAGATTTACTAGGCGATAGAGAGAGAAAAAGGAGAGAGAACAAAATGGAGAGAGAAAGAGGAGAGAGGAAAAAATAGATAGAAGAAGAGAAAGGAAAGAGAAAAGGAAAGATAAGATAAGAGAGAGGAGAGATGATAAAGAAAATATAGGAAAGAGGGTGTAAGAAAAAGTAGGAGTAGAATAGTAATTAGATAATCCATGACCTAGGTTTCAAATAAAAAATTATTTTCATATGGCTTATTTAAAACCGCGGTTTCAAACTGAAGTTTTACCTAAAATTAATTCTCAACAAAATTAGTTATTTGTGTAAAAAAAAATTAAACTAAAATTTTGGCCCAAAATTAATTATCACACGTATTCCTAAACACACACTTAGATTGGGTTGGATTATACGGTCAATCAGGAAAAGTCCCAACTTTTATCACATTGATCCAATTTACTTAAAAAGTTTTTCTTTTATAGTATCTTTTAGATAATCCTTCGAATCCAAAGATGTATACTGCGATTCTTTCAAACATTGTGAAAGAATTTCAAACATTGTGAGTTATGATGCATAAAGTTTTAAAATAAATTGTATTATTCGAATAATACTTTATAGTGGTATATTTTAAATGCATGCAATGTAACTCTTATTTACATGTTTAGGGAAAAAAGAGTATCAATTTTTTATTATAAAACATTTTTAATTCACTCACACGGGACAATACAATTGGCAATACCTAATATTCCTAAACTACTCGTATTTAAAATTTGCAGATATACCTTTCATTAAGTACAGTTGACTGTCTTGATGGAGAATGAACCAACTTAATGCGGTCAATTAATTTTCTTCCTTGTCAGGGATATTTTTGAGACAAACACACGAATGGTTTTTAATATCCTGCAAAATGCATTATATTTTTTTTGGGGTATAGATTAAAACATAAAATATTTTAAAACACGTCTTTTAACAGTACTTTTAATTTTTTTATTATTTACGTATTTTATTAACAATTGATTATAAAATATAGACAGAGAATAAAGTAAGATGAGTAAAGCGGGATACAGGAAAGCAATAATCTCTGACTGATGCTTAAATTTTTTATTCACTGTAAACATCAGCTTGATTAAATTTTGTATGTGCTTCTGGCCCAAAAAACTTGTATGCTGCGTACCATACAATAATTCTCGCTGTTTTTCTGCCACCAATAAATATGATATTTTGCATATACAAATGTAATGTTCTTTGGAAAATAATTATGTTTAAAATACTCCCTCAAATTTTATTTACAGGCTTTAAATTTGTAAAAAGTGTGTTGTCTTTTTTATAAGCTTTATTTTAAAATTATTTAAGTATTTATTTTAATTTTTTATAAATTTACTCGTAATTAATTATATGTTTCTCTCGTTACGTTTTTTATTTATTATTTTTTATAACTAAGGGTATGTTTAGAAAAAAAAATACATCTCCTACATATTTATTATTTTTAACTAAATTATTGATCAATATAAATTAATTATTTAAAATTTATAATTATAACCGAAATAAGTATTAGATATTGACACTTGTTTAAATATAAATTCAAACATCAATTTATAATATTATAAATAATTAATTTTTTTTACTAAATTCAACCTTCTTTGGTTTTTCTTTTCTCATTTATCATAGAATGTGTTAGGACAGGTTTAATTAAACACTTATAATACTTATTCGTCCAACAGTACAATAACTGTGAGCTATAAGTCAACAAATTAACAATAAATTCGCACTTTCTTTGTGTTAAAAAATTAGATCATTAAAAGATTTTCAAACTCAGCATTTATCCACAAGTTGAGTTTAATTTTAAAATGCTGTTAAAAAAAAGTAACAAAAAAAATGCAAGAGCATGTACATCATTAATATAAAATATATTTAATTAATTTAATTAAATTAAAAAAATAATTAAAATAGTTAATATAATATACTTTTTTAAATATTTTAACTATTTTTTTAATTATTTCTCACCCTCTTCATTAGTGTTAAAAGAATATTTATAGGAGAAATTTAAAAAAAATTAATAAATATATAAGAGATATATTATATTTAAAATTAATATTAACTCTCTAATTATTTTTTTTGTTATAGAATTTTTAAAAAGAGATTAGGCTCACTCATGATTCAATGGTAGGACGAAGTCTCTCTTTCTCCTAAGTGATACCAATATCAGGCAGGACAAGCTATCTATTATCTTCAAATATAAATATAGGCACCTAGGAGTTATGGTACCTCTCCAAATGTTATTATTGGAATCATAATAAAGTGATATTTTTCAATGATCAAATATACTCTAAATGATCGTATATCTCATTCTTTTTATTAACTAAATTTATAGACAATAAATAATTTTTTAACCATATTATATATTAAAAACGGAAAAAAAAGTTAATTTTATTGGTACAGTATATGTGTTTTTGGCCCAAGTACTTAACCCCTCACAACAGAAAAGTAACGAGTGGATCCCCTGCGTCTGTGCCTTGCCGCTGCGCAATTTTTTTTTTGTTTGCCCATATGATTTATCAAAATTTTATTTCGACTATATAAATTTGACTAGCGTCGTCTATCTAATTATAGTGGGTGAGTCTCCCAATAAAAATTTTCTATATACGCTAAGATTTAAATTAGAGACATCGCTTAAGTATTCTAAATTATTTACCACTCGGATCAACTCTCATTGATTACTGTGCAAGCGTGTTAATTGCCCATTCGTCTCCTTCGCATTGTTCCAAAGGACAAGCTTGCAAAAAAAATCGTTGCAAAGGACAAGCCCATTGAATATTATTCCTTTGAATCTACACGTAGAACTTAATTAAGATATTGGATTTTAGTCTTGTAAAATTTTAATCAATTTTACTTTTTATATTTAGTATTTTTGTTTGAATTAATTTATCATAACATATAAATTGATTTATAATATAATATTACATACAATTATTTATTTTTTAAAAAATATATTATTTTTATTATAATTAATTAATTTAAATTAATTAATTTATATAATTTAATTAAGTAATTATTGTATTAAATATCATAAAAGTATTACACTTCGCCAAGGTAGAGGCATTCGTCCCCTTCCTCGTAGGCGGTAGCTAGGGACAAAAGGTGTCTCATCCTTCAAGTGAACCTCTAGATCAATCGGACGCAGGAAAGTTAAGTAATTGAGAGCCACGCTGGAGGGGATCCGGATCCACCATTGAATGTGTCGCACTGAGTAAAGTTTTTTTTTTTTTTCCACCCGATTCACCGGAGTTTTGCCCCGACTACATCTAGATCCGACCCGCGTCGCGCACTTGGCTATGGTGGATGAGTCTCCCAACGAATTTTTTTTGCGTACGCCAAGGCTCAAATTCAAGACATCGTTTAAATAATACCGAGCCGCTTACCACTCGAACTAATCCTCTAATCCCCGTTCGTAAGGTTATGCAATAGGAGCACTAGTTGTTTTGGGCCCAAAGTTCTTCAAGAACTGAGTGTGGATGTTTAGGCCTTAGAGTCACTGGAAACCTAAAACGACAACCGGATTCCTCTTGCGTGTTTGATAGAATAAATTTTGACCGTGCCCAGCCTATATAAATTCTTTATAAAAAATCATTTTCACCAATAAAATAAAATTTTCAAGGAGATTTTGCATCAATTTTTGTTCTAAATATAACAGAGGCAGAGCAAAAAGTTTCCAAATTCCAATACGTGGGTTGACCGTGGATCCTGGATAGCAACTGACACAATATTTCTCCATCAAGATTTCTACTTTAGTCCCATGAACAGAAAAGCCCATGCCATATCATGAGCATTCAATAGGGCATTTACATCAACGGGATTGATTAGAATCATAAGTAATTTAATATCGTTTAAATAAGATTTAAGTTCGAGACTTGATATATATAAAAAATTATTATTAGAAGACTCATCTACTATAACTAAGTGTGTGACGCGGGTCGAATACGAATATAGTAGGGGTAAAATTCTGGTGAACCGGATGGGTAAAAAAAAATAGAGCATTTATTTTATTATAATTCTAATTACAACATTTAGAAAGACATCGTAACTCCTAGGTATCTAAGCTTACGTATAAAGGTAATAGACGGCTCGTCCTACCCGACATTAATATTATCTAAGAGAAAATGAGACTTTGCCTTGCCCTTAAATCGTGGGTGAGCTCGACCCCTTTCCAAAAATTATTATAATAAAAAAAAGAATTTCGTCAAAAAAATTATGCATTAGAATGACTCTTTTATTATCTTGATATTTTCTCATCCCATTTATAGTATGTCATCATATTTTTTAAAAATATTTTTCAAATTGTTTTTCATTTCAGTTGGACTTCGCATGACGAGTTTCACTCCCTCAAAACTCCTCTATTTTTGTGTGTTTTTAATCGACAACTTCCCCATCGTAATGGCCTTTGTACTCTTCTTCTTTCTTCATAGATAAATCGTGCATTTTAAATATGATTTTATGAATATACTGTAATTCTTTTGTTTCTGATACGTGGTTAAATGAGACAATTCGTGCCCATTCGATCCACCTGTATTCGTTTCATATCTAGCAGTTTGTTTTATTACGTATGATCAACTCTAGAGCCTTCTCTGTTCCCACGGATATACGGTTCGTCACTTTTTGCTTTCCTGTTCAACGGAACCAGGGATTGTAGAGTCTAATGCTGTTTCCATGGTAAAGCTATCTCACTTTTAAACTTTTGCTCCTCATTAAGCTCCCGAACTTGCTCTACACGAACTTCTTATGACAAAGTGTAGAATAAGGAGTCCTCAATAAACTAGAGAGAACAAACAAACAAAATGAAATTAATGAAGCCCTGCAAAACTAGTGTATAGAAGAATCAGAAATGGCGATTTGCTTAAGAAAGGAACATTTGCAGAAGAATTAAAGGCCATCGCATCACCTATTTGTGGTTATTCATCGGCGCTGTTCGAACTTGTGACTTGATTGGTGAAAGCAAGAAGTTCTCACCTGTGTGTGAAGCCAGAAATCCGATGGCATCGCATCGCATGTTTAAAGGTAAAGAAATGAACTTGAATCCAGAGCTTAAGCAAAATGCTCTCACCAGAAAAACCCTGAATCAATAGTCAGCCTCTCTAAACAATCTGAGTCCGGCACGGCCGGGTTCAGCGATGCGCCACATGAAAGCTTCTCCATTAGTTAATACAACTCCACGGTATTATAATTTATCCGGAATCTTTGGTTTCTTTTTATTTAGAAAACTCGCTCCACGAGAGTGCCAGTTATTGATTGCACATTAAGGTAATGATGGCTCATGACGGGACAACTCAATTGTCGACGTAGCTGCTATATTAACTATCAAGATTATTAGATTAAGTAGTCCCAAGTTAATTTAAAACATGCAGCCAACAGCAGACAAGACACATGGCAACGATGTCGTTTGTCTAGTTCTAACAAATGTCTGCTGATAAACAAAAGCAAAGAAAGAGGGGGAGCTAAATGTTTTGCCAGGGGCGATAAAGTTGGTGCAGATACGAAATAAAATGCCGCCACATCTTGAGATGATGATGAGAGAACATGGGTTTGTAGGGAAATATTAGGAGTAGGGCCTATCCCTTTCACCTTCATCATGGATACTTTGGTCCGCCCAAAAAAATCAACTAATACCTTCACGAATATATATTACCATAATGAATGATATATATTATAATGATAGCTGCATTAATAACTTTGACAGTAAAGTAAGCACTAGAATCCCTTCAACTTCCCCAGCGCAAAATTCACTGCTTGAATGAATTCAAGAGAGGGATGTATATTTTCGTAGATCGTCGGGTCAAGTCAACTGCCAAGGACGATAATCACGGCCTTTAACTTGGGGTCGCAAGTTTTGGAAAAGTTGAGAAATAATGGCACAAGGGTTCTGCATTTGCTGCTACTTTTGGCTGCAAAAGTTATGCTTGACTTGTAGCATTGAAGCAGAGAACTTTTATGGTGGGGAGGCATATGTCATTCGGCTGGCCATCTTCAGAGAGATTGACAACATGAATGCTTCAGATAGACTGGGCTCCCTTTGCATGTGAAACTCATAATATAGAAAAAGCAAAGCGTATAGCTCGTAACTTTAACACTCCCCATTATAACTACAACTAATCGTCTTCCTTCGAATTGTGGCTTGCAATTGTAACCCAACAATTCCTCACTTTCTTGGTTCAACAATAAATAACGATTCTGGACTCTGTAGGTCCCACTCGTATATATATCTACGTGGATATGTGAATCTTGTATGAATTTCACAGCTCAAAAAGGGAAAAATAAGACAACCTCTTGTATATATGTGTGTGTGTGTATATAGTAATTATGGGACTCATCAACATGAAGTTCAGATTAACTCCACACAAGTGATCTGTGGAAGTTTCATGGATCCTTTCATTATAACTACATCTATCTATCATGTGTTCATAACATTTGATTGCAGCATGCGACTTATCTTTACAAATAGAGAAAAGGAATTTTAATTTAATTTGATGTTGTTTTATTTACTCAATCAGAATTTTATTTTTATATCCGTTTCAAAATCAAGTGAGTTTAAATCAGGCATTATATTTATTTATTGAAATAAAAAGTTGTGTTTAATATATAGACTTAACCGAGAAATATTTACCATTTACTTTCCGCGGTGGACAAATGATATTTCTAGCCTCAATAACAAAAACCATGTTTGGAAAGTTGTGTTCTATCTGATATTAAATTATCAACAATCTCTGATTGATTGTTAGTAAAAAAACCGTATAATTAATTAAAAAATTATAAATGTTAAGGGGAAAGGGGCACTAATATAAGCTAATGGGCCACTCAAAATGGGCCGCTTGTTACTTTTCCAGAAAATAAGGGCCCATAACTATTCAATGGGTGCCGATTGCTGGTAAAGTGGGACCCGTTGGATACTCGCTCCGTGGGCCCTAGTTCGACGCCGAACCTCATTTGCTTTGGTCCCGAACGATGGATTTGAATTTTTTGAACGTTATGATGACGCTGCTGGAATTGACAATTTTGCCACCAACTTTGGTTTTTTTCTAAGCCATCCTTCACACCTTTGTCCCTCCGTGCAGCTAAACCCCAAAACGGCAATCTTTAATCCCAAACCACATAGATATAAATAAAGAGCATTAGATTTTTTTTTTGCATGATCATGTATTACGTATATTATATAGTTTGGGTACAAACTGCAAGTATAAAAATCTGGGCAATGCCTATTAAAAGTCATTCAATGATTCAATGATTTTGTTGATCTTGGGGCATTAAGGAAGCGTAATGTATAGATGAAAGTGGCAACAACCGTTGAGATTCGCCACTGCACTGGTGACATTCGGTCCAATCTCAGAGACCAAAGCACAGCTGGGAACTTAATAACTTGGAAGCAAAGGCCACGCATTGTTGTTGCACTACTGAGTTTGGTGTTAAATTCATCATTGTAACATAATTTCTTAATTACTGTGGTGGGCTGCACAGATAACTGTTCCCCAACCACCACATCACTAACCGAAAGCGACCTCTTGTCTACCTACAGCTACCCTCACTCTCAAGTAATGACTTCCCCTCTTCCTCCCCTATTATCTTGCTCCGTTGGTGTTGTTTACATTATATCGCAATTCAATTCCCTTATTCGCTGCAATTTCGTCTCTTAGACTAAGCCATGTCTCGTGGATTACCATGTTAAACAAATCTGCCAAGATACGAGGGCAGTTTTGTCATCGAGTCTCTTCTTCCCCAGAAAGACCCATGTTGGAAAATTCTGATGGGGTTGAAGTTGCAGAACAGCACGAGGAAGCGGACCAATTATGTCCTTAAATTTTGAATTTAGATTCTTAAAAAAATGATTGTGTGCTACAAAGGGGGTGGGCATTAACGAAGTGGACGAACCCAACCACCCTAGACTTCTATTCAAAGATAATTACTTTTTTTGGGTTTGAATATATTTTGAACCCCAAAGGAGCGACTTCCATTTTTCTATGATAAGTTAGGCACCACATTACTTTGCTTTAAATTTGATTCATTCATATGCATGCATTGCAATTTAAATCATATAGTAGAATTAAAAGAGGCCGAAGATCATTTGAGTGGTTGAGGCAAATAATTGGTGGCTATCATCATATCACCACTCTTTAATGATTCACTATCATTTTTTTAGGTCTTGTTTAGCATATGTGAGAAAAAAGATTCCGTCAAATAAGTGGCTATCATCAAGTGCATATTAACATTTGCTATACGTCATGTCTAATAAACTCTTTCGACATTTACTTTGAATGAAATTTGTCTACTAGAAGAAGAAGGAGAAAATGTTCAGAAATAGTTGGAATTCTAGTGCACGCGCGCTGTAACTTGTGTTCATAAACATGACGAAACGAAAGAGGCATGAGCAAATACCCAGTCAATGACTACAAATAAGTGCGAGTGATAGTTACCAGAATCGAGTTAATTACTTAGTATGAAATGATAAAAGGAATCGGTCCATATGGATTGGGTCGAGTTCGTAAGTATAAATTTAGTAAAATGGACTGCAGCCAATATAATTATATAGCAATTGTATATCTAATGAAAATTAGATCCAAAGACAGCAACATGTCTACTAAGTACTAAGATTTAAGTGGGCACTTTACACTAGTTTATTTGTCCTTACTTTTTAGATTTTACATGGGAAATTATTAGTTATTGCAAATTAGAATGGTTGATTTGGTGCACCAGACAAAAAGGAAGGTACATTTGAGAGGATGCACCCAAGTCCAAGCCAATTCCAATGGGATATAAAATCAAAATCACCCTACTCCGAATTGCAATTAAAATAATTTTCTCTGGGAAATTATTGCTAGATTTTTCAATAGTAATTTTCTCCCAACATTTTCACCCTTTGTTGATGCCTGAAATTTAACCCCTTGTGTAGTGCCTGAAATTATGTCATTTTAAGTTTTAAACTCTCTCTAAAGAAGGGTCGAGATTACATCTAAAATACATGTTTTATATATTTGTTTTTGGGCCTTTACAAATGGATGTAGGGAATTTGTTTTTCCCTCTTTCAAAATACTGTTGAAAAATAAATAGATGCTGATCTCAAATCTCATTGCAAGTTAAAACTTTTGAAATTAGGGAGGGTGAGGTTCGGGAGTAGGTTCGGAGTCGAGGCACGGAAAAGAGAAGACCAGCGCGCAAGGAGTATAAAGCAGATGATACAGATAGTGAGAGAAAGAAAGGGAGAGCAATTTGCACGTAGAGAGGAGAAAAGCGAAAGGTGAGATGATGGAGAATGTGAGTGTGTGAATCTTCAGCTAAGAAACCTCAACTACACTCAACAGCATCGACGGAACCACTCTTCCCAAACTTTTTATCATCTCCCTGTCTCTCCTCTGCATTCCTTTTTCTCTGAAATCCAGCTCTCATCCTCCTCAAGTGGCTCCACAAATATCAGTCAACTCAACACTATCCATTGGATGGTTAGTGTTGATTAGCTGAATTGTTGAGTTTGCTTTGAAATGAGGGGTTGAAAGCTGCGCTCGAGGTTCGATTAGTGTCCGATCTTGTGTGAAATTATGGCCGCAGAGAGGACATTGTCGTTTTCCGTGGCATCGGTAGTGGAAGATGTGCTTCAACAGCACGGGACTCAGCTAAAAGATCTTGATTTGGAATCCAGAAAAGCAGAAGAAACTGGTAATTCTTCCCCCTCTTTTCCGAATTTTTTATGAATATATCAATTAGGAATGGTGTGTTGAATGCATTTTCTGGTTTTGAGTTGCTAGTTTGTTTCTCTTCCCAGCATCACAATGCTATTTTTTAATTGCTGATAAATGTTGGGATATAGCTTCACGAAGGAAACTGTTGAGGGCCGATCACCGTTAACAAACCTTGTCGTTTGAATTATGTTTTGTGAAGCGTGTAATTATCGTCTTTATACTTTTCTGATTATTGCTTATACTGAAGGTCTATCAATATCATGTATAAAAAAAAGTAGGTCCACAATATCGATGCCAATCTAGCAATGGCAATCTGAATTATGGATTCAGTATAATCTATCCTAAATTAGTAAAACTTCTAAAATGCAGCATCAAGAAGATATGAAGCAGCAGGTTGGTTGAGAAAGATGGTTGGAGTTGTTGCAGCTAAAGATTTACCAGCCGAGCCCTCTGAGGAAGAGTTTAGGCTTGGTTTGAGAAGTGGGATTATCCTCTGCAACGTTATTAATAAGGTTCAACCTGGAGCTGTACCCAAGGTGAGTTCGAACCTAGTTTGATTTACTCTAAATCCATTTTTTTTAAAATTACTAATGTTTGCAGTGTGATCCACGTGAAGGTCGTGGAAAGTCCTATTGATTCTGCACTTATCCCAGATGGTGCACCATTATCGGCATATCAGTATTTTGAAAACGTGAAAAACTTTCTTGACGCTGTCCAGGAAATCGGACTTCCTACCTTTGAGGCATCTGATCTGGAACAAGTATGTGAAGAAGAAAAGTCTTGCTATTTTACATTTTTTGTTTAAGGACTTGTCTTATGGCGAATTTAATTGTTAACAACACCCTATAATTAGGTGCGACTTTAATAAAACAAGGATTCTTTACTTATGAACTCCTGTTGTTTTCTGCTCAATCAACTAGGGAGGAAAATCATCGAGGATTGTAAATAGCGTTTTGGCGCTTAAATCCTATTGTGAATGGAAACAAAACGGGGCGAATGGTGCGTGGAAATTTGGTGGAGCTCTGAAACCCACAACTTTAGGAAAATCTTTTGTCAGAAAAAATTCAGATCCATTTACTAATTCCCTGTCCAGGACCTCATCCATTAATGAAAAATCTCTGCCTGCTTTAACCTCTGACGTTGAGTCTAATAAAATGGTTGGTAAGCTTGACTCTGAATATTTAATTATTTATCTACTCTTGCTTTGCTGAGTTGAGAAGAAAGAATGACTAAATGGACTGCCTATGTTTGCAGTCGGTTTCTCATTCTTTGAGCATGCTGGTTCGTGCAATGCTATTGGACAAGAAGCCTGAAGAAGTTCCGATGGTAAGAAAAAGGATATACTGGTATTTCATATAAGAAAGTTAAGCAGAAATTTTACTCATTTAATTAGACTTTATGGAGTATAAGTCGGTCCCCGTTGTGCACGTTGAGCATAAGCTATGTTATTATAAATGTGAAATATTGTGGGGGTATCTAACGTCATTATGAAGGGCTCGGGTTTTCGCTCATATCTGCTTCTTGAAACACCGCTTAAAGTGCATACTAAATGTTGAGTTCCCCATCTAGTACTATTCCAACTACTGCATTGTTATCTTGTCACTGCTCCTACCAAATTAAGTTATGTTTTTTTCTGCCCGAACCAGTTGGTTGAATCCGTTTTAAATAAAGTGGTAGAGGAGTTTGAGCATCGCATTGCAGGTCAAGGTGAACAGGTACAACACTTTTCACATTTAATTCACAAGCTTTTAGTTTTAGGTCATTGGCTGCCAATGAGCAAAATTTACCCTAAAAGTAACTGCTTTTAGCTTTTGATTAAGCTGTTCTTGTTTATTTGCTTATCATGTGAATCAGACAAAAACAACTTCAAGAGACGCTGTTTCTCAAGGCAATGCTTCTGTATCAAAGCTTGTTTTGGGAGATAAGAAGGTATTGTTTATATGCCAGACACATTCAAGCGCCCTGAGGAATTTAAAAAGTTGATGAACTAGAATGCTGATCTGTTTTCTAATTGATTAGGCGGAAAATAAAACTATTGTAGTTACAAAGAAAGAGGCAGTCATTCATAGAGACCGTGTCACTGATGAGGCATTGCAAACCCAACTTCTGAAACAGCAAACGCACTTTGATCAGCAGCAAAGAGAAATCCAAGTAGGGAGCAGCTATGATAATATATATAATCTCCATTTTGAAAATTTTTAAATGGCATGTAAGATGTTGCTATTTTCATGCTTCTGTAGGAACTAAAGCATACTATTCATACTACAAAAGCTGGCATGCAGTTCATGCAAATGAAATTTCACGAGGAATTCTCCAATCTTGGTAGGGATTTGGAATCACAAAATTTAAGATCATCACTTTCTTGTTTCTTTCTCCCCATTTTTGCCTTGGGATTGATGGATGACGTGTGCTTATTATATGATATTGAACTTCATAGGCATGCACATTAACGGCTTAGCTCATGCGGCTTCTGGATATCAGAGAGTTCTTGAAGAAAATCGCAAACTGTACAATCAAGTACAGGATCTTAAGGGTAATAAACATAATTCGTTGCCTTATCCCCAAGCATTATTATGGTTTTAAAGCCCAAATAGATTTAAGGCGGATTACTTTCGTTTGACCAGGAAGTATTAGGGTGTATTGTCGAGTAAGACCTTTCTTACCTGGACAATCAAGCTTTTCGAGCACAGTGGAGAATATAGAAGATGGAACTATCACAATTAATGTCTCATCAAAGAATGGGAAAGGACGCAGATCCTTTAACTTCAACAAAGTCTTTGGACCATCTGCAACCCAAGGTTTGATTCAATTTTCCAGTATCTCTAGAATGTGTTAATCTAAACATAGATTAAAATCTCATCTATTATTGTATTGCAGCGGAGGTATTCTTTGATATGCAGCCTCTCGTCAGGTCTGTTCTTGATGGGTATAACGTTTGCATCTTTGCGTATGGTCAAACAGGATCGGGAAAAACTTACACTATGGTAGGATGTACTTTGAATTTATTTCCTAAACTGTGAAATTTTAATAACAGTTTGCTGATATATGCTGTATGCATTTAGACTGGACCGAAAGAGATTACAGAGAAAAGCCAAGGTGTAAACTATCGGGCTCTGGGTGACTTGTTTCTTATGGCAGATCAGAGAAAAGACACTTTTCGTTATGATGTGTCTGTTCAAATGATTGAGATTTACAATGAGCAAGTCAGAGATCTACTAGTTACTGATGGAAGCAACAGAAGATATCCTTTTACTAGTCATATAATTGATTCGCACTCTTATATATCTCCCATGGATATAGCAGAGATCATATTGACTGCCGTATATATATTTATATAATGATGGAGCCTTTAGAATGAAAACAGATTTTTTATGCTGTTGCTTACTCAGTTGCCCTTAACCATCAATACATTAGAAATTCGAAATAGTTCTCATAAGGGGCTCAGTGTGCCAGATGCAAGCCTCATTCCTGTATCTTCAACTCTTGATGTTATTGATTTGATGAACCTGGGGCAAAGGAACCGTGCTGTTGGAGCAACTGCCCTTAATGATAGAAGTAGCCGCTCTCATAGGCATGTTTATAATCCATTCATTTCCTGTTATCTTTCTACTCACGTTTTTGTTGTACATTGACGAAGTTAACTAATATCTTGAAATTCTCAATTTTGCAGTTGCTTGACTGTTCATGTTCAAGGAAGAGATTTGACATCAGGAACCATCCTTCGGGGATGCATGCATCTTGTTGACTTGGCAGGAAGCGAGAGGGTAGACAAATCGGAGGCCACAGGAGATAGACTAAAAGAGGCACAACATATTAACAAATCTCTCTCAGCTCTCGGCGATGTCATCGCTTCCCTTGCTCAGAAAAATCCTCATGTTCCATATAGAAACAGCAAACTTACACAATTACTCCAAGATTCGCTTGGTAAGATTAAGTTTTGGTTAGACGTAGTTTACATTGCAGGTTTAGCATGTTTGCACGCTTCTCAATATGTGGACTTGAGTTTCAGGAGGACAGGCCAAGACCCTAATGTTCGTCCACGTAAGTCCAGAGAGTGACGCTCTTGGAGAAACAATCAGCACCTTAAAATTTGCCGAAAGAGTTGCTACAGTTGAGCTTGGAGCTGCTCGAGTGAACAAAGATAGTGCAGATGTTAAAGAGCTCAAGGAACAGGTTCCTTCTGCCTTCTTAACTTTACAGTTCTGCTTGTTCTTCTGACTCCTTTCTGGTTACACGTTACAACATCTAGTTGAACAATAAATCTATTGGACAGATTGCTAGCCTTAAGGCAGCATTGGCAAGAAGGGAGGGAGAATCAGAACACGTGCAGCATTCTTTATCTGGAAGCTCTGAAAAATACAGGAAAAAGGCTGGTAGTGAGCTCTCACCTTATCATACCGACAAGCGGGGTGTAGATACAGTGGGTGATCCCCTCGGATGCCGGCAACCTATGGTTGATGTTGGCAACATAGAGGTGTGTGCTTCATTTCCTAATGGTTTTTCTCCAATCACTTAAAATGGTTTTCTTCACTTCCTATTGTGATTCCCATTGATCCTGCAGCTTCACAGTAATAGCACATCGAAGCCAAAAACTCAGAGCTTTGATCTTGATGAGATATCAACAAATTCACCGCCGTGGCCCCCAGTGAGTAGTCCTGGACCAAACTACGGGGAAGATGATAAAGAAACTGGGTCGGGAGAGTGGGTTGATAAGGTCATGGTAAATAAGCAAGATGCGAGCAAAACTGAGAACCCCTTGGGACTCTGGGAAGCAGACAATAGACACTTATCTGATGTCTTTTATCAGAAATACCTCCAAGATTCTCCCAAAATGTATACTGATCAATCCTATAAAATGTTCATGGGAGGCAACCAGTTCAATGCTGCAGGTTCCGATGGCATGGATGATCTTGATGCTGCGACCAGTGATTCCTCGGAACACGACTTACTCTGGCAGTTTAATCATTCCAAACTTCCTGGCGTCGCCAATGGCATTGGACCAAAGTTAACAAAAGGCCCAGAACTGAGGTAAATACTTCAGCTTAAATTTACTTATAGCTCCACTGCAAAACTTTGATACGCACTCATTTGGAAATTAATATTAGTTTTATTTTTATTTTTTTGGCGATTTATACAGCAAGAATATCATCAATTCTTCTCTTGGTCCTTCACCTTCACGGAAACAATCAAACGGTGTCTCGCATCGACCAGGAAGGCATCCAGCTTCGGTTGACGTGAAACGAAAAACTTGGAATAGAAAGTGAACATTTTAAAATTTACACGTTAAAGGGGTGTTTTTTTTATTATTATTTCTTTCCATTTTTTTCTTACAATTTTAGATCAATGTGAGAGAGGTTTCTCTGTGATGTTTTTATTATTTTTGGTTGTATAAAATATAAATTTAATTTGTATTATACAGATACAGGTAATGCAACAATAATGCCCGTTGCTTGTATGACCAAATTCTTTTATTTACACACACTAGTTGAGTCGACCCGATATAGACCCAATTCTGAACTCTGGATTAGTTTTTTTTTTTTAAACAAAATTGACGTAAATCAGTAACTGAACCGTCCAAATCCCAGCCTAAAGGAGTGCAATTTAGGGGGAATGAAACAGCATCCCAAAGCTCCCATTAGTTCTACCATTGTGTCAAATTATTATGTTTTATTTCACCAAAAGTATTGTTATTTCTGTATCATCTTAGTGATGGGGCCGCATTAATTTAACTGAAATAGGAGGGGGTATATGAGATTATAAATTTTGTCTAGTTAAATGGTAATATAGGGGAGAGGAGATTTTTTGTTTTATTTAGAAGAGGAAGGGAAAAAAAATAATTAGAAGTTGATAAATATATACTTATATTTTTATTTAGATTTTCTTCCATATTCTTTTATAATATTTACATCAAAATTATTATTTTCTAAAATATAACTATTAGAAAACCTATTATATCATTTATATATGCTAAAAATATTTTTATATGCACTTTAAAGTATGATTTTATTAATTTTAACATATTATCCTATTAATTTTGATATATTTTTTAATATCTTATAAAATTAATAAATTATAAAATATGAAAAACTATTAACATTCTATCATTAGTTTTCTAATTACAAGACATATAATTATATTTATAATTATATACCACTTTTTGTCAATATATTTATTTTAAAATATATATTTTTGTATTAATTATATACAAACTTACATAGGAAAAAAATTCTTAATCTAGATAAATAATCCAGAACATATATCTAGTATAACTATTTTACCTTAAAGTAACTGAAAAAATACAACGACAAAAAACAGTAGTGCTGATGATAGTATAAAATAAAAAAAAATAATTTTAAGTAAAAAAAAAATAACACTAAAATAATAAAAAAATATTATATATATTTTTAACAATATTAAAATAAAAATTCTCCACTCCTCCGAAACCCCAATTTTAGAGGAGAGGAGTAAGGAGAATATAAAATGATAAAATTTTAAAATTTTCACTTTATTTTTTATAACTAAATACATTTATAAAAACCCTTAACTAAATAATACTTAAAGGAGCCATCAAATCCGACATTTTTAGTCTCTACTCTAAATATCGTGCTGATGTAGCATTCGTGAAAATAATTAATATTCAGTGTATTTTAAACTAACCTCCAATGGTAGATCGATTTACCTTTTCATTTCCATAGTAATTTAAGTTTTTGGAAGGAGAGCGAGTAATAATATATATCCTACTTTTTATTAAATTAATTAACTGCAGCATTTTGGGGCAAATGCCATATGCATGTTGGAATCTTGGTAGATGCAATATGGAATGACACGAGCCCCCTACTGTTTTCCTTTTTAATTCATTCTCGTTTTGGGTTTTGTTTAGTTGGTAATAAACGAGGACCGAAGCCCCCCATTGTTCAAACAAGTGCGGGCCCCATTACAAATTACAGGTGTGCATGCAAGATATGTGGCTCCTCACGAGGTTCTCCTTGTGTGATGACAAACGCCTCCCAAGATCTTCATCAGTCATCACCACCTCCCCGAGAAGCCTCCAGAACTTTCAGCCTCTCTTCAACCTTCTTGTTTTTTAAACATGTATTCTCAGTACCATGTTCGTCTTTGTCATCAGGCCATGCGGCATTTTATTCTCACACCCCACACTCTTAGTTCTGTCTAACTCACATAAATCCAGGCCTCTTGTTATTAACCTCGACGCCCACCGGCGATAACCGGGGAGGCAACAACCTCCGTATTCTCCATTTCACTTCGTAGTTCCGGTCGGCCCCGATGTCTGACGTCCGCGGTTGTTATTACTCAGTGCTAGGCATAGACAGCCAGGCCACCGATTGTGAAATCGGAGGCACTTATCGTAAGATGGCTCTGGCAAATTGAGGGGAAAAGCTATATTCTCTGTCAATTGGCTATAGCAATGGGCATTCTTCTTAATGTGCGAGTTCTTTGTTCTTAATCCTTTCTTATTCTTCTAGGAGGAAGAAATGGCATCCGGATAGGTGGACCATAGCCCCAAAGCTTGCTATAGAAGCTAAAACACGGTTTCAGCAAATTCAACAGGCTTATTCGGGTATTCTATTTGAATATCTGAAATGCTAGGTTAGCGCGTTGTTGGCTGTTGCTCATATATAGTTTTTCGTTTTGAAATGTAGTTTTGTCTAATAAAGTGAAGAGAACCATATATGATGCTGGCTTGTTTCCTGTTAGATTATTTTCTTTCTCCGATCCATCTGTTTCCAGGGACCTATCATTATTGTATTCGCATGTCAGAATTCTGGAAACAGGGATTTGTTGATTTCATGCAAGAAATGGTCTCGACGACGCAGAGAGAGAGAGAGAGCCCCAGGTATGGCATTGATCGAGAAGAATTATTTACTCAGTTAAGTTGAATCATTTTCTAAATAGCGTTGATTGGGGGTATTGTTATAGGAATACACGTTGAAGGATCTTGAGAGACTGCTAATGGACATGATGGAAGACCACGGGGAAGGAACGGGGAAATCTGAGTTTCAATCCACCACTCCCACAAAAAAGATTCGTGTCAAGTGATTTTTGTTAACCGATTCGTTCATGATTTCCATCGTTATCGATCTAGAGTGATATGTAGAAAATTTCTGTCTTGGCTTGAATTAATCATGTTTTCATGCCATTTTTCCAATTTATCAAATTTATACATGATACTGCAACTGAAAGCTCAACGACTGACAAGTGCATGAACTGCTGTCAATTTCTGTCTAGCCTTTAAGAAAAAATTTTAGGTTATTAGGCTTATAAATTAAATAATAATTAATATAAATAAATAAATTAATTATAATTAATATAAAAATTATTTAACTAATTTAAATAGATTAAAGAGTATATAATATAAATTTATTTTAAAAAATAAATTTAATAATTAATTATTTAATAAATTAAATAATTTTGTATTAAGAATAATAAGAATTGGAGGGAATATAACGGTAAAAAACAACTGTTGACAGGAACAACGAACAAAAACCCGATTTTTTTTCCCCCAAAAAACATGCCCAAAGCCGGGAAGGCTCATTCTCCAATACAACGGCGTCACATGGCCGCAGCCCATCATTTGATCCAAAGCTGACCCAAGCTTCCATTATACCTCCATCTTCCTTCTATCAGACTGTTCATCTTCCAGCTGTTCTACTTCTCCCACTTCCGGTGGCTTCCACATCCTTGGTTGCTCACTGCGTCCTTATTCAAAAGGGCAGAGGATGGCCTTCTACACTATTTCGCGGCGTTTATCGGGTGGATCATCGGTGGCGCAGCCTTCCGTGGCCTTGCGTCTTGTTCTCTCTTCTAGATCGTATTCTACTTCGTTCAGAGAAGAAAGAGATACCTTTGGACCAATTCAAGTCCCATCCGACAAGTACTTTTTCCTGTTTCACGTCTTACTCTTTATGAAGTATTCTTCTAGTTCACTTTCGAAGCAAATCGAATGCTTCATTTATTAATGTCATATGAGATCTTGTTTCTGTTAGACTATGGGGCGCGCAAACTCAAAGGTCGTTGCAGAATTTTGATATCGGTGGCGAGCGTGAACGAATGCCTGAACCCATTATTCGCGCCTTTGGCATCTTAAAAAAAGCCGCTGCTAAGGTTGTTTTCGCGTTCAAATCTTATTCCTTAACTGCTTTCGGCAGATAGCTATATCGCAATATTCCAATTATTAATTAATGCCCAGTATAAACTGGGTTATGTGGGCAGGCTTGGCTTTTACCCCTACACATGTTTTAAAAGATTTTGTTTTATTTTTAATTGACGAATAGTGTTTGCGCTTCTGGTCTGTTGGGTGTGGGCTAAATCATAAACTACCGTTAATTTCAATTTTAGTCCCGGCTGTTTTGGCTTTACGGAAATTCTTGAAAATTCGTTCTATTATTATCTTGGTTCAGTTGAAAAATTGGCCTGCCTGAGAGGTCTTCATGCTCCTAATGCAGGTGAACTTAGAATATGGCCTTGATCCCACCATTGGGAAAGCTATAATGCAGGCAGCACAAGAAGTAGCCGAGGGAAAGCTAAATGGCCATTTTCCGCTAGTTGTATGGCAAACTGGCAGCGGCACTCAAAGCAACATGAATGCTAATGAGGTCAGTGCTCTGATTTGAATACTGCAGCATACCTGATGGACTTGTAATTATTGTTTTCCTTGAGACCAATCTGGAGTATTCATCATGGCACAAATACCTCTTTCAAGTATTTTGTTTAGTCGAGGATACGTGATTTATTTGACGTAATGAATCCTCCATCCATTCGATGATTGCATTGCCTGATGTTAAAGAAATGGCGCCCTGTTTCGTAGGTTATTGCAAACAGAGCAGCTGAGATTCTTGGTCATAAACGTGGGGAAAAGTTTGTGCACCCGAATGACCATGTCAATAGATCACAATCTTCTAATGACACATTCCCAACTGTAAGTTTGAACTGTAGCTGTCAATTTTCAACTTTCTTTATCAACCGTTGTCTTGTTGCTGCAAAATATCATTATTCCTTTTCTTTTAATTTTTTAAATATTTTATGTATTTTGCGTATTTCTGCCTCCAGGTAATGCACATTGCAGCTGCAATGGAAATAAATTCAAGACTAATTCCAAAACTAAAAACCTTACATTCTTCACTACATGCCAAGGTTTGATAATTTGGTTTCTAGTTCATACTTTCAAAAAAAGTTATAGCATGATGGTGGATTGCTCCTGCTCATGTCAGGAGGTGATTTACTGCATATTTTTAGGTTATCAAATGCCCTTGTGAGTCATACTAGTGAATTTGAGTTTCAAATATGTCTTAGACAGTATATTTCTTTTCTTTCTTCATCTGAATCTGTGATCTGTGGGAGAAGTTCAGATGGTTTGGTTTGTTTCATTCTAGTCTTATTGATACGGGTAGGAATGGTAAAAGAGAATAAAGATAAGAAACTCGCTAGCTCTGAGTTAGTTCGGAGTTTGCTAGAACTGGTTAACCACTAACTACCTGAATACAGTCGGCTCTCTTAGGAGATATAAGTATAGGATAGTGGAAGATTGATGTTTAAACCGATTGGTGAATAGTTGAACACATTTTCTGGTATTGAGTACCAGTTTTGTTCTCTTCTTTGTACCAGTTTTGCTGGTAGAGGGTTTTTTATTGCCAAGGTAGTCGAGTTAAGTTTTACAAAATGTAGCTGTCATGATTTCATCTTGTCAAAGGCAGCTAATGGATGGAGACCAAAATAGTATAGGTTGCTTAGTCTCACTTTGGGTGGTACGAGCTACTTTATATAATTCTCAAGTGGGTTGGTTCTTGTACTTCTATAGCTAGCCTTTTGAGAAGGTTCTCCATCCAACTTGGTTGACAATCGCTTATTTTCATCTTAGGGTTCATATTGAAACCTTGAATGTATTATTGCGGGATAATATTTTTAGTATCCTGTCCCAAACCTATGGTTTCTCTGGTTCTTTCTCTCACTTTTCCTTCTGTCTTAAAACTTTACAGCTTGCATTTGCCATTGCCTTTGTGACCTCTCACATGCCAGAGACCTTAACTCTGAAAGTTCTATGCTTCATGTACTTTATATATATATATATTTTGGCATTTATTATTGATTTGATCTACCTCTGTCAATTTCTCATCCTCCCCGCTAAATTTCCCAGTCTGTTGAATTCAAAGATATTGTGAAGATTGGGCGCACCCATACTCAAGATGCAACTCCATTAACTCTTGGGCAGGAGTTTAGTGGCTATACTACACAAGTAAGCTTAATTTCCTCTTGTTATGATGTCTAGTCTGTTATTGAATGGACCGTACATTATTGACACTTGTACCTTATAGTGAGTCATTTCTTAATTGTCTTTTCATTTACTGACAGGTGAAGTATGGAATTGATCGAGTGATGTGCACTTTGCCCCGAATGTATCAGGTTAGATGTCCAAGCACAAACATCAACTGATATTTCTTTCATTTATTTAGTTTTAGAGCACTAATTGGTTGGATCTTTTGAGCAGTTGGCACAGGGCGGAACAGCTGTTGGGACTGGATTGAATACAAAGAAGGGGTACATATGATTTTGGTTTCTGTTTAGATGCATTTCTCTTTCTTTCAATGTATTTTTTGAAATTTCAACCCTGGTTATGATGTCTTCCAAAATGACTATAATAGTTGAAGCTTTCTTTTGCTTAGTTGTATGTGTCTATGTGAGCTTTTCATCAGGCCTATTTTGTAAAACAATCCAATAACAAAAAGAATTTATTGAAATCTACTATTAGCATTGACTGCCTGTGCACGGTTACAAGTGTTTAAAACTAGTGGCATGCATTCGTTGAAAATGAATTTTAACTGTATTTTCAAAGTGATAGTATGTATTCTCTAGAGAAGCTGTGTAGATGAATTTATGCTATATTGGCAAATCAATACTTAGTTTATGTTGAAGAGGACATGTGTGACTTTATTTAAACAGTTGTTTTCTGGCTGTCATTTTAGGTTCGATGTTAAGATAGCAGCAGCAGTAGCTGAGGAAACAAACCTTCCCTTTGTCACAGCAGAAAATAAGTTTGAGGCCTTGGTTTGTAGCTTAAACTAATTTATACTTCATTTCCTTAAGTTGCTGTGTGCCAGTTTTGTTTTAAACTGGTTTGTGCTCTTAATCTTGCATCACATGTTGCAAAACATTGGCCTCACCGTCACTTCATATTCTCACTTTGCAGGCTGCCCATGATGCTTTTGTTGAAAATAGTGGAGCCCTCAACACAATTGCAGCATCTTTAATGAAGATTGCGAATGATATACGTTTATTAGGAAGGTCAGCATGCAAGAATCTTGATAATGTACAAATCTGTTATTTTTATTTTTCTGTGAGCTCTTACAATGTCGTCCTATTATAGTGGTCCGCGTTGTGGCCTTGGTGAACTCATTCTTCCTGAAAATGAACCAGGAAGCAGTATTATGCCTGTAAGATCCTCACGCCTTGTTAACATTCATATTCTGTCAAAATAAGCCTGTTCCTTTTTGTTTGATATAACTCGTTCATCTATTTATGTTCAATTAAGTGTTGACTATGACGCATCATTTTTTTCTGTTCAGGGGAAGGTTAACCCTACCCAGTGTGAGGCTCTAACAATGGTCTGTGCACAGGTAAAGATTAACTTGCTTGGTTTCTTTGAGATAATAATATGATCGATCAATTGAGCTCTGGTAGCATGCAGTATGTAGGCTTGGAGACTTACTATTTCTTTCCCCTTACTCGTGCATTTTCAGTTCTGTAGTGAATTATGATTATGTTTAGAATAAAGTTATGATTGACAGTTAATTTTTACTTTCAGGTCATGGGAAACCATGTAGCCATCACAGTTGGTGGAGCAAACGGTCATTTTGAACTCAATGTATATAAACCGATGATTGCAAGTTGTCTCCTGCAAGTAAGTTTCATCCTCATTGTCTTTTAACAATTACAAATTTCTTTATGATGGACTTGCTTCTTGCCAAACGCGCAAGTATGTATATGTGGGTTCTATGTTATTGATCTTATAGCATATCCCATGATGTTACCTAGCATATGCGCTTAATAAATCTATTGTTATTTCGCATCTGATAGTCACTTAGACTGCTTGGAGATGCATCAGCTTCCTTTGAAAAGAATTGCGTAAGAGGTATCCAAGCTAATAGGGAAAGAATTTCAAAATTATTGCATGAGGTGAGTTGTGGCTTGCACAAAATATCTTTATTGTTGCCTACTTTTATATCCCATGTTAATTTATATTATTTGACCTTTTACATCTCCTTGCAGTCACTAATGCTTGTCACGTCCTTGAACCCAGTAAGTCTTTACTTATCTGAATTTGTGAAGCTTTCTTAATTTCATGATCCTTTTTAATAATGGTTTTAATGCTTCGGTTCCAGAAAATTGGTTATGACAAAGCTGCAGCAGTTGCCAAGACAGCGCACAAAGAGGGAACCACTCTTAAGGTAATAGTACGTTGTTAATCCTCATTAGCCCTCATTGACTACCAAAGAAATCCTTGTTAATCCTGAGATTCTGTTGATCTTGTTAAGCACATCTAAAGTTATTCGCACACCAATTTCTACTCTAATATTGGTTTGGCCCAACCATTTTGTCTGTCCTCGATGGAAAAATAGGTTAATATGGAGTTGATGCCTTTGTAATGGATTTCTGTATGACATTCATGGCTTCCCAATTACTTGTTTAAAATATTGAAATTGACAAAAACTAATTGACAGGAATCTGCGTTGAAGCTTGGAGTACTTACCCCTGAAGAATTTGATACTCTCGTGGTGCCTGAGAAAATGATTGGCCCAACTGATTGACCGAATATAAGGTTTTCTTAAAAGTTTCAGGGATAATTCCCTGTTGCATTGAAGTATTATTTTCTAACCTAATCCTTTGATTGGGTTGAGGAACGATTTATTCAATAAGCGAAAATTTTGACGTCCAAAATTGGTATTCTTGAGGGAAAAGCCCCTCCAGATTTGGAAGGATACAATGTGATGCGGGACTTGCTCTGACGCAAATAAATGAAAATTGTTATCTTTCTGGCCATGCTTTTCTTCGTTACCCTTTTACCGTTCTACCACTTGCAAATTTCAGATTTTTGCTGCTATTAGAGCCTGCAAGTACTAATTATGCAAGATGTTGCGTGCTTGTTTACTGCCAAAAAGCGTTTTTATGCTGAGGCAAAACTCTTCTCGTATATTTATTTGGATAAAATCACTTAATATAAGTTAATTCAAACAAACATTTTTGATCTATTTGTGAACTTTGACAACCTTAGAAGGGGTGCCCAGCGACACTTTTCCCCATACGAAAGACGTGTGGCCTGTTTGGATAGGTTTCAAACTAAGGTTTAGAAATGTCTTTTGGCCCAAACATTAAACAGTTTTTAAAAGTCTAGAAGAGTTTATGGAGTAAATTATAGTTTTGAATAAGCTCAAGGGAATAGTTTTTAGGTGGGGAAACGAGTTTATGAGATATTCAATGACTATTTTATCCTCTCTTTTTCACTCTCTCCTCCCTTTTGTCTCTAGTTTTCTCCGGTGGTCTGTTGTCATTTGTGTCGCCATCCGTCTTATTGTCATTGTTGTCCTCCCTTTCGTCCGTCCTCTCCTTGACGACGATGACTGGCTTTAGATTTGTCGTTCTCGTTGGTCATCTTCGAGCTTCGTCGCCCCCTAACTTGGTTGCCTCCTTCCATCTTCTTCAGTTCTGTCACTAGGTCGATGGGTTGCTGCTCTCTCCGTGTGTATAGTCGCTCTCTCCGTCTAGATCTCTGTTAGCCATCGGTTCAGATCTTTGTGTGCCATCGTCCTCGTCTATCGTCATTGCTATCTTCTTCTTCAGATGTCAATGGTGGGGAGAGATGGAGGAGATGAACAATGCTATTTTTTTTCACCTTATATCTTTTTTGATAATTTAACAATCACAAAATTTATTTCAGTAATAACTATATAAATACTTATTTTATTCAAAATTATTTTTTTTATAAGTTTTTCTCTAAAAAATATTTTGGAGAGGAGTTTCTAAATCACTTATTTTCTATAAAAAATATTTTAAAACTTAAACCAAACGGGCTTCTACTTAAACCAAACGGGCCTTACACTTAAACCAAACTAAATCCCTGTCTAGTGCGGTACTGCATAGCAAAGACACACAGAATGGGGGTGCGTAATTTTGTTTTTGGGGATTAAAATGGCAAGTACAACTTGAAACGGGAAAATCGAAGACTAAACTAAGCGCATCCTATCATTTGAGAACGATCTCCGTGCATTGAGTAGTCATTTCAGTTATGTATTCCAATCAGCTTCAGGGGCGCCTAACTTATTGCCCACAGCATCTGCATTGTGTGTTATCATTTTGTTTACTAATTGCTTTATTTTCCATAAAATTATTCCTTTCACCTTGAGGATGACAAGCCAAGCCTCACGCCTGCTGTATAATCACGAAATTCTTCACATATTGAATATCAAGCAATAATTTTGCAGTTGAAGCTGTCGAGATCCCATATAGCAGGAAGAAGGAATTTCCTTCCATTTACACCATACACGTTATAGCTTGCGTTGCTTGACTTATCCACTAACAAATCACCTGGATATCCCGGATAAGCTCCAACCCCAAAGATCCCTGAACATGCCGTCGCAGCTTCAAGTGGCGCCAAGGCATCGCCTTGAAAGGACCCTGTCTTGTAAGGGTTAGTCACAGCCCCCACCAATACAGCCCCAATGTTCATAACCACACCATCACTGTCTACACCATTAGGAGCCACCAGAGCCTCTCCCGGCAGACCATACGCCTTAATCGCATAAGGCCATGCACACAGACCCGGGCACTGTACTAATGAGTCTCCCACTTGTCCATAAACAACTCTTGTTTTCTCAGATACCCACATGCTATCATGGAAGCCGCATGATCCCATACAGAATCGTTCCACGCTTACATCTTTAGCAGTCAAAACCAAGTATAATGAGAATATCTTGCTCGATATCTTGTTCTTGACGAGAGTTGCTATTTGGGCACGCTTGATGCTCTTTCCAAGCGAGTATATGTCCCCTACTTGTTTGATAAGTCTAACAGTTGTGGAGACTGGCCTGCAAGAGCTGTTCCTGTATGAACGGATTGCTCTCCACCATGCTGCGACAGAAGGCTCTTGGTGATGACTTTTCAGAGGATTGAAGGAGGCAAAGAAATCGGTTATGGAGGCTATGTTTGGTCGGGAGAAGGCCCCGTACCAAATGAGATAAGCATTGACACATGTTGGTCTGGTGAGGAGGGGACCTCCGTGGTACTTGAGGATGGAGGTGGTGGGGTTCAAAAAAGAAGGTTGGTTCTCTTGGCTTTGGATAACAGATCCTTTTCCAACATGGGGGCCATGTAATCTCTGGAACTGACAAAGATTGGTCTGGGATACACTAATGCGTGTTAAGATGTTCCCTTTTATGATCGCCAGAAAGTGAAATCATGAGTGGGTGGAGCATCCAAGTTGCAGCTACTGGTTGCATTGCATTATTGCTGTTCCTGATGACGACTCTGTTCATGGGCTCATGAAACAGAGCCTTCACTTTCGTCTACTAGTCAATATAATTTGGCAACCGAAAGGAACGCTACGAAATCCTCACTGGGCGATTGTTCCTCACAAGACATTTTGGGAAATGAAACATGTTTTCCTAACAGTAATAAGTTCCCTGGGCATCATGTCTTTAAATTTTGTAGAAGCTAAAACAGTAAAATATATTCTCTTTCTCTTTATTTTCTCTTTTCATTTCATCAAGTATTTTCGTTGTTTCAAGAGGTATTCACGTGAATAAACGTTGAAAGAAGATAAGAGACTTCAAATTATTGTATAATCATACCCCACGAAGATTTTGATTTACACCAACCAACCTCAATTATATGGCCGCTAGACTTGAAACGTTACGCTCAATCATAGCGCTAATGATTATCATTTGATGAATTTTAATTCCTATTCAAAACACTGTTACAACAACTTCGTAACGGGGACATCATAGGCATTTGCTTTGTCTTTGGTTCAGGGGACTTATCGTATACATAAACTATAAAGCATCACGTCCTCCATTGCATTAATTTTTTGACAAAGAAAGTTGAAGGCTGTTTTGTGAAACAGTGGTATTGTACGGGTAATTTTTTGTGCAGTTAGCATAAACCTGGGAAAAGGATAACGATGAAGTCTCAGTCCAATACTGTGCAGTAGAAATACGAGGTATTTTGTATTGGAGATTTTGGACGAATCTTTTTCCCTTTTCCTACTCATCTGGATTTGTCGACATCAGAATTCCTGCGAAGAATCTGATTTAAATCTGAGACCTCAACTTTGCATAATTATCGAGCATTCAGCATTTGGTTGCTACTTTAACTGTTGGCGCATGTTAAAAAACTGAGACAGGAACAATACTGGCTAGGCCCTGGCCCTTGTCCATCCTGGTAAGGGGCAAGGGAAAGCTTTTTTGTCCCCTATTCCGATCTAGTACCAATCTCAATCGGGATAGATATGGGACCGAGATGATTATTTATTTTTTTAATTTAAATTTAATTTTATAAAGAAATTAGATCTTAGATAAATCAATATATGTATTATATCGTATCAAAAAGCTCACACACATGTATATTATAATAAAGTATAATTAGTCATTTATTATTGAGTAAATTTCCTTAATTTTTTTTAACTGTGTATTTTAACTCAGTCAAATAAACTAAAATGCTCTTAGCAACATATTAAAAGCTCATTTTTAATTTAGATAAAAGTATATGAAAATCTTGATTCAAACATAGTCTACAAATTTAAATCAATGTATCAATTTTTCCTATAAAATTATTAAATATAATATAAAAATAAAAAAATGCTATACATGTTGGGATGGGACAGGGTTGTCCTATCTCCCGTCCTGTTCTGAAATTTTTTAGAATGGGACCATCCCATCTTTATTTAATCGGGATAAGGATAGGTTGACCGAAATAAAACTAACTTAAACACCCATGATATTGGCATACTTATTTTTATCCTACTTTATAAGTATTAATGTTGTGAGATTAAAGTAGACTATTGAACACTTTTAATATTCAACCTCGTTTAACTGGTTTAGTCTAAGTCAATAGGTATAATTTAGTGGTATAAAAGTTTTTTTATAAATAAAAAGTTAATATCTCTCCCTTCAATTTTTTTTAAAAAAATGTCTTGGTCTAAGGGTAAGAGTATGTTTGGTTTACAATTTGTAAAACGGATATTTTGTTTTGCATTACTAAACCCTTAAATTTTCGTTAAAACTTAATTTTTTTTGACACATCAGTTTGCATTTTACATAGTGTTAGTTTGTAAACAAAAAAGAAAGAAAGAAATTGTGCTTGAAATTTTGTGAAAATATTAAATTCTTTTCGATGTGTGGCGATGTTCTATCTACCCGATAACCATCATTCAAATCCATTCAACACAGCTCAACGTTGTGAACTCGTGCTTTAGAGGACGGGCCACGAATTTTCTCTTTCAACATTCGCCTCATCTTAAATTTGCGTTGGTTATCAACTTTGAATTTTTCTTTTCTAATTTATCACACGATTTTTCGTCTGTATCTGATCTTATTTATCTCATATTACCAAGATATTAGAAATTTAATTAATCTCACTTTTTTTTCTACAAAAAAATTTAAATGTGTTATATATTAAGGCTCACCAAAGTCAGGGCATGTCTCCAAATTCAAAAACGTTTACTTATAAATATATTTATAGATCATCTACCGACAACATCCTCATATCAGCAGTAGAATTTAAATTCATAACTTTATGGATTATGAGTCAACACCTTACCAACCTTTGTTAAATCTTGCTTATTTTGTTACTTAATTTGATCAAATTTTTAAAAACGAAATAATCAGACAATCAGGATTCTTCCAAAAAAAATACCATACAAATTAAGAATGATAACAGACAACATAATTTGATACTTCCATTAGTTTCTCATTCATGCATAGCATTCTTGTTTGAATTTGAGCCACATCCATTCCATGGTCATAGATTCTGTGAGGGGCTTTGTGCACTGTATGTATGAAATTTAAAAAAGCAAATTGTACTATGACTTATAAATAGTATAACTTTCTAGATATTCTTAACAATATGGGAAAATAAGTAGCTTTTTTCTCTCTACCCATCCTCCACGAGAGTACATATAAAACAATCCATATTTTCCTAAACATTTCAATTAAATACGGATTTGTCTGCAGACTTAGCTCTATTATCATGTTTATGAACACCAACCAATCTGAAAATTTTGTCTGACTGTGACTTGAATATACTGAAGCAACATTGGAGTCGGAGGACAGCATAAACTGAGAAACTGAGTAGCCTTCCTGTTAACTTTCTTGGAGAGAAATAAGGAGAAGAGAAATGAAGAATCATATCATATTCAAGAGCAACATATCATGGAAACCCACTTGGGTTTACACACTAATCTACCCTCACTTGAGGGAGATAAACCAACCCCACTTGGGGACTTTGAGGAGAGACCCAAGTTACCCTCTCCTTCTCTATGGTGAAGATTACATAATCTCACACACAAACCAATAGACTAGGACCCTTTATATAGACTTAAGGTCATCTAGTAACCAAGTGATTAATACTAATCACCTAATTAATTCAACCTTCTAACACCCCCGCTCAAGTTGACACCCCTTAACTCTAGGTGTTCAACTTGCCAACACAACATAAGGGAATAAGGTGAATTAAACTAAACTATTTTTATTTTACAAACTGAACATTGAACATTGCTCAGTTTCTCTTCCACTTCTTCGACCATGATCTTGTTGCATCTGGCTCAAATAGAACTTTCCTTCCCTTAGCTGCTTATTTACTACGACTTGGAACCTCTCTTCTCTAATTCCCCTCCTAACCTTCAGAAGCAAGTTAAATTTGACATCATCTTTAACGACCTTGGCATTGGCCAGAACAAGCTCGAGAAGTTGGTATGGAGACAAAGAGTTGGACTTCTGGGCAATAAACTTAACAGCATAACTAGCTGCATCTTTGACATCAGGGTCATGTATTGGCACATCACGCCATCCTAATCTATGTGCATCTATTTTAACACCAAGATCCGAAGTTGTAAAGGGAGATATGTCTTGAATATGCTTGAATTCCTTCAACTGCTTGAAGTTCATCCAGGGCTTCACCCATACCTTGGCTTCATATATTTTCCTTTTTTTTTTTTTTTTTGTTCCCGCATCACTTGCTTCCATTGTAAGGAGGTATAACTTACCAGCTAACACCTGTTCTTTGGCTTTCAACACCCGCGCAAACTCAAGAAGCGAATTCTCTTTCTTGTTGTGCTCAGAAGATCGAAAATCTCGGAGACTATGATTGAGAAAGATGAAAAACGGGGACGTATCGGATCTCTTGGATCAAAGCAGATTCACATGAAATGAAATACAGCAGTGAAAATGAAATCGAAAATCTGAGAGATGATGATCTCTCGGATATCAATACACCCTTAAGTACGCTCTTTCTTGCAGCTCCCACCAGCGATCTCTTGTGACATCTCTCTTGATCTCTTCACAGCTTGAGCGTCTTTGACCATGGCGTTTTCATAAAATCTCTTCTGAGATTCATTTAATGCTTCCGCACACACTTTAATCCTGTTTCCCACAGTATTAAAGACCTTATTTGCAGCTTCCACCATTTCATGATCTATGGCAGACACGTGTATTTGTTTCAGAATGTTCAACGTGTGCTGGTTTTGCTCCAGTGCATCCTGCAGTTTCGATTGCTGGCCACGAATTGTATCTTCAAGACAGTGAACGATCCACTCCTGTAGCGGCGAAACGAGCAAGGCTGTCGATCTCAACGCTGTTATGAGCGCCCTCGATATCGTGAACCTGACGGGTCATCAAGATGGGTCTCATCAAGATGGGAAGATCCGTGTCTGGAAAGTCTCCGGCAAGAATGAAACCCTGTACAAGAGAATGACCACCATGCCAACTCTAAGAAACTACATCAATTGCACGACGTCGTTCCAAGCAGTCATGCCTCAGCCCTCTTCTTCTTCTCCAAAGCCGAACTTCTATCAGATATTAGCCTACTGTTCCCCCGGCGACGAACTTGATGAGGATGATATCATCACAGCGATTTAGTTCGAAAAGCGTGGTGATTATCTAGCCATTGGAGATCAAGGAGGTCGTGTTGTGGTTTTTGAAAGAGATTATCGAAAGATTGAGCCTTTATCTTCTTCTTCATGAATCCTGTGCTTCGTCTTCTCCAATGATTGAATCAAATTCAGTGCACGTGGAGGAGGTTCAGAGGAGAAATGATCTTCGTTAGAATCTTGATCGTCGTAGCTTATAACTTGTTTGCTATTATCTTCTTCTTCTTCTTGAATCTTTCTCCTTTTCGTTTTTTTCTTTATCGATTTCCTCTGGTCTTCTTGGTGTTGGCATCTTCTTCTTATTATCTGAAATAAGAAGCAAACCAGAAGTACTTTCTTGTTTCAGATCTTGCTTTATCTGTGTATATTTCTCTTCTTCTTGAATGATGGATTTATCAACAGATCTTTCACTATCTTCTGCTCCATTTATCTGATCAGTCTTCACTTTCTTTCTTCCATGGCTTCCAATTGTGAAGCCAGAATCAGACTCAAGGCTTCAATATTTCTGACCCAAGGATGACTGCTCTGATACCATATTAACTTTCTTGGAGAGAAATAAGGAGAAGAGAAATGAAGAATCATATCATATTCAAGAGCAACATATCATGGAAATCCACTTGGGTTTACACACTAATCTACCCTCACTTGAGGGAGATAAACCAACCCTACTTGGAGACTTTGAGGAGAGACCCAAGTTACCCTCTCCTTCTCTATGGTGAAGATTACATAATCTCACACACAAACCAATAGACTAGGATCCTTTATATAAACTTAAAGTCATCTAGTAACCAAGTGATTAATACTAATCACCTAATTAATTCAACCTTCTAACACTTCCTTGTACGTGACGACACTTCTGTCTTTAACACTTCATTCTACTCGTCCTTTTTAATTCTCTTCTACTTCTTCTGCTGCTACAGTTATTTTCGTCGAGGTCACGGAAGATGTCTTATTCATGTAAGCTCCGTTCGTACTGAAGCTAACCGCAACTAGTTGATTATTTCTGGTGTTGTCAGATATTTGTTGACAAGACTGGTAGATTATGGAGTCCTGCGATTGCGTTGAGCCAAAGACTTGGCCCCTAGATGAACTCATCGCGAAATGTCAGTACATGTCGGATATTCGAATAGCTCTTGCATATTTCTCGATTCCTATTGAACTGGTTTATTTTGTTCAGAAGTCTGCATTCTTCCCATATAGATGGGTTCTTATCCAGTTCGGTGCTTTCATTATCTTTTGTGGAAAATCTCACTTCGCAAGCCTCTGGACATTCTTCATGCACTCTAAACGCATCGCTGTGGTCATGGAAATATCCAAAGCCCTGTGTGCTTTTATATCCTGCGTTACTGCACTCATGCTTGTTCACATCATCCCTGACCTCATGAGCGTCAAAACTCAGGAACGTCTTCTCAAGAACGAGGCTGAAGAACTTGACAGAATGTCAGAATGTTGACTCATGGGATTAGAAGCACACTTGATAGGAATACCATTCTCAAGACTAATCTCGTTGAGCTGGCTAGAACTTTGGGATTGGAGGAATGCGCACTGTGGATGCCCTCAAGATGTGGTCAACATCTTCTACTTTCACAAACATTAAGCCGGTAAAAGTCGGGTCGGGTGTACCGACAAATCTTCCTGTTGTTAATGAAGTTTTCAGTTGTCCTCGAGCCATGTGAATTTCACACACATGTCACTTTTTCACTATTAAACCTCTTGTTGGAAGATACATGCCACCTGAGGCGGTTGCTGTGAGAGTCCCTCTTCTGCATCTCTCTGATTTTCCAATTACTAATTGGCCAGATCTTTCTGCAAACAGAAGCTATGCAGTCATGGTTTTGATCCTCCCTACTGATAGTGCTAGAAAATGGCGAGATTATGAATTTGAACTTGTTGATGTAGTAGCAGATCAGGTCCTCATTTATTCCTAACTACTTTACTTCATTGCTTGTCAGTTAATTAGTTAAGTACTTAAATCTTTTCAGTGGAACTTATAAGTGCTTAGTATGAAAACAGGTGCTGTAGCTCTTTCACATGCCGCTATATTGGAGGAATCTATGAGAGCCCGGGATGAACTCATGAAACAGAATGTTCATTTGGATTTGGCACGACGAGAGGCAGAAGTGGCGGTCCATGGTCGGAATGATTTCATTGCCGTCATGAATCATGAGTTGAGGACACCAATGCACGCTCTTATGGCATTGTCGTCTCTTCTCTTGGAGACTGAACTGACTCCTGAGCAGAGGATTGTAATAGAGAAGACATTGAAGAACAGCAACATGTTGGCAACACTTATTAGCGATGTTATAGATCTTTCTAGCCTAGAAGACGGTAGCCTTCCATTAGAATTGGGAAAATTTAACCTTCATGGGGTTGTTGCAGAGGTAACTGTCATAGATTTTACACTTCAGTGTTCTGTACTAAGCAGTAACGTTATTCTTCACCGTCACGCTAATGTAACTTTAAATATGCAGGTCATTGAGTTGATAAAGCCTATAGCATCAGTGAAGAAGTTAGTTGTGACTTTAACTCTGGACATGGATCTGCCTATCTTTGCCATTGGAGACGAGAAACGTCTAATGCAAACTCTTTTAAACGTTGAGTAATGCTGTGAAATTCACTAGGGAGGGTTATGTTTCTGTGAGAGCGTCTGTTGCAAAACCAAAAGTTTTACGGGATTGGCGACCTTCTGAATTTCATCCAGCATCAAGGGATGGTCATCATCACTACATTATAATACAGTTAAGTCTAGAGAGTTATTTTATTTGATTTCATATGGTGAAGATATCGATATTACGGTCAATATGGCGATTGTATTGAGCCTAGTATCCATTTTGCGCAGGTTAAGGATTCAGTATGTGGCATTTCCCCACAAGATATCCCTCGTATTTTTACCAAATTTGCTGAGCTTCAAAGAGGACCGAGCAGTGGTGCAGGGCTTGGACTAGCCATTTGTAGAAGGTAAGAGGCAGAATCCTAGCTTTTCAAACTTGGAAGTATGCAACAAGGCCAATTATATCTAAATTCAAGCCATTCTAGTTAACTTGAGTTAATTGAAGGTTGTGATGTTTTTTGTTAAAGCTATTTGTGATATGTAAAGTTGTTGACTGGCATTGTGGTTGTTGAATCAGATTCGTGAAACTGATGGAAGGTCACATGTGGATTGAGAATGAAGACATAGGGAAAGAGGCTCCCAATACATATATAGTGAAGCTTGGAATTTGTGGGAATGCTGCTGCATATCGTGGTAGTGGACACCTCACCAGCTACAAAGATGAGCTATTTTCCCAATAGACGCAATCAAATGAGTCTTTAGAACCAAGAATAGTAACGTTGAATCACGAGACTTATCCATGATTTTGTTTGCAACATTAAGACAAAATTTGTCCCCGTCAGTCAAACTTGACTGAGCTTAAATCCACTTTCCTGCCATCTTGCATTGTATTTACAGATTAATGTTCCCATATCAGATATCTTATTTCTTTTATTCACTCAATTCAATAAGCTAGCCATCCAGAGATAAATGATAAACTTGGAAAACCAAACTAACCGGATATAGTTAATAAAAAAAACTGGGCGTAACACTAGGCGAGCACAAATGATAAACTTGGAAAACCAAACTAGAATCGTATCCGATAGGTCAAGGACAGGAAGGTTTCGGGAGTGATAAACAACGTCACAATGATTAAAAGGCCGAGACAAGAATTATGCAGGCCGCAATCTCATCAAAAAAACGCCATCAAACGAAATAAATATAAATCATTGCGTAAGAAACTAATAATAGTTGAAACTCAAACTCACATAATTGAAACAAAAATTAGAAATGACTAATCCAACAAAAGAGATAGGTCAAAACTACATTAGGTGTGCCCGCATGTGACCCCTCACTTCTTGGATTTTTTTGATGCTCTGCACAAAAAGCATATTCATTCAATTAGTTCCAAAAAAATCAATAGTCAACTGAAATAATAGCAGCCACAGAGTAACACTCACTGGGCTGGCTGAGATGCTGTCGCAGGTGCGGTCGGTGCTGCAGCAGGTTTCTCACCAGGACCCTAAAGACATTCACAGAGAAGAAATGAAAAGGTCAATCCCAAAAATACCAGCATAAGCCACAATCATCTATGAAAATAGGCATCCAAAATTTTCCCAGAGTGCATTGATAAAGAATATCAAGATCATAACATACACTAGAGGCAAACAAATTCCAAAAACAACTAAAAGCAAAAACTCACCTGAGCCAATCGCTCCTCCCTCCTTGCGATTTTCCTTTCACGGCTTGCCTTGTTCTTTGCACGCTTGGCCTCAAACTGATCACTCAAAGTCTTCTCTCTAGCCTTCTCTGCCTTGGATTTGTGGATACTCTCCATTAGGACTCTCTTATTCTTGAACACATTACCCTTAACTTTCATGTACATGTCATGGTACATATGCTTGTCTATTTTCTTTGATTCCCTGTACTTGCGAAGCAAGCGTCTGAGCACACGCATTCTCCTCATCCAAAGAATTTTTGTAGGAAGTCGTGCCTCTCTAGTACCCTTACGTTTACCTAGCGTCATTCAGGTAAACAATACAATTTGCAAATAATGCTTCCAATCTCGGCCAATAGACAAAATCATTATATTACTATTTTTCCTTAAAAATAAAATAGCCTATTAGCACACAACCAACAAGTTGCCCGTCTAGAAATGGTTTTCAAAAGTCTGCTACATAATTCTTTATGAGAAGCACGCCTGCTATCTCAGATTGCATGAACTAGTTAGCAGTAATCTTGCTATTTTTAAATCATTATGAAGGATGATTGTCTGTGAACATGACAACATGAATTGACAAACTAGTGCCCCACAATTCGATAACTCGCGAATATCACGCAAAGGTAAATGACGAGAGGAATAAATACCATATCCGGAGTGGCGTCCCTTCCTCTTGGCCTCCTTCATTCGACGGGCACGTGAACGGGAGTGAATCTTGGTTGGCTTCCGGATGATGAAACCATCCTTGACCAACTTCCTTATGTTTTGGCCTAAAAATGAAAAGTTATTACGCCAATGAGCCTGAAAATTTTGTCGGATATAGTGATGCACAACCAACCTTGTGCCACAGATAATAATACAACATCCAGACCCAGCTCAATAGGGGCATTAGGGCTCCAAACAACTTAAAATAAAAGGAAGGCGTATAGCCAAATACGCTAAAACATAAGTAGCGGAATGATAAAATTTAGAGAGATCGGGCCAAAGAAGTAAGTAAAGCAGTAAAGATAACAGACAGAGAAACATAGATAGAAGAGAAGATCATACGAGAATTCGCCATGGATATTTCATTGACTTCATTTGGGTCAAGCCAAACTTTGCCTCTGCCGCACTTGAGGACACTGGCGGCGAGCCGCTTCTGGAGCTTCAGCGAGACCATTTTCCTCCCACCCTCCCCTCTGTTGCAGCTGCTGTCGAAGGAGAGAATCTCTCGGCAGAAGAAACTATATATCACACCTTTCAATTGTTAACCCTAGGTTGGAAGTCATTTGGGCCTTTATCTACCCCTGTTTGGGCCCATTGAAAAGGAGCCCAATAGATTAAGACCTCCAGTTGGGGTAACGACTTTTTTTTTAAGGGAAAATGGGTCACGTCCGAAATTCCCAAAAAGACAGATGGGACTAAACCAAGTCTTTCTCCCAAAAAAGCTTTCAGTTGAGAGAAGGTTCCCGCCTTATATATTTGTTTCGTTTTAAAATAGTCTATCAATTTCTTTTTAAAAAAAAAATATGTATTGACTAAAAAAACTTATTCCACTTCTTCTTTTTGGAACTTATCCCCCTTATTTAAAAAAAATTAATTATTAATAAAAGTTTAGAAATTATTTCCCCTGACTAAGTTTTCTTTGTAAAAAAATAGTCTATCAATTTTTTTAAGAAAAGGGTGCCAATCAGAATGGAGTTTTCCCATGCGCGAAAAAATTAATACTTATCGTATCTTTAATATAAAATTTATTTAAATAATTTAATTAGATTAAAAAATTAATTAATGTAATATAATTTTTTTAAAATATCATAATCATCTTTTTTATTTTTTAATTTATTTTTTACTTAATTATTATTAGAGAGAGTATCAATAAAAATAATTTTAAAAAAATAAAAAATATATATTTAAGATTAATATCAAATAACTTATAAGAAAAGGAGGAGTAATACCGAATGGGTAATGTTTTTGGGGAATTTAAAACTGTTGGATAAATCCACCGCACCGCACTAATTAATAGGGGAGGTCTGATTTTGATTATAATGTGTATTTATATAAGATTTTAAAAAATAATTTATAGAAAAAAATAATTTTTAAACAGCATATAGAAAAAAAAATTTATAAAAAAATTTATAGAAAAAAATAGTTATAAATAAATAAGTGTTTCGATAGTTATTTTTAGAATAATTTTTTATATTGATAAATTATTAAAAAAAATATGATTTGATTAAAAATATGAGAGAAGATAGAGGGTAAAAAAAAGAGAATAGATATGAGATAAGGTAGAGATGAGAGATGGTGGAGAAAAGAGATAAGAGATAAGAGGTGAAAGAGGGTAGAGAAAAGAGATGAGAGAAGGTAGAGAAAAGATATGAGGGATGAGAGAGGATGAAGAGAAAAGAGGGTAGAGAAGAGAGAGGAGAGAGGGCGGTGAAGAGAGATAAAAGAGGAGAGAATGTATAAGAAAAAATAGGGGTGATATAATAATTGGATAGTTTATAAATTCTTTTACTATTTTAAAAGTTTGTTTCAATAGCTTATTTAAAACTATTATTTAGTCTAAAAATATTTATGAATAAATATGTCTATTTATTAAAAAAAATAAATTGAAATTTAAACTATTTTTTTTTTAAAACTTAAATTTGGGTTTTATCAGGACTCGCCACACTCGCCACTATTGTTGAGGGATAATCCATAAATGAGTGTTCTAGTAGATTCATTACCCAGTTGACATTTTATTCTAGGAAAAGGGATTATTCGCTCCAAACACGGAGAAGAAAACGCGGGAACTTTTGGGGCAGGGTGACCCCGCGCAGGGCCGCGGTCACTAGTAGCCTATGGAAGTAGGCCAACAAATGTAGCCTTGATTTTCATGAATTTGGATTTAACACATTACATGAGAGAAAATAATAGTCACGCCCTAAATAATTACCCAACTAAACCAAGTTTTCGAGCCCTTGGTTCTGAGCTTGTCCAACCAAGTTTTCGAGCCCTTGATTGTGAGCTTGTCCATTAATTTTTGTCACCACAAGTGATTTTTGAATTATTTGAATATAATGTATAAATTTAAAAATTAAATTAGAGATACTGGTGGGAAAAACTTTTAAATTGTGACATATGTAATAAAAATAATCGAGGTAGTTATTATAATTATTAGATGATAAATATTAATATTACATACTTCTTATTTTAACTTGGAGGAAAAAAGAATAAAATAATAATAATAATAATAATAATGAGGGTGAGAATGGGGGCGCAAATTGGGGAAGGGGGGAGTGGGAATAGTGGGATAATAGTACAAGTGCCACGTAAACCGTCAGCCAAAATCCGGAGGCGCCCACTGGCGCCGCGTCTTCCAAAACCAGCAGCCCCCACGGCTTTCAATCCCCGTCCCCTTTCAATTTACCTCTTTATTCTATGCATTTTAATAATCCATTCCATTATTCCCTCCCTCTTCCTTCACCACTCTTCGCTTTTTTACTTTAAACAATATTAAGTTTACAGAACAACAACAAAATAACTTGAGAGTTTGGTAATTAAGTCCCTGAATAAATTTGGAGATCTCCCATTATTTGTACTTTTGGGGCAATCCCTTCACCACTGGCCCCCCGATCTTCATTTACCAAATTCCCTCTCCCACAAAATTACTCTTTCTCGTCCTTATAATTTTCTGGCTTCCTTAATTAAAACTCCTAACTCCCGGCTACACAGCCTAGCCTGGACAGTACAATCAATCGAATGAATTGAATTTAACTCGATTACAACTAAAACTTGTACAAACGAAAATGTCATTGAAATTTAAACGCCGTTCATCAGAACAAGAAAATCATTACAATTCAACTTGAAAACTTCAAACTTGTGCTTCTCCACCTTACCCAGCAAACATATAGGAATCAACAAACACTAGCCGTCACAGGCCGATGACGTCACCGAAGCTGGTACGACCTCGTCGTAGAAGCTCCACAGATCACCCACCACGTTTTCCTGTGCATTATTGGACGCCGTGGATTGCCCGTCATAATATGGAATCTGATAAAACTTCATATAGTTCTCATAAGCCATCAGCTCCTCCGACAGCTTCTGTATCTCGTTCTTATCTTCCTCGGCTTCCATCACCGCCTCGTTCGCTTTTCCTTCCACGCCCACATTTGGACTCTGAGAGGAATAGCCGTTTCCTTTCTGATTCGAGTCCAGGAATTGCGTCGTGGAGTAGGCGCCCTCGGAACCAGATACAGAATTCTCATATACAGAAACAAGAGTTGGATCGGTGTCGAATCCAAGGGAAGGAACTGTGTCCACCTGGTTCAGATCATAGCCAAACTCCAAATCAAAACTTTTAGGCACATTGTTCAAGTTTGAGCCGTACTGCTGTTGATACAGGGGAGAAATTGGGGCTCGGAGCGGAGGCGGTGGATTACTACGACGAGTCTGAAGAGTGTAGGAGTCGTCTTCGTTGGGAAAATTGACTTTGGCTTTCTTCCCGCGGATTTTCCGAGCTTCTCTGTCATATGCCCTGGCGGCTTCTTCAGCAGTGTTGAAGGTACCGAGCCAAACACGAACCCCCTTCCTGGGGTCGCGAATCTCCGCAGCCCATTTACCCCAGGGACGCTGCCTGATCCCACGATAGAGGTTCTTCCTCTGCCTCTTCAAGGGCTTCTCGGCTTCCTGATCAACTGTAAGTTAAAAAAAACGTATACGAATCAACAACCACACAAATGAAAAGAAGATGAAGCGATGGGTGTGGAAAGAGGACTAACCTGGGGAAGGATGTGATGATTTGCGGGAGAGAGAGTGGTCGGGTTGAGGAAAATGGAGGTCGAAGTCGGAGTCGTCGTCATTTGGCTTACCCAAAGATTGGGGCCAGATGTCAGAAGCGGTAAGGCGGCGGCCACGGTGGCGAGGGATGAAGTCGGCGATGATGGCACCACCACACATGATGAATGGAGCTTGAAGGCAAGTCTAGTAAGCGAGAGGCAAGCTATCGATTGGGGGGGGGGGGGAGGGGAGGGAGGGGGGATAGAAGGTTTAAGAGAGAGATTTTGAAGAGATGACGCAATGAAATGAGAGAGGAAGAGGGTATATATAAGTAGTTGGAAAGATGGGGTGCAGCGCCGATATTTGGCTGGAATTGAGAACCTTCCTGAACCAACCTAACCCCCTAGAGTTTTGTCCCTGCATTTTATTTAACTTGCTTTCCACGTCTTACTTTTTCTCCCTACAGGCTACTAGTCCCTTCATCCACACCCCACAAGATTTACTACTTCCTTTAAGATTTTAAAAACAAATTTATAACAAAATAAATTTATAGATAATTTATAAAAAAAAATTGAGAGAATAGATTATAAAAAAAATAATTTTTAATAAATGAGTATTTAAATAGTTATTATCAAAATAAGTTTTATAATTAAAAAATTACTAAAAAGAGTATGTATGAGAGAAGAGAGAGGGTAAAAAAATAGAGGAGAGAGGGTAAAAAAGATAGAAGAGAGATAAGAGATAGTGGAAAAGATATAAGAGAGATAAGAGATAGTGGAAAAGATAGAGGAAATATGAGGGATAGTGAAAAAATATAGGAGAGAGGAGAGAGGGTGAAAAAAAAAGTAAAGATAAAATAGTAATTGAGTAGTTAAAAAATATTTTACTATTCTAAAAGATACTCTGATTAGCTTATCTGAAACTATAATTTTAAATTATAGTTTAGTCCAAAAACTCGTTTAAATAAATATAGTTATTTATTTTTAAATTTCTTCAAACTAAAGTTTAAACTTCAAATTTTTTTAAAACTGCGATTTCCTTTCATCAAGTACTGGGGATTTTTGTAAAAAAAATTATAACAGGCTATATTACTACATCTACTTTTTGATATTTTATTAAAGATTTGTAAACTTTATTAATAATTATTGATATAATTTCATTTTAATTTTAATTTGAAGAAGTCATCCACTAAAATGTTGGAAACTGGAGGTAAAAATAAATTTAAATGGGGGATGAAAATATTATGGGAAAATATCCACACTCAATAATAAAATCAAGTTTTAATAATTTGATGAAAACTTCATCAGTTTTAATAAAAAATAGTGAGTTGAAACCTTATAATAAGAGAATTAGTCATTGTTAATAACAGCATATACTTTTATCTACATAAAAAAATAGATAAAACACTGGACTGTTATAAAACTAGCAATAAGATTAGAAAGGGAGAAAAGATGGAGACAAAAAAATGAGAGAAGTATATATATATTCTTTCTTCATCCTCTCTTCAATACAAATGGAATGCCCTATTTATAGGTATAGAAGTTGAAGATGAAAAGTCTAGTAATTAATGGAGGAGTAATGAAGAGTCTAGTAATTAATTGAGGAATAATGACTTAGGGAATTTGAAGAGGTGGAGGGAGATGGAGATGGACATCTATATTCTAATATTCATAACATGGACTTTGTATTTTTTAAAATTTTAATATATTAATTAAAAATTATATTATATTTTACAATATATAAAATATCATGGGCTAAAAAAATGTATTAATATCCTGGTCAAACCAAACAAAATCTCTACTAAAACAAAAAAAAATGTATCAAACTGAGCAGCCGTTTTCGTTCGCTTAGCCAAAAGCTCAAGATAATAAAATAAGGGGAAACAAGCCGCCGCTAAGTGCCAAGTAATTCTTAGTAAATTATACTTCATTTATATGATTATTACTCATCCTTTTTTAAATATAGGGCAGAATACGTTCTATTCTTAAATATAAAATATTCCTTCAATTTATTTTTTGTATTTATATTTTTTAAATTAATTTATTTAATTTATAAAATAATTAGATAAATAAATTTTATATTAAAAACTATAATAATATTATACTTTTTTAAAAAAATTATACCATGTAAGAATTACTTTAAACATTGAGGTGGTTAGTACGTTGAGTATGAAAGAAGATATTTTTCCCTCTTGTAAACAAAAAAAAGAAAAGTAGATATTTTTTCCAATCGTGTGTTCTGTGCGCTTTATCAGCTGTACCGAGCACGCGCCATGGAAACTTCTTTGATTCAGGCCAGTTTTTTTTTTATATATATAAAAATTTATAAAAAATAGTTAGGTTAGGCCACGATTTAAAATTTCTCTTTTTCTTAAATTATATTATTATCAGATAAATTGAATAATTTATTACTTTCAAACATAATAATTAAAAATTAAAATATTTTTTTAAATATCGTAATTAAAATTATAATAAAATAATATTCTGTAAGAATTAAATATATTTTAAATAATTATATAATTTATAATTTTGTCAGTTGAACTTGACTCAGGCCAGTTAATTTGATGTAAGAATCTCCAATTTCTTACCATACATTCACCCTCGCGTCTTTAACTCTAGAAAGTGTATCCTTACTCCATGGTCTACGGTCTATTCGTTGAAATGCGAAGGGCGTATACGAATTAAATAAACAATTTTAATATGCCTTGTCAACCCGTAAACTATTGAAAGAAAACAAATATATCTTCAATAAAGTATCGAGAGAGAGAGAAAAATAATTAGGATAAAAGAGCAGAGAACAACATAAACTATCTAATTAATATATACTTTAATAAATCACAATGTACTTCGAATATACATTTTTAATCAGGATATAGGACTGTATAACTCGTATTTTTTAATAAACCAACATAAATAAATCGTTGGACTGGCTATTATTCCTCTTGAAATTATCTCTAATTCGATCATTATCAGTCTCCTGATTTCAGCCGTGCATGTAAACTAGACTGCTATTGCGAATTATCAATTATTAGCGGTTGATGATCACAGAAAATAATTATAAATGGCATCTTCCAGCACGAGACCTTGCAACATCGATCCATTAAGTTCGCCATATTATAGTCAATAATCAAGAATAGTAAATAATTTCAGCCAATAACAAACAAACAAAAAAAAGGGGCATCAAAGTGAGAATGAAAATATTTCAAATACGCCGGTCTATTCCGTTAATTATACTTGCCATCCGGTTCACATGGCATTTTAAAGGAGCAGGTACGTGCCTTGAAACGTATCGAATTAATTAATGCATTCATGGCTAAATATGATATTCATGGATAATCACCTTTGAATCCACGGTATTTCTGAGGGAGTCTCTGTTGTCAGCACAGTCAAAAACAATATGTGGAGCAACTTGGCAATTTGCATACCTCGGATGCTTAACTAGAGTAGACGACAATAACAGAATAACCATATTGTATAAAAAGTTTTCAAATCAAGGTCAGCAGGGATTATGAAAAATTGGATTAGCTTAGCTAGAATGCGCAATAGCTAATCAAGGGCGTGCCTACGTCTAACTTTTACATTCTCGAAATAGAGATTAAAATATACTTGCACTCCCCATCCTGATTAAATATCCTTTGAGTATCTGATTAAACTAATCATTAGTCCATAAAGTAACGGGCTACTAGCTGTACTTGGGGGTTGTTGAAGTGCTCGATCGTCCTGGACGAGAAACCACGGAGCACATCGTATGAGGGATTTAGTGGCAACTAGATCTTTAATCCAAGTTGGGTTATGCAAAAAATATAAATTAGTGCCCATGATCTGCTACGTTCAACCAAGATTGGCTAGTCGCTTTAGCCTATCATATATCCACAACATAGGGCTTTCTGCTGTTAATTTAGTTTTTTTTTTTTTTTTGTCTACCCGATTCACTAGAGTTTTATTTCGACTATATTCGGATCCGACTCCGTCGCGCACCTAGCTATAGTGGGTGAGTCTCCTAACGGGTATTTTCTACGTACGCCAAAACTCAAATTCGAGACCTCGTTTAAACGATACCGAGCCGCTTACCATTCGGACCAACCCGTTAATAATTTAGTTATATTATATACATACAATAGTGACGTATTCCATTACAACAATGCCCTTTTAAAAAGGGGCAGACAAACGAAAATAGAACATCCTTTATGGTGGATCTTTCTCACGATAAACCTTCGCAGTAACCTACAATTGAGGACTCTTCATACTGCGTTATGAAAATGCACGCGTAGGATCGATCACTCAGAGAACTGAACAGCTTATTGATTTTGATACAATTATAGCCCTTTATTTTTGTTTTTATTCTTGGCAACATATAACGTTATATCCTCTGAGCCTAAATACTGAAAATTATATATATTAATTTCATCCACCTCATCCTCAAAGTTAGGTTTGACCAGCCCTTTCTTTATCCACCAAATTAAAGCGACGTATCGTTTCAATTATGGGCGCTCAAATTTTTTAATGCGGCACCCCGGAACAAAACAACCATGGCTGCAGAGAGAGCAGTGGAATTGTCATGTCACTCACTTAAATATTACTCCCCCGTATCCCAACTAGAGGGCTCGTATATATTTTTTAAATAAATTAAAAAATATAAATAAATTAATTAATTAATTATAACTAAATATAATTTTTTAAATAAATTTATATTATATACTATTTAATCTATATAAATTAGTCAACTAATTTATATATTAATTATAATTAATTAATTTATTTAATATTTTAAAAGATGAATTAATTCTTATAATTATAATATAAATTTATATATTTATTGTGATGCCACATGTTCATATTTTTTCCCTTGATTTATGAATTTCTTGTTGCTATATTTCATTAGGCAGCGAGGTGGACCTCAACGTTGATTGACTTTATTAAGTTAATTATTATTTTTGTCTTGTTGTCCAATTCCAACCAGAGGCGAATGAATTTTTTTTAATATAAAGAAGTCCAGATAATCTAAGCTCCTATCATACATGTCTCAAAATTCAATATTTATAAATATATTTATAAATCGTGTATCAATAAAATACTCATATTAATAATAAAGATTTAAACTCATAATATTATAGATTATAAGCAACTCCTTACCAATTATATTAACTCTTGTTATGGCTTATGGGGAGTCCATTCTTCTTTTTTTGAACAAGGGAGGGCTGTAAAGCCATAAACAAAGAAAATTAAATTACAACGGGACTGAATCCCAAACACTCCTTATCCATAAGAGTCCTTAGATGAGAATGGCATAAATGTAAATCTGTCGTAGTTGTGAACCTGTGTTTTGCTAAGGCATCTGCCAGTTCATTCTGCTCTCTAGATATATATCTAATCTTCAAATTCTAAGATAGATTAATGAGCTCCTATATCTGTAATACTAGTAAGCTACATTTTTTGACTTCCTGTTTCATTAACGTTTCCACCACTTTATTTGCATTAGATTCAAGCATTACCTTATTGAATTCCAACTCTCTAGCTTAATCCTTTATAGACCGCCCATTGTTCTGCTTTCACTACAATACAAGTATCAATGACACTGGTAAATCTTGCTATCCACCTACCAAAATAATCTATAATCCCTCTACCACAACCCGTCTTATTGTAAATAGTTGTAAGTACTCCATCAATATTTAGTTTCACCCAATCCAATTAAGGAAGTTGCTAATGAGACGGTGTTTTTTTTTTGTCTACCCGGTTCACCGGAGCTTTGCCCCGACTATATCCGGATCCGACCCATGTCACGCACCTGACTATGGTGGGTGAGTCTCCCAAAGGAGATTTTTTGCGTTAGCCAAGGCTCGAACTCGAGACTTCGCTTAAGCGATATCGAATCATTTATCACTCGGACAAACCCCGTTGGTTAATGAGACGGTGTTAATGCAAAGGTGAGTCCATTCTTCTTCATAACACAAGCACGTAGGGCTTACGAGTATCTATTGGTCTAAAGTCTTTGTTCAGGCCCAATACTTAGGTTAGTCCATCTTAAGGTACCTTTTGGTACGGCAAAATACGTTAAGGGAAAGGGAAGGGTGCTTCCTTTCGCACACATGACGCGCTTGTTGTGAAATGGAAATGTACTGTTCACATTCGTTCAGGATTTCACCTTCAAATAGTGAAATTTCGACGAGAGTCAGGCATTTTTAAGGGAGACGGAGAGGTACATGATTTATGTTTTGTATGAATGAAAAGGGACGTTCGGTGTAAATGAATGCAAAGGGGAAGGAGACTGGGAGAGCGCCGAATATGACGAGAAGGCGTAATCGTCCCTGGTTAAAATTTTTCATTCTTAATTTAAATACTCGTAATGATCGTAGTACTTTTAAAAATTTATAGCAATATAACTTAAATTCAACAATTAATAATTATCTTATAATACTTATAACATTATTTAACTTAAATTTCATATTATTAGATATTAAAATTCTTTATTAAATCTAACTACTTGGCTGGTTGTTTAATAATTAATTTTTTTATAGCATTCAATAATTAATTTTTCTGGCACACATCCCACTCACAAAGGTAAATTAAGATGGGGTAGAAGAAGAAGAGAAAAATGAAAACATAATCTGTCTGACGTAAGAAAATCCCCCCCCCCCCTCTTTTCTTCGACTGCAATCTTACGCGGAGATTGAATTGAATGCCATAAAAAATAGAAGGAAAGATATCTGTAATAAAATAAGCTATAAAAACAAATACTTTATTTAAAATTGATACAAAATTGTAAATCGTACCAAGCGAGAAGAAGCAAAAGATATGGTTTTATTACACGTCATTGATGCCCATTACCAGGGTCAAGCTCTATGGTCTTCTCGGAGATCACAATGACGTTCAACCGCATTATGCTCTCCCAGGCATGAACATTTACGGTGAGTTGGTTCCTGCGTCTTTCTAAACAATAAAAAATAAAGCCGCGTTTTAACTAATATTAAGAACAAGCTAAGTTTCACTAAAACAGAGAAAACCTTCAATTAGGCTCCATGGAGGATGGCCCTGACTAAGACTAAAATATCTTAGCCTACGCATCTACTTAACAAACAAATAAAACTTCTGCGTCCAGGGTCTAAATGTATAAATGCCCTCAGCTGCATGCACGCCTCAGATTAAAAAGAAACAAAATCAAGCAGAACAAGCCGGTGGGTTCACGGTGCCGGCGAAGGTAGCTTTAGCATTGGCACACGAGGAAAAGAATGATGTATTCTTATGCATTGGGATGAAATTCAGATCCACGTCCGCCACTTCAACACCTTCGCAAGGATTCTTCAAACTGCAATCCAAGGATATCCCAGAATTTGTGGGCGTGCTTCCCTTTATGTTCTTGAAATGCACGTCGCTGATCTTCCACAGGGAATTCGACTCAAACCTCACTTTCGCAGAACCATAGCTTTGATCGATCACCACCAGGTTGCTCACGTTCTCCATCACGAGGTCTTGAGTGCTGTCCCCAATATGCATTCCGTCTGTGTTAGGACTGTTCCCAGGAGCTGTTATCGTCAGATGTCTGGCCGTGAAATTATGGCATTCGTGTAGATGGAAGTGGAACTGTTTGCTATTTACGGAACTAATGCCATTCACGATCACATTACTCACCAAGTTAAACTTCAGTGACTGCAGGGTGCGAGGTAATTAATCAACATCAACAAGCAAATAAAAATTATATAACCCTAACTAATTGACTCCAGTCCAGATTCATTTGGTTTCTTACCGAAGGAAGGGAAACGCACTCGCTGGATTTTCCCTTGCAATCGTTGTATTCCCAGAAAACGGCGCCGAGGCCATCGAAAGTTCCGGTGCCGGTGATGACGAGTCCGTCAACGCGTTCAAAGGTGAACCATTCGGGAGTGACGTATTCGGAGGGGTCTACGGTGGCTACTATGGTTCCAAGCACTTTAACTGTTACGGGATTTGGGTTTGTTCATGGGCCTGCGAACACTGTTGGCCCAGATACAAATACTCCTGGTGGAATCAATACCTTTGAGGGGCTAGTACTGTTCTTGCATGCTGCAATCCACGCATGCATGAATGACTGCATACGTACACATAGCAAACAAGTGCATGTTTTAGATTTGAACCGTCCATTATGAATTAAATTCACTCATAACTACTCCCTCGATCCCTCGTTTCCCATCAGAATTTGTGCGTGTGCGTTTGTTATCAGTAAGAACGAAACGAAATTAATAATGCGCGCCCGTATATATATAATATATTCATATAGGTGTCCTCACCATAACATTGTCGGTCTTGTTATCAGCCTTAGCACCGAAAGTTGTAACGTCGAAAACTGTATAACCAGAAGCGTCCGGAGTACCGGTGGGAGCACCGGCGGGGGGATCTGCAGGAGGGGCAGGAGCTGCACCCGCGGCAGGAGCTGTACCAGCAGTAGGAGTGGCAGGTGACGCACCAGCGGTAGGAGTGGCCAGAGCAGCACTGGCGGTAGGAGTGGACCGGCAGTAGGATTTGCAGGAGCTGCACCGGCGGCAGGAGTGGCAGGTGCTGAACCCCCAGCAGGAGCTGCAGGAGTGGTCGGAGCAGCACCAGCGGCAGGGGTGGCAGGAGCAGCAGCTTGAAGGAGGCTACGGTAATGGCCAAGGCTATTACGGGATGCAGCTACAATGCTGCAAGAAAGAAAAGCAATTAAGAAGAGAAGAAAAGCCTTGGCCGCCATAGCCTTGATGGATCCAAGCCTGAACGTGGCTCTGACAGTTAGAGGTTAAAATGAAATGAATGATTAGATAAAGATGTTAGTCACGTATATATATGAAGATGAAAGGGAGGAAGCCCTAAATTATAATAGATTATATTGATTTAAGGAGTCTCGTGCTTCTAGCTTATCAACTCCATCTTTAGGCATTGTCTGTGTCTAAATCGGGAAATATATCTATTGCAATTTTAGCTTATATCTTTTTTAAGGCTTTCGATGTCTCGAGGTTGAATTATGTGCATTGACCTCTTTCATTTCTACATTTAGAGTATATGCGTATAGGAGTTGAAACGCTAGCTAGATGCTTCGGGTAAGACTAGACCCTATCCCTAAATTGAGCTGTCGCAAAAAAACTCTTATATTTTACTTAGAACATGCGAGAAATTTGAATTTTGTATATGCATAGACATGCAAAGTACTCCCATATATCCCCTATACATAAGAAATTGACAAATCTCATATTCAAAGAAGCCCCGTGGCATCTGACTTGGATTTAGGGCATTGAATTTTGATGGCTCTCTCGTAAATCAAATCCAAATGTTATCTCCATTCTGCATCTGTACGTAGCGAAGTCCATCATCAAGTCCCATATTTTATCTGTCTCCTCCAACCCCGCCGCTAGGTCTTTACACGAGTGGAGGAAGAATTGCACCAGTGCTCTTCATCATCAACTTGCAGAGAGGGGCGGACTACTTTATTTGCTTCCTTGCTTTCTTTCTTTTTGTTGATTATTGTTTTCGAAACTTCCATGCACAATACGTTCAAGCAAGGTTTTATTTCTCTTCATGAGATTGTTTAATTTGAATGGGAATCATACATTCCTCTGAAATTTCAACTTGATAGCGAGAGATACACAAGGGAGCTCATGACAGTACACAGCAGTGAGATGACTTCCCTCACGTGCGACATCGTCATCCAGTGAAACATGGACGGTTGAGCCCTTTGAGAATGAACGGCCCAGATGCACTATCCAAAACACTGCATCTGAGAAGTTATTTTTTTTTATAATATTATTGATAGATACCATTTCACAACTTTACTGTCTTTGTGGAGAAGGCTGTGATTCCCCCGCAGGAGGACCAACTTCTATTATCATTATCAATCACTATATAGTATCCATACGTCAAGGTGTCAATATTACAGCGTGTAATATAAAATTCATATGGATCTGTATTTTATTGTGTGGAAATATAAGTCGGCTTATAATTTCGTGCGAAATTGGGAGCCTACCAATCTAGTTTGCCAGTCTAAATTGGACACGAATTTTCCAGTCTTGGGGGACGTGTTCTAAGCTTTGCCTTGCCACGCTATATCCAGACTTGTCAGAAACACGTTCGCGTCATTCTGATATAATCAATGTCTTCTTTAAACTTTTTAAGTCCAGTTTGTAAATTTTTGTCTTCAGTTGTTTGCTATTCAATTATACAGGGGCTCTATGCTGTCATAAATATTGCAACGTCTTAGGTTCTAACGAAATGAGGGAGAAGAGAAACCCATAACACAAGATATTTTTTGTCAAGTTCTCCACTTCTCTTATGATGCTTAACCCAATTCTAGGATTAGAACCTAAACAGCTGAACTTGATTTCCCCACCGTCACTTAAAGTGGCAGGGCAATTTTTTTAATTACGTATGCATAGTATACTTAAAAAAAAAAAAGGAAGGATAAGGTTATTTGTGTGGTTTGCCGGTGAGCGGGGGTGGAAGAGGCCAGGGGAGATTATTGCTTAATGGTGCCATTTCTTGAAAAGAAGCAATCGAAAATATAGCCTCAATGACATTACTTTAAAACAATTAAATGAGAGAACGCTGTAACAAAAAGATAATGACATTTTTATAATTAAATTGTTAATTTTTTTAATAACGATTTTTTAAATAATCATCATAATTTTATAATATTTTTTTTATTAAAACTACTAACAAATCGGTATATAAAGTTATTTTAATAGCGGTTATTCAAAAATTCCCCATAAAAATGTTTAAATTTTAAATCTAAAACTTCAATGAATAATTTTAGAGTCTCATGTTTTATTAAAGATTAATAATTTTTTTTAATTTTTAGTATCATCACTTACTCTGTCATTATCGTCCCTGCTGTCGCTATTTATAAGTTTTTTTTTTCTTCGTCATTTTTCTCTTCACTCATTTAACTTTATATTTGTTTGAATTTATTCTCTATCTTATAAAAAGGAGTTCGAAATATTTCAATAGCAATTTTTTTTTAGATGTTTAACTTTTTCTCTAGATAAAATTCAATACTTTTGATGAGGTTAATCATTGTGATTAATAGTAGGTGATGGTAGACGGACTTTGTCGAAAAAAATTTGAAGAGCTTAAATAGAGAAAGTTTATATATCTTTAATTTCTTTGTCAAATTTTCAATTTATTTTATATTTGTCTAATATTTTTGACGAATATAATCGTAGTGGCTAACCATGACTGGTTAATCTAATGATTTTTTTATAAAAGTTAATAGTATAGTCACTATAAAATCTTCAATTTATAATAGCGACAATATTCATACTGTTTATAAAAACGTTGTTAAATATTATTTTTAACTTATCTAGAAGATATTTTTTTTTTCAATAGCGAGTGAACATTGGTTGGACACATGGGACGAAAATAAACAAAGACATGTATGTAACTTTGTCGAAGATTGTTGGAGACGTGTTTGAATAGGATTAGTAGTGGTTGATGGGAGTGTTTCCCAAAACAAAAGAGGAGGCTGAATAAGAGTTTAGAGGGAGGCCGTAGCATCTGACACATACATCACTCACGTATGGGCAACATGTTAGGGGCGGTGGGATTGCTCCTAATCTGCTTACCCTGGCTACAATTAACTGTTTTGACGTGTTGTTCTTTGGTTTATTAGTTTATTGACAAACATACGTTGGAGCATCGTTTGGTTAAAAGAAGAACACAAAAAGGGGGCAAATTAGGTTGCAAGAAAGAAAGGGCACAACATTCAGGACGAGGCTGAAGCTTATTTGCCGCCTGCATAAGTGACCACACTGTTTCCCTGAACCTGAGATTCAACTTCAAATTAAAATTGCTTCCATTTGTTTCCCCCACTACCTAACACAACACCGACCTAAACTCCCGAGCCACACCAGTCACCAAAGCATTGGCTTCTTTCTATTGCAGTTCGTTACATGCCACTTTTTAATCAACACAGACCAATTGAATGAGACATGTGAAGTGATGCGTGAGGATAAGATTAAAAATAAACAAGAAGAGAGACCCATCAGACGCAGATGACGAGGGAGTGATACGAATATACTCTTCTCATAATTATATAGTATCCTGTTAATTTGACCCAGAATATAACCAATAGCTAAAAGGTTGAGATTATTGGTACATCTTGAACCCAACCCATCGAAGTAAGAAAAGGAGAAGTGGGATCGTTGATGAATAGAGATTAATAATGAACGTGAGACAGGCAATGACAACGGGGCAACAATCTTTAGGAAAAAAGAGAAGAAAAGTGGAGAGCAGGGAAATAAGTGAGTTGCAGAGGTTGGATTCTCATGGAAACAGGGAACGTGAGAAAACCAGGGGAATATACCAAAGGACAAGGTATTAGCGAATGGATTTGGTGAACTTAAATGTAATTTATTTAATGGACAGAAGGAGGAGATAAGGATAAGGTGGAGGGCATCAGATATTTTGAGCAGAAAAACAAATCTCATAAACCCATTGAAAATGTGTTATTCTCAAAAGGGAATACGGATTCCTACTGGCAATCATTAATCCACGACGACAGCGACAGGTTGCAGGGAAGCTTGGATAATTTCCCGTCTTTTCTTGTATTGACCTTTTCTTCCTCAACTTGTCGAATGAATAATTCCTAAAGCAACATGCCACGGACTCGAAAGGCTGGTCCCTTGAGGCCACTCCTCCATTACATATTCTCGTTTTCTCCTCTGAATTGAGGCCCCAACATATGATCATAAATAAATGAACTCTGGTTCATGATATCAGAATTTATCATAACACCTCCCCTCTAAATAATTACTACTCCATTCCATCTTTATTATAAGATTCTTTTACATGTTCCATAATATAACCATAGAAATTTATAACTAATTAACCAAATACATCTAACTTATTAAAGATCTAATTAAATTTTTTAAAGAGATTAAAAAAATTAAACAAATTATTTTAAAATATTCATATTTTTTTTATCAAACTAATTTATTTGATTTATAAACTATTATTTTTAAAGAGATTATATAGTATATGTTATAATTAAATAATTTATTTAATATTTTTTAAAAAATTAATGGTATTTTATAATTTGGGTTGGAGCTAGTATATTATAAGAGTTTGAATCTTTAATCACCTCCTTTCTTCTATAAGCTAGTCCCGGAGATTTAGCACTCATGCTCTGTTCTGGCTTCTCATACGTAGTGAAACAAGAAATTGATATCAGTCAGTAAGTATTAATCTGGAACAAATTATCGTTAAATTGTTTTTGTATAAATATGCCCCCAAAGATCGTATTGTAAGAAATCTAACGGAATACGGGTATCATGTGAAACTGTCGAGGACAAATGGTAATGTCTATCTTATTTCTGTGTTTCATTGGCATCTTTGGATTCCCTATTTACCAATTTCTTCCCCGGCAGCCCCAGAGCGGCCTAGCATTGAGCCATGTTCCTCGCTCATCTTGTCACCATCTGTAGAATAATCAATCAATTAATTTATTAATTAAAATTTCTTACCCAAAGTCTATTTTTTACTTTTATCCATTCCGCAGAGTAATCACCGCCCGCCACGTCACCACCTCCTTCCTCCTTCACTTTCGTTTCTCTCTCCTGGCTGCTACTTTATATTCGCCTCTTCTGTAAGCACCACGTCGCACTTCCCACTTTGACGAAAAATCTGCTTCACTTTCTCCCTTCATCTTTCGTTATCACTCAACTCACCGCGAGGAACTTCCCCCGGGTTCTCAATTCTGCCACCAGAAACCGATCATGTCTCAGCGAAAGCTTGGTCGACTTCCCAGTATCAGAGATCGAGTAGAGGACACTCTCTCCGCCCATCGTAACGAACTCGTCTCTCTTCTCTCCAGGTTCCGATCGCCCTCTTCTTCTCCATCAACTCCTCCATCTCCCCAAGTGTTTTCACTAACTTTTTGAATGCATCATCCATCTTTTGCATGTACTTTTCAACATTTCTTTTTTCTAAACTATTCATCGTGGCTCTTTTCCTGCTAGTCCAATCCAATCCCTTGAAATAATTTTGAGAAAACCTGAGAAACTAGAAGTGTTCTTTTTCTTCCACCGACGCGATCCTCAAGTTGTGTTGCCAAATGCTGCCAGATTTTGGTGCTGAAATTTGCAAAGTTGCGTGTTTAAATAACTTAGTGCCTGGTTGGCAATGAGGTTTGAAAATCAATTTTAGTTAAAATTACGGTTTGAAAATTTTTTACACAAACAGTAATTTTTGTTGAGAATTGATTTTGGGTAAAATCTCGGTTTAAAACTTAAGTTTTGAATAAGGTACTGAAAATAGTTTTTTTTTTTTAAACTTAAGTTTTGGATTATCTAATTACTATTATACTCTTACTTTTTTTTACACCCTCTCTTTTCTCTATTATCTCTCCTCTCTCTTCTCTTATCTCTTTTTTTCTCTCTCCTCTCTTATCTCTTTTTTTCTCTTTCCTCTCTCCTCTCTACACTCTTTCATCTCTCCTCTTTCATCTCTCTTACTTTTAACTATATCATACCCTTTTTAGTAATTTATCAATATAAAAAATGATTCTACTACTACTCATCCAAACATCTTTATTCTTAAAATCTATTCTTCCCAAAATCTATTCTAACCAAAATCTATTCTCCAGAATTTATTGTTCCCAGAATCTATTTTCTAAAAAGCTAATCCAAACACACCCTTAGTTTGTGTAATTATGCTGGGGAGATGAAACAAAACATGAAGTTTTGCGTCTGATGATGGGTTTGGTATTTCAGGCGCGTGTCTCTGTTTTGCTTTTTTCTTCCTCTCTTTCTTTCATTTTGTGGAGAAAAATATAATACTTGTGGATTTTTGGTTTATTGATATTGTATTTTGCTTTTGAAGGTATGTGGCTCAGGGGAAACGGATTTTGCAACCCCATAACTTGATTGACGAGCTCGAAAGCATCCTCGGTGATGACGAAGCATCACAGGAAATTAAAAATGGTCCCTTCGGCGAAATCCTCAAGTCTGCACAGGTGAATATGACTATTGTAGTACTTTGGTTTTAAATTATACTAGTCACCCCATATGTCATATGACTTTCAGTAGACTTCTAACAATGACGAATTAGTTGGTTCACACTTCATATTTGCTTCGTAATGAAGCTTGTCCCTAATTTGACTCCAATTGTAATCAATCAGAAACTATAAATTAATGGCTTATAGCTAGTGGAACACCCACATTTCTGAAGGTTGCTACATTTCGCTAAAGTTTGTTGCATTTCCTCTTCTTTTCTTTTTTTGGCTATAGGAAGCCATAGTTCTGCCTCCTTTTGTGGCGATTGCAGTTCGTCCAAGACCTGGTGTTTGGGAATATGTCCGTGTTAATGTTTATGAACTTAATGTGGAGCAATTGACTGTCCCTGAATATCTTCACTTCAAAGAGGAGCTTGTAGGTGGAACGTGAGGAATCTATTACTTCACCCTTTCTATGGTTACACTTTTTTTTTTTTTTTTTGAAATTTCTGACCTGGGGTTGTGATCTCTTAACATTTTGATTTTGTTTCCTCTAATTTTTAAATATCATTAGGACTCATGACAATTTTGTATTGGAGCTTGATTTTGAACCTTTCAATGCTTCATTTCCTCGTCCATCTCGATCATCATCCATTGGCAATGGTGTTCAATTTCTCAACCGTCACCTTTCATCAATTATGTTCCGGAACAAGGAATCTTTGGAGCCATTACTTGATTTCCTCAGACTTCACACTTATAAAGGGCATGTAAGTTTTCTGTGCTTGGAGGTTCCTTCTTCTACTATAGTGATGGTGCTGAACCATACCTGTTCTGTTCTGTCTTTTAATATACTTCGGTCCAGGTTTTATGTTGAATCTAATTTTATGATGCTTGGATTCTTTTGATATCCACTCTGCAGTACTTTTTTTTTTTTTTGTATTTTCTGTAATCTGCTTACATGGCTGATTTTTCTTTCCCTTGATGATCTTGGCACAGACATTGATGTTAAATGACCGTATCCAGAGCATCTCCAAGCTTCAGTCAGCTTTGGTCAAGGCTGAGGAGTATCTCACTAAGCTTAAACCTGATACAGCCTATTCTGAGTTTGAATATGTGTAAGCGTAAATTCTATCATGCATTTTACATGTCTTTGCTATGCAGCTCGAATAATGATTTGAGGATTTCTCCAGAATGTTGTAGTTTGATGTTTTCTGCTTTGACTTGTTTTATGACTGCAGATTACAAGGAATGGGTTTTGAGAGAGGTTGGGGTGATACTGCTGAAAGAGTGTTGGAGATGATGCATCTTCTCTTGGATATTCTACAGGCTCCTGATCCTTCTACATTAGAGACGTTTCTTGGGAGAGTACCTATGGTTTTTAATGTTGTTATTTTATCTCCTCATGGATACTTTGGTCAAGCCAATGTCCTTGGTTTGCCCGACACTGGTGGGCAGGTAAATCTCATTAACCATAGGAATATTTCTCTTCTATATTCTCTTCTGATATTTTGACTCGTGCATTCATGTGAAACAATGTCTTAGCACTATCCTAAATAAAAGCTTTCCATCTGCAGGTTGTTTATATATTGGATCAAGTGCGTGCCCTTGAGAATGAGATGCTTCTTAGAATCAAGAAGCAAGGACTTGATTTCACTCCAAGAATTCTAATTGTAAGAGTGTTGTCCTGGGTCATTTTCTTTGATTTGGATTTTGGAATAGCATTTGTAGATGATTTTTGTTTGGTTAAATAATTATTTTTACTGTTCCAAGGTTACCAGGTTGATACCTGATGCAAAGGGGACAACCTGCAATCAGAGGCTAGAAAGAGTCAGTGGCACTGAACACACTCATATTTTGCGAGTTCCTTTCAGATCAGATACAGGAATTCTACGTAAATGGATCTCAAGGTTTGATGTATGGCCTTATCTGGAGACTTATGCAGAGGTTGGTCTTGGACTGTAAAAAACTTTAATCAACCCCCTACTGTGAACTGTTGTTTTAGTACTGTATGTTTGCTAGCTTAGTTTAGGATTCTGACATTTACAGATTGTATACTGAATTTGCTAGTCTTACCATTCCAACACTTTTGGTTGCACTTACACAGGATGTTGCCAGTGAAATTGCTGCTGAGTTACAGGGTTATCCTGATTTCATCATTGGAAACTACAGTGATGGAAACCTTGTTGCATCTTTATTAGCTTATAAGATGGGAGTGACACAGGTTCTTATCTTTCGTTTTTCCCCTCTTGCTAAGCTCTACAAATCAGAAAGTTCACATTACCATCTTAGGAGATCGCTACTTACTAGATGCAAATGTTGATATTTTGTAGTGCACAATTGCGCATGCCCTGGAGAAAACGAAATATCCAGATTCAGATATATATTGGAAAAAGTTTGAGGAGAAGTATCATTTTTCTTGCCAATTCACTGCTGACCTAATAGCAATGAACAATGCTGACTTTATCATCACCAGTACATATCAAGAGATTGCGGGAACGTAGGTCTATTCTACTTGAAGATCTGTGATAGTTCACTTAATGATTTTACCCCCATTATATTGCTCAGTTATGTTATCTTTATATAATTTCTCAATCCTGTAGTCTTTATATGAACTAATGATTATCATCATGAAAGTAGTAGTATGTTCTTTATCAATGTATTTGTGGAGTCCTGCATTCCTATTTTAATTCCTTGTGGAGGGATGTACTACTTTCTCAAGAAACAAATTTCTGGTTTTGTTATAGAGTACTTAGGTGTCTCGAGTTTCTCACATATCCATCTCAAACTCTTATCAAGCATCAAGTTTACAAGTTCATCTCACATGCCCATAACTGTTGCTACCTTTTTTTTCTTTCTATGTTTTCCTCTACTGTTCTTCTTCAGGATTTTAAGGTGTAAGTTCTCCTTCATGCTAACTCTAATGATTACTGACACTGGCTTCTTTCAGGAAGAATACTATTGGCCAATATGAGAGCCACACTGCATTTACTCTTCCTGGGCTCTACAGGGTTGTCCATGGCATTGATGTTTTTGATCCTAAGTTCAATATTGTCTCTCCTGGGGCAGATATGAGCATCTACTTTCCCTACTCTGAAAAGCAGAAAAGACTGACCGCCCTGCATGGTTCCATTGAAAGGCTGTTATATGATCCTAAACAGACTGATGAGCACGTGTGAGTATTTGAACTGGACAGATTATTAATTTACAGAAGTGAATATGATGCGCTGTAACCATATTGCTGATAGCAGTGACTAAAGGTAATCTTTGTTTCTGTTGTGGCAGTGGTACACTTAAAGACCGGTCAAAGCCCATAATATTTTCCATGGCAAGGTTAGACCGAGTGAAAAACATTTCTGGCTTGGTAGAATGCTATGGTAAGAACAGCAAATTGAGGGAACTGGTCAACCTGGTCGTGGTAGCTGGTTATATTGATGTAAACAAGTCCAGGGACAGAGAAGAAGTTGCAGAAATTGAGAAGATGCATGATCTCATGAAGAAATACAATTTAGATGGTGATTTTCGTTGGATCGCTGCCCAAACAAATAGGGCACGTAATGGTGAGCTGTATCGCTACATAGCAGACACCAAAGGTGCTTTCGTTCAGGTATTAAAAAAGAAGTTTATACTTTGGTGCCTGACCTTTCAGTCTCAAATATGATTCTTAACCTAAGTTATCTTGTCGCAGCCTGCTTTCTATGAAGCTTTTGGACTGACAGTTGTGGAGGCCATGACTTGTGGGCTGCCAACTTTTGCTACTTGCCACGGTGGTCCTGCTGAGATAATTGAACATGGTGTATCAGGATTTAACATTGATCCTTATCACCCTGACCAAGCTTCTGAACTATTGGTTGATTTCTTCCAACGATGCAAGGAAGAACCAAGCCACTGGAATAAAATATCTGATCGCGGTCTTCAAAGAATCTATGAGAGGTATTCTTTTTTTCCTAAAAAATAAGAAGGGGGAAGGAATTGTAAGTTTTGGGTGTGATGCAGTTGCTAAGCAAAGCATATACATTACAGGTACACATGGAAGATCTATTCTGAGAGGCTGATGACCTTGGCGGGAGTTTATGGTTTCTGGAAGCATGTGTCTAAACTGGAGAGGCGTGAAACCCGACGATATCTCGAGATGTTCTACATCCTTAAGTTCCGTGATTTGGTGAGTGTTTTGTTATTTATTTGGTTGTTCTCATGTTTGTTTCTGGGTTTTGACTTCTGTCCTGCGTCAACCACACCAATTGCATTGGCTTTTCTCATCTAGTTAAGTGGAAAGGAAGCAAAATAAATGTGTGTTAATGTTGGGGAGATTGATTGAATGTTGTGATCCGCATGTGACGCAGGCAAATTCTGTCCCCCCAGCAAAGGATGATGCAAATTAACCCAGTGGCGGTGGTGCCTCGGCAATTTACAGCTATGGTATTTCTGAAATGAGTGAGAGCGAAGAGAGTGTCAGAATGTGTAAATAAAGTTCTGATTGTGTGTGCATTATAATAACACTGTTTGCGGGCTGGCAATCATGGATATGATGATCGCCTGAATTGCGGGTCTTGTTTCCTAGTATTTGTAACCTTTATAATGAAAAGAGAATCAAAGATGTGGGATTCTACTATCCCTCAATAAATTTATCGCTCGCATAGCATTCTTTTTTTTGTTTTTTTTTTTACAAAAATATTGAGAAAAAGATTGGATTTATTCACGATCCATTGAGGAGGTCTAGGTATTTAAGAGTTAGAATATTTTTTTAAATATTGTGATTAGAATTATAATAAAACGTGGGGATATTTTTTGCCGCGGATGGGTACTCGCATAGCATTTTAATGTTTCCTTTCTTGGGCTATGTGATTTCATTCCATCATCTTCCTCGGGGAAGGTAGTGGTCTGTGCCCGGAAATTTAATTAAAAAAAAAACATTAAGGAGGAAAGCTGAGATAAACTGGAGGCCCATGTTGTAACAAAAAAAAATTGGAGGCCCATGTGAAGGTATTAATGATCCTTCGGGACTTGGGAGACGCAGAAACTAAAAATGCTTGGAAGAATTTCTTTTCTTGTATTGACATTGAAGAGAATGGGCCCCATCACAAGAAAGAATGTCTTTGGGCCATTCTTGAGTACATCACGCGGGTTAGATCTGAATGGGTCAGATTTAAATGTAATCGGGATAAAATTTAGATGAACCGGACAAGAGAAAAAAAAAAAATGGGCAACTCTCCCTCTTCTGACACTTTGGTTTGGATCCACCCTGGTTCCTCCCATCCCATCTCCCCCAGACCCCCACCCCTCTCTATGCATCTATCTCCACAATATTTTCCCTTTCCTTTCGAATGGTCAAATATTTCGTTATCTACTCTTGGTACGCTCTTCACACTCCACCGTTATACCACTTCACAATCCAGTTTCAACTCTCCGTCAAGTTTTTCCTTGTTTTTTTCTGGGCAAGTTTTTATATTCGTTTTAAAACCTAATTACTTACTATTATAAACAATATCGTTTATATAGGTTCAATTGGCAGAGATCTTGATTCGAGACCCAAAAGTACAACAATGTTAAAATATGTCAGTCGAGCTTTGCACACCGGGTGCTTTACGCAAAAACATCTTGAATATTCTAAAAAGAAACAAAACCCGAATTTCTTGGGACTACGAGACCTCTCGTTAGCAGTGTTTGAATACCAAGTTTCTATAAGAAGTTGCACAATAAAAGTCATTGTTTAATATAGCAACGCCTGCCTTACATTTTCCACGAACACAAATGGCCAGTTTCCGGAGCCAAACATTAAACTATAGCCAACAACTGCGGCAAAGCTACACTGCTAAACTCGAGAGCAAGTACAGAGTAATCTATCCTATCTATAAAACTTCATAGACGAATGTGCTTCGAGGTTTGGGGCTAGCGCCCTTATAGCTGTCTCCTCGCTGCCCTCTAACCACCTCCTGCACTTCCAACGAATAATGACAACACAAGGAAGCTAGAGTTGGCCGAATGAGTGAGCAAGATAGGCCAGTGCTCCCACCAGGGGTGCGTTCATGTAAGTGGCTGGCTCCGATTGCTCATAATCTGACCTCTCATCTGGGAACCTATCATGAAGGTCGGGCCCACCCACAATGGCTCCCACCAGAATGTTTGGATTCGGGGACTGCGATTTCATCACGCTGAACCCTGCCGAGCACTGGATCTTCCCCGGATGCTCTGAGATCGACGGTAGAGACGATCCCCTGTGGTGAATCCTTCTTGGGTACCTTGCACCATACCCCACCATGTACGACATCTTCAAGGGGTTGTCTCCGAGCAAGTAATCCACCTGCTTCTTGGCTATTGCTCGGAGCCTCTTGGGGGTCACGGGGACTCCACCGCAGTTGACGACCGTGTGGGACGAGGTCAAGTATTTGGCGTACGCTAAGAGTAAGAAAGACGACGATGTCACATACTGCATGTTGCTATCACTCATCTTGAACAGAAGCCCACCTGTGTACACAGTATTCAATTCAAACAGCAACCAACAGAAAGTGACCGTTACAAGGTGATAAACCCGGAGAAAGAGGAGTTAAACGAGGACTTGTGGGGGACCTCACCAGGTGTATATTGGGTCGAAGAAAATGGAGCTCCAGGAATGAGAGAACATATGAAATTGTCCGCATGACCTTTGTATTCATGCAGGGATTGGACCCTTTCAACTAGAAATTCCTGAATAAAAAAGCGTGAAAAAACAGTTCAACACCATCACTAGTCAAAAACATCTTTTATGTAAATAGAAAGTCGGTTAAAAATGGGACCTTGGTTAGAAGTATCCTTGCTCCGGCATGTTTGTTATCCCACCCAAAGGTATTGTCGAACTCTGCAGCCCCAAGGGTTTGTCCATTAACTTGAATGTAATGTAGGTACATTGGGTTCTTCGTAGCCTTGTGCAGCCAAGCAGCACCCCACAATAGCTCATCCTACAATATTTTCATGCACATTAAAAACAAAGACCTGAGATTCTACATACCTTGAAATGTAAAAACACAACTCATTAGAGATTTTAACAGCGATACTTAACCTGATAGCCTGAGTAAGAGCAATAGAAAGGGCACACGACGGGCTTCAGGCCGTTGCTGTAGGATCCTCTGTATCTATCAGCGAACTGGAACACCTATACCCAGAAAATAAACTAAACGTGAGACTTTATGTCAGACCATAGTGGTCTGTCTGGAATCAATGGCTCACCCTAATAGCTCTTGTGATTAAAGTTTTAGAGTACGTGGGGTCGCTTCTTCTGAAAACCAGAGAAGCAGCGGCAAGAGCGGCAGCAGTTTCAGCGGCCACTTCTGTACCGGGGGTGTTCTTGTCTATCTTGTAAACATTTCTTGGGGTATCCATATCTTCAGGTCTCTCCCAACAAGCATGGTCCTTATTTGCATCTCCCACCTGCAAAAGCCCAAACAATGTCAACCTTCTCTGCTCTATTTTCCCTGTTGGTCATTGGTAAAATTACGGTACAAAAAGTTAGAGTGAAAGAGGAAAATAACCTGAACATAGATTGTGTCCGGATGCGCAGTGGCTTTGAGAAGATAATCAGTAGCCCAGCGAATGGCGTCTCTGGCATTCTGCAACTCACCTTTCATTATACCCCCAAACTCAATAACGCTCCATGAAAGCATGGTGGTGGTGAATGCCATGGGAAAACCAAACTTGACATTATCCCCTGCGTCGTAGTACCCTCCAACCAAATCAACCTGCATTTCAGTTCTACACCGATATGAGCAACCCCTACTCCACATTGCCCTCAGGAAGGCAAGAACAGACCATAAATGCTAAACAATAAAGTAAAAAAAAAACAGAGAGTGATGTGGAGAAAGTACGTGTAAAGCAGAGCCATCTGAGAGGCCAGAGTTCCTCCTCCAAGTCATCCTCTGGTTGGGAGGGAGCTTCCCGGATCTCTGACCTTCAAAAAAAAGAATGGATTTGGAGAGAGCATCTCTGTAGTTGTGAGAGGCGAAACGAGGGTGATGGAGATGGCGAGGAGGGTGATTGCGGTGGACAGGGAAGGCATGGCAGTGAAGCAGGGTGGTGGAGAATGAGAAGAGAGAAAGAAGGACCAGTAAAACAGGGGAGGAGGGACGGAAGAAAAGAGGCATAGTGACAGAGGACTCTGCCCAAAAGTAATAATGTTGGCTCAACCAACTAACAACGAACCTGAGCCCTGCTTGAAGCCGCAATGCCTCTTGGCTCGAAGCAGAATATTTATAAAGCAAAAACGGCCTCTGCTCTCTCCCTCTAACGCCCTGCTTCTTGGGTTACAGCAATAATTGGCTCCGCGTTCTCCTACTCATCTTTTTGGCTTTAATCAATTAACTAAGCTATTCTTATTCAGGCTGTGTTTGGAAAATACTTAAATCGCGCTTTTAAAAGGATTTTTAGTCTAAACCTTAGTTTAAAAAAATTTCAAAATAAACAAGTTTATTTGTCCATAAGTGCTTTTGGACAAAACCATAGTTTAAAACCATGATTTTAAATAAGCTATTTAAAATAGTTTTTTCAACAGTAAAAGTACTTATGGACTATCCAATTACTATCTTATCCCTACTTTTTCTTACACCCTCTCTTCTCTCTCTTACTTTTTCTTACACCCTCTCTCCTCTCTTCCTTCTATCATCTCTCTTCTCTTTTTTCTAACTCCCTCCTCTCTCTTACTTTAAATCAAATCATACCTTTTTTAGTAATTTACCACCATAAAAGTCATTCTAAAAATAACTATCCAAACAACTATTTATTTAAAACCACTTTTTTTTCTATAAACTCTTCTCCAAAAGTCCTTTTCCATAAGTTGTCCATAAACCCTTTTTTTTTATAAGTATTTTTTTAAAATCATATCTAAACAGCCCTCAGTATAACTTCCAAATTTCGGAGAATTGTCTAGGCCTCCGTGCAAGACACAGTAGTAGCTGGCTAATAAGCCAATCAAGGGCATTAATTAGGATGTCTTCCATTTTCGAGTGCACAGGAAGGTATTGAACCAGTACTACTATTAATTCAATCATTTGGGATTTAACTGTTATTCTCCTAAAATATATTTAATAAGGGGATAAAATAAATTAATAAGTACCATCCCAAAATACATTCTCTCCATAGAGGCTATATTTTCTTATACGATTCTCTTTTCAAAGAAATAAATGAATGCGTAAAACAAGATCAAACTTACCATTCATGCTTTCACTACTTACATTACAAACTGAAAAGTCCAGTATGCTTAACGGGCACAATAATCTTTTTCTTTTTTCTAAAAAAGGAGTTGATATGTTTTTGGTCCTTTGCTGTAATTTCAAAAACTACAGACATATAACTGAGGGTAAATACCTTTTTGGGGTCCATTATTTAATAGTTTGTGCTGCGACATGTCAAGTGTTGGGTGAAAGTGTGAAGGAGTGTTCCAAGGGGCGTGGAAGCATAGCAGAGAAGATGCCATACCATAATGTCCCGTTTGGTAGCATAAAATTTGAGAGGATGGGAAGTAGAATTAGAAGTAGAATCCAAAATTTAAAGAATCTATTTCCAATTCTTTCATCTTTACAAAAATAGATTCCATCATCACCCTTAAGAACTGAGATGGGTCCATAGAAGTAAGATTTAGGACCAAGATACTCTCATACATTTTACCATTTGACAACTTTGCCCTCCTGTCCCTTCTTCGTCTCATCACTTCCTGACTCCAACATTCCTCTCCTTCTCTAACGGCGACAACAAAGGACAGTGATGATGATGGCGGAGGCGACAAGGGATGACGGCTATGGAGGAGTGCTCAACCTTGTTCGACCGGAATGAAAGACGAATGCAACAATAGACGAGTACTTAGATCTGCGATGCCGACTTCATGTCTGAGTAGTCAGATATGAATCGTTGGGGCTGAAGGTTGAAGAAGAAGGAGGAAGAGGGAAGGTCGAAGATTTGGGAGTGATTTCTTGTTCGATTTCTTCGATTTCGTTCTGTTGGGAGTGCATACTCTGTCTAAATAAATTTCAAATCTGGTCTCCGTTCTTCATCTTCTTAGATTTCTTTATCTTGTTTTGATTATATTTTTTTGGTTTGATCTCTTCGCTGGTTTGATTTTTACTCTATGGGGTTTTGATTTCTTGTAATAATCTTCTTCCATGGCCGCTGGGGGCTTCTATGGTGGCCGAGGCGGAGGCTGTTTATTGGGTAAGGCCCGTAAGGGTATTTTTAGTCATTTCATATTTAAAATTAATAGATTAATTAAAAATTATATCATACTCCCATAATCTAACAAACACACTTTTAATTACTCAACCACTACCATTTACACTCTCAGTTTCACTTCTATTTCTGCCTCCTCCTCCGTTATACCAATCCAGGCGTAAACGAGAGGTCACTGTACTCGGTGATGAACACATCCCTTTTACATTAAGTTGGTCCACCAAACTAAGTTGCGGTCACTTGCTCGACACGTACTTCCCTATTCCATGTCAGAATACGACACACAAATATCCAAAAAATTGGATTCAGAAAAATATATATACAGATTACAGATAGATAGCATGTGGAGAACAATATCTTTGCGCCATATTTTTTTTTCTCCTCTCTCCATTTATTGGAGTTTTGCACCGATTACATCTGGATCCGATCCATGTCGCGTATCTGGCTATGGTAGGCGAATCTCCTAACGAAGATTTGTTACGTACGCCAAAATTTGAACTTGAGACCTCGCTTAAACGATACCGAGTCGTTTACAACTTGGACTAAAGTTGCGCTATCATTCTCTAGGAATGATTGGGGCGCTTTTGCAAATTCCATATCCAACGCGGCATTATTTGGTTGGGCCTGCTCACGTATCCATGAATCTCTCAATTATTAAAACAGTGACACTTGAATTTGATGAACCTTTTCAGTTACTGACCATGATGAATAAACTGAAATATGTAAGCAAAGACATGAGGAGGAGTGGTAAGACATGAAGGGGGTTGACAGAAAAGGAATAGGCTGAACTGTACAGAACAACGTGGAAAGTGGCACATGGAAAGCAAGAAAAGGGCTGTTTGTATAATATATAAAAAAGAGTTGGATTGAAATGAAAGGGAGTGCAGAGAGGGGCAACACATGCCTGTGGTTCTTTATTATCGAGGGAGGAACCCACATCCACATGCATTATTCCCAAAATTCAGCTCTCCAAATACTAATGTCGATACATCACACGTTACTGGTCTTTATGTGTGAATCAAAAAAGCTGACACCCCACCACGTTCCTCTTCCCAACACAACTCCGAACATTTCCCACATTGCTTGTGAGCTTGGACAATATCCCCCCTTCTTTATCTTCTCCATCAGTTCTGAGCCCGACTTTCTTCTGGTTTCTTTCCCTTACTGATAAAATAGTCAATATGTAGGGCCCTGGCTTCATGACAATTGCATGAACTGCTCCTTCGTGCTCTTTATTATTTATTTGTATTAAGTATTTCATCTGTCAATAAATAGCTTCATTCACTGCTTTTCAAGACCTTCGTGATCGCCCTTTCATCTTTCCAACTCATCCATAAACGTAGGAGTCCCTTTGTGTGATTGGCGACAAAGCGAATCGTAGCCGTTAGAATTTAACAAAAATACCCATGCCTTTCACAATGACCGTTTTATATTTTCCCATTATAGAACGTGATCCGTTTAGCTTGGTGTTACATCTATACGGAATTCGTATTATAGATATGTAAACGTGGTAAAGCTCAAATGAAGCCGGCAGCGATATTCTCGAGGAGCTTTATTATTATTGGCTATTGGTCACCCACACCATAATTGGTCAATGTCTGAAAGCGGGCAGCACTCGTCTCGTCGCAGTGGGAACGGTGAAAGGCCTTCGTCACCTCCTCTGCGCACTCTGCACATCGCCTCATCATTGTACTTTCTCACTTTTTACTGCCCACTTTGCCCTTTTATAATCACAAAACTCTCTCTTTCCACTGCGGATTCGATAACCTAGGTGGGCCTCCAACTAGTTGGGCCTGAGATCCATGACAACATACCCCAATTGGGCCGCAATAGTTTTTGGTTAAAGAATCTACAGGGAGGGTTGAGAGTGGTAAATACTAAAAAAACTTGTTGGTCCCTGAGTTTAGACGTTAAAAAAGTGGAATATACTATTATTTAAGAAGTATTTAAACGCTAGGGAGATATCTAACATGTGCTTAAATTTACGTATAATAGTCTACCCGTCTTACTCGATGTCAGGTGAGTTCAATTTTAAAAAAAAAAAAATTATAACAAAAAAAAATATTAAAAAAAAAATAGTGCACTGTCTCAGTCCAAAACTTTGGCAAAGGAATGAGATAAACTAGAATCATATTCCATTTGAGAAATGAAGACTAAAGTTCAGCTCAAGTCAAGGTAAAAGGGGATGGCGGTGGAATTCAACCAGTCATATCCCTGAATAAAGCGTGCGGCGGTGAACTGAGAAGCCTCGGCGGAGGAGTTGATGACCCTAAAACCGGGCCATGTAACCCTGGCGCTCGCATTAGAACCGGGACCTCCATTCATGTACTCCCTATAATACAACGTGTCCAAGCCCAACGTTCCGTTCCATTCCAACCAGCCGGCAGGCTGGATCAGATCCTCCATGTGAGATTTCAGATACACCGTCCTGGAATAGGGCTTCCAGGGGCGTCCCAAGTAGGTCTTGAATGAGGACTTGACGGGGATTAAATCATCTGCGGCGGCGACTTTGCAGTTCAAGAGGGAAATGCCGGTGCTCTGGTTGGGGTCGTCTCGGCCTTGAGCGGTGAACATGTTCTTCTGGTTCTGGAGAGGCTTGCGCGCGTATAAGTTGCAGTTTTGGAAGAGAGCGGCGGCGTTGCCGAAGATGAAGTCGACGGTGCCGTAAACGTCGCAGTCTCGGTAGAATTGTCTGAGGGAATGGACGTAGAGTGTGTCTTGATACCCGACAAAGCTGCATTTGTAGAATGCTGATAGGTCGGCACTGTTTCGCAGAGCCACGGCTTGGTGCTTGCTCGCTCCGGCTGAGTTCTCGAACGTCACGCCCTTCGCTATGAATCCCGTTCCCGCCACAGCTGAAACACACCTCATTATAATTATTTATTTATTTCTATAATTTATTTTTCATATCCCTCTTTTACTGGGAACGGTGAAGCAAGTTCCATCACGAATTGTCCTTTACAACAATACACGCGGAACAAATGTGTTGGTCCAACAGGAATTAAAAATTATTAGGGCTCTTCTTTTCAGAAAAAAGATGACATTCGGGCTCTAAATGCTAATCCCCTGCTTTCCACTCTGTCGTTTTCCCCTTCCTAATCATAGTCATGTGTCGGTTACTCAGAAGGATTAAGGAGAGATTTAATTATGATTAGCCTGCAAACTCAGTCGAAGGTTATGTTTATAACTAAATTTAATTGCTCACAGACACTGCAATATTACTTATCTGGTTTGGTGATACGGCAAAGAGAAGGCATATAATAAGAACAAACATCTTTTACCTACCTTTACTGATCACGGGCACTGCCTGCAATATTACTTTTCTGGTTTCTCTGAACTTGCTTCTTTCAGCTATATTTCTTTCTTTAATGTTTTTATTTTGGGTAAAAGGGCGGTTTTCTGTACTATACAAATGTTTGCGACAGTAATGCTTATGTTGGGCAATAGAGTCAAGATTTGAATGACATGGGTTAGCAGACTTATGGGTTTTTTCTGTTTTTTTTGGTGAGAAGCAAGCTTTACTAAATGATTTTCAAATCATTAATCAATATCAATTTGACATTATTCTGTCTTCTTTAAACTCTTGTTCGCATTAATCATATAATTCCACCTATCGTACCCAATTAAGGCCAAGCAGCGGGACCTTTTCCTTGTATTCTTTTATTATTTTCCCAATATTTAAAAGCATATAACCATCCTTAATTAATTGCTAGATATTGCTGGGTGCTGGAATGGACCTTTTCTTCTTTTATCAACAGACAATTTTTTGATGAATGGACTTGATATACTCAAAAATAATTGTCGTCATCTTTTCCACGATTTTGCATCACCTCCCTTCTTGTCTCTTTAAGACTCGTACGAACACAGCATATATTAAATATACAGAACGTAACCCCCCACTCATTGTTACTTGTTACTCTTGCCCCATTTGTTCAGATATTTTAACTTTAATTCTTCTAAAATTAGAATCATCAAACGTATATAAATGTTCAAAATTAATTATCTTAACCTCTACCGACAGCAGATAATAAGGGGAGACTCAAGGGAGTGAAATGTGAAGGAAGGAAGTTTTGAGAAACGCACCTACGGTGGCTGATTGAAAAGTTGTCCATCCGTCGACGACATTCCTACTGGCTTTCACAACCGTCTTCCCAATTCCATCCCCAACGAACATCAAATTCGTCTTTTTCCTGATCACCTCCACATTCTCAAAGTATGCCCCGGCTTTTATGTGTATCACAATCCTATCGTATCAAATCAAACACCTTCTTTAACAATAATCATCCCTTAAAAACAAACACCCCATATAATAGTAGATAAATATCAAGGCGCTTGCCTGCTCGTGCTGGAGTTCGGAGCTGCATTCACAGCCTCCCCAATGGTAGTGAAATTGGCCGTGCCGTCTTTTGCCACCACAATATCGAACCTCGTCTCGTTCACGTTAGCTTCCAGGAGCTTTCGTTCTCTGGAGTACAACCACGAAGGGAACCCATTCTTCACGTTTCCGTACTCCGGGAAGATCTCAGACTCGGAAGCTTTCTTCAGTCCTGGCGCGTTCTTGAGCATGGCCAATGAGTTACTAACATGACGAGAGATCTCAAACAACCTGTCCTGTATCCTGTCTCTCACATTACCTCTGCTATAAGCAAACCCGTCAAGACACGTGTACAGGTTAGTCATTGCGCCGCTGAGCAGTGTCTGCAAGTCACGATAACGCTTGAAGCCTATTCTGGCGCCGGAGAGATCGGCCATGGTGGCGTCGAGCTCATAGACAGTGTCATCAAACAGTTTGAGACAGTCGTCGAGGGCTCTCTGCTCGAGAGGGTCGAGATTCCTGAGGTTGCTTCGGAGGCCATTGCAGTTATGGGACGAGGATTTCACCTCGGACACCGTGAGATTGATGACAGAGGAGATGGTTTGTGGGACAGATTTGGAGGTAAGATCGGAAAAGGAAGCAAGCGTTGAAACGCAGAGTTGTGGGTAGAGTGTTCCTTGGCATGTGGAGTGGGCTGCTTGCAGGTGATTTTGTAAATGGAGGCGTGTTTTTGAGAGGCCGACATGACGATGGGGTGGAAAAAAGTGAAGCAGAGATACTAAAGAGAGAAATAGCCCAAGAGCGAGGGAAAGAGCTGTTCTTCTGGTGAAATTAAACATGGTGAGATTTGGGAAGAGGAAGAAAGTGAGGAACAGAGAGAACCGGGGCTGGATAAGAATAGGTTTGATTACTTAGTGCCTCGTCATAATAATGGACAAGTGGAGTTTGCCTGTAGACCTCATCTCACAGAAATGGCATGAAACTTAATGAAGGCTCTTTTTGGATTTACTCACATGCAATGAACCTCCATGTTATTACCTGATAATACTAAAGTGAAAGTGGTACCTTGAGGTTTCGATGGACGACAAGTTCAATCATTTCAGGCTCCCACAGGAAGTACTGCAGAGGGGTTACTTTATCACGGGACAGAAGTAATTCAAAATGAAAGTGTTTTGCAATTTGTGTCACGCACCAAGTCACAAGGGAAGATAATAACAGTTTCAATATGATTGCGATGGTTATTACCCAATATTTGGTGCGATGATGCGGCCGATAATAGCTTATTACTTATTAGCTTTAGCCACACGGTTCAGTTGGGTTGATTGAAGGGAAACTTTTGCTTCTCCTCGGCGGAGAGACTCCTTCTGATAAGACAGGAAGATTGCTCAGGAAAAGCAAATCTGAAACTACTACGAACGAGTAAATGCGAGCAATACAAATTCTCGATTCTGAAATATTGCTACCTTCAAACCGTGGGTTACATCTGATGAACACGTAATTAATAGTCCGAGCATCTTATGAATCTTGAGTCAGACAGGAAAAAGGCACGAATTGAGTTTACATGAGTTTTGGGAAAGATGTTTGGTTACGCGCTGATCTTAAATATTGCTGTGGGGCGATTGTGAGGTTGCTATCTCGGGGAACTCGTGTGTACAATCTTTCACTATTACTTTCCCCTCTTGTGTAATAGGCAAGGGTGAAGGTAAGCGCCATTTACTTGTGTAGATTAGCAAAAGATAATGATGAGTTAAGAGGTGAAAACGATGCAATGCGTTTCATATTATCCAGATAGAGAAAAGTACAGGATGTGGTCGGTCGGTATAGGGTTTGATCGAAGTTCGAAGAATCCTAGGAAATGCCAGCGACATTTTGGGCTTCAGAGTTCAAATTGAACGTAAGTGGGCCAGATCCGGTTTTAACCCGAAATTGAAACTGAAGCCCAAGAAACGCCAAGCCCAATAGCACCATCAAAGTTTTGCTTGTATTTCCTTCAACTGTTCCTGAATCCTAGTAACGGAGTTAGTTCGAGTGGTAAGCGGTTCGGTATCGCTTAAGCGAGGTCTCGAGTTCGAGCCTTGGCGTATGCAAAAAATTCCTGTTGGGAGACTCACCCACCATAGCCAGGTGCCCGACACAGATCAGATCCGGATGTAGTGGTAAACCGGGACAACTAAAAAACTGTTCCTGAATCCTGACTTCCTCCAAACAAGCTAAAACAAACCAAGAAGAATCACAGGACTATTTATTTCCAGAACTTATTTGCTTGGCATTTAATAATTCTCTTCATAAATGGCCTACGCTACAGTTACAAATTTTATGGCAGAAAATGTGTCCAGCTCACTGGGAGGGAAACCAGGTCCTGGATAACTAGTAAACATACGTATTCCTCCTGTTTTTAATATATTTTATGAATTATTTAAAAAATTCATTTTTATTTTAAATATAATATCTCTTCCTTATATTTATTTTTTTTTAAAATTATTCTTATAAATATTCTTTCAATAATAATCAAGTAAGAGAGGGAATGAGAAAATTAAGAAAAATAGTTATAGTATTTTAAAAAAATTATACTATATTAATTAATTCAACTAATTTTTTAATCTAATTAAATTAATTAAATAAATTTTATATTAAATATAGGAGGATTAATATTTTTCTGTAATATATCGTAGCTGTATTGTTGTAGGAGCAAATCGTGGGTGTGACTCCCACACCAAACACAACGTTGACAAAATGACTATAGCTGCTCAGCCTACATATCGTCCTTAAACTGCAATATATGTGTGTGTGTGTGTGTTCCCCGTACGATTGAAACACATTTTAAGATTTTTTTTTTTTATTACATAATATTTCTTCTATCTACACAGCCTCTTGATGGAAGCCACTCTACTAATATCAAGTTGACGTGTATGCAATGCTCACGGACGGAGTTTAAAAGGATGGCAACATGATAATATTAAATTGTTCATATATTACACCCGCACTTTGGCTTAGGTCCTAATTAATCTTTTTTAATCACGGAGAATCTAGTACTGAATCAACTTAACAGGATCTGATCACAAATCTCGGACCTTTCGCTATAAAAGATCCTAAAAATTCGGCTAATTCTCATAAGACATTTTCCCACTTAACACCATGATAATGGCTTCGAATGTCTTCTTCAAATCCACTTTCCTTCTTCTTCCCCTCTTCGCATTCATCTCTATCGCAGATGAATTCATGACCAACCCTGTTGCTTCAGATACCATATGCGAGATCACCCCAAACCCATCTCATTGAAGAGCCGTGCTTCCAAGGCATCACGCTAAAGGCACGACTTTGGCAGGTTCTCCATTTAAAAATCGCTATTTCAAACCCGTGAACTTTCCAACTTTGCCAAGTCTTATCTTCTTAACCACTCAACTTTATCACCGGCTACCACAGCATCCGCGATGGCTGGACTACATTCAATTCACCAACATTTGGTAAGAAAATGCTCTCTTCTGCATTAATTTGCGGAAAAAAAAGTGTTACACAGTGATGAAGAAATGGTATTTGGAAGCTGAAAATCTTATATTATGCATTGAATTTCAGCTGTGGTAGCACCTGGGTTTGTAGCAGCAAATATGACATTCAGAAACACAGCAGGGCCAAGCAAGTTTCAAGCGGTGGCAATGAGAAGTGGGGCAGACCAATCCACGTTCTACAGGTGCAGCTTTGAAGGGTACCAAGTCTCATTGGATCCACATTCAGTGAGGCAGTTTTACAGAGAATGCGACATCTACGGCACAATAGATTTCATACTTGGAAACGCAGCGGTTGTTCTGCAGAGCTGCAACATATATGCTCGTCTTGCATTACAGGGACAGTTCAATCCCATCACTGCTCAGGGAAGAACAGACACAAATCAGAACACAGGCATTTCCATCCATAACTGCACCATTAAAGCTGCCGATGACTTAGCTGCGAGTGGTAGCGACGTGAAGACTTATCTTGGAAGACCGTGGCAACGGTATTCGAGGACAATTGTGATGCAGTCGTTCTTGGATAGTGTGATTGATCCTGCAGGGTGGTCTATATGGAGTGGGGATTTCGCACTTGACACTTTGTATTACGCAGAGTTTGATAACAAGGGACCTGGAGGTGATGCTAGTAATAGAATGACGTGGCCGGGCTACCATGTGATTAATGCTACGGATGCAGCTAACTTCTCTGTTTCAAACTTTGTGCAGCGGGATGATTGATTGCCTCGCACTGGAGTTTCTTATCTTGGTAGACTCTTCGCCGCAGATTAAAATTATTACAATCTCGTATTTCTCGTTTCATTTTTTTTTTTTTGTTTATCATGAGAGAAATAGCCAGCGTAAGCAACGACAAAATGTAGGATGTGTTCGGAAGGAGTTTGGAGGATCCTAGGAAAAGCCACCCAGATTTTGGGCTACAGACTTGAAAATTGAACGACTTGTTCTGGAATGGCATGAAAATTAAAACAAAAAGAAAACATGCAGTGGGCCTATACTTCTTCCAAGTAAAAAAACAAACACACACACATATACACACAAGGAGACAAAAATGCCTAATCGGAGTTTGAAAACGAAGCCGAAGAAATGACAAGTCCAATAACACCATCAAGGTTCTTTTTGTTTCTGGGCATCATGCTCCAAGTCCAAGGTTTTGCTTCCTGACTTCCTTCAAACAAGCTAAAACAAACCAAAAACTAGAATGGTTGAACTATTTTTACTAATGACTCTTTTAATTGATAATCTCGTGAGTTTTTTATAAATATTTTTTAAATTTTAAAACTATATTTTAGCCTTAGTAAGAGACCGGTGTTAAATTTATCTAATTTTTTTTTGTAAAAAAAAAAAAAAGAATCGTAAGACTATTTCTTTCCAAAACTTTTTTTTTTATGATAAGAGTAAAAAGATTTGGATAAAAAGTGGCAAATTAAAATAGTCTTAATATAACCAATAAAAAGTAAGAAAAAATTGTGATGAACTACCAAGTAAAAAATTTAATCAGTAATATGTCTCTTAAAGTTAAGTTATTGCCAATATGTTTCCATAAAAAACTTGCGAAGGAAATGCATAAACTAAATTGTAAATTTTATCGTGATGATTTACATGTCATCGTCCAATATTTATGAATCAAATTAACAAATCCGCAACTTATTCGGTGTTCTTTCTCACAAGTTTTTAAGGGACCTATTAGCAATTAGTTTTCTTGTCTGGGACTTCTATGTAATTTTCTTAAAAAAATCATTACTGGGATTGGGCGTGGCAACTGGCAACTGGCAACAGAGCAATAGTTTGCCTGTTGATATGAGCGTTATGAGCAAAGAAATATCCATTCTTCTTATGGGTATACAGACGATCAAATTAATCCCTTAACGTGCTGCCTTTTAAAATATATATCTCTTGATGAAAAAAATACACAAATGCAAGAAATACGTTGAACCTGGCCTGATGGCTGGCGTTTCACATGGTCACTTATGAAAAATAACATGATGCCTCCAATAAACAAGGCTGAAAGATGCGCTCTACTTTGTCAACATAACCAAGGAATTGAAGAAGATACCTAACTTTGCCCGTCAACGTGGAAATCTCTCACGTACAATTAAAACGTTCATTCATCTATATAACTCAACTTCCATTTTCTGCAGCGTTATGTATTCCATATTCGCTGGTAATCCACCACGATCGCAGCTGATAAACAACAAAATCAAGGATTTGATCTTATGGCGTGGCAAGCCGATTCCTCATCAATGTTATCCACACGGATATTTAATTTGGATACATGAACCAATGCTGTGTTGGATCGTGTATGTGGCAACCAACTTCGGTGACATGTGGCCGTGCCCTAGCTGTATCCTCTATGGAATCCCTTCATTCCTAAAACAACAACTTTACTCCTTTCGCTCTAACTTTCTTCAAATACAATTCACTCGGAAACTCATTCCTCACTATTGCACAAATCAAGAGCCCCGCTGCTATATAATAAGCAACTGATCAATGTCTTCCCTTCATTCAAAACCCACCAATATAATGGCTTTCACGCTCTTGCCCTTTCTACTTCTCTCCTCGTTTTTCCTATTCCTTACCTCCTTCGTGTCCTTCTCTATAGCTCACGTTCCTCCAGAAACCTTCTGTAACTCCACACAGCACCCTTCTTATTGCAGACATGTTCTTGCTCGTTACCACGGCAACAACATATATGACTATGGACGTATCTGTTTTCGGAAATCCTTATCTCACTCCCACAAGTTCCTCAACTTGGTCAACTCCTATCTTCAATATCCCTCCTCTTTGTCCCAGTCCACAATTCGACCTCTTCAAGATTGTCAACTCCTCTCTCAACTTAACTATGAATACTTCTCAACCTCCTACTCCACTGTTAATCGTTCTAGCTATGTTCTTCCCTACTCTCAAGCCGAAGATATTCAAACCAAGCTCAGCGCCATTCTCACAAACCAACAGACTTGTTTGGAAGGCCTTCAGACAACGGCATCAGACGCAAGAGTAAAGAACAATCTTTCCGTCCCCCTCTTGAACGACACCAACCTTCACAGTGTCTCTCTTGCTCTGTTCGTCAAGGGCTGGGTCCCTGGAAAGAAATTCAGGCCATCATCTTCGCACAGCAGTGGAAGAAATTTAGGGTTCCGGCAGAACGGACGTTTGCCGTTGGAGATGTCAAGGCCAGCACGTGACATATATGAGTATGCCACAGGACGCGGGAGAAAATTGCTTCAAACTCTGACGGACGTAACAAGCATCGCGATAACGGACATCGTGGTAGTTAGTCAGGACGGAAGCGGAAATTACACCACCATCAACGACGCCATAGCAGCCGCCCCCAATAAAACCGCGTCTTCCCAAGGCTTTTTCTTGGTTTTTATCACGGAGGGTGTGTATAAAGAGTACGTAAACATAGACAAAAACAAATGGAACTTGATGCTTCTTGGAGATGGAATCAATCGCACTGTGATCACCGGCAATCGCAGTGTCGTCGATGGCTGGACAACATTCAATTCAGCAACATTTAGTAAGACAACAAATAATACACAGATAATGACGTTCTACTAATGACTACAGATTTGTAAAGACATTTGACAACGTTTGGATTTTGCAGTTGTGGTGGGACAAGGATTCGTAGCGGCGAACATAACATTCAGAAACACGGCAGGGCCAAGCAAAAGGCAAGCAGTCGCATTAAGAAGTGGAGCGGACATGTCTGTTTTCTACAGCTGCAGTTTCGAGGGGTACCAAGACACTCTTTATACTCATTCGATGAGGCAATTTTACAGAGAATGTGACATATATGGAACGGTCGACTTCATATTCGGGAACGCGGCTGTTGTAATAGAAAACTGCAACATATATCCACGCTTGCCCATGAGTGGACAATTCAACGCTATCACAGCACAGGGTCGAACCGACCCGAACCAGAACACAGGCATTTCCATACAAAACGCCACTATAAAGGCTGCGGACGATCTCATGAATGCTCTGCAGAATGTGACGGTGAAGACTTACCTGGGGAGGCCATGGAAGCAGTACTCGAGGACGGTTTACATGCAGAGTTTCATGGACAGTTTGATAGATGCTTCGGGTTGGCGGGAATGGGATGGAGATTTTGCTTTGGATACGTTGTACTATGCAGAATATGACAACAGGGGACCCGGTTCGGACACTGCGAACCGAGTGAGGTGGCCTGGTCACCATTTGATTAATGATACGGATGCCGCTAATTTCACGGCGGCTAACTTCCTGCAAGCCAACGCTTGGGTGCCCCGCACCGGCGTGCCCTTCTTCTCCGGTTTGATTTAGATGTTTCCAGTTGCTTTATTTTGAGAAAGTGCAAGCGAACTATATTTTAGTATTCACATTCTGAGATGAGGAGTATGATGGCATGTGTGCATGAATTTATTTTGCATTAACAAGCAAAACTATAATACAGCTATTCATTATTTCGCGGCGATTACGCATTACAAGGAAAGGGCCATAAACTTTGTGTATTAATAACGCTGGAGTATTGTGTTCATTGGACCTTGAGCCCAGTTTCCATGCAGAATGAAAATAGGGGCAAATCAATTTTCGATATTTAACTAACGGGAGTTGGTTCAAGTAATAAGTAGTTCAGTATCGCTTAAGGGAGGTCTTGAGTTTGAGCAGCCTTGATGTATGCAAAAAATCTCCATTAAGAGACTCACCTACTATAACTAAATGCGCGACGCGGATAAGCAACTAAAAAAAGGGCGCCAACTGAATCTACGGTTGGATAGTTAAACCTGCAAAATTTTAAAACAACAATAAAAAGTCTAGAACGTTAATGGCTTTGGAATGGAAAGGATAATTGGGAAACAATGAAAAGCCATGCTAAGGCATGGCGTGATAAATAAAATATTCCTTTTTTAGTTAAGCGGGAAATTCGCTGTCGACTTATCGGTAAAATATATACTTGAAAGTTCTCCAAGATCGTAATTATCAAACCGAGAATGAGCAATTTTTTTTATGATTAGAAAGTAATTGTATAATATATTTTTAAAAAATGAAAAGAAAAATCAAGCTTAGAAAGAAAAAATAAATTCGATGTCCATATTATATTATGTCGAGTCAATTTTTTAATTATCTACAACCTCTAATGATTTAAATTTAAAAGAAAGAGGGCAGAAACAAGTGAGATGGCTGGGTAATTAAGAAAAGGAATCGTATTATGAAACGAATATTACAAAACTGGAGGGGGGGTCAACGAGATTTTGGTCAGAGACGTCCGTAGAGGGCAGTTCAAAACACACTTAGCTTGATCAGAGTTTGGCATCTTTAGACTCACACAGAAATTGTAGTTAGGAGGAATCAACCAAGGCACTCTTCTGGACGGGCTTGTTTTGCCGTTCATTTAACTAATAACAACACTGTCGACATTTCCATTGAAATGTATAAACTAATAATATAAGAATCCCTCGTCTAAGCAACCTTACGAGCTTCAATCGTCAACATCTGTTTCAATTTATATACGTATTTATTGATATATTGGTGATATATACTAGTATTATTTTAAACCCTGCCATCCCTATTACAATATATTATAAAGCCCCACGTTAACTGATAAAGAGATGGATTAAAGGTATGTAGGCTCAAAGTAAATATTATTAAATTGGCCGGTTTAAGTTATTTTAATAGAGAGATAAATATAATATATACATAATTTATTAAAATTAAAATCTAATGGCCCGGTGCATGAAAGTTGTTACCAGCAAGGCAGCAAATATGCAAAAAACTGCAGACGAATTGAACAGAATTGAGGTTGCCTAAATTAAACATGAAGACCGTTGTTAATTCGTAGTCAAGGAGGCACGTCTCTCAGTCCCAATTGAAGGCCAAGTTCCCAAATTCAGAGATTCTCATAAATAAATTAAACATGCACACCCAGTTATTTTTTTTATTAAATTAAAAAAATTAAATAAATCAGCTAATTATGACTAAATTCAACTCCTCAAGATTAATTCATATAATATACTCTCTAATCTACCCAAATTAGTCAACTGGCTCTTATATTGATCATAATTAACTTATTTATCTGATTTCTTTAATCTATCAAAAAATATTAACTAGATCTTATATTAAGGAATTGAGGAGTAATATATATAATATGTCAATATCAACCAAAATTGATTTATTACTGTAGTTTGGCCTAACTTTTAAATGCCCCCAATCAGCAGTCAATGAAGAATGGAACCTGCAGTTATGACTTGCATATTTTAGATATCCTAAGTTGTGCTCATTTCTACATTCAAATTCCTTCCAATCATCTTATAATAATGACTCGAGTGCCCTCTCAAATTAACAAGTCGTCTTTTTCGTCCGTCATATTGACGGCGACCTAACAGGATTCATGCATATTGATTAAATTGAGATCCATAAACTAAATACATGTTAATTGATTATATTGTTGGGGACAATGGGCACGCCTTGTTCAGTTTCAGAGCAGTCAAAATCTAACGCCCATATATTACCTTGTAGGCACGAAGCTTCTCTGGTTACATGTCACACGAGTTTCCGCGTTGCATGAAGGGTCTACTCTCCAGGGCAAGTCTCTCTCTTTTCTCTCTATTATTTAGCCATCCATCGTCTTCAAAAAGTTGTGTAATTTTCCCTCCAACATATTGAAGCCAGCTTGCAATTTTTGGCACTTCCATGAAATTCCACAATCTCAGAATCGGTGGCTCTATATGTCGGGAAAAGGGGACCCCCCAAATTGCAATATATATAATCACTCACAAACAGTTTACGCGTTTGCTATTTGCCCAGCATGCACATAGAGGGCGATCAAGTCAAGAGTAAGCTAGCCATTTTTTTTGGCCTTTTAACTTAACCACATTATTGTTGAGTGTGTTCGTCAATTTACCTGCAAACTTTCGTTCATACATTAAAAATATTTAAAATCTGCCTAATCTTATTAGCGTTTAGACTAAGTCTGGGTCGAATACGGGTCTCAATGACGTTTTGGTATACTGACCGCGTCCAAAATCCAAATGCAATGCTACCAAAAGGCTGGCACAATCTTACCAAACATCCATTTTCTTTTCAATTCTGATTCCGCTGCCCCTTTTACTTTTCATTACCCACCGTCTTTTGATCTCTTCGCATGAAAAAAATAAAAAATGCAAAATGATTATATTAATTAAATTGTAAAGTTGATTATTGCTTTATAATTGTTTGACTTTGAGAGCGGGAAAAGGAGCAGCACCAGCCCAGGTACAGTATTATTATATATATACGTGCATATGTTAATCAAGCATAATTTTTTAAAACCAATTATCTCTTACACTGATGTTGTCCAAATTAAGGGATTAGCTAGAAGGGAGATCGTAGAAACTAACACAGATTTGTCATTTACCAAACTATTGCAGTGTTTATCAGGTTTAATATTTATTTATACCCAAATTCATTCTCCGCGCAATACGGGAATAAAAGTTTTCAAATATATTTATACCCAATTACTTTAATACCCACCAACTCCATATATATCTGTCATTAAATTAATCCATAGATCTTAGTGGAATATTGAGTCACAGTACTGTTTCAAGTTTCAGTGTGCAATCTCAAGCAGCATGCAAATCAAATTATCATCAATATAAAAACTAATTCTACAGCAACGGTATTATCCATGATCATAAAATAGTTATGGCTTGATTGTTGAATATCGTAAGGGGGAAAGGTGATACCCGTTTTTCCTTTTGCATAGGGCTGGTATCCCCTAAAAATAATTAATGGGTGGATTTTTCAAAATTATATATAACATATTTTTTATAATTATATGTACAAGATTGGGAGAATTCTAATAAAACCTCCTTAGAAAATAAAAACCTAAATAAGGCCTACATTTTTTGCTAATTCATAATCAAGCAAAGAAGCCTCATTAGGGATTTTTGAATGTTGCTAAAAAATCAAAATACCCCTATATAGTTTGAGGCTTTGGGTTTGTGTAAAATTAAGATTTTCAGTAAATTGGTGATTGATGTAGACAATTTTATCTCAAGGCAACAATAGTACGCACTCCTTATAGCCACACATGAGTGCGATAGGTTTTCATTGAGCCTACTACTTTTGTTGTGCCTTCCTTTAATTTTATAATAAAAAATTTAGATGAATTGAGTTCTATAGGTTTATCATAGATAGGGTATGCGTTCAGACTCAAAGAGTGTTTACAAATATTTGTATATATTGTTCACCAACAAGATTTTCGCATCGGCAGTTAGATTTAAATTCATAATTTTATAAATTATAAATTAATTATTTACCAAATGGATCAACCTCTGATAGTTTTCGTTCTGCCTTCTTTTTCCTTTTTAACGATAGGGGCATGCTGGTTTTTGTTGGATGTAAAATCTCTAATGAGATCTCTTGGCCTAATGGGAACTTGGTTTGAAGTGTAAGCCTTATTTAAGTTTTGGGTATTTTAAAGGAATGTTATTAGCATTCTCCCTGCAATATTTTTTAAAAAATCAACAGAAAAAGAATTTCCGTATCAAAATCATTATATGAGAGACTAGGCTGTCATTTTGCATGACAAATTAAATTGGTAAACAGCCATGGCATTGGTGTCCAGAAGACCCACGCGCATTAGACAAGTCTGCATTGTTGACTTCACAGAACGTAACTTTAACAAATACTATATATATTATATTTCTTTTTTTCTTTTTACCTTATATATATTATATTTCAAAACTTCATTTTTTATAAAAAAAATAGTACTAAAAGTCCACCCTTTCTCCTATAAATAGAAGTTAAAACCCAGTCAGAGAACTCACACTTGCATTGCAAACGAAGCATTCAGTCTCCAATTCAAAAGAGCAATGGCTTTCAAGCCATGCACCCTCTCAATAACAATGGCGTTTCTTCTTCTCCTTCCCTTGTTCATCTCCTTAGCATTTGCAGACCCTTCTCCTTCAACTCCGGTCACCCCAGGAACTGCATGCAGCTCCACCCCCGATCCTTCTTATTGTAAGTCCGTTCTTCCTTCCCACCAGAAAGGCAATGTCTACGACTATGGCCGTTTCTCCGTCAGCAAATCCTTATCGCAGTCTCGTAAATTCATGAGCCTAGTCGATAAGTATCTCAGACGACGATCCACTTTATCCACCGCCGCCGTTGGTGCACTCGAAGATTGCAGGACGCTGGCCGAGCTCAACTACGATTTCCTCTCAAATTCCTTTCAAACTGTGAACAAGACCACTAGGTTTCTTCCCAGTTTACAAGCAGATGATATCCAAACCCTTCTCAGTGCCATCTTAACTAACCAACAGACCTGCCTCGACGGCCTGAAAGACACGGCTTCGGCTTGGAGCGTCAAGAACGGACTCTCTGTTCCACTTTCTAACGACACCAAGCTTTACAGTATGTCTCTGGCTCTGTTCACAAAAGGCTGGGTTCCTGATGAGAAGAAGAAAACGACTGCGTTTCAGCCAACCAAGAAACAACTTGCCTTCGGACATGGGCGTTTGCCGCTTAAAATGTCGAGCAGGACTCTTGCCATCTACCAGTCGGTGAGTCGGAGAAAAATGCTTCAGGAAGCCACCGTGGGCGGTGACGTGGTTGTTGTGAAGGACATCGTAACGGTGAGACAAGACGGAACTGGAAACTTCACCACCATCAATGACGCCATTGCTGCTGCTCCAAACAAGTCTTCCTCCGCGAGCGGCTACTTCCTCATCTACGTCAGCGCAGGTGTTTACGAAGAAAACGTCAGCATCGATAAGAAGAAGACGTACTTGATGATGGTCGGAGACGGTACCAACAAGACCATCATTACCGGCAACCGGAGCGTCGTTGATGGGTGGACCACCTTCAACTCCGCAACTTTTGGTAATTAACTACTGAAGAATAACATAATGTCCCTATAAAATTCCGATTTAATATTCTTCTTTAAAATGGACAATTATCGCTTACATTATTGTGAATGGTGAATATAATGCAGCCGTGGTAGGACAAGGATTCGTGGGGGTGAATATGACGATTCGTAACACGGCGGGGCCAGAGAAGCACCAGGCCGTTGCAGTTCGAAACGGAGCGGATCTATCGACGTTTTACAGCTGCAGCTTTGAGGGATACCAGGACACGTTATACGCCCATTCTCTGAGACAGTTCTACAGAGAATGCAACATATACGGCACCGTCGATTTCATATTCGGGAACGCCGCCGTGGTACTCCAAGACTGCAATCTGTATCCTCGTTTACCCATGAGCGGCCAATTCAACGCCATCACGGCACAGGGACGAACAGACCCGAATCAAAACACGGGCATTTCAATCCATAACTGCAGCATCAGAGCAACCGACGATTTGGCGGCGGCCAATGGTTCGGTGAGTACGTATCTCGGGAGGCCATGGAAGCAGTATTCGAGGACGGTTTATATGGAGAGCTTCATGGATAGTGTGATAGAGAGCGCGGGTTGGCAGAAATGGAACGGTGAGTTTGCGTTAAGCACTCTGTATTATGCAGAGTTCAATAACATTGGGCCTGGGTCGAGCACCGCCGACAGAGTGACGTGGCCTGGCTATCATATTATGAACGCCACCGACGCTGCTAATTTCACGGTGTCCAACTTCTTGCTTGGAGATGACTGGTTGCCTAACACCGGAGTCGCTTACACCAGCAACTTGATATAGATATATTAATAATATTATATTTAATTAATTTATTATTATCCATTTTTTTCCTGGAATAAGCGGGGTTATCGTCACAATTAGTGATTTGTAACACCCTAATAGACCTCGCAAATTTATTATGCTCAATATCAAACACTGTCACTAACTGTATGCCATTGCTTCATTGAAATATACAAAATTATATGTTGATTTTGACTTGGTTACGTTGTTTCTTTTAATTAGCTTTTAGTTTTGCCCGTCTATCACCCTACTTGCTTTCCGTGTCGTTTCATGCACTATTGCATATCTTTTGGACGGCACAAAGGGAACTTCTGTAGCCTTTAATACCCCTTCTTAATTCGAGAGAGACGGAAATGAAAGTGCTACAAGATTTTCTGAGATAATACATTCATGACTGGGAGATCCAGGAATAAACAGACAAGCTAATTTGCGCTCTCTCTGCCTTGCCCGTACGAGATAGCACATATGTAGCAGTAATTAACTTGGCGTACTCATCAAGTTATTAGTTGCGCATGCATCGTGGTATCGTCTAGTTTTTATTTTAACTTATTTTTGGACAGCTAATTCAGAAAATGGTTTTGCACGTGACACCGACAACAATCATCTACGTAAGACCCTACTCTTGACAAGGCAATGGGATTTAATAAACTTCCTGGTGGTTAGTACGATGAGTTAAACTGAATTTGCTTCTGACTTAAGCGAGGACCATATGAGTATGCCCTTCCATAAAAATTGATAGTGTGTGATTTTCCTGCACATTTAATGATTTGGATGAAAGCAACCAGGCTCAATTAAACATATGTAAAATCCAATGCCAGCTCTTCTTTTCCCCCATTTTTTAGACGTAGATTGATCCTAGTTTGCTTTCATATATTTATTGTGTGTGTATGTTCTGAGTCTGATCGCCTGATTAGTGTCGTGATACATAAGGCTCTGCCACAAGTGAGAATCACTTGATAGTGCTCGATGCCGCTATAAATATAATATTACCCCACGTGCTCCATTTTAGTTACAGCTTATAATAACTTGAAAGAATCGGATTCTCTAGCTGCCGGAAACTCTGTTTTTGATACTTTGACATATTATCTCATATCCTTAATATAAAAATTAGTTGATCAATTTAAATAGATTAATAAAATTAAATAAATCAATTAATTATAACTAATATAAGAGTTAATGATTAATTTAGGTAGATTAAATAGTGTATAAAATAAATTTATTTTAAGAGATTAGATTTAGTCATAATTAACTAATTTATTTAACTTTTTTAATATATATAAATAAATTAATTAACTTATATATTAAAAATCGGAGAAAATATTAAATATGTGTTTAAAGGGTCGACTCATGCATAAATGTGCCATTAGTAGAGGTAGAATGCTGCTCCGGCACATATAAGTATATAACAAAACTACATAGACCATATAGATGTTATAAAATATTTTCTCTAATTTTATTTATAAACTTTGAATAACTTATTTACGCTGATCCATAAAATAGTTAAAATTAGTTTAAAATAATAAATATAATTTTTTTTCCAACATGCTTTTATTTATAAAGAGGGTGAGTGAGAGAGAATGAGTGGAAAGAGAAATGAGTGAGAAAAAAAAATGATAGAGACATATAATTAATTAAAGGTGACATTGGAAAAAGCATAATAAATGTTTACACAAACTCAAAATAAAATTTCTAAAGCGAATAACGCTTATTTATAAGTTTAAAATTTATAAATAAGACTGAAAGGAGAGAATATAATAATAATAGCATGCAAGGTATGTTATATCTAGGTTGGAAAGAAGAAATACATTAAATGAAATAAAATGAACGGTAATTCTAAAGTTCGTTATTGTCTATGGCCTCAACTATGGTCAAGGAAATCTGGCACATGAGACGGAAGTTGTCCTCCTTATGCAAGAGGAGATGATCATCTCCGTGGAGGTAACTCTCACAGGTACTCACCGCGTCCACCGCCGCGTTCAGCCATTTTTGGGTGTCCTCTCCGACATACACCAACATGGCCGCCGTGGCTGTGTTGAGCTGATCTTGCGCATCTCCCAATACATCCAAGCAGTCCGACATGCCCTGTTGCACATCCGGCGGCAAGCTATCATCCACCACCAGAACCTTCAGGTGATTTATTATATCTGAAGCGTTGTCCTTCGCCGCCTGCACTGATATCAACGCCATCTCTTTGAGCCCTGCCGTTTCGGTTCTCTTGTCCTTTTTTAGGGTTTCCACGCACACATCCTTCGATGGCGTTTTCTCGCATATCTTGTTCATCAGCGCTTCCCCTCTCAGTTCTCCTTCTTTCGCATTAATTTGGTGTGGTGTCAGAATCAGGACGCACACGGCCATTAATGCCAATGACAGCTTTGAGACGCTTCTCATTTTTGCTTCTCCGATTGGGTTTCTGAAGCGACGCTGTTTTTCGGTGCTTCAAACTGCGACGATTGATGGGAACGGATGGCCTTTCAATGAGAATGGTTATAACTTATAAAGTTGAAACGTAACGCTCCTCTTCTAAATTTAGTTATTCTCTTTTGGCCACTCTTAATTTAGGTTGCACTTATCTCGTTTCTTTTTTTTTTTCAGCCAAATCTGAAATTACTCGTCTCATATATACACGCGTGTAGTAGTGACTTATTGTAATTTTGATTTTTTTCTATTTTTAATTTCTCGTTACTTGTAATTTTTATTTTTTTGTTTTTTAGTTTATTGTGTTCAATATATTCGTATCCTATGCATTGGGGTTGTTTCTCCCACTTCTCTAATTTTGAAGTCTCTCCCTTGCTATTTGGGAACGTCATTTTTATTATAATTATTAGTTGTTCGCCACTCTACGGGAGACAACTTCTACCTGATCCCTATAAAACTAATAATAATTTTTTTTTGCCCACCTTATTCACCAGAACTTTACTCCGATTACATCCGAATCCGACTCACGTTGCGCACCTGGCTATGGTGGGCGAATTTCTCAACGGGAATTTTTTACATACGACAAAGTTTAAACTCGAGACTTCACTTAAGTGATACCGAACTGTTTGCTACTCGACTAACCCGTTGATAAAAAAAACTAATAATGATGATGACGATAATAAAACCAAGCCCCATATGGGTCTGATTGTTTTTGTTTTCTTTTTTTATTTGGGTAAACAATTTTGAAATTCTGCCGTATAAACTTGAGGCCCAAGATGGCGACATTTGAAAGCTTGAGTCCCACCTCAAATGAAATGACAAAGGAAGACCGTGACCTATCAGTTACACAGTTATACTAACGGGGTTAGTCTAGTAAGTAGTTCAGTATCGCTTAAACAAGGTCTCGAATTTGAGCCTTGACGAATGCAGAAGATTCCCGTTGGGAGACTCACCCACTATAGCCAGGTGCGCGACGCAGGTCAGATCCGGATGTAGTTGGGGCAAAACTCCGTTGAATTGGGTGGACAAAAAAAAAATTATACCGTTATTATTATTTTTATTTTTGGTGGGGCAAACTCCTCACGGACCGCCAAGTTATCATCTTTAGCATGGTTTAGGGCCTTAGGCCTTCCCTCTTCAAGGTGGGGTGAAAGGAAGAAAATGATTTATTTTGAACAAATTGGAGATATCTTAAATTGTCACCGTTTAAAAAAAGAGAAACAGGGCACTCTCGATTTTTCATAGCTAACATTCAACGTAAACTTTATGCTAATGAATTAATAGGGGGGCTAATGAAAGGATTAAAGATTAGAGAATTATCGATGACTTAAGCGAGAGTAAGAAGCCCCGTCATTTTCTACGTGGCAAGCATACATTAAGCCGCGACGTCATTCACATTTTTGTCTTATTTATGAATTTTAAAACATTGAGATATATTTCCATAATATATACCGGTGTTACGCCTTTACCCTTAATAATATTCTCTGACCTCACACTCGGTTACTCAGTTCTATAGTAAAGTGACAAAATAGACCGACACATTCCTTTCCAACACAAAGCGTCATAGCTAAGTGAATACTTAATATTAGTCGATGTCAGCCAGGAAAAGGTCACTTTCGTCCCTGGGCTAGTTGGCCCGGGTCGGGCCCCCACTCCCACATTGTCACCGCCTTTCCGCTGGCCGCTCCCTCCACCTGCCCATCCACAGTCCATCACCGGAACTATTCAGTCGGGTGTCTCCGGGTGAACCCGACTCCGAAGTCCCCGCATTCTCCCCCAGTTCTTCCTTACTCGCCTCCACGATCACGCTCAGCATATCTAAATCCAATCCCTTCCTCGGGCACGAAATCGGCGGAGGAAGATACGAGCAACCCGCGAACTCTCCATCGTAAACACCCTCCTCGGTTTTATGTGGCGAGATTTTTGGCGGCTGAACCAGAGCTCGGCATATTGGGCAGTTGGAGTGAGAGCGGAACCATGTATCAATGCAATAGGTATGGAAACAGTGATTGCAGTTAGGGAGGACGCGACCGGCCTCATCTTCCTCGAACTCCGACAAGCACACGGCACATTCCTGGAAGTGGAGGTGAGTGGCGGAGGAGTAGGTGAAGGTGGGGAGAAACTTGAAAAAACAAGGGTCAAGGGTGGTGTGAGGATTGGCGGTGGCGGTCAGGAAGAGGGGTCGATTGTGGCGGCGACGGCGTTGTGGGCGGAGGTGGCGGAAGCAGGAGTAAGGGTAGTTGTGAAGGAAGATGATGAGGATAAACATGAAGAAGAGAATAATAGCAGAGCCGAGCAGAACCTTACCGTTATGGGCATACTTATTATTGCGACTGTCGATATCCACATCCATGAGCGCCGTGTGTGGAGATTGTAGGGGTAGAGAGTAGTTTCAGTTATTTATGATATTGCGGGTGGCGGGAAGCTTACTCGAAGGGTAAAAGTTTCAGTTATTTATGATATTGTGGGTGGAGGGAAGCTTACTCGAAGGTTCCCTTTTGCGCCCCAAATATCAGTAGATATGTGATTCTGATTCACATATGATTTTTTTTTTTAAATATGTCCTCATTTTAAATAAAAAGAAGGATTATACATCTTTTATATACTTTCTCAAATAATTTATCGAACAGCTCAAGGCTGATTGCCTGTTTGGAAACTTTTTTTTTATTAATATATTGACATATTAGCACATTGGGGAGCTAATTACAAAGACGTCTAACCTGTTTTTTTGGTCAAACCTATGGGTATGGAATGTTAACTGTTCTTTTTAATTCACTCCTTCGATGTAGTTATTTTTTTTAATTGGAATAAAATATATAAAACACGTGGGCGACTTTATTCATCTACGGCATCGACTAAAGTCTAATATTTAAAACAAATCTGGTTTTTATCCAAACAAAATCAAATCAACATCAGAAAATTAGTCAGTGAAGTGAAACGCTGCACCACAATACTTTCAAAGGTTCACCATTCATTAGTAAATTTGTCTCGAAACAAAATTTGTCCGGATTGCCTTCTTCCACTCTCAGCGAAAAATTAAAACTAACATAAGCAAAGACTTCTAACGTCACACAGGAGCTGATATACAAAATAACCGCAAGATAAACGTAAATCCCCTTTATGCTTGAATTCCAGATCTTAAACTCTGAAACCCTTGCTGTTTCTTCTTCCTCTGGCCCGCTCAAATTTCCTTCCTTTTGAACGGACATAGGGTTTCGTGTGGCTATGGGGCACACCTGGAGCTGGCCCAAAGTGCTTCACAGCTTCACGGGCATTCTTAGGACCTCTGAGGAGAACCTGACATCATTGCAGATAAAAATCCATGATTTAGCATCAAGTTTATAATTTCCTTTAAATAACAAACAAGTGAGATGAAATAATTAAATTTATAAATTATAAACTATAAATATAATTTCAGTCATTCAACAGGATTCTTATGAGTGTAGGACAGGACATAAAGTTAAGTACTTCTCACATTATTTCCTTCTACATGTTATAACTCTAACAAACGAATAAGAAAGGTTTTTTGGTGCCGGACCTAGCTAGAGGGTCAGCCTTCTCCACTATGGTCAAATATATATACTTTCAGAACGTGATTAATTTATATCATACCGGTATTGTTGACATCCAGTAATACGCAATTCTTTATCCAGTCAAAACACCAATTTACTATGCAAAGCATGATCTTATAATTTACTAGAAACAGACATTTTGAATGGACTCTAGAAGTGGTTGCATAATAATAACAGTAATAGTAATAGGAGGAGGAGGAGGAGGAGGAGAATTTCTGCAGATCATAATTGCATAAAATGTTTGTCCTTACATTCCCATTTTTTGGTTGTCAGCTTGAATCTTACATCACTTAATATCATACTTTATCCTGAAAGCCCACTATTTTAACTTATGATAGCCATAACTTGCTCATACTTCATTGCTATATTAGTTTCCTCTCTTCCTGATTTAGTTCTTACTTCCCTCAGCAGAAACAGTTTTTTGGTACCTCTCACTAGATGTCCCTGTGACGATCAGGCCAAGGGCAACTTTAGACTTTGACTCCCTTGTTACACACGGAAATAAAATGTTCAACTCCACCTCTTACATATAGAGTGATCTTTCATGAAAACATTCCTAAAATTGTTTTCTTGTAACTTTCCCCGCCACTTCAAGCTCAAAGTCCCATCTCTACCTCTGCATACTGAAGGTGACTTCAGAAAGCGAGCATTCCCTTAAGTATGTAGTTAGATATCACATAAAATTTATATTTTAGAATACTAGTTATGAATTTATAATTTGTTCATGAATCTTATGATTCAATATTACTCACGGCTCAGCAATCTTCTGGTTGGTAATATGAATCGAGATTCATAACAAAATATCTTAACAACGAAATAATAACTCATTACAATAGCTATGTAATCAACAGGCACGATCCTGATTAAAACATACAAGCAGTTGAGATAAGCATGCGCGTAGTGCCAAACGCCACAGATGCAAAACAAGTGACATGATACGTTCTCGATTCCACAGATCCTTTCAATATATTGTGCTTGTTTTCTATCATTTTGATCTATAGCTATCAATGACCACATGTTTTACCATGAAGAGTTAACAATTGTTCTTATACCCCCGTTCTTAAACATTCTCATTCAAATAAAGGGCAATGGGATATGAAGCATTTCAACATTGCAACAGCAAAAACGTTGTGGCTTTAATTCAATACATTCAGAACAAAAATCATATTTCGAATCCGTCATAATAATGACAGGACATGAGTAGTGTAAAAATTCATACCGTGTTCTGGCCTAGAGGAGCTCTATGAGCCAACTGATCAAATGTCAGGCACTCTCCGCCAGCCTTCTCGATTCTAGCTCTAGCAGTTTCAGTGAACCGCAGGGCAGTCACCTTCAACGCCGGGACCTCGTACACACGAATGTCGTCGGTCACTGACCCAACCACTACGGCGATCTTGTCTTCCTGATGCATGGATCAAATTGAAACGAAAAAAGAAAGATGCCTTTTTTTCTCAGTAACTTCACATAATAGCAAGGTTCCAAAAAAGCGTTTTCTTAGTTAAACAGATACTATAAGTAACATATTTTGTATTATCAGCAGATGTAACCATTTGAAGATGCTAAATCTAGGTTGTTATTGAACCAAACCACACGAGAAACCTAAGCGATGCGTACCTTTCCCTTCATGAAACGAATCAACCGAGAGAGAGATAGAGGTGGCTTGTTGACTTTACTCATGAAAAGCCGCTTTAGAATCACCGCATTGAACTTGCTTTCGGTCCTCCTAACAAGAAAGCGGTAAAGCTGAAAGGGTAAACAAGTCGTATCAACTACCAACAGCAGAGCAGTATGAGTAGAAAAAGGAAGGAAGAGTGATATTGAGACAGAGAAGGAACCTTGACGAGGAGCTTCAAGTAAATATCATCAGATTTGGGAGCGGTTCGCTTTGTCTTCTTGCTCTTACCTCCTGCTTTCAAATCGATTCCCTGCAATTGATGAAAATTAGAAGAGAAAAGGGAAGCGAGGAGCAAGGGTTCGGAGGCGAACTAACCATGGTGAATGTACTGGTTCTGTCTCTCCTGCCCCCAGCAGCTGCTCCGGGATGAAACGAGAATGGGAGACTAGGGTTTCATTGTGAAAACTGAACGCTGATCCAATTCCGTCCCAGAGGTTTTTATCCTGCACCGTGTCTCGGCCGTCCGTTTGATCCGACCATCCGTTTAATATTAAGTCGTCAAAAACACACCTTTTTTTTTTCTGAAATAATCGTGACGATGGTCTACAAAGGAATAATAAATTAAATGTGTGTGAAATGAGTGAGAAATAAGAATTTCAATGTTGATTAATTAAAGAGAAAGTATTGTTATATTCGTATTAATCTAGAGTATCAATGATAAATTTTTCTAAGCAAAAAGTATCATGATAATTTTTTCTTTTATTCAAATTTTAGATATAAAAGTATATAAAGTTATTTTTATATTAAAATAATTTAAATTAATTTTAAAGATAAGAATATATAAGTTTATCTTTATATCAAAATAATTTGAGTTAAGTTAAGGGTGTGTTTGGATTAGCTTTTGGAGAATAGATTCTGGGAAGAATAGATTCTGGATAGAATAGATTTTGGGAAGAATAGATTTTGGGAATAAAGATGTTTGGATGATTAGTAGTAGAATCACTTTTTATATGGGTAAATTACTAAAAAGGGTATGATATGATTAAAAGTAAGAGAGATGAAAGATGATAGAGAAGAAAGAGGAGAGAGAAGAGAGTGTAGAGAGGAGAGATAAGAGAAAAGAGAGGAGAGATGATAGAGAAAAAAGATGAGAGAGGAGAGAGGGTGTAAGAAAAATTAAGGGTATAATAGTAATTGGATAATCCAAAACCTAGGTTTCAAAGAAAAAGCTATTTTCAGTGGCTTATTCAAAACCTAGGTTTCAAACCGAGGTTTTGTCCAAAATCAATTCTCAACAAAAATTGCTATTTGTGTAAAAAAAATTTAAACCGCAGTTTTACCCCAGAATTCATTCTCAAACGCTCCCCCAAACAGGCACTAAGAGAAAGAAGTCATAGAAAGCTGGTGAAGAGCCGAAGATTGTTGTCGCTGTAATTGGGCTTTTTCGCTTGATTCGTGCTACTGCTTCAAACCCAATTAGATCATAAATATTAGAATATAATTTTATATTAAATAATTAAAAAAAATATCAAAATATATAATATCAAAAAGAGTTCTATCAAATTGACTCAAATTATTTTGATAAAAAAATAACTCTTATATATACTTTTATCTCTAAAATTTTAATATGATATCAAAACCATTCGATTTGAGATATCAAATAAAAATTAAAAAAAATATTATATATCTAAGGCCTCTAATACTAAAATAAAATAGTACAAGTCCAATAAAATAAAATAAAATTTGAAGATTATGGACACGAAGTCCCTAAGATTAACAAAACAATACATGCCAAAATAAAAAAAAATTATAGACCTAAGACTTACGAGACTTAAAAAAAAATAAGCTTAGCTATAAAAAAGTTAGTAGAGTTAAAAGGAGTTATTTTAAATTCACTCAAATAATTTGAATAGAAAGGTAACTCTACATGCATTTATCTTTAAATTTCGAATATTTTTCTGAGTCTTGAACCATTGATCTTACTCGAGAGAAATCAACCATTGCATTCAATTTAATTTTCATTGGTATATAAAATATAATTTTTATACTACTATATCATACTTTACTGCTGTGTTATGAGCATTTCTACTAAATTTTTTAGCGCGAAACATTATGGAGTCGATGAATCATAATGATTTGATTAAAAAATCAATTATCATATATTAATAAGTTATAAATAGAGCGATTTATTAACAATGCAGGTGATATCCATAGCAAGAGGGAGATGCTAATTAAGCATAGTTAATAAGTAGTTCCAAGTATAGGAAACGAAATTGTAATGCAAATTTCCCTTGAGATGTGATTTAAACCAGGAGGAGGATCTTCAAAAGTATGCAAACCCAGAGCAAACATGGCAGGGAAACGAGTGCTTCTGTTTGCTTGACGATAGGCATGACCAAGTTGGAGTATCCAGCCTCGACTTGGGAGATGATATTGGATCTGCTGAACCAATATGTGGTAGTTGTTCACAGGGCTGGCTTCTTGTTGGATTAGCGTTGAAGCACACTTGGCGTCACTTTCTAAGAATACATTCCTGTGAACCATATGATATCCCCATTGCATCGTACATAGTCCAGAGAGCAAAGCTTCGTTGATACCACATCTGCAAAGGTTCTTGCAAAATCTCCTTGAACCCATCGCCCAGAAGATTTTATATTCCTGTGAGGATGAATTTGTTTTTTATCAGGCGCCACTACTGAAGTTGAAATTACGTTTTGGTACCAAACCATATTAAACATGCACTTGCGATGATTTATTTGTCAGTGGATTCGAATGTTTGAACGGAGTAGATCCAACTCTGACGGCCTTGTCCACCTCAAATTGCTTTTATCCCCTCTTGGCTCTATGACTATGCCTGTCTCCTCCATCATCTCTAACGGCTGTCTGGGACACCTAATTGCCGGAGGAAGATCCGAGCAATGCACAAATTTATCCAGCGAAAAAGAGGTCTGCTTCAGAATTTTTGATGGCTTAACGAGGGGTCGATATATTGGGAAGATGGAGTGAGCGTGAAACCACGCGTCGATACAATGAGAGTGAAAACTATGGTTGCAATTTGGGAGGATGCGACCTTCATCACCTTCTTCCAACTCCTATAAGCAGATGGCACAGTCATTCAACGTAGGGTGAATGGTAGAAGAGTAGGTGAAGGTAGGAAGGTACTTGAAAGGAGAAGGATTTAGGAGGTACTAAACTATAATTTTAAAAGTGATTTTGATTTAAATTTTTATTTAAAAAAAATTTAAAATAAATAATTATATTTGTTTATAAATATTTTTTGATAAAATTATAGTTTTGAATAAGTTATTAAAATTAATTTTTTGAACAGTAAAAAATTTTATGGACTATCTAATTACTATCTCACCCTTACTTTTTTTTATACCCCTCTCCTCTTTCCTACTTTTTCTTACACCCTCTCTCTTCTCTTTTCTCTACCTCTCTCCTCTCTCTTCTCTTTTCTCTACCTCTCTCCTCTCTCTTCTCTTTTCTCTACCTCTCTCCTCTCTTTTACTTTTAATCAAATCATACTCTTTTTGGTAATTTATCAATATAAAAAATTATCTTAAAAATAAATATCTAAACACTTATTTATTTAAAATTATTTTTTTTCATAAATTTTTTTCTAAATTTTTTTTTTTAATAAGCTATCTATAAATTTTTTTTTATAAACTTTTTTTTAAATCTTATCTAAACAAATCCCTGTACCCTTGCTCTCTGAGCGGTGGTAGAAGTGATTATGGAAACATGATGGATGGAAGGGACGTTCGGTTCTACCGTCATGATGATGGCGGCGCTGACATAAGGAGGATTGTTGGAAGGCAAATAAGGAGGATTAGCATTAAGAAGAGAGAGCGGCCACCAGAGGCAAGCATTCTCATGCCATAGTAGATATCCTCCGCGCGATCGGTGCCCGGTTCCATTTTTCAGTCAAAACGTAGTGAAGCGTGTTATCATCGTCATCGGAGAAGAGATGTATTATTATAGGAATTGTTTTATCAAGGGAAACAAATCAACTCAATTATGATTTGGTAATTAGCTACTGATATTTGAACTTGTGGGCAACATCTGTTGAAGGCCTTTCGTACGAGAGAATCTAACTCATTAACTACATCTGCTAAAATAAATAAGTAAATCTTAGCATTGTCTCTAGTTTAAGGTGCCTAATACAAGATCCATATCTATGACACTTCATTTGGCCTATCTGGACTTATTTTCCTCCTCATCCTCCGCGTTTTCAGGTCCCTAATTTTTTTCTGATTCTCTCTAATTTCATAAACATTATAGTAGTCAAATTCTCAAGCGAAGGTGATAAGTATCGTTGCTTTCCAACTTTTTTGGGAGTTCACGGACTGGTCAGGACGCAGAGAAGGAATACAGCCGAGGCTTGCTACAGGCCAAGCAATATTTATAAATTACTGGTCATCAATGTAATAATATGTTGTAATATAGAATGCATAAAAAAGTCATATTTATAAATTATAAAAATAATGTCTTCTCTCAAATTTTAATATTTTATACAACAAATGATAATGACATGTTAGAAGACAACATATTTAATTAATTTATATTTTAAAACTGCCCCATAGCACTTGTATCGAGCACAAACTGCGTGTTTATAGTTAATATAATTATTTAAAATAAGTTAATCCAAATATCTAAGTTTGTCCTTCTCATGATTTACTTATTGTTCAAGATTAGTTTAAATTTCACACAAAATAGCCTTATCACCTTGGACATTTTATAATATGCTAGCGTTATAATTTATAACGGGAAAAAATATATGTTTTAAAAAAAATAAGAAGATAAGCGTCAAATCTAAACTTGCTCTGCGAGACCCCAAAAAGGAGCTTTTGCTGTGTCTTTTCTGTGCCACGTGCTTTCAACCGGCTCACATTTGATCCACCGTTCGACAATCAGCATTGCGGCACTAAACAGTAAATAGCACCAAACTAATAGTCAACACGCTGCCTCCTACCAGAATCATCTTTGCGGAAACGATGACGTTTAGGTTCATCCGTTGGGCAAAACGATGTCGGCATCCAGCTTCTGCCCGACGTCTCAAACCCTTCTTCTCCCTATTTTTGCCGTGCAACGCCAAAACAAATAATAATCTTCGATCAATCGTAACACGCGAAATCTATTACGCCCAGGAATTGGAGCTTTTCGATTCCCATGTCTATTACCGCCGTTCTCTTCGTCTCCACCTTCCTCCTCCTATCTCCTCTGCTTTCTTCATCGACCGCCACCGGTGATGGGGTCCGCACCGCCTACGAAGTCCTCGGCGACTATCACTTTCCCGAGGGTATTCTCCCGAAAGGCATTTTTGGTTACGAATTAGACAGATCTACCGGTAAATTCCGCGCCTACTTGAACAGTTCTTGCAGTTTTTCTCTCGAGGGATCGTACCAGCTTAGCTATAAATCTACCATCAGTGGTTACATTTCCAAAGACAGGCTCACGAAACTCTCTGGGGTTAGCGTGAAGGTGCTGTTGTTCTGGGTCAATATCGTGGAGGTGACTCGGAGTGGTGACGAGCTTGGCTTCTCAGTAGGGATCGCCTCTGCCTCTTTCCCGTTAGATAACTTCTTCGTATCCCCACAGTGTGGCTGTGGATTGAATTGCGATAATTTGCAAGCAAGAAAGCTGAAGTTGAACCCTCCTGTTTCCTCTATGTAGAACTACTTCACTGTGTATGTGTTTAAGTTTCCTTTTCATTTTCACCCTTCTTTATCCTTTCTTACTGCCAGTCTATTTATGTCGGCGCGACTTGAATGGTAATTGTCATATATGAACATCTCGCTTCATCTTTTGAAAATCAGGTTATTACTTTAACAATGACACAAATTGCTTTGCTATAATGTTGATTTGAGTCTTCTGATCATATGTTTGTTTGATTCCACCAAGAGAGGAACGTGGTTCAGGCTGTGGCCTATCTTTCTTTCCGTACGCAGTGAGAGCTTTCACATGTTTCCCACAATGTTCTTTATTTGTTGAGGATCAAGGAGTAGAATCTATCAATCTGATAAGGGATTTATGCATTTGTGAGGCCGATGTAATAGGCTATCACACAACAGGGGTAGTATTTTTCTCTTTTATAATAGTGCTAGAGGGAGAGAGGATTGATTATATCAAGCTGCCTAAAAAACGGCATATTTTCTTTCGCTTTGAGATTTTTCAGGATAGCCGACTTGATTGTACAATTTGATGAAGTTCTTAGTTATTTTAATGCGTAGTGCATGATTGGGGATTGTCTCTGTGGCTTTTATACATCTGTGTAATGATTTACTGTCCTGGTTTCTTCAGTTTCTTTTCATTTGAGTCAATCGTTCTACAAGGTGCTTGAGTTAGCCAGGAAAGCGTTGTGTAACACTTGTTGCATTTCCACACACTACTACCTAGTAGAAGAGGCTCAACATTCTGGGAATTCTGATTTTGTATGAATATTCTGTTTGTTTTTGGGGAATCCAATAGGAGTACCAATGCTCTCCGCTAAGATTGCACATAGGATATCTACGGAAGTTTTGGCCCTAGAGAATCCTCCTCCGTGTTATGCTAAGGCAATGGAGGAGAATAGATCAGTATTATGTATCTACGGAAGTTTTTCTTTTCTTTTTTTTTAAAGAAAAACTCATCATCCTGAATTCCCGATGCCCCTCTGTTCATTCATCACAGACAGACCTCAAGAAAAGATCTTTTTGCATGAGCGTCACTTGGTTTGGTGTGCGGTGGGGGGAGGGGGCGCCTATGATCGATTAATTAGCAGTCATGTCTTACCGTTGAATTGGAATATTGGAGCCATTTCGAATTGTCTTCAAGCATTGTGGCCTGGTCATATAGGGGTATATTTAGCTCTGGGCAGATGGGTGATGACTCTTACACACACACATGTAACTCTAACGTGTGTGAGATAAATAATTGGGCATGTGAAACAACTAATAAGCCCCAATACAACACCCCCCAACCCCCCCCCCCCCCAAATAGGAATAATGGCTCCATCTGAAACAGGGCTATGTATCTACGTTTTGCAAATACCTCTGCCTCACGGGAGAGTTAACTTCTTGGTCTCTTTGGATGAATGTAAATCCTTCATATGCTGTCTAACCTGTAACACGTAATTATTGGGCACCTGTGGAGTTCAAAATATGTGATCGGAATTACCCCGTGAGAGCACGCAGCATCTAGCCAATCTGAATGAACTTTTTCCACATGTGCTACTTCTCTCCACAGCCGCAAGAATCTGCATTATTAAGAGAGGGGAGTGGTGTGTTGTTGAAAGAAAGCCAGTCATGGGGAAGCTTCAGAATAAGGCACAATCTGATTGAAGAACTACCCTTCCACTGCTTGTGGACGGCTATTATCTAAACTTAAAAGAGTAAAACACTCTGTAAGTGGGCCATGGGACATGTAATCACGTGACCAGAGCGTGGAGATCTCTGGTAGCGCTTTTAAGTAAATTATACTGTACGTGTTGAAAATGAAATTTGCACGAAAATAATGCCCAGGAACGTGAATTTATTTGTTTTATAAGGGGGGAAAATGTAAAAAGATTGTCCGAATTTTTTTTTATACAAAAATTTTTAAAAAGCGATTGGGTTCATTTATGATCAGGACAAATTCTCTCTTTTTTTTATGTGATACCAATGTCAAATAGGATAAGTTGTTAATTATTCTAAGATGTCCAAACCTCACGATTTAGAGTTATAATAAAATGATATTTTTTAAAAATAAAATATGTTTTCGTATGCCACTCTAAAAAGATTGTCAGTAACTTTTTGTTTTTATATATACAAAGAATTTTTGAAAAGGGGCCCGGCGATTGTCAGTAACTTAATTCTCTATCCGGATTCCAGCCTGATCTGAGGGAGCTAGCGTTGATATTATTAGGGCTTGGGCTTGGAATTCACTTGCAATGCTTGGGCTTTAGCAACATTTGTTTATTTTAGGGTGGGGTCTGGTTTGAAATGAAAATCGTGGAGACGATCTCCTTCCCCTGTAGAAAGATTGAGGTTTTGCAGTAGTTTCATATGTTGTCTTCCAAGTCCAGGCTATGATAAATGTGATGGCGGAGTCATTTGTGCAGGGCACTTCCGTAAAAGCATCATGTGGTCGTTGACTGACCCTAACGTTTTTTTTTGTTGACTGACCCTATGAATGATGATGAATCTATACTATACGTAAAAATGACCAGAATGAGTACTAAAATTTCCTTACACATGCATGTGGAAAAGTAACATCCAAACCAAATGCCGTATGTGAGATATCTATCCATTCAAATGTCTTGTCTCGGTTCCTTTCCTCGTCATTCATCTCTTTAGCGGATTTCCATTTCACGTCAGACCTCGGAATGAACGAGCGATCTTGGCCGCCTGGGCTGAAATTTCCACCTCTTGCCCCTTCCTTCTAGATCCCTTCTCGTGTATAGGCTTCACCTATTTTCCGCAGTTATCCATTTATTAAACCACTGATATTTCTTCTGCATTATTTTTTGGTCACAGAAATTCCTACATCTAGGTTTCTTGCTAACTTCTGCTAAGTCGATAGTTTCTTGTTGCAATCCTTTAAATTCATATATTCAGGTTTCGTGCTTTAACATGCGAGAACATACTATATCCAATTAGCAAGTATTTATATTTTTGCGGAGGCGAAATCATCTGACTTCCCTGCTCTTACATTTCGTCCAGGCAAAGGCATCCCTTGTTATTATTTTTTTTAAGAATATACACGCTTGTTCAATACTCTACAGGAAAAGGCATTCTACCGACACCTGCAGCTTTATCCACGTGCATGCGTTTAGGAAAATCGAATTCTCATCCGTTCTGTTTTTTTTTTTTTTGGGATACAATCCGTTATTTTAATTATATATGAAATTCAAATGTATTTTCTGCACTGTACTCATCGCTTGTTTTGAGGACTGGGGGCGAAGGTAAAATCCCATTCAATGAGTACTTTAGCTATTTCGAAACATGAATTTCATATGTAACAATCCTCGTCCAAGCCCTTTAATTAATATAAATATTCTAAGTAGAAAAATTATAAATTAAAAAAATAAAATATATTAAAATTTTATATTTAAAGTCAAATCTAATTATTATATTGAAGATTAAAAAGGTTAAATCAGTGAGCATTTCCCGTCAACTTGTGTTGTAGTGCTCTTTCTGGCTATGGTGTCATTATTTTCTAACCTGTGAACTCCAAGGCACTGGCTTAATGGTTGCAAGTGCATTTTATCTTCCTCTATGCGTCAGAAACTTTCGGTCGCTTTTCTTGATTATCATACCCCCTACACCCACCCACGTACAGAGGGACCAAACGAGATAATGTATAATACATCATCTACATACACAATTTAAATTTAAAATTGATATATGGCCGTGAATTATTCATGAGTAATGAAACAAAGCTTTTGGCGCATATTATAGCTTGCCAACATCATCCGTGTCAATCAAACCAAATGCCTCTTATTTTGTCCAGCGGGCACAAAACCTGACGATTCTTAATCAGTTGCAGATTATGCGAGCAAGCATATCTGCCCCCAAATTATTTATTCCCTTATACTAATTAAGTTGACAATATTATTATTCATTTCTCGCGCAATACGTAACCATTCTCTTAATCAAGACAAGCAAACCAATTATTGGATCGACCAAGACCGTCGTTCACTCATCAGACAGCACTATTTTTTCTGGGAAATTGCCACCACCATGATAACTGAATGCCTGATTGGTGAGCGAGCACTCTCGAAACTCTTATCTCCAAAGTTGAGGAAGTATATTAATGTATTTGAAGAACGGTTCCTACTCTGCAAGACGATTTCAGTAGATTGAAGACCGGTCGTAGTGCGCACGCTGCGTAGTCCGTGAATGATCGATACATATCTTTAATCTTCGGCGTTTCTCTGCCTCATAAAAAATCTCAAATATTTTCCACCGCGCAAACACAACACGTTGAGTAGCGTTGAAATCAGAAGCTGTCGTATGGTATATTTCTCAAAAATATTTGGATGGCTCAAAATACATGTCCTCTTCTGTTTGATTTTTTTTTCTCGTGAAACACTTACGGTTCACGCGTAGTCTTTTTGACAGGGGCCAGTTCATATGTATATATTTGATGTTCTAGAACATTGGCAACCACAATTCGGGGCGACGTTATTAGTCGGATTCATAGGACGTGGACACCATTTGCTTGTCGCGCTATATATTATGAAAAATCTATTTATTTCTAAAACGAAAATTACATTAAATTAAAATGCGAGGGGGAAAAGAAAAGGACAAAAGCAATCGGACGATATGGTTTCGTCCTCTGTTCCTTGGGAATGAGAACAGGGGAAGCCACCATACGATCCATAACATATTCCAGATCTACATCCCCGAGGGATTTGTGTGGCCACATAACCACCAAAGCCCACTCGGAGCGACGCCGTTTCAGAACTGCATTAGGTTCTACTATTCTAGGCTAGATACCCCAGATGACCCGGTCAATCCATTGATCTAGACCCTTTGAGTAGTTCAAATTCATTTCTTGCCCAGAAGCGTGGCGCGCAGCTCGGCGACATCGATCTCCTTGGTATTCTCCGGCCTGTAGTAACCAGTGACGGGGTCCGGCACCCACGACTCCTTTTCGACGGTCACCCGCTCCTCCCCTGATTTCTTGGCCACCGTGCCGCTCACGGAGCCAGCTCCAGCCCTGGCGGCGGTTGCGGCGAATCCCTGAGATGACGATGCGAACCCACGCCTGCTCACCAACACGAAAGCCAAAACTCACAGTCAAGCCCCCGATTCATAAGCTTTAATTAAAATAATTTAACAAACAAGTCATTGAAGGAGAGAGAGGGTGTTATTACGAAGGAGTTACCTGAAGATGGCGTTGGCGAGGAGAACAGAGAGACCGTTGAGGTTGGAGAAAGAGCGAGCCATGGTGAATGGTGGAACTTGTGCGGGGAAGCTGCGGAAAGCTGCTTTTGATTGATTAGGGTGGTGATGGTAGATAAAAGAAACCTTCCACAGCGGCAAGAGGAACCTTTCTTTCTGATCGGCGCCCTCTCTTTCCCAACACTCCTTCCTTAGGTTCTACAATGAATCTTGGGGGCTTTATATATAGGTGAGGCAAGGGCAAGGTTGGGGACGTTGTTAATCCTCGGATTTTTCTTTTTTTTCAAATAAAAGGGGAAAATAGGAGAATTATGGGGCGCGTGCGGGAAGGATCGAGGAAGGAGAAAAATCAAAAATAGGTTCCCATAATTGAAGGGAGAATAGGAGCCCCGACAATACAAAGCACCTAAAGAACCGCTGCCATTCTGCCACCTGTTCCTTGCTTGCGGCCTGCGGCCTGCGGCAGTTCCTTTTAACGTTACTCACGTTAATCACGTCTTCCCGTCCACCTTCTTTTCATGTACTCCAATAAAATACGTAAACAGTGTATTTTATTTTTAACATCAAATATTATACTCATATATGGAGAGCGGAGGGAGATGTCATTATTAGCAATAGGAATTTGGCTGGGTTTTTTTTTGAAAGAGTACAGAAATGTGGAGCAAATAAATTAATTTTTATTTATAAAATGTTTGCATTTTTTTTCTGAGATTTTTCCTTATTTATTTAATTTAAAATTGTTATAAAGATCGGTTTGGGAGGGTTGGCGGCGGAACGCAAGTGGAGACTGAGGGGAGGTCTGATTCTGACTCAGTCAGTGACGGTGCTGTGGTCAATGCTGTGTGGAACCTGTAGAGTAGAAAGTGATACGGGGGATGCGTTTGAATTTGGCCTTGTTGGCTAGATTTGACTTGTTCTTTGTTCCGTTTTCCCAACTTGGCCGTGGAATAGCATCCCCCATATTATTTGCCCCCATTGCCCTTGGATGCGACGCTTAGCTCTTAGGACTTCCTAAGAGGCAAATTCGGTATGCCCCCTGATTTTGTATGGCAGCCCAACTTTAAGTGATATAGGATCATATGTATCAGCAAATAATCTTGATAAAGGCTACTCTTTATAAAATCTCATAACCAAACATGGTTAGAAAGGAAGGTCGGTGCTTTCATTGTGAATCTTGGATTCATCCAATCAAATCTTAATTATTCTTTTGCTTAATTCAGTCCTTTCATTTAGAACTCCTGCTCCTCCATGTGTTAATTTCGAGTATGTCACTGACTCGAGGGAGGTTTTCCATTTTTAGCCTGGTGATCTGGCTACGAGGTATAATCAACAGATCCCCGCGAGATCGTTAATTAAGAAAATAGCTGATTGCATTTTTTGAATACTAAACATTATCCTTTTGGAAGTCAACGTCGACGAATTTCTAAAGCACACGGTCTTGTTACAAACGACACCTTCTCCTGGATCTAATTTTGTTCCCCTCCATCAATTTTGACGATTAAGTTAATTTTATATACGTAACTCGCATTGCATTATATGGATAAATAAAGAGAAACAATAATATGTGGATGATACGCGTTCTTTGGAGTTTGGAGGCAGCCGCGAAACTTGGGTGGGTGCTTCTACGGCTGCATCCTCGTCCTCACAAGTCATAATGACTGCGTGGCTTCGCCGCTTTGATTAATTTTCCAATTCTCAGCTCCGTCTCCATTCACCTCCAGCTAAGTTCAGTGACTGATTCTTAAATAATTCTTACTCCAGCTCATCATTCATTTGTCCCCACAAACACAAACCCAGATTTTTTTTTTTTTAAATTGGCTGTCAACAACGACTCAAGGGAAGCATCTTTTTTATTGGCAGGCTGAACATGGAGTTTTTTATTTTTTTAACAAGATATCTTCCTATTTTTAACATTTTTAAAACCATGTACAAAAATCCCTCATAACTTTCTAACTTTTTTAAGCACATGTATCTTTTTTTATTAGAGAAAATTTTGTTCGATATATTATCAGTCACTAAATGTTGACAAATCTTTCAATAGGGATTAAGATATTAGTTTATCATATTATAAATGATAAGGACTAGTTACTTCTATTAATCCTAACCTCCAGTGCTATAAAGTTCTATTTTTTTTTTGTTATAAAAATTTTTAGAAAGGGGTTGGGCTCACGCACGATCTAAAAGTAAGGCGAAATCTCCCTTCCTCCTAAGTGATACTAATGTCAAGATAAGGTGAACCGTTTATTACCTTCAGGTATAAACTTAAGCACTTACGAGCTAAAATATCTTTAAAATTGCTGTGATTGAAACTATAATAAAATAATATTTTTTAGAGATCGAACACGCTTTAAATAATTATAAATCTTACCTTTTTACTAGTTATGGACGAATGGACGATGGGTATAACGTTATGTTTTTCGAGGTGAGAAGGAATTCAGTTTCAGTCTTTTATGAAAAAACATGATCATGGACTAGCCCAACCGAGCCAACAGGCGATGGACTATTGGGCCTTATACCTGGGCCGAAATGATGGTTTCCGGCATACACCGTCCCTGGGGATAAACCCTACGGCCTGCATCGTACTCGTGGAAGTCCCTCGGTTCCTCTCCTCGGAATCCTGACCGATTTGAAATCGAGCCGGGCATCTGAAACTTCATTAGAGGAAGATTGGAACTAAAATATGTCGGAAGTTAGTGCGGGCTCCGAAATACCACCCAACGTGACCATCTACGTCAACAACCTCAACGAGAAGATTAAGCTCGATGGTACCTACATTCGACCTCTATTAACTACAATTCTTCTCATTTTCACTTTTTTTTTGTCCGAAAATTCTCTGTACTGGTTTCTTTTTAATTTTTTTTATCGAACGTAGAGATGAAGAAGTCGTTGCACGCTGTTTTCTCCCAGTTCGGCAAGATACTGGAGGTGTTAGCTTTCAAGACCCTCAAGCACAAAGGTCAAGCCTGGGTTGTGTTTGAGGACGTATCCTCTGCTTCCAACGCGCTTAGGCAAATGCAAGGTTTCCCCTTTTATGATAAGCCCATGGTTTGCTCCTTCACTTTCTTGGTTTCCAATTTTTATCTGATCAGTGTTTGTGCATGGTTTTCTGCCCTCACCTCCTTTTGGGTTTATTTTATTTCTCATAGAGGTGACTCACACTTGTAGGTTTAATCTTGATATTGAGAAACTTGGAATGGCTTGTTTTTGTTCACAGGCCTACACCGTAATGCAATGCTCTTAAAGTCCTTAACAACTTGAAATGTCCATAATGCTCATTAGGTGTTATACTAAATTTACTAAATTTGACTTATTTATGGAAGGAAGCTAACCGGAAGAAAACTTATGGAAGGAAGCTAACCGGAAGAAAACTTTGTCTGGATAGGCTGATGGATCTATTTAAATTTAGAAATATAAAATAACTGGCTTTATTTACAAGTTCATAGATCAATTTAGACTGTGGATACTGTGATATATGGCCTGATTGCATAAGTTACATCCATTTATCTCGTCAATATGTTAAAACTCTTCAATTCACTCAATTTATTCTATGCCACACCAACTTCTTACTATTGCAGAGAATACAGTATACAAAGACTAAATCAGATATAATAGCAAAAGCTGATGGCACGTTCGTTCTCAGAGAAAAACGCAAGAGGCATGATGAGAAAGGTAAACTAAATTATCTGTAGCCCGCTTCTCTTTGAAAATGCGAACCCAAACCCAAAAGTGACCAAAATGTGACAAATTATTGGGTTGAACTTTACTCTCCCGTTTTAAAAGCATAAGTTGGGTGTTTGAGCTTGGGCTTTAAGGGTTCATGCCAATTGAAGCTTGCTTATGCTTGTGAATTTGAATTTGAAAAAAGATAAATGGTCCAAAATGTGAATTCCAACTGCAGCCTTTTGTGCAGTTTAGTCTATTTGGGCTGGGGAGAGATCCTATGCTTTTAGGATGGGTTTAGCTCGCATGCTACGTAGTCAATGTTATGGTAAACATATGTTATGCGTATGAGATTAAATTTACGATATATTATTGAAGAATGGCTTTGAAAAGGAAAAGAAAAATGATAAAGAAATTGCCAAATTGGACGGAGTTGACCTGGTTATAATTTGTCTCAGGCAAAAAAAGGAAGGACCAACAAGATGCAAATCAAGCTGGAATGGGAGTCAATCCTGCATATGGTGGTACATATGGTGCAATGCCTCCTGTGAGTACCCTCTGCAACTTAATTTGTTCACCATGTCATTCTTTTGTCATTAATGATGTTAAAAACGTAATGATTTTCTAGTAGTTTGACTCAGTTGAATTTGACATGCCACCGGCGTAATTCTCCCTTCTGTGGTATAGTAATTGGTATTTGAAACTTTGGCTCAGGGACTTGCGCTAAAGTTCCATTGATGATTAGCTTAGACAAGCATGTAAGAGTTCCATGCTAGAAATTTTCTAGGGGGAAAAACTGCAAAATTTTCTTGCAAGTCGATTGGTTTGCCTACAGAAAAAGAATGAAAACTGTAGTAGAGAAACGTGAGATAGATGGCATTATGGTCAATGTTTTTGTTTTAAAAGGAAGATGCTGAATGAAGTCTTGAACAAAATTTATATTCAAATGCACAGTAGCGGGATTGATTTGTTCTTTTTCACTTTATTGTGAATATTAAGTACGTAGTTATCTCTGCAAATGATGCTATACACTAATGTTGCTTCTATACCAGATATCGTATCCAGGTGGTGCAAAATCTATGGCTCCTGAGGCTCCTGCACCACCAAATAATATCCTCTTTGTTCAGAACCTTCCCACTGAGACTACTCCCATGATGTTGCAAATGCTCTTTCTTCAATATCCTGGTTTCAAGGAAGTTAGAATGGTGGAAACAAAACCAGGGATTGCCTTTGTGGAGTATGGAGACGAGATGCAATCCACGGTGGCAATGCAGGCTCTACAAGGCTTCAAGATAGCCCCGCAGAACCCTATGTTGATAACTTACGCCAAAAAGTAGATTTTGTGTGTTGTGATTTTGCTAAGAGAAAGGCCACCACCATAGCTCTAATCCGCAGCTCGAACTTAGTTATCCGCCAAATGGAAGTCTTTATCTTCCCAGTTGCTGTATCCCTAAAATAGTCGCAGTTCCTCTATGAATGTAGTTAAAATTAATTTGATAATTTTTGTGGTTATCTTCAAACTAACGGTTACAAGGTCTTTCCTGTATGCGACATTCTCATACTGTACTGCTTCTCTCGAAGAATATATTGGGTGTTTATGCCCATCACTATATCTACATATGATGTAAATTTTTAAGAAATCGTATTATTTTAAGTTATCTATAGTGTGACGGTGTGACTCATTTTAGATTTTACATATGGAGTCTACACTAGTTTAGTGTCAGGCTCAAGTTTGTTTTTCCCAAGAAAAGTAGTCTGGGTTACATGGGTTATGACTATGATATATTCACGGAGCGAGGTTCTCAAGTCTCATATTCAACATCGTATGCGCAATAAGCTCATAATCGGAAAGCCTGCTAATTCCATCTTTTGGCTTTACAAGTGTTATAATTTACTGTTCATACGGTCGGGAAGTTCAAGATTGAAAGAAATTTATGTTAGAAGGGGAAAAACAGAGAACAGATAGAAATCTAGGTTAACCCGGGAAGAAGTATTCCTCTCCATTTTCTTGATGGGGTTTTACCATTTCAAGTTTCAACTGCCCTGGTACACGTTGGTAAATGAAGGAAACAGAGTGGCGTTTCCATGATGCATTGTTTTCATCATGTGACTGGATTCATATTCGAGTGAATAAGTTCAAAGTTTTCACGAGTTGCCAAATTTAATTGCATTGTTAAGCAAGTACTTTTTTTGTCGTGTTGCTGTTCTTTTTCTCTGGATCAGAGTCAAAAGCATACATCAAGTGCGGTAGAATTCTAGCAACTTGGGAGCATGATTGAGTTTCAAAAGCCTTTGAAAAATATGAGTGTATGACCAAGCAAAGCATGTACTACATATCGAGTAACAGGATGCACATGCCAATACTTAAGTCTTTGGATTTGATAATGACCTCATCCAGAATCTATGTTCTTCTTCTACAAGAAAAAGCATGCACATCCTAAAGCTATAACTGTTCCAGTTCATTTCAAATGGAGATATGAAAAATCGCCTTTCTAACATAAAGAGGCATCGATCACTTTGCAAGAAGGCAAGAAAGTGTTCTGTTTTGCCTTTAAACCTTCATACTAGTTTTATGACACTGAAGGTCAAGGATACAGCAAACAGCAATGATGGTCTGCGTCAGTGTGACGACCTATGCAAAAACTCTAAATTAAGATTTGAATCATCATGACACGGCACAAGTTCCCGCATGCTTTGCACCAGAAAACTTCATCATATTTCATCTCAAACAGAGGAAACGTCAGCAGGGCACGCACCAAGGATTATGGAACTCAATTTACCATAAAGAAACTGGGCGTGAACCGGAGGATAATTGCCTTTTTAACAGAGTGCTCATCAGTTATTAGCCCAAAACAACACAGAAGACAAAGCTACTGGCTTGTTTGCCTACGCATTGAATTGAAGTAGCTGAAGTTTTGTCGGGCAGTGTCAATTGTTTACTTTCTCTTCTGCCGGGAATTAATGAAAGTGTTTGAAATTCTGGAAGTGTCCCATCTGTTAAACCACCAAAAACTTAGGGGGAAAAGGGCAAGACCTAGTGGTTATAGGGTATCATATCTAAGTAGGGAGTTTCCAAACGTTGTCAAGAACTCACACATGCCATACTCAAAAACTTGCACCCAACACGCAAAGCCTACGTGCAATCGTACGTTATTCTTCTCCCCTGCTCGCACCATCCATTTCTTCGCAAATGGAAAAAAGGCAAATCCAATATAAATAAATACTACTGTACAGTGAGAATAGGGCCTTTAGAGAGTGGACTCGTGCTTCTCTCTCCGCTGCACTGAACCTCAAATTGAACAAAGGGATTGTTGGCTTTTTTATGAAATTAAGGCAGACAAGTCTCGATTTGGATTTCCTTCGATATCCCTGCTTTGAATTTCTGTGTGTACTAGCATTATGGCATGACATGATTTGCCAGAGCTTTATATTTTCTTTTTCCTATTTTCTTTTCCCCACCTTACTTCAATTCACCCATTGCTTCTCCCAAGTTTCATCGCTTCTCGAATATCTAAAGTTGCACCCATATATATACCCAGCCTTTTCCTCCGTGTAGTTCAACTTCCACCACTGCTCTTACTCAAACCCTGTGTCTGAGCCTGATCGTGTGAGAAACTCCTTGTTGGAGAAGCAGGGCACGTGCAAATCGCTTGGCTCTCTCCAATGCCATTGATCACTTTGCACGTGCTCCCCTTCTCCAACACGGGCTTCTCACCCTTATGTCTCTCTTGAGGTAGTGCCTTTTCTTTTCTCTTCCCACGTTATCTTGTTCCGTTGTTCTTCAAGAAACAGAGAGAAGCAGGGCAGCGATTGCTTTTTTATCTCACTCAGTATCTGCAGTTTCTAGAATTCGACTCATTTGAGTTTGTTCATCTCTCTTACTGAAGGCTGAAGGGATTTAATGAAGATGAGCGCCAGCCAAAAGGGCAGGATTTCTTGGTTCTTGCCATCACGCAACGGATGGGTTTAGAACATACATAATTCATCAAAACATTAAACACGTTCTCCCTCAAAACGGGATTGCAGCACAAAAATCCTTCCCCTTGATTGTGCGTTTCAGCATGCCAGTGATCCTCTCATCTTTTAAACCACCAAAAATGACCATTTTATCCGAAAAGTCCCCGAGTTTGCTTCAACCATGTTACAGATTGTTGATACTAAAAAATCGAGATAAATCAGAATAAATTTATACTGACACAGTGACATGTTCCTCCTGTCTTCTTCATTTTTTTCTGATTTTTCTTTTGCGCCTCTCAGTCACTCCTGTTTTTCCACTCACTCTCGATGCTTCTTCTTTTTTATTTCTTAACAAAAAAAAAAACAAATTAATCAAAGGAGGAAACTTGAAATTTTTGGGGGGAAAATCAAATTTAAAAATCTCTTTCAGTGATTTTTGTACAATGATTTAAGTTTAGAAATAAATCGCACCTTTTTTAAATTTATACATCTAAAAGTGTTTTTATAAATAATATCTAAACATAGTCACTTTTTTGTAAAATATTTTCAAACAAAAATCACAGTCAATTTAAATCATTTTTATCATTATGACTTTAAGAGATCATGTTTGTTCGAAATCACGTTCACCTAACTCCAATCCAAACTAAAGCCCTAGATGTTGTTTGTTTTTCAGCATATGTGAAAATTGATTTTGAGCTCTAAACGGTATTTTCAAACCTGTTTCGTGGTGCTTGTTTATACTATGCCTATTTAGATTGTTCATAAACTAAGATTTTAAATCTTTTTTAGCCTAAATTTTAATTTAAATTTTTAAAATAAATAGTTATATTTATTTAAAAAAGTATTAAATTAAACTATAATTTTAAACTATAGTTTTAGATAAACTGTTGAGAATAACTTATAGAACAGTAAAAAAATTTATGGACTACCTAATTATTATTTTATTCATATTTTTCATGACACATCTCTCTTTTCTTCTTTTTCTGTGCCCTCTTCTTCTTCGCCTCCTTGTCGTTATCGGTGTCGCCTCCAGATCTGCCTCTACCTTCATTGGTCGCTTCCACCACCTCCTCGTTGGAGCTACTCCGTCACTAGTCTAGAGCACAGAGATATTACTAGTCATCTCTAGGTGAAAGTCGTGGAATATGTGGAGAAAAGATGATGGGGAAGAGAGACGATAGTATGAAATAGCAAAAGAGGGAGATGGTAGAGGAGGGACGACAGTGGAGATGGGAGATGAGTGAACAGTAATCATATAGTGGTTGGGAACATGTGAGAATACGATAAACAGTAACATAAAAAATTATTTATTTTTTTATCACATATTTTTTCTGATAATTTATCAATAACAATTTTTTTTATAATAACTATCTAAATATTTATTTATTTATTTTTTTATAAATTTTTTATATAAATTATTTTTTAAAAGTTCTTCGGAATTTTTTTTTTCATTATACCAAATAGATCAAAAAAATTATGTTATTATTATAAATTAAATTTTCACTTAAAAAAGGGTTTACGACATTATTCAAATTGGAGGGAGTGGGACGACCCCGAAGCCCTAACCGCCGCTCTGAATAGCGCCAAATACTCAAATAGAACTCTACTGTGTGTTGGACGTCTGCCGATCTCAACACTCACCGGGAGCTCCTGTGGAAAAGATCTGTCTCGCGCGCAGCCGCAACCATATGGCTGACTCGAAGAGAAAACGAAGGGACGATGGCTACAGGGGAAGAGAGAAGTCGAAGAAGAACAGTAAGAAGCAAAAGTCGTCTGATTACAGAACTCAATTGAAGAACGGTGTCCGACGGAAGAAGAGCGGCCCCCGCTTACCTTCATCGTTGCAAAAAGAGATTGAGCGCTTAAACCCAACTGCCGCTCTGAATAGCGACGAAGATATTGCTTCTGATGATTACAATGAAGAGGGAGAAAATTACGGCAAGGATGTTTACGAGTTCGATGAAGAACGAGCTGAAGAGGAGTCTCAGAAAAACAAGCGCTATGACCAGGTTGGGGTGGATAAATTCGAGTATGAGCTGCCCGATGAACTGTCTGATGATTTCAAGGTTTGGAGTTGGAACTTTCCCCCCTTTTATTTCTACGCCCTTTTGTGTGTGTGCGTGATAGGGAATTCCTCCGTGGATTCAGGTACCGAGATGTAAAAGTTTTTTCATTTTAAAGGAAGGGTTAGGATTGGGACTGAACTACCATTGTTCTAAATTGAGTGACTCATTTTAAAGTTATTAAGTTCCCCCACCATACTCCGTACTACTCCGCCTGACTTTTTTCAGGACTTCTAGTTAAGCCCCTAGTTTTACATTTCATTATTGATCTGGTTCTTAGAAAAGTAGCTTATTTATCACTCATTGCTGTTGGTCTGTTTCTTTCTTTATCTAGGATGAGGATCTGGAATCTGATGACGAGAATGTGGATGATAATGATAACTGGGGAACCAAGGATGAAAATGCCATGAGTGATGATTCTGAAGAGGAAGATGATGGAAGGCATACTAGAATGTTGCAAGGAATTACTGGGATGCCAAGTGAGGCTTTTGAAGGTGCGATATTTGGTTTTAACGTTTCTGTTACCCAAGCATAGGTAGGAATGGGAATAATAATTAGGGATACAAATGATAGAAGTTTATTGAACGTGTTGAAGCCGTTTATGTGAATCTCAAAATTTCTCAACACATTTCTGACTACATTTAGGAAGAACTATTTTATCTTTGAAGCTCTTCTTGAATTAGAGGCATATGCATATTACATAATAATTACTTTGATTTTTAGAGATATGCTTTGAAGTTTCTGAATTCTGTTTTTATTTTTGGAATTAATATGCTCCTGCAAATTTAACCACAAAGCAGAAAAGAGGAAGAAGAAAAAGGATGATGTCATACCAGAGTTATATCCTGAGTCTGAATATAATCCTAGTTGTGATATTATTGATGACCTTCTGGATTCTGTTCGTGGAAAATCTGGTTATAGCAAACTTAGAAAGAGAACGCAACAAATAGAGAAGAATGCTAGAACTATTCGTGCTCCACTTCCAAAGGCAGATGAAGCAAGGGTTGAGAGGAAGGTAGCATATGAATTATCAAAGAAAGACATCACAAAGTGGGAGCCCATTATCAAGAGAAACAGGGAGGCACCTACTATTTTATTTGATGAAAATACGGATTTGGGGTTTTCAACTGTAGGAGCAATAGCTTCTGAATTTGAGCCCAGGACTGAGTTTGAGAAGAAAATAGCTGCACTAGTTGGTGACAATGAACTTATGGAAGCTCATAAAAAGGATGGTTCAAGGCTTCTTGAATTAAATGAGGTATGAATATTGTAGATTGTAGATGATGGGGAGTGTTATGATTAGCTGATCATTGAATCTGTATTTGGTTAAATGATCTATAATGTTGTGAATCAAGATATTAGTGCACGTGAGCATTCTAATTGTGATATGCATCTTGTGATACCTGGCAGATCTCCATTGAAGATGAAAAGGAAAGGCAAAATCGGATTGCTAAAATGCGTAGTCTTCTATTTCGTCATGAAATGAAGGCAAAGCATGTTAAAAAGATCAAGTCTAAAACATACCATCGTTTGCTGAAGAAAGATAGAATTAAGGCAGTATCTGCTCAGATTGAAGTAGACCCTGAAGCTGCTAAAGAATTTGCTCTGAAACAGGAGCGTTTGAGAGCGGAGGTATTCCATTGCTTCCTAAAATTAAAAATCGCAACATTCTTTGCAGATAAAGAAGAAAGGATCTTTGCTTACTTGTCATCTCCCAATATATTTGTTTTTTTAATGAAATTAAGAAAAAAAAGTATCTTATAATATTTATCACTTTCCATCCTGTTTCAGGAACGCATGACTCTGAAACATAAAAACCAAAACCGGTGGGCTAAGCGCATTCTAGAACGTGGTTTAAATAACCAAGATGAAGGAACTCGTGCTGCCGTAGCTGAACAACTCCAAAGGCACACTGAATTGACTAGAAAAATGAACTCTATGAAGGATAGCAGCAGCAGTGATGATACTAGTGATGATGATGATGCAGATGAGGACTTAGCTGTCTCTGATGGGGACAGGGCCTCCAAGCTGTTGGAGAAAGCAAAAGATAAAACAAAGAAAGTATTAGAAGAAGAAGATGAAGTTCCTAAATCGGGATTGCTTTCCCTACCTTTTATGGTAATTGTTGTAATTTCCTTCTAATTTTTCTGAAAGAATTGCTTATTGCCCTATTTTGTGTTAAGAATAATCACCAACTCCCCCCTCCTTTCTAGTTTTTTCTCATAATTTCCCTCTATAATTGTCAGGATCTTGTACTTAATTTATCTGGTTAGTATCTAGAAGTTTAGGTTATTCAGTGTTAATAATGTGAGAGCAACCTATATTTAGGATATACTTTTATATAGTTTCTTCCCTTGTAGAAGCATATGTTTCGGACTTCTAATTTGTCTTGTTATATTCTTTGGTATTAAGTCTAGAATCGACAGCTTGTTATTTAGTAACTTATTGCGTATGTCTATGGTCCCTCCATGATTTGTTATGATGTAGAGGCGTGGGTTGGCAAAAAGGAAAGAGGCAGCTGCTGAAGAAGCCAAACTTGCTCTTCAAGAATATGATAATTCTTTGAAGAATTTGGAGAATCCTAGTGGCTCAGAAGATACGAAAGTTGCTTCTGTCAGTGGTAGAAGGGTTTTTGGCACAGCTAAATCCCAGACTCCTGATGCAAGTGATAAGATCAAATCTGATAATTTTTATGGTAGCAGTGATAGTGAAGATGGTTTAGAGGCCAGAGAGAACTGTGATATGGTGAATGATAGAAGTAATAATTTGCACAATGTTGTAATCAGTAATCCTGTCTCAATTCAGGAAGACACTGATACTCGTGTGGAATCTGTCTTTAAGGTGATGGAGATTCCGGTTTCTCCTGATTTCTTAGGTTTAGGTTTGTGCTTGATAGATATAACATAATTAACAATCTAACATTATCATTTTTTACAGAACTTCAATGAGATTATTGAAGATCCTGGGCCAAAAACCACATATGAAGTTGCCATATTTGCATCAGATACGTGGAAAAAGGTTTCATGTGCTTAGCATTATTTTTCCCTTTCATGTTTCTTTTCTCTGTAAAAGGTGTTGAGACTAGTGTGCTTGGTATGAGCAGGCAAAAAACAGAAGTGACAAAGAAGCTGATAACAAGAAATCTCTGAAACTTACAGGGCCTGTTAGGCAAGAACTAAAAGTATGTACTCTTTCCATTTGTTAAAACCAACTACTGTATTATTGGTTTATTACCTTATTTTGTTTTGTAAATGTCTTAGGATACTGAAAAGGAATCTGAAGAGGTTAGTGATACGGATAGTGAGGGACATATGGTGGATGGAATTTTGTCTTCTGGATCGAAACTTCCATATGAGCTTCCTTCTCAAGAGGAGCTCATTCGGCAGGCTTTTGCGTGTGATGATGTGGAGGATGAATTTGAAAAGGATAAACAAGATATTCTCAATGAAGAGAATCCTGAGCCAGAAAAGCCTCTACTCCTCCCTGGCTGGGGGCAATGGACAGATATACAGCAAAAGAAAGGCTTACCGTCTTGGATGTTGGAAGAGCATGATATTGCCAAGAAAAGAAGGGAAGAAGCTCTGAAGAAGAGAAAAGATGCTCATCTAAAACACGTGATTATCTCTGAGAAAGTTGATAAAAAGGTTAGTGGACTTAATTAGAAGTTCTAGGAGCTTTTATTCGTGTCCTTAGATATTTTTAATCAGCTTGATTGTATGCATGTTTTTAATATCTAATACAGTAATCTCTCTTACTCTCTCTCTCTCTATAAAAATCTCACAAAGAAAGTAGACTAGAAGCCAAGAGAATCTCTAGATAATTTGTTAAATGTGAATAAGCTAGAGATATAAATAGATGCAGAAATACAAATAAGAAACTGACTCTCCCTACATTATCTGGAAACATGCCCATAACAACAGAAATAAGAGCAAGATGGACTTAACTGACTTTCTACTAATATAGTGGGATAAATGAAATAATTAATAATTAAATAAATAATTAACTGCTTGGACTTAGTCAGATCAAGGCTTTCCCTTCTTGTGTCTCCTATGATAAGTCATACGAAACCTATCAATATCTTTATCCGTTAAGTTTGAGGAGTTATCTTTTTCTGAGTACAAAATGGCAAGCTGAGGAGTTACCTTTGATGGGCCTATTGGCACATGTTGGTATTCACTCAAGGCAATTGACCTGGTACCAAAAGTAAAAAAAAAAAAACATAGATGCCTATGGGAGTTGGGGGCATATATAGCAATAGCGCTTTTTTGTTGTGAGTGAGAGAGGAACAATTTCTGACCATTGCATTTTGCACGAGTGTTTTGAATCAGAAAAAAATTTAAGATTCTAATGGCTACTCTAAAAGCTCAAAAGATTTTATGTTTTGATCTTGATCATTGATGCAAGATTTCATGGTTGGATTCTGTTTCCTTCACTTTTACCATATAGCAGAGAGTTATGAAATCGAATCTTTTACTGTTTATGGTCACATTTGGGGAGAGTGACACATGATGAAAATATGTTTAGGATCTACTTTTTTTAACTCATTCCCTCTTTTCTGCGTATTTTTTGTTGCACTATATGCAGTTGATATGTGGTTTCGGAGGATTTAGATCTGTAGGGCCATGATGTTTGGGTTCTGTGCATGGCACATTTCATTTCGGTAAAAGAGAAGAAAATAGAATAAAAAGTTTTTGTAGATAAAAAATGACACTTGTGCTTCTATGTAAAAAAAGATAACAAAAATATTGAATAATGATAACAAAGGCATACTATATAGTGTATCTCATCTCTTGTTGCATTGAAAATGGAATCCGTTTTCCTCAATGGAACCAAACAGGCCTGTGGTTTGATTATTTTACTTGTTATTATGTTCAGATTATGGGCTTAATCCTTTTCATTTAGCTTAAGGAAGTTAATAGCTTTGTTTTCGACATATCAGGCTGAGAAGCTCCATACAAAAGCATTGCCTTACCCTTTTACTTCCCAAGAGGTATTTGATCAGAGTCTGCGCATGCCCATTGGACCGGAAGTCAATCCAGCAACTACAGCAGGGGCTCTTAACCGGCCTGAAGTAAGTACTTCAGAATAGTTCCCTAGCATGCTGGTTATCCTTGAATCTCTCTTGCACAATAGCATTCAATTTGTGTGGTGGTTACAAAAACCAGGATGGAACATTCTGATGTGGCTTTGGTTTCTTGTTTTGGATGGATAGCAAAAATGCGCTTTGTGTGTGTGTAGATTGTCTTAAAATGGCTCTTAGTTCTCATTATCAAACTAGCATAACTTAATTCTTCTGCTGCGTTTGTGCAGGTGGTAAAGAGACCGGGCGTTATTATAAAGCCAATAGAGTTTGAGGACCCGCTTGAAAAAACGGGGCGGGGTGGAGAGAAGCCTAAGTTGAAAAATAGTGGAGAGAAGCCTAAGTTGAAAAATAAAGGCAATGGTGGCAAAACCATGAAAAAGGCAAAGACTAACGATCGGGTCAGAGTGTAATTTGAGAGCTCTATTATTGCAGTTCTTGCAATATTCCCAGTTTTCATTATTTGGGAAAGGTTAGGTTATGTGGCTGAAAGAGGAGGCCAGAAAGCTATCCAAAAGCACATTATTCGTTCGTGAAGCTTGTTGCACAAAGGAAAATGATAAGAAAATAAAATTGAGAGAACAAGCGCTTCTTGTACTGTTCCCAGTTTTAAATGTTCAACTAATTTATTTGTTTTATTATTTTATACAGGGTTGTTTTTGTACTTGAGAATTTGAGATATCTTCTATTCTCGAGGCAGCGATAAGAATCTCTTCGTCGTCTCTGAAAATTTTTAATTCTGTAATATTAGTATTAGTAGTTTATCCCCTTGATTGAAGCGCTGATCTTTTCCATTTGTTTTCGCATTTTCTTGTTTTCTTTTTTTGTTCTAAGTTTGGAAATATGGGAAGCTGTCAGATTCCAATTGCTGGAAATTAAACCCTCTGAAGTTCCATCTCCCCTGAATCTGAGCAAACACGAGCCACTGATATATAGTGGAGTTACGACATGATTAACGGCGGTGCTTTGAGTTCACTGATTTTATCTAAGGTTCAACGACCTGGGCACAATTTTAAATAATTAAATCATATCCAGTAAATCTATAAAATTTAAATTAATTATTTGTTTTTAAAAAATAATTACAATTTTCTGAATAGTCAATAGAATCCATATGCCATCGCGTTTTTTTCTTTGTATTTATGTAGATTTAACCAAGATTTTTTATAGATGAATGTATTATTAGAGTTTATTTGGACCTACTACAATTTTTCTGTCAAAACCTCTGGTGACACGTTGGTATATTTTGAGAAGTCAGTTGACGATAACGAAATCTTTAAAAAAACTACCCGCATAAAATGAGAGCATTTAAATTGAATGCAAATCATACTTTACAATAAAATTACCTATAGATTTGGTGCATGTCAAGTGTAAATATATCATTCAGGAAATTAAACAAACTATCATCTCAAAATAATAGCTGTTGGAATTTTTTTTTTTAAAAAAACGTCTTTCTAATTTGTTACTGAAAAACCCCATAAAACTAACTTACATGTATAATAATTGTTGATTAAAAGTTTTATTCCTTATTTATTCATATAGGAATAAACAATCATATAAATAAATGCACGAGCTGATCTACCGTGGCAATTGTTTTTAAAATAAAACTAAGTGTACTGGATAACATTTTTTTCAAAAACAATGCAGACACACACACACACACACACACACACGCCTATATATATTCATACCCGTCAAGATCAGTCCCCCATATTCGCATCTCAAGCGCGCTTGGTCTGAGAGGAAGAATGTTTCACGAGCTTCTTCTCTCACTATTAGGCTACACCGGCGACTTGATTGTCGATCAGAGAGAGCAGCTCTCGTCTAACACTTCAATTTCCGATGAATGCACTTTCAAGCTTGCCCCCGACATTTCTTTTATCGAACCCAGTGATAGGTTCACATCATCTTCCCATTTTCTCTCCTTTTTCCAAATTTTTGAACTCTAGAATTCGTCTACATTATGGGGTTTTGATGAATTTCTTTCCTGGACAATTGTGAGAATGCAACATTTATATCGTCGCTTTTTACCATTCGAATTAATGTTTTGTTTGCAGAAAACTCACTGAGAGGATCATCACTTTAGGATTTTATTACAGAGAGCTGGACCGTTTTGCTACCAAGTCAAGGAATTTAAGTTGGATAAGGTCTGAGAATGCTTATTCTTTGCGTGTCATCCCTGAGGCGTCGGAGGGGGAAGCGGAGAAGCCCAGTGTTTATCGTAGGGCCTTAGCTAATGGCCTTATTGAGATACTGTCAGTTTATAGGTCTGCTGTTCTGCATCTTGAGCAGAAGCTGTTGTCTGAAACCATGCCTATTTTGGCAACCGTTACTCAAGGCCTTAATAAGGTAATTTTAAATCTTTTGCGCAACAATTTCCAGAGTTTTTTTATATGATCTCTTGTTAATTGGTTTTGATATGATTTCCAGTTTTTTGTTCTTTTGCCACCTTTATATGAGCTCATTCTAGAAATTGAGCGCGATAACATCCGCGGGGGTCAACTTCTTAATCTTTTGCACAAGAGATGCCATTGTGGAGTGCCTGAATTACAGGCTTGCATTAAAAGGTATACGATTATTTTTCAGTGTTACAAGTATGTGTGTCTTTTCCAACTATTTGATCTATATGAATTCGGGGATTTAATTAGTAAACAAAGGAGTGAAGGACAACTACTAAAGAATGCCAAGTTGGGTTGCATGTCGTCAGATGATATCTGCTTGGGATGAATATGTTTATTGGAGTTTTCTAAATGCTTGCTTCTACTTTCTAGTTGGTATCAACTTTCAACTAATCACGCTGCCAACCAAATCAATTTTTTTTTATTCCCCTTCCCCAAAGCTTAGGCTTCTTTGGCAAGGGCATCAGGTTATGTACAAGCAGCTAGCATCATGGATGGTTTATGGGATCCTTCAAGATCAGCATGGAGAGTTTTTCATTAGGAGGTAATTCAATATCCCCCTTTGTGTGTAAACCGTTAAAATTCATGGCTCAATATTTTTAAGTACACATATTTTGTATCTCAGGGGACACGTGTTAAGAGTATTCGAAAACTAGTTAAAGTCAAATAATTAGTTGTTTTGCTTCATTTCTTTACAGTTTTTATGATTGTTTGTGTAACAAAAAATTTGTGATTTGTCAGGTTCTGCAGTCCATTTTTTGTTGCTTTATGAGTTATATGTTGACCCGAATCAATTATTTTTCAGGCAAGAAGATAGAGATAGAGAGCATGGCTCATATCATCCTGACATTGCTGGAAAGTTGGCCCGCTTGTCGACTGATGATACAACTTTAACAGATTGGCACTTGGGGTTTCATATTTCTTTGGTACTCGCTCATTATTTGTTGATAACTCTCTTGACAAGTGAAGTTCAGCTTGTTTGCCAATTTTAATTTTTTTTATTCTTAGCAAAGGATATGACTGAAGTTAACTTTCTGACAAATTGGAAATGGAGTTGTCCTTTTGACTGGCCATTCTTTTTGGCAGGATATGCTTCCAGAATATATACCAATGTGTGTAGCAGAATCAATTCTTTTTGCTGGCAAAGCTGTTAGGGTTCTACGGAACCCAACTCCTGCCTTTCAGTCTGGTACTGCTGTATATCACCAACTTCCTAAAAGCTTTCAGAAAATACAAGGATTAGCAGAGAGTTTTCCATTCTCAAAGGAGGCTGTGAATAGTCAAGGACTGGGAGAAGATTTGCTTCCACAGTCCGAGGCAGATAAGATTGAAGCCATGCTTCTAGACCTAAAGGTTTTTTTCATGCTACTGCACTGTATAGTGATGACTTTCTTCTTTTCCTCATTGGTGGTTGAATTGATGCTAATCTTCTATTTCATTAGTTAATGATAAATGTTCTGTCTAATTAAGATTTTCGTACCCCACTGACAAGAACAATTAGTTGTCTAAAGGAAAACTAATGGTTAATTTTTTATAGGAATCGTCTGAATTTCATAAAAGATCATTTGAATGTGCTGTTGACTCTATTCATGCTATAGCAGCCAGTCATCTTTGGCAGGTGCGTAACATAAAGATTTTTTTTTTGTTTCATATGGTTATTAATTGGTGCAATTATGTTTGGAGCTACCATTAATATCTATATTCTTCACATTTGCAGCTTGTTGTTGTACGAGCTGACTTGAATGGCCATTTGAAGGCCCTTAAAGACTATTTTCTTTTGGCAAAAGGAGATTTCTTTCAGGTAACATATGAACTGTTATCCATCTAGTGCTTGTCATGCCCTCATTTATGAGTCAATCTGCACCTTTTTTCCCCCGGTGAAAGTCAATCCGCACTTTACTTTGACAAATATGATCTTTATTTTCAATTTTAAGATTTGTCTGGAGAGAGTAAAAGGTGTCTACAAATTTTCAATAGCTACCACATAAGAAAGAAAGTAGAGGGGTAAAAAGATGTGTTTTGAAATTTCAATTTCAACTATTTATCCATGGGAAAGTGGTTTGATAATGTACTTCCTCTTGCTTTCCCCAATATGAGCTTGTTTGCTGACATTTTTTATGACTTTTGATATTTCCCCCCGTAGTGTTTCCTCGAGGAAAGTCGCCAATTAATGCGATTGCCACCACGCCAATCAACTGCTGAAGCAGATCTTATGGTCCCTTTTCAATTGGTTTGTTTAGCTAATGACTTATGGCTTAGTGTTGTTCATGATCTAGATGTATAAGCAGGGTTGATTGAAATTTCTTGGCTTTGCAGGCTGCAATAAAAACTATTGGCGATGAAGACAAATACTTCTCTAAAGTATCCTTGCGGTTGGAATACAAACTCATTCGTTTTTCATTCATGTGATTTTATTTTGAGAAATTATCAATTATGTACGCTGAACTGTCTTTCTTGTCTTCTAGGATGCCATCTTTTGGAATTTCAGTCAAATCTTCCCAATCAGATTTGCCAAAGGCAACAACTTATGCAGATGTTAGTTCTGGTTCTTCACTTTCAAATGCTTCTTCAGAATTGTCACTTGATGGATGGGATGGTATTGCTCTTGAGTATTCTGTTGATTGGCCTTTGCATTTGTTTTTCACTCAAGAGGTCCTCTCTATGTAAGATTCTACATCTTGTATCCTGCTGCTTGAAGTGGATTCTTTTCTTTTCTAAGTTGTTTCGTTGTATATAGCGTCAGTATTCGTTAACCCCATTGCAAAGGGTAAGATGAAAATTTCACTGTTAAACATCTTGGGAAGGTTTAATTCATTGTTTTAAACTTGATGCACTGAGTTTGAGACACAGCCTAACTTTAGGAGGTAAAGTTTCCATTGAAATTTTATAATATAGGCATTTCAACAAATTCCACTTTTGGATGTTAATTTCACATTGCGTAGATCATGTTCATGAATTTTAAATAAGAAATTAATTTATGCTCTTACACTTTGAACCTTTATATAATCAATTCATTTGAAATTTGGAATGCTTAATCAAAATGATAGTATCTCATCTTTCAAGGTCATCTGTAAATGTTTGATATTTTGACAGGTACCGTAGAGTCTTCCAATACTTATTGCGGCTCAAACGGACACAAATGGAATTGGACAAATTATGGGCTTCTGTAATGCACCATGGTCACAGTGATTTTGCCAAACACCATAAGGGACGAGATAAGGGCGAGATAACACAGCAGACACGTCAGCGGCTTCAACCAATGTGGCATGTTAGAGAGCATATGGCATTCTTAGTCAGAAATCTCCAATTTTATATCCAGGTTGTCACTTATGTCTTTTTATTTCTGGGAAATTTATTAAATTATTGCTATAAATACTATGCAATAAGCTACTTTGGTCCTTTCACTTACTAATAAAACATTTGAAAAGTTGACTGCATACATTATGTTTATGACTTGGAGATTGTCAAGCAGGGTATAAGATGCTTTTGATGAAATAAGTAGTACCTTGTCTCATTGAAGCCGCACTGTAATATTGGTTTCTGATAAAATGACATTTTCTGTTATCTTTATCAATCTAGTGAACTTGCCGAGAAAGAAAATAAATTTATGAGAGTTGATGAGAAAATTGATAAACTACTGATAATGTCTAGCTCTTTGATCTTTCAAAAATCCCGTTTTTGTAAGTTTGGAGGTAGAACTTCCAACTGCATGGAGCCTGAAAAATGTATAGGTGATACCTTATACATTCCCTAGTTGGAATCTAATGTACGTTTCTGAATGCTTTTCATTCTCAGTTGATTGGAATCTAATGTACGTTTCTGAGTGCTTTTCATTCTCAGTTGATATTATAAATTGTAATCTTCTTTATTACCAATCCTATTTTCTTCTTGCTGAGTAGTCCTCTGCATGTTGATAATATGTCATCCTTGGATATCTATATTTTTTATTCTAAATAACCAAAAAAGAATTTTCAAATTCAAAATCGTTTTCTTTTCTTTGCAGGTGGATGTGATAGAGTCTCAGTGGAATATATTACAAACTCATATTCAAGAATCTCATGACTTTACGGAACTTGAGGGATTCCATCAAGAGTATTACTCTCTAACATCCTCCTCCTAATTTGTTTCATTTTATATTTATATAAAAGATTGGTTTTTGGTGTTTGATAAACTCTTTGGCATGTATAAAATCTTGATCTACTTGATCATATTTATTAGAATCAGATACTATCTGCTAACCACCAAATCAGTAGAACAATTGTCCCATTGCTGCCTGGACTGCGGACCTTTAGAGTTTGCTGAGGCGGTTACCCCCCCCACCCCCACCCCAACCCCCCCAAAAAAAGATAGAGAAAGAAAAGAAAAGAAAAAGAAGCCTTCTAGCTGTCATTACTTGTTTCAACAGCATCATTTTATATATTTAATATCTTCTCCAGGTATCTGGCAGCCTTAATTTCGCAGTCTTTCTTAGACATTGGTTCTGTGTCAAGGATACTGGATAGCATCATGAAGCTTTGCCTGCAATTCTGCTGGAAAATTGAAAACCTAGACAGCTATTCAAATACATCTGAACTGGAACATATAGCAGAGGTAATTGTAGAAATTCAGTATGTAATTTTCCTCTGAACTTGTTAAATGAAAAATGCACTGACAATTAAAAGGAGAGAAAAATTTTAATGGCCAATAATGAAGGTATGCTGACGCTTTGAGAACTCTAGACGTGCTTCATTCAAGTAGACCATAATACAGATAGAATTTCTACAAGGAAGTGGTTGTTGACCACTGAACAATATTGATCAATAACTCTTGGATCCTTCAAGGAATAGTTGGGAAGTAATGATAAATAGTGATATATGATGCATTTATTTGACATTAATGAATGAGCTCTTCCCTCCCTACTAATGATTGAAATTCTCTACTAATATTGAAAAAAAATGAATGACCATTTTGTCATTATATTCCTAAATGCATATTTTCATAATTAGAAATTTCTATATCATCAGATGCATCCCCCAGATGCAAAAGTTTTGGTCGCCTAACTTGTTTTCATTAACAAATTTGGGCCGATTTTCATAAGCAGGTCTATTACTTAGAAGTTACCACTCATTTGCTGCGTCATTTTTCCCTATTTGCTTTATTTCCCCCACTTTATTGTACTTTCCGAAACCGTTAGTTGCAAAATCCTATCTCTAGAATCAGTTACCTCCTGTAATTACCTTGTGCTATGATTTTCGGACTACAGTGTCATCTTTCGTTAATGTTCTCTCAAACTTCTATCAGGAATTCAACAAGAAATCAAATTCGTTATACACAATACTGCGCAGCAGCAGGCTAGCAGGGAGTCAGCGGGCTCCATTTCTAAGACGTTTTCTCTTGCGGTTAAATCTAAATTCATTTTTTGAGGTACTTAAGATTAGCAAACCTTAACTCAGCAGTAGTTTATCTGTTTTGTTCATCTGATTCCTTACCGCAGCTGTTCTGTTGTTTTTTTCCCCCCACTTTATAGGCAACTGCAAGAGGTGTACTAAATGTTGTAAGACCACGCCCAGCACTCCCTGTTCTAACTCGGGAGTAGGTAATTCCACCAAGTTGAAAGCGGCTCAAGTTTTAGCTAATACTCTTGCCACTGGAGGCTAAGTTTCCTGGCCTTCATTATAAACAGTTTGTTGTGTATATGGCATGTGTCATCATCCGCGGGTCCACTATGCTTCTATGGTCCTTTGAAAGTCGGCTGCACATGTTGCTTGTAATTTCAACAAAGGGGTTCTCGGTCGGATACTCAGCTTACGTGTTTTAATTGCAAAGGCTGGTCGGATTAAAGGTACTTTGGTTGGTGGCTGGGGCACATAATATTCTGTGTGTGTGTTTTAAATGGTTGGTGGTGGATGGTATATTGGCATGGGCTCTCCAATTGGCTGTGTTGGTAGATGTGAGCAGTGATCGCTTTTTACTTACTTAATTGTTCAGTAATATGTAAAATGACAAATTGACGGCATTCAATTAACATATGTCGCGGATGAGTTGCCAAAGCCCCCTTAAGCCTGGCTTCATGCGCGTACTTGCAGAGATTTTTTTTACTTGTTACGGTATTGATGTTTAGGTTCATTGTGAATTTTCACTTCCACGCGATTTACATCCTTATCTTTTTTTGGATAAGTAAAAGTTTAGATCGATCCTGAAGTTTCACCAACGATATGATTAGTTTTAGGGAGTTACCGAAAAAATTATAAATTATGCCCCTTAAAGCTTTCAACATCCGCAATGAAATATGAACTTAGCATCTTTTACTGTGTGGATTAATTTTTTTGCCAATTTTTTTTTATACAAATTTTTTTAGAAAATGATTAAATTTACCCACGATTTAAAAGAGGGGTGGAGTTTCATTTCTTTTTAAGTGATACCAATATTGGCAGGGCAAATCGTCAATTACTCTCAGGTGTTAATCTAGGTACTTAGAAATTAGGATACTTCTCCAAATGATACGACTGAAATTATAATAAAATAGTATTTCTTAGGGATCAAACACGCTTTAAATGATCGCATGTTTTACCTCTTTACCAGTTGAACCTATGATGGGTAATTTTTTTGTCGATTTTTTTTTGTTACAAAAATTTTTAGAAAGGGGTTAGGCTCACCTACGATTTAAGGTCAGGGTAAATTTTTTTATCAATTGAATCAATTCCTATTAATGAACAAATACGGGGAAGAGTTGGAGTGATATCTATTGAGGAGAAAATGGTAGAGAACCGTCTTAGGTGGTTTGGACACGTACAAAGAAGGACAAGGGATGCGCCAGTGAAGAGAGTGGATCAAATAGTATGAAGCCCGGTTAAAAGGAATAGAGGAAGGCCAAAGAGAACGCTCAACGAGGTCATTGAGCGGGATCTCCTGGTCAATAACTTAACCAATAATTCAGTTTTTGATAGAGCACAATGACGTCGTATGATCTATATAGCCGACTCCATTTAATAGGATAAAGTCTTATTGTTGTTTGTTGTTGAATCAGTTCCTATTGACTTGTACATCCTCATTTTGTTTGAAAAATATAGGATCAAAGTGAATGTTGGGTGCCGAGAGATGGGCTTCTGCAATTCAACTTTAGAAATTATCAACAAACCCGATTGAATTTTTTAAACATCATATCCTACGTTTGAATTAAGTTACATATAATAAAAAATTTTATTGAAAGAAATAAAATTTACTTTAATAATTTTTATATTTTAAAAGAATTAGTTTCTAAACTATTAATTAGGGATACCAAACTTTAGAACCTGGAAACTGTGCAGAGGGGACTGCGTATACTATGTTTCAATGTTCATAAATTTGAACTTTTACCTGTGCAACTTTATTTTTATTCTTTCAAGTTTTAACATATTTCCATATATCTTAATTTAAAAACATTAATGTCGAAAAGATAAGTATGATAATGAAAAAAAAACTTCTAAGCTATTTTCATCTCACAAAAAGATATATGTATTTTTTTTTTTTTTGACAATGTAAGATATATGTAGTTTCATTTTATCACAAAAGTGCACCAATCCGCGTTGTTAAATTAAAGGAATAAATCCAGTGAGAAGCTCAAAAAAGGAATTAATCTAGTTTTTCATAAGGGAGGCGGGGAAAAATATTTACCTATGGTGAAGAATGTGGTGCTACAACTCTTCAAAACCTTCTTCATCCCCTTCATCTTCCACCCTTTGAAATTCTCTTCTCCATGTTTCCATCTGCCAGCAAGTCAACGACTCGAATCATTCGATAAAAGAGAATAAGTATTAAGAAAGAGGAACTGTACGTGTCTGGACCAAGAATTATGCTTCAAAGGCAATGATCTTGAGGCCAATTAACTATCTCAGAGAGAGAAGCAAGTACTATAAATAATATATTCGACGCCTTACCTGATCATCAGAAAACCGTAGTTGTTCTGCTACAAACAGCATATTAGTAGAGTGTCTTGGAGCGAATTCCTTGCCTGCATTTTCTGCAATTCCTTCGTCACTAATCAGTTCCACCCGAAAGCCATTGCTCATGAACAGTTTATCCATCCATTGCCTAGTGCTGAACTGCGCCTGGAGCCAGAAAAGATTTTGAATTAAAATATCCATCTATTTTTTAAGAAAATCATTTAGAATTAAAATTGATGACACTTGATAACTGATTGCAGATTTTGACCACAAAAAAAACAGAGAGATAACGGATTGCAGATTGACCTTGGTTCCTGTTCCTGTCTCAGAGCCAGGCAATTCTCCTACAAAAAAGCATCCCTTCATAGCCAAACTGCTTACCATTGACCAAAACGCCTTCAAAATTCGCCAATGTCATTATAGGAAACCCCTGCAAGAAAAAACTACATAACTTCCCCGACTATCTCAAGTAGCAGGCCCCTTCTTCCCTCCATATTTCCATATTCCTTTGGGTGAAAATCATATTCGCATGCTTGCCTCTGGAAAATAATTCTGATTTCAGTGTTTATAAATATTGATAGGTTTAGATACCTGCATAATCCATATGCTTGGCCTGCTGCCATTAAAGCCCTTGAAATGCAAACTTTGCTTTTAAAAATTATTATTCTGAAACATATTTTATAACACTATACCAAAAATAAATGTCACTTAAAATAAAAGACATGAAAGTAACCTTTGAAAGAAGGATAGCCTTAGCGAAGGAGCTGGATCATTTAAGAAGTCAAAATGGCTACCTTACAATCTGCCAACGGATAGCCCAAATAAAATCTGCATGGATCGGCCCTTCAGAGGCCTCTGAAATTGCTAACCACAAAATTAAAGCAATCCAATGTTATTAAAAAGATTAACGTTGGTGGGATCCGGATGTAGTCGGGGTAAAATTTCGGTGAACCAGGTAAAAAAAAAAAATTAACCTTATGTACCAAAAAAAAAACTAACGTTTTTGAGATTTGATTCTTGAGGGTAAAATTAAAACATAAGACTACTAGTCCCAGTATTATGCCCCGCAAATGCAAATGATTCCAGGAAACACAGAAGAAGAATGCATTAAATAGAAATTTTGAGTGTATCCATATTACCAATTTCCGTTGGATTGCATGAGAACGAACGCTGTGAAAGTTGAAACTTGAAAGTTATTAGTAGATAGAATAAAGGTTACGGGAATGAACGTCATCCTCAATAGATACGCCCTCTCTTTAAAACCCCAGAAATAGAAATTGCATACGTAACAGATAGAGGGCACTGCGAGAGAGACCGCTAAGCTAGGCTTATCTTTGAAGCCATCGTCATCTTCCACAATCCTCGAGAGAAAATGGATCCCAATCCCCCAATGGCGCAGAACCAGGACCTCAAAGTCGAGGAAGAACAAAACCAACTTGCCGTAGTGCCTTCCAAAGAAACCGCCGTACCTCCATTTGGCACTGCCTCACTCTCCCTCTCTTTGTCTACTATTCTCCCCTCTCACTTTTTCGTTCAACCCAAAACTTCTGCGATATTCTCGGCGCACCCCAACAAGGTTAAGATCCCTACGCAGGCTTCCTCACTCACACACCTTTCTCTTTCCACTACTTCTCCTGCGCCTTTTAAAATCTCCTTCAAGTCCACAATCTCCGCCAACCCCCTTCAGAATCCTCTCACTTTGGGTCCTCACCGCCCCTTGGACCCTTCCAATGGGGCCGCAATTCGTCGAGCTTCCATTGTGTGGTTCCGCAATGATTTACGGGTCCACGATAATGAATGCCTTAGCTCCGCCAACAACGAATCCATGTCGGTCTTGCCAGTTTATTGTTTTGATCCAAGAGATTACGGGAAATCATCATCTGGGTTCGATAAGACCGGGCCATACCGTGCCACATTCTTAATCGAATCGGTCTCGAATCTTCGCAAGAACCTTCAGGCAAGAGGGTCTGATCTTGTGGTCAGAATTGGGAAGCCTGAGACTGTATTGGTTGAGATGGCTAAGGCGATTGGTGCTGACTCTGTGTACGCGCACAGGGAGGTTTCCCACGATGATGTTAAGGCGGAGGAGAGAATTGAGGCGGCAATGAAGGAAGAAAATGTGGAGGTTAAATACTTCTGGGGTAGTACTTTGTTCCATGTTGATGACTTACCTTTCAAATTGGAAGACATGCCTACGAATTATGGAGGACTCAGGGAGAAAGTACAAAAGTTGGAGATAAGGAAGACAATTGAGGCATTGGATCAGCTGAAAGGACTGCCAGCTCGAGGAGACGTGGAACCTGGGGATATTCCCTCCTTAAGGGACCTTGGCCTAAATCCATCAGCGACAATGGCACAGGTTTTGTTCTGTTATCACTCTTATGACTTATACTGTTGTTTTGTCTAGCTGTAGACATTATTATGTATTGCACGCCCGTGCTTATATTGCTCTTAAATTGGAAATGAAAAGTATTATGATTAATATAGACCAAGGATGCATTTTGGTGTCTCAATGGTTGTTTCCACTTAGCAGGATGTTGGATGAGAAATGAATGGAAGCGATTGTTTTTTATCATAGAGTGGGAGTTGGGTTATTGCTATTCTGCTCGTAAAAACACTTTTAGTACTGTGTTGCTGTAATAAGTATCTAAATGATTCTGCCTTTGACAAATATGAGTCATTGGATATAGGCACTTGGCAATGACAGCCAAAATCTTGCCTTGATTGCTTGGCTGTGCATTGTGGCATGTTGCATGAGTTTCAATTTCTAGGTCAAAACTTTGGGCTGTACTAGACAGTTACACCATCATCCCTTCCGTTCTGTGTTCTCTAACATCCGGATGTCTTTTAAATCTTGACTTTTATGCTGCTCTCTATCTTTGCTTGGTATTCTTGTCTGTCATGGAGAAGGAGTATGGATTGTTTATGATGAAGTCATTGCAGACTATATTAGTTCTGAAGAAGAACTTGATTCTACCTTTCCTGAAAATAATTTGATTGTCATCTTCGTCATGTAGAATGGGAAGTCAGCTGCCCATAGTTCTATGGTAGGAGGGGAGACTGAAGCATTGCAGAAGCTCAGAAAATTTGCAGCTGAGTGTGAAGCTCAACCACGGAAGGGGCTTGCAGATGGCAAACAAGGTAGCATATACGGTGCCAACTTCTCCTGCAAAATTTCTCCATGGATGGCGATGGGATGCCTCTCCCCTCGCACGATGTATGATGAACTAAAGAAGACTGTCAGCAGGTGCGCCCTCGGATAGTAGTCCTTTCTAATGATATTTACATGCTCACTTCTCTTTCTAATAGGCTTTATTCTAGTAAGCTCACTATTGAATTACATGACTGATAGAACAATTTCTGCTTCATCAAGCCAAAACAACGGTGGCGGAAACATATCCAATAATGGAACAAACTGGTTGATGTTTGAGTTGTTGTGGAGGGACTTCTTTAGGTAATTTGAATCGTTACTCTCTGGATCTCTCGAACTTGGATGTAGTGTGACACCTTGTTTTAATCAGTGCGCCTTTCTGGTAAAGATTTTGTATGATTTACTTCTCTTCTTACATGATAACGAATTGCAATTGAGGTTATCACGTCTTTTTTCCCAGAAATGTTGGGGTCTTTGTGGATCATGATCTGATCATAGCTTTTTGGTTCACCTTTTTGAAGTCATGAAAGTGAAACACGTGAAATACTTCTCATGATTGCATTAGTTTGCTCAATAATCTACTGGCAACAAGCATTTTGTAGACTGCTTCGTACAATGATTCTCTCCTGAATTTCTGTTCACTTCATTGAAAACAAACATTCTGATGAAACTGCTTCGTAAGATGTTCTCTTGTAATTGTTTGTGGAAACTCTTTCTGAAATGTGTTTGTGTGGGTTATGTGTGCAGGTTTATTACTAAGAAATACAGCTCAGCAAAGCAGCAGCGTGAAGGAGCTCCGGCGACTGCATGTACGGGTGCACTTGCTTAAGCTGTGGATCTCTTGTTGCGTAGATGTAGCTGTGGACTTGGGAGTGCGGTTGTATGAAACAAAGATTTGGCTGCGCTGCTGCAAACCCTATCCTAATTGTTGGCGAATAAGTGGCCTGAATATCCAAGCTTGATATTGTACTTGGTCTTTCCGTACATGGCATATCTTAGCACCAATTTTCTCCTTTCTTCCTCACTAGTAGAGTTTGATCAGTATGTTCTTTTGAAGACTTTCCTTTCCTTGTTGTAATGTGAAATGTATTCCATCTTGAACCAGGCTTTTTCACTTCCCCGTTTGTTACCCCCTTCTGGTGAATGTAGTCGAAGGATAAAACTCGAGACGAGAAAGGTCAGAAAGAATTGAGGCGCAAAACTCAGGTTAATTGTAAGCACTCCGAAAACACTTGTTTTAATGGGCACAAATTAGGTGTTGGGATCAGGAACTGCTCCTAATTCTCATGTGAGGTGAGAGGGTTAACATAAATAAACATGGGCTTTTAGAATATGGCGGTAATTTTTGCTCTTCTAATTTTTAATATAAAATCTATTTAATTAATTTGATTAGATTAAAATAATAATACGTTATATATTTTTTTAAATATTTTAATCATCTTCTTTAATTTTATTACTTATCTTTTTACTTAATTATTGTTGAGAGAATATTAATAAGAATGATTTAAAAAAATATTGATAAATGTATAAATATGTTTTATATTGAGGATCAAGATTAACTCTCCAATTATGGCGTATATAAAGTCCAAGAGGATTAATATTTTAAAATGTTTATCTTTTCCATCCTTTGAGATACAAGAAATTCATAATAGATCTATGTTAAAAAAGTTATAAATAACAACATACACGTTCTAAAATCATGCTTATTTGAGAGACATCATTAGAAAAAAATTACAACTTGCTTTATAGTTTATACATCAAGATACGCCTTCAAAGTTCAACGTTAGAGGCAAAATGAAACATGGCGACATCATAGTTTTTAATGATTACTACCTAATTCATACTTTTTCAGACATTTGTTGAGTAAGAATCTGGTTATGATCTAATAGAAGATATTGAGAAACCAAACATGTCAATGGAGCAAAATTGTTTGTCGATTGTATATGTATCCATTCTCAGATCACATCTAACAAGTTATTTTAATGACATTTTCAGTTTGCTTCTTCTTTTTTTCTAATTAGAGTGGCCCGTACCATTCTTTTTTATTCTTTTTTTTATATATGAAGTGGCCCGTACCATTCTCAAATCACATTGTAGAGATAGTAAGTATAGAATTAATGGGCTCAGCAGATAAACCCAAGCCCAGTAGAATGGGGCCTATTAGCTAGCAATATTATACAAATGATATCGTTTAGGAGGAATTGAGACTTCACCCTATATTTAGATTATAGGTGAACCCAACCCTTTTTCAAAAAATTGCTCACTAAAAAAAATAAAAAAATTAAATGATATACTCTAAAATATTCTTTATTGTACATACTCATACGTGTCTTTCTCTGATGTAAACTAGGGGTGTGTTTGGATTAGTTTTTAGAGAATAAATTCTAGGTATAATAGATTCTGGAGAATAGATTTTGAAAAAATAATAATTTTGAAAATTGAAGATGTTTGGATGATTAATAGCAGGATCATTTTTTCATAGACAATTTACTAAAAAATAAGAAAAAAATAGAGGAAAGAGGAGAGATGGTGTAATAAAAAGTAAGAATAAAATAGTAATTGAGAAGTTTATAAGCTTTTACTGTTTTAAAAGCTATTACGACTAGCTTCTCTGAAACTATGGTTTTAGGGTCTGTTTGGATTAGCTTTTGAGAATAGATTTTGGGGAGAATAAATTTTGGGAAAATAAGTGTTTGGATAGTTATTTTTAAAATGACTTTTTGGGAAGGTAAATTACTAAAAAAGGTATGATTTTATTAAAAGGAGGAGAGAGGGTGAGAAATAGAGAAGAGATGAGAGTGGGTGGAGAAGAGAGAGAAGAGAAGGTAGAGAAAAAAGATGAGAGATAGTAGAAAAGAGAGGAGAGATGCTGTAAAAAAAAGTAAGGATAAAATAGTAATTGGATAGTCCATAAGTTGTTTTACTGCTCCAAAATCTATTCTGACCAACTTTTTTGAAACCATGGTTTGACCCAAACCGAGGTTTTGAACAAAAATAGCTGTTTGTGTAAAATTTTTCTAAACCGAGATTTTGCCCAAAATCAATTCTCAAACCACACACTTAAACCATGATTTGATCTAGAAGCCCTTTTAGACAAATATACCTGTTTATTTTAAATTTTTTTCAAATCGAAGTTTAAGCCAAAAACCCTTTTAAAACTTAAGTTTGAGGTTTCCGCTCTAGGTTTTTTACCCTAGCTATATATTGATTTGAAATGATAGAGCACAGTGCGCCTCTTCAACATCATTTCCTCTTTCTCATAAAACTCTTCTACATCCAACAAATTACTTTAACGACACCAACGGGGGTTGGTCCGAGTGGTAAGCGGCTCGGTATCGCTTAGGCGAGGTCTCGAGTTCGAGCCTTGGCGTACGCAGAAAATCCCCGTTGGGAGACTCACACACTATAGTCAGGTGCGCGACGCGGGCCGGATCCGGATATAGTCGGGGCAAAGCTCCGATAAACCGGGTGGACAAAAAAAATTACTTTAACGACATTTTTAGCGTGACCATGAATAAGTAATGTTTTTTTTAATTAGAGTAACATGCTAAGCATTATTTAGAAATGGTAGAAATAGAAGAGTTATGCTTTTAACATTAAATAAATATTAAAAAAGTATAAATAATTAAAATTTATTTAATTCACGTTCCATTTGGAATCACCGTGTATATATAACAACAATAACAATAAGCCTATCTCATCAGATGAAATTTATTATATGAATACCACATTTAGTTACATACATGAATCACGGATTACATAATACATATAAAAATGTGAAGAAGTAAAAGAGGGGATATTTTTTGGTACAAAAAAATTTAAGTGAGTTTGACACCAGTCCCCTATCAAGGCTAGTGCATAGCCCCAACACTCAGAGAACGTTTATAGGAGACTTACGAGATCATATATCAAATAAACTCTCACAACGATAGCAGGAATCGTCTTAACGTCCTTGTGAGCTATGAGTCCATTTTTTATTATTTGTGTCAATTTGTATTGGCTAAAAGAGGGGATATGATTGAAGATGTAGCGCCTGATGTATAAATCATGCACCGATGTGATGCAACAGAAAAGAAAAGTAAAGAAACTGAAATATAATTCTATATGACCCCATAAACCCTGAGGTAAGAGAGTGTTTTTTTGATAATGTATTGATTTCATGCTTGCTCCCACTGGCCATAAAATGCAGAAATAAACAAAGGAAAGAACTCCATATGGCATGCCAAAGATCAAACAAGCCTCTATCATTAGGCAACAGAAATTTTGAAAATTGCGGTATTGGCTACTGGGCTACTAATTTGGCCCATGAATAATTCATTCAGTTGAATTCATTCCCAATATATGTCATCCTTAGCATATTTAATAAACCTGGGAGTATACCCAAAAAAAAAAAATAATAAACCTGGGTTCACCAACGAGAGTTGGTCTGAGTGGTAAGCGGCTCAGTATCGCTTAAGCGAAGTCTCGAGTTCGAGCCTTGGCGAATACAGAAAATCCCCGTTGGGAGACTCACCCACCATAGCCAGGTGCGCGACGCGGGTCTGATCCGGATATAAATGGAGCAAAACTCCGGTGAACCGAGTGGGCAACCAAAAAAAAAAACAGGGTTCAATTAACGAATAAGTGAGATATACGATCATTTAGAGTATGTTTTAGGTGCCTAAGTTTGCATCTGAAGATAATTGACGGTTCGCCCTACCCCACATTGGTATCGCCTAGGAGGAAAGGAGACTTCGCCCTGTCTTTATATCGTGGGTAACCTCAACCCCTTTCTAAAAAAATTTATATCAAAAAATAAAAAATAAAAAAATAAACTGATTTGCTGCCAAATAAAAATTAGGATAGATAGTAAGAAACAAGTTCATATTCTATAAAGATGTAAATTCAATTCCATTTACTATTATGAGGACTCCTTTAGTAAACTATCTCGTAAATCCCTTGTAAATACTCTCTGAGCCCTAGGGCTGTACCTAAGCTTTAATGGGATACAATGCCGAACCTACCTAAATTTTGTTGTACAAACAAAATAATAAACTGATTTGCTCTACAGTTTCTTAAGTCCGAAGAGAAGGTCTGCTAACTGTTTCAAGGCTTGGGCGGGCGCAAAGTCCAAGGGCAAATATTAACATACGCATATACGTGCAGGACATATCTGTCGCTCCAAATTTATACCCAGATGAATATCGACTGTGGTAGAAACACAAGTACTTTATGCAAATTCTCAGCAGCCTTGCATTGCAGCATATATTCTTAATAGGACTGTCATATCTCACTGTCAATAATAACGACAATAACAATTACAAGCCTTATCTTAAAAGATGTGATTAGGTATATGGATCACACTACTGTTAATATGCTCTATCATGTCATACTTCAACGCGTGTGTCCAATAAAACATGTGATACCACCCTAACTCAAACCATACTGGATGAAAGTGTTATTTACCTACTAATCCTCAATTTCTAAAACTGGAATAAACCAATTCTGGAAACTAATTCGGAAACAACAGCGCTCGTTACCTAATGGTGACTCTTTTCTATGCAATCATCCAACAAATATAATCATATGGGGCAGGACAAATCTTCCCCGTCAACGTAGTTTCGTGTCCATTCTGCCTACATAAATTTTGAAGTGCCAGATGTGCAACAAAGATTTTGAAAACAAAGCATTATTACCAATAAATCTGGGCTGAAAATTTTAAGCCACTCTCTTAAAAGCACTATCAACAGTATAATGTGATTCTAAACAAATGGTCTGGAAGAGGATAAAATGTCAGAGCAACGAGTTCATCTCTTCCCTCCCATCCCTATTTCGACTTCCGGATACTTTCCTCTGAAGGAATTTCAAGCATTGCTCCTGCATGCTCTTGGCCCGGTTTCACCGCTGAGCAACTCAGTTTGTTAAAAGTTGGAAAGGAAATGACTGATCAAATACAACTTCGATTGAACAAATCACATGCATACATGTGGGTTTGGGTAAAACAAGAAATGAACGGCCAAATAAGAAAATTCAGAACACACAGACAAGGCAATTTTTTTATACCAGATAAATAATCCGGGAACTGAAACCGGTGACAAAATTCAAAGGCATTTGTTGACACTATTTGGAAGGTAATTGTTAACTATTTAATTTAAATTGGAAGGCAGACAGTGATTCAAGACTAATTCATGAATGTCATTTTTCTTTCGGTGAATTATTCCATATAACATTTTGTCTTAGGTGGGATGAAGTGTTTGTCAAATTTGGAAATCTCATGGTCCAGTGAATCAGATATCCAGAGACTGCTGCACCAAATAGCATCTATATATCGATCCAACACCAAGTTTTTATTTTGACCTTCTCGTTTATTATGTCAGGCTTATTTGCTTCAAAGATATCTTCCGTAGACACGAGAAACATAAGTAACAGTTGCCGGGTGAAAAATCTAAATCCCAATAAAATATAAACTACTAAACCTTGCGGTAAGTTCCGTTATTTAGCGGGCAAATTTCTTAAACAAAGGTATATAATGGATGATACATATACAGCCCCACAAAGGAAAGAAAAGGGAACAAAAAAACAATAGAGACGATTCAAGAACTAAAATAATGATGGAGATCAAACTATCAAACAGATGGAGTGCACAAAGAAGTAAGACAAGAATTGTCAGTCATACGATACAGAAAAATGAAAGAATTTGATGGTGCAGATTAAAGAAAGAGGATCAAATACCGTAGCTTCCGGCGCCAGAATTGAGCTTGGCCTGGACAATCATGTGGGTAATAAAATGGGAGGCCTCATTAGCATCTTGAAGTAGCCTCTGGATCTCGGACTCGGAGGTCACGTTCTTGTTCTCCTCGAATTTTTTGCGCACCTCCCCAGCGGACTCCTTCAGCATCGGCGTGTCACCGGCGAACGTTTTCCGAGTAGCTCTCAGAAGTGCTCGGTACGCACTCAACACTTCCCCACTCGCCATCTCCCCCTTCTTCAGTTTGACGCCGCTTCCCCTCAAATGAACCTCATAGTCTAGGAGTGTTCATGGGCAGGGCTGGGCAGGGCGACCCTCCTGCCCGGTGCCCTGCCCAGAAAAAGCATGGACTGTATTTTGCAGCCCGATGCTCGGCTCTGCCCGGTAAAAGCCCTAACCATTTTGGGCTGGGCATGGGCGGGCTGGGCGTGGGCGGGTTGGGCATGCCCAAGTTGTGATGCCATGCTCATGTTGTGAAAAAAATCTGCAATTATAAATTTCTAAAATAATATCATATTGATATGTCTTCAAGAGTTAAATAATATCTATAATCCACTAAAAATAAGGTAACAAAAAGATAATAATTAAAGTTTTGAAATTCATTGCATATAAAAAAACCTTGAAGTCTAAGTAGTTTATAATTACAACTTTACATCAATTTCTCAAATGTTGACAAGGATGAAGTATCTAAAAAAATAAAATAAATAATTATAATTTGTAATGTAATCATATTATGATTAATAAAGTTAAAAAATTAATGTAGTTATAAATATTAAAAGATGCAACTTACGTACTTAACTACTTATATTTCTAAAATGACCCTTTAATCACCAGTAACTATCATATTCTCCTTTCTAAGTGTAGCATCTACGGAGAAAATAAAAAAAATAAAAAAAAGGGTGCTCATGGGCAGGGCAGGGCAGGGCAACCCCCCTGCCCGGTGCCCAGCCAGAAAAAAGTATGGGCTGCATTTTGCAGCCCGGTGCCCAGCCCTGCCCTATATTTATCGGGCTGGGCAGGGCCATTTTTTCGCGGGCTCGGGTGGGTATACCGGGCCGCGAGTTTTATGAACACCCCTACCTCATACTGGCCTACTGCACGTGTCAAATGGCAGGATTAAAAAATAAAAGATCATACGACGTCGTTCTGTCACTGTTATTGGTTTTTGGGTCCGTTTGAAAGGAGAGGATTGGTGTGAAGATCGGGCGGGAAGCCATGGAAGCGCATGCGAAGGTAGACGAAGAGTGAAGAATGTGGAGAGAAGGCTGAATGTTGAACTCTGGCTCGATTGAGGGTGTTCCAGACCCAAAATTCAACAGTGAGATGTAAACGATGAAAACTCGGGTGCGTAGAAGAAACCAGTTTCGGGGATGCCCGCATAGGCATATAGGTAATGATTGGCGGGAAATTGTTCCGGCCGATTGCCCAACATGGCCTGGCTTTGTTAAAGCAGTTAGCTTAAAACGATTTAAATTTTGATCGGGGTGCCGTTAAAACTAAGGCACAGAATTTTTTTCTTCTTCGGCCGAAATTTGACCCCGAGAAATTGAGTAATCGTATCAATGACCTATTTGATTAATTGTATCGCGTAACCATTTTAATTTGATTCGGACTAATTTAGCACATCAATTTTTTTTTGGCAAAACAAAAATTATTATAATGATGCATAAAATAAATTTAAATTTTATACTTAATAAATTATCGTTTATTTTTAAAAAAGAAAGGGTTTTGCACAAAAAAATTGAAATTTTATTCTCAAGGGTAACTTCATAATCGACTCAAAACTACTGAGTAATAAGAAAAGGCTCACAGTAAAAGTTGAAGACTAAAAATATTTCATTATTTCTTTTTTTTTTGTTAAAATAATAAGCTTAAGATAAGTAAAAATTTCTTAAACCTATGAATCAGGTTAAAAACAAACAAATCATATATATTGGTTAGATCATCCATCGAACCGACCTGCCTTCACACCTTACAAACCTACTCATATCTTATTATTATTATTTTTTTATATTAAAAAGTTTAGATAAATTTAGCATCGGTCTCTCACCAAAGTCAGAGCACGGTCCCAAGATTTAAAGAGTATTTACAGGAGACTTACAATATCGCCTACTAAAAAAATCCCATAACGACAATAGAAATCGAACTCACGTCCTTATAAGACACAAACATATTTTTTTACTATCTATACTAACTCTTATGGGCTATATATCATTATTTTGACGATTGATGAGGTTGGTTTAGCTTAGTTTTATCACTTGGGTCTATTTCAAACAGAACAACTCTCCAAACTAAAGCATGCGAACTGCCAAGTGGGAAGCATTGGCAACGCCCAAACAATAGGGTCCAACACTGCTCCAATTGGGAATCTGCATCCAGATATACTGTGGGTGGGCACATGCCCAGTTACTTTTCCTAATTTTAAAAGTATATTACAAAATAAAAATATATCTCCCCTGTTCTCACCATTCTAAGCATTTTGAACGATTAGAGTTGGCTCTTTCATAAATGGTGCAAGAGAGAATTTTTAATAATGTATGGATTTCATGCTTGCTCCCACTGGCCAGTGTCCTGGATCTGCCACTCTCCTAGAACGTTCAGCCAATGAAACGCTCTATACATACCATGGAAGACCATGTTTAGAAGAGTTTTGTGGCGAGGGGAAGAAAAGAAGAAAATCCCACAACGATCAAAGCCTGGTAACGAGTATCCACACGGTAATAGTAAAGGCTAATCGAAATCAAGAAGATCCACAATATATATGATGCATGAACAGCATCTAACAATTCTTAAGATTACCTCTAATAATGTCTATAAAACAACGTAAGGCCATAAAGCTGAACCCAAAAGAAACGCAAGAATAGTGAAGAACTGTTGGCAAGCCAAGAGTAAAAAATGATAAACAAGACTCCAAAATAAATACGCCTGATACAACATGTAATCCATCAAGGCAGCTAAAGACATATTTAGTCTTCATCCTCGCCCTCATTCTCGGCAATGTTGAAGTATCTAAGCTCATAAACATTGCGATCCTTGTTAGCTGCGATAACCCGAAGCCAATCTCTCACATTGTGCTTCTTCAAATACTTCTTAGTTAAGTATTTCAGATATCTGAAACCATGAAACAAAGAAAAAAGATATAAGCATATCAGGAGGATTTGAAATCTAATCACTAAATAGGAGAAGACAAAGCAAATTAAGTTAGGTAAATCTAAAATTTTGAACACACAATTAGTCTATCATGAAACTGATGTATTGTTACTAGGGCATGCCACAAAAAAATAACCTCAATCACAAAACCGTTGTTCAAACAAGGAGCCCCTTTTAATTCACCAGACTTCACTTCCACTGTACTATCGGTGACTGGACCAACCATTTCACTTAATCAAGAAAAGCTTCACTAGGTGTGCCTATCTCTTTTCTGATCCCCTCCCACCCTCATCAATTGAATTCCAAGGGTAGATACTCAACTGATCCTAACGGTAGAAGACATAAATTTACTTTATTGCTTTGGAACATGGGAGACGACATTGTATGTACTTGAGAGAATATGAAATTAAACCAATCATAGTTATTCGTCAGATACGCTTGGAGGAATATCATAAAATAAAACACAATCAATCATACGTTTACCGCATCTACTATTTTAGCGTCTTATGCCCAAAAAAAGCATCGAAATACTTAAGAATGTGTCAGCAGATTCAGGGAAATAATTGGTCAGCTAAAGAATTTGAAAAGTAACACGCCACCTAAATATATCATTTTGATCTCACAGCCAAGACCGTGGTGCTACTTCTGATCTCATCGAACAACTGATCTAAAAGAGCGACGACATAAATTAACATATTGCAATTTGAAAAGAATATTCATTAAATGAGGCGCAGTCAAGGGGATCGAAATCCATCGCCCACGGGAAAGCATTGTCACACGAAAAAACTAAAAAGCTGTTGCTGGAACTAAAAGCATCATCGAAGAAGAAAGAGTTACCTCTTGGAGAAGTTGCTGTCGGAGGTGACGGTAATCTTGCTCTTGTCCCGACTAACAGTGACGGAATCGCCAAGGGCACCGGCCTTGCCACCAACTTTAATCCTCTCCTGAAGGAATTTCTCCAGAGAAGCGATGTCCATAATCTTATCTTCAACTGGTTTCGCACAGTCGATCACGAAGGTCGCTCCCTTCTTCTTGCCCTTAGCCCCTGTAGGTGCTTTGCGACTCATTTTCGCGTCTCCCTCTGTACTCTGAATCCCGGGATGGTGAAGAGAGGCAGAGGCGGGGTTTCTATTTGTGTGGATGGTTTTAATGGGGTTCCTGCACACAGTCTAGGGTTTCAGGTCCAAAAACGACAGCATCTCCTCCCGTCTTTTTTTTTCTTTTCTTTTCCTTTTTTGTTTTTGTTACAGGTCCTTAATTCCTTGTGTCTTTTCTGTTTTCGGACGCAGGCCTGGATGTTCTTTATTTTTTTATGAATAGACCAAGTTCTCTTCTTCTCTCGTCAGCTTTAAGGCCCAATATTATTGTTGGATAATTTTTACTAGGTTGGTCCACATAACAATACGTGTGTAAAACGGCCCACTTAAAGCGAATTCGTTCATTTCAAGTGGATACGCCGCAAGCGCGGCTATGATGACCGATTGATCGGCGAGAAGACTGGATTTAAATGTCCGTACGATAGGATCCTGTAATAGAAAATGGAAGACGACATATACGGTGTCGTTCCGTGCTCTTCCCTCGCCGTTGAGTCAATCATCCGCGTCGGAACGGTAACAATGTCTATCCTAGTTCCTAGTTGCATCTGCTTCTTGATTTCCATGCTCCCGGTTCTTGCTTGAGACAAGAAGATTAAATGATTCTGTAAATGCTAAATTCTACTTCAGGCTGGTGCTATCTGGGGCCTGTGCAGTGGTCCCTACGACGCTCATAGACGAGGTTCGGTATTCGTTGTATTAATATTCAAGTATTACTTCGATTCTGAACTAGCTCGAATGAAGTAGACTTCTATGTTTGCAGGTTTTACTGGCCCTGCCCAAGCTTCTTTTGTGGTAAGGGAATTTTTATTTTAAAAGGCTGGTATTAGGATTTCCTTCACAATCACCTGATGACGCTAAGTACAGGCTAACTCAGTCGGTAGACTCGGGTTTCAATGTGGTAATTAAACTAAGAAAAGTGATCGTTTGAGTTGTTCTAGCTTTGTTAAAGCTTTTTAACGCCCTTTATTTTAATTTTAATGTAGCCGGTCCCAAGCCCGGGTAAAGGAGGAGGGTTGTGTTAGGCCCCGACAGCCAACGTAAAACTTGTCGAATCTTATGAACATGGATTATACAGAAAGATGGTGAAATTTTGGAGGATGTTAATCATAGAATCCAGGCTGGGTGGTTTAAATGGAGAAAGGCTACTGGGGTTATATGTGATCGGAAAGTACCAGATAAAGTAAAAGGAAAATTTTATCGTACTGCTATAAGACCAGCAATGCTTTATGGAAGTGAATGTTGGGCTTTAAAAGGACAGCAAGAGCATAAAATTAGGGTAGCCGAAATGAGGATGTTGAGATGGATGTGTGGGCATACAAGAAAAGATAAGATTCGCAATGAACAAATACGGGGAAGAGTTGGAGTGGCACCTATTGAGGAGAAAATAGTGGAGAACCGTCTTAGGTGGTTTGGACACGTACAAAGAAGGCCAAGGGATGCGCCCGTGAGGAGGGTGGATCAAACGGATTGGAGTCCGGTTAAAAGGAGTCGAGGAAGGCCAAAGAAAACGGTTAACGAGGTCATTGAGCGGGATCTCCGGGTCAATAACCTATCTAAGGATTTAGTTTTTGACAGAGCACAATGGCGTCGTATGATCCATGTAGCTGACCCCATTTAATGGGAAAAGGCTTTGTTGTTGTTGTTGTTGTTAGGACTTGTGGCTGGAATTTTTAGCATTACTCGATGTGGTATTCAGAGATACAGGAGTCAGGATGATTGGGTTAGTTCTGTCTTAGTTATTCTTCGGCTTATTTTTGAAATCGTTAACGAATTGATTCGAGTGGGTTTGAATTTCTCTTCATTTTGACCAGCCAAAGCGATGGTTCAAGTGTACTGCATTATCAATCTTGAACAATCGTAGATCCGTTGTAAAATTTAGGCTTTATGCTTCTCAGATGATTGTATAAACAAACTTTTCAATTAATTTATGGTTTTTCCTCTTCATAAATTTCATCTGCAAGTTGTGTTTACTGAGTTTATATAGTTCATGCTTTATATTGTGGTTATGAGATTGACTGACAGGGCTAATGATTGGTAGTCAGGTCTGACAAAGATACCGGGATAATGGTATAAATCTATGACGTGATTAGTTCTTGTTTAATGAATAAAATTTAGCATTAAGTAACCTTGATTGTGTTGGATCATCACATAATGAATTTTATAATTCTCCAACAAACCATAAAATCTAATTCTGTAGTTTGATTCCTTGGACTGAACTAGCTGCTGCATTTGATATGTGATTTTGGCTAAACTATTGTGGCAACACGTAAGGAAATCTGGCTTGTTTTTGTGTTTGCATTCTGGTATATTATCTATGTTTTGTGGTTCAGGTAGATTGATCGGTCAGAAACCTTCATGCTATAACTAAGATTAAGACAACAAAAGAGGAAGTTGAGAAGACGTTCTTTAAAATGGATTCTTTCCGTTCCTTTGTGAAATGCATGGTGTCAATTTCCATGAATATTCCAACAAAATATATTTATGTATGTCCACGAATACCAACCCTATCATCTCCTTGTTCCTATTTTCTTCATGGCTTCACTCCTCTCAGCCACTGTCCTCTCTCTCTCTCTCACTCGCTCTCTCTACTGTGGTTTTCAACTAGAGATATCAGATGCATTAGACTCATCACTGGCAACAAATTCATCATAATCAAGTGGGGAGCCTGATGGCTCATCAGGAGGAGCGCAGAGGCAATGTGGGTCATAGTTGCTATTGCAATATGCCAGATCGAAAGACCAAGGGCGTCAGTGATTGATTTAAACATATAGTGGAAGATCACTGAGATTCTTAGTTTGCATGTCCAAACGATCCATGTATAGGACAATATCAGGGCCTGGATTGACCTCAACTCACTTTTGTCACTTGAGTTATCTTTAGGTCGCTCTCTCAAGGCCAGAAATTTTTATTAACTTCTTCACCATCGACAAGTCTTTACTGTTAAAATTTTGTTCCACTTCAAAAGATTCCGGACCTAGTGTCACAACAATCATGGCAGATCCATATGCCTTGGTGTTGACCAGATTACAACAATGGGGTGGCTTATTTTGAACATTAGAATTGTTGGAAGGTTGAAATTAATTGGAATTGTTGTAGTGCATTTTCCCTGGAAATGGAGAGAATTTACATCCGCCATTTTGGTTGTTGACAGTTTTATGAGATACTACTTCAAACCTTAGTATCAGCCAAAAATTTGTATCCATTTTTCATCATATTATGCATGGATTGGATATATCATGGTGAAATCTTAAGAAAAAATTGTATTCCACAATGGAATAACATTTTTGTTGGAAATAACATTTCACATTTTTACCCTATATACGTTCATAAATTGTGGTTGGATATGAAGGAATTTGACAGTTGATGCAGAATCCAACTTGAAGATAGCTAAACGAGTTGTTAAAGAATGAATTCTGATTTCCCTTTTTCTTCTATTTGAAAATTTTGACAGGTCAATGGTTTGTTTGCGGGTGCTGCCGTTGCGGCTAGGACAAGAAACTGGACACAGGTAATCGGGATGGCTTGTTTGGTTTCAGCTTTCAGTGCTGCCGCTGACTATTCTAGAACATCTTGAAATTACATTTCTTTGAAGCATGGACAGAAGGATGACATATTTGAGACTTGGGGCTTTCACAGCGTACGCCAACAACTGCATTTGGTCGTTAGCAGTATATCTTTCTCATATCTAAAGAAAAACGCGTGGTTAGTTTTAGTCGTCCTTGTAATTGTGCACAACCAATTATCAACTTTTAGATAAGGCAGTGTAAGTTTTACACAGTTCAAGCAATACAAGTCGATGGATAATTTACTTAAAAGCAGTCGATCTGTTCCTATTACTGTTGCAGTTGTACAACTGTTATCTTCCCTCTCATAAAATTGCATTGTTGAAATTGCATTCAATCGTGTGAACAAACAGGTCGTATCAGTTACGAGAACCAGATGATTCTCCCATTACACCATTAGAATTCTTATTTTGTTCATACATAAGGTCTGCGTTCTAACATTGAAAAACTGATGCTCGCGTGTTGGAATCAATCCTCAGAAGAAGGCCTTGGTCCTTGATTGCCCTAATATTCTATATCCGACGTTTCTTGAAACTGCATTTGATAACAGGACTGAACTTTCTCTGCTAAGAGCATTTTCTTATTCCTCAGTTCCATCCAGATGTCAAGGCTGCTAAATTTTTTATAATCAGAGAGTTCAAAACAGAATTTTGGTCAGGTGTACTGACATTTGTTTGCAAATGAAAGATGTAGTGAGACACCGAGAAGTAAGCAGGGCATGTATTTGGAATTCAGACACGAAGGCAAACAAAATTGTCGTTTCATGCATCATAGCTTGGCCTCTTTACTCAATGCACAACAGCGGCATTGCCGCGGAAAGATTGGCACCAGCTGAGTCGCTTTGTTAACCTTCGTATCCTTTTGTTACTTAACTAATAAACAAAAAAAATGCCTAACAGCGTAGTGGGACCCGTGAGCTATGTCGCCGCAGGTCTTGCGTAATTGTGAAAATATCCATTCATTAATTATGAAAAGCATTTTGACCAAGCTAATACGATTCCCATAATTCTGCAAACAATGCATGAAATTTGTTCCCACCTCTTGCGGATGAGTTTTTGACCAATAGAATGATTAATTTCATTTCATGAGGGAAGGCCGCAAAGGCCATACTACCTCAACGAATATTAGAAAAAATACAAGGCTATTTGGAAGATACATGAGAATACAATCACCGGAGATTCTGTGTACCTTTTTGCGTTGAGAATCATATTCAGAGGAACATTATATGCCAATAATATCTAACGCGGGTACAGAACCCGGAAAAAATCAAACATGCAATGACGTCGAGATGGGTGGAATCGAAATCACGGGATAAGTAAAAATGTGAACAAGTATAATAATAATGATAATAAGTATAACTAGCCTCTTATACATAAGCATCCCAACAAAGCAAAAAAGAGAAGAAAAATAGACGGGGTAGAAATTGAAGAAATGTAACCCTGTGGCTGGCTACCAATCTTGAAAAGGGAAAATCCATGAAGTGATGGACTTAAGGTTGAGGATAATGGGGAAAGTCCCCCTAACTCTACCTGCAAACTACCAACCATGCTGCCCTTTTCTTGTAACTGCAAGACACATTGGTGTTCCGACCAAGAATTAGGTGGAGGTTGCACCTTCCTTGTGGTCACCAAAAATGCGTTGTCGGAAGTCAGAAACCATTAAAGGCAGTCCCTTGCGCAGGTTCACCTTTGGCTCCCACCCCAATAGCTCCTTGGCCCTTGAAATATCAGGCTTCCTCTTGTGTGGGTCATCCTCTGTGTTGGACCTGTACTCTATTTTCGCATCTGGATCTATTGTTTCTTGCACCACCTGCATCACCACCACCCAAGTCATGCCCACTTCTTACCAACAATTACAACCTTAAGACGAACGAAAGTTTGGTCTAGCAGATGAGGCCACACCGTTGAACTAAGCTTCGAATCATATATTTAATGCCAAATAGTACTCACACAGAATTGTCTACCTGTGCCTATAAAAAAAATTACAACCTTAAGAGCAAAGCTCCAACACAATAGGAAGAGCTTACCTTGGCAAGTTCGAGCATGGTGAATTCACCAGGATTTCCGAGGTTGAAAGGACCCACGTGCTCTCCCTCCATAAGGCGCATCAGACCCTCAACCTGGGCCACAACATTAAAATTAGCATCTCACTTATCTCACTCCCATTCAACAACCTTAAGATTAAAAATTATTACTGCCACGTGTTGTTGTTTACACTTCTTTGTCACTACATTTACATTTATCCCCATCCTCCACAGGGCCACCACACTTTCTTATTTTATAGTATACCGTCCAGAACTTCAATTTTCAAAATTCTGTACCTTCTTGCAGTTCAAATTACTGCAAGAACAGGCCCACGCGGCTCATCCATTTCGTTCTCGATATCTTGCATCTGAATCTTCGGTACCACTATGCATAACCGACGCAAGTATGGGCAATAGAGTAATTTTACGCATCTAGCAGAGTTATGCAGAATGCAGATGACAGATTTACTAATGCAAGGGCCCATCGCAGTCAGAACGCCAGGAATTGTTTATGTGGCATTCACAGGACGCACATGGGAAAAGTGAAACAGATTTAGCTTTTGAAGGGCAAAACAAAGGCTCAAAAAGCAAGCAGCCCATCTCTCTTTGTATTCATAACCACTTTGATATTTTCAAAATCATAACAAGGCACCACAAAAATTGGCTTACCAAATCAGAAACATACTGAAAACTCCTTGTCTGCTTCCCATCCCCATAAACAGTCAAAGGCTCCTTTCTTAATGCCTGCAAGAACCCCCACCAATTATTGATATTAACAAATCAATTGAACAGCTCATTTCCACGATACACTCCACATTATTAGTTATATTTTACTTCCAAAAAATAAATAATAAATAAATAAACCTGCCTGAGCAACGAAGTTACTGACAACGCGACCATCGTCTAGGCACATTCGGGGACCATAGGTGTTAAATATTCTAGCAATTCTAACCTGTAAAAATGTACAAAGAAACAAAACAAATTTTTAATTTTCTAATAAGGTGAGGTGATCATCAGCACTAGAGTCCAGAAAAATGCAAGGTTGTAATGGAGAATGACCTCTACGCCTGCTCCTCTGTGGTAATCCATTGCCAACGTCTCGGCCGTACGCTTTCCCTCGTCGTAACAACTTCGGACACCTGTCGCACATTCGCACAACAAAACAGACATCCATAAACGCTTTGTCTATTCAGCCAGCAGTGCAGTTTACGGACCAAAATGCCCTCACCGTTTTACCGTTTTAACGTACAACTGTTAAAAGACATGTTATAGGGGGGATTTCGTTCACGCATGCCATGTGTCCCCTCGAGTGTAAAAGAAAATTTCAACCCTACATCTAGTGGACCCGCAAATCACGGCTCCCTCGTTGACCGTGAAATTACGACCGGATCTGTAAACGTGGACCTCTCACCCAATCCCACGTGTCTAAGCAAGCGTTTTATTTCCCTTTTTCTAATTGGAAAAAAGTTGCCGCTAGAAGGATAAAAAAACTCCAGCAGTCCCCACCAGCCTTCTCGGGCACAAATACATTCAAAGCTTTGAAGTTGAAGCCAGCCAAATTAAAGATCTAAAACTACGCCCATTTCTGAGCATGTTAGTCGACCGACACTAAGATACGCTAAATTGCGCCGTTGAAAACGGAGCAAAAAGAGGACCCGTTCCACACAATTTCAGGTGCGAACTGACCGAATGAACAGAATGTGGTGATATTTCGGCTGGTTCACTGTAAACGGTAAGAAAATTGTGTGTGTGGGAGAGAGAGATAGAGAGGATACCCACCAATAGGATTGACATTGCCCCAGTAAGTCTCCTTCTGAGGGTGTTGAAGAGGATCACCGTAAACCTCACTTGTACTGGTTAGCAGAAATCTTGCGCCAACTCTTTTGGCCAGCCCCAGCATGTTCAAGGTTCCCACCACATTGGTCTTGTGAACAATAAGACAATTAAGGACTCCATAACACAAAACAATGAATACGAATTGAAACAGCACTCAGAGAGCATATTTTTGACCAAGAAATTGAACAATTGGACCGGGTCAAATAAAAAGGATATGATAGTCTTGACGGGATTGAACTTGTAATGAACGGGAGATGCAGGGCATGCAAGATGATAGATCTGATCCACCTCCAGCAAGAGCGGCTCGACGACGTCGTGTCGGATGAGCTCAAATCTGGGGTTCCCGAAGTGGTGCATCACGTTCTCCTTCCTGCCGGTGAAGAAATTATCAACGACGATGACGCTGTCGCCTCTAGCAATCAGACGATCCACGAGGTGAGACCCGACGAAACCCGCCCCGCCCGTAACCACGATACGGAGTCCCTTTCTCTTAATCCCCAAGGGGACCTTGCCGAATGAATGAACAGGCATCTTATGGGGGAGAGAGCGGTCGATCCTGGGCTCATGGAACAGAGGAGCAGAGAGAGAATCGTGCTCGAAGTAAGGAACAGAGAGAGAGTCAGAGCGGGGAGGGGAGCGAGAGGTAGGGACGAAGGTGAAGAACAGGGAGGCGATGGCAATGCCGAGGAGGATGAAGAGGAGGCGCTGCTCGCGGAGGAGGTAGCGAATAGGGCGAGTGACGGAGAGCCAAGGCTTGAGGGGCTTGGGGGAGTAGGAATCGTGGACGGGTTGGGACTCGTGGCCTCTGAAAATCAGTTCGGAGGCCATGACGGCAGAATTCGGAGGATGAGATCCGAACTGAGTTTCGCGGTTTGGGGAAAAGAATGGTGCAGACCCGGGGGGGCGTTCGAGTATATAAAGAGAAGAGGTGGCGTGGCGGAGGCTTTTGGAGAAAGGGGCAAGAAGCGAGACTTGAGTAGTCGTCCAAAAGGGAAGGTGGGGCGTGAGGTGGTGTTTGAAAAGTAAAATAGGTCTCACGATTTACGGCTTGTATCCAAAGCCACCTTGTATTTGTTCTGATGTACATAGTTATTTATAATTAATTATTAATTTATTTAATTATTTAAAATTAAATTTAAATTTTATTTAAGATCATATTTAAATATCATATTATCATATCTTAAAGATAGTATATGTGAGATAATAAATTCTAGATTTAAGATTATATAAGATTCTAAATTTAACTAATAGATTATATTTTTGCCTCCCTAAGGTATTACGAGACTCTTATTTTCTTTTGTTTTTAATCATTTAATTCTCACACGCATCCTCCCTGCTCAGTTGTTATATATTTTTTGCGGCGTCCCATGCTGACATTTATATCTTATTAAAACATTATTACCAGCCAACAAAAAATATTACCAAGGCCACAGATCTGTATTTCCTGTCTTGGCTCTACTTTTCACTATAAGTTACCAGGGGTACATTGAATTGAATTGAATTATGTAGTTTTTAACCTCTACAATATTTGTTCAACCAAGAAAACAACCAAACGGGTATCATGTCTCAAGATTGTATCGACTACTCTATTCATCCTATCCATGGTCTCAGCGGAAACTCCGTACTTACACATGTAATATAATATGCCCTGTCATTTTTCATTCAAAAAACAACAAATTAACTGCTACAAAAAGTTCGAGTTTTGAACCCTCATGTAAGGTTGACTTAGACCAGGCCATGAAACCTTATTCAAATTCATGATGTATACATAATCGTATGTATGGCATATGTTAGCTAAATACGTACACGCGCCGATTTAAGAAAATATCTTCCAACTAACAAAGGGAATTATTGGTGTAAGGTGGAGACACGATATGAGCATAATGTATATGTATGACAACTGGATTTTATTTATTTTTTATCGGAGAGTGTAAAAGAGTAGTTATTCAGTCCGAATTAAGCGTTAAGCAGTAGTACATGTATTTTAGGTGCGATGTCGCATGTTTATTTGGACTGGTGCATGTAGACAACAACCCAGCTGACTCCCCCCTTCCTTTTAGTTTTTTCCGGTAGGTGACCGCATTTATAATATTCCTCCGGTTGTTGAGCTCTTAGCCTTTTAAATTACACTCATGAATTAATTCTCACCTCAAAGGCTATAATTAAGGGACAATAATAATAAAGATTCGCAGTAATGCATGTGAATAATCATATCATACGTAGCATTTTACACTACCGGGTCCGCTCGTTACATTTCAACAATAGTGATGATGTTGATTTCTTACAACGTTGGACTGTACGTACGTACCAAATCAGTTCGGATGAGTTTAATTTCCTGGTCTTCATTCGTAGAAGTAGCTTAGCTCATCACTGGAAATGGCATCATTGAGAAAATGCACAACGAGATGCAAAAACTACCCAATGGATCACGTTATTTTCTGTGCTCTATACAAAACTCCATTCCCAATTAAACAAAACCAACCGTCATTATTTAATTTCTATATATAAACTGAGGTTATAATTAGAATGTTCTCGGCCTCCATGGATGAGCTTCTCAAAAAGGCAAGCCTGGCTATCAGAATTAATTACAAAAACTGCTTCTACTTGAGAACTGATAAAGCTAGCTCTTGAGCTCTCGCCAAGGCACGAGGGTGATCGACATCGGACGGACTCAGAATCATTTTCCCCAAGATGTTGCATTGTACTCTTCATTAATCAATTGCTCACGTAAACATCAGAAACTGACATTCTTCCCATACTTAATATAAAAAAATATATATATAATTAATTTAATTATATTAAAAAATAAATTAATATAATATACTTTTTTTTGTTAAAATATCACAATCAAATTTTTTAACTTTTTTTATTTGATTATTGTGGAAAAATATTTATAAAATAATTAATAAAAATATATTTTATATTTTATATTTAAAAGTAAAATTAATATTTTAATTATATTATATATTAAGTAGTAGAGGAGTACAATTAGATCCCAACAAAAATTGAAGGAGATGCTATATATATCGACCATGGTAACCCCCAATGTGCGGGATCCATCACTTGTTTGTTTACCCGTTTTGGTTTTTGCCCACTGAAACTTAATGAAACGTACGCAAGTCAAGTTTTGCATGACGATGTTGACCCATTCACCAACTTTCCAACGAAACTTAACCTTTCCATCATCTGTAAAAATGCAAGCTGCAAATGATTGTTACTTCGTTCTATCTGAGCGAAACTCGTTCCTTTTCTGGTGGGTATGAATAAATAAGTAAATAAATAAATAAGAAGGTTCTTCCCATCTGAAGGAAACGGAATATCTATTTCACTAGCTAGCTAGGGCCACCCAATTATAATATGTATTTTTCTGGTTTGGTCAAGAAAAGGGCAAGCCAGCAGAGCAAAACTTTATTTAAAGTTTTGGAGTGGTTCAGACGCTCTCTACTTATCGACTGAATAACCTTCTATTCCTAAATGTAATAAATTTTAGTGGTATGGGGAAATTAAACTTTGTGTGCGATTTATTCTTTTTTCTTGCTCTGGACGGCTCCTTTAAAAAGACCACGCCCTTTTATTTAATGTGAAAGCCCCTTTCGCCCAATAACGGTAATTATGATAATAAGAGAGAGAGAAATTGTATTAAATTAAGGAGAGATATACGAAGCGGACGTCATGCGGGAAACCCAGGTGGAGGGGCGCACATGATTTTTATGATGGCTCAAAATAAAAAGAAGGGATTTATATGTAACAAAATCTTTGTTAAATCATTGTTGTATGCCTTCCCTTATTGCTTTCATAAGGCCCCCTTCATGAAACTAGCAACAAATTAAACAGAAAATAAATTAATTAAATTACAAGTTAATTCATTCCAAGTACTTTTGGCTGTGCAAGCGCAAGAGCCATAAAGGGAGGAATTATGGTTAGAGGAGAGCAACGTCCTAGTTTGTTATGATCTCTTGTTGTTATTTTATCAGCTTGAGCTGACACATTTTTTTATTTTTTTATATTTTTTAAAAATTATTTTTAAAATTTTAAAATATTAATATTATATTAACATAATTAAAAATTACTAATGTTATACTATCAAAAATTTATATTATTTATAAAAAAAATTAAATTTTATAACTATAAATCTAAATAAATATTAATATAATATTAATCAATTATAATATATATCAATAAATAAATAATAATTTTTTAGTACTTAATAATAATAATATTTAAATAAAATAAATAATAATATTAATAATTTAAAATAAAAACAGATTGACGAATTAGTCCGTTTAAAAATAGAGCAATCCACTATAATTTACAAATTAAACAGGAAGAACTGTACAACTCGCTAAAAACAGTCTAAATCCGCCCTGGTTTACTAACCCCTCCACAACTTTAAATAGGAATATGATGAGGGTGAGGGAATTTAGCATTGCGAGGTGAAAATGGAATAGCCAATCAGACCGCCACACGAGCCTTGGCACGTGGGACACGTACGGGAGCCCATTTTGTTGATATTGTTGCGTGTTTTTAATTTTTTTTTATCGGTTGTCGGTTCTCTGATTTGAGCTTGAGCTCCACCCCAACAACGACGAAACAAACTCTCTGAAAAACATCTAATTTCCGAAAACAAAAGAGTGAATAACGTTAATTGCCCGGGCGGAGTGGCAATTTGTTTGTTCGTTAGTAAATGGTGTCGCCTAAGATCATTAAATAATTTTGATATGAATGAATAGATTATGTGGTAATTAGGGCACATCACGGGACTGAAAATGAAACGAAGCGATGTGATTTGAATATCAAGTGCGACTACGGCTGATGCGTTCGGCAATGGGCATGGTAAAGCGAGAAGAAGGAAGAGAGAAAAAGAGGGACCGTGGAGGAAAGGGGAAGAGATGGGACCCACTTTTGACTAGGGAGATTTCATATGCACGTCGCCACCATTAACCAAACCAAACAGCTTTATTTCTAAGGTAACGCTGACTGATTCTTCTTCCCTCCACGTGGCGCTTCCCTATTTCCCACGTTTCTTCCACATCTGGCCCTGTTCCTTCCACTCACCCTCCCCGTTGTTTCATGCTCACAACATGTGTTTCAAAGGGACGATGATTACATAATATTTCGTGGTTATTATGAATGGCAATTGTCATTACGAGAATATACCAAATAAAAGAATAACGCCAAACAAAAGGCGCGAGCATTTCAAAATTTTACAAGTGGCGAATACAGAAATAATTACAGTTAATCTCCTACTAAACATGGAAAATGATAGTTTCGTTCAATCCATAAATGTGGCCGAACAGTGGAAATGGAAAAGGATGTCCGTGAAAACTGACTATTAATTGTTGAATTAAAAACGCTAATGCTTGCAATTGGTAAATACAGAGCATTTAGTCAGAATTGCAGGCACCAAACTCTAGGTGCGAGTCACTTACAAAAAATGAAGGCATAGGGGACGGCGCAGTGTGGTCCGTGATGAGGGGAGTGACCAAGACCGACTTACGCACGTCGTCTCCGCTACACTATATATGGGAATTTCTCCCTTTCGGGATTTGCAAGCAATAATGCCCATTTGTCCCAAAGCTACGAGCCTTACCTTTATATATATATATATATATACACACACACTATAATCTTATTATCGAATATTTAATAACTATTTTTTTTTGTATAGACATATCTTTTAGTAGAATCTTACACACTAAACAAATTATATGTTGGTAGATTTTTTTTTCCTTCAATTATGTACTTATTGAATCTTTAATGCAAAAGCTATTTCTCCCATTTTTAATATAAAAATTAGTTTATAGTATAATTTATAATATACATTAATTTTTATATTAATGATTATGAGAGTATTTAATTAGTTTGCACATATTAAAAATTTTAAATAAATTACTTAATAATAATAAATATAATAGAACTTTATAAAAAATATTTTACATAATATTAAATTATATATCAGTTTTTTAGTTATATAAATTAATTTTGAGAAATTGATAAATATAAAAAGTAAAATAAATTGAAGTTTTAGCAACTGTTTAGTTTTTTTTATGCAATTAATAAACCAACATCCATTAACCTACACGAGGGGCTCGTCCCATCCCATTTATGATTGACTAGCTTATTTTTTTTTTGTCTACCCGGTTTATCAGAACTTTGCCTCAACTATATCTAGATCTGACCCGCGTCGCGTACCTGGCTATGGTGAGTGAGTCTCCCAACAGAAATTTTTTATATTCGCCAAGGCCCGAATTCGAGACTTCACTTAAGCGATATCAAGCCGCTTATCACTCGAACTAACTCCCGTTGGTACTAGCATGTTGTTAATGAAGGTGGCAATGACATGTCACGATTCAATTCACCATGCATCCATACTATAGTTCCCTCCATAGGACAATGCAAAGGTATACCCCACAGATTTGTCAACTTTGTCATGTCCATGTCCATAAAATATCGCAGACGGGGTCGTTAATGTGGGCCATTCGATATCAAAATATCATGATAAAACGAGTGAACATGTAAAAGAGCTCTCCAAATAAACCCTAAACCATAAACTTCGGCCTTAAAAAAAGATTTACGTCGAATCTATATAAATTTTATTGTATAATTTTTTTTTTACTTTTTTTTATATTATCTCTTCATTTAAATAATTTTTCATGTCCTTAATGCACCTGTTACGGGGAGATGGAGTAGAGGATCCATCCATGGTAGAATCCGGTGATTCATAAAGCTCATAAAGGGCATCTGCGCAAAAGACTCAACAATCTGAGTTGTGTTTATACTTCTCATAAGCCCGGTTTATGTTTACTGTTCCCAGATATGCTTGAAATTTCTCACCGAAACTCCTGCACGTGCCCACCTGCTGCGGCTTCGTTTTGCAGAGCTCGAAATTAAAGATTTAAAATGGAGCCACTGAATTAATACGAAGGTCTGGTTATTCAGTCCGTCTGCACGCTTCCCTATTGATTCCGCACGAGGCGTGCTATTTTGAACACTCTATAAAAAGACTAAAGAAAACGGTAAAGGACGATGAGACAGAGGATCGTAACACCAGTTTCGCACCATAAGATATGGAGTGAGGTTTCATGCCTGGGCTCTTCCAAAGCAAAAAATGGACGACTTTATGGGACCTTCTTCTAACAACTAATAAATTGATGTGGATGGTGACCTAAAATAGATCAGAAAAGCAAGTGACTTGGGAATGGAAGGTGTGTTTTGTAAATCCCGGATAATAGTAAAGAGCAGGCAATAGGGTGATTACTTACCTGCATTGATCCATTCCACCCAACACCAATAATTCAAAAGCAATCTCTGGTTTTCTTTTTTTTGGGAAAAACAGGTATTACACTGTTGGATCATCCACTGCTTGCAGAACTTCAAATTTACGGATTAACCCTGAAACAGGAAAATTCAAAACTCCTCGGTGAAGTAGCAGGCCCCTTTTAGTTGTTTTCTAACGTATAACTACAATTCCATGCCTAAAATCGTACAAAAAATAATAGGAAGAAGTAGAAGAAAAGTGCATAACGGAATGTGGCCTTAACATTAACGGCACCAAACCTCTGTAAGTTGTTACGGATGTCTCTTTCGTGCTTCTGTCTCTGGTCAGACGTAATAAAATGCAGAAATAAACAAAGGAAAGAACTCCATATGGCATGCCAGAGATAAAACAAGCCTCTATCATTAGGCAACAGATATTATGAAAATTATGGTATTGGCTATTGGACTGCTAATTTGGCCCATGAATAATTCATTCAGTTGAATTCATTCCCAATATATGTCATCCTTAGCATATTTAATGAACTGATTTACTCTACAGTTTCTGAAGTCCTAAGTGAAGGTCTACTAACTGTTTCAAGGCTTGGGCGTGAGCTAAGTCCAAGGACAAATATTAACATAGGCATATACGTGCAGTACATATCTGTCGCTCCAAATTTATACCCACATGAATATCGACTGTGGTAGAAACACAAGTACTTTATGGAAATTCTCAGCAGCCTTGCATTGCAGCATATATTCTTAATAGGACTGTCATATCTCACCGTCAACAATAATAACAATAACAAACCTTATCTTAAAAAATATGATTAGGTATATGGATCACACTACTGTTAATATGCTCTATCAAGTGATACTTCAACGTGTCTGTCCAATAAAACATGTGATACCACCCTAACTCAAACCATACTGGATGAAAGTGTTATTTACCTACTAATCCTCAATTTCTAAAACTGGAATAAACCAATTCTGGAAACTAATTCGGCAACAACAGCGCTCGTTACCTAATGGTGACTCTTTTCTATGCAATCATCCAACAAATATAATCATATGGTGCAGGACAAATCTTCCCCGTCAACGTAGTTTCGTGTCCATTCTGCCTACATAAATTTTGAAGTGCAAGATGTGCAACAAAGATTTTGAAAAGAAAGCATTATTACCAATAAATCTGGGATGAAAATTTTAAGCCACTCTCTCAAAAGCATTATCAACAGTATAATGTGATTCTAAACAAATGGTCTGGAAGAGGTTAAAATGTCAGAGCAACGAGTTCATCTCTTCCCTCCCATCCCTATTTCGACTTCCGGATACTTTCCTCTGAAGGAATTTCAAGCATTGCTCCTGCATGCTCTTGGCCCGGTTTCACCGCTGCAGCAACTCAGTTTGTTAAAAGTTGGAAAGCAAATGACTGATCAAATACAACTTCGATTGAACAAATCACAGGCATCCATGTGGGTTTGGGTTAAAACAAGAAATGAACGGCCAAATAAGAAAATTCAGAACACACAGACAAGGCAATTTTTTTATACCAGATAAATAATCCGGGAACTGAAACCGGTGACAAAATTCAAAGGCATTTGTTGACACTATTTGGAAGGTAATTGTTAACTATTTAATTTAAATTGGAAGGCAGACAGTGATTCAAGACTAATTCATGAATGTCATTTTTCTTTCGGTGAATTATTCCATATAACATTTTGTCTTAGGTGGGATGAAGTGTTTGTCAAATTTGGAAATCTCATGGTCCAGTGAATCAGATATCCAGACACTGCTGCACCAAATAGCATCTATATATCGATACAACACCAAGTTTTTATTTTGACCTTCTCGTTTATTATGTCAGGCTTATTTGCTGCCCAGATATCTTCCGTAGACACGAGAAACAGAAGTAACAGTTGGCGGGTGAAAAATCTAAATCCCAATAAAATATAAACTACTAAACCTTGCGATAAGTTCGGTTATTTAGCGGGCAAATTTCTTAAACAAAAGTATATAATGGATGATACATATACAGCCCCACAAAGGAAAGAAAAGGGAACAAAAAAACAATAGAGACGATTCAAGAACTAAAATAATGATGGAGATCAAACTATCAAACAGATGGAGTGCACAAAGAAGTAAGACAAGAATTGTCCGTCACACGATACATAAAAATGAAAGAATTTGATGGTGCAGATTAAAGAAAGAGGATCAAATACCGTAGCTTCCGGCGCCAGAATTGAGCTTGGCCTGGACAATCATGTGGGTAATAAAATGGGAGGCCTCATTAGCATCTTGAAGTAGCCTCTGGATCTCGGAGGTCACGTTCTTGTTCTCCTCGAATCTTTTGCGCACCTCCCCAGCCGACTCCTTCAGCATCAGCGTGTCACCGGCGAACCTTTTCCGAGTAGCTCTCAGAAGTGCTCGGTATGCACTCAACACTTCCCCTCTCGCCATCTCCCCTTCCTTCAGTTTGACGCCGCTTCTCCTGAAATGAACCTCATACAGGCTACGGCACGATGTCAAATGGCCGGATTAAAAAAGCAGCAGGTCATACTGTTATTGTCTTTGGGCCCGTTTAAAGTAGACGTTTATTAATATCCATAAATTATTAGTTGAGGTGTAAACAATTTTATCTATATAAAAATGATAATACAAGTTCTTTTTATAAAAAAACATATTTATTAAAATATGCCAAAATTATTTGTACTCTAAACTTTTTAAAAGGTATTGATATCCTGACTAAATTAAAAAGAAGAACAAGAAAAAATCTTTTCAAACTCCTATTCCATTCGTCCCATTTGTCATTGGCCTTATAATCCATTAACCTTAACATCCCTTGAATATGAGGATATTCTTGAAGTGAATGATGGGAAAAAAGGAAGAATCATATCCCAGTTTTGTTGCTTTTTGAGGCCACAAGTGACTTGATATTATGTTTTACTCCCATGAAGGTATTTAGCTGATAAATATCCCTTAAATATGGAGTATGTTTTCTGTCCAATAACTGATAAATTAAAATGACATTTTATTTTAACGTGAAATTTCTTATATATACAACACATATCCATAATTATACCATAGATGGAATATTGAATATATACATGAACATCACAAAATATTCGCTCTTATAAGACACCCATGCACACAACTCACAAAAATCAAGCCGTACCACACCCAGATCCTCCTTTTGTATCTGCTGAAATAGACGGGATATTGACCTGGCAAATTGATCAGGCATCATATGGACACTCTAAAGCCAACCTTCAAAATCAAACCAACAAAGCAGCATAACCTTGAACATCACAGGGCCAGGCCTTTATGATGAGGAGGGATTGATTTTTCACTTTGGTTTGTTTTGAAGCTCAAAGTCTTCATCTTCCCGTCATTTCAATGCATCAACCATTCTGCAATCGTGTTTCCTCCGTCGGCACCTATGATGAGATTTTTTATCTAACAGAGTGTTCTCCTTCTCCCCAACCGTCTCTATTTTTGAATCTGCAGCCACTGCAATCATGTTCAAGTTAGTGTCTCAAATTTTACACTACCAATACCAACTATAAGTTTTGCACACCACACGAAAGCAGAACAAACAGCTGTATTCTCACTTGCATTCAACACCTGTGTGGTTGAAATCAAACCAATCCCACGTAATAGGCCAATAAACGCAGAAACTTGCCTCTCTTTCTCTTTCTCTTTCATGCACAAAAAAGCCAAGAAAGAAAGAATTATGTCCGTGTCAATACTCATACTGAACACGACAATATATTATGAGACAACATGTATATGTTCAATTGAGACTGTCTATCATGTTTATGTCACTACTTATTCTTCCAAAGCCATATGAGGAAACCTTGAGAATCAGCAAACTTCCTCTGGTGCATTTAGAAAACAAATCATTGAACAGCTAAAAAATAAGAATCAACATTGTCTAAGCCTTTAAGAATAGTTGAAGTCCTTTTATCAAAGGAAAATTGGTTAGCAAAACCATCTTATTGTTAGTGTTGCATTGCCAACAACTTGGCGGGTAGATTTCGATCCCCCTTTACCTGCGACTCAACAAAACAAAAGTTCGTCAAATTCCAAAGACATGGTATCATGGAAACGAGTAACCTTCATGCGTGTTTCCACATTTCACCTCCTAACACCAGCTATGACGTCATCAAATCAGTATGAATAAACATCATTCCAACGTGTATTCCTTGACAGAATTGTTACAGCAATCAACCCTCAAGAGGAGTTTGTATTAGCAGTACTCTTTTAAACTCTTGGAGCTCTTTTAGTCAAGAATCACCTCCCCAAACAAAGCACCAAGTTCGTAATCGCACCATATATCATCAACAAGAATTTTCCCGGAGAAATAACCCCATACGATATCGATCAAGCCTCTGGAAGGGACTAAAGCATAAAAGCTCAAATTTTAAGGAGACGACACCGGCTACAAGAGAGACGCGAGAACTAACAGGCTGATTCAAGAACAAAATCAGAAGCAGGGAAAAAATGGATCTGCTAGTTGATCGCCCCAAAATAACATTCGTGCATCGTCATCTTCCTCATCAAGCTCGTCCCCATATCCAAACTCGGCATCCCCGCGATAGCCTGGTTCACTCCCATACCCCGACTCATCTCCGTTGACATCAGAAACCCCACTTATCCCAAATCCAATACCAGATTCTCCTTCTCTGCACTCCCACCATCTCTCTCCTTGTCCTGTCTAGAATTCTTCACTTCACTCACATCCGATGACCAATTCGCGTCTCCATTCCCGAACAACTCTCCGCTCGAATCTGTTCCCGTTGCCACTGGAAAGTCAGAACACGTCCCATGTGCAGCGGAAACCCCAACCGAGCAGCACCTACGGGTTCCACTCCGGTCGCTGCTCCGACCTGATAGAGACCTGGACCCTCGGCGGCGCCTCTTCCGAGCGATAAAGTGGTAGCTTCCAATTTTATATCGGTCAGCTGCAATGGGCTTATCGTCGTCCATCAGGGTCAATCTGGACATGTCGATCGCATCGAGCGGGAAAGGGGTGGGGGCACGGTCGGAGGGACAGGGTCGCTTGGAGCGTATGCCATTGGAAGAGCAATAATAGGGCATTGAGTTAGTGCTGAGATGAGGTTCGGATTCTATGGTTTTAGAGTTAGTGGTCTGGAGGTGAAGAGGCCTCCAACTATGCAAGAGTCTAGAAGATGGCGTGAATCTGAATGGTGAGACATGGATTTGATCATTGGAATTCGTATCAACAGTGTTCTAGAACAGCACGGACAATTGGAAACAAGACGTCGGAGCCTGCTGTCGTGAGGGGGATTGAAAAATCTAGAATATAATTCTTTTTATTGACGGAACTGCCAGAGAATGTTGTTGAGGGTGGGAGCAGCGGATCCTGAAGTAGGGAAGAAGCAATCTATAATCAAACATTTTTATTCGCCCTAGTCGTGCATCGACGTCGTCACCATGAAATATCTTTATATATGATCCCCACACTAATTCATACTACTAGTTACCTCAAGTTTATGAATTAAATAATTAATTTATAAAAATTTAAAAATTAATAAAATTTATTATTTATAAGAAAATATTATCCTTGAATCATATCTATATTGGAATCAATTTCGATAAAAACTCTTTAAATAAAAAAAAATAATTTAAAAATAAATTATAAACATGTAAATTAAAATTTTATATTTTAAATTAAAATAAATTTTATAATTAACTCTTACAATTAAAATATGAATATAATAAAACAAATAGAATTACTGGTTTACTTGCTAAAAGAGCATTTGGTAGGGCTTATGGATTATAGCTGTTGGGGCTTGATATCTTACTTGAGTATTGAATTTTAAACTTGGTCGTGGAGTTATAATTTTATTTCCCGGTTGTAGTGTTGTTTCTGGTGTATAACAAAAATTATGAATGGTGATGAGATTTGTTTTCAAATTTTCATATAAAACATAAAATTCACATCTAGTGGGAAACATGAAGAATCTAACAGTCAATCACAATAGATGGGTTATAGTCTATATTAATATTTTTTACAAGTAAAGCCTGCAACCATTCTTAACAAAAATATTCAAGGGGGCGAGCACTCCCTTTGACCCCTGTCGTTTTGACCTTTTCCCTTTGACCACTTGGCCCCCTGCCTCATGTTCCCCCCGCAAGAAAGAGATAAAATTGTTTACTAATTTTGAACATTAGCGTATATAAAAATTTTTTGTTAAAAAATTTATCTACTATAATTAGATATGTGACGCGGGTCAAATCTAAATATAGTCGGGGTAAGATTTTAGTGAATCGGGTGGACAACAAAAAAATTTATTTATTATAACTAACAAGAGAGTTGGCATGAGTGATAAGCGATTCAATATTATTTAAGTGAGATCTCGAGTTCGAGCCTTATTGTATGCAAAAAATTTCTGTTGGGAGACTCACCTATCATAGCCAAGTGCGCGACACGGGTCAAATCCGGATATAGTCGGGGTAAAGTTCCGGTGAATTGAGTTGATAGAAAAAAAATTGTTTACTATAGGTAATGACAGTAGGCGTAAAAAATATGCTAATATATTATAAAGATGTGAGTTTAATTCGCATTATTATTGTGAGAGCTCATTTGATAAGTGATATCTTAAATCCCTTATAAACATTCTCTAAATTATGGGTTATGCTCCTAACTTTAGTGAGAAATTCATATCAAATTTATCTAAATTTTTTGTTATAAAAATAATTATTTGTAGCAAAACGATTTAATTTAATAGAAAAATATTAATTTTTCGTAATATAATAAATTAATGTTTAAATTTATATTAAAAAAATACGTTTATATTTAGTATCTAATATTTTTTAAAAAATAAATGTGTGCTTATTTATTACCCAATAAGCTCGTACTAGGAAAAAGCTAATTACTAATGTACTAATAAAATTTATAAAAAAATTATACTATTTATAAAAACATTCTCACCTCCAATTATATCTGGCATAAGCTACAGAAACTTACTATATCCATAAGAATGACTCATATATAGTTTATATAACATTTACTATTTTGCTGGTAAAAAATATCCGTCTTGTGGATTCTGATCACTTGCAGGATTTGCAAATCTCTTTTCTTCCCATTTTTGTAAATCCTAAATCCGTTCGTAACTAGGAATCCATCGTCACAGTTGGAAAAGAATGAAAAAAAATCCGGGTCACATAAAACCCGCACGTGACTAGACGGAGCCCGCGAGGCCTCTAATATCTTCAGATAGGCGTCACGACGTTTTTAGTTTATAACCTCTTCGCCTGGTGCCGAGAAGAGCCCGTCGCTCGTCTTCTAAAACTATAACCCTAAATTCCATCTGTTCACTTCAATACGAGGTATCCCAGCTCGTTTCAAAGGGGAGGGGATGCTGGGCGATGAAATCTCTAGGGTCTTGTTGTATTTTTGACGAGGCGGAGAAAAATCAATTTTTGGGTTTTCTTACATTACGCTGATTTTGTTTTTATATGTTGAATTAGTTCAACTGCAAGTTTTGAAACTGAACACGGTCGATGTGCTGTTCACCAAGGGATGATCCCCTTTTATTTTCAATCCTTGATCTGATCGACCTAGATGATTATTGGGATTTTTGTTTCTAGTTTCTCTCGCGTATTGTGAGTTTCTTGGACTAATTTATTTGTAATTATTTTACATTTCATAGGAAAAATGAGTAGACGTGCAAGCAGAACTGTCTACGTTGGGAATTTGCCGGGTGATATTCGTGAAAGAGAAGTGGAAGATCTGTTTCTAAAGGTAGTTTGGCGCTTTTCTTTATTTTCAAGGCCTCCTGGATCTACCCTATTGGTGTTTACTGCTATGCGATTTTGTGTCTTCTTCTGGGTCATGTTCTATCACTTAGAGTTATTATTCTGAGTTAGCGTGATTGAATGTACGTACTTATTAAGGCTGGCGGGGAAGCTGCAAATCTTCAATATATGAGGGCTGGTTTGCCTAAATGTTTCAGAATAAATGTGATAAAGTGTGTGATTCTTGATGAATATTTCATGTTTTAGAAAGGATTAGCAGATTCATGGTGCCTGGGCAAATTTTTGGTGTCTTCTAATTGAAAAGGGACTGTCTTTAATTCTAAATTCCAGTATTTTTGCCAATTGATTGACAAATATGAACCAGACATTTAACTGGCCTGTTGGGGTGCAAGGCAGCTGGCCACCATCAGACAGCGCAGGCCTCTGCAATACTGCAACTCCGCTGAAATGAGATGGATATAGTGGGAGACTGGGAGTAAGGGTAGAAATGGCCAAATTCTGTTGATTGTAACTTGGAAGTAACTAAGAAGGTAGATTAGGAAGTTGAAGTTGGTAGGAGATAATTACTAATGTATGCTATGCTATTTGTTTTTTTCATAATGTAAGGTAGATAGAGCTTTAGAGGTAGAGGACTCTCATGGATGAATGAATAATATAACTGTGACATTAAAATAAACGGGGCCTGTGAAATGCTTTTAGATTAAAATTTCTCATCTTTGTCAGTCTTTGTATACAATTTATATACAGGCAAAGATTCAGCTAGTATTACTTTGAACATTACAAATATGCAAATATGTATCTTAATATTTGTTGACTTTTAAAAGTTTAATTGATAATCTCTGTGTTAAAATTCATACACCTGAATCATGCCAACCAAATACTCTTTTCCACGGTGTTGTGATCTGATTGGCTTACCAACTAATTATACCCCACCTATTGCGAATCATGCAAAACCTTTATAACAAGGCAACCATGGTTGGGCCCCTTTTTGGATAAAAAAAGAATTGGGTCTTATTTTGATCAAAGCCGTTTGAAACTTTAAAACTTGATACTGAAAACCGTTAGAACATACGAGGACATAGGTTTCCTTCTAATATTTATTTGTGGATTTCATTTTATCCAAATTATAGACTAGTAAAGGGGATTGTGGAAAATCAATATATTATTGGAGATGATATGTTCTATGTTCGGTAGAGTATAATCATTCATTTCTCTTCTGGAGTAATGTGCTTGCACTGATTAAAATTTCTTCCTTATAAATCTTTACTCTGCAGTATGGACACATAACTCACATTGACTTGAAGGTTCCACCCAGACCCCCTGGGTATGCATTTGTAGAGGTGAGTTTGATTTGCCAGGTTGTTATTTTTCTTATTTTACGCTATTCTAATTATTGATCAATTTTTGCAGTTTGAGGATGCTCAAGATGCTGAAGATGCAATTCGCGGTCGTGATGGCTATGATTTTGATGGACATCGGTTGAGGGTTGGTTATATCTTTCTTGCTATGGTTATATGATAGGTGCAGCACCTTGCCAGTATGTTAAGTTAATATATTTGTAGGTAGAGCCTGCACATGGTGGACGAGGTCATTCATCATCCAAGGATCGATATAGTAGTCACAGTAATGGTCGAGGTGGACGTGGGGTTTCTAGGCGCTCTGAGTACCGAGGTTTGTGATTTTTCCTTGGAAACACTTGTAACCTGTTGCAAGAAACTGTTTGATTTGTTTCCTGAATTTTCATTTTTCCTTATGCAGTACTAGTCACTGGGTTGCCCTCTTCTGCTTCCTGGCAGGATCTTAAAGTGAGATATAGTAATTATTTAATATTTTGAAGAATTTTTCTTGGACGGTAGATGAATGTCATAAAAATGATTTTCTAAATTCAGGATCACATGCGGAAAGCAGGAGATGTTTGTTTTTCTCAAATTTTTCATGATGGTAGAGGTGAGATATATTCAACTTGATTTATCTGTTTTAATTTCTCTACAATTATGTGGATGTCAGCAACTTAACTCTTTGCTGTCAAAGTAATTTTTTTTTGGTTATTCTCAACCTGCAATCGTGTTTTTTTTTTTTGGGTGGGAGAGTGGAGTTTGAGGCTGTAAAAAGGGTGTTGTGATTTGTTATTTTTCCTACTTTTATTTACTTCTATTCTTATTTCTCTGTATTATTATGGTTTTCTATAGGAACAACTGGGATTGTTGATTACACAAACTATGATGACATGAAATATGCTGTAAGTTGCTTCAATCTTAGTATAATTTTATTAATTTCTAAGTAATATTGCACATTTACACATAACCTTCTATTTTGCATTGTGTTGTGACCATTAAATATGGGATTATACCTCTTCAGATCAAGAAGCTTGACGACTCTGAGTTCCGGAATGCATTTTCCAGAGCTTATGTTCGTGTAAGAACGAAATATGTCATTTAGACAAGTTGTTTTTGGGAATTGTACTTATCAATTTTCTGTGTTATTATAGGTGAGGGAATATGATTCGAGGCGGGACTCCTCTAGAAGTCCTAGTCGTGGCCGATCTCATTCTAGGGGGAGAAGTTATAGCCGCAGTCGTAGCCGTAGTTACAGTCGAGCACGTAGTCAGAGGTCTAGTCACTTTGGTTTGAATCAATCCTTATCCTTATGTGAGATTTGCAATTGACTTTTGTTTGTACGTTTTATTTTATTATGCAGCAAATCTCCAAAGGGTAAATCTTCACAGCGTTCACCTGCTAGATCTCCTTCAAGATCTGTTTCGCTCTCACGTTCTCGCTCGAAGTCAAGGTCCCGTTCTTTGTCAGGGTATGAACTATAAGTTTCCGTGTGCTTTGTCCATTTGTTTATTATTGCTCATTGTCGTAGTTTACTCTCTGAAATATTACTTTTTGTGATAGATAGTGTTATTCGCTATCTGAATGGCTGGTTTGCTAGTCCTATGTAGACTTTTTTAGATGTACAAAGGGATCAAAAGAGCCCTTTCTGAAGGACGTTTAAGATGGAATGAGAGAAACATTTAGAGAATAGGTACTGATGGTGAATGGGATCCAAGTAATGTACAAGTAGTGAATCATGATTCTTGTACCAATAATTTATTTAAATGTGAGCAGTTCTAAATTTCAATTGCTTTGTTGCTAGTGAAGTCAATTATGCACCTTTTATTGGTCGTCTTGTTAATTATTAGTCTGTAAACTGTTTTGGTTGGCCATAAGAATGTAAATCGTTTCATTTACCGCCCTTCCCTCCCAAAAATGCAATGGATAAAGGAACTTACCGTTGGCAGTAAGTTTCTGTGTACGAATAAGAGGCTATTGTGTCGAAATACAATGTTTTCATAATTTTTCTTTATAAATTAAGATATAATCATTATTTTGGACACCCAACTATTGCTTTCTCCCTGCCTCTCCTATCATTTCCCTCCCCATTTTTTCATGTTCGTGGGATCTGTGGCAAAAGATGCCACCTTGTCAGAGTACTCGGTTTCTCTTTTGTTTTGTGAAAAAATTCCTTTGTTTTTTTCCTTAGATATGTATACTTGGAGCAAACTGGGAATTGGAAATTAGGAACTTGGTGGGATTTGGTTCAATTGCCTGCAACTCAATTTGTTGTGGAGGTATGATATTTTTAAGATGGGCGACTTTGGATACATTCAAAGTACATTTATTCTAATGCTTTTAGCATGTGGATGTCCATGGGTGCTAGATTGGGAATCAAGGAGATCATGGATTGCTATTTTAGAGCGGGATGTCTTGTGTGCTAAAGCATGTGGGATTTGGAAATCACCATCAATGAGAGTAATAAAGAGAATTTCATACAATTGTCAGCTCCAAGATTTGCCACGCTAATAGGATGCACTATATGGATTCTCTGGATTGTTATGGTGCAGTAGGGAAGAATTCTTCTCTCCAATCCTGGTGTCCTAATATTACCTTATAATGCTTTATTTTTACTGGCATCTCATCCTATTTTATAAAAGTAGAATGTCTATAAGTTTGCCTTTATTTTCTTTCTTTTCTAATTGAGGCTTTTATAATTTAATTATGTCTGGATGTACCTCTTTATCATGATTATTGACTTGGGAGAATCATCAAGGCCAGTTGGATCAAATTTGATTGGAGGAACTTGTGGATTTTAAATTATGTTTCTGGAACTTTTGCAGATCACGATCAAGATCCAGATCTCCTTTACCTTCGGTGAGTGAATTTTGTAACTCTAATCTAATGTGGATTTGGTTTATGTTTGAAGTGCAACATTGAATGGGGCTCTTAGCCTTTTGATTTAACCCATGACTTAAGGCAAAGCATGGGGATGTCAAGGTATAAATAGAATTTCATTATTGGTTACCGTGAATCTTTTGATTTTTAAACCATTATGGGCACTTGCGTTAGACATTTATAAGGTCTAGTGCGTTTCAATGGAAAACTTGAAGTTTGGCCTGCAATTCTAGTAGGTCAGACCCCCTTTTCCCCTCCTGAATCGATGGTGTATATTTGGCAGCGTAATAAAAGCCCAAAAAAGAACAGTACCAGCAGAAGCCCAAGCAGGAGCCGGAGCCGGAGCAAGAGTTTGTCTCGGCCCCCCTCATATTTCACATTTCCCTTGATGATTGCCTTTCATTCCCCATTTGAATATTTGTGTCAATATGACTCTGGCGTACTTTAGGCTTTTCTTCTTGGCTGATTGGTTCTTGTTTCTTGCAGGTGAGCTCTGATTGAGTTCTATGAAGTTTGCGCTGTAAACTGACATCGGCCAAGTAAAACAGCTAATTGGCTTAAAGTTGTTGATTAAACTTTCTGAATTGAACACACTTCGACCTGTATCTTGTCTTTTCTTTCTTAGTCCATGAGGATTAGTGGATTCTAGCTTTCTTCTGTATGAGACTGTGGAGTGTTTTTATTCTATTCGGTCATTAATAGTGGGTATGATCCAAGGATCGTTGGCAAGAAGTCTTTTCAACATGAAACCGAAGATGCTGTTAGCCGTTATCTCCTACTTCTGAAAAGTTTGGTTGACTTTGGATCTTGCATTATTTTTATTTCTTAGACCCCAAGGGCATTTCTCGTCATTTTTAATTTCCAATTAGAAGAGAATAATGGGATGCTCGAGTAACTGATGTAACAGGGAAGGTTTTCAGTAATTTAAACTTTACACAATGTTAAATGTGTTCAATTAGTCAATCTCCAATCTCCATTTAGAACAAAAATTATGCGAAGACGTGAGGTTTGCGAGTCATATAGTGTGATTTATTTTCTTAAGCCTCGTGTGATGGGATCCACACTAATATTTTTTGTCTAAAAGGAAACAAGGATTTGATTTGTGGGGAAGGGGGGAGGTGATTTATTGCAATTGGCAATGTCCGGTACAAAACTGTCTGTTGTTTATGATATACAAAGCAATAAGTCTCTCAAGTTGCAGATTCGATTCACCTCCATAGATTCTTCTCGTTTTCCTCCAATTCCACTGCTCCTTCTTCTTCCACCTTCGTATCACAAGCTCTTAATCAGGCATGGCGGGCACCGCCTTCTCATTGCTCACCGACGATACTATTCTCAACATTTTTCTTAAGCTCGACGACGATCTCCGCCATTGGGCTCGTCTCGCCTGCGTCTGCACCAGATTCTCCTCCCTCATACTCAATTTCTGCTGGAAAAACCAGTGCTCCCAGAACATGCCTTCCGTCGTCTCCCATCTCCTCTCCGATTGCTCGTCTCCGCCCGGCGGTTGGGCTTCCTTGCATAAGCTCGCCGTGTGTTGCCCTGGCCTCCTTAATGCCGGGGTCCTCTTAGAGAGCTCCGATTTGGGGCTTGAGCTTGAGCTCGGCCCGGACGAGAATTATAAGAGATCGTGTTCCCCGAAAACGACGGGAACACCCCGAGATTTGCTCGACTCGGTTGGATAATAACTCAGATGTTGGTGGTGCCCGTGAGTCGGATTGTTATTGGTCCCTTTTCGATGATCTTTATTTTGATAATGTCTACGATACTTCTGAATCCCAGCACAATTCGGAACCTCAAATCCATGAAGAGGTTGAGAAAGGCGTCGTCGGTGGCGAAATCTCTTCGTATAAGAAGAGGAAGGTTTTTGGATCATCGAGGTCGCATTTGGCTTCTGGAATCTGGAATCTGAGCAGAGAGCGGGGGAGCAAGCTGCTTGCCAGACAATTTCGAGACGATTGTCTGTACATTTGTGACTGGCCTGGCTGTGTGCACGCGGAGGAGAAGAGGACCTATATGCTCTTCAGAGGCATTTTCAAGAACTTTAAGCGGTCCCGTGTGTGGAGAACAATCAACGATGGCAATCGGAAGAAGATCGATCTGCATTGCGCTTTTTGCCTGTGTAAGGGAACTTGGGATTTGCACTCTGCTTTCTGTTTAAAGCGAGTTTTTGGGTACCACGAAGATGGCGAACCAGCTGTTCGAGCTTATGTCTGTGAAAATGGTCATGTCTCTGGGACGTGGACGGATTTGCCGATGTACAATTGATCCAAATATTAGGGTTTCATGTGAACTTACTCGTTATAGTGAGAATCCATTCTACTTGGCCGCGTATTACTACTATTACAGTTATATTGCATTGTTCTCTGTTTCAATGCGTTGTTTATGTGGCTTGTGATATTGCCAAAGGAACCTGAAATGTTGAGTTACATGAAAACATAGTTGAAACTGGATTCACCTCCCTAAATATGAGGATGAGTCCGATTGTTTTTTCATTTGGTAGCATGAACCCTATTGTATGTTCTGTGATCTGAATTACTGTTTGGTGGAAGAATGTCTCGTAGCATATCTGCATGTGGGAAGATGGTAGTGATGTAGGGCTTGTTTTGCCGTTCCCTATCGGTTATCTCGGAATATGTCATCAGTTTAATAATCGTAGGGGTCAATATTTTAATGGTTCTTTCTGTCCCCGAATCCCAGAAAACGGGCACTGATAGAAAAAAGAGTCAAACAAGACGATATTGTTTTGGAGTAAATTATTATGCCCCTTCTTCATGCGCTTGATCCTCTACAGTTGCTTTTTCTTCATCATTGTTGTCAGTTCAGAATCCAGGTGGTGTTTCAACAATTTCACGAGGTCTGTCGAAATGTAAGATTCTAAATCCTGCTTTTTGCAATTGGATGAACTGTATCTTGTCTCGTTGCTTGGATTTATGGTTATCGGTCCAGAAATGCTCGGTTTTTTGCTTTTTCTTTCTTTTGTTTTTTTCCGCCTAATTTTACTCCTCTCTGACTTAGACCTACAGTATTATTATTATATGTACTTTCGTTAGTTTTATTTGGCTAACACACGCGCGCGCGTATATAAAGTTGTTGCTTTCGTTTGCATTTTCTGATGCTCATTTTCTTTCTTTTATTTTTTTTATTTTTATAGTATGTGACGTAATCATTGAGTACGGACTTTTTTTCCCCAAGCAAAAGTGGAACTTTTGTAATAACAAACAAAATTGACAAGTTAACCTACTTTTAATTTTCTTTCTTACACTTCATATTTTGGGATAGAGGGAGTACTAATCTTAAAATCATTGAACTAAGAATAAGACGAATGCGGAGGGGATAGTAATGAGTATGTATATGAATGTCTATCTTTATTAATTAATTTTTTCTCTAAAAAAAATCTAAATCTAAGATACGATCCTAATGAATCCCCATGAGAGCCAGTGGAAATTGCACATTGCGCCTATCGGGTAAGTGTCCGGCGAGCTCAGGGCTCTTTGCATCACCGCCGATGCCGCTTCTGATGCTGTGGGCCAGCTAGTCAAATGACTAGACCGTTGAGGTTGAGGCTAAGTTTTTTTATTGGATTGATTTTATTTTTTATTTTTTTTTTCAGTATCGTTTACAAAGAGGGCCGGGATCGCAAAATAGAGATCAGAGAACCACTAGAGCAAGTGGGTCAGAAGGCTTTTTTTATCTACAAAGAAAATGGTTAACACTCTGTTTTACACTGTTTGGGTTTGCGTCTACACCAGCGACTATAACGAACCTTTTTTTTTTTTTAAGAAAGATGATGGTACATGTCCTCACTTAAAGTAACGGAAGAATACCTTATAAATTAGATTAAGATAAATTAAAAAGACAACTAAAATTATACAAATTGCCTATGAAAAGAAAAGCTTTACAAAAATAGTATATAAATGTTAAAGCTATTCAAAGTGTGATTGATGATAGCTTTGATTTGTGCTAAAATTTTGTCAAAAGTATATGTTTCATCTTAAAAGAGTGGTCTATTTCTAGCCTCCTATATTTTCTAACAAAGAAACTTATGTCAATTTTTCAATAAACATGTAGTTACTTAGTTAACATAATTTTTCTTAACCACTATACAGTATCTTGTCCGAAAAAATCACTAAAAAGATCTCGGGGAAGGATTTTCTTTCAAACACTAGAAGCCAAAGAATATAATTTAAAGATGCAATCAATATTTTCAATTCCCCATGATAAAGCTTACAAGTCAAGTGAGCAGTCATCATACGTATGTGATTTTTTTTATTTGTAAGGAGCTTCTGTTTGAGTAAGAGCCACATAAAGGTTATAGCAAGATATGCCATTGGTAACTTCGATATTTGTTTTTAAATTTTGTCCACATTATTCCAATCGAGAGATTCTATAGATTAGTATGATTATTTGACAGTAAAAATTCTTAAAGAGGTAGATGTCAAAAATAGAGTATTCCATTTCCAATAACCATTAATATCAATGTAATCAATTACTAGGCAAGAAATATCTACTTCATGAATGCTTGCAGAAGCAAGATGCTTTAGCGGGTCAAGATCAGCGACTAAAAAATCTGACTAGAATTTATTTAAGGCACCATACCCAAGCTTCCATTTAATGTTACAATGTATGTCCTATCAAAGCTTTGATAAATTCTTCCACAAATGAGGCTTAACAATGGAATCCGATTTAATGTTTATGCAATATTTACTTCTTAGGACTTTAACCTATAATAGATTATGCTGAGATCGAGATATTTTCTAAAAGAGTATGTTTGTTGATATCCTAACTTGTTAGAAATATTATGTTGAGTAAAAAAGTAAATATTTTGTGAGAAATAAATTTTTATTTTAGACTGACTTATCTTGTGTCATGAGGAACGACAAAATTTGGAGAGGTTTTTTTGAATTACTTGGACTTGAGTGTCCTTTGCATGTCTGAAAATGATCGAGTCATCTGCAAAAAAGAGATGAGAAAGAGGTATACCATGCTGTCTCATTTTAATAGTCTTCTATGCACAAGATAAAACTTCATGTGAGATGGCTTGTGAAAGTTTCTCTATGCATAATACAAAAATATAAGGAGATAACGGATCTCCTTGCCTAATACCCCGATTAGGCTCAAAAGAAGTAGAAGGTTTCCCATTCTATAATATTTGAATATTTGGGGATGTGATACAATCTATAATTAATCTTATTATAATCAAAGGGTCTTTGATAAAATTCTATCGTAATCTATCAAAAGTTTTTTTGAGATTTACTTTAATAGCAAGGTAGCCACTTCTCCTTTGTTTCTTCATCATAAAATGGCATCTATTTTTGATGAAGCTCGATTGGTAAGGACTAATAAAATTAAGAATAATTTCTGTTAGTCGCTTAACTACAATTTTAGTGATAGTCTTGTATATTATAGAACACAAACCTTTGGATGAAATTTTTTGATGAGTTTTGGTATACCAACTAGGGGATGATGTACGTTACGAACCTTAATTGCGCCAGTTAGAGCTATGCTCAGGCCGATGTAAGACCTAAGCTATACTATGCATTATGCAAATATCTGGACGCAAGATAGAATTAACTATAGGTTAGGTTTTATGCAAAATGCTGTGGGAATTGTTCCTAATTCAGGAAGTGCACCTCATGCACTAGTAGCACTAACTAGTGCACGGAATTCCTACATTATAACAGAAAAAAACTTGAATGATATCTTGAGTTAATATAGAGGGTGCTATTTGTGTACAAATTATTTACCGGTACTTTTTGGAAATTTTAATCCGTGACTTTTTACTGATTTTTTCTGTATTTGTAAAACAATATCTGATATTGAATGATATCCCTATAATTTATTTTATTGAATCCTCCTAATCTCTATTAAATCTACAAGTCCTTCTCCTCTCACCGTCTCAGTGAATGCTTCAAAAGTGCAAGGAGACAAATGATGATGTGACGCTGGATAAGCTCTCTTGCTAAACACACACTCCTGGACAAAACTTTCAACATCCATGGATCGTATTAAAGTAAGCTTGTACTATTTTGGATAAGTTCAAAAGAGAAGAAAACGACTGCCCCCTTGTATGGTATGCGTGGAAGTGAGGAGCAAGATTAATTAGCATATGTTACGGGAGGAGAGTAAGTGGAACTTGATCGTGACAGCTTGTCTGCAGGCAATTAGTTCAATAATTCATGGCAACCCAACCCGCCACAAAATAATCAATCAACAGTCGATTTCCTATGCCTGCACAAACATAGGGTATGCTTTTCTGTGCCCAAAAAAACGTAGAATATCGAATATAAAAGAAGCTATACCCTAATTCTCAGGCACAAACATAGGTCTTGACTCAGGCAAGAAGAAGGAAAGAAAGATGCAGCCAGATGCTTCATCTCCTACGCTTGCTAGTTTCTTGCTTACCCTAATTCTCTTGAGCTTAGGAGTGGAAGTGCATAGTGCTGATAACTATACCGTCAACGACTTCCCAGCTGACTTCATTTTTGGATCTGGCTCCACTGCTTATCAGGTTCTTTTCCCTTTTTGTGGCCTCCGCTTCCTTCCTTCCTTTTCCTTCTGTTCGTCTTTCTCTCCTTTCTCTGTTATGACTCTGATGGATGATTTGATTGTCGTTGTAGCTATTACTGATGTTTCTATATGAAATTCTGAAAAGGTTGAAGGAGCTGCGAAAGAAGACGGAAGAACTCCTAGTATCTGGGACACCTTTGCTCATGCTGGTTTACTTCTTCTCGCACTTGCTTCTCTTTGTATTCATCCTATCAGAAGATGATTTCTACTTGTGCATCTTCATAACTTCGTCCTAAGTTTTCTCGCTGTTTCCGTTGTGTTGTTATCGTGCACGAGGCATTTATTTACCCCAAGACGAACTCTCATATTAATATTCTACCATTTCTTATAATTAGGGCATGCGGATGGGGCCACTGGAGATGTAGCCTGCGACGAGTATCACAAATACAAGGTTTGTTTATACCCGCAATTCGCCTTTATCTGTGTGTTTGTTTTGTTTTTCCGCGATAAATTTTGCCGCTAATGATTTTTTTGAATATCTTCTCCAATGCAGGAAGATGTGCAACTGATAGTTGAAACAGGGCTTGACGCCTATAGATTTTCCATTTCCTGGTCGAGATTGATACCACGTATCATCCCCATCCTGAACTTCTGCGAATGAGATAATGGTTATTTTATTTATTTACATTCGAACTTTATAATAGCAACCGAATCACTTTTTACCCAGATGGCAGAGGAACCATCAACCCAAAGGGGTTACAGTACTACAACAATCTCATCGATGAACTTCTCATCAATGGTTTGAGTCTTACCCCCTTCTTTTCCAAAGAAAGCATTCATTCTTTTAGCTTCTTCAACTGATATATAGTATTTATTCCCGTGAACAGGAATCCAACCACATGTAACACTACATAACTTCGATCTTCCGCAGGCGCTTGAAGATGAATATGGAGGTTGGGTGAGTCGTGAAATCATGTACGTCCCTGACCTTTTTTTACCTTTCTGTGTTTTATCTTGTGGGTTCTATTAATGACATGAATGTGAATGCAGAAAAGACTTCACAGACTATGCTGATGCGTGCTTTAGGGAGTTTGGTGACAGAGTGAAGTACTGGAATACTATTAACGAACCCAATGTCTTCGCTATGGGAAGTTATGATCAAGGAGCCCTACCCCCTCAACGATGTTCTCCACCATTTGGTTTATTTAACTGTACTAGGGGCAACTCAACAACTGAGCCCTACTTGGTAGTTCATCATATTTTGCTATCACATTCTTCGGCTGTCAGATTGTATAGAAGTAAATATAGGGTATGTCACCAAATCTTCTACCATGATATGCCTTTTATTTTCTAAATCAATTACATTACTTAAAACCCTTATTTTTTGGATCTGGACTTGTTATTCTGTGGTTAAATGAAAATATTTATTGGCAGAGATAACATTAATGACACCGCACATATTATTACGTTGCAGAACAAACAGCAAGGATTTGTGGGTATCAGTGTCTATACAGCTGCGTATGTTCCTCAAACTAATACCGAAAAAGACATGTTGTCAGTTAAAAGAGTCAATGATTTTCTTGTTGGCTGGTAAGTTGCTGACCTTATCGTTGGCCTTTTTAAACTTGTATCTATGTCCAACTTAAGCTTTTTGTTTGCACCATCCTTGAGCTTTGTTTTGGGGCAAAGATCTGAGCATTTTTCGGATGCCATTGTGAAATGTGTCTACTTTGTTGCAGGGTTCTAGAGCCCTTGGTGTATGGAGATTATCCTGCTTCCATGAAAACCAGCGCAGGAGCAAGAATTCCAGCCTTCACAGATCGTGAATCCAAGCAAGTTAAGGGTTCATGTGATTTTATTGGCCTGATCTACTACACCATTGCTAATGTATCAGACAATCAAGATTCATTGAAGCAGGAGTTTAGAGACATCGGTGGAGATATGGCCGTAAATCTGATCTGTATGTTCTCTTGCCATTTTAATTACACTATATATCAATTTTACTATAAAAAAAAATGATTGTTATTTGCAACTAATTCATGTCACTGTTAAATTGCATAACAATATATGACATTGATTTCTCGGCAAACCTTGTTGGTTTTGACAGTTGGAGCGGATCTGTTTACAGCTGAAGAGGTAAGAGTGGAATCATAAATAATGAATTGGTTGAATGATGTGGATGAGTTCAATGCATAAGTAATTGGCTTAACTTTTACTCAGTACCCTATAGCACCGTGGGGAATACAGCAAGTGCTGGAAACATTCAAGCTCCAATACGGGAATCCTCCTATATTCATTTATGAAAACGGTAAGGTCATATGTATAAGAAATCTATGGTGAGTTGAAATGGGGTGTTTTATCATCAAAATTTATAACTTGGGAATTGGATGGCATGTGTTGATGATAGGTCAAAGAACAGCGCGCAATATATCACTTGAAGACGTTTCAAGAGTGAAATACTTGCAGGCACACATTGGAGGCGTGCTCGATGCCTTGAGGTAAGAAGTTGCTGCTCCAAATTTTACAATGTTTATTTGATTGCTCAGCTTTGTTATCTAGGAATCGATATTAGTATGAATTAGGAATTCATCCAAATATATGTTGAATCAAATCTTGTCAGGAATGGGTCAAATACGAGAGGGTATTTTGCGTGGTCTTTCCTGGACTTGTTGGAGTTACTTGACGGATACAAAGCCGCCTTCGGACTATACTATGTTGATCTTGATGACCCTCACTTGAAAAGATACCCAAAGCTCTCTGCCAAGTGGTACTCCAAGTTCTTGAGAGGTAGAAAGACCTCATCCATCGTTGCACCTATCGATCTTCATCGCGACGTGGATCCATCTCCTCTTTCTGTCGCGCATTTATCTCAGTAGGTTGCTTTTTTTTTGTTTTTTTTTTGTTATGTAACTTCAATTTCTACCACGATAAATTCTACAAGATAGTGCATTTAATTTATTGTATTGCGAATTGAGCAGGCTTCACTATCCCCTCCAACCTTTATAGGCGCGAATAAGATGATTGAAAAAAATTTAGAATAGGTTCTTATATTTAGAGAGCTCAACATCGGAATCATTCAATTTATATTGATTAGTAAATCATATTTCACTAGCAAAGAATATCAAATTTGTATTTTTATTACAAAGAGGTCTGATTTGCTTACCTAATTATGTCGCTTGTTTGTTCCCCGGCCCACAAACACAGGATATTTGCTCATATGGTGCTCAGCTGACCATGTCCTATCCTGCTTGGCTTCTCTCAATCCTCCCTTCCCCTCCATTCAACGCGCCACTCTATTCTGAACTAAAGCTCTCTCTCTCTCTCTCAACACACACAATATATATCTTTCCAAGGAAAATGTACAACTTTCTAGCTTAAACTGCATTTTAAGGAAAAATTAACTAACAGACAATGAGATCAAAGGAAAATATGTATCTGGTACGGGGAAATATTTGGTAATTACATAGTAACAGGTAGGTTTATCATTATGTTGAGATTAAACATAACACGAAATAGAAGTATACAGACGACACACCACAACAATAAAGCTTCGAAATTTCTAAAAATACTTGATTGCTGTAAGCTGTAAGCTGCTGCTGATGCTGATGCAAACACTTTATTTCTCTACGCTGCTAAATGTAGATTAATGTTTCGTTTTTGGCTTCTTCACTATCATCACGGTGCAGTGAGCATGATGCGCACAGTAGTCACTTACACTACCTAATACCGCCCTGCATATAAGAGAATAGTCAAAATACAGTATTTTGGAAGATTTTTACGTGCTGGCTTCTGCATGAATGTTTAAACACTTGCAAATCCATGATGAATTGAACAGAGAAAGCCAAACAAAAGTAGAGAAAGCAGATAATTAAATCATACGTGATAATAAGCACGTGAAACTGTCAGAGGTGGACAGAAGCACTAATTAATGCTGTCTAACTCTAACTTTTGGGGGGACCAAAAGAGCAGATTTGGGCTTCGCCAATGCTTCTCATGAATTTAATAAAGCGGCAAATGCATCTTATGTATGGTAAAATATAGTTAGATCAGTTGACTGGGCTGTTCTAGCTTAACTAAAGGTCACGGGTTCGATCCTTTGGGAATGCAGCATCCTAGAGACTAGGGACGCCAACTTTAATAGTTCTTGTCAGGCCTCGATCCGGATTAATCTGATTTATAATTCCTTGAGGGGTTGACCAAGATACCGGGTGAAGAAATAAAAAAAAAATATAGATATAGAAAATTCCATAATGCTAGGACAAGTTCAGTATATTCATGGTATTCTCCACATCACTGTTAAGGTAGGGGGGTTGATAATCACCAGCCGAGTGTATCTTACCTTTTTATAGCTCCATAACCATGACTACCCACGACCAGCATTGAAGCATGATGCCTTTCAATTGCATCGCAAAGTACATTTCTTGCATCACCTTCCACAACTTCCACCATAACATCGTTCCCCTAAGCCAAAGTTGGCAATCAGATAATCAGGGCAAAGTTTGTACAAGCCTGTCTGAAAAACACCAAGACTCGAGACATCTCAGCATCAGAACTTAGCACAATAACTTGACAGTATAATTTATCTGGTCATAAACATGAAAAAAGAAAATTACAATCATACAAACGCCACATCCTCCTAGCCTATCCTTAGAAAAAATAGAAAGACGGAAACATAAGAAGCACCATAAGACAGTTTTCAATAATTTCGTACTTAAAGAAGATTAAGAACAATCACGTGCAGCATAGCTCCACAAAAGTCGGCAGGGACATATCAAATAAAGATTTGGAACCAAAAGCCATATCATCAGCATAAAGGCAAGTAATTAAATTTAAATATCTATCTCCCGTTTATCAGTCTGTGACTGGATTTGTTCCTCGATTTCTTTTCTATTTCCAACGAAAGATTTCATTAGAATTAAGAGATTACAACCATTAGTTTTAAGTGGACTTAACAATCACACATATATCCGTGATGAATAGCTGACAGATTAACTTGGAAAGCAGTGACGAATTACCGATTTGCTGATGCAGAGTTCTTTAGCTTGTTGAACAACTCTGGCAGCAATCTGCCTCAGATCGGCATCAACAATGGGCAAAACATCAGCGGCTCCTGCAAACTAACCATCGTATCAAATCCCATACAGTAAAAGGCCAGGCGATTCGGAATCAGTTAGCAAGGAGTAGAGAGTAACAGCGTACCAGGGCCAGCAAGGCCAACGACGGAAGTAGCAGAAGGCTTGGCATGGACGAGAACGAGTTTGAAGAGAGGATTAGGACCGGATGAGAAGAAATGATCCAGAGTCCATTGGAGGGCGTAGGTGCTGTGATCGTAGTCATCGATTCCCACCACCATCACTTGCTTCTCTGAAGTAGCCATGGAAACCTCTTCTCTTCTACTCTGATTGGGAACAACGCTAACGCCCGAGGAACCTATGGTCTGGAATTGGGCGCGAACAGTGGAGCTGATGTCCCCTATTTATTGGAAGGAATGGGCCTCAGATTTGGGATGCCAAGGGGATATAAAACGTCGTCGCATTGGTCATTCGTGATCATTAGGATTATATTCTATATCATTCTATGGGATCAGCCCTTGCCATATTGATGTAAACTTTCCCCAAACCAACACGTTTTCTGCAAAACAGCGGGCCATGTTTGAATGCCAGACTCCTGTGGGTTTCCTTCCATAGCGTTCGTATAAACGAAGTCATATGTGAATGTTACTTTGGTCCCCCACTAGTTAGCGAAGGCTGTTGTGGATTTCTTTCTCTTATTTTCTTTTCATTTTGTTTTTGGTGAAAACTGTTGTGGAATTCTAATGGCATGGCATTAATACAAGGAACTGATTCACGTTCACCAGATAAATCCTGTTATGAGGTGGGCAAATCAAAATTGAAACAGGCAGCTTATGAATTATTTGTATTTATAACAATAACTTCGTACTTTTGTTTAAATAAGAATTAGATATCAAATGTTTATTCCAATTCTCATCACTAAATTAAATAATAATTGATACTTTGACCGTTGTTTACGTTTATATTATTTTGCTCTCTAGTCGGCGAATTAAGTTGGCAAAAAAAAAAAGGTCAAGAAATTAGAAGCTCAGTGATCAAAGTTATAAAGAAACGAATTGTCCATTTACATGGAGCGTTCACGAGTTTTGTTCTCCGACATGAGAATCTAGATGCCCAGAAATAACGGAAAGAGTAAAAAGTATTATTACCGAAGACCCACCCTCCGTAATTTGATGTGATCTAAGCTAAGTCAAATAGTTCAGATTCCTCAATTATAAAACCATTTTAAATATGGTATGGAATTATTTGAGTTATTTTCCTAGTAAAGTAAGAGTCATAGACTTCTTGCTGTTGCTGAAATTATCGAAGTTTTTTTTTTGGGGAAAATGTAGGGTGAACTATCACGAGGTCTACCATATACAATTGGGTCTAGTATCTTAAATTAATTTAAAAAAAAATAATTAGTATTTTAAAATATTTAAATATATAATTAATATTATGAATTAATTTTAGATGTAATATCATTACCCTCAAATATTTAAGGGTATAATTAGTACCTTAAACTAATTTTAGAAGTGCGACTTAAACTCTAAAATATTTAAATTGGTAAAATTCTATCATTTTATTGACAGAAACATAATTTTATGTCTAATCCATGTTACATGAGTATTTTATTTTGACATATTATTATTTAAAATATCATGTGTGTCATATTATTTAAATAATAATATTGAATAAATCTTAAAATTAATATTATATATTATTCATGTGTAAAAATTGAGAAAATTTATAATTTATTTAGTATAATTTATTAAAATAATATTATACATGTAGCCTTTTAAATAATAATATATCGAAATAAAAAATTTATATAGCATATATCAAACAAAAGTTATCGTTTTTATTAGCGAATGAGTAAAATTATAACAATTTAAATAATTTAGGGTGTTAATTGTCCTCTAAAATTAGTTTAGGATGTAATTGCACCTTTAAAATTAGTTTGGGGTGTTCATTATACCCTTAAATACTTTAAAGTATTAATTGCTCCTCCAAAATGAATGTACTTTTATCCTATATAATTTAATTACTTAAAATTATTAATAACATGTAAATAGTTGACAATGTAAATTAAAGTATAGGAATTAATAATAAATTTATGTTATTTAAAATTTTTTAAGGATAACGTCCCTCCCTTCAAATCTTGTAACACTTTCCCCAAGAAGGTATTTATTTTGTTGAACACCGTCTTGCTGCCTATTATATATTGCATAAAGATAAAGATAAAATACAAAAATCATTGTTTCCATTCATTTGCAGCTTGGCCATAAAATTAAAATAATGTATTTGGCAAGGGAAACAATCCAGCACCCGCGTAACTAGTAGTTTTATCATTAAGATTAAGATTAAGAATACAACAATACGGAGTGAAATTATACAGTACACATGCCACAACAAATATTTTCATGAAATTTCAAAAACTATCGCTGTTCGCTGCCAACGTAAGCTCTTTATTGTCGTCTGCCGCTTGTAGATCATCAGGGTTTGATTTTTGGTTTCTTCACTATCATCACAGTGCAGTGAGCATGATGTGCACAATAGTCACTTACACTACCTAAAACCGCCCTGCATGCAAATAGAAAATAATGCGTCAAAATATGCAATTTTCTGGGAAAATTTTCACGTGCGCAAGTGTTGGCTTCTGTATGAATGTCCAAATACTTGCAATTCCATGATGAATTAAAGAAAGCCAAATGAAAATGGAGAAAGCAGATATCATTTAACCATATAAGTGATGATAAACACTTAAAACTGTCAACGATGAACTGAATCACGTAAAATTGCAGTTTAAGTTGCGAGGGAGAACCAAAGGAATTTGGACTTTATACCTCTTTATAGTTCCATAACCATGACTACCCACGACCAACATTGAAGCATGATGTCTTTCTACAGCATCACAGAGAACATTCCTTGCATCACCTTCCACCAGTTCCACTGCCACATCATTTAACTGGGCGAAAATTGGCAATCAGATAATTATATATGGCACAGTTTATCCACACCTATCTAGAAAGCACTGAGACTTGAGACTTTCCAACACCAGAGTTTAGCACAGGATATGGCAATTGGCACTTTTAAACCGCGCAAAATGGAGATGTTTTTTGTAGTGACATTCTCTTTAGCCCATCTGAGAAAGAATAGAAAGACTGAAACGCAAGAACCACCCGAAGACAGATTTCAGTAATTTCGTTGTCAAAGAAGAACAACCACGTGCAGCATAGCATGACTATCAAATACGAATACCATGCCATATACTGTCAATAAAAAGTCACTTTCCCCGCTCCTCAAAAATCGGCAGGCGCATATCAAACAAAGAATTTTAACCAAAACGCATCATCAAGATATGGTCAAGTATCAAATTTAAGTATCTATCCCCCGATTATCAGTCTGTGAATGGACTTGTTCGTACGATTTGTTTTTTGTTTCCTACGAGACATTTCATTGGAATTATAGGATAGTTGCAAACAACCGCATATACGTCATCGATGAATAACAGAGCGAATAACTTGGAAAACAACGGTGAATTACCGATTTAGTAGCGCAGATTTCTTTAGCTTTTTCGACGACTCTGGCAGCAGTCTTCCTCAAATCGGCATCGATTACAGGCAAAAAATCAGCAGCTCCTGCAAAATAAGCAACATATATCAGATCCCATAGAGGCGAAATCAACGCATTTCGGAATCTAGGAGTAGAGTAAGAGCGTACCAGTTCCAGCAAGGCCAACAGCTGAAGCAGCAGTAGGCTTGGCATGAACGAGAAGGAGCTTGAAGGAAGAATTAGAACCATTCGCGAAGAAATGATCGAGAGTCCATTGGAGGGCGTAGATGCTGTGATCGTACTCGTCGATTGCCACCACCATCACCTGCTTCTCTGAAGTCTCCATGAGAACCTCTGCTCTTTGATTGCAAACAAAGCTAGCGCCAAGGCGAAAAGAAGGTTGTGGAATCGGGGCATGAACTACGTACGGACTGGATGTCCCGAATTTATGGGAATTGAATGCTGTGCGAATAAAACGTCGTCGCTTTTATCACTCTATGGACCGTGATGACGTGGATTCGATTCTAGGCGACCCTCTTGCAGTATTGCTAGATTAATGGACCTTCGGTTCACGTCTTTCTCACCTTCTAAAGTTGTGAACGATAAACTTACAAAGAAGCGCCTTTAATTGTTTTGGTGTTTTTGTGGAGAGAGAGTGTCCTGTTTGAATAAGAAGCTCGTGTTGATTCGTGCTTCTTGGAACAAATGGATTTCCTTTTTATCAGATGGTGGTATCAGTGATTAGATGGTGGAAGGCTAATATGTGGAGCTGTAAAGATGTACAGTGAACTGATTCGAGATCGCCAAGTGAATAGCCGATTCCTCAAGCAATTTGCAGTAAAAGGAACCAAAAGTATGTGTACCTAAATTTTATGGGTGTTCATTGGACGGGTCGGGACCGGGACAACCCCGTCCCGTGTCCCGTCCCGATACAGTACACGGGACGCAAAATGCGTCCCGTGTCCCGTCCCGTCCCGAATTTGTCCCGGTCCCGACGGGACCGGGACTGGTTCGGGAAGGGACGGACCCGAAATTATTTTTTTAAAAAAATATATTATAATAAAATCATCTCAATAAATTATTCCATATAAAATGCCCCAGCAACTTACTCGAAATACCAACATTTCTCCTTGATATAATATAATAACTTACCCATATAAGGGGAAAAAAAGTAATAGTAAAAAAGAATAGAAATATCAATATAAAAATATCTGTATAAGAATAAAAATATCTATATAAGAGTGGGAAAGATAGGATAATGTAAATTTAAAAAAAAAAAAAATCGGGACGGGACGGGATTCCCGAGGGACGGGCCGAAACCCGTCCCGTCCCGAATACCAATCTTGTCCCGTCCCGGGACGGACCCGTCCCGGTCCATTCCGTCCCGTCCCGAAATCCCCGGGACCGGGTCGGGACACCCGGGACGGGACAAGGTTGGACACCCCTACTAAATTTTATGGCATCTTTTAAAAGAGGCCTTAGTGGAATGCCAAAAAAGTGACCTTTCCGGCCCCCCTTTTATACAAAAATTTTTGAAAAAAAATTAAACTTATCCATAATATAATAGTACTACGAAGTTTATTTTTTTTTAAATAAATTTTTAGGTCGATTTTTTTTTATAAGAGAGGGATATACCTATATTATATTAAAACTAAGTAGGGGAAACAATTCTCAAACCCTCTTTAACCACTAACACCTCCAAATAAAATGGATAAGTTCTCAAAACTAAAGATTTTGATAAGACTTATTTAGCCAATAGATCAGTAATCTGATTGTGTTTCCTTAGAATAAAACTAATTTAAATATCTCATGGATACTTTAAAAAAGTGTAGATATATGCCATCAAAAGACTATGTGTATGATTATCCTTCATTTGCCGAATAGTTTCAACTACATTTTTTGCATCTGACTTTAACATAATTTTCTTAAAACCTATATCCAGCGATAACCCCTTATAAATTGCCCATTGTTCAGCTTCAATAATACTACAAAGACCTATAGTGTGCATGAAACCCATAATCTAATTTATATTAAGGTCCCTAATAACACCCCCACAAGCAGCCTTAGACTGAGATTTTATCAGAGAGCTATCAACATTTAATTTGACCTAACCCCTTGACGGGAGTTCCCACTTAGTAATAGAAGGGTTCAAAATATTATTATCAATCTGTATATGATGACACAAACTTTCGCCATACTTTCTTCAAAAACCTTAGGGTTGGTCCCTTTTTTTTTCCCACCCGGTTTACTGAAACTTTACCTCGACTACATCCGAATCTGACCCGCGTCGCGCACCTGACTATGGTAGGTGAGTCTCATAATAAAAATTTTCTGTATATATCAAGACTCGAACTCAAAACTTCTTTTTTGGTGCAAATAGATCGATTGGTTCGATAAGACTAGTGGTCTAATAAGATGACCAGGTAGGCACATTTACTCAAACAGGTGACCCAAATATTATCCACCTTAAGCCCATTACCTTTTTTTGCCCCCAAAGCCCATTATTTGGTCCAGTTGGAGGCACTGGAGGTAGAAATTGTCAAACAAAGCAAGACCAACCGGGCTGGGTCTAATAACGATCCCTTGTGGTAAATTAATATTTAAATATTTACTAAGAGATATATATATTTAATAATTGATAGTATCTCAAATATAATTACTTCTAATAATAAGATATCCATGCTTAGCAAAAAAAAATGTTTAAAATTGAGGTCTAACACGGTTAGCGTTTAGCTATATTTTTTAAATATCTAGTTAGGTGTTTAATCATTTGCAGTATGTATAGAGAGAATTTTATGACCAGTACTAAAACTCCTTTAAAAAATCTATAGTGTGAGGAAATTATTCACTCCTACTAGCAATGAACCCTACGTCTGCCTATAAAAAAGGAACAACTTGAAGTGGAGTGATGTGGCAGCCATATGCATCAAATGCGGCAATGTATGACTTGCATGAAACAAGTGTCTACGAAGCCATATTATAACCATCTTCCACGCGTCCATCGAGCTAGGTAGGGTTCGAGTCTCTATTCCATTCGGAATAGCAGAAGAGGCGAGCGTGGGTGCTGGAGTTTCATCCATGGGGTGAACAGAACAGTAGATTACCAGCCAATTGTCAAAAGCTGAAAGAATGGCAATTATCCATTCATTACAAGGAGCGATCACGAGATTTTCAGGTGAGGCCAGGGACCCAAAATTAAGTAAACAACCCAACCAAAAAAAAAATATATAGAACACCCACTATATTAGCAAGCCAGATGCTCATCTTTAAAACGCAAACACCCACTATATAGAATCTAATGCTTTAATAATTTTGACCCATTAAACGCGAAATTGTCATGCAGGCGCATCCTTCTTTTTTTGAAAGAGGACCACGGTCTCAAATCTCAGTCCTAGTGTGTGTTTGGGAGTCCGTTTCAAAATTAATTATGGGCCAAAATGGCGGTTTAGAAAATTTTTACACAAACAACTATTTTTGTTGAGAATTGATTCTGGGCAAAACCTCGGTTTAAAATCGCGGTTTTGAATAAGGCACTAAAAATAGCTTTTGGTTTGAAATTTAGGTTTTAGATTATCCAATTACTATTATACTCTTACTTTTTCTTACACCCTCTCTCATATCTCCTCTCTTTTCTCTATCATCTCTCCTCTCTCATCTCTTATCTCTCTTTTTCTCTTTTCTCTCTCTTCTCTTATCTCTCTTTTTCTCTCTCCTCTCTCCTCTCTACACTCTCTTCTCTCTCCTCTTTCTTCTCTATCATCTTTCATCTCTCTTACGTTTAATCATATCATACCCTTTTTAGTAATTTACCAATATAAAAAGTGATTATACTACTAATCATCCAAACATCTTTATTCCCAAAATCTATTCTCCCCAAAATCTATTCTTCCTATAATCTATTCTCCAAAAGTTAATCCAAACACACCCCTATTCTAATATTCTATATGATAAAGTGGAGGCAGGAAAAATTGGGTCGATCTTCGTAGGTCGTAGTTAACTCATTTTGATGATAAAAAAATAGCTTCTCTTCGCGAGTGGAGTTGCTGCAATACCAGGCATATGATGAACGGGCACACAGAATAGCGAACACGGATTAAAACTTAAAAGCACAAGTTCAATAGATGGAAAGATTCGTCGGCACAAAACATAAATAATACCATCTGTTTTTGCGATTTCGGTGCAGGATTGGTCGACAATTTTCAGTGGACCTTCCACTAGCCATAGATGTGAATGAATAAAAGAGTGATTGGATATGTTGGAACGTAAGAAAAACATTGTTTTTTTAAGGATGATGATCATATTGGGACCGGGCAATGGCAAGTATATTATTAAATTATGTCATCGTCTTCGAGCAGAGTGATGGGATTTCGGTTGAACGCATCAATTAACCAAGATTTATGATTGTGGCATTGTGCGGGGAAGAGGAGAGCGATTTGTGTAGCCGCCTCCTGCCTTCACCAGTCCAAGAGATAAATTTAAATAACAAAACACCATTCACTTCTTCAACGTACTCTCAGATCATGGATCATTTGAAGACATTGCTTTTTTCTTTCTGGGTAAGAATTAGTTTATTCATCACGTGAATCATGAAAAATGTTGATGACATAAATGACAATAGAGGGAAAGTGTTATTGAACAAAAAACCTCATGAAAATTAGAAGATGAAATACATGTCTGCATGTGAACACACAACTGTGTGTAAAAGAAGAACTTGGGATATGTAGGTGGGGATAAAGGAAAAGAAAGGCCACAGAAAAGGAGGGTACTTGCGTAGAGCAACCAACAATGTTTGTGGTTTGGGAAGTCTCGTTCACAAATATTTGGGGCCACCTTTTGATGTTTTTAATTAATTACATTTTTTTAGAAAAAAAGAGAGGTAATTGAACAGGAAATCATTGTATATTTGCTAGTTGCTACGGTTAATTTGGCATTTACACAAATATATTGAGTGGATAAACTTTTACGGGTAGGCAGTAATAATCTTCGGGGAACGTTTGGTTATAGAATATTGATTGATGTTGATATTTCTTCATGCTCACGTTCGAGCGAATCGGCGGTGCTGCTTCTCTGGAATTTTAATGGGAAGCGGACGATTATTTGACCTTTTCACAGAGGCTCGAGAATACGTCACTTCTATCATTTCAACGTGTGAATTTTCTTCCTTAATTATTTCAAAAACCGCTAATGAGATGGTCTCTGAAGCAAGTTGGATGGGAGTATCAAACGCTTTTGCTAGTCCTATTGCGAAGTGGGGAAACATCAGTTTAATGAGAGGAGAAGAAAGAGAATACCATTTTGATATTTTGAATGACATCATCGGTCTGGTAACTAACCGAAGTTGGTGCCTCGTCCATGAACAACACCTTTGCTTGTCTGAAGCATTATCCTCTCCAAATACATTGTTATTAAGTTCGATAGCTTTTCCATTAGTCATGAAAGAAAAATTCATGCGATGCAAGTGAAATCCAAATCCCCGTAGTAGTATTTTTAGGTAAGTTTAGAGTATTTATCATTGGAAGCAATAAGTAATCTTTTTGCAGTATAAACTTCTCAAAGGAATTTTAATGCTAGCCATAAAACCCTCTCTATATGTACTACCAAAGATTAAACCCCTAACTAGATACTTAAAAAAGTAAATTAAGTATTAAATATACTAGATTTCATAGAGGTCATAATAGTTATTAGAGATTGATAAGATTTAATACCACGAGAGTCAAGTTTATCATGCTTAACGGCCATTGTTCAAGCTTCCAGGCGCTTTTATTTAAACAAAAAGGAGAACTCCAACTATCTAGAATCATCAAAGAATCAAGCATCAAGGCCGAGCGATGGACTGCTGGTTCTTATTAAGCCATCTATCTAATTCATGAAAACGACTAGTAAAAGAATGAATACTAAGAACATACGTCAAAGCTCTCTAGCATCTCTTTCAACTTGGTCTAGGACCACTTTCAATCACAGTCAAAAAGAAGAAGAAGAAGAAGATTTGGTTTAAGTGAAAGTGCCATACTCGGGATGGCCGTGACAGCAACCTAAGTTTTAATAGGTCGACGACATCGAGAGAGTCCGATTCTAAAATGATCCTTTTGATGTCAGTATCCCAAGCCAACCTCAAATCAATCACGGGTCCAAATCTCAACAGTATGATTGACGCCTTCCACCATGTTATACAAAAATCATGTACTAGTAAAGAAGTGGATTTGTTATACTCATTAGGATCATCATAAAAAACCAGAGTAGCTCGAAGGCATTGAATTACTTATTTTTATCATCCAATTTTAAATTTCATAAGCAAACAAAATATTAAGACAGTTTACCATCGTTAGGCTAAAAGCTAAGCGAAAAGGAAAGAAAAAGAGGGCCATCAGGAAGCAAATAGACACGAGTATTTTCTCATGCCGAGGCGTCGTTTGTCTCTCATTTCCATTCTTCAAAGATCAATCTTTCCGATCGATGTTGATGGAAATGGGCCAATCCAATCATAGGTGGGCCTCCTCTCTAGTCAGGCTGTTGTTTATGGGCCTCAAAACGCCAAGTGGGCCCAATGAAGCCCATGTGGACCCATTCTTAGAGGAACAGCATGATCGTGCCTAAAGTCGAGCCCTAAATGATTCGGGCTTCTGCCCTGTTTAGATTATTAGAATGGCATCCCAAACATTTGGGCCGGACGATTCGAGAGGTTTTATAAGTTGGATATTCATTTGAGTTCGCGGAAGTGCTATTTAAATGTCGGCCAACATTTCATTTTTCTAAATCCCAAAAGAAAGCGCGGAATCCGGGCAAACTTAACTAGGGTTCTAGCTTTGCAGAATCTATCGCTCGATATCCAATATGAGGTGAGACCTGCATTCTTTGCTCTATTCTCTGAATCATTCATTCTCTATTTATAGTTTTCGTCACAATCTGTTGTAACTTGGAATGTTTGTCTCATTATTATAATTTTCGTTGTGCATTTTTCTGTGATTCTGGACCTGTATAGTCTGGATGGTAGGTAAACTTCAATTTTACCCGTGATGAAAATTTAGTAAAAGTTAGACAAACGATTCTGATTTATCATAACCTTTGTACCGGTGGAAATAGAGGCTCTGATTTTAGATGCGTATTGGTTTTTCTGAGCTAATCCAAATGATATTTTTAATAATGGCTTTTATGTGTTAGAAATTTAGCTTCATTTATACTCGCATGCTTTCTAGGAGATCAATTTTACTGTTTTCCTTATATATTGTTTGCTCTCTGTATTGTGTCATGCCATTCTGGACCCGGTCAGTGTGGATGGTCGGAACTCAGGGAACGCATGTTTCTGATGGGCTTGCTATGATTTTTATTCTTTTCTTAGATTATGAGCTATGAAGAAATTATTATTCTTTCTTAGCCACAGATGCATCATATAGGGTTGATTTGTCGATAATATTATAACTTCAGTGGGGCACGTTTGAGTTAACTTTTGAGGTTTTGTTGCTGGTAAAAAGTTGGGCTCTAAAATGGTTCGAGTTTAGTATATCTGATAGCTGACAGGAAGCAGACTGCATAAACGAACGACCGTTGACAAATTTGTTATGTGAAACACATCTATTTTATGTTTTCCACTGAGTTGCTTCTTCCTTCCTTTCTGAGAATGGAATTTTTGAAGGTGGAAATTGCCATAATTTCTTGACTTGTGACTGTAACAAATGTGAAATCCAAAATGTAGACAAATGAAAAGGAAAAAAAAAGGGAGTGAATTTCGAATTTTTAATGTCTCAACAGTTTTTACGTTGAGTATTTTCCCTGCTTTTTTAGGTACTTACATTTCTTTCATTTTTCGTTTGCTCTTATCTGTGATGCAGTCGTCATCCTGAGGTTAAGTGGGCACAGAGGGTTGACAAGGTCTATATAACAGTGCTATTGCCAGATTCCAAGAATGCTAAAGTAGATCTAACTCCTGACGGCGTTTTTACTTTCTCTGCTAGTGCTGGTGCCAAAGACCAACTCTATGAGTCAAAATTAGAGCTTTTTGACAAAGTGAATGTAGAGGTGAGGAGAAGCATTCCTAATATTTGGTTAGCATTAGCTGCATCACGGTCTTTAATTAATTATTGTTTGCTTCCCCTGCGAGCTAAGTAAAGATGTGTGCCTTTTACGTTTTCCCTGTTTCAATACATGTCCTTGCATTGGCTTTTCTTATCAATGCCAATTGCAATGTTCTTTTTATTGGCCTTTCTGCTTCAATTTTTTTAAAAAAAAAAGATATAATTTTTAAATATGATTCATTTGCCCTTTAATGGTGTACCTCAATTTATATTTAGTACATTTTCTTGACTAATTTATGGTATTATTTCAGGAGAGCAAAATTAATATAGGAGTCAGAAACATATTCTGTGTTGTGCAAAAGGCAGAGAGTGGATGGTGGAAAAAGTTACTGCGTGGAGAAGGCAAGGTTCCACATTATATAAAAGTAGATTGGGACAAATGGGTGGATGAGGATGATGATAATGGTATGCACAACTGTAAATCATGTTATTTTAATATAAGTCATGAAAAGATACTTTGGTCCGAGCACCATCCTAATGACTTGTCACTTTGTGATCAGGAGGAGGACTTGGTGACTTGGACTTGGGAGGGATGGACTTCTCGGTATGCAATTTTGTTTTGTAATTCACAGGTTCAACCCCTCACGGATATTACTTGTGCTAAGTTTACTTGTGTGATGCAGAAATTTGGCGGGATGGGTGATGATGCTATGGGTGAAGATTTTGAAGAGAGCGATGATGAAGGTAACTGTCCTTGATGATTTTCTGGGTGACATACATTGTATCTGCTGCAAGGTTATTGGCTATAAAGGATTCTTGCTTTTGGAAATTAGAACTTTGCTGCAGTTAGAAAAATTTTCCTTGTTCTTTTAAGCTTGGTCAATGAATCAATGGCTATACTACAAGTGAGCTTTTCTCTTTATGCATTGCTACTTGTCCCTCGATTGATGGCACAGTGACGGCGGTGGCTGGTGCAATGCCATTTACGCCCCTTAAAACTTGTAGTTCAAAGAATTCAAAGGCGTTCGTTGCTTTAATAAAATTGCTTCTTTCAGAGGGTGCTGTGGAAGGGTGTGTGAATGGGACCTTGTTTTTTCTTTTAATAATCTGTGTATGCGACTTTGTCCACGTAATTAAGTTCCAACGTGCATTTACCCCTATAGATTTACCCATGTTTTGACTTGTGGTTCATCTGTGTTGCGGAGCGCTGTCATGTCATCATTTACTTGACTAACCGAAATAAATTGTTTTGCATGTTGTAGAGCAAGAAGTGTCAAGGCCTAGTGGCGAACACGAGACTGACAAGGCCGGGGAGGAAACCGCGGAGAAACATGAAGCTGCTTCAAGCACATAAGCAGATGCAGATGACTCGTTTTCCAGTTTGTGGAGTGGGGAGTTTCAGCTGCTAATTACTATTTGGTTGGTTGTTATTTAACAGACATATACATGTCTCTCCTCGTGTTAACAAAAGGATTGACTCGTGTTATTCACCAGCTAAAGCTCCTAGTTAAATTAGGATTGATGTCCATTTGAGAATTTTAATTTGATGAATGAATGGCGGTATCGGGCTTTCTATGTTTGGCGCTATATACCGCGCGTTTCTGGTACAAGCCACTTGCTCTTAACGAAATTTTTGGTCGGTTTTCTGTTAAAAAATAATGCAGAAATTGATTTTTAATATATTATACCTTGCGTCAAATAATATTAGTCTCCATTTCAAGCATTTTGACGAGTCTGCTAAATGATTGAAAATTTATGGGATTCTAGTAATGTTTTTGTTTTCATCTAAGAGAAGCAAGTTTGCTACCCCTTGGTGTTTTATTATGAGTCTCTTTAAACTTGTAGTTAAAGACATATAATTATTTAAAATATATTTAATTTTTAAAAAATATTATTTTATTATAATTTTAATTGTAATATTTAGAAATATATTTTAATTTTTAAGTATTTAAATTTATATTTAATTAATAATTTTTTTAACTCAATATTAATATCACTTGCAAATAAAAGAGACGGTCTTACCTTTTGTGAATAAGTTTAACCTTTTTTTCTAAGTTTTTGTACAAAAAAAATAAATTATAAGCCTCTTTGAGCTGCGACTAGAGTCAGCCGCTATATTGGTAAACGCCAACAAATAACAAATGGCTAAAAAGTAAAAGAATACTCGATATTTTATTTTAAAATTTAAACGAACATTCATATTTAAAACTTTCATTAAGTATCAATAAATAATATTATATTCTACTATTTGAGAATAATATGCACGTAAATATGTGTCATGGATATGGTGAGTCTTCTAGTTACACAAATGTATGACTCCTCAGTTTGCCTGAAACAGTAGATGAATATTTACCTCGCACCATTAAGTTTTATTCCTCCGATAAACCTTGAACCAATAATTATGATTTCAAGTATGCAAGGTATCAAATAATGAAAAACTAAATACATTTTAAGAAAATTGCTGTATTAAAATATATAAAGGGCAAGGGTTCGTCATTCCCATCACTCATCAGTGTTCCATCAATCCAACGCGTCACACTGTGTATTATATATAATGAAATATTTCAATTATTAATAAAACTAGTCAAAATAAAATAAAATAAAATTTATAACTCAATGTCATTGCTAACAATAATGTTTGGTTGAAAACAATAATCCGACTCGCAAAATGTCGTTTGTAACACGTTAAGTCACAGGAAGCATATTTGATAAATTAGCAAAAATAAGATTTGTAATTGCTTTTAAATATATGGGATATACATAGAGAGAGCCCAGATCAGAGCAACCCACAGTGAGGACTCATTCAGGGGAAAGGACGGGACCTAAAAATAAGAGATTATTTTATGGCAATGAAACTGCGATAATCTACTCAACGAAGGTTGAAAACTTTGGGGCACAGAATGGGATTACAGGGGAGAGAGAGAAAAGGGCAAAAACTATAGATATGGTACAATGGAGGTAGGACCAACTAACGAACTTACCATATTTTATTGGTCGTTCACCTCAGTTGCAGCATTTTGGGAGATAGAAAAGAGAAGAATAACCTAAGCAAGGTATGCTATACAGAGCTTTACATGAAATAGCTCAGAGATCTCATCTTTCTGGACCCGCCTTCTCCATAGAGGTCATTCCATTGGAGTAGCTCATTCATATTTGTCGACTCCGATGACACACTTGCACACACCTGAATACGCCCATGGATACAAATAACCTTTGATCAATGGAACACAACACAAACAAACTTCCCCATTCTCCATTACCGATAAAGAAGAAGAAAATAATGTACCTGCTCATGTGCATACTTGAAATCTTCCATCCTCAAAGGCCGAATGTCGGCACTGCTACATAATGCAGGTAAAGGTTTGTGCTCAGACACTGCCAAACTTCTATCCTGAAAGATTAGTTGCTTTTCAAGTGAGGAAGAGATCAAAAGGCTCCAAACTATATATAGTCTATAATGCATATACCAGATGAAGAAATGCAAGGATTTAACTATAAACCTCTTGCATAAAACAAAATTAAAAAAAAAAACGAACTGCAGCAAATTTGCAAAGGTAAGAATCGTTATTACATGGTAATTAGTGTAAAGGCCTCCACATGAACAATATTGTATTGATCACCTTCAACTTTTGTTCATTCATTACTTCCATTTTTATTCTTGGTGCGTTTTTCATGTAATGGTTTGTTTAAAATGATTTGTCATCAAATCCCAGTTTTTGCCATGAACTTGTCATTCTTATTATTTACGGCTGGGTAAAATTCCCGAACTGATATTTTTAATCCAACAGAGAAGCTTTAAGCATTTGAAATCATTTCGCTAAAGCTTTAATGTGCATCACACCAATTGTTTACCAGTTTGGTAGGAAAAAGTAAATAAAATTCGCAAGTGTCAAGCCAGCACAAAATTATAATATTTGAATTCCATGCAAAATCTTCCAATAATCGTGGAATATAGGTAAGAGCCCACAACAAATGCAAAACATGAGCTATTCAACAAATGTATGAGGCAATCATCTGAAGATTGCTGCATTCATGAAACTTCATGCAATTAATAAAGACAAAGAACATATAACCAAGAAGATAAACAGCAATGAGATCCTCAGCCAAGAAGCTTATTAATTAAATAAGAGACCATCATTACAGACTAACCTTCTTTTCCTTCTCCAAGATTTCTCTAATTGGACAGTGAGCTGCTGTAACACACAGATTCTGCAGCCAAAATCATAACATAATGAGGCTATATAAGCAGAAAGACTTCAGATCCAAGAATTAAAGAAAACAAACAGAAACTCAACCTTTAAGTCACTTCCTGAATATCCATCAGTCATATTTGCGATTGCTTCCAACTCAACATCAGGTGCCAAGTCTTCTTTTGCTAAAATGACTCTCAGAATTTTCTCTCTGTTTAGAGCATCTGGCAAATTAACCATCAATCTGCACATTGAATGAAGATCATAAGCTGAGTATACAATATGTACAAGTATAACAAGAATCAAATAAAACATGTGTTTACCTTCGAGGAAGCCTCCTAATAACAGCCTCATCAAGGTCAAAAGGCCTATTTGTCGCAGCAAGAACAAGTATACGCTCTTTATCTTTCGTACGCAAGCCATCCCAGTTCACCATAAACTCATTCTTCATCTTACGCATAGCCTCATGCTCACCAGGATTCTCACGTCTTCCTAACATGCTATCAACCTGCCAGACCTCAAAATAAACCAAACATGATCAGCAAGAACTTAGAACAAGCATGACAACTCCCATCACATTTCACAAGATATATATGATGCATAATACTGACCTCATCAACAAAAATAACACTTGGAGCAATTTTGCTTGCTAGAGAAAAGACCGCTTTGACATACTTCTCTCCTTCACCAAACCACTGCAATGAACCCATGGTCATCTCTGTCTCTAAGATTGTAAAAGAAAATAAGACAACAGGACAAAAAACAATTCATTAGTAAGATTAACACCTTTGAAGTGATACTCGACATTGAGATGTTGATGAAATTTGCTCCAGCCTCAGTTGCTACAGCTTTTGCAAGCATTGTTTTCCCGGTACCAGGGGGGCCAAAGAGCAATATTCCCTTGCAAGGCTGCAATCATTAAAATTGCAGTGAGAAGTTAAACATATGGTATGAACAACTTCAGAACAGGTTCAGATAGCCAAAAAGAAAAACTTCTAACCTTAGTCAACTGTCCCTTGCAGAACAATTCAGGCCTCCGAAGAGGAAGCATGACCAATTCCTTCAAAGTGTCCTTTACATTTTCTAAGGCTCCAATATCATCAAAAGTGACCCCAATATCACTGGGTGGAATAACATCAGCAAGAAGTTTTTTCTCAAATTCATTCTCAGTAACCACGTCCTGTAACAAAAATAAATTTTATGTAATTAGTAAAACCCCTTGTAATTATTGTAAGAATTACAAAAGTGTATAGCAGTAAAAGATAAAATTACCTTGAGTGATTTCTTTAAGTTCTTGTTTTCACTCAGAATGCCCTTTAGAATGTTCAACCCAAACTTAATGCTGTGGCAATGAAAGATAAAACACTATTAAAAATATGTTCAAGGGCAAAACAACTACATTTTGTCGATCAATTTTCTATATACAATATGATGATGACGACCAGAAATGAAGAGTACAACCTCTCAGTAGATATCACAAGCTTAGAGTCTTTGATTGAATCCTCAGATTGATGCATAAAATGATGACTTATAGCCCAGCCAATGACTTTTTCCACACCTAGTGAAAGAATATGAGATGTCAATGAAAGCACAGCAGCAAATCTCAACAATGGAAGTGCCACATTTAGAGATACTGACTTTCAGTTGTTAGGGCTTGATCTTTAATACGAAGAGTCTCAAGGTCAGGGCAATCCAATCCAAACCTGTTGAGAACCTGAAATCATTGAAGGAACTAATAAGATGCTTTACAAATAATATACAATATTCAATAAATTATAAATCCAAGTGAAGTATAAAAAATAACAGAAAACACCAGATCAAAGAAAACTTGAAAAGGTCATTTTATTACTTCAACATAAGCTTTCCATAACCCAGCCCTAGCGTGAAGGCAATGCATGCCAAACAACAAAAGCCAAACTAAGATAGAAACAGGTGGACTTACGAAAGGGAGAGTATCAAGAAACATCTCCATTTATAAATTTTCAGAAGTAAGAATTATTCATCCCATTCACAAAAAACACGTCATGCCACATACTCTGGTTCAAACCAACACACACTAACTGGTTTCATCCAAAACCAAGCAAATCCACATATGGTTCAAACCAACTCACTATAACTGGTTTCATCCAAAACCAAGCACATCTTACACGATGCAGCAACAGAAGGAAACAGAGAAAGGTAGAGGCGCAAGAAAATCAGCAGGAGAAACTGTTATACTTACTGTCCGAATGCTGACAACATTTGACTGAGCTTTCATAGTTTCAACATCACGTTCTAACTGCTGTTTCCAATCAGAAAGCAAAGCCTCATCCTGCACAATGGCACAAGTTGCGAGTGACATTGTATACATGACATGTAGATAGCCACAGAATGAATGTACAATAAACTTCATCTAACATGATACCTGAGGCAGCTGTATTGTCACTTTGTTGGGGAAAAGGCGACTAAGTTGCTTCATTGTTTTGGGGGTTTCTTTGCTCCTATCATGAAGTCTACTGAAATTATCCTGAGTATAGGAAATTTGCCTGTTACTTAACTCCTCGCAGGAAAAAAAACTAAGGACTATATAATGTTGTACTAGAAAAAAGTTGTTAATGAAAGAAATCAACCATTTTGCATTCAAAATAACAGGACAATATACGACCTTTTCTTGTGGGCAGGGTAAGGTGCAAGAATCAAGCAAAGCACAAAAAATATAAGTAGTCGTCCCTGATCTTTAAGGTTCCATTTCAGCTTTCCAACAATCTCCAAATCAAATTACATTAGTCCATCCTATGGATGTACCATAGTAAATCCATCCTAAAAGTCTAGAAAATTAATAAAAACATATGAGCATCACAACTACTGGAGTCATACAAACACCTGGAGTTATCATCCTTCCAGTCAGATATCTCACCTTCATAAGCATACAAGTAACTAGGCAATTGAAAAATAGGATGATTTACTCCTCTGACCACTACTATCACTGCCCTAACCCAAAGATGAAAATAATACATCGGGTATCGTAAGAAAAAGCACTTCCCATAATCAAACGAGACTTTAGAACTTGAAAAACAAATAATCATCACTAACAAATTATCGCATCTTGAGATAAGCAGAACAAAATGCGGAGTACTTGTCATGTCAAAGCAAAAGGAAAATGACTAAAAAGGTAAAACAGATCAAATCCTACATATCAGTGGACTAATGACAAATTAGTACACATAATTCAGCAGACAAAATATGCAGTTATAGAAAATGACAAGGAACATATCTCTTGGATATAGAAATACATCGTTTTCCAGCAAAGTAGATGAATGTACCGGAAATGCAAGGTCAAGTAGTGCAGTCTGATTGCTCCCAAACTTTGTAAACAGAAGGCCACCTGGGTGGGTCTGCAAACATAAAGATAGCAGCATTAAAATTAGCAGCAACTTCTCCTAAACTGTAAAGTCCCACCAATCAAAAGCTGACAGAATACAATCATTAAACACTACCTTTTCCTTGCGATTGTCTGGCTGGGTATGCGAGCCAATTACAACAACATTCTGGTGCAAACTTTCCAATTTACTCTTCAAAACTTCAGTGTTTCCAACCATTGCTTTCTCTATATCTTTCAGGAACAAGACTAGCGAACCACTTCTGCTTTGATTGGAGGCAACCTATGTACATAAACAGCATAGAAGCATGATAAATATATTTCAAAGAATAAAGGCAGATCTTTATAACAAATATAAACATTGTAGCCACCTCAAAAATCTCATTTATTGCAAGCTTGTCATTGTCATCCATTGCAGAACCATCAACTCGTAGTAAATGATTAGCTGTAGTGTAGAGCATAAATCAGTTTTAAATTTTTAACACAAAATAGGAAAATGCAGAGGGGGTGGATGCAGACAGAGGGAAAATTTAATAAATATAAAAAGTGAATCACCAGAACAAAAGAAACCGCGATCCTCTTCACAAAGGCCTCCAAGATCATTGCCATCTGGAATTGACTTATCAAACCTGACTCCAATTTTCGATGACCCATTTTCTTCAAAAGCAAGAAGAACTTTTCCACGGGAGCCATAGCTTGGTCCCCTGCCCAATACATTAGAAGAATAAAGACAATAAAATTTAACTTCCCATAAGAACAGATACAAAAGGCAAAGATCTCAAACATCTGACCCAAGTAAAATTTAACTTCCCATAAGAACAGATACAAAAGGCAAAGATCTCAAACATCTGACCCAAGCAACTGATAGGATAGTATGTAACAAGGTTATGCAATTTCTTTAAAGAAATATACCTATTTTGCCCACTTACTGAACACAAATTCCTTGCTAGCCTTTACAAGGCATATATATTAGAATTTAGAATCGCTTGCAAACATATCCTACTTAAAAATGACTGAAGAGAAATGTCACCTCTACAACATCTGATTAACCAATGTGACACAGACTGAAAATATTGATACATATAGTTCTTTCATAACACATTACCTAGAAGGATAATTTGTTAGCGATATACTGGTTGAAGGAACATTACCAACGAATTTAACTCTGTCACCTGCAATTTGTGTCAAGTATAATCTCATAAACGTGTTCAAACTACCACCAAGCATAAATTGTAAATGGTAATAGGTAGTTAACATGAAGATTAAGGGTAACTATACTGAAAGAAAAAAAATACCTGTTTTTATGGTAGAGCCCTTGGATGATGCAGTAGATACCTCTTGCTTCAGCATGGCCTGAGAGCTTAATGTTGATCCTCCTACAATCTCAGCATCAACACTAGAAGTTGGCTTCTTATGCGGTAATGTGGTAGCCTGTGCACTTCGCTTACTAAACCAAGATGCTTTCTCAAGCCTAGAACTTTCTTTAGCAGAATCAGACTCCTTCGGTGGCGTCCCCTGTAAATTTAGTTGCACAGTAAAAACAATCATTAAGCTATTATCTCAACGCAGACTGAGATGAAGCCATGTAGCTATCTCAGGTAAAATAAGCTGACTAGAGCATAAAATTCTTAGTCTAGTGATGTAGCTATGTGAAAAACCTCCAACAAATCAACAAATTAATGTCTGAGAAAACATACACCAGGCAATGAAAGAGAATCCACAATCAGTAGCCTGGCACCAAAATGCTTTGCAAGGGCCTTTGACAAAGTTTTCTGATATATCTCCGAACCTGCAAAAGATTAATATAGAATTAAATTGTGAATCCTCTGAAAAAGGAAAAACAGAATATAAACAAATATAACGTCACCACCTGCAGGACCAGATAACAATATTCTTGGGCACACTGAAGGGAGATCTGAAGCATACTTTGCAAAACCATTGCACTTCAAATGAATGTATGTAGAAGCAATCAGAACGTTCTTTGTTGTATCGCTGTAACAAAACAAGACACCATGCTACAAATGTCATAATTATATTTCAACATCTGACAAGCATTAACTACTAGCACTTCCACATGGAAAATATGTTTGCACCTTAGAAAGTATGGGAAACTTTCAAATGAGACATCAATATCATCAGGATTTAGAATTCCTTGTTGTAAACTCTCCTTAAATGCTTGCCGCCTCGTTGATGCCAAGATTGTTGTGGGGTCAAAATCCTTAAGGAGATCTCTTAAATCCCTCCGCTCTTCCAATATTTTGGAAATGCTAATGCCCAAATCAAATTCAGCACTAGAACCAGCAAGCATGTGCAACAATGGCCTTAATTCATAGGCAGCCCCATTTACCTTCCCGGCATCTGCTTCCACACCAGCATCTACTCCCTTGCTGTCAAGACTAGGGTTTTCATTGGCAGCAGCAGAGGATGCAAGAACAGTTTTCTCAGATAAAATATTTTCGGCTGAATCATCATTTTTGGTGGCATCCTTCATTTCATTGTCCATGCTATCATCCCTAAGGCCAGAAGTCACAGACAAAACCTCAGCATTCTGGGTGGCATTCTCGCCGGTTTTAGCAGGAGGTGGAAGGAGAGATAAATCTTTATGAAGGTTGGATAAAGATGCTAATATCGATGCTCCTGCAACAGCTGAAGAGTCCCCAGATCCTTCAACTCGCATTCCCTTAATTTGTGCACTTCGAGCTTCTAATATATTTACAGAAGGGGGTAACCCTGTTGTAGTTATATTATTGTTGGTGAGCTGTTGAAAAATCTATATTCCAAGCTAAGGAACCCCAAGATTTTCTATAATAGAAATTTGAGAACAATGTAGGCACTAAAATGAAAACTGGAACTATACAGAATACATTACTAATGGCTTTCCTCCTACAGGCACACACAGAAGCTTGCAAAGAAGAATGAACAAAGAAGCAAATAAAAACCTAAAAATGGAAACAGACAAGTTCTCCTACAGGTGGCACATGAAACAACTGTAAAAGGATACATAAGCATGCTTGCCACAAGAACTGAAGACCACCTCATCACCACCACTTAAGATCACACAGGAATTTTTATTGTAGTTCCTGCCATTGACTTGGACAACACCTTTACCTCCTATCACTTCCAGTAATGCAACAGATGAACCTCCACGCTACGCAGAGGTTAAATAACAATCATGGTCAGAAGTAAATTGAAGACATGAAGCAATAAACTTGACAGAAGATAGACTCAGTTATTGAGCTGCCCAACTCACATTCCAAGAGATAAAGGAGGAAGCTCTACCTCGATGTGCCTCAATTTGCACAAAACATTACTAACAGGAGAATCTTTAAGACATAAATCACACTGACGTCCTTGACCAACAGTGAAAAGCCCGCACATGGACCGATGAGGATTCTGGAGAAGCATGAGAGGAAAAATATACAAAAGATTAAATCCCAAACCTACACAAACAGCAAGTGATACAACCAGGAAAAGAATTCCATCATTGAAAAGTTAGTACAAAGCGAAATTTAAAGAAGGGGAATTGAAATACTAAACCTTTTATTTTCAATCTATTTTATGACCATATACAAGAAATGATAGAAGTAATGGAATAAAAGAAATAATCATCTATATACCAAGAGTTGTTAATCGAGCATCCTTTGTATTGTTTCAATTTAGGTAACAATAAAACCAGCAACAACAGGGTAAAAGCATAAATTATTAAATTTTTCAATTCTCTTGATAAGCAAGATCACATTAAAGATGTTTGCGCAAAGGAACATTGAATATAAAGGGTGTTGTGTGTGTTTTGATCATCACATTGACCAAAAAGAACTTTCAATTTGACAGGACAGCCCCAACGGAGGAAAAGGTGTAAATGAATTCCTCTATGACCTTTTTGCCTCCCATCCTTGTTCACACTTGATTTCCCGATGACATATTGATATCAAATACACAAAATTTGAACCATTGCATAAAATGTTAACGAATTTCTCCACTCAGTGCAACAGAGTCGATCAAGAATATTCAAGTCCCAAGAAAAATTAACGTCCTCAAATTAGATCCGTGAATCAAAACAAGACCCATCTGGGATACAATTCTTTACACTGAGATCGAGAAATATAAAATTCTTGCACAAAGTTGAGAATGTATCCTAATGACAGAAATGCTAATTATCGGATATAACCAAAAACAAACTTTTGAGATGCACCATAAGAGTTTCAAATGTGTCAACATTAGCAAAAAGAAAGATCCCAAAACTGCGTCTTCAAGTCATTAGTTTCTGTAGACCACTGATTCCCTCCTCCAGGACGGATTGAAACCTACTAAGTAATTTTGGGCACTGCAAAATGACCATCAACTTAGGCCCACGATATATATATAGGCAAGCTTCATACCAACTAAAAAGGTATTACGTTGAAGCATGCAGCATTGGACATTTAAGAGTCGAGACCAACTCAAATTCATTAGCCTTGAAATCTTAAAATTAAGAAAACACACTTGAGCGTGCTTTCATCTTGCATCTGTGAGACGGAAGAACTCCTTCTTTGGGATTCGTGCAGGGGAAGAGAGAGAGAATAAAATCAAATAAGCATAAAAATCTTGAACGGAGTGGAAAACACACCTGAGAGCACTCAGAGAGAAGCTTTCCCCATGCAGCCTTGGCGCTCAATTTTATGGATTTCGTTGGGCGTTTCTTCGACCGCCCATGCGCCGCCACACCAGCAGACTTTGATTTCTCCGCTTCCCCCGCTGTTTCATCTGAGCTTGCCATATTATAGGAGTAATAAGCAAAAACAGCATGCATGCACCCAAACAACAATCAATACTACAAATCGCGAAAAACGTCAAAAAAGAAACCACTTTCGCACCTGAAGACCTCGGTGACACCAGGGCCTCGCCTTCGACTGCCACGGCAGGGGATTTCTCAGGTAACCTCGCGTCACTCAGGTCTACAGCCTTCAACGAATCGGCATCTGGCAGATCAGACGGCCGTAGCTCCGGTTCTCGAGATTCATTTCCGGATTCGTTGACCTGACCGAAAATTTCAGCCGAGGGAAGACTGGTTGACGACGCATCCTCTGACACCTAGGTTTTGAATAGCCATCAACCAAGACCCAACAGAAATCGATGAAGGATAGCTCGAATTGGGACAAAAAACAAATACCCAGACGACCCATGAGGGAATCCACATCGACATGGGCTAGAAACCACAAAAGGCAAGAAACCAAAAATACCTTGGATCGTTTGGCGTTAGAAGAAGGGGGTGAAGAGAGAGAGCGCTTGGCAGAAGAGGAGCTGCGCCTGGTTTCAACCATGATGTCGGCGCAGTTCTCGTCGTTTTCAGTCCCTCCTGGTATCTGATCCGACAAGGCTAAGCCGGAGGCAGAGAATCAAAGAGCCGCAGAGGGAGATGGGAATGAATGATGGCGGAAGATCCGTTGTCAAGGTTCTTGTGTATGTTGTTTTTATATGGGAAGGAATACAAAATAGAGAAAGGAAATATTTTTACAAAAGGAAGAAGAAAGGGAGAGAGGTAAAGAGGGGGGTGGGAAGCGGTGATGACTGGGGAGTGAGAAAAATGAAAGAATTTTCTGCTAACGCTTCCTGCGATGAGATTGGGAAATGCCGGTTAACATTTTTTTGTTGTGAGCTGTATGGTTTTTACCAGTTTGGTCAACCCTTTTTATTAAACAAAATTACTTATGCATGCGACTAATAGTCTAATATATTTTAATTCAAACTAGTACAGCCCTCCTACATTTATAAGAAATTAAAATATAATTATATTTTTTATATTATTAATTTAATATGTTTAGATTTTATATTGCGTGCCAATAATACAGTTAATTTTAACTCATCACACCGAGTCACCGATGCTTGTCACACACGATTGCATGTTCGATGCTACTTGTCAAGTAGATCCATGGCTACCCAGAAGCGAATCTGTCATGTGATTTGAAGCTTATGGAAAATATTTTCATTTTGTCAGGAAAACCTATTATGTTCTTGTGCGTGGGCAACTTGCCAAGTTGTTTTTGTTGGAATTACTTATAGAAACGGTCTATACATTGCATTGAACCTGACGAATGAACCTTTTCCCATCATAAATGGTATGCATTTCAATTAATTTTATATTGCATAACAATAATAATAACAACATACACAGTCGTTCATTTTGAACCGAGTCATTATGGTCCTAAATTTGTTAAAAAAAAAGAAACTCTTATTGCTCTGTGTGTGTATGCCAAACATGTTTTTTTTTTTTGTTGAATTTGCTTATAGAAATAGGTGTGCCTATGGATTGCAATGGACCTTAGCCAATGGCTGATTTGTTTAACGTTAATAGTAAACTTCATGAACCTTATATAAATGGAAAAAAATATATTTTTATCCTATAACTTTTATAAGTGTTTTTATTTTGTCCTTTCATTATCTTATACATTTTTTTTAGCCATTTAACTCTAATAAAATTATTTTTAAATAATATTTTTTTGTCTCGATAAGTTAAACTTAACATGTGGACTAGAGGGATAAAAAAAACATGATACTATGTGAAATTAAAAAATCAAAATGAAATGTTGTCGAGAAGTAAATATCCAAATATTCGCTTCTACCTATTAACTAATATGCCAGTGATTATATCCGGTTGTTCCTATGAATAGGCATTATATATTAATCGACATGGTCTCGCGAGAGTTTTTTTTTTTTATTATCTATTCAGTTTATTAAAATTTTATTCTAACTATATCTAAATCTGACCCATATCGTATACTTGGTTATAGTAAGTAATTTTCCTAACAAAATTTTTTTATATATATTAATATTTAAATTTTAGATTTAATTTAAATGATATCAAATTATTTATTATTTAAACTAATATCTGTTAGGAGGAGGATATTAAGATTCCTGGAGGAATCATCAAATCTATGAAAACAGAAAAGGCAAGAACCAACCAATAAGAATTAGCCCAGTGTGATCGAAATCATTTTATGGTCACTATTCAACGTTTTATATTTTGTTGGGCCAAATTCAACATTTTATATCAATCGAAGCTAAATTAACAAAATTATCACCACCTAACATTCAAACTGGATCCTTTGGCAACTCCCAAAATAATAATTAAAAAAATAATTCAAACTATAATTTAAAACAAATAAAATAAATTATTATATTTATTTAAATTAATTTATAGAATAAACTATAATTTTAAATAAATTATTAAAAATAATTTATATAATATAAAAAATTACTTCTAATATTAGTATTTATGTTACGAATTATTTATGTTATATTTATCGTATTAGTATTTAATATTATTTATTTTCTAAAAATTATTTTAAGTATTACACAAAAAGTATTCTTCATTTAAATTTTTATCTCTGATTCATTTAAAAAAGTAATATGATTTTTTTTGAGATAGTTGGCCTATCAAATACATTGTCTTACAAAAATCACCTATTTTAGTTGGTTTAATATATATAGAAACACTTATAATTTTTTTTATTTTAAATATTAAATTGACAGTTTAACCTACCAACTCATAATTATAGGTTAAGATTAGCTAAATGACAATGCGTACTATATGGCTCACGGGTTGTGGTAGATCAACCCACGTACCCGCAAAGTAGGCAGTATTATTATTTTTACGCTTAATTATTTAAAACTTAGTTGTGTCCAATTACATAGCCATGTTAAAGAAAAAAGCTTTTTAAAAAAAACATGTTGTTTGGTGTGAAACAGCATTATCCTGTAAGATAGATTATTGTCCCTGCCAATTCTTCTGTCATATGATTGTTGTTTGTTATATGTCTACCTTACGAATAATAGAACGATGGATTATCAATGCCCCATTGGTGGGTGAATATGTTAAAATATATGTTACGTTATGAAATACATGCCTATGCCTAGATTTGAATGTTAAGTATGAAACATACTTTTTAAATACACACACGTATGCCATTTAAAATACACTGATTTCACCATCAGTAATTTAATTATCCGAGTAAGAGTGGTGTTTAGCAATGTCGGTATCTTGGTACAAATATTTTGCGAGGCGATGTTTAGTTATTGACTGAATCGATTGATAAAACCATCATTTCAATTTTTGTTTAGTAAATTTAAATTTTACATTCGTCAAAATATTATTATTTGTTTGGTTCGTATTGCCATGCCAATTGATATTCCCACAAAATTCAACAAAACATGAAAACGATAAAAAAAAATACACAATACTGGCCGCATTTAAAGCATGAAAGGCTTGTCAGGCACGTTAACTATGAGCCAGACCAACTAGTTTTCTTGACCTGGGCCGACATGGCCGTTGATCGCATTCCTTTTTTGTGTCAAGTAGGAGAAATAATAATAATTGTACCAATAAAGAGATTAGTCTAAGTGGTAAACGACTCGATATTATTTAAGTGAGATCTTAAATTCAAATTTTAGCGTATATAAAAAATCTCCGTTAGTAAATTCATCTATTAAAACTAGATAAACGATGCGGGTTAAATATAGATATAGTCAAAATAAAATTATAATAAACCGAGTAGATAAAAAAAAAATTATAATTATAATAATAGTAATAATAATATCAATAATAATAGTAATTAAAACATCGTCTTGTATAAAAAAAATCGTCAACAATAATAATGCTTGTTCTCTTTCAGGTCTATCCTTATCCCTATTACATGTATTCCATTTTTTCCTTTTCAATTTTAAGTGAGTTTGGCACTATTAAAAAATATAAAAATATAATATAAAAAATTAAAAATATGATAAATATTAAAATAAAATATTATGTTAGTAATGCTTAATTTATTATTAATAACATACATAATTTAAAATTTAACATTTTTATAGGATTTTTCTATCATTTAAAAAAAATAAAAACATTACAATATACTATTTACTTACGTATATATTTCCCTTTTGTATTTTAATCACCTAGGTTTGGAATTTTTTTTAATGTCTAGTCATGAATGAAATCTCTTAATTCATGCTTACAATTTTCTTTTGTTAAATAGTTCAATACTTTAATTTAGAATCAATGCTCCGAATATTTTTCTTCAATTGAGTATGAGCAAAGTTCGTTCCAGCATATTAAATTAAAAAAAATGATAAACAGGACAGATAATGAACTCAGTTATTATTCTAATCTTAATCTAATCAACACCTCCCTGCATTAGATGATACTAATAATCATCAACCACGTGCCAGGAATCCCTCCAAAAAGCGAAGGTGCCCCGCTGGCTTCATTTCAAGCAGCATCCAATCATTGCCGCGTTTACATTAAGTTAGTTTAATCTTTTTAATTTATAAAATATTAATCATTTAATATAATCATTTCATTAATAGAAAATATTAATTCAATAAATTTAGATGATAATCCTACAATTAAATTTCAATAAAGTATGCTTAAAATTTAATTATTTAATATAATATTTTCATATCTTGAAACACAAGTTGTTCAAATTTTATATCCGATAACATCTTCATTGAATTTCATTTTAAATATTTTTAATTTATGGATTTTAAATTAAATATTACCATGTTAATATTCAATTAGAGAGTCACAGTTTAAATCTATCAACATTGAGACTTGATATAAATCAAAACATTTATTTCGACCAAATTATAATTATTTGTAATAAATGTTTGTGATAGAGATGGCGTCAAAGGAATAAATTAAATTAAAAAAGTGGTCTAACCCATTGTAACCCTGGGCTGTACAGTCCATCTGAAAATAGGGTGGCACTTGCCTTGTCAATCTATGACTTTTGTTTTTCTTTTTTAAATTTTTTAATATTTTTAAAAAATAATTTTTAAATTTTTAAGATATTAATAATAAGTTTTAATATTATATTAATATAATAAAAAAATTATTAATATTATACTAATAAAATTTTTTATTTTTATAAAAAATTTTAAAATTTTATAACTATAAATCTAAATAAATATTAATATAATATTAATTAATTATAATTTATTAATATATATTAATAAATAAATAACTATTTTTATTAGTATTTGATAATAAAAATATTTAAAATAATATTTAAATAATATAAATATTAATATTAATAATTTAAAAAAAAATAGCTGTGGAGCCTGTTTCAAACTCCTTTTTTTTGAATAAGCTAATAAGTCTTTTACCAGCTCTAAAAAAGGGAGATGGAAGGTGTGGATTGGGAAACAAGACAAAAAGGACAGAAGAGGCTGTATACACGATTTGTCCCTTCTTAATACGTATAAGTCAAGCCTTATCCATTGCTTGCACAGTTGCACTTAATAGATGGGGAAGGAACAGTACATATGAAATGGAGGGAGTAATAATAATACTTATAATATTGGATCTATTTAGATAAAATTAAAAAAAAAATTATAGACAGTTTGTAAAAAAAGATTGTTAGAGAAGAGTCTATAGAAAAAAAATAATTTTAAATAAATAAGTATTTGGATAGTTATTTTTAGAATGACTTTTTATATTATTAAATTATCAAAAAGGGTATTATTTGATTAAAAGTAAGAGAGAGGAGAAAGGTGGAGAAAAGAGAAGAGAGATGAGAGATGGTAGAAAGAAGAGAGGGTATAAGAAAAAGTAGGAGAGAGGATGTAAGAAAAAGTAGGGGTAAGATAGTAATTAGATAATTCATAAGCTCTTTTACTGTTCAAAAAATTAGTTTTAATAGCTTATTCAAAACTATGATTTTAAACCATAATTTTATCCAAAAGCACTTATAAACAAATATGATTGTTTGTTTTAAAATTTTTCCAAACCAAAATTTTACTCAAAAGAACTTTTAAAATTATGGTTTGGGCTGTAACCAAATAGACCCATTACCGATTAATAACCAATGATAGAAGGAATAGAAGGATTTTAATAATATCTTATTAGATTTAGATGAGAGAGGAGCTAATAAAAAATTAATCATATATTTGCATAGAGTTTATTTTATTCTTTAGTAAAAAATAGTTATATTAGAATTTATCAATGACAATTTTAACAATTTCAAATCTCTCAGTCTCACCTAATGTATTATACAACTCTCATACTATTTATTATAATTTTTAAAAAAATTATTTATAAAGTTTGACTGTAATATGTTATTTTAAACTTAGAATATGTTTATTTGCAATGCTCAATAATGTATTGGATCAGATTATCTCCAATAAAGATATACATATATCTATAAAAAAAATTCATGATATATTTAAGAAGCGTACTAAAATTTGTGACAATGGCTCAACAGAGGAGATGATGTGGATGATTAATTTAGTTGAGGGAAAGAGAGATAAATAGAGAAGAAATAATAAACTAATTAAAAATTGATAAATATATTTTTATATATTTATTTTAAATTATTTTTTTTATTTTATAATATAAATTTATATTAAACTTATTATTTCTTAATTTTCGAATCTCAAAAATAAATTACCTCATTTATATATGATAAAATATTTTATAATTATAAGACACAAGATAATTTATCAAAATATTAATGCTTAAACTATAGATGATACTATTAAAATTATAAGAAATTAATTAACCAAAATTTAATAAAATGTAAGTAATGCATTGAGCTAGAAATAAAAAATAATGTATCAAATTCGTTTTAAGATAGTGTGAGCGAAAAAATAGAAAAAAAAATTGATTTTTAATTTAAAAAATAAAATTATATTATTAGAAGAGTAACATGGGTAATTCAATTAATATTATAATAAATTACTTCCACTCCTAATAAAACTCCACTTTAGAAGGTTAAGAGAGGGTGGAGTAATGAAGAAAAAGATAAAAATTGATACTCCTTCCCCCATTTTTTCAACTAAACATATTTATTATTATCTTCCCCTCTTTTCCAAAACCCCCAACCAAACGATTCAAAGTATTTTTCACATCTCTATAAAAACACTATTAAGTACTCACGGATTCGTCACTAAGTCTATAATGTATAAATTTTGTTTAGAAATAGATGAATAAATCAAGAAATCTGTAGGGGGGGAAACACTATTCAAACACAACACACAAAACGGGCATATTTAAAGGTATACCCTATACGTCTCCAGATTCTCATTATAACTATTTAATAACAATCTTACATAAATTAATAAAATCAATTATTTATTATAAAATATCAAAATTACACTAATAATAAGTCATTAATTAAAGGAATTTGATTAATTAGTTAGAAAAATTATAATTAATTAGAGGTACTAGGGGTAAAAAATTTATGTCTTAGACAAAATAATTAAATTTCAATTCAAAAGGCATTGAAGCTCCTTTTCCTAACCCCAGACCTCAAACCAAACAATACCTCGGGGCTTATTCACAGGACTCTCGCATTGAAGCTCATCTGTGAAGCTAACGATTTTTACTCGTCATTCGGAATGAGTTATTCCACTCACCGGGGAAGAAAAGGCCTAAGATTCGAGGCTATATGATGGATGATCACAAGGCTATACTCGAACAAGTCTTCGGCCTATCATCCGATAGCAAAGTCAAGGATTCAACTCACGAAGATGATCGATTGCCGCATCTTCGTGTACAGAATCCCATCTTCCAATCTGTACCCCAAATTAATGGCCTTTGGTTCTACAGAGACTTTCTCAATCCTGATCAACAACATATCTTGCTCTCCGCTATCTGGAATGGTTCATTTTCCTCCTTGCTTCTTACGCCCAATGTTTCCCCCAATATCCTAACTGCACATATCTTCAAGATCCCAAATATGCGAACCCTTGTCTATATAATTCATGCACCGATGGTGACTTTTTCCACTTTGAATAATTCTGGATTATGGTGTACATGCACATTCTTATTCATTGATTGATGCTTGAATCTTATGCTACATGCTTTCAAATTTGTGGTTGCAGAAGGGTGGTTCAAGGAAGCCTTAAAGAATCAGGTTAGTCAACCTTTCTACTTTTTATCACTACTTCACTAGACTGCAACATCGCATTAGGGAGGTTTTATGAAATGCGATCCTTCATACATTATATAAGTTCCTTTAGTAGGTGACGCGCGGTAGTGCTGGGGGTCCAATTAAATGAAATTTGGACATATTCCATGAATTTAGGGCTTTGACTTTATTAGAAGTAGAACTGATGTTTATATATCATGATTAAAGGGTTAAGGTGCTAAGGATATTGCGAGTTCTTGGTTTGAGAGACTTTAATTCTGAAATTAAGGAATTTGACACCTTTGTTTGTGCAAATGTTCTTTATTAAGTTTACTATTATGTTGTTGTTTAATAAGTACTAGCGAGGTTAGAGGAAAGGTAACATTGCGATAACAGAGATATCACCATATACGCATCCCCCACATAGTTTAGGCATTTTAATTCCCTGTAGTTGATAACCATGGCGTTTCTGCGGCTAGAAATGGGTGACAAACGCACAATTCTTGGGATGTCACTAGTGGAAAATAGGCTTTTTAAAGCCCCATTTTTAAACCGATCACTGCGGAGACAGTTTAAAAAAAATGACCGGTGGCATTTTTATAAATAAGATAAAATATTTACACCGGTTGTAAAATATGACCGGTGTAAAAAGTAATGACCGGTGTAAAAAGTCATGACCGGTGGTATTTTTGTAAATAAGATAAAATATTTACACCGGTTGTAAAATATGACCGGTGTAAAAAGTCATGACCGGTGGTATTTTTGTAAATAAAATGAAATATTTACACCGGTTGTAAAACATGACCGGTGTAAATATTTTATCTTATTTACAAAAATGCCACCAGTAAGTTTTTTTTAAACCGGTTCCGCAGTGACCGATTTAAAAATGGGGTTTTAAAAAGCATATTTTTAAACCTGACTTATCTACAGCTGATAGAATTACACCCGGTGTAGAATGTCTTTGCTATTGAAAATCTAACAAAAAACGTTAATTTTTTACGATTCCCTATCTTCACAAATCATATCGTTGTCCATGGAGAAAACTAGACAAGGGAGAACACATAGTGACAGGAAGCTCCACCTTCGTAACACACCTCTAAAGCTCGCCGAAGAAGAAGACCTAGATATGTGATGACCCATACCTGTGCTCGTCGTTCTCTATTGTTGAAGTCAGTCATTGTAGCCTCTATAGCTCGCCAAAGAAGAAGACCCAGATCTGCTAAATATATTTTTGTTTGCTTTTGAGCAGGTAACCAAAAGAAATTGTGACGATATTTTTGTGATATTTTCAATTAGGTGACGACATTTATGGGTTTTTATTTCTGTGCATATATCTAAATTTTTGTTTCTTTCATTTTTGGGTTCTCTGGCTTTTTCTTTCTTCCTCTTTTTTGTTCTCTGCTTGCATTTTACAAGTACCTATTCTTTTTCATCACTCTCCTGCTCCTTCAGATTTGTGATGAAGAAGGAAATAATTTTGGACCTAGAGTTTTTTTATTTTGGATTTTTTTTTATTTTGACATTACTTTTTAAACCGGTTATATGGAATAACCGATTTAAAAAAGCTGATTGTTTACACCGGTCATATACAACAGGTGTAGAATATTAAACTTTTTACACGGGCTGTTTCTATACCGGATCAAAGTCTGGTATAGAAGTCTATTTTCAACCGATTTAGAAAGCCTTTTTTTTAGCCGTGTGTTCAAATTTAATACACAGAAGGCATCACTAAAAAATTTTAGGTTCATAATTTTATGGAATAATGCATTTGCTGCTGAATTGGTGATGTAATTTTCACTTTTATGAGTCAACTTAGCCTAATTATTGATGGTAAACTTATCTCGAGTCATGTCTCTATGTGAACCTAATAATCCAAATTATAGACTTACTAGCATTGTAACAAGAAAATGGGTGTTTTATCACTAATAAATTATAAAGAAAGAACAGTTGCTTATCATGGTGAATAATCTGTTTGTTGCCAACCATTTTTGCCGTGCGTCAGACTGTCTATACTCTCTAGTTTGGTAACTTCCATTGTTTACAATATTCATTTGACCATTCTTTAAGAATCAGGCGATGAGGTTTGGTGATCTTCTAGCTTGGTCTACTGAACTATCAAACTCTATTTGTGAATTGGTGCTTTTTGGTGACGGTGACGATGACTCTCAAGGGGAAGGCCAAACAAGTGCATTGCCATAGGACTTGCTCTTGAGGATTTAATAGCTATGACTCTTGCAAGTTTGGATGCAGATTATGATACCCTTGCGTGGAACGGTGCACTAAAGGAAAGCCTCACCTGGATAGATGTTCTGGAATCACTACTCAGTCTTGAGAATCAATTGGAACTAAGCAATGGAGAAAGGTCGTCCAAAGATGAAAGCGGACTAAGCTGTCAAATTTACGGGGAAAATAGACATAGCGCATCCATTTGCTATTACAGGTATGACCAGAACTATATGGGCAGTGTACCTGAGGAGTATTGAGAGCCTTCAGACTCTTCCGTGTTTAAAGTAAATCATGATCATGTTTTGTTTGTGTATGTGAAATTAAGATGCTCTTTTATTAATTTCCCTCTTTCGGCATTTTCTAGTAATGAATCTAAATTGTAGCCATAATCAAATGCCTTCAATTTTAAATCCCATATGAAACTATCAACTCAATTGTCACATTTTGTGGTTGAGTGGAGTTGGTTATGGAAAATTTTCATTGCGCTAATGATGGTTAGGGTTTCTTTTCTTTTGGTCAAAATAGGGTCTCTTTTTCTTGATTGATTTGGTTAGCTCGTAACTTACTTATCATATTCGTTTGCACCTATAGGTTTGTTTAGAAACTTTTCAAACTAACATTTTAAAAAGGCTTATGGCCTAAACTTTGGTTTAGAGAAATTTTAAAACAAATATCCATATTTGTCCAAAAGAACTTTTAGACAAAACTATGATTTAAAACTGTTGAGATATTATATGATGTTATATGATAATATATGATATTATTTTATTAATATCTAGGTTTATTTAGGATTTTCTATTTTATGTATAAATATCTCTTCATACTATCAATAAAAAACAAGTATTTTATTCATATAAAATAACATGGTATCAGAGCTAATTTAGCACGCACGTATAAATGGATATTGCTGCTCTCGGAAGAAATTAGTGTTGACTTCACGCCCTAACTCCTGCCACATGCGAGAAGCCTCCTTACAATTCCTCAAAATATGCATAGTAATTTTCACACCTTCCCTAACATGTGAATATAGTATGTTTAACTTATAAGGACCTATAGTTGCATCAAAAGAGAAAAAGAGAAAATCGAAGAGAGTCCTGTAGAAATTCTCCATCTTCACTCACTCTATTAACGGACACCGTAAGAAGGGAAAAGAACTTGTATGGGTATCAGATAAATTATAGAATGATCACACTTACTCTGTCACAAGTCAAATTCCTTCACAACATTACTAAATCTGTCAAAGCATGCTCGAGGACTTTGCTTTAAGCCATATAAAGATCTCTTAAGACGACATACTTTACCACGCTCCCCCTGAGCAATAAAATCGGGTGGTTGCTTCATGTACACTTCTTCAAGAAGATCACCATGTAAGAATATATTTTTGATATCAAGTTGAGAGAGGTCTCAACCAAAAGTAGTAGCCAAAGAGACGAAGAGATTAACAGAGGAGAGTTTGGCTACAGGGAAAAAGGTCTCAGTATAGTCAACACCATACTTCTGAGCATAGCCTTTAGCAACAAGGCGAGCCTTAAGACTTTCAAGAGTGCCATCAGCTTTAGTTTTAGGAGTCAACACCCATTTACACCCAATAGTTTTCTTTCCTGTTGGTAAATCCACTAAGGTCTACGTACCGGCACATTCAAGGGCTGCCATTTTTTCTTCCATAGCAGTACGCCAACTCGGGTAGTACAAGACTTCAGTAATGGACTAATGTACTGAGATAGTGTCTAAAGAGACAACGAAGGCACGAGAAGCAGATGAGAGGTGGTTATAAGAAACAAAAGAAGAAATATGATAGGTACAAGTACGTTTACCTTTGCGGAGGGCAATGGAAAAATCAATGGATGTATCTGGTTCAGGGACCGGGTCAGGCTCATGGTGAGTAATGCTTTCTGTAGGATCTGATGATGAAGTAGTTAAGGATAGGGCAGAATATGGCGAAAGAGTAGTAATATTTTCCTTCAAACGTCTAGTATAAACCCGAGATAAAGGTGGTTGACCATGTGCTTGTACCGGAGCAGAGGCTGGTGATGGTGAGTGAGTGATACAATATACCAGAAGGGTATATTTCTCCGTAGGTGGAGGAGAAGGAGCTGAAATGTTAGAAGTAAAATATGCAACAGATTCCTGAAAAGTGACATATGCAGAAACTAAATAATGATTAGGAGTAGGAGAGAAACATCGATAACCTTTCTAAACACGAGAGTATCCAAGGAAGACACACTTGAGGGACTTAGGGTCTAATTTAGAGACAGTAGGACGCACATCTCGAGCAAAATACATATATCCAAAAATCTTAGGATCAATGGGAAACAAAGGTTTGGAAGGAAAGAGAGTGGTGTAGGGAATATGACCATCAAGAACAGAGGAGGGCATACGATTAATGAGAAAGCAAGCAGTGGAGACCGCATCTGCCCAAAAAGGTTTTAGAACGTGCATTTGAAATAAAAGGGCACGGGCTACTTCTAATAAGTAGTGATTTTTTCTTTCGATAACACCATTCTGAGTTGGTATATCCACACAAGACGATTAATATAGAATTCCATTTTGAAGCACAAAAGAGAGAAATGATTCAGAAAAATATTCTTTAGCATTATTACTATGCAAGGTATGGATAAACGAATTAAATTGATTTTTAATTTCTACAGTAAATGCACAAAAATGAGGGAATAACTTAGAACGATTTTTCATTAAATATAACCAAGTAGTACAGGAATAATCATCAATAAATGTAACAAAATACTTGAAACCAGCTTTAGACTCAACTGGACATGAACCTCAAACATCAGAATGTATTAACTCAAAAGGAGACGAAGCTCGTTTATTAACTCGAGATATGAAAGGAAGACGATGAAGTTTAGCAAACTGACATGACTTACAATCTAATGACGATAAATGCTGAAACTGAGGATAAACTTTTTTTAAAGACAATAAAGAGAAATAACCCAAACGACAATGTGCTTCAAAAGGAGTGACGCCACCAGTACAAGCCACCACACGTGACCCTTGATCATCAAGGAAGTAATGATCGTCAGATTCGTAACCTTTACCAATAATCTTCTTCGTCAAAAGATCTTGTATTACGCAATGGTCAGGAAAAAGTGAGATCCAACAGTTTAATTGATGAGTAAGTTTACTAGAGGGAAGCCCTAGAACATGTGTTACATTATTCGAAGGGATCTCCAGGTCGTGGGATATTGTACAAGAATCATGATCACACAGATATTGAATATTTTTGTGATGCCGATCATGGTGAATTAAAAGCCACAAGACGATCTACTACAGGATACTGTGTTTTTGTAGGAGAAAATTTGGTATCTTGGAGAAGTAAGAAACAAAATGTGGTGTCAAGATCGAGTGCAGAAGCAGAATATAGAGCCATGGCACAATTAGTATGTGAGATAGTCTGGATATATCAGTTATTGAAGGAAATTGGCCTTAAAATCTCATTACCAGTGAAGCTGTGGTGTGATAATAAAGCGGCCCTACATATAACTTCTAATTCGGTATTCCATAAACGCACGAAACATATTAAAATCGATTGTCATTTTATTCGAGATAAGCTCAAAGAAAACTTTATCTCTACAGAATATGTCAGATCTAGAGATCAACTGGGTGATTTCCTCACCAAAGCTATTAATGGGATTTGAGTTGAATATCTTTGTAACAAGTTGGATATGATTGACATCTATGCTCCAACTTGAGGGGGAGTGTTGAAATATTATATGATATTATTTTATTAGTATTTATGTTTATTTAGGATTCTCTATTTTATGTATAAATATCTCTTCTGACTATCAATAAAGAATAAGTATTTTATTCATATAAAATAACAAAAATCAAGATTTTAGATAAGTTACTGAGACTAGCTTCTGGAATAGTAAAAAAACTTACGAACTACCTAATTACTATTTTACCATTATTTTTTCTTACACACTCTCTCCTCTGCCCTATCTCCTATTTCTTCTTCACTCTTTCTCCTCTCTCATATTTTTAATAAAATCATACTCTTTATCGTAATTTGTCAATTATAAAAGTCCTTCTAATAATAACTATCCAAACACTCATTTATTCAAAAATACTTTTTTTCTATAAATTTTTCTTCAAAAGCCCTTTTTTTTATAAACCTTTTTCTAAAATCCTATCCAAACACACATTATATTACAGTGAACTTGTTCTGCCACATGTGCGGGACTTTGTCTATTTTAAGCGGTTGGGGTTGGAAGGTTGAACACCAATCCGGGTCAAATTGTGACTGTTAAGGCGTTTAAGTTGTCTATTAATTACCAATGAGGGTTGATCCGAGTGGTAAGCGGTTCGGTATAGCTTAAGCGAGGTCTCAAGTTCGAGCCTTGGTGTATGCAGAAAATTTTCGTTAGGAGACTCACCCACCATGGCCAGGTGCGTGACGCTGGTCAGATACGGATATAGTCGGGGCAAAACTCCGTTAAATTGGGTGAATAACAAAAAAAAAATTGTCTATTAATTTTCATGGTTATAGCCTTTTATTTGTAATTAATTACTTGCACAATTATATTTCACACCTCGTAGAGGCTCTCCTTACATGGAACAGAGGGTAAAATCTAGTTTACAGTAATGTCACTACAACCACCATTGTCAGAACACAAATCAAGTATATATATTAATTTGGGGTAAAGAAAACAGCCCGGGGCATAACTTTTTAAAGTGGGGATCGGTGTTTTTTTTTTTTTTGAAGTTGAGATGCATTGACTTTGCATTGACATGATGCAAAGTTGGAAAGGCTCCTTCCTATATTTGTAAAATTTGAGTGCGTTGGAACTCACATCCCGATGGAGAAATGAAAGCCGTAGTCCTAAAACCGAAACAAGTATCTAATTTTGACGGAGAGCTTCAAATTAAATGAGCGTTGAAACTAGATAATAGATATTCTAAACTATTCTTACCGCCACGTGAGCTGCTCATGTAGATTGATGAATCTAAAAAACAATTCACTCCACTCCCTTCCCAGCTAGCTCATCTCCCAATCTATTTTACCTTACCATAAAAGCTACATACACACATCTCAGTTCTCACATGCCATCGCTTGCATCTGATATACAGGAGCTATAAACTCACAACTCCAACTTATATTTATATGAGCAAATCAAAAGAGCACAACAAGTTCACTAGTACAATCATAACCATTTTATGGAAAAAAGAGGAGGAGGAGTGAAAGAGCAACACTAGAAAACACCACAAGCCTTAATCACAATGAAAGCTATAGAATAATAGAGAGCGAGTAAGTCGGTCGAATCAGGAGAGAATAATACTAGTTAGTGCGGCAGCGAGTGATGGTAGCGCAGCCTCGGGTGTAAGGGTTAGCTTCGGCACCTGGTTGGCAGTTGTAGTAGGACGCGCCTCTGAGAGAGCACGGCACCGTGTTCCTCTGCAGCGCCTTATAGCTTATATACTGAGACGTCGCTAAGATGCGCCGGCTCATCTCCATCTCCGTCTCCACCCTCCCCCCCTCTCCCATGCACTCCTCTATGGAGCCTTCGCACCCGCCTCTCATTGGCACCCACCGGAGCCGGTGCTCGCCGGTTATGCCTGCCGTGACGACGGAGGCCAACATGAACAACACCGCGAGGAGAGACCAAGAGCTTGCCATTGCCATTGCTTCTGCTTCTGCTTCTGTTTTGAATATTATTTCTATATGGGCAGTGTTTGCAGGATATATTTTAATTACTTGGAGAATGTGAGCGAACTGACGTTTGGGCGTTTGGGTTTGGCAACTTCTTTCAAACGAAGCGTTGGGTTTTTATACAAGCCCGCTTTGCCTTAAGACGATTTTACCAAAATGTCACTCCATTATCCTTGTTTTTTCATTCTCTTTTTAGTCCCTTTTAAAACCACCAAAACTTCAGCATATATTATGGAAAAAGAAAATAACTCGAATTTTGATATGAGATTTTTTGTGATTTTAAGGGGGGAAAAGAGAAAAATTAATTAAGTGAAAGAACAAAGAGAGAGAGAGAGAGAAATATATTTCATTATCGGTATTACTAAAAAATGGTTTAATTAAACGTTTTAGAATACTGTCACAATATTTTTACGCATTTATCCAATAGATTGGTTGATTCAAAGAATCGCGTGGTAGAGTGACAACCACCACCTAACCCAGAAATATTAAAAAGAAAAAGAAAGAGTCATGGGACGAGATAGAAGGGATGTAGTAAGAATGGAGACGAAGTTCAAAAGAGGGAAGAATTGCAGAGAAGAAAGTAAGGAAGCGTGAGGAGGGAGAGCCCTCGAAACCTACCAAGAAAACGATTGGAGGAAGGAAAGGATATGGATTATTTGATTATTATGATTAAAGGAAGGTTAAGATTCAAAGCATTAAGAATCCGAGATTGGGCCTCAAAAACATACTGATTAATCCCTTCGACCACTTCATCGATCATGGTTTGAAATTGACCGCCGGCTTCTGGAAGCACCCTGCCTCTTTCTTATCCCAGTATCTCCTTTGTTTCTCGGACACTACCAAACTGGGAAACCGACTTAACACAATCCATACTATAATAGCCAGGCCAATCCCACGTGGTTTATAATCACATTTAATTAATTAATGTATCGTTCGTATAATTTTTTGACCTCATATACTTCGCATAGTTGGATACATACATTTCGTTCGAAATAACGAAATGGATACATACATACACGTACGTACATTAATCATGTTGGTTAGACTATTGAGTCGGTTTAAAGTACTGATCTATGATTTAGAAGGTTAAATTCATTTATTTCCGATTTGTCCCAAAAAATTAGTAAAAATTAGACTATGGATTTATTTGTCTGAAAATTATATGCCAACCATTTTAAACATAAAATGCTTAAAAATATCAAAAAATAGTTTAAATAAATAAGCAACAATAAAACTAGAATAAACTAAAGTGAGTGAAGATAAGAAGAAACATTTTCACAAAGAAATACAACTTAAAAATGTCATGATAAAATGAATAAAATGATAAATAAGTAAACGCATTTAGTAAATTCAATGAATTTAGAGGGTGAAAGATTTGAGGGGTAGAGAAGGGGAGAGGGGGAAGGCATAGCATCAAATTGTGATTCACCAAAAACGGAAATCGTGGAGCGAAGTGGGGGCAATCCGGCAACAAAAGAATAGATACATAAGCCTAAATTAAACAATACCCCTTTCTCGAATTTTTCATCCAAAGCAATGTTCAAGTCTCCTTCTACTTTCTTCATATATAATATCAACTATAAAATTCTGTTTTTTTTTTTTGCCTGAACCGTACTATTCACTTTACATATTTCAGAAAATAATTTTGGAGAGATAAAATTAAGGGAGTAAGTACTTTTAAGGAAGGATCCAGGAAAGGTTCTCTTTGGTGAACAGGGATGATGCCTCGGGATTACAATAACGCTTGGACAAAATATGAGAGATACTTGTAACCCCACAAATTCTGAAACAAGAATAGGCAGCGGAATGCTACTACTCCCTAATCCTCATCTTTCTAGCTTGCTTAGTATTGCTTCCATTGGGGGTAGCTCATTCAAAATTTGCTGCCAGTCAGGCATACCCTGCGAGCGCATTAGCATTGATCACTTATCCATGAAATTATTCCCATCGTTGACAGCTAATTATCCACAACTAATAGATTTGAAGATTATAATTTTAGTTATCATCCAGCAAGCTTGCTAGCAAGTGAAAATTCTGTATCCAAGGGAAGAAAGAAAAAACACGTTCACTCCAATATGGAACTTACTTTCCCTGATCTTCGAACACGACCATCCAACCGCAGTATAATGTAGACATCTTGACCAGGAGTAACTCCTTCAGCTTTCTGCTGATCCCTTATCCACCTACGTAAGTTAAAGAAAGTTAGCATGCAACTATGATGCACAAAATTTAGGTTACGCTCCCCTCTCTCTTTCTGCCTACCTCCAACCAGCAATACTGGTTTGCATCAATCCAACTTTTCACCATCCATGTTAATTCTATTTCCCTCCTATTTTGAAATCAACAGTTAAGGGAAAATACAACAGCATATTACCTTTCCCATTCTGCTGGCGATATAACCTCGGCCCTGAACCTAATTTCAGCTTTCAACTTCGATTTTGCAACTACGGATTGTGTTCGCTCATCAAAATCCTCCTGCCAAAGTTTTACTCAGTTAGCGTTCTGATAGAAACAAAAAGTTTTGATGAAATGACGATTCAGATAGCCACATTATTGTAAATATTCTGCACTCACGTGTTTCATAAATGGTTCCCAAGATACTGGGTGTACCATAATAATATAACAGTCGTTACATTTTCCTTCCTTTAAAAATCAAATTGAGTTGCTCAGTATGTTACTTTTGTAGCATCTGGGAAAAAGGGTAACATTAAGAATATAAATTCAATGTACGTGCGCGGGGACACACAAACAAAAAAGGTAGATAGATACCATGCTCACTTTATGATAGAAATACTAGCAGCAATTACAGATATAATATGCCGATATCATAAATACACGAGACAATAATCGTGTCTCACCCCGATGGATGGAAGAGATGATGGAGCCTTTGCTGCAAGACCAAAACCTTTCTTCTCAATTTTTGCTTCCCTACCTTCTCCCCAGATTACAGGAACTAACAGAACACCGCGTCTAAGGAGCTCAGTGCGAAATCTCTCTGCACTTTGCAAAGCCAGAGATACTGATTCTTTTTTCCCTGCTAATATAACCTAAAATCCTAGCTTCAGTTAAATAATATAAAATTAATAATCCTATTACTCAGAAAATTATCAAAATAAAGTGAACTAAGAATTTCAAATGATTAAAAGACAATAATCTCAAGTTGAAATTGTGTGAGCTGTGAAGCAGGGTAACACACAGAGACTGATAAAACGTTGAGCAATAATACTGACTGGTCTAACTGTGTCCCGTAGCTGCACGAGTTCTACTATGCGACTAGTTGAAAGGCGCAAAGGCAACCTTGATAGTGTCTCATTTCGTGATATCTGTGCAAGTTGTTCCTCTTCCTTTTTATTATCCCATAAGAATAATGCCACAAGAACAATGATACCTGCACATTGCTGGTTCCAATGATTAGTCATTTAAAGAAGCGATTTAAATGGATTTTGCAAGGTGATACATAACACAGTTATCTTCAATGTCAAAACTATCACATAGTTTGTCACTAGATCTATTAGTATAACTAAAACCTGAATTCTCAAATCAGGAAGTTAAATTAATTCTCTATTCACCTCCAATGTTGATAGCGGCATTCCCAGCAGTTTCCCAAAGATCAGGAGCATCATCGCCCCCTTTAATAGCACGAAATAGCCTGGGTGCAGTAAAGAATGTAGAAATTCCTGCAGCTGCAGTAAATGCTATATAGAAGAATCTCCTAATTCCACGGAATGGTGCTTGAACTTCACTAATAACTTTTAAGTCTCTCCGAAAACTGTAGCCAATATCTTCACCGCCTAGCCTGGCCTGGTAATGTAGCACAAAAATACAATAGTCAACGTCAAAAAATTTCATCCAGGATGAGTTAGCACTCAAAGAAGAGTCTCAAGTTCAACAAACTATTTTTTGTCCCATTATCCTTCCTAGGACAGTTTATGTTGTCTCCCAAGAAGAAACCCCCCCATTTTGGGGTTGGGGTTGGGGGGGATGTTAGAAACAACATAGATTAACAAGTTCAATCACAGATTTTATACAATATAATAGGTTTGTAAGTTATTAAAACAGAATATATAAGACTGGACAACTTCGCATTGCAAAACCCCTAAGCATTGAGTGGGAAAAACCTCTTCCTGTAGTTGCTTGAATTCAGGCAAAGCTCTTAAAGAGGCCAAGTCCGGATCATTGAGAATGGTACCAAATTTTAGGTTGTATTCCTTCAGAGCTGTGCGCAGACAATCAGCTGCTTTCTTTCCTTCCCCTCTTCACAAAATTGGTAACAAAACAATAAATAGATAAATATAAAAGCAGTTAAATATATATTGAAATATATAATAACTTAAGCCTCTATTAAATCACTTTAAGTTTAATATTATCAGGATTAGAATAAGAGTGAATGAGATGTGGGACTATTTAATGCTAAGTGATGTTGTGGCAATAATTAATAGGCAAGGCTTGGCAATTCAAAGAAAGTCGCAAAGTTTATGCAGTAACCTATAAGAAATTGTGGAACCAATTCGTTCAACTTCTTACTTAGGTATACCTGTATGCGTGGCAGCAAGCTTTATTATAAAGCGCAGCTTGGGCTTCCATGGGATTGGGGTTCAAAGATAGAGCAGTTTCAAACTGGACCAAAGCATCTTTAACCTGTATGGATTTACCAAGAACATTCAGGCAATGTTTGGGGGAAGTGTTTTCTAGAAAGAAAATGGAAAAGTGCAATGCCTTAAAAAGGAAATGAGTTAAGGCAATGCACTTTCACATTTCCTTTCTAGGAAACAAATTTTCACTTTCTAAAAAAACTTTTCCCCATACTAAACATTCTAAACATTGCGTTTGCATTAACGATGACCGTCACCAAAGATTTGATTATTCACAGTGAATTTCCAATATTTAGTAAACAACCATATGGTTAAATTCTGCGGAATATAAAAGAGCGATCGAATTGGAAAATTCGAAGGAAATACCCGTCCTTTGGAGAAGAGTTCGAGTCCGAGATTGACGCAATATTCCGGGGTTTCAGTGTTTGCTTCTGGAGTCTGTGAAGTAGAAGACGAGGAAGAAGAGCAGGAAATGAAAAACGATTGAGCCTTCTTTCTTGAACTTAAAAGAACGGGTCTGTGCAGTGAGGTTGAAGTGATGATCTTCCATTTCGACGAATAGAGCAAGTGGTGGTGCAGAGCACCTGCAACCACAGCCATTGAGAAGTGTCACCACGTCACACCACTTCCTCTTCTTTTCTGTTGATCTATCCTAACCGTCTCTTTCCACACCATATCCAAACAATCAATTAACCAGGCCTTCTTTTGGCCCAACACCCAAAACGATCCAGGCTTTCCCTTCCAATTGGCCCAACACAGCGCTTGCTGCTACTGATACTTGCGACGTCATTTGATTCACTTTTGAAATAAGACTTTTCTTTTTTCTTTACCGTTGAATAAATACGAAAATTATTAGTACGATGTACTTGTCCTGCATAATCACCTTTCTAGTGAGTTTCATAGGCTTTGAAAAATAAATCATATATTATCTATAATTTATATATATAGTGTAGTTTTTATACAAATTTTATGTTTTATATTAATTAATATTGATGTGTATTATGCACCTATTAAATCCTCTCCTCGCAAAAACCTCATGACAGAAATATTGTAGCCAGGTTCCCAGGAGTTCACAATACCACTCCAGTCCATCCGAAAATGGAAAAAAGCATCATCAGTGGTTCATGTACTGTTCATCTCTTTTTTTTTAAATAAAAAAAAAATCAGCCATCATGATTAGTGGCTCATGCAGACGAATCAAACAATCACTTTCAGGCGATTTTAGATCTTATCCTACATATAATTGTTTAGGCTGGGAATCATGAAGTCATTGATTAACTCTATTATCGTTAAGTCGAAGACCAAATATGTATGCAGTCCCTTGTCTTTTCTGAATGATGCCGACAGGGAGCAGGAATGGTGATTACTCAACTCCGTCAATCCTGAATAAGCAGTGCTTACTTCATATTTAAATAGTAAATCTTATACAACTCGAAGGCTTAGAGGTTTCAATCTCAAGATTTCTTCGTAATTGGTCTCTGAAGGTGGGGCATGAAAGCCTGCTCTTGAAACCACAACTCTTTTATTTTATGATTTCTTCCCTTCTTACTGATAAAAGGACACTTTAATTAAGGTGGAACAAAGATTTAATGTAATTGCCCATTTTATCCACCAATTTCTGTGGGGGGACATGATGGTGATGGTTTTCATCAAAACTCCACTAATGTCTATATTGCGAGAGAGACTGGAATTTGTCCTCACTGTCCTTTTCCAAATAACCTATCGCTTTTGCTCCCCCCCCCCCTGGTTTCCTGCCACTAGATGCAAATGATCCACTCCTCCATCTAAATTCCCACATCTTCTATTTTTGGAGTTTCAGAGACAAATACTCAGACTCTGCAAGATACAGAGGATTTTGTTATTAATTTTTAAGTTGTAGTCGAAGGGATAGTTGTGAGCTTTATAAAGAGTGATTACCTGAGATAATTGCTCCTGTATAATCCGGATTCTAAATTAATAATTTCCTATTATTCTCTCAACTATCACCAAGAGCAGAAGAACAGGGGAAAGCTTAAAGCAAACTTAAAGGAATCTTTGTGAGTTGATGCTGAAACTGAAACACGAGGTTTTTAAACCTTACAATGAGGGCGCCATCTTTTTAGCTTTTCATTTCAGGTGTTCGCTGTCGGCACAGAATATGGATAGGAATATTTAATGAAACATGCCAGCTTTACGATGTATCATATACACCCACTGAAAGTCTGAAACTACCATGTATTAGAAAAGAGTACATGTTAAAAATAAAGAATACTGTAGAAGAAATGTGCGGGTGAGTGGAGGTGTGTGCCAGTTTCGATGCGCCACATAAGTTTGTGAAAGGAAGAAAAGGAGTTTCACGAGAGAGCAGAGGGCACAATGAAATGATAGATTCCACTTAAGCCAGCCAGATATGCAAGAACAATGAAGGTATACGGAAGCAGTGCACGTGCTACTAACAAACAGAGCAAAGAGTAGAAGCATATAACTATGTCCATCACCTTTCTCGCTACAATAATAATCCTGAGTCTACTTTGAGTAAATGGTATACGTCATGACACACGTAATTCAAAAACTAAAGATTCCAAGTGCCCCTACTCGTTTTGCACATGTTCTCCGTCCATCCCGTCTAATAAAGCTTTCTTCCACTACGGCACAACCCTAGTTGAGGACAACAATGTAATGTCACTCATCCAAAACTTATGTCTTCCTACTTTGGAGTATGTAATCTCTCCTAGTTATTATTGAGAATGCTATACAGAGAATATTGCTAATGGGATGTTAGAGGACACGCAAATCCTGAAACCCGACTTGTCATGGAAAATTGAGTCATTGTAAAATGTCACTTTCCCTTGCACTATTAGAACTTCCCCGTTCTGGAAAAAACCAACTTATTGCCTGAGCAATATTGTCTGGCTGAAATTTTCGGACGGACAACGAGCAGAGTGCCCCATATATTCATTCATAAAGCATCTAAACCTGGAACATGAAAGGTGCTAACATGACATGAGAACGGCGTTATAGTACTCTGTCCTGCCGATGTTAACAAGCTAATTGTTGTTCTGGTTGAGGATGAGGAAATGTGCTTACACTTAGTCCGCAAGCCCTAAATCTCTCACAAGTCAAGGGGCTGATATTCCTTCCTTGTAAAGCCAATGTAGCCTAAATGTATGTCATGGTGATGTTTTTTCCTTTTATACGTGGGTGTGTGTACGGTTGATCTGGGTAATGAATGACGTTTTGATGCTTGCAACTTGTTTGTGTAAATGCTTCCTAAATTGCTGAAGGAATGACGTCTCGGTTTCAATTTCTGTTGAAAGTTGAAACAGATTGTCTTTATTTTGAAAAGACTGAAAAATTCTCGACTAATCAGGTGCTTTAGCCAAAAAAGAAAGTGCAGCGCACATGGGCAATCACGGCATAGAACCAGATCCCTATTTCATATTAGCTAGTGCTGTCAATACGACTACGTACAATATACAGTTATTGAAATTGTCTGATGTTGTCCTGCTATCAAATTTGTAGAATAGACATGATATTCTGCCTCAGGTCCACTATCAAAGGTACAAATTTGAGCTTCACTTTCAAAAAACATCACTTTCCAATAAATTTTACAGAAATAATTTATCCTAATGTTATTTGATGCTTTACCTCATACATCATATTGTATTTGTCTTTCACTAAACTTACACAAAAATACGAACCAAAGTTAGAGATCAACCGCACCATTAATGATGAATTTCTCAAAGGCATAGCAGTGAAATCAAATGACGAAATAGCCATAATTTGATTGAAAAACTGTGAACAGTAACTACATAATCATCATTGCTATACTTGGCGTTTGCCACCACAGGTTTTAGGAAGATATTCAATATTTTACTAAGCAATATTTTGCATGGTAGTAAATTGTTTACATGTTACCTCTATGTTGAAGTCACTGAGCTGAAATGAAGTAAAGGTTTTATAGGGACCACATCATGGATGGTATCAGCATTAGTTGTTTCCAACGGGGTTGCAATGATGTGGTGACAAGGCATAAAAGGTAAAATAGACAAAAATAAAAAATAGAGGATTTTGAGACGCATTGCCTAGCCGGACCAATAATGTACATATACCTATCTCTATATATATGCCCTGCGTATTTTCAAAACCATGCGAACAAGAAGTGTAATAAACTCTATTGAGTCGCGTTTGCATATTATCTCTTTTATTGTTCCTTCCCTTGTGTGAGCATGGACGGAAAGAAGTTGGAGTACAAAGGTAAGGAAGCAATCGAAGAGATAGAGAGGCTGACGATGAAGGCCGATGAAGTTCAGGAAAGTGTTTTGAAACAGATCCTGACTCAAAATAGGGAAACTGAGTATTTGAGTAAGTATAGGATGGGAGCAGCAGATATAATAGACATAGCAGAGTTTAAGCGATGTGTTCCCGTGATCACTTATGAGGGAATCTTCCCCTATATCCAGAGAATAGCTAATGGGGAAGACTCTTCTCTCATCACTGGTAAGCCTATAACAGAAATGCTATGCAGGTAATAAACCTCTGCTAGTCATTTGTAAATTTTCTCATTCCTTCACATTTTTCACTCTGAGATTATGCTAACCAAGAGATATTGGTATGTGCAGTTCAGGAACATCTGCTGGAAAGCCTAAGATGATGCCATCAATCGCGGAAGATCTTGACCGCCGGACCTTTGTTTATAATCTTATCATGCCAATCATTAATCAGTTAAATATACTAATCCATCTATCTTAACTTTCAAGTTCTCTTCTAGCTGGTTATGCATGGATGCCACTTGTTTAACCCTTTTAGCTGCACTTAGAACGTTCAATTAGTCACTGGACCATGATTCTCCTTTAAGCATATGTGCGAAACAATAGGATAAGATATGACCTCACAATTGATAAAATAGTAAGGGGAGGGCCCATTGCCGTTTAACAGTAACATTTATTGTTTTGCTTGACAACTCCGTGCATTCTTTAGACCATACGGGTAGTTGTTAACTAGGGCAAAGTCGACATGTATCTGATGTGAACCAACTTGAGTTTCAGGTATGTTCCTGGACTTGACGAGGGGAAGGCAATGTTTCTGTACTTTGTGAAGGCAGAAATGTCCACTCCTTGTGGCTTGCCTGCCAGGACTGTGTTAACGAGCTACTACAAGAGCAAGCACTTCAAGGGCCGTAAGAGAGATCCATGGAATGATTTCACAAGCCCTGACCAAACCATTCTCTGCAATGACAGCAACCAGAGCATGTATTGTCAGTTGCTAGCCGGTTTGGTTCATCGCCATCAAGTCCTAAGGCTCGGCGCTGTCTTTGCTTCCGCACTTCTCCGAGCCATTTCCTTCCTTGAACGTAACTGGAAGCGCCTATGTGAGGACATCCGAACTGGGAAACTGAATTCTTCCATAACAGACCCAGGATGCTGCTCATGCATGTCCATGATGCTTTCTCCAGATCCAAATCTTGCTGACGAGGTAAGTGAAATCTGCAGCAGAACATGTTGGAGGGGAATTCTATGTGAGTTGTGGCCAAGGGCCAAGTACATTGATGCAGTGGTCACTGGGTCTATGGCTCAATATGTACCTGCTCTCACGTATTACAGTGACGGGAAATTGCCTTTGGTTTGCACCATGTATGCTTCCTCTGAGTGTTACTTTGGGGTCAATTTGAAACCTTTATGTAACCCTGCGGATGTTGCTTTTACCCTCTTGCCTAACATGGGTTACTACGAGTTCCTTCCTCTTGGACATAACGGGACACTTCTGATGGACTTCGACGATGAGAAGGAAGTCCCAAATGACAAGCTCGTGGATTTGGTGCATGTTAAGCTTGGCGGCTTTTATGAGCTAGTCATTACTACCTTCGCCGGTGAGTTCCAACAGAAATAAATAATAGCACATACTAAAAAGAACTGCATTTAAGTTTTGTATTAAAATAAAACACATTCTTAGGGCTCTTCACATTTGTCTTTCGGTCTTTAACAATTATACCACCGTGTAGGACTGTACCGTTACCGGATAGGGGATGTGCTTCAAGTCGTTGGATTCCACAATAAAGCTCCACAGTTCCGATTCATATGCAGGAAAAACGTCGTACTCAGCATAGACAGTGACAAAACTAACGAAGATGACTTGCATAAGAGCGTGACCATGGCTAAGAGACTTTTAGAGCCTCATGATGCGATGCTCGTGGAGTACACAAGCTACCCTGACACATCATCAATGCCAGGACACTATGTATTGTATTGGGAAATCCTACGTCATGTCTCAGGGGATCAACTTGATCCACATGTTATGGAGGAGTGCTGTATTGCAGTGGAAGAGCAGCTAGACTACGTATACAGAAGGTGCAGGAGCAATGACAAATCAATAGGACCACTAGAGATAAGAGTGGTGGAGGCAGGCACATTTGAGGCATTGATGGACTTGCTCATTAGCCAAGGGGCTTCAATCAATCAGTACAAGACACCAAGGTGCATTAAGTCTAAGAAAGCACTCAAACTGCTCAACTCTAAAGTGGAAGCGTCCTTCTTCAGTCCTAGAGGTCCCAAATGGGCCCCCATTAATAATATGGCTTAATTGATCAGGGTCTTTCAATACTTCATCACTTTTTGCTTACTGTTCCTACTCCTATATTGCTGTTACCGTAAGTTGGTACTTGCAAAAGGATGTAGCCTTTGGTTAATCAAATCCGTGATCATCTACTTTGTCTTTCTAAAAGCAAAAGCAGGGGCTTTTATCATTATATAATATATATTTATCTATGCAAATGCAAAACTATTAAATCAAATCTCGGGAAAGTAAGAAAAATAAGGATGATTGACTCTAGAATTTGTGAGAAAAAATATGGAGAAATTTGGCTTTTGGATCATTGAGTGAATGAACGAGAATATAATATAGCAGTATTTGTGAATTGCGATAGTGGAGTCTTACTACATGTAGACAAGTCTGCGAGAAGAGAAGGCATTAGCAGCTCTAGAGGGTTTACCAACTAAGTTAATCATTAATATTAGAACAATTTATTTGGATGAGGTTATACAACAAAGAAAACCACATGCGTAGAGATGGTTCTAGGTTCAGAATGGGTTCTTTCACACAACCTGTTTCTGGTGTATCTTGACCCTTGATAGATAGTTTAATGGTGCAAATTGACAGCAGAGAACATAAATTCTTATTAAGCAGTTCAAGCAGAGGAGCAAGAGGATAGGAGATTCAAATATTACGAATATTAGGTCATGAAGCTGAAACAATTATTTACTGTTAGAGTAACAACAGGGGAATAACAAAATTTTCACCGGACTTTCAGATTGAGATAATATGTCAATTCCTAAATGACAGTCAAATCAACCCCGGCTCATCAATGATAATTGAATATTGGTGTATGTGCGGCTTACTCCCTTTATCGTAGTAAAAATCGTGTCCCAGCATGCGCATGTAGTTTCCCTTGTGCAAAATTTCAGACGAAATGACGGAATATCAAAGCTCGAAAAGGGTTTTGTCTATGTATCAGAGACCACACCAATCTGAAGTCACGTGTCGAACAAGGAGAGCTTTAGGCTGGTCGTAGTGAGGTTTCGTCTCTATCCATTAAGGAAGATAAAAATATAAAGTGGGTCTTGAAAGGGGGAAATTATAGCTAGACTACTAGATAGAGGGAAATTATTAAACCTTTTTGAATTGAGGGCATATTAATCTGTGAATTTTCCCTTGATGTAACACTTGAATACATCATACTTTAATTTAATGGCCTAGCAAATTGCAGGCTTCTTGTCTTCTCACAGCTTTGATCCAAAACAAAACGCACTATCACGAAAAGTACTCTGCATCTTAATGCGTGAGAAGAGCATGTTTTCAAGAGCACCCCCAAAAGGCATAAAATGTAGAGGAGCATGGCCCCTACAATCTTTCTTTCAGTTTCATACCATTGATGATCTTCCCACTCAGCAATCTCCTGTGGTGTTAGCCCGACCACATAAAGTGCTGTGCAGTGTAACATCCACTTTCCGTACACTTTGAAATTCCAAAATGAGCAAAGAGAGAAAGGAGGATGCATTGCAAGTGCTACTGTAGCTTTAGTGGCTTGTGAGTAACACATCTATGGTCTAACCCAAATGATCAGAAGAGCTGGGACGAGACATGCATTTATTTGATCTGATTTGAGCTTAATCAGGTTTGTAGTTTCTACTGTCCATCATTACAACCAGTCCTTAACTAGGCTACTAGGGTCCTTTTTCCATCCATTAAACTTAATATGATATGGGAGGTTCAGATATCATCCGTATAGCCAAAATTCCAACGAGGAAAAGCTAAGTTAGCCTGCATATGATTAAAGCCAAAGTTTATGGGGAGAAAGCAATAGTGAGGATAAAAAGGAATGCACAGTACTTTCAATCTTTTCATCCAGAAGTGCTGTAAAGTTTGTCTGTATTTCTCTCTCCATTTTGCACACTCATGCCACTCATTTACTGCGCCAAAGATAGTTTTGGATAAGGTTGTTACTCACGTGGGTCTACTATGAAGAGATATTGCAGAGCAACTGAATTAGGTCTATAGGCCGAGACACATAAATCTATAGGATCGATACTTGCTAGTACAGTGAAATATTACGGAATCTACTCAGGAGAAAGCACAAGTTTCGTTTCTGGGCGACAGAGTATGCTGCAAAGTAGTAGTGTACCTGATAACAATACGTGTTATCCTCTGGCTACAAGTCCATTAGAATGCTCTAGAAGCACCAAAAAATGCAGTCTCCATAATTCTCTGGAACGCTCTTCAGCGACATCCCTGTCTTGTGGTATTCTCGTCAACTGCTGCAAATCCTAATTCAATCTAAGTTTGGTCCACGCTAGAACCCATCTGCACAACAAATTCAAACGGGAAATCAAATGTTAAATATTATTAACTACACTTTATTCGGAACTCCTTGTCTTTCAATCTTTAAAATGTAAGAATTAGCCAAAAGTTGAATGCAGGACGAAAGAGAAGGTGACAGCATGACATGCTCACAGTCACAGGCGAAACTACAAGTCATCAGGCGATAATTTACAAAACAAAAATTTCAAAATTATACAAAAAAATGAGCATTAATTATTTGTCGGCCACAGAAAAGAAAGAAGTAATTGTAGGGCAAACCTTAGAATGTGTAGGCCTCGGAACCTTCATAACCCACTTCCTTCGTTGCTGACAATTTCACTACCAATGAGAGGCAGCCAACCCAGAGCCAAATCAGATCCACCAAGACGAGTCTTCACCAAGTTCCCCATGCTTTTGAGAAGCCCAGGATCAGAGCGGAGTTGAACACTGAGCAATATTTGCTGGCACTTGGGAACACCATGAGCAAATGTAAGAATTCTGAGATTTGGGTGCGCGGCTAAGTTCGGGAAAGCCATAACAATGTTTTACAGGGACAATTCACCCCGGAATGAGTGGAATTGGTTGGATAGGCGTTATCATTATTATCTTGTGTAAGGTCTGCACCGATATACTACCAAGGTGCAAAGAATGAGGGAAATTCTAGCAGGGAAAGTCAATGAATACTAATAGTAGTAAAAGGCCAGAAACCAACCATGATAAAGCATCATCATTGGCTGAGATTTTGACTCAACAGTTCTAGTGGCAGTATTTAGAAAGCAAGAATATCATAGGATTCCTCCTAGATGATGCTTCCGTTTAGTCTTTGACTCTTTGCCTGCGTAATGCACTCACGGCGAACTTCAGTGTGATCAATTATTAATAGATTGAATTTTAGCCTCTACTTCTGTTTGTCCAGTCTTATTATTTGTAACCTAAAGATCGAGGCTGATGGGCGAGGCCGCTAGGGTGGCATATGCGGATTTATCGGTCCGAGTGACAAGAATGGAGAAGCGAGCTGTTCAATGTTTTTTGAATTCTCTCCAGAGGACCAAGATTAACCGACAGACTTCACATTGTACTCGCTAACCATGAGGCTTTAATGGCTGAACCTAAGACTCCCAAACTTAAAAATAGGAGAATCTTATGGCAGCAAAATTCCATGCATATTACGTCAGTAAGCCTCAATTGAGGTACATACAGCGGTGGCAAGTAGTCACCCAAAATCAATCTAAGTAGACTCGACTATAGGTCGCCCGTTGTGCTCTGTCTAAAACCAATTCTATTGATAAACCATTATCCGAGAGATTTCCATTAATTAATTCTTTAAGAGTCATTCTTAATCTCCGTCCACCGCCCTCCTCCCTTCATATGGCCACTCACCACTCCTTATTTTTGCAAATGATCAAACCATTTTAAACAATTTTTTATCATTTTTTTCTCAAGAGATGCTACACCAATTTGTCCTTTTACATGATCATTACATATCATTTTTTATATAACCACTTATCCATCTCAACATTCTTCTACCACAAGCTAGTTCACTGTTATATTACATCACTGGCTTTATTACTGTTCTATAAGGGGAGCAGAACGTATATATCTATACTTATAATTAATATATATATCAATGTGGAACTACACTATTCATAATAGATGAAAAGTAAAGTCCACTTCAAATTTTGTGATTTCCCACTATCTAATTAAAGGGAAGAATGAAAGAATCAGAATCTTGTTTTGCTTCAACAAAATCCAAGGATTCATAAATCCATAATATCATAATTATTCTCACGATTATCAGCCTTGGGGGGAGGGAAGTTTGTTGAACTTCTCAAATTAAAGGTGTTTTTTTTTGTTACAAGAAAAGTTTAGGTGTTGATCAGTTGTTAAGTCGCTTACTCTGCTCAAGCTTGCGCTTGGCTCCCTCCAAGGTATTTTGGAGCAACATTGTGACTGTCATCGGGCCCACACCACCAGGAACAGGAGTAATCCATCCAGCTACTTTAGATGCTTCCTCAAAATCTACATCTCCAACAAGCCTATAACCTGACTTCTTAGTTGGGTCATCAACGGCATTTGTGCCAACATCAATGACTGCAGCTCCAGGTTTAATCCAGCTGCCCTTGATCTGAGAAGTACAGACCTTTTATGAGACAAACTCTCCATCAGGAATTATGGGGGGGGAAAAAGGAAAATATTTTCCATCAGGAAAAAGAAAGCACTCAGCAGCAGATTGATAATAATATACAAATCTCGACCAAAATTTTTTCCAGAATTTCTATAAAGAGGTGCTGGCACCAATTGCCCTTCTTGTAGCATCTATTGGATTGACTGGAGGGACAAGGAACCAAGAGGGAAAGAATCATCGTCTTTATCAGACCCTTGACTTGACGGGAAGATCAACTTTAGTTCTCTCTCTCTCTCATATCTTAAGCAGGCCTGGTTGCATTTGACAATTACCACACGTCCGCACCAGTAACTAATTTGTGTTGTATACCAAGGATGAAAGAAACCGACTTGAAACTCATGTAATCTGTCACATTTTGTAGTAAGAACCATTCCAAGCGCTAAAATTTGAAAACTAATTTTGATTGGATGATGGATTGGCAAATTTGAATGGAAATGAAATTGTGAGAAAGGAGATGCAAATATAGGAAATATGTTCTGCTAGTTACCATCATTGGTTGTCCAGCAGCTGCAATTACAATATCTGCTTCACGGATGATTCTTTCCGGTTCACTTGTGCGTGAATGAACAATGGTAACTGTAGCATCTGCTTTAAGAAGAAGCATTGAAACTGGCAATCCAACTATATTACTTCGACCAACCACGACTGCATTCTTGCCCTTTATACTCACACCACTTCGGTGGAGAAGTTCAAGACATCCCTGCATACAAGTAGTATAGCATAAATTAAGTACTCAAGATTATGAGAAAGTTTTCCTTAAGCTAAGTTATGCTTGCATATGTGCTGAAAAAAGTGGAATTGTGTGACTAAAAAACCAAAAAGAAGCATAAAATTAAAAAAAAAAAAAACCTAGAGATTCAAATTAAACATAGTGAATTAATTGAAAATAAATCCTTTCTGTTTCTAATAACAACAAAAATCTGTTTCCATGTCATGAAGTTGTTTTCTATGAGTTTAAACTAGCGTCAATTACAGTGGATCTCTACAACTCTTCAATTAGTTTCAAAAATGTTAAATAAAGGTCTCAGATTTCATCAACTATCTAAAACTTATATGATAAAACCATCCTATCATTGAATATCAATGCCACAGCGGAAGCAGTCTCACAAAGCTTCAGCAACAAGTTTTTTACAATGTGTTGGTTAAAATCTACAAATTTGTTGATGTGATTCAGTCCATACAAAAGGTTTTTCAAAAGCAAGAGGATTTGCCTTGGGAGTGCAAGGGACAAATAGCGGTTCTCTGCCTTTCATGGAAAGCTTGCCAATGTTCAAAGGATGAAAGCCATCTACATCCTTCTCAAGGCTGATTTCAGTCAAAACTTTCTCTTCATTTATATGCTTTGGTAATGGAAGTTGAACCAATATACCTGTGAAAAGAAAAACCCAAACATTTGAAAGAAAATTAGCAACAAGAAAATGCGTATTTCACAGAAACCAGCCCACATCCAAACAATCATCACAGGTCTAAAAATTATTCACATATTCTTGACCCACGGGAAAAGAATTCTTCATCAGTACTTTAACAACAACAACAACAAAGCCTTTTCCCATTAAATGGGGTCGGCTACATGGATCATACGACGCCATTGTGCTCTGTCAAAAACTAAATCCTTAGATAGGTTATTGACCCGGAAATCCCGCTCAATGACCTCGTTAAGCGTTTTCTTTGGCCTTCCTCGACTCCTTTTAACCGGACTCCAATCCGTTTGATCCACCCTCCTCACCGGCGCATCCCTTGGCCTTCTTTGTACGTGTCCAAACCACCTAAGACGGTTCTCCACTATTTTCTCCTCAATAGGTGCCACTCCAACTCTTCCCCGTATTTGTTCATTGCGAATCTTATCTTTTCTTGTATGCCCACACATCCATCTCAACATCCTCATTTCGGCTACCCCAATTTTATGCTCTTGTTGTCCTTTTAAAGCCCAACATTCACTTCCATAAAGTATTGCTGGTCTTATAGCAGTACGATAAAACTTTCCTTTTACTTTATCTGGTACTTTCCGATCACATATAACCCCAGTAGCCTTTCTCCATTTAAACCACCCAGCCTGGATTCTATGATTAACATCCTCCAAAATTTCACCATCTTTCTGTATAATTGATCCCAAATATTTGAACTTATCTATTTGTGGAATAACTTGATCTCCTAATCTGACCTCCAAGTTACTTCTAACTTGCCTCTTAGAAAAATTACAATGCATGTATTCAGTCTTACTTCTACTCAGACGAAAACCCTTCGACTCTAAAGTACTTCTCCATAACTCAAGTTTAAAATTAATCTCTTCTCTTGACTCCGCCATAAAAACTATATCATCCGCAAAAAGCATGCACTTAGGGATTTCATCTTGAATAGGCTTAGTTAGAACATCCACTACCAGATTAAATAAATAAGGACTCAATGATGATCCCTGATGTAGACCAATCTTTATGGGAAAATCCTTTGTTTCGCCCCCAGACGTTCTTACAGTAGTAGTTACCCCTTCATACATATCTTTTATTGCTTTGATATATGCCATGCGCACACCTTTCTTTTCTAAAGCTCTCCAAAGCACCTCCCTTGGCACTCGATCATATGCTTTTTCTAAGTCAATGAAGACCAAATGCAAATCTCTTCTTTTGGTCCGGTACCTTTCCATTAACCCCCTTAATAAATAAATCTCCTCCATTGTAGACCTACCTGGCATGAAACCACACTGATTCTCCGTAATATCAGTCTCTAATCTCAACCTGTGTTCAATTACCTTTTCCCATAACTTCATAGTGTGACTCATAAGCTTTATCCCTCTATAATTTGCACAATTTTGAATATCTCCTTTATTTTTATAAATAGGAACTAAAGTACTTTTCCTCCAATCATCGGGCATTTTCTTAGAATTTAAGATCACATTAAATAGTTTAGCAAGCCACATCACCCCCGTTTCGCCTAAACACTTCCAAACTTCAATAGGAATACCGTCAGGTCCAACCGCTTTACTATTTTCCATTTTCTTAAGCGCCTCTTTAACCTCGCCAACACGGATCCTACGGTAAAATGCCAAATTTGGTTCAACTTCTCGTGATAAATCTCCTATCTCATAACTCGACCCTCCTCCCTCGTCATTAAACAATTTGTAAAAATAGGTCTCCCACCGTTCTTTAATATCACCATCTGCAACCAAGACCTTGCCTTCTTCATCCTTAATACATCGTACTTGATCCAAATCCCTCGATTTTCTTTCCCTGTCTCTTGCAATCTTATAAATCTTATAAATCTTTCGTTCTCCCGACTTCTTCATCAGTACTTCATTCAACTAAAATTATTCTTCAAGTTGAGCTTAGTTTATTTGTCTTTTCCTTTTTGTCCGGCTTCTGTGTTCTCTTGTTTCTTCTAGGAGGATATGCTATCGCCCACCACTATACCCCTTTACTTTCCATCTACAGTAACATTTATTTCACTATTTTTTCCCCTTAAAGACATTAAGAAAATATTGGCGAGAACCAGGACACGTTACTCTCTCGCTGATATTGTCATTTGAAGAGTTTTGCATCTAATTTTTTTGTTTAAACATGACGAAATTTAGCTACTAAATTGCTTAACAGAGTAGTCAAATGTTTTAAGAGTATCTTCTAGTTACTCCTTTAGTCCTTTCCACTTAAGAACTCAAAACTTAATTCTGCACCATTAATGGCAACGCCTGGACATAAAACAACGATAACATATGCAGAGATGATACTAAAAACAAATACGATTTGGTGAGTAATGGACCAACCATGTACATCAGGATTGGCATTTAACTCGTGGACTTGTTTCACTAGATCTGCCTCGGATACTTGCTCAGGAAGATCTACGTCAAAGGACTTGATTCCAACTTCAGCACAAGCCTTTCTCTTCATACCCACATAACTTTGTGAATCCTTCCTGTTCCCTACAATCACTACTGCCAGTCCCGGAACCTACGCGATGCAAAAACCGGTGTGAGTCAGATTTATCCAGTTTAAAATAACATTTCCGAATTATTTCCGGCCATTATATTAAAAAATCGCTGTGAGTGGGCTGCTTCCATTTCCAGAACAGATTTGACTTTAAAAACAGAAACAGAGACGAGTTTACCTGGCCATATTTTTCGGAGAGATGGCGGACTTCGTCGGAAATTTCAGATCGGATAGCTTGGCCGACGGTTTTGCCGTCGATAACGGTGGCCACCATGTGATCGGAAGGCGAGTTTGTGGATAAGACGGAGCGGGAGATTGTCTCTGGCTATGTGGCCGGCAGTGAGGTTCGTGACCGCCAAAAACAAACGCCTTAATCGGATCCTCGTCTCCCCGGTTTACACGTGGCATCTTGACTTGATTTGGGCCAAGCCTGAATTGAAAATTTGAAAGAGATCCAATTAGTCGGCTGGGTCCAAAAAAGATCCAAGTAGTCTGACCAGCGATATTTTGGACATGAAAGAAGGAGTTTGGTTTGGTCTAAATTGAAACCAACCATTAATTTTGACATCATAAAAACCAAACAGAACTTTATTTATATTCATTTTTCTGCAACTTTTAAAGAGCACGAGTGAAAATCATCTCAGCATTACGTAATAATAAAAAGTTTCGTCATACAAAAATTGAAATATATATATAGGATTTGATGTTTTTTTTTTATATAAAATATTTATGTGAGTTCGTATAAAAAAAATATAAAATCTCTTATCGACGATAATAAAAATTAAATTTATATTTTTATAAATATAAATTTATTTTTTAATGTATATATTAATTCTCATTAGATATGACTTTGATGCTGAATTGAAAGAATCTCCTAATAAAAGCGACAAATGGGGATGGCCTTTTTTCTCCATCTTCACAGAAAAAGAGAAATATACAACACGGAGCAATAGGAGCGGAGGGGCCTATTTAGCCTTGAAATGCTACAAAGTGAACCCCCAAAGACAAAAAAGAGAATATATCTCAATAATAGGGTTTTGTAAAGCCCTGAAATTCTACCGACCTAATAATTGCACACACGATTTTATCACAATTATTTGTATATAATCTCTTAAAACTACAGACTAGATTTTTTTGACCTCACAAACATAGAAAAATTGAATCTACTGATTACTGTTCTCTTATGACTATAATATAAATCACTTTTAATCTACTTCATATGTATTAAATAAATTAAAAGTTAGTTAATCATAGTAGCAAAAATAGGAAATAAATTGGAGCAAATGATTAATGCCACAGATATATTCCCAAAAAAAAACTCATATTTGAGATTAAAAATGATATTAATGCTGAGTTAATAGTAATATTTTATTCAATCACATTGAAGCAAGGTTACTTAATCAATGCTAGTCCATGTCAAAATTAAGTTAAAATTTAATTTTATCTCACATCAGAACTGTTGACATTTAAATTTTTTTAAATCAATATAATCCTGTGTTAAAAAAAATAATATCACAACTGGAAATTAAAAAATATTAAATCAATATTAATTTTTTAATGATTAAATAATGTCGCTTCTTTTTTAAAATGTTCTTTACGGCAATATTTTTTTATATTCATAATGTTTATGTGAAAATTTTTAGAATAAAATAACATTAACCCTTAAAATCATTTCAATGATTTTTGTTAGACAAAAAAAATGAACATTGGCCCGATAAAATCAAATCATTCGTGACGGAAAAGCAAGCTGTATGGAGACTCTGCTGCGGCCAATAAGCGAAGAACAAAGGTGGGGACTTTCCTAGATTCTAAATAAATCATAGTAACGCGAGAGGGACCCAATAGATCATATCATATATTTCATCTTTTGCAAATAAAGCGCACATGAAAGACAACTTTTTAAAACATCATTTACTATTCTAATTAATCATTCTTTGACCCAATCATCGTCCAACAGAACTTCCAAGCCAGAAACTTAGCTGCAAAGGAGAAAAAAAGTCGTGTGTTAAAAGCAAAGACAAGTTAGTGAAAATATAAATAAAAAACAAGCACGAGCTGATTACCAGGATGAATGAAAACTTACCTATCATCTGCTAAAGAGAACAGATTTTAGTACAAAGATATCTGTTTTACACAAGATCAAGAGAGACTCAGATACTACAATGGAATTACAGGGCAATACTAAGTATTGGCCCTTGTTAAGCAACCAAAAGTTATATTAATTAAAGAAACCCCATACCCTGCAAAAGATCCTCTTGTAATTTGCGATTTTTGTCCGCAGTCTTTTCAACAAAGTTATATTACTCACGAGACAACATCACATAAAACATATAAATCCACCCATTTGCCCTCAGTGATATAATTATAACATTGATTGATACTACATGATGGAGCATACAGCTCCATACTCATCATGGTCGACATGACGGTGGCCGAAGGGATCCGATGGTGGAGGCGGCGGCGGTGGCAGGGGAGAGTAGGGGTTATTGTTATTATGGGAATGCATGAAATTAGGGGCATAATAGGAAGAACTTGAGACGGGATACGCCGTGCTATAGCTTAACCCGTATTGATATGGTTGAGGAGGTGAATAGTACTGTTGTGGTGGTGGATATGGGTAGGGTTGCTGAAGTGGAGGTCTAGGGTTCATGGAAGCCATGGCCGTTACAGGGGAAGCAGAGGCTGGTAATTCTTCAGTTTTTGTGCTTTCTTTGCCAGCTCCTTCTTCACTAGGATTATTATTAGGAGGAACAGGACCATTCTGCCCTTTGTTCTTTTTCTTATTCTTCTTCTTCTGGCCGCCAGCCTCCTCACCTTCATCATTGTTATCATTCCCTGGACCTTTTTGGTCATCTTCTTTAACAGAGGGTTCAATATTTTTCTGCTTTGATGGCTCTTTCTCTTTACCACCACCAGCACCTCCTTTGGATTTTGCAGACTTCTTGTTGTCTTTGTCTTTCTTGTCGACCTTTTCTTGAGGCAAAAGCTCTGCTAGCTTGCCTGATCTCAGGAGCTTCTTTATCAGAGTCTCAGCCTCCACGTTCCCTGTCACTCTCACCTTGTGCTGCCGAGAATCAATTTCCGTTGTATAAACCCCTGTAGTTAAACGCACATGACACACGCACATATATGTACATCTACTGGTTAATTGATTTGTGAAGGAAACACAGGCACATTTTATAGAATGAAGAGATATGTAGTTAGATACCATCGATTCCCTGAAGAACTTTCTTGACCTTCTTCTTGCAGCCTTCGCAGTGGATTAAGACTTTCAATACCCACGTCTGCATAAAGAAGCAAGGAGAAGTCATCAACCAGTGATTAGAGAGATATTTATATGAATGCTATAAAGGTTTGAGAGAGCAAGATGTGTGTGTGAGTACCTGGTATTTCAAGGTTTCCGCAGGAGGATGAGAATCTTCAACTGGTTTGGCTGCCATATTGGGCGTTAGGTTGGTAGAACAGGAACGGGAAGTAGTGGATCAGAGGAAAATTTGAGTGTGTGTGTGCTGGTAGCAGGGGAGACTTATAATTAAAAGAGAAGCATTTGACGTGGATGCCACGTCATCATACGATCATAGTATCCTACTAACAGACTAAATTGACAATTGAGGGATTATTAAGGAAGCAGCTTCTTCAAAGGTTAGATGGGCATTCCAACTCATGAGCGACCCATGTGGGGTCAGAAAAGAGGGCTGCTTTCTGTTGAATTTCTTCAACCACAGACCAATCTGACTATTTTCCTGTTCTAAATTCCAAATTCCCACAAGAAAAAAATGACCCTTTTTTGTGTTTTAAGATAACTGATTGCTTTAGTTTTTCACTTCTCGATTTTTGGTGAAAAAAACAGAGGTGGGGTCTAGAAAAGTCCTTTGCAAAAAAACTTTAGTGGCATGTGGTGCAGCTCAATCTGTCAGATCAGACGGTTTTAAGAGCCTCATCACTTTTTGGTTCCACTCAATTTTGTCTCTGATACATAGATCCCTCACCACCACCACCACCCGTGGACTTGCCAGGACCTTCATTCATCTAATTAATCTCATTTCACCTAAACACAGCTCAAGAACAGAACAGGGCTAATTAATTACTAATTAGCCAACAAGGATCTGATATAACTACTTGATGATGCAATGTTGGGTTTTGTAATGTACTCTATAACCAGAGGCAGTGTTGTAGTATTCAAAAGGCCAATGATCAAAACTTGACCTGTTTTGTTCATATGATGAGCAGAATTTAGCTTTACCGTGGTACTTGGCTGGGGACTTAGGGTTGTTCATTTGTTTGTATTGCAGAAGCATCTTAAGTGCCACTACTCACAGTACTAATGAAAGCAGCTTTATACTGTCCATAATTTTCAAAATCTTATTGATGCCTCTTCCTAATGCCCTTGAACACTTATTTTTCTCCTTCCCAATTGTCCCATTACTGTTTAGTTTCAACTGAATGCAGAAACTCACATCCTAGTCCCCACCTAACTCCAATGAAACTCATTCAAAAAAGTGTCACTGGTTGGTTCCTGCAACAATTGGCTTTAGTTGTAGATGTTTAGTTTACATGAAATAATTACAGTATTTAATGAAATAGATGTGCACATGGGACCAATCTGACGTTTTATACTTATCCCAGTATCATCAAACAGCCCAAAGGGTTCAATGTTTTTTTAGCTTCTACAAGCTTGAATGGTAAAAAAGTGTGTGTAGGTCCAAGAGTTGCAGGTCTTTCTCATGTAAAGGAAGATCAGATCATGGCAGGGTCTCTTTTTCCAAGGAATGCCTGAGTGTAAAAAGAATGAGCAATTTAATCTGCTATCTAGATTCATGGCAGAATAATAAAGCAGTTAAATTTTAAAATACTAAGCCATGATCCGAAGCAAACTGGTTGGTTTATTCATGCCAGTTGTATAAGATGATAGATTAAATAAAAGTGAAGATAACATTGAAGAGTCACTAAAAAGTGGAAGTACCTATTGCTAGAGATAGAATTTGATACAAGACGTAGTCTTTTGGCAAATGCTATGTTGTCTTATTGGTTTCTATGTCTCATATTCTTTCCCCATAGAAACAAAGCTTAAGATAATGGCTTTCGCTATCAAAATTATGATACTTGATGGCTAAACATGACCTTTAATGCTTGACTTATTAAACCACAAAAATTCAAACATTTAACAGGATCTGGATCAAATATCTGATAGAATATGCGTTATAGAAGTCACAATAAAGCTGTCATGACATAAGCCTTCCATAATTTTCACCCCACTAGTCTGAGTGAGTTTTATCAGGATTTGAAGGTTGAGCCATCCGAGAACATCGAATTTTCACGTATATAAAGATTGAAACAAGAAAATTTTGTCATATATGATGATGAATTGATAGAGAAGGAAAAATGACAGATGCATTATTAACAAAGTTAATAAACCTCCAACTCTGTTCCAATTTACAGCAGGGTAGCTCATATTATCCAAGTAATAATGGCATAACTACCCTGCCAACAAATCTGTAATTCAGTATTAATAGTGGCTTAGTTGTAAGATTGGATTGGTACGAATAGAATCTGACTTGTTAATTGTAGGTACACTTGGTAGATGCATAATCTCAGAGAGAGCATTTATTGATATGCGTTACAGTTCAATCTGGGATGGGAAAAAGGGAAAGAAAAGTACAAGATTGAAGATTAATTGTAATGTGGGGTTGGTCCTTGATGAGTTATTCAAGGAGCAAGATGGTAAAGAACTTAGACCAAGCTGGTGTGGTTGCAACACACAAGCCAAAGCTTATGACCACCTTGTATATATGCATGAATGTCTTGTGAAACAAAATCTGACACTGTCTTTCTCCATTTCTAATTGCATTGTGATCGTACTGTGTTATCCTTCTTCGCTCTGCATTATGAAGACCGAATTGTTGGTTAAAAAAAAATCAATTACTGCTCAGTGCTGACACGTCAAATGGCTTCAATGCTTCATACAGGTTTTATATATACAAGATAAAATAAGATGATTTAAAAGCTATTCTTGTTCCTGTACGTCAATTTTCTATATAATGATACAATAAACACGCCAAGTTTGCTAGCTAGGCATATGTGAGGTACTCTCGGCACTAATCGCGGGCATCATTGGAGCGAGGATTTGAACCTTAATTTTCGATGTTACGAGGAATTAGTTTATTTCACTATACCTAACAGCTCGTTGGTTTTATTGGCTCTATCTAATTAAGCATATTCTACCCATTTTTGTAGGCCCACATATATCCTTCTATTGGAGCAATCCTGTTCGAAGTACTGCTAGATATTAAATATAGACACCTCTCTTAATAGAAATTCTAACTTTGATTTGCCACATTGTAAAGAATTAGCTTCTTCCATTAGACCCAACCTATTGGTGTAAGAGTTTTTTTTTTTATATAGGAAAATTTAGGTGAGTTCGACATCGATCACCTACCAAGGCCAAGACATAGTCCTAAGAATTAGAGAATACTTATAAAAAATTTATAAAATCGCTTATTAAAAGAGTTCTTACAATAGAAAAAAAAAAAAACTAACATCTCGTGAGATACAAACCGTTCCTTGTCATGATTGGTAAACTTCTCCGAGCAACACTCCCCACCCAGGTTGGGCCAAAATTCTAACAAATCAAGCGACGAAATACGAAGTGGGCTGGGCCTAAGACATGTAAAATGAGCGATTCAAAGTTCATATATAATTTTGGTAAACTTTTTTTTTTACCAAAAACAAAAAGTTCATATATAATTTGGGATATGAAGTCTCAAAATCATAGACCCACCAAAAACACAAAAGTTGAAGCAGAACATGGAAAACGAGCGATTCGAATTAAAGCTCATAATTTTAGGGTTTCTCAATATATTAAATCAATCTCAAAATTATAGTACCCCCCGATGACCGGAAACACAACTTGAAGCATAAATGCACTGATGGACAAGGGCTTGCTTGCGCGTCGCAAAGTAACTTCCGCCAAGTTTTAAGGTAAGAAGGAACAATTTCTTAAAGTTTTAAAGAACAATGACTAACAATGGAAGGCGTTTCAAATTCAGTTCATGGTTCCCTCAACTCTGACCAAAAGTCAAAGCATCCACTAGCTTCTGGAAAGAAGGCCTGGAAGAGATATCTTCCCACCAGGCCTTCACACGTGGACGATCATTGATCATATAAGCACAAGGCGTCTTCATGAAATAGTGAGTGTTGGTGATGTGGTTTAGATCTGCGAGGCTGAAGAAATCCCCGGCAAGGTACTTAGTGTTGCTCAGCCTCTCCTCGTACACCTCGAGCACCTTCTTCAGCTTCTCCAAGCTGGCGTCGATCACTGATTGGTTGGGTTCTTTGTCTTGAAAAGGAGACACTAAATATTCGAATATGATTGGTGACATTGCTGGGTTGTAGGATTGGGACTCTACATCTGCCCACACCCTAACCAACGCTGCTTCTTTAGGGTCACTCTTCCTTATCAGATCAGCTCCTGTTTCTTTGTATTTATCAGCCAGGTACGCTGTTATAGCTCTGGATTCTGTATGTTAACGTTGTACTTAGAGACATGTCAATCTGAAACCATGCACGCAGAAAGAGAAGGGAAACATACCAAAGAGAGTGAGGTCGTCGTCTTCAAGAGCTGGGATCAGACCGAAGGGCTGCAGCCAGTATTGAAAATATATATATATTTCAGAAACAATTAATGAGTATTCAAGAAAGCATATACGAAATGGTTATATACGTATACGTACGTTCTTGGAGAGAAAAGGAGGGAGTTTGTGTTCTCCGGCGAAGACATTGACGGGAACAAGCTCAAAGTCGACGTCTTTCTCGTGGAGACACACCATGACTCGGCTGGTATTAGTGGACATTGCCAGACCGTGGAGCTTGATCCCCATTTTTTGATTTTTTCTTTTCACGAGGAAAAGAAGAAAGAGATGAGTGACAGTGACGGTGATGTATTAGTATACTAGGGTTGAAGTGGGAGAGAAAGACAGAGGAAGGCGATCTTTATAAAGGGTGAACGAACATTGATTGTGTTACTGTTTTGAGTGGCCTTCGTCTTTGGGTTAACCAACACGGCAATTTTTACTGTTGCCAATGTCAGGGAAGACCTAAAATTCGTCGTTTAGGCATAAGATGCCAAAATTGGATTTTACCCCTTGCCTGAAATCAAGGCAAGTTAGTCTAGAGAAAATTTTGACACTATACTGTCAGAGTGGGCCCCACCCCAATTTTGTTCTCACTTATCCCTGCATTACTCTGCTAATTATTTTTTCTGCAATTGCTCGCTCTCAAGTACCATTGTTGTTAAGTTAAATATTTTTTAAGATTCAATTTGAAATGTGTCCATTTATTTTCCTTGTACTCTTATTCATCCCATGAATCCTTTAAATTTTCAAGCTTATTAACCCAACCTGATTGCTAAGATAAGAATATATTATGGTAGTTGGTCTTGCTATTTGCTTTTCTAACAATCTTAAAAAGGTCTTAAAAGAGAGCAGAAAAATTAATAACAGGTAATCGAATGACTAAATTACAAGTATTAATTAATAAACACTAATCTGTTATTGAGTTTCCCAAGATTGGGGAGGTGAAAATTTAATATGAGGTTTAGGCAGAGAATGCGGTGTATGAGATAATGAGATTGCTGCAGAAGTTGTGGCCTGGCTCTTGGTCAGATGTGCACACATTAGAAAATGGGCAACTTGTTATAACACCAGCAGAAGCTGAAGAAGCTGGCCAGATTAAATACGTTACAAAATATACATATGATATCACAATCATGCACTAAAAACGTAATATAGCATTGGGAAAATAAATGATGGTTTTGAAGCTGAAGCTGATCAAATTAAAAATACATCACAAAAAAGTATACATATGATATCACAGATTACCTACAGAAACTTTCCAAACAAATAAATAAATGATGCGATCCAGTCAAACACAATTTTCAGAGCATAATTTTTAGAAAACAAATCACACTGCAGCATAATCAAGAGATTCCTCTCTTGCAACTTTCAGAGAATAAATTCAGCTGTTTTCTGGGTACCGGATGACAACTAACAAGTAATAAAACTCTGAACTAACCTGAAAAGTAAGGAAATAAAAGAATCAATCAGCCATAAATCGCTGGGTTTGACAATGCATTATCTCATCCACAATATCCTCCGTTACTAATTATAAAAATTAATTAATTTTTTTATATAAATTAAAAAAATTAGTTAACTATAACTAATATAAAAACTAATTAATTAATTTGAGTCGATTAATTAAATTCATTTTGAAAAATTAAACTTAATCATAATTAATTAATATATTTAGCTTCTTTAATCTATTTTAAAATATTAATTAGCTCTTATAATTAGAAATTAAGCTATAATTACAATGGAACGAGGCCAGCCCTAATTTATAAGCCAACCCGAAATGATACTTAAAGTATAAGTATTATATTGTATCTATTTACATTTGTGGCAGAACTAACCCTCCAGGCTGTCTATGGTTTTATAAAGTCACGGTATTTACAATGGAAGCTACAAGATCGAGGATTCAACCCTGACTTACAGGCCACCTTGGCTTAAACCTCCATGTAATTAAATGCGGTATCCTCCAACAATATCAAACAGGATTAACACTGAAATATCTTTCAAGCTTTTATCTCATCTAATATCACGAGGCTATCTCTGGCTTTAAGAAGTTCTGATATTCCAGTTTATTCATCTCACCGCCATGCACTGGGTCAAATTGACACCGGTAGAAGCTGCATAGAATCATTAATCATACATAATTAACATCGGTACAACATAAATTATGAAATTTCAAATATAGAATAACCTAGAAAAACACTCCTGGATGAAAAAAGAAGGTAATTTCTTCAGACGTGTTGAAGGTTCAGTTTAAATTAAAATGAGAAAAATGATAACCATCTTCTAGATACATGTTACCAAAGTTTGAAACTACAATTCACGAATGTAGGGTACGCAACAATATTTACACCAAAACCTATAGGTATTCAATATAACAGCAAACTGGCCAACGGTCTACATAACATTGCATTCAAACATTTTTCTCAAACCATACCTCCCATCCATGCCAAGAATTATGACTGTATTCTCTTGCTGACCAAATGCGACAGTATAACAGGTGCCCTCATGTAAGCGAAACTGAGCAAGTGACCGCTCTGAATTAAAGTACTTGGGTAACACTCCTACAAGATGCAGATTAAGAGTTTAACAAGAAGAAAAGTAACAAACAATCATTATCTTCTTAACTAATCCAAATAACAAATATCAAGCAAAATAAGTGTATAGAACAAGAAACGGGCAACATAATTCTCCCAATGATATTCAAACAACGTCCTGTCTAGAACAAAAAGTTGATAAATTAAGGAGATTTTAAAAAAAAAAAAAAAAGCGCTCAGGGGCTATATGTAGCTGCCAAAGTCAAAACACAACATAGCATGAAGTCACATGGAAAATAGTCATATATTTAATAAAACAAACCATGACAACTTAGCAACAATCCCAGCAATAAATATTTAAATGGAAATTTGTTGACCTCTTTGCTCTCATCCGTGACCAGGATAGAGTGCACATGCACTTGCTAAGGAACAGACATAAGGTTCAGTCTTGTTTCACTTAGGCTAAAAACGATGCGCTAAAGATTGAGGTCAGATAAGTTCTATCTTGAAAGAAACGGTAGATAATCTCAGAGCCAGTACAGCGTCATTGATTTTGTCATTTCATTCCATTTGAAATCTTCAGTTACCAATATTGTAACAGTCACCCACCCTTGTTGATCATTCAAATTGCATCCCATGGCGGAAGTCAATGCGACCGAAGAACACACCCCTAGTGTATATTTAGATCTTCATTGGAGTGAAGATCCATTTTAAAGAATAACAATGACTTTAATTTAGGCATATAACATCATAACTGCTTTTGCACGGAATTCAAAGTCCCCAAAACCACTATTCCTCCAGAATGGGGAAGCACCAAAAGGTTGCTACTCCAATGCAATATCTCTGTTAACTATATAACTGCAATGTCTTACTACCTATCCTTGTGCATTTTCATAGAGCTCGAGATGAGCCATATTGTTCATAGTTTGTAAACAATGCAGCTTCCTATAACTTCTATGGATATATTGATGATTATTTCATTATTTGATAACAAAATGTTATTTTATCAAACAACGTCATGACAAAAAACAACTTACTCAGGCTCATATAACAAAATAACATATAACTGATTATTTCAAAAATCAAATTTTGAAAAGGCGTTTCTCTCCAAAATCTAAAATGTCACAGAATCTCCAACACAGATAGCTCAATGACAACCAAAGTTCTCAAATTGTGAGCAGGAGTCTTTTGCAGAGTCAATACTAAAAAAAAATAGAAATATATAATAAAATTGATGTATACCATTAAAAAAGTTCAAATAATAAATGATAACCAGGTATTTAAATCCATTTACCTTCTTTTTTGAAACCATAACTTAAATAAAAGTAGCAGAAAATTTCTCTCATAGAAATACTCTTATTTAATGCCCTTTGCTTGCAGTTGCTTAAGTATAGAAGCAGAACAGCCAAACCTCATATCTAAACTTCAGAATCTCGATGACTTTGCTTGCTTGCTTGCATGGCAAAGTCGAATAAGTTTGAATCATACATCAATCCAAATCGTAACCAGTTGCTTGTGGCCAAAGAATATGAGGGCAGCAGCATCAGGTTTCCATAATTCATATGGACGACACATGTTTTGTTTGATCATAATTCAATACACACACACATAATTGGGTCAAATCAGGCGATGAAGGACCCAACTTTGTCTCTGGATAACCAGAATGCAGTAACCTGGCACTGTTGGCTCAACTCACATGACTCTTACTATTCAGGTACATCATGATTCAACCACCGATTTGTATTGTAGCATCAGCAAATTGCGTCATATTATGCATTCCAAAGTGTGTAACAAGCAATTTCCATAACTATGTTATCCACACATTTTAACAAAAGTTAACTATAAATTCAGGTGTCTGATCTTTTATCAGTCCCTCAACATTCCAACTCCACGACAGTCACAGAAAACAAAAGTATAGGGTATAGTCATAATTTAACAATATCGAATAATGCACCTCGGTTATTAATAAAGTGAATGTTCATACACAATCACAGCAAACAAAAATAAACTGATGAGATATTTTACCTCTAAATTTAACCAATGCAAGGGGTGAGCTAGACGGTGTACTGGCAGCATGAGAATCGGTTGTAATCTGTGATTTTTCATGCTGAGGAGAATTAGAGTTAGCCTTAAGGCTGAAGACATGGACAGTACCCTTATCACTCGAGACTGCTAGCCACCGAGCAGTAGAAGAGAATGCCAAACTATAGACCTCTGCCACATTTGCACCCCTTCTTACCTGAAATTAATACCCAATAAATTTACTCGATACCAAAAAGGTTGAAATGCTCATAGTAAAGTCGTAACACTACATGACATGGAAAAACCATTGATTCCATGATTAAATCTACACAGAGATTAATCAAAACTAAATTTCGAACGACAATGTTCAAGAATCAAAACTAAACTAAAGGGAAAAGGTCTGAGCCTAGGGAAAGGAGTTGAAGGCTATAGTTTGGCGTTAAAAATGCCATAAAGAAACCCAGTAAATTCCAGATTAGGCCTAGATTGTGCAAAAGATATATTTATTATGTTGCTTCAGTGTTTTTTTTTGCCACGTTGATTCAGTTTAGTTTAATTTAAAACGAATCAATCTAACCCAAACCGAAAATCAAAACAACCCAATCAATTTTCACATCACATCCTGAAATCCGATTAAGACCTAATAGTCTTTTATTATTATCGGTTTAAATCAGTTTAATTTGTTTTGGTTTGGCTGGTTTGCATCGTTTTAGAACACGCACCCCCTAAATGTTACCGTCTAAATTAAAAGCATAATGGGTTTGACTTTGGCCTCCAACATTTTACGCGAATATGCGTGCTTACAAAAAGAGAAAAAAAGAATATGGGAAAAAAAAAACTCCAGAGATTTCACCCACTTCTTGGAGCTGCGTGCCATCGGCTGTATCAAAAATTCGAATTAAAGTACCCTTGGTGCTGGCGGTGGTGAGTAACTGACCATCAAGTGTAAGAGCGAAACAAGCTATTCTTGAATCATGAGCCGAAAAGAATTTGGTTTTGTTCTGTGCATAATGCTCAACTCGTATCTGACCCTTATGCAAACCGGGACACGCCAATACCATAGACTCGGCCAATTGCGAAACTGCGCAGAGCCCCTTCGGGTTTGCAATGGTCTCAATTTGATGAAGTAACTTAAAGTCAGCGAAATTGTACACAAAAATCTTCTGCTCCACAACTACAATTATTCGGTCTCGTCGAAGCCGGACACCACGAACAGCTGATCGGAATGAAAGCTCCCCGATGCACCTGCTTTGATGATCATCCCAGATCATCACCTTGCTGGGAGGGTATTGAGGATTGGTGCCACCTCCAACCAGTGCCAGCATATTATAACGAAAGAGCATTTCCACATGACCAATCCCCCTAGTACTGCCATCGCCTCCATCAAACTCCCTGCGGAAGAGCTCCCGGAATGGATCGCAATTGTAGATACGAAACCCGTTGTCAGTGGCGGCGGCGAAGCAAGCTTGATCTTGGTTGAAAGATAGTTGAAGCAGGGAAGGGGTCGTCGGAGCATGAGACTGAGGCGAACTATTAGGGGGACTTGGCAGAGAGGGGTCAAGATCAAAATCAGGGTTAGGGCTCCATGGAGGGGAAGAGCTGGCAGGGACGGTGGCCATGTTTGATACGGCTAAAGAATGAAGATGACGAATAAGGGAAAAGATGAGACTTCTTTGGTCTTTTCATAAGTCCTAACTCAGAACAAACAAAAATGAAGGTAATCGATGACGGCAAAACGGAGGTTGACGGGAATACTCGCCTCTATTTTCCCCTTCTTTTAGTTAGTAAATGGGCTGGTGCCAAGCCCATTTTATGCAATTGCAGTTTGGGCTTTAGATAAGACCAATTGGATTTCTACTCAAGCTTAATTTGAGTGATAAACGACTCGATATCATTTAAATGAAGTCTCGAATTCGAGCCTTAGTATATGTAAAAAATTTCAGTTGGGAGACTCACCCACCATAACTAGGTGTATGACGAGGGTCAGATTCGGATATAGTCAGAATAAAACTCCGGTAAATCGGTTAGACAACTAGAAAAAAATTTCCCCCCCATTTGAAAAAGCTGGTTTCGCGCGTGGTTAAGAGGTACGTTATCTTTAGACGTTTATGTTCTTTTTATATCTTGCAGTATTTAATACGTATCCTTCATATTTATAATATTTAATAGATTTAGAGTAGATATAATTAAATTTTTTAATAATTTAATTTCCTTTATATTTAGGCTTATGCCCTCTCATATAAAAAAAATTGTATTACTAAAATAATTGGATTTCTATGAAAGTTATTTGTTTTAATTTATTTAAATTCTTTTTTGTTGTTGTTGGTATGGGTCTGAACCAAGCATTTTAATTATAAAACAAAGTTTTAATCAATTTTCAAATCATAATTAGAATTTAATTAAGATATCTAAGATATTTATCCATTAGAATTAGAATTTATTAATTTATTTATCTTTTTAATATTTTATATTATCTTAATAAAATAGGATATATATTATCCTATAATTTTGGATTTAGAATAGTATTTTAATATTAGAATTTGATTTATATTTAGATTTATATTTAAATTATTCAGACCAGATTTGAGCATGAAAGAAGAATCTCTCCTTCCCAACCTCCTCCCTCTCTCTCTCTTCTCTCTCCTCCCCATTACCGCTTCCTGTTTCACATCACATATCCACTTTACAAGCTAATACAGTTTTTAAAAAAAAAAAAAAAAAAAAGCAAAGAGGACGAGCATTATTATCTTTCACCACTTGCCACCTCTAAGCAGAAGGGTGGAGCATTATCAAAGACGCCAAAATCGCTATCGAACTCCTGACCTTTTCGCGTTGGCTGTATTTGCAACAAATTTAAGTTCATTAATACTACCCTAATTTTAATATAAAATCTAATTTGCTGTATAATTTATACTATAAAATTAAATATCTGTATAATTTATACTATAAAATTAAAGAGATTATTTATTTTACAGTATTAGATTTGCAATTAAAAGCTTCTTATCAATTATTCGCGCCCCTTGACATTAAACATGGAATCCTCACTTAATAGTTGCTAGTTTACCACTTCAAGCAATCTTAAAAGTACAAATTATAGCTCCTACACCCTACAGAACAAAAACAAAAACAAAAACAAACAATCTGTTGAATTTGTTGAATTTCTCGAGGGAATCAATCTGGGCCCCGGAATCTCAGAGAAATATGTGCACAATATGACATTATCATTTCCCACTTGAAATTCTTTCCTGTCCGAGAAATAGAACTGAAGAGGTCAAGAGAGAGATCATGCAGACTCAAGACCCTGCTTTGCAGTTCAAAAAAAAAAAATCAAGCTACAAAAAAAAATCTCACAGCTCCAGTGCAGAAAAATTTGTATATTATCTAAGATCCAACTAAATTTGATTCTTTAGAACCTTCATAAAAATTACCATGGCGGGTGAATACGGATCATGTTCACAACTTCGAGGTCAACATCACTAACCCTTGGATTAAAGATGACGGTCCTTTCCTGGCCACCACACACCACTCTTTTAGAGTTATCCAGCAACAAAAATTTCTACAAGAACAAGTGAACGCCCGTGCGACTTTAATCAATTTTCAAGCCAAAAGAGAGTAAATGTAAAATGGAGGTGATCGTTTATCCAAAACAAAATGATCATCTTACATACGCAGCAGTGCTAGCTAAATATAAAATGAACTGGAATAAACGCCAAACGCATATTGCAGAAGACCATCACGGACCTCCAAGTAACATACAATAACTTTGAGGCTAATATTCAAGTTTTGATGACATTTAATACTTGACCTCTGTGTATTTGCAAAATGAGCAACGACCTACAATCAGTTTTCCATCCAAGTATCTTCAAATGATTTTTACATCAACACCGCCAAGACCACCTGGAGAGATATGAGAGAGCCATAAGCCACGCTTGTAAGCATGTTGCATATGCCTCCAATAACTTACTAGTATTAGCTGTGTGAATTACTTTATGTATCCCCCAACTCCCCAAAATAAAATAAAATAATGAATGATAGTTTCTGTGGTGTAAGAAGTCTAACGTGGTATTTTATTTCAACTACAGTGAAAAGGATACAAAGTAATAGCAAAAGTTTTACTGTGCAGGCTGGCTCCAGCTTGTGACTTTTTCAAGAAGTTAACATCCCTTCCTTTTTCTTTCTGCACGACCCGCTGCAAGTTTCCAAATATTCCAGCTCTGCACAAATAGGCAGACAGAACAACAGTAAACTCAATCCAAGAATTATTTAAAATAATTTTTTCTAGTTTCAAGCAATTACAAGGAAGGTACTACTAGTTAGATACCCAAATGATTTGAGTGCTGCCACATAAGTCCCTTCATCAGTCACACAGGAAGCCCCTAAAGCTTGCTGAAATCGATCAGCCATGGTCTGCAATTTCTTTTCTGGGAAAGCAATCTTCATATTTTGATGACTTACCTAAAGAAAAAAATCTATATACGTAGATACAGTTTGAATTTCCAACAAGATATTAATCACCACAAGAGCAATCATACGATTCATAAAGAAATACCTCATTATCACTTGATGATCCACAATCCATAGGCTCAGGGGAATCTTCACCATTACTTCTGTCTTGCAAGAGGGATCTACTCCTAGGTGGGAAATCCTTTATTTTCTTTCCTCTTGTTTGAGGATAATGTGGCAAATACTGGACCATATAGTAAAAAAGGGCCATTGCAAGAATAAGTAAATAGATAGGCCAACAAATAATGGAAACCTTTCTAGATTTTTCACTCAAAGAATAAGCCTTATCTTGAAGGTTGTCAACAAGATCAGCCATTGAGTGCAGATTCAATCCCCGTGTAAGACATTCTTCTTCAGCAGGCCCAGTCTCTAAATTATTTCCCACCTCATCATCGTCTTCAAGATAACTCTCAATTGAACATGTAGAAATCCCAGGACTAACAGCTTCTGTGGCTTGAGGCAATCCATGAATCTTGAATGACACACTTCTATCACAATTGGAGATCAAAGTACCAGACGATTCATGCTTATGTGACAACGATTTTGGCTTAGCTTTGCTCCAGATTCCTGCAATAGTCATCAATTTGACATGATACTGAATAATTAACATTTTAAGAATCAATCAAGTGTCGAATATCATTCTCATGGTGCATAGTGGATACATTCTTTAACTCAAAGAAAACTTTTTGCTTGAGGACACAGCAACCATGACAACTTATTCTGACATGCATGCTAAAGAAGAATTCCCTACAGATGTTAAAATGTTGAGAATATCTAACGATGGTGTCTAACCTTGTATTCCATGAGTGCCAAATGTGCCATTTTCTCTTCTAATAAATAACAAGTAAACATAAGCAAGAAATTCAAATTCATGGAGACAATGTGCTACAGCATCCTTATCCACATATGTGCATCCCCAAGAGTAGCGTTAAATACTATAACAAGTTGAGAATGGTGTTGCATAACGTACTATCAGAGTATTGTGAATGGTGTTGAATAAGGGAAAGATCACTTTCCTCAGGGAAGTACAAAGTAAATTTAAGTTCTAACCAAGAAACTTATGAAAAATGGGAGGTACCAACACTGCATCTATTTGCTTTGGAGGAAGTATCATCGGATGCAGAACAAGACACGCTTTCTTTGACGTGTAGTAATGCTTCATATTCTTCATTGACATGCTCAACTTGCACATTCCTGATAGAACAAGCACCGTGTTTATAAATATCTCTGCCTTTGGTCCTAAAGCCAATAACAATTCTTGGAAGGACAGTCTTTCCCTTTAGAGGAGACATAAAAGATGACATTGTTTCACAAGAATCACATAATGTCAAGACAAAGATTTCATATATATCATCACACAAATAAATATACTTTAAAATTACAAGTAAATTATTACTTGAGTGATAAAACAACTACCTCATCTTCAGAAATTGCTTCTTCATCACTTGAGTTGGCAGCTATCTCTCCTGAAAGGCGATTGACTTCAACCTCCTCAAAGTCAGGCAATTCGACCTCATCTTCATGCACAACACCAGTTGTTTCCTGATCATAGAATGTTAGTTGAGTGTAACAATCAGTTAGAAAAGTAATACGAACTCTAAGTATGGCATACCCCAAATGATAAACTGCTCCCATTCCCATCCAAGCTTCGTTTACTAGCACCTGTCTTGTACTGAGAGTTATTAATGCTACTCCAAATTCGTAAAGAACTTTGGCAGGTAAAGCTTGATATGAAAAATATGAAGGGCTGTTTATAAGCACACGCTTCAATTGACAATACAAATTCCCACCCACAGTAAGTGTATGTAGACCAAATAATGAAGGATGACAGAGGAAAGAAATATGGTCTTAAAGGCTGTTAACGGTCAGAAAGCATTTATCAACAAGAACAACCTATGAAAGAAATCACGGGGGTAAAGATACTTGAGAATTCAGATGCCTCTCAGAAAATCCAGCCGCACTGGAAGAGGCAATTCTTCCTATAAAAAAAACGAAAGGACTATTAGAAGATTACTAACAATGACGGTTAGATTACACAATGGCAAAATAAAAATAATGATATTTCAAAAAATCCAGCAAAAAAGCCTAATCAGATAGAATAATGCAATTAACCATAAATAACTAGGTAGAAACATGCATAATGAACCTGGTTCTTGGCAGAAGGATCCAAAGAAACGGCAGTCTCCAGGCAAAAGTCGTCTGACTCTTCATCCTCTGCCAAATTGACGAAGAAACAGGTTATTAGCCACAAGGTTTGCTCTATAAAAGGAGAACATTCTTCAAAGGAATTACCAGAAATACTTTGCTCTGAATCTGGAATTTCCTGCAAAATTAAATGTTCAGTGCGGCTGAACAGCATCTTAGAATTTCCAACCATTCATTACATAGCAAATGAGGCAGAAAAAGCAGGAGGAGGGCATGGGAAGGACTTTACGCTAATTGGACTTTGCCTCCGCATTATGGTTGCTCATTACCGCCACCGCCAGTTGAGGAAGGAAAGACGTTATCAATGCAATTTCTGATTCTGGCACTCTTTTTCCCCCGGGGAGAGGATTCCGCATTAACAACTTCAACTAGAGAATCAGAATCTCCGTTCGCCGAATCAGAATCAAAGCCATGGGCATGCCGTTTTCCTCTCTTGCATAGAGCCAACCTTACTCTATGTGCTTTCCTGAGTGGGCCCAGGAAACTCTATCGGCCGGGTCGAAAGTCGTAAGGAAGGCACCGGATGAGCAGCTAATATAAACTACTACCGTACAGCGCATCCCGTTGTTGGTCTGAAAAGGCTAAGAACTTCGAACCGAACCTACTTCACTCGGGCCTAGGGAACAAGCCCAGCGATCCCGATCTCTGGCTTCTGGATGTTGTTCAGTATTCACTCGGGCCTAGGGAACATGCCCAGCGATCCCGTTCTCTGGTTTCTGGATGTTCAGTATTCACTCGACCCTTTCGCCACGAGTGACACGTCTGTTCTTTGGCTGAATATTTCTTTTCGAAATTGATATTCGTTTTCTATAATTACCTTTTTTTGGCTACAATCCTAGAATTACCGTTGTAAAGAAGTTTTTTAGAAGTTATTTTTAGTTCATAATATAAAGTGCAATGTAGAATCAATTAATGATCAGACGTTTTTATCTCTAAACCTTTTTAACGAGCCATCTTAAAGTTATGGGGGGAAAAGTTAAAAATAGTCATTACTTTTTTAATATGCATTTTTAAATCATTAAATAAAACTGAAGTTTTTAGATTTTTTTTGGTAAATTTAATAATGTAACAATATTGTCTTAAAAAGTGTCTGAAACATCTTATAATAAGGATATGATAGAGCAAAAATTTAATTACAACAGTTTAAATTGACAAAATGAAATAAAAATAAATTAGCTCTTAAAAAATTTGTACATCACATGCAATTTTGATTTTAATAGATGGGCCAAAAAATCATACCAGCATTGGACCGTAAGCTCTGGGGAAGTGACCGGTCCCTGCATTGGTAAAGGAGAAATTAAATTTTGTAAGTTTATTTTACCAAAAAAAAAAATTGTAAGTTTAAATTCGCTATTTTTAAAAATATAAATCAATTTGTTCCCGTAAAATTTAATCTAAATTGTTTAGAACTAAGTGAAGAGAACTTAGAATTGTAAATTCTCACCCAACCATTTTTCTGATATTCTCGATGCCTCGCTGTTTGAGACCACCTTACATTTTTTTTTTAGTTGCCCACCCGGTTCACCGGAGCTTTGCCCCGACTACATCCGGATCCGACCCGCGTCGCGCACCTGGCTATGGTGGGTGAGTCTCCCAACGGGAATTTTCTACGTACGCTAAGGCTCGAACTCGAGACCTCGCTTAAGCGATACCGAGCCGCTTACCACTCGGACTAACCCCCGTTGGTGAGACCACCTTACATTGAATTTACATTCGACCCTGTTAATTTTCTTTAGAGGTAACTCTTAATGTCATCAACTAGGTCTCCAACTTTCATTAACTCATTAAAACAGGAAATTCTGAACTACAGGAAATTTTGTGAACAACTAGGACTTTAAGAGAGTATAAAACAAGTCACACATATCACCCCCGTACAAGTGCAGAAGAATCCTGAACTACAGGAAATTCTACTCAAGGTAATCATCCACAGCAGAGCCAATCCAAAATAGCCACAAGCAAATGACATCAAGTCAGAATGTTCAACAATCTTGATAATTTTTCCCTCAGATGACAAAAGTATAGTTAGCATCTGATCATAAATTCTACAACTTCAGTCTTCCCCATCCTGGAAAAAAAACACAGCTAGTCCATACTCAAACAAATGAGACATATACTGATACAGTTTTCTCCGCTCTGTGGGTTATGTATCATCTCAGCTAACTTTCTTCCCAAAATCCCTGAGAATACATCAGTCTATGTTCATAAAATAGGCGTTTTAGGCTAAGCAATCACAGCATGGAAAGTTTAACAAAAATCTCACACATGCGAGCAGCAATAGATTGGCTTTCATGTCCATCAAAGCTCAGTTTTTCTAACTTTCTAATATTCCAACAGTTGCAGAACTGCGGTTCTTGAATCAGACTGAGAAGATGAATATGATTGAAGAGAAGCCACTGCAGGAACTAATAGATCATACCGTACCATCTCAACGGACCAGGGAAACCATGATAGTCAAATTAACTGCTACATGTCATCTAGAATTCATAACTATTATTCTGTATTCTGAGGTATCTTAAATGATGCCAATGATTTCAAAGCACCGGCCAGCTTAAGGCTCTGATCTTAGATATACCAATCGATTAATTGTGATAACCACTACTCAAATACACAGTCGTTAAGAAAGAACTAAGCTTTTCAACTACTCAGAATCACACCATCGGTTATGGATTAATGCCGAATTATAAGGATAAAATCAGCATTCAATTCTAGAAGTGGCAGATATATTGTCAGATGGACTCAAGCAAAATTAGAAGCTAATACCAGCAACAAATATATAATATAAACTCATTTATACAAAGTGATTTTATTATCCTGCCAACAGCAAAAAGGAGGAGAGTTCTACTAGAATCATATGATCCATCAATTCATTCACCACCTCTAATCTGATAAATCAATCTCAATGATGAGAGCTGAAACCATTCATGCCCGATTCCACCACTACTGACTTCTGCATCGCCGAATTGTCTTCTTTAATCTGTTCGTCGCCATCATCGTCAGAATCTAAAGTGAACCGAGCGGAATTTTGAAAAGACTGCATTTCCTTTCCGATGGGCCTATATTGCGTAGAATAGAATCCACGGGAATTCCATTTTTCCAAGAGATTGTTGAGAAAAACCCAACAAACAGCACCACCATGAGAGCAAGATGACAATTGAATTGAAGCGTCGCGATTGCTCTACCTCTGTGAAATTCAGAGTGTCCCTTACACCCCAGAGTATAATTCCCTCTGCTCACTTGGCGCAAGGAACAGCCATGAGCCATCCATCTGGTGAAAAACGACAAGCCCATTTGGAGAAACCACGTTCCTTGTAAAATCAATCCAAACCCACGAGTTAGTCTTGGCAGATTCGACGTCGGAGAATGCAATTCAAAGGTTGTAGATAATACACAGACGGCTATAGGCACCAGCAACAGATCATAATAACGATTTTCTACTACGATTTTCTACTCCACCGGGGTCTTTCCTCTGAAGGTAAAACAACAAAAATTCTTCCACAAAAGCAAAAACCCCAACCAAGCCGAGCAACGAGGAAGGCAAATGAAAAGAATTCGAGGCATGGACCATAAGACCAAGGACGGAGTACAATAGGAAAATCAAAGCAACGGCTAACACTTGCGATTGAAGGGCTGATCCGACAGGGTCGCGGGAAATTTTAGCGTCAATAAGTGATACCAGGGAATTTACGATGACGAGAAAGGAAAATATGGAGACAAAGAGGAAAGACAGAGAGGAAGAAGCAGGGGTTTTCTTAGTTAGAGAAATCGATTTAGAAGAAGTTGTGCTTGAATGAAGAGAATTGGGAGGAGAAGGAATATGGGCATGGGTGGAGTTAGAAATAGAAGCGTTAAAAGCTTCATGAGCCCCAATCAGGATGAATCCACCGGCCGCGACGGCCAAGGAGAGAAACTCCATTGGTGAAGTGAAAAACACTCTTTGCTTCAGTTTATGACTTTGATCGGAGAAATGGGGATCGCAACGTTCGAAGAAGAAGAATTTGGGTCGGAGAGAGAAGGGTCAAAGCCTCAAAGTATGCAGCCTTGCTGGCCGTCGTGTTTGATTATTTGGGAAGTAGTGGGGCAGTATTGTTTTGTACATTTGTTTCTTCGCATTTCTAAATTTCTATTTTCTTTTTTATCAACACTGAATTTCTAATTGCAAATTCTAATATCATCGTGGGCTCGTGGCTATTATTATCTTGCCTCCTGACGGGTTGGGTCGGGAAGTTCTCAACCCAATCAGGATATTCTGATGGGCCTTCTACTATTTTTATTCTCGTTCCGAAAGCCTTTATTGGTTATATTATTCACCTAGTAATCATATTTAACAGTATTAATCTATCGTCAGTAGATTTAACTAGTAAAAAAATGAGACATATAATTATTTAAAACGTATTCTATTTCTAAGGAGTACCGCTTTATTATAGTTATGTTATTCACCTAGTAATCATATTCAACAGTATTAATTTATCGTCTGTAGATTTAATTGACGAAAAAGGAAGACATGATTATTTGGAGCGTGTTTGATCCCTAGGGAATACCATTTTATTATGGTTTTAATCACAACATTTGGGGAGGCATCATAGCTCATGGTTTTTTAGATTTATGCCTTAAGGTAATAGACGGTTAGTCCTACCAGACATTAGTATTACCTAGGAGGAAGGAAGACTTCGCCCTACCTTTGGAGCGTAGGTGAGCCTAACCCCTTTTCAAAAATTTCTAAAAAAATAAATATTCAACAATGATAATATTACTGCTAATGAGAGTTGACACAAATGGTAAAGAACGGGTTCGTATCCTATAAGGACGCGATTTCAATTTCTACTGTTGTCGTTAAAGTTTCTTTAATAAGATATCTCATAAGTCCCTTGTAAGCGCTCTTTGAGCCCTGAAACTGTGTCCTGACTTTGATGGAGGACTGGTGTATAACCTACCTACACTTTTTTGTAACAAAAAAAGTATTGATATTACTAGTCTTGGCAATGAGAGTTGGTATATATAGTAAGGAACTGACTTGTATCTCACAAGGACGCGAGTTTGATTTTCGCTATCATTGTAAGGGATTTTTTAGTAGGCGATCTCATGAGTTCCCTATAAGCGCTCTCTGAACATGGGTTTGTGCCAGAACATTAGTGGAGGATCGGTGCCAAGCCCACCTGAATTTGTTTGTACAAAAAAAAATTAATAACCTTAGTGAAAGACAGGTGTCAAACCCACTTAAAATTTTTTATATAAAAAAATAATATTAATATTAGTCTCTCATATAATATCACAAGTCAATATTCAAATTCTTATTAAAAGATATGCGTATATTTAGTGTTTAACAGTGCCTCGAATAAAATTATTTTTAATAAAATGATACATGTATTTAATAAAAATATATATATAATATTACTAGCAAGTACGTGAGGGATCAACGCCGAACTTACCTATTTTTTTGTTGTAACAAAAAAAATTATATTAATATTGTTAGCCTTGCCAATGTACATGTAATAAAGAACGGACTCGTATCATATAAGGACGTGAGTTTAATTTTTGTTGTATTATGATGACTCATTTGGTAAGTGATATCGTAAATCTCCTGTAAACGTTCTCTGAACCCTGAAATTGTCCTTTAGCCTTAGTGGGGGAGCGATACCGGATCCACCTGACTTTTTTTATATAAAAAATAATATTAATATTAGTCTCTCATATAATATCACAAATCAATATTTAAATTTTTATTAAAAGATATACGTATATTTTGTATCTAAAATAAAATTATTTTTAATAAAATAATATATATACTTAATAAAAAAATATATTAATATTACTAGCAAGTAGTGAAAAGAGTTAATATGTAAAGATGTGATGAATTAATATTTAAATCTTTTTCGTATAGTGAATTATATTCATCTTCAATTGGTCCTTGGTCCCACGGTAGGTTAAAATTTAATTAATTTATCTTAAATGTTCTTTGCTTTTATAATAGCTTTGTGTTGTTAAATATATCTCGATCCCACATACTTTTCTCTGGCCAAATACGTGAGACTAGAGAGGTTAAGTATGAATACTATCTAATATTTTCATAAAGAAAAACTATGAACTATGAAGTTCGTATACGAAATTTGCAATTTATAAGAATATTTTAAAAAATAAAATAAAAATAGCCACATTAAAACTATTAAAAATTGTAAGGTTAAAAAATTGAAATATGCGTAAAAGAATCTATAGTATTATTCACACGGATGATGGAACGATAGATCAAACATGTGGGACATATTGCGTTCCCCCGAGAAGTTGCGAGATTTCGGCTCCAACGACAAGAATATCGAAGCATCATATCTTTCTCTCTTTATCTTTTATCTGTCTTCATTAGGACTGCATTTACATTTTTCAGATTCTTTTTCTGATACATAAATACATACTGCCGGGTCTATCAGCCAACTCATCGTTCCCGGGTTCTTCGATTTCGCCTCTCGACTTCAACACAGGATATGGGAATCTTTCTCAGGGTCCTACCCCTCTTCTTTGCCGTCCAATTCGCCTTCTTTTTAATGGGCGTCCATGGGCGATCACTCCCGATCACAACGAAGCCCGACCCGGATGATGCCGCCGCCACTGCTCGTTGGCTGGTCTCTCTGAATTCCTGGGGCGTCTTAAAGTGACTTCCTCCAACCCCAATCTCATGATTTCTCTTTTTTCTTTGCTCATTTTCTGTTTGCACTGGGATTCCTTTTTCTTGTGATTGACTTTTTGTTAGGTAACGCTGATTGATTGTCATTATAGCAACATATTGTGAAGTAATACTTTGGTAGAGTTAGGTTTATCGGTAAATTGTTATCTTATTAATCGTGCATCGATTTCTTCAATGTTAAGTGCCGGAATTGAGTGTTTCAGCGTTGTGGTTCGTCTCAGCGATATTGAAGCGGGTGGAGGGGCTGATAAGTTGTGAATTACCTTCCTTCCGTTTTGACTCCTATCTCTAACTTCGTTTTTGAGCCCAAGTTGAATCCTCGAGGCGTATAGCTTCTTTGACGTCCTTTATCATATAGATCATCTCCATGCTGGAAATATTGGTTAAGTTAATGGTGGCTTGTTGTTATGAGATGTTCCTCTTGGAGGACGTGTTCAAATATGGAAGTTTAACTCACTTTTTTCAATTAAAAAGTTCACGGCTCATTATTTTACTGATTGATTATGTAAATCATTATGACGTCACTTATTGGCTAAGTATGCATTTTTTTCCTTATTAACAATGAAAGCAAAGAAGTTCCGGTTATTAACAATTCTAAACTCATGAAGTTCTGGTTATACTTCAGAATCGTTCAATAGTTTCATAGTTAAACCAAAGAAGTGGTAAATCCTCTAGGTAACTCTAGCTATTGTAATCTGTACTCTGATGATCTGATCTCTTTAATATATTTATCTTCTGAAACTCAAATATCGAAGCTACAATCTTATTTCCTTTGTTTCTCTGCAGTACTATCTCAAGTGAACTGGGAGGAGCGCCCTTTGGGTAAGGATGTATTACGTTTATTTTAATATTTTCTCATTCTACGTCCCCAGCCTTTTGAATTGAACAATTCATGCGTTGAATATTTGCTAATATCATATGCTTTATAAAATTTCACTGATTAAATGTCAGATATTATGAAAAATTGTGTTCACTAATTTCAAGGACAACAACTACTATAATGGTACCATATCATTGATCATTTCAACCTTATAGCTCATGCAGGAGAAGTTTATCTTGTATCCCATCTTAACAGTACTCCAAAATTTTCTCCAACAATCTTAGAAAAATAGTTGTAACATTGCATTAACTATTTGCAGGAATGTGGTATCGTTTAGTGATGGACTACCTAACAAAGGCAGTGGCGTCCCATACTTTTACTTGACAACTTTAGACCCAACAGCAAGAAATGCTCTGAAGGATGAAAGAGCTTCATTCACTGTCAGTGAGTACCCTCTTGGAACTTGTGGCAAGATAGATCCTGAGAATCCTACTTGTGCCAAAATTACTCTAATTGGAAAGGTACAGGAGAAAATGAATACTATTGAGTTTGATGTGCATGCGTAACCCTGACACCAAAATCTTACTTTTTCTGGGTCTTTCTTCCTGGAATTTACACTATGCAGTTAAATTATACTATTCGGTCTTCATTCATGGGCATACCCTTTTAGAACATCATATTTTTGCTGTAGTTTTTAGTTTTGTTACTTTCTATGCTTGTCAAGAGACAAGAGAGGTGACACCAAGAAGGTTCTCAACCCTGTTGTCTCATGTTTTCCCTCTATAACCTGGTAATAGAAGATTTCCCCTTGATAGTGGACACTCTCCTTTTCACTTGTATACTACTTTGCTTTGTTTCCATGAAATTAATTATGAGTGTTTGATGTTTCCCATGGCCATTTGAAATGTTATCATCAGAATAACAAGACAGCTATAATTTGAAACATCTTTCAAAACTTGATGTAGCTCTTACCTCATTTCCTGCAAATAGCTGCAAGTATTCAATTCATTAGGTTTGGTGAAGGTGCCTCCATTATCAAATCAGAAAAAGTCAAGGCAACGTATATATATCGTGAAACTGGAAGTCGTTAATTTGATACTGTGTTGCCTTGTTTTAGGTGAATGATATTATATTGCTTTTATTTGTTTATCCGTCGTCCAAACTACCTTTACCTCTACGGCAACTGCCTTAGAGAAAAGGGAGCCCTATTTTTTGGAACGCCTTCTATATAAAATTATGAATAAGGCCCTTGGAATTTAACATCTCTGCATTTGCATTTCAGCTGAAGTTAGTTGACAAGAAATCTGAGGAAGCCGAATTTGCTAGAAGTGCCTTGTTTTCCAAGCACTCAGAGATGAAGGGTAAATCCAAACTGAATTGATGGATCCGAAGCATATCTTCTTCATTCATTGTTCATATGACTAGTTGTGTGCGATTATCACCTTCTTACTTTCACGGCACTGATTGCTAAGAAACTGATTGATGCTTTCTTTCCTTTATTGTTTAACAGGCTGGCCAAAGGATCACGACTTTGAAGTCTACAAATTAGAAATTGATAAAATATTTCTGATTGATTGGTTCGGTGGTCCTAAACCTCTCACGGTGGCAGAATACTTGCACCCCAAATTGTGAGTATTGGAACAGAGATTCTATGTTTGTAATGGCAATATTATAGCACCTAAATAAATTGTTGGGAAAAGAAAATGCTCAAACATGTGCTGCTATTACAGGAACAGTATCGCCGTTAGTTGATGAGTGCTCTTCTAGCGGCGGTTCCTGTCATTGACAATCATCTATTGTGCATACGACATGAATTTGGAGCTTTTGTAAATAAGATCCATACTGGCTGTAAATGATAACTGTTACCCCGTTATTTTAATGTATCGTAGGGGTAAAATGAAGTAAATTATATTGACAATGTGCTGTGCACCATGCAACAGCACGTATTCTTTGCACATTAATTGGTGTATTGGGGTCAACTGTTTAGTGTTATTGAATTACAACATTTGAATGTTTCATAAATCAGAACTTTGTTTTCGCTTCCTGCCAAATGCTGAAAATCTCGATTAATCTTTCAAAATTTCTCATGCAAATTAGTCTTTTCTTTCTAATAGATGAAAACTCGTGTTAGCCATTCATGTTCATATAAACTAGTACTGATTCGTACATTTACACAGAAGTTTGAAAAATGTGTTATACTATTAATGAATTTTGCATGACGCATAGAGATATAAACTTGTTTTTAGTGATAGGCTATGCCACACAATATAAGACTGAAACTTGTTATCGCGATGAACATATATCATTGAGACTTAACCCATAGTCATGATTCCTATGCCACACGCACAATCTGAGACCATCTATTTACATCGCTTATAATTCCTTCCTTCTACACGACTTTTTCGTCTGCAATATAGTTTGAAGATCGGAGACAGATATTGATTCCTTGCCGGTGGGCTCTCTATTGGGTCTCCTGTGCTACCTCGACCAAAATGGGCTACAACCTCTGATTCCGGAACATAATTTTTGGAAAAGGATTCCACAGTCTCTGTTTTAGAAGACAATTCAAGACTAACATCAGACTCCTCCGCGGCATCGGTGGTAAGACTACTACAATCAAAATGCGAACGCTGTCCCGAACAAGTTTCCTTTCAAGAGCCTCAAGCGGCTTAACCTACTGAACCCTCAAGTTTCAAGCTCATTAGCTGGTTCACCTCAGAACCAAATTCATCAGGAAGCTCATTAAATACGTCACGGCAAAACCCAGATATCATAGCAGCCATGGCTTTCTCGTAGTCTATTCCCCTCTGTTGAAAGTAAAGTAATTGATCTTCACCAATTTTGGAGGTACTAGCTTCATGTTCAATCCTAGCTGTGGGGTTTTTAACCTGCGAAAGTTCAGCAAAATTAAAAACATCATCCATAGAACTGTGACTTTCTATACACAAACCAGACATGGCGAGACAGAGGGAGGGAGGGAGGGGATCGATCAGCAAAGGAAATTCAACATCATGATTATAACTTGACACAGTTATTAATTGGGGGCATGAACATCCATTTGTTGCTCCCTTCTTTTCAATCTCTATGCGAATAATCGACACCGTTTAAACAGTTTGAGCCAAAAGTATATACTGATGATTACATATGCAAGCATGTACACAAATAAAGCATTAATTAGAGAGCCAAAAACAAAAAAAATACAAGTGTTACCTGTATATAAGGATAGGTATTGGCTGCTGCTTGATCACCGATGAGCATTGAGTCACATTGGGAGGAATTTCGAGCATTCTCTGCTTTTGATTGAACCTGAACAAGCCCTCTATAACAGTTCCTTGAATTGCCGACTGATATACCCTTAGAGATAATCCTACTCTTTGTCTTCTTCCCTTTGTGTATCATCTTCGTCCCTGTATCTGCTTGTTGATGATTATTTGTCAAAGCAACCGAATAAAATTCACCTACAGAATCATCTCCCTCCAAAACAACACTCGGATATTTCCAAGTAATTGCTGATCCTGTTTCCACTTGTGTCCAGGATATCTTAGAGCGAGCCCCAGCACATAGGCCTCGTTTTGTGACGAAATTGTATATACCCCCATTCCCTTCCTCATCCCCGGCATACCAATTTTGCACAGTGGAGTATTTAATTTCTGCATCTTCAGCACAATATAACTCTACAACAGCAGCATGGAGCTGGTTCCTATCGTAAGAAGGTGCGGTACAACCCTCCAAATACTCCACAAAACTCCTATCTTCTGCAACTATCAAAGTCCTCTCAAACTGTCCCGTTTCCAACGCATTGATTCGGAAGTACGTTGAAATCTGCATAGGACACTTGGTATCTTTAGGAATATAACAAAAAGATCCATCACTAAACACCGCTGAATTCAGGGCTGCATAGTAATTATCCTCGCTAGGAACAACTCTTCCTAAATAATTCCTCACCAAATCTGGATACTCCCTAATCGCCTCAGATATCGAACAAAAGATAACGCCCGCCTTCTCCAGTGTCTTCCTATGTGTCGTTGCGATCGATACGCTGTCTAGAACAGCATCGACAGCAACGTTAGCCAAACGGTTTTGCTCATTTAAGGGGACGCCCAGTTTCTCAAAGTACTTGAGAAGTTCCGGGTCGGCTTCGTCAAGGCTTTTCAAAGTGGGTTTCTCCTTGGGCGCAGAATAATAGCATATGTCTTGGAAGTCAACTGGTAGATATCTGTTATCCGACCACTTAGGCTCTTTCATCTTCAAGAATTTCTCGAAAGCATTCAACCTAAACTCAAGCATCCAATCGGGTTCCTTTTTTAAGGTAGAAATCAATCGGATGGTCTCTTGCGAGAGCCCTTTCGGAATCGAAAATGAATCGATATCAACAGTGAAACCGAATTTCTTATCGTAGTCGCGATTGCGGAGAATTTCCCGAATCTTGTCATCAGAGCTAAGGGTTGAAGACGAGGACTTACCCGGTGAGGAACTAAGATCGTAACCAACATCAGCTCGAACCTTCAGAAGCCCTCGGCTTTGGACTTTGACCTTTGAAATTGGAAATTTAGGAACTTCAAGCTTCGGATAGAGCCCTATCGGAAGTCTCAATTCGCAACTAGTTTGCGGAGAGAAGCTAGAGACACCGTTAGCAAGAAGAGACGCCATGGATGAGGCTTGAAAATGTTGGGATTCCTTTCCGTGGGATGTGCTTTTCTAACTTTAATCTGCCAATTTCTCTGGCCACACACCTGTTATTTGTCCCGTGTGCCCCACGGACCTGCTTGTGGCGATCGAACGCAGTTATTTACATTCCACTATTAATATTAGCTTTTCAATAATGAAAAAAAAAAAACTCAACACAAGACTCTTGAAAGTAAAAGAGAAAATAGCAAAAAGAATGCACCAATGAACGAAACCATTCCTGAACAGGCAAATATAAAAATATAAGTCATTTTCTTTGGAGAAAATGATAAAAGTCTCCCATGTAGTCTCTCCAAATGATATAAATTAATTTATATAAAAAAAAGAATGATTAAATTAACTGGCTTACGACCATGTCGTTTTTTTTAGTTGCCTACCCGGTTTATCGGAGTTTTGTCTCGATTACATCCGTATCTGACCCGCGTTGCACACCTGGCTATGGTGGGTGAATCTCTCAACGAAATTTTTTTATATATATCAAGACTTGAACTCGCAATCTCGTTTAACCGATATTGAACTGCTTACTATTCAGATTAACTCCGATTATACGTACGATCAGGTGGGTTTGTTATGCTAAACCCTGATCTGTCTTGAAGCTAAAATTTGTAACTGAGTAGCCCAATTCTTTCCGTTAGCCCAATTGTTTAGGGTGGAACCCTATATATTAGGGTCATTATCTATATTCGGGTTTTATCGGAGCGGGTATGAATAAACTCGACCCATCCAAATTTAACTCTAATTTTATTGTATGCCCCGCTCAAGAGATTTTTATTATTTGGCCCTCTCACCCCTGACGTGGTAGAATTTAGAAAAACTTCCGCGGCTGGTTCAGGGATACAATAATCCGATCTTTATACGAGTGACGAACTCCCGCTCCCGCGTTCGCCTTCTTCTTCTACCCGCTATCTCTAGCTTCCATGAACTTCTGAAATGTCGCTTCCTGCAACTCACTTCCACACCTTCTCCATCCCACCAAAATTCCCATCACATCAATCTTCCTCCTCCTCCTCATTCTTCTTCCCTATTCCAATCTCTAAAACACTCGTTCCACGGTCACCCAGAGCCCCCAAATTTTTTGTCCGTTGCTCCGCCGCCGACACCCAGACCCTACCCAAATCTGCCATCCAACGAATTGCCGAGAAGCTCCGCAGCCTCGGTTACACTGAGGATAGCCATTCTTCTAAACCTGAAGGTGATTCCGCTCTTAACAACTCGGCCGGAGAGATATTTGTTCCTTTGCCGCAGCAGTTGCCTAAGTACCGAATTGGACACACAATTGACTCAAGTTGGAGTACACCCGAGAACCCAGTTCCTCAACCAGGCACAGGAACTGCGATAGTGAGGTATAATGAACTCACAAGCGATGTGGAGAAGAAGAAGAAATTGGAGAAGGAGTTGGGTAAGAATAAGAAAGAGGAACATGCGCCCACATTGGCGAAGTTGAGTTTATCGCGCGGGGAATTGAGAAGGCTGACGACTCTAGGGATACGTATGAAGCAGAAGTTGAAGATTGGGAAGGCTGGCATCACGGAAGGGATTGTGAATGGGATTCATGAGCGGTGGAGACGGTCGGAAGTTGTGAAGCTTTTTTGCGAGGATATTTCTAGATTAAACATGAAAAGAACTCATGAGTTATTGGAGGTGAGAGGCTTTTTCTGGAAACATATGATCTCCTCTCTGTTCCTTCTATAAATGGTATAGAAGTAATTAATTTCTTGGTAGCATGAGACAAATGTTCTTTTCTTTTCCTTTTCCCCCTAAAAATGATTTTTTTTTAAGAATATTCAGTACTCTATGGAAAGTCTGACAACAAATCCAGAAGTCTCGACCTAAAATTGGCCATAATTAACTCAGGTGACATGCACTGTTTATGGCTTATGAATAATGAATAATACAGCTTCCTATAAATATTATTTATATATTAATGGATACAGCATGTTCAAATAACATACTTTTACATACCTTAGCTAGTGTCTTTGTTCTATAAAACATTATGGCCTGAGAATGGCTTCTATCAATAAATGGTCAATCCTTGCTTTCATTTCTGGCATTTATTGTAAACTGTTAAAATTATATGGTTTTCTTTTGGACTTGTGTTTCTGGTGCCTAACCAATAATTATCTTATTTTAGTCTATTTACTGTGTGATTCTCAGAGGAAAACTGGAGGTCTGGTTGTTTGGAGATCTGGAAGTAAGATAATATTGTACAGAGGGACTGATTATAAGTATCCTTACTTCCTAGCTAATAAAGTCTCAGGAGATGACACCCTTGAGGATGCTTTACAGCATTCAGACGGGTGCAAAACAGAGAACCAACCATCTGATATACCAGACTTTGAAACAGAAAAGCCAAGTTTAATGCAAGGTGTTGGTAGTCCCAATAAAGTACGATTTCAACTGCCAGGTGAGGCAGAGCTTGCAGAAGAAGCTGACCGCTTGTTAATGGGGCTTGGTCCACGATTTACTGATTGGTGGGGATATGACCCTCTACCTGTTGATGCTGATCTTCTTCCTGCTATTGTTCCTGGATATAGGAAGCCTTTCCGCCTTCTTCCATATGGTGTGAATCCTAAACTAACAAATGATGAAATGACCACGTTAAGGAGACTTGGTAAACCATTGCCATGCCATTTTGCATTAGGTGGGTTTGGCCTGTGGCATCATACATTCATACTTTGATGTAAGGTGACCAGAGTTTTGTTTGATTTCTTTGACTTTTGTTTTTCTTTTGGGGGTTGACAGGTAGAAACAGGAACCTTCAAGGACTGGCTGCTGCAATTGTTAAGCTCTGGGAAAGATGTGAAATTGCTAAGATTGCTATAAAGAGAGGGGTGCAGAATACTAACAGTGAGATTATGGCTGAAGAATTAAAGGTCAGTCACTATATTTGCAGTTAATTTCAACAATTCAAATAATGAAACGTAGGTTGCTTCAAGATTTTTATCACAAGAAAATAGTGAATGGAGGTTCTATAACATGTCAATGCCTATGCCTTCTCTTGGTGATGTGAGTGAAAATCATTTATGCGATTACCTATTAACAGCTTGTAAATTGTTGGAGTACATGTACACGAGCAGTTCTTCTTAAACCTTCCCTTTTCTTTTGGTCCCAAAAGAATGAAAAAGAACACAGATTTTGCCAGTAGTTTAAATTGCATTACCGATTCAGAACAACAATTATCTCAGCAAAACACTGGTTTTGTGGCAATAGTAAATCAATCTTATTAATTTATGCTATGATAACAGTTGATTAGTCTGTGCAAGAACTTGACTCAGGCTCAATCTTGTTTAAAATGAAAAAAAAAACAGGTTATTTTTCTTTGTGGATGTCTGTTTGATATAAGATTCACTTCTCTGCAGCTTTTGACTGGAGCAACTCTTCTTGCCAGAGATAAGGAGTTCATTATTTTGTATAGAGGAAAGGATTTCTTGCCATCTGCAGTGTCTTCAGCAATTGAAGAGCGGAGGAATAACGCAATCCACAGGGAAAGGCGGACGGTGGAAAACAGATCATCAGTGATACCCACTCCAGAACTGAAACATGGAATTGTAGAGCGTGGTCCTGAAGGCAGTGATATTCCCATCCAGAAGAAGACATCTATCTCTGAAGAAAGAAGGTTGATTGAGGCAGCTATTAAAAGGACCAGCATGAAGTTATCAAAGGTATGAATTCCTAGTGAAGACCAAAATTTCCTGTTTTTCATTAAGTTTTTTTCTCTTTTAGATTTATAAATATCGTCTCTGTCACATGCAGGCATTAGAGAATAAAGAAAGGGCAGAAAAACTTCTAGAAGAACTTGAGAAGGCTGAGAAACCCCAGAAATTGGAAGTAGATAAAGAGGGTATAACTGAAGAAGAGAGGTACATGCTACGGAAGATCGGCTTGAAGATGGGGCCTTTCCTGCTAATGGGTGGGTATAGAATAACTGAATAAGATCTTCAAATTAAGTCCCAGACCTTTGATTATTTTATGTTAGGACTGTATAAATAGAATCTTTAGAGCTACTTAAAACATTTGAGTTGAGCAGATTTACATCTGATGGATTTCTCCATCCTCAGGTAGACGAGGGGTTTTTGATGGAACTGTCGAAAATATGCACCTTCACTGGAAGTATAGGGAACTTGTAAAGATAATTTGTAAAGAAAGAAGTCTGGAAGATGTCCACCAAGCAGCTCATACCTTAGAAGCAGAAAGTGGTGGAATATTAGTGGCAGTAGAAAGAGTGAGCAAAGGTTATGCAATCATTGTGTATCGTGGAAAGAATTATGGTAGGCCTGCACGATTGAGGCCTCAGACACTTTTAAACAAAAGAGAAGCAATGAAGCGATCTATAGAGAGTCAGCGCCGTGAGGTAAAATTTGCATTGTTTGTTTCTAGAATTGATGCAGGAGTGTTTGTTAATTTTGTTTTCTACCCTTAATAAACGGAGAAAAAAGGGAAATCAGAGATTTATTTGTCCAGATGTAGTTGATTGTCGTTTGTTTGTTAATCCACTAATAAAATGAAGACTAGGTAGACTGACAAATTTAAATGCTATGTTGTTGGTCTTGGCCAATTATCACCATGCTTGAGTTCATCCTTTTTAATTTCTGAAAAAGGAACTGACTGCTTGCTAATCCTATCTGTATATCACCATATAATTCCTTTCTCCTCACTTGTTCTTGCAGTCATTGAAGCTTCATGTTTTAAAGTTAAATAAGAACATAGATGAATTGAAACATCAATTGGTAAGTGGTCCTCTTTTAATAATTATTTTAACTATTTTATAATTATCATTGTTTTCTTGAATGTGCTTTTTTCCAATTCATTTAAGGTTAAGTAAGTTATCAATTATTCCCTTTACCAGGTTAAAGATAAGCAGGCTAAAAGTAAGCAAATAATTGATGCATCAAGATTTGAGTTGGTGAGCTATGTCATGCTGCTTTAACTCTGAGCTTTCCCTTCCTAGTTATAAAAATGAGATATATAGCACTTTTGTTCCATAAGGTCAAGGAGGAGATAAAGGGTACGCAATCCATTGGACATTCAGGATCAACTACTGCGCTCAAATTAGACGCTTCTTCTACAGTACCTGCTTTACAAGAAAAACAGACAAGGGTGTAGCATCTGATCTCCTTATCTGATCATTTTTTGAATTTATAATATGTGAACACATCATACTTGCCAAAGGTTTTTAATTTTCTACCTGCAATTTAAGTTTGTCATGGAAATTATCTTCTTGTTGAGCTCGTTCACTAGAAATAAAAAAACTCATGATCTTAGCCTCAGGAATATTAAGATTATTAATTTTAACAAGCTGATTGATAATAATGGAGTTTTGTTAAGGTCTAGTTGGATTCATTAAGAGACTCAGGTATAATGAAAATAGAACTATTCACTGCAATTTTCACCCTGTACATTCTAGGGAGAATTACATACAGGTCCCCAATAAGAAAATTAATTACCTACGGGTCCTAGCCACTTCTCTTGGCTTTCCTGCCTTGAGTCTTTGTTTTTTGTTTTTTTATCAGATGTGTCTTTGTTCCTATTGAAGAGGCGAGGTTAAAGAGGCGCTTAAGAAAATGGAAAATAGTAAAGCGGTTGGACCTGACGGTATTTCTATTGAAGTTTGGAAGTGTTTAGGCGAAACGGGGGTGGTGTGGCTTGCTAAACTATTTAATGTGATCTTAAGTTCTAAGAAAATGCCCGATGATTGGAGAAAAAGTACTTTAGTTCCTATTTATAAAAATAAAGGAGATATTCAAAATTGTGCAAATTATAGAGGGATAAAGCTTATGAGTCACACTATGAAGTTATGGGAAAAGGTAATTGAACACAGGTTGAGATTAGAGACTGATATTACGGAGAATCAGTGTGGTTTCATGCCAGGTAGGTCTACAATGGAGGAGATTTATTTATTAAGGGGGTTAATGGAAAGGTACCGGACCAAAAGAAGAGATTTGCATTTGGTCTTCATTGACTTAGAAAAAGCGTATGATCGAGTGCCAAGGGAGCTGCTTTGGAAAGCTTTAGAAAAGAAAGGTGTGCGCATGGCATATATCAAAGCAATAAAAGATATGTATGAAGGGGTAACTACTACTGTAAGAACATCTGGGGGTGAAACAAAGGATTTTCCCATAAAGATTGGCCTACATCAGGGATCATCATTGAGTCCTTATTTATTTAATCTGGTAGTGGATGTTCTAACTAAACCTATTCAAGATGAAATCCCTAAGTGCATGCTTTTTGCGGACGATATAGTTCTTATGGCGGAGTCAAGAGAAGAAATTAATTTTAAATTTGAGTTATGGAGAAGTACTTTAGAGTCGAAGGGTTTTCGTCTGAGTAGAAGTAAGACTGAATACATGCATTGTAATTTTTCTAAGAGGCAAGTTATAAGTAACTTGGAGGTCAGATTAGGAGATCAAGTTATTCCACAAATAGATAAGTTCAAATATTTGGGATCAATTATACCGAAAGATGGTGAAATTTTGGAGGATGTTAATCATAAAATCCAGGCTGGGTGGTTTAAATGGAGAAAGGCTACTGGGGTTATATGTGATCGGAAAGTGCCAGATAAAGTAAAAGGAAAGTTTTATCGTACTGCTATAAGACCAGCAATGCTTTATGGAAGTGAATGTTGGGTTTTAAAAGGACAACAAGAGCATAAAATTGGGGTAGTCGAAATGAGGATGTTGAGATGGATGTGTGGGCATACAAGAAAAGATAAGATTCGCAATGAACAAATACGGGGAAGAGTTGGAGTGGCACCTATTGAGGAGAAAATAGTGGAGAACCGTCTTAGGTGGTTTGGACACGTACAAAGAAGGCCAAGGGATGCGCCGGTGAGGAGGGTGGATCAAACGGTTTGGAGTCCGGTTAAAAGGAGTAGAGGAAGGCCAAAGAAAACGCTCAACGAGGTCATTGAGCGGGATCTCCTGGTCAATAACCTATCCAAGGATTTAGTTTTTGACAGAGCACAATGGCGTCGTATGATCCATGTAGCCGACCCCATTTAATGGGAAAAGGCTTTGTTGTTGTTGTTGTTGTTGTTGTTGTTGTGTCTTTGTTCCTATTCCTTTTCTTTTCTGAGGTCTGATGTTGCAAAATTGATGTGAATTTCAGTTGTATGAGGTGGATCGATCTGTCGTTGATACAAGGCATCATGTTTCTGGCAACAAGGCACTTGAATCATCAATCGAATTATCCAAAAGAGGTCCCAAATCATCAGCTCCAGCGAAAGATGAGAAGAGTTCACTTGAGTTGCCTTCTAGATCCATGAATCTTTCCAATAAAGAGAGACTTCTTCTACGAAAGCAGGCCTTGAAAATGAAGAAACGGCCTGTCCTTGCAGTAGGTACTTTAATATCTTACGGTCCTCAGCTTTTGTGTGGAAACCTTATCCTAGCCTTTTGTTTGGTAAATGTACTATTGCAAGACCCGCTGGACGGCAATAAGCAAGCACTGACGGCTCCTAAATTGCTGCCCCCATGCTTTTACTTTCATATGTATTTTGTTTTTTCAAAATGAGAGGGATGACATTTTAATTCAAAACCAGGAAAAAGCAATGTTGTGAGTGGGATAGCAAAAGCAATCAAGGCTCACTTCGAAAAGCACCCTCTTGCCCTAGTTAATGTTAAAGGCAGGGCAAAAGGGACTTCAGTTCAAGAGGTGGTTTTCAAACTAGAGGTATGGAAGCAAGTTTCTTGTTTGGTTCAATTTATATTTCTGAGATAAAAAGTCCTGAAAATGTTGTTGCGTTAATGTTAACAGCAAGCAACAGGCGCAGTTCTGGTGTCTCAGGAACCCAGCAAGGTCATACTTTATAGGGGTTGGGGGGCAGAGGAGAAATCTGAAACGGATGCTAACGGCACGGATAAGGGTAAGCGTAAAGGGGAGGGGCCAAAGCCCACTGTGTCGCCCCAACTCCTGGAAGCCATTAGAATTGAATGTGGATTGCAGTGACTCCTCACTTGTTGCTGCCAATATTTGTCCACAAGCTCTGTGGGTGAACAGTGAAATCATGTACAAATGAAAATTGGTATTTGTTGACTCCTCCAGAATTCTTGAAATAATGAGTATATATAGAAATAAGAAATATATTAAATGCAATATTGGATGTCATGGAATCAAATTAACAGATGCTGATGCAGGGATTGAATTCTGGACTTCCACACGGAGGTAGCGTTGTCGCTATGGTCAAATGCAATATTATATAACTGATTTAATATATATAATTGATTCAAATCTTAGCTTATTTTCTGTCCAAATTAGGGGAGTAGGGGGGGCATCCACAACATTCATTCGATTACATCCTACGGCCCTGCTAGATTCTCTCTACACATCTAACCCTAGCAGCATATACATGAATCTCAAACTAGCTTTATTTAGCTTATTTTCTGTCCAAATTAGGGGAGTAGGGGGGGCATCCACAACATTCATTCGATTACATCCTACGGCCCTGCTAGATTCTCTCTACACATCTAACCCTAGCAGCATATACATGAATCTCAAACTAGCTTTATTCACCCACCCGTTCGTTGAAAACCAAAGTTAAAGTGTGAATATTACTTTATCAGTAAAATTATTAATATCTTTTCAACTAAAGCAGATAGCGTAAATACATGCACTTCCATTTCAACGTTCTTGTAGAATATCTGTTCCTATTTTCCCCACGATGGATAGAAATGGCGGGTCAATATTAACTTTCTCCCTGTCACGTCTTTATTATTATTATTATTATTCAACGCGAAATAATCAAAATTAAAATCCATTATTAGAAGAGAGGCAAGAATGAGTCATCACGTGGGAGCACCACGAAGCTGTACTGTGTCCCATCTTTTTTTTCGGTCATTGTACTAGTGTACTTGTTTTTTGGGTCAATAACCTACTATGCACTGTGTTGTATGTAAACATTCATAAATAATCAACTGCACCACCACCACCACGAGTACGACGGTTGGAAGTTTGATTCCCGTTAGGTTTTCATTAAAATCAAGAGTATGTTTGGAAGTTTGATTAAAATTTACAAAAGCCACCAGAAAAGTCTCCGAAGGAATCAGAATTTGGGAGAGTGACATTTGGATGTTTTATAAAAACAAGTTATTGACAATTTGGTCCCCATCTCAAAAGAATCGTTGCTGATATAATATGATATAATATAATTGTAAATTTAAAAAGAATTAACAAGATACCGATATATTAATAATATTATTAAAAAAATAGCAAAATTCATCCTCCCAAACCCAACACACACATAAACATGGCAGGGAAGCAAAAGAAAGTCATCTGTAGTGCACCTTTTTACAACCTACGTGGATCACTCGCTTCTTGCTTTTGAGTCGACATTATTGAAGAAAAATGAATACTACTATTAATATTAATATATTAGTATCTCAGAGAAACCCTAGGCTTCATCATGATGACCCTTTCTCTCTATCTTTCTTTCTGGCTCTCCCCCCACCATGTCAGATAGATAAAGAGTGGGTGCACAAAAAACCTTGAATATCTCTCTCTCTCTCTCTTTGTGCCATTTGATTCAACGCCAGTCATCATCATGTCTCTTTGCTTTGTGCTCTATCGCCATCATTGCTCCCACACCTTCCTCTCCTCTTTGGTCCCTCCATCCTCATCCTCATCCTCATCCTCATCATCATCCTCACCCCACAAACCTAAAGCCGCCATCATTACGACGTCAGGAGAAGAAAGAGAAGAAGAAGAAGAACGAGACTTGGACTTGACCTCCATTTCACTCAAGCATGGCCGAAAGAAAAAGCAGTTCCCACCACCAGACTGCTCACTTTGGCCTTTCCGCTCATCTTTGAGCTTTTTGCTTCGTTCGTCTCATGGAACAAGCCTTCTACTCTGATGATCTCTGATCTTCATCATCGTCTTTCGGGGAATCAAGCGTCCTGGTCCGATTATAGTTTGCTTCATCAAGCAAATTAATTACATGTAGTTCTGTACTGTTACTTTTCGCAAACTTTTCGTTCCTTTTGATCTCAAGAGTTGGATGTTTAACTGTTCTCTCTTACTCGTGGGACTTTGTTTTGTCTGTGTGTGTACAAGAAGACAATATTCAGATATATGCCGGTTTGACTTGTTTATTTGCTTTTACTACTACCTTGTAACAAGCTTTCCGATCTCGAGGTTGAGGAGCACATATATATATTTATATATATATGTTTCTATTTCTGTTTTGACATATGATAAAGAACTTGTCGAGTTTTATGCTTCTAAAATGAAAATTTGCTTGAGCGGTATATATCCACCAGCAGGGTAACTGTGTAAGTAGATCTCTATTTCTGACTACTTCGATCGCATTTCTATATAAACTTGTTTCCTGGAAACCAGTTAGCTAAAATTAATGAAAAAGAGAACACATTCACACATATGATTTATATATGTGTCTTCCGGAAGAAAACCCATCTGTATATATTCCAGTGTTGTATATATTATTGTAAACCAGATAAATATCAGATTTAGTTAACATATTGGAAACTGATCGATCGGGTCTCTTTCTGTTGTGATCATGCTGTTTCTCGTCTCCCATGTCCACCTTCGTTATTAGTTTAGCTCTTTGGGGCTAATTAGTAGTTAAGCAATATTGTTCAGTGAATTTCATCACAGTATATCAGATAGTGCTTCACGACGGGTGATAATTGTGCTCCATCATGATTATGAACTATGCATATCCACGCGCATATCTAATTTACTTAAGGCAGAAAGAAGGAATGAAATAATTGTTTCATGTTCGATAGCATTTTGTTCTTAAAAGAAGACGATTAGGCTTGTAAATTTTTCTAACAAAATCTCACTTGTTTCCTTGTCTGTGTAGTGTTTAAACAATCTAGAAGAACGAGAGGACAAGATATGCTTATAGATATGTGTATGCATGTATATATACAATATTACCGTACGTATTACTGTTTGCTATTGTGGGATTTTTATCAGAATTGAGGTTTGTTGTTCAAAACTTATTTAGTTGGAAGGTTAGGGACGTTAGGCGAGTGCTTTCAGAACTTTAGGGTTTAAGTAACATACCAACAATAAACATGGTTTGAAACTTAAAAGCTCTAGTTGGTGTAAGACGTTATATAGCAGCAGACAAAATGGAAACTTGTATATGAGGCTGCCTGTTTGGTAGGCTGGAAAAGGAAGTGAGTGAAAGAGAATCAAAGATTTCGGATACCAACTCATACATTAAACTTACGAATAATGAACATGTTTTTTTCCCGGTAATCGTTGTGCGCAGATTCAGATGAAAGAAATAAAGAAGAGTCATCATGATCTGTCGAGGGGGAAAAATGAAAGAAGAGGATTGGAATGGGACCATATAGGCGACGACGTGTACACAGTAGAAAATACTTTAATATCTGAAATTCTGAGGCAGCGGAGGGGCCTTTGGGGGAGAAACAATAATGACGCTGTGTGGGAAGGTTAAATATTAAAGAGGGAAATGTCAGTCATGAAAGAACATGACCTCAAAAAGCATTTATGAAGTAATACCCATTTTCGATACATGTGCCTCCCCTCACCCCCTCTCATACTTATATAGTATAATAATCCCATGTATATAAAACTTCACTAACTATGAATCTAACAAATCTTCCTGCACATATATCAGTGTTGGCCATTAGTGTTAATTAATCTAGCTTTATTCTTTTTTTGTCAGCAACAATATATACCGTTGTAACGTAAAGACCATGTAGAAATGATGTGAATTCAGGGTTGGAGCAGCATGAATGAGGAATGAGTAGAGGGTTGTCTGATTCTGAGGACTGTCCTTTGGGCTGTGTAGAAGATGACACAGTCATGCACTTTGAATAAAGACTCCGTCGGACAAGGCCATCATTTCTGCTCCTGGAAAGCTATTACATCACTGGCCAAGTAAGCTGAGATATTATTCAACAAGCAATCATGCTCCCTGCAAGTAATTCAATAGATGCTTTTTTAGTTTTGCTCATAGCGAATGTAATTAAGATGCTTGTGCTTTTACCACAATATTCTCAAAGAATTCACTCTTGCTTTTGCATGTTTTGAACAACTTCCACTTTCTATGGAAAAAAAGTAGTGGTTAACCACCAAACGTTTAGAGTAATTGATAGGAGTTGCTATAGTTTAATTAAATGTTACAAATTCTATTATCTAAGAACACAATAGTATAAATAGTAGAGTTGTCGCCCATGTGAGTCTTATTGTAGCTTGATCCGAATTAGTCTGATTTATAATTCTTTAAAAAATTGGCTACGATAAAAGGGTGCTTACACAAAAAAAAACAAAGTAGTAGTTAATAAAGGGTTTAGGAGAAAGAAAACTAGTAGTATTATCACTACATAGTTGTTCTTCATCTTGATTGTTAGTATCAATTTTCTTTAAAAGGAAAAAAATAGTTGAGAACTTGAGGTGGCCATACCATTCTAACATTAAGCCATGCGATTCAGATTTTGCTTTTTTAACTAGGAGTTATTTTTCTGACTTCTCAGTACACATATTTTTACCCCACTCTTGAAGAAGGAAAAAAATAAGCAAAAACCATTGTGGAAAATCAAATAAAAATTTTCACATCTATTTGTACTCATCATACAGGTTTCTCGCTTTAAAAAATTAAATTAAATCATCTTTATATTCCACATGTAAATGTGGTGGTGTGGCAGGCATGAGAGATGCAATTAGAGAAAAAAATGGAAGTATTAGACTTTATTGGCCTTTGTCGGGGATGGATGGGATTAAATTGGGCCAGACATGCAATAAGGTAACTCTATTGGGCTCTGATGGAGATAGATGGGCCTAAAGTGGGCCAGTAGCGGGAGTGCGAGTACGTACCCATGAATATGGAACCGAAAGATATTTATAAACCAAGTACCCTCTTTATAAAAAAATAAAAATAAATTAAATATCGTTTAATTGATAAAAAAAGTGAGAGATATAACTATTTAAAGTATATTTGATCATATAAAATATTATTTTATTATAATTTTAGTTACAGCGTTTAAAAAGATATTTTAGTTTTTAGGCGCATAATTTTACGTCTTAAGATAATAGACAGTTCGCTATATCTAATATTAATATCGTTTAAGGGTTAAAAAATTTTATATAAAAAAAAATATTTATAAACCAAGTGGCCTACGTAACTTCTAGGCCGATATCCGCAAAAACGAGTGGTGAGGAAAACTTTACAAATAATCTCACAATTTAATCTAATCAAATTTTTAGGAGTCAGACCATAAAATATAAAAATCACAGAGCATCATTTGCTTATTTCTGCCTCTCGTCGTCCCCATCCGTCAGTCACAGAAATTTTTCTCTGTTGCAGAAGTTCTTTGGCAATGACTTTACAAGCTTCCTCTTTCGCCGTTGGCATTCCTTCCATCTCATCACCCTTTCGACGCCACCGCAATTTCCATGTCGTTCGAGCTCAAGGTAACTCCTGCTTCCATCCCCCCGTACTACGGAATTCGCCTATCTAGGCTCCGATTCGCTGTCTTCTTTGTTCGACATCAGTGACGATATAGATTCAGATGATGATTCTTTCAGAGCTCAATTGGATGTGGGTGTATTTCTAAGTTTTTGCGGCTACTTATTTGTACTGTTTTCCGTATGTAATTTGTGTTATGCTCTAACTGAGTGAAGGAATTCTTCATTTCACTCAAGTATGCACTAAATCTGTAACTTGCGAATTCGGTTTCCATCTTAGCTCTGCATTAGTCCAAGCTTAAAATTTATTGTTCTTGTGGGGACTTTTGGCCGATTAAAAGTGCTCAACTGTTTATGCGTTGTAGCTTATCTGTGTATAAAAGAATATATAGGCTGTCTTTTGTTTTTTGTTTTTTACTTTGTTTGTTTGAAATTAATCTTGAAAAATAGGAAACCATTTCATGGTTTCTATTTTCAGTTTATGCTTTCAGCTTTTTGTATGCTTTTGTGACCAATTTTGTCATCATTACTTATATGTGGAAGTAATTTGCTTGTTCTTACAGTGGAGCCATCAGATAAATCTGTTGAAATAATGAGGAAGTTCTCGGAGCAATACGCTCGGAAGTCAGGAACTTACTTTTGTGTCGACAAGGGAGTCACTTCTGTTGTCATTAAGGTACTTTAATTTTTTGTCGAACATAAATTTTCTTATCGACATGACTTTCAGGTTGGGAAACCTCTCCGGTAGACGTTATGGATATTTGTATATTAGGATCTGACCATCTTAGCTTTGTTCATCAGCCAGGAGACGGTTAGGGATACTGTTTTTCTTCTCTTGTGACCAATATGGTTAGGCTTTTAGGATCTTCGATGAGCATGTCAAATTATGGTTGCTCCTAATTTAAACACGTTTATGGATCATGATAAGCTACAGACTTAGGGTTAATCATGTGGATTGATAAATTGATCTCATAGCTAAATCTTAGACCGCTGAGGGTGACCGCTAGGTTTTTAGGAGATCAGTTTGGCATTCATTCTCACCGATGCTCCTACCTATATGTTTTAAAGGCAGCCTTTTTAGGGCTCTCACTATTTCTAGAGAACTGATTATTTTTTCTTTACCCAGAGAACCCTTTCAGGCAGTACTGTAGTTTTAAAGATCAATGAGGAATGTTTTGAACAATTTATGTGTGATATGACCTTGTCTGAATATCCAAAGCAACCAGAAGCTGAATTGTTTGTAGAATTTGGATTTATGCTGGAGCGGTAAAGTACGTGTTAGAATTTCCCCCCCATTTTTCGCTTCACATTCTCTAGTTGCTCAATTGATCATGTGTAGAGAGCAATGTCAGGAAGAGAAATTCACAAAAAAGATGGTAACTCTGATGTGGCAGGCCCCATTGTTTGAAATTTGGAGCAATGAAATAGACAGCTGAACAAGTTATCTAACTCGATCCATTTCTATTCAGTGCAGAAAATCATACTTCAGTCTTTAACATGAGAGATGAATATGCTCATATAAATTATAATGTCTACACGTTATTAATATTTATATATTTTGCTTTTAATTTTACATCACAAGTTCACGATACATAACTGATTTCAAAAGCGGTTGCCTTTATTGGTAATGTTTCTTATTTGTTTCTCTTTTGGAATAGGGGTTGGCTGATCATAAAGATGGATTGGGTGCACCATTGTGCCCTTGTCGGTAATTACTCACTCTTTTATCTCGTTTCCAATCATAAGTTTTGTCTTAATCCTATAGTTCTGTAGGTGACTGCACAGATAATTTGACTAGTATTATTCATAACAAACTTATTGTGCTTCAGACATTATGATGATAAAGCTGCTGAGGCTGGGCAGGGCTTTTGGAATTGTCCTTGTGTTCCCATGAGAGAGAGGTAGGCTTATCTCCATAACCATTAAAGAATATACGGCTTTCATGTCTGTAAGGTGTCAAGCTGGAAACCATTGTTTTCATAAGCAACGATGTGTATTATTAGCCATGTTATGTTTGCTGCATTTATATTTTCTGCACTGTTCTTATATATGCGTCTACAAGACTTCCGCTGTGTCACATAGCAAAACATATGAATTTGACATTATTCAAACATCACTATTACAAAGTTGGTATCTGAGTGGAGCATGGATCAAGTTTAGAGTAAATAGGCTACATAACATTCTTGACAGATGCCAGATGGTATGCATTGGTTATTCTCTAACAAGAAGCTTGAGACTTTAATCAACTCTTTAGAAAGTATACATAAACATGATGATAGTCGCTAGACAATTTAAGTTTGAAGGGGCCAAACACGTCTTTTCAAGATTATTGTTAGTAGAACAAACGGGTATCTTTAAAATCTTGCATACTTGAGTATGCGTTGTAAGCTTTATTAGCTGCCCCTGTGGTCAATGGTCAGAGGGCTGATATGACATTACTTTGGATTTGTTACTTATTTTGTTTTAACTAATTTGTCCTTGATGTGAATCATATTTTATTTTGATAATAATTGCTGTGGAGGATTTTTAATGTTTGGCATTTGAAACTTGATTACCTGTAGATTGAATGGCATATTTAAAGGGATCCACGAATTCCGCTGAGTTGTTATGATCTCCACTCTAGTGAAATTTCTTTACGCAATTGGGACTACTTTATTTATTTTGTACTTGTTATGTTGTCCACGTTAATCGAAGAAATTACTTGTGAAACTTAGAGTTAATCCTTCCCTTGCCTCGCCGCGTTCTTTTTTTTTATGCAAATTTTGCAGGAAGGAGTGCCACTGCATGCTCTTTCTCACTCCTGACAACGATTTTGCCGGCAGTGAACAGGTAATTCCTTAATTCAATCTCTTAAATGAACGTCTCATATTGGCCTTCGAGAACTTCAACTTTTTCAGTTGAGAATTGAGATGAAGGAATTACATTGGCAGCTTGTTGTTTACGCCGCTTTGGCCAAAAGTGTTTCTCTTCCTCGACATATCACGTCTATCATCTATGCTTTGATTAATTTCATTTCCTTATCTGATGCAATGCGATGATTTCTTTTATTGCAGACGATCACCATGGAAGAGATTAAATCAGGAACGGCAAATATGTAACACACACAGGCTATTGTGTACTGAGTTGCTCGTTGAAATCTGCATCGTACATTGATCTGATGGTATATTTGTATGTACATAAAATAATATAAATTCTCTTCTATGAGTGGTTTCTTTATCGGGACTGTTTTCCACAATTCTCGCCGATTTTTTCCCCTTTAAATACAAGAAGGCTATGGTAAAACCTTACGGGAATGAAAAGGAAAGAGGGCAAGCTAGTTCAAATAATAATTATATTCCCCACACGTGTCAGCTTCTAAGATAGTAATTATCGTTTTATTAATAAAGTTGCTGATCACTAAATTAAATTAGTCATTTCCCCCTCCAAATTAGTCATCTCATACATTCTAAAATTTGGTAGTTATTTTTATATAATGTTTTACATAATATTAGAAAAGGGTTTAGTGAACCAACCGTAATGTAACCTTTTGGGAATTAAAAGAACTTTTGGAGATCAAAACTCACTTTGATCATGTAAATCCAAAACTTCTCCAATCACTAATACCGGAGCTTTGGTGGCCGATCACTAACCAACAGTGAAAATATTTTTTACATATGAAAATATATTTTGCATATGAAGACATTTGGGTCATTTCACAGCAAAGTTTAATTTTTATTTCAAATAGTCTTTATCTACTACATGAAAATTATATATTTTGAGGCTATTTTAGAATTTATTATGGAGTATTTCATTGTTAGTTATATTTTTGTAAATAAGTTCTTTAAAAAGAATATTACTATACAGTAATAAGTAGGTTTCAAAATTAGAAGACTATAAACATCTTTTAATCAAAACATGGTCAACGTCAACGCTGTTTACCGGTCACGAAACGAATAAAGACCGATGCTTGACTTGGAGCGGACACTTCCTGGGAAACACGTCCTTCTTCAGAGTGTTCCCCTACTTTTCCTTCTTTCTGCGACATGAAACCTTCGTTTTCTGTTCGCTTTCGGTCTGGAAGATAAACGATCGAATGATCAGTGCCGTTATTACTTATTAAGGTTTCAGAGCATCTTCAAGAATGATCAAATCTCTCCTGGATTTAGATAGCTAACAAGCTTTCTCCTTTCGTCGTCTTCGCTGCTCAATTGCTAATGTCGCAGCCCCGAGTCTTCATCTCCTTGGGGCGCACCGGTCAGGTAAATTCTGTGTCCAAAACTCCTCCAGAACATGATATACAAAGTATTGTTGTGTGCGCCTGTAAAACAACTTTAAGATTTTTCCTCTTTCTTTACTTTCATTCTGCAACATTGAGCTGACAAAGGTTTTTCCTCTTTCTTTATTTTCATTCTGCAACATTGAACTCATGCTTTTTATTATCTGGAGGATATTCCACTTGTTCTTCTATTTGACCTAATTCTAACTGTAATCAAGTCACTGAATGGGCATGGATATATAATCTCAATCTGCAAATTTTTGCAGGTGGTAGAGAGACGACGAACAGCATCAAACTCTAGAGAAACACGTTGTGATGATGTGCCCCAGGCTGGAAGCAAACGATCTACAAGGGATGGATTGAGAATTTATCCTCGTGACTCGTTTGTCTCGAATAAGAGGTGGTTCTCTCCTACTATGTGTTCTACTCTCTTGTTTTCTTACTGATAAGGAATAATTAGAAAGGAAAAAAAGGGACGTTGCATTATACATCCGTGTTTCACTCTCTTGATTTTTCGAAAACATGTATTTACAACTACGTAATGATTAAACATCAATTTCCAGGCAGCGAGGTGATGGCACTTATTGGGGTGCTCATGAGAACACAGAAAATGGTAACATCTCATCTATATTATATTCAAGTTTTTTATCATTTTTCGTTCTCTATATTTCTCTCACTTTCATTGGCTATATTTTCCTGAAATGAACAAAGAAATGGGGTTGACTCCAAAAGACCTCAGATTGAAACTACTGCGTCAAAGGATGGGCCACGTCAATCAAAATGTAGTCAAATCTGCAGTACCATCACCAAGTAATGGCAGGTTACAGTCAAAGTCTGAGGCAGAGGCAAGAGAGAGTTTCCATCCAAGGCAAATATCCTACACAAAAAATGCTGATCACATACATCTGGGGGATTCGAGTTTAAATGAAGCTGGAGCTCGATCTTCAGATATCCAGTTAAATTCGTCTAGAGCTGCGGCACCATTGATAAATGATGATGGCCAGCAAAGGTTTTCTTTCATCCATGAGTTCAAGTGATGTTTTTAACAGCTAAATCTTTTAGGAGGAATGGTGTTTTTTATGTTTCAATGCCAATTGGGTTCGCACCTGCTACATTCAAAGGCACTGTTGAGAATGCCAAACCAGTTAGACAACTAGCACCAATGAGTGGCATTGGGGAGAGAAACTCACAAGTAGTATTATTCTTTTGTCCACAATCTCTCTTTCTTTCCATGTTTGGTTGTCTCTCTCTCTCTCTTACATTATGCTGTGGCAGTGTGAAGTGCCTCTTACGGTTTCTGGTCTCTTGCATTCACTTGGATTAGAAAAATATGAAATTTATTTTCGTGCTGACGAAGTAAGGGTCTTGCTCCTACTGTAGATATTACCACCCCTTCATTTACAGGTAGATATGTCAGCATTGAAGCGGGAGACCGGGACCTCAAAGACTTGGGCATACCAATGGTAATGCCATTTCACTACCATTTTACAACTACCTATATATATACGGCTTGCTGTTCTTGACTTCGTTAATGGAGATTCAACTGACTTATTTTGGTTTCTAGTCTCTTTTTTTTACTGAATAGTTAAAAAAAGAAATGAGAAACTTCGTTTTTTTACCAGAGGATGCACACGAGAGCCTAAATTGAATTTGATTTCCGACTGTATAAGAAAGAAAAGTGGACCCTTTTTTGTGGATAATGCAAGAGGTCTAAGATCCAGGCACAGAATTGACTTTTTTAACTACAAACGCGGTCTAAATATCGAGAGGTCGTAGGCTCAAAAAGAAAGAATGCCCAGAACTTTAACACATCTCAAAGTCCCTAAAGAAAAGAAGATCAGTGTTGTCACTTGGAAAGCGCTGTATTAGATTCCTTCTCTGTTCTCACGAGGCGCTTGAATTTTCAGGGACTAAGGAAGAAGATTCTTCTGTCTCTTAAGAGCCCCTTCAAAACAGCAACTTCCACGAGTTCGCAACTTGAAATAGCTGCGAGATAAATGAGACTGCAGAGAATTTCCCTGTATCTGAGAACTGCTTAGAGCAATGTTTGGAAACTTCACCGAGTGTAGATAATTTTAAAGTAGTGCCATAATGTGTTATGAGATGATCGCATTGCAAGGACTTAATTCTCTGTAAAATTTTATGTAATCATTGTGTTTAGATACAGAGTTTATTACTGAGCATCACATGTGATGTGTTTCGACATTCTGTGGCCGCAAACTATAACCTGAGCAGCAGAATTTAGCATCACACTAATAAATTGAATGACATGAATTTCTATTTAAAAAATATAATTAGGACCGTGAAGATTCGATTACAGGATATAAAATCAAATTGAAACAATATTTATTCATATTGCCGTGAAAGCGTAGTGTCAGCAGGCTTTGACAGATGGAGTTGCGGAAGGACGAGGAGAAGTAGTAGGGCTCTTTGCGCAGTCCTTTCCATTCCTCAACGACAGAGCAGTTAGGAACCGATCATTCCACCGTCCATTAACAGTTTTAACCACCGAAGAGGAAGATGAAGCGGCCCTGTTACAAGCATGATCGGCCGGAAAACGGTGCTTGAGGCAAACCTTCAAGTGGCACGTCTTACACGTGCTTGAGTTCGAGAACGTCAAGACCTCCTTGCACCTCTTAACAGGACAAGTGGGTTTCTTTTTCTTCTTAGGGTCACAATCTCCAGACTTCGCATGTCTCTCTAAGATCGCCTTCTCGTCTTCCCCGATGTGACCGGTGGTTTCGATAGACATAGAGCATGCTTCACAGACGACGACCTTCCGGCTGTTATGGTCGGATTTGGGGCAATTGTGAGACTTATAAGATCGATGATCGAGACAGAATACCCGGTGGCAACCGTCGCAGGAGAAAGGGAGAAAATCGAGGAGGTTGCAATGTTTGTGTTGGCAGTGTCTTCCTAAATCAGGGAAAGCTTCAGTTCCTCCCGCCATTGATGGGTTTGTGAAGCTATTGCTGTGGTAGAGACTGGTTTCTGAGGATTGAGGGATGAATGAATATGGAACACGCAACTGGCCAGATGAAGGGATCGTCTGTTGATATAAGTTTTGGGATTGGGGATGAGATGACTTGGAGGGTAAGCCAAGACGAACAAACCGTGTAGATTCGGGTTTCTTTGGACTCTAGGATCCTGTAGAGGATTCTAGTCCCACACGCAAGTGGCCATATACGTGGTCGGCATGACCCGCATCCACCACGAAACCCGACTTTACCGGCCCATTCCAAATGAAGTTTTTTATTTTTCATTGAATTCTTAAATGTCTAGAAATTGGCCAGGCCCAGAAAGAATTAAAATCAGATTCGCCTCTGATCTTATTCTTTATCTATTTTATTTTATTCTTATAAAAAAATAATTTAAAATCTCACTATCGAATCTTACCATTATTTTATAAATTTATATTATATGCTAATGATTAAATTACACAAAATTCCTCCAAACTTTGGACAATATAGAAATAATTATTTATCCTTTAAAAACTTAATAATAAACCTTTGTGGGCTCTTAAATATGTACAGTTATCTCTTAATTGTCAATTATGTATCCCTTTCAATTTTATTTTTATATGCATCTAACTTTTCAAACTATAACTGATAGTATGTAAATATTTCTCATGAATAAATAATATATAGTTATCTATAATTTAATTAATATTAATATTCACAAGTTTAAATTTTGGGGGAGACACAATCCCCCGGGAGAGAGGCATAATTGGAGCCACTATGTTCAGATTTCACTGCAGATTCAAGTTATAAAAGATAATATTTTTTTAAACCTATTCCAGACTCTAATCAAACGTTAATTTATACGTGTTTGAGATTGATTTTATGTTTTATTTACACGAACCATTTGTGATTGCTTCCCATTTCCGAAAAACATCAAATTAAAAGGGGACTTGGACTTTTGGAATCCTGGGCATAAATCCGCCATTAATTGGACATGAAATTTCAACGGCAAAAAATAAAATAAAAAGGATGAGCATGTTGACTATTAGTAACCGAAATCATGCATTACCAAACTGTAAAGTTAAAAAGGCCTAGGTTTTCTTTTTTATTCACTCATGGAAAGTTTCGCATGATGAAGGGGCACACGTACAAACAAAGACAAATTTATTAATTGCCCCTAAATCCCCGTGATTGATTGCCACGGACCCCACCACCTCCTAAACCTCAACACTTTGATGAAAGGGGGTGACCCAATGCAAACTGCTCTTATTGATCATTATTATAAATGGTGATTAAAAAAGAGTTGGTCCGAATAATAAATAATTCGATATTATTTAAGTGAGATATCGAGTTTAAGTTTTAGCGTACGTAAAAAAGTCTTGTTGGGAGACTCACCCACCATAGCCAGGTGCACGACGCGGGTTTGATCCGGATGTTGTCGGGACAAAGCTCCGATGAACAGAGTAGACAAAAAAAATAGTGATTAGATTATTAATTTTATGTAAAAATAATAATTTTTAAATTTACATCTATTTAATACCATGGATTATACCTAAGAAGTCTTAAAATATGTAATTAATGAGATTTTAAATAAGAATAACTTAAAAAAAAAGATATAACCAACACCTAATAGTAGAGCTGGGAATACGGGTTGGCCCGCCAAAAACGGGCCAGCCCGCTCCCAGCCCGCCAACAAACGGGGCGGGCTGTGCAGCCCGCCCCAAAATGGGCTGGCAAAACGCCAGCCCGAGCCCGCCCCCCCTTAGTGGCGGGCTGGCCCGCCAGCCCGCCACTTTTTTTTTTTAATTTAAAAAAAAAATATTTTTAACATTTTTAAAATACTAATAAAAAATTTCTAATGTTATATTAGTATAATAAAAAAATTACTCATGTTATACTCTTAAAAATTTTTATTTTTTATAAAAAAATCTCAAATTTTATAATTATAAATCTAAATAAATATTAACATAATATTAATCAATTATAATATGTAAACATATATTAACAAATAAGTAATTATCTTTACTAGTATTCGATAATAGGAGTATTCAAAATAACATTTAAGTAAAATAAATATTAAATAATAATATTAAATTTAAAAAAAAAAAAGTGGCGGGCTGGCGGGCCAGCCCGCCACTAAACGGGCCAGCCCGCCAAATTGGCGGGCTGAGGGGGGGGCGGGCTGTGCAGCCCGCCCAAAAACATGCCAGCCCGAACCCGCCCCCCTTAGGGTAAAACGGGCCCAGCCCGCGGGCTGGGCCCGTTTTACCAGCTCTACCTAATAGCAAGAGGTTGTATATATATTTTTTTTCTAGAAGATGATTTATAATGAGGATAAGAGGGAGGAGGATGAATTAATACTACTCCTCAGGATTTTAATATATAAACTGATCATGTTGATATTGATTATAAATATTAAATTTATTTTATATATTTATTAATATTTTTAAAATAATTTTTATTGATATTATCTCAACAGTAATTAAGGGAGGGAGTTAAAAGAGATAAATATAATATTTTAAAAAAAAGTATGTTATATTAATTATTTTTTTAATCTAATTGAATTAATAATCTATTTTGGAATTAATTAAATTAAATTAATTAATAATCTAATATAGTATCTCAACAATAATGTCTCAAGACAACGTGGGGATTCAAAAAATTTACACCGACGTTTGCCACAGGATTTTGTTGGCCCCAACTCTAATCAACATGTATATGAAAAATAAGAGATGGAGAATGAATGAATGAATGAGGGGATATCATTAATTTGGGACACTCTTGCGTCCGTACTCATGAGAGCATGAATTCATTTGAAAAACATTAATTAGTGCCAAAAAAAAGAAGCATTTTTATGTGCTCCCAAAAAAAGAGAGAGAAGGAAGATGAGATGTAGGGTGGGACAGGGGAAGGAAAAGGGAAGCCTTCACTTTCAGAAAAGGAAGAGAGAAGTGTTTCCAGCCTAGTACGCTCCTACAGCTCTTAATTAAGCAAATTTGTTGTACAGAAACTTGGCCATTAAGGATACAACCATTTAACAATAATTCTATTTTGTGGGTTCTGTGCGTTGGAAAAACCTCATTCTCACTTGCTATGCTCGTTGTCAGTTGGATACCATTTGGCTTTTTCCCCTCTCTAAAAGCGAAAATTGCTAAAGTGAACAGCTGGCCCCATCCAAACACAAAGAGAACACCCCTTCTCTCCTTAACTTCCACTACGTACCACTGAATTCAGATTCCAGATAGATATGTCGTCTAATTTAATCAATAAATTAATCATTACAAGTATTGCATTACACTCATGCAGTTTTAAAAGAGGGAGACCGGTAATTTTCAACTGTTAACGTCGTTTTCATTAATGCCAATGCCCCCAACGCTACCCCTAGCTTCAGTTTTCAGGTACCTTGTAAAAGAGAGCCTCTTTTAGCCCAAATATTTATTTATTTGGAAAACTAGGTTTTAATAAGAAGGGTGTTTTAAAGTCGTTGACGATTTCTTGTGTCATCTTCTTCTTTGATTAGTGCAATGGAGATCCCAATACTAGAATTGTGTAAACAAGGTTGGTTGGCTTAAATCAGAATGGGGGTGATATCTGCGGAGAACAAAGCAAAGAAGCTTTCCGCATAACAGCAAGAGTGAAAGACCGAAGTTGTTGAAACATGAGAAAGCTGCTCACACACATTGGTGCCATGCCCAGTAATCACATGCCACCTTCTCATGTTCTGAACAAATAAGGTTTCTAATGTGATCATGTATCCAATTATCCAATATGTTCTTTCATAATTTACCCTCCGCTTTATATCAATCAGGACACGCCATCAGCAGATCATGTTTAATTATAATGTAAACCACTAGAGCTCTACCACTGACCCGATGTAATATGGAACATTTCTTCATATGAAGAGACGCAATAATTTAAATTGCTTTGATTTCTTAATACACCTTGTTCTTTTAAAAATATATACTAGAAATTATTATTTTTTTATTTTAATATTTTTATTTTAAAAATATATAATATAAATACTTTTTGTAGAAATGCTCGGAACAACTACCGGGCACTCTCAGGCTCCCTTCGCTTAATCCTCCCATCCAACGCCGATTGCTCCTTGAAAACATTCCTGGATTACATATCCGAAGATGGTAAAGTTCTGAATTTCTGATTTCTCCGCCACGCGCCTTTGAACGTCTCAACGATGGGCAAAAGCATGGAGTTTCAGAACGCTGTGAGTTTCGTGGTCCATGGATCCATACAGAAAAATCGGGCTTCTCACAAAGCAACAGAACCAGAGGAATTTAACGACGCTGTCGCTCCCGGCCGAAAATGGAAGATCTTCTACAAGTCATCGTCGGCCGTCCCTTCCAAACAATCAAAACCTGAAAAGAAACGGCCCCCGGAAGAATTTCTCTGTCCCATATTAGGGTCTCTCATGGCAGACCCCGTCATCGTCTCCTCAGGCCACACCTTCGAGCGAGTCTCTGTTCAATCTTGTAAAAATTTAAAGTTCACACCACGCCTCTCCGATGGCTCCACGCCCGATTTTTCTACCGTGATTCCCAACCTTGCCCTTAAATCTGCAATTGCTAAATGGTGCCAGAACTCCGCCAACCTACTCCCCGAGCCACCTGATGTAGCTTCTTCTGAGAAGTTCGTACATAGACTAATGATGATGAAGACCCAGAAGACAGATTCAAGTATCCAGAACCCGCAGAAGGTAGTAATCACAGAGGAAGAGCTTATTCAAGGAATGAAGGAGAACCCACCTGTGAATTTCAATCACGCAGCGACCGAGGTGACTCGACGGGCAGCTCACCCTTACTGGAACTCAGAGGACTCGGTGGGTTCCTCTCCTGCATCTCCACCTATGCAACTTTCAACTCGACCAAGCTGCTATTCTTCTGCTTCATCCTCAGAAATCGAAGTCATTATTCCTAGCTCACCTGAAGAAGAGAATATCTTGGCCAAGTTAAAAAGCTCACAAGTGCCCGAGATCGAAGAAGCCGTTATTTCACTAAGAAAGCTCACGAAAACTAGAGAGGATACGAGGTCTCATATCTGCAGTCCTCGATTCCTCTCCGTCCTTCGATCGTTGATAGTGTCCAAGCACACTAATATTCAGGTGAACGCGGTCGCAGCTCTGGTGAACCTCTCATTGGAGAAAGTGAACAAAGTGAAGATACTCCGGTCTGGAATCGTTCCTCCGTTGATTGACGTATTGAAGGGAGGATCCCCTGAGGTGCAGGAACACGCTTCCGGCGCACTCTTCAGCTTGGCCATTCACGACGATAACAAAACTGCAATCGGTGTGCTAGGTGCTTTGCCGCCGCTGCTCCACTTGCTTCAATCCGAGAATGAGCGAACGCGGAATGACTCGGCGCTCGCACTGTACCACCTCTCCCTCGTACAGAGCAACCGGACCAAGATGGTAAAACTCGGGTCGGTTCCGATCCTAATGAGCATGATAAAGTCGGGTAAGATCAGGGGACACGTGCTACTCATACTATGCAACTTGGCGTCTTGTGGGGACGGTCGGGCGGCGATGTTGGATGCGCAGGCGGTGGAGTGCTTGGTGGGGTTGCTAAGCGGTAGCGAGTTGGGTTACGGGTCGACCCGGGAGAGCTGCGTGGCTGTGCTGTATGCACTGAGTCACGGAGGGTTGAGGTTTAAAGCGGTGGCAAGGGCGGCGGGGGTGGTGGAGGTGTTGAAGGAGGAGGACAAGGTGGGAAGCGAGAGGGCAAGGGAGAAGGTGAAGAGGATACTGGAGATGATGAGGGTGAAGGAGGAAACCGAAGAGGACGACGTCGACTGGGAGGCGCTTCTTGACTCGGGTTTGAGTAGTCTGAGTCGGGCCTGTCGTGAGTCGAGCGAGTTATGAGTACAGTGATACAGTCTTTGTTTTTCTTTTCCTTTCCATGTTTTTCACTGTAAATTGTTTTGTTTTTAACTCTTGTTTTTTTGTTTTTGGGTCTTCCCTCTTGCCAAACCATGCTCTGCATTTTCTGCTTCTCCTCATTATTACGTAAGGGCTTCTCCTCATTATTACGTAAGGGAGAGAAATAATTTGATTCGGGTATCAAATTTAAGACTGATTCGTCTTTAGTTTCTGCAACAAAAAGATTAGATTCTCGGGGTTTTGGAAAGAGAGGGCGTTTGGGCCATTGAGAGTGGAGAACTACAGATTTATCACAGTATTTTTCGTCTTCTCTTACTGCTTTTCTGGTCATAGGCCTCTTTCTTGTGAATCGAGAATGATTCCAAAAGCTAAAAGCAGCAACAGCAGCCATTGAAGCCGATGTTATCCAGCAATCCCTCCACGCAACAGCGTCTCGTGGAACCGTTGAGTCTCCCGCCAGTTGCGTTGGGTGACGTGGCACGACCTTTTCAACCCTAACAATCCAACGGCCGAAACAAGAGATCAGATTTCCTATTGCGGATATTGATCTTTTTTTTTTCTAATTTGAGAGGTGAAGGGAAATATGCTTAAAATGATGAGGACTTGAAGGGTGGGTTGGGAATTGCTGTGAATGTGGGGGTTAAAAAAAGGAATGAGATTTGAGAGTCATCACTCAGGCATGTGGAGGGAATGAAGAGGGTGGAAGATGGAGATTTGGTTTGTGAAAAGAATGGAGAAATGGAATAATTAGGATATGCGTTGGTCACTTTATTCCTGCATTTCAAAGCCACTGACTGACTGCAGTTCCCTTTTTGCCTTTATTTATTCCTTCCTTGTGTACTTAATTAATTAGTGTGAAAGCTAAACTGCTAAACAAGCAGTATCCCTTACCATTGTTTTTCAGTTGTACGCTCTGTAAATGCCTCTTCTTTTCTATTCCAATTCAATAAATTACTTTACAATTATAAATGGCATATTTTAGATTTTATTTTCTGCATATTTTTATGAAGTTTAGAAAATAAGTCATTTAACAAATAACAAAAATGCGATATATATATAGTAGAAGGAAATGCGCATAATTAATAAGAGTAAGGTGGAGTAGTATTATGGCGTTAACACCCCGAAATAAGGAAAAGCTGAGGCTGTGGGCGCTTATTGCCTATCAAATCCTTCATTTCTGAGTTGTCCTTTGTTTGTCAAAATCAATTTCTTTTGGAAAGCAAGAATCGGAATCCGAATGCTACTTTTAAAAGTTAATTACTTTTGACTTCCATTTTCACATTTAGCCACTCTCTCGTTTAGGGATGAATTCAGGCCAGCCGTTTATTGGGCCTAAATATAGAGGCCCATTTAAGGCAGTTTTCGGTCAATTTTACGAATATGGGCTGACCGGCAGGAGAATCCAATGTCATGCGGGACGTAAACAAAAACGAGTGCTGAAGGAAAAGGGAGATATCTGACTAGTGGCCCACTATTACAAAATGTAATCAACAAATCCAGCCTGGTTAGCACTCTTTTCTCTGACTTTGACCTCCATGAACCTACGCCATTATTATACTTCACACTAGAAATTCCGGGTGGGGATAATTGGCAAGAAAATTAATCAACAAATAGAATCTTTAAATATCAAAACATGAAAAATTCATGCACTGTAGTTTTTTTTAAAAAAATAGGTAGCAGGACTCGAGTAAATAAAATCATTCAGCAAGATAAACATCTTTTTTAAGAGGCTAATGTTTCAATAAAACTACTCTTTATTTAATATAATGAAAATTTCACTCTAGGTAAGTATGATATCTCCTCTTTCAGTTTTTTACTGGTTGAAGATCCATTTTCAACCATAAAAGGATATAATACTGAGCTTCTATATCGCTTACCAGTAATCACAATAGAAAAAGCAACAAAGAATCATTTCAGCAAAGAAAAAGATATTCAATTCAATTTTTTTTACATATTTTTTTTAGAAAAGGGTTAGGCTCACTATAATCCAAGGGTAGGGCGAAAAATACTTGTAATTTTCTGGGCATAAAAAGACACTTTGAATTTTTTTTTTTGGTATAAAAATTGTTAGAAAGGGGTCGGGCTCACCCATAATTTAAGAGTAAGGAGAAATTTATATTTCTCCTAAGTGATACTAATGTCAAATTAATGCATCTAAGAGTTAGGATGTCTCTCCAAACGTCGTGACCAGAACCACTACAAAATAATATTCTCTAAATATAGAATATACTCTAAATAATCATATGTATTAACTCTTTACTAATTAAATCTACAGGGAGGATTGGTACCTTTTAAGTTTTAATTTGCTCGTAAGAAAGCTTTGATGTTTTGATCATTAAAAATGATCCAACTTTTCATAGTTTTGTCTTTAGTGGGCCTGAAAATGTAACTCATGCTTCTACAGCTCCAACTTTGTTTTTTAGTTGTACACCCAGTTTATCAGAATTTTACCTTGATTATATCCGGATCTGACCCACGTCGTGCACCTGGCTATAGTGGGTGAGTCTCTTAATGGGGATTTTCTGTATTAGTTAAGGCTTAAACTCAAGACCTCATTTAAGCAATATTAAATCGTTTACCACTCAGACTAACCCTCGTTAGTTCTACCCCTCTAACTTGATTATCCGCCCTTTCCCCACTCTCTAGTCTAAAGTGAATGCATTAATCATATCTCGAAAACCAAAAGACGGGCCTTTTAATGTACATGCTCTATACAGTAAAAGAAAATAGCAAAATACTATAAGGTGGGAAATATTTTACTAGATGCTATATTTGGAGTCGTTCACCGCAGCAACGAGTTTAATTTTGTATACAAATCGTTCTCCTCTTGAACGACTTTCACTTCATGGGGCTGACAATTTGTGTAAAAAGTGAAATCGTTCTCCTGCTGAACGATTTTACCCTTGTCCTTTGCTGTTATTTTTTTTGGTTTTGGTTTACCCTTGTCCTTTGCTGTTATAAAGTGTGAGAGAGAGTGCAGAAAGCAAGAGAGCAAGCTCAAGCACCCCGCCATCTCCATTCTCCCAAGCTCCTGCGGGCCCCACAAACTTTTAACCTTCCAAAATTTCTCTCCCCTCCTGTAACACTAAATCCTGTTTGTTATCCTTCTGTGATTTAAAAAAGAAGAAGAAGAAGGCGTGGTTGCTAAGAATAGAAGCTGGATATGGTGTGAAAAGATAAGAGAAATTGAGAAAGGGAATTAAGGATGAGATAGGAGAGACTGAGAGAGAGAAACTCTTGGTGACCGCAGAAGCTTGGGAGAATGGAGATGGCGGGGTGCTTGATCTTTCTTGCTCTCTTCCTTTCTGCACTCTTTCTCACTCTTTATATCAGCAAAGGACAAAGGTGAAATCGTTCAGCAGGAGAACGATTTCACTTTTTACACAAATTGTCAGACCTCATGAAGTGAAAGTCGTTCTAGAGGAGAACGATTGTATACAAAATTAAAGTCTTTAAAATTATAATTTTACTCAAAATTATTTATAAAAAAATATAACTATTTATTTTTAAAAAAATTAAATTAAAATTTTACCTAAAAAAAACTTTTTAAACCATTGTCCAAACACACAGTTAGTAAATATTGCCAACATTATGGTATTTTGGTATTTTCTTTTATTGTATATAGCATGTAAGTAAAAAAGCCCCCAAAAAACGCGCTCTTCCAAGACAAATCCACACTAATCACTTTAACAAACAAAATATCCAATAGCGATTCTATTCACTAAAATCAACAAAAACGCCAGCTTCCAAATAACACAACAAAAAAAGAGCTTTATTGAATTCCATAACTCGTCTATTCTGGGACGTGAACAAAAAGGAGAGAAGCCATAAGCTCATCGGATATGACAGCTTACACAAAAAGCAAACCACGCATGTATGATTCAGCTTCAAATATTATATTTTTCCCAATCATTCATACACTGCGACGAATCAGTATTTCAGCCTGATTCTCGCAAACCACCAAATCAAGAATTAGCTTCAAATCAAATCAATTTATCTGGTCACACCTGCGCCTGATCTCTCCTTTTCTTCCGGTCTGTACTCCAACAAGACTCAGCTTCTGCATTGCCTGGGCAAATGCCTGGAAGAACTTGTTCTCATCCGCTGCGAATTCTTCCACAAACGGTCTTGTTTTCGGGTCGCTGTACAACCCGCGATCCGATTTCAGAACCCCCAAGCCCTTCGGCAGGTTCTCGAAGTACATGTTATCGAACTTGTTGGGGGTCATAATGTCGTTAAACACCGACAATGTAGGATTCTTCTTGTAATCGCCACAAGCCCTCTGCAACCCCGCAGCGAATCGAGGGTTGTATTCAGGATCGTATTGCGAGAACTTGCTGTTGTTGTAGATGTCGTTGCTAATTTGAGAGCAATGCGAGAACCCAATAGTGTGAGCCCCGCTCAGAGCTACCATTTCTCTGACGGAAAACCCTTTAGCGGCAAAGATCTCGATGATTTGCGACATTGACATCGTCGGTTTGGGAAGATGGCCTTCTATAGCGGAGGCCTTGGAGACGCGACTGTCCCTCCGACCAAGGAAGACATTGTAGTGGGGACCGCCGACCATGGTGACGAGGTCGCGAGTGGCGACGGCGAGGATATCGGCACAGGAGACGGTCTTGGGGCAGGCGAGCTCGAGAGCAGTCTTGGCGCGAACTATGACATCGAAGCCGTCGCCGGGGAGGGAGAGGTTGATGTCGTTGTCGCGCTCTGCTTTGTTGAAGAAAGTGGATGAGATGAGGACAGAGCCATCGCAGCCGTTGGGGAGGCAGTCGTGGAGGAAGAGGCGGAGTGTGGCGCCGGCGGTGGTGGGGATGGTGATCTGCTTGTTAGCGATAGTGTCTTGGATGATTTTGTTGAACTGGGGGCAGGAATGTTGGTAGTAGTCGAGGCTGAGTCTGGACTCTGATGTTCTTGCAAGTACAAAGGATACAACTGCGAGGAAAAGCGCGAGAACAGTTACTCCTTCCATGTAGAGCTTTCAGTACTGTCACAGAGCAATGGTGGAGGCAGAGAGAGAGAGAGCAATGAGGGAAGAAAGTAGAAGTGCAATTAAGAGGGACGGAGAAAGAGAAAGAGAGGGAAGGGAAGGGAACACGCACCATGCCCTGGACCATCATCCCCGGGATGTGTGCTTCTAGCTGTCGGAGAGGTGGCCCTGGGGTCGCGCCTACTTTGCGCCAGGGTGTTCACGCGAAGTCGAGTCCTCAATAACTCCATCGTTGACAACCACTAGGATGGTGACACGTGCCACAGGTAAAATTACCGAGGACTCTTTATTTGCCCTGGACAGTGATTGCGATTGGAGGAAGAAGGAATTTTGTTGAAAGTCTTGAATTTGAATTCCCTACAGTAATCTAAATATAGATTTCCAGTTTACACAAGAATTTTGTAAACCCGCACCTAAGCTCATTGCAAATTCGCCCTCATGGTCAGAAAATAAATAATCCATAAGCTATTTCTCTGTTTGGAGTACAATACTAGACAGAACTGATAGCCATTGAAAGCAAAATATGGTTATTAAACGGAAACTACAAGTACTACTCTATAAATTCCATGTCGTATCTGTATAAGTGAAGCTACTTAAGACACAAAAGTGATAGTATTAGGCGTAGGGTGTAATATATATATATATATATATATATATATATTAATGCATGGATGAGATAAAAGATATGCTGGGAGCAGGCACATGCATGTGATGATGGACTCTGTAATTGAATGCATGTGCGACCTTGCCCTCCTTCCATACATGTCTCCTTCTGTCTGCATTAAAAACTTGTATATTAGCATGCATGCGCTCTTTTGCTGACATGTGTAACTTGATCAATATAAAATTAACTTTATTTTATATCCCATTTGGTCTGTGGTCCATGCCTACAGCAGTTTATCTTAATTCTTTAGGCATTTTAAGAAGCAGAGTCAAGAATCTCAATGTTAGGCGAGGCTACGTTTGAAGGCCAGTTAGGAGCATGAAGAAGACAGCTTTGGCAGCATCTTTATATTTGTTACGTTATGTATTATTTCTTCACTGTCCTCATTCCCCAATGTTGCATTTCTCTCCTCTCTCTCTCTGTAACTTCAGTTCCTTCTTTTTTGGGGGAAAGACGATAACAAAGCAAATCCTCCCATTGCTAGTGCAGATTAAGGAGAACCGTGAGATTAACTCATAATAAATTTTCCAAACTGATATCAAACGCATTTATTGTCTCAAAATAAATTTTACACACCATTTATTCTATTACTTCATTATTACTATCATGCTTTCAAGTCTTCAACAGTCAAACTTCACTGGAAGTCAAACAGCCCTATAGAATAGAGCTTGTAATTTTCAGGGTTACGCATGAAGCTGGCTAGTTTCGAATCACTGGATGCTTCCTTGAGCATTTGATACTCATTCCACCAACGCATGTAGGTACTGTGCTTGAAGAAAATCTCAGGCGAAACTGCATAATTCTTGAGCAACCCATAAACATATTCCTCAAAGTCACTTAATTTCTGCTTACTAGTGCTAGATTCTTCACCGCTCTTCTTCATGTCTATGTAGGCAATGAGAGCCTCTTCCACGCGTGCCCAGAAACAAGAATCCAGCGTCAGAATTGATTCCACGTTCTGCTTGTTCGTAGTGCATAACAATCCCCCAGATGAAGGCGTTCTTCTGTCTTCTTTGAGCCATTCCTCTAGCTGCCGATAATGTTTGGACCTTCCTTCAGTCTCATAGTCTTTTCCACCACTTTCGTAGTAGTCAGCAATGTCAAGTGGCTCCATCATTCTTCTGTAATTTGTGCCAGCAAAGAGCCAGCGCGTGCGAAAAGCAGCTTCTTCCTTCTGAGGCTTCATCTCTGCCTCTTCAACCATTTCTCTCCAGTAAAGTGTGAGCTCTTTCTTCCACCAAACAATATCTTGGTCCCTTTCATTCCTATGCTTGTACATGTCGTACATTCCTGTCTCCTGAGCTTTAGCGTACTTTTTGTACCATTCGAGGTTGGCCATATACATCTTCATGTCGTTCAATCTCTTGGATGGATCTAAATCCTTCTTCTTCTGCTGCAATGTAATCTCTTGCAGCTTCAGCTTTTCCACCACATCCTATCAGTGTCAGTGTGAAGTTATTAGTTGGGTTAGAAAATATCAAGCAACTTACATTGACCACATACCTGCTGGATTTGTGAAAGGCCAAGTGCTGCGAGCTGGATGATTATAGTTGCTTCTAGTGAATCACAAAGAGACGTGTTTTGTGGCTGTGACGTAAAAACCTTGCAAATAGCCTTGTGGTTGAGATTTTGCACAATGTCTGAATACTGATGAATGTGAAATGCTTGATCATACGGATCACCCATGGTGGTGGAACTCGTTTCTTCTAAAAGTTCCAGAATGGATTCAGGGTTATTGAGACAAGCAGAGCCTAGTTCAGAGCACAAGAGAAATGTTCCGAAGGGCTTGTACACATTGGTTGAAACGAAGGACCTGGGAAGAGGATCCTGGAGAGAGGCCACGTGGAGAAAGCATGAATTCCAGAAAGGGTTTCGTGAAATGGCCTTTTGAAGGTCGGTATCACCCAGAAGAGGTGAACCAAAGGTGACGCAGAGTGGTGAGTGTTTCCTTCCAGAGCTAATAGTAAGGTTATCTAATAGCGCCAGAGTGAAAAGAGAAGCAATGGATCCCCCAAGAGCGTGCCCAGTTACCATCAATGGCTTGGAGCTATCAATCTGCATTATCATGAATTCATTCCCAGTTATCATTTTGGAAAATGGGACTTTAATTATAAGATAAGCTGTCACATGGCTTGGAATTCATTCCCAGTTGGTCAATATCTTTGGTTGTCACAGTTTAATAGTACCAGTCAAGGGCTAGTTGCTCCACCGGCAGCACTAGCCACCCGCCACACTTAAATGATGTATTAGGTTCAAATTAGACATTCACATGTTTGTGTGCTTGTGTATAAATTGTATTAAATAAAATAAAATATCAAATGAATCAATTATATTGACGGTAGTTAATATTAATTTTAAATATAAGATTTTTGATTAATTTTATTTTTAATATTTATTTTTTTTAAAACTAATTACTTAACTTATAAATTAATATATAATTTAATATTATATAAAAATATTATAAAAAAATTAAGTTATATGTATTATAATTAAATAATTTATTTGATTTTTGTTTGTAAATTAGTAAAGTAGTTTTTAAAGGAAGGGTTGGAGGAGTAATTCAGTCTCCCGTTCATTGAAGTAAAAAGATAAACCTGGGATTTCAGTTGATGGAGCTGGTCACGATGGTTATAAAAGAGGGAAATTGCAGCCTCATGAAGGGAGAAACACGGGAACTTGTGGTTACAAAGGAAGTCAAAAAGAGGGAAATTGTTGTCCTTGAGAGCTGAAGATGAAACCAAATCAGATTGCTGAGGCGCTTGAAGATTAGTGTGAGAAGCCACAAATGCTATTACAGTCAAAATCGAGTCTTGCTTCACTTTGAAGCGCAAGTCCTCCTGCAAAGGACTGGTTTCTGCATAAAGCTCCAAGATTGTATCCACCGGACGCCTCAGAAGATTGGAGCTCGCAACAAAACTCGCACACTCTACTCCGCTGCTAAATCTGATGTGGCAACATAACAAATATTAAATAAGAACCAACGATTCATGTGTGTGTTGATCTGTTATAAACCCAAAACAAGACCATGAAAAAACTAATTAAGAATAAGATGGTGCACATGGAAGGATTCAGTGTTAGAAATTAGAGCACTCTGAGACGCTGTGCTATCAATATTATTCAAATATCGTGATACTCTTGGTAACGCGATTAAAGATGGGTATACTAATGATAACATGCATTTAGTTGTTTAGGCGCCCAAAACAAGAGAAATATATACATACGTCATGTTGTAGTCATTTGTGCTGAATTGGCTCATCCTGATCGATGTTCCTGCCAAGAGTCAAAGGTGTATGCAAAATAGTGAGCTTGTTAAACAGCTAGATCTGATGAACACGGAAAGGAAATCATGCTATTTTATATGCAATTCATAGGCAGTCAACGGATCTAAGTTTCATCTGAAATTCTCTGGAAATTATAGGCGTATATGAGAAGAAGCAGATGACCAAATGCTCTAAATCAATAGCCCGTGTCATCTAGTGACATGAAAGTTCCTTTTAAAATAAAAAGAATACATAATGCAGTTAGTCTGAGTGGTAAGTGACTCAGTATCATTTAAGCGAGATCTCGAGTTTGAGCTTTGGGATATATATAAAATTTTCGTTAGAAGAGCTGATCGGGTTCTGATATAGTCGGGCAAAACTCTGATGATTTGGGCAGTAACTAAAAAAAAAGAGGAGTGCACAAGGACCGGGTTGGACCGGTTAACCTTATGCAAGATCGAGTCAGACCATACTAGGACGCGCTGGACCGGGTTGGGAGGCTACTGTAGTTGAAGGCAGACCGAACAATCATATTAAAAAATAATTTTGTTTTGTGAAGAGCCACAAAAAATAAGATATCAGTTCAGTGTAGAAGCAATCAGATATCACCTATAAATTTATCTTCAACCTCCTAGATCATGAATATCAAAATAAGAAATCAGATATTTCAAGTATCAACATAAGAAAATAGAAAATACACGGAACAAATTGTACAGAAAGGCTTTTATTTTGATACAAAAGGAAGCTTGAAGATCATAACAGCACAAGCTCTCTAAATCTAGTGAGAGGCAGAGAAAATATTGGGAAGGAAGGAAAATATGAACCAAGAGCAAAAGGAAAAATGCAGAAAAATCGCTCCTTTAATCGATAAGCTACAATGAAAAGGAAGTTGAGCGGGGGGAGGGAAGATTTCATAGGATAAGCATATCAAGACAACAAAATTCAGATTTCGCTTGAATAATCGACAAACTGAAATTTTACAGCAAGAAGTAAGAACCAGCTTTAAGATCTAAAACTGTTAACAGCAACTTGTCTTTCAATATTCATCTTCGGTTTCATCTCTTCAACTGTCAGCAACCTGTCACTCAGATCAGACGATTGAACACCCACACTACCGTCATCTCGTCCCCAACAAAACTACGGCAACGTGTAATTGAAGAACAGTAAAGGATAATCTTTTTTCAAAAAACAAAAGAACACTGGGCCGAGTTAGACCATTTGGTCTAAAAGGTTAACACGAAACCCGGTCTGATCTGTTTGCTTTCTTTGTTGTGTTAGGTTTTTCTAGACCGGATCGGGTCGGGTAACTTTAGGTCAGATCAGGTTGACCGGGTTACTGGTTTAATGAACGACCTCATGCAACTTTAAATAAAAATAAAAATTATATAGTACCTAATATTATAATTTTATTTTTTATATATGTTTAGTATCTTAATTTTATTTATAATATAATTTTATCTATAATTTTTATAATTTTATATAATAATATTAAGATATTAAATATATATAAAAAATAAAATTATAATAGTAGATGCTATATAACTATAAAAATAATAGGGGCCTTCATCCACAAAGATAATACAGATTACAGACTTCTTTGCTGTTGGAGCAATTAAAAGCTCGAGAAGGGCCAATGAGATTTCAAGAAGTTGTGAGAATATTAATTAATTAAATGTTGTATATTTCTAAAATTAAAAAGGAACTAAATTTGTTCTTAAGTTATTTTTTTAATATTTTGGATACTTATCTTTAGTAATTTTTTTTTCAAGCTATTAGTATTTTTTATGGGTAAAGTAACACTTAATATCCTGATTTTATCTCTCATATGTGGCCAACATTCTAATTTTACTTGTTATGCAATTTCGCCCATAATATTTTTAATTTGGTACAATTTTACCTATAATATTATTTCTTAAGTACTAAGTATTACATCAAATTAAAAAAATTATGATTGAAATTATATTACAAATAAGATTAGGATACTAACTGTATATGATAAATAAGATTAGAAATTTGGTGCTACTTTATTTTTTTTATTAGAGATAATTCTATCTTATATACCAATAATTACTAAATAAGAGTACCTATAGTTCGAAACTTGTTTGCTATTGTCCATTCCACTAGGCCATACTCTGTTAATGTTTATAATTGCAATTAATGTTTTTTTATATAATTTTTTTTTAAAAAAAAGTTGAGTTTACCTTAGTACCTAAGAATTAAGATGACTACCTAATCATCAAAACTAAAATCACAAAAATAATATTTTTTAGATATCAAATATATTATAAATAATCACGTATTTTATCTTTTTATTAACTGAACCTGATGAGTTGTAATTAATATTCTGAGAAGGTGGTTTAAATATCATTGCCAGAACGAGAATTAAACAAGGAAAAGAAAACTGTTGGGCTGTAGACCTAAAAAGAGAAAGAAGTAACAACTAATTTTTTTATACTATAAATTTTTTAAAAAGATTTTAGTATTAATTATAAGATTCTTTTCATACATATTGTTAGGAATTGAACACCTAATTAAATATTTAAAGAATATAATTAAATACTAACTTTGGTAAGTCTCATGATGTTTTTTCTTTTTCTTTTTGTAAAGAAGACTATAATTTCATTTGTAAAGGCAAGACGTAGTCAGCACACTGACTCCGGTGATATAAGAAACAAAAACACAGTCAGGCCATAGCTTCCCACGAAACCTAATCCATTGGATTTCAGATTTCCTGATCAGCGGGCGGAGGCAAACCTTATCGTTTTAGGTGAAAAAATATTTAACGCGCCAAGAAAAGAAGTGCAAGTCTAAAATATAGTTTTATAATATAGTATGAAAGAAATTAAAAATGATGTTTGCAGCTTGACGTCAGTCCTCGGAAAATAATAAATGCAGCAGGTTGAATCTTTCCTTGCCTTATCGTCCCCGTCGAGATGTGGAATTTGGTACTTTTGGGAATATTAAAATTCTTTCCTACGTTTCCAATTTAGTGGATGTCTGACGCATCTATTTCATACTATCGGCCCCACTAATCACTATATTGTTTTATTTATTTCTAAGAAATTAAATTATTTGATCTTTCCACCAAATCATTCACAACATTTTAATGAATTGAGAGAAACCAAAATTTCGTTCCTTGGTTCATATCAAGACAATAGTTAGTTTTCTTGTTTTTCAGAGGTTGCTTAATTCAATTTATTGTACATTTTGAAAAGTTGACTACAATAGAATTATATTTTTTAGGAAGTCAGCCTTTTTAAAAAGTTTATGATTGACTGTATGATTTGTTTTGTATATAAAAATATCTTCAGTTTTGAGACGAAATTTAACAGAGAGAAATATTTTTCTAGGTATTGCCAAAACCTCTTAGCAATAAAAAATAATTTTTTGATATGATCCAATAAAGAAATTTCAGAGGAATTACTTCCTCAAACATTGTGAAATTACCATCGGCCAACATCTTCTTTGAACTTCCACCTCGAGCAGAAAGGAATCGGTCAAAGTTTTATGGGTGAATATTCTTACAATCATGTTCGTAGAACTAACCAGCTGAATGATCCTTTAAAACCCTATGATAACAACACCACCTGTCAATGCAAGGGAGATCTTCCAAAAGGGTGGACAATTTTCTTTTTCATCAGAATTCGATGTTTTTTGTTTTTACGCATAAAAGCATTTTTGGTCAGCTCAATACAATTCAAAAGAAAGGGGTTAAAGTAATGAACAAAAAATACATGTAGTTGAATTCCAAAGCTATGCTGACCAAATCTTAATGTCCCCAAATCTCAATGTCGGTGTGGCTGTAACTTGAAACCTGTAGGTGAATCGTAACTTAGAACCCAAAAAAAATCAGTTAGACATGTGGGTTGGCGAGAAGCTGGTTAAGCAATCAGCAAAACTGTGTCGTATTGATGCAAAGAGGTGAGAATCATGATGTCACTGCAAGTGCAACTCCGCAAGGTAGCTGATTTGTTTTCTGATGCAAACTAAATAGCCTTGCGAGCAGATGGGACTGCTGAATTACAATGAATGTCCTTTGTGAACATATTTGTGAGGGCAAATAGCAGCAGAACAAACACAACTTGGGCACTCACGATCCCAAAATGGCTTATACTATTACCAATCTCCATCCAACTTCCTGTATTCTTCACCTGTTATCGTTGCTCCCATTCAGTAACATGTCTAATCAAAATTATCACCTGACTCCATAATGAAAATTTCAAGGAGGAGGAAAAAGAACCCTAACCAAAACAAACTTGCAGCCTTTAAGACATTTCTAAATTCTAATAACCATTAGGTTGAATGAAGTCAAGAAAGGAGGATGTGGAAAAGAATGAGATAATCAAGAATAGGACGTTATACCAGGAAGAAGAAGTGAATGGTCATCACGTCTGAGAGTAATATAACAAGAAAGTAACATCCCATCCTTGGAACTTGGTTCAATTTGGTCACCGCACTGAATACACATCTGCATTTCACTCCATCATAATTAATATAATTTTTATTGAAGATGGTGATGATAATCATATTAAAACCCAGAGCTTCGGAAAAAGTAAATAAAATCACATTTTTTTTTAGCTGGGATGCATCATCGTAAGTACCAGTTTAAGATAACCGAGTCACAAATGATTAAATATTGTGGAATATTTGCAAATAGCTACACTGGAGAGAGTTGTAGGTCCACTTACATGACAAGCATGAAAGGAATAAATAGCTTGAAGATGAGTAGGGCTGCCATCAGGAATGGCTGCAATTGCAAGCAAACCATATCAGTTTTCAAGAAGACTAAAGGCAGGTAACTGAAGATGTCTTCAAAAGCTCACCAATCACTTACACTGAAGACTGTAATGAATCGATAGACAGATGAAATCTCAAAACTAGCAATACTTGCAAAATTTCCAGTTCCAAAGAAGGCAACATTGAATAAAACCATCTGCAGGAAACAATAGTTTGCATACACGTCAAATTCAAAACTAAATGAAATAACTTGTCAGTCTTTATCTGATATTTACTATTAACAATAACACGAACAGCACAGCATAATTCTAAAAGCTTGGTTGATATGAATTCTGATAAGACACGGATTAGAAACATCTCAATAGCATATATTTTACTGTTCAATCCTTTAAAGATCTAATTCTACATTACACCACTTGTGAAGACAAAGCAAGGAACAGGACTTACAAAGATCAATGGGATTCTCACATCAGATAACTGCAAAGACCTATTATCGTATCCAAGAATGAGATGATTCTCAATGTTTTCAGTTGAAGCTGATGACTTACTCAAGATATTTAAATTGAGAATCGTGTTTTCAAATAGGATCCATGCCATAAGTACAAGAGCAAGAGCAGCATAAAATACTGCTTCATATCTGCACGGGTTTTAAGAAGAAAGAGATTACACAATTTTTATGCTCACAATACAAAAGTTAAAGGGAATCCAAAACCAAAGAGGCTGCTGAACAAGATGTACCCAATGGAGAGAAGAAGAAATGAAGGGGCAAAACCAAGAAATATGGAAGTGAGCCGGGATAAGAGGCCATTCGCTGAAAATAGTGGTAGCACCATTGAAAAACCTAAGAAAAGGAGGTCAATACAAATTAAGGTTGATGCTAGTTTCCATAATTAATGCAAGATAATTTACAATTACGGTAAAAAAGAAATAGAGGAATAAAAACATCTAACTTAAGAGGATTTAAACTTGTAAAGATAAAAAAAAAAGATGTTGAGAATTTTAAGTTCCTCAATACCAGCAATGGACCAATTAATCAATTGGTGTAATACATGCAGTTCTTGCTTCTCAGTTCTGTGAGACGTTGATATATACACCATCATGGAAGAAAAACCGACTAAAATAGTCTGACCAAGACAAAAAATAGAAATCAATTAATATTTTTTAAATTATACATGATTGAACTTCCAAATTAAATGGATGAAAGGACACCTGTAAGTAAAACAGAGCTGAATACTTGGGACTCTTGGACTCATTATTACATATGCTCAGCCAATACTTATTTCCTCCAGCATTTAAATCTAACCATCTCGCAGTAATTCCTATAACAACTATCACTGCTCCACTAGCAACTCTGCAAACATAGGATGGAAATTTTTATATTCTAAACACAGTTTGAAAAGCTATACTTTATGAGTAGAGTTCAGTACAGCAGGTTATGTTAGTTTCAAATAATGCGCTCTGGATTCCTTCACACTATCCAAAGGATAAATTAATGGCAAAATGGAAGTGACTTACACTAATTGATTGTTGTCAGGAATTTCTGCTGGCATCAACGTGAAAAGAGACAAGAACCAACATGCAAGGCAAACAAATATTGGAATCCCTGGTTTCCAGGACATTGAATTAAAAAGATAAAAAGAACCTGAGGCCCCTGCAATCAGGAAGCACCAAGTATAGAGCTTTCTTTCAGTGAAGCTGTGCACCTGCATAGGGAACCAAATAGCTTTGTTAAGATGTAGTATCATTTTACAACACTTCACAAGGCTAAAGAAATGTGTTTAACATTCTTACCAGGAACTCAAGAATGAAAATTGAGAAAGCAGTAATAGCTAGAAGCTTAATGATATGATTCATTCTTCTTTTGGACAAATGCTTCCACAGTGCTTTTAAAAACTGATATTCACTAACTATTTGCATCCACAAAAATGATGTCATTATCACGTATGCATGATAAAGAGGAGGACAGTGCTCCATAAATAATAGAAAAGAAATTATTCCCAGCACCAAACATCCAATGAGGTGAACCTGTAAAACAGGGCAAGATATAATTAATTGGCAGCCATAAAGTACGAAAAAATAAATGATATCGGAAGGAAATCAATTTAAGCCAATCATTTCCAGATAAGAAATCAGATCAACTGAGCCTTCACGTCGTTCATGCCTTGTCATTTACAAGACGGAATATGTATCTCAATAACATCTCTTAATTATCTTCCCCTTGACATGATAATTACAGCTCCCAAGAAATAAAATAGCCAAGAATAATATTATGGAAATGCTAAGCTTACACAAACATTACTTTTCCAAGTTTATTTTTCTGAACCGCTCGCTCCATTCCAAAATTAATTCCTGGCAATGAAGTATAAGACTGCAGCACATGAAGAACAAGATAAATCATCCAGCCACAGTACCCAAGGGTAATTACAGTCATAAGCATCAGCCAGTCATAAGTTTGAAAATAGTGAAGTCCTTGCAATGCCAAACTTCTTAAGTTTTGGGACAGCTCCATTGCAGCTTCATAATCTCTAGACGTTATCAGGCCCTCAATTTTGTCCAAGATAGAGGAATAGTGAGTGAGTGGCTTGAAGGGCTTAAAGTAAAAAGAATGTGACTGCTTAATATCTGAAAAATGTCAATGAATACAACATAAATAAGAAACTCTCAAACACATTCTCCTTCATTGGTACTTTTAAGTAGAAAAGATATGACACCTTACTCTAATCTTTATTTATTATCCTGGTGAATAATGGGTATGCCCCATGACATATTCATATTAAAAAATAAGACAAATTTATTTCAGATTTAAAAAATTAGAAAGCACCAACAATCAAGCCAGTAGAACCAAAGTAAGTAATCTGAAAAATTCCAAGGCATTCAAGGATACAAGATTTCCGAAGAAATTGGTTGAGAATTTCTTTTGTATTGGCCAGCACAGCTTCAACTTCTTCCGCCTAGAGTAACACAAGATTTAAGTCTTTGTTAGATCATCTATCCATTAGTACCTACTGCTCACTCAAATTTGCATTTGTTTTATACAACTGGCAAGCAAAGCTTGGAAAAGAAAAACGAAAGAGAAAAAACTAAACTGATTCCTACCATCTAACAAGGTCAAAATTGCGTATTTGATATCTAGTAATCAATGTAACACTTTGCACTTATTCACGTTAGCCTTACTTGCGTGTCCTATTACCAACAGGTAAGATCTTTTAAGTTAATAAAAAAGTAGTAACTATTCCACTGAAGCAACACTACATCTTCTTGACATTCATGAAAATTAACAAAAAGCTCTCTATAAATTAGGGCTAAAAGGATGATACCTTGGTCATATTGATATAATCTAATGGCAGACTTCCAACAGAATTAACAGGACATGGCTGGCCAAGAAGTGTTGACTGTCAAAAAAATGAATCAGCATTATCAGATCAATGAAACATAAGGGTTATTGGAGAATTTTAGTTTTAAAATTGGAAAAGAAATCTTCAAAAACAAAATGCACAACCATTAGGGGTGCAATATCTGCTTGGTTGACATCAACCCTCTCTAATCCATGCAGGCCCCATTCAGCTGGTGTTGGTGTGTCATGCACATGGTCGTCAACAAACCGAAAACCACAGTCAGTATGGTGGCTGCTGGAAATTGGCTTCGGATATTTAACACCAGCTCCCCAAGCAACAAGGGGAGTATCAGTATTTGTGGGATGCCCATCTCCATGGCTTCCTATAAAAGAAAGAAATAAACATAGTATAGCACGCCAATGTTAGTTAAATATAGATATTGCGATAATGACATGTCAGAGCTCATCTTCAGCATGTTTCAAGAACCTATACTGAAATTATCAAATCTGAAACCGAAAGAATATCCAGAGATGAAGGTGGTACAAAATATATTCCAACCTTTGTCACTCATTCCATGATCTGCTGTAAAGATGTAAGCTGTACGGTTGTCCATAAAATAATCTTGAACAAGATTATAAACGCTTTCAGCTACATGGTCAACAACTTTAACATTGTTGAGATAGATGGAGGAAAAAGGCCTATGTGCATGGCCATTAGAGTCACAACCAAGTAGGTGCAGGAATATAACAAGATTATCCTGTACAAGTAACTCCTTCAACTTTGAGTCCTCCCTGGACCTATTCAAAAGGCTTCGAAATTGATCAAGAGACCACATGTCCAGAAAGGATGCATCTGTGTTAAGAATTTAAGAATGCTGAATCAATAATTAAGCCACTGAAACTGAGGATAAGAGAAGTTGATATAAAACACATATGTCAGATAGACTATTACAATAAATAATCAATGATTATGGAAGATAGTAGCAAGGGAGGAAAATACTAATATTTAAGTAAAATATAAAAATAGATAAAGAATTTAATTATGAGTGTCCTGATTTTACTCTGCTTATCAAGGTTTGGAAAATGTTTTTATCATTTAAAAAATTTGAGTTCAGAAGCAGCTGGCAGACCAGTTGCAAAATCTTCAAAATCATGGGGATAAGAATTCCAAGTGCTGTGTGGCAAGCCACCACAGAATATTGGAACTATATCAGGACTTCCATAAGAAATTGTATGCCGACTTCTGTTAAAGACCGAATCAAATTCAACAGGATTGGCCTTCCATCCTGCATAAGACGTGAGGCATCTTTCAGTAGACGTAAAGCCATTGAAATCATCAAAAAGCTGGAAGGCAATAGAACTATAGAAGACTCACCTTTTGTCACTGCACTAGGATCTTCATAAAAGCCAGCAATTATGGAAACATGACCGGGCCTTGACTCTGTTGGAGGACGAGCATGAGACACTCCCCAGCGACCTTGTGTTTTGATAATGTTTCTTAAAAATTGTGCTCTGTAATTTCCTTCAGCATCCGGCTCATAGAACTTGTCAGCACGCAAGCCATCGGCTGCATTATAATTTTAGTTTCCCACGATAAATAAAATTATACTAGCATGTTAAGAAAATGTCGGCTCCCAGTAGGAGTTCTATATCAATCAATTGGGAAAGTTCAAATCAAAGGGTTACACTAAAAGATTGCTTCACTAGATATTCCCAGACAAAGTTAAAACTTCAACCTCGATAAGTGAGACTTTAGAGTATTCATTATCAAAGAAAACGAAGAGTTCAAAGCTAAAACGATGGCATGAACAGCTAACTTACATAGTAAAGCAAAGTACGCAAAGAACCTATCTACTGAATTGATATGATTACGCGCAACAAACATCCACTTTGCAAGTAAAACCCTTCAGCAAATAGCTCAATCCATAATAATCACTAACCGAATCCCAACAACATAAAGGCGACATTTCATACAGACAATTCAACAAACAGAGAGGGTGCAATAGCAGTACCAACTAGAAGAACGAGACGCTTCGCAGGGGCAGTGAAGCGAGGAGTGACGGGATCTACGCCATGAACAATGGGGGTCTTGAAATAAATATCGAATATGCTGAGCATGTAAACTGCATGAAGAATCACCCCCAGCACCACCAGCCATCTCTCTCGCCTCTTCAACCACTTCGTTCTACTAGTTGCCGCCACTTTCTTTCCCTGGGCATCTCTGCTGCCCAAGATCCCATCGCTGCGCATTTTCCGTCTCTTCGGCTAAGATCAAGCTTAACACTCACTCTGTCCTCGCTGTTTGAGAAACAGGATTTGAAACTTTTGTCCCATAAAAAAAAAAAAACTTCCTGTTTCAGCTCGCCAACCAATTTACTCAACTCCAGAATGTAGGAAATTGAAGTGACGGAATTTCCAATTTCGCCTAAAGTTCTGATTTTGACTTGTTCTACTCTTCTTTGGTAAAATAGTGTACGCGTTAATACATACTTCGTTTACGTTTTACCTACTGTTACTATACTCTTCATAAGTCACTGAATGATTGAGATGACTTAAAAACATCCGAAGATTAAATCAAATTAATCTCCTTTCACTTTCTCCCTTCTGTGTCCAATCGATAACTTCAATGTGACTTACTATAGCAATTAGCAAAGGAAACTAAATGGTGGGAAGGAGCAGGATGAGTACTTCAAACCAATTAAGTTTCAAGAGCTAAGACATTTATATAATTAAATGAATATTTGTAAATATACATTGACAGTGTACATGTGATTTTTGCTTCGGCCAATGCCCGAATGCCTATATCAATCAACTCATCTCTTTAGACGAGCTCTTATCGTATCGGTGTTCTTTCGCGATTTAGTTCTAATTAATCGTGTAAACATGAATTAAAGGAATTTTCAAGAAGTGAATTCAACATAAATAAAAAGCAAATATCTCTGTTTTTTTTTTTCACCTTGAATAATATCAACACGGCGCAGCAAAAAGGGAAAAAACAGCCGTATATGAGAAGATTACGCGCTTATTCCCTCTGAAATCTTGTATGAGAGATGACTAATTCCACCACGCCAAAAGTGATACAACATACAAGGACTGCAGGAGGAGATATACGAACCACTAATTAACTACTCTAACTTTATATAAACACTAGGAATCTAAACCGGTCATTCAATCGTGTTGTTAACAAACCAAACTCGGGTAAAATTCTTAGTATCAGCGTAAACTTTGATTTAGGGTTTAATTAAAGCATCCCATTTTTTGGTTACATCCCTTGAATCTTTTTTTTTTCTTACCCGATTAACTGGAATTTTGCCCCGACTACATCCGGATTTGACCCGCGTCGCGCACCTGGCGGGTGAGTCTTCCAATGGGAATTTTTTGCGTACGCCAAGGCTTAAACTCGAGACCTGGTTTAAACGATACCGATTCGCTTACCACTCGGACCAACTACCGTTGGTACATCCCTTGAATCTGAAACTGGAGAAGCAGAAGCAAGGTGTAGAAGGATATCAAGCTGGACTTGGGCCTCATCATGTAGTAATAAGATACGCAGAAATCCAATCTAATGGGGCCATGCCATTAATGGACAAAACACAACAAAGCAAACCCGTACGTACTTGTCCCTCCCAATTCTTAAATCAACCAAAAGCGAAATAACATGATCATCATTACTAAACGAAATACACTAATATTACGATGTTGCTCGAACAAATCTGGTAGTAGGAAACACTAGGCAAGGCAACGCAACACACCGAGTGTTAAGCGTTGAAGACGTATGTGGCACTTGGACTAGTCTAGCATATAAACACACTTCTCAGTCCTCACTTAGTAATTATTAATGAAGACTCACTAGTTTAGAAGCTAAATATATTAAATGCAGTAACGTGAAGAGCAAGGCTAGGGGCACTTGGTTTGGTTGCCGTGGGTGACCATGTCGGTGTAACACTTTCCACAGACTTCACGGTTGCCGTAGGTGCCCGGAGGAACACACCGGCACCGTTCACAGCAGGTGCTGCATGCTCTGATGCACACTCTCTTCCTTGAGTGCAGTTGGCACCGATTCTCACACAGTGGCAGGCAATCTGCATTTACATTCATATATTGTTACTCTTTCAAACATCGTTCGCTTGTGTCTGAGTATGTTATTTCAAACATAATGTTGATTAGCAGTACCTTTGTTTGATCTAACTATGGGAGCTACTGGAGCTGGGGTTGGAGCAACAACAGGAGGATTTACTGGGGGCTGTGGTGCCGGAGCCACTGGATGCCCCGTCGTCGGTGAAGGGGTTGGTGCCTTTCCGACTGGGGCAGATGGAGGAGCTGATGGCTTCACTGGTGGCGATGGCGTAGGGGCCACCGCTGAAAGCGGAGCTTTTGCATCCTTCTCCTGTTTCAAATGCCATTATTTTTTTAGGAAAGGGTGCGAGAAAAGCCAGACTTCATGTAGAAAAAGAAATCATGAAACAGCCGACCAAAAAACATAGACATAAATTCACGGAAGCATTCAACTTTCCGGCACGTGAGGATTTTCTAGTAACGATTAGCAAAGCTTTACCTGATTGACGAGCTCTTCGTCATAAGAAGAAACCTGCAAATAACATGAAGAAACAAGACAGTATTTTCATGTCAGGACACGGAAAGTTTGAAAAAAATTTCATGTTTACTTAAGATGAGAGGGTGGAGAGAGTTAAGTATACATTACTAATAAACAGAACAAAAATGCCAAGCAGCAAGAGAGGAGATTTGGAGTTGGAAGCCATTCTTCTGAGTTCTGGAGCAGAAGCAGGACAAGACCAAATTACAGATCAGTAATGTTGCTGAAGCAAAAGCAGGGGGAGGTATAAATAGAGGCACTTTAAGTAGAGAGAGAAATTTCAATCTCATATTTTTTTTATTACAGATAAAATTTGAAGAGATGAGTAATAAATAACGCGTTGCTGTCTCCTTTGCAGACGGAAAGATCTTAGAACCCACGTGGTCCCTATTAACACCCTTGTTAATAAATTAGCATATCAATATCACATAAGAGTGTGTAATGCAAACCAAGCTATGCTACTGGTACGATACCTGTCTTTAAGAAGGCGACTGAAGAGGGAGCTCCATTCTCTAGTTCATGACAGCTTGACTTATCTTCTTCTGAGTAGTGGCCCCACAACTGGGTTTGACAAATTTAGCAGTCAAAATAAATGATACACAGGGGAGTTCAATTAAGTTGCTTGATCACAGCTAATAAGAACCCTAACCCACATAACCAAAAGAGGAGCAAGAGTGGGCCAAAATAATGGCTGTCACTGTACTGGGTAAGTGTATCTTTTCCTCCCCTTCTCTGCTTTTAAGTCAACTTTATGAGGATTGATTGAGGGGTCTGTGATCCATGTCACACAGCTAACGATGGCACAGAGTGTTTTTTATCCTTCGGCCGAATCATGGTACAGAGTTCACAAACAAATTACTGTTCATCAAGATGGTAAAGTTTCTCGCGAGTTGTGAAGAGTTTTTGTAAGGTTGTGGGAGCTAATACTACAACATATGATTGAATCTGGGGTTAAATTATTGGCTTGGCCTTTCAAATGTTCCTGATGACAGAAAAAGTGGGGAACAAGACATGAAAACACAGAGCCAGTACTAGAGGGGCCATCATTTCGTGACCGAGTACAGCCTACAAACAATACTTGAAGCAAATGATCTTTACGCAATGAAGAATGTTACACTTGTATATTACTAAAGCAACTGAGCATGAAAGTTTTGATTTTTAATTAACGGTATATGATAATAATAAAAGTTAAAGTAGTAGTTGGACAACGGAGGGGTGAAGATTCCATTCAAGGAAAAGAATAATAAATTGAAGTAATGACACCCTGAACGTAAGTGCCCAGTGTCATTAATAGTAATATTCCCAAAACGTTAACGTGATGCAGGTGACAAACACCAGATCTTGAACCAAGATTCAGGATTTCTCTTGAAGCGTAGTTTAGTTTAGTGAGGAGTTAACAAAAGAGAATTTTAGGTTAAAAATCCTATTGGTTTTGGCAGTGTCCTTCTGGCCAGATATTTATGGGTGACAGCCAGATTTTGGGTCCCAAATGCAGCTTTAGTTTTTTTTTTTTGTTACAACAAATGCAGCTTTAGTTGAAGCATCACGAAGGACGAGAATCCAAGCAGGGTGCTGTTGGATAATGGAGGGTAAGGGTAAAGGTAAGAGCTTCATTTAAATTTCTCTCTCACTCGCATCACCTACAAATTGAGGGGCCCTCATGTTACTACAAAATTTTGATTTTTATACTTGTGATTTGCAACTAAGGCCTCGTTTGGTAGCCCCTTGGAAAGGAAGTTGAGTTGGGTGCCGTATGATTAATAAAATAATATTTTTATTTAAGATAAAATACTGAAAATATGAAAAATGAATATTCACGGTAAGTTGATGGTACCAACGATACTTCAAATCATATAATTGCGTTAAGTTGAGCTGAATTGATTTAAGTTCAGCGTTACAGCTTGATTCAACCTACCATGCTTAGGGTATGACTACGTTGACACAAGAAAAGAAATTACCTGACTTCTATATTTTCTCTCCAAGCGTTCAACCTAATAGTCAAAACATATTTAATAGCTAAGGTATCTATCTAATCAACAAACATATCTTGAAGGACCGCATATAATCCATGGTTATTTAAATTATTCTATAGACAACGCAATTGGGTGGCCATTAATGTTGCATCTCATAATCGTTTACCATTTTTTAACTAAAAAGGTAAATAGTTTAGTTTACTCAATTTTGTTAGGTTGATCTGTAAGCTTTTCAACCTCCTAATTGTGTAATAATCTATAGGAAGCAACTTTGTGTATAGGCCAGATATAGTGTAACTCACCTTGAATTCCATGCAACATACAAGATCCACCTCTAGTTCCCAAATCTCTAACAAAGTTACAAGAGGTAAAGCAATTAAAGCATATACCATTTATATCGTAGGTGGATACAATGACAAGAAAAAATCACCTCCTCACAAAGATGTCCAATTTTGCTTTAGCTGAGAGATAGTGTCAACAAGAAATGCATTACTAGCACTGATTGGTTCAACATCAGAGAGATATATACTAGCCTACTGCCTATTACAAGTGCAATTATAGCACAGTCAACATCCTGCATTCAAATAACAGCTCACATGAGAATGAAATGATTTAGCTGCTCCCTCAGCTTATAAAAAGAAATCAATCCACACCACTAATTTGGTTGAACCATACTGAAATGAATGTAGTAGGCTATAATCTGGAAACTTTGAAATGTTTTTGTCCTCCAAACATGGCATATCAAGTCTAAGCAGCTGCATCCTCTTCATCCCCAAAACTCAGATTTAATGTTTGTAATTTAAAGCCTGAACCCTGTATGGTTTCTACCAGAACTGGAGCCACACCAGTAGCTTGTACTGTAGTCTGTTTTTTCAACTGTATCGGAGCACAAATGGTTAGTAATGACATGAAACTTCAAGTTGTACGATTGGAGTACAGCAAAGCCATATAATGCTGACTTTTTTGAAAAAATTAAATCGGCATATAGACAAGTAATGACTAGCATCTTGTTTGATGGCATTTATAGTTGAAGGTATACTGTTTTTTGACCTACTATTGCTATTGAATATTAAGAGGCATTTGAGGACTGCATACCTACCAAGCAAGCAACATACCTCAACACTTGCGATTCCCTCAATAATCTGAACCTTCAAATCTTTAACACCCTCCATCCCCTACAAAAGCAGGAAAGAACATTAATGAGCGAGTCTTGAGGTGAAGTGCCCCATAGGATAAAGAAAAACGTAGCTAAAGAATGAACAAATTATTTCACATTATAAAATTAAGTGAAACGCATATGACAAGATTAAGCTAAAGTTGTTGCCACAAACAAGAAACATCCTGGCACTTCATTTCCATACTGAAAGCAGCATATACCATATAATGATGAATACATATCAAATTTACATGTGGAAATTTCGAATATTGTAACAGATTACGGAAATGAATACGAGTATGATCACATTATCTTGTTCTTACACACTATATTTTGGTGTAATCCTTCATTTTTTCTATTCTTCACATCCAAATCAAATACAAGGTCGACTATGGTTCCCCAACTCCCACATTAATCAAACAATATCTTATTGCGATCCAAGGTTGACTAAATTGTATTAAAAGACTAAGGAATATATATTGTGGCCTTAAGGTATAAACAAAGACAGATTTAACAAAATATTTTTAATAGAAAATTGATGCAGAAAACGTCATAGATTGATTAAGATTTCAAATCATGGCATGTTGGCAAAATGGGCAACTCATAAAAATATTTATACCAGTACCAAAGAACCAATGAAACTGTGCTCATGTCTTTAAGACTCGAAAACAATGGATAACCATTTTACAAACTAGATTCCAAAAATAAGCAAGCAACACTATTAGCACTACTAAGTTCATGAGGGAACTCAGAGAAAAGAACTATTAGGATCAAAACTACGTTCAAAGAAAAAGAAAGTAAATTAAGAATGTCATAGTTACCTCCAGAGCTTTGGTGACTGCTGGAATGGCTGATTCACTCAGTGCTCCCTCAGCCTTCAAATTCCCAACTGGTAAACAGTGAGTCACATAAAATAATACAAACCATAAAGTTTCTAAATGAGGGCCTAATTGCAACAACATATACAAACCATTCAACCGAAAGAACTGGACCATCAACGAGTTTTCTGGTCAATTTCAAGGCCATAATTGTTATCAGAAACTGTTGCTTGGATAAGTGAAAGTGAAGGCTTTTTTTGGAGCAAAATCAACAATAACGGGAATTGTCAATAATCAAATGAGTTTTCACATAGGCATTATAACAAACAGCTGTTGGTCGAAGTAAAACTAGAGGTACCTGAAAGAACATGGTAAGAGTATCCGATGGGGAAACGGGAACTACAATGGGTTGCTGTTCAGACGTTGATGGTTCTTCTTGTGGGTCCTCTTGTTGCTGCGGAACCTGGGTTTCTTCTTCTACCGCCTTCACCGAACTGAGTCTAGGATTCTTACTTCTCTGCAGTTTGAGAGCCCCGTGGGTGAAAGTTGAAATGGGGACAATACAAGACTGCGAGTGGACATTTCGAAAAGCCAAGTACAGAAAAGAACCGGGAATTCTACAAGTGGGGCAAAATGGGAGGAGAGACGAAAATGCAGACATTGCGACCATCATGATGCATGTGTTACCGGAGAAATGGATAGAGCTGTGAGTCGAAGAGCCCAATTTGTGTCCCTCTAACGTCTCCCTATCCCTTCAGCTTTTCTCCACTTGCTCCAATTAAAGAAGGCCACGTAGCTCATACGGGTAATGCGTCTAGATACAGCGTAAACGTCATTACCAACCTCCGTCGGCTATAAGTCTGATGCGTTCGCCGCCGATTCTACTCTAAGGACTAAGAGTACTTTATTACACAAGTGAATTCTAATTGTGCAGGATTAGTGATCTCTTTTCGGCTAATAATCCGTTATTAGATATTCGTCAAGCATATCTTTGGAGCCTTGTCATTTTTGTTTTGGTATAAAAAATTTTAAAAAAAAGTTAGACTCAACTACAATTTAAAAACAGGACGGACTTTTTTTTTTCTTAGGCGATACTAATATCAGGCAAGACAAGTCAACGTAAACCTAAACACTCAAGAGCTAAAATACGTCCCTAAACGTCACAACTAAATTAAAAATATAGCGTAAGATACTTGAGTATAAATGAGGAGCGTAGTTTTCGGTCTAAGTTTCAAAAAATGATAAACGAAAATAAATCTAAATTGTTCCCATTTTACTATATTTGAAAACAAAAAAATTGACAACAACCAATTGCAAAATACTCAACCAAACAAGTTTATTCTTTTATTTTTTGTTTTTGAGAACAATAAACACTTGTTAAAATGGAAATAAAAGGGGCCCAAAGAGGGTGTTAGGATTCCACGAATTATTTGCTTGTAATTTTCTTTGGATTAATCTCAATATCTCGCATCCTAGAATGGATAATCCTTTCAAATTCAGCATAGGATGATTTGGAAGATGAGGCACCAAAGGCTGATTCAAAAGCTGCAATGTAGGTACAACAGTTTTGCATATGCATGCCACTTGACCCAGAGCCAAGAATATATGATTGAAGAAGGTTCAAAGAAAGTTGGGGACTGCACATAGAGGGGCTAACTATAATAATCACATATATATTAGGGGCCGAAGTAGGGTTTTGTCTATATATTCAGAAATATGTAACAGGTTCCTTCACCTACTTAGTTTTCACCTGCATAAATCTAAGGTATTAGCACTGACAATCTTCTTCCACCTGCCCAGCTGCAAAAACATAGAAATCAATCAGCTTTTTCTTCGTCCTAACATATATAAACACATGAACACGGGGCCGGTTCATAAAATGTTCAGTTGCCCAATTCTACTATGATGCAAAATCAGGTCATTATTATGAACTGCCTTTGGCACACATTCTTATTTTGCATGCAGTGTAAAGATTCTCAGTAATTAGAAATGCAAAAGAAAACGAAAGAAAAATAATTCATGGTTTGAACTTTTAAAAAAAATAGCCTTGTGGGGTTTAAGGCTTTACCTCTGAGATTGACGGCCAGGTTTGCTTGGACATCAGCTTCAGGGTTATATTCCTTAAACATGACTAAAAGTATGTTATTCACAGAGGTAAGCACAAACTAAGAAGAAAAGAAAAACTTCACATAAGTACAGAGTTAAACGTAAAAGTACACTAAGAACATGATTGATTTGGTATGATAAAAACTCATCCGTCAGCTCCTTGGCCTCATTACATAAGAAAGCCATATTTGCATTTTTGGTTTTCCACGAACCCTTCATCTGTTATAAGAACAATTAACATAAAATATGCCATGCTCTCCCTCTTAATACATAAATTGAACATATGAAGAATTACCGATATTAACAATGCAGATCATAAACAAACCAACTTACACATGTTGACAAATTTGATTGGGCTGCATTTAAAATTTGACGCCTCTCAGAATTTGATGAAAATAATGATGATCCAGCCACCTTCAGCTAGACAAAACGCGGGGAAGCATGTAGTCAAAACAGTAAAACTGTCAAATATGATAGTTAATCATAGGCCTGTTTGAAAACCATGAAATCATAGTTTTAAAAGAGTTTTTAGTCTAAATCTTAGTTTTAAGAAATTTTAAAACAGAAGCTATATTTGTCCATAAGTACTTCTGAGTAAAACCATAGTTTCAGATAAGTTGGTAGGATTAGCTTTTAGACTAGTAAAAGAGTTTATGGACTACCAATTTACTATTTTGCCCCCATTTTTTCCCACTCTCTCCTCTTCTTTCTCCTCTCTCTCTCTCTCTTCTTCTCCTTCGCGTCAACTCACGGGTTGCTCCCCTCTGTGTCGCCGTCGCTGCTAGTGGGTCGCTGCAAGCCGTGGGTCGCCGTCACCGCTCGTGAGTCGCTTCAAGCCGTGGGTCGTCAGTCACTGTGTGTCGTTGCAAGCCGCTATCACCGCTTGTGGGTCACCGTCCATCATCGCCCTCCGTCATCAGTAACGTCCTCACGTCCATCCGTCAACAGCTCCATCTGTCAAAGAAGAGAAATGAGAGGATGAATATTGAGGCTGCGATTTTTTTTTTATCTCATACCCTTTCTGATAATTTACTAATCACAAAAATCATTATGAAAATAACTATCCAAACACTTATTTATTCAGAACTACTTTTTTTTTCTATAAGCTCTTATCCACAAGCTCTTTTCTAAAAACTGTCCAAATTTTTTTTTTCTATAAGCCATTTTCCAAAAGTCTATCCAAATACACACATACTTTACTGTCCACAATATAGGATTATATATTTTGCATCATAATTTAAATCCTAACAAATCTAAAGTGGTTAGACGACACACTAGAACTGAGAAATGCATTTGATCTTCAGATGAATAGCGGCCACTGAATCATACAAATGCCAGTGCATAATGTTTATTTTACATTAACATTGACAACTCACATTATTATCAAGTTGATGAGCTCCTTGCAACACCTTTGATGGTAAATTTATGTCAGATAATTTTCCTCCAGAATGATATGGTTGCTGAAAGAAAATTAGACCTCGCTTAAGTTTCCTTTTTTGTTTTTTTTAATTTCAAACTAGCAGGAGACACAAATTTCATAAGCTCCGGGGTAGCAAATGGAAAAGAAAACTAAGACTTTATAAACCGACATTATCATCCCCTCAGACAAAAAGGAAAAGTGCCTATAGCACTCGGACCTGATAAGGACAAGCAACAATTCTTCCAAAAAGTCCTTCGCTTACATCAGCGGCGCTGATAGAGTAGGCGGCCTTCGTAATCCCATGTGAAGTAAGGTAATCCTCAGCTTTCTTCGATAAAGAATGTCCTTTGTAAATCTCTAAGGAGCCAACCTGTTGAAAACTTGGAAAATGCGAAATGTGAATACTCGAATAGGAGAACATGACATTAAAAACAAAAGGTTGCCAGCAGCTTAAAGTCAATCCTATTAGTTTAGTATAGTTCTGATAACCAGAATAAAAAATAAAGCATCCCACAAGCTTAATGAAAAAAAAACAAAACACAGCCTTCCGCCGTCGAATGCGCAACCCGAGAAAAAGTAGGGTTAACAGTACTTACAGAAGATGCAAGAAGAACTTGGATGTCACTCAAACTCTTGTAAATGCCAACAACGTCACCCTTCCTGACGAGGTGGAAAGCATCCTTCTCTTCCGACATTGGAAACCTGCAAGCAAAAGCCCAACATCTTAGTTACAGAAGGAAGAGAAAAACTCATTCAACTATCCTAAAACAAGTTGTTCATTGCATGGTTCACCAACCCAGTTCCAGAATCACTGATGATCACCGCAAGACCTAATACCCAAAATCGATCAAGGAGAAAACGTTGAAGAGCGATGGGGATGACTATTCAAATTTCAAAGTTTCAAACTTTTGAAAGGGAGTGAGAGTGACAAACTGAGAAGACAAGGCGAGCAGCAAGTAGTAGTGTTTTTCTTTTTTTTTTTTTTGTTATAAGCAAGTAGAAATGTTTCTCGGGGAAGGAGCCTCAGAGAGCGAAATCGGTGGGAAGTGAAGTGAGAGAGGAGACTGAAACGGCAGTGACGAATCGTCGTAACGGTGTTAGGTTTACTGGGCTTTGGCAGGAAAGGGAAGTATCGCGTCCGTGGAGGCCCATTAATTTAATCATGAGGCCCAATTCTCGTCACCCTTTTATCCCAAGTTATGTTCAAGTGATATACCCATATGTGAGTTTAATTAGTAAAGAGATAAGACTATTTAGAGCGTATTTAATTTTTATAGAGTGTCATTTTATTATAGTTCTAGTTATAGCGTTTAAAGAGACATCCTAACTTTTAGGTGCATAAGTTAACGCCTGAAGGTAATTGATAGTTCATCCTACCCGACATTGGTATCACTTAAGATGAAAAGAGACTTCTCTATGTCCTTGGATCGTAAGTAACCTCAACTTTTTTTTTAAAAATTTCTGTAAAAAAAAATTCAAGTGATTTTCATATTTTATTCTTTTAGTTATATAAGAGATAATTAAATATTTGAAAATCAATATCAACTAATCCAGGAATATATAATAGGAAATATGTACCTGATAAAACTACTCATAATTCATGAAATTTTCAATAAACCATTAAATTAGCATAATACTAAAATAAAACTACTTCATTAATATATTTATAACTATTGTAAGGGGTCTTCCCCATTTTTACCAAAAAAAAATATTTATAACTATTGATTAATCAGTGCCTTTTTTAAATGTGTGAACCTAAAAAACTAAAAAAAAAATTGTATACATCATGCATTGCGTGAGAGGAATTGTTTGAGCTCATGCAAATATATTCCTCTGTTGGCAAATATATATATATATACATATATTCCTCGGTAAAAATTATGGGGTTATGATTAAAATTAAGTTTTTTCTGTAATTAATTAAATTAAATTAAATCAAATCCTTAAATCATTTCAAGTATCCGTAAGGTAATTGGATGGCTTTAACGGGAATCATTTTTTCCCTTTTCGACCGAAAATAACCATTCTGTTATTGGGAGATGGCCAGCGTAAAGTGGAAATTGTGGTTTCTGTAATTTAAGAAGTAACACGGTCATTTAATATTAAAGATAGTGCTCATACTGTTTATTAGAGGAATTACCCAATCAACAGAACAAGACAAATTCGTTAGCGCCGACATATTTAGTCTGTAAAACGAATGATTATTCCTTCATAACCTCGTCCAAGGGGAAATCAGAGCTTGAATTGGGATTTTGTATTCCACAAGTAGTTAAAATTAATGATGATGTTTGGTCAAATTGTTATTAGTGGAATTACTGGCTCTCATTAAATTAATTGGTTGCACTAATATGGATATTTCTTTATTAGGATGACAAGCTATGCCATTTCACAAGCTGACGATGCTTGAGACAGTACATACAATTAATTATATGCTCCAACATTATATTCTTAGGTTCTAAAAAGCTTTACATCGGGAAAATCCACAGAAGCCAGTGAATTACCAATTCCTGATAATTAAAACAAAAAAAAAATCAATCAAAAAATGAGCAGAGATTCTTTTCCTACGGATCCTCAACGCTTATTATTCTTCTTCTTTATACCTTGTGATTATATCATCAACTCTACTTTTACCTCTCATGTTTTCTTTTGCCTGCTGATCATTTGTATATCATATGAACTTAGAACAATCCTAGAACATCTCAGTCCACCTGCTCACCAATTAAATCCAAACCCATGATCAGAAATGAGAGTCCTTGGAAAAGAAGGAAATAGAAATGAACCCCATGTGCTGATAGAAGGCTTCTGGCAGATGCTGTGAGTAAAAGAAAAGCAAGTGCAAGCTCCTTCCTGTAGATTCTGTTTCTCTTCTTCTTCTTAGGAGCTTCAACTTGCTTGAGTTTTGTTAGTAACTCCAAGCCTGATTCAGAATGCCTCCTCAGAATTTTCTCTTCACTTGAGGATTTTGATTCTCTCTCAGCCAGGGATAACAAATCCGACTCAGATGATCTACCTGTCTTCTTTGTCACCACCCATTCATATGCACTTCCAAGCTGAAACAGCCCAGAAACCATGGCATTGAACTTTGTCACCGACATGGTGTTCTCGAAAAGTAGGTAAGGTACTAAAAATGGGACAGATTTTGGAGCAGGAAGTATGTTCAAGAAAGACATGAAAATGGGGACATAGCAGATTACCCAAAGGGGTAGTTCAGCTTCTGGTATGAACATGGTCAATGGTAGGATGATACAGAACAATGTGAATGAATAGAAGGGAAGTATCAGTTTCCTCAGTAGGAAGAAAAGAAAGATCAAGTTTGCCTTCTTCCATGATGTTATCTGCACAAAACCAGATCAGATTTTTTCAGAATATCAAATTCATTGATAAAAAAAAAAAAAACTCCAACATGGGGGGAAAGCTAAAAAAAACTCCAACATGGGGGAAAAGCTAAGACCTTGGAAGTTATTATAGCAGGAAGGCAGAGACGGAAGAGCTGCATTGGACCAGAATGCCAGCGATGTTGCTGTTTCTTGTAAGCCTCGTAAGATTCCGGTAATTCACAAAGAACTTTGACATCGTTAAGGAAGATGAACTTCCATCCATTCAAGTGAGCTCGAACAGCTATATCCATGTCTTCCACTGTGGTTCTCTCCAGCCATCCACCAGATTCCTCCAAGGCCTTTATCCTCCAAACACCTGCTGTTCCATTGAATCCGAAGAAATTAAGGAAATGGCCATTCACCTGTTGCTCAACCTCAAAATGAAAGCACAGGTTAATGTTCTGAAGCCTTGTGAGTAAGTTCTCATCTTTGTTCACAAAGGCCCATCTTGCCTGAACCAGACCCACATCCGGCTTTCCCTGTAAAAGAGAAATGTCAAGGCGACATCTTTTTAGAGAAAGTACAGTAATTTCTTTTCAGACTTGTCTTTATCTGAGTTTTCGTAATAGTACCTTGAAATGGGGGATGGTTTGTTTAAGGTAATCAGGGTTTGGCTGGAAATCTGCATCGAAAATTGAGACAAACTCGTAATCTTTAACATAGTCACATGACATAGCTGACTTAAGATTCCCAGCTTTGTAACCAGTTCTGATCAATCTATGCCTGTAAACAATGTTCACCCCCTTCTCTTTCCACGAGGAAACCTCTTCTTTGATCAGAAGTTGCACATGTCCATCGCTTGAATCGTCCAACACTTGAATTAATATTCGGTCCTTTGGCCAATCCAGTTGACAAGCAGCACCGATCGATTGAGCATAAACCTACATAAAATTAAAAATCAATGATTGAGCTGATTATGAAAACCAATGAATCAATTGAATTCTACTGGATCAATTTCTTCTCTCTTACCTCTCTCTCATTGCACATGGGAATCTGAACTAGTACCATTGGGAAGTTTGAAGGGTCCTCAACGTCACAAGAATCTTCTTCGATGGTGGGTTTCAACTTCTTGTACTTGATCCAGAAACAGCCAATACAGAGTATGAGCCGATCCAGAGATTGGATTAAGAACAGGACAATGCAGAACTTGGAGACGGAGACGACGATAGGAGCAATGTAATCTTCTCTGAAAGAGAGCCAAGCCATGTAAGACCACTGAAGAAGGCCTGTGACTTCCCATGGCGGAATCATACTACGCAAATTCCACTTGTTGAAATGAGCAATGAGTTCCATGGCCAAGCCCCCAACTGAAAAAGCGAGAAAAACTTTGATGAACCTGTAGAGCCTTCCTCTGTTCTTGGAATCTTCATCGCTTACGTCGGATAAGCAAATGCGTTTCTTGACCAAGGAGAACGTGGCTTTCAACGCCATGGTTAGCCACGAGAAGCAGGCGAAAACTCTATGGAGTTTGAGAAGAAGAACCCATGTGAACTGCTTGGGACTTGCCGCCTTTTGCTTCTCAGGAAACAGGGGAGACTGCGAATCGTTGACATGTAACGACGAGAAGTCCTTGGTCTTCTCGATCGTCACCGGAACTGAATTTGGAGCCATCACTTTTCCTTGGATTTCAAGTTGGAAGAAAGAAATCAATGAAGGCAGTTAGATCTCAGGCGAAGATCTTGGGAACAGAAGAAAGTTTCACCTATGGAAATGAACAGTGAGGAGAGCCATTTGATTTGGAAAACTTTCCACCGAATTCTGAGTCTAACCAGAACCCAGAAATTCAAACTGAATATTGCATATCAGCGGAGCTCAAATTTCTAGTCTCGTTAAGAGTAAAAGCCCAAGGGAAGGAGGGAGGGAGGGAGAGAAAGCCACTTTGACAGGCTTAAGCAAGGTATTAATAAAGCACAGAGCTACAAGTCAAGAACCAGTTTATGAACACGATTTTACGTGAAGTAAACAATAGTGAGATGCAATCAAACCTCTTTTACTCGCAGAATATCTCCGACTTTGATTGGTTGATTGATATATTAAACGAACAGCCTGGCCTCATTCACCAATGTCCGATGGCCACGTAAGCAGTCAACACGCTAGGAATTTTAATCTTATATTTCTCAATAAATCTGTCGGAGTGACAACTAGATACAACCGAACTGCATATTATCTCACCGCACGGCAAAATTCTTCTTGTCTGTTGCATTGCACGCTGAGAATCAGCCACATGAATTTCCTCGCAACCTCTGTTTCCCTCTCACTAATGGTAACAACTGATAAGTCAAAGATGGAATGCTTCTTCTGAAATCTGAATAAAATAACTTCTAGCAACATGATTTCACTTCAGCATTAAATGAGAACAGAACACTCAATGTTCTGTTGGATTACTTAATGGCCGCTGTATAATTTGTTATCGAGTAGTAACATCAAGATAAGAGCACGTTGACATTGCCAAAAAAGCCCATTCAGGTTGTTACTCTTGGCTTGGCTTTTAGTTCCTGAGTTTGAACCCATAGTTTTGTTGGATTTCGAGCTGAGAAAGTCAACCATATCGTATGTGGTATAGAACATGAATGAGAAAATGAAGACAACATTCGTGCCTCCATTGATGCCGTGTTTAAGGGTTGAAGTCAAACTATGACCATGTTGCTTCTGTTTAAGCAGACGTTGATGGGATTAAAAAAAATCTAATAATTTTTCAGATTAATTTTCTTATTTAGCTCGTTCATGGCAGGGATAAAAATTAATGGCCCTAAAAAATGTACTGCATCATGCAACAGAAGACTAATGTGATGGTAATATAATTTTCTAAGTGGCACAAGGAAGCCATTTTTGACCACTTTGCCTAAAATGTAAACGCCATGATTTCATAGCGAGAAAGCAAGCCACTTGGTACCTTCATGGAGGGATCGTGGGGGGTGGGTTAGAGTTTTCTTTCCCTTTATTATTATTATTATTTTAGCGGCGTCTCAGTTAATTCTTTTAATAGACAGCGTTAGACTTGTGGGTGTGGTTTGGGATAGGAGAGGGCGTGTCGGTGGGAGATCAAAATTTGAAATAATATTATATATTTGAGCTAATTAATTAATTAGAGCAGTGGGGCCTCCCTTTCTTGTAAAGAGCTTTATCTATTATAGTTGCCCAGTTGGTACAGAGAAAAATAAGATGTACTTAGTTATTGTTGTGTAAAGCTTCCATGAATGTCAATTCTGAAGCTGCTTTAGTGGATACTGATCCATTTTGCTCTTTTGCTTTAGATGCATGTGAATCACGGCTTTCAAATATCTATTTCAAAATCCATCTTTTGTTATATATAAAACTGAACCTCTGATACACTACCACTGAATCTGTCCTTTTATTTCAGTCTCGTGAATAACATCGAAGCTTCCTAAGAGCTTTGCTCATTCATCAAAATTTTCTGCTCTGTTTCACCTCAGAGGAGTAACTTGTAACTGAATAAGTTCTGGAATCAGTTGCATTGAATGAAAACACAGACACACATATTCTTTATACTTTATTGGTGATTTTGTCGGTATGGTGTAAATTTAGTTGAGTATCTGTATTTTTTAAAATAATTAATTTTAACATTATGTTATGATGTGTAGCAAGTTGGAATTTTATCTGTATTTGAGATCTTGAATTGAAATAATGTTCAAGTGATTTTGTAAAGCCTCTTTACATTTGATGTTAGGACAAATAACAAAGGGAATAAATTATTGTTTTTCAGTAACCTTTTTTTCTTAATTGTTTTTATCTCTTTATCTATGAAAAAGAAAGGTGATCATTACAGAATTTTATTGGTTGAGTAAATTAAATAAAAAGGAATAAACTTTAAAGAATCAAATTAAAAAAGGAACAGCCATTTTCACAAACCTAACCACAATTTACTCCCACAATAGCTATAAATTATAAAGAAAGCTCTTTACCTGTCCCTTTTGTCCTCACATTGAAGTCTACTATTGTTAGCATCACAAACATATGGTTGAAATGAGACTTTTGAGTGTGAGCTGTATAAGATTTACTTGCAACCTCGCATGAAATCAAAAGGAACAGAGTAACCAACAGGAGTTGGTCCGAGTGATAAGTGACTTGGTATCGCTTAAACGAGGTATCAAGTTTAGCCTTAGCGTATGTAGAAAATCCCCGTTGGGAGACTCACCCACCATAGCCAGGTACGCGACGCGGGTCAGATCCGAATGTAGTCAGGATAAAATTTCGGTGAATCGGGTGAGCAACAAAAAAAAAAGAACAGAGTACCTCTATTTTCTATGAATAAAAACAAAATAGGTTTCACCTATTTTCTCAAGGGAAAAAAACCAGTGAAGTTCATTTGTGCCGTTTGTATTTGTTTTGGACATTGCTCTACAAAATCAATATTTTGTTTTGTGAATAAGGATAAGGAAAAGACAGTGTTGGATGGGTTTGTAGCATGAGGAAGAAGAAAGAAAAAGGTAGTGAAATGGGATTTGAGTGAGTGTTGGGTGTTGAGCAGACTTACATGTGCCCTTAGAATACCATCAGACTAGTCCCCATGTGATCATCTAATCTGTCCATACCTGTCTTCTGTCCCCATCCATCTTTCTCACTCACAGTTGTGAATTCCATCAATTATCCTCCTTCCTTTTTTTCCTCCATATTATTCTCTCCCACAAAATCACAACTTCTCTTCTGTATCAAAAATGATATAATAACCTATCACCAAAAAAAAAATGATATAATAACCTTCAATCATTATTCGTCAATATTGATCTCATAAATAAATCCAACCTCGAATCTGACTGGAGATCACCACTTCCCCAAGATCCACCTATTCTGGCTTGATTCCCCAGGTATCGTCTGCTGATCTTAAGTTTCCAGCATCTTTTTCTTTTTCTTTTTTCTTTTAATATGTCAGTTCCAGAATATTTAGAATATATACTGTAATCACCAAGTCACATGATTGATTATATACACACCTGTATACATAGATGACCACTTGATCATGACCAGCTTAATTCAAGGATTATATACGATTGAATCTCCCTTGACGATTGTGGGTTTCCAATAAAATTTGACAAGATTTTTTCTTTCTTCAAATAAATTTGAATCAGAAGCCTTTTTGATGCCCCTAACACCAAGGCCTTCTTTGTTCATCCATGGCGAAACTGGTGCACATGGGTTAACCACAGGTAATGCCAAAGACACTATACTTTGTATTATACATGAAACCGACCAGAGTAACATGCTACATACAAAAAACAATTCAAAATAACATATCAGCGAGGCTTATTAAATAGGAATGCAGTATGCACCCTAACAAGAAGACAATGGGCCACAGTATTATGAGCCACTAGTGGAGCTACTTCAGTACTTAACCGGCTATGGACTGTAGTAGTAGGGTTTCTTAGCCAAGACAAACAAGCACACCCACGCTCACAGAACAACTTGTTGATAATTGGACACACAATGGGATATGCCAATGTGTTGAGATGCCCTGCTTCAAACTTTTCTACCTTTATCTTCCTATGTTCAGTCACTTTCTACTGATGGCCTTCTGTACTGAAAGCCATTACTATATCCTGCTCCTCCTTGTCAGTAATATGTTTGGGGGACTATTCACAACTTGTAAATCATGACATGTTTGTGCCTTTTCCATGAAACATTACCTTGGTGGTCTCTTACTTTAAATGTTAGCAGGTTACTGAGGATCATGTCTGCGAACATAGTCTCACAGTTTTCTCTTTCGGGTCTTACTTACGTTAGCAGATTACTCAGACTAGAATATTCAGATCCTTTTGTTGTCATGAGTCTGTCAAGCGTCATAAACAACCCAAACTTACTATAGTGAAATAAATGATTTGGTAAAATATTCTAGGCTGATTAGTCTTAGGCCTTAGGGAAATTTAATGTTGTGCCTTTCGAGCAGTTTAATGTTATTTTGATTCATCTTACTGCAGCTCTAACCAATTACTCATTATGCCACAGAGAGACCCCGCCTATGCAGATAAGACTGTCAACTGTCTAACTGCAACGGTATGATTGAAGTTACAAGCTGTTCCTGATAGACTTTGATTGAGTAAAGATCTATACCAGATAAGCCACGTCCTACAACTCTCAACTAGGAAATGTGTTTTTTACTATTATCAATTTCCATGTCAGCATCGTTACCTTGATGAGAGTTCAAAGTTTCTATTCTACTTTGATTAGGAAAATAATGCAGAATAACAAATGGATTTCTCAACAGTATACAACTCCCGGACAATATAAATGAATATTGAGAGATATTTTATTGATCGGCGTGATGAATAGGGACAAGAATTGAAGAATGAGTTGGTTTCAATCAAGGCCCAAGAACACAAGCACTTAGCAGAATACATTAGTTCAGTACCTTTCGCTGTCCATGTTCAGCCTACCGGCCCACCAGCGGCATTCAAAGAAACACAGACACCCTGCATTTTGTAACTGCATGGGTTTTTCCTAATATCAAATAAGCTTCCATATTGAGCAAACAGATAAATCACTGATTTAGCAATCATCTATTGGCCGTGCTCAGTTTGGCATTTTCAGTAAGTGTTATTTCCCTTGTACTATAACCTTTTTCATGAAAATCACTACAATGCACAATCTTCATTCTTCGCTAGGCCGCCCTAATTACTATCAAAAGTCAAGATTGGGAAGCCTCAAATCCTTTGTGTCTCAATATCAACAATGAAGTAGTTACTTGCAATCCTTCTCTACTGATTCTGACCAGGTACCGCTTCAGGCCAATTTTTTTTTTTTTTTAAATCCAGGTTCCGCTGAAATCCCAGATCCAATACATGCCGATGATTATCCTCTGATTCCTATGCTGCAATTCTTCTTTATCTACAAAAACCCAGCCTCAATCACTCAATGTCTTTTCAATGGAGCAAGCATTGCTTAAGAATTAACAATTTGCATTGCGCTTCCTTTCCTTTTGGGTCTTATAGATAGGCATCACATTTAGTTGTTCGTGACAACCAAAATGTTCAAAACCTCCCAGGCTCCTCCAAATTTCAGAAAGCAAGAAGAATAACCTGTCAGAACTACGCAGAAAGCAGGAATGTGCATAACTTGAGCACGGAAAAAGCACAAATACTTCGACAGCATGAAAAGACTTGTGTTCTGTTATCTGCCCGGCGAGTCCTAAAGCCATTTAACATGGTGAAATAACCTGAATCTAAAGGCTAAGCAAGTGATGGGTTTGCTCCGCATATCGAACAGAGAGCTGAAATATGAAGTTGAAGCAGTAAAAAGTGGTTCCCAAAAGGTGCCGGGAGCCAGCATAGGATACAAGTGGCTCGTAAAATTAACCAAACTAGAGCCTTTTTCTCAGGGAGAAACAAGCATCCCGTGATGAACTGTTCAAAGGCAAAATCTGCCATCACTTCTCTGCCCTCGTATCATAGTCATAGGGCCACAATACCCGGGCATAACTTCAAACACCTTATGTGCGCCCTGCTAAAGGGGGCATGTTGTGGTCGTAGTTAAATTAAACCAGCCGACTCAACCGACTTTTGCTTTTGGGAATCAGCATCCAGTTAGCAATAAAAAAAACAGAAAAAGACGCCACATATAGAAATAAAACCAGACATTACCAAGCAAAAAAGTAAAATGTGAGCGAGAAATGAGAATGGCAAGGGTAAGACAATTTTTTTCTTCGCAAAAAAAAATTACATAGATTTTACACCCGTCTCCATTCAAATTATATAGAGTCTCAAGACTCAAAAAGTATTTATAGAGAATTTATAAAATTAATTTTAAAAAAATTCTTATAAAAATTAAATTCGTATTTTTATAAAATATAAATTTATTTTTTTTATGTGTGTCATCCCTCATTTATAAAAAGTAAGACAAAATAAAAGGAGAAAGAGGAAGATAAGGGAAAATATTGAGGAAGGGGCTTAAATAAAGAGAGACAACCATCAGTGCTTGTCCACTGAGGAGGCCCAAAGCCATCATACGCACAAACAGGCAGAGAAACTGACTTTAAGAAATCCAAAACGAAAGGCAGAGTCGCTGAAAGCGACCTTCATTCATGTAAATATGTGAAAAAGAGCTTAAAGGCTAAAAAGCAGTTTCCGTGTGTACAATTATTATTTGCCGTCGTTAGAAGCTGTCAAAATCTTTCACTTTCAAAACCCCACCTCCCTCACATTGTCATCTCAAACACGCACACCTCTTTTTCCCTAATTTGTCAAAAGTAGAATACGCCCGTATCATCAAAACCTGACGCTGATGATCTCATCCACCACCTTCACTTTATATAAACCCTGCTCAATATCCACCACCCAATTCCATTCCATCCATGTTTCCCTCTAAAACTGGCTCTTCCTATTTTTGGCCCCCAAACGTCCATTCAACACACTACAGAATTTTTCCCATTCTCCATCTCTCTGTTTTCCCAGTTGGCCTCTTTGCCGTAGCGCGAGAAGGATTATTGAATTCCTTTTATCCAGATACTTTCGACATATCAATTTTGGTTCTTCAAGGGTTTTCCTATCGGTAATATAATATTTGTGCGCCATGAAGTTTTTATTTGTTGTTTGTCCGTTTCTTGGTGGAGAATTTATCTGATTTTGCTTACATACGCCATCATCTCATCATGGTGAGAAATAACGTGCATTAGTTGGATGATTATTCTAGGTGTGTCGTTTTCTACTGTGATCTTTTGACTTCTTTTTCCTTAAGAAAGCAAGGGTATATATTAAATATGGTACCATGAATTCGTTTAAATTTGGTTGGGTCAATACACGGCTGGAAAAAAGACTTTCTAAATCGGTTGAAAATGGACTTATACACCGAACTTTGATCCGGTGTAGAAACAGCCCGTGTAAAAAGTTTAATATTCTACACCGGTTGTATATGACCGGTGTAAACAATCAGTTTTTTTAAATCGGTTATTTCATACAACCGGTTTAAAAAGTAATGTCAAAATAAAAAAAAAATCAGAAAAAAAAACTCTAGATCTGAAATTATTTTCTTCTTCGTCACAAATCTGAAGGAAGAGAAGAGTGATGAAGAAGAATAGGTACCTGTAAAATGCAAGCAGAGAACAAAAAAGAGGAAGAAAGAAAAAGCTAAAGAACCCAGAAACGAAAGAAACAAAAACTTAGATATATGCGCAGAAATGAAAACCCATAAACATCATCACCTAATTGAAGATATCACAAAAACATCGTCACAATTCCTTTTGGTTACCTGCTCAAAAGCAAACAAAAATATATTTAAACAGAACCCAGAAATAAATGAGGCAAAAACTCAAATATATATATAAAAATGAAAACCTAGAAACGCCGTTACCTAATTAAAGATATCACAGAAACATAGTCACAATTCCTCCGACTTACCCAGTTAAAAGTGAACAGAAATATATTTAAACAAAATCGAGAAAGAAATGAACAAAAAAATAGACACCCACCATCGCAGATCTAGATCTTCTTCTTTGGTGAGCTTTAGAGGTTACAACGACTGACTTCAACAACAGAGAACAACGAGTACAGGTATGGGTCATCGCATATCTAGGTCTTCTTCTCGGCGAGCTTTAGACAGTGTGTTACGAAGGTGGAGCTTCCTGTCACCATGTGTTCTCCCTTGGCTAGTTTTCTCCAGGGACGACGATATGATTTGTGAAGATAGGGAATCGTAAAAAATTAATGCCACCGCTCATGACTTTTTACAGCGGTCATATTTTATGACCGGTGTAAATATTTCATCTTATTTACAAAAATGCCATCGGTCATGACTTTTTACAGCGGTCATATTTTACGACCGGTGTAAATATTTCATCTTATTTACAAAAATGCCACCGGTCATGACTTTTTACACCGGTCATGACTTTTTACAGCGGTCATATTTTACGACCGGTGTAAATATTTCATCTTATTTACAAAAATGCCACCGGTCATTTTTTTTAAACCGTCTCCGCAGTGACCGGTTTAAAAATGGGGCTTTAAAAAGCCTATTTTCCAGCAGTGATGCCTTCCATGTGATTTTAAACCATTTGGTAGTGCGCGATTACCTGACAAAGTAGTCCCATCTGTTTTACTTACAATTCTTATAACCTATATTTCATGATATTTATGTTATTTTTTCTTTTTTCTCCCTTGTAATTATAACAAGGTTAGAGTTTAATTTTACACTGACAATTCTAAAATATATAAAACTTGATTTAAGTAAGTTACACATAATTTTCATAATTTTAAATTAATAATCTTAATATTTTACATTTTGACTATTAACATCTTATCGTTAAAATTAACATTTTTTTATATCATAATTTTTATATTTTTTATTATATAGTATTTTATTTAAAAAAATAATATTTGACAATTGACATATAATTTTAATTTTTTAAAAATATCTAAATAGCATTTTACATGTAATTTAAAGTATTTTCTAAATATTTAAAAAATATAAAATATTTTAAAAAATTAAATAGTTATTTGATCAATTTTAATAAAAATTATAAGCTATTTAAAATTATATATAAACTGTCGAGTATTATTTTTTAAATAATTTGATATATAATAAAAATTATAATATGATAAAAATTATTAATTTTAACGGCATACACTTTTTAAATAAGATATAAAATATTATAGTATTTAATTTAAATTTTTAAAGGCTATAAAGATTATATACAACTGATAACAAGTTTATAGAATTTTATATATTTAAACTTAAGAATTGTTGTGTAAGTAGTAGATATCAATTTTTTTATTTAATCAATTTGGCTCTATAAATATTAAGAAATAAATAATATTAAATTTACTCATTTTATGATATTTTAAATAGAAAAATGATCAAACAAAAACTTTTAGATATTCACCACTAAAAAAAATTAAAATTGGATATTGGCCCATTGTAACGTCAAAGATTTCGAAGAGTAGAACGTATTTGGAATGCACAATAAACCCAGAGAGAAAGAAACATAAAAAATGTTAAGTGTTTTGGAATGAAGCTGGACCCTGCCGTGGTATTGTCTTTTAGGGGGGTGTTAATGAGATGAGACCATTGCAAATGGTGGCGTTGATGCGTGCCTCGAGATCTCTTGTGGATGATGACAGAGGGGAGGAAAATGACAATTGATACGCCTTCAACCATCTTCCAGCGTTGAATCAGTATGAAGAAAAAGAATCTCCGTCTTTCTTGCTCGATCTTCTTTCCCATATACACACACATATTTGATCTTGATAAATTTGATGTTGGGATGTTCCTAGTAAGATGTCTTAAACTTTGAATTAATCTTGTGATTTTTTTGGCCACATTGTCATTCTTCCCCTTCTTTCTTAATACAAACCTCAGACGGCTTTTCTTCTGGGGACCAAACGTCGACCAGTCAAATTAAATTGTATAGCATTCGAAATCGTATTAGACTATCAAACGCAAACAAAACCCAACCGTTTCTTTAGGAAAATGCCAACTTTCTTTCTTTGTTTTTTCCTTGTTCGGTAGAGATAATTAATATATATATATTAGATATATGTAATAATTACGATACAATGTCGTCTAAGAGAAGCACGTCTCATTGTATAATTTAGATTTAGAATATAATTATAATAAATACATAATTTATGAAGAAAATACAAGTAAAGGGATTTCATCTTTAAATTTAGTAAAATAGAATGGGCATTATAGTTTTGAGGTTTACATAAATCTGTTTCAGAAAATAGAAACTAAACCACACAAAACTCCTATACGTTTTGATGAAATCGCAGAAAGTGGGGTATTTCAATAATAAATTATAATTTAATAAAAAGTGTGGGAAAACGAGATATTCACATAATTTTGCTAAAGATCATAAGAGGTTAGTGTATAACTGTGTGTGTATATATATATTATTACAGAATCTAATTTTGTCGACATTTTTAAAAAGTGATATTTGAGTGAAAAATTTATATTGCATAAACAAAAAGTCTGGCGCATTTCACAAGACATAATTAGGAAATAATCTGGATATATAAATGAGTATTATTTTATGAGAATTAATGATATGTAAATGTAATAAAATACGTAAATATGCGGATATATAAGAATACGTTGTATGCGTTGATTAATGGAGAAGCAGGATTGAGATAAGTCACAATCAAAAACAGATAGCCAACACAGCACTGAGCAAGAGGAACTGGTAATGGCTGTCCAGTCCTCCTTCTAACTACCATTCCAATGCCTATTATCACTGTTTTTTTTTCCTAAATATTTTTTTTTGGGGGGATTAAAATATTTAATAGTAAAAACAAACAAATAGGTCCTAATCAGGCGTCAAATTAAAAAGATTAGATACGTTACCCCAATGTTGCTTTCATTTAAAAAAAAACCCTAAAATGAAACAGGGCCAGAGAAAAAACAACATCATCAATCACTTTCGCACGTCAACATCACAGACCCGTGGGATTTGGACGCTTCTCTTTTCAAAACCTCTCCCCTATTTTAAACATAAACTCGGTTCTCCCATTCATTCCATTAACCTGTGTTGGGTAAAGACAAACCATGTGAGGTCCTCCACTCTATGTTCTCATCTACAAGCTCCCCACCCTATTATTATTATTATTATTCTCCACCGTTTCTATTAGCATTTTTCACGCTGCTTGCTTGCTTTTTCATGCAAGGGCGGCCGTTTTTTTCTTTTTTTAAATGCTTGTAGAGATATAAAATCCTCATGATAGATGGCTAACCTAAACTTAATTCCATGCTTTTATAACACGTGTCATATGATTTTTTGATAATTAAATTGGTTTTCATTAATAAATATATTTCTTTTCTCTCTTGTCAAGGACAATTAATTAATTAAATATGTACGCACATAATATCAACATGTATGTGCCTATCACGAGTTCGAATCTATGGAATTTCACCTATCTAAGAAGCAAATCAAATGCGAATCTATTCATTTTATTGCATAGAAGCTTGTGTTGCCTTGATTCATTCATTTAATTCTTACTCATTTGATGGTTAGTTAAATACCTACAAATTGAATTTGATATTTGGCAATACACTTGTATATATATAGTGAAAAAATGGAATGCATAGGCCAGTAATTAAATATAAAAGTTTGAGTTGTATTTAGATAAATTCTCAGATTTTTTGAATCCTACAGTATATTCTTAAACTCTTACTTTCACGTGAACAACTCGCATGTCATTAATTTATTCATTATTTCATTAAAACAATACCAGGCTGTATTTTCACCACGTTTAAAATTCACTAGATTCTCTATATTTAACTCAAAATTCAAGTACAGCGAAAAAAAAGTTTGAAGGATATTTGAGCGGATGAGGGATGCCATAACATTAGTCACACAAACTTAAATAAATAAATGGCATGCAATTATTACACCCGGTTTTAGGAGCATAGAGGGAGCAGAGTTTACATAACACAACATCGAAGCTCAACTTTATCATGCCGTGTAAATTATTATGGCGGCTTAATTAAAACACCGTACCATGTAAAATTATTAATTTTAAGGATATTTTTTTTAGAGATTTCGAACTGCACATATTATCCTGGCAAAAAGCTATGCCCTTAATGTTTTATTGTCCATAGGTTAACGGGGCGTTTGGATAAGCTGTCTGAGATTAGGGAAGATTGAAACGATGTCGTATAGGTGGTTATAAAAACGACGCCGTGGGCATTGTCCCCATCAACCATTACCTTGTTGGAACTGGCAAATTTCTTGGCCCCAAAACCATTTCTCCTCTCTAATTCGCCGACTCGCGGAGCGCATCGACCTCTCAACCCCTTTCGTCCTTCCCCTATCGCGACTTGTTCGCACAAAATCTCTGGATTTCGCTACTAGTAGTCACTTTTTATCGATCTCAATGACATCCCTTTTTCTCTTTGGTAACTCGCTGCTAACGGAGGCCACCTAAGCCCTACTTCCCGCTATTCGGACGCGGCTTCTTCGATCTTTGATTTTGGTTTTGCTATACCCAATTGAAGATCTACATCCGATCTAGGGTTTTCCTGTAGCCCCTATTATACGAATCTAGGGTTTCTGATCGGGTCGAGAAGGTGGAATTCGACTGGAATTGATGTTTCTTTTCAAGGATGAAGTTGGGATCGATTCAGTATTCAAGGGACATGGAGGGCTATGCATGTGTCGGGCGGTGAGGAGTGGAAACAGAGGCGGCACATGTGGCCAGTCCCTGCCCCCGCGACGACTGTAGCTCCCGCTGCCGATTCCTCATCATCCGAATTCATATGCAAAGTATAATATCGTTCCCCTTATCACGTTATTGGGGATTGTTAGTCCCTCCCGTTTCTGTGTTGTCCTGTCCCTATGGGAGCTTCAATTTTTTTTTACTCCTAATGTTTCCCTGCACGATTTTTATCCTCACAATTATTATCTCCATGTGTTTGCTCGGGTCATTTCTCGATGTTTTAGTCTTATCTCTTGGGATATGAATTATGATAAAATTCCCTAAAATTTTCATTTGCCAAACCTTCCTAACGTTCGTACTTCCAATTTCACCTGATCTTTAACCTATTGAGGTTCTTATCTTCATCAGGTCTGGGTTTACTCATTTTATTGGGCATACGTTTGACCGTGGGAAATATGTCCTTCTTTATGCTAAGCTAAACGAGACGAGACTTGTCTTACTGGCATTTCTCTGGCCTTGAGCGAATAGACTTTACAGTTTAATTCGAGCCTCGACAATATACATTTCTCCCTCACTTTTTGGTCTATTCGTTTTATGACGAACTCATCTTTTAACGTTATTTCAATTGGCAATCGTCTTGTGTGAATATAATTGCATTTCGTTTTTTACGTGGTAAATGTTGTTGCCCGTTTAGGAGTAGCATTTTCTAAGGATGATTTCATTTGTTCAGGGCTCAGAGTTCTTTCTAATTTTCGTATGCCCTGGGGATTATCTGTTTTGCTAAATTGTTCAGTGAATCAGTGGCGTCATTCAAATTTTGTTTTGGGATAAATAGGCTTGGGGTATTTTTGGGCATGGCATTATTATTGTGACATAGGAGAGGAGGAGGATGGTTAGGCAATGGAGGTGGAAAGTTGTGTTTATTGCTTAATGTTTAATGGGCTTTTCCCATTTAATTCATATAGGTGTTCATGGAACCCTTATTCTGCTCGGGATAATGTGTTATGTATGCCTTTTATTCTAGAATTTTCTGTTATTTTTTAATTACTTAATAATCAATTGATGTTTTACAGAGGACAAACAGCTCCCCCTGTAATTCTGGTTTTGAAAGGCTGTTCGCAAAAAATAGTCTGGTTTTTAAGAAGACTGTTATGAAAAATTGATTTCAATGAATTGTACAGACCCCATTTTTTAGAATTTTATCCATATTCAAAATATTGGTTTTTACTATTTGTTATGTTAATGTTGCGAAGTTTTAAAGATTTGTGTGGTTTTCATTTTACAGGATGGACGTGAGATCCGTGTTGGTGATTGTGCACTTTTCAAGCCACCCCAAGATTCCCCACCTTTTATTGGAATAATTCGTAAATTAACGTTGAAGAAAGAAGAAAGTCCGAGTTTAGAAGTGAATTGGCTTTACAGACCTGCTGATCTGAAGCTTGCAAAAGGGATCCAATTGGAAGCTGCGCCAAACGAGGTCTTTTACTCCTTTCACAAGGATGAGACACCTGCTGCATCATTACTCCATCCGTGTAAAGTTGCATTCCTTCGTAAAGGTGTTGAACTTCCTTCAGGGATATCCGCATTTGTCTGTAGACGAGTGTATGACATTCAGAGTGAGCGTTTATGGTGGCTAACTGATAAAGATTACATTAATGTAAGTCTTCTGATATTTTTATTTTTCTACATCATAATTTTGTGTATAATAGCTTCGTTGATAAGCTTGTGAACTTTAAATCGATGCAGGAACGACAAGAAGAAGTTGACCAGCTATTAGATAAGACAAAACTAGAAATGCATGGGGCAGTGCAGTCAGGAGGCCGTTCTCCAAAACCCTTGAATGGTCCAACATCAACACCTTCACTTAAATCTGGTTCTGATAGTGTTCAAAATAGTTCTTCCTTTGGTTCACAGGGTAAGGGAAAGAAGAGAGAACGGGGTGATCAGGTATCTGATTCATCTAAAAGGGAACGATTAATCAAAACAGAAGATGGTGACACCGGTCAACATAGGCCAGAAAACATGTTAAAGTCTGAGATTGCTAAAATTACTGACAACGGTGGTCTTGTGGACTTTGAGGGAGTAGAAAGACTGGTACAGCTCATGCAACCTGACAGTGCTGATAAAAAAATAGATTTGGCTGGGCGAATAATGCTAGCTGATGTAATATCAATCACAGATCGGTTTGATTGTCTTGGATGGTTTGTACAGCTCAGGGGTCTGCCTGTATTGGATGAATGGCTCCAGGAGGTCCATAAGGGGAAAATTGGTGATGGTAATACGCCTAAAGAAAGTGACAAGTCTGTTGAAGATTTGCTGTTAGCTCTACTTCGTGCATTGGATAAGCTTCCAGTGAACCTTCATGCTTTACAGACATGTAATGTTGGAAAGTCTGTGAATCATTTACGCACTCACAAGAATTCTGAAATTCAAAAGAAAGCTAGGAGCTTAGTTGACACTTGGAAGAAACGTGTTGAGGCTGAAATGAATATTAACGATTCAAAATCTGGATCTAGCCGGGGTGTTTCTTGGCCAGCAAAGCCTGCATCCTCTGAGGTGACTCATGTTGGAAGTCGGAAGACAGGCGGATCAGCTGAGGTTGCTGCAAAGAGCTCTACAATGCTACCATCTGCACCCAAAAACTCTTTGGCTAAGATTAGCTCAGGAGAATCACTGTCCAAGCTCTCGCCATCTTCCACATCAACTAAAGCTACTACGACCTCAGTAGCCTGTAATTCAAAGGAGCAAAACATTAAAGCTGGCACTGGAACATCAGATTTACCCTTGACACCTATTAAGGAGGAAAGGAGCAGCAGTTCTAGCCAGTCTCAAAACAACAGCCTATCTTGTTCTAGTGAACAAGCAAAAACTATTGGTTCTTGTAGGGAAGATGCAAGGAGCTCCACTGCTGTGTCAATGAGTGTGAGCAAAATGCATGGCAGTGCATCTCGCCCTCGGAAATCAAGCAATGGTTTGCATGGGTCTGCTTTAACTGCAGTTCAGAAGGAGCCCCATTCTGGAAAAAACTCGAGTAGAAACTCAGCCTCCGAGAAGGTTTCACCGAATCAACCAGCCCATGAGAAGTCACCTGATGTGCCTCTTCCTGATCATGGAAGTAATCAGAGACTGATTGTTAGGTTGCCAAACACTGGCCGAAGTCCTGCCAGGGGAGCTGGTGGGGGCTGTGAAGATCCTGCAATTCTGTCTGGCAAAGCCTCACCTCCTGGAGACAAGCAGGAGAATGTGGATAGAAGATTGAAATCCAAAACTGATGGTTCTCAGAACAATAATGCCTCGAATATGGCCACTGATGTTTGTGATGCTAGCGAAGCTGTGGCTGATTATGAGGAAGGTAGTGGCTCGCCAACTGGTGAAGGATGCAGGACCAGTGAAGATGGTTATAAACTCACGGAAGCATCAAAACCAACTAGTTCATCAGGATTTCTTTCCAGATCAGGGCAGACTTATGATGCTTCCATGAGCTCCATAAATGCATTAATTGAAAGTTGTGTGAAAATTTCAGAAGCAAGTCCCTCTGTGTCCCCTGTAGATGATGCTGGGATGAACCTACTTGCTACTGTAGCTGCTGGAGAAATATCTAGGTCAGAAAATGTGACGCCAGCAGTTTCTCCTGGGAGGAAGTCTCCTGCAGCAGATGAATCATGCTCAGGCAATGATAGTAAGTTACAACATTCAAGTGAAGCAGTTGCATGCACTCTTGAACATTTGAAGGGTGAAGCTACTGAAGATCATGTAAACACCACTGATCCTTTGCAGCTCAAGAATGATGCAAGACATACCGTAGGATCAAGATCATGTGACTTGTCTGGAGATGGTGAAACTACACAATCTAGTTGCAAAGAGAAAACTGGTGATGGTAAAAATCAAATGAATTCTTCCCCTACAGCTTTGTCACATAACGTGGAAGGTCCATTCTTAGGGCCTGATATCGAAGAGGAAGCTTCTGAAACATTATTGCCTTCTAAAAAGGATAATGTTGCAGAGCGTGAGGGAGCTAGTCCGCTTCATGAGCAGAGGAAATTGGAAACTCGTTGGGCTAAGAGCAGCAACAATTCAGACTCTAAAATGAAAACAAGGACTTCTATTGATGAGGGCCAGAAGGTTGATCATGTTAATGAGAAGAAGATGGAGAACGAAGTTTCAGTTTGTGGAAGGCCTCATGTAAGTCTAAATTTAGAGAAGGAAGTGTGCGAAAAATTACCTGAATCATCTACAGGTTTGGGTAATGAAAACCTGGTCAGTGGGGAGAAAAGTGTCGTGTCAGTGCAAAAGCCCACTCTGGCAGAAAACCGTGAGTTTGTTGAGGGCAGAAATGAGAATGTTGTGGTACCACCTGCTCCGAGTAATCATTTGATGGAATATAAGGCTGTGAGTGCTGTTGACGTGAAACCATGTGAGGTGGAGCATAGTAAGGAAAGACAAAGGGATCTGGACTCATCAGGGCCTGCTGTCAACAACCAATGTACTGCAGAGAATTTGGATAGAAAAGAGGTTCTTGGTCTCGGCACTGATACATCAGCACAGTCTGAGTCTCCTAAAAATTCTGTACAAGAGAATGAAGTGCTAAAAAAGCCTTCTGGGTTTAATTTGGACAGAGTTGTGTCTGATGGTGCAGCAGAACAGCATGCCTCTGGTCTTAGTGATTCACTTACTGCCAGAGTCTCGGATATAGCAGTGAAGCTGGACTTTGATTTAAATGAGGGATTTCCTGTTGATGATGTGAATCAAGGGGATGTTGTGAGACAGGAAGAACCTACCACATCATCTGCAGTCCACATTCCATGCCCTTTGCCTTTTCCTATTTCTTCTATGTCTGGGGGCTTCCATGCTTCAATTACTGTGGCTTCTGCTGCTAAAGGGCCTGTTATTCCACCAGAGAACCCGTTGCGGTGTAAGGGGGAACTTAGGTGGAAAGGGTCAGCTGCTACCAGTGCATTCCGTCCAGCTGAGCCCAGGAAAAACACAGAGCATCCATTAAATACAAGTGATAGTAGTGGTACCAAGCATGGTCGTGCTCCTCTAGATTTTGATTTAAATGTGCCTGATCAAAGGAGTTTTGAGGATGTGGCTTCCCATGGGTCTTCAGAGACTTGTTTAGAATCCTTGCCTCGTGACCGCGGGACTGCAGGACTTGATCTTGATTTAAACAGGGTTGACGAGACTCCTGATTCTGGTTGTTTTTCTGTGAGCAAACTGGATATTCCTTCTTTGCCAACTAAACCTTCATTATCTGGTGGATTATCCAGCGGTGGAAATATATCAAGAGACTTTGATTTAAATAATGGGCCAGGCCTTGATGAAGTTGGGACTGAAGCCCCAGCACGTAACCAGCGGATAAAAAGTACTGTACCAATGCCTTCGGCTGTTCATGGTGTAAGAACAAATAATGCTGATTTTGGGAATTATTCGTCATGGTTTCCGTCAGGCACCTCCTATTCTGCGATCAATATGCCACCACTTCTACCTGGTAGAGGAGAACAGAGCTTTGTTGCTGGTACTGGAGCGCAGCGAATTTTGGGTCCTCCTGGTAGCACTTCTTTTGGTCCTGAAATCTATAGAGGGGCAGTTCTTTCATCCTCTCCGGCTGTTGCTTATCCTCCCACTACACCATTTCAGTACCCAGGATTTCCTTTTGAAACCAATTTTCCTTTGTCTTCAAATTCCTTTTCTGGCTGTTCAACACCCTTCATGGACTCCTCAACAGCAGGTGGACTATGCTTCCCTACCATGCCTTCACAGCTAGTTGGGCCTGGTGGTGTTGTCTCATCCAATTTTCCCCGTCCTTATGTTATGACCCTCCCAGGTGGTACAAGTAATGTGATGCCTGAAAGTAGAAAATGGGGAGGTCAAAGTCTGGATCTTAATTCAGGCCCTGGTGGTGCAGATGCAGAACGGAGAGATGATAGATTGCCTTCAGGGTTGAGGCAACCATCTGTCTCAAGTTCCCAAGCCTTGATGGAGGAACAGATGAAGATGTTTCAGGTGGCAGGAGGTGTATTGAAGAGAAAGGAACCTGACGGTGGTTGGGATGGAGCTGATAGATACAACAGCTATAAACAACCCTCTTGGCAATAGGATCACAACTATTTGAAGCAATTTTTCAAGAGGTTGTGAGCCCCCTTGTAAGCTTTCTCAATCCTTCTAATGTTTATAAACTCGTGGTATTTCAAAATATTTTGGGTGAACGCTAGTGAGTGATGATCTTATCGAACTGTTAAGTTCCATGATAACCAAACTTGTTTTATTGTTGCTTCATTGGTTTGGGTATGCACTAGCTTTTTGCCATCATCATATGCATGTTAGGAGCGTCTCTTAACTTTCTTTACTCTGCTATTCGAATTGTCTGTTGAAATATGTCTCTCTGGTTCATATTCTGATTTCTGATAAAAAAAAATTGCCTGCACCTGCCTTTTCTTTGAGATGTGGTCTAATTTTGAACTGGGATGGTATGATGCAGCTTTTGTTGATGACGTCAGAAATTTTGAAGAGGATACAAGTGTGAAGCCAGGCTGGAACAAGACTGCAGGTGTGCCTCGTCATTTTTGACTGACAAAGGGATCTAGGCCTGTGATGCAGCAAGCTGTGTTGAATGAAGAATGTGATAGGGCCTCTTGGAGATGGAAGTTTTTCCTGTGTAGATATCTAACTTAAAACAGCAGATGTGATAATGCCGCCTAGATTGAGATTCAGAGAAGTTGGGCATTGAGTGTATGACCGCACCGCAAAAGTACGGAACTCCAATCCGTTCTTCGAGCATTTATTTGGATGGAGAGGATTGGATGTATGAACTGGCTTTAGGCCGAGGCCAGTTTGGGCCTTTCAATTATTTTTTTCAACTTCTTGTTTCATATATAGTTATTGCTCTTGACTGCCGAATTTTGTCACTTATCACATTCTGGGTATTGATAATGCACAGGTTTAGCCACCATACTCCATGTGCGTCCCTCTCTCTCCCTCTCTTAACTCGGGATCATTACAGCCATAACTGGATTGTTGTGCCCTCTGGAAATCTCGTGTTCAAGTTAGAAGGGTATTTGCACTTTTCCTCTGATACGTGTTAAAGGCGTTGTTGGCCTGGGGAAGCAGTTTTTCCTGTTTGTAAAAGCTAGGCACTATCCTCTAAATAATTTAGAGATTAATTCTCCTTCTCCTAAGTGTAGAAATTATTAAAGTAGATTTTATGTTTTTTTTTATATAAAAATTTAAGTAAATTTAATATTAGTTTTTTTTTTAAAATTAAGTTATAGTCTTATAATTTAAAAAATATTTATAAAAAAATTATGATATTATTTATTAAAAAAATTATAATGGTAAAGAGAATTAAATTTATATTTTTGTAAAATATAAATTTATTTTTTATTATTTGTGTTAAGTTTTATCGACAGCGTGTGGGATATTTATTAGGCTCGTGTAATACTGTGATTCGTCTACTTGGGCTTTCTTGTGAGTTGTGACGAAAATGCCATCCTCCATTCTCATAGAACAAATTAATGAAAATCAACATTATTTGGATCCACTCTGTAAACGAAAATGCGCGTCCACGTCAGTGCCTCTTCATGTCCAGTTTACTTTGTGGCTTTACGTCTAAATATAATTAATAATTTATTTTGACTAATATTAATATTTTTTATGAAAAAAAATTATTTTATTTTTAGATCGTGACTAAATTTTGTTGAATTTTTTTAATAAAAAAAAAGAAAAAAAAAGGAAAAAAGAACGGGGAAGGTCAGGAAGATAATGCGCTTTGCGTGCCCTGCACGAACTTTTTCAGCTTACAGGGATGACGTTTGACTACATGACCTTCCAGTTTTAAAATCTCATCTGAATTTTTTATTTTCTTAAGAAAATAATTCGTGTATAAGAATTTCAGGGCGCACTGTACATGACTTGGAACCAACATGAAAAAACAAATGGAATAGCCCAGACCGATGTGATACAGATTATTATTTTTTTTTATAAAAGCCGCCTTTTTATTACCTTAATTTTAAACCTTTTAATTTTAACTAGAAAACTACATATTTATCTTTTCTATCTATTTATCGTGATAATTAACAAATATTTTAATAGGTGACTACTTATTTTTTGTTTAATATAATTTCATTTTTATTACAGGACCTGTATTTTTTTTTTGTCTAATTTTAATCCATGCGTAAATATATGAATGTGAATGCGTAATTAAGTCTCCTACTGAATTAATTTAAATCTTAGAACTTTTATATTTATTTACTTTATTAGCGGAATGTGAATGCTGCTTAGAAGTTGAAATATGGTTTCGAAATTTAGATTGCGCCGATAATTGAGGCATTCTCAAATGCCTCTTAGCTCCTTTATTCCCGTCAAATGAATGTAATTTCTTCCCAATATAATACTACACTCTCTGTTCTTAAACCTTTTATCAGCATACATGATCCATTCCTTTTATTTCCCTCTCAAATAATTTCGCATTATTTATTATTTATATATATATATTCACACTCGCCCATTCTGCCCTTTTACCTTCCTCAACATATGTAATCCACTCTTTTTATTTTCCTCTCAAATAAATTCACATTTCACACGTACGTATGTTGCATTCCCTCAATCCAATCCCTCGAATTACAGCAAAGGGTATAATAGCTGGTAATTTACTAATTATTAATTAATTCCTTAAAAAGTCAAATTCTCCCCCTGTTCTCTCTATAATTACTATGGCGGTTCCTCAAAACAGAACGCCCTCAATTCTCCCCCGCCCTCCCTCTCCTTCCTCTCTCTGTCTCTGTGTCTGCCATGAAACCTTCTGGTACGACTGTTCTGGACAGATTTCTGAGCAACACCAAAAGAGAACGATGGCTCAACATAGGCAGCGCCGTGCCTTTCCTTCTCGCTTCTTTCATCGTCGCCTTCATTTTCAGCTTCTTCCTTCTCTACTCTCCCAACCCTCTCTCTCTCATCCCTGACCAACCCCTTCAGTTTCACCACTCTCACAAGCAACATGAACATGCCTCAACTAATCTCACTTCACCTTCACCCAAACCACACAAGGGTAACTTCCAAATCGATCACCCCCCACATTCATCATTTTCATTTTCTCAATTTTGATGAATCAATTTGATTCCTTCTTTTCTTGTTTTTGTTTCGCAGAGCAGAACAGCTGCGACTTGTTTAAAGGAAAATGGGTTCCAGCTCCGAGAGATTCATCGTACTATACCAATTGGAGCTGCACCTCAATTCCTGAATCCAAGAACTGTCTCAAGCATGGCAGAGAGGATCGGGATTTTCTGAACTGGAAATGGAAGCCTGATGGGTGTGAGTTGCACAGTTTCAACCCCAAAACGTTCCTCAACATCGTGCGAGGCAAGAAGTTGGCATTCATAGGTGATTCTGTGGCCAGGAACCACATGGATTCCCTCGTTTGTCTCCTCTCACAGGTCAGTCCAATCACTGCCCCAACCATATTCTCCTGTTCTTTCGCTCATAGTTTCTTTTCACGCGTTCGGATGAATTCCGAGTTCCTTGCTTTCTTCTCCGAGGGAATTTGATTCTCGTGGCCGAACTATGCGGAGGAAAAGTAGAAAGAGAAGGAAATGCGATTCTCGGGTACATGTTTAATATTCTACAACTGATATGGAAAGAAAGCTGGCACGTCCATTTTGGAATTTTGCTTGTCGTTGATGTTCAGTTCAACGAATGAAAACAGAGCCTAACTGATTGGAACCGTTGACCAATTCTGTGGTGGTTATTTCATAATGACAGTTTTGAAAATAAATGCAGACAAATATTCTAGACTCAAAACCCACATTCAATATTCATTATTAGGCCATATAATATTATTCGGCAAGTCAAACGGTATTAAATTGAAAACTCGATATCAAATCATTAAATTTCGTGATATTAAGCTTGATTGTGAATAATTGCAGGAGGAAACTCCGGAGGAGATTTACAGGGACTCAGAAGATAGGTTCGTGAAATGGCATTTTCCGAAGAGCGACTTGACCGTGATGAGCCTATGGAGCAGATTCCTGACGGTGACAGTGGAAAGAACGGTGAACGGAACAGGGACAAACGTATTCGACATGCAAATAGACAAGGTTGACCCAGATTGGGGCAATGTTGTTCCGGACTTGGATTACGCAATCATATCAGGAGGCCACTGGTTCTTCAGAATAATGTACCTGCATGAAGGCGACAACCTCGTAGGCTGCGTTTTCTGCAACCAACCGAATGTCACAGGCTACGACGTCGACTTCGCCTTACGAATGGCGTTTCGAGCAGTCTTCAAATTCATGAACAGCTGCAAGAACTGCAAGAAAACATTGGTATTCACGAGAACATTCGCGCCGGCTCACTTTGAGAACGGGATTTGGAACAACGGGGGCTACTGCAACAGGACAAGTCCGCTTAGTGAAGCGGAGGTTGATTGGAAGAGGTTCGAGTGGAAGCTGAGGGATGTGGAGATGGAGGAGTATCAGAGAGGGACGAGAGGAGAGAAGAGGTACGAGGTTGTGGATGTGACGAGAGCGATGATGATGAGACCAGATGGGCATCCGGGGGAGCATTGGGGGAACAAGTGGATGAAGGGTTATAACGATTGCACACATTGGTGTATGCCTGGTCCTGTCGATTTCTGGAGCGAGCTTTTGCTCGCTCTTCTCCTCCAGAGACACCCTTCTTCTAACTCTTAAAATTACATATACATTGATTTACATATTCTATCAAATTCATAACACCTTTTCTTTGTCCTTTGAAGCTTCATAATAATATAGATCCTCCTAGTAATATTTTTAAGGTTTGTAGCTGTTTCTAAATTCATTCCTATTTCGTTGGAAGTAATAATGTTTACAAGTCCTTATACTGGTGGACCCATTCTCACCTTTTTATTTCTTTTGGTAAAAATTACGCAGTATCTTCTAACTAATAATTTAAAGATTAATCTTTTTAAAAAGTAGAGATCATTGAAATTTATTTTGCCTCTTTCAATTTTTTTTTCATATACAAAACCTAATTTAAACTTACGACATCATATTTAAAAGATTAAATTATCTACTATCTATGTTAATCTTTGTTGTTGGATTCTCACCTTTTATTTTGCAGGTGAATAATATAACGTGGAGCTTTTCGGCCGAACGATTTACAAGTAACAACTAGCTGTTAAATTGATGGGTTTTGTGCCCAAACCAAACCTGGACACAATAATGGGAGTCTTAGACTGAAATATTTTAACAAACCTAAATATTAAAAACATTCGAGTTCACCATTATATTCAATAAAATATTAAATGCTGCAAGGATTTATACTGTCTATCTGCTTAATCGTTCGCTTTTGATGAGTAGTGATAAATCCTGGGAAATAATATTTAAAAGGTAGAAATAATACTATTCAAAACTCAGATGCAAATTTGAATAACCTCAAAAAACTGATTCTACGCTTGTCGTCGTCTCCACCATTCTTATTATTTCTCTTGCTGTGGTATATGAATGGAGCAAAATGCAGAAGTAACCTCTAGTAGATGCAATGAGGCCACTAGTAGATCTACTTTAGCTCCTTTGTGTCGTGGATGTACATTATTATTCAATAATAAAATTATCTTGATCTAGCTAATTGATTCCTGACCTATTTCACAGCTTCGCTAAGCCATGCATCGAGGAAATAAGAAAATGAGCAAAGTCTTGTTAGCTTCAAGAAGAGATGCCGCATCCAAGGAGTAGTCACTGCGTTTGTGCAGTATTACCAAACATTTGCTCTAAGCCAAAACTCATAATAGCACCATTTCACTCTAATAAATGTAGTTTAAGCTACAACGAAGAAGTGATATGTGCTGATACCCATTGTTTATGAATGATGCTAATAGAGAAACGAATTCAACGAATACACATTTGCGACCCAGTAAACAAAGATTACACGGATCATAACAAACAAACTAAACGCAGCAACTACCATTTGAGGATGGTTAGGGAATTTAGAAGGAACCAAGTAAAACAGAATTGAAAGCAATATTTGGTCATCCTTAAGATTTCTAGTGTCATGAGCATATTATCTCAGAGATTACTCATGCTCTTATTGCAATGTCCATTTATATGTTTCCCAATTCCTATTGTTTGATAACTGTAAAAAAGTAATTAAATAAATAATTAAAGACATTAACCCCAATATACAGCAAAACCCTTGCATTTGGAAACTCTAATATTCTGCCCAGACAGGATGCAAAAGTGTGGTCAGCCAAACCAGAACTATCAAATAACATCCATGTAACCAAAACCTTACTATTACCAATGATAAAACTAGGGGTGTGCATGGGCAGGGTTGGGCAGGGCAGCCCCCTGCCCGAAAAAAATATAGGCTACATTTTGCAGCCCGATGCCCGGCCCTGCCCGGTAAAAGCCCTAACTATTTTGGGCAGAGCGTGGATGGGCTGGGCATGAGCGGGTTGGGCATGCCCAAATCGTAATACCCTACTTATATTGTGGGAAAAAATTTACAATTATGAACTTATAAAATAATACCATATTCATATGTCTTCAAGAGTTAAATAATATCTATAATCTACTAAGAATAAGGCAACAAAAAGATAGTAATTAAAGTTTTGAAATCCATTGCATATAAAAAAAAACTTTGAAGTCTAAGTAGTTTCCAATTACAACTTTACATCAATCTCCCCAAAATTGACAAAGATGAAGCATCTGAAAAAAAATATGATGGTTACCAAAATTTAAAAAAAAATAAAGGAAGAAATCAATTTAGTTATAAATTTTAAATGATGCAATTACCTACTTGACTACTCATATTTGTAAAATTACTATTTAGTCACCAATATCTATCATATTCGTTCTATGTGAAATAATGTAATCTACAAATTTTGATATGTAAAAAAGTAACTAACTGGGCAGGGCAGCAACCCCTGCCAGAAGCCCTGCCCGAATATTGACCCTACCCGAAATTGCCCATTTTACATTGGGCTATTTTTTACTGGGCTGGGCAGGGCATTTTTTGTGCGGGCTCGGGCGGGCTCACCGGGCTATAGGCATCTTGCACACCCCTAGATAAAACATAGGTGTATATGATACTGGTACTCAAAAAGTGCAGGAAGCAGCTAACAAGCTGCAATGGCAGACAAAGGGTTTGCACTCAGAGACTAAGAATAGCAGTAGTTGTCGTGTTGTATAGTAACTCCTACGACCTCACTCCCATTGGTCCAGTCTCCAGTGACATGATTCACAAACATCCACTACAATGGTTTTGCTAATAGACGAAATATCATTGCCCTGAAGAGTATATATGCAGAGGACCAAACAGAAGCATAAAAAGCAAATCTCCTTAAAATTTTGCCTCTTACACCTCCCCAGTCCTCAGAATTTTGTAAGCAAATATAGAACAAACCAAAATTTCAAAAATGCCTATTACATATAAGAATGGCAGCGGAGCCAAAGTTTCTGGTTTTTTGCACTTAATGCCCGTATCCAAAGAAAGAGAAAAAGGAACACAAGTTAACTTACTTTGTTGTGTAATCATTTAAAGGAGCATAGTTGGATGAACTAATTGCTAGTTATCAGCAAGTTTGAGGTAGCCAGTCTCACATTCATTACACCAACAAATTATAGGAAGAGTTAAGATTTCCAACACAATTTTAAGAAGAAAAGACGATGGAATAATAACCTTAAGAAAACAGTAAGCTAAAAAGTAAAAATAAAAACTGTAAAATGCAACTCTCCAGTTGTAATGTATGTTTAATAATAGCAACACTGACTTCATTCTAATTCCATTTCAAGATGTAACTCATTAACACAAGTAGGATACAAAACTAAATTAGAGTAATCTACAACCTCATGTTTCTACTGAATTACCAAGCACAAATGAGAAGAGCTCGCGAGTGGGAGATAACTCCACCAGCCCAATATCCATGGCATACCCAGAAACCGGCAATTTCAAGTCCCGCAAGACACAAACCGCCTCAGCCATCCTAATTTTCGGCACTTCCTGAGCAACCGCGCAGTAAGGAATCCAAGAATCTGAGCGATAATCCTCTCCTATCTCGAAGCCTTCTTTCTTCATTGCATCGCACAACTGCGATTGGAACTGAAGCAGACAGATTGAAGGGGTCGGTGAAAGAAATAGTACATTATTGTCGTTCGGTAGGCACCCGATTGTAGAGAAAGATAGAGGCAAGGGTTCCTGCTTGGCAGCGAAACTCTTGACGACTGATTCAAGCTTGGCGGAATCAACGAAGGGGCTGGAAAAGAGAGTGGTGTGCGGGCGAGACTCGATTTCGATGAGATGGGTGCTGATTTGCCGGCGAGCCAGTACGTTCCATGCCTTCAACACCTGGTTTTCTAGCGCAGGATCGAAGTAGAGCTCGATAGCGTAACCGTGTGACATTGAAGGAGCCACAGTAACAAAAGAATTTAAGCAGTAAACTTAATATTCAAAACAAAGATCTTGGAACACCAGCAAATAGAAATTGAGATAAATAAATGATGAAATCAGAGCTGCTCATAGAAGTAAACGAAGACAAAGAAGCTGGATTTCGACCACAGTTCAGATATAATAAAAGAGGGTCACAAGAAAAAGGGGTGAAGGAATCTGAAAGTGAGGTGACCAATAATTGCGGAGGCAAAGGCGACTATAAAGTACGGAAGGGTGCAAGGATATGGACGAGAAATCGAAAGAAAATGAAGAATCCCGTGAGCAAAAGCGGGTTAGAGTTTCAATCAGTAAGACCCGGAGGAAACACCGAGGAGATCATGGAGAGGCTTGGCAAGCAAAACCAGGCTGTGAGGAGTCCTTGCCGGTTGAAAAAACCGTCCAACGTTAGCGAGTACGACGCAAATCGGATCGGAGTGGCAGGACCTTACCAGCTCCAAGTTAAAGGCAATTTCGTTTTCTTTTAACTCCGATCGCGATTCGAAACGCCTTAGGTAGCGTTTGAATTGGTCGAGAGTTTCGGATTGCAGTTTGAAGGAGAGGGGGAGGGAAGCCTTTGTTTGGTTCAGAAATTTGATGGGAGGGATGGGGGAGAAAAAAAATTATTGGCTAGATTATCCCTTTTTATTTTAAAAATTTAAAACTATTCTTGATATTAAAAGAATCATGCTTTATCTTTCCCTTTTCTGTAGTAAAATAAATTTTATTATCTAATAAAATCTGATATATAATTTCTTTATGTATAAAGTTTTAATATTTTTTGGTTAAACACCTATAAATTTTACATGTGATATATTAGTTGTAACAAAAATATTACTCCGTTAAATCTTAAATATATGTGCTAGGCGATCGATTTATTTAATATTAAAAAATTATTTATAATAAATATGTGTTAATTTTTTAAAATATTTTTTTTGGTTAAAAATCTCTTTAATACAAATAATAAAACAAAAATTAATTAAAGAGATATAATAGATTAAAATTGTATATTCATGGCTAAGATAGATTCTTAGACTAACTATTATATTTATGATTAAAAAAAATATTAACCTTAAAATAAGAAATTAATAAATTATAATATAACTATTTTTTGACCTAGAAATCAACTGACTTAATTTTGTTGTAGAAATTAAGTTGAAAGTATTCACACCCTTAATTTTTCTCCATATTTCTTATACTTGAAACAAACACACCTTGGCTCCAGTTTTCTCACTTCTTACAATCTCTTTTTCCTTTTGATGAGATTCCGTGACCATTATATATTCTGTGTATCGAATATTGATCATATTTTTTATATTTTATATTAATTTTAATTTTAGAAATGGTCGGCCTGATCTTAGTAGATGCAACGCGACCATTATTTATTATCCTGTATATTAAATATTGGCCACATTTTTTACTTACTATGCCAGTAATTTTATAAATAAGACTATATATAAAATTATACTAAATTAAAAATATTATAGATAAATTTTTATTAAATTAATAAAATTATATTATAAATAAAATTAGGATATTGAACATATATAAAAAAATAAAATTATGATATTAAATATTATGCAACCCAAAGATGTAATTTGCACCATCACAAATAACATGGGAAGCTGTAGAGATTTACAGATATAATCTTTTTCTGCCCAATCATTTTAAATTATACCAGCAAGTTCCTGAAGTCCTGCAATCAATATAATTTGTGTACAAATTTGACTTTATTAGTTTGTTTTTCTTCACTTTATTCATTTCACCTAACCAATAGGTTATTTTCATATTTGGCCATTACTCTAAGCAACACATGATAAGATAACATAAGGCTTTGTCTGTATATTAGAAGGTGGCACATGAAAGTAAAAGTCATTGAAAATTCCACGACATGCTTGCGCGGAACATGAGTAATACATATATTTTTTTAATTCTTAAAATAAAAATATACCTAATACTTTAAATTAATTTTAGATAAATAATTAATATTTTAAAATATTTAAATTATTATATTTGTATCCCTTTATAATAAAAATACAAATTTTTATTTAATATATACTATGTAAATTTTTTATTTTAACATATTATTATTTAAAATATTATATAAGTAATATTATTTTAATAAATTATATTAAATAAATTATAAAATTTTTTAATCTTCCTATATGAATTCTATACAATATCAATTGCAAGATTTATTCAATACTCTTTTTTAAACAATATACTATACGTGATATTTTAAATAATAATATATTAAAATAAAAAATTTACTTGATATAGATAGGATATAAATTTATATTTTTATTAATAAAAAATAAAATTATATTAATTTAAATATTTTAAAATATTAATTATATTTTTAAATATTTTAAAATATTAATTACTTTGTGTTGTAGGATGCTTTACCCAAATTCTTATTCTGTTTTTTTTATTGCCCACCCGGTTCACCGGAGCTTTACCCCGACTACATCCGGATCCGACCCGCATCGCACACCTGGCTGTGGTGGGTGAGTCTCCTAACGGAGATTTTCTACATTCGCCAAGGCTCAAACTCGAGACCTCGCTTAAGCGATACCGAACCGCTTACCACTCGGACCGTTGGTAAATTCTTATTCTGTTAAGTAAATGACCACTGAGTTTCCGAGTGGGGCCCAAAGCAGGTCGGCCTAATCTGAAAGCTGCTCCACCAAACTTGACCTCTCCCATGTGAGACTCTGGCACAGGTCGGAAAATGGAGACATCTTCGAATCTGCATTTCTTTACGTTGACGTTGACCGAAAACCCTAACAATAAAAAGCTGCGCGGAGACATTGTTCATACCAGCACACAGCTCTCTGAAGCTCATCGCCTGTTTTCGTTTTTTTGCAGGAAATGGGTGAGAATAGGAGAAAACGGGGACGAAAACCTAAAACCCAATCCAATGGAACCGCTGCCGAAGAGAAACATCCCAACAACATTACCGCAACAACAAACGACCTCGTTTCAGTTCCCTCCACCGTAGATTCCTCCCGACGTTGCCCCGGCCGCCCCAAGAATGTCAACCACAAGGAGGAGTCGCAAACGCTTGTAACATGCCCACCGGAGAGGAGAAGTTCGAAACATGCAGAGCAGAACAGAGGAGTGGCAACCGCTTCTGCTGAAGCCCCATTGTTGCCTAAGCGGGACGGCGAGGAGAAGGCGGTGCCCTCCCTGGACGCCGTGGTGAAGGTTTTTTGCGTGCACACGGAACCGAATTTCTCGTTGCCGTGGCAGAGAAAAAGGCAGTACAGCTCTTATAGCAGTGGGTTTATTATTGCGGGGAGGAGGGTGTTGACCAATGCACATTCAGTGGAGCATCATACACAGGTTAAGCTCAAGAAACGTGGCTCTGATACTAAATACATAGCAACAGTGCTGGCCATTGGAACAGAGTGCGATATAGGTATTTGAATCTTGCTCTATAAAAGGGATCAAGGGAAGTCATAATATTTTACTTCTATTTCTTGATGTAGCTACAATATAAGCAATATGTTTTTAGTAATCTTAATATCTATGACAATTAAAAAATCTTTTAATTACTTAAATAAAAAAGTCAATAAATTAATAATTAAGCAAATTAATTGAGGATTAATTTTAATTATAAATATAAAATTTATTTTTATTAATATTCTTTTAATAGTTATTAAATAAGGGAGGAAGATAAAGGTTAAAAAATGATGTAGATGTTTTAAAAAATTATGTTATATTAATTAATTTAATTAATTTTTTAATATATTTAAATTAATTAAACATGTACAAGATTAAGTGTGTTTGGGTATGTGGTTAGAGAATTGATTTTGGGCAAAACCTCGGTTTAAAATTTTTTTATACAAACAGCTATTTTTAAAACATATTCCAATTAAGCAAAGAATATTCCAATTATATAAATTATTTTCATTTAAATTTATGTCTAGTAGTTCGATTTACTTTCATCTTAAAATATTTTTTTTATCCTTAATATAAGATTTAATTGAGGATTAATTTTAATTATAAATATAAAACTTATTTTTTATATTTATCAAATTATTTTTATTAATATTTTTTTAATAGTTATTAAATAAGGGAGGAAGATAAAGGTTAAAAAATGATGTAGATGTTTTAAAAAATTATGTTATATTAATTAATTTAACTAATTTTTTAATATATTTAAATTAATTAAACATGTACAAGATTAAGTAAAAAAAAAAAAGAGAGTAGATTCTTGTTGGCATCACTTTTTATCTACAGTATTTTGATTAGTAAGTTTCACTTTGTAGTATTTGGTAATTTTTTTACTGTTTACAGTCCAAGCCACTGTTTCTAGGGTTTATGGGAGGGCGGGGTGGTTTGCTTCCTTTTGCTGCAAAGCCAATACTAGAACGGGGAATAAATAAATCGCCATCTATTTTTGCATTAAAATTCCAAACATGGGATGGGGACTATCGCTCTTCCTATTTCACTTTCCACTGCTCTACATTCTCTTTGGCATCTACTGGATGTCAAGTTCATTTTGGTAAATGGAACACTGTGGAAGTGGAAAACAACAATAATCAAGACTCGAGAGGGAATATATGATATATGAATGAGTATCAACAAATGGACTTATGATATTAATCTTATGTTTCAGCATTGTTGACGGTGAGTGATGATGAGTTCTGGGATGGGGTTTCACCTGTGGAGTTTGGGGATTTGCCTGCACTGCAAGATGCTGTCACTGTTGTGGGCTATCCAATTGGAGGTGACACCATGTCTGTAACTAGCGGTGTTGTCTCACGCATTGAGATACTCTCTTATGTTCATGGTTCTACTGAACTTCTGGGATTGCAGGTTTGAGTCCGAAATTATATGCTGTTTGATCTCCAAGTTACCCATTGATATCTTGTGATTGGGTTGCTGGTCTGTTCAAATACTTCTGCAGATAGATGCTGCAATAAATTCAGGAAATTCTGGGGGGCCAGCTTTCAATGATAAGGGAAGATGCGTGGGCATTGCATTTCAGTCTCTCAAACATGAAGATGCAGAGAATATAGGATATGTAATCCCAACTCCAATTATCTTACATTTCATCCAAGATTATGAAAAGAATGGGGAATATACAGGTATGTAAGACAGTGTTTCATTTCCTGGAACACGTTTTACTGACACTATTCAACTAACAGAACTCTGGTTGTTGAAAGTTTGATGAGATTATTCTAGTTTTATCAACAAATCTGTTTGGGTGTTATCCTTCACAGGATTTCCAGTTCTTGGGGTTCAGTGGCAGAAAATGGAAAATCCTGATTTGCGAATGTCAATGGGAATGGGACCGGAACAGAAAGGTGTGCGTATCAAAAGAATTGAACCCACAGCTCCCGAATCTCAATTTCTGAAGCCATCTGACGTGATTCTTAGCTTTGATGGGATTAATATTGCCAATGACGGAACAGGTAACACATGTACTTTGGGAGATTCTCTTGTTTAAGATGTTTCTCAAGTGTCAACTGAAATCTGGTTTGGAATATATTTGCAGTTCCATTCGGGCATGGTGAGCGAATTGGTTTCAGTTACCTTGTCTCTCAAAAATACACCGGGGATACAGCTACAGTGAAGGTTCTCCGTGATTCAAAGATACTTGAATTCAACATAAACCTTGCAACTCATAAGCGCCTCATCCCAGTCCACATCAATGGCAGAATTCCTTCTTACTATATTGTCGCTGGATTTGTTTTTGCTGCAGTTTCTGTCCCCTATCTTCAATCTGAGGTAGGCTTTATCGTTTTCAGATTTCATGGTTACTTGAAATGGACATATGTTTTGCTTTGTAATTGTTACTGCTTGTTCTAATGTAGTCTCGCTCTTTCAAGGGTGGAAATGAATGTGAAATTGATACCCCCATCGGTCTTCTTGACAAGCTTTATCATGCGATGGCAGAATCTATGGATGAACAGCTCGTTGTTGTTTCTCAGGTTTTTTATCCATTTCCTCAGTACATGTGTCTGTTTCCGTTTTAGTACATGGGCCCATACTTGAAATTTTCTGTGTTAGGTTCTGGTGGCTGACGTTAATATTGGATATGAGGACTTTGTTAACACTCAGGTAACAGAACATTTTATAGATATGATTCAATCTGATGTAAGTTGAATATTTACCAAGTTTGATCTGTGCACGTATTTAGGTTATTGCCTTTAATGGTAAGCCTGTGAAGAATCTGAAGAGCTTGGTCTCCATGGTCGAGAGCTGTGATGATGAGTATATGAAGTTTGATCTGGAATATCAACAGGTTTCCTCCTCACGTTCTGTTTCTCCTGTTTTTTTTAAAGAAAAGTTGCGAAATCCCGGAAACATTAATTTCCTCAGGCTTTTAAGTTTACTGAATGGATATTCTGTTAAAACTAATGCTAATCCTGAAGAATTGATTTCTGTTAGTAATGCGCAATAAGTTTGGATCAATATAGAGTCTTTCTATAACCAAAATGGTTTCTCAAACAGCATGTATAAAAATCTAAAATTTTTGAAGACTTTATACAAGAGAGGTAAAGAATAAATTATTACCACATGTCTTCACCAAGAGATAGCGATGCAGTTATTGTTCAGAAATTCAACTTATGAAATTTTAGATGACAAATAATCTAAAAATGGTAAAATCCTTAATCCGTAGATAGTGGTGTTGAAGACCAGCAGCGCCAAGGCAGCGACTTCAGATATTCTCACGACACACGGCATACCGTCTGCAATGTCTGATGACCTGAAAACTTGAGAGGTTTGGTTGAAGATGGTATATTAGAATTACTCGTCATAGGTCACAGGGAATTATGAGTGAGATTCAGATGTGGGTTGATAGAGAGAGATAGAATGGATGGTATAGTGAATAAGCAAAAAGCATCAGCTATTGGTTGCAAAAGGGGCAAAGGATTTTTCGTTTGTGCGTATATATGTGTTTAAATATTGAGATTTGTAACAACATAAATCGATAAATATAATTTTTACACTTAGAACGTCAAAGAAACTGTAGCATTTTATACTTTTGTGACTGTTTGGGAACAATTAAGATCCTAGTTTTAAAAGGATTTTTAACTTAAACTTTAATTATAAAAATTTTAAAATAAACAGTTATATTTGTCTAAAAAAAATTTTAGACTAAATTATAGTTTAAAATTATAATTTTGTATAAGTTATAGAGAATAATTTTTAAAATAGTAAAAGAATTTATAGATTACCTAATTATTATTTTATTCCTATTTTTTTTCTCTCTTATCTTTTCTCCCTTCTAGATCTGTCGTTGCCTTCCAACTCGTCGTTATCTGTGTATGCCGTTGACGTGCTTAATGTTTCTATTCTATCGTTGCTTCTGTTATTTCGTCCACGATGATGTTCGCGAGGATATAGGAATAAAGGTGGAGGCGACGATGGAGTGGAAAATGAGAGAGGAAAAATATTTTTTTTTTAATAAAATCATACTATTTTTAATAATTTAATAATAATAAAAATTATTTTATTAATAACTATTTAAATAGTTATTCATTTAGAATTATTTTTTTATAATTTTTTTTAAATCTTTTTTCTAATTTTTTTTGATAAATTATTTTTAAATTTTTTATCTAAATGAGCCCTTTAAAAAAGAAAGTAGTGGATCCAAATCTCAATTTATTCCTCTGGCCTTTCTTTTTATATAGTAAAGGGTGTTTGTTGGGAGGAGGGGGTTAAACATTTTTTTATTTGGTGTGATTGTAAAGGAAGTGGGAAAATATGTTTTTAATAATATTTTATTTAGTTAAAAGAAGGAAATGAAGAGAATAATATAATTAATTTACTACTATATTTTTATTGTTACTGACAAACTTGTATATGAAAATTCGACCTTTTTAAGAAAATAAAATTATATAAAAAATTGAGTCGTAATAAGAAAATAGATTTTTTTGAACTTGTGATAGAACAAAATTTTTGTAAATAAATGATAGGTATATAATTAAATAGAGTTTTTTTTTTATAAAAAAAAGAGTTGCCATATAAAATTTAAATTTTTTATTTAAAATCGATTTATACATGACACCGCATTTTAAAACTCTATAACTACAACGTCGTTTAAAACTTGAGCCATCTATCTTCGTTGTGCTCTCTAATCCTCTCTTATATTAACTTACACTCAATGCTCTTATGTTATTTATCGAATCGTGCAACTTATTCTATTCGCCAACCCTAAAATAACTTGAACGAAAGTGCCATAGGTGAATATGGCATAGGAAGTAAATACTCAGAAGCGAATATTCAATCTAAAAAACTGAGACAAAGTTGAAAAGTGAAGAAGGATATAGTACAATCTGAACAATTTAGAAGAAGAAAGAGACCATTCAGATTCAGGAGAAGGAGAAGAAAAAAAGGGAAATTTTTTTGGAAATCAAATGGAACGAGGGTAGGGGTTCCTCTTCCCTCGCATACCTTCCAACCTAACAGCCCCTAAATGGCTATCTTAGACGAAAATAGGAGAAAAGTACCTGCCGAAACGTGACCACTGTAATAACGTACATTCCAGGCCTTCAAAACCTGGTTTTCTAGAGCAGGGTCAAAGTAGAGTTCGACAGCGACCTCAATAACAACAGAATTGTAGTAGTCACGAGAAAACGGGGTGAAAGAATCTGAAAGTGAGATGACCAGTAATTACGATGGGAAAGCCGAATATAAAGCATGGAATAATGGGAAGATATGAACGAGAAATCGAAAGAAAATATAAAGAATCCGGTGAGCAAAAGCGCGTTAGAGTTCCAATCAGAGAGACGCATATCAAATACCAGGGATATCACATGCTCAGCAGGCAAAACCAGACAGTGAGGAGATTGTGACGTCGTTTGGAGGAACAAGGTCTTACGTGCCTCAAATTAAAGGCAAGTTGGTTTTTGGGAAAAAAGTTTTGGGTCAAATAAACTTTTTTTTTGTCTGTTTATAAAAATTAAAAAAAAAATTAAACTCACCCGTTATCTAAAAGAAAGATAAAATCTTTCTTCCTCTGAAACGATACCAATATCGAATAAAGCGAGTCATCTATTATTCTCAAGTATAAATCTAGATATTCAATAACTAAAATATTTTCTAAATATCGTGACTAGAACTATAATAAAGTCACGAGTCATACAATATTTTTTAGGCCCAATGACCATATGAGGCCCAAATGGGGCGAGTTTGTAGACCTAATTCTAAATGGGCCTAAAGTAGGCCCAACGATGCTCCCCAGTGTTAAATTTCCTCCTCAGCCGTGCTTACCACCATCTGAGTCTCAGGCACCGCCTGTGCCTTCAGGCGAAGTTAGTAAATGGAGACGTCTTCGAATCGTATATTGTTGTGACGACCAAAACTCCTAACATTAAAGCTGCTCGGATCCCTTGTTAATACCGGCACACAGCTTTTTTTGAGGCTCATCGCCTGTTTTCCTTTTCAGGAAATGGGTGAGAATAAGAGAAAGCGTGGGCGAAAACCTAAAACCCAACCCAGCGGAACCATTGCCGAAGAAGAATACCCCAACAACGTTACCACAATAACCAATGACCTTGTCTCAGTTCACTCCGCTGTGGAAGCCGCCGATGCCACCATTCCGTATACCTCCCGCTGTCGCAGGGGCCGCCCCAAGAAGTTCAAGCACAAGGAGAAGTCGCAACCCCTTGTAACAGGTTCACCGGAGTGGAGAAGTTCGAGACACTCTGAGCCGAACGGAGACTGTGCCTCTACGGATTTGGTTGCCGAACCCCTGTTGATGCCTAAGTGGGACAGCGTGGTGAAGGCCGTGCCCTCAATGGATGCTGTGGTGAAGGTTTTTTGTGTGCATACGGACCCGAATTTCTCTCTGCCGTGGCAGAGAAAAAGGCAGTATAGCTCTAGTAGCAGTGGATTTATTATTGAAGGGAGGAGGGTGTTGACAAATGCGCATTCGGTGGAGAATCATACCCAGATCAAGCTCAAGAAGCGTGGATCCGATACGAAATACTTAGCAACAGTGCTAGCCATTGGAACCGAGTGCGATATTGGTATTTGAATCTTGGTATTGGTTGATAATTTTAATATACGACGTTAATGTAGTGGATTTTTTCATAACAGGCTAGTATTTTCCTCTTTGATATTGAAAATTACACCCGGAGAAACATAATTGCTGTTACTATACTTTTTAGGAACTAATGCTCTAAATATCATATAATCTACGTTAGTTAATATTTTGGTCTCAATTTTGGAGATCTAATTTCTATGATATGATTAAATAAGTCACAAGCTAAAGGTGAATTTGTTCGCTGTGGCTTCCAGTCCTGAGGGCTTATATGGGAGGGGTGAGGATGAGGGGAGAGGGGAAAAATCCAAACCTTTATTTCTATGGTTAAGAATTTGACGGGGTGAGCAGATAGTATCAGCAAATGTTGAACTCTTTATGGTGTTAGGACAAGATTGAAGAATATTTTATTTGTTCTCTAATGCGGACCGTTCTGTTTTTTTTTTTTTTTCCTGAGTGAGCAGATAGCATCGGCAAAATACCTTTTTGTTGTCTATTAATTGAGTATATTGGACGGTAGTTTTCTGTACATGTGTTTTTGTGTGAAATGTCAAATGGACATGGACTTATGATATTCATTTTATGCTTCAGCATTGTTGACGGTGAATGATGATGAGTTCTGGGATGGAGTTTCACCTGTGGAGTTCGGGGACTTGCCTGCACTGCAAGATGCTGTTACTGTGGTGGGCTATCCAATTGGAGGTGACACTATCTCTGTAACCAGCGGTGTTGTCTCACGCATTGAGATACTCTCTTATGTTCACGGTTCAACTGAACTTCTAGGAGTGCAGGTTAGAGTCCGAAATTATATGCTGTTTGATCTCCAAGTTACCCATTGATATCTTGTGATTGAGTTGCTGGTCTGTTCAAATACTTCTGCAGATAGATGCTGCAATAAATTCAGGAAATTCTGGGGGACCTGCTTTCGGTGATAAGGGAAAATGTGTGGGTATTGCATTTCAGTCTCTTAAGCATGAGGATGCAGAGAATATAGGATATGTGATACCCACTCCAGTTATCTTGCATTTCATCCGAGATTATGAAAAGAATGGGGAATATACAGGTACGTGAGGGAGTTTTCATTTGATGATCTACTGAAATGGATGTAGATGTTAAACTGAAATTGAATGAATGGAAAAGTCAATTGAAAATTCGTTTCTCTGTCTCTTACACACACACAACTTTATTTCGTTTATGATTTACTGTCACTGGCCAACGTGATGTTGTAAGTTTGATGAGATGATTCCAGTTTTATGTTAAATAAATCAGTTCTGGTGTCATCCGTCACAGGATTTCCAATTCTTGGAGTTGAGTGGCAGAAGATGGAAAATCCTGATTTGCGAATGTCAATGGGAATGGGACCAGAAGAGAAAGGTGTGCGTATAAGAAGAATTGAGCCCACAGCTCCTGAATCTCATTTTCTGAAGCCATATGATGTCATTCTTAGGTTTGATGGGATTGATATTGCCAATGATGGAACAGGTAATTGCAGTTCCGTGTTTTAAATTGGTTAGCTATCCCATCATTATGAATTATATATACTATTATTTTTTTATTTTTCTTATTTTTCTGACATACATCTGAGGTTGTACTTTGGTTTATATTTGAATGATAAGTTTTATAGCACGGGCAAATGAATAACAAATCATAGATTTATACATGCATATATAGCAATTGGTAACATGCTTGCTTGTTAGTGAGATATTCCTCTGGAGATATGTTTCCCCTTATTACTTTATCTAGCAATATACTTTTTACTACGAAATTATGAGCGTGTCTTTACAATTTGGAATTCACATAGGCATAAACACATGCACCTTCAGGAGATTCTCGTTGATATTGTTTCTCAAGTGTCAGAACTGATATCCAGTTTGGGATATATTTGTAGTTCCATTCAGGCATGGGGAGCGCATTGGTTTCAGTTACCTCGTCTCTCAAAAATATACCGGGGATACAGCTACAGTCAAGGTTCTCCGTGATTCAAATATACTTGAATTTAGGATAAACCTTGCAACTCATAATCGGCTTATCCCAGCCCACATCAAAGGCAGACCTCCTTCTTATTACATTGTGGCTGGATTTGTTTTTGCTGCAGTTTCTGTCCCATATCTTCGTTCTGAGGTAGGTTTTATCTTAGATTTCACGATTACGATTTATGTGTTTAGAAATGAACCATGTGTTGTGCTTGATACTTGATACTAATGTTACTATTTAGTTTCTCTCTTTCCAGTATGGAAAGGAATATGAATTTGATACCCCCATCAAGCTTCTGGACAAGCATTTACATGCGATGGCAGAGGCTGTTGATGAACAGCTTGTTGTTGTTTCTCAGGTTCTTCATCCGTTTCCCAGTAGGCCAGTAGATGTGTCTGTCTCTGTTTTAGTACAAGGTCTCATACTTGAAATCATCTGTGTCAGGTTCTTGTGGCTGACATTAATATTGGGTATGAGGACATCGTTAACACTCAGGTGAGAAAACATTTTCTAGATATTATTCAATTTGTATAAGTTGAATATCTACCAAATTTTGATCTGTGGATGTGTTTAGGTTCTTGCTTTCAATGGTAAGCCTGTGAAGAATCTGAAGAGCTTGGTCTCCATGGTCGAGAGTTGTGATGATGAATATATGAAGTTTGATCTGGAATATCAACAGGTTTCCTCTTCACTAGCACATTTGTGATTACGTATTCTGTTCTCCCTTTTGTTTTAAGGAGAAAAAAAACTAAAACATTGTTTGAACAGAATTCCTCAAGGTTTCATGGTTATTGAATAAATATCCTGTTAATAAAAAAAATTGATTTGTGTTAGTAATGCATTATTATTTCGTATCAAGACAGAGTCTCTCTATAACCAAAGTGGTTTTTTACACAGCATATAGAAAAACCTTTACGGTGTGTTTGGCTCAATGGAGGGGAGGGAATGGGAGGGATTTTAATAGAGGGAAAATGAAGGAAGGAAAAAGGAGAAATTTTATTATTACCTTGTTTGGATTAACATTAAAAGAGGGGAGGGGAGGGATTTCTATATTACCTTGTTTGGTTCAAGAAGGAAAGGGAGGGAAAATATTTTTATATAAACAAATTTACCCATATATTATTTTAATAAAATATAATATAAGGAAAATATAGGTATATTAAAAAAAATATAGATATATTAATATTAAAAAATATAAATATTAACATTTCCCCTCCAAATTCCCCCACTTTTGGAGGGGAGGGGAAACTTGAGAGGGGAGGGGAAATTTTAAAAAATTTGCCCTCCCCTCCTCAAAATTTCAAACATCCAAACAAGGGGAGGGGGAAAAAATCCCTCCCCTCCTCCTCCCTCCCCTCCAAATTACCCATACCAAACAATGGGTTAAAGACCATATACAAGATAGGTTAAAAATAAAAGAGAAAACTTAGATTAAGTTCTTTACCTCTATTTCATCAAGTTCTCTAATCTCACATTGCCATGTGTCCTATTTTTATTTTATTTTCATTTAACTTAAACCCATATGAAAAAAATAGTACACATGGCAAATTGTGATTGGAGAACTTGACATAATGGATATAAGAAACTTGATGTAAGTATGGTGCAAAAATAAATTACTATATCTCTCTACCCAGAGATAATGATGCATTTATTGTCCAAATTATAAACAGAATGAGTCATTTAGTATAACTTGTATGAAGGTGAAATTCATTCTGTAAGCCAAGTTATATCTTTGCTTAGTATTTTCATTTCTCTGATCAAATATCTAAAGTAGTCTCATGAAACTTTATGAAGCTCAGAAGAAATTAGGGAAATAAAAAATAAATTTTTGGCGTTCAGCAGAAACTTCATGAGCCTTAGCTGGATTGTGTTGGTGTTCAGTAGTTCATTCCTGAAATTTTAGATGACATAATTTAAAAATTGTAAAATCCTTTATCCGCAGATAGTAGTGTTGAAGACCAGCAGCGCCAAGGCAGCGACTTCAAATATTCTCACAACACACGGCATACCGTCTGCAATATCTGAAGACCTGAAAACTTGAAAGGTTTGGGAGAAGAAGGTATATCAGAACTACTGGTCCTACTTGCTTCTTTTACATGATACCCAATATGGGGATATATACATTAGGCCACAGAAAAATTAGGAGGTAGATTGAGAGGTAGGTAGATAAACACAGAGATGATATAGAGGTTGAAAGGCAGGCTCTTTTTTTTTTTTTTTGAGAGGCAGGCTTCGAATAAGCAAAGCATCAGCTAGTGGATGCAAAGGCTTTCGGGAGCACCAATTAATTCGATTTATGCCCCCAATATCTGTTATTTTTACCTCACCGGCAGGAAAAGTCGAATATTTTTGTAGAAGAATCACGGGAGGGTTTTGAGCGAGAATTATTGGAAGCATGAAAAATATTTTGTGTGAACCGTTCCTCTCATTGATCATTTGTTGTTTTGGGGATAGCCGTTATGGTTGTATGAAAATGGAATTTCTATTCTTTTTTAGGGATCTGTGGATAGTTACTGTTTTATGTATTAAGCGAAACTTAATTGAAAAAAGTTAGCTTTCTAGGGCCTGTTTGTTCTAGTTTTTTTAATGAGAAAATCGCTTATTTTTTGGGATAAAAAAATATCTTGTGAAATTTTATGATGTTTGTCTAAGCTTTTAAAAATTTATGAAAATTTTATGATAAATTCTGAGAGACCCTTCAGTCCCACTGTTGCTGTCCAAGCAGTTACCCCGGCTGCCCACCCGGCTCCCGCGACTATTTATGTTGCTGGAATTCTTGATTGAAAATCAGGATTCATATCCTGGCAATCAATTAATCATAAACAGCTGTCACAGTCAATCAATATTAATGCCAATTGTAATCAATATTGATCGTCTTGGGAAAATTCAGTTTCTAAATTGAAAAAATTGAAGTTCTCATGTCAATCGATTAAAAAAATCAATCACGATTAATATATTGTTCGTAATAATCATAAATATTATTAGTATAATATCTATATCAATTGATCATTAACAGCAATATAAATAATATAAAAACTCAATTTGTTATTCATAAATTATAAATAGTTTCAGTAATTCATCGTAGCATAGATTATTTTAATATAAAATTTATAGTAATTATCACATTTTAATATTTATAAATAATATAACTCATTTCATAAATTAAGTTTTGTACACCACAATTTTCCTTACGTAAATTTATCTTAAAATTATTATCATCTTTATTCACATCCCATTCTATCTTTATCTTAAATTGGGTAACATGTCATGTTATGACAAAATATTGCAATAACTGATTTTTATCTAAATTTTAATTGGACTAAATTGTATTAAGTAATATTTTTTTAATAACATCCAGTATTTTAAAGTAACTAGTATTTTAAAATATTTTTTTAATAATATTTATTTTTTAAATTTATAGTGGTAATAAATATTAAGATGTTTTAGGTAAAATTATATAAAAAGTTATTTTAGAGAACATATTAAAAAATAATTTAAATATTGAATATACTAGAAATTACTTTTAAGACAATGCTACTCAGAAAATAATTTAGGACGGTTCATGTAATTTGATCATTTTAATTTATGAAAACACCAGGATTACTGACACTAATTCAAACACCTACTTAAAAAGACAAGACTGTAATATACTTGGAGCATGATTTAATAATAAAAAATAAAAGGAATGCATTGGTGTGAGACGCGAAGCAATAAATGGCATAAGAAAGACCAAAAATCATGGCTGATGAGAACCGACGAATTTGACTTGCACGCTCCACTATGACGGGTGGGACTATTATATCTGCTGGTGTTTCTTTTTGTCATCCTTTCCCTCCCACTTCGGAAACTGGTGCCAGATTCGGACCTCCTTTGATGTATTGGCTATGACCACTGATTGAGACCTCAGAGAGAAAAATTCCTGAGGCGAGCGACAGAATCAAGCGATAGCTCATGACATTTCACTTTCCCCATCTCCCTCTGGGCTATTTAACCAATCTCAAAAAAGCCTCGTCGTGGTCGTCTTCTTCTGAAACCTGGGACCTCTGGAAAGTTGCGTTTTCATTTCTCAAATTCTAGTTCCTTGAGGTTTTGAGAAAGCGCTGCAGTGGTGAAAACATAGGTAAGTTGATTTCCAGATGTAATGGAAGTATACAGTACTTCAGTTTACCTCTTATGATTGCTTCATCACTGATTTTGCCCATCGAAAAAATGTACTCTAAGTCATAGCGTTATTTCTGCATCTGCTTCTTCCTCATAGGACAATTATTTTCTCGGAAAAGCTGATAAATCCAAGGGTTTTGGCTCTGTCTAGTGTCAAAGTGTTACTATGATTGTATTGTATTATGAGCTGTTAAGAGCATGTTTCATGGGTCTCCCTTTATGATCTGTGGGATGTCAGAAAGCATGTATTATAAGTGGTTTTTTAACCATACCCACTTGAAGATATCTTGGATTCATTATCAAATCCAGCAAAAAGACGGTTACTTGAGCTACCCTCCTCCTGTTTTGCCTTCATCTTCGCCCCCATATCCCGGTGCTTTCCACAGAGAAACAGGATCTTCTTCCTCGTCCGGTATTAGAATTAGTCCGGCTGTTCTTTTCATTATAGTGATTCTGGCCGTGCTCTTTTTCATTTCTGGTCTTCTACACCTGCTTGTTAGATTTCTCATAAAGCACCCATCTTCCTCAGCATCTGAATCTAACAGACACCAAGAAATCTCAACCTCCGATGCTCTTCAAAGACAACTCCAACAGCTCTTCAATCTTCATGACTCTGGTCTGGATCAAGCTTTCATTGACGCACTTCCTGTTTTCCAGTATAAAGAGATAGTTGGCCTGAAAGAACCATTTGACTGTGCTGTGTGCCTCTCTGAGTTTTCTGAGAAAGACAAGCTCAGATTGCTTCCAATGTGCAGCCATGCCTTTCATATTAATTGTATAGACACGTGGCTTCTATCCAATTCCACATGTCCACTTTGCAGAGGAACTCTGTTAACTCCTGGGTTCTCAATTGAAAACCCCATATATGATTTTGATGATTTAAGGGAAGAGGATGGGTGTAACGGTGAAAATGGGTTCACAACTTTTAGACAGAAAACCGTTGAAATTGAAGAAACTGTAGTAGAGAAAGGAGTGTTGCCTGTAAAACTTGGTAAATTCAGAAGGCTGAATGTGGAGGCAGGGGAGAGTGGAGGAGGAGGAGGGGGAGGAGGAGGAGAGACGAGTAGCAGCAATTTAGATGCAAGAAGATGTTACTCAATGGGAACTTACCAGTATGTGTTAGCCAATTCAGACCTCCGAATTGCCTTAAACCATGATGACCATCAAGGCCGAGAGGTAAGGCTTACAGAAGGACTAGAACAATCTGAGAAGCTTTCCATGGAGGAAGCAAAGAAGATTAGAAGTGTGAGTAAAGGTGAGAGCTATTCTGTTTCCAAGATCTGGCAATGGTCCAAGAAGAGCAAGTTTTCTAGTTCTTCCGAAGAAGATCAAGTGGGCATGCCATCTTCACTTAATACGGACCTGTCATGGATGAGAAGAACACAAGGCACAACATGACAGGTATTCATCCGCATGATTTTCTTACTTAATCCGCTGATAAAAGATTGTCCTTTTTGGGATCCCAATTTTGAATTTAATTGTGGATATATTGTGATTTTGAGTTGAGATTCTAGAGTTTCTTCTTCTTGATATGTAATCTCAAATGTTAGTCTGATCTTGTTGGTTGCCTTGGGTTCTGCAAACAGCAAATACTGGTGTGGAAAAGTAAAGGCCTTTCTTTCACGAGCACACATTCTCTGAGCTTCTTCTTCTTCTTCATCTTAATCTCTTTAATCAGTCCCACAGATCTGAACTATTACTCATCAGATAATTACAACCGGCAGATTTACGATAGTTGGGGAGGCCAGTGCGTTTGCTTTATGATTTTCTTGGCTTTTGAATCTGCTTTTGCTTTGTTTAAGGCACTTTTGGGAGAATGTGAATGCAACTTTTTTTCTAAGAATGTTGTAGGGGTGGACAGTTGGGGATTGGTGGTGGGATCCATGAAAGCAGGTGACAGAATCCACTTATGTATTCAAAAATTTTTGGCTCTCAGCAGTAATGAGGTGGGGCCAACTCATAACACCTCCCATGTGTCCATGTTGAAATTTAGCGCCCAGGTTTAATATTTGTCAACGCTAATGATGATGGATTATTACTCCAAAACAAGTGGTTAGTTCAAGAATGAGACTCCTCTTGTTATGTCACCACGAAACATAATAATCCATATTTTGGGAGCTAAACTCAGAATTGATGACTGCTGAAAAAATTTGTATGCATCCCAAAGCCTAAAGACCAGTAAAAGCAAATAGTAATTTATTTCACCATAATTAACAAACCTGATGAATTAAAATTTAAATTATTATTAGAAGATGTGTTCACATTCAATGTTAGATTGTTTTGAATATATTTGTGTGATCTATGTTTAAACAAAAATTATTTCATAAAAAAAGAGAAATAGTCTGAGTTTTGAGTATGTGGTGTCATGCTATTGATAATATAGTTTAAATTTTGAATTGGATGAAAAGGAGGGGCGGCCGGTGTGGCATTATAGGAAGTTGCAAAATGGGACCATGAGAAAATGCCAATGTCTATATTGGAGCTACAAACAAATGCCAATTTGTTTTTTTTGTTTTTTTGAAAAATATTACTTACAGTGTGGGCCTTGGGGAGAGCAATTTTTTTTATGGTCGACTCTTTTTTTAACAATAAAATTCGGTATAATTGATATATAATTAGATTTCTTATCCATATATATTTGAATTAGACTGACTTTATTGGAAGAGACAAAATTTATTTTATTGAGAGAGATAAAATTTATTTCAGTAATATTTGAGAAAATTAATCTCTAATTATTGATTAGAGATATCGTCAAGGTTTTTCAAAAAAAGGATTTTTGTTTTTTAAATACTTCTAAAATTTATGGAAGATAGTTTATGTTTCAACTGTATGAGGTTTACAGGAAGTGAATATAATATTTATGGAAAAGATGGAGTTTCTTGTGATGAAGTCAATCCCCATTAGTCGAGGGAGTGAGTATTGGTTAAAGACTTTAGCGACAAATCATCATTCCCGTGCCCGAGGACTCTTATCTGTTTATATTTACGCGATTATGCAGTCCTTAATATTTTAATTTTATTTTTTATATATATTTAATATTTTAATTTTATTTATAATATAATTTTATCTATAATTTTTTTAATTTGGTATAATTTTATACATAATATTATTTTTTAAATACTAAGAATTATACTAAATTAAGATTATAAGTAAAATTATACTATAAAGAAGATTAAGATATTAGACAATATGATAAATAAAATTAAGATATTATGTGTTATATAACTCTATATTTAAATATCCTTTGCATTCATGCTAATATATACGTACCCTCTGATTTATAGTATAGTAATCTGTCTAGTTATACAGATTAAGAATGATAGTTAAATGAATATTGGCTTTATGAAAGATGGGAAAAAAATTATTATCTAAAAACTAGTTTGAAATTAAATTTAATCTTAAATATAAAATTTTAATTTATTTTATATATAATATCTATTAATTTTTATTAAATTAATTTATAAATTAATATATAATTTAATATTATATATAAATACTGTAAAATATTATATTATATTTATTATAATTAATTTTTTTAATTTATTTAAATTAATTAATTAGATATTATATTAAAGAGGAAGGTGATATTTTTTAAGCCTTCTTTTGAAAAGTCAAAGACTAAATTACTCACTCATAATATTTAATTATATAAAGGGGTAAAACAAAATTTTAGACCGAGAAAAGCTTAGAAAAAATGACATGTGCAATGAACAGGAGGAGCATATACAACTTCAGTCTTGATCTGTACTCGTTATTTCCTTCTATCCTCTTAACCGAATCTGTATGTATCGAAATCCCGCAAATAAGTTTGATTAAAGATTGCCAAAACCCCAACGGAGTTAATCTGAGTGGTAAGCAGCTTAGTATTGTTTAAGCGAGGTCTCGAGTTCGAGCCTTGGCGTACGCAAAAAATTTCCGTTGGAAGACTCACCCACCATAGCTAGTTGCGCGACGCGGGTCGAATCCAGATATAGTCGGGATAAAGCTCTGGTGAATTGGGTGGGTAACAAAAAAAAATTACCAAAACAAAAAACGACTGCCAATAATGTTTCACAATTTTTATACGAAGGCATTAAATACGTATCAATAATTTTTCTTAACCAAATTTAGTTGTTTCCCCATGCATTAGATTCAAATCTACGTAGCTTCGATGAACTCGTCATTTAAAAAACAAAAACCCCAGCCATTGCCCTTTGATCCTCAGAATAGGCATTCGCAATCGAGCCCCGCCCCCGGTTTTATATTTCCTTTCCCCGTATCCGTTAAGAACTGAAAAGCCAGCAAATTTTGGCATATTCAATTAAATAGAAATTGGTTTATGCGTTTTTTATTATCGGGAATTTTGGGGGCAACAGAAATTAGTTTATGCATTAAAAAAAAATACAAGAGGCAAGGTAGAATTATATCAAATACCAGTATTTCTTAAATCAAAGAACACAGTTCTTTTTCTTTGGGAGAGTTCTATTTTTAACATTTTTTTTATTTCTTGAATTGCTTACATTTATGATTTATGATTGCGATTTACTGATTTATACAACTTAATTGGGAAGAAAAAATAAGACTAAAAAACCATGTGAAAATAGAGGATACCACAGAATCATGAAGCAACGTCAACTGGATGCATCGTACCGGAACGAGCCCTGCTTCGTATATCCATTGGTCCTCCCTATATGAAGCGGCAGATGAAGGTCTTCCATTTGGGTCCGGCGACGATCTCCGACCATTATCGCAATTTCTTCCATCCACGGCTCCACCAGTGATCCTTGTTCTCGGGGATCCGCATCCGCTCCCACCACATGGATCCTGGTGTGGACGAAAACAGAGACGAATTGCATCCCAAGCACGGCATCCTGAAACAGCAACACCTCTTGGTGAACGCCGCATCGTCGCTTCCGGCACCGTCATAATCGACCAAGTTGGCTTCGGGTGGTCCCGTAGGCATGGTTGATCAGGATGAGAGTGGGGTGTTAGGGTGTGATGTGAACGACGTTCTCCCTCCCTCTCGCCGCCGTCGTGGCGTTAGAGGCCTACAGAACTGTGCGGTGGGGAAGCAAGAAGGAGGAGGTTTGGGACTGGATCCGACCCGCGTCGCGCACCTGGCTATAGTGGGTGAGTCTCCTAACGGGATTTTTTGCGTACGCCAAAGCTCGAACTCGAGACCTCACTTAAGCGATACTGAGCCGCTTACTACTCGGACTAACTCTTGATTGGGACTGAAATTTATATATAAGGGTAACGGAAAAACACCGTGGAGGCTCGATGGAAAGGAACCCTGGCTGTTTTTCTGTATGTCCAATTTTTTTTTATATATTAAAAAATTTAGATAGACTCAGTTATTGATCCAACTAAGATTATGGTACAGTTTTAGAGATTAGATAACTTTTATAGAAGATTTATGATATCGTTTATTAAAAAAAAATTTATAACAATATAAAAAATTAAATTTATATCTTTATAAGATACGAGTTTGTTCTTCAAAATTTAAGTTTCCAATAAACTTTAGATTTTGGAAACTTCTTAAAGCCTGTGTGTCTCTTTCAATTTCTTCTTAAAGCCCGTATCTCTTTTAACTTCATATTATCATTTTGTGGAGGAAAATATGGACCCACCCAGGGTAAGTGCATGTTTTTTTTAATTTTTTTTCCGAGGTATTGAGGTTTATATAATAAATAGGGGGAAAAGGAGGGGGAGGATGTATAATAAATTAATAATTGACAAATAACGTTCGCTTCAATTAAGAATTTCGTGACAACTCACTATAATTTTAAGAAATAAAAATAAAATAAAACACAAAGAGGAGAAGCTGGTGTGCCGGGGAGCATCAGAGCATGTATGATTGGATGTTTTCATCTGCATCCCCGGTCAACTTCATATTTGTAACTATTAAGGAAGAAGATTAAGGTAGAAAGGTATCACAAACTCATATTTACAAAACTTAAACATATTTAAATAAAAAATTACACACTTATCAGTTTAATTTAATAATTTATGTTTTTAAGTTAAACTTTTATATTTACAAATTAAATTATATTATTTACAAGTTAAACTTGTAAGAAAATTGAATTTTTCTGACCTCTTTGTACCAATTTTCTTTCTTGCAGCGACTTGACAAAACCCATTTAAGTGATATGAGAGTATTAGTCTCTCAAAAAAAATTGGCCATGGGATATTACCTGCATTCTAACTGAAAAAATAAGTAAATATATAAATAGAGAAATCTATACAGTAGGGCAGCTTGGTATGTATTCAGTTGCTACATTGTTCTGCAGTAGGAGCCAGCCACTATGCTTGCTCTCTCTTTTAAATTGCATCTCTAATCCCATTATAGATGGGAGCAGACATTTAACGAAGAAGACGACTTCACACAAGCAGTAGTAGTGGTTAAATTTACAGCATTTACGCCTCAGAAGAGTCCCTTTCTGGGGACTGTTTGTCAGTAACCGTGGGAATAGCCGACGTAGTTCAAGCGCGGTCGGAGATTACGGTGATTATACTTAGGATCCCCATAGTCAACAGCCTTAATGACCATGGTCTCACGTCTTCCATCCTGTTCCTGAACTGCCCCAAACACTATCTCATTCGGCTCGCAATTCTGATCATAGTAAGTTTGAGGGCTCGATGAATAATGCTTGTGATAGAACTGCTGCTGATGATTCAGTTGCTGTTGAATCTGTTGATCATACTGATCACAATCCCACCTATTGCTCAAGTAAGCCCCTCGAGCCGGGTTCAAGTGTTGCTGGGCTGGCTTTTCCAGCTCCTTCTGGTTCATATAAGGGTTTGGGGCCCTTGTTTCTAAACATGGAGGTGGAGGTTCATCTTCATCAGGAATCATGAAACTCTCCTGAACGGGCCACGTATTGGGATGTGATGATCTGTTCATCTGTTGCTGCTGGTAATGGTGGTAATGCAGGGCTTTCCTTTTACTTTTAAAACTTCCACTGAATAAACTCCCAAATATTTCAACAAAAGCTGACCCTGAATACACGAAAAGCCTTCCAATTGAACCAAAGAAACCCTCTTCTTCTTTCTCGTATTCTTCTTCGTTTGGAATCAATGGAGGCCTCACCGACTTTGGAGGCCTTTGCTGTGCTGTAACTGGCGTGCCTTTCCTTATATTATAAGCTCTTGGATCCTGCAACGTCAAATAAGACTACATTATAATGTTATTATAGAAAATCATGAACAAAAATGCGGTATATGTCGCTTACATCGGGAGACGAAAACATTGCTTTGACCCTCCAATGTAGCAATGCCAGCATGTAGCCGAAGAACCCAGCAGCAACCAGTACTGCTATTCCTGCAATGGGATTATGCCAAAATTGCATATCTTTTAGGCATTTATGGCTTCAAAACTGAAGAGATTAGAGATGAATGGCCTGGTGATCATATACCTAGGGGCAAACTAACATCATCTTCATCATCATCATCCTGTTGTTGTCTGTAAGTAGTGCAGCCATGGTGATGAAGTTGAATCTCTCGAATTGCCAAGTTTCCTCGATCTACCACCAGAAGAGAGCAGCTGCTAGCAGCATAAACCACATCAAAATCATTTGAAAACTTTGCATATTCACCTGGACCATCCACGTGGCCTCCTAAGTGTGCCCTTTTTCCACCTGCAATTGTGGTCACTCCTGTATGGAAAATCAAGTTGTATACTTAAAGCTTGCCTTGGCAGAATGAATGGTAATTGAATTTCTGATGCAGATCTCATGCTTTTGAAGTTTTCACTAGTTAGGTTGAGATATGTTACGTTCATTTCATTCTCAAAACAGGTGTACCTTCATCACTGATCTTTCTGATGGCCATATTCATTGTGTCTGCAATGTAAACATTGCCTCTGTCATCCACTGCAATTCCTTTAGGATGGTTCATTCTTGCTTCTCTAAGCCTCCCATCTATGTGTCCAGTGTACCCTTCGGGAGATCCAGCAAGGATTTTTGGTTTACTGTCTGTGGTTCATTCTTACATTTCAGAATATATCCAAAACAAATGAAATTAAGAACTAATCTCAGAGTAATTGGGAACTGATCCTTAAAATGGCAATCGTATCTCTTCAAGCCAAGATGCAGTATGCCTTTCATATAAGCATTTTGAAGGGGGAAATGTAACATTTACATTCTGCAGCGAAGGAAATAATATTCACTCAAAGTAGGTAGTATGCAAATTGTGTTAGGTTCTATTTTCCTTTTCCCTTTCGTGTTAGTTCTTCATATTCTTTTTTAAAATCTTGGAAAGTGAGAGAGCAGAATGTTCACACAGATTTGTTGTTGGCAGAACAGCAAAAAGGCACGTTGTACTTTGAAAAGCAGAAGCTTGCGCTTCACCAAAGCTTAAGGATCTTTGGTTCTTTACAAACATCTCAACCGAATCAAAAGATGTCCCAAGCACGAAGCAAAGTCACTGTACAAGGTAGAACTCGTACAACAGACATTCCTAGGACATGTGAAGCAACTCAAAGCCATAATACTCAAACGCTAAAAAGCATTGAAATTTGGCCCAACAAAACATTGAAATTGAAACTAACGGCATAATCTAGCATGAACAATCTCATAAAAGGAAGCTTACATGTAGACACTGGACTTGGGATTTTGTAAATGTTACTGTTCTCTGAATCCAACACCAGAAACTCCCCATTTGATGATACATCAACTGAGTATGGCTCAATTCCGAGCTTGCTTCCATCAAATATTGTCTCCACAGTGTAGCCACTCTCAAATTTCATCATCGGACGGCTGTGCTTCACAGAATATTGATTACCTCAAATCCAAAAAGCACAACATCAGATCAACCTTATCCCCCCCCCCCCAAAAAAAAATAGTAACAGCTGAAACAAGAAAATGAGATTTCAACGGCAGACCCTTACTTGGTTTGGTGGTAGTTTTTAGCGACCACAGCCATTTAAGAAGAGCAGAAACTGCATTAGAGACAACCCCGGTCACAATTTCTGCACATCACGTGAATTTCAGAGACACACAGAGATTTTAGATCATAATGTTCATGTGCGTGAAGGAAACTAGTATCAAACATGTTATACTCACTTGCAATAGGTTTGGCTGAAGTTGATGAGAAGAGGCCAAATAGAATCACAAAAACAAGAAACACAGCAAAACTATTCCTAACCATCGTTTTCTATCTCCAGCACTAGCGCAGCTAGCTACGAAATGCTCGTATATAATAGATGTTCAAGCTCTGTAATTCAAGTATCCAACTTAAAAGAACCCACGGGCAATCTTCTTTTTATCGTTTCACCCTTTTCGAAAACCGAGGAGAAAGGAAAAAGAAGACTTAGTGTTGATATGAGGTTTAGTAGAGAGGCAATGAAGACAGAATTTGGAGGTGATAATGAAAGGCAATCATAGAATGTGGTGGTTTCATTGTTGTGTCCTTTTAAGTCATTCCGACAAGGTGATTTTTTCTCTGCAAAAACGGAATTTTGCAGGCCATGCTTCTTCTTCTTTCTCGTTGCGAATAATGTCATGTCTGCTACATGGCATTTATATATCGAGTGTCACCATTTCAATTTACTTAAAAAATATGAAAAAGTAAAAGCATGGTTTCGCTCTGACGTAATTTACTTAAACAAACGAATTCAAGTCTTCAAGAATACTAACACTAAAATTTGCGGGGCTTATGATCAAGACTTAAAAGAAAGTTGCATCAAATTATTTAGTATTTGGTAGCATCACAACATCGTATGCTTTTTGTTTAGATCAAGAGGCGATGGCACCTCTGTTTGTGTGAGCTGTGCTATCACCGAAAAATATATGTTATAAAAATGGTTGGAATCTGATTTTCTGGCTTTGTTCGTGGTGGTCAAAAAACTTGTCTCTCTTTTAGTCAAGTAAGCAACGTTTAGGTTACGCTCCCTCTGATCAATCATGGGCGGCAAATGCTTTTTTGCTGTATAATCATTTTGCGTGATTCTTATTCATCCCCAACACACTCACGGGATCAATTCCTCTAGCAGCTCCTGCATACCAGTATTCAATCTTGATTTCTTTTTCTGTAAGTGCTAAATTGTCAGTTTTTGATTCACATAAGCCTTAAAAAGCTGTTTGATTCCATGATCATTTTTAGCATTATCTTGTGCTAAAGAGGGCACCGGTCAAGTTTACTATATCTGGAAAACTCTACTAACTTCCCAAATCTCTTCATTTAACTAGGAAAATCTCTCTTGTATCTATCTTGTTCTCTGTGTGTGTTGAGTTAAAGTAGGTTACAAGTGTGGTAATACCAATGTATCCATCGGGTTAGATGACATGAATCAGGATATTTGATTAGCATGAAAGCGTAGGAAACGTAATAATATAAAGCGAAAGTGGATGAAGAATATAGGGTTAATTAAGTATTCGCAAATAAAGGAAAAGGCTAAAGAAACATCAAATTCCATCTTTCTTCAGATTCTCAGACGCCATTTTGAATTTGAATTTCTTTTTTGTTACAAAAATTTTTAAAAAAAGGTTAAACTCACCCACGATCTAAAGGCAGAACGAAATCTCCCTTCCTCCTAAGTGATACCAATGTCAAGTAGGGCAAACAGTCAATTACTCTCAAGCGTTAACTTAAGCATCTAAAAACTAGAATGTCTTCCCAAGTTCTGCGACTAGAACTACAATAAAATAATACTCCCCAGAGATCGACCACATTCTAAATAATTACATCTCACCCTTTCGCCAGCTAAACCCACGGACACGATGGGTTGAATTTGAATTTCTCAATGAATCTAAGGGCTTCAGCATTTGTTAAAGAGCCACCAAGCATGTTTATTTCATTCTGAAACCCATGGCCATAAAATTCATTGTGAACCTAAAATTGATCTTTATTTCAGATTTGGGCTTCAGATAATGGAGAACTACTCCTTCTGATAGCTTATTTATATACCAAGACAATACAGAAGTGGCAAAGAAAAAGGGAAACGAAAGAAAGGAAGAAGCAATGATCTGGTCGGAAGAACCTCCGTGTTGGCAACACTTTGCTTGCCGGGAAAGCTTGGAGGGGGAACTATACAAAATGCCACCATTTATCAAGTGTATGTAGGCTGAGCTAATGAAATAACATCACTAGTTACAAAACTAGGGCTATATATATATATATAACTGCTAACCAAAATTCAGACATGATAGATCATGCCCACCTCTAGGGTAGATGCATGAGGGATGCTTAAAGCATATGTTGGTCCCCTAGAGTTTCTCCTTAAGAAATCATACCCATAATTGATCACAACTTTCTTTATCCAGCTTGATCCTCTTTTTGCTCTCACATATGAGTGACCCATTATGAATGCCATTCCTGCTTCCCTTGCTTCCATTAGCTCCCGCAGCTCCTCCTTTGCGTTTAAATCGATCTCCGGACTGTCTGGCACTACGAACCTGACTCGCTTCTTAACTTTCTCAGGAGATTTTACCTCCCTAAACTCTGAAGTGCCTTCCATTTGACTGGAATCTAGATCATCCTCACACATTCTTACACCTAATTTCGATGCTGAAGTCCCGACAACCGTCATCTTCGCATCATCTTCGAAATTGTTTAATTCTAAGCCACATTTGGAGGTATCTGATCGGATAAACTCGGCTATGCTGCAAACAAGATCTTGCTCAAATTCCATGTCATCCTTGTGAATATCGCGATAGCCATACCTCGCTATGCACCTATAAAGCCTATACTCCTTGGGGCCAACTCTACCCACCAAGAACCTTTCCTCAGGTCTGACATGTGGCACTGGGACTGATTTAATGCAGAGAAAGACTACAACCTGATGAAAAGCAGGGAGATTGGTAACAAAGTGAGAGAAAATAGCTGGAATCCCCGATACAAGCTCGGTGTGTATGAGGCCAATTCCCCTGACCCTTACTATTCCTAATGTGGGGCAGAGACTGAGAAGCCAGTTGATGGAGACCTTATTTTGAACATCAAACTCGTATTTCTTAATTGTGCCATAGTGCCATACGTACATGACAATAAGGAAGATGAATGAGAGGGCAATAGGAACCCAAGCCCCTTCAAGGAACTTGATGAGGGAGGCAGAGAAGTAGAGTGCTTCAACGGAGCCAAAGAAGAATATAAAGCAAATGGCTAGAACAACACTTTTGTGCCAGCATAAGACTATGACTAGAGACATTAGGCAAGTGGTCACCAGCATGACAGTTATGACAGCCAATCCTGTTTATGGGAAGAAAACAAAAATGCATTAACAATAATTAAATATTTAACCTTAGCAAAGCCAAAACATGGGTAATGATTATAGTTTCTAAGCATGCAAGTACATCATGAAAGTACTTTGTGGAGGTAATACCTGATGCATTTCCCATGCGTTTCGTGTCCCTAAATCCAACCGTAATGGCCAGACAGAGAAGCATCAAAGTCCAGTTGATATCTGGAATGTAAATCTGACCGTGTACCTTAGAAGATGTATGAACAATTTTGACTTTGGGGAAGCAGCTCAGAGCCGAGCATTGTTTGATTATTGAGAAAGTCCCAGTGATGACAGCTTGACTTCCAACCACAGCTTGAAGTATGGCTATGACAAGAACAGGCCATCTAATTTTCTCTGAGGAAACATGAACAAGTAAGACAAAAGGCAAAAACTTGGGTTCTGCGGAATGATGGCTCCTTGAGATCAACATAAGAGAACTCACCAGGTACAGACACATAGAAACCGATTCTGTAGTCAGTTTCAAGGATATGATGCTTGGAAAGATAAGCAGCTTGTCCCATGTATGCTAGGATTAGAGATGGGTACACCAAAAAGGTGAAAGCGATCTGCAGGTTAGTGAATTTTAGTTAAAAAAGTTTATTTCCCCCTCGGGGATATTCACCTACTTCATCCATCTTAGTTCATGTTGCACATGATGCAAACATCTTAACCTAAACTTTCCATCCAGAAGTTAACAAGTAATTCTTTGTACCTTAATTGACAATTGAGAAAAGTGTCCTAAATCTGCAAACATGGCTTCTGAACCTGGAACATATAAATGATGGTATCAACTAAAGATAAAGCATATGGTAAACTTTGTTGAGAATATAATACAATTTGCTCTGCTATTTCCATACCTGTTATACACAGTAGAATCCCACCCAAGGACATCCAACCTCCCCTTTGAGTCTTTTTCAGAAACTTGAACATATAATAAGGGGAGAGCGCTTCATATACATGTGGATTCCAATGAACGATATTGTAAATGCCAATGGCGCTGATGCATAGCAGCCAGGTCATCACAACAGGTGCAAACAGAAATCCCACACGATGGGTCCCATAATGTTGGAGCGCAAACAAAAATATCAATATTGTACAAGCAACTGGAACCTCAACATCTGCATAGCCATTAAGCTTTGATTAAGCATGTATAAAATGTCTTTCAAAATATCAAGAGCCATGAATTAGTAGAGGATATGAAAAGCAAAGAGCAGAAAATGATAATTTTCCGCCTTCAATCTTTGCTGAAAATATATGCTATAGAAAATAATGAACATTAGCTACTGAACTACAGTAGTGTTAAGTTTTGAGAGCTGAAGTAAACGGTTGTATGATCATAAATCAGAAGCACATAAACTTAACTTCCATAATCTTACGGGCCCACAAATTATCATCGAAAGGAAATTTGTGATCACGTTGCTGACAAAGAGTACAAGTTAGCCGCAGAAAGAGAGGGCGTGTCATTAAAGGAGACATATTATTACCTTCTAGCCAAAAAAGATAACTTTCAAGAGAAGCCTTGAAACATTTGATGAGAATATGAAATTCCACAAATTATGAGAAAAAATCAAAACTTTTTTATTAGTAATAGATAGTTATTCATACTATAATCATATGACAAAGTTAGGTCTGTAGATAAAGATATCATTTGGTTGACTTCTTCATACTATTATTATTGTGGCTGCCGCAAATGCCTTAAAAGTTGGACAGAATTTGGTCTTGATTTAGTTCGAAGACACCACAGATGATTACTATTTAAGCGTCATAATGGAATCGCAAATAATGTTAATGATGGCCAAACCTAATTATTTGTACCCAATAAGATAAGCAGCCGACAGTTCTAGACTACAGATAACTCCGTAGAGATTCATTTGAAGTCATATCCATTTCACCTAAGCAGCCGACAGTTCTAGACTACAGATAACTCCGTAGAGATTCATTTGAAGTCATATCCATACGACAATAGCTTTCACCTTGAAATCATAATATCTTGACAGCTTCACTTTGTAAAGGGACTACTTTTCTATTTTTCTTTTCCTGTTTTTCACCATCCAGCATAAGTAATTATGTATTATCGGGTCAAATTCAAATAGTGTGGGGTTACATCATTTTCATCTTACCCGCACGTTTCATCTTAAGTTTATTATAATCATCAATTTCATAATCTAGAGTATGAATTCAAATATAATTAATAGCATGGGACGATGATTTGACCTGATCAAAGCAGTGGTTGGCTCGATGATATTTACAGGGGACCCACACACGCACTTGCGAGCATTTGGTTCTCCCTTTTTGTCCACTGATTTTTAAATGGCTACGAATGTGGCATGGAAAAACGACAGCTTTTCAAAGTTCAAATCAGATTTTATACTAAGCATCAAATAAAACCTATTCCGATACCTAACTACAATAATTTTACTTTTAATGTCCTCACAGCATATATACGATCGAGGAGGCAAGAATCTCTTTGGGAAGACATTAGCCAATTCAAGCCAAGACAATCGCAGAATCGCATAGAGCAACAGATGTAAACTATTTCAGAATCCCAGTCTTCGGAAATATCGAGAACATATCTATCCCAAAGGATAGTTTCAGACACCATGCTTTTCAAAATCGAATGATGAAAAAGAATAAAATTCATTATAGTTTTATCTGCAGCGGAATTAAGTTTTTATCAAGAAAATAATTTAGCTTTCTGCAACTGAATTTGAAGACAAATTGCTCAACTGCAAATTAATCTCCTAAACAGCAAACTGGATTAGGATTGACACTGCGTTAAGAGATTATTTAAAGGAAAAGGGATCAGCTGATACAGAAAATTTTCTTAGATATTGTGTAAAAGAGAGAGAAACTTACATCGGTGCTGCTCTTTTGACATGGAAAGCTCGAGGCCCGACACAGCAGAAAATACTGCAAAATGACCAAAATCCAGAAAAACGAATTGTCATATTCCCTTTTTCACTGCTTGATATCGAAATACCCGAAAACATATATTGCAAATCTCAAATACCAGAAATTGCTGGTGTGAGCACCCCATCCCCAATAACCATGCAAGTACCGATCAAAGCCAAAACAAGCAGTACCCTCTGCAGCCACCTGTGTTTCTCCAACACCGTTTTCAAGCTCGACCCGACGGCTCTCTTATCGTTTGCCACAACACCATCTTTCGTATACTCCGTTAAGTCCTCGTCGGCGAGCTGGGTATTAGGCAGTAAGCTAACCCGAGCATGCCGGCATAGCAGAGAATACAGAGCAAAGGTCCCTCCTTCGCCATTGTCATCTGCTAGAAGCACAATGAAAACATACTTGAGCAGGGGTATGAGCGTAAGGGTCCAGAACACAAAAGACAAAACCCCGAATATCTCTTCATTAGTCTCTGAATGCTGAATATCCTCGGCGAAAGTGCTTTTGTAAACGTAAAGAGGAGAGGTGCTCAAATCTCCATAGACAACTCCAAGGCTCTGATAAGCCAAAGTTAACACGGTTTTCCATGATTCCTTCTGCGGAGAAGTAAGCATGGTCAGAAAGCAAAGATTTGTGCGGGTGGGAATCCTAATACTCAGCACCAGAGTGCTATATGAGTTACCTTAATTGGGTTTCTGTAGGTCACAGACTCCAGATCCATGAGGGGCTGTCTCAGAAACACAGAGCATTCATTCCTTCAGTTTGTTGAGAGAGACAAAGACGAGTTCTCTTGAACTAAAACCTTCCCCAGCACAAACGAGTCGAAGAAAAACTAAAACTTTGGGCGAGAGTGGCGTTGGATATCTCCTCTAGCTATTTCTTGTGTTTTATTAAACCAAAGAGAATTAAGGTTGGGTAAGAACAGTTCAATGACCAAAAATGCGGACAAAGCAATGAAGAACGGGCACGAAACACCACCAGTGCATTAATATAGAGAAGAGCGTTAAAACGATGAAGGGTTGTTGGGATGGGAGCTTTTGGATTAGAAATTATAATATAAGTGGGTGGTGGGTGGGTGTGCTAGAGAGAGAGAGAAAGAAGCAGGAGTTTGTTTTGTTTTGCAGTGATTCCTGACTAGTGATGAATTTAGGTTCTTTTTGTTTTTTTGTTATTTTTTTCTTGGTGTAACTGTTTACTTTTCCGGCTGAGATTCTGGGGTTGTTTGATAAAAGTTTGGAAAAAGATTTATTAAAAAATATTTTTTACATATTTTTAGAATTTTTAGAGAAAAATTTATAAAAAAAAATTGAATAAATAAATATCTAAATAGTTATTATTAGAAAAAAATTTATAATTAAAAGATTATCAGAAATAGTATACTTTTATTAAAAATAAAAGAGATGAGAGATAGTGGATAAGAGATGAGAGATAAGAGAGGATGTAAAAAAAATAAGGATAAAATAATAATTAGATAATCTATAAATTCTTTTATTATTCTAGAAGCTAATCTCAATAGTTTATCTAAAATTTTAGTTTGAAACTATGATTTGATCTAAAAGTACTTTTAGACAAATATAATTGTTTGTTTTAAAATATTTTTAAATAAAAAATTTAGGCTAAAATTTTTTTTTTAAATTATAATTTTAATGTTTACCGGATAGATATTTTACCCAATACAGAATAATTCATTAATTAAAAAATTATAGTGAAGTTATAAAACTATTTTAACTAATTCACACAAATAAATTAAAGGTAAAAGTTAATTTATGAAATATATGCTTAAATTAATAAAAAATATTAACTTTAGCCTGTAGAAGTACATGAATAGCCCTATTTAAACTACTCAAATGGTTTATATTAAGGATTAAAAAATCCAAAGAGATCCTGTACGTGAGTAGTTGGGTGTGAGGGAGAAAGAGCATGCAGTAACTAACAAGGCAAGGAGACAATAAACTGTTAATTAAAGTCGTAAATTGCCAAAAATAATATAAATTCAAATCTCAAAAATTATTTTTATGGGGAAATTAAAAGAAAATTAAATTATAAACCTTAAAAACGTAGGATATCTTGACCAAATAAAAGAAACAGCATACACTAATCGGTAATCTTCAATATGTGAATAGTGAGCAGAACAGTGTCGAGTGAGAGGGACGTTTCAATCCCTCTCTGACGCAGTAGTTATATTATTTGGTCGATTCAGTTTCACAGCCTGTGACTGTGAGTGGGACAATTACTTGGACTCGTGCGGGTCACTCCGATTACGACACAGCACAAGAATAAAGACAGACACGCACATACGTAATCATAATAATAATAATGCTGTTCTGTTCATTCATATTGAATCTGCTTTACGAATTGGAATCACATTACCAAAAAAACGAGAGATTAGATAACAAGTGGGAAGAGTCCCAGTAAAATAAATCTATGGACAAAGCCCTTTAGAGAGAGTCTGAGAATTAAAGCACAATATTTGTCTGTGTGAATTATAGAACGAAAGTGACACTGAAAGATCAATTATATTGATAAGCGCAATGCTCCAAGTTGGCTCCCCCCAACAACTCCCCCCCCCCCCCCAAAAAAAAAACAAATAAAGCCAAAGTTGCAAGGATATGGATGGATTCAACGCTTTCCTTCTATTTTGCTGAAAAGACAATAATAATGGTAGGATGATAGATTACTGGTCATCATTCAAGCTAATAGCTAGCCTTCCACATTGGGTCTTAACTGAATCTGCTAAATGTGTTAGCTTAGGGATGAATTTTTCACGGAGACATGAATGTAGGACTAGTAAATCTAAAAGCTCTCATTATTGTGAGAATTTCTGAATGAATAAGCAACTGTCATTTATGAGATTAGGATTCGGTGGTAAAAGTGACTTTGATTAAGGGAAGATGTTAACTTATTCCTGAATCGATCGCGAATCCTATGTGATGTTGCATATATACAGATTCCCACGGCATGCTTCAAGTTTGATGTTAATGAAAAGGTGAAATTGCTTTTATGTTAATTAGCGTTGGAATTAAACAAAGGCATGGTTTTTCTAGCAGCCCAAAAGATTTGCTCCCCCAATTTGTCTCCCCTTTTCATAATCCCATAATTTAGACGAATTAATCAATCATTACCCTTGTTTAGTTTCATTCGACTATTAGTTAATAACGTAAGAAACAACAGCTAGAAGACGTCGATAATCAGTGGGGAAAATAAGCTGCAACAACTCTGACGTCTTGTTTTTGTTCGGTCAACCACCAACTCCAATTTAATTAATAGTGAGTAATATTAGATTGAGAATGAGATTTGTGAGGTAGGAAGAAGGGTCGAGAAGAGGTTTACCATGCAGGCAATAAAAAAAAATCTATGGAGAGGCAAATTGTGAAGAAAGCAACATTTGAGCGGACCCCGTAAACACCAGCCTTACGTTATTTGTCTCAAATGTTTGATAGCCACAGCCATATCAATGGCCACCACCTGGGTCCCATTCAATCCTCTGTTTCGTGTCTCACATTTAAAAAAAGAAAAAGAAAAAAAAGACGAAATCATTTTGTTGTTTCTTTTATCTTCTTTTCTTCTTCTCGTTTTTTTAATGGGAATATACGTCATGCATGAAAACCAAAACAAAAAAGTTAATCAAATATATACCTTTATATCTTCACCTAACTAATGACAGGACAAGAGAGTTATAATATTACCATTAAGAATGAATGAATTTGATAATATTAATAATAAGTGAGGTGGAAGATGAGATAAGAAGGAGATTTCTATATGATAAGGGAAAGAGACAGATGAAGAAAGGACATTCAATCTATCAGACGGAGGAAATAGCTAGTGGGGAGAGAATTAGGCCAAGTGGCACATGATTAATCAAAGCAAAATGGTCCTTTCTTTCTCTGTTCTGGCTTGGTAGGTGACCACTTACCACTTAAACTTGCCTTTTTATCAGCAACAAACATTTGTCCATTTTCTTACTAGCTCTATTGTGAATGAGAATGAATGGCCATGGAGAATCCATTATTATCGCTTCTCTGCAACTTGCCTATATATATCCTTTACCTGCTCCCCCTCTTATTATATATCAAATCCCAATCATCCATCAAACTTTATAAAGTTGCAGATTTAAGCCCACCTTCCTTCCTTTTTTTTTCGCTTTAAATTTGGATTTTATTGAGACAGAAAATACAGGCTTCCTATAAAGTAAAGGATCGCAATCCTGTGAGCCTAGAATAAGGACACAAAAACTCTCTCTCCGTCATCATTTATTTCCCTTTGCTTCCATCTTCTTCATCCTTGTTCCCACCCAACGCTTACCTCATACATACAGATTCTCCCCGGGATCATGTTGCTACGTTGTCACAATTATAGAACGAGAAACAAGTCCTGATATAACATACTAATAATATTCTCTCAAAATCCCCGAATATCAATAGTTTCTGTCTTTTCAAACTGTTCAACAGAATGAGAAACGAGAAGCTAAGCCAGCAAAATATAGGGAACACTATAACCTTTCGAACTTACAGCCTAAAACATGTTGTGAATGGATGATGGCGACATAGTCAGTTAATTTCTGTAGAGGCAACTATGACAATCATAAAACCATGAGAAGGGCCAAAAGTTGAAACAGTTGGTGTCCCACTGAATCAGTCATATACATTATACACACGGCACTGACCGGTATAAGTCAAAATGGTCATATATGGTGATAGATAAAGAATATTGTATCAATTAATGCTGGGTTAAAACAAAACATGACGCCGTTAATAGTATCTTATATCTCAAGCCCTAAATAAATAATTGATAAGCTGACCCTGAGAGCAGACCTGTATATAAACAATCCCACAGTTCACTTATATATATATATTCAGCATCCTCAAAATCCGGGTTATATTCTGTCAGGGTTCATCTGATATTATCAGACTATTCTTTAGCATTCATTATCTGCCAGGAAATCTTTTTTTAATGTTTGAATAGTAATAAGGGATTCGGATACAACTATGGTGTCAACCATAGCAAGTGGATCTTCTGACGCTCAACATGTGTCCATGTGTATCATTCTGCTGCATTGATTATGATTTCCCCAGAAACTGCTATTATTAGTATATGTATAATGAAGCTAATTAATTGTTGCTTAGTTCTTCTAATTAAGTATATGAACTCTGAAAGAATCTCAAAGATATTGCCTTTGGCTGAGTGGTCTGCCACATTGTACCACTTGGAAAGAATCTGAAATATCTTATTGTGAGATGCATGATGGGGGGAGAGACATGGAGCAATTTAGTTTAGGGCAGCGTCAAAAATCACATGTGGTGGGGTAGGTGGGGTCCATGGACGATGAGAGAACGTGGTGTGTGGGTACCGAAAGAAATAGATGCAAGAGATTGCAAGCAGTGAAGTAGTTGTGGAAGGTAATTAAGGTGGACAACATGTTTACGCATATATGTTGTCCTTCGTTTCCTGTGCATTATGTACCTCGTTGATATTATCTTGTTCCCTCACGCCGTGCACTTAATCAACAAACCAGAGCTATTTATTTTCAGAGACCTTTAACTTGAAAGGATGATGCTTTTCAAAACTCTTAATTAAATATATGTGTGTGGTTTACGTCCTTGAAAGGTAAGCACTACTAATTAATATTCATGTGAAACATAAACATGATATTAATTAATTCATGTTACGTAGGGCTACGTAAGATCCAAGTCACTATCAGTAGAGTAAACGTTATAGGGTTGAGGGTAGGGGATGCAGAACAAAAATGAGTTTAGTTTACCAATGGAAGATAAATTAATGTGCAGCGTTGATTTTAAAAAGGAAAAAAGAGAAAAAGTAAACATAGTGAGAACTATTAATGATGATGCAGTTTACTTCAGTGGGGTACTATATAATTGCAGAAGCCCCTACTAGCTAGCTAGTGATGGTGTAGCTTGCCAAACAAAAGTGGTTAGGGGTTTCTGTGGAGATGGAAGCCCTGTTATTAAATGTCGTTGAGAGGCACTGAGCATCACTTGCTTATAGTTATAGGCATGTGTTTCCCCTATAGTTTGGTAGGATCCTAGGGTGGTCACCCACTAACATCCACCTTCACTTGTATCTTTGCCAACCCGCAATTAACTATAATTTACCTCCACATATATTTCACCATTGCAACAGCTAGCTGTAATTTAAGGAGGGGGATTGATATCTGATAATATGACATCACTGGAATACAGTTGTTACCGTTACAGTTTTCTACAAAGTTGGTGATGAAACCGTTGATGTTAATGCTACACCGATGATCCATGAAGCAATTCTTCATTAAGTAGCATGATAGATTTCAGAACAGAAGTACACAACCAAAATGATTTTGTCATCACATTGACAGGACAACATGTTGATAGCAAAAGATGAAATCTTCGGACCCGTGCAGATTATCTTGAAATTCAAGTAAGCTCAAAATCATTAGTCTTGAATCCTCATACAATCACAAGTGCATGTTCTTCAATAGCTTTCTTCTCTCGGACCTTCTTCATTTAGTTTTTGAAATTAAATTATAGGGATCTTCAGGAGGTAATAAAAAGAGTAAATGCAACATCCTATGGGCTGGCTGCTTGAGTTTTTACTCAGAATTTGGACACTGCCAACACATTGATGCGTTCATTGCGAGTTGGAACGGTATGGATAAACTGCTACGATGTATTTGATGCAGCAATACCTTTTGGTGGATATAAGGTGAGTGGGCAAGGAAGAGTAAGGGGAATCTATAGCCTTAGCAATTACCTGAAAATCAAGTTTGAAAAATCCAGCTTGGTTGTAGTTTTTTAGTAACTTCGTGTCTATGTTCATGATGTCCTGTCTGTAAAGGAACCTACGAGTGAGATTATGAATGATCAATGAAGAAAATGGTACCATAATTTCTCACTTGAAGTGGTTTATGAAAGTTTTCTCCATTGCCTTATTATATTTCTTCTTTTATCTAGGGTCAATTCAAAGCATGTCTAGCAATCTAAATATAAGCACTCTGAATGAAAATCAAAGCAAAACTCCAATTCATTCATAAGTACTTATAAAAATTATCTGTTACACAAGCGACCCTAATAATCACTGTATCATAGAATTGATTGAAGGATTGTCCACTGAAGTGTCTGTTGCAGAAACATTCTTCATTGAAATTAATAGGGCCTCTTCCAGTCTTGTGACAACCTGCTCCATAGATGGACGTTGTTGGTTAAGGGCTGTGCATGATAGAGCAAGACGAAGGGTAAAATCAAATGCTTCTTCTGAGTACTCCCCTTGAAGTTTAGGATCAACAAATTCTGTTATGCTGCCATCCCTTGAGAGTGCTTTTGCCTGAGAAATGCTAGAGTTATATCAACCAAAATAAATAAATAAATAATGCATGAGATAGAATTTAAAATTAGAGACATGGAGGTTCTCACCATTTTATTCAGAGTCATGGGTTTCCTGAGTTTCAAATTTATAGCCTTCTTCCCAGAGAGGATCTGCAGAAGTACCACGCCAAAGCTGTAGACATCCCCAGATGAATTTACATGGCGGTTGCTTTGGTACTCAGGATCGACATATCCAAAAGTTCCTCTCACTTCTGAGCTAACATATGTTTCACCCACATCTAAAACTTTAGAGAGTCCAAAATCTGATAGCTTTGCTTCGAACTTCGGCCCCAAGAGAATGTTTGTTGGCTGCATCAGACAGATGTTCTATCAAAACCTTGCTATCATTCAACAGTTATAGAACGTTTCTGTCATAGGATTGTGGAATCCTCATGAGTTATAGCTAGACAAAAAGTAGAAACTGGTCATCTCTAATGGCAATAGAGTAGGAATATAGATTTTAGATGTGTTTAGACTAAGGGAATGACCTTGACATCACGGTGAACGATGCAGCCTTGAGGATATGTATGAAGGAACCAAAGACCTTTTGCAGTGCCAATTGCAATATTAAGCCTCTGTATCCAGGACAGAACCTTGTTCTTGCCTGATGAGTAGAATTTGTCATTTCTTCACAGTTCAAAGATAAAACGAATTATTAATTCAAGCTTTCGTGCCACATAAGGTGATAAATTAGTATTACCAAATAGCCACTCTGAAAGGCTCCCACTGGGGCACAGTTCATAGACAAGGAAACATTCATCTCCCTCAACACAGCAACCCAACAAAGCGACGAGATTTGGATGTCTGACATGTGACAAGTTTGTAATTTCTCTGACAAAAGTCTCCATGCTTCCATCATCATTGATGATGTGCTTTATTGCAACATGTTGATTATTTCTCATTGTACCTTGATAAACTTTCCCTGATATAAAAAATCAGTAACAAGATTATGGCCTTTTCAGTAAATACTAGATTAGACTTTGACAGGTAAAATCAAACATCGAGTTATGTTCAATACTAGTAGAGAAATGACTAAGATTTGAATTTTAGAAGTCTTACCTTGCAGCATTGTCTTAACCCGTTGAGATTGACAAGAATGAAAATCTAATCACCATCTTTCAAGAAAGGGAAAAAAGAAATTCGTACCAAAAGTTCCTTCACCAATGACATTGATTTCATTTAGATGGTTGGTGGCGGAGTAGACTTCCTTTAGAGGAACTCTTGGGCAAGCACTGTCCTTCACCAGAACTTCCTCCAATGCTGCTGCTATGGATTACAAAGCAGAACACGTAAGAATAACAAGATTCACTCATGCTATAATGCTATCAATCTAGGTGTGACATAACTTGGGTCATACCTTCATTTCTGGGGTGGGTTGGTTTGGAAAGTTTACGAAGCAAGATGTATGCAGTTACAGTTATTATGAATAGAACTGCCATAATAATTCCAATAAGGAGCCATACACCTGAAATCACAAGAATGTGTGATGGTAAGAGAAAGGAGAGCACAAGTAATGTGCATATTTGAAATTGTGATACAAGACGTTTAAGCACCTCTCTTACTGCTCATCCTCTGATTGCTTTCTGTCTAGAGTAACACGTAACGACACATCTAAAATAATCCAAAGCCAATGTTAGTGAAATCTACAATGCTAAAATACTAGTTACCTCCATTAAAATTGGGTGATACCAGAACAGCAATTCTACAGATATCGGCTTCAATGAAGCAGGAAGGACAAAACCTGCTCGTTCGTTCTGAAGTGTGCAGTTCTCAACAAGTGAGAAGAAGGTTAAATAGGGAGGGATCAGTGCGATGAAAGGAGGACATGTGATGAGTATAGTAGGAAGAAGTTGAACTCTCCTTCCTTCCTCTTTTGTTTGTATGTATAGAGTACTTACTTTGTATACGTATGCTCAGGGAGTGAGAGACAAGTTCGAAGAAGAGAAAGAAGGGAGACAAAAACAATCTTGTTTTCTTCTTTTTGTAAAACAGGCGTTATTGCCGGCCAATGCAAACCCTCTCTTACACATTGTTTTCTTCGCTCTTACACTCTTTTACATTTTAAAATACGATATTGTTCCTTGAATACAGATGAAACTGATGGAACAGGTTCAATCTGGCTGCTCTCAGCTTGTTAGTAATTTACTAATCAGCAGCACAACTATGAATTGGGCCCACCAGCGAAGCGAACAGAAAGAAAATGATTGATTCATCGATTATATCTTCATGTTTCTGATGCTTTCATTCATTCTCTCACTCTCAAATGCTCACGCATGTTCTGATTTCCGAACGATGCTGCATTGTATTTATATGCACTCGAGAAAAGTGGGATATGCTTTCAACCGCCGCCTTGGGAATGGCCGGGTCATGACCTTACGGGCAAAATATGGGAACCATAGACTCCTCACGCATTATCGAATTAATAAATTGGTTTGACCAACTACGTTTCAAATGGGTCATTCTTAGTAACCCATAAATCTTGGTGGGTTCGCTTACGACAGGCTGGGTTTGGCTCCTTTATTGGGCTAAAATTTTCTTTTAACTGGGCTTATCAAGGGAGAATAACAGTTAGCTCTTAAAATATTTTTTTTGTATAAAAAAAAAGTTAGCTCTTAAAATATTACTTTTTATATATAAAAAAAATATTACTTTAACGACATTTTTTATAAAAAAAATTAAAGATATATAAATATTAAATCAAGTTGTCATAAATCTTGGAGTATTAATTATGAATCAGGTATTTAAATTTTTAAATTTTAAATGTAACTCTTAATTTAGAACAAAGATAATATTTTTCCCAAAAAACAAAAATTCTCATTTGTAATTATATGAATCAATATTTACAAATCATTAAATCATTTTTTAAAAGAATTTGTGTTACCAGACTGTCATTAATTTAATATTTTGAAAGCTACCTGTTATTTTTTTTATCAATATTACAAAAATGCCAATGGGCATTATTTTTTTTTTATTAAACACAAAAAGAACCGACATTATGAGGGAACTGCAAAGAGGAAATCTTTAGCAAGCGGCGAGCCTAGTTAGCGTTGGACGCCTCTCGTCTTTTTCTTTTGTACGCGGCCACTTGTTGGGAGATTAGGGTTCTTTCTAAAGGAGGGTGAGTCATGTTTTAGGTTCACGATTTCTGTTCAACTTTCTGTGCTTCTGTTTTATGAATTCCTAGACTCTTATTATGAGTGCGTCTCTGCGATGTAACAATTACGCTGTCTCTTCTCTTCTGTTCGGTTCTTCTCTCTTTTTTTCTTAAGTTGAAAACTTGTTTTCTCTCTTCTATAGATTGTTGCATATCAATTACTCGGTTGTGAAATTCGACAATGGAGAAGGATTCCAAGGTAGCGGTTGAAGATCCAAAGCTTGATTTGTTCGAAGATGATGATGAATTTGAAGAGTTTGAGATCAATGAAGGTAATTTTACTTATATTATCCGTGAGGATGTTGATTCATTTCGGAATACTGCTTTATTATAGAGTACCTGCTTATAGCGTGCAACTGATGATGGAAAGAAGAGTAATTGGGTCACTTAGTTTGGTCATTATGCAGTAGTTTCTTCTCTCAGAAAGTTAATAATGATAGCATTCATTTACCAATGAGTGAATAGCAGCTCTCAGATGGGTTCAATATTCTGGCTCTGGATGGTTTAACAAGTTTATATTCCAGGCTCTTTATATTGTATAGTTCTTCAGCCATTAGGCTATATATGTTACCACTAGCTAGATCATTCTCAAGCATGGAAAGAATGAAAGATATTTAAACAGTAGGACTCTAGAATTTTGGTGTAACTTGATTCATAGGCCTAATTCTTTCATTTACCGTATGTGCCTTAGAGGGTGGGAGGGGAGGTAGGGAGAGTTATTTTGACTATGAGGGGACATCTAAGGCAGGGGTTGGAAATAGAGGTCCTTGAAGAATGTTTTCCCCTGTTTAATGCAAATTTGAAGCTGATATATTTCTAATATGAGAGGGCTCTGATGTATAAACTGGAATTTTTTGCTTCCTTTAATATAGGAATTTCGTATTTGGTTTGCACACCATGAACTTGACATACTTCTAAAGGCTAAAGCACCAAGTCTAGTCAGACGATAGCAATATCAAGGACATACTAACTTGAACGGCTTATAGATATAATTCTTTGCACTTGTATCCTTTTTTTTTGGAGTCCTCAAATATGACTGAAATGAAAATGTAGCCCCGGATGGAACGAACTGGTAGTAGAGAATTCATATTACAGATCTGAATTGCTTCATGTGGATATAATGTTATTGCAGTTTATTTTCATTGAGGATTAGAATATGTTATTTCCCATATGTTGACATGCTTTTGAAACTGATAGAATGGGATGACAAAGAAGAGGGAAAAGAGGCAAACCAGCAATGGGAAGATGATTGGGATGATGACGATGTCAATGACGACTTCTCGCTGCAGCTCAAGAACGAATTGGAAAACAACTCTGAGAAAAGTTAATTTCCATCTCTCCTCATCATTCCTTCGGCTGTCTAGTGTCCATGTTTTCTTTGACAGTGAGGCAACAGATTATCATGGTGTTCTAGGGTCTTAACTCTCTGCCTATTTGTCTCGTCTAGGTCTAGATGTGGACAAACTTTATTACGATGGATCGTACAAATGACTTCATACTAGGTGGATTGAATCAATTTTTTAACCTTTCTACTTCTGTAATCGTTTGCATAATTTGAATGTGTCACGCGCAAGATGAAATGGATCGCCATCCCGAAGCCAAGACGCACATCAGATTTTAGAATTTTATATTGCACATCAGATTTTAGAATTTTATATTTTGATTGCATGGATCAACAAGTGAGGTGGCGTGGTGTATGGCATCTTAGCAAACCCACAAACGTTCGATTACAATCAATGAAAACGGACCCATTAGAAGGATCAAATCACATAAATGAACTCTTAATTCTCAGCTTTTTGAACGATCTAGAATGTGGGGCTTATTCTGTTCTTCAGATCCCTACTGTCATACATGGTCCTGAAAAAGCTCTGATAATCTTTTGACTGAAAAACAAAAATAATTCCATTAATTATTTAAAATTATAAGATATTGGCATTCCAAATAAAATCCTCATTAGAATGTTTATATAATGGAAGAAACAGCACCCCTGGTACTTTGGACGCAAAATGATTTCTTTTTCCTAGTGGAGAAGATTACGCGGAAGAAAGTTTGTCTCTACTAGACGAGTCTAGTATGGGACTTTCACTTGCCCATGTTCTTGTGGTGAAGTTTCCAACCACCCATCACCGACAAGATATACATGGAAAGTTATTGTTAGGTAATGTTGCAGTTTTCTCATAATTGCTCTTCATAACCCAGTGACCTACTTTTATTTTTCTATTTTTTCAAGTCATCCCCCCTTTTGTATTGAATGAGATTATATACAAGTTATGAATAGAATAATTTTAAATAAAATGCATATTGATACATGGTCGTGAAAAATAAGTTTTTTCCCCCCAAAAGTGATACTTAAAATTTTAGCATTTAAATCCCGTTAAAATTCTCGGAAAATATTTAAAAAAAAATTTAACGAACCCAAAAATTTATAGATACTGAATTGAATCGTTTTCAATTATGGAATCTGTGAAAGCTTCATGGAGCAAATGCTCCAATGAATGCTAAAAGCAAATCAACCACAGGTGTTCTTCCAAACATAAGGGAATGAGGGAAAACGTAGTTTGCATATCTGACATAAAAGGTGACATACGGAACCAAATCATAAATTTCCTGTTCAATCCGTGCTTAAAACAGCAATTCGAACCATCTCAATTTTCACTGTATATACAGGGGGGGAAATATGACGCGCAGACCGGATATTAAAGAAGCCGATGCATGGTGTGTGTCATGAAACAAGACCCTCCCGAGCAATACTGGTAACGCGAAGTACGGCTTGAGCACTTAGCGGTGAAAGCTTTGATTGACAAAAGTTCTCCCATGAACCCGGCTCTGGTTGCTCAGAAACAGAAGCAGGCATGGGATCATGGAGTTTCTCGTCTGGTTGCTCAGAAACGGAAGCAGGCATGGGATCATGAAATTTCTCATATACATTTTGAAGCTCGAGTAGCAGAGTTCGGGCTGCATCCCTGGATTCAGGGAGCTGGTCACTCAGCTGGGATGCAGCTACTTGGATCAATTTGTCAATCCCATAAGCCTTTATGCCCTCAGCTCCCTGTAAATAAATACAACACAGGATAGAAAATGTTAATGCTCAGTATCCAGTGCCAAGAATACATGAACCACATACATTCTCTTCCACCGTAGTCCCTTTCAAATATCAACTGAAGAAACGCCTTTCACATTCCACTTTAAAATGTTGATGCAATTCATCGTGTTAAGTTGCCAGCATAAAGATTCAGTAAAGATTCTCAAATCAGGAATTAACCATAGAAATGGGGCAGGGGAACTTGATTCAGAATATGTAATATATGTAGTTAGGATCCCTTATGTCATTACCATCACTGTGAAGCTTGAGACTCTTATTTCAAGCAACTCATTATAAAAAGTTACTTCAATTAATTCATCTATTGAAATGCAAGCAATTAGAAGATGGTGCATATGTACTGAATCATGCACTACTGCCAACAGATCCCAGCCCATATACATGGAACACATGCAAGCATGTGTGTGTCTCTCTCTGCATGCAAAAATGAGTAAGAAGGGAAAGCAGCCAAACATCAACAGAGAGACAAAAGTCATGCCCATTAGTCAAAATAGCAGTTTTGAAAATGAGCACCAGTAAAAAAAGAGGCATTCTTAAATCTCTCTTACCAATCGAGGGACACTTCGAGAAAAGCACATTGAAGCCTTAGCACGGATTCGAGGATTCCTATTCTTAAGATGAGGTTGCAATTTTGGCAACAAAGACGTAGGGGAAATCCAGGTAGTCATAGCTATTAAGGCTTTCTCAGCTGCCTCACATACAAAGCGCTTGTCCTGTGAAGACTTGAGAAGAAGCTGCACCAGCTGCATCCATGAAAAAATTGTTCACATGCAAGAGCATGTTCATATGTAATCAAGTGTAACAAGGGAAAATTCCTTAGTAAAGTAGACAGATTAACCAAGAAGGAATATTGAGTTACCAGGGGATCCAGAAAATCTATTATAAGGTCATTATATGCACTGAAAATGTCTGCAGATGTCATAATGGCAGTTTTGCATACAGCGCTTCTAGGGCTTTTCAGGGACTTCACAACAAATGTGATCACATCCCCCCTGTTAACCAGAAAGCATATTGATAACTTCATTAATCCCCAGACAAAAACAACAGCAAATTGATCAACCAAAGAATGCTTCATATTATCAAATTTTCAGAAAAAGAAAAAATATATGCATGTTTGTTACTTACAGAATATCAAGTAGTGCTTCCTTGTGAAATATTGAAATCCGCCGTACATTATTGAGGGCATTGCATACCACGACCCAATCCTTGGAGTCCAATCCAACCAAAAGAGCCTGTAACAAAATCCAGTAGCTAATATCAAATAATGCAAGGATTGAATTTCTTATAACAATATAATACTTAACAGTTTAAATTTCAAGAAATATTAGGAACCATAAACAATTTTAAAAACCTTCCAGCAATGAAAAAAAGATTACCTTGAGGCAGCTGTCAATATCTTCTAAATCCCTCAAGTTCTCAGAATCAACGTATTCTACTTCTGCATTTACTATTTCTATTTGAGAATCGCCTGAATGATTACCATTGACAGATGGAGGCACTACGGAAGCACAATTTTTGTTCTTCTGCAGATCTTTAATATTTTCATCTGCATTGTCAACAGAAGCCACATGTGAACATGCCTTACTGGAGCTCTCCTCCTTCCTTTCAGTTTCAGGAGTTGTATTGTTATCACTAAGAGCTTTCTCTGACATCCCTGCCAGGCCTTCTTCGTCTGGGATGGAAACAAGGACATCTCATAACAGATAACAATATGAAGTATACAGGATACCACTTAGTTTATTTAAAATAATGCCAGCGGTAAATGTAAGAATGAATGTAACAGTAAAAAGCAAATGAAGTCGAGATCTAAAGAAAAGATCATCAAACCATGGCTCAGAACTTAACCAAAGTTGTATCAGCAAGCCTCATTCCCCTAATTTCAGTCTCACTCCATAAGATGAATACATTTAGTTGTTTAGATTCACTCCTGAATTTCTATATCTTCCTCTGCCAGATATCATATTCTTATAGTAGTTCTTTCTCTTGAACTCATATATCTGAAAGATTGCATTTCTAAGGAGTAAAGAGCAAAGACATCTATTTTGCAACTGCCAATGCAAATCTTAGCACCGAGCGTTCACTCCAAACCCCACAGAGACCAAAATTTGCATAATCCCTACAAAATGGAGGATCTTGGCAAAGTGACCCACGCATAGTTTTTCTTTATTCCCAATGATCGACGGAATCCCCACCAGCTAGAAAGGCCCAGAGCCTAAACCACAAACAAGGAAGCCTAAGCCATGAGCAACATATAAAAATTGGCCCAAGTGAGCAGGTATTCACAAGAACAGAAACCGATCATCACCTTACAGGTAAGACAGACTTGCGCAGTATGATTAGGTTCTCGCTTCTTAGTAGATTACTCGGTTTAATGAGGGAAACAGGAATAAAAAAAATTGAAAAAGAAAAAGACTCGACCCAATTGAAATCCGCAAAAATTCTGGAGCTGCGCTATACTAGAATTAATCCGAATGGCAGCAAGAATGTATCAAGATCTCGGTTTATACTGCACTACACTCCCGATTATTTATGAAATACACAGGCATTTGAATCCAATTGCTTGGTAAACTCAATTGATTGAAAGATGGAAACAAAACAGTAGTTGCCATGCTTAATGCCGATCAAAGCCGCGTTTGATTAGAGTGAAAAGAACAAGAAGATGAAAAAAAAAAAAAAGACAGAAATTACCGGATAGGAGTCAGGTGATGGACCAGAAAATGGAGAAAGAGCGTGGAGAGGGAGAGGGGGGGGGGGGGAGAGAGAGTCGAGTGAGTCGCAGAGAGTGAGAGAGCACTAGAAGAAGTGAAGATTGCGTAACCGGCAAAGACAAGAGTCGAGTAAGACGACGCCACAACTGGAAAACCCGACCTAGGCCGGCAAGTCTGGGTAATTACGCATGTGAATAGCCAGGTCAACCAATTCTTCAATTCCCGATTTCCTAAATCGCCCAATTCTTTCCCCTCATATTGCTAACTCCTGCCCCTCCCTAGATTTACCGTTCGTGTCTCCCGATTAGCGTCGTTGTGTTTTTTTTTTTTTTTTTGGTTAATTTAATTCACCGACGCTCCAACTCAATGAAAGGTGGCGGAGGGATTTGATTTGAAATGATGCCTTATTGTTTGACAAGGATTAAACAATTCATTGTGATGTGGATTATTCCCTTAATAGGGCCCTTTCATCTGCTTAATTCATCCCATCCATTTAATTTAAATTGAATTACTTCCTCTTTTAAGATGGAACCACCGGATTTTAGGTGAGCCTTTATTTTGAAGCCAATTACTTTTTTTGTTACCAAGTTCTTTAGTACAATAATACAAAATTCAAAAATTTAACAAATGCGTTACATTTGTCTGGCTTGTTACGTGTTAAAATAAATAAATTTTCAGGCAAAGTATATCTTTAGTTAAATAAATGACATGAAAAAATAATAAAGAAAGATGGATGCAATGACAACGTACCCCAAATTCGCTGTCTTCTGTCTGGTCCACTAAGCTACGAAAGGTGATCCATTTTCAATAAACACTGATGCATAGACGGACCCAATAATTTAGGAGATGGGAAAAATAGGCTAAATAGATATTAGTGGAAATTGTATAAGAAAAAGGATATTAGTGGAAGTTTCAAAGACGGATGGAAGAAGTGAGATTGCTCGTGAAGAATCCAGAGGTTAGAGCACATCTCTCGAATCTCTGGTTCCTGTGTAAGCCTTTTCGCTGATGAAATGAATGTAACAGAGGAATTCTATGGCTATCGATTGGCATTGGTGTTCTCAGATTAATTTATTCTAGACTTCGGAGGTGTTGTATTTAGCAAAATTGTGTGCGTGGTAATTGGAAGTTTCTTCGGTACATTTAGATGATCCAGGCAACAATCTTGTTGGAGGACATGATTATGACTGCTTGTTTCCACATGTCATTGCGAAAGTGTGAGGGGATTTGGTGGGTTTTGATTAATTTCCTTCTCCATCCATCTCTATGGGGATCAGCTGCGAGGGGGATTTTTCATGCACGCAGATAGCTAGTTAGGTCTGAGTCTGGCTGCTTGTATATCAACACGAATATTCGTGGCAACGATGCAGACTCGTTGCGCAAGTTTTAGATGTCACAGGTTTAACCGTTCATCACCCAGCAGGCATCACTAACAGCGTGTCGGTTGTCGGCAATCACAGAAAGGAAATTTTGACTACATGATTTTATTAGTTTGTTTGGCTGGATCTTTGTAGGTTCTGTGGAAATCCTGCTCACTAGTCACTAGCACGCACGCAACTATGAATTATCCTAGAGGCGATTAGGAGTAGAAGACTGACAATATCAGGGGAGGGTGTCTACTGCCCCAAATGATTTTTTCTTTTTTATTTTAATTATTAAATTTTAATATTTTATAGATAAAAAAAATAGTGTTGTTTTCAATTTGATACTTTTAGGATTGGTAGTTTTTTGTTATAAGATATCAAAATTTTACTTATTTTATATAAAATTTAATGATCAAAAATAAAATTTAGAGGTTTGGTTTGAGACCTCCTGGGCACAACAGATAAACCAGCACTGATTACTTTCAGCTTCGACTAACCCGGTGGAAAAGGGGAAAAACCGACGATTTGAGGTACGGATGCTTTCTGAGGAAGCTGGTTCTAAAACGACAATGGAGTTCTGCTATAACCTTACACGGCAATCTTTCTCAACTCAATATTCTTTCAAAAACGAAGCACATGAAATTATAGATTAATAAAGATAGCAAACAAGCTTAGTAGTCGACCCTCGACGGTCAACTACTCTTGATGTGTACGAGATAAGACAACATATAAGACGTCATTCGCCAATTATTCATTAGACTGCAAGCTTTGGATCCATGGATCCAAGGCACCTAAAACGGACGTTGAAGTTTTCCTTGACGCCCAAATCCCACATCATCTCTAACAACCAATAGACTCTTACAGTCTTCTGCCTCATTATGCACAACATTAATCTCTTACATGACTCCATATAACATTTTACTGTTTTCTCCTTTTTCTTTTATTTTCTTTCAATACAGGCTTGTTTTAAGACCACGCCCACCAATACAACGCCTCTCCCTCCTCATGGTTTTGGTGCTCAGGTTCAGGGGCCACAAACACATCAGAGAAGTAATTCCGACCATCGTCGCTACCATCCTCCTCCTCCGACTGAACCCTATCCACTCTGGCGATGCATACATCAAAGTTCTCAGCTGGAAAGTAGGAATCAACGCTGTCCACAACAAGCTGTGGAGCATCCTCGTCCACCACCGCACTCCCACCACTCCCACTGCTGAGTCGGTCCTCCACCTTCACGTTGAAGGGCAGGGTTGACATTTGGGCTAGTTCCATTATAAGTGGGTCTGCTTTTTCTTCTGGTAATGGTTCTCGTGGCATCTCTTTAGCTAGAAGCTTCTCGTTTAAGGCTACCACCTGAGGAATTGTCAATTGTCAATTGTCAATATATATTAAAAAAACAAACATATCATGTCATGATTATCGAAGATAAGCACACACCCATTAGTTTATGGACTAGTCTGCATTCTCAATTTAAAAATACAAGTGTACGTCTTTTTCATAGGAAGTAGTATAGGCATATCTAGAGAGATCTACATGGTATATTCGTCCAGCTACGTTTAAAGGGCCTTTTAATAGTGAAAGTGGGGTTCAGAGCCGATGCTACGTTTAGAAGTATGTGGTTAATTAATATGGTCGAATCTCATTGGTGGGACCCTCTTAATAGAGCTTCAAATCATCTAATAGGTCATGCGTCCTTTTCTTATGATGGAATCCTGATTAGGAAGGCATTAATTAATTTTTTTTTCTAATATACACCAACTAAAGCCCCAGTACCTGACACATGCACAAACACAATACAGATCCCTACATTTCTTTTATATTTAATATAAAGATTTTGATTTGATATCCATAATCAATAACTAATACTGATTCAATTTTCCATCACATTCATGATCTTTTTTGTATTGCTACACCAGAACAAAACCGAACTTGAGAAACAGTGGATATGTACCTCCGATTTGAGGTTTTCGTTGTCCTTGACAATGGAGTCGTACTTTGAAAGGAGGGCATCGTAGGAAGACTTGAGAACATCGTAATCCCTTTCAAGTTGCTTGCTTTTCCAACGGGCCCTACGGTTCTGGAACCACACAGCCACCTGCCTTGGCTGCAATCCCAGCTTCTTGGCCAGCTGGGTCTTCCTTTCCGGCTCCAACTTGTTCTCTTCTTCAAAGCTTTTCTCCAGCAGAAGCACCTAAACATTAAACATACAAGGAATTACAAGTTAAGGAAATATACATATTCACAATCTATCTCGGAGTTAAGATGGTTTTTTAGCACGAGCAGTTAATAACATGCATATTGCATACATGCACCTGACTAAATGGGGGCACAATAAAAAGGTTGAAATCAATCATTTCAAATGTCTGCGAAGTTGATATCTTAGATCTATTGCATCAAAGGAACTGTAATTCAGATTGATATTAGATCAAACCTTTTTTGCGGATAACATCGAAATTTCAGATTTTATATAATATATAACCATAAGACCAAGCAGCGGCAAATATATTGAGCTTAGTCAATCAATCAATACCTGCTCTGGAGTGAGGCGTCGCTTCTTCTCTGGCAATTGCTCATCGTAATACTCCTCATCGAACAGTTCCTCCGGTGAGCTGAAAAATGGTCGTTTCTTTGAGCTTTCCTCCATGCTTATAATCGTTCCTCCTGCTTTAATTTCGATCTCAATTTTATTGTTTGGGTGACGGAACAAAATATAAAAATAAAACTACAACGGTTTAATGGTATAATTTGTCAATGTCCAGGTTACGGGCGTCAAATATTTAATGTAAACCAAGTTTTATGCAATGAAGTGCTCCGTTGATGTCAATCCAAATTGTGTTATTGTATTCCTGGTTACCACTGAATAATTTTCTCGACAGCCAAAGAAGCATAAATTTAAGCAACAAAGTAAAATGAAACAACATATCGGCAAATCGGACAAGGCAGCGTAGCAAAGCGTTGAGAATCACCTCTATAAACTGGATCACCGTTCCCGAGAAACAGCATGTTCCCGCGGCAAGCGGACGAACCGAAGAAAAGCCGGCCGGACTCCATATCTTTGGTCGTCTCTCGCTCTGTTCCCACAAGCGTACAAGGTCTTAGGAAACAATCGCCACCCGTGACCACCAGAGATGCTTACTCAGGCGACAGATGGGGCAAAAGAAAATATAACTGATGGTGTCTCAGTATAGTATTTAATTTTTAGGAATCAGACGGATCCAGAGTTAAAAAATCATTAGCTTATGACGGAAGAAGCTGGTGCTCCAGAGCAACCTAGCCGGCGTTTCCAACGGGCATATACAAAATCCCATCATGCACCGACCAATTTTGCGGGAGACAGTTTCGAATTATACCGGCAGAGTCCGAAGCAGCGAAGCAGAGGCAGCTGCGAAGGTTTAGCCCAGAAAATGGTCAAGAACTAGAGATAGAAAACAGGGCAGACAGAGTAATGAAGATTATGGGAGCTCAGGATAAGGTGGTGGCCAGAAATAAGAACTCCGGCGGGCACTTGGGGTAGTGGGGCAGTCTGTTTTTGAGCGGGGGCGGGGATGGTGCTTGCGACTAGAGTTGAGAGAGGGGAAGCGAGCGCTTATAATGCCGCGCCTGCGGTTTAAAATGACAAAAATACCCTTAACCACTTTGACCCGAAGGGCCACTTCGGAGAGCACAGGGAACTAGTTTTGAAGAGCAAAATAACAATTATTTACGGACCCATCTTCAATTCCTGAAATTATTCTGCCAAGGTCCTCTGAAAACAAAATGTAACGACTTAATTCTCGTGAGATAAGTAATTTACCTTTTTAATATTCATAGATAAAAAAAATTAGTACTAAGACCAAGAAATTTAGGATTCATACGTAAAAAATTTAGTATCCTAAAAAATATATATCTGATTATACTATTAAATTAGGTAAATTATTTGTTTAATAGATATTTGTCGTCACAATTTTTTTGTTAGGAGACGTTGATCTTTAAAAAGAATTAAAAAATCTGGGAGACTTTTTTTTTTGTTGCCCACCCGGTTCACCGGAGCTTTGCCCTGACTACATCCGGATCCGACCCGCGTCGCGCACCTGGCTATGGTGGGTGAGTCTCCCAACGGAGATTTTCTACGTACGCCAAGACTCGAACTCGAGATCTCGCTTAAACGATATCGAACTGCTTACCACTCGAACTAATCCCGTTGGTAAAATCTGGGAGACTTGTTCATAAAGAATGGATCATTTTGGTGTTTAAATATAAAACTATTACGTCAGCAAGAGGAGAGTGGGCGGTAGGTGGTGGTATCAACTAACATGAACCAAGGGTGAGATAAGCAAGTGGAAGTTAGACAGAAATAAGAGGTTAAAAAAAAAGGGCATTGAATTCCGTGAAGATTGATGCCATGCTGAGTGGTCGGAGTGTGGTCGGATCATGCATCCTCCGTTTATTGTTGGCCTCCCTCTTTCGGCTTCTCTACTTCCATTTCAACACTTCCATTGTGCTGTCAACTGCCAAGTGGCCGCATCAGCTAGATTCCTTAATATAAAGTTTACGTAATAATAAATAGATAATAAAATTATATATTTATATGAAAAAATTAATAATATAACTTATAAATATAATTAAAAAAATAAGTATACGGAGCTGTATTTTATTTTTAGTTATATTCTTGTAGTTTTTTATTTCCTATTGAATTCTTATAGTTTTCTTAACAACAAATATTAGTTCGTATACTTATAATTGATAAGAAAAAGAAAATTAATAACTAATAACAACGTGACTCTCAATCAAAACACAACACACGTATGATATCATGACACCACAGCATAGGGACATAGTCTTATTTATAACATAACTACCCACAGGATACACCACCGTGGCGGCGGCGGCGGAAAAAAAAAGCATTATGGTGGGTGATGACGACGAGTATTTTACTATTAACGAATGATTATGCTTATTATGATAAATTTTAAAGAAGACTAAATAATTGAATAGATAATACTCTATATTACTAAATATTTTTAATGTACTTATCATATATTTCCCAGCGTCACATAAAAAATATATATACAGGTAATTATATATATAGATTGGGACAGATGGCTTAGCCAAGGAAAAAAGGAGGAAGGAGAGGATGCAGAAATAGGGTGGCCACATGGAGCTTGTTTGTTGGGAAAATAATGAAATATTCTTGCTGGGGACGGTCTGATGCGAGCCAACAGGTCCAACACATAAGATGGAGGTTTTTTTGGTTGAGAATCAAAGTTCTGTTTCACTCACATGCATCCTGCTGGCCTATCATCACCATGTGAACTGTTCCCTTTTTTTTTCCGCCTGGGTATATATACGTGCTTTAGATTCTGAAGATTTAAATTCTTTCTTTCTTTTATTGCCCTGGAATATAGAATCGCTTAGGATTCCAGACACAGAAACACACGTTAACATACCTTAATTATACTCGATAATTAAGTTTCGTGTTTTTATGAAGCTTATTATTGAAATATTAAATTATAGAAAAAGATAAATAATCAGTTTCAAAGCGGCTAAAAATTAATCTAAATAGATAGTTTTAAAATGTAGTAAGAACAAAATAAAAAAAAAAAAATTTCACGAGAGATCAAATCTAATCTAAACCATCCAAATATGAAACTTGTAGTTAGAAAATGATGACAGGGGAAGGAGGATGGGAAGTGGAGGAAAAAATTGCTCTATCTTAATAGTTTATATAAGGTTATCAAAATATCAGGATTAGGAAGTCTACAATTGGATTTCCCATTGGATCAATTAAAAGAATGTCTTTTTGTCGTCAGGAGCTTCTTACCAATTGAACCCCATGCCTCCTCTTGTAGATGTATTTTAGTTTTCACCCTCTTTCTCAAACAGTCGGTTGAAAGAAGCAAGAAAAATAAAGTGGGAATAGGGGAGAGTTGCGTTGAGGAAGGGAAAAGGAGGTGGATATATATATATATATATATATATATATATTTGTAAAGAAGTAATTAATTAATTAATTAATTAAACAGCATTGACTTTCGTGGTTTGAAAATTAAAAAAATAAGGGGAAATATGTTCCACCAGGTGTAAGCAAAGCTTGCTAGCTTGTAAGCACATGACTAGATGCCGTCCCAATTCATCACGGATAAACCAAATTCTCCATAAAGTGGGGAAGAATAAGATGGAGAAAATGGATTTACTAGACCTTATATTTTTGTCAGATTTTGAATCTAAGTCCCTCTAATTTTTTTTTTCTTTTTATCGAGTCCTCCAACTTTACCACGAAAATCGGTGAACGTCGTTAACTTATACCCAAAGATCAATCACATTGAAGACGCTACACAAACAAAAAAAATTCATATTCATTCTCTCTCTCTTCCTTTCCCATAATCACTTCTCTCTTTCTTCCATCTTCCTCATCTCAGTCATCCCTATTTATATGGTTTCCGTGTTGGTGTCGGTTTCGTTTTTCTGAAACTCATCCACTTACTTCCTCCCCTCTCGCATACGTCTCGTTGGCGGCTAAAACTCATGGCGGTTTCGGCTTGTTCTTCGAACCAGGTGGTCAACCTTAGGTCTACGAGTTCCGACTTCAATTGCCCCTTTGTTGGGTTAATCTCTATCATCATCTTCGTCTCTGTTGTTGTCGCCGTTATTTTTTTCAACTGCTTTTGTTGATAGAGGTCAGTGCCGTGCTGTTTGTTAACTGTTGCCGGGTCAACCCCCGACAACCCCACCTAATGACCGGTCCACCAAGGATTAGTCAGAATTGCTAGTTGACAAATAAAGAAGTTAAGGTAATTGAAAGGAACAAATAATAAGATGATGGATCAGAGCCTAGAAATTAATATCAAAAGCTTATATTGTCTGTACCAGAGTATGAGAATGGGAATCGTCTATTTTATCTTGATAGTAATTACGATTCTTCACAATTTTGAGTTTGAAGAGCTCAAGAAGAATGGAGATGGAGATGAAGAGGTCAATGTCCATTGTAGATAACATGTGTGTTTGGATAAGATTTTAAAACGGACTTATAGAAAAAATGGGTTTTTAGATAGTTTATAAAAAAGGATTTTTAGATAAAAAATTATGGAAAAAAATAATTTTGAATAAATAAGTGTTTGGATAGTTATTTTTAGAATGACTTTTTATATTAGTAAATTAATAAAAAATGTATTATTTGATTAAAAGTATGAGAGAGGAAAGAGGGTAGAGAAAATAGAGGGGAGAGGGGAGAGAAGAGCGAAAATAGATGATAGATGGTAGAGAAAAGAGAGGATATAGGAGAGAGGATAAAGAAGAGAGAGGGGAGAAGGTAGAGATGAGAGAGGAGAGAAAGTAGAAAAAAGAGATAATAGAGGATATAGGGTATAAGAAAAAGTAGGGGTAATATAATAATTGGATAGTTCATAAGCTCTTTTACTGCTCCAAAAGCTAGTTTCAGTAGCTTATTCAAAATCATGATTTTACCTAAAAATATTTATGGGCAAATATAGCTATTTATTTTTTAAAAAAAATTAAACTAAAATTTTGCCCAAATTTTTTTTTAAAACTATAATTACAACTGCTTCCAAACAGGGCCCAATGAAAGAGAATCATAGAAAGATGCTTTTATCATGAGAATGAAAGAGAGAGAAAGTGGTTCGGGAAAAAATTTGCAACAAGGATTTATTAATAGAAGGAGCAGCACCTTTAACATGGTAAAGTTGAATGACCCAATAAAAAGAAAAAAAAAATAGAAGGACCTGATTCAAAATTTAATGAAAATATAAGGACTGATAGATCTATTTTTCCAATAAAATAGAAGAGAAAAAATGGTGTAAAGTATTCATGACGATGAACGTTAAAGTTGATATTTTTATAGTATATAATAATATTGCTAGTATTAATTAATAAGATTTTTAATATATTTGTAAATATATTACGCCACACTTTTGGCGTAATGGCCAGTGGGGCTTTCAATGAATAAGAGAATTGATTGGATCAGAAGAAGCAGAGTATAAATAGAAATCAACAGAAATAGAGACGAGTCCACTTGTCCCTCTAAACAAGGGGTTTTACTCGTTATCCTTGAAAAGATCACAGAATCTTTCTTGCTGGTATAGTAACCTGCGGCAAACACAACACCATCATTTTAAAAAAAAAATATATTATTAGAAATATTATATTTTTTACCTAATTCTTAATATAAGACATATTTAACCAATTTAATTATATTAATAAGATTAATTAAATTAGTTAAAATATGATATTTTATCTAAAATATCCTAATCATCTTTTTTAACTAATACTTAAATTTTTTACTTGATTATTAAGCAAAAAATATTAATATGAATAATTTAAAAAAAATTGATAAATATAAAGATATATTTTATAATTATATTAGAAGAGTATTAATGTTATGCTTATCTCCTAATCAAGCGTCACCTGGAATGCAACACTAACCAATGGAATCGAGGGAACAACCCCTCGTTGCATCGTGTCCACTTAAAGGCTAAAGGCCACTTTATAATTAGCCCCCTTGCACCTAGAAACACGATATCATTAATACCTCGCCCCTTATAATTAATTAGGTTAATCTGTCTCTAATTAGGGGGTACATTATGCCTTATAATTCAAGTTACAAGCTGTGCGTGCGTGTTAATTATTTTATTATTGTATCGCGTCTTAAATGTGAGATTTTATAAACTAATTCGTAAAATTTAATAAATAGGTTAAATAGTTGTCTGTAATTAATATATTAAAATGTTGTGATCCTATTCCAAAAATAATATATCTTTTAATAATTAAAATTTAATACACAGATATAAAAATATCTCAACAAAAAATGATATTATGTGTAAAGAATTTAATGCGTTGTAAACATTATCTTCAACGATGAAGACAAAAGATATAGATAGGTAGTGACGAAAAAGTCATTTCCTTTTTCCAGATATAAGACTATATAATTCTTCATTAAATTCTATTTGATCCCTTCTTTTCAGTCAAAAAATACGCATGGACGTCCCTCAGTTTATTCGCTTTGAATGAAAATCAAACTACCTAATTTTCAACGTCGTGACAGGAATTAAATCGTATTCTTATATTAACACTTGACAATAGTTATTGTTATCTTAATAATAAAATCACATTTTTTCCCCTGGAAGATGAATCTGTCGAGGATAGATTAAAACATGATAAACTTTGAATATAAATTTTAGAACAAGAAAAAGTCTAAAATATAAAAATAGATTGATATAAATATATAATTAAAAAAATTAAAAAGTCACTTTATAAAAAGTGAAACTTATCGTAATTTATGAGTGTTTAAGTTTACGTCTAAAAGTAATAGACGGCTCGTCCTGCCCAATATTAGTATCGCTTAGAAAGAAGAAAAATTTTATCATATATTTTGATCGTGGGCGAACCCAATCTCTTTAAAAAAAATTTGTAAAAAAAAAAAGAAAAACAAATAGGTGTGTGGTTGAAGTGGTGAATGTGGTTGCTTTGGGGACTAGGAAAAGGGGGTATATGGGGGATGCCATTTACGTAGTGGCCACTGAAAAGGCTAAGCTTTGGTCACTATTTTTAACAGAAAACGACGCGTCGTCTTTGATATTCCCACCTCAAAGGGCCTTGCCTTCACTCGTCTCTTTCTCTCTTCACCACCACCCCCTTCGACACTCCATTACTAAAATAGCTAGTCTAGCTATTACTCTCCATCTTCAGTTGTGGCCCCCACTGATTAATGGTGCAAAAAGACTTTTCTTCACAATTGAATGCATTTAATTTAGAAGCCACTTATTCTGTTTTATTTAAATATACATTAAATATATAAACTTAACTATCATTTAATTTTGTATGAATTCTTTTTACTAGTGCACATTAGAGGTTTTAGGATTGTGTCAGACCGACGGGGGTTGGTTCGAGTAGTAAGTAGCTTGATATTGTTTAAATGAGGTCTCGAGTTCGAGCCTTGACGTATGTAGAAAATTCTCGTTGGGAGACTCACCCACCATAGCCAGATGCGCGACGTGGATCAAATCCTGATGTAGTCTAGGCAAATTCCGGTGAACCGGGCAACAAAAAAAAAAGATTGTGTTGGGCCTCAAGTTGTTTCAACAAGTTTTCGGGACAGGTAGTTATTTATACTTTTCTGGGGCCGAAGAGTAAGAGCCCGTTAAATTTGGGCTTTTCTAAAGCCCGAATGAATCCAGGATTTTGGCCCTTTTGCTACTTAGAGCCCACCCATTTTGGCCCAATAACATACAATGTAGTGGACATGTATATTTAATGGTGTTTATTATTTAGAAAAATAATTTTACAAAATATTCAAGGTGAAATTTCTTTTTTCTTTTTTCTTTTTTCAAATGAACGCACACTCTATTGCATCATTTCTTTCATTCTAATGTAATTAAAGAAATGCCAGATCGCAGATGGAAATATGCCATGCACATATACCAATCATTCATTCGATGTTCTTACGTGACAAATAACATTGCGTGTTGTGATACACATAACTCGTATATAAAGCTGGGTAATCATAATCATCATGAATATATTAAAATAGAAATTATTGGCAACATAGACATTCCTTCAAAGTGTTATTGTCTGAAACGGGTGAGATGGTGGCAGCTGGTTGCATGAGTTTTGGGTTGTCTGGTTGATAGTAAAAGGCCGAAGTTTTGTGATCCTTATCCACATCGATCATCAGGAACCCATATTCGTCCTGTTTACCTAACCACATGACTGTTACAGCTCTCTCTCTCTCGTAGGGTTGAAGCGTTCCCTGAATTATTTGGATTGTCCACAATATTTTTTTTTATATAAAAAAATTTAGATGAGCTCGGTATCGATTCCCCATCAAGGCTATAGCATAGCCCCAGAGTTTAGAAAACGCTTATAAAGAATTTACGAGATCGTCTACTAAATGAGTCTTCATAATGATAGCGAGAATAGAACTCGTGTCCTTGTAGGATACTAGCCTATTTTTTATCATCTATACCAATACTCATTGGCTGTCCACAATATTACATGGGGAGATGAAAGCACAGCATGTGGGGGACTCTGCGGTACATGTAAGTTTGGGGTCTTATATATCAGAATCCAATAATGTTTCGCCGACTTTAGTGAAGTGTCAATATCCGATTATGAAAGACAACCACATATGTATGTGCAGTCCCGTGCGTAGATATCCTAAACCTAAGTTTGGTCTGAGACCTGATTCTTTGAGAGTTAATTTTTGTCCATGAGAGGGGCTCTCACTCTTTTGTAAACCAAACTTCATTCTTCATTTTTGTGGGTTTACTCTCAGATCATGTAAATTAACTCCTAATCTGGGTATGGATATAACTAATAGCAACATGGCATGAATTCCACACGTGAATTCGTGTCCCATTATTGATCGTTGATGGACTCAAGCCAATTATAGCAAAGTTTTGAAACGACTACGCCGTGCTAATTATCCTATAACTTAATGGCATGTGAGATCTTTCATAAATAGGAAGTTGTAATCTTATGTATAATTTAGTGTCGTTAGTGCATATTCATTATTATTTTTTAATTACGATGCATGCTCTCAGATAGAAGCTGCACTCGATCCGGCAAATTACTAACACTCGCCCTTTTAATTGATTAACCCCATCAAAATAATAAAAATAGCTGCTCAATCAATATCCCCATGCATAATTATTTACCCCTTTATTTGGAACAGTAATCAATTATCAGAATAATAAGGGTCTCTTAACGGATTCTCAAGAATGGATAGGACTTGATGAGTTGGAGAGAGAAATACATTCTCAAGTACAGTCAAATATTGAGATTTTTTTTTTAAATATAGAGAACGGACGGAGTCAGAGCATTAAAAATCGGAATCATTTTTTTTTTTAAATTGACTTCCTTTTAAGAGAAAAGGTTAAAAGATGGTTACGTTCCGCTTGCCATATATACTGAAGCACCGAATACGTGAAGCTTCGAAGCTCAAACCCTCTCTGCTATTCGTTTCTCTCTCACTCGGGGGCATTTTGCAGAATTTCTCTGCCCAAACACGACCTTGAAGATGGTGGCCAGAGCTGCATTAGCTCGCAACATCATTGGCATCTTAGGTTTGTGCTCTGATCATATCCGATCAATCGAGTCTTTCTATCTGTGTTTTTCACCGATCGATCTTCCGCTACTTGAATTTCTCCGGCTTTAACATATCCTGACTAGGAACATTCCATTATCTTTTCCCCTGTTACTGGGTAATATGCTCAAGAGTAAATAATTTTCTGTCGAATTCTCTCCTCGTCATTGAGAAGAGGGAGTAGCGTACTGTTTTTGTGCGCCATTGAATGGACATGACTTTACTCGCTTTGAACCCTAAATTTTGGGGATGCAAAGAGATGAGGTTAAGGAAAAAATATCTCCTACTTCAATTTCAAAATTTTCACGTGTTCCCGTTTAAATTTGTGCAAAGACTATTTGAGACTTCTGAGTTGTGATATGTTTTGTTGGTTTTCTGTGCAGGAAATGTCATCTCCTTCGGTTTGTTCTTCTCACCCGCGTAAACCTTCTCTCCTCCCTCCCCCGTGTGTTCTTTCTTTTTCTACTTTGTCTTGCGTACATATGCATAATTGAATACTGGCCCTGTAATCTGTGAATTGCTTGAAATGTTGAAGTTTTAGAGAAAGAGCTCCACACCAATAAATCAACGAATACTACGTTTTCAGAATAATGTGAATCCTGGATTGGACACCTCTTTCTAAATCTAAAATCTTCGATAAAATTTTTCTAGAACTTGGGAACATCCCGATCCACGAATTAGTTGAGTGCCGTAAATTCATATTAAAAAGGACGGAAGCTGCGAGTTCAATTTTAAAATAAGCCGTGGGGGCTCCAACAGAAGGCGTGAATATGCAATACTACCAATGAATAAATGGTGCATATGATGAAATAAATAAAAAGTATATCAGCATTTTTGTCTGTGAAATTAGCTTCATATATATTCATCAGTTATTTCAGGTATATATATATATTCATCAGTTATTGAATTGTTTGCAGTCCAACTTTCATTGGAATAATAAAGAAGAAGACAGTAGAAGAATTCAAGCCAGACCCTTATCTAGCAACGGTGCTAAACTGTGCGTTTTGGGTGTTCTATGGAATGCCTTTTGTGCACCCCCACAGCATTCTTGTGCTTACCATTAACAGTGTTGGACTTGTATTCGAACTCGTCTACCTCGCCATCTTCTACACCTATGCCACCAAAAAAGGACGGGTACGTTTAGTTTCTCCCTCCTTCAATTAATGCACTTGAGTGTCCTGACATCATATTTTGATTGATTTATTAGGATGCGCGCGCGCGCGTTTAATTAAGTAGATTCGTCTATGGTAATTTTTTTTCCTGCTACAACGACTTCTAAAGTTATCCCATACTTCCATTCTATGGAGGATGTATCCGTGGAAAAAAATTAAGGAAGAAGCTTATTAAAAGAATTAAAAGTGAAAAAAATGCGGGCAGCGAATCATCTAGAGCACTATAGGCCGTGGAATAGCAGAGATCCGTGCCCGTCAAAGTTTGTATTAAGCATATTTCCTTTATTGAATCAATAAGGTGCTTTGGGCTTGCTTGCTGATATATTCCTCCCCAGTTTAAGGTTAAAGTGTTAAACCTTCACCTAGAACCCCATGAATTTAGGTATATATATTCGTAAACACGTGCATTGTCTTCCCTTTTTACCTGTTTTTTCTTCTCTAGAGTAATCAGGTTGAGCCGTGGGCACTATAAATAACTCGTGATTCTTTTATTGGTCCGCTTTAGAAATTATCTTGCCTACTTTCTTTCTACAAGCTGGTCCCTATCTCTATTAGGCGCAAACTGGTGCCCATCTCTATAGGGTAAACGGTACTGCGAATACCTTATTTGAAATATTTTTAGATATATCTGGTGTCACAGTAATTTTTTTTTCGCCGGAGTCCTGATAAAAGACTTAAATTAAAATAATAAAGAATACTATTCATTTAAAAATTAGGTTTTGTTACATGAAATTATGGTTGGGGAAAAACTCATGATAAGATGAGTCGATTTTTTTTTCAAATAAAAAAGAAAAAAAGAGAAGTACACATCTTATATCCAATTATATCATAGTCTATACTTGACCTCCGCGGCTAAAAATTTTACAGTAGCCACCATATAGTCTTGCATGATTATTTGTCATGACTTCCAAATTTTTGTGCCATTATTAATTTAGTACGAATCCTCCCGTAAATACGGACATCTCTTCCAGCGGCGGGGATTTGGGTCTCTGACAGAATTATTTAACTGTATAATTAAATATATTTGTTATAAAAAATATTGGCTGTCAAAACAAAACTGACTATATTTGGAAAAATAATTTGTTTGATCTCAGAATTTTAACTGTACTTTACAGCTAAAAAAATTAATATAGGTAAATCTGTAAAAGTATATTTTTATTCTCACAATTAATTAACATGTTTCACTTGGAAAAAAAAGAGTAAGAAAAACACGACTCCATCTGCATGTGGCTGCTTAACCTATTTGATGCACTGACACATTTTTTTTATTCACATTAATTGGTCCCATTTATATATAATATTTAATTATGATGTGTCAACTATTTGGTAATAATTTCCTATATATGAAACTCGTCATTGGCTTATTAATTATATGATATGTTAGGTAATGTTCATTGTTTCATTGCTCAATTTGTTCAGATGAAGGTTGTGATTGGGCTTCTGGTGGAGACCATATTTTTCGCGGCTATAGCTCTTATCACGATGCTGGCATTGCATGGCACTAAGAAAAGGTCGTTGATCGTCGGTATTCTGAGTGATGTGTTCAATGTTATGATGTATATTTCGCCCCTTACAATCATGGCCAAGGTTATAAAGACCAAGAGTGTGAAGTACATGCCCTTTTGGCTCTCGTTTGCTAACTTCTGCAATGGTTTGTGCTGGACAATTTATGCTCTCATCCACCCCTTCGACATTTATGTTCTGGTATATAATTTATTATCTATATTTCATTTTTATTTGCTACGTATCATCTTCTGACAATTGACCCAATGATCGATTGTTTTTATGAATGATCTTACAGATTAGTAATGGTCTTGGAGCAATCTCTGGTCTTGTTCAGCTAATACTGTACGCTGTTTATCGCTCATGCGAGCCAGATACCAACGACAACGGTGACGATGATACTACTAAAAAACCAACTGAAATTCAGTTGCCTACTACAAATGGAGCAGCTAGAGTCTGATCACATGTCTTCCCCATCAAATATTAGACTTGGCCATACTTCTTTCCTTTTATGTTTTTGAGACAAAAACTGGAACTTGCTTTGAAATGTCTATGTAAATGACAGGAGTGAGAACTGTAGCATAATTGCATTTATGCAAGCTATGCTCCTCGACTTGTAATTGGAAGATTATGACTGCAACCCAAAGCAAACTTACAGTTTCAATTCCAAAATCCCTCGTGCTTGCTTGGTAACTTGAATTGACTTTGTTTTTTGGTACTATAACTATGACGAACTAGTGAAATTGTATTTTACTAAATAATTTTGAAACTAATTATTACTAAGATGATTATATTTGCAAGCAATCTCAATGGAAGTTGGTTATGGATAATTCATTAAATTTGAATTAAATAAAGTCAAAATCAGGCATTGGCTCAAACAAACAGTGAAACGATAAATGATAACGAAATGGGAAAACTTCACTTTCGGCAACGGTGATGGTTGGGTGGGCTGGAGCCTGAACGTTGAGGCCTGGTCCATACCATTTACCAAACACATTAAAGTTTTTTTTTCTTTTCTTTCCTTTCCCCCCCGCTTTTCCAGTTGGTCCAATTGGGAAATCCCATTTCCGATTATATCAGCTTCAGATATCTCATATCTTCATATCTTATCCGATTCCTGATGAATGAATGAATGATCGATGAAATCCTTCTGCGACCTTCTCTTACACAATATAAACCCCAAATTGACTAAAACCTTATCTATTGCATCTGCTCTTTGTCTCTTTGTTTTCCATTTCATCTTTCAAACGGAGACACCCGCGGAGTCACTACTACCTCGGGTTCAATACTGAACGCTCATGAAATTTGATCTCTGATATCTTGGCGTAATTTCCATGGCAGCCATTGTTCCCTGCCACTACTGTGCCTCCGCAGCTACCGCCAGATTGGCTAAGCCAAACACATTCTCTAGCCGCTTTCGCTACCCGCTTTCACTGGGTAAGGCTGGACCTCGTGGTTTCAGCACTCGATGCTCTTACCAAGATCCCCAACCTGCAGAATTCCAGAAAAAACATGTAAGGCTCTAAAAATTCTGAATTTCGATAATCATTATCCCTCAACATTCCCTTTTGAACCGAACGTTTATCTTGACATGAATGAATACGCGTGGGCGAAGTAATGATATGTGAAATATCGCCCCATCAGCATCTGGTTTGACCTTAGAATGTATCTTTGGGAGAAAGAGTTCATCTTCTAATCACGTGTTCACATGTAATATACTTCTACAAAAATGGGAATTCCGGAACTGAAAAGACAAGTCTCCCATAAGCCAGGAATACAGTAGATAAAGTATAATCTTCCAAGCAAGTTCCAGTCATATCAATATCCGAAGATAAGCCCCGATATTAAATGATGATACAAATTCGTATTTTGGATCAAATTAATAAGCCCCGATATTTCCTTTTCTTTCCGTTTCCCCCCCTTTTCCAGTCTAAAATCTTGCGTGATGTTTTCAACTGCCCCCCCCCCCCAAACACCACACGCACACACCACAAAAACACCACCCAAAAAAAAAAAAACTAGTGGCACGGTCCTAATGGCATCCTTATTATACGATTAGTTGCTTAGTGTTGATGAATTGGGAACCGCGTGCATTGCTATTATTAACTTTAACCTTGTTTGTGCTGCTTTCTTGGTATACCGAATATATTTACCTTTTTATAACCTGATCTTGTTACTTTGACAAGATTTGAGATTATTGCAATGCACGCTTGGAGCCTTAACTCTTATTTTCTGTATCTTGGAGTAGAACGGGTGGCCAGTTTCCCTAAAGAAGTGTGCAATTTCTATAGCACTGGCAGTTGGTTTAATTACGGGAGTTCCTCCCTTGGGATGGTCTCCCAATGCTCATGCAGCTAGCCCTGTGTTGCCTGACCTGTCTGTATTGATCTCTGGACCGCCAATAAAGGACCCCGGAGCATTGTTGAGATATGCTCTTCCTATAGGCAATAAGGCAATTCGAGAAGTGCAAAAACCTCTTGAAGATATTACAGACAGTCTAAAGGTTGCTGGAGTCAGGGCACTTGACTCTGTGGAGAGGGTAAGTCATCAAGAACCGTAATTCTTTTAATGCTGGTTAGTGCTGTGCCCAACTGCCCATGCATATTTGGGTACAAACATTTGTGTTCTTTTTTTCCACATAACAATAAAGGGACCTGTTACTTTGGCGTGAAATGTAGAATGTGAGACAGGCATCTCGAGCTCTCAAGCAAGGAAAGACTTTAATTGTATCAGGATTAGCTGAGTCAAAGAAAGAACATGGAGTTGAATTGCTTAATAAGCTGGAAGCTGGTATGGACGAGCTTGAACTGATTGTCCAGGATAGAAATCGAGACGCAGTTGCACCGAAACAAAAAGAGCTTCTTCAATACGTTGGAGGGTAAGTATCGTAGTAGCCACACTTAGGTTTCTAAACCACATTAAGATACTGTATTCCTGTCGTTTCTATTTATGCTCATAAGAGAAATAGCATGGAGTTAAGCGCATTACATGTTTTGACTATGTCAAGACTCAGGATGTTTCTTTTTGCAAAGATAAATTGTGCTATAAATGGTTATTCCATCATCTGGTTCTTTTTAAGAATGGGACTCTTAATAGAAGTTAAAATTTACTAGATGCATATGAGTGTACTCTGAGTTTTTGACCAGATAAACCACGTCATTTTCCTTAATCTGTTCCCGGGAACTTCCAGAAAGTGTTCTCTCTGAAGTTTTGTTGCTTCAATAATATGAATTAGGTTGTAGCTTATGTCTATGGAAGAAATCACCATGATTTGTGGTGTTAACAAGAACTGTGCCCTTTCCTATAAGTAGGAGGTTGAGGAGGACTTGGAAAATTAATATTCTGGAGGAAAGAAGACTGTTCTCTTATATAACCTTTCATTGACTGCAGCTGAGATGTTCCTGGGGCATTACGTTTCTGCAGTGTTGAAGAAGACATGGTGGATGGTTTTCCGTATGAAGTGCCTGAGGAATACCGAATTATGCCTTTACTGAAAGGAAGAGCAGCTGTGGATATGAAGGTCAAGGTTAAAGACAATCCAAACCTGGAGGAATGTGTTTTCCACATAGTGATTGATGGTTATAATGCCCCTGTAACTGCTGGAAATTTTCTTGATTTGGTAGAAAGACACTTTTATGATGGCATGGAAATCCAAAGAGGTAATAAATATAATATCAGGCATGCATTTTTGCTCCTCCTCACCTTCATTCAAATATTGCTAGTTTTGTAGGGAATATTTTATATTCCCCTTCTCCAGCTTTTTTGGAGAAGAATAGAAGATATATACTTGGTCCTCTGATTCTACTCTTTGCACAAGAGTGGGCAATGGATATTCATATCACGCTTTTATATTCCCAATCAATTACTGCAAGTCGACAGTAATTTATATTTTGTAATGGAAGCATTATCATATACCACTATGAAAGATGTATAGTTTTTTATGTGGATCTACAAATAGGATCTTTTCAGTGTTGCTGCCCCACTTTTATCTGCATTTTGACTGAGATGTAGTTTTCTTGAATTTTTTTCAATTCTTCAGCGGATGGGTTTGTTGTCCAAACGGGTGACCCTGAAGGCCCTGCTGAGGGTTTCATTGATCCAAGTACAGAGAAAACAAGAACCATACCTCTAGAGATTATGGTGGAAGGAGAAAAGGCACCATTTTATGGAGAAACTCTAGAGGTCAGCTGCAACTCTGTTCCCTTGGGGCATGTTTGTGTATTTGTTCTTGTTTGCTGTTTACGTGTTTGTGAGCCAAATTAAGCCTTAGTTAAACTTTTTGATGTTGATTATAATGTGTTTTCACAGGAGCTTGGTCTATACAAAGCTCAAACGAAACTTCCATTTAATGCATTTGGAACAATGGCAATGGCAAGAGAGGTGGGGAGTTTTTTTGGAGACGTGATGTTCATTAATCTTAATCATCATGTGTTCTAGTAATTTTCTTTTTTTCTTTCACTAAAACTTCTTTCACGTTGAACAGGAATTTGAGAACAACTCAGCCTCTAGCCAAGTATTTTGGTTATTGAAAGAAAGTGAGCTAACTCCCAGTAATGCCAATATTTTGGATGGTCGTTATGCTGTGTTTGGGTATGTGACAGAAAATGAGGATTTCTTGGCAGATCTCAAGGTTGGTGATGTCATAGAATCGATTCAAGTAGTCTCTGGCCTCGATAATTTGGTTAATCCAAGCTATAAGATTGCTGGATAGGGATCCTTCTGTACTCTTTGCTAGGTTACGAGTATTCGTTGCTGTTATATTCTGCATAGTTTGTTTCTTTTGATTTAAGAATTTAGAATTCCTTGTACGAGAACCTAACATTCATTTGTTGTGGTTGAGTATATTCTGTTCAAGACTGAGTTGTAGCCAATATGTATCCCCGCTTGTAACTTCTATGGAATCAATTCCCAAATAAATTTGTGATTCTCCACAGAAGAAATAGTAGATCACATGGTTTAGATGCTGGTTCTATATTTTACTTCCTCCGGTCCTTCCTTGTTACAAAGGGTCCTATCTGTTTCATAATACTCTCTCCCCTTAATACAAAAACTAATTGAATTTTTTAAGTAGATTAAAAAAATTAAATAAATCAGTTAATTATAATCAAATTTAATCTCTCATGACAGATTATTATCTAATTTTTTTAAATTAATTAATTAATCACATATTAGTTATAATTAACTGATTTATTTAGTTTCTTTAATCTATTTAAAAAATTAACTAGCTCTTATATTAAGAATAAGAACGGTATAACATATTTTATTTAAAGTATTAATTTTTTTCATCTATTATCTCCAACGAACTATGAAACTCTAACTAGTCAATTAAATTTCTCTAATCAATAACTTCTATTGAAAGTAATTTTGATATTTTATAAGATATAACTAATTTTGCAACAAAGCTTTTATAACTTACGTAAAGTGGTTAATTAGATCTTATAAAAATGATTGTTGGAAGTAATCACTAATGAATTAGTGAGGTTCCCTACTTGTATGGTAAATCCTCAGTTTGATTATCAGAATTTAATGGTCTTATGTTAACTGTAAATTAGAAAGTGGGGAGTTAATTAATGCATTTATAATAAGAATGAGCTGAGTAGCAAACTTGAGCTAAAACAGATCACTTATAAGCTCACACGACATGAAATGAGGCGTCAGCTAACACAGTCCAAGTATGAGTTCCAGAAATGAGGATACAAGCACAGTTAGCTTTACAAAAATCACAGCCCAACAGTGTAACTACATATTGCACAACTCTTCATTGCTTTTTTCTGTGCATTTCATCTTTGATTTGATTCTCTCACATCCCTATCTTCTATCATTTCAGTTAAACAAATACGAATTGAAGTTTCAAGGTCCTCGATATCTTCTGAAACATAGACAACCTTGGGGCTCATCATGAGGGATCATACCTCCACCCTTTGAAGTGTCTATGGCTTCCAACATTGTCACCACCTCATCCATCTCTGGTCGCTTGTCAGGATTCGCATCCCAGCATCTCTTCATTACATTTGCCAGAGAACTTGGGCAACACCGAGGTATCTCTGGCCTCAGATTCTGTATTTCCACAAATATTCTAAAAGCTGTTAACATCCCCAAAATTTTGCATACCGCTTACGGTTACATTCACCTGTTATATTTAGTTTACTCAATGAAAAAAGAAAAAAAAAATTAAAGAGACATCGTTTAAGTGAAACCCACGTTCGACCTTTTTATCATTAGTTTTATCCGCTCAAATTGAGTGTTAGACTTAGAGCCATCTTTAACATTTGATATACCTGGCGGACAACAGCTGATGTCACTTCTGAAAAGCTAAGGTCAGGATATGGCATGTCGCAGCAGTATATCTCCCATAAGCATATACCAAAACTATACACATCACACCTTCTGTTATATGGATTACCGTTTAGAACCTGCCCAGAGCAAAAAGTTTAATCAACACATTAATATTTGAAATAAATCAATCAAAGCAACAATAACGCATCATAGATTATTTCGATAGCCTAGCAGTGAAAAAGTCATCCATCCTATGACTCTCATATACCTCAGGAGCCATGTAACCAAGAGTTCCAGTTTCGCCGGTCATGTCATGAGGATTAGAAGCCTCAATACGAGCTACTCCAAAGTCGGCTATTTTCAAGGTTCGTGTCTTGTCTAAAAGCATGTTTTCTGTTTTGACATCTCTGTGGACAATCTTCTGTGAGTGGAGATAGCTCAACCTATAAATTAAAACAAAACAATCAAGCTCAGACCACAATTCCAAGATGATAGGCTGGAAAAAACACAAATTTAGAGTATGATTTGGACCCTCTTGCAAGATCAAGTGCCAGTTGGACAACCACTTTAAATGCCAGCTTCTTTCTCCTGTTTTTGATGAGGTAAGACTTGAGTGCACCCCCAGGACAATACTCAACAACAACACAGCAAATATTACTTGGCATTCCTATATGACCATTTTCCATTTGTATGTGTAGATCTGACGACCCCATTGTTGCTCCAATGAACTGCAAAATAAATACAACAATTGAAAATAGAGGTTCGTTAGCAATAGAAAGAATGAATAAACACTTTTCCTTATTTAATGGAAACAGGATGGTGTATGTACTGTGTTGTGGATGGAAGAAAAGTATGATGAGAAGGAAGAACTGAAAAACACACCTTTGTTACATTAGGATGGTCAAGCTTGTGCCAAACGGCAACTTCTTGCGTAAAAGCTGCTCTCAGAGAAGCTATTTCCGCTTCTGACCGATGGCCCTCTTCTCCCCAGTCAAGGAGCTTCACTGAGAGAATGAAATGAAAATATAAACTACTCCATATAAGTCATCTGGATAACCTATGTAATGACTTGCTAGTATCTTTCATCTATTAAAAATGCAGTGTTAAAGCTGCAGGATTAACAAATTAAAAAATAACTATGTTCCACACAGACAATGATGACACTAATTTTTTCTTTTCTTGGAAAAGAAAGCTTATTTTACGGCTGGCTTTAGTTAAAAGAGTTCGACAACTCAGAGATGTAAGTTTACGTGGCAGCACAATGTCCAGTCAAAACCAGTCAACGGTTTCAATAATATAAATCTTATCTTCCAGCATCATACCAACTCATAATAGGAAAATCAGGGGCATATCAGTAATAAACTATAACACATGAAAGTTCAAAAGGGAAAAGAAGAATGTTAAAGTTGATGGATAGAACTGTCAAGTCAACTCTATCTTGTGAGCTCTGAAAAAACAAAAAAATAAAGCCGCAAAAGCACACACTCAATCTTGTGAATCACGGATATTGTAAGTTTGGATCTACAAAGTTACATTGCCTGCATTCCCAGTCAACATAATTACATGTTTCCACTCAAATGGCTTCTTAAACAACTAAAGGAAGCAAAAGATGGACTTTGTGTCCTCCAATACAAGTCTCAAACAGGAGCCTTGATCAAGTAGAAACTCTTGTTTGCTTGTAAAGCAAAAATATGGAGCCAAAACAGTTAAGAATGAGAAATTTCTGCACTTCTAACATGCATGTGGAATATAGATATGGACATGGAAGAAGAGACTAGGACACATTATGCCGAAACGTCAACTGAAAACACTCAGAACATGGTCGTATCAAAGCAAACATGATTGCTTCTTGCTATAGCCAATAAGCAAGTATCGTATAATTAACAAATGAGAGTAAGTGAAAGGTACTGATAACGCAAGTCATTTTTTATAAACAAAAACTAGAAATGGGAACTGTGGAAATAGACAAGGAAGAAGCAGAGAGGTACCTGCAACATCTTGGCCGTCATAAATGCCACGGTGAACGGAGCCAAAGGTGCCGCGAGCAATGACGCTTTTGACGATGAGCTTAGAAGGGTCAATCTCCCATTCTTGCCTCGTTTGAGTAGACCTCCCTCCACTCTCCTCTTCTTCTCTCTTGTTCTTGTTCTTCTCCATCGTCCATGCTCTCGTCAGATGCCTCTGAAGCTGTTCGTCCAAGCTCTTAAGATCTATCTGATCCGCTCTCACATACCCTCCACCCCCGCTTTCGCTCTTCTCCTTCATCTCTTTCCCACTCTTCTTCTCCCCCTCGAAATAACTGCTATGCGATGATTGTTATTACGGCCGTCGTCGTAGTGGTTGTTGAATGCTGATGGTGCATCTATATGAGCATCAAAGTACCGTATTCATGAACTAACTAGGCAAATTCCGACTTATCTCAATGCCTTTTTCTGATTATGTTACCACTGGGGACGATGTTGAAGTGGGCGTGAAGGTCATAAATATATACAATGGTGGCTGTGGATACTAGTACTTATTCTAGTCTCTCTCTCTCTCTCTGATGACTATCATACATGTGGGCACATGGAGTTTACCTGAACACGACGTGTGTTCGGAACCTCAGTCTCCTCCTTGCTTCTTTACTAGCCCTCTGGGCTCTGACCTCTCTCTCTTCCTCACTCACACAGACACACAGAGACAGAGGGCTCTGCTTTCTTGGGCCGCGTTTGTTTGTTTGTTTCTCTTTTTTATTACCTTAATGGAATTCACGGTCAATGTACCTTTCCATGTGATATCCTTTTCAAATTGAGAGAGGCTTCTCCTTCCTTACTTTGATATTTTTGACTTAATCCTCTGTTTCATCACGCGCCGAGGACGCCCACGTAACAGCGCTTTCTTAATATTTAGTCTAACTTTGTATACTAAAAGAAATATTAATAATCGTAAGCTTCTCTTTCTTTAAGGAAATGGCTATGGAAATCCATACCAAAAAATACTAGGCATTACACGTACGAAAAGTGATGAGATTACAACAACTCAAGGGAGAGAACGAGGCATAAGAGAGGCTCGTATGGAAGACGAGACTTCATTTCTTAGATTCTTCGATTCTTCATCTTTTCTCTTTCATCGATCGGCTTTTATTTAGGAAGCTCTAGTTTATTACACTGTTAACTAGTTATCATAAGTTACTCGCAAATCGCTTAATCTTGATCTTGTCACCAGAAGCAAATAATTGTTTTGGAGGAGTATGCAAATAGCTTGTTTATGGGCATAGAAAGGATCTAAATTTGTAGGCACAGAAGATAAAAAAGAAGCAGGGAGTTGAAGGTGCCCGTGAAAGGCTTTTGTGGCTTTTGATATGCAAAGCGGCCAACATCCTTCCTTACTTTAATGAGGCGCTAAAAAGATGAATCGCCACAGTCCCCACTCACGAGGGCCGTTTTCATCTCCAACGCTAAAAACTCCCCATTTTACACCCGTGATCTCATCTCAGCCAACATTACCATGAACCCAGCCCCTCCCCCACACGCCCCATGTCACAGCCGACATGTAGAATATATCATATTGCAGTAGGCATCAGCTATCACATGGGCTTATAAGTTGAGTGGGCTAACGAGGGTTAAGCCCATTCATTATATTACATTACATCACATCATATTAAAACTATATCAACCCAGTATATTCGATCTTTGGAGAGTACCACTTTGTTATGGTTCTAGTCGCGGTATTTGGAGAGGTATCCTAGCTCTTGGGTGTCTAGGTTTACGCCTGAGGGTAATAAACGGCTCGCCCTACCTGGCATTAGTATCGTGTAGAAGGAAAGGAGATTTCGCCCTGCTCTTGGATTGTAAGTGAGCCTAACCCTTTTCTAAAAATTTTGTAACAAAAAAAAATTAAAACTATATCATAATCGATATTTGATACAGGGAAATTCAGTTACATCTGAACCACTCACCAGAGTGAACCCCCGACGTAGATTTTATGGTGTGAAACGCTAAAGTCATTTTAGCAACGTGGCTGGGCTGTTAAATCTATGAAAACTGAACTATATAACTCGCTTGTTGGGAAACTAACTAGAAATACCTGTATCCTTATAGAGGCAGCAAAAGATTGCCTACAAGTTCAAATACAAACGCCATCATGGACACGAATTGTAACGACGCTTTTTCTTGTCTGGTGTTGAATGCACCTGTGGTTTAATCCCGTATGTTTTCAACTGAAAATTTTCAAACGCCTCTGAAACTACTTCCACCTATACAAATTTATATTGGGACAAAAATGAAGGTAAGTAAAAGCTGAACTGAAGCTATGTAAAGCTAATACTCCCCCGGTCCTAAATAAACTAGATCTTATATTTAGGACTCTAAGAGTAATAAGCTTTCAACAACATTTAACTTCACTAACCAATTCTGGCCTTTTGGAGTACACCCTTACTATCATATCTTGATAACATGCAGGCAGCAAGTGGCTTATCCTATCATGGGAATTGTAAATTCCTCCTTACTTTCATAATCCTGAATACATTAGCAAACATGAAAAAGGTTTTCCTTTCATGATACATCGCTTTCACACACAAAATTTCACTCAAATACATAGCCCTCAAAAAGTCTGGTAATACATCTTGATAAAAGATACTAAAGATAGTAGAGTTCAGTCATGTACCTTGAAAAAGTTGATGCTGCCAAAGAAACATGCACCAAAACAAAGAATAAATAATAATAATATTTAGTATCCGATAAAATGTAATAAAACACCTACAATCTAAAACCAACATGCAAGTTCAATCTTAATTGGATACCTTTCAAGTGGATTGTGCTTGCCACGAGTCAAATCAATCTTGACATTACAGAGAGCTACATCCTCCTCTTTCAGTGTGACTCCCCCCATTATTCTATCAGATGAAGTTAAATGATATTTAATAAGGGGTTCCCTATTGAAACTTGGCAAGAGACAAAAGTATTTGCAAATTTGATGGTTCAAGTGATAACTTTAAGGACCTGCGAACAAACAATACCTTGAGCAGTAACTTTCTTAAAATTCTCTAGTTCATCCTTTGGTACATCATACTCATCACAGAACTGCAAAAATGAAAGGGCAAATCCTGACCTTCATCAGCACAACTTTAAACAAAAATATCATGTATGAAACCGTCCATCACAGAAGGGATACAATGAAAAGAAGAGCAAGTAACCAACAAAAACATACCTGGCACAGATTCCTCCTCCGAAGACGCAGAATCAACTCCCTGCTTACTTTAGTTCTTTACAAGGAGATGTCACAATGGTTTTGATTATTGTGTCATCTAACTGAAATTTCCAAATAAAGAGTCATTTAAACTTCAAAAAGGTCAGATGCATGCTACAAATATAATTTAAATCCAGTTGAAAGCATCTCTTGGAACCTTCCAGTACTCAGAAGGATTTAGAATGTGAGATGAGATCTCCAAATAATTGTTTGCTTCTACAAGTGCATCAGCCACCATAAGCTCTATTGCCTGAAAACAACAACACAATATTGGGAAAGAAAAAGGAAAAGAGAAGAAAAATTAAGGATCTATGCCTTAAAAAATCAAACAGTAGATCTTAACAAGGAAGATAGTATTCTGTACCTGTACTTTTGGATGAGTGTAAACTGTTCTGTGCAGGTCAGCACGAGTGGCAAATAAATTGTGGATGGTAAGATCTAACCAGTTGGACAACCAAAAGCAAGGAATAATTAAATGTAAAAATTGAATGGGATAAGTTAAAAGTGTGTACAGAAGATAATACTGACATTCCTTAGCACGATAACAGATCTCATCATCCAAAACCTGCATAGTATCCAATAATCTGCAAGTGGAGCAATTTGAGTTGCTAGGCTGCATTTGCTTCTCCTTCCACTTTAAAAGAAAAGATGATAGAAAAAGTTATCTAGAAGTTCTGTGTTTAACCTCTGAAATTCAAAGTTGCAACCAAGGCCACAAGCTCGGCTGTCACGGACAATGTAATCAAATCTGCAAATCAATCGTTTCCTCAAGAGATTACAATAGAGTATTAAATTATATGCACGGAATCCAACCCCTACAAATACAAACTAATACGTATAGCAAAGTTGACCATTAAGTTCATTCAGTTTACTTACTGTTGGGAAAATCGGGTAAATATTCCCACTAAGATAACACAAATAGTAAAATGAACCAGTTCAGAACAAATGAACTAGACAAAATACTAACAGAAATACCCGACAAATAATATTAAATACTATACTATAACAGAAAAGAAAAACAGCATAACAATAATAAATAAAGCGGAATAATAAAAGAGATAAAGAGAGCACACCCGAATCTTTGTTAACGGAGTTCGGCCAGTTTAGCCTAATCTCCGAGTATCGCTCTTCTTGTATGTGGGAGAAGAGATTACAAATTGGATGTATGACATGAGGGGAGGAGAGGTTAATTTATAACCTTCAAACCTCCCCCTCTAGGACAAAACAAACAATGTGGGACTAAAATTAGGCCAAAAACAACAAATCTCCACCTTGGCCTAATTTCTAATCCCACCAAATACAACTCTTCTCAAACAAACATAAGAATAAACTTCAAATGTGCAAGACATTAACCAAGTCCAAACAGTGTTCAAACTTGGCCCTTGTAACCACCTTGGTCAGCATATCTGCAGGATTCTCTGTAGTGTGAATCTTCTGGAGAAGTATCTCCTCTTCTTCGAGAATCTCCCGCACAAAGTGATAGCGAACGTCAATATGCTTCGTCCTTGCATGAAAGACTTGATTCTTTGCTAAATGAATAGCACTCTGACTATCAGAATAAACCTCAAGTTGTTTCTGACCAACTCCCAAGTCTTTAAGCAACCCATAAAGCCAAATTGCTTCCTTCACAGCCTCTGTAATCGCCATATACTCTGCCTCTGTTGTAGACAAAGCCACCGTTGACTGTAATGTAGACTTCCAACTAACTGGCGCTTTTGCTAAAATGAACAAATAGCCAGTTGTAGAGCGTCGCTTATCCAAATCACCTGCATAATCAGAATCACAAAATCCAACTATGCATTGACCAAGTGGTTCATCTCGCTCGAACGCCAATCCAACATCTACGGTATTTTGGAGGTACCGTAGAATCCATTTCACAGCTTGCCAATGACCCTCGCCTGGATCATGCATGTACCTGCTAACGACACTAACAGCCTGTGAAATATCGGGTCTCGTACACACCATTGCATACATCAAGCTTCCAACTGCATTTGCATACGGGACTTTTGCCATGTATTCTCGCTCTTCATCAGTCGTTGGAGATAAACGGCTACTCAGTTTCAAATGAGGAGCAAGTGGGGTACTTACTGGTTTTGTATCTTCATGAATTCCAAAACGTTGTAGTACCTTCTGCAAATACTGCTTTTGTGACAGCCAAAGTTTACCCCTCTCTCTGTCCCTGCTTATCTCCATGCCGAGAATCTTCTTGGCTTCCCCCAAATCCTTCATCTCGAACTCTTTACTCAACTGAGCCTTCAATCTGTCAATATCAACTTGGCTCTTTGCTGCAATTAGCATATCATCAACATATAAGAGTAAGTAGATGTAGGAACCATCTTGAAGTCTGCGCAAATACACACAATGATCGTATTTGCTTCTCTTGTACTTCTGACCCTTCATGAACTTATCAAACCGTTTGTACCACTGTCTCGGAGATTGTTTCAGTCCGTACAACGATTTGGTAAGTTTACAAACCCAATCTTCTTTACCAGCAACCTTGTATCCTTCTGGCTGAGTCATATAGATTTCCTCTTTCAAATCACCGTGTAGAAACGCGGTCTTCACATCAAGTTGAGCTAGCTCCAAGTTTAACTGTGCTACCAAGGCCAACAAAATTCTAATGGAGGAATGTTTAACAACTGGAGAAAATACCTCATTATAATCAATTCCCTCTCTTTGAGCGAAACCTTTCGCAACCAACCTTGCCTTGTAGCGAACATCTTCTTTATTAGGAAATCCTTCTTTCTTTGTGAATACCCATTTGCACCCAATTGCCTTCTTACCTTTTGGTAATTGTGCCAACTTCCACGTCTTATTCTTCTTCATAGACTGCATCTCCTCTTCCATTGCACCTGCCCAATCACCACTCTCTGAACTCAGAATGGCTTCTGGGTAAGTGGATGGAATGTCATCAACAACTGGAAGTGCATAGGCAACCATATCCATGAAACGAGCAGGCTTCTGAATATCTCGTCTTTGTCTTCTAACTGCAATTGGTGCCGGTTGCTGTTGAGGTTCTGGGGTAGGAACCTCATCCTCATATGACTCTTTTTCTGTCGTAGGTGAGTCACTAGTGGTGCTTCGTGCTGGGATCACCACCGTCTGCTCAAACTCCACCTGCTTCGGAGTACACTCCACTTGCTGCGAAGTACTATCAGCTTCTTCTGGATTTACCTTCTTCAACATGGCAGATTCATCAAAGGTAACATCCCTACTGATAATGGTCTTCTTTGCCTCCAGACACCATAAGCGGTATCCCTTCACTCCAGGGGTAAAGCCCATGAAAAGAGCCTTCTTTGCCCGTGGATCCAACTTTGATTCAATCACATGATAATATGCATTTGAACCAAAAACATGCAAAGAATCATAATCAGTAGCAGGTTTTCCAGACCATACCTCTTACGGAGTTTTGCCATCTATAGCAGATGATGGCAAACGATTGACAAGATGTTGAGCGTATGTCACAGCCTCAGCCCAAAACTTCCTGCCTAACCCAGCGTTAGACAACATACAACGAACTTTCTCCACAAGTGTCTTGTTCATACGCTCTGACACCCCATTCTGTTGCGGTGTTCTTCTAACCGTGAAGTGTCGAACTATGCCACAATCTTGGCATATCTCCAGGAACGGATCACTCTTGTATTCTCCTCCATTGTCTGTTCGGAGAACCTTGATCTTCCTCCCTGTCTGGTTTTCAACTTGAGCTTTCCACTTAAGGAAAATTCCAAGCACATCATCTTTATTCTTCATGGTAAACACCCAAACTCTCCTGGAAAAATCATCAACAAAAGTGACAAAATAATGTCGACCCCCGATTGACGGAGTCTTGGCAGGTCCCCACACATCTGAATGCACATAATCCAGAATACCCTTGGTATTATGAATAGCAGTGCCAAATTTCACTCTTCGTTGCTTTCCCAGAACACAATGCTCACAAAATTCAAGTTTGCAAGTCTTCGAACCTTTCAACAATCCCTGCTTGGCAAGAATTTGCAAGGATTTCTCTCCAGCATGTCCCAACCTCATATGCCACAGCTTTGTTGCCTCAACATCCTTCTTGGTGCTAGAAGTTGCCGCCGCTACTGTCCCCACCACTGTATTACCTTGGTAATAATACAGATTGTTCTTCCTCACGCCTTTCAACATCACCAGTGCTCCTAAAGTTGCTTTAAGAGTTCCATCTCGCATCGTCACAACTAGGCCTTTAGATTCTAAAGACCCCAATGAGATGAGATTCTTCTTCAACTTTGGCACATACCTCACATCCCGCAAAATTCTAGTAGATCCATCATGATTCCGCAACTTGATTGAACCTATCCCGGCTGTCTTACATGGATTATCATTACCCATATAAACAACCCCACCATCGAGTTCCTGAAAATCAAAGAACCATTCCCGAATGGGACACATATGATAGGTACAACCTGAATCTAGTATCCACACATCTGGATGCGATGACACTGAAGGCGAGACAGTCAAAGAGATATCTGATTCCGCATCACTTTTGCATTCTGCAACATTTGCATCTTGCGGAGTCTTCCCTTTCTTCTTTAATTTTGGACAGTCTTTCTTCCAGTGTCCTTTCTCATGACAGAAAGCACACTCATCTTTGGCAACGGCTCGACCTTTGGACTTAGACCTTCCTCTGCTCCCCTTTGTCTGACTTTGCTGACGACCTCTTGCCACCAATGCTTCTTCTGATGTCGTTGATTTGGTTTTCACCTTATCCTGCTTTCTCAATTCATGACTATACAAAGCAGAACAAATATCATCTAACGACACATTCTCTTTCCCATAGAGTAACGTAGTTTCCAAATGTTCAAATTCATCGGGAAGAGATGATAACAACATCAAAGCCAGATCCTCATCTTCAAACTTCACATCCAAATTCAATAGATCTGATACTAATTGATTAAACATAGTGATGTGTTCATTCATAGTGGTACCTGGTTGGTAATCAAATCGGAATAACCTTTTTTTCATTAGGAGCTTATTCTGACCACTCTTTTTCAGAAACTTGTCCTCCAACGCCTTCCACAGCTTGTGTGCAGAAGTTTCTGTTTTGAAAGCATACTTCTGCTCTCTGGATAGGCAAGATCGAATAGTTCCGCACGCCAACCGGTTGATGGTGCTCCAGTCTTTATCCTCTACATCTTCTGGTTTCTTTTCTTCAATAGCAATATCAAGACCCTGCTGGAAAAGAGAGTCCAAAACCTCTCCTTGCCACATGCCGAAATGGCCTGTGCCGTCAAATACTTCCACCGCCAATTTCAAACTGGACACCGAAAACCTCGACCATGATGACGAGGAGCCCGACACCCCAGATGGAATATTTGATACAACGCCCTTCGCTTCTTGATCTTTATTTGCCATTACAGACTCAATATATAGTATTCAATATTACAACAAATTTCAGACAACCCAAAGGCGAACCTTCGGCTCTGATACCACTTGTTGGGAAAATCGGGTAAATATTCCCACTAAGATAACACAAATAGTAAAATGAACCAGTTCAGAACAAATGAACTAGACAAAATACTAACAGAAATACCCGACAAATAATATTAAATACTATACTATAACAGAAAAGAAAAACAGCATAACAATAATAAATAAAGCGGAATAATAAAAGAGATAAAGAGAGCACACCCGAATCTTTGTTAACGGAGTTCGGCCAGTTTAGCCTAATCTCCGAGTATCGCTCTTCTTGTATGTGGGAGAAGAGATTACAAATTGGATGTATGACATGAGGGGAGGAGAGGTTAATTTATAACCTTCAAACCTCCCCCTCTAGGACAAAACAAACAATGTGGGACTAAAATTAGGCCAAAAACAACACTTACTTGTCCACATCAACTCCATTTCGACCGTTTGCAACAATATCATATGGGAAACTTTTCTCACTCGAGCTCTAAATTATCAACAAAAGGGAAACAAAAAAAAAAAAATTAGTTGTTAATAAATACCTATGAAAGGTGAAATTAGGGGGGAGGGGAATCTTCAACCTAATTTCATAAACGATTACGTCTTGAGAACATAACTTAAAAATCAGAAGAAGAAGAAAATCTTACTCTAGGAAGCGCAAACTCAGAGCTTGCTAGTATCATCTCCTGCCAAAAACAATAAGCATCCATCAGGAGAATGATCTGAACTTCCAAACCACATTTCTACTGCTTTCTAAGTGATAGTTCATGATGACTCTCGTAAAAGCAGGAGAATGAGAAGTGATATATCTTCTACCAAAAAGAGAATAAAAAAGAAAGCGTTGAAGTTCTTAAGAAATTAAGAAAATATATATGTACAAGTCAAGGTCCTATCAATTTAGAAAATCTTCAAAAACAAGGGGATAGGACATGCGGAAATAAGGAAGCTGCATAACTGATAACCATCTAGATGACCAGAAAAATTTCACCCTAATGACATTTAAGTAAAATTCAACATGACAAGATACCTAATAGATAACAGGAAAAAGAAACTCATAATATATCAAACATACCTTTACTCTTTTTATCATTTCAAGGTCAAAATCAATGTGGTGTTCGTCAACCATATAATCAACCATATTAGCTGACATTTGCTCATGTGACCTACAAAGGATAGAATATGATACATAATAGATAAATAACATTCACAGAGTAACATAAGAATAACGGGATAAAGAACAGATATCCTTTTTGCATAGACAGAATAAACTTTCTTCATAAAGTTCAAAGGAAAAAATGTGCGAAAAATAAAATAAGTTTAGAATTCATAATAAAAATACAGAAAAATGAGAACATGTTATATAAAGTTTTGCTGTTAGTTTTTCCGTTATATACATAGATAATTACGTAAGATAACCCTAAACCCCTAGTCTATAAATAGTAAAGCATACCCGATGTAATTGTGTGCAATGGCATTACAGTGAATAAACTCATTCTTTAGAATTCTTCTATCTCCTCTCTTTCCCTCGGAGGCTCTCTCTCTCTGTCAATTCTTCTCTCTTTCCCTCTATTTTCTGTCATCTTTGATCAAGAAATGCAACAGTGGTATAAGAGCCTGTGTTCCTCGGACCGTGACTCTGATGGCAGAAACCAAAACTCAAGAAAAACCCAGAAAAATGGACACCCGGATGCAGAGTGTGGAGCAGCGACTGCAGAGCATTGACGAGTTACAGGAGACGTTTCTGGGATTTTGCCATGAAATCCAGAACATGGGCCGCGCTGTTCGACAAGAAATGCAGGCAATGGCACAAGAAATGCTCAACATTCCCCACAGCGCACCCAACCAGAAAGGCAACCACCGGAACGAGGACAACCTTGATGAACGACGACGAACCCGTCTCCCCGGAATGGATTTTTCGAAGTATGATGGCAAAAATATCCATTCGTGGATACTGAGATGTGAGCGATACTTCCGACTGGAGAACATCCCAGAAGAAGGGAAGGTGGACGCAACAGCTGTGAATTTAGATGGGGACTCCTTCGAATGGCAATTAGCCGTCGAACGAAGGTGGGGAGACCATCGACCGTCCTGGACTGAATACACCGAGCTCCTACGGAAGACTTTTGGGCCACCTTAAGAGAAGCCGATGACTGAGTTGGCCCACCTCCGACAGACCGGAACGTTGGCCGATTTCAACATTAAATTCGATACCGTCTCGGCCAAGTTGTATCTTTCCGAAGCGTACTTGGTGAATGTTTATGTGGGGGTGCTGAAGGAGGAGATTGCCGACTCCGTACAGATGTTTGATCCCCAGACGTTGGTAGAGGCGCGGCGACTTGCAAGAATCCAAGAAATTACGGGAACCACAGCGATAACAAGGTCACCAGCGAACGAAGTGGGAAACAGAGTGTGGGTCCCTCAGTGTCAACAGCTCGGTCAAATCTCAAATTCCTACAAGAATGCTCTGTTAAGCAATGGGGCCCCCCAACGGAATAGTATGTCGCAATTAACAATTAAAGATACGGACCTGGCTTCCAGAACCCAACCACATACGTGCAGCCTCTCAAGATGCTGAGGCCGGTGAAGAAAATTATATTTAAATCTCGTATAATAAATCTAATTATAATAAAATCTCTAAAATTTATCAAACAACTTTAAAATCTCGTAAGACTTAAAATTATTTTTTTAATTATAAAATAATAAAATTATCTCTACAAAAAAATAATTAAAATAATAAAAATAATAATTCTATAAAAAAATAATAATTTAAACAATATGAATAATAACTCTTCCAAAAAATAATGACAACTGGGGCAAAAAAATGACAATCGAAATATTTTTTTCTCTAGATAATTTTATCACTTCACAATTTAAAAAATTAATTTTAAATCAGTAGGACTTCACACTCATTTAATGAATCTATAAAATTTTTTTATAATTATATTTTTTATATAGGATTTAAATATAATTTTTTAATAAAACAAGAGCTTCTATTTCTTTTTCTTTTATTTTTAGATTATATAACACCTAATATCTTAATCTTATTTTTTATATAATAATATTTTTAATTTGATATAATTTTATCCATAACCTTTTTAATTTAATATAATTTTACACATAATTTTATTTCTCAAATACTAATAATTATATTAAATTTAAAAAATTATAAGTAAAATTATACTAAATTATAAAAATTGTGGTTAAAATTATATTATAAATAATATTAAGATATTAAATATATATAAAAAATAAAATTAGAATATTGAATACTATAAATTTTTTTTTTATGAAATCTTTTTTCTTTTTTTAAATTATAAATAAATTGTGTTTGGGAATGAACGCGCCAAGTCAACGAAACGTGTTAGGGGTCGGAGCATAGTAATGAAATAATCAAATCACTCATCGGTTAGAGAATAACTTATAAAAAAATAATTTTAAATAATAAATTATAGAAAATAACTTAAAAATAATTTTAAAAAATAAATATTTAAATAATTATTATTAGAATAAATTTTTAATAAATAAATTATCAAAAAAAATATAGGATAAAATAATAAAAAAAAGATAAAAATAAAATAGTTATTATAAAATCTAAAAATAATTTTTCTTACACAAAATCTAATTTTATAAATTTATCTAAAACTATAATTTGAGACTATTTAAAACCATAATTTAGTTTAAAATTATTTTTAAATATTTAATGGCTGTTTATTTAATTTTTTTTACCTAAACTATAAAATATTTTTAAAACTATAATTTGAGCACAAACCTTTCAGACACTGAGTATTCCCACTCATCAAATTAATAATATTAATAGAGAATCCTATTTTAATTTATTTTTTTTGGCCAGCAATAATAATAGGGAATCCGGCCACCTCTATCTTTTACGCCTCGCAGTGGGTTGTGGGGTGTTTGATAAACAAAGGAAAACAACTGAGATCTCCATTATTTGATGAAATGGCTCTGTTTAAATTTCACACCTCCTCAAGCAGAGCCTTCAGATTCGAATTACAAGGGAAAGATACTAAGACATAGACTCCATTCACCACAGCTTTATTTCCAAATCAAATTCCACAATTCAAACTCCATAAAGACATACGTTATTAAAGACATACGTTATTCGAGAGCCTTCCCAACCGTTAAGTGATCATCAAATCAAATCGGCAATGAAACTTTCACACCGAGTACAATATTAGCTCAACGGTATTGGCTAGCCAGTTGACCCTCCTTGACAATGTAGTTTTGTGCTGGGAAGTCTTCACCCTTGAAGTACCTATCGAGCATGTCTTTCACCCCAGCAGCATATCGTAACTAGACAAGACTCATTATCATTAGTTTTTCCGCAAAAAGAGATGGAAGATCTGAAGCGCACAAGAATGCAAGTATATGGACAAGAATTAGGAGTACCTGTGCATCTATTGTGGTTCCAGATATATGAGGAGTCATAGCATGGTTTGGCATGTGACGCCATGGATGATCCTTTGGAGCCGGTTGTGGGAGCCAAACATCACCACTGTAACCTAGAGGAATCAACGTCGTTCCAACAATTAAGAAAAGCAGTTAGCTGGTTGTGGTAACCAAGCATTACTGTAATGTAAGAATCGACATCATTCCGGACAATTAAGCAAAGAAATTAGAGTAGGGGAGATGGTATCAGTCTCACGCCAGTAATCAGCTTAAAATATAAGTCCGTATCTCGTTTATCACAGGATGTCCCAAAAAATGGCATAAAGCGCAAGATATTTTTTGGGAATTAAATCAAAACCTTTTGAGGTCATGATGATGTTGGGTTATTTCAACGGATGTTCCTACAGCATTCATGAAATAAACATAAAACTCCACCGCTTGCATAAAATTTAGACTATACATTGGCAGCAGTAATTTCATCTTTTGCTAAAAAGGCACCAATATTTTGGTGGTGGTTTCAAAATTACCTGCAATGTGCCCACTAGAGCAAGCATCAGCAACTGCTTGGACGTCCATGATTGCCCCACGGGCATTGTTTACAATCAAGACACCCTTCTTGCACTTAGCAATTCTATATTTATCAAACAATCCCCTGAGTAAGAAGCAAAGTTTTGGTTAGAATTAAAGATATCAAAACTGTTCTTCATGCATGAAGCATAGCTGTTATTATTTTGGACAAGTCCCAACTCACTTGTTTAGTCTATTCTGATGAATCACTAAACAAAAACAATCAACATATAAACAATTCTTGAAGTGCTCAAAATTATCAGCTGAATAAGTATTCAACCAAGTTAGATATATAGACTATACCTTGTCTTATCAGTAAGAGGCATGTTGATAACAATTACATCACACTTGGGTAGCAATGCATCAAGATCCTCCTCGTACTTAGCTCCAGTTTGTTTCTCCAATTCAGGATCCATCTTAACCCGGTCATGATAGAGAAGATTACAGTTAAAAGGCTTCAGTCTTTGCAGCAAAAGCCTGCCAATTCGCCCAGCACCAATAGTTCCAATAGTCTTTCCTTCGAGATCATATGCTCTATGAGCAATGCCAGCAACATTCCATTCTCCATTAGCAGCCTGATGATACCCAGGTACGAAATTCCTCACAAGAATCAGGATTCGCATGAGTTCATCCTCTGCAACTGACACTACATTGCTTCCTGTAACCTCTGCCACAGTTAATCCAGCAGCGGCAGCAGCATTAAGATCAATGTGATCAGAACCTATTCCAGCTGTTAAAAGCAGTTCAAGATTTTTAGCTTTCTTTATCCTTTCTGCAGTGACATAGGCTGGATGAAATGGAGTAGATATGAGCACGTGAAGATCAGGAATGTGTTTCTCAAGTTCTGAAAATGAGAAGAAGAAAAAAATAGATCAGTTCAAGAAATCATAAAAATTAAGAAGAAAATACAATAAGCCAAAGAAAGAGGAAATTCTTCATGACTTGAGAAATCATAAAAAATAAGAAGAAAATACAATAAGCCAAAAAAAAAATAGATCAGTTCAGGAATCAGTTCCTTCGACAAAAAGTTTTTTAATTCTGTTCCTAGAAGTGGTTATTTGTGTTGCAATGGAATTGGTTCTAATAAAGTGGCTAATCTTCCACACACTGTAGATAGGAACTAAAATATTTTCTATTAAAAGGAGCTGAATTGAAGCTGCTTTTCCTAAAACCCAATCATCTCCCCACACACAAGCGGGTAAATGAATCTCACTGTTCTAGACCTCACTTTCAACTGGGCATTCTTCTTTAAAGGCTAGCAAAAGTTGCGAATCTTGTTTAAGAATGGTGTACAATCTATAAGACAAAGATTTCCATAAAATTGGTAGAGTCGAGTCAATAATCAGTGATACTCGTTTAGAAGTCTATTCACTTGCAAATGAAGACCCTAGAAGTTTATATTCGTTGCAGCAGCTTGAACAAACGTATCTGCTGCTTATGCTTTCACAAGCGTAGAGCAGGGAAATGACTGCCTAATTTATGTTGTTTTATTGAAAATGTCATGACGAGTAGTGAATTTTAGGAGTTTGGGAGAAGACAAACCGCAATCAGGTCCTTCTTTGTCGTCTGTGACAATGTACTGATGACCTCGTGATTCCAGCCATTCACGTATACCCAAGGCTCCTTCAACACAGCCCACAAAACTGGGATTCAGGGAAGCGTACTCGTTGGCTTTGTAGAAAACCCCGACGATTTTCTTGTTTCCACCGGTAGCCTATTCTCAAAAGAAAAGGAAGAAAACAAATCAGCTCGATCCAAGCGTCAAGAAATGCTGCTTCCGATTGACCTTTTTTTTTATATACAGTTCCGATTATCGTTTTTGGTGGTCAAAACGAAATATGATTATGACGGGCCTAAGTCATTACGAATCATCGGTTGCCAAGCCCATTCTAACATTAAGCCCATAAGAAAAAATACAGAAAATATACAGAGGGTCGCCGCCGAAAACATGGTACTTGTGACCACGCGTGGCCGGCAAAGGCCCTGCGGGTGAATGGTGAACCCTACCATGACACGGTAATGGATCAACCTCATCACCCAAATCAGACCAAGACGGGACCGTCTGCATGTACGATCACGTCATCCATCGTCAGAATTACCCTTCCCTTGAACAAGCCATGCAAGTACAACTATGAAACCCACCATGGAAATTGCAAATTCGAGACGATTTTCGACAGAAAACAAATGAAAAATGGAAGGCTTAATCGACTGAATTAAACTGATAGCGGCGATTAAAAAGTGGATTAATCATGAGGAATGGAATTACATGGAGGTGCCTGGCGAAAGCGGGCGAGGATAGCGGAGTCGAAGAGATTGGAGAAGAAGAAAGCAAACGAATAGCAGTGGAAACAGCACGTTTCATCGCCATCTGAATTTGAGAGTGGAAATGTAGAAGTGAGAGGAGGGTTTGCGACTTGAGAGTGAATGTAAATCAAGTAGTACCGGCTCATTTATAGTCGTTGCAGCAGACGGAAGGGGCTAAATCGTCTAGTTGCGCCGGCGGGCTGTGATTGACTAATCGTGAATCGTGACGTGATAAGAAGCCGGATGTAAACGTTCGATACATGATACTGGTTAAAGTTCAAATTGTAGTAAAAGTTGAGGGTTTTCGGCATGGGTAGCCTTAACAGGGGAAGGATGCCTTTTGTCGCGTAGTGGGTGATGGATGGCGATCCGTGAGGCACTGTGACTATGTGCTTGATGATGTGGACTGGATGCACTGTCCCCTGTCCAGGTCTGCAGAAATTATTGACCATTTGTTTATATACTTAAATTTCGATTGTTGACTTTTTCATAGGATTCCGAAAGTAAGTTTGTTAGTGGGAGTTTAGGGGGATCATTGGATTGGGTGTGCGTATGGTGCCCAGTCTTAAAAGAATAGATTATATTTAATAAAAATTTTAATTATTTTGAGTTAAGCATAGGGAAATTTCTATATTTAAATAGTGATACCTACTAAGATAAAAATATATAATTATCAATTTTTAAAATAATATTATATCTTTAAAAATTAAATAATATATATAATTTATTAAAAATAATATAATAAAAATATAGTAATTAAAGTATTGAAGTCTATTGTATATATATAAAAAAAAATTAAAAATTTAAGTAGATTGTAATTATAACTTTGTATCAATCTTTCCAAAATTAAGAAAGATAAAATATCTAAAAAAAATAAAAAAAACAATTATAATTTATAATGTAATCATGTGATAATTAGTAAAATAAAATAAATAAATATAGTTATCAATTTGAAATGATGCAACTTACTTACTTAACTATTTATATTTATAAAATGACTATATAGTTACCAATAGCCATTATACTCTCCCCTCTAAGTGTAACATTTAAGAAAAAAAATAAAAAAGTAAAATAATTTATGTGTATGGATAGGACTAGACAGAGTTTTTTTTGCGGGCTCAGGTGTGCGCATCAGCACGATAGGTTTGATGCATAACCCTATTATTTTTTTTTTGTAAAATTTTTTTTAAAAAAGGGTTGGGTTTACCCACGATCTAAGAGTAGAGTAAAAATTTTTCATCCTATGCGATATCAATGTCGGGCAGGGCAAACCGTCAATTATTCTCATGCGTAAATCTAGGCACCCAACAATTAGGATATCTTTCTAGGCGCTGCGACTAAAGCTATAATAAAGCGGTACTCCCCATGAATCAAATGTGTTTTAAATAGTTATATATTTTACCTATTTCGCCAACTAAACTCCAAACGATAGGTATGCATACCCCTATTAGATTCCTTAAAAATTGAGTTGGAGGAAGACTTTAGGCCTCACCAACCTCTTCCCGTCGGATAGATAGGCCTTATGATATATCTCACATATCGTCCGTGCGTTCAGCTGGCAAATAGGTGAGACATGCGATCATTTTAAATGTTTCGATTCCTATGGAGTACCATTTTATTACAGTTCCAGTCATAACGTTTGGAGAGACACCTAACTCCTTGGTGCCTAGATTTACGTCTGAGGATAATCGACGCTTGGTCCTACCAGACATTGATATCGTTTAAAAAAAATGAAACTTCACCCTACTATTGAATTATGAGTGAGCCTAAACTCTTTCTAAAAATTTTTGGAACAAAAAAATGATTTTCCCTTATATTATTGCATGATACTAATTATAATATCTTTTTAATTTTTTAGATGGTTAATAAAATTAAATAAATTATTTTAAATATTTATATTTATTTTCTATTAAATTAATTTATTTCACTTATAAACTACTAAAATAAATTATATAACAGATATTAGAATTAAATTTATTTTTAATTTTTTTAATCTCTCTAAATAGTTATTATAATTAGAACTAGGGTTACAATAATATTATTGAAAGCTAGAGCAATCCTACTTGGCTTTGCCATCTCCCGACTACTTCATTTTAGTCACGGTCGCCAATAAATTGTTAATATAAATTTCATCCGTTTTTAAAGCACACCTTCCTTTGATCTCGCCATTTATATTTTTTTTCAAGAGTTATTTCTCAATCAATGTACATAACGAGAAATTAAGTCTGTACCAACGTTACTTTTTTAATATTCCAGGGGCTAAGATTCTACTTTGCCCCAGGATCCGAACTCTTAATATCCAAGTCGCGGGTATCTACAAAAATTTTGTTATATTAATTTTTTCTTTGAATTATTAGAAAATAACTAATATCGTTGAAACTGTTAATAATCAATAATATTAAATTTTTTTGCTAGCAACATTAGTTTTTTAAAAGTTTAAGGCAATTTCGATCATTTTTTTATACCTATGTGGCTAAATTGGTTCAACAAACAATTTTTAATACCCAAAGCTCTTATATAACATTTTTCAAAATAAAATTAGATTTTAAACCACATTTTATTCATAAAAAAGTTAAACAGCTTTTTAAAATGAGTACTGCTGTCTGCTGGTGTCTCAAAATAGTTATCCACGTGATCAAAATGGGTATCCTGCTTAATTAGTTACACATTAATATATGATATCTTCAGATTTTCCAAAATGAAAAACCTAATCAACAAATCCATCATGATTACTTTGGATAAGAGAATATCTATTATCTAGAAAAATAAATCAGAGTAAATCCAATTATTTGAGAGACAATCCCAGCCGCCTCCCACTGTCCGCCTCCGTCGTCCCTCACTTGCCTGTCGATGGGGCCACTTCTAACCTACCCTATGGCCTATGCGTCCGATTCGATGGCTCACCAAATATGTATTCCCCCACATATTATCAGCCCGGTAATCTCATCTATTCCCCCAGATAGTGTTTCAAATAGATGAAATGAGCCATTTGATTCCTGTTTCCTGGTACACGTGATTCATGCTCATTAATTTAACTTCCCACCCCCCAAAGCTGGCAATTCAGCAATTCATGCCTATCAATCACGTCTCTCGAAACGGGGCTGTGGGGCAGAGGAGTTGGTCTAATTCCTCTTGTACCAACCCATTTTTGCTTCTTTGTATGGCTGTTAAAATGGGCTAAAATATTGATTTAAGATGAAAAAGTTTGTTAATTTTTGTTGGCTTAGTGCATGGGATGGCTTTTTTTTAGACATCAACTGATTTCTAGCAAGAAAAAAAAATGATTTGTAGTTAAAATTAAGTATTTATCATGGCTTTTTTCCTATTCGATTTATGAATAACAGATAACTTTAAAAATAAAACTATTATGACATGCTTCTAAAATTTATATTAAAAAATTAAATTTTTGACATTTTAATCTCTGCCTTTATTCTCTAATAGTATGTTTGGTTAGAGAGAAATGGTAGTTAGGGGTGTTCATGGGCAGGGCTGGGCAGGGCGACCCCCCTGCCCGGTGCCCTGCCCAGAAAAAGCATGGGCTGCATTTTGCAGCCCGATGCCCGACCCTGCCCGGTAAAAGCCCTAACCATTTTGGGCTGGGCATAGGCGGGCTGGGCGTGGACGGGCTGGGCATGCCCAAGTTGTGATGCCATGCTCATGTTGTGAAAAAAATCAACAATTATAAACTTCTAAAATAATATCATATTCATATGTCTTCAAGAGTTAAATAATATCTATAATCCACTAAAAATAAGGTAACAAAAAGATAATAATTAAAGTCTTGAAATTCATTGCATATAAAAAAATCTTGAAGTCTAAGTAGTTTATAATTACAACTTTACATCAATTTTTCAAATGTTGACAATGATGAAGTGTCTTAAAAAATAAAATAAATAATTATAATTTGTAATGTAATCATATTATAATTAATAAAGTTAAAAAAATTAATATAGTTATAAATATTAAAAGATACAACTTACGTACTTAACTACTTATATTTCTAAAATGACCCTTTAGTCACCAGTAACTATCATATTCTTCCTTCTAAGTGTAGCATCTATGGAGAAAATAAAAAAAATAAAAAAAGGGATGCTCATGGGCAGGGCAGGGCAACCCCTCTGCCCGGTGCCCAGCCCAAAAAAAGCATGGGCTGCATTTTGCAGCCCGATGCCCAGCCCTGCCTTATATTTATCGGGTTGGGCAGGGCCATTTTTTCGCGGGCTCGGGTGGGCATACCGGGCCGCGGGCTTTATGAACACCCCTAATGGTAGTAGTAAAGTGGAAATAGAAGTAGAATATTTTACTATCAAAATTATTTTTACTTATATTTTTCAGAACTATTTTAATTCTATAAAAAAAGTTAAAATTTGAGATGATAAAAGTATAAGTAATAATTTTTAGACTATTCAACTTTTAATTATAAAATTTTTAAATAATTTTAATCTTCGCAAGTTATAAAAAAATATTTTAGATCATTTTATTTTAAATTATAAAAAAATATATATTAAATTTATACTATTTTTATTATATTAAATGAATTTTTAAAATTTATTTATAATTTAATTATACTCCTCTCTGTCAAAAACGCTTATAATGTAACTTAAGTGAGTCCACAGGCCCCAAATACCGGTGCATCACGTGGTTTTATGAGACGGAGTTTCCTCTCTCTTCGTTGCGATTCGCAATATTTTTCTTCTCTTAACTTCTTTGGCTCAAGTATTGTTGCCCTTGAAAATCAAACCGATGAGGCGATGTTACTCTGCTTTTACTGAGGGGGACAAATCTCTTGTCCGCTTGCGATTTGTAATTTACGACACACTTCAATCAACAAAAAGCATAGACGAAAAAGATGAACAGTCCTATTAAAAAAGCCAACCACATGTTCAGCTTTTTAATTATATCAATTTAAACGTCCTTGAAGTATTTAGAACTATTCTTAGCCATTAACTAACTCCTAATAATAAAAAAGTAACTTTTGATTAAGGTTGTGTGTTTAGTAAGGTACAGCCCCAAGACTCATAAAGTATTTATAAAAAAATTATGATATCATTTTTTAAAAAAATATTTATAATAATAGTGAGAATCGAACTAGTGTCTTTATAGGTTATAAGCTCATTTTTATCCTATGTAACAACTCTTTTTTTGTTGTCCACCCGGTTCACCGGAGCTTTGCCCCGACTACTTCCGGATCCGACCCGCATCGCGTACCTGGCTATGGTGGGTGAGTCTCCCAACGGAGATTTTTTGCATTCGTCAAGGCTCGAACTCGAGACTTCGCTTAAACGATACCAAGCTATTTACTACTCGGACTAACTCTATTGGTCATATGTAACAACTTTAATTCTTATAAATGCTAGTCCAAATAAACATATAAGGCCCATTTAACTTGACACCATTGCAGGCCTTAAAGGGTAATAGGGTCTGATTGCACTTTAGTTCAATCTCACTATATTGCAGGCCCGTTTAGCATTCACCTCACGGGGTGGTTGTTTTTGGTTGTGTGTGAATGAATATAAGATATGGCATGGACCAACGGGGTTGGTCCGAGTAGTAAGCGGCTCGATATCGCTTAAGCGAGGTCTCGAGTTTGAGCCTTGGCGTACGCAGAAAATCCCCGTTGGGAGACTCACCTACCATAGCCAGGTGCGCGACGCGGGTTGGATCCGGATGTAGTCGGGGCAAACTCCGGTGAACCGGGTGGGCAACAAAAAAATAAGATATGGCATGGACCTATGATTACCAAAAAAACTGATAATCCTCGTCCATATCATCCCTATAAATGGATATTATTATTAACTGCAATATTTTAAATATATTTTTTTATCTTTATTATCGAATATGAAACAAGACAAAGTACCCTCAAATCCTCATCATTGCCCTCAACCTCTTTAACTTGATAATACATCTCCTGCTCCCCTTCCCTTCCATCGCTCTTTTAATTGCATCTACAACAATCTTTTGCCCATCGTATAAAATATTCGCTAACATTTTTATAAATCATACAAATTTTTTGTAAATATGTCACATATTTTTATAATTTATAAATAATAACAACAAAGTCTCTCAATACGGATCGATAAGTGATAACACACACAAATTTTGCCTGAATGGCTATAAATACAGATATGCATTATTTTAGTACGGGACACCGTTGACATCCAGTTCTTAACCAGAAGCGAAGTGAACTGAAAATTGAAGACTGGGTGGGTCGTCAAATTTTCAGGGTTCGATTTCTAAACCCCACGAGGCCATGAGTGAAGGTTCAGAGGAAGGCACGAAGGAAGTGTAACAGAAAGCAAAAGCACCTAAAGAAGCTCGACAAATGAACAAGGATTCGCTAGCTAGAGACGAAGACGACTCGGTACAGAAGAAGGAAGACCCCGCACTCTCCGATGCATCATCGTTCCTCACACACCAGTCTCCTTCTCTTCGAAGCCGCAAATCCTCGTCGCCGCCGGTCCGTTCTTTTTCAGAATCACCGATTTCCGAGGGTCACTGCTCCCCCACTCACACCCTCGGCAAACGCTTCTCTCCCCCGCCACAAAACTCGCCGCCCCACTCATCGCCTGATTCATCGATTTCCTCTGATCTCTGCTCCATCACTGATGGAGCCCCTCCAGTGGAAGACCATCGTTTTTCCCCGAAGCCACCGGAAAAGCCTGCATCGCCGGTTGTGGTGGCTAATCGGTTTCAGGTGGAGACGAAGGTGATGACCAAGGTAGATCCGGGAGCCCAAGAGGGTGTCGTGGGCGTCAATGATGTCGAAGAAGGCACAGGCGCCGCCGCTGTCGGGAGCGATGATCGGCGATTAAGGCCAGATGTATACGGTTTATTGAGGTCAAAGAAAGAGAGCAAGTTGAACAAGGCTTTGCTGGGGCTTAGGGTTGCTGCTTCTGTTCTCTGCTTGGCCTCTTTCTCGGTTTTGACTGCTGATAGGGAAAAGGGTTGGGCTTTGGACTCCTTCTACGTGTACAAGGAATTCAGGTACATTGCTAATAAATTCATGTGAACAAATTGTTTCCGTTCCTGTCATATAATTCGAGCTTTAGGTTTATTTTTAGTACCAAGTTGCCAGCATGGTTTATATTCATGAATTATTCTCATAAAATTTTCTAGCTCTGATTTTCTTTGAATCAATGTATGATTGCAGGTACAATTTTTCAGTTAATGTAATAGGATTTGTTTATTCTGGGTTGCAAGTAATTGGGCTGGTCAACTACTTCATCACCGGAAAATACTTATTGCAGCATCCTCTAAGGGGTTTCTTCAATTTTTCCATGGATCAGGTAAAACATTCCTCTTTCTGAGCTCTGTTTTTTCGCAAAAAGTAAACCCTCTTTTTTCTTTCGGTATCAGCAATGCATAATCTGTAGGATTGATTGGTGGGATTGATTGATGAACCTTAAAAATAATATTACCTGGACCAGAGGCAAAAGTTTAAGCATTAGAGCATTATAGACTGTGAATGTGATTATAAATTAAATAGCTTTTGGACAACTTTTGGACGCCTTTCTATTCCTGCCTTCCCCCGGTTTATATGTTGCCTTTTGCTTTCTTAAAGTTGTCTTTATTGCCTTTCTAGTTTTTCTTAAAGCTGTTCGTTCTAATGCTGGTTCTAAAGTGAAAGAATATGTTTTAGTTGAGCATTATGGCCTTTCAGATAGATGATGCCCTGTTATATCTTAGAGGAATAAAAGTAACCATAATAAAAAATTGGAATGATTAACTTTTTAGGCTTCAGGTGCATGAAACTGATGCATTGCAGTAATAGGGAGTCGTAGACTTCTTGTCATTCTAAATGTTCTTCCTATAATTTACAGTCAGAAAAGCTATATTTTCCTGATTTTGATGTTTATATAGCTTGCAAGCTGCTGAAGTGGTTGTTTGCATTGCAGATCATGACTTATCTGCTGATGTCTGCATCATCAACGACTGCTACAAGAGCTTATGACTGGGCATCCAACTGGGGCGAAGACGTGTTCCCAGAGATGGCTAATGCATCAGCGGGTTTATCCTTTGTTGCATTTGTGGCTTTTGCCTTAATCTCTCTTGTCTCTGGTTACATCCTTTGCAAGTTCAGGTAGTTTTTTATTTTCAAATGGGTGCCCTTTACACACTTCTGTATCATGATGGATGGAATTTTCACCTTTACCGATGGTTGAATGCCCTCAAGTTTCAGAAAGAAGATTCATTTCTGAAGAGATGCATTGCTTTTTCTAGCTCTGTACAGAAAGAGAAACAGATACTTGAATGTTCATATGTATCTTATAGAATGGATTGTTTGCAAGCTCTTGACTCTAATATAGTCTTTTTCCACCCCCAGAGAGCTTCTCTTGTGACAAAGTCTTTTTTGTATGCCTTTTTCTTCTTAATGATTTGAAGGAAAAAATTATGAGGAATTGTAGCTAGAAAGTGAGCGCTGGTAAGGGTGCATGCAATTACCCTCAACCTGCCATGCGTGACGGAAGCTTAATAGCTTAGTGAACATGGAATGCCACGTCTGGATTGCATAGCGAGGGAAATAAAGCGCCGGTTTGTTTATATTCTTTGTTTTTTATTCTCAAAACTGTTTTTAAAAACAAAATTTGCAAACAAAAAAAAAAGTAAAAAAAATCTGTTTGGATAATTATTTTAAAAAAATATATTTGAAAACCAAAAATTATAAAAATTTGTTTGGAATGATTGTTATTAAAACCAACTTTAAGAATTAATAAAATGTGACATGGTCGTTGTTAGCAATGGGGAGCAATAATTGAAGATGACAAACGACAATTGATAAGTAGACGGTGGTGGTCATCATTAGCTATTGGCAACGGTGGTTGTCTTTGGTCGATGACTAGCAACTATTGTGGGGGTTATCGTTGGCCATCAACAATGGTGGTTGCCTTTACTGTCTGACAGTGGCAGTGGTCATCCTCAATCGATCACAGTGGTTGTCACCTGATGAACGACAATGGGGGTCGTTGGCGGCAATAGTAGTCGTTGGTTGTTGTCAAGTGATAGCGAATGGCAATGGTGGTCGCCTGTATTGACAACGGTAGTGTCGTGGGTGTCGTTGGTTGTCATTATGTGATGACAAATGATGGTGATGTAGTGGGTCATCACGAGTGATGACGAACAGTAGTGGAGGTCGGTGATGGCTATGGTCGATAATGGTGGTGGTTGCCGGACACCGCTATCAGGGCAATTGTTATCGGGGGTCAACAGTGTTAGTCGTCAGTAGCGGCAACATATAGTAAGAAATTTTTTAATAATAAGTCATTTTCAAAAATTAAAATATAAAATATAAAAAACAAAATAAATAAAATAAACCGCTTTACAAAACTTTTAAAACTTATTCTTAATTTACTATTTTTAAACATAGTTTTAATTTTTGTTGTGTTTTAGAAAACACTTAAATGAAAATAAGTAGCCAAACAAGCTTTTGTTTTTAAAATAAAAAAAAAAGTTGTTTTTAAAAACAAAAACAAACAGCCCAAAGTGGCTGATCCAACAACCCCCAAAAATTGCGAATTTAGATTATTTTTAATTATATATAATATTACTTATAATTATTATTGTAAGTTATAAATTATATATTATTATTGATTGGTGGAGTAGATGAGTTTGGAAGCGTATGCATAACTAATAATTAAAGCCCGTGTTGTTGACTCTTCGATATGGGGCTTGGCACTATAAAATGGGGAACTACAACATTCCCCACTAGTTTTTGTTAAAAAAATAAAGGTCCCACCCTCATAAATGAATTATAAAAATCTCAAGCTGACTAGAGAAGAGTGTGCTATTATGTTGTGCGACAAGGTTTTGTTGAGTTAACTAAATCATATTAGGCTTGCCAGGAAAATTACAAAAAAAGCTATCTCCATATACCTAATTTCACTTTGGGTTATTAAGATTTATAAACTACGAAAAAGTTCACGACCTCAACTAAAATTTATAAATTAACAATAAAATTACCTAAATGTCTCTTGAATAACCTCAACTATAATTTTCACCCAAATCTTCGTCTTCTCTATTACTCTCTTTCTCTAACTTTGAGTTATAGTAACCAATACTTGAGTATTTTGAGTCAAGTTTCATATGCATTCCATCCCAATGAAGTGAGACGCATTTGTAAACAAATTTAAATTGGTAATCAATCCACAATTTTTTGTGAAAATAAATGTATTTCATAAAACATATAGAAATAATTTATGTAAAGTTTGATTTGTTTTCAAAAGAATAAATTTGGTTTAAAATAATTTACTCAAAAGTATTGTTCTGATGCCATTTATCGAAGTGTTCATAAAAAAATGGCTTATCGAATATCTATTCGATAAGTCTTCAGAAAAAAATGCAATTAACAAATTTATATCTTAATGATAAATAGTTTATTCGAATAGCTATTCAGAAAATATCATACATAAGACTTGAAATATATTTTACTAAATCTAACTTATTGAAGTGTTATTAAAAAAATAACCTTATCGAATAACTTATCAATAAATCCTTTAACAAACGAACTTGAAATATATTGGCCTGACATTCGGTCATTTTGAATGTCCATAGCTTTTTCCATTTCACTTCAAATTTAACAAATGACCTATTGCTCGAAAGCTTTTAAGTCTACATGAAACAAATTTTATTCAAATAGCCATTGTATAAAGAAATACATGATTAATCTGGTAAATGAAGGTCAGTCCAAGGCATTAAATCTATGCTCTGTATTGTGAAGTGTGAACGATATATCTCCTTCATATGAAACTCTTTTGTGATGACATTGTTGTCTATGAACCATGTTCTAAGTCTAGTTTTATATGAATCAAAATTTTGTCTCGTACGGATATGTATATTGTGAGATATAGTCAAAATACTAAACATATGTCATGCTAAAAGTAGAACATAACTATAGTTTCACGCCATAACTCAAGATATGGCATGAAACTCAAGTTCTGATATGTAACGAAGTGCAGGCAACACAAAGAGAAAGAGAGAAAACAGAGAGAGAGAGGCATAGTTTCATTGATGATGGGAGGATTAGTGGTGGTGATGACTTGAAGGAAGAAAATGATGATGGTGTAGAGGAAGACGATGATGATGGCGCGGAGGAAGACGATGATGACGTCCCCACTCGAGTGTTGGATACAGTTTCCTCCATATCACTTTGAATGGTCATAACTTTTTCCATTTAACTCCAAACTTACAAATGACCTATCAACATAAAGCTCTTTAAGCCTACTTTCATATGAAACAAGTTTCATTCCCATAGCTATTGTATACAGAAAGATATGATCAGTATGATAACCGAAGGTCAATGCCAAAACGTGAATTGCATGCTCTGTAAGAATCGTACTCTGAGTTTAGTTTCATATGATTCAAATTTCATCTCAAGCGAATATGTATATTATGAGATATCATCAAAATACTAAACATATGTCAGTCTAAAAATATGCGTTAGTCAAAAAGATGACAAATATGATGCCACTTATCGAAGTGTTCATAAAAAAATGGATTATCGAATAGATTTTTGATAAATGTATATCAGAAATCAAATTTTTTTCAAAAGTTATTTCTCATTTATCAAAGAGCTTATCGGGCAAACCCTTTATCAATAAGCTTATGGATAAATGTTTATGTTATATTTAATTAACTTTAAAAATATTTTTCATACTCTTAGGAATTGTCATCGTCGGAGTCTAACATTGGGATAGTTTTTTTTTTTGTTATATTGGGATAACTTTTACTGGAGCTCAAAGTAAGAGAAGGAGAGCGATGGAGAAGACGAGGATTTAGGCAAAAATTCTAGCTAAGATTATTCATAGTGTATTTGGGTATCCTCACCATCAATTTGTATATTTTAGTTGAGGTCACTAACCCTTTATGTGATTTATAAACCTTACCAACCTAAATTAAAATTAAGAATATTGGGATAGTTTTTTTGCAATTTCTCCTTTTTAATTATTACTAAATAAAATTATTCTTATGAAGGGTCTTGGAAAGCAAATTGGATCTGGCCTGATCTGTTATTGCTGGGCTCTTACTATCGTATTGGATCACTTGATTGCACTTCATTCCTATAAAAGATGAAGAGAAACCCGCTAATAAAAGTTAAGACAAATAATAAAAAATATTTTAGTATTTTATAAGGATACGAGTTTAATTCTCGCTATGGTCATAAAGGTTTTTTTAGTAGGCGATCTCATAAATTTTTTGTAAACATTTTTTAAACTTTAATGCTATATTTTAAGCTTGACAGGAGATCGATGCTGAATTTAACTAAATTTTTTTATATAAAAAAAAAAAGAGCGGCCCCAAAAGTAACAGGAATCCACTTTAAATCGCATCCACCGAAAAAGCCAAGGATTTAAAAACAATAATGGTGAGCTTAATTGGCAATTGTAGTCCGATCAACCTTATGTTTGGATTACATTCGTATAATAGATTTTAAATATAATAAATTTTAAAAATTTAATTTTAAAAAAAATAATTTCTATAACTTATATTAAAATTATAATTTTTTTAAAAAATATATTATAAAAAAATGAGTATTTGAATAGTTTATATTAAAATTAATTTAAAAAAATTTAATTATGATAATGGTTACTAAATTTATATTCTTTTAACTCATGGCTTCTGTAACTACCACGTGTTATATATATACACACACACAATTTGAAATATAAAACCCATTTGTCTTCAATTATTTGCACGTGGAAGACATGGCCATAGAAAGGAAAATCGCCCCCGGACTTAGCAGTAACAATATTCAAAACCGAGAACGGAGCTGGTTGGCGCTTGGTTGCTGGATGCTTGCGTCCAAACCGACGAAGGCACGTTATCCGAGGAATGGTTCGAGGAAGGAGGTGGGGAATGATCAGAGTATGAATGGGAAATCCGTCGGAAAATGGGACCAGCCACGAGGAAAGGTTGGTTTTAAATAGGGCAGACTTGAAATTGTCTGCATTTGAAAATTTTTAATATTTTTATTACAAACGATTAATATTCATATTAACGTAGAATTTATACCATACCATATTGTAAGTTTATTTTGAATTAATATATACTTCATGTATTTCATAATTTTGGAAAATAAACTATAATGTTAATAATATATAAATAATATGAATCATTAATTTTATTATAATAATATATAATTTTTATGCGATGCAAATGTATACAAGCCCATTTTTAGATGGGATTCCCATGTAATACACGTGAAGCAATTACTGTAATAATAATATTTAAAAAACACTTAACATCGAACCAAATCAACTATCCCATCTGTATCTGGTTAATGCAAGAATATAAAATAAAAAAGGTAACTTGAATTAATATATTATATTAAAATAGACTCAATTGACACATTGTTTTCAACTTTTCATGGCTAGTCTATCATCTATCAATAAACCATTAACAACTCATGTAACATATGTATGTTTTATAAATTAAATATTTCTGCACAACCTATAAGGCATTTTTAGTTGATTTATTATATTTAAAAAAAATAAAAGTATATCTAATATTTTAAACTAATTTTAGAAGATTAATTAGCACTCTAAAACATTTAAAAGTATAATTAATATCTCAAATTAATTTTAGAAGTACGATTAGCATTCTAAAATATTTAAATTGGTACAATTCTATCATTTTATTGATAAAAATATAAATTTATATTCAATACATGCCATATAATTTTTTTATTTTAACATATTATTATTTAAAAAATTATATGTGTTATATTGTTTAAAAAATATTATTGAACAAACCTAAAATTGACAATATATAAAATTAATATTTAAAAATTAAAAAATTTATAATTTATTTAGTTTAATTTATTAAAATAATATTATACACGTAGTATTTTAAATAATAATATGTCTAAATAAAAAATTTATATGACATGTATTAAATAAAATTTTATTTTTATTAATAAATAGGTAAAATTATAATAATTTAAATATTTTAAATTATTAATAATATATCTAAAATTAATTTAAAATATTAATTATATTTTAAAATATTTCATGATATTAATTATATTTTTAAAATTAATTTAAGAGATGATGGCACATTTACCCTTTAAAAATATTATTTTTATTTATTTTCCTTTTTCCGACTAGACATTCTTTAACTTTCGGGGAGGAAATATCGAAAACGATATCAAAATGGGACCAAGGCACGTTTATTAAAAGGAAAAGATTATTTGAAATTTCACTTGCCCGCAAAAGATGGCTAGGTGCAAAATTCAGAACGGCCACGCGCTGGTGCGTCACCATCCGTCTCTAGCTTTATCTTTGTGTGGGAAAGGATCTGCCATAATCATGGTTTTCCCTTTATGATTACTACTAATTATTACTTAATTTGAAATCTTTCCGTTAAATAGCCAAAGAGCGCTTCTCACATTCACCGACTCATTTCAGCTAGAATCTTTTTTATTCTCCTGTAGTCTCAGTCACGGTGCAGAGAGGCTCTGTTTGATTCTCCGCCATTTCTCTCCCATCCTCCAATCCACATGGCTGCTTCTGTTCCGACCATACCGTCTCACATGAAAGCTTGGGTCTATTCTGAATATGGCAACTCGTCTGATGTTCTTCGCTTCGACCCTAATTTTCCTTTACCTCAACTCAAGCATGATCAGGTTCTCCTCAAAGTCGCCGCCGCTTCCCTTAATCCCATTGACTACAAGAGGTTGAATGGCTATTTCAAGGATACTGACTCTCCTTTACCTGTAAGCCTTTCATTCCCCCTCTTTCTTATTTGCTTTTTCCATCAAATTCTCACTTCTTAAGTGATTTTCTTGATGTGTTTATTTATTTACTATTATAAATTGATTTCTTCGTAACTTTCATTGTTGTGGGTGTGATGTGTGCAGACTGCTCCCGGATATGATGTTGCTGGTGTAGTGGTGAAAGTAGGGAGTGAAGTGAAGAAATTTAAGGTTGGGGACGAAGTATATGGTGACATTAATGAGAAAGCTTTGGATCACCCAAAGGTGGTTGGATCTTTGGCAGAGTATACTGCTGTAGAAGAGAATCTGTTGGCCCACAAGCCTCCAACTTTAAGCTTTCTTGAGGCTGCTAGTTTTCCTTTGGCTATGGAGACAGCTTATGAAGGGCTCGAGCGTGCTGGCTTCTCTGCCGGAAAATCCATCCTTGTTCTCGGAGGTGCTGGTGGGGTTGGAACCTTTGTTATCCAGGTACCATTTTTTTGATATATAAACAAGATGGTGCTGTGCTGAATAATTGGAATATTTACTTATTTGTCACTTTTAATGTAATATTACGTTGTAAATGATGCAGCTTGCCAAGCATGTTTATGGCGCATCGAAAATAGCAGCAACTGCTAGCACCAGAAAACTGGAATTGCTGAGAAACTTGGGTGCTGATTTACCTATTGACTATACAAAGGACAAATACGAGGATCTACCAGAAAAGTTTGACGTAGTTTATGATACAGTTGGTAGGTCAGATTTTGAGCTCATATATATGAATACTAGTAAAATTCCTTAAAGACTATTTTTTTTTTTTTTGCCCCAAAATCACAAACAGGGGAGACAGAACGGGCATTCAACGCTATTAAGGAAGGAGGCAAAGTGGTGACAATAGTGCCTCCAGGCGTTCCACCGGCAATCATGTTCATACTGACTTCAGATGGGAATCATTTAGAGAAGTTAAGACCTTACGTTGAGAGTGGGAAGGTGAAGCCAACACTTGATCCTAAGAGTCCGTTTCCATTTTCTCAGACAAAGGAAGCATTTGCCCACCTGGAAACTAATAGAGCCACAGGGAAAATAGTAGTGTCCCCTATCCCATGAACACTAGTTCGTCACTCTCCACAGTGTGTAATAAGTTGCCCTTTGTTCAAGGGAGACTCTACAAATTGGTAACAAATTAATGCCTTCGTGATGTGGTTGCTATGGTTCGTTACTTTGTATATTTATGTCTACTTCATGGTTGAAAGAAATTGGTAACAACTCTCACATCTCTTGCCTCTGGTTACATCCTCTGCAAGTTCAGGTAGTTTCTTACGCCCAACCTGCCATGCAAAACAGAAGCTGAAGAACCCATTTAGTTTAATCCCACTGTAAGCCTGCAATGGTAATCTTTATCCCACTAATATAGAATGTATGGATGGTTAGACTTGTTGATGGAAAGATATATTACGCTGAAAGGAAAAATTGCACGTATTTTTTTTTGTAATGTTTTTGCCCATAAAATGTTCATTGCAAGCGGCAATTCTTCATCCCATTTCTTGTCTTTTTTGTTGTCTTCTCTCTGAAGCACCCATCACCAGCTATCTCCACCTCTTCGTCTTCTCCTCCACCAGCAGCCTCTTCCCTCTTCATCTCCCCTCGCCATCATAGTCTGCGGCACCGCCTGAGTTCAAGGAAGAAGAAGATGATCCATGTACTGGATTTTCTTTCCCACTGAAACCATTTCTTTTTTAGGAATTGATGGTGATGAGGATTTTACTAGTGATGATTTAATAATTTCATATATTTTTTATTTAGTTATATATAAGAAAATAATCTTGCAATCAACATTCTTGATATCATGCTCCCTTCACTCCCATCCTATTGGCCCAATCACTGGTTTAAGAAATCTGAGTTAAAAGTAATAAATAGGTAATAAATACTTTTTTTCTCCAAATACGCCCTTCTTTACAAGAGAGCGAGTAAGAGAGATACTAATAATAAGTAAGAAAAGCAATGGAAGAGGATGTATTGGAAAAAGACGAGGGGAGTAGAGACAAGAAGAAAAAATGAAATTAATTAGAGGTAAAGTTGGTAAAAGCACATTAAATGTTCAAACAATTCCGAATTAAATTTTATAAAGAGGATTAAACCAATTCAAAAGTTAGGATGTTATATGAAAAAGAGGTAGGGAGTATTGCAGGTTGAACCAATCGGGTGAGTCAGCGAAGATGGAGAGCATTTTTTTGTATACATGAGAGAGCAAAAGCCAAGTAAAATAAATTATATTAGTAAGAAATTTAATCCTACTTACTCTGAAGCTTATAAGTGGCATAATTTCGAAGGGCAAGTCTCAAAACCATAAGATGGAGAGCATGTGTGAGTATGGCCCATGGCCCATACTTTGGACTTGTAGGCATTAATTGATGGAGGGAATGATGTAGGAAGTAGGGTACCCCTCACACAATGAAAGCCCATGTCGTTTAAGCTATACGAGGGGCCCCAGGGCATGGCCCTATGAAATATGGAACTACAATGTTCCCAAATCTATAATGAGTGTGACCTAATTGTTATCTCATTTATTTCTTTCATCAAGTGGTGAGGACTCAAATCACATGCTTAGATATAGAAAATGTCTTTTGACCAGTCATTTATAAATACTATAGTAAAAGAATTAATTATTATCACTAGCGATAGACACCAAGAATAAAATAAAGAAGGGTAAAAGTGTATCCAGCACTCTAAATTAATTTTAGAGGAATAATTAACACCATAAAATATTTAAAGGTGTAATTAGCACCCTGAACTAATTTTGGAGGTGTAACCAGCACCCTGAACTAATTTTGGAGGTGCAACCAGCACCCTAAAATATTTAAAAGTATAATTAACACCCTAAACTAATTTTGGAGGTGCAATCAGCACCCTAAAAAAATTTAGTATAATTTATTAAAATAATATTATACATATGGCTTTTAAACAATAATGTATCTAAAAAAAATTTATGTGATATGTATCAAATGAAAGTAAGTATTTTTGTTAGTGAAAGGGTAAAATTACACCAATTTAAATATTTGAGGTTGCTGATTGTACTTCCAAAATTAGTTTAAAATATTAATTACATATTTAAATATTTTAGGGTGCTGATTGTATCTCCAAAATTAGTTTAGAATAATAATTATAATTTTAAATATTTTAAGATATTAATTATTCTTTTAAAATTAATTTAGAGTGTTATACGTAATTTTTACTCAAAAAAAGCAACAAGCGTGCCTTTAATGAAAGTATATTAAATTCACTTTTAAACATTATTTTAATTATTCGGATGAGGCAGGGTGAGGGCGGCGGAAAGAAAGCGAATGGGATTGCGGGGTGATCCATTAACTGTCACGTGGGATCACTGCATTGGGTCTCGCGTAATGGCAAAGGCAACTTTAAACATAATTATTGAGTACTAGTAGGAACAAGAAAATGTGTCAGACATGACAATGGGAGTCACGAGGAAAGCTCTTTTTTTAAAAAAAAAAAATTAGATAAATTTCCTACTAACCTCTATTAAAATTAAGATAGAGTTTTAAAATTTGCAGAATATTTATAAAAAAAATTATAATATTATTTATTAAAAAAAAGTCATAATAATAATAAAATTTAAAATTTTAAGAATATATTCTTTATTATATTAATTAACTTTTCAAAATTCGATTTTAAATTAGAAGAGGACACTGTAGCCGCACCGAAGGGAGCGAAATACTATTGAGCCTGTTTAGGTAGAATTTTAAAAAAGGGTTATGGAAAAAAAAGGCTTATAGACAACTTATGGAAAAGGACTTTTAGAGAAGAGTTTATGGAAAAAAATGGTTTTGAGTAAATAGATGTTTGGATAGTTATTTTTAGAATGACTTTTTATGGTAGTAAATTACCAAAAAGGGTATGATTTGATTTAAAGTAAGAGAGAGGGGGGAGTTAGAGAAAAGAGAAGAGAGAGGAGAAATGAGAGAGGGTGTAAGAAAAAGTATGAGAGATGAGAGAGGGTGTAAGAAAAAGTAGGAGAGATGAGAGAGGGTGTAAGAAAAAGTAGGAGAGAGGAGAGAGGGTATAAGAAAAAGTAGGAGAGATGAGAGAGGGTGTAAGAAAAAGTAGGAGTAAGATAGTAATTGGATAATCCATAAGTACTTTTACTGTTGAAAAAACTATTTTAAATAGCTTATTCAAAATAATAGTTTTGTCCAAAATCACTTATGGACAAATAAACCTGTTTGTTTTAAAATTTTCCCAAATCGAGATTTGGGCCAAAAACTCTTTTAAAATTATGGTTTGATAACTTACCAAATAGGCCCAATTACTTTACAATGGTTTACAGCCTGGAATTCCGCCGCCTTCACATTGACTTCACATTCCCTATTTTGTCATTGTAAAACTAGTTCTAGTCTACCCGCATTATTTCAAACTTCCCAATACTTTTTACTAATACACAATTAGTTATAAAATTAATTTTAATTTTAAACAAAATATCTTAATCTATTTTATTTATTTTATTTATTATTTTAAAAAAAATAATTTATTCTATTTATAGACAGATGCATAATCTAACATGTTTTACAGTTATATTTTAAAAATATTATATTATATTTATTATAAATTTATAATTAATTAATTTTTTAAATCCACTCAAATTAATTTAATCGTTCTTATATTATAAATTTTATAATCTTCATATAAATATTTTTCTACTCTCATTTGCCATTTTTTTTTAAATAATTTTTTAATCTTTATAACTTTAACCTAATTTTTAGAGTATTTTTAATCAAGTTGTTATATTTTAAAAAAATAAAATGAGAAAATTAATCTCTAAATCCCTAAACTTTTAGAGTATTTTTAATCAAGTTCACATAATTAATTATTTTATTTTATTTTTTAAAATATATAGGAAATGAAATGTGTGAGTAAAACTCTATATAATAAATTATAACAAAATTAAAATTATAAAAATTCAGTTACATCCAATTACAATTTAAAAATTGATATATAATTAAATTAAAATTATAATAATAAAAATATTAATTTTCTTTTTTCTTTTTCTTACGTGGCCTATTCGTGAACTTTAAGACCTAGATTTTTTTATTTTTTCACATGATGATGCTATTATTATAGAAATAATATTTTTCTATTTTTAAATATAAAAATTATATTTAAAAATTATTTTGATTCTAAATATAAAATTATAATATATTTTATCTCTTAAAATTATAATTTTTTTAAATATTTTTACATGATTATTACACATATTAAATAAGTTTATATTAAAAGTAATTAAAATACATATTATTAAATAAATTATTTTAAAAAAATTAAAATAATTAATTTAACTAATTTTTTAATTTATTTAAATTAATTAAATATTTTATATTAAATATAAGAGGCAGCATAAAGAAAACAAGCAACCTCGAATCAAAGCCGCTGTCAGATCTGTATCTAGCATACATGTAACAACATAAAATAAAAGGCTTATTGCCACCATGCTTTCAACCTTTCATTGCTGGTTTTTTGTCCATCGATTAAGAACTCGTGTTTGATAAATTGAATATTTCTGCACAACCTGTAAGGCTGTTTTAGTCATAAATCATTATATTTAAAATGGTATTTTTGCTTATTTGATTGAATTATTGCGGGCTGAAATTTTTGAATTTTCATAAAAAAGGAACAAAAGAAGGGAGCTGGTTAGTGAAAAAGGAAAAATATTTGAAATGATGACTCGCGGACAAATGAAGGCCTGGCACAGACATCAGATCTGGACCATCCTATTATTAATGCGTCACCGTCTGTCTGTCTCTCTCTTTATCCGTTCACATCCCATCGCCGTCTGAATTATTCCACGAGCATCCCCTGGTCACGTTTTAAATAAATGTATTTTTATAACTAATACTAATTCTAAAAAAAAAAAAAGTATTTTTATAGAAATTGTGCATTGCAGATTTTAAATTTGAATCCTCCAGTTAGATTTTAGTAGTATTTTATCATAACAGCGCTAACAAGGACCCGGTCTTTGTAAGTGGAGAAGGCTATACCATTATTATAATTACTAATTAGTCATGTAACCTAACAATTATTCTGCAACTCTTACTATAAAATCTAATTAATTAATTAAATTAAATTAATTATATAAATTAATTAATTATAATAAAGTTAAGATATTTTTTTAAAATATTCAGGTATAATATTAAATGATATACTAATTTATAATTTTTTAAAAAATATAGATATTATATATAAAATGAATTAAATTTTTATATTTTAAAAGTAAATCCAACCATCCATTAATTAGCTCTAATACGAAAGACTCATTTAGTTTAGTTTTTAAAAAAATTCTTATAAAGAATAAGTAATTTAAAAATTTTTTTAGATAATAATTTATAAATATAATTATTTTGAATAAAATAAATATTTTGATAATTATTATTATAATTAATTTTGTGATTAATAAATTATTAAAAAAATTATGAGATAAAAAATAAATAAAGAAATAATTATTAATTATAAAAAAGGTTATTCACACGTATTTTGCGACTGAAGTGAGCGAAGCAGTGACGATGACTTACTACTCTTTGCAACCTATTGCCATATATCTACTGTTGTTGAAGATACCAGTGATAACAAACAACAATGACTAGCAACAACGGACGAGGAAGACTAGATATGGAAAAGAGTAGATAGATGGGACAGTAGAAAAATAATTTAGGTAAAATAATTATTAAATATCCTATAATTTTTTTTACACCCATAAACTGTTATCATCAGCTTATATAAAATTAGAATTTTAAATTATAATTTAATTTATAAATTATTTTAATCGATTAAAAATTATTTATTTTATTTTTTCCCCTAAAATAGCTTATCGATTATAAAAACCAAAGAGCGCTCTGGCTTTCCCATCCCATTTCAGCCTAGAATCTTCAATTCTCCTGCAATCGCAACTGTTTCACTATTTTCTCTCCTCATCCTCCAATCCATATGGCTGCTGCTTCTGTTCCAACCATACCATCTCACATCAAAGCCTGGGTCTACTCTGACTATGGCAAATCATCTGATGTTCTCCGATTCGACGCTAATTTTCCTTTACCCCAACTCAAGAATGATCAGGTTCTCCTCAAAGTCGCCGCCGCCGCCCTTAATCCCATCGACTACAAGAGGATGGCTGGCATTATGAAGGACACTGACTCTCCTTTACCTGTAAGCCTTTCATTTCCCCCTTTCTTATTTGTATTTTCATCAGATTATCACTTCTCAAGTGATATTGATATTTTTACTTATTATTGTAAATTGATTTCGCCTTTTCGTTGTTGCGGGTTTGATTTGTGCAGACTGCTCCTGGCTATGATGTTGCTGGTGTGGTGGTACAAGTGGGAAGTGAAGTGAAGAAATTTAAGGTCGGGGACGAAGTATATGGCGACATTAATGAGAAAGCTCTGGATCATCCAAAGGTGGTTGGATCTTTGGCCGAGTACACCGCTGTAGAAGATAAACTGTTGGCCATCAAACCTCCAAATCTGAGCTTTCCCGAGGCTGCTAGCCTTCCTTTAGTTATACAGACAGCTTATGAAGGGCTCGAGCGTGCTGGCTTCTCTGCCGGAAAATCCATCCTTGTTTTGGGAGGTGCCGGTGGAGTTGGAACCTTTGTGATCCAGGTACGATTTTGTTGATAAACAAGATGGTGTAGTGCTGAATAATTGAAATATTTATCTATTAGTCACTTTAATGCAATGTTGTAAATGATGCAGCTTGCCAAGCATGTTTTTGGTGCGTCGAAAGTAGCAGCAACTGCTAGCACTAAGAAATTGGATTTATTGAAAAGCTTGGGTGCTGATTTGCCTATTGACTATACAAAGGACAAATATGAGGATCTACCAGAGAAGTTTGATTTGGTTTTTGATGCAGTAGGTAGGTCAGATTTTGAGCTTATATAGATAACTAGTAAAATTCTTTATAAATTAGGAATATGTTTGATTTGTGAAGACGGTACTAATTTTGTTTATCACAAACAGGGGAGACTGAGCGAGCTTTCAAGGCTATTAAGGAAGGAGGCAAAGTGGTAGCAATACCTCCTGGAGTTCCAGTTCCACCGGAGACAATCATGTTCATACTGACTTCAGATGGTGCTCATTTAGAAAAGTTGAGACCTTACATTGAGAGTGGCAAGGTGAAGCCAGTACTTGATCCAAAGAGCCCCTTCCCATTTTCTCAGACAAAGGAAGCATTTGCCTACCTAGAAACTAACAGAGCCATCGGTAAAGTTGTAGTCTCCCCTATCCCATGAACACTAGTTCATCACTCTCCAGATTGAGGAATAAGTTTCCCCTTGTTCAAGGGAGACATGCGAATTTGCAATGAATGTCTTGATGATGTAGTTGCTGTGGTTCGCTACTTAGCATCATTATGTCTACTTCATGGTTGAAACATTGTGTCTGTATTAGCGATTTTATCTTGGTGGGATATTGTGAAGTTGTATGGATGTGATATATCAACTCACTTTATGAGATTGCTCAGTGAATTAACATCTTTAATGGAATAATTGAGTTTGGCAAGGTTATGTGTGATTTTGAAGTCAAAATTCGAGTAGAACAGGTCTTGATTTCTTGATGATTAAACTCGAAGCAAAATGAGTGTTGGTCATAAAGATTATGAAAAGGAAAAGGAATGAATGGATTTTTAAATGTCTAGTGCTAATGTGCTATGACATTGATGATGGCACAAACAAATACAACAATATTAATTCATAAAAAATCCTCCTCATGCCAAGAGGATAAAATATAAGGCATGGGAAGGCAGTGTTGAAGTGGTCTCTGTATCTCACTTTGTTCTGTTGATCCTGAGATAGTAGTCAACTGAATCGCTTTTCACATATTGGACTCTTTCCCATTTGTCTCTCACCCGTCATGGCTGAGGTTTCTACTCCAACCGTACGGGCAATTAAGTGAGGTTCTCAAGTTTGATCCAAACTTTGCCTTGTCTCAAGTGAAGACTGTTCCAGGATATGACGATGCAATTCAACGAAATAGCTTGGACAAAGTAGGATAGGAAGTACCATAGTAGATCTCGCTTGCGTGTCTGGGTAGGAAAAAAACTACAATTTTAAAAGATTTTTGGTCTAATCTTAATTTAAAAAAATTTCAAAACAAATAATCATATTTATTTAAAAGAGATTTTAGATTAACCTATAGTTTAAAATTAAAATTTTGGATAAGCTATTAATAATAGCGTATGAAACAGTAAAAAAATTTGTGTTACATAATTACTATTTTATCTCTATTTTTTTGACATCCTCTTTTCTTTCTTTTCTCTCTCTTTTTTCGTCCCTCTTCTCTCTTCTCTTTCTTCTTTGTGCCATATGCTCGCCAGAATAGAGGAGAAGTTTGCTGCTCTTCATGGTGGCCGTATGCTCGTTGGAAGAAGGAAAAGAGGAAAAACGTGGTTGCATCTCGCTATGAAAGAAAACGTCGCTGTGGAACGCCGCTAGTCTTGCCTTGTGCTCACTAGTCTTTGTCGCTGGTCAGTTTGTGGCTTCTGATGGAGAGAACAGTTGAGGGGAAAAAAAGGAAAAAATTAATTTTTTTTAATAAAATCGTATTTTTTATAATAATTTACTAACAATAAAAATCTTTCTAATAATAACTATATAAATAATATTTTATTCATAACTATTTTTTTATAATTTTTTTTTATTTTTTTTAAATTATTTATAAGTCTTTTTTTTTTATAATCAATTTTCTAAACCTTATTATTCTGGTCCAACAAGTTATGTTTCTCTTGGATAAAGTCTTGGCTTACATGAAAGAAACTAAGCCCAATTTGTGTTTCTGTTAATAAATAATTAAACTTAAAAAAACAGCCTATAATATGCATAAAATTTGAAACTTCCCGAGGTTAAAGCGAAAGAGATGAGGTGTGGGAAGCTAAACGTATCCATAACCACACACCAAGTCTTATCAAAAAGTGTGCTTACATGCTTTTACTTTCAAACAAGAGTTTATTTATAAATCCCCGCTTGATCTGCATCTCTCATCGGTTGGTTTTCTTTTCTCTGAGGCCGCACTTGGAGAGTCATGGTTGTTAATTTAGGATGGGTCAAAACGGTTATCAGTTCTCACCCTAGCAAGAAACAAGAACAACCCACTTATTATTATTTCCATAAATAACCAAAGTGCGCTTCTCCCGCGCTTTCCCCTCCCCGTTTCAGCCTATAATAATAATAATCTTCATTTCTCACTGGACTCGCCATCATCACGGTGTAGAGAGGCTCTGTTTGATTATCTGCGATTTCTCTCCTCATCCTCCAATCAACATACATGGCTGCTGCTTCTCTTCCATTTAAGATGAAAGCTTGGGCCTATGCTGAATATGGCAAATCATCCGATGTTCTCCGCCTCCAAGATAATTACCCTTTACCCCAACTCAAGAACGACCAGGTTCTCCTCAAAGTTTCCGCCGCCCCTTAATCCCATCGACTACAAGAGGATGTCCGGCATTATGAAGGACACTGATTCTCCTTTACCTGTAAGCCTTTCATTCCCCTCTTTCTTATTCGTATTTTCTTGACGTGTTTAATTGATTCCACCTCTTCGTTGTTATGGGTGTGATGTGTGCAGACTGCTCCTGGGTATGATGTTGCCGTTGTGGTCCTACAAGTAGGAAGTGAAGTGAAGAAATTTAAGGTTGGGGACGAAGTTTATGGTGACATTAATGAGAAAGCTCTGGATCACCCACATGAGGTTGGGTCTTTAGCAGAGTATACTGCCGTTGAAGAGAAAATGTTGGCCATCAAACCTCCAAATCTGAGATTTCCCAGGGCTGCTAGCCTTCCTTTAGCTATACAGACTGCTTATAACTTGCTCGAGCGTGCCGTCTTTTCTGCCGGAAAATCCATCCTTGTTCTCGGAGGTGAAAGCGGAGTTGGAAACTTTGTTATCCAGGTACCATTTTGTTGATAAACAAGATATATATTTATATATATGGGGTAGTGCTGAATAATTGAAATATTCATTTATTTGTCACTTTAATGCAATGTTGTGAATGATGCAGCTTGCCTTAGCATGTTTATGGTGCATCGAAAGTAGCAGCAACTGCTAGCACTGCAAAATTGGATTTCTTGAAAACTTGGGTGCTGATCAGCCTATTTACTATACAAAGGAGAAATATGAGGATCTCCCAGAAAAGTTTGACGTGGTTTATGATACAGTAGGTAGGTTAGTAAAATCCTTGATAGATTAGTAATATATTTGATTTGTGAAGAATGTAATATGCATTGTAAATATAATAAGACTAATTTTGTTTATTATGACAAACAAGGGAGACAGAGCGAGCATTCAAGGCTGTTAAGGAAGGAGGCAAAGTGGTAGCAATACCTCCTGGAGTTCCAGTTCCACCGCAGACAATCATGTTCATCCTTACTTCGGATGGTGCTAATTTAGAAAACTTAAGACCTCACATTGAGAGTGGCAAGTTGAAGACAATAATGGATCCTAAGAGTCCGTTTCCATTTTCTCAGACAAAGGAAGCATTTGCCTATCTAGAAACTAACAGAGCCATTGGGAAAGTAGTAGTCTCCCCTGTCCCATGAACACTGGCTGATCACTCTCCGCATTGTGGAATAAGCTGCCCTTAGTTCCAGGCAGACGATGCGAATTGGTAATAGATGTCTTCATGATGTGGTTCGTTAGTTAGTATATTTTTGTCCACTTCATGGTTGAAACATTGTATCCTGTCTTAGCTGCTTTATCTTGGCGTGATCTTGTCACTTTGGATTAATGTGATCTATCAATTCCACTCCCTTTACGTGATTACTCGGTCTATGAAGGGATCAATGTCTCCTTTATTTAAATATCTTTGTACTATGATATTGATTATATTATAAGCAAATACAACAATATGAATTCATAAAAAATCTTCCTCATCCCAGGACAATAAACTATAAAACGGGAAAGCTATATCAAGGACTCCGACACTGCTTTACCTGTATGGTTTTCTTTCCCCTGTTTCTTTTATTCCAATTGATCAACGCTTGTACGCTGCTTTTCAGAGCGATGCCCTCCGAATACGTATTTCATGAGTTTGATAAACAGCTTAATTGTTATATATATATATATATTGTATAAAACATATAGATAGGAGTATATTGATATATTGATTGTAGGAGTGTTGACGCAAGCAATGAGGCATGGTGATATTTGGCTCTTCCCCAACTGCTTTCCCCTGATTTACGTATAAACAAAATGGTGGGTGGTGGATTACCATTTTTATGCATTTAGTTATTCTTAATAAAATGTTCTCTAACTTACATGCCTTTGTCATCCCACTTCATCTCAGTTGTTCCTAACTTACCATAAGTCAGAAAACTCGGATTCTTCTACCCAAAAAAACAAAATCACTGTGACATGATAAATATTAAAAGCCGATGGTTGATCGAAACAATATTAAAAGCCGGTCAATGTTTAAAACGATATTCAAAGGAAAAGCCGCCAGGTGATGGCAAATGCAGAGTGACACAGCAAGAAACCTCACTGTGAAAGCGACGTTTGGTATGAACTGTGAGAGCCTATAAAACTCAACGCATCCATCCATTACTCTGCACTATCTTTCACTGAATTGAAGATTAAGAAACCTCACTGTGAAAGTGACATATGGCATCTGATTCAAGTACTCCCACAGTAGCAACTCATAGCAGAGCCTGGTTCTACACAGAACATGGGAAGCCAGCTGATATTTTGAAGATTCATCCCGCTTGGCCTATTCCTGAACTGAAGCAGGACCAGGTCCTCATCAAGGTCGTTGCCGCTTCCATTAATCCCGTTGACTTCAAGAGGATGCGCGCTTTCTTCACCCAAACCGACCCACTCAGGCCTGTAATATATACATTCATGATCTCCTGCTAATTACTGGATTCAAGTTATTGTTTATTTGAACCGTTCATTAATGCTTGTTTAGTAGACTGTTCCTGGATTTGACGTGGCCGGTGTTGTGGTGAAACTGGGAAGTGAAGTGACTAAGTTTAAGGTTGGGGATGAAGTGTACGGCGATATCAACGAGGAAGGATTATCAAACCTCAAGTCATTCGGTACTCTCTCTGAGTATACTGTTGCCGAAGAGAAACTTCTGGCTCACAAGCCACCCTCTCTGAGTTTCGTGGAAGCTGCCAGCATTCCTTTGGCCATGCAGACTGCTAACGAAGGCCTGGAACGATCCGGATTTTCTGCAGGCAAATCCATCCTTGTTCTTGGAGGTGCCGGCGGAGTGGGCAACTATGTGATTCAGGTATGAATCTCTCGTCTGATCCCATCACTTTTAATACTCCATGAACAAATCAATCACATGCAGATCACAGGCTAGTTAATAGATTGACATTAGTTATATGGGAACGCAGCTTGCAAAGCATGTTTATGGAGCATCGAGGATAGCAGCCACTGCCAGCACAGGGAAACAGAGGTTCTTGAGGGAGTTGGGAGTTGACTTGCCCATTGACTACACAAAACACAATTTTGAAGACCTCCCCGAAAAGTTTGATGTAGTGTATGATGCAGTAGGTCAGATTTGTAAATTTGAAAGCAATATATATATATATGTATTATGGGTCATATATATGGGAGCTAGCTAACAGGGATGATGTTGGTTGAAGCAGGGGAAGAGAAAGCAGTGAAGGCAGTAAAGGAAGGGGGGAAAGTTGTGAGCATAGCGCCTCCAGGTTTTAATGATACTATATTCTTCGCGCTGACATCGAAAGGGTCAGTGTTAGAGGAACTAAGACCATATTTTGAGAGTGGGAAGTTGAAGGCAGTGTTGGACCCTAAAACTCCTGTGCCATTTCCTCAATTGAAAGAAGCATATTAGTATTTGGAAACTGGCAGAGCTACAGGGAAAGTAGTCATATATCCCATCCCCTGAAATATAGAATATTATAAATTTGGTAATAAATCTGTCGCACATGGTGGATAGGGTTCTGTAACATCATCTTTGATGTATATGGGTTTCTTCTGTGTCGATTTTATAACCATGCATATGGGTGAGTGTGTACGCAAGAGACAGAAAACGCAATCGTGTCGTGACTATTTTTTTTTTCCCACCCCGTTTTCTAAAATTTTATCCCGATTATATTTAGATTTGACTCGCGTTGCACATTTAGCTAAGGTGGGTGAGTCTCCCAATGAAAATTTTCTGTATACAGTAAAGCTCAAACTCGAGATCTCGCTTAAACGATATCGAATTATTTATTACTTAGATCAACCCTGAGTCATGACTGTTGATTAGCATGGGTATTCTTGTCTTAATACATTATGGCCCAATCGTCGGTTTTTATTGGGTCAAAACGGTTCTCAAACTAGAAACAACCCACTTACTTTATTACGGTCGCCGTCCGAGCGTCTGATCTGGTCCAGATCTGAAATCATTAGTAATAATTTGGATAGCATATGCCAACGAGAGAGAGAGTTTGACATATATATGGGCTCAAATCTCACCAAAATATAAGTTTAATTTCTATCGTAATTATGAGAAGTTATTTAGTAAATAATCTTATAAATTTTTTATAAATGCTTTATGAGCTCTGAGACTATATTCTAACTTTAATAAAGAGACTTACACCGAACCTATCTAAATATTTTAGTATTAAAAAAAATTTGGATAACATATAGAATAAAATGGTCAGTGGAAAAAAATAATAAGAAATAGTATGGAAATTGAAAAGTAGCGAGATATGTTAGTAGTGAGATTTAAAAAAAAATTGAATAGATCAATTAAAAAATAAAGTAAATAATTTAAAATGTTAATATGCCCCTAAGACTCTAAAATTATTTTCAGTAGTATTATTAGCAACCTAAACTATTTAAAAATATAATTAATACTATAAAATAATTTTTTGAATGGGTAATCAGCACTTTCCACTGACTTCCATTAAAAATTCCGTTGAGCCCTACATGAGTCCAATTTGGGTCCAACATTAATGCAATCCTCTCCCTGTTCATATATAGGTGTCGCATTGGCGAGGAGTGTAAGACAGAAGGACCATTCAACAATAGCAATGGAGGAAGAGAGTGTTTCAGGTTGCTGCTTGAAATTAAAAGAAAAGAAGGAAACAAAAGAAGAGAGTTGCTAGTCGTATAAGAGGGTCTCCCTCCCCGTCAATAGTGAAAGAAGAGAGGAGAGGAAGCTTGACTGATTTTGCCCACCGAACACCACACCAAGAACGAGACGGAAAAGGAAGAAAGGAAAAGAAGTGCGAGGCTGATGAATTAATGCAACATGCACGAGAATGAGCTTGTGTGATTCAAGAGCTATGCTTCTGCGATTTTTTTTACCCCACCCTTGGAACCACTCAAGATTGATGGATGAGGAAGATGATACAGTGAAAATGACAAAACATTTGTTCCAAAGTATCCCCTCATACCATCCATCATTGTTGTAGGAGAGAGAAAGAGTTAGAAGGATGGGAAAGAAAATGGATTTCGTTTCAGATTGATGAGAGAGGAGAGGGGGATTGAGGTAATTTAACAACATTTTCGAATTCCAATTTAATACAATGAGCTTGATCTGGGATTATTGGAATTCAACCCTGGGATTTTCCCTTTAAAATATGTACTCTATTTTTCTAACAAAAGTCATTTGTAGAGTTTGACACTTCCCTTGGGCAATTTATTAATGACTACGCAATGAAAAATATTTATAACCATAGGCAAAAATGACGTTTCATAATAATTTTGAGACCATCATGAATTTTATCTTTATTATAAGTCTATTTTTTAACGGCAATTTTATAACCGCCATTAAAGATAACTTTTCACAACGGTTATAAGAAAATCGCTGTTAATTGCTTGACTTTTTTTTTTATTTTCTTTCACCTGCACCGACTATCAGCCACCTCGGTCACACTCATCAAAAGCATAAGACCAAGTTTGGAGAGAAGTCGTTAAAGATCTGATTAAGAAACTAAATATTCATAAATTTTTTTTATTATAGCTCTTCGAGCTTCTTCTAATAAGGTCTATCTACCATCACTTACTATACTCCACCACAGTTAGTTTTACTAAAAAGTTGAAGATTTAGCAAAAAAGTTAAAGATATGGAGAAAAAGTAAGAAAAATAAGTAAATAAAGAAGTTAAATGGTGACTTACGACTTTGAAGACAGAGAATGAAGATAGAGATGACGGAGAATGATATTAATGACTAAGATGGGCACCCAAACTATAGGTAAAATGTCAGAAAATGACCTTTGTCAAAGTCTATGATGGAGGGGAAAAAATGAAATCACAAACAGCTGTGAAAAGTAAAACTAAAACTAAAATAGGGTCCCTAATTTTTAAAATTTTATAGGGACTTTTTAAAGGCTATTTTTATAAAAATTACTATTAAAAATTCTTAAAATTAAACTTATTTACAAAAATACTACAGCCTTTTTTTAATAGTAATTTTTTTTAACTGCCATGATAATTATTTTTTCTAGTAATAAATTAATTTTTTTAGCTCTTTAACAGGTCAGCTATTAAAGACATCTGGTTCTCTCTTGAAAGTTCCTACGTTATGTACGTTTAAAAGATTTGATCTTGATGTGAACTTTATGTGCTAGTATAGTTGCTTCGTTGGAACTTATTAATAGATATTTTTCAAATTCATTATTACTCATGAGTTCCTATGGGGTACCCTTATGTATATCTATCTATATTTTGCTATTTTTTCCTAAGAAGGATCTACAATTTGCGTATTTCAATGAAACAATGTAGAAAGTAGAGCTTTTCGGTACAATTATAAAAACCGACGTAGGAGCTCTACTTTCTACGTTGCTTTTTCTAACTCTCAATTGCTCAAAAACTACAATTCGGTGTTAGGAAAAATAAAGAAAACAGAGATTGCGTTTTGGGATCTTCATGAATTGGGTGATACCAGTCATATGTATGAATTTGACCACCCTCCTCCATTTACTTGCTGACATAAAAAAAACCCTCTCTAATGGATGTTGGAAGTGTTGCTTGTGCATGCTCGAATCTGCTGGTTGCACGGAGGAGTAATGACCTGGAAAATGAAAGCTCAGAGGGAGACGAGGGCAAAGGTGTCTATCTGAAAGGGAACGTAGAATAGAAGCGGTCCAAGTGACTCAAACAGACGAATCCTGTGGTCATTGACTACTACATTTGGGCGTTGAACCATATTTTCTTTTTACCACAGTCTCAAGAAGCTCGCTCCCTTTGAACATTCCTTCCTAATATAATGATCTACGCATATTCCATTCTATATTCTAATTCCTGGGTTCTTTTAATTTCTTCAATCACAACCTGACCTGTGGCATCACATGGCTTTAAAGATTTCTGCCAATTTCAAGTTGCACGCCTCCTGTTTAATTAGTCACTCCTGTTTCTAATAAACCAAACGGAACTTAGTCGCTACCCTGAAGGAGCTAAGGCATTATGATATATCATATATATAGGTGATGATGACACAGTACAAGGTCCAAAAGTTGTAAGGCTTCGTAGCTTTTCCTGGAGTGCATCGACAACCATAAATTAAGAACGTAACACGTGGAGGTATATATGCATGGGGAATTGAGATAAGAAGAATCATAAAAACTAAAGTGGCACAGGAAAAGGAAACAGAATGTACAATGCCAGAGAAGACCGAGCAAGTTGCAGGTTGAAACAAGCTAGAGCTCAGATATGAACATGGGGTTAGGGAAAAGTGTCTGTGAAAGGAGATATGGGAATTTAGGAGGCATCCCTGAAAGAAAGCATGCTACGAATAGGGACCTGGGTTTGACCTTGCAACACGGGGAATGAGAATATTATAATATCCAAATTAACACCTTTTGACCGTGCTGTGGACGCCCGCCCATAATACTCAGAGATTCCTCATCTCTGCTATCCCACACAATATCTTCTTTCTTATTATTTTATTTGTAATCCTTTCAAGTGCATCATATTTTCATACTTGTCTCTTTTACGTTTAAGTTCTAATCAAGGAATCTTGTCGGCAAAGCGATCATCAAATTTAATCCTGATGGATAAGGAGTGAGGAGTGACAACTGATGAGAACTGAGAATAATTCCAAACGTTGGCGTTTTGGAGCAGCAGGGGGATTCATTCAGGGGTGCAGTAGTAATATTTACTCCCGCTTTACATCATATAATATTTATTTAATTAATTTAATTAAATTAAAAAAATTAGTTAATATAATATATTTTTTTAAATTAACTTAAATTTCTCTCTCTCTTACTCGATTATTGATAGAAAAAATATGAATATAAATAATTTTAAAAAAATTAAAAAATATAATAAATAAGTTTTATATTTAAGATTAAAATCAACTCTATGATAAAATCTTATATTAAGGAGAGTGAAAATATCCTCATCAGAGCATATTAAGATTGATAAAAAAAAAATGGAGCCACTCTTTAATTTGCTAAGATAACACAGTTTTAGATGCATATATATATATATATATATATATGGAAGACGAATTTGCATTTTGCGGCTGGTTAGTTAACTCAACTATGTTGGCTGAATTTACTTCTCAACTTTTACAGAGAGAAAGACGAGATCGAGTTATCACCGATTTATATGTGGGAATAAAGGGACGACTGTCAAGCTTATTTCCAACTGTTCTTGAGAAAAATAATAAGAAACTGTGGTTAAGTTTTTCTTAACAAGCATGTGTACTCTAGTAGAATTATGCTTAACAATCAAATTCATAAATATTTTAAAAATAAATACTCATTATTCAACCAATAAATTTGTATATATATCTTTTTTTTTTTTTTTGATAGTGTGTATATATATCTTTTTAATTATAAATTTATGTCGTGTGAGTGATAAATAATCCTTATCAAATTGCAAATCTAAAGGTGAAAACTCTCTCAATAAATTTGTTTTTATTATATTCTCCATCTTTACACGAGAGTATAAAATAGCTATCATCTCAATTAACAACCTTTTAATAAATTGTGGTCCTACCTTATTTTATAAGAATGATTATTTTTTTAAAATTATTTATAACCATTTACTGTTCCCAGAAGTCGTGAGATTCTCATGAAAATATTATTCCTTAATTTTTTTTTAATTTAAATTTTGATGTTTGTTTAGGAGCACTTAAAATAAGTAATTTTACATTTTACGGTATGGAACTCTATATTTACTTGCAAAATCATTTATGTACGACTAATTCAAACCGCCACTTAAACTTGTATTCAAATTTTATTATTTTAGGTGCGTATGTAGAAATTTTTTGTTGAAAGACTCACCTATCATAACTAGATACACAACGCGGGTCAAATTCGGACGTAATCGAGGTAAAGCTCTAGTAGTTGAAACAAAAATTCCATTATTCCCTCAACAGTCAACATGCGGTCATTGGTTTATGTTTGACAAATTGACAGTGATGTACCGGGTGATGACTGACGTGGCAAAATCCAGAGTCAAATTCATAATCAAAGTGGTCAGCAAGAAAATTGACCAAACCATAAGGGTTTAAAATTATATTATGGCTAGTTCTGGTTGACGAGGAGGATATTGTTGTTTTGCAATATAATGATATAAAAAATAAAATAATTTTTCAATTTTACCCTATTTAAAAGTATATGCAATTTAAAAAAAAATCTAAGTAATAATACTCCACATTTTTATATAAAGTGACCACTAAGGAGTAGTAAACATGATGGAATGAATCATTAAAAAAAAAACAAATCATACTGCTACTGTTTATTGATATATAGCGTATATATATATTGGGTATTTCCTATATCAGGGAGTGCAGTGCAAGTCCCGTAATATCTGAAGATAACCAAACTATAAATATTGGTATAATGTGCAGTGGGAATTGAGGGCTCGCTCCTCTTTACTCCACTATTTTTTTCCATTTTATTTTATTCCCTATCTAATAATATAATAGGAATAGAATGTAATACTCGAGAGATATTGTTGGACGGCGTGGATCCATCATGTGGAAGCAGCAGATCACTAGAAGGAGTCGAGGCACCAGCAGTGATAGTCAGACCTGGAGATAGCAAGCATTTGATCTGGGCTCATTCTCTCAAGCTCTCTTTGCCTCCATGAAGCGAAGTTGTTCTTATTTTGAGGCTCTGAAGCCAACGGATAATCCTCTCTTCTGTGCGCTTGGAATCTCATCCTCATGTACAGCCTCATCGTTGCCACACAATCCTCGTACGGATCCTGTATCCCTGTCTGTATCTCATACCTGCATATATTAATTTCAACTCAAGCTTCATTATCTTCACACAAGGGGCCATCAACAAGTTTATTTTCTTCTGGGTTGACATTAATTAAAGACACTTGCCCAAGATATGCTTGTGTCAAGTACTTGAGGGAGTTGCTCAGCTTGCTTGTTTTCATCAATGGAGGGTATTTTTCAGTGTCCCTGTTCACACAAAAACATTTGGTCAATATGAGCTTGAAATTAGTCAATATTATTTAACAATTATATAAATTTACCTCATCATTTCTGCCCGATATTCCACTTGCAGAGACTCCAGGTCATGATCTAACCCATGCCCAACAAGAATCCTGGCTCTCCCGCAATTTGGTCGAATCTTCCACATGGGTTCTCCGTTGCAGAGGAAGTCTTGAACCTTCCTCTGCACTTGCCTCATCGTCATTGCATCCCTCAAGTATTCTGGTCGAATACCTGTTGTCTCGTACCTGTCCAAGTTTTAGCCGCCTAGTTTAGCGAATCCGCTGTGAATACATATATGATTAGAAATTTCAATCCTGTATGCCGGTCGGACCTGTAGTTTGTGACAGGAATTGGAGGCTTCACGTAAGAATGGAATATGATGTTTTCGTGGTCATCTATTATGCAGACCCTTGCACAGAGATCAAGTGAGCCATCACTGCCACCTCCCACCATTTTGCAAGCAAGTGCAACAACCTGTGGCCCTTTTCCAATAGTCAAATTATCACGAATCCCCAGGTTTGCAAAGCGTCCAACCAGTCCCTACAAAAGGGGGAAAATTTGCAGAAAAAGTCAACACTGGTCGAGGAAGAATATATTGCAAATCCTGCGGTTTCTAAGCTAGGGATTGGTACAGTTGCAGAAAGTTGGCATCTTTCTTGGTGGACCCTTCGAGCGTAAGGGCTTTCAAGGACCTTCAAGCAAAACCTGCATCCTCGGTTGGCAAAAATGTCTCTGCATTCCTGTTTTGGTAATGGACCTGGAAATGGAACAGCAGATTTTTTATCTCACAATCTATACTTTCTTGAAGAAAGAATAGTCTCTATACATAGTTTTGGTAGAAAAATAGACAATTGAAGAAGATTACCTATAAGGTGTTCCCTCAGAGACTCAAATGATCTGCAGTGTTTCCCGCAAACGCCACAGGTGGGTTCGTGAACCGAATGATATGATATCCTCATGTGCTCCACTAAGTGCTCCAACTTGTTGAACTGCCTAAAGCATGCCGCACACTTGTTCCTGTTACAATTAATACTTCGTTAGTGCTTAAATACTGCCTAAAGCATGTGTCTTGTGTAGCATGCAAGTGCATTTCGGCATTAGAGTGAGAGAAGGAATTAACCTGTGAGTTTCTGCGTACACGATTCTGCTGTCCATGTCTGCTTGGTTGCTATGAAAATCTATATTTGCTCAAGAAAGGCGTAGATATCTTAGAGGGAGGAGCTGAGGTTAAGGAAAAGACTTAAGTGGGTGGTATTTATAAGAAGAGGAAGATGGAAGAATCGCTCCAAGTGTCATATACCAACGATTCGTCTAGGCATTATTTCAGCCTTCTGGATTTGACCTTTTGTTCTTCTCTACGCCATTTTTCACTATACCTTTTCCCCTTCCTTTTTACCTGATAGTTGGGCTTGTGTCATTAGTGTAGCTGGCTTTGAACATTCGTTATGATCTATATTCCACTTCATTGGGTACGTTATTTCCATTAGAATATCTTCTCTCGCTGTTTTCTCTGACTTTTGCTACATGCACGTGGCTCTAATATGCATTTCATGTTTGCTGCTGAGTCTAAATGACTTTGTCTCTGTGATGGCTAGGGTGGAGCAAACTCCTGTCAATAGAGATAGTAACCTAACCGCATAAAGAATCATGGGGATTTGATTTGTCCCGCACATTCTTCTGTTCGTTGTCCCACGCGAGAATTTGACCCAGAAAGCCATGCCTCAATGAATCATAATTATACATAGGACTAAGCCTTTCTTCCTCTTATGTTAACACTATAAACAAGATTATTGTGATTATGAGATTCTTTTCCATAGTGCTTAATGTTAAAATATGTTGACTAAAGATTATTAGAATATATTCTCACGTTAAATAATTGGAGAAGATGGTAAGAATATAATGTAAAAAGAATTTTTATCAAATTGACTCAAATAATTTTGATAGAAAGATAGTCCTTATATACTTTTCTCTCTAAAATTCTAATAAAGATAGTCCTTATAGCATACGCAACTATACATACTGAAAGTTCCAACAGCTTGGGATCAGAAGACAGGGAAAGAAAACAGACTGTGCTGCAGAAGACAGAGCAAGTTGGAGATTGAAAGTTGAAAGTATAGGTTCTTAACGACGAAGAAGATGAATGAATGTGACGACGTTGAGGGTAAGATGCGTGAGAGTGGAGAGATAAGGTCATAGGGTCGTTACTTATCGTATTCGTATTGTGGTGTATGCTTTAGGGGCGACTTAGAAAAAAATGTCAGCAAGGACCTTCTTTTGACAATGGAGGTCCTGAATCAGAACAGATTCGTCATATTTATCCAATGGGAACCACCTAATAAAGAGAAAGTTGGCATCCCATGGAATATCTTTTCCTCCACAGGGCCAATACGATCCACATTATTAAAACTTTGTAGTCGAACTCTTCCCTGTGATTCCTTTGCCCACCTGAAATTGGACAACAAATTAAAGGCATACACATGATATGATTAATCTTATGTTTCAAATATATTAATGTTAACTCTGGTGTACGTGTGTCAAATATTTGAGATAAGTCGATGGCCATACTTGTTCATATTTGAAGTTGGAGAGTTGAATTTGGTAGATAGTAAAAGACAAGAGGATGGAAGAGCAAATATATTCGGAGGGAAGAAAGTAGGGGATGGTCAAAAAGGAAATCCATTGAGGCAAGCGTATGTAAAAGTGTTATTCACTCTGCAACAGGCCGGGACCATAGTCATAGTCAGCTCCTGCACCTCCCTACCAATACTATTTTCACCAATCACATTGCTATTTCAACAAATACACAAAAATATGATGTGCGTGCTGTGAACATCATCATGACTCTATCAAACTAAAAATCTAAAATCTCAGGGAGCCACACTGGGGAGTTATTGGCCATGTCAACTAGAGGCCCAGTACTGTAATCTGAGGTGACTTCGATATCCGCACATTCACAGAATCCCTTCACTGGACAGGGATGAAGCTAAGTCTTCTGTTCAATTATTTGTGAGAGAAAAATACCAAACAAAACAAAATTCTTGACTTTTATCGCACGGCTCCTCTGCTCCACCAAAACAAAGGCAAGCTCCTGATGCTATCATATGTTCTTGAAGACCACACAAACTCGTATGTGTGTGTGTGTGTGTGTGTGTGTGTGTAAATGAATGGTCAAACTTAAGAAGTTGGCGTATGTGTGAATGATGCCATTCTAAAACGCATCCATCCACTTGTTTCTCAATACCCCAAAATCTAGATGGGCCCCCAACACATGCATGCATGTTCAAACTCTATAGGACAACGAAGGCAACCTTTTTAAGTTCAAAAGATTGAAACCCCAATCTCTGACCAACGAATATATGTGTGCGCCTGCGTGTATGCTTCGGCATTGTTGTTATTGATTATTACACGAGTATTATATTACTACTACTACTTCTTCTGAGATTAATACTGGGCATAGCTATTAGCCTGCTTCGTCATATCCATGTTTTGATAGCGGAAACAGTTCATGTCGCAGCATATGGATCTGATGCTTTCTTACATGAACAGGTGATAATTATCCGCCGCATCAACAGATTTTGAGGAATATGTTGACTTTGCTAGCGCCGAGAAAATGGATATCGCAAACAAAATCATAATGTCGCCACATGATTGATTGTAAGTAACTGCTTTTTTGGGGAGAAGAACGAGGACAGGTCAATTACATGCATGCACCCAGAATCACCAGATCCAAGTTATGTACGTGCCCCACAAATTAGTTTGGAAAAATTACTTTAAAGTCCCAAGAAAACAATCTAAATACAGATTAGCTTTCAAGTTGTTATTTATTGACATCTAAAAAACAATTAAATATGAAAACTCAGTTATACATATAAGAGACTTAAAATTTGAAAGCTATTATTGTGCATTTCATTTTTTTTTTTTGTATTTAGATTCTTTCTCAGAGTTTTAAAGTAATTTTTCCTATTAGTTTTGATGGAGCCACGTCTTCGTCTAGATGAGGGGGAGGGCATGTTTTCTGGGAGGATCGTGCAGTGCAGGTATTAATCTGTGATTGATTCAAAGTCAAACTCTTTCGTCACCCTCTCGGTAAATTAAGACAAATATCTAATGATTTTTTTATATATGGCATCAATATTAAAATAAGTCCTCCGCAGGTGTGGCATGCGGCATACACGCTCCCTTAATACTTCCTTTAATTTTAAATATAAGAGTTAAATATAAAATTTATTTTAATTATAAATATAATATCTAAATTTACCGTCTCTCAAAATTATAATTTTCTCCCTAAAATATTCCGATATAATTACACATATTAAGATATTTTTATTAAATATAGTTCAAACACACATCATTAAATGGGATCAGTTAAATAAATCTTATATCAAAGATCGAAGATAGTACTACAAGTAATAATACGAGAAAAATCCTTACTAGCTACTAGTATTAAATTTCAGCAAATATTTAATGTGATGTTTATAAAAATAAGTGTATGTTTGGATTAATATTGGCTGTGAAATAGAGTTTGGATAAAATAGAATCAATTTTGTTGTAACACAATTTATGTTTGGATATTACTTTATTGAGAAGTGATTTTAATTAAATGGAGATACGCAAGTAGTTTAAATTAGTAAAAGTAGTGCATGAGTTCTGAAGACTGACGGAAGAGTAAAAATGAAGGGATATGTATGTAGTTGTAGCATATACAGTAATCAAGCAAGCGGCAAGATGTGATGGGGAAGTGAATTTAACGAGTGAATGCAGGATGTGGGTGTTTACTGATTTAGTTGGCAAATGCAAAATTGAAGGTGAAGAAGACAGCGTATCAGCTGTTTAAAACGACCCCTCCATCGATCTCCACCTACCTCCCCCCACTTCTCCTCCCTTTACGCTTCCCATCCTCCTGCTTACTTTCTTCAGTCCCAAGATGGATCGAATCGAATCCTCCTTTGCTTGTTACTTTCTTTCTTCCCTTTACCATGACCATTCTGTCACTCCAATTCTGCCAAAAACCTGTTCCACCCTTAACGGGATTTGCTAATTATACCCAATGTTGAAATGGGAATGGCTACAAATAAATATAATTTTTAAACGGTTAGTTTTCCAAAGAGTTACTTTTTATTTAAAAATCTATGCCGCTAAAAATTGTATTTAGATGATACATATTTCACCAATGAGCACCACGATACTCAGTGTGTGTTTGGATATCAATTCTAAAAATTGATTTTGGCTAAAATCGCGATTTAGAATTTTTTTACACAAACAGTCATTTTTATTGAGAATTGATTTTGGGCAAAATCTCAATTTAAAATCTAGGTTTTAAAAAAGTTACTGAAAATAGTTTTTAGTTTGAAACCTAGATTATGGATTATCCAATTACTATCCTATCCCTACTTTTTCTTACACCCTCTCTCCTTTCTCCTCTCTACACTCTCTTCTCTCTCCCCTTCCTTCTCTACCATATTTCCTCTCTTTTATTTTTAATCAAATCATACCCTTTTTAGTAATTTACCAATATAAAAAATGATTCTGCTACTAATCATCCAAATATCTCTATTCCCAAAATCTATTCTTCTCAAAATTTATTCTCTAAAATCTATTCTTCCCAAAATCTATTTTTTAAAAACTAATTCAAACACATTCTCAGTGTGATGAACACCAGATTGTTGTTGTACAGAGTCTCATCATCATGTCCTAACCACTATATATATTTATATGAGTATATCGCTACGAATGACACCATTATCCGAATCCTGTAGCCATTAATTAAATGGGGATAAGGTTACCAGTCCAGGTCACTCTGTTAATGTTTCCTAATCCAACTTATTGATTGATTTCTCACCATTCCTCTGTTGCTTTGACTCTACCAGAACATTTCTTAATTGACAAGTAATCTAATGAGATATATGAACATGTCTGATGCTGCGTGCCTGTTCCAATTTAGGCATGAGTTTATTTTGGTTGCTGTGTGGAGTTAGGGAGCAAATGCATTACATGTGTCGTTAGGTTATTCTTTGCTTGGACTCGTGTGTACCTACACCCCACTTTCCCACATTGCTTCCAACCCAAAGCCAAGTGTGAGACTTATTCCTTTCTTTTATTAATTATTTCAATTTTCAATATCAAACTAACATATATGTTTTGGTCAACTTGGTGAACTTATCTTTGTCATTTCCATCCATCCCATATTTCATATATAAAACTCTGTCTCTTTTTTTTTTCACTTTTGCATTGAATTTATAATTTTCCAAAATCCTTGCAAACCTATTAACATATTTTTTATCACAAGCTATTGAAATAACTTGTCATTGACATCTATTAACAAGCCTTCAGACAATATTCACAAAACAGACTTAATTTTTTTTTAAAGATTGTAATAGTATTATATATCAAAATAAACATGTTGGCCAAATCATAAAAATAAAGTATACTAGGGTGAAGAAGTTTTGTTGACCTTTTACAGGCCAATTACCTTCAATTTTGTGTTTGAATTTTTGCAATCAATCAAAGAGGGCATGATTTTTGAAAGGCATGTTAAATAATAATTATTCTCCTTTCCTCAGTAGTACAACATGAATTATGGAGGGGAATATAACTTTAGAGGGTGGGACCAGCAGACCCAGGGATGGACCCCACCAGGGACCGCTAGGATATGAAGAAGAAATCCCTTTGTAGCTGGATGCGATCCACGTGTACCCGAAACGCAACCAATCGCTAATTCCAGCCAAAATCTTTCGCCACGTGGCGGATTTGCGTTCAGCTTTCACCTCCATCAACAAATCAACCCTGTCATCGGAGCATTGCCTGCTGCTCTTTTCGCGTAAAAAAGCCGTCGATCCCGCCACCCCATGCCTATTACTACGTTTTAACTGCAACTGAATTTCCCCAGCACCTTGAGAAATTTAAAAACGAAAAAAAGATGCCTTAAGAAAAATAAAAGGGAAAATGACAGGAAAGAAATCGCTAAATTAAATGATGCATTATTGATTATTGAATTAAAATGAATAATAGAGCGGTTGAAGGGAATAGAGTGGGAGAGAGGTCGTCGTCTTGGCTTGCTTCAACTTTCCAACTCTCTGCAACCTCTCACACTCGTATTCTCTTTCCCAATAAATATTTTATCTCCGATATCCCCATTCTGCCCTCGCCTACCTCACCGCTTTTCCCTCTTCCTCTTCGTTCCGACTCCTACTCATATAAATGCATACAAACCCAATACAGCTCTTGACCCATCATCCCCTTATCTCCTCATAACATCCTTTCTTCTTCAAGCTTTGGCCTTTCTGGTTTCTTGAGTCCGTACAGGTGACACCCCATTAATTATCTCTTCCTTCTTTGCTCCTTCTTTCATTATGGTTCTCTTTTCCTTCTTAAATGCAATGAGTTATTGCTTATGCATTGGTTTCTGGTATTTGGTATTTCATTAACAGATTTCTGGTTGTCATTACTGTTTGAGCTCTGCTTATGTATCGTCGGCTCACTGGATTTGCGCATTGCCCTTCGGTTGTTCTGAAATTGATCACTGAATGATCGAATTTTGTTTTGACCTTGAATGAATGATCGAATTTGATGAATGCTTTATTTGTAAAGTCACTGAAAGGGATTTGATATTGGTCTGTTGTTGGTATTAACTGTTCTGGGAAGAATTCGTGTCACGCATGGAATGGAATATATTATATATGGTTGCTTTTGCTTTTTACTGCGCGCTAAAGTATGATCCATTTTTCTTTTTCTTTTCATTTGTTTTACTGTTTCCGGCTGGATATATTTATTTATTTTACTTGAATTGGATTCCTTTTAGTTCTCTATATAACTTTTTATCACTGCAATTAATTCGAGTATTAATTTAGCCTTTTGTCAGTCCATGGAAAATAGGCTGTTTTTCTAATTTGAAGAATCTGAACCATATTTCTTGGTTTTAGATACGTTGCTGATTATACTGTACGATGCCTGGATTAGCTATGCATGAATTAGAGGTGGATGGTACAGTAGGCGAACGTAACGAGAATTATGGTCCTCAAAAGGAAAATTTTTCTCAGCAAGGATCTCCAAGAACTCCATTGAGTCCAAGGAGTATTCAGAGTGACTCAATTGATCTGGCCATCGATGGTGTGGTGGGCACCTCCATAGAGCAACTGTATTACAATGTGTGTGAAATGCAGAGCTCTGATCAGTCCCCCTCCAGAGCTAGCTTTTACTCATATGGTGAAGAATCCAGGATTGATTCAGAATTACGCCATCTCGTTGGAAATATTACAGATTCAGAGATCACTAAGGAGGTGGTCACTGAGAGTAAAGAAAACTTCAATACTGTTGGGTCAACTCCCGAGAAAGATGTTGTGTCCAACGGTAAGAAGTTTACAAAGACGGACAAAAACCAACTAGAAAGTCCAGGGGTTGTTGAAGGGTCAGCCAAATCAACTCTTAAAAACAAAAATTTGCGTGAGAAGCCACCTAGTGACAAGAGGAACAGAAAACCAAATTCTTTTTACAACATGAGGAAGCACAGGAACCTGGGTACACTTGGCGTAAAGTTCCAAGAAGGGATTGAGGATCGTGCTGCTGTTGGATTAGATAACCCAGACCTCGGGCCATTTTTACTCAAGCAAACAAGAGATATGATCTCTTCAGGTGAGAATCCCCAGAAGGCTCTTGATTTGGCTCTTCGAGCTGTGAAGTCATTTGAGATGTGTGCAAACGGGAAGCCTAATCTAGAAATGGTCATGTGTTTGCACGTCTTGGCAACAATATACTGCAATGTGGGGAAATACAACGAGGCTATTCCTATTCTTGAACGATCCATTGACATTCCTGTTTTAGAGGATGGCCAAGAGCATGCACTCGCTAAGTTTGCTGGGTGCATGCAATTGGGTGACACTTACTCAATGATGGGGCAGATTGAGAATTCAATACTTTTATACACAGCAGGTCTAGAAATCCAAAGGCAAGCCTTGGGGGAAACAGACCCAAGATTTGGTGAGACATGTCGTTATGTGGCTGAGGCGCATGTTCAAGCACTGCAGTTTGATGAGGCGGAGAAGCTTTGTCAGATGGCTCTTGACATTCACAGGGGAAATGGTTCTCCTGCTTCTCCTGAAGAAGCAGCAGATAGGAGACTCATGGGGCTTATCTGCGACTCAAAGGGTGATTTTGAATCTGCTCTTGAGCATTATGTTTTAGCAAGCATGGCCATGGCGGCAAATGATCAGGAAGTAGAAGTGGCTTCAGTTGATTGCAGCATTGGCGATGCCTATTTGTCTTTGGCACGCTATGACGAGGCAGTATTTTCCTATCAGAAAGCCCTCACAGTGTTCAAGTCTGCCAAAGGAGAGAATCACCCAACAGCTGCTTCAGTTTATGTCCGGTTAGCTGACTTATACAACAAAATAGGCAAGTTCAAGGAATCAAAGTCTTATTGTGAAAATGCACTGAGGATTTTTGGGAAGCCTAGTCCAGGGTTCCCCTCTGAAGAGATTGCAAGTGGCATAATAGATGTTGCAGCCATCTATCAGTCAATGAACGATGTGGAGCAGGGTCTGAAGTTACTCAAAAAGGCCTTGAAGATGTGCGGTAACTCCCCAGGTCAACAGAGCACTATTGCTGGAATCGAGGCCCAAATGGGTGTGATGTATTATATGATGGGAAACTACTCTGATTCTTACAACATTTTCAAAAGTGCTATTGCCAAGTTTCGTGCCAGTGGAGAGAAGAAATCTGCTTTGTTTGGGATTGCTTTAAACCAAATGGGTCTGGCCTGCGTGCAGCGTTATGCAATAAATGAAGCGGCAGATTTGTTTGAGGAGGCCAAAGGCATTTTGGAAAAAGAATATGGTCCATATCACCCTGACACCTTAGGGGTTTATAGCAATCTAGCCGGCACTTACGATGCAATGGGAAGGTACTATGTTTGTTGGCCCTAATCCTATTTAATCCCTGTAGTAGTTCTGGTCTGAAAGTAACTAGCTTATCTTATTGTGTTGTTTGTCTCTATTACTTTCCTCCCTTTGCTAACACTTGCTTGTTATTTTTAATGATTTGAAGGTTGGATGATGCCATTGGAATTTTGGAATATGTTGTGAGCATGAGAGAAGAAAAGCTTGGAACAGCAAATCCTGATGTGGACGATGAGAAGCGTAGGTTGGCTGAGCTGTTGAAAGAAGCAGGCAGGGCTCGGAACACAAAATCTAGAAGATCCCTTGAAACTCTCCTTGATGTCAACTCTCAGATTATAGAAAATAACGGCATTAAGGTTCTATAAAGTCTTGTATGTAAATAGTATACGCGAGATTAGTTGGCGTGCTTTGTGTTATCATTGTTTGAAAATATGAATAAAACAATTAAAAGTAGAGTAGTAAAAAAAAAAACGAAAAAGTGGGAACAGGTTCCACTTCCCAATAGTTTATTATTTTATTGCTCAAAGATCTTTGGAGAAGTTGCTTTTGTAAGTAAATCTATTTCCTTAAGAACAGAGGAGAGTTCTCATTCGTTCAATATCTTCCTTTTCTACTCAATTTATGATTGTTGAAACGTCCATTTTGAAAGTGAACTAACGGATGATCAAACTCAATTTTCTCCTGGTACACCAAATGGCCTGTTAGAAAATTAAGTTGCTTCTTCCCGTATCTGAGATACAGCCAAATGTTTTAAAACGTTCCTTATTAAATTCCTACAACTCTCAACTCCTCATCTCTAGAATGATGAACAAGAAAATGATAATAAAATAATGCTCTTATTAGTTTTTTTTGGGATTACAATAATTCTCTTATTAGTTGAATTATGGCGAGGAGTTAGAAACATGCGTTCACAATTGGAACTGAAGGATCAGAGAAGGATCCACTGAGAATGCGTTTAGAGATCCAAAAGTTTGCTGCTTGAGAGTAGTGTATGCCATCCCAACTATCATGATGAGATACCCATCCTCCGCGAATTCAACTGATAAAGGGTAAGACATGCAACTATTTGAAGCATATTCGATCTCTGAAGACTACTATTTTATTGTGGTTCCAATCGCGACGCTTGGGGAGGTATCCTAACTCCTGAGTGCCTAAGTTTACTCCTAAGAGTAATAGCTCGTTCTGCTCGACATTAGTATTACCTAAGAGGAAGGGAGACTTCGCCCTGCCCTTGGATTGTGGGTGAGCCCAATCCCTTTTAAAAAAATTTTGTATAAAAGGAAAAAAAAAACTAACATGTTGAGATGGATTCTTGCACGGCTTCCCATAAACAGTTCCATTTACTGTGACCTTCGTCCCACAAAAACCATAGTAACTTCCACAGCAGAACAACGGACTCACAAAACCTGCCATCAAGAGAAAACATACAAGTTAGCTTCTGAACTTTGCCAGTTAAAAAGTGTTGGTTTAGCATAAAATCTTGTGGACCACCTTGTTTCTTTGCGTCGCTGATTAGTTGGTATTTGGCTGAATACACATCAACGTATGCAAATTTGGCAAGAGGGAGTTCTTTCTTGAGCTCAAACACTTGATCCTTAAGCTGTCTGTTTGTTTGTTTTTTGTCCACCCGGTTTACCGGAACTTTACCCCAGTTACATCCGGATTCGACCCACGTTACGTATCTGGCTATGGTAGGTAAGTCTCCCAATAAAAATTTTCTACATACGCCAAGGCTCAAAGTCGAGATCTTATTTATTCTGTCTGTTGAATTCCTAAGCGATCTCATTCTGGGGTTTGACACACCCATTTGCATTCAGGTTGGCCTGTGTTGGCTCGTATTACATGAAACTGTAAGGCAAACACCCAATTGGGCCTGTGTTATGGATCCAGAAGCTTCTAGCCCCTTTACTGTACAGTTGCTAAAACATTAGCCATTACAAGTATTAGTAGTAAGACCAGAGTTGTAACAAAAAAAAAAAAAGTAGTCAGACCAGAGTCCCCATCCAATTCGTTACTCTCATACTTGCTAATGTTGATTTGATTACCTGCACAGCTTTGTAGAAGGTTTCTAAGATATTAGGAATTGATAACCGAACTAGCTCCTCTGAGCCGTGCTGAAAACCATAACCGCGATCGCTTTGTCCAATATCAAAGGTGTAAAGGGCTTTAGAGAATTCTTCAGGTCTTGGAAGGATGTGTTTGGATTAGCTTTTGGAGAATAGATTCTGGGAAGAATAGATTATGGAAAATAGATTTTGGGTAGAATAGATTTTGGGAATAAAAATGTTTGGATGATTAGTAGTAGAATCACTTTTTATATTGATAAATTACTAAAAAATGTATGATATGATTAAAAGTAAGAGAGATAAAAGATGATAGAAAAGAAGGAAGAGAGAGAGGAGAGTATAGAGAGGAGAGAGGAGAGAGAAAAAGAGAGATAAGAGAAGAGAGAGGAAAGAGAAAAAGAGAGATAAGAGAAAAGAGATGAGAGATAATAGAGAAAAGAGAGGAGAGAGGGTATAAGAAAAAATAAGGGTATAATAGTAATTTGATAATCCAAAACCTAGGTTTCAAAGAAAAAACTATTTTCAGTAGCTTATTCAAAACCTAGATTTTAAACTGAGGTTTTGTCCAAAATCAATTCTCAATAAAAATCAAAAATTGTTGTTTGTGTAAAAAAATTTTAAACCGCGATTTTGATTCAAAATTAATTCTGCACTGCTCACCTAAACACACACAAAGGGTGTGTTTGGATTAGCTTTTGGAGAATAGATTATGGGAAGAATAGATTCTGGAGAATAGATTTTGGGTAGAATAGATTTTGGGAAGAATAGATTTTGGGAATAAAGATGTTTGGATGATTAGTAGTAGAATCACTTTTTATATTGGTAAATTACTAAAAAGGGTATGATATGATTAAAAGTAAGAGAGATGAAAGATGATAGATAAGAAAGAGGAGAGAGAAGAGAGTGTAGAGAGGAGAGAGGAGAGAGAAAAAGAGAGATAAGAGAGGAGAGAAGAGAGAGAAAAAGAGAGATAAGAGAAGAGAGAGGAGAGAGGGTGTAAAAAAAGTAAGGGTATAATAGTAATTGGATAATCCAAAACCTAGGTTTCAAAGAAAAAGCTATTTTCAGTAGCTTATTCAAAACCTAGGTTTCAAACCGAGGTTTTGTCCAAAATCAATTCTCAACAAAAATTGCTGTTTGTGTGAAAATTTTCTAAACCGAGGTTTTACCCCATAATTGATTATCAAACCAAGGTGCCAAACAGGCACAAAGACTGCTTCCAAAACGTGGTTCTGTCCCTGGAATATTGTAGCATTATTTGTCATAGGCAAATACAACTTTAGCCAAAAGAGAATAATCTACAGTTTGCACATGCCTCTACAGTTTTTTTTTTTCACAAAAAAGTTTTTGTACCCAAAAAAAAAAAGAAAGAAACTAACTGTTGGCGGAAAGCTGATTGTACAGAACATTGGCGCGATACTTGAATTGTTTGAATTGAGAAATCTGAAGCCCCAGATCAAGGGAATGTTTGGTAAGTTACTAAATTGCGGTTTTAAAAGAGTTTTTGGCTCAAATTTTAGTTTGAAAAAATTTCAAAACAAACAGACTTATTTGTCCATAAGTAATTTTAGACAAAACTATAGTTTAAAACCATGGTTTTAAATAAGCTATCTAAAATAGCTTTTTCAACAGTAAAAGTACTTATGGACTATCCAATTACTATCTTACCCTTATTTTTTCTTACACCCTCTCTCCTCCCTCATACTTTTTCTTACACCCTCTCTCCTCCCTCATACTTTTTCTTACACCCTCTCTCCTCTCTCATACTTTTTCTTACACCCTCTCTCCTCTCTCATACTTTTTCTTACACCCTCTCTCCTTTATCCTCTCTTCCTTCTCTCCTCTCTCTTCTCTTTTCTCTAACTCCCTCCTCTCTCTTACTTTAAATCAAATCATACCCTTTTTAGTAATTTACCACCATAAAAAGTCATTCTAAAAATAACTATCCAAACACCTATTTACTCAAAACCACTTTTTTTCCATAAACTCTTCCTTAACTTTTTTATAAGTTATCCATAATTTTTTTTTTTTTATAAACCTTTTTTTAAAATCCTTTTCAAATAGGCCGAAATGGACTATATCCGCCAGGACGAATCGATGCCCCTCCTACTGCAAAGTTTGCACCATGCCGGTAATTCGACTCAAGTGAGTTCAAATACGCATCCAAGTATGGCAGCTTCAGTTCTTCAGCTGCATAGGTTCGTCAACGGAACATACATAAGAAATGTATATAAACTTAATCTATATCATCAACAACCCAATACTCGCCGACATAGAAGGGGCCAGAACGCCACCATTAAAGAAAGGCGTAAACTTGAGGAAGGAGAATTAAAATAAAAAATGCCGAATTAGGAGTGTGAAGGAGACATGCTCTGCTTTGAAGCTCACTGATAAAATCTATAATAAGTCGGCCATCGCTACCCCTTCCTGATAGGCTTCCAAAGAAGCTTTCGCCATTTGGAGGATGAACCGCGGTGAATGCTGCAGATGCAGCTCCGGGGTCTAAATTTGAGTCCCCAAAATTGTAAATTGCTGGAAACCCACAAGTTTTAGAGCCATAATCGCCACTCCGGACTCCACATACCAAACCCAGAAGAAATAAAATCCCAATTATGTGGATCTTTATAATGGAGTTCATGATTGGTTCCTCTTCTTCCCTCTTACTTAGTGGCGTCGGAGCCCTGAATAAAAGTGTTTAAATAAAGGAAACTCAGAGGAGCAACTGCTTTTACAGGGCACAACCTCCAAGAAGGTTGACTACTACCACACACAAAAACGAAAATGGACTCTCCTACAAATTTCAATGTTGTCTCGAAACTCGAAAGTATATTTGCCATCAATATTGTTCCTTGGATCATACACGGGAGACAAATTTTCTGAGAGCAAGTCAAGAGACCAAGAGGGCCCCTGTCAAAAAATGATCATGTGCCCTACAGCCAACATTTCTTAAATTCGACATCGATAATTAAAATCACTCAATTGCTCCTGCTCTTTTGAAATGAAAAGACAAAAAAACTTCAACGAAAAAGTATAATAAGATACTTGGATGAGCAGTAATGATGAATTAAAGGTTTTTTTTCATATGAAAATTTTTAAAAAATAATTAATCTCATTCACAATATAAAAATAAAATAATTTTTTTAGACGATACTAATATTAGATAGAATAAATTATTAATTATTTTTAAATATAAATTTAAATATTTAAAAATTAGAATATCTATCTAAACAAATATTATAATTAAAATTATGATAAAATAATATTATCTCATGATTAATAACCCAACCCAATATGTAATACGTAGCCAGAACGGAGTTTAGTTTCGCGTGGATGAGCATTAAAAATTGCGTCTCTTTATTTGGACTGATGCGTTACAGGAACTTGTATATTCTCCCTCTAATTTTTATTATAAAATATTAATTAGTAAATATTTTTTGTTACTTTTATAAGATAATTATTTAATTTCAATAAATATTAATTTTTTATATATACCCATATTTAATAAGGGTGATGAAACATAATAAAAATTAATATAATGATAGAGTTTAGTATAATTAATAAAAATAATGCTAGAAATTATTTAAATTTTAAGATAATTTTAATAATTTTAATTATTTTTTTAGTATATAATAATTAATTAAAAATATCTTATAATAAAAATAAGAGGGAGTACAAATTAACTCTATGGTCATTAATGATTTGACCCAAACCTAATAGGGTAAATAAGAGGCGTCTATATAAACAAATAATACTATTTTGCATAATTAATATAAGTTATATTTAATTAATTTAAATATGTTAAACAAATTAATTAAGTTAGTTATTTGTGATGATTATATATTAATTTTCTCTAAAATATCACATTTAATTATGTGTATTTAAATTATCTTTAATAGAAACGTATTTAATAAGTATAATTATATAGGAATAATTTAAAAAAATTATAATTTTAAAAGATAAAGTAGATTAAAGTATTATATTTAAGATAAAAATAAATTTTTTATATTTAAAATGTGAGAGAGTAATTAATAGTGTTTAATTAGAAATGAAAGCTTTGGGGATTAGGGGGCAAAGACAAATCTGATCCTGTTTACTTTGACCTCCTGGAAGTTGATAATACGAATATGTATAATTGGCGACGGAATTAAAAAGGAGATCTGAAGACTTAACGCAGAGACAAATAGAATTAATTAATTATATTTAAAATTCAGTTGACTGTATTTGGTATTGGTAGAATTGTATGTAGAGACCAAATTCACAAATCTATTATTTATAAGGATCACTAACAATAAATATCCATTGTCTCGTTTAAAAATTTATATTATTTTAATAATAAATAATATTATATATTATTCGATTTTAAATATAAAATATAATTTATTATATAATTTAAAATATAAATTAAATTTTATATTAAAAATTAGAAAAAACCTATATGCTCCCCTTATGGAGCCTCTAGGCTCTAGCTAGCAGCAGTAATCGCCTTCACAATAAATATTGATAGAAATTGATGGATACCAAATCTTAACTTAAAATTTTCATATATAATGCTCTTATTCCAAAATATGTGAGTAACTCCAGCAAATCAAAAGAATTGTGGTAAGAGTTAGTCAGAAGCAGGCCTTCCCAATTGGACCTGGAGGATCAGAGAAGGATCCACTGAGAATGCGTTTAGAGATCCAAAGGTTTGCTGCTTGAGAGTAGTGTATGCCGTCCCAGCTCACATGTTGGGACGGGTTCTTGCACGGTTCCCCGTAAATAGTTCCATTTACTGTCACCTGCGTCCCACAAAAAACATAGTAACCATAGTAACTTCCACAGCAGAACAACATCGGACTCGCAAAACCTGCCGTCAAGAGAAAGCATACAAGTTAGCTTCTGCACTCTGCTATCAAGATAGTTAAAATGTGTTGGTTTGGCGTCAAAACTTGTGGACCACCTTGTTTCTCTGCGTCGTTGATTAGTTGGTATTTGGCTGAATACACATCAACGTATGTAAATTTGGTGAGAGGGAGATTCCTCTTGAGCTCTAACACTTGATTCTTAAGCTGCCTGTTAAATTCCTTAGCGATCTCGTTCTGACGTTTGACACACCCATTTGCATCCAGCTTAGTGAGGTTACCCTGCTTTGCTTTGTAATACAAGACACTGTAAGGCAAGCATCCGATTGGGCCTGTGTTGTGGATCCAGAAGATTCTAGCCCCTTCATCGTACAGTTGCTGAAATATCAGACATTTCAAGTATTGGTTCTAGAATAGAGTCGCCATCCAATTAGTTATTCTCATAATTGATTATGTTGATTACCCGCACAGCTTGGTAGAAGGTTTCTAGGATATTAGGAATTGACTATCGAACTTGCTCGTCCGAAGTGTGGTTAAAACCAAAATATAGATCGTTTTGTCCAATATCAATGGTATACAGGGCTTTAGAGAATACTTCAGGCCTTGGAAGACTGCTTTTAAAAGGTTGTTCTGTCCCTGGAATAGTGTTGTTTTACTTCTTATTGCCAAAAATCAACTTCAGTCTAAAGAGAATAATCTAGTTGGAAAGTTTTCTCCATTATGATGATGCTTCCAGATATCTACAGTATACACATGCACTTAGAGTACCACGAGGAAATCCAGAGATGAAGAGTAAAGAAACTTACCGTTGCCTGAAAGCTGATTGTACAGAACATTGGTGCGATACTTGAATTGTTTGAATTGAGAAATCTGAAGCCCCAGATGAAATGGACTATATCCGCCAGGACAAATCGATGCACCTCCTACTGCAAAGTTTGCACCATGCCGGTAATTCGACCCAAGTGAGTTCAAATAAGCACTCATGTATGGCAGCTTAAGTTCTTCTGCTGCATGGGTTCGTCAACGTAACACGCATAAGAAATGTATATAAACTTGATCTATATCATCAACCCAATACCCACAGACATAGAAGGGGCCAGAACGCCCCACATTAAAGAAAGGCGCAAACTTGAGGATGGAGAACAAAAAAAGCAGAATTAAGAGTGTGAAGGAGAAACAGAGCATGCTCTGTTTAGGGCCTACTGAGAAAATCAATAATAAGTCGGCCATCGCAAACCCTTCCTGATAGACTTCCAAAGAAGCTTTCGCCATTAGGAGTATGAAACGCCGCGAATGCTGCAGATCCGGCTCCGGTGTCTGAATTTGAGTCCCCAAAGTTGTAAATTGCTGGAAACCCACAAGTTTTAGAGCCATAATCGCCACTCCAGACTCCCCATGCCAAACCCAGAACTAAAAGCCCAATTATGTGGATCTTTATAATGGAGTTCATGATTGGTTCCTCTTCTTCCCTCTTAGTAAGTGACGGAAGATCACCGAATAAAAGGGTTTAAATAAAGAAAACTCAGAGGAGCTCGATACTGTAGCAGTCATTGCTTTTACAGGGCACAACTTCCAAGAACGTTCAGTACCGTGAGCAAACAGAGAAGAACGAAAATGGGACTATGTTCCAAATTTTAATGTTGAAAGTATCTTTGCTATCGATATTGCTCTTTGGATCATACATGCGAGACAAATTTTGGGAAAGTATCTTTGCTATCGAAAGAGGACCACTGTCAAAATGATAACGTGAGCTACAGCGAACATTTCTTGAATTGAACATGAATAGTTAATTAAAATCACTCTATTACTTGAGCGCTTTTGGAATGAGAAGGCAACTAAACTTCAATCAAAGAGTATAAGATACTCGGATGAGCATCAATGACGCAATAAAGGTTAATAATCCCACTCACTACGTAGCCAAGACGGAGTTTATTTATTGCACTTTCTTGACAAGTTCAACCATTTTGTTCACATCAGATACTAAAAGTTGCAGCTATGTATTTGGACTGATGAGTTATAGGAACTTGTCCATACAACTAATGAGCATTATAAGAGCGGGAACGCAAAACTTGTACAGAGAACTAAAAAGGAAAGGCGAATATTGCTCTGTCAAGAATTCATTACGCATGGGACCACAGAAAGCTATGGTCATTGACTATGCCAACCAACCCCAATAGAGTAAATAAGAGGCGTCTAATGTTTAATTCGAATTGAATGCTTTAGGAGGGGAAAAAGACAAATCCGATGCGGCTTTACATTGACCTCATGTGAAGTTGATAATAATATGTATAATTTGACGACGGAATTAAAAAGGGTTGAATATCTGAAGACTTAATGCTGAAGAATAGAATTAATTAATTATATTTGAAATGAAGTCGATTGAATTGTGAGAGAATTATGCGTAGGACCACTTCACAAATCCTTTATTCTTAAGGATTACTAATGCTAACTATTCATGATTCCGTTTGTAAAATTATATTGTTTGAGTGGTAATTAGTGTTAAATATTCTTTTAATTATAAATTTGTGTTATGTAAATAATAAATACTAGTAATTCAAATGGTAAATATGTGTTATGTGAACATGCAAAATATAAATTTCCGTCACCCCAACTTTAGAAGAAAGAATTATATATCTTTCATCCGTGCCATAAGGAGATAGTGACATGAACTTTCCAATCCAGAATTACATAAGCTTTTCTTATAAGAACATCACTTTTTCTAATTCATGCCACTTTATAAAATTCCCAGCCGTAGGAGCTATGGTAACTGAAGTCCACTCACACATGGACAGCTTAAATAGAATAATCAAAGAGATAAACGAGTATAATATATAATGCTCTTATCCCAAAATATGTGACTAACTGCAACAAATCAATTGAATTACAGTAAGAGTCAGAAGCAAGCCTGCGCAATTGGAACTGGAGGGTCAGAGAGGGAACCACTGAGAATGCGTTTAGCAACCCACAGGCTTGCTGCTTGGGAGTAGTGTATGCCGTCCCAGCTCACATGTTGAGACGGGTTCTTGCACGGATACCCATAAACAGTTCCATTTACTGTTACCTGCGTCCCACAATTAACATGGTAACCGTAATAACTTCCACAGCAGAACAACAATGGACTCACAAAACCTGCCACCAAGCAAATTATACAAGTTAGGTTCCGCACTTTGCTATCATTATGCTTAAAATGTGTTGTTGGTTTGGCGTCAAAATTTGTGGACCACCTTGTTTCTTTGCGTCGCTGATTAGTTGGTATTTGGCTGAATACACATCAACGTATGTAAATTTGGCAAGAGGGAGATTTTTCTTGAGCCCTAACACTTGTTCCTTGAACTGTCTGTTGAATTCCTGAGCGATCTCATTCTGGGGTTTGACACACCCATTTGCATCCAGGTTGCCCTGTTTTCGCTTGTAATATATGAAGCTGTAAGGCAAGCACCCAATGGGGCCTGTGTTATGGATCCAGAAGATTCTAGCCCCTTCGTTGTACAGTTCCTGAAACATCATACGTTACGAGTATTAGTACTTAGAACAGAGCCACCGTCCAATTCGTTGTTCTCATATTTGCTAATGTTGATTTGATTACTTGCACAGCTTGGTAGAAGGTTTCTAAGATATTAGGAATTGATAACCGAACTTGCTCCTCTGAGCCGTGTTGAAAACCATAACCAAGATCGTTTTGTCCGATATCAAAGGTGTATATGGCTTTAGAGAATTCTTCGGGTCTCGGAAGATTGCTTTCAAAAGCTGGTTCTGTCCCTGGAATATTGTCGCATTATTTGTCATTGTCAAATACAACTTCAATCCAAAGAGAATAATCTAGCTGGAAACTATTAAAGATTCTCATGATGTGCTTCGGAGATATCTACAGTTTGCACATGCTTTTAGAGTACCATCAAAACCAAGAATACATAAGGAAATCCAGAGATGAAGAGTGAAGAAACTAACTGTTGCCTGAAAGCTGATTGTACAGAACATTGGCGCGATACTTGAACTGTTTGAATTGAGCAACCTGAAGCCCCAGATGAAACGGACTATACCCGCCAGGACGAATCGATGAACCACCAAATGCAAAGTTTGCACCATTCCGGTAATTCGAGCCAAGTGAGTTCAAATACGCACTCAAGTATGGCAGCTTCAGTTCTTCAGCTGCATAGGTTCGTCAAAGAAACAAGCATAAGAAATGTATCTCTACTTGATCAATCTCATCAACCACACAATACCCGCTTACAAAGAAGGGGCCAGAACGCCCCCATTAAAGAAAGGCGTAAAATGGAGGAAGGAGAGCAAAAATAGAAAAAGGCCGAATTAAGAGTGTGAAGGAGAAACAGAGCATGCTCTGCTTTACTGCTTACCGAGAAAATCAATAATAAGTCTGCCATCACAAGCCCTCCCTGATAGACTTCCAAAGAAGATTTCGCCATTAGGAGGATGAACCCCCGTAAATGCTGCAGATGAGGCTCCGGTGTCTGAATTTGAGTCCCCAAAGTTGTAAATTGCTTGAAACCCACACGTTTTAGAGCCATAATCACCACTCCAGACTCCACATGCCAAACCCAGAACTAAACACCCAATTATATGAATCTTCGTGCTAGAATTCATGGCTGGTTCCTCCCTCTTACCAAGAAGCGGCGGATCACTGAATGGGTTTATTTAAGTAAAACTCGGAAGATGACAATCCTCGGTACTGTAGTAAATTTGCCTTTTTGACGGCAAAATTTTCAATGAGGTTGGGTACCTTGCCCCAACGGAGAAGAACAAAAATGGGACTGCAAATTTTATAATGTTGACTTTTAAATACCTTTGACGCGAATATTGTTCCTTGTGGGAGACAAATTTTCAGAATTTGACAGTACTTTGCGACATCGAACAGTTGTTAATTGTTTAAATAACGCCGTTGTTAAGTTTTTTCTTTTAAATGAAAAGCAAATAAACTCCAATAGAAAAGGATAAGATATTTTGACGAGCATTAATGATGCAGAGGCTAATAATTAATAACCCAATCCACTACAAAGCCGAAATGAAGTTTAGTTTTACTTGAAGGAAACGCCAAACATGCTGTGTCTCGCACTTCCTTTTCTCTATGTACTTCATTGATTATTGATTATAGACAAGTTCAACCATTTTATTGACATCAGATATTAAAAATTGCAGCTGCATATTTTGATTGCGGTATAAAAACTTATATATACAACTAAGGAGCATTATATGAATGATGACAGAAAACTTTTACAGAAAGTTAACATGAATGGCGAATACTGTCCATTAAGAATTCATTACGTATGGGTTATGCTTCTTTGATGGAAAGATATATTTCTGTGATCACAGGGGACAACAGCAAGCAATGGTTATTGATTATACGAACCAACGCCGGTGGAGTAGCTAGCAAGGATACAAAACTATTAAATAATAAATTAATGATGTAAACTTAAAGATAAAAGGGATTTTAACACATAGTTAATGACATACTAGTGCTATAAAGCGCAAATTTATGGAACAAAATAATGTTTTATTCGAAATGGATACATCCGAGAAATTTTCTCCCCATGTTGCATATGATCCCTTCCATAATGGCTCATAGTTCATCGCTTTTAACAAATTTTGGAATTGGAATTCTTCTGCAAAGGATGGCTTAGCGTTTTAGGCTTGAATGAGAAGTGACAGTAAGACAAAATAGCGGACATTGGTTGTAGCATAATGAATAGACTCGTTTCATACTCAGACCCCAGCAGTTAATTCGAGGGCATTTCAATGGATGATGCTCCTCTCCACTAATTATTTGCAGGTCTACAATTGATAACTATATAAAATCCCTTATCATTTGAAAGTCACTGATTCATACATTTTACTCTGGCAGGGTCTTGGCAATGTGAATGAAAAACCAGCACAGGGATGGTTCTTCCTCCTTTTTTTCAATCCTAATTCTACGGCTTAATCCAATTCTCAACTTATTAGAGTGAAGGGCCAGCATTACATGATTAGCGACCTAGATTATATAACACACAAATTTGCTGCAAAGGCTGCTAGGTCCTTTTTTCTTCGAACGTGCCAGATGAAATTGCTCACTTCAGCATATCATGATGAAGTATCAGAATTGCACGCAGCATACCTTATTTTCAGCTCTCTATAATTGTCAGACACGTTCACTATTCTCTGTGGTTAGCCTTCAAATGGTAGTGGTAACCTTGTCTAATTGCTATTACTTATATCCTGGGGGTCAAAGATATATTAAAGGATTCTGCAGAAGGAGCATAATAAAACGATTAGATTGATGATAATAGTAGTTATTGATGTCTCAGCACATGCACAGCTCTACTTACTGATACATGGACTGCTTGTGTAGTTGTAGAGAACTCCACGAACTCTTTACAAGTGAACTTGGGAAAATAATAGTTGGCAGTCTCTCACTTTCTTCAAGATGAGGAAAATCAGTTGTGTAATGTAGCCCACGGCTCTCATGCCTAGAAAGGGCACTGCTGACCACCAGCTGAGCACAACAAAAAAGGTTTCTCATTTCACATGTCTCAGGCCCCACCATAGTTGGCTTCCACCCATGCTGAAATAAGCAACCCTCCCATTTAGCTTCTAATTCAGAAATTTTTTGTTTTGCGGTTTCTAGTCTCATGGTGGACCGAATAATTCCCACATAATTCCGCATAATAGATTGCAGTTCTCTCCTCACTTCCCTTGTCATTGCTGATATTTTGTCAATGACATTACTTCCAAGTGGCATAGGCACAGTGGGTCTAGCCCACAAATTTGAAGCAGTCAGATCAAGGTTAGAGCTCTTCATGCAATCAACAGATGGCTGTACAGCTCTACGAGCAAAAACCAGTGCCTCAAGCAATGAGTTGCTAGCAAGTCTATTGGCTCCATGCAGGCCCGTGCATGCCACCTCACCAGCCACATACAGTCCTCGTACATTTGTCTCCCCTTGGAGCCCAGCCCGTACTCCACCACACATATAATGAGCAGCTGGAACCACTGGGATTGGATAACGAGTTATGTCCAAGCCATATTGGAGACACACAGAAGCAATGTTGGGAAAATGGGAGAGAATTTCCTCCTTGGGCTTGTGACTAATGTCAAGTAGCACATACTTTTCATCACGCTTTTTAAGCTGATCATCTATACTTCTTGCCACCACATCCCTCGGGGCAAGCTCTGCTCTCTCATCATACAAGGGCATGAACCTTTCCATGCCTGAATTATACAGGATGCCCCCATGACCCCTGACAGCTTCAGAGATCAGAAATGCATTGTCCCGAGGCTTGGTTGGTTTGAGAGGGAGCCCTTCATCAGCTAAGGCACTAGGGTGAAATTGTACAAACCTGAGCCAATCGTAAAGAGAAACTACATTATTAAAACAGTAGACATTAAGTCCTCACCCACATGCACCCAGGGATGAAGTATGTAAGCTTAGAATAAAATAATGTAAACTTCATGGCTTATTCAAATTGAGTAATAAGCTTCAGATATTATATTGCTACTCCACTTTTCTGGGGAACAACATACTTTGTCAGGATTCACAGAAAGAAAAGAGTCCTCAATAAAGGATAAGTAGTCTGATACATTCTTTAATTGGTGCGATTGTGCGTTGAAATGCATTTAATTCTATACCTTCTAAAGTACCGCAAGATTTGTCACAGCAGTACGGTATAAATGATCAGTTTTATTATTTGTTTATTATGACTGGTCTGACACATTGACAAAATAGTAAAAAGATAAACATTCACATTTCTGAAAATGATCTACTTACTCCATGTTGGAAATCACAGCTTGAGCTCGGTGTGCCATAGCCATCCCATCTCCAGTGGCTACCTGTAACAATCACTAAGAGAGTCAGATTAAGATGCAACTACGACTACCCACAAACTACAGCATGATCAGTCTGAATATGGTCAAGATACAAAGCATGAAATCAGCATACAATGGTTCATTAAAGCATCAAGACAGAGAAGAAAAGATATCCACTTCATGGCTTATATTTTAACCTCAAGTAAATTGGATTACTTATCATCACCAAAAAAATGGATAACTTATTTGGTTTTAAATTTTACTTTAATCAATTGCATTACTTAATTCATATGGTGCATTGGTTATGACTGAAAAAATAACAATTATAATGAGGTGTTTTAATTTCCAAGATCCTGATTCCTTAAAATAATCCTATGATTCCTAAAAAATTTCCAGACCTTGTAACAATTTGCATTATAGAGAATTCAGGTAGTGGATTCTTCCCTAAAAAAATCAGTTATTGGAGAAAGAGGAGTACCAGGGGATTTGTAGTTGTAGGATAAATATGTCCAGCCCCACCAGATGCAAGTAAAGTCACTTTTGATATAAATCTTACCACCTAAAAGCTTAAGACGGTGAAAGTTTAAAAAATTGAAATTAAAGCTGGCAATAAGTTTGCTGTCAAAGAAACATATAACAGATTTTCCCACCTGTAATGCTTCAGTGTTTAAAGTGTCAAAACCAAGGCAAACTATATCAGATCCATCCTGCAACATCAGCAATGTGTTTTTGTAAGTGAATGCATCCAGCAATTCAAATACTCTGGCATCAAATTGGATAGTCAAAATTGGAGAAGACCAAAACCCAAGAGAACTCATAAACTTCCAATAATTTCACAAATGCAGGCTACAAAAACGCAAAACATGCCATGCAACTTTGCACTAGGGGAAAATTCCACACAGAAAACCAAACCTGATAAGTGAGCAAATCTATAGCAAAGTGGTGCTTGAAGACAAAAATATTCGGATCCCTGATAACTTTCTTCAGTAAAGCCCGTTCAATCTCTTTTCCAGTCATATCAGCAGCATGAACAACTCTACAATGCGAATGGCCTCCTTCCCTCACAAGATGCGAGTTGCCATCTTCACCATGATCAAATGATGCGCCCATGGTAATCAGTTCTCGAACTCTATCGGGTCCTTCAGTACAGACAACCTAAAAGATAAAGTCAAAGTGGACAAAAAGATGAATAAATTAGTGAAAGAAATTAGCAATTTTACAACTATTATCTACAAGTACAAGAGAAACACTTGCAAGTCCGAAAGACATCTCTAATAAGACTGGAAAGAGATGTTACAGGGCAGAGGTCAGAGTTTAGGAATGAATGACACAAGGTAAAGTTTATAATTCTGGAGCATACTCTGACGGTCTCCTCATCGCAAAGATAAGCCCCAGCCACTATGGTGTCCTTCATGTGACTCTCCACTGAATCTGAAGGGCATAGGACAGCACTAACACCGCCTTGAGCATAATTCGTGTTGCATTCATGGGGTTCAGCCTTTGTGACCACTGCAACAGATCCATATTTTGCAACTTCAAGAGCATAGCGGAGGCCAGCAATTCCACTTCCGATTACAGCAAAGTCAAAATACTTAGTGGGACCATCTTTCTTGTAGGAGGAGATGACTGATCTGAGAGGTTTCCAATTCTTGTGAAGTGGAGATACAGTAAGTTTACATCGGTTTTTCCATGGGAAACTGTGTGCTCCTTTTGACCTATAATTTAAAGATACAAGGACAAATGAAAATCATTAACTCAGTAAAGAAGTATGATCATAAAATTGTAGAGCAAATTTCAATTTACAAACTTTCAGATCATGCTAACCAAAAATCACTTCAAATACTTCATTATAAAACTGTAATTAGGCAACGCGTTTATAGACACACTTAAAACAAACAATTCAGATTCATATGAAATGTCTAGCGGCAAACCATGATAATCAACCTAAATTATCTTTATTCCGAGATCAACATCTTCACCACATACCAAGGGAGCTCCTTTTCCAAATAGCTCTTGATAGGTACATCAGGGGCCATACAAGTCCTTCTACAATTTCGACCCTTGAAGTCCGTGAACGTGTAGTGTAGTTGGCCACTCCCGCCGGCTATACTAGTTGTCATAGCAATCCTTCTGTTAAAAACATTATTTAAAAAAGGCATAAGGTAATAGAGTAAGGAAATTTTTCTAACAAGAAACTTCACTTGCATTCTGAGAGTTCTCTGCAATTAATCAGTCATAGGAGTGAGCTGTTACTATGTTATTCCTAACAATATTAGGAACCAAGTTCCGAGTTAAGCACATGCAAACTGTTATATATAAATCAGCATTTTATGAATACGAATATGCTCATAATAGTTTAAAAACAAATTTAAAATCCCTTCATTTCCCTTCCCAGGTTGGAGAGATGGAAGGAGAAATAAGTAGCGAGCAAAATTCAATTATTTACCCGGATAAGAAGGCCTACTCAAGTTTCAGAAGCTATATAGGACAAGGGAAAAGCCGTTCGAGCAGATAAGATGAATAGCATGCGGAAGAGGCTGGACTATGTTGGAGAAATTAAAAGTTGGCCACAGCTGAATTATTCTCCTAAGAAGCACGCGATCGACAGAGCAGAGAAAGACATTCACAATAATTTGTTTTTCTTTATTCCCAGTCCCAACCAATACGCACACATTTAATATATCCACAGTCAGGGAATCGAACAAAGGAATGAAAAAAGCTTGAAATGTTACGCACCAGGAGTTCCGAAAACGAAAAAGACACCGACGTTCAATTTGCAGAGACCCTCGACAAAGAGTGACGAAACCAATGAAACGTTAATCTGGGTCCATTGAAGGTCAAAATAAAAAAAATATGGGTCGCGTAGCTTCGCAGAAAATGAATCGTACCCGACGAAGACAAAAAGGTGAAAATATTCCACAAGTCAGTCGTCGGGATGATAAAATATGAGTTGGTCTTCAGCCAGGGAAGGAAAGGTGAATAAGAACAAATATTAATATGGGGCGGGAAGAAGGAGAAGGGAAAACAAAGAGAGCCCTGGACATTCCCGCGGCTCCTCCACTCCCCCTGTAACTACTCAAGTTTCGTCGGGGTTGGCGCCACAATTGTTCTCTATTCGTAATCTTTTACGTTGCTCTGAAAATTTAAATATCTGACTAATCTCCCTGGCCCGACCACTCGAATTTGGAACTTATTAAGGGGATATACTTGTCTGATTTTATTTATTAGTTACTTTTTATATATTTAATGATTTTTTAACTTTTCTCAGATTTAAAAAAATAAAATTATATGTTTATATAAAAACTTAGTCACGTGACTGATTAATATGTTTAAAAAGCAAAGCTTCACTCTTCGTGCTAGCGCATAATTTGGAATCTAGACGAAAAAATAAAGAAAGAAATTGCTAATCATGTTTTTGGGCAGCAATGTTTAAGTATAAGACACAATTTATAATATAAAATAGTAGGAAATGTTCAATTAGTGAGTGGAGTAGCCTGTATACAGGATTTATTATAGACAGAGAACGCTCAACTAGTGGTGTTTGTTTGTTTTGTTTTTTTTGGTATGGGAGGGGGGACAAGTTAATATATTAGGTGCGATATTGATAACAGAAGTTGTCTATCGAGTGCAGAATTTTGAAGAGGATTTTCCGCCCAATGTGAACATGAATCTCTCAATACATTGGGCGCAAAAGGTAACATCATTGCTAAATAGAATGTTACATGCCCAGGTCAAGAGCATTGGAATCCCTAACAATCTTGCTTAGGTGTGACAATGGCTCTTACCATTCGCGTATTTAGATTTAAAATGAGCGAAATGATGACCGGAATTGTATGGAAGGCGGGGAGCCACACGGCAGGGGAGAAAAAAGCGAGAGTTGGCGCTAAAAGGTTCGCCTGGTGGGTCCCACGAGCAACGGCCCCTTGAAGTCCACGAATATATATATGTTTTCGTCCCACTGGTGGCCAGGAAAGTCGGGAGGAACACGCACCGTCCATCTTCCTCGTGACCTTGTCTTCTCACGTGATTTCCCTTTATTTATTGTAACACGTAATTGTTAATTCACATAAAGAAGATTGTCTGCCTTCCCTTTTTAGTATCTATCGCTCTTCAGAGGGGCTGGGCCTCTTCACCGAACCAAAGGTACAATAATATATTCCTATACTTAATATTGCTCTGTACACACAAAGTTCTGACCTGAATAAAAAAAAAAATAATAATTTACTCACCTTCAAACTTTTTTGGGATGATCTTATTTTTCAAGATAAAAGGCCACGGTAAGCCCAATAAAATAAAGTGTCTGAGTATGCAAGGCTCGTCACATAAGCCCAGTTCTATGGTAAACAGCTTCCAGCTTAGGCCCATTGCGGTCGGCCCCCCACCAACTTCTCATATGTTGAAGGGCTGAAGGCCGTCCTCTCGTTTCCCAAGTTTTACAACAATCAATCCAAAAAACAACAGTCAGTGGGGATTTATGGGTTTTTTTTTGTTTTCCCTTGAATTTTCTCATGTTAAAAACAAACGTCAATATAAGCATCAATAAACCAATATCAATATAATAAATATTACTCCTCATATTTTTAATATAAGACTTAATACATATTTTTATATTTATTAATTTTTTTAAAATTACTCCTATTAATATCTTTTAATAATAATTAAATAAAAAAATGAGTTAAAAAATAATTAGAATATTTTAAAAAATATCTTAGATTAATTTTTTTTTAGTTTAATTAAATATATTATATATTAATATTAAGATTAACATCATAGCTATAGAATTACACTATAAAGAATACAATTGATCCCATGACCTCGTACCAAAACGGCAGGCCTATCTTTCTCACGGGTAGTTTAACAATTTAATACTCCTCCGTACATATAAAATTTAATTTATAGTATAAATTATATTATACATGATGCCTAATATTTATTGTTGAGTAATATTTAATAATATTATTAGTTACTAATTTAATCATTTAATAATATTATTGTTTTATTATTATATTCAATTAAACTCCACCACACACTTTGGCAGGAAAAAAGAAAAAATTCCGCAGCACCCGACTCCAAGTCAATCCGTTGGCAAAGCAGGCAGCTTATGCTGTCCAGGCAGAAATGGCGACTGCTGCTTCGCCAGTGGTTTCGACATTGTTCCACGGCACTCACCCGCTGAAGAAGCCTTCGCCTTATCTTCCCAGATCCTTTCATCTCCATCCCCACAGAACTATTCTCCGTCTTTCCCCTTCCGTCTCTATTCTTCGCCCTTCTTTCCTTCCAAACTCTCGCAGCCCTCCAACCAATGCTCCCACTTGTTTTCTCAATCTCGGTGCCATTAAAACCTCCCTTTCATCCGCTTTCGATTCTCTTCTCATTCTATGCACTTCCGTGGCTTTATCCTCCGCGCTATTTTTTGCCGACGTTGACCCCGCCTCTGCCTTCGTGGTCACTACTCCCAGGAAATTGCAGACCGATGAGCTCGCCACTGTGCGTCTCTTTCAAGAGAACACCCCCTCTGTTGTATACATAACCAACCTTGCCGTCAGGTGGGCGTAATTGCTATAAGAATTCATTTTCCTGTTTACATGATTATTCATTCGTTCATTTGTTATCGTTCTCGTTATAATATTTATGAGTTGGCATGGTGTGGATTTAGGCAGGATGCATTTACGTTGGACGTGTTGGAGGTTCCGCAGGGTTCTGGGTCTGGCTTTGTTTGGGACAAAGAGGGTCATATTGTAACCAATTATCACGTCATCCGCGGTGCTTCTGATCTCAGGTTGGCAAATTTAGGATACTTTTATGAATATAACCAGTATCACTTGAAATTCCGGTTTCAACTATCGCTTTTAGTTGCTAAGCATAAGATCTGTTGATCCGGCCCTGATATGTCTGGCCTTGAGTCATATACGATGCCGGCAAGTTTTGAGCTTATAGTATGTACATTCTGCATTAAAACGTTTGCCTAAGAAACAAATTAGGGGTTCAAAAGGGTGCATATTTAGCAACTTCTTCTGTGGTTGATTTGCATTTGGTTAGATGTGTCATGTTAGATTTCTTCAAGTTGAACCCTCTGATCCCAAAATTTGGAACTGGATTATGGATTCACATGTTAAGATGTTTCATTATGCACACGTAAATTTTCTTCTCCTATTAAAATTATGCTAGTTATGTGCAGGGTCACTCTTGCTGACCAGTCAACTTATGATGCAAAAATTGTTGGCTTTGATCAAGACAAGGATGTTGCCGTCTTGCGTGTTGAAGCACCGAAAGACAAACTCAGACCCATACCTATTGGCATTTCTGCTGACTTACTTGTTGGTCAGAAGGTTTTTGCTATTGGAAACCCGGTGAGAACTAATGGCACTTTCCTACAGAATTGTCCATACAGCTTATATGCATTATTGGTTGAATCGTTGTTCTTCAATTATGCATATGATTAATTATATGGCTTATATATCAAAAGGAAATAGAACAAAATCTTATGAAAAGTGATATCCTGTGATGGTTGTTGCTATATGGTTCATTGGATATTTGATCTTATAATTGATTCCTTTCTTGGTAATTGACTAATTAATCACCCAATGTGAATATTTTATCTTTGTGCAGTTTGGACTTGACCATACCCTTACAACTGGCATAATCAGGTATAAAACCGATATAGTGAATATATTAATATAATTAACTGATTGCTCGGGTCTATTTAGTTGTTGTAAAACTAAAATTGCTGTAGTGAACTCTTCTTATATGCATTTCTGTGCTCTTTAGCTCTATTAAACTGAATTGCAAATTTTATTTTAGAAGCACCTAGGAAGATGTAAGTATGATTTTAGTTGTCATTTATCACATTATCAATGCCTGGTGTCTGTGTTGTGCAACAACTACATTGATAAAAAAATAGATGGGCTTCTGCATTTATTGTTATAATCTGCTGATATTATTCAGGGGTAGTATGGATAAGAGGGAGAAGAATGAGGATCCCATAAAGAGATGAAAAGGTTTTGCCAGACAAGGGAGAGAAGGATGTGGAGAGTATTTAAGCTAACGAAACTTTGTGCAAAAAAAGAATGCTTGTTATCCCTTTGAAATTGAATATGCTTCATACAAATATACTTTTTCCTCTACCTTGAAACTTTTAACTTTTGTGGGCAAGGTGGTCAAATGAGAAATAGAGTTCCATTTTTAGGTTCAAACATCATAAATATATAATGTCTTCTTGCTTTTGCTAATCCTTTTATCCCCTTTTGTATTGATTGTGTTAATAATTCATTCATTGTCAATAGTGGACTTCGTCGAGAAATTAGTTCTGCTGCTACCGGTCGTCCAATTCAAGATGTTATACAAACAGATGCTGCAATCAATCCTGGTAACAGTGGAGGGCCACTCTTGGATAGTTCTGGAAACCTCATTGGGATAAATACAGCTATATATTCTCCATCAGGCGCGTCCTCGGGTGTTGGATTTTCTATTCCAGTGGATACTGTGAGCTATTACTTAGACCTTTCATTATATAATATAACCTTTGCTGAGACATATGGCTCGATTTACTTGTGCTCTAATAGCTCATATGTTTCTTATATTACATATGTAGGTAAATGGCATTGTTGACCAGCTGGTGAGGTTTGGAAAGGTGACAAGACCTATTTTGGGAATTAAGTTTGCACCTGATCAATCCGTGGAGCAGTTGGGTGTTAGCGGAGTTCTTGTCTTAGATGCTCCTGCCAATGGCCCAGCTGGGAAAGCAGTATGCCAACTCTTACATCAAGCCTCATTTGTTATGCATTCGTGAATGTGATTCTACTCACTTACTGTCACTCATTGAAGTGCTTCACAGCTTGATTTGCATTCATGGTTAGAACTTCCAACTTTTCAAGTTGGAGGACTTACGCTGACAGAGCTAGGAAAAAATTTCTGTTATGCAGGGCTTGCTGCCAACAAAACGTGATTCATATGGTAGGCTGATTTTAGGCGACATCATAACATCAGTGAATGGTAAAAAGGTTACTAATGGAAGCGATTTGTACAGAATTCTTGACCAGTGTAAAGTGGGTGATACGGTATGTCTTTAATGTGTTTTCCTCTATTGGCCTCGTGCGTATCTCAAGTCTATCTGAACAATAAAAAATTGACAGATATACTAGACAGTACAAGTTAATTGTTAGGAGGAAAGAGCCTAAAATGTACATGGGATCTGTTCTCTTCTTGGTCCATTTTGAGTAGCTGGTCTTTTCTTAGTAATACTCTTTATAAGGTGTGATTATTGTTTGAATTCAGGTGACGGTGGAGGTGTTGCGAGGTGACCACAAGGAGAAGATCCCTGTGGTGCTTGAGCCAAAGCCTGATGAATCATGATGATACCACACTCATCCTTCACGTATATACATTCCACATGCCAGGGAATGCAGCTATTTTATGAGCATATTCTTGACGAAAGGTCCAACTGTACATATGGATTCTGGCAAAACTAATCATGCTTACATTTTGAATTTGTTAAACCGCGTGAAAAAACTGACCGTCGGAGGGATTATTATTATTATTATTGAAATAAAAAGAGAAGGTAACAAGGGGAGTATGAAACATAAGGGGAGGAAAGATTAAGCAATTCGGAGGATGCTTACATTTTGAATTTGTTAAACCGCGTGAAAAAACTGACCGTCGGAGGGATTATTATTATTATTATTGAAATAAAAAGAGAAGGTAACAAGGGGAGTATGAAACATAAGGGGAGGAAAGATTAAGCAATTCGTGCTGACTGGTGGTGGTGGTGGTGGTTCTGATCCATTTATTCACATGGATAAACGACATACGTATTGCATTTTTGGGGTCGGGTGAGTCTATTGGGTCCAAGCCATTCAAAGTCTAGGAAATTGGGCCAGATTGATCCAATTGTGACAGCAGGGGCAAATGAGGAAATTTCTTAGAGAGAGTGGATTGGAAGGATAAATGAACCGCAATATTAAAAAAATTGGAAGAATAGTGAATCATGATATTAAAAATTGGACCTGACCGATGCCAGGTCTGATTTGGAATTAAGGACGAAGAGGAAACTGGTTCCAACTCGGTTAAAGTGATGAGGGGGGGACCGCTGAACGGATACTATATTTCTAAATTATATTTTATGCATGTTTATATTTCATAAACGTTAGTTGAAAAAATACTAATGAGCAAATAGATAAGAAATCTGTATATAAATTATAAAATAAATATTTTAATATTTATTAACTTTTTAAAATTTCTGATCTTCACATGCTTTATTGTTTACTCATCTACGTGTACGTTTGCGTCCCAATTGTAAGTTCCACGTCTCTGGAATAATGAAAAAACACTCTCAAGACTTCCCTCATTTCTTCACTTTTCCATTCATAATTGTCCGTTTGGTACGATGGCATATAAGGAGATTCCATGTAATCTTTAAGGCATTCCTTATTCCTATGTCCGTTTGCTTGGCCAAATTTCCCTAAAATCATGAAATAAAAACCTGTGATCCCCATCCCCATCATCTGAATCCCTCCCTGACTTTTCTAGCCCTCGTCCTCAACCCTGTCGCAAGCTTTGATCTTCACTTGCCACCTTCGGGAAACCACGGCCTTCCACCACCGCCTCCTCATCGCAACCTTCGCCCTCCCACCTCAAGAGGATTACACTTTGAACGTCAACCACGACTTCCCACCACCGATAACTGCTGACAGCCCCCTGCGCGCTTCTCATTCGTGAAGAGGTCGGCGTCTCTTCCTCTACCCTCGTTCTTCTTTAGCAGACAGATATCGATTAACAGATAGATCCGGGTTCTCAAATCACGTTGAACCTCTTGGATAATATTTGATTTGTTGTTATCTGATTTTATATTTAATAAGATGGATGAAGGGGAAGAAGAGGAAGATTTTTGCATTTGATATATATTCGATGAGATGGCGGAAGGAGGAAGAGGATCTGTGATATGGTGATTGAATGGGAAGAAGATGAGCAGGAGAGGGTAGGGGAAAACTTTGTCTTTAAGGACAATGTTGGCCTTTTAATTTTTCTATGGCTAAAGCAATCCACATTATATTTCATTCCATTTCCTACCATTACCATTCCATTATCATTCTTTCATTAGCCCGTGTACTCTGTTCTTCGCTACCCTTTTGCTGTATGCACGCAGTGTTGTCTCTTTCTAACCTTGTGCTACGTACAATTGAAGGGAGCTGGGGGATGTGTCCGAATGATGCAAATCCAACTCTCATAATTAAAAGAAAAAAGAGTATTTTATTTTCTACATGAACCGAGTTGGTAGTGTCATATAGAAGTGTATGTGAAGAAGGTAGGTAGGTAGGAAGTAGCACTATCTTCAAAGCGGACACGAGACCTCTAATATAGCTTCCAATGCAGAATGGTGGCCACATCTTTTACCTAAACAAACAAGACAAATGCATTATGGACTTCATTAGACTTCACCCCGATTCAGTTATCTCTTTGCACAAAAAGCATCAACGTTAAAACAAATGGAGAATCTCCATCTTCTTTTATTAATTACAAGACATGAGCTTGTAATTACAAAGTACAACACAACTTAGTCAGGGAACCAAGATGACGATGACTCATTTGTATATATATTACTGGTTGGTTCATACAGAGAGGGAAGAAGACAGGCCAAACTGAAGGCCCCACAGCTCAAATGATCCCTTCACAAAGTCATAGTATCCTCCTTTCAGTGACAGTGTCTTGTTCACCAATCCCTCTCTAACAAATGGATATGTCAGCAGATTCCCAAGTGACACGTTCACAGCTTCCTGTATGCAGTAAAAATATGCCAGATTAATTATTTGCAGAATCATCGCATTCCTTTACTTATTTGCAAACAAATCCAGAAACTTGATGTGTCCCACCTTCTCACAGTGTGTGCAGAGCTCACCGAAAGGTGCGCCTCCATGTACTGATTTCACTCTTGCCTTTGCAGGTAAACCGATCTTCACCCAGTCCTCTATGAAGTCAGTGCTGCACATCACCCATCACACATTTAATATGATTGTGAAGAATTTGTTAGATTTGTTCATTTCAAACATAATTCTTACTTACGAGGGGACGGCTCCATTGTCTGGGATAGACATGAGCCCCTTGATACCACCACAAGCACTGTGACCAATCACCACGATTTCCGACACCTGTTCCAGAACGTTGTTATTTTGGAGAATTCGGGGAAAACCCACATGTAATGGTTTTTAGTCTTGCTTGGGAGTATTATGTACCTTGAGATGCAGAACGGCGTACTCAACGGCAGCCCCAACTCCAGCATATCTTGTCTGTTACAGCACAGTAAAATTAAAGAGAAGAATGTTTTAGGTACGTGTGGTCACATAAGAGGGGATAAGATTTAAAGAAGCATTGGTTTTACTATGAAGGGACCTGGTCATATGGTGGGACCAAGTTAGCAACATTTCTGACGACAAAAGCCTCCCCTGGTTGGAAGTCTAGCACGTGAGATGGGCAGACCCTCGAGTCTGAACAAGCAAATACCATGAACTGCAAGTGCAACATGACATAAGACTCAATAATTAAGCTTCGAGAAAACAGATCTTGGTCTGAATCCAACAGGGTTTTTTTTCTTTTTTTCTTTTTGTTAATACCGTGGGGCTCTGTCCCTTGGCAAGTTCACCGTATAGAGCAGGGTTCTTCCTGTGCAAGATAGTAACGGGAAACGGAAACAATAAGAAAAGGTAGAGGTGAAAGAAACAAAACTGGGAAATTACACGTGAATATTGATTGAAATGATGACTAACTCATATTTCTCTTTCTTGAAGTGAATAAAACCAGCCTTGATCCTCTCGACAGATTCAGATGATGCGATGCCTTCAGATGTGGGTGTTCCCACCTGAGCTGTTACTTGATCCACCCTTGCATCTGCTGTGGTTGCCAACTCACCCTTCACCCTGCACATCAAACATATACATATATAAATGCAATTGCAGGCACAATAGTTATTATTATACTTGAGGTTTGGTTTTGAAATGAATATATATGCGCCATTACTTGAACAGTTTCTCGAGTTCTATAATAGCTTCCTCGATCGCATTCTCGTTCTGTTGAAACCCAGACAAAAAAAACACAAGTGTCAGTCGAATGAAACATATGACTGATGCCATAAAGACACGGTCGACAACATTAAATCCCTACAGGCCTCCTTCTATTGCTGAGTTGACTTTTCTAAATCGAGACTGTATGTATTATTGGAAGAGATTTAATACAATTACGTATATGAAGATTGTGTGGTGAGTTATGACTGAAAGAAGGGTATGAACAAATGAGTAGTGCACACGTGTCAGTCAAACAAAAGTGATCCACGTGGAAGAAGAACTCAAGTACTGCATTATGGTTATTAAAGATGGAGATAGAGAAGAAGTACCGGGGTGGGCGTGATAAGGGGGGTAGGGGCGGCGAAGACGGGCCTGTTTTGGATGAGAGAAGGGATTGAGGAAGAAGAAGATGAAGGAGGAGGAGTGGCGAGCCTTGCAGAGACAGAGAACTTGGATGGAAGAGAAGTCTTAGAGGCAGAGAAAGAAGAGAGGCAGCAGCCGCTGATGGAAGCGGTCGACATTGTGAATGAACTTGTGTTCTTGCCTGAAAGTTGCAACGCCAAAGTTCTAGAAAAATGGAGGCTTACAGATAAGAAGCTCCCATATATGCATGAGCTCTATCCGTGGAGGGGCATTTGAATTGCAGATAATGAAAGCGAAAGCCATGCAAACCTCAGCTTCATTCTCTATATCCTTCAAGATTAGGTTTCCAACCTTTACCACACATCGTTCCTACACACATTATTATTCACCCATCTCCATCCATCTTTCCCTACAAATGTAGATATTATTTATATGTATGCCCTTCAATTTTCCCCGCATATTTAATGCTGCTTTTGTTGTTAGTTCAACCCTTCTTGTGCGCGCAATCACCCTTTGCCACGTTGCTCTCCTTCCAACCACTTGTGCCCCATCTTATTGGAACCCTTGCCCTGCACTCGATAAGCTTCTCATATTTTCTACCAATGTAATCTACTTTCCAAGGTTTTTATCTCTCGTTTTATGAAATGTTAATATTAATTCATATATTTATGCTACAAATTCGTAATTCGTTCCTGCTGAGTCAATTGAAGTGTTTTAGCGACATGATATGTACCTATAACTATAAGACTTGCCTCCAAAATGTGTTCATTTCTACTCAACCCATCTATAAACTTAACATTAATTCAACGCTAAAACATCGAACCACATAGCATTCGTACGTCGCAGATGGAAGCGAGAGTAATGTCGCCCTATATAACGGCCATTTAAATTTAAAATAATATTTAAGAGAGAGAGAGAGAGTTAAGGTCTTGTTTGTTGGAAATTGTGCCCTAGGGGCCAATCATTGTATCATGTTATCATATTATTTGCATGTTTACTATGATGACAATCCTTGGATAACTAGTGATTTTATCCTAAATGTCCCTGGTCAGTCATCTATGCGGGAGCAGAGATGAAATAAGACCAGTATGACTTTGAAGATATATAGAGATATAAATCAAAGTCATAGGCACATGTAAGAGTACAGGGTGCTGGACCGACCCGTCATGAGAGAGCTGCATGGGTCAAGTCATAAGCTTCTCTCATATACAAGCCATGTCACTATGCCCTTTGACCTGAGATCATCATGGATTCCTACATGACAAACGCTCAGCTTTGACCTAGTCAAAAGTCACTTTTGACCGAGTGATCATAAAGGCTATGCTCGGGCTTAGTGGTTTTTCATGCGGAGGAATGTGAATGGTCAAGATGGAATTTGTCACTCACATTTGTAGAGAGATATTACTGGGCCCCTCGATGAGTGAGTCTGAGAAATGTATGGCCATACTGGAATGGAAGGGTAGTTCCATTTCTATATTCAGACTACTCAGGGATCGAGAAAGTAACGGTCAGGAACAGGAGGATGACGTTCACCATGCCTCATCCTTGACCGAAATATCGTGTGACAAAAGGGACGTGATATGGTTGTATGAAAGGTTACATCGTTTAACGATCCTCATATGTTTTGGGTAGTCGTAATGCCTTGCTAGAGACCGCTTACGGCTTGTGGGTCAGTATAGTAACTGGGCCACTGCCAACTTCATATGGGCCTACAGGGTCGCACACAAAACAGCCCAATGCGAGCTATGATGTCCAGATTCATTGAATCTAAGAGATGTCTAGATTCAATGAATAATCTAGGGTGGATATATATTTTATATATATAAATTAGTTTATATATATATTATATATATAATATAAGAGATATTTGTAAGATTTAATTTATAAGGATAAATCAAATCTCTATCATTTTTGAATTTGAATTTAAATGGATATGATCTATTTGAATTTGAAATTCAAATTGATAAGATATCTCAAATTTGATTTATGAGAATAAATCAAATATAATTCTGTCTTATCTTTATTTTAAATTAAATAAATAGGTGAATTAAATCTGTGGGATGGATTTAATATAAACCATATTTATTTAATCAGTTTCTTATTAAATTATGCAATATATGATATTGTATTAATTCAGAATTAATATAAAGATTAATTCTGAAGCCCGGCCCTATTAGAAGCCCGATAGCTTCCTATATATTTGACATTAGGAGCTAGGGTTCAACACACAATAGACATCTCTACACACACATTTAGACGTGAGAAGAGGGGGCAGGGAGAGTGCAAAAGGTTTGCACATAAGAAACTGCCAAGATAGAGACGGTGAGGACGGAATCTCTAGAAAGCCCTAGAGGGACAAGAGGCGCTAGCACGTCGTTCGCGATTGGAACGCTGTTCGTGTGGATACCGGTAGAGGAAGCCGATCTGAGCTGTCGACTTCTACGATACGACCAGACACGAAGCAAGGTCGCGACCAGAACACGCTGAGGTGGCGACCAAACGGGCATCTGAACGTCAGAAATCCGAAAAGAGGAGACAGGTCGCGACGTGAAGTTGAAGAGGTCGCGACTAAAAGCTCCAGAGGCGACAGGTCGCGACGAGAAGCAGAGGAGGTCGCGACTAAAATGTTCCAGAGGCGAAGAGTCGCGACTAGTGGACACTGAGGTCGCGACCAAAGCTTGAAACCGAAGGTAACACTTCTTTCTCCTTGACTTAAACACATTCGGTAGATCCTGGCTGGGAATGGAAAAAATTTTAAAGTTAATTTCCGCTGCGTGTCTTCCAATTCCCTTCAGTGGTATCAGAGCCATGCCGTTTTGTGTTTAAGTTAGGTTTGATTGTTGATACATGTGAAGTATGTTAGACTTCTTAGCTGATTATATGATAACATGCGAGATATGTATGACATATATGGAATCTGTTTATGTATGACATATACGGAATCTAAAAGGAAACTGAAATCGGTGGTGTATATCAATTGATTTGATCAATTAATATTGATGGGGTCTAAGGAAAAAGAATTAAGATTCTTGATTATTTATCAAAAAAATTTCTATTGGGGCGCTGCCCCACACCCCGCCCGCTAACCGGCTAGCGGGACCGCCGTGGCTATTTAATCGTAGCGCAACATAATCGTAATATGTATTGACTTTCCTGATATATGAATGTTTTGAAACATTTATTGCCCTTCAAATAGTATGAATTTTGATTCTTGAATGTTTGGGTATGGTGAACAATATGGCTCTAGATTACAAGTGTTGTAATTTTTCTAAATACGGCCTGCGTGTCGTGCCTTCCTCTAATGACTCTCGTTGTACATTCTCTTCTCATCTCACTCCCCTCGAATGTTAAAACGAGGTTTCTTTATGTACTTTTCCTATTCTAATTAGAGAGCTCCTCTCATTGGCTTGAGGGGACTTAGGATAGGTGAGCCATATTGTGTCACGTTTAAGATTATGCATCTTTTGATTAGATCACTGCATGTATGTTTTATATGCATAATACTTGTATGAGATACAACCGCGATACATGCATCTTATAAACCAGATAATTAATTAAACCCTCTAAAAGAAATCTTAAGTCATATGCCGTCAATTAATGGACACTTGTCAAAACCTCGATCGCTCATTTGTAGGTCCACCAAAGTGGGTGCATTTGAGTTATCTTGGGGAGATAAGCAAGAGTAATGGTGCTGCTCTTATGTTTGTTATTGTTTGACTTAATTGAGATTATCAAAACGGTTTTGGGTCTCAAGGCATTAGATGGGATTAAAACATGCCGGATCAAATGATGATTGAATCCCATAAATATCTAAGAATTACATTTGATGTAATTGGTAAAGTTGTTACCTACCTAAATAACTTAAAGTTGAGCGTCCAGCCAAAGCGGACTCAAGTTTAAGCCAAATATGGATCTTAGCCCACTAATTATTACATTGAGGGTTGTTTTATTCAGTGGGAGATTGCTAATCCGCTTGCATATTTTAATTGTAGAATCATGACGACTAGTAATACTGCTACATTATCGTTGCGATCTGTCCTTGAGAAGGACAAACTCAATGGGACAAACTTTCTTGACTGGTTCAGGAACTTGAGAATTGTTCTCAAGCAGGAAAGAAAGGCATATGTCCTAGATCAACCCATTCCTGAGGAGCCAGCAGCCAATGCTCCTAGAGCTCAGAGAGATTCTTATGCGAAGCATAAGGAAGACTCTGTTGATGTGGGATGCTTGATGCTTGCCACCATGGTTCCGGAGCTCCAAAGAGATTTGGAACACATGGAGGCTTATGAGATGATTGTGCATCTTAAGGAAATGTTCCAGCAACAAGCAAGGCAAGAGAGGTATGAGACCACTAAGGCCTTACATTCCTGCAAGATGGCTGAAGGTGCATCAGTGAGTACTCATGTCTTAAAGATGAAAGGGTACATAGATCACCTTGAGAGGCTTGGATTTCCCATAAGTCAGGAGCTAGCTACAGATTTGATCTTGAACTCACTCCCGGAAAGTTATGACCAGTTTGTCATGAATTACAACATGAACAACATGGAGAAATCTATTTCTGAACTGCATGGGATGCTTAAAACTGCTGAGCCGACTGTTAAGAAGAAGCCCAGTACTGTTTTGATGGTTCACAAAGGAAAGGGTATGAAAAAGAAGGGTAAGGGGAAGGGTCACGGCTCATCTGGTAAGACCAAAGAGTCAGGCAAGCCCGAAACCAAGCCTGCACCAAAGAAGGCAAAGCCTCCAAAGGAAGGAGTTTGTTTCTTCTGCAATGAACCGGGTCATTGGAAGAGGAATTGCAAACTCTACCTTGAAGATCTGAAAAAGAACAAGAAGGATAGTGGGGCTATCGCTTCAGGTATTTATGTTATAGACATTCATCTCTCTACTTCCACTACATGGGTATTAGATACTGCATGTGGTTCTCACATTTGCACAAATGTGCAGGGCCTAAAGGACAGTAGAAAGCTGAAGAAGGGCGAAGTTGACCTACGAGTTGGAAACAGAGCAAAAGTTGCTGCTCTAGCTGTAGGCACTTATGAATTAGTTCTGCCCACTGGGCTTTTGTTAGTTTTGAACAATTGCTATTATGTTCCTGCTTTGAGTAGTAACATTGTTTCTCTTTCTTATTTGGATAAGGAAGGTTACACTTCCATTTCTGGGAATGGTAAATGTTCTATTTATCGTAATGATATTTTCTATGCTCATGGTGATTTGCATGTTGATCATTATATATTAAACTTGAAACAACCCAATCATGGAAATATCTATAACATAACCGCCAAAAGGGTCAAACCAAATGATTTGAATCCGACATACCTCTGGCACTGTCGTCTGGGCCATATAAATGAGAAACGCATTTCTAAACTCCATCAAGATGGATTTCTCAACTCATTTGATTTTGAATCATATGATACTTGCGAATCTTGTTTGTTAGGAAAGATGACAAAGTCGCCTTTCACTGGACACAGTGAGAGGGCCACCGATTTGTTGGGCCTCATACATACAGATGTGTGTGGACCGATGAATACAAATGCCAGAAGAGGTTATTCGTACTTCATTACATTCATAGATGATTTCAGTAGATATGGCTACGTCTATCTAATGAAACATAAATCCAAATCTTTTGAAATGTTCAAGATATTTCAAAATGAAGTACAAAACCAGCTTGGCAAAACAATTAAAGCCCTTCGATCTGATCGAGGTGGTGAATATTTGAGCCAAGAGTTTATCGATCATCTTAGGAATTGTGGAATAGTCTCACAATTGACTCCTACAGGAACACCACAATGGAATGGGGTTTCTGAACGGAGGAATCGAACACTATTGGATATGGTTCGATCCATGATGAGTCGAACAGATCTTCCACCATCCTTTTGGGGCTATGCCCTAGAGACAGCTGCGTTCACACTGAATCGTGTTCTATCTAAGGCAGTTGAAAAGACTCCGTATGAGATATGGACTGGGAGGAAACCTAATTTGTCTTTTCTCAAGATTTGGGGATGTGAGGTCTATGTTAAGCAACAAGCCTCAGATAAGTTAGCGCCCAAATCTTCAAAGTGCCTTTTTGTGGGATATCCTAAGGAAACCAAGGGATATTATGTCTACAACCCCACTGATAACAAAGTGTTTGTTGTCAGAAATGGTATCTTTCTAGAACGAGAATTTATCTCTAAAAGAACCACTGGGAGCAAGGTACACCTCGAAGAAGTTCGAGAGCCACAAGACGCCACAGAACTAGAGATGGAAAGTAGAGAAGACTCACAAGAAGTTGTTGAGACTCCTCAAGTCACGCAAGGCCCAAGGCGATCTAATAGGGCACGACTTCAGCCTCAGAGATATGGATTTCTGATTTCTGATAGTCGTGATGTGTTGCTCATTGAGCATAATGAGCCCACTACCTATCAAGAAGCTATAGTGGGACCAAACTCTGAGAAATGGCTTAATTCCATGAAGTCTGAGATGCAATCCATGTACGACAATAAGGTATGGACCTTAGTAGACCCGCCTGAAGGTGTAAAAACCGTCAGGTGCAAGTGGGTTTTTAAAGAGAAAACTGACATGGATGGCAATGTAAATGTCTTCAAGGCACGACTGGTTGCAAAAGGATTTACTCAAACTCATGGTATGGACTATGATGAGACCTTTTCCCCAGTTGCAATGGCCAAATCAATCAGAATCCTCATTGCCATTGCAGCATATTATGACTATGAAATATGGCAGATGGACGTCAAGACAGCCTTCCTTAATGGAAAGCTCCTTGAGGATGTGTACATGACACAACCTGAAGGTTTTATGCGTTCTGAGGACTCTGGTAAGGTATGCAAGCTTCAAAGGTCCATTTATGGACTGAAGCAAGCATCTCGGAGTTGGAATCATCGTTTTGATGAAGTAGTCAAAGAGTTTGGATTTCTTCAAAACATTGATGAACCTTGTGTGTACAAGAAGGTTAGTGGGAGCACAGTTGTATTTTTGGTACTCTATGTCGATGACATCCTACTCATTGGGAATGACATTCCTACCTTGCAGATTGTCAAGTCTTGGTTAGGAAAATCTTTCTCGATGAAAGACTTGGGTGAAGCCACCTACATCCTAGGAATTAGGATCTATAGAGATAGATCTAAAAGGCTTCTAGGACTGAGTCAGAGCACATATATAGACAAGATACTGCATAGGTTCAGTATGCAGGAATCAAAAAGGGGTTTCATACCCAAGTCTCATGGTATTCACCTCAGCAAGGATTTGTGTCCTAGTACACCAGATCAACGAGGTCGCATGAGTAAGATTCCATATGCCTCGGCCATAGGATCTATCATGTACGCCATGTTATGTACTCGACCAGATGTCTCGTTTGCCTTAAGTATGACTAGCAGATATCAACAGGACCCCGGTGAGGGCCATTGGACTGCTGTCAAGAATATCCTTAAGTACTTAAGAAGGACTAAGGACTTATTCTTGGTCTATGGTGGATTGGATGACGAGCTCTATGTAACTGGTTACACAGATGCAAGTTTCCAAACTGACCAGGATGACCAGAAATCGCAATCTGGATATATATTTCTCCTAAATAATGGAGCAATAAGCTGGAAGAGCTCTAAGAAGAGCACTGTAGTAGATTCTGCAATGGAAGCCGAGTATATAGCAGCATCTGATGCAGCTAAGGAGGCCGTTTGGATCAGGAAGTTCATTATTGAATTAGGGGTGGTACCGACCATCTCAGATCCAATAACTTTGTTCTGTGGCAATAGTGGTGACATTGCACAGGCCAAAGAGCCTTGGTCACATCAAAGGACCAAGCATATACTCAGGCGATTTCATCTCATCAGAGAAATCAATGATAGAGGTGATATAAAAATATGCAAGGTAATAGGAGAAGACAATGATGCTGATCCTCTAACAAAACCGCTTGTCCAGGCAAAACATGAGTGTCATGTTAGGTCAATAGGATTGAGACAAATTAATGATTGTTCCTAGTGCAAGTGGGAGGATGTTGGAAATTGTGCCCTAGGGGCCAATCATTGTATCATGTTATCATATTATTTGCATGTTTACTATGATGACAATCCTTGGATAACTAGTGATTTTATCCTAAATGTCCCTGGTCAGTCATCTATGCGGGAGCAGAGATGAAATAAGACCAGTATGACTTTGAAGATATATAGAGATATAAATCAAAGTCATAGGCACATGTAAGAGTACAGGGTGCTGGACCGACCCGTCATGAGAGAGCTGCATGGGTCAAGTCATAAGCTTCTCTCATATACAAGCCATGTCACTATGCCCTTTGACCTGAGATCATCATGGATTCCTACATGACAAACGCTCAGCTTTGACCTAGTCAAAAGTCACTTTTGACCGAGTGATCATAAAGGCTATGCTCGGGCTTAGTGGTTTTTCATGCGGAGGAATGTGAATGGTCAAGATGGAATTTGTCACTCACATTTGTAGAGAGATATTACTGGGCCCCTCGATGAGTGAGTCTGAGAAATGTATGGCCATACTGGAATGGAAGGGTAGTTCCATTTCTATATTCAGACTACTCAGGGATCGAGAAAGTAACGGTCAGGAACAGGAGGATGACGTTCACCATGCCTCATCCTTGACCGAAATATCGTGTGACAAAAGGGACGTGATATGGTTGTATGAAAGGTTACATCGTTTAACGATCCTCATATGTTTTGGGTAGTCGTAATGCCTTGCTAGAGACCGCTTACGGCTTGTGGGTCAGTATAGTAACTGGGCCACTGCCAACTTCATATGGGCCTACAGGGTCGCACACAAAACAGCCCAATGCGAGCTATGATGTCCAGATTCATTGAATCTAAGAGATGTCTAGATTCAATGAATAATCTAGGGTGGATATATATTTTATATATATAAATTAGTTTATATATATATTATATATATAATATAAGAGATATTTGTAAGATTTAATTTATAAGGATAAATCAAATCTCTATCATTTTTGAATTTGAATTTAAATGGATATGATCTATTTGAATTTGAAATTCAAATTGATAAGATATCTCAAATTTGATTTATGAGAATAAATCAAATATAATTCTGTCTTATCTTTATTTTAAATTAAATAAATAGGTGAATTAAATCTGTGGGATGGATTTAATATAAACCATATTTATTTAATCAGTTTCTTATTAAATTATGCAATATATGATATTGTATTAATTCAGAATTAATATAAAGATTAATTCTGAAGCCCGGCCCTATTAGAAGCCCGATAGCTTCCTATATATTTGACATTAGGAGCTAGGGTTCAACACACAATAGACATCTCTACACACACATTTAGACGTGAGAAGAGGGGGCAGGGAGAGTGCAAAAGGTTTGCACATAAGAAACTGCCAAGATAGAGACGGTGAGGACGGAATCTCTAGAAAGCCCTAGAGGGACAAGAGGCGCTAGCACGTCGTTCGCGATTGGAACGCTGTTCGTGTGGATACCGGTAGAGGAAGCCGATCTGAGCTGTCGACTTCTACGATACGACCAGACACGAAGCAAGGTCGCGACCAGAACACGCTGAGGTGGCGACCAAACGGGCATCTGAACGTCAGAAATCCGAAAAGAGGAGACAGGTCGCGACGTGAAGTTGAAGAGGTCGCGACTAAAAGCTCCAGAGGCGACAGGTCGCGACGAGAAGCAGAGGAGGTCGCGACTAAAATGTTCCAGAGGCGAAGAGTCGCGACTAGTGGACACTGAGGTCGCGACCAAAGCTTGAAACCGAAGGTAACACTTCTTTCTCCTTGACTTAAACACATTCGGTAGATCCTGGCTGGGAATGGAAAAAATTTTAAAGTTAATTTCCGCTGCGTGTCTTCCAATTCCCTTCATTGTTATACATCTAGGGGTGGATATTGGATGGGAGAAGAAGACAATCGATTCAGATAACGCACCATCCTTCAACCATAGAATTTGTCGGTGGTTCTCTTTCTGCGTTTTGGTCGCGGCATTCCTTCTCCCTCCTGTTTGTATCAAATCATATAATATCCACAGGGATTAGACTCTTATTATGTTTCTAATTAAAACATGCTGAACAGGCAATATATATTCAAAAATATATATTATTGTTATTATTTACAGAACTTATTTTTGAAAAAATATGTTCTCTTATCATAACAAAGATTGATATTTTTTTTAACCCAAAAAACGGAAGGAAAGAACGAACTGCTCCTTTCAGAGCTTTATACACAAGAGCTTCCCCATACACCCCATCTCTCGTGTTTTGACCCGACAACAATAATACAAATCCAAATTTCTTGCAAGGGAACCAAAACAAGACTTCCTTCTAAACTCAAAACTTGTTTAATGCACTTTTTTCCCGCCCCCCCCCCCTCCCCCTACGAGATAGAGTATCTTGTGTCAGTAATAAGGAATAGTCTTTCTTAGCGTACTAAGATCAAAGAATGAACTGCTCTTCAGATTTATTCCATACACTGACAGGGATTATGCATCGGAAACGTCTTTAAAGTGACGTCGTTGGGAGTGTGTGTGTATATATATATATATGCTAACGTGCAAGACAAAGAGGATATTTGCACTAGACACGACTTAAGATAAATAAGGTTTTTGAGAGGGAAGAAGAGACATTACCAGAAAAGGGGGAAGATGAAGCAATGGACATGGAAGCGAAGCTTTGTGGTCATTGCGTCCAAACTGCAATGAACAAGAGTGTGTGTGTGTGTGAGATCTCCAGATGTGGTGGCTAATTGTGTACAAAAGGGAAGCCTAAGTGAATCGATGTCGACATTGTAGATCCATTGTGAACAAATTATGTCAACACATTTTTTGTCTTTGCTCCCACTTATAACGCTTCATAATTTAAATAAGGAATATTGTGTAAAATGTCTGCACAGATAGGGAAAACCATAATTGAGTAAGGCATGACAACATGGTGGGGAAGACAGACATTACTAGAATTAAATTTGCGCTTCATGTGTTGTTGTCAATTTGTCATATATAGTGAGCATCCGAGTTTTAAGAATGGATTGTGATGCATTTGTCCTCAAATATTTATTTTATCATCATCATACCAAATATTTATAATAATGGGAAAGTTATGTTCTTAGTAAATCATAATAGTATAACTCAATGGTATTTTTTTTTACAGGGCCTCCTCCCTAAGCCCAATGAATTCATGAGCTTCTTAGTTATTATTTATGGGCCTTTTCCTATCCCATAGCCCACTCTGTCAAATACCATAGAAAAATAGGGGGAAATTATCATGAAGGACCTTGAAGGAATAATATTTATTACAAAGAACCCAAGAGGAGTTATTTAAAATATATGTAATTGACTTTGTACCCTTAATTATACTTTTTTATTTCATCATTCTTGTCCGACTAGTCTGAAAAAAGAAATTATGAGAAATTAATAGAGGAAAATTTAGGATACACAATTACAACACGTACACAAAAATTTGTCTGAATTACTTAACTTTTTACCCTAAATCTTTCTCGATTTCTTAATTGTTTTCAAGAACAAAACTTTCGAATTCCTCAATGGGGCCTCCAGGGCAGGCAACCTCCTTCCGTCACCCAAGTGCCACCTTTGCGGTAATAGACAAAAATTAACGAAAATCCTAAACCTCCATCAGAGTCCATCTATGCTTTTCGTATGATTCCGTATCAACACGTTTCGGATTGTACTTAACAATTCCGTATCAACACGTTTCGGATTGTACTTAACAATTTACGATCCAACACCCATGGAAGAAGATGAAAAATAAAAGAAAAACCTAACATAATTAATCCGCTGCCCCAAAAGTTTCAGAATGGAGTGAAAGGCTTGCCCAACCCATGGACGTTTGCAAAGAACCCAAGCAAGTCCTGTCTGTAAGGCAAATAAGACTTTCTCCGGTCCACTTTCTTCAGCTCTCTGTTTCTCACGTAGAATGCCTCATGGGCCGACACCTTCTTCTCGCCGTCGCCTGAATTCCCCGGTCCCTTCGCCTTCTGCTTTCCGGCTACTTTGGTTGACTGTCTGCTTCCGGAGCTCCACTGGTCTTTCGAGTTCTCCGTTTTTACTCCCTTCTTTTTCATCGAGCCGGATGGCGTCAGGAACACGAACGACTCCTTCCCATCGCTGTTGCTCCGCCGAAGCAAATCCAGAAGCTTCCATTTCTTTGACGACGACGACGAAGTTCCCGTGGAATTGCTCTTCTCACATATGCTAGGCGAGGCCTGGGCTGATTTGGTAGTCCAAACACAGTACGTCCCCGGCGGAATCGACTCCAGATCATCCGTGTCCGATGAGGAAGACGAGGGCGGATCACGATCGGCTCGCGCTTGATCTTCCTCGTTAATCAACAGCTTCCTCATCGAAAATTGAAGAGCGAGCGCATCCTCCTCGGCTCTGGAGGCACGAGGGCCAGTCTCATCATCCGACAAGAGGTCCCGATCGAAGACAGGGAAAACAGGGCCCACACGCCCATCAAAGAAAACCCCATCGGCGGCCTTTAGGAAGGTGACGAATTCGAAATCGCCAGAGTCGGCAGTAGCAGCGTCGTCGTCGTCGTCGTCGTCATGGCGGCGAGATTGCTCGCGGGCAACCTGATCGGCGATGTGAGCGAGTTTATCGGTGGAATAGCTGTTGAAGCTGGGACAGAGGAAGGAATCCGGAGGGTCTTGTTGATTGTGCATAGCTGGGTTGTGGTGTGTGAGAACGACGAGTGACAGAGCCAGTTTAAGAGGAGGCGAGGGAAATCGCATTTATAAGAGAAGTGAAGTAAAGTCGTGAGAGTCAGTTTAAGGGAAGGCCTTGAAATAAGGGTTGACCAGAGCCATTGTTTAGTGCTCCCATGGCGCTCTTGGATGTTTCTGCGCAGCTGCTTCACACGTTTTTAAGCGCTCACACTCGTTAACATGACAAGCAGCGTCATCCTCAACTCTTACTTTAATTATTATTTTTTTCAATGTTATCGGGGAATTTGTTTTAAAGTTTAAAATAGTCACATCTGGGCTTTAAATAATTCTATAATTAAAAGAAGACTTGGGAAACCAACCGCTTTCATGCGTTGATTTGGGACAAAGGCTGGGGAAGGAGTGGAATGCGGAGAGTAAGCTTTTAATATAGTTCATGGGTTGTGGCCGGGCATATTTTCTGCTGAATAATAATAGTAATCTTTTTTTATGAAGTTAAACTAGTAGTACTCTTGTGTTGAAACACGTAGCCTTTGATTAGTTGACGCTATACAGGAATTGAGAAAGGGAAATGAGGAAGGTGAGGTAATTAGAGGAGGACAAGTAGGAAGTGTGAAATGAATGATATGGGGCCTAAGGTGGAGGTCCAATCGATAGCGGTGGGGAGTTACACTACAAGGATGAGAAATACTTATAGTATGTATTCGTTGGGACTGACTATTTAAAGTTTTAAATTGATTTTTTAATTATGATTTTATTATATAAATATGAGAGAGAGAGAGAGAGGAATAATGTATACATTGTGAAGAGAATATATACATACATGAATGGGGATTAAATGCGGCACGTGAAATGGGTTAATGAAGGGAAAGTACAAAGGAGCAGAAGGCGAAGGGGGGGGAGGGTGGATATGCGGCGGCATTCAATGCCAGGAATGAGGCTAATTCAGAATATTCCTTGGGAGTAGAACTGGAGGATTGTATTTTTCCGGTCTATAATATCAATCTCTTCTTTAAGATTAATTGAAATAGTATACATAATATTTAATATTTGTTCCCCTGTTTCTTACAACATTAACTCATAACTATTAAGAAAGAGAGATTAAGGTATTAAAAGCTTTACATTTGTTTTGGCCATGAAATCCTGTCATTTTTCCGATCACCAATAAATATATTCACGAGTCATGACGACATCGTATTTAAGAGATATGTCCATTGCTCTAGTTACATAATTCAAACTGTAAACTATAAATATACATACATACATACATACATACATACATACATACATACATACATACATACATACATACATACATACATACATACATACATACATACATACATACATACATACATACATACATACATACATACATACATGCATGCATGCATGCACGGATACTACAGAGAGGATCGAAACCCTAAGAAATTCATATTGCTAAGAAATCAAAGAATAACTGAACGGGTACAAAATGAAAAAAGGATCGGAAGTAGTAGTGAAATAGAAGAAAGAAGAGTAGTAGTTGTGAGTGAATTAGGCAGGAGATCGATGGTGAAAGAGAGAAAATATAACGATTAAAGGGGGAAGTTCCGATTTAACGGTGGAATTAAGTAGCTCGGCTTGAATCGGTTCCGTGAATCATGAAGCCATCCAAGAACGAGGGGCTTCATCTAGAAATCATGGCGGTTAACCTCCTAATCGTACACCTTCCAGCAGCACACGTTGATCCGCAAGAAAAACGAGAAGAGAGGGAGGAGAGAGTGGGAATTTTACTAAAGGGACCCCGGATAAACGTTATATTGCTGTTGCACACCTAATAGCTGACGCAATCGTATATAACAGTTTTCGCTGTTGGAATTTAATTCCATTTCTCGGTTTGTATTCTCTAATGACTCCCAATTGCCTAGCCTTGACGGTCTCTCTCGCGTGCTACAAAACAACATGTTACGTCTCATCTCATTTACCTTTTCCCCCTTCTCTAACGCCCTTATTATAAAGTTAACTATGCGGTTTTACCTGTTCAGGTGCCAACGTAACCTGAGCTTACCAAGACTGACCTCCTCCTGTTCCACAGCCGCGCATATATCTACACGTCTTCCATTTATCTCTCTCAAATAAATTACAGCGCCGATTTTCTGTTTAGATTATATGATTATAATAAATGTACTATCGATTTGTTTATTGAAATTATATTATATTAAACTGTATGTATTCTTAAGTTCATTAATGTGTTGTTGGTGATGGCTGCTTTTGCGTGGAATATTATTTGGAGTCTGGGGGGTGGGACTCCCATCCAATACAAAATTGGGCACTTCAAATAATACAAAGTATTTTGACATGGGTGGCTCTCGCCATCGCCTCCGGACCAGAACAACATGAATGGAGCGAGGCTAAGCATGGACCAAAAAGTCAACGACAAGGCTCCAACCCTATAACGCTGGTTTCTGGAGTCGTTTGATTAACTGTCACTTGATCGATACATTTCTGAAACGTTCGACTGTGGTTTCTGACAGTGTTGTTCAAATTAATTATATTTTTGCTCCTACTCCATGGTTCATTCTTGGTCTCCATAACGATGGTTCTTTAATTGTATTTATCCCTAATTCCTTTCTACTCGTTTGAAAAATAGGTCCAAAATACCAAACATGACCTTATTAAGCACAGTAACCGCAGGGAGGCAACTGCCAGATTTAATTTGAATGAGTTAATGCTTTCCCAAATATATGAAGTTGTTAGGACAACGACTTTGAGCTGAAGCGCCATATCAACATTACTTATTGTTATCTTAATTACTAATTGACGAATATAGTTTGATTTTAAATATAGAATTTCGATCCATTTTATCTCCTTTATCTAATATTTTTTCCCTTTGCCTTTATTAATTTTATAATTTTTTTATTATCTGTCTCCCACATTTTAAGAAAAGTGAAGCATAATTTGTACATAACAAATAATTAACTTAACATGGTTATTTGATTTTTATAAATTATTTAATTAGATAATATATTTAAGATCGAACAAAACTTATTGCATATCATTTAATTGTCGCCCACCCAGAGTCATGATCCATTAAACAAATAATATGGAAGAACTCGCAATTTTCGGTAGTGATGGAGAATGTGAATATTTAACACACAAAGTCAGAAGTTCAGGATCATCCTGTATTTAATTTCATGAACAAGATGCTGAGTTTTCTATGCGAACATCTGTATATAATAATTTCTCCTTCTTGTCTCTGTTTGGACTTTTTATCGCATACCAAGAATATTAAAAGATACACAATTACATTTTCATCCACAACACGACTTCTTCTTCACTAAGTAGAGAAAGTAAATATTATTGAATCGGTTGTAACTTTTACCTGTTCAAGTGCCTACCTAACCTCGCAGCTTAGGAAAAAATGGACCACGGCGCATGTTTCAAAAATACATGTCACTCTTTGGGGTTAGCTAAAAGTCACAAAATTTAAACTCATATAAGAATGTGTTTTCGGTGCTCCCATTTCAAAGGACTTTCCGTGGAACACGACCTTGCCTTGTCTGTCTGTGCATTTCACTCCAACAATAATAAAAAGTGACTTTTGAAATCTCTTAATCAAGTTTCTTCTTTCTTGCAAACTATTTTACCTAACGTGCAATGTATAAGATAAATGATACTAATAAAGTACGATATAAGTGTTAATGATTTTGTCTTTTAAATATAATATTCTATATATCGTGTGCATGAGAAATACTCTATTAAGATATAAAAAATTTACTTAAATGATATTTATATTTTACGAGAATTAGTCTATAACTATAAGTTAAGTATATCATAAATATTTTACTAAAAAATATATAAGATAAATGATAATTTAATAATTTTTATTGGGAGGACAGTATATTGATTTAAGGAGACTTTTAGAAGATAAATTTAAATTTAAATACGAAAAATAGAGAAAAGATAAAAATAATAATGGAATAAATTAAATTATGTCGTATGAGCTAATCTAACTGACTCTATTTACCGATTTATAAAATATAGATTGACCTGATGTTGATTTTGTAAGAAAAAACAAGATTGTCCATGTGTGATTAGGACCCAAACATATTGTACTCGGATTTATTCAGCCGCCCCTCGCTTTATGGATGAATCTATGTATAATCACGCTTATATATGCTTATCCCTTAATTTAGTGGGTAAGCGTGTTATAACATTAATTACCTTTTACCCACCCTACATGTTTTTCACCCTTCACCAGTCCAATTCCATTTTTTTTGCAAATATTGTTCATAAGACCATGATGTGGGTTAATTTGATTTACACTAGTTTAAAAATAAGTCGCACTCTTCATATAATCTATAAATTTATAAACAATATGATTTTTATATAATTTGTTTTTATTGTTAAAACATGAAGAGTGGTGGCCTAGATTTTGAGATTACTAGCTTATGGGTCTGCTGGCCTAAGAGACGCATTTTAAGGCGACATATATTTCATCGGCAGCTTAAAGAATTTTATGAATTGAATATCTCTTTTTTTCTATTATTATTCATATGTAAATTTATTAAATATTAATACACTGATATATTGGTAATTTTTCTGCTGTAATACGGTATTTATCAAATATGTTCCCATTGATATTGATGGTTCAGTGCAAAAGGTGAGTTATGCAGCAAACTATGCAACTAAGATCAACACGAAAGAATCTCTCAAGCAATATCTGCCTTGAACAAAAAGTAATCCTGAAGAAATTTAGACGCAACATTTTGCATATCTTATACATTATATATATAGACTTCATCCATATACTATTGAAATTGAACCAATGTAACCGTGTGAGGAGGCAGCATTAACATTCCCTTGTCGCCTAAAAAAAAAGTTTCCCATTTCAGAGACAAGAGCGTCAAAGTTTTCGACCATGGAAATGGATTTTCAGGTACCAAATTATTACAGGTTCAAAATGCCATGATGCACTCATTAGTTTTAGGACAACCAAATCAATTCTGCTGATAAAACTACATGGAACTGTATGTTGTGTCCAAATGGAATGGCTTTATGACGAATTGCTAAAGCTTGAAACAAGCTCCGTAAGTGGATCCGGATGGGGCTCATTTACCCATTTCCCATTCATTATTCGTTCATCTTTAAAGATGAAACCTCAGTTATCTGTTTTCTCATAATCGATCGCCTCATTGCAGTTAATGAAGATAGTCTGCAACACTTAGTCAACTTACTGTGGAGAGATATAAAATGATATTGGAATTGGATATCCATACAGAAAGGGTTGCCCTTTCAGGGTTATATTAGATTAAGATGTCATTTTCTATACCTGCCCGCATTAACATCATTGTCATCAAAACTGAGCCATTCAAGGATATCAAAGTCAAGGTAGTGAAAAGTATCTTGTTCACTGTTCTCCCAATTTGGTTTCTCTTGGAGCGAGCATTTTTGACATTTTGCATCACCTTGATATCATTTTGCCAGTAAGAATAATAACGTCCCATAAATAAATGTGCGTGTAGTCAATATCAAGATTCATTGTCTCCACAAAGCACCCTCCGCCCTGCTAAAAAAATACTTTTTATAGTACCACTTCGTGAGGAATATTTCAAAAAATGCCATTAAAAAATGCGATAATATTTTTGTAAATAATTAGGAGGGAAAATATTCACTAATTCCCAGCGGACCCTTTAACCTTTAAGCTACTCCCCCCAATATCATAAAGTAATTTCAGCAATTTGGCTGGAAGGCCCTTTGGTGGGGAAAATTATATGGACATACATACCTGTAAATGTAAAAAAAGAGCGAGTACGTCTGGTTTAAGGGTAACATGGGATGAGGAGGATATCTTATTTATAGTTTTTTTTTATATATACGAGTATCTAATTGGATAAGATTTAATCATTATTTAATTAACATATACTTTCATGGTACCCTTTTTTTCTTTAATTAAAATCCACAAAATCCACATGCAAACAATTCAATGCGGAATTCAGCTACTTATAAAAATTTGATGGTCATCCGTTCAGAGACGATTAACCGAAAATATGAACAGATCGATGACGACAATAATTAATTAACATCTTGTTCTGATTTCAAAGTTGAGTCCTTCTTTCATTGGTCCGTTGCAGTGTTTTCCAAAAGGCATCCTCCACTTCGTGTCAAATGTGGAAAATGAAGCAGCAATATCTTAATTAATTAAATTCAAGCATCTTCTTCGACAGTCCTCTGATCTCTCAACTCTGAATTAATTTGTAGTACAGATACTTATCTCAGACCAGAATCCATTCGGCAAATCTCATGGTGTCATCACCACGTGTTTTTTTCTTCCATCGTGCCAAACAATAATTGCGGGGATTGACCCAGGTGGCCTAATAGGAGACATCGACCCGAGACTCTGAGTCCACACGGCACTTGTTGCGGGCTGAATCCGAGATATGCCTAATAGAGTGGTCCATTTAGATTTCCAAGGCCCGACCCAGATTCAAATACATTGGGGACATATAATAATAATAGTATTAAAAGTAGAAGAACAACCAATTGAGGTTAGTCCGAATGGTAAACGGTTCGGTATCACTTAAGCGAAGTCTCGAGTTTGAGCTTTGGCATATGCAAAAAATCCCCGTTGGGAGACTTACCCACCATAGCCAGGTGCGCGACGCGGATCGGATCTGGATGTAGTCGGGGCAAAATTCAGGTGAATCGGGTGGGCAAAAAAAAAGTAAAAGAACATGATTTCAATCATAGTATTTAAGGATGTATTTACCAACCGGGGTTTGGTTCGAGTGGTAAGCGGCTCGATATCGCTTAAGCGAGGTCTCGAGTTCGAGCTTTGGCATACGCATAAAATCCTCGTTGAGAGACTCACCCACCATAGCCAGGTGCGTGACGCGGGTCGGATCCGGATGTAGTCGGGGCAAAGCTCCGGTGAACCGGGTGGACAAAAAAATTTAAGGATGTATTTTAATTTTTAAATGTTTAAATTTACGTATAAGGGTAATAGATTCGTTTTATTTGACATTGATATCACTTACGAGAAAAAAAAACGTCTTGCTTTTGGATAGTAAGTTAGATTAATTTTTTTCTAAATTTTTTTGTTAAAACAAAATAAATCAAAACAAGGCGGGTCCCCGAATTGACTGTTATGTCTATTATTTTTAGAACAAGAAGAGGGCCAAAGATAAGTTGAGAAAAAAAGAAAAACAAGGGGTTTGAAAGTGGTACTGGTTGGATGGTCAGCAGAGCAGATACACTATTATTTGTGCAAACCAGTCAACACAGAACGTGGCAACGTCCTATCCATCGGGCTCGACAACGCAATTTCTCAACTCGCAGTTTCTAACTATGATAATTGTTCTTTTAAATCATTGCCATTCCCACCAACAACTTGTGTTCGTTAAATTGATTCATCGTTGTCTCCTGCATCTGCCATCTAATTCGCTAGATATCACTGTCCAGAACCTTCAATTATTGTTTTTAAGGTTAATCAAGAACCTTAAATTCCAGCTTTTGTTTTTTCCACATACACACAGTAGTTTTTCACTTGTTATCACGTGTGCGTGCGTTTTTAAATTCGCGATGCCGCCTAGGGTTGCATCTCTACGGAGAACGGAACCGGGGAAAGATTTCCCTTACAAGCGCATAAAAATCTACAACGAAGATGAAGGAAATATTTTCCCCTCTTACCAGCATCGACCACTATTTTACATACATCTTACTATATATTGCCATCAAATTTATTAATTAAATACTAGTAATATGCGGTTGTAACAATCTTTAAGTCGATGGGAAAGAGTTGGTAATTAAAAAAAGTCGGGGGTAGCAAAACGGCAGAGAAGTGAGCGTTTTGCTTCATTGGACAGCGCAGCTGGCAATGGGAGGGAAAAGGGGAGAAATCGGGGATATAATGATATATTCTATGGGAGAGTCCCCCGCGCCGATATATTCACCTACTCGCGAAGAAATCTCTTGGCGGGACCCACTCCTCCATCCGCATCACACTTTGCTTCCCCCCCCTCTCAACCTCCGCTTCTCTTCATTATATTTTTCCTCCCCCAATTATTTTTCCATTTCCATGGACGATAGCTCTTTCTCATTCTAAAAAGGAATTCCCCTTTTATTTCCCACCCCCCTCCATTTTCCTCCTCCTTTCCTCCTCAAATCCTTTCTCTACAGGGAAATAAAAATTGGTGCAGATTCGATCTCTGTACCTAAAACTCAGGACTGTTTGGTACAGATAGACGATCACAGAGATAGAGTTAAAAGCATCTGCTGCTCTACATCCATCATCTTCGGGTCGTCGTGGCGGTCGTGGTCTTCTTTAGTCGTCATAGTTCAGCTCAAGTGAGTAGTTCATGAGAAATTGGAACATTTGAACCCCCGCTGAATCGGTATCATTTTGTCGGGGGGATTTTTTTCCCTGACCGATTCAGATTCAGCTCTGGTTCAAGTGAAGATTTCTGGCGAGCGAAACCCTAGGTCAGTATTCTTTAGCACCAATCTCTCGTTTCAATTCTACAGCTTTCACTTTCAATCGTTGAAGTGGCGGTATTGCCCAATTCGGTTTACGAAGGCTGGATGGTGAAAAGATATGTTCTCTGCCGGGTGGATTCCTACTCCATTAATTCTTTCGGTTTACTGATGGGATTGATATCCCACTTTATCGATACCTTTCGTTCAAAATTCTATATTTTGAACCATATAGCATTTCCATATAGGTGATTGTTCTAAAACCATATAGCATTTCCATACTAATCATTATTGTATTCCATTGCGAATCTCTCTCCTACTACCTTGCTATAATAAATACGTATCATCAACTGATCAAATTCCTTGAGAAGCGGGTCTGTCGTTATCGTGTTTGTGGAAAATCTTGGTGATTGATTTGATGTCCTCTGCACCTGCCTGTTCATTTGCTATGTTAATTTGATGCTTCGGTTTGCAGTGCCAGCTCAATTTGATATATCAAGCTGTCTTATTAGTAGATGCAGATATGCTCGATTGAACTAACTAATATTTATCACTATTTCATGCAGGTATGTGGTTTCGTTAATAATATTGGAGTTCATAGGAAACTTTGTCTGGTGAGAAATACCAAACAAAAAAGAAAAAAATCGTCATCAACTTGTTGGATGCACTTTCTTGCATGTTTTGAAGAACGAAGAAATGCTACATAATTTGGACATACGACGCATTGATTTGATGCTTACCTCTTCGTTATGCAAGCTATGCATGTTAAGTGGAACATCTAGAAGTAGAGTGAGTTTAGATGTTACGGTATAAGAAGAAAAATGGAGCTTGTACCAGAAAAAAGATTTCCTCTCAATGCAAAAGATTATAAGTTATATGAAGAAGTTGGTGAAGGCGTTAGTGCCACTGTGTATAGGGCACTCTGTGTGCCACTCAACAAAATAGTTGCCATCAAGGTTCTTGATCTCGAAAAGTGCAATAATGATTTGGTATGCGGGCTAATCTCTTATGCAGACATGTTTATTTTTTTCTAGTTTCTTGTGTGTCTGATTATTTTTACCTGTTTTTTAGTTGTTCATTTTTTTAAATAATAGGATACTTCTGATTATTTTTGGTCTCTTAACGTCTAAAATTTCACTTGTTATTTGTAATGAAGTTGCCTTTCGTTACTTTTTCCCAGAGTGAACTGGAATAGTTTCTTTATCTGAGAGGCTCCTTTCAGTTTCACCAGTTATTTTGATTAATTTCAAAATTTTATGAGATTTTTTTTAAATATTGATCCATGTATACAGAATCACTATATTATCTTTACATTTTTATTTTGCCATCTATTCACTTATATTGTGTTGCTGCTTGCTTGGATAGTAGGATTTAATGCTTATGAAAATGTTAAATGATGACTTTATCAATATGCTGATTGATGCTAACTCATGCATTTGCGCCTGTGTGCTGTTCTTGTGCAAGCACTTAGTTGATTCGCTTAGAGGTTCCCATGACATGGTTTCTTTTCATTGCTTTAATGGACAGTATTGAAGGATGACTTCAATCATTAGTCACTTGTTTGATGCTGAATTGCATGTGTTTGCAGTTATGTGCATGCATATGCTTAGATTCCTCTGCCTGACACTGATTACGTTCTATGCAATGCGATATTCTTGTAAACTATGCAGGATGGCATCAGGCGAGAGGTACAAACGATGAGCTTGATTGATCATCCAAATCTTTTACGGGCATATTGTTCTTTCACTGCTGGACACAATCTTTGGGTTGTGATGCCCTACATGTCTGGGGGATCCTGCCTTCATATAATGAAATCAGACTATCCTGAGGGATTTGAAGAGGCTGTTATTGCTACTTTATTGCGGGAGGTTCTCAAAGCTCTTGTCTATCTTCATGCTCATGGACACATACATAGAGATGTAAAGGTAGTGATCTGCGTCCTGCCTAACATTTTTCCTCCTTCTTCTCTACCTCTTCTTCTTTTTAAAGATATACAGCCACTGGACGTTAAAAATTGAGTATCATAAAGAGCTAAATTTCTCAATCAAAGAGCATTTTCATTTCCTTAGTTTTTTTAAAAATAATTTGGAGGATTATTTTATTTTCTTATTAAATAGCAGGACTGGTTATAAACCTGAGTAAATATGTGGGTTGACAACAACTGTGGCATTAAAAAAAATTATATTCAACTTAAGAATTTGCTTTATAGTACTGTAGAATCATAGGTAACCAATTGGAGTTATGTGTGATCAATTATGAAGGCAGACAAGGTACTTGCTTTTCTGCTTTTTGTGAAGTTAGTTTCTATTCTTAGGAAATTGATTTGCTGATTTAAGGCTACAAACTTCTAATATTCTATACCTTTTTATGAGCAAAAATATCCATCTGTCCTGCAAATTTTGCATTTCAGTATTTTCTTTTTCCCTCTCACAAACTTTTAAGAATATGCAGGCAGGTAATATTTTGATTGATTCTGATGGTATGATCAAATTAGCTGACTTTGGGGTGTCAGCATGTATGTTTGATGCTGGAGATAGGCAACGATCAAGAAATACTTTTGTTGGAACTCCTTGCTGGTACTACTTACTTCCCTTAGGGCCACCTACATTATATTATATCGTATGTGACCTCGCAGCTATTGGTATATGTCTATTTAAGATTTTTGAAACTTGTGTATTTTTCACAGGATGGCTCCTGAAGTTATGCAACAATTACATGGATATGACTTCAAGTGAGTGTCTTTCATCATCCCCCTACATTCATCGCTTGCATCTTCATCTATTTTTAAAATTATTTTCTCTGTAAACAGGGCAGATATTTGGTCACTTGGTATAACAGCGCTTGAACTTGCTCATGGTCATGCCCCATTTTCCAAGTATCCACCAATGAAAGTAATATACTTTTTTCTGAATTTACTTGCATGTGTGACTGATAGAACTTATAAGCTTATTGCCCGAGTGATCTCAGATTTGATCTCTTGCCCCTTTTTTTGGTGATGCAGGTTTTGCTTATGACGTTACAAAATGCTCCTCCAGGCCTTGATTATGAAAGAGACAGGAGATTTTCTAAGGTTTGCAATGTTCATGTGAAACTATTTACTTTGTAGCTTCTTTTACTTGCGAAGTACTGTTTTTTTTTTAATCATGAATTGATGATCTTCCTTTGTTTGCAGTCGTTCAAAGATATGGTAGGAACCTGCCTAGTGAAGGACCCAAAGAAACGTCCGACTTCGGAAAAACTTTTAAAACACCCTTTCTTCAAACATGCCCGCTCATATGAATACCTAACTCGAACTATTCTAGATGGCCTTGCACCTCTAGGAGATCGTTTTAGGATGTTGAAGGTTTGCTGTTTATTTACAAGTTCCTTTCTGCTCTGTTTAGGGAGTGCGTTCCTTTTACCATAGTTCCTCTGACCTGCTTGTCTTTTCCAGGCAAAAGAGGCTGATTTATTGGTGCAGAATAAGGCTCTTTATGAGGATAAAGAACAGCTATCGCAGGTAAGTTTATTGAATTTATTTGTAGCATATGTATTCTTTGTAGTTTTAGATTTTGGATCGTCATATTCTGAGCTCTCCCTTGTCTTTTTAAAAGTGAATGCGTTATGCTTTTACAGATTGTGCCTTTTTTGTTAACTTGAGAAACAGATATGCACATCCTGTGAAGATTCCTGACTGTTTTGTCTTGTAATTAAACTGTTTGTTTCTCCATTAGGGACAGGGTTATGATTGTGCCTCTCTTTTAGTATTCTACTCGTTGTTTCTTTGAGAAGCATCCTTGTCAGATAAGCAGAGGGATGTGGCAGCTTAGAAGAGATGAATAATTGTTTAGCAGAATTCATATAAAATGGTTGTTTGATAAGTAATTGATGAGACCAAGAAATGTCAGGGTAGGTTGTTTAGCCCTAGTTGCCTTCTCTTGTAGGAGTTTTGCCCCCTGAAATGAGTTTTTATAAATATTTAGCCACATGTTGATTACATATGTTGTGTGTCAAATAAGAGTAGTAAACTTCCAACTTAAGTATTTTAAAAACCCATCATATTGCCATTTAAACTTATGCAGAAAGAATATATTCGAGGAATCAGTGCATGGAATTTCAACCTTGAGGATTTAAAAAGTCAAGCTGCTCTTGTAAGTTTCAACTTCCTACCGTCTGATTTTATTTTTTAAAACTAGGAGGAAAATTTAGGCGTTATAATTAATCATAATATAACCAGCCGTGGTTGCCTACAGATTCAAGATGATGACATGTCAAATGCAGAAGAGCCAGATAAGGATAAGAGGCTACAAAACAAATCTGATGATAATGGGGTTCCTGCAGAAGGGTCATTGGCAGTACCAACTAACGATTTAGATGCTAAACCCACGTTGGATAAGGAGGTGACATCATTGTCCTAAAACATTCTATTGTTATATTTACCATTTTGAAACCTTTATCTTTGAACTGTAAAGTCTAAAATCTTATCTTTGAAGTATACTATTTGCATAGGTTCATTCATAAATTGGAATTCGCTTTACATGTTATTTCAGGATGGGTTCAGTGATCTTCAGGATTTGGAGAGTTCGCTTGCTTCATTTCCAATTAAACCTCTTGAAGCACTAAAGTATGGCTATTTTCCTTTTCCTTTTATTTTGCATGTGTGCAGTAATGTGGAAGCTTTGGGTTCAATTTGATACATTCAAGTATTGTTGTGCTTAATATATAGTGCACGATACAATTTACGAACCTGTAGTTTAGCCAATTTGAATACACAACATTTCACATGATAAACTTGACACATTTCATTTTAGAACGTTGAAATATAAAACCTTAAATCGCAAAACCACATGAAAAAAATGTTGTTTCTGAGGAAGAAAACTCCATGTTGTGTCATGCCTTGTGATAAATTAAAAGGAAAGTTTTATCGCACTGCTATAAGACGAGCAATGCTTTATGGAAGTGAATGTTGGGCTTTAAAATGACAGCAAGAGCATAAAGTTGGGGTAGCTGAGATGAGGATGTTGAGATGGATGTGTGGGCATACAAGAAAAGATAAGATTCGTAATGAACAAATACGGGGAAAAGTTGGAGTGGCATCTATTGAGGAGAAAATGGTAGAGAACCGTCTTAGGTGGTTTGGACACCTACAAAAAAGGCCAAGGGATGCGCCAGTGAGGAGGATGGATCAAATAGTATGGAGCCCAGTTAAAAGGAATAGAGGAATGCCAAAGAGAACGCTCAACGAGGTCATTGAGCGGGATCTCCTGGTCAATAACTTAACCAAGGATTCAGTTTTTAATAGAGCACAATGGCGCCGTATGATCCATGTAGCCGACCCCATTTAATGGGATAAGGCTTTGTTGTTGTTGTAATTTTCTTCTTACGTGAGCAATGTGTTAAATAATATATGGTGCATGTTAATATGACATACCTCTGAATAGAAATGCACATAAAATTATGAAAAGTAAAATTGTGTCTAGACTGCAACTTTTATTTCTCATTCCATAAGCTAGATTGAATATCGTGTGTTGAACATTAAGATGAGTTTAGCCATGCAGTTTTATTCGGTATTATTTTTTATTTTTTTTATGTGTGAATCATGCAGAGGTTGTTTTGACATTTGTGAGGATGATGCAAATAACACTAGTCTGAGGGATTTGGACCAGGGTTATGGAAGAAACGAGAATGGAAGTTCTGGGCTTAGTTCAGTGCCACAAAATGCTTTAACTGAGCATAAAAAGTATTTGAGTGGTTCCTTGGTCCCTGATAATTTTCTCTCCCCTAAAAAGGTTGTTACTGATGGGGACAGGTAAGTTTTATATCTTTGTATATGAAGTTTACTGCATCTCTTTTACAACAGTATTTTGTCTTCCATTATCTGGAGTCATTTACTAACTCTGTAGTCTATAGAGATATTTGCCTGGTAATCAAATTTTCCCTTTTTTGGTTTTAAAAGACTTTAGAGGCTAAAATAATGTCTGATACTTGTATCCATTGATGAACAGATAACTATGAAGAGAAGTAAACTCTGACACCTCTCATAATTCACTTATTTGTGATACTAAGAATTGTCATTTATAAAACAAAGATAATTGTTTCTTTGCTCTGTTAACCTCCTATTGTAGAAGATACATTTATGCTGAGATTTGTGGACATTTAATCTTTCTGTTGAAAGCTTGATATGTTTTTTTTGTCGATAATTGAGATTTCTTCCCCTCGTAGTTGTGCTTGCCACTTTACTGTTGCTGCATATTTGTGCAATATTACTGTGCTAATTTGTCCTGATTTATGCATCTTAAAAGGGATTATCTGCAACCAAAATATAATTCTGATCGGAATCATAGTGGTCCATTGTTATATCGTCAGAAGAGAGACACCAACAACCACCTTGCATCCGGTATATCTATCTCCCTCGTGGTTGTGGTTACAATCATACAGTTTGTTCATATTTTTTTTTGGGTACCTAGCTAGAATTGTACTTGTCAATCAGAAAATAAACACACCAAAACATGGCTACATGAAGTTTTTATTCTTTTGTTTTTATGCAGTTGATGATGCATCAGAAGGAGCAGTCATCCAGCGTAAGGGACGGTTTAAGGTTACTTCAGCAGATCTCAGTCCTAAGGTGTGTACTGCTTTTTCAATCATCCATACTTTCTTTAGCATGAAGCAATTCAACAGTAATTCACATATGAAGCCACTGATAACCTATAAGTAAAACTTCCATAGAATGATTGAACAATAATGAAGGGAGGTACTTGTGCTCGTAGGGCATGCGGACATTTACAGTGTTCTATTCATTATTCTCAAACCCGAATGCATGAAGTATAATTTGTATTCATGGCCATGTCATGCATAGGTTGTCTCCTAGTCACATACCAATCTGCAATTTGTGAAATATAAAGAAATATTGGAAAAATTTATGCAGATGAAAGCCTTTCTAAGCTTTACTGTTTTTATAAAGCAGTGCCTATGGCTGGGGCATCAAGATGATTATCACCAATCTTCTAAGAATTTTAAGCAAATTAAATACTAAAAATCCACATGCAACTTACGACGACTTAATACAAAATGGGAGCTGGTTGGATTAACATAACTTAGTTTGCTCCCATAAGTCATACAACTTACTCTGCTATCAGACATAATGAGTATGGAACTAGGTGATTAATGTTTAAGGGAAAGGATTTGTAAAGATCGCTGTTTCTTTTGCTCATACGAGGTCCTTCCCTTCAAACTGCACTTTTGGCCCAGTTTCTCATTTAGGTCTTTTGTGATACTTGACTTCATTAAATACTAAGGATGGAACTTAGGCAATTTATGTTTTAGGCAATGGTTTTGTAACCATTGCCATTTCTTTGACTCGTTCAGGGTCCAAACTGCACTTTTGGCCTGGTTTCTGGAGGTTCTTTTGGTCTCCCAAATCAGAACTCTACAGTTGCTTCCATTCTTCCATCACTTCAGTCCATTTTGCAACAGAACAGCAGGCAAAGGGTATGTTTCTGCTGTATGTCTTCATTTTTCTGAATGACATAGCTATAGGCTAAACCTTGTCTTATTTCCCATAATTTTTTTGACAGGAAGAAATTATTAAATTAATAAAGTATGTGGAGCAATCTTGTGGTAATGTCTTTCATCTTTTAACCTTAGTATTTTACCCCAGATGATATGGATGTTCTAATTTGTTTGATTTATTACTTTTTTTCACTTGCTACAGGTAAGAATACTGAATCAGCAGAGGCAGGGATAGTTGATCTTTTGCAGGTAAAACTGCCCTCATGCGTTTGAACTTAAAAAACTGGCTCGATATGTTGTCTTATACATAAGATCTGTGCCGAATTGTACTTTGACTTGAGCAATAATAGTGTAATGCTGTAGATATTTTAGAGCATTACTTGATGGTTTATTGTCATTCTTGCTGAAAGTAGAGGTTTTGTCTGTTTGTTCGCCCAAGCACTCAACCATTGTAATGAGAACATAAACAAGGCACTGTAGATCCTTTAATTGGAGCTCCAGGTCAGACATTTGCATCTACTGATGATTTTTCTGTTGTAAACTCATTATGGACTTGACCTCTTAAAAGGAATATGTAAGGATAAGACTGAAATAATTGAGTATTTTGGTCAGGTAGGGAGAATTGGGGTAGGTGGGGAAGGTGGGGAGAGAGTTTTAGGAAATATTCTGATTTCAGTTGTTTTCATGCTCTTCTGTTGATTGACCTCAACTCGTATGTGTGCAAACTTCAGGTACCACCTGCAACAAACAGGGAAAGAGAGCTGCATTCGCAAGTGATTCAGTTACAACAAAGGTATATTGATGTGTCTAAGGTGGAATTTGGTTGGCGTATATCCTAATTTCTCGATTACTTTGAAACCTATGTATAAGATATATATGCATGACTATGAGTTTATACATAGACACACACAAGGTTCTATGATGATCAACACAAAAGAAAAAAACCTAAGGACTTTGAATTTGTCATATATCTCATATTCAGATTTCTTCACGCTTAAGTATTTGTAAGATCAAGATGCTCCCTCATCAAATGCTCCCTAAAATAATTTTTAATTCTCAATCCTTTTATTTAAATGTCAAGTAAATCTAATTATTTACTCTTATCTCAGTATTGGGAGTCTTGAGGAGGAAGTTCTAAGACAAAAAATGAAAAATGCCCGGGTAAGTAGTCAATTTTAGTTTTGGCACTAACACCGATGCAAAAAAATATGTGTTGCTCCTTTTGGCAGCTTTGGGATTATGGTTGGGCGTCTTTGTGGGGTATCTCACCTTTTGTTTGATTTGCAGTTAGAGAAGCAGTTGAACTCTATGGCCAACAGTGGGGAAGAGTGAAGAGGAAGTTGATGAGCATTTTTGTTGGTTTGACAATATTTCACTTCCAACAGCTCGACCGACTGCAACTTTGTCCAGGGATGGACGGGGGCACCTCTCTCTTGTATTTTAGTGCACCGTGTATAAACTGTGTTAATGCAGACACCAGTTTTGTTATTTTCAGATAATATTACTTGAGTCACTTGTGTAAAATGTAATTTATTGACCTGATCATGTAATTAAAACACGCTTCTCTCCCTGACTATTTCAATCTTGATTACTAAATTATTTCAGTCTATTTTCTTCGAGTTCTCTCCAACTCCAAGCAATAAAATACGCGCATTTACCTGACCTGTAGACAATTCCTTATCTATGCACTATGCTCATACTAAAACGTTTGAATTTTTAACCGAAGATAAAAATTGACGAGATTTTTCCTGCCTCTTGTTCTCACCGTGGTCATGCCTCTGGATCCCTATCATTTATTGAGAAATGTTCTCTCGTTCCCATTTCCTATTTATAGACCAGATGTTATATATGTTGTGTGAAAATAGATTTGAGTTAATACTTGAACGAGTCGCCTTTATAATAATTAATTTATGAATTTGGCCCTTTTAACGTTTCTGCGGTATATATAAACATCTAGGAGTTGAATGATGATTCTAGAACAAGAATTTCAAACGTTCACCATGTTAACTCCAGGCGAGATTAGCAAAATTTACAAATCAAAACAGAAGGCGCACACTCAGTAATTTGAAGTAACAATTGGAAATTGGTTACTGAATCTTGAAAAGTGGCCAGGTAATTAATGGATTCCTAAACGACGCTCGTATACTCATAGTCTCATATCAAAGGAAGCTCCTGAGACCAGGTCGTGACATTTGACAGTCGCGCAGCAACTTATCACCAGAGGCGATTGTCAATCACAGCAGAAACAATGGCCTTCAGCGTCTCCTGAAAAAAATTGAAAGATGAGTATCGCCGCATATTTTCGTTTCAAAAAAATGACGCATAGAGCAGTGAAAGGTACCGTAGAATGGTCTTTAAGACCAAGAGAGAGCACTAATGGCTTAGAGGAGCCAGAGGAACTGCAAAACAGGAATCGCATTGCGAATACTATTATTCATAAGGAGAAACACATACAAAGGCTCAATGCAAAGGGACGTCATATGCCACGAGTGTAGAGACTAAAGAGAAAAGACGTAGGATTTTTATTTTTTTTTCAACAAAAGGCGTAGGAATTCAATATAATAAAATGAAACTCATTTCAATCTTCAAACTGGGGTTGCATCGTATGAAGATAAGGGCATAGATTCTCGAAATATATTCATTTATAAGTAATAATTTTGATGTTGAACGCCCAAAAGTCGCGATGATGTGTATTATTAACTTGTAGAATAGTTTCTCTTGTCAAAGAAGTATACCGACCCTATGTGTTCAATTAGCTGACGTGCGCACGCCTCTAACATTTGCTGCATCATAGCAATCAGAGATGATCAAGTACAACCTTCGTAGAAAGAAAGGAAAAATAATTTCATAGGTTGGCTTACCTCATCCCGTTTGCCAAAAATAACTGAGACATTGAATGTTGGATTAATAGGCATCCCTTCTTCCTTTCTGGTAGAGGAAAGAAATGCGTGAACAGCTTCTTACAGAACAATACTTTCTAGAAGCCCACGATGACTCTAGGAATCCAAGATGGAAAAAGGGGGGAAATTTGATTAACAAAGCACTAATTCAATTTTCCTCTCCTAAAAAGGGCCACGGTACCAAACATTCTTCACATTTTTCAAGATGCATAAAACTTCAATTCTACTATAAGTCTATAACCAAATGAAAACTTCGCTTTTATGACAAGATTTTGCTTCAAAGACCATGGACTTTGCACCTCTGCTGGTCCTCAAAACCACTACACTTGGACGCATTTTGTGTTTCTAGAAGCTATCTTACAAGCCAGACAAACCCTGCCAAGTCAATTACCCAAAACCAGATGCATGGTCCTGGTGTGCAATTCATTTTCTTAGTCCTTCCCATTTTCAATGGCAGAATCCTAGTATGTATGGGCGGAGTTATAAAATTCCATAACTATATATCGTCCATAAAGTTATTGGCATATTAGTATGTATTGGACTAGCATCACTTCATTTCTAACAAACACCGAAAGATATTGGCATATTAGTTTTAAAGAGAAAACAAGTGATGCAATGCATAACACTCCAAGTGGAATGACCCAGAGCAAGTAACAAAGGAAAGTACCAAGACTATTGTTAGAAGGAATATATCAGTAAACAATAATAAAACAAATTATTCGACACACGCACATATAAAGGAAGGTTGGAGGGGGGGTTTCAAACTCAGGATACTGTTACTAAGGAAGAGTTTGTGATTAGTGGTTTCCATGCACTAGCACTATATCCTCAAAAACGCAATCAGAGTTCTTAGCTATTGTTGGAAGGGCAACTTATATGGTTCTGGTATCACTAAAATTGCTCCAATGTTTTGCCTGACCTGAAAACCTATTAAGTTTATAAGTTCAATCAAAGATGATAAACCATAAGGTACATTTACTGGTGGTGATAGAGGAATATGATAGATTTGGCAATGCTCAATCACTAACAAATTAACTAAGAATTAGTCTATTTTCAAAGAAATATTTTTTTGGGGCCTAAAAAGCATATCCAAGAAATAATTTAAGGCAATTATATTGCACAAGAGTCGAACTGACCTGGCATGCAGTATTGTCCCCATGGTTCCTATTTGAGTCGCGATAACCTGATACATGATCAAAAGTTAGAATTGTACTCGTAGAAACATGCAAAGTGCCTGTTCTCATCAGCACTCACCAGAAAACGATCTTCATAACTTGAAATTAGTATCTCTGTTTTGTTTCCCTGACAAGTAAACAAATTTTAATATTAGTACATAACAATAAATTATATAAATAGCAAATGAAAGATATTACGGCATCAGCGAAACGTAGCCCTGGAATCCTAAGTTCAGTTACAGTCTTGCATGCACAAGCGAACAAATCAGATTAATACTTTTTAGCATGAAGCCCTCTTATATTGTAATATAAGCCTTATGTGTCTAGTTATATTCGAATGACCAGACAATTCAATCAGGATATAGAAATTTTAAGTTCCACTACACCCTACTGAAAATTCATATGCACCACATACGTTATCCTGTGAGAATTGGGATTGAAAGAAATTAGATGATCAACCAAAAAGAAATGGCAATACCTCACTTTAAATCATTCCTTACGAAACATAAGATACTATGGGACTTCATTTGATTACTGGGCCAGTTTTGGAGGATTCGTTGCTCTAGAGTGAGAGGTTCATTCAAGAAAACAAAATGCCCATGAACTGTAAAAGATGAAAAAATCAATTGTCTTTCTCAACCATTATGTTATTAGATAGAGATTGGTAGGCCGTAGATAGGGGAAGCTAATAATAACACATATGCAGATTCAAGTACAGCTTATGGAGCTAGTTGCAGTCTGGGGACAAAAGAAAAATGCCGGTAGCGGAATTGACAAAAACACAAACAGCTTATGGGCAAGAAGGATACTTCGATAAAACCCAGCACAACGGCATCTTCACTGCCTAGTAATCCAAAATTGTATACATCTTTTTGATATTAACATGGTAAACATCACATGATTCGCCAAACGATAAAGGATTGAAGTAAAAAAAGGTACCTTGATTGGGAGGGAGAAATGCTTTTGGGGAACAGGAAATGGAGGGAGGAAAGTGGTTCCAAAGCTCATCGTCGGAGAGCAAAATTTGAACGTTGAGAAATCACAGTTGGCGGCAAAGAGATGGCTTTTAAATCGAAGTGCGGGGCTTTGTATTAGTTTTGTAAGACGCAGCCAGCCACTGCTCCTCGTTTTTGAACAGAAAACAAGACGAACAGCCCCAGTTACCAAGATAGAATAAATATCCAACATAAAATAAGTAATTACGGTAAGGTAACATTTTATATTAGAACATTAAGTGGGTCATAATTAAAAGTGACATACGAGTAATATTTTTTGGAAGAATTATTAACCGTAATAGTAATATTGATAAAAAGAGATTTTTTTTTAAGAATTACAACAGGCAGGCCTTTAATTTATATTAAAAAGATAAATTTGATAAAAAATTATATTAAAATGACTCATTAAATAGAATCTATATATCTGCGAATAAATTAAACTCCAGCTTTATCCTGAATCACACCTAATAATAACAAGTCCAAGAAGAATTCTTGGCGTGAAAGAAAATGGTAGTCACCGGGGGAAGAGAAAGCGAAATTAAGCCGGACATTCAGTAGCTGATCACCGCACATTTTGAATTTATACACCAGTATCTAATATATCTTTAAACAATTATCGTAATTATATATCTAAAATTTGAATATAAAAGTATTGATTAAACTAAAATAACTACGATTAGTCATCAAAACTCTTAGTGACGTCAAATATTTTAAAATTTAAAAAAAATATATTACGTCTAATATAATTAAATAATTTATTTAATTTTATTAATTTATTAAAGTTAGTTAAATATCTCTGAGAGCCATTGTAAACTATTTTATAATTCGAGATTATAAGCAAGCTAAATTCAACATTTATCTTTTTTTTTTTTCTAGAGAAAAGCTTTTAGACCGCTAGGTCATGAAGGGATTCACAGGAATTCTTTTAGTAAAAATCTGGATAGCATTTCTTCAGAAAAAATTACAAATCAGTGAACAAATTAAGTACTCCGTCGTATAAAACCTATTTTATAATATAATTATATTATAAAATAGTTTTATATTAAAAGATTAGAGGTCCAGATGAGTAAGGATCAAACTCTGAGAAATTTTCACGTGATTAAGTTATCGTAGGACTCGTGAAAGTTTTTTTCCCCTTATTTAAAGGGATCCGATCCATACTATAGCTTAGATGACAAACAAGATTTGAAACCACGCCCTTCTAATTTTCCATTCCATCGTGTCAGCGTTTAGCGAGAGGATAAAATCTATTATCATTTAAAACTTATTTAAATTTTAAAACAATATTATTTTATTATAATTTTAATCATAATATATAAAGAGATATTTTAACTCATAAGTATCTAAATTTACGTTGAAGATAATAGACGGCTCACCTTACTCAATATTAATATTATTTAGAAAAAAAATTATTTTATCATATCAAAGGTGAACTCAACTTTCTTTTTTTTTTTGTAAAATGAAAAAAGAAAACTTAAAAAAGTGAGATGCGGGGAGGGGAACGTGGCAGTCTACTGTGCAGCTAACAAGCACGTGCCACGGAGTCGCTCACTCTGGTTGGTGTCCACGTGACCATCTGCCCTTTCACCTACTCTCTCTGTCTCCGTACGCCGCTCCTTACATAATTTCAATTTATTATCGCATTAATTAATAGGAGCTAGGCAACGACTCCCTTATCAAATTTATTTTTGTAATAAATATCTAATTTTAAACATTTCTTACAGGTAGTGTAAGCGTGTATACAATGTGGAAGGGAGCAATGGTACGTAAAAAGATGGATGAATAATACATTATTTTCTGTATATAAAAATATATTAAAATTACTTTATTGATATATTAGAATTCTTTTGTTAAATCAATTTTCAAACATAATTTTTTTACTCATCTTCCCCAAAACTAAATAAAAGAGAGCAAAATCCAACATGCACGTGATATGATAATATAGAATAATATATGGAAGGCGTGGGAAAAGGTCCATATGAGGCACATCTTGAGGATAGTCTCTTCTCCTTAAGCTACATTTAAATTCTTTTTCTCACAGAGATAATTGGGACATTTGAGGTCTCATGGTCATGTCCCATTCTTTAATATTGATTTCCATTTCGTTGCGGATCTCAAGGGTCTTCGCCTTACCCCATAAGCCTGGTATATATAATAATCATCTCCTTCCTTGGCTTTTTCCCATCGTTCTAATTTTTCATGTGCGACTTATATGAAATATTTATTCTACTTATTTCTTAATTAATGTAACCAAACAGCCAAACTCTTATCCGCATAGATAGATACTCGTGACGAGGACTCTTCGTGGGTGCCTATTAGACAATTGTATCAGATTTTGGGGAACACCCATGCTTCTTAATCACCGAGGAATCCAATCTCATAATATTGCACTCAATCAAAATAAAATGACAGGAAAAAAATTCTATAAAATAATAAATATTAAAATATAACACTTATCAATAATGAATTAAATATTATTAAATATAGATTAAATGTTACTATCATAATATATTAGTTTAATATTTATTATTTTTTAGAGTAATTTTTTCTGTCAGTTTCCCATCGATCAATCACGTTTCATGAGTGAGATTTTAGAGTTTTTTCCCCGGGAGAAAATTGTTGACATTTCTTTCACGATATATGCTAATACAATTTCTATATCTTGACGTTGAAAAGCGTACAATCTACAGCTACCAATAAGTTGAAAACCCGGATGGCCCTGAGAAAAAATAAATAAATTTAAATATTGAGAATTGTATTTATCATAAGAAATAAAAATCTGTATAATTTAAGTCTCAAAATAGTAGGAATATTTTTTACTAAATAAAAAAGGTACTAACAAGCATTAAGGGCTTGTTTGGTTTAGTTTATAGAAAAAAATTTATAGAAAAAAAATAATTTAAAAGTGATTATAAATAATAGCTTATTGATAAGAATTTTAAAAAAAAATAATTTTAAATGAATAAGTATTTGGATAGTTATTATAATAATTATTTTTTTGATAGATAAATTATTATAAAGGGTATGGAGTAAAATAATAGAAAAAATATATATAGGTAAAGTGATAATTACACAGTTTAAAAATACTTTTACCATAAAACAAAATATTCTCATAAATTTATCTAAAATTATTATTTACTCCAAAAATTCTATTAGACATTTGATTACTGTTTATTTAATTAGTTTTAGTTAAAATCACTTTTAAAATCATAATTTCAAAAGAAACTAAGTAGACATTAAATATAAGTACTCTTTTTAATATAATTTTTAATTTAATATTGATTCATCTGCCATGAAGAACTAATATTTTATATTAAATCTAACTTATTAATATATATAATTGCATTTTACAATATATTATGCTGCAAACGTTTTTTCCCCTCGGCCCGTGAAAAAATATTTGTTTGAGATTACAATTAGAAACTCTAAAAATATTTATTTAGGTAATTTGATATAAAACACTTCTCCCATAGCAATAGCAAAAGTAGTTAAAATAAATAAAAAGAAGCTAAAAGAGGGAGGTACTGAGCAACTTGGATTATTATACCAATGCTAGTACCGTGAATACCAAGTTAAAGGTCAACTCTTACGCTTTTTCCTGAATAGAAATTTGTGTTCCAGTTAGGTAGATGATTTTTGGAAAAAAAAAAAAGGTAGATAGATTCTTTTTACATTATATCAAAAATTCTATTTTTTTTGGGGGGGAAGCTTTTTACGAATTTTATATTGATATATAAATTAATTACTGGTAATTTGTACAGACACGCATACATACCCAGACCCATGCCCACCCACACATGACTGGTGTGTCCTTTGGCAATTGGCACCAGATCCTCAATGAGTATTATATCCGATTAAAATATAATAATTTATTATATTTTAATTTTATTTAGATAATAATTAATTTAAGATAGTTCATATTTTTTGTTTATTTTTAAGAAAAATCAACTTCTTAATAAGTTTAAGATGAATTTTTATTTTTATAAATTAAAAGATTTATTTAAAAAAAATATAATATAATGTCAATTTTTTTAAAATTAGTTATCACTTGAATTATTATATTTTAATTAGATATAATTTATATGACATGACATTTTTTGTGTATATAAATATTTCTCAATCCACGTAGCATTTGTCATGCTAAAACTGATTTTGTTTTCCCAGTAATTTAGGTCCAAAATATAAAAGTTTACAATCAAAAGCCAGGGACATAAGCGCAAAACAAGAAGGAAAATGAGACGGAGTGCACAAAAATGAAAATAACAGAGAAAGGGCCGGGTTAGTTAAGACGTGTAGATTTTGTGATTTTGTGTTTAGCTTATGACTTGACTTACGTTTTTCTTACTTGATGGAATAATTGATAGAGTTAATTAAGCTGTTCATTGAATCTATAATATACCATTCATTTAATTAATTTAATTATATTAAAAAATTAATTAATATAATTAATTAAAATAATATAATTATCTTCTTTAATTCTTTATTCTTTTAGTCAATTATTATTAATAAAATATCAATAAAAATAATTTAAATTTTTTTAATAAATATAAAAAATTATATTTAATACTAAAACTAATTTCAATAGTTTGTAATTTCAACAAATTTTATGTTGTATATTAGTATTGATAAAGAGAACAGAGCCCACAAAAAAATCCAAAATACAAAAGGTGAAGTAACATCACAAGGAAGAGAGCAAATTACACAATTAGCCTATGCCTTTACGAAATTCATACTGTCGCCTCAAGAATATTCATATTAATTTATCTCCCCACAAAATTTTAACAAATTAAAACTAGTCCTACTGTTTATGACATTCCAAAAAGAATATTCAAGTAAAACTTGGCAGGATGGCATTTAATAATTCAAAGTGCTACAGATTTACTTGCTTCATTTCCTGTCCCCTTCCCAATACCTTGACCATCAAACGCTGACTGGGCGCATTGGAGCGAGTCCGTCTATAAAACACTAAGCCAACCCCTGAAACTGCGCCTGCAACATCCCCATCATCTCCATCTGCCTCTCTTCTTCTTCTTCATCAACTCCCACATTCGATTCCCTCCTCTAGATTCTGATCTCGCCTCTGATCATTGATCAGCCCTCGCTTGCCAATGGGTCTGTTACCAATCGTGGAGAGCTGGGCGGCCGAGGTGGAGGAGTTCCGCCGCACCGTGGTGGCCTGTGCCGCCTTACACCGGAGGAAGGACGATGACGGATTGCCCAAAAGCCCTCTCCCTTTGGACGTCGATGATGGCGATGAAGGAACCATGGTGTGTGTTACAAGCGGCGTTTCCTATTTGGGTATGGCTTTAGCCAATCATCTTTTGCTTCAGGGATACTCTGTTCGGATCATCGTCCATAACTCAGGTAATTCATTTATTCTTCTTTTCCTTCGATTCAATTCAGTTCCCTCCCAACATTAATCGGATTCCCAGTTATAAATCTCTAGCGTCTTAATTTCTTAATGTAGAAATTACTCTCTTCATCTTTCTTTTTAGTCTCGAGATTTTTGTTCTTTGGGGTGCGGTTTTAATTGTAACTTGGCATGTAAAAGTATAACTGAGACTGACTGGTGGTTTGACGGTATTGAACAAACAGAATTCGAATCTAAAATAGATTTTATCCGGGAGTTTTGATCGTGAAAATAACAAGCAACAGAATATAATATGCAAGTTTGGTGGTTAGGTAAAGTTCTTTTTTGTTAGATGTCAAATGTGGTTGAAACTGGAGAACCTGAAATCACTGAACGAATATGGGCAGCTAGGGGAAAAAGAAAAGGAACCCATAAAGGTCAACACTAGATTCCTCATGAAACTTAATGGCGGCCATTTTTTCAGCATTTATAGCTTCCTAGTCTCTTAGCCGTCTCACTTTCTGAAGAAAATTATGAAATAAAAAACTAAAAGGTACAAGTTGCCTTAAAAACTATTCGTGAATTTGATTAAGGAAATATGTAGAGGTGGTGTCAGCATGGACATTAATTAGTGCCGAAACACGTGAGTCTATTACCGGTTTAAGTTGAAAGTTCCAAATAATGGTTCCTGGGTTGGGTAGCTGCAACAAACTCCGCCATTGGAAGAATCCACACGGCAACACTGAAAAATTATGCACCGTGGTTTGGCACAGGATTGAAGCCTTTTAATTTTTTGCCCCTCAATAACGAAAGGAAATGAAAGAGTAAATTGGGAGCACTTATTTATCCCTATTAAATTTCATCTTCTCCTTTTACGGAGAAGAGCTTTTAGAGAGTCGTGTATCGTAAGTGGGGCAAGCAGTGAGAAGAGCGGTAAGGGGTCATCCGTCAGTGATAATAGGAGGAGGTCAGCATCGTTGATGGTGGCGAGATATATAAATGGAACATGGTTGAATTGAATGCTTCAAACGAGTGTGAGTGTACGAATTTGAATGGGGAGGAAATAGTCTACGTATGGGAAATAATTATGTTAATACTTTTCAATTTTCGTAGTTAATGTTGTAATCAATCAAGTGCGTCGGCCGTATTAAAGTAAAGGTATCCCGATAAGACTTGTCTACTACCTCCTATATAAAGAGATTAAAATAAATGAAGATGATAAAGACAGCATGAATAATGGATGCAGATGACATGGAGAAACTGAGGGAGATGGAGACGACGAGACAAGAGAAGTTGGGAGTGGCGATGGCGAATCTCACAGATATAGAGAGCCTGCGCAGTGCTTTTGAGGGCTGTCGTGGCGTCTTCCACACCTCTGCATTCACTGATCCTGCTGGCCTCTCTGGCTACACTGTAATTCTCTCTCCCTCTGCCTTCCATTCATGTTCATCGTTTTGTCTCATTTTCATATCACGACTCTTGGCCATTTCTTGGCCGAGGTGGCAACACCACAACCATCTCCACCCATAACGCCTGCCGCACGTGCAAGGCAAGAAAAAGTCATGCTCCTTCTTGTCCTTATTATATGCTGTTCATTTTTTCAAAAAATATCACTACTACTTGCTAATGTTGTCTTTATAGTTAAATTCATTAAATCCTAACACCATCATCATCTTCATTAGTATTTTAAGAAGAAAGAGTCAACAAAATAACTTTGAATGCGAAGAAGGCATTTTGTGAGGGGAAAATATTCTAGATTCCAAGATTTGGTTTAATGCACAAAATTGGCGTCATTCTGACGAGTTGGGTGGGTGTGATGTGCAGAAATCGATGGCAGAGATAGAAGTTAGAGCGACTCAGAACGTGATCGAGGCGTGCGCAACAACAGCTAGCGTGAAGAAATGCGTCTTCACGTCTTCACTATCGGCATGTTTATGGCAAGACAACGTGAGCCCTGTCATTAACCACGCCTCCTGGAGCTCCGAGTCTCTCTGCATTCGCAGCAAGGTATGATTCCCTTCCTCATGATAACAATATCCTCTCTGTTATATAGCTAAAGCTAATAATGCTTGTGTGTTGGAAATATGGCAGCTGTGGTATGCATTGGGAAAGACGAGGGCGGAGAAGAGGGCTTGGAAAATAGCTCAAGAGAAGGGTTTGAAGCTCACCACCGTATGTCCCGCTCTCATCACTGGCCCCGAATTTTGCCGCAGAAATCCAACCGCAACCATTGCTTATCTCAAAGGTAGTTATGATCATGATTCGAGCCCTGTTCTTAAAATAAGATCTAGATAGAGGCTAATCCTTCAAAATATGGGCATTGCGCAGGGGCACAAGACATGTATTCGCATGGATTGCTGGCTACTGTAGACGTAATCAAAGTGGCCCAAGCTCATGTATGTGTTTATAAGGCCATGGACGGCACCGCTTCCGGCAGATACATATGCTTTGATAAAGTGATAGATAGCACATGTGAGGCAGAGAAGCTGGCCAAGCAAACGGGGATGCCCATCGACAAGATCTGCGGCAACCACACGGACACCAACCCCCACAGAGTTATACTATCAAATCAGAAACTATGTAGACTCATGACTAGGCCACTCACATGTTCCAGTCAGCACAATTGATCGCCACCATCGGCGAAATATAACTGAATCATCAATATGGAAAATCTTAGAATGTGGAATTCACACCGTTATTATTCTGTATCGGATAAACAACAGCAAAACCATCCGTACAAAGCTTAAAATATATGATATTAAATCTGTATACGCACGCTCAAATTAATTAGCAGCGAATCATCACCACGTATTAACTACACCTGGGGTGTCCGGGTAGGGTACATTTAGGTTACAACATTTCCATTGTTGTAATTTTCTCCACTCTCACATAACTCTTCATAATCAACTTTAAGGATACTATCCTAAAGAACTTCCTGAGAGAGAATGGGAAGCCATGGAAGACCAATCCTATGGTCGAAACTTGTCTTCCCTGGCAGCCAGCGGAGGAGGATTAGGTTGACGTGGCAAATTTCAGAGTGATCCGAAGTTTTTCTTTTTCTTTTTGAATGGAAAGGGATTTCATTCAAAGAATGGAAAGATTACAAATGTCATATACAAAGAAAGACGAGCAAAGTGGTAAACAAAAGAGTAAAAACACTAATCTATAGCGGGTATGAGGTTCATTGCTCTAGAAGTATGATTAACAAACCTCTCTATAACCAACGGGGTTAGTTCGAGTAGTAAACGGCTTAATATTGCTTAAGCGAGATCTCGAGTTCAAGTCTTGGCGTATGTAAAAAAATTTCGTTAGAAGACTCACCCACCATAGCCAGGTGCGCAACGCGAGTCGAATTCGGATGTAATCGGGGTAAAGTTTAAATGAACCGAGTATAGCAGCGACGATATCAGATGGCCCGAAGGATTCATCGGAAAAAAGTCTTTTGTTTCGGGCTCTCCATAGCATCCAAGTGAGAGTGCCAAAAATGAGGGACCACTTCCTGGGGACCCGTATAGTATTTGATGTTGTCAATCCACCAAGCTTAGAGTGGGGAAGTCATGAATTGGCCAAGCTTAAAAGCAGGGGTCAGCAGCTTCCAGCATTCAGCAGCAAAAGGGCAGCGGCAAAAAATGTGGTCGGCGTCCTCTATTGCCAACCGACAGAGTTCACAGGTAGCATCTGTTATTAAGTGTCTGTTCTTTGCTGTTGGAAAAGAGCTTATCATGGTAGGCCAGCCAAAGGAATGTTCGAATGCGTTGTGCACCCGGCCATTTCCATATGAGGTTCCAGCAGCTTGACTCGTCATGCCAAGAGTCTTCTTTGGCTTAGTACGCAGAGGCAAAAGTGAATCCACCATTGCTAGCAAGGTTCCATGAATAGATGCCCCTACCACTAGAGCGTACGGGAGGGCGGGTAGCGACAATCAGAGGATTTGTGTCATGGGAAGGTTATCTTGGAACAGGTCCCATCTCCATTCACCAGTCATCGTCAAAGTCACTGATAGGTCGCATTAAGGATTGCTCGCTAATGTCAGAAAAGGCCTAGAGTTTGAGTGGGTCTAAATCTCTGATCCAATTGTCAGCCCAGAGGCGAACTTATCTACCATCACCAGGTTGCCATCGGAGGCCTAGCTCCGTATCAGGCTAGGCTTTAGCGATGCTCCTCCATTTGCATACAGCAAGAGGATGGGAGCATTGTTGTCTGCATAGCATAGTACGGGATTGCAGAGAGGACTGATTTTGCGAGGGTGATTCGGCCTGCAAGAGAGAGTGAGCGTGCCGTCCAAGTATCTAGCTTCTGCTGGAGTTTCTCCACTATGTAGAGATAAGTGTCCTTGGTGACCCTGGAATGTAGTAGAGGGTCTCCCAGGTACCTGCCTAATTGATCAGTTTTAGCATAACCCAGTTAGGAGCAGATACGGTCAGAATCATACTTTACATTTTTTGGGAAGAAAATTCTTGTCTTTGCTTGGCGGATAGAGTGGCCGGAAGAAGCACAAAAGTCAGCAAGGACTCTCTTTATTAGACCGACCTGTCTTGAGTTTGTGGTGCTAAAGAGAATTAGGTCATCTGCAAAGAAAAGATGGGAGAGGGGAGGGCCTTCTCTTCCCATCTTAATGGTTTCCCAATTCCTAGCAAGAGCTTCAGCTTGTATAACCTGCGAAAGTCTTTCCATACAGAGTACAAAAATATATGTAGATAACGGCCACCTTGGCGCACGCCTGGAGCAGGTGAAAATACCTCAGAAGGGGTACCATTCCAGAGCACTTGCATTGAGGGGGTAGATATACAATGCATAATCAACTTGATGGTGCTTGGAAATTTGGCATCTATGAGGGTCTCTTCGATGAAGCTCCGTTTGAGTCGATCAAAAGCTTTTTCAAGGTCAACCTTAATAGCCATCCATCCTATCTTCCCACTTTTCTTCCTCATAGAGGGAATAAATTCTTGGGCGAAGATGATATTATCCGTGATATTTCTCCCTTTAAGACTGATAAGGAAGAATCAAATCCGGCATAATAGGCTTTAAACAATTAGCCAGAATTTTCATGATCACTTTGAAGGCCACATAACATAGGCTTATTGGCCTGAATTCTGTTAGTTTGTGTGGCCTTTCAATTTTGGGAAATGTAATGAGAGTTCTATTATAGATGGAACCCATATCTTCACCCCCAAAAACTTTCTTGACCATGTCACGCAAGGAGTCGCCCACCACTTCCCTGATAGAAAAGAGCGTGGATTCCGTCAGCATCAGGCACTTTGAGAAGCTTCATGTCAAACAAGGCTCGCTTAATTTCTTCGGTAGTAACGGAAGCCGACAGAATAGACTAGGAGATACCAGGGACGAGGGGAAACATGCCATGGTGGGGATGCGCTATACTGTGCGACGTTGAATCAGAATAGAGGGACAAGAAGAATCGCCTCGCCACTTATTGAAGAGTATGTTCATCAACCCAATACCCTTCATCGTTTTGCGAGGCTGAGATTCTGTTCTGGAGTCTCCTGAGGCGTGCTTTGGTCTCGTAATATGCCGTGTTGCGGTCCCCTAAACAGATCCAATCACATCTGGATTTCTGGAGCCATAAAAATTCTTCATTGAAACAGGTGTCTTCGCTCTAAGGCTTGGATCAAGATCATGAAAGTGGTACGAGAGGGGGCAATCGTCTAGGCACGTTGGACTCCCAATATGCGAGCTCTGATTCGTCCCTTCTTTGCCCCAATATTCCAAAAACCTTCCTTTAAAAAAAAATTATATTCACCCACAATCCACAAAATCTCTTTTTCTCGATATTAGTATCGAACAAGATAAACCGTCTATTATCCTCACATATAAACTAAACACTTAAAAACTAAGATATCTCCTTAAATATTATGATTAGAATCACAACAAAATAATATTCCATATCGAACGCAATCTAAAAACCCTCTTTGATTCCAGTTAGAAGCAGCATCAGAGAAACTCTAAATTTTCAGCTAGATTGAACCAGGGGGCCCAATTATCTTTGACCAGGCTCCGGAAAAGATGGTGTGTTCTCCAAGAAGCTGAAAATTTGAAGTTCTTAGGCCTGCTGCTCCGAAGAAGTTTATTGGAATATGATATACAGCATTAAATAATTATACTCTACTATTATTATATTATTGTCAAAAAAAAAATCTCACCTGTTACATTTATCTCTCGCTACATTTACGCTTCTCTCTCCCCTCTTCATTATAATAAAATGAGAAGATAGTCATTATATTTCCTACAATTGACCTAGATTTTGACAAAAATTTTCAGAGTACAAGTGACTTGAAATGAATAACAGTGGCAATTCATATAATTCAATTGGAACAGCTAATTTCGCTTAAACAATACGTCAACCAGATATTACATTGAAAGGGAAAACTACAAGACTTAAAGGAATTAGCTCTAGGTTATTTTATTAATTGAGGTCCTCTAAATTTTATATTTAATATTCTGTTTACTTGGAATATCATTTTAATTATTGTTATTTTGATTCGCTCAGATTGAATGAAATGGGAAATTTATAACCTTTTCATCAATTTAATTTCCCCATTAAGTTTTGGGGGAAGGAATAATTTGAATAGGCTTAACCTAAGAACCAGAGAGGAGCGACGAGTTGCAAATCAAAGGAGGTGGAGAGAATATGTTTTCCTTACCTCTTCCTTAGATATATATAATTTTATGAAAACTGTGCTCAGTGCCCAATACACATAATGCAACAAAATTTGGAATTTTCCCTGTAGTTACCTATTCGTTAGACTGAATTCATAGGAAAACAGAGAAAGCAAAGAAGAGGCCTCAGAGATCTTGGTGGAAAAGAATCATCAGATGGGCGCTGCCCATCAAGAGTAGCAAATATTTTCTAACGTCACCGGCCAAACAAGTCAAAAATCCAAAAGCATATAAAATACTAAAGAAATAACCATACATTATAAACAATACGAACGAATGAATACACATATGATGTTGTCAGAAGTAGCTGGTTGTGATATCACGTATAAACAATATCAGTGGGAATCCGTCTGATTTTTTCATCACTCAACACCATATGATATGGAGATCCATAAGCAATATAGAGACGTTAAAGACTAAATTCAAATAATTGGAAAATGCATGACTTAAACATAGCTGCAACATTACATGCCGACAAAATCAGTGAGAATCCATCAGACTTTTCTCAACCTTCTACACATGTCAAATTCAAAAACCTAGAAAAACTTATGGCGATAAATTATATTCAAAAAAAGGACGAGCACAGAAAACGGTCGTATTCAACAAGAGAAAAATGATGTGTCTACCTTGTCACCAAAAATCCCTATTGGGAAGAAAAAGGGTACTCGGAGCTTAAGGCAGACAACATACATATAATCATATATATGTATGCATAAGAAATTCAATATAGCCTAACGATAGATTCATTGATCCAAAAACAGGACCAAAGAATTGCAATATTAGGCGAAAGAAATTAGATAAGTAAAGGAATCATAATGGCAGAAGGTTGGATATGAATGAGGCTATCTGTGCTCAAAGAGTCTTTTATTTAAAATAGGCTCAACTCATACAAGAGGTGTCAGAAATCAGCAGTTCATCTTCGCCCGCTTCGGAATAGGTAACAAGAGAATACAGAATTCGATGTAGATCGGGGGAATCGAAGTAGAATACCAGCGATTTGAAGGAAGAAAAGGAAGAAGGAGAGTGAATGAAAGAAAGCATAGAAATTTAATCTTTAAATAGGCTGCTCATATTAGGGTTTCCGATGCTATCGCCCTATAGAGCCGGATACTCACAGGCGAACAAGTATTAGGGTTTTGACGGCGACCAAAGGGAATTTATAACCTTCTGCAATGGGCTTTTTCTTGCTAACCTAGATAGAGAAGGAGGTCCGCTTCGTTTAATTGGGCCTTGATCGGGCCTTGTCCTTCGAGCTCTCGTTAAATATTTTGGCACAAATATGATAACAATAGGGCCCATTGTCCTCCATTACTTTAACTCATAATTTTATTTTATTTTTGTTGCTCACCCAATTCACCGGAATTTTATCCCGACTATTAAGGGTGTTTATGGGTAAGGCTGGACAGGGTAACCCCCTACTCAGTGCCCTGTCCGAAAAAAGCATGGGCTACATTTTGTAGCCCAATGCCCAGCCCTGCCAGGTAAAAGCCCTAACCATTTTAGGATAGACATAGGTGGGCTGGGCATGGGCGGGTTGGGCATGCCCAAGTTGTGATAACATGCTCATGTTGTAGAAAAAAATCTACAATTATAAACTTCTAAAATAATACCATATTCATATGTCTTCAAGAGTCAAATAATATCTATAATCCGCTGAAAATAAGGTAACAAAAAGATAATAATTAAAGTCTTAAAATTCATTGCATATAAAAAATACTTTGAAGCCTAAGTAGTTTGTAGTTATAACTTTACATCAATTTCTCAAATGTTGACAAGGATAAAGTATCTAAAAAATAAAATAAATAATTATAATTTGTAATATAATCATATTATGATTAGTAAAGTTAAAAAAATAAATATAGTTATAAATATTAAAAGACGCAACTTACGTACTTAACTACATATATTTCTAAAATGACCCTTTAGTGATCAGTAACTATCATATTCTCTCTTCCAAGTGTAGCATCTAGGGAGAAAAGTAAACAAATAAAAAAAGGGTGCTCATGGGCAGGGCAGGGCAACCCCCTGCTCGGTGCCTAGCCCAAAAAAAGTATGGGCAGCATTTTACAGCCCGATGCCCAGCCCTGCCCTATATTTATCGGGCTGGGTAGAGCTTTTTTTTTCGCGGGCTCGGGTGGGTATACCCGGCCACGGGCTTTATGAACACCCCTACCGACTACATCCAAATTTGTCCCGTGTCGCACACCTAGCTATAATGGGTGAGTCTCCTAACAGATATTTTCTCCATACGCCAAGGCTCGAACTCAAGATCTCGCTTAAATGATATCGAACGGGTTACTACTCAGACCAATCTCTGTTAGTTTTAACTCACAATTAGTTGCCAGGTTAAAATAACATTTTTTTTAATACAAAATCCGGAAGTAACATTTTTTTTTCTACACATAGATATCTCTTATTAAAAATAATTTTATTTGAGTTACTGTTAATATTAAATATATAAATCTCTCATAATATATATTTAAAAATTAATTCAGATTAATTATTTTTACTGTACCCAAGGTGTCAAAATGACACATTTTAAATATTATCTTTTATTATGGACCTTTCTGGGCCGTAGGGTTGGGGAATTTAATACTCCTTAAGCATTTTCTGTGTGTGTTTGACCAGCATTGTTTAAGCAATTTCTCATGTTTGTGTAACAAAAAAAAAATTCTCATGTTTGAATCTAATGGATAAGAGGGAAAATTATGTTGGATGAGCTTTATTGAAGTTGAACTAACTGGGGTATGAAATAATCAATAGCACGTAATGAAATATATTAAAATTTCAAAGACAACGACTATTTCGTAGTTCAGACAGACAGTACAAGTAATAATCTTAACTTTTTCAAAATCCAAATAAAGTCGCATAAACGTTCGACGCAAAATCGATAGCCTTAGTCCCTGAACTTCTGTAAGCATATAAACTTATATGAAGAAATATCGACATCGTTTCCTTTAAGAATTTGATTAAATTTTCCAAATCTGTAATGTTTTTAACGAAAACGTGTAAACATCTGAGTCAAAGATTACAGATCACCCTTTTCTATTATGCCACAGAACGGCTAACCAACCTTCTTTTCCTGCCGAAAGTTGAATGATAAATTAAACCCATGACTCTAATCATGAAAAAGCAAACGAAGTCCTACTTTCCAACTTCCCGAATCTCTCTTTTGAACAGAACAAATCACACCTCTTATCCTAATCTGATTCTAATTTCCGTCCTCTTTTCTGATCCATGAACCCACTCTCTCTGATCTGTCAACTAAGAGTTCAAAGCGCATGCGTACAAATCATGACCTGAATCATCAATTTAATCAAAAATATATAACAAACGAAAAGATCAAAAGCCAAAACATTTGGTGTAAGAGAGACGATCAACAGTACAGTGGTAGACCGGACCCCTCTGGAAGCCTGTTAAAAGAAATGAAAGCTCAAGAGTGAGTGCACGTGCACACTGTCTCTCACGTGCCTGATGGCTCAGAGGGAGTTGAAGAAGAGCTATGGAGAACAGCAACATTTCCCATGTTCCCTCTCATCGGGACTCGTCAACGGACACATTTTTTTTCCTATTATACATAATAGGAGTACTACTTCTCTCAGCTTTGATTAAACAAAGTAGAAAAGGGGTGCTCCGGCTATTAATTTACTATTAGTATATAGCTTTACGGATTACCATAAAATAGTTTATAAGGCGCAGAAAGAGATTATTCTCAGTGGGGTGATACTAAATAATCTTGGGGCTATTTCAGATGGGTGTTTCTCATCATCATCCTCATCAGATCGAGTTTGTGCTTTCAGTCTCACAAATATCAAGCCATCACTCTCAGAACCAATACTCCAGATTTACTCTCAATTCCTGCAACCACAGATCCTCCTCTTCCTGCTGTGAGGTAATTCATCGCTTCAACTCTTCCGTGTTCTCTTGTGTTTTCCTTCTCATTCTGCAGTTCTTTACTCAATGATGCATGCCCTGCATTTTCTTCTTCCAAATCTCCCGTTGAGGTTTGGATCTGCACACCCCTATAATTTTCTGCATTGTCTGTAGAAAAGTTCTGATACTGTTTTATGATTTCAAACCGGCAGAAATAAGCCAATACTTATGTCAGCATTTAGCATAAATGATGGATATGGACTCAAAACACTTTTTAGATACTTAGCTTGTTCTTCGGCCATGGGAGAAATAATGTGGTTCACCCTGAATAGGACAGGGAGGATTATGCCATGTGTGAGAGTGCAGGTCCTCGAGGTAGGGCACAAGGGGTTAGGTGTTAGTGGTTGAAGCAGATCCCATGGCATGCAAACAGTGTAATGTAGGATGTGTGCATAGTGCCACCATAATGCCAATGCCATTATTCTGAGACTCAATCATGTGCTTTTTGGGAACACACAGCCACCTCTTTCTTCTCACATGTGTGCCTTGTTGGGTACTAAAGAAGGTGGGGTAAACTCCTCTGCCATCTATGGCTGAGAATTAAATGCTCCTTTGGAAATATTGTGAGACGGGAAATTTAACCACAGTTAGGCACAGTATTAGTAGTACCATATAATTTAGAAAACTTTGCAGATACATCCATTCTTGCACAGTCTTGGAGAATGGGCTCATTGCTCTTGTTTCTTTTTTCAATTGAATTCATCAAAGAAGGTTTTTGAACTATGGTTCTCTTGATCTCTTTTCCTCTTCATCAGATGAATGCCATATTAGTTCAAACTTCAAATTCCTCTGGTCAAAGTAGATCTTGTAGGATTGAGATTTTTTTAATCTAGAATATGTGAAGTTTACACAAGTACATGTTAGTCTGAGTTGGATGCTCTGGTGACAGAGTTATTTACTAGTTTTTTTTTCTTTGTTATCATATTGGAACAGCAGGCACTGCTTATTTCATCTATGCTTCTTTCTTCTCACGTATAAAATAATCCCACGTGAATCCAGCGTCGTTTTGCCAATTACAGGCTTTGTCATGTTTAGAAAGACTAGTCTTAAAAGTATAAACTTGCAATTTTCTAATGGTTCTGTTGTAGTTTCATAGAAAGACTCTCTCTCGCTCCTTCAGATTCCCATCTTACAATATTGCATTTTTGACAGTGATTTAGTGAGCCATGTTTCAAGAACTTGGCAATCCGTAGGATTCCCCTGATCTCTTCTGGTCACTTCAATTTCACTAGTCTCAATCACTCGTTTTCCTTTCTTCTTTTTGCTAATGACCACATAAACACAAGAATAATAATCACCATTTCCCCTTCTTCTTTTCCTGTACTTTTCTGGGCTTCCTAGCACAAATAGCCAAAGATAGCCATGAGAGAGAATTGAAAGAAATGCTAAACAACAAGAGGCCAGTACAGAGACAGAGCACTAAAATAGGAACAAGACGTCAAGTGATCATTTGAAGGAAACTTACATTTTCATAAAAGCTTTGGCTTTTATTCTTTGTGTGTCTCGTCGACCTCACTTACCGTTTCCAAGCTGATCTTCTTTTTCATTGAGGCAATAACACGTTACCTCTCCGGGTCACCATATCTAATTATCATTCTACCCCTATCACTTCCTTCTAATCGCCCTTGTACTTGCGGGGCATTGCTGTCTCGTTACTTCAGTTAGTCACGTTTCCTTCTTAGGTCAACTTCCACAGTCATGGGTTTACCCACTAATCATGTGAACGGAGTGAAACATAGGCAACTGTAAATCGTGTTAAGAGTATTAGTATATATGGATATCATGATTTCAAAAACGTTGTTTGTTTATGGTTACATAAAAATATCAACATTTTTCTTTTTTAAAACTGATAGTTCTGTTTGGGTCAACTTAATTTCTGGCAAATCAGGCAATATAATAAGAGCATGTTACGATCATCACATTATAATTTTAATAACGGGATCTTTATTTTTTATTTTTTTTAAATGTTTGTTTTTGATGGAATTGAATGACTAGCGAGAGACTTGTAAACTTCACATTTTTATACAAGAGTTGCATAATTTAAATTCTGCAGTAACTTCAAAATTTAGTATTTATGATTTAATATCAATGTAGAGTTAATTTAACAATATAAATATAAAATCTTATCTAAATTTTTTAAGTCTGAAATTCAATTTTTATATAAAATACGTATTGGGAGGCACAACCGTGATATGATAATAATTTAAAAAAAATGATTTATGATCTAATAGAATAGACAATTTATGTATATAAAAAAAATTAGTATCACTATATCCCATTACATAGTTTTTTATTAAATTTTCAACATCTAAATTTATTTTAGCATTTAAAACGTTTATTCCACGACCTCGTTATTCCAAAAGATTTGGTAAGGAGTTCTACAGGTATAGTATCTAGGCTGATAAATGGTCAAAAATAATGGTCAATGAGTTAGTAAAGTCAAGGGAGATACGATGCTGAAAATGTAAAGTGCCAATCCACTCAATGGTTAAATCAATAAGAAGAGCAATAACCAGTCTCTGATCTCTTCGTGCTGTCCACCGACGCTGAGCAAAGCGCGTGACTGTAACTCTCTCTCTCTCAAAAGAACTTGACTCTGCCTTTTTTTTCTCCCTTGTCTAATTTAAAGTATGGTAGTGCTGTTACATGGTTACCAATTAACGACCGGGTTTACCAAGATTAAAATGCATGGAAACTCAGATCTTACGGTTTGCACTTTGCAATACGTATGAGTGGGAGAGGCTCTACCAGAGTGTGAGTGTTGAATTGAAGTTGCTGATCTCTTCTTTTTCCTTTTGGGGCAGGTCGTCCCTGAATTCAAACGAAACTGTTCCCGGAATTCACATGGAAGATCAGCGTCCTCGATCATCGCCTAAAAAACCGTCGAGGGAGGCCTCTCCGGCTGGGCCAACCACCAGGAGGACCAAGGGCAGGTTCGCCGTCGACGATAGCGGAGATCTGATAGAGTGCTCCGGCAAGTATTGCCGGTCATGCACCGCCGGGATCATAGCCGATTGCGTGGCCCTCTGTTGCTGCCCCTGCGCGGTGCTCCACTGCTTCGCTCTGGCGTTCGTCAAAGCTCCGTGGGCGGTGGGGAGGAGGTGCTTAGGTTTCGGGAAGAAGAAGAAGAAGACGACGAAGAGGATAGAAGACGACGTCGTGTTGGAGAGGAACCAACACAGGGGAGCGAATACGAGAAGGGGATGGGTGGAAGAGGGCATGCTAGAGATCGTTTCTGGGGAAATGGCTTTCGAAGCCGAGAAGGTGTGGAAAGAAATGTATGAGATAGGGCATGTTGGTTTCTTTCACAGGAATTCCAACTGAATTCACTTGTGCCGCCATTTCCGTATTTCAGCTTTTAACCCAGAACCATTGAAAATAACAATAAAAAAAAGAGTATTTCTAATTCATTGCCGGCGAATGCAATTCCTCATTCGCCGAGCAAAACAATATCGTCTTCAGTCTCTGTCTCTCCACTAATCGTGTGGAAATCGAGTTCCTCGGGCCTACCTTTCGTCGACACTGCGTTATTTCTCTGTATGGTTTATATACACCAAACCTGCACAAATCTCTCGTGCGAGAATAACAGGGAGATCTGAGTCTGTCAAATGCAAGTGCAATTTAGTCTCTCGTAAATGCATATTTTGAATTCCTTAGAATGAAATTAGTGTAGTGTTATATTAAAGGAGGCATAGAAATTAAGGGGTGGGGAGCACATGCATTATTGGAGGAGGTACGTGCATGATAAGACAGAAAGAAAAGGGGTCCGTAGCAGGAGCAGCGTGAAAACGAAGAAGAAAAGACATGGGAGGCGAGAGAGAGAGAGAGAGAGGTGAGGACTGTGCCGTATTTGGAAGAGGCTGTGGTTGTAGAGTGTAGGGTAGGGGCGAGAAAGGAAAATCAGGTCACCCACGTGTGAGTGTGGAGTCAAGCAGGCATCTTGTCAAAATGATGCAACACGATTCGTCATCCTACCGCTCCTTCAACCCGGCCCATAATCAACTTTGATGGGCTTGGGCTCTACACAATTTTCAGCCCATCATTCACACATTGATACGCATGGTTTTTTTCTTAAGTACCCAAGTTTTTTTTATACTTGTAAATCCTATATGAGCTCTGTGTTTTATTTAGTAAGAAATTTCGTAAGTATCTTATAAATATTTTTTAAATTCAAAGACTATGCCCTAATTTTAATGGAGAACTGATACCAAATCAACCTAAATTTTTTTATATAAAAAATCATAGTTATTCCTAAGCTTGAATAAAATAAAAGAGATTAATCTTTTAAAATATAGTGTATTTGGATTCAAATACCTATTAAAAATACTTTCATGTTTAATGTTTGATAGTATTTCAAACAGAATCATCTCCAATAAAAAATATATATGCTTAGAAAAAAATATTTTCCTATAACGATCTAATTGAGATTTTTAAAGGCATAACAACATTACATACAAAGATATTCGTAACATTTATTGGATGTTTTTGCAGAGAGTTTGCTATTGCTGTTGAATAAAAATGGGTAAATTTCTACCAAAAAATGTTAAATAAATCTCCTTTTTAAAAAAAAAACAGACGTGTCTTAATTTTTTCAATAGAAGTTAAATAGAGAGGAAGTCCCTTTTCTTGGCCATCAAATAGGAACGAAGTCAAGTGTATAAAAAAGGGACTATATCAAAGATGGTTAGTTAGATTTACAAGTTGGTGTAATATTTTTTATATTAAATATGTCATCTTTCACAATTTGATCATACAAATAAAGTCTTCAATGATGCAGTTAGGGATTATTCAAGCAATGAATAATACAGGAGACACGTATTTTCATGCCTTGTATGGTACGCAATGGTTTGGCATGGCATGCAGGATGCAGCCACAAACTGCCGCTAAACGTTATTGTCGCTTTCTCTTTTCCTTCAACTGTCGTTTTTACGGCCAAATTTTGAATGGCAGTTTCGGTATTTCACTGAGCTCAGAGAGGATGGATGCCACCGGCAATTCATTTCACAAGCAAAACGGCACGAGAACACATCATTCACGTCGTTTTGGTCACAAAAACAAAAAAAGACTAATATCGGACTTCGGATACGAAATGTTAGATTGTTGCTAGTAAGTTGAAAAAAATTCGCGTGTCAAAATCGGAAGCGCGCGAACTCAGTGAGCTGAAGCAATGGCAGAGAGTGAGCCTACTCGGATCTTGATGGGAGTGAACGAATCGACCATCAAAGGGTACCCAAACCCTTCCATTAGCAGCAGAGGAGCTTTCGAGTGGACTATCAACAAGATCATTCGCTCCAATACTACTGGTTTCAAACTTCTCTTCCTCCACGTTCAAGTTCCTGATGAGGACGGTGCGCTTTCTCCATTTCCTGCTCTGCGCTTGTGTATTTTGCGCATCCGTTGAAATTTTTTGAGACTGGCGCGTTTTGATCAGTTTTGTTGAATCTGCTAATCGGATTGTCTGTCTTTTTAGTGTTGGAAACTTATTTGCTTGAATTGCACCTATATGCGCTGACTAGCATAATCATTATACTCTGTCGATGTCTGATTCCGTCGAATTTGCATTAGTAATATTCATTTGGTTTCTGAGAAAATGGAGGAAAGAGGAAGGGAGGGAAGCGGGCGGAAGGGACGGAAATTTGTCTCCATTATTTGTTTGGGTGGGTCCGGTATAGTAGAGGTAATGAATCTGTTTAAGCGCGAGTGATGCTGCATTCTTTTAGGCGGACTGAAGATGACTTGGACCGAAATAGATTAAAACCTAGATTTTAATTGTTTTACTCTCTATCAAGTATCAAGAAGGATCAGATAATTATAGGTATAGCTAGTTATATATTTGTTTCTTAGTAAAAAAAAAAATTGATATATGTAATAATTTTAAAAGATTCAATCATGTGATGCTGATTTTCTTTTTGGTAAAACTTAAGAATTTCTCGTGGAACTTTGGAGAACGTAAATGTAAAACTATAAAATGTACTCAAGTTTTCTCCTAATGGATCCTGCTTTTTAGTAGATAAATTGTTTTTGAGAAGAGAGTCAGTTCATATTTATGTAGAGAACTCACTTAAAGAGAGTCATAACTATTCTTGAACGAAACCATGAACAAATCAGTTTTAATTGTTTTTAATTTGTTTTCATCGGATATTCTGCATTGATATTTTTGGACTATCCAATTCTTAGCAACCTTGCCTTTATGCTTTCCACATTTCACTGTTGCCTGGTGAATAAGGAAGGATTTGAATTCTGTCAACGCTGCAGAATGTGGCCTAGAACTGTCTTTTAAAGATAAAATTAAAAAAGGTATGATGTCTAGGAGGTTACTTTAATGTGTTGTAGTTGAGGTTTGATCTGTTTATTCTTCAACTATAGCTCAATTCACGTATTAATGAGAATGAACGTGGTTAACATTTACTGCTGTTAGGCAACCAACAGATGCCTAAGTCTCAGTCTGATGCTAGAAGGGCCAACTTAGGTCATATCTTGGATAGTACTCTTGTTCTCAGTATTTTTGTATATCAGACTGTTTTTCTGTAGCCTATATCCATCTCTCATGCAGGTGAACTGACCACAGTATGGGCAGGCTTCAGTTGCTGTTTGTTTAAGTAAATTTTATGTTATTCTATATTCTTCATAGAACAATTATTTTCTATCATTTGGAATTGTTCATAAATATCTTTTTTCCTTCTGGGTAAAAGTTTGCCTCTTCTCATGCAATGCCTGAGATTATGCTGTATAAGACGATTCTATCTCCCTTTAATACTTGCTGAGAAACACTTTTGTTAGCCGTCAAACTTTTACAAAATGGAAGAATGTCTGAAATGACAAGTGTTTAGATCTTTGTAATTATTGAGTGATTGATAATGCCTAGCAATTTAGAAACGAGTACGACAATCTAAAGGTTGTGTTTATTGAGTTATTGTGATTTGAAGTCAACTTTATTATTTTATATCTTTTGTTCTTGATGATATATATGTATTTGCATCCACGCCATACATTCTATATCTAACTAGTTTGCAGTTATATTTTGTGAAGCTAATAAGAGGACCTACAACCTGATGGTGGTATCTTAACTTATTTTTGCTAGGTTTTGATGACATGGATAGTATCTATGCATCACCTGATGATTTCAAAAACATGAAGCAAAGAGATAGGGTTAGAGGACTTCATCTGCTGGAATACTTTGTCAGTAGATGTCATCAAATTGGGGTAATACTATTCGATGAGCTCAATCCTCTTAATTTGCACTGGTCTGAAAACATATATATATATATATATATATATATATATATATATATATATATATTGTCTTGACATGCCCACTAATTGTAGGTGGCCTGTGAGGCATGGATCCGACACGGAGATCCTAAAGAAGTAATCTGTCATGAGGTGGCACGAGTACGGCCAGATTTTCTGGTCGTGGGCAACCGAGGCCTTGGCCCGTTCCAGAGGTATGCACTAATGCATATACTTCATTATCACATGAAGCTAGAATTGCCCGAGTTTTAAGGCCGAAATAAAATGGCTCTATTATTTGTTTTTTGGTATATAAAATATGCTTAAATCTCATGTTATCTTTTTTATTTTCCCTAAATATTTTACTGATTTAAATTACTGGGAATGTGCTGTGCAGGGTTTTTGTGGGCACTGTTAGTGAATTTTGTGTGAAGCATGCTGAATGCCCTGTCATTACTATTAAACGCCGGGCCGACGAAACCCCTCAGGACCCAGTTGATGACTGATGTCTCTTCAGGTGCTCTGGGATCTGGAAGTCCTTGCTTCCCCACTTTCGTTCTGTTGTTATATGTCTGACATTGGGGATTATCAGTGTTGATTGAGCTAAGGGAAAATGAATGCCCTTTAAGATTTGTCTAAGTAGATGTTCAATATGGGATGATGAGAAGGATCCGAGCTTTCTTCTTCCTTGTTCATCTTCCTATTGCTTCGATATGCGTATTTCCATTTGTGTCTATTTGGGTGTACAGATATGTCACAGCATATTTCAGCTGCATAATTGTTTTGTAATTCTGATTTCTTGAGACTTGCACATTGGTGCTGGTTTCAGTTGGAAATATGCGTGCTATCACGAGTAGAACATTTTCCTGGCAAAGTAGTAAGATGCACTGCTCATGATCAAAAAATTTCACTTTGAGAGGACAAAAATGTGATCCAACAAGTCATCAGAATGATATGAAAAGGGGATAGCAGATATCCCTCCTCTTTCTTTGCAATTTGCATAGAGGTCCATGATTGTTATTAAATAATTTATGTAATATTTATTAGAAGAATTATTATGAGATTTAAAATAAATGATTTAATTGTTTAAAAATTTTAATAACAATTAAGAAACCAATTTCAGTGTAGGGAATTAAAAATACGTTAATGCATCTTATGATTTTATAGTGATTAAGTACTTTTTTAAAAATTTTATAGTAATTTTTTCTATTTATTATATACTATTTATAATTATTATTTAATAAGGTTAAGATTAAACTATTTTTAGAGGTATAATTAACCTATTAAAAATATTGCAATTGACTCCTCCAACTAACAGAACATTAGCCTCCGTTAAATCCACTGTTTACCATCTTCAACAGACAAGAGACACTACTGTTCTTCCCCTCTTTCCTGAAAACAGATCACGGAAACCTTAAAGCCTCAAAGTGGCGCTGCTCAATCTCTCTGTGGACAAGAGAACCAAGGAGCCACCGTATTCACTTGATTCTTTCGTTGTTCTCTCTCGACTGCTTTCTTTCTGGTCCTTCTTTTCTTTTTGGCTCAGAGAAAGAGAGTGAGAAATCTCATTTACAATCTCAAAGACAAAGCCTCCATTGTTGCAGCAACCAATCACAGTACCTCATCTCCTCCGTCGGAGGACTGAATCGCTGTCCTCCTCTCCAGGAGAACAGGGGCATCTCTTGTCTAATGAAGATGATGAACAGTGTGTCACAGAAAAAAGAAGATGATGAACAGTAGCTTTAACTGAGGTGGCACCACTAAATACCTTAGCTGCTGATTGCACGTCCAAAAATAATTCCGATGCTAGGTTCGCGTTAACCCTATTTAATAACATTTACGCTATATTTGGTAAGGATTTTAGATTTGAGGGAAAGGGTGCTCTCTCCTGAAATTTTTTAAAAAAACGATGATAGTTATTCCTTTCTATTTTTAAAGAAAGTAGGAGTTACGTTCTTCTTTTTTTTTTCTTTCCTAATCTCCCCTCTAAAAGTAAATTTTTTAGCCGTTAGCAATTTTTTTTAATATTAATCTCAATAAAATTATATAATTTCTCTTTTATTTTTAATATTTTATAATATTATACCTTTTATGCCATTCTCTACCGTACCTCCTAGCTGAAATATAGATTTTAATCAAATATTTATTTTATCTAATAGCTTAATTCATTGTATCTTGTTAAGTTTTAATTTTTTTTTTAAGATTATGTTCATATAATTCTATTATATATATTCAAATTATTTTTTGAGCTATGGAACTAAATTTTTCATTTTATTATTTTTATTAATAATTAAAGCTATGACAATATAACTATACCAAAAATCTATTTAAATTTTAGAGAACTAAAATAATCAATTTTTTATTAACTATCCTCCTTTTTCCTTTAAACCAATTAAGTAATCATTGAAATCTCTCTATACCTTCCTTCCCGCCAACCAATCCATATAAGGGATAATTAAAATAATCCGGGATAATCAAAACACAAAAGATGAATTTTTATGTATTTTTAAATTAGTATTTTATTCTTGTTATCAAATAAGATGGATGGTCATTTTTTGTCTCCAGGGATAAGAGACAAGAAAGTCCGACTGGCAAAACTTGTTACGATAAGTTGTTTATTTTATCTTTTGGAGTTATTTGACTTCAAAAGAAAAATCGCTTACATCTAACTGAAGAAATTATTTCTGCCGAAAAAATATCACTTCTCTTTCTAAAATAAAAGTAATATTGTTGTTTAGAAGTGTTTTAACCTACGTCTTCGCTTCTCGTTTTTACTCATTCTCCACCCACCAGGTACAGTAATATTAACCAAGAAAGTGTTGATATCGTTGAAAAATTCTTACCCAGCTACTATGTCAAACTAATTGCTGCTTCCTCACAATGCTTCCCGTCTTCAGGGAACCGACCTCAGTAAAACTAACAAGCCACCGTTCCCGAATAGAGGCCCTTCATAATAAGTAAATAAACACGAATGATTTGCCCATTTATAGGCTATATTAATAAATCCTAATATATCCATGGTATTATTATTGTGAGTTTTGCCATGTATTGATATTAAAAAAAAACTATCATGTCCAAATAACTTCTTAGCGATGAGTAACGACTAACACACTCATATTATTTCTGAAATCAGAATATCAAAATATTAAATGAAAGCTACAACCAAATCCATACGAATAGGTTGCCCAGAAAGATCCACGGTGAAGATAAGAAATGAAGAGGGATCGTGATCCATGACAAAATAAAAAAGGGACAGATTTTCCCTATTTTCCTCCCCAGTCATGATGACTTCTTCTCACAGCAAATACAAGTACTTGACCCAAGATTATATATATTAAAAAGATCACGATGAAAAAAAAAAACAGAAAAACACTAATAAAAGAACTTCAGTTTTAATCCTTACATGCTGTTTTAGGCAACTATGATAAAAGACAGAAAAAAAAAACGCTGTTGATCTCTCTATACAGATTATGCATGCAACAAATAAAATAGCTAAGACCAGAATCTGAGGAGCCATCTATGCCAAATAATTTTAGACTACAGCTATTACGCATACAAATTGATCCTCAGATAACATAGACCACTAAAAAGCAAATGACATATTACTACTAAACCTACCCTGATCAGCTACACTACTAATACAAGTCTTTCTAAGACGAAGATTCAGCCATTTTTTTCACACTCTCCAAGAGCCCTTTTATGTCGCTCCGTAATTTTTTCTTTATTATATCTGATAGCATACCTTCCGATCCTTCCAGCATTGTGCTCATAGCCTCAAGCTTCTGCTTTATGAAGTTCAGGTTGGATACTTCAATAATAGGTGACTGTGAAGCAGATTGCTTGGCCGGTGTCCTGTCTTTCTTTCTCGCAGGAGAAGCTTTGGTCTTCGATTTTCCACCATGTTCCCGTGACTTGGATCCAACTTGGCGGTGCCCGAGCTCAAATTTGACCTCACAAGATCCGAAGGGGCTCACATTTTTTGAATGATTAAAGGCCACTTCCGCATCAGAAGTTTTCAGGAAGCATACTCGAGCAGTGTAATTAGTGCAGAATACATCTGTTTCTGCTTCCTTCAGAGCTCCAAACTGACTATACAACTTTATAATTTCAGATTTTGAAGGGAGAGAAGATCCTAGTCCAAATGACATAATAAGTGCTGCAGCTGAAACATTTTCGTCACCACCCTTTTTGTCTTGCTTTTTATTTTCAGCAACCAGCTTTTCCTTAGGCGTATCAGAAGCAGTATCCATCTTCTTCCTTCTCTTCCTCTTCTCAGAGTCATGATTAGGTGACGTGTGATCAGTTAGGTTTTGGGATTTCCGTAACGTCCCAGGTTCAGATTCTGGATTCTTTCTCTTCCTGCCAGGTCGCCGTTTGTTGCACAATGTGAAGAAGGATCCCCGGCGATACATTGAGCTTCTGAAAACAGAAACAAAATCCACAATCTTATCAACAAAATTAATATCCTTAGGAACTTGTGGATTTAAGGCAACAGAGCGAACTTCAGATATGACTTCTCCAGGAGAAGCCTGTATTTTCTTCAGATCAATAGTCTCCTTCTCTTCTGGTGTTTGGGAATTTAACTTATCTGTAAGATCATGATCTATAGCAGGTTTCTTAGGGATATTCTCCTGAATCGCAGCAGGTTCTTTAGGCGTAGTCTCTTGAATCGCAGCAGGTTCTTTAGGTATAGTCACTTGAATTACCTGACCATCGTTCTTCAAAGGAGTGGGGGTCCCTAGGAGCTCACCAGCAGCTCTGGTGATCTTCTCTGATATTAGGGCTTTAGTGGAATCCTTAACCGATGTTGTTTCTTTGTCACTCTTCTTCTGCCCTCTGCTTGGAGTTGTGAAAGGAGGTGACAAGTACTTGCTTTTCTTCCTTTCTCTTGACAAATAACCCTTCTCATTTTGTTCTTTCCCATCTTTCCTGTTCGAGTGCTCTTCTCTTATTACATGGGCTCCATCAGATTCCGTTTTACTCTGAGCACTATTATTACCTATATTCTCTTTCTTCTTTCTCAAACGTGATAATGTGCCCTCGTTGGTAGTTTGATTTCCTCCATGGCCATCATTTTCGCTACTTGGTAAATTTTGATCATTACTTGGAGGTGACCCTTGCATCTTCTGCGCTTGTATAGTTGTCATTGTATCCTCAAGGCTTTTCCTCTTCTTTCTACCAGATGACCCTGTTATTTTGCCAGAGTTAACTACTTCATTTTCTACCTCCTCGTTAACTTTGGTATGAAGATCATTGTTCTCTCTTATAATTTCGGCAATGCTTTTCTGTTTTCTCCTATGCTGCAATCTAGTCCCTGAAGAATGATTTGCTTCACCAAGTTTTGGACTAGGAAAGGAATATTCCTCATCAGAGGATCCTTGGACTGTTGTCTCTTTGCGACTGCCTTTATCTACAATTTCATCAATTGTGTTGTCTTCAAGTCCAGGAACTTGCTGGGGCGCATAATAATTAGGCAACTTATAACCTCCTCTAAACAGATAAAAGGCTGAGAGCCGAGCCTTTAGTATTTCCAGCTCAAGAACACTACTGATAGCAATGACCTCTGCAATCTTTTTCACTCGAGAAAGCAACTCAACTGGGTCAAAAAGAGCAGTCGAAAGTTTCTCTATACCATCCTCAGGTACAAGAACTCCATCCTTTATTCCAGAGTTCTTTGCCAACAGGGAAGAAATGTCAACCTTACTTTTCCTAGAGACACATGAATTAGTCATCTTCAAATCTAAAAGCCTACCAATCTCCATCACAGCATCTTGTACAGCATTCACAAAAGCTTTGGAATTACTCTGTTTCACCATATCTTCAAAGTTCTCCTCAAAGGACTTTAATTGAGATGGATGGCACCAAGCAAAGGTCCGATCTCCAAAGTAAGCCACAAGGAGTCTATTCTTTTGCCTCAACTTCAAAGCATAATCTGATGCATCAGAAGGATCATAGATCCGTCCAGGCCACCAGGGATGACTCTTAATTTTGCCCCAGACAATATCACCGACAGAAAGTCCATAATCTTCATCGCTGGCGTCTAATTCCTCTGAATCCTTGTTCTCACTAGTCTCCACAATTGGAACCTCTATTGTCACAACTTTTTCATTATTTTCTTTACTTTCTCTTTTCTTCTTCCTACTTGATCTCTTCTCAACGCCAACCCCTAGCGAACCATCCCCGCTTGAAGAATCAGCAGCTCGTGTTCTTCTCTCGGTAGAACCATAATCAGAGTTTAGCTTACCAGCACTGTCACTCCCACCACCATGATAAAAATTTACATTTCTGCCACTTTCCCGCATTTTCAACAGCGAAGAGACTCCATTCATCTCAGAATCACCCAAACCTTGACAATCGTTTGCGTTGGAGATATCTATCTCTCGGCCTCTCCGAATCGGAGTTTTTGCTGCAACGGCCCTACTCTTGACCACTTCTTCCTCGCCATCACCCAAACCTCCATTTCCATTGCTTGAGAACCTAACACCAATTTCTCGACTCCCTCCTTTCGAACTGCCAAGAGCTTCCTTAAGGGTCTTGCTCTCAGACTTTGAACCTCGAGGCTTATCATTTGCAGGCGCAAGGGATGAACCCTCCATCGAGGTTTTGGATCGAGTCTCAACCGTGCCCATAAACAAAAACTCTTCCTCAAGAAAATCAGCCTATTACGAAGGAAAACATGGAGGACATGTAAGAATAAACAAATTCTAGGGTTTGGGTTTAAGGGTGGGTGTGAGCTAACAAATTGGGATTTAACATATTACTCACTAGTGGAAGATCAAAGGAAATCGCATAAAAAGGAACTAATAACAATAATCGAATGAAGCAAAACGAATAAAAACGAAAAGGAGGAGGGGTACCTGAAGAACAAAAGCTAGGGTTCCCAAGTTAATGCCTTGGAGCGATTCTTGAAAATAAACAACTCAAGAACTGATCAGAGGAAGGGAGAAACAAAAGGAGAACGGGAGATGAAAGAAGGCGAATCCGAGTCTGAGCAAATATATTTGCATTCATTCATTCATTAAAATAACTGGAGAAAGGATAGAATCAGAAGGGAGTGTGCTGAAGGAGCGAAATAGGCGCATATTCTCGAGTGTAGGTACGAAAATCCCGAGGGGAGCGTGAGATGCCTTGCCAAGAAGGCGAACATTTATTACACTTGATTGCGGATGACTCGTTATGACATGACGCAGCTGAGTCCCTGAGGCGGTGGACATTCTCGGTCTAAGTCCTTCATCCGACGGTCCCTAATGCCTCGCCACTTTTGCCGTTAATTGTCATCGAAGCTTCATAGTTTTGGACACTCACTACTTACTCTCGCGACTGCAATAATGCCCACTTACTCGCTCTATTTTTGTGCCGCGTATTTTGTCCTCTCATGTCTTTGTTATCCGCTTTCCTCCGTTGCTTGCTAGATTCTATTACCAATTAATTATCAAAATGTTTTTACTTTTTTTTCCCTGGAATTTATTTTTTTAAAATATTTATTTAAATTTAATTTATTCAATTTTTAGTCATTCAAAATATGTAATCCGTTAGTTTTTATAGTTTATAGACTTTCTTAAAATTAAGATTTACTTTCTTAAAAAAATTTATAGACTTTTTAAAAAACTGTAATAGACCGAATTAGACGGATAAAATTCAATGAAACTTCGGGAATTTAAGTCTAACACAGTCAAAATTACATTAAAAAGGTTTATTTCTTCTCTAATGATGTCTTCTTAACCTTGCCATCCCTTTTGGCCACAAATTCATGCGTAAAACAGAATTCACCTAAGTCATCCGTCGTATAAAATACATGCGTGGATATTTTTTGAGTATTCCAGAATTAAGATTAGCTGCTTTGTAAGTGTACTTTGGAACAGCATGAACAAGCAGCAAAATAATTGACGGCTAACTAACCATGATATCTCTTGCCAGAAAACAAACATTAAAAATTTTAAAAATAACTTATAAAAAAAATTTATAGACAACTTTTAAAAAAAATTATAAAAAAAATTATAACTTATAAGTGTTTCATAACTTTTATAATTAAAAAATTATCATACAAAATATAATTTTATTAAAAATATGAGTAGAGAAGAGAGAGGAGAGATAATGAATAAGATAGAAGAAATATGGTGTAAAAAAAAATATTAATAAAATAATAATTAGATAGTCTATAAACTCTTTTATTATTTTATAAATTAATCACAGTTGTTTATCCAAAATTTTAATTTTAAATCATAATTTAGTCTAAAAATTCTTAAATTAAAATTTAGACTAATTTTTTTTTTAAACTATAATTTTAATATTTGCTAAACAGGTACATCATAATGCAACATTTAGTAAAGAGAGTTAAAAATGTCTTCTTAAAAGCTCCAAAACAAGTAACACTTACAAACCACAATTGGCAATTATATAGCGAATGACACAAAAATTGCAAGCATTGCTGGAGACTAATTCCCTAAAGAAAGTGCGTTACTGGATTGATTCAATGTGCATGTTTGTTTGTGACGATCACGTTACTCCCTGAGACCTTTTCAACAAGTCCCAATTATCTTTTTCGTTAGGCGGACCAATGTACTTTTTAAATCTACAAAAAAAAAGAATAACCTGGACAGCTAGCGGAGATTAAGAGGATAAGGACGAATTGATCAAGCAAACCATTTTCAGATATTATTGAAAATCGAATCTCTATCATGCTTCACAGTCTTTTTTCATGAAAAAGTCGTGGTCAACTATTAAATATTGATATTTTTTCCACACGTTACCTAAAAATACACACATACGCGAAGCAGGAAAAGTGACCGAATAATTGAAAATTAATACTCCTCTTATATTTTATATAAGACATAATTTATAATATAATCTATATTATAAATTATGTCTTATATATATTGAACTGAGGAGTAGTCAATTAGGCGTGCCTTTGTAGCTCTACACTGTTTCATCTGCTTAACACTCGGCCATTGCTTCATCTCCTGCACCTACGGCTGAATAAATGAAATAATGGCAATTGACAAGAGAGCACTAAGCCAAATCTGATTCCTTCCCGCCCATTCTTGTCACCGTTATTAGAATTATTTATTATCGGATAGTATATAATAAGATAAAAGAAAAGTTTTCTCGCGTTATTTTAAGACCAATAATATTTTATTATAATGAATATTGAGACAAAATGAGTATAGAGTGAGAGCGATCGAGATGAAAATATTAAAAAGAATGTGTAATCATATAAGATAATATTTAAAATAAAATATATATATAAGAAATTTAGAGTAACGCATATCGAACTAGATAGTGCGTATGGAAAAAAACTTTATTAAAAGAGTAAAAAATTACTTTAATGATCTCTATATTTTAAGATGATCAGTCTTTAATTTATCGACTAAAAAATACTATTTAGTTTCTATAAAAAATAATAAAATATTATTTTAGGTGGTTTAAATATATATAAAGAAAGTTGTTGAATGTGCTCATAAAGAGGGTAGATGATGCGTGGAGTCCCATGAAAAGAAAAAAAGGATGATCAAGGAGAAGATTCAATGAAATTATATAGTGCATAATCTATTTAGCTGGCCTCAGGGATAAGTTTGTTGTTGTTGTTGTTGTTTAGTGCAACGATGATACATGAGAAAATAGAGAGCACGACCCCAATATACTATCAGTTGAGTTGGTCCTCCACTGTTGATAGATAGTTTCACGAGGAATGATGAGGCTAATGGATTGGCGAGTTGAGCTGAGAGGCTGAACCAATGGAGCACAGATACGCTGTTTAGAGAGGATTTGTCCCCTCAAACATGAGAAGGCAGGTCGGGGGGCCCAGCGCTCCGAGTGATAAATTGTCCACTTCTGATGTCCACGTCACATGCCCATTGGATTTCAGAATAAAGACACTACAATAAACGACACAGTTCACGTGCCCTATCATCAACATGCTCAAGTTAGCACCAATGAAAATTAGTATAAATAATAAAAAATAAAATTATATGACGTAATTTCAATTTTTACTACTATTATAAAAATTTATTTGGTAAGTAATTTTATAAGTTACATATAAACGCTCTCTGAATTCTAAAGTTGTACCATAATTTTAGTAAGAGATTGGTGCTAAATCTACTTAAATTTTTTTATAAAAAAAAGAAACGCTCAAGGAGGCTCTTCCATGACACTCGAAATGTTTTTCTCAAGCACATTATTCCTGTAATCCATTCGTCAATTAAGTTTAGTTTGGCCTTAATCGTGTATTGAGATGTTGCATCAGTTTGCTAACTGCTCTGCAAATCTTGCCCATTCATGTTTGCTATGCTTCAATCTCTCCCTTTTAAATAGCCCAATGCTTTTGATTGAATTGGACTCTTGAGTAAATATTTTTTTTTTTAATATAAGACAGTATTAAACTCAAAAATAAAATAAATTACATCACTAAGAATTTAATCTTAAACACTATAAATTTATTAAGTCCTGTAAGGACACGTGTCAACTTGAGTAAATATTCTTCCCAAGTAAACAAACATATTAGTAAAGTGAAATTAAAAACCAATATTAAAAAAAAAACATATCATTTAACCGATCTAGGCACCAGTAAATAAAAAACACAATTCCAAAAGAGACAAGAACGAGACGAGAAATCCAAGCCTGCTAGATTTTATTATTTGATCCACTGCTGTCTTCTGGGATTCAAAGAGCGGGCCTGAGCCCAATAAGTAAGGAAACGTCGGGGGTGAAAAGCCCAAAACATTTCTCCAGTTCAACTCTACTGAAAAGGGGTAAGTCCGAGTAGTAAGCGGCTCGGTATCGCTTAAGCGAAGTCTCGAGTTCGAGAATTGGCGTAAGCAGAAAATCCCCGTTGAGAGACTCACCCACTATAGCCAGGTGCGCGACGCGAGTCAGATCAGGATATAGTCAGGGCAAAACTCCGGTAAACCAGGTGGGCAACTAAAAAAAAAACTCTACTGAACGACAAGTACTAGGGAAAAATAGTGTTCAAATAAAGACCAAGGGAATATAACTAACACCATTTGAGGTATGACTATTTTCTAATTTCTAGCTTAATAACGAGGGGTAAGAGATTATTGATATATTATGCACCTTTACTAATAAAAAAACCATACTACTCGCCAAGCAGTTCAAAATTAGGTTCTTCAAACGCATGAAAAAGTTAGCCCAACTTTTTTGACTCCAGTCACAAATGAATCTGAATCAAAACCATTCATCAGCACCAAACATTTTCATGCTTCACTCAACTCAAGAGAGCTCGTTAAAAATGAATATATCTCTCTCATCAGAGCATAACAGGGTTTCTCCCCAAAAGGATCCCTTACATTTGCTGCAGATGAGTCAAATTGAGAAACTATGATTCAAATCTCATTAAGCAATCATCAAAAGAGAGACCAAATCTTGCAAAAACAGATGAACTTCTTGAAATACAACCCTCGTTTGCTCTCTATCCGTATAGCTGAGTTACAATAGCTTGTTTTTCCACAAATAATCCAATCACCAAGCACACATTCAAAATGATAATTCACAGCAACCACTGCAGATGGAAACAGAAAAGTTCAATGCTCAACTTACTCACCCAACTTTGATTAGAACCGTGACCGCATAAATATAAGAGCTGCAAACCAACGAGATTAGAACGTGATTCATAAATGGAACTCCTCGATTACAACTAACTTGAAATTCAAGCATAAACAATCACATTACACTGTACTCAACTAAGAAATAGCTATAAAATTAAATTTAAAAGGAAAAATTAAAGCTCAAATTCAACGAACCATCCTGCCCAGACTCTAAAGTTTAAGCGATGGAAACCTTTGCTCCAGCCTCTTCGAGCTGTTTCTTGGCATCCTCAGCCTCGTCCTTCGAAACTCCTTCCTTGAACTTCTTTGGCAACCCTTCGATCAATTCCTTAGCTTCCTTCAAAGCCAAGCTCGTCAAGGCTCTAACGGCCTTGATAACGGCAATCCTGGCGTTACTGGGGACGTCATCGATGATGACGTCAAACTCAGTCTTCTCCTCGACGGCTGCAGGGGCTTCGTCGGGCGGGGCACCGGGGGCGGCAGCAACGCCGACGGGGGCAAAGGCGGCAGCGGATACGCCGAGTTTGTCTTGGAGATAGTCGACCAGGATTTTGGCCTCTTCGAGGGTGAGGCTGGAAATATCAGCGCCAAGCTTCTCGATCTTCTCGGGGGCGGCAACGGCGGAGAGGGGGCGGAGATAGGTGACCCGATGGGTAAGATTGGGATTGGGGGAGAAGGGGAATTGGAGGGAGGGTTTGAAGAAAGCGGAAGAGTGGGAAGGAAAAGGGGAAGTTGTAGGAGTGGAGAAAGATGGGGAACGAAGAGTAAGGGTGGAAAGAGTGGTTGCCATTGCGAATTAAGCTTTCGGCTTCTTACTCTTCTGCAAGACCGCGGAGCGAGGGATAAGAGGGAGAGTAGAAGAAGATAGAAATAGAGGATAAGGAAAGAGATGAAAGAAAAATGGGTGCGGGTGCTGGTAGCTACGTCTGTACCCTGTAATGACACAAGTGCCCCTGGAAAATAGTCTTAATTATTCTACCACAGTCGCTTCACTTCAACCGAGTATTTCTATTTTTTTTCTTTTTTCCTTTTCTTTTTAATATTAATATTCTTCACTTTGATCGTTCCCTATATTTTCAGTTTTTAAATTTTGATAAATATTAATTAATATTAATATTAGCAATATTTAGTATTAGTTTGAATTAGTCCCCACACTTCTCGCTGAAAATAATCCCATTTGCCCATTTTCCCACTTTTTGCCGAAGGAATGAAATTCTTTTCCTTGTAAAGTTTCAATTAAATAAAATTTCAGTTTTAATTCGTAATTAAATTTTCAGCGAGAAGTGTGGGGATGAATGAGAGAAAAGTGTGGGGATTAATTTATAATTATTCTAAATATAGTTAATATCAATATTAATTAATATTTATCATAATTTAATGTAAGGTAAACATAATACAAAGAAATACTCCTTAAAACAATTTTTATCAGTGAAAAAGTGAATTTTAGAAAATAAAGAATATATCAATATCAACATTATTTCTTAAAAGATTGAAAATATAGGGAACAATAGAAGAAAATGATGGAGAGAGGAGTGAAAATATAAACAAACTCATTCTGACTGGGAACGAGTTCTTTGTAATTTTAACATCGTTCTCACCTTGAACGATTTTAATATAGTATTTTAATAAAATTTTGGTAATTTATTTTCCTGTTTATAGAACGTTGATAAATTTGCCTCCCTCTCCGGTTTTTTTTTTTGGGGGGTTGCAATGTCGCATTCCAAGAGTCGAATCCCCAAGGCCAGAATCATACCACCAGACGAACCTAACCAAGTGCCCCTCTTCCTTGAGAGGACTCTGATTTTGGTCAGTGCATTAAACTTGTTAGAAAAACATGATTCCGAATAAAACAGTTAAAGGACGGATGATAAATGGCGAAAGTTACAAAGATGCTCACTGTACCAATCTGGGGTGGTTTTTGGTTAGCTTGTAAAAATAAAGCATCTCTAGAGACTAGAGTCGATGAATTCAACTTTCCTTCTTTGTTTCTTGACGAGGATTATTACTGCCACTGCACTGGTAAAGAAAACATAGGATTATCGCAGGCCTTTAAAAAGGAGGATTCTTTAGCCAACAGATGGGCCTTTACTAATATATATATATATATATATATATATATATATATATATATATGCATATGTAAATATTTTCCTCTTGGTACAAGGACCATGTAAGAAAAATTATAGAGCTGAAGAATTGTGGTCGATTCAGTTGATCATATACAATGAAGTGATCCTATAGATTCTATGCCTACAAATATTACAACTTAGCCACTCGTGTCAGAAATCGAAATCTCACCATCTTCGACGCCTTCTCCCGTAAAAATATGCAACCGCAGCTATTGATGCAGCAATAATAACTCCAGCGGTAGCATGCCAAGCGTAGAGTGGTTTTTCCAGAAGTAGGCCAGGAGGAGCCCCAACGTCAACAGGCGAAGAAGAAGACACAGGTGGTTTCTGACTAACTGCTACCGCAAATCCCAAACCTTGCCTCTCCAGCTCAGATAAGTCTTCAATTTCAGGCTTGAGCTTGGTGGCTTTGGCTATGGCTTCATACTCTTCTTTGGTTCCACCTTCAAGGAATGACCCTACAAGGTGGCCTTTGCTCACCCAGTACGCTCCAAATGTACTTCCTGACATATCTCCATAATACACTACATCTCCGACACTATCCCCATAAAATTGCCAAGACAAGGAGAAAACTCTTGAGTAGAAAAAAGGCAGGTAATCGAATTCCCCTGTTTTTTCCGGTTCCATAACGGCGGCAACAGCATGTCTTGCAGACTTTCGTGCTGAATCCACGTGCTCAAGTCTACGAGTTTCCCCAAACAGCTTGACAGGAAAAGCTGCAACATCTCCTATTGCATAGACGAAACTGTTGCTCGACTGCAATTTTCCATTTACCTTGATTCCGCCCTTCTCCAAAGTAAGTTGGCCTTCAAATAGGCCAGTATTTGGGCGTATTCCAATTCCCACCACAACCATGTCTGTGGATAGCTTGCTTCCATCTCTTAGATTGACGGCTGTAACCTGTACAAAAAAACAAATCAACCAGATAATTGTTAAGGGTCGTTTTAATCAAAGAATTTGAACAACTAAGGTCAGGTTCATTTAGTTTTTTTAACATCTCTGGTGTACCCTCCTACACACCAAAGCTTTTTATGCTTCGAGTATGAATAAAACAAAAGCCAACCGCCCTTGTGCTGAATTTTAGATTTAAGATAGTGCAGGGTGACAGAGATTGAACTATAGACTTTGGTCACAGGTAACCAATACTGATGCGTCATCTTTTACTCATTTTCTTAAGAGAACCTATTACCTCTATAAATAGTTGTTCGATGCAAGTCCGATGAACCAGGGAGATATTACATCCAACTAATAAGAGGCCAGTTCCTCCTGGTTCAGAGGTTAAATAATCATTCTGAAGCCTAACTTTCCCAAACTGGAAATTAGAAAAAAAGTTTGGCCAAGTTTCACTTTTAAGTTTTAAACCTCTAATACTAGAGAAAAATAATGAAGAAAATGTTCCAAGTACCTTTCCATTTGAGTCAAAATCAAACGATGACAACACAGTTCCCTTGATGAAGTTTACTCCTTTTGATTTGTAATAATCTTCATAGTAGTTTGCAATCTTTGGAGTGAACAAACGAGCCACTGTACAATCAACAACACATCTAAGTCATGCATATCTTGTAATCTTCAAATTACAGGGGGGGAAAGTTTCTAGCAGCATCTGGTTTAGACTTGTGATGCATGTACATAAACAGGAATTGACAAACAGAACATTGTTGAAATGTCAGTGCTTACTGCAATGTGCTTCAGGGAAGACCATGGTCACGTTTATTTTATTGATCACTAGAGACGCAGCGCATTCCATGCCTATGTACCCACCACCAATGACAATAGCGTTTCCCCCAACACAGGATTGCATAACATTAACCAACCTATTTGCATCGGCCAAGTCTCGTAAATAGCAAACATTTTCGGCATCTGATCCACTTACTCCAAATTCTTCAAGCTTTAACGCCTGCACTTGACGTTGCAAACAAACTTAATAGTCTTCAGAATTTATTTTAGTAACAAAGAAAGGACAAAAGGTACTGTAGCACCTCTGCTACTTATTCTCAATCAACCCAACATTAACATTAAGTCCGGTCATTGAAACTCTGGAGAAGCTATTCCTTATGTCTATTACAATAAAAGATGTTCCCAACTCCTTCTCATTTGCATGTCTCCTTGGGGGCAGCGATGATGACGACCTCTGTGTGTGTGTGTGGCAAATTGCCAAAACATATTCCCTCTTGCTCTTTCAAAAACCATCACATGCAAGCACCAGGTTAACATGATGAACTAATGAAAAGAATTAGCCCACTAAGAGACTAGTTTCAATACCCGAGCACCAGTAGCAATGATGAGAATCTTGTAACTTATGGTCTCTCCAGCTACTGTTAATAAAGTCTTGCGCTTCACATCAGCAGACTTGACTCGTGTTCCAAGAACTAATTCAATACCTGGGAAGGAAATAGAAGCGGTGAGAAGTAGATACTCAGAGAGGAATATCCTTAACTTACAAAATGAGTGCTTTTTGAAAAAGCATGAAACCATCTGATCAGAAATAAAAATGACTAACTGAAGAAAAGAGTTAGAAATTTAAAAAAGAAAACCACCATATAGTGGTATTCATTAGTCAGGCCTAGTCTATGAATGTCAATGGCAAAATATTCATATAGTGTTTTTTGCTGCTGTACCCAACCACCCACTGGATGAAAACATATATAATCAAACAAGATAATATATTCAAAGAGTGAGAAAATCAGTCACTGCCTTTATGCATTAGTTTCCACCATCAGTAGCTGTTAAATATACTATTATTAACCCAATTATTTTCCCAACCCTTCAAAAATTTAACATAAAAACACTTCTCATAAAAGTGAAATTTGCAGTCAACCTCTCACGCTCCACTAATTATTCATGCATCCACTGTCAACTCAAGATTTTACTCTTTGAAATGTCAATTATCAGCACCAAATAAATTCACTTACAAAGAACATATTCAGAACACAATCACTCAAAAAGGATCAAAATGCAAATAGGAAGCAAACTTGCTAAATTACGATGTAAAAGATAAGAAATTGATATGAGAAAATCCTTAGTTCATTACCATGTTCCTTATACCATTTTGGAGTCAGCCTTTCTCCATTTGCACCAACACAAGTATGGAAGGCAGGAAGCCGTGCAGGGTCTGTACATTTAAACTTCACTTCAGAAACTATTTAACACCTAAGCTACTAGAGTAAAAAGAAAAAGACAATGCAATGAAAGAAAACAAGAAGCACAGCTATCTATCGTCCTCAAAGTATAGAGAAAAGCATTATAATAATTTGTCTTTCCCACTTCAATTCTTCAATTTTACAGGGTAACATCTTACATTGACAAACACAATTCAAATTTGAATAATTACACTATTAAAAATGAGGTGCCCATGAATTCAACTTTTGAGGAAATTTGTAAATCTACATCAAAGTATTAACATACCAAAACACAAAATAGTTTACTTCTCTAGATTCATTATTAGACCTATTTAAAAACTATTTGATGTTTACACAGGGTATCGAAACTAATATATACAATTACAGTTTCCCAAAAAGAAAGAGCACTCTGACAATGAAATCTCCCGAACAATGACACGTGCCAGACACGTCAGAGAACAGTTGCATTATGACAGTTCATATGATGCTCGAAGAGGCTATCGAAATTGAAAGAATGCACTAATTGATTTATGAAAGGGCAAACAAACCACGTTGCAAAGGAGTATCTAATACAAAGAGTAGCGGAGTGCTTATAAGTTTGGTCCCCAGGGACCATGTTAGATACATTAGTATCCGGAATAAGCATATGAATGGAATTTCACATATCAAAGTTCGCAGCTGATAAGTTGTCATGGGAAGAGTTTGTATATACCTTCTGGAAGTAAAAATCCTTTGCTTAATGCAGGTCTCTCGTAAGGAGCAACCTGAAATACATTTGGGAATTTATATATTTCTGACTATAAAGAAGAGATTCACTTATGTCTAGAGAATAAAATGAACAGGATGCCTCTTTCAGTGATTCTGGTTTAGTGCAAATTCTATTACGTGCAACAACAACGAAGAACCAAACAGGATGCCTCTTTCAGTGATTCTGGTTTAGTGCAAATTCTAATACGTGCAACAACAACGAAGAACCAAGGCCCAAAAAAAAAAATATCCGAACAGATATGCGGTAATTCAGCTCCAAGTTAAAACACAATGCTACATTATAGTTGTGTTGCATATTTGAGCAAAATCCTCAACGGGCCAACCAAAGCCGCGAACTAAAAGATAGTATTGACATGTACGTCTCCATCATAAAATTCGTGAATAAATTTTAAACCAAGCTTGAATTAGGGTGCTTGAGCGCAAGGAATTTGGGGGAAATACTAAGGAGAGGGACGAGTGCCAGAAAAGACACGCGCAACGAAGAGAGAAACCAGCGAAGTAAAAGAAAAACATATTACCGGTTCTTCAGAAATTATGCAGAGTTCACCCTGAGAAACTCCTCTCTTAACGAACTCAAGAGCAGCATAACCAGCAGCGACTCCACCTCCGAGAATCACGTAAACAAAGGCTCTTCCCATCTCCTTCTCTTTCGCTCTTTTCCTTCCTTCCCTCCCTGTATCTGGATTTCAAAGGCAGAGAATGTTTGGGAGCTCTTTCATTCAAAGACACTCCCACAAAACTTGAAATCAATAATTTTTTTTAATCCATTTTATGTGAACGAGAGGCCGATGAAGATGAAGACGAAGACGAAGACGACAACGACGTTGAGTAGGAGATGATGAAGGCGAAGCGCTCTATTTCTTTTAACGCAGGGTCACTCAAGATGCAGGATACGCCGGTAGATACGCAGGATCAGGACCGACGATCCCAGATCTCGTAGGGATATAGGCCCTCGCCTAGCGTGTGGGTCAATTTAAGGCTTACCACGTGGGACCCGTAGCAACTGAATGAAACAAATCAGGAACGTGCAAGTGGCGGCCAGGATGCGATCGAATGGGTGGGGATAGAGGTTGTTGTTGGGAACTGTGAGATCAGATGAGATTGATTGAAGATCAACTTGAAGGGAAAGATTTGTGGATGAGGCTTTCGTATCTACCACAAAATAAGGGAATTGATATGTTATCCATGTGTTATGGCTTCTTTTTTCTGCCATCTCAAAATACTATTTTAAAAATATTTATAAAATTAATTAGCAAACCCAGAATTAACACAAATTAATTTAATAATTATTTAGCTTTTGCATTCTTTATTATAATTATAACTAAAAATATAATCAAGATCATTTTAAGAATCATAATATTTTTTTTAAGAACTTAGCATTTAAAAATAATTTTAAATTCTATTTTGATATTTCACCTTTTTTATGGAATTGTGTGAAAAACAATTTTTTTAAAATTGATTTTGGGTCCCCAAACATATAAGGTCAATATATAAGTTGATGTATGAAGAGTATATCAGTTTAAACACAAATTTAGGTTGCTATATGTATTCAGGCAGACGCATTTAAGACTTATTTTTTCTAACTTTAACGGCAACTCCTAGTCCTAGATAACGATGAACAATATCGTTCTGATGACCCTATGTATATAATCGTTATAATGTTTAACATATGAAGTTGGATAAACTTCTTGCTCATAACTCTTCAAGACCTTGATTCCGTACACTATTATAGTTGATCTCATGATTTGACTACCTGCCATAACTAAGCACTAATGCGTGAGTTCAATCAAAAAGCTATTGTAAGAGCTATATCACCAATCAGGTTAGAAATGCTAGATCCAATCCTTTGTCAATCAATGCTTCATCAACACAATTATATGTTGTCCGGTCTTTTATATAGACTAAAAGACCACACCAATGTCAACAAAATGTTACCTCCAACAAAATAATCATCATCTTCATAATCTCTTAACAGACAAAATTGTAAATACTGTCTTGCTCATAACTCCACAAGACCATGATTACACCATTGTTCTATATATCAAAACCTGACCTGATGTCATAACTAAACAAGAAACTCCTTTTCTTTCTCAATCCCACTGTAACAACTAGATCAATCAAGCCTGAAATTATGCATTCAGTACCTTGTCTATCATAGATTCTTTTAACGCAAGGAAAATGTCAAGAGTGATAGATAATATTAGGAATGTTAAGTTTATCCTGAAGATTATTCGCTCTGGTACTATGTATTCCTTCCGGTCTTTAATATAAAGTCTAAATAATTAATTTAGATAAATTAAAAAATTAGTTAAATTAATTATTTATAATAATTATGTACTAATTTTCCTAAAACATCCCCTCCTATCATGTGTATTAGAACTATCCCTTGATGGAAACTCCTTAATATCTGTACAGTCGTATAAAGATACTTTGAGAGAAAATTATAAATTTAGGAGATAAAATAAATTGGGGTATTATATTTAGGATCAGAGTGAACCCTTATATAAATCTTATAATTAGGATTGGAGGTAGTAATACCATGCCAAATTGGTTGTAAGAGTAAGCATGAAGAACTGCACATTCAAGTTTGATATAAAACTAGTTCAAATTAAGGCCCTTGAAAGTTGAAGTTGAAACTCGGAAGAATGTGCATAACTGATATGTCCAGCCTAAAAGTGAAAGTCATATGCAGCATCCATGTTAGCACTCTTGTCAAATGGATCTTATTAAATTCAAGTATAAAACAATCTATCATAAGACAAAAATGGATTACAATGAATCACATCTGAACGTTTTTTTTCCCTCTTCTCATGTTCTTTGCTTCACTGTTCCTGTTGTTATACACACTATCCTTAAAAAGAAGCAGCTAGTAGTTATTCTTAACTAATTCAATAATGGTAACTAACTAATAGTGTTTTTTTACACTACGTGCAGACGCAGCAGGATATAAAAACAAGTGCTGCAGACAATGGTCATATTACCCTTAACTTCACAGTGAACGTCATTGAGGGGGAAAAAAAACTACCCAACATGAAAACCGTACCTGGAATGCCAGTGCCTTTACGTGAAGCACTTACCTCTCAATATTTGTTTCTGACAAAAAAACCTTGTTTCCCCAATATTTGTTTCTTCTCAATATTTGCAAGCAAATAACAGCATAAAACCACTGTTACTCCAATACTAGTAGTACGTCTTGGACTGGCTGCTGAAGGGCTGGCGAAACTTTGATGCTATCACCAAAATAGACCACAATTGACGACATCCTCCCCCGAGAAAACAAAATGAAACTAATTGTGGAAATCGCAGTTAAACCATACCTTCCATAAGTAAATGTACATTCTTTTTCAAAGTTCAAAAGAGCATCAAGTAATCCATCGCCAACTAACATCGAATGTTGATTGGTTTTTGGGCGGCCTATTATGGGCTGGTCCAATACGAAAAGCCCAGAAATAAGAATTTAATGAATTAATATCTATTTATATATTTTATCTATTATCTCAGAAAATAACCAGCAAGAGAGATAGAGTGATCTCTCAGACTCGGACATAGAGAGAGAAAGATATGAAACATTACAGTGAGAATTCCTTCAATCACTTTGAGGATTTTGGTGTTATCTGTTGTGGAGCATCGCTGGAGTTCATCTGTAATCTCATCTTTCCGAGAGGAACCATGCTGAGAGATTATTCAGACTACAAATTTGATCAGGGGATAACAAGCCAACAAAAAGGTTTGTATTCATCAACCAGATTTCTTCATTTCCAAACCACAACCACAAGTTGAGCATTAAAATCAAGGACTACAGAGCCCGCAAAAGTTCAACAAAATAAAGATGAGTCCAGAATCTATTCTACCCTTAGCTCAACAAGGGTCAAGCATATCATTGTAGTCATGGAAATAATATAAAGAATCCTCGGCAGCCCATACTCCACGCAGTAAGAGGCAAGATGCACGATATCAGAACTCAAGTGAAATTCCAGTTACAGGATCGCAAGATGTTCAAATTCGGGCACTCCACGAACCTGTATCCGCATTAAAAAGAAGAGCGCAGGCATTCTTGCTGCAAGCAAAATACACGGGGATTGGATATAAAGTAATCAAGCCAACATCAATAATCAATAACAAAAGAAACACGAAAATGACCAGCAAATAAAAAAGATACAACCTAGCCGGAAAAGAAGGCTCGAAGCAGATCAAATGAATCTCGACCAAAAAAAAAAAAAATAACGACCAGAGATCACGCCAGATTGATCGGCAGCTATAGATTTTTCCAGGAATCAGACCACTCTCCATGGTACAGTGCGCATGTTCGCGAGCTGAACGGTTCTATTCTAGAAAACCACATAGAAGGAGAAGGAGAAGTAGAAACAAAGTACTCTAAACTGAAAATTGAAAACAATAGAAAGAAAAAAATGGCAAATAGAAGAGAATCAGAGGAGAGAAATAATACATTTTGCCTATAGGGCCTTTAATCTATGTCATTGGATTGCTTCCCCTTCCTCTTCCATATTCATGCTCGTGTTAATGCCGCAAAACTACTAAGGCTTCTCTCAGAAACTGAAACGATCAGTAAAGCACACCTTTTAACGCGTCAATCTTAGAGTTGAACACGCGCAGTGTGTGTAATTAATTATTAATTAATAATTAATAATTAATATTGATATCTTATTTGGAGTTTGGACGAAGTCTTGGAGGAATCTGACTTTTTTTGTTTTGTTAAAAATCTAAAAATCGAAGGCCCACTTTTTACCTTATTTTTTGGGCCAAATTTCTGGCGGATCAATACTATCCCCGGTAAATATAAAAAGAAAAAATCCCGTCTACATCCCCAAGTACTTGCCAATTCAAAGCCCAAATGTGTGCTTTTTTCTGACACAATTATTTTGTATTAATAATCCGGAAAAAAAAATTATCAATCGATATAAAGTACAGAAAATATATAAAATCCTGCATTGTTTAGAACTTATGAGCAAACTGGCTTTAAATTTTATCCTTGTTTCTTGTACTAAAAATTTTTCATTTTATTTTATATGAAATAATATTGAATTTCAGCATTTTTTATCTAAATTATGTATTTTTCCCTGCAGGGCAGGGAGAGGTGCATCACGTAGGTTAAGATTTTTAATAGTGTAATCTTGTAACGTTCAAAATTATTAAAAACATGCAGGAATATTAGAGAAGAGTGAAAATAAAGTTACATATTAAAGTCGATAATTCACATGGAGAAGGATTTCAAAAATATATAAAATGGATTGTTATTGTTATCTTTTCCATCCATCTTTTTATATTTTTTTTAATTTAAAATTTTACTTCTTTTCTTTTTTTTTTTAATTTTAAAACTCCTTTAATCCGGGTGCAACTTTTATTTATAATTCACTGGCATTATATCATATCTATAGGGGTGTGCATTGGCAGGGCAGGCCCGTGCCCCGTGCCCTGCCCAAAAAAAGCATAGGCTACATTTTGCAGTCCGATGCCCGGTCCTGCACGGTAAAAGCCCTAACTATTTTGGGCTGGGCATGGGTAGGCTGGGCATGGGCGGGCTGGGCATGCCCAAGTTTTGATGTCATGCTCATGTTGTGAAAAAAATCTACAATTATGAACTTATAAAATAATACCATATTCATATGTCTTTAAGACTTAAATAATATCCATAATTCACTAAGAATAAAGCAATAAAAAGATAATAATTAAATTTTTGAAATTCATTGTATCTAAAAAAAAAATCTTCAAGTCTAAGTAATTTGTAATTATAACTTTGTATCAATCTCCCTAATATTGACAAAGATTAAGTATCTGAAAAAAAATAAACAATTATAATTTATAATATAATTATATGATGATTAGCAAAGTTAAAAAAAAAGAAAAAAAAAATTAATATAGTTATAAATATTAAAAGATACAACTTACATACTTAACTACTCATATTTTTAAAATGAACCTCCAGTCACCAGTAACTATCATATTCTCCCTTTTAAGTGTAGCATTTAGGGAAAAAAGTAAAAAAAATAAAAGAAGTGGTGCTCATGGGCAGGGCAGGGCAGGGCAACCCCCCTGCCCGGTACCCAGTCCGAAAAAAGCATGGGCTGAATTTTGTAACCCGATACTCAGCCCTGCCCTATATTTATCGGGCTGGGTAGGGCTATTTTATTGCGGGCTAAGCTAGGCATATCGGGCTATGGGCATTATGCACAGCCCTATCTATGCATAACGTTATTTTTTCGTTTTCTTTGTATATTATCTATTCTCTTTCTTTCGTTTATCGACCTAGGGGTTTAAGTAATCTTACTCTCTATTTCTTAAAATAAAAAATTGTCTATTATTTAGAAATTGAAATCATTTATTTAGATGCCTTCAATCTCATGGGTATAATTATTTAGGTCATTTTTAAACTATTATATGAAATATTTTGGAAGCGTGCTTTCTTAAATTTCAGTACTTAAGAAATTACTATTTTCCAATTATTAAAGATTTTTTAGGTTTTAATTTGAACATCTCAAGAAGTCTTGATTTTTTAAATCAAACAAACACTGAATTATTTAATGTATGTTTGATATTCTAGGTTTTCTTCTTATCTTTTCCCGAGGTTTGATATTCTAAGTTGAAAACCATATTTACTAAGCATGTAACTACTTACACACTTCAACCAAAATTATGATTTTAATGATTTACAGGGTAAAATTGACTGATATCTCACTTCCTTTTGTCCAAATTATAAGGCTGTTTTTATATAAGCCTCTTTAGTAACGTTTGCATCATTAAAGTGTTACTTTCCCGATTCAACCTTGTAAGGAATTACATGTGATTTTGTGAAAGAGTCGAGTCATCCCATATGAATCACACAGCTACTATTAACAAGCATAGTAACGGTAATAATGGGAAGTATTAAATTTTTGGACAAATTCAATTGATTAATCTATTTTGGATTTTCTTTTTCAGTAATCTTGTAAAGTTAGTTAAGGCGATTGAGTGGTCGTTGGTTTAGTTAGTTAAAAGCAATTGAGTGGTCACTTCAGTGGTCTGATTTTCTAAAAGTGTCACTTCGACTGTGAATTCCCCATACCAACTTCCCAAAAGTCAAGGGACACCAAGATATCTTAGTTTCCCGAATCCCCATAAAAAAAGGCCCAGCCAGCCATAAATTCCACTACTCATGCGCTCATTCCAAAAAAAATAAAAGAAAAAGAAAGAAAGCAATTCTTTTATCCAAAGTATACGAGGGGGCTTGGAAAACTTCATTTTTTTTTATCAAATGATAATAGAACGAAGAATCTGATACCCACAGTAATCAATATATCCAACTTTTATAATACACAGGGAGGGTATTGATTATTCTTCCTTTCATTGTAAAGTGTTCATTCTCTCAAGGCAAAAAAAAAGGAAGAGGAATTTTATAAACCTAGTCACGTATTACAATAAACAGTTGATTGTAAGGCCTGTTTGGAAAGGATTTTGAAAAATGGCTTATAAAAAAAGAGAGCTTATGGACAACTTATGAAAAAGAACTTTTGGAGAATAGTTTATGGAAAAAAATGGTTTTGAGTAAATAGGTGTTTGGATAGTTATTTTTAGAATGACTTTTTATGGTGATAAATTACTAAAAAAGGTATGATTTGATTTAAAGTAAGAGAGAGGAGGGAGTTAGAGAAAAGAGAAGAGAGAGGAGAGAAGGAAGAGAGGAGAAAGGAGAGAGGGTGTAAGAAAAAGTAGGAGAGAGGAGAGAGGGTGTAAGAAAAAGTAGGAGAGAGGAGAGAGGGTATAAGAAAAAGTAGGGGTAAGATAGTAATTGGATAGTCTATAAGTACTTTTACTGTTGAAAAAGCTATTTTAAATAGCTTATTCAAAACCATGGTTTTAAACCATGGTTTTGTCCAAAAGCACTTATGGACAAATAAGCCTGTTTGTTTTGAAATTTCCCCAAACCGAGGTTTGAGCCAAAAGTCATTTTAAAATCGCGGTTTGGTAACTTACCAAACAGGCCCGTAATTGGTTAAAGACTAAATGTAACTTTTTTTTTAGATATGGAGAATGAGTGAAAAAAAATATCGACGAGACGTTAATTAAATCGAGATAAATATAAAAAAATTAAATTAAATTTTTAGAAAAAAAATAAATTAAATTTTTAGAAAAATGCATATTATAACTTAAAGAGAAGAATCAACCCTATCCCAAAAAATGTAACTTACTATAAATAGAAGGGGAGGTAGTATATATTAGTAACATTGATTATATTTAAAAAAAAAAAAAAAATCAAACCCTCATTATCATTCTGAGCCTTGTACATGTAAATTGTTATTATCATTCTACCAAACGAATTATTTTTCTTTCTTGTTTTTGCCTTTACTTGTTTGTTCTATTGTCTATTTTGGAAATCACACTTCTGAATAGATATAAAGCTGCCTGCCATCTTCCCCAAGGATATATATCAAGTCTAGAAAGTCCTTGGGCTTAAGGTGTAATAATAATATCGATATCTAGTAATAATCAGCACATTACGAAAAAGTAATTAAATTCATAAAAAAAATCTGGAAGAAGCGATAAAATCTTGAACTTGTAGGTGAAGATATGAATTAATTATTGAAGAGGAGGAGTAAATAAGAAGGGGACCCACGAAGCATTATATAATTTCAAATTGCACACGTTTTTTCCATTTAGTGGCCGACCTCCCACGTGGTTTATCCTTATCCATCACGTGCAAGTAATGGGTTTTTTCTCCGCCAGGGATCCGAATTGGACTGTGAGTCACACAAAACATGTGACCAAATGCAACGAGCGGCTGAGAAACGTTTGTGAGTGATGTGGGGCGCCCACATTAGAGGAAGATCCTTAAGGCCCGTACGACGTGGGATGAGAGAAACAACGAAAGGCCACAAAAGCAGTGTCCTAGTTTCCTATAATAAGCCATAACGGAACCCAAAGACAAGCCTCTCCCGTCACTCTCTTCCTTCTCTGTCTGTATAAGTTCTTCAGTCTAAAGTTGAAGTTCGGTACACCCTTCAATGCCTCCTTCCTCCATTATAATTACCTGTCGTCACCTTCACCTAACTCTCCCTCACTACATGACAACATATCCTCAACCCTACTTCCACAACATATATACATACACATCTCGGTTCTCCATTTTATCCCCTCCACAAAACCATTAATTAATACATACATATATATATAACACCTTGTATATAGCCTTTCAACTTTCTGCTGGTTAACGTACAACAGAGGAAAAATCTTGTTATATACGGCCACGAGGGACATGTGATGAGAAAAAATCATAGGAGAGTTTTGAGGATGATGCATATATATGTATATATATGCATGGCTGATAATGTCTGGGATGGGGCACGTGTCACTTATCTTGTGGTTTGAGTTAGGCAGCGTATGGGCAAATTTCTTTGTCTTGGGGGGTTGTAAATGCAAGTTGATCATGCACGCCCATGCATTGCTGGGTTGTCATTCCATTTATATGAAAGGACGACTAGTTCAAACGTATCTCCCACGTTTTTTATTTCTTTTTTTAATTAATTCATTCTCAACGTATTTATTTCCGACCCCAGAAAACGTTAGGCACTATTCATAAAGTATCTCCTCATGAGAGAGTTTCGTGGCCACACATATTTTTCTTTTCATATTTGGCCGACCTCATAGTACATTAGTACACTTGCTTTATAATATAAATCTTTTGTTTACAACAATGATTAATAGGGTTGAGTGGTCGGGGACATTATATTTTGCAGCAGATTGATAGAAGAAGCAAATCATGAACTATATATAAGACAAAAATAATGATTGAGATAATGAAAAGATTTGCTATATTAAAAGACCACATAATACATCTGCTGCTGCCAACAGATCGGAGAATATAATATGCAAACCAGTTCAAGGTAAATGGTTCTCAAACTCGCATAATCTCATTTGCTAGATTAAAAAAAGAAGATGATAAGCAGATAATAAAAATAAGTTCCTATTATACAACCCATACGTACTGATACAGTTCTTAAAATATATATAGTAGGCAAAACACGAAACGTACCCGACTACATATACATATATATATAAGCCTAATAATAAAACATGCTGAGAAAGAGATATTTTTTAATATATATATATATATTATTTATTATGTATAATATATATGGTAATTAGTTAAATTAATTAATCCCCGTTAAGTATTTGCATATTGGACCAGAGATCCTCCATGCTCCAATAGTTAGTCTCGTGGCTGGTGCAAATGGATCCGGAGGACTGATCCAGTACGGTGGGGAACGGATGGGTTGGGAAGGGCTGATCAGTGAGAGTTGCTTGATTAAAGGACGGTGGAGAGTACGTGTCCATGGGCAGATAATCAGACATGGGATTTGACACGTGGCTGCTGCTGGCTTGCTGATGATCTGCCATCTCCGAACTAATCTGCGCGTGTTGTTGTGATGAGCAGCTAGTCTCAGCCTGCTTAATGTGCTTCTGAATCCTAGTCCTCCAATAGTTCTTTATCTCATTATCAGTTCTTCCCGGCAAATGCTTCGCGATCTTTGACCACCTGCATCATCATCATCATCATCATCATTAAATTAAACGAAAGTGACAGATAACTGGATATATATATATGTGTGTGTGTGTGTGTGTGTGTGCGAGCAAAATATTCTAGACTGCAAATAAATGTCACATGTACCATTGGCTGAAACTGAAGCAGGAAAAAACATATGGTAAATGTGTAGATATATATGTGGTTGATATAGGAGAGACAATAAAAGCAAGACGTGAATTGGCTGAGAAGCATTTGATCATATGCAGGAAAAAAATAAGAGTTGAAATAAATGGATATGTAGGTGAAATGTGGTCGAGAGCATGTTCAGTGGCTGAGATTGAAAGAGAAGCGAGTCGAGAGTCACATATATATAAGAAGACCAAGTTGAGCGGTGAGATATGCTTCAGCCTTCAAGGCCCCTTTGGTACATTAGAAATATTATGACTTTATGCGCCTGGGGCTCTCCCATTCATCATCAGAATTTCTCTCAGCTCACAGAAAAGTATGCTCCAATATCCAAAACTGCTTTACTTATTCCCCTCGTCTCTTTTCATTACTTTTCACTCTTCGTCCCTGCTTTGTTATTTCGGTCCCCAAAAAACCCTCTTTTAAAGTTTGAGTTTTTGAAATGAGATTTTCTAACCCTAGAATTTGATCTGAAGTAGGTTTTCTTGAAGCTTCTTGGCATTATTCGTTATCTTTCTCAAAGTTTGGAGTTCTTTATATCTGCTATATCCGTAAGTACTGTAGGCTTAAATGTAGGCTCTCTAGCATTTATAAGGAGACCAAGCAAGCCCCTTGTCAAGAAGCTAAGGGAGAGAATATATGGTTTGTGTGTGTGTCAATTTAATTTAATTATTCCTTTATTAATTTTTTTATTTTTTCATCTGAATGAGAAAGCTATTATTGTCATGTGACCCACTTCTGTTAGTTCAGCCTAAAATGGAAATTTCTCGTCCAATCTATTTTGATTCTTATTCACAACTCCCATATAGAGTATCCCCAGTTCTTCAAAATATCCACCCCCATCACGTGTTTAAAACAGCTTTCTTATATCAGCTTCAATAATCAATAAGAAAAAAAAAAAATTACTTAATTGAAAGATCTAAGTAACTTCTATTTCCTATATCTGTGTAGCCTATATATCCTTTCAGTATCTTTCCCTCTCTTCTGTAGGCTATCCTCGTCCTGTAAACATTCTTCTACTTTAGATTTTACCATATCAATGATTCTTCTTAGATGAAGCGATGAAAACAATATTGATTTTAGGGTCCCTTATCTTTTATTTACCTGAATCCTCCCTTCCTCTCTCTCTCTCTTTCTATATCTATATGCAGTACGACCCATTAAAGACAATATATGGATTTTCAAAAATCAAATTCTACAACAGTTGATAACAGAGAATCTTTATCTTATCCCAGGCTGTTTCAACTTCTGACCATACGGATAAAAAAGAAAACAAGAAACTTGGGTTGCACTTGAACTGAGTATTCATCGGATATTAAGAAGAGCTCTCGGAAAATTCAAAAACAGAAGAGAAACAAAGATATCTAACTTGGACAGCGAGAGAGAGAGAGAGATAACACTCCTGTTCTTCTTTTTCCAAAGGAAAATCTAAAAACCCTACTGTTCTTTCATATACATATATGTGGATGAAATCAATGACGACGGGTCATTATTATGAATAGCTGTAAAAACTCAGAATCAAAATATCTTATAGTGAACGTATTTGTGGCCAATATCATAAGTTCCACAAAACCAGAAACCCCACCCCCACCCAACCTCCCATGTGTTGCTCAATATTTTCTTGGCTACAATTCCATCCTCAAATTAAACTCTCTCTCTTCCCTTCCCTTCCCTTTTGAACAGCCCTCAAAACCTCCAAAACACCCAACAAAACACAAGGTTTAAACCTTTATACTTAATAATTTTCTTCGGTTCCAACAATATCATTAATTAGTATCTGCATCAGGTTAATATATGCACTGAAGATATTTCCAAAACACCCAGCATATATAAATACATGGTAAATTCATCACCTGTTTCCCCACTTTGCATGAAGCTCCATGATCAAAAGCTGTTCCTCTGGTGTAATATTCCCTCTTCTAACATCAGGACGAAGGTAGTTTAACCACCGGAGCCGACAACTCTTGCCGGTACGCTTAAGACCTGCGAAAAAGAACATGAAGATGATCATTAGGGTTTAATAAAAAGGAAGAAGAAAAAAGGAAAGAAGAGCACTAGCTAAATCAAGTCAAAAAAAGAAAACAGAGAGATACTATCTATCTATCTATATATATATATATTCACACACACATACCAGCGGCCTTAGCTAAGGAGTTCCAGACACCTTCACCATGATTTGCAATATAGTTGATCAAGATCAAGTCTTCTTCCATGGTCCAAGGCCCTTTTCTCACTTCAGGGTCCTGAGATGAACTGTACGGGTTCTTGTCCATTATGATGATCTGCTTCTGGTGTGTGTGTTTGTGTGTGCACGACGAGAGAGAAAGACAGAGAAGGAGAGGGGGGAGAGAGGGAGACGAAAGGTGAAGAGAGTCATTGAAATCATAATGGGGGGTAGGAGGGTTTAAATAGAGAGTGAGAATTAATATATAATATAATTTATTAATTGTCACACAAATTTTGAATTAGCGGCACACATTGTTTCTTAACGTACCTAACTATGTGTATAATCATAATCACATTGCATTCATGCATGACTATATATATATATATATATATAATGTGATGAGGTGGTCGAATAGCAATATGTGTGTGTCTACGTTTTCGATTGAGTTATGTAGGCCACATGCACTATATGTCTGCAGATATATACTTTTGTCGAAAGGAGAAATAATGAGATCAAATATTTCAAAAATATCTCAAATTTCAGTGTTTCTCTCGATCACTGTTACTACCTATAGGGAAAAGTTAAACCGAGGGTAAAAAATATATATATCCAGATTCTTTAGATTTTTTTCTTCATGAAAAATGAGAAATGTGGGGACAAAATGTAAAAGATCGAATATTATTATTATTATTATACGAAAATCATTAAAAGGAAAATTTGTATGTATATCTTCTAGAATGAAGATAGGACTGACGTTATATGTTATAAAACTTTCGGTCATTGCGTCAACTTTTTTAACTTGACCTGCACAGGAGATAATAATACGTGAGACTGTAATTGTATAAATTCATTTTATGAATATAGATTATCATTTTTAATTAAAATAATCCTTATAACTTGATAAGTTAGTGCGTTGACAATCTCAATTACGTACTTTCCAAACACTCATTACCCCGTGGTTAATGCACTAATTAATATTAAACTTAAAAATACTACTATTCTTCCGATCTTTAATATATGACTTAATTAGAAAGTTAATCTTGGTCTTAACTATAAGACAGATTTTCTATATTTATCAATTTTTTTCTAAATTACTCCTATTGATACCCCATCGACAATAGTCAAGTAATAGAAGGAATTAAGAAAGATGATTACGGTATTTTAGATAAAATATGTCATGTTAACTAATTTAACTAATTTCTCTAATCTAATCAAATTAGTTAAAAATATTCTATATTAAGGATAAGATGAGTGCTACTTTTGATTTTGAATTTTAATATGTTTCATTTTTATTTGAACCTTAATTATTCATGACGACTTTTGCCCCATGTTTTCAAAATGGCACTATATTGTAAGCAAAAATTTATCGGTTTTTTTTGGTTGCCCACCTAGTTCACCGGAGTTTTGCCCCGACTACATCCGGATCTGACCCGCGTCACGCACCTGGCTATGGTGGGTGAGTCTCCCAACAGGGATTTTCTGTGTACGCCAAAGCTCGAACTCGAGACCTCGCTTAAGCGATACCGAGCCGCTTACCACTCGGACCAACCCCGGTTAGTGGGCCCCGTCATGTTAGCTACTAGGTTTTTCCCCTCTTACAAAGTTTTTGGAGATGCTAGCTTTGTTTGAAAACCTGTTGAAAATATGCTTTTGAAACTTCGAAGATAAATTTTCTCATTTTAATTACCTAAATGCTTTGCTGTTAAATGTTTAGATTGAAAAATAATTTAAAATTCTGTGAACTCCCCCATGTTTTTTCCTCCAATTAAACATGACACCTTTAACAAAGTTAGTGCTTTGAAAGTGCTAATATCTTCACAACTAACTATACCATTTATGGGGTTATTTTGGAATATTCTTACAAATTTTGTACATTTAACTGCTTTTTTAAATTAATCTCATTAACATTATTAACAGGATCTTATAAAAAGTTCAGAGGGAGTATGTGCACAAATTATCTTGTTTTTTTAAATATAATTTTTTGTAGATAAAATATAAGTTACACTATATATTTTCAACTTAATTCAATGTCAAATGCATATTTGACCTATATACACACACACACAAAAGGCCACTATGTTCCTGAACTTTTTAATCATGTTGTGATTCTAGAATATTTTTTTAACAGTTAAAAAGGTGATTTAATTCTCCTTTAGTTTGGGAGGATTCGCTTACACTTTAGCATCACCCATGCTTTGATGCCAAACTTGTCCTGAGATTTTCTTTTCTTGTTCACTAAGGAACTTTTATTTAGATAGGAATCTATACATTAACATCAATATACGTATACTACTATAGGTAATACTGTTTATGAACAAATTATCAATTGGGCACATTTGGAAAAGAGTTCAAAAAGGGGTTTATAAAAAAACAGGACTTTAGAGAAGAGTTTATAAGGAAAAAAAAGTTATTATGAATAAATAAGTGTTTGGATAATTATTACTATAAGAACTTTTGTAATTGAAAAATTATCAGAAAGTGTATGATTTTATTAAAAATATGATAAAGGAGATAAGAGAGATGATAGAGGGTGGAGAAGAGAGAAGAGAGAGGATGTAAGAAAAAATAAAGGTAAAATAGTAATTGGGTAGTCCATAAACTCTTTTATTGTTACAGAAACTAGTCTCAGTAGTTTATCTAAAACTTTACTTTTAAACCATAATTTAATCTAAAAGCCCCTTTAGACAAATATAATTATTTATTTTAATTTTTTTAAACCAAAATTTATGCCAAAAACCTTTTTAAAACTTGAATTTTCATTCTTTCCAAAAAGGCACAATATGTAGCTTATTTTTCAATCTACGCCGGCCGTATTACAGCGCATGAGGAGAATTAAGAGAAAGAAGAACATATAATAAATCAAGGAGAAGATTAATGGTGACAAGAATGTTGTCTATTTATGATGATGCGGTGGGGATCATGTAGCATGTGGATAATGAATCATCATTATCATCATTTCAACATCATGCAAAGTCCTTAATGTGTACTTAATTCTTTTAGTATACATGTTCTCCCTGCAAAACTCATTTTAATGTTGTGACATTAATATAAGAAAAAAAGAAAGAAAGAAAAAAAATTGTAAAAGGTCCCGATTCCATTACTCTAATTTAGGTTCTTACGAATAAAATTTATAATAGTGGATTTCCCCCAATTTTTTTAAGAAAAAAATGAATAATCGTATAATTAATTTATTCTTCTCATTTTTTACCAGAAAAAAAATCAATAATCATATAATTAACATCTCCGTAAAGAAGTTGACATGTCAGCTGAAACAATTGTACAAATTAAAATTGCAAAAATGTTAGTAGCATGCTATGATTGGATTATATGAGAGGAGATTAGTAGATTATAACGTTTAATTGAATTTATATAATATAAAAGGGATTATATTTTATAATCACGATTACTTAAGTGATGTATGAGGGATTATACTACTAAGACATGAGTAGTAGTAATAATAATAAATAATAATAATAATCAGATAAGTTTTTTCATTAAATAAATAAACAAAGGAACAGAACAACATGGGGTATAGTAATTAATCGGTAATCATCTGAATCTGGATGTGAACATTTACACGTGGCGAACGAACAAAAGGAAATATTTTTGCCATCCAATTTCGAGCCATGAAGCTGATTTTGAACTAATTCATTTCGCCTCTTATTCGAATTTCGATGTCATTAATGGTGAGATTAATGAAAGGGACTTGACATATCTCAAATAAAATCTCATGTTTAAGCCATGTGAATTAGGAAAAATCATCAGCTTCTTCCCACGTTGGATGCTCTAAAATGATTTATAAGACGAGAATAAAAATAGATAATTGGTTATATTTATATTTATTATTCACTTCACAAAATAGCTTCAGGATATGTTTCTCTTTCAACCTACTAAAAATCTTTCCCATGCATGATTCTTTTAATTAGGAGTGTGTTTGGATGATCCTCGAAACCATACTTTTAAGAAAAGTAATTTCATAGAAGGTGCCCAAACACTCTCTAGATGAACACACAAGTTGTGTGAACAAATATAAAGTACGCGTATCAAGCATTAACGTTTTCTTATTGTTGTTAGAGAGTTCCATAAACCTCACTATTTATAATTTGTAAATAATACAATTCGTTTTAGAATATTTTCTCATGTAAAAATTTATATATCAACATGGAAATACATAATACTTATACATGTATATATGTATACACCCACGCACACACAATACTTAGAACAAAATTTAAAACTTATATTAGGAAGTGAGTGATGGTCCCTGCAAATCCCCCTTATCTCCACCTTATTTGTGGGGTCAATTGACTTTATGGATTAATGAGGAGTGGGAGAGAATACAATAATATTTTTATTAAGAACGAAAGGAAATAATAAATTGAAGATGAAGGGTTATATATACATATATATATTATGAATATGTATGTATGAATATATATATGTGGCCGAAACGAAGTCAAGAGTGGAAGGAAAGGAGAGGACGAAGACTAAAAACTCTGAAGAAGTAATGCGTTAAAGAGACGCATTCCTAACCCCAAACAAGAATTTTGAACTCAGCCCTCCTTAAATTTCCACTCACATCAATCCATTTCTACTCTTGGAAATCCCATTCCCTCCTTATCCCTTTCCCCTCCTCCCACGCCCACTCCACCTCCACGGCGCGTGCTCTCACCTCCATCTCATGGATAAGAGAGAAGTGAGATAATGATGCATGTTTAGAGCTTAATTACATGTGGGTGCGAACGAGGATGATCGTGAACAGGAGATTATGGGGAGATCGCGTGGGGGTAAGTAGGGTGGCTAAAAGAGGAAACTTGAGTTGGAAATGTGAGAATTTGCTTTACCAGAAGAAGGAAAGTCCAACAGAGAGAGGAAGTGGGATTAAGAAGTGGGGTTAGAGCGCAAAGGCGCATGATCACTTAGCTACAAGATTAGGAAGAGGCCGAGTTTGTGTTTAAAATCTTTGAACCTTGCCATGTGAATTCACGAGATATCAAAGAAAGATACCATCTCCCACAAGACAAGATACTCTCTTCTGTATCTCATCGTTACACTGTGTACGTCTTATAAGGGCATAACCATTGATTGTGAGCTTTAGGTAAGCTTTTTTATTATGGGTATAAATCGTTGTTTACACAAATATTAACAAGTTTGAAACAAGATTGGTACTTGACATGAAGATATTTAGTCTTAAAGACTGCATCATGCCAATGCGCTCATCCACTATTCTCGTTTGGCATAAAAATCCCCCGTGTCTACAATAATCTAATCTATATCCTATTCATTCAACATTAATAAATATTTAAATACATTAATATCTATCTATAAAATACATATATGGTAATAATCACAAGGACCTCCTCTCCGTTACTGCTTATCCGCTACCATGGTTATGGCCTCGATAGCCATAAAAATCTCAAATGTTTAGATTCTAGAATGATCTCATCTATTTTATATATATATATATATATATATATATATATATATATAAAACAGAATTTCATCGATAATTTGAAAAAAAAAAAAGTCATGCGTGGGGAGGAAAGCCAGTTCTCAAAAAGCACCATTTCAATGAGTAAAACATAAATAGTAAAATAACGATGCTACATAATTTTATTTTGTGATAATATATTAGTAATGAGTTAATTCAAGCCACATACAACTAATACTATATTAAAATTATCAACGTAGAGTTAATTTAACGATATAAAATCCTGTTATAAATTTTTTTAAGTCTTAAATTTGATTTTCATACGAGACACCTATATTGAAAATAATAACCATTAACCCTAAAATTAGGATAATTGATAAAAGCATGCTTTACAATTTTTGAGTTGAATGCCGCCGTTAAGTTTTCTTTTGAAACTCTGCATGTAGATAAACAGTGTCACAGTCAAGTGGGAAAGAATAGGTGTCAACGCTCGTAAGTTGAACCTCATCAAACAATGATCCCTTTTCGTGGACATGCCACGTGTTTCATCTGAAACTTTTGGCGCGCCAAGTAGGAGTCGGGGACTTCTTTGTGAGGAGAAAAAGCCATATGCACCACCAATTAAACTTCATAAAATAAGATCACTCCATGCGTACTTAAGAACCTCAGGGACGAGGTATTTACGCCTTAGCTTGAACGCTAACGAGAGAGGAATTGTCTTTAGATTCAATTCCTACTTTATCAACGGGGTTAATTTGAGTGATAAACGACTCAGTATCGCTTAAACAAAATCTCGAGTTCGAGTTTTGCTGTATACAGAAAATTCCAGTTAGGAGACTCACCCACCATAATCAGAGGCGCGACGCGGGTCAGATCCGAATATAATCGGGACAAAACTTCAGTGAACGGGTAAACAAAAAAAAATCCTGCTTTCAAACGGAACTAAGGAATGCGTCGCATTTGATTAGCTCTGCTTTCATAGCTTCACTAAAGATTCCGTTTTGAAGAAAACGGTCAAAGGCTCGTTTTAAAACTTCTGGTTCTTTTAAGGGAGGAGACAAGAATAACAAATCATAGACCTTTAAATTTTCAGTTACAAAGATGAATGGAAGCTTGAATTCAAAATCCTGAACAATTTTACATTTCTTGTAGACATATCCTGAAAACGAAAGTTGCCCTTGTATTGAAAAGGCAACAAAAGGGGTAAAATATTTGACCTGAGATGATTATAAAATCATGAATTTTAGTTGCTAAATGATACAGAATTGTACTCATTCTTTGCAAAACATGATCATAGTTATTTGACTGTAAATGGAAATGAACTTTCCACAAAGATATACTTGGAAGTTTTAACAGAATGACTAGCAAATCACAATACTTCAACATAATGACTCCACAGAAATATTCGCTGACTGTCGAGCTGACAAAATGACCACAGACAAGCCCTCTGCCAGAGGAGACGCAACACAGTGTTCCAATTACAGCTAAAAAGTATTAGCTAACATTGAAGAGGAGGTAAATTCTAACAAACATCTGGTTATTCCAACATTCACTAGAAAAAAAAAAAAGGAAGCATCCTCTTCGAGAACCACCAAATTTGCATGGAATGACGAGATAACCACCAAAAATTTTAACAGCTTCATGCCTAGAAAAAAGAACAGGCAGATTAATCACCCCATTGCATATACAAGACATCGTACACAGATCTTTGTTCGGTCTTAAATTATTCAAAGATAGCATTACAGATGCAAAAAGCTCCACAAATGCCTCAACTTGGTGACAAGACTACAAAGTTGTTCCAAAATAGCAGAGGTTCCTTTCAGAAATTGCGTTAGTGAAGCAGAAAAGAAAGCAAATACTCCTGCCTCGTTCAGAATCTAGAACACGCCACAAAATTACCCAATTTTCTGCCTAACCTCATCCTCTCCCAGTCCACCTATTTTAACCATTTACCCCAACTTCCTCTGGAAGCGCTCCTATCCGTTGTCTTTTCTATTTTTCTTTGTCTTTTTTGTTAATTGTTATTCTCTTGTGTTCTATTTTATTGATCTACTTCTTTCATATCTCTTCTTCTTACCTTGTTCTCTTTTTTCCTTCATTTTCCTTTTTGCCCACGATCTGATGTCAGACCTAAATCTTCAGCATTTGAAATATCCAGATCTTATTGGAACAACCATTCATCTTCTTCCACCGGTACCAATCATACGATCTTCTTCTTCTACTTACTAACTCAAATCTTCTTCCCCCAGTTCCAAATTCAAATCTTGTTTTTTATTTGATGTCTGTGCGAACCAGTTGAACCATTAATTTTCAATTATTCTTAACTTTAAGCTTTTTTTAGCCAGTCTACGCCACATTCCTAACTGGACCAGGGACCAGTTCACCGATTTTTTGATTGAACTAGCCAGTTCAATCCAGAGTTCAAAACACTGTAAAAAAACTGATGCAGTAGAGAGAGAAGAACAAAAAAGAGCAAACATTCCTAACCGTCTAGAAACTGCCATAAAAGCTCCCCATTTTTCTGCATATCCTCTTCCTCTCACGTTCCCCCTCGAATATCCCAATCCTAATCAACTTCATCCAGAAACTTGTACCCACACCAAACAGCCAAACACCCCGTACCAAACCCCCTAGATTATTCTCCAAAAAGCTTCTACTGCCCATCCAAATTCTAAATTTTCCCAAATCAGGGAAGCCATCATATGCCCAACGGCTTGTGACTTGTCATGCCAAAAACCAGGGTAGTTACAGCTTGCCTCTAACACCATACCACAACCATTTAAACTCTGAATTGTGCTACAACTTTGTTACTTACCTTGTTAGCAATGTTGTTGGAAAGCCAGTCTAAACCCTCATAGAGACCCTCTCCAGATGTTGCACAAGTACTCTGGATATACCTGAAACAGATTAAACCATTGCATAAAATAACATCATGTATCTTTCTTTGGGAAGTTAACTCTCCAGAAGTTGCACGTCTAGAATAAAAAGTAACAAACTCCTAAGAACTGCACTTGCGACCCATCCAACAGAGACCATATTTCATAGGTTACTTCAAAAGTTAATTTCATCTAACCAGTGGCGTTGGCGGAGAGAATGAAGTCCAAGCTTGTCAGTTATTTCTGCAGCATTCATTGCATTGGGGAGATCTTGTTTGTTCGCAAAAACAAGCAAAACAGCATCTCTCAGTTCATCCTGAAATAACATTTAGATTCACTCACCAATATTATGTCTTTTGCACCCCACAAACAAATATTCACAAAAGCTGATCTGCTAAACAATTTAACACTTAAAGAACAAATCTCAGCATAAAATAACAAATTTCGGTCAATGAATTGGTGCTCCAACTTCCACAATCAACCCACCAAAGCCTGCCAACCACCCCGATTAAATATGATAATTGCTTCTATCAAGGTCAAGATCGTGAAAGGGGGAAAACTCATATCACCGTATGATGCTATAACCTTTCAATCATTTTTCTTCTTACCTTCTCTCTTTCCCTTTTTCGCATTCAAGCTCATGCACAAACAAATGGAAATAACAAGTTTCATAATTTCAAAACAAGTGGTCATTGAACAAGAAAATGCCCCTCACCCAATTTCTCAGCGTACTAGCTTCTGACAAAAACCTACCATCACTGGACACAAGATGACAATAAACTCTAGAGATGAACACACCACGGAGTGAATTATTATCAAGAGAAATTTCACCTAACTACTCTAATCCTGTACTAAATTGAAATGTCCCCCCTACTTTATAAAAAGTCACAATTAACCCTTCCCAGCCCCCATTTATTAGTCACAACGCCCTCATTTTCATCTTCTTCCCCCAACATATTCCTGTGATCTTTGCTACATCTCTGAAATTGCATAACCGAATCTAGCACACAAGTCTTTCTAAATTAATTTCATGATTATATCAATCCTGATTGAGACTAGGCAACACATAGCACTTTAGATGACATGTTTTTTATTTTGTCTGAACAAACTTAAGGTCCAAACAGTATTCAAATTCAAAATTATGTCAATAATTAGCTAGAATATAGGTCTAAGTAAATGAAAGTACTGAAAATAACCCCCAAACAGAACACAGGAATGCACACAAAGACCACCTTCCTCTGGATTTTAACAGGCTAGAGCCTCTCCTACAACACTTAATTATTGCCAAACCCTCACTCCCCAATATATATATTCAACCAATAGCATGTATACAATTACATACCTCATTCAACATCCGGTGTAACTCATCCCTTGCCTCAACAACTCGATCTCTATCATTGCTATCAACCACAAAAATAAGACCCTGGGTGTTCTGGAAGTAGTGCCTCCACAGTGGGCGAATCTGTATGTATAAAGTAATATATAATTCAACATGGATTGCTAAGTCCTTTACTCATAGTTAAAGAAAGCCACTAGCAGAAAAGACCCCTATTCAACACAAATACAAGCCAAAGCAGGGCCAAAAATATTCATAATCAGTAGAATACATAAACTGGCATCGCAGTGTCTGTTCCCCAGATGGTGAGCACAAAACTATTTCTTTCTTTTAAAATATTTATTTATTCAATCAAAAACAGCAAAACACTGACCATACACACTAGAGACATCCCCAGAAAAGTCACCCCCAATATGACAAAAAATAGATAAGCTCAGCAGGGATCCCATAAGCTTAAACAAAGTCAAGGCATGGAAGATAAACTTAGGATATTAAAAAATTTGCTATGCATGATTCTACTTGCTTTCTCAGACTATCGCTCCACAGGAAAAAACAAGCAAAAGGGAATGGAGAAGAGCAAATGTACCTTGTCCTGACCACCAACATCCCACACAGTGAAGCTGATGTTCTTGTACTCCACAGTCTCAACATTAAATCCTGCAGGATTTTCATACGGCCCTCTTTTCAGATCAGTACAGTGAGGAGGGATCTAAGCCAAGCGCAATTATAAATATCATAATTTTAAAATGAGCCTGCCCTTTTAATTATTCATAAGGCTCCAGCAATGTTGAGACCATTCAAGAAGAAAGAAAGATTACTCATGAGTATTAGAGCTCACCAATGGTAGGGATGGTGGTGACGATCTCGCCAAGCTTGAGCTTATACAAGATTGTAGTCTTACCAGCAGCATCAAGACCCACCATCAGAATCCGCATTTCCTTCTTGGCAAAAAGCCTACTGAAGAGCTTGGTGAACGTCAACCCCATTTTGACTTTCGAAGTAGCTAGATAAAGATCACTCCACGCTGATCGTAGAGTAAAAAATATAGAGGAAAAATCTCATTAGATCGTCAAAATTTCGCTGCTCTGCCGTAGTATAAATGTTGGTCAGATCGCATACATCCGCTAAAAGGAAATCCTATACTCAAATACAACCGAACTTTTTTTAATGAAAAAATATTACTGATATTTTGTTATTCGGGATTGGTTGCAATCGGATTAACGCGTGTCCAAAGAGGTATACTGATAATGACCATAAGAAGAAGCAGGAAAAATAAAATCTAAGCCAACAAACAAGCAGATCGTCAATTGTAAAAAAGATCGAACAACACAGATAAACGAAGAACATGAATATCGATTAAATTCGAGGATGTTATCAAGTTCTAAAGAAATCTTTATTTTGATTACATTTAATTGGTTCAAAGGGTTAACCCGCAGATAACGATGCAGATCCAAGACAGAAACGCGCAGGAAAAGTGATTAAGGAGTAAAGCACGATAAAATTAGAAAGACCATGAAAAAGGAAGATCGCCCACCTCTCGAAGTTTACGAGGGAGGATCGGAGGAGCGTCCAGTGCGAACCGCGATTCTTTGAGGAGGGAGAATCTTTTCCCACGCCCGTTATTTAATGACGCAATATAACAATTAGTTCCTATGGTTGATCCAAATAAATTATGTGTTTGTTCTTAAAAAAAAAATTAAAAAAAATAATTTTTTTTACAGCTTATAAAAAAAATTACACAATAATTTATAAAAAAATAATTTTAAATAAATGAGTGTTTAAATAACTATTATTAAAAAAAATTTATAATTAAAAAATTACTAAAAAAGATATGTATGAAGGATGAGAAAGGAGAAAGGGTAAAAAATATAAAGGAGAGAGGGTTAAAAAGATAGAGGAGAGATAAAAGATAGTGAAAAATATAGAGGAGAGAGGAGAGGGATGTAAGAAAAAATAATGATAAAATAGTAATTAAATAATTCATAAGCTCTTTTACTGTTACAAAAGCTACTATGATCAGTTTATCTGAAACTATCGTTTTAAACCATGATTTAGTCCAGAAATCTTTTTAGATAAATATGGCTGTTTATTTTAAAAATTTTCTAAACTAAAATTTAAGTTAGAAGCCCTTTTAAAATCACAGTTTTGTTAGAAAATAAACGGGCCCAAAATTACCCTAAAAAGCCCGTCGTTCAGCTGTTTGGATTTAGTGCCTGTTTAATTTAATTTAAAACTAAAAAAATGCTTTTAGATTATAACAAAAATTAAACAGACAGTTCTATAAAATTTTTTAGAGTAGACCATATTTTTTTTCGAGGTCTATAACTATAATTTTAGATAAATTTATAAGACTAATTTATGAGTAATAAATTTTTTTTATACAATATAATAACTATTTTATTTTGACTTTTTTCCTATTATTTCACCCACACCCTTTTTAATAATTTACTTATCAAAAAAATTATTTTGTTAATAACTATCTAAGTGTTTATTTGAGTTTCTCTTAAACCTAAGTTTTAAAAAGGCTTTTGACCTAAATTTTAGTTTAAATTTTTTTTAAAACAAACAGTCATATTTATTTAAACAGATTTTTAGACCAAATTAAGATTTTGTATAAACTATTGAGAATAACTTATAGAACAGTAAAACAGTTTATGGACTACCTAGTTATTATTTTACCTATATTTTTTCTTACACACTCTCTCCTCTCCCCCCTCTATCATCTCTCGTATTTTTAATAAAATAATATCATTTATATTAATTTACCAATCATAAAAGTATTTTTAGTAAAAATTATTTAAATATTTATTTATAACTATTTTTTTATAAAATCTTCTCTAAAAATTATTTTTTAAAAACTGTCTAAAAAATCTCCCTTTTTTATAAACCATTTTTTAAACTCCTATCTAGATATACATTAAATATTTTTTTTAAATCACTTTTTTTCTAACATTTATTATCCATAAACTATTATCTATAAATTATTCCCTACAAAATTAAACCAAATAAAAAACAGTGGCTCGTGTTACTTGGGTCGTAGTCAATTTTCAACCTTTGTGTTGACCCCTAACGGACTATCTAGGTTTTAGATGCTCTCTCCCTCCAGGAGAACTTCCCCTAATCAAAATTAAATCCTTAGGGTAAAATTTGAGTATAGTTGATGCCAATAGTTTCTCTACAATTATTTTTTTATATTTATATAGATTCAAATTCAATATATTATAATTGAACAGTTAAAGTCTAGTTCACTATAATTAACACGTGCTAGTAATAGGATTTATATGATTTGTTTAGATAGAGTTATGACAATTATAACCTACGATTTAGTATTTGTGCTTTAAAATCCTTTACGCTGATAAGTAAACTCGAAATTGCAATTTCAGACTTCCATTGAAACTATATAAGCCAATTGTAATATTTGGATGGTTGGTTATAAAATAAATCCTTAGAAAATATAAAATTTATTTTTAAATAAGTTATTAATAAAAGTTATGAAAAGTGCCATCCATATTAGTTTTCATGCTTATAGAGAAATATACATTAATATAAAAAATAAATATATATTTAATTTGTTATATAGTTTATTTTGAAAATTAGAATTTTGTGGAAAAAATATTTACACTAGAGGCCCACAGAGGGCCCAACCCATTAAACCCACAAAAGAGAACAGACACAAACAACGGACGCAAAGCGCGGTTAGGGGGGCTTGGTTGTACTTGTAGGTAATTAATAGCATATATCCTCCGTGGTTCAAGTTGTAAAAAAATGAGATATATTATTATTTAAAATATTTTAAATATGTTTATTTTTTAAAAAATATTATAATTTTTAAGTATCTAAAAAATACTATTGACGACTTATTCTACTTAATATTAATATTATTTAGAAAAAAAAAATTTTATTTTATTTTTAAATTAAGTATTTAGATTTATATTTAAAAATAATTAATAACTCATTCTTCCGGTGAGCTCTACTTTTTTTTTAAGTTCTTATATATAAAACACAATATATAATTAATTAACGAAATTGAAAAAATATAATAAAAAATATAAAAAATAAGTTTGTATTTGAGAGAGGAGCGAATTCAATTTCTATTGTTATTTTAAAATATTCTTCGAACTCTAAGTTTGTCTCGTCTTAGTGAACTTATGCTGAATCTTAACCCCCCCCTAAACTTTTTACGTAAAAAAAAAGCAGCTTCTAGTTAGTGTTATGATGTTTGGAAGCACAAAACACAGAAGACTCTGTACGAGGCAACTGTGAAGGCAATGAGAGAGAGGGAGAGAGAGGTCAGAGTTGAAAAGAAATAAAGAAAGAGAGAAACAGCCCCAACCTCAATTCCAACGCCTCACTCCCATGCGTACAACAGTGCGGACGTCGAAACTCTCTCTTAACTCCTTTCAATAAAACTTGTTTGGTTCCGCTCTCTTCGTTCTCAGCACCATCTCTCTCTCAGGAAAGGTCTCTCTCGGTCAAATCCCCCATCAATAGTCTCTGAAACTCCCCCCTCTGCACACACTCCCACACTCTTCTAAAAGAGCATAGCATTTAATTTAATTCCAGAAGAAAAAGTTGATCATCTCTCTAGCTAGCTGGATGGCAAAGTATTCTCAGGTCGCTAGGGATCCACAGCTTCTCTGGTACGGTTGCTTCCTTCAATAATCCCTCATTTAATTCAAATGCCCAGCTGATTTATAACAATGCCCCTATCTTTGTCCACTTTCTCGCCAGTCAATCACTGCTCCTGTGGTGCCGTGTTAAGTCTTCTTTTTTGGTTTTCTGAGAGAGCAAAATAACCCACCCCCTTCGGAAGTCTCAAGTAATGCAATTGAGCTGAATGTTGGTTTTCTTTTTTAGTTTTGCTACTCGTACACGCTGCTGTTAACTTTCATTTTTCACCTTTTATGAATATTTTATTTCGTTCAAGTTGTTACTTATGATATTTCGCTCGCTCATAATCCTCGCGGGGCAAGTTCTCATTAGGTTTTCGGGTGTTAGCTTCAGCACTTCACTAAGAAGTCTTTTGTACTTTTGCTGTCTGTATGTGGGAAAAAAAAATCAAGTATTCTACGAAGGTTTGTACTCGAAGCTTATGGTCTTACATCCTTCTAAACCATGAAGCTGTGAGGATGGAGGCCTGGAAATATTTCAAATGATCAAACTTAGCTGAATTTGGACCTAGGTATGAGACAATGGGGGGGAAGAGAAGGGAAGTGAAGGTTGATTGAACCCCTGCCCTTATTTGCTAGTTATTATCAAGGAGGGGAAGGTAATGGAAGAAGTACAACTAACCTTCCAAAATCCTCAAATTTGGGGATTTCGGATGGTACAGTTTTCTCTAACAAGGGGGAAGAAGTGATCATATATAAGATAATCATCACTTCCGTTTATTTGGGCTTCTTTTCTTCCCTTCTCTACTTAATTCCCAAACATATCCTTACAGAATGTTGAGTGAAGCAGTTAGTACTTATGTGTTGCTAGTTACGACATTAATTCTTTGCTTTCCAATTTGATTGTAAGTTTAAATTTTACTTTCAGCTTAGTGGGAGTTCTCCATGTCTTTGTTGTGCTTGGTGACGATTCTTCTAAAAAGCTAAATTATATCATCTGCTATATTTGGTAATTGTTAGTTTTACAGGGTCTGATTGAATGCTTTCTTTCCCATTCTGCAGGTTATGGTGCTGATATACACTGCCAATATAAAGGTTTTGATAAACTGAAAGGTCTGATTCTAGGATAGTTATCTTGTGTGGCTTCAGCTGTTGGAATGGCTGGCGGGGATTCCATGATTGTTGATAAACTCCCCGAGGAGATCAATGAAATGAAGATCAAGGATGAAAAGGTATTAGAGGCCCTGTTTTTAGATAACTCATCGTTTGTTTTTGTCTTTTACATTAGTTATTTTTTCTTTTCTAAAACGTGAATTTGCCCCGTATAATAACTTCTTTGTGATAGGAAATGGAGACAGCAATAGTAGATGGAAATGGAACTGAAACTGGCCATATCATTGTGACCACTATCGGTGGTCGAAATGGTCAACCCAAACAGGTAGATTTCTGTGAGGATGTAATTATAATTAGATTGGTTCTCAAGTCAAGTAATTGAACTTTATTTTCTTTGAGATCTGTTTATATAGCTCTCTTGAAGCTAAAGTAGAAGACAGGGAGATAAACTCATTTAATAGAAGGCTGAAATTTTTTCTCCCTTTATTTCCTGGAATTTGACCTTTTCTCTACCTAATGAGGGAAAAGTAAAAATTAATGTTAAAAACCAAAGTATTATGTCATGAGGCTCAATGCGTATTATTGTGTACGAGTGTCTTCTTTTACTGATCTGGAGAATGATGCTTGCTGCTTGAAATGTTAGAAAAGCATGATTCACATTATGTGACATGATGTGATATGCACTTTAACTCTTGCATATTAACAATTTATTTAAATTTTAATTTTGCGAAATTCATCATCTATCCCATCCTTCTCACTGTAATTTTGGTGCTTTGATCTGCAGACTATTAGTTACATGGCTGAGCGTGTTGTTGGACAAGGCTCGTTTGGTATCGTGTTTCAGGTGGAATTTTTCCAATAATTTGTAATTTAGATTAATTGCTACAAGACATCCATTTTTAGGGAGTATAAAATTGATTTTGGAGGGTTTTTTTTTTGTTTTTGTTTTTATAGGCTAAGTGTCTTGAAACTGGAGAAACAGTAGCAATCAAGAAGGTCTTGCAGGATAAAAGATACAAAAACCGTGAATTGCAAACAATGCGCCTTCTTGATCATCCTAATATTGTGTCACTCAAACATTGCTTCTTCTCCACCACAGACAAGGATGAACTCTATCTCAATTTGGTACTCGAGTATGTACCTGAGACTGTATATCGTGTGGTGAAGCACTATAGCAAGGCAAATCAGCGGATGCCCTTGATATATGTTAAACTCTACACATATCAGGTTATCATCATGTTTTTTTTTTTGTGATAGTCTGTGGATACTAGTCAGGATTTTTATGTAAAAAATTTCTGGTATGCTTGGTTGTTCTTCTTCTAGAGAACTCTATGTATCATGTTTGATTATTTGTAAAGTTGAGAAATTACAAAAGATTGTTCACCAGTGAGGAAATCTGATACAATATAGTCTTTGGAATATTACAATTCCCCCATAACTAACTACTTCATATCATTGAAATGCTTTGATCTTTAAAGGTTTTTACTTTTGTGTTGCTTTCTGTTTTTGTCACAATTCCTTGGGTAAAGAGTCTGTGATGGTTTGTTATCTTTGTTTTGATATGTACTTACTTAGATGATGTCAAGATCACGGGAACTTCCCTTTGCTGTAGCTGATAATTTTCTAAACTTTTTATCAATAAAGGAACTTTTTACTACAGATTGAATGAGATGTCTGTCAATCTTTACGGTATCATTATGCATGACCATTGTTATGATGCATCTACTATATACTATGACAGATTTGCCGAGCTTTAGCTTATATTCACGGATGTGTTGGAGTGTGCCACAGGGATATTAAACCTCAGAATCTACTGGTTTGTATCAATGCCATGTTTTTAGCTCTTTGGTTAGGTAATTGATTAGGAACCAATTTAGTCTCTTTTTGCAGGTTAATCCTCACACTCATCAGGTCAAGCTTTGTGATTTTGGAAGTGCGAAAGTTCTGGTAATGTCTCACTTTTGTCTGGATATTCTAATTTCAAACTGAATGTGGGTCCTTGGCAGCTATTAAGAATACTAAATCTATTAGTTCATGTTGGTTGGGAACCTTTGATATTTTATTATTGGGCATGCATATAACAAGCTATTTCATCAGCTTACAATTGATGTGTCTGGGTCACCAAAAGATATATTATAGGCATTGTAGGGTTGCCACTTGAGTTGCCAGAAATGATTTGCCTAACAATTTGGTGGGAACTGTGCTATTTACATACCTTTTTTGACAATAACAGAGCATTTATGTCTTTATTTGTCCATGGTTATATGCACACAAATAAAATCACAACTTCCTTGAAAGAAGTTCTTAATCATCTTCACAATCCAATTTCCATTTTGGCTGAGTTTAATTGATGCATCAACTTATGGCTCTTGTTAGCATTTGTCTGTATTTAAAAAAACAAAGAAATTTGGGGTACAGGAGAAGAAGAAATCTCTGATAAACCTTTCTCTTCACTGTGCACCTGATGGCTCTGCCTTGTTAACATATATAGTTGCCTCCTGATATAATTTTGGAACAGGTCAAAGGTGAACCCAATGTATCATATATTTGCTCTCGTTACTACCGAGCACCTGAACTCATTTTTGGGGCAACTGAATATACAACTGCAATTGATATGTGGTCTGTGGGTTGTGTCCTGTCTGAGTTGCTCCTAGGACAGGTTTGGTACACAACAAACGAACTTCATCCGTTGTCTTGTTAGTTCTTTTTGTATTTTTTAGTGTCAGGGTGCTTACAAGTTGTTGGTCACCATTGGCCATCTGGAATTTGTAGCCTCTATTCCCAGGGGAAAGTGGTGTTGATCAGCTTGTTGAGATTATCAAGGTAAGTTCATTATCTAAGACTACAGCAGTATCAAAGAAATTTTATTTTCTGGCTTCACTGAAAGAGTGAAGACTGAATATTTGTATGTTTAAGGTGCTTGGGACGCCAACTCGTGAGGAGATAAAATGCATGAACCCAAACTATACAGAATTTAAGTTTCCCCAAATCAAGGCTCATCCCTGGCATAAGGTGACTTCCTTGGCTTGCATGCTTAGCTTTATTCTCTACAACAAAAACAATAATGCTATTAATAACGTCTGCATTATTCTGACAATGTTGTGCTTTTGAAATAGATATTTCATAAGCGTATGCCCCCAGAAGCAGTAGATCTTGTTTCCAGACTCCTCCAGTACTCACCAAATTTACGATGCACTGCTGTATGTAATTTTATTCATTCATCCGGAAAGTCTGAATCTAACTTCCTTTTCGTTCTTTCTTTCTTCATTTTCTTTTTTGCCACGTGGGTATAACCATATAGTGCTTGATCACTTGTTTTTTGTATGTTAGGAATTTCAGTTGCTTGTGTGGTAGATATGAAATTGAAAGGATTGGAGGGAGAGGAGTGAAAATCATTAATGCATCCGCTAGTCAGATACATTATCAATTTTCTCTTCTCCCCTTCCACTTCTCTTTATTCATGAGAGCACACAGATATGGTAGATGAATGGAGTATCTGCGTCTTTTCCTGTCAATGATTTTTTCCAACTTAAAATCTTGTTCCTTTTAATTGAAGGTTCATGAATAGTAAAATGCCCGCTTACTGGAAAGTGTTGTGTACTTGAATTTTGGACTAATAAGACCTGTAAACCTTGTGCGGAGATTTCATTCCAGTACAATTATTGGGAGCAGTAAGGATCAAATTCTCAACCACGCTGGATTTATACCATTTCAATGATCCCCTCAGCTCAAAAACTTGGTAGTTTTAAAAGAGGGCCTGTGGATAGTATTATCATAATATCTAGTAGTTCCTTTGTTTTTTTTTTCATTTACCTTTAATTTTATTGACATCATAAGCATTTGATGCTGATGAAAACAGAATTCTGTTTACATTTCTGAGAAAAGAACAACCTAACCCTATGTTTGGATGGCAAGAAAATTAGGGAGGAAAGAGTATTAGGAGGGAAAACTAAATAGTAATTTTTTCTTACCATTTTTGGAAAATTTCCTTCCTAGTATTCCATTCCCTCTATTTTCCTCTCACTTTTATCTCTATCCAAATATAGCCTAAATGTAGTTCTGCTCTACTTACCCGTAATGCTTGAATCATTGAATTCTTCCATGCTTTATCTTTGCAAAATAACGAAGCTATCGCCATGTCTTTTCCTTGACAGTTGGAGGCTTGTGTCCATCCATTTTTTTATGAACTCCGTGATCCTAATACTCGTCTCCCCCACGGGCGCCCTTTGCCGCCCCTCTTCAACTTTAAACCTCACGGTAGTTGTCTGCTCTTTAGCTCACACTCCTCTTTATTCCGGTTTAACCATAATGAGAATACATTTTAACGCCATGCCTTTTGGATGAAACCACATTTGCAGAGCTAAAAGGAGCAACCTTGGAACTTATATGCAAACTTGTTCCAGAACATGCTAGGAAGCAGTGTCCTTCGCTTAACTTCTAAGTCTGCAATTACTGTGCCGACTGATGTGGAGCAACTATGTTGTATCATGTTTATTCCCCCATGTTCTATGATGTAAACAATGACTACTACCGCATTATGATCTCCGTGTTATCATCAGATACACGTCTCTTTCTTATGTTTTTTATAATTAGACACTTTATCTTAAACTTGAAATGTGTTGCTTGAGATCACGTAGGACTCTTTTCTTTGTATCGCCCGTTTCATGCTTTCTCCTTCCAAAATCAGGGTGCGAGTGTTTTAATTTTTTATTTTAATTCCTGTTGATAGAGTTTCCGTGTCTTTACCCAGATTCATAAACGGACTGGGCAGCTACGATGCAACTGATTAACATTTGTGAAAATAGAAAAAGGCTCATTCTAACTCTAATTGTTTTTATTACTTGCATACAAAATTAATGTTAATAATATTTCAAAAGATTAATGAATAAAATATTATACTGTTTTTAGTCACTGTATCATAATAAAGGTATATGATATTGTCAAATATACATCGTTACTGGATTTCCATTTTTGGTCACAGCTCTATCTTGAACTATCTTTTCGGGCGAAATCTTGCCTTCATACTTTTCTATTTAAAATTATTCGATTGCATGTAAATCAAAGTCACTTTATTTCCCCTTCCCTCCTTTAATTGTTGTACTAATTTTCATACTGTCATTATCAGTTCAAGTACTAGGCATTGTATTACTACAATATGGAGTTTACAATAATATCTCTATTTGCCAAAACATTTATATCTCTACATATTACATTTTAATTGTTAAATGATAGGAGTATTTTTTGATTTTTTTTTACAAATTCTGTAAGTGATATTAACTTATTTTCTTTAAAAAAGGAATATCTCTTTTCTCTCTCTCCAACTTTATTATAAAAACAAAATATTTTACTGCTGGTTTGGTCTGAGGGAAACGGAATGGGGAGAGGAGATTGTAATTAATTCAATTAAAAATGAATGAGTAAAGTTATAAAATTTTAATTAAAAAATTAAAAATTGATAACGCTACTTCTCTAATATTTTTTTCAGACCATACCTATTAGAATCTCTCGTCGCTTCCACCAAACAGACAACATAATCCTTTTCCTCTCGTGATTATCTACTTGGGAACTAATTTGATAAATTTTTATTTTCATTCAGTGCATGGCACTAATATCAAGTGTAGTGTACTCGATTTTCTAACCGTTCTTTTTCTATCCTGAATGAATAATATTCTTTGAGAAAAGGGTCCCCAATATTTTTGCACTAATCTTATTCTAAGGGCTCCCGACTCAGTTTCGGAAACCGTACAAATCCTGAGATCTTTGACCCTTGTTTGAACACCACCATATTTTAACTGTGGTAATGTTTTTTGGGTGAATGTGGCCCCTCCCCTAAACGGGACGGCGGGGTTTAGAATCGACGCGCCAAGAGAAAACGGCCGACTGCGAAAATGCTCCAGTCTAGCTATTTGGGGTTGAACAGCCCTCGTCACTCTCCACTTGCCCCAGAATCCTTGATGCATTCACTTCTTACTCTCCGTTCGGGTTGAATTTCCTCAACGTGCGTGCTCTTCTGTTAAGAATTATTTTGCTCGTGAAGCTTCTTGATTGAATTTTGACCCTAGAAACCCTTTTATTTTTTCATGTTTTCTATTGGAGCAGGAGTGAACTTGCATTACCGGAGAGAGATCTCGAACCGGAGGGTGGTCGTATTTTTGTAATTGAAGGGGTTTTCTCTGGTGCCGTTCTTTTTAATGCTCGAGATTACATGATGTCTAATTTTGATCACCAATTTATTGTTATGCTTTTAATTGTACATTTTCACTAGTTTGATTGAAACAAAGGATTCATGTTTTGATTTTTTCCCCATAATCTTTAAATGCATGTCAGCATGCTTTGTGTGATTCAAAGCCCTTTTTCCGAAGAATATATTCCTAGGGCTTGGTTGGATTCTCCACTCTCAACTAACCCCTCTCCTCAAGCTCAAGCTCAGCCGACGGTTCAAATTTTCTAGTAAGTTTTGAGAGCTCAATTGCTAATTTTTCAAAATTCAAATTTTCTAGTAAGTTTTGAGAGCTCAATTGCTAATTTTTCAAAGAAAAATTAAATTTTTATTGTCCCAATATATTTGGATGGCCTTCAAGACCGAGGAGTAGAGAGGAATAGAGAGATAATGGCCGGAGAAATCGCATTGGTGCAAAATTGAAGTCGTCCGGCGAGCGTGGTAAATGAGGCTGTTCTAATCTCTACTCTACTCCTTCTCAAACCCTGCGACATCTCTGATCGCTGACATTGCGGAATTTTTTTCCCCGCGAATAAGGGATAGAAACCGAGTTCTCTACTAGATTGCAATGTTCTCTGGGGATGTGGCCCCTGCATGTCAATCTCTAATAGAGCTAAACTGTTATTGAGAAGTAAGGTTTAGAAGTTCAAGGGCTCTCCCTCTCAATAGATGAGTCTTTTGTGATTGGGCTCTCCTTTTGGGCTTGTGTTCATCACATTGGTGCTTTGATTAAGAGACCAATGCTCATGGAGAGGACTAACTACGTAGGTCGACTCTCAAGGGGGGGCATTGTTATGAGTCGGGGAGCCTTACAAGAGAAGTGGGGATTACAAGTTTAAGGGGCTCTCCTGCCGTCTTTTAGGATTGGGCTCTCCCTCTAGGCTTGTGTTCATCACATTAACACTACGGTTGAGGGGTTAGTTGTTCCTGAGTGATCTCTCAATCCCTTTGCTAAACGATCTGCACAAAGGTTAGACTCTCTTCTGACATGGTTGATTCTTACAACCCAGTCTCGTTCTAATAGATCTCTGGCCTCCATTATCACCGGTGAATTGGGGTGGCCCCTAATATTGCTACAAGTGATCAATTGTTATATTGCAGCCAGAGAGTAGCTGTGAGTTGGGCTTGTCTGGATTCTTCATTCCTGCTGGTTTGAGTCCCGTTACTATGCCCCAAACTTAAGCTATTTGGCACAGTGTGTAACCAACAGACCTTCCAAAACCCACAAGCCATTCTCCTTTATTATTGTGAATTACCCTCGACATTAAGCTTTCTCATGCCCATACACCTCTAGTTGAATAGTCCCTTCCCCAGGTGGTAAAGATTTGCGATCATGCATCTCTTGCTCCAGCTTCTGCTTCTAATTTTCACTTCTATTCTTTGACCATGGAATCATTGTCATTAGTGCTGATGCATATGAATATGCTATTTGCTGTCTGGTATCGTGAAGTAAGACTTTGTCACCAGTGCAACACTTCTCGAGGAAGAAGCTTCTACTGGTGCGGCAATGAACTGGGTTTTAAAGGAGGAGACATGATTGGGAGTTTTGTATTGTAGAAGGGTTTCAATCTGATTAGTTTTTATTTTTTTCTTTTTGTATTGTGCATTTGTTATGAGACACGAGCCTGGTTTTGTTCTTTGTGTATTGTGCATCTGTTGAGACATGATTGAAGGATGTTGTTGAACCTGGTTTTATTCTTGTTGAATCTGAGCTTGGTTTGATTTACTGGTTGAATTTAATTTTGGTTGGGTAAGAAGAAAAGACGATGAGTTTGAGGGCCAAACATTCCAATCTGCTCCTTTCCAATTCATTCTGTTCCTTTTTATGTTAAATGCCAGAACTTTGGGAATCTCTTCCCTTTCTTTCTATCTTACTACAACCAATGTATATACAATAATGGATTGCTTTATCTGATTTTAATCTTCTTTTTCCTATTTTTTTTTTTTGCCAGATTGAGGGCTTGAACTGGTGTGGAGAGACCGAAGATGGTATTTTCTACTTGCTGATTTCAGGATATATCCATACATTAGTTCCCTTTGTTGCATTTTAAGTCTTAATTACTGAATCCGACTGTAGTGCACATTCAGAGACTGCCAAGTGGATTCATTTTCACGTCCACTCTGTCATGTGCTTTCTGTTTTTTCCCTCAATTACTGCATGTATTTTTGCAACTTTGGTATCACCTTTCCTTTTAATGCATAGAGATTTTGCAGGATGGAGATAATTCTGGTTTGGAGAGTGACAATTATGACTGGAATACTGAAGATGAGTTAGAAATTGAAAATTTTCAATCTTCATCTTCCAATTTAACTGTTCCTAATGGAGAGGCTTTTTCGGGGTCTGGGGAAGTAAGTTTTTTGGCACTTCTCTTTCTAACATTCTAATTTTCTTTATAAGAAGTAGAATATTTGAAAATCTGATTAGAGGACCAACTATCATTTTCTTTTCTCATTCTTTCTTTCTTTGTTTTTTTTGGGGGGAGGGGAAGCTTTTATTGATATAAAAAACAAAGACTTCGCCTCTCGCTCCCTCCCTTTCTTCTTGGGTGACCTTAATATATAAGGTTACAGTATTCCTACGTTAAAGTAAGATGCTGTAGGGCGCATTAGTGCAAATTTTTGTGCCAGTATCTTTCTTTTGCTACTGCTTTCAAATTTATGAATGATCTGTAACTTGATTGCACAGGCAGAGTATTCAAATGTTTCTATAATATGTCTTGTACATGACCTTTCTTTGCACTGTTGATGTAAAATTATTTGTTTTGTGATGTTTATTTGATGCCTGATTTCTTCACTTTCTTGCTACTCACAATAATCTATAAACTTGATGCACGTACCCTCCTCATTCCCTTTTCTTTACCCTTGAAGGCAAGCTCATCTCCAGGTTCATCAAATTCCAAGATGTTCGATCACTTTGTTGGAATGGGATTTTCTGAGAAATTGGTTTCGAAAGTAATTCAGGAAAAAGGTAAAAGCACTAGTTTATTCAAGCATGGGTTTTAGGCCTATCATTGAGACTGACAAGTAATCTTTTTCTCATGAACATCAAGGGGAAGAAAATGCAGATTTACTTCTTGAAACACTTCTCACATTGTCGGTGAGTTGATACTTTCTTCTATTGATTAATACAATTCCTAGCTTGTTTCTTCTTTATGCCAACTTTTATCAAGTTATACCCAGCTATTTTTATCCTCTCTTTATATATCTCATCTCCTTCCTAAATTCAAGAAACTGTTTCATGCTGCATCTGTGCATACTGTCTATAGCATGCCTTAATTGTCCATAGCATGCCTTAATTGTCCATAGCATTATATATTCGCCTCCCGTTATTTGCTCTTACCCCTCTTTTTGTACTCTTTTGATCACTGACATTTTAAAAATATGATCTGTTTATTTCACACATTTCACTGGTGCGTGTAAACATGTTTTTTTTAGCATTTATTTTTACTAATGTGCAGGCTCTGGATAGTTCTCCTCAAAATGACAAGGAGATTGAATCAGACTTTTGCTCTTCAGATGTTGAAAGGAGCTTCTCCCTTGATGATTTCTCAGATATAGATAGTTTCTCAGATGATGAGGTGGTTTTTGCTTTTCTCAGCCTTTTGTATTCAAACTACTTGTGAGTTCGTTGATCTTCATTAGCATGTTTACTTTGTATAACTTCAAGTTTGTACATCTAGATGGGTTCTTTTATCTTTTAAAAGATAGTGATATATACTTTTTAAGCATTAGCCAATTTAAGATTTATATTATGATAGAGTTGCTTTTACTGGTCAGACCCATAAGAGAAAAATTAAGAAGATACAAGAAAGAGGAAAGTCTCTTTCTGATGGTCCAGGCTTTGACCTCAAGCTTCCTACTGTTTTGAAGAAAGATACTGAACATTACAGTAGCTTAGGCTTGCTGTGGGTTTGACCGAGGAAAGTGACATTGGGGACTGTGAAACTTACTTTTTGGATATATATTAGCTGTTAGTTTCTCTGGAAGGGGCATGAAATATTTTGTATTTACTGAGAGTGCTGGCCTCTCGAATGCCACGTCATTTGGTGGGTCTGTGAGTGACTATGCGTGGTTCTCCAGATTGTAACTTATTTTCTCTTGTCGAGGGGGAAGAGTATTGTGACTTTAATCAATTTCAGTGCTGTTTTATCTACTGTTCTACTGTTTTTTTAGTGCTGTTCATCTATTATTCTGCTGGGTTCTATCATATTATTACATTGAAATCTTGGTACCTTGGAAGATATCTTTTTCTCCTAGTTCACAAGACAAAAAAGAGCAAAATAGTTCTTGTTTTGCATGCATTCACTTATTCATACTACGTGCATCTTTTGGACATCTGATATTTGGCATTGGATTGGAGCAATCTTTAGCTGCCGATCAAATATTTAAAAGTATGACTTGCCAACTGCTGCTTCTCTTGCAGGAAAATACCAAACCTGTATCTGAGAACAATGATAAGTTGAAGACCTTGGTGAAGATGGGTTACAATGTTCAGGAGGCTTCAGTTGCCATGGAAAGATGCGGTGTGTATTAGGTTTCAATCTTGATTTGATATACGTCTTAGCTAGTGATTTTGTCCAAAGGATCTCCGCATGTTTGACTGGACAAATTAGGTTTAAAAGATTTAACTGTTTGGTAGACTATTAATTTTCCTTTTTCTTGGCCATATTATTTTGTTGAATTGCTACAGGTGTGGACGCCTCACTTGCAGAACTGACAGATTTTATATGCGCTGCTCAAATGGCCAAGGCTGCAGATGCCCTTATGGCCCCTGAAGAGAAGGTAGTATCTTGGCATCTTAAGAATTGACTTGATCAAGATGAATTTCAAGGATACTACTTTTTCTAATTTGTTTCTTCATTGTTTATGATAATTCACCATCTATTATGTTAGTTTGTATCATCACATATGTCAAGATTGATAATGAGTATCTTTAATTGTTCTCACAGCCACGATACAGTGACCAAACTAATAAAAAGAAGCGCAGTTATTATGAATATGAGGTTTTGGGAAGGAAAAAGCCAAGGGATATTGCAAAGAAGACTTTTACCGAAGATGATGAGATGTTGCACCTTCCAAATCCAATGGTAGGTTTTGGGGTTCCTACAGACGAGTCTTTCTCTATAACACAGAGAACACTCCCTGAGGCTGCCATTGGGCCTCCTTACTTTTACTATGAGAATGTTGCACTTGCACCTAAGGGTGTTTGGCAGACAATATCTAGGTTCTTGTACGACATTGAACCTGAGTTTGTGGATTCGAAGCATTTCTGTGCAGCTGCCAGGAAAAGGGGCTATGTGCACAATCTCCCCATCCAGAACAGATTTCCTCTTCTTCCATTTCCAGCACGCACGATTCATGAGGCATTCCCGTTGACGAAGAAATGGTGGCCCTCTTGGGACCATAGGACCAAGCTTAATTGTTTGCAAACGGCTTATGGCAGTGCAAAGCTAACAGAGAGGATTAGGAAAGCTCTAGAAAACTATGAAGGGGATCCATCACTGTCAGTCCAAAAGTATGTTCTTGATGAATGTCGTAAATGGAATCTAGTTTGGGTGGGAAGGAACAAGGTTGCCCCACTGGAGCCTGATGAGGTAGAAATGCTTTTGGGTTTCCCTAGGAATCACACTAGAGGAGGTGGAATTACTAGGAGTGACAGATATAAATCGCTCGGCAATTCATTCCAGGTAGATAAATTTTATCTTTTATGCCAACCCTGATCCATTAATATCCCTCAATGAGTCAATTCATATCCTGACCGATCATGGAGAAAAGAGTTGTTTGAAATTAGAACTATCTGCAATTTCCCCCCATATTTTTTCTTTACTAAGAAGAAAGTTGAGACTTGCAGAAGTTATATGCATATTCAGCATTTATTCCTACTTTCTCCATAATCATGAAAGGAGGCTTTCTGGTTCTTGCAGTGATTTAGGGTTTCTCATGTTGTTTTCAGGTTGACACTGTGGCATACCACCTGTCAGTTCTTAAGGACTTGTACCCCAATGGCATCAATCTTCTATCTCTGTTTTCTGGAATTGGTGGCGCAGAAGTGGCTCTTTATCGGCTTGGCATTCCTCTTAAGAATGTTGTTTCAGTTGAGAAATCAGAGGTAAATAGGAACATAGTCAGAAGCTGGTGGGAACAAACAAACCAGAAAGGAAATTTATATGACTTGGATGATGTACAGCTGCTAGATGCTGCTCGGTTGGATTACTTTATGAGCCTTTTTGGGGGTTTCGATCTTATCGTTGGTGGCAGTCCATGTAATAACCTAGCTGGTAGCAATAGGGTTAGCCGAGATGGTCTCGAGGGCAAAGAATCAGCTCTCTTCTTTGACTACTGTCGCATTCTAGACTTGGTCAAAAATATGATGGCCAAAGGTCAATGACTTTTGGCCAAAAATCACCTGTGTTTCTTCAATGTATGTAATTGGACAAATTTGGATCGCCCCTATTTTTAAACTGGAAACCTTTGCCTGATGCATCTCCTCTCGCCTACCCCAACCTCCCCTTCATTTTATTTGCATCTTTTGCAGGAGGACTGAAGGACTTTCAAAGAAATTATTTACCTTCATAGTTCTTCTCAGTCTACTATTTCGTTATACTCCTTGGGTCTTGGAGTCAAAAACTGTCCGGATCAAACTGCACTTGACATGGCAATAGCAACTAAATTGGCCCTTTGTGCATTGCATTTGATACATTTTCTTAGTAGTGGTTATTATTGTGCGGGGGTAATATTTGTTGCAGCAGATTGTTTACTGGTATTTTGTATCAGATTTTGCTCGTTCCACATGTTTTCATTTGACATATTTGGACAACCAGGAGAAAGATTAATGTGAAGTTGGCAGCATGAAAATTTTGATACATTTTACCCGTTATGTGGGGTAATCAGGGTGTTATTTCATTTCGTTAACACTCAACAACCTGTATAACAGAGAATCAAGTTTAAAATATCAAAATAGCATGGCACGTAAGGTGAAAAGGGCAAGTGCGTTTATCATAACTTTGCCATGAATACACAAGAATGCAATATATATATATATATATATGAATTCAATTAATAATTTTATACTTCCTTCTAAAATACAATATCAGTTGTGATTAGTTCAAATCGTTTCAAGTTGTGTGGTGGGAAAAAATTTCTATTGAGAGCCTCATGTAATCTGATTTTAGATTAGTTGAGGTCTCTAGCTTAACTTTAAGAAACTCGTGGGTATGTATATTTATCATTAAGAAAAGAAAAATTAAGCACTTCAATTTGTATAAAAAATCAAATGGTCGAGATTTGAAAGATGTTGATTCAAACAGCTTGCTCTGCTTTATAGATTTAACCAGTGAGAGAGAACGGATGCATATAAGCTTGATAGTAAGTTGAGTTTTGAAATATTATGATAATGAGTCAAAATAGTCTTAATTCCTAAAACTCAAAAACTAACCTACTAATAAAATTCTTATATTTATTAGCAATTTTTTAAAAAAATATATTAAATTACATAGAGGTCCTACGAGATTATGTATTTGGATTATATATACACACGCGATGATACCACGATTCTGTCGATGAACCTGCGTAAAAAAATATTTTTTAAAAAAAATTGACTATTAGTATTTTTATTTTTTTATTACAATTATATTTATCATATATTTAGACTTTTTTGCAAGTCAAGGGTACAAGGCCCGCTAGACCTAACCTGGGTGCAGGGCTGGCTGGCTAACCAGGTTACTAGGGATCTATCATTCATTGGTGATCAGTTGTTAAAAAAAAAATTGTTAAAAGGTGAGATTGGTAACTATTTAGAATATATTTATTTTATTATAATTTTAATCGTGATGTTTAGAGAGATATTTAAATTTATGTTTAAGAATAATAGATAATTTATCTTACTTAATATTAGTATTACTTAAAAAAAATTATCTTATTTTTAAATTATAGGTAAGTTTAAATTTTGTTTTAAAAAGTTTTGTAAAAAAAAAAAAAAAAGTTTACCAGGGCAACCGATGCTCAATCCATTTCGGAATGACGACAGCTAATATCTGTTATTCTCTATAAATAACCACTCATCTCCCCCATTTTCTCTTCCCCTGGCTCTACGCTTCTTTTTTTCGAAGCGTAGCCTTCCTCTCTCATCCGTCCACTTTCCCTAAATCTGAACCCCTCGCCCCGATCCCCCTTCCCTTAAAATTGCCACTTCTGCGGAGATTCTACGACTCCTTCCTGCGTCCTTTAGGACATTCAACTAAGTTGTCAGGTACTACTTTTCTATTTCATTTTTTGTTGTCTTCTCACATTTTTCAGAGTGTTCTGTAATCCCTCAGATCTGAATGTGAGATTTTATTGCTAGCTTATGCATTACCATCGCTGCCGACCATGACCGAGTAGAATGAAATCTAGGGTTTACAGGTTTGCCTTTCTGTTTTGAGGTTCTCTTGGTTTATGGCGATGTGTTTGTGCTGCATACAGTAGCTTGCTTCATTTTTAGAGTTACCGAGAATTTGCCTCTCGAGATTTAGGTTCTGGAAGTGCGATTTATGTCATTAATTTAGGTTGAAGATTACCTAATGCTTGGGGTTTCCGATGTTCAGTTTCTATTTCCTTTTTGGTTTGTAGCTGCAACAATGACATCGTCCGTAGATTTTGTTTGAATTTTTAGTGTTAATAAAACGTGTAAATGGAATGAATTGGGATTTGATATTGGATATCCTTTACGGTGTTTGGTAGGATGGAAGAGTTTTTTATGTCAGTAAAAAAAGAATTAGGCAAAAATTAGTTTTAAAAGTTTGTTTGGTAGATTGAAATGATATAGAATTAATATATTTTTTTTTATAACTTAGGTAAAATGGTCTAAAATATTTAGTTTATAACTGTTAAAGTTGTTCAAGAATTTTATAAGTTAGATAAATGATCTAAAATATTTCACTCCCACTTCTATCATCTTTTTTTCCTAACTTTTTTTATAGAAATGAAATAGTCTAAAATGTTGGAAGTGGCTTCTATTGTACTAAATAAGGGAAGTGGAAGATTCTACTTCTACTTTCCCATTTCTACTTCTATTGTACTAAACATGCCCTTAGCATGTTTCTTATGAAGACTCCAATGATTGGATTAGTCGTTTCTAGGCATGTACGGACTATGTATAGTTGAGTTGTGAAATAATGGATATTAAGCCGGTAATTTGATTTCATGAAAGTTCTCACTATGTAAATTTGGACTATTATTCGAAGATCATTAGTAAATTGATATGACTTACTTATAATTTTCTTTTAGGTTGGTTTGTTAGGACTATATTGCCAGTTCCCTTGTGATGGCTGCTACTGCAACGGCCTCTTCAGTGGGTCCAAGATATGCACCACATGACCCAACCCTTCCTAAACCATGGCGGGGACTTGTTGATGGTAAGACCGGTTATCTCTACTTTTGGAATCCCGAGACTAATGTCACCCAATACGAGAGGCCTACAAACTCAGCCCCCCTGCCAAAGTCTTCTTCAGTGCCTAGTTCTTCAGTCCAGGTATCACAAGGACCACGCCGGGACCACAGTCCTGATTTTAATGACAGGTATGGTAGAAGCAACGTTGGTGGATCAAATTCTGAAGCTGGATCTCGGAATCATCAGGTTTATTCTCCATTGTCTTCAACTCTTCATTATGTTATCCTCCATTAATACCTGCCTGAACTGGGTCATGTGCAGAATGGCGACTTGTCATCATGTAGTTTTACAAAAATCCTGTCTGATATTTACAAGTTACTAATAGTGGCCTGGATTTAGCTTCATCTCACATGGACAAATATCTTATTATGACTTGTCAATAAGAGATGTATAGAAAATGCTTGGTTATTTGTGAAAATTTACAAGTTACTAATTGCTATCTTTACTTGTGCTAGCAATTGCATTTATCTACTTGGAAAATTCTGTTTTACCACAAGAGATGTAAGGAGTAATTTGATCCTTTCATTTTCCTTGGTGGGTTCTAATTCTATCCTTAGGTATATGATCAGAGAAGGGGGTGGTGGTGGACGGTGGGGGTGAAAAAAGGGGACAGGGAAGGGGAAGCATTTATGCTTTTGCATCAACGTTTCTCTTCGTCCCAATTTATCTTTGGGACTAATTTTACATATCTCTTATTTTGAATTAGAATCCAAAAGGTGGTAGTCTTAGTTCTCATAATGTTCCAAATGGAATACACATGACCGGAAATGTTAGTTCTTCTTTCAAAAGTCATGGATCATCAGATGCAGAAGTTGGATTAACTCCAGAGTCTTATCGGCGTCGCCATGAAATAACTGTCTCTGTGAGTATAAACTATAATCGTACCTCACTACATTGCTTTGTTCATTTTTTGAAGAACTATGCAAACCGGAATTGATTTTACATGTGGCTAATGATTTTCAGAAAAGTTATTCAAATAACCACTATACTCTTTTGCCGCAATCATGTAACTTTGTTTGGTTGTTTGTGCTATTTTAACAGGGAGATAATGTTCCTCCACCTTTCACATCCTTTGGCTCTACCGGTTTTCCATCAGAGATTCTTAGAGAGGTATCAGCTTCTGTTTTCCTGTCTTCTGCCATCATTTTTTGTAGTGACAGTTAGAGGGACATGTAAGTTTCTTGAGTTATATGACCTGAGTGATTCTTCAGCAGCACTCTGATTCCTGGAGATCAATTAAGTTTCAGGCTCATGATAAGTTTTTTGGCATCTTTACTTTTTTGTCGTAGGTGCGATATTTGCTCCTGGGGAGGAGCTAATGTCGTACGCTGTGGTGCCCTAATTTGTGGGGCTAGCAATTAGTTTGGAGCGCCCTTATTTGGTGGACCAATTTTTTGGAAGGGCTTTCCGAATCATCCAAGCTCGTGGCTGGGACTGCCGTTGGTCATGATTCAGTCTGCCACTTTGTCTGAACGGAAGAAGAGGCCTCCTCATGCGCTAGCTTGCTGTGCAAGCATTGGTGGTTTGCATATGGGGGATGATACTTCTTCCGGCACTTACCACTCATCTATAAGTCCCAAAAGAAAACCAATCTCCTGGATTTTCCTTTTTCCAGGTACACAATGCTGGGTTCTCTGCCCCAACACCAATTCAGGCACAGTCATGGCCCATTGTTCTTCAAAGTAGAGATATAGTTGCCATTGCCAAAACAGGTTCCGGGAAAACCCTGGGATATTTAATTCCAGGATTCATCCATCTCAAACGTGTTGGTAATGACTCCAAATTTGGCCCCACTGTATTGGTACTGTCACCAACAAGGGAGCTGGCAACACAGATACAAGATGAAGCTGTGAAGTTTGCAAAATCATCCAGAATTTCTTGTGCTGTAAGTTGCTTGGTTATTGAAGTGTGTTTCTCTTCATGGTGCTTTAATGCGGTTGCATGGAGACCATAGAAAATGATTATTATGATCCTTTGTAAATTTGTGAAAATGAAATAAGCTTCAAGCTCTAAATGTCATTGTCAAACGGATTGCAGAATGAACAGGGCTCATATATATTTGTTTCTCCTATTATATTCTTCCAACCAGCGATGTGCTTTGATGTTGGGATAGTTTGCCTGCAAGCATGATAAAAATCCCAACTTTAGTTTTGTTGAAATTTCTTTTGAGTTGATTGGATCCTCATTGTCATTTTTTTTCTTTTGTTCTTTTGATAGTGTTTGTATGGGGGAGCACCAAAGGGTCCTCAATTGAGAGACATTGACCGAGGAGCAGATATTGTGGTTGCTACTCCTGGCCGCTTGAATGATATTCTTGAGATGAGGAGAATTAGTCTTCATCAGGTGTCTTACCTAGTACTTGATGAGGCTGACCGTATGCTAGATATGGGTTTTGAACCTCAAATCAGGAAGATTGTGAAGGAAGTGCCTGCACGACGGCAAACCCTTATGTTTACCGCAACATGGCCTAGGGAGGTTAGGAAAATTGCAGCTGATCTTCTTGTCAATCCTGTTCAGGTTAACATTGGCAATGTTGACGAGCTTGTTGCTAATAAGTCCATTACACAGGTCTGTATTCAACTTCCTACGATCTTATTTGATGCCATTTCAATCTTGATTTCATTGAATTGCATGTTGATGTCTTTTGATTGCTATTAGAAGCTGTATAGTCAACAAACGTTCAAATGGTTTTTTGTTTTGTCTTTTGATAGCATATAGAAGTATTGGCACCAATGGAGAAACACAGACGATTGGAGCAAATATTGCGGTCACAGGAGCCAGGATCAAAAATTATTGTTTTTTGTTCTACCAAGAAGATGTGTGATCAACTTGCTCGTAATCTTATGCGCCAGTTTGGGGCTGCTGCCATTCATGGGGATAAATCCCAGGCTGAGAGGGATCATGTGTTGAACCAATTTCGAACTGGGAGATCTCCTGTGCTTGTCGCAACAGATGTTGCGGCTCGAGGATTGGACATCAAAGATATTAGGTTGTTTACTCTGTTTTATTGTGTCTATATTCTAAGGGCATAGTAGGTTTTTCCCATTAACCAGTTTACTGGCCTTGAGCTTGACAATCAATTTGGTTCAGGGTCGTTGTCAATTATGACTTCCCTACTGGTGTGGAGGACTATGTTCATAGGATTGGAAGGACAGGGAGGGCAGGAGCCACTGGCTTGGCATACACCTTTTTTGGAGACCAGGATGCTAAACACGCTTCAGATCTAATCAAAATCTTGGAAGGTGCAAATCAGCGAGTCGCACCAGAACTCCATGATTTGGCATCACGTGGTGGTGGGATGAACAGATCCAGGCGATGGGGTTCTGGTGGTCATGGGGGACGCGGCGATTCTGGATATGGAGGACGGGGTAGTGATTCTGGATATGGGGGAAGGGGTAATGATTCTGGCTATGGGGGAAGGGGTGGGTGGGGAGACACTCCTGGTGGCCGAGGTGGAGGCCGTGGATTTGACTATGATATGCAGAGGAGGTCAGTTTACCGTGCTATTACTTATATTGTCTTCAAAATGAAAGTTGTCTTTATTTTCTATTGAAATTCCAGTAATTTGTTCTGTTGAGTGAGATAGTGTTTTTTCGTTTTTCAAGATATGGATGATGACATGTTTTGTGGTGTAGGAATGATCGGAGCTGCAGTCGAAGTCCCAATAGGCATGAAAGGGCTGCACCACCTTCCCAAGGTTTTAGTTTTCACCACACAATGATGGAACGTAAAGGGGGCAGTGATCATGGCAAGAGCGTTGATCAAGATAGAAACCGAAGTCGCAGCCCTGTTAAGCATGATAGGGCACCATCTGTACGTGACCGTTCCCCAGGAAGATATAGTTTTCATCAAATGATGACGGAAGGTCGTGAGGACAGAAGTTCAAGATTCAGTAGTGGTGGGTCAGACAGAAATAAGTTGGACGATGGGAGATATGGCGGAGAAGAGGAGGAAGGGATGATTCCTGATGAAGGCACGATGCCTCAAGATGACCATGCTTCTTATGCTGTTGCCGATTAGAATCCCATCTTGTGACCCATCATCACTATGTAATAGTAACTGATGAATGTAGCAATCATATAAACAGTTTTTTATCATTCAAACATTTCAGAACTTTATTCTGTTTGTTTGGGTCGGACAAACACTGCATTATTACCCATATAATTTAAACCGTGGATTTGTACCCAAAAAAAAACATAAACCGTGGATATTTTTCCCTTTAAAAAATTACGTAAGATTCTTTTTAGGGTTTTATTTTGGTCTTTTTTCTTGTTTGATAAGGGTCAAATTAAATTACACATATATGTTAGCACACAAACTCACACTCGTTATTTAAGAGTAGAATAAGACTCAAATTATTTACTGCACTGATGTTGTTTCCAAAATATTCCTATTCAATCCCCGATCTTCTTCCATAATTAATGGTAACTAATAAATGCAATTAATTGCCAAAGACCCTTTGTTCTTGTGAGGGGGTCATAAGTTTTAACATGTGCATGTGCTTGCGCGTGTTAAATTTGATCCATTCTAAAAAATTAGAATGTGCATGTGCATGTGCATGTGCTTATTTATAATTCTACCATGTTTCTATGCATAGAGGGATCTTGTAAAAGAAGAAAAGGAAGCAGAAGAAGAAAAAGAGAACGCGTGGTTCATGAAGCGGTTGGTCCTCTCCTCTGTTTCAATGTCGACGCAGAGAAGTCCACCATAGCCATAGTCCTTGTTGACCATCGACTTGATGAGAAGCTATGTTGTGTGTGATCCTCAAGGCCTGGATAGATCACTTTCAAGCTAAGCTTCTTCAGCCCTGACAATATTTTTTCTCTCCTCCTGTGCGTGAAAGTGATGCAGTTGTGGACCTTCGTCCGCGACCTCCCCATCTTTCCTCCTTTGTCTTAATTTTTTTAAATTTTGTGAAAAAATCCATGTGAATGCCGAGTTGGCAGTAATATGATAAGTTGAGGGATTAAGTTATAGATAAGTTAAAAAATTAAGAATCGAATTATATTGAGTCATAATAAAAGGATTAAGTTAAAAGTTAGAAGACTAATTTTTTTTAATCAATAAAATTTTAAAAATATAGAGTTATTTAATTAATTTAAATAAATTAAAAAATAAGAATTTTTATATTTATGATTTAGGAGTAATAATAAAAAATAAAAATGAAAAGGGTTAGAAAAATGGAAAAGTGAATGAGTTAGAGAGTCAAGTGATTGGCTTTATTTCTGAGTATAGGGGGGGAGAAAAGGCATGACTTGGGGGAAAGCCAGAATCTTCTTTCCTTGCTGGCCTCAACAAATTCGCCCAAAACGACAAAGTTTGTTGTCACGAACTTCCCGGCCAAATTGACGGAATTACCCCTCCCTAATCATGCCCCACCTGTACTTTCGTTAAAAGCCATTTTGTTCTTACCTCCTTTCCATCTTTGCAACAGACTCTTTCACGCTTCCCTCCCCACTCCTTCTCCCTCTCACTTCCCACGAATTTGAATTTTTGTTTCCTTCCCATAAATCAACATTTTCGAAGGAAAAAGTTTTATTTATTCTAAAATATGGAAACTAAGTCTAGCTCACATGTTTGGAGTGAGCCTCCTAGTAATTATTTGATTTATCTAATTAATCTGGTCAATTAGTAAGATTCTCTCTCTTTCATCGTGTTTGGAAATGCGTTGACGCAACCCAAAAACTCCGTTTAAAGAGAAGCAGCTGCTTGCACTCCCAAACACGTACTAATTTGAAATAGTAGTGATAAAAACTTATCATCACTTTTCCTTTTATACATTAAATTCTCTTTGACTGGTATAAAATAACAATGAGAACATGTTCCAAATAAAAATTTATTTATAAAATTGGGCGGAATATGACTAGAAATTTAGAATTTGAAATAGTTTCCTGTGAAAAATTATTGGTCGTGAAATTACATAATTACGCATTATAAAATATCTTACAAATATTGAAAGATAAATTTCGAAATGACATTTATACTACCTAAAATTGATAAAAAAAAGTTAGACTGGTTGCTAACCATATAATCAAAACAGTGCCACTCATTTAAAAAAATGTTTTATTTAATTTTACAGGCTGTATTATTTTTATGGCATATATATTTTCTCCCTCTATCTTAATCACAAGGCAGAAGCATCACATGGCATCCACGTGTCACCAGACTTCCAAAATTTCACCGCATTTTTTAAGTTAGCCAACTCATCATTTCATTTTCAGATTTATTTTTTATGATTATATGGTATCTAATATTTCTCCGATCCTTAATATATGAGTTATTTGATTAATTTAATAATATTAAAGAAGCTAATTAAATTTGTTAATATGAGATATATTTTTTAAAAACATCCTAATAATATTTTTAAATTTTTTTTATTAGTCTCTTAATTGATTGTTGTTGAGATAATACTATTAAGAGTTATTTAAAAAAATTAATAAATATAGAGAATAAATTTTATATTTAAAAATAAAATCGATTAGATCATTAAGGAACGGTGGAGGAGTATTATTTAATCAAATTAGAATATTATCATAATAATATATACCAGTTTTTTGGATGATTTTTTTTTCTTTAACCGCAGGCTTTGAATCCAATCTTACTTATGAAATATCGTTCATTCGACCCAAACATACAATTTTTTTTTTCATACAACTATTTTATATTTAGTGATTTGTCGAATATTTTAACATTATTGAGTACAATTAATTAAGAATAACTCCCTCGAATCCAATATAAGTTTTTTGTCCAAATGTAATATTTAAACTCTAACGTTATTTAAAGAGAATCAAATACTTCACGCTTAACTACCACTACTTAGTTTTTCACTAGAGTTAAAAAAAAATTGTAAGAAAACAAATACGAGACATGGTAAAATTAAAATAAAATTTCCCCATCCACCAAAATAAGATCCCCCTTTCACCCGAGGCAAGTGAGAGCAGAAGCTCAACAGTCACACCAACTGTGAATCTGAGCCGTAGGATTATTATCATCTTGACACGTGTCACACGAATCTCCCCTCAAAATTTCACCCCAAGTCCTACTGTAGTCCATAAATACCCCCAACCCCAAGATCTTTTTCCTCACAATTTCTCTTACGGTCGTCCTCCCTCTCTCCTCTCTCTCTCATTCACTGAGCTTGTTCCTTCCTTGATCTCCCCTGCATGGATTTTGAGCCAAACTTTCATGAGAGTTTCTCTCTGCTTTCTGGGCTTTTCCCGGAAAATCCGTCAAAGTCTCAACCACTTTCACTCGCAATGTCACACACTCAACCTCCTCCTTCCCAGGTTAATCCGCCATTGTTGTTTCCCACCGACCAAAATTTCCACCATTTTCAACACTACCCTCAGCCGGATCTGAACGGGTCAAACCCAAACCCGATCTTTTTGAAGGATGCTCCATCTTCTTCCTTCAATATCCCTTTCTCTCACCCGACGACTCTTCCTTTTGATTCCGCCTTCCCAAACGAGCCCTTCAAAATCGACGCCGCCTTGCATGGTTGCCACAGTACTGGTCGGGCCTTCTGGGATTTCTCGAACAAGATCTCTCTTCCATCTGATTCGCCCTTGGCCTCACACATGGGCCCATCCCTGTCACCATTGTTCCATCAAGCTTATGGATCACCATTGAAGCCTAAGCTTCAGGACGAACTTTTTCTGTTTTTCCCTGAGAATAATAATCAGTGGGAACATGAAGCTCGTGCTGATCACAGGGAAGATGAAAGGAACAAGAAGCTGCAGATGCGAAAAGGTGGTGGTATTCTGAAGAACACCAATATCATCAAAGGACAATGGACACCAGAAGAGGACAGGTATGCCGAAAGACATTTGATTGCTTATGTTGTTGTTTTCCCTTTCATGTTTGTTTGTTTCATTTTTTTTGGGGGGGGGGGAATATGTTCCTTTGAGTTTTTTTTTTTTTTTTTTGCAGAATGTTGGTGCAATTGGTGGAGCGGTTTGGGATGAAAAAATGGTCGCAAGTGGCAAAGGCTTTGAATGGAAGGGTGGGAAAGCAGTGTAGAGAGAGGTGGCACAATCATCTGCGTCCGGACATTAGGGTTCCTTCTCATCCAACCTTTTCCCACTTACATACATACATATACATGTATATAAAGACACTTTTCCAACAGAAAAATTTTTCTTGGTAGACATTATAAGACAAGAAGAATATATAATTAATGAAATGCATATTTATGATATATGGATATTTATTGAACGGTCTAAAGTTTATAACGGAAAGTCGACACGTGTTTTGATCAGTATGGTAAATACGACATCTCTTTTCTTATTATTATTAGTCTGACCAGCCAACTCGAAGGCATGAAATATGAGAATACACGCCTCTTGCAATATTTGTCCAGTTTTGTTTCATATAACAAGTCTGATCATGTGAAGAGCATCAATCTTAATTGTGTTTTAGCTAGGTTTTGTTTTGCATTGAATTCCCCATATATCAATCTTGCTTGGCATATTCTTTTCATAGGTTGTTAGAGTTGTTATTTTTGTCGGCGGCTTAATTTGAAATGCTCTCTTGTTATATGGATTTGATGATACAATACATTCCTTGTTGAATGATCAACCCCTTAACATGAAGTTCAGTTAATAGTATTTTTCATTTCTAATATGAATGCAGAAGGAGGCATGGACGGAAGAAGAGGACATGATCCTGATCGAAGCTCACAAGGAAGTAGGCAACAAGTGGGCCGAAATCGCTCGGAGGCTTCCCGGAAGGACGGAAAACACCATCAAGAACCATTGGAACGCCACCAAGCGCCGCCAGAATGCCAAGAAGCACAGAAACAAGGGACCCACATCGAGGCCTTCACTTCTTCAGGAATACATCAAGCAAGTCACTTCAGGCCAAGGAACCTCAAGGCGGCCTCAGATCAAACAAGAACGCGCTACTGACGACGACGACGATGACGACGAGCTGGTCTACTACAACAACAATGCCATGAGCAACGTCAGAGTTCGCTACGAAAGCGCCTCGGAAGATGACGACACCAGCTCTGGAGACTGGGAGGTTGAGATGTATGAGCCGGCGGAGGGAGACGCCGGCGCCTACGAGGATGATCAGGAGACGGCGTATTAGAATAATAATGGAGAAGAGGTTGCGGCGGAGATGAACGTGTTTGTGGGAGAGGAGGGGATGAAGAAAGAGATGGATCCGATGGAGATGATATGTGGTCCCGGCAAATACTGAATATTCTGAATCTCTGTCGTTATCTTTGTTTTCAGATGTTTCCGCAGCAGAAGATCGAGCAGTGACGAGGATGTAAATAACTAATTAAATATTAAAATCAGCTAATTCCCTTTGGGAAAGAACAAGTTATTTTCTTTGTTTTTTTTAAGTTATTCTGCATGACGTCCTCTGATCTGGTTCTGCTGTTGTCATGCTGTGAGTTTGTGACTATTTTAATTTTATAATAATTATTATAATATACCTTTTGCGTTATCAAACCTGTCTCTCTCGTTTTTTTATGTCTTTTTAACCGTGGCGATTATTTTACTATATAAAGACCGACCGACCTCCTAGGGCTTGTATGCTTAATTATTTATAATTCATATACTCATTTATGGTAAATTAGACTGAAATGGAAACCATATATGAAATCAGAGAAACATGAATAAACATCAGAGGCACGGATTGAACGGCAATCCTAAAGAGAGTTGAAACCTGTCGTTTTACTATATATGAATGAGATGGCGAGTAATGAGTTTGTGGTAATCTTTTCTGTTATTTTGTAGCATTAAATTTGTGTTTTTCATCAATTTCAAAATTTTCAATTTTTCTTGGATTTTTGTTTTGGGCCAATGTATGGAAAATAGTAATCTTTTTTTTTTTTTGTAGAATTTGTGTTGAAAGAAAAATATAAAAAATGGAATTGGAATTCTACAGTTCTTTATTCATGTAAATATGACATGGCTCGTCTCATGGATATCTTGTTTTTATTATTTGTATATATTTTGATGTATCTCATTTGATTTCTTTGCTAAGATGTCCTATGAAATGTATCGAAGTACATACTCCTGCCAAACTTTTGTTCCAGGAAATCTTGCAATCACGCAAGCAAATCCTGTTTCGAAGTATTAGAAAGAAGGTTTATAAAATATAAGAAATTCGATTTTTTTTAAAAAAAGAAGATAATTTGATTGTTTTTTCTGTGTGTTATTTATCATATAAGGATTCTGTGGATTGCACATGGTTTTAAAAATGAACTATATATATAATACCATTTTTAATTTTGAAATAATGGGTTGAGAAACGTTAACGATGCTTTAAAGTGTTTGATAAAACCTGTTCTAAGATGTCAAGGATGAAAAAGGCTAGCTGCGTATATGTGTCAAGAACCCTTTAATTTTAGGTAACACGTACATGTTCAACTGTGGATTTTATTTTTTATTTTTATTTTACGTATTATTATACGTTGTATGGTCAAGGAATCTAATAAGAAGATTGAAGAGTTTAACCTTTGCGCCCGGAAGAAAATGAAGAATAAGTTACAGAATCAAGTGCTTTATCCCACGAGTCAAAGAGTTATATATGTAAGGGCTATGCTTCAAGTTTCCACGTTTCAACAATATATTGTGCCAAGTCACCAAATTTTAAGTCGCAATCTTCACTTTTCAGCTTTAATTCCCCCTTTTCACTCATTTTAATTATCACATCACCCCATCGTATTGCCGTCAAGTGCCTTGTTCTTGTTTATTATATGGGGATGAAGCTCTATGACTTAATCAAAAAAATAATTTTAATCATAAATATAAAATATATTTTTATATTTTTTAAATTAAAAAGATTATTAGGATATTTTAAAAAAAATATATTATACCGACTAATTTAACTAACTTCTTTAGTCTAGTCGATCAAATTAATTAAATATTTTATCTGATCCATATTATAGGAGTCATTCTAGAAGAAAATTTTAGTTTATATTATAAGAACCTTACAAAATTATTAATATTTTTTCCAAGTCTACCCTTAGTTATAAATGTTGGAGAGAGAGAGAATTATAAATGTAGAAAATAGATAAAAAAATGTTATATCCTTAGTTAAGTTATGATGGATTTAAAAAGTTTTATCATTTTATAATAGATTTAATGATTTAACTGTTATTTCATAATTATATGTGATTTAGTTAAAATATTCTTATTATAATATAGATCAGAGGGAGTATATCATATATTAAGGACAAAGTAATATATATCATTGTTTAAATACAATTTAATTTATTTTTATAAACACACACTTTTAATTTATATCTCTTGCTATATATACAAATTGGCGCTTCTATTAGGAAGTCCGTCTACTTTCAAGTTTCAATGAATTTGATTTCCTCGGTGTGGATGGGTGAAGCTTTCGGACAGGAAATTAATGAAACCAAGGAGAGAGTGATTACTTTGTAAGAGTTATCTGAATTCTAAAGCTGTATTTTGACTTTAGTGGGAGATTGATGTTAAATTTATCTAAACTTTTTGTAAAAAAAAAAACAAGAGAGAGTGATTAATAAGGAAAATAGTAAATAAATTATTCTTTCCATTTCTTCTCGTGGGCATATTTTCAATCAAATTAAAAATGATAATTAATAATTGAAGTCCATATTTAAAATGGAAAATGCAGGTCTTAGATGCTCGAGAAGTTAGCTTATTATGTGGGAGGGCTCTAAATTTCATAAACCTAATAATGTGGTCAAAAGCACAGACTTTTCCCTTAATTATGATAAATGCCCTTCATTTATTTCTATATAATTCATGCATTAGTTAATTTTCTGGTCATACTTGATAATTTCTCTTTGACTGAAGGGAAGTAATAACGATAACGTCAACATCCACATGGAAATCTCTTCCTAACTTTTTTTCGTGGCCTTGTGTTTATAACTAGAATAATGTGCGATCTTTTATCTTGCCCAAAATCAAATGCACTGTCATCAAAAAAATAATATTCAATGTGTGATGAAAAGAAATTATCAATGAACAAATTTTTATGTGGTTATCACGGGAAAAAGAAGGGGGGGAAACATGTGAAATGTCTTGTACACCCATCATTTTAATTTCTTTTGTTGATAATGCTTACAAAAATAGTTTTATTTTAGAGGCAACATGTGAATACGATCGATACCATAATATTAGTGTGTTGGATATAACTAAAAAATAAAATCAAGGTGTCGATGCTATTTTTGTTCTTTCTGTTTATATCAAAAACAAAAAACAAAGAAACAACCTCTTGCAATATAAAATTAATGCACAAACACCCATCGTCTATGAATTTAGTTAGTGAAAGGGTGAGACATGCGATCATTTAGAATTTGTTAAATCTTTGAGAAGTATCACTTTGTTATAATTTCAGTCGCGGCGCTTGGAGAGACATCTTAGCTTCTGGGTGTCTAGATTTAAGCATGAAGGTAATTGATAGCTCATCTTACCTAACATTGATATTATTTAAAAGAAAAAGAGATTTCACCTTATCCTTATATTGTGGGTGAACTCAATTCTTATTTCTAAAAATTTTTGTATCAAACAAAAATTAATGCACAAACCACAGCGTATACAAAAATAAAGAATATATACGAATGCCCAACAAATTAAATCTGGCAAAAATATCTTTGTAGCCCAATAACACTATAACACCAAGCTCATTACAAGGCAAATAGTACAAGGCAAAGAAGCATATTGTTAGTTGTATAGATTGAGGATTATATGTGTAAACAATGAGGATTACAATTGCATTATTAATAAATCTCGTTAAGACTAATTTTAACTACATTTTTTATTAACGCATGCTTATAATAAGAAAGGGGAATATTATTTTGTCGTCATCCTTACTTCTACTACGGAAGTTATTGACAAAGGAGGAGAAAGGAATCGCCGAATGGGGAACTAGTCTAGATTCCAAATGGATGGATCCTGTTTTGCCTTGTTCATAAAACAATCACTCAAGTTTGGCAATGCAAGCTATAGAATTAATGTATTCAAATAACCAAATATCACGAGAGAGAGAAAAAATCATTCTACTTGAAAATCCAAAACATAACAAGTACAGAGAGCTGAGAGGATCCTCTGAATTCCAGGGGCTTTTGTATACAAAGAAGTAGTAAGCCTTTTGAACCTAAAAAAGCCGTGAATCAAGTTCATGTACAAGTGCATGGTGGCGATCCAAGGCTTCAAACTTCGCATGCAATCATGAAGAAGCTTCTTCACATGCTGTGTTCAAGACTAAACAGGCAAGTCCATGAACTTGTCACAACGAATTTCAGGGCTTTGTCAACTATACATATATAATTGACAAAGCCCTGAGCTTCATCATCTTTGGCTGTAATTCGTTGCTTAACTTCTCTCTCGCGTTCTCATTCTTATTCTACGCCGCCTTCGGCTTTATCCGCTTAGCCCTCGAGTAAAAGAACACGCCACCAAGTGCCACAGCAGTTCCTGCACTCACCCCCATCAATACAAACACATTACCATTTGTCTGTCTAACCATTTCTTACTCTGTTGTGGACAGCATGTAGCTGCCACTTGCTAAAAAGGGAGGCCATTATGGCTATTTTCATATCATGCATTCGCTGATTCACATGCACGCACAAGCACCCCGACGATTTTGTGAGGAACCAGAGACTTACCGAGGGTGTTGACCAACGAGACGGGAGTTTGAAAGAAGATAATTGAGGATACTATGATAACCACACGCTTCACACAATTCCCGACCGAGTGGGTCACTGGGGATACCATCTGTAATATCCCATAAGAAACCTGCCACCACAAAAGTTTCAGAAATTGCATCACTGTATCAGGGCATATGAATTTACACCTAAAAATCAAAACATAAACCACTACTACCTCTATGTGTGTGTCAACACCCAATAAACATTATGCTCATAATTTTTCAGTGTCAAGTAGTTTCTGGAAATACTGTCCTGTTATGGGATCAAGGGATAAAACCTAGATCTATGTTGTATAATAATGTAAATTTTCAGGATCAAAGTTTGGTTTGCATCTAATTCAAGCCTGGCAACTATTGGGAACAAATATTTTCTGTTCCTAAACGGATTTGGGATATTTTCTGAGAATGTAAGACCAAAAAATTAAGTGCAAAGTGGTTTCTCCTGAGGAATAAGGTAGAGTGGAAGCTGCACTTGCATAACAAATAGAAAAGACTTCTGGAACAAAATAGATAGACTCGTAAAAGCAAAACACAATGCTCAGCATGTGACGATGAAAAGCGCCAGAAGACTCAAGAATCAAGATCTTATGGAATAAAACCTCAAATGAGCCATAAACCAAGGCATTTTTGAAGGGCCTCACCTGTTGGTACGCATGGAAGCAGAACCCAGCCAGCAGCAATCTCACACATAGCTCTCTAATATTCAATCCTTGACTTGCCTAGAACGGAGTGAACACAATACCATGTTATTTGGAAAGTAATCTTCCTCAACCTTAATTGCTTGGAAGGGAAAAGTAAAAACAATGACAGAATATAAAGGGGTAAACGGAAAATTAAGTTGCACTTACAGCAGATTGCAGGAATGAAGGTGCAAACTTGAATCCTTCCATAGAAATGGCAAATGGGATTGACAGGATGAAGGAAATTATCGATATGACTGAGTAGAGGTTTATGTTGTCCAAGCTTTCCTGACAGAGCAAATTCTGGTTATTAGCCATATTCTAAGAGAATACTGTAAGACCGCTCCATAATAAGCTCATTAACATCATGAATTTGTGGCCCAACAGAAAGAACCATGAATGGAAATTAATAAAATCATTTTGGAAATAGCACCAAAAAAACAGATAAGATTAAGGGCTACCAGGCTAAATAGATATGGGAAGTGTTTTACCTCTTCATTGACCATAAGCTTTTTGCTCAATACATTCCGTGATTGGTTGATAAGGTTAGATGCCATAGCACTACCGAAACCGATCCTGTTTCAAGATGAAACACAATAATCAAGATTCACCACTTGAATAATTTTTATTCAATATTTATGACATGCAGTACTACTAGCAAAATCATCCAACATTCTCCTTAAAGAAACCTCCAGCATACAACAACTTTAGTTTGACCACTTACCAATTAAAAGAGACTTCAGTCATTGATGCCAGCGCCACTCCTCCAACTATTGGCACGAGGGAAGAAACCACCCGGAAAGTAGGTTGCTGTGTGAATAGAGGACTAGAATAAAGGTCAGCTGATTAAAACCAAAAAATTTCCAAGAATAGATACAAGAATGAGAGGTATAGAAATATAGGTCCAGATGCATCAGCATCAATTATTGTAGCACACAACTATGATTTTGCATGAATCTCAGTTGAAATATATAATCATGCTGTAAGTATAACTTATAATGGTAACATAGAGCCAATTACCAAATAGCTCAAGACATTAGGGGGAAAATTATAAGTAATTTTGTGTTCATATCCATTTATAAAAAGTAACCTAACAACTCATGAGAAATTCAAATTATGACATGTTACATGTAAAGCGGAAGAGGGTGCATAAGAACCTGTAGGTTGTAAATAGCCTTTTGGGCAGCAGGTCATGATTTTGTATCACCATATGCATACTAGATTCTCTTTTCTTTTGTAAAGTAAGCACGAGGCATATATAACTAAAAAGACTTAGACAAGTGAGTGCAGAGAATACTGTGAGGAAATTCAATAACACAATAATTTTATCCTGAAGTGTCTTTAGACTCTTTGTTCATTCATTACAACTCTGTTCACTCCAGCCACAACTATCTGCAGAGAAGTGAGAACCACTGAGTGTTCCCTGTTCAGAATTGAAAAAACCATAGCATTGACCAGAAGCACTTTGGAATTATTCTCAATTCATTCATCAATGGCCCCAGTTTGTAAAGTGGAACTCCCAAGACAACGCATGGACAGGAGAAAGCCAGATAAATGCCCTAATGAAAGGGAAGAAGAAACAGAACGCAAGCATTCATGCCCCACATTAATTTTTCATGGCAAGACTAGGCTGAAGTTATTCTGACACGTCAAGTACAAGCACTAAGTGCTCTGTGCTATCAGAGCATCAAGGAAAACACAAGTAAAGTAGGAACATTACCTCCCCAAGAAAAAGAGTAGAAAGAACAACTGTGAAGAGAGGCTCCAAAGCTTTGATTGTGTGAGTGAAAGATACAGCCACCTTTCCAAAGCTGATGTTAGTCAAAAGGTTACCTATTGTGTGAGCCACAGCCAGCGGAAGGATTGCTGCAAGCTGAAAGTGAAGATGCAATTGTACATGACTAAGAGTAAGCAGTATGGAGGCAAAGTAATTCCTACTGGAAAGACCAATCCATTTTCATCCAAGTACCTGTGAACGACTGATCTTTGGTTTTGGGTAGAGATTAAACGTCCAGATCAAAGTAACCATCAGCGTAGTGTAACCAAACTGAAATGCTGTCACTGTCGCTGGAAATGGATAGACTTTTAGAACCTAATAAACAATCAGCGCTTTGTCATTGAAAACAAGAAAAATAGTAAAGCGAGGAACCAGAATTCCTTTCAAGAACTAATGTGTACGCGTATTTAAAATTTCAAGATTTAGAGTCTAAACTCTAAGCTTCAATGTTCTTTATCTCCCTCCCATCAGAAGATTTTCATTCATGATCTGCCCCTATAATTGCGAGTATGAAATCAAAATAGAGCAGAAATTGAGAGTCTGTTCAAAGCCTAGAGTATCCGAAGGCTCCACATCAAAGAGGAAACCCAGACATAACGGAGGAAAAGCTAAAATAAGACAGGAAAAAAACAAATGAGGAAGATGAAGTACCTGTTTGTTGTAAATGTTGAAGTAAATGTTCAAAACGTACCAAATTCCGCACATGGCCCCAAGCTGTACAGTCCGAATCACAGTATTGGGTTTGCTGGGCTCGTCACTGTTAGTTTCAGGAACTAAAGCAGCGGCGACCTTGAAGGTCACATTTTTTCGACTTGGAACGAGAAATGAAGCTGATTTTTGAGCTCCAACACACAAATAAGAAGGTGGGAAAGAGGCTTTCCCGCATGAAAGTCCAGACAAAGAATGGGAATTTTTGGTGGCTAAAGAACACAATGCGTGCGAAAGTTGAGGGAGCTTAGCTATGGGGTTTCGTGACCAAGGAGATATACTTGGAATCATAGAGGACAGTGACACCGAAATATTCAGCATTTTTTGGGTTCAGCGATGCCAATGTAGGGAGGGAAGAACAGAAGGAGAAAACATAAATCACTGCATGAGGAATGAAGACGAGAAGCTGCGAGAGTCAGGAAGAAAATGGCAAAACGAACCCGTTGAACCACCGACCAGCTCCACTCAAGATGGAGAATAAACCAGGCAGAGGCCCATCAAAGGAAATGATATACTCGGCAAAGCTGCTGGAAGTTTATTAGAAGCCTGTGATTGACCATTATTGGCAGTTTTCAGTAGCGAATTAGCGAGTTGCAAGGGTTACCCATGTCCTGCAGTCAAAATCTTCAATATGCATGGAATACATAATAAGGTAAAATATATCTAACATCTCAAATTAATATAAAAAAATAATTAATATCTAAAATATTTAAAAATATAATTATTATTATAAATTAATTTTAAAAATATAACTAACGTCTAAAATATTTAAATTGATATAATTTTATTATTTTATTGATAAAAATATAAATTTATATCTGATCAATATTACATAAATTTTTTATTTTAATATATTAATATTTAAAATATTACATGTGTTATGTTGTTTAAAAAATAATATTAAATAAATTTTAAAATTGATATTATATATAATTCATATGTGAATGTTGATAAATTTTATAATTTATTTAATATAATTTATTAAAATAATATTACACGTGTGGTATTTTAAATAAAAATATATCAAAATAAAAAATTTTTGTAGTATGTTTCAAACAAAAATTTATGTTTTTATTAGCGAAATGGTAAAATTATAACAATTTAAATACTTAAGGTATTGATTGCACTTCTAAAATTAATTTAAGGTGCTAGTTGTGCCTTTAAATATTTTAGGGTGTTAATTATTTTTCTAAAATTAGTTTGAGATGCTAAATATATCTTTAAATAATACTAATATTAAAACGAGGAATTGTTCATCAACGAGAAAAATAATCACCCTTTTGGTTTAGTAGGTAGGAAAATTCTTTTAGAATAAATGATTTATAATATTTTTTAGAGAAAAATTGTAAAAAAATAATTTTTAATAAAATAAATATTTATATAGTTATTAGTATGATAAATTTTGTGATTGTTAAATTGTTAAAAGTTATATGAGATAAAAAATAAATAAATAATTATTACTATTCATCGTGGTCTTCCACCTCCATCGTAAGAGACGACACAGCAACACGACACGACGCCATCGTCATCTTTCACCTCCATCGTCTCTGCTCGAATTAGCGATGAAGAGAAAAGAGAGAAATTGAAGTGGCGAAATGGCAGAGAAAATAGAGATACGACAAAGTCGAGGAAAACTCACATAGAGTGACTGTCGGATAAAGCGTCCATGGAGGAAGGGATAGAGTGTCAGTAGACACCGCCAGTTGAGAGAGCGTCAGCCTATAGATCTTTAGAAGAGAGTAAAAGGCAGAAAGACGTAGCATAGGCCCTGGGCATGCCTCCTTACTCTACTCACCCTCCTCTACTAGAACAGAATCAGAGGCCTTGAGGGGAAGCATGATGGTAGAGAGCGTTCTTCTATTTGAAGGAGAGAGAAGGCAAGTGAAAAGATGAGTAAGCTGGATGATGAGATGGGAGAGAATGTAAAAAAATATAAAGATAAAATGATTATTAAATAATTTATAGACTATTTTTTTATTTAAAAATTATTTTTAAAAATTTATATAAAATTATAATTTAAAATTATAATTTAATCTATAAATTTTCTTTAATATTTAAAAATTATTTGTTTTATTTTTTTATTTTAACTATAGTTTAGCTTTTTTTTTTTTGTTTAAACTATGGTATAAGACTAAATCAAACACACACAATATTGATGCTAGAGGGTGAGAGCAACAAGATCAATTATTTTGGAGTTAATTTTTTGTATAGAAGTCAAGTTGCTATTATTTGAATTGAAATTGGATGGCCTGAAAATGGCATTATTTACTATTCATGAATTTATTCTTTGTATTATATATTATAAGTTTACATCATTTTGACATTGATATGAATATTAATTTATTAATTTAAATTCACATAAAATATAATATATAGAATGTCATTTGATGTAATTACTCACCATGCACATATAAAGGGAATCCATTTTTATATATTAGCATAAAGTCTAAAAGTAAATTATACTATTTTTAATCTATAAATAATATTTTTTATTAATCTGATATTTATTATTGAAGCTATCTAATATATAGGTTTCGTAACACAGAGTGTAATTAAATACAAATAATTATTTAAAAATTATAAATAATATGATCTATTCGAATTTCTATACTCGTTTCATCTTTAAATATAGTACATATTTTTTTTCAGAATTAAATGATGTTTTAAAAGATATATTCAAAAATATTTGTATTTGATCATTTTTTCGAACCATTAATAAATTATTTTTCAAAAAACAATACTCGTGTTTAATTAAGATGTTGACGCAACAAAAAATTATTAAAATTTAAACACACAGGTCTCTGTAACTACGTGATTTCGACAACTATATAATATATAATACTTCTCTTAATGTTTATTTAACTAATATAATTAAATTAATTAATATATTATATATTTTTTAACTCTATATATCACTCTGATTATTATTAAAATATATTAATAAACATAATTTAAAAAATATAAAAAATAAATATTATATTTAAAATTAAAATTATTTTTTTAATTAATTTTAATAATCGGAAGAGGAGTACCCTTTAAAAATAAGAAAGCTATATAATAAATATATACACGTGGATTTTAAAAATGAAAAACATGGTCGCATCAAAAACAGAAGAGGAGACACGTGGATTTTAAAAATGAAAAACCTGGTCGCACCAAAAACAGAAGAGGAAGGCCGGGGCGGGAAGCAATCCCAAAGATGGGGCTGAGAAGCGAGGAGAGAATTGGGCATTGGGTGTCAGATGGAGTGGTTAAAAAGGACGTGACAAAATAGATGGGCTGGAATTTGAGGCTCTTATTTCCTGCATTTAATATCACTCATGGGACCACCTCCTTCCTTCAAGCCGTGTACTTCAATTCAATTAAATGAAAGGAGAGCAATTTTCTTACCATATACTCCTCCATTGTTTAACATGAGACGTAATAGGGACAAGTGAATTTTAATTTTAAATATAATATTTATATATTTTTTAAATTATTTTTATTAATATTCTCTCAATAATAATAAAATAAAATATTGATAGAATAAATTAAAGAGATTATTAAAATATTTTTTTAAAAATATACTTTAACTGATTTTTTTAATATAAATAAATTAGTTAAATTAATTTTGTATTAAATATCATATGAACGTGTCTTTTAAAATATCTACCCACATAACCGCATTAATACTTAATAGTATGAAAGTTTATTTTTATAAATAGAGAATCGTTAGATTAATTTTATTTATAATTTTAAATTGTTAGTATTTATCTCATTAGTTCAAAATATCTACTCACAGGTTAAAAATATAATTATTAATATATAGGAATATTGAGTATATTGTTAAATTTGTTCTGTCGTCTTAATAAATATTGTTTTGAAGTTAGTAGTATTGAAATAGATTAGGTTATAGTTAAAAAGAATAGATTAGGGTATGAAAATCATAATAAATGTTGCTTTGAAATTCGGAATAGGCATGTAAAACGGGGATTCCCCTAAAAAACATGTATCTTGAAATGAAGGAAATATATTTTTTTCAGAAAAGGTAAAATAATTACTGATATTTGTTAAGTTCATCCCTTGTCATTTTCCTAAAGTTGTAGTTATAGAGATATGAATTTGTAATTTTAAAGGGTGATTATAGTAACATGTCCAGATATTTCTATACTAGCTTTGATTTGAGAAAAATGCTAAACTATTTAAATTTTTTCAGTACATGTTAATAAGGCATTCTCTGACAATTGCGCAACATCTGTCTAATAAATACTTAGCTCATGATCATAAAAGTTATTTGAATTTTTTAGATAAATTTATAAAACTAATTAACTAATTAATTTGTATATTAATTATAATTATTTAATGAATTTAATTTTATAAATATATTTAAAAAAATAACTAATTTTTTATAATTAGAATCAATATCTATTGGCACTAGGTAGAGGACAAAACGTTTCATGCTGTACACTTACAATCATTTAGCGGTCCCAGTTTTCTCAGATGAATAGAACCTTAATAATCATGAGAAAATTAACACGTTTTAAAGTCTAAATACCCTATTTATACCATCCCACCCATGTTGTCGCGTTCTACGTATCATTATTATCACGAGACTTGCCTATTTCTTAGAGTAAATTAACACGTGAGACTTGTTCATGAATAGTTAGGGCCAGCGGTGTTAAGGGGCCAAGCCAATACAGGAAAATAGCCCATGTCCTGAATCGGGCTTAGTTAGTAATGAGCTGATCAAGGCTGTTTCTCCCCCCCCCCCCCCCCCCCACCACTATCAGAATAACTAATTGTTTTTTAATATTCAGTTTGACAGCTTACTAATTTTTTAATTAAGAAATTAATAAATAGGCTATAAGAAATATTTTTAAAATATATTTTGAGAGAAAAACTAGATGATAGATGCTTTGGCAACAAAAAAATTATCTAAATCGTTAATACATATTACTTGTCCGTTTAATTTAAGAAATATATTAGTTTTGGAGTATTTGAGATTAAATTCTTATTTATGTAATTTATTTTGATTGGATTATAGCCCTCATTATTTATAAAAAAAAAAAAAAATTGCAACAATTGTCTACATATACTGGTTCACAATATTTCCCAATAAATATTTGTATACTTAATAAAAATTTAACTCATAATATATATAATCATGAGTTTAAACTATATTATAGATATAATATCTTAATATTTTAAATTTAACAGTAAGTCTTAGTCATAATGAAGACTAAGAATCCTAAGACATAACTCAACTCACTTAAATTTTTTATATAAAAAATTAATAATATTTAAAAATATAAATGTTATGAAAATTATTATTATTTTTAAAAATTAGTCTTAATATGTCAACATCTAACAACAACGTATTGTCAATATTTAAAATTTTAATACAATTTGATTTATTAACTAGCTGTGTTTATTAGATTAAAGTACTGAAAATAAATTTTATAAAATTGGAAAATCAAAATTAAATTTTGTATACAGTTAAAAGACTATAAATGCACCCCTGCCATTATTTTTTATTACAACAGAGCTAAATATCAATTTAAGACAGGATTAAAAAAAAGTAAAAATGACAAAAATAAAAACAACTTGAAACGTGGCGAATTCTGACGAGCCCAGGGTCACTGACGAGGCCTTGAAATCGATGGCGTGGATCACGGAAACGCGAGGAAAACAATATGAGTCTGCACCAAGCGAACGTGGAAATGCAGCATGAGTTTAACATGAATATAGCCAAAAAAATTCTTTATTCCTCCTTTATAGCCATAATATTGGTTTTCTCAAAATTTACCCAAAATTGAAGCAATTTATCTTTCCCGTTCCTTAGCAGGACGGTAAGGTCGCAGGGAAGACGAAACCAGGAGTCGCCGCTCCTCATTCATTTATCTGCTATACAGGTCAAAATCTTGATGCCTATTTTTTCCTCATTTCCTGTAGGCGATTACTCTCTCATTGGCGCCAACCTGCTTCGTGACGTTTGGTTGTTTCCACCGCTTCCGCAGCTCACAAATTTCTATCCCGCATTTAAATTCATCAGTGCGCACTGGAATTTCTATCAAGTTTATCAATTAATCACGAGACAAGATTACTGAACGGGTATTTGCATACAAAGTCCTGCCTGCAAACACTCATTTGAATCTCTTCACGCATTATTTAGGACCCGCATACTTAGTTACTTACTATCAGCCTAATAGAGAACCATATTATTGGATTGTCGTTGTCCCATATTTGAATTTCTTTATGCACCATTTCGGAGCATTTCTTTCTTTCTTTCTTTCTTTCTTTTTTGGCTGAATAAACTCTGATGTTATTTTAATATAAGGCCACGGTTCTCCTTGCAGGATGCAGCTGCAGAATACCACACTTGTAACCAACCTTAGTTATGGGTTAAACTGGAGGGTCTTACTGTGTGCAACCTCAGTTTCGCTGCCTATGGTTATTGCGTGGTGGATCATATGGAAGCGTGAAGGTTCAAGGCATTTGACTCCTGGAAAAAGAGAAAACCGGCAAGATGGGAACCAGAGTTTATGCGGCGATGAAGCATGGAAACCATGCCTAAAAGAAATTCACCCTGTCTGTTTGCTAATTTATTGGGTTGCAGCATTTTTTTTGCTTTTAGTGACGTTAGTAGCTAAAATTCACACCAATGGTGGTACCATTTATTTATACTACACTCAGTAAGTTGTTCTGGAGTATTTATTAAGCTTTGTGATTGAAGTCAAAATTCACTTGTGATGTTTTTAACATTCTTGCTTTGGAAAATATGTTTTCCATTTCTAACCAAACTTAATGCTAACTTTTGCTTATGGTTGTCATGGCTTTGTTGCAGGTGGACCTTTACTCTAGTTACCATTTATTTTGGGGTACATCTCTAACATTCTTCTTATACAAGTCTTCAGTTGAAACAGAAATAAAATTGACCTTTGATCAGTATGTATTGCATGTAATGTATATATAGCTCATGATACTGGGACAAAAGCTTTCACAGAAAGCATAATTTCTGAAGTCTTCACATATTTGAATCTCACAGTTTGTACTTTTTTGTAGTGTGCATCTATGCTCTCTGTGTATGGGTGTCATCAGTTTCAAAAATCCAGAAGCAGCACCTTTAATTTTAGTTTTGCTGGAACAGATGCAGAGCAAGGGTCAAACACACCTCTCTTGCATCAGAATTCTACAAATCTGTCACATGAAAATCGAGTAATCGGCATTTTGAGTTATATTATTGAAGTTCTATTCCAGGTAGCTTGATTGCTTTGCTTCCCCTCATATTTTGTTATTTTATTTTTCCTGTGTCTGTACTTCCTGTACCTTGTAAGTGCGGCATCTTTTATCCTTTCTTCCATCTCTTTGATCTTATCTTTTCATCTTCTCTTTTTTTGTGAGTTAGATTCATGCTTTTGCCTAGCTTGTTCAATTTATGTGATTTTTTTGTGCTTAATTTTCTAAAATCATGCACTCACCTTCCAAGTGCATGTATATTCCATTTAGTTTCCATTTATTTTTCTGTCTTTAACTATATCTCTAAACAGACGAATGCAGTTGCAGTGATGCTTACAGATAGCATATATTGGTGTGTTATATTCCCATTTCTTACCATCAAGGATTACGGTTTAAGTTTTGTGAGTACCAAATCTTAAAAACTTCCTTTACTCTTATACTTTCGTGGCTCTTGGTTTGCAATAGTGATTAATTGTTTCTTTTTCTAAGTGGTTCATTATTTTTGCGATAGTTAAATAATACTAGTATTATTTTTCTTATAGCATCAAGCAGGTATTCATTGTTCTCCATTTTCAAGATTCATGTGATCATTTTGTTACTTGCCCTTAATGATTCAATCTGGTCGATCTTCTCTTGCGTAGATGACAGTGAACATGCATACACTGAATGTTGTTTTGCTTCTTGGAGATACAGCTATAAATTGCCTGGTGAATATTTTCAAAGCCTTTTCTCTCCTTGTTTGGTGTAATTGTTGCTCAAGGCTGATGCTAGGTTAGTGTAACCTACACATTTCAGCAACTACCCTGGTTTCGGATCTCTTTCTTCATGCTATGGACCGGCACTTTCATCATTTTTCAGTGGATTCTTCATGCTTTTGTGTCCATTTGGTAACCTTCACTATCCTTCTGCGTGTCAGAACCTCAAACACATTAAGATATCTAAGAACATATTGACAATCTTCTTACTGCAGGTGGCCATATCCGTTTCTTGATTTGTTATCATCCTACGCTCCGTTATGGTATGGGATTTCACTCATTTCATCAACATTTGAATATTGTCAAATTCAAATGATATAACATTACTAAGTGCAAGGCAATGTTATATTACATCTAGATATTGGCATATTACACAGATTCAATATCTTAATCTCAGTGTTACTTTTGGGAAAAAGGGGACCGACTTAGGTTTATTGTGAATGATTATGTAAATTTTGTTCTTTTTAAAAAAAAGGTTGAAAGTGAAAACTTTGATTTGAATCAGTGAGGATTTAACGTGAACAAAGGATCATTATCCAACACAATTTTCAGTTCCTCTACTTTCCTTTTGTATTATAATCTTTCAAAATGCCTAATCATATTGGTTTCTGGGGAATGGCAGGTACTTTGTGATGGCACTGATGCATATTCCATGCTATGGCATGTTTGTACTCATTGTTGATTTGAAACATTATTTTCTGTCAAAACGGTTCCCTGACTCTTATCAATGCTAAAGATTGAGATTTTGAGAGTGTTTCTGGGTTGAGCGCCTATAAAAAGCACCAGCGGTTTGAGCTGCATCAAAACTGAATTCAGCTTTCCTCACTCCGGAGTGCATGGATGGGCTCTTTTACATACTCTTTATACAACGAAGGATCATATCAAACAAATTGCCACAATTCAGTCAAATATAATACTTGAGGCTTTCAAGAACTGAATTTAACGCTTCTAACAGAACAACTGCTTTTTAAAGCAGACATTGATCTTGTACATAATTCGCGGGAGCAAATTAGAGGGACTGCTTATTTTTCCTAGTACTTTTCTTCCTTTATCCTGTTGTGCCTAAGGTCGCAGGTGTTCTTGCTTGTTCTCAATAGATGACTTGGTGATAATTTCCTTATTCATCTCGATCTTTGTATTTTGTTTAGCCATCAAATTCTCTCCACTATGATCTCTCTCTCTCTAGTTGTCATTAGATTGAAAAAGAATAGAACGTACATGCTTACCGATAATTTGAAATATGCATAATGCTGATTAAATTATTATTGCTACAATTTTTTTTCAGTATTTGGGAAGCTAACCTAGCAGAGCATTGGACGTTTTTTTGTTGTTGGAAGATATATATTTATGTGGGTTAATGCTAGCGCAAGTTCACTAAAATTCCTGTCGTTCCGCTTTTCACGAGCCTGCTACTCTGCTAGCTCAGATTCTAGGCAGAGGAAAAAGGGATTCGTAAAGGCTAACACCTCTTTCCAACCGAGTACATCTTTTGTTTTACCCACACAAAGTGTATAAATAGCTTTAAAACTTAGTGCAAATTCTTCGAAGGATCAACCTGAAATGCGATAATCCAGAATTTGAATGGCGAGACTTCCTATCTATTGCCAAGGATGACTCGGGGACACGATATCTTTTGTTTTTTACTTCTTTCAGCAATGGTCCCATTGACACTTATCATCAGAGTTTAAATATAAATACGATATGCCAACGGCTACAATAAGGAAAATAAATTCTAGAGTTTCAAGGGGTTATATATAACCCAAACTCCCAGACAGTTGAGCCTGTCTTTATTATACTAGTTAACTGATCAACTGCATGACAGCAATTGTACTCTTTTCAAGTAGAAGTAGTAGCAGCAATAGCTCCAGCCGAAGTTAGCAATGGCACCAGCTTCCCTTGATCGTGCAATGCAGTTGTAGCTTCATAAAAGCAGCAAATTAACATTAAAAATTATATGAAATGAAATTTAATATTATGAAACTTGTGTTTACTTGAGTTAGGATCTTCTGAAATTAATGTCAGAGGAAGTTTGAAGAGAAAAGGATAGGGATGTGAGTCTTCACATCCGCCTTTCTTTCCTCCTCTTTCACAGAACTTCCTTTAAAATAACTTGGAGGATCTGCTGCAGAGTTTCTTATCTACAAGGATCTGTTACAGAGTTTATTATCTACAAAGGAAGAAAAGGAAATTTAAATCTTACTATCACAGCCACCGATGTGGTTTCCTCCAATAAACACATTTGGCACTGTTCGTTGACCTGTCCACTCAGCTAATGCAGATTGAATCTCGCTTCCATCACCTGCACCATGGCCAGGCATTCTTATGAGCTGATTACCAGAAGTGAGAATAAAACAACGGATAAAAAGGACAGCAGGTTTGAAGACATAGAGGTAAAGTCAGAATTACAACATACAACTTCGTAACACCTAGTTCAAAGCACAATATACCCTCGTAATATTTATGGTGAAAACTGAAAAGCAATGCTGAAAGTCACCTCAAAGCAAACTAGAATACTTCTAACAAAAAGTAGAGATTAATACAGTTTACCCAATCATTCAGTCTAAAGGTGCGTTCAAACGTGCAGATAATATCCAGGTGAAACCAGCAATTTAGTGGTAACATGTGGAACAATTTTTTTATGTTAGGGGTTCAATTTTGCACCTCTGAATCCTCTCAAGGGCTTCTTTTAGAGGAGATATTGAGATCACAGAAATTCAAGAACGACCTCGTAGATTACTTTTAAACAACATTATTACACACCACACAAATTATAGTACCATGCCGTAAAATTTAACTTCAATTAAAATACATAAAGAGTTCTTCTTAAAGCAATTAAAACAGAACAAGAAGTAGGCATTATGTATACATTGTACATCTTATTACCGATTGAGAGAAATATCCTTTCAAACTACTTTATATCTTCAACTTCTTACTACAGAGTTCTATCTCTGATGCTAAATCATAAAGCCATACATATTGTCATACAGGTACGTATATGCATAAAAACTATGTTTACACGTATCTAATTGTTCAAAACCAATCTGGCTTTTTCTTCTTAGTGACAAAAACCAAGCTGGTTTTTCATGAACTAATTTCTTCAATGGGAAGCTACCAAACAGCTTTTGGAAAAAGGTGTGCACACAAAACCAAATAAAAGAACCCTATTTGATATTTTGTGGCCCTTGCCAAATGAATATCACCGATATTAAATTAATAGAAAGAGTGCATTTCAACATCGATAGAGAGACAATAAATCCTAGAAAACATCGTGAATATTGGAACAGTTTGTAATGTCAGTGAGATTTAATGTCTTACATTGGAGAGAAAATGAAATGGATAAGATAATTAAAGAGGAGCCTTCTTTCAATGCTCAAGATAATTGATATGAATGACTTGAACTTGGACTTGGGGATCAACAGATAAAGATTCATTTTGAAACGATTCATGAGTTATCTAAAAAGGTATTACTATTCACAGGAAAATTTGTCCTAAGACAGCTTTTAAAGGTTCTATCAAAATCTAAATTTTGAGATCTGAGAAAACACTATATGGGCAATCCTAATGGTCACTCCATAAGAGAGGATAATTGTCGTACTGCCTATTATCGTAACACTGAATCAAATGAAACATACCGACAGAAAACAGGATTCATGTGCTAAAAGGGGAGATAAATGGATAGCCGAGCAAATAAAATAGTAGTGCTTACTTTCAGAATTGAGCTCAACGGCCTTATAATTGGCTCCCAGTTTAGTCAAAAGCTCCTTCACTTCAATGCAGTATGGACAATACGATTTGCTGCAACAAACAACCAATCCCAGAAATCCGTTAAGAATCAGCATATCCACACACACACCATCCCGTGCATTGAAGAAAATGACGAGAGAGAAACCTGAAAACGACGACGGGATTCGACGAAAGATCTCCTTGGCTTTGGGTAGCGCCGCCATTTCTGCTCCTGGTGTCTCCATCGGAACCCTTGCTTCTTTTCTTTTTGCCTGACTCGAACGCACAATAATAATTTGTCCGTGGCCGAGACTATTTATAGCAGCCGCGTGCTTTAATATTCTCCGTCAATATATTATCAATATTTTTTAACGTCAATATGATATCATTATAGTATATTTCGGCCAAAAAAATATCAATATATTATATTGACTGCCAACTTTATAAAAAAAACATTGGCTGCCAAAAATATATCAGTATTTTGAACGTTATCTATATCTCGCATACATTATCAAAATCAACGCCATAACAAACCATACTTTATACTGCAAACAAAAAAAATATTAATACTCCTATATGAATTTTAATTTTAATTATTTAAATTTAAAACAATAAATTTTAATCATTTGAGAAATAAAATAATATAAACTTTTATTAAATTGTAAAAATTGATATTTTTGGCAAAAAAAATTAATGAACTGTAATTTATAATTTATAATTTAAAAAATTAAAATTAAAATATGAGTAAACTTAAAGATTATATTGACTTTAAAAAACACCAATCATCATTAACAAGTCCCTTCCAACCTAATTCATGGCAACGACGGAAAAAAGTTAAAACTTATAATCCCTATCTTAAAATTTAGTAGTTTTATAACTTTATCCCTATTTAATATATATTTTATCTTAAATATGTGATATATATAATAAATAGAAAATAAAATTATATATTTATATAAAAATTTAATAATATAATTTAAAAATATAACGAAATGAATTTTTCTTTACCTTATAAACATAATTTAAATAGTGTAATATATCAGTTGATAAAAAGTATCCACTAAAAATATTGATATCGATTAATATATCACTGATCATCAATCATTATATTAATATAAATATATAAATTAGAAGATGGCACTGTGCTGGGTTCAAAGCTATACCATGATCATGAATGGTTTAATATAAATATATAAATTAGAAATTAGTATTTGCAAGTTGAAATTTTTATAATAAATAATCAATCTCGAGCTCATGGTAAATGGATCAAATAATATCATCTCTAAAATTTGAACACTAATCAAATCTTCCCATACCCCATGCAACCCTAACAACTAGCATTACAGTACGAGAAAATCCATAGCAAAAGCAACGTGCCAAGGGATGAATTACCTCGAATCTGGGACTTCTCTTGTGAAATAAATATTACTAGTATTATTGTGAATGTCGGTGATCTCCCAAATAATTAGATTCATATTAAAATTATAATTATGGATACCAGTTTTAAGAACCCTGATCGGAACTTTCGCGAACCATTAAAGAAAATTTTGACTAATCAATGTTCAAAGGCCCTTTTAAAGTATAATGAAATAGATAAAGGGCATTAACAGAAATTAAATTTAGAAGAAATGACTAATTCTTTATGTTGTAATAAGTTATTATTTAAATTGTTGTTAAAAAATATACTCATGTATCTGTATCTCAAACAGATTATTTTTAGGAAGGAAAACTGCCCTTACAAAAAGAAAAGAAAAGAAAAGAAATATATATAGGTGCCTCAATGTTCTCAAATGTAAACCCCAGTGGATAATACAACCAGTTCTCGTCAACCGTTGACCAATAGAGTAGTTCTAGTCCTATATTCACACTACATTCTGTTGGGGTTGGGGCTTTACGCAACTAGCACGCGCTTCCATGGATCCGAAAGTTATAGGTTATTTTAGTACAAATTTTTTTATAAAAGAATTAGATTTATTCAGAATTTAAGAGTGAAATAAAATTTTATTTTTTAAGACGATATTAATATCGAGTAAAGCGAATTGTCTATTATTCTCAGGTATAAACCTAAACACCCAAGACTTATGATATATTTTCAAATGTTACGATTAGAATCATAATAAAATAGTACTCCCCAATAATTGAACACGCTTTAAATAGTCGTATATTTTATCATTTACCAATTAAACTCACAGATGATAAATAATTTTTTGACTACTTAAATGGGCCAGCCAAATGCTTGAAATAAAGCATTACATCCTAATTATATTATATCATTACCTCTAATTTTAATTATAATAGTTATTTTTTAAAATAAATAAACAATTAAATAAATAAATTAATTTTAATTATTATAAAAATTAATTAAAAAATATATAATATAAAATTATGGAGGAATTGAATTTAATTATAATTAATTTATTTAATTTTATTAATTTAGCTATAAAATTAACTATTTTTTATGATTAGAATTAGAGAAAATATATAAAATTATGATGCATTAAATGGAATCAAACAGGCTAACCTCAAGTGGCTAGGGGCCCGGGTATATTGATCGTGATGTTATTCTTAAGTTGTAACAGCGTTGAATTGTGTATATTTTATGTGGTAAGAAAAAAAAGAAAGAAAAGAATCACATGTACTGTTTGAGTTTTATTTGTTTGAAGAGTACACATAAATATTTGGTATCCAAAGCAGCAACAAACTCTATCAACGAGCATTCTTTTTAAAAAACACTACTACCAATTAGCTTAACGCTCCAATTTACACTAGCAAGATAGTTATATAATGGGTATTTAGATAATATATAAACTGCGATTTTAAAAAAAAATTAATCCAAACTTTAGTTTTAAATTTTTTTAAAATAAATAGTTATATTTGTTCAAAATAATTTTTGGACTAAATTATAGTTTTAGATAAGTTACTGGGGAGTAGCTTTTAGAACAGTAAAATAGTTTATAGACTACTCAGTTATTATTTTATCTTTATTTTTTTTGCCTCTCTCCTCTTCTCCTCTCTCTGCTTGTCGACGCTTCAACTTTGCTATCGCTGGTTAGGTTCCGCTTTCTCCTCCTTTTGGTCACAATCATTGCTTGTTGTAGATCTGTTCACCGTCACTGCTTGGGGGTCATCGTCTCTCTATCATCGCCTTTGTCTATTGTCACCCTCCGTCTATCATTAGTGTCGTTGCCCTCGCCTTTATCCTTTCTCTGGTCTATCGTCTCTACTTCGGCGTCAGCCTCTGTCTGTCATCAAAGAAAGAAGAGAAATGAGGATGAACAGTGATAGCACATGTGAGGATGCGATGTTTTTTTTTAATGTTTATCTTATATAATTTTTAATAATTTACTAATAACAAAAGTCTTTCTACTAATAACTATCTAAACACTCACTTTTTTAGCACAATTTTTTTTCAATAAACTTTTCTTGAGTCACTTTCTAAAAGCTGTCAATTTTTTTTTTTTATAAGCTATTTTTCAAAAGTCTATATAAATGGGCCCAATAATAAATATCAATGTTAGGGGTGAAAATAGATTGAAGAACTAATTAACTGATTTTAATTAATATAAGAGTTAATTGATTAATTCAAATAGACTAAGGAGTATATAATATAAAATTATTTAGGAACTGATTTATTTAATTTTATTAATATATTCATAAAAATTAATTAATTTTTATAATTAAAAATGGAGAAAATATATAGAATTATGATGCATTACATCGAACCAAACAGACTAACCTCAAGTGGCTAGGGGCACGGGTATATTGATCGTGATGTTGTTCTTAAGTTGTAACAGCGCGGAATTGTGTATATTTTCTGTGGCAAAAAAAGAAGAATAATAATTACATGTAGTGTTTGAGTTTTATTTGTTTGAAGAGTGCAGAAATATTTGGTATCCATAGCAGCAACAAACTATCAACGAGCATTGCCTATTTTCATTCCTAATCAATATATATATATATATATATATATATACGATTTATATAAAATATATTTTTTATTTTTAATGTATAACCTAATCACAAAATTAATATTAATCATAATTATAAAATTTATTTATTATATTTATTAATTTATTCTTAAATTATCTTTATTATCTCCTTAAACAACAATCAAATAAGAGAAGAATAAAGATACTTATAAAATATGATTAGAGTATTTTATAAAAATATATTATATTAACTAATTTAATTATTTTTTAATTTAATTAATTTAATTAAATATATTATATATTAAATACAGTCTCAAACCGCCTTCTCTTACGCTGTTCGGTTGGAAAAATGAATAAATAAATGAAACAAAGGATGGTGAAACTCGCGGCTCCCTCAAGCTTCTTCACATTTCCAACGGTAAGAAGCGGCCCGGCCCAGCGTGGCGGCAGAGATGTTCTATTCCCACGACCTGGCGCTAAAACCCTAAACCCTACTATAGAAGTAGAATCCAAGGACCAAGCTTCTCAGCAAAAACCCACTTCCCCCCTCTCATTTCCTCTCGCTTTCTTCTGATTACCATGGCTTACGTGAGAAGCAGGGCGAACCCACTCCTCACTAACCTCCCTCAATTCCTTACATGGCGAAACTTTGGGTTCCGCACTGGTTGCTCTGGACGCCTCGGCTTTTCTATTCAATCCCAGCTTGATCCTGACCCTCCCGTTGCCAGAACTAAGGTCCTGGACGTCTTCAAAGAAGAATTTGAAATAGGATCGCGGTTGATAACGCTTGAAACTGGTAAGATTGCTCGATTCGCGAATGGTGCCGCTGTCTTGGGTATGGGCGAGACCAAGGTTTTATCAACAGTTACCTCGGCTAAAGGAGATTCTGGTCGTGATTTCTTACCCCTCACTGTACGTTGATACGCTCATTTACGAGCTCGATGTTCTCACTCCCATTATTAATAATCCTCCACCTTTCCATAGAACTGGGGTACTGTATTAATTTAAACATGGAAAGAAAAATGCACCTGTAAATATGCTTTCTTTAATTTGATTTGTAATTTCATCACGAGAGTGTGGTTATTCCGAAATGCAGTGATTTTGGGAGTGGAATTCTTTGTCTCAAATTCATAATTATATCACCAGAAAATAACAATACCCCGGTGACTTGGCCCCTTGCAGATAACTCGAACTTTCAAAATCAAAACAAACGCTCGACATTTCCCTACACATAAACTTTCCCACTTGTTCCTAACAATCCTTGTCATTCATGGAGGACTTTGATGTGAAAAATTCTTGCGTACCTTCTATGTACTGGGTCACTCATACGTATCAACTGGAAAAATAATATACAGTTACACAGTTGTGTCCTTTATACAGATAGATAACACACGGGTGCCTATTTTGTTTTAATTATTATGGCTAACTTGCAAGTGCCCACCCCGCAAGTTTGGGTTCGCCTTTTCCCTTTTATTAATGAATACATATGCACAGTTGTGCCTATTTTGGCTATATGCCTATATACTTGTTCACTGTTTCGTACCATGCTAGTAAGTAGAGCTGGGAATATCTATATTCCTCTCGGGTTTCCCAGAATGTTTACAAATTTTAACTTACTCTTCACAGCCACTCGATCAGCACTCTTATTTCCTAAAAACTGCTATTTTTCAACGTCTTGCTTACTAAATTTAGATTCACGGATGTTATGACAGGAAAGTAAACCAAAGCTGGAAGTTACTCTGCTGCATGTACAATTGAATAAATTGAATTTAAAAATACAACAGGAACATTCCAGCTTAACACATTTGTTTGATAAAAAAAAACTGTTTACTTTGATAGGATATAAAGATCATTGTCTGGAATGAATGACACTACAGCAAGGCATATCGCTAAGCCTCTATACTTAAATACGGAGTCCTTATATTTTTTGCTATACGTTATTGCATTTCATTTTTGAATGATTAGGAATCTAGAGCCTTTCTTGGCATCCTTTCTACTCATATGTATTGGAAATCGCTTGCTACTTAGTCTCCATCTTATTTCAGTCCATACTGGGAGACACAACATTGATCATTGTGTTGATGCTTATAACTTTTCACTTCTTATTAGGTTGATTATCAAGAAAAGCAGTTCTCTCAAGGCTTAATTCCAAGTACGTACATGCGGAGGGAAGGTGCCCCAAAGGAACGTGAACTTTTGTGTGGTCGCATTATTGACAGACCAATTCGACCATTATTTCCTGCTGGATTTTATCACGAGGTTCAGGTATTTTGCTGTTGATTGATTAATTTTTGTTCATTCACATTTCATCCATTTACTCATTTGCTAAGTAGTCCTTTCCACTGAAATAATCTTTTTTCTCCTAGGTAATGGCAAGTGTTCTTTCTTCCGATGGAAATCAAGATCCAGATGTACTGGCAGCTAATGCTGCATCTGCTGCTCTTATGCTATCAGATATTCCTTGGGGTGGCCCCATAGGAGTGGTTCGTATTGGGAGGATAGGCGGGCAGTTTGTTGTAAATCCAACCATGGATGAGGTAGTTTTTAAAATCTATTGTGTCTTTGGTTATTTACAGATTTAAATAGTCGGTAAAACATCCCTTGTTTTATTCCCATTGTCAACTTCTATGTAGCATTAAGCTGGTTCATACTGTTGTTGTAAATGCAATCAGATAAAGTGGCCAGTGGGCCTGTGTTGTTAGGCCTACATAATCGCTCGCATATCCTTGTAAGAAAAACTAAAAAAATTGTGTCATTGAGAACATCACGAAGGACTATGTCTCATTTGCAAGCTCTTTTCATTGAGAACATTAGAAAGGACTGTGATTTGTGGCATTGTTAAGAAGTATAATCGATTGATTGTTTCAATACCTTTGTCATTCTTTGATTGGCTCTCTTTTTGGTACTGCAGCTAAATTTAAGTGATCTAAATTTGGTGTATGCCTGTACACGGGACAAAACTTTGATGATTGATGTGCAAGCTCGTGAGATATCTGAAAAAGATCTAGAAGCTGGATTGAGGCTGGCTCATCCTGAGGTAATTCCAAAACTAGTTATTTTCCTGTCTCCTTTTGTAATTGAAGCTTATTGAGATCTGTTTCCCTAATTGTTCAGGCAGTTAAGTATATTGAGCCTCAAATCAGGCTTGCTGCTAAAGCCGGTAAATCCAAGAAGGAATACAGATTATCTATGCTGTCAGACAGTACAGTGGAGAAAGTCCGTAACTTGGCTGAAGCACCTATTGAAGCTGTTTTCACTGATCCTAATTATGGAAAGGTGTTCTTACACGCCCTCCTTCTCTTGCTGTGCTTTTCATATATCAGAAATTATATTTATTACTCTATTGCTATGTTTATGATTTGTTTTTGATTTACATCCAGTTTGAACGTGGAGAGGCACTAGATAAGATCACACAAGATGTAAGAAGAGTCCTTGAAGAAGAATATGACGAAGAAAGCTTAAAAGTTTTGTCAAAGGCAGTAGACACAGTGAGGAAGAAGGTATGAGCACCATAGAACAAGCTAAAATACGCCACAACTTCCTTTTAGTGAGTGTCATTACATTCTGATACATACAGTAGCTATATATTGAATTTTATACGTGCTGTCTAATTGTTATATCTCCTTTAGTTACATTGTGATTTACATATTCATAACATATAGGTTGTTCGAAAAAGAATTATTGCAGAAGGATTTAGAGTTGATGGGCGACAGCTTGATGAAGTTAGGCCATTGTATTGTGAAGCCGGAAATTTACCTATTTTGCATGGATCTGCACTCTTTTCTCGTGGAGACACACAGGTGTTAACTATATTTGATGTTATCTGATCTTGAATTCTGTAATTTTTGTGCCCATTTTTTGGCTAGGAATGCAGTAGACTAGGGGGGTAGTTTCTACACCTTTGATCAACCACCACCTTTTTGTAGGAAGGTGGTGGATGATGAAGGGAGGTTGTCTTAAGTTATTGATTAGCTTGCAATCTCTTTTGATTTATTGATCAGTTTTCATTCAAAAAAATCTGTAATTTTTATTGTCACCATCATAATGTGATGGCTTTAATTCTAAGTTAATGGCTTTAATTCTAAGTTATCCGTGGTACAGGTCCTCTGCACAGTAACTCTTGGAGCACCTTCAGATGCTCAACGGTTGGATTATTTAGTGGGCCCTCCAACAAAGCGATTTATGCTTCATTACAGTTTTCCACCCTTCTGTACAAATGAAGTTGGTAAACGTACTGGTCTGAACAGGCGTGAAGTTGGACATGGTAAAGAAGTTACATTTAAATTTTTATTACAAATTCAATTAATTGATATGTCTGCCACCAAGACCTCCACTCTTGTTTGCAAATTGGCAAGATTTCATTGTAGCTATTTGTATAATTTTTTAATGAAGAGAGAATTCATTGAACGGAGTAGAGGATACTACCTTCAAGAACAGAAGATAACAGATCTTCTCCAAACAGAAGTTTTTGAAAAAAAGGGGGAACCGCCTAGACTCTTTAACTCAAGTGGGTCTTCCATTTCCTTTGGAGAAGAAAGTATTAGCTGAAATCCACGTATAGGACACAAAAATAGTCCTGGATAAGAAGTGATGAAAGATACTTATATATGATTAAATTACTTCCTTATATTCATAATACCCAACAGAAAATACTTATATTATTGATGATGCTACTATATGTCATTCCCGTAATGCCCTCTTGGTAAAATATAACTATGTTGGCCCTAGGAATCTTGGATTTCGTCTTTTGAAATCTAATTGGAGAGGCAACACAGGATCCTTGTGCATAAGTTTTGGCTGTTGCTGACAAAGTAATAAATCCATGAAGAGTGGATTTCTGTTTGCCTCGTATAGATTGTGGCTATAGATATGTCCTACGTTTAGTGGTGGTGTTAGGCTTTTACCGGCCTATCCAGTGTTCTGGGATGCAGTGTGGCAGATATAAGGAGAGAGAAAGAGAGCACTATAGAAATATCTGTTGATGTGAGCCATCCTTGGTCGGTATTGGTCTAAGGTATTGGCATATTAAGTATCGTGAGAGAATATATAAGAAAACTCTTCGTAAGCCAGGTGGCTTGCAACCGGTGTCAAAATATGTAAAATCTGATGCTATTGAACTTCAAAGTGATGATCATTATCTACAATGCAATTTCCTGTAGAACTAGAAGGAATCAGAATATTGGTATTGGTAAGTAGGCGATCTTATAGGAAACAATGTATATTAGTTTCACCTTTGGTCTTACCTGCCCACTGAAAATTAGAGGTGCACGCTGTTGTGGAGTTTTGATCTGCTTGTTGCTTGTTACTTGTGCATTTGGCTTGGGCTTACTGCAAGACCTTTAGCCATGAATTAGTGCCCCCACCCATATTTTGGATAGACAAGTTTTTCTAGCTTCTATTTAGGTTTCAGCTTTAAAGGGTTTGCCTCTCTGATATGCTGAGGGTCTGGAGAGCCCTATTGCACCGATGTTTCCCAATTTTTCATTTAGTTCTTCCTGCAGCTTTTCTTTTCCTTTGGAGGACACTGATCTCTCCAGTATATTTTTTCTGTCTTGATAATTCTTCTTTCCTGCAAAATAAAAGTTTAATCTTAAATGATGTTCTGCTATATTGCTTTAGTAAATTGTCAATTGATATATTCAGGTTGAGGCTTATTCGATTTTGTACTCTGAACTATAAATTAATGAACAGATGATGAACAAGAGGTTGCATTATGAAAACAACTGAAAATAGCAAATAATATATAAAGAACCTTCCCTGATGAATTAAAATAATGAGAGGCTGGATTCATCAATGAAGTACAATAATAAGATTTTGCCTTCTTTGCTGTATTTCAGGAACTCTTGCTGAGAAAGCTCTTCTTGCTTTATTGCCTCCTGAAAATGATTTTCCATATACTGTTCGAGTCAACTCAGAAGTCATGGCTTCTGATGGTTCAACATCAATGGCAACAGTCTGTGGAGGTACTCTGTCAATCCAAAGAGTTATAGCTTAAGTGATTCCAATTTAAATGATTAGTTGAGGTTCTAATCTTCGCAAGTGTTATCATTTATGTAGTATATTTCTTGCTGATGAAGGTTGAATTGGTACCTAAACATGACATGATCTAGAATTTGAGGGTCACATGCTGAATTTTTCAACAGAAATTTCCTCCCACTTATGAACTGTTAAGTTCAACATCAAATTTACACTATCTTAGTTATAACATTACTCTTTAAGGCTTTGATATATTTTTTTACCTGTAGCTTAGGTATTTTTCTGCTTCAAGATTGTTCATAACTTTTGTTAAAGATGCTTAACGTGAGTTATATTGAGGCACTTGTGGGAGGCAATTTCTGTTGGAAAGTTTTCTCTTTGACTGTAGTAAGAAAACAATCCATCTTAGGATGTTTCTGTGTAAATGCTACTGGTGTGCAACAGTTTGGTTCACAATTGCACATATTATGAATTGTGGTGTTCATAGTTGCGAGCCACTTATGTCAAGATTGTATCTTTCATGCACTTTGAAAATTTAAACTATTCCACTGCTCTGAAGATTAAACCACCAACTATCGAATGACAAGGCAGATAGTACTATCAACTGGCAAGATCCTTGTTTGTGTGGATTTTTTCATGGACAATTTTAACTCCAATTTCTAAGCTTTTGAGTGAAGATTGAAAACTCATGATTAGTTTTTATAACAATATCACAGTTTTTATGACTTTCTAATGACGTATAGTATATCTAATATCTACTGTTTGCTTTATATGGATTTTTAATTGAATTGATGATCATGATACTCATCTGACATATTAGCTTTCTCTATTGTAGGTAGTATGGCCCTAATGAATGCTGGCATTCCAGTTCGTGAGCATGTTGCTGGTGTTTCTGTGGGTCTTGTTACTGAACTTGATCCAATCAGTGGCGAAATAACAGATTATCGTATATTGACTGATATTTTGGTATTTTCCATGATTTATTGGCTTTCTTTTGTTTCAGCTGGTTGTCTTACCTAGGTTTAAGTATACCTTTTTCTAGTTTTTTTCTCCTTTTCTTTCTTACTTTTTTTTGTCAAGTGCTCACGACCCATTAAGGTTAGCATATGATTCATTAATTATTTTTTTATAGTTATATCTGCAAATTTAAGAGATGTAATAATTTAAAAATTATATGATTTGTCAATCATTGATTATCCTTCCACATATTTAATTTTCTTAAAACGTGTTCAGTAGGTCAAAGGCTAAAATTGATGTAAATTCATTTTGTGAATGGTCTAGAGAAACTAAATTATATATATATATATATATATGAAGATCGTCCTAATTTTGCTCTGGTCTCTTAATTATAACTTACTGATATTGTTTTGTTGGTTGCATAGTTGTTTAATTAATATCAGCTTCAAATGTTATCCTTTATCTATTCCCCTTGACGAACAAGAGTTTGTGTTTGTATTTTTTTAAGTGGAAGAAAATGTTGAAAAAAGTAAGTATTGCTTTCGTGGAAGAATATTAAATTTTATATTTTCTAAGGGCTTGGAAGATCATTTGGGTGACATTGACTTCAAGATTGCGGGAACGCAAAAAGGGGTTACCGCCATTCAGTTGGATATAAAACCTGCTGGAATTCCTCTAGATATCATATGTGAATGTTTGGAACCTGGCCGTAAAGCTCGTCATCTGATTATTGACCACATGAATCAGGAGATTAATGCACCTCACACTCAGACTGATAGAAACTCTCCACGATTAGGTTGGACTTCTCTTCCACTCCCTTTTTTGACATTTTTTTAATATGTTTCCTAACCATGTATGTTGCCTTCCAAGTTTGAAATATATTATTGTTGATGCAGCTACCTTAAAATACAGCAACGATGTTCTTCGCAATCTGATTGGGCCACTGGGTGCAGTTAAGAGTAAAATTGAAGAGGAAACAGGTTCATTCAACTCTGAACTTTGTAGCAAAGTTCTTTCAATAAGTTTTTAGTAATTTTACTTCTAGATTAGTTTGAGGTTCATATTTCTTGTTGACTGTTATCCTATAATCCAAGACTTAGGAGTTTTTTTATCATATTTCTTTCACTCACATGTTTAGGCTTTTCTCGTTTCTTCTGTATTATTTATTTCAGTTGTTCAATGTGGTTCTTTTAGTATAACTTTAGACTTCTCATATAAAATGACTTTTGTTTAGTGCTCTTAATACTCCACCTGTGTTTTTATTTGAGTTATCCCACCAGTAACTTGTTGATTTTGTTTGGTTCCCTCGTTTGGATTAGGTTTCCTGATATTATTCTCTTCGGTAGGACTTATGTTTAGTAAGGAATCGATCTTTACCTAGATATGTTACTTGTCAGTTGTTGAATTTAAATAGTAATATTAAATTAATTTCTGAAATTTCTGTAGGTGTATCTTGAAAATGTTGAATTGTTTGCTGTCTATAAAAGATATTATCTTCAATTTGGGGGTGACACAAATGTTTAGATAATGACTAAGTTCCTTTTATCGTTTATAGGAAAATTCTCCCATTCTTTTTGCATAAGAAGTTTCTTTCATGATGGATTGTTTAAATTTTGTCCTCTTTTTTTTTTTTTTGAACAGAGAGCATTAGGGCACTAAGTCATCAGTGAATGCCTACTGACAGTGTTGCTTACTGTAATCAGGTGCACGGATGTCTGTAGGAGATGGGACCCTTACAATAATTGCTAAGAATCAATCCGTAATGGATAAAGTTCTGGAAAAGGTAATCATTCCATTCATTTGGGCTAATAGTTTCCATCTGATTGTATTTTTCATTGGCCTACCATCCCTGTAGTTTCTATATCATACAAACATGTGTCAGTTCTATAAGATTTGGTCAGGAACAGGACATACTAATAAGATTCGGCAATTATGCTGTCTTCAATTATTTTACTTTTCTGAATATCTGTCCAGCTGCACAGTTGCATACCCTAAAAACACACCTTGTTGTTTCTCAGATTGACTTCTTAGTTGGTCGTGAGATTGAAGTTGGAGGCATCTACAAAGGTGTTGTAACTTCTATCAAAGAATATGGAGCATTTGTGGAGTTCAATGGGGGGCAGCAAGGCCTTCTCCATATTTCTGAGTTGTCACATAAACCGGTATGTGTGGTTTTAAGTATTTTACTTGCTTTTGTTTGATATTAATAAAATAAATAATCAGGTGGGCTTTCATGTATTGCACAGAATATGAAAAATGAGTTGCATTGTTCACGATTTGTGTAGCACGAACAGTGTGACTTTATATTTTAGAGTGTGATGGATAAGTCACTTGCTATAAATTTGATATTCACATTAATGATATCGATATTGATGTTTTGATGCATTTTTCATGATTAAGCTGTCAGGAGTTCCGTTCTCCCACTCATGACTCTTAAATTATATTTTAATGCAAAGTATCACAGGAATATGCTCTGTTGTCAACAAAATTATCCTTGTGCCATTTCATTACGATTTAAGCTTTTGGAGTGAAATGGTCTTTGGCATTTATCTTTAAGCACCATATTATCGTTTAGATTATACTATAATCTTTAATTGCCATCAAAGAACATGGGATATGCGTTTATATATGTTGGCCTCCAGAATTTGTCCTCTAACAACTCTGTAACCCTTCATTAGGTTTCACGGGTTTCAGACGAGGTATCTGTTGGTCAGCAGCTTTCTTTGATGTGCATAGGCCAGGATGTTCGTGGCAACATTAAATTATCCCTCAAAGCAACTGTGACTCGTCCTGAAGGAGTGGAGACTAACGATGCGGCTGAAGAATCCGTCCCGGACACAAAAGAAACACTCAACATTTGGGCCCCAGTTGGGAATGAGTATACTACTCAAGAAGAGCAACATTCTGCTGAATTGGCCACTGGCAAACATGAGGTGGGGGAGATAAAACCATCAATTTTAATACGTAGTGCTGCAGAGTGTGATGAGGAGGAAAAGTCTTTGGATCTGTCTTCAAAGAGGAACCCCAAATCTGGTAATGGGTCTCAGCTGGGCCGCAAGTCAAAATCTCTACGGTCTCATGATGCAGCTCATTCTACAACAAGTACATCGTCTCATCTGGCTCGGGATGTGATTGATTCTCTATCATCTCTTTCCATTCCCTTTCCCCATGAGAAATCTAATTCCAAACCGTCAGTGCTGAATGAAGTTGGAGATAAGGCTGTAACACCAAAAGCTATGAAGATTGGAAAAGAAGTCACTGCTAAAGTCGATCAAATTCGTGCACATGGTCTGGTTTTGGATTTGGGGGGAGGACTCCGAGGAATGTATAGGTTTGAGGTATGAGTCATGATTTTCTTCACACACACATGGCGCACGCACACTAGTGCTTGTTGTTACTTTTTAATTTAAATGAACATGATTGTCCTTGCATCTACCTCTTGCTTGACCTTAAACTCTTTTCTCCAATGCTGTTGCTGGAAAAAAGCTGGTCGGGGTTTTCATGTTACTTTGTTTTCTAACCTCCTCCTTTTGATGACATTTTATTCTTTCCCGTTATCTTGATTACATGTGTAACATGAACCAACCAATTCATTTATTGAATCTTCCTTGTCTTGTCAAGCAGAAAGATGGCAAAAGGGACTATGAGATAGGTGACGAGCTACGGGTTGTGTGTTCTAGTTTTTCTAGCAAGGGAGTTCCAGTGATGTCTTCGTACTGCTAACATGATGTCTTCAATGCTGTGTTTGCAACAGTTAACCGAATTTTCATTGATGGGCCGAAAGAACTGCCTTGAGCTCATCCGATTCAGAGGCTTTGGGCACGGTAAATTTTTGGGCTGCTGTGCCTAGTTTAACTTCGCGAGGTTCCTCATTGATAATACATCATAATAAGCTATTGGGATAAAAGGTCTCGTAAATGCCTGATGGCACTTGACCACCATTCTATATTATACAGTGGATGGTTTTCATCTTTGTAATTTGTTATTTATCCATATTGGTTGTCTAATTTTTTTTATGCTAGGACAGGACAAATTACCTATGTACGAGCCTCCGAGTTATTATGGATAAATTTATGTTGTAGGCAAAACTTGGTCAATGGCTGACGGATATCCCAACCGTCCAAAACCAGAATTTTGGCCATTCTACATTCTTTAGTTTTCTTCCGTCTTCTCCCTCAGTGGTTCGAAGAGCAAGACAGGAACATCTGAATTGTGTTCTGGATGGTGCCGGACCTTGAGCTGTGTGCAATAACCGAGAGTTGCAGCGTCGATTTCCTAGAGTAGGATAGGTAGATTCAGTTATATTAACCTAACATCCATTTGTATTGTTATCCCCAGCATCAGAATTTTTGTTACAATGCTTCTCTTTTCATCAATCAGCCTTCAAAAAACAAACTGTCAACTACAAATAGTTCAACAATAAAGTCAGTTTCTTTGTTTTTTCTTACAAGTATTTTCCAGTTATGCCATTGAACTGGCTCGTAAATGTTCATAATTACCTTCCTTCACAATTAATGGTGGAGACAAATCAAGTCAAAAACTTGTACTGACCATTAAAGTAAAGCATGAAGTGGAAAATTGCTACAGCGAGAGTTGCACGGTTGGCGGGACTAAAAGAATGCACTAGAAATAATATTTTTCCTAACCTTAAAGTGTAACGGAAAATCATTAAAACAAGATAATAGATGTTAATAGATGAATTAAAAAAAGGAAAAGTGGAGCAGAAGCCATTTTCGCTGCTCTTTCGGCTTTCACAATGTGGGCCGTTTTCATAACGATGTGTGGAAGTGGAAGCCATGGCCTTGATATAACTGCGGGCTCATGGTAGGGAAGATTATTAGTAGAAAAAGTAGACAAATATAGCTTTCGGGATAATTAAGCTTAAAATTGCCAGTAAATTTGATACATATGATAAGAAATGAACTCGTATATCATAATAACGTAAGTTTGATTCTCATTACTGTTATGAGAACGCTTTTGATAAGTGATCTAGTAAGTTCCTTGTAAGCGTTTTGAGTCCTGGCCTTAGTGAGGGATTGACTCCGAACTTATCTAAATTTTTTTATATATATAAAAAAAAAACTCTTGTGGATCATGTAATTTTTACAACTTTTCTGAAAGCATTAGTTTATATTCAGGCATGTGATATTAGGCAGTATATCAATTTATAAGAGTGGTCACGGAGAAGATTTTGTCTCTCGTTTTTCCTTTTCGGCTGTGCTTTTTAGGATCAAAGCATGGAGGCTACAGATAATGAAGTGGATGCAGGAGTTTGGTGACCAAAATACTTGGGCAAATTAAAGGATGCTGTATTGCCAGCCATTTACCATGCTGCACAGTGCCCTGTCAAAACACAAAATATGAAACATCATTGGTTTTCAGATTTGAAAAGAATATTTCTGCCATGGACGCCCCGTGGCAAGCTTTTTTCAATGGTTTACAGAGTATGTATGTAAGAGTCGAGTAGTTGGAATAATTAAAAAAAATGATTACTTTTTGAGTCGGAATCCAGGAATGTTGGACAAGGTCATGATGAGCGTAATTCAACAGTTTGTATGAGTGTAACTAAGAGACTTTCGTGGCAGGTTGCGTTTACCATGAGCTCGAAGTCAAAGTGGGCCCCCATTCCTTTTCCTTTCAATTTCAAGCTGTCAAAGTGGTACCCCTAATTTTTTTTTATAAAAAAATTTATATTCCTTAAAAATAAAAAGAGGCAAATAAATTTCCTCTAATCAAACCATTCTCTCAAATTCAGACTTCATTTCATGCTTATCCCACGCCCCTTCTGTGCTCTAGAGAAGTCCTTTTTTTTTTAAAATTATTATTTATAAATTTTTAATAGAAAAATTAGTGAAAAGTCTCTCTTATATTTAATGTTGATGTTAATTTTCCAAATTCCATTAATATGTATAATATAAAATCTTCACACACTATGTAAGCTACGTCTACTTGGTAGTAATATATAGGATTATAAAAACAGAGCAGAAACAGAGAGGTGAGAAGAAGCTTCGCCTACCCCACCGACCAATGCACCGATTCATGAAAGCGGAGTAAACCAAATCCAAAAAGATCAAACTTGGCAGTGACCAACTTCTCCTTTTCCTCTCATTCTTACGTATTACTCTCTCCCTCCTCCTTCTTCATCATGCCATCACCATGAAACACTCTTCTTCTTCTTCATGCCTTCTCTTCATTCCCATCTCCCTTCTCTTTCTCTCCCTTCCTCCCTCTCTTCTCTCCGATCCTCGAATCTCCCAGGCTGGCCTCTTCTGCGGCGCCTCCAAAGCTCCTCTCTCTTCCCATTACATTCCCATCTTCGTCCGAGAAATGCAGGCTCTCTCCCAAACCATCACCTCTCAGGATTGGGCTTCTCACTCTCTTAACCTCTCTTCCCCCCCCATCTTCGGCTTCGCTCAGTGCTTCCATGACCTTTCCCACACCGATTGCCTTCTCTGCTACGCCGCTAGCCGCACCAAGCTCCCTCGCTGTCTCCCCTCTCTTTCCGCCCGCATCTACCTCGACGGCTGCTTCCTTCGCTACGATAACTACAGTTTCTACTCCGAAGCCATTGATCCTGTTAGAGACACTCTGAACTGTAGCTCCAGTGATGGTGTGGTGAAGAATCAAGGTAGTGAGAGGCGGGAATTTGAGAAGAGTGTCGGCGAGGTGGTTGATAATGTGGTGAGGGTTTCAGTGGGAGAAGGATTAGGGTTTGGTGTGGTACAGGTTGGGGAAGTTTATGCTTTGGCTCAGTGTTGGAAGACATTGGGCAGTCACGAATGTGAGATTTGCCTGAGGAAAGCGGCAAGGGAAGTCAGAGGGTGCTTGCCTAACAGGGAAGGAAGGGCATTGAATGCTGGTTGCTATTTGAGGTACTCAACTCATAAGTTCTACAAACAAGGAGGTGAAGATGAAAAGGCTCAAAAGAGTAAGTTTGTGTGTCTTGCTCAGGCTCACATTCCTTTAAAATCTTCATATTTCTTCTTGCTTCCAATTCTGGCCTAAGAACATTACAGATCTTACTTTGTATTATATAACTGGGTCTATATTTTTCTTCTGTATTTTCATTTCATCTGTCAATGGCCTGAGTTAACCTTTTGATTTTTAGGGTCATTTAGGAGGGGAGCCATCATAGCAACGGTGTTATCTGCGGCTGCAGTTTTGATGCTGTTTCTCTCTGCTTTTTATATAGTCTTCTCAAGATTATCAAATATGAATAAAGGTAATATTTTAGGGAAGTATTGTATGATAGCAATCGTATCGGACTTGGATCCATTAAATATTTTATTTTCTGACTCATTCGTCCCCCAGGAAGCAATCATCTCGGTCAGATTTCCATTTCCATAAACAAGTCGAGTTTGAATTTCAAATACGAAACTTTGGAGAAGGCCACAGATTATTTCAACTCTTCAAGAAAAATTGGGCAAGGAGGTGCCGGTTCTGTGTTCAAAGGGACTCTCCCAAACAGCAAAGTCGTGGCTGTCAAGAGATTGGTGTTTAATACCAGACAATGGGTTGACGAGTTCTTTAACGAAGTGAATTTGATTAGCGGAATTGAGCACAAGAACCTTGTCAAACTCTTAGGTTGTAGCATTGAAGGGCCCGAGAGCCTCCTTGTCTACGAGTACCTACCTAACAAGAGCTTGGATCAATTCAATTTTGGTAATTTTCTTCTTTTATTATATTTAAAGAATCAATAGGTTCATTTGTTAATATAATTCCAGAAACATGACATCCTATTATCTTACTCTGCTTTGCAGAAAAGAACAAAAGTCAGATTCTAAATTGGAAGCAGCGTTTTGATATAATACTAGGAATAGCAGAAGGGCTTGCGTATCTTCATGCAGGATCTAAAATTAGAATAATCCATAGAGACATCAAAAGTAGCAACATTCTTCTGGACCAGAATCTCACTCCTAAGATTGCAGACTTCGGCCTCGCTCGCTGTTTTGCCGCCGACAAAACGCATCTTAGCACTGGCATTGCCGGAACACTGTGAGTCCCTCTAGTTATGGTCTTTCAGAGCATGATTAAATAATAATAAAAGAAACCATTCCTAGTGCTTATACCGTGACTGACTCTTTTTTTTTTTTTTTCATTGAATAGAGGATACATGGCGCCTGAATATCTTATTCGAGGCCAACTAACAGATAAAGTAGATGTCTATAGTTTTGGAGTGCTTGTTCTGGAAATTTTATGTGGCAGAAGGAACAATATCTTCAGAGAAGACTCTGGCTCCCTTCTACAAACAGTAAGATCTTTGTCTACTTCACCTGAAACTGGATTCAACACCTTTTGTTTTAACAATGTGAAGAAAAAAAAAAATCTCTGGATTTTGGCCTCAGGTTTGGGAACTCTATCGATCAAACCGATTGCATGAAGCTGTGGATCCAGGCTTAGATGATTTTCCAGCAGAAGAACTATCAAGGGTGCTTCAAATAGGGCTTCTATGCACACAAGCTTATGCTTCCCTGAGACCAACCATGGAAGAAGTTGTTGAGCTGTTAAGTAACTCAAATGTGGATGTTTCTGTACCAAATCAACCTCCTTTTTTGAGTACTAGCGCTGGGTTGCTAAACTCAGAGAGCTCCATTAGGTCTTACAGCACAAACAGTTTTGTTTCGAATGCATTGAAGAAGATTGAGATGTCCGAAGTATCATCCTCGGAGATCACCAGCACTCGCAGCTCAGCGGGGCCATCAAGAAGTGAAGAACCCATAAACCAAGCTTGATTCTTTAACACGGGGCAACTTCGGGGGGTCTTGGGAGGTAGCGGCGCGTTGATTATTAACAATTTTTCACTCAGTAAAATGTATGTGATTTGTTTCTCAGGGAAAGAAAAAAGAATAGTAAAAACTAGTAATGAAAAAGAGAGATAAGAATCTGGCCTTGGGGTGAGAATGAGATAATAGTTGAACAAGGACGATTCGCTAACCGTCAAATGTCAAGAGCAAAATAGGGTAATTAACATCGTCTTCATTTCATTGTCCCCAATCTTTGCCAGCGGTTCTGTTAATTTATTTATTGATTATTGGACTGTAAATTTTTATTTTGATTAGTGATATGTTGTAATTTTTTATTGTTTATTTTATGCCCCGTAAATTAACTTTTTGTACCATGAATATAACAATTATTGCGATACTGTAATCTTAGAACCAATTTTGTTATATTGATAGAGTGTTTGAACATTAGTGGTGTGAGATTTTCTTTAAGAAAATTATGTCCATGAATTCTATGTAAGCTAGTTTTAATGGGAGAACCAAATTGTGAACTTGAGTTTATTATTTCCGAGAATTAATATTCGTTTGTCAATATTTATAAACTTATGATAAGGGTCTCACCATAACTTAATTCCCTAATTTTAATATTTATATTTCCGTATTAATTTTTTTTAAAAGGTTTTTTCATAGTCTTAATGTTTTTATAAGGTGTTTAATTCTCATTCTCCCTAAATTTTATATTCCACATCTTTTGGATTGAGACTCGGAGATTCACAAAGCTCTATCCTCTCGTCTATAAGCATTTATTTAGTGTGGTTCCCACGTGTCATAGAAGTGGGAGGAGGCATAACCAAGGGATTAAGACGAGCGTGGTCTTGTTGGATAAGTTCCAGTGGGGAAACGCCAGGCCAACCTCCAAGCTTCTTTTTTTGTTACAACGCCAACCTCCAAGCTGTTTCCTCCTTTAATGATCTAAACCTCACTCCAGCTACTTTCCCGGCCCACAAGTTCGATCTAAGAAAATTATATAATTGGTTTTCCTGAGCAAGGTAGGGGCAAAACAGTACACAACTAACCCACTAGACAACATAAAACATAAGATTCCACTTTAAATACCAACGGGGGAGTATACCAAAAAAAAAAAAATACTAACGGGGGTTAATCCGAGTGGTAAGCGGCTCGGTATTGCTTAAACGAGGTCTCGAGTTCGAGCCTTGGCGTACGTAGAAAATCCCCGTCGGGAAACTCACCTACCATAGCCAGGTGCGCGACGCGGGTCAGATCCGGATATAATCGGGATAAAACTCCGGTGAACCGGGTGGGTAACAAAAAAAAAAAAATACCACTGAGCCGAGTAAATAATAACTGCCACTTTTCTCCCTACCACATCCATGCACAATACATACGACCTTACATATTCATTTCTTATGTCAGCGATTTGCACAATATTATGCAGGTCCCATCACATCTACATATACTCAGTTTTGTAATATGACCCTAATCATACTACGAATAACCAGTAAGATCATAATTTTTTATATTTGAATTACTCCCTTTTCCTGTATTGCTGCACTTTTATTTCATTCATAATATTCCAACGTCTCACTCGTACGATTGAATACACCCCATGCATCAAAAACTAGTTTTATACTCTTTTCTTAATGCAAAATTTATTTAACTAATTTAATTATATTAAAAAATTAATTAAGTTAGTTAATATAATATATTTTTTCTAAAATACTTTCTAACCATATATATTCTTTAATTTCCTCTTTCTTATTCTCTTGATTATTATTGTAAAATATCAACAGAGATAATTTAAAAAAATATATAAATATGTAAAAAAGACTTTATATTTAAGATTAAAATCCTAAAATCAACTCCTAATTAAGTCATATATTAAATATTAAAAAAATATTATACATAGTTATTTATATTTTAATTATAATACAATCATATGTATATAATTGTCAAATCTCTCAAAAAGTAACACACATAAAACTTAATTAAAACATTTATATTTTTATTGCAAATGATAATAAAAAAGTATGAAAATAATTGCATCAGCTCTTTCTCTCTCTCCAAAATTAGTTTTGTTATCTCATTTTATATTGAATTTTAATAAAAAAAGAAAGAAAATAAATGCCCTCCAGTACCGGTTACGTACAAGTTACCAACCCGCACAAGATGGCGCCAAACATAAAGTTTAACAGCTCAAATTCAAAATGTCTCTTACGTCTTACCTGTTCTCGTTGTCTCATGTGCAGACCCATTTGCCATGATATTGATAGCTGAAGTGAAGAGATGATGAAGATAGTCATCCAAAAACTATCAGCGTTATAGTATTTGGGTCGGCAAATCAACGCAGAATACATATAACTGAGGGTTCGAATTCTCACTGAAATTTACTCACTCGTCATATTCACTACTTTCAGCATGTGGACCAGTCGACGTCGATAACCAACCGGTGCAGGACAGCATAATGAAATACACCATTTGTAGTAAGAAGCTAGTGCGATCAGTCAAGTCAAAGCGTGGGGCATTCTGAGCTGACATCCATAAACCTCAAAAATAATGAACAAAATGAGAGAAAGGAAAATACGCTACTGAACACAGGACTTGAACCTACTTCCTTCGTTCTGCCTGCGGTCTCCAGAAAACCGCAGAGTCTTCTTGTTTCACTTAAACATGATTTCTCTGCTTCTGATTCTATAGAAAAGCAATGCTTCTTCCTATTACTATGTGCAAAGCTGCTTGCATCTGGCGGGCGCTTGTTGTCCTTTAACACTGCAACTTACCCCATCTCTGCCACTGAAACCTTCAAATTTATGTTCCACCTCAGTGCCATATTGGAAACCAGATGCATGTTTTTCCACTTCAACTGATTCCATGTATGAAAAACGTATGCTGTCTTTGACAATGTTCGATACATTAATCTCCATTTCCGTATCAGACGCAGCACTCAGGGAATCAAAATGGTTGGGTGCGAATAATTCCTTCTTCTGGATAATTGACTCCATGCAATCCAGATTACTAATCAGTGGAAAATCCTTAGATTTTCATCGTACATGGTCAAAAATTGTTTAGTCAGTTGATTTTTTGTGTGTGCTTGCTTCAGGTTCAGTGAGGACAACGCCTTCAACGACAAAATCATACGGTAACACCTTTAAAGCAAAAGATGATAATTAAATCATATAGTAGTTAAATGTGCACCTGTATCCACTGCACACCAGAGGCATTTGAGCTTCAAACTGTTATGATCCTTTATACCCAAATATAGGTTCCTATCATCGTCTTCTGCTTTTCTGAGCTCCACAGGAAAATTAACCTCGGCTTGTGGTGATATGTTGAGTCTTTCTTTCTCATCGTCCAGAACAATTACTTCACGAGGGAGTCCAGGCCTCTTCTCTCGGGCATGCTTTCTTGTCAGAAGGAGGACCTCTGGTGATGGGAGGCGAATATTATCATATGCAGACAGTAGAGAAATTTTTTTGGCCTTCTCGCGTATGTGGTCAAATACTGTCTTCTCATTGATGATTTTACATTCATCCTCTTCAACCTCAGGCGCATACCCACCTTCCAGAAGTAATTAGCAGGTGAAAATGGGAAGAATTTTCTTATGCTACATAAACCAATAAAAAAACAAATCTCTGAATTAAGTGGTACCTTCTCCTAACTCTTCATTTAGAAGGTTAAAATTCGGACTGGAACAGAAGAGATAATTAGGAATAACATATGGCCAAAAAGGAATTAAGAAAAGAAGGTATTCTAGATATCTCCAAGGAAGAAGACAGACATGGAATCTGTTTCACCCTTAGAGACTTGAATTGCATAGCTCTTCCATTGGCATTTGAGGTACGATAATGTTGTCATCTTCAATAACATGTACCTCTTCAGGCGAAGGAAAAGCAGGGAACTTTCTATTTCTTTGTAATTGCACATTTGAATAGTTCTCTTGGATCATGGATAGATTTTGGTGGACAACAATACCAACTGCACAAAAAGAAACAAAAGAAAAGGGCCATAACTCCACAATCTAAAGAAAACAGATTCGAGATTATTCATAATTTGAATATAAGGTGGATACAACTTACTATATTCTTTATGTATAAAATTTTCGACCAGTTACTATCTCTATTCTACTAGGATCAGCTTCAACTAATGCCTCAAATGATTTAATGCCCATTGAATGCAATGCCTGGAAGGACATGAAAATAAGAAGCATTCAATTAAAGGATAGTAAATGAGGATTTGCAATCATATTTACAATACCTTCTCTGTAACCATGCCAATTCCAGGTAATTGTTTCAACAAGTATGGACTGTCATCCCAAAGTCTCCGGTCAAATGATTTGGCTAGAAGGGAGGAATTCACAGCTCCTTTGTAATTCTTTTTGTAAATAAAATATTATTTCATGCATTTAGCAATTCTACATCCATTCGAGCATATAGAATTCGTGTCCTGTAGCACCGAGTTCACTTAATCATTAAGATATCAGTTGATATGCCGCGCAAAATAGAGAGGTTACCATACTGCACCTGAATTAGGGATAGATCATGAACCGAGGGATCTCCAGTTAAGCAGTCATTTGCAAAATATAAATTTTTTTCTTCTCTCGTTTGAATGCGCTTTTTCTTTTTTCCCTTATCTCCACTCCAAGGATGTGAAACCCAAGCCGGCCATCTTTGTCAGCATTGATCTCATTCAAGATCTTCTTTTCATTGCGTCTAAAAGCTGGATCCCTTTAATTTCCAGTACAGAATTTTGTCAATACTCAAATTGATAAATTGTGTTTTAGCAGGAATAAGTCTTACAGACCGAAGATTGATACCTAATGGCCCCAAGAGGAAACCATCTTCATCAACCCAGACCATTTGATGCTGTGTTAACTCGTTAACTTTTTTAACACATATTTCTGGAATAAAATAGTTTCAATAATTAATCAAGGCAAATGGCAAAGTGACCTGAATAGAAAATGTCTGTGTCAAAGAGAAAGATACACGTAAATTAAAAAATCCACAGAAAACAGCCAGGTGATGTTCCTTGTACATGCTTCTCCAAACGATCGCCAGAAATTCCATTTTTAACAGCGCATTTTTTTGGGTTCTGCTTGTGAAGGAAATACAATTATCAAATAGGACAAACTTTTAAGATAAATCTAATAGTAATCCTTAATCACATACCCTTCTCATTCTCACGTACAAGTACGAACATTTCATCCATTCAATTGCTTTTGTGATATCAGATACCGTCAGTTGAACAATTTCAGCAGTCAAATGCTCCGTTACCCATGAAAACAATATGTGGTAAGCAACATTAACCGACTAATCAGAACGACTTCTAAAGGATTAGATAAAATATGCAACGGTCAAGGACACAATCCATTCTACAACTTAAAGAGTCGTAGTCATACTGTGATTCCACCATTTGACAACCACTCGAGATTTTCGTACTGGTGGACCTGTAATGTAACAGAAAATAAGAAGGCATATTTTGTAAGAATTAGGAATTCCACCTTCCAGATCAAAGAACAAAGAAACAGTAAAAACAACATTATGCAAGCTGACATCAAACACTACAAACAACGGTACGCATGCTCGCGCATGTGTGTGTGGGTGAGAGAGGGGGGGGGGGGGTGGAGGAAGCATCACCATTTCTCGTCTTGTCACGATTATAACCATGCCTGTATCATCAAATGGTGGTCGGCCTGCCCTGCCGCACATCTATACCATAAAAAGGTCAAGCAATTTTTCCCTTTCAAGCTAAAGTGAAGAAATGGTAGAGGATAAAACTATCTCGAACTAGTGATATTCTTTTAGTTTGTGTGCCACTTTGATCTTGTCTTTGAAATCTGTCCCACGGAAACCACTTCCTCAATTCAAGTAAACCTTTGACAAGCATGGCTATTAAGGCGGAGATGTCACTCGCACATCTTTATCACAGGTTATTAGGCTATCCTAATCAAAGGACCTCTTTGAAGCCATGAAGCAAAGCCTGAGTGCAGGAGCTACAAGGGAACATTGTAAGGCAATACTTACGAGCAGATTGCTTTCGATGTACTTGATTTAAATTAATGATAAGTATAACCTAGATACAAGTCTGATATCCGTCGTTGCGAAGTCCTCAGCCATTTGCAAGATTGTACATAGCAAAAGTGAAATTATCAGAACGCGTATTAAGAAGCACACCTGCAATATTGTAGAGCGGTCGTATTCCATGTAGAGACCTTTTTCTTTGTTGCTGTAAAGCATTGAAATTTTAATAAATTCATTGCAAAAGATTTCTTGATATACTAGGACGACATGCATTAAAAAGGAAAAAGGTTACTGTACAAGTGCTGTGTCGATTTTATAACCACTGTATGTGCTGGGAGATTGATTCCATGGGCTAGTGTATTTGTAGTGCAAAGTACTTGAATGTCACCCTTTAGAAAAAGGCCTTCAACAAGAGTCCGATCCTTTAGGCAAAGCCCACCATTGTGAAAACCAACTATAAACAAACGCCGCTTCTATTAGTCGCATAAACACCAATGTATAGACTACCGATTCACGCACAATCATCGTCATCGCTTCGAAGAAAGCCTTTGTTTTTTAACAAAACAAGACAAAGTTAATTTGCACACCGCCATAATGGATATATGATTGAATCTGCTTGTCACTGCATGATAGAGAAGCTTCCCTCAGTCGTTCCTGCTGTTCTTTGTTCTGAAGGAATGGATTCGAGTGACCAAAAGTCACGGCTATTTGAGAGAGTCTCTGAGCTGCTTCTTGTGCTCCTTTCTTTTTGAACAAAATATAAGTGCAGATTTCCCTCTTGAGTATTGCATGAGAATATCTGAAATCAAGGATACGTATGAAATGATGAGATTCTCCAAATACAGATTTGTCAGGCAGAGAGAATATCAAACTGTTAAATGGTTGGCTCAAATCTCCCTGCTTACCAAAAATATAGTTTTGAAGGCGCTACAATAAAATCAGACATAAAGATTAGTTAGTTGATCAGATTGCTTCTTTATCAGTAACACTTATTTTTTTTATAATAAAAAATCCATGAGACTGACCTTCTCAAATAGAAAGTCATTTTTGGCCGGGGCATAGCCTGCAGCAATATAATAGTAGAATCATGAGTAATGATATGAAACATTTATGTATAACTGACAGAATTGTAACATATAAATACGAATCCATACATGCCAAATAATAATAATAGAATAAGAAGACAACTTGTTGATGCGATCTCCTTTACCAGATAAATTCTTGTCTCCTAATCCTATAAGTTACAAATGGAGTTTAAATTATAGAAACTTTTCATGAGTTTTCTTGAAATTACATGAACCTTCCCTTTATTTTCAACATTTTCATAGACCATGAAACAATAAGTTACACTAAGTTTAGCCTAATTTCAAATGTTATTTAAATAAAATACCCTCTACTGGCCCTCGTACTCTCTACATGAACAAAATAGTTTTTTTTTCAATAAAAATTTACAGATGGAGGATTTCAACTCCTACTCTCTACCTGACGGTGAAAAAGACGAAATATGCTATAAGTGTAGGAGAATTCCCCTTGAGATTATGATTGAATGCATACATGCCTTGAGAACTTCTGCAAACATAAACAGACAAACGGCAGGAGTTCAGGTTGAACTTCCGCATCACATGCACTTAAGCTTCAAGATTCCCCACTGAAACGGTCTCCGAAGTTAATAACATTAGCCAACACTGATTCCCAGTTTGCTAGTTGGGTTCGGATTGAAGGTCCAGATACTTCGGCGCTGATCGCATCTTCGAAAATGGGAAGCAAACGAAGGCATTTATAGCTTCTCGTTTGGGGCGCAGGGTGTGTATATATTGGGTACGCTTGAGTTTGGCCCGTAAAATCCACGGAAGCGTAATTTCTTGACAATTAATCCAATCAATATTTATAACTCCTGTTAATATCACCTAACGAATAAATTACAGTTGTTGCAACTGCCATTTAATGAACTATACTTCTGACAGCTGTAATTTCTTAGGATGTCGACTGGATAGCTAGCGGCAACAGAGGTAATTTTTATGAGCTGGCAAAAAATAGAAAGATGCAATTCTTAGAAAATTTAATTGGATTGGTTATAATTATGCTATACGAAATCTTTCCAACGCCCCCTTGTGTTGTTAATTACAAATTTGACTTTATGACAACTGTTAGTTTCTGAAAAATATAAGTTCTTACAGCTGTTAAATTTTAATTTTTTTTGTACGCAATAAATATAAATATATAAGATTAAATCTGTATAAAAATAATTATCATAATTGTTCATAATTACTGTATCTAAAATTAAGTATAAAGAAATTTAGAAATATATTTATATGAATAAATTAGTAATTATATTATATGTATTAAATATTCATAATTGTATAATATATATTAAAAATTTGAAAAGTAAAAATAATTTAAAATAAATGTCGATTATTATTTTCCCCCATTAAACCGAATAAAATATTATAGTAAATGATAAATGAAACTCTCATACAACAATTGTAGGCCATGTTATATTAAATAATTAGAATTAAATCTTTTAAAATAAAAATATATATTACAATAACCTTTAATTTAAACAAAACTCCATACTTTACCATTATTTGATCTGGCATAGGAAAATTGTAAAACAGTAAGTTTCTCAGACAATTATTTGCATACTGAGCTCGGAAGTCGGAAGGAGAGGTAAGAGTAATATCGGATTATCACATATTCCTTGTATCGTAATATCCATTGTCGTCACCTGTCAGCTCTAAGCAATTGATTCCCAAGTGCCCAACCTTTTTCATTCCACTCCCAAGCCCTCTCCTGTAACAAAGCCTTAGAAGGGGCAATATAGATCTTGGCACCATGTTTGCAAATCATAGCAGAAATAGTTAGCTACCTCTAAACGGAGATCAACAAACTCATTAATCAGTAAACCTAACATGATTAACTCTATGCAAAGCTCCGGCCATTTTTTCAGCAAAAACAACTTTTAAGAAAAGATTCATTTGATCTAAAATTGACTCAAGGAGCACAAGAACCGAGCACATTCATAATTTATGTAGTTTCTGCATATGGAGTTAATTGTCCTCTTTCTAAGAGGAGTGATGAGAGAAATGCACGGTAGCTAGGGCCACCGGGTAAAGGACTTCCTGTTTTGAGGCTTCCATTTACATGTAAAAATCTCCACTCAAGAATATGGACCTAGAGAGAAGTCTCTAAATGAAAAGCTTAAAGAATACTGTTTTACAGCTTCTGGTGGGAACATAAATTACCTAATTCATGTGAGGAGATTACAAGCAGCAAAGACATGGAAAGTCTTGGCTGTAGACCAAGAAATAAATCCCCTTCATAGATATATGCCCGCCTATAGGAGGTAACAAAACATACAATTTTATTGATCCTCACAATGGTGCTTTGCAAATGGATGGAAACCCACAAATCCATACCACAACAAATCATTAACCACACTCTAGCAGGCCACGATTAATTCATGAAGACATTTGAACAACTGTGATATGCCTAAGGATAAATCATCTAGATCTATCAAGTAAGCCACCCACATATATCAATGGACCACAAGGCATGCATGCAATCCAAGAGCATGCTATATGCCAAGACATCTAGAAAGGCCCTCAAAACAAACAAATGCAATTATGCCTCGCAGGAGGGCATTACATATATCTGTAAGCACACAAACACATTTGTACAAATCAGGCAATAATACTCAGTTCCATCACAGAGTCAGTACCATCTGAAGAGAGAAACAAATGTTTGAAAAGTGTAAATTAACTTTGTTAACACTGACTGGGTATTTTTGAACAGTTACAAATTTACAGTCTATTATCCTAGGATCAGCTTTAGCTGCTGTCTCAAATGATTTCATGCCATGTCAGCTAAAGCTATCTGGAGATTGACTTAAGCCTACCCTTGAGTTAGATGTCTTGAAAGTGCCTATGATCCTAAGGCAAAAGCCATGCCTGGAAGGACATGAAAATAAGAGAAGCTGCCAATTAAAGGATAGCAAATGAGAATTTGCATTCATGACTATTTCAATAATATTACCTTCTCTTTAACCATGCCAACTCCAGGTACTTGATATGCATTACAAAACAGAGGTTGCCATTTGCTAGAATATAAATTCTTTCTTCTCTTGTTTCAATGAGCTTCTTCCTCTTCCCCTTATCTTTGTCAGCATTGAACTCATTCAAGATCTTCTCATTGCATATAAGTTGTATCCTTCAATTTCCACCATAGAATTTTGTCAATACCCCCAAATGACAAATTATGTTTTAGTATATCATAATTATAGTATCATAACTATACTCGTGCAAGAGATTTCATCAACAAGACAAATAGCACGGAGGGCATCTTCTAAAGTGCAGTTTTCTGGGGTTCACATTACCTGTTTCATAGTGTCAAATCTCAAATAATACTTTGTCATCAACCTTCTAGGCTCTGAAAGAAATTAAAAGGAATAAAATAAGAAACTAAAGATATTTTAACCTTTTACACACAAACAGAGCAGGAATAGGTCTTATAGGGAGAAGATTGATACCTGTTGGACTCAAGAGGAAACCATCTTCATCCACCAAGATCATTTGATGCTGTGATAACTCATTAACTTTTTAAACACATATTTCTGATAAAAAAAGCTTCAATAAGCCAAATGGAAAAGTAACCTCAATAGAAAATGCCTGTGTCAGTAAGAAAGATAGATCATAAGTTAAAAATCTACAGAAAACGGCCAGATAATGCTAATTGTACCTTGGTACCCCCAAACGATCCCCAGAAATTCCACTTTTAACTGCATATTTTTTGGGTTCTACTTGTGAAGGAAATACAATTATCAAATAGGAGAGACTTTAAATGAATCTAATAGAAATCCTAGATTACATACCCTTCTACTTCTCACATACAAGTACGGAACATTTCATCCATTCAATTGCTTTTGTCATATCAGATACCGTCAGTTGAACAATTTCCGCAGTCAAATGCTCCAACACACCTGAGAACAATCTACAGTAAGCAAAAAGAATAACCAGCTAATCAGAACGAGTGCTATAGATTTACATAAACAAGGCAAGGGTCAAGGACACAAACCATTCTTCAACTTAAGGAGTGGTACTCATGTTGTGATTCCACCATTCCACAGTCAGTCGAGATTTTCATACAGGTGGACCTGTAGTGTAACAGAAAATAAGAAGGCATACAGGCAAGTGTGTGAGTGGGTATTGCGTGTGTTAAGGAGGGAGGAGGATAAATCATCACTCTTTATCTTCTTGTCATGATTATAACCATGCATGTATCATTAAATGGGGGTCGGCCTGCCGGGATGCACATCTACAGCATAAAAAGATTAGGCAATTTCCCCCCTTTCAAGCTGAAGTGACGAATCGGAACCAAACGAACATATCTCAAACTAACCATTTTTTGAAAATTTAAATTGATTACAATTATAGATGTTAAATTTTAAATTTTTTCACTATGCAATAAATATAAATATATAGAAATAACTATATAAATAATTATCATAATTGTTCATAATTATGTGCATTTAAAATTAAGTAATCAGATATTAAATATTCATAATTGTATAATATATATATTAAACATTTAAAAAATAAAAAGTCCCTATCATCCTTTCGGGGTTGAAGGTAGGCATTGGATGGAGGCCTGAGGTGGGTAGAGGTTGAGAGTGACTGTGGTCAGGTTCTAGATTGGATTTGTCAAAATGTCAGGGTGAACAAGGAGAATGACTCACCCCCGTATGAGATCCAAGAATGCTCTTCGTGCAGCTCCAGGTTTGGTCTGTTTTACGATTGGTGACGATGCAGTTAGGCAAGTGTTGGACGGAGATGCTCGTGCTTGTAAGACAGTAGTTTCCTGAGTTTTGGTGTTTTCTGTTACCTTTTTAGTGTTGTTTCATCTTTTCTTAATATATATATATAAAAAAAAGAATATTACAGTAAATGATAAATAACACTCTCATACAACAATTGTAGACCATGTTATTTTAAATAATTATACTTAATTTTTTTAAAATAAAATATATTATTATATTAAATTTTAATTTAAACAAAAACTCCATACTTCACCATTTCGTTAATTGAAGTTAATTCAAGACTCCATTCCAATACTATCAAAAACATCTCAACAGAAATGAAAATATTTTTGTGAAACAAAACATTAAAAAAATGTTCAGATTTTTGTTTTTCCAAAACAAACGTTAGCTTTCTTATTTTTCAGAACATAATCAAATGTTATCAAAAACAAAAAAGGAACACAATCAAAAACACATTTCCAAACATTTTTTTTTCAAAACGAAACTTTTGTTTTGAAAACAGGAAATCAAATTCAAAAAGGCCCGGCCCTTACATAATAAAATCCATCAAAATCCATCCCTAAAGATATCAATACCTAATTCCTACCGTGGAAGGATAAGGGGACACACGTAATTTCAATAGCATCACAAGCCACTGCCTTTTGACGCTCCCTTCTGCGGTGCAGAGCTGCCACAACTTCAATGAGCACATCCCAAAATGATTCTTTAGCACAAACCTGCTGTGGATTGCCAATTCAATATCCTTCCACTTTCCAGACAGTTATCAAGCAATTCACAACAGCTCTAAGTTAAAAAGGGAATAATCCCAAAAATAACTGAAACGAGTTTCTTGACAAAAATAATAGCATCCTGCACCTTGAAATTTTGAATTCAATAGGTAAGATTTAATCTTTCCTAGAACTAATCTTTTTGTAGACTTCAATAGATTTGTCAACGTCTTGTACAAACCTCTCGTGCGAAACCTAAAGCATGTATATGAATGCGTAGGTTAATACTTACAGGGTTAAAACAGACATTTCATGTATCATATGCTTGATCTCTATCAGTTCAGATCAAAGCACAAAGGATGAAAAGTTGGAAACTTGAATAAACAAAATCACACTTTTAACTAATTCAACAAGTTACCAGACAGAGGAAAAGGTGAAATGTGCTACGAGTGTAGGAGAATTCACATTCAGATTATGATTAAATGCATACATACCTTGAGAAAATCAAACCACCAACTCCGTGGAGCTTTCCCTAGGCATCTCACAGACTCAGACCACTCCTCTACGAAATTTTCATGCTTTCACCCTACGCTTCTAAGGGATTGTAACACTGGCAACAATGAAAGTAACGCTTCCATGCACTTCTGAACTTTGAGATAATGTCAAGAGCATCCAAAGAGCCTTCATCTAGGCATTGATAAAGACCTTTCCAGCATGAGGCACGTAACCAACTCTTTTGATAGGCATCATAGTCTTGGTATGAAGTAGCAGAAAACAAATGATTACACACGTCCCTAAATAGTTTCTCAAGCCTGGAGCTTGAATATACTTTTACAAGGTCGGCTAAATGAATTAGCGGATGTGGTTGCAGATACACTTTAAGTGCCCTGAACCTGGAAAACTCAGATAGCTTGTCAAGAAAAAGCTAGAGTGAACTTCACACGTTCTTCTCTTAAAGTTCCTTGCTTAAAAGAAGAATCTGCTTGCAACAACTCAGCAACATGGGCTCCATATCCCATACAATGCCTGATAATTGCTCCCCTATCCAAGCTTGGCAATCTGTGACATTTTGACAGGCACCTCAATACAGTAACAGTTCTAACATGTACAATAGTACCTGCGTGAATGCACACCTACACCATGAAAAGGTCAGGCAATTTCCCCCCTTTAAAGCTGAAGTGAAGAATCGGAAGCAAATGCACATATCAGAAACTAGCGTTTTCTTTTAGTTTGTGCGCCACTTTCATCTTCTCCATGAAACTTGTCCTACGGAAACTGCTTTCATAATTCACAGAAATTTTAATAAAGTAATTGCATAAGATTTCTTGACATACTATGATGACAAGCATTAAAAAAGGAAAAACGCCACTGTACAAGTGCTGTGTCTATTTTATAACCACTCTATGTGCTGAGAGATGGATTCCATGGAACAGTGTATTTGTAGTGCAAAGTACTTGAATGTCACGCTTGAGAAAAAGGACCTACAAGATTTCAATCCTTTAGGCAAAGCCCACCATTGCGAAAACCAACTGTAAACAAAAGCCACTTCTATTAGTTGCATAAACACCAATATAGACTACCAACTCACATCCACAATAATTGTTTTCGCTTTGAAGAAAGCCTTTGTCATTTTGACAAAACAAAACAAAGTTCATTTGCATACCACCATAATGGATATATGATTGCATCTGCTTATTGCTCATGTAAGAAAAACTTCCCTCAGTCGATCCTGCTGTTCTTTGTCTTAATGAACGGATTAGAGTGACAAAAAGTCATATTTGAGAGAGTTGCTGAGCTGCTTCTTGTGCTCCCTTCCTTGTTGAACAAAATACAAGTGCAGATTTCCCACTTGAATATGGCATGAGAATATCTGAAACCAATTCCACAAGTAAAATGATGAAATCCTTCGAAACCAGATTTGTCAGGCAGGCTGTGGCATGGAGCTGTTATATTTGGAATAGTGGATGACAAAGCTAGAAAGCAGACATGAGAGAGAACTCGATTTCATTTTAGGATTGCAAGCAACCATTTTTATTCTACTAACAATAGCTTCCAGAGCAGCTCCTCCTGGATCCTTCAAAACCACATTTGTCAGGCAGAGAGTGGCATGGAGCTATTATGTTTGGAATAGTGGATGAGACAAGCAAGCAGAAATGAGAGAGAACTTGATTGCATTTTAGGATTGAAAGCGACCATTTTTATTCTACTAACAACAGCTTCCGGAGCAGCCCCTCGTGGATCATTCAACAAACGAACTTCATCAATAAGTAGTAGCGCGATGTCACTGACAAAGCTCACGCTGTTATAAATAATTACAGTTACAGTAGTCAGTTACTATCTGTTACAGTAGCCTATAAATAGTAGGGAAGTGTACAGATGACAAATGGAATAAGAGTTACATTGAGTTTTGATTGATTACCTCTCTGTTTTCTTCGTTAATCTCTTCCTTTTCTCTTCTTCTGCTCATTCTTCTATTTTCTCTTCTGTTATCATTCTTTCTTCCCTCTTTCGGATTTCTTTCTGTTCCTTATTTCCGGTTCTTTTATCATTCTTGATCAAGAACCGCACCAAGTGGTATCAGAGCAAGGGTATCTTTGGACCCTCTGTTGCGCATTGCTGAATGGTAGAGACGAGACAGCAGATGGACGCCCGGTTGCAGGATGTGGAACAGCGACTGCAAACGGTAGATGACTTGCAAGAAACGATCTTGGGATTCCGCGAAGAATTGCAAAATGTGGGTCGAGTTTTTCGCCAAGAGTTGCAACGCGTAACGCAGGAGGCACATGATCGCGGCCTAGGAGCTCTCAACAGAAATGGCGGTCAGCGGAACAATGACCACCTGGATGACCATCGACGACCCAGACTGCCAAGGATGGATTTTCCCAAGTATGACGGAAAAAACATCCATTCATGGATTGTACGGTGTGAACGTTACTTCAGACTGGAAAATGTACCAGAGGAATTATGAGTAGACGCTGCAGCCGTGAATTTGGATGAGGAGTCGTTTGAATGGCAGCTGGCTATGGAGCGTCGGTGGGGGGATTTTCGGCCGACGTGGGAAGAGTACGTGGCGCTCTTGAAAGGGACCTTTGGACCACCGTATGAGAGACCAATGGCAGAATTGACTCACCTGCGTCAGACGGGGACGTTGAAGGAATTCAATGTGAAATTCGATACGCTAGCGGCCAGGTTGGACTTGCCAGAAGCATATCTTGTGGATGTATATGTTGGAGCGTTAAGAGAAGAAATAGCCGACTCTGTGATGATGTTCGATCCCCAGAATCTGGTTGAAGCTCGTCGGCTGGCTCGAGTGCAGGAAATCGCGATAAATCACCGTTTGAACAAGGCTGGTGGCGAAAGAATAGGAAGGGCCGGAGCGTCTGGGAACTCTTACAAGAACGCCCTCTTGAATGGAGGGATGACCCAGCGCAGCAATCCGACTCCTGTACCGATTAAAGATTCCGAGCCAGTGTCCAAGAATCCGATAAGGTCGGCGCGCCCTCTGCGAGTATTGTCAGCCGAGGAAGAAGCTGAACATCGGGTGAAGAATTTGTGCTTCTATTGTCACGAACCCTTCTCGCGTGACCATCGTTGCCTCCAAAGACAAAGGATGCAATTGCACTTTATGGCTCTTGACGGGGGTAATGATGAAGGCGGAAGTATGGGTCCCGACTGTGAGGAGGATGGGGAATCAGTTCCGTTAATTTCATTGCATGCTATTCAGGGCGGAGAGACTGCAGAGACTATGAAAGTTGCTGGGAATGTGGGGAAACGTGGTATCTATATTTTAATAGATACAGGTAGCACCCACAATTTCCTTGACTACAATCTGACGAGGAGATTGGGCTGGCAGGTAGGTAGTACTCCTGAGTGTTCTTCAGTGCAGATTGCTGGGGGGCGTAGTTTACAAGTTCATGGTGTTTGGAAGGATTTTAAGTGGAAAATGCAGAGTGTAGAGTTTGAATCCACATTTAGGATTATTGACTTACGCACATATGATATGGTTCTGGGCCTGGAATGGTTGAAATCCCTTAGAAATGTTTATTGGGAATATGACAAGATGGCTATGCATTTTTGGTACAAAGGAGGCTTGTGCAAGTTGCAAGCAGTAGGACCTATGGCTATGGAGGCAGTACCCATTTCTAGGTTGAATGTTCATCGTGGTAATGATCAACAACGATTTTTGGTGCAGCTTTTATGTCCCCCGGAAGAAGCGAAGTCCCAGTGTCTGGCAATTCAGCTTGAAACAGTTACTGTTCCAGAGGAGGTTCAATCAGTGTTGGATAAGTTTGGGGATGTGTTTAAAGAGCCTCAGTGTCTACCACCATTAAGGGGCGGTCATAACCATCCTATTGTTCTTCAAGAGGGAACAAATCCAATAAACCTTAAACCTTATCGTTACCCTGCTATGAAGAAGGATGTGATTGAGCAGCAAGTTAGGGATCTCCTACAGAATGGGGTAATTCAAGAGAGTTCTTCACCTTTTTCTGCTCCTATTGTTTTGGTGAAGAAAAAAGATGGGTCTTGGAGGATGTGTATTGACTATAGGGAGTTAAATAAGCATACTGTCAAGAATCAGTATCCAATTCCTTTGGTTGAGGACTTATTGGATGAATTACAATCAGCCAGGTGGTTTACTAAGTTGGATTTAAGAGCTGGTTATCATCAGATTCGAATGGTTCCTGAAGATTGCTACAAGACTGCATTCAAGACTCATTCTGGGCATTATGAATGGTTGGTCATGCCTTTTGGACTAACCAATGCTCCAGCTACATTTCAAGGAGCCATGAATGATATCTTTAGGCCTTTCCTCCGTCGGTTTGTGTTAGTTTTTTTTGATGATATTTTGGTATATAGTTCTTCAGTGACAGAACATGTAGATCACTTGGAGACTGTTTTAACAGTTCTGCGTGATCGGCATTACTTTGTTAAAAAGAGTAAATGCACCTTTGCTGCTCAGAATGTTGAGTATTTGGGTCATATAATATCTGCAGGAAAGGTGTCTACAGATCCTAAGAAAATTCAGGCTGTTTTGGAATGGCCAGAGCCGACAAATGTGAAGCAATTGAGAGGATTCTTGGGGTTAGCTGGCTATTATCGGAGGTTTATCAAGGGGTTTGGGGAAATTGCTAGACCATTGACCCTACTTACACGCAAAAACAGCTTCACTTGGACTGAACAAGCTAGAGTTGCTTTCCAAGGATTGAAGGACACGTTGGTTTCCGTTCCAGTGTTAAGTCTACCTGATTTTTCTAAAGTGTTTGTAGTTGAGACTGATGCATGTGGAGCAGGAGTGGGAGCTGTACTTATGCAGGAAGGACAGCCACTGGCTTTTTTCAGCAAGGCTTTAGCTCCACAACACATCAAACTCTCAATATATGAGAAGGAGTTGCTGGCAGTAGTGCTGGCAGTGGAGAATTGGCACCAGTATTTAGAAAGAGCGCGTTTTATTATAAGAACAGATCAGCAGAGTCTCAAATTTCTGTTGGGACAGAAGCTTAAGACCCCATTTCAAATGTACTGGATAGCTAAACTCATGGGGTATGATTATGAGGTTCAGTACAAAAAGGGTAGTGATAATTCTGCAGCTGATGCTCTCTCTAGAATACATGGATCACAGATTCTGCAGATAGCTCTTGACACTGCCTCCCCGGAACTTCTGGACTTAATAAAGGAGTCCTGGTCTGCTGACCCTGCAATAGCAGGGATTCTTTCAGATATCAAGCAACAAGGAAATGGTTCTTTGGGTAAATTTTCATGGGATGGAGCTGTTTTGCGAAAAGACAGCAAGATTGTGGTAGGGAATGCTGATGAAACTAGACAGAAAATTCTTGAATGGCTTCATTCTAGTGCCCAAGGAGGTCATTCAGGAATAAATGCTACTTATCAACGAATTCGTAGTTTATTTTGGTGGAGGAATCTTCGCAAGGAGGTTGAAGATTATGTAAAGGGTTGTGATACTTGTGCTAGGTGCAAATATGAAACAATAGCTTCTCCTGGATTGTTACAACCATTGCCAATCCCAAGCAAGGTTTGGGAAAGTATATCCATGGACTTTATAGAAGGACTTCCTAGGTCTAATGGGAAGGAAGTAATTTGGGTTATAATTGACCGAATGAGTAAATATGGGCACTTCATCAGCTTATCTCATCCATTTACAGCTTCTTCCCTTGCCCAAGTTTTTCTTGATCAAGTGTATAAACTGCATGGGGCACCAGTGGAGATTATTAGTGATAGGGATCCTGTCTTTATCAGTAATTTCTGGAAGGAATTTCTCAGGGTTATAAAAATTGAACAGAAGTTGTCTTCAGCTTACCATCCCCAAAGTGATGGACAAACGGAGGTGTTGAATCGTTGTTTGGAGTCCTATTTAAGATGTATGTGTTGGGAAAACCCTAAGGAGTGGAATCAGTGGCTCTCTTTGGCTGAATGGTGGTATAATACCACTTTCCACTCCTCTACTAAGACAACCCCGTATGAGCTATTATATGGTCAAAAACCCCCAGTTTATTCTCCCTATATTCCTAGGACAGCTGTAATTGAAAATGTGGATAGGAGTTTTGTAGAAAGGGAAAGAATGCTGGCTGTATTGAAGCACCATTTATATAAAGCAGTTAATACAATGAAGCAGAAAGCAGATGCTAGAAGGACTGATCGTGAGTTCCAAAAGGGGCAATGGGTTTTTCTTAAACTTCAACCTTATAGACAGGTTTCTGCAGCAACTAGAAGTACCCAAAAGTTAGCTCCTCGGTTCTATGGTCCTTATAAGATAATAGAGAAGATAGGTCCAGTAGCGTACAAGTTAGAGCTACCTCCTGAGTCCAGAATTCATTCTACTTTTCATGTATCCTTACTAAAATTGTGTCCAGATCCTGGTGTTAAACAGAGGCATCCCCCTACTGATTTTCCTACTGTTCCTAGTTCCCAATACCCTGAAAAGGTATTGGCTAATAGAGTTGGGAGAAGAAAAAAAAAAAACGAATTATTACTGAAGTGTTAGTGCAATGGAAAGGATATCCCGAAGAAGAAGCTTCCTGGATTTCTCTTTACAAGTTGCAGCAACAGTTCCCGGAATTCCAGATCTCTAACCCTTGAGGACAAGGGTTTGTTTTAAGGGGGGGGTACTGTTATAAATAATTACAGTTACAGTAGTCAGTTACTATCTGTTACAGTAGCCTATAAATAGTAGGGAAGTGTACAGATGACAAATGGAATAAGAGTTACATTGAGTTTTGATTGATTACCTCTCTGTTTTCTTCGTTAATCTCTTCCTTTTCTCTTCTTCTGCTCATTCTTCTATTTTCTCTTCTGTTATCATTCTTTCTTCCCTCTTTCGGATTTCTTTCTGTTCCTTATTTCCGGTTCTTTTATCATTCTTGATCAAGAACCGCACCACACGCCCCCATCTTTTGCACCATAAGGTGATACTGCATCAAATTTCTGTCCATAGGAAAAAAAGATACAGTTTAAATATGTCCAGTAATAGCAATAAACCAACCCACTTCTTGTGCATTTGTATTTGTGCATCTGCAGGTACCCCAATAAAAGTGATGCACAGGCAAGAAGGAGAGGATTGCATGAGTTGTGAGCAGTTATCCCCACAAAGCCTAACTACTTTTTAAGCACTTTTTAAATCTGTTGCTGAGACAGTAATCCTATGAAAGGTAAATCATAGCAATTCGGCTAATGCTTTCATCCCATGGTGCTGAGAATAGGTGCTTTTAATTTCATAACACGTAATGTTATCCATTTGATATGCAATAGGAAAAGAGTAAAAGCGTAAGTTTGTTAGACCATTATTTTCATATGCCTGTATTTGCATACTGACCTCAGCAGAGGGAGAGGTCAGAATAGTATCGGATTCTTGCATATTCCTTATATTGTAAGATTCATTATCACCTGCCAGCTCCAGGCAATTGATTCCCAAGTGCTCAACCATTTTTATTTCACTCCCAAACCTTATCCCGTAACATAGCCTTGAAGGGGCTACATAGATCTTCGCACCATGTTTGAAAATCATGGCAGTAAAAGTTAGCTACCTCTAAACGGAGACAACAAACTCACTAACCATTAAACCTAACATGATTCACTATATGCAAAGCTTCAGCCATATTTCGAGCAAAATACAGCTTTTAAGGAAAGATTCATTTGAACTAAAAAGTTGACTCAAGGAGCACAATAACCGAGCACGCACACAATTTCTGTAGTTTCTGCACATGGAGTTAATTGTTCTCTTTCTAAGTGAAGTGATGAGAGAAATACGCGGCACTGGGTAAAGGACTTCCTGTTTTGAGGGTTCCATTTATATATATAAAACTGTCCTCTCAAGAAAATGGACCTAGAGAGAAGCCTCAAAATGAAAAGCTAAAAGAGTATTGTTTTACAGCTTCCAGTTGGTACAGAAATTACCTTATTCATGTGAGGAGATTACAAGAACCAAGGACATGGAAAGTCTTGGCTGTAGACAAAGAAGTAAATCCCTTTTATAGATATGTACAAGTTTAGAGAATGTAACAAAACATACAATGTTATTCACCCTCATAGTGGTGCATTGCAAATGGATGAAAAGAAACCCACAGATCTATACCAAAACAAATCATTAAGCACACTCTAGCAGGCCACGATTAATTCATGACGGATCAAAGTGTTTACATGCAAGGGACATTTGAAAAACTGTGATATGCATAAGGATAAATCATCTTGATCTATCAAGTATGCCACCCACATCATATCAATGGACCCCAAGGCATGCATCCAATGCAAGAGCATGCTATATTCTAATACATCTAGAAAGGCCCTCAAAACAAACAAATGCAGTTATGCCTCGCAGGAGTGCATTACATATAGCTGTAAGCACACCAACCCATTTGTACAAATCAGGCAATAATACTCAGTTCCATCACAGAGTCAATACCATCTAAAGAGAGAAACAAATGAATGAAAGGAACCATTTAGAGAAGCGAAAATTATCTAAGCGTAGAAAGTGACCGACACATCATCACCATCCTGAGGGCATGTTCAGCGCCCACCATTTATATTCCACTCCCAAAGTTCCTCCCTCTCCTTCTCCCAAGGGGCTACATAGATCACAGCACCATGTTTGAAAATCATAGAAGCAATAGTTAGCTACTTCTACACGACAAATTCATTAACCTGTAAACTTAATATGATTCATTATATGCAAAGCTACGGCCATTTTTCGAGCAAATACAACTTTTAAGGAAAGATTCATTTGAACTAAAAAGTTCACTCAAGAAGAACAAGAACCGAGCGCACACAAATTTCTGTATTTTCTGAACATGTAGTAAATGTACTCTTCCTAATAGGAGTGATGAGAGAAATATACGGCACCTAGTGCAACTGGGTAAGAGACTTACTGTTTTGAAGGTTCCATTTACATGTATAAATCTCTCTTCTCAAGAAAATGACCTAGAGAGAAGCCTCAAAATGAAAAGGTCAAAGAGTACCGTTTTGCCTTATTTATATCGGAGTGGAAACAAATAGGAAAGCTTTCACTCGAGAGTTAAATAAAATACCTGCAAGTATGATTTAAACTCATGGGCGCTAATCCTCCTTAATCATTTGCGCAGAAAATTGGCCCGTTCATATACTTCTTCAAACCTAGAGGAGGCTTCAAAAAGTACCGTTGCAATTTTTTGTTTTTTTTTTGCCAGAAGAAAAGTCGCCCTTAATAATCAGACAAATAAACCTGACACAGTACAGACATAAATGCAACAAACTACGAAACTCAACCTACACCAACACTATTAGAAACAGTACAGCATCTTGATCAACTAAATTTCGAAGTTGAGGTGATGGGCAGAGAACCCAATACCTAGTTCCTATCGTGGAAGTATAAGGGAACACATCTACTTTCAATAGCATAACCAAGCTACTGCCTTTTGAAGCTCCCTTCTGCATGGTGCACACTTCACCTTCAATGTGCACATCCTAATGACCTACAAAAATGATTCTTTAGCATAAACCTGCTGTGCATTGCCAATTCATTATACTTCCACTTTCAAGACAGTTATCAACCAAATGAATTTACGGCAGCTCTCAGTTAAAAAGGGACTAATCACAAAAACAACTGAAACGAGTTTCTTGACCAAAAATAATGGCATCCTGCAACTTAGTAAACTGACCTTGTAATTTTGAAATCAATATGTAAGATTTCATCTTTCCTAGAACTAACCTTTTTGTAGACTTCGATAGATTTTTCAACATCTTGTGTAAATCTCTCGTGCGAAACCTATGGCATGTATATGAATGCGTCGACATTTCAAATATCATATGCTTGATCCCTATCAGTTCAGATCAAAGCACAGACGGTGAAAAGTTGGAAACTTGAATGAACAAAATAACATGTTTAAACAATTCAACAAGTTACGAGACGGTGGAAAAGACGAAATATGCTATAAGTGTAGGAGAATTCCCATTGACATTATGATTGAATGCATACATACCTTGAGAACTGCTACAAACAATAAACAAACAAACGGAAGGTGTTCTGGCTGAACTTCCGCATCACATGCACTTAAGCTTCAAGATTCCCCACTGAAACGGTCTCCGAAGTTAATAACATTAGCCAAAACTGATTCCCAATTTGGTAGTTTGGTTCGGATTGAGGGTCCAGATACTTAGGCGCGCTGATCGCATCTTAGAAAATCGGAAGCAAGCGAAAGCATTTATAGCTTCTCGTTTGGGTCACAGGGTGTGTATATATTTTTGGGTACGCTGATTTTGGCGCGTAAAATCTACGAAAGAGTAATTTCTTGACAATTAATCCAATCAATATTTACAACAATATTAATATAAATTAATAAATAAATTATAGTTGTAACGGCTACAATTCTGACAGTTGTAATTTCTTGATATGCCGACTGGAGAGCTAGCTGCAACAGCCGTAATTTCTATGAGCTTGCAAAGAGTAAAAAAATGTTATTTGATTGGTTATAATTATGCTATCCCAAATCTTTACACCGCCCCTTGTGTTGTTAATTACAAATTTGACCTTGTGACAACTGTTAGTTTCTGAAAAGTATAAGTTTACAGCTGTTAAATTTTAAATTTTTTAGTATGCAATAAATATAAATATATAAAATTAAATCTGTATAAAAATAATTATCATAATTGTCATAATTACTGTATCTAAATTTAAGTATAAAGAAATTTAGAAATATATTTATATGAATAAATTAATAATTATATTATTGTATTAAATATTCATAATTGTATAGTATATAATTAAAAATTTAAAAAGTAAAAAGAATTTAAAATAAACGTGGATTATTTTTTTTTTCTTTCCTTCCCTACCATCCATTAAAATGCCCCCAATTAAACCAAATAGAATATTACAGTAAATGATAAATCATACTCTCATACAACAATTGTAGGCCATGTTATAATAAATAATTACAATTAAATTTTTTAAAATAAAAATATATATTATAACCACCTTTAGTTTAAACAAACTCTATGCTCTCTCCCATTTCGTTAATTCAAGACTCCATTCCAATACTATCAAGGGTATCAAATCCATATCAAGAGACATGAAAAGATTTTGTCAAATCAAAATGTAACAAACATTAAAAAAATTGTTCTGATATAATTTTTTTTTTTAAATTTAACTTCCTTTTTTTTGGTTTTCTGAACACAAGCGAAAACACATTATCAAACATGCCTTTTTTTTTTTCACAGTTAGTAACTGATGCTTTCATCCCATGGTGTTGAGAATAGGGGCCTTTAATTTCATAACACGTGATGATATCCATTTGATATGGCATAGGAAAATTGTAAAACAGTAAGTTTCTTAAACCATTATTTGCATACTGAGCTCGGGAGAAGGAGAGGTAAAAATAATATCGGATTCTCACATATTCCTTGTATCGTAAGATTCATTGTCACCTGTCAGCTCCAGGCAATTGATTCCCAAGTGCCCAACCTTTTTTATTCCACTCCCAAGCCTTCTCCTGTCACAAAGCCTTAGAAGGGGCAATATAGATCTTGACACCATGTTTGAAAATATGATCATAGCAGAAATAATTAGCTACCTCTAAACGGAGATGAACAAACTCATTAACCAGTAAACCTAAAATGATTAACTATATGCAAAGCTCCGGCCATTTTTTGAGCAAAAACAAATTTTAAGGGTAGATTCATTTGATCTAAAATGTTCACTCAAGGAGCACAAGAACCGAGCACATTCATAATTTATGTAGTTTCTGCACATGGGGTTAATTGTCCTCTTTCGAAGAGGAGTGATGAGAGAAATGCACGGCAGCTAGTGCCACTGGGTAAAGGACTTCCTGTTATGATGCTTCCATTTACATGTATAAATCTCCACTCAAGAAAATGGACCTAGAGAGAAGCCTCAAAATGAAAAGATAAGAGAATAATGTTTTACAGCTTCCGGTTGGCACATAAATTACCTAATTCATTGAGGAGATTACGAGCAGCAAAGACATGGAAAGTCTTAGCTGTAGACCAAGAAGTAAATCCCCATAATAGATATATGCACATCTAGAGGAGGCAACAAAATATACAATTTTATTGACCTTTATAGTGGTGCATTACAAATGGATGAAAAGAAACCCACAATCCACATCAGAACAAATCATTAAGCACACTCTAGCAGGCCACGATTAATTCATGATAGACCAAAGTGCTTACAAGCAACGGACATTTGAAAAACTGTGACAATTTAAGCATCCATGTTAGTTGTACGAAAACAATTACAGACACGAAAACTCAGCACGTTTGCCAAAAATAGACCCCCATCACATATATCTGCACATATAGAGGAGGCATCAAAAGGTGCAATAACAGTTGAGCCTCATAAGGGTGCATATTAGATAAAGGTAAAATACCGACAAATACACATAAGGATAAATCATCTTATCTATCAAGTAAGCCCCCCACATAATATCAACGGACCACAAGGCATGCATGCAACGCAAGAGCATGCTATATTCCAATACATCTAGAAAGGCCCTCAAAACAAACAAATGCAATTATGCCTTGTAGGAGCGCATTACATATAGCAGTAAGCACACCAACCCATTTGTAAAAATCGGGCAATAATACTTAGTTCCATTACAGAGTCAATACCATCAAAAGAGAGGAACAAATGTTTGAGAGGAACCATTTAGAAAAGTGTAAATTATCTAACAATAGAAAGTGACCTATACATTCACGAAAGAGAATAATGTTGTCTTCCCTAACACCAATGATCTGTAAGAAAGCAGTGTTAGCAAATGCCCTAACCATTTGTTTGGACTTTCCTTGTTTTCAGCCTTTCGATTTCCTCAAGCTTCATATCAATTTTTGGAGGTAACGATACTAGATAATCCTTGATATGGTTCCCAATGGGTATTTTTGAACATTTACAAATTTACAGTCTCTATTATCCTGGGATCAGCTTTAGCTGCTGTCTCAAATGATTGCATGCCACATTGAATGGGGTCTCAACTTGACCAAATGTCAGCGAAAGCTAAATCCCCTTTGAAGTTACCATCCTCAGGGCAAGTTCAGTGCCCAACCTTTATATTCCACTCCCAAAGTTTCTCCCTCTCCCTCTCCCAAGGGGATACATAGATCACGGCACTATGTTTGACAATCATAGAAGCAATAGTTAGCTACTTGTAGAAGTTTAGGGCTTTAATACTGCAATGATTTTATTCATTGTGGCTACTGAATTAATAGAGTACAATTGGATAAAAAAGATAATAAGATAAAAAGATAACAATAATATCCTAGGGTATTTTAATCTTAATTTGAATTAATACTCCTAATATCCCTTCTATTATCTCCCCATATCTCTCATACTATCTTAACTATTTACGATAATTAATTATTTCCTTAATTACCACACTACTTCTACAGGTAGAACGACAAACTCATTAACCTGTAAACTTAATATGATTCATTATATGCAAAAGCTATGGCCAATTTTCTAGCAAATACAACTTTTAAGGAAAGATTCATTTGGACTAAAAAGTTGACTCAAGAAAAACAAGCCACTACCTTTTGACGCTCACTTCTGCATGGTGCAGAGCTGCACAACTTCAATGAGCACATTCCAGTGACCTACAAAAGAGATTCTTTAGCATAAACCTGCTGTGCATTGCCAATTCAATATGCTTCCACTTTTCAGACAGTTATCAAGCAAAGGAATTTACAGCAGCTCTTAGCTAAAAGGGGCTAATCCCAAAAACAACTGAAACGAGTTTCTTGACCAAAAATAATAGCATCCTGCAACTTAGTAAACAGACCTTGTAATTTTGAATTCAATATGTAAGATTTCATCTTTCCTAGAACTAATCTTTTTGTAGATTTCATCTTGTACAAACCTCTCGGGCGAAACCTATAGCATGTATATGAATGCATAGACATTTCACATATCATATGCTTGATCCCTATCAGTTCAGATCAACTTGAATGCATGCATAGAATCCAAAAGTGGAATGGCTCCTATAAATCTTACCATCTTCATATTTCCACTTCAGGATTGTAGAAATGAGTTTCAGAATTCCAGTTCTGATTGAACAAGAATCGTCCATAATGATTACCCTAGTTGATGATAAACCAAGAAGCCATGTCAACCCACGATCTTTCTGTACAGACAATAAATAATCGCTTTGAGAGTTCAAATAAGAACTCATTACCACCACCGTGCCACCGGAGACAAGTGACCAGAGAAAGAACTGTGGCGAGGAATTCAACAGCATTTTGTTGAGTCTCAGTGAGCAGAGCTGATAATGCAGATTCAAATCACTAAAGGAATAGGAAGTATAGTATCTTATTCATAGAGGAAACAACTTCATAATGGTAAAAATGCCAACCAAGGTGAAATATAAATAATTAGGACCATACTGATCTTGTTCCAGCGAACTTTTACAGAACCATATGTGCCTCTACTATCTATTTTATGAAATTTAAAAATCTCTTGCAGTCCTGCGAAGGTTAACCAAAAGGTACAATTACTTCCGCCTTCCACTGCAACAATAAAACCAAATGAGCAGAACTAAAGCAACATATTCCAAAATTCAAAGCTCTCTATCACAATCGCGCTTACTTCAGAGGACTTGTGAGGAATGTATTTGACACATCCCGTTAGCAGCTTTAAAACAGGCACCGACCCAGATGGAAATGAGCAACAAAATGATGATATAGTAAAAATCAGTCGCCATAAGGTGTAGAAATCACTCCCATATCTTAATCACAGGTTACTAGGCTTTTCTGTATACGCAATGACCACAAGACCTCTTTTAAGCCATGAAACAAATCCTATAAGTGCAGGTGTCACAAGGGAACATTGTAAAGGAAATATTTTGAGCAGATTGATTTCAAAGTGCTTGATCTAAATTACGGAAAAGTCTAACCTAGATAGAAGTCTGATATCCATTGTTAAATAAGGGCTTAGCCATTAGAAAGATTGCGGATAGAAAAAGTAAAATTATTAGAAGTCACAAAAGAAGCACACCTGCAATATTATAGAGCGGTCATATTCAATGTAGAGACCTCTTTCTTTGTTGCTGTAAATCACAGAAATTTTAATAAATTAATTGCCAAAGATTTCTCGACATACTATGATGACAAGCATTAAAAAAGGGAAAACGCTACTGTACAAGTGCTGTGTCGATTTTATAACCACTATGTGCTGGGAGATGGATTCCATGGAAAAGTGTATTTGTAGTGCAAAGTACTTGAAATGCACCATTGAGAAAAGGGCGTACAAGATTCCGATCCCTTAGGCAAAGCCCACGATTAATTCACGACGGATCAAAGTGTTTCCCACTTGAATATTGCATGAGAATATCTGAAATCAATTGAACATATGAAATGATGAAATCCTTCAAAACCAGATTTGTCAGGCGGGAGTGGTATGAAGCTGTGATATTTAGAATAGTGGATGAGAAAGCTAGGAAGCACACATGAGCAAGAATTTGATTTCATTTCAGGATTGCAAGCAACCTTTTTTATTCTACAAACAATTGCTTCCAGAGCAGCTCCTCCTGGATCATTCAACAAATGAACTTCGTCAATAAGTACTAGAGCGGTTTCGCTGACAAAAGCTCAAGCCCCCATCTTTTATACAATAACGTGATACTGCATCAGATTTCTAGCCATGGGAAAATAATGATATAGTTCAAACATCTCCAGTAATAGCATTTGTATTTGTGTATCTGCAGGTACCCCAATAAAAGTGATACGGAGGCAAGGAGAGAATCGCGTGAATTTTTAGCCGATGAGAAAATGATGTGTCTCACAAAAAAAATATCCCCGCAAAGGATAACTCCTTATTTAGGTACTTTTTCAATCTGCTGCTGAGATAAAGTAAGTTTATGAAAGTTAAATCATAGTAATTCACTAATGCTTTCATCCCATGGTGTTGAGAATTGGTGCCTTTAATTTCATAACACGTGATGATATCCATTCGATATGACATAAGAAAAGTGTAAAACAGTAAGTTTCTTAGATCATTATTTACACACAGCCTGTATTTGCATACTGACCTCAGCAGAGGGAGAGGGAGAGGTCAGAATAGTATCGGATTCTCGCATATTCCTTATATTCTAAGATTCATTATCACCTGTCAGCTCCAGGAAATTGATTCCCAAGTGCCCAACCTTTTTTATTCCACATGGATTAAAAGAAACCCAGAAGTCCACATCAAAACAAATCATTAAGCATACTCTAGCAGGCCACGATTAATCCACGGAACAAGCAAGGGACAATATAGATCTTGGCAGCATGTTTGAAAATCTGATCATAGCAGAAAGAGTTAGCTACCTCTAAACGGAAATGAACAAACTCATTAACCAGTAAACCTAACATGATTAACTATATGCAAAGCTCCGGCCATTTTTTGAGCAAAAACAACTTTTAAGGAAAGATTCATTTGATCTAAAATGTTGACTCAAGGAGCACAAGAACCGAGCACATTCATAATTCATATAGTTTCTGCACATGGAGTTAATTGTCCTCTTTCTAAGAGGAGTGATGAGAGAAATGCACGGCAGCTAGTGCCACTGGGTAAAGGACTTCCTGTTTTCCTGTTTTGAGGATTCCATTTACACGTATAAATCTCCACTCAAGAAAAGGGACCTAGAGAGAAGCCTCAAAATGAAAAGCTAAAAGAATAATGTTTTACAGCTTCCGGTTGGCACAGAAATTACCTTATTCATGTGAGGAGATTACAAGAAGCAAGGACATGGAAAGTCTTGGCTGTAGACCAAGAAGTAAATCCCCTTTATAGATATGCACAAGTCTAGAGGAGGTAACAACATACAATGTTATTGAACCTCATAGTGGTGCATTGAAAATGGATGAAAAGAAACCCACAGATCCATATCAAAACAAATCATTAAGCACACTCTAGCAGGCCACGATTAATTCATGACGGATCAAAGTGTTTACATGCAAGGGACATTTGAAAAACTGTGATATGCATAAGGATAAATCATCTTGATCTATCAAGTAAGCCACCCACATATATCAATGGACCACAAGGCATGCATGCAATCCAAGAGCATGCTATAGTCCAATACATCTAGAAAGGCCCTCAAAACAAACAAATGCAGTTATGCCTCGCAGGAGTGCATTACATATAGCTGTAAGCACACCAACCCATTTGTACAAATCAGGCAATAATACTCAGTTCCATCAAAGAGTCAATACCATCTGAAGAGAGAAACAAATGTTTGAATAACAATGAATGGGTATTTTCGAACAGTTACAAATTTACAGTCTATTATCCTAGGATCAGCTTTAGCTGCTGTCTCAAATGATTTCATGACCCACTGAATGGGGTCTCAACTTGACAAAATGTTAGCTAAAGCTATCGGGAGATTGACCTAAGCCTACTACCCTTGAGTTAGATGTCTTGAAAGTGCCTATGATCCTAAGGCAAAAGAGGTGCCTGGAAGGACATGAAAATAAGAGAAGCTGCCAATATGATTATTTCAATAATATTACCTTCCCTTTAACCATGCCAACTCCAGGTACTTGATATGCATCACAAAACAGAGGTTGCCATACTGCACCCGAATTAGGTATAGATCATGAAACGATGAATCACAGGGGAAGCAGTCATTTGCCAGAATATAAATGCTTTCTTCTCTTGTCTCATTGAGCTTCTTCCTCTTCCCCTTATCTTTGTCAGCATTGAACTCATTCAAGATCTTCTCATTGGGTCTAAGTTGTATCCTTCAATTTCCACCGCATAATTTTGTCAATACCCCAAAATGACAAATTATATTATCATAACTATACTCGTGCAAGAGATTTCAGCAACAAAACAAATAGCACGGAGGGCATCTTCTGAAGTGTAGTTTTCCGGGGTTCACATTACCTGTTTCATAGTGTCAAATCTCAAATAATACTTTGTCATCAACCTTCTAGGCTCTGAAAGAAATTAAAAGGAATAAAATAAGAAACTAAAGATATTTTAACCTTTCACACACAAACAGAGTAGGAATAAGTCTTATAGGAAGAAGATTGATACCTGTTGGACTCAAGAGGAAACCATCTTCATCCACCAAGACCATTTGATGCTGTGATAACTCATTAACTTTTTCAACACATATTTCTGATAAAAAAAGCTCCAATAAGCCAAATGGAAAAGTAACCTCAATAGAAAATGCCTGTGTCATTAAGAAAGATAGACACAAGTTAAAAATATACAGAAAACGGCCAGATAATGACAATTGTACCTTGGTACATGCTTTCCCAAACGATCACCAGAAATTCCATTTTTAACTGCATATTTTTTGGGTTCTGCTTGTGAAGGAAATACAATTATCAAATAGGAGAGACTTTAAATGAATCTAATAGAAATCCTAGATTACATACCCTTCTACTTCTCACATACAAGTACGGAACATTTCATCCAATCAATTGCTTTTGTCAAATTAGATACCGTCAGTTGAACAATTTCTGCAGTCAAATGCTCCAACACACCTGAGAACAATCTACAGTAAGCAAAAAGAATAACCAGCTAATCAGAACGAGTGTTCAAGATTTACATAAGCAAGGCAACGGTCAAGCACACAAACCATTCTTTAACTTAAGGAGTGGTAGTCATGTTGTGATTCCACCATTCCACAGTCAGTCGAGATTTTCATACAGGTGGACCTGTAGTGTAACAGAATAAGAAGGCATATTTGGAAAGAATTAAGAATTCCTGCTTTCAAATCAAAGAACAAAGAAAGAAATCAAGCATTACAGGCGTGTGAGTGGGTATAGTGTGTGAGGGAGGGAGGAGGAGAAAGCATCACCATTTATCTTCTTGTCATGCTTATAACCATGCATGTATCATCAAATGTCTACACCATAAAAAAGGTTTTTCCCCTTTCAAGCTAAAGTGACGAATCGGAACCAAATGAACATATCTCAAACTAGCAATTTTTTGAAAACTTAAATTGATTACAATTATAGACGTTAAATTTTAAATTTTTTCACTATGCAATAAATATAAATATATAGAAATAACTATATAAATAATTATCATAATTGTTCATAATTATGTGTATTTAAAATTAAGTAATCATATATTAAATATTCATAATTGTATAATATATATATTAAATATTTAGAAAATAAAAAGTTCCTACCATCCTTTTGGGGTTGTAGGCATGGGATGGAGGCTTGAGGTGGGTAGAGGTTGAGAGTGACTTTGGTCAAGTTCTAGATTAGATTTGTCAAAATGTCAGGGTGAACAACGAAAATGACTCACCCCCGTATGAGATCCAAGAAAACTCTTTGTGCAGCTCCAGGTTTGGTCTGTTTTACGATTGCTGACGATGCAGTTAGGAGATGCTCGTGCTTGTAGGACAGTAGTTTCCTGAGTTTTGGTGTTTTCTGTTAGCTTTATAGTGTTGTTTCATCTTTTCTTCATATAAAAAAAAAAGAATATTACAGTAAATGATAAATCACACTCTCATACAACAATTGTAGACCATGTTATTTTAAATAATTATACTTAATTTTTTTAAAATAAAAGATATTATATTAAATTTTAATTTCAAAAAAACTCCATACTTCCCCATTTCATTAATTGAAGTTAATTCGAGACTCCATTCCAATACAATCAAAAACGTCTCAATATACATGAAAATATTTTTTTGAAACAAAACATTAAAAAATGTTCAGATGTTTTTTATTTGTTTTTCCAAAACAAACGTGAGCTTTCTTATTTTTCAGAACATAATCAAATGTTATCAAAAACAAAAAAGGAACACACTCAAAAACACATTTCCAAACGTGTTTTTTTTTTCAAAACAACTTTTGTTTTGAATACAGGAAATCAAAGTCAAAAGGGCCCTTACATAATAAAATCCATCCCTAAAGATATCAATACCTAGTTCCTACCGTGGAAGGATAAGGGGGCACACGTAATTTGAATAGCATCACAAGCCACTGCCTTTTGACGCTCCCTTCTGTGCGGTGCAGAGCCGCACAACTTCAATGAGCACATCCCAAAATGATTGTTTAGCACAAACCTGCTGTGCATTGCCAATTCAATATCCTTCCCCTTTCCAGACAGTTATCAAGCAAATGAATTCACAACAGCTCTAAGTTAAAAAGGGAATAATCCCAAAAATAACTGAAACGAGTTTCTTGACAAAAATAATAGCACCCTGCAACTTAGTAAACTGACCTTGCAATTTTGAATTCAATAGGGAAGATTTCATCTTTCCTAGAACTAATCTTTTTGTAGACTTCAATAGATTAGTCAACATCTTGTATAAACCTCTCGTGTGAAACCTAAAGCATGTATATGAATGCGAAGGTTAAGACATACAGAGTTTAAACAGACATTTCATATATCATATGCCAGTGTTACAATTCACATTGAGATTATGATTAAATGCATACATGCCTTGAGAAAATCAAACCACCAACTCCGTGGAGCTTTCCCTAGGCATGTCACAGACTCATACCACGCCTCTACGAAATTTTCATGCTTTCACCCTACGCTTCTAAGGGATTGTAACACTAGCAACAATGAAAGTAACACTTCCATGCACTTCTGAACTTTGAGATAATGTCAAGAGCATCCAAAGAGACTTCATCTAGGCATTGATAAAAAGACCTTTCCAGCATGAGGTACGTAACAAGCTCTTTTGATAGGCATCATAGTCTTGGTATGAAGTAGCAGAAAACAAACGATTACACATATCCTTGAATAGTTTCTCAAGCCTGGATCTTGAATATACTTTTACAAGGTCGGCTAGATGAATTAGCGGATGTGATTGCAGATACACTTCAAGGGCCCTGAACCTGGAAAACTCAGATAGCTCATCAGGAAAAGTTAAAAGTCAAACAAATTGTTTGGTATGAGCTAGAGTGAACCGCACACGTTCTTCTCTTAAAGTTCCTTGCTTATAAGAAGAATCTGCTTACAACAACTCATTAACACGGGCTCCATATCCCACACAATGCCTGATAATTGCTCCCCTATCCAAGCTTAGCAATCTGTGAGATTTTGACAGGCACCTAAATACAGTAACGGTGCTAACATGTACAATAGTACCTGCCTGAATGCACACCTACACCATAAAAAGTATTGTGCGACATGATTCTGGAGACAGCAGGGAAATTCAGAGAGAATATTTCTTCTATGTATTATTCAGTCTACCAATTGTACATATATACAGCAAGGAAGAATCAGGCCTCATAATTGGATGGCCGAAAAATATGGAATACAAATCATAGCTAATAAATACAATAAATCAGTTTATTCTATCTACATAAATCCCTGTATCTCAGCATATATTCTAGCCATGAAATCTGCCATGAAATCTGCTATGATATTATCTACACTCCCCCTCAAGTTGGAGCATAGATATTTATCATGTCCAACTTGCCAATCAAATATTCGAATTTATCGCGGGCTAATCCTTTTGTAAGGACATCAGCTGTCTGTTCTTTCGATGGAATGTATCTGAGATTAATGGTTCCACTATCAATCTTTTCTCTTATGAAGTGTCGATCTATTTCAACATGTTTTGTTCTGTCATGTTGGACTGGATTGTGTGACATATTAATCGCTGCCATATTGTCTGAGTGTAATTTAATGGGTAGTTCTATCGTCATTTTTAGTTCCTCGAGTACTCGTTTTACCCATAGCCCCTCACAGATTCCAAGTGCTATAGCTCTGAACTCAGCTTCAGCACTACTTCGAGCAACTACGCTTTGTTTCTTACTCCGCCATGTAACAAGATTCCCCCAGACATAAGTAACGTATCCCGAGGTGGATCTCCTATCCTCTTGATCACCAGCCCAGTCTGCATCAGTCAATATTTCTACATTTCTTGCATTTGATTTCTTGAATAGGAGTCCTAGTCCAGGAGAGCCTTTCAAGTATCTCAGTATCCTGTAGACTTCATTTAGGTGTTTTTGCTTTGGATCATGGGAATGTTGGCTCACCACGCTAACAGCATAGGCAATATCTGGTCGAGTGTGAGACAAGTAGATCAATTTCCCAACCATGCGCTGATATCTTCTTATATCGACAGTTTTCCCCATGTCTTCATCATCTCTTATTTTGTCAGCTCGTATAGGAGTATCACTTGGTCTACAGCCAAGCATACCAGTCTCTTCAAGGAGATCTAGAATATATTTCCTCTGCGAGATGTTGATTCCTGTTTTTGTTCTAGCTACTTCCATACCCAGGAAATACTTCATATCTCCTAGGTCTTTAACCTGGAATTCTCTGTTCAAGGCTTCTTTTATCCTATTGATTTCTAGTGGATCATCTCCTGTGAGGATAATATCATCAACATATACTGCTAATATCACAATCTTCCCATTTCTGTGTCTAAAGAATAAGGTGTGGTCACTCTGTCCCTGAGAGTAGTTTTGGTCTTTTAATGCTCTAGTAAATTTTTCAAACCATGCTCGAGGGGATTGTTTTAGGCCATACAATGATTTTCTTAACCTGCACAACTGGTCTATCTTCCTTCCAGGGAATCCTGGGGGCATCTTCATGTATACTTCTTCTTTTAACTCCCCATTTAGGAAAGCATTTTTGACATCCATCTGGTGTAGTGGCCAATCTAAGTTAGTAGCCAGTGAAAAAATGATTCTGATGGTGTTCAGCTTAGCCACTGGTGCAAATGTCTCGGTGTAATCTATACCGTAAACTTGGGTGAAGCCCTTTGCTACCAATCTTGCTTTGTATTTATCAAGACTCCCATCAGCACGATACTTTGGAGTAAATACCCATTTGCAACCTACTGCTTTCTTGCCTTTTGGTAGCTCGACTACCTCCCATGTGTTGTTATTCTCCAATGCTTCTATTTCTTCCATTACTGCTTTCCTCCATTTAGGACTATCAAGAGCTTCGTTTATATTCTCTGGTACCCTGATCTGGTCAAGATGAGATATGAAAGCACAATACTTTGATGATAACGCCTGATAGGAGACAAACCTCTCAATCGGGTGTCTAGTACATGACCTTTTTTGCTTCCTTATTGCTATTGGTAGATCAAGATCCTTGTTAACATTCTCATGGTCAGGGTCTGCTCCTAGTTCAGACTCTTGGGATGTGTCAGTTACTTGAGGAGTATTACCTGTTGTGTCTGTATTTCTACGAGTATAGACTTGTCCCTATCTGTTGGTGTCTCCCCCTGAACTAGAGTTCTTCCTGTGATCCTGTGGCACTTCAAGTGTGTAGATTAGGTCAGGCTCATTGTGAGAAAGTGTGGGCTCAGTATTTATTTGGGTGGTCAAAGGTTCACTCCACATCTCCCCCTGAACCGAGGACGAGTTATAAAAGGAAATAGTTTCATGAAAGGTGACATCACGAGTGACATGAAGGCGTTTAGTAACAAGATCAAAACATTTGTACCCCTTTTGATTCCCGGCAGGCCCTAGATAAATGCATCTCACAGCTTTGGATTCGAGTTTATGGGTATGGTGGATGTGAACAAAGGTGGTACAGCCAAAAATTCGGAGAGGTAAGGTATTCTCTAGATAAGGTATCTGGAAATGTTGGTGAAGAACCTGGAGAGGGGTTTGAAAAGATAAGGGTTTGCAAGGCATGCGATTTATCAGGAAGGTAGCTGTAAGGATAGCATCATCCCAATAATAAGTAGGAACAGTGCTACTAAAAAGAAGTGCACGAGCTAAGATATGTCTGTTTTTGCGTTCAGCAATCCCATTCTGTTGAGGACTATGGGAACAGGAACTTTTATGGGTGATGCCGTGTTGGGTAAGAAATATGGATAACGGGTGATTGAAGTATTCAGTACCATTGTCAGTGTGGAGAGTCTGAATTTTGGTGTCAAATTGTGTATTTATCATGTGATAGAAATTAATGAACGTTTGGCAGACCTCGGTTTTATCCTTTAAGAGAAAAACCCAACTGACACGGGTGTGGTCATCAATAAGGGTCATAAACCATTTTGAATGGGTACGATTTGGAACACGAGATGGACCCCACACGTCACTGTGGATGATGGAAAAAGGCCTGGAAGGGCGATAAGTGGTATTGGGAAAAGATGTGCGATGATGTTTAGCTAACTCACAAGAATCACAATGAAATTCGGATATTTTATTTGAGCAAATAGAAGGAAACATCTTGCACATATATTGAAAGTTTGGATGACCTAATCTCTTGTGCCACAACTCAATGTTACTAGTGTTGGGGGGAGACACTTTATTACATGAATAAGATACTGGATGATGACAGTCATTCAGGTAATAGAGTCCATCAAGTTCCTTAGCAACACCAATCGTCGTCCCCGTGAACAGATCCTGAAAAACACAATGTGTAGCAAAGAAATTAGCATGACAACGCTCCCGTTTACTGAGTTGGCTTACAGATAATAAATTGCACTTTAAATTTGGGACATGCAGGACATCATGGAGAGTGAGTGTCGGAGAGACTTTAATGGTACCACTACCGGCTACCAAAGAATCAGAGGCATCAGCAATTTTAACTGTGAGGCGTGATGAAGCAGGAGTGTAATTTGTAAATAATGACACATTATCAGTCATATGATCGGAGGCACCGGAATCAACTATCCAACAGATGTGTCTATATTCTTACCTTTGATGGTGGCAAGTGCTTTGGAAAAATTACCTCGGTGAACGACAGAAGCAGTGGGCTGTTTTTGGGCCTGATTCTCAAGTGCAGCTAAACGGTCCAGGATGACCTGCAGTGGATCTGGATTCATTAAGGGGCTGGGCTGGGAGGAATAAGTCGGGCCAGTGTGCTGACTTGGGCCAGTGTGTTGAGATTTCTGACTTGGGCCAGCGTAAGCACAACTGGGCTGGGAGCTATGACTTGGGCCAGTGTTCAGAATGCCCACTTCATCTGCACAGGACGCCTCTGCTACATGACTTCTGGGCTTGCGAGATTTTGGCTTCCAGTCAGGTGGTCGCCCATGAAGATCCCAGCACCTGTCTCGTGTGTGACCAGGTTTCTTACAGTGGTCACACATGGGGCGTTCCTTTCTGGCATCCATTGTGCGTGCAGCGAGGGCTGATGATTCAGTGGAGATTGGTGGAGAGACCGAGTGAACTGGAAGCATAATCATGCGGCGAGCTTCTTCATCTCTTAGTACCGCGAAAGCTTCAGAAACAGAGGGAAGTGGAATCCTTCCCAGTAGTCGACCCCTCACATCGTCATACATCGATTCAAGACCAAGGAATTCAAAAAGGCGTTCTTCCCCCAGAGTCCGATGATACTCAGCAGCGTCGTCGGGATTGCGCCATGTGCGATGTTGAAGCAAATCAAGTTCTTGCCAAAGAGCTGATTTTTCCAAGTAATAAGCATTGAGAGGACGCGGCCCCTGTTTGACGGTCCAGAGGCGTGCTCTCAGATCAAAGATAAAGGCAGCAGTTGGGTGTCTCCCGTAGGCTTCCTTCACGGCGACCCAAATGGCACGAGCAGTGGTAAGAAACATGAAGCTTCTTCTAACGGTCGGGAGCATTGAGTTGAGGAGCCAGGAGGCGACCACGGCGTTGTCCGACTTCCAGCGACGGGCACTAGTATCGTCGGTGAGAGGCTGATCATTCTGAATCATTTCCAATTTATCCCTTCCGTCGAGAGCCAAAAGCATAGACTGACTCCAGTCCAGGTAATTATCACCGGTTAGTCTCTCCGGTACAATGAGAATGGCCGACCCTTCGAGGGCGGCAACTTTGAGACGAGACCCACCGTCGGACGTGACGGTGCGGTCAGATTCTGTGGTGGACGAACGTGCAGAACCAGTCGCATGCTCTGATACCATATTGTGCGACATGATTCTGGAGACAGCAGGGAAATTCAGAGAGAATATTTCTTCTATGTATTATTCAGTCTACCAATTGTACATATATAAAGCAAGGAAGAATCTGGCCTCATAATTGGATGGCCGAAAAATATGGAATACAAATCATAGCTAATAAATACAATAAATCAGTTTATTCTATCTACATAAATCCCTGTATCTCAGCATATATTCTAGCCATGAAATCTGCCATGAAATCTGCTATGATATTATCTACAAAAAGGTCAGGCAATTTTTCCCCTTCAAAGCAAATGAACATATCTCAAACTAGCGTTTTCTTTTAGCTTGTGCGCCACTTTCATCTTCTCCATGAAACTTGTCCTAATTCACAAAAATTTTAATAAAGTAACTGCAAAACATTTCTTGACATACTATGATGACAAGCATTAAAAAAGAACAAATGCCACTGTTCAAGTGTCGTGTCGATTTTATAACCACTCTATGTCTCTATGTGCTAGGAGATGGATTCCATGGAACAGTATTTGTAGTGCAAAGTACTTGAATGTCACCCTTGAGAAAAAAGGCCTACAAGATTCCAATCCTTTAGGCAAAGCCCACCATTGCGAAAACCAACTGTAAACAAAAGCCACTTCTATTAGTCGCATAAACACCAATATAGACTACCAACTCACATCCACAATCATTGTTATCGCTTTGAAGAAAGCCTTTGTAATTTTGACAAAACAAGACCAAGTTCATTTACATACCACCATAATGGATATTAGAGTGACAAAAAGTCATATTTGAGAGAGTTGCTGATCTGCTTCTTGTGCTCCCTTCCTTGTTGAACAAAATACAAGAGCAGATTCCCCACTTGAATATTGCATGACAATATCTGAAACCAATTCCACAAGTAAAATGATGAAATCCTTCGAAACCAGATTTGTCAGGCAGGCTGTGGCATGGAGCTGTTAATTTGGAATAGTGGATGACAAAGCTAGAAAGCAGACATGAGAACTTGATTTCATTTTAGGATTGCAAGCAACCATTTTTATTCTACTAACGACAGCTTCCAGAGCAGCTCCTCCGGGATCCTTCAAAACCAGATTTGTCAGGCAGAGTGGCATGGAGCTGTTATATTTGGAATAGTGGATGAGACAAGAAAGCAGTCATGAGATTGCAAGCGACCATTTTTATTCTACTAACAACAGCTTCCAGAGCAGTCCCTCGTGGATCATTCAACAAATGAACTTCATCAATAAGTAGTAGTACGATGTCACTGACAAAGCTCACTCCCCCATCTTTTGCACCATAAGGTGATACTGCATCAAATTTCTGTCCATAGGAAAAAAGATACAGTTTAACCATGTCCAGTAATAGCAATCAACCAACCCACTTCTTGTGCATCTGTAGGTACCCCAATAAAAGTGATGCACAGGAAAGAAGCAGAGGATTGCATGAGTTTTTAAGCCAGTAAGAAAATGATTTATCTCAAAAACAAATTGCATGAGTTTAGAGCCAGTAAGAAAATGATTTATCTCAAAAAAAGTTATCCCCGCAAAGGCCAACTACTTTTTAAGCACTTTTTAAATCTGCTGCTGAGACAGTAATCTTATGAAAGTTAAATCATAAATCTGTCCTCTCAAGAAAATGGACCTAGAGAGAAGCCTCAAGATAAAAAGCTCAAAGAGTACTGTTTTACAGCTTCTGGTTGGCATAGAAATTACCTTATTCATGTGAGGAGATTACAAGAAGCAAGGACATGGAAAATCTTAGCTGTAGACCAAGAAGTAAATCCCCTTTATAGATATGCACAAGTCTAGAGGAGGTAACAACATACAATGTTATTGACCCTCATAGTGGTGCATTACAAATGGATGAAAAGAAACCCACAGATCCATACCAAAACAAATCATTAAGCACCTCTAGCAGGCCACGATTAATTCATGACGGATCAAAGTGTTTACATGCAAGGGGCATTTGAAAAACTGTGATATGCATAAGGATAAATCATCTTGATCTATCAAGTATGCCACCCACATCATATCAATGGACCACAAGGCATGCATCCAATGCAAGAGCATGCTATATTCTAATACATCTAGAAAGGCCCTCAAAACAAACAAATGCATTTATGCCTCGCAGGAGTGCATTACATATAGCTGTAAGCACACCAACCCATTTGTACAAATCAGGCAATAATACTCAGTTCCATCACAGAGTCAATACCATATAAAGAGAGAAGCAAATGAATGAAAGGAACCATTTAGAGAAGTGCAAATTATCTAAGCATAGAAAGTAACCCACACGTCATCACCATCCTGAGGGCATGTTGAGTGCCCAACCTTTATATTCCACTCCCAAAGCTTGTCCATCTCCTTCTCCCAAGGGGATACATAGATCACAGCACCATGTTTGAAAATCATAGAAGCAATAGTTAGCTACTTCTACATGACAAATTCATTAACCTGTAAACTTAATATGATTCATTATATGCAAAAGCTATGGCCAATTTTAAAGCAAATACAACTTTTAAGGAAAGATTCATTTGGACTAAAAAGTTGACTCAAGCAAAACAAGAACCAAGCGCGCACACAAATTTCTGTAGTTTCTATGAACATGGAGTTAAATGTACTCTTTCTAAGAGGAGTGATGAGAGATGAGAGATGAGAGAAATGTACGGCAGCTGGTACCACTGAATATGGGACTTCCTGTTTTGAGGGTTCCATTTACATGTATAAATGTATCCTCTGAAGAATATGGACCTAGAGAGAAGCCTCAAAATGAAATGCTCAAAGAGTACAGTTTCGCATTATCTATATCGGAGTGTAAACAAATAGGAAAGCTTTCACTATGGAGTTAAATAAAATACCTGCAAGTATGATTTAAACTCATGGCTGATTAAGAAAGCTACCTCCTCCTTAAACATTTGTGCAGAAAATTGCCCTCTTCATATATTTCTGCACACGTAGAGGAGGCTTCAAAAAGTAACGTTGCAATTTTATTTTATTTTTTTGCCAGAAGAAAAGTCACCCTTAATAATCAGACAAATAAACCACTACCAGTACAGACATAAAAGCAACAAACTAGAAAACTCAAAACAAACCCAACCTACACCAACACTATTAGAAACAGTATCGGGAACAAGTACATCATCTTGATCAACTAAAAATTCATTAACACAATCACACTGAAAAATATATTTGAGTACACAGTCAATAATCATTATCAAGTTAATTAAAACCAAAAGCATAAAAGTTAAATATCTACCTCTCTGATTTTTTTCAGCCAAGTTAACCATTGTATTTAATTTTAATTTATAAATTATAAATGTGTAAAATTTAAGTTTCTATAACAGGAAAGAATATCCCACGACACAAAAACTAAACCTATGTATTTAATTTTAATGTACGGCAGCTAGTAACACTGAATATGGGACTTCCTGTTTTGAGGGTTCCATTTACATGTATAAATCTATCCTATGAAGAAAATGGACCTAGAGAGAAGCCTCAAAAAGAAATGCTCCAAGAATACAGTTTCGCATTATCTATATCGGAGTTGAAACAAATAGGAAAGCTTTCACTATGGAGTTAAATAAAATACCTGCAAGTATGGTGTAAACTCTTGGGCTGATTAAGAAAGCTGCTTCCTCCTTAAACATTTGTGCAGAAAATTGGCCTCTTCATATACTTCTGCACACCTAGAGGAGGCTTCAAAAAGTACCGTTGCAATTTTTTTTTTTTTCATGAAGAAAAAGTCCCCCTTAATAATCAGACAAATAAACCACTTCCAGTACAGACATAAAAGCAACAAACTAGAAAACTCAAAACAAACCCAACCTACACCAACACTATTAGAAACAGTACTGGGACCAAGTATAGCATCTTGATCAACTAAATTTCGAAGTTGAGGTGGTGGGCAGAGAACCCAATACCTAGTTCCTACCATGGAAGGATAAGGGGACACAGCTAATTTCACTAGCATCACCAAGCCACTGCCTTTTGACTCTCACTTCTACATGGTACAGAGCCGCCACAACTTCAATGAGCACATTCCAGTGACCTACAAAAAATATTCTTTAGCATAAACTTGTTGTGCATTGCCAATTCAATATGCTTCCACTTTCCAGACAGTTATCAAGCAAAGGAATTTACAGCAGCTCTTAGTTAAAAGGGGCTAATCCCAAAAACAACTGAAACGAGTTTCTTGACCAAAAATAATAGCATCCTGCAACTTAGTAAACAGACCTTGTAATTTTGAATTCAATATGTAAGATTTCATCTTTCCTAGAACTAATCATTTTGTAGATTTCATCTTATACAAACCTCTCGTTCGAAACCTATAGCATGTATATGAATGCATAGACATTTCATATATCATATGCTTGATCTCTATCAATTCAGATCAAAGATTAGAGGGTGAAAAGTTGGAAACTTGAATGAACAACATAACGCGTTTATATAATTCAACTAGTTACCAGACATGGAAAGGACGAAATATGCTACAAGTGTAGGAGAATTCACATCGAGATTATGATTGAATGCATACGTACCTTGAGAAAATCAAACAACCAACTCTGTGGAGCTTTCCCTAGGCATCTCACAGACTCAGACCACGCCTCTATGAAATTTTCACACTTTGACCTATGCTTCTAGGGGATTGTAACACTAGCAACAATGAAAGTAACACTTCCATGCACCTCTGAACTTTGAGATAATGTCAAGAGCATCCAAAGAGACTACTTCATCTAGGCATTGATACAGACCATTCCAGCATGAGGTGCCTAACAAGCTCTTTTGATAGGTATCAGAGTCTTGGTATGAAGTAGCAAAAAACAAATAATTACACACATCATTGAATAGTTTCTCATGCCTGGAGCTTGAATAAACTTTAACAAGGTCAGCTAGATGAATTAGCAGATGTGACTGCAGATGCAGTTCAAGTGCCCTGAACCTTTAAAACTCAGATAACTCATCAAGAAAAGTTTAAAGTGAATCAAATTGTTTGGCATGAGCTAGTGCGAACTGCACACATTGCGTCATTGCTTATAAGAAGAATCTGCTGGCAACAACTCAAAATAGCGGATGAGAAAGTTAGGAAGCAGACATGAGAGAATTTGATTTCATTTCAGGATTCCAAGCAACCTTTTTTATTCTACAAACAATTGCTTCCAGAGCAGCTCCTCCTGGATCATTCAATAAATGAACTTCGTCAATAAGTACTAGAGCTGTCTCGCTGACAAAAGCTCAAGCCCCCATCTTTTATACAATAACGTGATACTGCATCAGATTTCTAGCCATGGGAAAACAATGATATAGTTCAAACATCTCCAGTAATAGCATTTGTATTTGTGTATCTGCAGGTATCCCAATAAAAGTGATACAGAGGCAAGGAGAGAATAGCATGAATTTTTAGCCGATGAGAAAATGATGTATCTCACAAAAAATTATAACCGCAAAGGATAACTCCTTATTTAGGTACTTTTTCAATCTGCTGCTGAGAATAAGTAAGTCTATGAAAGTTAAATCATAGTAATTCGCTAATGCTTTCATCCCATGGTGTTGAGAATTGGTGCCTTTAATTTCATAACGTGTGATGATATCCATATGATATGACATAGGAAAAGTGTAAAACAGTAAGTTTCTTAGACCATTATTTTCACACAGCCTGTATTTGCATACTGACCTCAGCAGAGGGAGAGGGAGAAGAAGAGGTCAGAATGGTATTGGATTCTTGCATATTCTATATATTCTAAGATTCATTATCCCCAGTCAGCTCCAGGCAATTGATTCCCAAATTCCCAACCTTTTTTATTCCACTCCCAATCCTTCTTCTGCAACAAAGCCTTAGAAGGACTTACATAGATCTTGGAACCATGTTTGAAAATCATGGCAGCAAAACTAAGCTACCTCTACACGGAGGCAAAAAACTCGTTAACCATTAAACCTTACATGATACAAAATATGCAAAGCTTCGGCCATTTTTGGAGCAAAATACAGCTTTTAACGAAAGATTCATTTGAACTAAAGAGTTGACCCAAGGAGCACAAGAACCAAGCACACTCAAAATTTCTGTAGTTTCTGCACATTTTAATTGTCCTCTTTCTAAGAGAAGTGATGAGAGAGAATGTACGGCACTGGATACAGGACTTACTGTTTGAGGGTTCCATTTACTTGTATAAATCTGTCCTCTCAAGAAAATGGACCTAAACAGAAGCCGCAAAAAGAAAACGTCAAAGAGTACTGTTTTACAGCTTCTGGTTGGCACGGCAATTACCGCATTCATGTGAGGAGATTACAAGCAGCAAAGACATGGAAAGTCTTAGCTGTAGACGAAGAAGTAAATCCCCATAATAGATATATGCACGTCTAGAGGAGGTAAGAAAACATACAATTTTATTGATCCTCATACGGGTGCATTGCAAAGGGATGAAAAGAAACCCCAGAAGTCCACCTCAAAACATATCATTAAGCATACTCTAGCAGGCCATAATTAATCCAGGATGGAGCATGCAAGGGACATCGTAAAAACTGTGATATGCATAAGGATAAATCATCTTGATCTATCAAGTACACCACCCACATCATATCAATGGACTGCAAGGAATGCATGCAATGCAAGAGCATGCTATATTCCAATACACCTAGAAATCAACCCAACCCATTTGTACAAATCAGGCAATAATACTCGGTTCCATCAGAGTCAATACCATCTAAAGAGAGAAACAAATGTTTGAAAAGAACCATTTAGAAAGTGTAAATTATTTAGAACCATTCGCCTGCAATAGCACAAATAGGGCATAAAGATCTTCCCATGTACTATGATGCGCATAACTCTATTACCAAGATCCTCAATATTTGCAATTGTAGCAGAGACAGCTAGGAAGCGGACTTGAGCAAGAGGATTTGATTTCATTTTAGGATTGCAAGCAACCATTTTTATTCTACTAACAATTGCTTCTAGAGCAGCTCCTCGTGGATCATTCAACAAATGAACTTCATCAAAGACTATTAGTGCGATGTCATCAAGAAAGCACCAACTACCATCTTTTATATGATACCTTGACACGGAATCAAATTTCTATGCATAGGAGAAAGGATACAGTTTAACCATCTCCAGCAATAGCAATAAACCAACCCACTGCTTGTGGTTTTCTGTTTGTGTATCTGCAGGTACCCCAATCAATAGTGATACATAGGCAAGAAGAGATCGCATAAGCTTTTAGCCAATGAGAACACGATTTATCTCACAAAAAAAGTCCTCCCGCTAAGGCTAGCTCTTCATTTAAATATTTTTTAAAATCTGCTGCTGATCAAAGGTAATTCATTTGATACCATGGGAAAAGTGTGTCAAAGATGAAGTTTCTTATACCATTATTTTCACATAGCTTGTATTTGCATATTGAGTTCGGGATTTGTCAGAATAATATCCGCTTCTTGTATATTCCTTAAATTGTAAGGTTCATTATCACCAGTCAGCTCAAGGCACTTGATTCCCAATTGCCCAAACTTTTGATTCAAATCCCGAAGCTACTCCTGTAAAAAAGCCTTAGAAGGGGACATATAGATCTTGACACTATGTTTGAAAATCATAATAGCGATAGCAATAGTTAGCTACTACTATACGGAGATCAGCATATTCGTCAAGGAGAGATTCCTTTGATCTAGAAAGTTGAATCAAGGAGAACAAGAACCGAGCTCAAAACAAAATCTCTGTAGTTTCTGAGTGTGGAAATAAATGTAGTCTTTTTAAAAGGAGTGATGGGAGAAATGTGGCAGCTGGTGCCACTGGGTAAAGGACTAACTGTTTTGAGAGTTCCATTTACATGTATAAATCTCTCCTCCGCAGAAATGGACCTAGATAGAAACCTCAAAATGCAAAGCTCAAAGATTTGTGTTTTACCACTTCCAGTTGGCGCAGAAATTACCATATTCATATCGGAGGAGAAACAGATAGGAAAAATTCCTCTACAGCGAATTAAAATACCTGCACGTAAAATTTGAACTCATCGGATGATTAAGAAAGTCAATCTTTTGAAAGAATTTATGTATACATGCAAATTATTTTCTGCACGTACGCTATACACCATTAGAGGTTTTATGTTGCACCAGCCAATTTACAATTGTATGTTATATCAGACATAAGTGATGAAAGATGATCGTCTGTTTAAAAACTACATGTGAAAATTGAATTAAAAAAAAATTGATAGAAGCTTATGCTCACTACAACTTTAAGAATAGCTAACTTCGTTCCATGTTTTAACTCGGTAGACGTTCCCAAGGAAAATACAGTACCTGAAACTAAAAGTTGAGCCCAAAGGCACGGATAAATCTGACACGGACATGAATGAATATGCATCCATAATCAGAACTACCCAAACAAAAATTAACAAGATATCAATTCTCGAGTACAGACTTTATCGTGACTGGGGTAACTTATCAATCTTAGATAAAAAGAAAAGTCACAACAGATGATCATGCTCTCACATGCAGAGGAATGAAACTGTATGCAGTTATGGTCATTGAAAATAAGAAGCGGTGATGATTCAAGTATTTTGACCAAATAATGAGGATGAAACATCTTAGACAGAAGTTAAAAACAGAGAGAGAGAGAGAGAGAGAGAGAGAGGAGAGGAGGAGGAGGAGGAAGCTAGATCAGCTATAAAACAATAGAAGCAAGTCATCAACAAAATCCAAGAAGCTCTACGGTAAAGAAGTAAAGCAGATTCATCAAACAGTTTTGAGGCCAAATTAAAATGAAAAAAAAATAAAACAAAGCACGAAACGGCGACGGCGTCCGGCACAGGGTTGAGAACCAGGCAGGGAAAAGATGACGAGGGGAATAAATTCAAAGCCAGACTGTACAAATCAATCTCACCGGATTTTGGGGAAAGACAAAGCCCTAAGGCTTGAACCTTCCGGAGAACAATCACGCAGGGCTGATAACGATGGACGGCGTCCAACGGCGAGCTTGGCCTTTCATCGACGACGAAAAATGGGCGGGAAATTCTTCAACAACTGTTCTAGTTTCAGTTTTACTTGGTGATCAGAAAATAAGGTGCAATCCAACGAAAGATGATCGTGTGTTTAAAAACAACATGTGAAAATTGAATTAAAAAAAAATTGATAGAAGCTTATGCTCACTACAACTTTAAGAATAGCTAACTTCGTTCCATGTTTTCACTCGGTAGATGTTCCCAAGGAAAATACAGTACCTGAAACTAAAAGTTGAGCCGAAAGGCACGGGTAAATCTGACACCGACTTGAATGAATATGTATATATAATCAGAACTACACAAACAAAAACTAACAAGATATCAATTCTCGAGTACAGACTTTATCGTGACTGAGGTAACTTATCAATCTTAGATGAAAAGAAACGTCACAACAGATGATCATGATCTCACATGCAGAGGAATGAAACTGTATGCATTTATGGTCATTGTAGATAAGAAGCGGTGATGATTCAAGTATTTTGACCAAATAACTATGATGAAACATCTTAGACAGAAGTTAAAAACACAGAGAGAGACAGAGAGAGAGAGAGAAAGGATGAAGAGGAGGAGGAGGAAGCTAGATCAGCTATAAAACAATAGAATCAAGTCATCAACAAAATCCAATAAGCTCCACGGTAAATAAGTAAGGGAGATTCATCAAACAGTTTCGAGGCCAAATTAAAATGAAAAAACAGTTAAAACAAAGCAAGAAGCGGCGACGGCGTCCGGCACAGGGCTGAAAACCAGGCAGGGAAAAGATGACGAGGGGAATAAATTCAAAGCCAGACTGTACAAATCAATCTCACCGGATTTTGGGGAAAGACAAAGCCCTAAGGCTTGAACCTTCCGGAGAACAATCATGCAGGGCTGATAACGATGGACGGCGTCCAACGGCGAGCTTGGCCTTTCATCGACGACGAAAAATGGGCGGGAAATTCTTCAACAACTGTTCTAGTTTCAGTTTTACTTGGTGATCAGAAAATAAGGTGCAATCCAACGAAAGATTGAAGTTGGGGTAACCCGCGAGAAATACCCACTACGGAGTCTGTCACAAGATGGGCAATCAAGGGATTGGGCTACAACAGTAGAGATCGGGTTGAGACTGACGGTTGCCGAAATCGGGTCACTGCAACGAAGACCTTGGAGTCTATATACACACATTTTAGCGTAAGCCGTAAGCTACGTGAACCAATCAAAATAAATAAAAATTTAAAATTAATTTTCAACAGCTGTCAAATTTTGAAAAATATAATAAATTGATTGATTCCAGCTATAACAGCTGTTATTTTTTTAGAAATATAAATTGATTAATTGATTACACCTTAACAGCTATTTTTCTTTGGAAAGATATATTAATTATAATTATGACAACTGCAAATTCTTAGAAAATATAAATTGATTAAATGAACACAGCCAAAATAACTGTCAATTTTTTAAAAAAATATAAATCCATTGATTCCCATTAAAAAATTAAATCTTATGAATCAATAATTCGATATTAAATATTAAATTCATTAACACAATCACTTTGAAAAATATACTTGAGTACACAGTCCATAATCATTATGAAGTTAATTAAAACAAAGGCATAAAAGTTAAATATCTACTTTTCTGATTTTTTTTCAGCCAAGTTAACCTATGTATTTAATTTTAATTTATAAATTATAAATGAGTAAATGTTAAGTTTCTATAATAGGAAAGAATATCCCAGGACACAAAAAGAAAAAATTTCCGGCATGTCAAGGCTTGTGACATTTTTTCTCATGAATATAATTCCAAACAAGGAAATTGTCAACCTCGGATCCATAGTACCATGGGTAGCCCAAGAATCTACCGATGTAAACGTATTTAAGGAAAGATTCATTTGAACCAAAAAGTTCACTCAAGGAGAACAAGAACCGAGCGCACACAAAAATTTCTGTAGTTTCTGAGAGAAATGTACGGCACCTAGGGCAACTGGGTATGGGACTTTCTGATTTGAGGGTTCCATTTACACGTATAAATCTCTCTTCTCAAGAAAATGGACCTAGAGTGAAGCCTCAAAATGAAAAGCTCAAAGAGTACCGTTTTGCACTATTTATATTGGAGTCGAAACAAATAGGAAAGCTTTCACTCGGGAGTTAAATAAAATACCTGCAAGTATGATTTAAACTCGGGCTGCTTAAGAAAGCTAATCCTCCTTAATCATTTGCGTAGAAAATTGGCCCGTTCATATACTTCTTCACACCTAGAGGAGGCTTCAAAAAGTACCGTTGCAATTTTTTTTTTTTTTTTGTTGCCAGAAGAAAAGTCGCACTTAATAATCAGAGAAATAAACCAGTCACAGTACAGACATAAATGCAACAAACTACAAAACTCAACCAGCACCAACACGATTAAAAACAGTACTAGGAACAAGTACAGCATCTTGATTAATTAAATTTCGAAGTTGAGGTGGTGGGCAGAGAACCCAATACCTAGTTCCCAACGTGGAAGGATAAGGGGACACAGCTAATTTCAATAGCATCACCAAGCCACTGCCTTTTGACGCTCCCTTCTGCATGGTGCAGAGCCGCCACACCTTCAATGTGCACATCTTAATGACCTACAAAAATGATTCTTTAGCATAAACCTGCTGGGCATTGCCAATTCATTATGCTTCCACTTTCCAAACAGTTATCCACCAAATGAATTTACAGCAGCTCTCAGTTAAAAAGGGGCTAATCACAAGAATACCTGAAACGAGTTTCTTGACCAAAAATAATGGCATCCTGCAACTTAGTAAACTGACCTTGTAATTTTGAACTAATCTTTTTGTAGACTTCAATAGATTTTTCAACATCTTGTGCAAACCTCTCGTGCGAAACCTATGGCATGTATATGAATGCGTCGACATTTCAAATATCATATGCTTGATCTCTATCAGTTCAGATCAAAGCACAGAAGATGAAAAGTTAGAAACTTGAATGAACAAAATAACATGTTTAAACAATTCAACAAGTTACGAGACGGTGGAAAAGACGAAATATGCTATAAGTGTAGGAGAATTCCCATTGACATTATGATTGAATGCATACATACCTTGAGAACTATGGCAAACAATAAACATACAAACGGCAGGAGTTCTGGTTGAACTTCCGCATCACATGCAATTAAACTTCAAGATTCCCCCACTGAAACGGTCTCCCAAGTTAATAACATTAGCCGAAACTGATTCCCAATATGCTAGTTGGGTTCGGATTGAGGGTCAAGATACTTTGGCGCTGATCGCATCTTCGAAAATCAGGAAGCGAAAGCATTTATAGTTCTTGTTTGGGTCGCAGGGTGTATACATACCGGGTACGCCTGAATTTGGCGCGTAAAAACCACGGAAGCGTAATTTCTTGACAATTAATCCAATCAACGTTAACTGGATAGGATTTTAAAAAAATACTTATGAAAAAAAAGAATTTATAGACTACTTATAGAAAAGGGCTTTTAGAGAAGGGTTTATAGAAAAAAAATAATTTTGAATAAATATGTATTTGAATAGTTATTTTTAGAATGACTTTTTATGGTAGTAAATTACTAAAAAAGGTATGATTTGATTTAAAGTAAGAGAGAAGAGAGAGGTAGAAAGAAGATAAGAGAGAGGAGAGAGGAGAGAGGATGTAAGAAAAAGTAGAGATAAAAGAAGAGAGAGGAGAGGGGTAAGAATGAGAGAGGAGAGAGGGTGTAAGAAAAAATAGAGGTAATACAGTAATTGGATAGTCCATAAGCTCTTTTACTGTTGAAAAAGATATTTTAAATAGCTTATTCAAAACCATAGTTTTAAACTATAGTTTTGCCCAAAAGTACTTATGGACAAATAAGCTTGTTTGTTTTAAAATTTCACCAAATCAAAATTTTGCCCAAAAAAATTTCTAAAACAACATTTCCAACGACACCCAAAAGCTGTAAACATAAATTAATGAATAAATTATGGTTGTTCGGCTACAATTTAATTGACTACAGTTCTGACAGTTTTAATTTCTCGGCATGCCGACAGGATGGCTAGCCGCAACAGCTGTAATTTTTATGAGCTGGCAAAAATTAGAAAGATGCAATTCTTAGAAAATTTAATTGGATTGGTTATAATTATGCTATATGAAATCTTTCCAACGCCCCCATGTGTTATTAATTACAAATTTGACTTTGCGACAACTGCTTGTTTCTGAAAAATATAAGTTCTTACAGTTGTTAAATTTTAAAATTTTTAGTACGCAATAAATATAAATATATAAAATTAAATTGGTATAAAAATAATTATCATAATTGCTGTATCTAAATTTAAGTATAAAGAAATTTAGAAATATATTTGTATGAATAAATTAATAATTATATTATATGTATTAAATATTCATAATTGTATAATATATATTAAAAAATTTAAAAGTAAATAATTTAAAATAAACGTCGATTTTTTTTTCTTTCCTTCCCTACCTTTCATTAAAATGCCCCCCAAACCAAATAGAATATTACAATATAAATCACACTATCATACAACAATTGTAGGCCATGTTAAATTAAATAATTAGAATTAAATTTTATATAATAAAAATATATATTATAATAACCTTTAATTTAAACAAAACTCCATACTCTCCCATTTCGTTAATTCACAACTCCATTCCACTACTATCGAGGGTATCAAATCCATATCAAGAGACATGAAAAATTTTGTGAAATCAAAACGTAACAAACATTAAAAAAATATTCTGATATTTTTTTAAAAAAAATTATCTTTCTTACACTTTTTTCTCAACACGTAAGCTAAAGCACATTACCAAACATGCTTTTTTTTCCAAAACAAAATTTTGTTGTGAAAAAAGGAAATCAAACAGGGCTGCGCAAAAACCGGGGTGGCTATCAACACAAAGTCCAGCCCGGTTAGACCACAGGTTATCACGTGGTTCGGGCTGACATCTGAGAATAGATCTGAAAGTTAAATCACAGTTTTTTTTTTTTGGGTATACAGTTAAATCACAGTTATTCACTGATGCTTTCATCCCATGGTGTTGAGAATAGGGGCCTTTAATTTCATAACACGTGATGATATCCATTTGATATGGCATAGGAAAATTGTAAAACGGTAAGTTTCTTAGACCATTATTTGCATACTGAGCTCGGGAGAAGGAGAGGTAAGAATAGTATCGGATTCTCACATATTCCTTTATATCGTAAGATTCATTGTTACCTGTTAGCTCCATGCAATTGATTCCCAAGTGCCCAAAGCTTTTTTATTCCCCTCCCAAGCCTTCTCCCGTAACAAAGCCTTAGAAGGGGCAAATATAGATCTTGGCACCATGTTTGAAAATCTGATCATAGCAGGAAATAGTTAGCTACCTCTAAACGGAGATAAAAAAACTCAACCAGTAAACCTAACATCATTAACTATATGCAAAGCTTCGGCCATTTTTGGAGCAAATACAACTTTTAAGGAAAGATTCATTTGATCTAAAATGTTGACTCAAGGAGCACAAGAACCGAGCACATTCATAATTTATGTAGTTTCTGCACATGGAGTTAATTGCCCTCTTTTTAAGAGGAGCGATGAGAGAAATGCACGGCAGCTAGTGCCACTGGGTAAATGACTTCCTGTTATGAGGCTTCCATTTACCTGTATAAATCTCCACTCAAAATTGACCTAGAGAGAAACCTCAAAATAAAAAGCTCAAAGAATACTGTTTTACAGCTTCCTGTTAGCAAAGAAATTACCTTATTCATTGAGATTACAAGCAGCAAAGACATGGAAAGTCCTAGCTATAGACCATGAAGTAAATCCCCATAATAGATATATGCACGTCTAGAGGAGGCAACAAAATATACAATTTTATTGACCTTTATAGTGGTGCATTGCAAATGGATGAAAAGAAACCCACAAATCCATATCAGAACAAATCAAGCACACTCTAGCACGCCACGATTAATTCATGATGGACCAAAGTGCTTACAAGCAAGGGACATTTGAAAAACTGTGACAATTTAAGCATCCATGTTAGTTGTACTAAAACAATTACAGACACGGAAACTCAGCCCGTTTGCCAAAAATAGACCCCCATCACATATATCTGCTCATATAGAGGAGGCATCAAAAGGTGCAATAACAATTGAGCCTCATAAGGGTGCATATTAGATCAAGGTAAAATACCGACACATACACATAAGGATAAATCATCTTATCTATCAAGTAAGCCACCCACATACTATCAACGGACCACAAGGCATGCATGCAAGAGCATGCTATATTCCAATACATCTAGAAAGGCCCTCAAAACAAACAAATGCAATCATGCCTAGTAGGAGCACATTACATATAGCTGTAAGCCCACCAACACATTTGTAGAAATCGGGCAATAATACTTAGTTCCATCAGAGTCAATACCATCAAAAGAGAGAAACAAACGTTTGAGAGGAACCATTTAGAAAAGTGTAAATTATCTAACAATAGAAAGTGACCTATACGTTCACGAAAGAGAATAATGTTGTCTTCCCCAACACCAATGATCTGTAAGAAAACTCATACAACAATTGTACGCCATGTTATATTAAATAATTAGAATTAAATTTTATATAATAAAAATATATATTCTAATAACCTTTAATTTAAACAAAACTCCATACTCTCCCATTTCGTTAATTCAAGACTCCATTCCAAGACTATCAAGGGTATCAAATCCATATCAAGAGACATGGAAAAATATTGACAAATCAAAACGTAACAAACATTAAAAAAATGTTGATATTTTTGTTAACAAAAAACTCTGAACACATTCACGAAAGCACATTATCAAACATGCTTGTTTTTTTTTTCAAAACAAAATTTCGTTTTGAAAAAAGGAAATCAAACAGGGCTGCACAAAAACCGGGGTGGCTATCAACACAAAGTCCAGCCCGGTTAGAGCACAGGTTAACACTTGGTCTAGTCTGACAACTGAGAATAGATATGAAAGTGAAATCACAGTTAACTGATGCTTTCATCCCATGGTGTTGAGAATAGGTGCCTTTAATTTCATAACACGTGATGATATCCATCTAATATGGCATAGGAAAATTGTAAAACAGTAAGTTTCATAGACCATAATTTCGGATTCTCACATATTCCTTGTATCGTAAGATTCATTGTCACCTGGCAGCTAGGCAATTGATTCCCAAGCGCCCAACCATTTTTTTTTTTCACTCCCAAACCTTCCACTGTAAAAAAGCCTTAGAAGGGGCAATATAGATCTTGGCACCATGTTTGAAAATCTGATCATAGCAGAAAAAGTTAGCTACCTCTAAACGGAGATGAACAAACTCATTAACCAGTAAACCTAACAAGATTAACTATATGCAAAGCTCCGACCATTTTTTGAGCAAAAACAACTTTTAAGGAAAGATTCATTTGATCTAAAATGTTCACTCAAGGAGCACAAGAACCGAGCACATTCATAATTCATGTAGTTTCTGCACATGGAGTTAATTGTCCTCTAAGAGGAGAGATTAGAGAAATGCACGGCAGCTAGTGCCACTGGGTAAAGGACTTCCTGTTTTGAGGCTTCCATTTACATGTATAAATCTCCACAAGAAAATGGACCTACAGAGAAGCCTCAAAAAGAAAAGCTCAAAGAATACTGTTTTACAGCTTCCGGTTGGCACAGAAATTACCTTATTCATGTGAAGAGATTACAAGAAGCAAGGACATGGAAAAAGTCTTGGCTGTAGACCAAGAAGTAAATCCCTTTTATAGATATATGCATGTCTAGAGGAGGTAACAATACAATTTTATTGATTCTCACAGTGGTGCAGTGCAAATGGATGGAAAGAAACCCACAAATCCATATCACAACAAATCATTAAGCGCACTCTAGCAGGCCACGATTAATTCATGACGGATCAAAGTGTTTACATGAAAGGGACATTTGAAAAACTGTGATATGCATAAGGATAAATCATCTTGATCTATCAAGTAAGCCGCTCACATATATCAATGAACCACAAGGCATGCATGCAATCCAAGAGCATGCTATATTCCAATACATCTAGAAAGGCCGTCAAAACAAACAAATGCAATTATGCCTCGCAGGAGTGCATTACATATAGTTGTAAGCACACCAACCCATTTGTACAAATCAGGCAATAATACTCAATTCCATCACAGAGTCAATACCATCTGAAGAGGGAAACAAATGTTTAAAAAGTGTAAATTATCTTTGCTAACACTGAATGGGTATTTTCGATCGGTTACAAATTTACAGTCTATTATCCTAGGATCAGCTTTAGCTGCTGTCTCAAATGATTTCATGCACCACTGAATGGGGTCTCAACGTGACAAAATGTCAGCTAAAGCTAACGGAAGATTGACCTAAGCCTACCCTTGAGTTAGATGTCTTGAAAGTGCCTATGATCCTAAGGCAAAAGCCATGCCTGGGAGGACATGAAAATAAGAGCAGCTTCCAATTAAAGGATAGCAAATGAGAATTTGCATTCATGTTATTTCAATAATATTACCTTCTCTTTAACCATGCCAACTCCAGGTACTTGATATGCATCACAAAACAGAGGTTGCCATACTGCTCCCGAATTAGGTCTAGAACATGAAAAGATGAATCACAGGTGAAGCAGTCATTTGCCAGAATATAAATTCTTTCTTCTCTTGTCTCAATGAGCTTCTTACTCTTCCCCTGATCTTTGTCAGCATTAAACTCATTCAAGATCTTCTCATTGGGTCTAAGTTGTATCCTTCAATTTCAACCACATAATTTTGTCAATGCCCCCAAATGACAAATTATGTTTTAGATATCATAATTATATTATCATAACTATACTCGTGCAAGAGATTTCATCGACAAGACAAATAACACGGAGGGCATCTTCTAAAGTGTAGTTTTCCGGGGTTCACATTACCTGTTTCATAGTGTCAAATCTCAAATAATACTTTGTCATCAACCTTCTAGGCTCTGAAAGAAATTAAAAGGGATAAAATAAGAAACTAAAGATATTTTAACCTTTCACACACAAACCGAGCAGGAATAAGTCTCATAGGCAGAAGATTGATACCTGTTGGACTCGAGGAAAGCATCTTCATCCACCAAGAACATTGATGCTGTCATAACTCATTAATTTTTTCAACACATATTTCTGATAAAAAAAGCTGCAATAAGCAAAATGGAAAAGTAACCTCAATAGAAAATGCCGGTGTCAGTAAGAAAGATAGACATAAGTTAAAAATATACAGAAAACGGCCAGATAATGACAATTGTACCTTGGTACATGCTTCCCCAAACGATCACCAGAAATTCCATTTTTAAATGCATATTTTTTGGGTTCTGCTTGTGAAGGAAATACAATTATCAAATAGGAGAGACTTTAAATGAATCTAATAGAAATCCTAGATTACATACCCTTCTAATTCTCACATACAAGTACGGAACATTTCATCCATTCAATTGCTTTTGTCATATCAGATACCGTCAGTTGAACAATTTCTGCAGTCAAATTCTCCAACACACCTGAGAACAATCTACAGTAAGCAAAAAGAATAACCAGCTAATCAGAACGAGTGCTCAAGATTTACATAAACAAGGCAACGGTCAAGGACACAAACCATTCTTCAACTTAAGGAGTGGTAGTCATGTTGTGATTCCACCATTCCACAGTCAGTCGAGATTTTCATACAGGTGGACCTGTAGTGTAACAGAATAAGAAGGCATATTTGGAAAGAGTTAAGAATTCCTGCTTTCAAATCAAAGAACAAAGAAAGAAATCAAGCATTACAGGCAAAGTGTGAGTGGGTATTGCGTGTGTTAGGGAGAGAGGAGGAGAAAGCATCACCATTTATCTTCTTGTCATGATTATAACCATGCCATGCACGTATCATCAAATGGGGGTCGGCCTGCCCGGATGCACATCTATACCATAAAAAGGTCAGGCAATTTTCCCCATTTCAAGCTAAAGTGACGAATCGGAACCAAATGAACATATCTCAAACTAGCAATTTTTTGAAAACTTAAATTGATTACAATTATAGACGTTAAATTTTAAATTTTTTCACTATGCAATAAATATAAATATATAGAAATAACTATATAAATAATTATCATAATTGTTCATAATTATGTGTATTTAAAATTAAGTAATCATATATTAAATATTCATAATTGTATAATATATATATTAAATATTTAGAAAATAAAAAGTTCCTACCATCCTTTTGGGGTTGTAGGCATGGGATGGAGGCTTGAGGTGGGTAGAGGTTGAGAGTGACTTTGGTCAAGTTCTAGATTAGATTTGTCAAAATGTCAGGGTGAACAACGAAAATGACTCACCCCCGTATGAGATCCAAGAAAACTCTTTGTGCAGCTCCAGGTTTGGTCTGTTTTACGATTGCTGACGATGCAGTTAGGAGATGCTCGTGCTTGTAGGACAGTAGTTTCCTGAGTTTTGGTGTTTTCTGTTAGCTTTATAGTGTTGTTTCATCTTTTCTTCATATAAAAAAAAAAGAATATTACAGTAAATGATAAATCACACTCTCATACAACAATTGTAGACCATGTTATTTTAAATAATTATACTTAATTTTTTTAAAATAAAAGATATTATATTAAATTTTAATTTCAAAAAAACTCCATACTTCCCCATTTCATTAATTGAAGTTAATTCGAGACTCCATTCCAATACAATCAAAAACGTCTCAATATACATGAAAATATTTTTTTGAAACAAAACATTAAAAAATGTTCAGATGTTTTTTATTTGTTTTTCCAAAACAAACGTGAGCTTTCTTATTTTTCAGAACATAATCAAATGTTATCAAAAACAAAAAAGGAACACAATCAAAAACACATTTCCAAACGTGTTTTTTTTTTCAAAACAACTTTTGTTTTGAATACAGGAAATCAAAGTCAAAAGGGCCCTTACATAATAAAATCCATCCCTAAAGATATCAATACCTAGTTCCTACCGTGGAAGGATAAGGGGGCACACGTAATTTGAATAGCATCACAAGCCACTGCCTTTTGACGCTCCCTTCTGTGCGGTGCAGAGCCGCACAACTTCAATGAGCACATCCCAAAATGATTGTTTAGCACAAACCTGCTGTGCATTGCCAATTCAATATCCTTCCCCTTTCCAGACAGTTATCAAGCAAATGAATTCACAACAGCTCTAAGTTAAAAAGGGAATAATCCCAAAAATAACTGAAACGAGTTTCTTGACAAAAATAATAGCACCCTGCAACTTAGTAAACTGACCTTGCAATTTTGAATTCAATAGGGAAGATTTCATCTTTCCTAGAACTAATCTTTTTGTAGACTTCAATAGATTAGTCAACATCTTGTATAAACCTCTCGTGTGAAACCTAAAGCATGTATATGAATGCGAAGGTTAAGACATACAGAGTTTAAACAGACATTTCATATATCATATGCCAGTGTTACAATTCACATTGAGATTATGATTAAATGCATACATGCCTTGAGAAAATCAAACCACCAACTCCGTGGAGCTTTCCCTAGGCATGTCACAGACTCATACCACGCCTCTACGAAATTTTCATGCTTTCACCCTACGCTTCTAAGGGATTGTAACACTAGCAACAATGAAAGTAACACTTCCATGCACTTCTGAACTTTGAGATAATGTCAAGAGCATCCAAAGAGACTTCATCTAGGCATTGATAAAAAGACCTTTCCAGCATGAGGTACGTAACAAGCTCTTTTGATAGGCATCATAGTCTTGGTATGAAGTAGCAGAAAACAAACGATTACACATATCCTTGAATAGTTTCTCAAGCCTGGATCTTGAATATACTTTTACAAGGTCGGCTAGATGAATTAGCGGATGTGATTGCAGATACACTTCAAGGGCCCTGAACCTGGAAAACTCAGATAGCTCATCAGGAAAAGTTAAAAGTCAAACAAATTGTTTGGTATGAGCTAGAGTGAACCGCACACGTTCTTCTCTTAAAGTTCCTTGCTTATAAGAAGAATCTGCTTACAACAACTCATTAACACGGGCTCCATATCCCACACAATGCCTGATAATTGCTCCCCTATCCAAGCTTAGCAATCTGTGAGATTTTGACAGGCACCTAAATACAGTAACGGTGCTAACATGTACAATAGTACCTGCCTGAATGCACACCTACACCATAAAAAGGTCAGGCAATTTTTCCCCTTCAAAGCAAGTGAACATATCTCAAACTAGCGTTTTCTTTTAGCTTGTGCGCCACTTTCATCTTCTCCATGAAACTTGTCCTAATTCACAAAAATTTTAATAAAGTAACTGCAAAACATTTCTTGACATACTATGATGACAAGCATTAAAAAAGAACAAACGCCACTGTTCAAGTGTCGTGTCAATTTTATAACCACTCTATGTCTCTATGTGCTAGGAGATGGATTCCATGGAACAGTATTTGTAGTGCAAAGTGCTTGAATGTCACCCTTGAGAAAAAAGGCCTACAAGATTCCAATCCTTTAGGCAAAGCCCACCATTGCGAAAACCAACTGTAAACAAAAGCCACTTCTATTAGTCGCATAAACACCAATATAGACTACCAACTCACATCCACAATCATTGTTATCGCTTTGAAGAAAGCCTTTGTAATTTTGACAAAACAAGACCAAGTTCATTTACATACCACCATAATGGATATTAGAGTGACAAAAAGTCATATTTGAGAGAGTTGCTGATCTGCTTCTTGTGCTCCCTTCCTTGTTGAACAAAATACAAGAGCAGATTCCCCACTTGAATATTGCATGACAATATCTGAAACCAATTCCACAAGTAAAATGATGAAATCCTTCGAAACCAGATTTGTCAGGCAGGCTGTGGCATGGAGCTGTTAATTTGGAATAGTGGATGACAAAGCTAGAAAGCAGACATGAGAACTTGATTTCATTTTAGGATTACAAGCAACCATTTTTATTCTACTAACGACAGCTTCCAGAGCAGCTCCTTCGGGATCCTTCAAAACCAGATTTTTCAGGCAGAGTGGCATGGAGCTGTTATATTTGGAATAGTGGATGAGACAAGAAAGCAGTCATGAGAGAGAACTTGATTTCATTTTAGGATTGCAAGCGACCATTTTTATTCTACTAACAACAGCTTCCAGAGCAGCCCCTCATGGATCATTCAACAAATGAACTTCCTCAATAAGTAGTAGTACGATGTCACTGACAAAGCTCACTCCCCCACCTTTTGCACCATAAGGTGATACTGCATCAAATTTCTGTCCATAGGAAAAAAATATTCAGTTTAACCATGTCCAGTAATACCAATCAACCAACCCACTTCTTGTGCATCTGCAGGTACCCCAATAAAAGTGATGCACAGGAAAGAAACAGAGGATTGCCTGAAATGATTTCTCTCAGAAAAATTTGTCCCCTCAAAGCCTAACTACTTTTTAAGCACTTTTTAAATATGCTGCTGAGACAGTAATCTTATGAAAGTTAAATCATAGCAATTCGATAATGCTTTCATCCCATGGTGTTGAGAATAGGTACCTTTAATTGTCCTCTTTCAAAGTGAAGTGATGAGACAAATGCAAGACACTGGGTAGTTTTGAGGGTTCCATTTACATGTATAAATATACTCTTCCTAAGAGGAGTAATGAGAGAAATGTATGGCACCTAGTGCAACTGGGTAAGGGACTTCCTGATTTGAGGGTTCCATTTACATGAATAAATCTCTCTTCTGAAGAAAATGGACCTAGAGAGAAGCCTCAAAATGAAAAGATCAAAGAGTACCATTTAGTATTATTTATATTGGAGTGGAAACAAATAGGAAAGCTTCACTCTGGAGTTAAATAAAATACCTGCAAGTATGATTTAAACTCAAAGGCTGCTTAAGAAAGCTAATCCTCCTTAATCATTTGCGCAGAAAATTGGCCCGTTCATATACTTCTTCACACAGAGCAGACTTCAAAAAGTACCGTTGCAATTTCTTTTTCTTTTTTTTTTTTTTTGCCAGAAGAAAAGTCGCCCTTAATAATCAAACAAATAGACTACTCACAGTACAGACATTAATGCAACAAACTATGAAACTCAACCTGCACCAACACTATTAGAAACAATACCGGCAACAAATACAGAATCTTGATCAACAAGCTCTTTTGATAGGTATCAGAGTCTTGGTATGAAGTAGCAGAAAACAAATAATTACACACATCATTGAATAGTTTCTCATGCCTGGAGCTTGAATATACTTTAACAAGGTCAGCTAGATGAACTACCAGATGTGATTGCAGATGCAGTTCAAGTGCCCCGAACCTAGAAAACTCAGATAGCTCATCAAGAAAAGTTTAAAGTGAATCAAATTGTTCGGCATTAGCTAGTGCGAACTGCATACATTCGGCTCTTAAAGTTCCTTGCTTATAAGAAGAATCTGTTGGCAACAACTCAAAATAGTGGATGAAACAATTTGATTTCATTTCAGGGTTGCAAGCAACCTTTTTTATTCTACCAGAGCAGCGCCTCCTGGATCATTCAACAAATGAACTTCGTCAATAAGTATTAGAGCGGTGTCACTGACAAAAGCTTAAGCCCCATCTTTTATACAATAACGTGATACTGCATCAGATTTCTAGCCATGGGAAAACAATGATATAGTTCAAACATCTCCAGTAATAGCATTTGTATTTGTGTATCTGCAGGTACCCCAATAAAAGTGATACGGAGGCAAGGAGAGAATCACGTGAATTTTTAGCCGATGAGAAAATGATGTCTCACTGTTAACTTTATTAGAGAGAAATAATGAGAAGATAGATGAAGAATCATATGTATTATTAAGAGCAACATGCTCTTACAATTATGGTAACCCACTTGGGTTACACACTAATCTACCCTCACTTGAGGGAGATAAACCAACCCCACTTGGGGACTTTGAGGGGAGACCTAAGTTACCCTCTCCCTCACTATGGTGAGGATTACACAATCTCATACACTTAACCAATAGACTAAGACCCTTTATATAGACTTAGGGTCATCTAGTAACCAAGTGATTAACATTAATCACCTAATTAATTCAACCTTCTAACACTCACAAAAAAAATATCCCCGCAAAGGATAACTCCTTATTTAGGTACTTTTTCAATCTGCTGCTGAGACAAAGTAAGTCTAAGAAAGTTAAATCATAGTAATTCGCTAATGCTTTCCTCCCATGGTATTGAGAAGTGGCGCCTTTAATTTCATAACACGTGATGATATCCATTTGATATGACATAGGAAAGTTGTAAAACAGTAAGTTTCTTAGACCATTATTTTCACACAGCCTGTATTTGCATACTGACCACAGCAGAGGGAGAGGGAGAAGAAGAGGTCAGAATAGTATCGGATTCTTGCATATTCCATATATTCTAAGATTCATTATCGCCTGTCAGCTCCTGGCAATTGATTCACAAATTCCCAACCTTTTTTATTCCACTCCCAATCCTTCTCCTGCAACAAAGCCTTAGAAGGACTTACATAGATCTTGGCACCATGTTTGAAAATCATGGCAGCAAAACTAAGCTACCTCTACACGGAGGCAACAAACTCGTTAACCATTAAACCTTACATGATACAAAATATGCAAAGCTTCAGCCATTTTTTGAGCAAAATACAGCTTTTAAGGAAAGATTCATTTGAACTAAAAAGTTGACCCAAGGAGCACAAGAACCGAGCACACACATAATTTTTGTAGTTTCTGCACATGGAGTTAGAAGTGATGAGAGAAATGTAAGGCACTGGGTAAAGGACTTACTGTTTGAGGGTTCTATTTACATGTATAAATCTGTCCCCTCAAGAAAATTGGACCTAGACAGAACCCTCAAAAAGAAAAGCTCAAGGAGTACTGTTTTACAGCTTCAGGTTGGCACATCAATTACTGTATTTATGTGATGAGATTACAAGCAACAAAGACATGGAAAGTCTTAGCCGTAGACCAAGAAATAAATCCCCATAATAGATATATGCACGTCTAGAGGAGGTAACAAAACATACAATTTTATTGACCCTCACAGTGGTGCATTGCAAATGGATGAAAAGAAACCCACAAGTCCACGTCAAAACAAATCATTAAGCATAATCTAGCAGGCCACGATTAATCCACGACCGAACATGCAAGGGACATTTTAAAAACTGTGCTATGCATAAGGATAAATCATCTTGATCTATCAAGAAAGCCACCCACATCATATCAATGGACCACGAGGCATGCATGCAATGCAAGAGCATGCTATATTCCAACACATTTAGAAATTACACCAACCCATTTGTACAAATCAGGCAATAATACTCGGCTTCATCAGAGTCAATACCATCTAAAGAGAGAAACAAATGTTTGAAAGGAACCATTTAGAAAAGTGTAAATTATTTAGAACCACTCGCCTGCAATAGCACAAATAGGGTATAAAGATCTTCCCATGTATTATGATGCGCATAACTCTTCTGACAGTATTAACTAAAATAAAAATTACCAAGATCCTCAATATTTGGAATAGTGGCAGAGACAGCTAGGAAGCGGACTTGAGCAAGAGGGTTTGATTTCATTTTAGGATTGCAAGCAACCATTTTTGTTCTACTAACAATTGCTTCTACAGCAACTCCTCGTGGATCATTCAACAAATGAACTTCATAATGACTATTAGTGCTATGTCATCAAGAAAGCTCAAACCGCCATCTTTTATAAGATACCTTGGCACGGCATCAAATTTCTATGCATTGGAGAAAGGATACAGTTTAACCATCTCCAGCAATAGCAATAAACCAACCCACTGCTTGTGCTTGTTTTTTTCTGTATCTGCAGGTACCCCAATCAATAGTGATCCATAGGCAAGAAGAGATCGCATAAGCTTTTAGCCAATGAGAAAACGATTTATCTCACAAAAGGCTAGCTCTGCATTTAAATATTTCCTAAAATCTGCTGCTGATCCAAAGTAATTCATTTGATAACATGGGAAAAGTGTGTCAAAGATGATGTTTCTTATACCATTATTTTCACATAGCTTGTATTTGCATACTGACCTCGGGATTTGTCAGAATAATATCCGCTTCTTGAATATTCCTTGAATTGTAAGGTTCATTATCAACAGTCAGCTCAAGGCACTTCATTCCCAATTGCCCAAACTTTTGATTCAAATCCCGAAGCTTCTCCAGTACTAAAGCCTTAGAAATGGCCATACAGATCTTGACACTATGTTTGAAAATCATAATAGCAATAGCAATAGATAGCTACTACTATACGGAGATCAGCATATTCGCCAAGAGATTCATTTTATCCAAAAAGTTGACTCAAGGTGAATAAGAACTGAGCTCAAAACAAAATCTCTGTAGTTTCTGAGTGTGGAAATAAATGAACTCTTTTTAAAAGGAGTGATGGGGGAAATGCATGGCAGCTGGTGCCACTGGGTAAAGGACTATCCGTATTGAGAGTTCCATTTACATGTATAAATCTCTCCGCAGAAATGGACATAGATAGAAACCTCAAAATGCAAAGCTCAGAGTACTGTTTTCCACTTCCAGTTGGACAGAAATTAATGTATTCAAATAGGAGTGGAAAGTGGAAACAGATAGGAAAACATTCACTCTGGAGCGAATTAAAATACCTGCACGTAAAATTTAAACTACTCGGATGATTAAGAAAGTCAACCTTTCAAAAGAATTTATGTAAACATGCAAATTATTTTCTGCACGGACGCTATACACCATTAGAGGTTTTATGTTGCACCGGTCAATTTATAATTGTATGTTATATCAGACGTAAGTGATGAAAGATGATCGTCTGTTTAAAAACAACATGTGAAAATTGAATTAAAAAAAATTGATGGAAGCTTATGCTCACTACAACTTTAAGAATAGCTAACTTCGTTCCATGTTTTCACTCGGTAGATGTTCCCAAGGAAAATACAGTACCTGAAACTAAAAGTTGAGCCGAAAGGCACGGGTAAATCTGACACCGACTTGAATGAATATGTATATATAATCAGAACTACACAAACAAAAACTAGCAAGATATCAATTCTCGAGTAAAGACTTTATCGTGACTGAGGTAACTTATCAATCTTAGATGAAAAGAAACGTCACAACAGATGATCATGATCTCACATGCAGAGGAATGAAACTGTATGCATTTATGGTCATTGTAGATAAGAAGCGGTGATGATTCAAGTATTTTGACCAAATAACTATGATGAAACATCTTAGACAGAAGTTAAAAACACATAGAGAGACAGAGAGAGAGAGAGAAAGGATGAAGAGGAGGAGGAGGAAGCTAGATCAGCTATAAAACAATAGAATCAAGTCATCAACAAAATCCAATAAGCTCCACGGTAAATAAGTAAGGGAGATTCATCAAACAGTTTCGAGGCCAAATTAAAATGAAAAAACAGTTAAAACAAAGCAAGAAGCGGCGACGGCGTCCGGCACAGGGCTGAAAACCAGGCAGGGAAAAGATGACGAGGGGAATAAATTCAAAGCCAGACTGTACAAATCAATCTCACCGGATTTTGGGGAAAGACAAAGCCCTAAGGCTTGAACCTTCCGGAGAACAATCATGCAGGGCTGATAACGATGGACGGCGTCCAACGGCGAGCTTGGCCTTTCATCGACGACGAAAAATGGGCGGGAAATTCTTCAACAACTGTTCTAGTTTCAGTTTTACTTGGTGATCAGAAAATAAGGTGCAATCCAACGAAAGATTGAAGTTGGGGTAACCCGCGAGAAATACCCACTACGGAGTCTGTCACAAGATGGGCAATCAAGGGATTGGGCTACAACAGTAGAGATCGGGTTGAGACTGACGGTTGCCGAAATCGGGTCACTGCCTCGAAGACCTTGGAGTCTATATTCACACATTTTAGCGTAAGCCGTAAGCTACGTGAACCAATCAAAATAAATAAAAGTTTAAAATTAATTTGCAACAGCTGTCAAGATTTGAAAAATATAATAAATTGATTTATTACAGCTATAACAGCTTTTATTTTTTTAGAAATATAAATTGATTAATTGATTACACCTTTAACAGCTATTTTTCTTTGAAAAGATAAATTAATTACATTTATGACAACTGCAAATTTTTAGAAAATCTAAATTGATTAAATGAACACAGTCAAAATAACTGTCAATTTCTTTTTAAAAAAATATAAATCCAATGATTCCCATTAAAAAATTAAATCTTATGAATCAATAATTCGATTTTAAATTATAAATGAGTAAAAGTTAAGTTTCTATAACAGGAAAGAATATCCCAAGACACAGAAAAAAATTTCCGACATATCAAAGCTTATGACATTTTTTCTTATGAATATAATTCCAAACATGGAAACTGCCAGCCTCGGATCCATAGTACCATGGGTAGCCCAAGAATCCACCGATGTATCCGTATTGAAGGAAGAATTAATAGAATGCCGTATACCAAAAAAAAAAAAAAAAGAAATTAATAGAATGCAAACAACATCGCAAAGTAATACATGCACTTCTACAAACTCAGACATTAATAATACTACGGAGCCCAAATACTTTCAACACATTAAACTAATGTTGTGCCTAAACTTTTTTATGAATACTGTTGGATTACATTTCAAAATTAAAAATATTCAAAAAATTGTACCGTAACTCGTCTATTCAACTTGAATGCACGCTTAGAATCCAAAAATAGAATGACTCCTATAAATCTTACCATCTACGTATTTCCATTTCAGAATTCCAGTTCAAATTGAACAAGAATCGTCCATAATGATACCTTAGTTGAAGATTAACCACGAAGACATGTCAACCCATGATATCTTTCTTTACAGACAAGATATAAACACTTTGCGAGTCCAAAGAACTCATTACCACCACCATGCCACCGGAGACAAGTGACCAGAGAAAGAACTGTGCCAAGGAATTCAACAGCATTTTGTTGAGTCTCAGTGAACAGCCAATAATACAGATTCAAATCACTAAAGGAACAGGAAATATAGTATCGTATAGGTAAAGGAAACAACTTCATAATGGTAACATTCCAAAATTCAAAGCTCCCTATCACGATACTTCAGAGGCCTTCTCAGGAAAGTATTTAACGCATCCCGCTAGCAGCTTTAAAACAGGCATCGACTCAAACGGGAAATGAGTAACAAAATGATGACATAGTAATAATCAGTCGCAATGCAAAATGAAGACGAGCGTGATTCTGAAGCTTATAGACTTAACATTGAAAAAATCGATATTGGTCTTAAAAATTCACAAACATCGATCATTCCCAATCTCTTGTTCTCCAACATAAACAGACAGACTTGCCCCAATAAGCATTAGAGTGATGTCGCCGACAAAGCTCAAGCCCCCATCTTTTATCCAATAATGTGAAACGGCATCAAATTTCTAGCCATGGGGAAAAAAGGATATAGTTTAAACATCTCCAATAATAGCAATAAACAAACTCGCTGCTTGAGCATTTGTATTTTGTGTATCTGCAGGTAACCCAATAAAAGTGATGCACAGGCAAGAAGGAGAGAATTGCATGAGTTTTAAGCCAGTAAGAAAATAATTTATCTCACAAAAAGTTATCCCCGCAATGGACTTTTTAAGTACCTTTTAAATCTGCTGCTGAGACAGTAATTCTATGAAAGTTAAACCATAGTAATTCGCTGATGGTTTCATCCCATGTTGAGAATAGGTGCCTTTAATTTCCAAACACGTGATGATATCCATTTGATATGACATAGAAAAAGTGTAAAAGAGAAAATTTATTAGACCATTATTTTCACACAGCCTGTATTTGCATTCTGACCTCAGGAGAGGGAGAGGGAGAGGTCAGAATAGTATCGGATTCTTGCATATTCCTTATATTCTAAGATTCATTATCACCTTTCAGCTTCAGGCAATTGATTCCCAGGTGCCCAGCCTTTTTTATTCCACTCCCAAACCTTCACCGGTAACAAAGCCTTAGATGGGGCAACATATATCTTGGCACAACGTTTCAAAAAACGTGGCAGCAGAAGTTAGCTACCTCTACACGGAGACACCCACCTCACTAACCATTACACCTAACATTATTCACTATATGCAAAGCTTCAGCCATATTTAGAGCAAAATACAGCTTTTAAGGAAAGATTCATTTGAACTAAAAAGTTGACTCAAGGAGCACACACATAATTTCTGTAGTTTCTGCACATGGAGTTAATTGTCCTCATTTCTAAGTGATAAGAGAAATGTACGGCACTGGGTAAAGGACTTACTGTTTTCAGTGTTCCATTTACATGTATAAATCTGTCCTCTCCCTCAAAAAGAAAAGCTCAAAGAGTACTGTTTTACAGCTTCCGTTTGGCACAGAAATTCCATTATTCATGTGAGGATATTAGAAGCAGCAAATACATGGAAAGTCTTAGCTGTAGACCAAGAAGTAAATCCCCTTTATAGATATGTACAAGTCTAGAGGAGCTAACAAAACATACAATTTTATTGACCCTCATAGTGGTTCATTGCAAATGGATGAAAAGAAACCCACAAATCCATTTCAAAACAAATCATTAAGCCCACTCTAGCAGGCCACGATTAATTCATGACGGATCAAAGTGTTTACATGCAATGGACATTTGAAAAACTTTCATATGCATAAGGATAAATCATCTTCATCTATCAAGTAAGCCACCCACATCATAGCAATGCACCACAAGGCATGCATCCAATGCAAGTGCATGCTATATTCTAATACATCTAGAAATGCCCTCAAAACAAACAAGAAAATGCAATTATGCCTCGTAAGAGTGCATTACATATAGCTGTAAGCACACCAACCCATTTGTACAAATCAGGCGTTAATACTCAGTTCCATTAGAGTCCATACCATCTAAAGAGAGAAACAAATGAATGAAAGGAACCATTTAGAGAAGTGTAAATTATCTAACCATAGAAAGTGACCCACACGTTATCACCCTCCTCAGGGAATGTTCAGGGCCCAACCTTTATATTCGACTCCCAAAGCTTCTCCTACTCCCTCTCCCAAGGGGCTACATATATCGCAGCACCATGTTTGAAAATCATAGAAGCAATAGTTAGCTACTTCTACACGACAAATTCATTAACCTGTAAACTTAATATGATTCATTATATGCAAAGCTACGGCCAATTTTCGAGCAAATTTACCACTTTTAAGGAAAGATTCATTTGAACCAAAAAGTTCACTCAACGAGAACAAGAACCGAGCGCACACAAAAAATTCTGTAGTTTCTGAACATGGAGTTAAATGCACTCTTCCTAAGAGGAGTGAAGAGAGAAATGTACGACACCTAGGGCAACTGGGTAAGGGACTTCCTGATTTGAGGTTTCCATTTACATGTATAAATCTCTTTTCTCAAGAAAATGGACCTAGAGAGAAGCCTCAAAATGAAAAGCTCAAAGAGTACCGTTTTGCATTATTTATATTGGAGTGGAAACAAATAGGAACGTTTTACCTCTGGAGTTAAATAAAATGCCTGCAAGCATGATTTAAACTCATGGGCTGCTTAAGAAAGCTAATTATCCTTAATCATTCGCGCAGAAAATTGGCCCGTTCATATACTTTTCTTCACACCAAGACGAGGCTTCAAAAATTACCCTTTGCAATTTTATTTTATTTTTTGCCAGAAGAAAAGTCGCCCTTAATAATCAGACAAATAAACCAGTCACAGTACAGACATAAATGCAACAAACTACCAAACTCAACATGCACCAACACGATTAAAAACAGTACTGGGAAAAAGCACAGAATCTTGATGAACTAAATTTCGAAGTTGAGGTGGTGGGCAGAGAACCAAATACCTAGTTCCTACCGTGGAAGGATAAGGGGACACATCTACTTTCAATAGCATCACCAAGCCACTGCCTTTTGACGCTCCCTTCTTCATGGTGCAGAGCCGCCACACCTTCAATGTGCACATCCTAATGACTTACAAAAATGATTCTTTAGCATAAACCTACTGTGCATTGCCAATTCATTATGCTTCCACTTTCCAGACGGTTATCAACCAAACGAATTTACAGCAGCTCTCAGTTCAAAAGGGGCTAATCACAAAAACAGCTGAAACGAGTTTCTTGACCAAAAATAATGGCATCCTGCAACTTAGTAAACTGATCTTGTAATTTTGAAATCAATATGTAAGATTTCATCTTTCCTAGAACTAATCTTTTTGTAGACTTCAATAGATTTTTCAACTTCTTGTGCAAACCTCTCGTGCGAAACCTATGGCATGTCTATGAATGCGTCGACATTTTAAATATCATATGCTTGATCTCTATCAGTTCAGATCAAAGCACAGACGATGAAAAGTTGGAAACTTGAATGAACAAAATAACATGTTTAAACAATTCAACACGTTACGAGACGGTGGAAAAGACGAAATATGCTACAAGTGTAGGAGAATTCCCATTGACATTATGATTGAATGCATACATACCTTGAGAACTTCGGCAAACAATAAACAGAGAAACGGCAGGAGTTCGGGTTGAACTTCCGCATCACATGCACTTAAGCTTCAAGATTCCCCACTGAAACGGTCTCCCAAGTTAATAACATTAGCCAAAACTGATTCCCTCTATGTTAGTTGGGTTCGGATTGAGGGTCAAGATACTTTGGAGCCGATCGCATGTTCGAAAATCGAAAAGAAACGAAAGCATTTACAGTTCTCTTTTGGGTCGCAGGATGTATATAAATTGGATTATTGGGTACGCCTGAATTTGGCGCGTAAAACGGAAGCGTAATTTCTCGACAATTAATCCAATCAATATTTCCAACAGCTGTTAATATAAATTAATGAATAAATTACAGTTGTTGCAGCTCCCATTTAATGACTACAGTTTTGACAGCTGTAATTTCTAGGAATGCCGACTGGATCGCTAGCCGCAACAGCTGTAATTTTTATGAGCTGGCAAAAATTAAAAAGATGTAATTCTTAGAAAATTTGTTTTGATTGGTTATAATTATGCCATATGAAATCTTCCCGCCGCCCTTTGTGTTGTTAATTACAAATTTGACTTTATGACAACTGTTAGTTTCTAAAAAATATAAGTTCTTACAGCTGTTAAATTTTAAATTTTTTAATACGCAATAAATATAAATACATAAAATTAAATCTTCTTAAAAATAATTATCATAATTGTTCATTATTACTGTATCTGAATTTAAGTATAAAGAAATTTAGAAACATATTTATATAAATAAATTAATAAGTATATTATATGTATTAAATATACATAATTGTATAATATATATTAAAATTTTAAAAAGTAAACATAATTTCCTTCCCTACCATCCATTAAAATGCCCACCATTAAACCAAATAGCATATTACAGTAAATGATAAATCACAGTCTCATACAACAATGGTAGGCCATGTTATATTAAATAATTAGAATTAAAATTTTTATAATAAGAATATATATTATAATAACCTTTAATTTAAACAAAACTCCAGACTCTCCCATTTCGTTAATTCAAGACTCCATTCCAATATTATCAAGGGTATCAAATCCATATCAAGAGACATGAAAAAAAATTTGTCAAATCAAAACGTAACAAACATTAAAAAAATGTTCTGATATTTTAAAAAAAAAACTTAACTTTCTTTTTTTTTTAACACATAAGCGAAAGCAAATAATAAAACAAGCTTTTTTTTTCTCAAAACAAAATTTTGTTTTGAAAAAAGGAAATCAAACAGGGCTGCACAAAAACCGGGGTGGCTATCAACACGAAGTATCGGATTCGTGCATATTCCATATATTCTAAGATTCATTATCACCTGTCAGCTCCAGGCAATTGATTCACAAATTCCCAACCTTTTTTATTCCACTCCCAAACCTTCTCCTGCAACAAAGCCTTAGAAAGGCTCAAATAGATCTTAGCACCATGTTTGAAAATCATGGCAGCAAAACTAAACTACCTCTACACGGAGGCAACAAACTCATTAACCATTAAACCTTACATGATACACTTTATGCAAAGCTTCAGACATTTTTCGAGCAAAATACAGCTTTTAAGGAAAGATTCATTTGAACTAAAAAGTTGACCCAATGAGCACAAGAACCGAGCACACTCATAATTTCTGTAGTTTCTGCAAATGGAGTTAATTGTCCCCTTTCTAAGAGAAGTGATGAGAGAAATGTAAGGCACTGGGTAAAGGACTTACTGTTTGAGGGTTCCATTTAAATGTATAAATCTGTCCTCTCAAGAAAATGGCCCTAGACAGAAGCCTAAAAAAGAAAAGCTCAAAGAGTACTGTTTTACAGCTTCCGGTTGGCACAGCAATTACCGTATTTATGTGACGAGATTACAAGCAGCAAAGACATGGAAAGTCTTAGCTGTAGACCAAGAAGTAAATCCCCACAATAGATATATGCACGTCTAGAGGAGGTAACAAAACATACAATTTTATTGACCCTCATAGTGGTGCATTGCAAAATGGATGAAAAGAAACCCACAAGTCCACATAAAAACAAATCATTAAGCATAGTCTAGTAGGCCACGATTAATCCATGATGGAACATGCAAGGGACATCTAAAAAACTGGGGTATGATAAGGATAAATCATCTTGATCTATCAAGAAAGCCACCCACATCATATCAATGGACCAAAAGGCATGCATGCAATGCAAGAGCATGCTATATTCCAACACATCTAGAAATAACACCAACCCATTTGTACAAATCAGGCAATAATACTCGGTTCCATCAGAGTCAATACCATCTAAAGAGAGAAACAAATGTTTGAAAGGAACCATTTAGAAAAGTGTAAATTATTTAGAACCACTCGCCTGCAATAGCACAAATAGGGCATAAAGATCTTCCCATGTATTATGATGCGCATAACTCTTCTCACAGTATTAACTAAAATAAAAATTACCAAGATCCTCAATATTTGGAATAGTAGTAGAGACAGCTAGGAAGAGGACTTGAGCAATAGGATTTGATTTCATTTTAGGATTGCAAGCAACCATTTTTATCCTAGTAACAATTGCTTCTAGAGCAGCTCCTCGTGGATCATTCAACAAATCAACTTCATCAATGACTATTAGTGCTATGTCATCAAGAAAGCTCAAACCGCCATCTTTTATACGATACCTTGACACGGCATCAAATTTTTATGCCTTGGAGAAAGGATACAGTTTAACCAACTCCAGCAATAAACCAACCCACTGCTTGTGCTTTTGTTTGTGTATCTGTAGATACCCTAATCAATAGTGATGCATAGGCAAGAAGAGATCGCATAAACTTTTAGCCAATGAGATGATTTATGTCGCAAAAAAAGTCCTCCCCGCTAAGGCTAGCTCTACATTTAAATATTTTTTAAAATCTGCTGCTGATTCATCAAGGAGAGATTCCTTTGATCTAAAAAGTGGACTCAAGGAGACCAAGAACCGACCTCAAAACAAAATCTCTGTAGTTTCTGAGTGTGGAAATAAATGTACTCTTTTTAAAAAGAGTGATCGGAGAAATCTGTGGCAGCTGGTGCCACTGGGTAAAGGACTAACTGTTTTGAAAGTACCATTTACATGTATAAATCTCTCCTCCGCAGAAAAGGACATAGATAGAAACCTCAAAATGCAAAGCTCAGAGAGTACTGTTTTACCACTTCCAGTTGGGCAAAAATTACCGCATTCATATCGGAGTGGAAACAGATAGGCAAACATTCACTCTGCAGCGAATTAAAATACCTGCACGTAAAATTTAAACTCATCGGATGATTAAGAAAGTCAACCTTTTGAAAGAATTTATGTATACATGCAAATTATTTTCTGCACGTACGCCATACACCATTAGAGGTTTTATGTTGCACATGACAATTTACAATTGTATGTTATATAAGACATAAGTGATGAAAGATGATCGTCTGTTTAAAAACTACAAGTGGAAATTGAATTAAAAAAATTGATAGAAGCTTATGCTCACTACAACTTTAAGAATAGCTAACTTCGTTCCATGTTTTCACTCGGTAGATGTTCCCAAGGAAAATACAGTACCTGAAACTAAAAGTTGAGCCGAAAGGCACGGGTAAATCTGACACCGACTTGAATGAATATGCATACATAATCAGAAGTACACAAACAAAAATTAACAAGATATCAATTATCGAGAACAGACTTTATCGTGACTGAGGTAACTTATCAATCTTAGATAAAAAGAAACGTCACAACAGATGATCATGATCTCACATGCAGAGGAATGAAACTGTATGCAGTTATGGTCATTGCAGATAAGAAGCGGTGACGATTCAAGTATTTTGACCAAATAATGAGGATGAAACATCTTAGACAGATGTTAAATCTTATGAAGCAATAATTCGATATTAAATATTAAATAATTAACATCCAATCAACAATAAATTCATTAACACAATCACATTGAAAAATATATGAGTACACAGTCAATAACCATTATCAAGTGAATTAAAATAAAGGCATAAAAGTTAACTATCTACCTCTCTGATTTTTTTCAGCTAAGTTAACTTATATGTTTAATTTTAATTTATAAATTATAAATCAGTAAAAGGTCATTTTTTATTACAGGAAAGAATATCCCAAGACAAAAAAAGAAAAAATTTCCAGCATATCGAGCCTTATGACATTCTTTCTTATGAATATAATTGCAAACAAGTAAACGGTCAACCTCAGAATCCATAGTACCGTGGGTAGCCCAAGAATCTACCGATGTAGTCGTATTGATGGATGAATTAATAGAATGCGAACAACATCACAACATAATACCGGCATTTCTACAAACTCACACATTGAGAATAACACAGATCCCAAATACTTTTAACACGTTAAACTAGCATTGTGCCTAAACATTTCTATGAATACCGTTGCATTACATTTCAAAATTAAAAATATTCAAAAATTGTACCGTAACTCGTCTATTCAACTTAAATGCATGCATACAATCCAAAAGTGGAATGGCACCTATAAATCTTACCATCTTCATATTTTCACTTCAAGATTGAAGAAATGAGTTTCAGAATTCCCGTTCTGATTGAACAAGGTCCATAATGATACCTTATTTGATGATTAACCACGAAGACATGTCAACCCATGATATCTTTCTGAATAGACAAAACATAACCGCTTTGCGAGTCCAAAGAAGAACTCATTACCACCACCATGCCACCGGAGACCAGTGACCAGAGAAAGAACTGTGCCAAGGAATTCAACAGCATTTTATTGAGTCTCAGTGAACAGCCGCTAATGCAGATTCAAATCACTAAAGGAACAGGAAATATAGTATCGTATAGGAAAAGGAAACAACTTCATAATGGTAACATATTCCAAAATTCAAAGCTCTCTATCACGATTACGCTTACTTCAGAGGCCTTGTGAGGAAAGTATTTGACGCATCCCGCTAGCAGCTTTAAAACAGGCATCGACTCAAAAGGAAACGAGCAACAAAATGATGACATAGTAATAATCAGTCGCATTGCAAAATGAAGAGGAGGGTGATTCTGAAGCTCATAGACTTGACATTGAAAAAATCGATATTGGTCTTAAAAATTCACAAACATCGATCATTCCCAATCTCTTGGTCTCCAACATAAACAGACAGACTTGCCCCAATAAGCATTAGAGTGATGTCGCCGACAAAGCTCAAGCCCCCATCTTTTATCCAATAACGTGAAACGGCATCAAATTTCTAGCCATGGGGAAAAAAGGATATAGTTTAAACATCACCAATAATAGCAATAAACAAACTCGCTGCTTGAGCATTTGTATTTTGTGTATCTGCAGGTAACCCAATAAAAGTGATGCACAGGCAAGGAGAGAATTGCATGAGTTTTAAGCCAGTAAGAAAATAATTTATCTCACAAAAAGTTAACCCCGCAATGGACTTTTTAAGTACCTTTTAAATCTGCTGCTGAGACAGTAATTCTATGAAAGTTAAACCATAGTAATTCGCTGATGGTTTCATCCCATGTTGAGAATAGGTGCCTTTAATTTCCAAACACGTGATGATATCCATTTGGTATGACATAGAAAAAGTGTAAAAGAGAAATTTATTAGACCATTATTTTCACACAGCCTGTATTTGCATTCTGACCTCAGGAGAGGGAGAGGGAGAGGTCAGAATAGTATGGGATTCTAGCATTTTCCTTACATTCTAAGATTCATTATCACCTGTCAGCTTCAGGCAATTGATTCCCAGGTGCCCAGCCTTTTTTATTCCACTCCCAAACCATCTCCTGTAACAAAGCCTTAGATGGGGCAACATATATCTTGGCACAATGTTTGAAAAACGTGGCAGCAGAAGTTAGCTACCTCTACACGGAGACAACAACCTCACTAACCATTACACCTAACATTATTCACTATATGCAAAGCTTCAGCCATATTTCGAGCAAAATACAGCTTTTAAGGAAAGATTCATTTGAATTAAAAAGTTGACTCAAGGAGCACAAGTACGGAGCACACACATAATTTCTGTAGTTTCTGCACATGGAGTTAATTGTCCTCTTTCTAAGTGAAGTGATGAGTGAAATATACGGCACTGGGTAAAGGACTTACTGTTTACAGTGTTCCATTTACATGTATAAATTTGTCCTCTCAAGAAAATGGACCTAGAGAGAAGCCTCAAAAAGAAAAGCTCAGAGAGTACTGTTTTACAGCTTCCGTTTGGCACAGAATTTCCATTATTCATGTGAGGATATTAGAAGCAGCAAATACAAGGAAAGTCTTAGCTGTAGACCAAGAAGTAAATCCCCTTTATAGATATGTACAAGTCTAGAGGAGCTAACAAAACATACAATTTTATTGACCCTCATAGTGGTTCATTGCAAATGGATGAAAAGAAACCCACAAATCCATTTCAAAACAAATCATTAAGCCCACTCTAGCAGGCCACGATTAATTCATGACGGATCAAAGTGTTTACATGCAATGGACATTTGAAAAACTTTCATATGCATAAGGATAAATCATCTTCATCTATCAAGCCACCCACCCAAATCATATCAATGGACCACAAGGCATGCATCCAATGCAAGTGCATGCTATATTCTAATACATCTAGAAATGCCCTCAAAACAAACAAGAAAATGCAATTATGCCTCGTAAGAGTGCATTACATATAGCTGTAAGCACACCAACCCATTTGTACAAATCAGGCGGTAATACTCAGTTCCATTACAGAGTCCATACCATCTAAAGAGAGAAACAAATGAATGAAAGGAACCATTTAAAGAAGTGTAAATTATCTAACCATAGAAAGTGACCCACACGTTATCACCCTCCTCAGGGAATGTTCAGGGCCCAACCTCTATATTCGACTCCCAAAGCTTCTCCCACTCCCTCTCCCAAGGGGCTACATATATCACAGCACCATGTTTGAAAGTCATAGAAGCAATAGTTAGCTACTTCTACACGACAAATTCATTAACCTTTAAACTTAATATGATTCATTATATGCAAAGCTACGGCCATTTTTCGAGCAAATTTACCACTTTTAAGGAAAGATTCATTTGAACCAAAAAGTTCACTCAACGAGAACAAGAACCGAGCGCACACAAAAAATTCTGTAGTTTCTGAACATGGAGTTAAAAGTGATTAGAGAAATGAACGGCACCTAGTGCAACTATGTAAGGGACTTCCTAATTTGAGGGTTCCATTTACATGTATAAATCTCTCTTCTCAAGAAAATGGACCTAGAGAGAAGCCTCAAAATGAAAAGCTCAAAGAGTACCGTTTTGCATTATTTATATTGGAGTGGAAACAAATAGGAACGTTTTACCTCTGGAGTTAAATAAAATACCTGCAAGCATGATTTAAACTCATGGGCTACTTAAGAAAGCTAATTATCCTTAATCATTTGCGCAGAAAATTGGCCCGTTAATATACTTTTCTTCACACCAAGACGAGGCTTCAAAAATTACCCTTTGCAATTTTATTTTATTTTTTGCCAGAAGAAAAGTCGCCCTTAATAATCAGACAAATAAACCAATCACAGTACAGACATAAATGCAACAAACTACCAAACTCAACCTGCACCAACACGATTAAAAACAGTACTGGGAAAAAGCACAGAATCTTGATGAACTAAATTTCGAAGTTGAGGTGGTGGGCAGAGAACCAAATACCTAGTTCCTACCGTGGAAGGATGAGGGGACACAGCTAATTTCAATAGCATCACCAAGCCACTGCCTTTTGACGCTCCCTTCTGCATGGTGCAGAGCCGCCACACCTTCAATGTGCAAATCTTAATGACTTACAAAAATGATTCTTTAGCATCAACCTGCTGTGCATTGCCAATTCATTATGCTTCCACTTTCCAGACGGTTATCAACCAAACGAATTTACAGCAGCTCTCAGTTAAAAAGGGGCTAATCACAAAAACAACTGAAACGAGTTTCTTGACCAAAAATAATGGCATCCTGCAACTTAGTAAACTGATCTTGTAATTTTGAAATCAATATGTAAGATTTCATCTTTCCTAGAACTAATCTTTTTGTAGACTTCAACAGATTTTTCAACTTCTTGTGCAAACCTCTCGTGCGAAACCTATGGCTTGTATATGAATGCGTCGACATTTCAAATATCATATGCTTGATCTCTATCAGTTCAGATCAAAGCACAGACGGTGAAAAGAACAAAATAACATGTTTAAACAATTCAAACAAGTTACGAGACGGTGGAAAAGACGAAATATGCTATAAGTGTAGGAGAATTCCCATTGACATTATGATTGAATGCATACATACCTTGAGAACTTCGGCAAACAATAAACAGACAAATGGCAGGAGTTTGGGTTGAACTTCCGCATCACATGGCAGAAGCTTCAAGATTCCCCACTGAAACGGTCACCCAAGATTCCCATTAACCTCGTTTGGGTCGCAGGGTGTATATATATTGGATTATTGGGTACGCCTGAATTTGGCGCGTAAAACGGAAGCTTAATTTCTTGACAATTAATCCAATCAATATTTCCAACAGCTGTTAATATAAATTAATGAATAAATGACAGTTGTTGCGGCCACAATTTAATGGACTACAGTTTTGACAGCCGTAATTTCTAGGAATGCCGACTGGATCGCTAGCCGCAACAGTTGTAATTTTTATGAGCTGGCAAAAATTAAAAAGATGTAATTCTTAGAACATTTATTTTGATTGGTTATAATTATGCCATAGAAATCTACCCACCGCCCTCTTTGTTGTTAATTACATATTTGACTTTGTGACAACTGTTTGTTTCTGAAAAATATAAGTTCTTACAGCTGTTAAATTTTAAATTTTTTAGTACGCAATGGACCACAAGGCATGCATGCAATCGAAGAGCATGCTATATTCCAATACATCTAGAAAGGTCCTCAAAACAAACAAATGCAATTATGCCTCGCAGGAGTGCATTACATATAGTTGTAAGCACACCAACCCATTTGTACAAATCAGGCAATAATACTCAATTCCATCACAGAGTCAATACCATCTGAAGAGGGAAACAAATGTTTAAAAAGTGTAAATTATCTTTGCTAACACTGAATGGGTATTCGGTTACAAATTTACAGTATATTATCCTAGGATCAGCTTTAGCTGCTGTCTCAAATGATTTCATGCCCCACTGAATGGGGTCTCAACTTGACAAAATGTCAGCTAAAGCTATCGGGAGATTGACCTAAGCCTACCATTGAGTTAGATGTCTTGAAAGTGCCTATGACCTAAGGCAAAAGCCATGACTGGAAGGACATGAAAATAAGAGAAGCTGCCAATTAAAGGATAGCAAATGAGAATTTGCATTCATGATTATTTCAATAATATTACCTTCTCTTTAACCATGCCAACTCCAGGTACTTGATATGCATCACAAAACAGAGGTTGCCATACTGCTCCCGAATTAGGTATAGAACATGAAAAGATGAATCACAGGTGAAGCAGTCATTTGCCAGAATATAAATTCTTTCTTCTCTTGTCTCAATGAGCTTCTTCCTCTTCCCCTTATCTTTGTCAGCATTAAACTCATTCAAGATCTTCTCATTGGGTCTAAGTTGTGTCCTTCAATTTCAACCCCATAATTTTGTCAATACCCCCAAATGACAAATTATATTTTAGTATATCATAATTATATTATTATAACTACACTCCTGCCAGAGATTTCATCGACAAGACAAATAACACGGAGGGCATCTTCTAAAGTGTAGCTTTTCGGGGTTCACATTACCTGTTTCATAGTGTCAAATCTCAAATAATACTTTGTCATCAACCTTCTAGGCTCTGAAAGAAATTAAAAGGCATAAAATAAGAAACTAAAGATGTGTTAACCTTTCACACACAAACAGAGTGACAATTGTACCTTGGTACATGCTTCCCCAAACGATCACCAGAAATTCCATTTTTAAATGCATATTTTTTGGGTTCTGCTTGTGAAGAAAATACAATTATCAAATAGGAGAGACTTTAATGAATCCAATAGAAATCCTAGATTACATACCCTTCAACTTCTCACATACAAGTACGGAACATTTCATCCATTCAATTGCTACCGTCATTTGAACAATTTCTGCAGTCAAATGCTCCAACACACCTGAGAACAATCTACAGTAAGCAAAAAGCCACTTCTATTAGTCGCATAAACACCAACATAGACTACCAACTCACATCCACAATCATTGTTATCGCTTTGAAGAAAGCGTTTGTAATTTTGACAAAACTAGACAAAGTTCATTTGCATACCCCCATAATGGATATTAGAGTGACAAAAAGTCATATTTGAGAGACTTGCTGAGCTGCTTCTTGTGCTCCCTTTCTTGTTGAACAAAATACAAGTGCAGATTTCCCACTTGAATATTGCATATCTGAAATCAATTCCACATGTAAAATGATGAAATCTTTAAAACCAGATTTGTCAGGCAGACTGTGCTCATGGAGCTGTTATATTTGGAATAGTGGATGACAAAGCTAGAAAGCAGACATGAGAGAGAACTTGATTTCATTTTAGGACTGCGAGAAACCGTTTTTATTCTACTAACAACAGCTTCCAGAGCAGCTCCTCCGGGATCCTTCAAAACAAGATTTGTCAGGCAGAGAGTGGCATGGAGCTGTTGTATTTGGAATAGTGGATGAGACAAGAAAACAGTCATGAGAGAGAACTTGATTTCATTTTAGGATTGCAAGCAACCATTTTTATTCTACTAACAACAACTACCAGAGCAGCCCCACGCGGATCATTCAACAAATGAACTTGCCACTATGTTTCAAAATCATAATAGCAATAGCAATAGTTAACTACTACTATACGGAGATCAGCATATTCGTCAAGAATAGATTCATTTTATCTAAAAAGTCGACTCAAGGAGAATAAGAACCGAGCTCAAAACAAAATCCCTGTAGTTTCTGAGTGTGGGAATAAATGTACTCTTTTTAAAAGGAGTGATGGGAGAAATGTATGGCAGCCTAACCGTTTTGAGAGTTCCATTTACGTGTATAAGTCTCTCCTCCGCAGAAATAGACATAGATAGAAACCTCAAAATGCAAAGCTCAAAGAGTATTGTTTTACCACTTCCAGTTGGGCAGAAATTACTGTATTCACATCGGAGTGGAAACATATAGGAAAACATTCACTCTGGAGCGAATTAAAATACCTGCACATAAAATTTAAACTCATCGGATGATTAAGAAAGTCAACCTTTTGAAAGAATTTATGTATACATGCAAATTATTTTCTGAACGTACGCCATACACCATTAGAGGTTTTATGTTGCACATGACAATTTACAATAGTATGTTATATCAGACATAAGTGATCAAAGATGATCTTCTGTTTAAAAACTACAAGTGGAAATTGAATTAAAAAAAAATTGATAGAAGCTTATTCTCACTACAACTTTAAGAATAGCTAAACTTCGTTCCATGTTTTCACTCGGTAGATGTTCCCAAGGAAAATACAGTACCTGAAACTAAAAGTTGAGCCAAAACGCACGGGTAAATCTGACACCGACTTGAATGAATATGTATCCATAATCAGAAGTACACAAACAAAAATTAACAAGAAGATATCAATTCTCGAGTACAGACTTTATCGTGACTGAGGTAACTTATCAATCTTAGATAAAACGAAACGTCACAACAGATGATCATGATCTCACATGCAGAGGAATGAAACTGTATGCAGTTATGGTCATTGTAGATAAGAAGCCGTGATGATTCAAGTATTTTGACCAAATAATTAGGATGAAACATCTTAGACAGAAGTTAAAAACAGAGAGAGAGAGAGAGAGAGAGAGAGAGAGGGAGGGAGGGAGGGAGGGAGGAGGAGGAGGAGGAGGAGGAGGCTAGATCAGCTATAAAACAATAGAATCAAGTCATCAACAAAATCCAAGAAGCTCCACGGTGAGGAAGTAAGGGAGATTCATCAAACAGTTTCGAGGCCAAATTAAAATTAAAAAAAGTTAAAACAAAGCAAGAAGCGGCGACGCCTTCCGGCACAGGGCTGAAAACCAGGCAGGGAAAAGATGACGAAGGCAATAAATTCAAATCTAGCTTCTAAGCCAGACTGTACAAATCAATCTCACCGGATTTTGGGGAAAGACAAAGCCCTAAGGCTTGAACCTAACGGAGAACAACCACGCAGGGCTGATAACGGTGTACGGCGTCCAACGGCGAGCTTGGCCATTCGTCGACGACGAAAAATGGGAGGGAAATTCTTCGACAACTGTTCTAATTGGAGTTTTACTTGGTGATCAGAAAATAAGGTGCAATCCAACGAAAGATTGAATTTGGAGCAACCCGCGAGAAATACCCAGTCCGTCACAAGATGAGCAATGAATGGATTGGGCTACAACAGTAGAGATCGGATTGAGACGGACGGTTGAGGAAATCGGATCACTCCATTGAAGACCTTGGAGTCTATATGCACACAACTTAGCGTAAGCCGTAAGTTACGGGAACCAATCAAAATAAATAAAAATTTAAAATTAATTTGCAACAGCTGTCGAGTTTTGAAAAATATAAGAAATTGAGTGTTTACGGCTATAACAGCTGTTTTTCTTTTAGAAATATAAATTGATTAATTGATTACCCCTTTAACAACTATTTTTCTTTAAAAAGATAAATTAATTATAAGTACGACAACTGTAAATTTTTAGAAACTATAAATTAATTAAATGACACAGTCAAAATAACTGTCAATTTTTTTAAAAATATAAATCTATTGATTCCCATTAAAAAAATTAAATCTTATGAATTAATAATTCAATATTAAATATTAAATAATTAGCATCAAATCAACAATAAATTCATTAACACAATCACATTGAAAAATATATTTGAGTACAAAGTCAATAATCATTATGAAGTTAATTAAAACAAAGCCATAAAAGTTAACCTATATATTTAATTTTAATTTATAAATTATAAATAAGTAAAAGTTAAGTTTCTATAACAAGAAAGAATATCCAGGACACAAAAAGAAAAAATTTCCAGCATATCGAGGCTTGACATTTTTTTTTATAAATATTTTTTTTTTGGTACAATTTTTTTTTTTTATAAATATAATTCCAAACAAAGAAACTGCCAACCTCGGATCCATAATACCATGGGTAGCCCAGGAATATACCGATGTAACCATATTGATGGATGAATTAATAGAACGCCAACAACATCGCAAAGTAATACAGGCATTTCTACAAACTCAGACATTAAGAATACTACGGATCCCAAATACTTTCAACACGTTAAACAAACGTTGAGCATAAACTTTTCTATGAATATTATTGGATTACATTTCAAAATTAAAAATATTCAAAAATTGTACCGTAACTCATCTATTCAACTTTAATGCATGCATAGAATCCAAAAGTAGAATGGCTCCTATAAATCTTACCATCTTCGTATTTCTACTTCAGGATTGGAGAAATGGGTTTCAGAATTCCAGTTCTGATTGAACAAGGATCGTGCATAATGATACCTCAGTTGATGATTAACCAGGAAGACATGTCAACCCATGATCTTTCTGTACAGACAAAATATAAACGCTTTGCGAGTCCAAGGAATTCAACAGCATTTTGTTGAATTCAACCACCACCATGCCACCGGAGACCAGTGACCAGAGAAAGAAGTCAAAGAACTGTGCCAAGGAATTCAACAGCATTTTGTTTAGTCTCGGTGAGCAGCTGATAATGCAGATTCAAATCACTAAAGGAACAGGAAATATAGTATCGTATAGGTAAAATTGGCCTCTTCATATACTTCTGCACACCTAGAGGAGGCTTCAAAAAGTACCATTGCAATTTTTTTTTTTTTTTTGCCAGAAGAAAAGTGCCCCTTAATAATCAGACAAATAAACCACTCACAGTACTGACATAAAAGCAACAAACTACAAAAGTCAAAACAAACCCAACCTACACTAACACTATTAGAAACAGTACTGGGAACAAGTACAGCATCTTCATCAACTAAATTTCGAAGTTGAGGTGGTCGGCAGAGAACCCAATACCTAGTTCCTACCGTGGAAGGATAAGGGTAGGGGTGGGCACGGGTCGGGACGGGACCGGGACAACCCCGTCCCGAGTCCCGTCCCGATACAGTGACGGGACGGCACAATGTGTCCCGTTTCCCGTCCCGTCCCGAATTTGTCCCGATCCAATCGGGACCGGGACTGGTTCGGGACGGGTTCGGGAATTCCCGAAAATGAACTTATTAATTCCATCGTATTCCTGTTCCAAAACGTCAATATTTCAGAGGCAAATTAACAATGTTATAAAATCTTACAGAAAGAGGAACAACAAGCTTCACACAAGCTTTTCCTTCCACCAAATGTTCAAAGCAATGCCCTAACAGAACAATCCATCACTAAGTAAGCAAAATCACAATTCTCATCATGATCATATACTACAACAGATTAAAACAAAGAAGCAAAGTAGCAAACAATCAAAAAACTAAAGACATTGTTGGTTCTTCAATGTTCCACTTCACCCACTGATGTTAATGGTTCATCTGCAAAAAAAAATTCAAGAGAGAGAGGATAATTAAGAAATAAAACAACATTAAATAAATAAAATCATATCTAAAATAAAACAATAAATTTGAGTCTTTTTGTTGGTTTCTCTTCTTCCTCAATATCTTCTGCTTCTCCTTCTGTCTCTTGTGCTTCAACTACATCTTGATGTTCAACATCTTCAGTCTGTTCTAAGTTCTCTTCAGCAGTAGGTACAGCTGCCATCCTCCTGTAAAATAGGGAAAAATTTGTATCAGCCATTGAAAAATTTGATTTTGAAAGATATCATTTGGAAAAATTCTGAATGTCGAACAAATCAAATTCACAATGCATTTATAGACCATATATTACTTAACAGAATAAACTTACTAAGCATACAATATATGCATGTATGGTCACTCTCACTAGTGCTATTTCCACAAGGTCAATGTTCACACCTCATAAATAAGAGAATAAATGCAGGACGGAAACAGGGAATCTGTGTATTATGGATTGAAGATGCTTCTACAGTAAAAAAGGGATTTCCAGGATGTCATGCTGGTGCATATATTGGAAATGAGATTTAGTTCCAGAATTATGACTTACTGATCCTAATTAAATGAGGTTTAGTTCCAGAATAAACTAAAAAAAATGACAAGATTCCCAAACAAATAAGTAAATGAAGCATATGAGACAACAAGCAATGACATTCCAACTGAGATTGTAAACCTAGAAAATCCAAAGCAGACAATGAATCCAGAGGAAAGGATTGATCAAAGATCTCCAAAACACTTGTTCAGTGATTCGGCTCCAGATGGAATCTTCGCATATTGCTCTTGCTGGAATTTGCCAGCGGTGTCAAAGGAATAGCCTTGAATTTTGAGAATGAGAATGTGGGAATTGTTGAATTTCTCTAGTCCTACATTAATTCAACAATTCCCACATTCTCATTCTCAGAAATGGATGATTTGAGATCTGTTGAATTCAGACCATAAAGCGTGAAAGTCATTTTCAGACGTTTGGCTCTCCATGGGGAAAGATTTGTAATGGTTTGATATCATAAACAAAGGATGTTCAGATTTTAGGTAAGTTAATGCAAAAATCAGAAAGGTGCAAAATATGACGTTGACTCTCCCTTCCTCTTCTGGTGCTCGCTACAGTTGCGGGGTCGGCAGAAGTGCATACAGAACTTACCCTCCTCAACGAGGTATTGAAAAAAAAAATGCCTAAAAGCTATGCATCTGTTAGTGCTATACCCACGATGGAATTTGCAAGATTTTTTGGGGGTTCAATAAGAAAGATTGATTTATCATAGGTAGGAATGAAAGAAGAGGTAGGTCTGAAATCACTCGAGCAATTGAATAGAAGACTCTAACCAGCAAGAAAACAGTAACGAAGCGAATATCCATCTTGGGGACTTGCTCTATAATCATCAAATTTACCAAAATTGCAGTGGTCAATTACCTTGAACAAAAGTGATGGTTTGAGACTCTGAGGAGACAGGTTACGAGCAGCGAGGCAGCGACGTCTAAAATTGAAACTGAGGGAGATGAAGCGAAGCTGAAGCCGAGGATGAGCGATGGAGGAGGAGCAACGACCGGCGACTTGGCGAGAGACCGAATGGGAAGAAAAGGAAGAGAGCTAGGGCTGAAACAGGCGCCGAGTGCCGAGGGATTGTCGTGAGGGAGGCTGAAATGAAATTGAAAGGGCTGAAACACTGAAACACTGAAGACTGAATTGCCTGAGCCCGAGTCCGTGACCTAGTGGTAGTGGGTTACTGAATAGTACTGGGTTTGTTTGAAAAAAAAATATAAATGTAATTTCGGGACGGGACGGGACGACCCGAGGGTCGTGCCGAGACCCGTCCCGTCCCGACACCTGTGCTGTCCCGAACCGATTTTTTCCCGACCCGATCATCCCCGGGACAGGACGGACCCGTCCCGATATTGTCGGGTCCGGGACGGGAACCCCGGGACGGGATGTATTTGACTAGCTTATCATAAGGGGACACAGCTAATTTCAATAGCATCACCAAGCCACTCCTTTTGACGCTCACTTCTGCATGGTGCAGAGCCGCCACAACTTCAATGAGCACATTCCAGTGACCTACAAAAAAGATTCTTTAGCATAAACCTGCTGTGCATTGCCAATTCAATATGCTTCCACTTTCCAGACAGTTATCAAGCAAAGGAATTTACAGCAGCTCTTAGTTAAAAGGGGCTAATCCCAAAAACAACTGAAACGAGTTTCTTGACCAAATATAATAGCATCCTGCAACTTAGTAAACAGACCTTGTAATTTTGAATTCAATATGTAAGATTTCATTTTTCCTAGAACTAATCTTTTTGTAGATTTCATCTTGTAGGAACCTCTCGTGCGAAACCTATAGCATGTATATGAATGCCTAGACTTTCATATATCATATGCTTGATCTCTATCAGTTCAGATCAAAGCACAGAGGATGAAAAGTTGGAAACATGAATGAATAAAATAACACGTTTATATAATTCAACAAGTTACCTGACAGTGGAAAAGACGAAATATGCTACAAGTGTAGGAGAATTCACATCGAGATTATGATTGAATGCAGACATACCTTAAGAAAATCAAACAACCAACTCCGTGGAGCTTTCCCTAGGCATCTCACAGACTCAGACCACGCCTCTATGAAATTTTCATGCTTTGACCTATGCTTCTAGGGGATTGTAACACTGGCAATAATGAAAGTAATACTTCCATGCACCTCTGAACTTTGAGATAATGTCAAGAGCATCCAAAGAGACTACTTCATCTAGGCATTGATAAAGACCTTTCCAGCATGAGGTGCGTAACAAGCTCTTTTGATAGGTATCAGAGTCTTGGTATGAAGTAGCAGAAAACAGATGATTACACACATCATTGAAAAGTTTCTCATGCCTGGAGCTTGAAAATACTTTAACAAGGTCAGCTAGATGAATTAGCAGATGTGATTGCAGATGCAGTTCAAGTGCCCTGAACCTGGAAAACTCAGATAGCTCATCAAGAAAAGTTTAAAGTGAATCAAATTGTTTGGCATGAGCTAGTGCGAACTGCACACATTCAGCTCCTAGAGTTCCTTGCTTATAAGAAGAATCTGCTGGCAACAACTCAGAAAACTGGGCTTCATATCTTATAAAACGCCTGATAATTGCTCCCCAATCCAAGCTTGCCAATCTGGGAGCTTTTGAAAGGCACCTCAATACAGTAACAACTGTGCTAACATGTATAATAGTACCTTCCTGAACTTGTACGAGGTATATAATGAGAAAATCAAATGAAAATATTTCCCTTAATGTAATAGTGACTAAATCTAGGATAAATTTTACAATTATGACATGCAACAATATCTTGAAAAGAGTAAATTAGGAGGATCAGAAGCAACTACCAATTAAATGTATATTTGTTGTCACTTGTCCGTAAGTCACACAAGCATTACAGACAAGTTTGCGAGTGTGTATTGTGTATGTGTTGGGGAGGGAGGAGGAGAAAGCATCACCATTATCTTCTTGTCATGATTATAACCATGCATGTATCATCAAATGGGGTTCGGCCTCCCCGGATGCACATCTACACCATAAAAAGGTCAGGCAATTTTTCCCCTTTCAAGCTGAAGTGAAGAATCGGAAGCAAATGCACATAACTAGTGTTTTCTTTTGGTTTGAGCGCCACTTTCATCTTCTCTACGAAACTTGTCCTACGGAAACCACTTTCACAATTCAAGTAGACCTCTGACAGGCGTAGCTATTAAGGCTTAGAAGTCACTCCCATGTCTTAATCACAGGATATTAGGCTTTTCTGTATACGCAATGACCACAAGACCTCTTTTAAGTCACTCCCATATATTTTTTTTCATGAAGGAGAATGATGTTGTCTTCTCCCACACCAATGATCTGTAAGAGAGCATGTTCGCAAATGCACTAATGGGACTAACTCTGACATGCAAGTCAGTATAACCACTTGTTTGGACTTTCCTTGTTTGTGCCTCTCGATTTCTTCAAGCTTCATATCAATTTTTGGAGGTAACGATACTAGAGAATCCTTGATATGGTTCCCAAATGTGTATTTTCGAACAGTTACAAATTTACAATTTTTGTATCCAGGGATCGGCTTCAGCTGGTATCTCAAATGATTTAATGCCCACTGAATGCAAAGCCTTGAAGGACATGAAAATAAGAGAAGCAACAATTAAAGGAGGGCAAATGAGGATTTGCTATCATGTTTATAGGAATAATATTACCTTCGCCGTAACCAAGCCAATTCCAGACACTTGTTATAACAACAAATCCTCATTTGCCCAAAATTCCAGACACTTGTTTAAAATTTCTAATCGAGATTTTGTCCAAAATTAATTCTGAAATTAAGGTATCTAAACACACAAATTCAGTCTTAAATGTATTACCTAAAAAATTAATTTTAATTATAAATATAAGATATATTTTTTATATTTATCAATTTTTTTAAAATTATTTTTATTGATATTCTTTTAATAATAAATCAATAATGGAGTAAGAAATTGAGAAAAATTATTAAAAAAATAATTAAGATATTTTAAAAAATAAATCGTATTAAATAATTTATATAATATTTTTAATTAATTAAATAAATTAAATATGATATAGATTAAAGATAAGAAGAGTTTTATTCTTTCTTCTTAATACTTAATTTTAAAAAGTATATATATTATCTTTTTTGCTTAATAGAAAGGCATCTTATTTTTTTATATGTCATTAATTATATTAAAATATATAGCGACATTCTAACTTTGTAAATTTATCCTGACAACTGTATATTTACGTGACAGCTGTAAATTTATCCTGTTCAATTCAACTTTTTGAAAATATAAATTGATTGATTGATTGCAACGGTGACAACGATAAAAAAATATGGGTGATTAATTGTTTATAACTATAACAACTTTTGCCCTCTTTTGAAATTTTAAATTGATTACAATTATAGCTGTAATTTTTTTAAAAATGGGAATTTATTGATTGACTAAAGAGTGGTTGATATAACTTGATTATAATTAAATAAAATTAAAATCCAAACCTTTATAAGTGTCTTCGCTGTAATCGATTAATCCATAAATTTATATTTTTTTAAAATTTAAGATAAAAGAAAATGTTAGTACCAAATAAAAAATAAAAAAAAATAAAAAACTATTATTTAAAATCTAAAATTTTAAATCAGTAATTCTAATTTCATAAAAAAATATTTATCATAAGTATTAATCTATCTTATCAAAATTTTAAGAAAATGACAAAACTGCAAAGTAACATCTCTTTATAGGATTTACAACTTTTATAATATTTTTATTATTATAGTAAAAATATTTATTATTCTATTTAATAATTTAGTTATAAATAAACTTCTTAATAAAAATGATCAAAATTATCACAAAAGTCGTCAATCACATTTTACGAGTTATAATTGACTAAAATAATTATTTATAACTAAATTATTAAAGAGAATAGTAAATATTTTTACTACGATAGTTAAAATTATTATAAAAATTATAAATCTTATTACATAAATAATAATTGATCCAAGTAATTACTTATAATTAAGCTGTTAAATACAATATTAAACATATTAACGAAGGTGATCAAAATTATTATAAAAGTTATCAATACTACGAGTTATAATTAAATTATTTGTAACTAAGAAAACTGATTAAATAATTAAAAAAATTTAACTCTATTCTAATTTTTAAAATTTCAACTAAGAAAAAATTATCCTCCCCACCCCTCCAAATTCCTTGAACCAATAGGGCTGAAAGGGAAAACTGATTAAATAAGTAGATTATTGTGACAAATTTTCTCGTACGGTTATCTCCATTAATTACATATCCTGAAGTGCGAGTTGAACATGCAGAATTCAGGAAGGAGGGCTTTGGATTCCACATCGCTTACTTTATCCCACAAATAGAGCTGGTAAAACGGGCCCAGCCCGCGGGTTGGGCCCGTTTTACCCTAAGGAGAGGCGGGTTCGGGCTGGCAAAATGCCAGCCCGTTTTTGGGCGGGCTGCACAGCCCGCCCCCCCCTCAGCCCGCCAATTTGGCGGGCTGGCCCGTTTAGTGGCGGGCTGGCCCGCCAGCCCGCCACTTTTTTTTTTTTTTTTTTTTAAATTTAATATTATTATTTAATATTTATTTTACTTAAATGTTATTTTGAATACTCCTATTATCGAATATTAGTAAAGATAATTACTTATTTGTTAATATATGTTTACATATTATAATTGATTAATATTATGTTAATATTTATTTAGATTTATAATTATAAAATTTGAGATTTTTTTATAAAAAATAAAAATTTTTAAGAGTATAACATGAGTAATTTTTTTATTATACTAATATAACATTAGAAATTTTTTATTAGTATTTTAAAAATGTTAAAAATATTTTTTTTTAAATTAAAAAAAAAAAAAAAAAGTGGCGGGCTGGCGGGCTGGCGGGCCAGCCCGCCACTAAGGGGGGGCGGGCTCGGGCTGGCGTTTTGCCAGCCCGTTTTGCGGCGGGCTGTACAGCCCGCCCCGTTTGTTGGCGGGCTGGGAGCGGGCTGGCCCGTTTTTTGCGGGCCAGCCCGCATTCCCAGCTCTACCCACAAAGATTAAGGCATATCATTTATCTTTTGAACTTAGAAAAAATTTATGCGAATAAACATATTAAATTTCTAATAATCAACTATTATAATGGTTTCACAAGTTTCCTTGATCCCACGGAAAAACACAAAAATACAAAGGTCTTCGAAACCGTCTTTGAAATCTAAGGGTGTGTTTGGATTAGCTTTTGGAGAATAGATTATGGGAATAATAGATTCTGGAGAATAGATTTTGGGTAGAATAGATTTTGGGAAGAATAGATTTTGGGAATAAAGATGTTTGGATGATTAGTAGTAGAATCACTTTTTATATTGGTAAATTACTAAAAAGGGTATGATATGATTAAAAGTAAGAGAGATGAAAGATGATAGAGAAGAAAAATGAGAGAGAAGAGAGTGTAGAGAGGAGAGAGGAGAGAGAAAAAGAGAGATAAGAGAGGAGAGAAGAGAGAGAAAAAGAGAGATAAGAGAAGAGAGATGAGAGATAATAGAGAGGAGAGAGGGTGTAAAAAAAGTAAGGGTATAATAGTAATTGGATAATCCAAAACCTAGGTTTCAAAGAAAAAGCTATTTTCAGTAGCTTATTTAAAACCTAGGTTTCAAACCGAGGTTTTGTCCAAAATTAATTCTCAACAAAAATTGCTGTTTGTGTGAAAATTTTCCAAACCGAAGTTTTGTCCCATAATTGATTCTCAAACCGAGGTGCCAAACAGGCACTAAGTCACTTGACGGCTTGCTCAATATTCACTACGTCGTACAAGGTAGTGACAGTGACTATGTAATATATCTTAATGGTGAGGAAATTAATGTGAAATACTGACTTTATTTGTCTGCATTAGGAATTCGACCCCTTCTTCGTGATACGGGTTTTGTGGAAGCAAATTTTTAGCTTTTGGAGGAAGAAAATACGTTTAAGTACAGAACGTACGTATGCGGTAGGAGGTCTTTTCATTCCCAGACTTTGTTTCTACGTGCACCTGGGATCACTACACATGCATTATTCAAGTTGCCCATTCTTTTTTAGGAGAACTACTCAGAAATCTATAAAAAAAAATTATTATAAAAAAATTATATAAAATTATCAAATAGTTTTAAGGGATATAAGAATAATAAATTCAATTTATACGACCATTAAATTATCATTATATATATAAATAATAAGTTTTTAAGAATGCGATATATAAATGATAGTTACAGACAGTTAATAACAACTTAAAATAATACAGATAATAATTAATAAAAATACGATAACAATTTAATATAGCACAAATAATAATTTAAAGTTATAATCATATGCCTTTAATTATTATTTATATCAAATTTTTATGATCACATCCTTTATTTTAACACATTTATTATGCATCTAGAAGAACTACATTTCAGGCGAGTGATTAATTAAAGCTTGTAAATTAAAACTTATATTTTTGTCATTAGGTTACTATTTATTTAAAATGTACAGATTTTTTTATCTAATTTTAAAATTTATAACTACTTATAAAAAAATCGTATAAAAGTTATCTAAAATTCCTTAAAAAGCCCTTGAAGCCGTTTACATGAGAAAAAAAAATATCATTCCAATCAGATTATGCTCATATTAATATAATTAATTTGTTTTCTAAAATTACTTTATTTTTAGATAGATTATATACCTTAACTTTAAAAATTTATAACTCAAACTATAAAGTTCCAATTGACATGATTTAAGACTTTTTAATGCGTCTATCCTTTACCCGTACAAATTATCAAGAGCATTGGACATATTTTACTATTTGATATTAAACCAAACAGTGGCCACGCTCTGAAAGTAGCCTAAATTGGACAATCATAATAAAGCATGTTAAAATCATAATTTCACAGCCATACGCATATAACCATTTATCATTCATCATTACAAATCAAACATACATGCTAAGGCCTTATAATAAATCTACACCACTCATAGAATTTGTTAAGCATTTTACAACTTACAGTAAATGTAGAAAGTCCATCTCTCCTTCCACTTACCATTGCCTCTTGCTTGAACTTTTTCCTTAAGAAGCTTGTAACCTAGCATGGCTAGTCATTGGGAGGTGAGATTCAAAAAATCTCAATAACAAACAATTACTATTCAAACGCTAAAATAATTGTCCAAACTCTTGGCAAGCTAGGAAGCATAACAAAACATAAAAATGAATTAAAAGTGAGGCTGCCTCTAGTAAGAAAACAGCCTCTATGTATACCACCTGTGCCAGTTGCCACCCGATCCATCAAAACCTTCAAAACGCCCCAAATTCCGTCCAAGTTATAAGGAAGATTCTACCTTCCCACCCAATATTCCATACGTTGCTCTTTCTCTGCCTCGCATACTACTACCACTCAAATTTCATACCTCACTCTCACTCCACCACATTCAACAAGCACACCCCATAGTTCACCACCATGCAACCTCACTTCTCCCCTAAAGCCGTCGATGTCCATGACAGAGCCACCGTGTTCCGCCCACTCTCGCTCGCCCCACCTCACATGCTTGCCTTCCATCTTGCATGGCTCAACCTCTTCTCATGCTTCTTCTCCACCCTCTCCATCCCTCCCCTCCTCCCCGTCATCCGCCACCACCTCCACCTCACCCCCACTGACATTGGCAACGCTGGCATCGCCTCCTTCGTCGGCTCCATCTTCTCCCGCCTCCTCATGGGCCCCACCTGCGACCTTGTCGGTCCCCGCATAGCCTCCGGCACTCTCTCCCTCCTCACGGCACCTGTCATCCTCGCAACCGCTTTCGTGTCCATACCTCAATCCTTCATCATCATCCGCTTCCTTGTGGGGTTCTCTCTCGCCAACTTCGTGTCCACCCAGTTCTGGATGAGCTCCATGTTCTCCCCCTCCATAGTAGGCCTAGCAAACGGAGTTGCCGCCGGGTGGGCCAACGTGGGTTCGGGTGTCACCCAACTAGTTATGCCTCTCCTCTACTCTCTCATCGTTGTTCCTGCAATTTTCCAAGCAATCCCGGGAATACTATGTGCGTGCCTTCGGGGAAGTATGTGCGTGCCCAGACCCAGAAGGCTAAAGGAGAGAACGTATTCAAAATTGTATTTGAAGGCTTGTCCAATTATAGAGGGTGGGTTTTGGCTCTGCTTTATGGGTTCTCTTTCGGGGTGGAACTAACTACAGACAACATCATAGCACAGTACTTTTATGATAGATTTAACGTGAATATCGAAGTTGCGGGAAGTATTGCAGCGAGTTTTGGGATGGCAAATTTGTTCTCACGGCCGATTGGAGGAGTGATTTCTGATGGCTTGGGAAGGAGGTTTGGCATGAGAGGCAGATTGTGGGGTCTGTGGGTAGTTCAAACGGTGGCCGGACTTCTTTGTGTTTTACTTGGACGTCTCAACTCTCTCGAGTTCTATCCTGGTCATATGTGCGTTCTCTGTATTTGTTCAAGAAGCTTCTGGCCTCATATTTGGCGTCGTCCCTTTCGTTCGAACAGGTTATCTCACTATCTCCTTATTCCTCGTTGAGCTTCAAGACAAAATCACAGAAAATAACATTTGGTAAATACCTACTCATTAAATTTCTTTCTAATTCAAATTAAAAGTGCTGATTTCGAAAAAGATAAATAAATAATGTTTATAACAAATAAAGACTCCGAATGAGTCTGGGACTTTCATTCTTAAATGGTAGGAACACAATTTCCTAACGACGATATGAAACAAAAAGAAAAGATGGCTACGGCTTCTCAGTTTCTCAAATTCTCAGTTAAAAAAATACTAAAAAAATACTTATGCGTCGCATTCTGCAGATCGCTTGGAGTAATTTCAGGATGAAGGGGAGTGGAGGGACTATTGGAGCCGTGGTGACTCAGACGCTGTTGTTTTCAGGGGCCCACTTCTCAAAGCAAACAAGCATATCTCTAATGGGAATTATGATGGTATTGTGCACTCTTCCAGTGAACATTTTGTATTTCCCTCAATGGGGAGACATGTTCTGTGGCCCTTCATCAGACCCCGATTCACCTGAAGAAAGTTATCGCCTGCTTGATTAGGATGATTCCAATGGGTTCTTGGTGCTCATGCCCACAGACACATTCTGCATAAAGCTGAAGATGGAGAAAATACAATCAGTTTTATATTTCTAGAGGCAGAACCCATTAAAATCCATGGAAAAAGCGTCATAATTATAAAAGATAGTTGATATTTTTAGATAGATCTAGGAAGCCAAATAAATCAGTTAATTATGATCAAATCGAATCCCTCAACATGAATTCATATTATATACTCTTCAATCTACCTAAATTAATTAATTAGCTCTTATATTAGTTACAATTAATTGATTTATTTAGTTTCCTAAATCTACCTAAAAAAGTCAACTATCTCTTATAATTAGAAATAGAGGTAACACTTGGTATAGTGATAATGAAGCATTTTACTGGACAAACTGCGTAAAATTATGACACGAGATTGCCAAAGAGATATTTCATAAAATTATTCAAAGGGTTACTTCCACTTGTGGCATCAGTTGCGGAGATTTATCAAATATGCAATGAAAAGTAAGAGAAAAAAATGAACAGAGGAAAGAAAAAAAGATCACTGCTTCCACAGTTAAAAGGATATTCAGAAGCATGCTAACCATAGACACTGCAAATTTTAGTTGCTTCTTTTACATGACTGAATACAAATTCAGATTGCCAATTACCGAATAATTTTTTATTTTCAAAAGGATGATTACAACTGTGAAATTATTCTCAGATCTTACTTAATTTTTCCTTCTCTCAGATCAGCATTTGATATCTTGAGGGAGAAAGTTAAGCGAACAACAGTAAAAAAGCATTTGATATTTTTAAAACTTTTACTTCTGGAAATAACTGCATACTTAAAGCTTCTTAAGAAAAACTATATTTAATTCAGCCCTATCATTCCACAGTAAGTGCAACTTCCCATTGACCACCATAAATACCAACCCAAGCAAACTCCTGTCTCAGTTTAATGATTGCCCAAAAGCTTCAAATTAAACATAAATTGAGGGATTGTTAAACATTAGAAAAAGATTACGCAGTCAGAGTAAAAAGAAATGCCAGCTGTATGGAAAAAGATTACACGGGAAGCGGGATCAGATGATCCTTTCAAGGCAACAAGTTCAACAGGTCATTTTCACAATCCAAATGCCAAAATAACAAGTTCATCAATATTAAGTAAAAGGACCAATAAATTTAACTTAGCCGGTTACCTTGTTAAGTCGCTTTCAGTAAGATGCTTGCAAGTCTGTCTCTAATTAAAGAAAATGCCCCCTGAGGCATTATATGCGGCAAAGTCCACCAGTTACCAAGAACTCCAACCAAAGGGAAATTCTGATTCCTTACTTCAATATTGGCCAGGCAGAGAAGCGTATAGTCTTGAACTTCAACTTTACTGGCGTATAGTGGCTGCAGAGTAAAGAATCACCAGACATCAATTAAAGGCAATCGACTCACCTAACAAACAGATACGTAAAGTACTTAATTCGTAAGTCGCAGGGGGTTTTCTCCCTTACAAACTAAATTTTAAGAGTGAGTTCCCATTCTTGTTTAGGTCACCACCAATCGGTAAAGGGCCAGAAAAATTACTTGTGGTCACTTGATATAAGACTCCATTATAACACTAACTCTAATGAGTTGACATCATAGGTGTCTGCAACCTGCGATGGTCACTCTATCCACCTAGTCACACTCTCAGGAAACCAGTTTTTCGGGGTGGATATGCAATGTTTACTTAGGTTTTCATCCAAATTAGAATATCATGTTACAAATGGAAATTTTTAAATAAACAAGAGATGGCTGCCCACCTTTAATTTATGCAATGAAGGTTCTTCACGCATACATTGTTGGCAAAGCTGCAATAAGAGCAATTTGTCTTGAAATATAATCAAGCAATATGATATAGGCACTGTTCAAATCAAACATTTATTCAAAATACAAGAAAAATCTAGGTTAAGAATGAGAAGAGAGAAACTTTTTAAAACATCTTGGCAAATAAAAAATGAAATTCAAGAATGCTTCGATGTACTATAATGAAGGAAACCTAGTCCAGTAGAATGCTCGAGGTGAGAGGCCAAATAAGACAATAAAGTAAATTATACAGTAAGTTTCTGAAGAAGTTAATGAGGCAATTAGAAGAATGCTTTCAGACCTCATCAACGAAAATGTAAACAGAGTAAGGATTGGGCTTTGTGCTGAGGAGGAATAAAGTAACTTTAATGAGTAGCAGAAAGATTGGATCATCCAAGTTTGCCAACACTGTAAGAAAGAGAAAGACAGGAAGCCAAAATCTCCTAGCAAACGTCCACAAATGATGCCGATGTTCTTCCTCCTCTGAAAGGTCCAGTGAGTCTTCATAAGGGTCATCCACTAAAGCATCCTGAGCTACTTGTCAGAAAAAGGGTACTGAAAGTTATTAGGGTGAGCTTCAAACAAGAGATGGGAAAGGAGGGAGCTACTAATAAGAGAAAAAAGTCAGTCCTAGAAACAATCAGATATTTATCTCACCATCCATAGCATAAGCTATAGCTGACCCATACGCAATTGACACACCTGAAATGATTCCGCTGCTGAACTTACTTCCTGAAAATTTACCAAAAAGCCCCAGTGACGAAAAATAGGATAATGATTAGAAAAAGTTTAATGCATATTTAAATTCCAAGAAGAATAAGTCTCATTCTGGTATTACTTCAAACCAAAAAATGTTGATTTCCAAGCATACTTGGAACCATGATACTAGATAATAAGTAAAGGAGGTTAGTTATGACTTGTTGATCCATCATAAAGCATCATTTGGGGGAGAAAGGAAGCTTCGCATGTTTAATTATGAACAGCATCATATTAGTACGAGTCAGCTTAAAGCGGAAACTGCCTCATAGCATGGATAACTACTGACGACTGCAAGCATATTTAAAAGACCAAGGCTAATAAAGAAACAGCATCTCTAACTGATGGATAGAAGCTATTTGGGCCATGATACGATGCTCACACTACACATCAATAGTAATCTTCCCACAGTCTTCATACGTTTAGGTGCCGCCCCTCAATTCAAAATTCCTGTATTTTCCTCCAAACTACCTTGTCAGATTGTGTACCAGCAATTATCGTCAATGGAATAGCTCGTTGCTACATTTTCAATCCATTATTGTCTCCTCATCTTCCATCTTAATTAGAGCTTTTTAGTGCTCGTAGCTTGTATACAGGCAAAGAGGGAAAACTGACACAAATCATATAAAGTTGACACTAATGTATATTTAAAATAGTATCCTAAACTGAATAGGAAGAGTTGAAGTTTAGCGCTCTAAATTCTCATCAGAAGACTTCGCAAGCTTCAAAATCGAAATATAGACCCATAAGCAACCGAGTTCATAGAGCAATTGATGATGGAAGCAAGAAAACCAAGGGGAAAATTTATATGAAAAAGAGGAACAAAAGAAAATCAAGCAAAATAACAAAAAACTATTACTCACCACAAAAATAGATATTTCTTAGATATTTTCTAGTTATATTTACATTGGATTTGAATATGGAGGCACGTCCGCACGCTGAGGGTTCTATGCTCTTCAGAAATGATTTTACGAAATCGAATTTTCCATAATCTGAAGCAAGGGGAGCCCAAAAAGTAAAACAACAATAGAGAAACGATTAGGACTACACGAAACAGAAATAGCGAAATACAAGTTAAGAAGAAGAACATACTGAACCGCTTCAGATGAGAAATTGATAAGCTGTGAGACGAGATTAAAGTAAAAGAGTTCTTGATTGGATGAAGAAATTTGGTAGAGTAGGCCATGCCTTTGGGCAGGAGTATCATCGCCCCAGGCCCTCACTCCGATAGTTCGCTCATAATATAATACCGTGCCCGCAGCGAAGCCGTCCCTGCTCCCCGACTCACGAATCGTTTTGTTACTCATATAACGACCCCACACAAGTATGTCGTTTATTGTTTTCACGCGCCATCCTCGACTACTTACTCAGTCCATCTAACGACCCCACACAAGTATGTCGTTTAGTGATTTGATCAGCGTCAATAATACGCACAAAATTGAAGTAATGTCGTTTAGTGATATGTATCGGTTTATTGTTTAACGGCCCCCCTACCTTTTAGCCAATGCTTGTGCATTTGTATTTGTGCATCTGCAGGTACCCCAATAAAAGTAATAACATAGGCAAGGAGAGAATCGCACCAGATTTTAGCCAATGACAGAAGGATTTATCTCACAACAAGTTATCCCCGCAAAGGCTAACTCTACTTAATTTAAGTACTTTCAAAATCTGCTGCCGAGACAAAGTAAATTCTATGAGAGTTAAATTTCTTAACTCGTGATGATATCCGTTTCATATGGCGTAGGAAAAGTGTGCAAAAGAATTGTTTCTTAAAGCATTATTTTCACATAGCTTGTATTTGCATACTGACCTCAGGAGCGGTCAGAAATATCCGATTCTTGAATTTTGAATATTCCTTAAATTGAAAGACTCGATATCACCTGACAATGAACAAAGAGTTATGTCAGTTGAGGCAGAACGGGATTGTAATCAGATGTTGTAATAAAAGAGCAAGGGAAAAGCCACAAGCTCAACAGAGTTACTACGAGTTGTCCAATGCCCAGGATATCAAAAAAGCTTATCGGGAGCTGCAAAAGAAATATCATCCATATACCACTGGCCGCAGGTGCGTCCCCTGAATCTCCATGAACGTTTTACTCATTTTCCCATAGTTTATTATATTACAGCAAGATCTTCTTCGTTGGGATTTTTTACTGCGATTCATGAGAAGCAGATTGAACTTGAGACAATCTAAAGTAAGCAAAAAATAACCAGCTAATCAGAACGAGTGCTCAAGGTTTACATAAAATGTGCAACGGTCAAGGACACAATCCATTCTTCAACTTAAGTAGTAGTCATACTGTCATTCCACCATTTCACAATCACTCAAGAGATTTTCGAACAGGTAGACCTGTAATGTAACAGAAAATAAGAAGGCATATCTGGAAAGCATTTAAGAATTCCTGCTTTCAAATCAAAGAACAAAGAAAGAAATCAAGCATTGACAAGTGCGTGCGTGCGTGGGAGGGAGGGAGGAGGAGTAGAAAGCATCACCGTTTCTCTTCTCATGATCATAACAGTGCCCGTATCATCAAATGGTGGTCGGCCTGCCCGGAAATACCTCTACACCATAAAAAGGTCCAGAAATTTTCTCCATTTCAAGATAAAGAGAAGAATCAGAAGCAAATGCACGTATCTCAAACTGGTGTTTTCTTTAGGTTTGTGTGCCACTTTCATCTTCTATATGAAACTTGTCCTACGGAAACAACTTTCTCAATTCAAGAATACATCTGACAGGCATGGCTATTAAGGTGGAGAAATCACTTGCATATCTTAATCACAGGCTATTAGGCTTTTCTGTGTACACAATGATTACAATACCTCTTTTAAGCACTGAAACAAATCCTACAAGTGCAGGTGTTACAGGGGAACATAGTATGATAGATGAATGTAAAAGTACCAACACAAAAGCACAAGGATAAATCATTTTGATTTATCTAGTGAGCCACACACATCATACCAACAGGTGACAATTCAACCCTGCAAGAGCATGGTATATTCCAATACGTCTAGAAAAGCCTTCAAAATATACAAATGCAATTATGCCTCGTGGGAGGGCATCACATAGAGTTGTAAGCATACCAACACATTTGCATCAGAGTTTTAATTTAAAGTTATTGCATATAGCAACTGTAACCCATTCTTGAAGCACCACACTCCTTGCTAGGTGCAAGGAGTTTCATGCCAGCGGACTCGTAAAAATAAACTGAGGCCACCTCTTGCTCTTTCAAGATAAATAAATGATAGAATAAGTTATCCACAATATGAAGAAGAGATTCCCAAAGCTCAAGCTGAAATTAAAGTATATACAGTCATTCAACATTCGCATCCCTTCTTCATTTTTTTCGTTAATTCCTTCATCATTTTTTTCGTTAACATAAGAAAACAACAATTATAAATGACAGGAAACTACCATATGAGCAGGCTCCACAACCTCGTATCCAGTTTTATGTTTAAACATCTCCACAAATTCATCTGGCATTCAAATTATGACAAGATTTAGGCATCAAACTAAAGCGTTTTCAAGAACATAATACAACCAATTTCGCAGCACGTAAAATAGCATATAATTTTAAATGCCAGTGGTAATAAGCAACACAAAAACTCAGAGACCGTAGTATATGGGGTTTAGCTTACCAAGCATTAAATTGGATTCTTTGCCATGCGAACCGTGATCCACATTAATCTCTCCGTCCCCATCGCCATCCCTTCCAGAGATTTCTTCCAAACACAAATCGGCCCATATTTCGAGTCTTTGAGGAACAGCTGAGCTAGTTTGGGATTTTGAACGGTACCCATTTTGCAGTTCTTCCGGTTTCAATAGGAGAAAACCAGCGCGATCATCCAACAATGGATTTGAAGGAGCAAGGTAAGAAGTACCCCGCGATTGCAACAAAGAAAATTAGTACTTCTTTTTTAAATGAAAGGAGTGTGGACAAAAAATGATCACATAATGCTACAAAAGGGGGAAATGATTTTAGAATCATATTAAAAGAAAACATTATTAAGCATAGTAAAAGGAAGAAAGAGAGATAATAAAATCAAGTGTAATTATATACATCTCAAAAGAGATAAAAAGTGAAGATTAAAATAAAGAATGAAATAAAAAAGATATTTGTATTTCAAGCAACCATTTTTATTCTACTAACAATTGCTTCCGGAGCAACTCCTCGCGGATCATTCATTAGATGAACTTCAACCATAAGTAGTAGTCTGATGTTGCTCAGAAAGCTCAAGCCGCCATCTTTTAAAAACGTGACACAGCATCAAATTTCTTTCCATGGGCAAAACGGATATAGTTTAAGCATCTCCATCTCTAGTAATAGCAATAAACCAAACCATTGCTTGTGCATCTTTATAAGTACTGCACGTACCCCTATCAAAGTGATACATAGGCAAGAAGGAGAGAACCGCTTTATATCCGTTGAGTCAAATGCGCAGGAGATCGAGGAAGCTTATCGGAAGCTGCAAAAGAAATATCGTCCAGATATCACTGGCCAGCAGGTCCGTCCCATGAATCTCCATTAACGTTGTTCTTCGTGGGAATTTGTTACTGCGGTTCATTCGAAGCAGATTGAACTTGAGACAGTTCAATTTTCAGGGTCATCAGTGCACACTGTTGCTGAATAAGGCTTATAAAGTGCTGATGTCAGAGGATCAAAGAAGGAAGTATGATGAATCGATCGGTCAGATGGGACTGAGATTTGGGGAAAACAACTCTCCCTTGGGTTACAGTACATGGAAAGGACCTTCGAGGCCACACACTTTATTTGTAGATGAGAACGCGTGCATCGCTCATCACTCATCACTCATCACTATAATGAATACCTGAATAGCTTTTCAAAGTTCCACCCACTGCTGAAAATATATATATATATATATATGTGTGTGTGTGTGTGTGTGTGTGTGTGTGTGTGTAAGAAAGTTAAGGTTTAACTGTTTATGGCCAGGATGTGGAGAGTGTGTTCATTTTGCAAGCAGTACATTCACTATGGACGAGGCTCTTGGATCTGCGCGGGTGAAAGTTCAATACGGAGATTATGACCAAAATATTGAGGTATACCAACTCTCAGAAAACTGCACTTTGGTGTGATATTGAACATTTTTCTTAGCTGACTCAGTTAATAAGGGTTACTTATTAACTTTAGTTAATCATTCAAAATTCTGAACTAAATGCGGGGCCTATGTAATACACAACCTGAGATAAGATTTTTGTGTTCATTATACAAAAAGTTGACTTATTTAGAAGTCTGCAATGACACAAGAAATTTTTAGGTGTCGGTTGAGTCATGCCCTGTCAACTGCATCCACTGGGTGGACACAGAAGAGTTGCGAGTGCTAGAGTTTCTGATTCAGCCTCAAGCAAAGAAAGGGTATGGTGTATTTGAAGGAGGTTGGGAAAGGCTTGCAAATGTCTTCAGTGCAGCTAAGGCTTTCAATAAACAACTACACAGAAAGGAAGCATCTGGATACAGTCAAAGGTCAGGTCTCATTGCACCTGTAATGAAACTTTTTCACGTGGCATTTATTTATTGATGTGCTGATAAAGATTGTTGTTGCCTCACTGCAGGGGAAACAACTGTTGAAGAAAGCCAGGAAATTATGATTATTCAACCCAGTAATTTTACAAAAAATCTAGGATCATATAGCACCAATATACTGATCTTATTTCTCATATGCATCCAGTATCCTAATTTTATTTGTGGTACAAATTTACCTATAATCCTTTTAATTTGGTATAATTCTTAGTACTCTAGAAATAATATTATGTGTAAAATTATACCAAGTTAAAAAAATTATGAGTAAAATTATACCAAATTAAAAAGATTATAGGTAAAATTATACCACAAATAGATTAAGATACTAGACTATGAGAAATAAGATCAGGATATTAGGTGCTATATAAACAAAAAATCTATGATATTATCAAGACTGGAGCCAGCTCCAACGATAGCGGCTAATGATAGAAGAATGTGTCGACACGAACACGGCGCCACAGAAAGTTGCCATTATTCTGCGCAATACATGTCTCAAATTCATAGATTCCTTCGACTTTCAGATTCATCTGCCTTCACCCACAACATCCCATACGAGCAAGTTTTATAAATTAATAGAGCCTGCATTTGCCAGTCCCAGCACAAATTGAACACTCATCTGCATCACCAGTTACATGCCTTAAGCAATGCTTGATCCTATCATCTACAACATCCTGCAGCAAAAGATCATCAAAGTTTAAAATTACAGACACAATGCAACATAGATCTGTTTTTATGTGATATACCCTCTGCAGTTTGAAATCCAAGTTCTCAGAAATTCTTCTCTCGAGATGGTTCAAACAAGCCAGACTCTTGAACAGTTGAACTCGCCCCTTCAATGGCCAAGCTATAGAAACTAAGGGTTCAAGTGGCCCTATGATGAAAATCGGCAAAGAGAGAGCCTTTCAACTACCGAATATCACTCCCAATTCTTCTAAAGAGGTTATTACTAACTATAAATAGAAAGAACCTGCCATATTACGTTCATGAACAATGCATACAAATTTACCTTAACACATAACATTAAGAATTTTTAAGTCCAATAAAAGTTGGTGGTTACATCCATCTAAGAGTGTTTCCCTCAAGTTACTCATTTTTACTCTTTTATCTCCGAAAGAAAACAGATGGAGAAAAATCAGAGAATTCTTACCACAAGTGACTGATGAAGTCCAAGGGGCGCCGTTATAATATATGACACACCTGGGTGATCCTTTGCTGCTTCGGCTGTTAAGGAAGGAATATCCTGTGAAATAACGCAAAGTATATCAATTTCATTACGTTCTTTTGGGGAAGTGGGGAGCGACTCTTGCTGATGCCACAATAAAAGCAGGGCAGGGTTAACGCAGACCAACCTGATGCCAATGCCTACCAGGAAAGAGGAAAAAAGGACTAACAATAATACGGCATGCACCTTGTTGAATGCAAGATTCAAAGGCATCTGCTATTGATGGTTCTGCCAATTCCTGATCATGTATTTGAAGGATCAAGGTAAGTTCCACAGTTACAAGTGCTTCATAAAATGCATAAGACGCCATGTGTGGCTCAAGTTAAGTTCCACATTCTTTGCTAGGAGCAAGGAGTTTCATGCCAGGAAACTTGTGAAGATAAACTTAGGCTGACTCTTTCTCTTACAAGACAAAGAAACGATAGAATAAATTATTCACAATATGAAGAAGAGATTCCCAAAGCTCAAGCTGAAACTAAAGCATCTACTGTCATTCAACATTCGCCTTCCTCCTTTCTCCTTTTTTTTTTTTTCGTCTTTCTCGAATTAACATAAGAAAACAACAAACATAAATGACAGAAAGCTACCATATGAGCAGGCTCCGCAATCTCGTATCCAGTTTCACGTTTAAACATCTCCACAAATTCATCTGACATTCAAATTATGACAAGATTTAGGCATCAAATTAAAGCGTTTTAAAGAACGTAAGACAACCAATTTCGCAACACGTAAAATTAAAACCTAAAATTTTAAATGTCAGTGGTACAATAACAGTGGTAGTAGACAACACAGAAACTCATAGACCGTAATATGAGTTTAGCTTACGAAGCATTAAATTGGATTCTTTGCGACGCGAACCGTGATCCACAATAATCACTCCGTCACCATCACCAACCCTTCCAGACGTTTCTCTGAAGCCTCTGTTTTGAGCGCTCAAACACAAAAATCTGCCCATATTTGGAGTCTTTGAGGAACAACTGAGCGAATTTGGGATTTTGAACTGTACGCATTTAGCAGTTCTTCCGGTTTCAATAGGAGAAAACCTTTAAAAGGATGAAGAGCAATGGAAATGAGATTATTCATTGCCAAAGAGAATACAAGAAGGTCAAAGTGTTGATAGCGAAAATTTCAGATGGAAAACGGACGCGATCATCCAACAACGAATTCGAAGGAGCAAGGGAGGAAGTACCTCGCGACTGTGTGGGAAGGAAGTGAGAGAAGCTCGAGTGTCATCCTCCAATTTTGGGAGCTAACCTCGCTCTGGGGGCACAAGAGACGAAACGGAAACGGAGCTAGATAACGCGAAAGAGGGATGGAGGGAAGAAAAGCTAAAAGCAGGTCCCGCCTCCTGTCCTGGGTTGCTTCTACTCAACGCGCGTTAGGCCAAAATGGGTTTCTCGGAAAGCTGATCCCAAAAGTTGATATTGAGCCATAAGAATTGAATTGGAGTAGCCCAAAGCTAATTTAAGGATGAGTTTGGATTAGGTTTTTTCAAGTTAAAAGCTATCCCCCCCCCCCCCAAAACCCAAAAAAAACTTATTCTAAAACCAAAATTTTGGGTTCAAAACTATGATTTTCTGTGCATGACACAATAATAAAGAATTATTTATGAAATATTTTGTTGGTTAAAATATTGTGAAATTGCCAAAAGCAGTTGAGTTACTTTTTTTTTCATAATATACTACAAACTAAATTAAAATCAACATTGTGTATTAATATGAGAAATAGGTAAAAAAATGATTTGAATTCATGAAAACGAATTGTTAGATAAAGTTTTCAGATGATTTATTTTTATAATGATTTTCTTAGTTTTTCGATAATGATCAGATATATGTGAGCGTGAGTACAAGTTAACTCAAATAGAGCTGTCAAGACGCTTTTCCTCTTCTACAAAATAGTAAATTAAAACGTACTGTATTATATTATTTTAAAAAATTAACATAAAAGATAAAACACTAAAGTATTATATTATTTTAAGCATCGAAGATGAACAATACAATGAATAAATTGCATAGAATTACAAACTCTTTATTCTTCAAGAATAATATATAATTCCAAGCTTCAAAAGCTATATATTAGTAACCGTTTAGAATTGTTTTTCAAGAATATTAATTATCTTCTCGTCCACTTGAAATGCCTTGGCAATAATTTCGGTAGAGATAGGAGGATTTGATCCAAATACATTGTTGGCGATGGTGATAAGTCTTGGATTTTGGCTGCTAAACGTAGAGATAGAAACTGCATTTGTTTTACCCAAATTGAGTTTGAAGTGAATGAGACCGATTGGGAACACGAAGACATCTTCCTTGTTGAGTACTTTGGTAAAGAGACGGTTTTCAGAGTTGGATGTGACAAAACCGACGTGAAGAGTACCCTCTAAGACTACAAGAATCTCGGTGGCCCAAGGATGAATATGAGGAGGGTTCAAACCCCTAGGAGCAAAGTCCAAGCGAGGCAAAAATGTTCCCAAAGTATTAAGTCCCAGAATTCTAACAACGTCAACGAGAGTGACTCTCGAACTAAGTGGACCAGCAATAATCACTACATTTATTTTTCCTTACGTTGAGTTGGGAGTGAATCAAACTAATTGAAAACACAAATACATTTTTTTTATTGAGTATTTTGATAAATAAATCATTCTCCAAATTAGAGGTAACAAAACCTATTAAAAGAGCACCCTCCAAAACTATGAGGATTTTTTATGTCGAGGATGAGTGTGTAGAGCGTTCAAGCCTCTAGGGGCATAGTTTATACGGACTAATGATATTCCTATGATATTAAGCCTGATATTTTATTTCTTGCAACGAGAATCACTGTTGAGCTAAGTAAACTAGACTTGTCTCTTTGTTTCAGCTCGCCATAGAAGAAATCATTGGCAGAGATAAACTTATGATCTTTGCGGAACTTCCTACGAAAACTGCAAATAAATAAAAAGGAAGATGTCGATGTGCATGCACGGCATAATCGAAGTGGGGAAAGAGAGAAAGCTGATGGTTAATACATACCCCCACCGATCTTTTCTTTTTTTGGGTAGAATACCACCACCGATATTGGTTTCGTTTACGGCGACACAGAAGCCTTGAAGGGGGCTAATGAATTTTAAGTTGTTCTAACGAGTTGTTCGGCAGACAAAATTATTAAATACTATAAAAGTAATAAATAAAGATATGAATAGAATGATCCTTGTAATTTTATTTAACAAATAAAAATAAATAATGTTAAATAGCAATAATAAAAATCATGTAGATTATGATTAAATATTTTTTAAAAAAAACCATCAAGTTTCAACACTAATATACTATCAATTTAGATTCAAACTAAATCAGTGGTCAAATGAGGGGAAAATAGTCGGTGTGAAGCCTATTCTCTTAAATTATTAAGTACTATTTTATTGACTATTCTCTTAAACTATTAAGAAGTATTATTTTATTAACTATCATATGTTAAATTGAAGACCTACTATAATAATAGAATAAGAAGTGGGTTAGTTACAGTTATTTTGGTCTTTCTCTCGCATTGCCAAAGAGACTTGTCAAGTTTGATTCCAATCACCATGTGCTGAAATGAGAACTCGTTCTAAGACAGGTTATGGCCAACAGTCCTTTCATGACTTACAGTAACAATTTCTTTATCCCCCCCCCCCCGGCGCGGTGTACGAGGAAGCATACTAATTATATTTAAACGGCATAACTAGAACAATCCAAGTAGTTTAAAAAAAAATCCACTATATTTATTATGAATATACACTGTGATCAAAAGTCACAGGTGAGTCTCAGACATGCAAGGCAAAATACAAGTTTCGAGTCTCCAAGAAAACAAATCGAGAAAGAAATAAAAGTCAAAGCATCCAATGTGGCACAATCCAATCATAAAGCCTCCTTCCTTGCCCATAACAGTGCCGCTTGTATACACGTAGAATTGTAGATAGGTCAATTTCCCTCTCGCTACCGACCATACCAAGCTGCTGGCTGGATATCACTTTCGTTCATGAGCTTATCCAGCACTACATTGAGGTCAACTGCTTGACCATTCTCTGTTAGCTTCCGAACTGTTGCCCTCACATGGTCTCTAGGGAATCCCATACTCGCCACTTTGTCAACCACATCATCTAAGGGAACTCGACTTCCACTTCCACCAGATCCAGAACTGCTACTTGCCCCTGAAGCTGTAGGCAATGCATGGGGTAGCACCCGAGCAGTTGGAAGCTGTGGGTAACCACTTCCACCACTCGGAGGAGCCACCACAGAAGGAGGCAGCTGTGGTTTTAGCCCTGAAGTGCCACCATACTGGGGCGATCCACCATAATGATATGGCTCAGTAGGTAGAGATGGTGCACTATATCCAGAAGAAAAACCTGAACCAGATCTACTAGATAGCGGTTCAAAGACATGGGATGGCGGTCCATAGAATTGCTGGGCAGGAGGTGGCCCACTGGGTGGTGTCTGGCGGACATTGGATGGATAACTCTGAGGAGGAATATAAGGTGTATCCTCCACATGGTGACCCATTGAAGATGGGAGTTGAGGTGGGGGATTAACAGGAGAAGGTGATGGCTGTTGTTGAGGTGGATGAGGCGCAGGCTGAGTGTACTGAGGTTGAGGGTTCTGTTGATATTGTGGCTGTGGAGGTGCCCCAGGAGGAGGAGGAGGCTGCTGAGATAAAGGCAATTGGTATTGCTGATTTGGGGTTTCGTGAGATTGAGGTGGAGGTTGGAAGTATGGTTCTCGCTGAGGAACAGAAGGAATTGGGTTCTGAGGAAATTGAACTGGAGGTGGCAAACCCTGTTGGGACAGAGGATGAGGAGGAGCATTAGGGTGAGGGACCGCAGCAACTGATTGTGGAAGATTAACAGGGGAAGGAAGCTGTTGTTGCAATTGCTGAGGAGCCGATGCAGTTTGTGGTGCAGGACCTGTAATCACACTAGTCTGAGTTTCTGATTGTTGGTCCACCTTGGACACTTGTGACTTTGTCAGCTGCAGTTGAGCTTCCACCACATCTTGCTTATCCTTTAAAACTTGTACACCCATTTGCACCTGTAAGTTTTGTAGATTTCATGTCAAAGCAATGAAAAAAGAAAGTGACCCAGTGGTTACTTTACAAGTTTTTTCATGAATCTATATGTATTAGAAACAGGAGAAAGAACAAATTGAGGATAAGAAATTCTCAAATAAAAAAAATAAACCAACTAAACACAAAAACAGAACAATGAGACAAAAGGCCTAGGAAGCTAACTACATGAAAGAGCTGCCCAATCTCTTCGCATATCAGAAATGCAGATTCCCTTGAAGAAAGCCATGAGCCTAGCTCCAAAAGGTTGCAATTTAAACAATTCTACCCCACAACATATTTAGAGGTGAAGATATGCCCTCAAAAACATGGGCATTGCTCCGCAACTAAATAAACCAGAGAATCCGTAAATCACAAACTGCCATAAAGTTTTGTTATCCTTCTTATTACCAAACATTTTAAGCGAATTTCGGTAAAATTGATCCAATATACCAGGACACACACCCAATGCTATCCAAAAAATATGAAAGTACTTGTTCCAAGCTAAGTCAGAGCAAGTTCTCATGGATGAAACTTAGAATTTCTCAGGGAGGATAAAAAAAGATAAGAGAACCAAGCCACGGCCAGAAATAATGATCAAACATGAGCTAAATCAAAGAATACAATTACAATCCAGAAAGAAAGCACCCACCAGATCTTAATTACAAACAGATTTCTTTTTTCTTTTCTTTTCTTTTTTGTTGGGTGAAACACAAAGAGATTATGGAAGTCAAAATTGTTAACATCCATAATTCTTACTAACATAAATTTTCCACAACTCGCTAATGTCATGTCCTTCCCATCCACCATAAGCATTCATTCTCATATCAAATGCTGCTAAATCAAGGTTAGAACTAGGAAGAGTGAAAAGGAATAATATGATCAAAAAAATACCTCTCTGAGGATATTCTCGAGCTGTCTCATTTTTCCATCAGTGCTACCATGATTGTTTCCAACAGATACCTTCAACTCATCCACAGAATTTTCAAGATGGTTGGTTCTGCTTTCTAGTTGTGTTAACCTTGCACTGATGCCTTCCATAACATGAAGCAAATTCTCCATATGCTTCTTCATGGTTTGATCTATCTCAGACAATATTGCAGCATCAAAGGCATTTCGATGTTGAAGGTCGTTTGAGCTTTTCCTGGGAGTGACTTTTGCAGGTTCAAGAGAGTCCAGAGAATTATAATTCTGAGTAACAGAAGGAAAACATCTTAACATTAAGAGAACACATCAAAAAACTTTTAAGCTAACATGGGGGGGAACTATTCCCAACCTGATCTGTGATGGAGCGACTTCATGAAACACATTTACAAAATCAACGTGAAAACAATCAAAGTTGTTTAAGAACTCAAATAGCCAGTCAGCAAATCAATTTAAATGTAGGTGGACTGCTTTTCACCACAAACAATAAACCTTTTTCGGCCACAAGAACAAATACATACATGATAGTGAAGGGACATTGCCAAAAACACGTGCTAGAGACCATAAAGAAGTGTGCACGAAGAGAATCAAGTGGCCGGCCCAATATATGAAACCTATCTAAAGATCAAAACTAAAAAAGTAGCACGAAGTCGTCGACAATTCGATCCAGACGTTAACTATTATATTAAGAAGTTAGCAAAACCACCAACAAGAAAGTAACCGCATTCAGTGCATTCGGTTCAGAGTATCAGCTATCAGATACAACCACCCAAAACAAATTACCAAACGATGCAGACAAGTCTAATGCTTTATTAATAGACATTATAGTCTAAAAGCAAACCGTAGAAGCCTGGTCCCAAACATCGCAATTCAGCAATAGTCATGAAAAAATATACAAGACCTCTCATCTAAAGGGATCCCTATCAGCAAGCAAGAGAGAGACTGAAATACTTAAGGACAAAAGGACTCAGATTATGAATACGAGTAAATTAGGGCTGTTGAAAAGGGGGGTCTTACTCTAAGGATTGGAGTGGATAAGTTAGACTTGGAGTCAGAATTCCAAGACCTCGAAATCCCTCCCATGTTAGGGTTGGAATCGTGATTGGGAGACTGGGTCGAATCTCCGAGTGGGCGAATCGGCTGGAAATCGTAACTGGGAACGATATCCTCCTTAATCTCATTGCCACCGATTTGGTGGTGGCTGCCACGGCGAGCTTCATCTTCTGCGTCTGCCCCTTCTTCCCCCTTAGGATGGCTCATCAGGTCGATGAAATCCTTGCTCGAATACGATCCTTGGGTTAGATCCATAACCTGCTTATCCATGAACGGCGTCGTATTCATGGATTCCCACACTGCTCTTCACAAGCAAAATCAGTAAAACGGAGATGATAGCCTATTTAATTTGGAAATTTTCTGGGCTTTCTTCAGGGAGAAGAAAGTGTTGCTGTTCGCGTGAGATAACCGAAAGAACCCGACAGCCACGGCTCAGTGATGATGCCGACGTGAAGGAACCAACACTTCAATGGACTCTTTCAGGCCAAAACTTAGTTTCCATGGACTCTCCTAATGCCCTTGCTTTGCTATTTATATATTTACGAAATTATGAAATATGTAGCAAATTTAGTTATATTATATAATAACGTGTCAAAAATTAGATGTTCTAGAAAAAAAAAATAGATGTCAAAAAAAGAAAAAAAAAAGTCAAAATGTTATATGAATTTAAAAGTATCAGGAGATTTAGAAATTGTCTTAGATTTTGGATTACGAAGGAAAATAGGTTTAAAGACTAGATTTTAGCTAAATAGGTATAAACCTATAATAAAAATCTAAAATATAAGTTTAGATATAAGTTTATATATATATATATATATATATATATATATATATATATATTATTTTATTTTTAAGTTCAAACTTAAGCCATACAAAAGCTTCACAAGTCTAAAATATTTTTAGATATCTAATTACAATATAAACCTTAGATATCTACTTACAATATAAACCTTCAAAAAAAGCTGAAGTCAACACATTTTAAACTATTTATAACTCACATATGATTAAACGGATATGCATGTAAGCTTGTAAGTCTAAGTTTTATATAAAAAAAGTTTAAATTATTTAAAATAGTATACCTTTAAATAAATATCGAGCCTGACTTTTTTATTAAGCAGACAATACTTTATCAGACTCCAATTAAGTTAGACAGTAAACCTTTCTTAAAGGTTTGTCTTATTTCTTTTTTAAATGTAGCTTGTGAATAATATAGTTTGTTATAGATTTTATATTAATTATGGTGTATTGTTATTGATTAACTATGTTAATATTGTAATTTGTTTTAAATTTTATTAATTGAAATAGTATCTATAGATGATAGCTAGTGAAAAACATTTGATGCCGTGTGAGAGTCCAAATTTCAAAACGCGTCCTAAGTTATCCCGATTTAATTTTATATTAATCCCGGTGTGAACTTAATGTTTGCGTAAAATTAAATCTGCAGTGAGCAATGCAGTAAAAATTAATTTTAGTTTAATTACCAATAAGGCTGGTTCTAGCTGAATTGATTGGTGCTAATATGTAATAAACAAAATAAAAAAACAACCTCAGTTTTTTTTCTTGAAATATGGTCCTGAGTTTACTTTGAGGCAGAAGTTGGCTCTCAAGTGATTGCGCGTTTGGGAAATAAGACTTAAGAGAGGGTTAAAGTGAAGGTTAAGGAAGAGAAAAGAAAATAGATTAAAATTGTTAGAACTTGTACCAAAAAAAATTGTTAGAATAATTTAGTTGTGTTTCTTATGGTTCTTTGCACGACTTTTTACTTTTTTAATATTTTAATGATCATCTCTTTTAATTAATATTGGGTAAGACAAATTATCAATTATTCTTAAATATAAATTTAAATACCTATAAATTAGGATGATTATTTTTTTTTATAAAAAAAAAAATTAGGCACAAGGTTAGAATGACCATTGAACGGCGTCGAATTCATGGATTCCCAGACTGCTCTTCACACGCAAAATCAGTAAAACGGAGATGATAGCCTATTTAATTTGGAAAATTTCTGGGCTTTTCTCCAGGGAGAAGAAAGTGTGGGTGTTAGTGGGAGATAACCGGAAGAACCAAACAGCCACAGCTCCGTGAGTCAGTGATGATGCCGACGTGAAGGAACCGACACTTCAATGGACTCTCGCTTTTACATAAAGAATGGACCTAATGGAATTTTCTGCCATGGATGTCTGTTTATGCTAAGCCCAATAACTGAATTGGCCCAAAAGGGTTAAGGGCCGGCCATTGGTAGTCTGTAGCCCACATAATACATATGCGCGCTATATTTCCATTAATCTCCTTCAAAGGCACCTATTTGAAAAAGCTGAGCGTACCAGTGGTATGGAAGTTCCCTTCTTACAAAGGGAAAGCCACGTTTCGATCTCGGCTCAGGCCAATAGCGCTGGCCCCTTTAATTAATTAAAAGAAAAAAGAAAAGTAACGAGCATTCCTCCAATATAACCCTATAAATTTGTAATTTTAGCTAAACAAATCTAAAAACGAGAGATTTTGGCCAGATAGTAAAATAGCATTGAAGCTCTTGAAAATGGTGAGTGCAATGAAAACATGGTTGGAATTTGGAAGATATAAGGCATGAGAGAAACCCAGATCTAAACAAGACGACAATTATATATATAATCAAGCACGAAACTCACTGATTACAGGCAATATTCAAACCACTTGTTCACCCTGTCTTAAAAAAGCTAGAGTCATCAAACACTTGGGCAAGGGATAAAAAAAAGCCCCCTCATCAAAATCATCATCTATTAACAATCATCCTTGGAAACTAAAAAATAATAATAATAATTAGTAATTCTTCACATCCCATATTCAGAATGTGTACTGAACCAAGCAGAGTGTGGAAGAACCTGGCCATGGTACTTGAATTACGACCATGCCCTCTTCATATTCAAACTCAACTTCTTTGCCATCAATCCTGCAAGCTTTTGGCCTCTCTGAAGCAAAAACCCTCATCTCTCCACCACCCTTTACTCCAACTTCAGCAACGCTCTGATCCTCATTGAAAGCCAGGGACTGAATAGCCCCTCCGGTGTTAAGCATGTTCACTAAGCCGATCGGAGCAAAATGAACAGATTTCTCAGGCAAGACAATCACCGGAGAGACAGTGATTAGCTCGAAGTTGAAGGGCTCTAAGGAGATTTCAACTGCATCAGATGGTTTTGACAGGACAACCTTCTTGGTCTGATGGAAATACATGGCAAAAACTTGCACTCCTTCGATGGGAACTCCGAAGTTGTCGCCGCCATTCTTCCACTCTATATCTTGAGGCTTTGTCTTAGTTGACACCAAATGTGAGAATTCAGCAGCACATTTGTTGGTTCTGGTTTCACGAAACCACCCTCCTCCTTGGCAGTTAAAAACCCCAATAACCCCAGTGAACTGTTTCAACGAGAAAACTAACTGTCAGATTCTAGAAGAAAGACATGGTTCGGTTAAATAAGAGCAACGTGCGAGTGAGATGTGAGAGTCATCACCTTGTTGAGGTTCCATATCTTGAGCATGGTTTTGCCATCATGGAGAGGGTCGGAGAAGAGACAGTCTCGTGTAGGAAGGGCGTAGTGTTGGCACCTGAGGATGGAGCCGTCAGGGAGGACGAGGGTCTTGAGGAGGTCGAAGTTGTGCTTGCCCACGGCGTCGCTGATGTAGATGGGTCCGCCGGAGATGGCTCGAGAGGCGGCGTGGAAGGCGGCGCAGGGGTGAGTAGACTGAAACATGTCCCAGTCTGGGTGGATGAAGTTGCCCATCCACAAGCTGTTGTAAGCACAGTGCACCATATGACATCCTTGCAGCCAAAACGTACCGTTTGGATCACCGTAAGGATCAGTGCACCAGAAATCATCCCCTGCTCCGCCACAAATTATTAATTAATCCCACCCACCAATTATAATAATTAAAAAATTAATTAAACGTGTAAGGTGGGAAATTAAAGGAACATACCGACACGACCAAGAGATATGGCTTCAGTGCCAAGGAACATGAAATCGTTACAGTGCTCCATGCTAGCAATCACACCGTTGCCTCCGAAATGTTTTCTCACTGAATCCGTTAGAGCCTTGTAATATGCTTTCGCCAAATCAACACGTCCCCCATATTTCTCACATATCAACTCCAACACCTGTTTTCAGTTCATTAGAATCAATGAGATTTCGGGCCGACCAAAACGGGTCAAACTAAAACCACCAAAACCAAGTTTTTCTGAAGATTTGACACGTAGGGCGACACTAGTACTTCAAAACAGCACTAAATGAATGAGATGGGCCCCTCAAGCTTGCCGCTTTCAATTTTAAGCCTCAAGGGCGTTAAGATTTGACACGTAGGGACACACTAGTCCTTGAAAAGTGACAACTCCAGCGCATAAGAGCGGTAGAGCTTTCATTTTCGGGTGCCACAGGAAGGGCAGATTTGGAATTCAACAATAAAATTGTGGTTGGAAACTTACATGGATGACATCGACCTTGACCCCATCAATCCCTGAGGCCTCCAAGTGTGAGTGAAGACCTTCGTACATTTGATCGGCCATATGAGGGGGGACCAGGCCCACCGCATTGTTCACGATCTTGTCGACGGCCAAATCCTCCATCGTTGTCTCCAGTCCCGGCGACAACTTGGGCTTCTCCACCACACATTCCGGCAGCCCGGGGACGTTGGGCCTGAGCCCACCCCAGTACCCACAAAGCGCGTGCCACACATAAACGTAATCAACGGTATTGAACTCTTCTTTCAAATCTTTCACGAACGCACCCAAGCCTTTCTCCCCGGAACAACCTGCCCTTTTCCGGCTCACGTAGTCTCTGAACTTGTAATTCTCTTCGTACTTGATGAGTCTGCATGGCATTTGCTCGCCGGCGACGGTGTGGTTCATGCCTTCTTTGGTTATCGGGTCCCGGTCGTGACAGATAGACTGCCACCCATCGTCGATGAGGACGAGCCCAGGAGGACACCCACCGTCGGCGAGACCCTTAACGCCGTCCCATATGCCCTGCGGGTGCACCGTAAGGTAGAATGCGTCCCACGTGCACCAACCAAACTTGTCGACGATACCAGGAGGGCTTTTTTCCTCCAAGAGATTGAACGTGCCGAGATGGGCTCTCACGACCTTCATCGCCTCCTTCACTAAACTGAACGGGTCTACGCCGGCATGCAGGTAAACGACGCTGCCGTATGAGGAACCCGATACTTGAGAGGACCCACTCTCAACGCAGACGTCGATGTTGTCTTCTTGACCCGGTTGAATTGAAGCCCGGAACGGACCCTCCAGGATGGGGAGTATGAGGACGTATGGCCGACCCGAGTCCGACTTGTCGAGCAAGATCATCTGAGTCTCGGTTTCTAAATCTCGTCCGTTGGAGCCGATCCAGTGGGTGGTCCACCAGACTTTGAACCTGAAAATACTCATGAACCTTATGTTCTTGAGTTTTCCGATGGGAACGACATGGCGGCTGCTCTCGTCGGCAACGTCGAAGCCGATGAAGCAGCCAGAGGTGGGGACGGATTTGGGAGTGGATGTGTAGGAACAGGGAAGGGCCGTAATGTTTTCAGGTACGTCGGAGAGGACAACGTGGTCGTTGACCAGCAGGTTTGACCCCTGTATGCGGAAGGGTGAAGGGTTGAGGCCATTAACGTGCTTGATGAAGTTGGGGGAAGATTTGCTCAAACTAGGAGGAGCCATTTTTGTCCTGTAACGATGTCAGAAAACAGAGGACTACGAGATAGAATGAACAAACAACGTATGGTTGGTTTTCTTGGAGGGTGGTATAATTATACAGAGAGAGAGAGATTGAGTATGGAGTGAAGGCTGAGAGTAATTAGTGGGATGTTAGGAGGAGAATCGTAGAAGATGAATGATATATACAAATCAGAGATTTCAAGAAGATTGAGATAAGAGTGATTGGCGTTGAAGTGAATCGAAAGTTGCCTACTTCTGTGATGCTGCATTAAGATGGTGAGTGTGGTATTTATAGAAGGATTGGGCCATGGAGAATGAGAAAAGTATAGGTCTCAGTTACACTAAGGTCAAGGAATATATGGTTTGAAAACTCTGTTTCCCACTTTATATTACCTCTAATAAAATAAAAGGGTATCTGGTCTCTTTCCTGCTTTGCGGTGAAAATGTGAAATTTCATAAAAAAAATGTTAATATTTGGTCAAGAAAGGAAAAGTAATATTAACAAGTCTTTCCAAGTGGGCCCGTCCAAATAGGTTTTGGTCTCTTTGGGACATATAGTAAAACTTGAAACCTAAGCTACCGTTATTACATCGTATATATATCCGTTTCTAAACAGAATTACATTATATAAATTCTAAACTCCCTCTTAGATCCTAAAAAGAGTTGTCTTTTTTTAAAAAAATAAATTGTACAAAATCCCTCTTATTAAATAGTTAATTTTACATTCTTTATTTTTTAATTTCTTGTTTTTTAAGAAATAATTACGTTTTATTTAAGGCTTAATTTTATCTTCTTATTAAAATACCACTTCAAATTCAATAGCATATAAAGCCTACTCTCCGTCGAGTGGTCCGTCTAAACAACACGTGATCCCGAAAATAATCTGATGTAATTAATGAAATTGGCTGATCAATTTTATTATCGAGTAAAGATAATTAATACAGATCCCATCATTTATATACCAGCGCTAGGGGTGTGCATGGGCCGGGTTGGGCAGGGCAGCCCCCCTGCCCGGTGCCCTGCCCGAAAAAACCATGGGCTGCATTTTGCAGCCCGATGCCCGGCCCTGCCCGGTAAAAGCCCTAACCAATTCGGGCTGGGCATATGCGGGCTGGGCATGGGCGGGCTGGGCATGCCCAAATAGTGATGTCCTGCTCATATTGTGAGAAAAAAATCTGCTATCATGAACTTATAAAATAATATCATATTTATATTTTTAAGAGTTAAATAATATATATAATTCACTAAGAATAAGGTATCAAAAAAATAGTAATTAAAGTCTCAAAGTCTATTACATATATAAAAAAGAAATATTAAAATATATAGAGGTCGGATATTTGTAGCGTTATTGCAACACAAAAAATTGAATACTTGGCAAGTAAAGCAGAGGAGCAACTTTGGTATCTACATAAATATAAAAGTTATGTTTAATATTTTAAAAATGAGCAAGGAGAGTTGCCAGTTAAAGTGAAAAGTGTAAAATTACAAATAAAATAAGTTAAGAAAAAAATTAAAAAAATAATAAATATATATATATATAGGGCCGGGCCAAATGGGCAGGGCAGCATGCCCTGCCCGGTGCCCGGCCCGGCCCGACAACTGGCCCGGCCCGGCCCTGCCCAAATATATTTTGGGCACTTTTTTTAGGGCCGGGCCGGGCGATTTTTTACCGGGCTCGGGCGGGCGGACCGGGCCACCGGGCACTATGAACACCCCTAACCAGCGCACTACCCGGATATGGAAGGGGATTAACTAGTTAAAAGTGATTAAGTATAAAAAAAAAATCTTTTTTATAATTCACCAAATTTACCTCCAATCAAGTTAATGTTAAATACATACAGTAAAAGTGATAAATAATGATTTTGATCGTCTCAATTAATGGTATTAACCATTGAACCACTACTTAATGGTGTTAATAACATAAAGATTTTTTTTTTAAATAAAGTTACGAATCACCCTCTCATATTATTAGATCATAAACAATCCGATGATTAATATTCTTCAATTGAGGGATCCAATTCCAACAAAGATAGCATTTTTTAAATGAATTATAAATATTTTATTAATTTTCATGGATTCAAATATATTTTTATTCACAAAAATTCAAATTTAAAACTTTATTTAAGGTTAAGGGGCTAGTATAATTGCATCGTTATATTATATACATTTAGACAATTCTCAAAGTGCTCCTCATGTTTCACGCATAAATATAAAAAAAAAATCATTTAAAATATTTTTAAAAAATCCTCATTAATTATTTTTTTAAAAATAAAATATTTTATATTTAAAAAGAGGGGGGAGCTACAATTTTGAACGGATAGAATACTTCTACTTTTTTTTTCCTCCCTCTTTGTCATGGTCTGGCACATATACGCTTCTTCTGTGGGCTCCTAAACGGAATTTTCCATGGTCATAAAAAAAAAGGCTCGGGCTTTCACTTTTCGACATTTTCGACTTTTCGTGGACCCCATTGAACAACAGCCTCTAATTCTACTCTCCGTGTTTTATTTTATTTTTACTAATTTTTTACGTTTTCCTTTTCTTTCTCTCGTTTTTTTCACGCCACCATTAAAAAAAAAAATTGTCGCCGTTTAGTATCCTAAATTTCGGGGAAAACGAATCTCGTATGCACCGACAATTGCTACGTGTCATATAGAGGCCCACTGTTCACCGACTCTTCGAATCCGGCAATTTCTCACCCTAGGGAAAGTTCCCTGACACGTGGAAACATACCAACGTGACACATGTACTCAAGTAATAAACGCATAGGGGCCAAACACGGTTACAGCGGTTTTATACGAGATTACGGAAATTTCGACTATACTAAATATAGAAAGACAAATTACGGTATCTATGACTAAATCCAAGACGAATTCCTATATTAAAGATAAAAACTCGTAATACAAATTAAGTATTGTTATGCTTTAATAAAAAAAATTGATATAGAAAATTAGTACAAATAAACTCCTAATTATATTTTTAAAATTTTATAACATCCAATTTAATTAAAAATAATTTTAGATTACACTAATATTTTAATTTATTTAAAACACACAATAAATAATTTTATTTTAATTTTTAAAATATTTTGAACCCTATTAGGAGTAATTAGTTAATAATTTAATTATTAATTTTATGATATTTTAAATTTTTAACTATAATAATAATTTATAATAATTATAAATTACTTTAATCGTTAAAAGAATTTGAGCCTATAGCAGTAATTGATCAATGATCTTATTAACTAGTTATATGATATTTTAAATTTTGAACCATAATAATAATTTATAATAATTATTATAAATAAATAACTAATTATTGTAGGGAATTGGAAGACACGCAGCGGAAATTAACTTTAAAAATTTTTCCATTCCCAGCCAGGATCTACCGAATGTGTTTAAGTCAAGGAGAAAGAAGTGTTACCTTCGGTTTCAAGCTTTGGTCGCGACCTCAGTGTCCACTAGTCGCGACTCCTCGCCTCTGGAACTTTCAGTCGCGACCTCCTCAGCTTCTAGTCGCGACCTGTCGCCTCTGGAGTTTGTAGTCGCGACCTACTCTGCTTCTAGTCGCGACCTGTCGCCTCTGGAACTTTTAGTCGCGACCTCTTCAACTTCACGTCGCGACCTGTCTTCTCTTTTCGGATTTCTGACGTTCAGATGCCCGTTTGGTCGCGACCTAAGTGTTTTCTGGTCGCGACCTTTCTTCGTGTCTGGCCGTATCGTAGAAGTCGACAGCTCAGATCGGCTTCCTCTACCGGTATCCACACGAACAGCGTTCCAATTGCGAACGACGTGCTAGCGCCTCTTGTCCCTCTAGGGCTTTCTGGAGATTCCGTCCTCACCGTCTCTATTTCGGCAGTTTCTTATATGCAAACCTTTTGCACTCTCCCTGCCCCCTTTTCTCACGACTGAATGTGTGTGAAGAGATCTATTGTATGTAGAACCCTAGCTCCTAATGTCAAATATATAGGAAGCTATCGGGCTTCTAATAGGGCCGGGCTTCAGAATTAATCTTATATTAATTCTGAATTAATACAATATCATATATTGCATAATTTAATAAGAAACTGATTAAATAAATATGGTTTATATTAAATCCGTCCCACAGATTTAATTCACCTATTTATTTAATTTAAAATAAAGATAAGACAGAATTATATTTGATTTATTCTCATAAATCAAATTTGAGATATCTTATCAATTTGAATTTCAAATTCAAATAGATCATATCCATTTAAATTCAAATTCAAAAATGATAGAGATTTAATTTATCCTTATAAATTAAATCTTACAAATATCTCTTATGTTATTTATATAATATATATATAAACTAATTTATATATATATAAAATATATATCCACCCTAGATTATTCATTGAATTTAGACATCTCTTAGATTCAATGAATCTGGACATCATAGCTCGCATTGGGCTGTTTTGTGTGCGACCCTGTAGGCCCATATGAAGTTGGCAGTGGCCCAGTTACTATACTGACCCACAAGTCGTAAGCGGTCTCTAGCAAGGCATTACGACTACCCAAAACATATGAGGATCGATAAACGATGTAACCTTTCATACAACCATATCACGTCCCTTTTGTCACATGATATTTCGGTCAAGGATGAGGCATGGAGAACGTCATCCTCCTATTCCTGACCATTACTTTCTCGATCCCTGAGTAGTCTGAATATAGAAATGGAACTACCCTTCCATTCCAGTATGGCCATACATTTCTCAGACTCACTCATCGAGGGGCGCAGTAATATCTCTCTACGAATGTGAGGGACAAATTCCATCTTGACCATTCACATTCCTCCGCATGAAAACCACTAAGCCCGAGCATAGCCTTTATGATCACTCGGTCAAAAGTGACTTTTGACTAGGTCAAAGCTGAGCGTTTGTCATGTAGGAATCCATGATGATCTCAGGTCAAAGGGCATAGTGACATGGCTTGTATATGAGAGAAGCTTATGACTTGACCCATGCAGCTCTCTCATTGCGGGTCGATCCAACACCCTGTACTCTTACATGTGCTTATGACTTTGATTTATATCTCTATATATCTTCAAAGTCATACTGGTCTTATTTCATCTCTGCTCCCACATAGATGACCGACCAGGGACATTTAGGATAAGATCACGAGTTATCCAAGGATTGTCATCATAGTAAACATGCAAATAATATGATAACTTTATTAAGAAATTTATAAATCAACAATGTTCATAAGATAATGATTGGCCCCTAGGGCACAATCTCCAACAATTATAATATATTTTTTTCAAATACAACGCACACGGGGCAGATATCTTGACATGGATAAAAAAAACCAATACCTTCACTCTTGTGCGAGTTTGAGTCTCCCATGTGATGTTTGAAGTATATTTTGCTTTGGAAACAGTCGTTCACTGAAATGTCATTTCCATGGCACAATATAATATATATATATATATATATAGTGTGTGTGTGTGTGTGTGTATTTGCTGGCTCACCAACATGGGAATTTGTTACTTGGCGATATAACGTTTGAGTATCATGATTACGATCGAGCATGTTGAGCCGATGCCTTATATTTGGGCAAGCCAACATAAACAGGATGCATATGTCAAGACCTTTTGTTCCACTTAATAAATAGAAGGCAAACAATCTGGCCTTCTACTTTTCAAATGTTTATAGGAGCAGATAAAGAGCACTGAAAGGGAAGTGGGAATTGGCCAACGGTTAGGAGTAGTTTAATTAGTTAGTTGGAAGCAGTTAGAGAGAGTCAAAGGAGAAAGGACGGGGCAACGCGTGGCATTGCACAGCGAGATATAAGGTGAGAGAAGCAAAGATAGGGGGAGATATTATTATATGGGATTAATTAGTAACATAATTGATTAAAAAATAATAAGATAAAATGGTCGGTGCCTGGATGGATAAAGCGTGGAGCGGATAAGGGGTTTGGCTAATAGTAGTTGTTATAAGAAAACGTTAACGTGCTTCCCCACACAGTACACGCGTCATGACTCAATTGAGGGATAGATAGATGGGTGTAACTGTCAACCGAAGGATAGCGTTAGTAATATTATACTCACATATACTTTTATAAGTAACGTTTCCTTTTATAAAAATATTATATATATATATAAATAACAACTTATATTTGTGTAAAAATGTGATCTATTTTTTCATCTTTATCCTTAATCCTCTCATTTATTTTTTTCACCTATTCTCTCTTTTTTTTTTATTTATTCTCTCTCACATATTGTCATCATAAATAATAATATCTTTAAAAAAATATTATATTTTTAACATATTTATTATTTTTAACTAATATTTTAATCTATATTATTTAAATAGTTGTTGCTTATAAAAAATAATCGGAGGAATAGCGTCCTTGCCTGAAATCAAGGGGCATTGCGCATAAACGCACTTAGTTTTTATTTGATCCATGCTGACTCTATTATATGGATAGATGGAAGAAGGAGCAGAGAAGCTTCTACTACTTGTTGGGGGACCAACCACTACGCCACGTCTGGATCACTGGGACACTGTTCTCGCCATCTAGACTCGGGCAACGTATCGGTCCACATATTCAAATTATTGTCCATTTCTATCAAGTTACAATATATTTTAGAGTATAAATTAAGATTACGGATAAAGGGATTGACTTCTATGAAAATATTATATATTCTTGCTCTATATTTATAGTTTATAATTCTCACTTACTATTTAGGATCTAATCTTTTCTAATTTAATTTTATTTATGTTGAGTACTTAGTCCTCATGTATATAAAAAAATATCGTGCCTTTTACATTTGACTGAAATAACACGAAATTAAATATTATTATTACAAGAGATAAGAGAGCAAATATGGATTCCTTTTTATTTCATTCGTGGAAGCAGCTGTGTTGTCAGGGTGTGGTTTAGAAACTGGAAGCTGTTATTGACTTGTTTTAAATGCACTTGAAACTCGTATAAATAGAAGCGCAAACATGGCTGATAAAGATTTTTTTTTGGGGACACGAATAAAGACCTCAATTCATGTTACTTTCTAAATATATGATTTTTTTTTTAAAATTATTTTTATTGATTGTATATATTAAAAAGAATTTTTATCAATAAAATGATTATTAAAAATCATACTTCACTTTTTAACATTTATACCTTGTTGAAATTAATGCGTATTTTTTTTTTTTTAAAAATAGCCTGGAACCTAAGAGAAATAACACAAGCTATGAATCATACGACTTTCTATCATTTTTGTATCATATTATACTGAATGTTGATGTTGATATATTGATGATTTTATGTACATAATATGCTGACCTGGAATTGTTCCACTGTAAATTTGGTTTAAAACTCATCTCAGATTAAATCTGAAAAGGAAGGTTGGAACAAACACATCTCCAATTTTATTTACTATTCTGGTCCTGGAAAAAATATTGTGCACATATACACAGCATGCACTCTATTATAACTTTCTAAATCTCAATGTACATATACCAATATGCTCGTCAATAATCTTCATCTACTTTTATTTAGTTTTGAAATTCCTTTTTTCCCCTTTACCTAAGTACGTTCTCAGCTTGTATATTCAGCCTCTCAATTCGCATTATCACGAACATTTTGCTGTCATTCAACTGCTAACTCCAACAACAGACTGCGAACAAAGCAGCAGGAAACAATGAGCATGTTACACTAGTTAATATTTAATGATAAAAACAATAAAAGTCAGCAGACTCCAGCTACTCCACAAAACTATTTTTAGTCTATATCTGAAATCCCATCGTTTCCTTTTTTATAATTTTGGACTTTATCTTGGCTTCAACTGGAGTTCAAGCTCAGAACTCTCTCTCAACTTCGGAGTATGACGATTCTAGTGTAAACGAGCCAAAGTTTGTTGTACCACTTTTACCTGAAGGAAACTTCATGATAAACAAACTTACCATGTTAAGAAGCCGTAGAGCTGCAGGTCGAGTAAATTTTCTAGCAAAAAGGAAGCACGAGGATGGTTTACCCTTGCTGCTGCACCATTCTCTCCGGTATTCAGTCTCGTAATAAATATTATCTATTTCCTGAAACATTATCAACTTTTTCAATATGTGATTCAACCAAAGTAGAATTAATGCACCATATATGCTTATATTTAAATCTACTTAAATATTATCTATTTCCTGAAACATTATCAACTCTGAGAGGAGGAGGGCGAGAGGAGTGGGTTAATTATGGAAGCACAGTAGCTTTACCAGAATAATGTTAGCAGAAGCAGCAAAGGTCGCACCTTTATAAACTTTATAAGCATTGGAGTAGCATCTGAGAACTTGTATGTCACAGGATGCCATCCTCGTCGTTCACGATCTTTGGAGGAGGAAAGATCCCAGGAGGTATGTGTCACTGATCTCCGTGTGATTTCTCCTTCAAGGTTCTTTAACTAGTTTTCAGAATGCAAACATAAAAAATGTTAGGCAAAACTAATAAGATGGTCGCAAATTCGCAAATGAAATTCATTAGGATTAACACCGTCACAATAGTTGGTACAAACTCATTGCATACATTTTCTGCTGCTGTCTATTTTCGTATGATGCTTTTGAGCAACTTATGTTTGACTTGACTTCATAATTGAAATATAGAATAACAATGCAAAAGTTTAATTGGTCATTATCAACCACTATTCCAAGTAACTAGATCAGCAGCCTTTTCGTGAGTACAAGGATCATCGCAGGTAGCTGAGAAAAGTAAATGCCTAAATAACGCTGCTTCCATGTATTCACTTGTGATTTATGTACACTGATCTATATGTAAAAGTTTTAACATCGATGAGATTAACCATTTATTGCTTAGAATAAAAAAAACTGAGTCGTCATCCTAAACCAATTGATAGTAAACAAAGTGCCTCATCATCTATGTTAATTTGCACGACTTGACAGGCTTCCCAAAAAGAGAGAAAAGTTCAAGCATAACTATCTGGTGACTTTTTCCTTCGTCACTATCTATTTACATAGCAGGTTAACCACCACTAGTGGTTCACACACAGGAAAGGCAGGAATCTTACAGCCAGTAAGGTCTGAACATAGTGTTCATCTGGTATGCAGTTATGCTCCTTAGATGTATCAGCAGGCTGGATGAAACAATGAATTGAATCAGTACTCTTCTTTCCTACCATTTGCCATAACCAAAAGGAAAGCAAGTACCAGCTAAAAATAAAATCATTTAATAATACCACGATTTATTTGGTGAAAAAGAGATAAAGTGCATTTAAAAAGCTTGATTGGAACTAATATGGTAAAAAAAATCCTCATGAGTTTTAGATGCATTGATAGCACTTACAATGTGTTGATCCCTCCAAAATTCTGGTAGTGGTTTTTTCTGCACAATTAAATCCACGTGTCAGAGAAATGGAGATATAAACTTATAAAGAAAAGAGGTTGTCCGAAGCAAGAGACAAAAGAAAAGGAAAAAGAAAAAGAAAAAGCCCTCCATACTTTTCAATTTCATGGATAAAATTTGGCACATCTTTTAAGTTCATAAGTCATTAACTTTTGAAATTTAAAAGAATAGGCAAATTTAGAATCATACAAATTAGATAAAATTAATACTGACTAGCAACACCACTTGTAAAAATAGGGACCTAGAATGAATGCAGTCACCAATTACCTTGCAATACCGCTGAAACATAGGAAAGACAGTTTCATCATTTACTACAACCTCAGCATGCTTTCTGGTTAGAACAGCCCACTGGAGGAGGATAAATAGACAGGATTAAAATGATATTCTGTGGCTGCGGATCATAAAATAACTCATGAATTTTGCTTTCAAGTTTCAGAAGGACTTAATAGTAACTTGAGCCTTTACCTGGGATCCTTTCCTCCAGTTATGAACAGGAATAACAGGAGCCATTTTTGGATTGTAACGACCTTCTTTTGTGTCAGCAAAGCTACGCTCACATTTGGTTGCCAAAATCATAATAATTCGATCATCAATGAATGAAATAAATTATATAAGTGATTGATAACAAGTAATTCAGAAAATTGATGATAACATAACAAGTGATCCCATTGTTTTATTTTTGTCTTTTTAAATTTAAAGGCTTAAAGCTCTTCAAAATTCATTACTCTGAAATTTTAGATTTGAGTCCTATGTGTTGTATCAATTGAGTGGTTTGTTTCCTACTATTCAATGAATCACTATGCATCCCAAGCAAGGAGGTCCTTGACCCCAATGCCAGTGTCAAGGAACCAAGGTAAATACTGAACCCCATGGCGTTCCCAGCCATGGGACACATACTGGTCTAGTCTTAATATGCTATGATGTCTCTGTCTGCATCATTTTAGTCAGAAGGTATCGAGAGGATCTAAAAGAGGAAGTAAAAATAGAGTTTCAATGCCACCACCATTGCACAGATTATTCATCATCAACGAATTCAACTTATACTCAAGCATTGGATATGGTCTATTTTTCTTCGCAGTCATGAGGTTGCCGACTTTCTTAACTCAATCAAGTCAGTTAAGCTGAGATTTTTGCTCAACCCATGCTAACCAGATAATGTCAATATTTAAGTAGAAATTTACCTTTTGCAGCTAGATTTTCATATGACCATCATAGTTTCACAAAAATAATTTTTGATTTATTTTAGTAGAACTAGGGCTACACTTTTCACAACTTAAGGACTCAATATAATAAGAGATAAATAAAATTGGGGGGAAGATAGATGACAGAGCTAATGTGCGGAAAAATTAAGATAATAATGCTCACCTGTCAACAAAACTAGTTGATGTCGACATGATGTAGTCATATATGTAGCTGAAGTTGTACAAAGGCATACAGCTGAAAAGAGATTAAGCAACTGAAATACAGTAAGGGGCCAAGATAATGAAGAATTTAGTTATATCAATGTCACTTCTGGCATCAAATAAACAGAACATAACCATAAGACAAATAGAAGGAAATCATGAATTCGACAGTATTCAAGTAACAAGCAATCAGAGTTGAGTCCAGCAAATCATGTGCAAAAAGATTCAAAGTTCATAGCTGTAAAGTGTAAACCCTCACCTGTCTGAGAGAAATACAAAACGGTCATTTAAAGGATCAGTAAGTGCGTGTCTGAGCAAAATACGCTCTGCTTCTATCATGGTTGCTTCTCCCCAATCTACCTGGACATAGATAACATGCACTGAGTATCAAGAGAACAGCAGACATAACAGGGTGGAATTACAGCTTTAGATCACAATTAATTTCTGAAAATTTCGGGCCAACATGATAAAATTGAACAAGTCAAAGTTCAGTCAGAGAAGCAAGAAAAGACGAACTATTACTAATAAGAAAACCTGGTAGGGCTTTTCTTTTCTTTCTTTTTTGTTTGGGGGGTGGGGGGGTGTTACAAAAATCGAATGCAGTGAAGAGCATTAATGAGTACATAAAGTCATGTGTAGCAACTATATCAATACGAATACTGTGTAAAGCCCTAATAAGACATGAAAAATATATGCAAAAACAAATTCTGTTAACTTTCAGTGAGAGAAACCTGTATACTGTCATTAACTTGACGATCCAAAAAATAAACTGATTTAGTTTTTGCACTGTTGAATAGAAACCCAGGCCTTGAGTGGACAAAAATCGAAAATTTGCCACCACCTCCCTGAAAAAATAGCACAAATAACTTTTTAAGGATGCCACCTCAATAGGTAAGCTAGAAGAATTCTATAAGATCACAGATTATTAACCAATATTTTTATTTCTCATGACTTTTCAACGCATATATGGAAACTTTCTACAACTGTACATTGGAAACATCTGTGAATGATCATATATTTTCCCATTTGGCATAGAGGGAGAGAAGAAAGATCAAGAGAGACTCAACAGTCAATTTAGGCAGAACCCTGAAACTGTGTGTGCAAAGTGACTACGACAACTGAGATAAACAGTCGCCCTTGCTTCAATATTCCGAGAAGAGATTCAATATAGCAATGTAGATTAGATTGAGCTATTTTATCAGATTTTATTTTTGAGGACTACAGTAGATCCAAGTTTCTTGAGAAAGATGCATATGCATATCTTTAAGCTCCTTCAAGGAAAAAAAGGAAAAGTATGTGAACTAGAAAATATGCAAGCACTCAAAATGGAATGTGGAAAACTCATGAAATATTCTTCGCAAGAAAAAACACTATGAACATGTATGCATTTAAGCTCTATGGTAAATAAGAAGACTGCTTCAGAACTGTTCTGCATTCGCGACATATTTAAGCATCAAGTCCCCCAAATATTAGCTCAATGTTAAAAATTTGAAACCATTGCCAGTCCATAGGCATTACCTACGCATTAATTGATATTTGCTAAAGATTTACTCGAATCCATAAAATCTTGAGACATGCGAAAGTAGTTAAAAGCGTTAGATATTCCAAAAAAGGAAAAAGAGCTAAGTAGTAATTAATCACCCTGCTTTAGCTTCCTGCAGATCACACACAGACAAGACAAATTAATTGAATAACATACCCGAAAAAATGCATCCCAAACCATCTCTAAAGGAAGCCGGTTACGTGCTATGAAGAGAAATGCAATCTTCGGGCCATCCACGAATTGGTGTTGCAAAGAAGTCAGCCCCGTAATTCGAGAGTACTGCGTCTGCATAAACAACAAGCTTACGAAGCAAATTCCTAGCAATAACACAACGAAGATATTCCTCTTCCATTTGGGCTGAGATTTCTGCTGAGAAACCTTCCGCTTCATCTTAGTCAACCCTTTCAGTTCGATTGCCTTCCCATTTTCTAACTAACTCAGCAGTAGTTCAATCACCGTAAGAAATGAAACATTTGACTTCACTTGAATCTCGTGAGAATCGAATATCGACCCAGATCCATGGGATCCAAAAATCACAGATAACTTAATTCACCCTAAAGACTTGAGAATTCCCCTCACAACTCAAACAAATTCCCGGGAAAATTTACTACCCATATAGCCATCCAAACCCCCGAAAAAATAGCAGGCTGCACGTGAGATGCTGGGATGTGATACAAGGAACAATATGCTTCAAGATTCTCGTGAATTGTCACAATATGCGAAAGCATGTGATCCAGGACGAGTGAAGAAGCTAGACTCTAGAAGACTAGAACATTAGGAAATGGAGAGAGAGAGAAAGTGCGCTTGAGTCATCAGTCGAGTGCAGCGTGTAAGCTTGAAGTTTCAATTAGAAAGTGATGCTGCGTCCCTCATATAATCCACTTCGCAGGCGTAAAAGTGACAAGTTATTTTCTGGTTGCTTGTGATGCGAAGCAGAGGAACTAGTAATTTGCCGGTGATTAAACTTCAATGAAACTACTCTCTCACTTTCTATATAAACTTGTTCTTTAAGCAGCAAAAAAGATGGCAGAACAGAAGAAAAATAGAATCCGTATCTCCAGATAATATGATTTGATTTTGTTAGAACGTTTTTTTTGGTACATGAACGAAGGATTATTCCAGAAACAGAAAATCTTGGTAGCCCAGAATGGGTTGCTACTTGCTTCGTTTGTTATAGATGCATGCTTGAAAATTATTGTGACAAATAAATATTTACTCGTATTTGTTTGCGATATTTTCTGTATCAAATTAAAATATTCCCTCAATCTTATTTATAAAACTCTACTTAAAATTTAATAAAATATTAATGACATGATTTTACCTTTATTTGTCACTCTTGACTTTAATAATAATTTTAGTTTAATTAGGGGTATTTTTGAAAAATTGGAAAAAAATTGACATTTAACTAATTTAAAAAAAAATAGTTAATGAGAGTATTTAAAAGATTCCGAAGGAGCGATATGTTATGAAATTTTAGACATGAACGCTATCATTTACGTCTGTCCACTTAGAAACTTCCAAATCCAAATATGTTTTTGCTGAAAAATTATTAGATTGGATTGGAAGGATTACTTTCTGTTAGGCTGGCTCCCAATAATACCAAATACTACCATCTAATTATATTATAAAAAGTTAATTAAAGTTAATACAGATAGTAAAAAACTGACTCATATCTTATAAGGATATAAGTTTGATTCTCGCTGTTATTGTGAGGACTCCTTTAATATATGATCTTATAAGTTTCCTGTAAACGATTTCTGAGTTTTAGGTTATACCCTAACCTTAGTATGGACTATTGTTAAACTCACCTGAATATTTTTGTAACAAAAAAAATTATATTATAAAAAAATCACGAGATTTATGTACACAGAATAAGATAAAAAATGAACAAATAATAATATAATTGACTCGGGCAAATTGCCTGTTTTGCGTTTAAAGTGTGTGATGGGGGAAGGATACCTAGAGGAAGTGGTTAGGGACTAATAATTAACAGTTGGTTAAGGGAGTCTGATCACATATGCAGTGAGGATGAGTGGCACTGGTGTTTTTAAATGCAATCATTTGCCAATTCATCCACTTTTTGCACTCCGTTAAGACTCAAAAGTTTGCCAAATGTGTCAACACGGATCATGCCCTTAATTTTTGTTACTTGGGAAGATAAAATGAATTAGATTATTATATTTAGAATCGTAATAAACTTTTTGTAACTATCTTCCACATTTATAACTAGATGGAGTAAATTTTACAAGGGCATACGGAACAACCATCGCCTATGGAAAAAATGAATTATGAAAATGTCTTACTCTTTTTTTTATTATTATTATGGGTATAATCTTTTGAGATTTATAACATAAATAGTTTTAATATCTTTAAATAAATATATTTCTTAATTATGATCCAATTTATGTTATATTTTTTATGAGAGAGAGACCGCTTACTATATCAATTAACTATTTTATTGAGAGGTTGTAATATAAATCCGTTCAGTTATTAGTCAGGGTGATCCTTGCATACTTTTGACATTAGAGAAAACTGGTATATTATTGTTCTTGTTTGAATAATGTTGAGCGGACAACTTTTGTTCGCAGGATAACAGATTCTAGCAATATGAGTTTCTCGTGCATGTCATATTTATTGTTTGACTTAGTAAAAATGAATTGATTTTTTCCAAGATATAACATAAGACTTTCTATGCTTTTTTTTTGTGTTGGATGGTTGTTGTGATGTAATATAAGATTTGAAAAAAAAAAATCTCTGCCACGTTATTTTGTGACCTTTTTATCTCATCCAACTCACGTATCCCTCCGTCGATAGCACGACCCGAATGAGATTATGTCTTAAAATGTTTCTACCATGGCCGTTATTCTTAAAGCTTAATTACATGCATGCGAAATTTCTAACTTTTTTTTGAATTGACCATTCAGCATGCAAAATAAAATGTACGTGTTTTTAAAAAAAAAAACGAAAGAAATGCACAGTTAATTTAATAAAAAAAAAGAAATTAATCGTGATAACCACATAAATAACTCGTTGACATTTAAAACTTCATGCTATACTTATTCATACGCAACGTGGCATGCCACGAGCATCTCCATGTCACCTTCGATCGATTAAGAGGAATTGTTTGCAGTAAAGTGGTGCAACAATTCATTTGATCAGTACTGGTGAAAAACTGGCAATCGAAATTCCCATTTTTAAATCGGTCAATGCGGAGACGGTTTTAAAAAAATGAACGGTGGCATTTTTATAAATAAAATGAAATATTCACACCGTATTTACTCGTGACCGATGTGAAAATATTTAGTCCGGTTTAGATGTTTAATTTTTACAGCGAATGTTATATAGACCGATGTAAAAATATTTTATCCGGTGATATACTATTTTACTATAAGTATCTCAGAACTTCATCTCTCTTGATAAAGGAGCATAGTTATTCATGATGTAACATCTAAATTTTATACACTGATAAGTTTTTCATTCGCTTTAAATTTACTGCTGAGAATCATTTCAATACTATATTTAAAGATATTTATGGTATTTTAAATAATTTTTTTAGTTGGTTTATGTCAAATTCCCTCCCCTACTTATCTTGTTTAGGGTTATTGCGTTAGGTTAATTACATATCTTATGATTACATATAAGACTATTATATTTTAATAAGCATTTTATTATTTTTTTTAAAAAGGATTTTTTTGTAGCCAGCTTAAAGAAAAAAAAAAGGATCATTCACACAAAATAAAGTGTCAGATGGTACGCGCTATTATTAATACGTGATACTCCGTAAATAAAATATCAAAACACTTAATTAATTAATTAATTAATTAATTAATTAATTAATTTGTACAGGTTTTAAAAAAATAAATACATGGATTTAAAAGTTTGGAAGGACTCGTTTATAAATTTTAAGAATTGCAAAAAATTATATCCATATAATATAAAAACACTTAATTAGTTACTATGGACCATAACTATTTATAATAACTATTACAGACCCATGTGGTGATGCATGAGTGACAATGGATATAAATTATGAAAAATAATTAGTTTTATCATAATAATTATAAGCAAATAAACTGTTTTTTATTATAAGAAACAAAATTGCACTCTCCACCATTCTTTATAGTTAGCTTCTGGATAATAGTTTAGAAAAAAATAAATAGTTATAAAAATTAATTTATAGCGAAAAATTTATAAAAAAATTAATTATAAATAAATATTTATATTTTTATTATTATAATAACTTTTATTATTAGTAAATTATTAAAAAGAACGTGATGTTATATAATAATTATATAAAGTATAATTTTAAATTTAATTTATTAAAAAATATAAGTTAAAATAATCATTATATAGTCTAAAATCTCTTTAATTTCATCTAACTAAAAGTTAATCTTATAAATTTATCTAAAATTATAGTCTAGTTTATAAATTATTACAAATATTTAATAATTATTTATTTAATTTTTAATTAAAATGATAGTTTGAGCGAAATAATAAATTTCAAAACATAGTTTTGGGGTATACAAAAAGAAATGGAGCGAGAGTTGCTAAATTTTAACTATTATCTCATCAAGCTGACTTTAAGGAAAACTTGTCCATTCTATTATACTTTTCTAATAATTTCTTCCGGAGACATTACCAGACATTTGAAAAAAAGTCTGCATTGAGGAAGGACAGTGAAAACAGCATATTTCCACTGCATGACAAAATTTGCGCCTAAATAAAACGCTGACCGAAGGTTTTTAAAGCACATATCTAAACTTAAACACTCAATATACTTATTTCGAATTAAATTAAAATAAGTGGATTTCTACTTCAAAATTGAGCTAAAAACTAATAACAATGCATTAAATACAAATATCCAATATTTTTTAAACTCGATTCAGATTAAAAAGGAAAGTAAATAAACTTAAAGGTAATACTGATGAAATCTTATTTTTAGTTGAAGCCTGACGACCGCCTCAAGCAAATAAAGTAAATTAAATCATTAAAGATCTTGATTTCATGGCCTGTGTTTTGTCCTGATAAGATCTTTTTCTCATTTTAAATTAAAATTAACCTAGAGCACAGGGCGGTCATATAATGGTTTAATTAATTTAATAGCATATCAAAACAAAAAAAATGATTTATTAAATATTTAAAGATAAGAGTATATTTACGATCCTAACCCAGCAACATTGGGCTGTTTCCCTCTCCCGGGCTCACACAGCCGCACGCACTCTCTCGCCCCCCTCGCCTCGCTTTCACACTCCCCTCAGGGCGTCCGTCGTCGTCCTCCGTTCTCCCGTTCATCAAATTGCATCACCCATCTCCCACTTCTTCACCTTCTTCACTCTCAAATTCAAAACCCTCCTTTTGCCTCTCTATTCAACCGCAATTATCTTCTCACTTTTGCCTCCCCTCGCGGCTGCTATCATCCATTCGACGGTGGACTGTGGTTTTATCACCTTTGCTTTACCAGGTTTCCTTCCTCTTTCCTTTCTATTTAGAAGATTATTTTCATGCCCATGTCATTTTTATTGCTATGGTTTGAATTAATAAGATGTAGCTGTCAATAATTATTGCTCTTTCCTGGGTTACGGGCTACATTTATGGGTTTGCCTTCGGGGAGATTGATTATTATTTCAAGACCCAATAGGCCATCGCATGGATGGTGGACGCACAGTTAGTTGGCTTAATTAATTTCTAGAGAAAACGAAAAATTTGTGTTCAGATGCATCGGCATTAGGGTATAAACCTACTTGAAATCGTTGGATAGGAAATTACTTGGGATAATCAGGGTGGATTGCCAAATGGGACATGTGTTTTGAATTCATTCGTGATTTACAAGAAATTTCAAGCTGTTGGTAGCTTCGGTCTGGACTGTATTTCGTCGGCGTTAGTTTAGATGAAGTTCTTCCCTCTGTAATTCCTTCTTCTCTATTGTCCTCATTGAAGGCTCTGGGTATGTGGAGATCTGTTGCCTCCTTTTACAGTTACTCTGAGATCATCTGGATAGGAAGTTGTTTAATTCCAATCACAGACAAAATATGATGCTATATCCTCTCATGTTCTTTATGCATTTTATTCTCAGCATGTGCAACTGTCTACCACCAACGACATTTTATTTTGTTTTGATGGGGTGGAAGATTGGATGATGGTATTCACAAAATATCTAATTGAAAAAAGCAAGTAGAAGACTATAATTCGCAATACATTCGTATTTGACGATACGATGATAATCTCTGTGCGGAAATGGACAAAGACTGTACGTATTATGTTCATAACATTTGAACTTCGAAGCTTTCAAGAGGGAGAGGGGTGTTAGGATTCATTGGAAATTCGGTTTGACATATAAAATGCAGTAAATTTTAATTTAAAACTATTAATACTATTGTTGTTAAAGGAAAAGGTAGCTTAGAGTATTGAGACGTCAGGAGGTTGTCAAGGCATCAGGCAGGAGTTGAAGTGGTCACCCGACTGAAAAAGGGCATGTTTTCCATTTCGGGAAAATATTTTAATTTGATGTACTTTCAAACAGATTTTCTCTTGTTATTATGACTATTGATAAACGATTTAATAGGTTCCAGAAATGATAATTTTGATTGATAGGGTAAACATTATGATTGATTCTTTTGACAGGGAAACATGATTAGCAATTATAGATGAGAATATTTAGGGGGTTGCAGGCTAATTTCTTTTCTTCATTTGAGAGAATTGTGTCAAATTAATTGAAAAAACCTTTTATATTGTTTTGTGGGTAGAATTTTATTCCATTCTATATATTTGTTGTATTTCATGTAAAAAATTTCAAATGCTATAAAGTTGCACCGGGTATTGAGTTTTTAATGCGATAAAAAGAATTTTTTTTCGGGAGTTTTGTCAGATATGTTGGGGGATTTTAGTGCTTTAATTCTCTGAAATGTTTTTTCCTTTGATTGCTTATTTCTTTTTGTTTCCTTTTTGGTAAATGACTTATCTTTCCCTTCTCTATATCTTATATTATTAAAATAATTCTTTCATCTCAAAGATTTGAGTGAAACAGGTTATTTCACACACATAAAAATTATAAGAGGCTTAATTTTCATTTGTTGTTGTGGATTGCGGCAACTGCGGCACTAAACAGTGCAATATTTTTGACATGATATTTTGGCATATAGAATATAACACCAAATGTTCTGATATTGTGAGTGTTCTGAATTTTATACATGATAACAAAGCATTCGTCTAATAAAGTTGTAATTTTGAGTGTTCTGAATTTAGTTTTTTTCTCCTGTATGAGAGATCTTACTCTAATCAGCATGCATATTAATTAATTTGTAAAATTTATGCTTACAACTTTTTCTCTTTCTTCAGAAGCTAAGTTATATTCTTGAGTACTGTGTTTGTCAATATTGTTTTTGAGCATAGTTTACTTTCTCTTGATGCAGGTTCTTTCTATATTGCTGGACCAATTCTAGATGATATATAAGTCGGATTATCATATTCTAGATTGAAGTTGGAAGAGGAAGAGGACAAAGTAAAACTTGCATTTTTAAGTGAATCGATGGAGAAGAGAGTTTCATCTCCAAAGCCATCTGTTGCCCCATCTGATAGTGTCAGTGATCCAGAGGAAAAGGAAGTCAGTGATGAAGATGATGATGATCGAAATCATAAGCATCGGAGGCGGGAAGATCATTCTCAATCATTGGAGAGAGATGTTACAGAGCCTGTTATAAACAGGCCATTCAGAAAGCGTAATAAAACATTTGTAAATCGGCATTCTTTCAGGGAAAATGAATCTCAAGCCTTTGAAATGATAAAAAGGCGCCCTGGATTGACTTCAATTCCCCGAGCGCCTTTAGATATGAATCAAAGATCACGACCAAACCAATCATTTAGTGGAGATCTTGGTGCTGGCAGGGGAAGAGGAAGAGAGCTGGGTTCTTGGAATCAGCGTGATTCTAGGTTCAGCTCAATTGATGTTGCTTCGCAGATGCTGCCGCAGGGATCCATTCCTTCAAGCCTTTATACTGGACGGGGGTTGCCAAACGCTTCAAATGCACAAAATGCATCGTGGAATGCTTTTGGTTTAATTCCAGGAGTACCCAATGGTGGCTTGGATATGCTTCATCCTATTGGTTTACAAGGAACACTCAGACCGCCCATTAATTCATCATTAAATTTGAGTATTCCTCGCCAAAGATGTAGAGACTTTGAGGAACGTGGTTTTTGCCTTAGAGGGGACATGTGCCCCATGGAGCATGGTGTTAATCGAATTGTTATTGAAGATGTCCAGGTACCTGTTCTCTTAAACTATTCCCTATTAATTAAATACAAATGCCTATTTTCATAATGCTTGACAAAGTCTGTTATAGAAGGCTCTTCCTGGAGTGTTTCATTGCATTTATTCACTAAGTGACTGACTGAGCTGAAGTAAAGGAAGCCTCTGCAATGGGGCTTTGCTAGTTTTGAGCTATTTGGCAATATCTGTCTAGGTTGATTATTCGATGTATGGGGCCTAATTTCCACCACTAATATTGTATTTTTCTCTTTGTAGTTTCTACTTATTGTTATGCATATGTATCTACAAATGGTAAATGATTTTCGTAGGAGTGTATGAACCTTCATTAAGTGACTTGAGAATTGGTGAGGTTTTGTTTCATAGTGATATGGTGTCAAAATGGTAGGAGAAAGGTGCTTCTGAGCAATTTTGGTTTGTTGCCTATAATTTGAAACAATCATGTTAACAAAGTTTATGATAATTTTATTTGAGCAGTGGGTTTGTCCTGCCCCTTTGGTCTATCAATCCAATGTACTGTACTTCTATATAAACTTGTACTCCGTAGACAATTAGAATTTTAGCGTTTATTTTAAAAAAAATTAGTATTTACTGTGTGAATCTTATGACTTGTGTGTTAATGGACTTTTCGGGAAGTTGCAATTTATAAAAATTATGCTGTGTTTCTGTTGATGTAATAGCATCCCTAAAATGGTTTTTTATTCTCAATTCAGAGTCTTTCCCAGTTCAACCTTCCGGTTTCACTTCCAAGTGCACACCTTATGGGTGCACCAGCTGGATCTGGATCTTTACATTCAATAAGTGCTTCAACGGCTTCAATGAATAGCAAAGGTATACATGGCAAAGCTGGCAAGTCTGGAATGGGTGATGATGGTTTGGTATTGGGTGGTGCATACCCGGGTCCTGGTGGCTCAACTGGAGCTGATTTTTATGATCCTGATCAGCCCCTTTGGAAGGATGGTGGTCCTGAAACGTTAAATCCTCTCCTTAATCTACAGTCATCCAAGATTGATGAAACCGAGCCCTTCTCCAGTGATGCTCCTTCTGATAGGCATAATTTGAGGTTATCCAATGCTCCAGATAGAGATTCTTCAATGGGAACTAGCAGAACTTTCACTTCACAGTGTGTTAGTCCATCAGTTTGGGCCAGGATTGGTGGTTCAAAAAGTAGATCTGATGTGAAAGAGAAGGTTAATCGTATGACGGGTACCTTTCAGTATCCTGATAATCAGTTAAAAGAAGACAATGGTGAATTGAATTTTCACAGCTCTTCCCAGCAAGTGAAGCAAATCATTGCAGATGATGCTGGCCCAAAATCCGTGGGTTCATCTCTTAAGGCACAGACTGATATACGTAACATCCGGAAACCATCACAAAAGGCGCTACGTACTTTATTTGTAAATGGCATTCCACAGAAAAACAACAGAAGGGATGCTCTTCTCTCTCATTTTCAAAAATTTGGGGAGGTTATTGACATTCATATTCCAGTGAACAGTGAGCGTGCTTTTGTCCAGTTCTCCAAGAGGGAAGAGGCCGAAGCTGCTTTGAAGGCACCTGATGCTGTAATGGGTAATCGATTTATTAAGCTGTGGTGGGCTAATCGTGATAGGATTCCTGATGACAGCATTAGCAGCGGCAATGGTGTAACTGCAACTGACCTTGGGCATTCATTTGCTTTGGTTCCTTCTCATGCAGTTGTCACTGATAGGGGTAAAGATATCCATCAAACAACTGCTTCAAAGACCGTTTCTGATGGATCCCCAGCTCCTGATCAACCTAAGCTTGCGACAGCAAATGGACCCAAAACTGGACCTCCATTGCAAAAGAAGCTTGAAAACTTGGAGCAGCTCAAGGAAGAATTGCGCAAGAAACAGGAAATGCTGGATCAAAAGCGGAATGAGTTCCGACGCCATTTGGACAAACTTCAGAAACAAGTAAAAACTAAAGTCTTAACACTATTTTAACCACGCATGCTTGTTTAGATTCTTATAACTGCCTGCCTATCTAAGCTCAACGATTGTAGCATTTCATTGAAATATTTTAAGTGGGTTAACCTCTGCATAAAGCTAAAATGTTTCTCGTGTAAGATAGTGAAGGGAAATGGGGAGGGAGAGGGAGAAGGAGAAGTAGACAGAAAGGAGGGAGAAAAGGAAGAACACGAGGGAGAGAGGGAACACAAATTTCTCAGCTTTATTCAATTCATCAAAAAGGGTGCTAGGACTGTTTATATATGCCTAGTTTTAGTGACTCTAAACTACTGTAATTCTAAAAGTCAAGGTAAACATTATTTAAATTCAAAATAAACTAATTTTTGAACAAGACAAGACAGGATAAATCCTAATCCAATTAAATTTATTTAAAAGGTAATCTAGGCATCCTAATTCAAATAAAAATAACCTAATATAAACCAAATAAAAGAATCCTGTCTGGAACATCTTGTATGATGCACTGGGAAATTTTCTTGTTGAATAAAATTGAGAATTTTGTTTTTTACATCAATCACACAGAAGGATCACTTATATCTTTCTGCTGCTGCATTCTACTTAAGTTTCTACTATTACTTTTTATAAGCATATTAGGACGCCACTTCCTTCCGTTGTGTCATATTTTTCAGAGAATTACTAAAATAAATCTTGAGAGCCTTCAATTAATAGCTTAAGCTTGGAATTTGAATTGATCGTGGACATAGTATTCAAGACCAAGTGATCTAGACTATAGAGTTTGATCCTTTCAACCTCCATTCTATTAGTCAAACTAAGTTTCAGCAACAAAAATGGTGGGCCCGTCTCTGAGTAGGCTTCGAGCTCATATGTGCTTTTATTTGAAGGGAGTGCAATTGTAGATATCAATTAAAACCAATCATGAGCCTTCTAACATTTTTAAATTGGGTTCAATTGATTATTGACAGATCAATTCATAATGCGTTGATCTTTTGCAGGCCGCAGGACTCAAGGGTGAAGTAGTTACTGAGCATGCTTCCAAGAGACCCAAAACAGGCGTATCAGCTGATGTTAAACTGGCTTCTCAGTTGTCTGATTCTGGCTTTTGTATGGCATCTCCACATGCAGAGACAATAGCTGATAAGAACAAGACATTGGGAAACCCTATATCTCAAAGTCCGAAAGCAACTGCAATAATTCCACAGCAAGAATCTATGGCCTTGAAACTGCCAATTCGACCATATGCACCTGTAAATAGATACAAATTGGACAATCGTCCCACTTCATTTAAAATCATCCCCCCTTTACCAGCTGGACTAGCAAATGTAAGTCTTCTCTTTCTAGTTAGAAGGATAATTAATTCATCATATGCTTTTATTTACTTCTGTCATGTTTTAATCTGATTCATTTGGCTCATTTTTTCATTGATCCTTTGATTCGGGTTGAGTTTTGGGACCCACATTATTCTTAAAAGTGAAGGCTCTCTGTCGCCTGCAATCTGGATTAACCTGGACACCTAAACCTGAGTTTCAGAATTGTTTTTTATTGTTTCTTTGTGTGACAAAGCTAGATATAATCTGGTTGGGTTGGTTTTATGAGGCATTTTGTTTTGGGCGCAGCCTTTAGGTGGATGATGAAGGATTTTTCACTAACCTTTAGATATCCGACAAGCCATTTCGTTGGTCATATTTTAAGTTCCTTTCATGTTTTTGTTTTTATATGTTTAGTTTGGATGATATAAGATAAGTAGTTAACACATCATATTGTTATTCTTCGTGCCAGTTTGTTACCGCTTTCATTATTCGTCTTTCAGCCTGCTGTTTTGAAGGACCACTTCTCTCCATATGGGGAGATTTCTGCCGTAGAGCTAGAGGATGTGGGAGACCATGATGGTAGCCGGTCAGAGGCCCGTATAAGCTTCACTACTCGTCAGGCAGCTGAGAGGGCATTCATTAATGGGAAAAGCTGGAAGGATCATAATCTCAAATTCATGTGGCTGACGCCTAGTAATTCTAGCACTGATATAAAGGTATCTGCTTCCAAGGAGGCTATAGATACAGATAATCACCCAGGAGAAAAAGATAAAGTTATGCAAGAAACTAGTATATCTGGAGATAAAGAGGCTTCGAATTCTGGAGTTAAAAGTTGTTTGGAGCATACGGATAATCAGCCAGAAGACGACCATGTTATGGCAGAAGCTATTACATCGGGAGACGAAGAACCCTTAAATTCTGGAACTAAAAATAGTTCGGAGCATACGGAAACAGGTGAGGATCGTCAATGTAGTCAAACTTCTTCTGCCGAACAATCACCAGATGGCAATATCTGTTGAGGATCAGCTAATAGTCAGATTTGTACAGCGAGGTAAACTGTTTAATCTTTTAAACTCAATTTTCAGGACTATTTTAACAGTTCCAAAAAATTCATTTTTCCATATGCCCACTTTTTTACGCTCAAGAGACATGTAAGAAGGATCTTTCGTTCTTTTCTGCTGCCGCCTGTTTTGGGTGGCAGTGTAGTTTGAATGGTGCATCCTGTTGTTTTTGCAGCCTAGGCATTTGTAGGATCAAAGATTTAAAAACTCTGTTGAACACGATTGATCTGTTACATAGCAAATATTTTGGATCTCTGTATGAAAAATATAATTAAGCGGCTAGTTTTTGCTCCTTTGCAACTTCTCCTTTTTTTCATTTGTATATTTACAATCAGGGTTTTAATAAAAATATACGTGGATATGATTCATGACCTCGACCCACATTTAGTAATTAGAATGACCGACGCTGATACTCTCAGGAATTTGCGAACTTAATTCAATGATTGTTTTGGTTATGTATCAAACCCCCGCTCTCGATAATTCCATTGGGGCGAATATTTGGTTCATTTGTCCCCGTTCCATGTTTTTGGAATAATATGACATATGAGGGAAGGCTCAGAAAAGAAGGAAGCAAAAAAAGAGGAAGCTAAAGAGGCGTGAGATGATTTTTTTTTCTTGGGCCTTTGTACAAGTTTCGCGATTTAATGGGCCAAAAGCCCATAGTTGTGCTGCTTTTATGATCTAACCTCTATGAATTTAATGGGCCAACGGGGGTTGGTCCGAGTGGTAAGTAGCTCGGTATCGCTTAAGCGAGGTCTCGAGTTTGAGCCTTGGCGAATGCAGAAAATTCCCGTTGGGAGACTCACCCACCATAGCCAGGTGTGCGATGCGGGTCGGATCCGGATGTAGTCGGGGCAAAGCTCCGGTGAACCGGGTGGGCAAAAAAAAAAGGGTTATCTCACTGAGGAATGAAGAACAAGGCATAACCACCAACGGGGGTTAGTCCGAGTGGTAAGCAGCTCGGTATCGCTTGAGCGAGGTCTCGAATTCGAGCTTTGGCGTATGCAAAAAATTCCTGTTGGGAGTCTCACCCACCATAGCTAAGTGCGCGACGCGGGTCGGATCTGGATGTAGTCGGGGTAAAGCTCTGGTGAATCGGATGGGCAACAAAAAAAAAAGAACAAGGCATAACCTATTGTCCATATGTTCAACTGTCGAAGGGTGGCACATGTAATTATTTAGAACATTTTTTATCTCTGAGGAGTACCGTTTTGTTGTGATTCCAATCGCAGCGCTTAGGGAGACATTTTAATTCTTAAGTGTCTAAGTTTACATCTGAGAATAATAAACAGCTTGTCCTGTTTGATATTGATATCACCTAGAAAGAAGTAAAATTTTGTTTTACTATTGGATTCCTAGGTGAGATTTACTTTTTTCCAAAAAAAAATTGTAAAAAAAAAAGAACAAGGCATAATTTCATCTTCCATAGTCTAAGCAAAATGAGTTGGAATGTTTGGGAGAACAGTGATGAAATGAGAACAATCGAAGTAACAATCGCCAAAAACAAAAGTAGAATCAAGATATAAATTAAGGTTGGTGAAAAATAGCAACTTCCGTTCAAAATAATAGAATTATCAACTATCTTACGGTGCAAAATGCAATATACTAATCCATTAACAGAGTTAACACCTCGTTCAAGTTTCATAGCTAATTTCTTCCCTGTCTTTCTCTGGCAATACGGTATCCATAGCTGAGATTATCGCGCCCCAATTTCTTGAACTTCGAAACTCTGGGATAAAACATTTGAGTGAATCCAGCCTTAAATTTCGAATGTAACATTAGGTTTGATGTGCGCGTCTCTCTTTGGATATCGTTCAGGTCTCATACGTCACTGCAAGGCAAAATTAATAACTTTAATACCTAAAAAAGCAAGCTCTGATTTCCTCCAAAATAAACGAAGCTTCAATAACAGTTGGAATCCAATTCTGTACAACATACCTTATTTTCACCTTGTAATTGATGAAACATGTTGAACGTAGAAAAAAAGCCCTCCAAAGCTGACACAGAAACCTAGAAACCAATCCCAAATTTATTCTTTTTCTCTTCCTTCGATCTCGTCCCAAAGGCTTTGCTCTTTGATTTCTTTCAGTCAGAAAAGTTGGAACGTGTAAAAGATAATTACTTCCTGTAACTCTTTCTCCTTGATTAATCTTCGCGGATTTCTGAAGAAAATTGATAGGTTATCAAATTTAATCATATCATCACATTTCTCAGCAAGTCAGTAAATTGATGATGTGTTACAATTTTGACTTGAATTTCCTCCATAACACTGAGTACACTGGGACTTGTCTCCAAAAATAGCAACTCCAAGTTCCTCTTTTTAAAATCTGGTATACTCCTTTCAAGATGACACCTGAAAAAGTGGGATAGCAAGCTATTGGAAAAGTATGTTTATGTTACAAAAATTATCATCGTCAATTCAAGGAGGTCCCTGGAGATACTTCATACTGCGTAAGTGCCTGTAGGGCTGAGATTCTTGTTTTTGCCCATTGTATCTCGCTGCCAGCATGACTATAGCTACCAACACTCCAAAGAAGCTGCAGCACACCTTTTGCCTCTTCTGAATATGCTTCAGCATCCATTGCACCCCATCTTAGTAAATGGCACATGCTGGCACAATAGCTGATTATGAGGCAGTATCTTCAACCAAGAAACAATCACATGCTAATGTTTGGATTGGAGGCATTGATACAGATCAATTAAAAAAAACAGACAGGTGATGAGCCAAGTATTAGTGGGACTTCTAGTAAGTAAGTTTATGTGTGAGAGGTGAAGAATAACCCGGGCATAGGAGATTTGGGTCAGGGGACAGAAGAAGAAATATCCGATGTTAACTAACTCATGAATCATGAGGTGTGTTAGCCAGATTGGGAGGGGGCATTAGTGGGAAATACCCTAGAAATAAAAAATAATAAAAACTGTGTGTGTGAGAGAGAGATAGAGGAGGGAGAGGGAGGGAAGAGAGAGGATAGAGGTCCTGATCAATTTTTCAATAGGTTCTCAAATTTTTGTTTCCATGTAAAGCACATCATAATTTCATGGATTGGGTGGTGGAAGCCCATCCTTCAAATTTATGGAATCTTGATTCCTTTGGGAATAGTTTTCCACAACCTCAAACATGACAAAATTATGATTCTACTCCTAATTCCACTTCCACATTTAGGATTCCGGAATACCAAACACAGCATCATTGAAATTGTGATAGTAAGAAAACATTACTTTGGGATCAAAGCTTCTGCTCAGGCATGCTTACCTTTGTGCTAGAATTGGATCGGCAAGGTAATCTTTCACATGCTTTTCAATGACAATCCAAGCAGTGTAAAAATCTGAGCAAATAAGATACATAGTAACAACAAATAATTTAATTGTAAACAAAGAAATTGAGTTCACAAAGTCAAATGAATCCTTCAATAGCAGGATATGCTTCACAAAGTAAAATGCAAATTACCAATTACATCAACTTCACAAAGGTGGGCAAGGCTTTGCAAGCCAATAGATTTAATTACCAGATCTGGGCTCTCAATGCAAGACTGTTACGCAAACACAAGCATGTAATCTCAAAAAGCATGACCAGACAAGAAGAATCAAGAAAACAGTTTATAGATAGCACATACCGAAACAGACAAGATAAGGTCAACACCACTATCAGGGTTTTTCTGGCAAACATCTCGAATGGAAGCAGATCGGCTAATGCAGACAATTCTATCTGACACAAAATCAGTAAACCCTTTAGCAAGCAACACCCCCTATATAAGAAGAATGAAGAAAAGATTAGACCAATTAGCTATAAAACTTTAGTGGAACAGCCAGTAACAATCGAGCAAGCAGCATCTAAATATTCAATATCTTACGTTGGAGGAAATCTATTTTGGTACTTAGAATCCTAGAAGCACAAGTTAGAAAAAACAAAACAGTGAGAAACAAGAACATGATACTTTATCTTGCTTAAATGCAACTAGAATTCTTGCTTCTTTTCCAATATTGGCTTCCCAAGTATCAAACAACGTTCAAATCAGGCATAATGGCTGAGCATAAATTTAAAGGCTCCACCAGCCAGCCTTTGTAGATCGAAAACAGTTAAAACTTGTAACGGACAAGCTTTGACATGAGTTGTTTGAAAACAGTTAAAACTTGTAACGGACAAGGTTTGACATGAGTTGTTTGAGGTTCTCAATCATCAACCAAGTAAAAGAAACAACTAGAAAATACTATGTCAATAACTAGCCCAATTCCATTTCCGCAGCTTGGTCGGCAATAAAACCTTCCATTTGTGTCACCAAATGCTTCAATCCTTTGATGTTCTGCATGTTCTAATCCAATCTTGTTCTGAAGCTGTCCGCAATGGAGGCGTGGAGTTCCAGACAGTGCTCAAGGTCACCAAAGTTGTTCTTGGGAACATGTCATCGGTGTTATCATCTGGAGAGTGGTTCTAATACCACTTTGATACAGAATAACTAGGAAATATAGTATTGCATAGATAGAGGAAAGAACTTCATGATGGTAACAATGCCAAGATTAAATATAAATAACTAGGACCATACCAATCTTGTTCCAGCCAACTTTTTTAATACCACTATGTATGCCTCTACTATCTGTTCTACGGAATTTACAAATCTCTTGTGGTCCTGAGAAGGTTAAAGAAAAGGTACAACTACTTCAACGTTTCACTACAATAATCAAACCTAATGAGTAGAATTAAAGCAATATATTCCAAAATTCAAACTTTCTATCACGATTAGACTTAATTCAGAGATCTTGTGAGAATAATATTTGAGGCATCCCGTTAGCAGCTTAAAAACAGGCATTGACTCAGACGGAAATGAGCCACAAAATGATGCCATGGCAAAAATCAGTTGCATTGTGACGAGGAGGGTGACTCTAAAGCTAGTAGTCTTGACACTGAAAAAGTCAATGATGGTCTTAAAAATTCACAAACATTCATCATTCCCAATCTCTTATTCTGCAACATAAACAGACAGACTTGCTGCAGGAGTTCGAGTTGAACTTCCCTCGGCATGACAGTACCTGTCACACATGTTAAAACTTAAACTTCAAGATTCACCAGTCAAACGGTCTCAAAAGTTAGCAACATTAGCCAAAAATGACTCCTAATTGGCTAGTTTTTCCTGTTGGAGATCAATATAAATGAAATGCTAAGTAAGTAATCATCTTTCCTAATCATACAATTCTTTTTTACGTCAAATAGCTTAACAACAAAAAGAATTACCTTAACAAAAGGGTGAGTCTCGATGGAATTGAACCGACGCAAGGCATTGTTCTTCTGGAAATCAAGGCGAACAAGAAGGCCCAATCCTTTCACAAAAACCGCTACGAACTTCGGGTCGGTTCCTTCAAGAGCGGATTGAAGATCGAGCAACCCGCGAGAAATACCCACTACGGAGTCCGTCACAAGACAGCATAGCTCACGAATGGATTGGTCTACAACGGCAGAGGAGGAGGAATTTAAGCACTGAGCAATGGCATCTCTTCCAGGTTCGGATTCAGGGTCCAAATACTTTGGGGCAGATCGCAACTTCGAAAATATTGAAATCACGGCGAACTTTTGCAGTGACGGTTGCGGGACTCGGGTCTTTTCAAGTAAAGGAGCGAACGACTCCATAGAAGACGCAAAAAGTTCAGTGTAGCAGGACTGGAAAGGGATGGACGAAGCCAAAACTCCCTCCTATAGCTTCTGTTTCGTGTCAAGAACTCGTTTATTGCCTTTTTGGCGTGCATATATATACGTTTTAGTCTGCGGGGAATTTAAGCTGAAATTAATTTATAACAGCTGTCAATTAAAAAAAAAATTAAGTCTGCGGAAAATTTAAGCTGATGAAGTTAATTAAATCAATCATAATAAAAAAAACTTCAAAATTAATTTATTAACAGCTGTCAATTAGAAAAAAGGCCTAAATTGAATAAGTGATTATACATTTATAATTATAACAGCTGTAAATTTTAACTTTTGAAAACTTAATTAATTGAACAATAAATTTATTAAAACACTTACATTTAATTTGACAGTCTGGCAACAGTGGTCGATTTTAATTTTTGGAAACCCAATTGATTGAACAGTGGATTAATTAAAACAATTTCATTTAAGTTGATAATTTTACAACATCTGTCAATCTTAATTTCTTAAAAATTTAATTGAATTAAAACAGCTGCAATTAAGTTGACAATCTCAGTTGTCCATCAATAATTCAACAAAGATTGAGATTATCAAGTTAATTAAAACAATAAGCAGTGAAGTTAACAACTCATTTCTTTTCTCTCTATTCTTTTTTCCGCTAAGTTGATCTGTGTATTTAATTTTAAGTTAATTTATAAATTAAATCAACCAACTGACAGATAAAATTAAGTTTTTCTAATAGAAAACATGTTATTATCAAATTCGGAAGTTAATTCATCAATGTTACTATTTTTATATTTATAGTTTATAAAATTATATTAATTCTATTTAAACTTATATTAATTATAAATTTAATTAAAATTATAAATTTATTCATCGAATTTATTATTTTTATATTTATAATTTATAAAATTATGTTAACTTACTCTTAAACTTATATAATATTTTAAAATTTGATTATATATAGTCATATGAATTTCATTAAAAAAAATTTAACTTAAGTACAATAAACTATAAATATAAATATTAGTGGATTTAATTTTAACTACGTAATTTTAAAATATATTTAAATTAAATTGTGTCATTTTTATATATTAATTATCTAATTATATGTTTTTAATAGTTATTTATGAATAATATAAAACTTTTATTTAGAAAAATATTCCATTAAAAATTTATGCTCAATCAATCCCCGGAATGTTATTATTAGACCCGAGTTACTTTTATTACGTGTTATACGAAATCTGTCCGATGGTATAATATTTGCTTAACAGCTGTAATAATCATGAGTTTAGTACAGCCTTATTTTTTATTTTTTGCCAGAAGAGAAGAATTTACGACAGCTGGTTTTTCAAAAATATGAATTGTTACAGCTGTTAAATTTCAATTGAGAAAATCTCAGTTGAATAATAATAATAATAATTTCGTTTAGCTACACGCGTGGGGTATAAATAAACTACGGCCCAAAAGTTTGAGGGGGTTATTTTTCACTGTTTATAAAGGGATTTTCGTAAAGGCTTAAATCCTAGTATACTGAACAGAGAACAGTATCCAAGTTGCTGCGCTCTTGGCTCTGTTCTCTTCCCTCCGCTGGCGGGAACATTATCAGCGATTATGACGTCGCTAACGGAGCTTGACGATGATACAGTATGCAGCATGTCAATAGGTGCAGTTTTCTCCGACTTTGTAAGTAGTCCCTTCTTCTCTTCAAATGAAAATACGAATATTTCCAGATTTTAATTTGATTTCATCAGCCTCACGCCAGCTGACAATCAGTGTAGTTTTAGGTTTATGTTATTGATCTTTTATAACAATGCATCTTTAATTGCTTATTTGACCAAGATAGTGCTGGAATAGGTTAATTATGTTCTATTGGGCCTCGTTTTCTTTGTATTAATCAGTAATTTGTAATTCGACACCTTTTTTATTTTTGTACCAAAAAAAAAAAGACACCTTTTTTGGCATAGCAACTAAGTTACAGTTATTCAACAATTTCTGGGTAACTTGTGCATCTTTAATCTCTTTCTGATCAACGATGCTTTCAGCTTATTTACAGCAATATCTACTATTATCGTAGCAGCTTTGGAATTGGCACCCTAACCTCGTTCTTGCCCTCTTGATAGGGAATAATGGTGATGACCCAAAAATCTGTCTTTGACATGTATCTATTATTATTTTTTCAGATTGGTAAGATAAATTCAATTGATTTTCATCGTAAGGATGATTTACTAGTTACAGCCAGTGAAGATGACTCAGTGCGGCTCTATGACATTGCAAATGCTAAGTGAGTTAATCGTCGATTTGTTATTGGAAAGATGTGAATACCATGTGAAATATTAATCTGTAGTCAAATAGTCCATAATGGCTGTAGAAATTGCACGTTTGCCTTAGTCTTCTGTACAATGCTCTATCTGTATGGGAGCTTGTAGCATCACTGGTTTGGCTGTGTTCACTTGCTACACACTTTTCAAATTTGCTTCTCTCATTGATAAGGGGCTTGTCGCATGAGATGAAAACTGCAGCGTATGATGATTGTTTGGTTTTCTCAGATTGAAGTAATTTTTATCTGATTTACACATACTAATTTGTTGTTGAACATCTATATCGAACCTCATACTCATGTAACGCTCTTGCCAGTCTCTTGTAGCTTGAAGCACCTGAACCTCATATCTTAACTCAAATGGGAAAAAAAAACTACTAACTCAAAGCATGAACTTTGACTAGCTATTCAGTGCATACATTTTTTTTAAAGTACACAGCCTTATTTTGTGATGGAAGTAGTATAATTTGTATAATTACATCGTTCAACATGATTTATTTATTTTGGTTGACATGGAATCTACAATACATGATTCATTTATACGCGTTACCTGGCTGATCCATTAATGAATATTTTTGTACTTACATCTATGCATTTATGCATGTATAAAACATTCTTGTCATAAATTCCAGGCTGTTGAAGACCACTTATCATAAGAAACATGGTACTGATCGAATTTGTTTTACTCATCACCCAAGCTCTGTTATATGTTCTTCGAAGTACAATTTGGAGTCTACTGGTGGTGAGCTTTTCTGTATGGAAATATGTTTTGAGATTATTTTCGGAGTCTTGTTTGAAATATGAGTGCATCTACTGACTCTTTACCCCAACTATGCTAGAATCGTTGAGGTATTTATCAATGTATGATAACCGATGCCTGCGGTACTTCAAAGGCCATAAAGATAGGTTTGGACTTATCAATATTTAAAGCTTTATATGGTTTTCCAATGATATGGCTAGTGGTCTTGGTTTGTCGCTTTTACGATAAAAAGGTTTATGAAAAGGTTGAAAAATGGGTAGGTTTCTATATGTATTTTATTTAAATAAAAACCTGATGAAATCAAGTATTGTATGAGGAGTTTTCAAATAAAAAGTTATTGAAAATTCTATCAATGCTATGGAATAGAAAATTTTGTTGAAATTACCAAAGATTGATGCATTTCAAGTTATATTGCTTGTCCTTATACACATGCATTATTCAGTCAGACACAAAATATGAGGCGCATTAATTTGGTTGTGGATGAGATAAAAAGGTTATAGAATTAAAAAGAGAGAGATCTTTTATATCAGAGTTAAGCATTTCATTTGAGTTATCCTATATAATTTTTAGTTTTTCCATTTGTTTTATTATACCACTTCATAACAATTTTTTCATCGTTTTCCAATGTAGGAGTATTATAAGCCAATGCTGATGTTCATATCAGTTTCTTTGTATACACGGCTGTAATAGTGGTTATGTTTTGTAATTTTTTTTGTAGAGTTGTTTCGCTTTGCATGTCTCCGATCAATGATAGCTTCATGTCTGGTTCTCTAGACCATAGTGTCAGAATATGGGATCTCCGAGTAAATGCCTGCCAGGTTGGTTTTTATTTTTTTATTTTTGGTTTGATCAATTATTAACATTCAAGGTATAATCAAAAGAATATCAAGAAAATAAAACCAAACATACATGTAATCCAGTGTTTTCAGCTACCCCCATCCTTACAAAGAGAAAAGAAGAAGCAGACTTACCCATGAATTATCAAAATTACTTAACTGTGACTCATGAGTCTGATATGCTTTTCTTTTGAGCTAGGCTAAAAAGCCTGATCTAACCTAGGATGACATTCTGCAACAATTGAGCTTCAAAAAATGTAGATATTGCATCTGGAGATAAATTGATAAAAGAAAAGCAAATTATGATGATGCTCACCCATAGTTTTCAGGGAATCTTACGTTTACGGGGTAGACCTGCTGTTGCATATGACCAACAAGGCCTGGTTTTTGCTGTGGCAATGGAAGGGGGCGCTATCAAATTGTTCGATTCACGTTCCTATGACAAGGTTTTTACCTAAATTTTAGTCGTTGCTTTCTTTGTCTTTGTCGCCAAATTAATTTCACAAGTATAATATCTTGCTGGTGTAGGGTCCCTTTGACACCTTTCTAGTTGGTGGTGATACGGCGGAGGTTTGTGATATCAAATTTAGCAATGATGGCAAATCAATGCTTCTGACTACAACAAACAACAATATTTATGTTCTTGATGCATATGCAGGAGAGAAGGTTAGATTTTCGAGTTAACTTTGTTTAGCATATACTGGTTCTTGATGGTAGTATTAATTTCAAATTGACTTGTCTTTCATCTCGTGTCAATTCAGATTCAACTTTGTGCAGGATCTTTTCCTTAATAAGCTAATTGTTTTAGAATTTCTTGTGCAGCGCTGTGGGTTTAGTTTAGATCCATCTCCAGGTACAAAAATAGAGGCTACATTTACTCCAGATGGAAAGTATATGTTGGCAGGTATTCCATTTATGCTATTGTTTTCTTCTTAAACACTCTTCTTTTCACGGCACCCCTCACATCTTATACTTAGGAGCTGATATGCAAACCATTGGAATCGTGGGCTTCATCTTTGGTATCGTTTTAATAAACGTATTATGGTGTAAAGAGATCTCAATTTGTGATATTGGATCAAGATGAATTTGATAGCCTTCAAAAATTGACTTGTGAAGAGTTTTCCTCTGATGTACATACCGTTTTTCATCTCTCTATCTCGATCTGTAGTAACTTTGAATTTTGGAACTAAACTTAGTTTTTGCATGTCTTAGGATCCGGAGGTGGAACCATTCATGCGTGGAGTATTGACATGAAAAATGAGGCAAGTGTATTTAGTTCTTTAATCTGTTCCTTTTCATGGCTTAGTGCTGGTATATTCTGCAGAAAATGAGACGGGTTTTTCTGAGCAGGTGGCATGTTGGAACAGCCATATTGGCGTGGCTTCGTGCTTGAAGTGGGCCCCTCGCCGTGCCATGTTCGCTGCAGCTTCTTCCGTTCTCACGTTTTGGATTCCCAACGATTCTAAACAGAAAGCCGAGCACGGTGGCCAGGACGCCGAAGCCGGAGCTCAAACCCAGCCGCATGGGCATTAAACTCGATCACGGCTTTTTTGTTAAATACACACAAGTTTTGGTCAGGAAACTCCCGTGCTTGTCGTATCTGAAAGACACTGTAAAACTCGTTTTGCTTCAATAGAATTAGAATATAATTCCTCACCTAATCGTCATTGAGCAAATATTTGAACGAGTTCGCTGACATAAATGTACTTTAAATGGCTGTGTGTTCCTTTATTTCCGCTGCATTTAAATGTTTCGGACCGGTTAACCGGAAAAAGAGGCCGACTCTGTTCTTATTAGACTAACCAGACCAATTTATCAAATTCCAAACCGTGATTTTTGCCCCACGGAAAAAACCATAAACCATAAACCATTCGTCAATTGCGTAAAGCTAGTCAGCCACGCCGTTAGTTGTGTTGATGTGCGAATTTAGTTTGGTGACGAAACAAGAGACAAATGCAAGACTCATTTATGTTGAATATAAGGAGAACAAATACAAAATACAGGACACAAGCATATACAGAGTAATACCCCCCTCTGATATGAACCATCCCTGCCTTGCACTTAACCTAGAGACGACAAGCACACAACCGGACGATTACAAGAGACGTAAAAGATCACAAAAGACTCAAAAGCGCACAACGACGCATTATTTTACCGTGTAATCCCTTCAACTAGAACCAACGCGCCCTTATATTCATTCATGACCTCTTCACCTCCTGGGCCTTCGACTGTATATCTTGCCCAACTTCCTTCGTCTTCTGCCCCACGTGCCCCGCCATGTCCGCCATGCGCCGCTTCGCCAAGTCCAGCTGCTCCGGTATCGTCCCCTGCGTCTGCCTAATGTAATTCATCACCCACGAGAACGATGACAGTGCAGTCAACGCACAAGCTCCCGACGTCAAGAACCCCGCCACAGCCAGCCCAATCACCATGGTGGCCGGCACCAGAACGGGACTAAAGAGGATGAACAGCGGCAAGGTCACTGCCAGTCCCAGGAGTGTTCCCATCAGCGTGAAACCAGCAAGCATGAGAAGTGTGCCACCGATGGGAACGCCTGCGAGGATGGCAATTATCTGAGAGGTAGACGGACCGTTCTCCGGGAAGAAGGCGCTCTTAACACCGCCCCCGTAACAGTATTGGGGGTTAAGACCGCTTTCGTAACGCGTGGTGACGCCGGCTTCATAACGGGTCGATGTTGGATGGACATGGATCTGTGTGGAACGATCCGACATGGTCGTGGATAGTTGTTAGTGAAGAAGAGAGAGAGAGAGAGTGTGGAGTTTCAGAAAGGTGAAGTGTGAGAAGAATGAGAAGGGCGAGTTTCCTTATAATGGAAGGTGGTGAAGCAGAAGGGTGACACGCATGCGAGAAATGGTGAGTAAGAGGGTTTGCATGAGGAACAAGTTTCAGTGCGGGTATGGTTAAGATTCGAAAAATGGGTAATTGATTAATAAAATCCAGAAAAAATCAAAACTTTGGAGCCAAGAGACGAAGGCTTTGCCACATTTCTATGGCGATTCTGCAGTATTGCTGTGTTGTGCTCATTGCATGCATACAGCTGCGACATTTTTTTTTAATACAAAAACAAATTACTGGCCCATTCATAAAGTTTTTTTTATACAAATTTTTTAAAAAAAAATTGTGTTCAACCACGATTAAGGCGCGGACCCTTCCTCCTAAGCATAACTTTTTTTTTTTTGTTTATTCACCAAGTCCCAAATAAAATGATAAAAATTACTATTCGTTCGCTGGAAATTTTTAGTCGGAATTATTTTTTTTTCCACCCGGTTCACCAGAGCTTTGCCTCGACTACACCTGGATCCGAGCTACTTTGCGCACCTGGCTATGATGGGTGAGTCTCTCAACAAATTTTTTTTACATATGCTAAGGTTCGAACTCGAGATCTTATTTAAATAATATCGAGTTACTTACTATTCAGACTAATTTTAGTTATTTAGTCGAAATTATCAAATTGCCGAAAAGGCTCAGGACAGGTTGAAAAATAGTGACAGCGAGGCCCTTTCTTTGGGGGCCCAAACAATTTAGGACGGAACACAATTTTGTTATGTCATTTTTTTGTTAGCCTAGCTGATAAAAATTGTCGGATTAATTTACCAAAAATAAAAATAAAATTGTCGAATTAAATGGGCCTTTTAATTTTTACTCTTTAAGAATACAACCCACATCTAAGACCCAAAAATTGACATAAAATGAATTGAGATTGTGAGTAGTAGTAGTACACATAGGATAAAAATAGACATAATACTATTTAGATTATTTAGAGCGAATTTAATTTTTAAAAAATATTATTTTATTATAATTTTAATCGTGATGCTTAGGGATATATCCTAACTCCTGGGTATTTAGGTTTATGCCTGAGGGTAATAGACGGCTCGTCCTGTCCGATATTAGTGTCGCCTAAGAGGAAAAGAGATTTCGCTCTGCCTTTGGATCTTAGGTGAGTTCAACCTCTTTCTAGAATTTTTTGTATAAAACAGATTGATATAAATTACCTAATTTTGAAGAGGGATCGGTGCTAAATTTATTTCAACTTTTTTATAGAAAAAAAAAGATAACCTATGAGGGTACCAAGCGGGTTGAGCTTAGTTTAAAGGGTTAGTCTTTTAAAATATAAATAATTAATGTTCGAATTATCTTTTAAAAAATAAATAATTAATGAGAAAATAATGCTAGAAGGATAACTATTAAAAATAGTATTTTTGTTTTTACAATTTTTAAAAATTTTATTTTCTAATATTACATCCATATATTTTTTTCTCTATCCAAATATAGCATGAATGTTTGCCAGTGCCTTGTATATTTCTAATAAGATGTTTATACTTAGAAAAAAATTAATAGAGTTAAGTCTAATTAGAATGATTAATCTTTCATAATATAACAAATTAAATTTAAATTTTTATTAAAAGATATGTCTATATTTAATGTATAATAATATATTGAATATGATTATCTTTAATAATACAATAGAAATGTATACAAGGTGTTTAACTTAACATTTTTAAAATTTAATTAAAACATGCCCAAAAGAATTCTTCTCTGTTGCGAGCAAAGGAACAAAAGATAAATTTTTGTTGTATTTAATTAAAAAATAAATGATTTTTTATTTTGCTTTAATTGGAGAGAGTGGTGGGTGAGTGGCCAAAACAGGAATTGTGAATAATGTACATCTCGTCAGGATCAGATCATGGGACCCTTTGAAATTCAAAATCACCATAGGACCAACAGTGGGATCCTAAAGAAAGTCGGCATGATCCACAAAACACCAAAAGGACAATGAATTAGAGAATAATCGGTTCAGTTTTTTCTTTTGTGACAGGAAATAAAAAAGGAGAATAGGAATCAACCTAAGCCTATATATATATATATAGACCCCAAGGGACAGTGATGGTGACAGCGATGAGGGTCTCTCTCATGCTATTTGGCACGAGAGATTTGGATGGGAAAGAAGGGAAGAGAATTTTTTTCCCATTTGAATTTAGAAAAATTAGAAAACTAGGGTTATAAAATTTTAATAAAAATAAGATGTAGGATAAAAAAATAAAAAATAAAAAAATAATCTTATTATTTTAATTTTTGTAAATCTAACTTAAAAATATTTTCTTTTGATTTTTCTCTTCTAAATCTCTCACACTAAATAATATTTTTTAGTCTTAGCACATGTACATGCATGGATGAAAGAGGAGAAGGGGGATGATCTCAAGGAAATGGAATTTGCCACGAAGAAACACTCTTGTGGACCTGCCATGTGACGAAATTGTTCTTAATTTGAGAATTGATAACTTAATCAACTTTATGCTGATTGGTCAGGTGACAATGCAATTCGTAGTAATGAATGTTAAGAAAACGAGTGAAGAATAGGAGAATAGAACGGTGTCTTAGATTTTGCTCAAGAAATTTTGCATGGTTAAAATATGTTACTATTTATAATATTTAATATATAAGTTAATTTTAATTATAAATTTTAACATATTTCTTATAATTATAATTAAGAGAGGGAGGGAGTGAAGAACAAAATTAAGATATTTTAAAATAAAATATTAATAAGATAATTTAAAATGAAATATTAATTAATTTAACTAAATTTTTTTAATATAATTAAATTAAAAAATATATTATATATTAAAGATAAGATAAATATGACCGCTTAAATAAGATATAATAAGTTGATTGATACAAAGTAATTGTAACTGATTCTGAAAAATTCTGTACACTTCAATTGTTAATTTAAATATATTACTTAAATTTTTTATCTAAATATAAGATATATTTAATTAATTTAATTAGATTAAAAAAATTAGTTTATATGACATATTTTTTTCTTAAAATATTATAATTAATTATTTTTCTTAATTTTCTCCATATTTTATTCAATTATTGTTGAGTGAGTATCAATAGAGATAATTTAAAAAAATTAATAAGATTAATATCAACTTTGTAATTATGTTATACATTAAATGTTGGAGGGATTTATGTTTTTTTCTCACTAAGCACAAGTAATCTCTTATCAAACTCTATTATATTTGAGGTATTATCGAGTATTAAATATAAATATTTTCTTTTCTAATAGTTACTAAAACATTAGTTTACCAGCCACTAACTCCTTTTCTCATGCCCTAACTCTTGTTAGTATATTGTTATGATTTTGTTTGGTATCATAGACAAATCAACGTAAGAAGCGGCATGATAGAAAGTGTACGTTGGGTGTAGGCTTGTAGTAGGGGTCCAGGAAGAGAGACTCTATGAGAAGGGGGCATGTGCCCGCAACCTAAGTTCTGGACCTTAATTCTGGGCATCCCTTCGCTCTCTGTCTCGTCAATCACTCACACGTACTCTTTAATTACTCTTTACGATTTTTGGGCGGTTCGTGGTGGCCCATTCACTTCATGATTTCCCAACTCTCTTGTCCCTTTATGTCCTTCTCTCCCTCAAACACATTCAAATTCAACCACAGTATAGTATTAATGATCCACTACGCGTGCCCTCTCTCTTGCATGCCCGTCAATGGCAAACGTTTCCCTCATCTTTTTACACACACACACACACACTCTGTATCATTTCATGATCATGTTATGTTCATCAGTTTTTATCTGCAGTTTCAAATGTGCGTGCGTGTGTGTGTGTATATCATTCTTTTTCAGACCTTAGTGACGGGAAACAAGTGGAGGAACTATAGCTAGCAAGAGCTAGCCTTTACATACATTTTGCGCACTTATCTAAGTCTGCAAAACCAATCAACCTCAGCTCAACTTCATTATATATATATATAATACAGAGCAGAGAAAGGAGGAGAGAAAAGTGGGGGAAGGAGAAGAAAGCGCGGCGCTATATGCGCATCATGCTGAGGACTTGTGTCGAGATAGGGATTAGATTTAGAATATTTAGGGTTAGATCGATCACATGGGTGACCAGGGCAATATCCCTTTCATGAATAATCTTATATGTAGATGCTGTCACCGAGACACACGACACATATCCACGCGCTAAAATGTTTTTGTTCAGACATAATCTCTCAAGCAATCTTCCTTCATGCACAAAAACCAAAGATTTTTTGTATTATTATATGTTATATATATACATCAGAAGAAGAAGTCAACAATCCCAGCACTGTTCTTTCTTTGACCAGCGCAAATATGTGTGGTAGCTTGAAAAGCGGAACGCCTCAGGACCCAGACTCTCACCTTTCAATTGTTCAAGAAAGATGGTGACTTCACGCTTGCCTGTATTATATATTCATTAATTAGGCTATATATATATAAAAATATTGCATTAATTAAGGTAATTACATTACAAGTATGTTACGTGGGTTCAAGTAAGCAATGTCATAATTAGATACATATATCATAGCCAATTAATAATCCAGAATATGGATACCAGTTAAAAGATTCTGACTAGTTATGTGTAAGTTGCCCTAGCTAATACAATGCCTTTAATGGGGTTTCCATTTTTAAACTTGCAAAGACTAGTTCAGCTGCCCTGACAAGATCATGTGCCACACGCACACACAAATATATATAACAGAGGGCTTTTACAATAATTACAATATATGTACATGATGACAATAACATATACCTTAATTTCATCCCATATAAACACCCCAATTCATCATTTGAACATACAAAGAAGAAACCCTATATAGATGGATATATACATATAACTCTTGATTTAATACATGAATTGAGACTATATATATCTCTACTGTACACAGAAAGACAAGATTTAAGAATTTCGTGTTGATTGATTCATTGCCCCCGCACCCCTTAATGATGATGAATATATATATCTGGTAATAATTAAGGAATAATGCAAGAAAACCCTTCTTTTTCAAACTTCAGTCACTTGCAAATAATTGACATTTTTGAACTTTCAAAATCATTATCAGGACCGGATCAGTACTACTCTTTCAATGTTATCTATTTCACTTCTAACAATTTTGTTGCTTCTCTTCACATATGTGACTCTTCTATCAAATAAGCACATGGCATAGGGAACATACAAGGCTAATCCAAGGTTGCCACATCAATTCCGAGACGCGTTTTTGAAAACTGATAAATTTATTTTCATGATTTTCAAAACGAGTCATTTTTTGCAAGTGACTTAAAAACTTTAAAAAAGGGTTTACTCTGCAATAATAATATTAGTTATATTTGACCCTAGCAAGCTAGTAATTATTATTCCAAGGAGAAGGATAATAATAGTCAGAAGGAGATTGACCAAGAGGCGTAGAACCAGAACCACCTCCTTGATCATCACCCATTCTTCTTGCAGAAGGAATCTCATTATTGCAAGTATAGCGAATCAAATCAGCATTAGTTGCATCAAGTTCTTTCTGAAGCCGAATCACTTGCCTCTGGAGCACGGAAATTGCCCCTACACAGCCATACACCGGATCCTTAATCCTCGCTTCAGCTTCATAAGCCAGAGAGTTCACAGCATCTTCTCTCTGATGAGGCTGAACTTCGTTTAGCAGCTTGCTCACGTTGCTGGCTCCGAATATTTTGTGAACATTTGCAAACTTTTGAGGTTCCTCTGGTGGGAAATATGGCGCAAATATGCAGTCTGGCATGCATTTCCTTCTCAGAAACTTGCACGCAGCACATGGAGAATTTGAGTAGCTTGAAGAAGAAGAAGCCATTGATTACTTTATATATATATATATATATATCTTCCCTCACTGCCACCTAATAATTAATATAATAACCACTTAATATTAATAAACATAAAAAAATCATTATTAATTACTAAAAAAGTTCATTAATTATATATTCTATAGTATCTTGAACTAAAGATATCCATCATTTCAAGTATATACGGCAGTAGTATTAGATTTCATGCAGAAATAGAATAGAATTAGGGTTGGGGACGGAGACAGAAAAACTTTAATTACTTGCATCAGATACTCGATCGGTGCTTCTTTTTTCAAAACTTGTTTTTCACTTTTTGTACATATACCTATGCAGCGCCTTTATTCTCTCTATTGATTGATTCTCACTCACAGTATTCTCAGATAAGAACTAAAAATAATTAAAAGGGACGAAAAAGCCAGCCGATCAGACAGGCTTTTTTGGCTAAGTATATGATTCCTTCATATACACTTTGGTGTTTATGTCTTCCCTTCACTATCTCTCACTTATTACCTCCTACCTAGCTACTAGCTAGGTAACTTATAGCCTTAGTTGGACACACAAAAATTCAACTTGTTCGACTGGAATATCATACCCCATTAACCCAGGATTAAACCGTACACTTGAAATCAGATTGAAGAGCAAAAACCCAGTAGTATCAAAACTTAATTTAATCAAAAACCAGTTGATTAGGAGAATTATATTGAACTGCAATATATATAACAGAAATGAAAGGAACAGAAACATAAATAAGAAAATCGAATCAAGAGCGTATACCTTTGTCAGGTTTATTGGAACAAAGTAGGTAGCTAGAAGGAAACTGTAAATTGCTATCCTTGAATGTTTCCCCTTGGATGCTGCAGGCTCTAGCTAGGTAGGTAGGTAGGTAGCTAGCACAAGATGGATCTAAGTTCTGATGAATTGAGAATAGGCAGAGAGATTGTTGAAGAATTAGTAATTGATGTGAGAGGAGCTAGGAATGATGAAAACCCTAGTTAGTTGGGAAGACAAGATGAGAGAAACCCGCAATAAATACAGTGACACTAGATGAGAGGAATCAAAGTGTTTGGGGAGGCAAAGAGCATTTTCACTGAGAGAGAAGTAGAAGCAAGAGAAAGCTAAAGACAAGTGTTGAAAAAGATGACTATGACTTAACCTTTTATAATAATTTCAAACACTGTACACACCAACATTGCCCAACAATATCCACCTTCATTAACCTCTGTTATTATTATTCCCCCCACTTACATATACATACACATATATATACCTGGCTCTAATAATATGCTTGTATGTATAAATGTTTATTAATTAGTAATCATATTAAACAGTTTTTGATGTGTGTGTTGCTTTCTCCACTTTATTAGGTAGGGATCTCCAGCTATATATATATATATATATATATATATATACTTCTCATCATCACCTTGTTCTTTTAATGGTTTTATAATTGTTTTTTATTAGTCACCAATTGTTTATATTTGAAAGAGATATTCACTTAATTATAAACTGTTAAGGTTGTGTGTGTGTGTGTGTAGTCTTCCTTCCTCGTTTTAAAGTGAAAACAGTTCAAAATATATGTCGAATAGAAAGAAGAAAAAGCAAATAATTGAGCAATGAGATAGTTACTTTTGCTGTAGAGAGGCTATGTGGGTCAATGTATATATACATGTGACTGCTATATATATATATATAAAGAAGCACTTGTACTGAGCATATTAAAAAGAAAAAATTACTATCAAGTCAAGAATATAATTATTAAAAACTCACAGTAAAAAAATAGTTATGAATTTATTGTTATTTTATATTTTAAAATTTATTATCTAATTTTTTTACTATTACATTCTTGCTCATAGTGATTTTTTTCATTAAAAAAAAGTATCTTTAACATATTCCGCTAGACACACATTGTTTTCGTACTGTGCAAAACGTGAAGTCATAGATCTTCACACAGACATAACTTAAAACATGGAAAAAAACAAGGACTGATGTAAACCCAAACAAACATGAGATTCCAAGAAAACATAAAAAAAAGTAATATAAGTATTATGAGACAGCACAGCGTTATATATATGTATACTCAATTAGGTTCTTCCCCTTCGAGTGGTCCCTTCTTTTTGTAGGGCACACATATGATACGAGATGTGAGGATATCAATGCAAATCTGTATGTTCTCAATGAAGCTATGCACTGCACACTGTTCTACTCTCAATTATTGGCTTCCATCAAATATTCCCCAGGCCTTCATTATGCTTTGATTTGAGTAAATATAATATAATATATACATATATATGCACCATTCTAATAAAGAGAGATATAAAAAAATTAAATGACACAGAAAAGTGAAGAGTGTATCTGCAAATGCATTAGACCTAATATATTTGGATTAAAGAGAATGGACAGATCTAAATTTAAAATTATTTCTTTTCTTTTTTAACATTCTTGAATTGTTTGATAATAATAAAAAATATAGCTTTTATTTATTTCATTCTTGGTACTAAAGATACTTAATTAAATCAATAGTAATTATGGTCATTGCGTACATTTACTATTTAGTATTTAGCTTCCATCACCGGTTCATCTTTATATAATCAAATAGATTACTGTACAGACAAAATCTGCTGAATAATTCGAGTCTGAATCTAACACAGTAATCAACTTTCTCTGTTTTCTTTTAATGAGCTTAAAATCAAAACCAATTAACAGTGTTGCTTCTTGTGCTGATCATCGCTATCATCAGTTTGTTTATTTGCTATTAAAGCAGAATCATGATTTATTGCAACCATACTTCAAAAGTATTCATATTATTTTTCTCTCTTTTTCCCACTTTAGCATTCTTTTTCTTGATGGATTTGAGAGCTGTCTCACTTCAACTACCATACTATATTAATGATCACTAGTCATTATAGGTAATTGCATTTTATATAATTTCATTCGCATGCCCACATGTTGTGATTGATCCCTCAACCATACCATTATTTTTAATTAATTTTTCACTTATATTATTGATGCTGTTAGTTATAAAGCACATACATTTCGGTGTTTATATATATAAATGATTGTGGAATTAATACCCCTATTAAATAAGGCACTCATTAAAACCTTTTCTTTAGATCTTCAAATATATATATATGTGGGAAGGCATTTAATGAATCTATTTATTCAAAAAATCTGCGTGTGTGTGTGGATGCACAAACACACTACAAAACTTTGCGACTTTGGCTTTTGAAGCAATGGAGAGGAAGGATAAGGCCTATATATATATACAAGAGACATAAAAAAAACAAGGAGATGATTCTGAAATAATCAAATACTGTATATTATATATATGCACCTAGTTTATTAGTAATTCTGAAAGGTATGATTAATGATAACGTGGGGTGGCTAGCTTCTTCTCCTTGCATGCTTGTCAGGATTATGCAAAACAGATGTTTAGTGAATCCAAAAGGATCATTCGAGGAAAGTAGGAGGAAAAAGGTAAGAGGGGGCTTCTATCTTTTTTGTGAACGAGGAATTGAATATGGCTTTAATGATTAGAGAGGCACAATTATTGGTTGATTTTATAACTATTGATATATCACGCTTGATTCGAATGTTTATTGAACTAAATGTCACCTCACATATTCATTTTCTGTGGCTAACTATGTTTTTTTTATCGATTTTTTTAATGAAAATAATATTAGTGATGAATGATGATCAAGTCAGATCGAGGATCAACCCATCTGTGTTAATAAGTTCTATTCCAGTTATAGGATACTATTATTAACCAAGACAAATATTTTTAAGTAATTTTTGTAGAGATGAATTAAAAAAAAATAGTTTGACAACTGCAAAACCTCGCAGAAAGCAAACGATAAGAAATATCACTACTAATATGAATACTTGTATAAGAAATGTAGTTTATAAGTATCTTTATGGACACTTTAAGTTGTGAGATCTAGCTTCTTGGATTTAGTGATTTCATTAAACCCAACTAAACCAATTTGTTTTTTTTTTTGTTAGAAAAGAAAGCCACTTACCAACTTTTTTCGCTGAAATGATCCCTAGTTTATTGCCACTATGGGGCACTAAGGGTTGATTCCTATTCCATGGATATCTTGTGCGGGTTTTTTTTTCCTGAAGAGTATGTTCAAACTATATATATATACTAAATATATTCCAAATGTATTCGACAAAAAACTATCTACTCTCAACTTTATTTATAAATCATCTGATTCTAAATATAAAATCTAGATTATAATCTAAATATTACAACTGAAATCATGTATTTAAGAACAGGAGTACTAAAGGAAGTCATGCTTAGGGTATTGACCGTTGTTTACTCTTCTTCAGTGCGTAAAACGCAACTTCAACAATCACTAAAGCCTTGATGAATTAAAACTATTAGATCACCTTTCTCATGCACATTTTGTCTTCTAAACAATGGTACAATAAAAATATCTCAGCGTGATCTGCTTTAGCGAATTCTTTTATATGCTTTACATTTCAAGTAGAACCTGCGAAAATTATAACAAATGCGTTAGTATCTTATCCAAGTTTAAATTTACAAACTATAGTGCACGTTAAATAATGAAGTGCATTGGTTATGTAATAACCCATTTTTTAACGGTATTGCCGACATATCTGAAAGGCATTAACAAGGAATTAGAAAACAATTGCTCATTGTAACAATAAATTTAATTCCTTGATGTGCAGAGTTCACCAAAAACAGTGTTAGCAAATTCAAAGAGAAAAAAGAACCTTACCCAAATGAGCATTCAGACTTCATGTCAGCTGGAAAAATTGAAACAAAATCCTTCCTGGATGAGTTAGAGTAAGACTTGCAATTTTCATGAAGCTGCTAGAAAGTAATCTCTGATAGTTCTCTTTATAGAGGATGGTGGATTCAAAACAGAAGATGGGCTCTTGGACGCAGATTCAGGGGTTTTTCCAGATGTAACAGTGAGATCAGACATGGAAAAAAATAGATTCTTTTGGCCATCGGTTTTATGCATTTTAGGTGGTGTGATAGGCATGTCTTGGGTGATTTCACCTGCTGGTTTTTCCAAATGAAAAGCAATGACAAGACCAGATTTGGAACTCCACTCTTCATCCTCCATTAAAAGCTTTCTGCATTCTCTACTAGGCATTGCCATTACTCTCCTCCAGATGGAAGCTGGAGGTTTTGTGCTTGAGAAACAACTATTATGATCCCAAATCCGAACCTAACATATATGACATAGAGAAAACATTTAAAATGCTGAAGTATTTCGAAATAGCATTAGACAAATGCATTTTTATATATTGTAGTGCTTACTGTGAAATCATCAGAGGAAGTTGCTACTTTACCATCCTCAGTATGGCACCTGAAATGCAAAAGATAATGAGTAACTCGGGATTCTCAGAAGGCAAAAGCAATGCTAGTTCCAGCATTTAACAATCGACAGCAGTAATAGGTTCCTCTTGAGGCTTGTTGACCTGAATTGTAAAATTTTGGTTAAATCATATACTGATTCCGACCAATGTGGAGATAATAATACCCTACCAAGAGTAAGAAATGTAGCCTGCCAAACATAGGCATTTCCATCACTTGAACCACTAACAATGTGAGATGCATCAGGACTAATTGCGGACTGCAATTGCACAACCAAATATGAGTCAATGTCAGGGCAGAAACTGAGTACAATAAGCTTAGGTTTAAAACAACAATACTAACCTTCACAAAAAAATGACTTTATTTGACATCCAGAAAAAGATCTCATAGGCCCCTTTTCAAGCTGAAGCATGTTATACAAGTATATTCTGGAAGAACGTCAGATTTTTTTTTAAATTTTTTTGCATGTTCATTTACCTATATTTAATAATCAAGGATGAAAAAAATGCTATCAAAGAAATACCGATATCCGTGCAGGAAGCTGGAAAAAATACTCCACTTTGATCTTGGGACAAGCTAGATATACCATGTAGCCTTTCCTGAAACGATATTGTATGAAGGCTGTCAATACTCTTATTTATAGCTTTACAAAAGCAATGCTAAAATTTTTCCAGAAAATCAGCTTCTTTTTTTTCAAATATCCTGGTGACAGTAAGCAATATGCAAGGCCAATAAATTGTTCCACCACATCACTACGTTTGAGCTAGATCAAGTATACTACAGTGAGTTTACCATTAAGATCAACCAGATAATCTCTTGTTACCCATGAAAGGATCAGTTCATCCATGACACAAGATCCGCAAATTTTTCAATGTATAAACCCAAAATGGGCCAATTCCTAGCATAGTTCAAACCAACCTTTTCCGATGTCTGGAGACGAGGGCATGTCTGCGTGACAGAACTCTTCAAGTTTCTGGTATCCCAGAACTTTACAACACTGAAATAAACAAGTAACATTCGAAAGCCAAGCATTCATTTATTAGCATCAGTAAATAACAAGAAAATGCAACACAAACTTCAATGGATGTTTTCAACTGACCTATCCACTGCCCCAGCCGTGGCTATGGAAACTTGATCCTTCAGATAAAGAACTGATGTAATGCTCATGGAAGCAGCCTGGATCATTGGACTTGTTAGAACAGTTCATAATTTCATATTGAAAAATGTATAGAATTTTACACTATCAGCGCAAACCTTGCTCCTTCTAACACGTTTTGCTTGATGAAAGATGTGCTCCTTTGACTTCAGCAGTAGAACTAGTGCCGCAACCACAAGTAGAAAGAATTTTGGAGAAAAAGAAACAAACATTACAACCAAAGCAAAATTTTCAGAAGATATTGAAGACGACTCCAGTAGATTTAAAATATGAAACAAAAACTTACCATATATAGGGTCCCCCACGCAACTTTTGGGTGTTGAGCTAGATCTCAAATCCCAAGGATTAAAGGATCCATCTAGACCCAGAGATAATAATATCTATACATTTAAAGAAGAAAAAAGAATAACTAATTGTGATATACATTTTCTAGTAGCAAATGAAGATCCAGAGTTGTAGAAAAACAGTAAAATGGATAACAAAATGATATCATATATTACCAGCATTAGTTGGATGTGAACACATAGATTTTACACTTCCCCTGTGTCCCGTCAAGACTCCTATGCATTTCTTTTCTTGTACGTCCCATAACTTCATCTGCAAATACAGACCGTGAGAACATACAAGACCACATTGACTATGAGGAAGGTTACTGGTTAGATACTATTATAACAGATTTGAGAATTAATAGGTCTTTTGAAAATCGATGGCATTTAAAACTGTATGAAATATAAATTGATTTGATTTCAATTATATCCAATGCATTAGTTAGTCAACAGTGTAACGAGAAGAAACAAGATCAGCACGATATGTAGCTCGATAAAATCAAGACTTTTAAGTTTCAAGCCATAATTTTCTATCACTTGAGAAGATTCTGTTTAAAGTAGTGGAAATAAGAGAAGAAAATACATTCGACAGAAAACATTGAATGCTGGGCACTCGAACTATTGTTCTGGGTATGAAAAGTAATGGGTTTTTGACTCAAGGTCCATCAACTAAGAATGAAGGCTATAAATTGAGACTTGGCCACAACAGGACATCAACCCAGGTACAGTCATTAAACTGAATGGCATAACAACTTACAGTTTGATCACCGGAACCTGTGAGAATCTGGGCATGTTCCTGCAAAAATTTGTTAAGAATGTCTGTTAGAAGCCTCAGAAAAAAAAAATCCAATTCGTGTTCATTCCTTTTTTGTTTAACTGGCGACTATTTACTGCTCTTGAGTGCATGCAGAAACCTTATCTCGTTCACTGAACGAAGCTATTCCTTATACTATATAAATGGTAGAACATAGTTTTTCCCTAATTACATACATTTTAACTTAATGTCATGACAATCCCCCCCCCCCGGCCAATGCGCAGGAGGTCAACAACAGAGAATCATCAAAAGTTGAAATGACAAAGAGTGCATATTATGAATTACCTTAATCCAACAGACATCAAAAACAACATTATGATGGGCAACCAAATCGCAAATCTTTGCTTTCTCTGAGATGCAAGGTGGGGTAAGGTTCATATGAGTAATTACCCACGAGATTCCTTATTTTTTTAAAAATAATTTACATCGAAACAAAAAAGAAACATGCATTTTCTTGGTACGATGAGGGAGAAGAAAACTCTTGGCGAGTATTAAACAGGTTTACATATCCATCCTCATCCGCCAAAACAAGGATATGGGAGTTTTTGGCAGTCTGCGAAAATTCAGGGTTCCTCGTACAATATTACAACATTAAAAACAAAGATCGACACACCAAACCAAGCCTCAACAAAGTTCAAGTACCTTGCAGAATGAGATAGCCAAAGGAGGAGTCTCGCCGCCATTGTGCTCTATAGCCATTACTCCAATTCCGCTTAAGGGTGTGTTTGGATTAGCTTTTTGGAGAATAAATTTTGGGAAGAATAGATTTTGGGAATAAAGATGTTTTGATGATTAGTAGTAGAATAGATTTTGAGTAGAATAGATTTTGGGAATAAAGATGTTTGGATGATTAGTAGTAGAATCACTTTTTATATTGGTAAATTACTAAAAAGGGTATGATATGATTAAAAGTAAGAGAGATGAAAGATGATAGAGAAGAAAGAGGAGAGAGAAGAGAGTGTAGAGAGGAGAGAAGAGAGATAAGAGAGGAGAGATGAAAGAGAAAAAGAGAGATAAGAGAAGAGAGAGGAGAGAGGGTATAAGAAAAAGTAAGGGTATAATAGTAATTGGATAATCCAAAACCTAGGTTTCAAAGAAAAAGCTATTTTCAGTGGCTTATTCAAAACCTAGGTTTCAAACCGAGGTTTTGTCCAAAATCAATTCTCAACAAAAATTGCTGTTTGTGTAAAAATTTTCTAAACCGCGATTTTGCCTCATAATTCATTCTCAAACGCTCCCCAAAACAGGCACTAAGTTAGACGTAATCCCATCCATGTAATCCCGTTTTCGAACTGAAGAATAAACCCATAAAATTGAGTTCTCCGATCAAAATACAGTCTTTAATATGGACAAAGCAATAATAGATGATGAAAATAAGGATCTAACCTCTAAGGCCATTCAGCTCTCTTGCCGCGATGCGGCGTACGATGGATTGACGTGTAGAAGTCCATATCAGTAGAGTGAAGTGAAAATGGGTAGAAGAGGGAGAAAGAATAATACGTGAGGAAATTTGGAAACGCGATTTGAAAATGAGAAGGAATTTATTGAGGGCATTTGGGCGCCACGATGTTGACCACAGATGGCGGGAACTTCAATTTGACGTTCTCTGATTTTTCGGTTTGGACTTTCCTTTAGGCTATTGGTTATACGAATGGGAAGGTAAGGTAGATTAATTTAAGTAAGGGTAAGGAAGGGTAGGGGAGATGATAAATATGAAGGTAAGAAAGGAGAGATGATATTTCTTATTTGGTTCAGGAAGAGAGAGGAGGGTAAATAATAAAAAATTGATAAATATATCCTTATATTTTTATTTAAATTTATTTATTTATTATTTACAATATTTATATCATTTATATATATATACCCTTATTTGAATTTTTTTATCTCATTTATATCTTCATATGATAAAAAAAATATGATAAATTTTTAATAATATCCCTCATTAATTTTACAATTATTATATTTATTAATATAATATATAAATCTGAATACAAAGATATAATATACATAAGCTCCAATAATTGGATTTTAATGCGAATACGCAATGCACAAATCTAGCTATCTGATTCCATTTCCGTCCAAAGAGATGGACAGCCACTATCAAGCGCTCATCTTCTTCTACAGTAAAGCTCCCTTTCCTATCAGGACAGAGGTACTTCTTCCATCTGAACATCAATTAGAACAAATCGCATTATTTGGCTAATCATAATATACGAGAATTATTTCATTTATGAAGAAAAAGGAGAGAAGAAGGGTGCAAAAAACAGTAAGCAGATGCTTATCATAACATGAAATGTAAAAGAATAAAGTTGTGTAAAAGAAATCACAAGTTTCTAGTGTCAATGACTAAGATCTATTGTGAGAGTATCATTTTATATTTAAGGATATACATCCTTTTCAATATTTTGCAACCTTGCAAAAAAGTATAAGCAAGTTAAGAAAATTTTATGGGCTCCATCAAATTCCGATGTTAACGTGTCCCTATTATTCAAGGAAAGGAGACAAGCAATGAAATCTATCAATTTCAGCAACGTACAAATCACCATTCATATTTCCTTCAATAAAGTAAACAAGAAAAGTCAAGATTTATGGCATTATGCTTTGGACAACATTAAATGGAAAACAATTATCCAAGTGACAAATCCTTAGATAAAAGAAAAATCAGTTCAGCTGGGGTTCAAATGGGAGCCAAAACAAAATCCAAAGCTATTGAATATTAATTTATGTCTTTAGGAGCTAATAACATTTCCTAGACGAAATGTGCTGTGAATTCCTCCATCAACTACCAGCATATCAGTAAATGAAGGGTATGCAAGAAATAAAATGCAAGCCGTTACATTTTGAGTGGCATACTTCCATGGAAAACTTGTATGCATATGTGAAGTCATAAAATAACTCATAACATAGGTGACCAACCTATTAGAGCATTGAGTTCCAGTCCTCCGCTCTAAAATAGAAGCTACGGACTGCCAATTGCTCACATCAAAAATTGCAACAGCAGAACGAAGTTGAGCATCTTCTTCCTCAGTCCATTCGCTATTTAGCATGGAAGGATTTAAACCCCTCTGGTATCGTGCCAAGCATTGAAATGGGGACCTATTTGTGTTTAGTGATGCGGCAATTTTAAACCAGTTCCTATTGCCAATCTCTTGGATTATGTGTAATAGTAACTTGTCCTCCTCACAGGTCCATGGGATATGATTGATCAGGGGATCTTCACAATTTAACCACCTGTCGGTATCAACAGTAAAAAAAAACATACTGAAAAGCATGTAAAGGAAATTTGAAATCCATGCATAATAGGGGCATAATTCCACGGTCTCAATTATATTCAAGAAATGAGTGTCACAGACATCTGTGATGACAATCATCACAGACATATTAAATGCCACCATGTTAAAAAAATTCATGACATTTGCAGTCCCACCTGCATCATCTATGTTGATCTTGCACTCTTATTGACACCTAAAAGTGACAAACTGTCTGTGATGGTATCATCATAGATGCCTGCAACGCTTTAACTTTATTCACAAAAAGGACAAACATGAAATAGTAATCAAAGAACTGCATGGAAAAGACTAAGAAAATACATAAAACAGTACAAATCAAATAATGCACAACCATCCCTAACAAGCAATGGTGGAATTGTGCTCTTCTACAGCACTTTGGATAGGCATAGTATTGACGATATCACTGAATAAAATAGGATTTTGTACTGTATCAAAAGAAAAGCTAAGATCACCTGAAATCCTATTATGGCTTGTGTTTTCTTACACCATGTAACAGGACTTGAGAGCATCTTGATGTCTTGGGTTAATAAAGCATATTAGATTGTGACTCAAAACACATTTTCTGAACATGAATATAATTTCTAAAGCCATAAAGCCTTCACTGCAACATACATGAGAAAAAAGAAATAACATTACTTGTCTTGATTTATTGACATTTGAAGCACTAGTTCTTAAAATTGTTGCTTTATTCCCTTAGCAAGATTCTCCCTCTCCACATTAGACCACTTTTTCCGATCCAATGAGAATGGAGATCGTTCCAACACCATCCTATATTTAGCAACATGAGCATTCTCAGCTGGGCCATAACACATTGGAGATATTTTTTATCATTAATCTGGAAAAATAAAAATAAAAATATTAGAATTGAGAACTGCCTCTGTTTTTAAAAGGTAAGATTAAGGAAAACTCAATCACAAAAAATAAAATATCATGCAGTAAATTAATTACAGCAAGATTAATTAACACTCTTCCTATTTAGTTTATAATGCCTTTCACTAACCAAAGTACCACCAACCATTAGATCTTCTATCAATCCCTTTTACTGACCCAAATAAAATTCGATAATGGATACGATTGACAAACATACCGGAAACAAAAACTTACAGGAGTTACTACAATTTCATTAAACGATATTTAGAATGAGTAAAACCCAACAACTAGTTTCTTAACATAAACTATAACACAAGCTTCGGAGTTCAGGAATGAAAAAAAGGTATTAAAGATGATATTTCTTAACCCACCTTTATGTTATTGGAAGCATGAGACTTTTTTGTTGATATTAACAGGACACGGGGATCCTTTTTCAGTGATATAGCTTGCCCTGTTCTTCTTATGCATGAAACCTGAAATTCATTAAGAAGTTTAACTCTTTCCCCCCAAAAAAGGACAGGCAATCCTCTTAACCGGCGGGCAAGGGGAAAAAATAGAATTCAGAGAATTTGTGAACAACTTGTACCTGCATATTGCCTAGCGTCTCAGAAAACACAAATGGTAGATGGTTGAGGAGCACGACGAGCGCGAGAGGAAAAAACCATAAACCTCGAAAGATGGAGCTGTGTACGCGGAAGATGAATGGAAATGAGAAACGACGAAGGTTTTTACACATCAGGGGCAAACGTGGAAAATTGAAAAATAAGCAGGATAATATAGTCAACATAATACATAATATTTCTCACCCTCCAAAAAACTCCAAATTTAGAGGGGAGAGAGGGGTAAGAGAGCAGAAAAAGATAAAAAAATCCCCCTCCTCTCCCCTTCATTTTTTCCAACTAAACACACTTATATCTCCCCTCTTACCTTTCCTTCCAAAACTTCCCAACCAAACAATGCCTTAGTTCTTTTTTCCGGCTAAAATAGGGGTGGTAAAGCGCCCGCCTCTTGGCTGTGGGTATTATACCAACCCGCCCAATGGCGGGTTGACGAGCGTCAGTTTCTTTTTCTTTTTACATATATATGCTAATTTTTATTGAAAAAAATTAGATGTGTCAATATTAATTGAATTCGAATCATTTATAAAGTTATCAAAATATTTATTTAATCAACTTTATCATAATACATAGATAAATCTATCACAAATAAAATAATAATAAAATAAAATATATATATATATATAAATAAATGACTCAATGAGATAAAGTTAATGTCCCTTATTTGGCTAAAACTTTTAAATTAATAAAGTACAAATGTACAATCTAAATAATAAAAAAAATAAAGAAAAAAAATGGGATAACCCGCCAACCCGGCAGGTTAGCCCGCAGCGGGTGCGGGTCAAAAAGACCCGTAAAAAAATAGGTAGCAAATATTGCAACCTAACCCACTATTTTTTAGTGGGTTGACGAGTTGGGCCCATTGGCCCAATCTAAATTATCAGGCTAAAATGAATGAGCCCATCAGCCCCATCGGAGATCGGGCTTATAATGAGACTGATCAAGATCTAGGCTTACAATATGGGCCCACGGGTTGGTCTCTCTTTTCTGTTTGTGTTTTTTTAGCATTTTTGCCATGCTTTTTGTATAAATTTTTTTGAAAAAAAAAATAGATTCATTCACGATCTAAATATAGGGTTAAATCTCCTTTATTCCTAGACGATACTAATATTAGGCAATATGAGTCATCAATTATCTTTAGAAGTAAACCTAGGCACCCAATAGTTAGAATATCTCTCCAATTATCCTGACTATAACCATAATAAAGTGGTACTCCCCAACATACTCTAAATAGTCATATATCTTACCTCTTCGTTAGCTAAACTCATATACGGCATGTAGTATTTTTCCATTTTGGTCTCATATAAGCCTCTATTCATTAAGGAAAAAAATCCATCAATGCAATAATTTTTTATAATGTTTAATATTCAATTATTTACTATGGTGTGGTGCTATCATATATGTTGGGTTTTATTATTTTTAGTGCCTATGGTTACTTTTTAAATTATGGTTAAAAAAAAAGCTTTTGGTTGAAATTATAACTTGAGCTAAAAATTAAATAAATAGCTATCAAATATTTAAAATTTTTTTGAAGTGAATTATGATTTAAAACATGATTTTATATAGGCTTATGAGTGAGAAAAATAACTTTTGAACTATATAATGACTATTTTGCTGTTATCTTATTTTGTCACTCTCCCTCGATCAACACTTCCTCCCCCAGCTTTCAACCTTTTGTGGCTCTCTCTTATCTCTTTACTTCCTTCACTCTCTATTCCAAGCTTCTTTGACCAGTGTCTTCGTCCCCGTTGTCACCCTTGTATTTACTTGCCGTTCTTCCTCTATTGCATATCGGAGTTCGTCATTCTTCTTCTAGTGCAGATCGAAGCTCGCATCTTCTTTCCTTCAGATCGGTTTTACTTTTTTTTAACCTCATGTCCATTACAATAATTTATAAATTGTAAAAATTATTTTAGTAATAACTATTCAAGCACTTATTTTTTTATAATCATTCTTGTTCTAAAAATTCTTATGCAGAAGTTATTATCCAGGATCATTTTTTTTCTATAAACTTTTATCCAGAAGCTAAACCACAGACCTTTAACGGAGAAATGTAATTTTTATTTTTATTATGTTTTTTTGTTTTATTATTTTCTTAATAAATAAACCTTTAAATATAAAATATGAACCACGCTGAAAATAAAAATATTTTTACTTAAAAAATTGCATTATTATAATATAATTTGTAACCTTGTTAAATTTAATGATTAAATATATTAAATGTTAAATAATAATCATCTCAATGAAATTTATTTTTAATTATAAAAATTTTAATTTTAACGATTTAATAACTTATTGTTAATGAAATAAAAATATGCACAATATTTTTTTAATAAAGCCTTATTGTTCTTAATAAAAAATATTATATTTGATGGACTATTTATTATTTTTTATTAGCTGAGACCAGGAGACTAAACAAATTATTATATCAATATATTATATTGTACTATTAAATGGACCTGCGGAAATTTTCCCGGGTATCAAAAAAATAAAATGGACCTGCGTTAAAACACCGAACAAACGAAAACGCCGCCTTGCCCTTTTAAACCCTAGGACGGCCTCACGTTTCAGGCCATACTTGCTTTGGCCTACCGCCTTCCGTTTCAACGCTCCTGGGTAACAATGGTGAAGCACTACAGACCTCCCGTAAGTACCGCTTAAATACTCAACTTGCTATCACTAAAACTAGTTTTTGTTTTATCAATTCCCGGAAATTCATCTCCGAAATGTTCCCTGCGCCTGTAACTTGCTTCCTGTCCTCCGTCTAATGAGGATGCAATTTCAAATGTTCCCTACGATCATGCATGCTTATTGGGGTTTTGCGTTAGACGTGCAAAAACTTTGCAACACTCGTTTGTTTGCATATTCTTTTCAATAATAAGTGGAAGTAAAGTGAAATCTCTGCAACTGGAAAGTTTATTTTTTTCCTTGAAAAATATTATGCTCGCTGGAAGTCTACTATAATTCAAATGCTTTCCATTCAGAGAAGGAACCATGCTTCTGATATTATAACATTTCTGTTGCTCATCCGTTGCATTCATATTTTGCTATACACGGCAGGGGAAGAAAAAGGAGGGAAACGCTGCTAAATACGTCACCAGGTCGCAGGCACTCAAGCTACTCCAGATCAGTCTACCCCTTTTCAGGTCCATTTACCAAAGAAACATCTCGTTATATATAATCCAGTTTAGATTATTTATGTTGATACTTGGCTATGTCTCTACTCCATCCCTCAATATCAGAAAGGAAAGGCCCGAAGTGGATGCGATGGGATTAATAATTTCCTTGAAATAGCAAATCCTTATTTTTCATGTATGTTGGGTAATGATAAATGCCTGGAAAAGAAAGTTTTGGTGAAGACTTACAACTATCCTGACGTTGGCTTTACGTATTTCAGGAGACTCTGCATTTTCAAAGGTATTACCCCACGGGAGCCAAAGAAAAAGTTCAAAGGAACCCAACATACTTATTACCATGTGAAGGATATCGCTTTTCTTCACCACGAACCTTTGGTTGAAATACATAGAGCAATAAAAACACAGGAGAAAAAGATAAAGAAAGCAGAGTCGAAGAAAAACTTGGAACGTGCAAACAAGTTGCGGGAACAAACACCCAAAATTAGACTAGATAGGATTATAAAGGAGAGGTACGTTTGTTCTGTTTATCCATTTTTTTGGGGGGTTACGGACATTAATGAATTTCTAAATTGATTAATCCTAACTTATAGGTATCCAAGGTTTGTCGACGCACTTGGAGAATTGGATGACTGTCTTACAACAGTGCATCTTTTTGCAGCATTACCGGCATTAGAGAGCAAAAAGATTGATGTGGAATCTGTCCATAAATGTCGGAGGTATATACTTGCAATTTGAAAATTTTCTATCATTTTGTTGGAAAGCGGTTTTGGTCCATGTGGCCCCATCTTTACATTGAGGATGTGGACTTGATGAAAAGAGCATAGGTATAAGTGTTTTTGTTGTTATTTCCTTTCTGTCCTATTTATTCTTTCTTTAATGTTTCTGCTAGATTGGCACATGAATGGCAAGCTTTCATTTCTCGTACTCATAAGTTGCGAAAAACTTTTGTATCTGTGAAAGGAATATACTACCAGGTATCAATTGAGGCATTTGCAATGGTCATTAATCTTAAGTGTCAATGTTATAGTTTGATTATCTTGTCTGTACAGGCTGAAGTTGAGGGTCAGAGAATAACATGGATTACACCACATCCATTACAGCAAGTTGTGCCTGATACTGTTGATATCACTACCATGCTAAACTTTCTGCAATTTTATGAGGTTTGTTTCACTGTCATTTCCATATTGTCTTTGTTCTTCTGCCTCATTAATATCTGCTTTATCCCAGTTAGCAAAGCGTATGCATATATCTACCATAATCAAATAGGCTTTACAAATGATCAATGTCTTCCTTTGTATTGCTTTTTCCTTTTTGCATGTGTATATGCCCCCCTCCTGGCCTGCCCCTTAATATTTGTTTGTACACAACGCGTTTATGCCTATTTGATTGACTTTTGCTCAATCTTTTTTAACTTCTATTATGGATTTTGATGCAGACTCTCCTTGGTTTTGTGAATTTTCGCCTCTATCATTCTATAAATTTGAAATATCCCCCAATACTCGATCCTCGGTTGGAAGCTTTGGCAGCAGGTGCTTTGTTCTCAATATATAGTATATTTTGGAAACTTCTGAATCTTTGCAGATATTTTATATGTTTCCTGATTATTTTTCTTTTCCTTTTTATAATAATGCAGATCTATATGCATTGTCTAGATACGTTAATACAAGTGCTAGACCATCTTTAGCAAATTCTGAAGCTGAACATTTGGATGGAACTGATGAAGTTGAGGCCAAGCAAAATGAAGCCCAGACTGAAGATGAAAAATCCAAACTAAGACTTGCTCAACTTCAGCATCAACTTCCTTTAAATGAACCTGGTTCACTAATGCACCTTGTCGAAGACATCTCTGGCGATGATGAGGAGGATCAAGATACAAAGGAGTGCAAAGATCTCTTAAAAAATATGAAATTCTTCTTGAGTAGGGAGGTAAAAAATCAATTTCTGCTACTGGTCTTTCATCCGTTTGTTAAATTATTGTTTGCCACATTATTTAGGAATTTGAGTGCATTCTAGTTTCTTAATTGAGTTTCATTCATATTGATTTTTATTATTTTTTTAATGAAAAGTGAAAAGTTAAATACTCATCATTGATGGTCATGAGTGGTACCAAAAGTATCTAACCAAGAAATGGTATCGAAAGGTCTATAGTAGTTAAACTCGAAGCTAATAACATGAAAATGTCACCTCTTGAATAATAGGATGAACAGTTGATCACAATCTCTATTATGTTTCAAATCGCTGTTAGGACTTCTTTGTGGTACTTTCTTTGTATATTATCAGATTTATATATGGAATCAGTGAGCTTTTTCTCCTGAAGAAATTAAATTGATCGTATCTGCGTGAGAACCTTTCTAGGTCTTCACTTAATACTCTGGTATAATTTTCCCTCACTAGTGCATGCTACTATTGAGCTTGTAAGATTGAAGACTTAGCAGATTATACAGTGACTATTATATGTTGCAACATTAACAATTTTTAATGCATTGTAGTAGAGAAACCTGGTTAAGAAATCAAAATTTGAAGCTATCAGAGTAGGTTATGGATGATAGATGGCATGTATCTTAGCAGCGTTTTCTTAATCCTCATTGATGCTACAATTTTTCTGAGAATGACTTTGGAATATATAAATTTGTGCGCACGTATACATTGTATTTACATCTGCCTTGCTATAAACATACAGGTACCAAGAGAGTCACTGCTTTTTGTTATTCCTGCCTTTGGTGGTACTGTTTCATGGGAGGGAGAGGGAGCACCTTTTGGAGAATCTGATCAGAGCATCACTCATCAGGTTTCGTGAGAATACATAGCCTTCTAGGTGACAGCGATTTATGACTTCATTTCAGATGCACTTAGTTATGGCTTTCATATGTGTAGGTTGTTGACAGGGAAGTACAAGGGCATATGTTCTTCTCCAGAGAATATGTTCAACCCCAATGGATATATGATTGTGTAAATACACGTATTATTTTGCCAACTGACGATTATATGGTTGGAAGGTAGCTTGTGAATTATTTGCTTTCTTTCTGATTGACTTATCTGTTTTACTAGATTAATGTGCTTGGTGTTAACTGTTCTATAAAAGTTCACTCAGAAGTGTGATTGATTTGGATTGATGCCATTACCAGTGGATCCTAATCCCAATGCCCAACCAGAGGAGATTATTATCTGACTCTTTTGTTTCCCCCCTTTTTTCTGATCAAAGTGATTTCCTTTTTACAGGATCCCTCCACCACACTTGTCACCTTTTGTTGACAATGAGGAAGAAGGAGCTTATGTTCCTGACTATGCGAAGACCATCAAGCGATTGCAGGCTGCTGCAAGAAAGGAAGTACTTCCACTTCCAGGTGTTGGAAAGGAAGATCTGGATGATCCTCAAAATCTTCTGGTTGAAGGTATTATTGATCGAGCAGAGGCTAATGAAGCTGCTCAGAGAAAGGAAAAGGTATCCTGTTTTATAAGAATGTTTCATCAGTGGTTCAATGAGTAGAGGATTCTCATGCTTGCTATCTTTTAATAATCATCTTTTATCATGTTATATATTTACTCAATTTGAATGGTTGCAGATGAAGCTTCTTGAGCAGCAGTACCATGATGAACTAAAAAAGGAACTTCATGGTGTTCAGTTCACTCAAATAGGTTCCAATGTCAATGAACAGACATCTACTGGAGAAATTAAGACTGGGGAAGAATCCACTTCTAATGTCAAACAAAATGTTGAAGATACTGCAAACATGCCCCTAGTTATGATGTCTCGTAAAAAGAGGAAGCTCTTAGAAGCCATGCAGGTAAACTCTTTTGGGCTTTGTTAGGCTGGAGTCTGAGTTGATTAATTTATAGCAATGTCGTTGCTCCTGGTACTGTCATGAGCATGCCATTTTTACACCTCATGCAAGATTTTATATCACACGCCCTAATTTTCTATTTAATTGACAATAAAGAAAGTTGGTATGGAAAGGGACACGTACTTGCTGTACTGTAAATTGTCAATACATGCCCTTTTCCATATCATGCTCGAAAATCAATGCATACTTACCAATAATTATAAATAAATACTATGCAATCTAGATTTCCTTCGAGAGTTTATTTCATGGTACTGGTTCTGATTTTTCTGTTTCTTTCTCCTTTTCTGATACAGATATCCAATGAACGAAAGCGGTCTGCAAATGATCTTATCAAGCAGCGGAAGAAAAAACTGGAAGAAGTTCAGAGATAAGGGAGTGAAAATTATTCCTTTCTGGAAAAAAAAAATCAAAAGGCAGGTGAAAACCCCGAGAGTTGAGGCATAATAGCCCCCTTCATTGATAATTCTCCTTTGTTGACTGTGATCTGGGGTGTCAGATCTAGAAGTTTTGTTGATCTTTATTGTTTTCAGATATAGGCTCTTGTCGAACTATACAATTTTGAGGTTGTACGGGATGATATAGTGGCCCAAGTTGTAATATGCCCATTACAAAATATGTTCCTACATTTACCGATTCATTCATTGCTGCTCTTTTTCCCCGCAAATCGCCCAATGCATGTGACCCGACTTAATAGATACCACCAAATTGGGATTTTGTGGTATGCGTCTTATCTGGTAATAGATGATGAAAACATTAAAAGATGGGTGCCTCCTGTTGATATGTTGGAACTTTTATTCTTTTGGATTGTTCGGTATGCATCTTATCCGCAAATTGCTGATGAAAACATTAAAGATGGGCGCCTGCTGTTGATATGTTGTAACTTTTATTCTGTGGGATTGTTCGGTATGCATCTTATCTGCAAATAACTGATGAAACATAAAAGATGGGCGCCTGCTGTTGATATGTTGGAACTTTTGTTCTGTGGGATTGTTCTGTATGCATTTTATCTGCATATAGCTGATGAAAACATTAAAGATGGGTGCCTGCTGTTGGTACTTGCACCCATATACGAAACGAACATGCAAAACTTCTTTTATTGTATTTTATACAGAAAAACAATCTGTGGCATTGTTTTAACAGTACTTAAAGAAGCAGCAGCAAACAAATAAATGAAGAAAGAAATCAAATTACATGCAGCAAGCTTCCACATGCTGTAATGCGCACCAAACCCAAACCAATTATATGTAGCAGTATATCAAATCAATCAAATAAAACCAAGAACAAGCTCACGCAACACTATACATCTCTGTTTTACAAAAAGGGTGCAGCAGAGGCCGATTGCTTATTTTGATGACGATGTCTTTGGATGTGAAGACTTGCCTGTAATGGCCTTCTTCACTTTGGAAATCGAATGCTTGACCTTTGACCCAACGCCTGATAGTATGTTATGAGATTTCTTGTGCTTCGCTTTGGCTTCCTCATCTTTAGGAGGTTTGACCATGACGGCAGCACCTGACGGTAATAGCTCCATTGTTTTGTTTTCATTTACTCCTTCGTCTTCTTCACTCTCTGCTTTGGCCTCCTCAGATTGTGGGGTTTCTGCCTTTTGAGCTTTCGCTGCTAAGTTCGTTGCTTCATCCGAGTGTTTAGCTGCTTGCAGATGTTCTTCTGTGGACGATGAAACGTTTTCTTCTTCAAGTCGTGTGCTTTCCACTGTTATATTTGTGGATATTGCTTTTTCGAGTTGAACTTCTGCTTTGGTCTCTCCGTCTGGCTTGCGAAGGCCTTGCTCAATATCTTTATTTATCTCTCTGATCTCAGCATCTGCTTTTACAGTGGCTTTTATTGCCGCTTCTCCCAAGGAGCTTTCCTCTAGCTTTTGGATTTCTCTTGTGGATGATGGAACGTTTTCTTCTTCAGCTTGTGTGCTTTCCACTGTAATATTTGTGGATTTTGCTTTTTCTAGTTGAACTTCTTCTGGCTTGGTCTCTTCGTCTGGCTTGTGAAAGCCTTGCTCAATATCTTCATTTGTCTCTCTGGTTTCAGCATTTGCTTTTACAGTAGCTTTTATGTCCACTTCTCCCAAGGAGCTTTCCTCTAGCTTTTCGATTTCTTCTGCTGTGTCAGTGTGTTCTTTTTGTGAACCGTCCGCTTCTACTTCCTGTTCCTGGACATGCAATCGATAAAGAAAAGGCTGGGTTATTTTTGGTTCCATTTCGAAATTCTCCAAAATGTTTCAAAATTATTAAATAATTTGAAAATATCAGTTTCTTGAAGCTTGCTATGTTCGTAAATTAAGTCAGATGCTACGATCATTCGTGGCGTTGCATTGATCGCCCCGAACACTCTGACAAGAAAGGTTACAATTTTTTAGGGTTGTTTTCCCGAACTCTCCAAGGACCCAACTCATGAAAAAGGATTTCATTGTTGTTTATCAGTTGATCATATTTTTGCATAATGGGTGAACTTTGACCCTCCCAGCCACTATGTTTTTGTCTAGATGATTGAAAGCGAGCTAATACAGAAGAAAGCAAATTCTCCTATTATTCTTGTATAAGAACGAGGGTGGAGGATTTTATCTGACCTTTTCACCTTGAGCCATGACTTCTGTTCTTGTGGCTCGATTTTCATGGGTTAGCTCTGTTACTACCTTCTTGACATTCTTTCCATCTTTATCATCCTCAGTGGCTTCTGACTTCTGTATCGTGTTTTCAATAAAGGAAAATATTGCACAAGGAGAAGCTTCAGGAAAAACAAAAAAGAATTAATATGACTTAGAGGTGAAAAAATAACTCTACCTCTTCATGCTGATTCTCGTTACTGACAGTTTGACCTGTTATGCTACTATTGTTGATGGCATTTTCCATTGAAGGAGCTTTGTCTTTGGTCTCTTGACCCATCTCTAGTCCGTCTTCTGAACTGGACCTTTCCTCTTGTATATTATCAGTATCAATGGTATCGAAGCTTGTTTTAGCTCCTTTATCAATAGTTGTTACATCATTCCTTTCAGTTTCAGGCATGCAAGGCAGAGTCTCTGAAGTACGAGTGTCATCTTCTTTGTTCGATATTTCAGCTTTATTTTCTTTCTCGCACTCTCTGTGTAATCCTTCCTCCGATTCTTCTATGGTAGTGAAAGACAAGTCTTCATTTGCCTTTATAAGATTCTCCGAGATTCTAGACTCTCTTTCCTCCACTAAATCCATTCCTCCACCTTGTTCTGTAAACCCTGAGTTTGTTGCTGTAGCCTGAAACCAAACAAGAAAAGAAAAGAGTCAATTGAGTGGAGGATAGAGACAAGTTGGTTTAGTTTTTTTACTCAAGAAAATAACCTCGTTAACTATTGCCTTCAGATTGCTCGTTGGGTCTGGGCTATGTTCTAAGATGTTTTGGCTTCGGTTAGCCATTTCAGTTGCAGCAGGGACCTGTTTCACGCATACAGTTTAAGAAAAATTCTCAGGAAACTAAAAGAAGACGACGAATATACCTGAATTTCTTACATTTTCAGGGCAACCGCCAAGCTTAGTGGCATCTGTATGTCTCGGGACATTCATATGATGTTCAATTTCAACTTGCATGTCAACTTCTCTCTGTATTCCACCTTGAAATTTTTCGTTTGGAACACTTTCTCTAGATTCGAAAACATTGTCCTCATTGCTTTTTTCCTCAGCTTGATAAATCTTTTCATCTCTTAGGTCTTCGGTTGTGGATTCAAAAGCCAATTCAACTTTCTCATTTGTATCTGCCGCTTCAACAGTCTATTCCACAGTAATATTAAGTGGAAGCAAAAGATGAGGAAAACAAGTGGAAGCCATAAATTAAAAGGGAAATTTGCAAATATTTTTATATAATGGAAAAAAATATGATTTCTAGATGAGACTTTAATTAAAAATAAAAATATGACGAGTAGTTTTAACAGCTCAACAGCGCATGATTCTGGGTTTTAAAAAATAAAAAATTTCTCCGCGGGTCTTGTTTATTGTAAGATTTGTAAGCCTCGTACCTTTTCTTGGGGAAGCTCATCAGTAGGCTCATTTTCCAATGCTGTTTCTGCTTTCTCCATAGCAACATTTGTCAAACTGCCTTCCAAAGTCGTGTCTTTGTCATCTTGCCCTTGCACAGTCTCGCTATCTTCACGTGTGCTGTTTGTGGTACACTTAGAGTCTTCTACCAAAACTTTTTCTTCATTAACTGCATTAATTTGCAAGTGTCATCATATGATATGCCATATAAGGGATACTATAGTTGGCGTTTTGGTCAAAAATCATGTGCAAACCTTCATTTTTAAGCTGGGGGCTATCGCCATTTGAACACTCTTTCTTGATGTTTACAGATTCCAAGTCAGAGGTACCTCCAGGTTTGACAACTTCATGTTCCTTTTCAGGTAATGCGTTTTCTATTGAGTGCACAAGATGAGTTTCTGCAGCTTCATCAATGATTTCCTCTCTCGTTGATTTTGCATCCGTTGGATGAATTTTTGCATTCCCCATGGTTGCTTTTTCTTCTACCAAGGGTGCTGGATAATCTTGAGACATTGAAGTTGTGCTTATGGATTGTTCTCTTTCCTGCTGAACTGTGGTGGTTTTATCTGCTTCCGTAATAGAAGAATCCACCTTCAAATTACCTTCATTTAGCTCTTCCAAAATCTCCTCCTTTTCTGAGTTGAGATTCCCTTCTCTTCCAACGATATCTATGCTGTCTGGTGTGGTCTTGTCTGTTGTAATTGCTGTTTCGCCCTCATTCTCAGACACTATAACCGAGCCTCTGTCATATTCTATGTGTCCTGTTCCAGAATCCTTTAGGCCTGTTTCTTCAATCTCAACTATGACAGGCACAATTTTGGGATAATCAGTGGCGGAGTCATCTTTCTTGATGAAACTTGCTTCTGTCTCTCTCTCATATACCTTGGGTGTGGAAGAAGAATTGTCAGTATTGGTTTCTGATGCATCTAAGGATTTCAAAGTATTGAGGTCTGTGATTTCCATATTTTGCTCTGTCAGAGGTTTTTCCCCTTCTGTCGACTTTGTGGACTCAGTTTGTTCTGTGAGTTTGGATGCTGAAACTTCAACCTGTATCATGGGAAAAAATGCTCATCACATATCACCGACATCATATGAACTGAGTAATCTGAGATAGCATATTGAATTACAAGATAATGACAGTAAAACTGAAAAAGTCGAAATGGTTGTTCTTCATTAAGTGCCTGTTTGGGTCCACGTTTGAGAATGGATTCTGGGGCAAAACCTCGGTTTGGAAAATTTTTACACAAACAGCAATTTTTGTTGAGAATTGATTTTGGACAAAACCTCGGTTTGAAACCTAGGTTTTGAATAAGCTACTGAAAATAGCTTTTTCTTTTGAAACCTAGGTTTTGGATTATCCAATTACTATTATACCCTTACTTTTTCTTACACCCTCTCTCCTCTTTCCTCTCTTTTCTTTATTATCTCTCCTCTCTCTTTTTCTCTCTCCTCTCTCCTCTCTACACTCTCTTCTCTCCCCTTTTTCTTCTCTATCATCTTTCATCTCTCTTACTTTTAATTATATCATACCCTTTTTAGTAATTTACCAATATAAAAAGTGATTCTACTACTAATCATCCAAACATCTTTATTCCCAAAATCTATTCTTTCCAAAATCTATTCTACCCAAAATCTATTCTCCAGAATCTATTCTCCAGAATCTAATCCAAACACACCCTAAAAGTTACCAAAAGGCAAAAGAGCTTTTCTGTTGGAATGCACAAAAAATTTCTAATCGTATAGTGGTTTTTCTTCCCTGACATGTTATTTGTTATCTACCTTTTCCATTAGAAGTTCGCCACTTTTGGTAGTAAGATGCTCTTCTTGACTGCCAGAAGTGGCTGTTTTAAGTTCAGCTGCTTTTCTCTCTACTTTAGTGACTGCTGAACTGTCTTCAGTCGTTTTGGTAAGCTCCCCTTCTTGCAGGAGAGTTTTTGTTACGTCAATAGTTGACTTCTCATCTTCTACAATTTCTAATTTGCGAGCTTCATTTAGATTTGCTAAACCATCAGCCTGTTCTCTCTTCTCTCTTACTATGTCTCCTGTATATGATTCTGAGGGTATATTTTCAGCTTTCAGGTTAGGAAGCATGGGCTGGGCTTCATCTTTTTGTTTTTGAACCCCTTCATTTGAATATTCATTCTTCTTCTCATTATCTAAAGATGCCAACATCAAATCCCTTTCAGTGTGAGTAATTGAGGGTGTTGCTGTTTCAACAAACAAGACATCTTCTCTTGCTGGGGTATTATCTGTTGTCTTGCTCATTTCCATGGTCTTGGGCTCTCCATATGATGGCACTGTAGAGTAATATGTAATGGCATGCACCAATTTATTATCAGTAGTGGTTAATTCTATTTCATGGTTGATGCCTGTGATTAAATCTCTCTCTTTGATATCATGAGATATTTGTTCTACTTGATCTACCACTTCTTTAACTTCCATGTTCCTGTTCTCTGAGTTTGTTTCTGTCTCTTGTCTTTCAGCAATAACTCCACCCAAGCAATTTGATTTTGTTTCACTTGTTGTTACATCCATTGTCCCATGGGCACCATCAGAACCTTCTAGATGGTCTACATCTACTGGTTTGACCTCCTTCATGGCTGTGTTTTCATTCATAGGTCTTAGAAACTCGGCTTCAGAATCATTAGTGCTTCTGCTGTCGTTTTTAGGCACACCTAATGTAGATGAAGGGCCTTTGACTAGAGTATTGTTTTCTTCAATAGTCAAAACATCATGGTCCTCTTTAGGTTTTGAGAAATAATCTAAAGGGCTGGATATTTTTCTCTCTATGGAAGATGTTGCTTCAATCTGCTCTTCTGATTCTTTGACTTCAACCTGTTTAGCACGCAAGTTTAGAAGTTTACAGTTACAATCAAGAGAGACGTGAATTCGAAATGTAGTAAATAAATTCAGATATCATGTATTATCCAACCTCTTGTTTGATTTTTGTTTGATCACATTCAACTTCTTCCGTGTACTCCTTTCTTGTGTCCATCCCAACTGTTGCAGAAGACAATGCCCCAGCAGTGCTCTCTATCTCTCCTTCTTCTGGTTTTAAAGCAGAAACTTCTTTATATGATGGCTCGCTTACCTCCTGGTGTGATGCCTTGTTTTCCTTTTCACCATCCATATCTTTAGGTTCTTCTTCCGTCTTTTCGTTCTGGGAAAATTTTTCAAGTTGGGAACAAGTTTCTTCGCCTTCTGGATACGTAAGGCTTTCGAAGTTTTGACTAGAAAGTTGTGCTTTGTCTTCATCAACTTTCATAGAATATGCACATTCATCTTGATTTTCAATCAAAGCTTCTTTTGGGGTTGGGTTGCCATATTCTCCAAACAAAATTTGCTCTTCTTTCTTTGATGACATGCCAAGAATTTCAGGAATGTCCACAATCACGTTTGACTCACAAAGAATGGTCTCATCTGTTTTTCCATGCTGCAGTCCATTTAAAGCCTGAATGTTGAATCAGCTTTAAAATAAACAAAGAGCAAATTAACAGCATATAGAGTTCTAGATGCTCACCTGAGTGAGCTCAGAAGGGAGGTTGGAGACAGAACTTTTCTCTTCAATCTCTCTTCTTGTGTCTTCTCTTAAAATCTGAATTTTCCCTTTGTCATCTTGGAAGCTTTTCATTGTTTCTTCAACAGATTCTTCTATGACTTGTTTCTCATTAATATCTTCTCTGCCATTAGTGTCGGGTAGATCAAATGCCTGTTTCCATAGGTGAAATTTCAGAATCAGGAAAAATCATTTATGGAGAAAGTGAATGCATGGTTTTATGTATGTTTTAATACATAAACGGGGGTTTCATTGTGAAAATGCTTGCAGGTGTTAAGTATTTCATAGTTTAATTCATTGCATCCTGGTTAAACCTGAGCAGCTTTTTCGTCTTTCTCAGCATCATTTTCTGGTATGCAACTCTCATTCTTATCTATCATTGCTGCACCATCCTTAGGACTTTCTTCCTGAAAGCTATGCTCAATCTTTTCTTCTCCAACAGATGCTGTTCTGGGTAACCTTGATAGGGCTTCATTCTCAGATACACCTGCCGTTGTACATGTTAGATGTTTGAATCTTATTATCCATACAGATAGGTGGTTAAAATGGTAGCTTCTAATATTATTGAATGTTGTTCAGAAGTTGCAGAATTCAAAGCCACGCCAAACTGCTGATAAGATTTCAAAAATCATAATAATCCTTAAACTTAAAATAGCTGCAGTTTCTTGAAGGATATCGATGAAATTCACTGAACACAAACAAATTGCTCAATGTTTTAAGTATACCCACTTATTTTTGCACTCTCATTTAACTGCTTACCTGTGGTTTCTTCCATCTCTGTTGATTCCTGTGGTATAATTTTTGCATCACCTTTGATATCAGTTTTTTCTTGAGAGAGTGATTCTGGAACTCTGTCGAGTTCTTCAGTTTCCTTTGTTGATTTTATGATTGTATTTGCCGTCGCCATTTCTTCTGACCACACGTGCTTTATAACCAAGTTCTCTCTGCTTTGTGCTTCAGAATGTTGTTCATCTTGCCTGTCAATTTCTGTACAGGTCTTGTTTGAATCTTCAAATTTTTCTTGGGCTTCAGTTTGGGTTTCTTTGCCAGTCTCATCAATGTCGAAATTGCCTGAGTCTTCAACCAATGGGTCTTTAGTATTTGGATCACTTTCAATATTTTGTGGGAATATTGTTTCTTCGCTGTGGATCTTTTTGGTAGACTCAGCTAACGGGAGACTCTGCAAAAAATTGAAGTTTGCTCAGGGGTTTGCATTTTAACAAAAAGCAGGAGTCGAAACATCCAAACTTTTAAATCCAAGGCATGACAATATTCTACCTTCTCTGTTGAAATTAATGTTTCCCCACTATCAGGTGTAGAAGTTGGTTCATCTTTCTCTTGTTCTTCAATTTTTTCTGCAGAGGGTGTGTTTTGTTTAATTCTCTTTTCAGCCTCTTCTCTTGGAGCTTCTTCTTCCATCTTTTCTGGGATCAGTACTGCTTGTTCTCCAAGTTCATATTCTGGATCATTTTTCTGCAATGAGTCTCTCTTTTCCACATCATGTGTTTCTGGATCGATTCTACTATCCTCAATGGTCTCAGTGTGTCCCGCTTGATTCATGTCCTCTTCATTTGCTCCTTTTTCATCTCTGTCTAGGTATGCTGAATCTTCTGCTTTGACCATCCTTTCAACTATAGATACATCTTCCTCTGGCCTCACTGATTCACAGGTGTCTTTGTTTTTATCTTTGCAGGCTGTTTCCACTACTTCTATTGCAACTTGTTGACTTGCCTCATCTGTTACTGGGTTGGAAGATGGGTTTTCCCTGTTATCTTCTTCATTATCTCTATTTTCTGAGGCAGCTTCAAAAATAGATTCTTCAACACTATAGACATATGGAATTTGTACAGTATTTGTTGTAGAGGCATCTTCTTCCCGGTTATTTTCAGGTTCTGACTTATTGCTTGACCCAAGTGATTCAGGGTCCTTCTGTTCACCCTCTGGTACAAATGCCATCTCAGCTTTCCTGTTCTGTATTCCAGTCAACCTTAGATCTTTAGACCCATCCTCAACGTGTTTGGTAGTTTCTATGCCTTCATCTTTCGTTAAAGACTCTATTTCACTTTCATCTTCCTCACTTTTGCTCTTCGTTGCCAACTCAAGGTTAGGAAGTGAAGCTTCACTGATCTCACCCAAGGTTATCTCCGATGTGCTTGTAACATGGTCATTGCATTCCAAATCAGCATCTTCCTCTCTCCTTGATTCTGTGTTTTCATTTGTTTGGGAAGTTATCATTTCTTTTTCTACACTCTCTGGGATCACTTCAAATGATGCATGTTGATCTGTGAGTACTACAAGATGCTGATCAAGGTTGCTGTTGTCAGTAGAGGTTTCCTCTTCAAGAACCTTGAGATTTGGTTTCTGAGCTCTAGCAGGCCCTGAACTTTCTGCACTATCACGTTTTATGTCATGGTCAGGTTCTTCTATGCTTATGTCATTGATAGCTTCAGCATTGTCCACCTGAGATTGCTCTGATTCAAATATCTTTTCTGTTTGCGACTTTTCAGGAGAGGATGATTCCACAAAACTTTCGAATTCTGCTGAGGAACATTTATTTGGATTGCTTTCTAACCGGGCTGTCATTGAGTGTCTTTCTTCCAGTTCAATGTTCTGCAATAAAAATTTGTTAATTGAACATTAGTTTCTTACGCATTTGTTTTTCTTTTTTGGGTCTGAAGAAGCAATACTATTTCACGTTATTGCGACTAAATAGACAAACAGAATATTCCTCTACTATTTGATGTTTGAGATAATGTCTTCGCGTTTGTCTCACCTGATTGAACTTAGAAGGTAGGCCAGTATCATAATTTTCCCCTTTAATCTCTGTGCTAGCGTCTTCAGTTTCCTTTTCGTTGTCTCGGAACTTATCCATTGTTCCTTCAACGGATCCTTCCATTATCTGTTGCTTATCAATATCTTCTCTGCTTGTGGCTTTGGATGGTTCAGATGCCTGGTTTCCATATATGCAACTTAATAATCAAAACAAAATATTCTTGAAGTAAATAAGTGTGTGTTTGCATCAATTCAGAAGTGTGTGAATGTGATGATGCATGCTGGTGTATATTTATTTTAAATCTTTATTTATCTCAACCCACTTAACCTGGACTGCCTTTATTTTTTCCTCAGCATCATTTTCTGCACTGTGGTTTTCATTCTTCTCTGTCAATGATGATTCACTGTCCTTAGGACTTTCTTCCATGTTGCTTTGCTCAATTGTCTCATCTCCAATCAATGTTGTTGTCAGCAATCTTGATGGGGCTTGGTCCTCAGATATACCTTTACATTATATGCTAGAATGTTATGATCCATACTGAGTTGAAGTGATAGTTTTTACTCCCCCTAATAAGTCACCTTTAACTAATTCACATTAGCAAAGAAAGTCGATATTCTTAAAATCATTCAATCTTTTCAAAAATACCCTTAATTAAATGCAATAAATTCTAACATAATCTTACTCATTTCTCTCAATCCCTTTCTTTACAATAATTACTCAACAATATCCATACGAAGGGCACTATGGAGGAAAAATCTTAATTGCATAAAAAAATTTGTAAAATAATTAGTAAATAGGAGTATGAAAAGTTTTTGAAGATGACATATAAATAGGAATAAGGGGAGTATTAGTTAATATGTCCTCTTCAGAAGTTGTAAAATTGAATGCCACACCAAGATGTTGATGACAGTAAAGTATATTTCCAATGGATTTTAAAAAAACATAATATTTTTCTTAGAGCTTGAAGTTGTTGTAATTCCTAAGAGGATAAAATTCAATTGAACCAGGTGGGAGGGAGGCTAAGTTTTTTTAGCATACTCACTTTCTTTTGCAGTTTCATGTGACTGTTCATCGGTTGTTTCATCCATCTCTTTTGATTCCTCTGGTATGATTTTCTCATCTTCACGGATATCTATTTTCTCCTCAGAGTATGACAATGGAAACTTCTTTATTTCTTCAATATCCTTTATTGACTCTGAGACTGTTTCTGTTGTCACTATTGAGCCCACTTGCTTTATAATCAAGTTCTCATTGCTTTGTGTTTCAGGATGATGATCATGTTGCTTGTTATATTCAAAACAAAACTCACTTGATTCTTGATGTTCTTCTGGGGCGTCATTTTTAGAGACAATATGACCACTGTTTGGTTGCCCTGTTTCCTCAACCAATGAATGATTAGTATTCAAATCATTTGCAATTTGTTGGGGGGATATCCTTTCATCATTATTGATCTCTGAATCTGATATTGACTCAACTAATGGGAGACTCTGCAAAAATGGAAAGCTAGTCAGTTCAGGGGTTGTACTTTAGTTAAATTATCTTAAATTACAAGATTGACATGGATATAAAAAAAATTAAAAAAGATTCAAGCTCTCCAGTAACGAAGTTGAAAATGCTTGAAGGGTCTAATCCAATACACAGCAACATTCCTACCTTTTCTGTTGAAATTGGCTTTTCCCTTGTATTAGGTGCAGATGTTGGTTCTTCTACGTCAAAAGATTGTGCAGAGCATATGTTCTGTTCCATTCCCTTTTCGTCATTTTCCCTTGAAGCTTCTATTTCTGTATTTTCTAGGACCATATGTGCCTGTTCTCCAACTTTGTGCTCTTGCTCATTTTCGTGGTTCAAATTTCTCTTTTCCCCATCATGTGTCTCTGGAATGACTTTACTTTCCTCATTGTTATCAGGGAGTCCCGTTTGAATGATGTTCTCTTCATGTTCTACTCTTATATCTCTATTTAGGCCTGCTAAATCTTCTGCTTTGGCTGTAACATCAACTGGAGATACATCCATCTCATGCCTTACTGACTCACAGATGTCCTGGTTGTTATCTTGGGAGGTTGCATTGGAAGCATCTTGCATGGTTTCTGCTGCTTCTATTGCAACTTGTGTATTCTCCCCATCTGCTACGAGGTTGGAAGATGAGTTTTCAAGCTTTTCCTTGTCATTATCTTCATTATTTGAGGAAGCTGCATGAAAATATGGACTAGGCGCAACAGTTACTGTGGAGGCATATTCAATACTGCTAGTCGTGAGTTTAAATTCCTCATTATTTTCATGTTCTGACTTATCACTTGACCTGATTGATTCAGGATCCTTCCAAACAACCTCCCGTACTTGACCTGCTTTCTCATTCTGTAATCCAGTTGAGATTATCTCTTTAAACTCATCCTCAACATGCACGGTGGTGTCTATGTCTTCATTATTTATACAAGACTTCTCAAGTATGCTTGAAGCTTGTCGATTGCATTCCAAATCAGCATCTTTATCTCTCTTTGATGCTGGGCTTTCATTAGGTTGGGAAGTTATCATTTCTTTTTCTGAACTTGCCACGATTACTTCAGAGGTTGCATGTCGATCTGTGGTTAATTCAAGATGTTGATCAAGGTGCTTGTTGTCTATAGAGGTCTTCTCTTCATGAACCTTGGGATTTGGTTCCTCAATGCTTGCCAGCTTTGAAATTTTTGCACCATCGTCTTCTATGTCATGGTGATTTTCTTCAATAATTTTGTCTTTGGTGGCTTCTACCCCATTTTGATGGTGTCTTTCATTCTCGGACTTTGTGAGTATTTGGTGCTCCGAGTCACAGATATTTTCTGTTGGTGACTTGTCAAGGGAGGATGAATCTGGAGAACTTTTGGATTCTGCTGAGGAACATTCATTTTGACTACTGTACAGGTGGGTTGCTGTTGAGTATCCTTCTTCCGGTCCAGTGTTCTGCTATAAAAAAGTTACGTAAATGAGTGTAAGTTTCTTTCTTTCAGAAGCAACTTATAAATTCCAAGTATAATGATTTTGAAGTAAGTGAAGCTATATTATGTTCTTTATCATTAAAATACTACTTTGGAATTAATAAATTTCTAAATGGAGTATTCCTCTACCACTTGAAGTTTGAGATAATCTCTGTTATTGTCTCACCTGAGGGTGGTCGGAGACATGATTTTCCCCTTTAATCTCTTCGTGAGGTTCATCCCTTAAATTTTGAATTTGCGTTTCATTTTCTTGAAAGTTATCCAATGTTTCTTCAACCGATCCCTCTATAATCTGTTGCTCATGAATATCTGGTCCGCCTCTAGTGTTGGGTAAATCAAACACCTGTTTCGACATATGCAGCTTCAGAATCAAAACAACATATTCATGGAGAAAATAAATGTATTGTTGTACGTCCACAATAGTATAATATAGACGGGAATGAGATTGTGAAAAATGCATTCAATTAGCCATTTATTTTGTAGGTTATTTCATTGCATTGCACTTAACCTCAGCTGCCTTTTCGCTTTCCTCAGCTTCATCTTTTGGTCTGTGAGTCTCATTCTTCTCAATCAATTTTATTTCTCCATCGTTGAGACTTTCTTCGTGAGAGCTCTGCTCAATTGTCTCATCTCTAACAGATGCTACTGTGGGTAATCTTGATGGGTCTTCATCCTCAGTTGCACCTGTCATTATACATATTAGATGTTTAAATGTTGTCATTTGTCATTTCTTCATGTGTATCTGAACCTTTTTTTTTTTTACCAATATTTAAATTTGAACTTAAAGAAGTTATAATTTCCTCAAGGATGAGGATGAAATATACAAAAGATAGAAAAAATGTAAGCTAAATATTTCTAGCATACTCACTTTCGGTTGCAAATAACTGCTTATTAATGGCTTCTTCCCCTTCTGCTGTTTCCTCTGATATGATTTTCTCATCACCCTTGATGTCTATTTCATCTTCTGAGTGTGAATCTAGAACCTTTTGAAGTTCTTCGGTATCCTTTGTTAGTTTTGTTATTGTTTCTGTTGTCACCATAGCTTCTGGATCCATATGCTTGACAACCAAGTTCTCTGTACTCTGTGTTTCGGAAATATGTTCTTCTTGCTCATTATTTTCAGAGCAAAACTTGCTTGATTCTTGATGTTCTTCTCGTGCTTCAGTTTTGGGGACTTCACCAGTACTGTCTGGTTGCCCTGTTTCCCCAACAAATGGATCTGTAAAATTTAAATCATTTGCAATTCTCTGAGGGATCATGTTTTCTTCACCTTCGATCTTTGTGATGGACTCGGCTAGTGGGGGAATCTGCAAAAAATGAAGTTAGCCAGTTCAGGGATCACATTGTAATGAAATAACCTTATTGACATTCATATAACATATTTGTTCAAATCAAAGTCCCCTAAAACAAAAGTTGAGAATGTCCAAATTGTTTGATCATAGAGTAAAATTCCTACCTTTTCTGATGAAATGGATGTTTCACCACCATCTGGTGTAGAAGTTGGTTCATCTTTCTCTCCTCTTTCTTCAAATTCTTCCACAGGGAGAATGTTCTGTTCAACTGTCTTTTCAGCATTTTCTCTTGAATCTTGTCCAGTTTCTGGTTGTGAATCTCTCTTTTCCTCATGGTTCTTTTCCAAATTAATTCTGCTATCCTGAGAAATTTCTTCCATTTTATCTCGGCAGACTGTTGAGGCAACCTCTTGCAGAGTTTCACTTGATTCAGTTGCAACTTGTGCACTCACTCCCTCTGTAACCTGGTCGGAATATGGATTTTCTAGCTTATCATAAACATTATAGCCTATTTTTACGGCTGCATCAAATCTAGATTCTTCAACATTCATTGCGGAGGCATCTTCTTTGTTATTGTCATGTTCTAACTTATTGCTTGATCCGATTGATTCAGGATCCTTGCATTCAGCCCCCAGTAAAGACTGTGTATCTTCTTCCTTTTCCTGTACACCATCCAAGCGTAGTTCTTTAACCTCATCCTCAACATGTATGGTAGGGTCTCTGGCTTCATCTTTGGCACAAGACTTTTCAACTCTTTCATCTTCCTCACCTTGATTCTTGGTAGTCAAGTCAAGGTTAGGAAGTGGAGCTTCATTGATCAGACCCATGTTTGTCTCAGATGTGTTTGCAGGTTGTTTGATGCATTCCAAAACATCATCTTCTTCTACCTTGGATCTTGTGTTTTCACTTTCCTGTGAAGTTATCATTCCTCTTTGGGTACTCTCTGCGATTACTTTTGCAGATTTATGTTGATCTTTCATTTGTTCTTCAGCACATGCCTGCCTGGAAACATTCTCCCCATCTTTTTCTGTGTGGTGGTTAGATTCTTCAATGTCTTTCTCATGGACGGCTTCAACTTTATCACCTCCTGCCTCAACATCGTCACTTACTACCCCTGTTTGATGTTTCCTTTCATCTTCAGATAACTTTGTGAATGTTAGATTTTCTACCTTATCCGCCTGACGTTGCTCTGATTTACTTTTATTTTCTGTTGTTGACTTGTCAAGGGAGGATGAATCCGCAGAACTTTTGGATTCTGCTGAGTAACATTCATTTTGACTGCTGTACAAGTGGGTTGATGTTGAGTATCCGTCTTCCAGTCCAGTGTTCTGCAATAAAAAAGTTACATAAATGAGTGTAAGTTTCTTTCTTTCATAAGCAACTTATAAATTCCAAGTATAATGATTTTGAACTAATTGAAGATATATTATGTTCTTCAGCATTAAAATACTACTTTGGAATTAATAAATCTCTACCATTTGAAGTTTGTGATAATCTCTGTTATTATCTCACCTGAATGAACTCAGGAGGGCGGTCGGAGACATGATTTTCCCCTTTAATCTCTTCGTGAGGGCCATCCCTTAAATCTGGAATTTGTGTTTCATTTTCTTGAAAGTTATCCAATGTTTCTTCAGTATCTTGTACGCCTCTGGTGTTGGGTAAATCAAACACCTGTTTCCACAGATGCAGCTTCAGAATCAAAACAACACATTCATGGAGAAAATAACTGTATTGTTGCATGTCCACAATAGTATAATATAGGTAGGAACGAGATTGTGAAAATGCATTCAAGTGACCATTTATTTTGTAGTTTATTTCATTGCCTTGCACCTAACCTGAGCTGCCCTTTTGCTTTCGTCAGCTTCATCTTCTGTTCTGTGGCTCTCATGCTTCTCAGTCATTGTTATTTCTCCATCCTTGGTACTTTCTTCGTGAGAGCTCTGCTCAATCATCTCGTCTCTAGCAGATGCTACTGTGGATAGATTTGATGGGTCTTCATCCTCAATTGCACCTGTCATTATACATATTAGATGTTTGAATGTTGTTATGGATTCAGAGAGGCAGCTAAAGTAGTAGCTTTTATTAGCTCTTTTTTCTTCTTCAATAGTTTTATAATTCAACGCCACAGAAAACTGTTAAGTAAAGAATTGTTGCTTTGAGGTATTTTAAATATGTCTGCATCTGTATTAAAGAAGTTGTAATTTCCTCAAGGATGAGGATGAAATACACTGAAGATTGAAAAGATGCGAGCTAAATATTTTTAGCATACTCACTTTCAGTTGCAAATAACTGCATATTGATGGCTTCTTCCCCTTCTGTTGTTTCATCTGATATGATTTTCTCATCACCGTTGATACCTATTTCACCTTCAGTGTGCGAATATGGAACCTTCGGAAGTTCTTCAGTATCCTTTGTTAATTCTGTTACTGTTTCTGTTGTATCCATAGCTTCTGAATCCATATGCTTAACAACCAAGTTCTCTGTACTCTGTGTTTCAGAAAGCTGTTCATCTTGCTCATTATTTTCAGAGCAAAACTTGCTTGATTCTTGATGTTCTTCTCGTGCTTCAGTTTTGGGGACTTCAGTACTGTCTGGTTTCCCTGTTTCCCCAACAAATGGATCTGTAGAATTTAAATCATTTACAATTCTCTGAGGGATCATGTTTTCTTCACCTTCGATCTTTGTGATGGACTCGGCTAGTGGGGGAATCTGCAAAAAATGAAGTTAGTCAGTTCAGGGATCACATTGTAATGAAATAACCTTATTGACATTCATATAACATACTTGTTCAAATCAAAGTCCCCTAAAACAAAAGTTGAGAATGTACAAATTATTTGATCATAGAACAAAATTCCTACCTTTTCTGATGAAATGGATGTTTCCCCACCATCTGGTGTAGAAATTGGTTCATCTTTCTCTCCTCTTTCTTCAAATTCTTCCACAGGGAGGATGTTCTGTTCAACTCTCTTTTCAGCATTTTCTCTTGAAGCCACAATTTCAGTTTCCCCTGGGATCAGAGTTACTTGTTCTCCTTGTTGGTCCTCTAATCCATTTTCTGGTTGTGAATCTCTCTTGTCCTCATGGTGCTTTTCTAAATTGATTCTGCTATCCTCAGAGATGTCTTTGATTTCATCTCTGCAGACAGTTGAGGCAACCTCTTGCAGAGTTTCCCTCGCTTCAGTTGCAACTTGTGTCCTCACTCCCTCTGTAACCTGGTCGGAATACGGGTTTTCAAGCTTATCATCAACATTATCACCTAGTTTTAAGGTTGCGGATGCATCTTCTGTGTTATTATCATGTTCTGACTTATCACTTGACCCAATTGATTCGGGATCCTTGCATTCATCCCCTTGTAAAGACGGCGTATCTTCTGTCTTCTTCTGTACACCTTCCAAGCTTAGTTCTTTAACCTGATCCTCAACATGCATGGTAGGGTCTCTGATTTCATCTTTGGCACAAGACTTTGCAACTCTTTCATCTTCCTCACCTTGATTCTTGGTAGTCAAGTCAAGTTTAGGAAGTGGAGCTTCACTGATCAGACCCATGTTTGTCTCAGATGTGTTTGCAGGTTGTTTGATGCATTCCAAAACAGCACCTTCTTCTAACTTGGATCTCGTGTTTTCATTTTCCTGTGAAGTTATCATCCCTTTTTGGGTACTCTCTGCGATTACTTCAGAAGATTTATGTTGATCTGTCATTGGTTCTTCAGCACATGCCTGCCTTGAAACATTCTCCCCATCTTTTTCTGTGTGATGGGTAGATTCTTCAATGTCTGTCTCATTGATGGCTTCAACTTTACAGCCTCCAGCCTCAACATCGTTACTTACCACCGCTGTTTGATGTTGCCTTTCATCTTCAGATAACTTTGTGAATGTAATATTCTCTAACTTATCCGCCTGACAGTGCTCTGATTTACATATATATTCTGTTGGTGACGACTTTTCACTGATGGATAATTCCATAGAACTTTTGTTCCCTGTCATTGAATATCCTTGTTCCAGTATAGTCTTCTGCTTTAGAATTAAGTTACATAAATGAGCATTAGTTTCTATCTTCTTCCACAAGTATCATTTAATGTTGAAGTATAACAGTTGAGGGGGAAACATGCTTGTTAGTTCTTTAGCTTTCAACTTATATTTTTCAATTTATGAATGTCTAAACTGAGGATTCCTCCACTATAATAATTGGTATAAGCTTGAAGATTGAAAGCGACCTTAATATTGCTTCCAGATTAGAGCTGTCAAGTCCTTGTTATAATGAAACTCTGAAATATGTGCATAGACTATGAACATCCTACGGCAAACACGGAAGTAAGTCCTATGATAGATTATATTGAGCTGATCATGCATTGAAGAAGATTGATACATGTTTATAAAAGTTGGAGAACCAACTTTAGCAGAAGCATCATGCAGCAGTTAAAAGTCGAACAGAAACACTACTTGGGGTAACTTGGATCTTGCAAATACATCAACATGATGTATCTATCGTCTGATGGTTTCAGAGATTTAATCAAAATATTTACTTCAGCTAATTACATGAAATGATATATGCAGATTCTAAAAAAAAAAAAAAAGCTGTGATGAGAAGGCTACATACCGATGCAGATTCATCTTGTGGGATATTGGCTTCAGTCGCCATTTTTGCATGCCAGGTCAGTTCAGTAGAATTTGAGACTTCATAAAGAAACCTTATATAATGGATCAAAGGTTTTGAGATTCTGGTAGCTTCAAACTGAAACTGGTCATGACTTTAAATACATGTATATTATGAAACTTGGAAATAACATATCTGACTTGTGAAGTGGCTTCGAAATGACATGGCACAACTTATAATATGTTAAAGTATATCAGTGAGTTGGCCACAATTGACATGGTCCTACTGATGTATCAGTCGCATGCCATGATAATAAACAACTTCATGTGAATGACAAATTTCCTGATTTTTTTATGCCACTCTAAAGATTATCTCTGCATTAATTGGGCTCTCTGAAGACTTTCAGTTTCACTTCAACGCTTGAAAATTTGACAGAGTTTAATCTTAATGTTGATTTGTCCTAGGATACGGTGGGACAGAAATTCGAGTGACAGAAGGAAAAAAGTGGGCTTAACTTTTTATCTTGTCTTCGCTGGCTTTTTGTGGGGTAATGGATCAACTTCTGAATGTTATTATTGGCTGTCCTTGCCAAACTTTTTCAATTATCTATGATCATGGCATGTCTCAGAAGCAGTATTCGAACTGACACTCAGTTGTTGTTGTGACTGTTAGTGAAAAGAAATAGTAAAATCCTACAAGGTCGTGAGTTTAAATCCTATTGTCAATATGATGATCTTATTGGTAGGCAATCTGTAAGTACTTCTATAAGCGTTTTTTGAATCTGGAGGCATATTCTTTCATTAATGAGCTCATGAGATCCACCTCACTTGAACTTTTTGTAACAAAAAGAGAAGGAGGAATAGTGAACTCTAGAGTAATGATGCTGGAGAAGCCAAATTGAGAAGCATCTTGTTTGTGATTGGCTGGTGTGGCGAACAAGTCCAAGGATTATATCCTGTAATTGATGTTGATAATGTTCTTTAATAATTTATAAGTATGATAGGTATATGTGAGCAGAATATTGTGGAAATTATACGGCATATGGATTCAATGTACTAATGGCCCCGAGAGTTCAGTTGAGGAGTCCCGTAGAAGCATCTCACTGGATTTGAAATTTCAAGTATGAATGTTAGTTAACTGACAATATCAACCGAAAGGCATGCTCCTCCATGACCTCTTTGGTACGTAGCAGGTTGTCAAATATTTGCTTCTTTTTTTTTTGGGTTCATTTTAAGGATAAATTGTAGGAAATTTTTTATTTAGTTTGAGTTATATGCGGATAAGTAGAACGTCATTTTAAACCTTTAAGATTTAACAAATTATTCTTGAATAAATAGATAATTCTCTTACCTTCAGTTTTATTTTTTTGATACAGTATTTTTTAGAAAAGGGTTAGGCCACTCACGATTTAAAGATACGACGAAGTCTCCTTTCTTCCTAAGTCATACCTATGTCGGGTAGGGCGAGCTGTCTTTTATCCTCAAGTGTAAACCTAAATGCCTAGAAGTTATAATGTCTTCCCAAACATTACGACTGGAACTATAATAAAGTAGTATTTTATGTTTAAGAGACAATGAGTATCTGGAATGTTGTTTTTTCATGTAAAAGTATATGCAAAGAATTTTTCAACATATTATTATTGTTGGAGAAATAACAGATGGATTAATTATATGAAATTATTTAAATAAGAGATGGCTTCTCGCCATTTACGACACATCTTAACCATCAGATGAAATTTTAATCAAATTTTAAGCAGTTCATATTTAGGATTTCACATAATTATTATTAAATTTTACTTTTTGTAGGGGAAACTGAAGGAAGTGAAGAGAAAGTTAAATGGAGAAGTATAAGAAGAATATACTTATACATCGGGCAAGGAAAAGTCAATTTTAAAAAAGAAAGAAAGCGAAACGATTCTTTAAAGAGGATAGATGTGAGGGAATGAGGTAATGCAGGGGTGGGATTTATTGTCATTTAGTAATAATGCGGATGCGCATTATGCAGAAAGAGAAGCCGCATTATTAGACCGACCAGCTGTGGAATTATTAGTATCTTCGCCGCCCAAACGTCAGATTATTGGAATTGTTCTCCCCAACTTGTTCACTAGTTTCCACCCCCAGAATCATTTGTTCCCCCTCTTCCCCTGTTTGGATACACAACAAAATTATCCCGCTTTAATTTGCTTTACTATTGATGTGAAAGTGAAGCTTTAAAACGCTGTTTGGATGAAAAATATATCAGTTTCTGTGAGGAGGGAGGGAAATCAAATTTCCTATAAAAGCTTTCTTCATGACTGGATCACTCTCACTGCTTTACTTTTTTTTATATATATATAATAAAATTTATGTGGGTTTAACATCGATCTTTCACTAATGTCAAAATATAACTTTAAGACTCAGATAGCATTTATAAAAAATTTACGAGATCGTCTATTAAATAAATTCTCATAATAATAATAATAATTAAATTTATATTATTATAAAATATAAATATATTTTTTATATCTATATTAACTCTAGTTAACATAGCTTTACCTGGAATAAGATGGATTCAGTTCAACTAGATATGTTTTTGGATTATGAAACTGAAGAAAAAAAGGAGTAATATGGGGCAATTGAAGAAGAAGCGTGAACGTCAATAATTAATAATTACTACGAGACCTGCCCCCTGACATACCCTGCGAGACACGTCAAGAAAATTACGACCATGCTATTAAATTCGTCCCGGAATGAGACAAAATGTGAACCCCCTAACAAATTTATCACAACCATATTACTATAATGGGTATGTTTGGAAACGTTGTAAACTATTATTTTAGAGGTGTTTTTGTGCAAAATTTTAGTTTAAAAAATTTTAAAACAAACAGTTATATTTGTCCATAAGTGTTTTTAGATAAAACTATAGTTTAAAACTATGGTTTTGAATAAACTATTAAAACTAGCTTTTTCAACAGTAAAAGAGCTTATGGACTATCCAATTACTATCTTATCCCTACTTTTTCTCACACCCTCTCTTCTCTCTCCTACTTTTTCTTACACACTCTCTCCTCTCACTTACTTTTTCTTACACCCTCTCTCATTTCTCTTCTCTATCCTCTCTCCTCTCTCTTCTCTTTTCTCTACCTCTCTCTTACTTTAAATCAAATCATACTTTTTTTGGTAATTTACTAATATAAAAAGTTATTCTAAAAATAACTATCCAAACACTTATTTATTCAAAACCACTTTTTTTCTATAAACTCTTCTCTAAAAGCTTTTTTTTATAAGCTGTCTATAAGTCCTTTTTTAAAATTTTATCTAAACAGGCCCAATATAATACTAGCAATGACAAAACTCGCAATTGAATATAGAATCTTCCTATAGTGCTCATTTGGTCCAGAAATTTTAATCAAGTGACTTTTTTCCCTAATATATGTAAGTTGTGACTTCACTGTCATTTTATGCGAATGGTGTTTCTGTTGCAGGGAATTTCTTTTCCAATTAGCTCACATCTGCTGCGCATGGCCTATTCCACGCGTACTTTTCTATTTTTTATGATATATTTAATTATTATTATTCATATAATTATTGTTATTGCATGCCTAATGACGCCTGACGTTTTATAGGCCGAGGAGGGCAGGGAGATTTAGGGGTATCTAAAATTATCCTATCCCGAGAGTCTTAATTTGGTCTCGATGATTTCGGGACGGATCCGTCCCGTCCTGAAAAAGATAGAGCCGGGACACTATCGAGACGGAACAAAGAGAAGAGTCGGGACGAGTCCCAGCCCATTCTTTGGGAATCTTGTCCCGAACTAATTTTTTAAAAAAATAATATTACATTATCTTATTTTTCTCACTCTTATATAAATATTTTTATTCTTATACAGAAATTTTTATATTGATATTTTTATTCTTTCTTACTATTATTTTTTCCCTTGTATGTGTAAGTTATTATTTTATATTAGAGAAGAATGTTGGTATTTAGAGAAAGTTGCTGTGGCATTTTATATGGAATAATTTATTGAGATGATTTTATTATAATAATTTTTTTAAAAAAATAAGATCAAGAATTCCCGTTCCGGTCCCATCGGGACCGGGACAAATTCGGGACTGGACGGGACGCATTTTGCGTCCCATATACTGTATCGGGATAGGGTTATCCCGGTCCTAACCCGTCCAATGAATAGTCCTAAAAAGATTAGTTAAACTATTGGGATAAGATGTACAATCATATATATATATATACCTAGTATTTATAATTAGCAGCAAGATAACACTGGCATGAATATAATCATTTAAAAGAACAAATATGACCTTTGATGAATAGTTTTTCCTAAGAATTAATTTTGTCTATAAACTTTAACCAATATTAATCTAGTCCTTCTAATTTATTGACTCGTAATAAGTTAATTATTGTATTTTTTTATATGAAACTGTACAATTCATATAATTTCTTAACTCATTAATAAACTAGAAGACTAAATTATTGCAAATTGAAGTTTAATTAATAATCCAATAATTAACAAAAAATATATACTGTACATTTTTACTATTTTAAAACTCAAATATGGCCAAACAAACTCGCATGTGCATGGAATTTCTCGTGGCGAGGGAAAGGAAGGGAGACGTGGATCCACGTGGAGAGGGCACCGTCCTATCTCCTACACGCGAAAGGGGCCCAAATGAATGATAAGGACGGGGATGAAATTGAACGGGGGCCACTTTCGTATGAGTTTGCAATTCTTTCTTTTTATTCTTTGGGCCCACAAATTCAATTTTTTTTTATTTTAAAGGATTTAAATAAAATTCATGGATTTCTTATTAAACCCTAGGTTAGGCAACTTATCCAAAACTCTAAAATTATGCGGCCCTTACTCTATCCTTATCCCAGCATTTCATATACATAGTACCCTTCCTTAATATAAAATTAATTAATTTAATAAATTAGTTAATTATTAAAGACAATAATATTAGAGATATTATTAATAACACTAAATATGACACCTATTATAATAAAAATTTTAATATTACTTTATTATATTATGACGTAACTTACTTTCAGTAATTAAGATGGCCCTTGAAAAAGTCTTACCAAAAATAAATTACTATTAAAATTAATAATTTTTATTATATTATAATTTTTATATTTTTATAATGTATCGCATCATTTAAAAAATAATACTTAATAATTTATATATAAATTTAAGTAATTTATATTTTTTATTTAAATAATACATTGTCAAATAAATATTTGAAACATTTTATAAGTATTTTATATTTTTAACTATTTATATTAAATATTCAAAAAAATATTTTAAATTACATATAAAGTGTCAAGCATTATTTAAATATTTTATTTTAAGTATTTAAAAAATTTAAAATTATGTAACTTTCAGGGTTTTATGTGTTTTAGTTAAAAATAATTAATTTAATTTTTTAATTAATATGTTTAAAATTTGAGAAATGTTTATAGAAATACCCCTACCTTGGCTTAGATGAAGCCCACGGGGGAATGATTTGGAGAGACGTGTACCAGTTACCCAACGACGTCGCACGTCATATTCGCTGGTTACGTGCCCAGCAGCAGCGTCACTCCCTAGATCCAAAACCAAAGCAAGCGAGAATAATAATATTATTAATAATAATCAGAGAAAAATTGGGGGGCACATTTGGAAATTCAAAAATTAATAAGGCGGGAAAAAGAGCCGTTGTTGCCCAAACCACTGAAATTTTGGCGCCAAAACCCAGTTCACTCGGTTTGGGCTGCCCGCGGAACCCCGGGCAACTCTCTTTCCCAATCGTTTTCTGCCTTCGCTTTTACCAAATTGACGGTGTTTCGCTTCCTCCCGGGTTCCCTCCTCTGCTTCTATATATTATTTCTATCTTTCTTCCTTCCAAAATTTCTTCCAAAAAACTCACAGTAACAAGAAGAATTTCTCTTTTCCTTTCTCTTGTTCCTTCGTTTCAAATCTTCCCTCTCCTTTCTCTCCTCAAGCAGGCAAAGACCCTTTTCTCTTATTCTGTTATTCCTCATCCCCTTCTTCATTCTCATTCTGATTCTCAAGCAAGATTCATTCTTTCCAATTTTCCATTCTCACTTTCTTTCCACTGTTTTGGGTGGTTCCATCGATGACAACAAGCTGTCTCCTTTTCTCGGGTATTTTTAAAGATTTTAATATAGGTTTTCCCAAAAAGTCGCAGATAGAATCAGGGCTAGAATCAGAAGCGAAGACGTGGGTAATTGCAGGAATTTCTGTACGGTTTCTAAATCCCATAATCACGAAGCCGAGGGGGAAAGAGAATGATGAGGAGGACGAAGAAGCCTGCTCAACGACTCCGACGGCGAAAGAGGCGAGAATACAAGAAAAGTTGCCGTGCCCGCCGGCGCCGAGGAAGCCCCGACCGTCACGGCGACACAACTTTAACGGAGTTAGAGAGTTCTTCACTCCTCCTGACTTGGAAAATGGAAACCGTGTTCAAACGCCATGCTGAGAAATCCATCTGATTTCAGCTCATTCAACTAACAAAACAAAGCTACTAGATTCAAGTTTGCCGGCGAGGAAAGAGATCCCGTTTAAAAAAGAGGGTTTTGTTCTGTTTTATGTTTTTTTTTTCCTTCTAATTTTCTGGCTCTGAATATGCAAATTCCTCTCTCTTTCGAGTGCTACCCGGCAACAAGAACTTATGTACAAATGGTGAAGAAAAAAATTGATATGTAGGGAAGCAGTATAGGGTAGCCTTTGATTTTTCATGTTTTTCCTGTCCTTTTTAGCTTGATGAAAGAGTACTTATGTGGTCTAGTTCTGTTTTTGCTTAATAAGAAGTTTTCACTATTTCCAGTTCAAACATATGCTTATTATTTCTTCTCAGTATCTCTGTTCAACTGTTCCTAATGCTTATGGGTATTTATTTCTTTATTTTTTCCCCAATAAAATGAAAAGAAAAAGGTCTTTAATTTAAGATGGTGCAAAAACACAAATTAATTGACGGAGAAAAGCACACTTGTTAATAGGTGAAGCAAGTTTTTCATAATACTCTGCAAATCTTATTGTTCTATGCCCCACCTCTGCTTGAACCCTATGGCGAAGGTCAGGCTCTCATAGTACGTCCGAATATTAAAACAAGAAATTATCGGCACATGAGAATCCTATGCGATTCGTACTGTTTCAACTTTCAAGCATCAAATGGTCTTGACAAGTTTTGATTTTTTTTTCCTTTTGGGTGGATAAGATTTTTTCATGCATGTTGTTGTCAAAGTACTAGAATCTGCAACAGTTTATGGAGTAGACAGCATACGGTTTTGGTTTTGCATGACCAATGACCTTACCTAAGCTTATTAAGGTTTTTGTGATTTAATTAATTACAACTAATTGTATTTGTAGGAAAAGGGTTGTTCTCGGGATTAGGATTCTTTTAAGAAAGCAAGCAAGAAGCAACACGTAGTAAAAGTTTTGTGGGTAAATATGAAGTCTGTCTTTGTCAGATTGTGGTACTTTTCTGATCCATTCTACCGTGACGCTGTAGGTAAATCGGCACCACAAGAGGCAATTCTTTATTAAGACCCAATAAAAATTAAATAAAATTAACATATATATGTCTTGCATCTTTTGACTTTTGACTTTGTTACGTGCTTCCTTCCAGGAAACAATTCATTGTCTCTCTTGAGACTCTAAAAAGAAATGAACACGTTTTTAGTTATGAGTAGTGTGTAGTATTAATTACAACCAAACGAAATTAATTTACTCCATATATGATTTAATGTAGTGAATCAAAATGGAATAGGCAAATCGATATTCCTTTCCATTTTGAAGAAAGAACAACAAATTGTCTTGTCTTGTATGTGATCAAGGTTGGAGGAGTAGATACATGAGGGAACAAGTGAAGTTGCCCAACCACATGCGAAGTTATTTTGATCCTGGGATGAAATAGAATGGAACAACAACATTGTTTGTTGTTTTTGATGAAGTTGTAAGGTTGTGAGATATGTGGGAGTAGACAAGAAGTCATTTTCGGAGAAGATACACAATCTGGAGGCTATGATGTTCGTTGAACGAATCTTTTGTATTTGAGCATATATACTTGAGTGGGATAGGAGACCGTGTGTTTGTCATTATGGAAAACCTCTAAACAAGTCCTTCAAGTTATGTCATATTTTCATCAATTCAATCGTTTTGTGGGGATCCAATGTGAATCTTGACCATAGACTTCTCCTTCAAGTTAACTTAATCATCACTAAACATATAACACGTCGATTTAGTGAAGTTGTATGTATCTTTTAATTCTTTTGATCAGTAACAATGCTTTTGGGGAAAAAAATATATAAAAGATTTATCAAGGTAAAAAATGAATAAATTCATTATAGTATGTTGAGAATTAAAATATTTTTGTAAGACGTTGAATGAATCATAAAATATTGTAAAACGTTTGACACATCTGATAATAAATAAATTATAAAATATTTTAAGGTATATATTATATATACTTAAAAATATATTTTAAAATGCTAAATATATTTAGGCCTGTGTTTTATATATAGAGAAGAGGGAATCCTAGACAAGCATGCTTTCCATGCTAAGTTGCTAGCTTACACGTGGGATGATGTAAGAACACAACTCCTGCTACTAGACTACTAATTAGTAGATCAAATGGTCCTTGGCTTATATATATGCTTTTATATATACACACACTAAACCTCTGGCCCTGCTTCTAGTAGCCGGACAAGAGGAAGGTTCTGCCCTTTTACATGTATTAACCAACTACTTGCTGTCGCCTGTCAGCGCTCAGGCGTCATTTGCTCTTTACTAATAAAAATATGAATTTGAAAATTGATTAAATTACTAAATGCCAATACTTTAAATTAAAAATAATATATTTGTGCAGAGTAAAGTAAGATGGTTTGATCCTGTGGTAGATGACATGGTGAGTGGGGATGCATATACGCGATAGGTGGCTGCACACGTGCCCCAAGCACATACTCAATAGCTGTACACATTTTGTATAAATAAATGTCAAGTGAATGAAAAATGCACGCTAGGTGCTCTGCTCATTTATACTTCACTACTACAAGGCCTATGAGTACAATACGACAGGTGTATGTATCTAAAGATGAGGAAGCAGCTAGCTAGTTAACGCGTATTGGGGGGAAACGACTCAGTATAGGAAGAGAAGCAGAGGGCTATGATTGGCGGTAGGACTACTCTATCTATCGATCGAATGTTGAAATTCCGTTCAATTTATTTATTGAAATATTAAATGGACGCTATAATGGCGATTGGAGGTAATCGGATATTTTTGGGAAAGTGGGAGGAATCCTATGACTCGAGGCCACAGACATCAACACGTGGGCCTCCATGGAATCCTAAGCTTCTCTCACCTCCTTCCCTTTTCAATTTCATGCCCCCCAACCCCCTCTTTTTTCTTCTTCCATTGCCCCCGTTGCCACCACACTCGACGCACATATTTATATTTGCCTTTTACACAGTAGTGTGTATACATACCCCATCATGAAATAATTCTTAATTTAGAATTACATTTTTATATTGTAAATCAGTATCGTATCAAAAAAAAATATTGTTAATCAGTAAATTTGTAAACTACTTTTAGTTTATATATGCATATGTATTATTCTGGAGTAAAAAAGTTATCTTGTTTAATATTAAAAGTAAATATTTATTTAAAAGTAAAAAAAAATAGTCTATTCCAGTGTGTGAAAATAGAGGTGGGAAAACGGGCTGGCCCGCTCAAAACGGGCCAGCCCGCTTTTAGCCCACGGGCTAGCGGGGCTGGCTGTGCAGCCCGCCCCAAAACGGGCTGGCATTTTGCCAGCCCGAGCCCGCCCCGTTTTAGGGGCGGGCTAGCCCGTGGCCCACCCATTTTTTTTTTAATTTTAATATTTTTAAAAAATTATTTTTAAACTTTTAAAATATTAATAAAAAATTTCTAATGTTATATTAGTATAATAAAAAAATTGTTCATGTTATACTCTTAAAAATTCATATTTTTTATAAAAAATCTCAAATTTTATAACTATAAATCTAAATAAACATTAACAAAATATTAATCAATTATTATATATCAACAAATAAGTAATCATCTTTACTAGTAATTGATAATGAAAGTATTCAAAATAATATTTAAGTAAAATAAATAATATTATTAAAAATAAAAAACGGGCTGGCGGGCCAAGAGGGGGCGGGCTGGCAAAATGCCAGCCCGTTTTTAGCCCGTTTTGTTGTAAAACGAGCTCAACCCGTTTTGTTGTAAAACGGGCTCAACCCGTTTTACCAGCTCTATGTGAAAACTTAAAAGTACTCCTTTTTATCTTAAAAATGCAAGACATGATGATGGTTTATTTATTTTAAAATTTTTAAATAGTTAAAATATTCATATGAGACTGCCTAGTTTTAACACGTGCTTCGATAGTTATTTTGAATTAACATGGAGAGGATTTATGTTTTTTTTAAATATACTTCTATTATTCAATTATTATAATTTAATACATAAAAATAATTAAAAATACAAGTATTACAAGAATAAAACAATTCATGTACTCGAGATAAAAAATTCATATTTAAAGTTATTATAAACCAAAAAGGGTTTGTAAGGGGAATATATGAGGGGCTTAGGATGCAGCGCAAGAAATTTGGGGAATGACACGGAGTTTGAGGGTTGTGCCCGGGAACCGATTGCGCGGGAGAAGGAGCTGCCCAAACTGCCCGTGGGTCGAGAAAATAAAAAAGGGTGGGAGTTAGGAAGACGAGGGAGAGGGTTGGCGCCAAATGGAGGAAGCAGAAAAGGACAACGTTGTACCCCGCAAAACCCGGGCTGTGGCGGCTGTCCCTTTTGTTACCATCCCATGATCTCATCGCATGCACCCTCGTTCGATGATGATCGTGGTTTAAAAAACCCTTTTCTTCCCATCTTATTCCATCATTTCAATTGAAAAGGAGTTGTTTTTTTTGTGATAAGAAAAAGAGAATCTTTTATGAAAAGAAAAAATACTGTACAGTGCTTTTTAAGTGTATGTGCGTACATATATTAACCCTTTTTTTTCACATATGATACACGCTTTTCTTTTCTTTTCTTTCCGAAAGCAGGCCAAGGGGGTTCGACTATAGTTAAATTAAAGATTAAGTTATTGCAGGATTCTTTTAAATAATTAATATAGTGCAGAGTGAGGACATAAAAAAGGGTAATCATAATAACATTTGAAGGAATGAATGTAACTTTTAAAAGTTCTCAACAATAAGTAAATATTATAAATTTATTTATTATTTTTATATTAAAAATTATTATTATATATTATTCCGTTGTTATAGATTTTTTTATAATTATATTTTTTAATTAAAATCTCATTCTTCCCTTTAAAAAAGTGTAACCAGTTAGGCAATTAGGCGGGGAAAGCATGGGGAATATAGATTTAAAGAGAGAAGAAAAGAGAAGGAATAAATGAATAAAGATCCTTATTTTTAGTTTTATATATTTTTAAAAAAATTAAATTTACTTATAATTGGTATGGTAAAATATATTTTTCTTAGATAATAAGCAATCTAGGGCCCATAAATTACGTGGCATGTCCGCACTTCCGTGCATTTTCGCTTCTCTCCATTTTACGCCCTTTCAATCATTCTTTTCCCCACTTTTTTTAAAAAATATAAGCCACTGGATTTGTTTTAGAGGTGGTAATTTAAGTTAGACTCGCGGACTTAACCCGCTAACCCGCTAAAAAATAGCGGATTGGGTTACAATTTTTGTAACCCATTTAGATGCGAGTCTTTTTGACCAGCACCCACCAAACCTGTACCTGCGACGGGCTAACCTGTCAGGTTGGCGGGTTGACCCATTTTTTTTACTTTATTTTTTTATTATTTATATTGCACATTTATACTTTACTAATTGAATAATCTTAGCCAAACAAGAGATATTACACTTACTTTATATTAACTTTATCTTATTGAGTTATTTCTTTATATATATATTTATTTTATTTTATTATTATTTTCTTTATGATAGATTTATCTATGGATGGTGATAAAGTTGACTAAATTAATATTTTAAGAACTTCAATCATGATTCGAATCTAATTAATATTGACATATATAATTTTTTTTTAAATTAGCATATAGCCATATACATATAAAAAAATATATAAAAAAAAAGCTGACGGGTTCGGGTTGGTATTTCACCAACCCGCTTTCATCCTAATTTATATTCGGCGGGTTAACCTATATTATCACCCCTAATTTATTCAATCATCCTTTTAAATCTACGCCAAGTGTAATTCTACATGTGGGGAACTAAAAACATAGATACGATGATGATTATTATTATTAGTAAGTGGATAATTTATGATTTTATAGTTTACAAAATAAATAAAATAAACATATGAGACAGTTTATTTTAGTTTATATAAATATATACATTAATCACAGATCTAAATAAGGACTTAATCACTAAAATAATGAAAATCAAACTATCATTTGTGAACAAAAGGGCTGGGATTGTTGATTTTTTTTTTAAAAAAAAAGAAGAAGATATTTTCTTCTCCAGAAAGAAAACACTGAATGGCACATCGTACACGTATTTCAGAGTACACAAAGCCGGTAATCATTATGGTTGGAATAAGTGAATTTTAATTTTAAAATGTCAAGAGAATGAAAGTTGAGAATTTTAATAAGTGGGATTGCTAAAGGTGTGGACAAATGAAATGAGACTTTATTGGCAATCAATGTACGTACTTGCTTTTTAAAAAATTATTTTAATATTCTTTCTGGGTATGACATGTCCCATTGAAAATAAAAGTATGGCGAATGCCCATAGCCTTAAACTTAAACAACAAGATGGGCTTAAAGGATTGGGCTATGAGATCCAATGTAAGCCCAAGTAGCGAGAGAGAAGAAGCCCCATCCATCAAGTACCCTTTAGGAACTAACGGGGGTTGATCCGAGTGGTAAGTGATTCGGTACCGCTTAAACGAGATATCGAGTTCGAGCCTTAGCGTACGCAGAAAATTTTCGTTAGAAGACTCACCTACCATAGCTAGGTTCGCGACGCGGGTCGAATCTAGATGTAGTCGGGGCAAAATTCCGGTGAGGGGAAAAAAATACCCTTTAGGACATCAAAGGAGGGGGGAAACGAAAGATAAGCGTGACATGGGGCACTTAAGTATAAATTTCGGAATTACGGTCTTAAAAAAAATTGGACTTGCAGATATGAGTAAATTCTACTGTACAGTTAGTCAAATTAGATAGTGGATGGGAATAAAACCGTCAGAACGTGGCATGACAGCATGAGTATGGGAACTTGGGAAGCATGAAAAAAACAGACAAGCATCACACGTGTTAGGCTATATATTATCGATATTCTTACAGATATTCTGTGACATTCATACCAGGAAAATCACCCCCTGGCTCCCCCAACAAATCAAAATTAGTATATTTTTTAAAAAAATAATTAAATTATATGAAATTTCATACCATTTAATTGTAGATTAATTTAGTGTCTATTTATCAAAATAATCTAATCCCTCTTATTATTTACTTGTTGTCAACAGTATCAGCATTAGTGATTTAGTATTGGGGGCTACGACGACTATGGGAAGGAAAGATAATTTTTTTTTCCAATTTGATAAATGTACAATACGATACTCTATAATAGTTTAGCGATTTTAAGACATTTTTATATTTTAAATTGTTGTGTGGGATTGAGTGTAATTTTGCTTTTTATATTATGAGGGGGTATGGCAAGTAAAAGTTGAGATGAAGTCAAATTGTTCTGACAGTTTTCATGAGAGGAATTTAAGGAACTAAAAATCATTTAAGAACGAAGTTGCAAATATTGGCGGTACGGAGCCTGTCCTGGCCACGTCTCGCATGTGTGGTTAAATTTGAATGCCAGTTGGCTAGGGATTTGCATTCTCTCTTGTGGTCTCATCATTCATTGAAAAATAAACACTTGACATTCCGCATTTAATATAATTGCATAAGATATTAATTTTTAACTTTTCAATTTAAAAATAGGGATAAAATAAAGAAAATGAGGAGAGCATGGAGCGATTAGTGGGTCAAACCTGAAGGGCTATTTAACAACTAGTACTATTTATTTAATTCCCTTATAAAAGTTGAATTTAATTTGAGCATTGGGCATTCATTTCTCAAGTTATCCCACCTCCCTTAGCTCCCCAGTTGCTTCTGCCAATCCCAATATTCTCTGCACACTACTGTTACTACTCTCTTCATCTATAATCATAGGTCTCAATTTTTTAAATTTATTTTATTTCAAAATATAATTCTCAGTACATATTTTTATATGTAATTAAAATATATTTTTTAAACTTCTCCAATTAACATTTGTTCTAATAATTTTTTATTTAAAATTTTCACCCGCTCAATTTAATACCCAGACCAAATACAATTTACATAAATATTCCATTAACCTCAGAGTTCAGAGTCGTTCAGATTCTTTCACCCCAAAGAGGCCCAGACGTACAAAGAACGGGGATTGACGGAACTCCCGTCCCCAACCTGTTTGGCCTCGCTCTCTCTAATGTCTTGAGATTAAACATGGAAATGACAGATAAATACTTCATTTTTTCTTTAGATTTCAGTATCCGATGTTTATTCAAGAATCCTCGTTTAAATGTCACTTTCTCAGCACATACCTGCTGAAACAATTTGAGAACAGGCTTCCAGATCTTTACAATTTTCTCACCCCACAGCACCCAAAAAATAAAATAAAGATAGAAACAGGGCTCTGCTTGGTAACATGCACAGATTGCAAATCTTATGGAACAGAAACATAAATTACAGAGGCCACATGATGAATAGAGAGTTCAGGAGAGGGAACCTGGTTATTTGAAACTCTGAAATATATAATACACTTGCCAATTGCCATCTTCAAATTCAACATTCACCATTCACCATTCACCAAACCAGTTATTAAACAACAACTTCAATAAACCTATTGGATGCCCACATTTTTGCTGCGTCAGAGAGCTTGTTCTCTTCCACATTTATTCTTCTCAACTTGGGACATTTCTCAACAAACACCTCAATAGCCTCAGATTGTATCCCACCACAATTCATAATATCCACATTTTCCAGCAATTTGCAGCTCCTAAGCACAGAAACTATAGCTGCATTTGTCAGTCCCTTGCATCCTCTCAGCTTCAGATCATTCAGATGAGTACAGGAAATTGACATAGAAATGAATTCCTTATCAAGCAACAATTCATTGTGCGACAAGTCCAATTTCTTTAGTTGCTTCAAATGCTGCCCCAAAGTTGCAAGCAACCCTGATTCTCTCTCTACCACGTCGCAGTTTATCAGTGCCAGTTCTTCAAGCCCACAAGAGGCCATTGATGTCCCAAGAAGCTTTAGGCCTTCACCTGTGACAAGACAGCAATTCTGAAGCCTTAGGCTTAAAAGACCTCTGAAATTCGACGCCACGGCTGAGAGATGATCGTTGTGGAGGTCCAGAGGTAGACGAAGGTCGAGCTTCTGCAAATTGGACCGGCAATGAGAGAAGAAGTGAAGCAGACCATCTCGGCTTCCACCATCGTAAAGCAGGAGGGAATTTAGAAATTGACAATTCTCTGCTACATGCAAGAGGACCCCATCAACCACGGTTCTGCAAGTTCTCAGTTCAATTTCTTCAAGATTTTGCAGGCACTGAACAAAAGAGGAGTGGGGCCCACCGATCCCTTGGCAACTTTGGAGCCTCAATTTCTTCAGGTTCTTGCAGCTCCTCCATAACCATCCCACTCCCCAGTCGTCTCTTCGTATACCCGCCAAGCACAGACTTCGCAGCCCCAACTCGGCTTCAATTTCATCGCTTTCCCAAACCTCAAATTGATTGTTGGTATCAATTTCTTGTCCACCGGAGGACCAGGTAATCGCGAGTTCTCTAAGGGACGGAAAAGACAGAACCCACCGGAGAGAGACAGGCCTTGGGAGATTAATACAGAGAGAAGTCAAATGAGTACACGCGGTAGAGAGAGAATTCAGAGAGGACAGGGAAACAGGGTCAGGCATGAATCTCAGAGCACGAAGGCGGGAACAGCGAGCGGAAACTACCGAGAGGATATAGTCCGAGACTGCGGAATCGGTGGAGGCGGCGGCGGCGGCGGCGGGGACGGCGTCGGAGGAAAGAAAGAGAGACAGAGAGGAGAGAGAAGAATGGTCGGAGAGGAGAGAGGAGAGCGAAGCTATATCGGAGAAAGGAGGAAGAAGGCGGAGGGAGAGGGAGGTTCGGGAAGAACGGAAGAGGTAGAGCCAGCGCTTGGAGACGAGGGAGACTGATGAAGACGAAGACGAAGAAGGAGGAAGCTTCATGAAAATCTCCTGAAGGAGTTCATCGCAGAGTACGTTATCCATCTATGTGGGTTTCTGATGATCGTCTTCTTCCCTCGTCGCTCCCAACTATATAACACTCTGTCTCGCCTGAACTTCTCAAACGTTCTGGTTATCTACAAAAGAGACATTTGCGGTTGAAGGCGACGCTTGCTTAGACGCAAACTTAAGGGCGTGTAAAGGACGCGCTGGGTTATGGGCGATGAAACCTAGGGAAGTCCAGACACCCAGAAAATCCCCACAAGAAGTGCAGTCACGCAAAATTCAGGTGATTCTTGATTGCAGAATATTACATCTTCCAGTGATTTGTTGAATAATATATATATATATATATATATATATATATATATATATATATATATATATATACACATACTTATATTTCAGAAAATAGAGATATTGAGAGGTTAAGGAATGAGATGGAGCGGTTATTTGACAGGTGGCAGTGGTTATGATGGCTGCAAGGTTTGTAGTTAGGGCATTTTTGCAGCTCAAGCTTGCTCATCAACGCGTGTGTACAACCTCATAAAATCGTCCATTTATTTCAATTTTAGGAAAACAACTCAATTTTAAAAATCACTTTTATAAAATAAATTTAGAAAAATTGAGTCTGATATTTATAAATTATTTACTAACAAATTTTTTAACATTCCTATAAATTATAAGTTAAATCTTTATCAATTGATAAAATATTATATAACACTTAATATCCTGATCTTATTTCTCATATGCGTCAAGTAGTCTAATCTTATTTGTGGTATAGTTTTAACCATAATATTTTTAATCTAGTATAATTCTTAGTACTTAAGAAATAAGATTATGTATAAAATTGTATTAGATTAAAAAATTATAGTTAAAATTATACTATAAATAAAATTATAATACTGTATGCATATGAGAAATAAGATTAGGATATTAAGTATTATATAACTTATTTGATAAATATTTCTTAGCTTTAAATATAAATTTTAACTACAAGCGTTTTTTTTCCTAAAAAAAGATCAGAAGCTTACTTACAGATTCTACCATGTTGGTTGTAAATTCAAGAAGTTGAATAAATAATTGACTTTCTGTAATTTATAGTCACATCTTTTATTATTCCCAACTAGATTTTATGTCTTAAAACGTAGATGTTACAGAAATCTAAAAATGAGATATTAAATAATTTACCACTGAGCATCCATTGATTATCATAGCTTTTGGTTTTTAAAAGTCGTTATGTTTTCAACAAGATGGGGCAACTTTTTATAATATAATTTTTATTATAGGATATATTTAACTAATTTAATTAGATAAAAAAATTAATTAAATTAATTAACCTAATATTTTTTAAAATATTATAATTATTTTTTTAATTTAATTATTATTAAACGAGTATTAATAGAGAGGATTTAAAAAAAATTAATAAATAGAAGGTTTATAGCAGTTATTATAAGTTTTCAATTGAGTTAATTATTACTTTAATCGGTATTTAATGGTTTACAGCAGTTCTTGTAGGTTTCCAATTAATATTCGTTCGATTTAAAACGTGTCTCAACGCCGAGGAATCGGTTGTGGGGAAAGATGGAAATGTGGACTTATGCCCTCATAAAATGTGTAATTACAAATTACCCCTCCTATTTTTTTAATTTTTCATTACCTTCTCTCCTAGACACGGCGACGAACAAACTAGGGCAGGGCAGGCTTGTTAAGGATATCAAATCTATTATCCCTGTGTTTTGCGTGATTATATTTTTCCCTCCCAATTTGCTGACTCTTGAATGGAATTTTCAAATCAAAACATCTAATATATATACATATATATATATATACACACATACACACACACCCCGACAACCATACGAGGTCACCAACTACGAAGTTTTGGAGGAAATGACGAAGTAAGAAGTTACGGGTCAATTGTTAACGCTCTTAAAACTTAAAATATTTTTGCGGATATGTTCACGAAAAGATAAAAAAGAATTAGTGGTGAAGTCTAAGTCCAATCACAAAGTGGGAACCTAATTAGGTAGACATCACTATCTTGTAGGACCACTCCCCTCTTGAAGTTATGTTCTCACATGAGAGCTTAGCTGACAAAGAAGAATAGGTTATGTCTATTAATAAAATAGAAAGCAGCAAAAGATGGGCCATCTCTCTTATCTGATTTTGCTGGAAAAAACATGAATTCTGGGTTTAGTTTTGTTGGTAGTACTAGTAAAAAATTTGGCCCCAATACTAGTGCAAAATTTAGTTCAGAGTCGTGCTTAAGAATACTGTGAAACTCAAAACTGGTTAAAACATGTCAAACTCTGTTTTACATGTCTTTACTGATGCTAGTCCTATTACATGTACAATTCCATTGCCATTTTCCATCACTAACGGAAAAAAGGATACAGAGAAGAGCAAGAGAAAATAATCATCATCCGGTTCTTGATATAGATCCTATTTAACTAATTTGATTAGAGTGAGAAAGTTAGTTAATATGAAATACTTTCTCTAAAATACCCTAATCATCTTCTTTAACTCCTTCCCTTATTTATTTATTTGATTATTATTGTTGAGTGTATGTCAATAGAAATAATTTATGAAAAATTTATAAATATAAAAAATAAATTTTATATATAGATCAAGAGCAGCATACTGGAGTAATAAATAATAATAACAATGAAAGCTGTTGATGCCGACTAGTTTGACAAGCAATCCATTGAAAGTAGCATTTTAGCTGTGAGGTTTTGTGATGCAAATATGTTTATTGTTCCTTGTACAGTTCAACAACTGATATTATATAATGAGCAGAATATCTTTGTCAAATCAGTAAAATAAAAGCAGCAAAAAAGACTCGAGATTGTGAGTTAGGGAATGAGAATCTGCCTTTGTTCTTGTTGGAGGTTTTGCTTGTTAGTGCTACCAAATGGGGATCTCTGACTCTGCTTTTCCTAAAGGCACAAGGTACTTGCTTGATGGTGGTGGGCTTAGAATTATATTAGCCATTAATTTGGAGCACATTATTAGATTATCCTCAGAAAAAAGAAGGAAGAACAACGGCATGCTTACATCAGCAGCAAGGTAGAGCTCATGTGTGTATTCATTTTTAGTCTTTGTCCAATCAAGGGTGGATGCCACCTAACATTTTTCAGTTGCCCTCGTGCCACCTTACTCCTTGGGGCTCAACATAAAAATCGGAAAAAATAAATATAATTCTTCTATTTTAAAGAAATATTCATTCTCTTCCTCCTTTTATAAAAACAAAAAATCTTTCATTCCTCTCTTTCAAAGCTAAAACATGCGTGACCCGCACTTTCCTTGCAATAAGAGGTTAAGGAAAAATGATCTAGAATGACTACAAAAGGTATGAAAAAAGCTAAAGGACCCCGAATTTATAAAATTATATTAAAAACCATGGTTTAAGAATACTTTTAATTAAAAAGTAAATGATATTCTTAAGCGTATTTTGGATCATATGTTTACTTTAAGAAAGATTTGTGTATAATTTCATAATAGAAGGGGAATGCTGTATTGTAAATCAAACGCCTTTCAGGAGATGTGCGTATTTTAACCTACAAATTTTTTCTGAATGAAAAAGATAGGAAAAAACAAACGCCAGAAGGAAAAAGTAATATCAAGATAACAATAAAAGAACGAACAAACAAACAAAGCAACCTCTTGATGATTTGCTTGTCTAATTAACTAAAATGCTACATATCAACAATGATGAAATAAGATGTGAATGCACAGTGCCCAGCATGGTAAGTGAACAAGACCTATATAGAGGTAAGTAGCACTATTCCATGCCCAAAGGGTTTCCAACCATTCCCAAAACTCGCCAACATTAATAACACTATACCCTTCGAATACACCCTTCAATAGAAAGTAAGTGGCAGGCGGAAACACAATGAATCCTAAAACAAGGTTACAAGTTATCCTCATAAAAGATATCAAGTTTCTAGCTTTAATGTCAAGCTTCAAAGGTCGAGCCATCAGACAAATTGGGACGATGAGCAATGCCCCAATTTCTGCAGTAGCAAAGTTAATGACTGACGTGAGAGACAAACCAATGAAAGCTGCTGATATAGTTACCGACTTTAAGCTAGCCCATTCTTTTTTCTGAGATTGAGATGCGGCAGCTTCAGAAAATGAAGGACCCGATATCGCGTAAGAAACTAGGAGGCTAAAAACTGATAGCAGAATCCATACTATGAAGCTGGTTTTGGTGGTTAAACTGGGCATTTGACTTATGAAATATGGGAGTACATAGACAACACCGCCCCATAAGTGGAAGGCAAAAACCTTTCTGGCTGAGTTCAGCCATTTCCAAGAATTGAAATTGACGTTCATTTTGGATGCAGAAGAGGCTTGAGAAGCAGATTTCTCTTTCGGTTGGATAGAATCAAAATTACTAGCTTCAATGTAAAGAGAAGCCGCTACTATGGGAAGTGGAGCAACAAGTAGGGCAAAAGATATCATGTAAACTCCAACAGACACAAACTTACTGGGGGATGTCAAAAGGTACAAAAAGAACGACTGGTGAAACTTCTCGAGAAGGTTGTTTACTGAACGTATGACTCCTTCTATAAGCCTGCAGCAAGTAAGAAAACCTTTTGTTACAATGACTAATTAAGGACAGAGAAATATCGGATTAAATTTGACCATATATTCAGTAAATCAGCAGACCCCCTTCCTTAACATCAACTGATGGCAGCCAACAAAATGAGCGACGAATACAATGCATACCTAAAGAAGTATAGCTTTGGTTGTTATACTATTAACCATTCTTCGTAACAAAATTACCTCCCACAATAGCCAATAGAAAAGAATTCTTATAACTGCCAAATTAATTGTCATATTAAACATTGAAATAATTTCCTTTACCCTACAATTCTTACAATCTTTAACGCAACCATATAATTAATACAGGCATTTCAAATAATTTTATAATTGCATTAATTTCAGTGACAAATCTAGTAAACAGAAACAGCAAAACAGATATATGATTACGTACTTTCCACCACGGATAAGGAACTCATTGCGCCTGGCCATTTTAGTGAGAGGAACTTTTGATGAAATTTCCAATGTAATCGCATCAACTTGATAATCACGAAAGGCACCATGAGGACCAGTGGGAACACCCAAACCCTGAAAAGGAACAGTGTGTTTGTTATAAAAACATTGATAGAAGTGATTTTTTGTTTTTGATGAGGGGTTGGTGGGGGCTCCATAAGAGGATAAAGCTTTAGATAGGTAAACACCTGGTAATACAATGAACTTGCAAGTGTAGCAGTTCCCTCAACATACTCAGCTGCAGGGATACCAAATTTCCACTGGGGATTCAAGCTTCTAGTAATTTGTCCTATTGATTCAAATATACCACCCAAAGTATAAAGCCACCTATAGTGCAGCAGAGACCACATTTTCTTTATCTTTATCTGCAAACCTTGCTTATGTACTGCTAGGTAGTTTACAATATTGATGAGGTCAAGGTTTGGCATCTGTCCATTGGATGCCTCAGCAAAAATATTAACAGTGTCCTCAAAATAATCACTTTGCTTTGCAACTTTAATTACAAGAGCTGCAGCCATGGTTCCAGCACGTCTGAAACCATCATATAGCTTTTTCTCAGCATAAGGCTTCTGTCCAAGTTTGTAAACAATATTGCTCTCACTACATGTTTCACTATTTACTATGTTGGCTCTGCTAAAAGTTGGGGACTGATATTCTCTTAGCCAAGCAGCAACAGCAGAATACTCTCCATATTGGGAATCAGCAACAAGCCATATGATATCCTTTGCTAACCAAGTAGCCCGGGTAAGCAGTGAAAACACTGAGTATGCAATTCCCAAAGAAAAAGCTTCCCCCACACCAACTTTCATTGGATTGTAAGGTGTCACCAAGACAATCGCTTCTTTGCCATCCCCACGCGGTGCTCTTATAATTCCAACTGTGTTAATTCCAAGTGATGAACAACTGATGTTTTTCCCAATATTCCCAGAATCAGGACTTGTAAAAAAGTGCAGCGGATGAAACTGGTTCAACTGAGGGTAAAACTTGTGATGAGTAACTTCAGCGCCCAAGTCTGACATATACTGTGCTATAAGTCTTTGACTTTCACTGCATTGAAATACCAATTGAATCAAACTTTATTTTATATCCTTTATTTTGAATCTCTTTTGCTGACAGGTAAGAAGGGGCAGTAGGCAAAGGATGGAACATTTGCTTAAATGCTTTGATTTGAGAGATGGATGTAGGGCAGAAATTGCTGGTAGGAAGATAAACAAACCACACAAATACGAAGAACATGAAAAGTAATTGCAAAATACATGACAGAATAAAAGAAAATAGGAAAAGAATTAATTTTTAAAACTATATACCATATACCAAATGATTATACGTGGATTCCAATTTTATACATAATACATTCCAAGTAATAGATAAAAGTGAAATCCATGCAAACAATTGAAAAAATGCCACATTCCAAAATCATAATTAGCTCTTCAGTATCTATCTATATTTATCTCTCAACAAGCTTAAAATCTATAGGCATGATATTATTAATTATTTTCAATGACTGAAAATATTGTATAAATCGAACAAAAACGGGAGATGAAGGTCATAGACAAAGAGAAAGCGCTCACAATTCTGACCCCCTGGATCTCAACTTCAAATCAGTTAAGTCCTTCACCAATTTATTTGCTACTGAGGCATCATGACTTGAGAGCATATTGTTTGCAGAACCTGGATAATAATAGTGCAACCAAATGTAACGAACAATACAGAAAAAACCCTTTAATTTGAAAGTCTGGGATTCAGATGGCTAGGAGAAACGGAGAGATCCCTCCTCTTTTACAGGTATACTAATAATCCAATTCAAAATGGTACAGACCATTGAGTTTAACAAGTAAATACTCGACTTTCACAAACCAAGCAATAGACAAGAGAGACCATATGAACTTTCTGTTTCTTTATTTTCCTTGAGTTTACTTGGAGCAAGGTTCAGCTAATGAATCTTGTAATGCAGTGGAGAGGCCAAGTAGAAATATAGAAACAGAGTAGTTGATCCTATGAAACATCGGTCCGTAGAATTAGAATATTTCAATTTCAGATCAGCTTGCAAACAGTGACTTTAGGTTAAGAGACAAAATGAAACGAGATATCCAGCCGAGACTACTAAAATAAGGGATTGCTAAAATCACCGTGATGGTTTTTCTAGCGGCCAAAAGACTGGCCAACAATAAAACTATCACTTAAAACAGAAGTCCCACAAGCAAAAACGTATTTATGTCTAGAAAAAATCTGCTAGGTTGCTCCCAGTAAACAAAAACTTGGGCACCAATAAAGTCACCAAGTAAATAGAGAAGTCGCAGGAGCGAAATGAGGTGCTTTCCCGGGGTAAAAAAGATGAACTCTTCATATGAATGAAGCAAAAGAAAAAAAGAAGAAGATGAATTTGACCTGGCATGAGTGCATTTTCGGAAATGTAGGTGTTCTTGGCGAGAACTGGCAGCAGCAGAAGGGCCAAAACTCCGGCTGTGAAGCAAACAATACTTGAAGCGAAGACCCACCAATCCAACGATAGAATGCATCGAATTAGCTTTATCAAAGTGAATATAAAGAGCACAAGAACTAAAAAGGATTAAAGTGGAAGAATGAGTACCTGACAAAGAGACTGTGAGAGATCAGAAAGATCCCCAGGCGCACAATTGGACGCTGTTTTAGCTTCGGCTCAGCGATCTCCGCCATATCTTCTGAATCCGACAAACAGAAGAACTTTGCACAGTTCAGTGTGGATTTCAGCTAAATCTCCCGGTCCATGGCTGAAAGGAAGAACTGGAGAAAAAGGGGCGCTGATCTGCTTTTTTTTTTTCCTTTCCCTTAAATCACGATGGGAGAAAATTGGGCTAGGATTGGGTTATTCAGAACAGATCTGTCAAGCCCAAAATTAAGAAGCCCACAAATTGAGAAATGGCCTAATGGGACAGACTGGAATCACGATTGCAAACGACGTCCTTGACGCAAGTTCCGGTCAACGCTCAATTACTGGCTTATGCAGAACGGCGAAAGGTCGCTTCGGAGACTTCTGTCACACAGAAACATGTCCGCGAAGCCTTGCTCCCATTTCCCGCGGAACAAACTTGGCCTTTCTTTCATTTACGGAGCGAATAGCGTTACTTGCAAAACCAAAAGCCGATTTTTATTTTCCTTTACAAGCTTGCAAAATGCTAATTCGAGGTGCTATAAGAGGTTTCAATGTAGGAATTTGAAACCTTCTTGCCAATTCTTTGTTTCAGAGAATGATAAGTACAGCAACGTCGGTTCTGGGTTACGGAATGCGTTTTCCTTTGTCCGGTCCATTTCACCTGGTGGTAGCTGGTGGAACTTATCTGAACATAAGCAAGACGATGTTAAAGCGGCGAAGCCAATGACGGCGTTGCTCGCTCTTCGCCGAATGTGGGTTTTAATTTCCGGCGAGAGATGGGTTTTATTTATGGCTTTTGGTTCCCTTGTCATTGCTGCCGTAAGTTTGCTTTAACCCAATTTCCTTCGAAAGCATAAAGCTAGCTTTTTAAGTGGGCTATCTTCTCTTATGACGAAGTTCAATTGTCTAATTACACTGGTCGTTGAACTTTGGACAACTCATTCTCAGCATATCGACTTTATGAAGGAAATGCCAAATGCGTATATATTGCATCATTATGCAAGGCGTGCTTTGTACACTCAAATACTTAACGAATGATAATAAATATGCTACGTACATGGTAGAAGTAAAACGATAACTTTCTTTTAACGGAAATAAAACTTATCGCACTTACTGCATTCCACCTTCATCATTTTCCTTTTATTATTGCCCTATTTATTATTTCTCATTATTTGTTCTTCTATTGCAGGTTTCAGAGATCTCCATGCCAAGTATATTGGCTGCGTCAATATTTTCAGCACAGAGTGGTGAGGTCGTGGGTTCTACAGGAAGGCACAGTCATTACTTGTTCTGTGTTTCACTTCAGGCATATGCAGGTAATTCTTATAAAGCTTCAATTGTGTTTTGATCTATTAAATTTGAAAAGACTGCTCACCGCATTGATCTTTTGATTTTCATAAGATGTCTCTGGCCAGCTTGTATACAGACTCCATTTGAACGACAAATATAATGTTTTAAGGATAAAGACTATCTCAGGCCAAAAAAAGAGAGAGACTATTTAAATGTATAAGTGATGCACTCATACCAGGCATTTTAATGCTTAAAAGGGTATTAAAATGTGATGGCAAAAAAAAAAAGGTATTAAAATGCAGATCATTAGGAGTTTGCATTGAATATCATTCTGTCCTATTACTTTATTTCCTCTATCGGTTGCAGGGAGGAACTGTATAAATTGCAGCAAGTATAAAAATTAGGGGTTGATTATTTGGTTATTTCATTTGAATTTCAGTGGTTTGCGAAGCGGCTGCTTTGGGATTTTGAACGTAATCCTGGTGCGTGCTTTTTTATCATAGCCAGTTATTATAGATAATTTGTTTCAGGTTAGGCAACTGAATCGCTTAATATTTAATTCTAAACAAGAGTTCCTCATGATTTGGCTGTCGACTGACCTTACTGCCATTGTTGTCTTGGTTTCCTGTCAAGCACTAACCATCTTCAATACATATAACTAGCTTTCCTTCATGCATTTATCTCTAGGATTCAGGGATTTGGTACCATCTGATGCTGTGATCATCATTTTGCAGGTAAAGCGTCTACGTGAAAATCTGTATGCAGCTCTTCTTTTTCAGGTAGCATTCTTCAGCAGTTCTTGTGATATAAATTCTATTTGAGGATTCATTATCTGTTTCTTTCTTTCTTTGTATTTTTATAATTTCTTTCTATGTGGTTTTGTCTTATCTTTGATATAGGACGTATCCTATTTTGATAGAGAGCAGGTTGGTGACTTAACAAGCAGGCTTTCCGCAGATTGTCAACGACTATCTTATGTCATAGGACATGATCTTCATTTGATATTTCGCAACACTTTACAGGTTAGTATTCTTATATCTTTACCTTAGCTTGAAAGCTAGAATTAAATTTCCTTTCCTTTTCTTTTCTTTGATATTCAGGGAACAGGGGCAATAATTAATTTGCTGAGTTTATCATGGCCTCTGGCATTGTCTGCCTTGGTGATTTGCTCTGTTTTATCTTCAATTTTCCTGGTTTATGGCCAGTAAGCTTCTGTGACGTGACTTATTCCTTGTGTAATTTTCCCCCGATGAATAATACTAATTTTCTTATTGCATGATCATGATGAGGTGCCTCCAAGTTGCTACAATGCACATAATACTGAAAATGGTGTTCATCTCTGTTTGGGGTTTAAGTCCTCTGTCCAAGTTTATAAAATTTTATGTTGGGTAAGAAAGGCCAAAAAAGCTTCATGGGAACATGCATCCAAGAATTTCTGGGAACAATGTTTTGTTTGGTTTGAGATGAAAATTTTTCTTCCGGGGAACCTAAAGATGAAAAACAATCCACAAAGATGTTGTGTCTTGAAAAGTCATGGATTTGAACTACTTGTAAAATGTTTATCTCTGTGGTATTAAAGTTCCTTGGTAGTGCAAATTGTCTGAATATTTCTTCATTTCTTTTAATCCCAGGTATCAAAGAAAAGCAGCAAAGTTGACCCAAGATTTCACAGCTAGTGCCAATAAAGTATGCTTATTATATTGGAAGAATTGCTTTTGCGACTGTTATCGGATTTTTTCCTCAGTATTTTCTCTAATGCAGGTAGCACAGGAAACCCTCTCCCTGGTAAGAACAGTCCGAGCCTATGGCACTGAAGTAGAAGAAACTGGAAGGTTCTATTTATTTTCTTACTAATCATCCCTGCTGAAACGGTATGGAAGCAGTGGAGGATATCTCTGGTTTTTTAAATTCAATAATCATCACCACAAGCTCATTGCACTTGCATTCTGACATACTTCATGTTTGCGTACATAAACCATGGAATTAAAATGAAAAAAGAAGCTTAACTCAAAACTTAACAAAGCAGTGTTGTTTTAACTATAATTATATGGTCCCACAAATCAGTACATCTTGTGGTGTTAAATCACTTATTAGTTGCCATTTTAAACTTGATACTGGTAATCTTGACAACTGAAGTTTACAAGTGTATCACACAGGCTTATATTTGATTACATTTGTTTTGATAATATTGATATTCATAATACCCATGCTATTTTTAATCAGGTACAAACAATGGCTTCAGAGATTAGCATTTGTAAACACTCGAGAGAGTTTGGCTTATGGTTTTTGGAATCTGAGTTTTAACGCCCTTTATCGTTCAACTCAGGTTAGGCTACTGATTGCCTTATCAGATGATTTAAGCCTCTAGTTGCATATTGCAATGAATGTAGTAATATGTCATTTTCACACCAGTTTTTTGGGATTGAGAACTAATAAATTCTCAGACTTAATTCACTTGATCCTCGTCATTAGCTTTAAAATGTGAATAGATATAAACACAAATTTGGCCTTCAATTCGCGAACCAATTAGTTCCTGTAGCAAAATACAGAACATGTATATATCTACCTTTTTTATGCTTACCCATCAACATACAATAGTACAGGCGGAACCATGCTATCATTAAAAATACTGTAAACAATAGTTAGGCGTCAAAAATAGGATAATCCAATCAAAACCGTGCTTAAAACAAAAGGAGCTTGAAGTTAGTGACGTTCCCCTTTGTCCCTTCATGGTCTGGCCTATGATTGTTTACACGTTGTTGATTATTTTGTCCTTTCCTCAGCATGATTATAAGAACGGACTAAAACTGATGTGATATGCTACATGCAGGTATTTGCTATACTGTTAGGAGGGATGTCTGTTCTCTGTTGTTGTGTAACTGCAGAGCAGCTTACTAAGTATGTACTATACTGTGAGTGGCTGATTTTTGCTACTTGGAGGGTGACAAATAGCTTGTCATCATTCCTTCAGTCCATTGGAGCATGCGAAAAAGTTTTTCAAATGATGGATCTTTTGCCCAGTGACCAATTTTTATCTAAAGGCAAGTAATTGTGACCCCTTTCAACCCTTTATGAATTTATGTTTTGTTGATTGTGGTTCATAGCGTATGCAGGAGTGAAGTTGCAGAGGTTAAGGGGACGTATTGAGTTTGTAAATGTATCGTTTTGTTATCCTACAAGGATCAAGGTATAACTTCTTGTGATGAATTTCTTTTGCTTCATTTGTTAAATAGTAATATTTAGGATCTTGTAACTCATTCCAAATAATTATGAAAATGCATCTGGCTACTTGCCCTTCACTGAATCACTGCAGTTGTAAAGTGTATTTGATAATTTTGAAACACTGAATTATGTATAATTTCTGAACATTTGGTTTGTTGTTGAGCGGGACCTCTTGGTCAACAACTTATCTAAAGACTTGAGTTTTGATAGAGCACAATAGTATCGTGCAATCTATGTCACCAACCTCATCTAGTAGGATAAAGTTTATTGTTGATGTTGTTGTTCTGAACATTTGGCAACCTGCTAACCTCATCTTTTGGAAAACATTCAATGGTTCCTTGTCATTACCTCACTTGTAAGTGGAGCCACTTGGGTAGGTTCCCCCTGTTCCACCATGCCTCGTCTTGAACACCGTCAAATTGTTACCATGATTAAACTACCCTCACAACTAATTAACCGCACGGCATTCTACCCTCATGATCTTGGATGCCTCCATTGGTGCTTTTATCACAACTTATGTGACCCCAATGCTTCCGCTATCTCTACAACACATAGCTACAACTTTTACCATGTTACACAAGTTTTTTATTTGTTTTTGAAGCTGATTAAGTTTTTTTATTGATCTTTGATTTTATGTGGCGTTTGAGCAGGTGCCTATTCTAGAACGCTTAAACTTTTGTGTAGAACCAAATGAAATGATTGCAATAGTAAGAACTCTCTTTCTCTGTTACCTGTCTTTCCCATTTTTGCGTTGCTCAAATGTCGACCTAATTTGACATCTCTACTTTCCCAAGGTTGGACTTAGTGGTAGCGGAAAGAGCACATTACTCAACCTTTTACTTCGTTTATATGAGCCAAGTAATGGTCAGGTAAACGACTCAAACTGTTTTAACATGAATTTAACTAGTTCTATGAATTCATTTTATAAATTTACTCTGATTTTGTTCTTAAACTGATGTCTTTATCTCTCTGCATGGGCTATTTGGAAACACAGGACTACATTGGGATAAAAAGCAATATTATTCCTATGGCCACTCAATCTAATATGTATCTTAGATGAACATTCTTGGTAACGGTACCTATTTTTACAGATTTACATTGATGGGTTCCCTCTCGGAGAATTGGATATCAGGTGGCTGAGACAAAACATTGGATATATAGCACAGGTTCGGCAATTGAAACTGGAGTTGTTACTTCAACTTAGTCATTTTTTTTTTTGGTGAACAACTTAGTCATTAATTTAAATTCATCGTTATTGGAACATTTTGTTTCGGACAGGAACCGCATCTCTTTCACATGGACATCAAGTCAAACATAAAATATGGTTGCCCTAGATACATTAAACGGGAAGATATTGAACGAGCAGCAAAACAGGCCTATGCTCATGACTTCATTTCATCGTTTCCCAACGGCTATGAAACCATTGTAGATGATAACTCTCTCAGCGGGGGACAAAAGCAACGAATTGCCATTGCTAGGGCCATTCTTAGGGACCCCGTTATTATGATACTTGATGAGGCAACGAGTGCTCTAGATTCTGAGAGTGAGCATTATATCAAGGCATATTTTTCAAACTCAGGCTTCTTGAAAATTTTAATTTCCGTCTTTTTTCCCCATAATTTCTAGCACAGGGCTGATTAGTCATAAATTGTTTTAGGAGGCTGTATATTCATTAAGAGGTGGAACTAAAGCAAGAACCATCATTACCATAGCGCATAGGTGAATTTCTTGCCTAACCTGCCTTTTCTTCATCTACCTTATAAAGAGATTAGTTGCATAATTGGGATTCCTACTATTCACAGGCTTTCTACCCTAAAAGCTGCTGACAGTATCTTCGTAATGGACGATGGTCGCATCATTGAGGTGATTTTTATCCCCATGAAGTATACTATAAAGCAACTGTTCCAGGCACGTTTGCTGATTGTTGTTTCATCAAATCTTGTGTGTTCGGTTCGCAGATGGGTAACCACGAAGAACTTCTCCTTAAAGATGGGCTCTACGCAAAGTTGTATAAAGTTCAAACAGATATTTTGACTTGATTCAAGTGGTCTGGGAATTTGTAACAATGTGAGGGGAGAGGAGGAAGGGTCGTGATCATTATACTGGTAAGATCCACGATTCATCTCGTATTAGTTGGTTCACATGAATATCAGTGAAGCAGAGCGTACTCGTGGTGGTATTCCATGAAGAAAGCAAATGGGGTCAAAAGCTTTTGAACCAAGACCAGAGCAATTACAATTGAGCTATGAAATTTCGTAAGCCGTCTTTCTCTTGAGACTTGAGAGCAAATCGTGAAGTTGATTCTATTGGAAAGAAAGTGTATGAAAATGTGCTTTGATTTACAAAGTGCAGATGATAATATATATGATCCCTTCAATTTCCCATTGCAACTATTCTATTTGTTCGTGCTACTCCTCTGTTGAAGAAAGATCATAATTGTAAAAGAAAGGATATGAAATCGTTGTTTATTGCCATAGAACACAGAACTAAGGGAGATCAGGCGCGAGTTGGAGGAAGCTGCTTGTCTAAGGCGTCGGCGGAAAAATCACTTGGTTGTGGGACTTGATGGTGAGGCAGCCCTTTAGGTTGTTTATTCTCTTGCGCTGTGCCGCTGCCTTTCATATCATTCTGCTCCTTCCTCCTCCCCTCATCTTCATCTTTCACTTCTTTGGCCTGTAGCCACGCCTTGTGTAGATGAGGGCTCATCTATGGCTTTTCCTTCTTTTCTTGTCCTTCAACTTTGTACAATGCTTGCCATTTTTATCAGTAAACCGCGTCGCTGCATTAAGGCGTGTTTACACGTGGGCCGTGCTGCCCCTTGTTTGCTGCCACGCTATCGCTTTACTTGTTATATCGAGGTGCATAAAATATTATTCGTTCTGGTTTTAAATATAGAAATTTGATAATTAATTTATAAAAATTAATTAAATTAATTATTTATAAAAATATGTATTAATTTTATTTTTTTAATTATTTATATTAGAAATAATTAAAATTTAAGAGATAAAATAAATCAAAGTATCTATGTTCAAAGTAAACATCTCCAGTAGTTCTTATATAGAATTAGCTATGCTATATATAGCAGTTTAAGTTCTTACTTTCATTTTGCTATCTAAAAATTAGCAATGTGCTTATACCTACACATTTTGTATCGGCGAAATATATACTCATTATATCTTAATATTAAATAAAACAATTAATCTTTTAATTTTTGATTTGGTTATAACTTAATTTTCTAACTATAATTCTGTATAATTTAATCTTTAAATTTTTTAACTCATAATTTCACAACCCTCAATTTTTCAATTTTTATATTATCATCCTTATTATCTATAACTCTGGCAAAAATTGGTCACAACCCAGCTCTCCGCGTGGTTTTTTAAATAAAATTTAAGGGGTAAAAAGGAGGGACGGGGGAGAGGGCGAATGAACAGGAAAAAGTTGCAGATATGAGAAAAAAGAGCCTTTCACAAATTCACAATGCAGTATTCATAAACATTGAAAAGCCCAGCAAAGTGCACGATCCCACTTAGCCTGTGATGCTCAATGTGCTTAAGTGCGATATTCCTTTGATTGTTGAGTTCGGCTTCCGAGTCCGTGAAGTTTTCCTTAGAAACCAAATGTCGATACATAATGCCAGTCTTCCTCATTATCTCCGACATTTCTCAGATACACCCTTTGAAACATAAGTTTAGTGCTTGTTGGAGTGACAATAATTAGCAGTCTACAAGGTTTCAACTCAAGCTCTGGTTTTTTACGCATATTCTTTTTGTGTTTGGGGAATCTGGACATCGTTGGCTCGCCCTCCGACTTAGGAAAAATCGAACTTGTTTTTCCATTCACTTGCAGAGGCTGTGGCGCGAACTCTGGTCCGTTGGAGGTAGCGGTTGGGGAAGAGGAGAAGGTTGAAGATTTACCTGTAGGAGCGAAGCCTGTGAAAAAACCCATTGCGAAGCACAGAGAAAACGGAGTCATGGCTTTCTTCCATATCTGGGATTTCTTCTTTGATCTTTCTGCAGAAACCATTATCTGCAAACTCTCGTTCACTCACCATCTGATGCACAATCACTTGTTAAGCATATGTACTATAAAGCAGAGTGCTTTAAGAATTCGGTTGTGAAGAGCTCTTCTTTTCCATTGTTAACTTTCTTGGAGAGAAATAAGGAGAAGAGAAATGAAGAATCATATCATATTCAAGAGCAACATATCATGGAAACCCACTTGGATTTACACACTAATCTTCCCTCATTTGAGGGAGATAAACTAATCCCATAACCCTATGAGATTTTGTGGAGAGAGACCCAAGTTATCCTCTCTCTCACTATGGTGAGGATCTCACTATCCCACACAATTAACCAATAGACTATAACCCTTTATATAGACTTAGGGTCATCTAGTAACCAAGTGATTAACACTAATCACCTAACTAATTCAACCTTCTAATACCCCCGCTCAAGTTGACACCCCTTAACTCTAGGTGTTCAACTTGCCAACACAACACACAAGGGAGTAAGGTGAATTAAACCAAATCATTTTCATTTTACAAATTAAACATTGAACATTGCTCTATTTCTCCTCATCTTCTTCATCTTCTTCTTCCACCATTCTATTCCACTCCTTTTGAGCTGTCACATACTGCACTAACTTGTCTTGTAGTACATTGTTAATGTTTTTCTCTTTTGGGGATTTCTTAGTTTTAGCAAATCGGTTGTAGCTCATAGAAGAAAAGAACGGTACAAATATGATGTCCGCTTCGCTAGAGTTATGAACTCTGATTGCAGCACCACCATGGGAGGATTTAGGTAGTTCTGAAGCCAACAGATCCAATGTAAGCCAATATTCTATACTGTGTTGCAAATTCAAACCTCCAGGATATTCTGGTATTTGAGTTGTGATATCAGGCCACACGCTTTTTCCTTTGGGTTTCCAATCCAAGAGACGAAAATGAAACTCTGGAGGTAAATCATACATGAAAACCTTCAAAACAGATTTATCACTTGTGGTGCATGTGTCTGGCTTCCGAATGAGGTTTCTGAATCATCCGAGGTGAAAAAAAAACTTTGGATTGGAAAATCCCGCGAACTGAGTACGCCCCGTGGAACGCAAAACAAAGAACCAAGAAAGAACGAAAAGGATTGAGATCATCAAAAAGAAAAAAGACAATGACCTCCGAGGCATAAACTTGATAGAAGACACATTCCTATCCGCCATTGTACTTTTTTCTGTTGATAGATTGGGATAAGGGGAGATATGGGAAGGTTGTTCTTGATCAATCTGGAAGGAAACATCTATAGCTGCAAGCACTACCGTACACATCTTGCCCTTCTTGATGACATCATTTGCAAGTCTTTCCATTGCAGTCATGGGAAGGCTTACCTTTTTAGATGAAGAGAGGAAGTTCAAGCAGGTAACTCTGCAAGTCTGAAAAGATGAATGAGGCTTTCCGTCTGGAATCTTCCATGGTTCTGCCTTGCTGTATTCTTGATCTTCTTGATCCTTCTTGCCACTATGATCTCAAAATCTACCTTGTTGTATTCTTGATCTTCTTGATCAAGAAGGATCTGTTTCTCTCCAATCTTTGTGTTTGAACTTGAATTCAATTTTTTTGGCTGTATTAATCTTACTGTGAACCTCCTCAGATCAGATTCTAGTTCATCATGTGAAGCAGCTGCAGGCCTTCTGCGATCACTGTCTTCAGTCAATCTATACAGGAATTCGGTAGCAGAGAGTGGAGCAATAGAAGAAATAAACAGACTGCTGAGGAAGTCTTCCTTGGCTCCTTGAAGACGAAGATGTAAAAGTGAAGGAAGCTGCGGGAGGCATATTGGCAAATTTAGCTCTGATACCATGTTAACTTTCTTGGAGAGAAATAAGGAGAAGAGAAATGAAGAATCATATCATATTCAAGAGCAACATATCATGGAAACCCACTTGGATTTACACACTAATCTTCCCTCATTTGAGGGAGATAAACTAATCCCATAACCCTATGAGATTTTGTGGAGAGAGACCCAAGTTATCCTCTCTCTCACTATGGTGAGGATCTCACTATCCCACACAATTAACCAATAGACTATAACCCTTTATATAGACTTAGGGTCATCTAGTAACCAAGTGATTAACACTAATCACCTAACTAATTCAACCTTCTAATATCCATCTCTGCAACTTTGTTTCCTGTTTATCCGTCCTCTTCCAGTCCTTCCTTTTTTTTTTCTTAAATTTTATTAAAAAAAACATGTGGAGAGCTGAGTTGTAACCCATTTTTGCCTCGTAGAAGTGAGTTATAGATAACGTGTATTTGGATAAAATTTAAAAAAAAATTATAGAAAAAATAAGTTTTTGGGTAATTTATAAAAAAAAATTAAAGAATAGCTTATGAAAAAAATAGTTATGAATAAATAAATAAATATTTAGATAGTTATTTTTAGAAAAAAAATTTATATTGGTAAATTATTAAAAAATGTATGATTTGATTAAAAGTATGAGAGAGAAAATATGGTAAAGAAAAGAAAAGAGGGAGGAGAGAGGTAAGATAAGAGAGAGGAGAGAGGGTAAAAGAGAAAGAGGAGAGATGAGAGATAGTATAAGAAAAAATAGGGGTAATATAGTAATTGGATAATCTATAAGAAAAAATAGGGGTAATATAATAATTGGATAATTTATAAATTCTTTTACTATTCCAGAAGCTAGTTTCAGTAGCTTATTTAAAACTATAATTTTAAACTATCGTTTTACCTAAAAATATTTATTGATAAATATAACTGTTTATTTTAAAAAAAATTAAACTAAAATTTTATCTAAAAGAGTTTTTAAAACTATAATTTTACTTGTTTCTAAACAGTCTCAATAAAGATGACAATATAAAAATTAAAAAATTCTATAGGCGAGTGAAAGAGTTTAAGGGCTAGGTTTACACGTGATAAATATTTTTATAAATATAAATTTTAATTTTAAAAAATATATTTATTAAGAAAAATAAAAAAAATATTTTAAGTTTTTAATATAAAAATTAATTAATTTAAATAAATTAATTTAAAATATGAAAATAGTGGCCAGCTTCACTCTTAACAAATTAAGTCTATCTTATAACATATTAACCTAAGCCTATTTAACTCCCTATTTAGGGTGTGTTTGGATTAGTTTTTGGAGAATAGATTCTAGGCAGAATAGATTCTGGAGAATAGATTTTGAAAGAATAGATTTTGGGGAAAAAGTGATTTTAAAAATTGGAGATGTTTGGATGATTAGTAGCAGAATTGATTTTCTATTGACAATTTACTAAAAAGGACATCAACAAATATGATAATTATATGAAGTATAAATTTAAATTTTATTGATTAAAAAATAATACATATACATATGAGTATAATAAAAATTGATCCTATTCATTTTAATTTTTTTTCCACTAAAAATGGTACTTTTTAATTTTATTGTAGTTGAAATAATAAAAATTCATGTGCTCAGTTGTTCGTGGAACTTTTTTTTAATTTTATTGTAGTTGTTAATTTACTGTAGTTGTTAATTATTTTTTAAAGTAGGAGCGCTATACAAAGTAGCAGCAGTGTGTGTGTTCTGAAACGTTGGAAGAAACACACCCCCGGGGGAAGATTTCTCAAAACCATGGTTTTGTTTAACAAAACCATTTGTTTAAGAAAACCATGGTTTTCTTCTAAAATTGATTTTGGAAGAAAAATGAGTGTTTGGCTAAAATAAAAGGAAACTATGATTTATTATAAAAAACAATTCTCAAACCTATCATCTAAACACACACTTAGACTTAAAAAAATGACGAGAGAGATATGTTTTCTTTTGTTTAGATGAGAGAATAAAAAAAGAAAAATAGAAAGTTAAGGAGAATTCAGGGCGTAGGACTCACTATTTACTCACTAGTTCTTTTCTCCATATATGGAGAGAAATCCGCCTATGAATAATTTTTTTATTGTTGTAAGTATTATTTAGAAAGAAATTTGGTTCATTGATGATCTAAATTAGGGGTGTACATAGGTAAGGCTGAGTAGGGTTACTCCCATGCCCGGTGCCCTGCCCGAAAAAAGTATGGGCTGTATTTTGCAGCCTGATACCCAGCCCTGCCCTGTAAAAGCCCTAACCATTTTACGCTGGGCATGGGTGGACTGGGCATGGGCAGGCTAGGCATGCCCAAATTTTAATGACATGCTCATGTTGTAAAAAAAAATCTGCAATTATGAACTTATAAAATAATGCAATATTCATATGTCTTTAAGACTTAAATAATATCCATAATTCACTAAGAATAAAACAACAAAAATATAATAATTAAATTCTTGAAATATATTGCATGTAAAAAAAATCCTTGAAGTCTAAATAATTTACAATTATAACTTTGCATCAATCTCTCTAATGTTGACAAATATTAATCATATGAAAAAAATAAAATAAATAATTATAATTTGCAATGTAATCATATGATGATTAACAAAGTTAAAAAAAGAAAAAATTAATATAGTTATAAATATTAAAAGATATAACTTACCTACTTAACTACTCATATTTTTTAAATAACCCTCTAGTCACCAGTAACTATCATATTCTCCTTCTTAAGTGTAGCATTTAGGGAAAAAAGTAGAAAAAATAAAAGAAGTGGTGCTCATAGGCAGGGCAGGGCAGGGCAACCCCCTGCCCGGTGCCTAGCCCGAAAAAAGTATGAGCTAAATTTTGTAGCCCGATGTCCAGCCTTGCTCTATATTTATCGAGCTGGGCAGGGCTATTTTAGTGCGGGCTGGGCTGGGCATACTGGGCTATGGGCGTTTTGCACAGCCATAATCTAAACTCACACAGTTTAAAGTAGACGAGTTGTCTATTATTTTTAAATATAAATTTAAACATTTAAGAGTTATGATGTATTCCTAAATATTACGATTATAATTATAATAAAATAGTACTTCATATAAATTAAATATATTATAAATAGTCATATATCTTATATTTTTATCAGTTAAACTGAGACTATGGTAATCCACGTGTGAATATAAAATAAGGAAAGAACTCGTTTTTCATGAATCTTACTCTTGCATTCCACTTTGACCAATTTTATTTTTATATCATATTTTGAATATTTATTAATAATATTAGGAAATATATAATTTATTTATTTATTTTTATGATATTTAATTTAAAAAAATTATTCAATTATTATTTTTTTGATAAATTGTATTTTTTAACTAAATTATTTGGTCTTAAAATATAACATGGATATATATTTTATGAATAATTTGATTTCAAATTATCTGATTGTGTTAATATTAATATGATTTTTTAATTACCACATCTAATTTAATTTTAAATATTATATGTTTTTATATAATTGTAAAGGTGTTAGTACAAAAAGAATTAAGGGTATTATTTGCCTATTTTTATTCTTCCCATTTTCTTTCTTCGTAGCTAATATTAATTTTTTATTTTGTAAATTTCGTTTAAGATGGGTGGGATGCGTAATAAAGTTGAGGCCCTACAATAAATTTGAGGCATCAGCAGCTCCGTGCGCTCCCCCTGGTCTTCGTCTCATCCGTTTCCCATTCTCTTCTCTTCTGCTCTGTACCTCCTCTCGTACCATTCGAGTCCACAGACTCACACACAGGCCTTCACGCCAAGAGAACAACGTGAGTCTCCCATCGGGGTTTTCTCTAGAACTTGCAGTTCCCTGGCAGTTGATTAACTTATACCTCTTGGCTATTTTATCTTGCCGCGGTGCCTGTAAGAAAAACACTATGTTGAGTTATTAATTGATTATAGTTTTCCTTGTTTGTTTGCTCTCTCTCCTCCATTGTACAAAACAGCTCTTGATTTTCGTTCGTTTCTAAAGCTAGCGCAGATACTTTTACCCTAGCGTAGCTGTACTTCAGGAAGCTCCATGGCTACTGTAGGCGAAAGCTCTTCCTCTGCGGCGACATCCAAGCCAGTGGTGGTTAGGGTCAAACGAAAATCCTTTGAGTCACCAATTGACGCTTTCTGTAAGCAACTGTTTCTTTTTAATTTCTACTATTACGTTGTCTACTTATGGATGGTGTTCGTAAAACAAAAAAAAAAAAAGTTCGAATTCCTTGCCGAAATATTGGCCGTCTGAGCTTTACAAAAACGTGCCATCATGATTTGAGTGGGGTCAGAAGGTGATTGTTTTCAGGCTGATCTGCCTTACTAATTTCAGCGATGATAATGGAATTTGGTTTTGGGGGGATAATGTAGGGCTGGAAATCAATGGGAGGCCATTAAAGCGCCCTCTGGTGGATTTTGCGAATCTATCTATCTCGGATAACGCCTCTGAGAAAGGTATGTTACTTATCTTAGACCAATTCGGGTTTGGTCTGATTTTGTATATTACATATGTTTTCTTACTCTGATTGTTGTGGCAATAAATTCTTCCACTCTATGTCCATAATTGGTTGGAGAAAAATATAGCCTAATCAGGAATATGAACTTATGAAGTTCAAAATTGTACAAAGCTACGCCTTAAACTTTTATAGAAGTGAAACATTAGTAGCCCATCAATTGGAACATGTTTTTCTCATGCGATAGGTGCATAGGAAAAGGTGAAATGCATCCCAATGAAGTTTAAAACCATTGTAAAACCCCCAGGTTTTAACTCAAAGGTTGAAAGGCTGAAACCACGAATTCCAAATCTTGGTGGTTAAATTCTTTAATCCCCAATTTAGAACCAAAATCACCATGCATTGGCAAAACTGAACTAGGATTGAGCAAAGAAAAATGTATTGCAATTTAAGCGAAATTATAATTAAATCCACACTATGAAGTTGATAGTAATGGCTTGTAAATGAACTGGATTAGAAAATATACCTAGGTACCTTGGCCCTTCCCTAGTCGTAGGTCATGTTGGCTAGCATCTTTGAAATTATTGGGACATCCGTGCCATGTCTTTCTTTGCACACCCTTGAGTGAAGGGAATTTCTCTTGGGAACGAAGACATTGTGTTTTTCATTGAGATTCAATCAACAGAGTTTTTTCTTACCCAGTTAATTTGCTTTGTCAATGAGCCATTAATTTCGATTATGTCTAATTTGAGTTCCATTCCACATTTTTAAGTACTTTTTCCCCTTAAAATTTGTGTTCAGTTTTGGAAATAAATAAACATTTTAGCTACATAGAAAAGAGAGGGAAAGAGGAGAGTGCTGGAATGTTTTGTCATTAAATTTGGATTTGTCTGTATGAGTGCCTGACTCCCGATATCATGCTTTTCGTTTGCATAAGAGAAACTGAATACCAAGAAGGTTTTTGTTCAACATGTGGAGACAATAAACATCCCTGAGGTCACCTTTGATGTTGTGCAATATTTTGTGGTCAGTATAGCAGTTTAGCCGGTGCTCACCATTCCTCTCTTTGATATTGTATCATGATGTGTAACTTTTTATATCATTATCACATCATGAAGCAGTGAGCTTGTTATCACAGCGTCTTATTGAGTAAGTGTTTCTCTAGGACTCTGGTTCTGGTGGTGCATCTGAATCTAAACCAAAAATTGTGGAACGGAAGGAGTTATTGAAGAAGGGCAATGTAAGAACTATCTTCTTTCCCTCCCTCTCTCATGTGCAATCTCACATAAATTCCATTTTCATGAATAGAGACACCAGACCATACTCTCCAAAGAATCGGCCTTTAGCAAACTATGCTTCTCAGTACTACTTATATGGTTTTTACAATTTCTTATTTCCAATTTATTGTCCGCAGAAACAAGAACAGCTGTTGCTTAAAGCTAAAGAGAAGCATGAGGTTTGTCACATGACCTAAATTACTCATTCTTATGTATGCTATATACATCTTCCCATCACAGTATATTGAAATCTCTTCTGTAGACACGTTTTGCTTTTTTTTTTTTTTTTGAAGATGTCTATTTGTTGTACTTTCCAACTTTTAGGCCCTTTTCTGTCCTTTTACTTCCAGTTAGAGCCCGATTATAACATATCTATGTTGAGGCAAGTCCAATATATGTGCTTGTATGTGTGTGATTCCTGAAGAGCGTATATTTAGAGCTACAAAAGAAAAACTGCTGTCCAAGACGATTAGAGAGGCCAAATTTCATCTCCCTATCAACTCCATATTCTTGATATTATATCATTAACCTGCATTTTAAGTTGAATATCATTCAAAACTCCTTAAATATGATATTTTACAAGGCTAGGGTGTTTTCTGAAACTTAGTTTTGACTGCTTTGGTTGCTTATTAATCGTTATATATTAGCATATTGATGTTTTCTCTTTTCCATGGCATGTGTGCTTGTAAATTTGTAATGTATCTTTTCTTCCTGAAAATACACACTCTTCTGGAATATGCCTTTTCTGTTGTTTGGCGTGGTTTAATTTGATTATAATAAATTGAACTGTTGGTAACTTACTTGTTTTTGAAATGTAGAGGGACATCTAGGTAAACTCACTTAAATGTGTTTAGCAAGTGTATATGACTTACGATTATTTATTTTTCTACATAGCAAATCTGAAGGTGTTTCTAGCCTGCTTAACATTATTTTCTTAAAATCCCGGAAACCAATATAATAGGCAACCATGCTTTGATGCTTAAGAAAGGTAATAGATGATTACGAGGGCACAGATTCAGATTTCAGAAAAAATAGTATGATATTGGTCTTTGGATCATATATTAACATATTGCATGAGATGAAATGCTTTTTATACGGATGTTCCTTTTTGCAAACTTGATATGTTGCTTTTATTTTTCCTTTAGTCTACTGCAAAAAATGGCCGATTTGAGGGGAAACAAGGAATCGGTACATGCCAAAGCATTTCAAGAAATATGCTACTTATATGATATAGTTCGTGTTGATGAAGAGAAAAATAACGAGGCACAGCAAGAGTAAGTATTTCCATCATAGAATCAAATTGTTTTCTTTTGTTTGGACAATTATCATATGAAACAATTTTTCCTGTGATTTTACAGACATATGTCTTTGGAGGATCAAAGACTTTTGTCTAGTTACCTCCCTTTATTAAGAGAGTTTATTCCTGATGCTGCTGAGGAGGTTGAATCTGATTTGCGTGCTCATCGTGAACATGGTTGTTATTGGCTGCTAACTACCATAAAATTGTCACCAACCTTTCTTCCTTTAATTTAAGTTGCGCTGGTATGTAAATAGATGGAATAAGTGAGGTTCTCTCTACTTTGTTTTGGTGAATAAAAACGTAGTTGTTAGATGATTAAAAAAGCTTTTAGTCCTCCGCTCTACCAACTGAGCTAAGGTCGGATTTGGGGATCTCTACTTAGGCAAACCGCATTATCCAATAGACCGTTACCATTTCATCCACATTGACTCATCCCATTAATGTTGCTGACTTATTTCATATCAATTTGTTTTGATTGGATTGTGATGTTCACTCTTAAATGAAATATACAGATGATTACGTTTATGATATTTACACTGTGAACGAGGAGATGGACATAACTGTTGAAGATACTTCATATTCTTGTCCTCTGTGAGTGTCCTCTGATTATAAATGTTCAATCAGTTAGATTCTATATTCGTTCTTATTTGACACCATTGTGTATATTTGAACCAGAGTTAAAGTTGAGGAAGATGATTATTATGATGGGCTTGAAGAGTCAGATTATGAAAGTGATGACTCAGATGGTACTTGCTAGTCTCCAGCCTTTTCTATCCTACTATGACTAAAACACTGAGTTGACCGTCTGTTCGTATTTGTTGATTTGTAGCTGAAAACAATCGATTGAATGATTATCCGGACGAGATATCTGAAGAGGAAGATGAAGACAATGAAGACTCCGATGATGATTCAGATGAACGTGAAAGCAAGAATGCTAGTGATGAATCATCAGAGGAGGATTTTCGTCATGTTCTTTCCAAAGATGATGAAACTGATCCTTTAAATGATGAGGACTTTGATGATGATTATGATGTAGGCGACCACGAAGTTGATGGCGTGGATGATGATGAAGACTTAAGGTGGTCTTATCGATAAGTTGACTCTAGCTGTACATTTTTTTGGGGCATACAAACGGATGTCCAGTCCAGTACATCGTAACAGTACAGAACGTCAAAATAGGCCTTCATGGACGTGCGTGTAAATTGCGGACGAACAGATTTAGAACTCATGATAGTGTCTTAGGTTGAAGATAGGTTTACCTCTATGCCATGTTATTGCCAGCACCGAAAAGGAAATGGGTTGATTTGCTATTTTCAGGGAATTCTACTTGTTATATTTTATTGTTATATAAAAAAATGTCCCTTGTCTGCAACCACAAGCACGCAAACTTCAAATGAATCACAATAACATTAAAAAAAACAAGAAGAAACCCAAGTTTTGCGTTATGTGGTCGTCTTCCCAATTGAATGAATGTTCGAAGGTTATCCCAAAGGATGTCCACTGTTTTAAGATGGTCCATCACATATATCAAGTGAAGTGTTGTCTTTAGCTAGTGTTATTTCTCAGAAAAAGAAACAATGATTAGGGATTTTAGGAAAATCACTTAGACTTCCCAGTGACGAGCACAATACCTGGAGCGAGTTGATATTCATATCATGGTGAAGATGACATGCATCTTTGCAAATTTTTAAAAGTTCAATATCTTTTTGTAGTGAGAAGCTAGATACTGAATCATGCGTATCTTTGTTGGTGCTCTAAGCCTTCTTACGTCCACAGCATATTTTTATTGGACTAACCCAGCATTAACATATTAACATATTGAAAGCTTGTAGAGATAACAACCTAGATGTAACTTCTATTCGGAATTTTATGTATTTTATTCGATTCAGCACCAAATTCATCAAATTATTCAATTGCTTGAACTCCTCAAACAATTTTGTTATGCTAGTATATGATAGGTTCAAGAATTCTAGATTTACAAAGATCTCAAGAGTTTACGATAAATTTCTTATTTCTATAATTGTATAATCCAATTTTTAATATAAAATCTGCTTAATTTTTTTTAAAAAGATTAAAAAAACCAAATATATAATATACTCCTTAATTTACTCAAATTAATCAACTAACTCTTATATTAATTATAATTATTTATTTAATTTTTTTAATGTATCTAAAAAAATTAACTTACTCTTATATTAAAACCCGGAAGAGTAATATTTAGAAGCTTAAATACCTCGTCTATTGGAAAATCTTGCTCAAGAGTACATCTCATAAAAGGAAATTAGAATAATAAAATTTTCCTAACAAATTTTGAATCATAGGCTGTCACATACTAAAAGTCCAGTCTCTTCCAACTATGCATAAAATACAAGATCTCATGTTACCCAAAAAGACATATGGTCAATCACATGCATCATATAAAAAGATGTGTCTATGATTACATCATAGATCTTTACTATATTTTCACATTTCCCATAAACAAAACAAAAACGAGCAATTAGTTCCAATACTATCTTTTACCAATCATCTTTATCTTCAATCCATGACCACATCATGTATCTTTACCATCTTTTTATATTTCCCATAAACATAAAAGCCGATCCAAGACTATCTTTTACAACCCTCTTTATTTTTAATCAATGATCACATGCTACCTAAAAAATTATCACGAATCACATCATACATTATATAAAATATATGTCTATCATTACATTATAGAACTTTACTATTTTTTTACCTTTCCTATGAATTTAAAACCTACCAGGTCTAAAATCATCTTTTAATATCCATTTTTATCTTTAATCCATGATTACATGCTACCCAAAATGCCATGTCTCGAATCACATCATGCATTGTTGCAATATTTCTACTATTTTTATTTTCAATTTTTCCAATGCCTCCCGTACCATACAAGATATCCACTTTATCTTTCTCAGTTGCGACACTCTTGTCCAGGTACAGTTCATCCAATAGAACACATGCAAACTTTTGACACACCACCTCAAAATCCCCTTTGTCTATAAGATCCCAAACCTCGATCAACCTCTGGATCCACACCTTTTGAAGGTTATAGTTAGCTCGACAATTCTTGGGGCAATCACCTTCAAAAAACTTGACTTGTGTTTCTTGATTACCCTGCTGCAGAATAACCCAGACTTGGATTTGTAGTGCTTCAACTTTGCCCATCCAATCTTCCGCCTTATTCAAAACCTCTCGCTCCAGATCTTCATTTGCCCCTTCAACCTCCGTCTTCAAGTCAAGAAACCAGCTTTGGTTTTGATTTGAAGCATTCCCCAAAGAGCTAAGGTTGTCTCTTAGATTAGCTATATAATCTACCTATATGGCACAGAAATCGACAATCCGAGTAAAGAAGCTACTTCAGCCACGACAGAATCCATATCCATCCAGACATGAAAATTTAACAATAATGACGAGTAAATGATAACTATAAAGAGTTGTTTTCTCGTTTTTTCCCGTTTTCCAATTGAAAAATGGTAAACTATAGCAAACAAAAACACAATGCACTTTTCCTGTCTATGTTTCTCAAATTTACGTTTTTCTTACCTTAAGAGAAGAATCTTCAAATTTAACGTGTTATATATAGACACAAAACTTCAAATTTCGTAATACTACAATAATTAAATATGTATTAATAATATTGTAGCTAGAACTTGAAGCTAATCAGACTATTGCTAGATCTTCAAATTTCGTATAAAGTCTCATACGCTGTTACTTTACCTGAACTCTTGTGGCAAGAGTAGAGTTAGACTGAAACTCTGGATTGAAGTGGAGAAAATCACACACATCTCCAAATTCGCGAAAAAGAAAAAAACAAATAAAATAAGCATTACCTTGGAGTGAGACTCCATTGATCGGTTCAATCGCACCGCATATACTGGAGATTTCCAAAGCTTCAATTGATCTCTCTCGGATCCGCTCCCACTCACAAACCCTAGATCTCTCGTGCTAATGCAGTAATGCTTAGTCCGTCGTCTATTATATAACTGTGGGTGGGTTTGTGACCGGTGATTTGAAGGAAAGGTAATTTGAGGAAATTTTGTTCATTTTTCTTTTTTTATATCACAACATTTTATTTAAAATTAAAAATTTTTTATTTTTATTTTATTTTAATTATTATATCTATAATATTTTATTATTATTTTTAAAATATTATTTTTATATTTTATAGTTATTTATATAAAAAATATTTTTTCTTCTCTCATTTTTTTTAATTTAAATGAGATAATATTAAAAATTTTCTATTTTTTTTTCTATTAAAATTGTTTTCCTCTTATTACTAAATACACCGATATATCCATAGGCTCTTACCCCTTTAGCTACTTGCCACATTAACTATAAGTTTATTTGTGTTACTTTAGGTTTCTTTTTTGTCTCCGAACTGCTTGTTTTTTGAGATGCATCCTATCCTATGCCATCAATAATTTAGATACTAAAGATACGTCTAAAAAATAATTTAAAATATTAATTGTACTACTAAATATTTTAAGGTATTAGTATTGATACATTTTAAACCTTTTATTTATAATAAAATTATTTTTATTTTATTAATATTTTAATATATATTTTAAAAATTTTTAAATTTCAATTTTAATGATAACGAAGCTGAAAAAAGTAAAATATAATTTAATTATATATTTATTTAATTATCTTTTATTGAAATATTTGGTGGTTAATATCTAACTAACCGTGATCCATAGTTAACAAATCATCTTTTATTATCCTCTTTAAACTAATTTCTCCCGTTATCTATCAACAGGAACCAAAAAGAAAAAACGTTATGAATTTATGCCATAGATTTATTTAATAATTAAATTCTATTAACAAAATTAAATTTGATCTAACAGTGTGTCACGTTTTGTTGATAAAATTGCTCCATGTATATTTCTGAAGGAAAACAAAACAAAACAAAAGGCAGTTTCTTTATTTTTTTTTACAAAAATTTGTAGAAAGAGATTGGATTGACCCACCATCTAAAGGTAGGGTAAAGTCTCACTTCCTCCTAAGTGATACAAATGTTAGGTAGGACGAGTTATTTATTATCCTCAGACTTAAATTTAGACACCCAGGAGTTAAAATATCTCTCTAAATACCGTGACTAGAGTTATAACAAAATAATAATCTCTAAAGATCGAATACGCTATAATAATAGTATATCTAATATCTTCGCCACGTAAATATACCTATGTATAGACATATAATTATAAATTTGTATACATCATATCTTTTTTTGGGAATTACCGACCCAACCCCACACAAGTAGGGTAGAACCGCCTTAGATGTGGGCTGGGCCTCATTGAGGCCCACACATTCTAACCCTATAGAAAATCCGCAAAAGGCCTCCCAATGTCTCAACCAAGAATCTAGAGTTAAGACCTCCGCAGATCACATATCTTCTTCGGCCATTCTCATCGAAGACAAACAATAAAAATACCTACAAAAGGGTTTAAGACGAGGGGCTCTCTGTTTTACTCGAATCAAAACGACACGAACGATATCTAGGGTTTCGCTCTGCTTCTTTCGCCTCGGAGAGGCCTTCTCTTCCTCCTTCGTCTCCGATTTCGAAAGCCATGGAATCACCCATTAACGAACCTGCTGTTGACGGAGAAACAAACGATGCGAGGTCCTTAGGCCACAGAGAAGAGGAGGAGGATAAGTCTCAACCTCTAACCGGCGATGGGGCAAGTCCGGGGTAGGTCCTTATCTGACTCGTCTCTTTGTTCCTCCTTTTGTATACATGTAGGTTTCTCGTTCTCTTTGGTTTCTAAGGAAGCTTGAAACTAGGATCTGAGGGCGCTCAGCTTGTTACGAACTAGTTTCTTTAATATAGAGAACTGTAGCGTTGCAGTAAAGAATAACTTTATCTTTTTGCTTTAAGGTGGTATCTTTTTTTCTTATACCCAGGTCTATCCTTGCTGTTGTAACTATTCTGATAGTGTTCTGAATTTCTTAGATTTGATTCTAATTACACTCAAACCCCAATTGCAGAAAGATATTTATAGGTGGTTTAGCGAGAGAAACGACAATTGGTTAGTTCTATGTCTTATCGAGTGCCAATTCCTCTTCCTGTGGAAGGTTGTGTTTGTGTATTAGTTTCTTAACCCCGGGTCTTGGGATTATGTTCTGTCGTGTAGCTCAATTTGTCAAGCACTTTGGTAAATATGGCGAGATTACGGATTCTGTGATAATGAAGGACCGGAAGACTGGGCAACCGCGAGGGTTCGGTTTTATAACTTATGCGGATCCCTCTGTAGTTGATAAGGTCATCGAGGATACTCATGTCATAAATGGCAAACAAGTAAGAGCCTTACTCAATGATTTGGCTTAGGATGTAGCTTTTCTCTTGTTGCACTTTCCGGTTTTAATTAATATTATGTGATGTTATAGGTGGAAATTAAACGTACAATACCAAGAGGAGCTGTTGGCTCTAAGGATTTCAGGACAAAGAAAATTTTTGTGGGTGGAATTCCCTCAACCGTGACTGAAGGTAGGCTGTCTTTGAACAACTTGTTAGTTTTATTTATGCTTGACGAGGAGTCATAGACCTAGGCCTAGGACATGACATTGCATGTGTATAAAATCATATCAATAGGTTAATGTTGGTATTAGTAATTGTGAAATAATCAATGAACTTTTGAAAAGGCGCTTAAGTATGTCTCGTATATTTTAAAAGTGTCAAATGTTTTAGTTTTCTAAAAAAGCACCTTTTATCATCTGTCATAATGTTTTGATTTTATTAATTCAATTTTTAAGGCTGTCTTTCCAATTTTGAGTATCTTACTATATGATTCCTGACTTGGAAAATATGCCTTATCATTTGTAACATCTCAATTGATAACTTTGCTAGGAATCGGTTACCTTTTTTCAAAGAACAAGAATTTTTTTAAGCACTTATTAGTTGTGACAAATTGCCCCTTTGTCTAGTTGGCCACGGTTTTTTATTAGAGAAGAACTTATGCAATAACTACAATTTGTGCAGATGAGTTTAGAGACTTCTTTACTCACTATGGAGAGGTCAAAGATCACCAAATAATGCGAGATCATTCCACCAATCGTTCTCGTGGCTTTGGGTTTATTACTTTTGACTCTGAGGAAGCTGTTGAAGATCTCCTCTCTAAGGGAAACAAAATAGAGTTTGTTGGGGCTCAGGTAATGACGTTTAAAGAATATGTCTTACGTTGCATTAGCTGTCTTATGCCCAACAATTTTTTTTTTCCTTTTTTTTTGGGGGAATGGTTTTGACTTCTATAATTGGCTTCTAAATATCTACTACCTGGTAACCCTTAGATCTACTCCTGAAGGCATATCCTTTACTGGTTCCTAATATGTGCTTATTTAAACTAGTTATCACTGATTTTGTGGACTAATGTACTTCATCAACCTCACTGGTAATTTTACTTTTTGGGACTGATACCTCACTTGTAAATTTAATTGGATTTACGTGGACGAATGTATGCACCTACAATTATGATAACTTATTTTCTTGTAAACTGTTTACTGAAGAAAAGAAAGCTTTGTAGAGCAGTGTAACCCATGAGCCCACCAATTGGCTAGCTGTTACAGATAGTTTTGTCAATAAATCAGCTGTTGTAATGATGTAGGTCAGCAAGGGGATCAGGATTTAGGCATTTAGCATACTGTTCACAAGAGTGGAAATAGTGAAAGGGTGACTAGGTCATTTGAGCCTCCAGTGTTTTTTTGTTACAATAAATTCAAGACTACTTTCTTGCCCAAAGATCATGGATCATGAATCACTTTTGGTAGCATTTATTTGAAAATTGGTCCTGGGGAACCACTGGCTTAAATTTCATTAGATCAGTCATATATAAACTGAGGTTAACCCCAACAGAGTATGCAGTACAGCAGATCCTTTTCCAACTCTGGTTTAGGGGTAGTATTGTTGACTGGTGGATTTTTTTTCGGTTTCTATTGTTTAAAATTGGCATCAACTTTTTGCTCTAGTGAGCTTCATATATTGTTAACGTGCTGTTCCCCCAGCTAATCAATCCTGTGACTTGAACCTCAGCTAATCCTTATCATGATTTGTAAGAACTTGAACATTTAACATAATTTGGATTGTTGTGAAAAGGTGGGGGGGGGGGGAACTTATTTCATTCATTGAATTCTTCCATTAAGTTCAATATCAACAATCAATGGGTATGCTAATATTGCATATATCTTTCCTTTATAGGTGGAAATAAAAAAGGCTGAGCCAAAGAAATCAAATCCACCACCTGCCTCCTCCAAGCGCTATAATGATTCAAGATCTTCATTTGGTGGTGGGTATGGAGATGCTTATGATGGATTTGGCAGTGGCTTTGGTGTTGGGGGATATAGGTCAGGTGGTGTCTATGGTGGTAGGGGTGGTCCCTATGGTGGCTATGGTGGTGAATTTGGTGGGTATGGAGGATATGCTGGGGCCATGGGGACTTATAGAGATCCCTCTCTTGGGTACTCTGGTCGATATGGAGGTGGGTTTAACAGAGGTTATGACCTTGGAGGATATGGTGGACCTAGTGAGAGTTATGGAGGATACGATGGTGTTGGTTCTTCAGGTGGTGCCTATGGAAGCGGGTATGACGCCAGCTTGGGGGGTGGATACGGCAGCAGTGGTGGTAGTGGCGCTGGAGGTTCCTTTTATGGGAGTAGAGGTGGATATGGAGGTGCGGGATCTGGTCGATACCATCCTTATGGAAGATAGAAGGTTATCAAGCGAGGATTTATAGTCTAGGACCAAATATAATGTTTAGCAGCAAAGAAAGTTTGTATTTTGTTGTGTTTGGTTCTTAAATTTGTCAGGTTACAAAATTTCATTAGAAAAAGGTCCACGACATTTTCTTTGATCACCAATTATTAGCATGCTCTTTCTGGGTCAGCTTTACATGACCAAACGATCTCTTTTCCCCTTGGGTCCTCTTGTGAACCAGGTGGTTGTACTCAATTTTATTCTTCATAATCATTTGTTGTATAATGTAACTACTGCCTCCTTCCTTATACGTTCGAGTGATTGCTCCATGGGACCCCTCGCCTTTTTTTGTCCAGATTGGAAGCATTTAACTTCATGCTCCAATTGATATTGCCGTATTCTCTACAGTGATATATGCTGTTTGATTTTATTGTTTGGCAAACTCAAGGGGTGGAAATAGATCGTGGCGTTATATCATGAGTTTTATTTATGTATCAGAAGTTATCTAGAGAGTTTAGTCTGTTAATTTAAAGAGTAAATCAAACTTTTTTTTCTATTTAAGTAAAAATTTTGATTTGTTTTTGCGGAATCTGTTACGTTCCATCATTCAATAATTATTTTTCAATCAATTTAACAATTCCACAGCTATATATATAAATAATAGCTCAAATTATTACATGAATAAATAAAACAAAATCAAAGCGTAGTTAATTATACGGTTCTCTTTTGATAATAAAATTTCGACCCGTTTATGGCCAAGGATGGCACAATTTTCTATCCCTATGTGAATATATGCATATGCTTTTAAGCCTTGTAAAAAAAATGCTTGTAGAGCGTGTGGTATCCGCCAGTCCAAATTTTGACGTCAATTCAATGAGATTTTCTTAAAAAGCAAAAAAAAAAAAAAAAAATCCTCTCAGGAATTTTGCTCCCTACTCTTCTGTCCTGCATTTTCCTTATTTCCTGCATGATCCCACCATACAAAAATCTTAAAATTTTTCTGGCTTTGCATTCACCTCTTGAGAAACCGTGAAGCAGTAGAAAAACTTGCAGAACTAGCAAAAAGCGAAAATAAAAGAAGAAGAAAATTTGTAAACCCTGAAGAGTTGGAATCTCAAGGATGGCAATGGCATCCTGCACCATCGGTCTCGGTCCTTACCAGAAGGTCCTTATACATGAATTTTTGTGGAGCTTTCAGTTTGTCCTACTTTTCCATTCCAATTTCTTCTTCGGCTCATCCAATTCTTTTTTCCCCAAAATTTGCAGGCCAGGTCGTTTGAGGTTTCGTGCAGGAAGAGAGACAGAGAAAGAGGAAAAGATAAAACTCACCCATACAAAGTTATCGAGATAACCCCTCCCCCCAAGAGTCTGGGAGTTCGTTGCTTCCCCCCTGTAAGGGCCCAACACTTCTATTTTAATTTTAATTGAATTCAAAACCTTTAATCTTGAATATAAAGAAAAACCATTTGGAATTGATTGGCTTAGACGTAAAGGGTAATTTGGGAAGGAGCAGGAGTTTCTTCTTTTAATACCAGAAGAATTAAGAGTTTAAATCTAGTGAATTTTACGGTGGATAGATTTGCTGTGCCATGGAGGTAGGACTGTAACAGGGGATAGTACCAACAATGAAATTCTAGAGTATATCTATGCCCTGTGAATCATTTTATTCCAGAAATTCACTGGTGCAAGGGTTGGTAAAATGACCTTTCCCTCAACACAATCTGGATTTAAAATATCATGCGAGTTCCTTAATTGATAGAGTACATGAACTGACATTTTGGCGTCATTAAGTCGGGGCAACATTTTCAAGTAGATATTCGTTAAGCTTCTTGACGTCTTTGAAGAAACTTACGCTAGACCCTGAAAAATTAGAGTATGTTTCCTGTGGCTGTTTTTTGGCTTGGAGAGGTTTGAAGTTGGAGACTGTGTTAGGTGTTTGTACCTTGATTGTGGATTGGAAAATTGAGCATCATTCTTCGGTGTTTCTGAATAAAAGAACTGGATGCACTTATGATCACGACCCAAAGCTTATTTATGCCGATAGCAGTACTCTGTGAGAATTGAAGCATAGGCTGATGATACCTGGTGATGATGAATGATCATATCCTCCACTTTTTTTCATCCAAATTTTTTGACTGGGGTATAATGTTATTGGCTGGCAATGTTGAGGACCCATATGAAGGCCAACAACTATCCTAGATTGACCTACTAATAAGTTAATAGCAATGCTTTCCATAGACAAATACTACTGGCTTTCCTTGGAAAGAAACACCTTCGGCTCAATGAACTTCTGTTAGAAACTAAAATATGCTAAGTCTAGATACATGGCTATTTCAACCTCTTCATTTTGCACTCCCCATTTTTACTCTCACAAAGACCACCCTCATAGATGAATCAATATCACCAATGATACAAATTATGATGAGATGGTAAATTTTTGTACCAATTTTTCTCTGACCTCACTTCAGCTTCTGCATGTTGATAAGCACTCCTTGGCACAAGATTAGAAGTCTCCCAACGCTTTTTTCTCCTTTGATACACGAGTAGATATCAAGGACAACCGAAAGAGAATGGAAATGTCAAGCAGATAATCATTTGTTTCCATGTGAGTTTCCCAATACAATAGAGTACCTCAGAATTTTCTTAGGGGATCATATGCACCAGTGCAATAGGTATACCCAGAATAATATTAGAGAAGTTAATGAGGAAACAGTATTCAACAACAAAAGCATGCATGGCAATAATGAATAAGATTGCCAAAAATATATAATTGATTTGCTTCTCTTTTTTAGTGCATGTGAGCAGTTTTATGATGTCATCATTAAGGTTTTGCTACACGCACTCTGCTGCATGAATTCCCCTGGTTGTTGGTACCATGGAATCATCTCTAAAGGTCTCTGTTCTTAGTTGTGAAGGTTTAGATATGGGTAAGTTGCTAGTAGAAACTAAACTGAGTTAGAGTTAGATTATTTGAATTGGGGTATAGATCAAATTGTTATGGAAACTACTCGTTGAAGAGTGAGAACCATGCATATATCGGTTCTAATGGTGCCCTTGGCCCGCTTACCAGACAAGGATTGGCTGTTAATCACAGTAGGCTTGTTTCTGCTTTTAGAGATATCCCTTCCTGTGAAAAGCTGCTTTAAAGGGAAAATTGCAGGCCTTTGGCATGCTTTCCTGAAATGGAGCTTTTCACATTAGAAAATTGAAGATGTGTGTTATACTGTTATAGATCAAGCAGGTATCATGCTAATACGAAAACTTATGGCTGTGAGGTGTAGCCACTCCTAGGAGGCAGATAAGCGTATAATTGAAGACATTCCACATGTTGAAGCTCACACTATAGCTAAAAGCAAAAAAGAGCACAAATTTTGGTAAATTTATTTTAATAATGTGAAGAATAAAGCTGTGATTGATTCATTTGGATCTTGCTGTTTCCAAATCTCTATGGCAAACGTAATAAGGGAATGGCAGATGGGCCCATATGGGATTAGGACTTTAAGCAAGTTATTCCATTTAGTAGATGTGGATGTCAGTTACCTTTAGGATTCAGAAAAATTAGTGGTAGATTCTTTAGTTGAACTTTTTCTGCCACATTTTATTAAAATATAATTGATCACCTGCCATGTTGTCCATAATACTTTGCTAATTCAATTATGCAAACTAGGGTTTCAACACGTGAGAATGGAAACAAAAACATGCAACCTTTTTAACTGAGCCATTCACATTATAATGCATAATCTTATTGTTTTCCCCCCGCTTATTTTTCTTCCGAAGCAGAATTTGCAGTGTGGGGAGAGTGTAACAATAGAAGGGCATGCTTATACCATTTCATCTGTGACACACCGGTACCAGCTTCGGAAGGGAAAATACGAACCGGACGAGAGAAGACTCGATGTTTTGTCCACAGGGAGATACATACTGAATTTATATTTAGAAAACTTGTTAGAACAATCTTGATAAACATATTTAATTAAGTACCTGTCTGATAACAAGATGTATCGTTCTGATCCTGTGTTTTTGTCCAGTAAATTAAAACCTTCATGCTGTTTAGTGAAATGAAAAGGGCCTAGTTCTATATTGCTGTGTCCTGAACCTTGTTGGTTTCTATCTAGTTCATGGGACCGAACTATTCAGTTTTTTTATCATTGCCATATGACTTAATCAACTCCTTTGTGACGTTGTAAGTTGGGAATTCATGTCTGGGTTTGTCATGGTGTAGTACTTTACAACCCAAATCCTGCACTTGAGGGGTGCCTTTTGATTCAGGGAGGAGAAGAAACCCCCACGTGCAGCACAGGCAAGAATGGCAGAGTCCTTTTTAACGTAGGACCTCAAGAATTGATATTGAGGATAATGGTACAACAATTGCATGAGCAATGTGCAGCTGTGGTACCTAGTCTTGTCGGGTAGGTCTCCAATAATTAAGTCAAGAGGTTACATTCAATCCCTCTAGTGCAAAGTGCACAAACATATGGGACAGATAAGGCCGCATCAGTGAGCTACTTGTGATTGCCCATATGTTCTTCTCTTTAAGGTTGATACTGTCTAAAGCATAAAGCTCTATTATTCTCTGTTTTGAATCATGTCCAATTCTCATCAACTGCTTGCTTATTTATAACCTGTAGACTCCAGTATAGAACTGTGCTTTCTCATGGTAAAAAAAAATGTTTCAGAACTTATTTGTTTTTTATGACTATGTATATATATTCTCTTATTCGATACAATTTAAATTTTTATGTAGGAGTTTTTATTCAAAGGAAGTTTTTATATAGGAGTTGCGGATATTTAATTTTTTTTTTTTATCAATATTGTCTCAAAAATATTAAAAACTAATATTGATTGTTAACAGCTTTAGGAAGACATTTTTGTAGCTCAATTAGGAAGTAAAAGGATTGAAGTTACGGTGATAGAGTGTGGAGATGAATAAATATAATGGTAGGGGATTGAAGATGGGGATGATAAGAGAGGAGTGCACACTGAAAATGATGGTCGAAACATGTTTAGATGATTGGTGACATTAAAGTGGTCCCCACAAGTTGCACGTTGTCTGAGGACCCACCTCACCACCCCCATCATTTCCTGTTAAGGACCCCACATTCATTCATTCATTCATGTACATCCATAGTACGTTTCTCTATTTACTTTGCATAATAATAATTCAATTCTCATGCATATTAATTAAATTTAAATACACACATGCCTTGTACGCAAAATTTATTTCTTTCGTATCTGAGTTTCTCCTTTCCTTTACCAATGGAGCTTGTCATTTCCTGATAAGGAGAAGACTTGTAGCGTTAATTTTACGAAAAAAGACTAAACATAATGTGAATAGTTATTCTCAGGCGCATAGGGAGATTCCCTTAGGCCCCCCCTCTTTTTCCCTGGCCTGGCCGGGCCCCCTTTGGTTCAATCAATAAAAAATAATAATCCTTCTCCATAATTCATGAATTCGTCTCATTTCACATTCATAAAATCACTTCCGTTTTATTATCTGTGCAATCTCATCAAACAAGGCTTCATAAGCCAATTTTTTTGGGGGAAATTTGAAATTTATTATTTTAAAATATAAAAAAAAGGATAAAGGGTGAGATAGTTGATATGGATTCATGTTGAAGGAGAATCACTAGCAAAATAAAAACAAGTTAATGAGTATTGAAGATGAAAAATGATGAGAATGAGGATCTTATATTATATTCCATGTTTATTTGAATTAAGAAAATACTCCTCACTGCATTGTTTTATTTAAGTATATATATTTTATTTTATTTTATTTCACACGACTTAAGTAGAAGTAGAATTAATTCATAAGATCCTGGAAGGCATTGTAAGTGGTGACAATCATGGCGACTCCCCAACTAACCTAAAGCTCTCTTTCTCTGGTCTGGACTGCAGGTGGTGGGTCCACGTGTCCCTCCTCCTTTGATACGGGCGCTTCCCCTTCTTTCCCTTCCTCATCCTCTTATCCATTTTTTTATTGGCTAAAAAATTGAGAGTATTATTCATTATTTATCAACAATTAATGTATTGCATATATATGTAGATAAGAAAAACTCTAAACGCACACGCGCTGAAGAATCCAAACAACTAATAATCAATTTATCCAATGTAGAAAAAAAACCGGCCAGAAACGTAAAAAATAAAACGTAGCCTACTTAGATGTTAAAAAAAAAGATAGAAAGGGGAATTATTGGATTAAAAAATAAATGAAAACATGGCGTGTGATTATGGGGAGAAGTTTCCCCGAATGCGTAGTATAGGACAATGCATGGGAAGTGACAGCCGGCCACGTGGTAGGAGTCAGATTCACGTGCGCTCATATGAGGGTTTGGTTTCATATTCCCGCGACTGTTGTTAATCACGCGCGGTTACTTAACGGCCATGTGACCCCTTTCAATCACATTAGTTTTTGTGGCCCTCTATTTCACGAAATTGTCTCCACATTTTTATTATTAATATTAATCATAAAATTTATTTGTCTAATAATTTTAAATTGTGAAAGCACGAAACCAACAAAAACGCCATTGACCCTTTTATCCAATGATATTCATCCGTGAAATACCCTAGATCACCGCGGGTGATGTTATCCGTACATTACTATTCATGCCTGTTATGAGATCTACTCTTTTGTACTTTTAGCTCTTTTTCAATTTTCAACAGTGCACTGATTAATTTTTTTATAGGCCAGAAGTTTCGAATATGATTTAATTTATTAGTTTCTTAGATCATTACTGCGCAGTTTATTTTCTTACGATAATAGAAAAACAGATAATGATCTGGGCACGCTGGAATTTAATGTACATGGTGGACAACAAAAAGCACGCAATTATTTCAGCCTTTTCTTGTTTTGGCCATGCTTCCCCGTTTCTTTTTATTGTACCTGGCTAAAAAAAATTAAAATTATTTCATTGATAATTTAATTTTTTTATTCTAAAAACTATTTCGTTTTTCTTCTTTCTACAACTTATACTATGCTCTGAATTCTTTTTTTATTATAAAACGGGGTATTACTCCAATAAATACTTTCATGAACTGCGTCAACTGGCAATTACTTTTTTTTATTGCCATTAATATTATTTATCCGTAATATATATATTTGTTTCCGCAGCCCTTTGGTTTTGTGCAAGAGATCTTTTCTCCATGGTGCTATATTTTGGATTTTTTTTTTTGCCTCAATGGTGATCTTAAAAAACGGTTAATTAGTCGTAATTGAAAATGACTGTAGGTATTAGAGAATATAGTATGCGCCGTTTTGACAATATCATTAAGCTTTAAATATTTTCAATTATTATTTCAATAAACAGAATATGTCGTTGACTAATAAAATATTAATTACACACTTAAATTGGATTCTCGCTAATCTCATTATTTGGAGGCTTAGAGCTTTTAATATATCCAACCACACCACAACTCCACTAATAATAAGTCTAATTATTCGTGTAAGATTCTTCACCTCGGACAGACAATCTTTATTTTTTTTTTTACAAAAAATAATATTTCCAATTTTCGGTGAAAGCAGAAATATGTCCATACTCAATGGACATGTCAGACGTGTTCTCGTTTAGCTCGGGGGTCAAGATACCAAATCTCCATGCTCATATGATTCCCTATCCAACAAAACATTATTATAGTAATAATATTAATAATAATAATTAAACAAAAACAAAAGTATCCCAGCATTATCGCTCCTCAAACAAGACGAGATAATCCCAAAGGATAAGTTAATTTAGCGTATTTCTTGTCCTAATTATTTAAAACAATTAAACTAAAGCACCCAAAGTCCGCAATCAAACACAAACAATACATAGATTTACAGTGCCCATGTGTTTCCCATATCTGGTCCCTTTTTTGACACCTTGTAAAATGTATCTAATTTTTTTAAAATTAAAAAGATTACTAGTTTAAAATTATAAACAAAATCAAATTCGTGATTTTTTATTTACTTATAATACAGTTTTTATGTAATTAGATTACTAAGTAATTCACAGCGTGCATGTAAAGTTAAACAAGTAGAGAACAAATGGAAACTATTCAGAGTACATGTATTTCATGATTGCAAAACTTTATCGTAGCTGAGGCCAATACGAGGGAAGAGGACCCAAAAATGAATATTAAAAGAAGGAGAGTCTCGTAATCGTAAATGGGGGGTGCCCCATAAGAGAAGCCATTTCCATTTCTCTGCGTAGGTGAGAGAGAGAGAGAGAGAGGGGGGGGGAGGGGGAGGGGGGGGGGGGGAGGGAGGATTTTCTTGCGGAGGGAACATCCAAAAGATAAGGACGGCTTTTATTAGCTTTGCTTCCGAAGTTGGCTTCGTTTTCTCTCATATCCATTTCTCCAAGACGCTCTCCCTCGTATCACGACGAAAACTACTCACACAATTAGAAGTAGAAAAAAGAAAAGAAAGAGGGAACACCTCTTAATTATTATTATTATTGCTGCCTACTTCTACAGTTTATCTTTTGTTTCGGCCCTTCCTTTCTTCGATCGGATCTGAGGGTTCTTCTTCATCACAGGTTTCGTAAAGACATCTCTCAAAGATGTTTCACTTTCTGTCACTGGAATCTTCTCAGTACACACCACTTCCTCTGCCATGAACCATTTCTCCCTCTGCATTACTCTTCCTCTTCTGTGACCAGGTGCTCTTTCTTGCTCTCTACTTTTGCTCCTCCCTTTATTTATTTGTTTGTTTTCTGTACTGTTGTTCCTTTGCGTCTTCCTGACTAGTAGCCAAGTGTAAAAGATAGTTGATGGAGGTTTCTTAAGAATCCAACTTTAACTTAGGTAATTATAGTTAAATGCATCTGGCATCTAAAACAAGAACAGGCTTTAAGCAATCTTTTGGTTCTTCAAGTTATGGCTTATTTCTTCCTTTCTTCCCCCCCATGAGTCTCTTGGCTTTTTCAGAAACCTGTAAACGCTTTTTCGCCTTGCCTTGTGAGAGCCCTCTGATTTTTTTTCTCCAGCTCTAATGTCAATGTTTAGATATTTTTTGTCTTCTATGATTTCTTTTTTTTGGGTTTAGGAGCGTTTATTTTCATCTGATTTCGACTTCGTTTTATTGTTCAAAAATTTCCACTTGGGGCCAGCCATTGCTGTGTAATTTACTCCGCAATATTTGTGATTCTCCTCGATTGGACGGTTTTCCGGAGATTGAATGAATCTGTGATGGCTTGATGGGTCTTCTGCAGATTCTCTCTCTCTCTTTAATTTTGGGGCGTTTTAATTTGCTTCTGGATCATTTCAATTAATGTACTTTATGTCGACCCATATAATTATCTGGACAGATTTTTTTAATTAAAAAAAATAAAGATGTGATATACATTTTCAGGGCAGGAGATTCTGTAAATAACATCTTTGTCTCAGCTTTTTAACTAAGCACATACAGTAACTCACTGCGATTCGTTGGATTTTTGCAGTGAGAGTACCTTTGTAGGATATGTCGATGGAGTCAGCTGTGAACGGAGTCGAGTCTATATCAGAGCTTCAGAATTCAGTTTCGGCACAAGATCATGACTCTCCTTCAACATCTGAAACTCCAACACCTTCTTCCTTACCTCCTTTAAGAGCATCATCAAGAAATTACGGAATTAAGATTCAACAAAAGCATCCTTATCAGGAAACCAACCAAGAACTCCCAAATACGTCCAAGCAACATCACAATTCTAGTGGGAAGTCAGGAGAAATTAGTTCAGGGAAGAATATATCTATGATGGAGACAAAGAATTATGAAGCAAAAGGCATATCAGCCCCATGTAAAGGAGTTGTAATTGATCAAACAAAGAGTTGCTCCCAGTCAGATTTAACGTTTTGTGCAAGTCCTCAGAATAGCTTCTATTCTGCTGCGGCTACCTATTCAGAAGCCAAACAAAGTTTCGCCAATACTGAAGTCAGTGAGCGTGTTAGTGTGGATAAGTCAGGTGAAAGTGGTGAAGCCACAAACTCTTGTGACTTAAACGAAAGCAGGAAGACCAGCATCTGTAGAGGGAGTACTGGGAGTGATGTGAGTGATGAGAGCAGCACCAGTAGTTTGAGCAGTGCTTTGTATAAACCTCACAAGGCTAATGATATAAGATGGGAAGCGATTCAAGCCGTGCGAACACGTGATGGGGTGCTGGAAATGAGGCATTTCAGGTTGTTGAAGCAATTGGGATGTGGCGACATAGGAAGTGTGCATCTTGCAGAATTGAGCGGCACAAGGACAGGTTTTGCAATGAAGATAATGAACAAAACAGAGCTGGCTAGTAGGAAGAAGCTTCTGAGAGCTCAGACAGAAAGAGAGATCTTGCAGTCTCTGGATCACCCTTTTTTACCCACGTTATATACACATTTTGAGACAGAGACGTTCTCTTGCTTGGTAATGGAGTTTTGCCCTGGTGGGGACTTGCATGCGCTCAGGCAAAGACAGCCTAGGAAGTATTTCTCGGAGCATGCTGCCAGGTGAGCTATTCTTGTTCCCGGTTGCTTCTGGCTGCTAGACAAGCATGAGTCAGTGAATTCGATGTTAGATAATGCTATAATCTGGGATTAATAAACTCGAATACCAAATGACAGTAGTAAGGAACTACAGTGCTTCAGGGAAATTCTCTCTGGGAACATATAGGGACAGATTTTCATGATGTACATTTTGATGACCATGTGAAGGTTTAGATTTGGTCACATACGAAAAAAAGTTGTTTATGATTCTAGGATCTTCTACCTCCACTGGAAACCCATTTTATTTCTCTAAAGTGGTTCCTTAGCTTTTCAAGTAAGGAAGATAATTTCCCTCGTCAACTGTCTTTGCCTAGAAACTGCCATGTTTTCTCAAATCAGGCTGAGGAATGGGGATCCCAGTCTTGGTTCAGAACTATTTCTTGCTTGCTATCTCTCTCTCTTTTTGGGTGCTCTTTGCTTTCTTACTTATTACTTGCATCCCTTCTGCTTACTTTAGTCTCTAATTCCTCTTCTCCACCATTTATTATGATTATTCAGATTTCTATGAACAACGTTTTTGGTCTTGCAAACAGTGAACTTGTGAGTTTCAATCTGGTGAATGCCATGATTAGATTCTCCTATCACACACGGTTACTTTTAGCGCACATCTTTTGCCTTAATTCATCAATTTCTGTTATTTTTCCAGCTAGAATAATCGGTGCACGTTGGTTGTCATCCACAACTTCCTAGCTTGATTGACTGCTAAGAGGAATCTGATATCCTATCTATCATGTTGCCATTCTAATAGTCGTCACTCTATTGAACGAACATGGTCAAAATATTGAAGTAACAAGTAACCTGTTTAGGAGACAGTCACATGAAAGATAATTAAGTTCTTATTATTCCATTCATTCACCTGGTATTTGCTGTACAGGTTTTATGTAGCAGAAATTCTTCTTGCTTTGGAATACCTTCACATGCTTGGGATCATCTACAGAGACCTCAAACCAGAGAACGTGTTGGTGCGGGAAGACGGTCACATAATGCTCTCAGACTTCGACCTCTCTCTGCGTTGCGCCGTGAGTCCAACTCTCGTAAAATCCTCAAACTCAACCCTAGACGGAAGGACTTCGGGATACTGCATTCAACCAACCTGCATCGAACCGACCTGCGTGATTCAGCCAGATTGCATCCAACCCTCCTGTTTCACGCCTCGATTTCTATCAGGCAAAAAGAAAGACAAAAAGTCGAAACCAAAGAACGAAACACCGCACCAGGTGACTCCTCTCCCGGAGCTCATCGCCGAACCCACAAACGCCCGTTCCATGTCCTTCGTAGGCACGCACGAATACTTAGCACCCGAAATCATCAAAGGCGAAGGCCACGGGAGTGCAGTAGACTGGTGGACGTTCGGGATATTCTTGTACGAGCTTTTGTTCGGAAGAACGCCATTCAAGGGTTCGGCGAACAGAGCGACTCTGTTCAACGTGGTGGGGCAGCCATTGAGGTTTCCAGAATCACCCAGCGTTAGCTTCGCTGCTAGGGATTTGATCAGAGGATTGCTCGTGAAAGAGCCTCAACATCGTCTGGCTTATAGACGAGGAGCGACGGAGATCAAACAGCACCCATTCTTTCAGAACGTGAATTGGGCGCTGATACGGTGTGCGAACCCTCCGGAGGTTCCAAGGATGGTGGCCCTGAAAGAGATGTCGGCGGCTCAGAAAGTGCCAGGCGTTAAGCCTGCCGGTAACTATTTAGATATTGATTTCTTTTGATCCTTCAATGTGTTTTATGGTATCTCCTGTGTGTTTGTATTGGATTGAATGGGCGGGCAAAAGTTTCTGCTCTCTCGTTTAAACAAACGCCTCATTGCTGTGCAAAAGAAATTGAGTTTATGGATAACCTTCTCACCTCTACACTCCAAAGAAAATGCCCACTTTTCCCATCATCCCCATCTTTAATTTGACTCTGACCAGCAAGAGTTTGTGCTTAAGCTCGGATTGTAAACTCATAATCTCACGAGTTTAATTTCATTAATAAATATCTATTAAAAATATATAATTAAATAACTAAAATATAAAAATATCAACAATTTAATTTAATTATATTTTAAATTTATATAATTAAAATTAAATCTATAAACATTTATAGTTTATCATATTTAATAATTTTTTTATAAATTTTATATATGAAATCACTAAATATAATCAAATATAAAAAATTAGCATGATTTTAGAAATAAGTTAACTTGATAAATGAATTTGCAAGTTTAATAAAATTTATTACTAATACAAACGTTAACACAATTTTATAAAGTATAAATGTAAAAGCGATAAAATTGAGGAGTCAGCTTATAAATTTTATAAACTATTACTAATAACCATAAGACTTGATATCTCAAATAATCACTTAATTATAGTATATAATATAAAATTATTTTAAATATTTAATTTAATTATAATTATTTATTTTTTTAATCTATTTTAAAAAATTAATTAAGTTTTATATTAAAGAATAGAAGTAGGAGTGACTTAGAAGTAATTGGATTTTTTGCTAATAAATAATGTGAATTATTCTATTATATATATATATCTATCATAAATAATGATTATATATATAGTGACAAGAGGGAAGCTAAGCCGCAAATCGGGCTTACACAGAGGGAGGCTCATCTGCTTTTAACTTTATCCAGGCCATGTGTGTTTTTGGAAACCCATAAATTGTAGTTTTAGATGTATTTTTAGAAAAAAAAATAAATTTAGAGAATTTTTAAAATAAATAATTATATTTATTTAAAAATATTTTTACATCAAATTATAGTTTAAAATTAAAGATAAGCTATTAACATTAGTTTTTAAAACAGTCAAAAAAAATTATAGATTAGTTAATTACTATTTTACCTTTACTTTTTCTTACTCTATCTCTCATCTTTTTTTTCTACTCTCTCTCATTTCTCCTCTCTATACTTTTTCCTATTTTTAATAAAATTTTATTATTTTTAATAATTTTTTAATTATAAAAGTCCGTAATAACTATTCAAATACTTATTTATTTAGAATTAATTTTTTTATAAAGTCTTAGTTATTTTTTAAAAATGGTATAAAAACTCTTTTTTTTTTATAATTTTTTTTAAATTTTTATCTAAATAGCCCTTATAGAATTGATATTTTAGTTAGGGTTTGACAAAAATCAACTACAACAATTATAAATATAGTGCCTTTTTATTAATTTTATATAATATATTATCTCTACCCATTAATATAGCAATTACTTAATTGGAACAGTCGGAAAAATTATATAAATATGAAACAGCCATTTTAATAATTTTATAGAATTGTAAGATGTAAATATGAAAATTTCCAGTTAAGTGTTGGACAAGAAAAAGGAGGACGGTCAATTTTAAAATTTTATTAACTATTAAAGTTATGTTATGAATATCAAAAGTTATGTGAAGGTTCATCTCCCTGTTTATCTTTTTTTTTTTTAAGTAATTTCTCACCAATCCTATACTATTTTATTAATATTGCAACTTGGTTTCTACCCACATTCACGTGTTTAACATCTACATAACCTATGTGTAAAATTATCTATATAAATAAGATATATCATTTATGTTAAAATGTATGAAATTAACACTCATTAGATTCTTTAATATAAAATATAATTTATAATATAAATAGTATTTTAAAATTAAATTTTATATTAAAAATTTAAGTGACATAAAAAAGTTTTTCCATTCTTTTATCTCCCTATCTTCATTGAATATCATCTCCCTAGCCACAACTACCAATAGTGATTACATTAAGTAGAAGACTTAGATCAATTTAAATATTTATTCTGAAGAAGACTCACATGTATTTATAAATCGAAGAAAATTAATATAATTTAGTCATATCCTTTTTTTTTTTAAAGAAGTATCTGTTTTTCTTACCTTTCATATAGAGAGAGAGAGAGAGAGGGAGGGAGAGGGAGAGATCAAATGGATGATCTTCGATCCTACAAGAAAGAAACAGCTAGCTACCAAACGCATCACCCGCGCGTTCAATTCAACCAATCGCGCTTCAATAATTCCTTTCGTTGAAGCTCACTCGCCCGCTAAATCAACCGATGAACACCGCGCACCTTGGACGTTTTCTTACATCAGGCTTTCTGCCACCTTTCTCTCACGCATCAGTATCACCGATTAAATTCCTCAAACCTCCTCTATATTTTTCTTATTCCCTCCTTCCCTTTCGCGCACAAACCCTATCTCTAGCTTCCTTCATGGCTCCCGAGAACTTCTATACGGCTGCTGCTGATGACTCCAAGCACGGATTCAGCAGGCCGGAGATGTACAAGGAGAATCTCGCCGGCACGGTCGACTCATATGACCGTCACGTGTTCGTCTGCTACAAGAACCACGAGGTTTGGCCTCCGCGCGTTGAGGCCTCTGACTCTGATCCGCTCCCGAAGCTCCTGGCAACAACTGTTAAATCCCGCAAGAATGATATCACCATAAAGGTTCGTGGTTTCCCACCGTTAATCTGGCCATTAGGCTACTTAAAAGTTGTATTGCTCCGTGGTCGAGTCAGCTTTGGATGATGAAGGTCGATTCATCCGTTGACTCGGTGGTTTGATTTTATTTGGCAGACTAAAATTACAATATGCGAGGGACAAGAGGAGGCTGGCTTCTTGGATGGCGACGTGTTGATTTTCCCGGGAATGATCAAATATAGGTAAATCATCTGAATATGTTACGATCTTAGTACTACTTATAACAGCTTTCGCGGAAGTTATCATTGATTAGTTACTTCCTTTTAGCGTTAAGCCTCTAGTTGTATTTTTTGAACTGAAGCTGGAAATGATTTATCTATGGATTTTTTGCTCGGGATTGAATGTGCTTTTCGTGTGATATGCCTCAGCTGAAATTTAGCTTGTTAAAGTCGAACTATCCGATTCGACTATCAGAATATTAGTTCCTTGGGAAGTTTTAAGTGTGAATATCTTACAACTTCGTGAATTGAATTTCTCTGAGTACAATTAGAATCTTGGAGTCGCATAAAGTAGGGTTTCTTTGGATCCTTAAAGGCATGTCTGTTTTTAAAATTCTGGCAGGAATTCAAGAAGTTAAGGAATCTTATCTTATATTAAGTATATTCTGTTATTTCTAAGGTCTTCTCTTTTTTTTTTTATTAAGGGGTTTGACAGAGTCAAACATTGATAGCTTTGTTGAAGATGTTATGGTGAATGGTGAACCATGGTCTGCTGGAATGCAAGATGATATTGCTGGTTCACATGTGTTTGTTTGTGCTCATGCAAGTCGTGATGTTAGATGTGGTGTTTGTGGACCACTTCTCATTGAGAAGTTTAATGAAGAAATTGAGCTCCGAGGTTTTAAGGATCAGATATTTGTTTGGGCCTGCTCTCATGTAGGTGGGCATAAGTATGCTGGCAATGTAATCATATACAGTCCAGGATCAGATGGAGAAATTATGGGTCACTGGTAGGCTCTCAAATCTAATATTCTTTAATGTTGAGGAGATTAACAGCTCGTTTGGCGTGAGGGATTTGGGGAGGAGGGGAGGGATTTTGCTCGCCTCCCCTTGTTTGGGTTACTAAAAGTTTTAGGAGGGAAGAGAAATTTTTTTGAAATTTTTTCCTTCCCTCTCAGCCTTAACCTCCCCTCCAAAATTGGGGGAATTTGGAGGGGAGGGGTAATATTTTTGCTTGAATTCGTGAGGCTGTAACTTGTGAGGGTTTTGATAGATTAAAACATTATAAAAGAATATACACATATAATTATAATTATTAAATGTATTATTGTGTACATATTACTAGCTATTACTTATACCATAATTATATTTATTCAATATTAATAATTGTAAAGTTGTAATTTTATATATTAAATGTAATATTTCATTATTTTTGGTTAAACATTTTTTAAAAACAACTTAAAAGAATAAGGGCAAAGTTGTCCTAAAAATATATTTTCTCTCCTCTCTCCTCCTAAACCAAACAAAGTAATATTAAAATTACTCCCCTCCCCTCCTCTCTTATCAATCCAAACAAGGTAGTATTAAAATCCCTTATCTTCCTTTCTTTCTCTTTCCCTCCAAACACACCGTAAATATTGATGGTTTAATTGTAGCTCTTGATAATTGATCTCAGGTACGGTTATGTTACTCCTAATGATGTGCCTGAATTTTTGGATAATCATATTTTAAAAGGAGAAGTCATACAACGCCTTTGGAGGTTAGTGCTTTTGTAATTGTGCATCTTGTATCATGTAATGAAGTTTTAATTTGAAGGATATATTTGCTTGTAAAGACAAAAAGCTGGTATAATCTTTTGGGAGATTTGAAAGAATTCTAGTTTTGTTACATGGATATATGGTGTAGTGTAGTCAAAGGTACTGATGCAAGCAGCAGGAGGTTTTTATTCTTATTGCTGTTTGAGTCGGGCTTTTCTTCCAGGTGCCAGCCTGCCGGTGTTTTTGGTGCTTATTTGGTTTATGCAAGAAGCTAACCCCAAGCACCTTGCATATGCTAGGTTTATTTTGCACCGATACAGCTCTAAGCCAAGCCAACAACTCATAACTATTAGGCTTAGTATTTTAAACATATGAAAAAACAGAAAACCTATCCTGACAACTTTTTGAGTTAGTGAGCATAGGGGCGTCCACTTTATGATTATTTAGGTTGTTAGTATTCCCTCCTCCCTATTTTCCCCTCACTTTTCTCTCCAACCAAACATAGCCATAGAGATTTGAAAACAAAGGGGAAAACTAGTCTGAACATTATACTTTGGCATTTGAGTGCGTGATCAAGTCATCGCCATTTGATCTTCAGACCCAAGCCATGAATAGCTAACTATAGCTCTTGTTATTGCTTGTAGCCACTCATGACAGCCTATTGTGCTACATTACAGATGTGATGTGGGTGTAGCTCGGCTGTAATGAGCACTAAATCCATTATAGCACACTACATTTAGTATAGCGGCCTCTTTGTAGAGCTTCCTGCCTGTGCACTATGGAAAACAAGAAAAAGGAATTCTACTAATTGCCCAATCCAAATCAGATAACTTGGAATTTTCTTCTTTATGATTTACTTTGCGCTCTGCTACATCTGTTATGATGTATTTAGAGTCTAATTTCTGCATAACCAGGCATCTTCATCTCCAAAGGCAGTGACCAAGTCAGGCCAAAATAAGTAAATGAGTCAACAAAAAGTATCTGCAGCTGAATTACTCTTGAGCCCCCCTTAAAAGATGAACATGCTGTCAGTAAAAGTGGATGCTACTCTCTTCATTTGTTTGATGCCTGGTCTCACCCGTACGTTTCCTTCATTATGGTCTTGTCAAATATAGTATGTGCTCAGTGCAATCTCTTTGAGTCCACTTTATAAAATAGTTAGACTTGGAAAAAAAATTCTGTGGTTCTTGTATTAATTAGGATATTATCTATAGTGATGTTATAAGTGTTAATTTATGGAATCAGCTGCATCTTATGCACTTTTTTAGTCCCTTGTACAGGAGGGATACTAAATTATTTACATGCAAATTTTTGCAGGGGCCAAATGGGGCCATCTGTTGAGGAAGTTAAGGGAACAGATGACAAGAAAGTTCCTAATGGAGAGCATACTGACAAGGGCAAGAACGAAAATGTGGGTGGTTGTTGCCAGGGTGCTAATGGGGTTTCTTGTTGCATGAATGCAAGTTTTGAGAAAAACAAAGGGATTGAAGAAACCACTGAAGCGCATAAGAAGTAGGGTCACCAATCAAGTTGGAGCTGGCCCCTATTTGAAGAGCGTAATGTACGTATTGCTGTTGGTGTTTTTGGAATTGTTGCAGCAGCTACTGTGGCTTACAAAATTTACAGAAGGTCGGGTTAAAAACACGCTTTAAATTATACGTGTCAGGCTGCTTAGGGGTCTGCAACCCTCATTCCTTTGTAGAGACTAGAGATGTTCGGTGAATGAAGAAATAATCACGAGAACCATTTCCTATACAATCTTCTCCAGTTTGTTGGTTGAAAGCATTGTAGAAGTATACCAACTGTTCTAGTGTTGAATACACTACATGTCCTTTGTTAACATGAGCACACAACAATTATTTCTTGCTGTTGAGTGTTCAATTATGCTGTATTTTCCCCCCTTGGCTGGTCATATAGCAAGTTCAAGTGTGTCGTGGTGATTGAGCTTGAACTGATTGTTTATTACCCAAATTTGTTACTTTAATGTGAAGGTTAGCATTCCCGAGTATTCATGCGTCCCTATAAATATTCAAGTCCCCGTGACCATGACTAAAGTCATTCCATCCTCATCTGTGCAGTGGCTGAGCTCTCGTGTTGTGGCATTTACTTGCTACTCTGATATTATATATATATATATATATTATATACATGTACTTACAGAAAAGTATAATCAGATGAATTCATTAATGACATTTTGGTAAATATATTGAGAGTAGGCAGAAGACACGTACCCATTTTGTGAGTCTCCGTTGTGACTGGCCAACTATCTGAAGCTACTGGAACATAACGAGGCATAAGTTTGTGTAACAACCCGTCTTGTTCCACTCCTACTGAGACGAATTTGCGAGGGACGAATTTTTCCGAACTTCCAATTTGTATCCACCAAAAGCTTGTAGTAGCTAAATAGCTTTCTGTTGTAGGGTGAGGGACAAAGCTAGATACAAGCAACTTCTTGGGAGACTCGTGATTTGAAATGTTGTAATTACTGATTGACGCCTATTTTGATTTGAAAACATCTATTCAAACACATTTTCGTATCCTAATGTTTCATAATTACTTATTTCGGAATGATTATCCATATGAAATTGTTGCCCTGTTTTGTAAAATTACTTCCCAAATTATTTCTTAACGTAAGAACAAGACAAATAGAGTTTTCCTATGCCCGCAAATTTAGCAGAAGATTCAATATGTTAGATATGACGTTTAAAATCACTTGTCAAGAAATATAATAATGTGAAAGTTGAGTGTTCGTTTTCTCCTTTCTGACATAATCAAGAACGAACGCTGCTAGATCATTAGCCGCTTGTTAGCCGTGTGTTGAGGATATCAAATCTAGAAATCAGCATCAATAGTTTTTAAAAGCTGAGCATACCAAATCAATTCACATCACCAATATCTAATTTGAATCAAAGCAGAAACCAGAAGATGACCTAACCAATCTTCTTATGTACACAGAAAACGGTCAAAATCACAAACAATACCCTAACGATACTAAGCTGGTTGTCATTTCAGATCCTAACATGAAATCTCGTCCTAAAGGAATCGCGCTAGAAAGCCTCACAATTCACATACGTCAGTGTCATGTATGAAGCTTTGCGATCATCTCCTCCACCAATCTCAAAGTACTCCCAGCCAATTCCTCACCTTCTTCATCAATCTCCTGCATTATCTGTTCTATTATCACATGATTCATCTTCCTCCCACTTGCTGAACCATAATTATTAGAACAATCCCTCAGAAGCAGTAATAATTCTCTAGCCATCCCTTTAGCTCTCTGTGTTCCATCCACACTTAATTGAAGCAAACCAGGCATGACTCCTTCTCTCAGTATCATTCCTCTGTATTTCTCTCTGCAACTTTTGCATGTCAGAAGCAGAATCCCCACAGCATGCTCTTTCCCTATCAGGGAACCTTCTTCAATTGTCTCTACCACTATCCTTATGGCCCCTCCTATGCTTGCAGCTTCGCTTAATGCTATCTCTGATGAATACACAATGTTTTCCAGTAACCCAATTGCTTTCTCTGCTGTCTCACTTGATTTTCCTGAGTTGTGAATTAGTTCAAGTAAGGACATTGTTATACCAGAAGAAACTAGCAATGGTGTTATCTCTTTACTGGTTGAGAGGTTATGAAGAGTGGCTATGGCGTCAAGAAGGGATTGGGTGTTTATGCAATTTTCATAATCGCCATTGAGAATTTGTATTAGTAATTGGATAGCCCCAGATGAAGCTATTGCGAGCTTATTTGATTTGCAAGAAGAAAGGGTTAGCATTGCAGCTATTGTTAGTTCTATGAGTGGTTGGCTTTCGCATTGGAGGAGATTCAATAACACTGGTAAAGCTCCAGACTTGACGATCCGAATCTTGTTTCTGTTAAAAAGAAGAAGAAGGGAATTTAGATATTTTTACTAATCCAATTAAGAAAAGCATTTGAATGAATTCGTACGATTGAAGAAATTAATATATTCTTCTCTCTCCCTTCTTGCGTTTTGTTACTTTACTTTTTGGCAAAGGATCGTGATGAGTGGATGGTAGAAAGAATCTACTATTAACAATGCCTAGCATTATTACCAAGAACATATTCTCCCACCAACAAAAAACGATCAGTTCATTCATGGGCTACTTAAAAAGTTCAAAACTTTTTTAATAATCCTACTATACAAGTTCTGGGTCTGAGAAATTCCCTGCAGAATTTCCCATATACTGATAAAACAAAAGCTTAAAACTTTCGGGGTGTGATAAGCAATCGGCAAAAAAAACTGAACTACAGATAAAACAAAAGCTTAAAACTTGAAGAATGAATGAACTGAACTGAACTTATTACCGTTCACTGCCAAAGGCCAGACAGAGCAGAGCACAGAGAGAAGCTTCAATGGCTTCATGGTCTTGAGAATGAAGCATGGAAATCAGAGGAACCATTATTCCATTTTCTGCCAACTTGTGTCTCTGGTTGGTGCTTAATCTAGTGAGCTCCATTGCTGCTTGAATCTGAGCTTCTCTCTCACCCTTCCATAGGTTTTCAACGACGACCGGTTTCTCCATTGAACCTCTCTGTGTCTCTGTGTCTTCCTCTTTTTGCTCTGTTTCTCACTGTGTGTGTGAGGAGGTTGTGGATTTTTCTTGCTTAGAGAGTGGTAATTGTAGCAATGAGATTGGTTGCTTCAAGAGGTAACGTTAAGCTTTTTTCACAATCCGTTGTTTCAGATACAAGCAACTTCTATTCTTTTGGGTCAGCTTTTCTATCTCTTTGGTGAATTTTGGGTTTCTGGGAAATATATATATATATATATAAAATATATATAATGTCAATCCCCTAAGAATAACGCCTCTAACTTCCTTATATAGAAGCAAACGTCGCCCGCTTTTTGCTTTGATTAAACGTTTTACAAGAATGTTCTACGGATTTTGTGTGTTTATATTTATTATCGATTATTGATTCTATAGGGATTTTCAATATTTTGATTGATTATTGATTATTGATTCTATAGGGATTTTCAATATTTTGATTGATTATTGATTCTATGGGGATTTTCAATATTTTGATGGGGCTATAAAGCTTAAAGCTAAGACCTGGAAATAAATAAAAATAAAATAAAATCATTCTTGTTAATCACAATCATCACATTTATTATTATTCTTTGCTCAGATATCCCTTTTGACCATTGATATGGGCGCCAAATCTTGTAATGAAATTAAATTACTTATATATATAGCAACTATAACCTACAATAAACAAAAAAAAATGGCCACAAAAAGAATTTATTAGAGTTTATAATTAGTAGTAGTAGGTATTCAACTTTATGTATATTATAATTTTGAAGGGAACTCGTGCTTAGCGTTCATAATAGTCGGTTTTATTTAAATAAATTCATAGTTATGTTGATTTAAATCTTTTTTTATGTGGGGTGTGCTTCGAAATAATAATTTTTTATGGTATTTTATACAGTAACTAATTGTCCATACATCTTTTATTGAATTTTCCCTTAAAACAACTGAATTTTATTTTTATTTGGATTGATTCATATCTGAGCCCCTCATTAAACTCTTGCTGGAATGAAAGTATGCCAAATACACTGAGCATAAACAAGAAAACGAAACAAATAAAATAACACTACATCATGGGTAAAATGGATTAGTGCATTGCCATTATGAAGCATGAATAACCTCAACTAATTAAACTAATTAATTAGTTAATATTCGTTTGAAATAAGAAGAACTTGGTAATCATTTCCTATGATGTGTCTAAAAACATGGGTGAAAGGAATCTTAGAGCTTTTGAGGTTATCTTTAGGTATAAGGTCCTCATGTACTTATTTTCTGCAACCCCTGTTGGAACTTGATATATGGCCTTCCCCTCTTTTTCTTGCTTCAAATTAACCATTTGTCTACTTCAAACGTGATATAATTTTAAGTACTTTTCTTTCTTATACTCCCTTATCTTGCTCCTTTAAGCCAGCTTAATTAATTATAATTGTATATTTTTTTTGTATAAAAAAATTACATAAGTTCGGCACCGGTATCCCACTAAGGTCAAGGCACAGCTATAAAGTTTAGAGAACGCTTACAGGAGACTTACGAGATCGCCTATCAAATAAGTTCTCATAATGACAACAAGAATCAAACTCACGTCCTTATAAAATATAAATATATTATTTATCATCTATGTTAATTTTTATCGGAGATTAATATAACATGAACAACAACGTTCCCATCACATTCAGACAAACAAACTTTAATTCAAAATGCTTTCGAATAAAGGGTATGAAGTCTGGTTATCAAATGTGTACGTGTGAAATTAATGAAATTTTACAAACTAAGTGATTACACGTGTGGGATAAATATAAACACCAATATATATACGTACGCACTGAAGGGTTCAACCTGAGGGGGGAAATGGAATTAGCTATAAAATTTCGAGTACTTTTGTTTATGTTGAGAAATGTGTTGGGGCTGCCTGGTTTTGACGACACAATCATTATAATTGAGAGTACAAGTGAAGGAAAAAACCTCAACTAATTACACGTACAGCAACAAGGCCTTTTGATGCTTTGGCTCAGTAGAGTAATTACTTTTCTATATAATTATGTTAAATATTTTTCTCTAAAACTATTTAATTGGGTTTATACTTTGTAATTTAAATTGATATGTTTTTTTTTTACTAGTTTATTGTTTTAAAAAAAACCGTTTAATTGGGCCTGAACTGGGCCCTTTTTTCAAGAACATTACCGATTCAATTGGCGGACGAATGAAAGCATCCTCCTCCCCTGCACTGCATGCAAATTGCACATGCATAAATCACGTCGTAGTGCCACAAAAGCTTCAAACATGGCCGATTCGCCGTCGTTGTCATCTTCATCTGCAACATGCCTGACACCACCGTTGCTCCCCGGAAACGTTTATACTGGCCATCTAAATTCTCCGATGGGTCCCGAAAGCCTGACAGCCCCTTGCAGCAAGAACATCCTTCTCTGTTGGAATCCGCCCAGTATCCGATCGCCAGGGAGCACGCTCAAACCGATCCCCGCAGAAATCGACGTCGCCGTAAGAGAAAATTGCCGTTGTACTCCGATCCTCATATCCGCATCGCAATGTACGTAGCCATGGCTCATGCCGGCCTCGCCTTGTCCCTCGCCGTTCTATGCGGCGGCGCCAAGCTCCTCCAGAACTATTGGCGCCCCATTCTTTGGGCCATCCTCTGCTCCATCCCTCTCCGCGAGCTTCACACTGCCCTCGTTTCCTTCTGGTCTCACTCTCTCCATCTCGGCCTCCTCCACGCTCTACTAGCCATTCCCTTCTCCGCCCTCGATGTCACCTGCTCTTCTCTAATCGATTCTCATGCCGCCCTGCTTCGCCTCCTCCGCTACCCTTCCCCTATGCTCCAGAGCAAATTCGGATTCTCCAAGATCATTGAATGGCTTATCTCTTTTGGGCTTTTTATTTTTGTCTACGAAAGAATTGGGTCTTTCTCTGTTCCCGCCTTCTTAATCCCTTGCTCCATTGCCTATGCATCTGGTTTCGGAAAGGTCAAGATGAGAAAGTTAACTTCCATTTCAAGTATAAAGTTTCGAAGTAATCATAGTTCGTTTGGTTTCAAAATTAACAGTTGCCTAACTTCTATCATGCTTAATCGGTTGAAAACGATGGTGGGGATTGGATTGATAATGTTCATGATCGTGGGATCTGTTTTAGGTCTTGTTTTCTTTTCTTATAAAATTGCACTGGAGGGGAAAGACGCAATGATTTCATTGAAGGTGCATCTGCACGAGAACGATTATGCAGATAGAATTGGTGTTAAGAAATGGATGGACGAGAACCATATACCAGAATTGATTGATTCTTATGCCACCAAAGTCTCTGAAACTCTGTTGCAGAATATCGATTCATTGGCGGCTCATTATAACGTCACGGAGATTGTGCACGGTGTGAGGAATTACTTAATCAGTCACTCACAAGGTTCTGTTAGATCTAGTGTTCCTGTCCAAGCTAGCGTTAGGCCAGTGTCTCAGAAACTTTCTTATATTCAGTCAAGGATAGGAAATGGACAGTGGAAGAAGATCTAGAGAGACATTGACGGGTTGTTTAGGGAATTGGCGTCTTTAATTGCCAGGGAAGGCTTGATGGGGGAGCTTAAAGCATTTTTACTGGAAAGTTTGGATTTGGCTAAAAGATTATTGACTTGTGGTGCCAATATATTGTTGTACATGGCTGTTTCTATAGTCTCAGGAGCTGCAGGGTTGGTGAATTTCGTATCTGAATTGATGGTGTTCTTATGGCTTTTGTAATATTTGATGACTTCAGAATCTGGGGGAGTGATGGATCATGTTTTAGATATGGTGCCGATATCAAAATCGACCCGGGTTCGGTGTGCTCAGGTTCTTGATCATGCAGTGAGTAGAGTGTTATTGGCTACCGCTAAGCTCACATTGTTTCAAGGCTGTTTAACATACCTCTTGTTTAGATTCTATCACATTCATTTTCTGTATACTTCAACATCTCTTTCTCTTATGAGTGCTATTTTACCCATCACACCAGCTCCATTGCTTGCAACAATACCAGCAGGTGCACAACTAGCCATGGAAAAAAGGTACATCGAAGCGATTCTATTAACAATTATACATCAGATACTGTTGGAATTTGGTACAAAAGCTATACAAGATGAGATACCTGGAAATAATGCCTATTTGACAGGGCTTAGCATACTTGGTGGCATTGCTGTTTTCCCCTCTGCTTTGGAAGTAATTAACTCTACTCTCTTTTAATGATTATATTGCTCTTAAATGCGTAATATTTCTATAGATTTCTCAATCCAAGCCGAGCGATAACTGATGAATCGCATTGTGGTGCGTGTAGGGAGCAATAATGGGCCCTCTGCTGATGACATTGATGATCGCTTTAAAAAGGCTATATGAGGAGTTTGTCCTTGGAAGCACACAGGGAACTACACGCTGATATTTGAGCTTTGTGGACCACTTTCTCTGGTTGGTTTCTTTTCCTAATGCAACCAAGTATTTGACATCGTTTTCTTTTATACTAGAATATATAGTAGAATTGGTGTGGCCTGTAAATTATGCCAATACAATACAGTAACTACATCATTTTTAGCAGCAGCCGTATTTACTGATGTAGAGAATGTATTTGCGCTTTCGATCCTCTTGTGTAATTAATTGCCTCTCCATTCACACACAGGTGCTTTGCTTGAACATCATTGTAACGGAAAACGGTATATTAATCTCTCACTTCTCAGTTGCTGCCATGGCTAGAGCCTGGCTGCGTGTTCAACTTCTCTACAATATAGCTGAATATAGACAGACCAAATCAATGACGAGAACCAATCCAATCCGAGGTTTTTTAAAAAAAAATAAAGAGAAATTAACAGTTGGAATTAAGGAAAATTAAAAGAAAAGTCATGCATATATAAATTCCCATCGCACTAAAGACGATCGAAGTTAATAAATAGCTTTGGGGTTATCCCTTTTCTTGATACGCTTGATGTATACGCTTAAAACCCGGTGATGTTGTTGACCTATAGTATGTTTTTGGGGCGGCCATGCAAAGGACTTCCATTTGCGTTGATAATAGCCGTTTTATGAAATTATGTTATTAATTATTTCAATATATTAAAATGCATGCGAATCAATGCCTTGTGGGGTGAGCACATGGGGCGGACCTGCGTACATACATGTGGATTGTAAGAGGAAATTTTTTTACCCTGATTATAAATTCACAAGAGGAAAATAAGGGATTATTTCTTCGACAATATTATTATTGATAATATAGATAATTAGGGTAGAAATTGGGTGCAGCAATTTTTTTTTACAAATAGCATAACTTATTAAAATTTTTAATATATTTTTTATTTTTTGGTAAAGAAAAGTTTAGATAGGTTCGGCACCGGTTTTCTATTAAAGTCAGGGTATAGCCCCAAAGCTCAGATAACGCTTATAGGGGACTTACGAGATCGCCTACCAAATGAGTCCTCGCAACAGTAACAGGAATCAAACTTACGTCTTTGTAAGATACGAGTCTATTCCTTATTATCTTTGTAAACTCTCGTTGCCTTTTTAATATTATTTGAGGTAATAACATAGTTTTTTTTTTATACAAGGTAATAACATAGTTTGAACAATGCACAGGCGAAACTTTTTTTTTTGTCCCTTTTAGCAATAATCTCATTCATGGGCCGACATGCATGTAGCCCAATAATTAGTATTCTTATGTAATGGGCATATGAATCCCAACGATTGAAATAACCATGTTTCAAAATATTTTATATCATGCATAAAAAAAAATTATATCAACAAAAAAAAACCCGACTCCTTTGTCTCCTGCCGCCAGAAAAAAAACCCTAGTCCTATTTCGGAAAAGACCAAGATGCTCTTCTTCTGAACTTCACAATCAACTTCGAAGGAGGAAGAAGAGTTGCGGAGAATAGCAGAAGCCAAGCTATGCCAAACAAGGAGCATAGAAAAAAGCGAAAGAGACAGAAGAAGAATAGGAAACCAACTCGTCAAAATGAGGCGAAGAGGAAGGTGCCAGATATTACTTCTGGAAAAGGAGTTGTTGACCACGATCCCGATTCTGGTTCTGCTAAGCGAAGGAAATTGCAAGAACCGTCCAAGGCCTCTAGTTTTCTCGACAAGGTATGACCATCTTTTGTTATGCTTGAATCCTTTATGTTTTAACTTCATGAATGTGATATGGCCAACAACAAAAAAATCAGAAATATGAACATATCATTTAGGAAATGTGGTTAATCTGAATACTGGGACATGTAGATGCGGGAGAGGTTGTCAGGAGGACATTTCAGGATGATTAACGAGAAGCTGTACACATGCACGTATGTACTCCTTAGAAATCTTGCTCACTGTTATTATTGAACTATTGTCTTCCATCATTTTAATATCGTCTTTAAGGCGGTTCCATCTGAGACTTGTAGATATTTATTTTATTTTAGGTATCCTCAATTGTACGACTGTTGCAATTATACACGTATTAGATCCCGGTTTTCTTCCTGAATGTAAACTTAAAGAAGAATTGAATGAGAATATCTGTTTCTCAGCCTTGTCTGTTCATATTCCAGTCGCCTAATCGTTCCCTGAATTTGTATTTCTTACCATGATTAGTTTGATGGTCCGTGACCTGTTATATGTTAGTATGTTACTGTTTTATTTATTATTCCTAACGCTGTTGTCATGATAAGAGTTATAAATTTTGGGCGTTCTTTTCAGCGGGGAAGAGGCGCTAAATTATTTTCAAGAAGACACCTCACTGTTTGAAATGGTAGGTATTGTTTCCAATTACAAAATTGTTTCATAGAAAGTGCACGATGTTTATGTTGTCATAGACTCGAGTCTGGTCAAATTAAGATTGACGTTTACGTTAATAGAATAAATAAACATATACACATACACAATCCTGCAACCAGCTATACGCATGCAGGCATATACACACTAAATGGTTTTAATCCTGATTTCGCTGGTTTTTTGCATCCTTCAAAAGAGAGAACATGTGGTGGATCAGTGGCCGATCATTGATCTACAATAAAGTAGTCTATTTGGAAGGGGACTGAACTCCAAATATAAGATAGTTGTTGTCAGGTTCACATAGGCTAAAAATAAGGAGTTATTGGAATGGTGTGGAAGTAATGAAAGATATGGCCACAAGATGATGTAAGCGTCAGCAGAATTTCCTTCCTCTATCTCTAAGAATCAAAGTCAAAACCCATGTTTGCCAAAACTGCCAGTGCCAACTCAATTGCATGATGTTTCCTTCCGAAGTATGTGTTAATAGGGGGCACTATATTAGTTTCTTGTTCAAGTTCAATACTATTCTAAGAAGCAGAAACCATAATGCGTGTGATTTTTAGAGTTTCTGATTATTAATGCAGCCTCTTTATCATTTATCTGCTAAAGATAATGGATTGAAATATATGGCTCAAACATGTATGTGTGTAGATATTCAATATCCATTGATACAGTACATTTTCACATAGCGAATCAGTGAGAAAATTTCCATATTTGTTGTGTCTTGAATCTTGATGGAATAGTCATACGCTCCATTTTCTGCCCCATAGTAGTATATTGATATGTTTGCATGTATTTTAACCTCATATTCCTGCACATTAATAAAATATACTTAGCGGTAAAATGTAAGAATATGATGCTTTTCTTTTTGGCAATATCAATTGCTCCTCTATTTATCTGGTTAGCAATAGTATCATGCAGGATACGAAATACAAATGTCACAATGGCCCGAGCAGCCTGTCAATGTCATCATAAACTGGCTGAAAAAACAGAGCCCTTCTCTGGTTGTAGCAGATTTTGGCTGTGGTGAGAACTTACTGTTCCCGACTACAAATTATAGTTGCTTTTTGATACCGTTCATGTTGTTCATCGGTTCCTTGCTTAATTGTTTATTTCCCCATGGTATTCCAGGGGATGCACTCATTGCAAAAAGTGTGAAGAATACGGTCTTTTCCCTGGATCTTGTCTCCAGAGATCCTAAGGTGATTGCCTGCGACATGGCAAAGGTAAGTACTTCTGCTTTTAAAGGGCAGTACACATTAAATTAATTTTCTAGCATTGGTCGTTAATCTTATCAGTTGCCTTTGCTTTAATACATTGAACTAAACAAAATCTGAACTGATGAATATAGTAATATGTATGCTTTTAAAAGAACTATGTTAAATGAAGGGGTTTGGGAGGCGCAGGAAAATGCTAATATCATGTGGAAGGAAATGGCTGACAAGGTACAAACGGTTGCTAAAGTAATTTTGGGAGAAGCTAAAGGTTTTGGTCGACGAGATAAGGAGACTTGGTGGTGGAACGAAGACGTACAAGAGAAAGTTAAGAACAAGAGAGACTGTTTCAAGGCTATAAACTTATGTGATAATACTGAAAATTGGGAAAAATATCGTTTAGCTAAGAAGGAAACGATGAAGGCGGTGAGTGTAGCTCGTTCTAAAGCTTTTGAGGAATTTTATAAGGAGTTAGGGACAAAGTCGGGAGAACGAAAGATTTATAAGATTGCAAGAGACAGGGAAAGGAAATCGAGGGATTTGGATCAAGTACGATGTATTAAAGATGAAGAAGGCAAGGTTTTGGTTGCAGATGGTGATATTAAAGAACGGTGGGAGACTTATTTTTACAAATTGTTTAATGACGAGGGAGGAGGGTCGAGTTATGAGTTAGGAGATTTAACACGAGAAGTTGAACCAAATTTGGCATTTTACCATAGGATCCGTGTTGGCGAGGTTAAAGAGGCGCTTAAGAAAATGGAAAATAATAAAGCGGTTGGACCTGACGGGATTCCTATTGAAGTTTGGAAGTGTTTAGGCGAAACGGGGGTGGTGTGGCTTGCTAAACTTTTTAATGTGATTTTAAGTTCTAAGAAAATGCCTGATGATTGGAGGAAAAGTACTTTAGTTCCTATCTATAAAAATAAAGGGGATATTCAAAATTGTGCAAATTATAAAGGGATAAAGCTTATGAGTCACACTATGAAGTTATGGGAAAAGGTAATTGAACACAGGTTGAGATTAGAGACTGATATTACGGAGAATCAGTGTGGTTTCATGCCAGGTAGGTCTACAATGGAGGAGATTTATTTATTAAGGGGGTTAATGGAAAAGTATCGGACCAAAAGAAGAGACTTGCATTTGGTCTTCATTGATTTAGAAAAAGCGTATGATCGAGTGCCAAGGGAGGTGCTTTGGAAAGCTTTGGAAAAGAAAGGTGTACGGATAGCATATATCAAAGCAATAAAAGATATGTATGAAGGGGTAACTACTACTGTAAGAACGTCTGGGGGAGAAACAAAAGATTTTACCATAAAGATTGGTCTACATCAGGGATCATCTTTGAGTCCTTATTTATTTAATCTGGTAGTGGATGTTCTAACTAAGCCTATTCAAGACGAAATCCCTAAGTGCATGCTTTTTGCGGACGATATAGTTCTTATGGTGGAGTCAAGAGAAGAGATCAATTTTAAACTTGAGTTATGGAGAAGTACTTTAGAGTCGAAGGGTTTTCGTCTGAGTAGAAGTAAGACTGAATACATGCATTGTAATTTTTCTAAGAGGCAAGTTAGAAGTAATTTGGAGGTCAGATTAGGAGATCAAGTTATTCCACAAATAGATAAGTTCAAATATTTGGGATCAATTATACAGAAAGATGGTGAAATTTTGGAGGATGTTAATCATAGAATCTAGGCTGGGTGGTTTAAATGGAGAAAGGCTACTGGGGTTATATGTGATCGGAAAGTACCAAATAAATTAAAAGGAAAGTTTTATCGTACTGCTATAAGACCAGCAATGCTTTATGGAAGTGAATGTTGGGCTTTAAAAGGACAACAAGAGCATAAAGTTGGGGTAGCCGAAATGAGGATGTTGAGATGGATGTGTGGGCATACAAGAAAAGATAAGATTCGTAATGAACAAATACGGGGAAGAGTTGGAGTGGCACCTATTGCGGAGAAAATAGTGGAGAACCGTCTTAGGTGGTTTGGACACGTACAAAGAAGGCCAAGGGATGCGCCGGTGAGGAGGGTGGATCAAATAGTATGGAGTCCGGTTAAAAGGAGTAGAGGAAAGCTAAAGAGAACGCTCAACGAGGTCATTGAGCGGGATCTCCTGGTCAATAACCTATCCAAGGATTTAGTTTTTGACAGAGCACAATGGCGTCGTATGATCCATGTAGCCGACCCCATTTAATGGGAAAAGGCTTTGTTGTTGTTGTTGTTGTATGCTTTTGTTTACCCCGAAAAAAATATGTATGCTTTTAAAAGCTGGAATCTGTAATTACCGTGTTGGGTGATTATGGCTGTACTGTACATTGAACGCTACCTTTTGTGGTAAAATATTGAATGCAGGGTCCAGAAAGGTGAACAATCCAAAATCTTTTTGTTTGAAGACTTGAAATTAGGATAATTTATGGAGTCCCTGATCTTTTCCGTGGTTATGTGATGCAGGCACCCCTTAGCACCTCATCTGTTGACGTTTCTGTCTTCTGTCTTTCATTGATGGGGACCAATTACTCAAGTTATCTTGAAGAAGCATACAGAGTCCTTAAGCCAGGGTTTGCAACTTCTATGCCTTAAGCTTTTAAGATTAGCGATGCTTTTCCAGTAAGGGTCTGACTTACATATTTCTTAACAGTGGCTGGCTTTTAATAGCAGAAGTAAAAAGCAGGTTCGATCCAAATACTGGAGGAGCTGAGCCAGAAAAGTTTTCAGCGGCTATTTGTGAGCTTGGGTTTCAATCTGTCAAACAGGTAAGATAATTCTCTTTTTTGAATGAACTCTATAATATACCCTTTGCTTGTGCTGACTTTTATAAGGAACATGCAGGACTTCTCAAATAAGGTGTTTATTTTATTTTACTTTAAGAAGGTGAGTCCATTTTTCTCAACCTTTTGTTATTTACAGTTTGTTATTGATCCTCACTCCTGAAGTTAAACTTAGCTTACCCCTTTGTCTGTAGGATAAGCAAAATTCTAGAATGAAGGAAGTTGAGTGGCCTTTATTGAAACCTTGTTTGTACAAGCGCCGTTGAGATGATATATCATACCGGTGATGTTAGTTTTTTTTTTTTAAATAGTAGTTACAGGGCATTTGGTTAGTTTAAATATATTTTTTCTTATGAAAAATCAATATACATCTTATTGTTTTATTATTTAGTATTCTATTTATAAAAGTATTTTATAAAAAATATAAAATGACTATTATTTTTATGGTCTGTTACTAGAGTTGAGTTAAAAGGTGACGGAGGTGAACTACGTCTAGTTAGTAGTTAATTAATTAAGAGCAATCACGATTTTGATTAAGTCATTTTCAACTTCGGTAGGTAACTTTTTATTTGGTTTACATTTAACATCTTTGTAATTTAGATATTGCGAACCGATCGGATGTCTTGGAGGTTTCAATCTTTTTCCGGCCACTAATTGGAGGCCTGAAGGATCAATAAATTTCGCATACGATGTAGTAATAATATATATATCAAAATCTCGCTTGTCTAATAATGAACGAGCTTCAAGAATTAATTCTCGATTCACTTGGCTGATTGAGCTGAGAACTGACAGTAGGTTTTTTTTATATAAGAGACAATTTTATTAATAATTAAATAAAATGATGCCTAAAAAAGAAAACGGCTTCAGCACTAATATGCTAAAGTAAACTGTGCCTAACGACATAATTGCATGCACTTATTGACCAAGACATTGAAAGAACTTTTTAGGAGTGAAATGGTAACGGGTGATTTAGATAAGTTTGGATTAACTTTTAGAAAATAATTTCAAGAGAAAGGTAATAAAAATAGTTTTGGAGAAATAGTAATTCCTGAAAAAGTAAAAAAACTTCCTCTGAAAACCATGATTTTCTACCCCAAACACTTTGTGCCAATAGTTACAATACTCCTGTCATAAATTTGACTAGATATCTGTTGGGCCGATTTCAAGAACTCGTGGTTTGGTCCAGCTTGAGATTTCCAAGGGCCTGATGGGGTTGGGTTGAGCCCGAGTTGGCTGATTAAATTTTAAAATTATTTCTTGAAGAAAATTATAAAAGGTAATGATATTTATTGGTCAAAAGTATAATTCACTTGAATCAAAATAATGCCCCTCAATAAAACATTTAAAAGTAACATTCAAACTTCAATATAAGGAATCAACTAATTTGAAGTGAAATTAATTTGAGAGGTGGGGGGGCTTGTCTGAGCTAGCATTGTGCCCTTTACCTGGCCTAACCCACCCTGAAGTGAGCAGCACGGTCGGACGATTAGAGAGATGAAAGGAAAACAGCACAAGAGAAAAGCTTTAACAAGTATTCAGGAACGGATGCTCAGCCCAAGTACTTCGTGTGCTTTTATGATTCTACCCTCATCTCTCGCACGTAACCTGGCTCTGAAGGTGGAAAATTGAACGGAACATGACCTGTATACCATAAATAAATGGCGAGTCACTTTGATTAAGAAAAGTTGCATAAATAACCACCAGAAGTTCAGAAGCATAATTTGAATTTCAACCCAGGAGTACCACTGTACAGTTCAGCATGAAATGTACAAACTGAGCTACACAAGGGCAGCTAATGGTACACTAATCAGTGTCTTCATCATCAGCATCGCCGGCATCTCCAGCATCATCTCCAACGCCTTCGAGTAATTTGTCAACATCCTCCCCCAACTCCAGCAATCTAGCGCTAAGCTTATCCACCTTGCTCTGTTCTTGCCCTAAGCAGACAAGCAGATCATTCAGTTCACCTTCACTCTCCTTTTGTGCTTCTTCCCTTGCTTCAGCTCTTATGGCCTCCACATCAGGGAACGTCGACAATCCACCGCTCTTCAGAGCTTTCACCTCCTCCAGTTGGATATTAGACTGCTCAAGGCTATTGTAGGCATCAGACAGACTCCTCAGATCAGATTCCATCTTTCCGGCTAAGTTACGATACATGATTGCCTCAGATTCAACTTTGGCCTTTTCCGCTTTAAGGATCTCTATCCTTTGAGATGACTCCTGCACATCTCTGCGGAGTGTTTCTAGTTGGACCCTATCTGAGCCCCCATTCACTCTTTGCTCCGACTGGGAATTATGACCACCTGTCTTAGCCAGGTCCTCAGCCAAAGTTGCATTCCGGACAAGAAGGTTCTGAAATGGTAAAAAACGACACAGAATTACTAAGTCAAGTAAATGTCAAGATTTGCTAAACAATGCATTCTACAATGCCGTTTGATATGATCCAGAGGTTCTTGATCCCTCCCATTGTGTCAATTCGTTCTCCATCACAACAATGATATGTTCAAGTGATATAATAACTACAAGATCACCTGGTATGTTATGTGGTTGATAATGGATTTACTTGGTGTTGAATAAAATAATTTTGTCAAGAACAGTATTTTTGTAGCATCCTTCATAGAACTGATGCTGTTACTTAGCTAAGGTCACAAAGACGTTATTAACCACACTCAAGAATCTCACTTCAACAAATCTAAGGCCATTAGAAATATGCAAATAAATGCTCTCCAATTTGTAGGGTTTAATTCTAGCACAATTCAACCAGTTTCCTCCCAATGGCAGAAAGGAAGATTTTTAAAACAGATTCATCACTTACCTTGTGATGCTTGTAAAAATATTTTAAAAGAAACAGAAATATAGAAATGAATACCTGAATTTCAGAGCACTGCTTCTCAACAAAAGTTTTGAGCCGCTTTATATAGTCGCTGTCACTTTCACTGGTTTTCTGCTCCAATTCTGCAGGAACCACTGCCACATTGATTTTTGGATGACTATATACGTCCACAATCTGATCTCTAATATCTGTTTCCAGTCTTTTGACGAGATTCACAAAATATGAATCCAAGATTGAGGAGAGAATTGGATGATCAAGATTCCCCTGTTTCGACAAATCATTCTCATCTACATCTTGAATATCAGCCATGCTATTAGCAGATGATCTAGTGAATGTTTTACGTGTCAGGCCTGACCCTGCATTTATAAAGATTAAACTTTTCTGCATTTCATCAAACTTCAGAAAGTACGAACTAAGGCCAACTTTCTGGCTCACAGAATCAACTATGGCAAATGCATCCTTTCCACTCTCGCTAGACTTGTTATAGATCACACATTCCCCCAAGACAACTGCTGCCAAACCCCTTATGCACACTGTCGCAGATGAACTTGATATCAACTCAAGAAGATAAGTAAGGTGGGGGCGAGCATCTAGGAAGCAATGCACCGCATTAGGGCAATCTGCTAGCCAGGTAACCAGTAATTTCAAGATTATTGCTTCAACATATGAGTTTCCTGACGCTCTAGACTTTCCATCCTTGCTTTTCATGGAAGAGGCAAGGGCCAAATATTTCACCATCCGATGCATTAATGGCTCTGGACCTCCTAAAGATGGCACAGGTGCCTCAATTTCTATTTGTAAAACCTGCAAATTGTCTCATAAGATGCTGGCCATTTTTCCACATTTTTTTCTGGGGGAAAAGACGGTGGGGGGCAATAATACGTTTATATGTAGCACCATATGTTAAGGCCTAAATAGAGGTATGACTAATAGCACATATACAAAAAAAGTCAAGCAGTGAAAACAACAGGAATGCTGCAAAAGTCTATGCAGCACATTTACATGCACAAAATAAGATGGAGAATTGCATACCCTTTCTTTGCACCGGAGATTGTCCTTCAATACATGAGATAGAACACTGGCAGCTCTGCTACAAATCTGCAGTCCAAAAATAGTTAGCTAGATAGTCCTCGCACAAGACCAAAGGCCCTGAATATTTGCAACAGCACCCAACAATTCTGCAGGTATCAGTGTGCACCAGAATTTAACAACAGGGAAAGAACAGATACCTCAAGATCACCATCAGTTTCACCCCAAGTAAGACCATGTAGTAGCATGCTGCAAGAGAAACAATTCACATCACAATCTCAATTTTTTACGGACGTTTAACAAAATACATGATTATTTAGAATCAATACGAGAAAGATTTTTTTTAAAAAAAGGAGAAAAATCCAATATTAGCATTATTCCAGAAATATGTGATACCCGGCCAATAATCATTTATACTAGGTATAGGACATGTAGGAGAGCCAATGAAGGAGTAGATGAACAAGATAGTGGCCATGGGCAGTCACAACAGAACACTGAAGTTGTTAGCAGCAAATTGGAAATAATGGGAGAGAGGAGAGTTACTTCCATACCACCATAGCTCCATTAACACCACCTTTAGACAATTTATTGTTGTTCTATTTAATAATTATTGTTTGATGTTTAATTAGGTCTCATAAATAGTTGCTGCAGGTTAATTTGTGGCAGCCAAGAATTATTTTCGTTCATTGTAAACTGGGAGATTCTCCTACGCTGTTATTAAAAGGGGAAGAGTGAAATCCTCGCTAAATCTTTTTTAGTAGAATGTCCTTCAGTAAAAACTCAGCTTGCAATCCTACTTTTATCAATAAGCTTTATCATTAAAGCACAAAGAACAAAACAAACCTTCCAAAAGACATATTGACATCCTCCTCAAGAGGAGCACGATTCATAGGATATGGCTGTGGAATTAGTGTAGATGCCAGCATTGATTGGCTATCAGCATTTTTCTGATTGACACAAGTTAGATTAAAAAAATTAAAAAAAAGAAGAATCTGAAATGAAACATGTCTTGTAAAACAGCAATTGTGGGCATAAATTATTGTTTTCTTTATAATAATAACAGGCACGAACATGATTTCCTGACTGGTATTTACGTAATAAAAATAGCCAAGTTTTTAGAACTAAAGCAAAAGGGAAGTAGATGTCAGTGATGCTCACTACTTGCAATTCCTTAGTTTTGTTAAGAAACAAATATGGTGAAAAATTCTTTCAAAGATGGAGTATGCGTTAGCCACCTCACAAAAGCTTTTGAAAACATAATCAGCTGCAACAAACTCTTGCATGCTAGAAGTCCGCAATATGATTCTTAGTATTGAGTTCAGAGCAGGTTCTACTTGTGGCTCCTCTCCAAGATATTTGCTACCAAGAGCATCAAGGTTCTTTGAATCACCAGCAATCAGATCACCAATACATCGCATTGCCTACCAGAGGATAAAAATTTAGCAGTAAAATAACCAGGCTTCCTTCATACTTCGGAATATCATATGTGCCTCAAAGGCAAAGAGAGTACAGGCAGGAAAGAAACTATGTGAGAGAACAAAAAATAATATGAGGGAAAGCTATCTTACCTCACAACGAACAGCAACAGGCGCCCACTGGTTTTCAACGCCTAACATCAATAAATAGTCCAATACCTTTTTCTACCACAAAAAAAGGTATAGATATCAGCACACAGCTATTTTATTACAATCATAATGCTAGACTGAGATATTTCACAAACCTGAACTAGAGTTGTCTTGTTCGCCTGTTTATTCAAATCTTTCCCAGGATCAGCCTCAGCACCTCCCATTATCAACAGTTTAATAGTCTCCAACGCACTGAGTAAATTGATTGTCTACTGGCATGTTGTTTGTCTCAAAGACATAAGAGTCGCCCACAAGTGTTGAGTAATAGCATATCTCACAAGGCAAAAGAAGCAAGCATCTAACCTTCTGTTGAGTGAAATTACTTCCTCGCAGCTTCAAAATTGATATCAAAGAATCGAGTCCTATAGTTTCCCTTAGTAATATCTAAATCATAAAAGTTCACATCAGTATCAGAACAAAAACTCCAATAGACAAAAGTAGCTCATAGAATCAACAAACCTGATTGGAGCCATTGTTACGAAGCAAATTGTTCAACAATTCCAGACAATCCTGTTCAGTAATTGTGTATGAATTCGTATGTCAATAATCATAAAATGCGTATGAATTGACCAAAAAATTCATAAAATTCTATGCAAATATAATTGTAGAATAAAAAATTGTGCATGAATTCTTATGTCAATAATCATAAAATGTGATTTTCAACTTCAAAGATAAAGAGCCTAAAAATCATACATATCTTCATAATAAAAAATATGGACAGAGGGAACATAAAAGTTGTCCATTATCATACTTGTGCATGGATAGATTCATAAAGAAAAATAGCTCATAGATAATGGCAAATAAAATATGAAATGATTTCTTAAACACGAAGAAAATGTGAATTATACATGTGTGAGTCTGTGTGTGTATTAATACATGACTAAACTGCAAACATGAACACTCGCATGCATGTTTTAGCTACTGTCATCAAGTAGGCATACATCACCTGTACAACAACACCACCATCTGAACCCCCCTCCTCTTTTATGATACTGAAAATCTTCTCAAATGCGCCTTCAAAGACAACAATCTTTTGAATCTCCTATAATCACAATTTTGTTTAGGAATTAGGATAATTAAATATTTTAGCACCAAATGAAACAGAAAAGGAAAAACATAAAAACTAAAGAAGAAAAGGTTGACCATGAAAACAAGGGCAAAAAGTCACCTCAGCTTCACGGATTAGGTGAGTCAGGAGTAATAAGGCTTCATTACGAATTACCTGGAAGGTAAACCTTTATCATTCTCTCAGTAACAATAAAAGCAGAGAAACAATATTCTAATTTCTAATACATGATCAGCAGGTTTCAGAATTTCTCTCAAAAGGAAAATATCAAGCAAACTTGTCACAGAAGGTTTTCAAGTTTCAATAATAATGTCTGGTTTGGGCTGGCTTATTAGCCAGCTTATCAGAGCTCATCTAGCCCAATAAGCACTCACCAACCAGCTCATACCAGTTTGGATAAAACTACTAAAATAGCATATGATGCTTCTATGGTTTTATCAGCTTGAAATCAAGCTTACCCAACCTGCAAAAGCTCAACATAGCTTAATGCCAACTGTTTTAATTATACTTCAGGAAATAATTTTTCTCACTTTCCAACTATAGATGCACTTCTTGGAGTGTCTATCCAAATATAAATTAGCTAAATTTAAACCATGATTGTGGTGGTAGAACTTACTATAAGCTTTTCTTGATTAAGCACTAAACTAAGTTGCTATTCCAATCAAGATTTCAAGACTGTACCTCACGGTCCATAAGCATATCCATTAACCGAGTTATACCTCGAGGAATCGTCAATATAGCTTCCTGTAACCTGAAGAGGAAATCAACAAGGGTGTTTTTGAAGCTATAAACAGAAATGGTAGCCATATAACTTATACCTTTGTGGGAAGTTAGACAGCAGGGCAGTCAAAAGTTGCAGCGTATAATATCTTACATAGAAATCGTCCTCTGTCTGTCAACATATCCCCAAGGAAAAAAGGTTTTGGAAAAAATATTATCACTTACATGCACAATCCTAGAAATCAAAATAAGCTCAGGCAAGAACACATTAGATGATTTTAGAAAATAAAACTTACCAACAAACTTATAAGAAGAGAAATGCTTTCTGCTTCTCTGGAAAGCAAATCGCTGTTCATCAAAGCTGGCTGAACTTCATTACTTGATCCTTTTACATGATTAATAGGAGTCAATGCAGTTACAAGAGTTTCAAGGGCACCTCGAACCTGCATCAATATAATTGTTGCTGAACTAATTATTGAGACTTAGTAAGATGAAAGACAACAGCATAACTCTAGGGGAAGAAGCGAAAACCCAGGAAGAGTTAAAGATCTAAATAAAGAACCACAGCAAGAACCTACATGAATGTTTTGTAAGTGGCAAGGAAAAATAAAAACCCTCATAATCTAACAGAGCCCCACAACTAAAGAAGGCAAGCACAGCCAACATACTTATACACCATGATCAATTGATGATTGGAGAGCTGCAATAGTAGCAATGAAATCTTTCAAAATTTGCAAGGAAACTGGTTTGAAAATGTGATAAATGAATGAAAATTAAAACCTTATGCCAATCGAGTCTATGAAAGAGATGGTATTACATAGAATACTGCACCCCACAGTTTAACGCCATATTTACTTTAGCAAATTATACCTGGGTATGATAATTGAGTAGTTAATAAAATATTCACACAAATCAGTTTTGAAAGAATTCTTTTTCCATCATTTATCTTATTGAGTAATGAGCTTGACAATGTGGATCCTTGAACAACACAAACAAGACAGAAGACATAACACAGACAAAAAGTTTGTCACCATTTCAATATCATCTCTCTCTTCCTTTAAGACCCCTAGCATGACAGGAAAACCTGCAAAGATGCATAAAAAATGTAACTCAAGATAGGATAAAAAACCAGATGATGTTCTTAAGAGATGAGACGTACCCATTGCTCCAAATGCTAGCTGTGCAGAATTACTTTCTGATACAACAAGCTGGAGCTCGGCAATAGCATTTCTCCTATCTTCTGCCAGTTTACCATTGCTGATCCGGTCAAGCAATCTTTCAATATAGCTATTAAGACAAGCCAAATAACAGTAATAAGTCATGAGTACAAGGCAATCGAACAAGTTAGGACAGTGTTACAAAACTGGTTGTATGAACCATAATAGTTTGATCAGACGATCAGACAACATAAAATAAAAGGCAATAAAAAATATTTCAAATAATCTGAAGAAAACAAGTCAATCAGCCTTTGGAGGTCAAGAATGTGTTTGCAACAATGTATTGCACCAAGAAAAATAAAAGAAGATGAGATATTGGAGAAAATTAAGTGAAGTGATATGAAACTGGAACGAAATCCATAAGCACTAATATCTATATTTTTATGACATTAATGGTCAAATTCATTAAAGGCATAGAATGAATCTGAAAATTAAACATCTTACCTATCTTCGTTTGAAGAAGAATTCTCGTTGCCAAAAACAAGCCCAACAACCCCCTGCACCAGTACAGGTAAATGAATTTCTACATAAACAGAAAACAGAAGGTACATTTGAATCATCATAGTCCAGGGTTGCTCACTACCGAATGAAAGTGCAATGACCAGTACCTTAAGCTAGGAAATCAGAAATGAAATAAGGAATTACCAAAACAATGACAGCAGTAGAACACAATCAGATGACAGTGACATCTGCCTCTACTCTCTACAAGCTACACTTACTTGCCACAAACGCGGAACTAAATCTTCTAACAAGTTTTTCTTATTGTTTACAATTCCAAGCTGAAGTGATAACTAACGATTGCAATCGACTCGTAAAATACTAGAAAGAGAAGGTTCGGTTGTAAACTATATTAATCACATTACATGTTACAAACGCTGCTTATAGTCATTTCCTAATAATTCGGGAACAATGTACACATAACGAATGAAGCGACGTCAGAAGTGTGAGAAAATGGGCAGGGTTACCTTGTATCCAGACACCAAGTCCATTTTCCTAGATCAAAGACTGCTACAGAATCCTAAAAGAAAAGGGGGGAAAAGCTAAGGAAAATCAACACGGCTCGTACCGGTGAAAAACAAGAAGACAACTTGATTGGAGCAAAAAGTGTTACAGAAAATAATCATCTAGCAATACATCAGAACCCTAGAATAAAGATTAAGCGCGAAGTTGAGGGAATTGAGTTTAAGATTACAAGATGGAGGGAGACAGGAATCAATTGAAAACAGAACGCACGGATCGAAAAAGGAGTTAGATGTGGCGTATTCTGGTGACGATCTTTTGCGTGGCTGATTCTAGTGTTGCGCTGGAGTTACAAGTCCGACCGACGAGATGCTGAATGGCTTTTCTTCTCGCAATAGTATTCACGTGGGCACGGCACATAATATAATATGACTATTACCTTGTGGTAGTTGAAAATTAAGATATATTTTTGAAATTCAAATACATCCTAAATAATTATATCTCTTGTCAGTTTTAAAATCAGTAATACCGTCTAATATCTATCTTATATATACAAAAATCGGGGGAAATCTGGCTTAACAAAAACGCTTTATAGTGCAGCCCATAAACAGCTGTCCCAACTTAAAAGAAAAAAGGCTCCTCATATTGTAAGCCCATATACAGCTGTCGCTTTTAACAAAAAGCCGTTATGGCCAAGCCCGGAAACAGCTGTCGCCATTTAACAAAACGCGTTTATTGTCAAGCCTAAAAGCAGCTGTCACCATTTAAGAAAAAGCCTTTATTGTCAACCCGAAAACAGCTGACGCCATTTAACAAAAACTCTTTATTGCCAAGCCCAAAAACAGCTGTCACCAGTTAACAAAAATACGTAATTGTCAAGCCCGAAGACAGTTGCCTCAACTTAACAAAAACGATTTATTTTACTGCCCAAAAATGGCTGTCGCCACTTAACAAAAACGCTTTATTGTAGAGACCAAAAGTAGCAGTCGCTACTTAACAAAAAGGGTCTTTTGTACAGCCCAAACTTCTCACTCAGTGGAAACGCCCAAAACAGTATATTCCAGGCTTTATAGCAATTAGCCCAAACTTTTCTACCAACGCCAAATGATGTGGATTTGATTAAATGACCCAGAAAAATATGTTCTGGACTATCCATTGGATTTCTGTCAGTGTCATAACCCAAGCTTATTTCTCAAATCCATAACCCTAAGCTTAAAAGTAATATTTTTAAAAATAAAGGTAAATATTAGTATTATCTAAAAATAAGAAAAATTTATCCCTATCCTTAAATCGTAAGTAAGTCTAACCCTTTTTTAAAAAATTTTATTTAAAAAAAAAAAAGAAGGGTAGACATTTCCACAAAATGCAACTAAAATTGGATATTTAATATTATGATTCAAAATAAAAACAAAATGAGTAGACATTTATGGCCCTGAGGTTTACAGTGATGAATAATTGAAAGGGCATATTAGTCTTTGTATATTAAAATACAAATTTCAAATAAAAATTATAAATCTTTAAATGCCACGTGGTCAGACCAAACGCGCATATAAATGCCCCTCCCATCTAACTTCGACTTTTAGTTCCATTTTTACTTTCTTCAAAAACTTCTCCATCCGCTCCAGCCCGCTAAATTAAGAAAACTTTCCTATGTATCACGTCAGTAATATAAAATTGGGATTATTAAGAAAAAGCCCCTCGTTAAAAAATATTTGTGATAAGAACCTACGATACCCCTATGTAAAATTTGTAAAATATCAGTATTTTTATATATACAAATTTATCATATTATTTTCACCAATAAAATTTTTAATAAAAAATTTCCCCCTAACTTTCCTATAAAATTTAATTTACGCTCATTTCTATGTTTTTTTCTTTTTCCTCCTTCTTTCTGTGCTTTTTTTATTTGGGCTCTCCTTCCTCCATGTGTTGGTTTGGGTACATTGATTAACTATAAACTAATTGTTAATAGGAGGTACGGTGAGAAATAAGTTTATATTTTATAAAATATGCGAGTTCGATTCTAACTGTTATTATAAGAATTTTTTTAATAGACAATCTCATAAGTACCCTATAAACACTCTCTGAGTCCTAGAGTTGTGCTTTAGTCCAGTGAAAAACTAACGCCGAACTTACCTAAATCTTTTTTTTTTTAAAACAAACAAACTATAAACTACTTAAGCAATTCGATTTTGAATAAGAAATTTACCAAGTTTGACTTCGGGGAGGGCAGAAATGAAGAACAGCTGCAGCTGTATTCTTAATATCGTCGTCATAAAAAACATTAAACTTCCTCCTCAAACTCATTGTTTCAATCGCGAGTTAACATATGTTGTGATGGTCCTCGTTGATTAGTTAATTTATTTAACTCTATTGTCCTGATTACTGGCTCGAAAAAGGAAGTAATTTATACATATACAATTAGAGACACGACACGTCGTTTTTGGGAAGCTGTCGCTGGGAAACAAGGAACGGCATTTGTAAGAGTCGTCCCCAAACAAGGGATAATCAAAACGTTTTCCAAATTATCTGTGACGTTGCAAACAGGAAGATAGTCATGAGGTAGTTGTTGTTTTCCATTCGCTCTCCATTTTTCTTGGTCAATGTATATATATATATAGAGAGAGAGAGAGAGAGAGAGAGAGAGAGACAGACAGACAGAGAGAGCATATCTTCAAGCTTGTTTCACTGAAAGTGAAGCAGACAAATGAAACATTCCAAAACGGTGGGTGTTCTGTGCCCTAACAAGCGCTGATTATTCGTCCCGGAAAGTGATAAAGATGATATCGAGACCTGTGAATAATGAGTTTTTAAGTTTTTTTTTGTTTGTATGGATAATATTGGATCAACGAACCTCACCAACTCATTCATGACTCATTCTATCACTGTTATATTGTGGATGCAAGAGTTCTGGTCCTTTATCCATATGATGCGACTCGGCTTCATAACAAAGCTAAGTCTCCCGTAATACATATAAGTCTTGTTTCCCTGCGTTTCATTTAAGAATTATTGGATGCCTTTATATTTATAGTATGTATCATCGCATATAAATAGCGCATTGAATTATCTAAACGAACGATGGCATGTTTTTGACGCTGAGACAAATCGGAATTATAATTAAAAGGGGCCAGTATTTGTGATTCTATACTGCTTAAAGAGTGAAGGATATGCTCAAGTGGACTTGGTGTGAAGTGCGAACCTTCTAGAAAGCTACGCACCAGTGGAAATGGGATTGACTAATACGTAGAATAAGTTCCATACACACTCGTCCGCATGTATATATCCTATTTAAAAAAATATTTAGTGAGATTTGTAAGAAGTTGTAAACAAATATTATTTTAATAACAGGAAAAACAAGCACACGCTGCAGATACATATATATATTTTCTCAATTATTAATTAAGTACTTATAACTTTTTTTCTTTTTATTAAATTATTCAATTTTATTCTGTTAATATTGTTGCCTTCTATAATTTTATTATATTGATAACGTCAACCCCTATACAGATACACTAACAGTATTAGCATAGCAAATTTAGATAATTTAATAAAGAAAAAAAAATATAAATACATAATTAAAAGAAACATTGAAAGAACGTACAGGTGCCTACCTACAAAAGGTTTGTTTGGATAAGATTTTAAAAAATGACTTGTGAAAAAAAAGGGTTTATGGACAGCTTATGAAAAAAGGTTTTTAGAGAAGAGTTTATGGAAAAAAATGGTTTTAAATAAATAAGTGTTTGAATAGTTATTTTTAAAATGACTTTTTATATTGGTAAATTATAAAAAATGGTATGATTTGATTTAAAGTAAGAGAGAGGGTAGAGAGGAGAGAGGTAGAGAAAATATAGGAGAGAGGGTAGAGAGGAGAGAGTGTGTAAGAAAAAGTAAGAGAGATGAGATAGGGTGTAAGAAAAAGTAAGAGAGCGGAGAGAGGGTGTAAGAAAAAGTAGGGATAAGATAGTAATTGGATAGTCTATAAGCTTTTTTACTGTTGAAAAAGATAGTTTTAATAGCTTATTCAAAATCATGGTTTTGCCCAAAAATATTTATGGATAAATATGACTGTTTGTTTTAAAATTTTTTCAAACTAAGGTTTTGCCCAAAATAGCTTCTAAAACTATGGTTTTGGGTGTATCCAAACACACCCAAAACAGGTTTCTCTTAATAAAAAACTAATGAATACTCTATCTTTTTTTTATACAAAACGATCAGTACTATCATCGATTTGTAATTTGTCATGGGAAATGGCTAATATATATCAGGGAAGAGAGTTTTGTCATTTTATTCTCATGTTTAACAGTCAGTTTTAGAGGAGGTCAGGCGGAAGATTCAGACCAATATAGAAAGGAGGTTGAGATCCAGGTTGTGAGAATTTGGAAGGAATCAGAGTGTTAAGGAACAAGGCGAGTCCCACCTTGATAATCCTTAATTCCATACGCCACAAACGTCCCGTCACTCAACACAAAGGCACAACCACTATTGGCTTGCGAGGGGCCCTAGCTATTCCTTCAATGACGAAGATGGTTGAAGTTGAGTTTGAATCGGTGCCAATATAGAAAAGAATTTTGAGAGAACTACTGTAAACTGAACACGTCAATCCTTGAATATGATCAAATTATATAATAGTTTAAAAAAATCACTCCCCCAGTCCTTTAAGAGTGGTTTGACTTTATTAGAGTTAGTACTTAGTTTGTACTTGGATAAATTTTAAAAAAAAATTACAAAGAAAGAGGGTATTTTTGGTAGCTTTTAGAAAACAATTACTGAGAAAGAGTTTATAAAAAAAATAATTATAAATAAATGAGTGTTTGAATAATTATTATCAAAAATATTTTTATAATTAAAAAATTATCATAAATTGTATCATTTTATTAAAAAAAGGAAAAATGAGAGAGGGGACTGGGTGAAAAAGAGATAGGAGATAGGAGAGAAAGTTGAGAAGAGTGAATATAAATGAGAGATGAGAGAGAAGAGGGGAGAGAAAATAGAGGAGAGGGAGTATACGAAAAATTAAGGGTAAAATATTAATTAAACAGCTTATAAACTCTTTTACTGTTTTAAAAGCTACTCTTATCAGCTTAGATTTAGGAAGATTAATTAATAGTCATATTAACATTTTTTTGAAAATTAGATTTAGTTATAATTAATTAATTAATTTAAATTTTTTAATAAAATAAACTAAAGGATAAGTATTATTTGAATAAACGTATCTATATTATTACTCAGTGGAATGAGCGGGGGCTTACAAAGTGGGCAAACTCGATTGAGACTGGGATCGCGACTATAGCTATAAGCAAGTTCATTGTGAATGGACCAAAACCAAAAAACACATGGCTTCTTTCCCTGTCTGATTGGTATGTTTTTTAAATGGTATTTAAATTTGATCTGACTATTTTTTTTATTATTGTGATATTTTATAAACTACAATTAATGAAAATAATTTACTTTTTTTTTTTCCAACCATTTAAAGGCATATCTCTATTCTGCTGCAGTGGAATCAATTTCCCAGGGAATCAAGACGACATTCTTGAATGGATATTACTACATGTACAGCCACATATACATAAATTTGACAGCTAAAATATTCCTCTCCTTTCTTAAAGGTAAGAGACCTTTCTAAACGAAATTATATAATCATTATTACACGCGTAACCCTTTTAGAGATATACATTATGGATTTTTTTTTTGTTTATTATATTTGTCGGTTTGTGTATTCATTTTATTCCATTAACACCAGATGAGTGGAAAACTAAAAGGCTTCACCTGTTAAATTGTTGAAATATGTTATTTTTATTTTAAAAAACATTAGAAAATAAGTAAAGTCGGAAATGAAAAAACTCAAATCTTAATATCTTATGAATGCAAAAACTACAAAAAAAACTGTGTAAGAGAAATACTACATATTTAGGATCATTAATTAATAATTCAAAATCTAAATTAATCACATGTACTGTATATAAAATAGTCATGCCCAAGAAAAATCATTTGGAACTCAGCTTCGTGGTTTTAAGAATTGACAGGGCATTCATCGGACGAATCAACAGCGCCAAGTATCTTATGATCTTATCCAGTAAATTCCTACGATCGTCTCATCGCCAACTAAAGAAAATGATTAGAATTGTTTGCACTAAAATAAAAAATAGAAGGGTTCGAGAAAATCTAGGTGAAATGCCAATAGCATCTTCTCCCCTTAATCCAAAGGCTTAAATATATAAAATTTACATAAATTTTACGTTAATTTCATGTCAATTGTACATAATTTTTATAATTTTTAAAAATTTAAATTAAAAAATTTAATATTTTATATTTTGATCAATAAATTAAAATTGTCATTAAAATTAATAATTTTTATCACATCATAATTTTTACATTTTTTATTATATATCACGTCATTTAAAAAATAATATTTAAAAATTTATATATTTTAAATAGTTTATATTTTTATTTAAATATGATCAAATAATTATTTTAAAATTTTTAAATCTTTTATATTTTTTAAATATTTTAAAAATATTTTAAATTACATGTCAAATGTTATTTAAATATTTTATTTTAAATATTTTAAAAAATTAAATTATATATCAAATATTAGATATTATTTTTTAACGGAATGACAAAAAACTAAAAATTATGATATGATAATAATTGTTAATTTTAATAATAATTTCAATAATTAAAATATAAAATATTAAAATATTTGTAAAATTTAAAAATTTAGGGTCAGGAAGTTTTATGCATTTTAACGTAACATAAACAAAAGCACAAGGCTCAAAACAGTTAAGGCTATATTTGTCTATGAAGAGTGAAGACCCACCCATAGGAGAAAATAATTTTGTAAAAAGTTTTTCAATTTTAAGATTTTCTCGGGGCAACTTTTAATTGAAGAATTTTAAACCTAGGAGTTTACCGTTGTGGTGGATACACCTCAAACCATAGTTTTAAAAATTTTTTTGGGCAAAATTTTAGTTTAAAAAAATTTTAAAATAAACAGTCATATTTGTCCATAAGTGCTTTTGGGCAAAATGATAGTTTAAAACTATAGTTTTGAATAAGCTATTAAAACTAGATTTTTCAACAGTAAAATAGTTTATGGACTATCCAATTACTATATTATTTCTACTTTTTCTTACACTCTCTCTCCTCTCTCCTACTTTTTCTTACACCATCTTTTCTCTCTCTTACTTTTTCTTACACCCTCTCTCATTTCTCCTCTCTACCCTCTCTCCTCTCTCTTTTCTTTTCTCTACCTCTCTCCTCTCTCTTACTTTAAATCAAATCATACCCTTCTTGATAATTTATCAATATAAAAAATCATTCTAAAAATAACTATCCAAACACTTATTTATTCAAAACTACTTTTTTTTTTATAAACTCTTCTCTAAAAGCCCTTTTTTCATAAGCTATCCATAATTTTTTTTTAAAATCTTATCTAAACATGTCCTGTTGAGCTATTTTGTTTCCCTTTTTGGGGAGAAACTTATATAAGTGCTTAATTTTATATTTTCTATTTTCTATTTTCTATTTTCTATTTCCCTTTCATTTTAATTTTTCTAAGATTGTTTAACTATCCATACAAGTACAACCTACAGGAAGCATGAGGCATCCCTGCAATGCTCTGTACTTGAATACCCCACCCAAGTCCTCCAATTTACGGAGGAAATATCCAGTGGAGGAGGGAACAACCCCCAAACGGCTACAATTGACGTTACAAAGTTGGAGAATCCAGAAAGATATGATTGTAATAACATAGAGAGAGAGTAGTAGACACACATCTTTCGCCCTTAAAGATCGTAGCTTTGGTGGGTTCGACCCGACCCTCTATTTTCCGAGATTTTCACTGCAATTTAGTCTTTTGGTTTCAAGGGGTTTTTGCTTGGCTGCTTTTTGCCCCATAGTTAGCAGGGATTCATCTGGGAGGAACTTTTCGTTGCTTTCATTTTTTCGGGGGAATTTCACCATGTCTGATGGGTATTCTAATTCGAAGAAGACTGATGGCATCTGCGAGGATGTTCGTGGGCAGGTTCGTACGAACTTCCTTTATCAGTTGTTTTTTCTTCATGTCTTTTCTATTTATTTCTCTCAACTCCCTTGAAATTTTGGGTTCCTTTTTGTTATTTTGTCAATGGGCGTCGTCTTTTGTTCCCTTCGTCAATGCGAAATGGGAGCTTGAAATCTGTTGGGTTTAATCTCTCCCAAATTTTTACTATGTTCTGTCATCATGTCAGTGCGCTTCACTATCCAAACTTCATATTGGTTTTTCATTTCTTTTTCGGCGATCTTTCATTCGATTTTGGAATGAAATAATCTTTCTCTTCTTCTTTCTTTCTTAATCCGTTCTGTTTTGCGCTTTTGAACTTCCAGTTGATGGATTGACGCTCTTATTCACAGGCTACTCCCAACTTCTTTTTCGAAATCCTGTACGTACCTTTTCAAATGCATATTTTTTCTGGGTTATTGAGTTTTGATTCTTAGGGATTTGAAGAGGAGATGTTGCACACGCATTTCAGGATGAATTAGAGTTCTGAATGTTCTGAGGACATGTTTTGCGCAATTTTTGGTGGTTGCGAATTGGGTTTCTGCTCTCTGTGTGTGTACCATTCAGAATTTCGTTTTCTGATTTCCTTCAAAACATATTTTAATGAAGGTTGTGGAATCATTCCACGTTGTGGCTTTTGAAATTCGGATGGTGTCATCATCTGATTGTTGTTGCATAATGCATTATGCTTAGTTAAGCATGTGAAGTGAAATATTTTATTAGAGAGATTCGATATAACTTAGAAAGTTTCTTTTTGCTTCACAACAGGGTCCGCATGCAATGTTGAGCATGTCAAGACTTCGGTGTATTTTGAGAGGCTTACACCTCCACGTGTTGCTGCTTTTATTTGTTTTCATTCCGGCCGGCGTTTTAGTTCTCTATCTTCACGGGCAGAGAATTACATACCTTCTGAGACCACTTTGGGAATCTCCTCCAAAGCCCTTCCATGAAGTCCCTCACTATTATCACGAAAATGTGTCAATGGAGACACTTTGCAGACTTCATGGCTGGGGAATTCGTGAATCACCGAGGCGAGTCTTCGATGCTGTTTTGTTCAGTAATGAAATTGACATGCTTACGATTCGTTGGCAAGAAATGAGTCCCCATGTGACACAGTTTGTACTTCTTGAATCGAACTCAACATTTACAGGATTGCCAAAACCATTGGTTTTTGCTAGCAACAGGGAGAAATTCAGTTTTGCCGAGCCCCGATTGACATACGGGGTGATTGGAGGAAGATTTAAAAAGGGCGAAAATCCTTTTGTCGAAGAAGCATATCAAAGGGTAGCCCTGGACCAGCTTCTGAGGATATCAGGTATAGAAGATGATGATCTCTTGATCATGTCTGATGTCGATGAGATTCCTAGCGCCCACACGATCGAGCTCTTGAAGTGGTGTGATGACATTCCTCCAGTTCTTCATCTCCAATTGAGGAATTACTTGTACTCTTTCGAGTTCTATCTAGACAACAAAAGCTGGAGAGCATCGGTCCATCGATACCAGAGGAGCAAGACTAGGTATGCACACTTTAGACAGTCTGAAGTCTTATTGTCAGATGCTGGTTGGCAGTGTAGCTTTTGTTTCCGCCATATCAGCGAATTCGTATTCAAGATGAAAGCTTACAGCCATTACGATCGCGTGAGGTTCCCTCATTACCTGAACCCTGATAGGATTCAGGATGTGATATGCAAAGGAGCCGACCTATTCGACATGCTTCCCGAGGAGTATACGTTTAAGGAGATTATCGGGAAGATGGGGCCAATTCCCCATTCTTTCTCAGCAGTACATCTTCCAGCATATTTGTTGAATAATGCCTCAAAATACAAGTATTTATTGCCCGGTAATTGCAGGAGAGAAAGTGGCTGAGTGTGAAACATTGTGTTGTTTCCCTTATAGAATTGGCAATTGCTAGTGTATACTGCCAAGAGCATGGCTCTATTGAATGACAATGTTCATTGCTTTGAATTTAGGTTCATTCTTTAGAGATAGATTGGGAAGAAATTTCAGAACTTTAACAGGAAGCTTCATATTCATTGACTGAGATTTTGTAGCAATACTGTGGGATGTTAGAAATAGCATTGTGGCTTTTACAAGCCTTTTGTATCTTCCCTTTAATAGTAGCATGAAATTTCCCCAGTGTTTTCCTCGTGGGAGAATCTGTATTTCTTAGCCTGCAATACATGTATTTTGCTCGGCAAGTTCGTGTCTTCTTGTATTTTTAAGCTGCAAGTCATGCTAAATTCAGAAGTTTTTTTTTTCAAAAAAAAAACTAATTTCATCCTTAATATACAAGTTAGTTAACTTGTTTTGGTAGGTTAAAAAAATTAAATAAATTAGTTAATTATAATTAAAATTAATTTCTCAAGACGAACTAATATTATATAATATTTAATCTAATAAAATTAATTAATTAATTTTATTATTAGTTATAATTAATTAATTAATTTTTTTAATTTATATAAAAAAAAAGTTAACTAGAAAGAGCGTCCGTCATGAAGTTGTGTTTTGGAATAAACTTGTGTCGTGTGGACTGTGGCAGCCATAAATGGGGTGAGTGGTACCGAAGTGGAGTTTCATTTGGGTTGGGGAATTTTCAACTATTTCATAGGACTTAATGGGGCTTGAGCAGGCGTGGTCCCCACCACCAACACAATAAAAGGCCTCCTCCACTTCATTATAGTCATCGTACTTATTATTGTGGTCATTAGAACCAGTCATTTTCTGTTTATCCTGTCAAAGACGGAACACTCTTATGCTTCAATGGGCGTTTTTGTCCATTCTTAATTTGGGCAATAATTAAGGCCAAAGCCGAATACAAATCACTGTTTATAGAAAAGGATTCAAAATTCTTAATTCTTTTCAAAGAAAAGCATATAACAACTCAAAATCATTATTCTGATAGTACTTTAGAAACAGCGTTAAGCAATTTGTTGGGCACTCGAATTTCATGCTTTGAAATCTGAATTGACGACACGTGCATGTCTTTTTGCCGCAAGCAATTTATCTGGTCGGTCACAAAATCTTTTGGTGTTCTTCCTAACCTGATTCCACGAGGAAGCTTGAAGAATCAGTGCGGTATTAATAGGCAATCCTCGGATCACCAAAGCTCACTTTTAGTCGGGGGATGTCACACGCGTATATGTATGTGGTGGTTGAGCTCACTAGATCGTTCCATATTCCTCTTTGAACGAAAAAGAAAGAATCTTTAGCTACAACACGTGTCTTAGAGAAGTTATTGCATGGTATTCATGTTAAGATCAAATAAAATGACATCCCAATATGGATGAGTTTTCTTATATACATATAAGGCCATAAACACCATTAATCTAACTCAAACAAATGTTATTATAATATATTTTCTTACAATAATTTAAATATAGATTTACTAAGTTACGCGGGATGAGTCAATTTTATTAGATTAAATTTTTGTTAATATTTTGATAGTTGTTTTAATGTTGGAGAAACCGAACTAGCTAAACGCCCATACATATATGGCCTTTTGAATTTGACCCTGTGGATAAGGAAATAATTATATAATTATAAATACGTGTGAATATCATAAAACTATTGTTGTGAAAGGAGCGTAGTGGTAGCGTCCTGCGATGCCGGGTAAGGACATTGAGGTCCACTGAGTCAATGACCTTCAAATTCAATGAATCATTCTATCGTTTCAAGTTTAACATTGAATGATCAATACAACTCTCACGTCTCTCTCAGAGCCGACAATTCTTCCCAACTATTTTCTTTTCATTCATTAAAGTAAATGATTTTCTTTTTAATGCATTTATTTAAATTTTTTAGATAAATCTAAAGTATCCCTATTAAAAATAATGAGTAATCATTTCCCATGTATAATTTATTTGAGATTTTTGTGTGGTATAGCAATTTTTAAAAAAGGGTTGAACTCACTTACGATTTAAAAGTAGGGCAGAATTTTCTTTTCTCTTAGGAGATATCAATGTCGAGTAAAGCGAGTCGTCTATTACCCTCAGACATAAATTTAGACACCAAAGAGTTAGGATACCTCCCCAAGCACCACGATTGGAATCACAATAAAATGGTACTCCTTAGGGATCGAATACACTCTAAATGGTCACATGTCTCACCCTTTCGCCGGCTAAATTTATTTGAGATTTTTTTTGTAAAAAAAAAATTAGAAAGGGGTTAAGCTCACCTACGATCTAAATGTAGGGTGAAATCTCTCTTCCTCCTAGACAATACTAATGTCGGGCAGGACGAGCCGTCTATTACCCTCAGGTATAAACCTAGACACCCAGGAGCTAAGGCGCGACTAGAACTATAACAAAGTGGTACTCTCTATAGATCAAATACGCTCTAAATAATTATATGTCCTATCTTTTCGTTAATTTAACATACGAACGATGAGTAATTTATTTGAGGTTTGATGCTAGTTTAATATTATTGGGCCTAACTGAGTGAGTCTTAGGGGTGAGCAACGGGTGGACTAGGCTGGCCCGATGGTCAGCCCGTGCCCGCCCGTTTATATTTTAATGGGCACGGGCTAGCCCATGTCCGTGCCTCAGCCCGTTTAAACCCGTTTTAAACGGGTTGGGATAAACCTGCTTGGGCTGAACGAGCATGGGCAGCCCGTTTAAAAAAAAAAATTAAACCTATTTAAAATTTTAATAACAATCAATGCTCACAAATAATATAGTCTACAGTGATAATAAATAATAGTATACATATGCTATAATTATTCATCCTAAAATTACAACCCTACAAGATATTCATTCAAATATTCTAAATTTAACATTATTATTTTAAAAACTTGACCAACCCATAAAATTTTAACCCATCAAAACTCCGTCATCTCTAAAAATAGTAGATAAATATTATAATATTTGTAATTTAAAACTTCACAACTTTAACAAAAATAGTAAATATTATAATTTATTTAAAAAACTAATAAATAAATATTTAAATAAAAAATTATTAAAAATATATATATACACATATAAACGGGCGGGTACGGGCAACCCGATGGTGTGCTCCTAACCCGCCCGTTACGGGCTTAATTTAGACGAGCCCAAACTAGATAAATTTAAGCTGGGCTCAAGCGGATACACTAGACAGCGAATACTTTATTCAGCCCTAATGAGTCTGTTAATATGATTTTCTCACCTTCATCCCCCCATTTAATTTAAGAGAATGGAGCTCTTTTTACTCAACCTATCTACCATTGAACGGTAGATAAATTTTTATTAAAAAATATATGTATTTTAATTAATTTATACATTTATTTTATTGTAATTTAAGAATTTGACAGTGAAAAAAAATCTGCTGCATTTAAATTTGATATTGTGTAAAATCAAAATTTTAAATGTAAGATGCCTGCTATGAAAAGTCAGTTAATTAAAACAAATTGAGAACTATTAGTAATAGAATGATTAATTAATTAATTACTTTTCATGCAAAACGCGGTGCTTGAAAGAATTCGTTGTGGTGAAACTTGAAAGCTAACACTAGATTGGTTGAAATAATTAAAATGAGGTCAGAAAATTAGGATTTTTATATAACATTTAAGTGAAAATACAGCTGATGAACCATCACTATATTTATAGTCATAGAAATAATAAAATAACAATAATTTAAATCTAAATCTATAAATCAAATTATAATATAAGTAAAATCCTAATTATATGATACCTTAAATATCATATTTGATTGAGATAAAATGCAAAATAATAAAAGATAAATAAATTAATAAATAATAGTTCTAATGGATAAATATCCTTATTTAAATCCTAAAAGAATAACCCTAACTATCTAATTAAACTCTAATTATCCTTTATCCCGTATTTTATTAAAAATACTTTTTAAAAATGAGTTCCAATTTAAACAGTGACAAATTGAAAGTTACATTTAAAATATAAATATCTTCTATACATTCTATAACTATCTAAATCAACATTTACAACTTATTTTTTTTTAAAATTTCATAGGAGACCTGACTATCGTTGATTCAATCAGCAGCGAGCTGCTATCATTCTCCCTCAGTTTTCTACTCGATTCTACAAAGGGTCCAGGATATTTTCAATTAAATAATGATTAATTATATGGTGGGTCTCGTTAATGAGGCCCGGTTGGGCTAATGCGTAGGGAATGACCTTGTAGGAATTTTGGATTGACATCAGAAGAAAATATTTGGGCTCCAAATCTGGAGATTTTGCCCCCCAAACTAATTGCCCGCATCACCAAGGAAAGTTAATCTGAATAATAAATAATTTAATATTATTTAAATAAAATTTTGAATTTGAGCTTTAGTATATGTAAAAAATTTCTATTGAGAGACTCATCTACCATAGTCAGGTACGTGACGCAAGTCGAATCCAGATATAATCGGGATAAAACTCCTTGAATTGGGTGGATAAAAAAAAAATTGCCCCGCATCAGTTCCAAACAATACACTTATTGTATCCAAAAAAAACTTATGATTTGACAGTTTCAAAGTTATTGAATATATTTTTAACTATCTGCACCTTTCCTCAATTTTTAATATTTATGTTTATTCTCTGTGATCCAAATCTTTTATTATGAGGGCTTTATAATGTTAATTCAACAACCTTATCAGCGAGTCGTTGTAGTATAGTGGTGAGTATTCCCGCCTGTCACGCGGGTGACCCGGGTTCGATCCCCGGCAACGGCGCTTGTTCTTTTTAAATTTCGCTGTCAACTTCTGATTTTGAAGGGCCGACCGACGTGGGGGCCAAATAACACGTTTTTTATTGGAGATCCTGCCAGGTGCCAGGTGGCATATTCATTTATGGCATTTCCCCCCTGATAAATTAAATCTCCTGACTATGGTAGGTCCGTGAAAAGCAACTCCTATCGCGATCGCCACGTTTTTTATTTAGTGCAAATGGAGCGAGCAGGTAGAGATGCCGCATCTGGTAGCCATGCGATCGAACAGAAGGCGTATGCGAGGGTTGGTCTGCTGGGAAACCCTAGTGATGTTTACTATGGCAGCACCATCTCCTTCAGCATCGCCAACTTCTGGGCATCCGTTAAGTTGCAGCCTTCCGATGAACCATCAGTCCTCATCCCACTCATGATCTCGTCCACTTCAGGTCTATCGATCACTTGGTACTTAATTTGTTTTCATTTTATCCGTGCTGCTGCATATTTTCCTCCCTCCATTTTTTTGTCATTGGAATAATGCCGTTACTGCTGATCTCTGTCTTGATCTCTGCCTGAACATAGTCTGATTGGGACAAAAAGCATAACAAATTCACTGGGGAGTCAACTTTTGACATTTTACTTTTGAATGCTTCTTTTCACGACAGAAGGCGCAGTTTTAGTATACTTGAGATCTCATTTATGAATTTAGTACTACCGTTGTTGATAAATTATATCTTTTGTTGGGTTGATCAGTTATAAAGATACTTCATCATTGGATGGGAAAAAAAGAATCTAAAGCAGTGAATGAGCGTAGTCGTGTTCCAGTAGGATCTCAAATTTTATTTCAGATGAGGGGAAGTAAAAAAAAATTACATTGATATCGTTTCACCTCCGGTTTCAAAATTGACAAAGGGCCCTTTACTGTATTTTGTAGTGTATTATTAAGGTCGTTTTTTTATATATTTAAATGCATTGATCAGCTCTTCTCATGATTGACGAAAATCATACAAGTCTATAGTTTGATTAGTAGTTACTATTTCTACTTTTTGAGCTGTCAGTGAATTTATGGGCATTCCAATACGCTCTGCTTCCTTCTTTATGTTCAGGTGAACAGATTAAGAAGTGAGGACTTTTATGGAGGTGTATCTACAAGTATTGTAAAGACAGACAACAACATAGATCTTCATGGAGGAAATTTCACTTTGTCATATGACATTAATATCCCTCGCCAGGTAAAACTTCAAACAAATGGTACTAAAAATTGCTTACTATATATTTTGAAGTACTTTATTTACTTTCACAACTTTCTCTCCTTATTTTATGGTCTCTTATTTTTATCCATCCTCCCTAAATTCTCAGTTGAATGATGTAAAATGGAAGATAATTAAACTAATAAATGATGTCTCAAAAATATAAAAACATACAGGAAAAGCCCACTTTTTGTCCCTGAAGTTTTCTCAATTTTTGCTTTAGTCCCACAGGGCCAGAAGTCTGTTTTATTTTGGTTTGATATAGTCTTCCAAGAGTAGTGTCTGACGTGGCTTTCTGTAGTCCATGCAGTTTTTGAGTTAGATTTGGTTTTATTGTAGTCCCAATAGTTATTTCAGTTGCTTCAATGAGACTGCTCTCTTTTCATACATAAGCATGCTATTGACATAAAACAATCAAGGGTAAGATTTATGTTTTGTGTTTCATTTAGATGGTATGTCAACTCTCAACGTTTTTATGTACTAATGCTTAGCGGGTTGTATATTATTCTGATTTCATGATTACTGCAAATTTCTTGTGCTAAAAGGCCAATGATGTCATCTTTATCCTTTCAAGGTTTTGTTACTGTTACTCTTGTTATTACAAAAGTCCTTTCATTGCCTTATTATTTTCCTGTTGACATTTCAGGCAGGACTTTCAGGCTCTCGTGCAATTGTATGTACTGCTTTAAACTGCTTCCTTGATTTCTACAAAGTCAGGCATCTAATCAAGGTGGAGGTGAGGCCTAACCTTATCCTCACTGCAGAGACTTGCGCAAGTTTACGGGGTCCTAGTTTACATGGTGGGTTGTTCATTTTTTATGCTAAGCATTCATTTCATGTGAATGTTATACCTATAAATTGTGTGACTTTGTCTGCTTTTGTTGTAGGACTTAAGCAAGGAAAACATGGATAATATGGGGCATGGAATTTATATACCCATGGATACAAGTCTTCTCCCACCTTTGTATCTCATCTGTGCTGAGAACCCTAGTGATTCAGGGAAGGTTAGCAGTTTAGAATTGCTTCATCCATGGTTGTAGAGCAATGTTGTTTCATCTTTTCTGATTTTTGTTCATCCCCTATTAGAAGTGATCTTCCATATTTAAAGTTTTAGCCTACTATAACCTGTAGGTTCATAGTAAAGTACGGCAGAGGTGGCTTGAAGGTGATGAGCTCATCATATCTTCAATGCGCGAAGTTGCAAATATAGCGAAAGAAGGAAAAACAGTTTTAGAAAATAAAGACTATTCTAAACTTGCAGCCCTCATGAATAAAAATTTTGACCTTCGAAGGTAATGGTTGTTTTGATGCCCAACCAATTAAACATTACCGTGTTGTCGTCGTCTTCATTTTCTGTCTCTATATTAAATGCATTTGGCATGTCTAACTGAGTTATATAGGAAACAGCGTGAATCTTGTATTAGAACATTTCAAATTATGAATTGTGTATGCCCTAACTAATGAAAGGCATAGTATAGTATTATATCAGCAATGGTCTCTTTTTTTATCTATGGGATTTTGCCTCATATTGTAACTGTATTGCTGGATATTGCACAGATCAATGTTTGGAGATGATGCACTTGGTGATTTGAATATAAAAATGGTAGAGGTTGCAAGAAAGGTTGGAGCTGCTTCTAAATTTACAGGTAGTGGGGGAGCCGTGGTTGCATTTTTTCCCGATGGTGTTTCTCAAGCACAGCTTCTGGAGGAAGAATGTGCAAAGGCTGGATTTGTATTACAACCTCTATAGCTTGTCCCTTCTCGTCTTAATGAATTTGAAGATTATGCGGTAGCTCCCAACAAAAATTGATCAAAACCAATCGTCAATTATGTGTGACATTAAATCAGGATTTGGATGAAAATGAAAAAAGAAGTTATCGGTCGGATTTCATTTGTTTTATTGATTGTTTGATTATTAAATTAGAGAAGTTGAAGGAAACGGGTGTTACAATTTACAAATAATGAATAGGCATTTCATTACTAGTATCCTTTCGACCTGGTGAATGCAACATTTTTTTCTTATTCAATTTCTTTAATTCTTTAATCCCGGAAGAGAATAATTTAACAAAAATACTAGAGTCATGTGACACTCGAGACTATAAATTGCAATTTCTCAAGTTAGAAATAAGTCTACAAAAATAAAAGAAATAAGTCTCCCCCTCTTATATTTGCCAGATAAAATGGTATGCTGACATGAATCCATGACTTTAAGAAGTTGCAGCAATCCATGGATGGCCAAATGATAAGCTCATACAGAACCTCGAAAGAAAGCAAAATACGGCACCTGTTATATATAATCAAGAGGGTTATATATTCCGCTGAGCCAAGAAAACATGAGATTATAGATTCCAAAAATTAATAAACTAAAAAATAAATATACAATCACAATACTACAGAATCCATACTCGTGCTTCATTGAAGACGTTGGAGAGGCCGTCTTCCCACCCTTTTTAGAAAGTAACTGTCGTCCCATTTTAGTTCATCAGATAGTCAGTACTTCAGCCATTAGTGCTCTTAAATAAACTCAAATTACAATATTTACCAATTTTCCATAAAGGTGAGCTTACAAAATATTCATCTTGAAGCATTCATCAAATTTATGAAACCAAGGGCAATCCTTACAGAGGAAGACCATCCTCTCAACTTTCCATTCATTACCAAGAGAATAATGCACAGACGAAACCCATCTAATCATCACATAGGAATTGCATGAGTTCATTCGGTGAGGCCCAGATCGGAAGATCAAACAACGATTGATTGAGCTGTTGCTCTTGTTTATGGCACATTGCTTCTGCTACGTCACATAAATTTGAAACATCATGAATAATTGCTTCCTGGGTTTCAACCTGTATGGTTCAAAGTTAAGGATTAAGGAACGAGAAGCTTTCTATAAGCTTTATGCAATTAAGAAGGCCATCAATATGCAGAGTTGAGGTTGTTTCCAGGTTGTACCGCTAAAAAGACCAATCAAATATGGGTTAAACCGCGGGGTAGCTAATAATCTAGTGCCTTAAGAGGGAACTTCTCAGTTTCTTAGATTCAGAAGAGCAGAGTTATGCAGCTATCTTGAGAATTAGTTCATTCCTACTATAGATTTAAAAACATGAAAAAGACTGATACCCTATTCAAGGAATTTAACAGTAGATCAACCAGGGTTAAGACAGTTGACCCAGTAAAAACTGCAGCACCGAGGGAATAGATCTGTAGAACAATTAGACATCAGTTTCAGCATATGTTTCAAAGAATTAAGAAAAAATCATCAGCTAGAAACGCTTATTCTCTAGGCCAATATGGGAAATGCAACTGAAGAAGCCTTGTGTCACATAAAAGAATCGATTAATTAACACTTCAAGTTCAAGGCCATATAATTCAGCAACTTCATAAGCTATGGCATTGCATTTCATCAAACGAGATGAGAAAAATAGAAACTAATTGAATCATTTATGAGATGTACTAAAGATAATCACCTATAATGAGACACTGGATAGTTTAAAATTTATAGGTGCAACTCTCGCGCAAGTTGGTAGCTGCTCTTACTGGACTGCAACTAAAATAAGCAACTCAACCAGAGGGTTCGACAGAGAGTTTGGAGGGTACGATGACAGGTATAATATGCATTACGGTTCCCCAAAGGATCATCATGGAAATTAGTCAATGGTTGGTTAAACGAGAAGAACAATTTTATGAGGATATAAAGAGATGGAGATGAATTCTGATTTTGAATATACCCGAGCTATTCTCCACAGAAAGGGACAACGATTTACGGGTTTGAATGCGTGGGAAGAAAGGGACAGAGCTTGAATGCAGCATTGGGTTCGCGAGAACAAAATGAACAACGATTTACGGGTTTTAAATCAGGCATTTAGGTTTTCGATAAAAGAAAACATCAGTACTCCACTCAGGTGTCGCTAATCGATTTATTTTATCTTATTCAACTCCTATTACCCTAATTTCCAATTTACCTTCCGTCGAACACTTTTCAATAACCCAATAAGACTAAAACTATACAGAAGCAGGAAAAGATAGTCCAATTACCTGCAAAAGAAGCTCATCGACCAGCGACCCACCAACAGAAGCCCTCTCCTTCGTCGTTGGTGGAGGGGAAGCAAGAGGCGCCTTTTGCTCCCGCGCCTCTTCTTGTTCTTGCCGTACCCGATTGGCTCGCTCCTTCATTTCACGCAAGGTGCGCGATAGAAGATCCCACTGTTCGATCTCTCTCTGGTACTTATCTTTAAGCTTCAACAACGTCCGCCTCTTGCGCTCTCTCCGTTGCTGCAACGCTGCCAAGTGATCCACATCCGTAGTTGATGAAACCTGAGCCGCCGCGGCGTCAGGGTCGAACCGCCGTTTCTTGCGCTTGTAGACGAAGCCATCGTCGTTGCAGAGCTCCCAGTCGTCGTCTTCTCCAGACCGTGTTGCCGAATCCATGATGGCGGTCGTCGGAGAATTAAGTAATGGAATTCAAAACCGAGAAAGCTTGGCGGCAGAGGAACAAAATGAGAGAGAGAAAATTCAAATCTGGGATTTTGGCGAGCGCGGGAGAGCTTTCGTTATGGTCGCTCGCTTCCAAATTTGAGTTCGGTGTCTCGGCCAGTGGATTACTCTACCTTGTTGAGGGCCCTTTGTTTTGTTGGCAGATAGAGAAAGTTCTTTTGTTGTGCCCTTGAAAAAATTTTCTTTGGGTGATATATTAATGTCAAATTAATATAAAACATTTCATATATTCGAAAATATAAAAACGGTAGTCTATACTTACCAACAACCTGAAAGTTTTCAGTTGTTGGGTGGAAAGAGAGATACTTAGTGAAAAACTTTTAACAAAAAAAAAAAACACTCATGGCATTACTCAAACAAAAATCCGCAAGATTTAAGAAGTGTGCCTTCACTTACTCCCGTGAAAAATTGCTCTTGCTCTTGCAAGGATAGTTAATAATTTCTTTTAACCTTTCTGAGCTCTAACAAGTTCACCGTATTTGTGGCCGGAATAAAAAAAGTTCGGCATTTCAGCAGCGAAGTGCCGCCCCGCCTCCTAATCCTGGGTCTGTAACTCAGAAATTGAGCTTCTGTAGTGAATCGGGCTTTTAAGCTAAACCATAGATCACATCGTGACAAGCATTGTGGAAGTTTCAAGCATCATGCATAGAGTTAAACTGGACACAACCAAGTTACTCTCGCTGACTGCTTACTCTCGATGTCGAAATCATTATATCTAACTCATGTATCGTTCCTCTTATCTAATTCTAGAGTTATGGCCTCTGCAAGAGTGTTCTATCATGTGCTTCCATGTACGAAATTCATATCCTTCAACAAAGCAGAAGCTTTCTCTCTATCACCCTCCCTACGAACCTATTCCACCACTCCAACCCCATACCCACTTCAGTACGAGATGATTATCAACCGTCCAGTCAATTCTGTGCATGCCCATTCTCGCCGTCGACCTGTTCGACAAAATGACTCTAATGCAGAGGGCTTCCCTGACTCCGAGTCTCCGGACGAGCCCGTTTCTCCGGAAGAGTCCGTTTCTGAATTGGGATTAGATAGTTGGGTCGATCGGAAATTGGCTTCTGAGGAAGAAGCTAACCAACCCAGTTCCCAAAATTGGAGCTTGACAAGGCTAAGAAAAAGTATTACAAAAAACGGAAGAAAAGGATGTATGGGTCGGACTCTGATGAAGAAAATAGACGACCTGAAGAGAAGTTTGTGGAACTAAAGCCTGAGGTGGTAGAGCTTCCTACATTGCATAAGAGGGAGGAGGAATTGTATTTCTACGATACGTTTTCTTACCCGTGGGAAAAGGAGAAGCATTATAAGATGGTCTATCAGTTGGAGAAGAAATATTTTCCTGATCAGTGTCTTGATAAAGCGTTCCTACAGCCGGGAGAATCAAATGCAAACGTGAATGTGAATACGGATACAAAGGCTAAGAGCAAGGTGAGGGAAAAGAAGAAAGGCAGGGAAGATATAAGGGAGAAAAAAGATGAGGTTAGTGATGAAAGAAATGATAAGAAGTTGATGTTCTTCGAGGAGAAACAAGAGAAAGAAAAAAAGGATAATAGAGGATTGGTTAATGATAAGAAGTTGATGTTCTTCGAGGAGAAACAAGAGGAAGAAAAAAAGGATAATAGAGGATTGGTTAAGGAAACAAGAGGAGATCTAACCGAAAAGAAGGTCGAAGAGTTCTTTAAATATTTGAAGAAAATTCCGAATAAGGATGTTGAAGTGGGTAATGCTGAGCCGTTTCTTGCGTCAAGGAATTCTGGGCTTCCTCTTAGATGGGATAGTCCTCATGGAACCGTTGTTTTGGTGAATAAACCCAAAGGTAAGTTGACATGTAATTTTGTGATTCTTTTTAGCACTTCACCGCATATTGACGTGATTTTGGGTAAGACGTGGGAATGGGAGACGAATTAGCACGAGTTAAATGTAATGTTATCAACATGGTTAATCACTAAATTTAAAAGTAGATGGGCAAATGGGCTTTGGATACTAGTTTGGGAACTTGACACCAGCACTTCCGCATTATGCTGGAGTCATTTCTATACATTCTGTTCGTTTGACCTTCCTCTGCACATAAGTTCATGGAATTAGGCAGAATCGCATACCTTTCCATGTTTGTACATATATCAGACTGGTGGCAAATGATGTCTTCTTTTCTTTGCCATTTCGATTGTTTTCTATAGTCACTTAGTACAACAGCAGTGCAACTCTTGCCAAAGTTGTCAAATGCACAGGTGTATGTTCTTGAAGTCTTCATGTTACATGTAGTTTTGCAACATATGAAAGTATTGATTTTTCATTTGTCAATGAACGAACTCTAATATGTAAAATTGCATGACAGGTTGGACTTCATTTACAGTTTGTGGTAAGCTGCGTCGCTTAGTCAAAGTGAAAAAGGTTCTTATTCCTAGGCGCATATGTATTTAAATGCATTTGTTCTGTGTATATTTATGTGATCATTTTTGCGTATCTCTTTTTAAGCACGGGAATCCAATTGCAGGTTGGTCATGCTGGAACTCTTGATCCAATGGCTACGGGTTTATTGATTGTTTGTGTTGGTAATGCAACAAAACTGGTGGAGAGGTAATTCAAAAATAATTAGAATGATTTCCATTTGACTACCAACAACTGGTGCCAGTTTCATAAACATGCAATTTCATCTTTCTGTTTTAGGATTATTTCTTTCGAGTTACTTGGACTTTTCTACTACAGATATCAAGGGATGTTTGAGGGCTATAGTGGGATTTTCCGCCTAGGGGAGGCTACTTCAACGTGGGATGCTGATTCACCGGTGGGACAATGCTTCTCTCGTGTTTGATCCATGAAGCTGACTGCGATGCATGATAAACAGAATTAAACATTGAAATATGTACACATGTATTTTTTTTTTTTTTTTTTGGTGAAAAATCATCCTGTATTCAGGATTATAGACTGACTTTTCTTCAAGCTGGGTTAAGTCCTGATTGTAGGGAAGTTCTACTACTCTGTGTGTGTGTTTCCCCCTAATCTATGGGGCTCAAACTAAAAATCTTGTTGAAGGGGTGCTGTGTCTTTTACCACTCAATTCAACTATTATTGATATTTCGTATGTAAATTTTAAATATTTCTATTTTTTTCACTCATAGATCAACTTCATATGTAGGTCATTCAGCGCGAGCCATGGGAGCACATCAAAGATGAGGACATAAAGAGAACTGCGGCATCCTTTTCTGGGGAGATTTGGCAAGTTCCCCCAATGTTCTCTGCCATTAAAGTGAGTATTTTTACCATATTTATCTTATTATCCCTTGGAGAAAACTTGAGTCCGTTATGATAAATATAATGTGGGAAATAGTTCAGTTGCTTACAAGTTCTACTTGCTCAAAGGTTGGAGGTGAGAAAATGTACGAGAAAGCAAATGGAGGAGAAAGCATTGAACTTTCACCTAGACGAATATCAATCTTCCAGTTTGACATAGAGCGTAGTTTGGATGATAGGTAACTAAGTACTTGAAGAAGGATCTTGCCTTAATTCCTAGGTTGTAGAGATATGAAGGATGCCTTTGTCTGTCTTAAATGTTCTTTTGGCCATTTTGATATTTGTCAAGTATCCTAGCAGAGAATATATTTTTTTCCTAAGGGCGTACTGTGTCCAAGAATTGTGCTTTAAACAACTTCACTCAAGCTTTGTACAAGACCTTAGGGAGAACTTGGTAACATCGCTTAGCAAACTAATATCGCTATAGTCAAAACAAAAGCTTATACTCAGAAGCATTTTCCATCTGAAAAAATACATCTTGGAGTTATCTCTTCAGATCTTTGATAAATTTGTATTATTTAACCTGATTTATTCTTGCTTTTGCAGACAAAATTTGATTTTTAGGGTAACCTGTTCCAAAGGAACATATATTCGGTCACTATGTGCAGATTTTGGGAAAGCTCTTGGCAGGTATCATGCAACAGATTCTTCTTAGGAATTGATAAATTGGGATCAAAAGTCTCAAGTTCAATCTGCCGTAGTATAAAAGGATGAAAATGGAATGTGAACTTAGCGTTTTAACTCAATATAGTGATTGGCCATGAATGTGTGTGAAAGTGGGGAGGGCGGTGGGATTTGTCCTTCCACTTTGGATCTGTAAAATGAATGCAAGTTGCAGGAAGATGAGAGAAGCTTTTAATGCTCAAAATTAGAGCTGCGAGTCGTTGACCCTTTCTTATCTGTTCTATCTTATTCTCGCAGTTATGCCCATTTAACCGCTCTCCGGAGAGATTCAATTGGTAAGTCCCTGTGTCCTTTGACTTTGAAAGAGATTGACGTAGCTTGGAAAGTTGCAAACCGTTATTAAAATCAGAATGGCCACTTTTCAGGAGAATATTCAGCAGATGATGCATGGGACTTTGCGGAGCTGGAAGAGGCTATTTCCAAAAGCTATTTCTAACTGCAGAATGTAAAACCATCATCCATCTGAAAACCATGACACGTAGAGTGGGTGATACTCTAGTTCCTCTTCCTGCTAAAATCAGCTTCTTTTTTCTTATTCCCTTTCCGGGTCATATATTTCTTTCAGAGAAAGTATCTAATTTTGAGGAAAATGTTCTGTAATATTCATTAGTAAATCATTCAATTCTTTGGAAGTGACAATCAGATGGTTTTGAAGAGTTTTACCATTTATGGCCCTCGGATCATTTTCTTGAATGTCAGCAGAATCTGCTGTCTGCGCGTGTATTCGAGAAATAGATTCCCAGAGGAACAGAGGAGAGTTCAAGCTGTAATATTGTTGCGCTGGGTTGAACAATGCGTGTCCAAATGGACTTTTAGGATTAAAATAAATGCTGGATCATGGGCTTTTAGCTTTTACGAATGGAAGAAATATGTCCTTGTGAAAGATCTAAAGAAAATTAGCAGATTCGAAGGGACAACTGTGAGACAGGTCAAAAAAAAAAAAAAAAAAGGGACCACTGTAAGAGAAGTTGAGTGCACAATGTTTGTCTTTCCCAACTAAAACATGATTGCACCTTAGTTGATTCCCCCCCCCCCCCCGAATTACTCGTATTGATGGTGTTGTGAATATATAACCATTATAAACACGTATACGGGGCATTATTGAAAACTACGAGTGTATTATTTATATGACACTCCCTTCAAAATTTGTATACAAGTTTCAAGGGATACGTATAATTGAAAGAATGATGACCAATGATAAGTATAAAAGTCAGTGCTCAAGCAACCTGGTCAAACAAAGGAGTGGAAGATGAAAATGATGATCCTAAGCTTCGTATATTCCACCTATCATCCAAAGTAGTTTGTAGAAGATTTTGGGGGAGTAATTCCCATAGCCTGAAAATAGGTCCTCTCCGCCTGAGTCATTCGTTCTTGAAACATCGTCCATTCCTTGTAACATCTTTCTCTCACCTGATCATGTTTTCGTCATAGTGTCAATTCATCATTTGTTCCGAGAAGTTTCTGTTCTATGTTTCACTTGAATATACTAAATAATAAATTGTTGAAAGACAGACACATAAATTCAAAGCTTACCCCTTGCCATGGAGCCTTCCCATCCTCTGCTTGCCCCTATTGAACCAATAAAGCAGAATACTGTTTTGCTGAGTCCACCCAAAAGATTAATGGGCAAAACGATTTGAAACCGGTCACTTACCTGGTTCCCAAGTGAAGGAACGCCTTGATGGAGTATCCACTGAGCATCTACAACTCCTATTTTCTCATAAGCAGGCTGCTTCCAAGCAAGGTAAGAAATATCAGATCAGGAAAACTGTTATTTAAATGAAGAAACACAGAGTTACACTAACCTCCACACAATTTCTGAGAGCAAAATCAAGACCCCACCCATGAACAAGGTCATTCTACAGCGCAAAAGGTCAGAAACAAGTGTGTTATGAACTGGTTATGAAGCTAAACTGGTGACGAACATGCATAAATAAAACCATATGGACCTGTATCATATGCCATACACAACGCCAAGCATCTCTGGAGAATACAGGGGCCATGATCTCAACAAATCTGAGCATATTCCATTAACAAATGTGAGATATATGAGAAAGAGGAAAATCCTAACATGGAATAAAAGTGGTTAATAATGTTACGTACGCAGCACATGGTGGTAGACGTGGATCAGTACACCAACCATTTTTCTCCTCAACCTCCCTGCAGGAGTTTCACAGGACATAGACATGGTTTAAACTACAAGCAAGAGAAGTGAAAAGAAGTTAATCATATCATATCATCACACAGTTGCTCTCTTACTTGTGAATTATAGTATCATCTTTTTTCTTTGTCATCTGCCAAGTAAAACCACTACGCGGATCTAGGGCAGGCTGTGAGATCTCCAAACCATACTCCGTTACCAAACGCAAGTACCTGTGATGAATAGATCAGAATAATTTTTTTTTTTTAAAAAAAAGAAGAAGACAAGAAGAAGATGTTTGATACTTACTCCTCGGCATCAAAATGCTCCAAACCCAGATCCTCATCCCAAATAAAGATGTAGTCATAGGATGCTACAATGTCAGGATGTAGAAAACGTTTGGCATACCACCTTGAATCAATTTAAAAGTGTGCATGAGTTCAAATATTATGAATTGAGAGCTTAACTAAAAACTTGTTGCAATTACTGAAGACAAAAAACTAGGGAGAATTCGTTGACAACCATTTAGTTTGCTTCCAAACACTAACATGGATAGCTCGCTTTGACCACTCAAAATGATCCCATTCATTGGCCCGACCATCGTAGTGAAACAAGACAATGGTGAAGTTCTCAGAGAACTGTGGTTTTCAAGTTCAATGGTCATAAAGAGATCAGGAAAAATATACATCAGAGCTAAAGGCAGACACAGACAATAAAGAAGACGAGGCAGTTCAGAAATTGGAATCACCTTTTTGATTGCTGCATCAATATTGTTTCTCTGGTCGTAACCAACAGTAAAAGTTACCAGATACTTAGGTTTGATGGGTAGGTCCTGTAAATTCCATCAACAAAAGAAAAGGAACCTGATTAGAGAAGCGGAATTTTTTTTTTTTAACTTACCTGAAGGGAAATTAATAACCTTTTCACTGACCTCCATTCCAAGAAATGGACAAGTTTTAATACTTCAGCATTATATTAGCTATTAAGCACTAAAAAGTTTACACTATGGTGCAGTGGAACAAGTGAAGGCACACACCTCATGAACCTGACCCCATAATCGACGAGCATAGTAATCCGACTCAGAATTGATTATCCCAGGGGGTAGTCTTTCAGCCCCCTTAGGATTTGTTGGAACCCAAATCTGCATTGTAATAAAGTGTAATTAGTCAGTTTGTAAGATTTGAAAAGAGTAGGTGAAGACGTGTCACTGAATTATGGGACCAAAGATTCAAAACTTCAGCTTTTGTTTGTGCACGTTGCCAAAATTTTACGTGATGGAGAAGAATATGAATGTCCCACTCGATATGAGCAGAACTATGTAATGGATATCGTTAAGTTCACTTCAATCTCTACCTAGGAGAGACAAACAGGGGGACTTGTTAAATAGGGATATGACTGCTTGTGGTGAGGACATACTGCAGAGAGAATACAGATTACTCAAATACAGTATTACTTCATAAAGTATATAAACATAATTAATTAGTGAAAATAAAAAGAAAAATAACTAGTAAAAGAAAAGGATTGTACGTGAAAAAACAAAAAAGCAAGAGCCAAAAGGTGAGTCATGTCGCGTTTTGATTGCATGTGAAAAAGTTCTAATTTCTCACTATAAAGATATTTTAAAAAATCACCATAAATTTTGTCTCTCTCTGATAAAGATACAATGTATCGGATATTGATCATAGAAACAAACAAAAGGCTAAAAGGCCCATGCAGTGTACACTAGTATATCTGAAGAAAACCTCAAACAACATTCAACTAGCTAGAGGAAAATACCTTCGTGTCATTCGATCTGGGAAGTCCATTAGACATCTTTCTGTTACCCCTAAATGAATCCCAGGCATCCCAAACTGGTCCGTTTTGAACATTCGAGTATTTATCTTCTATATATGTGAGATCAACGGATGGGAAAAGGCTGGATGGGAGATTCATCTGATCATAGTAAAAGCGGGGCAAGATCATCAGTATTAGGTAGACTACTTCAAAATAATATCAAAGAGAAATTATGTAGTGATATTATGGAATGGAAGATTATACATACCTTGCTTAATGAGAGCGTTGGAAACGATACTCCTAAGAAGAAACCAAAAACAACTCCAATAAAAACTCCTACAATGAGCCTCATTGTCTCAGACGTAGTAGCAGTTCGAAAACTTCCACTGCAAGACAAAATGATTTTATCAGATATATATGTTGAAGCAAGTTTCTTCATTGATTTTTCTGCCATGAATTTGTAAGTTTCACACCTGCGCATGGGAGTTCCCATTGGAGTCAATATCTTCTAAATTCGCAAGTGCAATGCCAATGACATCCACTCATTGGCTTTGAGCAGTATATATAGGAGAGACGTTGTTCCTTTAAAAGCAAGTCGTTCTAAACGACAAAGTGATCAGCACTGAAACGTAATAACTCTTAATTATTAGAATAAGAATATATCCGCAAGCACGAGGCTAAATGTCTAGTTTCCCATTGCCAGGGATGAAGCGTGCAAGATAACCATATCAAGCATTATTCTGAATATAGAACAACAAAAACCCTACGAAACGTCTGGCGACGAATATCGGCATGTATATACTAAAATCTAGTTGGTTTTGTAACGCTTCAACGTAAGGAGAAGGACGTTACTTATACTAGAAATTAAACAACGAAACAAATAAGCAACAGAAAAACCCCGAGTTTTCAGTTAAAGTAAAAGCAGGGGATTTCTGCAAATAAAAACATGATGTGAAACAGAACTCCATTAATATCTATGCAAAAAAAGAAACAAACGGCATACGTACGTACCCGGATGAATTGAATACGGAGACAGCAGCTATCGACTCAGCTAGTTAAATAGGAATTTATGACGAGTTATATGGAAAGATTAAAACACGATGAATGGCGTAACAATGGGACGAAGAAACAATTTAAGCCGAGAAGTGGGACTCTATATATTTAAATTAAAAAGGGGGAGGCGGTTTTGCAGTTAGCTATATGCACGAGGATTTCGGGAAGAAAATAGAGGGAGGAAGAAGAAAGTACAGCGAAGAAGAAGAAGAATATGAATGGCGATCGGAATATATTCAATAGTTTGTTACTGCTGCCTCATCGATTCGTTATTTGATGAGTGACGCAGTTGGAGGAAGCTATTCCGGGTGCGGCCTCCGTCACGTAGCTTCCATGAGAACGAGACGCATATGTATATATACAAAGGCTGAGGCTCGCATAGCGAAAAATAAAAAAGGAATAAAAAGAATAAATTCTTAAATGGAATATATAATACTAATAAAATACTGCGTTGACCTATAAAATACAGAGATGAGATGATTCGCCGGTTAAAAAAACTATAAAGACGACATGATTCGCAATATTCAGAGATTAATTACTTCATATAAATTTTATATATTCTGCATAAATATACGGATTGACCTTCCTTTTTAATGTTGACAAATTGTGGGATAAATATGAAATGATTTGTTATAAAAAACATTAAGTTGTTTTTTTAATCTAATAATATCTAAATAGTTAGTTTTGTAATGTAAAATGTCGTTAAATTTTTTTAAATATTAAATTTAATTTTTAAAAGAACCACCTATAATATATAATAAAATATACATTCTCATGGACCGGTTCATCATTAGCATAATAAAATTGTATTATTTTTAATGAAAAATTAAATTTAATAACATAAAATTTCTAGACTTATAAAATAATGTCAAATTATACATTGAAATAATTTTTTTTTTATGGAATAGGAAATTATTTTCAAATGAAAATAAGCACATGAAGCTAATTACTCATATGAAAAACAATTTAAGGTCCGAACTTGAAAGAGGTCTTTAGCCTTTATATTTTTAATTAAGAAAATATACATTAATATCTTGAGATTATAAACGAATCGAATCTAGTATACTAAAACACCATATTAATAGTATGCTCAATCGTATATACAGTAAGCATAAGGGATTATGCCGTCAGGGGTTAAGAATTGAGAATGATACGAACAACAATGTGAATATTTCAAAGACTTAATTGAGGCAAATATGTCAAAGACTTGTCAACATGCATGACTCTTGTTAAATTAGCATTGCGCTTTAAAACTTAAAACAAGGGAAAAGCAGACTATGGATGGTTCACGTGTCGGCTAAAGTATACCAGGACCCCCTGTTTAGCGATTCCTGATTACTCTTCACCTTACTTATATTGACGCCACGTGGCACTCGTACAATTTTTAACAGTTTCTCTTGTTTTTTTGAATATTTCCACGAGACACAGATTTCCCAAGGCCAAAACCAGCAGCCAGGTATTGAAGTAATGGCGACGTCGCTTCTCCATTGAAATTCTTATATTTTTCCTGTCTATGTAAATTGTATTTTTATTGCTTCCTTCGTTTATTTATTCAAGAGTTTTTGGTCACTGAGTATTTTTCCCCGTTGTCTTTCTCGAAGAAGGGAGCTGCCAACAAAATAGGAAAGGTAATCTCAGTTCCTTTATTCTAATCCCCATTCTAACTAAATAAGTGGGATGATTCTACAGAGTCCTTAGACAAATCTATCTTAAATTGTCGGCAGAATCGAGCTCCGTCACTTCATTTTTCCGGTAAACGATGTCGTTATCGGACATTGCCATCAGCATCTTGGAGAGCTCCAAGGTACTTGATCGGGTAAGGAAAGATCAAGAGCTAGTGCTCGTTGAGATCAACAAGATGCACAGGAAACTTAGAACTAGTGAGTCTCTTCATTCATGTCCTTTTTTTTGTTAGAAAAAAAAATTAATCATCCGTTTTGATCCTGTTCTGACTTGAAAATATTCATTCTATTCTCTTTTGGGTTATTTAATGCTGAAATAATTTGTTTCATTTTGTTACATTGATGCAATCTTAGTGGGCTTTTTAATAACTTTCTGAAGCATTTGCCGAATTTTAAATCTTTTTGGAGCTGAGCTCGGTTACATTAATTTGATGCTCGTTTAAAGAAACCAAGTGAGTCTCCCAGTTTGTGTCTTTGTTAATCCTCCATCTCAATCCTGTCGTGACCTGAAAATGATTTTTTCCTTACGGCTATCGAATGCTGGTATTATTTGTTCCATTTTTGTGACCCTAATGGATCTTAGGGGGGCTTTTTCTTTATTTTTAATTAACCACCAAAGTGTTGTTTTAACTCTGTTTCGAGCTGAGCTCGGCTATTATAAACTCAATTTGATGATTGTAACAAGCCACTTGTGTTAGTTCCTTTCACTAAACGCCCTCTTACATGAATATCTCATCAACTCCTGTTTCTGTATTTTCCCCCTCTTAGGAGGCAGCTATAGAGCCCATGATGAGCATCCTAGAACACCCTGTGCATAATAAATTAAGATAACATGACTTTCACTGGGCATCCCCACAATAGTACTATACCAACTGAAGCAGATGCTAACACATCTTTGAGGTTATAGGCTATCTCATTAATATACTAGACATAAAAATTGTATCCTTGCCACTCACTAGCCTATTCATGGTACAAATACTATCAGCGCAACATCATTTTCTATTATTTATTACGAGCTGTAGCTTCTTCATACAACAGTTAACACCTAAGTCTATGTATTTGGGATACCTGCTAATATTATTCTTATAGTGTCTAGCTTTGTCTCCGTTTCTCATTGCTGATGGTTTATGATCATGTCAATACAGCTCCTGAGATGGTTGAGAAGCCAGGGGATACCTCATTATCAGAGCTAAAGGCATTGTACATTCGAGCAAAAGAGCTATCAAAGAGTGAAGAAAAGTATGCCAATTGTGTATCTCTCCAGCACTTGAAGTGAACTCCATTTTACCTTCTATTCCTTCATCTCTGCAATGTCTGAAAATATGAAGACTTCCTTTTCTCATCTACAGTTAAACATTAGAGTAACTTAATTGTATTTTATCCTGGCTGGGTTTTCTAAATCATGCATTCCTTTCAATATTTAATGTGGTTGCAGTATTTCCACCTCATTGTCAGACAAACTTGATGCTCTTCTGTCCTCTGAATCATCAGGACCACCACGAAAGAGAATAGGTTGGTTTATTACTATTAAGTATGTAACAATTTTCTTCCAGTCTTTTAGAAGCTTGTCTTATTATTTCCTTATTCATGTTATTTACAAGAGGTTTGGTTGATTGGAAAAAAAAATACAAGAGAAAAAGGACAATAAGAAGCCAGAAAAACCATGTCTAACCATATATGTCAGAGAGAAAAGGGGAGGAAGCATATGTGCATGAGCATAGGCAAAAATAATTCTTAGATAATTTCTCATTGATTCAGTGGATGACACTTCAGCTGAGGGCGTAATCTGAGGTAAATGTATTTTATAATTAACTGATCCATTTCTGTTTAGCTGTATTCTTCTCTAATTTATATGGCGGAAGGATAATGGAATCCACTATTGAGTATACCCACAGAACTCATAAGTTGTGAGTGCTGATTAACAAAAATAATGAATCCTTAACAACAGCGTTCTCACATTCAGTTGTTAACCCAGCAATGTGGTGTTGGCTTTTTACAAAATTCAGTCAACAGTATGATAGCTATGAAATTGCTAGCATTTGAATCAAAATGCTCACTGACTAGGGAAAATTATTTAAAACTTTAGTTTTTAGCTTAAGTTTATTATAAATTGCAAATTATTTTCAACAGGAAGATGGTTTTCTATGTCATTTAGCTGACACTAGTTTTGCAGAGGGTAATGAGTTGAAAAAGAAACGAATGAAAACAAACTCAGATATCTCAAGATTATCCCTTAGTAGGCGGCTTGAGATTTGTCTTAGTCTTAAGGGTGAACAGGTATGCATTTGTCTTGGACTATGATCAATATCATTTCTTAACAAGTCATTGTCATTTTTTTTCTGAGAGGCTTTTGGAGTTCTATTTTATAATTTAATTTGTTATCAGGTAGCCGCCAGGGTCACACCACATAATGCTGAGAAGGACGAATGGTTTGTTGTAAAAGTGATTCATTTCAATAAGGAAACAAAAGAGTAAGCCTATTTCTTATAATTATACGGTCAAGTGTCAGTTTCTAGCTGGCAAATAAAGTTGTGAATTTCCATTGTCACTACTTTAGTTGTTGGATGCCAATAATAATTGCCTAGTGACAATCACTCAACTGAAATTATAGCTAATGCTTGTGTATGTTGTTTTAAAAGTGATCTAAAATATCCTGTTATATTTAGGTTTTCTCATGATACAGGCTGGTTAGGTTATTCCTTTTCGGAATTTCTGATGTTCCTTGTGCCACCTTAGTCTCCAGTCCTTTTCCAGTTTCAGCCATCTTTAACTTAGATTAATTAGAAGTCCCTAGTAGGGATTTCTTTGTAAGTTTCCTATATATATATATATATATACATATATTATCGGCCCGAGATTAATATTTTAAACTATCTTTGCCATGCTACGATTTTACAGATTTGAAGTACTAGATGAGGAACCTGGTGATGATGAAGAGGGTATTGGCCAAAGGTAAACTAGTTAAATATTTTACTTTATTTGATGATCTCTGCAGTTATCATACTTTGACACTCACACTTGCTTGTCTGGGATTCTACATAAACTGACATGGTAAGTCTTTGAAATGGTGCTTTCAGGTTTTGATATAGAAATTTGCAAACTGATATTGCCATTCATGGTCAAGACTAAATCTTGTGTAGCAAGATTCTTCTATCATGAGACTGGGATGTACCTGTTCTTGTTCCATTTTTTTTTGGGGGTTGGGGGGTGTGCTTTGAGGGCTGAAAACTGCTCTGTTGCTAGGTAGGCTTGTACACATAGTAGCTTTTATTTGGTGATGGCAGAATTTATTTGGGTCATTAGTTTGATCTTTCAATATACCTTGTCTTTGACACGTATTTGCATACTTCTTTGTATCAATATATTTCATTATTTTGAGTGTCATATTTACCTTATTCTTAGGATTCTAGCATTTGATGGTGTGTATTTATCAGTTTATTGTTTTTACTCCATTCAGACAATACAAACTTCCAATGTCAAGTATCATTCCTTTCCCCAAGAGGAACGATGCTTCTAATGCCCCAGAATTCCCTTATGGAACACATGTTTTGGCAGTCTATCCTGGAACTACGGCCCTTTATAAAGCTACGGTTGTCAATGGCCATCGAAAGGTGATAATTCAATGACTCCATTGGTTTGCTGGAGTTATAACTTGATTCTAGTTTCATGCCAACATTTTGTGGTCTATTTATCTTCTTCATCTGGATATTTGGTGATTTTGACATGGAACTAACTCTGGTGACCTTGTTCTTGTGATTGGGGGGGCATTTTCCCCAAATTTGCAGAGGAAGACAGATGAGTAAGTATACAAGAACTGTATTTTGAAGTTTGTCCTAATTTTAATGTGATGGTAGTTGACTTCGTGAGGTGATTGGTGCAGTTATTTGCTGGAATTCGATGACGACGAAGAAGACGGAGCTTTACCTCAAAGGACAGTGCCCTTCCACAAAGTGGTTCCTTTGCGACGTCGTCAATGAAACAAAATACTTGTAGTTGTGTATAGAAGAAAGGGATGTGGCCAATATATTGCATTAAGAGCCAGATGCTTATCCAAATTCATATCACAGATTCTCCCACGTGTAGAGTTCCTCGGATGTAAAGTTGTTCCTTGCATGCAGGGCTACAAGGAGCAAATCTACGCATGAAGTACCTATAGCCGAAAATAAAATAGGAATAAGGCATCGATACACGCACATTCTCGCGTGTGAATGGGACTATTCTGAGGTGAAATATTATATATATATATATATATATATTGATTGTGTATAAGGAAGGATGTCTTTTTAAATTGATGAATCAGAGTGGCTGTAAGATCACTATTTTACAAGTGAATCCTGATTTAACTCTATCAATCGTATACTCAGAGTATTTTAAGGCAAATGTGCAAAAATGGAAGTAGTGGGGAGAGAGGGAAGAGGATCTCAGATATGTCATATCATATGAGCCAAGCTCTGATATGAGACAGAATATGACGAAGCAGTAGCAATCACATATTTTGTTTGCATATATTTAATTTTTTTATTCATAATTAAATATTTCGCATCTATGTCAACTAAATGCGCGCAACTGATGCATGTATCATCCAGCCGTCCTTATACAATATACTCCCACAAAATCAATGCAAGTTTTTAAGGCATTAATGGCATAGCCGTATATTAATACTAACGAAGTTAAAGAATTTTATATGAATATAATAATTGTTATAATTACCATAATAAATATTATATTAACTCGTACGCATATGTAGTCCTATGAAAACGAAGGTGCATGGCGTGAACCTTTTAAGGTCCCATGTAAAATTACAGAGGATGAAAAACTTTGTGGGAGCCAGTGAGATTCGTCCCTGGAATGAATAATGATATTAATTAATATAATGTAGGTCATGGTTATAAAACCATATAAAGCCCTTTTTTTCTATTTATTTTTATTTTGTTTAGTTTACATTAGTCATTTACGAACTAAAACATGTTGGCAAAATTTAAGAACTCTAAAACATGGAGGAATCAAATTAAAAGAAGAATCCGAGTACTTAGTTTAAAAGTAACCTTTTAATATAAGAATATTTAAGTCAAATATCATTATAGTATTATTTTATTTTTTAATTAAAACTATTTAATATCTTTCCTCATTTGTGTGCATAGTGAATATATAAAATTTATTTGGGGAGAAATAGAGAGAATGCATGCATCTAAAAGCATAAATGGAAAGTAAATCCAATTTGCACCAATCTTGATGGCTAAAAGTCAATGAAAAATTTAAGCCATTAATGGCATATCCAAATATTAATATGCTAATTAATGTAAAGTTTTCATTTCATTAATGTACTAATCATGATTACATAAGACAGACAAGATCAAGAATTCAAAATTAACCCATTCATAGTCGCATATAAAAAGGGAGGTGTGGGGTGAGAACTTATTGCATCAGATAAATCACCTGGGAAAAAAAACACAAGGCATGGCTCTGCCTTTGAAGCGTCTGGTTTTGCTCGTTGCCATTGTTGTTGCAATGTGTACAGGTGGGAAGTCAGGTCTTCTTCCTTCAAAAACGACAGTGCAGATCGTGAATACATTGCCTCAGCATCAGGACCTGTCACTTCATTGCAAAGACAAACATCATGATCTTGGAGAGCACACTCTCAAGTTCGGGGAAACCTATGAATTCAGATTCAAGCCAAATGCTTTCAGTAATGTAACTCTCTATTTCTGTAGCTTTTGGTGGCAATCGATCGCACCTCGTTACTTCGACATATACAAACAAGACAGAGATACATGCAGAGTTTGTACTTGGAAGGTCACTGAGTATGGTCCTTGCTTATGGGGTGTTTGCTATCCTTGGAATCCTCCGAAACAACATTCGACACTCGCTTCCCTCGATGATGTGTCATCAAATACCCATCGCATTAATGTTACTGGATCTCATCCCTGATGATTATTAAAATCATATGCTTAATGTCATAATCTTTAGTGTGATTTGTGACTGATGATCTGATGAAATCCATATATATCTATATGTGTCGACTTTGTTTTTGTTTTAGTTCCAAGTACGTTGAAGTTAATGTGATGCGAATTGTTTAATTAAAAAAAGTGAAATATGCTTTACTCTTACCTCCTGTTTCCTATTTTAAAAGGTGTAAAATACTAAGTTTTGAGATCTTTTGATCTTGCACAAAGACATATTTGCTAAAGGAGGACAAGTTTTAATCCCATTCCAAAGACATATTTGGGATTGGGTTAAGGGTCAGTCATTTTTCCTTGAAAGCATTCCAAAAGAAGCTGTGGTATGTGGGTATCTAGATGTTTTCTTTGCTCATTATTACCCTAGAAACTTTTTTTTGTGTATTTGTTAATGAATAACATTCAGCTTTTATTTTAAGTTATTTTCACATATCAAAAAAATATATAATTAAGTCATTAAATATATCTTATATTTATAAAAAAAAATCCATTATTAACTAATATGTATTGAAAAAATATGCTACATATTTTCTCTTACCTCTTTCATTATTTAGTGTGGGTTAAATTAAAAAATAATTATTAATAACTCTTTAGGTATTCTTATATTTATGACAAAAGATTTCTTTCTCAATCAACTTATAAAAGAGAGATCATCAAAATAGTACATCCAGCCGAAAAAAATTTTAGATGCCCATAAATTAGTCTCATAAACAAAAATGACTCTTGATAATCTATAAAAATTATGCTAATTAATCTGAGTACTTATTTAAAAATAACTTTTTAATACCAGAATATTGAAAGTCAAATACCATTGTATTATTGTAATTTATACTATTCAATAGCTTTCCTCTTTTGTGTGTGCATACTCTTAATTACATATCCAAATAGTCAATTGCTTATCTAAATTAATCATCTGTACCAATAAATTAAAGCCTTTCTCTTACCTCCAATCCTTTTTTATAAGTAGTAGCTTCTAACCCAAATCACAAAGATAAAAGTACCGGTCAAAATTAATTGTAAATAATATAATATATAGTAATAATAGATGTAATCTTTTTAAATGTACTTTTATTTATAAAAATGATAGGTGGGACTATAGGAGGAAAAATAAATGGAAAAAGAGATGGGAGACAATTAAAAAAAATATATTAGAGAGACATGTGATTAATTGAGGATAAACATTAAAAATATATATATATTAAATTTTTAGATAAATATAATTTATTATTTATATATAGGATTATCCATAAAGCATATGGTGTAGTCATATGGTTTTGCTGGTGGCCATTGTTGTTGCAACGTGCAAAGGTGTGAAGCCAGGTTTTCTTCCTCCAAAAACGTGAGTGCAAATCGTGAATACATTACCTAATAGTATCAGGACCTGACATTTCATAGGAAAGACAAACATCATGACCTCGGAGGGCATACTCTCAAGTTCGGAGAGACCTATGAATTCAGATTCATATAACGTTACCCTTTCTTTCTTTCTTCTTCTTATTTTTTTTAAGTAAAAAATAAATAAATTAAAATATAAAAACTCGGTGAAGATATATTTATAAACTCAAATAATATTTATAGAGATAATTATATATTGTTCATCAATAAAAATTTTATATTAACAATAAAATTTAAATTTATAATATTATAATTTATAAAGTAACTACTTTATTTGGAATTGTTGTCCTTAGAATCGTCAACCACGTTCCACATTTACTTCTCTCCATGATGTTACGTCAAATGCCCACATAAATGTTACTGCGTCTCATCCCTGACTGTTCAAATCACATACTCAATGTAATAACCTTTTGCTGTGTTTTGCTACGGATGATGAAATTTATATCTATATGTGCCAATTTTATTTTAGTTTTAGTCCTGATTAAGTGCGTTGAAATTAACGTGATGCGAACTATATAAGTAAATTATTTTAAAAAATAGTAGATATATATATGTAATTAACAAATTGCGTTAAAATTGGTAATTTAAGGCAGAATGTGTACAAAATGCATTTTATTTTTTAAAAAAAATACTCTTATTTATAGGAGAAGAGTGGCTGAGTGAAATAATTAATACAATAATTTTTCTTATTTATACAATTTAACACACCCCTCCCTTGTAGGGAAACTTACACACCTATCACGCATACATGTATCTTATGTATTAATACTAATTTAGAATTTAAATCTGTATATTATGTATTAATACTAATTTAGAGCATTTAGTGAGTTGAGGAGAATTCAAATTTCATCTGATAAATGAAGAATTCAAAGCATATCATTAATTGCATTTATGACATTAATGGTAGTAATAATAGCTTTGTATAAATGCGATTGCTGAAATAACAAGGAAAGGCAAACAAGATCTGAGTCGGAAGAAATCAAGTCAAGTCAACTCAACTCAAAGTCTGGCGGAGTGATATAAGAAGGGGGAGATTATGGGATGGATCGAACTTGTTCCATCATCAAGAAAAAGATGGGTCCATTTATAAAGCCTCTGCTGCTGCTACTGTTAACAATGGTCGCTGGTTCTGCGACAACGTTAAAATGTGGGAAGGCGTTTAAGATAATTCCTCCAAAAACGACGGTGATAATCCAGAATCTGTTAAGTCAAGGACAGGATCTGTCATTTCACTGCAGATCCAAGGAAGACGACCTGGGACAACAAACCGTAAAATATGGAGAGACATGGGGGTTCAGATTCAGACCAAGAGCTATATGGTACACAACGTTGTACCACTGCCAGTTCTGGTGGCCGTCACATGCATCGCCATACTACTTTAACGTATACGTAGAGGAACGAGACTATTGGTGCAAAGTGTGCTCTTGGGCCATTTATGATTATGCTCCTTGCATGTCTGGAACTTCTCTCTGCTTTCCTTGGGCTTCTGCAACATCACCTCCTGCCCCTCCTCTTCGTATTGCTAATGCCTCTACCCAATTATAACTTCATCTCTGAGTCCTGTGCTCTGATTATAATAAAAAATTAGTGTCAAACTCATTTAAATTTTTGTATGTATAAAAAAAATATACGTATTAGATCTAATGCTAAAACTTCCCATATGTGTTGATAAATGTCGTTTGACGGTGGCTGTTGCTGGAGACACGTGGCAATAAACATTAAAAAAATGAAAATAAATTGACATAAAATTCTTTCGCTAATTTTGAGAATAACATGTTCCAATTTTGGGACAGATTAGTGTCAATTTGATCACTAATCAATTGGTGACGGTGGCTCTAGGGATGGAAAATTTTTTGTTGCTAATCTGTTTTTGTCATTAATCAATCACTAAATTCCGTCGCTAATCACATTAGAGACAGAGTTTGCATCGTTAAATTCCGCTGCTAATTTGCTGTGTTTTTTTTTTGTAGTGGGTATTTATTTTGGGAGAAAATTAAAGCAGAAAGACTTCCTCTCAACGTGAGAGGTACTAAACATCCACTGGGTACTAAATAGTACAGAAGCCTGGACACGTTGTCCAATCAGAAAGAGACAACACATGCATGTATTCTACAGAAGAATTAAAGAGCAGCATCAATCGATGAATTAACGAGCAATAGTCAGAAAACATGAGCATGAGCCTATAAGCTTGGGCCTGAATGTACTGGATCTTTATCTTTGGGCTAAATTATATAAATTTTTCCTGAATTTTAAACAATGGACAAATACCCAAAAAAAAAAGACAAATACCCATCCTCCGTAAATTTAACTGACGAATAGATGAGACATATGATCATTTGGAGCGTATTCGATTCCTAGAGAGTACTACTTTATTATGATTCTATTTGCAGTACTTGAGAAGGTATCCTAACTCCTTAGTGCCTAGATTTAAGTTTGATAGTAAATAGACGACTCGCCCTATCTGATATTGATATTGCCTGAGATTTCAATATATCTTTAGATCATTGATGAGCCTAACCTCTCTCTAAAAATTTTTGTAAAAAAAAACAATAGACAAATAATTTCATTAAAAATTAAAATTTAATAATGAAGCACCCTAAACTTTTAAAATCATATCCATTTATAAACTCTATTTTGTGTACATATAACCTCCACAAATTTTAAATTATTCTGCAACAGTGTGCGTGTGTGTGAATTGCTGGAAGTCAAGACCGAGACAAATGCAGAGTGTGTGCTTGGAAGATAAGTGATTATGGTCCTTGCTTATTTGGAATCCTCCTCATCCACACTCAACGCTTGCTTCTTTCCAAGGAATATCTCATCCCTGATTTATTGGGATCCCTTGCTCAATGTAATAGACGACTAGATTGACATCTACATGTGTCAACTCGAAGTGCGTTTGAAATTTGTTGTGGTGCGAATTTTATGACACGTTGTTAACTAATTCGGAGAATTCTAAAAAATTAATATCATGTAATGAATCTATCACATTTCTTCAAAAATAATAATCATATCATTTAATTATATTAAAAATACCCGTAAAATTAAATAAAGGTATTATGGGAGAGGAAATTTCATACACAAGATGATAAATAAATATAATATTATATGTAGAATTAAAATAAAATATTAAAATAGACATTATATTTAAAAAAAAAGTATAAGATATTTTTTGAAAACTTTTTTTTGATGAATCACACGAAAAACCTATATGTTAAGAGAATTAATTTACAAGCTATTGATTAGAAGATAATGATTGATTCTTTAAAGGAAAAAAGCCAATGGACTCTGGAATTAATCTACAAGCTCAAGGGATTCAAATAAAATTAACTTTCATTGCAAAATTACCTAATTACCCCCAAGTTCAAAATATAAATATGGAATAAACCGGCGTCTAAGGAAAAGGAACATCCCGTCTGATATTTCAACCATGAATGGGTTCGCGACATCTTCATATATTTTTGTAGCCTTGTTTTACAGTCGCGTTCTCGCGGGGATAGGAACAATGAAATAATTGTTAATCAGCATCAGACACGCGCTTCAATTATTGGAAAATGTCTGACACTTATTCTGCAATCTGTGCTCCATTTCCAGTACTCGTATGTTTTTGGCAAAGGACATCAATTAATGCGACGAGATGATACATTGATAACGTTCGCCCCCCAATTTTTACCGTTGGAGTTTGATTTCTTTAGCACCGTCTGATGCTGTGCAATTGATGGCAGTTCAAGCCCGAGGCATGCCTGTATGGACAGGGTGGGAACATCGTTGATCAATTCAATTATTACATACATTGATCCTGATGTTGCCTTTTCCCCTTTTGTCCTCCTTCTTCGCGCCCTTTACTGCTGGCTGGACCCACTTGGTGAAATTGGAAAAACACGTTGCGTTCGAGGGAATGGATCTGACTTGTACCTGTCGTGGTTGGGTCCCCTCGTCTCTAGTTTTTTCCTTCCTGGTTTCATCAAATTCAACAACGTTTTGTTACCTTGCATTTGCTTCTTCAATTTCACTTTCAAGTTTTCTGAAATCAACTACTCTATCTTATTTTAAATATAAAAATTAATAAAAGAGTCAATTATAATTTCAATTCACCCTATTTTTTAAATTTAATTATAGTTCTTGTGAGACGCAATAATTCGAACCACAGTCCCTTGTGAAAGAAAACAAATAATTATATTAAAACATGAATCACGTTTGTGATTTATCGAAAAACATTGTTAATTATCGTTATAATTAACAATAGCTTTTATCGCCATGATGCATCTCTCTTTAAAATGAAAATTAATTATTTAATTACATATTTTAATTAATCAATTAAGATTTATATCTCTTACAATTCTGTCTCTATTATGGATTGTGTTTTTTTTATGGGTTTTTAGAGTCAATAAATAAAATTGCACTATGCTCATTGCTCAAGTCTAATGATAAAAAAAAATAAAAAATATAAAAAAGACAATAATACTTTCAAACTCTTTACCGTATAAATTAATAAAATGAATTTTATTGTTCGGAGTAATTGATTTTGTATTTGAGTAATTAATTTTCTACCTTTACCAAATTCTCCCTAACATTAATTATAACCCCGACAAAATCACAATCTCGTGAGGAGCGGATCTATTTTTCTTTGTCGGCGAACCAGTAGTCCACACTCCATCGGACGCCGTCCACCGTTGTCAGCCCTGCGTGGGTGTTATCGGTCAAGTAGTGAAGTAGGTTCAAACCCTAGGGCCTTTTCTACTCCCAAAATCCGGTGAGATTGACTTGTTCAATCTGGCTTTGAATCTGCATTCGAACTTGTTCCCCGCGTCTTCCCTGCGTGGTCGTTCTTGCTTTGTTTAAAATTTTTCATTTAAATTTGGCTTTGAATCTGGTGTTTGGATATTGACGCTTTTGAAATTGAAAATATTTACAGATCGATTTTAATTTTTTTACTAGTTTTTGCTTGAATGGTGTGTAGCTGGCTATTATAGTTCTTCCCTCTTCATTTTGATTACTAGCGACATGTATGCTTTGGATTGTGTTGTTATGCAATGTTGGATTTGTTGTGTATTGGCATTCTGCTTATTAATCCTTTATATTATCATCAATTTACAAAATTCTCAAGGTATCTGCGAGGTACGATCTTGTAAGTGACTGGGCTGGAGTTATGTCAAAGCATCTGGAACAAAAATTAAAAGTGTATTTTATCAACTAGGCATATTTCAAGGAGTGTAATATAGGTCCGCCTATGATTTCAACAAATCCTATTTCTTAACCTATTCACCTTTGAACTGAAAACAAGTGTGTTATACAAAAGAGGCCTGTAGGAAGATGATGTTGTTGTCGCTCCATCCGGTTGATGTGAGTTTTTGTCTCGATATCATTAAAATTAGACGAGTTTTTTATTTGTTAGGTAAAGATTTTGACTTTATAACCACATAAACATCTCATCATGTACTTTATGAATTATCTGGTTCAAAAGAAACTGTTATGTTGACTGGGACATGGTCCTCTGTGTGCCCACGATTACCATTTTTTTAGACTCATTTTGAAGTTGTCCAGTAAACTGAATTTTTTGTGTGAAATGAATTCCGTAGAAAAGCTTGTAAACTGAATATATTGTTTCTTCATAATATTAGGGAATTACATACAAGTAATCAGCAATTCTTATTTTTGAGTAGTTTATGACATGTATGATTAAGCGCAGTATCATGCAGATTTTGTATCTTTCCATTTCTGATATACCGGGGAATACTGATCATATATATAACTTCTTCGCAGTTCTGAAATAGCCTCTGTGCTTCAGCCACCTGATGAAGAATTGACTTCTTGATTCATAAGATTATTGCTATAATTCCCTGAACATGGAGAAGATATCATCTGACTGTCCATACCCAGGATGCTTTTTCTGTGTCATGAAGGAAGGGAATCCCAGCAAGCGGAGGGCAAGTATACTAAAATTCTTTAGAGAACTTCCATTGCAAGATGACGATGGTCAGGTTCTTCCCATCAGTGGTCTTTGGAACACGGCAATGGCACATCCCAATGATCCTGAATTCATAGAGTTGGAAATATTTGAATGCATGGCAGCTTTGATATGGAAAGGACTGAAGAATCGGCGCTGGCTGTCTCATGACCAGAATATATACATTCCTTATTATGCTGCTCACATTATTGGTTCCTACACAATGAGTATGGAAGAATTTGCAGAAAGTGCTGTACAAGCTGGGGCGATTCCTCCTTTGGTTGAACTTTTAAGAGGTAGATTAACTTGGGTTGAGCAGAGGGTAGCTGTTCGAGCTTTAGGGCACTTAGCTACATATGCTACCACTTTTCCTGCTGTATCAAGTCATGGTGAAATTCTTGAGCTCTCCATCCAATTAGCAATGAGTTCTCTTGAAATAGTGTATTCACATTTCTATCAATTTGTTGATAGAAGGCTAAGTTACCACTGTGATCTGCTCACCCGTGGCATGGGTGGAGTTGAGATGGAATCTAGGAAGGCTGAGGAATGGGCAAGTCAGTTGCAATGTTGGTCTCTTCAGCTCATTAATTGCTTTGCTTTTAAACCTGAATTTCTTCCTACCATATGTAAACCCGATTTTCTCATAAAACTACCTGGTATGTGGGGCGGACTTGTTAATGAAAATTCTCCAGCCGGTATTGGTTTGTTAAGAACAATTTGTCATCACAAGCTTGGTAGGGGACCTGTTGCCAACTGCCCAAGTATCATTGAAGCATTGTGTAATATTGCTCGGTCATCAGATGATTGGCAGTTTATGGCGATTGATTGCCTTTTATGGCTGCTTCAAGATTCCAATACATGCCACAAGGTAAAAGCTTTCACAGTTTTGCATGGCTACTTTGTTTTTATTGTGACGCCTGAATTACATTTGTTCAGGCCTTTGTATGATGTTAAAACACAAAATACTAATTGTTTTGGAAGGAATGTTTGACTAGGTAATGAATCAATTTTGACTCTTATGCCTGGGAATTGTCTTCATTTTAGTCTAAAGAGAAACAAATAGAAAGAGTCAAGATTAGGACTGAGATTTTTCACTCTGCTTGAATTCTTATAACTGTTTGCCTAGTAATTTCAATCTTAAATGCTTAATATTAATCTACATATAAGTGTCATGGATGTCTAATGGCATTGCTTTAAGGTGTAAGTCTGTCAAGCCTGGGGTGTGTCACCCAATAGGAAGGTTCATGGTCTTTGTTATGCCACCAATGAATTTTCTAAACTTGAAGCAAAATGATAATAAATTGCCTTGTCTTCGAAGGATCATTCGGTTCTATAATTTATCTTCAATTGCCTTGTGCTTGTATTCTTCACTATATGACCACTACTTCAGAGGATGTAAGTTTATATTATTTGGTTATTGCTAATGCACTAGCCAGAAGCATTGAAGGCTTTGGTATGTATTATATGCAGGTAATTGATAAAGTCGTACCTGAATTGGTAGACCTTGCAGAAATTACAACTCTGGGCGATCACAAGAAGCTTGGTGACTCCATTGTTAATGTTCTTCAGGATTGCTTGGAATCACAAGGGTCAGGAAGAAGCTCAATTAGTAGCCGCACTAAAGAACAAATTGAGGAACTGCTAAATTCAAAACAGAGATTAAAATGGGAAAAAAATATGCCCAAGGAAGATCTTCATATTAAGCAGGCCGCAGCACTAGTGGTCAAGCTAGAAGGGAATTCTTTATTCTCGTCAGGAAACATATCTGGAGCTGCATCAAAATACTCAGAAGCGTTGTCATTGTGTCCAATGAGATCCAAAAAGGAAAGAGTTGTTCTATATAGTAATCGAGCTCAGTGTCATCTTTTGCTTCAGCAACCCTTGGCTGCCATAAGTGATGCTACCCGTGCACTTTGTCTCCATAATCCTGTCAATCGTCATGCCAAAAGCCTATGGAGACGAGCACAGGCTTATGACATGCTTGGATTATCAAAAGAGAGTTTGTTAGATGCCATTCTATTCATAAATGAATGCTCACAGTCAAATGATCCTGATCTCTCACTGAGGCAAAATAAAGTTCCTGATTATGCAGAACGCTTGGTTAAGAAGCAGATGCGTGCTGCTTGGTTATTTAGAGAGGCAGCTATCAAACATGGAGGTGTTCATAGTCAGGGTGATGGTGGTGACCTCTATGGTCCAGAGACTGATGATTCTGAATGGGAGACGGCAAGTGAAAGTGATACGGAAAATGATAGAAGGGATGATGATATTGGTGACGACGATGATGGTGATGATTGGAAGAATGATGATGAGAGGAAGGATAAATATGATAAACCTTCAATATGAGGTACATCCACTAAGATAATTTCCTGTTAATATTTCATTGCTGTCTTGCTGTTTTAGATTACGCGTCTTTGATGGGGTATGCTATTGTCTAATATACCGAAAAGTTACGGATCTCTACAACAGAAAACAGGGAAAACTTGAGATAATTTTGAGAGTTACCATGTAAAATGTCACCATCTGATGTTCACCTGTGAAACTGTTGATCGACATGAATCTAACTGATTTTTTGTAATAAGCCAATATGTATCTTTCTCTTTTAGGTAATGAGTTTTCTTGTGCAGTGCGGGAAATTTGGAATAGGATATTTGGCTTCAGCTTATGAAAAAGATTTCTTAAAGTAGCATAGACTCTACTAGGTTAGACAACAACATTGAACAATTCTTGTCATTTGAGGTTTTTGAGGAATATAAATGCCAGGGACTATTTGTGTCAAGCCATTGTAGATACAATAGCATCGTCTGGCCACTTTGTTCCTTAATATTCTTGCTTTTCCTTCATGTTTGGTTCTATATTTTCATGAAGGCTTCTGTCCGTTGTTTTAAACATTTGCTTCCTTTGTTAAGTTGCAATGCCATTGTTTTGAAATTTGGTTTGCTCCAGGTACAAAGCATGTATACCCTGTGCAACTTGCAGAAGAGAAATTATGTCCATAGCTTCCTTTTCTCCCCCAATGTGATAGTTCTCTAGAAATGGATTAAGTAGACTTGGCTCGTGTGATTTGTTTTAACTCCGCTTGCTCTGTGTGCTTTAAAGCGCAATTGTATGTTTGCCCATTCTCAAGTAGCGGTTTGGAAATGATGAAAGAGTTTTTGGTCTATTCCATATTTCTTCTCTCCATTTCCCCCCCGTTGATTGAAGTGTAAAATTGAAAATCTCAACTCTCAAGTTTGGAGAACTGCAGTGAAGCGTTTAGGTTTATTGAGGGATTTGTGTATATAAACCTTTTGTGCTTAAATTTTGCCGAGTGATATTTGTACACCTTATTCTAAAGGCGGTTCTTCTGATCTGCGATGAGGCGAGCTTTACCATCTCATCATCTGCTTGTAGGATTCCCTTGCGCTGCAAATGATTATACTATATTTCGCGGATGTTACATATGCAACTTTTAGTATACAGAAGTGTTTTCGAGTAGTTTTTTTTTTAAATCAATATGATATTAGTTGAAATAACGGAAAAACGCTAGCGATTCCTAATCTGGATGAGATCTTGAACTTTGTTCCGTACTCTAAATGAGGGGTACCCAATTTGTTTTTCTTTTAAAAAAAAATATGGCTCCATTTGCGAAGTTTATACTCTATGCTAATACTACTCCTGCTGCTAACAATGGTCGGTGCGGCAACGTTAAAATGTGCGAAGGCTTTTTCGATGTGATAAATATAATCCAGAGCATGTGAAGTCAAAGGACAGGGTTCAGATTCAGACCAAACCCTATTGGTGCTCAATGTGCGAAGGCGTTTTCGGTACTAAAATGCTTGTTCATGTGTTAACAACATTAATTAAAAAAAATATTTTTATCTTCATTGACTATAAAATAACATATTTATTATAAGATTTATAATTGATCTATTTTTACGTAAAGATGATAGATTAATCTTATAATTTATAAAATTTTGTGGAGAAAAATCTTTCACTATAATAAGGATTTTACAATCTCACACATCAACTATGGACTATAACATTTTATATAGAATTTTAAGATTATCTAATTTAAAAGACGCAATTTCAAAATTTAAAGTAACAACACAAACCAAAAATTTATCTCAACATATTTTTCACAGAACATAAATCGTAGGAAACTACTCCTTCCGTCTGCTTCTAAATATAAGGATCAAATAAAATCTCGATTGTAGTTCAATTTACATTACAATCGAGGTTGTAGTTAATACCACATTCAACATTTGCTCTATTCCCATTGCTATGTCGGATAATACCAACACTAAAATCACTCTCACCATCCTCACGGTACATTTAATAGAATGAGAGAGGTTTTTATGAAAAAAAAAATAAAAATAAAAGTGAAAATAGAATTGGATTGAAAATAAATTTTAAAAATTTATTTGATAGGATAAAATGAGTATAGAATTGATATATATATTTTTTATAATTTAGGGTAAAATGGTCTAATTTTTTTTATAATTTGGGAAGAGTTAAAGTTGTCCAAAAATTTATAATTTAGGATAAAATTATTCAAAATATTTCACTTTTATTTTTATCATCTCATTTTCTAGTTTTTTTATAGAACTGAAATGTCCCAAATGTTTAAAATGAGAGTAGAAGTGACTTCCATTATATCAAACAAGAGAAGTTAAAGATTCTATTTTAACTTTTACTTACTTCCTTTGTACCAAATATGCCATTAGAGTATTCAAGTGTTGCGAGATATCCAACTAATTATTTTATCAACTTCTATATATACATATATTTGATACATGTTTGAGATTACATTAGAGTCCTGTGCCTGGCATCAAGTATCGAACCGAATTGTTGGCAAAAACCCTCATTAAATATGCCCATATGCATGTATTCATATACAATAAACTGTGGCCTGGTGGTGGATTAGGGGTTATGTCATTGGATCTCTTAACTTAGTCACTGTTACGCGATAGATACCTGATCTATATATAAAAAAAAATATAATAAACTGTCGTGCAACTTCCTTTACCGGGGTATGAAACTCCCTCCTTTTCCATTAGGGGCATATTACACATACTTACTCATATATTTTTTTTTTATTTTTATTTGCACCCCATTCGTAACAGGTTGGACTTATCTGTCTATGGTGTACTGGTAGACTTTTTCCAGTAGAAAGTAAAAACCTTGAAGCATTAATTGCATGGTCAAAACATTAATGCAAGTGTGGACGATTCTCTCAATGTGATCACTGCGAATTTTAATCATAATGGGAAAAAAATACAAAGCATCATTACAGTAATAACTATCGGTGAAGGAAGCAGTGGGACTAGTTATTCAGATACAAGCTAGTTGGAACGAAGGTCAACTTGACTCGTCCAATTAAGGTCTTATAAAAAGGATGGTGTCTGTCTGGTAGTATGAACTTGTTGCATGATCATCGGAAGAAGGAAACATGTATATGAAGTCTCTGCTTCTGCTGCTGGCAACAGTTGCAATGTTTCTGCGGGGTGGGAAGGCGTGGATTATAAAAACACCAAAAGTAACAGTACAAATGCTCGATGGTTTGTCTCAAAATCAGGACCTGACTCTTCATTGCAAATCTAAGGACGATGATCTTGGAGAACACACCATAAACAATAAAGCAAGTTACGAGTTCAAATTCAGGCCAAGGTTTTTCATTCATTCAACGCTGTTTTTCTGCAGCTTTAGGTGGCCTTTGGATACCTCGCTTCACTACTTCGACATATACAAAGAGGACAGAGACTGGTGGGGCGATGTATGCTCTTGGAAAGTATAGGAATTAGGAGCTTGTATCTACGATGATCTCACTCGCCATCCTGACTGCTATCCTTGGAATTCTGCCCCTTAGTCCTCTTCTTATATACTATCTCATGTGTGTGTGTATATATATACAATAACTGTTTATTTTATGATGAATTTAATATTTTTAATTATTTTTATTAATATACGTGGATTATTTAAGAAATAATCTATTTTTCAGACAACAGTGATTGTCCAAAAAATGGTGTTCAAGTGTTGAAGTTTAACCTTAAAATTAATATTGACCGGATTTTAATAATTTCAATACTTTTTATATTTAATATTGAATTATGAATGGCAGAGTAATTAAGCATCGTTGCGTTTGAGATAAACGACATTGTGTATGGGCTCCAGTATTAGGTATTTTGGGTCGCGCTTCTGGAAGGGGGAACGAGACGCAAGCCATGGCAATGGCGGAAAAGAAGGCGGGTAAGGAAGGTTCTGAGCTGCTGGGCTCGCCGACCTTCAAGGAGCTGGAAAATGGTCGCTTCAGATGCGTTGAAACTGGACACGAACTGTTGGCCAAGGACATGGGCTCCTACTCTCACAGCAAAAAGTGCCGATTAGGTCTCATCGACTTTGCCTTTTCCCACAATAAGCCCCCTTTCAATATGTTCAAGCAAGACCCACTCTCCCGGTAAATTTCATCGCAATCCTGGGTTTCCTTGGAATTCACTATCATATGTCAACTTCTAGGCGGTTTTGGTTGAACCCACAAAAGTCGAAACTATTCGTTAGGAAGACTGATAGCGTTTCCAATTCCTCAGAATGAAGAGTCGAACTATCCACTAGGATATAATGTGAATTTATTTTATTTAATTTGTTCGTTTGTTCCTTGGATTGTTTATCAATGTCAGAATGGGATAACACTGAGACATAGGTTCCGCATTACATTTCAAAGCTGATATGTAAATTGACTGGAGACACCGTCAACAAGTCAGAGGAACATATCTGGGAGCATATGAATGGGAAAAGATTTCTCAAAAAACTAGGTCTGTCATATCCTCTATACACTGTTTTGGGTCTTTTGGAATCATGAGAATTTCCAAATAATTTACTGAGGTTCTGGTTTCTCATTATTACTCGTGGGTTTAATATGTGAGTGCATGAGAAATTTGTAGATAGTTATCAACTAATGTATTTGAGGTTCTAAAAGCAGAGCAAAAGGAAGCAGAGAAGTTGTCATGTAATGGAATGGAAGAAGGTGAGAGCAATCCAAAGCCACTAAGTGCGGATGGTGGGAAGAAGGATAAGAAAAAGAAAAAGAATAAGAAGAAGAAGGACAAGGAAATTGAAGAAATCAAATCTGAAGTACGGAAGTCTCCTAAAGAGGACAGTGAATCTGAAGAGGCAGAATTCTGGATGCCTCCTGTAGGAGAACGCTGGGACTTTGATGATGGAGGAGATCGATGGGGTTCAGGAACAGAGTCAGAGCAAGAAAGTGAAGAGGGTGATGAAATTGGTATGTTTTCCTCTCCTGCCCATTTCAATTGATTTATTATCAAGTTTCATTGTCTGCTTTGTCATGGTCATACGAAGAGTTGACACAGCAGAAAATTAGCTGTAATGGTTTAGGATATGAACAAGATAATGTGGTCGGGAGTGAAATATTCCTAATAATGGCACATCTACAATATAAAGATTCAGTTAGATGAAATATCTTATCTTGTCTGCTATGTAAGAAATCTTATTTTGTGATAAAACATAAGTAGATTATCTTGTCAATAGATCATGTGAAGTGACTACATTTTGTCCCGATGGATAGAGCAACTTTTTGAGTGTGTGAAGCTCAAGCATTATCTTGGTTTCTCTTATGTTTTTTGTTTGAACTTATATAAAACATAAATTAATAATTGGGCTAACGTTAATATCACAGATGTTGCTGCAGATGGGAACCCCAAGGATTCAGAAGAGCTATCTTCTCGGTATGATTCATTATCATGCAAAGGATGAAATTACATTTAAAACTATTTTTTTATTAAATTTCATGTTCAAATTTCCAGGTCAAACAGTATCCGTTGAACTTAGCTTTCCCCTTACCTTGCAGGACGAAAAGGATGTCTATAGAAGTTGGACCTAGTAGCTTTGCCTCAAGGAAGAAGAAAAGTAAGAAGAACCACCAAAGCTAGTATCCATCGGTAATGTAAGTTTTGTTTCTCTGCCGTATAACATGGAAGGTGGGACTGGGCTGGGAAAGTGGTAATCCATCGACTGCTGTATAAGATGGTTATATGCTTGAACGGATAGAAAGTGAGGGTTTTCAAATGAAGTATATTCAAGATTCAAGGAGGAGCTGCTTCTGCATTATATTCTGTAAGATAAATGACTCAACAATTTTGTTGGTTGCAGACTTGCAGCTTCATGGCTATAATTGCTGCCCTTCTTTTCTTTGCTTCTTTTGGACTGGTAGCAAGTTTCAGCGTTGATGTTTTTTGGTCATTCAGAATTTAATTCGTGATTTCATCTGCAACGGTCTAATACTCATGAATCTTGATTCTTGATGTTTTGCTTGCGATATTTGTAACTTGCCAAAGTGAAGCACCAGGTATTAATTGATAGACAATCTCTTTCTCGAGCGCTTTGATATATACAGACCAGATCATTGAAGCATAAATGAGGGAAGGATCTTAAGAAGTGTAGACTAGAGCAAGCCAATTGTAGTCATTTCAATTTTATTACACGCCGCACAATTTTGTCTGTGTTGGTGGGAAAAATTGTTTTAAGTCATAATAAGTTAGAATATAATTTTTATAAGGTTTTAAAAAAAATTATAAGCTCAGTGTTTCCGAGGAAAATCTGAATTGGGCTTGGGCAGTTTATTTTGAGATTTTTTAGGTTGTGCGGGAGATATGGATGCAACTTGCAAGCGTAATTCTTTTAAGAATGAGATTTTTTTCTTTTATACAAAACAATTTAGGTGGTACCGTCTCTATCAAGGTTAAGGTATAGTTTCAAGGCTTAGAGAATATTTACAAGTGACTTACGAGATCGAATATTAAATGAGCTTTTATAACGGCAGAGAGAATCGAATTTGCGTCTTTTTAGGATATAAGTTTATTCTTTACCATCTGTGTTAATTCTTATTGACTTTAAGAATCTTTTTTTTTTATATATAAATAAAAGTTTAGGTGGGTTTGATATTAGTCTTCCACTAAGGTCAGTGTACAGTCATAGGACTTAGAGAGCGTTTACATGGGACTTATAAGATTGCCTGTTAAATGAGTATTTAATATAGCAGCATTAATCAAATTCGAATCTTTGTGGGATACGAATTTGTTCCCTAATACATGTGTTAACTTTTATTGGTTTAATAATAAGATTTTGATACTAAGCCCATTTGCCATTGTTTTTCCATGAGGTTAGGCCTAGTGAAGCATGAACCAGATAAAACAGTTAGGGCTCAAGCTCAGGCCCAGGGATCCGGAATCTCAGTATCCCTACCGTTAAATCCATTTCAGAGTTAATATTTAATAAAACTATTGTTAAACTTTTTTATAATGCAATTGTAAATTGTTTAAGTCAAATTTTAATGTAGTTTAAATTTATTTATTTATTATGTAATGTTATAATAATAATTTTATAAAGTATTTAATTTTTTTTTTTTGATTTAATGATGGAGATGGGATTCTGAAAGAGAGAGATACTGGGGGAGGTTCTAGATCCGAAGCTGAAAATGCTGTGCAGCTGCTGTAATAAAAAGTTTAACTTCTAGTGACTTTTATATTTGATAAAATTTAATTTTAAGGAGAATTTGATTTTGATTATTAAATAATTTTTTTTGCCGTAGATTTTCCACTTGTATGATCACTTCCGTCCGGTACTGGTAGGGGCAATTAGCAGTTAGCATGTTATTAAGCGATGGGGATGCAGCACCACTTGTGAGAATACAGAAGACGATGATGGGTCCAAACCGCAATTTTAAAAGGGCTTTTAGCCCAAATCTCGATTTGAGAAAATTTTAAAACAAACAAGTTTATTTGTCCATAAGTGCTTTTGGACAAAACCATGGTTTAAAACCATAGTTTTGAATAAGCTATTTAAAATAGCTTTTTCAACAGTAAAAGCACTTATGGACTATCCAATTACTATCTTACCCCTACTTTTTCTTACACCCTCTCTCCTCTCTCCTACTTTTTCTTACACCCTCTCTCCTCTCTCCTACTTTTTCTTACACCCTCTCTCCTTTCTCCTCTCTTCCTTCTCTCCTCTCTCTTCTATTTTCTCTAACTCCCTCATCTCTCTTACTTTAAATCAAATTATACCCTTTTTGGTAATTTACCACCATAAAAGTCATTCTAAAAATAACTATCCAAACACCTATTTATTCAAAACCACTTTTTTTCTATAAACTCTTCTCCAAAAGTCCTTTTCTATAAGTTGTCCATAAGCTCTTTTTTTTCATAAGCCATTTTTCAAAATCCTATCCAAACAGGCCCGATGGCGAGAGAAACAGAAACTACGGGTGTGTTTGGAAAACATCCAAACCGAGGTTTTAAAAGGGCTTTTGGCCCAAACCTCAGTTTGGAAAAATTTCAAAACAAACAGGCTTATTTGTCCATAAGTGCTTTTGGACAAAACCATAGTTTTGAATAAGCTATTTAAAATAGCTTTTTCAACAGTAAAAGCACTTATGGACTATCCAATTAATATCTTACCCCTACTTTTTCTTACACCCTCTCTCCTCTCTCCTACTTTTTCTTACACCCTCTCTCCTTTCTCCTCTCTTCCTTCTCTCCTCTCTCTTCTCTTTTCTCTAACTCCCTCCTCTCTCTTACTTTAAATCAAATCATACCCTTTTTGGTAATTTACCACCATAAAATTCATTCTAAAAATAACTATCCAAACAACTATTTATTCAAAACCACTTTTTTTCCATAAACTTTTCTCCAAAAGTCCTTTTCTATAAATTGTCCATAAACCTTTTTTTTCATAAGTCATTTTTTAAAATACTATTAAAAAAGGCCTACGTCTCCAAGTAACGTACGTACCTGTGAGAGTATATTTCTGTCAAGTCTGCACCACCCGCCACCCGCCACCCGCCAGGTCCCCCTGTGAATACCCCTACCATCGCTTTGCCTTCCCAGTCACCCCATTTCAATTTACAACTTCACCCCCCACAATATCAGTAATCGCTTTCCGGATATTCCAATTAATATGCATTTATTTAGATTTTTTTTATTGAACCAAAAGCGATTCTCTTCTTCCTAATGATTATTATAATTTTGATTAATACCATAATGGTGAGGCGTGCGCTCTGATGAGTGTTGTGCTCCCGCTAGCTCCAATCACTTGAGACCCCAACAACCCTCTCTCTCTTAATACGCAGCTTCTCTCACACTCTCTTCCCATGATTTTCGCTACCCTTCCTTTCTCTTAGTACAATAAAATTATGTTTTAAATAAAACTATCTCTAATAAAATTTTATATGTGTATATAAAAAAATTTATTTATAGACTCAGGTAAAAATATTAAATACAAATTTTTTTTAAGAAATTTATTTTTGTTCTGAGTTTGACTTGTAAATGATGCAACTCAATAAATAATATAATTCTTGAACACAAAATTTTTAAAAAAAAAAATTAATCCGTGAACACAAAATTATCAAATTTAACTTATAAATCAGATTTTAGGACCAGTCTATATTTTTTTTTTGTTTTTTACCTTCTACGGTTCTACCTATCACCTATGAGTGATTTTCCCTTTATTATCTCCCCAAATCCTCAAACCTTTTATTACTAGCATTGCAATGATGTTTAAAATATTAAATGGACTAGACACCAATCTGTCACGTGACATCGCCGTCTTGAAAAATTATAATTAGCGTCACAAATCACGTGATGGTTCTAAAATTTGGATGGAGAAGACAAGCGCTCGCAAAACCTGGCGCATATATTATGTTTTTTTGAAAAAAAACAAAAATATATTAGAATAGTATATTTTTTACGTTTATACACAGTTTACACACTGACACTATCATTGCGAAAAAAGTTTTTAAATAATTTAATAAAAGATTGAATCTCACGTGATACACAAATTAATTGAAAAACCTTAAGAAAGAAGAAAACTCCGGCATATTATATACTCTATGGGCATGTTTCCAGGAAGTGGAGGTGGGAAAATAAAAATATAAATAGAATTTTTTTTTTGGCATAATGAAATTCATTTTTACTTTAACTTTTATTTATATTTTTAATGTTTTGAGCCATTTTAATTGTATAAAAAATGTTAAAAATAAGACAATGAAAATAAAAATAAAATTATTTAGACTATTTTACTTTAAGATATAAAATTTTTAGATAATTTTAATTTTTTTTTAAATTTAAAAAAAAATATAAATTTTATATTCATTCTTGTCTTATCGAATAAACTTTTAAAATTATTTGTTAACTTAATTTTATTTTTATTTCTATTAAAAAAATTTATGTCTATGGTTGAAAATGCCAAGGGTCAAGAGGTTCATATTTGGACAACATAGGATATTGTGTAAAATTATTATATTGAACATTTCAGTTCCACTTGTGGTCTACCCTCATTCCATTATCATTATCACAATCATGTATTTTTGAAATCAGGAGGTTGCCTTTCGACAACTGACCACCAACATAAGTATACTCTTATTAAAATTAATATTATTTAATATTTTTGAGTACTAAATATAAGTATATTTTTTTATTAAAAATTTAAATATTAATTTATTATATTATAATTTGTGAGGGGTTAACTAATTTTGTTAAACTTAATTTCAATCACCAATAATTTTTATTTGTTACCATCTACTGACAAATTTAAATCATAAAAAAGGAAAAAAGCTGGACGTTTATGATACGCATATTTTTTGGAAAAAAAAATTACCATTATTAAAATCTTGTCGGTATTACCACGTTAAATTTGTGCTATTGTTGTCGACTAAGCTTGCTGCCACTCTGAAAATAAATTAACTCGTTTTTATATAAAATTCTGTCACCAGATAAATTAACGTGTTATTATAAATTGCAATAGAAGGAAATCCATCATGGGAAGATTTTGCATTTAATAAGGAATATTCAAACAAAGGAGAAGGGAACCCCAACCAAAAGATAACGAAGATTGTCAGGACATCACATTTGTTTAGTTCCTCCTAACTTAACAGGCCGGATCTCTCATTTCTTCCCATCTTAGATTCCTCTTCTTCTTCTGCTCACCTCATGTAACTTTTAGCCGTTAGGTACACGAATACTCACTCTGCTCCTGCAAAACCATCCATATATATATATATATATATGTAGGGAAGCCTGTTGGTGCATAGCTTGGGCCTGTGAGTAAAAGAAAATGGATGTGATTGGTGGGATCTTAGTGTTTTGGTTAGTGATGAGTGGTGTGAATTCTGAAGAAGTGGAATCTCTGGCATCTTGTGAATTCCCAGCAATCTTCAACTTTGGTGACTCTAATTCAGATACAGGCTGCATGGCTGGTGCTTTCTTCCCCATGGCTTCTCCCTGTGGTGAGACCTTCTTCCATGAGCCTGTTGGTCGAGCCTCTGATGGTCGCCTTATCATCGACTTCATCGGTATCTCTATTCTTGTCCTGTTTCTTTATCAGTTCAGATCTTTTGCAGATACGAATCAATCATATAATCACATCTGAGAGTTGTTTTATTCATATATGAATGAATGCAGCAAAGCAGCTTGGGTTTCCTTTGTTGAGTGCTTACATTGATTCAATCGGAACAAGCTATGGTCAGGGAGCGAATTTTGCAGCAGGATCATCAACCATTAGGAGGCAAAATAGAACCTTCTTTGATGGAGGCACTCCATTCACTCTTGAGATTCAGACTGCACAATTTCACCAGTTCAAGGCACGCACCGCCATGTTCAATCAATCTGGTTGGTTCTTCTCTCTCTCTCTCTCTCTCTCATATATATATATATATATATATATGCAACACACCTTTTATTAATGTATATGATTTTGCAGGGAACAATCATTCATGCGGAAGGCAATTTCCCGGGCCAGAGGACTTTGCTAAGGCTATTTACACCGTGGATATTGGCCAAAATGATATTGCTGCTGCCATTGACAGAGTGGGCAAAGAGGATTCTCATGCTGTAATCTCTGATATTGTTCACCAATTTGCTAATCAAGTTCAAGTAAGTTGGTAACCCGTTTCTTCTCATTTACAAGTTAAAAGCTTTAATTACTAAGAGAATTCAGTGCCTATATCAAGAATTTGTACAAAGAAGGAGCGAGGACATTCTGGATACACAACACTGGCCCAATTGGTTGCTTGGCAGTAACCATGCACAACACTCACAACCCAGATGCTGGTTACGTTGATCAAAACGGCTGTGTGAATTACCAAAACGACATGGCCAAAGAATTCAATGAAAAACTCAAGAACGCAGTGGTCAGTCTCAGATCACAACTCCTTGATGCGTCATTAACATACGTGGATCTCTTCTCTGCCAAGTACCAGCTAATTAGCAATGCAAAGAAGGAAGGTAATAACTAAATTCTCACTGATATAACACAACTTGCAGAAACCAAAGTACCTTTCAAATTTACTTACTCTTTCTTGAGACATTGCAGGTTTTGTAGACCCGGCTAAGATCTGTTGTGGGTATCATGAAGATGGGAATCATATATGGTGTGGAAACAAAGGAATAGTAAATGAGAGTGAAGTATTTGCGGGTTCTTGTGAAGATCCTTCGTCCTATATCAGCTGGGATGGAGTTCATTACACTGAAGCAGCCAATCACTGGATTGCTGATCGTATACTCAATGGTTCTTTCTCAGACCCACCAATAGCGATCACGCAATCTTGTCATAAACCTGCCTCTCTCTGATTCTCACCCTTCTTTAATTTCTTCCTCATCACATTATTATAATATCATAGTATTACAAACAGTGCATAGCTTAATATGATTAATTAAAGCACACGTTGGGAGAGGTGTGCATAGTTAGGGGTGATTTGTAAAACAGGGGCAATCCCCTGCACCTTTAACACAAAAAGGTTATATTTTGTGTGTTTTACCGTATTGTGATTGGGATAAAGAAATGTCTACAGTTTGTAAATTAAGTTTGGGTCAAAATAAAGAAGCTTCGTTACATGACAAATGACAAATAAAAGCGCCCGCAAAAAATTTTGGACTTTGGTATCGTCTCGTACTAAAGGGCTCCTCTTTTAATCTCATTAAACGTGAAAATGACTAGTCATCGTAATAATATAATGTGATGAGCTAAGGTTTAATCTCATTAAAAAAGTTGTCCATATTTAATGTTTAATGATATTTTAAATTAGAGGATAAAAAAAAATGTAGGGGGCATGTTCCTAGAAGATTGACTCGATCACTCTATTGTCTCACCCACTGATTCGCAATCTCTCTTTGTTTTTTCCCCTCAGTTTAAACAATTTTGAACCTTTGTACAGCTCCCTATCTTACCCCGACAGAACACAAGGTGGTCCACTTCAATTATATTTATCTGCTACCACACAGGATCATCCATACTAGTAGCCGACTTGCGTCCAAGCCCTTGCTAACATTGACATGTGTTAGATCGCTCGCTGCATTTACCCCCATACCCTTATCATGTATGATCTATTTTATCCTCCTCGATTCCCCACATCAACCTTAGAACGGAGCCGTATAAGCCCACTTGATTTTACGCCAATGTCAAAGACTCATGGTAATTTTTTTTTTTATTATCCACCCGGTTTACCAGAGCTTTGCCCCGACTATATCCAGATCTGACCCGCGTCGCGCACTTGGCTATGGTGGGTGAGTCTCCCAACAGAAATTTTCTGTATTCGCCAAGGGTCAAACTCGAGATCTCGTTTAAACGATACAAAATTACTTACTATTTAGACCAACCTTCGTTAGTGACTCATGGCAAATTAATAAACGTAAGTAGAGTAGCTCAAGAAAGTACAAAAGCCCATAACTGAATGAAATCACGTGAGTTTTGCTCCAAGACAAATATCGTTAAGTTATCATTGAGAATTGATCCGAGTGATAAGTAATTTAGTATCACTTAAACGAGATTTTAAGTTCAAATCTTAGTGTATGTAAAAAAATTTTATTAGGAGACTCACTCACTATAACCCAGTACGCGACGCGAGTCGGATCCGAATATAGTCAGGATAAAATTATGATGAATTAGGTGGAAAAAAAAATATCGTCAACTTTATCGTTCTCTTCTGGTTCTGCTCTAGGGTGCTCTTGCGCCTCTATAAATAGGGGGAGTGCTCACTACGTTAATCCAGGCTCGAAAATGGGGTTAGGGAAACATTGTGGGTGTGGATTCTTGCTATTCTGGTTTCTCTGTGTGAGTGGTGTAGAGCAGAAAGGCTCGCCCTTTTGTGCATTCCCAGCAATTTACAACTTCGGAGACTTCAATTCAGACCCTGGAGGCATATCAGCTGCATTTGTGCCCATTTCTGGGCCATACGGCGAGGGCCTCTTCCATAAGCCTTAAGGAAGAGACAGCGATGGCCGCCTCATCATAGATTTCATAGGTAACAAGCATTCAAATGATTTCTTGTTTTAAGTGAGAGTATAGTTCTTTTTTAACTAGAGAATTTTTCTGGGCATCTGAGAAGCTGAAATTGCCTTACTTGAGTGCTTATCTGAATTCATTTGGGACCAATTACCGGCACGGTGCGAATTTCGCGACGGGAGGATCCACCATCAGAAGGCAAAACGAGACCATATTTGAGTATGGGATAAGTCCATTCTCTCTTGACATCCAGATTGTCCAATTTAACAGTTCAAAGCACGCACCATTGAGCTCTACAAACAAGGTGAGCAGCAATTCACACTAATAATTGCACTAAACTTGAAGAAAATACCACACATCTCTGTATTATTGGTCGTCAATTACATATATAGTGCTTGTTTCTTGAAATTTAGCGAAGAACCCATACGAAAGAAGCAAGCTTCCAGTACCAGAGGAGTTCTCGAAGGCTCTCTACACATTCGACATTGGTCAAAATGATCTCTCTGTTAGCTTCAGAAAGATGAGCTTCGACCATCTCCGTGCAGCTATGCCAGATATCATCAACCAGCTAGCATCTGCAGGGCGAGTGAGTAGCAATTCTTTTCAGATATGAGATAACTGAGAATTTCAGGAAACTTGGAAGTAATTTTTAAGATTGAAATGAAATGGGTGTGAGCTTAAATAGCTGATTTGCAGAATCTATACGAACAACGAGGGAGGGCATTTGGATACACAACGCAGGACCAACTGGGTGTCTGCCAGTGAATCTGTTTTACAAGCACAATTTACCAGCAGGTTATTTTGATCGGTATGGGTGTGTGAAGGATCAGAATGAGATGGGGATAGAGTTCAACAAGCAGCTCAAAAACAGAGTGATCAAGCTCAGGGCAGAGCTCCCACAAGCTTCAATCACGTATGTGGATGTCTATGCTAAGAATGAAGGTATTCATCAGCAAAATACGGTTCTTGTTAAGCTGTGGGTGTCAATGTTTTGTTTTGTGTTTTCAGGATTTGCCGATCCACTGAAGATCTGCTGTGGATATCACGTGAATGGCACTCATATATCGTGCGGGACAAAAAGCAATGGTGAACGGAAAAGCCGTTTATGGTGCTTCTTGCGAGAATCTCTTGAAATATGTAAGCTGGGATGGTGTCCATTACGCTGAGGCTGCTAGTCACTGGGTTGCCGATCGAATACTCACTGGTTATTTGTCAGACCCACCAATTCCAGTTACTCAAGCATGTTACAGGCACTAAAGGTCGTGCCACAAGTTACAACTACATAAATGGAGCTTATTTCTGTCTTAGATAAGGGATGCGCCATGAGCCTATTAAATTACCGGTTTTGTTGAGAAATATTTGCTTGCTAAATGAAACTGCATTTTTCAACGTACTCTGTTTCTTTTTCGCAAGGAAGCTCTTTTGTTTCTTGGCATAACATGCATATTGGAAAAGAAAAGCTCGTCTAAACAACACTTCATCGAAGTGAAGTTGTTTAACGAGTGAAGGAATACACCGTAGAAAGTACGATTTATTGCCTTCCTTGAAACTTCACCATTGCGTCCTGAGCATCTAGTTTTCCCGCCAAGAAAATTTTGTGAGGAAATATCATAGCCGCGTTACCATTACCAATGATTTGAAGCCATCGACTCGTCTTCAACCAATCAATCTAAAATTGAACTACTTCTGTCAGATGGTCAAGTGCGAGAAAAGCCGCAATCAAAATTCTTCAACGGTTGGAAGCTTACAGCAAATTAAAGAGTATACGGAATTCAACGTAGGAATATATTTTGTTCAATGAAGGGATGGAAGGTAAAAGCTTTTCATTGAAGATCATCCACCCACTCCATCCTGAAGTTTGAAACTAGAGTTACGGCATGAGAATCTAAAACATGCAACAACGACATATCTCGAATCCAACTTTTGTAACAAGTCTTTTGCGATTTACTCTCTTACATAAAGCATAATGAAAACAACGCGTCACCTACTACACACCTTGCCATGTCAAAAAAGAACCTACCCCATCATATGACAATTTTAGGTATTCATCACTATCATACCCCATCATATATGAAGAGTTGGAAGATGAACTCACAACTTTACAGTTGTTTGAGCCCACCAAACAGACTATACTTGAGATTAAGAACCAGCCACATCTCATGTGGGAAGCTAGATTGCAGGTTTGGCTAACAGCTCCTTGAGCAAACAGAGAATTGCACATAACATACTTATTACAGTTCTTCTGAATTTAACATAGTAACTCAACGAAAATATCCTGCAACCATTTGAAACTGCCTAGTGCTAACTGTACCATACAAAACAGTAGTATGCATGCCTGAAATATCTTTCCTGGTACCCAGCAAAATAGAACAACCTACATTATCACGGAAATGTCAAAACAATAACACAGTACATTATTTGCAGACAATCACACTAACTAAATCCCATCAAAATAACTTAAATTAATTTCACTGACCAAAAATTCACAACAAAGTTATTCAATGATGGATTGGATGACACCAGCCCCAACAGTCTTCCCACCTTCTCTAATTGCAAATCTCATTCCTTGTTCACAAGCTACTGGAAAAATTAGCTCCACATCCATCTTCACACGGTCCCCAGGCATAACCATCTTAGACTCTTCATCCTTGTCATTCATGACCTTAGTAACCTTCCCAGTGACATCAGTAGTTCTCATGTAGAATTGCGGCCTGTATCCAGCAAAGAATGGCGAATGCCTTCCTCCCTCCTCCTTTTTCAATACATAAACAATAGCAGTGAACTTTGAATGCGGTGTAATGGTGCCAGGTTTGACAATAACCATTCCTCTTTGAATGTCAGTTTTCTGAATACCCCTAAGCAAAAGCCCCACGTTATCACCTGCAAGCGCTTCATCAAGTGTTTTCTGAAACATTTCAACCCCAGTAACTGTAGTAGTACGTGTGTCCCTAAGACCCACCACATCCACAGAGTCCCCAACCTTAACTTTGCCCCTTTCAACGCGCCCTGTCGCCACAGTACCACGACCAGTAATGGAAAACACATCTTCAATTGCCATAAGGAAAGGTAAATCAGTTTGACGCTGAGGAATTGGTATGTAGCTATCAACAGCATCCATCAGTTCATAAATTCTATCCACCCACTGATTCTCCCCTCTTTTAATTTTCGGGTTGGCCATCAGTGCCTCCAAAGCCAACAAGGCCGATCCTGAAACTATAGGCACATCATCACCAGGGAATTCATAGATGCTCAAAAGTTCACGGACTTCCAACTCCACCAGTTGAAGAAGCTCATCATCGTCAACCTGATCCTGCTTGTTCAAGAAAACTACCAAATTAGGCACACCCACTTGTTTCGCCAACAAAATGTGCTCTTTGGTCTGAGGCATTGGCCCATCGGCACCCGATACAACCAAAATAGCACCATCCATTTGCGCCGCACCGGTGATCATATTCTTTACATAATCAGCATGTCCAGGACAATCCACATGGGCATAGTGCCTGCTCTCAGTTTCGTATTCCACAGTAGCAGTATTGATCGTGATCCCTCGGGCTCTTTCCTCCGGTGCCGCGTCGATTTCATCGTATTTCTTGGGCGTGCTATTTCCCATAGAGGCCAAAGCCATGGTAAGAGCAGCCGTAAGAGTAGTCTTTCCATGGTCAACATGACCGATGGTGCCTATATTAACGTGTGGTTTCTTTCTCTCGAATTTCCCTCTGGCCGCTCGGACGACCAGGGACCTCCGGCGGGGAGAAGAATCCCCGAATGCGGAAGAGGCGAAAAGGGAGGGACAGAAGATTGAAGAGTCACCGACGACGAAAGAGGAGGACGGTACGGCAGAGAAGAGTTTGGAAGATAGGGTTTTGGGAGTTGGGGTGGGATTGGAGAGGAATAGGTGCGTAGAGGCGGAAAGTGATGTGGAGGGCAATGAAGGTCTGAGAAGGAGCTTGGAAGGAGAAGAGGAAGACGGTGATCCCACGACGGAGGCCATGGGAAACGGGTCGGGTAGGGGAGAGCGTGAGTGAGAGTGATCCTGTGAAGTGTAAGGCGCAGACAAAGAAATTAAACGAGCAAACAAAAGAATTTTGAAAGGGGCTTGAGATCTCCTGGGCCCCTGGTTTTTGGTGCGGCTCTTACTGTTGCCGCTGAGCAAACCATTTGTTTTTCTAAAACAAACTTAGTTAGGGCATCACAGCATATTTAAGAAAAAATATCCATGACGGATTGACGGTTAAAGGTTTTTGAAACTTTTTAAATTAAATTAATCTTTTTATTTTCTTTTTTTATATTTTTTAAAGAGGTAAGGATCAAATCTCAATTCTCTTACTTTATGATCTAGTTAATTCACTAAATTATTATCTTCATTTAATATATATGTATATAGTTCAAAAAATCAATTTTAAAGTAACTTCTATCATTAACTGGATTGAGTACATAGTAAGCAAATTGTAACTAGACATGAACTCACGGCTGGCTTTCGTAATAAGCCGGGTCAACGATTCAGGTAGTGTTTGTTTTCTCAATCAAGCATTCCCACGCAGAATTTTGTGAAAGCAATAGTTTCCTTCAACTTGCAAACATACATTAATTCATCTTCTTTGAATGATTTGTCGAACACACAAATAATTATATTATTACCTCAATGTAGAGAGCAAGACACACACACACATACCATTTTCGTTACAGCAATGTTGGAACGAGATTAATATTAGACATGGGAGGTATGGACAATGGACGATGAAACGACCATAGCAGGAGGGTGGTTCCATTCATCACATGTAGTATGGGCCTTCTTGAATCTGTCATATTTACATGCACCTCTTTCCCATATCTTCCACGAACACAGCGTGAAGCCTTCATGCTCTACACAGCTATCCTCGTCCCTTCTCTGAACGTATATGTCAAAGTAGTGCAACGAAGGGTCTGATGGCCACCTGAAATCGCAAAAGAACAACGTTGTTGGTTTGAAAACGTTGGGTCTGAATTTGAACTCGTATTTCTCTCCGGCATTGATTGTGTGTTCTCCGAGATCGTCATCCTTAGATTTGCAGTGAAGCGTCAAGTTCTGAGTTGGATCAGTCAGATTATTGATGATCTCCACTATCGTCTTCGAAGGTACGCCTGGGAAATGAAAGAGAGCTTTGTCACCCTCCACAACCATTGTTGTCCATAGCAGTAAGATGAGAGACAATTTCGCAAACGGAGCCATCATGTGTTCCTATTGCTCATAAAAATTGTAGAATGTTGATTTCGGCTTTTACACAAGGGGGTGCTGGATTCTTCTATATATGCTGTAATACTGGGTACCAAATCTGGTTGTGTGAGTCATGATGATTCGAGATCATATACATGCATCGCATTAAAATTCATTAAGGTGAGTGAATATCTACTCATTAGACTTGCATTTACGTCATTCTAATAAGCCGGGTCGAGGTTTCAATATGGAATTAGTATTTGCTTTTACAGTGCCCTTTTAGTATTTGCTTTTTATGGGATATGGGCTTAAAAAGGGACAAACAGCATCCCCTCACCACTGCAGTTGGGCCGGCCGGTATCGTGAAAGGAAATTTGGACGGTTGGAGATATGGTAGAATTAGGCAAAACTGATAGAATTGATCTTACCCCATCACACGTACATTTTATTCATACTTCTAAGTTATCATTTATGTATATCTATACCTAATAAGTACTGAGGAATGAAGAAAAATGAGGAAGAATGTAAGAAATATGTTCCTTCTCTGAAATTATAAATGAATAAACTTAAGATCACAATCCATAAAAATATATAAAAGATTAATATTTTTTAAGATAAAGCTTATCGTTGAAGTCGAGAGATGTATATAGCAATGTTGAAATGAAAATCAAATATGGGAGGTGGTGAGACAATGGACGATGCAACAATAGCAAGAGGGTACCACCAAGCATTTAGATTTTAGATCAATTTAATTGAGTTATTTTAACTTAATCAGCGATCTTTCATTTAAATATTAGATAATTATTTAGAAGTAGTAAGGTTTATTCAATTATAGGCCTACTGGATCATATCATATATTTGGGACTTCTTTAAAGAGAATCATGCTTGAGTAAAAACCTGATTGCATTGGGAAGATTTCGTCTTCCCTCCCTCTAATAACGTAGTAGTAACTGAGTTTATTTACTTATTGCAGTTTTTCAATCCTGTTATGATTGATAACCAGACCTTTGATGGGATTAGTTGCTCATTCCCTTTCTCTTCTAATGCTTGTGTAGTATAACTTTGTTCATTTTAATATAATCATTTTACCTTTCCCTCCAAAAAAAAAACAAAGAAAGAAAGATAAGAACCCGTATGGAGGTCTTCGAGTCTCTGTCATATTTACCTGCACCTCCTTTTCATTTCCATATTCTCCAATAACACGAGGTAACGTCCTTCTCCAAGGAACTATCCTCATCTCGTTTTTTAACGTGCATATATGTGTGTGTATACACATCAAAGTAGTGTAATGGTGCCAATAAAATGTTAATTGAGTTATTAGAAAATTAATTATAAAGTTACGGGTTCAAATTTTATTATTAATATAATAAATTTATTGATAAATAATATATAAATATATTTATAAATAATTTTTGAGTTTAAAGATATATTTTGATTTTGATAAATATTTTATACTTAACTCGAAATTTTTTCATAATAAAAAAATAGTGTAATGATGTGTCAGATGGCCACGTGGGAAGGTTGCCGCATTTTTCTATATACTTCTATGCTTCAATTTATTAGGTACAGGAAAATATTTATTTTAATTATATTCATAGTATAAAAAAATAATTTTTTATATAAATATATAATTTTATTATTTTTTTATAGGAAGCTTGCGGATTTTACTCCTTTTTCTCCTATGAAATAATATTCCATTTCAATGATTAAAGATGTATTCCAGACTAGTCAAATTAAAAAAAAAATACTTTAGCTTCTTATAACTAAATTTTGAAACTTAAATTTGGTATAATTTAATTTTTAAATTAATTATAATTTGATCTATAATCTTTACAGAGTCATCCTATATAATAAAAAAATATTAATAATACTGTTAATTTTTTTATATGGCTTCCGATTGAGCTCCACTTGAATTTTGCATAAAATTAAAAATAAATAAAAGAGTTGAGGTTGAAGACCCAATTCATCTTGAATGTTTGCCCCGATTCCACCTACCGTCAAATCTAAGGCCATTGCTATGGCCGCCGTTCCACCATCGACGGTTTGTTAGTGGAAAGGAACGATGATGAAGGCGACCCTCTCTAAATATAGCTTCCCCTGTTTTATATAAATATATAATTTTATTCATTTTTTTTCATAGGAGGGTTGTGGATTTTACTCGTATTTTCTCCAATTAAATAATATTCCATTTCAACCATCAAGGATAACTAGTTAAATTTAAAAAAAAAAATATTTTAGCTTCTTATAATTAAATCTCAAAACTTTAATTTGATATAATTTAATTTTAAAATTAATTATATTTCGATCTATAATCTTTACAGAATCATCCTATATAATAAAAAAAATATTAATAATACTGTTAATTTTTTTTATATGGCTTCCAAGTGAGCTCCATTTGCATTTTGCATAAAATTAAAAATAAATAAAGGAGTTGAGGTTGAAGACCCAATTCATCTTAATGTTTGCCCTGATTCCACCCACCGTCAAATCCAAGGCCATTGCTATGGCCGCCGTTCCACCATCGAAGGTTTGTTGTTAGTGGAAAGGAACGATGATGAAGGCAACTCTCTATTATTAGCTAACACTCTTGCTAATGAGTTTTATATTTCTATGTCTACTAGCTCACTTGCTCGTCTCTTCCTGTTGTGGCGCCCACCATTCAATCTTTTTTCTCTTACCCCATTATCTTTTTCATCACAATCAAACAAAATCGCAGCAAACATGTATCCGTATCAATTATTCAATTTGTCAGAAAATCATGGCATTCCAATTCAATTCCTTTCTTAATTCTAAAGCCACACTGATAGCATACTCTTAAATCGAACCCATTATTGCTTGCCAGTTAATTAACTCCAAGACTCGGCTATTTTGATCTAAACTCTGGGAATTTGTTGGTCACACTGAGTTCAGCCCATCTCCTCCGAGTCCATTTCTCTGCAATTTCAAAAAAGCAGGGGGAAGGGGAATATGAGTTGGTCGGAGATGATGATTCCAGAAAACCCATCTCATTTTGCAATATTAGATGTTGTCCTACACTACACGCGCTGGTTATTCGTTGTAGCAACAAGATGAGATGGGTTTGTCAGTGAGCGGAATCAGGGCAAGACGTTCAAGATGAACTAGTCTTCAGCTTCAACCCGCCTTTGTCTTTGTTTTTATTTTATATATAAAATCCATATGGAGCTAAGTTGGAAGCCACATTAAGTAACTTTTAACGGTGTTATTAATATATTTTGCCAATGAATCAGTAAAGTTAGATATTGAATTGTAAATAAATTAAAAATATAAAAATTAAGTTATGCTAAATTAAAATATAAAAATTAAGTTATAAATAAATTAAAATTTTAAAGATCAGGAAAGTAATTCTCTCGATAAAAACAAACCTAAAATTATGGTGATAATGAAGGTATCATGGTAATAAAATTAAGATCACTATTATAATTTAACAGCCAAATGGCATGTCCACGATGGAATAAGATATTAAAAATAGATGAACCTGGGCAACTTTTTAAAATAGGTTATTCATGATTAAAGATTGAAAATCACAAAAACCTTATATTAAAAAAAGGAAAAATCCCCTAAAATATTGGAAAACCTAGTTTGAGACTGTAAAAATTTTAATATTGTGATTGACAGAGAAGGACGAGGACCCAGGACCCAATCGAGAATTTTGCAAATCTTGGGGAAAAGACCTGAGTACGCCTGATTTTCTCTCTCTCTTCCTCTGTCTCCTCACGCTTCCTTCCTCCGTCATTGTTCTCGCCCATCCTCGACATCTCATTTGCAGAGTGGAACAAGCGACTTCGCGTCCAACAATGGCGGCTAGAGAGATACTACGAGTCCTCCGTTCCAGATTCCACCGCCAAGCATCTCACCCTTCATCCTCTCCATTTCTTCCTCTTCGACCACGAACGACGACAACGCCTTCACCCACGATATCTTCGGTGGTTCCTCAGATCCAAGTTTATGGGTTCGCATTCTTCGTTTGCTTCACTATCTTGTCGGGGTTCCTCAGATCCAAGTTGCGATTTCGTTTCTTCCTCTTCGACCACGAAAGACGGCGAAGGCCTTCACCCACGATTTCTTCGGCGGTTCCTCAGATCCAAGTTTCTGGGTTCGCCTTCTTCATTTGCTTCATGATTTGGTTGGGGTCCTCAGATCCAAGTTGCGATTTCGTTTGGGTTACTCATGATTTTGTGTTGCCATTGATTTGGGTGGATGTTGGTGTTCGATTTTGGTGGGAGACGAAGTGGAGTGATCTATTACTACAGAGGAGGCGGTGGAGTGAGAAGCTCGGAGGTGGTTTCTGACGCTTGAACGGAGATGAAGGGGTGAGAAGTCACCGGCGGAGGTGGGTTCTGACGCTGAACAGAGACGGAGATCCGACAAAGGTTTTTTTTTTTTTAATAAAACAATACAATTTTAATCATTTGACTCAGAACTTCAAAATGCCGCGCAGCACAATGCCGATTTTTCTCCATGTTTATGTTGGTTAATTGTGCAGTTGTGATGAACTGTCGCTAGTAGGAATGTTCATTTCTGGCTCTGGCTCTTCCTCTGTTATTGCCTCTGTTTCAATATCGATGAGGTTATATGAGAAAGAAAACATTTAATTGTCTATCGGAATTAGTATGCTATTTTATCTATTTTTATCTTTGACCAGTTGAACAAAACTTAGACTCCTATTAGGATTTGAACAAAAAACCAAAGTGCCGTGTGTTGATTGTATTTGGAGGCACTTGGCTTCTTTGGTACATCTGGCGACTTTTTTCGCTAACTTAATGGAGGCTATTTCCTTGAGTCGGTGGGTTTTGTTAATAAGTCGGCTCATAGCACAATTAAAGAATTTGCTTTTCGAAGTAAGAGCTTCGACCCCTAATATATGTTATTTCAAAGCATTTGATATTGTTTTTAAGTCGTCATTGTCTGGGATTCATCCTGTTTTTCATTGGTGGTTGTTGATTCGGATTGGTTGGGTTGATTTTACTGCCTTGTGTCTTGAAGGAGAGAAGCGGGTTAGGAACTATCTTTTTTAAGAGACTTGACTTGAGTTGATGGGGGGCAAAAGTTCCAAGGAAGAGAGTTGGGAGCGAGGTTCATCTTATCGTTCAACTTCATCTTCGTCGTGGAGTTCATACCCTCAATCAGCTTATGACGGAAGTCAGCCTTATGAGCCTCAACAGTCTTATTCCACGCAGCAATATTACATCCCTCCTCCACAAAACTATGGTCATGAACCTTATGCTACAGGTGGAGTGGCTTGGGAAAACAGGAACAAGTTCGAGAGGAGGTACTCTAGGATCGCTGATAATTACAATTCCGTGGAGGAGGTAAGAGATGCATTGATTTTCTTCAGCTGAGCATGAGACTATTCTATTTACCTACGTAGATTTGTAGTACTTTCCTTACCACTTTGCCCTTTCTGAATTATGCACAACTCAAATGATTGGGGATCATTTTATTGTTCTTCTATTTGTTTTGAAACTTGCGAGTCTATTAGAAGAGCTAAATATTTAACTATTTGACTGATTGCTATATTTAATTTGGTATAACAGAAGGCTCTTTCTAAGTAATATGGTATGACTGAATTTGGAGGACTGTGTGTTCATTCTTCTTTCACTTACATCCAATCGGATAAATTGAATTAAATTCATTGAACATAAAAGCACGTTGTTTATGAATATCTTCTGTTGCAGGTAACCGAAGCTCTTGCACGTGCAGGTCTTGAGTCTTCCAATCTTATTGTTGGCATTGATTTCACCAAGAGCAATGAGTGGACAGGTTAAGTCATGCAATGTTTTAAACTGAAGTTGGAATTATTCAAGTGTGTTGTATTGAAATATCCTATTCTTGGTTTTTTAGGGAGAAAATCATTTAACAGAAGAAGCTTGCATCACATTGGAACTGATCTAAATCCCTACGAACAAGCAATATCCATCATTGGCAAAACCTTGGCGGCATTTGATGACGATAATTTGATTCCTTGTTTTGGATTTGGAGATGGTATCTCTTTTAATGTTCATAAATTTATTGAACAGATTTTTTTATCGATTTCTATTTGAAGTTTAGAGATGATAAAGGGCATTACTGTGATGTCATGGCAGCTTCAACACATGATCAAGATGTCTTCAGTTTCTATTCAGATGAAAGATTTTGTACTGGATTTGAAGAAGTGTTGAGTCGGTATAGGGAAATTGTTCCTCACCTTCGACTTGCTGGTTATATTTCTTCTGCTCTCTTTTTCTTGTTTTTACATATTTTACTTGTTATTATATAGGTATCTAGTATTAAAGCTGTCAATGCTTGTGACTATTATTTCAGGTCCTACTTCATTTGCACCAGTAATTGAAATGGCCATGACCATTGTTGAGCAGAGTGGTGGTCAGTACCATGTTTTGGTGATAATTGCAGACGGCCAGGTATTGTAATCCTGGACAGCTAGCATTGTATTTTTTTTTCTTTCCATTTGATGCGCAAATTTATGGTTATTGATTTTCACCAAATGGAGTGAGAAACCGTTCCTCAAAAGTTAGCTATTGAGAGGGAGAACCGACATATTCAATTTGAAACTCAGTCTCCACTAGTTAAGACGATGATGTTTTAATCCATGTGACTTATTTGTCATTTTTCTCTGCTTATCAGTCTCCACTAGTATCTACTATTATTGTTGTTTTTATTATAAACTGTGAGCTCACCCATAATGATTTTTGCCTCAGGTAACAAGAAGTGTTGATACTGAACATGGAAAGCTAAGTCCACATGAGTAGAAGACTGTGGACGCCATCGTTGAGGCCAGGTGATTATGTTGTTTCTGTCCAAGTTTTTATTGATTCAAATTCAAATATCTATGGTCTAATATGCCTACAATGTCACAGCAAATTTCCCCTTTCAATCATATTTGTTGGAGTTGGAGATGGACCATGGGACATGATGAAGGAGTTTGATGATAATATCCCAGCTCGGGCCTTAGATAATTTTCAGGCAAGTGATTATGGCACTGAAAGATTGTCTTTACAACTTACTCGAAGTTACTAGTTTTGCGATCTGATCTACAGCCTTTTTTATTCTTCTCTAGTTTGTGAATTTCACAGAGATTATGTCAAAGAACATTCCCCCCTCACGAAAAGAGGCAGCTTTTGCTCTTGCAGCATTGATGGAAATTCCCTCGCAGTACAAGGCAGCTATAGAACTTAATCTGCTGGGGTAAGTATTGTGCTCCTCTCCGTTCCTGTTGGCTTTAGGTTTACTGGCTTCATTTTCTGACAAAAGTTTTGTGGTCATATGCATTCATTGATCCACAGTAGTAGTCGGAAAAACAATGCTCCTCGGAGAGTTCCCCTCCCACCACCCACGTATGGTTCTGCATCTTTGGGCACTTCAAAGCCTTCTCATCCTGCTAGTTTTGAGCCAAGTGTTCCTCCTTATCATGACAACATCTCAGCTGGCACAGCTCCTTCTGTCCCGAGCTCCACTTATGACAATCAGGTACTAAGTCCATCAAATGGAATCATGTGTCCAAAGCTTAGGTTTTTATGGAGCAAATATGTTTTATGAGAATTCTGTAAGGAATTACTTGAAATTGTGTTTATATTTTATATTAATTAGCTTTTTATCTATTACCTTTACATAAAAGGGTTTTTGAGGCCTGAGCCCGTCAAGGGCCAGCCCTAATTCCTGGCTCCAATTACATATAGCCACATTCTTTTCCTCACAAATCATTTCAGCAACTGTTGATGATACAAGAAAACTGGGCAAGATTTTTGGTAGTCGGTCCAAGGTTGACTGGAAGCCATTGGATAAGGGACTATTTGTTTTGTGACATGGACACCTTTGTTATCATAGCTACTGTGAAGCTACTTGGTAGGTTTAGAACGAATATTCTATATTTTAGTGGGTTGAACAGGCTTGGAGCTAATACTGGATGGACAATTATACCGCTATCAAATTGAAATTCTCTCTCTCTCTCTAGATGTTTAATTGCATATCATTATATCATAACGTATTCTAAATGTTTTAGTAATGTATTTAGAAAAATTAATAAAACAGCAAATGTAGATATATTAGTTATTATAAATAAAAATTACAATGTTATTGAAGGTGTATTTGAGAAACGCATGTATAGGACATATAAAGCATGTAGCTTCCGACAAAATATCAAGTTAGGAAGCTCGACTTGAGAAACGCAGGTCTGGAGCAGCATTGATTAAGAATTGAAGAAGGCTGTGCAGAGATGTACGAGTTTACTAAATAAGGGCAATATGGGAATATCGTAAATCATTGAGGTCAATTCAGTTATAAGAATCCCTCCCCTCCCTTCCAAATGTTCAACCAAATGGCCTGTTATGGCTGCTATCTAGTGAAACTAGTGTGATAGATTAATATCTTGTGTTTTATTAGCATTAATTAATTTCGCACCACCCAGCTCGTTCCCTTTGTATTGTGTGTTGGTTTTATATTTGTGATGATGTGCTGAATCTGAAATTGCCGTTGCTACAAATTTTCAATAATGTTGAAAATGTGGCATTTGGTGAAGAAGTATATTATTCCAGGGCTTTACAACTAACACATTGACCTGGTCTTGTGCAGCTTTGCCCCATATGTCTGAGCAACTCAAAGGACATGGCCTTTGGATGCGGTCATCAGGTAAAAACAGTTATCAATTTCTTCTTCCCGTACTGGAGAATGACTAGAATCAGATGAAGAGAGTGGCATTTGACATCTTATGTTTTATGTCTTGTTTGGCAGACATGTTGTGAATGTGGATCTGATCTTCAGACGTGCCCCATCTGTAGGAGCCCAATCAATACCCGTATAAAGCTTTACTAAAGCAGGATCTAGGCCTTAGGAATTAATCGTGTTGCCCAAAATTCTTTGTATTCTTTTTAGATGTTCATTTTTTGTTATTTGATTTGGTTGTCTACGCATTTGAATATCAGTTCTTGTACAGCAACATATTTTAGTGGAAGTTACAATCTTGTACAGCAACATATTTTAGTGTTTGTTTTCCTTGTATTCAAGGAAGAAAATGAGAGTTTGATAGGGTAAAGCTCTGAAACTTTGAAGCCACATGGTGGTAACAGTAATAATTGCTCTCTGGAATGATCTGGTTAAACGTGAAACAGTAAGATAGGGGAAATGAGCTGGTCTTTCGGACGTGAATCATACACGTTTGTGCCTAACAGCGTATTGATTACGTGCCCCTTGCTGTTTCACCACCCGCACGTGTTTTTCCATTTTTTTTTGTTACCCACCTAGTTCACCGGAATTTTGCCTCGACTACATTCGGATCTGATCCGTATCACGCACTTAGTTATAGTGGGTGAGCTTTTTAATAGGGGTTTTCTGTATACGTTAGAGCTCGAATTTGAGAGTTTATTTAAAAGATATTAAGTCATTTATTACTCGGACTAACCTTTCTGTGTTAGTATGTGTTTCTCCATCTTGGTGCTGCGGCGTTGCATTACAATAACACCAGGCTTAGTTGTAGAAATTGCCATAATTTATTTTTGTGTTTTTGCGCATGGACACGTAGATTCCCCCGCCGCCACCCCTGGGTGGGTTTTTTTTTTGGCTTTTGATGAAATTTTAATGTCTTCTCTTGGCCAATATCTTATTGAATTATGCCTTTTGTTCAGTTCACGTGACTATGAGTTATACTCGTAGGCTCCTACATCCGTTTTTCTTATGAAAGAAGGGTAAACAAAATATAGCTAAAAAATAAGGAGAAAATTTATATCTACTTGTTTATATCTATTATAGAAAAGAAGTGTTGAGATTTAATTGGAGAATTGATCATAATAATTATAAGTAAATTGAATTAAATATTCTCTAAAATATAATTTATTTATGGTTGAATTGAATGAACATAATTTAATTTTCTTTCAGAAACATACTGACGTAAAACTCTATAAATAAATAGACCAAGTTAAAAAATTATCTACAAAGGAAACCAACTATGCTCAAATTAATAACTACTAAATAATAAGAGATAGTTATTAAAAAAAAGAAAAAATTGAAGTATATATACATGAACTTCAACACGTGGAGTCGTTCAGTGGAAGCCCTCCGATGTAATAGTAAATAATACTCCTCAAGTTTTTAATAGGAGAGTTGATATTAGTCTTAAATATAAGATTTATTTCACATATTTATCAACTTGTTCCCAAATAACTCTCTCATTCAACAATAATCAAGTAAGAGTGGAAGAATTAAAGAAAATGATTAGGGTATTTTAAAAAAAATATGTCATTAACTAATTTAACTAATTTTATTTATCTAATTTAATTAGTTAAATATGTCTTATAGGATTAGGGATAGTTATAAATTCAGATTGGCAAAGAGGATCCAAGTTCGACACATGGTATATTATAAAAAAACTTGTGATGCTCTAATTTTTTTTTTTAGTACAAGAGAGAGCTAAACGCCCAAAATAAAACTACTAGTCTATGAGGGGATTATATCCCTAACACTTTTATCACTAGATTCCTCAAATGTTAAGGACAATTATTTAAAATTGTTGTATTTCTTAACCTGTCTCTTGACTACGCATCTATAAGTTTATTTTATTTTTTAGAGATATGACGTATCTCTAACTCTTAAGATAATTTTATAAGGCTATATATATATATATATATGTGAGATTAATAAGATGAACTATCTTTTTTTTTTGTTTTGTTTAAAGTTTACGATTTAGGGATGCGTATGATGACATGGTGAACTATCTGCGATGCTCGAATTCTAAGCTCTCATGTCAAAAGATATTCTAAACTCGAACTTTTTGGGAGAAAATCTCAAAAACCGACATGGGTCACAGGCCTAACATTGGGCAGGGAAAGGTTCCCTGAACAATTATAAGCCCAACAAACCATTCGAAGTTTCGAACGGAAGAGCCATCAGAGTCCAAGGGTTTTACTCTGTTAAGTGGGGAAACACGGAGAACTGGAACGCTTCCATCGCTCCACGACCATGAAGCTCCTTAGCTCCATCATCGGTACTCCACCTTTGCTCTATTCATTTCTATGCAAAGATGTTACCGGAAGAAGATCAGCCACACATTACGGATTCCGCGATATGCTTATCTGAATTTATGCCCATCTTGTTTTTTCAGGTCAGCAAAGATCACTGGTCCGTGTCGTCGGACGCCGATACTTCGCTGTTTCCACAGAAGAATACTCTAAAAGAAATTATGCGAACAATGTCTCCGAGTATAATACTGTAGTGGGCTCTCTTACAGCTCAAAGAAGGTCCTCTGTTTTTATCTTTCGGAGTCTCAGTTAAGCGAAAGCTTTCACGTTTCCAATTTCTATATCTGGTTCATTGTGTATTCAATTCTTTAATAGGCATTACCTGTTGAGGGATGCGTATGATGATATGATGCTTGATGGAGTGCAGCCTAGTCGGGACACTTTCCATTCGTTCATTGTTGGAACCATGAAAGGCTCTCGCCTGCAAGACGCTTTCTTCTTCAGGGATCAAATGAAAGTCATGGGTTTGACCCCTGATGTATGTGACTGAAATCTATGTCTTGTGGCCTTTCTTTATGTCTTTGCTTGCGTACTTATTTTGTTCCTGCTATCCAGTTGGCTTTAAATGATGTGATCGGTAGCCTTTCTCGGGACCAGCTCCTAAACATTCAAATTTTTTGCTAAAAACTGGCTACTTAGTTGCCTTTTGTTCACGATAGGAAGTAGCCATTTTGGTTGCTTGAAGTCTCATAATTTACTTGATTTGCGAACGACATGAGAGATATTAACTGGATATATTGATATTCCAAATACTTTTGCATTATGCCTGGTTAAGCATGTCTAACCACCTTCTACAGTAAACTTAAATATTTTGACCGTGCTAAGATAACTGCTCTCTCCCGATTAAAGTAGTTTGTAGCAAATCTATAGCTTCCTTTATGATTTTTCTTTTTTATTAATTTTATGTATCTTGAATGATAATTTAGCTATGCATGTTTTGTTATTCTTTATACTTTCATGATTGCATGGATTGGAAGATAATTTGATTATTTTTTTATGGCAACTTCAAGTAAAAAGAAATGTGACTTGAGTTGAGATGTGTAAAATCGATGTCATAGGTTACTTTATACAACTTTCTCATTTCAACTTGTGGGAAGTGCAAGAACTCTAATAAAGCCATACAGGTACGAGCCAGCATGAACTTGTTGACATGCCTTTTTAGAATTCTGCAATATTAGAAGTGGTTATTAGTGTCTTGTATCTTGACGTATAAAAAATTTTCTTGTTTATCCCATACAAATGAAGATTTTGGAGGAGATGAAGCACATGGAAGTAAAGCCCAATGTGCAAACCTACATCTGCTTGCTACATGCTTGTGCAGCTGATGGCCTATTGGATCGAGTGTATGTTAAAGCTATTTCTGTTATGAACTAATAATTCATTTACTAAAAGTTACTTATCCATCACCCAAAAAAAAAAATCACAATTGCTGTTTAAAGTTACTTCTGAAAGCCTAACAAATACAGCCTAGCAGCCTACAATGTATATTCTTCTTTTGAAATTCCCAGGGGCATTTACAAATTTTCTCCTTAAAAGTAACTACTTTTTCAAAATGGTATACGATGTAAATTCTTATTGATCCAGGTATGCAATTGTCCGTGATATGACCGCAGCTGGTCTTGGATTAAACAAGTTTTGCTATGCTGGGCTTATAGTTGCACACAAGAACAAGACACCTGTGACAGATGATTTTGCCACAAAAGTAATGCGAATCTTTTCTTTTTTTCTACCATGTATTGATGTTCAAGTTCTTCAGAAGTTCTTAAACTTATAATTATAATTGCATGGAAAAGGTGGTTGAGTTTGTGGAGCGATCAAAGATGTGGTCTTCAGTCGAAAGTGACAGCGCCAATGCTGAGAATGTTATGATGGGTGTTTCAGATGAGGAGTTATACAACTTGCCAACAGCAGAATATGTTCATAGACGTGGTGGATTTTTGGCTGGACAATTAACTGCATATCATACTGCATTTCATGCTGCTGCTGATTTAAAAAATGTTGAGGTATAAGTCAATGCTTGTGTTGTTATTTTTATCTAACTGATATATAGTTCTTTGCTCTATCTTCTGTCTCACATTGTCTTAGTTCTGTGTGTGACATAAAACAAGGCTTACAGAACCTTTGATAATCAAACTCAATTGCTTCATCTGGTTCACTCTGGACTTTCTATATGCCTGTTCCTGCATGACTTGATTTTTCTTATATTCAGATTCATATTTCTGGAAAGGAATTATATATCTCTTTATTTCAAAATTTCATATTTGAACATTTTCAATTTTTCATATTTGATTATGGCAGCTGACAGATACTCTTTTAGAGATGCTAAAAAAGGAAGAGAAAACTCCTGATATCTATATTGTCATGCAAGTAATTAGGTGGGTATTCTTGATTATTAATTTTGCAAGTTTTACTGTTTAAACTTGAAAACTTCCAGAATACCTTAATTTGACTTTGTATTTGTTGGTCAATTGATTAAAGCAGTGTGGTAGCTCATGCTTGTTTTCATGTGCTGATCACTCAAATCACTTGATAATTGATTTATTAAGTTCCTCTTGCTAGTCTTTAGGTGTATGTCATGGTCCGAAATTTCAGTGTTTTTGACTTGCTCTGGAGCCAATATTAATACTGTGGCAAGGTCCTTTTAGACTTCCAACACCTAAATATGCTCTAGAGCCATTATTAATCATGTGGCAAGCCTTTCACCTTGCTGTTCTTTTGTTCTCCTGGTATATGTTTACCAATTCTATTATTAAATAATCCAGTTTATCTCTGATTACCGATTTTATACAGGTGCTATTTACATGCAGGAGACCTTGATCGTGGTCTTCAAACATTTGAAGACTACATGAAATCAGGAAAGCCTGTTGCTGCAGACCTTTATGTGGTGAGTTTTGCAAAGCCAGCGTGCTATTTATCTTGTTCTCTGGCGTGTTTGGTTTGATTCAAATGCTTGGATTTGACCTTGGATCTACCAAGTTACAAGATAGTTTTTCATGAACTCTGATACATCTTATATCGTCCTTGATCCTTAATATATAGGGTATTCTCTACGTAGTTAATCAATCTCTTTTGCAGCAGCTGCTGTTTTCCCCTGTTATTCCATGCGCTCTCTACTAGGTAGAGGGTGAGGATATCATTCTTGGGTTTAGAGGACTTGTTGTCAAGCATATTTATATGCTATATAATGCATAGCTGCGTAATGCTGTTAGTTATATAAGTAAATTTCTGTCTGCATTAGTTGAAGTGACATTTATCTGCAAGTTTTATTCTTCCCGGTATGTGCATAAAGTGACATTTATCTGCAACTTTTATCCATTTTTTAGCATGATTTGATTGATACAAACCATCATTGGTGCAGACACTTGCAGAAGGTGCTATGATTGGCCACACTCCACGGGGAATGCAAATTGCTCAAGACACGCTGGTACGTTGCTCTAACTTCAGTCATTCAAACAACACGAATTATTTAGACTATTAGCTGACTATTGATCTATAATATGTAGGTAAATATGATTTCAAGGAACTTTTTCTTGAGTCCCAAGATGGGAAGTGATCTCCTGCTTGTAGCTGCTGGTGAAAAGGTACTCTTACGCTCCTTTTGTTTTGGGCTTTGGAGGAGGTATATTTTATTTGCTGCACATATTTGAAAATGAGTATTCGGGTGATTTTTCTTGAATTGCAGACTGGGGGATATACTACTGCTAACTACATATGGGACCTGATGCTAGCTCGTAAAGTAGTCCCTTCATTCCCTGCCGTGGAAGCTTATTACCGGGGGTTAAAAGTGAGCTTGTGCTCTTAATATTGATTCAATTTTCTGTGTGCTCTCAATATTTCTTGATAGCTTGTGAATTCATATTTGTTCTTGCTAAATAAAATTGCGTGATTGAATCTCGGTTGGGTATAGTAACTGATTAGCCATCTTACACGTAAACCGAATCCTTAATTTTTGTTTGGAATTGCAGGAACGTGAGATTCCTGAAGACGACCCCAGACTTCTGTTGGTTTCTAGAACTTATGATAACCGCGCAAGATTTGGTCCGAGGACACCGCAAGCTGGATAGATTTCATCTCTTCCTTGATTGTAATGAGTTCTGCTAGATGTTTCTGGACTTTTGGTATTTGACGAGAGAATCCAGAAAGGGTAGAATGATTCATCAAATGGATGCTTGTGTTAGCTTGGGGCTTGCATGGGTTGACACAAGGTTGTGATGTTGACTTTAAATGTATGCAGGCAATCTTTCTAGTATTCATTTATTAGCTAAAGCTGATCTCTTCTTCCTAATATTATTAGCAGATCCTCTTGACATGTAATGACTTAATTTGTTTCATCATTTGATAGTTGACCTTAGGTAGCGTGAGTTTTGTATTTTATGTTTTCAATTTGAATCCAAATTTTTGCTGGCCGGATATGTATCCAATATTTATAATTGGAATCTAGGTGCATAAATTGTTACGGGGAGGATGATTTAATGTGTTTGGTTTCTTCCTAAACCACTAAACCGTATTTTCCATAATCAATTTTTTTAAAAAAATCAATAAACTATCTGAACATTAATGTATTTTCACAATCAATTTTTCACAAAGATCTATCCAAATATTAATTTTTTACAATTATTTTTTCACAAAAATTAATAAATTATTTAAATATTAATTTTCTCTACAAACAATTTTTTATAAAAATTAATGAATTATTTAAACATTAATTATGATTGAATTAGTTTTTGGATGATAGATTTTTTAGTGAAGAATATATTGAGTATAATCAATTTTTTAAGAAACATTAATGTTTTTTCACGATCAATTTTTAACAAAAATCTATCTAAATATTAATTTTTCACAATTAATTTTTCATAAAAACTAATAAATTATCTAAATATTAATTTTCTTTATAATCAATTTTTCATAAAAATTAAGAAGTTATCCAAATATTAATTAGGTTTAAATTAGTTTTTGAATAATAGATTTTTTAGTAAAGAATATATCGAGTATAATAGATTTTGTCAAAAATATAATTTTTACTGGTGTATTTTGATTAGTTTTTAAAGAATAAATTTTATAAAAAAATTAATTATTTAAAAATGGTTTCTTCTAACTTATTCAAAATTATAATTTTGATAAAAAAATATATTGTGAGTAAAAATTAGTGTTTGGATAGTTTATTAATTTTTATAAAAATTGATTGTAAAAAATGTGTGGCGTTGGAGTTATTTGATCTAAAACTATGGTTTGAATTAAAAAATAATTTTTTTTACAAAAATCTATTATACTAAAAATCTATTCTTCTAAAATTTATTCTACTAAAAAATATATTCTTTTAAAATCTATTATCCTCAAAATCTATTCTACCTATAATCTATTCTCTAAAATTTAATATAAACACTCATTTAAAAGATAAAATCTCCTACAATTAAGTATAGTATTTAATACTCCCTCTCGATCATTTTACAGGACCCTTTTGATTGGTTTGTTTTGGTCTTTTTTATAAGTATTTTTTTAAATCGTATTTTGTATTAATTACCTTTTCACAAAAATACCCCTTAATTTAATGAAACTTAATTTTAGAAAAATGATATAATTTATTAACATTTAATGCTTTTAGTTGTATTCTTGTTTACTTTCCCTCTTATCAACAAAAAAATTATCAGACAGCAAAATCTGCAGAAAGTTCATTTATAATTTTGTGACGCTTCTTTATAATTTTAACATTATGTTTTCTTTACGACAAACTATGATGACGTAAGGAAAATATACATTTAATTAAAATTAATTTGTTTTGTTGACTTTTTTTTTTTTTTGGTTTTGGTACAATTGTTTTTTAACTTAATGAAATGTTTTGCGAGGGGTCCCCATTCAAATTTCAGAGAGATCGTCACACGGAGAGAGTTCAATAATGCATCCGGGCTCAAGAACATCGTGGAAGGATTTGGGCCTAAAAATTTCCAATGGGCTAAACTTGGGCCCAATAAATGAAGAAGAATGGTATTTTTTCCAACCAAGAAATCATCCTGTTAGCTCCGCAGCTGGGGCACAACCACAAGCAAGGTAAGTAGGTCCATTACCGGCCGGCTCCGGACCAAAAGACCTAACGGACTAATCCCTTATCTCGGATCGGTTCGTATCGGAGACGCTAACGGGGCGGGAATCGAAGTGTGGTCTCAACCCGCCGCCTGTGTCTATTTCCTGTTAAGTATCCGCTCCTCACCCCCAGCTTCCGCTTCCTTTTCCGCAGTCGGCTTCAAAACCTTGACATACGCAGAGAGACTCTCAAACGCTCACTTCTCCTTCCTTCTCCGTATTTTCGCGCACGCATTTTTGGATTGAAATTCACTTTTGCCCAACTCTAGCAGTTAAAGTTCATTATTCGGTTGTAAAATGAAAAAGCGAAAATCGAAGGAAGCTTCCAGTTCTGAAACCCTGGAAGGACATCTCCAGGCTGATGACGAGACTCTTCAACACTTGGCCTCTCCAATTTATAATGAAGCTGAGGAAGATGCTGCGAGTTCCCAAATAAAGAAGAGAAAGAGGAAAGTTTTGGAGGGTAACTCTGGGATTCCGCAGGAGGAAAAGGAGATTAATGCTACTAAGGAAGCCAGTTCACATTCCAGTAGTGAGAAAACGGTTTCCAGAAGACACAAAATGAATAAACGGTTGTTGAAGGAGGCAGAAAAGGCCGATAAGCGTGGCGTCTGCTATTTGAGTCGGATTCCGCCTCATATGGACCACCTGAAGCTTCGGAGTATTCTCTCACAATATGGTGATATTCAAAGGATTTATCTTGCTCCTGAAGGTGACCTCCTCTATTTCATCATTGATACTTAGTTGCATCTCTTTTAACTCTCTGACAGAAAGTGGATTGTGACTAACTACGGACTCTACTGAATTTGTCAACAGGAGATTCTGCTTCTAAAGCACCTTCAAAGTCGTCGCGAAGATCTCGAGACCAAGTATTTTCGGAAGGGTATTCACTTAATTTTGAATTGACTGTTAAAATTCGATTACTCTACTAGCACATGATCATTTGCTTTGCCTGCAATTATGTAGATGGGTTGAATTCACCGATAAAAGAGTAGCAAAGAACGTTGCTAATATGTTAAATGGTGAACAGATAGGTATGTATTCTATCAACTCTAAGCCAAATATCGGTTTGTTAGTAAAACTTAAGATGCAGAGGCAATGATGTACTATGTGATATAGTTGTTACTATTAATGCCCGGATTGTCCATCATGTTGGTCCGTATTGGTACCATGTCAACTGTCTGTACTGTTTATCCAGGGGGGAAGAAGAGATCAGCATTCTACTATGACCTTTGGAATATCAAATACTTGAGTAAATTCAAATGGGATGATCTGACTGAAGAACTTGGTAGAGTTTTTATTTTCTGTATAATCTTTTTATATAGTGGAGCTAAAGCAGCCGAGCTTACAGCAAGGTGCTGATTTTTTATTACAGCCTTCAAGAAGGCCGTTCGGGAGCAAAAACTAGCTGTAGAACTCTCTGCTGCCAAAAGAGAGAGGGATTTCTATCTTTCTAAGGTTGATCAATCACGTGCTTTGAGTTCTATAGAGGAACGACTAAAGAAGGTATGCTATGTCTGCACATGTCAAAGTGAATCAGTTAGCTGACAATCACTTGGTAGTTTTTAGATATTATTTAATTTTTTGGTTATTCATTTCACATGTTAGATAGGAAATTACGTTGGGTTAGCATTTAATTATTCGATAAATTTCTATTTCCAAAGAATTGTTTAATAATCATTATGAGCCCGGCTGCATTACACAAGAGACCAATTTGGCTAAACTCTAAACAGTTGTAGAGAAAGACCAATTTTGAATTGGGATTGGAGTTATTTTGCCGTAGGAATAGAAGCTGTAGCATGTTTTTACTCTGCATATGCGTTGCATGCTTACTTCTATAACTTGCTTCATAATGGTAAATTGGTAATCAGAAACTTTGTTCAGTGATGCTTTGTCCTCTGTAGTTTTAGCGCAAATGATACATTTTGAAGAATTATTTAGCGACACAATTTCGTCCGCTTTCACAGAAGCAGAAACTTGAACAAGATTCAGGAAAAATTGCAAAAGTGATTCGCCATTTCCCTCAGAAAAAACCAATATCTGCTAATGCTGACGGGAATAAACCCAGACTCTCTGATGATATATTGGATGCGGTAAGTCAGTTTGCTTATAGCTCTTGGGTTTGTCTTGTGTTTTTGCAGGAGTGCTATAGCATCATGCGTGGTATCGTGGGTTTTAAATTAAACCTTTTCCACTATGCCTCTTGCAGGTATTCGGTGGTTTGTAATGCATGTCTTGAAATCAGCAGCCAATTTTGTTAAATACCAAGGACAGCGCGTACATCACTTTCCCAGTTGGTTGATTGTGTTAGACTTGTTTATGATGTATTTTCTTGATTCAGCAGTGATTCGTCTAACACAATTTTCTTTTCGTCCAGCTAAGATTTTGTAGGAAAAATCAAATTTAAAACCTTGTGAACGATGTACCAGATTACGTTGCCTAATTGATCAAGATTCCGTTTGCCATGATGGTCTATCTAGACTCTGCTGAGACGATCCAATTATGATTTGCGGACTAAGGATAAACAGAGGAAGAATATCTATATACTTCAGAATAGCATAGCGAGTGTATGTATGGCTTAGTAAAAAAATATCATACATTTAATTTGCAAAACTCATTGAACCATGACTTTTTTAATTAACATTATAAAGAAATACGCAGGAAGGTGTCGTTATTGAAATAATTTTTTCTCTTCATCTTGTTTTGTAATACAACAGGGTGGCACTGGCCATAAAAGGAAACAAAAAGGTCAAAAGCAAAGGGGCGTTGTATACATGGTATAAATTGTAACAAAATAAATCTCAACAATCATTAGGAGGTTAAATCATTTTGTGTAATGTTTGTGGCTTTTGAGTTAAATTGCATGTTTCAAATCAGATGTTACTGGCTGACATATTTTTTACCAATGTTATGAGATGTTGGAAACAAACGAATCGGTTGCTCATTGGGTGTCAATTGCACCATTTCCCGCATTGCTTGAGAAGAGCCAATGAGTATATGTTGTTTCAATGCAGCAGTAAGCAAGAGTGAACTAGGCTTATGATAAACAACTAGGTTTTCATAGTATGGCGGTAAATTTTTGTGACGACGGAGTGAACTATGTCCCAAGAACGCTTGAGATTAGTGCTGTACAAGAAACTTCAGCGCTATCCATTATTCACAAGGCAATTCTAGGTGTGTATTCAGCGACGACATGAAATTGCAGATATAGTTGGGCAGAAAGGATCAAATACAGAAGCTGGTTTCGTTAAAAATCAGCTGCAACAGCCACCTGCCAGACTAACTGTTCCATCTCTAGCCCCTGATTCACCCTGTGGACGTCCATAGCCAACCTTTATGCCAAACGACTGCAATAAAAAGTATCATGGCCAATTTCCGTTATGCAAGCAATCAAGACCCCATGAAATTACTTTATTAAAATAATCATTCAACGTTTCGTTTTAAGGAATTCTGGACTAGAAAATTTCATATAGTTAGACCTCCCAATCAGATGGTGGAACAAGTATCCAAACTATGCTATTTAGGTTTATAACATTGATGCCATATTGGTCCCAATTAACATAATAAAAGTTTCCACCATCAATTTGACGCTATATGTTACCTCATTAGATGCATCAAATACACCTTCCTGGATGTTCTGAAGAATCTTAGCGGCAGTCTTAATGAAAGCCTGTAAAATACGCTTTAGAATTATATTTTACTCTAATGGAAAATCACGATATTCCAAAAGCTTTAAATTTAAAGGACATTCAATGAACTCATATGAATCACCTCTTCCACATCTTGAGCCGTCCTTGCAGAAGCCTCCAAGAATAAAAGCCCATTTTCCCTCGCAAATTGTTCCCCTTCCTCTTTGCTCACTGCCCTTCGGTGAGCCAGATCACACTTGTTCCCTATAAGCATGATTGTCATGTTAGGATTGGCATGCTGCCGGGCATCTTCTAGCCAACTTGCTAAGTGATTAAATGTCTCCCTCCTGATAACAAAGACATCTGATTTTCAGATAAGGGCAGGATTAGGAAATAAAACAAGCATAAAAACTAGGAACTTGGTATTGGATGTCATTGATCATCATTTTATCAAACATAACAAATGGTCTATGGGCCTACCAATGCAAAGGGTGAGGGGGACTAGCATCAATGCATACACATGATGGAAGAAAATAATGTAAAAACAGTTTAAAGTTCAAATATTAGACCAGTTCCCCAATTAGTTGAAAATACAGACAAGCTAAAAGAAACACTGGCCCAGTACAAAGGATGCAGCTTTCAAATAGAAGAATCAACAACAAGAAAACGACAAGGAATAATAAAACTTCAATCAGCGGCCAGAAGCATGTGAACTTCACATATGCTGAAGAATCACAATTACACAGAAGTTCACATTAACTTCTACTGAAAGTATAGTGAAACTCTGGGACCTATTAACATAAACAAAAGAGGCAAAGACTAGACAATGTAGAAGCACGTAGACGGGTTATATAGAGTTTGGCATGACCCTTAAGCACTTCTAGTCTATGACAATGTAGAAGCACGTAGACGGGTTATATAGAGTTTGGCATGAACCTTAAGCACAAAGATATTGCCTACATGTAAACTAACATATACAATACTGACCTTGTAATGTCATAGACTAGAAGTGCTCCAGCAGCTCCTCTGTAGTATGATCTAGTGATTGATCTAAAAGATTCTTGCCCAGCCTACATACAAATTCTGTATTTTGCATCAGTAAATATGCATTATTAAAATTTATAAACTCAAATCTGTTATGGTGAATCTAGAATCTAAAACCACAGTTTTACATTGTGATTACAAGGACAAAGACAACATTCATTACGATATCAATTTAAGGTTGCCATGCAAGGCGCACTCCAATTCCACAATCCAGAGCCTTACTTAATTGGAAAGAAGAGAGTCGTTCAAATCAGTATCATACAGTAGAGGTTTCAGATATGATTTCATAATCTACTATGCTCAGGGTCACACTGACTGAAAAGTGTGCAGTCTGTCATATAAAGATGATGCTCTATGAGCCAATGATTCTTGATATGAAAATCTCCCCGCTTAATACAATCTAAACAAATAAAATATTTTAAAAGAGAATATAAGGACATCAATTCAATTGTGCCTCTTAGCACTGTATGTTTCGAAATAGTGAAAGAACCAAACACATTGTTATAATTTTAGCCCTTTACGTATGAATTTCCAATGAATCCTCAACAAATCATTTCAAATTCTTAAAGAAGCATCGAGAGAGGTTAAAGGTTAGCGTAATTAAATTTTGAGAAAACAAGAGTATAAAGAAATAAAAGAAGCAAGGGAGATGCAATGAAACATAGACTTACAGTGTCCCATATCTGGAGCTTGATGGGTCGGCCGTCGATGGTGACCATACGAGCGCCGAACTCCACACCAATAGTCAGATCATGGACGGGTTGGAACCTCTTGTCCGTGAATTGCAGAAGCAAGCATGATTTCCCAACACCTGTACGACAGCCAAAAAATGCCCGAAATTTCAATTAGTTAGAAAACCATAACCGAAGTGGATAAAAGCTAGGGTTCCAAGAGGAAATTGACCTGTGTCTCCGATAATGATATACTTGAAAAGATAGTCGTAAGACATGGCGAGAAAAGGACGCGGTGCAGATCAAGGATAGAAGCGGCACTGCGGAAGAAGCAGTTTCAGCTAGTAGGGCAGTGAATTGTGTAGTGGGTTCAGAGGCGGAATGGGAATGAGAACTGAGAAATCGAGAATAGAGAACAAGAGAGGAAGAAGGGAGGCAGAAAATGAACAGTTACAAATCAAACGGGGTTTTAAAGTTTGATTTCCAGAGCGTGACGTATGAGTAACACCACACGCTACCCATTCCCGTTCTGGATTGGGTTTTCCGGTCCACATGCCTGTCCCCCGCTCGCTCTGATCCTGTTATTCATTTTTTATTTTTTTTTTCAAAGCACAATCAATCAAGTGTAAATTTCTTACTTTTCTTCTTCATTTTTCTAAAACTAAACCTAGACTTAACATCTGATTTCTATTATTTAACATCTAATTTCTATATTTTGCTTACGTGCTTTAAAAATTTATAATTTATGCATATTAATATTTTTTGATAGTATGCATATTATAATTTTAATCAATAGTACTGAAATAATACTGTCAATATAATTCTCTCCCATTATATTTTTATTATTGTCAGATTATGTCGAGAAACTTAGAGCTGGGAATGCGGGCTGGCCCGCCAAAAACGGGCCAGCCCGCTCCCAGCCCGCCAACAAACGGGGCGGGCTGTGCAGCCCGCCCCAAAACGGGCTGGCAAAACGCCAGCCCGAGCCCGCCCCCCCTTAGTGGCGGGCTGGCCCGCCAGCCCGCCACTTTTTTTTTTTTTAATTTAAAAAAAAAATTATTTTTAACATTTTTAAAATACTAATAAAAATTTTCTAATGTTATATTAGTATAATAAAAAAATTACTCATGTTATACTCTTAAAAATTTTTATTTTTTATAAAAAAATCTCAAATTTTATAATTATAAATCTAAATAAATATTAACATAATATTAATCAATTATAATATGTAAACATATATTAACAAATAAGTAATTATCTTTACTAGTATTCGATAATAGGAGTATTCAAAATAATATTTAAGTAAAATAAATATTAAATAATAATATTAAATTTTTTTAAAAAAAAAAAAAAAAAAGTGGCGGGCTGGCGGGCCAGCCCGCCAAATTGGCGGGCTGAGGGCGGGGCGGGCTGTGCAGCCCGCCCAAAAACGGGCTGGCATTTTGCCAGCCCGAACCCGCCCCCCCCTTAGGGTAAAACGGGCCCAGCCCGCGGGCTGGGCCCGTTTTACCAGCTCTAGAGAAACTATTGACATCTAAAGGGACACGTGTTGAAACCTCTACTCAAATGAGCTTATGGGGGACCTAACCTAATACAAAACACAAAAACAGAGCGCAGATCCATTCTATGATTAATATTAAATCAAAATTAATTGTTTAAAATAAAATTAAATAATCCCATTACCATTACTTTTTAATTAATTAATACTAATCAACGTAATTAATAAATTTAACAAATTTAATCTAACATTAAAACGCCAGAAATTTACATTAATTCAGGCAAGCAACATTAGAGACGTGTCTAAGGTTGGACACTTCTTGAGAAGGGAAAAGGATATGAGGAATCGTAATCACAAAATGAATAAACGACTCGAGAAACACCCCAATGTTTGAGGAGGGGGATTAAAGGTAAAAAACACAAACGAGCGGCTAATGATTTAATGACTAACGCATGTGAATATGTTAAAATTCGCTTCCAGGATCCCTCCAAAGCTCCAACACCCGTTCCCAAGGGGTTTTAAGTGAGAATCAATACTTTCAATATTAATAGCATGTGATGAAAATTTAAAGCAAATATAGTTCCCACTCGATGATTCATTTGAGGTAAGAACAATTCATGGTTCTCAAGTAGAACAATAAATAGTACGGATCAATTCCACTAGTCAAGTTTCGGCCAGACATTAGTTCCTGTTGACACGAATGCTACTCTTCCATAGCATCTCCTCCTTCGATCACTTCAACCTTCTCCTTCAAGGGAGTAATCTTTGTTAAGAGAACCTCTGCGCCAGAGAAAAGAGTTCACGTCTTAGGCACAACATAGATATATCACTAATCTCAAACGGGCTAAACGAAGAGAAGACAGACGACGCAGGAAAGTCCACACAAAATGCGCAAGATACTGTAACTCATGTTAATTTACGTAAACTCCTAGCAGACTGACGACAAGAAATAGAAGTGCAAGGTCAAGGAGTCTCAAGTGTATTAAATGGAAGTTTGCCACAAACCGGTCTTTTTAGGGAAAGTGAAGCCTTTTGGATTCACATATGTACGAGGATTTGGCAACAGATGGTTCCTGAGGTACTCCTTATGTCCCTGTGCAATATTAGAATAAAATCAGAGTACAACAAAGAAAATTATATTACTCCCTTCAAAAGTAGCCCAGTTGAAGGGTCTGAATTAGAGCTGGTAAAACGGGCCCAGCCCGCGGGCTGGGCCCGTTTTACCCTAAGGGGGGGGCGGGTTCGGGCTGGCAAAATGCCAGCCCGTTTTTGGGCGGGCTGCACAGCCCGCCCCGCCCTCAGCCCGCCAATTTGGCGGGCTGGCCCGTTTAGTGGCGGGCTGGCCCGCCAGCCCGCCACTTTTTTTTTTTTTTTTTTAAAAAAATTTAATATTATTATTTAATATTTATTTTACTTAAATATTATTTTGAATACTCCTATTATCGAATACTAGTAAAGATAATTACTTATTTGTTAATATATGTTTACATATTATAATTGATTAATATTATGTTAATATTTATTTAGATTTATAATTATAAAATTTGAGATTTTTTTATAAAAAATAAAAATTTTTAAGAGTATAACATGAGTAATTTTTTTATTATACTAATATAACATTAGAAAATTTTTATTAGTATTTTAAAAATGTTAAAAATAATTTTTTTTTTAAATTAAAAAAAAAAAAAAGTGGCGGGCTGGCGGGCCAGCCCGCCACTAAGGGGGGGCGGGCTCGGGCTGGCGTTTTGCCAGCCCGTTTTGGGGCGGGCTGCACAGCCCGCCCCGTTTGTTGGCGGGCTGGGAGCGGGCTGGCCCGTTTTTGGCGGGCCAGCCCGCATTCCCAGCTCTAGTCTGAATAGCATCAAAGCACTAACCTTGGTTATCACACAAACGTCCACATTGCTTCCACTTCCCAAATCATTAAATATACCAGCACATATTGCCTCGACCACTAGCTGTACCCCTTCATCCCTCTGCACCACATCAAAATGTTGATAATAAATCAAAATATCTGGCAAGAGGCAAAACCAAATTTCATGCCTCATAAGTATAGCCTAAATCGCCACCAACGTTTGTACAAACTGATTTTTGACATGCAAGTTTTAAAAGAAAAATATCATCGGTCCGAATCAAAATATTATCAAATGTAAATGTTAACAGTTTTTATGGTTGTCTGTTTGCATAAAATGAGTTGGACATTTAACAGTTCCAGACTTCTGAACCACAGCATGCTCACTTACAGTCAACCCTTCCTTGTATTTAGACTCAAATACAGACATTGCAGCAAGAGAACCTGATCCCATTGTTGCAAAGGGGAGCGAGTCAGTTGAACCATGAGGATATATCTGCGATATATATCATCACAGGTCACGAGATATAACAATGCATGCATTCAAAACAAGAAAATTCTAGCATAAAGCTTTTAAGCAATGAACTTACAGTATACAAATGAGGTCCAGTGACATCAACCCCCCCAAGTACCAAAGCTGCTTGGACATAACCTTGGTAACTGCACAATTACTTAGAAAGTCAACATGAATACTACTACAGGGAGCAAGTTTAATTGCGATGGAAGTTCTGAAACTCAACTTGAAAAGATGTTTCTTCAGAAGTGTCAGTGCTGTAACAACTCTTGATTCTCGACCAGTATGGTAGCGATGTAATTGCAGTTGGGAGCTGACCATGTCTACCAGAAAGAACAAACTTCTCATTATCAAAGATGAGTATATCTTAAACACGGCCATATTAAAAAAGCCATGAGACATGAAATAGTATTATGCAGCCAAAAAATATATTATTGTAACAAAATACCTGTCACTGCTTCTGTATCAGCGGCAGTACCTGCTCCACAGCAATATATGTTGGGTGCCATGTAATGAATTTTCTCACAGTTTTTATCAGCGACTATGGGTCCTTCAGTGGCCCTTGTATCTGCTCCAAGAATGACGCCATCCTAGCAATCATTAGAAGCCTTAATTATGGACTGCTTTGTGATAAAGTAAGCTGCAGCAAAAGGAAATAGCTACCATATTTATTTAAGACCCACTTTTATTAGTTTTACTCCATCTGATGTAATAACATTCAAATCTTATATTCTAATGAGAAAATCTCAATATTCTATCTGCTTATAGAAAGTGTAAATTGCAGTTCAACCTTAACATGACAATCACTATCTAAATTTGTAGAAGCACAACCTTATTATTCCCCCGCTTGATGAAGCTAGGCAGGGGAGGAGAGAGGTCACTCCACCCAGGGATTAAATAAAAAATTTAATGTATAAAAGGTATACAAATTACAAGTAGACCGTTAAGTGCGTGCTTGGTTTCACATTAAAATTTGAAAACCATTAAAACCATGTTTTCGTTGGTTTCCAACATGAAACCAAACATGCTGTAAATAGCTTCCCCTAATTTACTATTAATATGGATTGAATAGTATGATGAGAACTCAAGGAAATGGCTGGTAACAACAATAGTTACTGTTAGTGGCTAATTACCATAAGATGCTATTAGTAGTTGCACTGGCATTCTCAATTTCCCAATATGCACCGTAGTATCTGCCTTACAGATGTGAACATTGAATCCAACCAGAACCCTTCCACCTCTTTATTTCAAGTTTAAGCCACACCACTACCTCAACAGATGGAGATACCCGCAAAAATGCAAAAGCTACTATATTGTTGTATACCAAAGGCATAAAAGAAACCCAAAGGGCTGGACATCAAACTTTTTAGAAATTTAAGTTACATAAGATTCCAAACTAAAACCAGACATTTCACTCCGCATAAATCATGATTCATGACCAATTTTCTAAGTTTAGTCTCCAATTACATAGCGGGTCACTTGTGGTTTCTGAGCATGCTGAAGTGGATTCTCATCTTAGTAAAAGAAACAGCAAGAAACAAATGAAAACTCTTGGCCGTTACATATTATATGTGGGAACGTATTTCAACACTTAGCAACAAACGCCAATTAAGAAAAGCTCAAGTACTATCTATGGTTTCCATCACATCAATTCTTTGGTCTATCAGCCATTTCCACTCAAGGTAGGAAGACATTACTTCCAAAGACTTAAGACGCTGTTAAAATTCTGCTTGAATTCATGGAGCGAAAATAAGCACCGAAGAAAGAGCCACCCCAGGCTTCCATGAGGTAAAACAAAGAATATTAGGCACTAGAAAGTAAAGAGCACTCGAGCAACCATACCTGGAATATCAAACCAACAATAGTAGTCCCTGTCTTGAGAAAAGATTGCGGCCTAAGACCCTTCTTTTCAAGCATGTCATTTCTTCTGCAGAGATCAAAACTAAATCCACCTTTGGGAGGAAGATCTAACATATTTAAAACTTGTATTGACCTACAAAACAATATACGTATAAAATATACCCATTAAAACTATCCCCACTAAATAATACGAGTCCCTAAATACGACAGAGGCACTGTGATAGTTGTTCGCATATGAGATTAATAGGGGAAATTAAATTGTTAAACAACGAAGAGGGAAAAACCAAGCAGAAGACCGACGAGATATTGAACCGCCACGATCTGGTTAAGGTGGGGACAGTGCACTTACAGTTGAATGAAGTTCGATGAAAGATATAGCGACTAGCGAGAGAGGTGCTCCCTGCTGAGTTAGATGGAGTCGAGTCGACGAGTTTTTTAAGCCAGCCAGGACCCCCGTCACCCGGTATGTCGTGGAAAGGAAGAAATCGGAGGGGCGGGAACGCTGTGGGCTTTTTTTTTTTTTTTTTATATACAAAATTTTCTGGAAAGAGGTTGCCGTAGGCTTTTTCCTGCGTGCGAGTTCCTTTGTTTTTTTGGGGCAACCGGCTCACATTATTTCTGTTATGAAAGAGGCTTATTAGTTGGGCCGAGCCATTTTATAATTTTGAATGTGATCTATATTCTATATTTTTATATTTCTATTCAATATAATAAATGATGGATAGTATTGTATGTTTTACCTCAAAAGACTTGTAAAAAATGGTTCATTTTTTTCTACGTGTGCCGGACGAAAATAAAAGTTGTGTACGATAAATTATATAAGAACTTCAACTTTGTACAGAGCTTTCATTCTGATAATGGATCTTTACGTTTAAATTAAAAACTTATCCATAAGGACAGACATTTAACTCATATTTTTAATACATTTTTATCTAGATTAACTGAATCCAACTAATCTAAATACTCCTCTGGTCCTAATATAGGATCTAATTAGAGAGTTAATTTTAGTCTTAAATATAAGATATTTTTTCTTACATTTATAAATTTTTTCACAAATTACTCCTATTAATACTCTCACAACAATAATTGAATGAAGAAGTTAAAGAAGATGATTAAGGTATTTTAAAAAATTATATCATATTAACTAATTTAACTAACTTCATGAATCAAATTAAATTAGTTAAATAGATCTCGTATGAAGAAAGGGATGAATACCATATATGATTAGATTGGATTATCAACAACTCCCTTGTCCCAATTAAATGAACATGACTATGCATGGAGCTTATACGTTGAAAAAAGGCTGTTCATGCGCTTACTATTCCACTGTTGTATAAGATTTTCTTTATTGTAACTATTACAGAACATGGATGTTTGAGTTACAAGTGCACAAGAGCTATGAGTTACAGAACAAGTTACTACTATTCACATTGACAAAGGAATTGAACCCAAATTGGCCAAGTACCAACTTTTTTAAACAGTAGAACTAGAATACTTTTACATGCCATAAACTTGAGATCCCAACCTCCTGAAGACACATCAGATCCATATATTCACATTCTCGAGTGTCTCTCTCCAAAACCAGTGTTTTTTTATGAGTCCAACTTTTCGAGGTCCAATAGCAAGCCTTTGGTGAAATCCACGTAAGGAAGAGCAAGTGGGTAGTCATCCGATCTGATCTTCCACCTAGTAGTGTAAATCACGTAGCAAGTAACATCAAAAAGCGAATATTATCTCTATCAGCAACAATCATGCACATTTATTCCACATTGGCTGCGTTTCTACTGTTTGCTTATAAACTAACAAAATAATCATCATATGGATTCCCAAGTGGGATACAGGGAGTTAATTAATTTATTCACCAATCTGCCCATCTTGATACCCATAAGCTATGCATGTCATTATTCTAGTGGACAGTGTGTTGCCTGGTAATTACCTATAATTAAGGACAAAATGATGAAGGAAGAATGCTATCTCCACTTTAGCTATATCAGCACCTGGACAAAGTCGTGAGCCTCCACCAAATGCTGTAACTTTCTTGCACCTTGAACTCTCCTACCGACAGACACAAATGTTAAGTTCATTATATTACTCGAACCAAGTAATGAGTTCGGTTGTTAATAGCAGGGTATTGCAACATACATTCCATCTGAAAGGATCGAACTTTGAAGGATTTTCATACAAGACGGGATCCAAATGGCCCGCAGACAGAATAGGAAGAACCTTCCATCCTTCGGGTATAACAAAATCTGCAACAAATTTTCAACCTTTGTGCACGCAACGAGAACAAAGATAATGTAAACTTTCTCAGTTTAAATATACCTTTAATTTTGACATCTCGAATAGCTTTCCTGTGCAAAAATTTGACTACGTTCCCACATCTTGTTGCTTCATTTATAACCTGACGGCAAGAATTTTGTTAATTTTACATGAGAAACTATGTAATATTGAGGAGGTAAAGTAACCGTTTTTCTTACATCAAGAGTGAGCTTCATTTGCTTGAAGTCTTCCCAGTTCAAGGGTTCTCCCTCTATTTTGCTTTTCCTAATGACTTGATGTTCCTCCTGTGTAGTTTTTTATTATAGCAGCGAATCAGTAATCATCATCATCATCAAAAGAGTATAATGACTTATGATTAAATAAAAAAATGGGGGAGAGAATTGATCGAAGACTAGGTACCTTGAGGGTTTCTAACAACGTAGGTGATTGGCCAAGGAAATAGGCAATCAAGGACAATAGTTTTGCAGTTGTCTCATAACCACCAAACATGAGGTCCAATACAATACTCACCATCTCTTCAACACAAAGGTTTTGCTTTGACAATATCACATTTAAGAGGTCCTCTCCTTCCCCCGACCCCACATTATTAGCTTTACGCCTTTCTATAATTATCTTTTTGACAATGGACGACAGTCTTATTCTTGCCTGATAGAATCCCAGAACAGTAAAATATATCAGCATCATCATCAACAACTTCTGGCTTTCGGTTAACTAAACAGTTAATTAATCCATGGTTTTTTATTCGTACCTTCACAGCATTGGAATATGTAGTTCCAGGGATATTTAGTGGGAATGACACGAAACCTCTCATGTAAGTCTCGAAGTTTTCCAGAATCTGAGAGCCTAGAGGCTCGTCTGGATTAATGTTCAACAGAAGCTTCAGCATAGCGCAGATTGTAAACTGTTTTAACCACAGAAGAAAAAATGCAATCTTATATATCTTCATTTCTACTGCGCTTCTTTTGTAAAATACCATATATCAGGTGGCAGAGAGAAATACAATCTCACCTTTTTAGCTTCAGCATAAAAACCAACTTGTTTACAGTGACACCATGAGCTCACTGTTGAGAGTGCGAGCTTTTCTACAGAGGGAAGGAAAGTGGATTGGGATTTGGCGGCACAGACAGAGCTAACAGCAGTGCTTCGGAGTTTCTTATGAAGGTCCCCAGTGACAACAATGAGAGACAAGTTGCCGAGAATGTAATGCATTACCTTAGGATAATCAGCCTCGAATAGTTTACTTTCGTTCTGAAGAATGAACATGTTGAGCTCGTAGTCGCAGGAAACGATGGTGGGGGAACCAAACAGATGGGACTTGAAAACTTTGCCGTACCTGCATAACAAGGATAATTTCATAATTTGCTTGGTGACAATGATCGGCTAACAACACCAGACAACGGCCTTGAGAGAATATGGTACCTAGAACAATGTTGTTGTAGGAAGCTTCCTAAGGAGAATGATTCATGGGGTTTGAGGAAGCCAAGAGTTTCGCCACAAAACGGCAAGCCCATGCTTCCATGAGGCAAATTCTCTTGGGTGCTCTGTTTTCTCAGATATTTGAGAAGCAAACCCAACACCAAGACCAATCCACAGAGGAAAGCTGAGATCATGGACGAAAACTCAACCATAATGCTTAATAATCCTCTTGCTGAAGATGCAGATTTGGTCTGTGTTGTAGTACAGCAGGATATATATATATAATAGATGTGGAAATAAGTATACCCGGGAGCTGTCCTAGATTCTGATTTAGTGATTTTATGTCTGCAACAGCAAAAACAGACTCTTTGTTGTAATACTCCAAAAGCATTTACCAGGCCCTTCCTTTCAATAAGGTCAATTAAATATTTCAATATCCTTAAAGAAAAAGGCGGATTGTCGAATTTGCCCTCGTACATCTGCTGAAAGTCCAAACTCTCACATCACACGAAGGTGGGTTTTACAACAGGAAGAAACAAAGGGCAAGGTTGGAAAAAAGAAGTTAGAATTTAATATTTTTTCATAAAAGTGCATATGTAGTAGTTGTCTTGTTCGACCTTTTCATGCAGTTATAATAAACTAGGAGATGTAATTCTTGGTGAGATATGAGACTGAAAAAAAGCTCAAAACTTGTATTTTTACCCCTCTTGGTTCTAGAAAGCAAATCATAAGAAGAAGTGATATTTATGACGGTGAGGCTCACCAAACTCTCTTTACAGAAAAAGCACGGAGAATGATTATTTGGCTTCTCCTCTGAAACAATATTTTTAGCTTTATTGTCCCTATCATAAACCCACTAATTAAACCTATCTTGAGAGGCCCCATTTATGTCTGTTAAATCATATTTCTCACCCATTTTACGTGCGCTTAGCTCAGTTTAGTTTCTGAAAGCCCTAGCTTTAACATGAAAACACACACATTATAATAAGGCCAAGTGTCCCCTGAAGGAAGAACAAAGGAACACAAGGAGCCAAAAAGATTGAAACTATGAACCCACGCAGAAGAAAAGTGTGAGCATAAAGCTTCTTTATGGGATTAGAGGCTTTGATGACTGTCTTGGCAAGTTCGGCCAAACTCTGTTCCATTCCTATATAGCCGTGCTACCTGCATAATCATGGCCATGCACAAGTTATAAGCTTTAGATCACGATCATGAGTAAAAAAGGAAGAGACGTGGAGAAGGTACGGCCCTTTGGGGAGGCAAGAAAAGAGAACTGGTTCGATCTCTGTCTGGTACTGTTGTGCCTTGCATGTGCACGTGCAATGTGGATGGGACCCTCGATTTGATTGGGTTGAATTTAGAATCACTGGCAAATAGCTGGATATTCATTTCTCTAGTGCAACCATGTTTCGCATTATTCCTTTAGTTTCTTTTTTTATTTTCTCTCTTGATGACTTCCATCCTATTTATGAAAAGAAGTTTGATCAGAGCATCTTATGCGGTGCTTGTCAGGTTTTGCAAAATGGGGTTTCATTCTAGGCACTTGAATTGGTCTTAATTAGTCATCATACATTGGGATAGTTCATACAATGTGAAACTACTTGGTTGCGTGCTTTCAAACTTGTGAATTATGAAGGCTACATAAAAGGCATCATCAAGTTCAGAGCGATGCTCCCTAATTGACAAAAGACTGAGAATACTAATAAAGTAGGCAGATAAAAATGTGTGTCACATGCTTTTGGAGGTTTGCAACCAACTAACACCATATTCCTTCCCTCTTGTTTTTTCTGGATCGTCGTGCAAATTCACTGAACAGAATGGAACAGTAGAAAATGGAGAATTTTCTCTTCTCTGTAGTGTTAAACGTGCAAACCAGTTTTTGCCTGTAGCACCAACAGGGTCAAATGCATCATGTCATGTGCAAATGACTATTACAGCTCTAAGACCGAATCATATCTTCCTCCATTATTCATTGGAGGATTTACCGTTTACTGATCTCGGCTTTTAGCTCTTGCTTATATATATATATATTGGGTACAAAAAGAAGGTGTAAGCCTAAACATGAAAAATTAAACTGTAGAGGATTGCGATCCCATCACCTCTTTCTGAACCAGAGCCGGCATGTGTTGAGGTGATATGTCAAATAAGGAAGTAGTAGTGAGACCTGCCTTTGCTAATTCATCTGCAATTAAATTGCACACCCAATCAGTAAGGGTAGTCTGTTCTTCCTCAGTTGTACCTGTCTCAATAATAGCTTTTTGATTATGCCATAACTGAGAGTCACCCGAATTAGCATTCAGGAGATTCTCTTCCGATATTAACATATATTTCTGCTGTAAGGCTTCAGCCTCTCGGTTATGCGATTTGCGAATAGTTCAAGAGCTATTTTTTAACTGGGCTAGTCCAAATGGGCCCAGATTCAGCTCCAGGAATGGGCCAGACCATTGCTCCTGCCACGTCATTTCCAGTCTTCAGCCTTGCTTCGGCCTCTCCGCTGCTCCTCCATGCTTCGCTCGACTTCCATCAATTTGCTGAGGTGAGTTTTCGAATCCTTCATCGATTTTGCTCAATTTTGCTCAAGAAGATTTTTAAATGGTTTCCAATTGTTCACTTCAGATGAATCACCCTTTTCGTGTTGGGTTATAACGTAATAAGTGACAAAATTAACACCTATTACTTATACATGGAAATCCTACTTTAATCTTTCAAAGTGGAAAACGGAGCTACTTTACTTTGGGAATTTAGCGTTGCCGCCGTGCTGAATAAACCTTCAAACCCTAGAAGAGACACTCACCCTTTTATTATCATAAAACACTCCGTCTCTGTAAAGCGGCCGTGACACTGAAAGAGCAACCTCCAATTCTTCCGAAGGTATGCTTTCTGATATATATTTAATTATTTCCTCACTTATTAGATGATTGGAAGTAATTGATTCATTGTTGAATTCGTGGGTTCTGGCTAAAAAACAAACCCAAAGAAATGAAGAAATTAAGAATTCGTGGGCATGGGTGCTTTTTGAATCCTGCCTGACTTATTCATTATTAATAGCTTGATTTTTTTTTGGGTCCGAGTTAATCTAGTGTTTGGAAATTATTCCAGAGCAACTTACGACTTCACGACTCTTTGGTTTCTGTTGTTCAGATTAAATATGCAGATCTATAATTGATTTTGCTGTTTTCTTTCACGTATCGTTTCAGCAGTCTCAACTTTATAATATTCTATAGTTGGTCTCTTTCACATACCACTTGTCACGTACCAAAACAGGAACAGTTTAAAACTTGAGATAGAACCAAATGATTGCAAGGGTTATGAAATTATCTTCAAACACACACACACCACAGCGTCATTCCTCTTTCTTCGCTGTAGAATCTGCCAAGTGAATAATCTCATAACCCTTACAATGTGTTGGTTCTATCTCAATTTTTAAGATGTTCCTGTTTTGGTTGGTGACAAGTGCTATGGTTCATGATAAAATTTCTTGCCTTGCGAAAGGTAAAGTATGTGTACTAAATATACAGACGTTTTGTTTGTAGGTTCAAATTATTTGGGGGTCACATTCATTACCAATGCATCAAATTTACACGCACAGTCGGGTTATTTTGTTTTGCATTCTCCACATCATCATCAAGGTCCCAACCCTCTGCTTCGGGAACATGTCAGTATCCAAAAAAATCCCCAGCTATGTTTAACTGTTTGGACTTCCCCCTGAAAATCAGTAGTGTTTCTTTTTTAAATTGACGCTCAAATATAGAGGTCAACTGCTCAATGTCATAGGGATGAGAACAAAATTTTGAGAGCTGGGGAAGAGCTCTGGAGAGAGAGCCTGCCTTTAAATGGTAGCTCCCGCCTTTATCACCTACAAGACCTAAAGCCCCAAACGTGGTATGAAGTGAAGATATCATATCCTGCTTCTGTATGTATAATGTCTTTTCGTCAGTTGTTTGCTGTGGATCCTTTTCTGGAAACTGACATACACTAACTAAAATATCAGATACCCGCCTGCTTTGCCATACAACTGGAGAAAGATATGGTGCTGAACAATAACAGAAGATTACTCAACACTGAAAAGCTAATTTTCAAGACAGGGAGCAATCTGGTTGGATATGTCACTCTAAACGAAGCTGTTACTGCTTTAGATGACTTCTGTTACTTGATTTAGATGATTTCTTTGTTAGGTTATGTTCTGAAAGCATTGACGTTATTCAGGATAAAATGCGCGTGTTGGTAACTGTGAAGGCAGAGGGGTTTGTTGCGATACCGCGCGTACCTGATAGGCCATTCATTGTCTTCAATATAGGTAATTTAGCATGGTATATGGCACTACTAATTTCCCGGTCAGAGATTCACGTTCTTCATTATTCTTGTTATCTTCCCTTTAAATTTAGTTGAAATGTTTTTACTTTCCAGTTCTGTATTTGGTGCAAATTTTGGTCACTGTTCACTGAGTTAAATACTATGCATTTGAAATGCCTCTCATTTTAGCGTCAGACATTGCTTAATGGGTCTAATTTTTTCCCGTGACAGTTTGTGATGAGCTATTATTGGGCATAGCCCAACAAGCTTGGTGGGTAGTAGTACTGGCGATACTGTGTCTGGGAATTGCATTCTTGATTCCTTTTTTCCATCCACCATATCTGTTACCAAAGAATCAAAACGTAGGGTCCACCGATGGTAGTTCAAAAACTTCTTGACAAGCTGTTGAAGGAGCAAGTGACCGTTTGATTCTTTACTTACAATGAAGCGACAAATATCTTGATATATGGCTTTACGATGCATATGATTGGATGTAATTAAACAATTTTGTTTTCTCACTTTGCTTGCGATTTTATTTAGAGATGCTGTTTGTTTAGATAATCTTATCATTTTATGACATCAAGTCTTGGAAGTGACAAACTAGTGAAACTATCATAATCAGAGTGAGAAAAAACGGCTTCAAAGTGTTGATTGGGAGCTATAATACATGGCCTTTTTTTTAGCTTTTTGATACAAGAAAGTTTAGATGTAGTTGGCACTTGTCTCTCACTAAAATTATGACATGACTTTAAGATTTATAGAGTATTTATAAGGAATTTATAAGATTATTTATTAAAAGAATTTTTACAACAGTAAATTGATGTCTTTATTTAGTATAAGTTTATTTTTTACTATTTATCAGGGGGCTTTTGCTTTTCATAAGTACACGTACAAAGAGTAGGCAGCAAAAAAGAGGCCCACTGGCTGCCTCTGTAAAACTAAGAAGCAACCAAAACATATTTTTGAGAACTCGGGGTACTAGATACCCTCAGTTGAGGTATTTTGAATAAAATCAACTATTAGATTATGATTTAATTATGTTGAAATGGTCTTTTTATCCACGAATTAATCACAAAACGTTGAGGTCCCCAAACGTCGTGGATCAAATTGAGATATCGGCGATCCCATGAGGAGGGCGTAGATGAGCCGTTCTTCGTTTCTTAGAAAGCGGAATTTATCAGCTGCTCCGAATCGTTATACTAAATATATATATGTGGATATATATACTATTGAATAAATATCACTGTTCTAGAAACCCTTGTCCTATTCAGCTAAAGCAAAGTAATGTGATCCAACCTATTATAAAACACAATAATGGGTCTCGATTAGATGTGGTAACCGCCAACTCGTCTGGTAATTTGGGTTGAGTCCGCAGGCCTAATTCGTTAACCCACCAAAAAATAGCGTGTTGAGTTACAATTTTTGCAACCCATTTAGATGCGGGTCTTTTTGACCCGCACCCGCCAAGCCCACACCCGCGGCGGGTTAGCCTTTTTTTTTTTATTTTTTTTTATTATTTATATTGCACATTTGTACTTTACTAATTTGAGAATCTTAGCCAAACAAAGGATATTACACTTAATTTATATTAACTTTATCTCATTTAGTCATTTCTTTATATATATATTTATTTTATTTTATTATTATTTTCTTTGTGATAGATTTATCTATAGATGGTGACAAAGTTGACTAAATAAATATTTTGAGAACTTCAATCATGATTCGAATCCAATTAATATTGACATATGTGAATTTTTTTAAAAAAAAAAATTAGTAGATAGCCATATACATATAAAAAAATAAAAAATAAATAAATAAAAAAACTGGCGGGTTGACGGGCTAACCCACCATGGCAGGCTCGGGTTGGTGTTTCACCAACCTACCTCCATCCTAACCCGCAGAGGGTCAACCCGTATCGGACGGATTAGCCCGCATTACTACCCCTAGTCTCGATACATTCTATGCTTAATATTATATGAAAACTAATTGTTTAAAATAAAGTTAAATAATCCCATTATACTAATCAACATAATTATTAAATTTAACAAATTTAATCTAACATTAAAACGGCAGAAATTTGCATTAACTCAGGCAAGCAACATTAGAGACGTGTCTAAGGTTCTACACTTCTTGAGAAGGGAAAAGGATATGAGGAATCGTAATCACAAAATGAACAAACGACTCGAGAAACACCCCAATGTTTGAAGAGTGGGGTTAAAGGTAAAAAACACAACGAGCGGCTAATGATTTAATGACTAACGCATACTAATATGACAAATTCGCTTCCAGGCTCCCTCCAAAGCTCCAACACCCGTTCCCAAGGGGTTTTAAGTGAGAATCAATACTTTCAATATTAATAGCATGTGATGAAAATTTAAAGCAAATATAGTTCCCACTCGATCTAATTTAACGGATTCATTTGAGGTAAAAACAATTCATGGTCCTCTAGTAGAACAATAAATAGTACGGATCAATTCCACTAGTTAAGTTTCGGCCAGACATTAGCTCCTGTTGACACGAACGCTACTCTTCCATAGCATCTCCTCCTTCGATAACTTCAACCTTCTCCTTCAAGGGAGTAATCTTTGTTAAGAGAACCTCTGCGCCAGAGAAAAGATTTCACGTCTTAGGCACAACATAGATATATCACTAATCTCAAACGGGGTAAACGAAGAGAAGAGACAGACGACGCAGGAAAGTCCACACAAAATGCGTAAGAAATAGAAGTGCAAAGCCTAGGGTTCTCAAGTGTATTAAATGGAAGTTTGCCACAAACCGGTCTTTTTAGGGAAAGTAAAGCCTTTTGGATTCACATATGTACGAGGAGTTGGCAACAGATAGTTCCTGAGGTAGTCCTTATGTCCCTGTGCAATATTAGAATAAAATCAGTACATCAATGAAAATTATATTCCTCCCTTCAAAAGTAGCCCAGTTGAAGGGTCTGACTAGCATCAAAACATTAACCTTGGTAATCACACAAACGTCCACATTGCTTCCACTTCCCAAATCATTAAATATACCAGCACATATTGCCTCGACCACTAGCTGTACCCCTTCATCCCTCTGCACCAAATCACAATGTTGATAGTGAATCAAAATATCTGGCAAGAGGCAAAATTAAATATCACGACTCATAATTATAGCCTAAATCACCACCAACGTTTGTACATACTGATTTTCGACATGCCAATTTTAAAAGAAAAATATCATCTGTCAGAGAATCAATATGTTTTCAAATGTAAATGTTTACAGATTTTAAGGTTGTCTTTTTTTTTTTTTTTAAATGTGTTGGCCATTTAACAGTTCCAGACTTCTGAACCACAGCATGCTCACTTACAGTCAAACCTTCCTTGTATTTAGACTCAAATACAGACATTGCAGCAAGTGAACCTGATCCCATTGTTGCAAAGGGGAGCGAGTCAGTTGAACCATGAGGATATATCTGCGATATATATCATCACAGGTCACGAGATATAACAATGCATGCATTCAAAACAAGAAAATTCTAGTATAGAGCTTTTAAGCAATGAACTTACAGTATACAAATGAGGTCCAGTGACATCAACCCCCCCAAGTACCAAAGCTGCTTGGACATAACCTTGGTAACTGCACAATTACTTAGAAAGTCAACATGAATACTACTACAGGGCGCAAGTTTAATTGCGATGGAAGTTCTGAAACTCAACTTGAAAAGATGTTTCTTCAGAAGCGTCAGTGCTGTAACAACTCTTGATTCTCGACCAGTATGGTAGCGATGTAATTGCAGTTGGGAGCTGACCATGTCTACCAGAAAGAACAAACTTCTCATTATCAAAGATGAGTATATCTTAAAAACGGCCATATTACAAAAGCAATGAGACATGAAATAGTATTATGCAGCCAAAAAATATATTATTGTAACAAAATACCTGTCACTGCTTCTGTATCAGCGGCAGTACCTGCTCCACAGCAATATATGTTGGGTGCCATGTAATGAATTTTCTCACAGTTTTTATCAGCGACTATGGGTCCTTCAGTGGCCCTTGTATCTGCTCCAAGAATGACGCCATCCTAGCAATCATTTAGAAGCCTTAATTATGGACTGCTTTGTGATAAAGTAAGCTGCAGCAAAAGGAAATAGCTACCATATTTATTTAAGACCCACTTTTATTAGTTTTACTCCATCTGATGTAATAACATTCAAATCTTATATTCTAATGAGAAAATCTCAATATTCTATCAGCTTATAGAAAGTGTAAATTGCAGTTCAACCTTAACATGACAATCACTATCTAAATTTGTAGAAGCACAACCTTGTTATTCCCCGCTTGATGAAGCTAGGCAGGGGAGGAGAGAGGTCACTCCACTCAGGGATTAAATAAAAAATTTAATATATAAAAGGTTTACAAATTACAAGTAAACCGTTAAGTGTGTGCTTGGTTTCACATTGGAATTTGAAAACCATTAAAACCATAATTGCAGTGATTTCAAACATGAAACCAAACATGCTCTAAATAGGTGCCCCCAATTTACTATTAATATGAATTGAACAGCATGATGAGAAACTAGTTACTAATTGCAACCTCAAGGAAATGGCTGGTAACAAGAATAGTTACTGTTAGTGGCTAATTACCAGCATGATAAGATGCTATTATTAGTTGCACTGGCATGCTTAATTTCCTAATATGCACCATAGTATCTGCCTTGCAAATGTGAACCTTGAATTCAACCCGAACCCTTCCACCTCTTTATTTCAAGTTTAAGCCACACCACTACCTCAACAGATGGAGATACCAGCAAAAATGCAAACAGCTGATTCATCTGAACTTTATCGATTTAATAAATTGTTGTATACCAAAGGCATACAAGAAACCCAAATGGCAGGACATAAAACTTTTAAGAAATTTTAAGTTACATAAGATTCCAAACTAAAACAAGACATTTCACTCCGCATAAATCATGATTCAAGATCAATTTTCTAAGTGTAGTCTTCATTACATAGCAGGTCACTTGTGGTTTCTGAGCATGCTGAAGTGGATTCTCATCTTAGTAACAGACAGCAAGAAACAAATGAAAGCTCTTCGCGGTTACATGCAATATGTGGGAACGTATTTGAACATTTAGCTATAAACACCAATTAAGAAAAGCTCAAGTACTATCTATGGTCTCCATCATATCAATTCTTTGGTCTCTCAGCCCTTTCCACTCAAGGGAAGACATTACTTCCAAAGACTTAAGACGCTGTTAAAATTCGGCTTAAATTCATGGAGCGAAAATAATCACCGAAGAAAGAGCCACCCCAGGCTTCCATGAGGTAAAACAAAGAATATTAGGCAGCACTCGAGCAACAATACCTGGAATATCAAACCAACAATAGTAGTTCCTGTCTTGAGAAAAGATTGCGGCCTAAGACCCTTCTTTTCAAGCATGTCATTTCTTCTGCAGAGATCAAAACTAAATCCACCTTTGGGAGGAAGATCTAACATATTTAAAATTCGTATTGACCTACAAAACAATATACGTATAAAATATACCCATTAGAACTATCTCCCACCAAATAATACAAGTCCCTAAAACTAACAGAAGCCTGCAAAAATACGACAGAGGCACCGTGATAATTGTTCGCATTTGAGATTAATTGGGGTAAAATTAAATTGTTAAACAACGAAGAAGGGAAAACCTAGCAGAAGACCGACAAGATATTGAACCGCTACGATCTGGTTAAGGTGGGGACAGTGCACTTACAGTTGAATGAAGTTCGACGGAAGAGATAGCAAGAGAGGTGCTCACTGAGTTAGATGGAGTCGCGTCGACGCGCTTTTTTAAGCCACCCCAGACGCCCGGTATGTCGTGGAAAGGAAGAAATCGGAGGGGCGGTAACCGCGTAGGCAGGTAAAAAATGATCTGCGTAATCATGGGCCATAGCAGCCCAATTCTTTTATTTTTGGGCCAACCCTCCCAGGTTATTTCAATTAAAAGAAGAGTAAATAGTTATGCCGACCCATTTATATTTAAGGAGGTATCTTTGGGTGCATATCTTTATATTTAAAAATAATTAACCACTCGTCTTACTTATTATTGATATCGCCTAAAAAAAATAAACTTTTACTCTATCTTTAAATTATGGGTGAGACTAACCCTTTTTAAATTTTTTTATAAAAAATAATAATAATTTAGGATGTGATCTATATTCTATATTTATATATTTCTATTAAATATAAAAAATGATAGTTAGTATGTCTTACCTCAAGTAGACTTGTAAAATGCAGACTCACATTCTCTGTTTTTTCCTGGAACACACTAAAAATAAATAAAATTTTGAAAATCACTCAAATAATTTTTTTACTTGTGCCGGAAGAAATTAAAATTTGTGTATGAAATTATATAAAAATTTCAACTACGTACTCCAAATCCTCATTGGTCTCTACTCCTTTTGTCCAAATCCAAGTAGAAATTTAAAACTTATCCATAAAGAGGGACATTTAACTCCTTTTAATATATTTTATTTATATTAATTGGATCCAACTAATTTAAACATTCATCTAACATTTAATATATTACTTAATTAAAAAATTAATTTTAATCTTAAATTTATAACTCATTAATATATTTTTTTTATTTATTTAAATTATTTTTATTAATATTTCTTAGATAATAAATAAAAAAAGTGAATGAATTAAAAAAAAATAGTTAGAGCACACGTTATACCTTCAATTGAGGTTTTTTGAATAGCATTAACTATTAGATTATGATTTAATCACGTTGAAATCAAACGTTGAGGTCCCCGAATGTCGTGGATCAAATTGAGATCTCCGGCGATCCCTTGACGAGGGCGTAGAAGAGCCGTTCTTTCTTTCTAGAAAGTGGAATTTATCTGCTGCGCTTCTCCGAAACATCATACTAAATATATATATTAAATAAATATCACTGTTCTAGAAACCCTTGTCCTATTCAACTGTCTTTGGCCCGTTTTTTCTCCCTCCCTAGTCAGTCAAGACCCTATATATTTATATGTATGTATTCTTACATGCTCGTCATCATTCTTCACCACTTACAATTTTTATATACCTTCGACTTCGATCCAGTGATCAAGATATGAACGCGGATCACTTCGACTTCGAGTTCCCCACTCTAACTCTCGATCCCAGTAACAATTCCGCTTTTCCGAACGACATCGTTTTCTGCGGCAAGGTGGTGCATCGCCAATCGCCGGAACCTCATCCCCCCCAGGAACCAAATACTTCGCTCCTTCTAACATCCCATTCTCGCGTTAAATCGGATACTGGCCGATCACATGGGCTTCCCAAATCGTTGGTGGCTGAAAACCGGTGCCGAAAGAGCGCCAGTTGCCGGAAGTATCGTAACGGTCTGTTTGGGATCCTCAAGTTTCCCGGGGAAATGGATCTGAGCGAGATGAAGATGAGGCAGGGACGAAGAGAGCCGGCGCCGCTGCCGAAGTTGCCAGAGAGTGATGACGGCGATTGTGTGAGCGGTGGTGACGGCGGAAAGAGTTGTTGGGAGATGGTGCCGCCGTTGAGGAGGAGGGGCCTGCTAATGAGGGCATTGGTCAAGGCCACGTTTGGCTGTATTCCGCCGTTATAGTTTAGGGATATGGTCAAACAGATTGCGTCGCTGTGGGTCTCCCCTTCTTTCCGGGTCATGGGCTTGTAATTTTTTTTTTAATAGCTACTTCTCCGAGTTTTTGCTATTCCAAATTTGTGACCCGGTCATTAATAATATATTCATGTTCATTAAATAACTCGGCAATAAATACTTCAAGACCTGTCAATCTTTTAAACAAGTAGATGGAGTTTCCCCTGTTTAATTTATCTTCTTACCTAGGATTTAAACAAACAAAAAAAAAAGACCAACACTTGAAGAAATAGGCAAAAGAGATCATCAAAATCGGCTACACGAGTGTTACATACGTGTGGGAGTTTATTGGTAGGTTTGTTTTTGGTGACAGATTTATTGGTAATTTTGATTAATTGAGAGCTTGTACTAGTTTAATTGAACAAATAATTTGTCAAATTGTGTTAGTTTAACTGATACAAATAGATATTATATGATATGTTTGTCCATGTATAACAATATACGAATAAATTATCGTATATTATACTTCTTAAAACTATATCTCTAATTTAACAGGAAACAAATTAGCAATATATTTTTTCCCTATGTTAAATGTAGCAACCGATTGAAATATTTCTTTTAACCATAAGCATGAATTTAATATATTTTATATTTTAAATCTATAATTTTATCCTCAAACTATTTCCACTATCTGCATATATTAAAAAGAATTTTATTAATATGGATAATTTTTCATATAAATTACTAAAGGTAAAATTTAAAAAAAAATACCAACACAATTATTTTATAATTGATTAACCCTTAATTAATTTTTAAATTTTTATAAATCAATCACCTGAACTCTTTTTCGCTGGCAAACAATTATCTAGCTTTTATATGATCGAAGGATTGGGAATCGTTAAAGGAGATGTAATCAAAGAAAAGGTGCGCGGGGGATTGCTTTAACAACACTGTACGTAGTAAGATGCAATTTGAACTATGGAGTACAGACAGTCGTAATTCACTGGAAACAAACTCCGGGCCCTAGTTAACCTGTCGGATTATTTAACTCTATCGAGCAACACGCAGAGCCTGTAAGAGTGGGAATGACTATAATATAATACTTTTTATATTTTTAATATAAAATATATTTTATTCATTTAAAAAAATTAGTTAAATTAATTAATATATAATAATTTTTTAAAAATATATTAATTATTTTTTTAATTTGATTACATGGAGTATTAATATGAATAATTTAAAAAAAAATTAATACATATAAAAGAAAAATATTATATTTAAAATAAAAATTAACTTTTCGATTAAGCTATTAAGGAGTATAACCCAAGATTCACATGTAAAGATAAAAATATTTGACGACAAAAATAAAAGCTAGAAATAAATTAAAGCAAAGAAATTTGGAATCCTACCAAACTTGATCGGGCAAGATTTTGCAAGAAAACCGAATCAAGCAAAGAAGCAAACCACAAGAACTATCTTCAGCAAGTTTCCCATTGGCCACCATGATTTGAATCAATCAGATTAGGAGCAAATATACTTACTCTTTCTGGATCACTCACTCTGAGTAATTTGCTGCATACGTTTAACATGTGGAGTACTATATCAGGCTATTACTCTACTTATATAACACTCAATTCTGCAATATTCTTTCACAAGCTATGATCCATAAGTTTCAAGCTCTACTGGTATAAGCTTCCGAACAGTTATCAGAATCTGGATACTGCAGATCCGTGGACAAGGTACAGTTCTAAAGTGAAGAGGTGGGGACAGAAGACAGGAAAATGCCAGTGACTAGCTTACTCATAACGTTCCAAAGATTTAATTATGGCGAAAGCAAGGGATTGAAGTAGATACATGTAGGCTTATTCCTTTTCTGGGGGTTATATAATGGCCTACTCCTACATGTCAGCAAAACATAATTCGTCTTCTCTTCTTTTCTGTCTCAAAACCTAGAGTTCTTTTGTCTGCATTTGGCTTCCTCTGTTTCTCACAATGGCCTTGGCTAACTTTGCAAAGTTGAATCAAATGCAGCAACTGATGAAAACCGACAGGAACGTGCCTACCATGTCGGACGACAACATACTCGTCAAGAAAATAGTGGCAGAACATACTCCTGATGGACTAGAACATGATGTCAAGCCCCTCCTCCGTCTTGTTGAAGAAATTCTCAGACATGCCACCATGAGTTCTGAAGGTGTTTCAATGGTATGATTCTTTAATTGTCCATTTACAGTTTCTTCTTCTTCAGTTTTGTTTTGCCTAATTTTCCTTCCCTGCAGGGTGCCCTGGGAACTGTTGATCACCTGGATGACAGAGACCCCCATTCCAGGTACTACACCATCATGGAGAGTCTAGCCTACAGGATTGATCGGATTGCCTGCGAGGTGAACGATAATTAGAATCTTAAAAAAGTTAAATTCATCTTTCAAATGTGCAGTTATTGATAAGCATGTGATGATTATGAATAAAATATCAGATGTCATACAAGGCTCTTAGTGGGGTGGATGCACACACCACAACAGTTTCAATATTTGACATGCTTACAAACTTCAAGTGGGATGTGAAGTTGGTGCTGGTGCTGGCTGCATTTGCTCTGAGCTATGGAGAATTTTGGCTGCTCGCCCATATCCATTCTACAAACTCACTGGCCAAATCAATGTCTATCCTGAAGCAACTTCCCGGTATCATGGAGCATGCCGGCCCATTGAAACCTAGGTTTGATGCACTTAATGATCTTGTCAGGGTGATATTGGAGGTCATACGATGTGTCATTGAGTTCAATGACCTACCTCAGACATACATTACCCCTGATGTCTCAAGCTACACCACTGCCTCTGCCCATATCCCCATTGCTTGCTATTGGAGCGTTAGGGGCATTGTTGCCTGCGCCACTCAGATTACAAGCCTCACTACTATGGGCTATGAGTATGTTGTTTTGTTCCTATCAAAATTATGATCTTTTCTGATGATGATATTTGGAACTTGAGTGAATGAATATATTCATCACTGGTTTCAGGTTCATGCTATCAACCACAGAGGCTTGGGAGCTGTCCACATTGGCTCACAAGCTCAAAACCATCCTTGAGCATCTCAGGAAGCACCTCGATATCAGCTACAAATACATTGGTAAAACCCATTTCATTAATTATGTCATGCGGAAGCATAATAAGTATATATATATATATATAGCATGACACAGAATCACTGTTAAATGCAGAGAAAAAGATGGATGCTGAAGCCTATGAAATGTTGTGCGAGCTCTTCAAGATGATTCACATAGACAACATGAGGGTTCTCAAGGCTCTGATATATGCTAGGGATGATTTGCTCCCTCTCTACGACGGTGCTTCTAAGAAAAGGGTTCGATCATCTACCCCACACACAGAATTAATCATATATTACCATTAATTAATCATGCATTCATATATAAAAATGGAAATGAACAGGTTGGGCTTGAAGTGCTGAGGAGGAAAAACGTATTGCTGCTAATTTCTGGGCTAGATTTCTCCCACGAGGAGCTACTAATCCTTGAACAGATATACAATGAATCGAGGGTTCACGCAACAAAGCTGGAGAACAGATATGAATTGGTGTGGATCCCAGTTGTGGATCGACTCACCAGCGATCAAATGACAGAGCAACAACAAAGGCAGTTCGAGAACTTGAGAGATACAATGCCGTGGTACTCCGTGTATCATCCTTCATTGATAAGCAAAGCAGTGCTTATGTTTGTCCGAAATGAATGGAAGTACAAGAACAAGCCAATCCTCGTCGTGTTGGATCCTCAAGGCAAAGTAGCATGCCCTAACGCCATCCACATGATGTGGATTTGGGGAAGCAGCGCCTTCCCTTTCACAAGCCCAAAAGAAGAAGCCCTCTGGAGAGAAGAAACCTGGCGTCTCGAGCTCATCGTCGACGGCATCGACACCGAAATACTCAACTGGGTAAGCATTCAAGAACAAACATAAATTACCCACACACACGTTCATGAATTTGAACATCATACTGATGAACAGATGAAGGATGGGAAGTTCATATTCCTGTACGGAGGAGATGACTATGTGTGGGTGAGGAACTTCGTGAGGGAAGCGAGGAGGGTTGGACTGGCGGCGCGTGTACCATTAGAAATGGTGTACGTAGGGAAGAGCACGAAGAAGGATCAGGTACGGCGAGTGCTTGACAACATAATGCAGGAGAAGCTCAACACTCACAGCTGGCAAGATCAGAGCATGGTGTGGTTCTTCTGGACGAGACTGGAGAGCATGCTGTTCTCGAAGATTCAGCTGCAACAAGCCGATGATCATGACCTGGTGATGCAAGAGATCAAGAGGCTTCTGAGCTATGACAAAATGGGGGGATGGGTCATTCTGGCAAAAGGGTCTCGCATTGTGGTGAACGGGCATGCAAATACTGGGTTACAGACCTTGATGGAGTACGACACAATGTGGCAACCGAAGGCTGAGAAAGATGGGTTCGATATTGCTTTTGCGGAGCATTATAAGAAGCTTCATGCAGTGGAGAATCCATGTTGCAGATTCGAGTTTTCTCATGCAATGGGCAGAATTCCAGAGAGGCTGAGGTGCCCTGAGTGTCAGCGTCACATGCATGTTCTTACCACGTTCCAGTGTTGCCACGATGAATCTGCTGATGAGGCTTTCATGGTCAGCGCAGTCTCTCCTCCAACCATATAATAATCCGACACAAGACAAGCCTCCTCCACACGTTGTTGTTAATGTTCTGTTTCGTCCTGTTATTTTCACTTCCGGGTGTTTTTTTGTTACCTACATCCCCTCCATATTAGGACGTATGGTTTCGCTCAGCGATTGTACGTACTCGTGTGCTTTTACACACTGAGGAAAGTGATCCTTTATTTTGTCAAGAGTTGCTTCTTGTCATGTGATTGGCACCAATCAGTCAATAATATTGCAGTTTTCCTCAATAATTTCGAATCACGCCTTTGCTTTTCTTCAGCTTTAGCAAGTTATCAACTAGCCCCTGATAATATTGCTGTATATATTTGTTAAGTCATCATAGGAACATGCCAGTAGCTAGTGTGTTGGATAACATTCTTCATTTGCAAGAATTATGAGATGAGATCCCAGACTTGAGTGGAACACGGGTATGAAGGAGGGAAACTTGTTCCTATTCAACAGTGACCCCAGGACTTGGGACAGGCGTTATCTTCTGTCCTAGGGATAAGTATTGGATGAACATTGATGCATGAACCAAATCTAGTTGACAAGGATGAGGCTAAACTTACAGTACCAGGGGCGTATTTTTGCAGATTTCTCATATCCTGTGCCATAAGTAACAATGAGTCTTAGTACACCTGGAAGATTTGGTGTTGTAGATCTGTCATTAATTCATGTCCCATCCTGGATTTGTCTGAATGCATGCAGTAGCCCATTTCATCAGCATCTGGGGCATCTCAGTTCTTGATGAAGCAGACAAATCCTCCGGGATTGACCAATCTCAATTCAGTTCTGCTTCAAGCTTATCTTCACTGCCACACACTATACTACCTACTGTTTCCCCTTTGTTATTTTCTTCTTTCGTCAACCACTTAATACTCCCGTAGTTTTTTAATATAACAGTTATTTATCTAATTTAAAATGTTTAAAAAAATTAAATAAATAATTTAATTATACTATATACAATCAGATTTTTTTAAAATAGTCATCTAAATTTAAATAAATTAATTTTTAAAAAAATAATAGATATAGGAGATAAATTGAATTCTTACGTTTTAAGGCTCAACCGGAGTCTTCGGCTGTCGTGGAATCCAAACCTGAAGGGTAGAGGTGGGTAAGGCCACGCACTATAAGACCGGAAATATTGCCGCAGACCCGAGACATGCCTCGTCCTCTCATCACAAAGACCAGACGATAGGACTAAGGCGAGTGCAAGCCCGGCCCATCAGGGGGGACCCACAAACATGAACAAAGGTCCTTTCATTCGACTTCAATTCTAGTTATGCCACAAGATTAGATTGTGTTTGTTCTATGGTCCTTTTCTTACCCATGATATTAGTGCTTGTCTTGTGACCTAAATCCAAGCTTATTTCGCAAAATCCTGGGCCCACAGATCGTGGCCGATATCATGAATTACTGAATTTATTTATACAGTTTTTATTCTTGTGGGGGGACCCACCGAGGACGTTTGTCTAATTGGGTAATTTTGACCATATGGTCCCATTAACTTGACATGTGTTGAAGCTTTTGGCGAAAACTGTCTGGGGATCCCAGAGATGAGGCATTGGGATGATTTCATGGGGATCTGCGCTATTATTTCTGGCCAAGTTTTTATTTTTTGTTTGGTTATGCCCATGTTCACGTGATGGCATGTTACGAGCGTACGATTGCTAGTTCTATATTGTAACTTTTCTCAGGGCTCCATGGAGGGGGCAACTCCATGAATTTTGGGTTAGGACCTACTCCATCTAACAACATACATACATACATACCCACACGCACATTCCATTTACAACTACAGATCACAACGATGGTGATGTCTCGTGGAGCAAAATAAGCACTTGGCAATTGGCTTCATTGGTTTGCTTGTAGTGTTAGAGTGATTATTGGATGAGAGAATGGAATCAAAGTGTTTCGTTGCTTAATATGCATTTAAGTAAAATAACAGTGACCAAAAGAGAGAGAGGGATTTGTTTGGGAAGTCTCGAAACAGAGGAAGGAGATGATGATGATATAGTTTGAATGTGGAATACAAAAGGTTAGCCTCGGTTCCATAAGTCCAGCTGTCTTGGGAGAATTGGATTAAAGTTTGCAATGTCAACTATAAAGCTTCTTGCTGGAATCATCCAAAAACAGTGTCTTGGCTCTTATTGAAAGGCACATGAATCTATACCATTGATTGATCCCAAACAAATAAAAAGCTCAGCTTCTAAGATATATAATCGCATTAGGACGGAGAAAGGAACAGGGCTTTTGCATTCATATTCCTTCCTAATTGCTTCACCGTCTTATCGCTGAGGCGTTTGATTCACGCCAATCTTTCATTCCATCCTTATCTTAACCCTAATGAGCATCTATCTCTTCATTATATCTCCTATTTCTCATTCCTAAGCTGCAGTTATTCTTATTCTATTTCATTTCCCCTAAATATTATATGTACATACGCCAATAATATAACTATAAATACTCCTTATATTTTAATACATATTTTAATCAAAAAATTAATATTTATCTTAAATATAAAACATATTTTTTATATTTATTAATATTTTTTTAAAATTATTTTTATTAATATTCTCTAGACGATAATTAAATAAAATAGAGATAGTTAAAGAATATGATTAAGACATTTTAAAAAAATATATCATATTAACTAATATAATAAAATTTAATAATATAATTAAATTAATTAAATATATTATATATTAAATTTATATTCTCATTCCACATGATATATATACATGTGTGTATAGTATTTTTTGTCACGGTACTTGGAAATAATGCATTTCTCGAGAATTATTGGTGGCATAATTATAAAGGTCATCCATTAAACCCCACACCCTCTGCTGTATGTGTTTACATATACATATATACATATATGTATATAATTTTACAAAATTACCAAAAAGATTAATTAGTTTTAAATGGAAGAATCATAGAATTGAAATATTTGCAAAAAGTGCAATAGAAGCAGAATACGAAGAACATGGGGAACAAGAAGATGCATGTACATGCGCTGATGAGAGTAGAATGACAAAATGATGTGAAATGAAATCCCCTGGTCCACTCCTCCACCCCCCACTGGCCCATCTCCAAGCAAAGCTTAGGCAAGGCGAGCCAGAAACTCACTCGCGCTCCCTCTCCTCTCTCACCCTCTCATTTTCAATTCACCATTTGCCACCACACCAGAGAAAGAAGCTCCTTTCACTATCGCTCTTCTCTTTCTATTTCCAAAAAGTTTCATCTTCTGGAAAGAGAAAGAAACCAATTCTGAAGAGAAAAAGAAAAGAAAAAACTTAAAAAAAAAAGAAAGGAAAAGGAAGGAATGTCGTGGATCTGAATTACTTCGGTCTGGGAATTCAGGACCAGGAAGACCAACACAGGAGAGAAACAGAAAGATGGGTGGGGTTACTTCTTCTATGGCGGCCAAGTTCGCCTTCTTCCCGCCGAACCCACCATCCTATAAATTAGTCACCGACGACCTCACCGGCCTCCTGCTTCTCAGTCCCTTCCCTCACCGCGAGAACATTGAAATTCTCAAGTTGCCCACTCGTCGTGGCACTGAGATTGTCGCAGTCTACATTCGGCATCCTATGGCTACCTCCACCTTGCTCTACTCTCACGGTAACGCTGCCGATCTAGGCCAGATGTACGAGCTCTTCATCGAGCTCAGCATCCATTTGCGCGTCAATCTCATGGGGTACTCTGTTTCACTTCTCTCTCTACTGCTTTACCTCTGTCTCTGCTATTTACTGCTTTTGCATTCTGGCGCTTCCTTCTCATTCTCGTGTCAGTTTTAAATAAATGGCTCGTCGAAATTTAGCTTTTTTCCTTCCTGTATCCTGGTCATTTGGATTCCGGGTTCCATGTGCGTGTAAGGTTTTTCGTTTGCTTGGTGAGGGAAAATCATGGCTAATATGGAATACTACGAAATAAAGACTATGTAATCGTGATATGGGATTCTATAAGAAACTCAAACTGGAGTTTCTCAGATTTCAGCTACAATTTCAGTATGATATTCTTTAGCATCAAATGCTTCTTTGGAAGGTCTGAAATTTGGGATGAATATATATAATTCAGATGTTTTATTGATAATGAAATGTTTAATATCGTGGATTTAAAATTCATATTGTTCTGAGGGTTTATAATACTGGTTTACATTTTTCTCTATGTTTCAAGCCTACAATCCCATTGCAGATATAAGCAGATGCACTGGCGGGGTATGTTTGTTGTATCTGTCATCTTAAACCCTTTAATTCTGTTAATGAGTCCCTCTAAATTTATTTGTGCACGTCAACTTCTTGACTTCAGAACACAGCAAAACCAGTAACATACCACTGTCGAAGTTCATTGACTATCTTTAATTGGTCTAATTATCACTTTCTGAAATTGGTCTAATTAATTGACTATCTTCGTGATGAAAATTTCCAGAAGTGCATGTATTTCATCTGTTAATTTTTTAGAGACAATATTCTCAACTGTGCTCAACACGAATGATGGAGTGTACTGCAGCAATTTTTCTCACAGTCTCACTCTAATTTTTTGTAGGTATGACTATTCTGGGTATGGCCAATCATCAGGAAAGGTTTGTAAGAATATCATAATATCATTGTTATTGATGTAAGCATGTGGTATCATGCATTCTTGTAGTCTTAGAGCTAAACAATCATCTGAAAAAAATATTTTTCCTTATATACAGCCAAGTGAACAGAATACGTATGCCGATATTGAGGCTGCATATAAGTGTCTAGAAGAAAGCTATGGCACCAAGCAGGAAGATATAATTCTTTATGGGCAATCTGTTGGTAGTGGCCCCACTTTGGATCTTGCTGCTAGGTTGCCCCATTTGAGAGCTGTTGTTCTGCACAGTCCCATATTATCGGGCTTAAGGGTTATGTATCCTGTAAAACGTACCTATTGGTTTGACATATATAAGGTAATTTACTGATTTAATTTCTGATTAATAATTAAATATTTTTAATTAAAGGTTGCTAATTTACAGGCTTGTGAACTTTTCAACTAATATGACACTACTTTCTGTTCATGTGCAGAATATTGACAAAATTCCACTTGTTAATTGTCCAGTTCTTATTATTCATGTGAGTATGCCGTACAAAATATTTCTATTTTATATAACTGCTCCTGTAAACTGTATTCAACTAAGATTCCTTGCCATTTTTTTCCCGAGTCAAGCTTAAAAATAATCAAACCTGTCAAACCATCTCTAAACTCTTCTCTGTGCATTTCAATGACGTTCATTCTGTTCTTATGTATTGAGTTGGAGATAAACAATTCCTTTCAAAGAAAGTAATTTGAGTAGTACTGGTCTTTTTAGTCTCACGTGCATAAAACTAGAAAGAAAACTATCTTTCCGCTGTCAGTTGCTCATTTTCACCCTCTATCAGGCAAAATGTATATATATAGCTGTTTGAAAGCAAATTTGCAATTCAGTTGCTCAATTTCTTATGAAGCCTGTTTTGCTCTTATTTGTGGTTTGAATGGCTGTTGGTGAGACAATATTCTAGGACTCTACTTCACAGGATTTATCATGCACAAACAATTCCCTATATTAGCCATTATTCTTTCATATGATATATATTGAGTATTATTCTAACGGCCACTATTACTCATAATATCATTCAAATTGTTATGTAGGGGACTTCAGATGAAGTTGTAGATTGCTCCCATGGCAAGCAACTGTGGGAACTGTGTAAAGAGAAGTATGAACCACTGTGGCTCAAAGGAGGTAATCACTGCGATTTGGAGCTCTTTCCTGAGTACATCAGGCATCTGAAGAAGTTTGTAGCCACTCGGGAGAAATCTCCATCACAACGTTACAGTTTTAGGAGGAGCACAGACCAGTTTGAACAGCCTAGAAAGAGTACAGATTTTTTCGAAATCGGTAGAAAGAGCACCGATCGCAGAGAAAAACCGAGGAAGAGCACAGACAGGCCTGAAAAACTGAAGAACTTGACTAACAATGTTGATAAGCTAGAGAAATTAAGAATGTCCTTTGATCATATGGAAAGGTCTCGGAGAAGTGTGGATTGCCACGAGAAGTCTCGAAAGAGCATCGATCATCAACTGGAAAAGGCACGCAAGAGTGTTGACCGGCTAGACCGGATAAGGACAGGATAAATCTTTCTATAACCATATATTCATGCATGGGTTGGTTTTCTGGGATTTTTTTCTTTCCTTCTTTAAATCAGTGGTCTACCGGTTGTGTAGCATGTTTTATGACATAAATAACTATTGGCATTCAAGGAAGGGTTTGGTATTACAGCTGAATTCATTGTTCATTGAGATGCTCTAGACCCTCTCTCACTCTTTTAGTATGTATGTGTGAGAATCTCTAAACAATTGCTGCCAAGAATGTTTTAAAAAGAATCATGAGCTGTTTAATCTCAGTTCAACATAACCTTCAAATTTTTCTATGATTTCCGTTATACCATTCACCCAAAATCAATCAGCCATACGACAGATGGTACATGGCCGCTAGTTCTGATTCACAAAGCCGTTCAAAATTGAATACTGTTTGTCCCTATCTTAATGAATAATGATATCATCCTACCAGACACTTTATTCTTATCAGTTTTGATGACTTCGTAAGCAAGATCCCTGTTGATTCATTCCAAGTACTTACAAATGACTGAAACAGCGCGTGATTAAAACATGAAATATCCCCAATATATTTTATGCAAATTTTCACAATTCCAAATACATTTGTGGTAAGTTACGAGCAACTAAAAGAAAAAAAGTTGAGGAACTTCTACTTTATGGAAAGAGAATTTTTTTTTAAAAAAAAATCGTTCTAGAATTCCAATCTCATCAACCCATTTCCATCCGTCTCTTTAAAAAAGCAAACGATTGGAATCACTTTCGCTGGTACAGTTGTCTTCTTTTCCGCATTTTATGTGACTTTGTGATCAACAAGATATATGCAGTATCTTTTCCTTCTTCTCTCACTCAAAATTCTCCTAATCAGACATAGCTTTAAGGTTAAGCTGTCTTCAATCAGATGCTTCAACAACGTTCTTTACTAATGTCATATGCGCTTCAGTAACTAAATCCTGCATATGAAGACAATTACCTATTATCTCGTACGTGAACAAACCATATTTCCACCCCGAAGTTATCAAAATTGAGTGCCTCTGAACAACGGTGGTATGGGATTTATTTGGAGAGACGTTTTGTTTTCCCTTACCACTGGCTTCCGACTGCAGGCATTTGCTTCCAGTTGGAAACTTGAATAAAAAAAGCACGTAATTAGTTACTAGATACAAAACACTAAACAGTTGGCATAACTTATGCAGTATACATAACCATGGACAGAAACACTTACTTGGCATGAGATTTTTGGCAACGAATAGCGTCCCGAAGTAATCAAATCCTTCCAAGACATTTATTCTCCAGTTTTCTTTGATCTGTAAATGTAATATATGTCATTTCTGCAACAAGACATTTTACATCGACAAGACTAATATTTGGAAGAATTAGATTTTATGCTCACTGTATTGAATTATGGCAGATGGTGGGAGGCGGCCAGTGCATATCTCATGCGCTAATGAGAAGAGGGGGAACAACTCAAGCCATCCACGATGGCTTAGAACCTTGTAAACATCGCCTGCAGTAGAGACCCCATTTGTGCAAGAAAATTAGTCAAGTAAGGACACGCTAGAATCAATCACACAAATCTACAAGTTTTGGGAAGTGTTATATATTTAATAACAAGTAATGAATGTAACCCATGACCATGATTCTTTCTGGTGATAACAATCATTCAGAATCCTTGCGCTGGGAAGAACATCTCATAAATCTGAGAATTTACACTGGCTTCTAATTAATGTTATCCTACTCTGAGTTGTGCATGTAGATGGTGGAACACCTAATCAATGCACATATATAATAACTAGTTCCTAGTGGTCCCTAAGTTCAATTTTGATACTCTAGTTGTAGACAAAATTATCACTACAACTCCTGATCAATGCACAAAATCAAAAGATTTTGTTAGGGTAAATTTAAGTTATTTAACCTGCAATTTCTGGCCCTGCAACATTTCTTTTTCAAGCTCTTCAAATGACCTGCAGACGATAAACAGCCAAGGCAGGTAAGATTAAATCAATTATTTTCCTTTTCTCTCCCAAGATGCTATGTCCTTATGAGAGGGGGAAAACCCACCTCTTCCCTCCACTCCTGGCAAAAGCCTCAGCAACTTCCCTGTTTCTTTCACCCACTGCCATGAATGATTTGGTTCAAATGAAATCACTAGAGAAGCGATGAAAAGAGATATTAAGTCAAACAGCTTCCTTACAGCATGTTGTGATAAGGTCAGCCACACCACAGCTTTCAAAAAAGATGCTGTCCTTAATAGATGGAAAGAGTAGCTTGGAAAACGCCTTGATCTCTTCCAGATCTAATCGCATGATGGCAGCCTAGACATATGTGGAAAACAAAAACACAACAGAATCTGTCTATACTTCCCCTTAAAATCTTCAGAACATGAAATCCTTGAAACTTACTTTTGTATTATTTCCCATCTCCAAGCCATCAACAAAACCTGTCCCATTTGGTTTTCATTCCTTCGTCATTCGCTAAAATTGAAAGTGGGGCACAAACGGCAGGATACTGTTGTACTCACCTGCGGCAACGGCGCCACAACATTTTTAAGATTTCCACACAGCCCGACCCCTTCAACATCTTGGACTTATTATTACAGATGATGCAAAAATCATAAGCACTAAGCATACTGTTTCATAAAATAAGAATATAGCAGTTCACATGATTCACAATGCGTCAATTTTATTTTCAAGCTTTTGCCCAACAACTTTCTCTTGGTATTGCAGATTACTTCAAGCAATTTCTTGATTGACTCAGTTTCATTCGGAAACTCTTGTGATAAGATTTTCACAAGTTTATTGTAAATCAATCAGAATTTATGCTGCCGCACTTACGGCCGTCACATTGAAATAGAGAGTATTAAACAATTGAACCCATGTCTCTGCAGCCTCCCTATTCTGCCTGTACCCAATGGTTGCTTCACTAAATTTTTCTAGGCCAATCTGTACAAACATTATCAATTAGAACATGCAACGATATTATGAGTAGACATTGCATAAATTAACGCTAAGATTATTTTTAAGTACCTCATTTGCTATGTTAGCCCCCATCAATTGATTCCCAGTTGCTGGGAGATAAGAGTAGACATCAAGCGGGGACCATCCACCTTGACCTCCATTCCTTTAACAAGGGAAATGGCTTGTGCATCTGTCTTAATTTTCCTAAAAGCCTCTTGCATATTCCTTCCACAAATTGATGTGGGGTCACAAAGACTAGCATATTCGCATCCTTAACCGCGTAATTACCCAATCAGAACAGCAGACAAGTTTACCTCAAAAATTTACCCGATAGTCAAAGTGAACAGTTGTAAATGTTGGAGGTTTTACGTCCTTTACACTTATTAAAATGTTGGTCCTGTTCTGATTTGACTTTGTGATAAATCTATATAATGGCAGTGTGGAACTAAGGATAAACAAGAAATCATTAGTCATTACCCGCATTTTCTAGGTCCGGATCTGCAATTACGTTTTTGCCTAGCTTAATCCCAGGGAGATATTTAACATTTTCCTACCAAAAGGAGTGAAGATGTTATTAATTAATGGGAAAAACATTGGATTCACCAGACTAATGATGCACGAGTCGGCCTTACATTGGTTTCATTGATGACATCAGTGAGTTTTTTTACCCTGGGCAGTGTTTCCTCGAATACCCACATCCTCACTTCATCTGAATCAATCAGTGAATTCATCAGGAAGATAAATTTAGAATTCTACGAGACCCGGATATTGCGTTTATCAACTGAGAAATGTCTGTCAAAAAAACAAAATTCCATTCACAGATCACAGGGCTGGTGGGTGTGAGTGAGTTTGCAGGCACTGGCCAGAAAAAAAAAAAGAAAAGGAAAGAGGATGAAAGTCGATAGCAGTAACAGTATAGAACGTACCATGAAAGGAGGTGAATCTCAAGGTATTGGAGGCGATAAGTTTAGCCGCCACACTGCCCCAATTGCCGCCGCCAACGACGGTGACTTTGGATCTTAGTGAAGCATCGTGAGCTTCTTGCAGGTGAGGAGTCATGTAGAAATCAGGGAAGGGGGAGACTGAATACAAGGGAAGGGATTGAAAAGAGAGCATTGCATTGAGTTAAGTACGCGTGATTCCCGTCTGTTGTACGAGAATGTGTTGGTGTTGTTAACCACGAGCTTCTCTGAATCTCCGCTTCATGGATCTACCCTGCTTAACTTAAACACATGCAATTTGCTATTGCCTGCACCTAACCCCAAGGATGGTTTGCCCTGCGTTTAATATATGTTATTTTCTCGGTCGAACAAAGGCGCACCACATTTTTAAGAGAGAAAAAAGAAGTAAATATTCTGTATAAGTGGATATAGTATAGGATCTGCACACATGACATGATGCCGCCAATACAAATATTCGGTGGAAACGTGGCACGTTTTGATGCTGCGGCTAAAGATACTGCAGGGAGGGACCAAGGCAGAGATGCCACGATGATTGAGCGCGAGTATCTGATAAGCGGGAAGTGACACGACTGAACATGCCGAGTATGTTTAACGGGTTCTGTTAAATAATTAACACACTAATTCCTCTGTCTGTTATTAATATACTTGAAAATTTGTGAGACCAGGGGAGCAAAGAGATGATGAGCGAGCGTGTTTGGTATCACGTTCTAGCCTCTTTTTTTTTTTTTACATACAACATTAAAACGATAATTAATATACCAGAACAAAGAATTCTGGGGCCGGGGTCCATGCGTGTACATATAGATGTATACGTTGATGCAGGCAGCTGGTGTGTTAAAATCTCAAATATCGGTGCAATATTTTGATACGCATGAACAAAACAAAGACGGCCGCTGCACCGCCGTTTCTAGATTCTTCATTTTTGATAAAATAATATTATTATTGATTAGTGGTAAAAATAACAAGAAGATAAAATAAATTTGATTGAAAATAATGTTATTACTGAATAGTGGTTATTATAATAATAGTAAGATGAGAGGCGGAAGAATCGGGCCCAAGGAGGTGGTCCGCCTTTCATGGGAGCGTCGCTTTCTGTGGTCCACGCACTTCTGTGTCTTCCAAACCTATAAATGGCGTCATCCTCCCCACCCCATTCCTCACTTGCGGTTCTTCTCTAATTCCCTTCGATTAGAGAACTACTGCTTCTCTTCTTGCTCACCTTAGCTTCCAATAAAACCAAAAATAATGGGCCGTGATTTGTTCGTCGTTCTTGTGGTCTTGCTCGTGGCTGTGGCCGGAGCCCTGGCCAGCGAAGCTCCCTCCACCTCCCCCGCCGAGTCCCCCAAGTCCTCCTCCGCCTCCCCCAAGGCCTCCCCTTCCACCAAGGCCTCGTCTCCCGCACCCTCCTCCTCCGGCAGCGCCGAGGGAAGTGGCAGCAGCAGCAGCAGCCGCCCCAAGTCAGCACCCACACCTTCCTCCTCCTCCTCCGGCTCTCCTTCCCCGAGCAGCTCCGACTCTCCCTCCTCCAACTCACCTCCCGCTCCTTCCCCCGAGGGCGGCGACGTCTCCTCCCCACCCGCCCCCGGCAGCGAGTCCATCGAGATGGACGCCCCTTCTCCCGCCCCCTCCGCGAGCAACGCTCCAACTGCCGCTCCCAGTCCCGCCAGCGCCGCCTCTTCCGATGCTGTCCTTCACCTCTCTGCTGCCATCGCTGCAGCCGCAGTTGCTACCCTCGCCTTTTGAGCTGCTCTTGTCCTTCCTGAGTTGTATTCAAGTGATGTAGCCTGAGTGCCTACACACACACACACGTATGCCCCTACATTGATTCAAAATCCATTCTTCATATTGTATTCATTTGCAGCTGAGGAAGCGGCCAATTGCGCCTTTTGCTTTTGAAAATGTTGTGTATACATATATAACGGGAGGCCTCTTTTCTTCCTATCAGTCAAATATATGTCAATAAAACCTCTTCACTTTTTATACTTATTCATGTTAATAATATTTAGTTTTTTTATTACCATCATTTAATCTCGTGTGTCATTCCGCGTTTGGATATTATCGGAGCATGCATCAGATAGACCCTATAAATGAATCAGCGATTCTTCTATTAAGAAAACAAAAACTTTCACAAGCTAGATTGAAATATATATACCTTCGGCGATGATGTTTTTTACTAAAAATATAAGTTGTTAAGAATTCTCTTATAACCTTTGCTTCGATATTGATTTCTACATTTAAAATCATATATATACTTTATTTTAAAATTTATTACTTTGATTTCGTTATGAACCTAGCTATATATATATATATTTATATATATCATTACTGTCAAATAAGCTGCGCTGACTATCCCTCAGCTTCTTATTTATATCGCTAAATCTTTCAATTTTATATATTCACTTTTTGGTCTTCAGTTTTTCCAACTCAAAGGTCCTTTGTTATTTTTTCACTCTTCAGGTTTTCATGTGTCACTTTGCTTTCGCTTTATCCATAACATTTTTGTCAAATAATTTCAAAATTGCACTGTAAATTGAATAATTGTTTACATGGCTAAAAAATTACTCATGACCGGAGATCAGATAAGCATGGTTCTCAGCTACTGCGTAATTTCTCACTTGTTCGGACGGAAATATATGTCTCTGACAGACTCCTCCTCCTCTTCTTCTTGCGTCGCGTCATTAACTTGATTAATCTTGCAGTTTTCTTACATTAATTTCGTTCAATTGCTTATAGGATGAATGCTAATACCAAGAAAGTGTCAAATATTTTACCCGGTTCTAATCAATAGTAAGTTTACCATATTTTCACTCATGCCGTTATGTATGATAGAAACTAGCTTGTTCTTAATATCAAATTGTATGGGTAACTAGGCAAGCCCGGGCATTAGAAGTTAGAGGCATCAGCCCTTGACCATCAGATGCATCTAGCTAGGCCCTTTCAATAGCAGACGATATGAGGCTAATTAAGTGCGCTTAAAATTTAAGTCCAAATATTCTAATGAAGCCAACACCATTCACATGCGTTCCCATTGGTATTTTGCGACACATCTTGGCCATTAAAAAGCAAAAGACGAAGACTGTGACCAAAAATTAAATTGAAATGAAGTCGACTAATTAAGCTCAGGGGATGCGTGTGTGTCTATTTAAACGAGGTAAAACTGAGTTTCTATATTTAAATATATAGCTCTATAAGAAACCGCTAGTGGGAAGCGATTTAAGGACATAATAACAATTCCCTATAGTTATTCTTTAGCCAAGAAAGCGATTCAAACGGTGGTTGGCTTATCAGCAACCAGCGCCCTTTCTGCAGATAAGTGCACCAGCGCTGACTGTGATAGAACCAACCAGAGAAGACGGCCTAGCACTGAGACTTGACGCCCTAGCATAGGGTGAAGAAGATGCAGCACCAGACTGCTTGAAGAATGCGCCGTTCAAGAAAAGATCCCCTTCTGATCTCCAATTCCAGTTGGCCCACTCGCTCTCAGGAGCATCCTCGTGCTTCGTCACTTCTTTGCTAGCCCTATTATCAGGAGCAAGAAACCTATTCCCTTCGCTGTTAATGGTAGGATCGGCACTTCCTCCAATGGCGTACATTTCCCAGTGAGTGTAATCGTTGTTCACCACGTGAAAATACCCGTGCCTGCACCTCGGCATTCTCTGCACAAGCCCTTCTCCGAAGTGATTAAACGCCACCGTCACCTGCATGTCCTTGTCCTGCGGGTATTCGTCACTGTGACCCAACAGCATCACCTTGTCGTGATGTGTCATGTAGTTGTTGGAGATGGTGATGGCCGTGGATCCGTGGATGGCGTCGATGAGCCCGTCGTGGCAGTTAGATAAGGAACAGTGGTCAACCCATATGTGCTTGGAGTTAAAAATGGAGATGCCGTCTCCGTCCGACACCGTCCAGAAGCCAGAGTGGGTGGGGGAGTCTCTGATCTCCGTGTTCCCCGTGGGCTTACAGTCGTGGATGTGGATCCCATGGATGATGACGTTGTTGACGTAATGGATGGTAATGCAGCCGCCGCCGGCGATGTGAACGCTGGCCCCTCTTCCGTCGATGGTCTTGAAGGAGTTCATGATAAGCTCTTGCTTCAGATTGATCACCATGTCTCTGTTGAAGATGATCCACAGTGGCTCCTCCTGTATAACGGCGTGTCTGAGAGTACCTGGCTTGGGGTTCACCGGGTCGTCGTCCCCGGAGTCCGAGACGACGTAGATTCGGCCGTTTCTCCCTCCAACGGCATCCTTACCGAAGCCAATGGCGCAATCGGCTAGCCTTTGCCGGTTTTTCTCCCAGTTGGAGTCACAACGCCAGCAGTCATCAATGGGGTTCCCGGTTCCGCAAGATAAATAACCCAGGTTTCTCCTAGACGCATTGATTCTCCTGCAAGTAACAAAATCGAGATTATACAAGATAATTTATAAATACTACAACACACTCTTACACTCTCACTTGCGTAATTATAAATATGTAGGTTGCATGAAATGCGGGTACCTGTGAACGTCCTGGGCAACTAGGTCAGGGCGTGGCACTGCTGAGGAGGAAACAAGTGAGAAAAGGGAGAGAGCAGAGAGAAGAAGAAAGAGCGAAAGATAAGAGGCCATTATATGTTTGTTTTTGTTTGGCTAATTGGCTCTGTTACTTAATGGAAAAAGGGAGAGATGGTGTAGGGGTTCAGGGGAAGAAGGGGAGGGGTTATTTAAAGTGGGGGAAAGCCGAGAGTAATGGCGTGATTAGTATTAACCGTAATTTCTGGTGGCTAACTAACATGAACAGAGAGGTAGTCTTGAAAGCGTTCGTGTTTGGCTTAAGAAATTCAAGCACTCTGGTCAACATGGCTGACCTCTTGGATCATTTTTGGTTGAGCTCAGGTTCCATCAAACTGTTATATGTCTGAAATTTTAGCGTATATAGCTCCTCATTCTCAGGCTCTCCCCCATAAGTCATGCCATGTTCTGCAATAGTGCGGCTTCAAGTTCAAATTTCAAACTACCTGAACGAAAACGAAAACAAATAATTCAGAGGTGTCGGCCTAGGACAAAATTCCTTGTGGCGGGTAAAAAGTGAAAACTACAAAAAGTGGCAGGCATTCACGTGTTCATCGAGCAACTTAATATATTCTGGGCTAAATTCAGCGGCGAGCCCATCTTGTTGCAAAACCCGTTTGCTTCTCCTTGAATTTGGAACGTGCTTTACGGGCAAATGTTCAAAAATAATGTGGAACTTGATACCAACTTGTCTAGGTTTAACTGTAAAAGTATTCTACTGTTAGATCGTAGGTGAGTCTAATTTTTTTTAAAAAAATTTATATAAAAAAAATATGGAACTTGATTACTCTGCACTGTGAGTCCTGGTGTTTTCCACGTCTTTGCGAGGTTGGTAGATAAAATGTATTGAAAATGAATTAGAACAGAATATGAGGCAATTAATTACTAGGATGACCTTTGTGGTGGAACCACGTTTGGGCTAGACGTCGATGGGCTGTTTGTTTATTGTGAATCACATGACACGGATCACTTCGGCGGGAACGCTGATCCGCCTATCCCATAACATATGGCTTAAGTTGGATTGGCATATCCCCATTTTTTTTCCTTAAATAGCACAGCACCAAATACCAGAATTCACCCTACCATTCTCAGACAGACCATTATAGTCAAGGATTCATGTGACGCATGAATTCACTCAAGGCTCACCAACCATAATCTTTACAGATAATGCCTCGGGATCATTTATAAAGTGTTTTATTTTCATTTTTTTAATTTTAACATTGCGAATTTCATTAAGAAAATAATATTTTAAATATTAAGAAAAATTTAAATATTATATAAAAATAGATGATAGGGATGTAGTTATGCTATGGAAGCGTATGTGGTAATCTCAAAACTCGTACAAAATGATTAAGATCGAAATATTTGGATGTGAATAAGGACGAAGAAGATGGGGAGCTTGTCGTGATTATATAATTAAAAGGAGTGGGGGTTCAAGGGGGGAGAGGGGAAGCGAAAAAGCGAAGGCCTATGCCGGGGGAGATATTTTAATGATTTGGATCTGATTACACGTATGAGGCTGAGGGACCCACACCCTGCCCTTTTCTCGTGCTCTTTAGCTGTTCCCCTATCCCACTTTTACGCTTTTGCCCTCACCCACATTTGCCGTTTGCCAACAGAATACCCAACTACACTTTCCACAATTTATATGTTTCGTATGTGACTAGACATATTTATTTAAAATTATATATTAAATGACAACGTATTTTTAGTTGTTTTTACCCATTCAGTTACATTACGGCTGCCTCAGGCTCTCTCTATTTAAAGAACTCGATTGTACTTGATAGTATCAATGAGGAGTAGGGCTGAACGGGCGGGGCTGGCTGGCCGATGGTCAGCCCGTACCCCGCCCGTTTAATCTTAATTGGGCACGGGCTAGCCTATGTCTGTGCCCCAGCCTCGTTTAAGCCCGTATTAAACGGGTTAGGCTGAACCCGTTTGGGTCAAAACGGGCATGGGCAGCTCGTTTACTAAAAATATAAAAAAAATTATATTTTACCCTATTTGAAGTTCACAGTGAACACATAATATGATTATTTATCATAAAATTACTAAAAGAAAATATCATAATCATAATATTTATCAATTATCACTATAAGTTTATAAACACAAAGTCTATAATACATACATAATATGATCATTCATAATTTTTATTTTTTTAAAAAATATTTAATTAATTAAAAAAAGATGGTCAGCCCGTAGCCCGCCCGTTTATTTTACTATTTTAGCTCGTTTAAGCCCGCCCGTTAAGGGCCTATTTTAGGCGGGTTTAAAATAGGCAAATTAACACCGGAGCCGGACAGATACACTAAGCTACGGATACTTTGCTCGTCCTAATGAGGAGGAAGAAAAGGTAAGTAAGGATGACATTTGGCAAAGCATATTTTATATTATTAATTTGTAAGAACTCATTTTCCATTCTATCTATCCAAACCAAAACGAAATCCAGATAACAAGGTAATCCACATCCTGTGCCAATGATGGAACCCCACGTGTAAAAAGAGGCACCGCGTCAGCATCATCTCCCTGATGAGCTATCTCTCTCCTAATGGGGTCAGTGTCCCACCCTCAGAAAAGTCTCCCTTTTTGCTCGCTTTTCCCATCCCTCTCTCTCTCCCTTGCTCTCTGGCTCTCTCTCTCTCTCTCTCTCTCTCTCTGTGCTGTGGGAGGAAATCAGACCCAACAAAACAGAGTAGTGCGTCTGTGTGCGTCTGTGTGCGTCTGGTATGTTAGGGGTCGGTGACTGCGAAGCCATAAGTAGCTATGTGTCACAGCAAAACCCCCCCTCCTCCTCCTTCTCGTTCCAATCTCAGTCACAGTAACTCCGATTTTATTCTCACGACCAGAGATTCCCTGAGTCGTCTTGCAACACCTCGCCGTAAGAACAGAACAAAGACCAGGAAGCCCAAGTTCCTCAGCCTTCGTCTCCAGCTTTCATCAAACCAATCCGATCCAATGACCCATCATCAACAGCTCAACCTCTTCCCCTTACACCCTGAAAACTTGATCCATGACAAAGATGTCATGCACGACGACCACAACGTCGCTTTCCTCTTCACTTTCCATGGCCCCGCCACCCTCAACGGCCTTCTCGAACAGGACTCCACCACCACCACCACCACCACCACCACAAACACCACCGTGTCGGAGGAGGATTCTATGTCGCCACAGTGTTTGAGGCCGTGCCCCTTGGACGAGGCAAACGGGAGCTCGCTGGTACGGAAGGCGATGAAGAGGAGGAACGAGGAGGAGGAGAGGGACGGCAGGGAGGAGAGGTGGGTGTGTTACTCAGAGGTCACAAGCTACTGCAGCGCCACAACGACGGAGAGCAACGCCGCTACCACAGCGTCGGTGGGGTTACTGTCGTTGAAGCTGGATTATGAGGGTATATTAAATGCTTGGTCTGACAAAGGTCCTCTGTATGTTCCGGGAGAGACCCCACACGCTGTCCCCGACTTCCTTGATCATGTCCTTCCACACTATCCGCGGCATGTAATTATTTTTTCACCCCGATCCTCGTTATTTATATTGCCCATATATCCATAGTTTATGAATCTGTAGACAAATGGAATCGCATGCAGTATGATCGATCGTATATGGGTTCTTATGATTCATTAAAACCTTTTTTCTTTTTTGAATCTGTGGTGCTATAATATGATCTCAATCGATGGTGGATCAGGATCCCAGGTTGACTTTGAGATTTGATGATTTTTTTATTCCTTTAAGTCTGTGAGGAGGTCCTTGACGGATGTCATGAATGATTATTGGAAAGCATTATTATTGAGATCTAAGCTCTTTTTTTTTTGGGAATTAATGGTGGGGTCCTGGGGCCCGTTGAGGAGAGAGAGTTGGGTGGAGAATTAAGATATTTATACAGTATATGTAGCGAATGAGGATAAGGAAGAGAAAAATGTTTTAAGTTGGTTTGGGATTGCAGGTAGTATGGGAAGAGGGTGAGAAGAAGAAGAAAGGGAAGGAAGAAATGGGACAGAGGGAGGCGAGCGTGTTAAGATACAAAGAGAAGAGGCAAATCAGGCTCTTCTCCAAGCGAATCCGCTACGAGGTTCGTAAGCTCAATGCTGAAAAGCGCCCCAGGATGAAGGTACCTTTTCTTTACTGAAATCAGATGGGAAATTAGCCATGCAATTAGTGATGATTTGAGTGAAATGTAAATGGGTGAGAGAGATTTATTTGTTAATTGTTTGTGTAGGGACGATTTGTGAAGAGGGACTGAGAAGTGAAGGCTCTGGAGGTGGCATGGCAGGTGCATTGAGAAGAACGCAGCGCCCTCTTGGAATACTTTGTTCCCTTTCTATTTTCTGTTCCCCGTAGATTTGGCACATTTCTTTATTATATTGTAAATATGACGATGCTATTGCAAGGAACAATAAACAGATAAACATGAAAGCAAAATAATAACAATAATAATAATAATAATAATGCTTCCTTAGAATTATAATCTGCCAGTAATAATAGGAGGGAGTCTGGACCAACGAGGGGCCGTTGGCCGTGTCTACTCTATTCTCTTAATTAATTAGTAACTTGATTATGGCTTGTTTGACATTAATATTATTTTAAAAAAATGGAGATTTTATCTTACGCTTAGATCGTAGATGAACTCAATCTTTTTTTAATTTTTTTTTTAAAAAATTAGTTTAAGCCACGGTCAAAGAGTGATATGAGTATGTTTATGTTGAAATTTTATTATTGCTGGGTCTCGTTTGTGTTGCAGCTATTGCCTCCTTTAATGTTAAATACTATAATATTTAGATGATTTCTTTGAATAAATAAAAAATTAATTATAATTAAAATATGAAAGTTAGTTGATTAATTTTAGTAAATTAAGGAGTATAAATTTATTACAATTAGTTAAATTTAGTTATAATTAATTATATTTTATATTAAGATAGAAAAGAGTATGATAGATTCTTTTGTTAAAAACAAAAATTGAAGTATGCAAACTCTACTCTAAACAGACACTTATAGCAAGTTACAGAATTCAACGCTTCCTCTACATTACGCTTGTGGAACCGTAGGTCTCTCCAAAAATATTATATATATTTCAGCAAAAAAAAAAACAAAAAAAAACTCCGCAGCAACACCATGACAGGCTGGACTTTATCCTAGGTATTTGATCATATCCTATAAAGTTCAGGGATGGGTGGATCAATTAGATTTTTTTTTTGGTACAAAGATCAGGGAGTTATTTTTTTTTTGGTACAAGATCAGATCAGTGAGTTATAAATAAACATGTAAGATCACAATCACAATATGGGCCTAAAGCCTCTGAGATCAAGATAGAGGCGAAAACAGGTGGCGAAGAGGTGAAAGAGAATAAGATGAGGATAATTCCAAGAGTTCAACTTTTTTGATCCATGGCTACGCAAGGTTCCATACCTCGCTGGTTATTTGAAAATTTGACTATAGAAGACGATGCTTTTTAGGTTTTCTCAATTTTATCCTTTTGTTCTAACAACCCTAAAAAACTACCCCCTCAAGCTTGGATTCTTGTATTGACGCTACATCTTTGAAAACTTTTCGTCTTATTTAAAATTTTAACGGTGCCCAAACCTATTGTCACATGTTGAAATCTAATCAAAACTCAACGAAGAGGGAAAAGGGACCATACTTCGTGACCTGTCTTATTTACATATACGTACATGTCAGCAAGATGATTGGTGAGAAGGAACAAGCATGAAAAGGATCATACCTTGCAAGCAACCGTTGCTGCCCATATGGGTGATGGTTAGAAAGAAGTTGACGTTGGCAGAAGAAAAAAGAGCACAGGACTGTACAAACACAAGAAAGCCTTTTGGGTATGTTCACCTGTGCTCTCTATCTTCTGTCAACCACCTCCCCTCTTCGGCCCGCCACCTTCCAGCCTCATCCACGAAACAGACCTGTTCAATCCCATCATCACTCATCAGTTGCCGGAGACAGACAGAGAGAGAGAGAAAGGTGAAAGGTTTGCAAACATGGGAAGGAAAAGGCCAAGAAGAAAGAGGAGGGAACTTCGAAAAAACAAGGTATGGTGTTGAAAAACTGCAGCCCTATTATTATGGAAAGAAGATGATACAGGGGCAGGCACGCGGGAGACCTCTCAGTTTGGTTGACTGGGGCGTTGGTGAGGCAAAGTTGTGTGTGTGTGTATCTGACCCTGAAATTCCGAAACTTGAAAGAGACGGACGGGGAGGAAGGGATAAGAAAGAGGGAAAGATGTGGCGATAATTGGTGCAAACAGAGATGACATAGGAATTCACCACAAATGCGATGTGAAGATCAGACGATGGCGTCAGCAAGAGGGCCGTAACGGTTTCTTGATTGGTTTAATTAAATGATCACTAATTAATAGACCCGGATTCGAATATTCTTTTTTAATTTAGCAGGGAATAGAGGAGGGGCCAACAAAAAGGCTGAATAGAATGCACTTGGGAACAGGGGGACGTAATTGGTGGAGGGGCAGGAAATGAGAAGAAGAAAACAGAGGCATGCGCCAATGTTTGGGAAGAATAAGTTCAGAGTCGTGCTATTTTTCTGGAGTGTTCGTATATTCTTGTACTTTGTCCTTTTTTTAATCTGTTCCTTCTTGCCTAGCTTAGATTGCTCATTGGCTGCCTCCTCCCGAAGTATCCTCTCCCAATACACATTCTTTATTCCTAATATTCTAATGCCACTAATATTCCCCCATGATCCCCTTCTCCATCAAGGATCCACCGCATATTCTATAATTTTATAGAAAAGTTGAATTTAGTATATAAAAGCTTGTAATTTAATAAATGTAAAAGAAACGTTAAAAAGAGTAGGGTTGGCGGGTGACCTCGCATAGTGAGCTCCCTTTATTTATCGCAAGCACAAACTGAAGAAAGATTGCGGTTACCACTTCTGCTTTTTCAAAGAGAAATAGCGTCCAGGCTAAACCCTAAAGATCATTTACCCCGTTCAATTTGCAAGTAAGTTCATGTCTTATGCAGGGATTTGATTTTTTCTGCTAGGCAATGAAATTAAACAAATTTATTTTACAACTGCCATATGTATTTCAACAAGAGGAGACGCATCACTTCCCTCAACAACAGTCATTAACATCATTCTTCCCAGCGGTGCAAGAAACAAAAATCAAGGATTTCTCCAACTGTAGTAACTGAATTTCTGTTCCTTAGCCCAAAGCGCAAATATTTATCATTTCCCGGTTGGGTAATCGTCGAATTGCCATCTGGGTTGACCAAAGCAGCAACAGTAATAGAGCCCACCTGGTCCACTATAACTAAATTACCCCGAAACGAACTTCATGGTCCCTGTTTCCAGCCTCACCCACCCTTGTATTCTGCATTCTGTTATCCTACTTTGATTAATTTGACCCATGCTTAACAAACCAAGTTCACCTAACATTTTGACAGTTATTTCCTCAAACAAGATTATGAGACCCACCAAATCAAAGTCTGGTGCGAGATTAAAAATCATTATGCTAGCCACTAGGGACCCCATTTTTCATTGATGTTTGCTTGCCAAGAAAGAGGACTATATTCGCGCCATGCCTTCCATGGGTCCCCTGAAGCTTATCTTTTTCAGCCCATTTTGAACTCTCTTGCGATTTTGACCCAAATTAAAATCCCAACTCCAAAACCCCGAAATCGGTCTGTCAGCTTCCCTTTTAAACTTGTCCCTTGCATTATAGTATAATTCTTTTTGCTTCCGCGTGTTCGCATGCGTTCGTCGAAGTATTGTAAAACAAGAGACAGAAAAATCATCATAATGAAGGATTTATGATACAAACGGAACCAACTGACTTGTATTAACAGAGCGACGACCTCTGCATATTGTAACGGCATTGTTTCAACAGCAGGGTTTACAATTACACCAACACAAATTTCAGGGAGCGAGTCTCAAAACCCACAGAAGATGAGTACACAATTACGGTACTAATAATATATGACAGGTGACTAAAGACTCTTCATTCTAATTGGCTTTCTTTCTCCACATTACTTTTTGTGGTTAGTACTAATCAGCGGTTCTAGTAGATCAATCAGAGTCCTACAGTGATGGCAGGACAAGGAGTGGCCATGGCGAGCAGCTTCTTCTCCTTGATTGCTGGGTCCTGTAGCAGCAGAACCTTGTCCTTGTTTCTAACTCCGACCATGTGAAGGTGTTCCTCGTCGTCTCTCTCTTTACCTTTGAACAAAAGCCTCTGTTCTCCGGGCTCCAAGCTTGTTACCAGTGACAGTATCATCTTCAATTCCCCTGAAAACCCATTAATTGATTCACAACTTTTGCCAAACACCTACAGAGCAATATCTCTAATTCATCCCCAAAAAAGGAAAAAAGTTACAATCTTGTGGCATTCTGATAGTTGAAACTCACCGAAAGTCGAAGTGGGTTGAACGGAAATGTCATGCCAGTGCGACACGGTTGAAACTCTGATAGTTATAACCGCATCTGCTGAATCTTGGCTGGCGTCCCTTTTCTGAACAAGCATGCCGCCGGGGCGAAGTTCCCACTTGATGTCGGAGATGCTTCTGCAGTCCTTTTCTGGCGGCGGCGGTGCTTTACCACCATAGCCAAGCTTGGAGAAACTTCTGCTGAATCGCTTGGACCTGAACTTGATCATCTTGAGAGAGTTGTGTGGGTGGGGGGTGGAGTGAGGGAAGTGGAATGCAGTTGGGGAGGTTATATAATGAAGGAGAGGGAGGAAGAGGACAAGGAACAAGAAACGAGAAAAGGGGCATGGTTGAAGGATGGTTTCTTTAGCTGATTTTGGGAAAATGGGACACGCACATTGTGGACATGCATGCTGAATTTGCGGGCCTAACCAAATCTCTATCTATATTCAAATTATCAATTACCCCTCCAATTTTATACAATTGTGAGTATTATCTTCCTCCTTGTTTTCTTGCATCGTCTTTCTTTCAAGCTTCTTGCTTGGTAGTTAAGAAGATCCGGGAGGACGTAACAGTGGAAAGTGACTATAGCACAGAGAGATTTGAAACAAAACTTCCTGTTCCAGCACGTAAAGATGTGCTTTGTTAATTCAGATTTTTTTTTTGGTTTGGTCAGACGGAAATTGATATTTATACATAATTTGGCGGAAAGTGACTATGCCACGTAATCTTCTCAATAAAATTGTTTGTTTTAGTGTTATTTATAGGGATGAGAGAGAAATTTATAGTAAATAAATTTTATATATAATTTTATCTTTTATTTATTTATTATAATATTATTTTTATTGAGTGTCATGAATATTAAATAGGGATAAAATTAGAAAGTTATTAAATTTTATAGAATAATTAATAAAATTTAATTTTTTTATATGGGTAAAATAATATACCTTTTATTTTTCTGATAAAGAGCTAAAAAGAACTCACAAACCTGCTATACATGTTTTCAAGGTATTTATTACTCCTCTATATTTATAAGATCATAAGATAGAGAGAAAATATTATTTTTTATTCTATTTATAAGTTATATTATTAATTTTTTAATAAGAATATATAATTATATTTATTTTTTAATACAAGTATACCCCTAATTGTTATTGTATATACCTTTCACTCTTGGTATGATTAAGGTATAATTATGCCTCTCTGCTTCAACAAATACATAAATAGGATCGATCAGAGGAGTGTTTAAGGTGCATTTTTCATTAAATAATTTAGATACTAAATTTCAAATAAAATTATCAGCCAAGCGACAAGGTATAAATAAAAAACAACACTCTATTTTTTTTTTTAATACTGCGACTGTATATAATAAGAGAACTCTATATTGTTCTTGCCCAGTGATATTAAACAATTGTTTAACTGCGTTAAACTCGTGTATATTAACTAGACTAGGAGTAAATTGGAGACTCGACATTATCGATCTGTTAAGTATCAATTATTTAATTCCTGCTCTGCAATAAAATTATTTTGTCGATCAGGGCTTCTGTCTTCTGCAGCCAGCTTTTTTTTTTTTTTTTTATTAAGGGGGAAAAACACAGAACGAAAGATCTCTAGGATAAATAATTCAATACCTAGTGACCTTTCGTTTGCAATAGAGATATCGCTGCAGGCTAGTGATCCCTTTTGGATCCTCTTCTCCATATTTATGAAATTAACGTTGATTTATAATTAATATAAAAATTAATTAATTAATTTTAAAAAATTAAAGAGTATAGATATAAATTTATCTTAAAGAATTAGATTTAGTTATAATTAACTGATTTATTTAATTTTATTAACCTACTTATAAAATTAATTAATTTTTATATTAAAGAACAGATAAAATACTTAATTAATTAAGTGGTTAAATTTGTTTATAAAGGGCAAAAATTTTAAAATTACCCTAATTATACTTTAAAGGGAGAGACAATTCTTGAAAATCATAATTAATATTCCTACAGTGGTAAGATCATCCGTACCATAGAGATCAGTTGATTTCTTAAAAGTTGTCACTGGGAAAAATTTAAATCCAGGCTATAATATATGTTACAAGCTTAACGTGACTTAACAAAATTGAAAGGGACATTCGTCATGAAAACAATTAATTTAGGGCATGTTTGAATAGGATTTTGAAAAAGGGCTTATGAAAAAAAAGGGTTTATGGACAACTTATGGAAAATGACTTTTGGAGAAGAGTTTATGGAAAAAAAGTGGTTTTAAATAAATAGGTGTTTGGATAGTTATTTTTAGAATGACTTTTATGGTGGTAAATTACCAAAAAGGGTATGATTTGATTTAAAGTAAGAGAGAGGAGGGAGTTAGAGAAAAGAGAGGAGAGAGGAGAGAAGGAAGAGAGGAGAAAGGAGAGAGGGTGTAAGAAAAAGTAGGAAAGAGGAGAGAGGGTGTAAGAAAAAGTAGGAGAGAGGAGAGAGGGTGTAAGAAAAAATAGGGGTAAGATAGTAATTGGATAGTCCATAAGTGCTTTTACTGTTGAAAAAGTTATTTTAAATAGCTTATTCAAAACCATGGTTTTAAACCATGGTTTTGTCCAAAAACACTTATGGACAAATAAACCTGTTTGTTTTAAAATTTCCCTAAACCGAGATTTGGGCCAAAAGTCCTTTTAAAATCGTGATTTGGGTGTTTTCCAAACACGCCCTTAGATTAGAACGAGGAAAGAAAGATGGTAGTGGCTTTAAAAAAAATTATGATTAATCAAATTAGTAAACAATTAATGTATAACTTATAAAATTATGAATATAAATTTTATTATTAATATATAAATTTTATTAATAGATAATTTATAAATAATTTTATAAATAATTTTTAGATTTAAAAGTATATTCTAATTATGAGAGCTCTCCAAATTCAAGTCACCTAATTTTTTTTTATAGAAAAAATTGATGTTGACACAGTTAATATTAGGTATAGGGAAGACAGTTATTGATGGAAGCGTTTACTTACATGTGCGGGCAGTTGGGTAGTCCTTTTATAAGGCACCAACCCTCCACGTGGAGGCAGAACAAAAGGAGGTTACGTTGAAGAGGGACGACCAAAAATCTGCACAAAGTCTTGACACGATATATTCACGAATCGTGGCATTATTATCACTGTTTTGTTTGCAAGAGAGAGGAGGGCACGTGTCAGCTCCCACATGGGAATATGCAAAATAGGAGCGACAGTCCCACGAATGATTTGGATTTTGTTCTTCAACTTTGGTATGGCCTCACATTATCTACTTGTTGTGTACATGAATTAATCCGCACTTGTGTCTCCCTTCTCACATTTTACTTATAATTCTCCCACGTTCTACTACTCCATAACGTTGCTTCACAACATCACATGTTGTGTTTGTATTGCCGGTGAATCCAACAATAATTCAACTTCAAATTACTGTTCCACTCTCTAATCCTTTTTTTAACAAGAAGCTTCCATGCAACATTTGTTTTAATTAATCTCATAAGCTTCTATAATTAAATAAAAGAAATATGTAGGTGTGCTAAATGACAGCACTCCCAACTGTATATGGGCGATTTCTTTAATAAACAAATATATATATATATATATATATATATATATATATATATATGAGGTTCTTCACTCAAAAGCTGTCTTGTTATTGTTAAATGGAGCTATACACCCATATAATCTTTTGTTAAGATCTAGTTACTATTCCACGTTGATTAATATAATGTTTACGATAATAACGATCGCCTCGTCGCTATCAAACGGCTGCGTAAACAATGGATATCTCTAAACTAGAAAATCTAGTGGTTAACCTAAAGATGACGATATTAGACTATGACTATCCTTTACGCTTTCAACGTCTTTACACTGTCTATTGAATTCATACAATTCCCGTTTTCCTTTGACGATTAGGATGTTATCTATGCACGAATCCATTGGGAGATAATCAATCAGAGGAAGGCTACAGTACCGATTGCTGATCATATTAACAACGGAGCATGAGAAGATGTCACCGGGCACTCCAGGAGATTATCAATTAACTAATTAATACTATTAATATATAAAGGCGCCCAATTGGCCCATGCAGTTCAACTAAAGACAGAGAAAGATAAGCCGACGATGATTTTGTGTCCATCTTCCTGATTTGATTCTTCCATCTCCCCCACACGCGCACCCACATTTATTTTTATGGACGTGTTTCATTATCGATTCATTCTATATATGTTGCTCTGGATTTAGGATCTAATTTTATGAATTTCTTATTGTTATACTTCGTTAATAATAACACAGTCTAATCGATCATCCATGTACAGAGTATTTAGCAATTAGCACCCAACAAATAAGGATTTATTTAGATTTCCTTTCATTAAGCATATTCTCACATACAAAACTCTTATCACATATTTACTCCATAACAAGTAACATTTTCCTTTAATTATTGATTCGTCAATGTACTCTAGATCAATAAAAGAGCAAATGTTTTTTAATTTGCACACTTGGCAGGTGAGTCTTCTAGCAGGAATTTTTTACAACCAACAACAAATTAAATAAACAGAAGCTAGCGAATTCCTTCTATTGAGGGGTGATCAATAGAAGAAATAATCAATCCTCCAAAAATCCCATATTTAGCGAATAAGTCGGCCAGCCTCAGAGAATTCAATTGGAGCGAACAAATGAAAATTATTAGGCCATAACCAGAGCTAATCAAATTTGAGATTATGCTTATGGTTGGGAAGAAATACATATCTGGGATGAATCTTGTTGAAAAAATTCCGACAGGATGCCCAAAGTTATATTATTTTCAAAGTTGGCTATTACTGTATCCCAGTGCTGTGTCCTTAATTTTACTCGTGCCTTACGAAGCTAAGACGAAGGAAGTCGTGATCCGTGACCAAATAAGAAATATACTCAGAAATAATGATGGGCACAAATAGGAGTTTCAATTTCCAACTTCAAATCGTGAGAGACGTTAGTGTTTGTTTGAGGTGGAATTCAAACATTCTGCATACTCTCTCCCGCTCCATCATGCATCTCTGGTTCCCAAAGGCCAACCCAGTTAAGAATATCTAGAAGCAGCAAAACCACTTTTTCTACAGAGTTAAAATCAAAGGAATCAATAAGCTGAAGAGCACGAGAAGGCGGCAAAATTAAGTATGATAAATGTTGTGGTTTGTGGGGAAGAGTTTACCGTTAAATCCGGGGGATTATCTGGTTTATGACCGTTGTTGCCATGAGATGGCCCATTCCCAGCGGCAGCACCGCCCTTCTTCTCGTCTCTTGCTTTATTGAATATCACCGTGAATCCTTCTGCAGAAGCTGGATCATTCACATCCCACTCCCCGAATTTTGGCAGTGCCCGGCCTTTGTCTTCCTGCACTCCGATAGTACTCTTATTTTAAACCATATATATATATATATATATATATATATATATATATAAGCCATTTATTTTGGCTGTTCATCTCTTGGTTGGAAGCATTATTGATTCATTGATGCAGTAAGCAATTTCAGGGGGCAGTATTGCTTTTCTAACATCTCTTACCCATTTGCCAACTCTCTTACATTTCTTGAACCCGTGTGTGTGAAATTACTTTTTCATGATAGGAACAATTTTTCCTGGTTTTTCTAAATGTCATTAAAAAATGATAGAGAGAATTATATAGTAGCTGCGTTCAATTTAATCAATAGGATTCGAGGAAAAGAACTACAAAGGGGAAACGATCCTGATATCAATATATCAAATGAATCCAACACGACAAAAACAATTTGAGGTATGGATGATTATATACACTATACAGCATGGAAATAAAAGGTATAACAGAATGGATCCGAACTTATCAAATTCGGGCTACATGACAATTTATAATGTTGATCTCCTTAAAAGGGTTTATCATTCATATGGGGCTAACAAAATGTTGGGCACAACGAAATTGAGTTGTAGTAGTTCCGCTCACAAAAAATCAGAGAAGAAGCAGTCAAAAATAAAGAGAATGATGGAAGGCATCTTAAAAACAAAGGGATGGGGAGATCAGAAAAAATTACCGAACCCATTGCCGATTATAAATATCCAAGACCGTCGAGTTGCTGCATCGGCCGCCGGGGGGGCGCGGCGAACACGGTGCAGATGCACAGAGAGAGCGAGAGAGAGAGAGAGGAGGGAAGAGGGGAGGGGGAGGGGGAAGATAGAGACGAAGAAGGCGGGCATGGAGCCAAGCCGGCGAAAATATCGGCTCTTAATAACAAATGGAAAAGAAAAATAATATACCACCGGTAATTTTTTGGCCACGTCATCGACTGTGCTTTCCTGATTATTCCAATTGAATTCCTCACCCGTTATGGGATTTATAATCACCGCCTTTTATATATTGAAAATCAGCGAATAAATCTATTTCCCTCTTTCCCTTCCCAGATAGATCAATTCGCATTTCGCGCCGTCTCTTCATATTTCCTCTGGTTTAATCTGTTTTGAGTCCCTCCGTTTCTGCAATAATGGCGACGGGGATTATCAGAAGGGCAGTTTCTAGGGTTTCACCGTCGCCCGCGTCCATGTTGATGAGGATTAGAGACCACGCTTCCGAAGCTCAAGCCCAGCAAGTCGAACCGACGGTTCGGGACACCCCCAGCTTTAAAACCTTCCAAATCTACCGATGGAACCCGGAAAATCCATCCAAACCCCAGCTTCAGGAGTACAAGATCAATCTTAAGGAGTGTGGGCCCATGGTGCTCGACGCCCTGATAAAAATCAAGAACGAAATCGATCCCTCGCTCACTTTTCGTAGATCTTGCCGCGAGGGAATCTGTGGGTCCTGCGCCATGAACATTGACGGTTGCAATGGCTTAGCTTGCTTGACTAAGATACCTTCTGGAACCGCCTCCACAATTACTCCTTTACCCCATATGTTTGTGATCAAGGATCTGGTGGTGGATATGACCAATTTCTACAATCAATACAAGAGTATTGAACCGTGGTTGAAGAGGAAGAACTCGCCTCCCGTACCTGGAAAGGAGATACTACAGAGCAAAAAAGACAGGGCTAAACTTGATGGGATGTACGAGTGCATATTGTGCGCATGCTGTAGCACATCCTGCCCCAGTTACTGGTGGAATCCTGAGTCCTATCTCGGTCCCGCCGCTCTACTCCACGCTAACAGGTTGCCGCTGCTTTAATGCTTTGACCATTTTAAGTTAACGGGTTCGTAATGTGGCTATGCTATACTTGTTGTAAGTCTATAACTACAGGGCATGCTATTTGCTGTATTCTATGGATTGTCTGATCCATGTTATGTGGATTTTATTCAGCGTTGACTACGAGCTTGACATTATTTTGCGCGATACATCTAATCGAGGTTCTGTTTGATTAAGTGCACGTTAAGAGGGTGAGAAAGAAAATATCTTGAGCAGAGTTTTTAATCATACATGTAGGGTCCCAAGTCCCAACCACCACACAAAAGATTGTTTTTTTGGACATGTGGGAATTGTGGATTCAAAGAACAGGCTTTACTGTGTAGGTTGGTAAATTGAAACTTTCTGAAAATTTTCTTTCATTCTATATTTTTGTAACGCATGTCCTCTTTTGGTTTTTTAAGAAAACGTTGTCGTTTTTGCTGTAGTCCTGCCTGACTAGTGCATGAAAGGGCTTTTCTTTTATTTCTCGAAGAAACTGAAGGAGGCAAATGGAATAGGGTAGGAATTCCTCTGCCTTCTCATCTTTGGGCAAATCAGAAAGTGGAGCCTCTTTTTTCCTTAAGAAAAATTATTTTCTACTCTTATATTTTTTTAAATCTAATTTTAGTTATCTGGCCTTTTGAAATCTATAGAGAGTACTGTCCTGTTAGTAATATATTTTGTAAATTGGGCAATTGCCTAGCTTTTGACATACATCATGATAGCTGGTCCCCTTTTCTTCTTGGCATTGTCATTATGTAATATTTAGATTTGTGGGTTAAAGTTTAGTAAATAATTCGTCTATTTTGCTTTATGTCTATATAAGATTTAATGTTTAGCACTTTGCATGAAAAACTTAAAGCTGTTATTATTTCGTGCATTGATGTCATTGGTTATAGATATAATTCATCTAGTTGTTCACAAGTTGCTTTCCTATATATTTTTGTTTACTTTTTCTAATTTTTTATCTTCTTTATCCTGAACCTTTGCTGATTCATTGTGTGCGTTTGAGATAAAATTGTAACTTTTGGATTTGGTACCTCGATCCCAAGCTTCTCATTCTTACCTCTAGATTCTATATCAATTCTATTTCTAGCTGATCCTAATTTGAAGACATTATACTTGATACCTCTCTTGTTTCAGAAGTTATACTTAGCTATTCTGAATTTAGTATAGATTGCAAAAGTTATCTCAAATTTGCTGTTTGCTAGTGAAGTTAACTTCGGTAAAATGTGAGATAGTGATTTTTTTTTATCTTCTAGAAAAAGCAGCTAAACTAATGTGTGGGGAATGATATTGTTGCAGGTGGATAAGTGACAGTCGTGATGAGTACACTCAGGAGCGATTGGAGGCCATTAATGATGAGTTCAAGCTGTACCGATGTCATACCATATTGAACTGTGCTCGTGCGTGCCCGAAGGGCTTGAATCCAGGAAAGCAAATTCAAAACATCAAGAAGCTTGAGTTGGGAGTTGGTAAAGCATGAGTGTTTCTACTGTCAAACGCATCATGGTTTGTTCAATCAAATCATTTATGTGGGGAACTCGCATCCCTCTGAATGTGGTGATAACCCAGTTAATGTTGAATAAATCTGCCAATGTATTCTTCAGCTCCGTTTGTCAAATTTGGGCTATGAGGATTTTGTTGTCCGTTTTTTCAATTCCCGCCCCTCTCCTTTTTTGGAATAAGTCAGATAACCATGTATTCGACCCATCATACACTGTGGCTAGTACAAGGAAAGTGACTTAATTTTTTTTTTAAATTATAAAAGCTGATGCATATAGTATTTATATTATTATTGAAAGAGACTATTTTGCCATTTATTTCCTTATTTTATTCGATTTCATTTTGTGGTTATGTAAGTTGGTTGTTGGATGAAAGAATTCGTCAGAGTGAGCAGAGACATTGGAGGCCAAGCGTGAGCTCTGGGGATGGAGAGGAGCTGAGATGTGTGGTTTTTGATTTGGTGCATTCAATGGCTAGTTTCTTTTAACGGTTCTCTAAAGGCTTTTATGGAAATCCATCTCTGATCTTCCTTCCGATATAGCCATTCAGCAGCATCAGGAGTATGCATTGATGTTACCTTGCTTGGAAATTAGTCTCTCTTGAGTCTAAGTAAAACTTGCTTCTCAAATAAACTAAATACTTCTATGTCACCAGTGACAGAATGATCTGTTTTGGCCTAAAGAAAAGAAGGACAACATCATCTCATCTCCACCGAAAAGCTTTGAAAGCCATCTAAGTGAATGAAAGATATGTGCTCTCTCCCTTTGTGCCGACGGGATTACGATCTACTGAGAGGAGTAAAATTATGAACAGTAAGAAGTTAATGACATGTTGTGATACGCATATACTACCCACAAACACGAGGATGATTGGATGATGGTCGATGAGGGCAGTTGTGTCACTTTTTTAATTATTCTTAAAAAGAAGAGATACAGAACAAAGAAGATGATATTTTGGGCTGGGGCAGGCAGGTCCCCATTCCCCATCAAAATCATAAAAATGTCAACTTGTGAGCGCCCACACCTCTAGCTTAGCCCGCCATTAATAATTGTATATATAAATATGAAGATGGAAGATAAACTAAGAGCGAGTGACGGCTGAAAATGGAAGGGGTTCCGTGGAGGTCGCCGATACTGGAAGGAGCTTACGACGTGTGTGGATGGCTCGCCTTCATATTCTGGGCCAGCACCTTATACCCTCAGCTCCTGTTGAATTTCCGAAGGAAAAGGTATCTATTCAAATTCAATCCCTGCTCTTCCATTATTCAGCTTTCATGTTTTGGGCTCTCATCCCAATTTGTTGTCATTTCTTGTAAAAAAGCGTGGTGGGTCTCAACTTCAACTACTTCTTGATCAACAACACCAAGCACGCCGTGTATTTCATCTACCACGTTTGCCTCTGCTTCAGCCTTCAGGTCCAGTTTCAGTGCCGCTCCAAATATGGATTTCAGCAGGTCTTTCCCTTCTTCCATCTTCTCTGATATCAACTCAATTTCACTTACTTTCTCTTAATCCTAATAAATTAATCATAAAAAATTGGGAATGCATGGATTTGTGCAGATGATACCAGTGGCAGCGAACGACGTGGCCTTATCATTTCACAATGTCGTATTGACACTGCTCATCCTCTTCCAGATCGCAATTTACGACGTACGCACCTTAAAACTTAATCGATCCTAGTCCAAGAAATTGGAGTGTACATTACAGCTTCCAACTATTTTTTGTTTTGTTGGGTGTTGCAGCGTGGAAACCAAACGGTGTCGCAATTCACCGTTATTATGGTTGCTGGGTTGTGGCTGGGTATAATTGGTTCTTACTTTGTGGCTCTCCCTTCCCTCTCTTGGCTCTGGTTTCCCTCCGTCTTAACGTAAGTCTACTTCTCTCTTCATTTTTTCGATATATAATACTAAATCGATAACCATGCAATTAGACAGAGAAAGATTTGTGATTTGAGAAATTCTGATTTGCTGGGCTTATGAAATTATGAGTTTGCACTTTTACAGCTCCGTTCAAGTGAGTTTGACGTGTATCAAATATGTACCCCAGGTTAGAATTACTTGTTATTTTTTTCTGGTGGTAATTAGGAAAATGAAGTGATAATGTGTTGGCGATTGATATGATGGAGGGTGAGAATTACGCAGGCATTGATGAATTGTTTGAGGAAGAGCACGGAGGGTTTCAGCATTGCCTGTGTTCTTTTGGATATTTCTGGAGGAACCTTAAACTATGGCAAAATGATTGTGCAGTCCCTCGATCAGAGTACCCTGATTTCATCCTCATAACTTTTATAATCAAACATTAGAAAACATTGGGAACATTGGAAAAGTCTTGCTCACGTTGGTATGTACTCCCCTGAATATAAGTCATTTCCTGAATATAAGTCATTCTCCCTCTTCCACCCATTCTCTCCTTTCTCTCTCGACAGCTCCTCCTTCTCCACCTTCCACAGTCACCCATCTCTCTACAAATAAATATACTCCATCCCCATTTTTGCTCAGCACATTTTCGCCTTGAAATGGAAGATACCCAGAAAGTAGAGCATAGAGAATTACCCCACAATTTTGACCCATCGTACCCTTTCTTCTTCAATACCTCCAGCTCCAACGCCACTTAAGCCGGCGTCTCGTCTCGGACTGGCGTGGCTCCGGTAACGCTGATACGCCCAAAGTTTGAGACCTTCAGATCGTCGTTTTCATCAAGGAACAGATTCTCAGGTTTGAAATCCCGTGCGTTATGCCGCGACTTTGACAAAAATCGGCGTTTCATCTCTGTTGCTTAGCGGCCATGAAGATGGAGAGAAGAAGAAGAAGATGGAGAGTGAGGAGAGATAAAAGGACAGAGTACAATTGGACAGTAGGTGGGACCCATTAAACGACGTTTTCCCACTTAACAGAGATTGGTATTTTTGCTCTTTTTTTAATCTTTGATTAATATATACAATATTGTTGTTAAAATTGTACCTTAACAAGTATTTATTAAATGGGTGTATTAATTGTTGGATGGGAATGATTCATTGCAGGTATCGATGTTGTTCGACGTCGTTTTCATGTGCCAAGATTATTTGCCGTACCCAAGCAAAAAAGAAGCCCATTCCTCCAAGTTGGATGACCTGATCCCAGAACCACCGTTCACTAAGGAAGATATTTCTATTACGATCCCCGACGACTCATCCTCCCCCGCAAGTGTATCGACGTTTTAATTTATTTATTATTCCTTCCATTTTTATATATAAGATACTGAATTAATCAAATCACGTACATCTAGCATGAGGAAATAGTCGTATGAAAATATATTTTGTTTTTTTTAAAATACCTATATTTATAAATTAATATACATGTATGAGATAAAAATAGAGAAAGTTCATTAAATTTTCAGGCATTTTAAGTGCATGTCACAAGTATCTTATATATATTTTGATATAATTTTTTTTTGAAAGAGGTTAGGCTTACTCACAAAAAGTAAAACGAAATCTCAATTCTTCTTAAGCGATATCAATATCGGATAAGACAAATTATCTATTACCCTTAAGTGTAAATTTAGACACCTAAGAGTTAATATATATTCGTAAGTGTCGCAACTAAAACTATAATAAAATAATATTCCTATTACATATTTTACTCATTCGCTAGCTGAACCGATAAATATATCTTATTTATTTTTTGTTGTTCATCTAATTTATTAGAATTTTATATTGATTATATCTAAATCTAGTTCGTGTCGTATACTTAATTATGATATGTAAGTCTCTTAAAAAAAAATTGTATACGTCAACGGAGGATAAATATTTTTTTTTGTTACAAAAATATATCTTATATATATACACACATGCGATAGGAGAGAATACTGTTAAAAACAAGCCCATTTGTATGGTCCAAGATGTAAAAAAGTACATCATTTGTAACTGCAACAACTGGGTCAATAATCATGTGCGAATTAATATGTCTGTTTATTAACTTAGTAAGTATTGGTTACACTCACATTTCTTGGTCATTGCATTTCCAGTTTATTATAATTACTGTAGTAATTAATAATTCATGTGAAATAAATTATTAATTAAAAAGTAGCTGTAACATCAAATACGTAAAGAATTTATAAAATTTGTAAAGCTTTCAAATATGCACAAAAAATTAATATCATATTAATTATAAATAATCAATTATTTATACAAATTTAATTATATATAGAGGCAAGATAAAAAAATAAACATTAAATATTTTAAATATTAGTATCTCCTAACTGATAACTAGAAATCAGTCCTCATAAGACGTATAAATTATTAAAATGAATCTTGTCTCTTCTAAACAAAAATTTCTACGCGCATAGAAGCTTTTATCAAGCACACAATTTGATTTAAATATAAAATATTATATTTAAAAAATTTAATTATCTATTAATATCATATTTTGTTACTAATAAAGACAAGGTGGGGAACCAAAGGTTACAGGTCATTATTATGGACAACAACAAAAAAAACTGACTGATCTATCCGTTAAATGGTGCGGGCCAAAATTCATCTATATTTAATGGGTATTCGGAGTCGGGCCATAATTTTTTTTATTGTCTATCCAGTTTATGAGAGTTTTGCCCTAACTATATTTAAATTCGATCCGTGTCGCGCACCTAACTATAGTAGATGAGTCTCTTAACAGGAATTTTTTGCATACGCTAAGACTCAAACTCGAGACCTCACTTAAGCGATACCAAACCGTTTACTATTCAAACTATCTGTAATATCTCTATTTTTATTTTAGGATTTAAATAGTATTAGAAAAAAAATAATTCCTAGTATATAAAATTTTTATTTAAATACATAAGTTAAAATAGTTTATCTAAAAAAGTTATATATAGAGAGAACAAAAAAAATAAAGAAAGAAAAAAAAATAAAGCGTGAAAAAAATAAAAATAAAAGAGTAAAAACAAAAGAAAAAAGAAAAAAAAATATATATTATAATAGTATAGGACCCACACCATTATAATAATTTCATATACTTCTCCCGACTCCATTTCTTTCCCCTTTCCTCGTCTTTTTCTCTTCTCCAGTCGTCGCAGCAACAACTCTTCCTCTATACAAAATTTTAGATATTTTTGGAGCTTCATTCTTGTTCCTAAAATCTTCCAACTATAATAATTAGTTCCCAAATATTTTTCTACTCAATGAGAGCTCTTCAGAAATATAATTTTTGTTGGGAGAAAAATAAATTTGAAGATTAGGGTTTTGAATAAGTGTAGATTTTTAACAAATGAGAATCATAGAATGGTAAAGGTAAGTAAATATTTATATTTAATCGGTTTAGAATTTTTCTATTTGCATTATTTAAGAGGTTTAGAGTTAGGGTTTAAATGTTAGATTATATATAAATCTACTGATGATAATATGAGTATATTAAGAAAATTTGATTGACGATTTATTGAAAATGGTATTGTGGGATTTAAAGTTTAATTTGAAAAGTTTGAATTGAGAGTATAACCTTGCTATATCTCGAGAATAGAATTTGAAAAAGTAATTATCCTGAGAGATACCCCATCGTGATATTTATTGATGTTATTGATTATCGTGCTACTGAGATGTTGATTACTATGATTATCTTGAGAATTGTACATTGGGGATTGGTGATGAAGGAGTTGTATTTCTACCACGTGGTATATCCTCTATTGGAGCTCGATGGTTGACTTTTGTCTTACCAGTTTACCGAGGAACTTGCCCCACCAGTTTACCGAGGGGCTGCGACACCCCTACCAATTTACCGAGGGGGAATGCACCCATGGTCTAGTCTCTTGCTCTGTGAATTTTGGCCGATCCATAACACTCGACTGGTTAGCTTTTTGAGTAGCCAGTCATATGGTAGTTATCAATAACCCATAGGTTCAGTTGGCGGGCATAAGGCGATTCGGTTGGTTTGTTGGGAGGAACTGGGGTGTTATTTCTTTTTGATTATATTATGATAATGTATTATTTTCTATCTCATATATTTAATTAACTGTCCTACTTAACACCTCACGAGCACATATTAGTATGCATGATGAGCAGGATTATTAGTTACTGAGACGTTTATCTCACCCCTTGGTTATTAATATTTTTCAAGTTATAGTCTCTGTGTTAGGACCTCAGGGAAAGCTTCGGAGATTTAGTTAGTGCTATATTAATTGTACAGCATCGTCTTCTTGATTTATGTGTGAAGTAGTTATATATTGTCACAGTAGGGCTCATTTTGCATGCTCTGATATAACTAGATACTCTATTTAGATTTGAAGCTGAGAATACGTGCTGGTAGTAGGCTTGAGGCCCTAGGCTGTTGCTTGTGATTTATCAACGAGTATTATAAAAAATCATGATTATGAAGTGGGTTTATATAATGTTATTCTTAGGTTTAATGCTCAGAGGTCAATTTGAGATAGTTGTGAGAATAATTGTGATATTGATGTTAATCAGGGGCTTTAACCCGAATCTTTTCTAATATGATTTTATATGTGAATGTTGTGTGAAACTCTTATATCCATGATAGTATTTTTATATAAATTTTACTCTTTTCTATCATGGATAACCTTTTTAAAAATAAGTTGAACTCTTTTAACCATGATAGTGTGTGAGCGTGATTTTATCTTTTTCTATCATGGTTAATTCTTTAGAAGTATATTTTTCTTTCTCTAACCATGATAAATTTTAAATGATTAATAAAATTTATTTTTATTATGGTTAGTTTGTAACTCATTTTTAGTAAAAATAATTTAAGGTAATTAATTTATAGTTATGTAAAAGAGAATTTTTGGTGGGCCATGAATCTGATCTTTCTAAGTCTTTCCATTTGAACTTTGAGATCGTAGTTAATATCACCAAATGTGTGATTTCATTCCTATATTTGATGTACAAATTATACAAAAGCTCATGATGGGTTTTATGCATTCGAAAATTTATTTTTACATGTATATCTCTGCCTTGCTCATTTGTCCTTTTTATTTTTTGACCCAATACCTTGCTCATTTGTCAATAAGATGCTTGGCTTAATCCGACACTTGCAGAATATGGATAAACTGGGGGGGGGGGGGGGGGAGTCACAGCCGTGTCAATAATCATGTGAAAATGTTTATTTAAACGCGGTCGTATGGGCGGATTGAATTTACCCCCGATAGCGTCTATGTTCTTTATTTCTAAGAGAAATGATTAACTTCTCAACCCCGAATGAACCTGAAAAGCTTTTTGGACCAAATTCATACCAGCCGATGTTAAAAAGAAAAGAAAAAATTGAGACAATTCAGGGAAAGGAAAGAGGTTGGAAGGTCGTGCCAACATTTGGAATGAAGCCAATGACTGAGAATTCCCATTTGTAACAGAGACAAGGTCCTCCCAACAATCAACATTTGGATTGAAGGCAATCATTTATAAGTCCCATCCCATTAGATACACAGACAGAAATGGCTTCTTGGAACTCAATTCCTCTTCACTTTTTGTACCAAGTACTGGGTTGGTTAACATTCATTTCCTGGGCCATCAGTTCTTACCCACAAATCATCTTGAACTTCCGTAGGAAAAGGTGACTCTTTTATTTCAGAAAACTTGTTTACCTTTGATTTTCTTTTCTTCTTGATCCTTATTCAATAGCGTTTTTGGTTGGTTGGGGTATGCAACAGTGTGGTGGGCTTAAACCTTGATTACGAGATATTCAACTTAACAAAGCACTCCTCCTATCTCATCTACAACGCTTCCCTCTACTTCAGCACCGTCATTCAGAAGCAATACTTCCAGAGATATGGTTTTGCACAGGTTTCTTCTCAGAATCAACTCTTTGTTTGTGTGTGTGTGTATATATCCTCCTCCTCAATCACACATCTCGCTTGTTAATTACTCTTCTTTTAAATTTCAGATGATTCCTGTAGCGGCTAATGATGTTGCTTTCTCCACTCATGCCGTTATAATGACCTCTATTGTGTTATTCCAAGTTGCAATCTATGAAGTAAATCTTTTCTCTTCTTTCTTATAACCCACCAAATAGGTTTTTTGAATTCTTCATAAGATTCCTTGCCACTGTCTGCAGCGGGGAAGTCAGGAATTCTCCAAATATGCCATTACAATAGTCTGCGTGGTATGGTTCATTGCTGCAGTTTGTTTCTTCGTAGCATTATCTGACCACTCTTGGCTTTGGCTCATCTCCATCTTCAAGTAAGCTCACCCTCCATGCCCATTCTTTTCTTTCTTTTATATATATATATATATATATATATGTTTTAACGTGGCATAATAACTTTTATAATGCAGCTCAATTCAAGTATGTATGACCATAATCAAATACATGCCCCAGGTCAGGATGTTGCCCTTCCCTCCCTATTTTGTTATATTTAGGCTGGATAAGCCATGCGTTCTAGTTGATGTTAGTGTGAAATTATATATAGGCATTCATGAACTTCTTGAGGAAGAGCACGGATGGATTCAGCATTGGCGGCGTTCTGCTTGATTTTTCTGGAGGAGTTTTCAACTACTCACAGATGGCCGTTCAATCTATAGATCAAGGTTTCTCATAATCAACCATTCATACTGTATTAGAGCTCTCTCCATCGCTTTAGCTCTCTCTGTTTCTGACAGTGTCTCTGTTTCTAGGTTCATGGGTGAACTTCCTTGGAAACGCTGGGAAAGTACTTATATCCTTGGTATGACAACTCAACAGTCTGATTCCCCTTTCTCTCTCCGACAAACCCCATAATTTTATTAAACTCGTGATTTATAATGCAGGTGACTATATTCTATGATTCAGTGTTGATGTGTCAGCACTATGTAGTGTATCATGGGAAGAAAGCAGCTGGAACTTATCCCAAACCTAATGACAAAACCGGAGAGCCGCTTATCCGTGAAACTTCAACAGATGATGTTACAGATCAACAAACAAAGGGTCTGCAGAAATATTGTGATCCGTCTTTACCGCAAGAGCAGGTGTAAATGTGTAATGTAGTGTGCACTCCATTGTAACTAAAATTTACCCTGACCGTGAGGTTGTAGGAATTCAATGAATGATTCTATTTTATTTTCGTCCCCATTCATGAATCAAAGTTATTAAATGCACAAACATTTATACATGCCAGATACATAAAGATCTAGTCCTTTTAAAAAATGTATATGTATAAAGTTAATATCATTTTAAAGCGTAATGCTTAAACTAAAACTAATATCATTTCCCATAAAGTTATATTTATTTTTTTATACTTTTTTGAATCCTAATTTAAAAAAATTTAATGGAGCGTTACATTACTAAATTAACTTCAGATTGGTTCACCTTCTTTAATATTTACAAGATATATTGTGGTATTTAATTAATATCGATGAGAAAAACATGAAACGCTCGTAGAAAAGGAAAAGACGCGACCTCAGTTTCCCTGCCACTTTTCTTTTTCCAAGCGAACCGGTTAGAAGGCCCTAAAATTCTACGTTACAGTTCTTCCGATTCGGATCGCTCTGCATATCATCTTTGGGTATCATTTAACTATATCTAGTGCGTTCGATTTCCTCCTTTCTCTGCTGCCGTCTCAGCGGATTCTACCCCTTCCCTCCTCTCTTTTCTCACTGTCTCTCCTGCTTGCTTCCCAAACTCTCAATTCTTATCATGATCAACACAGGTACCTTTACAAATCCTCCGCTAACTATGGTTTATTCCCTGCCCAAATCTATCCGGCTTTTGTTTTTCGCTTTTTCCGTATGATTTCATTTGAAATTTAGTTTCTGAACTAATCAAGTTTACTAGGTGCGCTCTGATTGTTTGAAGATAATGCTACTATTGGAAATGTTTCCTTTCGGTACCACTTGCTTTCAGATTGTTTTTATCTCGTATTGGGGTCCGTTTTCCTTCCTGCATACATTGACTTCCAGTGGTTGAAATTCTAGCTTCTATTCTAAAAAAGACTAGTATTGTCGACGGCAGCACGGTTCCCTTAGCTCCTATTCTAAAAAAGACTAGTATGGTCGACGGCAGCATGGTTCCCTATGATTTGCGTTGTGTGCATTCCTCGTACAGTCGAGCTCCAGATGACTGTTAACCGTGAGACATTTTTGTCGCTTGGACATATGCCAACAGGACCATGGATTCATTCTTTGTATTACTTTGCTGTTTTTTATCTTTCTCCTGCTGAAACATAAGTCTGTCACTTTCCCGATTCCTCTACAAAAGTAAGAAATTGGAGTACGGTTATGGGTTTAGACCTGCCTGGGTTTAGTGTAAATTATATTTGCATATTAAATATTACAGTTCATGAGAAATTTTAAAAAGCGCATGCTTAGCTCGTTAGAATAACAAATTAGTAAGAAATTACGTGTATGATGCAGATTTATTTTAGTAGTATGATACTATTATCTGGAATTGTAAAGCATGGGAGTGAAAGTGATATGTTATTGTCTCTGTTATTTTCATTTTGATAAGTTTCATCATTTCTCCAATCTTCCTTGTATGACTTTCTCATCTTCTGCTGCTACGGCACATTTTTTCCCTTACTTTTTTTTTGGTATGTTCACATAAAGGTCCATGGAGAGTATAGAACCTGATATAAAAAAACATCCGCCAGAATATTATGTGCAAAATGAAGATCAAATATCTCCTGGAGCAGTAATTGACGTTGGACAACAGAGTCAAAGCCCCAAGGCTTCCTCAATTGCAGATAGCGACATGGTCATTGATACTGAGAATGAGTGTACAAGCCCGAATGTTGGTCCTGTTGACCCAAGTCAGATGGGAAATGATGATGATTGTCTGAATTCAAACATTTCTTGTGATCACAATTTTCAGATTGAGGATGTGAATGGAATTCTCTCTCAGGAATCAGACATCTCCTCTGTTGATGTATCAAGTAACATTGATGTCATAAAAACTGAGGGGAAGCTGTCCATGGAACCAAAAGTCGGCATGGAGTTTGATTCAGAAGACCATGCTTACAAGTGTTATAGCAGGTATGCTGTTTTGAAAGGTTTCAGCGTAAGAAAAGATTTTGTCAACAAAAGTAGGGTGAATGGTGCAGTGGTATCTAGAAGATACACTTGCTACAGGCAGGGTTATCGGCCTAATAAACATAATGCCAATGTGAGGAAATCCCAGCCAGAAACAAGGACTGGATGCCTGGCCCATATGACTATCAACCGTCTTCCCAATGGCAAGTTTCGTGTCACTCACTTTGAAACAGAGCACAATCATGAGTTTGCAACACCCTGTACTGTTCATATGTTACCATCGCAGAGAAGATTGAGTTTTGCTCAAGCAGTTGAATCTAACGTGTCTAACAATTCTGTGTTGGATGGGGTACCAAAACTTGGAATGGGATTTGATTCAGAAGATCATGCATATGAGTTTTATAATACATATGCTGGACGTGTAGGTTTCAGTGTTAGGAAAGATTATGTAAATAGAAGTAAAATTGATGGTGCTGTAGCATCTAGAAGGTTCACATGCTTTCGAGAAGGCTTTCGGCAGAAAGACAAACGTGACATGAATGGGAAGAGGCATCGAAAAGAAACTAGAATTGGATGTTTAGCACAACTGGTAATTTCTCGTCAACCTGATGGTAGATATTGTGTAACTCATTTTGAAGAAAAGCATAATCATGAGCTTGTTGCTGTTTGTAGAGTTCACATGTTACGATCACAGAAGAGAATAGCCACGAATCAAGCCATTAAGAGCAACATCGTTGATGATTCCAGGGTGCTTCCTAAGTCCGGATCAAATTTCAGGGCTATTGAAGGTTTAGATGATCGGGGTTGTGACCCCATAGAATATGGAAATAAATTGCCTTTCAGGCGTACAAGAGAAATGAAAGAGGGAGAAGTTGAAAAGCTAAAGCATCACTTGCAAAGCAAGCGATCAAAAAATCCTTCCTTCTTCTATGCTTTCCAACTTGATTCTGATGATCAAATAACCAATATGTTTTGGGCAGACACAAAGATGGTAGGAGACTACTGTGATTTTGGTGATGTTGTTTGCTTTGATTGTAGTTACAGATTTTGTAGAGACTCCCGCCCATTTGCTCCATTTCTTGGTGTCAATAATCACAAGCAAATGACTATCTTTGGGGCTGCGCTTCTATATGATGAAACGATTGAATCTTTCAAGTGGCTATTTCAAGTTTTCTTGGAGGCAATGTCCGGAAGACAGCCAAAGACAATTCTTATAGATCAAGATGATATAATAACTGAAGCAGTCTCTTCTGTCTTGCATGAATCTAACTGCCAAATCTGTGCATGGCATGTGTACCAAAATACACTAAATCAACTCAGTCACATGCTGGTGGGATCTAATTCTTTTGTTAATGATTTGAGAAGCTGCTTTTTTGATAATGAGGAGGAGGAAGACTTTTGTAATGCATGGAATGATTTCCTGGGCAGGTATAATCTTTGGGAAAATGAATGGTTGTGTCGAATATATGAAAATAGAGACAATTGGGCCTTAGCACATGGAAGGCAAAATTTCTGTGCTGACATAACGAGTGTGCTGTGGAGAGAAAATCTTACTGGTAGCTTGAAGAAGCACCTAACAAATGATACTGATGTGCTATCATTTCTCAAGTATCTTGGGAAGGAGGGGGCTGATTGGCACTATAAGGAATTGAAAGCCAACTATGATATGAGCCAGCGTTTGCCGACACTGATGGGAGATGTGATTCTTTTGAAGCATGCAAGAGATCCATACACACCAAAGATATTTGAGTTATTCCAGAAAGAATATGAAACTTGTTTAAATCTAGTGATAAAGCATTGCAGTGAGAGCGGATCACTGTACAGGTATGGAGTTAGCATATATGAACACGTACGAGAGTATACAGTTACCTTTGATTTATCTAATGAGGCTGTCAGCTGCAGCTGTATGAAATTTGAGTCGATGGGAGTCTTATGCAGCCATGCATTGAAAATTCTTGATTACAAGAATATAAGGATACTTCCATCATTGTACATCTTAAAGAGATGGACAAAAAATGCAAGACTTGATTTTTGGCGGCAAACTTGAAAACACTATTAGAAGTGGATGGTGAACGTTATGTTCCTGTAAAGGTGATAATCACATGAATTGGTACTACATTATCATTAATTCTACAAGGAATCATTTTATTTGGTCACATGACTTTCGAATGTCCAAAGAGCAGCTATGTGTATAGTGTAACGTTGTCTCCCTGAATTGGGGATCACGGACGCATCATATAAATAAATCATTGGCTTCATGGAAGATGATATCTTGTCTTTTTTGGTGGTGATTAATAGCTTACGAGTTATTGACCAATGAGGGCACCACTTGCATACATTTTTTAAAGAATTTTTTTTCTCTTTCCCCTTTATCGCCAATTCTATTCATAGAGGAGACGTAATGCAGAATAATAAAGCAAACAAAAGTAGTTCTCTTGTGGAAGGACCGTAGACTACTATTATGCATGATCAATGATTTTTAAATGGTACATGCCGTTTCTGCAAGCATCATTTGCTTGCATTTTTAATCATCTAAATCAAATGTTATGCCAAGTTCTGCGACATTTTCTGGTGATGCCCTGCTCTGGCCGTTGCGTAAGTTCTTGATTGCTGTCATTTTGGTTTCCATGCTTAATATTAGGCGATGCATTCTCCTGCGTAATCATCCTGGAACTTGAAATTAGATGATGGTTGGAGCTTCGCCCATTCGTTTCTAGATAATTCTTGGTGCCATTGTTTCTCGTTGTAGTTTTCTGAGGAGTCAGACAGGATTTGGCCCATAACCTACTGGTAGTAGGTTTCTTTCCTTGTTTGGGTGACTCAGGGTGCGTCAATTGGCACTGCAAGGGGAAAAGGGAAACAGAAATTAACTCTGATTATGAACTTTAGGCTTCTTAGGGAACTCAATAATGGTGCCATGGGATCAATCACTAAATTGAAAGTAGAAAATTGAGAAAGATACCTTGTTTGTCTCGTTCTTTAATTCTTTCCTTTCCTTGTAAAAATCAGGTAGTGGCCTGGCTTTAAAGCAAAAGCTTTGACGGAGTTTTCTGATTTCTATTTCTGCTTTCTCCTGCACATTAAGACGATCGAATTTGAGTATTTTTTATTGATCCGATGACCCTACCACTCTTGGTGTTAATTTCGGTTGTGAAACCACCTTTAGCTTTGTATGTAGCTGCACCTTTTGTGCCTCATTGGCGTTGAACTTCTCTTCCAGTTTCTGCATTCCATGAAGATCAATTAGACAAAGAAAGAATCAAATTTTAAGTAAAGCCCACAAATTTGAGTCAACTGGATTATGTGAGAAACAAGTTTCGGAGCTTTGCCTTCTTTCTTCTGGCAGCCCTTTCATCGGTTCTCAAGCTGAAAGGGGAGGATATAATCGGAGATCTCATTTTATTCCTGCAAGCATTCAACATTTAAAAAGTTAAATTTTGAAATATTGATCTAAACCCGAAATTAATGACCACGAATAAAACAAAATGAATTCTCTTAAAGACACGGATAATTGCTGGTAGAGGTACCTGCGATGCTATTCAATCAATCATTTAGATGATAATTGGTACATGAAAAATTAATTTTCCCAAACCGATGGGAACTGCTAAGAATATGAGTTTGGTATGTCTGCTATACAAATTGGTAATGTCTCTATTTGCAGTAGCAGCAAACATTGGCATGTCTCTTTTGCGCTAGCAAAATTCTTCATATAACCTCTATGATATATGATTCTGAATTCTGTCAAGAAGACCAGAACCCTGGAGTTTTAATAGAAAATAATGTTAAGAACTAACTTACTCTGTAGAGGGCAAGCGCCGCTTGGGTCCAGCTGTATTGCTACTCGATGCTAATGAACCAACAGGGGTCTTGGTCCTGCAGTGTTACAAAAGTAACATCGACATCATTTCATAATCAGCAAGAACAGTAGGAAACTGATGTGTATCAGTTACCTTCTCTTTTCTGTCAGCGAGGTCAATTCAGGAGGCTTTTGTAACTGATTCTTCGAAACCTATAGCAATTAAACGGCAATTTGAAGTTGATAGGGACAAAAAAAAACACATATTTGTTGACATGACAAAATAAGAAGACCAGAATACCATGGTTGGGGTTCTTAAGGGAGTCGAACTATTATCCTTTGAAGCTTTGGAAGAAGCATTCCCAACTCTTGCACCCTCAAACTTCCTCATGACTGATGCAGTCAATCTATTGAGTTCTCCAATGGGTGTGAAATTAACTGTTGATTTCTTCTTTTCAACCGATCTAATGGGTGTGGAATTAACTGTCGATCTCTTCTTATCAACCGAGCTAATGGGTGTGGAATTAACGGTTGATCTCTTCTTATCAACCAAGCTAATGGGTGTGGAATTTACGGTTGATCTCTTCTTATCAACTGAACCAATGGGTGTGAAATTAACGGTTGATCTCTTTTCATCAACCGAGCTTAATGCAGGTTTTTTGCTGCTCATGGGGGTACCCAAAATGTTTTCTTTTTTGTGAGAAATGGGTTTGGCAGGTGTCAAGTTGAACTTGGAAGTTTCATTAGACTTGCACGACTTCAGGGAAGAGGCTGGTGGTTTTTTGGTGCTCATCGGTGCCAAAACTTCATCCTCATAATTACCACCATGCTACAATAAACAACACGAGAATCTTAAACATGAAATGTTCACCGGTTACAGATAAACATGATCACATTTAAGTATTCTACCTTCTTTTCAATTGCGTCCTTCTGGGTCTGAACACCTTCAACCTGGTTTTGTGATTCAACCTTGATTGAATCAGTCACAAGAGGCTGGCATTCCTCCGCTCTGTTAAAATATGGTATATCTGAATTTGAGTAGCTGCTACTATCGCTGGGTATGGCATTTGGCTCGAAAATAACAACCTTAACTTGTTCTTCATTGTGACCTGCGTCAGAGGTTGGACTTGTGGCCTGATAATGAGGGGTACGATGAGCTGTGTTGTCGTGTTCTTGGTTGGTGACATTGTTTGACGGAGCATTATTTGCTTGTTCAAGCAAAGCAGCAGCCTTTTGAGCAGCGAGTTTCTTGTAATGAGCTTCAAAGAAAGCTTTCTTCTCTGCAACTGATCCGGGCCGTGAATACCTCTCGGCCTCTTCGACGTAGCGATTGTGAGAGAAAGAAGACCATTTCTCCCATGCCAGAGACTCCGAACCAAACCTCCCAAATGAAATTGACTGCCCGAATGCATGAATTAGGTCGCTCTGAAACGCACAAATTTTCACAGGTTTTTCAAGCCAGACAACATAACCGTTTCATAAAAAGGCAAAAGTGGTTAAACTTAACGGTTTAATTGTGGAAGACTGGTCCGGGGAAAGAAAGAGCAGAGGAAGAAGTTAAAGATTCAATTTTTGTGTTTCGTCGTGAAGGAGGAGGAAGAGACGAAAGGATTTTTGAGAAGGGGTTGAAGAACTGACCTCGTTGGCTTCGTTGGGAATGCCGGAAGCATAGCAGAATGGTTGTTGTTGCAAAAGACAGGCCGATTCTCCCATGTTTCTGGCTTTCTGCAACGTCGAAGCCTCTCAAAAGATCTGATCTTTTTTTAGATTTTACTACTCTTTTGATTGTCGTTTTTATTTATGTGGCCCTTCTTGTTTCCTCTTCTTCCTTTTCTGTTTTGGTTGGTCGGAGGCCCTTCGCCATTAGGGACCGTTCAAAATTTGAAATTTAAATCGAAAGCTGTGCCCTATGCGTTGAAGCCGACAGCTTCGAGTTGTAAAACAAGTTGTACTGCGCAAAGTCTTGGTCTGGCCATGTTATCATCCACCTCCTCTGATATTTATTTTTATGTTAAGGAGATTTATCGGTTCTTCTTCATAAAATATATAAAAATTAGATTTTATTTTATTTGCTCAATATCAATTTTTATGTACTTATCCTTCCTCTTCCTGTTAATATAAAAGTTAAGAGGAATTTAGTTGTTTTATAAGATACAGTTTGATTTGTCAATATTAAGAATAAAAATTTCTTAAATAGGTTAATATATTTTTTTTGTCTCACCAATTTTACCATACTCTCTCTTATTACTTTTTCCCTATATCTTATTTATTGACTCTCTCTTTACCCCTATTTAATAAAGGCACATTTAAAAAAATATTATATATCTTACATATTTATTATTTTTAACTATTTTTAATTAATTTTTAGATATGCATAAATTAGTTATTTACACTTTATATTTTAAATGGAAAGTAGTATCATTTTGTTACTCTTTATATTTTGGATTAGCTTTTAAAAAACATTCTATAAAAAATTGATTTTAAAATATTTTTGGAAAATATTTTTTTTATAAAAAATTATTTTAAAAAATTTGTAATAAATATTTGTCGAAAACCATAACTTTAAATGATCAAATTATATTTTTTTTATAATTATTTTTTATAATAAAATATGTGTTTAATTATTTTTAGATTTAAATTATAGTTTGGAAATAAGAGCAACTTTTTTTAACACAAACAATACAGACAACCAAATCTCCAACTTCATACTCAACCATTAGTTTCGTTTGAATTTGAGGATTTTCTCTTTTGTTCAGCTCTTTTTTCCCCCATCACCAGGGCTCTTTTTTTTTTTTTACCATTGCATTATGAGAGGTCAAATTTTGGCGTCGCCCACATCACACCACCACCGCTTACTTCTATGAGCCGTTTTAAAGAAAAGTTTAAGTAATTTAATAAAAAAACCCTCAAAATACAGTTCTTTTTCCAGCCAAAGAAAGCCAAAAACAAGAAAACAAAGGAAAGGAAAATAACTCATATTACTGTTGAATTTAGGAAGGGTGTCATTTTTTGCATGTTCTAGAGCCAGAGAAGGTTGATTAAGTCTTGACTGCATATGGAAGAGTTTTAACTAATCATTTTTGATTTAGTATTTTGAGGGCAATCTAGTTTGACGGATTTAAGTAATTAATCTGCATTACAAATATCATTTTGCAGCAAAAATATTTGAAAACTGTTAGAAACAGTAATCAAAATAGAGGATCCGTCTTTGAAGTTTGGGTCATATGGGTCAAACACCACCCCAGGAAAGGCATACAGTAGATCTCATGTCGTGCTGACTATGCCCAGATTCATGACATCCACATCCATCCATATATATTCATTAAAATAAAAACAAGATATAATAATATATACATTGAGAAAATTAATATGCAAGTCCCTGTCATCACATGCCCTTATTAATTCCTTCCCTAGATATCCTTTGTCTTGATATTTGCTTATTACCTAAATGTTTTCTTTACTAATTAAACAACTTTCTTCAATTAATAAATTTTATTTAGGATAATTTTAAAATTTAAAAAATATTAACTAATTTTAATTAAATTTATCAATCTATGTAAAATATTTAATAAGCCTTTGTAATAACAACAGGAGGAAGTAATTTTAAATTTTTTTAAAGTAAATTTATGATATCTACTGTTAAAAATAATTATTAATATTTTTACATTGTAAATTTTTTATAGGGGCTCTAGTGCTGGCAGTGACACCTGCGCTATAAATAGTAGTAATTGGATCAACAATGTAGGGTCCAGATCCAGGGCCCAGGCCCAAATTAAGTGGGATTTAATTAACACAGAATTATTGATAATTCACCTGTTTGGATGGGATTTTAAAAACGGATTTATAAAAAAATGGGCTTATGGACAGTTTATGGAAAAAAGCTTTTAGAGAAGAGTTTATGAGAAAAAAATAATTTTGGATAAATGAGTATTTGGATAGTTATTTTTAGAATAACTTTTTATATTGGTAAATTACCAAAAAGGGTATGATTTGATTTAAAGTAAGAGATATGAGAGAGGTAGAGAAAAAATAAGAGAGAGGAGATGAGAGAGGAGATAGGAGAGAGGGTAAAAAATAGAGATAAAATAAGAGAGAGGAGAGAGGAGAGGGGTAGAGATGAGAGAGGAGAGATGGTGTAAGAAAAAGTAGGGGTAAGATAGTAATTGGATAGTCCATAAGCTCTTTTACCATTGAAAAAGCTGATTTTAATAGCTTATTCAAAACCATAATTTTATCCAAAAATACTTATGGACAAATATGACTGTTTATTTTAAAATTTTCTTAAACTAAAGTTTTACAAAAAAAAACTTCTAAAACTATAGTTTAGAAGATATCCAAACACACCCAATAACCGACAGAAATAAGCGACCATGCGAAGAAACCTTCGATACTCCATGATGATGCCTGCGACCTCTTTTCCGAAGCAGACAATAAAAAGTTATGATCTCATTATTCTCAAGCCCCCACATGTGAATGTTTCAGCACTTCAATCCAAACTGATTATAAAAAAAAAACAAGTAATTACAGAAGTCCAACTCCCATTTAGTTAATATTATCTCCTGATTTAAAAACTTTTAAATTATACCCTATACTTTGTTCAATCACAACTCTAAATTATGATCTTATATATCTTTTATCAATAATTAAAAAAAAAGATTGCATATGAAGCGCACCAATAATTTAAAATAATTGTTCCTAAATTCAGAAATTGTGATGAACCAATTAATAATTGTATATACACAAGAAGTTCCGCCAGGTTCATGCATGGTGTAAGTTGAAGGAGATTCCCATTCGAATATATTGATTCCAGTGCTTAGCACGACCCACTTCTAATCATTTAAGTAAGCCGCATTATACATCACATTCTAAAGTTGCACGAGTCCTTAATTCGTCCCAACATGCACACACTTCTATTAATTAAGCATGTTTAAGTGCTTAATTGTACGTATTACATAATACTGCCTACTCTCTCTTTCATACACAGTCACGGGTCATCATTTGGCTACCTATCTGGCTATACATAAACAGACTGTCTAGTTAATTATACTGCTTTTAAAGCTAAATGTGGGAATGAATATGGAAACAAACCCAAGAAAAGAAGTCATGGGATCGATAAAAACAAAGTGCGTCTGATCAAACTCAATTATTGTTATGATCTAAAAGACACGAGGGACCAAAGTGAGAGAACCTGGCCATATGGATGATGATGCGTGCCACCACTTGAATAAAATCTACACACGGCCACTTACAGAGGAGACAAGAACAAGTCATGATAATTCTTATCTCAAGCCTGTATTAATCCCGAGTATAATGAAATGAAACACCAAGCGATCCATCACACGTCTCCAATTCATTCGCATTCAATATGAAAATTAAAGCATCATCACATGCCCAAGTCAATAAGCATTAATTCTCGCCACTGAACCAGAAAAGAAAATAACTGCATACGTAACGTAGCAAACTTGTTTACATTTAGTTTTTCCTCAGAGATTGTCAAAGTTGTAATAAGGGTTCTTATAGTGGATTATCTATTTCCAAGGTAGAAATTAAGATCCTGATCCAGAGGATCGAAGCCATCCCATTGCAGAATGGATTCCATACTAATACTATCAACCCATTCCATTAAAGAGTTTTCCTGCAGATAAGACGATTCACTCATGGAAAGGTGGCCAGAATCGTCCAGAGAAAAAGATGAAGAGCTTGTACTGGTGTTTTTCTCTTGGTTCATCATCCATGATCCCAAGTCCAAGTCGTCGGAGCATACTTTGTCGTTTGTGTTCGGAAGATCATAGGTATCATCCCAAGTTGTTACCTTGTTTAATTCTTCCTTGTTCTTTCCTTGTTCTTCTGAAAGAACCTGAGTGCAGACGCTTCCGTTGGAGGAGGACTTCATTATCATCTCCACATTTTCTTCAGAACTCGGCCTTGACTGGTTTCTGATCTGTTTCTTACTATCAGTGACTACTTCCTTTTGCACTTGCTGAATCTGCATGTGTGTCACAGGATCCAGACCCATGAGCTTCATCTTCTTCTTGATCCTCGTGTTCCAATGGTTCTTGATCTCATTGTCTGTTCTCCCAGGAAAATGTGCAGCAATCTTAGACCATCTGACAGTTAAAATGTGATCATAATTCCTTGCGTTAGTGTAAGACTAATGAACAGTCATCATCATCCAAATATATAGATACGTCTGGTCAGAAAATGATTACCTGTTACCAAGACGTGAATGTAGCTGAATAATTTGATCCTCTTCCGTTTCAGTGAAGCCACCTCTCTTGAGGTCAGGCCTCAGATAATTGATCCATCTCAATCTGCAGCTCTTCCCACATCTCAGAAGACCTTCAATGAATCACATCCATCGATTCAGATGCATATATATATATATATAGCAATCAAAAAAGGGAAAGAATGAATAATTGTGAAGAGAGCATATACCTGCAAGCTTGGGAACCATGCGCCAACAATGGATGCCGTTGTTGAGAATGAAGTTGATGAGCTTGTGATCTTCCTCAATAGTCCAAGGGCCTCGTTTCAGGCCGATCTTATCACAACAAGGCTGCCTTCCCATATTTGGAAACTGGTGTCGTGTTGACGAAAGGGAGAGTACAGTGAGTGGACCATATAAAAGAGGAGGGATAGCTGCTTATAAATTAAAGCAGCTTCAGTTGGAAGCAAAGATGCCGCCAGATCATTCACACATATTAAAATCGGCACTGTGTCGCCTCAGAGGGGAGATTCATGATTGGACGGAAAGCATTCCGTTCAAAGCTAACCAAAAAACAAGTATGGAGGCTCGTCATTATCTTAAAAAGCCTCACCACTCTCATTAATTAGAAGGAGAAGAACCAGAAGTCGTACGTGGCTCATCTTTCCACGTTGACAAGTTATATTATTTTTAATACATATACATAAGGTGGTGGTACCAGAACTTTTATGTGGTTGTTTTATAGTCTAAGAAGCATAAAAATAAAAGGGGGTTGATAGGATTCCTCTTAGCTTGGTCCGCAAAAGGCTGGCCAGCTTTGTCGTAGCAGACAAACTTTCTTTTAGCAAAGAGATGCTTTCTCAGCCTAGTATCAAAGTCTCCTCAAATTCCACCCATGGATTCACTTACCACTTTGGTAAAACGTAACATACATCCATGTCACACTCTTTGGGTAATTAATATAATTACTTAATAAAGTAGGAAAAGGACATCACTATATATATATAAAATTGAAAGGGATATATATATATATAATCCCAAGTAAAGTGAAGTTGATATAATCATTGAAAAATGAAAGAGTGGTTTAAAGTGATCACCAACTACATAAAATATGTCTTCATCATCGCTGGACGCTGGTGTTTCACTGGAGTAGACTGCATGACCAAGTTGTTTAATTTAAAGGACTTGATTTGTGACTAATTAAGAATATATATAGTTTATTAATTAATTTGTGATGGATGTGAAGGGATCAAAGGACCCAAAAATAGAGCAGAAAATGAGAACCTCAATAATAATGATTCTGCAGAGGAGGGGACAATGGGGGTCGCTTTGAAAAAAGTTTAGCACATACGCCGAACATCTCCGCACGATCACGCAGGTTAGCCTCAAAAACACTTCAAATTCATATATTAATTATAGGATTTATTACCTCTCACTTTGCATATTCCACATACGCCGAGGTTGTCCAGTACGTAAGAAAAGTTAAAATTCCACATTTGGTCGTTGATCCTTATGCTGCTCCCTTGTCACATCTCTTGGTAATTTCAGTTCAGTTTGCTTTTCTTTTTCTTTTTTTTTTAAATGAATAGTTCAAAGTTGAAGCTAGCTTTTCCCTTCTCTCTCTAGCATTCAAGTTTAACATTTTGATTTACATAAACGTTCCCGATTTATTTTACGTTTCAATGTTCCATGCTGGCATGCTTTTATTCGGCGGCGTTAATTTAATCATACTTATGATATTTTCGTTGAAAAGCCTAACCACAATAATAATAAAAATGGGGAAATACTACATTAGCACATTTACAGGTGAACTTTTTCGGGAAAACTAAGATGTTCTAAGCTTCCAGAAACTTTTATTGCTTGCAAGGTATCAACTTTGCAAATTTAAAAATTATTATCTTCACGTCAACACAGCTGTGTTTATTCAAATATATATATATATATATATATATATATATATATATATATATATTTGTGCCGAAATGAGAAAGGGAGATCTTTATAGATTTGGTTAATTTTGAGGACTCGAATATATAGGATTGTAACGAATATATATTGTTTGACTTTTACTTATCATTATTGAATCCTCTTTCCGTCTTTCTGAAACAGTAAAACACAAATATAAATGGAAACATGTGTTGAGGGAGAAAACAATAAACTGGTAATTAATGGAGGTGAAATTAATGAAGCAATAGAAGACTGAAGGGATGGGGGATGAAATGGTTGACTTTGGGCACGAGAGATTCTTGTTCATGTACGTGCCATGCGTTGAACCAAAGGACGACACCATTGCTACCTTCAAGAGAACAACAATAGAGTACACACATGCATGTATCATACATCCCCCCAGTTTCGTATATTCCTACTCTATGTACTATAGTGCAACACAAACTAATCAAATTAAGATTGATGCATGATTGGGGTCGTTGGGTTCATGCACCAGAATATTCCCCGATATCTCTAGCGATCTAAGCAATTCATCATTTCGACAACCATTTTGTATCACTCTATTCCTATATGTAAGTCACTTATATCTCTTTCTTATAGATTAATAAATGTATTAAATTGATAAAATTTCTCACATTTACCCTTTTTAATTGAAAGAAAGGTTATCAGTTATATATCCTACAAATAACTTATATTTAAGGCTGAATTTTTTTCTTAAAAGTGATTTACATATAGAAATATAGTGGTACTACTTTTAATCATACAATGGCTAATTAAGAAGTTAATAAATCAAGCACTGCCGATGATCCATTAGACTACACACCCCCTCCCTTGCTTCTTGTTTAATTATTCTCTCTCCCTCTCTCTTGTATTTGTTTCATTGGTGGGATAGGAGCAAATGAAGAGGAAAAAGAGAAGGGCGAGGGAATGAAGAAACAACTAATCCCAACCTGCACTCCCCCTCCTAAGTTGTCAATTACACCCACCTACTCGGCATTACACCCTCCTTCCTTCCTTCTTTATTCTTCCTCCAACAGCACCGTATTTCCTCCCAGATCCTCCATGTTTTCTAGTCTAGTTGTCAAATATTTCACCAGTCAAACACATGACGAGTGAATACTTTTTTATACGAATTCATTTAAAAATACACATAACTTATTAAGGAGTTATAATTGAATAATGTAACAATAAAAAACATAAGTGAGTTGCATGTGGGGTTTTTGGGCTTTTGTCTTGGGAGGGTGAAGCGTGACATGTCGACTAAGGAGTCAGCTATAAAACCCAAGAGAGGCGGCGAGATTGATGGGTCATGAGTTAGGGTTTGAGCCCAAGCCCATTATGGGTAGCAACTGAAGAAGACGGGGGTGTAAAAGATGCTGTTGGAATTATGGCAATGGATGATGGTTCAATTAATTAATCATTAATTGCCGCTTTATTCGGGGCCGTAGCAAAGTGGTTTCCTGGTAGCCTGCATCTCCCCTTCATGTAAGTGAACGGCCAACACCAAGAAAATCGAAAGCCTGTGTTAGTGGTGTTTGTCTCGATGCACTTTCCAAATACATAAGTGTGAAGTGGCATAATGCATAAAGGTCAGTGGGAGTGTAATTTTTAATAAGGAATGGAAATGGAAAATGCATGGGCAGCACTATAACGACCGCATGTAACCCGACATGTACGCTACGGGGGATGATACTCAGATTTATCCATTTACACCTCCCTCCTCTCCTTCCTCCCTCTCTCTCTCTATCTCCCCTTCCCATCTTTCCCCTGTCACGAAACAAGAACGACGACGAGAAAACATCGGCATCCACCGAATGACATGACGCACGCCGACGAGCATTCCCATTTCATTCCACTCCGTGCCTTCTGCTTGCCATGAAAGATCGTCGGAGACGGGAGAGGCACAAGAGCATATTGATACCAGAAACGTTGAACGAGAATCTGATAAATGTGGTGCACCATTTTCGCCTGAAGGATGGATATGTGGCGGTGGATGTGAACCGGGGCGCGACGGTGATAAATCATTACAAGTACCAGGTGTGGAAGATTTTCAAGGACAAGTTTCAGAGGAGGGTGTCCTCATATGTGGTTGAATGGAAGACAGGAGAGTTTTTTTTTTATTATTATTATTTTAAAATTTCGAACGAGGATGACGTGGAAATCAATGAGAGTAAATAGAGAGAGTTGATTGGTTGGGTGTTCATGTACATAGTCCGCAGAAACACAATATAGTTCAACGGAGACACGTTGTTAGGAGGAAGACACGAGTTGTACGTAGATGCTCCCTTTACCACGACATGATGCTCACTCAAATGACTTGACTTACTTAACCCCCTGAAAATAAGCTATTATTATAATTTGTCTAATATAGGACATGAATAATACGTATTTAAAAAGACTAGCGATGCCAGATCATAATTCCTGCATCCTAGCATGTCGCTTTAGTTCTAATTACCATTAGACGCTCTTTTTGGGCACAATACGAAGTGAAGGCAGCTACAATAAATAGCGTGATGTTTGAATACTGATACAATTTTGGCAAACAAAGAATATAGAGAATGTAGCAAGGTTGTGTTTGAAAAAAAAAAGTTGTACGCAGAAATGTCTTACGTTACTCAATATATCATTATAATGTTTTTTTATTAAAGTTAATTCTTTCGGTGTTACATTGCTAATTGCTAAATCATTATCAAATACATCGTCGATATTCATAATTTTGATTTAAAGTGAATAAAACATATTTAAAATATAGAGATAGCAATTCAAATAAATTTAAAAAATTTCAAAGATAGAAAGTATGAGAAATGCATACACAGATTAAGCTGGCAAAAAAAAAAGCATATACAGATTAAACTGCAAACATCGTCTTCATGACTTAAATAAGATTATTTGAGATATTATATTGGGCTCGTTTGGATATACTTTTAAAAAATAATTTATAAAAAAAAATTTTGGACAGTTTTAGAAAAAAGTTTCTGAATAAGAGTTTATGAAAAAAAAATTGATTATAAATAAATGAGTATTTAGATGATTATTACTAAAAGAATTTTTATAATTAATAAATTACTAAAAATAGTATGAGATAAATAAAAAAAAGATTAACCCACACCTTTGTGTTTTTTCCTCTTCTTCCATTGTTCACCTTTACAATGACAACAACAGAGCTAGAGCTAAAGACGCCTGACAATGAAGGAACTGAAGACGACGACGACGACTTCTGAAGACGGATGAGCTGAAGACAAGAAGTAGCGACAGAGGAAGAAGACGAAGACTAACACCACCGCCTGAATGACGACTCAGCGACCCACCTTAACAGCAAGCTTCAACGGCAAAGGCACAACGATGGCGAAGAACCTAAACAGAAGATGACAACTAGGAAGAGAGAAGAGGGATAAGAGAAGAGAGAGTGATAGAAAAAAAGAGATAAAATAATAAATGAGTAATCCAGAAATTTTTTTACCGTTCTAAAAGTTATTCCCAATAATTTATTTAAAATCATAGTTTTAGTCCAAAAATTATTTTAGACAAATATAATTGTTTGTTTTAAAAAAATTTTAAAATAAAATTTAAACTAAAAACTCTTTAACACCTAGATTTTAATTCAATCCAAACACACACACACATTTTATTTAATCTCACCAGTTTCGACTATTCTATTTATAGCCGAAACTAGCCGTTATATGACAAAGGCAAGTTGTCCAAAAAGGGCAAGGTAATTATAGCCGCTGCAATTGCCAACCCTGCAATTAAATTAAAAAAATTCGACCGTTAGGCCAAGATCATACAGTTCAAGATTCCTCCCGGATTTGTCTAACAACCTTTCTCTTCCTCCCTCCCTCCCTCTCCGCCTCTGACATCACAGACCCAAACCGTACGGAGCGGAAATGGTGAGCGAAGAACAAAGACGTAGCCAGCAGAACCGAAATAAACCCTCAACAGGAGGTATCTTCAGCCCCGGATTCAAATCTGCGGCTGCTTTGGCTGGTTGGGATGAGGAGGCCCTGCTAATCGCCAGCCTCGTCGTCGAAGACACCCCCGATAGAGCTTCGAAGCACCATAAACACTTTGATCTTAACATCAAGACTCCACCCACCAATTCAAGAAGGTATTTTCGCATCCTCTTGTCTCGTTATGGCCTGGTTCTTTATTATGTCGTCATTATCGCTCGACCATCAAGTATTGTTTTGATGTGGCATATGTCGTGTGTTTAGGAAACGCAGAGCCCAGAGGAGTCCACTTTCAATCCCGGTTACGGTTCTTGACCTTGACGAAGACGAGACTCCCAGAAAGGGTCAGTATCTCCTCTCTACTATTTTTATTTCATTTTTGTTAAATTCATGTTCTCTTCTTTATTCAAATGAGATCTGTTTGTGAGCAGATAATGTGAAGAAGAAGAAAGAAAACAGAACTGGTGCTAACGAAGGGAGAGGGAATGTTTTGACCCAGCAGACCCCTGGTTCTTCTTCTTCTTCGGGATCTGCTCTTCCCTGCATTATTAAACTCAGGGAGGAGCTTTCCTGCGCTGTAAGAGCTCTAATTCTTCATGAAGATCTCATCTTAATGTCAATTCCTCGTTCTCTTTTCCCGATTTGGCGTGCTGATATTTAATTCACTTTGCAGATTTGTTTGGAGATATGCTTTGAACCAAGTACTACTCCTTGTGGACACAGGTACATCTCCAATTCCATAGTTTTAAATTGCCTGATTATTCAAAATAACGACGGACTTTTTCGATGGCTTAATTCATTCATAGTCTGGTTTTTAATTCAACATCTACCTTTGTGCAGCTTTTGTAGAAAATGCATTCGATCTGCAGCGGATAAATGTGGAAGAAGGTGCCCAAAGTGTAGACAACTGATTAGGTAACTAGGAATAAGCCAGTTGTAATATGATACTCATGCTACCAAAACCTACTGTTGGCTTATCCCTTTTTTTCTGGGAATTTCAGTAATGGACGATCTTGCACCGTGAACACAGTTCTTTGGAATACAATACAGCTCATTTTTCCCAAGGAAGTGGAAGCAAGGAAAGCAACAGGCGCATTGAATATACGAGAAGCTCAGCAGCGCACAAGTCCAGAAACAGCATTCTATAATAACCTAAGGAGTCGAAGCACGCCCATATTCGAGGCACCAAGCAGAGGTACAACAAGTTGGAGGAGAAGAGTGATCACGACAACCCAAGATGTGGATGAAGATGCTGCATTGGCAAGATGGTTGCAGGGGGAGGAAAATGGAGCGGTTCAGAATAATAATTCAAGGACTCAGACCCCATCGTCGTCGTCGTCTTCAAGAGGGAGGTCAAGAAGAAGGATAACGAGCCAAGACGAGGATGCTGCTCTGGCTCTGAGGTTGCAGAGGGAAGAGTTTATGCAGGCTTTTAGGGGAAGCAAAGTACATTCTGACACAAGTGGGTCAACAATGTCTTCAGCTAGAGAAAATTTGAAGGCCATGGCATCCAGAGCCATCGATCTTCGAATCAGAGACCGAAGATTATAAATATATGACTGAACTAAAAGGTTTAATATTTGTTTAAGGGTGTATCCTCTTCATATCAAATATGCTTTTCTGATGCAGATGGAATGGAACCCCAAGAAGGTGTTCGTTCATTTTATAAATCAAGATAGCAAGTTCTAAATTGCTTTTACTTCATCACATGCGTCTTGTTAAAGCTGTGATCAAAGATATCAACCTAGATTCTATCGTCCTTGATATTTTCACTAAATCAAAAATTGAACTGACATCTATTTGATTTACAAGTACATAAGCATAACCTGATTGGTAGATTCTAGTTGGTATGTCTATCGGGTAGCCACAGCATACTCATCACTTGCCAAACAAAAAAAAACGCCTAAAATACATCGTAAACGACAATGCTTCCACTAAATTAGTTCCTTCGCACGCAAACCCACTAACACAAGGAAACCTCCTTTTTTGTTTTTTTCCTCCCACCATCTTTTTCTCTGGTAGTTTCTTCAACAAAGTTGAAAGAAACAAAGCGATCTTTGGCATCTGCAGAAAAGTGTTGTATCAGAGTCGGCAGGGGAGGAGGATGGCAATCTAAGCGAAAGCTGATGAACCAGAGATTTGAGAACAGTAAAAAAATCACAAGGTGGCCACCCATACCCTCAAAGTGATTCCAATATTGAGACCAGCAAGCCTGAGAACTGGCTTGGGGCACGAACGAGCATGCTTCATAATCAAAGATAGGAGGGCTCTTCTTCTATCTATCTGCATGAAGCCGCCGAATGATTCCCTTCCTTGGAGAGGAATCAGTGTGGGGGTTATTACCTCAAGATTTGTGATAATATCCCCAAGGCTATTATGTTAATGTCATCGCCTATTTAAAGAAAATGGGTGAGCACTACTTAGTCTTTGGTGTGAGAGAAACATCGGGCCGACCAAGAAACAAAGCACACTATGTCGGGAACCCGAGGTTTCGATTTTGGCTAATATATTCAACCAGCTGGTTATATCCTTGGTCATCTCAACATGTTAACTTATGTGCAAGTCTCTTTCACTCTTGAGTTGTCCAAGAATCAAAAGCCCCATTGAAAATCTTATTTCTTGCAGCGTTTTATCTGCAAACTCCATCAATTTATATTTTCAAATTCTCACAAGGTTTATTTCACTTGCAAAAGAAAGACCTCAAGAATTCTGAGGTCAGTGCGGTCTATTGAATAGCACAGAAGTGCACTTATCTTTATAGACTAATATACATCTCATTAAATTTCATATATTCTCATGAAAAGTAATACATCATGACCCACAAGAAAAAAAATGGCAGAGGAACGTCTAAAGTGGAGGTGCACGAGATTAATGCATCTTAAGCTCAACTAATCCTACTTACAGATAACTCTACATGTTACAAAAAATAGAACTGACAAGTGGAAAGAACAGGGAATCTGTCAACGACTAGAACCTTATCAGCACTGGAAAAAACTCATGTATATCACAAAATTCCAGGTAGTGGCAGCTAGAGAGTGATCAGAAGGCAGAAGCTAACTTCAAAGGCAGGCCTAATATGAGAATTCATGACCTCGAAGTGAAATATATTTCTTAACCCAGATGGCGATGTCTTCGGCACAAACCTGAGCCTGAGGGCTTTTTTGAAGTATGTCAAGCGTTGCAAACTCATGTACTGCATCCTTGTATTCAAGAACGGGTGCATCAACATTTACCTTCCGGAGCTCCTCCGAGTAAGCAATGGCACGATCCCTCATCCAGTCATGTTCTGCCACCACTGTCAATGTTGGAGGCATAAGCTTAAGAGGAGGCCCCCGGTTTGGAACAAGGGGATTAGCAGCTGGGTGATCCAGGCTAAATTCTTCCTCAGGCAGGAATAGTTTCCATGCAAGCATACCCATAGACTTGTCATAAAAGTAGGAGTTCGCCAACTTTATTTCCGAATGAGTAGGCAAATTTCCTATAAAGAAAGGATACATTAGAACTTGTGCCACCACCTTGACAGGGTCCAGAAGCTTGCCCGCTTCCACAGCTTTTCGAGCCACATAGTCTGCAATATTTGCACCACAGCTGACGCCGAGAAGAACACACCTGTTTCAGTATCAGTATAAAAACAAACGTTAAATGCATTATATGGACTAGCTTCAAACCATAAAAGAACGAAGCATGGCAAGAAGAAATCAAGAGTCCGTAATGAATTAAAGAGCTTATCCATAGAGAAGTTACCCAGCAATGTAAGCTTTTAGCACTGTATTTCAACTTACAAATTTTCAAACAAACATCCCTAATGGAGAGGCATAACGTTGTACAAATAACTAGTACTTAATCCACCATGCCCAACAAAGGTAACAAATAAAATCTTCATGAATTCAAGGATAATACCAAAATCAAGCAGAAAACGAAGAACACCTTAAGCTTCACCCAACCACTTTAATGCAAATTACATGCTCCAAGAGATAGTAATACATCAAGTGAAAAGTAAGTCCAGCACACTTCCTATGGATTAAATTGAATGGGGGAGATAACCAGAATTAACCCAATTTCATAGCCAGGCTTTATGATTACAAAGATTTGGGTCATTAAAGGAACACGCCCAAGAATTGAGTCCAGTATAAAGTTGAGGTAGGTCTGAGGAGATGCAACGAAATTACGTAAAATATGAGATACTTCATAAAAATCACTTCATTAAGAAAATGACAGAGTTGTCCATGATTATTGGACATATACTAAGTTGAGATGCAATGTTAAGGTGAAGAAGAGCAAGGTAATTTATGAATGAGACCAAGAGAGATAAAATTACAAAACAAAAAGGCTCAAGTCAATGGGATCCAGAAAAATAGGACTGCAAAGTGGTTAGTGAGTCAAATCTAAATAAAAGAATTACTCAAGTAGGACATTCTATTAGCCTTCATAGAGACCTACTTAATCTACCCATAAAGCTTTCTCTTCTTTTAACTCTAGTTTTCACCGAAACTTTTAGCCTCATCTAGAAGTTGAATTAAACTAGCATAAGCTAGAATGCAGATAAATCACTCATCAGACGCAATCTCTTCAGAAAAGATGGAAAGAGAAACATGCTGCTTCCATAGACAGTAATAGAGACATCAACTTTGCTTAACAGAAAGGATGGGATTGAAGAAATTTTTTAGCAATAGTAACCAAAGAGAAGACTTTAGATTAAAAACCGTTCAATGCAACCTAAACTAAATTATTCAATAAAAATGGAGGGGAGAAAAGGCCAAAGGGCTAGCTGAAATTTCAGAATCACGTTGATTAGGCACCATAAATTCATTAGAAGAGACAACAAACTTCACTATGCTAGACAGAGTGCTCTCTCTTAAAACTCGGAGAATCCCAAGATCAGTACATGAACGAGATCTGTGGGTATAACAGGAACAGCGCACAAAACGTCATTTTATCACAGAAAGTGTTTGGTAACGCTCTACAGTCTAGAGGCCAAGGCTAAGCTACATATTGTTGCCCCAAAGCTGAAGAGTCCTCAAAATGCAAAGTGCTGTATATAGAAAACAATGAGCAAGGATAAATCTCATGTCAGAATGATCAACTTAAACTTGCGGCCGCTAAGCTCAGCTGACGAGTAATACTTGTCGCCCACTTATATCAAATTACTCTACCGCCGAATTGGTCATCTACAATCATATATCTGAAATGCTTTATTGAACTAGTCAAGCGCCAGGAGGATCAGAACATTATTAATAATATTATAAAGAGAGACAAGTCCAACCTTGACGGATCTCCATGAGCGGCCAACCATGGTTCAACCGTTGAGGCTCCAAAAGTGTCCACAATATGCCCATGGGCATCTGATTTTTTGAGCTCAGTCCCACCACCCCGTCCAATCCCCATCGACCTGTTATAATCAGCTAAGTTTGCCTGCTTTGCTAACCAATTCAATGCCTTCATTCCGTCCTCAAAAGCTGCCGGATAACGATTTTCAGGAGCGAGCCTGTACCCAACAGCAATAAGGATCACATCGCAGAGTTTGGCAATCAGCCGACAGAAATAGTCGTTTGCAACAGAATCGTTGCTTCCACTAACCCAACCACCACCGTGAAACTGCAACATTACCGGCAATCTCCGACAATTATCTAGCACCGGCGAGTAACCTCTGTACACCCCACCGCCGGCCAAATTTGAACCTTCCACACCATTGCTTTTACCATGATTATTAGGCCGCAAGGGATGAGAATCTGAATTGCGACGAGTCGTATCAACTTGCGCAGTTCGAGATTCAAGATCGGCTTTCCCATTGCTATGTCTAGGCCTGGGTCTTTGTTGGGCTACAGAATCCGATTCAGGGGACCTTAGTGCGGTTTCCGGAAGGAAGATTCTTATAGTAAGAGATGTAAAGGGGTCGATATGGATGTCCTTGGTGGCAACGCCGTCGGTGAAGGAAGGATTGGAGGCGGCAACGGATTCATCGGGTCGTGATGTGACTCCGAATGGGTCGGCTTCATCGGGCCGAGCATGAATACGATTCTGCAAACGTTGCTTCAAGAGAAACTTGAAGAAGACGCTGTAAAGCTTCACAGCTACACTTGGCATTTCCCCCTCTCCCTAACTTGAACTCGTTTCACAGTAAAAACCTATCTTTTTTTTTACAAACTTGTGTTCTTTTTTCTGTACACCAGAAATGAAGATCACTTTGGAGTTTGAATAAGTAAACAAAAAAAGTAGGATCAGATTCAGGGTGACAGGGGATTAGGGTTTTGTAAACCCGAAATTGCTTCAGTGGTGCGGTGAGGTGAAAGGGAAAGACAGAGAAGAGAAGGGGGAAGAAGGGAGGGGAGAGAGAAGGCTCTGTATGCGCTGTGGGTGACGGTGATAGACATGTGACGTACATGCAACTTTTACCTTCAAACTTTTTTCCCAAAATTTTTTCCTGAATAATTCTATTTTTGGCTTTAATCATGCTCAATTAACGTATTGATACATTTTTATTGGTTGAATGTGTCGTGGGGTCCATGCCATGTGGCGGTCAGAGGAGGGCTATGATCTGCTGCAGTAAAACCTACGTGCACCTGCTTTAGGGGTTTGTGGTTCCTGTCGTACAGGGAGGCATGGGAACGTGACCCTAAGCAACAAGTCGGCGTTGGAAATTGTGGTAGAGAATATTGATAATGAGACAAATTAAATAACAGTAATCACTGATTTAGGAATCTCCAATAATTGGAACCTCGTTGCTGTACATCAATTTTTAAGCTCGTAAGATTCCTTTCTAATGTTTGTCCACTTGGCCCCCGATTTATAGTGGTGGATGGTAGGTGTTACAGTTACCAGTTTTCGTTGTAAAATTTATAGATTTTTCACAAAGAAAATAAATCCCAGATTGAGAATTTGAGATATTAGAGGTAGCTACTAAATTATCTGAAAGAAAGAAGGACCATTTCAATTGCTAAATGCAGTTAACAAATATTTCAACATTGGATATGGGAAAGGTCAAAACGTATCTTACCAGGTCTCTCAGATTTTTCTATTGTTCTATCTATTGACGATTATGCGAAGATTGAAATATCAAATTTTGGCTTCTTAATCAATGACGTATTATTATTTTTATTATAATGGTAAAGATTATTCCATCATCATCCTGGCTAATTAATTTGGTGGGTTTTTAAAGACAACTTTCTTAGGTGGCTGCCGCGTCTTATACTAATGATATCACGCCTTGAATCATCATCATCCGCCCCGTTCTCATATATTGCCACCAAAGAAAGCTACCTTTTTTTATATATTATCTTTAATCTAATTAATCTTGAATGGTCATATTTGTATTTACAGATATCATTTAATATTGCAGTCTTTTTTTTTTACGTATCATAGCACTCTTTAAAATTAATTAGATAAAAAAAGTAGTTGGCTTATTAAATATGTAAAAATACTGTACCACTTCTTAAACACCACCCTTAAGTTAATTAATATGCTAAATGAAAATTTTCTCATTAATTGTATATAAGGGTTAAATATAAAACAATTAAATAAATATTAACTGGATTAATATATTAGATTAAAGATAAGATGCGTTGGGAGCAAATGACTTAATAGTTAATATTGCAGTGTTTAGAATTAGAACGACGGTAGCTGCCCTTGATACAAATCCTAAATATGCAAACAAAATTTCAGCGGCCTTTTACGCCTTTATGAGATGAGACCATGGTCTTTTTCCGCCACAAGGCACCGTTCTAGAATACGGTATCTTACAACACACTCAAACATAATTACCAACATGTCCCAGCTATTCCATCATCTTTAATATAGCTGGTCCAAAAAAAAAATCATATTTAATATAATTAGTTAGTGATAATATATATAATGATATATTGAAAGGGTTTGAAAAGGCTTTACAAAGCAAATCCCCGATAGACCCGCGGCTAAACCCCGTTTATGTCCACCCAATGCCATATATACATCAAATGCTTGTTCTATGAGGTAAGAGAATGGATTCAAATGGAGCTATTTTACAAATAAAATGGAGCCATTTCAGCAAGCTCCATCTTTGACCCTGCAACTTCATGTTATATGGCCAAGAAAACTAACCATAACCTGCTTCAAAGCCGTTGCTCAGATTCTCATGCTCTGCAAGATCAAAAATCAAGGAACTTAAAGAAAGCTCTAATCGCCTAGCCAGATGGTGCACGCGAGGCACTTCTGGTAGAAACTAGAACTGGCTCATTACTTGCAGCTTTCATGGCGGCTATCTCTTCCAGCCTTTTCCATTTGGCCTCTTGCTTTGATTTAACATCTTTCTCTTGTGCTTCATCTTCCTTAAACTTGAGCAGGCACTCCTCATAAAGCTCCGGAACCGCATCGAAGAAGATCTTGCGGACATTTATTGTCAAGCTCTGGACAGCCTGGTTCCAGTGGTTTTGTGCGTTTTTCTCCAGAGAAGGCAACACTAAGGGAAGTATGATCTTGCGATTCTGCTTCATTAAGTTCTCAATATGATCATTATTCCACAAGAACAAAGCCCTCTCAGCTACCTGAGAATGAACACGCAATCAGATTGGGGACAGAGGAAGAGAGAGATGGCCAGAGTCTACCTTTCTAGTTATTGCTTTCGTCACAAATTTGACAAAATTTCATAGAAAGCACTAGTACAATATAGTTGAGATCACAAATAAAATCGAAGAATGGATAAGAACTGACATGTATGTTTTCCAATGCTCAAGAGAGCAAGAACAAAAAAAGGACACGAATTAGATTATATATATATATATATATATATATATATATATTCTGATCAATAGTAGAGGTCGCTAGCAACTGTACAAGGTTATTTCTCCCATACTTGAACTTCCTCCTCCTCCTCCTCCTTCAACACATTCCAATTATTTGATATGATAAATAATTTATTCAAAAACATAACCTACAATTATGGGCAGTATATCTTAAGAAACACACGCTGTCCTGCTTGTCATATTACAACAGACACCAAAAAAAAAATCTAGTGTCAGACAATGAAAACTCAGGTTGAAAATCTTTAACAATTGACAACCGCTAAAGTTCCCAATATAGGTGAGTCCCATACACCCAGAAAATTGATGCAGTTTATAGTCACTTCCGTAACAGATGATCTAAATGCCCACATATATGGCATGGTGGTATATGGTATCCGAAAGCTACTAACTTATCAAAGCAATAATCAACGCCATAAATTTGTCCACGGATTTCTAAAATCTATTAGCAAAATAAAAAATATTAGAGGACCATAAAACATTGAAATCAGCACAGAATGTCCAGCTTGACAATATCCTCCATTAGTTTATATTTCGGAGAATAGGAATTTAAGAAAAGCGTGAATAAACAGGAATTTAAGAAAATAGAGGAGATAACAACTGGTTCTAGCATTGGTAGTACTATTCCAAATCTCAAATAATTTTCAGAGAGACAATAGTGTATCTTTGGGGGCAAATGCATTATGACTAAATGTTTTAAACAAAATGAAAGTATACTTTGGATATGAAAAATGATTTTCTACAGCAAATTCCTTCCACCGTAGTTGAAAAATCAAGCTTAAAAAACAAACCTTTTTCTCTAGGCGAGAATTTATCACAGGGGAAGCAAAATAGGAAGAGAAAGCTGACGAAGCTAGTAAGATACCAAACCTGGAAATGTGAACTGCTCAAACAACGACTTAATTGGTGGAACAAGGGCACCATACATCTCTGAAACTCTGCAGGTTGAGTGGCTTCCAAGACTTCCTCCAGTTCACCTAAAAACATAACCTCCTTAGAACTATTTGTAACGGGCCAATATTTTAGTAATCCCCTTATAACAGTATCAGCAAGCTTGCAGTCTTTCTCCACAAACTGTGTAATGGAGTAAGATAACTGCTGATGGTACATAGTTATGCACTTTGGTTTATGAAGAGGAATAAGCACTCGCACAAGAAACAGCTTGTGCTCTTCTTTCAGTGGCAAAGCAAAGCCATTGATTATACTTCCCAAAATCTCCAACAGTTCTGCAATTCCATTATGCTTCTCAGTTTCAAAAATAAATCGATAAAATATATTGTTGATTGCTTTCCTGATAAATGGGCGGTGCACCATAAATTTCCCATATATGCGATGAAGAACTGTCTTCAAGTAGTCTCGCTCTCTGGAGTCCTCTGAATCAAAAAGATCTAACAGTCTGAGAACAAATGAATGATCAATGTACCTTTTTGCTAACTTTGCATCAGTCTCGGGTGATGCAACAAACCTTAGAAGGAATTCATACACGATTTGCAAGTGAGACCATGCAGGGTCCGTTGAAGGCTCTTCCTCTTCCAAATCAAAGGCTTCTAGAACTTTGTTTTGACTAGGTGGAGAAGTGAGTGTCCGGAACAAGTTTGTGGACACCATTTTTACAATTTCTTGCATCATGTTTTCGGTGAGTTTGCCACTAGCTGCAGAAATGTAATCCACGAGCTCTACTAATGTCTGTCGCTTAATATCCTTCTCTTTGAGGTTCTCCATTGGGTCAGTGAAGTCAAAAACAACACAACACATTTGCAGCTTTCTGATAAACATGTTCTGCTTCTCTGAGTTTGGAACATCTCTGAAACTTGGCAAGGCTTCATAAGAGGAAGCAGAGAGACTCCCATTAAGCTTTGAATTCACAGCTTCAAAGAACCTGTCACCATGATTTAGTCCAAGACTTGAAAAAGAATTAAGGCCTGAAATATATGACGCAGTTGAATTCCCAGAATGGTAACTTGCTAAATCACTGCTTCTTACATTGGTAGAAGCAGCTGAAGAGGATGTCAACGTTCCCCCTCCTCGATTTTCCACTGATTTGGAGGGCTTCCGTGGGAGCCTATTTAATATTTGTTTGATCATAATTTCAAGTTGGCTCCACAAAAGATTAATGTCATACACTTCAGAAGACACAGATTAATGAAACTCAGTTCCAAAATTCAGCAAAGCATCAAACCCAAGTCGCAAGACGCAGACACGCCAGAATCCTAAAATCCATTGGCCGAGTTGGAGGAAGAGCTGGGAACTTAATGAAACTATAAAGTCCTATGCCTTTTCTTCTGTATCCACCATCATGACACAATAATCTGCCATAATTCGTCAACATGACATTTCAAACGGGAGAAGCCAGGAACAGAGTTGTCTAAACCGCTTAGTCTGGTAACAAATCTGGAATCCAAAGACATGGCAAGCTCAAAATTACACAAAATACCCAAAACTAAAATAATAGTTCGTGTAAGACTTCTCCTGCTTAAAACAAACAAAGTCAAAAGACCTTGATATCTCGATTCTAAGTACAGTAAGCAAAGGAAAATGAAGAACAGTTACCTCATATTTCCATTTTCCTCTCTATGAAGAGTTACAAGCAAATACAGCTGGATGGCAGTCACAAGATCTGGTTCTGACCTACAAAACCCAAGTAGCAGCCGCGGCAACTGTACCCTACAAAGTTTTGAAAAATGAACAAAAGTAAAGATGGAACAACAACGTTAGTCATCCATTTTAAAAAAATAAAATAAAATGGGAGCAGAATATGAAAAAGTAGAAAGTGAAGCGGGGAAAAGCAGAGAAATTTTTAAGATTGAAGAAGGTTAATCAAAACTAACAAGAATAATTAAATCTCAGCCACTCCATCTCTGAAAGGTTGAGAGCGATTGCGTTCTGGTAGAAACAAAATTAGGAAGGGAAAGGAACAGCAATCTCTAGATGAAGCGGTATTACTTGCGATTGCGGTTTTGTTAGCCAAATAACGTTGTTGCCGCCGGTATTGCCTTTTTCATCTTCGTTCCTACTTCCCCTTTTCACTTTCCTCCTCAGTATAATTCAAGCCTCAGAAACACTTGTAAAAAAAATATAAATATTATAATATCATTTTTGCTGCTTAGCTTAACTCCATGCCTGTGCAGTTTTTCTTTCTCCAACAGTCAAACTCGGCGACAGAAATGCCCTTAAAAACATCATGTTTTAGTTTAGTTCAATGAATAGTAGTAGCATACGAAATATCATGAAACTTGAAACCCCGAAAGGAAGGGGAAAGGTTCGCGGGGTGTGTATGACACGCACCATAAGGGAGAGTGAGACTGGGGGTTTGTCCAACCAGAGAGAATGATGTGTCGTCGTTGGAAGATGAATAATATTTGAAAAGAGAAGAGCTCTCTTTAAGCACAGTTTTCCTTTCCGATAAATTAAAGATTATGCCACTCCCTTTGTGTAACAGCCGTCAGTGGGGCCCTTGCTCGACGTGATGTGATTGTGTCACAATCTTGAGTGTTTCAAACTCAATATTATGTGCAGGGGAGTGTGGGGACTGAGAGCAGTGGATCACACATGTCCTCGGTCTCCACTTGATGAGATATCAACCATCCTAAGATATATCTCTATATATATATATATATCATTAGGGACGTGAATTCTAACTTCCTATAATTGTAGTGTGCAATACTTTCCAGCAAAGTATTGGAGTAAATCATTCTATTTATTACTCTTTTAAAGTTAGAGCGTAAAAAAAATTATTTTTTTAAATAAATATATTTTTTAAAATTTGAATTTATATTTTTTTTAAAAGTAAAACTACTTATGACTTTAACCGACCAACAGTTTTTAGATATTTTAAGGTACTAATACTTTGAGATTAAATGTATCAACTTAGAACGTCACGTAAATGGATGACCCCAACAAAAGATGGTAATTGATGACTGACATTTGATGCCAATGAGGCATATGGCTAATACTATGATGTGAAAACCACGAAAAATGGGCCGAGATTTATCCCATGTTTGCTTCAGACAGTCGTAACCATCGTCACGGCTCACATGATAGCTTTTTCCACACATCATGAGTAGTGTGACTAGTGACAGAATAAAATGACCATAGATCTGGACTCCTTAAAATCTACTTCAGCATTGATGTAAAACAAATACTCAACAAGAACCATCCTTCAATTTGCATGCTACATAAACCATCCTTTAACATATTTATCAATAAGCTGCTATTAAACAAACTTTTAGTTGATGGAGTAGAAATTAAATGGAAGAACCATTACTAATCTGTTCAGTATACACATCAGTACAACTACTCCATTGTCCAGGTTTCAAATTTCTAGCATCATTGGAAGCTACATTAGCTGGAATTAAGAACATTGGGGAGCATTGTACTTTTACTGGAAACTATATAAGAGAAGATGCAATTTTTTTTAATTCTTGTTATATCGCCAACATATAACGCCTAACTCATACACAAGGGTAAAATACATCAATTGGAGTCCAAGAATTAATCACAGTTAGCTAAAAAAAGACGCCCAAGGCATGCAAATTTGAAGCAGAAAACACAATCAGGCTAATAACTTCATATCACCATGTTTTTCACCGCTCCTCTTTGGCTGTCACAGATTTTAACTCAAGTGGAGGAAACCGATGAGGAAAATTCAAGTCCAAACAACAATCACTTGGTCAAAGCCAACTTCACCTTCCAAAACCCAGGCTGGACTTTTATTTTAACAGTGCGTTCCTAATTTAGCTATCAAAACATAGGTGCCTCATAGTTCCCTCCGAGCAGAAGGACAACCGATGAGAATAGAGGATGTTAAATACATACCAAACAGAGAGAACAGAAATCACACATGTATCGTGTTATAAAAGGTGGAGGAGGTGAATGTCCCAACAAAAACATGAAGAGCAACCCACCACAGCAATCATGTTGTTTCCCCAATCATGTTCAGAGGTTAGCCAAATTATCATTTCAGTGCTCCATCAAGGCAGTTTCAGTCTCAGATAGTGGGGCTGCATCAAACAGGATTCCCTCATTAACTTAGACATGAAAAAAGTATTCATTTTTTTCTTAAGAAAATAAGTTTAAAAGTAGATGAGTTTCCAAGTTTCTAGGATTTATGCATAAAAAATTTGTCTCAGTCAATCATGGTTGATCCAAAATATGTGACAACTTATTTTTGGCGTATAAAGAAGAGATAGGACAACAATGAGAAAAGGAAAAATTTCAAATTGCATTTCGAGTCCTAAAGAATATTGGGTCTAAAAGTTTGCATCCTAATTCCTATAAACCTTTTATAAGAGCCACAGTTCAATAAAAAAACAGAGGTTCCTGGGAAGTTGGATAAACAAATCCTCAAGAGAAAAGTAAGTAAACACCCCCCTCCCGGCCCCCACATCATATATCTCAGACAAGCTAACCACGTAATATATGACAATGACAAAAGATGGGCCAAAAAAGAAAAAACTACAATAATAGGATGCTATAATCAGAACGGTTTTTTGTAAACTCAACATACCCAGCAAGTCCTCAAATGAATCTGCTAGAAGTGATGAGTCCATTAGAAGAGGCGGTGAGAATACTTGATCTTGAGCATCCTCAAAGTCATACACCGACTGCTGTGCATCAGAAGTTGCATTTGAGCCAGTAAATGAAAGAAACCCATTTACACGGTCATAATCAGAAAGCTGTTCCAATTCATTCAACATATCTGGAAAATCATCCAGCTTGCGCTCCTCCTGACCATCAGATGTATGACTCTCAAGCAAGGTATCATCCATTTGAGATAAAAATAACCTTTTACTCCTCAATGAAGAAGCCTTTCGTGAAGCAGCCTTTCTTTCGGCATCTAAATGAGAAAGCCCAGTTTCTGAAAGAGGGGCAAAGAAGTGCTCAGAACTTCCATCAGAATGACTTTCTCGTGATGATTCTGAATTGCAGGACCGCAATGACAATGCTGCTTCTCTTACTGACCTCTTCAGATTCTGGACATAGGAACTATCACTCTCTGCAAAACATAGAATGAAAATCAAAACCTACAAAGTAGGGCCATCAACCAGTTCGTTCAAGACATGGATAAAATTGAGAAAATTACTCCAAGGTCCCACACACCAGCCTTAAATACTCCAAGGTCTCTTGAAATCATCAAATTATTGTGGAGTCCCATGGGCCTTAATTGTAAATAAGTTTTTGGTGTGCATTTACCAAAATGCCCTTGATTAAAAAATTCCCTCCCCTCACCGGCAACCATGGGGGAGGGATTTTTTTAGTCTTTTTAATTAAGGGTATTTTGGTATTTTAGGGTGTTGGTGTTGTGTGGGACCTTGGAGCAATGTTCCTAAGATTTTCTCTGAAACCCTATGAGCTTCAGGAACAGTCCACTGGTCAAGCAGCAGAGTAGACACAGCAAACCTTCTGGTAAAGTCTCTGCTTGATTACTTGAATTAGGATTCAAAGATTTCCCTTCAGAAAGATTCTCAGTTTGGCTGGTCGGAGGAGCTGTGCTATGCTTCCTTTGCACATTTCCAGCTTTTCCAGAAGTTGGAGTCAAGCTAAATAATTGAGGAAGCTTTAAAGTTGGGGGACTAGCTGACATCTTATCAAGTTGAATATTAGATATTCTTGACGTCACCTCACCAACATCATCAATGCCGCCATCCTGAATAATTCAAGTTAAAGAAGTAATCAGATCTCTGATTGCTAAGTAATAGTACTAAAATAACAGGAAAATAGAAACCAACCTCCCACATGTATAGGCAATAATACAGAACTCCCTCTTATCTTTAAAATAAAATAAAACGACAATTTTATATAAAAATAACAACATTTACAAATGCGACTATTCTGTTTAGGACCCAGGCTTTATATAGGGCACAAAAATAACAGAAAGTTCTGCATAATTTTAACCAAATCCAAGAGGAACCGATAATAGTTGAAGGAAATAAATTGCTAATAGTTAGCATCCTCACACTACTCTGCGCTTGAATAGGGGATGTTGATTGCCCATGATGTCTGCTTGATGGAGGTAGATTGGAGGCTACACTGTTCACCTTTTCTGTACATTCTGATATGGACTTCTGTATTGCTGGGGCAACTTCCTTCAGTTGGTTAATAAGAACCTGCACATAAAAAGCGCTTGGATGTAAGAAATCTAACAGAGATGGATCTTTTAGGTATAGGCATGGCAGTCGTAGGTCAACTCCACAAAAATATTCCACCCTACTCCCCAAAGAAAGAGAAAAGATGAATTGACATTTGAATATATTTATGCTTAAGAATAGAAAAAGAAGACAGTGAGAGGCATGTAACTCCAATAACACAACCACCCTAATGAAGTTTCCTGTGGAAGTGCTTCAGCCCTAGAAAAATCTTATGGTGGTTGAGCATGATTTAATGCTTGACCTGAAAGCTAGCCAAATGTTGCTGATGCTCTGCAAGAGTTGCTGCTAAAGACTCAGCATGTCCACTTGACCCACCTTCTTGTGCACTTCGCAATATATCTGGACCCTCTCCATCATTTGTTTTTGCCTACAGATCATAGCATAGTTAGAAGTTTATATAAGATATAAATAACGCTATGTAGAGTTAATTGGAAAAATGATAGAAAAAGTTATATACACGCACATATATTAAAAACAAAGTTATATACACGCACATAATTGGAAAAATGATAGAAAAAGTTATATAGACGCACATATATTAGGTTTGAATTTGTTTTTAAAAAGTTATATACACGCACATATATTAGGTTTGAATTTGTTTTTCTTGAGTCAAAATAAAGAAGAAAAGAACCATCACTAGAGAGATGAGAAAATGTCATAATTTTAATCACAGAGTACTAGGGCTAAGTCAGGAATCCTAGTTCCAAGAGTTAGAGTTAAAAGTATAAGAGGGCGACAAACTTTTTTATGTGAATGTATTCTATATGTTTAGAAGTTTATCATATTTCTCCTGGATCATTAAGGCATGCCTAAGATTCCCCATGGATAAAACAATAGACACCGATAGTCTTGGAGTAACTATCCTTAGTATCCGTTTTAATAACAATTGTGTATGGCTAAAGCTTATAAATACATATACATGTATTTATATCTGTATACATGTAAATATAGTTAAAGCGTTGGTTTTAATGTAAAACTTAAAAGATAACGTACATGTGCATGAGTTAAACACATAGACAATAGTTCAAGTAACTTGGATAAATCTCATGCCATAAAGTTGTTATCTAGCATATGAACCAAAAATATCACAGCATATATAAAAATAAATACTAACAGGGACCAAATGAGACAAATAGTAAGTTATTTTTGTTCTTTGGTGCTATAATGCAATATATTCCAGAATACCTTATTGCTAATGAATCTCATCAAAAAACAGCAGAGAATCCTCCTGTCACAACCATTTTAAGTAACTCATAGTATGTAACAACTACTATACTAAAATGCATATTTCTACAGTTAGAGAAAGAATATCATGAAGTATATTAAAGTTAAGCAAAATGAACCACCCCCTCGCCCCACAAAGAAAAAGGAAGCTAGGGAAAGGATCAAGAAAGGAGGCATATGAAGAAAAGAACAGAACAGCTTAAAAAACATACCAGATGAAGTGATTGCTTATGAATACGTTGCAAAGCATGTGTCCATCGCCGTATAACCTCTGCTATATCAACTGTTTGGTGGACTCTTCCGGTCCTATCATCAGCTCTAGTAAGTATCTCATTGTTAAGATGGAATACTTCATTCTCCTCATTTTCATCCATACGCACAGCCGTCTGTCCAGATAATATGTCTGAATAAGGTGCCTGACAACTCTGGTCCATTGCTGCAAGCAAAGATGTCCCAGAGATTCGGTACCTGAAATTTATGCATCAGAAAGTGAGTTCGAACAAATATGGTCTCCATATATTGAACCAACAATGGATACTGTGTCACTACATTACCTGTGTTCCCGGTGAGCTATCAAGTCTTCAATAGGTCCTGATGCAAGAACTTCATGTTGGCCTGTAAAATGATCAATAAATTCAAGATCATCATGAATTGATCTCTTTTTTTCCCTTGTAGTGTACTGCAAAAGCACAAGGGCTATTCATCATTCTTACTTTTACGAGCTAATAAAGAATCCCATAGGCGTGTGGCCTTTGAAACTAAATGAGAATTCTGACTTGAAGTGGATACAAGATCATCCCAGTGTTCTCCTTCCAACTTCACTTTATTCCTCAAATCATGAAGTTTCTCCAGTTCTTGTTGCAAATAAGCCTATATCCAGGTTGTACGTTACAAACATTTGAGAGAAATATGTAGTGACACATTCTTGGTGGGAAAAGGGGAAACTAGATATGATATATGAACCAATTTCAGAAAATAACCTTCAGTAACTGCTTACCTCTTCAGCACATAGGCCACGAAATTCAGCAGTCATCTCATGAGCTAAGTTTGACCACATAGCTTGCCGTTGTACAGCCATTTCTGCATTCTTAAGAAACTTTCTTCTTTCAAGTGCTATTCTAGCCTATTTGAGACAAGGGACATGATTTAGTTACTCAAGTTCAAGTCAGTTGTTTCTAAAGAAATGATCAAGATAAATAATACAACATCTTACCATAACTAGAAAACCAAGAGTTACATCATCCGAAAAATGTTAATTACCAAGAACGCTAAGAGTATACTAGGCAAAAACAATAAAATCCTTTTCTTACACAAACCTTCATAATGAGCAATATGGAAATAGAAGTAAAAGTGAACTAGAAACATATATCTTACAACATTACAAGATATAATATAAGACTAGAAAACAATTCCATTGTCAAAATAGAAAAGTCGGTGAAAGATTAACATCAGAAGTTCTTTCATTCTCTAGTACACAAGCCAAACAATTCATTATTGTTTCAATTACAAGGCTGCATGCACATAGGCAGGATTTATTCAATCTTAGGATAAATGTCTTTAATAGTTATTAGTAATACCTTTGTAACAGGAAGTAGAGTAGCAGCATGTGAGAATGCTACATCAGTCAATGGAGCCGGCAAAGGGTTAGAAGCTACATCAGCTGCGAATGTTCGTCTATGAACCTCTCGCAAAGCATGCAAGGAAAGCTGCCATAGAAGTTCAACAAACCTGCACCACCATGTACATCTGAATAACTTGGAAGCTGCTCAGCAGAAATAAAAATTCCAAGCCTTCATATGCAATATACACCATGGGATTCCCCAGTGGCATTCTAATAGAGATTTGTTTGAATGGCATTCTAATAGAGATTTGTTTGAATAGCATGTTGTACTTGAAAAGGTTCGATTTGTGAAGAAAAAGCCCTTCTCGCTAACTTTCTTAACTTCCAGAAATAACAATTGCCCACTAAGTTTGTGGACGCTACAATATCGTCTTTTCAATGACCATAAAAACATTAAAAAAATGCGTTTTATAAAACAATGCATTAAGAACAATATCATCTAAATTTGCTTGTCACCTGCAGAAAATGTACAATGCATTGTCTAAAAACCACAAACATGTTAACATTTTCTAGTAATTGGATCGGGATAACAAGCAACTGCAATCAACTAAATATGCTGGTGAATAAAACTCCGACAGAACCAGCAAAAATGTACACATTTCAAGTGGATATGTTTTGCACTTTTTCCCAGAAATCAACAATGCAAATCAAAACTGAGGATTTCAGGATGCAAACGTGAACTGGAGAGAGAGAGAGAGAGACAGCAGAAGTATTGACCTTGGTCCACAACAAGTAGCAAGTGAAGAAACTCTTGAATTGCTCCTCGGAAGCGCACCCTGCGACTCGAGCTCGCTAATGATCCCTTGCACGACCTAGTAATAAACGCCAGCGCTATTTAAATAAACTCATTTCTAATTTCAAATTCAGACGGGGAAGAGAAAACGAACCAGAACCCAGAAAATAGTACTCGAGAAATACCAAATTATGGGGGATTGTACTTAAATAGTAATACCTTACGGAAATCACGCGATTGCGCCGAATCAAAAATTGGCCAAACCTTGTCAAAATCCTGAAGATCCAGAAAAAGTTACAGTTAGGAGCAAATCACACAAAAAATTTAGAAGCATCCGCCAAAACAGGCAAACATGGATAGATGTAATGTATATGTGCAAGTGGCGAAACATGAAAAGTTGACAAAATATCAGAACAGAGAAAGTACTTTAGCGGATTGAACTGGGCCTCTGAGGGAAGAGAGTATGAAGTAAAGGAGCTGTTCACCCAATTTAGGGTTGGAATGCCGAAAGAGTCCGACACGAGGGGTGCCATTGGAGGCTCCGACTCCGATAATAGCCGGATCCATACCTAACAGCAAACAGTTAGTATACATTGCACTCTCTAGTTCTATCTCCCTCTCCTTCTCTCTGTCCATCGTCATCCCCGAGCCCACCCCCCTCTCTCTCGGAGATTGTTGCAGCGACAACTTTCTTCCTTGCCGTTCCTTATCTAAGCTTCCTTTTGGATTCTTTCTGATCCTGCTGTATTGTTTTCCTTTCTTTATTTCCGCTTAATCCATCCCACGGAATGTCTTTCTAGAGAACGCAGGTCAGGGCCCCCTTGTGTTTGATATTACGAAATGGACCATAATTTGAATCAGCACAGAATTATTATTTTTAATCTTTTCCGAAGAAAACATATGGGGAGGGGGGTCTGTTATAATTCAAATTATAATTGTTAATCAATTAACTAATAGTGTAATTAGACTATTAGTTTATGATCGTTGATGGGACCCCCGGAGTCACGTTCAGCCAACTCAAGAATTTGAAATGCCGTAGGCACGACCTGGCGTTGGAAAACGCGTTGTCGTCGCGGCCGGCCCGTTTAAGTTGTTATGCATTGTCGTTTCACGGTTTGCCCTGCCAGGGAAATAAAACGACAAAAACTAACCCACGTCTTCCGATTCCTCTATTTTTTTAAACGTCAAGAATAATGATGTAAAATAAAGAGTATTTCGTTTAGCTTTTTACATTGCACAGATAAGGATAAAATTTATACCAAACTTTCAAATCAATGAATGTACAATTATTGATCTGATATCTCTGCGGGAAGTTATAGGGAAAAAATGCTGATGAGAAAAAGTGCAAGAAAACAAAGAAAAATTCACTTGGAATGGAAAATTACAGGTCCCAGCCTTCTCGAGTTAGCTAAGCCAATGTGCCGTGTTTGATGTCTGAACTTTGCTTCTCTCTTCCATGCGTAAAAGGCATAACTTCCTTTAAAATCATCTTTTATTGCGGTCGAAGCTACTCATTTCGTCACTCCTTGTGCGCTTCTTCATTTTAATTGGATATCCCCGTTGACTTTTCCATCATCGTTGCATTTGTTCTTTGATTGGAGGCCCAAAAAAAATTACCCTCGCGTGCTTGCTTTAAAAGGAAACGCAAGGGTGGAAACAACATTCCATACCCATAATCTATGGATTCAATTAGTAAAGATGATATATACGATTATTTAAAATATATTTGAATCACAGAGAATACCATTTTATTGTCGTTCCAGTCGCGACACTTAGAGAGATATCTTAGTTATTGGGTGTCTAGGTTTATACTTGAGAGTAATAGATGGCTCGTCTTGCCCAACATTAGTATCGCCTAAAAGAAAGAAAAATTTTACCTTATTTTTAGATCGTAGGTGGACCCAACCCCTTTCTAAAAATTTCTTTACCAAGGAAAAAATATGCCATAAAAACATCTGGAACTCAAAAATATCTGGGCCGCCTAAAGTAAGGAGAACGGGCCGACCCATCACGTAGCCTAAAATTGCTATGGCTGGGCTTAACTAACTTCATCCAAGTTGTTCTGCTCCGTGACCGGTAAACTCTTTCGATGACCCTTTTATTTGTTTTTGTATTTTACTATTTTTCCAACAAGCGGCATCATGAAACAGTATTTTCAAGAAAACAAATTATTCCTGCACAACTGTAGGAAGAAATGGGTCTACTTGTTTGGGAGATAAAAAAGGGCGCTCAATATTATTGGATTCTCCTGTAATTATATGTGATCCATACGTTAGCGTTATTCTCCCCACTCCTCTCTTTCTCATGTTTTTGGATGATCCTTTTTCTTTAACTTCGAAGAGGGGGAGGGTCACAGCGATTGATTCCATGGATGCTGAAGCAGCTAAGGTCATCGATTTTCTTTCTCCCTTTCTCCCCCGATAATATCTTTGTCGCCCCATCTAGATTTGGTTATTTTCCGCCTCTTGTGCTCTACTTCTTGACTGTCTCTTGATTTGTTCTAAGGGTTTCTTACAAGTTTTCTTCCTCTCTCCATTATTTCTTTCATTGGCAAGATGAGGAATTTCTAGTTTTTAGTATTATCCGTGGGTCGAGGTGTTTCTTTGGATTGACATTAATATCTGCTCGTGTCAAAACGCGAAGTTTGATGGCTGATGATGCAAAATATTGAAAGTCGCAGCAACTAACCAACTGGAATTGGAACACTGCAGATTATAATTGATTCAGGCAAAAAGTGATAAGACTATTATAAGATAACACTCTGCGTACGAGATAGTATTTTGATATATTATCAAACCTTAATCTGGTGGCGAAGAGGAATCCATCCTTTATTAATGTGTTCTCGATGCTAGGTCAAACCATCTTAAGTTGTACGTGTGTCATTTAACTCTTATTGGCGAGTACGAAATAGAAAATATTAGCTCTAAGTGGCCTTTAAATCTTGGCTTCTTTTCAACTCCTTCAATAAACTAATTTACAAGACTGGAATGCCCTTTCTGGCTCCTTTCAGGTGCCTTTTCTTTAAAATAAATAAATTATGCAGTTTGGTGTGGTTAAATCAACATTAACTCTAGGTTGTTCATCTCATTTATGTCGAAGTGGGCATACAAGAATCTTCCTCAGTGTATCATGATGAATCCAAAAGAATGCTGCCTAGTTGCTTTTCTCTTCCATTTGTTATGAATATGTAGATAATTTTATATATCCTTGAGTTTTCCTTCTGCTAATGCATGCATCCCGGAAGATATTATATGATAAAAAAATAAAAAGTTCAAGGTGGAATTTTGTCCCAAAAATTGTTACTTAGGAATAATATTTTAGAAGTTTTTTTTAGATTTACTAAAGGTTAAAAAGGGAACAAAGTTACTCTAATAGTTAAAAAATTAATGTTAATTATTAAAAAATTAGTGTTGATTGTTAATATTTTTTTGTTGTCCACCCAATTTATCAGAGCTTTGTCCCGACTATATCTGGATCTAACCCGTATCACGCACCTGATTATGGGAGATAAGTTTCCTAACAATTTTTTTTTCATACGCTAAAGCTGAAATGGTTGTATACTTATACGCTTTATGCTGACAACCGTATGTGTGGATAGATGTGGTAATTTGGGTTGGGCCCGCGGGCCCAACCCGCCAACCCGCCAAAAAATAGCGGGTTGGGTTGCAATCCATTTTGAAGCGGGTCTTTTGGACTCACATCCGCAAAGCCCGCACCCGCGGCGGGCTAACCCGCCGGGTTGGCGGGTTAGCCCGCTTTTTTTTTCTTTTTTTTATTATTTATATTACATATTTATACTTTACTAATTTGAGAGTCTTAGCTAAATAAGATATATTACACTTAATTTATATTAACTTTATCTCATTGAGTCATTTTTTTCTTTATATATATATTTATTTTATTTTATTATTATTTTCTTTGGGATAGATTTATCTATGGATAGTAGCAAAATTGACTAATAAATATTTTGACAACTTAAGGTATGATTTGAATCTAATTAATATTGATATATATAATTTAAAAAAAAAGTTGAAAAAAAATAAAAAAATTATATATAAAAAATAAAAAAAAAGATGGCGGGTTCGCGGGTTAGCTCGCCAACCCGCCTTAGCGGTCTCAGGTTGGTGTTTCACCAACTTGTCTCCACTTTAATTTGCGGCAGGCTAATCAGTATTCGGCGGGTTAGCCCGTATTATCACCCATATGTGTGGACAAGCTTGTTTGAACAGGAACAGCGTGGTCCGTTTGTCTGGATTAAAAAAGAAATAATGATAACCACGTTTAATTTTGTCCTGTATTATAGGATTTACCTAATTAATTGAAACCTATTCTCACACCCAACTTTCTTATCTGCTTTAGCGGTGGGATGAATAGGGCCAGGGGCAATCCCATGCCTTTTATTTGGTTTATAAAATTTTTATGACAAACCTAAAAAAAAAACCCACCTATAGCAAGATAGTGGTGCCTAAGAATGAAAATAGGATATGTTGTGAGAAATAGGTATGTCAACAAAAATTAATGTCTCATATTATTTGAGAAAGTAAAGGCTCAAATATATAAATAAAAATATATAATATTGGGCTAGTAAATAGGCCTAGAAGATAGGTGGATTTGCGCGCACGATAATAGGACATCAATGAAAAATTCAATTGAAATCCGGCGATTCCCCCTACGCGCGAGATAGAGCGTGGTATTTGGGCACTTTTTATAAAAAATATTTTTGGTTTTACCAGAAATATTTGTATACATGCATATACGCAAAGTCATTGAATTCCTACAGTCAATATAAATTTGAAAGATCAACAGTTTTTTTTACGTTGACATAGCCGTTGGAAAGGAAGAGACCGTTGCTTACAGAAAGATGCGACCTTGACGTCCGATCGACTTTGCGCTATTTCGGTTGGAGGGTCGTCTCTTACGGACGCAGCATGTGATTCCATACCTGTACGTGCCTATAAAAGCAGTGCACAAATAATTGCAAAGGGTGCAACGAACGCTCGTACTCTCCTGCTAATTTTTTTATGAGTTTATTTCCTTCCACTAGATTATGTCTCCTTATTCTACAAGAAGAATCCGTTTAATCTTAAGGATTACTGCTTCATCTTGCCGGTTATCGCAGAATAACTCTTATGGACAGTGTCTTTGGACACGACTCTGATTGTTTATTCTTCTGTTGTAGGTACTGACGCCAACAGGATATACCTTTAACAATGGCTTAGAGTCTATCCTAGTTAAAATATGATAAGGCCTGACCTGTTTAATAAAAAGATCAGGCTTTACGCCTATTTAAAAGTCTATTGATTTAAATAAGTTATATTTTTTCTAAAATATAACCTACAAACCTATAGATTTGGCCTATTTAATTATATATAAGGTATAAATAGGCTACAAAATTATTTAGAGTATTTATTTATAAATATGTAAACTTTAAAATTTATAAAAAAGTTATATAAATATAAATTTTAATAGGCTCAAAGCTTACTTACAGACTTTAAACCTTAAAATATAAAGCCTTTTATATACGTACATTAAATATGTATATAAAAATATTTTAAGCCTGGCAAGTATTTCAAATGTTTAGGCATTATATTTTTTGTGATAGGTTCAAATTTGTTTAGTTAAAATCTAGCTTAACTTGACCTATTTCTATAATCAACGTCGACCATCTTAAGTTGGTATTCGTGATAACGATTACGTGAGTGATTTGGCAACGAAGAAAAAAGAGCATTGTTGGCGTGGGAAAGCGAAGTTTGGGAAGAGGACGAGGAAGAAAGGGAAGGCAAAGCCAAGAAAGAGTGGGACAATAATATATAATGGGTATGGTTAGAACTTAAGTTAGTAGTTGGTGCTAGTTATGACATGTTGTCTCGTTTCATATGATGTGTTCATCCTCGTCGTAGTAAATAAAGACAAGCGCACTCTCTCTCATGCATCAAATGTTCTATTCTACCGCCCCTAGCCATAATTATAAAAGCTATTTATATTTTTTAAATAAATTAAAAATATTAAATAAATCAATTAATTATAAATAATATAAAAATTAATTAATTAATTTTAATAAATTAAATAGTATATATAATATAAATTTATCTTACTGATTTATATTTAATTATAATTAATTAATTTTATTTCATTTTTTTTAATTTATCTAAAAAATAAATAATTCTTATAATTATGATTAAAATTAATATAGTATTATTGAGTAGCACCTTGGGACGGTTAACTTTTCTTTTCCTTTTTTTTAGTCCTGGCGGGCACTGCACAGTGGACAATTTGTTGAAATTTTGTTAATTATTAAGTTATGAGCGCAACTACTAACATTATATAACCACCGGGAGTAACTAGTTGACTTGACCGGCAGGTGGACCTGGACACCGTAAAAATAGAATGGTCAATAATACAAAAAAAAAAACTGATTTATTTTTTTCTAAATCATTATCAAAATTTATATATTGTCAAAGCCATAGTATCTTCTAAATTAATCAAGAGTTGCTTCAACTGTGACCCATGGTATTTTATTCCGTGTTCAAATACATACACCCGTATTTGTTTCTTTTAATGTTTGCCCAGCTTAATAAAAGAGTGGGTTTACACCACTAATTATTTTGCCAACAAACATACTCATACCAGCGGCCTAGATATCTCATAATGGCATCAACTAGGTTGGCCCCTGAAATTATTATTTTTAGGAAGGAATGTCTCATGTTATAGACTAAACATGTGCATACCAATAGGTGCGTGTGTACGGGTGGGATGGTAGGGCGGGTCTGTGGGGAAATTTTGTTATTTTTAGAAAATTATAAAATTATTTGATAAAAACAAATTATTGAGAATAATACGCGTGCAGGAATATTGTTTTTAAAGAAATATTATAAACAATACTTTACTTTAGGATAACTGCAGTTATATCAATTGTATGTTAACTTTTAAACGTTTTAAATTAATTGAAGACGAACAGAACCGAAATTAAAAATAAAGATAGTTTTAATTGAAAATTGAACCAACGTATACAATGCCTTGAATCTGTTAACCCTTGGTCAATCCCGGGTAGCCGAGGTTTTGTGCTTATTGTTATTTTTTTTTAATTTAAATTATATATCTCTTATTCTTTTTGTTTTTTAAGAATATTTCATTTTGAAAGTCAAACATGACCATGCCTCCACCTTACCTTGTCGGATGCACTTGGGCATGGCTCGAGCGTCAAGGGAGTTTTTTTTTTTTTTATAAAAAAGTTTAATTCAATTCGACACGACGAGTCTATACAAAAATTAAGATATAGTTTTAAAATTTAAAAAAAATTATAAAAAACTTATAAAATTATTTATCAAATAAACTGTTACAATAATAATAAGAATCAACACGTTCTTAGTTTTTATAAAATATAAATTTATTTTTTATTATCTATATTAATAAAAAATACATAGCATACACCTTTCTGTATATTGACATCATTTAACATAAATAACATTATTTATGCTTGTCATGAGAAAAAACACATTATTCATTATCTATTTAATAGAAAAAGACTAAATTATTCAAAGTTATATAATAAATTTACTCACCCACATATCTAGTGATATAAAATCTGTTATTTTTTTTTTAAATTTTGAGTTTAAGTCTATGCATCTTAAAATTGTATTAATTAATTGTTTAGATATTTTATAATAAAATTAAATCTGCAACATCTCTTCTTCTATTGAGAATTTTTATGCCACTGGCTAGCAAGCCATAGGCACGTTGTGATTTTTTCAAAAGAAATTTCGTAAAACCATTTCGCCAAACACGCAGTTAAAAAATGTCTTTAAAATATAATGATAAGAATTTATTGAAATATGGAATAAGATTTCCAGGGAAGGTGGAGAGCTCGGGGAGGGCAATGAGATTGTTGGAGATCGGCTGGAATCCGCATCCCGTATGTACAATGTACCCTCCCTATCATATGCGAATTCAATATTCGAGATACGCCAATAATTATTGATTGTGAAATCTCGGTTGTCTCCTCCTCTTCGTCGCTGTCCTCGAAGAATGTTGAACCCCTTTTATTTTATTTTCTTACATTATTACTATTTTTTCGCTTTCATTTATAATATATTAATATTCACACATGACAAAGGTACTATTGCTATATTCGCTTTCTACCCTTCCCACTTTTCTATTTCACACATTAGCCCCTCACCTTTTCCTGCTTCATGGCTTAGTCCCTTTTTCAGTATTTCCTTTCCCCTTAATATAACCTGTGATTGTGAATTCCGCAAGACATTTCATATATCGCTCTTCGAATACACGTAGGTAGAAATGTATCTTTGTTTTTAAAAATTCTGTTCAAAATTCATTCTTATATTAATAATTCATTTTCACTCAATATAATATAAAATTTTAAAAATTTAATCTTTACATACACTCTACTCCACCCTTAAAATTACACAACACGTGGTAAAAAACATAACATCATTAATTACAATTAATTATTTGGATTAGTACCTCTTGCAAAATTCGATGGTAGTTGATAGATGTCATTTTTTTTCCAGCAAAGTGATTTGTTAGGATACATGTATATCCTCATTATTTTGCACGATAATTTCTTTTATTGGATAAAACATAATAATACGGATATTAATCAGATTCCATAATTTTGGGCCAAAAGAATCAGAATAATTACGGCACATGACTTAGACAAAAAATAAGAAGTTGACTTGAAAATCCGTTTCAAGAGGAAAATAACACAAGTTTCCTGAAGAGGGCACCGGGAAAATTGCTGATGTATTAAAAGAAAAGAAGTTGACTTGTCTTCTGGTTTTCTTACCTCGCTGATGTATTATTGGCATTGCTGTTTCCGCCTTCTGGTCCTGCGCCTCTGCACAGTGGTTTCTTTAAATGTATGCATACGAAGTAGAAGGGCCAGCGAAGAATTTGTACAAAAAAAGGGGATACAAACATAAATAAGAAAAAATGCGTTGAAAGCGAATTTACAACAGCTTTCGTGGACTGTACAGACTCCGGATTCAAACCGGATGACACACAATGGCCGACGAGAAAGTTGTTGAACCCATCAACTACCTCTGAACGGCTGAACCTTATAAGGAATACCCAGCTTCTAAATCCTCTCGATTTGCTCCAATTTTTCTCATCAATTTGGTACTAGTCCCGCTGAGTTTGCGTCGTTAGGTGCTTCTTCTTCCACTCAATCTTTCTGTTTCCCCCCTCGAGTTCCCATCGTGTTCTAATTTAATCTTGATCACCGGTTTGATCTCATGGAGTCCAACTTGTTGATTGTTGTTTCTGGGTGGCTTTCATTGTTTAGGAAAGATATCTTTTGATTTGACATACGTTATGAGCAGCGATCGATTTACTTCTTAGGCCTTGTGACCAATTTTAGATCCATGCAACAGTAACCTCTCCGTTTGTTTAATTGGAAAGTATGATTCTCGAGTTGTAGCTTCTTTTATTACCTTTTTTGTACTGTCTTGTCGCAAACTTGTTTCAAGCTTTTTATTCTCCTCTGATTTTTAGGATGATGTACAGAGTCTGTTGTGCTAGCTGTCTGAATGCCCAATCCATTGGTTTTTTCAGCATCTGTCATTTCTATTGCAGTCTGGGGCCGGGAACTTATCATCACCATCTCCATGCAATTTAGTTTCCCATCTGCATCGATAAAGGATATTTGCTTACTTCGGATGTGTTTGATGCAGATAAAAGCTGCTGCTGATCATACCGGTAAATTTCAAGTTGTTCTATCTTTCTGGTTCTGCTAGAAGATGGAATCAAGTCTGTGGACTGTTGAAAAAAGATCTAGCTTTAGGAGTGATTCCCTTATAGGAGAGGTAGAAAATATCCCCGAAACTGGGTCTCTCTCCATTGTGGTACTTGGTGCTTCTGGTGATCTTGCTAAGAAGAAGACATTTCCTGCACTTTTCCACCTATATCGGCAGGTTTGCTAGCATCTAATTTATGAAACATGAAAAAATCATTGTGGATCGTATTGATCAGTGTGCGAAATAGAAAATCGAGAAACTACGCATTGAGCTATTGACAACCCTTAACTAAATGGATCTCTGTTATTTCGTGATTCTAATCAAGTTCAAGTTGAAATTTTTGTGGTTATTCACATTTTCTACGAGTTAATCTGAAATCAAGTATTTTTCTTTCAGATTTTCTCTTTCGTGGAAGATTATCTATACATTTTTTTAACAGCCAGAAGTTTCTCTTCATTAACCAAGAACTAGGTTTAATTTCTTTTTGACCTTTGGTGGCCTTATTTGCAGGGGTTCTTGCCACCAAATGAAGTTCGCATTTTTGGCTACGCGAGGACAATAATCTCTGACGATGAATTGAGAAGCCGCTTACGTGGGTAAGGCATTTTACTGATTTTAAAATGTTTTCCCCTTACATTTCTGATAAAATAATGTCCTTTGGAATTCAGTCTCTGCTACATCTCAACTATTATTGCTGAAAACAAGTTGTAAAAAGTGCAATTACAATTGTATTTTTGTTCTTCACACTACAATATTTTTGTAATGATTCGATTGGCTCTGCTTTCACAAAGTTGCTTTACTTTGTGTTACCTTATCGGTAGCTTACTGTTTCTTGTGTGCTTTAAATGCTTACAAGCATAGAAAATTTTGATCTGATGCAGCTATCTTGTTAATGACAAAGATGCATCCCCTGAGCAGTTGGATGATGTTGCAAAGTTTTTGCAGCTGGTTAGCACACTTTTCTTGCATCACTTATATATTCTCTTTAATTTTCTCACTAATTATAAAAAGTTCTCTTCTACTTGGTCTAATATTCATTTCCTCTGTTTCTCTTCCTTCTAGATCAAATATGTAAGCGGACCTTATGATTCTGAGGATGGTTTCCGCCTACTGGATAAACAGATTTCAGAACATGAATATTTAAAAAATATCACTGAGGGTTCATCCCGAAGGCTTTTCTATCTTGCACTCCCTCCTTCAGTATATCCTTCCGTTTGCAGAATGATCAAGACTTTTTGCAAGAATAAATGTATGATTGCATAATCTATAGTTCCACGTGTATCATCAACATGATGTTATTTTTATTGTGACATAAAAATGATCATTTCTTTTTTTGGCGCCGGGGGGGGGGGGGATGGGGCGAGATGATCTGCTGGACAACTAGTCTAGGCTGCACTTCAGATAGACTTTTTTCGCTTTTCTCTGCTTCCTTGAATAAAATTTTAGGCTACTGCTCTTATTTCTGCTAGATCCTTTTCTAGGTTTCTTGGTGAATACTGGAACCTAAAATTGAAGTCAACACCATGTATCATGTAGCCGCTTCTAATGTTTTAAGTGTTACCTAGGTTTTGGAAGTTTAGGACTGATTTTTGAGAAAAAAGACACATGTCCGTTAGATAGCAAGCTTTAGCAGAACTGATCTTAAGCTTCTAGTTTCTCCATAGTCTCTCCCCTTTGGATGAACGCATACTTGAGCCTTTTGTAACTTGAAAGTGTCATATTTCCTTTTTCCTTTTCTTTCGTTCTCCTTTTTAAAAAGCATCTGATGTTTCCATTGATGGCTTCATCTACCTCCATTTCTTAGCTGATCTTGGCGGATGGACCCGTGTTGTTGTTGAGAAGCCTTTTGGCAAGGATCTACAGTCTGCTGAGGAACTGAGTGCCCAGATTGGAGAGTTGTTCGAGGAACCACAGATTTACCGTATTGATCATTACTTGGGAAAGGAATTAGTGCAGAATATGGTAATAAATGAGTATATAGTAGCTTGCTTGTTGTTTCTTTCCTGGACTTTTCTAATTCCTCTTTATTTGACTTATATTGGCAGTTAGTACTTCGTTTTGCAAATCGGTTTTTCTTACCTCTTTGGAATCGCGATAACATTGAAAATGTTCAGGTGAGTGTTCTTGTTTTGTCAAAGGTACACCATTAGATTAAGCGTTAAAATTTTGTAATGATTTTGAAATTAGGGCAGGTTGTGTTCAGTTTGCTTGAAGATTAATAGTCTCTAAAATCACGTCTAACAGTTGTTCGCCTTGGCAAAATGTGCTTTACTTTTATTTTTGCCTAATTCAGTATGACATTAGAAGTACATGCTACCAATTTAAACTTGGGTATTTGGTGTTGGTTCTGTGCAGATAGTTTTCCGGGAGGATTTTGGAACTGAAGGTCGTGGTGGATACTTTGATCAGTATGGGTACGTGTGGTGAATTCTCTCTAATTAGTTCGCTGAACATGTTGTCAAATGACAAGTTATGGCAATTATCGGTTCTGAGATGAAGAACGTTAAGAAAACAAGTCCGTATATTCCAATTTTATTTTCTTATCCAATATTGACATCAGACTTCTAAATGTTATCTCAAATGACTGGTGTTATTGAAATTTGTGTTGTTGATAGCTTCTGGTTCGCTTAGTGAAATTGATCCTAGTAGCTCAACAATTGAGGCTCCGATGACTATAAATATTCCAAGTTGTTGACTTATTTTCTGTTGAATATCTATTTTATGGCTAAAGCTATAACTAATTAATTCACGACTTCTATTTGACAGGATTATTCGAGATATTATTCAAAACCATCTGCTGCAGGTGAGGCTTTCATTTTAACTGAAATAAATTCCATTTATGTAAGTTGGATTGTCAAGAAGATACTTCCTTATTTCCGTACATCAAGTAGATGTAATAATATTACCTATATGCACCCCTATTCTAAGTTTTAATCTTATCAAAATTTAAAGCATTAGAACACTTACTTTGTATTATCTTATCTATGAGGTTCCTTAAACTTGTCAGATCATAAATTTGTGAATTTTGATCATTAGTTTTCTGCCTACTCAGGTTTTCTGCTTGATCGCTATGGAAAAACCTATTTCTCTCAAGCCAGAGCACATTCGTGATGAGAAAGTGAAGGTGTGTCTCTGTTCATTCTATTTAAAATGGATCTCCATGCTCCTCTATCCCACTTACTAGTTGCTATGTTAAGGGCAGGTTCTTGAATCGGTCCTTCCTATTAAAGATGACGAGATCGTTCTTGGACAATATGAAGGCTATAGAGATGACCAAACTGTACCTGACGATTCGAACACTCCAACTTTTGCTACTGTTATTCTGCGAGTACACAATGAAAGATGGGAAGGTATGAGTGAAATTCCTGATTTTGTTTCTGGATGAATGAATCCAATTTTTCGAACCTTTCTTGGATAAATAATATTGCAGAGATAGTCCATATTCATTTTAGTGTTAACTTTCCATTCTATGATATAGACTTATGTGCATTTGATCTATCAAATAACAATTGATACATCTTCTCAACAAACTTCTTTTCCCCTCAGGTGTTCCTTTTATTCTAAAGGCAGGGAAGGCACTAAATTCAAGAAAGGCGGAGATACGGGTTCAGTTCAAGGATGTTCCCGGTGATATTTTCAAGTGTATGTCACCAAACCTTTGGATATCTGGGCGGATTGTCTTCAATAGAAGCTTTTTCTTGTATCTTTTGTTACGGACACTTAATTAATCTTGAGCATGAATGTGGAATTAGAGACACCATAGAACTCATCACTTTGAAAGCTATGATATTTCTGTTATGAGCATATATTTTCATGTCGGTGTCTACAGTATTTTCACGAATGGTCTATCTTTGTTCTATTGAAGCATGCATTGAAACTATCGGCGGGTGTTGCGGTAGTTATTTACAAACATATCTCATGCACCCACTTGTCCGTACATATAATTATGCTATGATAGTGAAACTTTAAAAATTTGAGAGATGTTGGTCATCTTTATAATCCATGAACACAAAGGTGAAAAATTGAGCCGCTTGTTCTATTTAGTAGTTGTTAGGTAGGTTTTACGTCTTGACTTGCGCATAAACCTTACTGTAAAATTTCAGGCAAAAAGCAGGGGAGAAATGAATTTGTTATAAGACTGCAACCTTCAGAGGCTATTTACATGAAGCTTACGGTGAGTCATTCTATTTTTGATAACTTATGTCTTATAACAAGGATAATTCTACCGATTCTTGGACCTGATTACCTCTTGTAATTCTTTATATTTGTCATTTGCAATTATTGAGTATATACATCCTAGTACAATGATTGTAAGGTGGCAAACTTGCTTGTTTATATGTGCTCCTGTATCACAGTTATTTGTACTTTGTGGGATGAAACCAAGCTTCTAGTTTTGGCATAAAACGCTCAAACAAAATCCATGATTCCAGTCACAGTGGACTGATTGGTTCATTGCCTCTTGTAGGTCAAGCAACCTGGACTGGAGATGTCAACAGTGCAAAGTGAACTAGACTTGTCGTACGGCCAGCGCTATCAGGGTGTCACCATTCCAGAGGCTTATGAGCGTCTAATTCTCGACACGTATGATCCTTTTCCCAAGTGCACGTTTATGCATTTTAAACTACTTTTTAAGCATATCACAGATGTATAAAGTTCCTCCAAGCTTGGATTACAGGACTAGGATTTACATGCATCACTACTTAAAATGGGAATCTGTGTTTGTTTTACAGAATAAGAGGAGATCAACAACATTTTGTTCGAAGAGACGAGTTGAAGGTAAGATCATTGCATGAGTTGTTACAAAGGAGATTTCTGAATCTTGAATCTTGATTTAGCTTGGAATCTAATGGTTGTGTTCTGTTTGATGTTAGGCATCCTGGGAGATATTTACGCCCCTTCTGCACCAAATAGATGAAGGGAAGTTCAAGCCAATTCCTTACAAACCAGGAAGCAGAGGTCCAGCAGAAGCAGATGAGTTGCTGGAAAAAGCAGGCTATGTTCAAACACACGGCTACATATGGATCCCTCCTACCTTATAGAGTGCCCATTTTGAGGTTGTTCGGGGTCTTACCACTTCAACAAGTTTGGTAATGTTGTAGTATGACGAGACTTTCTTGGTTTGTGTGTGTTAATAAAAGCAAAGCAGGCGAATGAAAAAAAATTACTAGAGCTCGACACGGTTTGTATGACGTGATCTGATTCTGCAATCTGGATGCAGAAGAGAATCAGCTGATTTAGTAGTTGCCTCTATCTCTATCACTCAATCCTAATAAAATCCTCATTTCTTACTGTCTTCCGTATTCTGGTAAATTCCAAGTCAACATGGTTACTTTGTAGAACAAGATTTTATTTTATTTTTTTCAAAAATATATCCAACTATTAAACATTGGGAAAAAAGCCCTCCAAGAGACTCAACAAATTATACGGAAAAATATTAAAATATTGAATAACAAAAAAATTGCACATAAAATAAGGAGCAAGCTACTGATCATGAATTGTAAGAAGTGTAGTTTTTCATATTTTATATTGAAGTTAATGTTATTTGACTTAAATAACCTTATAAATACCCTAGAATTTCAATGTTCATTGTCATTAACGAAAGATAAGATTATCCAACAATAATTGATATTCGTTAAAGTGGTAGAGTAAGGACTATTTTGAAATGAAATCAGTAAATGAAGCCAGTGATAATAATGGCTATAATATATTACTTGTAAACGATGGATTGAAAATATGGGGCAAAGGCTCAATGGCATGTGAACAGTACAAGTTATAGTTTGAGACACATTGACGGGGTTGATGATTTTGCAGTGACCAGTGTAAATTCTGTCGGTAGCATTGTATGTTTTATATTATTTGGAAAATGGCACGTATACGTTTGTCCATAACCTAAAATTCAGGAAATTACCTATATTGATGGAATGGACATGGCACATACAGGAATTTTAGTCTCTTTATTAGTCAGGCCCCAACGTAAGACAAAAGAGATTCTTGAGGAGACCGAACGAATAAGATGAGAGCCGCGGCCCCTGAGAGGGCCGAAAGCTCACGGTGGTCTCCACTAAACTTATGTGCCAAGTTTCCATCCAAGTTAACGGATCCGGATCCCCGGCGACGCATATAGGTTGCAGCCGTTGATTTCACCAGCCTATAAAATTGTGCCACGCCATCTACAGAAAACCGAAACAGTTTATCTACCTGGATGAATCTATTTGAATTCTGCTTCGTGTACGATGGACTGGGTCATGTAATTGATGATCGAATCAAGAGGACCCTTTGATGCACTAGAAATACCGTGGTGTTACTTTGCTTCTAATAAGTTCTAAGACAATTCAGGGGCTGACCGTTTGAACCAAAAACCAATCCAGTCTTTCAATAAAAAAGACCAAAATTTCCTAAAATAAAACAAAAGGTAAGTAAAATTATATATTAAAGGTTACCTACAATTTCATATTTAATTTTATATCACACAATGATGCTTCCTTTTTCCTGTACCTAAATTATGATTTTGCTGAACAGTATGTCACCCTCCGAGATTTGTATGCCGGTGCCTTCCACTTATCCTTACTTCCCACTGTAGAAAAGGAAAGGAATTCCAGCAACAGCCAAAATTGTCCTCTAGAGGCTAATGAAAAATAATTATTAAAAAAATCAGTCTATTAATAAGGTGGACAAAAATACTTAAAAAAATTCCATCTAAAAAGTACTCGTACGAGGAATAGTGAAAAGCGCGGTTAATATACCGACATCTGTACTTTGCGGAGGAGGGAGACGAGAAAATAGGGAATGGATGAAGAGGAGAGGAGGGCTTCAAAGTCAATCCAAAGGCAAAGGCAGCAGTCTCTCTGATTGGCTGCTTTCTCAATACTCCTACACGCGTCTCCCTGTTTACTCACTTCTCAACCCGCCCCTTTCTCCCTCCTATTTTTGAGATCCTCCGTCCCTCCCAAATTCCAATTCCCTCTTTTCCCTCACATTTTTTCGCTACTTCCCTCCATCCTCACTCCAATTTTTTGCATCAGTGGGGCGGGTCAAACCCTACATTCTCCTGTTCCAACTCTATTCTTTTATCTCTCTCGCGGCAAATCCAACTCCCCTAACTTCTGAATCTCTTGCTCTTCTATACTTTCTGCTAACTCTAGATCCATACGAATGGATTGATTGGGTCCCTCTACCTTCCTTGGGCTTCTCATTATTCTGATCTCTTCACACTTGGTTTTCGTCTTCCTTTTGTGCCATATTCTATTTGTAAGCTGCGTTTGAGGTGTAAGTTTGCCCCTCAACCCAATTGGAAAATTGAAAGCATGGGTATTGCCGGTTAGGTTACCCGGATTCAGGAACCATGCATATAGTGTATGTTTCTTGGGTGAAACAAGGGCTCTTGTACCAGACATAATTGGGTTTTCTTTTTCTACTGGGCAGAAGGATCCATCCGCATCGTAATGGGGTTTTCCTTTGAGGTTATTTTCTTCTCATAGGGTTTCTGCGGAATTCCGTCTGGTTAGTTGCAGGGACCATTATTAGAACATGGCTCTGAATTTTTCCTGTGATTCGAGCTTTCTAGCTTCACCGGAGAGGAGTCCGTATCAACCAATCGGGCCAGCCGTCGATGGTTGTTTGTTTAAGAAATCTGGTTGTCTTGGTAATTCTTGGAGCTTTTGTAGTTTCAATAAGGCATTGGAATGTAAGCCATGTGGTGAATTGGTCAATGCTGGTTTGGGGGAATTTGATGAACCAGCGGCAGTAGTTGATGATATTCTTGATCGCTTGCCCAGGGATCCATTTGGCATGAACATAATGAAGTCTACCTTCCCAGAAATCTCGGATTGGATTGAAGATTTTGATTTGCATTTCCCGTCAGGGTATGATGTCTCTGGGGAGGATGAACCCCGTACAAAGATTGATTATAAACTTTTTGCGGGTCTATATTGGAGTTCGAACGGTGCTGGTGGTTTCCCTTCCGTAGGCAACGACAAAGGCAATGAAATGTCTGTTTCAGATGAAATTTTCGACAGATTTCAGATTTTTGATGGGTTGTTTGATAGCGGCCTTGTATCAGAAGGAAAGGTGGAGAAGGTTTTACCAACTAGTCATGTTGACAGCTGTGTTCCGAGCGGTGAAGCAGAAGAATTGAAAAAGTCGACAAAAATTGATTATGATGGTGAAGCAGGTAGCCCGCATGATGCTATGAGTTTGGTGTTGAATTATCTAGGTGTCACGGACCTTCTTTCAGTTGAACAGGTTTGCAGATCTTTGCGTGATAGTGTTAGAGCTAATCCTCTGTTATGGTGGAGAATACACGTAGATCAGTCGTTGAGTTTGAGGATTACTGACGATACACTGGTTAAGTTGACTAGCAGAGCTCAAGGCTTTCTTCAATCCCTGAGCCTGGTTAATTGCATAAGGATCACTGATAGTGGTCTGAGATGTGTTCTCCAAAGCAACCCTAGACTAAAGAAGGTCAGTATTTGTAACGCAATCTCAAACTTGACGTGCACTTATTATCTGAAGATATTCCATTATCACTTACGAGCAGTTTTACTATATCTGTTTATCATATACTGTAGGATGTGTGTCCAGTCAGAATTTTGTGCTATATAAGTACATGCGTTTACTCTTTTTCTTTGTTTCTTCTCTTGATCTTCAGCTGTAAAAGAATTGTATTATTCTCGTGGGTTGATTCAATCTGAATCATTTATTAAAGAATATCCGAAAAAAATTATGTGCGTTTGAGAGCTATGATGATTAGAATCCTTATGCATGGTACTTGTAAATTTTCTTGTTCAGTACTGGTGATCTTTTTTATAATTATTATTTGTCCCGAGGATAATGATCTGCTTTATCAATTGCCACATCACATAAAGGCAATGTAAGCATAATTGAATCTTTACATAGGTTGATATAAGAAGCAATGACCACTGAAGATGCTTTGACTTGCGTATATAGTCTCTGTCTACTGATTTTCTCGGAGCGCAATCATTCTATATTCTATCATATATTTTTCAATAACTCTTCTCTGTCCCTGTGCTTATTGTTTTGGTATCATGATTTTATACAACTATATCTTATATCATGGAATAAATATGTCGATCTGTTTTTTAAGTGAGGAACTTAGACATTTGCGTTTCCATCTTTCAGCTAAGCGTGCCTGGTTGTGTTAGACTTACTGTTGAAGGAATTTTACTCCACCTGAGGGCCCTAAAGTCATCAGGGAAACCTGGGATAAAGCACTTAGAAATTGGTGGGCTTCCTCATGTGACAGACAAGCATTTTGAAGAGTTGAAGGTCTTACTAGATGCAGACAAGTATTTGCAACAGAGAGACCAGAAGTCACGATTCTACCGTGGATGGTTTCCATATGTCATGTGTGATGATGACCGTGTAATTGACATAGAGCTCTGTCCTATATGCCATATGCCAACACTTGTCTATGATTGCCCTGCAGAGAGTTGCCAACAGAAGCAACAGGCTTCTCAGTTGTGTAGGGGTTGCATAGCATGCATAGAACGGTGCATCCACTGTGGATTGTGCATTAAGGATTTTGATTATGAAGAGACATTCTGTCTGGAATTGCTTTGTTTCAATTGTTTGAACCAGCTGGTGAGTTGTCCAGATGAGCCAGTTGAAAAGGATTCTTCCAAGCGCCCTAGCGTGAGCAGCAGTATATTTGTAGATTGTTTGATCCAGAATGTGCAAGCTCGGCTGTGTGGATTTTGAATGTGCAAGTTGAACCTGTCATGGATGAAAGCTTGCTTCTGCCAAGGCTGCTAGCCCTGGTGTGTTGGCGGATTATCGCTTAGGATGCCCGCAAAGTCAATTCATATAAAGGTTCAAGCTTTGCATTTTCGGCAAACACAATCCTGGACAAGATGTCTAGTCTTAACCCTGATAAATTGCATAGCTCTGCTGCAATGTTGCCATCAATTAGCTGAACAATCTTCTAGTATCGATTGAAAGGATACACACTTAACGACAGTCAGTAACATCTAAGTGGTGAGGGGACTGAATATCATCAGAACTGATCTCGAATTGCATGTCGTGCGAATTGTTGAACTGTCTGCAGATGGGTTACTTTTAACTGCTCCAGACAGGAGGAAGGAAGAAGATGCTGCGATTATTCTGGAGGGAAATGAGAAACCAGATTCCAAGAAAGGAAAAAGAACAAAAATGATGATAATTTGATGTGGTTGTGGAGTAGACGAGAGATGCATGCTCATGGCCATAACTGAACTAGGGCAACATGATATGGAGCTTCCTGCGGGAAAAAGTTTGTGATGAGAGTTCACTGGCATGAAGAACGTGTAGTTCCTGCGGGAAAAAGTTTGTGTAGTTCTTCACGACACGGTGCCTCCTGCAGTGGACATTGTCGAGTTTGTGTCGCCGAGGTTGTGTACTGATGGTTGGCATAGGACTCTCTAAAGGAGGGCGATTGCATGACATGGGGCCACCTGTGGGAAGATTTCTGCTCATTGAAGGTGTTGCTCCTGATGTTGCCTGTAACTGAAGCTGGAGCTCATTCCCAAGAACTCGACTGGGGAGAAGAAAACCGGAAGAACAATTTAATTCTGCTTTTATCGGTAGTTGTGTAATAACTGAAGCAAAAAAAAAAAAAATCAACCATACAAATTGACACTTTGTGCATGTACCTTTTCCTATGATACGCTCATCGCTGAGAGCTTGGGAACCATCATCAATCTATGTGTATCTTTTCTATCAACAGGAAATTTAGAACTCAAGTGCGCAGTTGCTGGTTTGCTTTAGTTCCAACATCGTTTATTCTTGATAAATCATTTAATTGGAATTGATTCTAATCGCCTTACTTCTAACATTTATTTGTCAAGGGGTGGAACCATGGCTTCTCGAGTTTTAGTGCTTTAAGATTTTTGTGAGAATAGAGAAATTTACTTAGAGCGCTAAAAATAAAACTAAATTTGTATTGTTAAATAATTTTAAAACGAATTTTTGAAAAAAAAAATCTCACCACATAAAAACACATGCAGAGCGGGTTTCTGTTTGTGCCCTTTTTTTTTTTTTGGGTTTGATGCGTTGTTAACTAGTGTTTTCAATGGAAAAACCTGCTTAAGGCGGCCAGAAAAATTGAAAAACACGCTTATGCGACCGCTCATTCGAACCGGGGCAAATCAACCAGGTCACCAGATATCGGGCCGATCCGTTTTGACGGCCCTAGAGACTAGAGTGAGAGTCTATGCAATTGCTTTGTACTTTTGTAGTTTGTAAGCGCCGCCGCCACATGGGATAGGTATGAGTATGATGAAGGGAAAAGAGAATCTCCCACAATCGGGACTATAGTGCGACGACGTCGGTTTTGGTGTTTAAACTAACCTCTTCCTTGGTCCCTCTAGTCTCTTCGGGAGCAGTTCTCTTGTTCTTTTGTTGCCATCATTGTAGTCTCTTCTGATCTTCCGCAGAACTTGATCATATATAAGAGTCTTGCTCTTCAAATTTGAGGTTGTCGCCCATCGCTATGGAGAACGGAGATATCCCGGAGAACGCCAACGAGCGTATTAATTTTGTGCCTTTTCTGTCTTTACGATTCATGTATGAAAAAATTATTCGGTTTTCTTATACAATTTTTTATTTTCACTTTCAGATTGCCCAGGTCCTCAATCTGAGTCTGCAGGAAAATCCGACGCATGCGAAGGATGCCCCAATCAACAAATTTGTGCTACTGCTCCAAAAGGACCCGACCCAGGTTCTTTTTCTATACCTTTATGACTAGAATATCGTTAAGCTTTGGCTTACTTATTTCTTGAACCCTTCAAGTTCAGCTAAGTTTGTTTATTTGAGAACTTTGTGGTTCTATGCTGTTTTGATCTCCCTCCTCACTTACGTCTTCCTCAGTTTAGAGAAAGACGACACGGCTTATTAGTATTGTTTTACTTTCAGGCTAGTAATAAGGTTGAAATTGTCAATAATGATTCGCTACGAAATCCATGTATGTTTGTCTGTGCAAGGGAAGGAATGATGTCCCACACACCGTGTGATATGTTGGATTTCGGGGATCTCATTATTGGAAGTTTTTTTTTTGTTGGTTGTCGCCCATCTGAACACCTCAAACGTACAAATTATTTTAGTAGCACTGGCATCTGATTAAAATTGTTTAGATCCATGCGAGACTCAGGAATTTATTTCCTGATACATTGTTCCACTTTATTTACATAAATTTGTCTAATTGAGAGATAGTCATCACAACTTTTTCAATGTCAACTATATCCCGAGAATAATATGTAAAGCCTATTTCACTGCCACATATCCAATTTATTAGTTGTGGTATGTACTGTTATAACTTGCCATGGTCCTTGCTTTAACTATCAACAACCTGGTATTTTGACCCAGCTTATGGCATGCCCTGGCCTTAGAATGGGTAGCCTCCCCTCACCCTGAACTTGTCCCTGCAAAAAGAAGACCCTACTTATGGCATGCTTTATATGAATTTTTCTTCTCTCCAATATTGTTTTGATGAATTATTGGCTGGTTAAGTTCTTTAAATGTATTGATCACTGTTTTACCCTCTTTGTTATGCTTCTTGGTGATAAGGCATGGGATTGCAAGTACAGTCGTGCAGATATTTTATGGTGCAAAGAAACTCAATATTTCAATATTATTGGTCATATTGGGTTAAAAGAAATGTCGTTGATTTGGTATGACATATATGCAATTCTGTTTTGATTTTCCTTGCCTTAAAAAGTTTGGCTGCATGCCTTCTGCATTTGTTTCCGCAGATCTGGTATCCATTGCAGAAAGAATGGCTACTGTGAAGCATAAGATATTGGTTCTATCGGGAAAGGGAGGAGTGGGCAAGAGCACATTCTCTGCCCAGCTGGCATTTGCTTTAGCAGCAATGGATTTTCAGGTAGGCCTTCTTGACATTGATATTTGTGGTCCAAGCATTCCAAAGATGCTAGGCCTAGAAGGGCAAGAGATACATCAGAGCAACCTTGGCTGGTCTCCTGTCTATGTGGAGTCCAACTTAGGGGTCATGTCAATTGGGTTCATGCTTCCTCACCCTGATGAAGCTGTCATATGGAGGGGTCCACGCAAAAATGGGCTTATCAAGCAGTTTCTGAAGGATGTTTATTGGGGGGAACTTGATTTTCTTGTTGTTGATGCTCCACCTGGTACCTCAGATGAGCACATTTCAATTGTTCAGTGCCTTGATGCCACTGGAATAGATGGTTCAATCATAGTTACCACACCCCAACAAGTCTCCTTGATTGATGTGAGGAAGGAGGTGAGTTTTTGCAAGAAAGTAGGAGTGGAAGTTCTTGGGGTTGTAGAGAACATGAGTGGTCTTTCGCAACCTATCACCGATTTCAAGTTTATGAAAATGACGGGCACAGGCGAGCAGAGAGATGTCACAACGTGGGCTTTGCAGTATTTGAGAGAAAAGGCACCAGAAATGCTAGAATTGATTGCTTGCAGTGAAGTTTTTGACAGTAGCAGTGGTGGAGCAGCAAAGATGTGCAATGAAATGGGGGTTCCTTTTCTCGGTAAGGTTCCATTGGATCCACTGCTCTGTAAGGCAGCTGAAGAAGGTAGATCATGCTTTGCTGATAAAGATTGTGGTGTGAGCGCTCCTGCATTGAAGAAGATTATAGAGAAATTGATGGAAAATCAGGGCTTATCAACGTCTCCTAATGGTGTTGCATAGGGGATTTACTTTGTATATATACAAAAAAAATAACTTATTGTGTTTATGTGGCCTTGTATTCTAATGCCTAATGGTACCGATACTGGTACGATATGATGGCGAGGAACTTCCGAATATGACGATTTTAATTGTTTGATTACAGAAGACTAAATTACTGGATACGGATAATGTGAGATTTCTCTTCTGCTCATACTTGGCCACAGCCAAAAATGCATCTCATTTTTGTGTTTCATTCATTGTGGATTATATTTTGTTGGAAGTTGATTTTGCTCACTCTATCTTGTTGGTCTTTAGTATCCCTGTGCTTGTGAATCGTTTACTCATTAAGTGCAAACAAATACAAGGAATCCTTGTGGGTTTGCATTACGCCTTAGGTATAGAAAGTATCTTATGGTTAGTTATTTATCTTTAAGTGGAGATTTTACAGTGAGAGGATTAATCACTCCTATGTGATAGATACTTTATCTATATTAAGGTTGTGTTTGGATTAGCTTTTGGAGAATAGATTCTGGGAAGAATAGATTCTGGAGAATAGATTCTGAGAAGAATAGATTTTGGAAGAATAGATTCTGGAGAATAGATTTTGGAAGAATAGATTTTGAGAAGAATAGATTTTGGGAAGAATAGTGTTTGGATAGTTATTTTCAAAATAATTTTTTGAGAAGGTAAAAATAATTTATAAAAAAATAATACATATACATATGAGTAATAAGATAAAAATTTTACAATATTTACTTTAATTTTAATTTTTTTTCATTTAAATAGTATTTTTTTGAGCTCAAACGTGGCAAGAATCTCCTTGGGCATGAGATTGTTGAAACTATGATTTTATTGTGTAAAACCATGGTTTGGATAGAAAATCAATTTTAAGAGAAAAATGGGTGTTTGGGTGAAAGAGGATAAAACTATAGTTTACATAGAAAATTGATTTTCTAACCATATTGCTAAACACACACTAAAAAAAATACAAGGAAGCCCTGGGCTTTGAACTTTCAACGCGTTAATGGTTAATTACATGTAAATAATGCATAAACAAAAATAAAAATAAAAATCACTTGGTTATCCTGTAAAGTAATCCCAATGTTGGCTGGTTTAACCCCTTTTTATTCAAAAATAAAAATAAATGATTCTACTGTTTCTTTCTTATTAACATTCAAAAAAAAATATATAAAACACTTTGCATATCAACCATTTTATTAGTCTTTATGATGAAATATAAATATTTTTATATTTTAGTTGTCATAAAAAAGTCTTAAAATTATTTAATTTAAAAAAGTTGATATTTATTTTTTTGGCTAAAAAAAGTTGATTTTCATTAAAGGATATGTATATGCATAAATTAGAAATCAAATTAGGAAAGTTTTCTCTAATTAAATTTATCAATATCCAAATCTAATTTGATAAATAAAATATTAGATAATTGTACGAAGAAAAAATAGTTCAATCATTCATCTTATCATTTTATCAAAAGGATTGATATTTGATTTAGAAATTTGATCTTCAAATGCAAAATAATGTGTGTGAGATATAAAATTTTTAGTAAGTTAATTATTACTCATGAATAATACAATTCAATTTTTAAATTTTGTGTAACACATAAGAGCCAAGGTAAGGCATCTATTCTCAAGTGTAAATGTTCATTCAATTAATTATTACACACCTGGTCGTCGTCGTTGTTACGATCACAGTCGTCGTTATTAGTTATTACTATTATTTCGTGAGGGGTTTACTGGTTCTAAACAAATCCGGTGATCTCCCGAAGCTTTCTCTCGAAATCAGTGATCGCACGCACCATGCCGCCGCACTTAATCATTCAATCCCACTATTTCCTCTTTTTTACAGTTAATTGTTCCCAATACGGTACCTTCCTTCGACTGTTTCGTCTCTTTCTTTCTCAACGTCTAATAATAATATGTTCTATATATTTTTAGATACATGCACTGTCACTTCCACAGCTTCTACTGACCCTATCACTGCCCTGTATCATTATTGCAATCTCTTGTTCGTTTCAGGTTCTCAGAGACAGTCATGGGCGGGAAGGTCAAGATTGGAATCAATGGTATATATATATACCTTGTCCAATCCCATTTCTGCTTGTGTTTATATTCAGTTGCTTCATTAACAATGTGTGCGTGTTGCGATGGTGAAGGATTCGGAAGGATTGGCCGTTTAGTTGCCAGGGTGGCTCTGATGAGAGATGATATTGAGCTCGTTGCTGTTAACGATCCATTCATCTCCACGGATTACATGGTAAGTGATTGTCAGCTCTGCCTGTGTTATGTGAATGTTTTCCTGTTGTGTATGAGAACTGGAAAGGAAAGGCTACATTACATCCAAATGTGTTAATCATTTTGAATTGTGCGCCACAGACTTACATGTTCAAGTACGACAGTGTCCATGGGCAGTGGAAGCACCATGCCATTAAGGTCAAGGACTCCAAAACCCTTCTCTTCGGTGAAAAGAGTGTCGCCGTTTTCGGTGTAAGGTATGTTCTGCTTCTGTAATTAATAATGGGACAGTTATAATTCTATTTCATATTAAGTTACAAACAAATCATTTAGCCAATTATCAGACTTAAATCTGTTTTCTTATTCTGATTATTAGGAACCCAGAGGAAATTCCATGGGGTGAGGTCGGAGCTGACTTTGTTGTTGAGTCTACTGGGGTTTTCACTGACAAAGACAAGGCTGCTGCTCACTTGAAGGTTCGTCACTAAGATTACATTTGTTTCAAAATTAGGTAGGCTTTTCATGCATCATATAGAACATGAGGATTCATTCTTGCTTCATGGTTTGTGAATAACGCAGCTTGCTATAATTTTTTCATTTTACATCTATTGTATTGATGATTTCTCTTAAACTCTTCTGCATAGTTCCGGAAACATTCAATTAATTTGTTCCTGATGTCTTAAAATACTTTTTTGGTGTTGAAGTTATCCTTTCTCTGGTACCTTTGGCCGTTTTATATCAACATTGGTTTGTTCTCTTATTTGTGTGGTTATACTCTTGGATGCTTAGGGTGGGGCAGAGAAGGTAATCATTTCCGCACCCAGCAAGGATGCCCCAATGTTTGTTGTTGGTGTAAATGAAAAAGAGTACAAGCCAGATCTTAACATTATTTCCAATGCTAGTTGTACAACCAACTGTCTCGCTCCACTGGCAAAGGTAGTCTGAGTTTTAAGTTGGTGAAACAGTAGAAGATTCCCGTAGTCCGGAGAAAAAGAAAATAGTTGGTCTTGTATTGAAATATTTTCAGGTCATTCACGATAAATTTGGTATCGTTGAAGGTCTCATGACCACAGTCCACTCTATTACCGGTAAGTTCGTTATGTCACGTGGTCCCTTTAGTTTCAGCAAAATTATACTTAAATTGACACATCTTTCTATGTTAAATAGCCACTCAAAAGACTGTTGATGGACCATCATCGAAGGACTGGAGAGGTGGTAGAGCTGCTTCCTTTAACATCATTCCTAGCAGTACTGGTGCTGCTAAGGTAATCTTTGGCATAGATGTTCCTATTCTATATCTTCCTTTCCTTTTCCTCACGTGATTTCAAGCTCAAGTCACCCTTTCCTTGTACATTAGAAGTATTACGGAAGAAAACCATGATGACTTTACTGTAGCGGTACAGATTTTGATATCAGCAAAAATTACCTTCACTTTGTGCAATTTGCATTATTATTTTCATACCAATTATCTCTAAGTACGCTCAAATTTTATAACTCGCACGAATCTTCTCTGGTAAATGACCATGTGCTTACTGCCTGTTGTATTCCTTAATTGTGGCAGGCTGTTGGCAAGGTGTTGCCTTCGCTGAATGGAAAGTTGACAGGAATGGCTTTCCGTGTTCCTACTGTTGATGTTTCAGTGGTTGATCTAACTGTTAGAATTGAGAAGGCAGCCAGTTATGATGACATTAAAGCTGCAGTCAAGTGAGAATAGAATTTATTTTTCTAACGAATTCATCCTTTTTATTTGTTCATCTAAGTGTTTAAACCTTAGCATTCAATCATTATCAAGCCCTCATCTTTCTATAAATTTTCACAGGGAGGCATCTGAGGGAAGCATGAAGGGAATTCTTGGTTACACTGAGGATGATGTGGTGTCCACTGATTTTGTTGGTGACTTCAGGTGATGATACTGATACTAAAACTACTATGTTGTGTCAAGTGCACTTTAGATTATCTGTTTCTTTGTATTTTAGTTTATGCCATTGAGATTCACAATCAGAGGTGTGCCTCTGTCTGTGTCTAACAATTTTCGCTTGCTGCTACTCTTCATTCTGGCATATCTCCTAGTTGCTAGATCATGTCAATTTCTTTATGAGTGGATTAGTAAGACGAATCTTAATTTTTGAGCCACCAAATGTTGGCAGGTCAAGCATTTTTGATGCTAAGGCTGGAATTTCCTTAAGTAACAATTTTGTGAAGCTTGTCACGTGGTATGACAATGAATGGGGCTACAGGTAAAGCGGATTTTATGCCTTTCTTTTCTATTGTCATCTAGTATGTTTAATCTGTGGACTACCAAAATAATGGATCCTTGGTTTATAATTAGATCATCTTCAATATTTGGCGTCTCTGTCATTTTCAATGTTGTTTGTTTCTGATGCAGTTCCCGTGTGGTTGACTTGATCCGACACATTGCCTCTGTTTAAAAGGCTGCATTCGTCCCAATTCTCACATCTTGAAGCTAGCATTCAACTCACTACACCCTTTAGGCATATAAAATAGCTTTTGGAATAATGCAGACTTCTAAGATGAAAGATGATGAGATGAACTAGAGGAAGTCCTCTCCGGGGGGAGCCTCCACTTCAGATAGGTTGATTTTATCAGATCTTATGAGAGACTCGTTCCTTTTGGCGGCTCTTTAATGTCCTTTTGATCTATTTTTAAAAACAAAATTAGTCCTTTTGATCTATTTAATCTCATAATTTGCAGGAAATGACTAAAAGATTATGTTGTATGAGTTTTCAGTCGAAGAAAATAATTTTCGGAAAAAGGCACGCCACATTATTTCGACAAAGATTACTTTGAGTTGGCCAAAAACAAAACTATAATCAATGCCAAACTCAATCTGCATAGTAAATCAAATAATCCACTTTCTAAAGCTTTAAGTTTAAACCATCCAATAATATGTGATGGGAGTCAATAATGCTTAAACAACTGCATTATTCCATTATGATTACAGGCTCATAAGGCAAGCAATTTTTTTCATTAAATAATCATTCTTTGGATAGATGACGGTTATTTGCTTAGAGGATCAAAGTTGAAACGTACGATTTGCGATCAAGCAATTAATTTTAATTTGCTCAACATGAATGGTTGCTTTATGTAGATGTACACAGATGGTTGAGGTTTTCTTTATCTGTTTCCCCTAGAGTTATATGAACTTCACTTTTGAGGGACAAAGTCACGACGAGGCAATTAACAATGAAACACACGGTTATTAGTTGGGACTGCGTACCGACGAACTTTTGCCACTGGTTCAACAAAAATAACTGTATTATATACATCTCACAATGAGGCACATCTAATCTTTAACTGTGGGCTTTCTTTGATAAATGCTTAGCAGTGAGTTACTTGGGAAGACTATTGAAACACTTCCTTGTCAAGATCTCAAACGCTTTGTTGAGCTGGATAACCGTGCAAGAATCAAGGGGAATAACACTGTCATCAACAACAACATCTGATTCAAAAGGAACTTTACAAAGGGGGGAAAATGTGCCAGTACTCTGTTCTTTGCCAATTATAATGCATCTCTGTCTTCTGTTTTTTTCCTTTGATTAGTGACTGACTTAATTTTCTGGCTATGATTAAGATGGAAAGGAAGGCATAAAAAGGCATATTTAGTTATTGATTGTTATTTACCTTTTGACTTGTTTATTAGAAAATTAAAGCTCATTATCTTTCTTGATAGCAACACAGTAGAATTTTGTCTAGAGATTCTCTTTTGCTTAGCTTTATTACCACTGATGAGTCTTCAACTTTTCTAGCTCCTTCATCTACAATGGCTTTAGGCATTCGGATTTGATCATAATTTAGTGGTCCCTAAGTTCTGTAATGTAGAATACCTTAATTACACACGACATTATATTTAATTAGGACTGGTTGGTCTGTTATTATAGAAAAACCAATAAAAACTCCTATTTAAAAATTTTATTAGCTAGAAAAAATTAAATATGCTTTTACACACAAAAAATATAAATATTCTAAAAAATTTATACCTAAAGAGTAACGGTACTCGAACTCAGGTTCTTCTAGTCAATACAATTTTCAAACAAAAATATTTTCCCATGTTATACCATGGTAGGTGTTGGTGCTTGTAAGCCCATGTGAAGATGTTTGTCCCTAGAGCCTTATTAAAGCAAAGAAAGAGGCATTGATACTTGAGGGGGGAAGCCAGGAAGGAGAGAGTTCAACATCACATACTCTGATCGCATGCATCATTGTTATCAAAAGCAGACCAATCTGCCCTGTATAAAGGCTTTTTAATGCACTACTTGGTGTGTTAAAAGGCTGCATTTTCTGCCTTTTTTCACATGTTGACACTTTTTTGCTTTTAGGATGTGTTTCATTCCATCCCCTATTGAGTGGTTGAACTAGGGCCATTTTTTTTCATGAACCTCCCTATCCAAAGACAGCTCACCATAATCCTTAATTTCCAGGATCATGTATACTAACCAGGGTAAACACATAGGAAGAAAAACTAAGAAAATCTGTCCGAATCAGAGAGGTTAGATACTGAAGTAAAGTAGCTAAAGATGGTGATGGATGATGGGTGATGGTAAGACCCCGCCATTACCAAATACTTTTGTGCTCTGTCCCCTGAAGATTTTGGTGGAAATACGATAAAGATTCGAGCTTCATTGTATGTATTCTTAACAGAGAGCCATCAGCCATGTCCACCACCACGCGCTTTCTTTCTTCATGTTTACATTAATTTGGAATCTTGCAGGTGGATTGATGTGTAACATGACAACGCCAAATTGACTCCTTCATTTGTTGTTTGTGTTCGTCGTTCTTTTAGCTACCAAATTATTGTCTAATCTTATTCTACCTCTTTGGTTAACGTTGATTCTCTTTATTTTTTAACATGTTAAATTTAGGCCTTTTACAACGAAAAAATGAAATTAAATTCGGCAACATACCAAGTTCATAAATAAATTGGAACTGTAGTTCTGTTAACCACATAATGAACCGCATAGTGACAGATATTGAAAGGAAGATTAATCTAAGAATTAAATGAAAGCAAAATTTAGTCCGTGTAATAAGCGGCTTGGTATCGTTTAAGCAAGGTCTCGAGTTCGAGCCTTAGCGTATGCAGAAAATTCTCATTGGGAGACTCACCCACTACAACCAAGTGCGCGATGCGGGTCAGATTCGAATATAATTGTGGGCAACTAGAAAAAAAAAATGAAAGCAGAAAAGTTGTGTATGACAATGTGCCTATAATTTAATTTTCCCCCCACGCTGAGTCGCGATTTATTGAGGAGAAACTAGTAATTTGAAATTTAATCGAAACATAGAGATATTTTCGGAAGCTATGAAACCGACCATTTCTTGAAATTCATGCCCTTACCCTCTTTACAGTCACACTACCGTGGCATTGAAGTATCCGTTGATGGTTGATTTGGTCCCAAAAGCATTTTGCTTTATGAGTTGAAATTCTTAGGTCGGCAATTAAAATTAGGATCAAGAGCAAAGACCACACAAACCCCATTTGGCTGAGTTAAAAAGGTGGAAATATTGGAGACTTGAACCTTATTTTCAACGGAATTTAGCAAGCGTAATGGATTAATGGTGGAATAATTGAGAAGGATAAGATGTGGATTGTAGAACTAAACTAATAAAACTATCACCTCAAGCATGTCGTCACTCGTCATAGAATGTAATTGATTGTCTAAGGATTAAGATAATTTATCATATTACAAGTATCACACAGCATTCGATGTTGTCATAAGTTGTCTCTGGAAGCTGAAAAAGGGGTAATATGCCTCAGTAAAGCTTACCTAATTTACTTCACCATCTTTGCCTACAGTAGAGTTCTCTCGCATTGGTTCAGCTTCCAACTTTCCACCATCATTGCGGACAACTAATAAGAAGCCATTCTCTCTCTCCCCACAACCCTCCTTCATAATTATGTCCGTGTATCCTGATTGAATTCACTGTTACAAAAAAATCATCCTTGAAATCTCTATTAGCATCTTATTTTCCCCTTGAGATTCTGATGAGACGACCAATAATAATCTATTGAGAATATCCTCTGCTACGGTCCATAATCTTTCTGCAAATGGTGTTGTGATCCCCTTATAGCTATATTCTTTTTACTCTACTTTTCTTTTGAAGCACCTGCTCTGTTTCTCTGGTCTCGTTTGTGAGAGCAATCATGGCTGTTTCCTTTCCCATCCCATCGACTTCATATCATTAATCACGATCCTCCATATAACCCTTGTGTCTTCAAAAAGGACACCCTTCTTCTTTCTTTTTCATGTTTCTAATTAACTAGTCGGTGTTCTAATGGGTTTTTGCTGATAGTTCAACTGCTTAATTTATTATTAGCCTCCCATGTTGTCTTCATGTGCATGATTTAGTGGGTTTCTATATTTATGGCATGTGGGCACTTCGTCTCCCTTTATACTCACTTGGTTTGGTCGCCTACTCTCATAATTTCCCAGTAAGCCTTCTTCTTCTGTAAGGTCGTTTTCATCTCTAACTTACAGAATTCCATGGCAAATGATTTGCCTTTTTGTCAGATTTAGCTTATTTCTATCTATCCATCTATCTTCCTTCATTCTTGTTGGTCTTTTCTGAATACAAAGTTTCAGTATTTCAATCCTCGCAATGCCTCCTACTTACTTCCCTCTTCGGTGGGAGAGCACCGGCGATCAATGGTGGTATGCTTCCCCGATCGACTGGGCTGCCGCTAATGGCCACTACGACTTAGTTCGCGAGCTTCTTCGTATTGACAGCAACCATCTTTTCAAACTGACCTCCCTCCGCCGTATTCGGCGGCTGGAAACCGTGTGGGACGACGAAGAGCAGTTCAACGACGTCGCCAAGTTCCGTTCTCAGGTGGCCCAGAAGCTGCTTCAGGAGTGTGAATCCAAGAAAAGCAAGAACTCCCTCATTCGTGCAGGCTATGGTGGATGGCTTATGTACACTGCTGCTTCAGCTGGAGATTTCAATTTTGTTCAAGAGCTTCTTGAGAGGAACCCACTTCTGGTTTTTGGAGAAGGAGAGTATGGGATCACTGATATTCTCTATGCTGCAGCGAGGAGCAAGAACTGTGAGGTTTTCAGGCTGCTGTTTGATTTTGCAGTTTCGCCCAGGTTTCTGACCGGAAAAGATGGCGTCTGGGTGGAGCATATTGGGGATATTCCTTCTGTTTACAGGTTAGAGATGACCAATAGAGCAGTTCATGCAGCCGCAAGAGGAGGTAATGTCAAGATCTTGGAGTTGCTTCTTGCCAATTGTTCTGATGTTCTGGCTTATAGAGACGCTCAGGGCTCTACCATCTTGCATGCAGCTGCAGGCAGGGGACAGGTTGAGGTAACCCTCTAACTTCACTTCTCTTCTTCTTTCCCTTCACTTTATTTATTCTTTTTTAAGGGATGTTGCCTTTGGGAATTTAACTTCAACTGTGGCATTAACCTTGCCTGCAAATATTAGGCAGTCTGCTTTGAGCATGCCCTTTAAGATTATGTAATGAGAAGAATAAATTGAATGTGGCGATTTGTGATTATGGGTATAGCTGAAAGAATGAAATTTGTTGGGGTTGGTGCAGGTAATTAAATATTTAACATCAGCTTTCGACATGATCAACTCCACAGACCATCAGGGCAACACAGCTCTGCATGTGGCTGCTTACAGGGGTCAATTAGCTGCCGCTGAAGCTCTGGTCTCTGCATATCCCAACTTGATATCCCGGACAAACAACGTAGGAGAAACCTTTCTCCACAAGGCTGTGGCTGGTTTCCAGACTCCGGCGTTCCGGAGATTGGACCGACAAGTGGGGCTTCTGAAGCAGTTACTCAGTGGGAAGAATTTCCACACAGAAGAAATCATCAACGTGAAGAACATCGACGGAAGAACGGCTCTTCACATGGCCATCCTAGGAAACATCCACACCGACCTTGTTCAACTCTTGATGACAGCTCTTTCCATAAACGTGAATGCCTGTGACGTGGATGGCCTGACCCCACTTGATTATCTCCGGCAACGCCCCAATTCAGCATCCTCGGATATACTCATCAGAAAGTTGATCTCAGCTGGCGGAATGTTTGGCTGCAGAGATTACGATTCAAGAAAAGCCATAGCTTCACACTTGAAACAGCAAGGCGGAAGCAGTCCTGGGACGTCCTTTAGAATCTCAGACACTGAGATATTCTTGTACACAGGTCTTGAGAATAATGTTCCACATACTACTTTTGCTGATCGGGGGAATCCAGGAATGAGTCGATCTTCATCGGAACACAATCTATACGAGCCCAACGGCGATAACCACTGCAGTTCAGCCACCAGTAAAAGGCCTAGTTCTGTCACGGCGGCGAGACTGAAAAGGGTCCTTCAATGGCCTCGAGGGAAGGAGAAGAAAGCTGAGAGATTCCATGGAGAAACTCCAACCCCTCTCAGAGAAAGATTCTCTAGGCCAGCATCGCTTCCAAACAACAAAAGAACACTGTCTGTGAGGAGTCAACAGTCAAGTCCAAACGCGAAGAAGAAGTTTGCTTCAGGGTTAGTGCGTGGAGTGATGCAGTCAGTGCCACGAGTGAAGGTTTCGCGCAGGTCTCGGTCGAGCTCATTCTCAAAATCAGCAATATCGTCGCCCAGGTCATGGGACAAGCAAAAGGGAGTATATAGTGAGAATGATATAGCTGGGCCATCGTACTCGAATCAAGCAGCTGAAGAAGATGAATCGCAACCCACGGTGAAGAGAGCCTCGGTGAGCCAAAGGTTGAAAGGGCATTACTTCTGTTTCGGAGCAGCAGGACTTAATGTGAAGAACGCGGGAGGAAGTAGCAGCAAGCAGCAGGAGAGCCAGGACTTGAAGAATTATGTAATTTCGGTGGCATAATTGGTTGAGGGATGGGATTATATCTAATTCAAGGGATAAGAGCTGCTTGACTAATATAATGTATAAGTTGTATGTTGAAATAAAGAGCAGCTGGTTCCTTAGATATTGGCGTATGTTTAGGTCATATGTACGAGACTGGGGTTGTTAATGATGAATATGCTGTGTTCAATTATGATTCAGATCATAGTAGGCTTTGGCAGTAGATGAGCGAATTGCGGAGCTCTATTGAGTGGGAATTAGCATATGTTGGTACTTTCACAACTGCACTAGTGAATAGATGGGACTTGGAGTAAAATAATGATTTTAAAAGAAGAAGAAGAAGCGACCCTTGGTTGAGAAGGACGGGAACTGAAGAAACTACGACTAAAATTTGATAATTTGTTGATAGGAGAAGGAAATAGGAGCCGCAGAAAAGAAGGACAGGGCAAAAGCAGAAGCCATGGGTAGCCCAGTGGGCCAAAACAAGACTCTGGCATCAAAGTCCATCTGAGTTTCTCTTCCGCCCGCCCACGCTTCAGGCTTCCGCTACTCAACGATAAGGGAAAACCTTGTATCAAAAAAAAAAAAAACGATACGGGAAAACCTTAATCGGAGTGAGTAGTAGACGGCACGCTTATAGTACGTCCAAACTACCAGAAAAATTAATGTGATGATAGTGACAGATAATCCACTCAGCCTAATTTATTTATTTTTATATATTTTGGCTAGATCAAATTAGAGCATTCGTAGGCTAAATTGTTAGTAGCTTTTCCGAATATATTTTTTATGTTTGTAAGAATTTATATTCGAAGATTTTTTATTTAAATAGTTAAAATCTTTTTAACTAGAGCCTATTAATAAAGTAATTAGTTAACTACTGTCGATAGGTTTGTGCACACGGGGCTTACCGACACCAAAGTTTGGAGGTTAATGAAGCTGGCGCCGTTGGTTTTCGCTTGAAATAAAAATCCCGTTGTACAGTCCCACCGTTCAACCTAACCGCCTCCGGTTTGGGATCACACGTTACTGGACAGTGACGTGTTGCAACCGGTAATCCGGTACATATGAAAGATATGGTTATTGACTCTTTCGCTTAAAATGTATACTATGTCGTTTCAATTTATCTACCATTCAATTATATGAATACTTTGAAAAGTGATTGCATTCCGATGAACTACGCAATAGATGCGTGCCCTTAGTTTGGGAAGAGGGGGTGAATGGATAAGTTGTTATCTGTAAGCTGACTTGTTTTTTTCCACTCTGTAGTGCAATTTTAATAAACATCCAACCTCAAATACACTACTAGTTCCAATATCCACATGTTGCCTAGTTTATTTTGCTACTTCTTTTATTGCTAAAAAGAATATAAATAAACAATCTTATTTTGTTAAACGGAACATGGAAAGGAGCGGAAAGCAGCCAAATAAGGGAAAGTATTTAATAAAAAAAAGAAAAAGTAAAAAATGGAGGAACTAATTGAAGGTGGCAAAATTTGAGAGAATGGCTTGTTGGGCTCAAGTGTTGACTCAGAGTTTGTGGCCCCGTCCCCATCGTGATGGATGATATCGCCCAGAAATTTCGTCGCAGAGACCACTGAATTGTACCTTCATTTCACATCACATCTGTCTATCTATCTATCTATCTATCTATCTGGTCATTGCATTGACTTTCAGATATTTATATGACGTGTGCTTTCCGATAATCTTAAATGGCACCCCGTTTATTCCATTATTTCTCCTTCGCCCCCACTAATTAAATGCGATCCTTCCCACTACCGTGGGCCCCCTCACATCCAAGTTCAAACACGCTTCCTCACGAATAATAATTTCAATTAATTACATGTATATATATTAAGAAATAAATCCCCACATGCACTCCCGCTCTCCCTTGGTATTGTTTCTCCGATCAAGTGACTATATGCTTATAACGAATCTTATTTCTTTCATTGGAGTGAGAAATTGATTTAAAAAGAATCAAGTCAGCGAAGGCAACTCTGAAGTTTTGAACGCCTACAGCTGGAACTGGAAACCCGGATCATATTCTTGCGTCCAAATTGCCGGAGAGGCCAGTATGAGAAATCATATAATAATGATTCAAAAAGGAAAGACGGTCAACTAAAATGTTTTCCCAATGCGTATAATAAAAATTAGTTGATTTTTTAAATATATTTATAAAATTATATAATTTAATTAATTATAATCAATATAATAATTAATTAATTAATTTAAATAAATTATAGAGTAATATTATGAATTTATCTTAAATAATTAATTTAATTAATTTTTTAATTTATTAAAGAATTAACTAAATTTTATATTTATAACAGGGAGAAGGGAGCATGTTTTAGTTTTTTTTTTTTGGTTGCCCATCCGGTTCACCTGAGCTTTGCCCCTACTACATCCGGATCCGACCCGCGTCGCGCACCTGGCTATAGTGGGTGAGTCTCCCAACGGGGATTTTCTGCGTACGCCAAGGCTCGAACTCGATACCTCGCTTAAGCGATACCGAGCCGATTACCACTCGGACCAACCCCGTTATTAGCATGTTTTAGTTGAACGTAGAATCAAATGATCAAATTTGGGCAGCTCATGGGCTCCCTCATTTCAAGTGTGAGAATATGTCACGCACACGTCAACTTGTTGGAAAGACACATACACACTCAAATATCACTTAAAGAGAAACTTGATCTTAATTCACACTTCCCAGACCACCAAACAAAGAGAAGAAAGCAAAGGATAAAGCTGGTAACAATTTGACTTTTGTTTATCCTTTTTAAATGCTATGCTTCAAAGGAATTGCCCCCATCAACGATCCACTCGGCCCCAATGACAAGAACAGAGTTTAACAATAGGGCAGACGTGCCCAAAATTCCTGGCTTGACCACCGGCCGAAACATATCAGTAAAAGGCCGAACCACCATCAGCTCACTTTCATTTCCTTATTTTACTCTCTTTCACATGAGAATTAAATACCCACGAGATGTAGCCTAGCGCATAAGCTATCTGATCTTTTATTCTGTTTATATATAATTCTTGATGACGAGGCAGGTCACAAATGACCACTAATATATTGTAATGTCAAGTGTCAACGTGTGTGTGAATTGTGACAGGGTTTTGAATGATATGGGTTAAGGGTTACACGTAGATATATCGTACTGCATATTGATACCGCAATAAGTTGACGACGAACTTTCTTTGAAGCTGTGAATATTTGATTTTTATCATGCGCATTTTAAGTGGGAATTCTCTTCCTTTTAATTCATCAATGCAACGATTCTCCAAATAGGTGACCGTGGCTGCTCGCATCGAACTGAGAGATTTGACCAAGTCGTTGATATATTTTTCACACTTCAGTCGGAAACCAAACACTAATTATTAAAAGAAGTTACATGAATATAGTTGACCGTGAATTCAATTATTCCTAAATACTTATTTTTTCCATATTATTCTTCCATACCTAACTGTATTAGCAAACTGCCCCAGATATATATTACTCGAATTTATTATTATTGGTTGTATACTATTATTCCATTTTTTTTTAAAAGAATATTTCAATTCTACGAGATTCTCGGTTTAGGAATCCAGATCATACATGTGTATTTGAAGTTAAATATGAATATATATATGAATGGAGTTGAAGGGCATGCTGTTTACATTGCTTAAGAGGTGGGTTCGATGAAAAGAATAGCCTTGATTATAAAATTATTTAAAAGATAGATAGAATAATTTGGTTTCCTTCGACCAGGGGCATGCGTGAAGAGCCTCACACAAATAATTTTGCGATTCTTGTTTTTCTTATTCATAAGTTTCGAGTGATTGCCAAGTTTGATAATATGGATCTGGTAAAACAATTCGATTTTTTCAACGCTTTTGATTAATAATTAATTTTTTAAAACGATTAGTCTTAAATTTTGATCCGATCACGTTAACAAAAATAATCAAGTGGTCTTATATACTTGTCTACATAGCATATGCGCAACCCAAATCTTACGTGTATATTGACTTAAAATTTTTGTCCTTTTTTAAATCCTCAACCCACGTTGATTTTTAACCTTTAATATGGGCGTTTGTAAAAAAAAGAAAAAATAAAAGAGTCGTGATTCAAAATCTATGTTTAGAAAAAGCAATATATAAATATTTTTTATGTTAACAATAACAGTTTACGTACAACAACATTTAAAAAAATACCTTAAAGACATTTTTGACTAGAGTAACGGACATCATTATATACTTTTTTTTTCATGCCTCTCCAACCTTGGTTTGACTAGAAAAAAATACCTTTGTTGGGATCTTTATTTTTTGTTTTTCGTTTGTTGCTTTTCGTTCTTAGGTTTCATTTTCGTTTCACAGTTACTTACTTCGATAGATTAGCTATTGAAACCTTTTTTTTTTTTATGAATCGTTTTAGTTAGTTTCACAACAAAATTGTCTCTCATTTAGAAAATGTAAAAAAAAAAAGGTGTGCTGTAGAAAAGTCAACAAATGAAACGTCATAGTCCGGGAATTGCTTGCATTTCCTTGTTTGGTACTTGGTTATATAAGAGGCGTGGCCTGTGTTCTTCTTGAACCCTCAAAATACATCGGAGCTGAGCTCTCTCTTTTCTGCCTTCCTCGTCTTCCTCTCTCTCTCTCAACACCATGGGCACTCAAGCTCGAAACAATGACTCTTATGCCCGCTCTAACTCTGTACGTCCTTCTCTCTCTCTCTCTCTCTCTCTATATATATATATATTAACATGCTCTCCCACCATTTCTCGTTTTATTTAGTTACCGTGCTTCTTTAGTTTAGTTTGCTCCTGTTTTAGTTTCTGCAAATGTTCCTGAAATCTTGAGACAACAAAGACAAGAAAGGAAGGATTTTGTTTTTGTTTGGTTTTGTTTTGGTTTGGGGGGAGAGGGAGAACGTCTTACTCGTTTGATTATTTTGACACAATGGTTCATGGCGAAGCCATTATTGCTTTCTGATCTTGTTCCTTCATTCATCTCCGTGACCTCTTGCCCTGGAAACGGACTGTCGTTCATGAATCTTCTCATGACATGAATCCACGACCTTTTTGTCGACTCAGATATAGCACGCTCACGTGATATGGGTGAGCGATGAGATCCTATAATCCAACACTACTCCTTCCGGGGAACTCAATCCTATCCACAACCCTGTTGCTTCATTATTTTTCTTGTTTCAAACACCGCCTTTTGAACTCTGCCATCGGAGCTATATCTTTTGATTTTTAGGTCCTTCAATTAATAGTTTTCTTGAAAATGAATAGTACCTCCCAAAGTTTTAATTACAAAAATACGGTCCCTGTAAAATAATAGGATGACAACCAGAGAGAGAACCGAATCAACCGACGACTTTTCGTTTCCCCATGGTTGACTAATGTATGTTATTCTGAATCGACGTTTTAGAAAACATACAGTATGTGGACGCATATATTTAATGATTTAAATCAATCAGCCCACTTGGACGTTTTGAACATATGTCCTCCTGTTTATTTCTCTATATTAGAGTTAATTAAAAAATTAATATTGATTCTATATATAATTTTTTTATTAATTTTTTAAAAATTATCTTTATTTATATTCTCTCAATAATAATTAAATAAGATAGGGAGAGAAAATTTAAAAAAAATAATTATGGTATTTTAAAAAATACTATATTAATTAATTTTTTAATTTAATTAAATTAGTTAAATAGTTATAGGAGGAGTATGTAAAATACGCTCATCTACTCATACACACAGCTAATTGTATAGTTAATATAAAGCTTAATCCTTCTTTTATATAATAAAAGAATTAAGATAATCTCCCTCTGTCAATATATTACTATCTCGTCATTATTTGACTTATCTTGCTGGCACGTGGCGTGATAATAAGGATTAAATGCCGTGATTGATTGGCCAGCGTTAAAAAATGACGTCCTAGGGTTAATTATGTATATCCAAACGTGCCCTTCCCGTGCATGGTTCTCATTTCTCAATAGGGGAAACAAGGTTATTATCGTAATTCAAATGGCAAGTTGGCCATACTTCAGTTTCTTCTCCATCACACAACCTTCCTTCTACTAGCCAGCTGGGCGATATTTATGTACATGACGACGCCAGATCTATATATATTTATTGTCAAAATAGGCGAGTTATTAATTAATATTATCTTTATTTCCGGTTCAAATTCCACTTCTATGAAGGATGGAAAGTTCAGTATGAGGTTTAATTAACTTATTTAATGTAATTTTAAATCTAGATGGCGTTAAATTATTTTTATGGCAACATTTTGTTTTCTGGAGCGGTTCCTTTGTGGATGACTCAATCGATATTTTTGTTTTTGGGTAAAAAAAAATGAAAATAAGACGTAGTTTTGTGGGGCGAGGGACAAGTCATAGGTGTCGTGTTCCGACTCGAAGATAAGCACTTTGCGAGCAAAAGAATGAATAACCTTTGCTTTTCGGTTGTCCGTCCGAAAAGTTTGGGAGTCCCTAAGTGCTTGTCCCTGTTTCCTTTGGATTCGACGAATCGTTGGACCCCGCATGTTTGTAAAGCAAAAACACCCTCACTCATGTCAACAATTACTTCGAATGCCCCATGAAAAGCCAAACCAAACCACATAAGACTCCAAAATCGAAAGTCGAAACCCACCCTTTTTCGGTTTTTACTTTTTAGATGCCGCCACAGCTGGATTTTTCTGATTCGTTGCGTTACTATTTATTTTGTTCCTTCCTCTGTTCTTGTGAATGGGATGAATCGTGTGTTCATTTATTTGTTCATTTTATGTGAATCCAACAGACTGAAGAAAAATTAGCTAGGCAGAAGGAAATAGATGACTGGCTTCCAATCACTTCTGCAAGGAATGCAAAGTGGTGGTACTCAGCTTTTCACAATGTTACGGCCATGGTCGGAGCCGGTGTTCTCAGTCTCCCTTATGCCATGTCCGAGCTTGGATGGTAAGATTACTCAAAACCAAAATTGCACTTTAGCTCGATTTCTCTGCATTTCTTTCTTACTTATTGGAATCCAATTATTACGCAAAAAAGTTTTCAAATTTCGAGTAACACGTAGTGCACACCAGTTGTTTGTCGATATGACGATTACGGTGCTTTCCTTTCTGCAGGGGTCCCGGTGTTACTATACTAGTCGTCTCATGGATCGTTACACTTTACACTCTCTGGCAAATGGTTGAGATGCACGAAATGGTTCCGGGAAGACGTTTTGATAGATACCATGAACTGGGTCAATATGCTTTCGGTGAAAAGCTGGGCCTCTTTATCGTGGTTCCTCAGCAACTTGTGGTTGAAATTGGGGTCAACATCGTCTACATGGTCACTGGAGGACAGTCATTGCAGAAGTTCCATGACACCGTCTGTTCCAGCTGCCACAAGATCAAATTGACCTACTTCATCATGATCTTCGCCTCTGCTCACTTTGTGCTATCGCATCTCCCCAACTTCAACGCCATTTCTGGTGTATCCTTGGCTGCAGCAGTCATGTCCTTGAGGTGTGTCTCTATATATATATATATATATATATATATATATGTCCCTTCCTTTATCCTCCTTGCAGCTTCCATTAGTTATACATGACCACACAAGCAAAATTTGAATTTCTTTTCTTTGTCCTACAGTTACTCTACAATTGCCTGGGGAGCTTCTGTGAACAAGGGTGTTGTAGACAATGTAGATTATGGCTACAGAGCTAGCAGCACTGCAGGGAATGTGTTTAACTTCTTTAATGCCATTGGGGATGTGGCTTTTGCCTATGCTGGGCACAACGTGGTGCTGGAGATCCAAGCGACAATCCCATCCACACCAGAGAAGCCATCCAAGGGTCCTATGTGGAGAGGAGTTATTGTGGCTTACATAGTCGTGGCTTTGTGCTACTTTCCAGTTGCTCTCATCGGTTACTGGATGTTTGGAAACCAGGTTGACGACAACATTCTTATCACATTAGAGAAACCGGCATGGCTTATTGCCATGGCCAACATTTTTGTCGTTATCCATGTTATTGGAAGCTATCAGGTGAAGACAGTTTTCTATGATTGACTTGTAGTTTTGGAGACTGCTCTCCCTTTTATACCTGAAACTAACCAGATTTTTGCTCTGTGTTTCTTGATATAGATTTACGCAATGCCAGTATTTGACATGATTGAAACCGTGTTGGTGAAGAAACTGAAATTCAGGCCTAGTAAAATGCTTCGCTTTGTCGTGCGTAATGTATATGTGGGTGAGTGAACTTACTCTCAGGGGCTTCTATACCCATTTTCGGTCAATATGCTTGCTTTCATCTGTAACTGAAAATTGATACTTTCATTGCAGCATTAACAATGTTCATTGCTATCACCTTCCCATTCTTCGGTGGTCTCCTCGGGTTTTTCGGAGGTTTTGCTTTTGCTCCAACAACATACTTTGTAAGTCTCGAATGATTGAAGAGCTCAGTCTAGTAAATAAGATCTCCTAAGGGTTAACATTTGGTTTAACAATTCGTTTTCTTTGAACTTTCAGCTTCCTTGCATCATGTGGCTTGCAATCTACAAGCCAAGGAGATTTAGCTTGTCTTGGTGGACTAATTGGGTGCGTTATAATGTGTTTCTTTCTAACGTTTGAATGAATTGCCCTTTGATGAGTGGGATTAAATGGATTGAACTCTTGCTTGATGGATTTCAGATCTGCATTGTGCTTGGAGTGTGCATAATGATTGTATCACCTATTGGAGGATTGAGGACAATCATAATTAAGGCCAAGACCTACAAGTTTTACTCTTAAACATTCACTCACTCAAGAGGGATTGCAGATAATATACAGAAACGAATGAAGCAGATGGTTGTGTAGTGTAGAGCCAGACTCCGAGGATTCACTTGCAAATCTTCGCAACTGCTCGAAATAGGTTGCCTCGTGAATCATCCATCAGCCAGCTGATGGAAAAGAAAACTGCGCCGAGAGGGATCTTATATTATATATATTATTCGGTTTGTGTTTTTTTTAAATAATTATTATTGTAAGTACATATTGCCTTTGTGTTTGTTATGGGACCCCTTTTTAAAATGACATTGAGCCGTTGAGCAGTGTCACCTCCAGTAAATTCTATAAATTAAAACTAAATCAACGACTTCCACAATGTATCTTGGGGTCTAGGAGTTGCCGTCACGTGCCACTAAGCATACAAAATTGAAAAAAAAAAAAAAATCTCGATGATTGATCCGCCCATATAAAAGGATAGATATTTTCAATTGGAAGTCGGAATAACTCCCTTTACGATATCCAGCAAATTTAATTTGCGGAAGCTCCTACTTAAAAAATGGCATAGTGTACCTTATTATGTTTACAACATTAATTTTGTTATATTTTGTAAAAAGGGTAATAGAATCTTTCTTTTATTAAGTCTTAAACTATGTATTTTGATCTCTCAAATATTAGTTTTTATAATTTAATAAAAAATTATATTATTTTATCTATTGTTACACTAAAATTTATAGTTTAAAATTTGAGAGGTTATAATTAAAATTTTTGCAAACTCAGGGATTAAAAAATTTATTAACCCTTTATGAAATAAGATATTTACTATCTATGATTTTATTATTCCTTCTTCTATCGCCTAAGACTCTAATAGGATGACACTAGGGCATTGTAATCCATATAAAGTAATATTTTGTACTCCTCGGTTCTTAAAACGATGACGACTTAATTAAAAAATTAATTTTAATTTTAAATATAAATTTTATTTTTTATATTTATTATTTTTTTAAATTATCCCTATTGATATTTTCCCAATAATAATTAAGTAAGAGAAGGAGAAAATAAATTAAAATAGATATTTATAGTGTTTTAGAATATTAACTAATTTAACTAACTTCCTTAATCTAATTAAATTTATTAAATAAATTTTATAATAAAAACTAGAAAAGTATTAATTAATAATTTATTATTTCTGGCGCAAAACCTAAACAACAATAGATTTGTAATGGTGGAGGGGATACTTTTTTTTTTAATATTTATTTTGTTTACTGATGAGATATAAATTCGAACTGATTTTAACAAAAAAAACAAAATTATTGCCATCTGGACCATCTATTAATTAGCGTGGGCAATGCTAGAAACTATGGATAAATGATACAACAATATTAACTAATAACTGATTATTTGTTTTTTTATGCTTTAATACCATACATTATCTTAACAAAATAAGATACCCAGGTTATTTTAAAATTACCCATGTCATCTTTGTTATCTTTACATTTTAAGATTAAGATTATGATTTGATTTTAGAGTCATATAAACATTTCTAGGATTTCTTAGTTATAAATAAGGATATCTTCTTAGTCTCCTCCGTTTTCTCTCTGCCCTTTCCCCTTTCTGTTTGGAGTTTCAAATCAATGAGACTGTTCACATCTTCATTTGTATTTGATCCCAGGTATGATCAACTTGCTTTCTTCTGTTAGACGTTTGCACTCTGCACCCATTTATATCGTGTTTGGCTCTGAATATCGTGATTTTGCCAGTTTTCAATGTACAATTAAACACATTCTTAGTTACTAATAAATTAATTTAATGTATACTTATCAAATAATCTCAATGTGAAAACATGTCTGATCATATGGTCTATATACCTTTTATCTGGTAACAGATGCCAAGTCAAGTCCATACAAAATCCAACGTTTCCAGCTCGGAAATATTTATTTTTTTAATGAAAATTAATTAATCTAAACCAGCTCAAAATATGTATTAACAAAATCGTACGTTGCTTTATTTATGCCTATGAAAATGTATTTAATTTTATGTTCACTGAATATAGAGGACGATACATTCACCCCTGTTTCATTCTTCTTCCCCTGTTCTTCCAGATCAATATGAATACATTAATATATTCCCCTTTCATGCGCAAATGCGTGTATGCTAATTACTTTAAGAGGTAATCATTTATTAATTATTAATTTCGTCTTAACACTGAACATGTATGATGAATATTGTGTGATATAATATATATATGCCAAAGATGCAAAAGTGTGGATGGTGTAAAACAAATTTTGCCGTCTTGGAATATAAGTTGTGTCATCTTTTGGACGGACTTATATTGAGAGTCTCCGTCATCGTCGCAGACTACAATACGTCCACGTTGATTTCAGCTTAAGTTTGAAATATTTCCCGTTCCATTGTTTAACAGTTCATTTTCTAGTACTCTGGGACAACAAAGCTCCAAACTCGATCACCATGGGAACAGAGTCTGGATCTGCAGCGAATCTAATTGCTCATGCTGCAGGGATAGAGAGAGACTCTGTTCCGTCTCTTGAGGTAAGTTTGTTCTCTCTGTTTTGCTTATTTCTACGTTATCGTTTTTTTTATGATGAATTTGTTGAGACTAGAGAGAGATTCATGTGGGGGGGAAATGACAGATTGACAAACGAACAGAAGAGCAGAAGGCAATAGATGAATGGCTTCCCATAACTTCTTCGAGGAACGCAAAATGGTGGTACTCTGCCTTCCACAACGTCACCGCTATAGTCGGCGCCGGTGTCCTCAGTCTCCCCTCCGCCATGGCAAATCTCGGCTGGTAACCATAAACATACCATCTTTACAACACTTGCGTCATTTTTCTTCATTAAAACCTTGAGTTCACGTCCGATTATCTGATAATCTGAGAATAACAGGGGACCTGGTGTGGTGATTCTGATACTATCATGGATAATAACTCTGTACACACTGTGGCAAATGGTGGAGATGCATGAGATGGTGCCGGGAAAGAGGTTTGACAGATACCATGAATTGGGGCAGCACGCATTCGGAGAGAAGGTAGGGCTGTGGATTGTGGTGCCGCAGCAACTGATATGTGAAGTAGGTGTGGACATAGCGTATATGGTCACTGGAGGCAAATCTCTGCAGAAAGTTCATGACCTTTTGTGCCATGATTGCAAGCCCATTAAAACTTCTTATTTCATCATGATCTTCGCCTCTGTTCACTTCGTTCTCGCTCATCTCCCCAACTTCAATTCCATTTCTGGGCTTTCTCTCGCTGCAGCTGTCATGTCTCTCAGGTGAGAACTGGCAACTTTCATCAATAAACATGTCTCTTTCATGTCCTTTTCCTTATTCTTTCTCTATGCCTGTACTATTACTCCTCATTTTCAAAATCTGGGCCACACCTCGTTTGAAATAAATGTTTACATTATTTTGGTTGTGAAGGACAAAACATTACAGCTAGTTGTCAGTAAAAATGCATGGTCTCTGTGTTACTATGTATAATAGTGTGTTTTGGAACTTTTTTGTGATGACTAGTATAGGTTGTGGAGGCTAAAAGTAAACTGCTAAGGTATGATCTCTCCTACTTAATCCCTCTGCAAATATCTCCCAAAGACAGAAAATAGAAGCTAAGAGAATCTCTAGAATTGTATTCTGTAAATAAATCATATCATTCCTCCAGGCTTAATGGCACATATATAGTTACTTACAGAGGTATTTTCTCAATAAAATGAGTAATGCTGAAACAGAAATTGATCTCCACTAATCCTACTGTATGTATACGTGGGTACCCCACTTATTTCACCACTAGCGCTAAAACAGGAAGTGCTGAAAAAACATAAGAAATTTAATAAACAGAAATTAATAAACTAAATATTTGTTGTTAGAATTTCTCTTGCACGTTTGTGTCTCCTTCAATAAATCTTTAGTGGCTTTGATGGGGTGCTATCATAAACACTTTATAACAAGGGCCACGTTTGTTTGTTTACTTCTATCTTATTTTACAAGCTATGATTCATAGATGATGCAGTAAACATAACTTTAAGAATAAACATGTTTGGGTTATTATATGATTGAGCAGCTACTCAACTATTGCGTGGGCTGCTTCAGTGCACAAGGGTGTTCAACCAGATGTGCAGTATGGGTACAAAGCAAGTTCTTCGGCAGGAACTGTTTTCGGATTCCTCAATGCTTTGGGGGACGTTGCATTCGCCTACGCCGGACACAATGTGGTGTTGGAGATCCAGGCAACAATCCCATCCACACCAGGGAAGCCATCAAAGGGACCTATGTGGAAAGGAGTGCTCATAGCATACATAGTTGTGGCCTTGTGCTATTTCCCTGTTGCTCTTATAGGCTATTGGATGTTTGGTAATGGAGTTGAGGATAATATCCTCATCTCTCTGGAGAAACCTACGTGGCTTATAGTTGCAGCAAACTTATTTGTTGTGGTTCATGTTATTGGAAGCTACCAGGTATGCTCAAGCATCTTAGTGCTTTTCCCTGTGAAAATTCTTCCTTCTCTTTTATTATGACTGAATCATTTCCTAAGTTGCTTGCTCTGGCGCTCTGCAGTTATTTGCTATGCCTGTTTTTGACATGATGGAAACATTCCTGGTGAAGAAATTGCGTTTCAGACCATCCCGTATACTTCGTTTTGTTGTTCGCAATTTATATGTTGGTGAGAACACAAGCATCCCTATTCTCTTTTCTTTGTTTGTTACTTGTGTCAAGTTCCTTTTCATTGGATTCTCACATCTATCTGTTGGGTTCAGCATTCACTATGTTTGTGGGAATTACATTCCCCTTCTTTGGCGCTCTGCTTGGATTCTTCGGAGGATTTGCTTTTGCTCCAACAACCTACTATGTAAGTCCCTCGCTGTTCTGTAACGAGTATATGGATTTGATATTGAACCAAAGTCCTATATGATTTCCGTTTCTACCATCATCACTCGCTAACTGCATTTTGTGACATGATGTAATTCGACAGCTGCCCTGCATAATATGGCTTGCTATTTACAAACCTCGCAAGTTCAGCTTGTCGTGGTTCGCCAACTGGGTGCGTTCACTTGAATGATACATTCTTAATTATTTCTACTGAATCTTAGACTTAGTTTACTTATCGGTTTTTACTGTTTTCAGGTCTGCATTATTTTGGGAGTCCTGCTCATGGTTCTGTCACCAATCGGAGCACTGAGGCAGATCATAGTCAATGCCAAGACCTATGGATTTTACCAGTAAGATGATGGCTCACCAAGACCCCTTTGAATATGTTCACTAGTATCAATATTTGGAAATCTCCCTTCCCTATATCCCGCTATCTTTTTCTCTGCGTACAACTTGTTTTGTTTTTTGTTACAATTTAATTACGTATCAATATGCACACTCTTCTCCGGTACATGTTATGTGGGTTATGACATCCGTGAAACTTTATGCATTCTTTTCGCTTGATTCGTTATGTATATTGTGTTTGGCATCACGGTGTGGGCATTCAAAACCTACTTTTCCTTTCCAAAAGTCAGTTTGAGTTATTTTTTCACATTTTGATTGACTTTAAGAAAAATAAGTGCTTCTCCCAAAAAGCCATGTTGAATGCAATGATTTTTTTTAGCTTTTATTAGTGGATGTCACGAGGAAAAGAGGAAGTGCGCTTCATTGAGGGGCGCCGGAGAGAGGAGGTTGAGTTTACAAAACTAAAATTAATCTAAAAGATCAATTAGTTTCGAGGATGGAGGAAAATGTAAATACTGACGTGATCAAGGAAGAAAGCAAAAAACATGATGCGTTTCAGTAACTTGATAAAGCACAAGGGTAACTTTGCAAATATCAAATGCTCATAACATTTAAGGACAAATATGCAGTTTTGATGCTCCACCACCTCTGAAGAGGTTGATGGATTTAGACAAATCACTCGGTTTCCTCGGTTTTTCTCTTCATAGGGTTATCCCAAACCTTGCTGAGAACAGCTCAGAGAAATAGAGCCAGTAGCAAATGTTGTCCTTGAATGGAACGAATTTCATAGGGTTCTTCCCGGAGGGAGGCTTCGTAGGGGCCCACCTTCCAAACATAGGCTCCACACCAGATATCTCACTTTCTATGCTTTACCCCACCAAAAAAATAAAATCAACAAAGCGTTAATAAGAATTAACCAAGTGAAAGTTTTTTCGTATGGGTAACTGCAAACTGTTACATATGAGTACGCTTATGCTTTCCCAATCCCCAGAGGTCAAGGCTTCTGCTATATCTATCTATATGTTTAGTTTTAGTTCAATTTTTTTTTTCTTGACAGTCTCACGTTGCACGGATCCGATCTTCTTCTGTGGTAAAAACTAAACAAAGCCAGCATGCGTTGGTGTCAGATTTCCTGGGAGGCAATTGGATGCCGCCCTGTGTGTAAGTGAGAATGCGACATTGACGCACTGAGCCGCCTTGGTTCCCAGAGGCAACGACCTTTGAGATCCTCTAGGCACAACCTCTTCGCTTTGATGTTGCCCCGCTTTTATGACCCAAGAGGGGGGGGAAAAAAGAATCCTTCTGACGTCAGAGTCATTTGTCGTGTTTCTCCTTGTGCGATGTACCCTATTCCACAAATCGATTCAAGTTAGAGAACGTCTTTTGCTCCTAACAATATCCTTTCCATTATAAAATATATGCTGTTACTGACGCCATGCCGACGCAATGTTAGTTTACCACCCAGAAGCTTCGTTTTCTTGCACGCCGGGTGTTCTTGGTCAGCAGAATTCTCCCTCATAATGGGATAAAAAGGATCCTGCGTATTATTATATAGCAATCACTCGTTCATAAAAGAACGACGATTTTGACCGACATATTTCATATTATTCGGTTTATCAATCAACCACAGAGCGTGTGTTAAGTTTCAACTCCCTTTTACTTTCCCCTATCCCTGTATTAAACAGTTTTTAATTACCATGTTTAATGTTATCAATCTTAGTAGCGTTTAGGTGCCAAACTATGTTTTATGATCGATTCAACCCGGACATTATTTTCTTGCAGACCAGAACTTTGAAACGGCTCAAGTGAAAATCTTTCTGTTCAAGATTCAAAACTTAATCCACCATTCCAAAATCAGTGAAAGCGGTTTCAAAATCAATTATGCTTCAAAGGTATAGTCCCTGATTGTTGAGTAACTCCAGTGAATTCGATTCTATTCGTTATTCATAGAAAGAAATAAAACCAAAAGAATAATGAACGAAATTCTGGAAGAGCATTAGCATTAAAAACGGTGAACTTCTCATCAAAGCCTTCCCAGTTCAGAGTTACAGTTACCCCCATAGCCAACTTAGGGCGATGACTCTCCCCAATACCCTGTACCCAAAAGAGGAACAAGAAGAAATTGGATCAAAGGATGATATTTTGCAATCAGTACCGATAATAATAATTAATGAACGGAATTACAGATATTCAGGTCTTGCTCTATCTTGTTTTCTCCTCTAATTTTCTGCTTCTTTCCCTGTACAGTTCAACCCAAAGATTCGAAATCCACATGATACTCACAACAATGGCCGTCAACACCACAGCTACCCAAGAAATCCAAACCCACTTCGGAATCAGGCCGTCGACAAGCCCGCTCGTGTAGAACGCTGCCATTCTATAGATAAAATAGGGGCCAGCAAAACCCCTAACCAGCGAATACAAAACATAAAAGGGAGGAGACAAAAAGTCATACACCTTAGCTGCAATCTGGACGTCGATCTTTCGCGCTCCGGCGAGCGTCCACACGTTCTGACACAAACTGGTCACCTCGGCGAGAATCAAAAGAGAGAGAATTGCGAAAGCCCCGTGAGAAACAAGGTAGCGGCAGGTGGAAATGACGAAGAGAGTGGCCAGGTGGTGAGCAATGAACAAAACATCGCTAGGGAAGAAGACAATGTAGTGCAGAAGATCCATGAGAAAGTAAGCGATGCTGTAATCGAGAACCGCCTTCTGAAACGCGGTGTTCAAACCATCGAAGGCGCGGTTCGAGTCGTTGAGGATGGCGAAGGAAGCCAGGAACACGGCGGGGGTGCCGTGAAGAAGAGAAATAAAGCAGCTAGAAGCTTCGGGTCGGATCTTAGGGCTCCAGTTGCGGAATACGATGAAGTAGGCGATGAGGTAGGAGACTAGAAAGACGGAGAAGAAAGGGAGAAGAACGGGAACGGAAAGGGAATGGAAAACCGCAGAAGTCTCCATCCGAAAACCTTAGCCTCAGAGGAGGAGACGAGAGGGAGGGAATTTGGGATTAAAACAGAAGAATATTCTCTGAGGAATTGGGAATTGATTACGATTGAGGGAGGTTGAGAAAGAGTGTGCGTATAGCTACATTAGCATCAGTGGTTGTGATTGGTGGGAAGGTAAATGAAGATGAAAGATTGAAGGGGAAAAGAAACAGGGGGAGGTAGGGAGGGTAGATATGACGAAGAGGAAGGAATCCGGTGAAATAAAAGCTTCAATCAATCAATGGAGGTTGAGTCTGGGAGGCTAATTGCGTGTTAGATCATATATTATGGAGTATAAGATTTTACAACTCTTTGAAGAGATTTCCGCTTCTGCCTCCTTCTACAAGTTTGGATGAATTTTAAATAACAGCTAAGCCTGACGTGTTATGTGAAGTTTATATCAAGATTGATTTGAAAACATAAATTATATATACTACTTTGGAAAATTCAAAACAATACTAAACTTACAAGTGATTATCATAATTTCTTAAATAGCTACATAGTTAAACAAGTTTCTGAACTAAATCGCGTTTAAAACTGAGATGAATTTATGGATAAGGCATTATCTTAGTTGAAATTTTTATATAATATAAAAACCCTTGCACTTATACTGTTGATCAATTATGATCTGCATGATTCATTTGTCAACCTCCTCATTTTTTTCAGATTTTCGTGCGAGTCAACTCTTTGAAACTCAAATGAAAAGGTGCGCCTGTATTATGAAGAATATGTTAAGAACAGAGAAGCATGAGAGATGAGATCCAATGCTTCTGTCTCTCGTCATATAATGATATAATGAGTAATTTAAAAGAATTACACTACTAACAATAAGGCATGCACTATGTAAACCGCGACCCTAATTTGGTTCTTTCCTAAACAATGAAGCCTCTAAAAAGAGAAATATAGAGAGAAGAAATGAGCTGCTGTCACTTCTATGCGGGGACAGGCAAGAGACAAAAGGATTGGAAAGGTAAAAAATAAAACCAAATTCTTAAAGAGCGACGCCAGAGATGAAGAGGTAGAATGCGAATACCTAAGGCTTTGTTTGGTTGGGGATTTTGGAGGGGAGGGGAGGGTAGGGGAGGGGAGATATAAGTGTGTTTGGTTGGGAAAAATGGAGGGGAGGGAAGGGAAATTGTTTTGTCTTTTTCTGCTCCCCTACCCCTCTCTCTCTCCCCTCCAAAATTGGGGTTTTTTGGAGGGGTGAGAAACATTGTGTATGATCCTGACTAAATTATCCCTGCTCATTTTTTAATTTGCCAGAATTGCCCCCACGTGCAAAAAACCCTTTCTTCCTCTGCTGAAGCTGAAGCTCGATCCTTTCTCACTTTATCCTCAAATATGGCGACCCAAATCTTCTCTCGCACCTTCCCTAGCCTCAACTTTCTTCATTTCTCGTCCCCTTGTGCGGCTTCGCATTTTCGTCCCAAGGTTCGTCCTCGCATTGGTCTGCGTTCGATTCGGACCCCTGCGATACGAATTCGATCTTACCCTCAAGGGTCCCTTTCGACGATTTGTGCAACGGGGCGTCTAGGAAGTCGAAGAGAGCGAGGACTGGGACGAAGGAGACAGAAGTGCCCAGGAACTGTGGGCTGTCGATTCCGGCGACTTCTACGTTGATGGAGGCGCAGGAGTTTGGGGAGATGATGGAGCATGTAGATGAGGTGAATTTCTCTCTGGATGGGCTTCGGAAAGGTCAGCCAGTGCGGATCAGAAGGGCGAGCCTGGTGTCTCTGTTGTCTATATGCGGCACGGCGCATCAACGGAGGCTCCTACGAACTCAAGGGTATGTGAATTAGTTTGAAAATTTCATGAGGAAAGTATAGGAATTGAAATTTTTGAAATTCTGTTGTTGGGGTTTGCTGAAGTGAAATTTAAAGTTTAAAATTTAAAATTGGGATCAGGGTTAGATGGATGGACTCATGGTATTAAGGTAGTTCTTGATTGTTTGACCAATGTGATTTATAAATCTGTTGAGTTTCTTTTCAATCATTGCTAGCTTCTGACGTTGGGCTGTAGTTTGTAATTCAAATTTTCATTGTTGGGCCGATTATTTCTTTGCGACTCTGAGGCTCAGGAGAAAAAGAAAAGAAACGCATGTATTTTGATTAATCTGTGAGTCTAGTATAAGAATTGCCAATTATATTTGGCTTTGAAATTTCTCAGTCATTTTCCAAGTGCCTTCTTTCTAGGATGGCAAAGGCAATAGTTGATGCTATTTTGCGGCTCAGCCTTGATGATTCGCCAAGCAATCTTGCAGCTGCTACACTTTTACACATCTTGACTTGTGATGTAAGTCTTTTAGGGTTCTATTAGTGGAATTGTTACTGTAATGAGTTATGTTCTGACTTCACTTTTGATATTTATTGGGCAAGAAAGAACTGTTCATTTCCTACTTGCATTCTGCGTAAAGAAGGGTATAGATTGGGCATTCTGCGTAAAGAAGGGTATAGAGTACTCTGCGCAAGGACTTAACTAGTCTTCTTTGAAATTGCAGAATTGCCTAAAGTTCGGTAGGTCCTTCCTGATTCTTATTTGGATGTCAAGAACAAAGATTATGGAGGTAAGAACTTTGCCTTTAATTTCAATTAGCTTTTGGATATTGCATGATATGTCGATTTCTACCTGCGCTGGTCAATTCAATATATCATCAGCAATTTGCATAAGTTTGTAAGGATCTACTCTATTTGTATGATGCCTTAAATCTTGCTTGAATGCAATCTTTTGCATATATTATTATTTTCTTCCTGCTGCGTAACTACAATCACTTCACATCTAATGGAATCTCCCAATTTTCCCACCAGGTGAACCCTTTATAAATGGGGAAGCTGTTCCATATGATCCCAAGTATCATGAAGAATGGGTAAGGAACAATGCTCTCGCAAATGAGAGGAACAGGCGCAATGATAGGCCTAGAAATGCTGATGCTGCCACCTGGCAATATGGGAGGTATGACATCAAACTAGGGAGTATGCTATGCCATGTGTTGGTTGGGAGATATGTCAGTCTTGTGGCCGTGTAGATAATGAAGAATTATGTCCAAGACAAACTAGGGAGTATGCTATGCCATGTGTTGGAAAAATTCTAAATTTTTTTGGTTTTGCTTGTCTATCCAATGAATTATGAATCTTTTATGTTGTGTAATGGAACAACTCCATAATTTTTGCGGATCAGATTATGGTACTTTTTTTAAAGATTTTGTAACAAAAAAAAATTATAGCATGATTAAGTTATATGAGTATAAATTAAGTTTTTTTAAAATTTATAAATAAAAAATAACAATATTAATATAAATATTATAAATAAAAAATTAATAAATATAAATAAAGGCCTGAGGATATATCTGTCAATTTTTTATAACCTACCCTCCCCTCCTTTCCTGAACCAAACAAGAAATATCATCTCTCCTCCTCTACCTTCCCACTTATAACCTCCCCTACCTTGACCTACCCTCCCTTAAATTAACTTAATCTCCTCTCCCCTCCGTTGAACCAAACATAGCCTAAAGCAACGTTCGTTCCAAAACGCCGAATCATCCAAACGCTTGTGCTTCAGAAATCAAAAGGGAACTTCGACTAAGGGTGTGTTTGGATTAGCTTTTGGAGAATAGATTATGGGAAGAATAAATTCTGGAGAATAGATTTTAGGTAGAATAGATTTTGGGAATAAAGATGTTTGGATGATTAGTAGTAGAATCACTTTTTATATTGGTAAATTACTAAAAAAGGTATGATATGATTAAAAGTAAGAGAGATAAAAGATGATAAAGAAGAAAGAGGAGAGAGAAGAGAGTGTAGAGAGGAGAGAGGAGAGAGAAAAAGAGAGATAAGAGAAGAGAGAGGAGAGAGGGTGTAAGAAAAAGTAAGGATATAATAGTAATTGGATAATCCAAAACCTAGGTTTCAAAGAAAAAGCTATTTTCAGTAGCTTATTCAAAACCGAGGTTTTGTCCAAAATCAATTCTCAACAAAAATTGCTGTTTGTGTAAAAAATTTCTAAACCGAGGTTTTGCCCCAAAATCCATTCTGAAACCGTGGTGCCAAACACGCACTAAAATATCAAGCATCCTAACAAATCTGTTTAAAGATATTATATGCGGAGAGGGGGTTCTAAGGATGGGTTCCATGATGTCCAACTATTGCGACTCAGATACGAAACACAAAATCTCACTTGCTCACGGGCCACACCACCTGATCTTTTTTATTGCAAGTCAGTCAAAATTTTATATTCCATAACGGGTGCCAATATTCTCGTGGCATAATCGCAGTCCGAATATTTGAAACGACATATAGCATGGTAATGCATTTTGTGATGACCTTCAGTGGCTCAGTGGGCCTCTTCTAAAGGTTCATCTTACTCCTTCTGTAAGCCCTATTCCACTAAAACCATTACACTGAACCGCTTATAAGTGCCATGAAGATGGAACTCACAAACCATCAAAATTGTACCAATAAACACAACAAACATATTACAAGTACAGGCACGCGGCATATCGATGTACGGAGCTACTTCGATTATCAGTCGTTCATAATCACGAAAATCTAAAGAACTATATTTTGTACAGATTTTAACTAGACGAAGAGATGTTCAGGCCACTATCACAAAAAAGTAGGCTAATGTATGCTGCCATTCTATATGGGAACGGGCCAGAAAGTATCTCCCTTTCTGATCATACTGGCCCTTTTGTAGTGTGGAGAAGCCAAAACTCCGTGTCTCCTGGAAGCTGAATGCCACCACGAGAAAAGATGCTTCGTCCCTCTGTGATGGATTACTGCATCATCAGAACTAAATAGTTCAATAGGTTCATGGGGACTAGGATAAGTTTACTTTGCTCTTGTATTCTTTCTTTTTTTAGGACAATATGCCCTTATATTCTTTCGTGATTACAAATTTAGCATAATTTAATCAATCTCTCCCTCTTCCACATCATTTACAGGATTTGGAACGCTAGGAGGCTCTCCTTCATCTTCTTCATCATCCACTTTCATATACAATCCTAGCTGTTCCAAGGGATTTCTACCCCCACCAAACTTGAAACTACCCAAGCCATCCTGCGAGTGATCAGGACTAGTCTCATCTACAGAGCTTGGTAATTGCTCAGCAGGCGCAGCTCTAAGCATTTCCAAGTCTTCAAGAAAGCGAGAATTTTCATTGATTTCAACAGTCTTTTCAATCTGCACAGATGCCAGTATATGCTGGAATGAAATCCAGAGCAAAAGGATGGACAAATGTAGCAGCAACTTATACACTGCTCATTTACCTGTATCAACGCTTGACGTGCAGCTTCTCTCTCAAGCTCCCTCTTTCGTCTGGCTTCTGCAGCAGCTTCTGCCTCTACCTGCTTTCGAGCATCTTCAGCAGCCTTTGCTTCTGCTTGCAGTCGGGCTTTTTCTGCTCACACCACGATCAAAGTTGTTAAATCAGGAGACAGGCTATTTAATATATGAAGTTGAACAGCCTAAACAGACAAAGTACTCCTATAAATAGCATATTAATATAACATCCAATCCACCTTTCTGACGTTCCATCTCCAGTTTTTCCCTTTCCTGGCGCAATTTCTCAGGATCCCCCTTCTCACCCTGATAGTCAGCCAAATTACTTGCAAAGTAAGTTCAACAGTTTTTTTTGTTTTGGTTCAGCTGTAAGTTCAACAGTTCAAGCAGCCTAAATTTTGAACCGTACCTGTGCCAGTGTTTTCTCTCGGGCTTTCAAGATGGTATCTATAAACCGATTCTTTAACACAGCAGCTCGATAGAGTTTTTCAGGAGAGACCTGTCTCTCATTTGGATCGCTATCCCCTACAATATTTTCAAGAGCAAATTACTAGGTATTTGATATAACCATAAATGGCCAGGACTTAAATATACTCTTTTACCATCTTGACAGCAGTCTGAGTCAAAAGAACTTCGCTTTTGCTGAGAATTATCTTCAAGTTGATCCAACCCACTAACAGATTCTGTAAGATGTGACATATAGAGATTTAAGAGTTCAAGCCAGTGCAATAGCTAAGAATCTTGATAGTAAGAATATAGAGCCAACTAGCAAATACAAATAGTTCATTGTGCGAGCAACTGATCACTCAGTAAGTTGCAACAACAGATCATAGTCCATTTTCCTTCATTTAACAGTAATGGTTTAACCAAAAGAAGATGACAAACAAGCAGGCAAAGAACAATAACTCACGTTGTCTCTCAAGAGTATCAACAACCCTGGTCTTTTCATCCAACTGAGGTCCAGAACGCAAATTTTCTGATACCTCTGATGCGTTTGCTTGACTTGCTTTAACATCATCAGCTTCCCTATCGGGTGAACCACTAGAACCGGTATCTGAATTCAGCCATGAGATATAGCCACCAACAATCAGATAATAGAAAAAAGGAAAAAGATACATTTAACAACTTAATTGGGCTTCATACAACTATGCAACAGCATAAAGTGGTCAAAGAGAAAAACATTAAGGGCAAAATTTATCCTCTGGAACATGTAACAGAACAGATGCTTGAGACTTTCAAATTTGATAAGTACAACTAAAACATGGACTCAGACTGACATACTCGGGCTCGCCAATACGCATCATTTTAAAGAATACACTTTTAATGTTTAGTAATACAAAGGAAATGAAAAATGCTTACACGATAGAAATTGAAGTTGTAAAATTAGAAACATCAATTGACTGTTGTTTCATATATTAAGGGGTGTTAAACAAACTCCAAAAACTGGATGATTAGATAAATTAAAGTTAATCTTAGAATGTTGTGTGGGAATCATTCAAATATATGGGTAACAATTTTTTATTTAATACGTTCTAGAATTAGAAATAGTTCAAGATAAATCCTGCAATAAGTTTGCTTTCAATTAATTATGCCTTATTGATCCAAATAATATTATTTATACTAGTTTAAAATAAGTATCAGCTGAGAGGAAAAAAGAGCATAAAACTTAGTAGCTTAAAACCAATAGGATAATTTAATACTTATATTTAGAATAAATTGATAAAGTAAATTGTAAATAAAAATTTTATTACAAAAACATCTTTTTTCCCACATTATGTCCCACATGTATCCCATATATCCCTACATCTGGAAAGTGTCAGATAGTATCACAACTATAAAGTCATTTTAGCCACATCAGATGAGTACTAGAAAGTATCATAATCATATAGTATAAAAAGGCGTCACAGAAGCACCAAAAATCACTTACCACGGGAGCTTCCTGGACTCAAACGTTGATTAATTCCATAAGTTCTATCCTTTTCACTCTCCACAGGTGGACAGCTTGATACTGGGGGCTCGTTTCCACAAATTTCTACGTCCTCATCAGCTAGGTCATTACCTACAAGCAGAAAATAATTAAATGAAAAGCCAATTTAGAGCACGTGGACTTGCCCAATCACTCGGAGACTTCGTATAACCTTTAAAAGGCTGCAATGATGAATTGCTAGGTCCAGAATCATTTAACAGCTGCGACAATAGATTTAGATAAATGTAAGTGAGATCAGACAAAGTGATATACAAACAATTTCTAAGGAGTCATGTGGGAGGATGATACCTCTATTTCACATGGTTCAACTTTTGCAATATCCTTTTGATTCTCTTGCAAATAGTCATCCAAAAGCTTCCGTAGGGTGAACAGTGTATCATCACTCAGATCATCAATATCAATCTCAATCTCTTCCTCTCCACACTCTCTACCATTCAAACTTTTTTCTTTCAAGAAATCAATGATATGCACAGGCAATTCTCCCAGCAAAGACTCCAATTCTCTGCCTAAGTTGTTCTTCTCTTCATCTGTCATAATCCGCTTAGCAGGTGGCATCACTTCTGAACTAGGGGGCAATGAAGTGATTTTTCTCTTTTTCGATGGAGGCATAGGTCTAGCAGTTTCCACTGCTCCACGAGTGTCTGATTTTTCTGGCAACGGAAGAGCATCAGTTCTTGGCAGTTTCTTCTCAATTGCTTTCCATCTCACTTCAAAATATTTACTAAGGGCGTCAGCCATGAGATGGACATCATTTCCAGGGGGATTATACGTCATTGCATTTGAAAATGTAATCCTCACATCGGCAACAAATTCCAATGGACTTGAGTAAGCTCCCGATGTTATCTTGCCTTTTACTGTTCCCAAATCCATAGGATGCTTTATCATGGTGAAATAATCCGGAAGATTCAACTTAACAACATCTACCGGGGTGTTGAAAACCCAAGCATACTGATGATTCATCAAACGTTTCAACAATGCCTCACACTGTTTCATCAACATACCATTCGCAGTGTTTGGCGAACAAGTCTGTGTGGCAGATTCAAACTTACCCGAAGAGCCCCGGTTCCATCCTCGAGCCTTGTTACTAGTTGGATTCGATTTCTTACCTGGTACAGAATTGGACATGGATGGTTTTCTATTGTTCACTATTCTGGGACCATTTTGTCTGTTGTTACAACTAAGAATATCACTAGAGGATGACAATGCAATAGCATTTGTTCTTTGTGATTCAACTTTTTTCTGAAGCACACGAATCTGCTCAAGCTCTGATTTCAACCTATGTACCAAATCTTTTATTTCAAATGGTGATAATTTTGATAAAGGGAGAACTTGCATCGGAACACCAAAAGTGTCACGGTGGCTTGAATTTAAACTAATACATTTCCTCGTTGGAACGCTTGAATCCTCTGAAACAGTTATTTCAGTGTCAATTTGTCCTGAGCTACCAGACCCCTCTGATTCACCAGCTGGCGCTATTGCATTGCCATGATAACCTTTAGAGTACCTACTGTTCTTTGCCATCTTCATGCACTAGATTTCAACCACTATATCATGAAACAGGGACTGTCGCCTTCAGATTAACGTTCAACACCAATCATGGACAAAATAAACACCGCCTCTGGTTGTCCCATAAAAACTTAAGGCGGGTGCAGTGGTTTGACTGTTGAGAGATTCCCGTAAAAGGAAATTTAAATTTTAGTATATTATTATTAGTTTATTGAAACCACACAATAATATTATAAACACTTGGTAGAGGAGTAAAGGAAATTAAGGTGATTTTCAAGGATCACGCTCTTCAAGTTTGGGCGTATGGTTTTACAAGTATACAAAAGACGGTTGGAATCAAAATTATTGTGATCCAATATGGGGTGAAACTGAGCATTAACAAATACTAGGTTTTCAAATAAACGCTAGTCCCTTCGAGCGATCCCTTAAGTCCCAAATATAACTCTTCCACTTAGAACTAACAGACCAATTTCCAACAAGGAAGCAATTATAAGCCGACTGTTGAAATTCAGAAAGACCACAGAACTCAAATCTAAACGCACCCAAGCCCTAGAAGAACAATTACCGATTGCTAACTGAAAACTGTGCGGCGTCCAGGGAAGCTCAAAGCCTTGTTCCAATTGTCAAATATCACTCAAAATGATTCCTAGAAAAGAAAATCAGTAGTAGAAGCACTGAAAATCCAAAGGCAGCAATTGAATAAGAAGCAGCAGGATGAAAGATCGCAGCTCAAGTAAGACCCTAGCAGAATCGCAGTTACAGACCCGAAATCAGAAGCCAACAAGTGATGAAGCAGACATGGGAACTTCCCAGAAGCTCAAACCAAGACCGTAACTGCGAGATGGGGTTGAGAGAGCGAAACCAGAGAGCGGAAACGCCAGCCACCCCTCGAGACTCTCTAGTCGCTTCTAAATGGCAAATTGGCAATCCCCCCATTCTTTTTACATCACGGTCAAACGTATCTAAGCCGTATCTAGAACAAGCGATGGCCGTCGGATGCACATTTAACGGATAAGATGCATTTGGCGATTTGTTTCTTACAGCTTACGCTATATGCGGTAAAATAGATTATAGGATTTACTAGTCTGACAGCTACAAGATAAGGACTTTTGGATCTGCCCGGGCTTTTCCTTCAATTTTTTTAAAATAAAATTTCTCTGAAGAAGGTTCTGCACCGCCAGCACATGTGATTAATTAATAATTAACGATATATTAGTCGACTAATATGCATTTTTCTTTGCAATGGGCCTTTTCTTTATTATTTTTCATTTAAAACGCAATTTTTATAGTTACAGATAGGGCCTGTTTGGATAAGATTTTGAAAAAGGGCTTATGAAAAAAAAGGTTTATGGACAACTTATGGAAAAGGACTTTTGGAGAAGAGTTTATGGAAAAAAAATGGTTTTGAATAAATAGGTGTTTGGATAGTTATTTTTAGAATGACTTTTTATAGTGGTAAATTACCAAAAAGGGTATAATTTGATTTAAAGTAAGAGAGATGAGGGAGTTAGAGAAAAGAGAAGAGAGAGGAGAGAGGGAAGAAAGGAGAGAGGGTGTAAGAAAAAGTAAGAGAGAGGAGAGAGGGTGTAAGAAAAAGTAGGAGAGAGGAGAGAGGGTGTAAGAAAAAGTAGGAGAGAGGAGAGAGAGTGTAAGAAAAAGTAAGGGTAAGATAGTAATTGGATAGTCCATAAGTGTTTTTACTGTTGAAAAAGCTATTTTAAATAGCTTATTCAAAACCATGGTTTTAAACCATGTTTTGTCCAAAAGCACTTATGGACAAATAAGCCTGTTTGTTTTGAAATTTCCCCAAACCGAGGTTTGAGCCAAAAACCCTTTTAAAACCACGGTTTGCAGGCCAACCAAACATGCCCATAATGTGCTTTTTCATGGGCTTGGATATGTTTGACCCGTGGCTACATTTTTTCTTTAAGATAAGTTTAGGATATCTATTACCATAAACAGTGAATAGTTTCCTCACACCATAAATTTTGATCGCTGATTAAATATTTAAAAAATTTAATTAAGTGTTAATTATATTATGCCTCAGAGTTTACCCGTGGCTAAATTTTTTGTTGTTGTCCACTCGGTTCATCGGAATTTTGTCTCGACTACATCTGGATCCGACCTACGTCGCACACTTGACTATGGTGAGTGAGTCTCCCAACAAAAACTTTTTATATACGCCAAAACTTAAACACTCGAGACTTTATTTAAGCGATAATGTGACTAAATAGATATCGATTGGATATTCATACGCGACGGATTTGTAAATCAGACTTTTTATCGTTTGCGTTTGATATGTTGGTCTGGGCTTAGTCATGGGCCAGGGCCTGTGCTAGAATAGCGTTGGACTTTTCTCTCCATACATGGGTACCCTATCTCGACTTATAAGTACTCGTTGAAGTTTTAATTATAAAAATTAAATTAAATTTATTTTAATCTTAATTATAAGACTCAGTCTGTTTTATCTTCTAAAATTATAATTTTTTTCAAAATATCCCTATATGATTATATATGATAAGATATTTCTATTGAGAATAGTTCAAAATACACATAATTTAAAAAGATATTTTTAAAAAAAATTAACACAATTATTATAAATAACTAATTTAATTTTTTTAATTTATTTAAATTATTTAAATAGTTTTTGTATTAAAGATTGGAGGCTGTAGTTAATAAGATATCATTTTTAAGCTGGAAAACGTTATTGCAGCTAAGTAGATGGTCATTCATTCTGATGGAGAAGATTCAAATTTGACTGCTGATAAAAATATAAATTAATTTTGTTCGTAGTAAGAACATAAATTAATTCATATCGATAAAACTGAGTTCGAATAATCTAAAGTTACAATAAAGATGTGATAGATGCATGGCATCAATTTACCTAGAAGTATCTCGACATGATAAATATAAGTGGCACGAATTATAAATTTAGTAACCAAACAAGATACCTGTGTAGACATGATCTAGAGTCCAACAAACTTTTCTGGCTTCACTTCGATCATGAGGTATTAAAAACAAGTTTATATCAAAAAAAAAACAAGTAAGGAGGATCAGGGGCGAAAGATTATTAAACAAGAATTAATATTAATATTATACACGACACACTGACAGCTGTTGTCTACGTGTCCATTAACTGTCTCTTGCGATAGGGATTGTCCAGTGTTTTGCCAAGGAAAGTACTCGAAAATCTGGGACTCTATTCAAATAGCAAATTAGGAAGACGACAAACTATATACTTAAAAGTATATTTAGCCACCTCCTAAAGAAAAAGGTATTTCAGGGACAAAAGTAAGACATCCAACAGGTTGATCTTTTGTTATTAAACTCTATCATTGGAGTCTACCGTGGAGGAGGGGGAGGGGGAGGGGATGGGGGACTCATCACGAGCACAAACATGTATAGGCTGAGGAGGCCACAGGAATTCAGGGAGTTAATCTGGAGGGGGAAGCTTACATTTGTTAAAATGGACAACCATTTTCCCAGGAAGATGAGCAAGATGATAAAAATCCAAAGGAAAAGCTAGAGAAGGAAGTTAGCAGGGCGAAGAATCATCCGCCTAAAAGATTCGACAGTAAACTCTGATAGCAACCAGGAAGAGGCAAAACGCAATACAATTACAGTACAATACCGTAAAATACAATACATTAAAAGTGTACGAGTTCTTTTATAGGTTACCCTTAAGCTGGAATAAGGATCTCGTCCTCAGATCACCTCCATTCCATCACTAATATATTGTGTACTTGCCGCAAACTGATAATTGCACTAGATTCTCAGCAGACTTTCTGAGAAATATTTATTACTGGGGTTTGTTATCCATCTCTTCCTCTAATACCCGCTCATTACAAGCATTGAAGGAAATATTAAAAATTAGGTATAAATATGTGCACTTAACTTCTTGTGATGGACTCTTAGTACACGAGTCTGGGTCCCTTGAACCTTCCCCTGCCATTCACCAAAATTTTTAGAAGCTGAAAACAGGAAACAAATGAACCGTAAATATTCATTCATGAAGGTGCAACAACAAAGAGTAAAGCCACTGAAGTAGTAGCAATAGAAACTGCCGCCACACGGTGCCCACTACGTCGTCGTCGTCGTCATTCTTAAACAATAATATAGTCACAGGTACATGCAATAGGAACTGCACAGATGCTCAAGATAATAGTATATATTTGTTGGGCACCCTGTGTTCTCGAATCTGTCCTAAAGCGATGGAGGACCACCTGTAGTGGGAACAGGTTATCCACGCAGCACTAAAGTCTCAGGTATTAATTAATATATCACGTATAATAAATTTGTTCCGTGATATTCTTGTTACAAAATTATAAAAACGGACACACAAGAGTGGGCTTCAATGCATGAAGTGTCTCTTTCTTTAAAAACTATTAACATAAATTATTTTAGCAGCTCTAAAAGAAGAAAAAATATTAGAATAGATTTTTGAGTCACGTTGAATGATTATAACCAGCAGATATGTTTATATTCCCGATCCTTGGTATAAGATATAATTAATTTTTTTAAGAGATTAAAAAAACTAAATAAATTAGATAATTATGATTAAATTCAATCTCTCGATACAAATTCATATAATATATTCTTTAATCTACCTAAATTAGTCAACTAACTCTTATATTAATTGTATTTAACTAAATTATTTAACTTTCTTAATTCATTCTAAAAAAAATAACTAGTTTCTATATTAAAGATTGAAAGAGTATATTTTTAATACCAGTATGTTTTCAAATTAACAAACACACTAATTTTTAACAAAATGTCTATTTAAATTTATCAAATATGCCTGCTTAAACTTTTAAAATACATATCCAACTAAATTCAGATAACTAATGTTGTCAAGAGAATAATTTAAATATTGTTTCGGGCCCAAGGCTCAAGCCCATGTCAAATTTATATATATTACTATATCTTATACTAATTGCAAGACCTACTTGTCTTTTTTAATCAGATTAATAAAACTAAATAAACTATTTAGTTATAATATATACTGATTTTTCTAAAATACTTATGTATAACATAAGATTATATATCAATTTATAAGTTAAATAAATTAATTTAAGAAAAATAATAAAAACGAAATAAACTATATTAAGATATTATATTTAAGACAAAAATTCACCTCAAACTAATTCATACATCTAGGACGGAAGAATTATTATTTTATATTCATATTTACACATACATAAATACATTCACACACTAATGCATGTGTATGTATACAGAGAGAGCTTGTTACTTGAAACACATCACCATCAAGACACTGCCAACCTCCTTCCGCAGGAGGATACACAAAGTTTGATGCATATCCCAATTACTACAAAAACCCTTATAAACTTCAAAACCTTCCATGAACTTTAGTTTTAAACATATAATTTTGTTAATAATCAACCTACGGTAACTTCTTGTCGTCCATTACTTGAACTCACATCATTAGAGTTATTACCTAGCTCAAAGTTGGATTATCTCTTTATCGATACATTTTGGTCTAAGGATTATATCAAGCCTCAATTCTTCAAAAGTATACTGTACTGTATATTTTAACAAACAAATTTAAGTTAGGATTCTTATCATAAGCATTGCTATTTATACTGATAAATAGTTTGTTTTATATAATTTATATATATTAATATTTAATAATAATTCATTAATTTGTGGATATATTTTTATTTGAGCATACTAAATATACTTATCTCATTATTCTTTGTCCAATATGAAGCTTCAAAATTTCACATTTATAATTAATATAAACTATACAACAATTACATGTATAGTTTGTACGGTCCCCACCTCATGTCTTAACAGCATTAATTAATAATTTATACCCAGAACATGCTACAGGAAAAAATACCCTTACGAGGCTCCATAGGCTATATATAGTTATAGGCTAAAAAGAGGGGCGGGTGGGGAATTAAGTAATGAGCCAACCCCCAGGTACGTACGTATAGTAGTGGCCAGGGGAGCAAAAGGCTGGTTGGTCGCCTTTAACAGAAAACACGCCATGAGGATATGTACAAAAGTGTATAACCTACTTACTATAAAATGTGCATTCACATCATAACGTGTCTCCCTTCAGATTCGCAAGCAAAATAATATAATATTGCATGTATCCCTGACAATGACTAAGACAACTACTTTATTAGCTAACAACTAATAATATATTATGTATTTTTGGATAAAATTTTAAAAAAAAATTATGAAAAAAAAATTTAGACTGAATTTTTTTTTTTACATAAGAGCTTATGTAAAAAATAGTTCTGAATAAATAAATATCTTAATAATTATTTTTAGAATGACTTTTTATATTAGTAAATTACTAAAAAAGATATGATTTGATTAAAAATATAAGAGAGGAGACAGGAGAGAGAAAAGAGAAGAGTGATGAGAGAGGAGAGAGGGTAGAGTGTAGAGAAGATAGAAGATAGATAAGAGAGGAGAAAGAGAATAAAAAAATATGAGTAATATAATAATTAGATAGTCTATAAGCTCTTTTACTGTTCTAAAAAATAGTTTCAGTAGCTTATTCAAAACCATAATTTTAAACTATAGTTTAGCCTAAAAACACTTATAGATAAATATGACTGTTTGTTTTAAAAAATTTTCAAACTGAAGTTTGGACTAGAAGCTCTTTTAAAACTTCAATTTGGGGGTTTCCCAAACAGGCCTATTATAAAAAATAAAAACAAGTAATGATACAAAATAATAAAGAGATACATGTGATGTCTTTTTTAAATTTTTATAATATAAATATGAGACATATAACATAAACAAATCAACATATATATATAACATAAAAACTAGTAACTCAAATTGATAGGATAGGACAAAATGCGGGTGGGGGTATAAAAAATAATAAGCTATACAGATCTTGGATCAGCATTATTTGTGCATATCGTAACAGATTTACCGATATAATTTGTTCATATATTAAAAGGGTTTGATGCTAATTTATGATGATAATTCAGATAACCCCAAGTATATTCCCCATCCAAGCTTCCAATCTTCAAGGCCAAGTTCAACAAACATTGTTTCTCCCACTTGTTGGTTTATCAAATCATCATACACTACTCATTAATCGTCACATATATTTAATTCAAGATCTCATAAATCAATGGTTAGATACCAAATCTTTGGATATCTTCTAAATCTTTGTTACTTTACTACTCCGCACATTTATTTATGCAATCCTTTGAGAAAAAATTAGCATTATATATATATATTGTATCATGCATCCGGTGACATAATAATATTCTGAAGCCACAGATCTTCACTGTTTGTCATGTAATGTCCCGTATCTAATTAAAGCAATAAGTTTATCCACAGGTATCCGTATATATACAGAATATGTTATATATCCTTTTATACGTCCTTTTCTGTATCATAGATTTTACTCTTATACGCTATCAACAATGACAAGTGAGCATGCGTGTGTGTGTCTATGAATGCGTGTATCATGTATTTCCTAAGTAATAGTGAACCACAGCACACTTTCAACTTAAGACTAGAAAACCTTGCTCCAGTCTTGGGACTGTTTTTGTGTTGCGACAAAGCAAGCATATAAATGGAGTGGCAAGTAAGCTTCTCTAGAGAAATTTTTTAATATTGATTGTCTAATTAAGTAGATGGACAATATCTGGTAATGGATTCTTTACGAAACTAGGTATTTTCATACACATATATAATTGAATAAAAGACACGTAAGTAGGTGATATATCAGAAACACCTGCATAAATTGAGGGGCAAATTAAATACCAACCTTAGTACTGACTAAAGTACAGGATGAGCTAACTTTATATAGGATTATATATATATCAAACTTGTTTAAGTGCATTCCTAATTTGTTTTATTATATAACCTGTGCATTATTTCTATTTTTTCATGTGTTGATTGTATCTGTGAAGTGCATGCATTCATATCTAAGAAACCCCAAGCTAATATGGTCAAGATAGGGACGGGGGATGTGGCCCAGCAGTAGCAAAATATGATGGCTACATGCATACACACTATAAAAGAAGAGAACCATTATAGGTTGATATAACTAATTAACCCATGGCCATCTCATCAGGTTCTCACCAATTAACCCCATAATCTGTGCCCTGCAACAGTAATTTTGTATATTAAACAAAGTGTACTGGTTCACCGAAAAAGCCAGACGATAACAATGTATTAATTTGACATGTGTCAGTGTGTGTAGGGTCAATGTGAATGTTTGGGGGCTGCACGTTATCGTTATCCAATTCCTTGTTTCTTTTGCTAACTATTGGTTAGTTTGGTGCCGGTTCTAAGGAAGGAAAAGCGAATAGGTCAGCAGCCTTTGTGTATAGAGACTGTCTTCTAATCTGTCCCCACTCCCCATTCTACCGTATTACTCATATATTCCTCTAAATAATCTATGGACTGGCATTCTACTTTTTAAAAGAAACATTCATCCATGTTCAGTATGCTTAATTACTACTACTAGTAGTATTTGCTATACCTGGACGATTCTGCTTCGAAAGCAATATTGATCTGGTTTAATATAGTTAGCGACCCAAACTGAGGGCAGCTTTTACGTCCAGCCTCCATGCAAATCCTCCACCATCCATTCTCCACGCATCACAAGGAACAATCTGCGATAATTTCTCCTTCCTCAACGTGCACTGCACTTTCAACTGGCACGTGAAAGCACTGTACGCTAATCCTTCTCTCATCACTAATCTCACCTCCATCTCAGGCGCCACTTCCTCACGATTCAGGCTCATCACCATCTTCCTAAACGCTCTATTCACCCACGCAACGCTATTTAAACCGTCTGATACGAACCCTGGACACGTATCCCCACCCAGATTACTTAACTTCTCCATGTCTGTACGCCCTAACCCTAGCGCATCCATGCACGTCTCACTCACGTACTCCACCGTTACCAACGTTTCCACCGTTTTCCTCCACGGAGGCATCACTGCCATCTGACCTAAAGCTTCCTTGCGATCATTCATCAAGTTTAAGTTCAAGTTCAGCCGAATAAAAGGGTTAATGGCTTCCTCATCTTCCTTATCAGTCACCGTCACGGTACGGCTATACATACTAGTACTAGAGCTACCCCAAGCTCCACCTTTTGATGAGACCTTTTGTTCCGCACGATTCTCCTCTAACAGTTGCAGCGTGGTCGCCGACCTGCTTTTCAGTTCTTCTTTTGCCACAGTACGCTCCCTTCCTTTATTAGACTCTTTACAACTCCTCCGAACCCTAACATACTTTCTCTTGGTTCTCCGTGTAGGTAAGATGGCGGTATCCTTGAACGTCGAAGATCGACCTAGTAGAGGCCCTCCGACCACCGGCTTTGGAGCGATGGGTCGGAATCTTAGCATCAACATATTGATCATCGTCTTATCCTGCACACTACCGGCGCATCTCATGGAACACCATCCCTCCCCACCATCCATATTTTCCCCACCCACCTAGCACTATTACCAGCTCATGGTTGGATCTAGATTTGTGTGTCTCTCTCTTCTCGATCTGCGGGCGCGTGTACAGGCTCTGAAGCAATTATTCTGTTCACTGTGGGCTGAGAGAGAAAAGGGGGGGGGGAGAGTAGGGGCCAGGTCGCCACCAAACTAGACAGAAGGGGGCGATGATTGAGGGAGACAAAAGGCGAAGGAGAAAGGACACGTGTCCAGTGAAAAAAGTCCAATTGGAGTTGGGCCAACGATAAAGTGATGTACCCGGCACAATGGAGTACGCAGAGACGGTCCCACCCTAAGGACCAATAAGAAACGAGAAGGTGTCCAGCACTGCCGAAAGCATGGCCCACGTGGGCTGTTCCAGCGCGAACCCATTACTGTGGAATGTATTGTGGGAGAGGGACTCGGGCAGCTTCCAGAATAACCACACGTGGTAGGGTTCTATTCGTGGCATCGTCCATATTCCATATGGAACTGGTGTCACCACTCGAGAGCAAGGTCGTGAGCTTCACGACCCACCCATACGGCGAGAATAGTGATGCGTGATTTCCACGAGCGGGACGGCCAAGGAATAAAAATGTTTGGGGATATTAACATCCAAAATTAATGGAGGTACGATATAAGACACGTTGCAGTTTTGTAGAGAAGAGAATCTCGGCTAAGATTTCTTATGTCCCTGTCTCGTATTAGTTGTTACATCCCTGCCACGTACCCCTTTCCCTTCCCCACGTTATCTATTTCCTTTTATATATGTTGCAAACCGTCCTTCATCCATTACAAACCATAATCCTAACATTTCATTACTCTCTTCTTCAAGAAAATAAGAGATAATAGGGCCATTTTTTTCAACCATGGACCTCTTACCGTGATCATAAAAAAGTAATACATCCATAACAAATTATTCGTAAATTTAATGCAAAAAGTAAAACCAGATCATCATTTTGTAGATAACCAAGATTGAGTTTGTTCATATTTCATCAAAAAATTAATCACAATCATTTCTACCAAACCATCTTCATTTTAAGATGTTTCATTGTAGCTATCTTCTTTCTTCGTAAAAATTTTTACAGTATGGAATACTCGTCGTCTATATATGTCATTCTAATATGATGAACCTATGTATGGACCTGATATAACATTGAGTTTTTTCTTTTAAATTCTTAACTAAGTATTAAGTTATTGACAATTAAGGGCCTGCTTGTTCTTGGTTTATCATCATCATCATTACATTGTTCTTGTTAAGTATTATTATGTACATAAATATATACAGCACATATTTCAGAGTTTTTTCTTATTTCTATTAAAATAAAATCTATAATAATACTCCTTTTTCTTTTAAAAAAAGAGCTTGTATATGAATGGATTCCATGAAGCACATATAAAGCATAAAATAATAGATATCAAAGCATTACCCCCCCCCCCCGCCCCCGGGGGTTTTCCCAACGCTTTCCAAGTTTCGCATTGGATGCTTAATTGATGGTGGATTAGTTACGTGTAGATAGATATGAGACTCTATCTCAGGTTTATTTTAAGAGAATCTTTAATCTTACATATATTAAATACTTATCCAGAAACTCCCTAATCAAACCTACCAAACAATTTCTTTAGTTTCATCCTCTATATAACACTCATATGAATAAGACTCCACTTTATGCTTTTCTGTGTACCACCTATATATGGAGGCCTATCTCTAGTCCAAAATTGTTGGCCCCTTCTCTGCATTATCACAATCATCATTATTATTTTTCTATTACCGCTCCATTATCATTATTAAAACAAGTCTAAGTTCTCTGCTGCTTTTATAGCTATCCTTCAAATCAAATAACCCACAAATAAATAGCTCTGAGAACTTGCTAGCACAACCCCTCCCCACCTTTTCAGCCCCAACCCTCTCCTCTTGGCTAAAAACACTAGAGCCCCGGGCTAGCTAGTTTCCTCACAACCCTTTTTCCAACCCCCCCCCCCCTCCCCTCTCCTCTCCTCTCCTCTCCTCTTGGCTAAAAACACTAGAGCCCCGGGCTAGCTAGTTTCCTCACAACCCTTTTTCCAACCCCCCCCCCCCTCTCCTCTCCTCTCCTCTTGGCTAAAAACACTAGAGCCCCGGGCTAGCTAGTTTCCTCACAACCCTTTTTCTCTACCTTTCGCACCCTCTATATATATGAGATTATTAGGCATATGTGAGTATAGTATATACATTTTATGTAATATAATATCATATTATTAGATCAAAGCATATGGGTAACAATTCCCACAGTTTATTTAGCCCCTATGGAGGGTCAGTGGTAGGCGATATATATATATTACATAGCTCAGCTAAAGTGTGAGATATAACTATATACAGGTAATAATATGTCCTCAGGCCTCAGGGGGTACACTACAATACTTTATCAGTAAGATAATTGCCAGTGTTGTGGTTGTTCTTCCCATTTACTAGCTTTTGTCCTCTCTCTCTCTCTCTCAAAACTCCCGAGAGGAAACCAGATAAGGACCAAGGTCTCTTCCCATCCCGCCCCTAGCGAATAAGCAGAGAGAAACTAGCTATTAGTTTTCAATTTCAATTTTCTCCAAACATAAAATAATACCTGATCATAGGCTCCAGCTCCAACACTAATTCATCTCTTTCCCTCTGAATTCTGGTTTCTCAGAGGCCCAAGCTGAGGGCGGCCTTGATGTCTAGCCTCCATGCAAAGCCACCGCAGTCCAATTTCCAAACATCACAGGGCACCATCTTCGTCCACTTCTCCTTCTGCCACGTATACTGTAATCTCACCCCGCACGTAAATGCCTCGAATGAATAGATCACGTTATCCTTCACCTTCAACCTCACCACCACCTCCTTCGGCGAATCTCCCTCCTCATTCCCACTCACCATCCTCTTGTACGCCTCGTTCACCCATCCGACCTTGCCCGTACCGTCTGATACGAACCCCGGACATGTGTCCCCCTCCAGATTCTTCACCTTCTCCACGTCCGTACTACCTAACCCTCCTACGTTCGTGCACGTGTCACCCACGCTCTCCACCGTCACCCACGACTCCACCACCCTCCGCGCGCCGTTCGCGGGTCCCGTCGCTGTCCACAGCCTCGCCTGTTCCGGATTTCTCGGGATCTCAACTTTCTCCACTGTCACATCCAGATCAACGTTCTTACACCATGAGCTCCCGACGATCGATCCTTCCGGCGGTTCACTCTTCTCCGGCATCAACTGAAGAGTCACAACAGCGTTCTCCGGACCATCTCGCGTCTCAGATCTCTCAGAAGATCTATTATTATCATCCTTGCTCCCACATCCAATGTTCCTCCGAACCCTAACGTACCTCCGCTTCGCTCTCTTACCCGAGAGCAACACCTTACTCGTGTTGTCCGGCACCGTAACTCCGGAGGCAGAACGTCCAGCGACCGGTTTCGGCGCGATCGGACGGAATCTGAGCATTATTCTGTTAACTACGGTTTTATCGCGAGCAGCATCGCCGGTGGCACGTGCGGCTAGGTTGCTCCATACATATCCACCGTCCATCAATCTCCAGATGTTCCTAATCTGGGGCGTGGATCTCTGAGGAGTGTGAGCCAAAGTCTCTCGTTTCGCTCTGTTGCCGAGAGAAGGGATGGGGGAGGTAGGAAACGATAATGATAACGGCAGCACGGTGGCTGGGTGAAGAAGCAACACGTGTCTAGGGCAACAGAAAACAGGAGAGGGATGTTATTGGATGAATTTTAATTTCCGTGGGTCCCGCAGGAAAAAAGTGGCGTATCTGGGAGGCGTAAATCGAGGCCTGTGATTAGTCCCACGGAGGAGCCAATAGAAGACGCGAGAGTGTCCAGCACTTCTGGAAAGAGAAGGGTACGTGGCATCCGGACAGCGAGCACCATATTCTCTATTTTCTCTCTCTTTGCTTGAAGTGGAATAAGCTTTTCTCTACTCGAGACTCCAACACGTGTTTTCATTTCATTGGTCAGTAACAACCTCGTTGTTCTCTCAAACAGTTGACTCATCCTTCTCTGTCACTCTCTCGATTGGCGCGTGTGATGACGTCCCTTTCATAATATCTTTCTGGATGGTCCATTCTCGTTGGTCTATCAATTTGGGCCCCAACTCCGAAGTGACCTGCCACAGTGCTTGAACTCCACTCGTTTGCGCCGTAGGCTTTGTTTGGTTGAACTAAAGAAGGAGAGGGTAAAAACTGATAGATAAGGTTGTAAGTTTTATTTAGTTAAAAAATGGAGTACGAGATGAGAGATTCCTTATTTTGAAGGATAAGAGAAAAGTTAATTAGAGGTTAATAAATATGTTTTCGTTTTTTTATTTAATTTTTTTTTCATATTATTTTATAATATTTATATTAAAATTATTATTTTTTAAAATATGAATACGAGGAAATCTATTACATTATTTATATATGATAAAAATATTTTATATGCACTTCAAATGATTTTATTAATTTTAATATATTATCTTATTGATTTTAATATATATTTTAATATCTTATAAAATTAATAAATTAGAAAATATTAAAAAATATTAACATTCTGCCGTTAGTTTTATAATTATAAGATATATAAATATATTTATAATATTTATATACTATTTTTTTCCCAGCATAATTACTTTCTAAATATATTTTTTGTGTTAATTCTATATAAGTTTATACAAAAAAATATTTATAATTTATATAAATAATTTAAAATATATATTTAACACAATTATTTTATTTGATAGTAGCTAAAAAATGAGAAAAAAAGTAATATTGTTGGTGATGTGCAACAAAAAAATAGTTTCAACTCAAAAAAGATAATACTAAAATAATAAAAATATATTATAGGTATGTTTGTTAATATTATAACATAAAATTTTTCACAACTCAAAAAAGTCCCAATTTTAGAGGGAGGGAAGTACAAGATAAAATTTTAAACCTATCATCCTTTCTAAAAACTCCTAACTAAATAATGTTTGATGTTCAATTGTTCATGGGTGAGCGTGTGTTTGAAAAAAAAAATTATTTTTTTTTATAAGAAAAAAAAATTGTTTTTGACTCGTAAAAGTCTCCAAATATTAATTTTAGTGGCAAAATTATTTTTAAGTAAAATTATAGTGTAGGTCCTTGCGGATCATGATTTTGTATAAATAAAATTTACTAACTTTTAAAGTATTTTTTAAAATTAAGAATAGAACATAATTATTTTAACTTTATGAATTTTTGTTATTTTTTTTCTCTAATTTTTTATTTACCTTATATTTTTTTAAATAATTTACTTATAAAAAAATTATTTTACGATCACTATTTAAATACTTATTTTTTTAAAATTATTTTTTATACAAAATTTACTTTATAAAATATATTTTCTATAATTACTTTAAAATCAATTTTATCAAGAATTTATTCAATAAAGACTAAACTAAACACACTGTTGTTGGAAATTGTGCCCTAGGAGCCAATCATTGTATCATGTTATCATATTATTTGTATGTTTACTATGATGACAATCCTTGGATAACTAGTGATTTTATCCTAAATGTCCCTGGTCAGTCATCTATGCGGGAATAGAGATGAAATAAGACCAGTATGACTTTGAAGATATATAGAGATATAAATTAAAGTCATAAGCACATGTAAGAGTACAGGGTGTTGGACCGACCCGCTATGAGAGAGCTGCATGGGTTAAGTCATAAGTTTCTCTCATATACAAGCCATGTCACTATGCCCTTTGACCTGAGATCATCATGGATTCCTACATGACAAACGCTCAGCTTTGACCTAGTCAAAAGTCACTTTTGACCGAGTGATCATAAAGGCTATGCTCGGGCTTAGTGGTTTTTCATGCGGAGGAATGTGAATGGTCAAGATGGAATTTGTCCCTCACATTCGTAGAGAGATATTACTGGGCCCCTCGATGAGTGAGTCTGAGAAATGTATGGCCATACTAGAATGGAAGGGTAGTTCCATTTCTATATTCAGACTACTCAGGGATCGAGAAAGTAACGGTCAGGAACAGGAGGATGACGTTCACCATGCCTCATCCTTGACCGAAATATCGTGTGACAAAAGGGACGTGATATGGTTGTATGAAAGGTTACATCGTTTAACGATCCTCATATATTTTGGGTAGTCGTAATGCCTTGCTAGAGACCGCTTACGACTTGTGGGTCAGTATAGTAACTGGCCCACTGCCAACTTCATATGGGCCTACAGGGTCGCACACAAAACAGCCCAATCCGAGCTATGATGTCCAGATTCATTGAATCTAAGAGATGTCTAGATTCAATGAATAATCTAGGGTGGATATGATCTCTATCATTTTTGAATTTGAATTTAAATGGATATGATCTATTTGAATTTGAAATTCAAATTGATAAGATATCTCAAATTTGATTTATGAGAATAAATCAAATATAATTCTGTCTTATCTTTATTTTAACTTAAATAAATAGGTGAATTAAATCTGTGGGACGGATTTAATATAAACCATATTTATTTAATCAGTTTCTTATTAAATTATGCAATATATGATATTGTATTAATTCAGAATTAATATAAGATTAATTCTGAAGCCCGGCCCTATTAGAAGCCCGATAGCTTCCTATATATTTGACATTAGGAGCTAGGGTTCTACACACAATATAGATCTCTTCACACACATTCAGTCGTGAGAAAAGGGGGCAGGGAGAGTGCAAAAGGTTTGCAGATAAGAAACTGCCGAAATAGAGACGGTGAGGACGGAATCTCCAGAAAGCCCTAGAGGGACAAGAGGCACTAGCACGTCGTTCGCAATTGGAACGCTGTTCGTGTGGATACCGGTAGAGGAAGCCGATCTGAGCTGTCGACTTCTACGATACGGCCATACACGAAGAAAGGTCGCGACCAGAACACACTTAGGTCGCGACCAAACGGGCATCTGAACGTCAGAAATCCGAAAAGAGGAGACAGGTCGCGACGTGAAGTTGAAGAGGTCGCGACTAAAAGCTCCAGAGGCGACAGGTCGCGACTAGAAGCAGAGTAGGTCGCGACTACAAACTCCAGAGGCGACAGGTCGCGACTAGAAGCTGAGGAGGTCACGACTGAAAGTTCCAGAGGCGAGGAGTCGCGACTAGTGGACACTGAGGTCGCGACCAAAGCTCAAATATCGAAGGTAACACTTCTTTCTCCTTGACTTAAACACATTCGGTAGATCCTGGCTGGGAATGGAAAAATTTTTAAAATTAATTTCCGTTGCGTGCCTTCCAATTCCCTTCAACTGTGGACATGTATGCGCACAGCCAAAGAAAGCTTGGACAAAATATAATAATAAAAGCTTATTGGTAATTTATTAGAAGGGGAAATTATATTTTAGGACCAATCAGGAAAGACAGCATTCAGTTCGAATATACATAATTGTTTAGGAGCTGCCCGAGTAAAGAACGGAGTTAAGAATATGTTAAATCAATTAAACTTATCAAGAGCCCGCGCTTCCTCTATTTCTATTTATAGGATGTAAGATTTTTTCATTAAAAAAAATTATTTTGTTGTGAATATTTAATGTTTTTTTTTTCAATACGCCCTCAAATGACTTGTTATAAATGTTAACTTCTTTGTTTACCTTTTATTTTGACCAGAAATGTAATCTCAAAGCAATAACTCAAAATGCCAAGAAAGCAAAACAGCACCCAAATCAAAAAGCAAAGGCGAGACAAACATCTGAAGCCAATACCTTTGAAAATAGATAATAAAAGACCATACTCTTGCCTACGACGAACAAAATAAATATTAAGAGAGGGTGGTTTTATTCTAAAATAAAGGGTATAAATGATTTTTTTTGTCATAAAAAAATCATTGCTTGTCTCAATTGGGTATATCCAATAATCTTAATTTTCTTAAGAATTCCTAATTTTATTTTACATGTTGAATTTAATCTATCTTCTTCAGCACCAATGCTACACAACGAAAGAGGGGAAAGATGCCCTTGAATTGAAGGTCAATAAAGATTTTAAGAACGACAATAATCACAATTTATTTATTTATTTATTTTGTGGAAGGGATTGAAGCATATGGGTATCCGCTACCTGGCAGGCTGGCACGCTTTCATGAAACATGAAGCCGGTACCAAATATTTAAGTAAACAACCAATGGGCGGTTGAAATGAAAGGGTTTGATGATTGATCATTGGTTGCCACCTCCCAACCTGTGATGGGGTTATTTCTCACGTGCCTTTCTCTCTCTTCCTTCCCCTCTACGTCATCATATTAAGCTTTTAACAGTTCATATTTAATATTCTGTAAAATTATTATTACATGTATAAATAAAATTAAACTGTTAAAATTTAAAATTTGATCTCAACAGTGTGAAATGTTGAGATCAAATTTATTTATATTTTTAATATAAATCTATAATAATAATTTTATAAAATATTAAAGCCAAATTGTTAAAACTTTAATCTAACATAAAATCTAGTTTGTAGAGAAGGAGTAATAGTGATGGAAAGGGCAGTGGATAAGAAGGGTCCGTCCACACCCAATAGCTTCTGCTGAGTTGTCCTCACTCCCCTGGTTACATCAATCTAATTTTCATTTCATTCGTCCCTAACCTCAATAATTGTCTTCCCAGGTTATAATATGATTTCCATGGTTTTGTCTCCCTAAAATTTTCAGATTTCCATATATTCTGGCGATCTTTGACCAATTTTATCCAATCTCAATCTTCCTACCTCGTGCTTATCCATTACTGAGAATAATCATTTGTTTCCTGTGAGCTGTTGACTCATTATGTATTCTGCGTGTATACAATCATAATCATTAGTCGAATGGCTGTTCTTCCATTCTGAAGTGCCTGCAACAACTTTCCCCTGCACCCTCCTCTCACTTTCCTCAAAGGGTATTGAAAGCTCCCTGGTCGGACATATCCCAGTTGCTCCAAAAATTGCATTCTCAGCACTAAGTCCATCTCAAAATAATGGTCTTGAATATACAAGTTGAGATTTTGCAATTTGGAATTTCACCGGTACTTCCCACTCTCTTCAACCCCTACATGGGGAAGAGAAACAGTAGTTGGTTATGAAATAGGAGTTTGAGGTTTCTTGTTTCATAGTTGGTCATGGTCAAGTGCTCATGTGGGTGTTGAACATGAAGCATAACTGAGAAATCGCCAATGACCCAGAGCGAAATTAGTAAAAGAAAAGGATAGAGGGGCAACTGGGAATTTTGAATTGCAATGAATGGGTTTTTTAAATTGATACAGAACGTTATTACAGTGCATGATTGCTTTTGCCAATTGATGTAGACCCCAAGGCCTGAATTGAACAAAAGTACGTAACTCAATGTAGAATTCTACAGAAATTGTTAAGGGAAAAAAAAAATTAAAAAAGAAACTGCCTCATCGACTTATTTTGTTTCTCCAATGATGAACGTCAACGTTAGCCCCAAAATCGATCCATTTGCAAAAATCAAGTGAATGTAGGGACTCGTATAGTTTAAAAATCACAGGCCCGAGAAGGGATTAAGACAGTAAATATGTTTCACATATTTGGGGCATCTTATTTCTGTTTTAAACAAAAATTGAACAAGCTTCCAGCCGCTTCATGATGAACCTCCGGAGTTGAACATATTTGGGGCATCTTATAGCCAGCGGGGAATACTTTGTGAAGTGAAAATGAAGGTTGAAGGAAGCTAGTTGACAACATCAACAACCAGCTTGCGAGACTTGAGAACAGACCATCTCAATCGACGGGAATAGGCAGCTTGAAGCAGTGCCAGGGATAGTACAAAAATCTATTTGAAACCCATCTGCAATTAGTAAGTTTGGATAGAAAAATATGACATTCCACATCCATCGGATGGGGAAAAAATGCATAGAAGGAAACAAGACCAGTTTTCTCCCTTCCATCTCAGGTTCAGCAGCCCAAGCCAAGAATGACACGACATCTTTTCCCATCCGCACAAGGAAACAAATGCGCTTCCTATCACCCAGAGTCCATGGATATTGCATTTTGAGAAGATTTACTTGAGTAAAAGCCACTCCTCAAGCTGACATAACATATCGTTAAGAGGTAATATACCTGAGATTCTGTAGCAGAGGTGCCATCTTCATATTCAACAGCACCATCATTCAGCATTTTAGGCATGGCAATTGCTCCCCCAGGAAAATAAGGATTATAGTGCAATCCCTCTCTAATCTACAAATTTATCAAGAGACATAATCACGATTAAGAGCTGAAGCACAACATTGCAAGTGGGTGTAGAGACAGAAATTCATGAGCTTGTAATGATAATTGGATTTGAAGAGATACATATTCGATTCAGCTTCCATGGTTTATGTCAATTTATACAAATGACTGATAACTAGATTAGCTAAGTTCAATCAATAAGATCATTTTGGAGACCCATTTTCCACCCAATACCATTATGCTCCAGAACATGAAAAAGAGTTTACCCATTAACCATTACATTCTTTAACATTGAAAAATACTGCTGCTTCAAAAACTGGTAAATATCAACATTTCCAGCAAAACAATTTGTAAATGTAATCATGCAAAATTTAGAAAATGGGCTGTTCATTAAGTGCTGTAAAGAAAAGAAATGTCAAGGCAAGGACTCTTGAACAACTGCCCACCCCCAGTATAAACATGCATGCAAATGCAGTTAACATTTCTGTGCCAAAGCCTTGGTTTGCATACCGAACATTTTGCTTTAACACACAAAGTGACTTCAGCAAGAACGGAAGAAATTCAAGCAATCTTAGATATAATTTACCGAAATACCAGCAGGGGGATCGCGATAACCAGTAAGAAGGGAAAATACATAGTTTTGACCATTGTGGCGGGCCTGAAAAGAAAAGAAAATAAATATTTTGCATATATACAAAAGAAAATTCTAACGGCATCACAAATAAAGTATTGGGATTACTTTGGTAATAAGACTTAGATCTGGAGGATAAGCTCCTCCATTAGCAAACCTAGCTGCTGCTTCATTTGCATACGGCTGAGGAAAGCGATCACTGAGTTTACCAGGGCGTGTGAACATCTCACCCTCATCATTAGGGCCATCAACCACCTCAATCTCAGCTGCCATAGCATTTACCTCATCTTCTGTATAAGCAACACCAACCAATCACGGTATGATACCAAAGACATGGAATGGCATGAAGCACAGACTTGTGTATAAACTTGATGACCACGGCGAATCCTGCTCGTCACAAATTAGTTTGAAGCACTAAGACCCACAGTATACAATGGAAACGGTTACTATAGTGTTCGTGTGAAATTTGTTAACAACTCAGGATACCTGCATGAAGAAGAATGCACATCCTACCCTCCCCAAAAATATAAATACAAGGTTGAGACAAATCAAGTAATGCTCATTTCGCAAAAAGTTAATCAAATTAATATGTAGCCACAGCCTACTACTACCATATAGATTATACAACTCCAAAATGTAGCATGGGAAAAAGTCAAAAAGGATTCAATTTATGTTCCATGAAATCATACATTGTCATGAACTTGCTAAAAGGCATTGTTGGATAAAAAGAAGGAAAATATATGGTATATTTAAGGAAGACTCACGAAGAATGATCATATGAACTGAGGATGCCCTTGTGAGGCCATGGACAGCTTGGACATTCCAGGCCATGCTCAGCCTCATCAGCTGATGCAGTTGTTGCAAAACGCAAAAATCCTGAGACACCAGCTCCAATTAAAGCAAGTGCTCTCAAGGAACTTCTGCCAGTAGAGCCTGCATTATCTTTATTTGCGATGATGGATGACAAAAGGGATGGGGTCTGTGGAAAGCATAGAGCAACAGTTGTAAAGAGAGTGAAGATTTGCTTAAAATAGGCACCAAGACAGACATAAATTCTCAAAATAATTGTAAAACGAGTAAGGATTTGCTTAAATTTTGTATTTTGTAAATTGCAAGAAATTTTCCTCTGATCAGTTACAAATTTTAACACTAGCGTAGAAAAATCTATTAGTTTGTCTACTAGGAACAATCCAGTTCCAACAGAAGAACTAGCTGGTCACAAATCATTGATGGTAAAATAAAGTTCATTCATGGAGATACTTGTAATTTTATGACCCCTAAAGATTTTACAGCAAACATAAAATTCTAGACAAAATAAAAAATGCAAAGCACTGAGCTTCCCTCATCTGCAAGCAAACCGATCTATAATGCATCTTCTCCAAATATGCATAACAACCGAACGCTGCTTTCCCCCTTTCTAACCCCCAACTGTTATTCTCAGAGTCCATTTTGGATCACAGGCTATTTACTAAATTCTCCCAAAAGACAAAAGCAGCAAAAAAAAAAAATAAAGCCAAAGCTTACAGTGTGTTGGGACTGAAGTTTTCTCCTCAATAACTGCTGAATAACACCTCCAGCCATCTCAGTCCACACTGTAAAATATTCATAAAAAGACATACAAAAGGATTATAAATAAGTAACTAAATCATAGGTGATATATCCAGCATAATTCGAATTCATTGAAACGTATGTCCGAGATTACTATCAAAATTTATACACCTTCTATTCCTGGACCCAAAAAAAAAGAAGCGGAGAGTTGTATGAATGATAGACTAATAGTTCACGAACAGACTTTCAGTACAGTCATCCCTAAGTCGTAATAACATTATTGTGAGTTCATTTAGACAGCTTGATATGAAAACGTGCGCACAGATAATCAATCCCATCAAACAAACCCTTCCAATAAATGCGATTACCACAAATTATTAGATTGTAATACTTATCTTGCCCCCCCCCCCCCCCCAACTTCATATGGAACAAAACCAACATCTTGAATCAGCCATAGACACAAGTTTGCCGATTTCCGGCATTTAGTTTTACACATCTTGCAATAGATATAATTAAAACAAACACGCAAATGCAAGAACGAGAAAAAAGTGGAAGACAGAAGCACTAAATGCAGCATTCCCGGTTACATAATCTAATGAGAACATTCAAAAAGCAGAAACTTCAACTTGAGCCAAATGACGAAGCGCCAATCTCCCAAATCGAAAGTGCCAAAAAAAAATTGAAGATGCTCGCTGATTTTGGTTCATGGCTCAAGAATATGCATGTTCGATTTTAAAACATCAAAACTGGAAACAAGGAATTCAAAAGTAGTTCAAAGATCCAAGGAAGAATGATATTCAAAGAGATAGATGAAGAGCACTCACGAAACGGAGGCGACAAGTCCGAATACAAAGCTTGGTTCTGAGATTAATGAAGATGAGGGAGAAGGCAGCAGCAGCGAGACCCATGGATTCGGGAGGAGCAACAAAACTGTTCTTCAGACGACGAGACTGTCGCCGGGCAACATGGGCTTAAGCCCAACTTGTTAAGACGATGTACTGCAACACGATTTTTTTCCAGTCAGAAAATAATGGAATTTTCTTTTAGAATGGGCCACAGCCCAGATTTTCAAACTTGGGCATTCACTAAGGTGATATAAAAATAATCTCTTGAACCCAAAAGTTTAACTAGTCACTCTCACTTATCATCCGTTAGTTCAACTGATAAAGGTGTGAGACATATAATTATTTAGAGTGTGTTCGATCCCTGAATAGTATCACTTTGTTTTGGTTTCAGTCGCGGCGCTTGGGGAGGCATTCTAACTCTTAGGTGCATAGGTTTAAGTCTGAAGGGAATAGGCAGCTCGCCCTGCCCGACATTAGTATCGCCTAGGAAGAAGGGAGACTTTGCCCTGTTCTTGGATCGTGAGTGAGCCCAACCCCTTTCTAAAAATTTTTGTACAAAAAAAAACTAGTCACTCACAATGTGACAAAATAATATTTGAATCTTTGTTAGAGGAGGTAGTCCCATTTAATGTATGATAATATCTCAAATATAATTACTTTTTCATATAAAGATATAAGATGCTAAATACATTATAAATAAGATTAAGATGCTAGATATTATTTGAAAATGATATTAGGATGTTAGATATTATTTTACTCTTTCTTAAATAACTTCTACTAAACCTCAAGGCAAAAGATCTGTTTAACAACGTTTAAATATTCTCATAAATTAAGGTAATGTTTGTAAATTTTTCAAGGGCTAAAATGAAATGCAGCGAGATGGCTTAGTTAAAGGGGTAAGCCATCATTTAACAGGTTTTCTTAAAATAGTGTCAAGTGATTTGTTATGGTCTCATCTTGCTATCTTTTATAAATCACATTCAATATCTTTCACTAGAATTATAAAAACCTTAAAATTTAATAATCTTTTAATCTTATATCTATTTAATATATTATTTTGATAAAATAATATTTTACACAATAATAAATAAAACGTAAAATAAAAAATTAATGATATAACTTATAAATAGAAATAAAAAATTATACTATTTCTTATAAAATAAAATCAATAGAATATATCTGATCAAAATCTGTTATGAGTAGTCGTTAAAAGACTTTTAATGAAAGTATTATTGTCACAAGAGAATCACAATCCACAAATTAGATATTATATTGGAAGCTAAACTTTATAAGGCCTTGGGCACAAAGACTTTCAACCTCATCTTCAAATAGCAACCTCGTTTGTTTGTTCTTTTAAATAAAAAGCGACATGACACAAGTTACTGATCCCACTTCATAAACAGGGTTTAAGTAATAACAATACTCGTATTTTAATTTGGTGGAAGTAGATACAAATATCGATCCCACTCAAATAATTAAAATTTATATGTCATGAAGCGAAACGTTGACTAAATTCCCACTCCACGAATGTTGACTTTTAGCAGAACTATTCATTCGCTGTCCATAAATAACTGTGCGACATTTTATTCATCATATCATCGAGTGCTCTGTTGTTTTATTAAGTTGAATCTCTCTCTCATAAACTCGTTACAAATGCAAAATACAAATTGATGGCATTCACGCAATCTCGTGTAAAAGGGTAGGCAAACACACAGAAAGAATATTTTTTTGTCATGTAGAGCACAACAATTGCTCCTTTTATCACTTATGTTTTTTTTTTTTTTGAGTTTATTTTACCGATTATCACTTTTAGGATAGTGTCTCTGGATAAACGTGATTCGGATTATTTGTTCTCTATTTACATATACATCTTCTTCCTCTGTGACAACCTGTCCTGTTCCTTCGCAGTTCTGCACGCAGATTTGTTATATCTTGGGATTCATCCTCTTACGTGACACACTGCTCTTCTCCTTCTCAGTTTTGCACACCAAACCACATTCTGAATTTCGTCTTCGTATGGTCCAGGTTCACCCAACTTGCCCTGTGGCTGTTATTATTCTGGGACTAACCGAAGCCATTAATGACAACCATGCCATTACATTCGTTCTCTCGCATTTATTTCATCAGCCACTCTTCTTAGCACTACCTCTTGAACCGCCACACTTGTTGCCTCTTTCATTATTTCACAAGTAAACCTCCTCATCAATGCGAAGCTGCAGTATCTGATGCCGTCCCACATCCCAAGGACTTGTCTCCTATATCCTTGATTTATATCTGATGCCCCAAGCTGATCCAATGAGACATTTGTACCTTTGTCTTCTGGTTCTTTCATGGATTTTGTCCATCCCAAGTACCCATGAACTACAAGTTGCCCAGACCCCGTCTTATTACAGATGAGGATGTATTTAGAGTACCCCACCTCGCTGCAAAGTTGGGGAAATTATAACGGTGAACTCTGTAACCTTTCTTCTTCTGCACATACGAGCATTAAATGTCAAGATAACTCTCTATCTGAGCTTAAAATTAGGGGAGACAAAACTGTGAAGTCTGACTAGTTCAATGGATTTGCTATTCCCAATCAAACACTGTCGACGAACTTCTCTATTGATTCTTTTATCACTGCATTATCGAGGTTGACCAGCTAGGGGCACAAGCTACATCAATCTGTCGACCAATTTCAGTTGAAGAGTTGAAGGAAGCCACAAGAAACTTTGACATGTCAGCGTTTATTGGTGAAGGCTCCTTAGGAAAGGTGCCCTTCAAGGACTCAAAACGGTACTTTAAAAGACTGTTTCTTTTCTTTTTTCTTTTTGGTTTCTGGTTTCCAATTCTTTGTGACTTCCGCATTTCAGCTATACAAAGGTAAACTAGAGAATGGATCCTACGTGGCAATACGATCTTTAGCTGTGTCAAAGAAATACTCAATTCAGAATCTTAAAGCTTGGTTGGATTTACTCTCAAAGCTCCAACATCCAAATTTGGTCGGCCTCTTGGGTTACTGTATTGATACTAATGAACAAGATGATTCAACCCCCGACAAACTTCATCTTGTATATGAGTATGTGCCCGATGGGAGTTACCGTGCCTACCTGTCAGGTTAGTGTGGCATCATAGTGTATTGTTGAGAGAATAAATATCTTGTTCCTTTTATCTGTAACTACAATTATATAGAACTCCCTACTCAGGATGAAACTTAGTATGGAGAACTCATGTCCAATTTTCATAGCCTCTCTTTATATGACATAGCTTTAATCTTGAAGTTTCTAGACCCACTAATCCAGCTTTACTTATACATGCAGAGTTTTCTCTTGAGAAGCCGCTCAAGTGGTCTGATAGATTAGCAATTTTAATTGGGGTTGCCAAGGTTGTGCACTTCTTACATACGGGGGGTTATTCCAGGTTGTTTTAACAACCGATTGAAGACAAACAATATTTTGCTTGATGAGCATCACTTTCCCAAATTAAGCGACTATGGAATGTCCATCCACGGAGAAGAGATTGGAATGATTATTTAGTGACTCGTTTCTTTCTAATTATTGGACAGGCAAAGAGACATGACTCAAAATCATTGTATGGATGCTGATGGTAGCTTATTTTACTACAGTTACAGCTTATAACTGGATTTTAAAGTTATCGTTATTGTCTGGTTCGATTACACTCCCCTATTGCCCTCTTTATGTATTGAACTTATATCTTGTTCTCACAGCCACAACCATAAACATTATCGATTATATGAATAAAAGAATGCAGAGTTTGTTAAATATATAGTTTAAAATCCTTTTTCTTCAATTATATATTGGCTGCTCTGGTTCTATTTGTGTTGTTGATCAATGACAAACAAATCATTCTACCCAATTGTTCTTGCAGCCAAAGGGCATCATTTGAGGACGATGTTTATAACTTTGGATTCATATTGCTTGAATCACTTGGTGGAACCATAGCAAGCGGACAAGGGGAAACGTTTTTTCTGAATGAGAAGGTAACAAGAAAACTTATGGAAACTCCTGTCTCTTTGAACATGTTAAACGTCTGGGTAATCTTTTAGTGTGTAAATTTTTTTTCATATTCTTCAATCCTCACTATAAGGAGGCTTCCAATTCTTTCTACATTTTTATCGCTGCCTGTAACATTCAATTCTGGTCAAATTCCTTACAAGTCACGAGTTTTAAATTTCTTGGATGAATGACAAAATGCAGAAGTTTTGGGATACTGATTTGTTTATGTTAACAATAGGCATCCTTCGGAAGTCAAGATGGTAGAAGAAAAATTGTGGATCCCATAGTGTTGACATCTAGCTCTCAAGAGTCATTATCAATCGCAATAGCTATAACAACCAAATGCATATCTCCATAACTATCCTCTCGCCCCTCATTTGAGGATGTCTTGTGGAACTTACAGTATGCGGCTCAAGTGCAGGCCACAGCAGATGCAGACCAGAAATCAGAGTCTACGTCAGAATCTCAAGATTATAGGAGGGAAAAAACCTGGGATCCAACTGGTTCATATCTCTCTCCACCAAAGCAGATCTTTAAACCCCGGAATCATTGTCAGGATCCATAAGTAACTGCAGTGTCAGATTGCAATAACGGATGTAAAGTTGTATATGTTTTTTTTTTCATGTCTCTATAGATTTCTGATAGGGTAGAGCTAGAAGGGATTAATATTCTTTTTAGAAACAGGAAGAAGAGTTCAAATTCAGCACAATAAAGCAAGTCATGAACTTGTTTAACTGCTGCTAGCATGAGATTGTGACCAAATAAAGTTAGGGGATTGATATGTTTTTCTGATTACTAGCTTTGATCAGATTCTTGTCCCAACTTCTAACTGGAACTCGTCTGTCCTTTTATTTGTAAATAAAGAAGAGTTATCAGATTAGAGGGACAGAGGGAATACCTCATTTCTGAACTGAAGCAAAAGGAGGAAGGAGGAGTGTCAAATCCCACCTCAATGACAGACAAATCTATAGCTTTATGTTGGCAAAAAAATAAAATGTATAACGTAAAAGCAAAGAAAAACATCATATATTTAAGGTTTACTTTAGTCAGTCGTTATCTGGAAGTGGACTGCACAACCCATGCCATTATCCGCTTTGGAAAATTTAGTTAACATTATTATGCCAACAAAATGAAACGGATTTGCAGGTTGAGATTTACGAGGCAAACTAGCTAACTGCATATTGGTCTTGTGCTATTATGATGGAGACTGGTTCACCCAATCTTGTAAGGAGTGTTAGGTGATAAATAGCACATAAGCTGTGCTTTCTAATATCTATAGATTATTTCCCCTTTCTTCTAGGTGATGTTTTGAGACCATCAAAACAAGTTTGATGTTGCTTTTCTTGAAGGGATGGCTTGCTTGATGATTTAAATCCTGCAGTCTGAAATTGTAGTTCACCCTATTAACATGCCTTTGCTTTTATTTTATTTTTTTGCCTGAATTGAAAATCTTAAGTTTTTGATCTCTCTGATTTTACAAACATTTCAATTGAAACTCCTGCGATTACTTTCTATTTATTTACAGACATAGTAATGCAAATGTGGCACTAAGTCACTAACTTTAGATTCCATTAAAGTAAGCTTTTCTTTGCCTTTTTTTTGGGGTATATTTAATGTATTGAGATTTGTTTACAAGTATTAAGAAGATGACATTATTGAATTGAATTGGAGTACAGACGCTGAATTGAAACTCGAACACTTAACTGAAGCCATATATCTAAGCATTGTGCTTCAAACTTCAAAGAGGACAAGAAGAGAAATAATTATGCATGTGAGAACCATGGTGAGACGAGCCAAACCCCTGACAAATTCTCAATCCATTCTCTTGGATTATGTCCATAAATTTTGTTTTGGCTGTTTAGTACACTTGTCATCAAAATTTAACACTGATAATACAAAATAATAAATTACCATGTTCAATTTAATAATTTATTTATTATTTATTTTTCATTATTATTATTTTTAGTCATCTTTCACTGTCAGCTTGTGAGTCCCATAGACTCAGATATCTTCGAGTCTCAGAAATGAGGGCCCATTTTGAAGTCATGACAACGAACTTCACCAGCCAGTTTTTGCAGCTTTGTCATTCCTACCACTTCCACCCACTACTTTTTCCGTTAACCTTACATTAAGCTTAATCTGCTTCTTATTATGTATTTATGTCTTTATTCTTTAACTTGCAAGTAAATTCATGAAATTTCTGCTTACTTTAAGCTTCAACTTGCACGGTTCTTTTAATGGATTTTCTGCCGCACTCCACCTCGGAGGATCTCATGTTTCTTACTCTGGTTTTGATTCTGAGGACTAGCAGTTGAGAATTTTCTGCAATTGTACGTTAGTCGTGCTCGTAAACTCTGTTTTTTATGCTCAATGCAATCATTTTCTGAAAGGCGGGAGGTTTTGTCCTTACTTCATTTTCAACTTTCAAATAGTACGCGTGGTATCTTCTGTGTCCAAGTCCAAGATAAATTCTCAAATGCTGCGTCTCGTTTAGCCAACTCACTGTAGTTCTCGCTTGAATTTCACGGTTTCATCCCTTCTTCTCATTCTTGAGTCAGTTGAAGCGCGCACACAGTCACACACTAACGGTAAGGGCCTAAGAGGTTTTCTATTTTATTTTATTTTTTGTTCCTTAGGAATCCATCGCAATTTTCTCATTTTCTGTATAGCATTCTCCTGATTTCTGTCTTCTATAATCTCACAACATTGAAGTTTGAAGTGACCAATTCATCAATACAGGAATCATAATATCGGCAGCGATGGTTCTAGGCTTGAGAGGAAAGAACAGGAGAAGTGCCACTGTTCAAATTGATTACCTCGTTCATATACAGGAGATCAAACCTTGGCCCCCTACTCAATCCCTCAGATCCCTTCGTTCTGTAGTAATTCAATGGGGAAATGGTGAACGCAGTTCAGGTTCTACCAATCTTGTTGTGCCCTCTCTTGGTTCTGTTATCGGTGAAGGAAAAATTGAATTTAATGAGTCATTTAATCTTCCTGTTACTCTGTTGAGGGATATGTCTGTCAGAGGCGGTAATGCTGATGTATTCCAAAAGAATTGTTTGGAGTTCAACTTGTATGAGCCTCGAAGAGATAAGGCCGTTAAAGGTCAGTTATTGGGAACTGCTGTCATAGATTTGGCAGATTATGGTAGGCTCAAAGAGACGTTGAGCATTAGTGCTCCATTGAACTGCAAGAGAAACTACAGAAACACAGATCAGCCACTTTTGTTCATTAAAGTTCAGCCTATTGACAAGGATCACAATAGCTCCTCTTTAAAGGACATGTCTTCAAAAGCTGTGTCAAAGGAAAATAGTGTTGGTGACTCTGTTTCAAAATTGATGAATGAAGAATACACTGAGGAGGCTGAGATTGCCTCTTTTACTGATGACGATATTTCCTCACATTCATCTGTGGCTGCAGTTACTTCTGCCCTTGAGTCAAACTCAAATGGAAATTTAACTCCTGAACTTCAAGAGGTACCGTTGTTTTCTTGTATTCCTTCCTTGTAGTGATAGAATCATCCACTCTAAATTTATCGTAACTGTGTTAATATTAATGCGTGACTGATTATTTGCATAGGCCTCTAGTCTGGTGTAAGATAGAGCATTACCGTTTATAGAGATAGGCAGAAAAAAGTGGATCTTTCACTTGGGGCTTGTTAGTCACTTTAGATGAACAAACATTTTTGAAAGGCATTTTACGTTTTGAAAGGCATTTTACGGTGATGACTTATGTTCTATGTCTACTCTTGCAATCACTAGTAAAATCCTTTCAAGGTATTGGGAACATTTTCACAATGTGTAGGCAGTGTGTGTTCAATATGCTAATCATCAATTACTGGCTTATGCATCCAAGAACTTCATGTATTGCTATTCTTTCATCTTGGTGCTAGCACTTTGGGAGGAAGTTACAAGCATATCAATGTGTAATGGGGAATTCATTTATTGCCAGCACGTTAAGAAGACATTATGATCAATTCCAATGGTTCTTCTTGTAGAACCTAAATTTGCATTGCGGAATCCATCTTTCGAAAATGAATTTATGCATCATTTCAACCGCTTTCCTCTTAATGAATCTGCTTCAGATTAATGCAACTTTTAGATGCTTTCTTTTGGAGAGGGATTAGAAACCACTACCGCATGACAGCATCTTTGTTCTTCTGAAGTAAATGTGAAAACAGAAACTGTATTTTCATTTTTTTTCATCGATGGCATAATCATGTAGTCTGCTTGTTGGCCGAATCTTAGAATATCACAAACCCTCATCATACTATATTATTTGATATGATAATTGTAACCAAATTGCAGAATGGATCTACTCAAAACACAGGTAGGAATGATAAGAAGAATCCACTGACTTCAGAAACAAGGATTAAAATATTGAATATAATACCGCAAGATACATATAAGAAGCTGGAGAGGAGTTCACCATACACATCGTCAGTGGACGTATCATCTGATCTTGAGAGTCCACTAAATGGTCAAACTTCTATTAGTTCTCATCATAGTTCAGTGACATCACAAAAGCACGTTGTCTCCTCAATCATTCATGGTTCTTCCCCATCTTTAGCACTTGACAATTTAGATGAAAATCCTAAGACCAAGACTGACAGCAGTTACTACAAGCATTTGAATCAGGATGTTCAAATAAATGCTGACACAAGTAGAACTATAACTACAGATGCTCAATCAAACCACAATGAATACACTTCTCATGGTTATCCTAGCAACACAGCATCTCCAGATAGTAATCACTATGTGGGAAAGAATCCTGGCACTGCAAACAAGGATGGTTCTGAAATCAACGACAAACGTTATAAGGGATGTAGGGAAGCTGAAAATTATCATTTGGAAGGCATAAGTGATAAATTTTACAGTAGTTCTGTTGAGGATGAACATGGAAAGGAAATTTCTAATTTGTATAAGCAATACCATGTGACAGATGAACAATCTGTAACTGAAGGTGTCGAAGATCAAATCCCATTGAGTACAGGTGCATATACCTTAGATGGGACAAATATTGGTTTGGAAGGCAATAGTATGAAAAGTGAAAGATTAAAGCATGTAAAGTCTGTAAGATCACCTACAGACTCAACATTGAGTACTGGATCACCTGGCAGTAATCATCATGCTGAAGTAAATGATGCTGCCATGGTTGGAGATGTGCAAAATAATGGAGGGAATATCAGAGTCAGTGACAAAAAAGATGCCAAGGTTTATCCAAAGGAAGCAAGGAGTTCAATTTCAGACAGAAAAATCAATCTTTTGGAAAGCAAGATAAAGATGCTTGAAGGAGAGTTAAGAGAAGCTGCGGCTATAGAGGTTGCTCTATATTCTGTAGTTGCTGAGCACGGGAGCTCCATGAGTAAGATATATGCCCCAGCTCGGCGCCTTTCTAGGCTGTATCTTCATGCTTGTAAAGAAAATCTTAATGCAAGAAGGGCTGGGGCGGCTAAAAGTGCTGTTTCTGGACTAGTACTTGTTGCAAAGGCGTGTGGAAATGATGTCCCAAGGTACACCTGAGCTAAACATATTTTCTATTGCATATAATTTTAAGCATTTTCCCTCCAACCCGTTGAAATTTGTGCTAATATTGGTGGGCAGGAACGAAGGCTAATAACTGATCATCTACTTCTTTCTATTTATAATATTACTGAATATAATCATAACTACAGAAAACAGAAAATAAACCATCATTAATAACTAATTCTCTGGATAACTATGAGGAATGATTATATAATATCATTTATCCTTTAAGACATCATATCTCATCAATTAAGTTAATATTTTGATATATTTTGTAGTTCAAGCCTCAAAACTAATTGCATCATCATAAAACGTTAGAGGTCGGTAAAAATAATATTGCCTTTGATCAGTTAATTGAGAAAACAAGAGGCTTCTACAGCTTAAAGAAAGTTTCCTTCATTATTTACTGAGCTTGCCTAGATGGCTCTGTCAAAATACTTGCAAAATGAGACTTAGCTTAATCTAAACTTCACAAATAATAAGATATAAGATCAAATGGCGAATGAAGTAGATATCTTGCTAACAGTCCTATCTAATGGGTCAGAGTAGTGGTTAGAGGTTGATGAACTGATATTTTGCAAATTCTTGCTACATGAGAGAAATTATATTTTCATCATAAGCTCTGCCAGCTGATTGACCTATGGCATCCATCTACAGGTTGACATTTTGGTTGTCTAATTCTGTTGTGTTAAGAACAATTATATGCCAAACCACCAAAAAAGTGGTGCCCTCTGTTACTGCTGGACCCAGTGTAAAAAGGAAAATTGGGAGAGAGGGGAATGACAAGATATCTCCCTCATTGCGATGGAAGGGGTCCTCTACGAGGAAAAATGAAAATACCACTGTTGAGCAAGGAGGTTTCGGTAACTGGGATGACCCCCTTGTATTCACATCAGCACTGGAAAAGGTAGAAGCTTGGATCTTCTCTCGCATTCTGGAATCTATATGGTGGCTGGTAATCCCGTAACTATTTTCTCCTTCTGAACAATCCTAAAGCAGCATACTAGATCTGGTTAAATGTTAGAAAATTCTACTGGTATCTGATCTGAATTCTTCCTGGTCTATATCCAGACTATGACTCCCCACATGCATCATGTTGATGCAAAGGTCACCAAAAAGGGTGTGGGCTCTTCCTCATGGAAAACCTTCCAAAATTTGTCTACCTCATGTGATAATGAACAGGGGAAGTTTTCACAAGATATTTGGAAGAATGCTTTTAGGGAAGCCTATGAAAAGCTCTGTCCTATTCGAGGTGGAGGGCACGAGTGTGGCTGTTTGCCAGTGCTGTCCAGATTGGTTAGTCTGTAATTTCCACCCTCTACCATGGTGTCAAAATGCACTTCTATTGTTCTTTCTCTTTTGGTCTATTACTGTTCCTGATTTCAAAATTCTCCTTTTCAATGGAATTCAGTACCAGAGGTTCCTGGTAACAAGTGAATCTTTAATAGAAACTGCTGTGTAAAATCTTTAGTTTGTGATAATGGCAGTTATGAGGGTTGCCTCTTTATATCTAGTCCATTCTTTGATTCATTTGAATCAGGGTGGTTGACTTGCAAGGTACCTTCATGCTTATGATTTGTGCAAATTGCTTAATATGTAATTAAGCACAGAGCTCCTGACCTGAAAATGTCTGATTTAGATAAAAAAATCAATCGATAATTTTCTTTTAATATGTACTTGGGTTCGTTGTTTTGGTTGATAAAAACTCTTCCTTGCCTTTAACATGACATCAAAATGCTTTTCTTTTGCTAAATCTAGATAATGGAGCAATGTGTGGCAAGATTAGATGTGGCTATGTTCAATGCAATTCTTCGTGAATCTGCTGATGAAATCCCAACTGATCCTGTATCCGATCCAATTAGTGATCCCAAGGTTCTTCCAATACCCCTCGGAAAATCAAGCTTTGGAGCCGGTGTGCAGCTAAAAAGTGCGGTATATTTCTCATACACTTGCGTGAACTCCATTATCAGGCCATTCACCTATGACTTCATATAAGCCTAAAAATATGGGTTCAATTCGTGCTTTTCTAGTTTTCTTTCTGAGGATAATTTTATTCATCTTGAATGTGGCTCCAATAATAGACCAACAGTATAGCGTATGAGAGGGCTGCATATAAAATAATCCATATCATGTTAAAGGTGTGTTGACTCATTAAGTTCTTTTGACTTGTGGGCTGTACTTTCCAGATTGGGAACTGGTCTAGATGGCTTACAGCCCTATTTGGTATTGATGACGATGACTCACTTCAAGACAACGATGACCTTGAATCAGCTAATAATGATGGGAGGCAAAATGCACCTTGCAAGTCCTTCCATCTTCTTAATGCACTAAGTGAACTCTTGATGCTTCCTAAGGATATGCTACTCGGTACATCTGCCAGGAGAGAGGTTTAATGATAAACTTGAGATGTTTTATAGTTTTCTCCATTCACTTAATTGCAAAAAGTTTCTTTCCTCAGTTATGGTGAAAGGAATTTTGTTTGTGAAGGTATGCCCGATGTTTAGCACACCAGTAATCAAGAGGGTTTTAAACGATTTTGCCCCAGATGAATTTTGCCCAGATCCAATTCCAACTGCTCTTTTTGAAGCTCTGGATTCAGAGGTTAGATGAACAAATATGCACTTATTTTCTTGATAATTCCCTTAATGCATTGATGAATTTCCTCCTCACCGTAGGGTATATTTCGTGAAATTTGCATGTTGGTTCACTTGAGCACTGGCAACCTATAATGATTCCATTCCTTTCTAGTTAGATATTGAGTTGTTTGACAAGCAATGTTCTATTTATAATTCTATGGATTTTATCCAGGATGATCTCGAGAATGGTGAGGAGTGCGTCAAAAACTTCCCATGCATTGCGACTCCCATAGTGTATATACCTCCCCCCGCATCTTCCATAGCAAGCATAATTGGAGAGGTTGGAAGCGAATCTAAGCTGAGAAGAAGTAGATCTTCGGTTCTCAGAAAGGCATACGCCAGTGATGATGAGCTCAATGAATTAAACTCTCCCCTATCTTTCACAGCTAACGATGGTCTCATGTCTAAAGCACATTCTACAAAATCCAATTGCAAGTCCAAAGATATTCAAAATTCATCTGCTGTCAGATATAAACTCCTCATGGATGTATGGAAGAACAGCGAATAGTCGCAGAATCTGCAAAGCGATGCTACTGTACTCTCGGGCTGCTACCTCTCTGGGATGTCACTTGTACAAAAGAAACGGCTATATACCCTTTGGCAGACAGAAGTAACTTCATATAACATAATGTATATTAATACATACAGCTTAGTACGTAATATAGGGTCCTAGAGAACAGTTATCTGTTACATTGAGGTGTTTTTATTTGGAAATGCAGAAAGTCTTGAGTAGATTCGAATATCAGTGGCGGTATGATTTATTTCAAGTACGACCAGAAGTTGAGGCTTATTACTTTAACAACCCAATTAAAAGCAAAAGCCTGAAATAATGCAGTGAAAAATTAAGAACCTGATTGAGGATGCTTGATGAAATGATGTCAGGGACATCTTATCCTCCTTGGCTTTTCCCTGGCTGGAAGTCATATCGGCTTCAGAGGCCCGTAGAATGGATCTGTAAAGTAATTAAAGAACAGCGTCAAAGGGGGAAAACTACTGGTTCCGCCACTAGGATGCTGAGTGGGTGATTGCGAGAAAGCAAACCGAGACAGAATAGTTCAGATCCTTGGAACCCAAAAGCCATCGTCACATGATTATTTGAAGGCAATGTCAACCAAAATTAACGTGCTGAAAAGAAGGGCACTGAAACAGAAAAGAATATAACATGCTCACTTGTAAAATACAGTGGTCATACTTGTAGAAGCTTAGGGCTTTAATACTGCCATGATTTTATTCGTTGTGGCTACTGAATTTATAGAGTACAATTGGATAAAAAAGATAACAATAAGATAAAAAAAGATAACAATAATATCCTACTTAATTTGAATTAATACTCCTAATATCCCTTCTATTATCTCCCCATATCTCTCATACTATATTAACTATTTATAATAATTAATTATTTCCTTAATTATCACACTCCCCCTCAAGTTGGATCATAGATATTGATCATGTCCAACTTGCCTACAAACCGTTCGAACACATCTTCTGGTAGTCCTTTAGTAAGAATGTCGGCCACTTGTAACTTGGTGGGAATATACAACAAGCTGATGATCCCGTCTTCAACTTTTTCTCTAATAAAATGTTTGTCCACATCAACATGCTTGGTTCTGCTATGTTGAACAGGATTCAAAGCCATACTCAAAGCTGCTTTGTTATCACAGTAGAATTTTAGGGGAGAATCAATTTGAAAATAGACTTCTTTTGCCACTCTTTTCAACCATAGCCCTTCCATAATACCTTGAGATAGGGCTCTTAATTTGGATTCTGCACTACTCTTGGCAACAACTCTCTGCTTATGACTTTGCCAGGTCACTAGATTACCCCATACAAAGGTGCAATAGCCAGAAGTAGACCTACTATTATCCTGATCTCCTGCCCAATCTGCATCTGTAAAGATTTCAATATCTCTGATATTGTTCTTTTTAAAGAACAATCCCTTTCCAAGTGTACCCTTAAGGTACCTTAAAATTTTATAAGCTGCATCTAGATGTTTCTTTTTTGAAGCATGCATGTGTTGACTAGCTACACTTACTGCAAAGGCAATATCTGGCCTAATATGCGAAAGATATATGAGCTTACCAACTAATCGTTGATATCGGCCTTTATCTGTCGCTGCCTCATCTGCCTCTTGTCTTTTTTTCGAGCTGCTTCCTTTTGTTTCTTTGCTGGTTTCCTTTTAGAACAAACAGGTACTTTGCTTGGCCGGCAACCAAGCATTCATGTTTCCTTGAGGAGATCCAGTATATACTTCCTTTGAGAAACATAGATTCCTTTTTGAGACCTTGCTACTTCCATACCTAGGAAATACTTTAGTTTTCCAAGGTCTTTCACTTCAAACTGCTCATTGAGCGCCATTTTAACTCTCTCCATTTCCTTGATATTATTTCTTGTGAGAATAATGTCATCCACATATACAATGAGGATAGTTATCAAGTCACCCCTTTTTAACACAAACATTGTGTGATCTGACAAGCTTTGTTTATACCCTTCAGCTTTGAGTACTGTAGAGAATCTATCAAACCAAGTCCGTGGTGATTGCTTTAAGCCATAGATTGATTTTTTCAGTTTACATACTTGACCATTTTTTCCTTTATCAAATCCGGGTGGGATACTCATGTAGACCTCTTCCTTTAACTCACCATTAAGGAATGCATTTTTTATGTCAAGTTGTTGGAGTGGCCAGTCGAGATTTGCAGCAATGGAGAGTAGGACCCGAATGGTATTCATCTTAGCAACAGGGGCAAACGTTTCATTGTAGTCAATTCCATAAGTCTGGGTGAATCCCTTGGCAACTAACCTTGCCTTGTACTTATTTAGTGATCCATCAGTATTAAACTTCGGCGTAAACACCCATTTGCATCCCACTGGTTTGGCTCCTTCTGGTAGTGCAGTGAACTCCCATGTCTTGTTCTTTTCTAGTGCTCTAATTCCTTCCATTACTGCATTTTTCCATTCTGGGCTCTCAAGTGCTTCATATATGATTGTAGGGATTTGAATCTAATCAAGATTAGTGACAAAGCTATAATGCTTCTCAGAGAGAGTGGAGTAAGAAACATATTTCTGAATAGGATATTTGGTACATGCTCGAGTTTTCTTTCTTACTGCAATAGGAAGTTCTTCCTCTCTTGTCTCTGTTGCCCGGGTACCCTCATCAGTATTCACGGGACCTTCCACCGGTGATGAGATTGGGACCTCTTCGGGTATACTGGACCCAACTACCTGCTTATTTCTACGTGAGTAAGTATTATCAAACTTTTGAGTTTGGACATCTAGTCGTGGCATAACATTTGGCATAACATTGGATTGGTCCATAGAGAGCGAAATGGTGGTGGTGGTGGTAGATGGAGGTATTGGTTCTGGAATACATTCAAGTTGAAACTCATTCCAATTCTCCCCCTGAGTTGAAGAAGCGGTAAAATATAGTTCGTTTTCCTCAAAGGTAACATCTCGACTGATGAAGAGGCGCCTAGTTATAGGATCATAACACCGGTGTCCTTTCTGGGAATTGGAATAGCCTAAGAAGACACACTTGACAGATCTGGGATCAAACTTAGATAGTGGGTGATGCTGATGGACAAAGATAGAGCAACCAAAAACCCAAAGTGATAAGGAGTATTCAAGGTGAGTGACAGAGTGGGTCTCACGAAGCTTATCTAGTGGTGCAACATAGGACAGGACACGGCTAGGAAGACAGTTAATTAGGTGAGTAGCCATGAGTATGGCATCCCCCCAGAAAAAGCTTGGAGTATAACGGTATATAAGAGTGCACGAGCAACTTCAAGAAGTTGTTTATTCTTTCGTTCAGCAATACCATTTTGTTAAGGACTGTAAGGACAACTACTCTTGTGCACAATACCATTGGTTTTAAGAAAGCTCTCAAGGGAATGGTTAAAATATTCTATCCCATTATCTGTGTAAAAGACTTGTAATGTCGTGTTAAACTGAGTTTTGACATAGTGATAGAACTCGATAAAAGTGGAGGTAACAGCCGACTTGTCTTTTAACAAGTAAACCCAGCACATGAGTGTGTGGTCATCAATAAACGTAACAAAGTATTTAGACTGTGTACGGTTTTGGATACGACAGGGTCCCCAGACATCGCTGTGAATAATAGAGAAAGGGCGAGTAGACTTATAGATAGACGGTGTGAAAGTAGGACGATGGTATTTGGCAAACTCACAAATATCACAATGGGGAATAATATTTTTATTCAAATGTAAATAGGAAAACATGTGTTGTAAATAAGAAAAACTAGGATGACCCATCCTTTTATGCCATAATACAATATTATTGTCATTTGTGGTTGAGGCTAAACCACTTATTGCGCAACTTAAAACACTCACGGTAGAAACATCAAGATAGTAGAGTCCTTCATATTCCTTAGTTGTGCCAATCGTCATCCCCGATGAGAGATCCTGTAAAACACAATAAGATAGAAAGAAATGAGCCAAGCAATTGAGTTGTTTAGTTAGTTTACTGATAGATAGTAAATTACAAGACAAGTGTGGGACATGTAAAACAGAGTCAAGATGTAATTACAAGATAGTAAATTACAAGCTTAGCTGTACCATATTCCTATGGCCTGCTATAGGAGAAGAGGAACATGTAGCTGTCTGAATTGATCGACCTCCAGTCAAAGGAAGATAGAAATCAAACATTTTTACTTCTGAAGTCATATGATCGAAAGGCCCTGTATCAACAATCCATTTTGTAGGGACAAAGGTATTTAAGGCAACGACATGATTACCTCGGTGAGCAATAGTAGCGGCAGATGTTGACTGCTGTTCAGTATGAAGAGTTTTAAAATACTCGAACAATTGACCCATTTGCTCTTTGCTCATAGTTGGGGCCGGTGGTGGAGCACTTTCTCTAGCTGCTGCTGGCGGCGGAGCACTCTCTTGAGATTGAGAGATTTGATTTGCACGGGGTTTACCTCTTTTTGGCTTCCAGTCAACAGGTTTACCATGAATAGCCCAACACTTATCTTTAGTGTGACCCACCTTTTTGCAGTGGTCGCAGGTTATTTTTTCACGAGTCGAACTATAGTTGGTATCCTGACTTACAAAAGCAGCGAAATCAGCAGAAGCAGGTGAATTAGATACAGGTAACATTACCTCACTCCAAGACTCCTCACGTAAGATCTCAGCATATACCGCCCTAGTCGATGGAAGAACTTGTGCGCTTAATATCCGACCTCGGACATCATCAAATTCTGGGTTGAGGCCGGCCAAAAAAAGTAACACTCGTTCATTTTTTATGTTTTGTTTGTTACGGGCAGCATCATGTGGAGAGTCCCATGTTTCCTCTGTCATTAGATCAAGTTCTTGCCATAGAGCCACAAGCTCTAGCCAGAATTCTGTAACACTTCGTCTACCTTGTGTGGACTTCCAAATTTTACGTCTCACACCATATTCCCTAGAATGGTCTTTCCCATAGGAATAGGAGTCACGAACAGCTTCCCAAATTGCCTTAGCAGTGGGGAGATATATGAAACTTCTCTTAAGTTGAGGAGAGATAGCATTTACCAACCAAGAGCATACCAGCAAATCATTTGTTTTCCACTGGTTCAATGTTGATGGATCAGATGGTGCTGGTGTGTCTCCGGTTAAGTGTCCCAACTTGCCGCGACCACCTACGGTGAACTGAACTGCTTGTGCCCAATCTCTATAATTTGTGAGGGTAAGCTTTTCTGAAACAATTGTCGTATGCGAACCATCAAAGGTAGAGATTGATCCCAGGGAACCGCTAAGTCTAAGAGAATCCATTTTTAAAGAACCATCAAATGAAGTATCCATTAAATAAAGTGAGCCTTGCTAATGAGTTTAACAAGGAACAGAATTGGGCTTGCTTTTGAAGCACAGAGGACTGGGCTTGTTAACAGAATTTGCGTGTTTATTGGGCTCTCTATTGAAAGAACTGTGCAGAATTGGGCTTGTTACTGCGTGTTTACTGGGCTCTCTATTGAAGCACAGAGGACTATACAATATTGGGCTTGTTACTGGGCTTGCACACTCTGTTATGACAGAATGAAACAGCTTCACCGTGGCGAGAACAAAAAAAAAAGGTCGTCGTTCCGTTCGCTGGACCAAGGAAACTCAGACAATGACCTTCGCGGCTTCGAGAACGTTGCCTGCTGGACCAAGGATGGGTTTTCGTACGTCTCTGGCAGGACAGATTTGCAATGCTTTACTGGACTCAAAGCTTTCTGTCGGACCGTCGGGTGCTTTGATGGCAACCTTCACACGCTGCACTTAACGACCTGGACAAGGACTATCGAGATTCGTCAGTCAGAGGCTGGGTCGTCGCTCACGTTGCTTGGCTCACTGGTCAGGAGCAGAAGACGCAATTTCGCAGGAACAGATGCACGACGTTGACGCAGGCTTGTTTCCGCGGGTCGCCGGCTGGCTGGACTCACGTCGGCACTTGATGACAGTATTCTTCCTCCTAGCTTGATACCATATAGAAGCTTAGGGCTTTAATACGGCCATGATTTTATTTATTGTGGAGTACAATTGGATAAAAAGATAATAATAAGATAAAATAAAAAAAGATAACAATAATATCCTACTTAATTTGAATTAATACTCCTAATATCCCTTCTATTATCTTCCCATATCTCTCATACTATCTTAACTATTTATAATAATTAATTATTTCCTTAATTACCACAATACTCAATTACTCATATAGGGCCGTATTTTGTGCCTTTCTTTACTTTAGGCAACATACCGAAGGTAAACTCTCAAGTTTTCCAAAACAAAAGAAAAGCCAACAAACAAACAAAACAAAACTTGTGGAAATTATTAAAAATTTTCCGATTAACTCTGGCTCTCATATTCACAAGTACTAGGACGCCGCGAAGGAATATGAACGCTGGGTGGAAGATTGATGGCCTATTAGGCAGTCAACTTCTACGTAGAACTATTAGCATGAATGTGCTGAAAATGTAATGCAGCCAGAAGTCCCTGCCAGGTTTCTCCAGGTCCACCGGCTACTTCAAAATTAATAAGCTTCTTCTGCTTACAGTAGTAATCTTCCAACGGCTTGCTCTGGAAAAGACAAAAACAGGACTAATAATAAGACGCACTAACTCATAATAGAACCAAATGTAATTGATATCCAAGTGCAACTTCTATAAAGGATGAAATGGTTATTGTCACCTGTTCTCCAAGGTTGCGGAAATTTTCTTTACGAGAACTTCCACAATGGGATTTTAATTGTTCATCCTACAACTGCTCAGATGGAGTCCCACAGCAGCTCATTCGAATATACTCCTGACGAGGTGTAAAGTTTCCAGTTCCTAGATTTTTCTTCGCCGAGTTCTCTTCCGAGCATTTGAAATTCACAACCAAATCAACATGAACAAGTTGACCCAGAATCTCCTGTAATAGATAAGCAAATGACAATTACAAATGCAAGGAGTCAAACTGTAGGCGTGTCGCTTAACTCCTGGGCACGACATCAGTTACTAGAAAATTAATTCACACAGGGACAAAGAAATAATGTAGTATCATGAGTATTTATAACTTTTGAAAGCGGAAACAATCGAACTTACAGCCTGAATCCTGGTACGAGGAATTCCATCCAGAATGAAGCCAGTTTCACCTCTTGAATATCCTTCTTCGAGCCTTCTCGACAGCAACCCGAAAATGATTTCCTCCGGAACAAGCTTTCCTTCGTTCAGGGAATTCGCTATCTGGAATGTAGAAAGATGCGTAAGATACAAGAGTATGACATGTATTGGAAGGGAAAACTATTAAAACAACAGAGCTGAAGCATGTAAGAAGAGCTTTCAGACTTCATTACTCATTTTCCGATTCATAAAATATTAAACCAAAACAACACCTGAACGTGCTCGATTTTGAAACAAGCTCAAGGGGGGGGGGGGTGTTCCTCTCTTCACACAATGGGCGCACATAAAAGCATCAGTTACAAAACTCATGAGAGGATGAACGCAGAGATAGATAGATAGATTGGGAAGAGAAATATCCAGGAAATTAGCTAATTCCCCTTTTTGCTCATATTATACGGTTAATTGTTCCCTCTCGAATGCCCTTGCCACAACTTTCCGAACAATAAAAAAATGTAGCACCGTGAATTATTAATTTACAGGGGATGAAATGACCTGCTGGTAGAGAGCAGACCGTGGTGTCAGCTCCTGACGAAGAAGACCGCCCATAGAAATATGGGAACTTCAAGCAGCTTGGAGAGCCTGTCGGCAAAAACGTGCCGTTTGGCGCCGGGTTCCCCGATCATTACCCACTGAACTCCACGTTCCGGCGCCCAACACGCCGAGTCGGCCATGGCTCTGGGCCTCACAGCTCGTACTCGTCGTCGTCGTCATCATAGTCGTACTGAACCGCCAAAGCCGCCGATCCGAAAGCTCAGTTGGAGAGGAATCCAATGGCACTGAGGGACGGTGACGAAACTACTCTCCGAATGCTGATCGCGGCGATTGGCAATAGGGCTTCTGTCTCACACAAGGAGGGAGAAGAGCAAACTGCGCAAAGAGGGAAAGAGGAATTTCGACACGAGGTTGTGAGAGAACCTCCCCTCACTAAGAAGTTGGGGGAAATGCCGCGAAAAACCGAGTTAATTACGAAAAGGCCATGCAAATCGTGATCATATAAATCAGGAGTTCAGGAGGCTCGTGGCGGGAGCGAGCCTCGCGTGAAGTTTAGCCAGCTGTCTATTTCTAATTGGCGGTTACAAAAGCCCAAATCAATCGCTGATGTTGGAGAGTACAGTTGAGTACGCCCAATAACTTGACCCTTTTAGGAAATACTAATACTAATGATCACGTGTGGAGCTAAGTCGACGGTGTCCAATATCGCTGGAAGTTGATCGCTTGAGGAACTGACACGTGTATTTCTATGGAGGCAAAGGGACTTCTGCAAAAACACTGCCACGTAATAAGCAGGGAACGACTGAACTTCAATTTGCGGCGGGACTGAGTTGTGCTTGAGGTCAATTTTTTTTCTGAAAATTTCAATCAATATTACCTAAGTGTTAAAACAAATCCATCCGACTGTTAAAAACTTGATACTAACTATTAAAAAATTAATATTAACGGCCATTAAGGATGTCATTACTTCTTTCTTTTTCTTCTTTTCTTTTTTCTTTTTTTTTTTGTATACAAGTCATTACTTCTTTCTAAACATTTTTAAAGTGATACATGCAAGTTTGGGTTGGCAGGGAACAATACATTTTCAAGGGCTGAGGGCCAAAATGATTAGAGGAAGGCTCAGGTTAGTTTGTCAAAGAACATTGTGCACTCTTATATCTGGGATATGACCTAATATATTTTTGTCGGTATGTGTTTAATTTCTTAATTTCATATTATATTTAAATTATGTTTGTTAATATTAAATGGACAGAATGCATATTTAATATCTTCTTCTTAATGTTGACATTCTAATGATCATCCTGTTAATAATTAAAACATCATCGTTATGTTTCAGAACCAGAAGAAGGCCAGCTTAAAAAAGTCATCAGCATTTAAAATGTTCTATTGTTGACCTGGGGGCCTAAAGTCATTAGACCCTGAAAAAATCCATATAATATTAAGTAAATCGCAAACAAACCAAATTGCTTACCAATAACGGTTTTCTTTCCGCTATCCAGAATACAATAAATATTCAACAATAATATAATCAGCCCGCCCAAAAAGAATGAAAGAACAAGATGAGGAAGATTCCAAACGTGTCCTTCGAAGATACCCCATGCATTACCAGCGACTTATTAAATGCGATGATAAAGCGGTTTTATTTCTATACATAGAGAATAAAATATAAGTTTGAACTCTAGAGAATATACTTATTAAAATTAGTTAAAACCATTTATACTTTAAGTTTATGAAGGAATTAATCTTAAACCCAGGATGCCCTTAATTAAAAAAAAACAAAAAGAAGAAGATAGGTACATTCAATTAAAATGATCAACCGGAGTTAGTTTGAGTAATAAGTAGCTCGATATCGCTTAAATGAAGTATTGAGTTCGAGCCTTGGCGTATGTAAAAAATTTTTATTAGGAGACTCACTTATCATAACTAGGTACACGACGTGGGTCATATCCAGATGTAGTCAGGTCAAAGCTCCGGTGAATCAAGTGAGCAACAAAAAATAATTAAAACGTGTAATCTGCCGAATGAGTTTTAATAAATTATCTCAATTCAGTTTACTATTAATTCACAGTCAACATGAATATTGATATCCATATAGAATATAAATTTTATAATAAGTGATGTTGTTTATATATATTTAATTTCCTGTAAAGCACATGGCTTAACGAGGGATCTAAAATAATTTGCTGTATCACTTTTGAATTAGGGGAAAGAGCTGGTCAAAATATTGGCGTGCATTAAAAAATTAAAAAAAAAAACCACGAAGGCCCCGGGTCCTCCGTCCATCAATAAATAATATTTTTTTATTATCTATAAATTTAAATAGATTTAACATTAATTTTTTACTAAAATCACACGGTTACAAAATTCAGAGAACGTTTATAAAAAATTTAAAAAATCGTATACTAAGAAAATTTTTATAACAACAATCAAAATCCAAGTCAAATCTTTATAAAATGTAAATTTATATCTGATTGTTTGTATAAAATTTTGTCCGCATAAATAATATTTTTTATTTAACATTATAATGCATATATGACTTTTTCAGTGGCTTCGGCCGGCCCATCTCATTCATCGCTATCGCTAGTACTGTCCAGTGTCCATTCAGAAGGCCTTGGTCTTCCAATCTCTCAGGAGCCACTCAGCGCTTCTTTATTTGTTATTTAATACTTATCCTATATTTGATATAATACATATTTTATATATAAATTAAATTTTATGTTAAAGGTAAAAAGAGTATTATTTTTATAACAAATATCTAATCTAAATTTTCTGCCATAAAAAACACGGTGGAAACCTCCCTGCTCTTTCTTGACGTACGATCAACTATATGTTAAATCATTTTTAATACGCTAAAATCTTCACGCTTTCTAATTACTAGTAATTAATCAATTTGAAATTTATCATCGATATTATTATTAAATTATGTCGGTATAGTTTAGCCAATGTGACGTGTCAACCAATACATGCCAATCCCTAACAACCGTTTTTAATTTCCATGAATTTCACTCTTAATCTTGTGTTTGTATAGGAGCAAGACCCACCAGCTATATTCCTTAAAATGTCATATTACCGCTAAATATTCCAACAATAAAAGTACACCATAACAAAAATACAATTAGTTATTACTTACCCAATCATTAATATAATAATTAATTTTTTAAATAGATTAAAAAATTAAAAAAATTAATTAACTATAATTAAATTCAACTTCTAAAAAAAATTATATTATACACTCATTAATTAATTTCTCTAATCTATTAAAAAAATTAACTAATTTTTATATTAAACACTTATTACCGTTTAAATATAATATTTAATGATAAAAACTCTTATTTTGAATTCCAATTACCACAGAATATAATTAAAGTATATATTTTATTTCTTTAATTGTCCTTCTCTCTTCCTTTTTGTGGCCTTTTACTATGTGTGATCAGGTTGATTTTAACGTTGTTCTCTTGTGAGTTTTGTGGGAGAGGACTCTTCGACGGCTCCTCGTGTCCCATGGATCAAGATTGGTAGAAAAGATGTGTTCTCTCTCAGAAAATTCAACCTAAATTTCCCTCGTGTCCAAAATTTTCGAACCTAACTGATTCCTTCTACATTCGCATTTAATTACGAAAGTGCCACGCAACTTCGTTCAAAGAGACAAAGATAATCTCCACCACGTCCTGCAAGTTAACCTGGTCAACCCACATGCCACGTCCTCACGCGTCATTCATCGATATATATTTACACCTCGTTCCTCTACCTGTTGCCATTTCCCAGGTCCTTCTTTTGTTGCTTCCTCGTCTTCATCTTCTTCATGCCATCCATCGACAGGCTTGAGATTACTGGTTGTTACATGACATATATGGATAAAGCGACGCAGTATGGGCGTGTTTTTGAGCACTTTGATGAAGACAGAGACGGGAGGATATCGGCGAAGGAGATGCGGCAATGTGTGGAGGCGATGGGCGGGGAGTTGACCCAGGAGGAGGCGGAGGCGGCGGTGGAGTACTTGGACGCCGACGGAGATGGGCTGGTGGGGTTTGAGGACTTTGTGAGGTTTGTGGAGGGAGGGAAAGAGGAAGATAAAGTGAAAGACTTGAAAGAAGCGTTCAAGATGTATGAAATGGAGGGAAGTGGATGTATAACGCCAAAGAGTTTGAGCAGAATGCTTGGCAGATTAGGTGAATCCAAAAGTATAGATGAATGTCAAGTCATGATCTCTAGATTTGATCTCAACGGTGATGGCGTCCTCACTTTCGATGAATTTAAGGTCATGATGTTGTAATAATTACCTTTGTTTCTCTCTCATTCGTTATAAGAGGTGTTTATTCTCAATATGTATCATCGTTTATTCGATGTGAACATATCTATTCTAAAAGAATTCAAATCTTAATACGTCACATTATACAAAATTAGTTAGCCTTTTCTCCCACTAGATCAATTCTTTCCTTATTATCCAATACGTATATATAGTAATTCCTAAGCATATATTTTAAGTTACATATTTTTACCTTGGTGGCGGGGCAGAACAATGTAAATGTGGACCTGATATTATTGAAGGGAGGTTTCTGATGTATTGATTTTTTCCTCCTTTTGTAATGGAGTGATTATAATTAGATATAGTGTATACTTGATTCTCTTCAGCTGTTTGTCTTGCTAGTTGCTGCCTATATGTATCGTTCATTTGTTATTCCGTGTTTCGGTTACTATTTACTTTTATTCACTGTACTATTGGGACTCGGTCACATGTGGCCGACACACCTTGCATGTCACGAGTATGTATATATAAATGGAATTCACGCCATTGCGAACCATACTTGCTTTACATATTCAACGACGTGGACATATGGCTCATCAGAAAAATATATGTGGGGCTTGTTCTTGATTGGCTGGCTCATTTTGACAATACATGTCACTGTTTGTTAACTGACTAACATAAAAGGTCAACAGAGAAATGAACTAGACAAACTTTATTGAGGATGATAATGGAAATTAGTCTTAGCGTGTATAAAAAAATTTTGTTAAGAGACTCACCCATTATAACCAAGTGCGTGACGCGGGTCGGATCCATATATAATCGGGGCACAACTCTAATAAATCAGGTGGACAAAAAAAATAGAAATTACAATCACAATAAAGCTAGTTAATCAATACAATGACGTTGGGCCAATTAGCTATACACACTCTATTTTTTTTAACTAAACATATTTAAACTTTAATTCGTTATATTATGAAAGATTAATCTTTCTTATTAGAATTAACATATGAGGTACACACAGTCTCTTTTGATGGAAGATAAATCTTGTAGATTTGTTATGAGTTTTCTGCGGAACTTGTTCGGTAGATCTGTGACTGTTCCTTTGAAAGACATGGAATGTTGGTCCTCTTGATAACGAACGAACTGTAAGATTTGGTCCACATGTCAGCAAAAATGTGCCCTCTATACAAATTTGCTTTTAGAAATATTAGACTACTCCTCTGGCTATCCCTGTTAGCCTACAAACCGAATCATACGCCATTTTGTATATGCTCTCCAGAATGAATCAGCCAAAATAGCCAGGGCTTCAACGAAGCACATGAGCAACAGAAAATCCCAAAGGAAACAAAAAGTAAGCTGCCTTGTTTGTTACTTATTTTGATAAGTTTCAATATAATTAGATATACAACATAGCCGCATATTTAATTAAAAGAGCCAAGAGATTTGATTTAATTTGCAGAACAGAAACTAGGATCAGGGTTTTGCCAGTGCTTTCACCAGAGGCTTGGAAGAGCTTTCAGACATCAACACGTGTTCTTCTTCTGGAAGTTCCTCCACCAATCTTGTTAGCTTCTCCACAATTTCCCCTGCACTTGGCCTCATACCATAATCTTCCTCCACACAAGCTCTCGCAATATTCGCCACTGCTTCTGCTTCATCCAATGAATAACTCCCACCTAATGCCTTGTCCATCCACCCTCTCAGTTCTTCCTCATTTTCTGACTTCAAAACTGACTTTATTTTATCACTGAGACAAACACTTCCTTCTTCTCCCTTCTCATTGGGTCTGCTTATCGGGGTCTGACCAGACAAAACTTCCAGCAAAATCACCCCATAAGCAAAAATATCAGTACTTGGAGAAATCACACCTTGTTGTACATATTCTGGTGCTAAATAGCCAAGACTCCAAGATGCAGGGTTGGTTGAGCAGAAGTTTTGATCCTCTGTTTCGTTCTCAACACAACCTGCCATCCCAAAGTTGCTTATCTTGGCTCCAAATTCTTCGTCTAGAAAGATGTTTCTGCTCTTTATATTTCTATGGACATAGCTTGGGTTCATGACGTGGTGCATATATTGCAGGGCCATGGCCACGTCGAGGCAGATCCTGAGTCTCTGACTCCATGTGAGGAAGCAATAGCAGGATGATATGAACTCGTTCTTTATGGCCAATCCACCATGAAGCCAGTCTTTCAAAGACCCGTTCTTTGCATACTCGAAAACCAGATATGACTGGGGATCTTCTGTCAAACACGTTCCAAGCATTCGAAGAATGTTGGGGTGATGGTGGATTGTGTTATGGAAGAGCCCAAGATCGATTTTTAACACCGTTTCTGTGTGTGTTTGTTTGATCGCCATGCTCTTCCCTTCTAGATGGCCCTGAAATACAGATCCTTCTATGAGATTGCTAGAACTGAAATCCTCCGTTGCTTTTCTCAGGTCTTCAATGATGTATGTCTCCAGCATCATCTTACGAGGAGTTGTGTCAACCATTTTCCCATACTGGGATCCATCGAACGAAACTTTCTTGTCGCTGGTGGTTCTTACGCTTATATTAAGATGTTGCAGCTCCAAATTGTTCCTTTTGAATGATTTCTCTTTCTTCTCGTTCCTCAATCGAACCACAACAAAAGCTACCAGGAAAGCAAACAAAAGTCCAACTGCGACCCCAGCTAAGCCAATGTACAATTCAGCCTTCAACGTCTTGGGCTTCCTGTGTGACGGTTTAATTACTGTAATATTGCTGCTTGATTGATTTCCAGAATTGGGTTCCTTGGGTTTAGCCAGAGAACCAAGAACAGGCTTAACATTGACTGGAATCAGAAGAGAGGTAAAGGGTGTGAGCTTCGCTTCAGGTTTAAAATCTCTGGAAAATATGTTATTTGCGGAGATTATTGCTTCGGCGGTTGTATTAAACTTCGATGCCAAATTGTGAACTGTGTCGCCTTCTGTCACAGGGTAAGAAATCAGAAGCTTCGGCTCTGGAGAAACTTGAGATGATGATAAGGGACATGCACATCTCAAAGGGATCAACAATCTGATGTCATCATCGAGATTCCAAGGTGACAAACCTGGATTCTTGTCACTAATAGCCATGCAAGTTGTCAAACCTTCAAGCGATTGAGCAATACCAGAAAAGCTCTCACCTTTAATGGTAGTTTTGGTTATTTCAGCGCCAAAGAAGCCTCCTTTGCATTTGCAGTCTATTGGTATTAGTAAAGGTTGTTCATGAAGAAGAAACTCTGTTTCTGCAGAAAACCCATTTGCATCTGCAATAACATAACGATTGAATCCCAAGTAAAAGCTCAAGTTGAAGAGAGATGAGTAGTATGAATTGGTGAAGAAAACTGCATATGTTCCACATTGTGATTCATTTTTACTGCAACGGTAGTAGCCAGAGACATCTGGGGATGTTTTGTTGCAGCTGATCAGCTCTTCTCCAAGCGAAAAGACAAAGAAGAAGAACAACAACAACAACAAAAAGGCCAAAGCTCTCGGGTGGAGAAGAAGCATAGTGATCATTTCTTCTATATTATGCTCAGGACTACTCACTTGTTGAGCTCTAAATGTGGAATGGCCTATAAATAAAATACTACTTTAAAAGGCTTCGTCTCTCTCACTCACACACTCTTGGATCTATACAGAAGCTGAGTAGGTGACAACATCACAGAATTTTCTCAAATCTGTACAGAGACAGGGTTCTTGTGGATCACAAAGTTTAATTTGACTCTGATTCCTTCATCAACAAATATGAGGCCATGTATCCCAAATCCCTAGCTTCACTTGTCAGTGGTTATAGGTAGCAAACACTATTAACTACTTTACAGCCTCCTCGGGCTTCAAACCTGCCTTTATATGCATCTACCTGTACACGGGACGATGCCCATTTTTTGCTTATTATCGCATATGTTAAACATCTAGATGTTATTGTGTGTTGTCTATTTGAGTTTTACAGTCATTTTCAACTTTGTAGCATCATGTAATCCTGTAATCAAAATTTACAAGATATAGATTCCTCCTGCTTTTTACTCAATTTAAAATCTGAGTTCCTTTCAAATCAGGGGATTGATTCATTTAATAAGGGGTGCACGCAGATCATCAAGAATATTTAAAGCTGCTTAGTTTTTTAAAGCAATGTATGAGTAACATTTGGTAATGGCGAGAGGGGATTAGAGGGCCTACAGAGAGATCAGGACGAAAGATGTAATTGTCGGAGCATATAGCTTGTGACAAGTATATTTGTACAAAGTGTAAATATTCTTTAATTCTCAGGATCTTGGAGCTAGAAGAAGACATGGTCTCTTGATCTTTTATAAATAAGGGAAAATTTCTATACAATTTCACATAAATAATTTAATCATTAAAAAATCTCATGACAAGTGAGCAGTATAATAATAAAATCCAACATAACAAATGACAATAGGTTATAGTATGTGGACAGTTCACAAAATTTTTTAATAATTAAATTGTTTATGTAGAACTCCAGATAATTTTACTTATAAATAACATATACAATATTTGAAATGAATGTAGGGATTCTATAATTTCGTATTTGAATGGGCCGCCTATATTTTATGACCCTAAAATAATCTTGATGTGGTATTATTAGGGTTAAAATATCCAGAAATCTTAAACTAATATCTGACTTATTTAGTAACAGATTATTAACACAACAAGGTTTGAAAAGAAGATGCAGCACCATGCTTGCTGGTTTTCGCATTGAAGATAAGAATCTTCCTCATTTTCATGCTGCGATCAAGTGTCCAATTTGCGTTTCCCATCAATGCAAAAGAAGCCTACAAGGAAAGCACTAGGGCTCCAAGTACACACGACTTTGCAAATAAAAGCAAAAGATTTGGCTTGACTTTACAAGGAAGAAAGATGAATGCAGCAGACAAGAGGATATAATGTGTGAAAAAACAGTGTAAATAGTAATGATGGAAGAGTAGAAAGTATGGGTTCCAAAAGCAGACAAATAGAATAATGAGCAGTGCCATACATATAGAATTAAACCCCATATAGAATTTAGTGCTAAGAACAAAAAAGTAAGGATGTTGTGGAATTTCAACATTTTGGTCTTTGAAAAGAGACCACCCACAAGCGCCCACGACAACCCCTGTAGCCTTGTCTGTGTAAGCATATAGCTTGCTTGCTCATTCATCTTTTTCATTTTATGCACCATTGCTATTATTAGATTTCAATATAGCTGTACATAAAAACAAAACCTCCTTTCATTTCATTGGAATTGAGGTTATCTCAAAGGTGATACTTCATTTTCTTATCATAAATTATGGAGTACTTCTTTTCATTGGAATTGGGATATCGGGATTTCCATAAAATGATATGTAGTGGGTATATGGGGAATTGTTCTTCAAGAATGAATCGGGTTAAAGACATTGAACAGGTAAAGAAGGTGATGATGAGTTGGATTTCTGTATCAACACTCGGCGGAGATCTAGTGGATTACTTAACCCAAATCCACAGAACCATGATTTCTGGGTTTCGGTTAAGTTAAAAGCAGAGGAGATCATAAAACCAAATTTCATGTTTTTTTCTTTTTCTCCTTTTTAAAGTCAAGAACGTACACAAGGGGAAGAAAAGTTGTGAGTTTTGATTAGTTAATCAGATGATGAGGAACAAGCTTTCATTAAAAGAAAACATTTTTTCCAAGTGGCTGTCATCATATCGATTTCAGACAGTTCAGCGGAATCACTCTCTCTCTCTCTGATCTCTGATCTCTCACCAAAACTTTTTTAGTTTTTCCAGCGAACCACCATAATTAATGCTGTTCAGGTGTTAATATTACCTTCAATATATCGCTTATTACAATAAGGATGTTATGACGATGAAGATTATCGTCATCATTATATTCGCTGAAACAGATGATAGTGTCTCTCTTTTCGTTTGCTCGTTAACAACAGCCACTCGTTGTACTCAAAAGAAAACCCGTACAAATTGCATGTTGAAAGGAGAGTAAAACGGAACCACCCAATTATCAAGACAGAGTTGGTATCAGAGAAGGACATTATAAATTTAAACTTAGTTTTTTTTTCTTATTCTATTCTATCCTTCGTTGGGCATGGTGAATGCAGTGAACAAAAGCATCCTTATACAGTGTTTAGCAGTTCTACCCCAATATTGAATGCCAATCGTTTTTCTTTAGACGAAGTCCAGAGCGACTTCTACGCAAAAAAGCAACTTTTGAGCTGAAAGCTTGATTTTTTATAAGATCCAAGCAATGGGGGTGAAGAAACATATAGGCTTGTCCATGCACGTGAGAACACATGGCGGCCGCTATTCTTCGTAAACAGAAAACTAAGCTAATTTCGAGGCTTTTCAAGTCCCCTGTTTCTGAAAAGTAAAATGCTTCGACGGGCGAATATATGAAGTGGCTGGCATTCGGTTGAACAGAATAAGTTTGCCACAATGGAAGAATATAGACCATTCAAGAGATTCATGTATGTTAGCGTGCATGTGTCACTGCGTGCTATCCAAACAAGTGTTGGTGATTTGGTGCATTAGAAACAAATCCAAACCAGAAATTGACATTTTCAAGGGAAATTAGTCGCATTTAAATTATTCACTCGATGGCGTTGGTGACAGTAATTGTCAGATCCAATTACAAACAAGAATTTCACTTGTCATGAAGTTGTAATACAAGCCTTTATATACTTCATAGGGCGCACAGTGGTGTAGTAACACAAACAAACCAATTTTCGTTTATTTAACATGTCAAAATTTTAGCACATTGAACAGTTTGGAGAATTAACTCCACATGCGAAGTTGTGTAAGGGCAACTCAACTCGTAATCAACAATCTTTCGTGTGTTTTGTCAGCTTGTTTGCTGGGCTTTCTCAACACTCTTCCTCATCAAGGATATTACTTGAGCTGGCTCAGGGGCTCCAAATACTGAGCTTCCTGCAACAATGCAGTTTGCTCCTGCAGATGCGGCTGTATCAATGGTTGAAGGCCCTAGTCCACCATCAACCTGCAATTGAATATGAAGATGTTCAGAACCTCAGATCCCTGCAATGATATGTGTGCATGAACTTGCAAATAGAAAAATTATGTGTTCATGAATACAAGAGCTGACAACATTGAAGGATACATAAAGGAAAATATCATGGGAAACCTCAAAAGGATAAGGTAAAGGTCATTGGGTAATAGAGTAGAGGGAACGAAAAGTAACCAAGAGCTTAGAGGTCAAAAGTGCTTCTAAAATCAAACGAACAAGTGAGACATAACAAAGCATAAAATATGAGAGATGAAACAAGTTCAAGAATTAATTGAGCCAAGAAATAACTTATAATCTGATATCAATCAATTTGATGGAAAAGAGTTACAGCCAAGAAATTAACAGGCTGAAATACCTCAATGTTAAGTGATGGATACTTCAGCCTTAGCAGCCGTACCTGGTTTCAGAAAGAACACAAATAGCCAAAAAGTAGTTCAAGTTAAATAATCAACATTTGTCAGTCAGAACCAACTCAACATACAGAGTGAAGAAGAGTTTTGATACCTTATCCATCGTCTCAGGCATAAATTTCTGTCCTCCAAATCCAGGTTCCACAGTCATAACAAGGACCAATTCCACAGGATTTTCTGCTTCAACCTGTGAACTGAATATTGATAAACAAAACAAAAACGACAAGCATCCTATAAAGAATAAAATTTAGCCACACACTGTATCTACCCTCAATTTCAAGGCTATGCATTACACAGACGAGAGCAATGAAACTCTCAAATCATACTTACCATGGTAAACATAAAATCCAGCAATATATATATATGACCAAATGAGAACTAAAATTGAAGGAAATCATACCAGAGGATAAATCACTTCAACTGGTGTCCCAGGCTTTAATGCTACACCAGGCGTCATGCCCCCTGATTTAATTCTCCAGACAAGTTCTGACCAATTATCTGTCGACAATAACAGCTTTTTTGAGCATGCATAGAAGAAAATAATATAATAAATGTGGCCAGTGGTGAACAGCATGCCAAGAAAATAAATTATGAGGAGTAGCAACCTTTAGATGTCTCTATATGAAATGTAAAACCAGAAGCCCCAGCCTTTCTCAAAGGTTCAACATAGTCAAGAGGATTTGTGACCATCAGGTGGCAGTCCAGATATGCCCTGTATTAGTTTAAAGCAAATTATTAAAAGACAGTGCGCCTTAACAATAGGTAAAATATCCATTGTAGAAAACTCAGATCAGCAAAGCGGCAATGATATTGTTACTTTGTGTGCTTTCTTAAGCTTTCAATGACTGGAGCACCAATGGTTAGATTGGGGACAAAGTGCCTGCAAGCAGGAGAGGAAGAAAGGGGAAAGCCAGAAGAGTCAAATTAACCAAAATGAAAGTAAACTTAACAAATATAAAGTAAAGCTCATGACATGCTCCTCATTCATCCTTGGGCACCAAGAGAAGTTGATAAAAGTAGTTTCCATTTGCATGAAACTAATACAAAATACACAATATAAACATAAACTTAGTTTTGAAACTGTGAACGATGGCGATGATAAAATAATGAAATTGCAAATCCTTGCAAATGCCTAACAACATCCCTATTATAAAATGAGTCTATTGACTATATAGTATGAATTCTCATTTGAATGAGAACAAATGAGTGTGCTCTTAAAGATAGAAAACAAGCATAAGAAACAAATTGACACAAGAAAATGCTAGAGACCACAAAAAATTGGACTGTCATAAACAAGAAAACATATCCTTTTCTTCATTTTTTTACTCTTAATGAAAAAGGAGCTCCAATCATACTTTAATAGATAGAAAAGTCAAGACCTCCCTCATCGGCATTTTGCTGTGATGTCAAGGGATAGCACATATGTATTTTACTACTTCTTAGCCGAGAAAACTTGAACTATAATCAGACAGAATAAGCACACCTGATAATTATTATAGGACCCTGGATTCAACAAGACGAAAAAGAAAAACAATGTTTTCTACTTAAAGCACAAATAACATAACAGTGAAAGGAAGTAGTTGTTACAGTCAAGAGTAACAAGGAAAAGGCACAGTGATAATGTGGTGTGAGCAAACACGGACACCTACCCATCCTGCAAATGAAACAAAATGAGAAAAAGGGAAGCATCAGGAATCATGATTACCAATGGAATATAAGATATGAAAACACATAAATATTTATGCCATAACAGACCACGCACAAATTTATTCATCCTTTAATTGAACCATTTTATGCACATAAGTGAAGTAGGGTCGCTGCAAACTAGTTAATGAACCATATTCGAAATTTAGCTAGCGCCGGCTCCGCCTTAAATAGATTTTTCCATGCTGGATTTTTTGTGGTAGTAGAGTTTGAATGAAAAGACGACACGTGAAGAATACAATATATGAATAAAGTAAAATCCTTCTATTGCTTCAACACGTTTCTGATAGAAACTGACTTGGAACATGCAATAAATTCGAGTTCTTGGATGAAGTTAAGCGAAAATAAACCAGAACGTGGAGTGAGATGAATAAGGAAGCAGTTGAAGCTCAGAAAGCATACCATAATATCCATGTGGAGCCAATCGGCGCCATCGTTGAGCATGCGAGCAGCCTCGGAAGCTAAATTAGCAAAGTCCGATGACAGCATGGAGGGTGCAATCTTTGGGGTCACTCCCATGATTGCGCTGCTCTTTGATTTCGTAATTCCCACGAGTTCCGGATTAAAGATAGGACACACCGCGATCGACCAGCGTTAGGTTGGTTGCTTATGGCGGGTTGGTGAAATGGGCTGGCCTAGGCGCCCACGAGGACACAACACTGAAAACAGGAAAGGTTGTTTGGGCCCTGAGTTGGCACATATGCTCGTATCCACAAAGATAAGTGCGAGTTCGTTAAAGTAAGTTAAACTGATAGATTGTACCAAAAAAAAAAAAATTAAACTGATAGAAGAACGAGGTATATAATTATTTAGAGTATATTTAAATTTTAAAAAATATTATTTTATTATAATTCTAGTCATAATATTTAAAAAAGTATCTTAACTTTTAGGTACTTAAGTTTACTTCTGAGGTAATAGACGGCTCACCTTACCCATTGGTATCACGTAAGAAAAAAAGAGATTTCGTTTTACCTTGAGATCGTAGATGAGCCTAATTTTTTTTTTTAAATTTTATAAAAAAAATATAAATTTAATTCTCCTTATATTATAATACCTCTTTTTATAACGATTTTATAAATTTTTTATATATTTTTTTTAGTCTTAAAATTATATTTTAACTTTAGTAAGATTAGTACACAGAGTGCACTTAAACTTTATTTGTACCCAAAAAAATAAAGAAAGGCTCCTTTTACTTTTTAAGAAAAAGCTTCAATTTTTAGGATTTTACAGCTTGCATATCGATGGCGACCGGCTTGACCATGGAATAGGTTAAAACGGCGTCGTATAGGCTTTGGGTTTCTAAGACCCTCCTTAGATTGGCCGAATAAAGGGGCATTATTTTTAGTCCACTCGCAGAGGACAAGTCCGTAGTCCAGAAGCTTGAGCCTAAAATAGCCTTTGCTTATTCACATTTATAGGACAAGATTTAGTTTTCCGACATGGGCCGAGCTGTCGTTCGATGTGATTTGTTAAAAAAATTATTTTTTTTTGTTAAAAAAAAGAACTAAACACCTAAATAACAAAAAAAAAAAAAAATTTTAACAAATCACATCGAACGACAGCTCGGCCCATGTCGGAAAACTAAATCTTGTCCTATAAATGTGAATAAGCAAAGGCTATTTTAGGCTCAAGCTTAAAAAAAAGAACTAAACACCTAAATAATAAAAAAAAAATTATATTAAGATTAATTTCCACACACTCATTTATAATTAGCTACTTTAAATGCGAAGGATAAAAATATAATATCTTTGGGTATTTAAACTCTCTTTTACAAGAATATCTACCAATCTATTCTAATTTTAAAAAAATTAATTAATTGTAGTGTCTGGTTTTAAAAAGGACATAAATAATTTTTTTCCCCGGTACAATAAAATTTAGGTGAGGGGTTGCAAAAAAGGGCAAGTGTCCAATTCGACCCTATCTCCCGAACAGAATTTATGGATAAAGTCCAGCACTCTTGTTATTTACTTATTTTTCTGACCCATCTCTTCATATTATTTTCTTATTATATCTAATATTTTAATTTTATTTATAATTTAAAATATTAAATTTATTATAAATAATGTTATAGTACTAGAAGCACACAAAAAATAATATCAATGTGCTGAATACACTATAAATAAAAATAGAGTGTTGGATTCTAATAGAAAATAATTATACTTCTGACTCTTAATATAAAATTTATTTAATTAATTTTAATAAATTGAGTTAATTACTTGTAATAATTATATGTTAGCTTTTCTAATATATCTCTTTTAATAATATATATTTAAACTATTTTTGATAAAAAAAATTAATATTCACAATTATATAAAGATATTTAAAAAAATAAATTATAATTTTATGAGTAAAATATATTAAAATATTATATTTATTATCGAAATAGATTTTTTATCTAATTTTATATTTAATATTTTAGGGAGTATCACTGTTGGGGAGGTTTCTTAAAAAAAGAAAGTTTGGGAGGGGAGGGGGGCACAATTTTTGCGCGATGGAGAGGGAGAATATTGTTGTGGTGAAAATAAGAGGTGGAGATGATGCCGACTAACGCTGCCAAGCGTCAACGTCCTCATCTTGGAAGGACAGAGCCAATTCTACTTACCCGTGCATTATTGCATTTCTCCACATTCTTTTGTCTCTCTCTGTGGGGTTTACCAAATCCCTGAGAAAGTCGGATGAAATTAAACGGATTCGGTACTTGCATCCGCCAATCATGGCCCGAGATGGATTGAGGATCATTTTCGATCGTCTTCTTTAAAATATTGAAGATTCATCTCCACTAATTTAAGCAACGCAATTTATTTATTTTAATTTTTATTATTGTTATAAATTAGATGGTATACCCTAAAGGATAGTTATATATATAGATTAATTCTTTTGAGATAATAATCGCTAAAATGAGTTTTATCTTTTTTATTTATATATATAATTTAATTCAAACTCATAATATCATATTTAAATAATATTATATTTAAATAGTTTAATTATATATCAATTGTATTAAATTTTGTTAATAATTATTTTAAATTTTTATCTTAGAATTTGACTCTTAAATGGAAAAAAGAAGATGAGATTTTTGTGGTCTCCTATGGCTATTGTAATATGATATTCCAATGGAAATTCATAGCGTTTGTATTTAAAGAAAAACAGAGGGAAAGAAGAAAACAGTCGTAAACTGGGTTGGCCGGAATGCAAATATCCCACGTTCAGCCAAAACCAGAGTACGAGACAATGCGCCAGGGGACCCGTGGCGATGTTCCACACTTAAAGCTTTCTGTCATTCTCACCGCCTGGGGACGGTTCTCAGGCGCCTTGTATTCTTAATTAAGCCCTAATTAATCATTAAGCACTCCTTGTATTCTTCATTGATCTCAGTCTGTTTATTTACTGTTTTCTTTTAATCCCCTTTTTTCCACACAAGGAATGGATTGGATAAAAGGCAGAAGATTCACCCAAAATTAAAGGGACCATGATGCAATATACGAAGACCGTGGCGTGGCGTGAACCCACACGCCTTTGACTCCAAGAAATAATACAGGTACATCGCTTCACATTTCATGGTTGTTTCACGCGATTTCCCATGGGATATAACTAGATTAAAGTTGGAATTAGCACGAGGTTTTCAGGAACTAGTTGTGCTTAACATATACGTGCGCGCGCGCGCGAGAAGAAAACGCTTTTTTCTTCTTTAAGGAATTAGAGCGGCGTTAATAAATATTGTAGTGATCACACGTAAGTACGCGTGGGCGGTGAGTGCACATGGTTGGTGGAGAATGAAAAGGACAGCAATGCCGTCGTAAATATAGTTAATGTAGTTGATTAACGAATGAAGGGGATAGATATGGCCATATATACTTTTTGTCAAACAAATCATCCTATCCATCCATCCAGGTTTATAGAAGTGGTTCCACCAAACACAACAATACTGCATTATTTCTACATTGTTAATTTTGGGCTACTTATCAATTTGTGCAGATTATCCTTGCCCATAGGCTACGCTACTGTTTTTCTGTATTGTTCTAATTCTATGGGATGTTCCAAAGGGAATCTTACATGATTAACTTTGGAAACTATACCACCTAATTTATTATTCAACGCCGCCTCCTTTAATTACCCCTCGGTATATATTTATGCATTAATTAATTCATAATAATCAATACTGTTCATATTTTAACTCCCCTGGTATTAATTAATTATCTGCAATAGTACATCCCATGCTTGCCCCATTTTGTCTGCCTAATAATGACCATGTTCAAAATTCGTTTCAACCCTCAAATGAAACGCGTGGTGGCCTTTGGAGTTTGTTATTATGAGGCCATATTTCCCTGTTTATGTTATTTTATCTTATTCATTCCCTTTTTTGTTCTCTCTGTTTCGACTATGACTGATGCTGAAGCCGATTCATGGTAAGGATAAAACGATGAAGCTCTCAAGTTGCGTGTCTCCTTGTCCTTCCAATTCTCCACCCACCACTCACTATTGTCTTCTCTTAACTTGGCCCGCCTTCATTAGTTCTGTAAAATACCACTCTCACGTTTCAAAACGTGCCGTGCTTCGGCTATAAACGAGTCCCCGTGCCTTTCCTACTTATTGTCTTTATTGATATTTTATTAATAATAATATTAAAAAGAGAAGAAAATTAAAATAAATAATTATAATAATTTAAAAAATATAATATTAACTAAATTAATTTTTTAAATTATTTTTTAATTATATTATATTATTTTAATTATGATCAATTTATCTTATTCAACTATAGCTGAATCATTTACTTTTAAACCTTTTTTTATGCAACTAACGATGGGTATAATTTTGAGTGCTTTCTCTTGTTTGAGGTCAAATTGGCTACAAATTTTAGACATGTCTATTTGTAAATTTATAGAAAAACTAATATTAATAAACCCGAGGCAAGCTTTTTGAGAAACTGATGGGATGGTCCTGTACGGGCAGCTGTAGTTCAACTACCCTACCACCCAGGATTCTGAGGAAGGATGCAAGAAAATGCCCCACGCTCATCTAGCGAGAATGAATAAGGGGATATTTAAATGAGCTGTTGAGAATAGATTTAGAGAATAATAAATTATAAGGATTAGATTTTAGGAAAAATATATTTTAGGGAGAGGTGATTTTAAAAAAATAAGTGTTTATATAGTTATTTTTAAAATGACTTTTTGAGAAGATAAATTACTAAAAAGAGTATGATTTTATTAAAAGGAAGAGAGAGGAGATAGGGTGGGGAATAGAAAATAGAGGAGAGTGGGTGGAGAAGATAAAAGATAAAAGAGAGAAGAGATAAGGTGGAGATGAAAGAGGAGAGAGGATATAGAGAATAGAGGAGAGATGATAGAGAATAAATATGAAATACAGTGGAAAATATAGAAAAGAGAGGAGAGATAGTGTATGTTTGGATAAGATTTTAAAAGCAGGCTTATGAAAAAAACGAGTTTATGGACAGCTTATGGAAAAAGGTTTTTAGATAAGAGATTATGGAAAAAAAATAGTTTTAGATAAATTAATGTTTGGATAGTTGTTACAAAAAGAGATTTTATAATTAAAAATTTATTAAAAAATGTATGTATGAGAGAGGAGAGATGAGCGATGGTAAAAAAAATAAAAGACAGATAAGAGATAGTTAAAAAGATAGAGGAGAGATGGTGGAAGAGATAGAAGAGAGAGGAGGTAGGGTGTAAGAAAAAATAGGGGTAAAATAATAATTGAATAGTTGAAAAGTGGTTTAATGTTCAAAAAGCTACTCTGGCCAGCTTATCTGAAACCATAGATTTAAACCATGATTTGGTCCAGAAGCCCGTTTGAACAAATATAACTGTTTATTTTAAAATTTATTCAAACTAAAATTTGGGCCAAAAATCCTTTTAAAATCACGATTTTGGCGGTTTCTAAATATGCCTATAGTGTAAGAAAAAATAAAGGTAAAATAATAATTGGATAATCTATAAGTTGTTTTACTGTTTCAAAAGCTATTCTGACCAGTTTTTTTGAAACCATGGTTTGAAACTATAGTTTAGCCCAAATCAAAATTTTGAACAAAAATAACTATTTGCTTAAATTTTTCTCAAACTTAAATTTTATCCAAAATTAATTTTTAAACCTAAAAGTAAAATACACGTTAAGAATTAAAATCCCCGTGGTATGTTCATTACTATGATACAACATGTACAGTACCTCACTTTTCTATATTACACGAAATTTATAAAGAAAACTACTCCCCACTTTTAGAAGAGTTAATTATAGGAAATTAGTTTTATGTCATGAATGTAATAAATTATTTTAAGTTATCTTTTATAATTATTTTTTTTTCTAAAACTAATTCACATGACATTAAGACTTACATATTAATTTAATATTTACTATAAATTAATTTTAACTAATTCTCACGTATTAAAAAATAACAATTAAATTATTAAATATATCTTAAATTTATAAAAAAAATAAAATTATTCTTATTAAATAATATGTATTAAAAAATTATATATGTATATATATTATTTTTGTCATATTTATAAGCTAGAGATAATAATTTTTTAATATTATTTATAAAATATATAATTAAATTTTATATATGAATGTATAATTTTATCTGTCGTTTATCAATATGTTGACTTTATTCCTATGTAATATAATATATATTAAATAAAGATAAAATTAAAAAAACAATAATTTGAAGGTAGGATGATTAATAAAGTTTAAAGTTTTCATTGACCCGTATAAATATATTAAAAGTGACTTATAATTATCATAAGATGAGCACGTATATTTTCTCTCCTACCTCTCACCTCATTCAATATAATGAAATTTAAAAAATAATCATTAATAACTTTTTATATATATTTAAAATTTGAATATGGGTATTTTAAAAATTTCAGGTTGCAATTGTTATAATTATTTATTTTAATCAATATAAATTAATTAACTAAAGTAAAAAATGATCAATTGGGGCATAATTTTATTTTTAGTAGTGCAACTGGGCATACTATTTACAATATAACCATATATATAAAGAGAGGGGGGGTTTAAAATACTGATAAAAAAAACGACACATGTCGCGAGACTAAATAAATAAACAATAATGTCGCTTCTAAAGAATAATGATGCGCATTCGAGAGTGATATACAGTGGACAGGGAAGTTAGGGATCACTGATTCACACCTGGACGTAACCTTATAGTTACACATGTACATTATTTTTAGTTAAATTAATTCCATCGTTTTTAAGTCACAATAATCTCTTATTTACTTGTCTCTAATAATACCGAAGCGGAATTTTGTGCATACTAAAGTTGAATATTCATCTGATTGCCATCAGGAACGAAATAAAGTCGACGTGATTTTATCCATTTGTTAATCCGATTTTATTATTATTTCTTTTTGTCTTCTTCCTATCAATCATCCCACGTGTTAGTCTAAGCTGACTCATCTCTGGTCGGCGGGCTAGTTTGGTCATTTCACTCGCTTTCATTACTTGAGAGTCTAGACTATGTATTTCACTGCCGCCCAAACAGTCATAATTCACGTGAAAATTACTGGCCAAGTCTTCAACGCTCAACTTAATTTTTACTGTTAGGAAGAAGCCCATCAGAAGTTAATTAAGAATTCAGGACAGATTAGATCAATTGGAAGGGAAAATATGATTTAATGAGATGTTCAGATTATTTTACCCCAAAATAGGAAGAAAGTTGAAGAAAATATTTATCTCTAAAAAATAAAAAGACATACCCATTTTATGAACAGAATATATTTATTTGATTGGTGGAGAAAATGATTTGAGTTTGATATAAAAAACTTAAGTAGAAAAATTATTTAATTTTCCGTATATAAAAAAAATTATTATTTTTCATATAAAAACTCTGGATAAGAACGGTTCTTATATTTAATTTTACTTCTAACATTATGGTATTAGTACCTGCTGGCCTAAATGAAAAAAGAATTATTTTTCACGCATAATAGGCTAACATCCATTTATTAAGACGTAATTAAATCTCATGTCACACCCGTTTATTAAAAAATGGGAAAATCATTTAGATTATGCATAAAATAACGATGATGCACATCATCGTGTGATGATCGTCTTTTTGTAGAACCATCGTTCCTTTTTGGGGAGAGGATTTAGTAGGAGTGATCATAAATTCCGTAGTTTGATATATCTATTTGAGCCCGTAAAAAAATATCTTACCCAACCCCATAAATATAGAGTAGAGTTAGGGATCGAGTTGTAAAATACAACCCATATTTTTTTCGGACTGGGCACAGGCAGGGGTTGCCCTGCCCTGCCCTGCCCATGAGCACCCATATTTTTATTTTTTTTTATTTTTCTCCTTAGATGCTACACTTAAAAAGACGAATATGATAGTTACTGATAACTAAAAGGTCATTTTAAAAATATAAGTAGTTAAGTACGTAAATTACGTCTTTTAATATTTATAACTACATTAATTTTGTTTAACTTTACTAATTATAATATGATTACATTACAAATTATAATTATTTATTTTATTTTTTTTAGATACTTCATCCTTATCAATATTTGGGAAATTGAATTACAAACTACTTAGATTTAAAAGCTTTTTTTTTATATGCAATGAATTTCAAGACTTTAATTATTATCTTTTTGTTACTTTATTTTAGTGGATTATAGATATTATTTAACTCTTGAAGACATATGAATATGGTATTATTTTAGAAGTTTATGTTTACAGATTTTTTTCTATAACATGAGCATGGCATCATAACTTAAGTATGTCTAGCCCGTCTATACCCAACTCGCCTATGCCCAGCCTAAAATAGTTAAAATTTTTATCGAATAAAATCGGATATCGAGCTATAAAATATAGCTTATAATTTTTGTAGGCAGGGTAGCGTCAGCTCTGTCTATAAACACTCCTAGGATCTACCATTCCCGAATACTTTTTCTCACAAGTAAATACATATACAGAGGCATATCGTATCAAGTCAATTATGTCATACTAATGATTTACAATTTTTTCTGCAGCTGCTGGTCAAACTACCTCAAAAAGAAGTTAAAGTTACAGCAGCTTCTGGATCTGTGATATAGACTTGACAAGTTTGACAGTTTCCACTCCCCCCCCCCCTTTTAATCACGGATCCTAATATTTTAATTATACATTATGTTACCACTCTAATCCACTGCTGCTCGTATTCTCTGAAAGGTCAATAACTTTGGGTTTAAATTAGAGGGCTTTTTCCCCTTCATCTTAAAGTTTCTATTTTTGTGATTGGCGGGGATTGTAACTAACGAGTTTAATCTGAAATTTTACTGTTAAGTTCTGAAAAGGTGGTCATGTTTAAATATTGATGGAAAATCTTTACCGTTTTCTACGGTCTTGTCTTACTTACTAATCTAAGTTAGAAATGGGACAAGTCTAAGATATTTGGCGGTCAAATAAAAAGCTATGCTTGTTTTGGGATCCAACAGCAGGACCACTGTGGTATTGGAGTTTTTACGCGAAGCCGAAAAAGATTCCACCCTTAAAAGAGGACCACGTTCATGTCATTTTTCAGCCTAAATCAGAATATAATATGTTGAAATTGATTTCGATTTTATGTTCAACAACGCAAATCGTTATTTACACTTGTTAAAATTCATTTTTAATTAATTTTTCTAATCAAGTAAGAGTGCTATTTATGGTTCATCTCACAAACGTTCCAAAAAAGCAAGTTCCAATGAACATAATAATTGTGATCAATTACGACGAGGTTAGCGCTCTTAATCTGGAAAACAAAAAATCTCTCGTTATTATTCCCAAGTTTTGATCTTTTAATTATTACGAACGGACTCTAAAATCCTTGCAGAAAGAAACTGTTCACTTTCTACAGCTGGTGGGGCCCATCCTTGTGAATCGACATACAGTACATTTATACAAGAAACTGTCTGGAGCACACACATTGCGACATAACCTTCCTTTCAAGCCCAATCTTCGTTTTCTTTCACTCATTCCTTCTCTAGTGGCCGATTTTTCTTCCAAAGGCATTTTCCTACGCCTTTGTTATAACGCCATAAAAAACTTCCTCCACTTCCTCGTCCGTTCTTCTTCTCTCAACCCCCCCTCTCTGTGTGGATAACTCTTCTCTGGGTCCGTGATGATCAGAAACTAATCGTCTTTTCTTCTGAGTGATGCGTTCTTGCTCTTCAGTCCATAGAAATTCGGAGGCCGACATGAAACTCGGGTTGTCATTCGGGTCAAAGACTGAGAATCTGATGATTCCACCATCGCCCATTAAAGCAAAGCAGAACAATAATGACAACGTTCGAATCGACGATATCAAGTCTCAGCGGTCCCCGACTCGGTCAACCACTGCCTTCACAGACTACGGTATGGTTTGTTACTTCAAAAGCTGTCTGCCTTATAAAAGGTTTTTGGGTTGTTTTCTACTTTTGCTTGGCTTTTTGAAAGACCCCAACTTTATTTGATTAATCGTTTTCACTCTTCTCTCCTGATACAAATCTGCTATTTTTATTAATATATTTCTTATCTGGAGAGAAGCTCAAGACTAATATTTCTGGGATTCCTCCCAACGTATTATTTGACTGGCGTGGGGTCTTCAAGGTTTTATTTTCGTTATTTTACATGTTTAGCAGAAATCTGAAACCTTTTATCCGATCGTCTATTGAATGTTTGTATGGTGAGGAAAGATTTTTTTACTCAATCTGCTCTAAAATAGAAGAGAATATATTCTGTTCGTATGTTTTGACTTTTTCTGATATGGGGTACACTTCTGGATTATATTGAATGAACACCATCAAAGCAATAGTGCAAATTAATCTGTTTCATTGTGTACTTATCATGACAAATTTGATCTGGATCGATTCCTTACATTCTTGCTGGTTAAAACTACGCATTCAAAGATACTGAGAATACTTGTCCCTCCTTTCTTTTCCCTATTGCAAAAACGGTGATACGATAATTTTGGGTACACGAATTTGCTTACTCTACAAATTGGTATCCTTGTAAAATGAGAAAGCAAGCATCGAAGTTTCCTTGAAGTTACTGATTGAACTTGTTCTGTTTCTGCTGGTTTGTTTGGGATGGAAAGTAGGGCTTACCTACTGGAACTTCCATATTTTATCTTTGTGGTGCTACTACTGTAGCGTGGTCACAAACTGATGTCTGTGTCTCTATGTTTGAATGGCAATTCCAAGTATTATGTCAAGTTTTGCTTTTGCCCTCTACATGGATGAATGGACCACCAAGAGCTTTTCAGTTTCTGTAAGTTAGATGGAAGATATTTATGGGCTGTAAAAGCTTGCTCTGTATTGACAGAGAGATGATTGATGATAATACTGTGTTGGGGGTCTCTATTTAGGGTGTGTTTGGCTCAACGGAGGGGAGGGATTTTAATAGAGGGAAAGGAAAGGAAGGAAAAAAAGAGGGATTTTATTATTACCTTGTTTGGATTAACATTAAGGGAGAGGAGGGGAGTGATTTTCATATTACCTTGTTTGGTTCAAAAAGGAAAGGGAGGGAAAATACTTTTATATAGATAAATTTACCTTATATTATTTTACATAATATTTTAATAAAATATAATATAAGAGTAATATTAGGATATTAAAAAAATTATGGGTATATGAATATTATATAATAATAATATCATACTTCCCCTCCAAATTCCCCCAATTTTGGAGGGGAAGTAAAGTTGGAGGGGGAGGGAAAATTTTAAATTTTTTTACCTCCCCTCCTAAATTTTGTAATGAGCTAAACAAGGGGAGGGAAGTAAAATCCCTCCCTCCCCCATCCCTCCCCCTGCCAAACAAGCCCTTAATTATTGCCTTCTCATAGGAAAATGTGACATGGTAAATTAGTGTTGGATGTGAAGGCCATATGTATAATCTGCTGCATATTTTTTATTGTCGAGTCTTTGAAATTCAAAGTCACTAGTAAAGATCCAATTCAGAAGCAAACTCGTCACTTAAATCGCATTTATTTTCCCTTATACAGGCAGCAAAGAGGAAGCATTTTTTGACTCAAAGCCCTGGTTAGACTCTGACTGTGAAGATGATTTCTACAGCGTCAATGGTGGTAAAACTCAACGCTTTTGCTTCTGATAACTCTCACTTCTGAGCCATGTTCTCAATTCAAAGCAAACAAAATTTGGCTTAAAACAAAAAACTTCATTATTATTCATCCAAATGAGCTTTGATTTCTTAATGTCTTGTTCAGAGTTTACCCCATCTCGTGGCAACACTCCGGTTCACCCCTTTGGGACCCCTAGAGCGAATAAATCCCCTTTTGTGAACAGAATTCCATCTCGAAAGAAAAAGAGCTTGTTGGAGCTTTTTCGAGACAGTATTAGAGATAACCATTATCCTTATCCCGATGTAAACCAAAACATGGGTAATGGAAATCAGGAAGCAAAGGTAAGTATAAACGACACTCTTTCAAAATCTTCAGGAAGCAATCCTGACATCTCAGGGACTAACTCAGATAGAACCCCGAATGGTGACACTGTGTCAATGAGAGAGAAATCAGTGACATCGATGCAGGGTTGCTTTCCAAGCTTGGTCTCATGCCGTAGCTTCAGGGAGAGGAAGAGGAGGATGAGTCCTGCAGTAGCAGCCAATGGAAAAGTTTGAACTTTGAACCAAGTTGGAATCTTATGAAAATAAAGTTTCTGTCTTACTGAATGTTAGAATGTTTGGTAGTGTATATCTTCAGATATAAATGTAAAGAACCCAGAAGATGTTATGAGTTGACAGCTTGTATATCGTAAGAAGAAGAGATGTGCTCTATGCGACTATGCAAATATTGCAATGGGATTTTGCTGTCATAATCAATCAAAGTGGCTATCTTTTATAATTGGACACTATGCTTTTTATAATGGAATTTTTTTATTAAAATGAAAGGTTTTGAATCATTTATGTTATTCCTGCTTAAAATAAGAGCTTGGTGCCAGCGATCAATGATTTATAGCTACTAGTGTGATTAGCTGGAGTTGTTGGAAGTTGAGGGCTTACTAAAATTATAATGACTCACAATGTGAAGGTGGAAGAAGTGTTTTAAACTTCATTTGGACAAGGAACCATTATATGATACTTTTAAGATTTATCCCAATTGAAATTGAAGGGTGTGGTTTGGTCTTAAATATATAGTTGAAATATTTATTCACTTTATCTCTTATTCAATTTTTCTTATATTACTCTGATCAATTTCACAGCCGTAACAAGGTTTTGCTAACAAAAAATGATTTTAAAATCAATCCAAACCGTCACTACAAAATAATAATAATGACAAATAATTAGTTTAATCAATTTTTTAATATTTATAAATTAATTAAATAGGTTTTATATTTAGACTAAGAAAATATTTTTCTAAAGGACTGGACTACAGAACTATTTATTATTATTGTTTTTTTTTCATACAAACTATTTATTATTATTTATACAAAAAATTTTGAAAAGGAATTGTGCTAATCTACGATTCAAGGGCAGAAAAATCTCCCCTCTTCTTAGGCCATACTAATATTAGGCAGGACAAATCGTCAATTATTCTCATAAGTAAACTTAAACCCCAAGAGCTATATTATTATTATTTTTACTTTAGCAGGACGTGATGGAGTTTTTGTCTTCATATAATACATGGTTAATGGATTTCAAAATTATGAAGTTGACAGTCAGAGTCCAATGGAGGATAGCGTAAATTTGGGCCAAGTTGGACAAAAAGGCCCGAGTTCACTGGGTCTCATGTGAGGACTATTTAAGAATCAACCCCACCAATAGGGATTGGTCCGAGTAGTAAGCGACTCGGTATCGCCAGGTGCGCGACGCGGGTCGGATCCGGATGTAGTCGGGGCAAAACTTTAGTGAACCGGGTGGGCAAAAAAAAAAAAAAAGAATCACCCCCCAAAAAGCTGGCTGAGAGAACCAAATAGCCGAAAAAGGAAAGCGATCCACTTCAAAGATTGGGAACCAAAAGGGATGTATTTTCTACGCAGAAAAAAGCCATAATTAAACAAGATCTTTCTTCATTATATCGGGTTTTTCTTTTTCAAGAACCATTTCTGTGATTCAAATTGAATGCACACTTGTTTTACATGTCAAATATAAAAAGACATGGCTTTAAAATCCATCTCCCTACCTTCGAACTTAAAGCGCACTGATTCTCAAGATGAAGAAGAATCAATCTCAGAAGCAGCACACCAAATCTCTCCTTTCAATTGGCTTCGTTCTAACAGAGGAAGATGGACAAAAAGTAGACCAAAACCAAACCCATGCCCATACCATGCTAGCAAAGCTTCAGACTTTGCCCTGTCATTTCTCTGTTGATTCAAGTCCTAGTCCAAGTCCAAGTCCATGAGATCCTACTTTGCTCATCCAGAAAGAAGACTCTAAATGTATCCAGCACAATGTGAACAAATTTTCTCCGTTTAGTCAATAGATATTATAGTGAGTTTCAAAAGTAAAAAAGAGAAAAAGGAAGCAAAGCAACCAATTCGGTTTCCCATACTGTGCCTCTTTTTCTGTTTCATTTCATCTTTCTTCTCCTACATATAGAGCACCCCTCAGTCTCAATTCTGCACCAAGCATGGCTCACCATGGCTCCATGGGTTTTCTTGCTACTTTCTCTCTTCTTGGAGTCCTCCTACTCATAGTTGGTGAGTCTCATGGAGCACTGGCTTCAAGAAGAGCTTTCTCAACTCCAAAACATGCTGCTACTGAGCCTCTAGCAGATGGCATATGTGCATCTTCCGTCACTGTGCATGGCTACAAATGTCATGAACTTAAAGTAAGATCTCAGAATCATGATGGTTCAAAGCTTGAAGGGAAATTTGATCAACAAATTTTTAAAATACTTAATCACATTTGTGTTACAGGTTACAACCAAGGATGGGTTCATTCTTAGTTTGCAGAGGATCCCAGAAGGCAGAGCAGAGGCAAGAGATCACAATGCGACTGAGAAGCAGCCTGTCATTATACAACATGGAGTACTTGTGGTAAGGGTCTGAGTAACCCATCTTCCAGATTCAATCTATTAAAAGTTAAAACTTGTATCAGTAACTTACACTGTGGAGGGAGCTTCTGGGATTAGAGGGACTGAAAATCTAGCTACCAAACAAATATCATATGTATCTGCGTGAAGTTGACGCTTTTTCCTTGGTGAAAGTGACAAAAAGGGTCCACTTCCGCGTTCGTTACACTATTATGTCTCTAAAGTTGCTTTCTAGGCTTACTTTTCCCCCACCCTCATTTCCCACAAATAATAGCGCAAGTGACGCCCATCATGTGTCGGGTCGGGGTTACTTAAATGATACACTTGATGAGTAAGCTACGATACGATTAAGCTAGCTAAAGACGTTTGACCAAGAATGGGGTGTGTTCCGGGATCTTCGGACATTGATCTCGTAACTCTCTCTATAGAAGAAATTCTAAGCACACGCATGAAATTCGAGGATAACATCGGCATATGGCATACTAGGTACTAGGTAGCCGTTACTCTTGACTTCTGATTATCTGCAGTGAAACAGGGCAAACGGCTGTTACAAGTGAACAAGTAGCTATCTCCTTTGGACTGAATACTAAAGTGTTCCAAAACCAGAATAATGAAAACTCATAAATGATCACTTACTATAATTAAAAGACCACACTTTCAAATGTGCCCTTGTCGTGGGAAGACAAATGATCGTGGCTTCAAGTTGTTCTATATTTATCTATAATTGTGTTGCAAGGAGTCATGATTATGGCTCTAATACTAAATATATTAATAATATCGCGTGCTGCCTTGATGAACACTAAACGACGACGTTGGCGGCCTTGCAGGATGGAGTGACATGGCTTCTGAATCCGCCGGAACAAAGCTTGCCTTTCATTCTAGCTGATAATGGCTTCGACGTATGGATTGCTAACACCAGAGGAACCAGATATAGCCGCCAACATACCTCTCTCGACCCTTCTAGCCAGGTTTGGTTTTCTCTTTCTTTTCTGTAGTTTTCAGGAAAAAGAAAGTTTTGTTTTGATTTTAATTGATCATGCATGGTGAAAATGGCAGCACTTCTGGAATTGGTCTTGGGATGAACTGGTGAGCTATGATCTACCAGCCGTTTTTGATTATGTGTTCAGCCAAACAGGGCAGAAGATTAATTACGTCGGCCATTCTCAGGTACAGCATCAGAAACTCAAACCCTGTGTATGAAATATGAAATCTTTCACCTACAAATCAATTAATATGTAAGTGCACTATTCCTCTGAAATCGAAAACCGTGTTTGGCAGGGAACTTTGATAGCTTTGGCATCTTTCACGGAGGGGAACTTGGTGAACCAGCTGAGATCCGCAGCCTTGTTGAGCCCCATTGCTTATCTGAGCCACATGAGCACTGCACTTGGAGTTGTGGCTGCCAAATCTTTTGTCGGGGAGGTAAACAAAAAAAACTTAACCCTAAATACTTGAGACACACACAAAGGCGAAGTAGTGACATGTTCTAATTCATGGAATTATTCCATGTATTTTGCCAAACAGATCACTACCTTATTCGGTTTGGCAGAGTTTAATCCCCGTGGGTAAGAAAATACCACAACTTACTGTATAAAAAAACTTGAAAACCCCATTTATCAAGGGTAAATAAATATAATCATTATGATGTTCCCGTTTAGGTTACCTGTTGCTGCTCTTGTCAAATCTCTCTGCGCTTACCCAGGAGTAGACTGCTACAACTTGTTAACTGCATTAACTGGTAAAAACTGCTGTCTCAACTCTTCCACGGTTGATCTGTTCATGAGAAATGAACCCCAGCCAACTTCAACAAAGAACATGGTGCACTTGGCTCAGAGTAAGGTTTACGTTTCACTAGTTCAGTTATTATATATCCAGTTTTTCAGATATGACTCACCAGGAGAAGCTTTTTGCAGCTGTTAGACATGGGGTTCTGGCGAAATTCAACTACGAGAGACCAGACTACAATATTCTGCATTATGGAGAAGCATTCCCTCCGCTTTATAACCTTTCAAACATTCCCCATAACCTTCCTCTCTTCGTCAGCTATGGAGGAAGAGATGCTCTATCCGATGTTCGTGATGTTGACAGCTTACTTGATGCCCTCAAGTTACATGATGTTGATAAGCTTAGTGTTCAGTTCATCAAGGACTATGCTCATGCTGACTACGTCATGGCTTTCAATGCCAGGGACTTAGTGTACGATAAGGTTCTTTCGTTCTTTAAGCGCCAATTTGATACTTGATGCAGCAAAAGCTCTGCTTCAAAGTTAAAACTACTACAACTACATCTTACCAAAATGCCATGCATTGGGTTATCTATCTCATCAAATATAAGCTATCTAGTTGTGAATCAACTTTCTTTCTTCTTTTGGGCTTTAGCAACTTCACTTTTGCCTGCACATGCCTTCAGAAACCATCTCTGCTCCAACATATAAATGCTGAAGAAAATGAGTCTCATTAGCCACATAAATGGAAAGAAAACAGAGAGTTAGCTTCGAAAATGCTCCCAGCATTATCACAAAACTATGTCTAAAACTCCAAATAGAAATTACCCCACAGAATTGAAATAAAACTAATAAAAAAAATATTTGATGTGATAAAGTAAGATAATGCACAAAGAAAATGGTTAGACTACTACAAGACGTTCTTTTATAAATAACATCAGACCGAAATCCCTTAATGCCGCGCAAGTCGATACCAATCGAAGCAGGAAAATGAATATTTTATATTTTCTTTCTTATTGATAACTGAAGTATTCTGTACATTACATACGCACCTATACAGCCACTTTCTTTTTACACAACGAAACTAGACTAGCCGTCAGATAAACTAACTAAACTAATGTAAGTTATCCATTAAGTTACTCCCCTCACAAGCTTTGAATACTCAATAATTGGAGTCATCATGCCTTGCAATGTCATTGAGTCTTTATCAGTGTACTATGATCTAAACTTCCAGAAGAATCGGTCATCTGAATTGAAAATTCGAGCTTCCAGACTAGCCATGCTTAAAGTATGATCCTTTGTTTGAACGCTAAGCTTTGACAGTCTAGGTATCTACCAGAATTTGCTTAGCGGTCAATCAACACACTGCAACAAGAAAGTGAGCTCACAAAAGAAGTTTGCCATTGTTTTGCCCTGGAATCAAAGAAATGCCCAAGTGATGTTGATCCAACTAAGCTGAAGATTTCTTTACATTATATATACTAACAATTCAGCACGTTACTCTATAACGACCCCCAATTTAAAATTGTTTTCAGCTTATAATATGAAGAAACAAACTGTTTTATGTTGACAGTGAGGCTTAATTTGCTTACCGCTAGCCTGTATAAATAGTTGCAGAATATTAATCCTCAAACACAACCCAGCGAACCAGAAGTAACTAAACAGAGGGAGAGACACAGAAGAGAAAAACATGGGGCGAAAGAACACAATTCTCTTGCAGCTCAATATGATGTTGGTGGAAGCCAAGGTTGGGATGAATCCACAGATTTTAACACATGGTCTTCAGGACAAACATTCAAGGTCGGCGATCAACTTGGTATGTTCCTTTTTTCTCCATAATATGTTAAAGATTCTTCTTCATTTGCCCCATTTCATTAAAAATGAAGTCTTGTTTTCCAGTGTTCAAGTACAGTTCTGGGTTGCATAGTGTGGTTGAACTAGGCAGCGAGAGTGACTTCAAGAGCTGTGATATTAGCAATCCAGTGAACTCCATGAGCAGCGGCAACGATGTGGTGAAATTGAACAAGGCAGGCACGAGGTACTTCGCTTGTGGTACCGCGGGCCACTGCGCGCAAGGCATGAAGGTGAAGATTACAACAGTTGCTGGGAATGCACACTCTTCGCCTTCTTCATCCTCCTCATCTTCATCATCATCATTTTCCCCTGCTTCTACTTCTGCAGCTTCAGCTTCACGAGGGCTTACTGTTTCCGTCATACTAATTTGTGTCTCTGTTCTGCTCGTCTTGAGGATCTGAGTGTTTGAGGGGAAAAAGTGGAGTTTAATTTTAGAATCATGAGTGTTTTGTATGATTATTGAGAATTGAGAGAAGAGCTATATATACATTTCCTTTTATTTTATTATTATGTATGCCCAAGAATAGAATGTTGTAGTGAGATTACTTTGGATCTGGATTGGGTTTTTAAGCCTTTCCTTGTTCTTGGCCTAAGCTTTTCTAATTATTATTAATAAGGGCGCGCCATACCTCATGGTAGTTAACTTCAGCGTTACGACAAAAGATAAATCTCCCTTGTTAGTTGTAAATTGGAACTTGTCTGTTATTAGACGTGTCGACCGTTCGCAATACCACACTTTTTTTTATGGTGGATTTATTGAGAATTTTCTTTTAGAAAAATATAGAGAAGTTTTAAAAAAAATATATTTGCAAGTAAAACTTACAAATTCATAATTAAATTTAACCATTTATATTTATATATCAAATTGGTAAAAAAGCTGAAATTCTGTATTTATGTTTTTTACTTGAAACTTATAATAATTTTTTCAATTTTCTATTCAAAATAAAATTCGTATTCTAAATATTTGTAAATATAACTTTCAGGTTCGTTGCACAATCAATTTTATAAATTCCGAACAAGTGGGAGAAACATCTTTGGCAATTTTTGGTCGCACTTTGCATCATTGCATGGATTGTTAATATGAAATTATGAGATAAAACTTTTTAAACAGTAATAATTTATTTTTTAACTTTCATCGATTGGGATTATTAAGACCAATATAAAATATTATTCTTCATAAATAATAATGCAGTTTTTCTTTTTTTTTTGTATTTTTGTAAAAATGAACGAGGGTACATTAATAATCTAAAATTCATATTTTTTTTTTTTGGGAAAAAAGAAGGGCCCGCGCCAGACTCCAGAGCGCTAGGAGAAGGACCAAATGCAGCGTTTGATGCTCCTGTTACGAGTTACAACCACGTTTCTTCCCCCTCAGATTTTTTCGGTACTCGGGCTCCACACACACCATCACCGAAAAAGTGCGACCCTAAAGAGAGCGAGGTAATGCCGGAGGGGCCGACTCCGGTCGCCTACGTGATGGAAGCAGCTTCAGGGCCTCATTTCTCTGGCCTACGCCGTGACGGTCTCGGTTCGTCTCTCCCTTCTCCATATACGTCTCCTATCCATCCTTTCGCTGCTTGCGCTCTTGATTCCTCAACCGTAGCCCCTGATTCTCCTCACAAACAGCCTTTCGTAATTGGTAATTTTCATGCTTTTTGCTACGTTTTGAATTCTGATCTCTCTAGGTGGCTTGAAAATATTTCCGTCTGTTGTTTCTGAAACTAATTCTGCTTTTAAGTTTTAACCATGCATGATATTTGCACTTTTCTCCCTTACATTGTCCTCGTGTTATTTGGACCGATTTCCTGCCACATTAATTTGAATTCTATTACGGTGTTGATGGATTTAATGTATAGGAGTTTCGGGAGGTACTGCTTCCGGTAAGACCACTGTATGTAACATGATTATCCAGCAGCTTCACGATCAACGAGTTGTGCTTGTCAATCAGGTTCATTGTCTTGGCTTTCTTTTTCTGGCAACTTTTTGGTGTAATCAGTTGAACATTTATCTTATGTGGGAAATTATATTCTAACCTTTTACTTTCCTGATCTATTTGATTTGCGTGGTTTTTAGGATTCATTTTATCGTGGATTGACGGCTTCAGAAATGGAACGTGCGCACGAGTACAATTTTGATCATCCCGGTAATATATTTGAATCATTAGCATTGATCGTGTTTAGTTCGTATGAATTTATTCAACTACTCGGCTGTTCTGTTACTCTCGGAGAGATAGGAGCCAGGCTTTTTTGATTCCATCCCTTGCTAATTAATAACTACCCGTTGGTTTTCCTCTTAGACGCTTTTGACACCGAGCAGCTTGTAGATTGCATGCAAAAGCTCCTAGGTGGCCACAGCGTCCAAGTCCCAATTTATGACTTTAAGAAGCACCAGCGCTCTACTGGTAGTTTTCGACAGGTATCAAGTCAAATTCATGTTGAAGGGTATGCTTGCATTTGGTAAATAGGACAACTAGTTCTGGGGCAGATAGATGTTTAAGCATGTCAATTGCCTTTTTCTATCCTAAATTACTGGGTTTGACTCTAAAAATCTTCATCCATTGAATACGCAACGTTCCTTTATTCATTCTAATTTGAATTACCTATAGTTTTTAATTGAGTCTAAATTTTCGTTATGACCACTATACTCTACACTTCCATTTGTCAAATCAACAGGATGCCTTAACATATATTTGACATATACTGATGCAGCAGGTAGAACATGTCAAACCTGCTGATCTCTTGTCATTTATTATGGGCATCTGAAGTTAATAATGTATCATATTGTTTCATTTCACCTTTAGCTTTCTGAATCTCTGTTTTGTTTTCTTACTTGCCCTTTGCTAAATTGTAGTTGACGATATTTGATTAGGTCAATGCTTCTGATGTCATTATATTAGAGGGAATTCTTGTTTTCCTTGATCAACGTGTACGTGATCTGATGAGCCTGAAAATTTTTGTTGATTCAGGTTTGATCCATGTCAATCTTCCACCCTACTCCCTAACAATGGCCCATGAGAGAGGAAAATTGTGCTATAGTTAAATATGGCAAAATCATCTTCCGTCTGTTTGCATGTCTTCTTGTCCTAATTTTCGTCACCTTTTATTTTAGTGCTGCAAGTTACCTTTGTTAGGTTCCAATGTTGTGTAAGGCTAGGCTGAATACATGGAAACTTTTTGTTTAAAATATAGAAATAATAAGCCTCTAGAAACTAAATATTAATTTCCTTTGAACTTGAGCGTTGACTGAGCTATGAAATACTAAGGGTGACCAAAGTTTCAATCCAAAATTCAGATTGCCAATATACGCTTTGATTGCTATAGCAGAGCATGGTTTCGGCTCAATGCTTTACTGGCCTGTGTGGTTACTTTTCTGAAATGCGTGGACATTAATGCCTAGAATGCTTCATATTGTACTCTGTTAATAAATGGCATGATGCATTTGAGTTTATGAAAGGTTTAAGTTTTCCATCAATTTCATTTCATATTCCAATTGGCTAGATCCAAGGGGTCAATACTCAGAACACAGGATTTTTATCTTCATTATCAGGTTGTTGAGCATGGCCTTGGTCATTTGCCATTCACTGAAAAGCAAGTAGTTACTCCAACAGGTATTATGTATCTTTGCCATCTTCATTTTTCTTCTCTTGCTTTGGAAATGGGGAGATGTTTTGAACACTACAACATTTCCGGTTAATATGCAATTGAAGTAGATCTGCATCTGGATATTTATCTTACAAGCATTGATAACATCCAATAGTGTTTAGTTGAGTAATCATTATGGATAACAAGTTGACATTAAATTTAAGTACTAGGTTTTATTAGCAATCTTGTTCTAAACCTCATGCATCGCATAGTGGGTGCTTTCGAGAATTCTTGTTTCACTTTGATCCCGTTCTCTATAGATCGTTTTGTCATAGAAACTACAATTGAATCTGATGCATGTCAGCTTGAGTACGAGTGACATGCAACACTGTAATTTTCTCCAATATTGATTTGTTTATTGATTGTGCAGCTTATTAAATTTCTTGTGGTCTTGGAGCATTCAGAATTGTCTTTTCATATTGTATTTTGTGCCTATATATGTGTACAGGCATCCTTATCTAAGCGGCTGGCATGTATGCATTAATAGATTTCAATTCTTTTATTGTAAATTTTCATATGAAGCAACCTGTAAACTTGGAATTTCACTTTATTTTGCAGGATCTATCTATACTGGAGTGGACTTCTGCAAGAAACTCTGTGGTGTTTCAATTGTTCGAAGGTGAGCTTTGAACTGGGTATTAGTTTTGCCTCCCCCAATATCTAAATGATGCAATGCTAATAAAAATACAACTAAGAAGGTAATATGATGTATTCCTGTATTCAGTTAGATTATTAATCATGTGTTTTCATTGCTCTAATGTGTTAATCATGCAGTGAGCATTTTGAATCTTAATGCTAATTTAGAATCATTCACTATGCACTCTGGGCCGTTCCTCTAAAGATGAATATTTCTCCTTGTTTTTTGCATGACAGGGGTGAGAGCATGGAAAATGCACTACGTGCATGTTGCAAAGGTATTAAAATTGGCAAAATTCTGATTCACCGAGATGGAGACTTTGGAAAACAGGTTAGGTTAATGACTTCTTTTGATCAAATTGACCTTCATAAAAGTTTGCCTCTTCTATTGGTTCTACAATTGTACATGTGCGATTCATCTTTAACTGTAAATATTTTGCTCCTCTGAGCAGCTAATATAAGAGAAACTTCCCCAGGACATTTCAGAACGTCATATTTTGCTTCTTGACCCTGTCCTTGCTACAGGTGCTGTTATGCTCTCGATAATTTGGAACGTCCTCCCTTTATTTATTGTTCTCATTTACTCTGCCATATTTGTATATGCTTTCCCTCCTGAGATATTCATGTCTAGCCAATAAAGACCATAGTTTGATATTTGATAATTTGTATTGTAGGTAATTCCGCAAGCAAAGCAATTGAGTTACGCATTCAGAAAGGTGTCTCGGAATCCCACATAATATTCCTGAATCTCATCTCTGTAAGTTTTGATGCCTTTTTTACAGATGTGATCATATTTTTTTTTTCCAACTTCAAGATCTTAATATAATGGACTCTTGTTGAAATCAGGCACCCGAGGGAATCTTATGTGTGCGTAAAAGGTTTCCGTCCTTGAAAATTGTAACATCTGAGATTGAAGTTGGCCTAAACGAAGAGTTCCGAGTAATCCCTGGAATGGGCGAGTTTGGTGATCGGTACTTTGGTACTGATGATTGATCCTGCTAAGGATGACCTTTGACGTAGCTGTTATCTTCATTATAGAAAATCAATAGCAGCTAGCGGCATTTTTGGTTGATTATTCTCCGCTTACATTTGTTGATGTTGATTCTTCAAGTACCAGTAGAAGGCGATTGAGTAGTTGCAGAACCAGAAGGATGACCGATGTTGAAAACATGAAGAGGACTTACTCTAGAATGCGTCATAGGCCCCGTTCAATTTTTATTTTTTTTATAAAAATTTTTAAAAAATGATTGGTTCACCCACTCTCTAAAGAGGGTAAAGCTTCTCTTTTTCTTAAAACGATATTGGAGGGCGAACTATTAATTATTCATGCGTAAACCTAAAGCCCTGTTCTTAAAACCTAAGCACTTATTAAGGTTTCTATTCTCTGTATTTTTTCCACAAAACAGTTTTATTTGAAAAATAATTTTTGGAAACAAAAAAAAATGTAAAACAAAATTGTTTTCAAAATTAACTTTAAAAATTAAGAGAATATAAAAAATAAAATGAAGCGTGTAAAAATGAAGGACGAAGAGTCGGAAGATCGAGAGACGACTTAGATGAGAGAAAAATAATTATTTTTACCATCAACTTAGATTATAATTAGCAGCAATAGAGGGCAGGGGTCATTGACAACAAAAGGTCGTTGGTGGTGGTGACGATAGCTGTTGCCGCTGATCGTTGGTAGGGGCGGTCGTTGATGGTGATTGATAGTGATAGCAGTCTTTAGTGGCGGTTGGTGGTGGTAGCATAGTCGCCTATCATTGGTAATAACGTTCCTTAGTGTGGGTTGACGGTAGTAGTGATTGTCAATAGCAATGACTATTGGTGGTGACTGGGGATGGCGATCAATAGGGATGATAGTCATTGAGGGTGGCAGTCCACAGCAATAACAGTCGTATGCGGTGGCCATCAGCGATTGTGCAATGTCGGCATGACTGACGACATGTGGCTTTAAGAAACTGTTTTTAATAATGTGACACTTTTCTAAAATAAAAAATACAAAAAAATACAAAAAATAATAATTGTACAGAACATTTTAAACTTGTTCTTAGTTTTTTATTTTTAAAAACATATTTTAGTTTTTTTATTTTGGAAAACAGTTAGGTAAAAATAAGCTACCAAATAATTATTATTTTTTAATTTTTAAAGACAAAAAAAACTGTTTTTAAAAATAGAAACAAACAGGAATACTCAATTTTTATACGATTCTATTAATAACTTTAAAAATACAATAGTGAAAAAGATAAGGATATTTTTAAAAATGTGTTATAAATATTTCATTAAATTTAGTAAAAAATTATTGTATTAAAGACTAGTCGAATGGTATTATAAATACGACTATAGAAAATATTTGTTATGCCTTCATCGTCATCTTCCTTTTTCCTATTTTGTTATCTCTGTCAAATGGTTTTGGGGCGGAATAATTAATCAGAACTTGGGCTTTTTATTTTTTTAAAATTTTTATCCATTTTAATTCGAAATTCGATGCAATAAATTAATGTATTTATATAAGAAATATAATGGTAGGATATGTTTTAATTATTTTCCTTCATTTTTAGTTGACGCAATAAACTAATTAATATCAATAAAGTATATGATGTATTGTCCAGAAAAAAAAGTATATTATATGTAAGTAATTCCCTGCTCTAGTAAACACAAATCATCACCTATGTGAGAAGCAAAAGCAGACCAAATAGTTATAACGATTAAAAAATCATGGCTTGATATAAATTAAACTATGTATAGGGCAATTAAGTTCAATGGAAGGTCCTTAGGGCGCTTTCAAGAGCCAGTTAGAGTTATCGTTTTTAGCAAAGATGATATCAGATATCATTCCCTTTAATGGAGCAGTGTTCTGCCAACTTCTTTGTATACATACCTCCATTAAATACACACACACACACACCCCTACCCATCATCAATATGACAGGCCAAAAGATTGCGGAGAATCGCGTTTAAAAATTGGCATTGGAAGATGTGAACAGCAATATTATTGTTTAAACCACCTTGGCTATTAAAGTTGAAAAGGATTAACAAGTTCAGGAAAATAACCTACAGGATTTGCCCTTTGCTTAGCTCCAAGAAGAAAGTGAAAGTCCCGACGTTATCTCAAATATTCTGCATCTTCTTTATTCCATCCATGCCTTTTGTCCATATATACTCCCTCTCATTTTTAATATAAGAGTTAGTTAACTAATTTAAATAGATTATTAAAAAAATCAGATAAATCAGTTAATTATAACTAATATAAAAATTGATTGACTAACTTGGGTAAAAAGTATGTATAGTATGAATTCGTCTTGAATATTTATATTTAGTTATAATTAACTGATTTATTTGATTTTCTTAATCTATTTAGATTAGTCAACTAACTCTTATATTAAATATTAGATGAGTATGATATATTGACCAAGTAATCACAAGGGTTGGTTCTTAATGATCGATCATGTTTGCACCATAGGCAGAATCATGTTATAACTAGACACGTTGCAAAATCACGTTATAGAGCTTATAAATAGTTTGTATTGGTTGTATGGTTATAATGTTGAAAAATAGGAAGTTGGCAGTGTAGACTAAGATGCGTCCAACAACTTTCATGCGTACTTTCTCAAGAAGGTCAATAATCTTGTTTTGTTTTACAGAGAGTGGTGACGAAATTCACAAAAATTCGGCCTGGAAACAATGTACTTAACTGGAAAGTAAGGCTCTGGCTAGCATTTCCTCTACAGCAGTACTAGCGTAGAGCCCCACGATCATCGTTCTTACGTAGTACGTACCTAACCCTAATCAATTCACTAAGTAGCCTTAAAACATGTGTTACCTATTTCCTATTACGATCCGCCGCCTGTAAAGCCTCTTTTTTTGGCGCACAAGTTTCTCAATCTGGTGCTTTAACATGCCCTACAATCAAGTCGAAGAGACAGATCCTTATGAATTTGCAAGATCTGTTAGCACTGATAAGTAGAAATAATAATTTAATTATATTGAGATAATTATATGTGTAGTTGTTCAATTAAAAATTCGAACCAGATAATTACGTAACCGATGAAACAGTTGCTTACAGGTTAATGGCCTAACTAACTAAGTTAGCTGAAAATCTGACAATTAAATAGGAAAACAGGGATCACCCCCGTACGTACGTAAGACTAATCAATAAGCTCATTTCGACTCAATTCCAGTAGGACTAAACATGTGCGTGATTCCCGTTAATTTTCAAAAAAATTGTATTTTTGAAAATGAGTCGTAAATAGTGAGTTATTAAACTTGATAAGTGACCTTTCTATTAATTAATTAAGGACTAATATCAATGGGATGAGTGGAATAATTAATAAAATGAGAGTGATTTGGTGGGGCGTGTTATGTTCCCTAGAGAGAGCATATATGTGTGTGGAGTGGAGGTGGAAGTTGTTTACACATAAAACCATGTCAGGTTCATTGCATCAGGAACCGATCCAGCCTCGTTTATTCTTTTTCTTTTTTTTTTGGTTAATTTTTTTTTGAAAATAGGTTTAGCCCGCTAACGATTCAAGAGTAGAACGAACTCTCCTTTATTCCTAGACGATATTAATGTCGAGCAGAGCAACCATTTATTACCCCAAGCGTAAACCTAGGCACCTAAAAGTTAAGATGTCTCATTAAGTGTCTCGGCTAGAATCACAATAAAATAATATTTCTCAATATTTAAATATGTTCTAAATAATCGTATATTTTATCTCTTCGTCAGTTTTATTCTTAAACTATGCTAAAAAGCGTAAAAGCATGCATCATTAAGTCCCCCTTCTCGATTCTCCGTTCTCTTCGACTTTGAAGCCTCCTATGAGGGCTTTTATATATATAATCCCACTCGTCAATAATTTCAGTTTGTTTAACTTTTGGAAAATGATTAATTAAATATAATGGAGTTGTTGATGCATATTTAAATATATAGTGGATATGCAGAGCTAGAAATATATCATTTTTACTCACTTAATAATAACAAGCGCTCTTTCTAGTGAAATAAATTTTAACTATTTAAATATAAAATATTAAATTTAAATCCTTATAAATATAGAAAATATAGTTAGAGGGTGGATTATTTTTAATGCATCCATTGGGCTTTGCTCCTAGCAACTTCCTTATATCTAATCAACCAACATCATTTTTTATTAATTTTAGAAATAAATATTGATCCTAACTCGTTTTTTTTTAGAGATAAAATTGAGTCTCCTTTTTAGATTTAAATTTTAAAGCACGATATATCCCCTTCTCTTTAATTTATACAGAGATGGATATATGCATTTCTAGGTTATCGTCTGCCGATCTATTTCCAAAACTACATTGGTCTGAGGTGGTTCAGTCCTCAAGCAAGTGTCCAACCAATAATAACAGGAATTAGTGGGCTAATCAGATGATGAGGTCCATCGTCGTTCACTCTTTAAACTAATCAAGCTAGCTTTATAGTAATGAACAAATGTTCTAGTTTAAATAAACATTAATTAATACCACCCCCTCCACCACAAAAGCATACCCGGAAATAAACAACTGCCAGTGGAGTCGCTATACAACTTGACTCTTTGCACACACTAAATATAAAAGCAGCAGAATATACAAAAGAATCCCTAATCCCCTGCTCCGCACTTCCTTCGATTTAAGACGTGGCACCTTCTGATTGGTATCGTCCCGGTTGAAAATCACACTATTCGAACATTTGTTAAATTGCTTCGTGTAATTACAATATTTGTTACAAAAACGAAAATATATATATATATATATATATAAGCACGTGAAATCTTAAGTACAAAACTCATGGCAACAAAAATTGATATAGGTGGCCATGCATGATTGGAAAATCTAACATAATAGCCGTAAGAAATTTGATATAAGTTCCGATGAAAATTTAAAACCATTTATGTATCACAATTAGGAAGGAGTCTTATTCATTAAGCACTATTCCTAGGAGGTGTTCTATGTATGTTGTTGTAATGCGGCAGAAAATATATCGCAGTTTTAGGGTTAGCCAGCTTTAAGCTCGTGGATTCCACGTAAGACATGTCTTGGCTTCGCCCAAGGCATTTACTTGTATTGGTCTAATTTACAAAGTGATCAGCATTAAGGACCAGAAACAAAGAGTGACGTTTGGGATTCCTTCTTACATCGATATCCACGAATCACTCCACAGAACGTATAAAAGAAACAGTAGTTATCATTGTCTTGATTTTAATATATTTTGCCTGGTTAATTACTCTCGTAGCTTTCATTTTTACCCCACCGTCTACCCATATGGTCCCCAGCTCTCTTTCTCGGTTTCTCCAAGCTCGTTAAGTAATTACGAACATCACATTCTGAAATCATCACAGATCATTAAAAAACATCATAGCATCATCAAAAAATTGTTAGTTAGGCTGGCAAATGAATTAATGTCTATAAGGAAGCGAATACAGATTTTACTAATGTCTAAAACATAAAGTGACTTGGTGGTATCCTTAGCTAATTAAATGAAAATAAACATAAGGGCATTTACATATTAAATTCGATCGTGCTCGAGGGTACGTTGTAAATCGAAAAATCAGTGTCGCTTTCGATCACTGGCTAGGTTGACAGTGAAGGAGAATAAGAACAATAACGCGTGGAAGATCAGTTTTTGCTTAGGCACGATGAACTTTTGTGTAGAAGTTGCCAAGTAATTTTTTTTAACTTAGAAAAAATAGGGGAGCAACGACTAAATTAATAATTCCCATGTACACAGCACGCTGGTGTACGTACGTACTCTGTTATTTTCCCTTAATAAACTCCAACAGATAAAGCAGGCCGGTAACATTTACTAGGCTTCGCCACATATATATGCATGAATACAATATGTACAAGCTCTTCATGTGTATGCTCCAATAAGTATTTATCAATTTCGTTTAGTATAATATAAAATATCACAAAAATAAAATTAAAATAACCTTGAGAAGAAGAAAAAAAGTTGACTCACCGTACCCGTACCCGTACGTATGTCCTTCTCTCCCTTCTCTATCTTAAAAAACGACACTGAACTATTCTAAAGCATACAGGCTAATATATACTCAAATAATCAAGGCAACTAGTAATATTCTTTCTTAGCGTGGCCTTCGAAGGGCATTAAAAATCCGTGTTGTGACTTGTATTCTCTGCATACGAATGTATTTGGAGATTACAAGAATCTTTTGCCTTTTTGCAAATACAAGTATCACTACGTACTATTAAATAATTAAATGGAATGGTGGGAGGGAATCTTCATAACTGGACCTTGGCTTTATTATCGGGGTATTGTGACTTAGGTTCAAAATTGACACTAACAGGCACTTGAGTGGCACACACATTTCAATTATTTTAACGATATAATCTCTTCAGTCACCAAAGCTTGAATATGCGAATTTAAGTTCGTAAAATTATAATATCGCCCGAATTGGTGAAATCTGTGTGTTAATATTACTTTTCTTTGGTAAAAATATTTTGCACCGCTCGATATTATAATAAACATATAAGTATAAATTTCATGAAACATAGAGAAATTGAATAAATCAATTAACCAAATCAAATATAAATATACAAATTATATTTAACAACAATTTTTTTTGTTGCCCACCCGGTTCACCGGAGTTTTAACCCGACTATATTTGGATCCGACCCGCGTCGTGCACCTGACTATGGTGGATGAGTCTCCTAACAGGAATTTTCTGCGTACGCTAAGACTTGAACTCGAGACTACGCTTAAGCGATAACGAACTGCTTATCACTCGGACTAACCCCGTTGGTATTTAACAATAAATTTATTTTGAAGAAATTGAAACCGTATTTAAAAAATCATTTCGTTAATTAGTTTTGGGCCTGGCCAGTTCAGCCACTGTTTAGCACAGCTTATCACTGTATAATTTGTTCGTCCTAATTGTTTAGAAGAAAGATTTTCTGTAGTCACGTGACTATTTAAAATATATTCGATTCTTAGAAAGTATCACTTTGTTGTGTTCCAGTCACGGTACTTAGGGAAACATCCTTTAGGTTTGCGCCAGAGGATAATAGATGACTTGCCTTGTCCGACATTGATATTGTCCAAAAAAAAGGGAGATTTCACCTTACATTTAGATCGTGAGTGAGTCTAATTCATTTTAAAAAAATTTTATACAAAAAAAAAGAAAAAAAGAATATTTATCTATGTTTTATATAACATTAGGAGCATCTTTGGTTCACAATAGAAACTAATAATCTTTTTTTTTTCTTGCAGTATAAAAGTTAAAAGTACCATAAAAGTTAAAACTAATTAGTTCTTAGCGCCTAAAGTGAACCATCAATATCAATACAAACAGTACAACTTATTCCAAATTTCATGCTAAACACTCGCCACAATTTAGTTTATTTTTTAAAAAATAAATGTAAGGGCAAAAATTATTGAAAATAGAAAAAGTTGTGGGGATGCCCTATCATTAAATAATTAACAAGTTCGATCTTTTGGTGTATTTTAAAGCCCAAGCCAAAGGGCACAAAGCATTTCCTTGATCAAGCCCTATTTTCCAGTTCTCAGTTTCTGCCTCGTCATGGTGGGCGTCTCTTATGTTACATCTCTTCCTTTCATGGCTTCGTCTCCTTCCTCTCTTGTCTTCTCTTTCCACGCTCCTTCTGTTCATTCAGCCTCACCTTCACATGCCTCCATCGCTAGCACCTGATAGGCGTTGTAGCCTCGCCTAACTTCTTATTGTTCATTTTGTAACCTTCCTCTTTTGTTACTGTTTCGTTTTTCTTGTTTGTTTCTCTCTGTTTCTGCCCTTGGCGTTTTCCTACTCTTGTTTTACCCCCTCATGTATGACTTCTCTCCTATGACCGTTTCCTACCTTCCCTTTCGCGGCCTTGCTTCATGATCCTGATGTGAACTCCATTCATTGTCTCAAAGCTTCGTTGTCTTCTTTCTCCATTCCGCTTCTTTCAATCATGTGCGCCTTTATGTGTTAATCTCTGATCCACGATCAACCCATGATTTAAATTTCTTTGATTTTTTCCGCTCGGTCGTCATCTGGGTAAGCATCTTTTCGGTGGTTTGATGTTCATTTACCCGTCGGTTCAGAAATTAATTGATTGGGTTTTACATTAGTATACAAGCATTCGTTCTTGAATTTTGATTTACTCGCGAAATGTAAATCGTTTCTTTAGTCTGTTATTCCCCTCAGCGAGAAGATTTTACTGTGATTTAGTAATTGATTTGTTAGAATCTTGACGGGGCAAAGAATAAACTTCCCTCTTGTTTTAAAGACCAGATTAAATGAAACGGTGAATAGTACTGATCAATGGCCAAGTGTATGCTAAACGAGTGTGTATATATGGTCTTGTGTTCCGAGAGTTCTTTAATCCTTATATTTCACTGTGCAGATACTTTGCTGAATGTTTTTTCCCAAATACAGATTACTGACTATCCGGAGGAGAAAGAAGCGAAGTTTCAAGAAAGAGGGGTGGCTTAGAAATGACATTGATATGAGTACAACAATGACGATGATGAATAAGAAAACATTGCCTGTGTGGAGCACTGGAAGTGGTTTTCAGGCGAGCAAGACGAGAGCTATGGAGAACAGGGGAAGTGGTAATTCCTCAGGTGAAGAACCTCAGGATGCAGATTATGATATTATGCCGTCTCTGAGCGACGAGCTAGAGACACTGATCTTGGCCAGGCTTCCAAGATCTGAGCATTGGAAACTATGCTTTCTGAACAAGAGGCTTCAAGCCCTTGTAAAGACGGGTGAAATCATCAAAATCAGGAGAGAAATAGGGTTCAAAGAGCCCACTGTGTTCATGTTAGCAAGTGGAGAGACCAATTGGTGGGCCTTCGATGAACACTTGGAATCCTGCAGAATGCTCCCCTTTATCCCTTCAGACTACAATTTCACACACGGAGATAAGGAATCATTCTGTGCAGGTTCCCATTTGTTTGTTTCAGGCAGGGAATTCGATGGAGCTGCTATTTGGAAGTACGAGGTAGCAACAAACCAATGGTTGAAGGCTCCCTCCATGAACAATCCTAGGTGTCTGTTCGCATCAGCCAGCTCTGGTAACTATGCTTTCGTCGCAGGTGGTCAAGACACCAAGACTTATTCTCAGGTCTTGGACTCTGCTGAGAAATACAATTCAAAGAGAAAGTGTTGGGGATCCCTGCCTAGGATGAATCGGAAGAGAAAGTCTTGCTCGGGTTGTTATATGGACAAGAAATTCTATGTAATTGGGGGACAAGATGAGCAACAAAACGTCCTCACTTGTGGCGAATTCTTTGACGAGGAAACCAACACTTGGAACTTAATTCCCGACATGTTGAAAGACATTCCTGTGTCGGTTTCACGGTCCCCACCACTTGTTGCTGTCGCCAATAACCAGCTCTACGCGCTGGATGTTTCCTCCAACGAGCTGAAAACGTATCTGAAGCGAAGCAACTCGTGGAAGAAGCTAGGAACAGTTCCAGTGATGGCTAGTGCTCAAGGAGGTTGGGGTGTGGCCTTCAAGTCTCTGGGGAATGAGCTGTTCGTAATCGGTGCCACTGCTACGTCTTCTTCTAGGCGTGGCCTCACGATCTACACTTGTTGCCCTGATCCTTCCATTGAGGAGGTTCAATGGCGCCGAATTGAATGTGGCAACACCAAGCTCAGTCCATTCATTCACAATTGTGCTGTGAGGGTAGCTTGAAGTCTGAATATTATTATTAGGGAATAAGCAGAGTCGCTTTGAAGTCTCTTAATAAGATTCGCAGGACATTAATTAAGGACTCGGCTCTGCTCGAGGCTTCCACTCGTTCGATCTTTGTTAGGAAGCTTGATGTAACCTCCATTTGATCTTTTAGCTCTGCAGATTTTCAGCTTCAAATACTGATGGATTTTATTTTCGTTTTCTTCTTTTGCACTCTGGCCCATTTTCTAGTGGACATTTCTGTCAGAATTTGTCCGCAGAAAAGCAGAGTCAGTCATCATAGTCACCATCCACCACTAATGCGGCTTTCACATTCTAGGTTTACCGCCTAACCTTATCAGTAATCACTGTGTACTCCCACGAATCAGGTTCGTTTTCTCTAGGTTTGGAACCATTTATGCGCAAAATATAGAACTTGAGTGTGCTTTTCATTCAAGATCACTCAAATGAAAGAATAAGAACGGTTCAACCAGATTCAACCCCTCCCAAAGCAGACACACCTCATATAAAACAGGAAATATGAACAAAAAAAAAACTCATCGAATGTAATTTTAGTTTTTGGTCTAGATGTTTAATGTCCTTTTCCGCATTGTTGACTATTTAATGATAGCGCTCATTTTCCATTAAAAAAAATCTAAAATCAATTCAGAATTTCTCTATTGAAGCCTCTGGACCCCAAACCACGCCGTAGAAAAACAGATATGTAATTAATCAATGTCAAGCAATGTGTAATTCACTAACCTGAGCTTATAAATTTTCGTCTCCCGTTTAAAAAAATCTTGTGAATTTCCATTCCAGGCTCAAATTCTCGATAGATGTTTGTCAAATTTTCTTTTAGGGCACAATTAGTCAAGGTTATTTCAAACTATTAAATAACGATGACAAAAGCTGAACTCAGTCATTCCAGTCAAAATTATTTACTCTTAAAATCTGAATGGTTGAAATAGGTTATTAAAAATATGGATCATTCAATTTTTTTTTTTTTAAATGTCGTGATTCAAGCCCCTGAGAAGGAGATTTAGGTAAACCCACAACGCAGGGTGCGCGGCCTGTTTGTTCGGCTAGTATATGCGCGCGTAAGATAACTTCTTCGTTTTCGAACTGAGGCAGCGAAAGAGGAAGAAAAATGGCGGGAGAGGAGCCGCTCAAGCAAAGCACATCTCCATGCCCTTATCCTGCTACTACTTCTCCTTCTTCTCTTCTTCCAGGGAAAAACGATGATCCGAACCAAAAATGCTGGAGGAAGCAAGCGGACGAGAATCTTAAGAGGCTTCACTCTCTTCTCTTCGGGGCCGATCTTGCCCTTCAGAAGGATGATTTTGAGTCGGCCTACATCCTCGGGCTTCGCCTCATCGGCTTTCTTGACTCTCGCTGCCACTCCGATATCGATGAAGCCTATATACGTCCAATTCGCCGTGAAGTCTTGGGGAAAATCGACACCGCTCGTCGATCCCTCGTTCCAGACTCCGATCGGTATATATATATTTTCTTCCTCTTCCTCTTCAGTGAACTTAGCCTCTATTGAGCTTATGAAATTCGATGTTTCCTAGTCTAATTACTCTTAACAGTTAACCGGCCAATAAGGAGCTTTCGTACTTCACAGACGTCTTAGAGGTTATTTCGACTGCGGATTTTGATAAGTTCTTTTGGATACCCTAACGACAGATCGTGGGGTGATGATAATGTTCTAGTGTACATGGTTATGATTAATTTGTTGGTTCAGCTTATCATTGTCAGAACTCAATGTGATTACTGTTTTTTTGTGTACGGATTGAACGTAGAAAGTAGGACTATTTTGAATTTTCATTGGAGGCAATGCCTTGAACGGATACTTATGCAATTTCCCGTCAGTTCTTCTGATTAGAATATAGCTCATGTGAAATTGTGTTCTGATGATAATTGTTGTCATTCCCTCAGCCAAGCGTTTGAACAAGCAAAAAAGTCTCCAGGGTGTATTTTTGGCAAAACAGGAGATATTGACATTGGGAGAATTAAGAAGTCGAAGTACTTCCAAGCTATATTCAAGGAATCCAAAGAAAAGGTGGAGAATTGATTGGTTATACTGATATATGCTGATAAACGGACTCCATCTATCTTTAGGCAAAGTATTTAAAATCTCATTTTTACTTTTCCCCCCAATCCTTTCTCTTTTCTGTTGAGCTGCTGCTTGCAGGTGCTCTGTTTGCATCTGTGTCAATTTCTTGTGTTCTTTATTTTAATTAAAATTTTATGCATCACAATCTTCCAGACAGTTGATTTAATGATTTTATCGATAAACAACATTCCTGTTTTTAGGGTGATCATCTGGAGAAGCAAGACAAAGCAGGCAGCAAAATGCCAAAAGAATTGTTGCAAACAAAGTTATCATCAATGTATGGGAAAAGTACATTGAGGGCTTACAGTGGTTCCAAATTGAGTTTGAAACATAACAGATCTGAGGACTGCATGATTGTTGAAAAGCCTCTGTCACATGGTGGCCACAGTAAGGGTCATCCTGTCTCTTCTTTATTAAAAACTGAAGGGGAAGAAAGAACTTCTGGAACTTTGGGAACAAAGCTTGTGCACATGGAAACTAATAGCCCCAAAGTTAGTAACGTGAAGTCACCTTCAAGCAACGGGGAAGCCAAGTCTGATACTTGTGGCAGTGGGTTTGTTACTGCCAGAGCTAAATTGGTATCATCTACTATATTGTCTAAATGTGTGTGTGTGTGAGTGTTGAGTGGAGGAGGTTACTATTTTATCAGTCCAAGCATACCCATTCTAGTCGATTGTTTAAAAGTTAGTACATATTTTACATGGCCTTTCACTCTTCTGCCATGTCGTTTCTCGTGGGAACTAATTTTAGCTTTAGATGCACATTTTTCTTTGCCAAATGGGATTTTCTAGCTGAATGTCCAAAGCCTTCATGTTCAATAACTATTAAGAACCGTGCTAAAAGTGGTAAGAGTGAGCAGCCTTAAGCATCGAATTTCCAATAGTCTTTTGCCTGAGTTTATATGTCATATTATTTTCTATTTCTCCTCGGAATTAATGTCTCCGCATGTAGTAATATCACATTATTTTATACCCGCAGGAAATGGAAGCAAGGCAGAAGCGAGAAGGGATTGGTTCACCCACTGCATCTGCCTCACAATATGATAACAATTCTTTGAATCGGGTATATGGTGGGAGATCGTATGGTGTTTCACGACGTGGCGTCCGTGGTAATTTTGTACCTCCTATTAAATCCAATGGAACTGGCGATGGAAATATTACATCAAGAATTTCTGGAAAGTGTGATGATACTTTAGATGACTCAACAAAGAGATGGTTAGTGGTGGAACCTTCAATTTGATCTGTTGAAGTTCTAACTTCTCATTCTACTTTTCCTTATAAATTCATCTTCTCGGGGTCAAAGCGCCCACCTCCACACCCCCCCCTCCCAAAAAAAAAATCTTTGTTTGTTGCATTTAAGCGCTGTTTTGATCTTACCAGAGTATATCACCAAAGTAAGTTTGCAACAAATTTCAAAAGATTTTCATCTAATGGTGGGCAGATTATTCTTTTCCTTACTGGGCCCCAGTATTCTGTAGGTCTTATTATCTTACTGATTTGAACAAGGTTGAATAGGACCTTTTCTTCTTATTCCTGATATCAAGACTGTTTTCTGTTGTTCTGGACTCTTTCCCACAATATGTTTTTTCTCCCTTCTCCAAATAGTTGTTAGTTTGATGAATTAGGATTGTTTATTGATCATGTGATGTGCAGTTATACACATTCACTTCCTAATCTGTTTCACAACATGCTTTTAGTTTGGAAGGGCTATGTGGTCCTGACGGAGAGCTTCCCGAGAAATTGAGGAATATAGAACCTCGCCTTATTGAACATGTTAGCAATGAGATTATGGATAGAGATCCTAATGTCCGGTGGGATGACATTGGTAATACAGATAACTGGTGGACTTTCTTTTATATTCACTACTTTTTTTGGAAATTTGCTTTGACCGGAACTAATTGTACTCTTTTTATTCGCTAATGACACGTAGCGGGATTGGAGCATGCCAAGAAATGCGTCACTGAGATGGTCATATGGCCTCTGCTACGTCCTGACATATTTAAGGGATGCCGCTCTCCTGGGCGAGGTCTACTTTTATTTGGTCCACCAGTAAGTACATAATTTTGTACTATATGCAAATTGCGCTCTCACTGATCTCCCCTCTTTCTACAACTTTGAATGCCAGGGAACTGGTAAAACAATGATAGGAAAGGCCATAGCAGGGGAGGCAAAGGCAACCTTCTTTTATATATCGGCGAGTTCATTGACAAGCAAGTGGGTATGTGTAAACTTTGACAGGGTCAAGGGGCAAATTTGTCCTAGCAGTTTTTATTTAGGAGCAATATTGTCCCAAAAGTCTTTTTTAAGTTCAAAATTGCTCCAGAAATATTAAAATAGAGTAATGTTGCCTCTTATTGTTAGAAATATTAATAGTCAACTTCAATTTTTTAATAGTCAACATTAGATTTTTAGGGGCAACATTGCTCTTTTTTTAAACTTACGGGGCGAAATTGACCCCAAAACAACTTCTAAGGTAGTATTACTTTTGAACCAAAACTTCTAGGCAAATTTATACCTTAACTCGAACTTTAACTGCCTAGAATTTCGATCATATTTCTTTGAATGTAAAAGTCTTTTGCATTCTAAAATGTGTTTTGATTCCTAAAAGCATTTTTTTTTAAAAAAAAAAAGTCTTCTGCTACTCCTATAGTTTAGATGCATGTTGGCAATCTTTGTTAAGATATGTTGCTGGTATCGCAAAAACTTTGATTGGATTTGTTTCTTACAACTTTAAGTGCTTCACACTTCCCCTTTGTGCACTCGTGCACTTAACTTCTCATGAACTGAGTCCATCAAGTTAGATATATCTTTGGGATCACGCCTTTAATATCTAATATGTACTGTTCATTATTATAGATTGGAGAAGGTGAAAAACTGGTGAGAGCCCTCTTTGGAGTTGCCAGTTGTCGCCAGCCGGCTGTAATATTTGTCGATGAAATAGATTCTCTCCTATCTCAGGTATCCTATATTGTGGCTGTCTGAGACTAACTTTCAGGGCGATGACATTGACAGGCTCACTGTCCTAGATTGCTTGTGTCAATTTTCACTTGAAGTTTAGCATTATCATCTATGTAGGGCCTGTTTGGATATGATTTTAAAAAAGGGCTTATGAAAAAAAAGGGCTTATGGACAGCTTATGAAAAAGGGCTTTTAGAGAAGAGTTTATGGAAAAAAAGTGGTTTTGAATAAATAAGTGTTTGGATAGTTATTTTTAGAATGACTTTTTATATTGGTAAATTACCAAAAAGGATATGATTTGATTAAAAGTAAGAGAGAGGAGAGAGGGTGTAAGAAAAAGTAGGGGTAAGATAGTAATTGGATAGTCCATAAGCTCTTTTACTGTTGAAAAAGCTATTTTTAATAGCTTATTCAAAACATGGTTTTGGTCCAAAAGCACTTATGGACAAATATGGCTGTTTGTTTTAAAATTTCCCCAAACCAAGGTTTGGCCCAAAAGGGCTTCTGAAACCATGGTTTCAGAAGCATCAAACACACCCGTATTGTGGAAGTTGATGGCAAGAAATCATGCTAAGGTGGAAAATGCATTGTGTTTCTAAGCTGCCACATGGATATTTAATTATTAGTTTTTACGTCTATACCGTCTGTCGCTTTTTCTCCCCTCCATTTATTTTGCGAATACATTTGTTTGTTGCAGCGTAAGTCAGAGGGAGAACATGAATCAAGTAGAAGGCTAAAGACACAATTTCTCATTGAAATGGAAGGTTTTGACATTGGTAACGAGCAGGTTCTTCTTATAGGTAATTGTAGAATCACTGGGTTTAATTTCCTCATTTGTTTTATATACTGCTGGCTCTTCTGTGATATTTTATTCATGGAAAAATTAAAAGATCTGTGTATTCCTTTGTACAATACAAAGAAGCTGATTTCATATTTGGAAGTTGCAATGTGTTCTGGGCTTCTCTAGCTTCATCATACAACGTCTGAGACTTAAAGGGAGTTCCAAAGTTCTAACTATGGGGAAGTACAAAATATGTAGCTATACTTGGTTTCCTTATATGCAATACAAATTCTCAACTATCAGACTGGTAAAGTTCTTTAGTATTTGAATAAATAATAAATTGACGTGGAAGTGATACGAACATGAACCTTTCGAACACATTATGCCAGTAATAATGGAACCATCTCTTTATATAATTAAACTTGTAGCATGCTTCTGGATCTAGAGAAAAAGACTTTTACAGGGGTCGTACTTTTACAAATAGGAAGCACAGTTCTTTGTCTCCTATTTGTCATAATATATTGGGTCGTATTTTTACAGGGGCCACCAATCGTCCCCAAGAGCTTGATGAAGCAGCACGAAGGCGACTTACTAAAAGACTTTATATCCCCCTGCCATCCTCAGGTGCTAATTATTATGATTATCGTATTTTGTTCAAACGCATTTAGCACTATGTGCCTAACTTATTTGCATTGGCCATGACTAATGAAGAGGCAAGAGCCTGGATTGTACGTAACCTCCTAGAGAAGGACGGACTATTAAAGCTTTCAAAGGAAGAGATTGATACCATATGCAACAAAACGGAAGGTATTCCAAGTTAATTATAGTTACTTCTGTATGGCACTGCCTGGTACGTTAATTTAAATAACCTCTTTTTCTGCTTAATAATTTCTTTAAATATAATTTTTTTCGTAAACTTTCTTTCCTAGGATATTCGGGATCAGACATGAAAAATTTAGTGAAGGATGCTTCAATGGGTCCCCTAAGAGAGGCTTTAAAGCATGGCATAGAAATTACTAAGTTGAACAAGGAAGATATGCGGCCAGTAGCTCTTCAGGTTCACAGCTAAGCGTAATTAAGCTTTTTTAAAAAGAAAAAGTTGGCTTAATTAATTTGAACCCGTTGATTTGCATTGTATTGCAGGACTTTATGGATGCCCTAAAAGAGGTGAGGCGATCTGTTTCCTCAAATGAACTTGGCGCATACGAAAAATGGAACGAACAATTTGGAAGCCTATCATCAGAAAAGCTCGAGTAAATAATGTTGACACACATAGTACAAACGGCAACATGAACGTCAAGTGGACGGCCTAATTTGTAGTCGTACGTATCGTGATGTGTACTTACTCTAGCATTGGAAAATTAAGGTCTTGTTCAACTCATCAAACGCCCGAGAAGTCCCACCCCTCCCACACCCCCATCACCCACACCCCCCGACAAAAAAACGCATGGGGATCTGAATGATGGGCTTTTGCTTTTTTTGTAAGTTAAGCTACCTATTGGAAAACTCTTACAAATGGCATTGGATGTTTGTTCCGTACAATCATTATACGATATTAAATGAGCTCACGTTGTACGCGGACTGGACCATTGCATGTGAATTGTGATATAAATAATCTATTGGAACGGGCATATGCAATAATCTGATCATATTTTATATATATAACAACAACAATAATGTATTTGCTCTTAGCATGTTTTGCAGGGAGTGATTACTTGACGATGATCATGAGTTTGTTCAATTATTTGGATTTCGCTGGTAAACGTGTGCAAAACTTCATCATGTTTTATATGATTGAGTTCACAATCGTATTGCGCCCCAGAAAAAAAAAAGAACCGAAAAAGGAGAAACGATGGCCTGCTAATTGGGTTTCATTAACAATGTCCCGCCAAGAAAAAAATTGTAATTTTGAGGCTAAGGTGGTTCTCTCTCTCTTGAAAACAAGCACCTTATGTGCCGTAAGAAATGGCACGAATACAGGCTTGTCTTGGCTAACAGGTCTGATTTTGAAACTCCTAAGGATTGAAGCCCCCACATACTTCATCTGAATGAAAGCCATTTCTTTGCCAGGTCACGTTCTGGGACCAGCCTGAAACGTTGGACACTTGAACGCCGAAACCTTACTCATCTTCTTGTTCTTGTCTGTTTCAATAAACCAGCGGTCCGTTCTAAACTCGAACCAGTCCTTTCCCCACAGTGTCTCCATCCTTCCCATCCCATAAGGAAAATATGTCACCCTATCTCCTGCTTTGACCCTTGTCAATCTGGTAGAAAATCATCTTCTATTGCATGCTTTGAATCCCAGGCCATAGGAGGGTACAGCCTCATCGTCTCACAAAGACAAGCCTTCAAAAGTCAATATTCCTTAAAGATTCATAATCTAATGACTCTTCTGTCTCTTTCACAATCTGATGTTCCGTCTCAGGATGATGAAAAATCAACAAGAAGAACCATGTCAAAGCTGCGGCTGTTGTGTCCCTCCCTACCAGTATAAAGCTTATCACCATGTCTGTAATCACCTCTTCTTCTTGACCTCCACGTACAAGCCGGGATAGGAGATCGTCACCGCGAGCCTCCATCTTCATCATCATCTTCTTCTTCCTCCCATGAATCATTTCCATCACTTGAGTCTGAACTTCTTCCACGGCCTCTTTGAGCCTCCGTTCAGATCCAACCCCATGAACTTCTTCCACGGCCTCTTTGAGCCTCCGTTCAGATCCAACCCCAAGCCATCTCTTCATCTTCCAGATCAAAAACAAAGGTACCAACGGGGGTTGGTCCGAGTGGTAAGCGGCTCGGTATCGCTTAAGCGAGGTCTCGAGTTCGAGCCTTGGCGTACGCAAAAAATCCCCGTTGGGAGACTCACCCACCATAGCCAGGTGCACGGGTCGGATCCGGATGTAGTCAGGGCAAAGCTCCGGTGAACCGGGTGGGCAACAAAAAAAACAAAAACAAAGGTGCCGCCCCACGTCTCGCAGATGTCTCCGAGGCTACGTCGAAAGCTCTTGCCAGAGGCGAAATGGGCGAAGAAGGATCCAAGCAACACATGTTGATCCCTATTGTGAATTTTCAGATCATATTCAACAAGAATCTCCCAAGCAAATCTTGCAAATCAACCGCTTGGTTTCTCTCGGACAAGGTCTCAAGCACTGGTATGAGGCTCTCGTTTACTTCTTCCAACGTGTGCTTCACAAAATCTCCCAAGGACCTAGAGGTGAACTCATGGCTGGCTAATTTACGTCGAGTCTGCCACAGCTCGCCGCCCACGTTGAAGATTCCATGGACGAGAAAATCGCCAAGGATATGGGGAAGTTATTGAAGTTGGTTTTGAGGATGTATTCTACGTTTCGTGGGTTTGCCGTGACAATGGTGCTTGGTGCACCGAGACGACGGAGGACCATGGTGTAGGTGGGTAAGTGAGAGAGGAGGTGAGTGTACCAATCAAGGAGGCGATTGCGATTCTTGTAAAAGGATGAGGCATCCGATGAGAGGATAGGTTGGTGGGCCGTGGTGGCCTGAGAAAGCTGGAAGATGCCGGAGCTCCCTTAACGTTATGTAGAAAAGGATGAACAAGAAGATTAATATGACTCACATATTGTTAACATGGACGATGAAGCCGATATGGAGAATGGCTCAGAAGGATTGCCCGTGTTGAGTGTGTTCAGTTGACTCGATCTTTAAATAATGGTCATAGATGCTTCGGACGTTGAAGCATTCCACCAAAGTTTTCTTTTTCCTTTTCTTATACAGGGCAACAGGCCGCTTCGTGTTTAAAAATGGATTAATGTCTTAAAAATTAAAATATTGCACAAGTTGAATTAAAATATTACAAACGAATTAAAATTAATGTCTTAAAAATATGGTGTGAAAAATAGAAAATATGATTGGAAACATAAAGATATGACAATTGTATGATTATTTTAATACTACATTAAACTGATAGTAATATTTCCACTCTTTTAAATAGTTTGGAGTATAGTGTAATATATCAAAGTTACTGGAGTGAGATAAGGTCATTATTTAAGGTATTACATGCAGCTTTTTTTAAATTAAGAGAATCTCCAAATATAATTCTGCTCCCTATTCCCTACGCGTTTAATTATTTCTCACTGGCAAAAGAAGCAACAACAAAAAAAGAACGTCTGCCATATTTTCCAGTGTAGAATAAAAAATAAAATATAGAGGATCCTCAATTTTAAAACACAAAAACTAACTGCACCTTAAAAAAAGGAAAATGAAAAAGCAAGAAATAGGGGTGCCACTGTCCACAGATGTGAACGCAATAATCTAATGGCCATTCGTTGAAACAAAAAGAGTTTGGTAATTCCTAATTGACAAATTGAGATGATGAGGCTGACTCTGACTCAGTCTCAACTCAAGGTCTTTCTTTTAAGCATATGTCTGTTACGCTTCATTCCCGTGCTGTGCGATTTATTTTAGATTTCACAATGAAATGTAGAAGTGCCTCTTCTTATGAGCTTTCAAAGCTTCAGTTAGGGGTGTTCACGGGACGGGACGGGTCGGGACCGGGACAACCCCGTCCCGTGTCCCGTCCCGATACAGTACACGGGACGCAAAATGCGTCCCGTGTCCCGTCCAGAATTTATCCTGGTCCCGACTGGACCGGGACGAACCCGAAATTATTTTTTTTTAAAAAATATATTATAATAAAATCATTTCAATAAATTATTCCATATAAAATGCCCCAGCAACTTACTCGAAATACCAACATTTCTCATTTATATAATATAATAACTTACCCATATAAGGGAAAAAAAATAATAGTAAAAAAGAATAGAAATATCAATATAAAAATATCTGTATAAGAATAAAAATATCTATATAAGAGTGGGAAAGATAGGATAATGTAAATTTTTTTTAAAAAAAAAAATCGGGACGGGACGGGATTCCCGAGGGACGGGCCGAAACCCGTCCCGTCCCGAATACCAATCTTGTCCCGTCCCGGTCCATTTCGGGACGGGACGGGACGGACCCGTCCCGAAATCCCCAGGACCGGGTCGGGACACCCGGGACGGGACAAGGTTGGACACCCCTAGCTTCAGTGTTCACTACCTACCTCATAAATAAATAGTCCCAACAATATCATGACTAGATTTTATATGTATATAAAAATGCACCTTATTCTCTTATATTTTAAACACCTCATGTACCATAACATGAAAAGGGTACACCCCCCTCCCCACCCCCACCAAAACAAAATAATTCGATTTATAAATCAATCATCAGACCATTGATTGGCCAAGATTTTCGTATCAAGAAACGGCTACCACTTTGCCATAATTTATCAAGTTCAAGATTGGCGGACCAACTAGAGGTTCATTCCCATGGGTGAAGCCGTGAAGGTCCATATTATGATCGGCTCACTCGCTATTATTATTATCTCTGGTTCTCTACTTCAGTGCAACAGATTCTTCACTGCACATTGGTCGGGCCAAAAGAATATACTTTCCATTCCAAAAACAAAAGCACTTTCTCACTAAAATAAAGATACGGGCTAGTGTAGATGCTTCCATGGGAAAGTGATATAGATTATTAGCTTAACTCAATGGAATCACTGGATGCAATTAACCAAAAACCTACCATTCAGCGATGGTTTACAGTAAGGAGCTTTTATTACCAACTGAATATTGTCAAAGTTGAGGGTCTCAGAAAGGATAGCACTGGCGTTGAACACGATCCACAAGGGTCAACAGGCACTAGGGCCGGGAATCCAGCGAGAGACTCAAGTTCTTGGTCCATGGCAACAAAGTAGCCACACAGTTTTACAAGTTCGAGTGCCCCACTCGAACTTGCACACGATGCCATGAAGTGTTTAAGATGCCTCTCAAGTTCCAAATGTCTTCCACCTTTTCAGGTTGGACATTTGCAGCTGAATCTACCTGCAAATCAGACAAAGGTATTGAAATAAAGCTGTATGAAAGATTTGCGAGTTGCAACTCTAATTGAATGTTGATCTTTGCTATCCATTATGTAAACCAACCCTCTTGAAATTAAATTGGTAAATTGATTTTAAGGAAAAGGATCCATTTGAGAAAAGGGAATGATGCTTTGTGCCTGTGCGAGAGAGAAAGTGGAGTAGTTACAAAAATATAATGATATAAGATAATATGTTTTGACAGGCTAAGTTACCATCAAACTTCATAAGAAGTCGTACTGTTGCATCATAACTGATTTCTTGCAACAGGATTCATAAGTGCTTTCTTACTTAGATAAAATAGAATTGTGATGAGTATTATTAGCAGGAAATATTAACATACCGCTTTTGCAACTATCTCTGTGCTGTGAGGGATATCAACTGTGATCTCAAACAGCACCCACGCCCATTTGTCACTGTTGGTGGCATCATCTGCTATGTATGGAGTGCCAGTTTTCTGATATCTGGAGGCTTCGAGCCAAGTTTTGCCTCCATCAACAGACACATCTACCCTCTCAATGCCTCTACCACCTCCTGACACTGCGTACCCACTAACTTTTACCTGCATAAATTATATGCAGGATTTGGATTTTAATCATTGACTGAACATTATGGTGTTTTCTTCTGCAGGTAAACCAAAGCATTATGTTTCCTCCCACGAAAAAAGTGCATTGGACGTGAAAATAAAAGTGGTCAAACTGAGAGGAAAGGAAAGGAGGAACAACAAGTGCAAAACATCAAATTGTAAAAGTCGATAGAGGATGAAACCATATGGTATTCATTTCCGCAAAGAAAGGAAGATCGCCTTTCCTTTTTTTAAAAAAAAAAAAAGAACTTGGATATACCAATTCACTTTCTTCTCATGATTTGGCGATGTCCATATGTTGCAAGGCAAATGCAAGAATATCTATATTAAATAAAGCAGGAAAAAACATGTTCAGGGTTTCAAATGTATATTTTACTCAAATAAAAAAATCAATATAAGAAATAGAATGCTTAAGTCAGTTATCTGGGCATTTCATAGTCCACATAAACACATTAAATCCGTAACTGCATGGACAAACCTTCCCCGGCTTTATAGTGCTCACATCTTCAAGAGAACATATGACACACTGCTCACAAGGAATACAGAAGCATTAGTTACAAAATTTTGCTCACAAAATGCAGATATTAAGCATCTACTCCGACCACGCTATATTATTCATCTCTTAACATTTAACAAATAAAATGTATTAAAAGAGTAAAAAATTCATTTTGCATGATAAATTTTTTTAAAGAACAGGTATGACAGAAAGTGCAGATAAATCAGAACACCTGAACTGGAAAATCCATTTGGGGTCTCCTGCTTGACCAAATGATGTTACCCCAATTCACAGATGGTGGAAACATTTTGTAGTCCCTTTGCATAAAGAAACCCTGCCAAATGATAATGTGAAGTCGTAGGACATTCTGAAAAATTAAATTTTGGTAAATTCAGAGTTATATTACAGCATGTAATATCAGACCTGGCATTCTTCAGCTATGATATTGATCGAATCCAGCCACTTAACAGACCGAGCTCCAATAACACCAGGAACAACCACCCGTAATGGATACCCATGATCCCTGTTAAGCGGCTAAAGCAGGCAAAGGGAACCAGAAAAAAGTGTGAGCCGATTATTCCTACAGAACATGCTTCATCTCAAACTTCACTCAATCCCTAGGATCAGATTTTCTTATTGATCATTTCTCATTTTACTCGTGCAATGTACTATTAGGATACATTCTGAATAATCCGATTCAAGGCTACACGAGAATAGGTATCTGCTCTGAACTTACAACAAGTAAAAGAAACCAACAAAAGATAGGTGATTGTGAAATGATACTGTTTCCAACAAGCATGCGCTATATTTGCTCTACACATTTTGCGGACTTAAAATACTCATAGTCATAGCTCCATATGTGAAAAAATGAGGAGAATGGTGTAACTTTTAATATTGTTAACTAGACAAACCAAAACTGAGATTTTAAAGAACCTTGCAAGCTTAAGTGTTATCGGTGGATAGCAAACAACTTGAAGTCAATTTCACTTACTTCTCCATTCATTTCATAAGCAAGAAGAACATCTGCTTCAGGATTTGTTGCCTGACCGAGTGGGATTGATGCCTTGTATGGACCCCCATTTTCCTCCTACAGTATTTTTTAACATTTACAGAGAGAACAGAACGCATAAATGCATAAATGACCAGAAAGAATGTATGGTCTCAGAAATCAATTAACAAGCAGCAGGAATTACCTTACACTTGTCAACACTCACAAATTCAACATGTCTTCCACCTAACTGAGTGATACTTGTTAACTTTGGGATTCCAACAAGTTCCAGAACATCAGACAATTTGGCACCACCCCAGACAGCTGAAAGAAAATAATGACATGAAAGAATTATAAAAATTTAAGACGCACAATATGGACAACTCAAACACCAGTTAATCAAAGGAAAGAAAAACCAGAGGTATCAAAACAAAACAAAGCAAAACAAAAAAAGTGCATGTGTTCATGCTTCCACACAGGTTTTAGGATCAAATAACAGAAGCTTCAACAAGCAGTATTATCTCAGAATAAGAAATAACTGAAATAAGAATCCTTCTAAAAGTGAATTCACTAGAATTGGCTTGTGTAGTGTGTAGTGAATTTGCATAATGTGTAGCCAGAATTCAGAGGCTAACTTATGAATAGGATGCAAAAATAATACTTCATGGGTATTGTCTATTGTCTATTTATTATACCATAAGGTAATCATACTCGCAGGTGTTGGATGTTAAAATAATTGAATAATATCAGTTGTGCGCAAGGTACGAACCATTTCCAATAGCAGAAACCCCCCAGCCAACTCCCTTAACGGTTTTGGTCTTGCTCATGGCAGTCCTTCTATTACCTGCACACTGGAAAGCATAGAAAGGAAATCAATGTATTTGCAAGACGTACCCAACAGCAAACCAGGACATTATGTGATCTTCTGCTAGAAGTTTGGCAAAGGTAAACCTATGATAAATGCAGCATGAAACTTTAACTAGCCTACCTGCAATATGGCAGTGACATTATACTTTGGAAGCATCCTGTCAACAAATAACAAGGTCAGTTCTTAGTTTGACGCATATTCAATTGGAGTTACATTTAGCAAATAAATTGTAGCTATACAGTTCCAAGGTAAAGAGACAATCATTACATCATTTGATTGAAATGAATCAAAATTTGGGATTCTGAATCAGTACTAACCTGATATCTTTCATGAAAAGGCATTGGGAATTCTCTATTAGACCAGATATTGAAATGAAGTATCTGCTCCGCCAGAAAGGTCATAATATTAAGTCTAATTCCTTTATAGTGGACAACCTTTAGAAATAAAGAGGAAGAACAATCAGGAAGGATCAGACCTTTCTATGTCATCAACTATTGGTATCGGACCATGATTTCTCTTGTAAAAGAAATCTGAAGGAGTCAAATATGAGGAAATCAAGGCAGAACGTGGTGGCTCAGCATTAAATGGTTCCTGGAGAATACGGCAAATTGGATTTGTGAAGAAGATGAAAGAAAATGTATAAGCATAAATTATGTGTGTTGCCAATCAAGTCAAATATATTTAGTTCCAGACAGAATTGTTCCAGTTCTATATAAGCTTCAGTTTAATTCCAAAGAAATATTGTATCAAATGTTCAGTTCATGGTTGCAGAAATCACGGAACTAATGAAACTGCACTGAAGATGCATTCTATAGAATTACATAGTCCTACAGTTCGTTGTCTTGTCATTGTTTTCCTCTCCTGGGAAGCCAGATGCTAACTTATTTCTATTGCTTTTACTAGAATTTTTTATTTTAAGATCCTTAAATGTCATTTTCAGCTTAATGTTAACACATATCACGGGTGTCAATGTTTTTGTTGTTCATGGATATCGTAATAGAATTGAAGAATTGTTCAACAAAAATAAGTCGGTTTGCTCCACTTCATTTCCTCCGTGATTGTAGATACATGAAAACTACTTCAATATTTCAGCAGCATCATATGCCGGAAATTCTCACTAAAGAATAGGGGATGAGATCATCAAGTAAAGATAACGTAATCAGAAAATTGCCAGAGTTCAGGAACAAAAACGAATTAAAAAAATCGTCACGAGCATAATCGTGGTGAGAAAAACTGGGAAAAATGAATGGTTAGATGAATAAATAACCAAGAGCGAGAAGATTGCCTTAGCGTTAATCAGAAGAGAAGGATGACGAGGAGGTTCAAGAGAATAATCTGAGGGTGCAGTCCATCCTGGCATTCTTGGAGCTCCTTTCTTCTACTTGTGTCGTTGGTAGTATCGGAGGCCAGCAAAAACAGGGCAATTGCAGCTCGGGCAATACAGGAGGTTGAAGAAAGCCTAGAGTTTGTATTTAAAACGCCATGAATGCTCTCAAGTCTCAAGTTTGTGAGGTGGTGGGGCCCATCTACCATTAGATGGTGATAAAATGCTTTGATTGGAATCAAATCATGACAATGTGACACGTGGATAATTTTGATCCGACGATGCCTGTGCCTGCTGACATGTGCCTTCCTCCCGGCAACATCTTTCGCCGGGAAAAAAGTACCGTTTTTATAATAATACCTCAAGGATTTTTTTTTTAAAACATTAATCTCCAATTCATATTCCCCAGATTGAATAAAAGTCTTATAGTGTTTTTTCTCTTTTTATTTAATCCTTATTGTTTGCTCTGTTATTAATAGCAGACCTTCAGTTAAGATTCTGTTAGTTTAAGGTGACAACAGGCTGATGTGGCACTCAATAATATCTTACTAAGCACGCACTAACTGCCATGCAGATTTTGCATTGACAAAAAAATCCCTGGAATCCTCCCCCATCGTCTTCATCTTCTTCGGCGTTCACATCCGCTCAGTTGTTGAATCATTCCGATACCTGAAGCTAGGTCGAAAGATTACCTTCTCAATTTTAATAACCAATCAAATAAATGAATAATAGTATAACGAACTCCGGTGTAATATGGGTCACTTTGTCTAACAGCTTTCCCAAGACATTGAAGTGTGAAGATTTATGAGACTCCTTCCTGATCTCATGGTCGGGCCTTATAGCTCTGGAATTTTATTCCAGTAGCTTTTTCAATATCCTATGGGATATCCTTACCCTTTAGTGGCAACCTTAAATGGTTTGTGCTTCGCACTACTTTAAGGGCTAAGGAAGCAGTTCGCCGTTCACATTCTCTGCTTCGTGCTTCCTACATGCAGTGTCCACGCTCGTTTGAAGTCAATTTAGCTTTTCAGCCTTAGTTTTTTCTACTGATATGTTCCTAGTTTGTTTTATGTTTATGTGGTTTATAGATTGGGCTCTCCAATGTGCTTCATATTTTAATATGTTGTAAGAGAGCCCAATTTTTTTTTAAGACAACGTTCTGTACAAATGAATTCCCCCATGCTCTGTACAAATGCCGAAATCGAAGCCCCATCACTATAATCATATGCCCTCGTTTCCTTCAATTCTTCCGTTGTTTCTCTTCGACCGCTTCACTCTTCTCAGCTTCACTTGCTGACCATACATCCAACCTCCGAAGCTCGCGACTACAGTGCCAGATGGCTACAATTTGGTGGTTTTTATTCTTACCTATCTTTTTTATTATCCAAGACTAGGTGCTTAATCGCTTCCATTGTTAGGTACTGCTTCTTCTCCTTTGCATAACCTCTAGCTATCTCGCCTGATTTCCCATTTAAGATTTATCTGAGCTAGGTTGGAAGACTATCTAGATCCCACACCCAGTTGTCGAATCATTCCAATACCTGCTTGAACAGACGGAAAAGCCAAAGAAGACGAATACGATGCGGAAGAATTTCAGGGATTTTTTGTCAATGTAAAATCTATGTGGCAGGAGAGAGAGGGGGGGTCCTTGTTTCTCCATTGTCAGATCTTCTTTGCACTGAACATCCCATCTCACCTCTTCTAAGGATCTTACTTGTTTGGCCACTTCAGTATGCCCATCAAGAGAAGTAGAGAACAAATGTATTCACCGGAGGCTCCGGTAACAGAGAACGGAGAATCTACCTCTGGTTTGATCCCACCGAAGAATATCATATATACTCTGTTCTCTGGAACTTGTATCAGATTGTGCAAGTACTTCATTCTCACATCTGAATAATAATAACCTAATGAAGAATGACAATCGAAATGTGAGTAATGTGCAGATTCTTTGTGGACGATGTGTCGATCAGAGTGTTTAAAAACAGAAAAGACCTTGGCGTGAAAATCTTATTTGTGCAGGGGATTTGGAGGGTTTAATGAAAGAAGAGGTGAGATGGGAAGTGAGTTTGTGAGGTTTTGGAGAGAGAAGAGGAGGAAGAAGAAGGGGAGAGAGGGGGAGGGATATGAGCTTGGAGGAAGCAAACGCTATTTGTTGCTGAAGAAGTAATCCTTGTGAGAGAAGAGAGTAGTGTGGGGAATGGAGGAGAAGAAACGATGAAGATGGTGGATGTTCCATGCAAAGAAGACTTGACGATGGAGAAATAAGGACTTTCTCTCTTGGCGCTCACGTTTAGTCTTTCTTTTCTCTCCATGTAAGTGTTTTTGCTCGGTCAAATCGCCACATCATCTTAAACTAACGGCGTATGCGATTTTCAAACAGAAGGACTGACGCGGATAACGAAGCAAAAGATAAGGATGCAATAAAAAAGAAAAAGAAATATAAGGACGTAATTCAAAATTTAGTGAAACTATAAGGGCAGGCAGGATGAATGTTCCCATTTTTCCCAACGAGCAATATAAAATTCCACCCGGCAATATTTTCGCCGGGAAAAAAATGCACAAATTCTTACTTTTGGCCCATCTGGTTTCAGAATAACTGATATAAATTTATCATATTTATATGGTTAAGGTACAAAAATACACATGCATATTTTTTAAAATTGTGCTCAACACTGTGGGTTTTTTAAAGTTATAAAAATACTTATGAATATTTAAAATATGAGTAAAAAATTTAAAATTATTAAATATAACTTAATACTATTAATTTTTATGATTGGTTCCACACTATTATCGTGAAAGTACTAAAATATCTTTTACTCAAAAAATTAAAACGTGTAAAGATACAAAAATAAAAATTATATAGTATTTAGCACATATTAAATAAAAATTTATAGATATTTTTACATCTTTACATTTTTTAGTTTTTTAATTATGGATATTTTAGTACTTTAATAATAATAGAATGGACCAACTATAAAAAATAATTATATTAAATTATATTTAATGATCTTGGTATTTTTGTTTATATTTTAAAATGTTAATAGGTATTTTCACACCTCCGAAAAACTTATAATATTAAACATAATTTTAAAAAAAAGTATTGGTATTTTTGCATTTTAACCCTATGTATATCTATATATATATATATATTTGGCAGAATATATATGCATTGATTGATTGATATAGATATATACCCTAGAGGATTATGAATATTCTCCAATTTTATTTCTATTCTCGTTGTAAGGAGAGAAAGAAAATAGAGACGTAAATATGATTTATAAATATACAAATAATTTTTTTATCGTAGAGAGATAGAATTTTAATAAAGAAAACTTAAAAAAGTATCAAGACAAATTTAATTATTATTTTTACATATGTAATAATAAATTGAAAGGATTTATCACGAGGACCGGAGTAGTAGTATTGATCCTATCGTTGTAATCTATAAAATTCTACAATTAATAGTTACCATTTAATGACTTTTCTTGCCAGACATGAATAGAATACTGTTTACTCTTCTTCTGATTATTGTCTGGATTTCCTATTTTAGTTACTTCTAATTTCGTCTCTTAATATTTTTCAGAAAAAAAAGTATAAAATAAGGTCACAAAATACTATTCCAAATCTTTAAGAATTGAATAGATTAAAAAATTTAAATAAATTATTAAATTTATATTTATAACAAACGTGTGATCAAAATATTCATAAATCATAATTTCTCCAAAAAAAATACTTTTAAAATGAAATTTTGTGTTGACTCGTTTTTTTAAAATACAATTTATTTCCCTACTCGATTTCTTTTGTCTTTTTAGTATTTAACCGGCAAAATCATGGGCTTCATACACGGACTAGAGCAAAAGATAAACAGAGTTTTTTTTATACGCCTAAAATAAATAAAATTAATTTATAAAGGGATTAAATTTTAAATTCTCTTTGATAACAATAGCCCTCAGTTGTGAAGGGTATGAGTCTAACATTGTCGTAATCTTTAACCCGTCATTTGCTAGGACATTTACAACTTGATTCTGATCTCTAGATATATGCTGTAGCTTCATATCCCATGCTAGATTTATGAGACTATGTATTTATGAAAGTAACAGCCTGCATCTATCATCTCTTATATTCAACAGCATCTTAACTACAGTCTTAGCATTAGATTCAAGAATGACCTTCTTAAACCCCAATTCCCTGGCAAGCTTTAATCCTTTATAGATAGCCTACTGTTCAGTTTCAATAACGCCACACAAACCCAGTGTACTTGTAAATCCCGCTACTTAACTTCCTACATGATCTCTAAGAATTTCACCACATCCCGCTCTATTAAGAGATGCTGTAAGAGCTCCATCTACATTTATTTTAATCTATTCTGATGGTGGCAGTTGCCAATGAGATGGAAATGATATGGCCAAATCATTATTTAATTGTTCATGTTGTACCTATACATATCTATTCCACGTTTGCATAAGAATTGCTTACGGATCTAAGGGTTTCACAAAGTTTGTGTCAAATGTAGTTTGATTTCTCCACTTCTATAAATTCTAAATTGAAACCCCTCAAATTAATCTCCAATTACTACTACCATCAGCTCCAAACTCCCTTTTGAGATTCATAGCAAACCAATATCGCAAAGGAGCTCTGAAGAAAGATGAACAATACCTGGGGTTAATCAATTTATTCCACACCTGTCTCACATACACACAATCACGGAGTATGTGTAAAGTATCCTCTGTATCATGACTGTAGTACTGGCAGCTTGCATTAGATAAGGACCATGTACTTCTCTAAGCATTATTTGATAAGCGATTGTTAAAGACTGTCCACATAAAAACTCGAATACACTCTGCACCTCTTCACTTTCATATGTATTTATATGCAGAGCTATATGCATGTGTAGGCTGCTTTTCAATTAAGTAATAAGCACTTTTAATAGTGAAAGTCTTTTAATTCGTAGTATTCCATATCATCACATCATTACCCGACTCCGGCATAGGTGGTAACATGTTAATTAGTTTCTAAAATACATTACTTGGAACAACTGAAGCAAGTCTTAGGAAGTTCCATGTCCCAAAAAAAATTCAATAAGCAACTTTACTGCTTTCCTCCTCTTCTATGAGTGGCCTAAGACACAATTTCTTTAAATCTTTATCTAGAAATAGCCATTTGTCGATAAAAAAGTTAACAAGTTGACCATTTCTAATATGTTATCTTGTGCCCAATTCAACTATGTCTTTTTGTTAATAAATGAATTTCCATAATGCAAAATCTTTCTTTCTGGCATCCAGTAAATTATTTTTATTCCTTAACATATATTTCTTTAAAAGAATATCTACTCATAGGCATTTATCCCTATTAACTAATTTCCATGCTTAGTGCCACAAACTTAATTAAAAGATGTCAACTTCTTAAACCTGAGTCCACCATATAATTTAGATTTACAAATTTGATCCCACCCAATGAGATAAAAACCATGTAAACTTTAGCTATGGCCCCATATAAAATTTCTTTACAATTTCTCTACTTCCTGGTTGTTGGTATTAAAAGATAAACAGAGTTGTTTCATAATAACCTTACTTGAATTTAGTCCATTAAATTAGGCAACACTCCATCTATTGAGAAGGAAAGAATGGAAGATCACGGAGTAGATTGAGGAAAATATATATTATCATAAAAATTATATTTTATTTTATCATCAGTATTTTAATAATTTTCCCTTATATATTGGGAGAGCATAATGTAATTACCTACTAAAACTAACAAATTAGCACCACCATTAGGTTGTGCGGTCACAAAAATAGCAGACCCCAAATTATTTCTCCCCAATCTATAATGATATTAAGAAACGGAAATCTTCATATTGGGAACAGAATCTTGAAAACTCCCAAAAACATATTAGTCAATTTATTACTCTCGCCCTTGTAAAATATAAACAATAAATTAAGAGAACCCTTTATTATTAAATATAAAAAATATTGCAAATTTTTACGAATGTTATCTCATCTCATAAATAATCATGACACTCTTTGTTGGCAAAAAAAAAATCACGATACTCTTCATTTTTCAATAAGGGCAATAATTATTGGTTCAATTGCACACACATCCTTATTAAATACAGTAAAAAAGATAAAATACTTTTTTTCCAAATAGTACTAAATTGTTTTTTGTTCCTATTTGACGAGGAGGGAGTATTAGTTTTATTGTCATCAAGTAAAACTGTAAATATATACTTAGTTTTATATACTCAATTAAGGTGCTTGTTTACGGTTTAAATCAAGAAGTGGTTATTTTTTGTATATGACAAATTATTGTTAATTGTTAATATTATTAGCATTTTAAAATTCACTTAATTTGATGTAATTGGATACAAGTAGTAAGTATATAAGATTAACTACCTAAATTATTATCACGCTTGTTATTTATTGTATAGTTGTAAAAAAGATTGCGATTAGAAATTGAAGGAGATAACCTTATATGCTAAAAGGCTTTACTGGATATTTAATTTCATTAACTCATGCTAATAGTTACTATTGTTTAACAGGATATAGACGCAAACATCTCAAATTCCAGGGTCTTTTACACTAAATCTTCGAGACTTGAGAAATGATGGAGCTAGGCTTGGGACCTCCGATCGTGCATCAACGAACGGGACATGCAATGGTTTTGGCTCCTCACCAAGTGGAAACAAGAAGGTCGGAGGCTTTGGCTCTTCACCCAATGGGAATGAGGCTTCTTCATCATGTGAATGGACTCTGAAACATGTGGAGGTTTTTGGTTCCTCAAGGGGGAGAACAAGGTCTGCAACATGTAGAGGTCTCGGTTCCTCACCGAGGAGCAATACCAGGGTTGGAAGTTTTGGCTCCTCGCCGAGCGGGAGAACGAGCTCCTAAACATGTGGAGGTTTCGGTTCCTCACCGAGCGGGAGATCGAGCTCTGGAACATGTGGAGGTTTGGGTTCCTCGCCAAGCGGGAACACCGAGGTTGGAGGTTTTGGCTCCTCATCTAATGGGTATGAGGTTCCACTGTTCATGGCGGAAGCACCACTCAAACAAAGGAGAGCTAACAAGACAAGATAGAAAGCCATGGTGATGAAGCAGTCAGCAAATATGTGATAGCTTGCTGCTTCTGTGTGTTTTGCAAGAACCATGAGTCTTGGTGTTTATAGGAGAATGCTGAAGAGCCCAAGCTGTAACAGTCAAAAAGAGATCACATCATGTGTCGTGAGGTTTGAATCCTTGGATATGATAACATTCTTAAGAAGTGTGAAAGGCCATTTAATGGGGGCAAATACGGTATGCGACAGAGTGCAAGGCAAGCAAGAACATACCATACTACCATTGTTGGATGTTCCATGTGTCCGGAGTTGCGAGATGAGTTTCATTTCCTGAACCCGCGAGGGCAATGAATGTTAAGAATTTTAGCTTTTTGCAGCAGATTTGAATGCCACACATTTTTTTAAGTACATGACCCATGCATGCATCTAATTGTTAGGTTACATTTCATTCAATTCAAAGATAATAAAGTCAATGCGGTGGAATAATTATCTTATTAATTATTCTTAAAAAAATTAATCTTTTAATATTTTAACTATTAATCCACCTATAACTCCGTCCCTACTCGCCAATGATTCAATTTCTAAACTTTTTAAAGTGAATAAAATTTATCCTACTCCAGTTTGTATGTATTATATTAGATATTAGTCCAATATAAGTGGGTTAAGAGAGTAAAATTACTCTTAAAAAATAGTTTAACAATAAAAGGACAAATTTTTCTTACCACATATAGGATGACTTAATTCTGACTCAAGATAAATTATAGATGAAAAAGACAAAATTATAAGTTGATAGAAAAATTAGGGGATGAATTAAAAGAGAGTTAAAAGTTTAGGGAATGAATTATAAATGAAAGAATATTTTAAGAATTAAAAAATTATTTTTTTTTATTTTAAGATATAGAGTATTACTGTTAAAATATTTTAGTTTGCTTGATGAAATTTAATCCGGTAAAATTGATCGAGGCCTTAATATTTCTAAATTCATCGCTCCCAAGCCTAACGAACTGTCGTTTGTGGTACTAGAAGTACACTACCACTACAGTGACAACTTTTTAATAAAAAAATACAACAGTTACACAAAATTTACAAAATTAATAGGTTATATATCACAACTATAATATTCTAATATAATTTTATTTATAAAATTTTTAATTTAATATAATTTTATCTATAATTTTTTTAATTTAATATAATTTTATTTTTTAAATATTAAGAATTATATTAAATTAAAAAAATTATAAATAAAATTATCCTATAAATAAAATTAAAATATTATATATATATAATAATATTAAAATATTGAGTATTATATAATTTTAAATTAAAAAATATATATATCCTAGTCTTCGGTCCTCCGAACGAATCCCTTTCGCTCGCCTGTCGCGGCTAGTCTTCTTCCTCTTGCGAGAAATATTCACAGCTAAACATCGTAGAAATCAATATCTAATTGCTCGATTTTTCTAAAGCATGTGAGGTCCCCGCAATCTGATATATATTTCCCCCGTAATTTCTAGAAAAATTAATAAAAACGGTCGACCCTGTCTGGAAAGGGCGTTCTCATGACTTCTAATATGTCTCATCCTTGATTGCGACGCCTTTGAGATTTCGGTTCTTGTTCTTCGTATAAACTTAGCGATAGCCAGTAATTAAGCTTTCTTTTTTGTTTTGTGACCAAAAAGGAAGCCAAAAACATCGGTGAATCGACCTCCCACACCAGATGTGCTGGAAAATCCTCCGGAAAGGGAGCCCACGCTTCAAGAGCTCATAAATATTAAGGTTTGATCTTTATTTTCCTTTCTCAAGTTAGGTTAGAAGTCAATCTTTTGTATGCTTTCAGTTAGCCTCTTGAAAAGAAAGTCGTTTGCTGTTCTTTCTCTTGTTGCTTAAAGATTTGTTGATTGTCCGCTCAGTTGATCGAGACTGGAGAGAAAGAACGGCTGATGGAGCTTTTGAGGGAAAGACTTGTAGAATGTGGTTGGAAGGATGACATGAAAGCTCTCTGCAGGTATCCTGTCGCTCTAATTTGTTGGTATATGAAAGTGCTGTATAAGGTTGCTCTGCTCAAGTTGCCAGTATTATTCGCTGACTTTATATATGGAATTGCTAAATCCTCAGCATTCCGCTTATCGGGCTCTTCTTTGTAGAACTGAAATTCAGTAAAAGAACACAATTTTAGTGCCAGAAGTTTTATTTAATAGCAAGCAACCTCACTACTCCATGCTTTATGGGTAATTATTGCCCTAATTGCCATCACTTTTTGCTCTTTCGGACGATTTAAAATTCTATAGAAGCATGGCATTGTATTTCATTCACTGAAAAAAGCCTTTGCTTACAAGGGGCATATGAGCAAACGGAAGATGGATATTTAAAATTAAATATTTATCTTCATTTTAATGTTACGAAGGATCACTTTTCATTGTTAAGTAGAGACACTAGTTTGAGTCTTTTAGGGGACCTAAAAAATGAAAGTTGGAAGACATGAAAGGTTTTGTAGGCTTCTGGGAATGCCGTTTTTGGGTTATTGCTATAACCGATACCAACATCTGGTTACCACATGATGTCCATATCAATATCTTTAGCACAATCATAACTCACAAATGACATTTTAATTAGCACTATGATTTTTTGCATTGCCTGAAAACGTCTAAACTCTTCCATGATATTGGCTCGGTGTAATGTATTATGTGCCTCTGGCTCTTGATTTTTTTCCCTTGGGGGTGATATTTGGCTTTTGATTTTTGTTTGCCTTGTAAAGTACTTTATAGGACTATCCACTTATGCCATGTGTACTTTCCCACTCCTAACTTTCTTTGTACTTCATTATCCTGTCTTCACTTATAAGGTTATTAAACGATTGTATGGATTCTTTCCACTTGTATCCAGCTGTTACAAATCAATCCTGCATACTTGTGTGTGTTTCTTGTTTATGTGGCTACTTTTTAATTCAGGGCTTTTGTTAAGAAGAAAGGGAGGAATAATGTTACTGTCGATGAACTGGTTCATGTTATCACTCCAATGGGCAGAGGTATTAAATCAATTGTTTCTCAAATTGATACATTTATTTTCTGTTATAGATTACTTCTAACTTGCTTAAAGCACCTAATGGCAAATACCTCCCAACATTTTGTCAATGTTGTTAGAAATTTTGTTATATCATTGAACGACATATAGTCAGTTCTACATTTCCTTTTAGGATGGGGGTGCCAGGAATGGCGATGCCCATGTTTATCATTGATGTGTTATTTTGAGTACTGACAAGGCAAAGGACCTCTCAATTTCTCATTTGCAGCTTCAATTCCGGATTCCATAAAGGCTGAGCTGTTGCAAAGAATCCGCACATTTCTTATGTCTGCAGCTCTCTAGTCTCTTAACACTGCTCGGTTGGGGTCTTGGGGATGATTATTTAATATTACTAGTAGAACTCAGAAGATTTGACAACCATTGCATGTTAGGCTTCTCTGGACAATGTACAAAAAAACTTTATGTGCTCCTTTCGTTTTGAATTTAAGAAATCGCATTTTATGCAAAATTATTTGCGCCACGGGTCTCCTTTCATCTTTAACGATGAAATGTGAGTCTATGTCATACTACTGATACCTGGAAAAAGAAAAAGGGCGTATACGTCCGGATACGTATATATCTGCAGTATGTTTTACGATATGTAATATTTTTCCCCTCCAAAGTATTCCAAAACGACTCTAGAAGGCAATATGAAATCCTATGCATTATACAGGCGGATGTATACCATATAAAAGTGGCTAATCACTCAGTTAGTTGGAAGGTCAGCTCTGTATCTTTGCGGCTGCAATACAGTCTGTAGAAGATGGAGAGATGTGGAAGATGCGCTGTTTCAAAAATTCAAGCCGGTTCTTGTGGCAAGCCGTCCTCGCGGATGATAGAAGCAGCTGGAAAATAATATCACTTTAGATATAATATCTATTTACTTAATTCAGGGAGATTAAAAAAATTAATTGGTTAACTATAATGATTGTGTTAATTTTTCTAAAATACTCTTTTAATAATGTGCATTTGATTTGCACTTAATAAAAATTCTCTTAATATGTATAATTATATTATATAGAGATATTTTAGGGGAAAAAATATAATTTAGAGAAACATTATATTAGAATTACATTGAAGACTAAAATATATTTTTTATATAACCCTTATATTTAGGATTGTAGAGAGTATTATTCAGTTGGAAGAATAAAAGATTAAATCATTTTTTAATAAGTTGATAGTAGGATTAGATTCATGTTTCATTCAACAGGGAGACGATGATGGAGAGGTCAGAGGAGTATGGGGTGAACTGGTTAGGAATTGGAATTCTCAAGTATATTTTTTGCGGGGCTTTGCTTTTGCCGTTGAGTATTGTGACGGGGTAATGGAATTGACTTGTAAAGAGTTGCCATAAGAAAAGTTTCAGCACGGCCTAAAATGAAACCACCATTTTGATTTAGATTATCCAATAGAAATTGAGCAGGAAAGTAGTTCTACAAACTCGATAGGGCAACTGTACGTAAGGTTTTTTTTTCTCAACTGAACTTGACAAGAATACACAATGTGTTCACCCACAAATATGGCCGTCATTCTCAATGACACCATAGCGACTCTGTAATTAATATTACAATGGCGGCTTCAAATGTCACATACATCAGCTACCAAGCGTCTTCAAATGTCACATACATCAGCTACCAAGCGTCTTCAAAGCGACACCACAGACAGCACTTATTCAGCAGCGTCTCACAACTACACCAGAAATCCCCCCAAATGAGATCTCCCCAAAGTCTAATTTCCAAGCTTACGCTTCACGGAAAACCGGCCAAACGCACACTGCTGGCACACCAAAACCTATCTACTATATTGCGTATTCCATCGTGTGCTTACGCTGCTGAGCCTGCTTGTTCGCATAGGTCTAACAGATTCAGGGTCTGCAACAAAAAGCGCAATGCATATCATCACCATATAAAAACTCACCTTTTTTATGCACAAACAAATTTTTACAAACCGGTTTTGCATGACACAATATTCTATCTTTACCTCGGGAACTGACAGCTCAAGACGGAATTTTGGACCATCATAGTGATGTAAGACTGGCCTGAATGCATCTTCTTCCAGCGCATTGCAAAGTTTTCTAACACGGATCCTCACCTACATACAAAGATGTATAGAACCTCTTCAATTCATTTGATATCTTAGGGATAAGTTAAAATATGAACCCTTCCCAAGATTCTACCTGAGCTGGAAACCTTGACTCGCCTTTGCATTTTTTATCCTCCCATGCAGTTGGTTCTATGTTAGAGCCCCCAAAACTTGCAGCCTGCAACAACAGACACTAAATAGTAAAGAACTCAACCAAATCTCTTCTTTATATTCTTCTATCAACTAGGAACTTTTAGTTCTCCATTCCTTGAAATATATTAACTTCCTTTTTAAACCCAGAGTACAGTGCAAAAGAGGATCTTGTACAAAACAAAAATTAAATAGAACCCACCTCAAAGACACCATGCAATTGATGAGTAGTGTAGTTATACAGGAAAAGAGGCAGCCCTGGTGTTATTGCCCGGACAGAATCCCGATATCTTGGTGGCAAACCTACCAAGACATTGCAACAGTTAACCCACAAGATAATCTGACTAATTATACAAACCATATGCAATCTGCACATGCCCCAATACACTATTCATGATAGATTGGTGTGTCCGAAAGTAATGAAATTGAAATCGTAGAGCACAGACAACTTGCAATTCAAACTAGGATAAAAATGTCTATGTTGTAACCCCATGGGCATCTGCAAAGGCGTGCACCATGCTCAAACTAAAGGTACCACAAAACCTTCCAAACAATTTTCACATAGATGCCTTTTGAGTTGCGAAACTCAAACCAGGAAAGTAAGAATGTGCAATTTACCAACTAGCTGACGCTTTAGGTCTTCTTGCATTGTGTCATTGTTACAGACAAAGATGTATCCACCAAGCACCTCATTTCGTGGGAGTGTCTCTGATGCAGGCAAGGTCTTGAACCTTTTGTCAGCTGCATTTGTGATGCCATTTTCATTGTTGTTACCATTATTTCCATTTTTGTTGGACTCCTTGTTCTGAAGATTGTTGTTATACTTGTTGCCACTAATGTTTGCCACTACGCTTGCATTGTTTTTTGGGTACACCACATTCATATTATAAACTCCATTCCTGAGGGAACTTTTGCCCATGTTTTCAGTAAACTTAGATTCCAGGTTCAGCATGCTGAAGTTCAGAGCGTCAAATTTGTTATCTTCCTGGATCCCAAACTTATCCCTTGACCTTGTTTCTATTGGGCCTTTCGATAGATCAAGGTTATTGACACGCTCTCCCTTTGACCTTGTTTGTTCAGCCAATTTAGAAGCAGCCATTAACCATTTATGATCCTCTGATGTTTTCGAGTGTCCTCGAAGCTCATCTCCCAATTGCCAAAAGCTGTGCATGCTGTCCATCTTTTGAAACCCTAGTAAGATTTAAAGTAGCCTGCACTTGTTAGATTAACCCAGACAAAAAAATAGCAACACGTGAGACAACACAAATGTTATGGTGGGGCAATGCTTCAGCGAACTCAGAATATCAAACTATTAAACCCAACAAAAAACAAGTCTACCGTAATTCAAAAGTCATGCTTCAACAATGTTCATGCACGGTAGAATTCAAAATGCAGATTTTTTGCCCTTGGTTCTTTCAGAGTAATTCCATAATTTACGGTCTTTCAATATAAATATTTTTCAACTTAAAGTGACATGGATTAAATATTCTTCCTAGAAAAAAAGGCTTTTGTTACACCTTCATGCAACTTGTACAACACTCAATACATTCAGGTGACCGTAATTCTAAGGACTAAAAGAAGCACTGAACACTTTATCCGGGACGGTGGTCAAAGGAAATCAGATCTAAGGCACACGAAAATTAAGAAAAGAATGAGCATTTTTTTAAGTATCTAACCTCAGATTAGAACACATTTTCCTTCTTCAATTCCACTCAATAGCAGGCTAAATTTTTTTTACTCCAGATATAGATTTCATACTCTTAATCAACTAAGATGATCGCATATAGCAAGAATTACCCTAACAAAGAAACTACATCAAAGATCGAAGGGAAGATCTATCGTATAGAATCTAGAACGAGGCCAAGCAAAATCAGCATAGTGAGCCGAACAAATAATCGATGAAAGAGGGAAGGAAGTGAAGGGAAGCTGATGATAATAGGTTTGACCAAGAGACTTAAGCAACTGATTCGAACAGATACATAGAACGGTATTAACAATGAACGAACCCTAGATTTGGAGATCTAGAAGAGAAGAGAGCACCTTTTCGCCGACTTGACTGTGAAACGCAGAAGACGCTAGAGAGACTGTCTGTAGAGCAGGTGGCTGGATTTTTATTGTCAGGGAAGTTATGGCACTTCTGCAAAGGCCCGTGAAGTTTTCTATAAATTACAAGATTTGCCACTCCAGTTAGGATTATAGGAGTGTGTGAGTTGTGATTTTGAATTTGCCTACAGAGAAGCTATGATTGGTGGCAATGACGTGGCTGCATTTAACATGATCCGTTCAGCGCCCCAACGGGTTCCGCACCGACACCAAAAATTAATGTAATTATTATTATTAGGATATTTAACCAAGCTGTGCCGCTAATCTCCAACTAATATTTTTGTTCATGTCCAAATAATAATTTGTGATGCGGAAACGATGGTCCCTTGAAGCGGAATAGTCAAATATGGGCGTATGTATATACGGTCACGTGTGTCGCCGCAATGCCACGTGATATGCCGACGGTATGTTGGAAACATGGGAAGGGCAGCTGAAAGATGAACATTCGTTAATGTTAAGAAAACAACCTGAACTACGAATTTAGGTCTTAGGTTTCAAATCCGCTTAATAATAACAAGAGCCACAAAATAAATTGTGGTTGGGGAAGCGTCAATTTCTTTTTATTTTTTTAGCTTAGAAAATGTTTATTTATTTTCTTCGTGGGCAAAGTGTGGGCGGATTGATGACCTGGTTGGTCCAATTACTCTGGTTCAACAACTTAGTTTAATTGGATTGAGCCTTTTTGTTTTTGGGATGGCAATGACATCCCAATAAAATGGTTTAATCATTAAAAAGATCCAAGAATAAGGTGAGCACATTTCTTTCTCATCGTTAATTAATCTGGATAGTCCAAATCAATTTTAGATAGTCTAAATTTAATATAATTTAATTTTTATATTTTAAATATTTTTGTTTTAATAGATATAAAATTTAAAATAAATATAATCTTATAACTGTCACTTTATTTAAAAATTAATTTATTATTGAAAAAATTATATATTAAAAAATATAAATATAGATTATTTATATTTGATTTGAATGGTATAGATTTCATCACAATTATAATTATTCAGTGCTCTTCGCTATGATGGGTACCAAATAAAGATCCCAACAACAAGTGAGTAAAATAAATTTGTTATAATTTCCTACATTAGAATTTTCTATTATATTTTTTTAATTATTTTCCTTAAAACTTCATAGTTATTTTTTTTAAGAAAATTGAAAAAAAAATCCTACACAAAAATTAATTGGTAAATGGTACATGAAATTCATAATATTGGTACTTTCTCAGTTTATAAAAAAATTAGTTTTTCAATCAGGAACTTTTCCCCAATTTTTTCAATTTTTCTTTAAACTTAAATGAAGTGGCCTCTAAGAATTAATATAGGTAAATATATAGGTTCTTTTATAAACGTAATAACTAATTTTTGTGTACCATATTGAATCCAATTAATTTGGGTAAAATTACACAAATCAATCCAATTTTAAAGATTTAAGAAGCAATTTGATAAAAGTGTCTTATGGTAAGAGTGGGAGGAAATAACACGTTATATTATTAAAAAAAAAGGCAATAAAAAATGGGACCGGACCGGCCAGTTTAAGTCGAAAATAGGTAAACTGGACTTGTGCCAAGTCTGGATTAAGCTGAGTCGTGACTCGGGATGAACTAGGATACCCGTTGCAACCCGTCTAACCCGCTGGCTTACGTGGATTAGATTACCCAGTCATCCGGGAAAAAACCTAAAACCCTTTGACTGATCTGGAAAAAATGGACATGTGGTGAAGATGATGGGAGGATAGGAGTGAAGAAGGAAAAGAGGACATAAGTAGATGAGCATTCTCAAACCTTTTTAGTTTTTTATTAAAAGGGGACGGTTGCCAATATAAAATTTTGGATTAAATACGTTTGAACTCATGTCAAACATTTTTGTGCCACGTCATTCTAGACGCCGGCGCAGAGTGTGTAGAATGAAAGCAGGCTTCAAAAACCATAAAACTGAACGCCGGAGCAGCAACCTATATGCTTCTATCAACCCTACATTCCCTTCTTTTCATCATCTACAAAACCCAAAATCCTAAAAATATAGCATCAAACAATGGACTTTGATCAACTTTTATTCTCTGAGCATGCCCGTAAGACTGCGGAAGATAACTACGCGGCAAACCCTCAAGACGCCGACGTCAGTGCTCTTTGTTTGTACCCTTTTCAATCTTTTCAATATATCAATTAATTTTGTTCCATCGATGAAGTAAGATTAGTGTAGTATCAGTCTCTGTTTACTGTGTGGAGAATGGCCTCGACGAGTTCGTTTTGGCTTATGGGAACTTTGTTTTCTAATCCATCTAGAACTTAACAAGATGGGGTGGCTCCTTACTAGAGTTGTCTCAGTTTCAGAGCAGTAATTCCGATGCGAAGAAGATGGTCCAAGGTGCTAATTTTTTGTTTTCCCCCCTAATATAATGACCGTTGAATACCATTTTATGTTGAGGTGATTACTGAAATTTTATAGGAATATCCAGTAGCTGCTGATGCATCTCCAGTTTATATAATCTAATTTTAGGATGCTGACTTGATTGGTGCAGATGCTATTTCGAAACTGGAGGAGGCATTGACGATTAATCCTAAGAAGCATGAGGCTCTTTGGTGCCTGGGAAATGCTCTTACTTCACGCGCACTTTTAACTCCGGAACAAGAAATAGCAAGAGTTGATTTTGATCAGGCATCTGAGTGCTTTCAGCAAGCTGTTGATGAGGTACACTTTACTCTTGCACCAATGCCAAGGGAAGCCCTTTATTTATAGTTGTAAATGTGCTGAAATAGTTGTGAACTTCTGAGTATTTTAGGATCCTGGGAATGAACTTTATCGCCAATCATTGGAAATGGCCACGAAGGTATTCTCATAACTTTTTGGCATCATGTTATTCAGCTGTTTCAGTTGTTGCAATTGCTCATTGCCATTTATCTTGTGAGATAGAGATGAGCGTTACCACTTGCTTAATTTTTTCATGTCTGGGTTTTCACCTGTGCGTCTGTCCTGGAGGAGAATTTAGCCTGAGATATTTAGATAACCACAAGTGATTCACAGAGACGAAATTCTGCTGAAATTTTAATTTATCAAGCGTTTTACCAACTTATTTTTCACATCAGATACTCTATTATTATTATTATTTGATAATATATGTTAACCAGTTCAATTACTAAAACCTGTTTCTCAAGGCTCCTGAGCTGCATAAAGGGATTCATGAGCAGGGTTTTGCTCAGCAGATAGAGGGGACTGCTGGACCTTCTATTTCATCTGGTTCAAAGGTGGGACTTCAAATTTTTATCTTCTTTCCATACGTTTCTTTTTTTAAAAAAAATTAGTGGCTAATTTAGGACATGGAATTACATCTTTGTCTCCTGACTTCTATTGGCACCTGTAGCATCTCTGTTAAAGGCATTATCGAATTTTATTTCTACTGGTATTAGGATAAAGTTCTATTGTTCATTTATCAAAGTACGGTTTTTAATCCGCATATGCATTTAAGGGGTATGCCTTCAGTTGGAAAGAGGGGCCTTTTTATTATAATAAATCATACTTTCTGTTGAACTCTGATGATATTTAAGTATGCATCTTTTTATATGTTTATCTGTGAAGAATCAGGTTCTATAGTGTACTTAGAACTCATTCCTCTCAGGCCATGTGTTCAGAACTATGAGTATGTTCTGTGTACCTTTAGTGGGAAAAAGGTGCCCGTTGAATAGAACTCACCATACCAACCCTTCAAATTGATGTCTGTGTTTGTGTTGTGTGTAGAGAACTTGAGTCAGAATCTAGGCATCTCATGAGATGGTTATCTCTTATGGCTTTTGCTTTGGTTTGTTCATGGACTGTTATTCATTTCTGTTGCCTTAGCATATCTTGAACTTGAATTATCCTTCATTAATGTTGTCAGGCATCAGTTTGCAGACATGACGATGAATACGTTTAACTTTTGGTTGTATGTAGATGTTGAAAAAATCATTGGTAGAAAACCGGATTATAGTAGAAATGTTATGTAGTTCTGGTTTCTTTCTGAGTCATTTCATTTCATTTTTCCTTGATCTATTTGTTCTCTTTTTCAGACCCAAAAGAAAAGGCAGAGCAGTGATCTGAAGTATGACATAGTTGGGTGGATAATTTTGGCTGTTGGCATTGTTGCATGGGTGGGATTTGGAAAACCACACCCGCCAACTCCTTCTCCTTCACCTCTTCATTAAGTCAAACATTTGAATCGATTCTAAATTTCTTTCAATTATGGTTTAGGTTCTTGTTATTCACTTATGGACCACTTATCACATAATTTATGCTTCGCCGGCTAATCATTTACTCATCCGCCATAGGAACATTTTCGTATTTGGATTGAATTAAGCATCTTTTCCTTCAAGCAGATATTTCCAGCAGCACTGGTTTCGAAATCTGTACACTTATATTTTCTGTATGTTGTCATCCACTGCTATTCCTTTGGGCGGAGGGAAAAAAAAGGCCCAAAGTTTGTTTGCTGAATAAACGTAGTAATTTCCAATAGGGACAATGGAGGTTGTGAAATTAAGGATATGGAATGGGGGAAATTATTGTGACAGACATATGCTAATCTGCCATAAATAGCTGAATATCATCCTTGGGACTTCCCACCTGAAGCTTAAAAAAACTCTTACTCAATTTTAAAGCGTAAAACCGTTTTATTTTAAATTAAATTTTAACTATAAGATTTCAATTATTTTTATTTTTTATTCAATATTTTTTAAATTACCCTTGTCAATTTCACATTTTTTTTTTATTTTTGTCTCCACCTTTAATGTTCTTGCTCCTTGGGGTATTTTCTCTTCTTTTTTTTTTTTTGCTCCTTGGGGTATTTTAAGGAGAGTGATATACATTTTCTTACACAATAATAATAAATACTTGATTTAATCAATTTTATTTTTTTAAAATTAATTAAATAAATCTTATATCTTATAGTTGACGAAAATTGCTTCAAAAATTATGGTAAGGTAAGACAAGTCTGACACCTTACCGGTTACGTTGTAAGGATGAATGGCCATTTACACTGTCTTCAGGCTTACTCTTAAAGACGAAACAGTGAAACTTCATTAATGCATCTTAGTCGAAAATTTGAAATTTTCAGCATCGAGAAACAGCTGTTAATGATTCTTTTTTCCTGTTTTCTCATAGAAATGAGGAATTTTGTGGGAGATTGAACTGTTACTCACTTCCTTGAACCAAACATTTAATTCATACCTGTTGATCTATGTGAAATTGAGGGCAATGTATATAATAAAAAGTGAAATTGAGGGTAATGTATATAATAAAAAGAATTAGTTAATTTTTTTAAAATAAATATAGGAAATTAAATAAATTGGTTATAATTAAATTTAACCTCTCAAAATAAATTTATATTATATACTCTTCAAAATATTAAAATTAGTTAATTAATTCTCATATTAATTATAATTAATTCATTTAATTTTATAGATTTATTTAAAAAATAAAAAACCTCTTATAATTAACATTGGAGCGGGTATATTACGTTGAGTTCATGTCTCGAACATGAAGGCTCATGAATGATAGAATAGTGGTCCTCACCTTTGAATACCTCTTGAGTTATTAAAATGGAAAATCTTTTATGGTCCCTGCTTGGGACCATAAATTGCTTGCCACAGTTTTGATTTAATTTTGGTCCCTTTGGATTACGAAGCTGTGATCTATTGGATGGACGATAAGGTTGCTCACCCACATTCATACAAGATCTGATTTTTTCACTTCTTCATTCATTTCCTCTCCGTTTTCCTTCTTAATTCCTTCTATTTCAAATGAGTGTTTTTTTTTTTTAAAAAGAAGGGTAAAAATAACTTCATTACGTAGAAAAAGCAAAAAAGATAATATATTTAAACTGTGATTGCAAAGAATCTAATTTCATAATGGCGGTCATAATTGTCTCAGTTAGAAACAAAAAATAAAAGCAATTGGAAGCCATCAATGTCTGTTGTCTAGATTGGGACAATCTCATGTTCCGTAATGAAACCAGCTGGATATGAAAGCCTGAATTCTTTCTTCTCTTATTTGCTTCCAGCAAAGTAAAAGCCTGCCTTCTTCTTATCTCACTCACTTTTTTCTGTTAGGAGAATTTAAAGCTCTGTTGCTTGTCACAATTGAATATTATCAGCATCAATTTTACCTTCCAAAAATGCAGAAAAGCTGACATTAGCTCAGGGAAAAATAAGTGCCTTCAATAGTAATAGTTCAGCAGTGTAATATTTTGTGTTTCTTATAAGGAAAAAAAAAAGTTTCGAATTGGCGAACAAAAAGTAACATGGGATTTTTGAAGTTATTGAGAGAAGCAGTTATGACGCTGGCAGTAACGGTTGTGGTTGTTGTTTTGAGGGTTTATTGGTGTCTTCCTGCATTTAAAGCTTTTGATGAACGTTGCACATTTAATTCCCATTGCCAATTAACTGCATTGTGCTTTCTTCCCAGCAACCTCAACTCCAAACAAACTGTTCATCTTTCTTCACCTTTTGGCTTCAATGCGTCTGAGAATACACGGTCGCTGGTAATATGGCTACACTCAACTTTCTTCATCTTCTTCCTCTTGTATTGATAATGGTGGCTGAACAGTCAAGCCTAGCAGAATCATCACTTCTCGTTCATTTTAGTCGTGCTCCACCACCTCGTACCCGGTCCTCTAGCGCCGTCTTCCAGTTCTTGGTTAAGAGGTTGGATGGTACCAATGCTTGCAAGAGAGGTGTTTGTTCATTTTCCTGTGAGGTATGTGGTTTCTCCTTATCATTCCATTGTTTCTGAAAGTGTTCAACCGGGTCTTGAATGTGATGTAATGAGTGTTTTTGAAGCAGCTTGATGGCACGGCTTTTCCTTGCGGAGCTAATGGCATTGTGCTGAGGAACTTAACTATAAATGGTGAGCATAAGTTTCTTCTCAATGTTACTACAAACAAGGGAGAAAGAAATTCATCAACTTACTCATGGTTTATAGGTAACCACCCACATTCTCTCTTGTTTGAGTGAAAATTAAAGAGAAATGTCAATTTCTCTTATTTTTTACTTTGTTTTCTGATGGTTTCACAACAGACAGAATACCTCCAACTGCAATCATCTCTAGTAAACAGACATATACAAATGCCAAGAGGGTATTAGTTGATATCACATTCAGCGAACCATGCACTGGACTTGGTGGACTTAATTGTCTGAACTCATCAAACTGTGATGTAAGTTGGTTTCTAATGACTAGCTAGAACTATGGTTAGTAAGAATCTGTCATTGTTTCTTAAAAAGTTTTCAATATTGAAATGATGGTTCTCCGGCAAGGTCTTCGCAATTGGTCCCGCCGATGTGCGTGCTTCTTCTCTGCAAATTATTAGATCAGGCACTCACTATAGTCTTGAAGTGATTCTCTACTCAGAAAGCGTGTATGGGCGTGCAGTAATCCAAGTTGCAGATAATATTTGTGCAGATCAAGCTGGAAATATGTTCAAGAGAACCAATAGTTCTTCTTTGATCATTCGCTTCGGTAAGGTTCAAGTTGCCAATTTTTTGTACTTAGGTTATGTTTAATTTGTATTGTTATGGCACTGACTGAACAGTTTGATGGCTTAGATAGAAGACCAGTTACAGTAGATTTCTGGACTTCAGTTCCGTCACATGAGTTGGTAATTAACAAATTCCCAAGAACAGTTACTGCAACTAGCAAAACAGAAGACCTGATAATTTTCTTGGAATTCAGCATTCCCTTAAGAAATTCAACTAAGCAGATTCTCAACTCATTACGTGTCAATTCTGGTATCTTAGTTCCTTTCCACGTCAGACATAATGAGACCCGTCGTTTTGCTTTTCAAGTGAGCAGATAACTTATCTGAATCCCTTATGCTGTTTTGTAATAATCATATTCCTCTCTACTGATGGGTTTATGGTTTTCATTTTGAAGCTCAAGAACATCTCAGGAACTGAGATCATCACGGTTGAATTACTAGCTTCTTCAATATTTGGCAGGACAGGCACTCCTGTCTCACCTGTTGCTCCCATTACATTCCTTTATGGTATGCCTTACTCTGCTCACCAGATTACTTCTCTTAGCAGCTTTTACTTTAACCTAAACCCTAAATTTTTCTGGCAGACTCAATGAAACCTGGTGTTACACTAAGGACCAGCTCACAAAGTGTAACAAAGGAATCTCACATCAACATAATTGTTGAGTTCACGAAGCCAGTCTTTGGCTTTGATGCCACTATGGTAGAAGTAATGGGAGGAAGACTAATCAAGCAAGTGAATTAGGCAATTCAGTATATACATACATACATATATATATATATATATATTACTAACAAACAAGTTCATGATCCTCTCTACATGACGATTCATGTAAAGTTAAAATTATTGCCATTTTAAGCGGTTTAATTTTGATTTATGTAGGTTAAAGGAATTATCAAGAGCTCTATACTCGTTGTCTGTCCAAGCAGTAACTCAAACGGTGGTGTCAGTTACCGTTCCTGCAGGGAAGGTAACTGATATTTCAGGAAACGAAAATATGGCATCTAACCAAATTGAAGTAAAGCATTGTATGAATAATTCTTTTCATTCTGCATATGATTACTATTCTATTACTTACTGAACTTCCATTTTCTTAGCATCAAGACTTAATGCTCTTTATTTAAATCAATCAATTAGTTGCAGGATGAGTGATGTTCACTTACAGAAATACCTGATACATTAACACAACAATGTAGAATCTCATGAGTATATATGTGTAACAACGTGTTAATCTTTAAGCAGAGCTTCAGATGTTACTATTTTTGTATTTACAACCTGGACATGATCTCCTCAGATTCCAGTCCTGCAATGTCCATTGCATTGCATTCATTTGTGAGCGCTGGGACAATTGCTACATCACTAGTAGCTGCTATATTTTCACTGTCCTCTGCAAATCTAGAAGCAATAAGCACACTTGCTTCAGGAGGTACAAAATGTGCTGCTCCCGGTCCATCGACGAATCTGCATGTAAATATTGAAGAATTTGGTAACAATTATGGATTTCTCAGAGCTCAAAAATATATATAATCTCTAAAGAAGTATGGGTTGCCTTGCAGGGAATGATAGGACACCTACAGATCTTTGCCCTCTCAGGTTGGTTTTCAGTTAATCAACCTATTGAATACTCTGAGACGATAAAAGGTCTCCGGTGGCTCATACCCCATCGTAAGCTTCCTTGGAAAAATGTTGGTACTTCAACCTCAGACAACAAAGGTTTTCCAGAAGAAGAAAAATTAAGTATAACTGATGGCTTGTTTGTGGGGGCCAAGTCTCATAACAGGGACCACCATCAAAATGACTTTACAAACTCTTCATTCGCGCAACATTTAGCCGCACTTCCAAGTGAGAATAATTCAAAACTTGGCTGGCTTCCCGGTCAACGCAACCTAATTATAAAGAGTACATCCTTTGGTCAACCTCTAGGTTCTGGTGAATATTTTAGTTATTTCTTGGTGAGTATGCAGTACCATTTTTTAGAACGTGTACATAAGTATAGAACATTTCACAGTTAAATTATTTACCTTGTAGAGGGGAGAACCGATGTCAGCAAGCAATGCCATCAAGAAACTAGGAAATCACGAAGGGTATAGATTCAAGACAATCACCGTCACAAGACTTGTAGTTTTGTTATATCCACAGGTGACAGAATGAACTTCTGATTTTGCAAGGATAAAATTTCTGAGGTTGTTTTCTAACAGGTGGCTGGACTTGGAGAAGAACTTGTTCTGGCTTGGTGTGGGAGGAGGCAGCTTAGTTTTACTTCATGTTTTCATTATATTATTCTTGAGATGGAGGACCGGAATATCACCTCAAGGCAGTCTATCGGTTCCTAGGTTTGAGCTCCTTTTTCTGATTCTCATGCTGCCATGCATTTCTCAGTCTTCAACGTTTGTAATTAAAGGTAAGAGACTACTTTTTACTGTCTCATTTCAATCATCTATATTTGCAGGATTTTGTACACTGATGTGTTAAGACTATTAATGTGCAGGTGGTACAGCCAGGGGAATTATAACCGGGGCTTTATTGTTAGCAATTCCTGTAGCATTCATCTTTTCAGTATCCCTCTTTCATTTCATTGCAATTTTCTCTGGAAATTTTGTTCAGTATAAAGAAGTGGGGCATTTAGTAAAGGAAGAAACATGGTACAGCAGGTTCTGGTTCTTCTTTACTGGGAGGTCAACAAATGGAAAGTGGTTTTACACAGAACTGTCTTCATCATTCCTTCCAAGATTTGGGATTCTTTTTGATAGCTGGAAGGGCTGTCCAGTGCCTGTTTTTGATGATGAAAATGATTCAAACACCAGCATGAAGTATGCTGAAATTGGTCAAAGTGTGATTGGAAGAATGAAAGCAGTCAGCTCAGATGGCAGCAATAAAGAAATCAAAATTCCATTGTCTAAGAGGGTTTTGGGCCGGGCGAGATCATTTTACATCGTTCTCGATCTATCAAGAAGGGTTGGTTTGGGAATCATATCTGTTGCTTACTCATCAGAGAGAACAAGTAAAAGTCTGCTTGCATTGATAATCACATCAATACAGTTCGTTTATCTTCTTACCTTCAAACCATACATAAAGAGGAGCGTCCAAGTAGCAGAAAGCGTTTCCCTCTTGTGTGAAGCAGGCGTGTTTGGTACATTCATCGTTCAGAATAGCTCAAACCAGATTGAAGCCGAGACATGGGGATTGGTTCTGTTAATTCTTTTTCTTGCTTCTTTTATTGCTCAGCTTATCAACCAATGGTATACTATGATAACATCACTTTCAAGATTCTCACAGCCTCACAAGAATTCTTTGATGCATGGAATCAAACTTGCTGCCAAGGGAGCTATCTTGCCTTTCCTTCCAAGGCAACATTGGTGTAGGGCTATGCAAACGTCTTCCGAACCAAATGCAGGGATACTACCAGTAAATCCTATGAGTTCAGAAACAGAATTTGAAAGAAGAAATAGAAGAGGATATATGGATCCAACAAACGCCATGACTGCTACTATAGTTCCTGTGCTCAGTTCGGCTTCACCAAGCCCCAATCTTATTGAAACAAGAGATCCGACTCCGGATGAGCATATAGAAGTTGAAGGTAAATGGTTAAAAGGGCACAAGGCTGGGCCAAGAAATGAGTTAAAGATGTTGAGGGAGCTGGCAAAAGCTAGTTTCTCTGGGAATTACCAAGTTGGAGAAGCCAGTACCAGCTACAGCTGGAAGAAATAAGTCTCCCATTAAGCAAAGATGCAGATCCTAATTCATTGTTTTTTTGGGAAAATTCAATTTCCAATTCTTCAATTATCTTTGTATATCTTCTCTTGTATGTTAATGCTCAAATGACGCCCTGATCTAATTTTGTGAGAAGCCAATTCAACTAAAATTATCTTGTGCATCTGTATAATAAGATTGAAATATCCCGATACCATATATATCATCCGCTGTTTAATTTGCCCTGAGAAAACGTTCAACAAATGATTTTCTTTATGCAGCAGAAATGCAACTCTGCAGCCAAAAACTTGAAGACGCTTAGAAATGAGAAGAACGCAGTTGTAACTACACCTGAACTATCAAATAAACTTGAGTCCTATAAAACACAGGATAGATCAAAAACATTTTATATATACCACTTAGGTTGTGTTAGGCAAAATACAATTCAAAGCATTGCTAGGCTGATATACTAGCAGGCAAACAGGGCAACGAACAACGAAGTCACTACTATAATACTCTTCTGGGAATGCAAGTGTAACACCATAAAGTAAGTAGTCAGCAGGAAACAATCATCCTTAATACCAAAAAATTGAAATAATGTGGTAATACAAAGTTTTTTTTTTAATCAATTTTTGTAGAGGGAACAAAATATTAAGTGATCAGAGAGGGAAAAAGGAACAAACAAAAGTAGCACTAATACATTAACTATTATTACAGGAAGGCTATAATATATATTAGGGTGTTAAGTTTCAGAGAAGTTAAAAAATCTCCATCCATCGTGAACACATGGACTGGACCATTGCCATTCAAACTGGGCATAACAGAAGCCTTCTGATATTTTCCAACGAGCTTCTCGAAGAAATTGGTCTTACCCTGCAACGAAATCAGCTCCATCCAATCAAACGGATTCTGAACATTATATATCTACCCGTATCCCAAAGCTCCCAGCAGCCTGTCGGCTACAAACTCTATGTATTGGCTCATAAGATCGCCGTTCTTCCCCACCAGAGCACACGGCAAAGCATCCACACACGAACTCTCTCTATATATCCACCGCGTCACGAACGATACTCTTCACCCGCTCCTCGCTCAGCTTCTTCCTCAGCAGCGAATACAGCAGGCAAGTAAAGTCACAGTGAAGCCCTTCGTCTCTTGAGATCAGCTCGTTCGAAAAGGTGAGACCCGGCATCAACCCGCGCTTCTTCAGCCAAAATATCGCGCAGAAGCTGCCCGAGAAGAAAATGCCCTCCACGCAAGCGAAGGCGAGCAAGCGCTCTGCAAACGATTCCGAACCATCGATCCAGCGGAGGGCTCACTCGGCCCTCCTTGCCACGCAAGGAACGGTCTCTATGGCGTGGTTGCCGCGCCGCCCGTATGGGCCTGACTCATATGAACTCAACCCATTAGTCGTTTTATTTTAAATTGGGACATCAGTTAATATATATATATATATATGAGAATAAAAACTAAAAATATAATATTATCATATTATTGTATATTTTAGTTTTAGAATTTATGCACGTCTCTCTCAATATAAGTGCCTATTCTAAAAATTGAGGATAAGGCCAAAAAAAATATAACAGGGTTTTATACTGTTAGAATAACAAATAACTTTGTTGAGAGAATCAAAACTCATTTAAGTGATTTCTACGTCTCAAAATAATTAATTTTTAAATTATAGGCGGATAGTGTATAATTTCTAAAAAACAAACTAAAAATATAAAAATATATAATATACTGGGCCCGGCTACACCTCAGTATCCAAACCAGCTTAGTAAGTCAATTTGGGCTCGGATCTTCTCTACCTCTGTTTTGAATTGGAAATTGGACTTAATTATCATTGATATTATTAAATGTTTTTAATACTGAGATTTTTTATTTTTTGTTGGGGCGGTTTTGCCGTCCATGTTTTGTAATTATTTGAATTAATTACTGCCATGGGATAGTGTATAATTTCTAAAAAACAAACTAAAAATATAAAAATATATAATATACTGGGCCCGGCTACACCTCAGTATCCAAACCAGCTTAGTAAGTCAATTTGGGCTCGGATCTTCTCTACCTCTTTTTTGAATTGGAAATTGGACTTAATTATCATTGATATTATTAAATGTTTTTAATACTGAGATTTTTTATTTTTTGTTGGGGCGGTTTTGCCGTCCATGTTTTGTAATTATTTGAATTAATTACTGCCATGGGATAGTGTATAATTTCTAAAAAACAAACTAAAAATATAAAAATATATAATATACTGGGCCCGGCTACACCTCAGTATCCAAACCAGCTTAGTAAGTCAATTTGGGCTCGGATCTTCTCTACCTCTTTTTTGAATTGGAAATTGGACTTAATTATCATTGATATTATTAAATGTTTTTAATACTGAGATTTTTTATTTTTTGTTGGGGCGGTTTTGCCGTCCATGTTTTGTAATTATTTGAATTAATTACTGCCATGGGATGAACACAGCCGAACCCATTGTCCTTTCACGATAATTCCAACAAACAAATTACCGTAGCCGCCGACATCATTTTTGTTTTAATGATGGATCTATTTAAACTGACTACATCATCCTAGGGGAAATTTTTGTCCGGCTCAAGGCATGCGAGATCTAATCTAATGTGAAGCTATTCCATTACTAACCCAGTCCTTCGCACACTAATGACAAGTTGGCTATTCCCTAGACAGAGAAGAACTGCTCACAGAACAATATTGTAGTAATTATAGGTGATACAGACTGGTCTGTAGGCTATTTTACTGCTTTCTTCTACGTGATACAGAGTTTGATCCAACTTCACGCTGAACAGCTCTAGGGACAAATGTCAAACCACGTGTGCCGGCGACCGAAGCCAACAGATGATGGAGTTGAGTCCGAAGTACTCAATTTAGAGACTGCCGTTACAAGGCCATCCATGGTTGCATTATCCACTTCCATTGTTCTTGTATCATTCTCCTTGTGTGTAGCTTGTTTCCGTTGAATCTTCTGCCTTTGTTTCTTTGATGGTCGAGCAGCCTTCTTCAAAAACTCAAATGAAGTGGGGAACTTACGCTTGTCAATGAGAAGCTGTTGCCTACTCTTGTAGTTTTTAAACTTTAAACCACGGCCAAACATTCATACTGTTAAACAAAGATACAAGGATCTCGTTAATTTCTCAGCCCTCTGAATAAGGAAGAAAGGATGTGGAAGCAAAAATGATACGTATGTAGAACTTTAAACTTTCAAAACAAGTGTAGAGTCCCGGTTTATAAAAGGGGGAAATAAGAACAATTGTGAAATCCTAATTCCATCAAGAATTCAATCTCAATTCTTCAAATAAGACTCAAGATGTATGATAAAGCAATTTTAAAAGTAAACATTACATGCTACAGATATGAATAGAAGTTGGGAATACTTGCCACATCATAGCCACGAGCAGCCTTTGCTTGAAAGAAAGAATCATGCACTTCAGAAACATGTATGCTTAGCAGGCGAGATGTCGGGTAGACTCTAGAACACCCTGAACAAGAGGCAGCATGCCGAGCATTATAATGATTCTCGAATTCCTCCAAGGAAATCAAGCGTGCTCCACAACCAGCAATGGGACAAAAGACTTTACAGCACAAAGAACAGCAAAAGGATCAGGCACATGTGGGGCAATTTTATTACCAGGCGTGAATACCATCATACTGAACAAGTAAATTCTTTAACAGACTAAGGTCTTGAGTGTGTGCAAAATTTCCTTATGCTATGTAGAACAACAGTTGAAGTATTAAAAATAACATACAAAATTCCACCGCAGCAACCTCAAAAACTCCACATTCCAATAGCTTCCATCAAACGAGTAAGACATAAACGCAGTATATTTGGTTAACACACTTCACTTCAGGCGTCTAGTATATCATATAGTATGAGGGATCATCAATTTTTCTTTCTTCCTTTTTGGTCTCAGGAGCCAACTTCTTAAAAGTATATAAATAGACCAGCCTAGATGCCATCATAATCATATAGGGGAGCTTGCGCATTAAAAATATGGAAATGGTGAATATCAAAAGGTAAAAGCAAATCGATGCTTTACAGTATACAATAAGAACCAGCAAGATAACCACAATCACCTGTATTCATCTGGTACTAAAAGCAGTTGCTTCTCTTCGGCAGTTAATTCCAAGGCAATCTTGAAATCAAACAAAAGGTTTCCGCTTGAATTTTCAGTAAGTGCTAGGATTAAACTGACAAAAAAGATCGAAACAACACTGCAACAAACACAGATAGAGTGTAGGAAATTAAAAACACGGCTACATTTCAAAATGTCCGTCACGAGGGAAATGAAACAAAACGACACTCTTAAAAACCGTAGCAGCTTTCGATTGAGGCAGAATTATAACTTAACGGGGATGGGGGACGAGTTTGGTAACATGACATTTTGGGAAATATACATCGATAGAATGAAAGGGGGGAAAGAGAACCTGTTTAGCTAGAAGTTAGCGTTCGATGTTACCGGGAGCAAAGAAAGAAGAGTCCGGGCCGAAATGGAGACGGATAGCTTTCCAGTACGGGAACCCTGATTCTAATTTCTGCTCTGCATCCATCGCCATGGGGGGCGGCCTTGTTGCAGGTGCGACGGACAAAGATGGCCAGGGAGACAAGCGGAGCCGGAGGGTGAGATTCATGTTTGGGAAAAATAATTATTTAATTTTCACGACTTTACAACTTAATTTTTATAGTTTGACTCCTCGCAATTTAATCTGCAATTTAATATTTTTGTATTTATCCTTAATTTTTAAAAAACAACTGAGCCTTTCATAACTCGTACTATGTGGCCCTGATGTGTTAAAATTTATCTGTTTGGCATCCCTATGAGCACCAAGTCAGCCTAAATAAAATCACAACTAATTTTTTTTAAGCTCCTCTTTGCATATTCAGTTTCCGCGCATCGATCCAAGACGAGTTCCGTCCTTCGATTCAAAACAAGAAGCCCAACCCCTCCTCTCTCATACAAGACGACCAAAGATGCCTCTCATCGATCTTGGATGAGAAGAGGAAAGTCAAGAGAGAACGCACCAAGAACCAAGTGGATTGGAAGGAAGTGTTTGATAACACAGCGCAAGAAGCCACTCTCGCAGCCAAGGACATGACGAACTAGGTATGAGATTGGGGTTACCAGCAAGGATAATTGAACTGGGTACGAAATCTCTTCCGCTGCCTTGGTTCTGATATCCACCGATTGCATTTGGAGGTCCTTTAGGTTTGAGCTTCTCTACCTTTGTTCCAGCGACAGCGTTTCTTAATCTTTTTTGTGTATTGCAGCATCAGGGGCCAAATCAAAAGGTGAAAGGAAATCAAATTCAAGTGGGAAAGGAAATCAGATACAGGGGTGGAATTTAAGATGAAGTGAATCGAAGGACGGGACTCGTCTCGGATCGATGCGCGGAAACTGAATATGCATAGCAGGGAAGAGAAGCTTAAAAACATAGCTGTGATTTTATTTAGTCTGACTTGGTGCTGATAAAGATGCCAAACAGATAAATTTTAACACATCAGTAACCACATTGGACGAATTTCAAAGGACTCAGTTGTTTTTTAAAATATGATGATGAATAATTAAAAAAAAATAAAAATTGAGTCACGACTAATCAAATTATAAAAATTAAACAAATAATTTTCTCTTATTTTTTGGTAAAGAAGATGATAAGAATTTCAAATATTTTCTTGTCTTGTCGAAGGATAAGAAAAATAATTTGGAGAATAGATATCGTTAATAAATTATTTATTATATTTTTATTAAATTTTAATTTCCCGGGGTATAAAAAAACATTTATATTAAATTTAAGTTCTTAAAAAAATCTTCAAGTTAAGAAAATAAGTAAAAGAAATTGATTATAGTAGAAATTGGATGAGTCCCATTCCATCTTCCAAATTTAAAGAGGAGGAATAAGAAGCATTAGGTTAATGAAGTTACAGATGCTTTGAGCCTCCTCTTTTCCAATTTTTTTTCACAATTAAATAATAGGCTTCCATACATAAATGTTGGCCCCAAAAAAGCTTCCTGAGAGTTAGGTTTCTTTTTTTTTATTATTATTTTAACTCAGAAAAAACTTGAAAAATTTATTAAAAATCTCCTATTATAAAATTTATTGTGGACTACTAAGTATCCAAATTCTTGACTTCAAAAATTGCAAGGGACCTTAAGATGTATCTTTAAACAATTTTTTTGTTCTAGTAAAACTGTGCGAGAAAAAAAGAGTCCTGGTAAAAGGACCCGCACCTTGCAATTTGCAACCCGTGATCTACGCCATCAGAAAACAAAATTAAGTACTACTCATAACTCCAAAAAGAATCCAACGAACAAACTTCTTTTTCCTAACTGAAAATAGAGCTAAATGTGAAGAAAATGACTAATTATTTCAATCAATTGCTTGACAGCACAAGCAAATAATACAGCATGTTATTATTGACAAAACAATGCCGATGACTATATATATGTGTGTGTGTAGCAGCTAGATGGGTGGAAATCACCGAGCAAAACCACTGAATGAAACCTATCTGTTTCTTTCCCTGTGTTGGGTGTTTCAGCCTCAGGAAAAGAGGATCCGGTGCTACCTCTGAACCTTTAATCTGATACAATACACTTGAAAGAGAACAACAGCCAAAATACATGTAATCCAAACACAGTGATTACCCAATATTTCTTGTGGTAGATTTCCCATATAGGTGCGCGTAAACTGTCTTAGTTCGGCGCACAAGAACCATGCTTAAAACAGCTGCCACAATACAGAGACCAGCCATGAGTCCACAAGTCAAGAAGAAGCAAATGGAACCCTGACATTTTGGAGGTTCAGCGGCGTTGACCACACGTGACAATAATGATCCTGGATGTTGTTTCTCTGCTTCATAGTCATAGATTCTGCTGGCAATTAGACTAGAGAAAATAAGAGTTCCTGAAGGATTTGCCAGGGTAAGGAAATTGTACATAGCACCGAAATTTCTGAGACCAAATAACTCAGAAGCAGCAGCAGGAACAATTGACCAGTGGGCCCCATAACCAAGCCCAACCAGTAGTGTGCTAACGTACATTGCCCCAGGCCATCCCATTGCTATGAACACATGCCCACAAGCCATTATAAGTTGAAACCCAGCCAATGCAACTGGCCTTGGAAATGCATAATCCCTGCTCAAAACATTACATGAAATGAATCAGAAAATATGGTTTCAGAACCATGATTAGTGTTATAACTATGAACTAGCTCCTTCACCTCACTACAATCTCAGAGATGTAGCCGCCTCCTACACGGCCGAGAAAGTTCCAGATACTGATCATGGACACGAATATGTGTGTGTTGTCATACTGCAGAGACTGGCTTATCTGACCCAGGTTGTCTATCACAGTCAGCCCTGATCCTGAACCCAAGACAAGGGATAGGAAAAGAAGCCAAAAATCTGCTTTGATCAAAGCTTGTCCCAAGGTGAAGTCCTCCCCTCTGTGAGGTCCTCTCCTCCCCTTGACTCTCACTGCCCCTACCGCGGCTGCTTGGACTAGTTTTGATTGTAATTGCGCTATACGCTTCTTCCTTTCTGATGAAGGAAGTGAGTCCACATCCTCAGGCTTCTCATCTTCCACCTCACTCAGTATTACTTCAGAATTACCCCGTTCTAGGGTCTCGGGCTGAGGAAGCAGTACTGCTTCTTCTTCTGAAGCTTTTTGCTCTGAGAAAAAACTCATTGAAATAGGAATGAAGATTGGGACGAGGAGGATGATGAACAAGACTGCTGTGAAAATCATAACAACGCTATGATTCAAGGTTACTAGATCTTGAACAAGCATGACTCCCATCAAATAAGCAGCCAACAAGAGGCACACACTGTAAACAAATATGAAGCTTTTGTCATCCGAAGGCCTAATTTGCTTGTGACCTTTGACAGGTCTGATAATGAACATCAGACCTATCCCTACCAAAGCGGGACCAACTGCAACCATGAAGATCAGAGACGCGTGATCAGGGGAATGGATCATAGCATATATTTGAGTCAAGATTGCACCACTCAGCCCTGCAAAGCCCTTCAGAATTCCAACCACAGGGCCTCTGCTTTTTGGGAAATTTTGAATGGAGGACACCAGAGCAACTGTGTTGAAGTAAGTTTCACCATTTGTTCCCACAAATATAAGAACACACATCTGCATGCTCAGAATTATTAATTACATAACCCAGGCAATTCCTCACATAACAATTGAAAGACTAGTTCTCATAATTAAAAGGATATGCCGATATAGACAAACCTTCAAGACTCAAAGATGTAAACAAATTTAAGTTGTAACCAATGCGTCCTTAATTGCAATGAACAAATATAGTAATCAAAATTGGATTGACAATCCGAAACGCTCTCCATTTTATTTATCTATAAAGCAAAGATTAGGTTTTTTTAAAAAAAAGGCATTATTGGACATCTAAATTGAGCTCCTCAGAGCCCAGCAAGCTTATGATGCTCATTAGCAGTAGATAAGGGCTTCACTTTTTGAGCTTAGCTCATTATCATGTCAAAAGCTGACATATTAGAGTTGAGACAGAGAAATTGAATTGAGTGAAACCTCACAGATTCTTGCAACAATGGTCATGTCGCCTCTATGACATCAGATCACCATGTTTACAGTGAGAATCGTCAAGTTTTGGGTTATGCCTAGTGTAGCTGCGCAGCTCATCTTTCACACAATTCTTTTACCTCCATCAACTTTGGAGAATACGTAAGAGGGTGGCTGCATCAACTTTTAACACCATCGTTGAAGAAAGGAAAAGAAGAAAAACGACAAAACTTTTGCATGTCAAAACTAAGTGAATATTCGTTTCGGAAAGAAGAGCCTGTTAAGATTCAACTTTTTGGATGCGGCAAATGGCCGGTTAATCTTTTGGTTACGAAGTCCTTCCTTTTTATGAGGAAGAAATAACCCTTAATCTCCCGATATCAAATTCCCAGTTTCATGGAGTTTTGTCCTGGAGAAATTCGACTCTGTATAACAGCTAACTTGGTTCCTTGCTGCCACAAGTTAACATTTATTCCATCCTTGGTTCATCCTGAAAACAGGTTTTCGCCTCCTCGTATGGATATAAAGTAAAGTCAAATCAACAAAGACGAATCCACTGGCTTGATCGTCCCATTTCAAAATATGTTGGATTCCTCTCTAAGAGGCATAATAGCTTGGAAGCAAGTTTTACCAGGGAGCAGAAAAAGGAATGAAAAAAAAGGACAATCAAGCAAGCAGACAAGGAATTTTAAGACCAATTAAAATCTTCCGATTAAGTACAGTTTAAGACGAAAGAGAGGGAACCATCCAAGGATTGAAAGTAACTGCGATCAATGGAAATCATAAACACAGAAGAGTCCAAAATCAGAGAGAAGGGAGAGAAAAACTCACAGCCCACAAAGGCAAAGTGGGAGCTCGACCAGTGACGATAAGCCAAACCCAGCCATATCCAACAAAGTTCAGCGAGCAACCAACAAGTAAAGCCCCCCAGGAAGGCAAAATCTCGCACAAGACCCCAGTGATGAAGCCGACACAATCGCCAAGGTCTTTGGCCACGCCCAAACTGGAAAGCTGCTTCTGATTATAGTTCAAAGAGCTCTTGATCACCGGCGATATGCTACCAAACAAATACCCAACACCGGCGCATGATTGCAACCACATTGTAGCCACAAACACAAACCATCTGTTCTTGTAGAAGGATGTAAATCTCTCTGCCAATAATCCACCCATCACTGAACAGCAAGCAAGGGTTTGACCTTCCAGATAATTAGATCTTAGTGTTTTGTTCCCGGCGAATCAATTTGGAAGCCAAGAAGATGGTGGTGGTGGGAGCTTGCAATAAATGAAATGATGTAACGACAAAAGCTACGGTGACAACGACTAAAGAAGAAGGGTGGACCAGCGGGAAAGGTAAGAACGGTGACGGAAAACGGAGTTTGTGAGGGTCCTTGCAGAATACCATCCGGCTTATCATCCGATATACCTTGGGGGTTTTGATATATATAATCTTAAAACAAAGAACACATACGGTGTTAATTAGTTAATATTATTGCATTAGATCTTTGCAGCGAGGGCGGCGCTGATTATCGGTCGTGGATGGCATTGGGCCATGTGATGCTATTGCCTCATTTTTTATGTCTTTGTTTTTTTAAAACAAAAAAATTGTTACTTAATTATGATCTCAAATATATATAATTTTTATAAATGTCAGTACTGTTTATCAGGATGGGGGTCGATATGCACAAATAATTGTGCAAATTACTCTTTTGTGCCATTAAATTTATTTTCCTTTTATTTTTATTGTTTATTTCATATGGATGTGTTAGAATTAATTAGCAAAAAATACCTCTGACAATTATCTACGTTAAAATTAAAGAAGGCTAAAATATACATTTTACTATTTATATTTATATTACATTTTATTTTAATCTTTTAAATATAAAAAAATATTTTTATTTTTTAAAATTTAATATCATTAATTTTATTGACAAAAAATATTGACTCAAGTAATATGTCAAAATTTGATAAAAATATATTTTAATTTTAATTTTTTAATATAAAATATAACAATTTAAAATTATTAAAATAAAAAAATATTTTACCAGTATTTAATTACCCATCTATCATTTAAATTTAACGAGATAACATATTTTTTGTTAGATAAAATTAATAATATTAAATTTAAATAACTAAAAATATATTTTTAAAATTTAAAAGACTAAAATAAAATTTGATATAAATATAAATGATCAATGTATATTTTAGTTATTAAAAAATGTTATGAATTTACAAAAAAAAACTATTTTTTAAAAAAAATTATATAAACACACGACTAACAAACTAAAATAGCCGTAAATTCTGATTTGTTGTAATATATAGATTTCTATAAATTTATGAATGAAAAGTATATGTGCATATATTGTATAATTAATAAAAAATTACGGTATGCTGAATTATTCATGTGTTTTACGAATATAACTTTTATATGAAACACGTGGCTTGAAACTTGAAAGGGACGGCAAAAACGTTTCTGTCTATAAAAATGCCCAGGTAAGAAGCATTAGTCCGATTGCCGTGTCTGGATGGTCAACAGAAAAGATTGTTGGTTTGATTTAAACATCATAACCTAAGGATATCATTAGATTACACAATAGGTACAGCTAATTAGTCAAAGATAAAGTTTCACCAAGCTTCGATGCATGAAAGAATGGAATCTTAAATAATGACCCAGGTTAGAAAAAAATCTTAAATAGTAACGATTATATAGATCTGATGCAATTAATTCAATGATGGCTCAGGCTGGTCAAAATTAAATTCTTGCTAAGATACATTACGGTATTTATCTGGGTTAAGTTAGATATAATAAATTTCTCTCACGAGATCATGAGATCATAATATCAAATTACAAACATTAATAAATGACAATTAAAAGCCTCGTAAAAAGGTTAATATTTAATCAGAACCTTAGTACGACTTAATTCTTAAATTCAATATTAACTTTATTTTATATTCCAGCACTAAAATAAGTTAACTTGATATTAACATTATTATGAGATTAAGTTTATATTCTCCTTTAAAAAACATGCCTGAATAATAGTTACGAATTTTTAAATTATGATATATGATAATAGGATTTGATTATATTATAACAAATTTTATATATGAAATAAAATGCTGAAAAAGATCAAAGAAACATGTGACACCATTATTGAATCCCCACTCGTCTTACTAAGCTTTTTCCCCCATCATCGTTGCAAAGCAAGAGTGTAGAGAGTATTGTTCCGAAAGAATATGTACATTTTATAGTCGGCGGAGAAAATAACATTAAAATTATAAAAAGTACATATGATATAGACCTAAATCACCACTGTCTAATTAGAAAGTGGGCCAGCGGCGACGGCGCTAGCACTTTCCTTGGTCACTGTTCTATCGTTGTTTCAAAAAGCAACGTGTCCTTTGATTTTATACTCCCGCGAAAGCTGTACACTTTACTTTTTTCCCCAGGCAAACCACAGTTCAGCTGTGTGTGTTTTTTTGTGCATTGAACTTGTTTAAAGAAGAACTTTCGTATATTAATTCTAGCGTTTTAACCAATCCCCTAGAGTCTATTTTGATAGATTTTTAAAAAATATCTTATAAAAAAAATTGTGCAGTTTTAAAAAAAGAGATTATAGAAAAAAAATTATAAATAAATAAATTTTAGATAATTATTATTAAAATAACTTTTATAATTAATAAATTAATATAAAAAATATGAGATAGAAAAAAAAATTATTACTGTGCAATAAGTCCCATTATCTTCTCCCATATCTCTCTCTCATCTTATCACAACTCTCTCCCATCTCTCTCTCTCCTTTTCTCCTATCAGCAAAACAACTTGCAAAGCTCCATGAGGAGCAAGACGAAGATGGAGGAGCTAAAGACGGTAGTAATACCAGTGGAAGAAGAAGACGATGCTATTGCAACATCTGCAAATTATCGGTAGTGTGGAGGAGAGATGACTGACAAACAGAAGGGAGGAGATAGGACCTCCGCGATACCCACAACAACTGCGAGGAAGGTAGAGAATAATAAAGAAATTCATGCTAACGGGAAGTGACAAGGAGAAGAAATGAGAGAGTGTGGAAAAAAAATAAGAATAAAATAATTTTTTAATGCCTAAAAACCTTTGTTACTGTTCTATAAGCTATTATCAGTAATTTATATAAAATTTTAATTTTAAATTATAATTTAATCCATAAGCCTTATTAGATAAATATAGTTATTTATTTAAAAAAATCAAACTAAAACTTAAGGTATAAGTATTTTTAAAATTAAAATTATAGTGACATGTGCATATAAGAGCACCAAACTGGTCGGGGAAAAAAAGAAGGCATGAGAGCACCAAAGGTTGGGTTTTAACTCAAGTTTGCATTTGAGATGGAGCCATGAAAAGCCAAAATCCCAAACTTTCTGGATAACCCCTCATCTCTCTCTCTCACCCCTTGTCTGTTTCCCACTGCGTTTCTTCTCCCATCGACCCACCGACTTTTCCTTTCTTCCTTCCTTCCCTGCTCTTATTGGCTCTGGTGTAGGAAGCCAAATTTGGGTTTTGTGGCATTCTTGAACCCTATTTTACTTTTATTTGACATTTTTTTTTCTTCTTGTTCTATTTCTCTTTTACTTTTATATGTTCTCGTTTTACTTGTTCATATCTCGTTTGTTGCTTCTTGTTTTGGTGCGCATTTTGTTTAATTTGAAGGAGCTTGCACGCTCTTTTCAGCCTTCCTCCCGAACGGCATCACTCCATTAAGTTTATGGACATATTTTATGTATGGCTTGTAAAGCGATCTCTTCCTCTCAACAGGGTCGTGCAAAGCCTCTTGCTAAAAGTTCAAGAGTTATTGACGTTGGTAATAGCGTTCTTCCCTGTCCCTTGTTTTTTTATTGCTACCGAGTAGTTTTTACTCTCGTGCTTTGAGACTTCGAGCAATGTCGACTTTGGTAGTATTATAAGTAGTTCGAAATGATATTAAGCTTTGACTAGCTTTCGGAGTGTTAGATATCTATTGAGCGTTGCAACTTCTTGTTTCTTTTAGTTATGATGTTGTTGTGTTCCTATTTATTTTTCTATTAGCTCCTACTATGTTCTTATTTTTAGATTTGCCTCAATTTAGTCCTTACTCAGGATCAATTGGTGATAGTCTTATATGTATCCTTTGATCCTTTTATTGAATAAATTATCCTTTTATAGACAAAAAAAATAAAGACGAGCACCTGGTGCTTAAATATAAATATTCCGTCAAATGCTTAAAAACGATTATCTAATGTATGATAGATAAATAAATATATATATATATATATATGTGTGTGTATAAATGAGAGGTGTTACCCCTCAAAAACAACAGCATAATTCCACTTTAACCCCCCTTACTGGTCGCGGCTAATTGTTGTGCCCAAAATAAAAAAAATATTATAAAGATTGATAATATTTTTTTAATTCTTAATATATGATATAATTATAAAATTTATTTTAATTTTAAATATACTTTTTTCTCTTTTTGTCTATTTATTTTTTATATTTTTTCTATTGATAATTTTTTAATAATAATTAAATAAAAATAGTTAAATAATTAATAAAAATTGTTATGATATTTAAAAAAATATATGTTATATTAATTAATTTAATTAATTTTTTATATAATTAAATTAGTTAAATAAATTATATATTAAAAATTAGAATAATATATATATATATATATATATATATATATATAAGGGCTGATTTATATGTTAACAGCGACAAAGAGGGGAAAGGAAATTAAACAAGATGTAGAGGGCGCGTGAATTTCTCGTTTCCGCTGAGCAGCTTTCAAGGAAACTACAGTATTGAAGGTATACGTGGGTATGCAGGCAATGTGTTTTTTTTTTTGTTTGGCCAGAAAAGGGGACATATTCTCGTTACTATGCACGCAGACAAATTATAATTATCACAGAAATCACACGTTAACTACTTTTTGGCGTGTTAGTGTGTGTTGGGGAAGACGTTTAAGAATTAATTCTAGGTCAAAATTGCGGTTTAAAATTTTTTTGCACAAATAATTATTTTTATTGAGAATTGATTTTGGGCAAAGCCTCGATTTAAAACCGCGATTTTGAATAAGCCATATGAAAATAGCTTTTTATTTGAAACATATGTTCTAAATTATTCAATTACTATTTTATCTCTATTTTTTCTTACACCCTCTTTTCTCTCTCTTCTTTTATCTCTCTTTTTTTCTTTCCTCTCTCTTCTCTTATCTCTCTTTCTCTCTCTCCTCTCTCCTCTCTACACTCTTTTTTCTCTCATTTTTCTTCTCTATCATATTTTCTCTCTCTTACTTTTAATCAAATCATACATTTTTTAGTAATTTACCAATATAAAAAGTGATTCTACTACTAATCATCCAAACATCTCTATTCCTAAAATCTATTCTTCCTAAAATCCATTCTTCCAAAATCTATTCTCCCCATAATCTATTCTCCAAAAGCTAATCTAAACACACCCTTGTACCAATTGAAATGAATGCACAGTAAATGCCTCGGTGTCTTCTGGATTGGAAGGGACAAAACCCATTTTATTCCTGGATTACGCTTTAGATTTATGAGGACCATTCATCCCCGCTTAAAATAACTCGCCATCAATAAAGACGAAGCATATTCTTACATAAAAAGTAGGGGTGTTCACGGGACGGGTCGGGACCGAGACAACCCCGTCCCGTGTCCCGTCCTGATACAGTACACGGGACGTAAAATGCGTCCCGTGTCCCGTCCCGTCCCGAATTTGGTCGGGACCGGGACGGGTTCGGGACGGGACGGGACGGACCCGAAATTATTTTTTTTTTAAAATATATTATAATAAAATCATCTCAATAAATTATTCCATATAAAATGCCCCAGCAACTTACTCGAAATACCAACATTTCTCCTTTATATAATATAATAACTTACCCATATAAGGGAAAAAAAGTAATAGTAAAAAAGAATAGAAATATCAATATAAAAATATCTGTATAAGAATAAAAATATCTATATAAGAGTGGGAAAGATAGGATAATGTAAATTTTTTTAAAAAAAAAAAATCGGGACGGGACGGGATTCCCGAGGGACGGGCCGAAACTCGTCCCGTCCCGAATACCAATCTTGTCCCGGTCCATTTCGGGACGGGACGGACCCGTCCCGAAATTCCCGAGACCGGGTCGGGACACCCGGAACGGGACAAGGTTGGACACCCCTAATAAAAAGCATCTTACTAATTAGATTTTGTATCTGTAGGTCGTTCCCGCAACAAGAAAAGGAAACCTTATATATTCCTTTACAAAATACGCTCTTTCCACGTCAGATTTTGCATTTCAAGGTTGCCCAATAATTAAACTCGTTTTTCACGTGCTAAACGTGTTTTCAATAACACGTAACTTGACTTGTTCATTTCTTCAGATACGAGCATCTCTGTTCTCGCCAAGAAAAAAAATAAAACATCTCTGAATTATTTGAGGATTAAATAACAGTTAATTTTCCCTATCAGAAAATATGGGGTGACAATTTAATATTTTATTTCCTGATTATAGCGCTTTCATTTCAATTTCAATAAACAGTGGGGAGCGAAGTGTAAGCAGCAAAAGCCTCCGGTTCCGTTCTTGTCCTCAATCGGGAGAGATAGACACCCGAGATCCGCGGATTACGTAGCCCACGGGGAAATAATTGAAGCTGACAGATAAGCGTCCCAATTTATATTTTGCCTGACATAATTGATTTGAGTTTGCCACGATCCCTCCAGATTATTTTTTCGTTTTTATACTTTTTTTTCCCCTCTGCAGTAACATTATTATTATAAAAATATCACGTTGACCTTTTAAATTTGCCACCCTCAAATTTATTTAATCCACGTGGTATTAATTGATTGGAGCGGGGTTTATACGGTAAGCAATTTTTTAATGGCCACTAGCACTTAGATTACTGTTCTTTTGATGGAGCATTATAATTATTAATTTGGGATTATCCACACTGCGATATGTCCGAGCGGCTAAGGAGACAGACTTGAAATCTGTTGGGCTTCGCCCGCTCAGGTTCGAGTCCTGCTGTCGACGAGTTTTATAACTTCTTTTATCTATTTTTTTATACAAAAAAGTTTTAACTTACCGACAACGAACAGATAGTGCTCTTTAGGGTTTTGGAAGTAAAAGGGCCTGCTTTTGCTGGGCCAATGTTTCAAAGTATTACAAATTCTTGATTTGACGGTTTTCATTTCCTTTTACCATAGTTCGTTTTTTTTTTACAAAAAAAAAAACATTAGATGAGTTGAGTTTTATAAGCTTATTAGGGCTAAACTGTGCACTTAGGTTTATAAAGTACTTACATAAGTATTTATACTTATTAATAAAATCCTCGCGGGATTTAAATTATAAACTAATTTCTTATCAATTCATTTTGTTGACTTTATGCTATGGTTCGTCGTAAAAAACACGACTTGTTCAAAATATCCCTCAACATGTCGGAACTAGTTCTTAAATGCGAACATGATTTTGCCTGTGTCGGCGAGTTTCTTGAGCATGTATTGGGCTCAGATTTACGAATCTTAAACACACACACGTTCAATGATGCGTTAAATACGAATCTTTCCCCTGCTTCAGAACCAACCGTTTATTTATATTACTTGCAAGAATTTAGGTTTTAACGGGTTGACCTTGCAAGAATTTGGGAACTAATTAACTTGAAACCATATGCGGCCGATGAATTTGATGGGGATGCCGAGTTAAAGAGCTTTGGAATTGGTTATTTAAAAAGCAATCGTTCGTACAGTGAGAGGAATTGTAAAGTAATTTTAAACAATTAAAAAACTTTCTGCTAATGTTTCGCAAAAGACCCCCCTTTTTTATTCTAAGTGTCTCATAAAATTCATTAGCACCGCCCTGGCTGCTTGATCAGTAGGACTGTGCCTTTTAAACTTTTTCTTAAGACAAATAAAGAAGGGATGTTTGATTTGCAAGTAATTATAGAGTGTCTTTGATTTATTCCTTAAAATGCAAAACAAACCCAGATTTTAGTTGAATCCCCTCATTTATAAACCGCAAGTGGCGATATCATCTCATTGCTGTACTCGAATGGAGACGGATTAAGCCAACGAGGCATCCACAAAAGAAGCTAGAGTTGTACCTTAAGAACATGAAGCTTCGTTGAGATTTGGTGCCATGCGTGAGAGTTGTAAAAACCAAAACAAATAAAGTGTATATGAATCAGAATAGCTTGATCCTGTAAGCTTTCCTTGCTTTTTCCTACTCGTCACTTGCTTGTCTCTTGTTCAAAAAGCTACCACCTTCCCTTTTCACTCTCTTTATAAGTCTCATATCACATTCATGAATACTGAAACCATAATCATCAAGAGATCAGATCGAAGAAGAAGAAGATGGCAGATTGGGGTCCCGTGTTCGTAGCAGTATTCCTGTTCATCCTGTTGACTCCTGGGCTGCTCGTACAAGTACCTGGGAAAAACAGGATGGTGGAATTCGGGAATTTCCAGACAAGTGGCGTATCCATACTGGTGCATGCGATCCTTTACTTTGCCCTCATTTGCATCTTCTTGCTGGCTATTGGGATCCACATGTACATGGGTTCGTGATCCCTCACTCCTCTGTTTTTTGTACTTGGTTTGAGTCTCTGGGTTTTGATTCCTGCGAACTAGTTATCATCAATCCAGTTTTAGCTCGTCAACTATCAACAAACTCGAGTATTGAGTGTGTTCGGTTGTACTAGATAGATAGAATCTTATTCAATTTGATGGGACTAATGTAACGGACTATATATATTATTATTATAACATGGTTTATGTAAGTCTAGCCATTCGAAGCATTTTCACCTCGAGAAAATTGATTAATGTTATTCTTAAAATTAAAAAATTGACACGCACGTGGATGTGAATATTGAATAATGTTTGGGAGAATTATTCAGAGGCTAGAGATAATTTATTATAAAAAAAATTCATAAATTACTTAATAATTAAATAATCTTATAGAATCTAGTGTATTTGTGTAATTATTAAACTACCCCTATACACAAATAATAATTTACTAATAACTTGAAGTTGCACAAATCACAACCGGAGACATGCGATAACAAATCTTAAGTTATTATTTGTGTCACTTCAAGTTGTTATCTTATTTTTTCTAATTATTATTTGTACCACTTCAAGTTAATATCATCTACCGCCCCAGTTGTCATTTATATCACTTAGAATTATTATCAGGTGCTCAAAACCTGCTATTTATCTATAAGGGTATTTAATATTTAGTTATCAAGTCTATTAGGACTACTTAATTATTTGATAATTTTATATAATTTTTTTATAATAAATTCTCTTATAAGATACTTCTAAATAATTCTCCTAATAATGATTGTAGAACTTACTCTTCAGAGTTAATAGTATTGGTATATATAGAATAGACCATATCGAGTTAAGTATCAACCTAGTGTTTAATATGGGTAAAGTCACATTTTAAAAAAGATAACCCATGGTTTAGTTTGATCTAGCATTAACCTGAGGTCGAACTAGATTATACTTGGTCCACTGTCTAGGAACTCCATTTATTTTTTCTCTCTATAAGGCAAGATTTCAATTTGATTTAAAATATAATTAAAACAATAAAAATTACATATAACTATATAAAAACACATCCCAAAAGATTAATAGTCCCAGATTTAAAGAAGAAAATTGCACACACATACTTTTTTTTTTTTAATTTTTGATACATTTGCACACACATATATAATATAAATGAAAAGCTCAATTTACTGTTTTTTCCTCAAAGAGAGGCAAATAAAATAAATAAAAAATGGCCCCAACATGTGAAAAGGTAACAGGACCATGGTTGAAGGCGAATGGCAAGGAGTCGAGAGGTGGCTTCAGTCAGAGAAGAGAGATTAAGGGTGGTGCCCCTCAAACACTGAGTAAGCAGCAAGGGGATTAGAGACTAAAAAAGTTAAAAAAAATATATAAAGAATACGGACCAGACCAGACTAGTCCAATAAATCCAAATGCTTGATCCCATGTCCGGTCCAACCCGAAGACTTAACTCTGGTTTGGTTGGTCTTTCCTTGCTCCACTTTTTTTACATTATACCGGACCGGACCGAGTCGAGTCAGACCAAGTTATACTGAACCACCAAGTTTTTACATAACTATAACTAATAAGATTGAGGGTTAGTTTACTTTGTACGGGGCTATATGTTGTTAGAGGATAAGAACATCTCCATTGGAGCTCCCTCTATTTAAATAGAACATCATTTTGTTATAAGATAGAACCTCAGTAATTGATTTTAATGTCTAATTTTAACCGTTGTAATTTGGAACACCTAGAGAGAAGAGATTCATGCTTAAGGCTCAATTATTTATAATAAAACAATGTTATTTTATTTAAATGGATAAGCAATAAAGGGAGCCTACAATGGAGAGATTTCGTTTCGTTGATTGCTCCTCTAATAGATACAATCTCCCTAACGCAGGTCATGATAGGATGATGGAATCAAAGTTAAGATACGATTTCATAGACAATAGTGTTATAATTTAATGACATGTAAGCAGGTAATTGGAGATTTAATTTCACTTATAACATCATATCATTATTATTGCATGCCCATTTAATTAAAGAAGAAGAAGATACCATTTGAGTAAGAGAAAATTAAAAAAAAAAACAGAATACTGCCATTTATGGAATAAATAACCAAGAAGGGAGATTTAGGCTTCATGTAATATCCAATAAACACGACGTCCTCACTCAACCACAAATCTTAAATCTACTAGTTACTCAACAGGCAGGCATTAGATGGGTGTGTATACATGTTATTAATAAAGCTTGAAGAGATTCAAACAAGAGAATATGCAGTCATTGATGAACGTTTACATTACAGCAATTAAGGACTTAGACATAAAGATGGAAATGGAAAACAATTAAGCAGAGAATGAGAACGACAAGATAAAGGAAAGCGTGGAACAAAATGGAAGAAGCGTTGGTGGCCATGTTCATGAACTCGAAGGGTCGGTTCCTGGCCGGCATCTGAAACAGCAGCCCCGGCGAGAGCAACGCGAATAGCACCGCCGCTATTAGAGGCGCCCCCCAATCCTGCATCCTCACAACAACATAGGGCTGCACCACAAGTTGCAACCTTCTCTTCTTAACGCAAAAACCCTTCAATATTGGAATCCTATAAAGCTAACTCAGCATTATTCTTTATCGCTCACTCGCTTTGTTAATCCTTTATCTTTTTTTTTTTTTTTGTTCTGATAAAGAAGAAGTCAAATGCCGTGGAAATGGTGAGGATGGTGCTGAGTTTATGCGGATGAGGAAAGAGCGTGGGAAATGGAAGAGGAAGGTGCAATAGCAAAGCAAGTTCGGTCGTCCAAAGTAAAACATGGTCAAAAAATACAGAGACAGCATAAGCGCAAACGGTATAAGCCACCAAAAAGCAAGGGAATTCATTGGATAGTGGCTAATTTACTTTTTTCAGCACAACCCATCAAATCCATATCAACTACTCCAAAGAGGGAGTCAAGGGTCAGTACTTCAGTAGTTTTGACCGTAGTTAACCTGAAGATAGGACAGTTATGATTTAAAAAATATAATTTAAATCAAAATAAAAATTCATAAGAAGGAAGTGGAACGCCTTCTCTCACCTATATAATTCCTCTAAAATCACCTTTTAAGAGATCAAAGTAGTAGAGTTTAGCTATTTTTAATTTTTATATGTATAAAAAAACAAACCTTTTAAGAGATCAAAGTAGTAGAGTTTAGCTATTTTTTTAATTTTTATATGTATAAAAAAAAACAATGTCATTTTATCATCCTATGAGTTAAAAAAATGGAAAAATGAATCACTATTATCTCTATGAGTTAGTCTTTTAATTATGACTATTTATGATCCAATTCTTAAATTATTGACTCTATGACTTAGAGTTTGTTTGGTTTAGTTTATGGAGAAACTTTTATAGATAAAAATAATTTAAAAAAAATTTAGAGAATAACTTTTAGAAAAAAAAATAAGTATAAAAAATAAATATTTATATAGTTATTACTATAATAATTTTTTTAATAAGTAAATTATCAGAAAGGATATAAAATAAAATGATAAAAAAATAAAAAAAAATTATCATTATACAACACAAAAATATTTTTTTTACTAAAAAATTAGTTATATAAATTTATTAGAAATAATTTTAAATCTCTAAAATTATAATTTAATCTATAATGCTGTTTGGTAATTTTTCGGCCCAAAATAAATTAAACAGACACTTAGTCCTAGACTTGTTATTTTTTGTGTTATTATCATTTTATTTATAAATAAATTATAAGTCCTCTTATATAGCAAAAATTACTTACAAGTCAGCCTCACGTGGCAACAAATTGCTTCCAACTCGCCAACTCACCTCTAGGCCTGCGGCCTCGCCTGCTTTCGCCGGCCAAATCGCATCGTCTCTCTCCTCCCTCTCCGACCTCCAAGCTTTCACTCTCCTGCCATTTCTGTGTTTGCCGAAAGTAACCTGGCGATCTATGGTGCTCTCCATCCTCTTGATCTCAATCTTCCCTCTTCCCATCTTTCTCGGTGGAGATGGCTGAAATCAACTTCGCAAAATCTGAATCAAAGTAAAGAAACCATCATTCATCAGTAAAAGAAAGCAAAAACACATATGCTCAAGATAGCTTTCTTCTTATCAAGAGAATCAGAAAAGGAACCGGTGAAGAGAAAGTCTCAACATTCACACACTTGACAGTGAAATTTTCAAGCTAAATCAAGTTAAAAAATTCTATTGGTGAAAGTAAAAGCCATACCTACACCCTGGAGCTTTGTACTAGTTTTGGAGAATCTAAAAAGTTGGCTATTAATTCTTCATTCTCTTTTCATAATATTCTGGAGCTTTATGGTTTTAGTTTCAAGCAGAATCAATAGATCAATCATTCTTAAATAAACCCACGGAGAGCGTCCTAATGGGGATCGCCAAGGGCCTGGGGACCATGAAAGCACTCGCGGAGCCAATAGTGAGACGATAGGATTTGGAGTTAAGGCTTGGGTGCTGGAGAGGGAGGAGATAAACGATGGGATTTGGCCGGAAAAAGAGTTGTCTCCGGTGGTGAGTTGGGGGTGCAGTTGGAGGGAGCAGGGGAGGCCACAGACCTGGATGTGAGTCGGAGAATTAGAAGCAATTTGTTGCCACATGGACCTTGAATTGTAAGCAATTTTTGCCAGGTAAGATGATTTATAAATAAAAAGGATAATAATAAAAGAAGTAAAAAGTTCAAAGACTAAATGGTCAGAAATTCATAAGTTGAGTTACATCGAATTATAAACAAATAGCTGAGTTATAAATAAATTAATAGTTAAATAATTAAATAAAAAATTAATCCAAATAATCTGTTCCAGTGTGTACCAAATCACCTTGAGTCACTTTTTTATTGGATTAGCAGCTGCGTTTCGTGTTAATCCAGCCAATCTATTTTAATTTCTAGAACCATGATCCATACATTGATACTCTCATAATTTAAATAAGAAGAGTTTTGACTGTTTAAAAATAAAATTTTAAATTTATGTTAATATTTTTTTTTAAAAGAGTTATTTCAATTACCCTCGACCATGATCCAATCTAGGCTAATATAAGTCGTATAAAACAAAGTGATGCATTGATGGAAACGGGTGCAGAGGATCTCAAACCCGAGGGCACCGACTCGCAGCAAGCGGTGCTTTCACCGAGATAGTTCCAATTTCCCAAGTGTCACATTTCCACACCTGTTCATCTCCTTCTCGTCGCCATCCCCAATATATTACAATCCAGACCTGTAATTTGATACCCCTTACTTCACCGAAAGCTACCTCTGATTTCTGGCTTCACATGGCTGACTGGGCTCCCGTGGTGGTCGGCGTCGTCCTCTTCGTCCTGCTGCAACCGGGCTTGCTCTTTGCCATCCCCGGTACCGACAGACAGCTTGAGTTCGGTCGCATGAAGACCAACGGCAAGGCCATCTTCATTCACACCCTCATCTTCTTCGCTCTATACTCCATCTTCCTCCTCGCCCTTCACCTCCATATCTACACCGGCTGATGATCAGCTTTCCTCCGCCATTACTGCTCTCCTTTCATGGGTTATTACCAAGTTGTATGTCAATGTTTCTTTTTCTGGTTCTCTCTGATTAATTTCTGCTGGATATTATTGGTGAACTGAATGCACAGGTTCGTTTGAGATATTCAAATCGACTTTTGATCATTTTAAATTGCTTTCTCGGTTTCAACTTTGAAGCTCATACATTTTTCTATGCAACGGGTGAGAAGTCGAGGAAATCTAACAATGAAAGATGTGGAAAGGCTGTGATCAGAAAATAAGACTGGTATTGACTATTGACTAACCAGTCTCTTGTTTCATGCGTTTTGATTCGGGCTGCCTCCATATATAGTAGGTCTCGCGTTTAATAATTTCTTACTACTTTAGTCTCGTAAGTGGAAATGTTATATCATTAATTTAACCGAAATTACGATTCAAAGAAAGATTCCTGGCTGCATTTATTCTGTAGCAGGCCAGTAGTATATTCCGATGGCATTGAAATTGACCTTACAATCGGCCGCCAACCTATATTATTGATACGCGATATGAAAATAGTTTATGGAAATTAATTGAAATTAGGGTGAAGTTTTAATTAGAAGGATATAATTTTTGATAGGCGTATTTGGAACCTTAAATTTCGCGGCAGCCTATCCTAACTTGTAAGCCTGAGATAATGGATTCTTTCCTCTTCACACTATAAATGAACTCCTTCAGATCGGAAGAGGGGGGGAAATTTAAACGTCATAAAAAGGATACAAATAAAAGACAACAAGAGATTAGTAAAATAAGTATACTAAATGGTCTGACCGTATGGTTTTTCTCCGGTCTGGTTCACCAGTTTTCAACTGGTTGACTGGTTTGCTACCGGTTGTAGTTCAGTCTGGTTACCGGTGAGTTCCAGACCAGATTATATACTGGTTCTCAATTAAACCAATTTAACCGGCCGCATGTAATTCAAATTACACAGAAATCTGGAAAAGGAAGAGTCTATTTCTATCATTTGTAGATGATATCACAAACCTGCTCAAGTTGTACACCGTTTATCAGGCGCACGTTGTATTGTGTGTGGGAAGGCCCGAAAGAGCCTTAAAACTGCCATCTCAAGGGGGACTTAGCTGCAGATGGCAATCATGCAGAAAGAGTCAAAAGGACAGCATCACTGAGAGGGAAAAACAAAAAGAGAAAAAAGATGAAAAATAATAAAAGAAAAGGGAGAGGTGTAGGTGATTAGTTAACATGTATGTGAATTCCTATAGCGATAACTAAGATGGTGAGTACAACGAAGTAAATAATGGCATGGACCAGAATGGAAATCCCACTGGTGCCCATGCCTCCAAACTCCACCACCCTATGCCTCGCCGGCAACTGGAACAGCAGCCCTGGCGACAAGACGATGAACAATGCCACCGCCACCACCACCGGTCCCCAATCAGCTCCCATGCCTGATCTCCTTCCCCTCTCACCTCTGTCTCTGCTTTAATTTCTGTGTGTAAGAAGAGTATTGGACACTGGAACTTAGCTTCAAGAGAGAGCCAAGAATGAAGCAACCCGGTACAAGTTACTTAATATGCGGAGGAGTTCCTTGGTGGTTAAGGAGAAGGGGCTGCTAGACTTGGTGAGAAAGAAGGCTTTAATTTGGCACTAACAAGAGAGGAAAGGTATGATCACTCTAGTGGGTTTGCTTTATCAAGTAAAGTATCGTCTTTATGGTGTCTTTTTATCTTGTAAGCTTCTTGTAATTCTTCCCTGGGTGGCTCTCGATCTTTTCTGCTTGCTTTACACATTCGATCAAATATTTCATTAAACTATGCAAATATGTGATTCATGGTTGATCGGAGACACTCTGGAAGGTGCTAAACTTGTAGGAATTTGGAAAAGGGAAAACAACAAATGGGCCTACCGGGAAGAAGGGAATTATGAAAAGGAATATTATGTTCAGACTTCAGACAGCGAAATGGACCTGAAAGCGAAGCTAGTCTGTGTAATTAATCGGTTTCTTAATATAAGCCTTTTAAGTACCCGTAAAATCAAACGCACTATGTTATGCCCTCTTCGGGTTCAAGAATGGAACAATCAGAATTTTAATGATTGGTGGTGTCCAGGATAATTAAGATTTACTTTCGGGCTCACTAAAGTAATTAAACAAAAGGGGAAAGTGATTTTGTCCTCAAGTCGTAAAGGGAGAGGAGGATGGTGTTCATAATTTCATTTTCATTTTTGAACACTGGGAAGTGTTTTCGCATGTTGCAATTACTAATTTTAACGATGTTAAATGAAGAAATAGCGTTAACTCTCATAAATGATCGAGTTTGACATTAATTTTAGCAACAATTATGCATTTTGATGACGACACTGCCGTAAACAACGTAGAGCTGTTTGGTCGATTAAAATTGGGCTTATGTGAATTTTAGCCCAAAATGATCACCAGTGTTTAAAATTGGGCTTTTCCTTTTACTATTAGCCCAGGAGACTTTTCTGTTTTCGTCTATGTACTTTTTTGCCCCCCTTCCCTCGGAAAGCAAATATACCATATACCCCACCCTACTATTTTCACTAAAGAAGGATTATCCAATTCATGTGAATAAGGGTTTACATATATAGTAAAAAATATATTTATATTTTATAAGGATACAAGTTCGATTCTCGCTATTATTATGAGAACTCTTTTAATAGGCGATCTTATAAATCTTCTACAAACGCTCTCTGAGCTTTAAAACTGTGCTTTGATCTTGGTAAGGGATTGATACTAAATCTACTTAAATTTTTTTTTTAACAAAAAACAAAAATATAGTTTATCACTTCTAGATGTTTGTCCTTTTCGTTGAAGGGCTTTGTGCAACAACGGCTGTGTGGGATTTAATTCCCTCTAGATTTTCTGGTTAATATAATTCGGTCCTTTCCCTCTTCTATATATAAAAAACAAATGTTTTAGAGTCTATCCGTGATATTTCATTTTGTTTTTCAAAAATAAAATATCTTTTATTGCTGAATGAAAATAAAAAATGAAAATTTCAAGCTCGTTTGGATAAATTGTTTGACAGCTTTTGAAAAATGGCTTCTAAATAAGAGTTTATGAAAAAAATAATTTTAAATAAATGAATGTTTGGATAGTTATTATAGAAGGACTTTTGTGATTGGTAAATTATTAGAAAGGATATGAGATTAAAAAATAAACTATTATATTATCCCATCACGTTTGTAGAACTCCCTTCTTCTCTCTCATCTTCTCATTCTCTCATAGCCTCAACATCTTTGATCAAGCTAGAAGACAGAGATAGAGGAAGATGATGCGAAGTCGAGAAGCACCAACAAAAGAAGAAGATACTAATCTAGTTGTTGGCCCACGCGACCCATGTCGACAGAGAAAGAAGGAGGAGGCGACTGGAGAAGGGTAGATAGGAGAGAGAATAAAAAAAATATGAGTAAAATAATAATTAGGCAATTCATAAATTTTTTTATTATTTTAAAAATTATTTCTAAAAGTTTATCTAAAACTATAGTTTAATTCATAATTTTTTTTTAACAAATATAGCTGTATTTAAAAAAAAAATTAAACTAAGGTTTAGGCAAAAAAATATTTTTTTAAAAAAACTTTTACAAATATTTAAACAGACACTTCATAAGTATTTTTATTATATATTGTATAAATTTAGTTTGGTCCTATAATGGGGTTCTTACATTTTAATAATCTGGGACGCAAATGGCAAAGTAATTCCATTCTCATGATTCCTCGTGCAGCACGTACGTGTCAAGACAGTAAGTTAATTATTAAGTCTGGCTGAGCTTGTCAAAGAAAACCCATCATAATTATGCATGTAAATCTGAATATTATGAGTAAATCCAGATCAATCAAATTGGTAAAAAAGTTCCTGTTGAAAATTTAATTTAATTTAGTTTATTTTGAATTTTGTTGGGCCAAATATTTTGAAAATTTATAAAGTAAATGAATTTTTAATTTATTAATATGTACATATTTTATGAGAAATCATAACGTTAATAAACTGTAAAGAGCAAGGTTGATTTTATTTTCGGGGATTCAGGTGTCTTGTAATGCATGAGGCTTGAATCTGTTGGAATTATTTCAAACTTACGGACAGTTTAAATTTGAGGTGACAGGTGATCGAGTTGACATGGAACGATACACTCATGCCGGATATAGCTGCTACTACTCAAGCAGGTACTTGTGTTCTGAAATTAAAGCTTACCAGTCGCAAATTTCGCACAGAACTATGCATTAAACCTTCCCAGATGATTATTACATACACATAACACACGCAACCTCAAGATTAACTCTGCACAAAATCAGTCAAACTATGAATTCCTTATTAAACAATATATAGCACTGGCTATATTTATAGATAGCTAACTAATTAAGCTTGGTTGCCTTGAATCGTTGTTCGTTCTGAGTTTAGATGCTCCAGCTTCAAACGCTGCTGAAACGTAGATATATAGATCGCAGCTTTCGTGTCCACGCTCTCATCTCCAGCCATCCCGTACACCTCTTCCCACCGTCGGCTCACAACGTCGCAGCGATTATCTGCTACCAAGATCGAAACCTTTGGTTTTGGCGGGGCCATCGCGTAGTCTTGGTGGACCAAGATCCCGACGGATGCGGCAGGGCAAGCCGTGGGCTGGCTCGTCCTCATCACCTTGGTGCCACCACCAGATTGTTCGGTTGAGGCAGGCTTGGGCGCGCGATAGAATGGTATTAGCTTTCCCTTCAAGAATCCTCGGCTTCGCTTTCGGTTTGCCTCCATCCTTGGATCTGCACACCTTCTGTTTGATGTAAGTTCCCAACGAATATGATAAAGTGGCTTGATGGTGTGTTTTGGGACGAGAGGGTGTTTGTGTGTTTATATATTGTTGCGTGGATGCCTTGCTGTGCTTAATTGATATTTCAGATAAACACGAGCATAAGTGGATGGATTGTAGTTGTGGTCCCTGATCAGCTAGAAAAATCTGCCGGAGGCATAGTTTCTCTGAATTTTCTTTAGGTATTGATTGGTTGATAAATATATATTCCACTTATTTCTTAAGGTAGTCGTATATGATATGAGGTTGATTTATTTGTTTTATGCTAACAGAACCAATAATTTTATTTTTCTATCCTTAATCATTTGCTTTGGAAAAATGTCAGGGATCGGATTCGTTTCAGTCTCTTTGGAACCATATTTCTGTGAGTTTAAGCTGAAAAGTGCATACAGGACAATCCCATATTTTCCTAAATGTCTAATTTGCTGTGATTCAATAATTTTTCTACACCTAAGGAGGGTAACTGTTTATAAATTATGAGATAAGCTTAATTTGGTGTTTAGCGTAATGAACCGCCTAATTCCACAATATGCTTGAAAATTCGAAGTAGATAGGATTGATACTTCATCCACTACCTTTTCCTGATACGTACCATCACTTTATTAAGAAACAACAAACCTAAGAATTTTGGGTTCGCACAGTATTTAGGAAAATTGACCATTTAAGCACTTATCTAGACGCTAACAAAGGGGAAGTGATGACTGAAATCCAATTGAGCATTGGAAAGAAAGGAAAATGCATATCTTGAAAAAGGAAAAAGAAAAAAGAAATCAGATGATACTTTCTTTCAATGGATAAGGATTGTACTGTGCAAGTCTAAAGGAAGCACTTAGAATTATTAGAAACACATTATGCATTGCATTTCATGATTTCATCCATATAAGACTGCATGTTCAAAAGACCTTCACAGGTAACTTTGTGATAGTATACCCGACTTGCCAGTTATATTCGGTCTCACTCAACCCTTTAAATCTCAGGATTCTGAAAGGAAAAAAGAGAAATTGCTGATGACTGGCTTTTGAGGCATCTAACTTTGCATGAGGATTATACAAGTGTTTTTAATATAACACCTTAATTATCCAATCCTGCTCTAATTTTGCACATGATGGAGCAACGAACGGTTAGGATAGTTAAGTGGGGACGACAACTTGGGTGCACTGCTTTAATCGGACATGTACTAGACTATAGACAGAGATAAAAAGTTGTTTTAACTTTGAAGGATAAGTTATTCTGCCTGACTGTCAAGTCCTACATCGCACCAATGCAAGTTGGGATTCTTGTTTGCATTCTTTCTTCTGCAAAATCGTCCATTCTCAATTATTCAAGGGATTTTGTTAGATTTCCGGAATAGAGCAGCAGGTAGGGCTGGGCATTACATTTGAGAAAGGGATTTTGTCTCTGTTACTTTTCCTCTTCGAAGGACTAGAGAATCTGATAATGCATGGACCAAAAAGTGCATTGCCTTTATCTGAATAACTACGTTTCTTCTGTTTTAGCCGTGCAAGTTATAGGGTGGAAAATTCTTTGGTGCGGGCGTGATGCTTGGTTAACGGTACAGAGGTAACTAATAACTTCAGAATTTCTGTATTAATGAATTTTTGGGTTTGTATCATTGACGATTCCTGCTTCTTCTTGGAGTATGTGCAGAGATGGGTAAGAAGAAACCAGCGCTTTGCCTTGACTCACGTTGGAAATTTGCAGAACTTGTTGCATACTGCATAGAATATTAGAATCTCAATAATGGAAGAATACAATTAGCCCCACCTAGGGGCTAGGGATATCTGGTACTCTGTTTGAAGTTTGTCGTTTCTTTTCTTTCTTTTTAAGTTGATCTTGTTTATTTCTTGGTGAGGTGAACACGAAAGAGATCTTGAAAAATATCCTCACTCGCTCCTCAGCATATTCTCTCTTATATTTCCATGCTGGTTTTATGTCGGGATTTAATATAGTATTATAAATTTTTCATGAAACAAGAAAATAGAGATTACATTTTTTCCATATTCTGTAAACTGGGTTCATATTTTTATACTAAAAAAAAACATTCCTTTACGTTCTTGATTAAAAAAGAAAAGCTTTATCCGTTGTTATCAGCATCAGATCATCCCAACTCCCACGTAAGTAGGTGTTATCAAAGTAGATCCTAATCTATAAGTTTTATTCATACTATATGTCAGGATAATGTTCACCATCATACTACGCAGAGCACCCTTGAAGATTTTATCACCTGCAACTGCAAATATGAAATAGCAACATAGTTTAGGCAAGTACTAGATATTCATTTCAATCTGTTAAGGTGCCGTGATGAATCTGAACTTTATAGCAACGTATACCCCCTTTTATGTTTAAAGCGCTAAGTTGGAATATCCTTACTTGCTTCTCATAAACTCTTGATATATTTTCAGGTGTGGTTTCAGGACCAGTTTATTCGATGCTCAAAATTATCTAATACTCTTTCAATCCTTAATATAATACTCAATTTTACTATAAATTAAGTCTTATAGTAAAGATAAGAGAATTATAAAGACTTGTACCAAGGCACACCATTCGCAATCATATACTAGTGGTATGGCTTATTCCCTACAGTTTATATATTCTTTTATTATAAACAATCATATATACGAGGCATTGTCAAAAACTAGAGATAAATATGTCTCCCAAGATGGATTCAAAACTTGCTTCGTTGTGTTGGGAAAGATTAAGCCCCCAACCATGGTTAGTGTATGGCTTAGTCCCCTTATTCCATCTCTTTTTTCTTTTTTATTTTTGCTACAAAAAAATTTAAGTAGATTTGACACCAATCTTATACCAAGGCTAGGGCATAGCCCCTGGCTTAAGAAACTGTTTACAAAGGACTTACAATATCGTCTACTAAAAGAGTCTTTACAATAGTAGTAAAAATTAAATTTGTATTGTTATAAGATACGAACTCATCTTTTATCCTCTGCACTAGCTCTCATTGGCTTGCTTGACATTTGTGATGAAACCTCAACAAAAGCCCAATGAAGGGTAGCACGAAAGCACCGGACATAGGGATGATGAGATGCGTATGGTAAAGCGAGGCCCAAAAATTGTTAGGAGTGAAGGGCAAAATGTTGGGTGGGACACAAGGCCCGAGTTTCATCAGTTGGTCCCAAAAGGCCCAGGAGAAAGATCAAGAGGGAAAAGAGAGAAGAAACGTTAATTCAGATAAATAATGATACGACCTCTTTCCAAAAATTTAAAGAACAAAGATAAATGATGATGATGGCACGATGACCGTGAAGATGACGACAGCTGATTAGAGAACCAGCCGTTAATTATTGTAACGCAACACAATTAAAGAACCGCCACCTTTCAAACAACCACACAGAAAAACCCTTCTCTTTATTCCACAGTTTAATCGAATGGACAAACCTCATCCCTTCCCTCATTCCTATATAAACCAAATACCATCACACCCCCTCAATATCCCAAACCTTTCCCACTGTCCTTCGGATTCTTTCTGCGTTACAGCTTTGTCTTGTTCCTCACTCATTCTCTGCTCTCTTCCATTACTCGGGGTTGCTCATTGATAAGGCAACTACGCACGTACATTCAAGTATTTTCTGCGTGTTTGTGTAAGTGCTGTGTGGTTAACGTATTTTGGATTCGCTTTGATGTTGGCATGGTTCAATCAGGTCAAAGTTCTCACTTAATTCCCTGGTTGAGACCTTTAATCTGATTGAGCCGTGCCAATATCTATCTCACCTCTTTATCTTCTAAGCGCTCTATCCTTGCTCTTTTTGCTGCATATATAATAGTAGTACATAAGTGGGGAGAAATAGAATATATGAATGGCATATTGCAATTTTGTTTATTTTCCTGCACCATTTAGCTACGTGAATCTAGAGGTTGAATCAGTGTCTTTTCTCAGCATCAACATACAACCGAATCGAGACAAATAGGTAGAAAAGAAGTCATCAAGTTAGTTTTTGATGCCTCTCTAAATAGAATAGTTAGTTTAATAATTTATTTTATTACTAAATATAAAGTATTAATATAGTTTATTCGTCGCTTGTATTATTTTTTCTTCAGACTAATCATATTAACCCCACATATTAATGTATGAAATTTGTTTAATTTAAATGATTAGAATGATGAGTGGTTTAAAAAAGACCAATAAACATTTTTTAATAATTATCTAATTTAATTAATTATGTCCTAGTTATTTAACTTCTATATAGAATTGGGGAGTACATACCATGCCTCGTATATCAATACACCATCTCTTGGTAAGTCATATTCGAATAACATAACGAGACGTATCTTTTTTCTTTTCTTTCCCATGCCATGCAAAAATAGATTAGCAACTTATTTTTTAACCGAGTAAGAAAATTAGTATTTTTTTTATTTCCTTCATTGTATAATGAACAATTTACCCGCTGTTCGATTTTTGTAAAGAAAAAAGTGGATTTATAAAGCCTGAACATCCCTTACAATATGATTAAAATGCAATGTACTAATGTATATTCCAACCAAATGTCTGCTTCATGAACGGTATGATTTGTACGAGGGGATGATATGATGCCAAGTGAATAATGGAGCCAAGGTTCAGATTATTCAAAAGGCAAAGCTGAATCAAAATGTACCAAGAGAAAGTATTTGTCAAATCAAACCAAAATGAAAGAAAGATATATACACAGATCAGCGTTTGCCTTTTGCTTTAATGTGACAGGTAACCACCAATCAAGCAATCAGGAATAGTTCATTTTCATGGCAACATTCCGTTAATACCACAAAACACTTTGCTTCGAACGTAATGCAGCACGCACCTCCTTCCTCACCGCACTACCTTCTATTTTTAACATTATATACAATTTGGTCAAAACCTAAGATTTTGACAGCTTAATTAATCACTGTAAATTATATTTATAACATCATTTTAGTGAGTTTATCTTGTTAATAATACAATAATTCATTGATTACAAGAGATTAGGAGCTATTGATTATTAAAGGCGCTGATATCTTAAGTCATTAAAATATAAAATGCTACTCTCTATTTTCTATAACTAATGTACTTATTTTGTCCTTAATATAAGATTTAATTAAAAAAATTGATATTGGTCCTAAATATAAGATTAATTTTTTATATTGATCGATTTTTTTTTAAATAATCTATATTGATACTCTATCAATAATAATCAAATAAAAAATGAAAGAATATAGTTAATTAATATATTTTAAAAAAATATATCATATTAATTAATTTAATTAATTTTTTATTATAAAATAATAATACACGTTATTTTTTAGTTTTTTTTTAAAGCCCACTTCCCTTGCAAACAATGAGAGTCGGTCCAAACATTGCTGAATGGCGTTCCCATTTTAAATCGGGCCAGACGAATCTGATTTCACAATTTCCACTTGGGCCAACCGTGAGCCCAATTCAACAAGTTTGGGCCTTCGACCCTGAAGTTTTTTCGTTTTTTTGCAATGGGGTTGAAACTTGAAAGCTTCGTCTTCTCCAAGGCAGGGGATAAACCCTTCGATGTTGTTTATTACTATTCTGGAGCTTCTATACGGGTAATTGTGGCCTGAAGTCTGAACACAGAATGGGGCTGACGAATTTCGTGCTCACAGTGGCTGGTGTTAGCGCTGTAATTCTTCTGCTGAGGAGTGATGTGAAGCAGTCTGCTTCTATTTTCAGGCGAAACGTCAAGCACATCCGCCACTGGCTGGAAGAAGAATCGGCCGACGCGTCCAAGTTAGGCCTCTTTCTATTTTATTAGTTTTCGATTGGCATAATAATATAATTTCTATTTTCCGGAAGCAAATTTGTCTATAATGGTTACGAACGCACTGTGGGAGAGCTGAACTCTAGAGTATTTAGCGGGTGTTAGAGGAGAGATTGATCTGAGTTTTTCAAATTGAAGTATTTTCTCACTCTATGTTCGTTTTGGAATCGATGTCTTAGTCTCACCTGCTTGATCTGCTACTAAACTGCCTTTATTTTTTTGCTACTTATTGTTGGATCGCATTCACCATATAACCAAGATTCTTCACGTTCTCTGAATTCACCAATGTCATGTGTGAAATGGGTGAATTTTGCTTTTTCTGAAAATCTTTCATTAAAATTACTGATAGGAAGAGAATGCGAAACTTATTAGTTGATGCCGTGGAGCTAATTCACCGGGGCTTGCGACTTTTCACACTTAATGGGAAAGGGAAAGGAAACATTATTACTGCTGGTTAAACTAGGACCTCACTTAGACTTACTGTATTCATTGTCAAATCATGATTTTTTTTATCAGATAAGATATGCTTTTTTTTTTTTATATATGATCTTCTAGTTCATGATGTTGAACCCTATGGAAGAATGTCACGTTAAGTATCTTTTTGGACAATAATGTGGTGACTTTTGGCTTGGATTGCCCCGATTTTTGGAAAATTTGTATGCAATGTAGGATTTTAAATGTCTCACACCTTATGTTGATTTCCTTTTGTCATTTCTTCCTACCTTCCTAATCCTCATTATACCAGTGCCATTTTCTTACAACGTGCCAGTGGAGAGTTGAATTTACATTAACATGGTTTTGGGGATATTCTTTATCTTGCTGATGGTCTTTAATCGGAGCAAGAAAGAGGCGTGTTGACTGTTTTTTCTGATCTTTAAGTTACAATGTCAGGGAAATGTAGTATCGTAATATCTAAAGTAATGGGGGATGTTCCCCATGGGGTTTTCAACGAATGAATAGGTGGAGGAGGGCATTTAATCCATAGGCTACCCTTGAGTTCTACACTGTATTTCCTGAAAAAGAAAGCAGTTCAATGCAACGGTTAAGTTTCATTACTCATCTCTTTTTTGATTTAAGATACGACCGTTTGGCTTATTTGGAACTGATAAGTGTTGTTTTGGTGATGATATTCTGAATTATGGACTGTTGAATACGTATTGAATTGTGAAGCTTCTTTTTCTATCCCTTTTTTCCCCCTTGAATTCCTGTTCTTCACAGTATCAATTATTTATCTTGTGGGTGGTTGATAGATAACTGTATTTGATTATTGCTATGCTTTCCAGGGCCATTGAGAAGTCCGCCAAGGAACTGGAATCAAAGGTTTCGCCGAAGGACGTTCCCAAGAAGGATAAGGACTAATATTCGAGGATCATAGGATAGGAAATCCGGTTTCTTTCTGCTGCTTTCTTTGTGGCTACATTTGACATACTGGTTGGTCTGCTACTATGAAGTGTTCACAACACAATGTCTGTTCATAGAAACTCTTCATAGCCCCCATTTTTCCTTACAACAATATATGTACACGGAGATCACGAGAGGAAAGTCGTTTCTATGGCATAAATCTCCACTTCGTAGTTCCTACCAAATTTCAGAGAATCTTTATGATCAGGGTTCTGAAAATCATTGGATTGTGACCTTTGGTAGCACCCACAACTTCGCCTATAGAGAAGTTGAATTTGTGTTCAGGCCTGCTTATGAATTGAATTTGGGGGGGTAGAAAATTTGTACGACACTTCCAGCGTTACTGCCCCAAAAGAAAATATACCCTTTTCAGCGAGGGCAATAGTTGAATAAAAAAGAAGGCTTCCCAATCAAATTGGTGAGTAATGCGTCGTTATGTCTTATAAAATTTCCTTCTTAGTTTATAAGATGTGCAGAATGTGAAGTCTGTAGTGCCCATCTCCTTCGGTCATTATTGTAAAGATTGAAGAAGCAGAAAATCCCATAGTCGGTTTCTTAGTGCTTCTTCCAATCATCACCGCATTGAACTGAATCGTGGTCGTGGCTTGTGGATTCGGGTTACGACCTTTCCAATCATTTTGCTCAAATTCCATCAACTCTTAATCCTCTATATTCTATTTTAGTTTTACTTGATAAATATCTGTCTCGTTTAAATTAATAATTTAATTCTTAAAAGATTTCGATGTTATTTTCATTATATACTGTTTTTAAGGATTATTTTGTCAATATAGTCCATTTATTATACTTTTCTTATTAAAATAGTGTTTTTTTGCTTTTAAATATTAATTATTAAACAAAATTTTACCCGAGTGATAATTACATTTTAATTAAAAGAATAAATACAATCATTAAATGATTAAATAATTCAGCTACGCAAATAATTTTTATTATTATATTTTTATGACAATTAATTAATAATTAGGAATTAGAAAGATGACCGTTTTTTGGCCGGAAGAAAGAGAAGAATTTAAAGGGTAAATAATTTTTTTGTTTTTTCCATTCCATTTCACTTTCACTTTTTAGTTTTTACCTCATTTCATCTGGACGACAGAGTCACGTGATCTCAAATCTCAAGTAACCAAACGAATATTACGTTAGGTACGCAGGAAATCGTTCATAGGGAGCGTCGACCCCACAATTTCTTTTTTCACTTCCCATAATTTGGAAACGGCAAATTACTTACTTGATCCCTCTAAATTTTTTCTCTCTCCCCACCATTTACGTCTCACTGCTCAACTTTGAGAAGCTCAGTCAACGGAATTGAAGGGAGCAAGTCGTCTTTTTCACATTATGCTTCCAAGTTGATAAGAAAACAAATAAGACTAATACAGTAAATAAAACAAAGAAACCCAATTACTTTACAGTTTCTGATAGCTCCCTTATTACTATCTTCTTCCCTAGTCAATTCTGATAACTGCTTTTATAACCAAAAAAAAAATTCTGATAACTGCTTAATCATAATCTGTCCCACTGAAAGCTACACTAGCGAATAAAATCATCTTAATAAAGCCTATTGCCTGCTACATTTCAGCCAAAATCAAAACGAAGCACAAGATTCCGGACAACAATCAAAGATGCCAGAGTTCTAACCGATCGTCCTTGAAAAGAAATGTCTGGTATATCAGAATCCATCAGCTCATTTCAGGACAAGCTATTTCTAGTTAGTTGTTTTTTATCCTTCAGAAATGCAGTGCCAAGCAGAAAGCAATGCTGAGACATTTAGAAAAACTATTCAAAAAATTCGAACTTGCATTATGGGGTGTACAGCATTTCACCGCCAAATTTATCTTTTTAGGCTTTCCATCTAATCAAAGGAATAACAGGCATTTGTATGGTCCAGAGTTGCCCTGTTTGCTTTCTAAAAGTTGACATCATCTGTCCACATTGTGCATTAACTCATAATCTATTCAAGATTCCCACACTAGCTATTTCCAGAAAAAGCAACAAAAGGGGTTCATCCTATTCTTGGGCTTGGCTTGGATTGAGTGTGACCAGCTAGAAATGCCTCATACCATGGCCCACTAGCTCTCATTCCCATTTTGATTGATTACTCTTTACTCAAATTGAGCCCTGTAGAAGTATTAGACAAAATTACATCATATTTTCTAAAATAAAAGTACAGCATAAGTTGCAACCAAGCGTTCTGTAATTTGGAATCACAGATCAATCAAAACAAAACTCCCTGAGGTTAACAAAACATATGCCAACAATTCCATAAAAATTGTTCCATACAAATGAAATGATATTGCAAGGACATAAAGGGCAAATTCTGAAGGCTTCATGTTTAGTTTTCTTAGTCAGAATACAAAGATAATAATTAATTCAAGATCAATAGTTCCAGAAATTTCCAACTAAGAAATAGTAAGTTAGCAACCTACTCCCAGAAAAATGGAAAGGTCGGCAAGTCCCCATTTTCCACAATTTCATCAGGCCTCATGTGCATCATATGGCTGAAATGAAGGTTGGCTGTGTCGGCATCCACAACCAATAATGGATCAGTAGACTTTTCTTGTGGACTTCCTGAGCATGATGAGTATTTGTCCGATGAGTATTTGTCCCCAACATCAAAATGCAAATCTTCTAACGGAGATGAGTGCACTGGACAGGTTACGGTGGACTGCACCAAGCTTAACTCTTGACTTTGTGTCTGAAGTGTTGACAGAAGATAGAGAGCACAATTTGAATCAAAAGATCCAGGTTTGCAATCAGAAGCGAGCTTCCGGCCACCATTTGCACTTGGTGATGGGGCAACGGCACCAGAAGTTGTTTGGCTCTTGGGAATTCCAGACACTGCCTCATTGCCATGGCATGCTTTAGAGCTGTTTAATCCAAAGAGAGGAAGCTGCTTATCCTGCCGATACTCCACATTAGCAAAGGAACTTAGCAGACTGCTTTGGTCATAACTGATCATCACTGGTTCAGCTCCAGCTTTGGCAGTGGCAGGCCACATACTTCTCACAAACGGGTTGTTGTACGTCTGAGGACTACCAAAATGAAGGATTCTTGGTCCTTGATTGTAGAAAGGCAAGGCAATCCCAAAATTAAAAGAAATTAGACAATAGGGGATGGGACAAGAAATAACTACACAGAGAAACATAGATGTCACCAATTATCATTATCAAAGACAGAACCAGCAATTGAATCCAGCACCAGAAGAACTATGCGAGACCAAATTTTCTTGTTCCTCCATGAAACAATAACCTTCCTTGTCCCAAACTTCTAAGCTATCAATATTTTGAACCAAAATTTGAAATGAGTTTTATAATGTCAGTTTTGTCTTCCTAATCAGCTGGAAACTAAAGGGGCCATTGCTAGGTGACTGACTATGTTTCAGTTTCTACTAGCAGACAACCTCTTCTTAACTCTTAAACCAGGTTACTCTTTCATCTTAGCTCTTCTTTTTAGTTGCCGCTTTCATCTAAATTTCTACGACCATAATCTATCATGAACTGGACCATCCAAGTTCTAGTTAAACATCTAAACAACGAAATATCGTAATCCTGTTTTCAATCAGCTAACAAGTGGACAGCATCTTAACTTTCTAATTGGAGTCATAGTTAAAATTAACCAAAGTCATATTTAGTATCTTAGGCTGGCGAACCTTTGTAGCCGCTCAGGAATTTCTCAGCAGCCATGAAAAGAGAAGGCGGCTGAGGCTTCCTCCTGCGCCTGTTATGTCCATCAAGACGTTTCCTGCAACTCCTCTTAACTTCATCAAACTCCCCCAGAGAATGGAATCTACAACAATTAGCGACCACCACTTATGACAAATCAACCTCAATATATCCGAAACAACGTAAGTAAAGAGACCCCCTTTTTACCTGCTGCATTGCTGGCAGAATCGCTGCTGCTTTCCCCCAACCAACACAGTGGGCGTCTTTGAGTGCTTCTCACACACTCTGTGTCGCCGATGATACTCTCTGCAATCACTCAGGTCGGAGTCGCATCCATCCACCAAGCACGACACACTCTGCGCCGATCCATTCATCGTACGGCTCCTCTTTGACGAACCGCATGGCGATGATGCCGATTTCGAGTCTCTCGGTAAGTCCTTAGGTGTGTATGAGGGTGATTTTTGTGTGAAATCGGAAGTCTCTCCAAGACTCAAGTCCACCGAAGCCGCTCCATTTGATAGCTCCGACCCAGATGGATCCCACGCCAAGTCTTTCCAGTCCCAGTCCATGTGTGCCTAATACCTAAGTTTGCGCTCTTGTTATTTCTGTGCTTTCTAATTTACGAAGCTCACAAAAGAAGGGGGAAAAAAGAAACTTGAGCAGGAATCAGAATTTGTTCTCCCTTAGGTTATCCCCAAAACTTGAAGAATTTGACTTGAGAACCTGAATAGGGAAAAGTTGGCTATCAAAGAATACAGGAGCGTGATTTTCCGAATTGGGTTCTCAGAGGGAGCCAAGAGAATATAAACCCACTTCCCAAAATTTTAAATTGAAACCACGACAGAAATATCGACATGATAGAAACAGAAACATGAATGTCACTTCAAGCAACTTGGCCATATGGGGCCACAAATTAAGTGTTAATCGACCTTTCTTTTTTCTGCGGTAGAAAATACCGGAAAATTTTGGCAGGAGGGGGCCACTTAAGGCTGACAGATAATTTTACAAATTCTCTGAAATTTACAGCTGCAGAAGAACCTCAGAGAAAACAGGTGGATAAGGATATGAATGCATGTATACTCCTCTCAGAGGGAGTGGTTAATCACAAAAGAAGGAGATTAAGGGCTAGAATTTAAAAAAAGAGCTTATAAAAAAAATTATAGATAATTTATAGAAAAAAAATTTTAGAGAAAAATTTATAGAAAAAAGTGGTTTTAAATAAATAAATGTTTAGATAGTTATTTTTAGAATGATTTTTTATATTGGTAAATTATATAAAAGGGTATGATTTGATTAAAAGTAAGAGAGAGGAGAGAGATAGAGAAAAGAGAAGAGAGAGGGTAGAGAGGAGAGAATTTGTAAGAAAAAGTAAGAGAGAGAGAGGGTATAAAAAAAGTATAAGTAAGATAGTAATTGGATAGTCTATAAGCTCTTTTACTGTTTAAAAAGCTAGTTTTAATAGCTTATTTAAAACTATGACTTTAAACCATAGTTTTACCCAAAATCACTTATGGACAAATATAGCTGTTTATTTTAAAATTTTCCTAAACTAAAGTTTAGGTCAAAAATTCTTTTAAAATTATAGTTTAATTCTTACCAAAACAGGCCCTAAACCGAGTTGCTAAACAAATCTAATTGAAAGAGCTGTTGAAATGAAGAAAAGGGCAAAAACTGCATCAATAGGCAAATAACAAGCGTAGCAATTAACCGATATACCGAAGAACTAATACACAGTGAGATCTGTTTGTTTTATGTTCCGGATGGTTTTAAAAAATGTTAGTGGAGGAGAAAACATTATAAAGAAAGTGTTTAGGAAAATGGTGAAAGTAACTGGAGCTTAGACTTTATATTATCCGCTCATCTTCCAGTCAAGAAGATGACCGCAAGGCCACCGACTTGAATCCATGCCTCTCTGTTCAAAAATGGATGATAGCCTCAAGCCGGTCCACAATCTCCGGTCTACACTCTACGCCCAGTCGCCCATGGGTTTTTCTTTTTCTTTTTTGGCCGCCTCGACCTGGGTGATATATCCATGAGATTTAACAGGACACGACAACTTACACCTGACAAAAGGTTCTTACTTTAGGGATGTGATTGTGCATTATTTTTCTGTGGTGGGTTAAGAAGAGTGCATATTCTCCACTTATGTCTTGATATGTGACTTCTTTAAAGGTTCTGCGGCAAGCAGTGTTTAAAATAATCAATAGTAGGTTTGATTACACAGGATTTTTAATGAGTTCTGGGATTCATAGACCTGTATGCAGCTTGATCTTTGGAAAAAAAAAACCTTTTTCATATTTCATATAGATGTATTGATACATCCTTCTTTTCTTCTCGGAAGCCGCCAGGACAATCTTAAGTGGAAGATGTCGGAAAAAACAAATGGTGTCTGCCCTCTCAAGGCAATGATATAGATAATAGTTGGTAGTTAAAAGTGTGTAAGAATTGCTTATGGTTCATTAGTTACCCCTGGCTGCAAATTTGCGTTTGTATTCAAATTTAACTTCAAAAGTTTACTGAGTAAAACATAATCCATTCAATGGCGTTCATGGATTCGGATATACTTTCATGCGTAACCTATAATTTACGCAGAAAGCTCACATTGAAAGCAACGTGTGATTCTGAGTTTTCAAATCCTTTGCAGGTAAATTGAACATATTGGATCTTTAATTGCTTTACAAAAGTCGCAAAGAATGTTACCAGTATTTTTGTCAAGATGGTGCGCGGGTTAAGGTGAGAGTGATTAAAAAAAAAGGATATTATTATAGTTAAACAAATAATTTGTATACATTGATATTAAAACTCTTGAATTTTCTCCTAGCTCTAGATACAATGCTGATAACTTACTTTTATTTTTTATTTTTTTTTTAAATGTGAAAGGGTCTTCTTCTCCATGTGTGGCCATTGACAGCCCAATTAAACTTTAAATCCACAAATTTTTTGCTCTAACGGTGAAATAGGACAGCCTTGAGTAGTTTCAATGGAAGAAAGAGAAGGCAAAAGGGATTAAAGACTTACTGTAGCTGGGTCGGTCTTTCCAGCTGTGTCCACCATGTTCAGAGGAGATCACCAAGCCGCCTGAAACTAATCTCCGATTTAGCATCGTTTCAGATTAATCTCTTCGAGTGCGATCTCATCCGCTTCTTTAATAATCGGTCGATAATTACCTTAAATTGAGATCTCGTCCGCTTCTGTAATTGCCTGCAACTCCCGATCATCCTCGTGATCTCGTAATCGACAAGGACTGGCTTAGGGCCGAAATCAATAGCTTCTAATATGCAAAGCACGCGCACTTCTTCTTACACGAATTAAACTAATTTCTGTCTGTTAATGAATTAAAGGACGCCGTGAATCCGGCTTCAATTTTTGCGGCAACCGGATGAGTCACATGCGGAGGATATTGCGCTGGTGAGGTTTCTCAGGTCATCAACGGAAGAATCAGTTATCGGTTCCCGTGAAATCCACATCAACTTTTAGATATTCCTGGAAGATGGTTCTCACTCTCAGCGTCAAATATGCGGTGTTCGACGGAGGCTGAGAAGATCGGACGTTCAAACTTGAGCGAAGGAAGTAGGGATTTTCAATTTCTTTTAATAAAAAATAAAAATAAAACGACAATGTTAAACCCTTATCCCAATTTGATTAGAAAACCCGAGCTTCAAATATGTAGTTTTTTTTTAAATTCTAAGTATAATTCAAAGTTTATTATTTTGAGGAATTTTAAACGGAACAAAATATATGATAACGGTAAGGTCGAGTTGTTAGTTTTAGGAAAGAGTAATCAAGACAGCATTGACCATTGATCCTAATAGAACTGATGATCCAATTTATAGCAAATTCCACTGTCAAAATTTGTGAGTTATTCTTCAAACTTCACGTAATACACGCATGATTCTGCACCTGGTTAATTAACCTATATTCAACGATTTAACCAAACAGAATTGGGTTGATAAAAATGTACATGTCTGCCAGCACGAGCGTGAGTCAGAAATTAATATACTTACACTAACTGAATTGCATAGGTCGGGACCAAAATCGTCTGTATCTTAACATAATAAGATCATGGTTAGAAACGGGGACCATGGATTTATGGATATGCATTGAATATGCCATATTTGTTGGCGATACGAAGGATTCCTTCAGTTTTCATTCCCTTTCAATCGAATCACTTTAGGCTTAATCTGGAAAAGTTAATTACCCGCTTCATCATCAGTGTCGTCGGCATCAACCAAATTGGCCCCCAAATTATGTTTTTTTAAAATAATCTGCCGATCCACCAGAAAAGAAAAAGAAGGCAATGAAGTGACATCGATTCCCATATCCACGATCGATACCGGTTTGAGCTTATGGATTCGGAGTATTAGTATATCGTAATAGAACAGTGGAGAAATGAAGTGTGTGTGTGTGTATATATGGCAGTGTTATTCGTTGACATGGAAACAATAATATATTATGTTATTCGATAACCACATCACAGTGGAGAAAGTATCATCTTGGGCGATAAACAATAATATATATGGCAAGATGTCTTTCTGGTCTCCTGAAGGTCTTTATTATATACTTCATAAACAGTGCATGTGTTCATTAATTAGTAGCTGATTTTATCAAATAGATTGCAAAGTCGTTGACATATAACTGACGCAGGAGAGACATCACAGGATGGAGTAGGCACTAGCATGGAACCAGATGAAGCAGTTTGATATAGAGAGAGAGAGAGACACGCATCCCTTTTCCATTAACAGGAATTGGCTTGTTAGGTTGAGCGAGGACACTTGGGCACAGCGTGCAATTGAATGGACAAATGATAAGGTCTGCACATTCTCTTCTATTTCCTTTTCACTCGGCCATGGATAAGGGTGGCACAGGCACTTTGATTGGAGGAGGGTGGGAATAGTGATGGTTGATGAAGAGGGGGTAATGGCAGCACCGTCAACCTCAATTTTTGGGTATACCAAGTCCAACTTTTAGGAGTGCGCCCGCCCCTCGACGTATGTCCTTTCCCTTGTTTTCCAAGCGGTCCCCATTGGCCATTCCTCTCTAAATCTCCATCTTCATTTCCATTTATTATTTGCCATCATCTTAATCTCGTCTACCCATTACTTTGCTTCCTTCTTTCAGTTTGTTTTTAAAGTAGGTTAAGGCCAGTCTAACATTTTAAAATAATTTTGATGGTATAACTCATACCTTAAATAATTTTTTTGTTAAATCAATGTCTTCTATTAACTTCCGTCAGAAATTTCGATAAATTTTACCCACATAAATCCTTTTATTTTTCATGTCATTCTTTAAAATCTATCTATCTCTGAAAATGTTTTTTTTTTTTTAAAAAACAGCAGAAACTTCATCTTCTTCCTCCCAAAACTACAACCACAGATCTCAAGAACTTCAATCTTCGTCTCCTGAGCTCCCACCTTTGGATCCGCTGGCCTGAAATCCGAACTTCAATTCCTCCGCCAGCAGCGTTGCTTTCATCCTCTGCTCTGCGTATATCGGCCAACGGATCATCGGCACGCCGTTCGTTATGCTCTCTAGAGTGGAGCTCCACCCACAATGCGACATAAATCCCCTACCCACGGATGCCTCAATATGCTTGGTTGGGCGGCCCATTGAGGAACTAATTTCCCCACTTTGTGCGTCCTATCTTTAAACCCTTCTGGCAAATAATTTGACGGATCATTATCCTCACCGTTGCCGTCTCCGGTGGGGGTGCTGAAGAACTCGGACGAGAAGTAAACCACTGACTCATTGGGTTGCTCGTCTAGCCAGCCCAGCAACTCCATGGTTGAACTCGTGGGTGGTTTTGGTGCCCTCGCCTGTCCAACTGCATACACGGGAACTTCAACCCAGATTGGAGTTATTGAGATCTGCAGTGGTTCGTGCTTGACCTTGTAGATCTGAAACTTTGCTGAATATATTGAATAGTGTAAGATTGAGTTTTTCGGAGGAATAAGATGAAGTTTGGGAAAGAATTTTTTTTAATTTTTTAAATTTAGAAGATCCTTTTACTATTTTATTATCGCCACCCCAAATTAATTTTAGAAAAATAATTGACACCCTAAAATATTTAAAAATATAATTAATGCCCTGAACTAATTTTAAAAGCACAGTTAACACCCTAAAATATTTAAAAATACAATCAGCATCTCAAACTAATTTTAGATAGACAATTAATATTCTAAAATATTTAAATTGGTATAATTTTATCCATTCGCTAATAAAAATATTAACTTTCGTTTGATATATAACACGTAAACTTTTTATTTGTCACATTATTATTTAAAATATCACATGTGTAATATTATTTTAATAATTTATATTAAATAAATTATAATTTTTTTAATATTTATATATAAATTATATAAAATGTCAATTTTAGAGTTTATTCGGTACTTTTATTTAAATAATATGACACATGTGACTTTTTAAATAATTATGTGTCAAAATAAAAAAATCACGTAACATATATTAGACAAAAATTTATATTTCTATCAATAAAATAATAGAGTTGTACTAATCTAAATATTTTAAAGTGTTAGTCATACCTCTAAAATTAGTTTGAGGTATTAATTAGTCCCTTCAATATTTTAACGTGCTGATCGTATCTCCAAAATTAGCTCAGAATATTAATTATATATTTAAATATTTTATTTAACTAATTATTTTTTTAAAATTAATTTTACGTGTTAAATGTATCTTTATCTAAAAAATTATTTTAAAAGTCCGATTTTAAAGAATGAGATGGAAAATATAAAAATTTAGATGAGGACAATTAATGAAAAGTGCTATAAAAAAATTATTTTAAAATATCAATTATATATTTAAATAGTTTAAGGTATGAATTATATTACACTACTCAAATTAAAAGGGGTTAAGCATATTTTAACTTTAATTTATTTATTAATCTTTTTCAATCACCTGTTAATGAATAGAGTATATAGATGTCTAGTCTAATACTAAGGTGCGCATCATACATCACAAACACATACACATACACATACACATACACATACACATACACATACACATACACATACACATACACATACACATACACATACACATACACATACACATACACATACACATACACATACACATACACATACACCTCTCAACTAAACCCCAACCATGTGTCCCCTATATCGCTACACTCTGTGTGTGTGTGTAAATGGAGACTTTGGGGCAGAGAATTTTATGAAGGAAGTAATTGGGGTCTGAGAGATATGATGTTACAATTTGACGCCATCTATGGGGTCCACAGAGTCCAGTCCGGAAATAGAAATAGAGGCGGGCGGTGACCCTACCATCTCTGGCATCTTTCTCTCATATCTGGTACTTCCTTTTAAAAAAAAATTATATTAGATGTAACTACATTTTTATTAAATTTTTAATTTAATATTTATATATTTATATCTCTTAATTAAATTATTTAATTTTCATTTATTAACGTAGTTTACTTATATAATTTTATTTTATTAATACCGTTAGTCTATGTATAAAAATTAATAGTATTAATATAGTAAACATAAAGATTCAATTAAGAGACAAAAATATATAAGTATCAGTTAAAAATTTAATAAAAGCATATATATTTTTTTCTTTTTTTTACATTTGGTCCACTATTTATTATCATTTCATTTTATATAATCTTACGGATATTTTATGAACCTAATTATTATACTATTTTGTGCCTATATTTACTTGAATACATTATTCTAAGTTTCTAACAGACTGCCGTTGGCAATCGCCATTCCTTATGACAGAAAGAAAAGCACGGAGGTTCCTCTTAATTTTTGTATAAGGAAAAAATATTGAGTCCCGTGATATTTTTATTTTCTTTATTTTTTTAAAAAATAATATAAAGTCAGATCTCAAAAAATAAATCGGAAGAAATGATTTCCCCCCCTAAAACATTAAATTGGTTTCAAGCCCTCGATCTGAATTTGGGATATTAGGAATAAGCCCATAAAAATGGATAATCTAGTTAGATCGGGTTCCGTCCTGGATTCCAAAACATAATCCGGCAGCCCAACTAACTGATTTTTCTTTTTTTATTTCAATTTATACAGACACACACTCACAAGCAGATCTATACTTGAAAAAAACTAATCAAATTAATCTACAGTCGATCCTTTATAATATGTTAAACTAAAATTTAAATTTTTATTAGAAGATATATCTATATAGGATAATTTGTAATTAGAGGATACCTATACTTAAATAAAAAAATAATACTTATGCCCATGGACTTTTATTTTTATGGATAATATAACATAAAATATCATAATTTTATTTCTTATATTCATCCAATATCTTAATTTTATTTGGGATACAATTTCACCCATAATCTTTTTAATTTGGTATAATTATTGATATTTGAGAAATAATATTATGTGTAAAATTACACCAAATTAAAAAAATTATGGATAAAATTATACCAAATTAAAAAGATTATATGTAAGTTTGTAGTATAAATAAGATTCTGGTACTAGATATATATAAAAAATAAAATTAAAATATTTAGTGCTATATGATCTTATTTTTATTACTCAGTCTTGACATATTAGGTCATTGCGTCCAAGTATCCAATTACCTTTTGCCACCTCAGCTAGTTTTCATTTTACTCCAAATTTATCATTAACTCACCGTTAGTTTTGGAAAATATTTTTTTAGGAGGGGAGATTGATTTCAGATCATGGGTTCTTCTTTGAATACCACGTATAATCCATGTGCAAATGCAGTTGTTAGAGATTGCTCTCAATGAATCTGCATTTATGTTGTTCTCAATGGTACTCCATCATCTACCCTCCTCCCCCTTCACTTCCTGTCACCACCATCAGAGTTTGCCACCACCGCCGACGACGATACTCTTCTTCATTCCGGATTTCTCCCCTCATAGTAGCTCATAATCTCCTGATTCTGCACAAGACGAGCCCGAACCGCCAAACGACAACCGCCAAAGTAGGTATTTTAAAAAAAGTGGTTGATAGATGTAATTTGACGGCGATCTTGATCCGATCTGTTCCCTTGTTTAATATTTTTTTTCTCATATCATTCTCATTAATTTTATAGTTTTTTTTGACTCTTTTACTTTCTTTATCTCCCATATTTAATATCTTTATTAAGAGTGAATATTTTATAAAAAAAAGTAATGCACAAGTTTGTATAATAATAACACGTAATTAATTTTTATAAATTAATTAAATATATTTTATATTTAAAATTAAAGAAAAATATGATAACAATTCAACGCCATATTTATTCACCCATGGCTTTTCATGGGAAAATCAAGAGATTGAAAGTGCCCACACGAATTATACTGTCCTCTCATTAGCTATTAAAGATGCCAATCATGTTACACGTGACTGTGATCGTTCTTGGGTGGGTACTGCGACCGCCTTGAGCAGCCATTTCATGTGTACATGAGGTAGCGACGCTTATTTCACGTGTAATAATCAAGATATTAAAATTCAGTCCATTAAAATAATAGTTTGAAAGTTAATAGGTTAAATCAGAGTTAACTCAAGATAAAATATATCATATTTAATTAAAATTAAAATAATAAAATAAAGCTTGACTGTAACAATAATAAAATGTAAGAAAATATAATAATAGTTTTATTATATCAATAACAAAGTACAACGGGATTGAAAATATTCCTCCTTACAATCCTCTCTGACAAAACATAACGTCGTGTTTTTTTTTAAAGTTTTTTTTAAGAGCGAAACGACGCCGTTTTAACATGTTAGGGAAAATGTAACTCGGGAAACTTACCAAATCCAGCAAGTTACCCGGGAATGAATAAACGACACCTAGAGCATTTATGTGTGTATTATACCCATTATTGTTTGTTAATTAGCCCAGGATCACGCAATTAGCTAGCCAATGAAGTATCGATATATTATCTACCCATCTCAATTAAAAACCTAACAAGTGCATGAAATTAATTTGATTGGAAAATCCAACACGTATAAAAAATAAGAGATTATAAGCATCTAATAAAAGTAATTTATTTAAGTTCATTTGTCCGTCAATCAATTTCTGTGTTTCGGAAATTTGAAAGCAGCAGTGGCAGATCAGTCAACTTCATCCTTGTTTGGTGGTAAGTAGCTTCAATTAATGACATAATTAATGGTTAATTATTCACTGGACAATCAGTCTCCCGTAAAACTAAATTACCAATGAATGAAATCGTTTTTTCAAACCACACGTCCAAATATCTTAGCAGTGGCTAGCTAGTCTCGTCATCAGACAAAACACTGCCCATAAAGAAAATAACAGTGCATCTCTTCAAGGCAACAAAAAAAAATTGACATTTTTTAAAATTTTCTGTTTGTTGATGGGTTTGGTCCCTATACTGAGTCAACATTATTTGATTTGGCATTTCAACGTATAACAGCAAGCGCTAACGGGTAAATAAACAAAGGGTATTAATTAATCTGTATATAATTCAAACAGTAATTAAGAAACTTGAGTGGCGCTCAATTTACGTGGCCTAATAAAGTAAGATTGCAAAGAAATTAAAGAAGAGATTATCTAAAGGGTTTGCCCACATATATATAGCAGCAAGCAGAGCCTGGTATATATATGGATCCTCTGAAGTCCAGAATCCATACATTTCCCTGAAGTTTGCTTATTTTTAAAAAATAGGAAACTTGAGGGAGATTTATGATCCAGTACATGCATGCGTGGGGGGGGGGGTTGATGGAGATTAAATTCTTCATGCATGCATGTTAAGTAAAAAAGAAAACAAAGTTGATATAAAGATCTAAAAGGGAGTGTATATTTGCATCTGACCCAAAATGTGTTCAAAGTTGTCAGTGGTCTTCTCGATGGGATGGTTGTGAGCTCCCTCGTATGTTGTCACCACTACGCCCTCGTCTTTCGTTAGCCGTTGCACTTGCTTCTTCACATTGCACCCTTGATGAGTGCACCTGTAGTAGCTCCTGCATTTTTCATATTAATTAATCACCAAACACCCCCTTCAATCAATTAATTAATATTAATTAAATACCACTGTTGAAAATTTTCGGGTTTCTACTGTAGTAATACTGTTGATCAAACACACGTGTGTTCGCAGAAAAATATTCAAAGCAATATTCGTCTTGTGTACACACACACGCACACACATATATGCTTGCTTCTTTCTATTTTGATCCTTCCGTTGTGGGGAGAACATCAAACTGAGGAAGAAAACCCAAGCTAGAACAAAATATATATATACTGCAGATTCAACCTCATTCAGTTTCATTATTGAAGCTAGCCAGCGCTTTTCATCATAAGGTATCGCATTATGCACCGATCAATTACCACATAATTAATTGTGTTGCCTAATGATTAATTCATTAGGGAATCAGAATTATGGTGGGGTACATGTATATTCCTAGGTAAAATTTATGCATATAAATGAAGTCAAAGTTTGTGGGCGTCATAAATTGGGACATGGGAATGTAAGAAGAGAATGGATAGGGACGAAGAAGGAAAAAACCTGGGGAATTTGTTGTCTTTAACGGCTTTCTGGCCATATTTTCTCCAGCGATAGCCATCATCAAGTATATCAACCTGACTCCTTGTTTGGAAAGCATGCCTAGGCTTCCGAGCCTTCTTCTCACCCTTCTTCTTCCCAGAACCACCTTGCTCCTTAATTCTCTGCAACTTTTCATGATCATCACTTTCAGCAGGCCTCATTCCCAGGAACCCACCACCAATAGACTTAATCTGATGACCCTCCATGTTATTGTTCAAACCATGAGGAAGCTGCTGATGAGAGCCTCCCATGGCACTCGTGGACACTGAATAACTCGAAGGATCAGGACAAGGAAATAACACAGAGTAGTTCTCCATCTCTGATATATTCAGTCACAGTGCTGGTATAACCAGAGAGAAGGAACGAAGAAGAAGGAAGAGGAAGAAAGGAACCTAAATGGTAAAAAATTGAAGAGAGACGTATATAAATAATGGGTGGGGGTGGGGGGGCTGCGTTTGCTTGTAGCGGCTTATGAAAATCAGGGACACATTCACCGAATAATATGAGTATAAAGAGGAAAAAGGGGGGAAAGAAGAGTCCAAAGGGGAATATATATATATATATAGAAATGAATAGATAAATAAATAAAGAAAGAACAGTAGCATTATATTTGATAGTGTCGTAAACGGCACGCAAACAAAGGAAAGAACGAGAGATGAGAAAAATGAGGATCCCTAATTAACGGCAGCTTGGAATAGCAAAGTCGTGGAAACGTGAGGCGGCTGCATGATTAAGATAAAGACACATGTGTGTCGTATATCAGATATATATGTATATAGAGACAATGATTTGAAATGTGATTTTGAATTTCAATAATAATAACAATAACAGAGGAATGACTATATAAATAGATGCGATGTATCTCTAAACGTAGAGAGCGTTGATTATTGGGTAAATTCAAAATAAGAACAGCGGTGTGGTCACTGTTGATCGTGGTTTGTGAAAATCAGTTTCCTAGCACGACGTCGTCACGTTTTACACGTGGACACATTTCATGCATCTCCCTTGCCCAACACTTTGTCTGCAAAGGTTTACCGTAGCTTTTGAATTCAATTCTGACTTTTCTAGAATGCCAACAACAGTCTTCACAGCTTGAAGATTGTGTACTTTCGTGCTTTTATATATAAAATATAATCTATTATGAGTTCGGAAGGTGTAAGGCAGCTACCCGCATCAGCTAATTAATTATATAATTATTATATATTATATAATGGTTAATGGATATAGTTTTAAGCACGAATTGTCTTAATTTGAATGAGGGGGTGGGTAGGTGCAAGGTGTGTGCATTCCAACCTCTGCAGCAAAACGATTGTGCCGTAAACAAAATAATATTTTTAGTTTTAGATCTTGAGAAAAAAAAAAGGAATTTGGCCGCAATCTTTCAGAATATAATTTTGAATATATCTAATTATTAATATATATAAGTAAATTTATAAATAAGGAATAGTATTATTTATTTTAAAAAATTCATATAACTCCATAAAATGTCTATATATATAGAAAATTTATAAATAGGGAATAGTATTTTTCCATCAAGATTTGAACTCAGCCCTCCCTTTGTCTCTTCCGCCTATTGCGGAGGCTTCGTCAATTTGCTCTCCATTCAATTTTGTACCTTAATACTCATCCTATCGTTATATAATATATATTTAATTAATTTAATAAATTTAAAATTTAATTAAAATATCATAATTTTTAAAAATATTCTAATAAAATTTTTCTTAATTTCTTTCAACCCCTTTTATTTTATTATCTAATGAGTGTTAATAAGGATAATATAAAATAAATAAATATAAATAAATATTTTATATTTATAATCAATATCTATTTATTGATTATGTCATATATTATAAACTAGATGAATAATTTTTTTTTGAGTTGCCCACTCGATTCACTTAAGCTTTATCCCGATTACATCTGTATTCGATCCGCGTCGTGCACCTGACTATGGTAGGTGAGTCTCCCAACAATGATTTTTTGTATATGTCAAGGCTCGAACTCAATATCTCGTTTAAGTGATATCGAATCGCTTACCATTCAGACCAACCCCCCGTTGGTACTAGATGAATAATTAATTAGATGGGAATATTCTCTCTCTCCTGAATCTTTGGACGAACGCGAGGCCCGTCTTCGATTCTTAATTCTCAGAGGAAGTTGTCAAGAAGACAAAATCATATAAATGTACATTTCTGAATATTCGGAAATACTGGTTAGTGATTAATGCTTCGTGTTACAATTTAACATGATGAACTGCTTCTGAATTTTAGTCTGGCTCTTGATAAACGCCGAGGACCGGATTCTGTCGTTAAAAGCATATGAAAGGAACGTATAGATACTCAACTGGTCAACTAAATTGCGAAAGGGAAAAACAATCTTCAATATATTCTTTGTCGCATGAAAATTGAAATGTTTAGTTTTCTACTCATAGCCTGCACTATAATTAAATTATACATTATATGTACATAGTTCCGTATTTATATAAACTTGCTAAACAAGGTAGACATATTGTTTCTTAGTCATGTTGGTGGGGGAGGAGGATGCATGCATGCTGCCAAACTCAGAAAATGCAAAGTCAATGTAGGGAATTTGAAGTTCAAATGCAAACGCACACATGATAGAATAAGGAGGGCTTTGAAGGAGAGATTATAAATATCACAAGTATGTTAGAGAGAGAGAGAGAGAGAGTTTCGTCGCAGCCTCCTTTCTTCTCCATGGTCGCTATAATAGTTTGGAGAAGCAGTCTATTAATGAAGTGTTCAAAGGGGAAGATTATTCGAACTCGTGTTGAAACGTCAAATGAGCTCGTGCCACATATCTCCTATAGTAATAGTCATATATTCCTTCTCGTCAAATATATAAAAACTTGCTAACCGAATCACACCAAACAAATAGTGTTAGTTAAATTATTAAATTAAATATATCTTAAATTCATAATTTTTTCTTAAATTAGCCTTATTATCAAATTATGTGTATAAAACATAATAAAATTATATATAAGCAACAAGTTATGTTTGTTTAAAAATTGAATGTATTTTTTTTATCTTTATCCCTTATTAATTAGATATCTCTCTTATTTTTTTTTTCCACTCAGTATCTCTTATATCTTTTTTGCTTATGATCTCTCATAACTATTATTCTTGTAAATAATAGTACGTTTAAAAAAATATTTATATTTTTAATATATTTATTATTTTTAAGTAATATTGTAATATCCAGATTTTGACGCCTGTTGTTGCTTATAAAAAAAAGGTAGGAGGGAGTACTATTATTGGTTGGAATATTTATACGCATATATTGTTGTTGTTTGTGGGTGGGGCGGATTAATTAAGGATCCAATGTATGCATGTACCTATAATTAAGCCGTTTGATTCCTAACTTTTGCCGTCTTCGGCGTTTTCAAACATCACAATCAGTCTTGTCCAAATTGTGACCAATGTTGCTTCGGAGTACGCATAATTCTAAGTTCTAATTAACCCCTCCGGTGTGCCACCATTGTGGGCGGGATATATATATATATATATATACATATATCTCCACGCTCTTCAATGATCGATCTTTTTCATTGTGCACGTTGTTCGATTTCTGTATACCTGTATCCCAAGGCCAGTGGGGGTGTGGGCAATTCAATACACATATACTTTTTTTCTAAATTCTAAACGTAAACGTAAGAGTTAGTAAAATAATTAATATTTTTTTAAAATATAATATCTTAATTTATATTATCTTATAAATTTATAATTTTTTCATAAACTCTCCCTATTAATTAAGTTTTTATCAATGAAGTGATTTCTAATTTAATTATAAAAATCAATATAATTTTTTACAAAAAATCAATTTAATCAGTTTTTTTAATTTTTATAAATTTATTATTTAACTCATACACTCAAAAGTAGCATGTATGTACGTATTATGAAGTAGTTGGGTGCATGTATGGAACACGTCTTTATCTGTTTGCACGCGGGTATATTTGACCAGTACTAATTCATACATCACGGTCCATGCATGTGTACAAGAAACTTTTACATCCAATTGATTTCAATCAATCAACCAGAAACGTATTCTTTGTAAATATATTTATAATATAGTTTAACATGCAATATACTCATAATCCCAACAGTGCATTATACGTATCTTCGTACAAAAATGTTGGAAATGAAGCGGCCCTAATTTTGTTACTTGTATGAATGGAAAGTGATAGAGCGGGTGAATCAATTCTGTCTATTGTATTTTTATATTTTTAATAATTGTGATGTACAAGTATAATGCTTAAAATTACAGACCAGTTATTCTAATTAGGTTACCGGTTTTGATTGGCTCGTCCCAATAACATGGCAGAATGAAAAATAATACTAACTACAGTCTTAAATATAAAAATTAAATAAGGGGTATAATTTGATTCTAAATATAAGATTATAATATATTTTAATTACTAATTTTATAATTTTTTTGTTAAATTCTCCCTATCAACTACATATGATGGTATTATGGTAAATGGGTAATTATAATGCGTATGATTATAGAGAGTATTATAAAAAAATAATACACACTTATTATAAATAATTAAGTTAATTAATTTTTTTAATATACTCAAATTAATTATATAACTCTTATATTAAGTATAAAATGAGTACTAGAATCCATCCTTCGCATGGAGATATTATAGAAAAGTAGATGTAGATCTTCAAACGTGTTAGATGAATCGATGAAATATCGGACACACTGTCAATATTTAGAGATTAGGCGAAGATGCACAAAGTCAATATTAATCATACTCATCACGAATTATTCTGATGTCAGATCTGCCTAATTAGTCAGGATAAACCAGGATTAAGGTCAATAATTCTGACTTGCGCTGGCGGGAATTCAAACATCGGAAAACAGCACCCCGGTGTCTGTTAATCCTCAGTGGATGGTCGGTTATCAGAAAAGTTAAGCAGATCTCGAAAGTGAACGATGCTCAGCGAATTAATCATTGCCGTTTAATTTAGAAACAAATTATTGAAGCCTATTCAATTAGATGCCAGCTGACGATCGAGGAACGATATATTGCAAATAGAATGCTTTTCAAAACGACCATCACTTGTATATTGGATATGCGTACAGAATGAGCAGCAATAAGTTTTAATTCTTAGAATGCTTCCTAATCTCATAATTAGCATTATTTTTTTTAAGAAAAAGGAAAACACATCTTAATTACTTACATTATAAGCGAAGCGATTGACGTAATAATATTCTGATTGAATGGAAGAAAGATGGAGTACGGACAATGTGACGTGGTTTTGCTGACTTGGAAAATCAAAGACACGCGATTCTGAATAGCTTTGACCGCGAGTTTGATTTCAATGAAATACTATGACGCATGAATTGTATGAGAGAGTGCCGCGCGCTATTGGGCGTTGAGTTTATTATTTATTTTATGCTCAACGAATATGCGTCTATTATGCACTTACTATTATTCATTTTATTTATCCTTCCATTCTCGATGGTCCGAGAAAGGGATCTGACGAGGAGGTTCAAAGTTTTGAATAGCGTGGTGTGTGTAGAGAGAGAGAGAGAGCAATCATTTGGATTTTGAAATCACGCTCAAAGGCCCAACCAAACACGTGGGCCCCAATACCCTAATAACTGATTATCTTAATCACAGTCATCGGTGTGACTGGTTAATCCCGAAAACAATATAATCCCCCGAAGCTCTTGGCTGATATAAAATGAAGAAAAATAATCACATGAAGGAACGTAGCCTAGGCCTGGTCAAGGACTGTGCGCCGTCCACGTAAATGGTGGTTCCCGTCATGTAGCGGGAATCATGAGAGATGAGATACATGACGGTGGAAGTGACGTCTCTCTTCACATCCAGCCACCTCTCCATCGGAGCCGCCATCTTCACTAACTTCTCCGTCCTCTCCCTTCCCACCGATTTCGGGAACTCATCCTCCACGTGCAGCCCACGCGCTATGGCGTTCACCCTGACCCCGTACTTGCCTATCTCCATAGCCGAAGCCTGCCCACAACAATCCCATAGAACACAACACAAGTCAAACCCAATAGCTTATATGGGCCTGGATGAGGCCCGTATTATTTGAAAAGAAATCGCAAGAGGCCGTGTTATACCCACCCGAACTAACTGTTGGACTGCGGCCATGGAGGAAGCAAATGCTGCGGCTCCTGGATAAAGGCCCCTCTCTGCACCATTTATGGAAGTCATGAATATAACGGAACCTCCTCTGTTGAAGTCTCTCATCTTTTTCCCAACAGCTTTCAACAGATACCATGCAGCCATATAGTTGATGCTCACTATTTTCTTCATCTCTTGTTCTCCTACTTCCAGATGTTCTCTCGTCTTCCCTGTTTCAGATCATATCCCAACTCTCAGTTCCTCTATACCCTGTTTGTTTTCTTTATATATTCAATTCCTTCGTGAACGAATAATAATGCATACCTTCGTAAGTATAACAGTTTACAAAAGCGTCCAGATTTCCCAGAATGTTGCATGCTTTATCAACGGCCTCGTGGAATACGGCTTCCCTTTCGTCTTCCATGTCGAGTCCGATCACCTCCACCGCCACAACGGCGCCCTTCAGGCAACCCATTATGTCGTTGCTAACACCCCTCAAGCAACTTTCCTCTCCCATCAAAACCAGCCTGAACAGAGACACCTTCAGGTCTCTGCTGAACAGCAAAATGAAACAAGACGAAGAAGAAGAAGAAGTTATACCTGCATCCCTGTTTGGCTAATTGGAAAGCCATGCTCTTGGAAATCTCGTCGCCATTGGAAGTGAGCAAGACTGTCTTCCCTGGGTTCCCCATTCGTTTTCAGTTCTTCTGCACCTCAAAGAACGTCCCATGATTTTTATACACGCGCCCCGTGACCAGAGATTCCAGGAAACACCCACCCACGAGTAAATAAATAAAAGGATTTCAAGTTTTAAGAAGCATGTAACAAAATGAATGGAACGATGAGAGACAACGTGTGTTATTGTTGTTAACTACCGTTGACTCCACTTCGACGAAGGCCGAGGGCCAATTTAGTCTCGAATTCAGATCCATCCGTCTCTTTCTTTCATTCGTGTCCAGTACGTACGAAGCCCTGATATACTAATATATCAAATATACATTTGGTATTCATAATGTAATTTAATTTTTGAAGGAAAAATGAAGTCTTTGGCATGACATGATAAACTTAATAGAAGGATATCAGAGTAACTTAATTACCCGGTCCTCCCTTCCTTGCAGTCCTTGATAGACATGTGACTTTAGATTTCCATGTGATCTCTTTATTATTAATTTGTCTGTGAAACTAATTAATTAATTCAAGAGTATAGCCCATAAAAAGTGCAGAGTCACTTGTATTTTTTAATAGATCATGAGACTTCGTTGGAGCAAATGAACAAATACGCGGGAATTGGCTGAAAGTGGCGTTCGTTCGGGTTGCATCCACACTGTCTGGGATTTAATATTTTGATTCCATCACGTGTTTTTGACCTTTCTGAAGTCAATGCTTGCAATTTATCGGTTGTTGCGAACAACAATTGATTGCCACTTGCTTCTATTTATTATTAGTCCTTTTATTTTCTGTTCTATAGGAGATTTTTTTAAAAGCCGGTGGTGGTTGTGGTATATGTGAATACTAGGACTAAGAAAGATCACATCCTTCACAACTCGATGACCAGTACGAGTAGAAAGTGCTTGAAAAAAGGCAACCTTTGACCGAGTCTTGGTATTTAAGTATGTGACACGATATATAACTGAGGAGCTGAACTATTGAGACTTTTGGTATATTTAATCAAGAGATTAAATTAAAAGCGCCTTCAAATCCTTCTAAACTAAAATGGCGTTGGGTCAATTAATATCCGACATCAAATAAAGTAAATTATTTTTACTTGTTCTAATTCTGTCATAATTATAGTATCTGGATCAAATCGAATATTTTAGCTTTATTTATTTGTATTTTTTTAAAATTTAGCATCACAAGGATATATATATAAAAATATTAAATTCAAATTATACAAATTCAATTTAAATGTAGGATGGCTGAAAAATAGCGAGGAAAGGTAAGAGGAGCTGATTATACCAAAACTCGATTACATTTTACCTGATAAGGGAATATAGTACGTGCTTGGATAAATTTTTAAAAAATTATTTGTAGAATTTTTTTTTGATAACTTATAGAAAAAAGTTTTTAAATAAGGGTTTATAGAAAAAAAAATGATTCTGAATAAATAAGTGTTTGGATAGTTATTTTTAAAATAATTTTTTGTATTAGTAAATTATTAAAAAATACAATTTTATTAAAAAGATGAAAGATAGTGGAAAAAAGATAAAAGCTAAGAGAAAGGGTGGAGAAGAGAGAGGAGATAAGAAGAAGGGTGAAAAAGAGATATGGGAGAGGAGATAAGATAAAAAAGAAAGATGAGAGAGGGTAGATAAAAGATGTTATAAAAAAAAAAGAATAAAATAGTAATTAGATAGTCTATAAACTCTTTAATTATTCTAAAAATTAGTTTCAATAACTTATTTAAAATTATAATTTTAAATTATAGTTTAACTCAAAAATAAATATAATTATTTATTTTAATTTTTTTTAAACTAAAATTTCGTCGAGAGGTTTCTAAAATACAAACATGCTCATAATATATTGGCACCAGAAGCTCGTCATTAGAGCCACGTGGTATAGGTAAAAGTGACCAATAATTTTAGCTATTATCCCTCTGGCCCACTTTAATCAACATTTTCAAGACGAGACAGAGGACGGCGAAAGGGGAGGGTGTTTGATGCACGGTGGCCTCAGGCGCTTAACAATTGTAATTTTAGTGTCAACGTAACTCGCTTTTTTCACGAATTTTCTCTAATTTGCTTTCCTACTGCTTCCTCTTTATTTAAGGCTCTATCATTCAAAATTGAACTGTACTACCGTTTTTGGATTTCTATTGCTTGGTGAGAGAAATCTAAATGAGTGGGATATTTGTGGCATTCACCCCTCGTTCTCTGCTCGTAATCCCTCCCTGTCATTGGCACAGTTGAATAGAAATTCAGAGCATTGCCACGTCTCCGTCAAAATCGCCGCTGATCCGCTATTTTCTATTCATAATTAAATGATATATCGATATCTAGACTTTAGTTCTTATCAAAATTAAAACATGAGAAGTGGATACTGTTGCAACAAACCAAGAAGAGGAAAACGCACGCACGTGCTTGTGTTTCAACTTGCGAGTGCAATTTAGAGCAGATTTAGAGGAAGGAATGCTTGATATAAACATGTTCCATGATTTCTATCTATATGCGAAGGAATAGCAAAATAACGTGGTTAATCTTAAACATTAAACATTCGAATTTAGCTAGCCTAATCAATACAGCTATTCATAAGAAAGGAAAATCGTGTGAAAATTACATGAGTCATGCTACAATAAAACTAATTGAACATAAAAAAGGCACACTCAACATTACCATGTAGCCATACTTATAAAAAATCTGCTATATTTTGGAGAAATAAAAAGATGCGCATACAACAAAATTTATTGGGAGAAGCAAAATATATATATCGTGATGATTTTTATATTTTAAAAAAATTAGTTTTAAAATTATTGGTTAGACGATATCACTATTAATTTATAGTGAAAAAAGGTGTGTTGTTTCTTTTTTCTTTTTTTTGTTGGACGACTGTTTCTTTAATTTTCACAATTTCCACTATTGTTACCTTACTATTATTTACTTTTCGGCTTTTTATTTTTCTTTTTTTGTCGAGATTATTTCAGCTTTATCTGGTCAACCCCAAAAACAATAGATCTCGTCTGAGCTTTGGAATGTCGGGCGCGAAGCCCATTAACAAACCCGAAAGCCCAGAAATTATCGTGCCCAGAATAGGGGCGTTGGGTCTCATCTTGCTCCCGCATCGCTAGGCTGTCGCTGCTGTTCATCCTCCGATTCCTCTCTCTTTTTCCTCTTCATTGATCTCAGACCTGCCCTTGTTCCTTTGACCACGAGAGCTCAATTAAGTTTCACTTTGGGATTTATTGCCTTCTTTTGGTGAGTCTCTTCTCCTTCCCCTCTCGTCCATTTCCGCACTTCCTCTGATCTAGGAACTGCTTTGGAACTCTGTGTTCTTCGATTTTGGTAATTTATATTGTAAAAAATGTATATGATTGAGCTATGAATCAGTGCACATCTATCTCTATCCGCACCTCTCCTCGTGGAAGCCCGGGGCCTTCGTACTTTTGCTTAATCCCAAGTTTCCGCTTTTCTCATATATCGTCAGAAGATTGCGTGATCGATTTAAATTACGTGTGATTGTGTTGGAGACATTGCTACATGCCCGACCTTGTTATTATTTAGTATTTACTTCCTCGACCTCTTTTGCTTGCCATCGTGTATTTTGTTGTATCTATGTTAGGCAGATATGCGGAACTGAAATGCCTGAAATCCATCATATTGTGCCCGTGCCTAGATTTAGGTTGCCGTTTTATTTTAAAAGTATTTCACAAGAAGAATATGGATTAACAGTGGCACTATTTTATTTTAAATGTATGTTATGGCGCGGTTAAGATGGGCTTGTTCATCTATATGGTCATTTGAATAAGAAGCTCTGAAAAGTTTTGACAGTGATACTACGAGGACATAGAAGTGTGTATCTTTGGAAGTCTTTTTGTGAACAATAAAGTATGCAACTTTCTACCTGCTTTTCCCCCTGCAGGAATAAGAAAACGTTCTTTAATGTTGAGGGTAAAATTGATGAAATTTATTATTACTAGTGTTCATCCTCTTTAGCATGAACTATGTGAAAACGTGAAGTCTGCTGTAAAGCTGATTGTGTTATCTGCTTTTGGATGCATGCTTTAGGAAATATACTGAAAAATATCTTCTTCTGGATATCCAGAATCATGTCATGATAGTAAAATCATGATCTACTTCTTTTAAGTACAATACCTGAGTGGAAGCACCCTGCTCAATTTCTATACTGGGGGCTGATGAGTTACCCTTATTCTTCATTCCCCTTCCCTTTTGAAACGCATTCTTGAAAAGCATCTGATCCTTCATTTTTTTGGTCTTCCGTTTTAACTTTTTTATTGCTGGATTCTGGACCTATGACTCTATCACTGGTCTTAACAAGTTAGATTGCATTACATACAAGGTTCATTAATTTGCAGCTCCCGTTTTCTTAGTTCCATCTGTTGATAATTTGATATTAAAATTTGTACTAAGGTGTTTTGTACTAATTATTTGCTTTATATTTGTTACTCGGTAACTATGCATGAATATTCAAGGCAATTTTTGCTTCTTATATTGTCTCGCCATAATCCTACATTCATGAATCTCCACCCCTAGAGCTTCTCATGGAAATCTTCATTGTAAAGTTTATTAATATTTGTGATCCGTGCAGATAATATCTGATGAATAACATTTATCTACTTATATCTGTTATCCATGCTTAATTGGTCACTGCCCATCTCATTGTCCTTTTGCTTGTTTAGATTACTTTATCTCTGGTTATTGGATAAATGGATTTATTATTCAGTCATTTATAATTTTGTAGTGTGAACTGAGACAGATGGCTGGAGGTGTTATTCAACAGTTGTTGAGGAGGAAACTCCAGTCTCAATCTACTGTAAGCTTTGCTGCTTTTTCTCATGCTATTTTTGTGCTCTTGGGGCAACTTTTTCTGGTTACTGTAGCCCATGCAGACCACAAAGGGACACTTTTAGTTTCAGCTAAAGAGTGGGGGTTAAAAAGGGAAAAGACAGTGCTCTGTTGATATGCTCAATTGAGCAGTATGTGGATGTTTAATAAAGTATTCAAGTGGGTTGGTTCTCCTACCGCAGTAGCTAGTTTTGAGTGAGATTCCTCAGTCTGTTGAATGATTGGTGAAGGGTTCTAACCAAAGAGAAAATCAAGATAAGTGTCACATGGTACAGCCATCTGGATATCACCTCTCCAAGGGGGCCAATTGATGGAGACTTAATTAGTATGAGATGCCTAAATCTCACATTGGGTAGTATGAGATATTTAAGTGGGTGTTGTTTTCACCTCAATAGCTAGATTTTACATGCTAGATATTTAAGTACAACCGCTTTCTAGAAAAGCATAATGGGTCAATAAATGCATGCAGTCATTGTATTTTACATGCTCATGCAGATTGGTATTGTGGGAAGATTTCAGTAAGCTTTTTGATGAGCTTTCAATTTTTTTCTTCCAATGAAACAAGGTTTACCGTGCCACGTGCTCATGGTTGGCTTATGCTTTGTGCAGTCCTCTTCCTTTATATCATCCATCATCACGAGAAAAGATGATGCTGGCACTACTGGCAGCAGGTCCTTGAGAGCACTTGCATTAATTGGAGCCAGCGTCTCAGGGTTTTTGAGTTTTGCTACAACAGCTTCAGCTGATGAGGCTGAGCATGGCCTGGAATGTCCAAGCTATCCATGGCCTCACAAGGGCATCCTCAGTTCATATGATCATGCTTCGTGAGTTCTACTTTGCTTTCTCCTATATTTTTCTCCTTCCTTACTATTAATGGCAGTTAGCAAGTTTGAAACTATAGACCTTCAATATAAGTTTATATTTGATTTCCATGGGACAGAAATTGCATCCTTTTTAACTTTTCCCATACTGCATTTTTGGGTATACTACTGTAGTTGGTTGTAGTAGGTGCTTGTCAAATTCATTTTCTTTGGTTTAGTGAGCATTGCTCTCATCTTTCCTTGCCTTGGTATTTCCTCTTGCTTTGTTATCCCCATATCTTTGATGTTGTCTTGCATGGTTTATTGTTGGGGTTAAGTATCATTTGTCATTAGCTCACCTGCTGAAAAAAAAAAATCTCCTATCATGTGCTACCATTCTTAATTCTTCAAACTAATTTCTCATGGGCAGGATTCGTCGTGGTCATCAAGTTTATACACAAGTCTGTGCTTCCTGCCATTCTATGTCTTTGGTATCATACCGTGATTTGGTTGGTGTTGCTTATACAGAAGATGAGGTAAAGGCTATGGCAGCTGAGATTGAAGTGGTTGATGGCCCTAATGATGAGGGTGAGATGTTTACACGCCCTGGTAAACTCAGTGATCGCTTTCCTCAGCCATATACAAATGAAGCAGCTGCTAGGTTTGCTAATGGGGGGGCTTATCCTCCAGATCTTAGTCTCATAACCAAAGTAATGCATTTCCTATCAGTTATGTCATTAAGATTTTTTCTATTTCATATTTGTATACAAAATATCTGATTATCTGTCCTTTCAGGCCCGCCACAATGGTCAAAATTATGTATTTTCCCTTCTTACTGGTTATCGTGATCCCCCTGCTGGTGTTTCGGTAAATTCTTAACTAAGATCTCTTTTGAGATTCTACTGTACCTGCTGAAGTAACTTTGTGCATCCAGCAAACTTTCAGTGTGTAAAAATAATGCTAAGGCTACCCATAAGAGAAAAGAAAACGAAAACCCCCTTCCTTTAACTTTTTTCTTTGTGATTAATAAGTCTATTTCTGCATAAATTGAGATTTTGTTGTGGCTTTTTTCCCCGTTCCGTTTGTTTTTGAGGGGGTGGGTGGTTTGAAGAGCTCATGTCCTCTCGATATCACTTTACTAAACTCAATTAAGTGCTCATATTTTTCCTTATAGAATTATGCATGATTTCCATGGCATGTCCTTTTGCTGAATTTGTTCATGTAATGCTAGGTTCAGGTGCAATAGTATTCCTCAACTTTGAGGCGTTTAAATCATCAATATGTAGATATGGAGGAAAGAAGTGTCTCAATAATCAATATATTCATTATAGCACTCTTGATCTGGGATTCTTTGTACTTGATTCCAATTATCAGTCATAACTCATGCATATCATAAACCATGGAGTGATGGACTACTTCTAATATTTAGTTATCTTTAAATATAAATATCCGTAAAACTTTTTGAATGTCCTCTAGATCCATACCAATATGCGATATTATGGTTGAATTTCTTTCATGATTAGCTTTATGAATAAATGTGTAGATTAGAGAGGGATTACATTATAATCCTTATTTTCCTGGCGGAGCAATTGCCATGCCTAAAATGCTTAATGATGGTGCTGTTGAATATGAAGACGGTACTCCTGCCACAGAATCTCAGGTATGTTAGCTTGAGGAACTGTTTTAGTAGATTTTACGAGTGCTATTTATGGATATGAGGAAATCAGAAGCTCATTCTTTTCCTTCTTGTTCTTGCTGCAGATGGGAAAAGATGTCGTGACATTCCTTACTTGGGCTGCTGAACCTGAAATGGAAGAGAGAAAACTGGTTTGGTTACCTTCTATATACTTTTTCCCTCCGGATGAATGCTACATTTTCTAACAAGAATGGTTACCAAATGCAGATGGGGTTCAAATGGATTTTTGTACTGTCGCTGGCACTTCTTCAAGCCGCATATTTCCGTCGGTTGAGGTGGTCAGTTCTGAAGTCTCGCAAGCTGGTCCTCGATGTCGTCAACTAGCCGGCATTGACTTTCATTTTCACTTCAGAAGGGATTTCCGTTGGCAATAATTTTGTCAGATCATTATGTTGTCGCATCATGTCTTATTCGTTCAACACAATTAGTGGGTAATGGAGCATCCGGAACCGGAAGAGTGTTCGATTTTTGTTTGGCAGTAATAAGTTGTAAAACTCATATAAATGCGAGACACTACAGTTTTTCCGCTTACCTCTTTTGCTACACTTCTGGCGCACCAACTCGTAGTTTAATTCATTCTCAATATTTATGCAAGTGGCCTTATATATCTTAGGGCAAAAGAAATTATATACAATAGGTCGATGTGGCCTATTTGGAAACAATGGTTCTTTTTCTCCCTCAAAATCATGCGAATCTCGCACTCTTACATTTTCCTTGCCCATTATTTATACTCCAATTATCTCACTTAGTTTCAGGTGGCTCTTGCATAATTTTTCTTGGTGCTTGGTGTTTGAACGCAACGTTGTTTTCTCAAGGCCTCATTAGTTTGCTACTCAAAATTCTTTTACCCTATTTGAGTTGTTCTGTTACTTTTTCAAACACGTCATAGGAGATGACACCGGAATTTATGAGTGTTGACGACTATCAAGATTCTTAATATTGATGGTTTATCAACAATGTGTGGCTTAATTTTAAGACACAAAGTTCTGATATTTAACTAAAAAATGCTACGCTTAAGTACTTAGGGAACATAGTAAAGATTTGATTTAATGTGACTGATAAATATTACAAAAAGGGACTAGGAAGTAGAAGTAAGGATAAGGAACACGGAGACAATTCAGAAGAGTGAGATGAAAAGAAACCAGCAAGTGTGTTATGGGTCATTTTTGGGGTGGGTGGGAGATCATGAGAGGCCCATATTTTACTACGGCCATGTGAATCCTGCATGCCTAGAAAGAAAAATTTTCCTTTACCTTGTGATTGTGGATGAGTCTAATTTTTTTTTTTAAATTATAAAAAAAAAATTCTGCATGCCTCTGAAAGTATGCCTGTCACACACTGGCTGATTCGGATTCCCAAATTGTCCACGTTTGCATTGAAAACTTTTCTATCAAAATGAACAACTTTTTTTTATAGTTAATTGACAACTTCTTTTGAATGTATTAGAGATCATGTGTATAATACTTTTTCAATTCTTAATATATGAACTAATTTTTAAACTTATCTTAATTATAAATATAAAATATATTTTTTATATTTATTAATTTTCCCTCAATTTACTCATATTAATATTCTATCAATAATAATCAAGTAAAAGAGAGAATTAGGTAGTTAATAAAAATAATTAAAATATTTTAGATAAAAAATGACATTAATTAACTTTTTTAATCTAATCATATTAGTTAAATATATCTTATGTTATGAAGTAAAAAGGTAATAATTTGCATCATATTATCAAGCAGATTAAGGGACTCGATGATTACAAGTTCTTTTGATAGTAAGGTTTAAGGAGGTCTAAGGTTCAATTCAATCTCCATGTGGATGCCAGTATTTACCTTGTTGGTACAAGGGGGGACTGACAGAGGCGACCATGGCGGGAGGAATTTTGGTGAATTCAATGGGCTTTTTGGCGGGTTGTAGACTATAGGCCCAATCATTACCAATTCATTTAATTGGTAATACCCATACTACTTATTGTCTAAGTTTAACTAACGAATAAGTGAAACATACGATTATTTGAAGCGTGTTCGAATTTTATGGAGTATCATTTTATTGTGATTCCAGTCGTAGCACTTGGGGAAACATCCTAGCTCTTGGGTGCCTAGGTTTACGCCTGAGGGTAATCGACGGCTCGCCCTACCTAACATTAATATTGCTTAAGAGGAAGGGAGATTTCGCCCTGCCCTTGAATCGTGGGTGAGCCTAAACCCTTTCTAAAAATTTTTGTAATAAAAAAAATGGTAATACCTATCATCTGTGGTTTCAGCTGGCGAATTAATGAGATATATGATTATTTAGAACGTGTTTGATCTATGAGGAGTATCACTTTGTTATGGTTCCAGTCGCAGCGCTTGGAGATACATACTAGTTATTGGGTGCCTAGGTTTACGCTTACGGAGGAAAGGATATTTCGCCCTACTCTTAAATCGTAAGTGAGTCTAACCCTTTCTAAAAATTTGTATAACAAAAAAAAAATAATTGGTAGTGATTTAGATAATAGGCCAAATCATTACCAATTAAATCAACTTACCTATTGTCTGTGAATTCAGTTGGTGAAAGGATGAAACATGTGACTATTTAGAGCGTATTTGATTTCTGTGGAGTATCACTTTATTGTAGTTCTAGTCGCAGATATTAAGAAGACATATTAACTCCTGGGTGTCTAGGTTTACACCTGAAGGTAATTGACGGTTTACCCTACCCAATATTAGTATCGCCTAAAAATAAATAAGATTTCGTTATGTCCTTAAATCGTGAGTAAGTCTAATCCCTTTATAAAAATTTTAGTATTAAAAAAAATCAACTTTTGGCTACAATTATATAATCATCCTCCTGGGTCCAAAACAGATCCATTAACAATCAGGTTCACTGAAAGCCTGGTCGGGGTGGCAAGCTACGAGTAAGAGCCTGGCTTGTAAAAAGTAAATTAATCGTATCCCATAAAGATACGAGTTCGATTCTCGCTATCGTTATGAAAAAATTTTTAGTAGACAATCTCATAAGTCCCTTATAAATACTCATTAAACCTTTAGACTATATTTTAATTTTGGCAAGAGATTGATATCAAAGTTACCTAAACTTTTTTTATAAAAAAAGAAGAGGAAGTTTGAACGTGCAATTATCCATATCTGGCTTCACAATATCTTATTTTACAATTTTGGTTCTTTCTTACTTGTCCACACTCCATATGCTAACGAATATTAACCACATATCATAAATTTTTTTGAAGCAATGTATCTCATCAATCAATTACTTATTAATGCTTCAAAACTTCTTAACAATAATCGTTGCCATTCGTTTTTTTTTTTTAACTTTTTTAACAATGTTACTCTTGAAAACGGAAAACCTTGAGAAAATTTCAAAATAAGATGTCCTTTTATATTAAGGGCAGAAGGTATAAAAATACTGATAAAGTTTTATTTTAGGTAAGCCCAACACTATATGATGTTTTTAAGTATAAAAGTAAGCATGATATAAAATTAATATAAAAATATTAAATTATGTTAATTGACCTATAGAGATAAAACTTTTGACTATAAATATTGACATGGATACAGATATGATATAATTATATTTTATTTATCATCATTCATCATCTGCCAATTAATATTGATTTTTTTTAAATTTTATTAAAAATATAAATATCTTAAGAGAAATTATAAATTTATAAGTACAAATTGAATTAAAATTTTATACTCATTCTTATAATTTTTAAAAAATAATAATTTAATATTAGTCGGATAATAGATGATGACATTTAGATCATAATTATATTATATCTATATTAATATTTTTAGTCAAATATTATCTCTCTAATAGTTAACTAGCAGAAATTTATATTTTTTTATTAACGTTAACATTTTGCACCCAAAAACCCATATGGTGTTTGGCGCCCCTAAAATAAAATTTTATAGTTATTTTTACAACTTTACCCTTATATAAATGATACGAACAAATAATAGTTGTTTCTGGCATGAAATTGTTAAATTATCATTACTTATGCATTGATCTATGACCAACAGGTTTTATCTTCTTTTTTTAAAAGGAAATTCAAGTTACCCGTAACTAACGTTAGATACTCATTATCGTTTAAAAACATTAGTAATATGGCAAATTTTAATTATGAAAACTATTTTTTTCCGCAAAAGAAGATGCAATCCCGTGGGAAGAAGCGATCGCCGTCTGCGTAGAGACGGAATCGTTACCAACTCGTCTACGTTTGCTTGTATTCTTGTCGGTCAAAGTCAATGACAACCAAGGCACATCCCATTACGCCATCATCGTTTCTATAATAGATTATCGACAGACACGGATCCCATCCCATTTTGATTGAATCCAGAATCCAGAATCTCGAAATCAGCCTAAAAGTGAACATCTTTTGTCGAATTCATGGGGACTGAGAGCTCTTCCGTCGATATTTCGGAGCATTTGCTCCGGAATGATCGGAAGGCCCCGTCCTCGAAAATCGAGCACGTTCCGGAATGGAAGGACCAGATCACCGTCAGAGGGCTCTTGGTGAGTGCGGTTCTGGGGACTCTTTTCTGCATCATCACCCACAAGCTCAATCTGACTGTTGGGATCATTCCTTCGCTGAACGTTGCTGCTGGGTTGCTTGGGTTCTTCTTCGTCAAGACCTGGACTACCTTCATGTCCAGGTTGGGATTCTTCACGAAACCCTTTACGAGACAGGAGAACACCGTCATTCAGACTTGTGTTGTCGCTTGCTATGGCCTCGCTTTCAGCGGTAACTCACCCCTCCTTCGTTTAGCTTAAAATTGCGAGCTTTTGTGCTTTCTGAATTTTCCTGTTGGCCCGCGATCCAATTATATTTTCGCTTAGTTAAACTCACCTGTTCCTACATCTATTCCCTGCTTAAAAGCTCCTTTTCCGTTGTGGTTTTAGAAACTAGTATTCTTAGCTTAGTCACTAGAGCAAAGAGTTGACCCCTCACCCCTCCATGCTTCCTGAGAATGTGACGTGACTAAAGAAACAAAGTCATAAAGTCTTTGAGAGTGGGGGGAGAAGTAGGATAAGATTGAATGCTTGACACCAGTACTACAAAATGTTCTGATGACAAGTGAAACTTAAAATATGGTTGGAATAAGGATCATGGGAATCTTCATCCTTGGGTCAAAAGACTCTGGAAAATATGACGCCCGCCACGTTTAGTCAAAAGACTGTAGGAAGAAGAATGTCACATTCATGATAAGTTCTCCTCTCCATTTCCATATTAATTTTTGCTAACTAAGTCAATTTCACATTACTTCTATCATACACAACCTGATCTGACCAGGTGACTAAGGTCTCATTATAGAATCTGGATTCGAGATAAATTTACCAAACCCTAAAAAGCTCTAAAACCCCCCAAAAATTTGTCTTATTCAACATCAATAAAAAAGCTTGATGTAAATTAACAATGGAGCATCAAATGAACGTAGCATCCATTTTACTTCCTCTCATCTTGTTATCTAAATAAAATAAATGAAATGGCAGTTAATTACAGTTACTGATGGGAAATTAGGAGTTACTGTTATTAGGATGAAATACTAGGATATAGCCGTTAAAGGCAGTTAGAGTAATCCTTAGGCTATAAATAGGATCCCATACACAATTGTATATGATTATGATTTGATTAATGCATTATTCAGTGTATTGTTCAGAACTCTTCTCTCCTAAGTCCCTCTCTTCTCTTGCTTCTCCTCAAATCCCTTCTGTTACTGTGAATCTCTCTGTTCTTCCCTTTTCTCTCTCATATCAGAATCATTTACCACAAGTGGTATCAGAGGAGATTGGTAGCAGTCCAATCTCGCTCATTGCCTCAGGTCATCTTTTATTGAAACCTTTTTAATATGGGAAGTCAATCTGTCATAGTGTAACCAAATTTAATAAATTCATCATATATCATAGCTTCCAGAAATTTCTATCTGCGTTGATGTTCTATTCCATTTCCCTTACAAGGTAAACTGGTTTAATTTGAAATTTCTTGATTATAAGATATGGTTTATAAAGAGTGGCGTGCTAATTTTGTTTATCCATATATTTCTCTAATGTGATGGTTATTACGTCTTTGGCAGGGGGGTTTGGATCATCCTTGCTTGCCATGGATGAGAGAACATACCAGCTTATTGGCCCCGATTACCCCGGCAATAGGGCTGATGATGTTATAAATCCTGGCTTGCTTTGGATGATAGGTTTCACTTTTGTTGTCAGTTTCCTTGGGCTTTTCAGTCTTGTCCCACTTCGGAAGGTAAATCTGTGGTCACTAGTCATTAGTATTAGTGTTAAGAATAAAAAGGAAAAGAAAGGAAGATAGAAAGTCAATTAACATTTGGTGTTCTAGTGTTCTTATATATAGATGTGTAACTTGCCAATCATGGGAATCTATTTTAGACTTGATTTCCTCTGAGCATTGCTATTGACAGCCCTGATTGACAATTTAGAGCCTGATCGCCATGCATGAAATCTCAGGTTATGGTCATGGACTATAAGCTTACATATCCCAGTGGGACAGCAACAGCAATGTTAATCAACAGCTTCCACACAAAAACTGGAGCAGAACTTGCAGGGTATGCATTAGAAATCATGCTAATTTCTGTCCACTGAGAAGCATCGCTTATGTTACAATTATTTATTAATACTGCTTTGGGGATTATATGCGAGAGATGCACTTGTCACTGAGCCTGTCTGGTCGTCATTTCTTGGTTTAATCATGGAATTGTGGAAACATCTTTTATGATGATTTAGTGGCATACACATGCTGCTATTTTCTTTTGCTTTTGTAGTTCTAAGTGATACTATTATCTTTTACTATAGGAATCAAGTCCAGCGACTGGGCAAGTACCTGAGTATAAGTTTCTGCTGGAGCTGCTTTAAGTGGTTCTTCAGTGGTATAGGAAATTCATGCGGATTTGACAACTTTCCAAGTTTTGGATTGACACTATTTAAAAACTCGTAAGGCTCTTACAACTTTGCTTTCACTGGCTTCCTATGTCTTAATTCACTCACCATACTCCCTATCTAGTAGAAAATGCATCTGCTTTTCTTGTTATTGCCTTTGATATACACTGTTCAATGAGTTGATGAGTAGCGTTAGAACTACTGCCTTGGGTGTGGGCCTAGTGAATTGTGTTGCTACTGATGGAAGAGAGTGAGACTACAAATTGAGTGAAAGGAATAGTGACATGACGCTTGCATCAGTATTTATATTCATATTTTGATTGTATAGACTGTTTATGCCATTTACTTGGATGCACTTCATGCAAATGCTCTGAGATTGTTATAATTAAGGGGAATTGAGCAAACAATTAATTGTAACTTAATAAACTCAACACAATCTTAAATTGCAACTCCATGGAAAAATATTTCCGGAAGTTGTCTAAGGAAGATGGGTAGGAGGAGTAACTCGCTTTGATTTGAAATGCTTCCTGTGCTCACAAATACAAAAACAAATTGATGGATGAATAAGAATAGCTCTTGAAGAAACTAAGGGGTGAGACCCACTAAGTTATATGTGACTTCTGATAGAACTTATCCTTTGACCAACATGTGTTCAACGTATGAAATCACTTTAATGCCTGCAAATTATCACAGGGTGTTCTGGCAGACTAGGGAAGCCACAAGTTTGATCTCAAATCTTCAGGAATGGCCATATTTATTTAATTATTTAATAATCACGCGACTTGTTCTCATGCAGGTTCTACTTTGACTTTAGTCCAACTTATGTTGGATGTGGTCTTATTTGTCCTCACTTAGTTAATTGTTCAGTTCTTCTTGGAGCTATCATATCATGGGGTTTTCTGTGGCCCTTCATCTCCAAGTATGCTGGGGACTGGTATCCAGCTAACCTTGGTAGCAATGATTTTAAAGGTCTTTATGGATATAAGGTATGATTATAGCAAAGCAAACAGGGTTGATCTGCAACTTAAATGGCTTTATGAAATTGTACTTGTGAATCTGTGATGTATGTCCAATGATAAGTCGTTTAGTTGGTGTATTTCTTCTGAATCCACAGTAATGCATTTTCTTTCCGGTCATGTTTTCCACAGGTGTTCATTTCCATTTCTCTTATTCTTGGGGATGGTATTTATAATTTGATCAAAATCATATTATTAACTGTAAGGGAGATGTGTAGGGCAAGTTCCAAACAGAACAACCTTCCTGTTGTGTCAGAGGTTCCAGGTGAGCTCCATGAATCCCCCTTAAGCATTACTTTCTTTAACCAGTGAGGTCCTTTCTTCATTGTAGTCCCATCCTAATTTTTATCAGCCTTGTCATTTCATCTTCAAGTCAGTAAATATCGTCATGCAAGTGTTTATTGTATTTTTCCATTATATAAATGTCAATAATAATAACCCCAAGTCTTCCTCCTTCATATGGCAGCCTGCTGTGTGGATAAGTTGCATTGTATTTTTTTATTATCTGCTTCAAGAGTTGTAGTTTGCAAATTGGTGGTATGGATTGATGTTGACCTTTAATAACTCTTTATATGTTTTTATCTGCGTTGATTAAAAAAAGGTGCATACTATGATCTGTTATCTGAAAAAATTTGACATGTGGAGTATTTTCTGGTATGATATCCTCATTGCATATGAATTTATCAATGGATAATGGCAGTGAGTTATATTTCAATCTCTTGTCTTGCTGCTTTGCCAGCATTTTTGTGTTATATTTGTAGGAGTTAATTTTCTTCTTATGCATGTTATCAGATGATGAATGTTCTGAATTGCAAGCAGAACAAAGAAGAAGGGATGGGATATTTTTGAAGGATAGGATACCCTTCTGGTTTGCAGCATCCGGATATGTGTGCCTTGCTGCTATATCTGTTGCAACAATACCAATGATCTTTCCTCCTCTTAAATGGTACTTGGTCCTGTGCTCTTACATCCTGGCCCCTGCCTTAGCCTTTTGCAACTCTTACGGCACCGGGCTCACAGACTGGAGCTTGGCATCCACTTATGGGAAGATTGGTCTTTTTGTCATGGCCTCATTGGTGGGCCCAAAGGGTGGGGTAATAGCAGGGGTAGCATCTTGTGCTGTGATGATGTCCATTGTCTCAACAGCAGCTGATCTCATGCAAGATTTTAAGACAGGTTACCTTACCCTCTCATCTGCAAAGTCTATGTTCGTGAGCCAGATAGTCGGAACTGCCTTGGGTTGCATTATTGCCCCTCTCACATTCTGGTTGTTCTGGAGCGCTTTTGATATCGGGTCACCTGATGGTCCCTACAAAGCACCTTATGCTGTTATATATAGGGAAATGGCCATACTAGGTGTTGAGGGATTCTCCGAGCTTCCAAAGCATTGCCTGGCCTTGTGTTGTGGCTTCTTCGTGGCAGCTCTGATTATTAACCTTGCAAGGGATCTGATTCCCAAAAAGATCTCACAGTATATACCTATCCCAATGGCCATGGCAGTTCCCTTCTATATTGGTGCCTACTTTGCTGTCGACATGTTCATCGGGACGGTGATATTATTTATATGGGAGCGTTTGAATAGGAAGGATGCAGAGGACTATGCAGGAGCGGTTGCCTCAGGTCTAATATGCGGCGATGGGATTTGGACAATTCCATCAGCTATACTGTCCATTTTGAGGATAAATCCACCCATCTGCATGTACTTTGGTCCCTCTATAAGCAGCTGATTCAAGCAAGGCGACTGAACTTGTGTTAGTTTCTTGCCCTTGTAACTTCCATATTTATTTATTGGGACTTGGTTTTGTACATATATCTGTTGTATGCTAAGAACAAGGCAATCATCTGTGTATTTTTCGTTGCTGGCTTGGGATCGACTTTGTTTTGGCTTAAAAAACAAAGGAAAACAAGATTGAACTCTATTTGCATACAGCAGTGCACGCGCCATTAGTAACATCAATGTGAATATTTAACGCTATCATTATCGTCATTTTGATCTTCATGGTCATTCTTGTTGTGTGTATGAAATAGAACTGTCATTTTGAATTTTGTGTTTTCTTTTTGAATTGGTACATTTTGAATTTTGTGCTTTTCTTTTATCTCTGTACTAATGATAAGTGTTTAACCTGCGAAAGAAAACTGCAGAGTGGCGGCAATCATTGAATAACAAAACAAAGACATTGACAAAACTATTTGATCAAGTCTGATATAGAAGAATCAGTGAAAAACAATGCCAACAGAAAAAATATGACAAGGGTTTTTGTTTCTCTAGTGATTATGTTTTTCCAAAAAACAATGGTAAGTACAAAAAAAAATTAAAACTTGCTTAAATAATAACCTTAATTTAACTGATAGTTCTTAAACTGTGCTCTTACAGGTTGCCGGTGCACTTATCATTATTCAATTATTGCCGGCACTCTGGGCCTCTTATCCAAAAGTTGTGACTATACTTGGGATGCCCTCATCCAAAAGTATCAAAAGGCCACGTTCCTCACGTTAAATTCTGGTGAATTTTTATTTTGTATGAACGGTTGAAAGACTATGGTCCCTTGTGGCATAAGCCAGTGCAAGGGTCAGAGCATGATTACCTGAAATACTTGTTTGGAAAGATTTCATCACGACCCCCTGTATTTCAACGTCCTTGAGCGCAATGATGAATCACACAAGTGGCCTTCATCGTCAATCATTCCGATTAATCAATGAATTAGCGTCTAATCATGATAGTCAAAATGGCTTTTCATTTGGAATTAGAACTAATCCAAAATTGATTCTTTCTTCAACCATACTTTTTATAACTTCATTTCCAGCTTTATACTGAAACCACTAGTGCATAATAAGCTAGAATTTACTATTATGATCTCCATGTTCTTTGTTTGTTAATACCAGAGATTTGTAATTACTATTTAGTATCTTCGTTCTGAAGAAATAGTGGGAATCTTTCGCGTGGGTGAAAGGGGCTTTTGAGTTTTCTGCAGAAATTATAAAAACAGAGATGCAAGAAACACAGAGCTAGAGATGCAAGTGGGGGTGAAAGCTAAGGGCCAAAGCTGTCATTCAGAAAAACAGTGACATTTTTGTCCTTTTGATTTATGAGCGAATCTAAGATATTCAATTTTTGTTGCATTGTTGGATTCTCCTTATCACTGGAAATTTCAACACACCCCTTAAAAGTAACAGCTCAGAAAATTTGCCAATCAGCCACGACTCAGATTATGACGTGTCGGATTGAAAGCCCACTAACCTACATTGGAATCTTTTTCAACCAAAATTTGACAGCTTGATCAACCTAAACCAATTATTTTTAGTGGGTTATCTCAAGTTCTGGTGATCAATTTGTAAAAATGATAGGATGTATAACTACTTTCTTGAAGGCGTTATTCTGTGTTATATCTACATGGATGATAATTCTTCTCCTCCTCCTTCTCCTCTTTCTCTTTTCCGCTGAAAGTTCAACCCTCTTGTTTTAAACCTTTCAAAATGATTTGACAGCTAAAATCTCGTGAAATAAACAGAAGCAAGTTCACAATTTGGAGGCGAAAAGATAACTGAGAAGGGATCAAAGATGGAGATGGATTGGGACATAAGGGTAATTAACACAGAGATCTATCTTATCAAAAAGGATCCATTCAATTAAAAGATTCTGGCTTTCAGGTGATGGAATGGCTTGTTCCCTAAGTAACAAACAGTTCATTCAATTCTGCATAATGGAAGCAGAAGAAGGGGGAAAAACCCACTTATTGAGCTGCACAAGGAAGAGTTTTCCCCTGAGAAAAAAGGGTCCCAATCTTTTGATATAATTGGTGATTAAGAATTAATACCATAAGCTTAGGTTTAAATTTACCCTCATAAGTCATAACGTGTTGACCCATATAATTAATTAGTTTCTACTTCTGTGACTGACCCCCATTACCCTGCTTCCAAGCTCAAGCAACAAAACGGATAAAAAAGGCTCAATTTGTTAACCCTATTAACATGAAAACAGAAGCGTAAGATAAATAACAGGGCATTCACCAAAAATATGTAAATGATATGTGTTTTTCTTTTCAGTTAAGAGGCATTCAGGTGTGGATTCTGCAGTCTGTTCACAAACTATTCAGGTGTGAATTCTGCAGTCTGTTCACAAACTAACTATTTACATTATTCACAAGTCAATAATACTGTGCCTGACAAGTCTGACCAAATATCAAATATGAACTTGTTTCTCCATTTTCATTGAACTGTACGTTCCTTGAATCAGATTTTCATCAATGCCTTTATGACATCTGATAATTTTGATGATTCTTTCCATAATGTTGGTAGTTTTTTTTTAAATCGAAGTGTTTCTTTTTCTTTTTCTTTTTCATGTTAGAGTATCTTGGAAAGCAAAACCCATAACTCTTAATTAAAACTAATGCACATTGGATGCCCCCCCAAAAAATAAATTTTTGCCTTCTGGTGCCTGAGGCGAAGAGAAAGTTTAGCAGAATCGCAACTAATCCGATCATTAATTAACAAACTTTGGCCATTTCATAAAAAACAGCTTAAAATCTTGAAAAAGACAGCAGATAGGAGGCATAACTAAAGTGATTAAGACAAACTTAGCATGAAGCTTATCTCTTATGGAGGCGAGTCTTTTACAAATCGAAGGTAAAGGGATGAAAGAAAAGAAAGAAGAAAAGAAAAGAAAACCCAATGTGAAAAAAGAAGATCTTTTGCCACTGAAGGTTTGAATTAATGTGAAACAAGGTTATGATATTTCAACAGCTAGCTTTCATGGAGGGACCTACCTTGTCTGCATGGTGGGAGGCACCTGTGACTCTCAATGCAATCACCTACACACACACAGTCTCACATCCCATTATTATCATCTTCTCTTCTCTGTATTCAATCACACAAAGTCAAAAAAAAAACAGAGAGAGAGTTATAGAGATAGAGATAGAGAGAGTTTATAGTATTTCCTCTAATGACCAATACTTAATTAATATAAGAATAAATTGACTAATTTATATATATTAATAAATATATAATATGAATTCGTCTTGAGAGTTTGTATTTAATTTAGTTATAATTAATTGATTTATTTGACTTTTTTAATCTATGCAGAAAAATTAACTAACTTTTATATAAAGTATGAGAGGAATATGAAGTTTTATTACTGTGTTTGAACACTACCCAGAAACGAAGCTTCCCAATATTTCTAAATATGATTATGGGAGTGATGCACAATAATGAGAGAAGAGGTGTAAAATGGAAGGAAAATGGATGTGTCAACTGTGCTGAGATTCCTACATCATGAGTTATTGTTTGACTGGGTTGATGTTCTTCTTCATTACAAATGCACTAGATTTTTCTTTCTTTTTTTACAGAATAGTGAAAAGAGGGGGGGGGGGGGTGACAATCATATCGACCTGTAATAAACTTTTGAAATTTGGTGATTAAAGCAACTTTGGACCAATTAACCAACTAACCCGTGTCCTTATGATCAATGCTTTCATATTAATTGAAAGTGATGATAAAGTTCTTTATAACCTCGAAAAAATTATAAGTTAAGATTGGATCAACATAATATACTCTTCTAGTTTTAAATATAAAATATAGTTTACACTATAAATTAAATCTTAGAGTTAAAAGAGTATATTTTTCTTGAGAGAAATATTGTAAGTTGGATTCGCTATATATATATATATGAATATATTTGAATCTGTAACATATAGGAAATGATCTTATTCATTACTTTTTCCAATCCTAATTATAAGAGCTAATTAATTTTTTTAAATAGATTAAGGAAGCCAAATAAATTAATTATTTATAACTAATATAAGAGCTAGTTGACTAATTTAGGTAGATTGAAGAGTATATTATATCAATTTATCTTAAGAGATTTGATTTGATTATAATTAACTGATTTATTTAGTTTTCTTAATCTATCTAATAAAATTAACTGATCTTTATAATTAGTGTTGGAGGGAGTACTTTTTATGCTGATAGTTAGTTTTTTTCCTTGAGGATATAAAGAAGAAGATTCCCAAATGAGGTTGTACACAATTTATATTTTGTTTCTACGTATATAATATGTGCTTCTCTTATAAAAATACTAAACTATTTCAATTATCATATGCTGAGAATTTGAGAAATATTATTTCATCTGCTTGTGTGCCCATTTCTTCCAACACTTCATATTTCCATTTTAGAGTTTCTCATGATATTATGTATACTTCAACTAAGACATATCTAATTTGAAGACAAATAAAAGCCCACCGTTTATCATTTTAATTATAAGAAGAAAACAAATAGATGAAATAACCCATTTTTGAAAGAATAGCAGAATTAGTGTTTGAGAATTTTCTGATAATTTATATGAAATGAAATGGGTCAAGAAGTTTCAAGGAAGGTTCATAAAATGTTGTCGTTCTCAGTAACCAATGAGACGTGATATGAGTGGAAAATAAGTGATGGGCACTTTGGACCCTTAGCGTATATATCTACATGATCCCTTCCTTAAATTCACTACATTTGTTTCTTATGCCTTGTCAAGTTGTCAACAAATCCCACTTTCAAAGAAACGTTTTTTTTTAACAATTTTTCCTATATAATATATATAAACACAATAATTATTTTACTATTATCAATGTAAATAGTCTAATATAAAAGGTTAATTATTCATAATATAGGGAACTAGTATTCGAATTCTCACTAAAAAAAATATTTATATTTAGTACCTGAGAATACCTCGAATAATATTGTCTTCAATAAAATAATACATATGCTTAGATAAAAATAATAATTAAACCTATGTTTTCTTTTTATTTCTCATTTAAAAATTTAGCATGCATGTTAGAAAAATACAATTAACATGACATTAAAAAAAAATCTAATACGTCTTTGTTTTGAACTGATAATACCTCTTTTTTTCACACACACACATATGAAAAAATTAAAAAAAAATTAAAATTATATATGCCGACAATAATGGATTAAATATTACTAACAATACACATGGTATTACTAACACAAAGTCATACTTTAATATTATCATGTTTCAGAGTTTTTTAAATATTTTTCCATATATATTATATTTATCTCTTATTGTATGATTAAAATTAGTAAAAATAAGTATCTAATTATTTTATCTTATAAGAGTTATTTAAACATTGAGGCACGTTGGAACTTTAATAAGTTTTGAGGGCGTAACTCATACATAAACTTTTATTTACTTAAATAGATAAGCACCGAATGAAAAGACACTATCAGTAATTAATATTATCTTACATTTTTAAAAGTAATGATATGTGCAAAGTGACAACTAATAACGTGGGGCGAGTAATTTAAAAATAAAATGAGGTGACACATACATGAGCCACGCTATTGAAGAGCAAGACGTTATTATTCAACGCCAATAATATAACATATTTCCCATAAAAAAATATATAATATATTAAAATGATACATCCTCTAAGAACACGTTTGGTTGCATACACACACACACACACTATAAAACATTAAAAAATAATGTAAAATATATGAAAACAAAAGAGGGATCAAAACGGGGACGGCAGCAGCAATAAAATGTGTTTAAATATGCATGGTACATATCCTGGACCCATTAGAGAGTCACAATTGATTTAGTATTAATAGTGAGGGCAATATGGGGTTTTGGAGAAAATCAATCAATTCTCGGCTTATATATCGTAAAAGTACACTGTAGTTCTATTGTAGTTTGAGGTATCACTTCTCTTTCAATTTTTTTTTTTGATAAAAGCCCTTTTTTATTAATGTCAATCAAAAATTGAAATATAAAATATTAACTTAAATGATTGAAAATATGCATTTTTTTAAATAAAAATGTAATATAAAATTTTAGCTTATTTTAATTATAAATATAATCTTAAATTACTTTATGACATAAAAAGAAATATGATCAATACACTTTTTAATTTTTTAAATTTATTCTTATTTTAATTTTAATATTTAAAGTTTTGAATATTCGGACTAGAGAGACTAAAATTAATTCATATTGTTATCAAATTACTCATTGAATTAATATTTATTTTATATTTAAATCCTAAGGATTTCGTATATTCAACACCCTTGAAATACAATTAATTAGAGCATATGGTTATCAAGAGCAGAAAATTGAATTGAAGGTAATGAATGTGACTATACTTTTAAATTAAAAGCCATAAAAGAAATTACAATGAATGCGCCCTAATTTATGATACTTCATTACTATTATTGCTATTACGCACCCCAATATGCGGGTCAGGGTCTCCCTCTCCTACGTATACCCTCCTTCCTCCCCTTCTTTTTTCCCACGTTTTCCATCCTCCCTCCTCTATATCTAAAATTTAAACAATGCCTATCTCATCATCTTCCTTTTGGCTTTTGCCCTTCCATTTAGAACCACCCAACAATTTTGTATATATAAATTATATTCTTTATTATAAGACTAATTCTATATATAAATCTTATTTTATTTTTTTAAAAGTTATTATAATATTTGATTATTTATTATTATATAGTTTTGGAATTCGTTATTGTTTTTTTATTATATGTGTCTTATATAAAAATTTAAAATATAGAAAGATTTAACTTAATCTTATATTACTAGATATGTGCTAGATATATACTATATACCTAGGGCATGTGGTAGGGAATTTTAAGGTAAACAGCCTATAAACTGTCATGTCATGACATATGAGCCCTGTTCCTGAAGACGCCGGACCCCACCCATGGATTTAGCTTCATTCTTTCATCCCTAACACAAATGCTGCTTCTGCTAAACAAACCCCAACGTACCCCTCTCTCCCTCTCTTCCTCTCTTCCTTCCTTAACTAGGGCTTGCTGATCTCATCCCTATATCTCCTCTCTAATACGCGCTTTTGACCTATAGAATTATAGTGGATGACATGAACCCCGCCCTCCCAGTCACATCCCGCCACGTGTTTCCCCTGGAATCTTCCACGTGGAGTGGAGTCCCTTGCAAGAGATCCATGGTTGGCAATTTGGCATCATCGCTGGCCGTTGTTGCAATTATGGGTTATGGTTATGGCATGCATGACATGAGATGGAAGACGCCAGACAGAGAAAGATAATTGGGAATGAAGGATATAATATTAAATCGGTTTTTATGTCTGAAACAATATAGTAATATATATAACGTTAATTAACAGTCATGAGGGCGGTGAAACTTGGAGTTAAAGTGGACGGCATGTCAGGGAGGTCAAATCCCGCTACAGTTAGAGACTGGAGAGAGGATGAAGGAGAGGGCGGAGTAAAAAACTAAAAACTTGGCTTGGGTCACTGGGATTTTAATTTCTTTTTCGTTTTTTGTGGTTTTGTCGCTTCATCCTTGCCAAAAACAGTGACTAGCTCATGAAAGTTTAGGACTTGTTCTTCGATCAAAGCGGTCCCATCCTTTTTATTTTTAAAAAAAAATATTTTGTGCCCTGTTCATGGATCCCAAGGGCTCAAAGCAATCGCAGGAGGTACCCAGCTTCTTGAGTCTCCCACAGCCACAAGCCAACAACATCATGGGAGAGAACAAGCCAGCAGAAATCAAGGATTTCCAGATTGCGATAGCCGATAAAGAAGACAATAACAACAAGAAGCAGTTAGCGCCCAAGAGGAACTCCAACAAAGACAGACACACCAAAGTCGAAGGCAGAGGAAGGAGGATAAGGATGCCCGCTCTCTGTGCCGCCAGAATCTTCCAGTTGACCAGAGAGTTGGGTCACAAATCCGACGGCGAAACCATTCAGTGGCTTCTCCAGCAGGCGGAGCCCTCGATCATAGCAGCCACCGGCAGCGGCACGATTCCGGCGTCAGTTTTAGCTGCTGCTGGCGGCTCTGTTTCGCAGCAGGGGACTTCTCTGTCCTCAGGTTTGCATCAGAAAATGGATGAATATGGGGGGTCCAATATTGGGTCGGGCAGTAGGACCGGGTGGGCTATGGTGGGCGGAAATCTGGGGAGACCCCATATGGCTACTGGTCTATGGCCCCCAGTAAGTGGCTTCGGGTTTCAGTCATCATCGGGTCCATCCACACCAAGTCTTGGAACCGAGAGTTCAAATTACCTGCAAAAGATTGGCTTCCCTGGCTTTGACTTGCCTGCAACAGCCACCAACATGGGGGCCATGAGTTTCACCTCAATTTTGGGAGGGACGAACCAGCAAATGCCCGGGTTGGAGCTTGGTTTGTCTCAAGATGGTCACATCGGTGTTATTAACCCACAAGCCTTGTCCCAGATTTATCAGCAGATGGGTCAGGCCAGAGTACACCAGCAACAACAGCAGAATCAGCATCAGCAGCAGCAGCAGCCTCCTCCTTCCAAGGAAGATTCTCAAGGCTCTGGACAGTGAAAAACAACCTAGTATTGTTCCTAGGCTGAGGCTTCTGCAAAAAATGGCTTTTCTATTGACGTGTGCAAATAGATACCTGAAGGAATTCAATAGGACCTGGATTTTGGCTTCTTATTCATTTACTGCACTACTCAAGTCTCCAGAAACAGGTGCTCCGAATTTTCCTTTTAGTTTTGATTTCCGTCTCTCGGTCTATCCTCACGCCTGGGTTGTTATTGTATGTTGTTAACTTGCAGGTGGAGTTGCACTGCCACATATCTTGGGTTTTGGACTTAATCTCTTGTTTAATTCGGAGAGGTGTGTTGAATATTATTACTTTGTAAGGAATCGATTATTTCTTCTTCTTCTATAGGTCAGGATGGAGTGATGATCTGTTTGTTTGTGAAAGTAATGCTATAGTTTCATAATCATATTTTGCCTAATCCTACTTCATCTTTATCATCTGAAAGATTCTGACCAATCAATGGCTTCCTGGCACACTAAATTAACCTGCAACTATATTTACACACGCAATTTTCACTCTTGTTGCCATTTCGCAAGTTTGGTTGTTGTACTATTTCTTTGCAGACAACTTTGGCTATTCCCATCAAATTCAAGAAGTATAGAAAATGCTTTTTATGTTGGAGAGTGGGTGAAGATCTTCATCTAGGTTAAGAAGTGAGACTAATAATCGGTTTCCGATGGCCTATTTCTGTACTTTTGCTTCCATGTAACATAAAAAAATTGAACCAATCAGCCATCATTCTAATAACTAGGCTGAAATCAGAGAATAACTTGTTTCTGAAGCTAACATTGTAATAAGATGTCAGGTTGCGGTGTTAAGCCTGAAAAACTAGCGCATCTTAAAGAACACGGTGATGCCATTATTGATTGTGGAACGTACGTGAAACACAGCATTAAGTTATGAATGAGACTTGGAATTGCTGCTCAAGACACTAATGGATATCTGCCAGAATCTGAAATCTCTATGAATGACCTCGTCAAATTTGAATGCAAGTGAATATGTGTGTGTGTGTGTGTGTGGTAATCTCCATGGTGCCTGGTGATTCGCTGCTTTCCTGTAGTTTCTGGCTGCAAGTGCTTCCATTTCCATATAATTTGATTTCACCATATAAGCTCATGTCAGCTCATCTTGTCAACTTTGCAAGCTTCAATTGGTATCGCCCAGTAAAATGACATCAGTTGAAATTACATGCATACAAATCAGTTGTAATTTCAGTACAAAAACAACACAAGTTAACATGTATGGTGTAAATATCACATGCTTCATTGTACAAACCCTGATATGGGTTAACTACTTACTGCATGATGATTAATTGTTGTCTTTGTACAATATATGCGATTCTTAAGACTGTCACAGCACATGAAAATCTAGAGCAGTGATGATAAATTTTGAAGTTTTGAATATACTAAATCTTTTTGTGTTGTAACATGGTATTAAAGAAGAAGCGATATATATATATCGATCTTCTGCATCGATTATAATGGAAGTTGCCATTTTCCTAGACTTGTGAACTTATTAGAATAACAAGTGCTAATATGACAAGTATATAGTTTTGTGAGGGTCATCATTTTTCTTCTCATCACAATCTCATTGAGCTTAAAATTTATATACCTACACCAACTCTTGTCATTATTACCAACAGCATTTTTTCTTGAAAGACACAGCGTGCACATTATCAACTTTTTTTAAAATAGGAAAGTGTTTCTGAAGTTTAAATTGATTTTGAGAATAGCTATGAAATCTAGCGGAAAAAGGTTAATTCGAGAAAAAGAAGAAGGAAATGCATCATCAAGAAGACACTATCATTGCATGCCAGCCTAGAAAGGGTTCTTGAGGGAGAGGTTCTTTGCAAACAAATTGACCACACCCCCATGTGTATCAATCTTCAACTTTAAGCTTTGAAGCTGTGTTTTCTTTATTTGGGCGTGCCGTCTTTTTCAGTAGCCTCTGTACGCCATTGAATTGCACCACCCATATCCTTCGTGATGATATGGCTACAGCGACCACACTTTCTTCCTCACTTCGTCTCTGCAAAATCTTATATGTACTGTGATGGTGAAAGAGCAAAGAAGTAATAAATTAGAAACAGCAAGCTCTTATTAATGTAGAAGGCTCGCACATGAATTGGTACATCACGTAAGTGTCTGAAAGTGACCCACCAGAATCTAACAATATATATTCAAAATGGAATTGGATTTCATGTTTCTGGTCCACAGATCTCTTTTTTCCCATTTCAAGCGAAACAAGAGAAAAACCTTACAAGATTCTCTTATCCCTTTAACTTGATTGGGTATCCAATGCTCGCTATCTTTCATACGTGTGAAACTGTTGTATCTACCTTGTATATAAAACATGCATTGTGTATATAAGCCTTCGGTCTTGTCGTGTCATCCTCCCCTAGTTTAGGTTTTGAAAAAAATGTGTTACAAAAAAAGTCAGAAAAGAGAAAGACAGCATTAAGGTCAAGAAAACTAAGGTAGCACCATATAATGAAAGGCAACAAATTAAAGCCAAAGTGAGAGGGAAGAAAAAGAAACAGTAGTTCGTTGTCGTGGGTAAAATATATATAAAAAAAAATGAAGTTGGTTCAACGCATAATGATCATCTCACGCGGGAAAAGCGAAAAAGGAAGCATCAATATGAATGAAAAAAGTATCACTGACCCCCTTCAAAGCGGAGAGAACAATTAAAAACTGTTCTTCGCTGCTCATTGTTGAGGCAGAACACGTTCACTCTAACTAACCCACCTAGCTCCTAGAGAGACACGGGCAATTAAAAAATTACAGAGAGGCTCGTGCAAATATATGCAAGCGCACACAAAAAGGTGATGACGAAAAGATATATCTGCAGCCTTCTGGAATTATGGTTGATAATGGTTCTTACCTGTTATGCGATCCAACCCTTTAGAGAAAGTTTCTGTTTTTCCACGTATTAGATCAAGTGCATGCATGTCTGCTTTCTTAATTGGCATCTGACTGATTACTGGATTAAAGTCGGTCTAAAACAGTGATGGAATGATTGTTCGGGCTAAAATGTCATGCACCTATTGGGCTCAAGCCCAACCAGGCTTGCTTGTGGGCCTAGTGGGCATGACGGAGCCCATTGAATGGCAGATAATTGATGAGTTGCGTGGATTCAGAGATAATTGGTGAGTAAATCCTTTGTCTCTTTGACTTGCCTGCCGGGAGCGGGGTGTGCTTCAGACCTCCCAAGGAAAGGGGGGGAACTGGAATAATAGGCCTGAGAACAACGCCAACTAGGTGAGCGTTGCAGAGATTTGAGATAAGAGAGTACATATTCTTTATCCAAATCTCGACCAAATCTCTGGAGGCCAAATGCTATTCGCATGTTGTGTTATGCCTGCAGAAAATAAGAATGGAGACGGGTGTTGAGGAATCTTATTCAAGTACGTCGTGAATCACGTATTCCGTCTGTGCTTGATACCTCGAGGTTTGGTTCGTATTTCTTAGAATATTAATAGACAGAGCACTTCTTTATTAGTAATTTAGCATGCGTGTTAAGTGAGATTAGTTTTTTAATTAACAAAAGAAATGAACATTTTGGATGTTGTCTGGTAGTAAAACGGAAGGGAATGATTCTAGATAAGGAAATAATTATTGGTAGTTTTGATGACAGCAAAAATATAGGAGATGGAAAGAATCTTGCCTCTTCTGCCAAACAAAAAGAATAAAGGCTCCCAAACGTGGAGCATTTAAAGCTGGAATCTAGCTAATACAGATGGAAAGCACGGCTTTAATAATCATGAATAGATTACGGATCATCACTTACACTAAATATTGTATTGAAATTAAAGAGAGAGAGAGGGGGAAATGCGACGTTGACACAGTATTCTTTTATTAGAATAGCACGCATTAACTGTATGAAGTTACGAACTGATCAAACATATGATCTCTTCGACCACTGAATATTGGATATTGGTTGTTGGTTTAATTGATATGACACGTACTAGTCCAGGGGAGATTGGATGACGTGAGCGTGAAGAGAAAGTGTAGAGAGGAATGAGAGAATAAAGGGAGGTGGCCTGGGTGAGTGGGGAAGAGATGTGGCGGGAATAAAATTAAAAGGTGGCATATGTGTATATTATTATTATTATTCGAAAGAAAGCAGAGGGAGCAAGTAGGAGGAAGCATGAGGTTCAATGTGCGGGAGGCGCCTTTTGGATCTATCGATGAGATCAGTTTGGCTGCGTTATTCAAATCCAACATTCACTTCTCCCCCCACTCGAATCTCATTCTTAACACATATTACTCCTTATTCTATCCTTCCCCTTACACCTCATCTCCAAGCCATGTGCTCCTTCCCACTTCTCTTCCTCATTTTCCCTCTTATCTTCTTTTTATAAATATAAGTATTATCAATAAACATATTTAAAAATATTTAAAATATCACTAGACATTAAATATAAACATATTTTTTATAAAAATTTAAATATTAATTAGCCAGAACTAATCAAACCCACCATCACATTTTGATGCTATTCTTGAGTTGGTAGGGGCGTCACGGTATCAATGAATTACCAAAATTCACCCTATATTGTTTGAAATATATATATATATTTATATTAAATATGTGAAGTATGCATTTATTAATGGTAAAATTTTTGAAGAAAATAGATGAAGATGCCTTTTTTAAAATAATTATTGGCTATAAAGATATGAAATATTTTTTGAACTCAAAAAATATAGTACTCAAATTTAAATATTTGTTATCAATGAGATTTTTAAATATAAATTTTTTATTGATCTTTATAATTTTTTCATCAGAATATTATTGGTGATAATGATGGCGACGTGTCCCTTTCAGGGGGGATGCTGGGGGCTTGGTAATTGAATCGTGATCCTCGTCGATTGCGAGGGCACATTGAATTGTGAGAAAGATGTCCCTCACTCCAATTACTAATATTCAAATTGCAAACACATGTGGGAAAAATCTCACCTTCAAATATCTGACTGTTGGGAATTGCGTCCTCATCCCTCGTAATAAAAAACCTTTCTCGATAACAGTAATTCATCTTGAACAGGCAAAATGCCACCTGTATTATTATTTATTTTATTTTTTCTTTACAAGATATTATTTATTTATATTATTTAAAATATAAATAGAGGAGGGAATCGGAGACTATGCTATTGGGTCTGGGAATATGGGGGCCCACCACTGATGGATGCGGTAGTGGGGGCCCACCACCGATGGACGCGGTAGTGGGGGCCCATGGTCGCATGACACTCCTCTGTAATTTATTCCCCGCTCCAACTTCTACGCCTACTTTTGAAAAAAAAAAAAAAACTTGTACGCCTAAAAAATAAAACAAAAGAGGGAAAAAGGGCACAACTTTTTTGTTTTTGGGCTGAGGAGAGAAGATATTTGTTGAGATTCTTCCCGGAGAATATCCCTTCCAGCTGGCGGATTCCCTCGCAGAAGTCAAAACGAAACCCACCTAGGCGAGCACAGATCTGTGTAATGTTGAAATTAATCGCCTCACATACAGTACAATTTTAATTGTGTTTAATTTTCCGCTGAAATTGGACGTATTTTAGTTTAGTGAATGAATTGGAAAATAAGGGGAAGGAGGGGGGAGGGATATCCACAATATGTAAATTGGGGAACACCACGTTGATGCCTTCCCCATCGCTCTTTTATTTGTTTCCGTCATTTTCCAATGTGTACATTTTAGATAAGGTTTTTTCGCTTTCCTTGTTTCGATTACTTGTATTCATCCTCCCTTATCACCCTCTTATTACTTCCCATCCAATGTTTTCCCAACACCCACGATCAATCGCTTTCCACATTCCTCCTCCTCTCTATTCCCCCCTCCACTCTTCAAAATTCATTACTCTCTCATCCATTTATGGCAATCTTTTCCTCCTAATTACATGCTTCATTTATATAAATATATAAGAGAGGCATTTTATCAAGTGAAATAAAAAAATAATTATTTTCACTCGTCCCTTCTAATACATGCATCACAACTAAAAGATCATTAAATTCTTAGGTAAATTATTAATAAGAGTATAGTTCTGTCAAATAAAATATGATAAGATCTTGCGGTTTCAAGTCAAATTAAATTGTCACTTAAAATTAGCCTGGCTGATCAAGGATGTAAGAAACCAATAGGGGTGAGAAATTAAGCGTAATCTACTTCACTCTTTTGCCCATCCATTTCTTTTTTGTTGAAAAACTTAATTTTCCATTAATTGCCAAACAAATTGAGGGTGGGATCGAGTAGGTGGGCAGAAAACGAAGTCGGTGAAGCGCGGAAGCTAAGATTGCCGGCAATAATAGCGGCAGATCTCCGTCCCAGCGTGGAGGCGACACGTGTAGTGACACGTCATCGACCCCCATTTCTTTCACTTGCTATTCAAGAGAAACTCGTCTCCGTACGAGCTGATACCAGAAAAGCGAGGGAGACCCAAAAAGGTCAAAGGGCGTGAGCTAATACTCTGTTCCCAATCACCGCCTGACACGTCACACAGAACAGTCCACATTCCTCCGGTGATTCTCCAAACAATTGGGTTCCCTCCCTTCGCCTATTCAGATTTTCCTCTTATATATCACCTTTTCGTTCCTCCTTGCTCTCCCTTGTTCACTCTCTTTATCTCTCCCTTGCGTTTCCGTGCTTTTTGGAGGAGGGCTCCTGTACCTGTTGTATTTTCTGATTCGAGGCGAGTTTCTATGTTTCTTATTTTCCCCTGAACAATTATGTCATTTCTGGTGAGGTACTAAAACTGCTCAGCCTGCTCCGAGATTTCCCTGGAGTTCTTGGTGCATGTATTTCTTGGAATCTTCAGAAATGGAAGATGAATATGCAAAGCTTATCTGGCGGATGAATCCCCCGAGGTATTTTTTGCCGAATTTGTGCAAGTTTTTACTTCGCTGTTTGGACAAGTTTATAGGTTGTTCTATGTGTTCTCAGGGGACTTTGGGAGTCGTCACTAACAAATTTGGGACTGTCTTAGGGATTAAGGAGTCATTTTTTTTCTTTTTTGTTCTTCCTTGTATTTTGCAACCCTGGTTTTAATTTTCAAATGGAGTTTCACTCGGGTTCTTAAAAACCTTCAGTTCGAGGGAGAAGGAAGTCCCCCTCCCACATAAAAGAAAGTTTGTTCGAGATTTGCTTAATACTTCGTTTCCAGTTCTCCTGATTTTTGGATGTCCAATTTCAAAACGATTTCTATATTTCTGGTCAATTTGTGGCCAAGTTTCCTAAAATTTGGGATTCTAATAACCGTTTTGGGTTTTATTAATTGCAAGTGGCCATACTTCTTATATTTGTTATGTTTACGATGTGAGGATTAACATATTCCTATTCAAGAGTTCGTATTTATATTGATAGAGGAACTGACCGCTATTACTTAATTCTCCTTGCTCCTGGTTCATGCAGGGTGGTAATCGACAACGAATCAAGTCAAGACGCCACCGTTATCCAGGTAAAACTTGTTTTCTTTTGTGTTTAGGTTTCACAAAATTCGATTGGCATGGAGTTGTAGGATCCTTTGCCACATTTTCACTTTTCCTTTCTACCGTTCCCCCCATGTTTACGAAGGCGAAATTCAAAATTTTGAGTATACTAGATTAATTTTTTAGTATTATCTTTGTCATAAGTTGAATAATTTTTGCAGGTTCATAGTGTTAACAAACATGGGATTCTCCTGGATGTTGTCCAAGTTCTGTCGGATCTCAACCTTATAATAAGGAAAGCCTACATCTCATCTGATGGGGTGTGGTTCATGGATGGTAATCTTCTCTTTCTCTAGACAGGCTAAAATTTAAAAGGCTTGAATTGTTATTGTTTTTATTTTCATATTACTAAGTAACTGCTCTGCTTTCTCATCCGAGCCCCAATTATAATATCCTTTTTTCAGTGTTTAACGTGATTGATCACAATGGAAACAAAATCAGAGACAAGGAAGTCATCGATTACCTCCAAAGGGTAGGGACTCAGACTTGACTTGACATTAAATTTAAATTTTTCATTTTATACAAATTATTATCGTTTGCTTGGTATCTGAGAATGGGTCTCTGCTATGAAAAAACAAAAAGAAAAAAGAAAGGAAAAGATCCTCAACCCAATTTTATACTCTTGCTTTATTATTGTTGTGCTAATTCATTGTGATCGGCATAGAAAGTAACAAAATTATGAAAGAAATCTCAGTTTTTTGAATTTGTGATGATTTGAACTTATCAACACCATGTTGGCCCAAAATGAAAAAGAAAAAGAACTTCTCAACACCATACTGCAGGCTAACCGTTTGAATTTTTTTTTCTTATCATACGATTTAGATTCTTCCTCTAGGTCAGATAATAAATACTCATACTTTTATCAATAATATATTCAGTCCCTTGATGTTTGGCTGTCTAAAGTGCTTGTAGTTTCTCATAACAACTTTCCAAATCTGCAGAAACTTGAAAACAATCCTGGATTTGTGCCTTCATGGAGAGGGTCTGTTGGGGTCGTTCCTTCTGAAGAGCACACCTCAATCGAACTCACGGGCACAGACAGGCCTGGTTTATTATCGGAAGTTTGTGCAGTTCTTGCAGACCTTCACTGTAATGTTGTAAATGCTGAGATATGGACACATAATACCAGGGCTGCAGCTGTAGTTCATGTGACGGATGATTGCAGTGGGCGTGCTATCAATGATTCTTCCCGTCTCTCTACAATAAGGGACTTGCTTTGCAATGTCCTTAGGGGGGACAGTGATCTGAAGACAGCACGAACGACACTTTCACCGCCTGGAATTACAAATAGGGACAGAAGGTTGCATCAGATTATGTTTGCTGACAGGGACTATGAAAGGGTTGAAAAAGCAGGAAAAGGGGAAATCAGAGATAAGAGCTCATTTCCCCATGTAACTGTGTTAGATTGCATTGAGAAAGACTACACTGTTGTTACCATGGGGGCAAAAGATAGGCCAAAACTGTTGTTTGATATTGTTTGCACCTTAACAGACATGCAGTATGTAGTTTTCCACGGCGTAGTCCGCACAGATGGGACAGAAGCCTATCAGGTTAGACCCACTTGGGATTTTATTTACCTCATCCCTTTTTATCTCCATTTTTTAATCTTGATTAAATTTCTTCCTCCCTTATCTAGGAGTTTTATATTCGACATGTTGATGGTCTTCCCATAAGCTCAGAGGCTGAGCGAGAACGTCTTGTGCAGTGCCTTGAAGCCGCCATTGAGAGGCGAGTGTCTGAGGTGTGTAGCAACCACCGTGAACAACTAGAACCTGTACTTCTAACAGTTCCTTTTCGGTTAATATTATGTGGTAAAGCAAAATGTTTGTGTGCAGGGTATGGAGCTGGAGTTATGCACAGAAGATCGTGTAGGACTCCTTTCAGAGATAACAAGGATATTCCGGGAGAACAGTTTATGCATCAAGAGAGCAGAAATTTCAACTGAAGGAGGAAAGGCCAAAGACACCTTTTATGTCACAGATGTCACTGGTAACCCGGTTGACCCTAAGATCATTGATTCGATTCGCAGACAGATCGGCCAGACAGTACTTCGGGTGAAACACGACTCCAGTCTTCCACCGAAGGCCCCTCATCAGACGACGTTCGGGTTCCTCTTTGGGAATTTCTTTAAAGCTCGATCTTTTCAGGATTTTAAGTTGATCAGATCTTACTCTTAAATTTTACCTTCCTATATTCTCAGCATTAATCATCATCAGCCCAGTCAAAGCAAAATGTAGAGGCCAATGACACGGTAAATATGCATCTTCCTCACATCAACTGAGGAGGGGCGGGTAAATTCATCCTGCACATAGTCTTATGTATATATGTGTACAAAAGTATGTTACGTGGGTCTTACGTGGAGTAATCTAGATTATCGAAAGAGCAGTAGTCAGATAAATTTGGTGAGAAAGATGTAAATGCATGTATATAATGGTGGGAAAGATGTAAATGGATGTAAATACCTGTGTGTATAACTATATACTGTATTACCTGCATAGAAATCGAACTTCATGGTTCTTTAGGGAAATACGATGGTGTCCTTCTCGGATATGGGTGTTCAGACGTTTCCGTGCTTGTAATCCCTGTTTACTCCATAAATGAAAAATGAAAGAAAGAGGGTTTTAAAACTGATCAAGATCGAATGAATCGGGTAACAATATATATATATATTGATAATGAAATTGATATGCATGTGTTACAAAGCCTTATATATTTTTAAACCAATTTTTCAGGTGAACATTAAATCTTGAATTTTATCCTGAATGTAAAATTATAATTCACTCTAAAGTAAATGAAGTGAGAAAAAGAAAGCACAAAGGTTAAAATTTGATTGAATAATTGTTTATAATGAACACAAGTAAATAGATTTAATTTTTTTAAGATATTTGTTTGGAGAATTGGCTAAACTATTTTGTAGAATTAACAAAATCTTAGTTGAAAGCATGACCAAAACCAAGTTAAATTCAACCATTCTCTCTTGGTTTATTGTTATAGGTATTTATTTATTAATGTTTTAATAAAAAAAAGTATGCTTAAAATTGGACTACTCAAACTCTGAACACTTTAGGATTATTTATTTACAAAACAAAACCAATTCTCTTGAGCAAAATGTAGGAAGGCCATCCAAGAAAAAGGATGAAGTGCGAGAAATTGAAATGGAAATAGAACATAGGGAAATAACCTGAAAGAGGGACTATTTAACAGCATCGTCTTCGAAATTTGGAGAGGGTCGCCGTCTGTTTGATGAAACCCCGAGAAGCAGCAGATTTGGCGGTTCGTATAAGCAGAGCTCTGATCTCCGCCTCAAACCACACCAAGCCAACGCGTTCATGGAGTCCTTCTCTCGAGCACACCCTCCACAAACTCGGTTGCCGCAGTCTTCTTTCTCCCTCACTCGTCGCCACTGTCATCGATCCCTTCCTTCTCAATCACCGCTCGCTCGCTTTGGGCTTCTTCAACTGGGCATCCCAACAACCTGGTTTTACTCACACTCCCGTCACCTACCAATCCATTCTCAAATCCCTCTCTCTTTCCCGTCAATTCAGTGCCATTGATTCCCTCTTGAAACAGATTAAAGACCTGAAATTTTCTGTTGACCCTTCTGTTTACCGCTCCATAATTGCTTCCCAGATTGTTGGGAAGAAAACCCACAATGCTTTTTTAGTTTTTGGCCAAGTATCATATCTTATTCCGGAAATAGGAAGCGAGACGTGTAACTCTCTTCTGGCTGCTCTGGCATCTGATGGGTACTTGGATAGTGCAGAGAAAGTGTTTGGGAAAATGACTCAGAGAAGCGTCCCTTTAAGTACACTTGGTTTTGGGGTGTTTATATGGAGGCTCTGTAAAACGGGTGAGTTGAAGAAAGTATTGAGCATATTAGATGAGGTTGAAAACTGCAGTTCAGGTATTAATGGTTCTGTGGTAGCTGTTCTGATCATCCACGGGCTCTGCCATGCCTCAAGGGTGTCTGAGGCTTTCTGGATACTGGATGAACTGAGGAACAGGGGATGGAAATCTGATTTTATGGCGTATAGAATTATTGCGGTAGCATTTCAATCGATGGGAAATGTGGTTGATAAGGAAAAGGTTCTGAAAAAGAAGAGGAAATTAGGAGTGGCTCCAAGGGCCAACGATTACAAGGACATAATTCTTGCCCTGATCTCAGAGAGGCTGATCTCTGAAGCAAAACAGTTGGGGGAAATAATAGTTAGTGGTAATTTTCCTATTGAGGATGGCGTTCTCAATATATTGATAGGATCTGTTTCAACCATTGATCCTGATTCGGCACTTGTGTTTTTCAACTTCATGGTTGGAAAAGAGAAATTCCCATCTCTTTTGACTCTGAGTAATTTGGGTAGGAACCTGTGCAAGCATGGCAAGATCGATGAACTGTTGGAGGCATTCCAGGTTTTGAATTCTCACAACTGTTTTAAAGATTTAGAGGGTTACAATGCGATGTTGTCACTTATATGCAAGACTGGGAGAGTTAAAGAAGGCTATGGAGTTCTACAGGAGATGAAGAAGAAAGGAATAGTCCCGGATGTCTCATCTTATAATTATTTGATAGAAGCATGTTGTAAGCAGGATCTACTGCGCCCTGCTAAAAAGCTTTGGGATGAGATGTTTGCTAGTCACTGTTGTGGGAATTTGAAGACATATAATATTCTTATACGAAAATTTTGTGAGGTAGGACAAAGTGAAGAGGCTCAGAGGCTATTTTACCACATGTTGGAAAAAGAATTGGAACCTGATGCTGCAACTTATACTTCTCTTCTGGAAGGACTTTGCAGAGAAGCCATGCTTGAAGCAGCTTTTGAGCTCTATAACAAGTCTATCAAACAAGACATTATGCTTGCCAGAGATATATTGGATACGTTTATAGTATGCCTCTGCAGTAAAGGTATTCTCAACTTGAACAGTTGTAGTGTCTTTAAATATTGCAAGCTAACATGCTAAGCAGCTGAATGCTAATTTTGAGGATTTTCAATGCAGGACATCTGTTCACTGCTTCAAAGTTTATTTGCAGTCTTAGTCCCGAAATAGGAGGCGCAGAATCGCATTTAATTTTGTTAAAATATTTAGCTGATGCAAGAGATATTCCAATTGCCTTGGAGCACTTGAAATGGGTCAAAGAAAGGTCACCTTGGACGTTAAATGATATTCGGGCTGGACTTGTAGCATCTCTTTCTTCTGTTTCATGTTCACAGTCAATAATACAGTTTCTTCGGATGATACAAGATGCATGAGTGTGGGGAATGATTCATCCCACAGAAGTTTTCATACTACAATAAAGATTAGTTCTCATCATATGAAATTTATTAAATCCTTTCCTTCGTGCCTTTTCGTGCCTTTTAAAGCAGCATTGGTGTTCATATCTCATTTATATTGCATCCGAATGGTCGCCATTAAAGATATTGTGGGAATCAATTTAGCCGGCGAAGCAAGGTGAAAAAGATATCAACGTGTGAAAGAAAAGGGGGGATTATACAAAGTTATTGAACAGATCCTTGAAGTTCTTTGGACTGGGCGGATTTCCCAACCCTGTGACAAGAAAACTGAAGAAGTGTTAAATTAAAGAACCAATGAGATGTCATAGTGAAAGTTGTGTCTAAATTCGGTAACTCCTAATGCTCTGCGATGAGGGCATTGTTAAAGACGGAAAGAAAGCATAAAGATTTGAGCTCTGCCTGGGACATCGTCGGGGCGATCAGTCATTGCTCGAGAAATGCATAGCGGATCACCCATATCAGGGACTCGTTGATGTGTTGATTGAGACTCAAAAGACACTAGATTCCAGCAGAGGCAGTCACCAACAATATTTCTATTTATAAGCTAATATCTGGTAAGAATGTTAAGCCCTCTGCCCTTCCCTCTTAACACAGCATCGATCATGCGCCCAAAACAATAAAAGGTCATTTTTGCCCCCACGTATATACACTCATGAATCACTGTACAGTGTACATACTTGTCAAACGCCAAAATGGGTTTTCAATAACGATTCCTATTTTGTAATAATAAAAACCAAATGTGCCAAAAAAATGATGGCTATGCTCTAGCGGACTGTACATCTAACCCCGCCGCTTTATCAAACGTAAGGGGACTTATAATAAAAGAATTTTAAAAAATTTACAACTATTCCACAAGCGAGTATCAATCTTCTGGGCGTTGAATCTCACCCATCATGATCCGGTTGCTAGAGACCTTGAAACCGAGAAGAGAAGGATCTATCTGTTTTCCTTTTTTCCCCTTCTTTTTGCCGCTTCGAGCGGCTTGGGATCCACCATCAGATGAATCTGCAGCAGCAGCAGCTCCACTGCCTGCGTCCATCTCATGAAGAACTGGCTTTTTAAGCATGTCTATAAAGGAGGTCTCTGAGACTACACCATCACTACTGGAGGAAGTCCTCCTAAATCGCACCTCTTTCCTACCAGAAGTCTGAGCATCGGCCACGGTACCAATAGATGAGTTTCCTGAAGGCTCTCGTCTCCCTAATGTAGAACTCATTATTTCAATTTTACAAGTATTAATCAGAAAAGAAATGGAGAAGATAGTAAAACAATAGCACATACCATCACTAGCATGAGGTACAGATGATTGGTCTGACTGAACGTCCGGGGAAGATAAAACGCGAGATACAGGAGGGCGCTTTTGGAAATGACTATCAAGTACTTTTGTTGAAGGAGACATCCTGTCAGTAATAGACACAATCAAACTTTCATCACTAGTAGGCCAACATAAAATTCTCAAAAGCGTAATAAAGCCATTTATTACAACATTATAAACTTGCTTCTTAAACAATTCCATGCTTTGACGCATTTAGCAAAAAGATCTCTTTATGAACCAGTATAAAACTCAGAACTCGTTCATTGAGAACAATCATCAATAAGCATGGAAAAAAATGACGAGATGATGGTTTATAGAGCCCTCACTTTGCTCTTTTACGGGAGTGGACAGTATGAGAAGGAAGTGAAAAGTATAAGCAACTATCAGCTTTCAAAATTCAGATAATATAGTGGTTAGTATATAAAATCCTTCACAATTGCATTCCTAATCTTGCTAATGATTAAACTGCATCAATTAAGAATAACAAACAAGCAAGTGGCTTGAAAACGGGAAGGATGATGCACGGAGGAGGGGAAGGGGGAGAGGGGGGGGGGGGGAGTTTCCAGACTAGAACAGATCGCACTCGGCCACATACCATCAAAAGGATTGGCACACTTGGAAAAAAGACAATAATAAAGATTTGCATAATGTAAAATTTGAACTTTAGAAATCCAATGCAATTTTTCATTCTTATTTCTAGGAGAGAAAGAAATCGAATGCAATTCTTAGTGGTCAGCCAATAGACAGTCAAAACACGTACTGAATTAGATTTAATTGGAATGTAAAACATTTTTGTAGGGAGTCACAGAACATCACCTGTCAATATGAATCTCGTCTCCGCGTGAAGTAATCAAACCCATCTCACGATTGTATGAGCCCCCATCGCTGCCTGCAGTGTTCATGCTCAACAATGATAAGCGAGGTTTATACTATTTACTAAAGTTTGCAGTATGTTGGGGGGGGGGGGGGGATATTACCTGCACTGCATAGTGAACTGTGTCTGCTATGGGCAGTAGCTGGCAATCCCATGGTGCTTTCTAATTGCTCTGACAAGTCCGCGATATCAGAAAGTGATGATGTTTTCATTGTTCCTATAAAATCATGCCTCTGACCCTTATTTGTCTCCAACTCGAGTAAGTCTTTTTCCATAGTTGCTTTACTAATCAAGAGTGGATTTCTGTAATTGGGACGTAAAGTATCTTTATTAGCAGATAAGAATGATTGCTCTTCAATTATTGATCCAGATCTAGACTGAATAGGCAATTTTTCATTGTTCCTCAAATTGTCAGCCATGTGCATGATAAGATGATCTTGCATTTGGGCCGTTGAATTGGCACTTTCAGGCCTTTCTTCAAATGGATCATTCAAATGGATTTGCTGATCTTGTGAAAGCTCAAAAGGATAATTTACTGAGTTAGAATCACGAACATGCCAAGAGTTATCCTGACTTCTTGATGAAAGAGGATGCCACTGATCAACATTTGATGATTGCGTGGATTGAAGACCCAGTTTTTGATGAAGCACATCCATTAAACCTGGCGCAGAACTCTCATCACGTGCTCCAGCAGATGCAGACATGTTTAGATCCGATGAGATGGTACCCCCTAACTCTATTCTCTGTCTCCCAGCTTCAAGATGTTGTAGTTGAACCCGTGGGTCAGTCCAACTATTTTCCAGATGACCATTGTTACCAGAAAGGGCACTCTTGAATGCATCCGGGTGACGAGCAAAGAGTTCATCAGATGCTTGTAGATGTTGAGAGGATAAAGAACTAAATTGATCAGTGGGGTGCATATAGCGAAGCCGTTCTTGTAGGTCTATTCCTTGGACAGAAGAATTTACACTATCAAAATTCATTGCGGGAACACCAGCAGAAACCGTTGGAGACCTCTCGAACATCAAAGAATTAGGCTCATAGAACCCTCTATGGTTCTGCTCAGCAAGATTCCGGCTCAGATAGTTTAACTGTTCATCTTGTGCCAAGAGTCCATGCTGCGTTTTGTGAATATCAGAAGAACTAAAGCCTTCTGAAGGAGTAAGTTGATGGGTTGAAGAATTTCTTAGCAAATGTCCAGCTTCATTCATTGGCCACGACCTTCCGAATTGTTGTTCCCCCTCCAATCCTAACTGTTGTCTCAGTGCCATAGATAGCTGCTGTGCTTGCAACTGTTCTTGCGGAAAATGAAGCTGTTGTTCAGAGGGCAGGATATTCCCATGCCTTGCTTGCAACAAGAGATCCGACAAGTCAGATTGCCTTCCTCGGACAGCACTGAGACCAATATTTGCTTGGATCATCTGCTCCACCGATGGATTAAGGTGCCTTAAGGAATGAGGATTCTGCTGCAAGTCATGCAATACTTGCCTCCTCAATTGAACCTGATCAAACAGATCATCCCTCATAAGATCAAGTTTTGAATGCCTGAAATTAGGATCAGGTATCTGCTGATGCATAAATTGCTCAAGAAGCAATTGCTGAACTTGTGATTGCTGCTGCAACTTCATTTGTTGGAGAAGTTGTTGTTGGTGCATCTCATGCTGTTCAAGCTGTTGTTGAAGCTCAATCTGGCGTTGCTGTTCAATCTGAAGTCCCATAAGATGTTCATAATCTGATCCCGAATTCTGGATCATCTGCGGAACATTATTGTTCCTGCTCTGAGAAAGTGAAAGGCTTGGAAATCTCTCTAAGTCTGGCACAGTATGATGGGAAGCAAAATGAGAAGGTAGACTATTCTGCTGTTGAAGTCGTTCCTTCTGTAGCTTCTGCAACATCAGATGCTCTGCCCTATCAAAATTATTAAATTGTGGTCCCATGTGGGACAAGTAGTGATCTTCTAAAGAACCTACACGAGCATGGGGATTAAATTGCCTATTGACCCCATATTCATCAGGACGTGTGTCCCTGTATGAAGGACGACCAGCCACACCACCAAGAGAGCCTTGATCAACAAAAGGGGCGTCTCTATCAAGCAATTGATCCAGGAGATTACCCTCATCACCTAATCTCAAAGATACATTGGAAGATTGTGCGCGCCTTAAATGAGAACCATCTATGAGCTCAGACATCAATAGACCAAAGGGATGCAACTTATCAGCCTCATTATGTGTATCACTTCCTGAAACTTCAGTTGCAACCATTTTGTCAGATGGATAGGTATATGAAGTGTGGATATCAGCAGGCCTTGTCAAAGAGTTATCATTGCTTCTTCCAGCCATTTTGGATAAGATGTCTACGTAGAGAAATAAATATGCATGGGAATTAGAAATAAATGCATAAACTAAAAATATAAACCCAAAGATTGATCATAGTTTAGTTAATGAGCGGCTATATTAAAGGCAAAATGAGAAAACAATCACTTACTTTCATCTTGCTCAATAAAATTTGTGAAGGACTGATCATCTGATAACTTGGTCTCAGAGCGGAAACTTTGATTAGGCATTTGGGAATGAACACCAACACGTAAGGTAACATCAGATTGAGATGAAACCCAAGATTGATCATCTATATTGGTAGGCACATCATAGTCAGGAGGATGTGCATTTACTTTTTGGTTCCTTCCACTGGTATCAGAAGGTTCTGATTCAGAAATCAGGTTACTCCCAGAAGTGGATCCAGATTTTAGTTTAAGATGAGGTATAAGATCACCAAGTTCTTGAAAGGGTGATCCTTCAGGAGCATTTGACAATCGAACTGGCAAATCTGTCCCAAAAAATCCTTGTTCAAACCATAAAATGATGTCAATCCCAAGAAAGGGTCCTTGAATTACTCCTTGAGGATCCACATAGCACAAACTTAACTCCTCCAAAGGGGCACCAATCTCAAATGGATGTGTCCACTCATTAGTTTTAATGTCTTGTTCATTAATTCTTGGAATTTTCTGCAGACATGAAAATTCAAAAAGAGAGCGAGAATCATTGGGAAGGTTGCTACTCATATTTATAGCAGCAGTTGACTCAATAAGATCATGATTGGCATGGTTCTGAAGGGCAGAAGCTTGTCCCTTCTGGCTTTCAAAAGTTCCTGGTTCAGAAACATCGTTAACAGGGGCACTAGCCTCACCAGTGCAGCTGGCAGAGTTCTCATCTCTCTCATGCACATCAATTGTTGGCATATGCTTCTGGTTTCCTTCTTTAAAAGTCGCGTTTTCTGAAAGGGCACAGTGATCTTGTAAACAATGTTTATTTGAAACTATCTGATTAAAACAATGACAAGTATAAGATTACTTCCTCACCAATATTTCTTAAGGAAGCACCAGCATTTGAAGGTCTGCCAATAATATCACCAGCACCATTCATGACATCAGATCCTGATATAAACCCTCCTCCCATGCCAATTGAGGTAGTGAGTTTTCCTTCCCTTGCAGTTTCATCCATACCTGAAGAAAACCAGAGTCTCAATGAAAAAGGTTTAAGTTATCGGATATCCCCAAAGAGACTCAAAAAGTTAACTGATCAGGACTGACAGAAATAATTTATCACCTGATGTATCATCATTTGACCCCCCATCCTTGACTCTAAAGGAGTAGCTTGAGACTTCACTGCTCGTAATTTTCCCCTTCAATATATCTCTAAGGACAGCCTGCGATCATTATACAGAACTTAAGAATAGCAATGGTATAAGTGCTAGTGACACTTTTAAGCAGCTGTTCAAGTCCACGTGATTTTAAATGGGTTAAATCAGAAGACACAGAAAAAACTTTCCCTCATCTTCAACGTTCAAAACTCATTAAATTAATAGCAGTAAGTCATTCCACATACCTCTTCCTCAGAAGCTGGAGCAACAAAAGCCAATGGTTCCACAGAGCCAAGCTGAGTTACTGTCGGTGTATGCTCCATGCCAGCAGGCATGATGTCAACAGTAAGATCAACCTTTTGTTTACGATACATGTCTAGAAGCTTACCCCTAGGATAGGAGTATAAATCAGAGTTAAGGCTAGGCTTTCCCAATATGACTTTATTCTTATCCATAAGTGCAGATCCAAGAGACAAGCCCAAGATAGGTCTTCCAATTTGTAGGTTCCCGTTGATATTGGCCCTTCCTCGCCCAGGAGCAAATCGCACATTGGTAGCCTCTGTACGTCCTTTTTCAAGGCCAAATCCAGGAGCAGCACGGTATGTGGCCACAGCACCCGCTTGAGCTTCCATTCTATGACGTGGTCTCCATTTATCACGAGATTCAGTGTCCCGTTCAGAACCTGCCCTACTAATAACACCAGAGGATTGTTTTTCAACATAAGCATCTTCCTTCTCAACATCATTTCTTTTGTCACTTCGTGAGTCCTTCTCCTTATCTTCAGGTCCCCATCTTGATGACCACTTGTTCTCTCTTCGAGACTCATGGCCAGAACCGCGGCTATCATGCCAACGATCAGAAGACAATGCTCTATTATCAGATGTTGAGGTGATTTCTGAGCGACGATCTTCTTTTCTGCGATCTCTTCTACCAAGTAAGCTTGTTTCCCTCTCCTCTTCACGCCAACGGCGACTAATGTCAACATCGGGGACATTCCTCCTCCAATCTTTCTTGTCTTGAGACCCATCCAAGCGCCAACCATCTTTCAGTATGGGATCAGTAGCGTTCCCCTGGAAAGAACCCAGCAGATGATCACTCTCAATTTTCATGGTGGAGCAAGACATTATGAAAATTAAAAATATAAGAAGCATACGGCATACACAAAAGTAGTGTTAACATTATCATACATAGCATGAAAAAACACTCTCCTAATTTAAAAAACAAATAAATCTAAAATAAAAATATAAGGAAGAAATAAAATAAACCTCCTGCACAATCATAAGAATGTAAGAAAACATGACCAAACAACTCTTGAATAGTACGTGTTCCTCCATGAGACGGAAAGAGCCCTCTTTGCTGTCAAAATTCCCCTTTTTTGTTTAGGGAAGAGCAGAATCTTTACTCTTAACAGAAAAAGAGAAAGTAATAATAATGCATAGTAGCTCCAACAATGATCAAGAGCATCTAAATCAATGCTAGTAGCCCCAATCACAAACTCATAAATATTTAATGAAACTGTCAAGTCATGAAACGCCATTATCCTCTGGAAGAATCTACAAATTTGAAAAATCAAAGTGCAGATACACTGTAAGTGAGTGAAGTTTTACAACACACTAGAACCCTAGAAATTTGCAAACAGTAATCACTGAACCCAAAATTTATCACAATACACCAAGGTCATGACAAATTCCCTTTCACATATTTATTGCTCATTGACTTACCCATTGTGAAAGAACAGGGGAAATCAAATAATATGCACATCATTATATCAATTTGTCAACTACGATCTGCTACTTTTATGGGATTCAGCTTCACAACACTGACAATTACCACTGATAAATCTAGATTCAAGCCATGAGGTGTAATACATTTCAAAAACTACCACGAAATGTAATCAAAGCATGGTAAAACTTAAGAATTCCACACAAGCTTGAATGTGCACAAGCACCAAGATCAGATCTTCAATCTGCTGAACCATTATTAATTGCAATATAGAGCCTCAACTGGCAAATAAATTAAGTGAAAAGGCAATAAAACATCAGAAACAATTTCAACCAATTCAAAAGAGTAGGTGTTGCATACCACCACAGTGTTGGTAGCCGATACCCTTGCGTCAAGAGGCTTGGAATAGAGCCATTGAGGAGATAAGGGTATGCTGTTGTCAGATGACACTTGATCTGAAAGCAAAATTAATTATCAACCAATCATCTTCACCTAATATGCATAATGAGAGAAATGCAACTAAACGTTTGATTTATAGTTAAGTTACGCTTGACAAAGATCAACAAGTACCTTTCAAATCATCAAGTACACCAAGAACACTTTTATCCCCACCATGTCCTCCCAATGCTTCATCTAAACCATACAAAAAGCCAAATGTTGAGCGTGCAAACAAACAAGTAAAGCGCAAAGATAGGATCCACGAATCACGATATCAATAAACTTAAACCTAATAAACTTAAATGTCAAGAGAAACGCTATCATTTGCGTTTACATACTGCCAGGAAAACAAAAATAATCAACTGAATCCATGAAGGCGTGTAAATCAGTCTATCATTCCGGACTTTCCCTGAAATTGAAAATAGCAACCCACCCACCCACCCACACCCCAAAAAAAAGACAACACAACTAAAATAGTAAGCTCCTAAAGAAGGATAAGAGACAAAAAGATTAATTTCCACGCCTTAAGGGCAAACCCTGACCATTGATAAATTATTGCATCGATAAACCAATATACGCATCAAATCCAATTTAAGACATTAAACACACCGAGACAGCTTAAACGAAGCTAACAGAGATCAAGAGACACTTCAATCCTCAATCTAAGGTAAAAGTCAATCCCAAAAATACATGTGGGAGAGCCATACAAATATTCAACATAGCAGGAATAAACAAGTCGTCCATATGATTTATACATATAATACATGATTGATTTAGATTAAGCAGATCCAGGCAAGTAACAATTTCAAACAAGAAAATTTTACAATGAAGATTACCGCAGATATGATTTGATGAGGAAAAACAGCTATACGAAGAAAATTACCTTTGACAGAGAAGTTTCCATCGGTAGTCTTGGAGGAGAAGAGATCGTCAGGCAGATTGACCTTTCCGTCCGCCATCGTTGCAGAGTGCAAGATTGCTTGAAATTCTGAGACTAGGATCCGAAAGAAGAGATAGATAGAGCTTGAATGCGACGAGAGGAATAGAATGGAGCTCGGATTGGTACCAGGAGAGTAGCTTCAAGTCTGATAGGAATCAAAGGGGCAGAGCTGTAGGGCTTGTGAATTGCTGGATATGAGACAGCGAATAATGGACGACTCGGAAAAACAGCGGGATAGAGAGAGGAGCCAACGGCAAGAGAGGTAAGGGTTTGGGTCAGAACAGCCACAGCGAGAGTGTATTTTTTTTTTTGGGGGGGGGGGGGGAACTTAGATATATATCGCCTCTCTCCTCTTTCTTTTCGTTTGGTACTTCCTCGGGCAACGTGTTCTCTCGTATCGGCTGTTCCGTTTAACAATGTTAGTTTATCTAAAAATTTAATTTTTTTATTTTATAATTAGTCATATATTCTTATTTTATCTATTATTTTTTTATTTATTCTCTCTCACAATAATATATTTATAAAATAAATTATATTTTAAATATATTTATTATTTTTTATTAACTTTAATTAATATTTTATTCTACGTAATTTAAACAGTTATTATTTGTAAATAAGAATACTAAATGGTATAATTACTACATGCTTTCGGTAGAATAGACTCACTTGTAATTCATGAAATTTATTTTATGTAGAATGCGTAAATGTTTCCTGAAGCTCAATTTCTTTTGATGTTCTCAAGGTCAACAAAAATTCTTGTAATGTAATTAAAAAATAAACTCTTGATTTAAGTTATTTAATGATAATATTTGTTGTCAACTATTTAATGATAATATTAATAATTAATAATGATGCATAATTAGATCCTATCATTAACGTGCTCGTGTTATCTCTATCTATTGTTATTGACAATAAATTGAAGTTATTGACTAAATCTTAAAATTATGGTTTGATTATAAATTTTAAAAAATATTTCTCCAATCTATAATATAAGTCTTTTTCTCTAGCTCCTATCACTCTTCTAACTAGCTTCCGTTTAATGTAATTTTTTTTTGTATGACAATGTTTAGAAAGGAATTAAGCTCGCTTAAAATTTAAGGGTATGATCAAATATTTTTTTCTCCTAGGCGATACTAAAATCAGATAGGACGAGCCATTTATTATCCTCAACTTCTATTTAGTGTAGTTTTTAACTTTCAATAATTATAGATTTGGAGAGTGCTACGATATTTTTGTAGCTTATATATATATATATATATGAAATGAGGGCTAAAGCCCAAGAAGATGATTACACTAATATGAAATTTAATCACAAACACTCTAGCATCCACTAAATTTGACATGTGTAAAAGGCAATAATTAAATATAAAAGATTTGGTTAGATTGTCTTCCGCAAGAGTATCAGCGAGGTTATTCTTCCCACGTGAGATTAATTTAATTTTATTGTCCGTTATTTACTCAAGACCATTGATCTGAGCAATCAACAAAATACTGACATGGTAACAGTTGTCTTAATTCAATATTTTCGTAAGCATATTTGAATTTGATTCAAGTACTAGCTTCCTATAACCATCGATCTATGCCAAAGTGAGTCTTTTGTACATCACCCATTGCTCCGCTTCAAAGGTGGTACAAGTAGAGCTGGGAATGCGGGCTGGCCCGCCAAAAACGGGCCAGCCCACCAACAAACGGGGCGGGCTGTGCAGCCCGCCCCAAAACGGGCTGGCAAAACGCCAGCCCGAGCCCGCCCCCCCTTAGTGGCGGGCTGGCCCGCCAGCCCGCCACTTTTTTTTTTTAATTTAAAAAAAAAATATTTTTAACATTTTTAAAATACTAATAAAAAATTTCTAATGTTATATTAGTATAATAAAAAAATTACTCATGTTATACTCTTAAAAATTTTTATTTTTTATAAAAAAATCTCAAATTTTATAATTATAAATCTAAATAAATATTAACATAATATTAATCAATTATAATATGTAAACATATATTAACAAATAAGTAATTATCTTTACTAGTATTCGATAATAGGAGTATTCAAAATAACATTTAAGTAAAATAAATATTAAATAATAATATTAAATTTAAAAAAAAAAAAGTGGCGGGTTGGCGGGCTGAGGGGGGGCGGGCTGTGCAGCCCGCCCAAAAACGGGCTGGCATTTTGCCAGCCCGAACCCGCCCCCCCTTAGGGTAAAACGGGCCCAGCCCGCGGGCTGGGCCCGTTTTACCAGCTCTAGGTACAAGTTACAGTAAAATAAGTAGAACCCGCTATCTAGTTACTATAATTATCCAGTATTACATATCCACATCCAGCTATGTTATAAGAAGTTGACATAGCACTATCTACATTAAGTTTCATCCAACGTGATGGTGGAAGACTCCACTTGCTATTACCGTACAAATCAACATATTGTTTCTCGTTCAGTGTATCAAGGTGGTTCGTATTATAATATATTGAGGTTTTAAAAGTTTTCCTTCACCTAGATTAAAAATTGCATAATTTCTCCAAAACCAAAGGTTCCATATAATAACATTCTAAAGAATATTCCAGTTATTGTCTATTATTCCTAAATCTCTTTTAAGATTTAAAGCAAACCAATCGCAAAAGGAAACAAGAAAGAAGCGGTATACCTTGGCAATACAAGTTCCTCTACAAACATTTAGCATAATCACAATCTCTCCAAATGTGCATAATATCCTCTTCACCATTATTGCATGCTGGGCAAACTGCTAAAATATAATACTATTTACTCATATAAACATTAGTGGGTGACATGTTATTAAAAGCTATCAATATAAAGATGCTAACGCGTTTCATTTCTTGCCATCTCCAAATGGCTTTATAAGTTGTATTATACTAATTTGCTACCTATTTTTCTAATAAAAAATATACACTTTTAATATAAAATAAATCATCATTAACAGTACTATAGGAAATAAAATCTGGTCCAGTAGTAGACATTGGAGGTAGAGCTGATATTAACCTCTGAAACGCAGTGCTTGGTACTATATTTGCTAACCTCTTATTAATGAATTGTTTTTTTTTTCCCACCCGATTTAATAAAGTTTTACCTCAATTACATTCGGATCCGACCCGCGTCGCGCACCTAGTTATAGTGGGTGAGTCTTCTAACAAAGATTTTTTATATACGTTAAGGCTCAAACTCGAGACCTTGCTTAAGCGATACTGAGCTATTTCCCACTCAGATCAACCCCGTTAATTCTTGTTTTATTTTTATCAATATGCATGTCTAAATTTGGGCCGACGTTGTGGACCAGAGTGGTTAATGGGAACAGATTTCGGTCCAGAATGCTAACCGATTCATCAAATACACGGCATTAATGATAATGATTAATAACTTATTTTTATACCCGACAAAATATCAAGTTAGACATGGGTGATATGGCAATTTAATAGGGAACGTCCGGAAGCTGCCATGAATTTTTGTACTGTGCTATTAATTTAATTACTTAGACAAAGACGTTCATTCATTCCATAATCAAGATAATAAAATAAAATCTGACCAAACTTATATTTATATTTTTATATGACATAAAAATTATATAAAAAGCTCCGCGCCTATAATAAACATTGCATTTCATCTTCGTGAAAGACCCAATTCTATATATTTGCATTAAAACGTATGGTAGATTCAATTAATAAAAGATTAACTTATAATTTATAAGATTTTAAGTTTAAATTTTATTACTAATGTAAAAATTTTATTGATAGATAATCTTTATTTTTTGAACTTAAATACATACACATTAATATACTTTTTTTTTTATAATAACTATTGGTAACTCTTTGGAAAAATCCTACAAAATATCATGTGAATATTAAAATTTTATTTTGATAATTTAAATTTTAATAATCACAAATTGAAAATTTTAAATGTCTAATCACTTCATAAAATTGGCCTCACATATTTAATAAAAGAGTAAGACCAAGTCATTCGTTAGCCGACCATCAGAGCTCTACAGGTGACAAACCTCCATCATCGGCCACCCTACGAGCTAGTTGCCCAACAGAGCTCCCATAGGATATTTGATGCCAAAGGTGTTGGGGGTAAGATTTGATCCACCCCTCTTTGGATTACAAAATACATGATGATCATTAAGTCACAAATATAATTTAATACAATATTACAAAAAAAAGTTTCCGTTAAACTTTAATTACATTCGATTTATTATTTATAACGTTATTGATTACATCCTCATATATATTTATTATAAAAATAATATAATTTATAATTATTTTTTAAATTTTAAATTTGTTAAAAAAATAAATTTTTATGGCTATTTATTACTTTTGTAACGCCATTGATTACGTTTCTATATATATTTACAATAATAATAATAATATAATTAATAATTATTTTTTTATATCTCAAACTTCTTAAAGTAAACAATTCATTGTGACAATTTATTACTTTTATAATAATATTGATTACATTATCATAGATAGTTACCACAATTGTAATGCAATTAATAACTATTTTTTAGATATCAAACTTGTTAAAATAAATGAATTATTGTTGTCATTTACTATTTTTATAATCCGATTGGCTACTTTTTCTATATATGAAAAAAGTAGTTGTTAATTGCATTAATATTAGGGTGAATATCTATAGAAATGTAACTAATAACGTTACAAAAATAGTAAATTACCGTAATGATTCATTTATTTTAATAAGTTTGAGATATGAAAAAAATAGTTATCAATAGTATTACTATTATGATAAATATCTATAGAAATATATTTAATATCATTACACAAATAATAAATTGACATAATCATTCATTTACTTTAACAAGTTTGAGATGCAAAAAATGACATATATTAGTGTTGTGATAAATACTTATAGAAATGTAGTCAATGACATCATAAAAGTAATAAATGACCATAAAAATTAATTTATTTTAATAAGTCTGATATCTAAAAATAGTTATAAATTGTATTACTTTTTTAATAAATATATATAAAAATATAGTCAACTGTGTTATAAAATTAATAAATATTCATACGAATAATTTATATTAACAAATTTAAGATATAAAAAATAGTTATAAATTATATTATTTTTATGATAAATGTATAAAAAAATAATTATTGGTATTATAAAAGTAGTAAATCGAAGGTGGTCAAACCTTAATGGTTAACTTATATATCATTTTGTAGTATAAATGGTAACTATATATTTTGGAATTCAAGGGGTAGGGGGATCATATCCAATTCTAACACTTTTGGCCCCAAATATTGTCTGAGCTTTGGGTACCGGCACTAGCGTTGGAGCTCCAGCGGCCAATCGGTGGCTGGCGACAAAGGTCTAGCACTAGTAGAGCTCTAGTTGTCGTAAAATGAAGGGCTTGGTCTTTTATTTTTTTAACGTGTGAGGGTAATTTTATAAAATAATTAAATATTTTAAGATCCCAATTTAATATTTACAACTAATTTAGAATTATTAAAATTTAAATTATTAAAATATAATTTCAATATTCAAATAATATTTTGTAGCTTTTTTCTAGCTCTATATATCTATCAAGGGCATCCGTGTTTTATATCTTATAATTTGCCTAGACAATAATAGTTAATTTCTAATTTATATATTCCGGGGGTCTTATCCCATAATGACACTAAGCATCTTCCCAGCGTGCCTCCCTAACTCTAATATGTATTTGTCCATGCCTTTTATTATTTTATAACTAAAATAACATCATATGGAGTTCAAAAAATAGATCGTAATATTTATAACTCACGAATATATAACTTGTTAGGGTTTGTAGTATAATCTTGAAACAGTGGGAGAAAATCAAAATAGCCACTTTTTCCGTGATTCGTGGCATATTTAAATTTACTTGTCCCTTTGCTAACTTGGTGTGGTAAATAGAGTGACTAATATGGACTTAAAAAAAAAAGGGGTTTATTTTTTTTATATATAAAAAAAAAGGGGTTTATTGTACCAAAAAAAAGGGGGGGGGTTTAGATGAAAAACGTCTTTATATGTATGAAAAGATTAAATCCTTTGTAGGTAAGGTTATCCTCCAAAATTTAACCATGTGTTTAGATTAAGTAAATATATAATTTTTTTATCTTAATCTATACGAATGTACTTACATTTATTCATGTATATTTTTAAGTAAAGTTATAATAATATTTTGATAAAATCTAAATATGGGTTTTAATGCAATGGCAGTGAGGGGAGAAGGAGAGTAGAGGAAGGGCAAGGTATTGGAGAGAAACTAACTCCAGATTGAAAATTAGTTTATAAAAAAAATTATAAATTATTTTATAAGTACCTATATTTTTTAATTTTTAATTTGATAATTATATTTTTTTATTAAATAACTTAATTTTGTTTTATTAATATTGTTAATATCTATAACTTAATTTTGTTTTGTTAGTATTATTAGTTATTATATTATTTTGTTAGTATTATTCGTTATTGTATAAACACTAATTATATTAACTAAATAAAATTAAACAATTGACTAAAGAGATAAAATGATATAAGTACTAAATAAAAAATAGAGAGAAAATATGACTACTTCCAAAGTTTTTCTCAAAAAAAATTTGCTAATAAAAGAATAGGTCGAGCTCAACAAAATTCCCCATGGCAAACTGAACATAAACAAAAAGCACCGATAGCGCTGAAACGACCTCGTTTAACGCAGCTCGAGTTGGGCCGACACTACCCCAGACAGCAGACCCGCCTTTGCGGCATTTGTACGGCATCTCCGGTTGAAAGCAAGCGACGAATGAAAGCAGTACATGATAACAGCAGCGGCGACGGTAGCTGAAGAAGAAGAAGAAGAAGAACATGGAGAATAGAAACGTCGTCGTCTGCGACAATGGCACCGGGGTACCTCTCTCACGCTTTCCTACTACGCGTTCGATTATGAATGGATCGCGTTGCTTGATCTGCCAAGAACCATTTACTCTTTTCTTTATCAAAATTGGTTGTTTGCTGAATAGCATAGAATGAAATTAACCATGTGTTCCTCTCGGTGAAATTTTTCTCGATCCATTGATGTTACATTCAAAATTGGTGTGTGTGTGTCTTATCTTGCCGTCTTTTTAGACGTTGCCAATTTTGTGTAACCACTGATGAGCATGGGAATTTCACGGTCGTTTAACTTAACTCCCAGCATGGCTTATCCTTTCCTCTCGTGACATTAAATTTTATGCATGATGAGATTGTTGCTATTTAACTGCTGTGGGTGATTCTAACTTCTTTGTTGTCATGTGTGAAGTCTTTTTTCCCATTTTGATGTTGGATTTTCTTCTGAATGCAGTACGTCAAGTGTGGTTTTTCCGGGGAGAATTTTCCTACCTCTGTATTTCCTTGTGTGGTTGGGAGGCCGATGCTTCGGTACGAAGAATCACTAACTGAACAAGAGTTGAAGGTATGGCACTCTTGAACCGACAAACCTTCTACGTGTAAAGAAAAATGCCCTTGAGACACAATTATCCTGGCCAAGAAACTTAACTGATGGCGCGTTATTTGAATAATGCTCGACTTGTCAAGCAGCATATGATGCTGCAAGTCATCTTAGGGTAATCTAATCTGAGGGATATTGTTGATTGGATAGTTTTAAAATTGATGAGCAATATATATTTTTCTAGAAGGAAGCAAGGCCATTTGTTTTTGGGCATAAAAGGAAGCGAGGCTATGTTGATCTACAAGAAATGCTTGTTATGATGATTTCCCCCCGCTAAAGTTTCTTGCATTATATTACTAAAGTATATTATGTCTTCTGTTTCGGAATGCGCTGTTTCATGTAGGATATTGTTGTTGGGGAAGCTTGTGCGAATTTGCGACATCAGCTTGATATATCTTATCCCGTCAATAACGGAATTGTGCAGAACTGGGATGATATGTGTCATGTGTGGGACCATGCGTTTTACAATGAATTAAAAGTAAATTTTTAGCACTGCTGATTTGTCCGCTGACAACTACTGCTCCTACTGTTGCAATATCTAACATTTTTTTTTGGATAGATTAACCCGCCAGACTGTAAGATTCTACTCACAGACCCTCCACTTAATCCCTCAAAGAATCGTGAAAAAATGGTTCGTGAATCGATTCTAACTTTTTCCTTCTCTAGAAGAAATTAATTTCTCTTAATATCTAAATATACAGGGGACATCATTGCTTTATGTAATTTGACTTGGTAGGTTGAGACAATGTTTGAGAAGTACAATTTTGCTGGAGTATTCATCCAAATCCAAGCTGTTCTAACGTTATATGCTCAAGGTGCTTATAAGGTTGAACTTTTGTTTTTCAGTATCTTTATCGTAGTTCACTCTCCAAAATTAGACCATGCATTGTGAAATCAGATAATGTAATTTCCAAGGATTTGTAAATGCAATGTATACTACTTCCATGTACACTTGATTGGCATGTGCTCTCTTTGTACCTTCTTTTACCTGCAATTTAACATTTTCTTCTCTTGTCCCAGGGCTTCTGACTGGATTAGTTATTGACTCTGGTGATGGTGTCACACATGTGGTAATTAACTTAGTATTATTCTGACCTTTATGATGGGGATTTGTTCTATTACCTTTTTATTAATATGGACAAATCAGTTCCTTGAACAATGGCTTTAATATAGTAATTCTTTTATTTGTACGGTTCATATCACTTCTATATGATAATTGACACTGCTTTCAAACTTTATACACTTGCATACTTGCGCAACTTATTAAAAATGTGATTTCATCTGTTCAAGCATTGGGTTATGAGGGATCGTTATGCAGATCTTGCACCCCAAATCTTAGATGAAGTGAATATGATAAGTGAATTGCCAAACTATCGAAATACTTAGCATATTTTGTAAATATCGTACATTAGTCTTAAGAAAGTGGATTGTATTCAAATTATCTATTATTTATTGTTTCTGCAACATGCATCATGATTTGTATGCTTTGAAAAAAAATGTTAATTATGCAACTTTTATCCAGGTTCCTGTTGTCGATGGCTATTCATTCCCACATCTTACAAAACGAATGAATGTAGCTGGCCGGCATATAACATCATATCTTGTTGACTTGCTTTCAAGGAGGGGGTGAAAGCTAATTCCCTTCATTTCAGTTCTAATATTACGGTAACTGGATTTTTACACCACACACTTCATGTCTAAATGGAAGAAAATTTTACTTCCTTAAGGTATGCAATGAATAGGAATGCTGATTTTGAGACTGTAAGGGAGATCAAGGAGAAGCTGTGCTACATAAGGTCAACATGCAATCTCATTATACACTTGTTTCCTGGGGTTTGTTTTGCCCTTCCTTGTCATGGCTATATCTGTTTTTTCTGCAGTTATGACTACAAGAGGGAATATCAGTTGGGGCTTGAGACCACGATACTTGTTAAGAATTATACTGTAAGTTTAATTTCTAATTTCTCGAAAATTTTTTAGGGCTGCTTCTATGTAAATGGTCAATGATCCAGTAGGCAGTTCTGCTTTATATTGCTTGCTTGAGGAGGGGAATTAGGGGTGGGGTGATCCACTCTGGCTTATCCTTTAATTTGTTCTTTTAGATGTATCTTCTCATATATTGTTTCATGCTTGTCTGTGAATTCATTTAGGTTTTTTTTGTTTTAATGTATTTATTATGTTATATTGCGGTATATTTTATTACCTCCTACAGTTGAATAAGTATACATGCATTCATCAAGTAGGTGTCATGAATTTAATGTTTTCTTCAATGGCGATTATTGATATACACTCATAATCAGCTTCCAGATGGAAGGGTGATTAAAGTAGGCACTGAAAGGTTCCAGGCTCCTGAGGCTCTTTTCACTCCAGTACGTTCTCTTTGTCCATTTGATTTAAAGTTTTCCATTGCTAGCATTGAGATTCAATATTGTAATGGTGATCATAGTTTGCCCCTCGTATGGGTTGAGAGCCTTTTTGCAATGAAATTTGTTAGTTTGTGATTGCCCAGAGGTTTATCCTTCTTTCAGGAACTTATCGATGTTGAAGGGGATGGAATGGCTGATATGGTTTTCCGTTGCATTCAGGAAATGGATATTGACAACCGGATGATGGTGCTGTATTATATTTGATATTTACAATATCTAGTATTGGTATCATGTTGTTATGTTTGGATGTGAATACCTGTTCATAGATTGGTATCTATTAACTTAAAGAGTGTAGTAAAATAAATTATCTCATTAACTTAAATGTTTGGTATCATTGTGCTTAGCTACACTTTCTGAGGTAAAACTTATAATCAATCGTCACAATCCTCTTAAGGCTTCCCTTTCTTAAGAAGAATATTATTTTTTAGAACAAATCTGATGCTAGAATATTTTAAAGGATGCATTATTTTCTATGAAAATGTCTTATTGGAAATTATACTTGCCTGAAATTATTTTCTTGTTAACTACTTTCTGCTGAAAAGATTTTCCAAAATTAAAGTTGCTTTCTGTAAGAAAATCAAATGGACCCTTTTCAGGGTATATGAGCAAGAGAAAATCAAATGGACCGAGCAAGAAAATCAAATGGACCCTTTTCATGACATCCAGCACTTGAGCACAATGTTTCATAAATAAACTATAATTGTTATTTGCATCTTTACAAGATAAGCATTTATTATAATTTTAATTAATCTTGAAAAGGTCGCATTTATGAGTAAAACTACAAAGACATAAGGATCTTATCATGTCCTTGCTATAATATGTTCCAAGAAGTCTTGCCACTTACATTCTGTTTTTAAAATGTCGTGCAATTTAATGCATGTTATATGGCAAATTTATTTTTATATTTGCTTTCCATTTTACAGCTATACCAGCATATAGTTCTTAGTGGAGGGAGCACAATGTATCCTGGATTACCAAGCCGGTAGTTTCTTGTTCCTTTACATTAGCTTAGATCGTTTTAACCTTTTGTAGTTACTGATACTCTGGCTTAATATCTGATATGTTAACATAGCGGGCATTGCATGATTCTTCCCTCATTTCTATTGGTTCTTTCTCCTTCTTAACTTACTGGTAGGGATTTTTCAATAGTATATGTAAATGTTGATAAGAAGGGCCGGCTTGGCTCAGCGGTAGGCTTGCTTGCCGTGGGGTCTGAGGTCGCGGGTTCGAATCAGCCTCTCTGCAAAGCAGGGGTAAGGCTGCCTAGGTTTATTCCCTTCCCCAGCACCCCCACCAAGTGGGGACTCGAACTGGGTTGGCCCTTATATGTAAATGTTGATAAAATCCTACATGTTTGGCTCTGTTATGTAGCGGAGTGGTGGCTTATTGACCTTAGTTCAAAAATGTTGTTCTAGTAACAGCTGATTCCATTTTTATGTCAGTTAATTGATAAATTTTTCTGTGGTTCCGTGCATATAAAATAAATAACAAGTGTCTGTTAAGGTAGTTATTGGAGTTGGGTTGATAGTAACTGTTGTACCTTTTGTGAATGGAGGAGTCCTTGTATGGGGAAGGCTTTTGGCATAATGAGAAATTGAGTTCTGCTTCTTGACTCTCTCGACTCTTCCAACGTCTACCTATCTGTCTATTCCCTCTCTTCCCTCCTCTTCTCTTCGTATCCTATTCTATCTTCTCTTTTCATCTTCTTCCTACATCACACCGTGCTGGATGTAGTGTGAGGTAATTGCCAACTTTTACACCATATTTAAGTTGTGATTTGTCTAAGTCATATTAAGCTATGTCTTGTATTGGGTGATGTATTTACTGATTATTCAAATATTGAGTTTGGAATTTTTATTACAATATTTTTTCTACACTTTCTAATTATTCTTATCTCTTGGAGCCGTTGTCCTTTTCTTTTCAGATGGTTTTAGTCTTCCTTTTCCTTAAATATTGTGCTTCCAATTCAAGGCTGATGAAGCTTTGTTCTCTTTCTCTCCTTCTTTGCTCAGATTGGAAAAAGAAATAATGGACCGTTATCTGGACGTTGTTCTGAAGGGAAACCGAGATGGGTTGAAGGTAAACTTAGGTTTTCTAATTTCTTTGTGCTCGTGGATTTACATATTTCCTAGTAGTGCCAAAGGCAAATGGATACCTAATCTAATTTAGCAAGAAGTTTAGTATTGAACAGTGAATGCACTATTATATCAGATGTCGGCCTTAGTATTGTTACCCATTGGAATGTGAAGTTTGGCAAAAAAGAATGGTTCAAAGAGAGAATTATGCTAGTGGATAAAAGTTTGCAGAATTTCCATGTAAAAGGGAATAAGGACTACACACTAGAATTAACTTGAAGCTAACCTCAGCCTCGTGGCCTAAAGGACATGCACCATGGTTTAAGACAATAAGGTGGAAGTTCAAACCCTGATTGTGGCCAAATGCCCCCTTACCCTATATTGATCCAACAAGAGAACAGAATAGGAAATTACATCTGAAGCTCCTTCAGCCTCATTATGCCATGCTTTTTGTGAAACATTTCTACACAATTTGTTTTTTTTAATAAAAGATGTGCATTCTTGGGAGGCTAGGCCCTTCACAAGAGATACTGAGCGCAGATCTAGAAGCATGAGTTTTGTTGGCCTACTACAATCATGAGTTAAGCTAACATTTCATGGACTCCCTTTTTTTCCTTGTTTTCCCATTCTTTGGCGTTTAGAAACTGCGATTACGAATTGAGGATCCACCACGAAGGAAGCACATGGTATACCTTGGAGGAGCTGTCCTTGCAGGAATCATGAAGGTTTTGTATTTTAATTTTAACTGTACCTTTGTCATCCATCTCTGTGATCGCTCTGGAAACTGTTTGTGCGTTCTACCTATCTGAACTATGATGATCTAAACTAGTCAAATTCTGGTGGTTAAAACGCCCAGGATGCACCTGAGTTTTGGATTAACAAGGAAGACTATCTGGAAGAAGGAATTGCTTGTCTAAGCAGGTGTGGCCATGCATGACTTTATGAAGTTGGTTACCCTCTGAAAGTGGGAGGACCATTTTTGGAAGCAAAAATATACTCAGACTGAGTAGTGAACATTTCAAAGTTGTTAAAACTACCTCCAATATCGTCATACATCAATCGGTGCCCTGCATAGCTTTCCCCAGTGCTCTTGGAGGCTATAATTTTGACTTGTGATAGTCTATGCGTTCATGTTTCTTGATCGATGCTACAAAAGAATCAAGGATCCTCTTGTTTTCGGGAAAGAGCTACTGTAAAGTTTTTACCCTAGAAATGACTGGTTAAGAACGGTTTAATTGTTTATCTTAAAAATGTTCCTTGTTTGTTTTACTTCTTCCTAGAGATTTCAGTATTTCTGAGTTGTGAATAGCCGACCATTTGGACTATGACTATACATCCAATTCTTCCCATGAAAATATTGGATTTGATTTTGGATTTTCTATACGCATGGTTCCATCTCTTGAAATTTGGGTTAAGCTGGGTTTTCCGAGTGTGGAGATACTTCGCGATTCTTTAACATCAAACGAGTTATCCATGTCCATTGGGGTTGAAAGGCTTGGCCGTTTTTTTGCCAAACATTTTTATTATTTTATTTTTATATACGAAAAGTAGAAGTGAGCTGATGGATTGAATTAGATTATTGAGTTTTCTTTTTAATAGTTTTAGTATTGTTCCAAAATATTTTTCTTTTTGCCATCCAAGTTTCAAACTAATTATTGCTTTAAATTTTCAACGAAATATTAATTATTTTATTATTCATTAGTTATCAATTGAAAATAAGAAAAAGGTGACGCAATATGTTATGACTTGTGATTTTTTTTATTAGGAGGGTTTGATCCTTTGTCACTACATTAATTATATTTTAATGAGGGTATTTAGTCAAATACCATTAACCCATTAGTTATATAATTTAGACTATTTAATATTTTACATACATAATTTGTATCAGGAGATGAAGTACGTTTCTAGCAAGGGAAGAACGAGCAGCGCTCAAATCTCAATCATGAAAGTATTCTTCTTGCCATCAATGATGAAAGTTACTTTACTACCTACAGCAGAATATACACAGTATCATATCAGAAGATGAGATTGTTGATAGGGTCTGCGTTTCTATTTTACGTTATCTTTTTCCTCCGCAATTAAGAGAATTTGAATTTTCTTATCATGTATGTGAAGTTGAAATTGGGAAGCATGGAAAGAGAAACGAAGCTATAGTATTAATGTGTGCCCTGACGTGAGGCAAGTTTTATTTTCAAATCATAGAATTAATGAGATATACCTAACAAAACAACAAAAATGTTGAATTTTTAAACATCACATTTAGATGCAGTCTTTTAATTAATTTTTCTGATCAAAAATTGACAAACATAATACTCCTCTAGTCCTTGATATAGAGCTTACTCGGCGAATTATAAAATCTATTTTTTATATTCATCAATTTTTTTTTAAATTGCTCATAATGATACCCCTCAACAATAATTAAATAAGAGAGGGAGATGGAAATAGTTAAAAAATATAATTAAGGTATTTTATAAAAATATGTTATTATAACTAATATAATTTTTTTAATCTAATTAAATTAATTAAATATATTTTATATTAAATAATGAGGAGTATCATTTCATAAAAGTTGACTGGGGCGAGCAATACTAAAAGCTGGCCCACGTCTAAATCATTTCAAACAATGATTCCAGCCCACTTCCTATGGGCATAAGGCCGACGGGCTAAAATTATAAGAGTAATAAATGGAAGGGGGATATGTCTATTATTGGTATTAATTAATCGCAGTATCGCAATAGAAAAATGTGAAGATCATCACAAATTACGAGACGTGGTTCCATCTCGTTACATGCTCATGATAAACGTAAAACTTGCATGCACCCTTGCAGTGCTGCAGAAAGCCCCGTTTTTGTTTTTGTTTTTGCCTTCGTTTTGTGATCGTGTTATCAACTAAATGGAAGGTAAAGTCTAGCAGTATATAAAAGAGTCATGTTTATAACTGAACGTGTTAGTTAAGCGGCTTGAACTCCAAACAAAATTCCAGATCTGTTTAAAGATGACATAATTAGGGAATACTAATATTGAACACTCAGCCGGCAGTTTGCCACTTGAAAGTTGAAAAGCCAAACAGAAAAGTTAATGGGAAAATGATTAACAAGTTGAGTTAGCGATAGTGGGATACCAACCACACCAAACCTGCACATAATTTAACCAGAGAAGGTTCTTTGTTTTTGTATTTGGTCTCCTTACTAGTGACCTACCCTCACCAATATTGAGTCCATTATTTTGCACTCATCAGCTATTAGGCCATCTATATTTTATAGCATCTTCCGTTTCCTATAAACAACTACTTCCAACTTTCACCTTGCATCACTTTATTTATTAATAACACTCGCAACTCTACGTCCATACACTTATCCCAGAAAAAGAAGGCATTTTTCTCTCCTCCAGGCTCGAGCCCTATCAAATTCTGTGATACACTACTCCCAGGTACGAGAAATAATACATCCCACGTGTTTATTATCATGTTAACATGGTTCACATGCATTCTTATCCTATATATGCTTTTTTTCAACACAGGCTATATAGATCTTAGAGATGGAGAAGGATAATAACGGCAATGGTTTCCAACTTATTAGCGTAATGCTAAGCGAACCAACTCTAGTGAGTCCTGCAGAGGAAACACCGAAGGGCATGTATTTCCTATCAAACCTTGATCAGAACATTGCGGTGACTGTTCGAACTATTTACTGCTTCAAATCGCCTGAAAAGGGGAATGAAAAGGCAGGGGAACTGATCAAGAATGCTTTGAAGAAGGTTCTTGTGCATTACTATCCCCTTGCTGGAAGGTTGAACATAAGTGCAGAAGGTAAACTGATAGTGGACTGCACTGGGGAGGGCGCCTTATTTGTGGAGGCTGAAGCAAACTTGTCGATGGAGGAGATTGGTGACATAACAAAGTCAGAACCTGGAACCCTTGGCAAGCTTGTCTATGACGTTCCTGGTGCAAAGCACATCCTTCAGATGCCTCCTTTGGTTGCCCAGGTATGTTCTTCACTCTGACAAACCCTGAAGCAATTGATCGATTCGCTACTGCTAATATAGAGACATGTAACGTTTTCAAGCTCATATAACATTCTTTGTAAACATACTGCAGTCACGTAGAGCTTCATTTTTACACGCTAGGAGTGACTTATGCAGCTTAATTAACAGTGAATATATATGGGACAAAAGCGATATATTACCAATATCTATCATTAAGCAGTCAGAAGACTCACCTTGAGTTGATAAATCCCTGAAGTTTGCATAGCTTATTGCAAAGCTGAAGTTTCAACTCTATATATTCCAGGTGACCAAGTTCAAGTGTGGAGGATTTGTTCTTGGACTGTGCATGAACCACTGTATGTTTGATGGAATTGGTGCTATGGAGTTTGTGAACTCTTGGGGTGAAGTAGCCAGGGGCCAGCCAATGTCAATCCCTCCATTTCTGGACAGAAGCATACTCAAGGCAAGGAACCCACCTAAGATAGAGTACCAGCACCAAGAATTTGCAGACATTGAAGACAAGTCAGGCTCTAAGGACCTATATGAAGATGAGATGGTCTACAGGTCCTTCTGTTTTGATCCTGAGAAGCTGAAGCAACTCAAGATGAAAGCCATGGAAGATGGTATTCTTGAGTCCTGCACAACTTTTGAAGTCCTTTCAGCTTTCGTCTGGGTGGCTCGAACAAAAGCCATAAAATTGTTGCCAGACCAGAAAACTAAGCTTCTCTTTGCTGTTGATGGAAGGGCTAAGTTCAACCCTCCTCTACCAAAAGGGTACTGTGGTAATGGAATAGTACTAACCAATTCTGTCTGTGAAGCAGGTCAGCTATCAGAAAATCCTCTCTCATTTGCTGTGAAGCTAATTAAAGATGCTATCAAGATGGTCACAGACAGTTACATGAGATCAGCTATAGATTATTTTGAGGTGACAAGAGCCAGGCCATCTCTGGCTTGCACCCTTTTGATCACAACTTGGTCTAGGCTTTCCTTCCACACCACTGATTTTGGTTGGGGAGAACCTGTTCTTTCAGGGCCAGTGTCATTGCCAGAGAAGGAAGTGATTTTGTTTCTTTCTCATGGGACAGAGAGGAAAAACATCAATGTCCTTCTTGGTTTGCCAGCTCCTGCCATGAAGATCTTTCAAGAGTTGGTGCAGATATAGAGTCATATATCTTATTAATCATATGATTAATTATATATCGTTATTTATTCTGTGATTCTGCTCTTTCTTATATTCTGTCCTTATCAGTTTATGAAAGGGTATATTGGTTCTGTTCATGCTGATGAATAATTGATCCCTTCTTTATATGTATTGGTACAATTTACATGTAAAGCCAACACATGGGGCTTCATAGGGCGTTCTAAGTTTCTGCATAGAATTGTCTCTTTAAGAAATTTGTTTAGGGGCAGGGTACTCTTGCGGCCACTTGGTTCGTTTACATTTCTTGTCTCAGAAGAAAAAGTTAATTATCTTTAATCATTCATAAAGCAGACGTAAGAATCTACACTAGGCTTTTAGTTAGTGACTGTTCCACAGAAGAAAGAAATATGGATACTTCGACAGCAACGGGCTACGTCACTTTTGAGTTCTATAATATTTGCCTGTTGACCTAATTAAACCCACAAAGTGATTTCCCCCAATCTGACCAGGTTCGTTAAACCAACGCAATGACTTTAAATAAATTTTACTCAACTTTGAAGTTTTCTTTCTAGAGAATCTTTGAAAGTGACTTGCTTCATAATATAGAAGTTGATTTCAAAGAAGTTCGAGAAAAGGTTATAATTTTATCAAGTTTTTTCTTGATTCTAAAGTGACTTTACCAAACACGAAAATTATATCGTACACCGAAGAAACAAACAAAAGACGAAGACAAACTGCGAATAAGAAAAAGGTTACGTGAAAGAGTGATGGATTCGCCCTGATAGGTCTGAGATCTGATTGCTGAAGTCGATCCGCATAAGAAAGACAACAGGAGTTGAATTAGTTGCATGAATGGTAAGCTGCTAAAGAACCCTGCCTTGCTGAAGCCTGGCCTCATTTTCGTGGTTATTCACTTGTTTGAAGAAACAATTCGCTTGTTGCTAATGGTAAAACAGACTTGATAAAAAAAATAAGGGTAACACAGATTTAATTCTTTGTGAATTGGGGTTGTTATTAAGCATGTTCCGTGCTTAGTCGAGGCAGGAAAATCATTCGGACAGTAGGACAATTTTATGATTTTTTGCGGATTTTCTCAGAGCAGGTGGATTTCTTGTGCTTGATGAGTAACGTTAAAGAACATGTGCGAAGGATTTGGCGAGTTAAGTTTACTTTCAGATTTGTTTATTTTTCAAAGTGGTTTGATTTCGGTTAGCCGACCCCATTTAATGGGATAAAATTTTGTTGTTGTTGTTGTTTGATTTCGGTCTCTTGTTCCATTTCGCTTCATTTTCGCAATCGGCAGGGTAACTATCGGTTTTTATTTTCAGATTTGCATAGTATTCAAAGCGCTAGGGTTGGCCTCTATCGTTAACCTTCATCGTCTCCTGCATATTCTGCATAATTATTTCTGTCTGAAATTGATTCATTATGAATTGAGTAGCAGAGATTACAGCTTCTGTTGTTTGTCTTCACTTGAAGATTAAAAAATTCTTTACCTATAAACACCGCCAATCCTGGAAAGAGCCCTACAATGAATTTCTTATTATTATTTGATGACATTTTTCATTATCATTCTCAGAAGATGAAATTCCATATTCCAAAATTATCGGCGACTTTATTCCACGAGTGAAGAATTCGGAATCCAATGTAAATCTAGTCCTTGAGGACCCCTTCAGTATCGAAGCATGTGTTGCAATGCTGGCATGTCCCGGTCCAGTAGTCCACTGGCCGTTCCAATTATGCAAGTATCTGAGCTTTTCGACATTACTCTTGGTTTCATTGTCTCAAGCGAAAAGGAAAAGGACACGGGTTACTATCATTCTAATTCTAATCAATTCGATTCAGGATTTGCGTAATGAGTACTTAACGTAAGCTACTAGGATGATCTGAGATAAACTACAGATCTGGTCATCTGGCATCATATTCATATGTTGACTCTGTTTTCCAGCTGCCATTTCAGCTGTTATAATTGCTTTCTTATTGTGTTCGTTATTGATTTGATGATGATACTAGCACAGACACAAGTCGGGACCACACTGGAGTAGTCATTCTCTTGGACGCATCGAAGGCGAACTTTCACCTTCTGCGACCAGCCACTGTGGAGCCAATAAAGGTGATGAAAACCTGGCTGATTCTTTGTACGACGTTCTTAATTGTTATGAAAAAGTAATGTAGCAATTGCAAGTTGTGAGGGTCGTTTTAGATCACTTCACGACATAGGATGGACAAAGAAAAGCAAATAAATCTTTCAGATATAGTGTGACATGCTGAGGCAATCGCCAATCCACAATCGGATATGGATGTTAGGAATGCCCATTACAGATTTCGTGTGTTCTGCTCTCATCAGATAGCATTATAGAAAGTTTTTCCCTTACCAATTCTCAATTTGCATTTGGCATATGATAGGTTTGAGCTAATCTGATGGCTAATGATATAGTATGAGGTCTAAAAATTTGTCAGTTTCCAGTCAATTTCCAATTCACTCATAACTGGACCTCCATCATTGAACACATTTTACTTTATCACCAGTTGAGTTGCTGAGGAAATTACTTGTTACTCTGCAATTTCACAGAAAACAAGTCCTATAAATGTAGTCCATTTTAACAAGGACCAAATCAACTGCTGAAATCAAGTTCTCTTTTGCAACCAAAGTCTACATGCATGATATTCTTTTTAGCATAGTTGATATATAGCTCTGTAATCAAACAAACAATGCGGGTAAACAATCACGAGGGAGAAAGAAAAGATCTATGCCGTTGATAGGCTAAAATGAGATGGCGCATATCAGAGTTCTTGGAATTTATCAAACACAAGTAGCCAAGTAATTCAACAGACTACTGGTGTAAGCTACTTCTTTGAATTACCACACAAGGCGATATCCTTCTCGGATGGCCTGAAACTCAAAGGAGTTAGACTGTAAATGCAGAGATTGTCTTGTCTTGCTTTGACTGTTATTTCATTAGATGTGCTTCTGTAGCTAGGAACATCGCATGAAGAGGATGAACTCCACATTAAGTTTGCCTGGCAGGAAGATGCAACATCAGGATCTTCAGCACATCTCACTCCATCAACTGATGGTATTTCCAGCTTGTACATTCCATACTTATCTGTGGTTCTGTTCACTGAAACTGTTATCTGTTCTTTTGTTTTAGCTGAGAGTGCTTTGAACATGCAATCTATTTTGACTTCTACACCTGGAGATATGCAAGGAAGTAAATGGTGTGATTTTTTTTGTATTTTCATTCACTACCAGAACATATATGCACCTCGAAGTTTAATCATAGTTAACAAAACTCAAATCTAACAAGAGTGTTGAGACTTATAACCTGACAGGAAGTAGCTGTGTCTGGAAAAGCTGTTGTTGGAGCAGGTGTCACAGTAAACGAAGCCCATCACAGTGATATGAGAGCTGGGTATCCTGGGTTTTCCTGGCAGCCTGGGTTTTGCAGGCTCAACTTCCAAAATGGTTGTAAACAAAGATAAAAGAAGCAAGAAAACTATCGGGTTCATGGCCAACTCTGCAAAAATGGAGGCAAAGCTCCCTAGTAGTGTGTTGCGTGATGATGTTCTGCAATGGCTTTCCCTTCAAAGGCCTTGACACATAGTAAATGAGTTTGCTGTGTAGAAGAGAGGGGCAGATGTTAGTGGTGAACCAAATTTCAAGCGAAAAGTTGGAAATAATTTATCTTTTCCATATGAAACAAAGACATGTGAATGTTATTTGGCAACATATGGAGCTTATGAGTAGGAGAGAGAATGGATAGTGGATTCTTTGGAATTTTCTGGATCTGGGAGGCATATAGCTTAAGCTTGATAGCTTCTTTAGAGAGCTTAGAGGTAGGGGCTTATAAAAGCACAACAGAAGACTGCGGATTAATAAAGGATCATAGGTATCACATTACTCTCTACTGGGCTTTCTGCAATTTGAACCAAGTGGGTTCGGAAACCACTGTTGGGATGCCAATTGCAGTGAAGCTCTAATCAAGGCCAGAAGAGAGGTCAATATCGTGGGAAGGCCCAAGTCAAGTGAGAACAGAAATGTTTGGATGCATTTTTTTTAAAGTACATAATTGCAGGGCAACTTCTAGTAGAAGGAACCAATCATTTATTGGAACTGTTGCTGCAACAAAAGGGTCAAGCACCGGAGAAAAGCTTGAGGAAGGTTAGGAGCATTCCTGTAGTTATACATTTACACCTTGCAATGGTAAGTACCTCCCTATCTGAATTCAAAAGTGAAGCAATTAAACGCACAATTTTACAAAATCGTGTGAAGATTAAGCAACTAAAAGGGCCTTTTCCTTGGTGTCTCACTCAACCTACCTTTTTAGGTTTGAATGAGGAGTCTCCATTTCCACTTCATTATTTCACATTGTCACTTACCAGTGTTAGGTCACCATCAAACCTTATTGTGATCCATTTACAACGACACCAAACGACTGTCGCTTTGCTATTATTGGAAACATGCAGTGCAGTCAGTATCATCTTTTTTTGTATTCAGTTTTCATGCTTAGATTCGGTTTGTATAACTCCAAACATGAGTTATAACTTGGATTCTTCCTGTTTTCAGATATAGGGTGTGTTTAGATTAGATTTTGGGTAGAATAAATGAATTTTGCATTCCATTTTAAGCGTGACCGAGATACGATCAGGATTTCTAGCTCACAAGGGCAATATTATCAAAGGAACCAATTTTGAGTAGGAAAAAGCCTATGGTATCAAATCTTAATACCAATGTAGGAAAGAGTGTCTAGTTTTTACAGTTCAATATTGCATAAGTGTAATAATAAATAGGTTTAAAAGAAGTCAGATAATATTAATATAAAAAAATTATGGATGATTTAGGTGTAGTCCAAAATTCAAGAAAATTGATAAATTAACAACAACTCACTATTACCTCTTTTTCCTAAATGTAAAACTTGAGGAACGGAGCTCATTCCAATATGTAGTGTTTCGGCCTTTTACTGCAATTTGCAACACGTACTCAAATGGAATAGGCATACGACCGTGTAGTCCTATAGCGGCACCCGTCCATTCCTCAATTTCAGGCGCGAATCTCTCACTTTCGCCAAATTAGGACATTTTCACTAATATTTGTCCCTTTTAATATTATTTTTCTGCTTCAGAGATGTCACGTGTGCCCGTTGCGTCAGCGGCGTTTGTTTTCAGTAATTTTCTGAGAATAATCCATTAAGCAGCAATTATTGCCCGGTCATTTACTCAAGCGCTGTGTTTAGATGTTCATGAATCAACAAAACTGCACATTAGCCACAATTAACGCCTCGGCCTCGGGCCCCACAGCAAGCATTGGCTTGGCCCCTCCCAATGATTAAATAAGGGTTACCTTACCCAATTAAAAATTTCTGTTAGGAGACTCACCCACTATACCCAGGTGCGCAACACGAGTCAAATCCGGATATAATCGGGATAAAGTTCTGGTGAACCGGATGGACAACTAAAAAAAACATCCAGTGAGTGAGTTTGGCCCATATCACGGGCTGTATTTTATTCCTACTTGCTTATGGAGTCATGATTTATATTCTTCATGTGATGGTGATCCAATCATGCTAGCTCCAGCAAGGCATGTCATTTCCAAAGTTTGGAGTTCCACTGGCAATTTCTTATTCTTGTTATTAATTTATCATTTCCATAATTCCAAAGCGAATTTGACTCTTAGCCAAGGAAGACAGTCCAGAAGGGACGGGATGATGGGGTAATGGAGGGCTTAGTTTGTGTGTCTTATTATTGGTTGCTAGCCAACTGCCACTTACAATCTTTTCCATATGACTTACTCACCGCAATTAAATTCAAATATTATTGAGGCTAATTGAATTGAAGGCAACTCTCTAAAAAGTCATTCTCATGAACTGTTGGTTATCCTGTCTTTGTTGCATTAAACTGCTAGTTACAATTTAATACAAGAGAAAACTGGACCTTTTATTTTTCTGGCAACGAAAACACGATTTTTTATTTGACATTTAAGTAGTTGCTTTAATTGTAGGGAAAGTATAATGATGAGAACTGGGTAATTGCATTATTTATGTGTTGGCTGTAGGCTCTCTCCGGTAGCTTTCCCTGCTTCATCCTCCCGTGAGCCCTTTTTTTAAAAAACAAAAGGGACGCAGAAGAAAAGACGGTGTTGCGGAGGACGAAGCAAGACTACTTCATTGGTTCAATAAACAATATTATAATTAAATAAATTAAAAAAAAGAAAAAGAAAAAGAGGAGAGACTCGAGAGGATTAAAAAAGAGATGCGGCCGAAGAGGGAGGAAGGGTTGAGGTTGAGGTTGAGGTTGAGGACAAGCGCTTCATTCCTTTGGCAAATCCAAAGGGGGAAAGCCGTCCCATCGACGTCGTAACCGACGTCGTTCCCTGTGTCTCTGTTCTCGTCCCCCTCCCTTTCCCTTTCTTCGCCGAATCCCCCTATGCTTCTTTCCTTCCTCCCTAATTATTACTCCTTTCTCTATATTTTTAATTAAGTAAACTCCTCAACACAATCCATGCATGCATACTTCATTGAAATCGTAAATAATCATAATAATAACTTCTTCCCAAAAAATAAACTTGATCACCCTATGCATTCCATCTCGCATTATGCACTTTTTCCATTCAGTTTTCACGTCACCGTCGCCATTCTCTCTATCCAACGCCCAATTGCAGATTAACAACTACTTACGTGCGATTATTATATTGGCTGTTAATTAATCTAGACACCTGAAAGTTATATGGGCCGGCCCAAGGCTAGTGGGCCCCGCCCATCAGGTCCTTCATCGTCAGGCATGAGTCCTTCAAATGCTAATAATAAGTTGATATAGTACTAACGGGTTGGTCTGAGTGGCAAGCGGTTTGGTATCGCTTAAAGGAGGTTTTAAGTTTGAGCCTTGGCGCTTGCCACTCAGACCAACCTTAGTACCAAACCCCGTTAGTACTTAGTAAAAAAAAAAAAAACAGGTAATCAAAAGTCACAATCCCTTTTATAAAATTTTATTAAAAAAAATGATAAAAAAGTGAGGCTTCTCACATCCAGCTAGAATCCCGAGAGGACTTAGAATGGAGATTATCAAAGACAAACCTCCAATCACGTACATTTGGAATTAGGTTTTGTCCCCACCCTCCCTCCCTTTCACTCCCATCTACATAAGAAGCCACGAGACATTTTCTTGCTCTTTCCAATAACACTCGATTCAACTCCATTAGGACTCGCTGTAGTTAATTTCAGACTCCGAGACACCTCTTGTTTCTTATCTTCCTGCATATCTCAGAAAAAACCTAAGAACCAATTTCGAGTAACCTCTCATGTACTGAGGTTTTCTCATTGCTATATACTGAGGGGACAAAAATATGATCAATTCACTTTGTGGAAGTTCATTGTCCCTCAAGAGTGAGAATTCATGCAACAAAATCCAACCCACCAATTCTTCAAACGAGTGTGGTTTGCAGTCTAAGAAAAATGCCAACCACCAGTCTTCTGATCACTTAGAGCAGACTACTAGTCTAACCCCTCCAAGCTTAAACCTTCCTGCATTCAAATTTGACTTGGATGGAGACGTGGAAGTCCAGTCTCCAGATAGTTCCATGTGGGAGTCTTTCTTCTCCGATCAGTTAGACGGCGATTTCGTGATCTCCTCGCCGGTGAGGAACACGACTTCCCCACAAGCTTCTACCTACAACTGCAACTACAACTATGCTCAGGTAATGCAAGGACAGAGTCTTTCAGGCTGTTCACCTCCTCCATTCTCATCGCAAATCGGAGCATTTACCAGCACCCACAGAGGTAAGGGACTGAGTCCCCTCCATAGGGTATATAACTCTCCGAACAACCAGGATATGCAGCCTGTTGAGAATCTTTCACTTGCGACCATAGAAGAATTCTTGGGGGACTATCAAGGAGATCATAGACTCGCAGGAGGATCATATTCATCCACTAATAAACTGCCTGATATTGGAAGTTCATCAGACTGCTTCGACATTTCAACTTCAATCCCTTCCATTCTGGGCAGCTTGACGATGGCGAGTTCTTCAAGATACTGTGGATCATCAGTAGTGAACGAAGAATCTTCAGTAGTTCCGAATGGCTCTCAAATTTCCCAAGAGAGTGACGTGTATGGTCAGATGACTGCGTCTCTTTCACAGGCTCTGCAACAAGAATGCCAGCAAGAGAAACAGCAAAAGCAGCAATCTGAACAGCAATCACACCCACAGCCACATAGCTTGATGGTGCCTCTTCCCATTGGGACCGAGCAGGTAATTAAAATCTTTCTTATACAAGTCATGATCGAAGTCAAACATATATACTGATTTAAGGTTGACTTATTCTGAATTGAATAAATAGGAGCAAGACAGTGGACTACAACTGGTTCATCTGCTATTGGCTTGTGCAGAAGCAGTGGCCAAAGAAGAATACATGTTGGCGAGAAGGTACTTGCATCATCTGAATCGTGTAGTGACGCCTCTTGGTGATTCCATGCAACGAGTAGCGTCCTGTTTCACCGAAGCCTTAAGCGCGAGGCTCGCAGCCACTCTCGCCACAAACCCTAAGCCATCCTTATGTGGTTTCCCACCAAACTCCACAGAAATCCTCAAAGTATACCAAATCGTCTACCAAGCTTGCCCTTACATCAAATTCGCCCACTTCACCGCAAACCAAGCAATCTTCGAAGCGTTCGAAGCCGAAGAACGAGTGCATGTCATCGACCTAGACATTCTCCAAGGTTACCAATGGCCAGCATTCATGCAAGCCCTAGCAGCCCGGCCCAGCGGGGCTCCATTTTTTCGAATAACTGGAGTCGGGCCGAGCATTGAGTCTGTGAGGGAAACGGGTCGGTGCTTGACGGAGCTAGCCCACTCTCTCAACATCCCCTTCGAATTCCACCCCGTGGGTGAGCAACTGGAAGATCTCAAGCCCCACATGTTCAACCGTCGGGTCGGAGAGGCATTGGCGGTGAACTCCGTAAATCGGCTTCATCGTGTCCCCGGCAACTACCTGGGGAATTTACTAGGAATGATAAGGGACCAAGCCCCCAACATCGTGACCCTTGTTGAGCAAGAAGCGAGCCATAACGGACCCTACTTTCTGGGCAGATTTCTGGAGGCATTGCACTACTACTCAGCGATATTTGATTCGTTGGACGCGACGTTCCCGCCGGAGTCGGAGCAGGGGGCGAAGGTGGAGCAGTATATATTTGCACCGGAGATAAGGAGCATAGTGGCGTGTGAAGGGGCGGAGAGGATGGAGAGGCACGAGAGGTTGGAGAAATGGAGGAAGATAATGGAAGGGAAAGGGTTCAAGGGGGTGGCACTGAGTCCAAACGCGGTGACTCAGTCGAAGATATTGCTGGGATTGTATTCGTGCGATGGGTATAGGTTGACGGAGGACAAAGGTTGCTTGCTTTTGGGATGGCAAGACCGATCCCTAATCGCTGCATCTGCATGGCGATGCTGAGACTAGGGGTGTTCATGGGCAGGGCTGGGCAGGGCGACCTCCATGCCTGGTGCCCTGCCCAGAAAAAGCATGGGCTGCATTTTGCAGCCCGATGCCCGGCCCTGCCCGGTAAAAGCCCTAACCATTTTGGGCTGGGCATGGGCGGGCTGGGCGTGGGCGGGCTGGGCATGCCCAAGTTATGATGTCATGCTCATGTTGTGAAAAAAATTTGTAATTATAAACTTCTAAAATAATATCATATTCATATGTCTTCAAGAGTTAAATAATATCTATAATCCACTAAAAATAAGGTAACAAAAAGATAATAATTAAAGTCTTGAAAAAAATCTTGAAGTCTAAGTAGTTTATAATTACAACTTTACATCAATTTCCCAAATGTTGACAATGATGAAGTATCTAAAAAAATAAAATAAATAATTATAATTTGTAATGTAATCATATTATGATTAATAAAGTTAAAAAAATTAATGTAGTTATAAATATTAAAATATGCAACTTACATACTTAACTACTTATATTTCTAAAATGACTCTTTAGTCACCAGTAACTATCATATTTTCCCTTCTAAATGTAGCATCTACGGAGAAAATAAAAAAAAATAAAAAAAGGGGCGCTCATGGGCAGGGCAGGGCACCCACTGCCCGGTGCCCAGCCCGAAAAAAGCATGGGCTGTATTTTGCAGCCCGATGCCCAGCCCTGCCCTATATTTATCGGGCTGGGCAGGGCCATTTTTTCGCGGGCTCAAGTGGGCATACCGGGCCGCGGGCTTTATGAACACCCTAGCTGAGACATATATACACGGAACTCCACTCAATATTAATTGCATGTGTTTAACTTTTCCCTCCTTAAAAAAAACAAAAATTAATTTGTTTATTGTTAATTACTGGAACTTTTTGTGTTGAAGTCTAATTATGTAACGCCCAGCAAAAAGAGTAACAAAACATACTACCCAAAGGGCAGACATAGACGATGTGTGTGTGTGTGTGTGTGTGTGTGTGTGTGACCTGTGAATTGAAGCACCAATACTTCAAAAATAAACAAACATATTGATGAGGAGACGACAACGCAACCACACTGGAATTCAGATGAGTGCCCCTTCGGCCTTCCCCTCCAGTATAGCCTATTCATTCATGTAATTAAGTTTCTGTTACCACTGCTATGTTCTGTGGTTTGCGAATTAACTAATCTAATTACACGTCATTTGGATTTCTTCTATTTTCTTTTTGGGCCATCGTTCTCTTTCATTAAATAGAAAAGTAGATCCATTACTCCAACTAATAAGTAATTAGCTTATAATTTACAAAGTTTACGAGTTCAAATCCTACCACTATAAGAGAGCCTTATTGACTGGCGACCTATAAATTTCTCTAAAAGTGTTCTTTGAGCCTAGAAGTATATTTTAGTTCTATTAAGCCGCCATTGACCCAACACACTTAAATTATTCTTCATGCACACCCTCTAGGCTTTAGCATGCCAAAAATACAAACACTGCGCGTTATAAATCAGAACGCATTTATGCGTTAAGCAAATCTTGCCTGGAGACTTCGAATTTAGAAGCAAAAGAAACAAATGATGTTTTAAACATAGAAATATGATTGCTCGAATTTAACAACTTCTCTTCAACCCTGCCTCTCCTCTCCGTAAAATTTGTATGCACCTTTCACTAAAAAAAAAAATTAAGATTGCACGCACCTTTTTTTAAATAACCAGTCATTAAACTGTCTCTGTTTTCCTTAATGTTTTGCTAAACAGAGTAACATCGAGAAAACACTTGATTGTATATCCCAGGCATTATTTTATCTTCCTTATATCATTTTAGTTTTAGAACGCATAAAAAAATTGTTTTTTTTCCGGCCAGACATAAAAAATTATTTAGAATAACAAAAAATCGCAATCACTAGGCTCTTGAAATCGTAGGCCTTGTTTGTATCCATCTAAAAGCATATAATTATTTCACTAAAAAACAACTCACATAAGAGAGAGACGTTATTATCATTCTTCGAAAATTTCAGTATATCGCTATGGAATGATCTTGTTTGGTGGCCAGATAAACAATGCGAGATTTCTGTCCCACACGCTAAGTTTTCAAAGAGCGAAAGTTTCCTGGTCGATGTTCTCACAAGATTTCTTTCTCAAGGCTCAAAGGGTAGCCACTCACTTGTTAATACCTTCCAAATACTTAATTTTAACCTGTAGTGACGATGTGAAATGAAACGATAATGTCAAGCATACAACGGACATTCAAAGGCCCCTATTGATCAAAAAAGATTCAAGGACCCTTCACATCAGCTAATATTGTCCGTATGTGAGAAATCAAATTTACTTAATTGTCACGTAACTTCAATTCAATGCTTAAGAAAAAAGCTCATGTATATATTAATATTGATGATTTCATTCCCATTACAGAATACTGTTCAATGTATTCGGAGAACAGAGATCATGGAAGCTTTTATATGTTACATATTGTACAAGACTATTACAACAAACAACCATTTTTATACAGCAAACAAAACTATCACAGACAAGTCAGGAATACCCTCCAACAAGCATTTGTCTTTCCAGCTACGCATTTCCACGATCTCAGAGAGATCCCAGCTTCCAAAAGGCAAACCTCAGCAGCTTCACTCTGGATGATGAGGGATTCTCACAATACTGAACATCCGCATATGTGTTTTCGAGGGACCTCATCAACATCTTTCTCTGCTCCAACCAACGAAAGAGAATTTTAACATTACAAAAAAACAGAGAATTATGCATAAACACATTTTAGAACAAAGTGGTTCCTGATACTCCGCTTCATTATATTCGTACACTTAATACAAACTCATCTTCCATAGTTGATGCTTGATATATAGGTCAATGGCACGAGTATAGAATCACTAGCATCTGAAGTAAATCGTCATTCATTAAAAATAAACAGACAATATTCACACAAAAATATTTCAGAATTAAGTGTACCTGCTTTTGCTTTTGCCACAGATGGCTGGACGACAACATGCATGGTGATAACCCCTCTAGGAAGCTCGCCAAAAGGGGCATTACATTGACCAACTGTCTTGTTGTTTTCCAAAATTTTTCCAGCGTTTATGAGTTTTATGTCACTAGCTGCCTTCGGTATAATCTTCTTATCTAGGGACAATCAGAACAACAGATTCAAATTCACATATGGTTCAAGAAGTACACACACACAAACAAGGCAAGAAGAAAATAAAATAAATGTTAACAACGGAACTAAGCAATGTCCAGAATAATACAGGTACAGAATTAAATCATATGCTAAATAGTGATGTAATCCAACCCAGCATGGTTTTATCTACTTAAATCCCTCTTCAGTAATTTAGTTCAAGGTCATTGCCGGAAACAGAACAACATCATGACTGCAAATAGAGTGATGCTGACAAAATATATTACAGGCGAAGAAGTAAAATTCAAACAATAGCAAAGACCTGGTCATCTGAAGACTATAGGGTGTGTGTTATCAGATTTTTCATTAAAAGATGACACATAATAGACTCAATATTGTCAGTCACTAAATGGGCTCTCATAAATATTTTTTTCATTCTAAGATACAGCTTAGATTCCGATGGCAATTAAACAGCCATATAATTAATAATTTCTGACATTAAAAATACAGCACAGCTGTCATGGCCAATTTCCAAAAACCAATCAGTCCAAACCACTTGATCCTTTCAACTGAGCACTCTATTAGTGAGGAAAAGGTCTTGTATTAAGATCTCACACCACCACAGCACCTTTCATCATTTCATGCTGATTTCAGTGGCTTCAATACTTCACCTTTCTTCTTTGTCAATAATTAAATACCTCTTATGCATTACTGGGTGAAGAAAACAAGGAGGGAGGGGGGGTGGATTAAGTGATCTCTCTGCATACTTCCGTGATTAAACAAGCTGAAATAGTTATGGTATTTTTATTACTTTTTTCCTTCTTTCATTCTCTCAATCATTTTTAGCCAAGGAAGAAACTCCAATTAAACTATCCAACAAAATCATAAGGACCTGGTAATCCCAAAGAAACACACCAATGTGAAGGCCGGAAAAAAGAGCAAATATACAGCAATATTACCCTTTAGATCCCTTTCATGCAGATTTGGTCTAAATACTTCTTTGTTGTGATTTCATCACAAGTTGTCATTAAATTGAAGTTAAAAGCATTAGATAAACATAATCAATCTAGACTACCTTCTTTAAGGTTTTCATAAGAAACTTAAACATCGTCTCTCACATAAAACTGGATAGCCTTTGTCCTTCAGTGCAACTAGATAGGGTAAGAGGTAATTTGTTTCCTTCCTTATTTCACCAAATACAATAACACAAAATGCCTTATATATTATAGGATAACATTAAACAAGAAATTAATATGGCAATGAATGCCACAGTAAAGCCAATCTGACTTGACTAATTTATTAAAGAAAATTAGAGTCTTCAGGCAAATGAGAACTGATGCAGGCCTTTCTTTCACGAAAGGAAAGCAATAGTTCTGAAAACTAATTGAATTCAATTCTCAAAAAACAAAATGGAGTTGTAGTAAAGATTGCCTTGCCTTGTTAGCATAGCTCTAGCTTTACAACTCTTTCTCCCTGCTATCACCCACTAAATTTTTCCCTAAGGCGTCCTAGAATCTAAAAATTTGCAGGTACAGGGATAAGAATAAATCAATATTTGAAGTATCCATAAGAGTTTGAGCACCAACTGCATTCTGTTTACAGAGAAAATGTCAAGTACAAAAAACTGTCATTCCAGGCAAGAAGTATTGTCATGTATGTTAATCCGGCTTTTTAATTGGAGAGTAAATGATGTATAGTTTTACCAAAATGCATCCTAGTAACACCTGCGTATTTTCTTAAAAAGTCTTCAGAACGATATTTATTCCTATGGCTGACAGGAAATGCGATCAGACGACGAACCTTTGTTCATCAGAAACTTCTATATTATCATAAATGTACCAGATCCTTGTAATAAAATCCACTAAAAGTAGGACCATTCACTTTGTTTAAGCCAGACAACTTGAGGCATTTCCAATCATGTTTAATTATCATTCTGAAACACCGCTCATGAACATCGAACAATTTATAAATAAAAGCAAGTGTAGATGATAACCTTTTGGCCATTCTGCAACAATTCTTTCCTTTAGCATGGCTACAGTAGAAGCTGGCGAATAACGGAAGGGCCCAATATCTGACCCATCATAGATACGGAACTTAAGCTCCACCAAGTCTTCGTCCGGCATCTGAGTTTTTGTTTCAATCAATTCAATAATTCGTATACAAGACGGTACCACCAACCTTGGACCAAAACTATTCCCTCAGAATCTGCATACCCCTGCAACCAAACAGACCGATCGACGAGATACTTAAAAACGGGTAAAATTACCGAGTACCAGGCAATTCGGAATCTATTCGACAAAACTTGATTGAACTAAACATAATCATTGAGTAAAGGGGAAGAAAAATGCCTGATTAAAAAGAATATCAAATAAGATAATACCTTGAATAAGAGTAGCAGCGAGAAACAGAAACTGGAGCTGATGGGTCATGTGAGATGTATGAAGAAGGAAAATTTTGTTGGCATCGGAGAGAGAACCCTAAACCCCATATTGACGCTTTCCTTTATTTTCCTTTTCGCTTTGAGGTTTGAATCGGTGATGGGCCCTTTTGTCAAACAAAGCAATCTTCTTGGTCATCCATTTTAAAATTTTCGAAGAATTCAGCTTTTTATTGCCCCGGGGCTTTGAAAAAAAAAGGAGAAAGAAGAAAAAAGAAGTGAGATTTGGGATTTGGAATCTAGCAGGAGTCAGGGAATAGAGTGGGAAGGTAAGAAGTTAGGAGTCACAGCAGCACCAGGAGGATCCTGTTGGCGCGCAAGGTGAATCTCTGAACCAATCAAAGCAAGCTCGAATTTAATGGGTGGGAAGAAAAGATCAGGGAAGTTACTCCGTTGGTGACAATTCGTTGGATCACCGTTTTTGGCAGGCGGGCTTGCAAGTTTTTTGTTGTTTTTATTGGTTTCCGTTGTGAATTTCTGATATCAGTTTTATCCTCCAAGGGGACAACCTCCCGTCTGTACCATAATTATCCCCGGATTTGTATTGAGAGGAAAAAACTAGATTTTAAAATAAAAAAAACGAGTGCATGAAAAAAAGATAATTTTAATTACTATATTATTTATAAAAGGCACATAATTATTCTTCTTTTTTGGGAAATATGAAAGAGGCCTATCGTTGTCAGGGATTAATTTGGGCCTCATAAGCAGCCCACGTTCTTTGAGTCTATCCCGTATTGTTCGTGAGGTATTATTGCCGAAAAGAATAGAATGAAAAAAAGGGTATTCCGACAACTCATGTTAGTTCTAGTGAACTCTTTGGTTCAGGAGAAGGGTAGTGAAATCTTTTGGCTATTTAAATATAAAATTTACCAACCGGATTGATCTGAGTGATAAGCGCCTCGGTATCGCTTAAACGAGGTCTCGAATTCGAGCCTTGGCGTACGCAGAAAATCCCCGTTGAGAGACTCACCCACCATAACCAGGTGCGCGACGCGGGTCAGATCCGGATGTAGTCGGGGCAAAGTTCCGGTAAACCGAGTGGACAACTAAAAATATATATATATAAAATTTTAAATTTAACTTATTATGAATATAGAAAACGTTAAACTTACCACAGGGTTGATAATATTTAAATTTAATCTAATCGGATAACTATATATATAAAAGGAGTATTTGATAAATTAATTTTAAAATAAGATGACTTGTAAAGGTAGGCATAAATTCTTTGGAGTATTTTATGAGAGATTCTTTAAGTTGCCGCTCCTTAGTTAATCCCATGTTTACTGCATTCTCTGATAGAAAATAACTATTGTTTCTTCTAAGTAATAATAAACATAGTATATTATATTAAATTACAAAATCCGTGTAAAAGAAAGCGGCTTTCTCATGCCAAGCAAGGCTAGTTCATATAGCCCACATCCAACGCCGTTTCTTGGTGGTCCCATAATAAGAATAGTTGTCCCCAATAATAATAATCAATAATCAACAGTTTACTCTATCTCCAAAATAACAGACACAAGATCGGACATCAATAAAGAAAAAACAAATGATATAACAATAAAAATTTGGACGTTGTTTTTCTTTGAGGAGTATTTGCTAACCAAGCATCGCTCCCTGGCTGCTTTCACTGTTAAGTTCAAATATTATTATTAGGAATTAACCTAAAGCAGAGATAACGCGGCAATATGCAAGAGTGGGAGGGAATTGTTTTGGAACAAAACTGTAAAAACATATATATTTTTTCATTTTACTTTGATCTTCTTTACAGATGAAGGAGGGTAAAGCAAAGCATCACAAAACCAAATATTACCCTCAACGAGCAAAAAAAATGAAAGCTTGGAAATGAAGTAACAGATAGAAGGATGGATAGAGAAGTCAGTAGCAGCGATGAGTCGTGTGACCAAAACAGAAGAGAATCGGAAAAAAGACGATAAGCGGTGGCCGGCCGGAGCTGAGAGAGCAAGTGTGTGTGTGTTTATGTTAGGAAGAAGAAGCAAAAGTGTTGTGCGTCTAAAGCCAGAGGGCGCCGGCTTCTTTGAGGAGAGGGACGAGAGTGCCATTGATGTGGCAGGCCATGACTCTGTCCATGGTTCCAACGAGCTTTCCTCCGATGAAGACCACCGGCAGGACGGAGGAGCAGCCGAGAAGCCTCATCAAGGCCCTCTCGAGCTCCTTCCCTCTGGGGTCCTCGTCAAGCTCATACACCGTGGGGTTCACTCCCATGCCGCAGAAAAGACTCTTAATGGCATGGCACATGCAGCACGTGCTCACGCTGAATATCACCACCGCATTCTCCGACGCCATCCTCTCTATCCTCTCCAGCGGGTCTCCCACAGCCACCGCCGTCACATAGCCCCCCCACGCCGCCGCCGTCTGGTAGTGCATTTTCACGTATGTGTATATATATGTGTGTGTATGCGACGAAGCTCCTCTTGAGAACGAGAGTGTGAAGCTAGCTTGCTGAGGGAGTGAAGTGAGAGTTGGTATTTATAGAGGCTTGAGGGCAGAGTGGGGATAATGTTGCTATATAGAGTATTTTAAAATATATAAAGTTGTTTTGTTGAGGTGTTTCTTTACTCTTTAGAAGTCGTCACCTTATGCAAGCAAGAGAGAGAAAGAGAGTGGTGAGCATTGGACTAGGGCTGGGACAGGCAATTTTTGGGGTAATGATGATGTTGGGGGGAGAGGGAAATGTGAATAATTCTGAGAGAAGATACGACTAATAAGCAATGGGAAGGGAATTAAAGGCATTAATAATATTGTTAGGAGAAAAAGAGAGAGTAGTTAAGCTGAAGGTATTAGGAGGAAGGGGGGAGAGAGAGAGAGGCAGAGAGCACAGGCTTTTGCAGGCTTCATCTTCGTCGTCCTTGTTGGTCCTACCCACTGATAATCTCCCCTCTTTCATTTTTTCACTTTTCTGTAAGCTAATTCTTGGACCTTACCTTGTTGTTCATTTACTTTTGCATGCTTCAGGCTTTGCCCAATATTTAGTATTTAGTAGCATTAGTTAATTTTACGAGTTCCATAAAAAGCTAAGACTCATAGATTTTCAGAATTTTAAACTGGTTTAATCAAATAAGATTATCAGAAAAGGGAAAAATATGAGAAAGGCTGAATATGGTCAAGGTGGTGAAGATGAGATGGAATATTTGGAATATAGTTTGCAGCCAAATTCTTTTACTACTTACATGCACGCATCTGTGTCTGCCATTCCCGTGTCAATATATAGTATGAATATTCTAAAATTCTGATTTGGAAACTTGAAAGCTTATATATGGCATAAATGCCTGAATAATTTATGCATGTTATGAGCGGCTTCTGTTATCTATACACAAGCACACACTATCCACATCAATCACAAGAACGCGAGAGATATTTCGAGTAAAGTTTTGTTCAAAAGAAGTAATATATTTGATGGTATAAACTAGTCAAAGGCCCATGCCTAGAATTAATTAGTGAATGGAGGCACATGCTGCCTCACAACAACACGCATGCCTCATATATGCCTAGATATGTACGCAGCATGTTCACTCTTGTACTACTCCCTTCTTTCATTAATTTAGAGCAACAATAAACAGCACCACAACCTCATATACATCATAATATATATTAGAGATTATTATTAATCACAGAGAAATACCCATACGTACACAGTGAAAGAAGGTTACTCTTTTTAGTATTTGGGGTCGTACTAGCTATGTAGGCCTTTTGGTACAAGAAATTAAAAGAAAGAAAGAAGAGAGGAGCATAGCATGTTATGAGGTTGAGAGAGACAGAGAAAGAGAGATTCATGGGCGAAGAAAAAGATAATGATATTATTCGATTGTGCTTGTCGGCTTCTCTTTCCTCTTCTTTTTCTGCTTTTTCCACAGACCCTTCATATTATGTGTCTCTGACGCGTGTGTGTGTATACATACATACAGTAGATTGACCAAAATGCCATTGTCACTGAACCCTTTAAAGCCTGCGTCTAAAACACACTGGATCCTGCTCTCTCCTTTCCGGTGTACCCGAACAAGCTTGAAATGTCATAACAATATTAACTGTTTTGAAGTGCGTAAGGTGTACCAAATGGAAACTATTCTTTTCATTTCTTCTCACATTCTTTGACCATACGGGGATGGGAAGATCAACTTTATGGTCAAAATTAAAGTAAATGGACAGTTCTAAAAGAACTAGTAATTAGTACAGTAAATCTTCGTTTTCCGAATGGGTCTCTGACGCTGAAATGGGGTCCCGGAGATATGTAAGTACATGCATGGATAATTGAAATGATACTTCTTTGAATATATCTGATTAACCCAGCACAGATATGGTTTTACCGTTAATGGGGAAACAAGGCAAAAAGAGATGTTGTGGTGGGGATTGTGATGAGACTTATTACCGACTCAGAACTTTACACGAAGCGTCTTATCAAAGTAGGGCCAATCGAACTCATCGCTTTCTTCTTTGCATTTTAAGAGCTAAGCTGCAGGTCTTATTTTTATGACTGGATCCCCAAAAAACAAAGTTGGTGATATTACAGAAAAATAATATGATTTGGTCTAGCTATTTGATGCCAATTAAAGCATTTGAAACTTTGAGTTCAATATTCTCATTGACTGAGACTCAACCATATGGAAGACTTTCTTACGGAGATATGACATCATCCAAACATATTTGAGTGTTATCCTCTTACTGAGATGGATCGATTTTGACTAAGGTTGCTTCAACTTCTACTCGTAATGATTATTAAACCATGCTCAAACACTAATTAATGATGTTTCCTGCTTTTTGTTTCTTTATTACTACCCCAAACAAATAAAGACTGAATCCAAGTTAATAAAAATGCAGATACTATAAATTAGAAGATTTATTCATAAACTAGAGAAACCGATAAATTTTAAAAGACTGATTTTCATTAATATTAAAACCAAGCAGATTATAAATAACATAAAGCCGTGGTGTTGATCGTGGTCACAACATCCCAAGAAAATAGGAGGAGACATGGGCGATTTGAATGTAAAAGCACGTGATGAAGTCACACACAGTGAAGTGATAATGGCGAATGTTGGGGAAGGTAAAGGCAACAGAAACATATCGCCGCACAAAGCAGCGGCACACTGCGCTTCTCTGCTCACGAGAACTGTTCAAAATGATAGGCCAACGCATTGCGTGTCGGCCATTTCTTCCCTTCTTTGTTTCCTCAATTGCGTAATGAAGCAACCACATTATTTGGGCCTGAAACAAAAGGAAGAAAATATTCAAGCCACCAGATTTTGATATATGTAGAAAAGAAAAATCCTCAAGAACACATGCAGATATATTATAATGATGCTATACTTCACGCAGGCACCGCAATAATTAGTATGTTTCACTGGGGTATGACTATCAATAATTTCAGTTGTTATATATAGTGTTTGTATATACGCATATATATAGATACGGTGCTATATATATATATATGATGATAAGCTAGTAAGTAGTAAGACATGAAGCATGATCAAGATTCATGGTCCTAGATTACGAATAAACAATCATGGGTAGAAGCAAGGATGTCTCATGAGAGGCAAGAAGCAGGGAAGCATCAGTATGTCTATAGGGTATGTATAATACTGATTAGGATGTGGGATTCACTGTCTCTGGGTTTCATGAATGCATCACTTCATTTGAATTCTTTTCTTTTGGATTTAAGCAGACAAGGAAGCACGCTCTCGAATACTTTCTCTCTCTGTGTGAGAGAGAGAATGAGAGATACGTAGAAAAATGGTGTGGGTCATTGAGATGATTCATGAGGAGCTAGCGAGCGAAGCAAAGTCTGACGCAAGCCCCTTTTTTTTCTGGTTATACATTATGAAATATGAGACCAAAGGGAAAACTTACTTTACAAACACCAAAACTGTGGTTGATGCAGCCGTTAAAGTAAAAGACATGGATGACGGCTTTTCTCAGCTTTTGTTCCCCGAGCTGACGTTACACCAACGTTGACTGCTTTTAACCTCTGTAATTTTCTCAATTTTTAATATTTGTGTCCTTATGTTTGTCGTTTTCACTTTGAACAGCAATACCCATCTCCCAAGAGCTCAGTATAATTAAGTTGCATTGTTATAATAATAATCCTCACCACAGATGGGGCTTGGGGGGGCTTCAAGACCCAATGCTTCGTGTTCCTCTTATTTTTAGGAGTAGTGAGCAATACTCGACTTTTCAGGATTATTAAATAAATACATTAGAAACGCCTTTTTTTTTTTGCAGTTTTGAAGCTTTTGAAGAGACAAGAAGGTGTATCGGTATTGGGATGAGACGGTGCTTTTGTCTCACATTGTGTCTCCACATTGTCATTCAAGTTAAGGGCATGTCCGTCTGTTCCCTCTGCCCTTGTTTGCCAACCAACATTACATATCCTCATTGAGCACTCCATCCTCTTCCTTCACTCTACAGAATAAAATGGTTGCTTTAATGAATTTATCGCTGAGAGAGAGGAGGTTAGCTTCTGTGTCATAGATGGTAGTATTAAATACGAGCAGGGAACTTATGCATGCGCATGCTATAATATGCTCGTAAATCCTTGGACAGAGGCAGCTTCTTTTGAACTTTGTACTAATTCAGTGGAATCTAAAAGGAACTTTTTCTTTTCTTGTGAGCTTAAAGGCTTTAGCTAGGGTTGTTTTGACCAGTGGACTGGATCAGGAAAGTATGAGAGAGAAACTAATTATATATATATATATATATATATATATTTGTGTGTGACTTGACTTGAGAGAAAAAGATGGATCACGCTCGAGTATATTATATCTCCAACAGTACAAAAGCTTGAAGCTTTAGTTGCATTCCTGTATCAGCTTTTTGTAGCCCGAGCATTCTTTTTGGTAATGCGGATCCAGGGGCTTAAATTTGGTCCTCATTACTTGTAATTAATTAACCAACCCTTCCTCCAAACCAAGTTATAATCCCCAAATCCATGGGAACTCTCATCTTATTCGTATTTTTGACTAGTAGAGATGAAGGGTTATCATGTTCTCTGTGTTTCTGACCGTAAGGTGTGGATTGGATTGCTTCTTCCCCCCTTGGTTTTGAGGATTCTACTCTCATAGGCAAAGCCCCATGCTCCACCATTCGTTCCCGAGAGTTTTTTTTTACCTACCCGATTCACCGGAATTTTACCCTGACTACATCTAGATCCGACCCGTGTCGCGCACCTGACTATGGTAGGTGAATCTCCTAACGAAAATTTTCTACATACGCTAAAACTCAAACTCAAGACCTCGCTTAAGTGATACCGAGCCACTTACCCCCGCGTTAGTCGTTCCCGAGAGTTTTGCTCTTCCGTATGATACCTTCTACTTCTATTAGCTTAATGGGCTGAGAATTAATTATGGATTTAGGACAGATCTGTCTTTTACTGGCCTTGGGCAATCAAACTCAAACTAGGGCCCCGAAATATGGACTCTTCACATCCTCTAGTCCTAAACCTTAAATCTTAAATGAGTTAAATCCTTGAACCAAGAATGTATTTGAATTATGCCCATCAATGCTACGAAAGGTATTATAATTAACGTAAGAAAAATGATATAAATCCTCAAAAAATGTTGTGCTCATATTAAATGGCACATGTAATAGCAGCATCATAACATACAAATCCATGAGATAGTAATACAAATGTTTGGGGACACGTCAGTACCTACGCCCATTTGTTGGCGAAGATGCAGATAGTTTGGATATATACTACAGTAACGGCATGCCCACGACCATCTCCAACAGGGGGGAAAATTAGGGGGGAAGCCCTAAGGCAATAAAATCAATTAACTTACAAACGGAAAAGGACTAACAAACCCACTCAGCAAAATCGTTATCCCTGATTTGATTCCTATAATGAAATCCTTCTAAGTCTAACTAGATAAATTATCAGAAGGTAACAGAGACGAAGACCATAACGCATTCTCTATGTGCAGTTCTGCATACAATGTGGGTCACATCCCCAACGTACGGGCAAAAGGGTAAGGCTTTCCTGAGCAGCCTTTTCTTCACCAACTCTGAAGCTATAGGAACATGAATTTTCATTGCCGAGAGATAGGGGCCATAGGCATCGATGAGGGCTGGTTATAGCAGTTACCATCTGAACCCTGAAAACCCTGGTAGGTGCCCACTGGAGCTGGCGTATAAGGTGAAATACCATTCATGGAAGCACCTACAGTGGAGTAGGCTGCCATGGATGGATGTTGTGTCATGCCATAGCTATACGCTACATTGTTAATTGATCGAGCAGTCTGCATGAACTGTGGCACTGGTGGTGGTGGGGGCAAAGGGGGAGGAGATGATGAAGGTGGAGGTGGTAGTTCACTGAGAATAGATTGCTGATTGGTTGTAGATGCATTGTGTCGAGATTCAGGGAGAGAAAATGGAGGAAGCGGTTGTTGCGGATTATGAGATGGTACATAAGATGACTGGTCATTATCCAGCTTGGTTCTCTTCTCCGGATGATAATCACCACCAGAAGACTCTTTAATTGAATTGCCTATTACCCCTTCAGATGCTAAGGAGGATAGAACATAAGATAACATCTGGGCAGATGATGTTGATGCAGTTAACTTAGCAGCCACTGCGGCAGCAGCAGACTTACGTGTATCTTCCTCAATGCGTCCAGATTTTTGGGGATAAGATACTTGTTGTGTATACATCAATGGAGTTGACTGCTCCCTATCTCCAGGAATAAAGCTGGAAGGAGTTAAGGAGGTCTGAATTTCCTTTGAGTTTTGTGCAGCTACTGACTGAATGTTGGTGTCATTTAGTAATCGCTGGCAGGTATTACCAACTCGTTCGGATTGAACTCGTGCAGCCTGATGCATCAACACAAATACTCAGATACCTGAGAGATAAAAGTGCCACATCAAATAGCAAATTTCTAACACATGAAACAGACAGTCAAGGAACTAGTTTGTGTCCTTTGTCCCCAATCGACAATACTGAAAAAGAAATTTACTTGGCCACGTCCACATCTTAGAACATAAATTAAATCCCAGAGAAATATAACATAGCTACAGTATGCTAAAAGAGGGAATACCTTCTGAGTTTTGACTTTTATCTACCCTAGATCAACATGCACTTTTCATATTACATAGTGTGAAGTGTGAACTACGAAACTACCATTATGAAATGGAACACTGTTTACACAAGTGGCGAAACACAGAATTAACAAATAGTTCCACGTGTATGCATAACAGTAGGACTGGCATCTAAAACTTATCAAAATAAAACAAATGAAAGAATATAATACTGAATTAGGATAAATTCCAAAACCTGGATCTGGTGACGGACTTGATCCAACTTGAATTCCTGGGTATAAAACATTGTAAGAATTCCATACCTTAAGTAAGGTTTTATTACTTTTGTAATAATAAGCAGTATTAAAAGAACCTGATCCTGGAGAGCCTCTCTCAGATGAGACACAAGGCTTGCTCTTGATGATTCTATAGCTGTTAATCGCTTGATGCAGTCCCTCAATACAGTATCATGTCCCCGGAGCTCATCCTCTAGCGTTGATCCAGGGATCTTCCCTACTCAAAGTGATAAATCAATAGAAAGATGCATCAAGAGGCATTCCAGCTTGGTAACTTTCAAGTGTCATTTGGACTATATCCCAATCCTTCTAACTTAAGCAGGAAACTGATACATTTGCTTTTGCTGCCAAGACCTACCAAAGGAAGAAGCATGGAGAAGGCAAGACTCCTTTTGCGTCTCAGAAGGTTGACAAAGCTGAATTTGAGAAAGAAACATAATACTAGGTGGCTATAGACTTGATGTATTGCTGCTACTTTTTGTTATCCTATGTTTGACTTTATTTTTGGGGAGAAGTGCCATGCACTTTTGAGAATATATATGTAGGTCTCTCGGGTACGAGGGGAGAGGGGATTGTTTTGGTGAGTGATGAATTAGGAGGGGCTGGTCTCTCGAAACACCAGAGGAAACTCGGTACTAAGAGAGGGCACTCCAACTTACTACATTCAGTTTGTACTCTTGCTAAAGGATTTGCCAAGATTGTTGGTGAATCTTGTAACTGTGACCCTCTTGATTTCCATCAATATCAGTTCAGTATTATCCAGATTCGTGAACTCTGTTGCCAGTCTCTATTTTTAAGTCGAGACATATCATTTGGTATCAGAGCAAAGCGATCCTAAGCTCTGTGGGGAGGCGATGGACAGACGTGCCGTCGAAGAAGTGCAGGAGTTGAAGGAAGCAGTAGGAGGACTGAATCTGGCGATGAAGGAGGAGAATGCAAGACTAACGGCAGAGATTAATGGGGTTAAGGAGATGATGTTGAAAATGCAGGAGTCGCTGTTACAGCTAGTCGAGAAGCAGAAGGATAGGGAGGAAGTACGGGGTGCTGAAACAGGAGCTCCACATGGAGAGGAAACATCTGAAACACCCGAGGGTCATAACGGAGACAGAGGAAAATTCCGGAAGCTAGAATTACCTGTATTTGATGGGGAAGATCCGTTGGGGTGGTTCTCAAGAGTGGAGCGGTATTTCAGCTTGAATTCCATCGGTGAAACAGAGAGACTCGGTGCCGCGGGGGTTTGTCTGGAAGGGAAAGCTCTCAACTGGTACCATTGGGTCGAAAGTCGATCACCGTTGCGAAGTTGGACGGAATTTAAGCAGGAACTCCTATATCGTTTTCACCCATCACAACTTGGGGATGAATACGAACTATTGCTGGCACTGAAGCAGGAGAACTCGGTTCTAGAATTGGTTGAAGAATTTGAGAGACTTTCGGCCGCTCTCAAAGACGTCCCAGAGGAGTGCCTGATGGGAGTTTTCAAGAACGCGCTAAGACCGGAAATCAGGGCAGAACTTCGAATGGTCAACACACTGTCACTGCGTGAGTTGATCCGGACGGCCGTGCGAGTGGAAGAAAGGAACCAGACACTTGAGAAGGCGAAGGAAGGAAGGAGTACTAGAGGTCAACGGTTTACCAATGGGCCCAAAATGGACTGGGCTTACACCCAACCCATACGGGTTACTCAACCACCCGAGCCCACAAGAAGCCATTACGCAGTCACTACCCATTCAGCTCCATTTAGGAAAACAGAGGCGAAAACATCGGAGGAAAAATCAGTCAGTAACTCGTCAGGAAGCACCACGGCCCGACAAGGATGGAAGGCTCACAAACTACCAGAAGCCGAGCTCAGTCGCAGAAGGGAACTCGGATTATGTTTCAAGTGTGGAGACAAGTACAACCCAAGCCATGTGTGTAAAAATCGGAGCTTGCAGGTTATGATCTTAGAAAAGGACGACGGAGGGGACAAGAAAAGTGACGAGCCCATCAGAGAAGAGGACGAGGGAGTTGTAGAAGACCTAACAGACGCCACCCATATGGAGTTATCATTGAACTCTATGGCTGGTTTTGGGGACAATCATACTATGAAGATCCGAGGGAAAATACAGGGAAGAGACGTAGTACTACTCTTGGACAGCGGAGCATCCCATAACTTCATATCGGAAGAATTAAAGAAAAATCTAGAGCTACCAACAGAAGAAATCGCAGAATACCGAGTCACCGTTGGAGACGGCTATTCCATCCGACGCAAGCAAAGGTGTCACGGACTCCAATTTCAGGTACAGGGTCTGGACATTAACCAGACTTTCTACCCTTTTCCTTTAAACGGAGTCGATGCGGTTTTGGGCATGGAATGGTTAAAGTCCTTAGGGGAGGTCAAAATGGACTGGAGCCAGTTAACCATGAAAATTGGCAAGAAGCCCAATCAAGTGTGTATCCAAGGGGACCCGTCGTTGACCCGGACTCAAGTAACTCTCAAGTCACTGGTTCGGTCACTTCGGAAGCAAGGAGAGGGCTATTTAGTGGAATACCATGGGATGGAAGGCGAAGAAGGAAATCAGACCGAAGCAGAGGAAGTCTTTTTAATGCCTGAAATCCAGGCAGTACTGGCAGAGTTTCCTGCAGTACGCCAGGCTCTCACAGGGTTACCACCTTCTAGACTCCACGACCATGCCATCCCAATCAAATCAGGGGAGCAACCACCGAACATAAGACCTTACCGTTACCCTCATTTGCAGAAAAATGAGATTGAGAGTATGGTGAAAGATATGCTGAAAAGTGGGATTATCCAACCCAGTACCAGCCCCTACTCGAGCCCAGTGCTGTTAGTGAAGAAAAAAGACGGGAGCTGGAGATTCTGCGTGGACTATCGAGCTTTGAATAAGATCACAGTCCCTGACAAATTTCCGATTCCAGCAATCGATGAACTCCTGGATGAGTTGAAAGGGGCTACTGTGTTTTCCAAATTGGATCTCAAATCTGGATATCACCAAATTAGAATCAAAGCGGGAGATGAGCATAAGACTGCATTCAGGACGCATGAGGGTCACTATGAGTTCAAGGTTATGCCTTTTGGGTTGACTAACGCACCATCAACTTTCCAATCATTAATGAACGAGGTATTCCGACAGCATCTACGTAAGTTTGTACTAGTGTTCTTTGATGATATACTCATATACAGCCATGACTTAGACTCCCATTTGAAACATTTGCATGCGATACTAACCCTGCTAAAGGAGAACCAGTTAGTGATTAACTTAAAGAAGTGCAGTTTTGCTCAACCACGTCTTGAGTACCTTGGTCATATCATCTCAAAGGATGGAGTTCAAGCAGACCCAGTGAAGGTGGACAGCATGTTAAAGTGGCCTATACCCAAGAATGTGAAATCCTTAAGAGGTTTCCTAGGACTCACGGGCTATTACCGGCGCTTTGTGAAGAATTATGGGAAAATAGCTAGTCCTCTCACTGACTTGTTAAAGAAAGATGCTTTCAGCTGGACTAAGCAAGCTGAGGAGGCCTTCACTGAACTGAAAACAGCAATGACTACCATTCCTGTGCTAGCTGTACCAGATTTTTCCCTCCCTTTTGAGTTGGAGACCGATGCTTCAGGCACTGGAGTGGGTGCTGTTTTGATGCAGCAGGGGAGACCGGTGGCATATTTTAGCCAGAAATTGTCCAGCCGGGCTCAACAAAGCTCGATATATGAAAGAGAACTCATGGCAATAGTAATGGCAGTCAAGAAATGGAGGCATTATCTCTGGGGGCAGAAATTTGTCATCAGAACAGATCAAAAGGCGCTGAAGTATCTGCTAGAACAACGTATAGTTGAAGAAAATCAGCAAAAATGGGTTTCAAAATTGATGGGATTCAAGTTTGAAATTTACTACAAACCTGGGAAAGAGAATCGCGCAGCTGATGCTCTTTCAAGGCAGGAGGAATTCCTGGAACTGAAAGGGTTCTCGTTGTGGCAGCACAATGAAATAGAAGATTGGGGAAGGGAGGTACAGTCAGATGCCAAGCTTAGTCAGGTTGTACAACAATTAATTGCACAGCCTAACAGCATTGAGGGGTATAGCATGGAGAAGGGAATCTTACACTACAAGGGCAGAATGGTTCTACCAAAGCATTCACACCGAATTCCCTTGTTAATGAAGGAATATCATGATTCACCCATGGGGGGACACGCTGGGTATCTTCGCACCTATAAACGCTTGGCTCAAGTGGTATATTGGGAAGGCATGAAGCGTACGATCCAAAACTATGTGGCCCAGTGCGATGTGTGTCAGAAAAATAAGCACCAAACTCTTTCACCAGCGGGTTTACTGCAGCCACTTCCTGTTCCCCATCAGATATGGGAGGATATCAGCATGGACTTCATCTCCGGTCTTCCAAAATCCAAGAAATATGATATCATTCTGGTGGTAGTTGACAGATTTACCAAGTATGCCCATTTCATGCCCCTGTCCCATCCTTTTACAGCAAAGGATATTGCTGACTTATTTGTGCAGGAGATTATTAAGCTACATGGTTTCCCTAAAACCATAGTCTCAGACAGGGATCGAGTGTTTGTTAGTCAATTTTGGAAGGAGCTTTTCAACCAGGCAGGAACCAAATTATGCCTTAGCTCCGCTTATCATCCAGAGACTGATGGGCAAACTGAGGTGCTGAACCGTGTACTGGAAACATATCTTCGCTGTTTCACTAGCGAAAAGCCTACCCAATGGGCACAATGGCTTTCTTGGGCTGAGTATTGGTACAATACCTCTTTCCACAGTGCCGCCAATATGACCCCTTTTAAAGCAGTATACGGTCGGGATCCTCCCTCTTTCCTCGCTTTGCAAGATGAACCTTCTGCCATTGAAGAAGTCAACAAACAGATCAATAACCGCAATGAGATCATTGCCACCTTAAGGGAAAATTTGGCTAGAGCACAGCAGAAAATGAAGTCTCAGGCGGATAAACACCGACGTGACGTTCAATTTGAACTCGGTGACCAGGTTTATGTGAAGATTAGGCCTTATCGATTACGCACTCTAGCTCGCAGAATCAATGAAAAGCTTTGCCCTCGTTTCTATGGTCCCTTTAAGGTTGTTGAGAAAGTGGGATCGGTGGCCTATCGGCTGGATTTACCCCCCACAGCACGGATTCATCCAGTATTTCATGTCTCCAACCTTAAAAAGTCTGTTCATTCTGCTATTGTAACTGCGACCATACCGGCTGCATTATCTAATGACTTAGAGCTCCAAGTGCAACCAGAAGACATCCGCAAGATCCGCAAGCTCTTAAATGGACAACAGGAGGTGCTGGTCAAATGGAAAGACATGCCAGAATTTGAAAATTCATGGGAAGAAATGTCTACCATTGCCTCACAATTTCCTTCTTTTCCCCTTGAGGACAAGGTGAAACTCTTAGGGGTGGGTAATGATACATTTGCTTTTGCTGCCAAGACCTACCAAAGGAAGAAGCATGGAGAAGGCAAGACTCCTTTTGCGTCTCAGAAGGTTGACAAAGCTGAATTTGAGAAAGAAACATAATACTAGGTGGCTATAGACTTGATGTATTGCTGCTACTTTTTGTTATCCTATGTTTGACTTTATTTTTGGGGAGAAGTGCCATGCACTTTTGAGAATATATATGTAGGTCTCTCGGGTACGAGGGGAGAGGGGATTGTTTTGGTGAGTGATGAATTAGGAGGGGCTGGTCTCTCGAAACACCAGAGGAAACTCGGTACTAAGAGAGGGCACTCCAACTTACTACATTCAGTTTGTACTCTTGCTAAAGGATTTGCCAAGATTGTTGGTGAATCTTGTAACTGTGACCCTCTTGATTTCCATCAATATCAGTTCAGTATTATCCAGATTCGTGAACTCTGTTGCCAGTCTCTATTTTTAAGTCGAGACATATCAGAAACACATTGTGAAGAGCATGAGATAAGGTGACGGTTTGGTGAAAAGTTAAAATCAAATATCAAGCTAACATGGTCAGTCAAATTAACAAGAACTAGACCAAGAATTAAAGTTACATGATTAAAGTTGATCATCATTTATTACCTTTTGTCCATAATGGCAGTTTACAAATTAATAAATTTACTTAAAATTTAACAAAGACCATGTTACTCAAATTCATAACAAACATGGGATCATTTATAGAAAAATGGGCACTTTTTTTTATTAGTGAACAATAACCCTTGCAATCATTTATGGCAAATGACACAGCTAAGAAGTCAACAAGCCAGATAAACACATAACCAAAATCCAAAACCACACTATGTTAAAACCAAGAATCCAAGACATCAATAACAACCAATAGGAACACTTAAGTCCGATCTTTCAAACTCTTTAATCATTTTAGCTCTCAAACAAATTGCAAATCCAAGCAACCAAACAGAACTACAGAAATTAATATTTCTAATGCCAGCGTATTTTTTCTCACAAGTTTCTAGCTTAGCATTTTTCATCCCCTCAATGATTATAGAATCTCCCAAAACTTCAACAAGAAGATGCTGGGCGAAAGTGATGGTATCAAGACGGTTGCCTAGCTTGACTAGGATATACAAAAAAGCTCATTTTACAACTTTATCCCCTTAATTTAATTAATCAAAATTAACTGAGGCAGGCGTCCAAGTTGATCCAGAAACACCAGCTAAGCTTTTGGCATGAACATAGAATAAACAGAGAAGGGCTTACACAAGAAAAGAAAAGGAAGAATAGCATAAAAGAATAAAACAAACACTATGCGATCAACACAAACCAGTTAGATACATGAACCAGAATTACTACAAACACACACACCAAGCGAGTATAAGCAATTGATCTATACCAGAAGTACTTTCTTGACCATTTTCCTTGTCTACTTTCTCAAGACAGCTAATGGCATTCCTGCATTTACTCAATATAGCATCTTCATCTGCATGCCCTCCATAAACAGCTTGATAACCTGAAACTAGTTTCTCCAATGTATTCCCAGCAGATGGTCTCTGATAAAGAGGATAGGGCATAGGAGATGTGATCAACTCACAGAACAAATATTAAAGAAAAGTGCACATAACCTTACACATAAATACAGATATTACCAGCTTCGAGGGCATGGATTTCCCATTACGGCTACCATTGTCAACATGCCTCCCAATAAGCTCTTCTTTAAGAATTTGACCACGGGAACCAAAAACTTTCCTCTCTTCCCAAATACCAATCTGCTTATATAGCAAAGTTATAATGCCACAAAAGACAAATTTTATCCCAACTTTTGGTACTTCAAAAACAAGAGAACATGAAATGAAATCAAAACTACATATTTTATCTGCACTCAAGAATACCATAATTCTAGCATTCTTTCAAGTAAAAGGAATTTCAATGAAAGAGCAACTCTAAAACGGTCAATGCATTAGGCATAATGAATAGAAGTTCATTTCCTCCTGTAAAATGGTCCACTTATCTCTTTGACAAGAAAGACTAATAGCAAAGAGGTAAGGACCTGCATATAAGCTTTGTCCACCTAATAAAACTTCTTTTGAAACATTCTTATGCCAAAGGGGGGAAAAAGTGAGAAGCCATGCATCCCATTCATTAAGTATGGGTTGGAAAATAAGGGAACATAAGCTGAAAGTACCAGTCGAACTGCAGCATTCCTTCCAAATTCATCTCCATCATCAATCACATCTCTAAGAGCATCTGGAAGAACCCTCCAAAATTCACCAACAAATTCTGAACCCTTTCGCCTGCTGTTCTGCAATATATCATTGGCAAGATATAGAAATGCCAATCTTTGTTCACGAGGAGAACAGTGGAATTGTCTGTCCCATGTTTCAACAACTTGTTTGGCTTTATTCATGTGAAAAATGCACCAATGAGACAAAGCTGAATCAAATTAAGGTTTGCAACCCAATATATATATATATATCTTAGTGTAATTACGTGCTTGGTCTCACAGAGTCTCCAATAAAAACAGTGTCCTTACAAAGATGGGAAGATATACTTAGTGGTAGTTAAAATTTCAATATTATTTTATTTTATCTCTAATTTCCAAAATAGGAAAATTGGCAATTATGTGAACATGGAACTTGATATACAAAAAGAAAGGAGAGACCAACTAGCACTCATGCAAGAATTTAAAACTTATATCAATTTCTAGTCATTGATTTCATTATCAACTCATGGTAAAACAATTTTATTCCTAACTTTAGGAGTCTAACTCTTACACTAGTGTCAATTGATAAGCAAAAAAGGGGGATGAGGGTGCTTATCAATCCTAACTGAAGGAAATTCACTTTACAAGGCGAATGTTCTAACACAGTTAAATAATGATTAGATAGCATAAACTCCAAGACCAAGCTTACTCAACAAAGTGACAGCAGAAAACCACTTGAACAATACAAATATTGAACACAAACAACTTAAAGTTTGATCATAACAAAATTCTAGGATACTCTCTATGCTCGCCTGTGAATTATTCAGCTTGGCTAACTTTTCCACCAATATCTGTGGATTGAATGTGCTACCCATTTTTTCCTTTCTGAATAGGCCAGGCACAACCGATCAAACAAAACACCAACTTCTATAATAGCTTTAGAGAAGAAGACCTAAGAAAGATAAAATTCAGGAAAGAATTAAACTTTAGCAGACAAGTTAGAATAAATCACGTAAAATATGCAGAATATTAAATGAATGGAACAAAAGAATTAATTACCCTACTGTGTCAGAACTTTCCAATTCACTCTTATTTTTCCATTCTTCCTCATCCTTTTAATAGGATTCTGTCAACAGAGACAAAGCCAGGGACAATAATCACTTGAGTAATTAAGGATACATATAAAACCCCTTTTTAACCATTAGTTAAACAATAAAGAGTCGCATTAATGCCAACCAATCTAAATCATAATCGACGTGAATGCCAATCAAGTCCCCCCGCCCCTATGAAAATTGATAAATATCAGCATTGCTTTTAGACCAAATTAACGGAAATAGCACCGCTGCATAAAACAGTAAACATTGGCCATAATCTCCCAAATGAACACAGATGAGAGAAAGCTATAAAAGAACACGCAATTAAACATACGAGGGAAAAAAGCCAGCACAAGAGCATAAACAAATATGGAAAAGAGAACAAGAAAGGTCGAATTATAGGGTTAAATGGATATTTAAGATAAAGAACGTGGCAGGTACATACCGGTAACCAGGAATGCAGATGGAGATACGCGAATAATTAATGGCCGATGATTGAAGCGTGCTGGAGTTTTCACCTCATGGCGGCGCGGAAGGGTTTGGGGATTTCAGGTTTGAGCTCGGCGCCGTCGGGAGTGAAGCAGAGAAAGAGAGAGTAGCATGAATGTCAAACACTGCTTAATAGAAGTTATTGAAAACAAAAGGCTCTGCAACTATCGCAGGAGGTGGCAGTGCCACTACGAAGTTTTGTCGAACTCCTCTTTCCTCTAGCAGATGTTTGGTGTGTATTCAGCTGTTCAGCGGGTGATTTCGGATTCCACTTCAACGGCGTCGTTTCTATCTGTTACCCCAAAACTATCCGAATGTGGGACAAGGCAAACATCATTTTTTTTTACCATTTGCTTTCTAAGTTTTTTATATTTTATTCCTGGTTTAAATAAAATTAAATACAATTGACCAAGAAATAAATAAATACGAGTCAGTCTTAATATCTTATACTCACAATTAATATTTATTATTTATAATTAACAAAGGCTGAGTCTAGTGAAAAAATAATTTATTTGGTAGTTATTTGGAATATTTAAACAGTTAAGATGTAACTAATAATATGGGATAATGGATATCGATCGGATCCTGTGTATAAAAAATAGTTATTATTTGAATATTTACCTTTTTTATATGCATCACTTGTTTATTGTTTAAGATGGGGATGATTTACGATTGTGAATGTTGTTTCAACTTTTAGAGGACACGTGGTGAAAGGAAGATGTGTGTTTCATATAAATATGTTCAATTTGAGTAAGTAGGACAAAAATAATCAAGACCTTTAATCCCGTATGAAAGGCAGTACGAGCTAAGTGGGTCAAGCCAACCTATTAGCCTGTCAACCAACTGGATAGGCCTATATTTTTCCATACTCTTAATAGTTTTGTCAAATACAAATTCAAATTTTGATGTATATAAAAAATTTTATTAAAAGATTTATTTATCATAATTAGGTGTGCAATATGAGTTGAATTCGAATATAGTCAAAATAAAATTTTAATAAATTGAGTATATAATAAAAAAATATATATATTTTTTTGTCAAATATACTTTAGATTTATCAAAAATTATATAAAATAAGAACTCAAATAATATTCAACGTTGGATTCAAGATGACGAGGATTAGAATCTTAATGATCAATACTCAATATAATTTTACAATTTTTATTTTATTTTATACAATTTAAACACACGAATAACCTGATACCTCGTCTCAATAGGACAGGTGAGGTTTCTAAGTTTGTTGTTGACATATCATTTTACAATTGAGTTGACGATAAGGTCTTTATTTTTCAAGGAGAAAAACATAAAATGTTACGCTTGAAATGGTGTACAAAATGTTGCAGCACGCATCTAGGATACGTGAGAGTAACAAACGAGAATGAGAAAAACAGAGATAGTAATAAAATGATGATTTGGTGGAATCAATTGGAATCCAGTCCTTTTTAGCATGATTTCTAGCCATCTGACTATCTAGTGAACATGACTAAGTATTTTTATGTTGACGTGATCACGTGAATGATAGTGATAATAATTATTGTAACTATCAAGTAGACGAAACGTAAACAAGTACTGTATAATAATCTCTCGCAAATGGAATTGTTTTTACTGATTTCCATCCTTCACAACGTGTGTAGAAGTATGGAACATGGATCAATATTAGTTAACCAAACGTAGCTAATTAACTGAGTAAATACAACTGCATGCATCGTCTACAGCTCCTCCACAATCCATATATAACACCCGCACGATATAATTTGTAATCCATTATATTATTCCAAATTACTACAAAGCAGAAAAGCAATCTCATACCAACGGTCTCTCATTGAAAGATTCAATAAATGCATGGAACAGTGACGGGAGTGGGGATGGCTCTTATTTTTTATTTTCTGTAATAACACGGTTAATTAGAACTTTGAATACAGCTGAAAAAAAAAAGTCGGATACATACATGGGACCCTGCCCAGAAATTCAAACTAAGTTTACAGAAACAGAACTGATAATTAACTTGTGCGACGCAAGTGACTTGCCTTACCTCCCAAACAACAGACTCATCCCATAGCTTGCCACGATCTAGTCTAGCCAAGACATTTTTATGGACCGATCATACACATGCGTACATACATATCTTGAAAACCATTCCCAATACTCTTGGTTGTGATGAAATCTGCAACATTTAAATAGAATTTTATTGGTTCAAAATTTAAAATTCTCGACTAATGATTTTTAAATAAAAAAATTATGTTCAAAAAAACTTTTATGATATTACTTTTATTTTAGATTTTGTATACATTTAAATAAATCCCTTTAAAAAAATAAAGGTAAAAAAATTAATCTGAACAACCTAAATTAAACCTGCACTGTTCACAGTGATGATCCGCCTACCACCGAAACTGGTCCCGCCTTCTCCTTCATCTCTGTCTCTTTGTTTGATTTAAATCAATTATACGCACGGATGTATAATTTATATTACACTAGCTTCCTTTTAGATGTGAACTGGGGGTTCCCAGAAAAAAGGTCATCGATGTAAGTCTCTATATCCTCAGGCTGGTACTTTACATACTTCTCTGTTTGTCTCCCAGGAGTAAAATTCTGAGAATACCTCCCCACGAGCGCTCTGTACGCCGGAATGACCAGCCCCGCTATCGAAACCCTCAGCTCTGACTGAAGCTGCTCGTCGTTCACAATCCACGAGCTCTGAGTCTTGTGCACCTCATCGAACATCGCATTGAAACTTTTGAACCTCTCCTTCAGTATTGGCTTCTGCACTTTTCCATTCACAGCCAAACCTTCAGGGTTCAGACAACGCAATATCTTATTCCATGATTCCCTCTGGTAGTTCTTGTGTTGGGCCCTTAGATCCGATGACTTCTTCCGACACCACGTGTTCCCCAACAGTTGGTATATCTCCGTCGACCCTTTGATCTTCTGCAGTATGTACCTCCCGTTGTTCATCATGAAGATGCAACCCAATGACACGTCTTTGTACAGCTTCGCCTTCCCTTCTAGACTCGCGTCAAGCAATTCCATCACCCTCATCACCTGCTCTGCGAACGGCGACTCCTCCTTGCCGCCGTCTCGATCATTTTCCTGATGATGGTGGTGGGATGATCCACTAGTTGAATCAGCAAAGCCTTGAAGCTTTTTGTGCTCCTTGAAAACCTGCTCTAAGGTGTCCTTGTACTCGCAAGCGTACGGGAGATAGTTCATGACGTAGCGAGTCAGTGGGTGAACCGCTCCGCCGGGAACCGCAGTTTTTCCCGCTTCCGCTTTGATCGAATTCTCTAGGTCCCGGAATATGCTTATCGCGGCCTCTCCGAGTCTGTTTCTCGCCGACGCCGTTTCAGCCTTGAGCTCACCCCCACGCTCTTCCGTGAGCAGACTGTTCAAGGCGGAAATCACCACCTCCAAGGTCTCGCACATGTCGAGAAATTTGAATAGCTTCTCGGCGGAGCGCTTCGTCATGGCCACTCCTTCGGCGAAATTGAGAAGCTGTATGACGACGCCACGAGTTAGGTTGCTGTAGATGCCTGCCCCTATGGATGGGTGCTCTTTGAACACAGCTTCCACGAGCTTCAGTTCCCCGTGGAAGTAATTACAGGCGCATTCCTTGAAGGTTGTAATCCACGTCGGGATCTCTTTCTCTAGGGATTCCCATGGCAGTTTCTGAATCTCATCAATGCTGATTTTCTCCAACCCTAACTTCTGCAGTCTTTCTTCGAATGCATTTCTCCTTGAAATAATATAAACCTGGCAACATTCGGATTCATATCCAGACAATATCATCTCCCTGGCTATCTTGTTCAAACTGGTCATGGTTTCCTCAGAATAACCCGGAAAATCCGATTGCTCAGAGTCCGACAGTATAGAATTGTCATGTTCTACCTGCTCCCCTTTCGGATCATGACCACTCGATTCGAATTCGCCTTTATATTGATTTCGATAATCTTCCATGAGCATCCGGAGCACCTCCTCCAAATACGACATGGCCCCCTGTCGCATGACCCCGATGCGATTGACCAACGTATCTTTTAGTTCGTTGATATGCTGCGAGGAACATTGAGATTGACTCAGCACCTTGGAGAGCTCTGACATCCGATTCACAGATTCCAGGAACGAAGAATCTTGCTCCGGAGCCTCGCCCCATGTCGCTCTTCCTTCTCCTGCATCGAACGTGACAATGTTTTCTTCGACGAGATCCAAGAACTTGTCAACGCAATCAGGGATCTCTGTGATATCTGCATTTTGGTGCAGCATAGTTTCAACGGTCCATGAATCGACGTCTGCCGAAAGCTTGCCGAGGGTGACAACAGGACACTTGGGGGCCTCATCTGTGGTGTCTCCCTCTGTGGCGGAATCTTCCTTGGCATGATGATCATCGTGTTCGGCAATGTCATCATCGGGATTTCTTGGTTCCGATGATGCGTCATGTGGAGTCTCGCCGGCGTTGTTCTCATCGTCTTTGTCAGAATTTTCAGAAGGCTTTTTCTCCATTATGGTTGTGCCAAGTATGATTCGTCTCTCTGAAAAAAACGATAAGAGAGAGCGTTTCAAAATGACAAGCGCGAAGACGGAGCAGAATTATCCGTTCATTTTTGTTCAATTCTCGCTGCGTTTTTATTTTTCATTTTTTTAGGGGGCACTGGATTGAAATGGTCGTTGATCGTTGGTACGGTGCATTTGTGTGAGATAAGAAAGCGAGAAATATGGGCCGATGGAAACGAACGGACACAATCTTCTGCGGAAGCTCCAGCGAGGGAGACTATATTCTGTTTCTTGTTTAAGAAGCGTTGACTTCTGACTTTCTTTACCAACTCATTATCTGAAGTTATTTATTCAGGTGGTTTGGATTAATTTTTGGAAAATAAATTTTAAAAAAAATAAATTCTGAAGAATAGATTTTAAGAAAAAATAATTTTAAAAATTAGAGATATTTAGATGATTAGTAGTAGAATCACTTTTCTATTGATAATTTACCAAAAAGGATATCAACAAATATGATAATTACATAAAGTATAAATTTATATTTTATTGATTAAAAAATAATACATATTAGGGGTGTTCATAAAGCCCGCGGCCCGGTATGCCCACTCGAGCCCGCGAAAAAATAGCCCTGCCCAGCCCGATAAATATAGAGCAGGGCTGGGCATCGGGCTACAAAATGCAGCCCATACTTTTTTCGGGCTGGGCACCGGGCAGGGGGGTTGCCCTGCCCTGCCCTGCCCATGAGCACCTTTTTTTTATTTTTTTAATTTTCTCCGTAGATGCTACACTTAGAAGGAAAAATATGATAATTACTGGTGACTAAAGGGTCATTTTAAAAATATAAGTAGTTAAGTACGTAAGTTGCATATTTTAATCTTTATAACTATATTAATTTTTTTAACTTTATTAATCATAATATGATTACATTACAGATTATAATTATTTATTTTATTTTTTTAGATACTTCATCCTTGTCAATATTTGGGAAATTAATGTAAAATTGTAATTATAAACTACTTATACTTCAAAATTTTTTATATGCAATGAATTTCAAGATTTTAATTATTATCTTTTTGTTACCTTATTTTTAGTGGATTATAGATATTATTTAACTCTTGAAGACATATGAATATGATATTATTTTAGAAGTTTATAATTGCAGATTTTTTCCACAACATAAGTATGACATCACAACTTAGGCATGCCCAGCCCGCCCATGCCCAGTCCAAAATGGTGAGAGCTTTTACCGGGCAGGACCGGGCATCGGGCTGCAAAATGCAGCTCATACTTTTTTTGGCCAGGGCACTAGGCAGGGGGGTCGCTCTGCCCAGCCCTGCCTATGAACACCCCTAATACATATATATATTTGAGTATAATAAAAATTGACCCTATTCTTTAATTTTTTTTCTGCCACTGAAAAATAGTTAAAATTAGAAAATATATACTGTAGATAGAGATTTTAAAAAAAGAGTGGAGAAAGCAGAAGCGGTGTGTGTGTGTTACGGTAATTTTTTATAGAAACACACCCCAGACTAGATTGCAAAACTATGGTTTTATTAAACAAAACTATAGTTTTTTTTTCGAATTAATTTTAAAAATAAAATGACTGTTTAGCATAAATAAAGTAAAACTATAGTTTATACTAAAAATTAATTCTCAAACTTACAATACAAACACACACTCGTTTGTAAGGGGAAACGTTGTTTTGTGCTTCCCACTATACAAGATCATGATCAGTAGATAGCGCTTTTTTCTTTGTGTTTTTTTAATAGAAAAATTAAAATTACATAATTGCCCTTGTTGTCAGAGGCGGTGCGTAATGCGCGCCAGTCACGAATGGGTCCGGGTTATAACGATATAGTGTCGGTTCATACTCGAAACCCGACAGTTTTTCCTCACTCCGAATCATCATCATTGCCTCCAGATCCAGTTGAACAGGAAGGGAGCTGACCTCAAAGCGCTTTGAGCTGAAAAGGTTTGGTGATAGGAGGATGAAGGAGAAAGACACAGAGAAAATGAGGTATGGAGGTAGAAGGAGAAGATCGTTCCTGCAACCAGTTCTTTTATTATTTGCAATACTCGCTGGCTTCGGGCTCTTCATGCTTGCTCTTAGGCCGTTGGATCCTCCGATTCGCGTGGATTTCCCTGGAGACCCCGAGCTCGAAGATTCGGATAGCTCAAGTTTGGATGATGGTGGTAGAAAGCTGGGAAACAGCGGAGTAACACCATGTGCAACGGTGGAAGAGATGGGCAAGGATTTCAGTAGAGGTGTTTGGAGCGAAAGCCTGAGAGTGAGAAAAATGATTGAAAACCATTTCGTTATGAATGGTACTCTCACTTCCTGTTTGCCTCTCTTTATGTTTTACCATTGGATTTACTTCTTTCCACGTCGGTTATCTGCTCAATGACTTTGGGTGGGATGAGAGTATGAGATAAATGTCTGTTTGACGAATAACAGTTAATTTTCAAGTTTCTTCTTGGAGATGTTGGATTGAATAAGGTTTACCTAATCAATCAATCAATCAATCCATTGCTTGTCGGTGGTGGTGTCCAAGTTTCTTCTCGCTTGCGACATAACTACAGGCATTAACTAGGCTCGCAGGGTTTTTTTCTACTTTGGACGTCTACATTTTTTCCTAGATAATGTGCGGGATGCATTCGCAAATCCTCCTGATGTTTACAATTTCATTAGTGAATGTTGTTCTGTTAACAGCAGTGACATCTTTAGAATGAGCACCATTTGTAATTTGAGACAAATACTGGATAGCTCTGTTATGTCCTGTTTCTTTAGTTGTGATTTTGAGACGTTAGTCTTAACTCACTTACATATGTTTCACGGAAGGACTATTTCTTTGTGCCTGTGGCACAATCTTTTTTATCCACTGGAGAAGTGATGGTGGTCAATACTAAATTCGACTATTTTATTCCATAGCGGCTATTCTTACGATTATAATTATTTTTGGAAAAAAAACTGGAAATAACAAGGTCATATTAGTGGCATTAACATTAAATAGGAATGCTTGCGGAGAGCAATTCTTAATTGTATAGTGATATATATTAATTATGTTTCAGGTGCTTCAAGAGTCAGGGATCTCCCCCCAGAGAAGTTCTGTAATCATGGCTTTGTTCTGGGGAAAACTGCTGAGGCAGGTTTTGGGAATGAAATGTACAAGGTCTTAACCGCCGCAGCACTGAGTGTGATGTTAAACCGTTCCTTGATCATTGGCCAAACCAGGCATATTGGTCCTTTCTCAAGCCTTTCCTTTTCATTTAAGAATTAGCTTTTATTCTTGTTGACATCTGAATTTCTAAGTTCTAACAAACAGTTCCTTCTAGGGTATGCGCAATCCATTTACTATGACTCTTCTGTTAGCTTTTAACAGTATCTGGTCCCAGTAACATTGAGCAATTGCGAATACCATTTTATGTCCATGCAGTTTTGTGACTTTCGTCAATTTAAATAGATATTTTATGCCACTAGATATGAAAACTGTCAGTCTGCCATTAAGGGATTTATGAAACTACTCTGGCGTTTTAAAATAACATATTGGGATCAACCGTCAGTATGGATGATTGGCTTAGCTTTTCTAGCTTTCCATTATCTCATCACCACTTTTCTTCTTCATTTCAGAGGTAAATATCCTTTTGGGGATTACATTTCTTATTCCGGCTTCACCTTTACAATGAATGAAATCAAGCATTTGTGGCGAAGCCATGGATGTGAAAGCAAATATGGGAGGCAACTGGTTATGAGGGTTGATGATTTTGAAAAACCTCGGGAAACAAATGTTCTGTGTAGCAATTGGAAGGAATGGGAGCAGCCTATCATATGGTAAATTAAGATTGTTTTTACTTATCAATTTTACAATTTTCAAGCATCATTGAACTATTAGCCTTATTTTGTGTAGGTTTCAAGGAACTACAGATGCTGTAGCGGCTCAATTTTTCTTGAAGAATATACACAGTCAGATGAGAATTGCTGCTTTTGATTTATTTGGTGATCCAAAAGTGCCAGAAACTCGCCCTAATGTATTTGGGGAGCTCATGAGAGTTCTCATATCCCCTACAAAAGAAGTGCAGGAAGCTGTTGATTGGGTTATCGATAGTAGAGAGGACCCTGACATCTCATTACATATGCGAATGCTTATGAATAGGTAATTTGGGTACTTACCAATATCATTGAGTGGGCTATCATGCTTGATTGATGGATGAGGTTTGTGGTGCCTCTTTGTTGACATGGTCATAGTTGTGTTTCTTAATACATTCTTGACTGTTTCAACTTTCAATAAATAGCAAAAGAGTTTGACGTCAGCTCAGATTTAAAAAGAAAAAAAATTCTAAAATTCATTTGGAAGTTGCCCCAGACAATGAAACGATCATAAGATAGAAAAGCAGCAACGGTTACTTGGTTTCTGTATTCATTTCTACCGCATCAACCCTTTTGTGGCAAAGTATTGAAGCAGTCAACTGATCAATATTTCTCAATAAAGCCATTATAAATGGTATTAAAGAGTCAAGGGATTTCGGTTTTATTACTTCTAATGCTTGTTCTTCTTCTGTGCTTTAGAGGAAGATATTTTTTATTTTTCACAGTAATACACATATACTAGCAAAGTTGGCATAATTGAACATCTCAACCTTCTCGTAGGATATTGCTTCAATTGAATGATGGTGGTTTTTGTGTTATCTTTTACAGATCCGTAAGAGCTGTACATGCAGCACTGCTTTGCATTAAAAAAGTTATAGAGAGTCAAAACCTTACATCCAGACCAAAGGTGGTTCTGGTGTCAGATGCACCTTCTCTTGTTGAAAGTATAATGCCCAACATAAGCGAATTTGCAGAGGTAAATTTTCATTATTTTATTTGGCGTTATGTCATATTTAAATGCCAGTGTATGATGAAATTAATGCCTTGAATTTCAAGTGGGATCATGCCATCTTCTGGTTCAAGTTTCTTACGTTTTCATTATTTTTCTAGTATCTACTTCCCGAACATGATAAGTGAGGCAACCATATATGAATGCAAAACTTGTGTGCACTGAACACTTGTTCATGTGCTTTTCTCAGGTTCTCCAATTTGATTATGAAAATTACAGAGGAAATATATTTAAAGGAATGCCCCGTCTAGATTTTAGAGTGAAGGATTGGGGCCCTGCACCTAGATGGGTTGCTTTTGTGGACTTTTTCCTTGCATCTCGTGCAAGACATGCTGTTGTTTCTGGAGCTCACAGGCGTGTTGGGACTACCTATGCTCAGTTAATTGCTGCACTGGCTGCAGCACACAATCTGGGTATACCTTCACTGCCTGATTCTTCCTACTTATTTTTAATTACCAACATTGTTTTATTAATTGCAAACATACTGCTGAAGCATTTGAAAATGGTTTACTCCAGGAAATGACTCTGCTAGTTCAAGCTTTTCATTTCTGAGCAGTTTTCAGAGTAACTTGTTGAGTGAAGGTCTAAAGAATCAGATTGGTTGGGGCCATGTATGGAACAGATACGCAGGACCGTTGAGCTGTCATAACCAAACCCATCAATGCGCCTTTACACCGCTGATCCCTCCAGCTTGGTGGGATAGCCTTTGGCAATCTCCCATTAGGCGGGACATTAATCGTCTGGCTTCTTTTGGCTTGCAGGTATCTGCTTTGGGCACAGTCGACAATGATTCTCTTCAGACTTTCTGTAATTCAAGGAAACCTGTTGTGAAAAGCATCCCCATCAAACTCTAGTCTTTGCGAATCACAATTCATTGTATTCGTTTTTGGATGATCGTAATAATTAGTGCGGTAGCGTTTGATATCTCTTTCATTAGTTCACTTCCTAACAATTTTATTAAATATCAAGGGCATAGAAAACTATGATATTTTTTTTTAAATTAAATCACCTTTTTCATTGGTGGAGTCGCCTAGAAGGGAAGGAGGCAGCTAAGTAGTATGTAATTATGTATACAGTGAAGATGTTAGGCCTTTTTTGTTCATTATAATTTTGTACCTTTTAGATTTATGGAATTCACCAAAAATTTATATATTTGTTACTTTTATATTATAAATTATATTTTATATTAAGAATTGGATGGAATATTATTTACTTTGTGAACTTGACTTCATAAATTTATACATGAAGTTTTTTTTTTTGTATTTTTGTTAATTTGATTGATATTTTCCTTAAGTTTCTTGTTCTATTTTCATTTCTCTTTCAATTTCTGAAAACCACTTGTTATACTTTTCCTTTAACCACCTTTAATTTGGCATACCTATTTTATGGTCAGATACTTTTCATTTTCTGAGAGGTCCAGTCTCTGCCATTGACCATACCATGTGGATCTGCCCATTTGAAGGAAAGACGAATTTTTGTGATTTGCCTGCCTAGTATCACAAACGCACGTCGTTTTCTTTTTTATCCCTAGAATGGCATCTTTCCATTATCTGTCTCTCCGACTTGGAACATGTCATGCTCCTACACGTAAAGCTTTATCTCCATAGGTATGTCAATCGGCAGGATGACAAGAGTCCTACACAAACAAATGATGGGACTCTCAAGGAATCCTCCCCCAATCAATCAAATATATGCAGTTTACGACCACTTCTTCAATTGACAAATCCCCGTCATGTCTATATTATTAGGGTTGAAACCTAAACTTCTGTTCATTTTGAAATAAATCATGTTATCAACATCTAATGAAATTATTAACCGAGGTTAATCCGAGTGGTAAGCGGCTCAGTATTGTTTAAATGAGGTCTCGAGTTCGAGCCTTAGCGTATACAAAAAATTCCTATTGGAAGACTCACCCACCATAACTAGGTGTGTACGTGGGTCAAATTCAGATGTAGTCGGGGTAAAGTTCCGACGAGTCAGGTGGATAACAAAAAAACATCTAATGAAATTCAAAATTCAAAGGATAACGCTAGAAATTGTAAAATTGGTTAGGTATTTCGTGCACTGGCTTCTAATTTATTGTTTCGCTCAAAATACATGGTCAATTCTTTATAAAGTGCAACCACTTATGTTGAAAGTTTTCAAACCAACAAAATATTCTAATTAATTAATTAATGGGGTTCAGGTCGAATTCTAAGGAAAAAAATAAAATTAACCTTATTTATATCAGACTGCCTGAATAATAAGAAGTCCAAACGTAGGAGATTTAGCCAAAAAACAAAAGGAAGAAAGAAAAAGAAACACAGCATCAAGAAGGTACGATGAGGTGGAAGTGAGACCATCTTCATAGAGTAGTATGTATGCACCGTTGACAAATTTCTATGGTCAATATTTTTGTAAGTGCGGTTGACTTTTTTTATTGCCAATAACAGCCACGCACACGTTCTTTTTTTCCGCACACGTTCGGACCTCGGATTGTGACGAAAATCCCTAAACCACCACAAGAATGCTTCTTTCGAGATAGACTAGCTTGTTACTATTTTTCAATCATTTTGGCGTTTTAGGCTCAGGTACAGAAGCACTTAAGTTTCATTTCATTCATCTCGTAAGTTTCCATAAGTTAGTTGGCAAAAACAGGAACAAAAATGTTAACATTTCCATTAATTTACATATGTGAATGGATTAATATCCAACAACTGTTTATTTGAATACTTACACTGCTAGCCACCTACTGGAGCAACAAGGCGATGGAATGGGGCGGGGATAAGTCATGGTTAAGGATTAAAAACTCATAATGTAAGAGAATAAAAAATACACACCCTCTTCAATATGTTCAATTTCTATAATTTCATCTGAAGAATTTAAAGTCATTATACCTTACGTGCATGTATAATTTTTTCAATACCGTCCAGGAGTCGTGACTGCATGGCTGATTTGTAAATATCAAATATGCAGAAGCAACTCTGTTTTATAATATATGAAAAGACGTGTTTTATCTTAGACTCTTTGCTGTGCATAAACCCACATCAAGTTTTCTAGAAAATGACAAGGGCCAATTACTTAATTAAAAAAAATCTGAGATGTGCGTTAATTAATCAATCTCTTGAATGGCGTCACCGGCCAAATCGTCGTTGCTTGCATGCATTGAAAAGGCGACGAGCGGTGTACAACATAAATTATGAGCGGTGGGTGTATATAGAAGTAGAGCACAGTTATATTATACCAGCCGCCATGTTTATTTACTTTTAATCTTGTTAGCTAAGTAAAGAAAAAGTATTATGTGTAGCACCACGTTACTTGAATAACTCCCATTAAACGAAAGCTTCACGCCTCACGTGGTGAGATGAATTATGACACCAACAGTCCTCGACCACCACCCTTTTTACTGTTCATGACTTCACAACTACGAAAAGCAAAGTATTGTTCTAATAACCCCCATGTTAACTTGGACCCTGCCTATACCAGTATTTTAAGAGTAAACCGTTTAATGTGATATTCATTTGTATTATACGACCATTGGTCATTGGCTTGCAAGTAGCCTTGGTGCTCACGATCGCCTCCCGTCTTATATTGTCATGGTCTGAGTTATGTTGTTCATAACTTATTTTCTTTATTCCAATATTCATGTTGTCGGCAGGGTTGAGTTTGTCAGAAATAAACTAGTTATTGTTTAAATTCTTGCTAGGAGATATACTTATATTTAATATTCGACAGTTTCTCATATAATATTATCTCTAATACAATATCATGTTTTTTGGCTTTCTTCTTTTATTTTAATTTCTTTTGACTCCTATGTTTTTATTAAAATTTATCCAGGAAAGAGGCACGATAATTTATGCATGGTTTTACTTTGCTTTTAATAAATTGTTTTCTTATGAAAAATGTATGGTATATGAATACATACACACGCAGATTGTAGACATGCATAGGATATTTGAGGCTTACAATTCGGAGGCAAAGGAACATGTTAGTCAGCAGGTGCGTCTATCATGGACATTGACAGTGCACGTTAGGGTGCCTTCGCTGGTGCTATGTAATTTTCCTTAATCAATCTATTACTACTAATATATTGTAGCCCTGAACAACGGGCGGGGTGGGCTGGCCCGATGGCTAGCCTGTGCCCCGCCTGTTTATTTTTTTACGGCCACGGGCTAGCCCCTGCCCGTACCCCAACCCGTTTAAACCCGTATTAAACGGGTTGGGCTGAACCCGTTTGGGCTGAACGGGCATGGGCAGCCCGTTTGTCAAAGAGAAAAAAATATTTTAAACCTATTTAAATTTCTAATAATAATCAATGCTCACAAATAATATAGTGTACAGCAATAATAAAACAATAATAATATACACATGATATGATTATTCATCATAAAATCACAACCTTACAAAATATTCATTCAAATATTCTAAATTTAACATTATTAGTTTAAAAATTTTACAAACCCATAAAATTTCAACCCAAAAAAACTCCATCTTTTATAAAAATAATGAATAAATATTATAATCTTTGCAATTTAAAATTTAACAACTTCAACAAAAATAGTAAATATTATAATTTATTTAGTAAAAAAATTATTAAATAAAAAAATTATTAAAAAAATATATATATATACATAAACGGGCGGGCACGGGCAGCCTAATGGTGTGCCCGTAGCCCGCCCATTTAAAATATATAGCCCTCACATTTAAGCCCGTCCGTTACGGGCTTAATTTGGGCGGGCCCAAACCGGGCAAATATAAGCCGGGTCCGGGCGGGTACACCGGGCACGGGTATTTTGCTCCGCCCTAATATATTGCACTAACTAATTATATGCTGCACCGTTTTTAATTGGATCCATCATGATTAATCCACAGACAAAATCATCTCTTTTCCAACCCCCCCCCCCTCCCCTTCCGACTTATTTTTATTCATCACACCAATGGACCATTGCTCAAAAGCAGAACGGAAAAATGTCAAGATAGAAAAAGTTAAAGCTATTACGAGGTCCATCCTCCCCCGAAAAAGCTCGTGAACAAATCCACTTGGCTTTGCATACTTTCTGCTAAAACTTTTCTTTTCATTTATTATATTTTGCGTTTTTTCTTTCTTTTTTTTTGCCCTCTTTACTTTTCCTTTTTGCACACCAAATAACAGAGCAAACTCAATGAAATTTCGTTGTCATGCTATGTCTCAGGAAAAGGACCACGAGAATAGTGAATGAAGAAGCTAACCGACGAGCAATCTAACTCGAAACCAGACATTAGAGAGATAGAGTCGCTTGGGGCTGGGGCCAATTTCTCAATCGCCATATCCATCACAGCATCTCTTTGAGTGTGTGTGTGTGTGAGAGAGAGAGAGAGAGAGGCCCGATACATTATCCACATCACATTCTGGAAAAGAGAGAGAGAGGTAGAGAGAGAATGCTAAGGGTTGTGCTAATTAATTGTTAACGAAATCAGGAGTCAGCTTAACAGTTGATTCCAATAAGGACGGGCCACGTCACGTGCTCTATGCTGTAAAGCACAGAGAGACACTACAATGACAGTAATACTGCAGAGAGAATACACACGGATTAACCCAAAGCAAGCTTCCTCCACCACCACAACTCATGACCAGGAACAACAGAAACCCTTTCCAACCCCTCACGCCTTGTCGGTGAACCACCCCAACCTGTTAAGCTCGCCGGGAACCCAAGAGTTCGGCGGGTTCTGGTTCTTTGTCCGTTCCCATGAATTTTGAACCTTGAAGAGCATTCAAAGCTCAAACCTTTTTCATTTTTAGCATCCCGGTTTCTTCTGGGACTTGGGTTCTGGCCCTGCAGGTTTTATAAGCTATTTCGAGTTTTGGAACTGGAAGCGATTGGCTAAATTTTACACCTTTACGATAGATATGTATGTGGTTCCTCCGCCCCAGCGGGCAGATCCGGTTTCAGGATCCACCGGCGGGTCCAGTGATTTGCGGGTGTACCAAGCGTGGAAAGGCAGTAATGTGAGTTCTGGTTCTGGATTTTATTTCTTCTGCATTCTATTCACGTCTCTTTTCTTCTCTGGTCTTGAATATTCGAATTGGTTGTTTAGTATGTCATGATTTTGTTATAGGCTTGCGGATTTCTTTCTTTCTTCTACTATTCAAGCACATGTAGAGATAGACTGCTCCTCTATTGTTGATTACATCTGTTTCTATATATGTACCGGAATTTTATTTGATATAAAAGATGTCACCCAGAAAGGGATGGTGAAATAGACTTTGCAGAGTGTCAACAAAAGTGTGAATTAGGAAAGAAAATCTCTGTCAATGAACTCTGTTAGGCAGCTCTGAAGCCTACATTATTTGTTAAAAGATATTTTAGTTGATTAATTTGTTAGATTTATGGTGTTAATTGTAATTTTTATACGATTAGGAAACCGGATCATCATACGTTTATGTTGCATGTTTAACTTTCATGTTAAGGAACTTTGGATGATTTTCTTCTATTGCTGTTGGGTGCGTTTTCTCTTTGATGAAATATCTGAAAATCAACGTTCCTCTAAGACACATCAACAGCCATAGAGTTAATATGGTCCCTGATTCTGCAACAGTTTCTGAATCTTGAAATTGCACATTCGAAACTGGACTGAGTTTCTTAAAGGCTGAATATGTTTAAGAGATTTTGATAATCATAATAGATTCACCGGCCACAGGTTTCAATTTTGCCAGACTCTTGTGGATAAGCAATTTCTTTAGAACGTTAATTCTATTTGATCTGCCGTAATTGATCATTTGAATGTCACACAATTTTATTAAAGGGAAAAATGTTTAGTCACCTTGGTGAATTGTTGTTTGACACGTATGGCTGTGGCCTAACCCCTTTGAAACTATGGGAATTATCTTGCAGAAATTTTTTCTTGAAGGGAGGTTCATATTTGGACCAGATGTAAGATCACTGGCACTGACAATTTTCCTTATAGTTGCTCCGGTCGCAGCTTTCTGTGTCTTTGTTGCAAGAAAACTGATGGATGACTTTTCTGATCACTGGGGGATATCCATAATGGCTGTAGCTGTTACATTCACAGTTTATGTGAGTCTCAATTCCTATCTCTCTCTTTCTCTCTTTCAAGTAGATATACGCACAATTTATGTCTCTATATTATCATATTTTATTGTAAGAAGCATTTCTCTAGAACTTGAGTGTATGTTCAAGTCTAAACAAGAAACTGAGTGTTATTGGAATCGACTGCTGTTGAATTCCTTGCAATGACTGAACGGCTTTCACTCTACAATGGTTGATTCTCGTGTCTGTGGATCTTCTTTGAGTCAAATGACACTTTAGGTATTAGGATGTTGCGTAGAGAAACTTGAATTTGACTCATTTGATGTGCCTGAAACAAAAATCTGATAATGTAATGGTTAACTGGTGAATAGTTTATGTCTGTTATAACCTTCTTAACTTCATTATTAAACTTGGAAACCTAGAATTTATGACATAAAAGAATCTAATTGCATGTTTGTTAGACAAGTGAAAATATTCCTCCTATAGTCATGATTTTCTCAGCTGCTTCTGCTTTATATAGTGATATATCTAACTTTAAGGTGACTTAATTTTGAACTAGAAGGATCAAATTGGTTGATATAATTTAATAACTTATCAATAATTTGAATGGCGAAATTTGATGCACTTGATGTAAGTTCTTTCTTTTGGTGCTAGACTCTCAAGTAGTCTACTGAATGTCATAATGGGAAAGTTTTATTCACAGCAATTGAATTTTAGTTGCCGCCTCATTGATGTTTTGTGATTTTGTCTTAAAAGGGTGTAAAGGGCTCTAATTTACCTTTTTCTGGGTGGTGCGGTCTTGGGCAATGATATGAACATGAATATATCGTTCCCAATTATGTGCTGATGCTATAATATTTTCAGGTTTTGGTTCTTCTCTTGTTAACATCTGGTAGAGATCCTGGTATAATTCCACGAAATGCACATCCTCCTGAGCCAGAAGGTTTCAATGGTAATCTAGATGTTGGGTCTGGGCAAACTCCTCAATTACGGTTGCCTCGCATGAAGGAAGTTGAGGTCAATGGTATGGTTGTCAAAATCAAGTATTGTGATACTTGTATGCTCTACAGGCCTCCTCGGTGCTCGCACTGCTCAATCTGCAATAACTGTGTAGAACGATTCGATCACCATTGCCCCTGGGTTGGGCAGTGTATTGGGCTGGTAAGTTGACACTATCATTTTTCAGTTCCCTTTAGTTTAGGGCTTCAATGAGGCTTTCCTCAGTCATTTGGAAAGTTGTTTCCGTCATAAATCTTACTTTTCATAATTCAACCACATAGGTTGTCAATGCTATGGAGAATTTAAAAGAACTTTCTGAGAATCTACTGTATTTTAAACATCTTCTTTCTTCTGGAGCTATTCACCTTCATGGAACTTTGTCCACTGATATTTTTCTTGGTGAACTAAACATGGACTAAATAAGTAATAAGCAAGGGTTTCTTTTCTCATTTTTGTTTAGGATTGCTTACCCTCAACTTTTTCCCCCCTATCCATTTGTTAATGGATTATATTTTGCAATTGTCATGCAGCGTAACTACCGGTTCTTCTTCATGTTTGTCTTCTCAACCACACTGCTTTGTATATATGTTTTTGCATTTTGCTGGGTCTACATTAGGAGAATTATGGAGTCAGAGGAGACAACAATTTGGAAGGCGATGATCAAAACCCCGGCCTCGATAGTGTTAATAGTTTACACTTTCATATCTATGTGGTTTGTTGGTGGCCTCACCGCGTTCCATTTGTATCTGATAAGCACAAATCAGGTAGTTACTGCCCCTTCAGATATAATATAGTACCTATCCTTCTAAATAAGTTCTTCACAAGTGTTTCCATATCCTTTGCAGACTACTTATGAGAACTTCAGATACAGATATGATCGACGAGCCAACCCTTACAACAAGGGAGTGTTCAACAATTTCGCGGAGATATTCTGCAGTACCATACCCCCATCAAAGAACAATTTCAGGGCGATTGTGACGAGGGAACCGGTGTTGCCAACCCGGTCAGTAGGCGGAGGGTTTATGAGCCCGAGTATGGGAAAAGCTGTGGATGACATAGAAATGGGGAGGAAAACAGTGTGGGGGGACATGGGAGCTGGAATGGATCATAATGAAGGTCGGTTAAACAACGAACGCGTGACTATCAAAGACGGTGACTTGAGTGACTTGCCTGCTGAATTAAGAACCACGGTTGATGAAGCAAGTGATCATGTCGGTAGAATGCATCCCCGGCGATCGAGCTGGGGAAGAAAAAGTGGAAGCTGGGAAATGTCACCTGAAGTTCATGCCTTGGCAGCCAGAGTGGGGGACAGCAACCGGGCGGGTGGCAGCACCAGCACCAGCTTACCAAATGAGAGCCAAAATGGCCATACGTAGCAGTGGTTAATGGACATAAAAGAGTAATTTAATTTGGCAGTGATGAACAAGAAAACAATGCATGGAAAATTGTTGTACTTGTATGTGCAATATGGGGGGGTTGTGGGGATTTGCTGGTGGATTGTATTTGTTGTGTTACACATTTGTGTTTTCAGAAAGATACAAGTTGTGTTGTTTCCAGAGTGGGCTTTTATTTTGCCCTGGTGTTGTACTACACACCTATCCATTAATTATAATCTGCATCCCTGAAACTTACCTCGTCCCCTGTTTTTGCTGGAGATACACAACTCATCCCTTTCAACAAATGCAATTACCAATTGAATCTACCTTATTAACATATTTGTAGTCCACATTGTCATTCTTGTTTCTATTAATCTGTAAGAAGGAGAACCCCGATCTGTTCTGAGTTTTTATTTTTTATTTTTTTAAATAATAAAATATTTTGAAAAATGTCGGTTGAGAGAAGACGAAACAGAAAAGAAAGATCAACCAAGAAGCTCAGTTTAAGTATACTTGACACTTGAGTTATTTAAATATCTAGTTAGGATTCGATATATGGCAGTATATATTAAGACTTTTCAAAAAGTGTATAGCTATGAGAGAATTAATTACTAAGGATATTATTTTTTTAATTTAATTAAATATATTACGGAGTAATAACTATAGTATTTTTTCTTAATACTAAAAGGCTCGGTTGGTTGCTCCTTGCAGCAATTGCCTGCGCAGATGGGGTATCGGTGGTGATTTGATTTCACGATTTAGCTTAAACGAGCATTAATATTATGATTAAGAATGTTTTTAAAATAATAATAAAATTGGAATTTTTAAAATTTGTGACAAGACATAACAGAGACGCTTCAGAGTTGGAGTCTGCAGGGTAATTATAGCGACTAAGAGCCTACATCCTACTACTCCTAAGCTAGGATGCCCATTACAGTCTTTGTCATTTTCTTAAAATAAATGAATTAATAAATTCTCAATTTTAATATTTTATCCGTCTCACCCTCTCAGTCCCTCCAACTTCTTTCTGGCTAATAGATCTCCATTTCTATGCTTCTTTGCCTCCGTTAAGTTGGGCACTGCGCGAGACTCTTCCAGGCATATTGTGGCTTCAGTACGAGTCCCACATAGGAAAAGTTTAAACAAGCTCTAATGTATATATAGAAGAAGCGCGCCGCTAGGCTCGTCCCTTCGGGGACATCCGATAAAATTGGAACGATACAGAGAAGATTAGCATGGCCCCTGCGCAAGGATGACACGCACAAATCGAGAAATGGTCCAAATTTTTTCTCCAAATTCATCCCCGACTTCGTTTCACTACTGGGTATTTCAGAGAGAGAGAGAGCTTTTGCGCGAGCGGTGGTAAGTTTTATTTAAACTGTGAATACAGCAAGTTGTTAGAATTTTTTGTTGGCGTATCGAATAACGCGATGCATTTCAAGGATGCCAGAAGTGTTGCTGAACCCAAGGATTCCGATGAATTTTCAGCCTGCGTTCAATTTTACCATTGTATGTGCCATGTCATGTTTCAAGTACCGTTGGTTTGCCTAAGCAAATTGTTCAAGTTCTTAAGGTTGAGAGTCTTGTTCAGATGTAACGACTCTTTCTTTTCGTGGGGAGCCTTATGTTTAACTGTTGTTGTCTTTTGAGCCTTATGTGGGGATGGTGAACTCTGAAGCCTAACTTTTGTCTTTTTGAAGTCTTTTTCTTGAAAGAAAAAATGAAGAAACAATAGAAAAGAGCAGAACTTTGAAGCTTGCAGCAGATGGTGGGCTGAACAATTTGCGCAATGCCTAGGCCATCTGAGTCATCTCCTTCTTATCGGGATCTGAATAATCTCTAGGTGTCAACTTCGAATATCTATCAAGAAACCACGTCAGAATGCAGATTCGTTTACAAAAGGTACAAAGGCAAGATAAAGCATTCGTGATCACTATAAAATAAGCACATAAAATATTGTCCACACAATCCTTCATATGCACCATGGGAAAATGTAACTGGAAAGCGATCCGCGTGAAAAACGCTAGCAAGGACAAAGGAGCAATGTGGCAAAGGATGCAAAGAAAGGAACTAATTTTTCAAAAAAATAATTAATATTTTATAGTATTTAAAAATATAATTAATATTTTAAATTAATTTTAAAAATATAATTAATATCATAAAATATTTAAATTATTATTATTTTATTATTTTATTAATAAAAATATAAATATTTATTTGATTTCTGACATATTATTTAAGGTTATATATATAATATTATTTTAATAAATTATACTAAATAAATTATAAAAATTTTTAATATTCGCTTATAAATTATATAAATTATCAATTTTAAAATTTATTTAATACTCTTTTTTAAACAATATAATACATATAATTTTTTAAATAATAATGTATTAGAATAAAAAGGTTAAGTGGGATAAATTGGCCATAAATTTATATTTCTGTCAGTAAAAAAAAATTATATTAATTTAAATATTTTAAAATACTAGTGTACTTTTAAAAATAATTTAAAATATTAATTATATTTTTAAATATTTTAATGTGTTAATTATTCTTTTAAAATTAATTTAAAGGGTTAGATGTATTTTTCCTATAAAAAAAGTAAAAAAAAATGGCATGGTCGGTAAATATGATGGAGATCGGGGGTGAAAATGTGAAAAGAATTAGCCCCGAGTAAGAGGGGTGGATGGGCGGTGGTTGGTGGATCCACATCAGCTCCACCCAAGCCTAGTTGTTGCTTTTACTCTTAAAAATATGTAAATGGCTGTGAAGGGCCAATCCATGCGGCGTCGCCTCGTGTCTGTTTCTACGCGGTCGTATCCGCCACCTCATCCCACCGTCACACCGATAAGTCGATAACAGATCCATGACTACTCAAATATGATTTATATTTTCTAAAACTTCCCCTATTATCAAACTGTTGGTACAGAATGTCTGTGAGGTGTACTAGGGATGCTCAGGTCATGATTTTTTTTTTATATAACATAGTCTTGATGAGTTTGACATTAATCCTCTCAAGTCAAAGCTAAACCCCCAAGGCTAAACAAATGAAAGTGAGCAGACATTTCATTTCTTCTATCCCTGCACTCCCTTTTATTCTTTTGAGCTGTTTTGGAGGCCCATTTTAATTTTTTTCAATGCACCGAATTTAAATATATTTTCATTATTCCATCAAGTTATTTCGGGGATCCAGCGTTCCAGCTAATCTGTCGAACTCTAATAAAGATTTATATTTATTAACAAATTATTTTAAATCCATCGTTGGTAAATTATCTGTACTTTTCGTTCCATTTTATAAATATGATATATAGAAATTATAGAGGGAAAAACTGGACAACTAGCCTAATCCTAAGGAACCCTCTTGTTCTTTTTAAAAGAAAAAATAAAATAAAATAAAGAATCCACTTTGTTCACCCTATTCCATCCTCACCCCTTTATATTAGCTCATATGCGAACCCACCGTGAGCTGCCTGTTTCCCTTTTTTCTCCCTTTGCCATATTCTCCCACCTTCTAGAATTAAATTACAAATCCTCATAAAATTAAATTCTCATAATTATATTTCTGAAAATAGGAATAATAGATGATGCTGATTGCTGACTAATCACGTTCCATGAAATAAGGAATTAATTGACAATAATTTGAGGAGGGAATTACCTTTTTTCCCCTGTATTTGAAAGTCATACTTGGGTATTTTCAACGAATTGACAGATTGACGGATGAGATGGGCAAGGAAAAACCAAAATGGAGGAATATCCGAAGCATATAACATGCCAGAGAATATTCGGCGGGAAGATCCCATGGCGTCCCCCTTTCTTCCCTTAAATACCCAAAACCAGCTCTCCCGCTCCCGACAACTCTCAAAATTCCTCCTCTGTTCTCTTCACCCTCATCCTCCCTTCCTAATTCCCTTCTCTGACAATGGCTCTCAAGGCCGTTCATGTGTCCGACGTCCCTTCCGTTGATCACGTCCCGGAGAATGCCTCTTTCTCCCTTTCCTCCACCCGCTTTTCCACCGGTTCGTCCTTCTATTCCCTCCCCATCTCTTTCTGCTTCATTTTTCGATTAATTTTTGTTCGCTCAATATCGCGTTTCGGTTACAGGTGTGGATATGAGTCGGGCCGGGTCAAAGAGCCCTAAGTTTCTGGTTATTGGACACAGGGGGAACGGCATGAACGTCTTGCAGTCGTCGGATAGGAGAATGAGAGCTGTTAAAGAGAACTCCATCCTGTCTTTCAACGCCGCCGCCAAGTTCCCCCTCGACTTCATCGAATTTGACGTTCAGGTCATTTTTTTTTGTCTCATCTTCTACTTGCTGTACGGTATCCCGCCCTCCGATTTTGTTTCCCGTTGTGTCGACGGTTTTTACTTTTAACGTTTTCCTTTCATTGTTTTTTTTATGGTTTTGAACCTCGAAATCTTATTTCCAAGAGATTTATCACCGGAGATTGATAGAATGTTAGTTCGTTGGTGATTTTAGCGGTGCACCGTCGCCGCGTCTCTCCCCGCCAGTAAGATCCGGATGCATCTCGTAGGAGAGAGAAGGGGCATGGTCCCACCTCATGTATCCTTCATCTGTTCTGTTCCCTGGGATAAAATCTCATTTCTTCTCTCATTTTCTCGTGAAATGTTGAAATTTGGCAACTCTTTCTAAGGATCGGGTTTTTGCTCTATAATAGTGGGCCGGTCTGGTGAATATCTTTTTTTGCGTGAAAATTATTTCTGTAGCAAGTTATAAGTCCAAACTGTGGCCCGTGTGGTTGTTTTTCGTAATGGAGTCTAATCATATCTTGCGGTGCCCCAATAAAGGCCTACTATATATTGGGTTTTAAAACTTTTTTTGGCGGGTAAAGCCCACTAGCCCACTAGCCCAGAGAGACAGAGAGAGATGGTACCTCGTTACTCCGGTCACTTTTTTGCCTGCTTTGTTCTAGTATTAATCATAATTTCATTATTGCCCTGATTTGCCACTTGGTGGGTTTTTGCCCATTTTGTTTTGGCTTTCTTTTGTTAAAACCTGACACGAGTGCAAATGTGATTTGCAGGTGACTAAGGATTGCTGCCCTATCATTTTCCACGACGATTTCATCCTCTCTGCAGAAAATGTAAGCTCGTCGTCTCAAACACGTTTTTAATTTACTTATCCGTTTCAATTAGTTTCGTCTTGATGATGAAATCTGGGCTGTGATTTTTCAGGGAACTGTATTTGAGAAGAGAGTCACAGACCTGAGTTTGTCAGAGTTCCTGTCGTATGGTCCTCAGAAAGACACCCGAGAGCAAGGAAAGCCTTTGCTCAGAAAAACCAAGGATGGAAAGATTCTCAAGTGGGATGTTGAACAGGATTATCAATTCTGTATCCTCCAAGATGTTTTCCAGAAGGTGGAGCCCACCCTGGGTTTCAACATCGAGCTGAAATTTGATGACCACATTGTCTATGAGAAAGAATATCTCGCTCGCGCCCTCCAAGCTGTCTTGAAGGTTTGAAAATGTTTTTTTTATCCTTCAATTTTAATGAGACCTTTGCTTTTCTGGTGTTTTTGTTGATCGATGTCTTATTTCATTGAACTTTTGGGATAGATCGTATTTGAATATGCCAAGGACAGACCCATTATCTTCTCAAGTTTTCATCCAGATGCGGCAAAACTCGTTCGTAAATTACAGAGCACTTACCCTGTATGCTCCTTGCAACTTTTAAGTTATAGAATGGATTCAGCATTCGGTTGCAACCTTAGTTTCTAATTTTACTTTTTCGTGTGAAATCAGGTGTACTTCTTGACAAACGGAGGAAATGAACTTTATTATGATGTAAGAAGAAATTCCTTGGAGGAGGCATTAAAGCTGTGTGTGGAGAACGGCCTGCAGGGAATCGTGTCCGAGGTTAGAGCGATCTTCAGAAATCCTGGGGCAGTAACCAAGATCAAGGAATCTAAGCTTTCTTTGATTACCTACGGCAAATTGAAGTATGTCCTCTCATCCGTGTTCTTGCTTGTTTGTCAGTTCTGTCACGATATGGATTTAACATGGACTAATGTTTTCTTGGATTTGTGTTACAGTAATGTTCCAGAAGCAGTATACATGCAACATTTGATGGGGATTGAAGGGGTGATAGTTGATTTGGTGAAAGAAATAACGGAGGCGGTTTCGGATATGATAAAGCCATCAAAGGTGGCTGAAGAGGAGGGTATTATGACTGAAGAGATGAGGAAGGTGGACTCAAAGCCTCAATTCTCACAGCAGGAGTTGACTTTTCTTTTGAAGCTAATCCCAGAGTTGATACAGATGTAGGCCAAAACCCTTTTAATTTACTTGGTCTTCTCACATACTCGTGCAGTCAATAACCCAAAAAGAACAAAGAAAGAAAGAACGAGGTGACCATTATACCCTGACCCGTGTAAATATGGTTTCATTTTGATTTCTGAGAAACACAGAGCGAATGTAACTTGAAGAGGTTGGTTATCCTCCATTAACTGGTCTTCGATTGTATACCAAATACGCGTGTGGAGTTCCCGACTTAAGTGGCGTTGATTTGTGCTTTATCTAATTAAGAAGAACAAATTGGCAATTCGACTTTCGGATATGAATATGATCTATACTGTCTCCAACTGATGATAGTTGAAACCAACATACTCTGACCAGCAACCTGAAGTTTGATATTCTAATACTCCTCTATTTCAATCTTAAATATAGTTAATTTTTATATTTATTTTTTTAAATTATATTTATTGATACTCTCTTAATTATTAGTATTTTTAAAAAAATATATTATATTAATTAAATAATTAAATATATTTTATATTAAAAATACGATGTGTAAAATATTAAGTCGTATACTTACTTTTTAGTTTAGTTCACATTGTTTTTATCACTACATTAAACCATGATTTTTTTCTAATTATTTTGCGACATATCAATTTGATGTCAGTAGTAACTATGGCATCTTTTTGTGAATAATAAAACTTCGATTAAGGTTTTCTTCAAAAAAAAAAAAAAGCTTGATTTAGGTTTGTGTCATTTTTTTTTTATATAAAATTTTTATGTAGGTTCTATTAGTCCTCTACTAAAGTTAAGGTACAGTTCTAAAATTTAAATAATATTTATAAAAGGTTTATGATCCAATGGGCCTTTTTAATCTATTGTGATCTTTTTCATTGGGCCTAAATCTTTTATTATCAAGACCGAACAATGGAGTCTTGGACAAGCTAATACGAATTTAAGAAATTATGAATAACTGAATAGATGTAGAATATGCGATATCTATAATTATTTAAATTTAAAATTTTAATTATTATAACAGCATAATAAATATAACATTTTTCTATGTACTAATGGGTTTGGTTTGAGTGATAAGCGGCTTGGTATCGCTTAAGCGATGTCTCGAGTTCGAGCCTTAACGTATGCAGCAAATCCCCGTTAGGAGACTCACCCACTATAGTCAGGTGCGTGACGCGAGTCAGATCCGGAGATAGTCGGGGCAAAGTTCCAGTGAACCAGATAGAAAAAAAATATATATATATTTGTCTAGGTACGTTGTTGACATACTAGGTTATTGACTTATAATTAATCGAATGTCAATTAAACCACCTCACGACCATTAAGCACACGTCACATATTATGATTTATGAGGGTTTGAAGCCTTTAATTATTACTGAGATCCCACCCCATCTTGATTAGTCTTTTGCATAGGTGACTTAAAATTTGCTATTTGACCTTTTTTTTTTTTTGGTTGGCTTGAGTCAATTCTTCCCTATTAGAGGATGATCAACCTAATAAGTTTTTTCCTTCTTCAAACAATATCATTTGGAGATACGTCAACACTCTGCTCAAATTGTTCTCCAGAGTTTATGTTTACACTGCCTCTCACACTTTATTTGAGAATCTTTTTAATCTTTTCCACTATCCTCTTGTTTGTTCATAGTTCTTTTGTAACGCACTCGTTTAGTTATTAATATCATTTTGCCCGTTATAAAAAATAAAAAAGAGGATGGATCAATTTTGTGGGGGCTAATGGATTTTGCTCAGATTCCAATTCTCCTCCTTTTGTTTCTTTTGTTTTTATTTTCTCGGACAGATCCTTTCTCTCATTTGTTTTCATTATCTCCACCATCTGTTCTTTCTTTTCAATTCCTTGCCAACCCTAGCTCTCATCTTTGCTTCTACTTTCTAAGACGTTACAAAGGGTTGCAAAAAATGGTAAGAGAGGAAGAAGAGAAGCGTCCGAAGGTATATGGGGTGTCAGCAAGATTGGCCAATTTTACTGTTGTCAATGTCATCACTTAGAAATATTTGAGAAAACTCTGTGAAGTTAGTTTGACTCTAACAGCGCAAGAGAGTTGCAAAACTAATTATTGCAAGAGGAAAAACTCGTTTTGAGGCTTATAAGGAACAGTGATACGAATCATCTGAGAAATGATAAGCAACGGTGGGCGAAAGTTCCTTAAATCGCAAGAAAACCTCAACTGTCTCATAGTTGCATATGCATCGCAACAACAATAAGAATCTTGAGTCATCAGGCAGGCAACAAACAAGCAAGCAAGCATAATATATAATATAAAATCAGTATCAGATTCCTGCAACCCTACAATTATGTATGAACTCCTCCGGGCACAAAGTATTGTGGCCAATTAAATTAAAACAGTATTAGGTTCTTTCAGATATATCACTTCTTCATCTTGCCGTGGTATATCTTCTTGAATATGCTACAAGCAGGTTTCATCGCAAAATTTCAACTCTCAAGAGCCTCTTTTTCTCTTCTTTTTTTCCCTTAGCCGCAGCAACTTGTTGACCTCACCAAGGTGTTCATATTCATAACTGCAACACCAATATATTGACAGTTATTTCATAACATTTAATTACTAGTAAGTTCAAAGCACATCATCGTTTAAAACACTTAACTTGGAATTGTAGTAAGCAATAATATATCAGCAATTTATCACATGGAATAATGAAGCATGAACATCATAAAAAGCCATTGTCATTTCCAGCATCTTTAGAGGGACAAAAGCCCATGTCACAAAAGTCCACTAACAGGGCTGACAAGTTTTTTTTTTTTTTTAAGATTCTTTCCTTAAAATTGAAGCAAACCCCCAAATTAATTAAGTATACGCCCAGAGATGCCTAGTTTAGTTTATATAGCACCAGTTATTACCCGTAGTAATTAAAATTTCATCCGCCAACTGCAACATATAAGCGGCTGGCTTACCTCATTTTTCAGATTCGTCACTAGCTATATATGTGAAGCCAGACATTCACACTCAAAGACAAAAAGCTACAACTAGTACGTAATGGCATATTAGATTATTAGTGTGAAATTAATTAGTGGGGTTCTTAGTTCGTGTGGCCTAAACTTGAGAAGTGCCCGGACGCAAAGGCACTTGGCATATTGCGGTTTGGGATCAGATTCAATTCTGCCTATATCAACTTTCACTTTCACTATCTAGCTCTGTGGTCCAGCCACGCCATAAATAGATTTGACTTCACCCAATATATTCTTTGTTCGTTTTTGATCTAGTTAATTAATGACCTTTTCTAGATCTCATAGCTCAGTGTCTGCTGCTTAATGAATGATATATCGGGTGAAACTCTACAACTCATTTATTATTTGATAAAACAAGTGGAAACAGACAACTATATATGAGTTCATGGGTTTGTTTACGTTAATCCAAGATGCCTAGTATAGATATTAGATCAACACTTGTTCTTTAGTTTAATGAAGCAAACTTGTCTCGCGAGGATCAATGGCAAGGAATCTGTATTGATAATTGCATTGGCAATATCAAGAACGAAAGAGAACAATGCTGTGTTGATAGTCCCCTCGACATAGTCTTGGGACTGCATACTTCATTATATTATTATGTGGTGAGAAACTGAGAAGAGAAAGATACGGAGGAGGAGAAAGATGCGTTCAAACTTCAAACACACGTGTAGAGGCGTCGTGCCTTACTGTCCTTCAATGTTTCGAGATTATTATTGTATGAGAAAGAAACTAAACAATGATCTGCAAATGAATATAGTATTAAACACGTCCGTTGCTGTCGTTTTGCTTTTTTCTTAATCCGCATTAGCCCCGTTGACTTAGTGTACTTTCATTTACCAGAGCGCAGAAGTCCCACACTGATTAGCTGCTATGTTCTCAAACTCTGAGGATTTACTACCAAATTTGAATATTTGGAAATTCATTTCACGTTTTATGTTAACTATATTCCATATTTTTAGAAACAAGCAACGTGCAAATATCTTGTTTACTTGCAATGCAAGTGCCGTAAAACAGTACGCCGAGTATAAAATTTCGGAGATTTTAAGCTGTTTTTAGTGGTCACTTTGTTGGATATTTTCTGTGTGATTCAATTCAAGTTAATTACATTAGTTTAGTTGGAGGGGATAATTATGCCCCGCATATTCCTAAATAATAATTAGTCAATTGATATGATCATGGATAAAATCCTTGAAATAATATTTAATTCTATTATGTCAAAAATAATACTTTTAAGTAAATTTACAACAAAATCAATTATTGTTTAAATCAATGAGAATGTAATCTCTGAATCCATAAAGATAAAGAAATTGAAAATACGGAAGTTGCTATGAGCTTGTAACATATGCGCCACTACACACAGGTTTTGGCAATTGAACTAAGCCAATCGAGTTAAAAAGATATGTTTCAATTATTTAATTACCTAAATTCTTATAAGAATATTTGATTTAATCCGTATTCAATTTTTTAATAATTAAAATATAACTGGATATAAATTTTATCCCCCAGCCTGCATTTCGTCGGTCACTCGACACCGAAAGGCTACATAAAAAAAAGGAAAGAAATTGAAAACGACTGGGTTTTTTTTTGTTCTTAAAATTCGTGGGAACATATCAAAATTATCATGAATGAAGTAAAATATTTTGTAATATATTTCCTGGGAGCCAAAAAAAAGAAGAAGCTCAAGATAGAGTTCCTTCGTGGGGGAGATCAAAATTTTTTGCCTTTCCTCTTTTTTCAATGCAACAGGCCACGTGGATATGTTACAGATATACGCAGTTAAAATGAAAAAAAAATTAAAGAGCAATATCATGAATTAAAAATACTTTATTAAATTTTTTAAAATAATTTCATTTTTCTGTCACACACATGTTGATGGCCGTGGTCGTGGAGGAGGCATGCTAAGTGTCTGTTTGGCACCTCGATTTGAGAATCAATTATGGGGCAAAACCTCGGTTTGAAAAATTTTCACACAAACAGCAATTTTTGTTGAGAATTGATTTTGGACAAAACCTCGGTTTGAAACCTAGGTTTTGAATAAGCTACTGAAAATAGCTTTTTCTTTGAAACCTAAGTTTTGGATTATCCAATTACTATTATACCCTTACTTTTTTTACACCCTCTCTCCTCTCTCCTCTCTCTTCTCTTATCTCTCTTTTTCTCTCTCTTCTCTCATCTCTTATCTCTCTTTTTCTCTCTCCTCTCTCCTCTCTACACTCTCTTCTCTCTCCTCTTTCTTCTCTATCATCTTTCATCTCTCTTACTTTTAATCATATCATACCCTTTTTAGTAATTTACCAATATAAAAAGTGATTCTACTACTAATCATCCAAACATCTTTATTCCCAGAATCTATTCTTCCCAAAATCTATTCTACCCAAAATCTATTCTCCAGAATCTATTCTTTCCATAATCTATTTTCCAAAAGCTAATCCAAACACACCCTAAAGATATTTGAGATTGCGTTTTAATTTGTTGGCTGGGTATAAGTCCCGTACACGTTTGTGAAGCCCTTTCATCTCCGTCCCAATCATCATCTTCTATTCATTTCCACTTGTATTACGATTTTTCCTCTCAACGTCGTTTTGTGTACTGAGTACAAAAAAAAGAATTCTAAAAAACATTTTCCGACGCTCGGCCTATCTATAAATTGAACAAAGCCTGTCCAACTCTCTGCTCACAGCCCAACGTCGTTTTACCTGTTCTCTCTCGTCTTCCTCGAATCATGGGTTTCCTCTGATTCAACCTAACCCTCACGCGACCCTTTCTCTCTCCCTCTAATAATAATCTCTTGAAGGTTTTGTGGGTGGCATTCTTAGAGATGGAGAAGCTCCCCAGCTTTGTCGTCAATGGTGGCATCAAGCTCCCCATTGGCTACCGTTTCTGTCCCACCGATGAAGAGCTTGTCATTCACTACCTCAAGAGGAAGGCCTTCTCTCACCCCTTGCCCGCCTCCGTCATTCCCGACTTCGACGTCTTCGCCGCCCACCCTCGCCGCCTCCTAGGTTTCTCCCTCCTCTTTCTGTCCCAGTTTATTGCGTTTGCGGTTTTTTTTTTTGGGTGGGGAATGGACAATGTCTTTTCAAGAACTCGAAATTCTTATGCCTTGTTTGGGGATTTACCTAAATTGAATCCGAACGGTGTGTTGAATTTGGTGATTGTAGGTGTCGGTGATTCCAAAGAGAAGAGGTATTTTTTTAGCCATAGAAAGGACGATATTCACAAGAGGCGTGCTGGTTCTGGGTACTGGAAAACCGTAGGCAAGGACAAGCAAATCATTGCTTCCGAGAGCAACCGAGTGGTTGGGTTGAGGAAAACTCTGGTTTTCTGTGAAGCCAAACGATCCCTTGAGGCCCGTATCCGGTGGGTCATGCATGAATTGCGTCTTCTTCCTTCTGAAACACCTTCCTACACATCACACCGGGTAAAAATTAACAGATTTAAGAGTAATGTCCTTTAGATATGGTTCTTTTTTTCTTGTTTATCAGTACTTGATGTCAATTTTGAATTTGGATTCAAATTCAGATGGCCGATTCAGACTGGGCTGTGTATCGCGTGTTTCAGAAGAGGAAGCTTAAGAGGAAAGTTGAGATATTAGAGGAGGATATTAAGCCCAGTTTCATAGATTTCACAGTGGAATATGGGAGTGACACGGGACCTCCCCCACCTAGTTCTCCATCTTCAAGTGAAGGCAATGAAATCGCTTCTAACAAGCTAGATTAGGAGAGAAGATGAAAGGAGCTTGCATTATTTAGATTTTCTTTATCCTCATTGTTATTATGGAGTCACCAAGAAGTCCTTAGGGATTAGAGAGAAACTCCTAATGCAAGAGCAGCGCAAACAACTGAGCTTGTTGATAGTAGTATTATTCACTAACTTGCTTTTATTAATTTGACATGATTACAGTGGGAAAAAGAGTATAGAATAATTATGTCCCATTAGATATAATGGAAGAGGTAAAGGTAGAAGTAGAAGCAGAAATGGGGTTGAAAATAAGTCCTAAAACGTGTTTGATACGAAGGTGGAAGTGGAGGGGAAATGAGATATAATTTTTAATTGTAATACATATTTGTAATATGAAAATACGAGAATACCCTCCATGGAAAAAAAAACTTCCCCAGCATACAAAAACCATCCCATCGGAAAATCATCCACCGGAAGAGTCAAATTCAGCAGCAACAATCAATCAAACTCAGCAATAATCAAATTGAAAAAAGTTCATTCATCAGAAAATCAAACTCAGATTTATCAAGAACTGCTAAAAAGTAATCATATTTTCATCATTCACATATTCAAAGAAATGAAGAAGATGAAGGCGTGCGAACGAACTCGCCATCAGATTCAGATCTGACGGAGAGATTTCGGCAAGCATGTGAACGAACTTGCCGTCACCATGGAGAGCACCGGCCAATACCACCATGAAATGATAAAATCGCTAGTGGCGTTACCTTCAACGACTCAGACCACCCAATGATAAAATCATCCCCGGCGAGCGCGAACGACAAGACTAAGGTCGGAGACGCGAACGAACGGGGAAGGAAGACTCTGTTTCAGGTTTGAGCTGTCGCTGGTGTCAGAGGAGGAGCGCCCACATCGAAAAACAAAGAGGGACTCAACCGGAGAACGCGACGATGAAGCTTCATTCTCGGCAAGGTCGATGGCAAAGAGGGGGAGGTGTCGACATCGCAAATCAAAGAGGGAAGCCAGAGAGGGAGTGTGTGAACGGTGGAGGTGGACGTGAACGCCGGAGGAGGAGGCCATGAACGGTTGGGTGGACGCCGGAGGAGGAGGCCGTCGGGTATGAGAAGGATGAAATAGGGTTGTAACGTAGATGGGTCAAATTGTCAATAAAACACGGGCAATATTTTTATCTTATTTTTTATATATAATTAATATTTAAATTTTATTTATAATATAATTTTATCTATAATTTTTTTAATTGAATAGAACTTTAGGCATAATTTTTTTAGTTTAATATAATTTTATCTATAATTTTATTTTATAAATATAAAAAATTATATTAAATTAAAAATTTATATATAAAATTATACTAAATTAAAAAAATAATACATAAAATTATACGATAAATAATATTATGATACTGGTCACATATAAAAAATAAAATTAAGATATTAAATATTATTTTATCTATTATCAATTAATAAAATAACTGAAAATATAATAGTTCATAAATCTATCTCCATAGATCTACCCAGAAAACCTATATAACTTATTTTGTTAAAAATAAAATTAGAAATAAAAATGGAAGACAAATATCCTAATTTCATTTCCATTTCTAAAAACACCAAGCTTTTTTGTGATCAAGAGGGAAATGATTTCTTGGGGGAAAAGATGATCCAAATCCAAAGTAGAATTATAAAATGCAGAGAATGGATGCAAAATGGAGGCATCCAAAGCTGGAAAAGAGGAAGGCTCTATGTTAATCTAATGGTAATGATGATGATCTTCGTGAAAATAAGGGATGCGTTGTGCGTGCGCGTGTGAGCTCATGGGCTTAAGTGTAAAAACAACGTAAAAATTAACAAATATAATGCAAAACTGGTGGCTTCACATGCCTTATTGCACGAAAAATAATGAAACCTCTTTTTCATAAATTTACTATGTGTCTATTAATAGGGTATTAATTAACTCGACCCCTTTAATATTCTTGCCTCCGAAATCTAATTCATAAATGTCTCAAACCCCTATCCATATGTTCTCGTGATTTTTTAATATCGCATCCCTTTCCTATTCCATAACGGCATGACCGTAGAGATCCAGTTCCTTGCAACGTTTGATTTCATTTTTTTTTAAAACAAAAAACTCAAATTGCCAGCCTGCGTGATTTTTGAAGTTTCATATTTTTTTTCTCATGAGTGTTTTGTTTAATTAGGCGGTAAAAATATGTTTTACTTCAATTGGGTGAATTACTGTAAACAAAATTAACACATATCTAGAACATAATGACTAGTAAAAATAAATATATATTTTTGTTACAAATCTCACCATAAGAGTTGTTTTTTTTGGCGTTAGAGGTCAACATTAATATAAAACTTATTACAAACAGTGCGCCTAATTTTCTAGGCTCTGGAAAACTTGTAGGTTTAAGTAACAATATTTGAAGGAGATGTTGTCTTGTTCTTGGCCGGAAATGAGAAAAAAGAGAGTGCTTCTATGGTAGTTAAAGATTGGATCTGGAAAGAAAAACAAAAAAGTGGTAAAAAAAAATCAAGAAGAAGGGATATTGAGGGAAAACAGAACATGTGACTGTTGTGGATGAATAGGGAATAGTACAAAAGAAGACTACGTTAGTTTCCCACTTGGAAGAAAAAGAAAGAACAGAGTTGTGTGGCCGGCACCTATGATCTATACATGTTTTGACCAGAGCTCATTGTGTTTGAGGCATTCATTCGTATTAAAACATTACACCCCCCATTTTTGAATATTCACTCTTGCTTCAACATCAAGCAACACTGACTTTTTGACCCAACCACCCCCTCTTTTCCAGTCTTCAAACCAATAACCCAACTCATCATCACCAACGTTTCATGCCTTGCCTTCCCATATTCAAGTACTCTCTCCACTTCTTTAAAAACAACAAAGACCAAGCCCTATTGCTTCTTTCTCAAGCTTCCCTGTTCCCCAAAACATCGGTATTCCCAAAGATAAGCAAGTTTTCCCTGTAATAACCTGGCACGCCTTGTGATAGTTCTTGGTCTTTCAGTAACCTAGGAATATGGCCACGCTAAGCAATTAATTATTGTGATTTCCAGCTACATGCTGGCCACAATCCATAGGTCTCAAACGCCGCTTCCTTCCCTCATCTCCATAAAAATCATACACTTCCTTGCAGATTTTATTTTAATTGCATGTATATTGCTGCGCCCGTCGGTCGTTTTATGGGTCAAATGAATCTTGTCACACATGTTGACGTCTTCCCATTCCGTGGTAGTTTAAATTGATCGGATTAAGAAGCAAAGGAATAGCCGCTTAATCGCTCTGAATTCCGCCTACAGCCAATCTAATTGAATGAGATCCCAAGTCAGACATTTTAACCGCGATTTTCCAAACACCACATCTTTCATTTTTGTCACCGTCAACAAAATATATAACACAAGAACGTTGATAATCTATCTGCTGACTTCCAATTATTTAAAAGAATGCATGCCATCGCACGCATTATATTCTATTATATATGAAACGTGTCAAATTCACGTCTAAATCCCTTATTAGAACAGGAAGGAATTGAATGTCCCACCTCAAAAAAAAAAAAAAAAGGAAAAAGGAAGGGAGGAAAGAATAAAATACATTTTCCATGCCTTATTAGATTAATTATCATGACGTTTAATTTAGACAGCTAATTTCAATTGCACACTGAAACTTCGATGTTGATATTGATCCATTTACGATTTTATTTCTAGAATGCTTTGAAAGTCAAAATAAAAACAATTTGTCATTGTTTTTTTTTTCAAACTTTTCACAATCCGGGAAATTCCTTTTCATTAGTAGTATTAATCTATCTTGGACTTTAGATTTAAAAAATTCAGCAGAGAAAGACTTGTAGAAGAAATATAAAATAGCTATATACGAAATGATTTTATGTTTATAATATAAGCATTTTTAATTTCAAAATTATTAATTATATATGTCCTTTTACTTGATACGATTTGACTACAATCATATTTGGTAATTGTTATGTCTAATTATTTTAAATAAAAAAAATAGTATGAATTTTGACATAAGAGAAGAAGGGCAAAAGTGTAAAAGGAATGGGGAAATGAGGGTGATGCAAGGAGGGGCAGTCAAAGTAGGGCACAGGTGTGGGTTGTGGAATGCGCCATATTTGTTTGCGTAATCATATATCATCTTTGACTCTTTCATTGGTTCCGTCAAAACCCCACCGCTTTTGACACTGACGTGATTCGCCTCTTCCCCAGTTCCCCCACCCTGCATGCGCCCCCCACTTCCCCAAATCCTCTCCCGCACATTCACATTCTTCATGATCTCCTCAATGCTCTCCCATTCCCTCATTCTCTCCGCTTTCGCATTTCGCATCTTTCTGATCTGTTTTTGCCGCTTTTAACTCTGCTCATGCTCCTTCATTCTCGTTCAACATATGTAGTTGCTTTTCTCGCCGGAAATCGAAGCTGAGGTTCTGCCTGATTTTACTGCGAAGCAAAACCAAGTGGCCTCCGTTTTCTTCCTTCTCTTTGTTGCCGCGTCTTTACATCTTCTTGTAGACTCATTGTGTTCGGGTCTCCGGAAAATGAAGTCCTCGCTGAGCATGTTGAGGAGGATTTCATTTCACAAGAGCCTTGGCAGAGAGAAGACCGATTTTCAGCCCTTCACGGTGTCCGATGAGCTTGCTCAGGTTGCCAAGGTACTTGTGCGACTTGTTCCTCCATTTTCTGTCTCAATTTTCGTTTAGTTGCCGAGTGTCTTCTCGCGCCAACGACTTCTGAGGCAAACTAATCATTGTGAGAATGCGACCAAATAAAGAAAGAAAGGACACTTGCACGAGAGTGCTGGCATTTTATATTCAGATAAGATTTGAGAGATACTAAATTTCTCGTGGTCGATACAAATTTCAAAAGTTTACAGGGTCGCTGACAAATTCCTCTGTTCGGATGATTAATTCTAAGCTTGTTATTTGTGACGATTTACTAACGAGCCCGTTCGGTTGCAGCTTACTTGTCTGTTTACATAACGGATTGGAGATTTTTTTTCCTCCCTTTTTTGGTCTCCCTCCTTAACTAAAACGAGATGTTTATGACGGGTTTACCTTTCATTAATTCTTGATTGGTAAGGTAATCAATATTTTTTTGCGAACTTTTTACATTCACATTAGTAACAAATCTCCATGAAAGATCATCTATAGACGCGAACCTTTTAGTCTGCAAGGTAGATTGGTAATGCCTCCTCCCTGATAGATCCTCTAGAATTGATGAAGAGTCCCCCCAACACAACAATTTTCTTTTCAATGGGGCATTCCCACCCTCATGCCCGATTAGCGATCTTATGATTACATTGTAAAATAAAGTGTGATAATGCTTGCAAGGAGTTTACTCTCTTCTTTCCTCCTCTACGGCTTCATTATTTTTAAACATTGTATGCTTTCTTCTCCACTTGGCAGGACATGCAAGAGATCAGAAACTGCTATGACTGCTTGCTTTCTGCTGCTGCTGCAACGGCCAACAGTGCCTATGGTAAAAATTCAGTTAATAGGTCAATGTATATTTCCCATTTTTATATCCTTTTAGATATGTTCCCCCATGGTTTAGCTTTAACCTTGCTTTTTCACACCCAATTTGGAAAAACAGCTCATAGCAATTTACTTCGGTGTACCAGATTTGAGCACACGTTCTTACTGAATCTGTGTGTTGCGACTAATGTTTTACATTAATGAAGTAGAAATCATGAAAATATCTGAAATCAACAGTGTTGTAAAAACTGGACAAATCATTGAATCAGGTTAAAAAGCAGTTCACTGTTTAATAGTCCAACCACAATTGAACATTTTTTTGCTATGTATCATAATATGTATAATAGTCTTTTATTAAATGAATATATTCATTGCAGAAGAATGTTTATAATAAGATATAAACATTTAATAATGTGACATTAGTTAAAGTATTTTGCATATGACAGCTAATTTATGTGAAATAAGTGGAGGAGGGTCCATTGAACGTAATGAATCTCAACCATAAAATACCAACACTCTCATTTGGACAGAAAATTGGAAAATCAGTACAGAACCTATAAATTTCTTACCTTTTCTATGGGCTACCTTTTGAATTTGTGAAGTTATTTTTTCATATTTTTTTCTTGATGAATCACGATTTGTTGAGATTATTTTATTGTAGCAGTTCCTCATGCTACTTGTGTGTCCAGAATTCTCTGAGTCACTGCGTGAAATGGGTGCTTGTCTATTGGAGAAAACTCCAGTTAATGATGATGAAGAAAATGGTGAGCAAATGTTTCATGACTCTCCTAGTTGATACTTCTTGCCTCATGCTAGTTATTTCAAGCTATGGATAATTTCTGCTGAAGATGGAAGTGGTTTGCAGGTAAAGCTTTGGAAATGCTTGGAAGAGTGCAGATTGAACTTCAAAAGCTCATTGATAGCTATGTGAGTCTTTTGTTTGGGTCCAAGCTTCTGCATACTTTGCTCTTGTTTGACCATAATGCATTTACATGAGCCTTGTGTTGATTCTATGCTTTATGTTTCTCAGCGTTCTCACATAATAGTCACAATTACAAACCCCTCAGAGTCTCTTCTCAATGAACTGCGGACTGTTGAGGTTCGTCTATATACTTCTCTATTTCAGTTTTCTCCCCTTTTAAAACAGTTTGGTGTGGGAGCAACTGCTCTATTAGTTTAGTGCCATTATATGTGTCCCCTTATTGTCTCCCTTAATTTATTACACTTCTAATGATTTTATGTGGGATGTATATACTGAAACGTATAGTATCAGGGCTTAAATTGATGCATGCCACGTATTACGATTTGGGGTAGATGCTGTTAATATCTCATCATGCCCCATCATTAACTCGATTATTTCTGCTATTGATTGGATGGATATGCATTTCCATCCATATATAAATAAGATGAGTTGCTGTGGTTTCTCAGTCATTTTCCTTCATAAACATCCAGTTCTTTCTATGTGAAATTTGTTAAACCTCTAAAAAGTTATTGCCTCTCACATTGGGAAGCTCATGTCATATTGCACATTCAAAATGATTAGTCGGTGTGGTCTAATTGTGATTCTTGCTCCACATTCACACATTCACATAAATATTGTGCACTCAAATATGTCTGAAAGCTGTTGTTAATAATAGGTTTATGTATTACGCATTAGGTAACTGTAGTAGAATTCTCATCAATGCTGAAACAGAATACAATTTAACTACATAATAATAAAAATACCTTTTGCCCTATTGTTCATTCATGAAAAGTAAATATTATTCTTGGCCATTCCTTAGTCACGAAAAATCCATCCTTGCTGATGTCCTTTTGAAATTGGTGTTTGCCTTGTAAAAAGTTCTGCTCAACACTCTTTTATACATTGAGCTTGGTGGCTTGTAATTCTACTGTAGAAATGTCTTGTTCCTGCTTCTGAATGTCCTTTTATTCCTGACACAGGATATGAAGCGGCAATGTGATGAAAAACGGTCTGTGCTTTTCTTTGCTAAGTGCTAATTTTTTCCATATTATAGGAACATTCCTGAGTCTCGTGCATTTTTTTCAGAGATGTTTATGAATACATGATTTCCCAACTTAAAGATAAAGGTCGGTCAAAAGGTGGTAAAGGTGAACATATCACCTCACAGAAGTTGCAATCTGCTTATGATGAATACAGAGAAGAGGCGACACTCTGTGCTTTTCGGTTAAAATCTCTAAAGCAAGGCCAGTCCCGAAGTTTACTAACACAAGCAGCACGACACCATGCAGCTCAGGTTTTCTTTTGGTTTATTGTTAAACATTTAATCTTTGGCACTGGTTCTTATCTGAATGTTGATTTATCTTTTTCAATTATGTTGCTTCAAATAGTTGAATTTCTTTCGGAAGGGACTTAAATCTCTTGAGGCTGTTGAACCACATATTAGGCTGATTACCAAACAGCAACATATTGATTATCAATTCAGCGGACTTGAAGAAGATGATAATGGTGATTCTGAGAATGACAATGATGCAGATGAAGGTGGTGAATTGAGTTTTGATTATGCGTTAAACAAGCAGGGGCCTAACATCTTTTCCACATCACAGAACTCAGCAGAGGTTAGAAACTTCTGTGGCTAAAATTTGTTTGGTGTATTGCTTATTTGCATTTTGTTTCATTTGCTTTTATACTTCCCTCCATGTGCATGTCTCATGTCATAATATTTGTTACTGAATCTGACTAGTTAATCCATCTTATCTCAATCTTGGGCTGTTTATCCCAAGTGGAGAAGAGTCTACTCGTTCATATTTTTGTGCTTCCCATTCTAAAAATTTTGCTGGTGCTATTCATTATTTATCAAATATTTTATTAAAACCCAGCCTTGTATGGAACTGTCCATAAAATACATACTCAGTCTGTTTTAGTCCAATCATAGAGTATAACATAGATTTAAACCCGTTTCTAAATTTTCCTGTTGTGCATTGACTTATCAGATAATGCCTAATGTTAACAATGTTCATGTGGCACTATCACGATAATTGTTTGAAATCTCAGTTTTACTGTGTTGGTGAAGAGGGTTCTGCCATTTGACCTTAGTCATCTTCTAAAAATTTGTGTTTCCTATTTTTGTGACAGATGAGTTTAGGCAAGAAACAGGCAGATCTTAAAGTCTCGAGTAAAAAACCTAGGGTCAGCAGCTATTCAGATTCAATTATTGCAGAAAAGAAGTTTGACCCAGCTGAAAAAGTGAGGCAACTTCTAACTTCGACTTCATCAAAGTCTAATACCTATGTACTTCCTACACCTGTGGACATAAAAGAAAATACTGTGAAAACAAGCAGCTCAGCCCCCCGCACTAGTGCAAGTGGACGTTCACACAATTTGTGGCATTCTTCCCCACTGGATGACAAAAAGATCGAGAAACATTTTAGTGATGGTAAATTGTGTGAACCAACTATCTCCAGAGCTCAGTCTGGTCTCAAAGAAAGCAACACCCGCAACACATCCACTCAGCTACCACGCCCTTCCAGGGAGGGATTGTCGCCTCCACAAATTGGCGCTTGTAATGTTTCTGATACTAAGAAAATCAATAGACAGGCCTTTTCAGGTCCATTGCCTAGTAAACCACTGTCAATAAAACCTTTATATGTCAGCTCTTTAGTATCAACTGATTCGGCATCTGGAGTTCTTTCTCGATTACCAATGCCACATCTTTCATCTCCAAAAGCTTCTCCTAGTGCTTCACCTCCCCTTGTTTCTTCTCTGGGGATCAGTGAGGTCCATGAGTTGCCTAGACCCCCAGATAATCAACCCGTCAGACCGATGAAATCATATCAGATTGGTCACTCTGCTCCATTGGCTTTGAGAAATCAAGAGCATTCTGTAACAAACAGATTTCCTTCATTTGCTTCAGGTGCAGCATCCCCACTTCCAACTCCACCTTTACTTGTCCCTCGAAGCTTTTCTATACCCTCTAGCAGCCAGAGAGGAATGACATTACATGCTGCAGAACTTTCGGATGCTCCCCAAGTTCCGCAGAGGGCCGAAGAAATTGCATCACCTCCATTAACACCTTTATCCCTGTCAGATATCAAAAGAGGACCAAGTATATCTGGCCTGGCTTCCCATTCCAGCGGAATTGAAGGTAAGCTACTGCTGTTAGAGTTTTGGTTAAATTTTGCTGAATATTCTGAATATGAAATCCAAAATATAAGTCAGCTGGAGACAAAATATGAAGTAACCTTTTGTTTGTAAAAATGAATGACGTGCATCACTTGGTATGGTAATGGGCAAGCAATTTGGATGGACTGATTATCAGCACTCGCTGGTGCCATCTGCAAGCTGAATGTTTTTCTTGCTGAAAGCTTTTAGAAAGTAGTTGGGACTTTCGAAACTTTATGCTACAAGCCTTAACACTATTGCTATTTTGTCTTAGAATGCATATCTTTGACTAGAGTACAAGCAAAATTATCCTGATTATGAGGAAATTTACGCCTTGTGTAGTCATTTACCTTATCCTATTCATTGTTTTAATCGGAACTAAAATTATCCTGATTATGAGGAATTTCAGTGGATGCAGGTGGGAGCTAAACGTCGCGCACATATTGTATATAGAGACCGAAGTTCTGGGGGTTTACTTGATGCAAGTGGAATGAATCTCGACTGCATCTATGGAGTTTTGCCCAGGAGGGTGTGTAGGGGGTCTCATAATACTAGCAAGGATGTGTAAATTTATTCTTTTTTAAAAAATATATATATAATGTAGATATGTTTTGTTTTAGTGTTGATGAGAACTAAACTCTACATGATTGCGCCATTATAATGTGTCTAATGTCTTTGGATGAAGAATTTTGTTAGCTTCCACTAGTATCGGCCGTAGTTGATGCCAATCATTTCTTAGGTTCGTTTGGGATGTGGAAAGAATTTTTGAAGGAATTGAAATGCGAATGAGACTGAAAATAGAGGGAAAAATTGTAAGTGAAAAATTATAATGAAAAATTAATGTTTTTTTAATACGAGATATATTACACTATATGATTTAAAAGTAGTTTGACTCGTGGAGGAGAGGTTAATAGGATCAAAAGGATGCTGATTCAGGCCATAGGTGGATGTAGAGAAGGTTACTCCATTACGACGTCGGATGGATCTGGAGTGTTATTTTTTAAAAGGATTGAGCGGCCCTCAATTTTTTGTTAGATATAAGCATTTTTTTATTGGATAGAATTTTAGTCAGCGTACCTATTATTTATAGATTTAACTAGGTGAGACATATGATTATTTAGACAGTATTTGAACTCTAAAAAATATTATTTTATTGTGGTTTTAATCGCGACGTTTAGGGAGGTGAAACATCCTCCCTTAGACTCCTCAGAGTACACTTACGGAAGCGATATTAGCTTGATATATCTTAACTTAAGCCCAGAAATTTAAAATTTTACTCTTAAGTTCCTTATTCTGAACCTTTGATTTGAGAACTGATTAATCTCATTCTACACATCCAAACAAGGCTTATTACCTATCCACGTAATGCCCCAGATGTGTACGACTGGCTTGCCAAATTTCATAGCCAAACTCCTTCGTTTACTAGGTCAAACTGAGGTCAGAGCACTGCTACCTCAAGACCTGCGAATTTCTCCCTTAATTCCCCATTCACAAATTGAACATGCCAAACAATATTTATTATTGAATAACAAAATGTCATACAACAAAGCATACACCAAATTCTCTTATTTCTATTACATCTCTTCCTGTCTAAAATCCGGCAGCATAACTGCTACAATTCTTCTTTAGAAAGTAACCGATGTTGTACCGATTCGGTAATTCCCTCATGAGAACTACCATTCTACGTAGTACCCAGGAAAGACTGGATGAACCTGCTGGGTCCACTCACTTCCAGCCTCCTTAGACAGCACTACGTACACAGTAGTATCAGTTCCTTTCCCTTTTCCTGCTTCCTTGCCAGAATTTTGGCAGCCTAACGGCGTCTCTTAAGATTCTCAAAATCCACTTCAGCATAACCTCCCTGTAATGGGTTATGGATGGGGATGAGATTCGGGGGAATCCCAGTAGCAACAATCATAACAATATATGTAATGCAGTGTGATAGTGATTGCTTGTGATTGTGTACAGATAAGTATGCTGCGTGCTTCCATACTCAATAACATATGATCATAGCATTGCAGTAGAGCTTCAAGCATAACATATAAGACAACAATCCAACCAAACAATAGCACAACAAATCACAAAGCCATTACATAAAAGCAAGGATTAGTTACTACCTCAAAAGCTTAGCAGAGCTCTACTATCTCTATTCTGCTTCCAGCTCCGCCAGAACTTCCTTTCTTTCTTTCTTCCTCTCACTTTCTCTCTCTAGCACCTCCTCCTCTCTCTAAAAGGCTCAAAACCGTGGGATGCATGAAATGGGAGGGGGAGGGGGTATTTATAGTTTCCTTCAATGGCATTCCTGTAATTTTGAAGCCATATGAACTTGTGGTCCTGGTTTTTCCTGGAATTTCCTATTTTCTTTTATTCCTTTTTACTGCATCATGCATGACATCATCCAGGACACCTCACCGGGACACCTCAGCGCCACATTTATCACATGTCTGAAATCCTGGACACCTCAGCAGCTGACTCAGCATGCTGACTCACCGGTCCAGTCTCTTGCCTCGTAAAACGTGTCCTCAGCTTTATCTGCTTTCTCCAGACTAATGCCATGTGCCGCCTGGAAGAGGCCTTGCACGCTTCCCAATGCTATCCAGATAAGTCCCAGACTTATCTGATCACCTCCTCGGTTTTCGTGCCAACCGAGTAACTTTACTTTACTGAAAAGTCATTAAATCATTATTTTAATGTCACTTTTCCCCCTGAATCACTAGGCCTGCGTTTTTGGGCCTGGGAATATCATCTTGGGTCTCTGATCCAGCCCAAGTACTCTGATGGCACGATTCCCAAGAAACACCACTTGGCAAATTACCAAAATGCCCTTAGTCTCTCTTTCTTTACTTTACTAGGTCTAGGGGCATTATTGGCTTTTCACCTCTTACCAGAGTACTCTTTGACCCTGGTCAACTATCCAGATAACTTCCCTGGACTGTCTAACCTTAGGCAAATGACCAAAATACCCTTTACGCATTCTTCAGCTGTCCTATAACATAGGGGCATTTTCGTCATTTCGCACCTTTTTCCCGGACACCGGCCCCTTTTACCACTGGACTGATCTAATGGGCCTGGGCCTTCCCTGGTGTCACTAAAGGCCTTAGAAACACTGTATGGCCTCTGGCCACAGTCCGATCATCTCTATTCGGACTGCCTTTCCCTTACCGATTATAACTGTAAATTCCCATCTTCAGGAATTTTTACAGAAAAATCGGGACCTCAAATCAAAATTCTGTGACTCCTCATTCAACCCGGAATCCTTTTCTCTATCTCCCGGTATTTTTAGATATTTTATCCGGACCGGGCTGTTTTGGCCTGAAAAAGCACTCACGCGCACACTTTTCCAAAATGACCATTTTACCCCTGGTCACATTTCTAATTCTTTCATATACATAGAGACCTCATATGCACATTTCACAGTTCAGTAAAATGATCAGCATAATTTTCTCTATTTTCTGGCAAAATATGGTACTCATCGACTACTAGCCCGATCTTTCCCATAATTACGATTTTGCCCCTACATTCTCTTTCTGGCCTCATTGCTCATCTTCTCATCCTTTATCTTAAGTTCTAGAAATTCTCTTTCAATAACTCATCCCTTAAACTCTTCGGGAGTCATCATTACTTGAAAGGCTCGACAACCCGCCCATATCAGGTTATCTTACACAGGAGCCAGCCAATATCAAGCTACCTGCAGAATTCCTAGGCTTAAGACTTAGGATATTCCTCACATTTCTCATTTTGAACCTAGGTGAACTGTCCCGATCTCCTAGACCAAAAATCGGGATGTTACAATTCTCCTCCCCTTTTAAAAATTTCGTCCTCGAAATTTTAAGGGATACCTCATCTTTCCTAAAGAAAACTTCTTATTGACCTATACAGCTATGTGATTCTTATAACGCAGTCATATCTATAACCAGTAAGATCATCCCTCTCTGTCTTATTCGCACTCCAGTGATGGTCTAGAGGAGCAACAGCTTGGTCCCAGACCTTCCACATGGATTCTTAGCAACTAACATCTCTCATTATAGTTGCTTACAGCTATCCATGTTCTAACCCCTCATACAGCAACCTCATCACTGAGCTAAGACAGATTTATTATCTTACTAATTATTTCTCATGACTCATTATAATAACCACATTCTCTAGATCAGAAAAGAACTCTTCGTCCACATTATCATCTAGGCATATAGTTCCTTACAGCTCAGTCGCCCTTACAGCTATGGTTCCTCTTAACCATTCTTAGGGTCGACCTCAGGGGAAATTTGGAGACTCTGTCTGTGGTAAGAGCAAACACCTTTCCTAGGAATGTCAGCATTCATAAGCAACTCTCGCCAAGTGGCCTTTCTCTCACCACTGAATTGCCCTGTTCGACACTCCTTGGTGCCATGGCTCACCATTTTGACATCTCTGCTCTCCAACCTGATCTTCTCCTTGATCAGTCCCCTGCCTGAACTATTGCCTCTTTCTCTTGCTATTCATTGGCTTCACAACTTAAGCTACCTCCCAGAGTGCTCTTAGCCAATGCTTCCCTACCTCTTTCTCTTGATCCTAGCGAACTTCAGTCGCATGGATCTCATTCCTCATCTCTTACTATCATTTCTATCCTCTAGGGTACTCTACCCTAGGTCTATCACTTCTCTGTGATGGAATCCCTCTGCTTAGGAAATATCAGCCCATCACATCTCTAGCCTTAGGCCATGTCCTAGGATCATTCCTAGACAAATCTTATTCTAGCTATCTCATTATAGCTCATCAATCTTTGCACCTTTTTAATACTATCTGCTCTCCTTCTTATGGACAACTTACTGCACTTATAAGCAGTGTCCATTTCTTTCATATCTTACCCCATCTTGACGTAATTTCGGGGTCTACCTTATCTCACTTTCTCATTTAAGAGCTTTACCTCCACTGGGCTTTTCTAAACCTCTATGTACTCTAGGGAAATAACCTTTCTACATCAGAGCATCACTAAGCCAGAACCTTCTGTTCTGTGCTAGAATCTTATGCTCTGAACTAGAATCCTGTCTGGTTTATGCCAGAACCTATTGCTCTGTGCCAGAACCTCATGCTCTGATACCAAAATGAAACATCCTCCCTTAGACTCCTCAGAGTACACTTACGGAAGCGATATTAGCTTGATATATCTTAACTTAAGCCCAGAAATTTAAAATTTTACTCTTAAGTTCCTTATTCTGAACCTTTGATTTGAGAACTGATTAATCTCATTCTACACATCCAAATAAGGCTTATTACCTATCCACGTAATGCCCCAGATGTGTACGACTGGCTTGCCAAATTTCATAGCCAAACTCCTTCGTTTACTAGGTCAAACTGAGGTCAGAGCACTGCTACCTCAAGACCTGCGAATTTCTCCCTTAATTCCCCATTCACAAATTGAACATGCCAAACAATATTTATTATTGAATAACAAAATGTCATACAACAAAGCATACACCAAATTCTCTTATTTCTATTACATCTCTTCCTGTCTAAAATCCGGCAGCATAACTGCTACAATTCTTCTTTAGAAAGTAACCGATGTTGTACCGATTCGGTAATTCCCTCATGAGAACTACCATTCTACGTAGTACCCAGGAAAGACTGGATGAACCTGCTGGGTCCACTCACTTCCAGCCTCCTTAGACAGCACTACGTACACAGTAGTATCAGTTCCTTTCCCTTTTCCTGCTTCCTTGCCAGAATTTTGGCAGCCTAACGGCGTCTCTTAAGATTCTCAAAATCCACTTCAGCATAACCTCCCTGTAATGGGTTATGGATGGGGATGAGATTCGGGGGAATCCCAGTAGCAACAATCATAACAATATATGTAATGCAGTGTGATAGTGATTGCTTGTGATTGTGTACAGATAAGTATGCTGCGTGCTTCCATACTCAATAACATATGATCATAGCATTGCAGTAGAGCTTCAAGCATAACATATAAGACAACAATCCAACCAAACAATAGCACAACAAATCACAAAGCCATTACATAAAAGCAAGGATTAGTTACTACCTCAAAAGCTTAGCAGAGCTCTACTATCTCTATTCTGCTTCCAGCTCCGCCAGAACTTCCTTTCTTTCTTTCTTCCTCTCACTTTCTCTCTCTAGCACCTCCTCCTCTCTCTAAAAGGCTCAAAACCGTGGGATGCATGAAATGGGAGGGGGAGGGGGTATTTATAGTTTCCTTCAATGGCATTCCTGTAATTTTGAAGCCATATGAACTTGTGGTCCTGGTTTTTCCTGGAATTTCCTATTTTCTTTTATTCCTTTTTACTGCATCATGCATGACATCATCCAGGACACCTCACCGGGACACCTCAGCGCCACATTTATCACATGTCTGAAATCCTGGACACCTCAGCAGCTGACTCAGCATGCTGACTCACCGGTCCAGTCTCTTGCCTCGTAAAACGTGTCCTCAGCTTTATCTGCTTTCTCCAGACTAATGCCATGTGCCGCCTGGAAGAGGCCTTGCACGCTTCCCAATGCTATCCAGATAAGTCCCAGACTTATCTGATCACCTCCTCGGTTTTCGTGCCAACCGAGTAACTTTACTTTACTGAAAAGTCATTAAATCATTATTTTAATGTCACTTTTCCCCCTGAATCACTAGGCCTGCGTTTTTGGGCCTGGGAATATCATCTTGGGTCTCTGATCCAGCCCAAGTACTCTGATGGCACGATTCCCAAGAAACACCACTTGGCAAATTACCAAAATGCCCTTAGTCTCTCTTTCTTTACTTTACTAGGTCTAGGGGCATTATTGGCTTTTCACCTCTTACCAGAGTACTCTTTGACCCTGGTCAACTATCCAGATAACTTCCCTGGACTGTCTAACCTTAGGCAAATGACCAAAATACCCTTTACGCATTCTTCAGCTGTCCTATAACATAGGGGCATTTTCGTCATTTCGCACCTTTTTCCCGGACACCGGCCCCTTTTACCACTGGACTGATCTAATGGGCCTGGGCCTTCCCTGGTGTCACTAAAGGCCTTAGAAACACTGTATGGCCTCTGGCCACAGTCCGATCATCTCTATTCGGACTGCCTTTCCCTTACCGATTATAACTGTAAATTCCCATCTTCAGGAATTTTTACAGAAAAATCGGGACCTCAAATCAAAATTCTGTGACTCCTCATTCAACCCGGAATCCTTTTCTCTATCTCCCGGTATTTTTAGATATTTTATCCGGACCGGGCTGTTTTGGCCTGAAAAAGCACTCACGCGCACACTTTTCCAAAATGACCATTTTACCCCTGGTCACATTTCTAATTCTTTCATATACATAGAGACCTCATATGCACATTTCACAGTTCAGTAAAATGATCAGCATAATTTTCTCTATTTTCTGGCAAAATATGGTACTCATCGACTACTAGCCCGATCTTTCCCATAATTACGATTTTGCCCCTACATTCTCTTTCTGGCCTCATTGCTCATCTTCTCATCCTTTATCTTAAGTTCTAGAAATTCTCTTTCAATAACTCATCCCTTAAACTCTTCGGGAGTCATCATTACTTGAAAGGCTCGACAACCCGCCCATATCAGGTTATCTTACACAGGAGCCAGCCAATATCAAGCTACCTGCAGAATTCCTAGGCTTAAGACTTAGGATATTCCTCACATTTCTCATTTTGAACCTAGGTGAACTGTCCCGATCTCCTAGACCAAAAATCGGGATGTTACAATTCTCCTCCCCTTTTAAAAATTTCGTCCTCGAAATTTTAAGGGATACCTCATCTTTCCTAAAGAAAACTTCTTATTGACCTATACAGCTATGTGATTCTTATAACGCAGTCATATCTATAACCAGTAAGATCATCCCTCTCTGTCTTATTCGCACTCCAGTGATGGTCTAGAGGAGCAACAGCTTGGTCCCAGACCTTCCACATGGATTCTTAGCAACTAACATCTCTCATTATAGTTGCTTACAGCTATCCATGTTCTAACCCCTCATACAGCAACCTCATCACTGAGCTAAGACAGATTTATTATCTTACTAATTATTTCTCATGACTCATTATAATAACCACATTCTCTAGATCAGAAAAGAACTCTTCGTCCACATTATCATCTAGGCATATAGTTCCTTACAGCTCAGTCGCCCTTACAGCTATGGTTCCTCTTAACCATTCTTAGGGTCGACCTCAGGGGAAATTTGGAGACTCTGTCTGTGGTAAGAGCAAACACCTTTCCTAGGAATGTCAGCATTCATAAGCAACTCTCGCCAAGTGGCCTTTCTCTCACCACTGCATTGCCCTGTTCGACACTCCTTGGTGCCATGGCTCACCATTTTGACATCTCTGCTCTCCAACCTGATCTTCTCCTTGATCAGTCCCCTGCCTGAACTATTGCCTCTTTCTCTTGCTATTCATTGGCTTCACAACTTAAGCTACCTCCCAGAGTGCTCTTAGCCAATGCTTCCCTACCTCTTTCTCTTGATCCTAGCGAACTTCAGTCGCATGGATCTCATTCCTCATCTCTTACTATCATTTCTATCCTCTAGGGTACTCTACCCTAGGTCTATCACTTCTCTGTGATGGAATCCCTCTGCTTAGGGAATATCAGCCCATCACATCTCTAGCCTTAGGCCATGTCCTAGGATCATTCCTAGACAAATCTTATTCTAGCTATCTCATTATAGCTCATCAATCTTTGCACCTTTTTAATACTATCTGCTCTCCTTCTTATGGACAACTTACTGCACTTATAAGCAGTGTCCATTTCTTTCATATCTTACCCCATCTTGACGTAATTTCGGGGTCTACCTTATCTCACTTTCTCATTTAAGAGCTTTACCTCCACTGGGCTTTTCTAAACCTCTATGTACTCTAGGGAAATAACCTTTCTACATCAGAGCATCACTAAGCCAGAACCTTCTGTTCTGTGCTAGAGTCTTATGCTCTGAACTAGAATCCTGTCTGGTTTATGCCAGAACCTATTGCTCTGTGCCAGAACCTCATGCTCTGATACCAAAATGAAACATCCTCCCTTAGACTCCTCAGAGTACACTTACGGAAGCGATATTAGCTTGATATATCTTAACTTAAGCCCAGAAATTTAAAATTTTACTCTTAAGTTCCTTATTCTGAACCTTTGATTTGAGAACTGATTAATCTCATTCTACACATCCAAACAAGGCTTATTACCTATCCACGTAATGCCCCAGATGTGTACGACTGGCTTGCCAAATTTCATAGCCAAACTCCTTCGTTTACTAGGTCAAACTGAGGTCAGAGCACTGCTACCTCAAGACCTGCGAATTTCTCCCTTAATTCCCCATTCACAAATTGAACATGCCAAACAATATTTATTATTGAATAACAAAATGTCATACAACAAAGCATACACCAAATTCTCTTATTTCTATTACATCTCTTCCTGTCTAAAATCCGGCAGCATAACTGCTACAATTCTTCTTTAGAAAGTAACCGATGTTGTACCGATTCGGTAATTCCCTCATGAGAACTACCATTCTACGTAGTACCCAGGAAAGACTGGATGAACCTGCTGGGTCCACTCACTTCCAGCCTCCTTAGACAGCACTACGTACACAGTAGTATCAGTTCCTTTCCCTTTTCCTGCTTCCTTGCCAGAATTTTGGCAGCCTAACGGCGTCTCTTAAGATTCTCAAAATCCACTTCAGCATAACCTCCCTGTAATGGGTTATGGATGGGGATGAGATTCGGGGGAATCCCAGTAGCAACAATCATAACAATATATGTAATGCAGTGTGATAGTGATTGCTTGTGATTGTGTACAGATAAGTATGCTGCGTGCTTCCATACTCAATAACATATGATCATAGCATTGCAGTAGAGCTTCAAGCATAACATATAAGACAACAATCCAACCAAACAATAGCACAACAAATCACAAAGCCATTACATAAAAGCAAGGATTAGTTACTACCTCAAAAGCTTAGCAGAGCTCTACTATCTCTATTCTGCTTCCAGCTCCGCCAGAACTTCCTTTCTTTCTTTCTTCCTCTCACTTTCTCTCTCTAGCACCTCCTCCTCTCTCTAAAAGGCTCAAAACCGTGGGATGCATGAAATGGGAGGGGGAGGGGGTATTTATAGTTTCCTTCAATGGCATTCCTGTAATTTTGAAGCCATATGAACTTGTGGTCCTGGTTTTTCCTGGAATTTCCTATTTTCTTTTATTCCTTTTTACTGCATCATGCATGACATCATCCAGGACACCTCACCGGGACACCTCAGCGCCACATTTATCACATGTCTGAAATCCTGGACACCTCAGCAGCTGACTCAGCATGCTGACTCACCGGTCCAGTCTCTTGCCTCGTAAAACGTGTCCTCAGCTTTATCTGCTTTCTCCAGACTAATGCCATGTGCCGCCTGGAAGAGGCCTTGCACGCTTCCCAATGCTATCCAGATAAGTCCCAGACTTATCTGATCACCTCCTCGGTTTTCGTGCCAACCGAGTAACTTTACTTTACTGAAAAGTCATTAAATCATTATTTTAATGTCACTTTTCCCCCTGAATCACTAGGCCTGCGTTTTTGGGCCTGGGAATATCATCTTGGGTCTCTGATCCAGCCCAAGTACTCTGATGGCACGATTCCCAAGAAACACCACTTGGCAAATTACCAAAATGCCCTTAGTCTCTCTTTCTTTACTTTACTAGGTCTAGGGGCATTATTGGCTTTTCACCTCTTACCAGAGTACTCTTTGACCCTGGTCAACTATCCAGATAACTTCCCTGGACTGTCTAACCTTAGGCAAATGACCAAAATACCCTTTACGCATTCTTCAGCTGTCCTATAACATAGGGGCATTTTCGTCATTTCGCACCTTTTTCCCGGACACCGGCCCCTTTTACCACTGGACTGATCTAATGGGCCTGGGCCTTCCCTGGTGTCACTAAAGGTCTTAGAAACACTGTATGGCCTCTGGCCACAGTCCGATCATCTCTATTCGGACTGCCTTTCCCTTACCGATTATAACTGTAAATTCCCATCTTCAGGAATTTTTACAGAAAAATCGGGATCTCAAATCAAAATTCTGTGACTCCTCATTCAACCCGGAATCCTTTTCTCTATCTCCCGGTATTTTTAGATATTTTATTCGGACCGGGCTGTTTTGGCCTGAAAAAGCACTCACGCGCACACTTTTCCAAAATGACCATTTTACCCCTGGTCACATTTCTAATTCTTTCATATACATAGAGACCTCATATGCACATTTCACAGTTCAGTAAAATGATCAGCATAATTTTCTCTATTTTCTGGCAAAATATGGTACTCATCGACTACTAGCCCGATCTTTCCCATAATTACGATTTTGCCCCTACATTCTCTTTCTGGCCTCATTGCTCATCTTCTCATCCTTTATCTTAAGTTCTAGAAATTCTCTTTCAATAACTCATCCCTTAAACTCTTCGGGAGTCATCATTACTTGAAAGGCTCGACAACCCGCCCATATCAGGTTATCTTACACAGGAGCCAGCCAATATCAAGCTACCTGCAGAATTCCTAGGCTTAAGACTTAGGATATTCCTCACATTCCTCATTTTGAACCTAGGTGAACTGTCCCGATCTCCTAGACCAAAAATCGGGATGTTACAGGAGGCATCTTAACTCTTGGGTACTTAAATTTATACCTGAGGGTAATAGACGGCTCGTCTTACCTGACATTAGTATCGTCTAATAGAAAAGAAGATTTTGTCTTGCCCTTAGATTATAGGTGAGCCTAATTTTTTTTTTAATTTACAACAAACAAAAATATTAGTATCGTCTAGGAGAAAAAAAGATTTTATTTTGCCCTTGGATTATAAGTGAGACTAATTTTTTTTTTTAAATTTACAACAAACAAATCATTTTATTCGAGATTTCATGCTTTGTTTGGCCGTGAAGGGCAACTTGATGTGAAGGGCAACTTGCGTATACTTCTACACCGCATAAAATAAAAACAAAAAAAGTTGGAACCATAAAATATATGGCGTAAGTTGATTTTCAGAAACAAAAGGGATAAACTCTTGAACCGAGCTGGAGCCGTTTTCGATGGAGAAGGCAACCCCGCGCTGCATGCCCACTTCACTGCCATCTCGCAGTGGCACTCCCTTCCCTCAATTTCATCTGCTTACTTCCTCAACTCTTCACAATCACAATTCCCTTCGAATCTCCCTTCCTTCTCACTCTCTGTTACGCAGGCGTCTCCCCGTTAATTGCTCCATCCCCGATAGCAATCCTTCCAGTAAGTCATTCATTTTCTATTTTACCCATAATTACTTCTCTCCTGCTTTTTTGCTCTCCTCTACGTTGTTTCCTATTTCCAATTTCCCTAGTTTCTGTTGAAAATTTCCCCCTCTTTGTAATGGAAATCCTTGCCGGTTTTGACTCTAACTGATATAAGCTTTCCAATGAGCACGCCGAGATGCTGGTAATGATATTCAACTCTGCTGGTGGAGCTTATTGCTTGCCTTCCTGTCCCTTACTCGCATGCTTAAGCATTCTTAGGCATTGGGCATATTTAATGTCATTCGTGAACCGCTAACTAGATAAAATAAATACACGATAAATAGGTTAGGTTTGCGCTGAGACACTTGGGTATCTGATAAAACCCAATCTTAAGCGTTTAATTTGCTTACTGGTCTTGTTTTATTTATCTGCCCGCTCTAGATTCAACGACCAATGTTGCTGTCAAGGATACATCTCTTGCAGTGAAGGTGAGATCCTATTCCCTACTTATATTAGTAACTAGTACTAGTTAGGTTGCTTTGACAAGAGGGAAAGAATCCGCCTTATTTATTCCATGTGGTAGATATGATATGGAAAACTATAAACTATTTTTGTTAGAGTTGTTCTTTTCCTCATGTGGCTTAAACATGAATGTACTTATTTTAACTCTTCAGTTTTAATTCAGAAGAAAGCCGCAGATGTATCCCCTGAGTTGAAAGGGACCTCCATATTTCTTCTTGGTAAGAATTGGTACCGTCAATTTCAGATGTTCTGATCTAACTTATCCAGTACCTTGCTGCTTATCATCTTTTTTTCCACCCCACTTTTAAATGAAGGTATGAAAAGTTCTGTAAAGATCAGTATGGGGAGGCTGCTGGCGGATACATTACGATATTATTATTTTGACAGGTATCTGTTTGTTCTCTGTAAACATGTTTAAAAGAAAATAGGTAGCATGCTAATGGTGGTTGAGCTTGAGATTTGTGCTTCGTATCCAGTGATAATTTGGTTGAAGAAGCTTCTGGTGGTGCATCTGCAGTTCAATCCTTCCGATTGAGCGATGAAAATGGTTTTCGTGAATCTGAGGTAAATGTTTCAGACTTAATTCATGTTACCTGGTGTTTCATTTGATGCATTCTCGACTGTTATCAGTTGGATTTGGTTTATTGCCATTGACTCAGAGCCAGAGCCATACCAATTAAAGGGTGTGGCCTGCACGTGTTGGCTTCTTCTAACTATTAAGGTTGACGCATATGTCATGTTCATTTCGTCTTGATTAGTGGTCAGGGTATAAAGGACTTATGTCTTACATGACATATGCTGCAGACTGAAGTATTGAAGCAGCTATCGTCTATGGGTCGACTAGTAGTTTGTGCTGGAAATGGTGCAGTTCAAAGTTCAACAAATCTGTATGGATTTATTTTAGCTATCTGAGTGACAGTGACTTATCGTTACCTTCGTGTATATCATGATGCCCGTTCCATTTTAGCTCCCATATCGTTCTAACTTGCTTTCAAACCTTTATAGGGCATTTCTGAGACATGGGATTACATTGTGGATAGATGTACCCCTGGACATGGTGGGTAGGGATTTATTCAACAAGAGTGAATTTTCTTCGTTTGAAATATCTTCATCCGGGTCTCAAGAAGAGGTGGGTTCCTTCCTTTCAAATTTTAATGATGTAATTTGAAAATTTGGATTTATTCATGGGAGTTAAGGACTCTTATCAATGATGCTGGGATAATTGATGTCAGGTAATGAGTCAACTAGCTGCCCTGTACGATAAATACAGAGATGGTTATGCTACAGCTGATGGGATTGTTTCGCTTCAAAGTATAGTACCCTTGATATAGTCATTGTTTTGTCTGTTTTTTTTTTCTCCTCATCAGATGGGGCGGTTGGGTTTTGAAGGGTTTTTGAGCCATCTACTTGTTTGTCCTCCTGAGTCATGACAGAGCCTTTGTTTGCAGAAGTAGCCTCTGGCTTAGGTTATGAGGACTTGGGAGACATCACAGGAGAAGACTTGACTCTGGAGGTGGTATTTCAGATTCAAGCCTGGTTGATATAGTTGAGAGCGTGTCAGTCAGGTTGCTAATCCTTGCACTGATTTCAGGTTCTCAAGGAGCTAGAGAAGCTGACCAGAACCAAGAAGTTGATCGAAGACGCTGCAAGACCTTTTTGACTTGCCATATTTTTTCCTTTTTTGTTTGATTAACCATTATGCTTCCTTACCATTCAGTTTCCCTTCCAAGTCATCTTTTTCGGCCTTTTGGAGCTTTGCATGTTCGGTTGGCCTTATATAAAGCAGCTCGGCCGTTTCACTCGTTTCTGCGTTCTACTTAATGCGACGAGAAACAAGCTATTGTATCTAAAAATAGAGAAAGAAAGATTATGTAAGCCATGTTTGGTATTTATTCGGCCTGAAAATTTTTAAATTTGTGTAATATGTGGATTGTGTTTCTGATATTATTCAGTTATATTTATCTATTTAGTTATTTTTTTACAGTAGATGTATATTTTTCATTTGTTTTTTTTTTCTGTACCTAGGATTCAAGTATAACTGGCGTGGCCGTGTGGTGTAGAGAACAACCAAGCATTTGCACGTGCCATGAAAAAACTGAAATGAAATGGTTTCCCATCAGTTTCATCTGGTATTAGATAATAATTTGACAATTTATAAACCATTTTGATTTTTATTTTTGTATATATTACAGTATCTCCTACTCGATTGGTGAGAGATTAATTTCTCAGATACTATAGAGGCTCAGTTATGGGTGACTCTCCGATTAGACCATTTTTTTTATTGCCCACCCGGTTCACCGGAGCTTTGCCCCGACTACATCCGGATCCGACCCGCGTCGCGCATCTGGCTATGGTGGATGAATCTCCCAACGGGGATTTTCTACATTCGTCAAGGCTCAAACTCGAGACCTCGCTTAAGCAATACCGAGCCGCTTACCACTCGGACTAACCCCCGTTGGTTCGATTAGACCATTTTAATTGAATCCATTTTCAGGATTGCTTTCATGTTTGTGCTTTTTCCAAAAACTGTTTTTTTTCATAATGGGCCGTTCGTCGAACAGAAGAATGTGGGCCTCTTTGCCTTCGTTGATCCACAATGCTTTTCAACTGGGGGTCCAATCCTCGTACAGGGGTCGTGTGTCTGCAGTAATAAATATTGGGATGTAAATCTTATAAAAATATATATATATTGGGATGTAATTTTGTAGATAACATTTTATAATAATAATGATAATAATATAAAAAAACTATTGAAGGAATCGAGATCATGAAGGGATGATCAGTTGATCACGTGACTCTCGGAATTTGTTTTTCTTTTGATGGTTCTAAAAATACCCGTCTCTTTGTTCGGTCAAAAGCTTATCAGAATACTTTAAAAATTTATGGAAACAAGGCAAGGAGAGTTTTTTAATAATGAACCGATTCCTTCTCCTTCAGCTTATGAGCATTTGGGACCAAATTATGCGACTCAGGAATTGTTGATGTGTTACCGACCTAACATGGAAGTTTCTGTGCCGGTGTCAAGTTTGGGAGTGGGTGCCCCTTGTTCCTTACATTCAACCTCAGAAACCAGGACCATCCCATTTCTCATACGTGTTCCACTCTCTTTTCTCTATTCAACATTCTGTTTTTTTTTTTCGCCGGTTCACCGGAGCTTTGCCCTGATTATATCCGGATTCAACCCGCATCGCACACTTGGTTATGGTAGGTGAGTCTCTTAACAGAAATTTTTTGTATACGCCAAGGCTCAAACTCGAGACCTCGCTTAAACGATACAGAACCGCTTATCACTCGGACCCGTTAGTAACATTTTAGTTCTAGCTTCTTCACCTCAAGTCCTGTGCATTTCCCTAACCCATCCAATCAAATGTTCTATTCAAACAAACAACATGTCTTCTCCTTGGCTCAAACTCATTTGAGATCCTTCCATGTCTTAATATTTTACTAAATAAGTACTTGCTGCTATGCCATTGTTTGTCTTGGTTAACACCACATTTTATTTTTTACTATCTTCCTTTCTTCTTTTTTTTTGGTAAATATCTTCCTTTCTTAATATTACTATGAAATGTCAATCTCATAGGTTGCTGCGTGAAACTGCTGCTACTCGGTTAGCGGCTGGGGTTTGTTCAAAAGCCCAATAGATTTTTACGTCTTTGCGATAATCATTTCTTCCCTTTGAGAAAAAAAGAAAAAGAAACAAACTGATAGCCAGATAATATGATCTCGCAAAATAATGTACTTACAAGTAGTACGTTTTCATTATTCATTCAACTATTTAATAACAAGTAAATATGCTCATTTCCAGAGCAATATTTAGATTAGGCCAAGAGTGTAGGATTGTTTTTTTTTTTTGGACTGCAAGAGTGTAGGATTTTACGGCCATTGCTTAATCATTAATGGTACCAAACCCTGTGGATCCCAGCGGTAACGAAAAAGAAGGGGAAATGTAGAACAAATAAAGACTGTCCCCAATAATTAAGAATAAGTTAAGGAGGAAGAGCACGGGAGATAAAGGAAAAATGGAAAAAGCCTGAGAAACGCAATGTTGAATATTTGATATACAAATCGAAATTCGAAACCCTCTTTAAATTATTAATTTTTTTTATTCAATGATAATTAGGGGCGAGAAATAATAGCAAGCAAAGCGGGGATGGGGGTGGGGATGATGACGCTACGCTGGTATTTTGGCATTATAAACATGGGACTGAGCGTGAGGGTTTGCATTTCCACACGGCCATGGGTCTTCCTCCTCCCGCAAAGCCCAACTTCTAGACCTAGCTAGCCCGTACGGGCTTACCTGATATTATCATCATCTTTACCCTCTGCAACTCGCAGAATTAAGGAAAAAAGACATCGTTTTAAGAAACACCCCTTTATTGAATTATTTGTCTATTCTCTTCGATTTTTCTTCAAGTGATTGTTTGATTTGAAGTTGGAACTGCAGAGGGTGTATTGATATGATTTATCACCCGGATTTTATGACCGCCAGTTTCGTTGGTGCGTTTGCTCACTGGTTACTTTTGGGTTGGCCTCTACTGCGTGTCGCTTGACGATTTTGATCACCAAGTTTGGGTTTTATTGGACTTAGTTTGTTTATGCTTCAATCTGGTCGGTTTTTGGTTTGTGGGATTGTTGGAAAACTTTTTTTTTTCCCGGTGGATGTCAGTTCGTCTCTGCTTTAAACTCGTGGAAAAGAATAATATCAAATAAGTTGTTGCTTGCGGTGGATAAGAATGATTCAAAAAGCTTAAACGGCTTGCGGTAAATGTGTTACGCGCAAGTCAGCCCTTCCGTTTTCTTCATCTTTTTGTTAATCGTTTCATAAGAAATCTTCTGGGCATTTATTGATCATCTTACTTCAGCTTCAAAGTTTCCTTTCAGATCGATGTTTGCTTTAACTTTGTTGTTTCTATGAGGTTGCTACTTTCTTAGCCCATCCCTTTCTTTTCGGCCTACCGTAATTGATCAGGCACGGTCTTCCTCTTTCCCCAGTCATGCGCACTTGACTATGGCCAAAACTCCTGTATTTTCCTACACCTTACTCCTCGTCCTCCAGATATTTGCGGCCCAGTTATATGAATCTTTGTTTAATTGAATTGAGGATTCCAAGTGTGATTGTCAAGGGTCTGATTTAACTTAATCAAGGGGCGATTGACTCCGAATTAGTGTAATGCCGAGATTTATTATCTTAGAAAAGTTTGGGATACTGCTATCCGTGTCTTTTGTTGTGATTGTTTGGACTGTTTGTGAACTCTGCGGAATAGTGTACCTTTTCAATTCTTGTTTCATGCATATGCGCTGATCTCGCTCCCCGACATGAACTGTTTGTGCTTCATCTGTGGCCAGTATGGAGATCGCATGATATGTGCCCATTGTAGTTCTCAGATATTTATCAAGTCCTTGATTTCCTCTATACCTACAGCGGAGGAAGTGGTGGTTTTAATGTCTCATGTGGATGCCCCTGTTAGTACGTAGTCTGAGATTCTTGTCAGTTTAGAATTACTTGAGTAGGATTAGTACATTCCAGGTTTAGTTGCAAATAGGTAGCTCAAACTCTTGAATGGTAAAACAGATCAGGGTGGAGGTTGAGATTCCCCTAGTTAGTTGAAGATTGTAGGTAATATAAAGAACCACACTCAGGAATGAAATTGATGTTATAAGCAAGCCACTTGTTTCTCTAGGAAAATCAGGGTTTGTGTTACATTAGTGATGGGCTTGCCACAGATACCCTTAAGTGCAACTGCAGAAGAAGTTGCACCGGCGGCATCTGTTTTGCATGGCTCTCCACAGTTTTCTGATGCAAGCTCCTCTGATATTGGCAATGTGCATAGTGGAAGTACTAGTGGATTGGCTGCATATCCTTGGGGTTCCCCATTCATTGATTTCCCAAAGAAAGCCTCATTGGAAATTTCAAATACATCTGATAATATGTGTTATTATAGAGGAGCCATCGAGGTGACTTCTAATGTCCACGGCCTAAAGATTGGTTCTTCGGATAGCAGTTGTTTTCATGCTTCAAGAAATGGGCGAAGTATTCACACCCCGGCTTCTAGAATTGTGGGTTTTGAATCTGGCCCAACAAGTTCTTCAACTGATGAGTTCACTGGAGCTCCAGCTACTAATTTTCATTCTTCTGCTGTTACTAATGTCACAGCCAATGATACTGAACCTGCCAGCTCATTGGTCAGGAAGCGACTACTATCACCATTGAGCAGTATGCTCTCTCCAAGCCATTTCAAAGGTGATCCTCTTGACATTGGCTGCAGAAATATGGGGAGTGGCTCCCTTGTTAAGAGTGATAATTTCAAAAATACTGCTGCACAAGATAACAAGAAGGCAAATATTGGAAGTAATAACAGCAGTAACATGCCTTCTTGGTACTTTTCAAGTTGCTTGGAGAAAAGAAACATGCCCCTCAAGACAGATTCCTTTTTTATCAGCGATGGTCCTCTGCTGGAAAATAGAGAACTATTAGCCCATGGCAGTTGTCCTTCCACACCTGCAGTTGACCACTTTAGGGAATCAATGCAAGTAAAATTCCCAAGCGACATGATGCCCACATCCCCAATAGTGAACTCACCTCCACTTTCCTTCTCGCCTCTTGGTCCTAAATTTTCTGAGAGGTTCAATGCAGTCGGAGGATGCAGGAATACTATTATAGAGAAGAAGAATTGCAGTATTACCCTAAAAAATGTAGAAAACTCACTGGACAAATCTAACTTATGCCCTAAGGAAGATAAATTAAATATTGCAAGCAAATCAATTGAAGATGTTGATATTTTGTGCAAAGACTTCTGCCCATCTTCTTTGGATGATAATGCTGATACAAGTTGGCAAATAACTAAAGAATTAGTGCCCACCTCTCACTCCATGAGGTTCAGCAGAAGTTTGAGTGGGCTTCCAATTAGGAGGTCCTTGGTGGGTTCATTTGAGGAGTCTCTTTTATCTGGCCGCTTCTTATCTGGAAACTTAAGTAAGGTTTGTATATATGCTACTTTCTGGAAGTGATGTTGAGTAAATATTTATGAATATAGGATTGGTTAGTTTAGGAAATTGACATGTTGCTTATAGTTTCTTCTTTTGTTTCTGTAGAGAATTGATGGTTTTCTTGCTGTGCTAATTATTACTGGGGGGAACTTCTCACCAAAATCGCAGAAGCTTCCATTTTCAGTGACCAGTGTCGATGAAGATTGCTACCTACTGTATTATGCATCAATAAATCTTGCTGGAAATTCGTCACCAAACAAGGGTAGAGGGCAACAACTGAAACGAGGAATCAGCAATGATGATTCACAAATTGTCAAAAGTCGCTTGCGTATTCCCATGAAAGGACGGATACAATTGGTATTGACATACTTACAAGTTTCACAATTACAACCCTTTATCCAATGGCCTGCAGATCTTCCTAGTTAACGTTTCATCTTATGTTTTTCAAAGATGCCCTTTTTTCTTTCTATTATATAGTGTTGTTTTGATGCTCAATTTGTAAGTTTTTTTCAGGGGATTTGTCAACATTACTAGACATTGTGTTAAAAATGCTTTATTCTTTATTATTAGACTTATTTGCTCTCTGCAGGTTTTAAGCAATCCAGAGAAGACTCCCCTTCACACTTTCTTTTGCAATTATGATTTGAGCGACATGCCAGCTGGTACCAAAGTAAGATGTCTCAGTTTGTGTGAATCGCTGGCTCCTCTGAGTTTTCTTTATTTTTTAATACCTGGTAGTGCTTGCAAGTTAAAAATATAGGTTCAGATTTGCTCATTTCGAACCACTTCAAATTTATCTGGCATTTAATCAGCATAAATGCTTAATGCTACATTCATCAAGCCTTTCCTATACGAGGTTATATCTAACAACATTTTATTGGCCACCTTTATCGAACAACAATGAATGCAATGCTGTGGATTATATAAATCATGAACTGGATCTGCTTCATTTTTTCTCTGCCTGAGTTTGATTAGTGCTTTTGTCTCCTTTCAAACCTATGGGATTAATTTGTTTATCAACGTCTGATTTCATTTTCTGTTCATATTTGAGTAGACATTCTTGCGGCAGAAATTCACCCTTGAATCTTCCAGTTCAACTTCCTCTCAGCCAAAGCAAGGTCTGGCTACTCCAAATGGTGGAATCATGGGTAAGGAGATCCCAGAAAAACGGAAGTATCATGACCAATGTGAAGAATCAATGCACACAGATGCAGTTGACATAGTAAATAAAACAGGATTGATGAATCAGAAAATTGGAAAGGGCTCTAGTTTGGTGGATTTAATTAACGAAGAGGAATTGAAACAATCTCCCAACATGAAAGTGGGAATTCCTTCCTTAGTAAAGCTTGATGATGGCTGTATTTCTGATAAATGCAAGAAGGATAACAGAAAGGAATCGTTCTGGGATAAAACATATGAAGAGTCCAGGAAATCACCGCACTCCTGTTCAAAAGTTAATGAGAATAGTAATAGTGCTGGCCCACTTCGTTATGCTCTTCACCTCCGGTTCACATGTCCTTCACCCAAAAAGACTACAAGAACGTCACTTCAGAAATCCCGACCCAATTCACTTCCAGAAAAAACTGGATTGTATGTGGAAGGGGATCGGAGGTTTTACTTATATAATGATTTGAGGGTTGTGTTCCCTCAGCGGCATTCAGATGCAGATGAGGGCAAGGTATGTGCGATTGCTTATACTTTGACATTGCTGCATCAGCCTATATTTATCTGTACCATCCCGAAGCAATCACAATCCAGAAGCAATATGGTTTCTGCCCACAAATGTGGAAATCAATTGATTTACTCGTTTTTGGCTAACTATTATTATTGTTGGTTTGTTTGTCTTGTCTTTTAAGTTTCTTAACTGATATTAGAGCAATATCTTGATGAATTATGGGGTGAACAGAGCTAGTTTGCCTTGTTATGGTTTCTGGCTGACACACATGAATTGGGGCGATCATACGTGGCCGATTCTTAGTGAAAAGGAAAATAGGGATAAAGAAGTTTGTAACTTTGTAGCAGGAACCAAATTCTGCTGGATGTTAAATGTCCTATAATGTTGTGTTGCATCTGTTAACGTTCCTTATAATGTTGAACACTGTACCAGCAGGCCGTGTGGGTAACCCTAGCAGTTATGCATGTAAATACTAAATAATAGTTGATCCTCTGGTCTGGTCTGTCTTTGTGTGGATGCGAGCATGTGTGTTTGAATGTGTGTATTTCTTGAATTGCATTCCAAGGTTCTGACGAGGATTGTTGGGTGGTGTTTGGCAGTTGAATGTGGAATACCATTTTCCTGAGAATCCAAGATACTTCGACATCAACTGAAAAGAACTGAGGTTTCCGTCCTCCAAAGCATGCTCTGCTTTTGCTGCTGACCATCTTCTGTACAGTAACAATGGTGGTCGTCGGTCATGTCTGTTGGAAATGACACTAACCCCCGTTTACTCCTCTGCTGTAGATACTTTGGTTTTCAATAATTTGATGGGTTAATTGATGCTGACCCCCTTTTAATCAAGTACCTGGGACTTCTCTGGTCTCCCTCAAGCCGTTGTGGAGGCTGGCTTTTGTAATTACTGGTACCAAAAGGCTAAAGTGATTAAACTTAAATGGAACCTTCAAATTTGGTAAGAAGTAACAGTACCATAATATGATAATAGTGTTTTTTAAAAAAAAAAATAACCCGAGACCATAATAATGTTGTAAAAGGCTAATTTAAATTTTGTATGTAATATATCGCATGATATTCTTGGTGATTATTGAACGGCGCTTATATGGTGCTATTTTATTACTTCTTATTAAAAAGTTAGAAGAAAATGATTGGGAGCTTGGGATGGTTATTTGACGCCTGCGGATAGCTGTGTGCCGCCACTCTAGGTGGGTTCTTCGTTCCACACGAAACAGAATATTCGATTGCTCGGAATTTTATTTGGTGCGCATTGAATTTTAGGAATTAACGTTCCCGACTGCCTTTAACCCTCCCTTCTCTTAACGTTGGATTTCTGCAATTTTAGAAAGAATATTGCCACTCTTCATTTTGGCTAAAAAATATGTTCCTTAATATATATCCATTTAGAAGGTATTAATGAGTATCTTCCAGTTTTACCCCTATTAAAAGTAGAGAGAAAGAAAAAGAATGTGAAAAAAATAGAGTAATATTTATTCTTAAATAAACATAAATTTAGGAAAACAAATTAAATATAAAATATATTAAATGACTTAACTAATTTTTTTTTGACATATAAAAATAAGTTAAAATGAACCAATTTAAAATCGGGTGATTTGTTATCCTACTTTTCAAACTTGATATTCAATCATCAGATCCTGGAAACGTAGTGTCCTCGAAGGGAGAATGAAAATGATGTTTTTCTCTGCCTTTTTGGATTAACAATAGAGCACCCTATAATCCTGAGGCTCTATTCCATTGTTACCCTCAATAATCAAATATAACCACTGTATATAAATGATCTTTTTTTTATTTGAGATTGATTAATGCCTAATACAGAAAGCAATGAGATTATGTAAGAAGAGACACGTTGGCATTGGCGTGCGTACGTGGCACTCTAATATTGAGTGCATCCCCAGCCCTAACTAACTCCATTGCTCTCCCCCCTTCATCCTCTTCCTCTCTGTCCCCTCCCGAACCGACACTCACTCTCCCTCTTCCACGCGCCACATATTGCTTCATTCATCCCTACTCTGCCCCCGCATCCATACATACATCATGGGAGGGAGGGCAAACGCGTCATCTTATGGGCCACCCAATCATCACCAGAGCTCCCCATATAAAGCCACTCACTCTCCTCCTCCCCCCTCATCACTTGCCTCTGTATCAGAAAATGGGAGATCCCGCCCCCCATGTACGACCTCTTCAACCACTCCTCTGCTTCCTCCAGGACCATCCGCAAGTTCCACCCTCATCACCAGCCTTCTTCCCTGAGCACCTTCCCCTGCCGTTACTGCCCCGCTAGTTCTGCACCTCCCAGGCCCTCGGCGTCCACCAGAACGCCCACAAGGGTGAGAGAGCCGCCGACCGCAACCTCAGCCTGAACTTATCGTTGACCACGTCAACCACCTTGACCTCACCCTTCGCTTATGAATCCTTCATGCCTGGAGTAGTGGCTCTGTTTTGTTTCCACATGGAAGGATCCCTCCTTTCCTGTGAATCACGTACTGCGCCTGCTTTTAAGTTTTATGTCTCGAGTTGTTGCTATTTATATAGATATATAATGTATATGCTGGCTTCCCTTCAAATCTCAAGCTTTTGTGTTTCCGCCAGCTTGCTCTTTAGACATCGACGTTTTCTAATTGTTATGATTTTATGCTTCTCACAACTCCACGTTACTCGCTGGCCGATGCCGTCTTTTGTTGTGTTCACGTTATCCTCTCATCTCTAGCCCCTATATATATATATGTATATCTATCTATATTATTTGCTTCGTTTTTTACTTTTTCGGTGGCCTCACTATGTCATTAGTGCATCGTTGAAGTCGTGAAATGGAACTAACCATGTTCCCTTGGGAGAGTGAATATTTATGACCGTTCAGTTTTATGATCCCCTTAATAAACTGGATAACCCTATCAGACTTTCTGTTCAACAAAAGGTTCTGCTACTTCAACCTCTAACAACCTTTCTCGCCATTCCTACCTCCTCTTGCTTCCTAGTGATATGCCCTTAACACACACACACACACATATTCTGATTGGATTAATGGTTTAAACTTTAGTTCCTATAACTAACAGGATAAACAATGAAACCCTCGGCATTTGTTCTGATGCTTGGTAATATATATATATATATATATATATATATATATATATATCTGGGCCTCTTATAAAATTTCAGGAAAGATCCTTTATAAAATATCGATATTAAATATACGCATTTAATGAATGTGATCGGGTAAATTCCGGGGTCTTTGAGAAGAAAAAGGAGAGGGAAAAAAGTAATTTGGAATGAGCAAGAGATTTAATGATAGGCGAAATTCCTGACAGATGCATGTCTAAATTAATGTGCGCTGGGAGAAGTGATATTGATTGAGGAAGCGAAGCAGGATGGCAGGCAAAGCACGTCCATCATCTGTTGTGATTGATTCGGTGAAGGGATGTTTCATGCGGACATTATCGATGGAGCGACGGAGAGGTTGATGATCATGACGGAGGCGTCTCTTGTTCTTTGTCCTTTGAACTTTCGTTTTCCCCTTTTCATGAAATATGTGTCAGCCTATCTCATCCTCTCTGATCTCCTCCAAAAGGAAATAAACATGCATGTTGGAGTTCAACACCAACCAAAGAGCTTCTCTACTCAAAGCAGAATATGTGACCAGTGACCAGACCCATATGTCATATGCTGCTTTCTTTATTATACTCAACAGAGAGAGCCTCTCGCCACGCAGCCAAATTATGAACCTAACTGAACCACCAGTCAACTACGTACACTCTCTTTCATGGCTCTGAGCTTTGTAGATGATGATCAAGTCTCAGTCTCTCTGTATCAACACAATCTTATTATTTTTATATTAATATTAGTTTTTATAAGCTTCAAAATCGTCTACCTACACTCTTAAATGCATTTTATTGAGGAAGACAACAGATGCGAATATCTCTAATCAAACAGGAGGTGAATGGGACATACTATCATTTTAAAACCCAAAAAAATATCCACCGCATTGTAAAACCAAAATTCGAAATGTGCAAAGGAATTTAAAGAATTAGTTAGTGTTACAAATATAAGAAATCGAAGGCAACATAGAGCAGTGAGTCCAAATGATGTGCATTCTTCTGCCCTCCAAGGGAGGATGAATGTATACTTGGAGGGTCAAATGGGAAAGAAGTCAAGTGGGGACGAGGGAGCAGGGAGGATAAATGTTCATCCCCTGATGATTGCGCCTGCCCCTGAAGCAGTACGTGCCGTTTTTTATATTTTAATGGTTTAGAATAGATCTTTTTAATTAAATATAAATAATTATAATTCCATTTAAATTTCAAAAATATTATTAAAATTTTTTAAATAATATTAACTTATAAATATTTAAATATTTCTATTTTATTTTTCAATTTATTAGAATATTTAATATTAAATTATAATATTTGAATAAAATGAAATATGAATATAATAAATATAATATTATTTATTTCAATTTTATTTAATATACGTTAAAACCTCAAAACTTTTAAGTTAGTTGTTCATAAATATATTTAAAAATTTAAATTAAAAATTATAATATTTTATATTTTAATTATTAAACTTCTACTATTAAAATTATTGTTAAAATTAATAATTTTTATCATATCATAATTTTATATTTTTATATTATATATCACGTGATTTAAAAAAATAAAGCTTAAAAATTTACATGTAATTTTTAATAATTAAAATATAAAATAATATAATATTTAATTTAAATTTTTAAAAGTTATAGATATGATACGTAGCTCATCTAAAATTTACGAGATTTGTATATTTTAATCTTCATAATATGTACTATTATTAAAATATTAATTAATAAAAAATTAAATAAAAATCTATTCTATTAAAATTCGATTTCAACAAATCAAAATTATAGATCTAATATTTTATTGATAATCTTTGCGCTATAATTATAAACTATTCAAATCTAATTAAATTTAATCTAATACTTCAAATAAGAAGTCTAGAGGAGAATGGAGAAAATCCCCTCTCCATTTTAGTTTAGTACCGTAATTACGTAATCCATACTAACACTCAACATACATATATTTTTTTGAGTACAATCAACATCCATCCATCCATCCATCCATCCATCCATCCATGCATGCATGCATGCATGTAGGGGTGTGTGTGTGGGCCTTCATATGTTGGGCTTAGTACTCCCTAGCCCAGAAAACACAACACAGATCGGGGGGACACTTCATGGATTAGCTTTTAAGCTGAGAAAAGAGCGCAGAACACTGATCGGTTGTACAAATCATCAATCATCAATAAATTCCATATGATAAATTTAGCAGATGAATTTACAGAATAACGGCACATTCATCCCACTAATCTCTTCATCCTGATATCTTATTAAGCTTTAATTCCACGGTTATAAAAAGCACATCTTCCTAATTCCTCTAGATGCGGGACTAATGTCAAATAACTCACCAACCATTTGATCAGAACAGCATCAAATTTCGAAGGTTGGAACTTCAGATGTAAAACCATGCGTGGCTTGGTACAACAAGCGAGGCACTATGTTTCTGTAAGGATCGCTTTCTCTTTTCTCCTTCAAATAAGCAATGCATCTCTCAACCTCAGATTTCACTTGTACATACAGTTCTTGGGCCTTGTCCCTATCTCTTAATTCATGCCTCCTCCCTTTCCAACAATCACAAGTCTTAAAGTCAATCCACCAGCATTATATCATCCTTCGGAATTATTTGTACTGCAATACAATTTATCTTTGTGAAATTAGCATGCATCGAGCTTACCTCCCGTTTCAAATGTTTTGCCAAAATAAAAGTAGAACCGGCCAGGAATTTTGGGCATAATTCCTGGTAAATGCATCTGTTGATTACCCACCTCGCCGCTAGCATTGGTCCTTGGTTTCGCCGGGGCAAAAACAGTGTAAGAATTATACATGTTTACATATTAAAGGCATAGTGACAGAAAAACAGTATTCGTATTAAGAATATATGGAGAAACCTCAATCTCATAGTCTGTTCCGTTAAAGTTTCTATATCAGACCTAAAATAAGGAATCTTCATCAAGTCCTCATAATCGAAAACTACCTGAAAGAACCATTAACCGATGAATTCATGGCAGGCCCAGATTAGGGCAAAATGCTAGTGTAGTGGATTGAAGATATGACCAAAACATACCTGACCCAAATCGTCTTCCCCAACAACACCAAAAGGCACAATTTTCGCTCCAAATCTGGCCGCCATCCTGACAAATTCAGGTTGCTCGGGCCAGAATAACTTGTATTCTTCACCCTGGAATCGTTAAATTCAAAACCCGGAGATTACAAGCATGCACGTACGGAGCCAAATTATTCTAAAATGAGCAAGCAAGCATGATCCATTATCCAGTGTAAGTGTTAAGTGTTAAAACTTTCCAATTACCTTGCGATGAAGAGCCTCGCGCACCCCTCCAGGGTACAGAAGGACATGAGACTTGGACGCGAAAAGCTTGAAGAAGTTATTTGCAGCGACTGGAACTGCACCCATCAGTCTGAACGTATCAAACGAAGATATATCAGGAAAATTCTCGCTTTCTTGCCTCACAAATAACACCGGATGTGCCAGCCCTCGTAAAAGGATATTTTTCTCCTGAAGAAATCGAGAAACCAGAGGAGCTATTTCCAAACCCAGCAGCATGTGGTACCCCACAAACAGGACAGGTCCCTCTGAAGGAACTCCGGCGAGGCCTTTCACAATCGTTCCGTCCTCCAGAGTTGAGAGCATTACAGCACTTGTGGCAGCAATTAACAACCTATTTTCTTCTAATACATTTTCTATTTCTCTGCGTGTTGGCGGTACAAAATCTGAAGCATAGTCGTGATACTTGCCGCGGCGATAGTAAGAAGTTTTCTTGATGATGGTTACCAAGTTAATGTTGTTATCCTGAAACCAATGGGGGCAAAGCACCACCTTAACTACGGTCAAACGAGAGCCAAAGAGAAAAGTTTGAAATGGAGATTGGAGAGAATTATACCAGGAAAAGGAAATGGCCGCTGTCATCAAAGTTACGAAGGTCACAATTTGGTAGCAATCGACTAAGTCTTTGACCTTCCTGTTGACTAGGTAGCAACTGATCCCTTCCGCTAATAGAGAACAGATATTAAAGCTCAGCCTAACATTCCATAAAGAATCAAAAAACCGAAAAATATGTGAACATATAAGACATCTTACATTAGCTTCAGGGATCTTATATTATTCGTCATGAATCTAGTCTTTTACCATTTAAGGATTTACGAAAAAATGGAATAAGCTATAGAACAAATTATTAGAGCTCCAAGTGTACGGACCTGCAGAGTATCAAAGTCTGAGCTTTGACATTATGAAGGCGTGAATTGGCATATGCAGAAGCTGACTTAAGCATCTGTAGTTTCCATTGAAATGTTTCTCTTGGTAGTATATCCGCAAGAACCTGAGAACTCAATCAACAATAGTTTTAGACTATGTCATAATGCTAATGGAAAAGTCATCACATATTCACATCTAGGAAAATATGTTTCACCCTGGTTTTGGGAACTACACTATTTTGAGAACCAAAACAACGATGTAGTTGAACCTTACAGGGAGAAACGATGACAAAGTAGTGAGATCCTCCGTTAGCTCTCTGGCCGTGTTTTGTAAGGGAAGTCCTTTCAACGTGTTATCCAATACCATCCTCAGAGGATCACCTAAAGTAGAATTGCTCAAGGCATTAAATCCTCATTTGCCTTGAAAAGTTTTCAGTGCTTGGGGATCAAAAACTACCTTTCAGATTCAGATTTTCAAAATAGACCCACAAAACTTAGCGTGGATCTATCAAGTAAAAACTCTAACTTGAGGAACAAGAAAATCAAACCTGCCATCAAACCGAGAAAATAAGGCAGGCCAGGGGATAGTTGGCTAGGCATAGAGGCCAACAATGGGGTTAGAAGTTGTAACTGTGACCTGGCGAATGAAGTAGCTGCCAAAATGGGCATTTTGGGTGAGGAACAGTTAGGTATTTGTGGATCAACAATTCATTGACATGGACATTCACGTAAAATTTACCTGGGTTGGCCAAAATTAATACCAGATCAATATCAGGGTTACGGGCAGCAACAACCAGGGCAAGGCATGCTCCTACAGAATCTCCGACAAGGTATATTGGTCGTCTTGGCGAGCGTTGATTCTCTGACCTCACAGTTCTCTCAACCATCTTCACAAGCTCTGCAATATTCAATGGAGTTAGTATTTACGATGTTTATTTCTGAGTGTTTCTAAAACATCAGATGATGTTTGTTTCAGCGTTCACCACAATGTTATAAAAGAGACGGGAAAAGAGAAGGACCTGTAAATGGTGTTCGATCCATAACCGGAATATGCAAGCACCATATATCAAAAATCCTTCATTCAAGGAAAAAGAGAGAGTATTTCTCACTACCAGCGAACAAATTATCTCCCTTCTTTCTTATAAACAGTTAATTAGAGTAACACCAAGCGAGCAGAAACAATTATTTGTCTGGTCAGTTATAAAGTGCATTCCTATCATGACTAAATATATACATACAGGTAAAGCCTAAACACCGACAGAAGGCATACCTTCCCAGCTTCTTATGACTTGAAATCAGTCCAAGTCCGACGCCATCGATCCCTAAAACAACAAAAAAAAAATGATCTAAGTATACTTTCATGAATATAATTTTGTCGTAATTCATAAATTGGAACATAAAAATGAAGAATAGATCCCATCCATATTTTGTATTTTCCTTAAAGTGGGTCAATATGTAAAAAGAAATCTATATCATACAGGTAAACCGTGCACACACACATGCATAAGATCAATGCAATCATTATTTATAACGCAATGATTGAATCTTAATAAAATTATATCCATCCAATAGTCAAATATTAAAAACTTACACATATATCAATTTTTACAGATTCCTTTCCGCCCACGCATTTGTGTAATACTCCTCGTCTCCTTAATATAAGACTAGTGAGGAGTATTATTTTCTCAGACAATTCACTAGGTTAATCATTTCATGGCGCTAAAATTTGTTAGACCACCGCTATTTTAGCAAGTGTCGTACTTATAAATATCTGACGATGATGCTTATATCGAATAGACAAATATGCATAAAGTTGAACTAAATATCTTTCTTTCATTTAGTTTATTTCAGGCGAGGAACTCCACGTATCCTTAAAAGCCACATATGATCAACGTTACCGCGCACTTGGTCCAAGAAAAGATAATGCATAAACGGGGGTTCCACCACATCTCCAACTACTTTTATTGAATGTTGTCTTCTAATTAATACTAAATTAAATACTCCACATTTTATTGAAGTAGGGCATAACCTAAAATCCATATAAAATGATAAAAAAAATCACAAAATCTTCCTGTAAGGTGATATGACATCTCCAGGAAACTGCCAAGCAGTGGGTGTTTTCAAGCCTTGAATGCACCTCCCTACCCACGTGATCTGAAAGAGTGACCATTACTTTAGCTTCGACCGGTTACTGCTATTCTATTATTATTATTATACCTTTATGTTCACCGGCAAAGCCACTCGCCTTTATTTTTGAAAAAGATAACCATAAAGAAGTAGGAAGTAGGGACAACGTGTCGCCATCACTTAATATCTCTGTTCAATATGAAATACTTCAACTTAAAAAAGCATGTGTGTTTCCTTAAAAAAAATCTCGTATTTTTCTTATACTTAAAAATTAAAATTAAAAATATACAAGATGATTAAATAAAATATTTAAAACTAAATTAAATCACAAGATAACTCTTTGTTTAATTTAATAGAAACGAACAATGAATAAGTTGGAATCCAGAAGTGAGTGAGTGAGAGAGTGAAAGATGAGCCGATCCCCAAGGAATTGAGTACTAACCAGGAAGGAATAGCAGTAGGGGAGAATTATTGAATCGGACAGAGACATCCAACGGCGAAAACCAGCGTGGCGGTCCACAGTCCGGCCTGATCATCTCCTCCGAATCCTCTAAGTACGCCTTCCATCCTTTCCTTTCCTCCTCCGCCTCCTCCCACCACTCACTCCCTCCCTCCACCTCCGCCCTTCCCAACCCCATTCCCTCCGCTTCTTCTCGCTTCTCCGATATCCCGCTCGCCGTCGACCGAGTGGCCTCTTCCAACGACACCGCCAATCGCCAATTCGTATTCGGCATCCGACTAGATTTGAATCTCCCACACCGGAGACACGGCGGACAACCGCCCGGGAATACAGAAGCTGCAGGGAGGGCCATGGCTCCGTTCTTCGAGATCCAGATTCGGAAAAAGCGCAATAAGCACGAATCGGATTACAGCAAAGTAATGATATGAGAATGATTCTAGAGTTGATGGAACTGAGCTAGAAGAGGAGCTCTATTTAGTTAGTACAGTGAGGAAGTGCTTTTTAAAATATAGATAATAATATATATACTTAAATATAGAGTGTGAAAGCGGGAGGACGGGAGGGACCCGAGGGCCAGCACTTTCACTTCTCATTTCCTCCAGTTTTGACCTTTGTTTAAATTTTTTTGTGGAATTGGTCCTTAAAAAGAGGCTTTTGAACGGGTCCTTACTCCTTATTTTCACATCAAAATGTCCATTTTTAAGAATCAAAATCTCTGCCCATAAATACTAGATTCCATTCTAGTCATTCACAATTAAACTGTTAGCATTCATAGCTTTTTATTGCCAGCGTTAGTTAGTATTCATGGTTGAGTTTCTAATTTTTGTAGCTGAGTTTTCAGCTTCTGAAAGTTCGATGTTTCATATATATATATATATATATATATATATATAGGGGACATTTTGATCCATAATTTTCCTTTTTCATATCAATCCTTTGTGTCGTCATGGGTCTTTCCAAAGCCCGTTTCCAAGATCTAACTTGACATCGACATCCAACAAACAATACCAACCCCATTGTTCTTTGATGAGGTTCTTATGTCATCGAACAAGCCCGCCTTCTGAATGAGGAAGCTAATGAATTATTCTTTTCTTTAACATGAATCCTGCGTTAAATTCGTAGCACATGAAGACAGGCAAGTTCATTAAAATTTAAATTGCACTGAAAAAAGGAATGATCAGCCCCCCAGCATACAAATTTTGAGGCGTTTTGTCTGTTGTTTGTGTCCGAACTTGGACGACCACTTTTGACAAAAAGCTCAGCGAGAAGCAAACAAGCGAAAACCCAGACATTTACGCTGTAGCCTTTTTTAACATACGTTCCCCATTCTTCTCGTATTTATTTTTGAAACTATTGATATAAATATTAAAAAAATGCATAATATATTTAGAATGAGTCGCTTTATTCCCGTACCTGGAATGAGCCCCTCTATAAGTATGCGTTGTTGTCATCTTCATCTTTTTGGGGGCCCATAGGGCGTACGCTTACTGTTGGGATTTTTTCTTGTGGGCCTGGCTATCTTCTGCTATGAATGGCATGCTAACTCGCTTCATTGCAAAACCAAAATACATTTTGTACCAAAAAACAAAAAAAACAAAATACATCCATTACATTGTCTGTAGGTTTAACTGGCGAAAGGTTCAGACATGTAACTATTTAAAATAGATTCGATCCTTAAAGAGTACTACTTTATTGAAGTTATAGTCGCAGCGTTTGAAAATGCATCATAACTTCTGGGTGCTTAGGTTTATGTTTGAGGATAATAGATGGCTCGCCCTGCCCGACATTAGTACCGTCTAGGAGAAAGGAAGACTCCATCATACTTTTAGATCGTGGGTGAGCCCAATCTCTTTCTAAAAATTTTTATATAAAAAAAAAAACCATTGTATCCAAAAAACAAAATACACCTCTTTTTTTTTTTCTAGACAACAAATAATATGACAAGTCAAAGTTCATATCTCTATTAAGATAAGTGTTTATATTTATTTGTTAAAAATGCCTCGAATAAAATTACGTATATTAGGAGATACATATAATTCAAAAAAATCATCAATTACCCTTACCATTAATATAAGAGTTAAATAATTAATATGTATATATTAAAAAAATTAATTTATTTATTGTAAAAAATAGCCGAGAGCTTTCATAAATTTTTGTAATAATTTGTATTACAATTATTTTTTAATAAAAAATTCTTTTAATATATTTGAGTTATAGGAGTAATTTAGTGAGAAAATAAAAATATATAGAGATTTGTAGGGAGCACAGGGTCAAATTGTCACTATCAAGCTTATAAGGAAAAGCAGATTAGAATTTTCTAACTGTGTCCATTTATTGTGATGCTACCGCACATGATGAAACTGGCCCTGCATGGTTGATTGATGTTTCTATCGACTAGGAATTACATGCAGGGTTGGAACAAATGCTTTTGTTCGTTGGAAAGCGCATGTCAATTCAGGCGGTACTGGTAATTGATTACACAATTAATTAATCATTAGCCAATGAGATAAACAAGCCACATATGGATAATTCTTCTGCTAAATACAGCAAGTAGTAATAATGATCCGATCCCACTTGCCAGATTTTCTTATGTCTTGCACTTTATGGCGGTTAATTATAGAAGATCGAAATCCTGCCTTTAACTTGACATAAATTTTTCAGAAATATATATATATATATATTATGAAACAGCACATGTGTATATATATTTTTCAACTTTTTAATTTTCATTTTCAACTATTTCATACACTGTTACTGTTTCGTTTTTCTGTTTCCCAGAGACCTGTAGCTGACGGCCATGTGAAAAGGAACCATGACAGCACCTAAAATGGTTGGTTTCTCACTCACAATTGTTGGATAATCATTTTCATTAATCTCTTTCCTTTTTCTCACTTGTCTTAAAAAAAAACACACTTTAATTGTGTGAATTCAAAATCCATATGGCGACGCAAACGAGGATACTAAATAGAAATTTGCCAACTCAAAGATTTCAAACACTTAAAAACAGATTTTGCTCACTACTGCCACCCAAGAAACTCATATCTTTTTTGCCCAGAAGGTCAAGTTTTACTAAGCAAGTAAAGTGGGAGGGATCAATTAATCTGTATTCCCCCCTCCCAATCTTAAATATAAAAATTATATAAGAGATTCACTCTAGTTATAAATATAATATTATTATCTATTTTGTATATTTTTTTAGTCTAAAATATTCCTATTAATTATATATATTAAAATAGTTTTTAATTAAAAATTATTTTTAATACACATAATTAAATATTATAGTTTATAAAAATTAAGATAAATATATTATAAATAATTAATTTAATTAATATTTTTAATATTTATAAATTAATTTTTTAATTTTTATATTAAAGATCGGAGATAATATAATATAGCAGCCAAATAGTTTTTTTGGGGTAATGGTGTGATGAAAGCGGCCTCATAGGGTTAATTAACTTGCTTGAGGGTCTGGAATGGTCTATATTAAAGCTCGAGGATATGCTTTGTTGTTGGCAAGTGTACATCACATCAATATCACAGCCTCTAATTAACTGGTAAATATAAATACTCCTGCCCTTTTCACCTTTCATTTTGCTTATCACCGGTTAGACACCCAACGAATTTGATCGGCATTGCTACCTATAGGCTCTGCCCAATCCTACGTCTCCAGAGCTCCCAATGTTAATTGCCCTAAATACACAGAGTACATCCTAATTGTAAGCGGGATATGAAATTTAGATTTCTGAGTCCTACGTGCTCAAAAGGAATTGTCTTTAAGGACTTATTCCCTCTACTACACGGATGTCATGTCCTCCATATCAAAAAGCGAGACTATTCAAATAATTAAAAAGAAAAACAGAGGGAAAAAGGGCAATAGATATCATATATATATATATATATATATATATACTGGAACTACTTTAATTAATTTTAATAATCTCTGTTAGCTACGAATTTCCCAAGAAAAAGACTGAGTGTTTGAAGTATTTGGAATGAGTAGCTTTATCCACGTATTTAGAATGAGTCGCTGTACAAGTATGGGGTGTTGGTCATGTTGATGTTTTTGGGGGAGCGTAGGGCCTAAGCATACGTGTTGGGGCTTACAAGCAATTCACACAGATGCAGGCTGCCCCCATCTTCGGGGCATAATGCCAAATCTGGAACTTTGCATTTTTGTTTCTTGTCATCTTGTTTACATTTTGAATCAATTGGCCCCACACTCTTGAATGCCAATCCCGCTCTGCTCCTTCACGCTTGTTCTCCTTTCTTCCTATAAAACCAGGAGCCCTTCCTCCCCACTTCATTCCCTTCCCTTTTCTGCTAGTTCTCTTCCTTCGATCTCTAGCAGCTGATATATATGGCTGATCAGTGGAAAGCCGATTCGTTCATGGCGGGTGCTGCATCAAGCCCAATCCCACCACCACCACCACACAACCTGAAATTCTTCAAGGCTCAGCACTTCCTCAGAGGCCTTGCTGTTTTGTTCACTGCACTTTCCATTGCACTCTTGCTCGCTAACACCCAGACCGTCACCGTCCTCATGACCCAGTTCCAGGCTCACTTCTATTACTCTTCCGCCTTCAAGTATCATCATTATTTTAATTCTAATCTCAAACCTTCCATTAAAAAGCAGGCTACGCTTTTTCCTTCTGTAGTATGTTTAAAACTACTACTTCCTGTTCTTTCCTGCAGATTATTGGTTGCTGCAGATGCTATAGTGTGTGCCTCATCCATGGCCACTCTGATTCTGGTTCTGCTTCTGATGAAACGCCGGGCAATACCACAACGCAGGCACTACTGTTTCTTGCTGTTTCTGCATGATACTGTAAGTTGTGTGTGTTTGTTTTAAATACTGACGAAAGTGAAAACCACAGTTGAAGGTATTAATTGAGATAAAAGAAAAGGAAAATTAAAGTGAAGTTGCAGGTGATGATGGTGTTGATGATGGGAGGGTGTGCGGCAGGAACAGCGATAGGATACGTGGGGCAGTTCGGAGAGTCGCATATGGGATGGGATGCAATCTGCGAGAAGGTCGCCAAATTCTGCAGAATCAACGTTGTCTCCCTCTTGCTCTCTTATTTGGCCTTCTTCGCCTATCTGGGACTCACTCTTTTGGCACCCTTTAACTTCCTCTCTTCCTCTCCTTTTCCTCACAACTAGCTACCTACCCTATACCCTCTCTCTCTATATATTATATATATATAAGATCTTAATAAATATAGGTAATCATTTTCTATGAATAAATGAGTAACATAAATTTATTGTTTTTTTATTAAATTTTATTATTATATGTCGGTTTTTTATTGTAAAGTTTTCTAGTGATTATATGTTTTTTTTAGAATTTTATTGTAATTACTATAAACTCCTCTTGTAATCACCACCTGTCTATTTATCTCTCTATCAATCAAATTTCATATCCTTTCCCATTAGTGTTTTCATTATGACTCGCTCAATCAACTTATATAAAAGCATGCTCTTAGGACACATGCAATTAAGAATAGCTCCAACCATTCTTGACATTTATCTCTTTCCTACCTTCTTTATTATTTCTATTCATTCATTATTCTTTATTATAATTGAAAATTGAAGAAACCTATGAGTAACTCAAGAATGGTTTTCCCCTTATTATTACATAATCTATTTGTGGCTCTATATGCCAAAATATCTCCACCGCCCAAAAAGAATTCAATTGTCCCATACCCGTGCATTGCATGTGGGAAACAGGGGAAGTGGGGGTTTACCCGAAATTGAATGCTTGACAATAACAACTGGTACGTTTACCCAATTCTGACTAAGTCACTCAAGCAAGAACTGTTCACATTATTTAAAAAGCTTATTACCTCCTTTAACGTCCTGCGTTTTTTCTCTAAAACCTTGAACATAACATCACTGAGACTGATTAATAATTTTGGCAAACGAGACTATGTTTGTCGATGACTGGTGAGCGTGACCAAATTTAATTGAAGGAATTCATACTTGATGTATCGTGTTTATCTCTAATGAGGCGTTCCACAATGTTATAGCAAGCTTCTAAATCAACCATCCATCAATCTGAAGTTTTCCATGTCACTTCACAGTTCCTTTCATTAACTTCTTCTTCATCTTCACTATCTCTAAGATGTTCTTTCAGAGGCTGTCCCAGACTTCCCCAGCTTTCACTATCCCACACTGCATCTATTACAGGAAGCTCATACTCATCTGGAAGCAATGATAATCGAAAATCTGGTAGCTCAGGCAATGGTTGCAGACCCCTGCATCATATTTTACGCCCATCGCTTTCATCTCTTCCTCATAAATTTAAGGAATTTAATTATTAGGCTAAATTCTAACAAATGAAGCTGCTTACTTCTCTTGTTCCAAGAGGTAGCCGTACATCTGAGACTTCCTTGATGCAACTTCAGGAATTTTCTGACGTAAATGTTTCATAGCACCCCAGAGTGGAGCGCACCTTCACGAAGAGAAATCATCGATCATTTTAAGTAAAAACAGATTCGGACACAATCTTAGGATTACACAAACCTGGTCACTGGAGCTGCAACACAAAAGCTTAAGCAGGCCTTCCTGCTCTCAGCTAGAAGTTCTTCTGCAGCAAGAAAACAAGTCACAGCAACAATGTGATTGCTCGGTTCATTATCCTTGTCAAGAATCAGGCCATGGTAGTAGTAGGCTGCAGCCTAACACCACGTTATAAAAATGGGTCACCCCTGTTTTTAATGAACCATCCCACATTATTCCATTTTTATTGAATGTAATTGATGGAATTACTAACAAACCTTGGCTTCAAGGAATTTCCATTTGATGAACCGGAGATGCTTCTTTCCATACTCTTGGTTCAAGCCACATCCTAACAAGCACTGATAAGCCTGCTCATCAAAATTTCCAATTAACCGACGTTAAAAGAAGACTTTAACAAGATAATCTGAAAGTATTACAAATATTCGGAGGATTGAGGTGAAGACCTGACTAAAATAAATCAGCTTCTCACATGCCAACCTTCTCTTCACTGACGAAGTTGCGTTCTGGCATTCAATAGCAAGGCCAAGCTGAATTTCTGTTCCCTGAATTTGTCATCCAGGTGAAGAAATAGAGTTTTCATGGCATGATATATTATGATCTTCAGCATAGAGAAAAAGAACCATATTCATAGTATTATGATTGCAACTAAACAATTTTTCATGGCCATTTTGGTATGCTTGCAGATGGTTACTACGTACCTGGCCTAGTGCTTGAATGGATATGGCCTCTAATACACCATCCTGCAAGCCGTTGGGCAACATTTTCCTGCATGTTGTGTTAAGAAATAAGCTGCCTAAAAGATTTCAAATTCTGCTTGTGAACTTGTAATGTTAGAGGAGGTTAGAGAGAAACGAACTTAATGTCAAGGGGTATCCGAGTGAGAAGCTCCCTGACACAGAACTGCAGGTATCCTGAAGCCTTCAGTAACAAATCCACTGCTTCTCTCTTGCTATCTGGTAGCACAACGTGATCACTCACTGTTCAGCTTATGGATCATTAAATAGGTTCTGGTTTCAACCTCACGTCCTTCTATAATATGGAATAATCATAGTTTTATGTATTAAGAATATAACCTGAAGATGCAACACTTATTCTAGATCCTGAATGGTCCTTTGCTATCAATAACGAATTAGCTTCTGACAATGTGAGCATAGCCATAAGATGAACTGCAGAAAGCACCTCAAACCAGGAATTTTCTACACAGCTATCCTACAAGTTAGAGTAGTTGACCAGGTCAAAGAGGCTAAAATGATCAATAATGAAGAAAGTTTAATACTTTAATCATTGGTTTCATGACAGCCATACTTGTCGCCCATCCTGAAAATTTTTCCACTTGAATTTTATTAATCCCTCGAGACCATATACTCTGCATCAACATGAGAAAATCGAAACCCGCTTTTAGAAAGGTGAATGGGGCAACAAGACAAAGGAGCTGCAAGGGATGAGCGTAAGTTTCTGAAACCTTTCTGAGTAAGCCCAACAAGAACAGACAAGTATTCATTCAGAGATCTCCGCAACTCTGCTATGGCAGATCCACCTACAAGAATCAATTAAACTTACACCTTTGATTTTATATCCTAGTGCATTTTCTCCTACATCTTGTAGAAAACCAGTGAAGAACACAGGACCATTGAAATATTAAAGCAATCGAGCTAACCAGTATCCTCAGCCACTAGCACTATCTGATTCCGAAGAGAAGATAACTTGTCGGCAAGATCCGTTGGAACTAGCCCTTTGAGCGCCTTTGAAGATCAGATTGTATAGGAAATCGGATGGAGGGAACAAAAACCACCACTTCAGGGATATTTGTCTTCTTCTTCTTCTTGCCAAGTGCGTGTACGGAGTTAGTGCAACCCATTATTTTGGTTGAGGACTTTTTTCAAGCATAACATCCTACATTAATCAACAACCATGTTCAAAACTCATGTCTGTTACAATGACAGTGTTCTGAAGCACCGAGCATTGGTGAAGATGAGAGCATGAGCAAATGGGAAATGATGTCACATTTAACAGCGAAAGAGAGCTAGCTAGAAACTTCAGCTGTGCTGAAGTGGGCGAGGAATGGAAGTTAATCGATTACAGTTTTTCTGATTAGCAGAATAAAAAAGATGAAAATACATTCGAATTATCTGTTGGGTTGGCACAATCTAAATGCATGAGTGGTTCGGGGACAAAAGGGACAATTAAAACTGGAAGATTCAGATTAGCCTGACAAAAGATTAAGAACCCAGATCAGATTAAAGGTGGGGCAAGTTGAGAAAACAGAGCAGAAGAGAATAAATGGGATATTAAAAGAGCAAGTTATAATTTTGGATGAATTATTGAGAGGGAGGAAGTTGGAACCGGTCAGTGACTAACTGGTTACAGAGAGGAGAGAAGCATAGGGTGACAGAGAAGCGAAGCTTCGAGGAGAGGAAGAAAACATGGTAATGTATAGGAAGCTCAGGAACCGAGACGGGAATCACATGGAGAAGGCGTAGAATTCTCTGAATAGTTGCATTTCAGTTTGAGTAAAGAGTGGTGATGTGATTTGGAACTTTGATAAAAGAGTAAAATAAGTTGATACCGTAATCTGATTGGGTGATGAGGGTCCTATGATTGCATTATGTCGATCGGATCAGATGAGAAGTCATGCCGTTACATCACTGCTGGTAGAGGTTTGCACATGGCTTTGGGACGAACCATCCAAGAGCCTGCTTCACATTCTAATTTTTTTATACCTTAAAATGGTTCAAAACGAAATTTGTAAACATAACAAAATACTTGTGCTTTTGAAATTTTCAACGAGACTTCTCCTCAATTTTTCCTTAAAAAAATACTCCTCTTGTGATGTCCTAGATATAAAAATTAGATAAAGAATATATTTTTATCCTAATTATAATATCTTAATCTATTTTACTCTCTCAAAATAATAATTTTCTCCCTAAACTATCACAGCAAAATGCATTTTATTATCAAAATTGCATCCTCATCTTTCTTTATCACGTGCTTCCCTGGTTCATCTGATTCCTCCTGAACGGTGTTGTGACCCCCTGAATCAGCTTCATCTTCATCTACTTGTCCTAAATTCCTCTTTCCCGTTTCCGAATTCTGAATTTCAGAGAAGCTTGAAGAAACAGAGGAGTCCAATCACCGATTTTTGAATCGGAAACTTGAGAATGGAAGTGATGTCGTGATCATGGGATATCCGAAGGCGAAGGATCTGAATTGAATGCATAAATGCATGCATGTTCCACTCTCTGTTTCGCTGCATTTACCTCTTCCTCTGCACACATGCATGTGTTTACACATTTTGGTGTAGCTGCAGAATTATTCTTAAAGATCAAAATGATAAGTTATTTATGAATAAATGTTTTAAATTTATGAGATTATTTTGCAGGATCAAACATCGAAAATTGGACGCTCACACCTAATAAGAAATTGAGTACCAAGAAAAATGTCATAAAAATTGTCCTGAGCTTTCCATAAACACATACGGTATAGCTGGAATTACTTATATTAGTACGCATTAATTAATGTCAAAATAAGTTTAAATATAGGGGCACTAATTAAGAGCGTTTGATTAATATATGGAAATATTTGTACAGACCTGTGTTTAAAAAAATAGGAGAAACAGAGGTATTTTGATTCGTTTTAAGAACATATACTAAAAACTTGCAAAAGGAACAAATTGCTATTATTATACCACTTTAATCATATATATAAATCTATCTTAACTAATTTTTATATACTAATAAATAGTAGTTAAATCAGTTTTAGATTTTTTTTTAAAATTTACTTTTATTTAAGAATGACGGTTGACGTATATCTTCTTTCACCTCCTATTTTTTCATTATATTTTTAATATAGATAAAATTAGGAGACACTTGTTAATACTTTTTAAGTAAATTTATATTAAGAACTAAAATTTTTAGTCAAAATAAATTTATAAATAGGACAAGAGTGGTAAGTCACTGAATAAAGTATTAATTATATTTTTTAAATTATTTTTATTTAAAATTTCATTAAATACACATTTTATGACTATTTTGATGTAGTTAATGGCATTAAATATGTTTTAATGAGAATATAATAATATGTGACTCAAGTAATTAATGATCGCAATTATGATTTTTTTTTTAATGAGGGGCCATATTAGAGTAATCCAATTCATTTATTACGAGTACTTTAGAATTCACAATGATTAATGCACTGAAAAAGAATAATGTTGTCATAAATGAAAATTTCATACTCCTTTGATCATGCCGTTGCTGTACTTTGAAAATACAAGTAGGCTTGCTTGAGTCCATCTGGAAAGATGATCCTCGCTTCCTTTTATCTTCCAATTAATATAAGCGCGAATGTACAACAAAATCATCCATTTTTTTCTATTTTCCTTTTTTTAATTTTAAGTAACTGTGGGATAAAATTTAAATATTTATATAAAAATTCCTCTTAAAATATTATATTCACTATTAAATAATTTTTTTCCAAATCATATATTTATTCAAAATATGTGTTTAATTTTACAATATGCTTATAGTTTCTAGAAATACTCAATATAACCCGCAAACATTAGTTATAGCAAAAAGTTTTTAGCATTTTAAATATAAAATTTTAAGTTCGAGTTTATATAAATATAGAAAATATTTTTAAAAGAGTTATCCGAGTTGAGTCTAATAATATTTGAATCTAACTAGTTAAAAAATTATATATAAAAAAAGGAAAGAAAGAAATGCTTAGTCTAATTAGTATTTTATATTAAAAAATTACTAATTAAATATTAATTACTGCTTCAATATTTAATATATGATCTATTTAACTAATTCAATTAGATTAAAAAAATTAGTTAAATTAGTTAATATATTATATATTTTTAAAACACTATAATTATTTTTTTTAGTCTCTTTCTTTACTCTTTTTACTTTATTAATGTTGATAGATTATTAGTATGAGTAATTTAAAAAAAATAAAAAATATATATAATATATCTTATATTTAAAATTAATATTAATTTTTTAATTAAGCCGTATACTATCAACGGGAGGAGTAATTAATTTCTTGCTTGTTCATCTCCCACGCATCTTTATTGAGAGTACACCTGTTTTTTCTAAAACAAGAGACAAATAAAGGAGCATAAATAGCCTGTGCCTTTTATTTCCCCCCTTCCCCTATAAATACCAATGCCTTAGTCTCATCTACGTTCTACGCCACTCCAGTTCAATTCTAAGCTCCGAGGTCAGTCGCCATGGATCTTGAAATATTGATCAGTTGGCTTGTGAACAACCCAAAGGAGCCTCTTCTTCGCCCATGGGAACGAGTTTACGATGTCCCTGTAACTACACACACACACACACACACACACACACACACTTATTACTCTCTAGTGTCTTTCTAATTGTTGTAACGCATGAAACGTATGGTTACTAACGGTGTTTAACTAATTTTGCAGAGCGGGCTGATTTTCTACAGGAACAGTGTAACAAGATCAACGGTATTCGATTTAAGGCCGAGGATCGACTTGGGAGGAGGCATCATTTTGGATAATCACAAGTGGTCGATGATGGGAAATAGGGCAATTTCGTTCCAGAATCTTGTGGTTCAGCCTCTTTCACTGACACTGAGACTCCACAATCTCAGAAACTTTACCAGATTTTACCTCTTTCGAGCTTCCTGCAGCATTGTCCCTATCCATCTCATCGTGGCTCATCCTCTCTTTCACTGCCCTTTCTGCCATTGCTTCATCCCTCTCATGTGATGTTCTTATGCCTTCATCCATCCTTGCTTAACTACCCATTAATCTCGTATTAATGAGTAAGTTATCCGACAAGACAAGTATGAGGACGTCATGGCTGTTTGGATCCATATCTGTGTTGTTCTTCAAATATATATATATATATATATATATATATATTGTGCGTGTGTGTCACCCTTATTAGTTATTACGTATGCCGCACAAACTGTTTGCAAATTTTATGTATTTTAATATGCTTTCACCCCTATTATGTGTATTAAGTAAATAGTAGCTAGGCTGAGATGTATCTGAAAAATTGGTGAATGTACTAAGGTTGTTAAACTACAACTAGCTATATGGTATAATCGTCAGAAAGGTGGAAATAAAAATGGATTCTCGTTAATTATTATATGTATTATGTAACGTACTCCGGAGCCACTTTCAGTGTGCATTGCAGTAATCGGCGTCGCTTCCTGGCTAAATATTATTTGAATATTTCATTTTAAAATTTTTAACCGATAATTTTTAAATAAAAAATATTAGAAATTATCTTTATTGTAAATTATTCACACATTAAAATATTTTTTGTAAAACTGTTAAAGTAAAAACAATTTAATCTGAATCTAAATTAGATTTACATAGTGCGCAATCGTGACACGTTTTGAAATTAGATGCCTGCCCTGTAAGGTGTGACACGTTTCACATTCGCATTTTACTTTTCGAGAAGGCTAAGGCTGCTTGAAAATAGTAAAATTATAATTTTAAAAATTCTTTTAGATAAAATTTTAGTTTAATTTTTTTCTAAATAAATAGTTATATTTATCTATAAGTATTTTTAGGTAAAACTATAATTTTGAATAAGTTATTAAAATTAATTTTTGGAACAGTAAAATAATTTATAGACTATCTAATTACTATATTACTTATACTTTTTTTATACCCTCTCTCATCTCTCATCTCTACCCTCTCTCCTCTCTCTTTTCTTTTTTCTACCCTCTTTCCTCTCTCATACTTTTAATCAAATCATACCTTTTTTAGTAATTTATCAATATAAAAAATTATTCTAAAAATAACTATCTAAACACTTATTTATTCAGAACTATTATTTTTTCATAAACTCTTCTTTAAAAGCTATTTTTCATAAGCTGTCCAAAAACCTATTTTTTTCATAAATCCGTTTTTAAAATTTTATCCAAGCACACATTAAGTAGTACTCCTTAGAGATTAAATACGCTCTAAATAATTATATATCTCTCTCTTTTACCAGTTAAACTTATAGACGATAGGTTATTTGAAACTTGTTGAATGTATAGAGTTTGTTAAACTACAACTATATGATCCAGTCCTCAGAAAAAGAGGAAATAATAATGGATTCTCATCAATTACTATATTTATTATGAAACCAGATGGACGCCCCCTGTTTGGCCTGGAGCGTAAAGTGAGATACATCTCACATTTGCATTTGACCTAATGAATAGGCTAAAATGTATTTCAAAACTTAATGAATGTATCAAGATTGTTAAAGTATAACTATATGATACAATCCTCGAGAAAGAGGAAATAAAAACGGATTCGCATCAATTATCTTATTTATTATGAAACCAGATGCATGCCCTACATTTTGCTTAAAGTGTAAAGCGATAAACTTTTTAGATCTGTATTTTACTTTGCGAATAGGTTGAAATGCATTTGAAGACTTGGGGAATGTGTTGAGATTGTTAAAGCATAGCTATATGATACAATCCTTGCTGGGTGTCAGGAAAATTTTGGAGGGATCATATTGCCCTAAAAATCTTCAAATCATAATAATATTGTCATGACTATTAGTTAAAATTAAGTTTAACTGTTAGATGACTAATATACTGACATGTTATCCACGTCATTTTTTATTTTCTTTTGTTAAGGTGTAAATTTATTCTAAAAAATTTTATTTAGGAATACTAGGTATTTGAATTTTTTTATTTTTTTATTATCACGACCATTATCCAAGTTTAGTTTAATCGTTAATTAGACCAAATATACTAAACTAATAATTACACATGTCATTCACATTATCTTTTTTCAAGTTACATTTATAAATGACACAAAAATTAAAAAAAATCCATTCCTCCAAACTCTATCATTATCAGAGTATTATTCTCAACAAACTATATTTTGGCAACTTATCGAAAAATAATATATAATAGTTCTAAAATGAAATATGGTTTCCTAGGAGCAATACTCTATTAAAAGCGGAGATTAGAGGAATATTTTTTTTCCTTATTTAAAAATTTGATATTGAAAAAAAATAGAGTGAATGTCACGTAAACTAGTCAGCTCAATATATTTAGTCAAAGTAATAGTTAAATTGAACCTGAATAATAGTCGGGGCAACGTTAAACCTAAAAAATTTTTTGGATACTCTTGAGTCAACTTCTGAAGTAAATTTATATCTTAACCTAAAATAAAAGATGACGCGGATGCTACGTCAGCGTATTGATCAATTAATAATTAAATTAATTTTATATAACTGTCAGAGCAATATTGTTACGTTTTAAAAATTTCAGGAATAACATTACTTTTAAAAGAACTTTCGTATACCTAACGCTCGTGATTGAAAATTTTTAAGAAAAAATTATACTTTAACCTTATTTTATTTAGAGTGTAAGGTAAGATATGATTATCTTCCTTAGCTGAGTTTACAAATAGATTGCAATGGATATTGAAAATTTGGTGAATGCGTCTGAGGTTGTTAAAGCACGACAATATGATACAAGGGATATAGAAAAGTAAATAAAAACAAATTATTATTAACTATCTTGTGTTATTGTGAAATTAGAGGTAAGACCCCGTACTTCGTTTGAAATGTAGAGTGAGACACATTTTTCTTATTTACAAATGGTGTGACATCTTTTTAAAAAGACCTCAAATGACACGGACATGTCACATGAAATGGAGCACTCACGTGCGAGTTCATAGTTTAAAGGTAAGTTGTCATGCATATATGTGATATGAAGAGAATGAGTCGGCTCTCAAATTCAAACTCAGGGAAGCCTTATAGAGCCTTCTCTTAATTTTAAGATATTTGGTGGAAAGCCTCTCGCAAAAAAATTTGCCCTAAAAGCTACTTCATTTTCTTTGCAATTAGTGCCCTCGTAAACCTAGCCCCGTGAAGAAATTTATTTGATAGAAAAGTTATTCTCGGAGAACTTATTGCAAAACGCTCCAACACAGCTCGCGGTTCTTAGAATATTTTGTTTTTTTGTGTTATATAAATATTAGTTATTAATTTAAATAAATTAAATAAATCGCAGCAATCATTAAACATAAACTTTTAATATAAAATTATTATATATTTCTTAATTTAATTTAATTTAATTAATTAACTAAAATTTATATTAATTATAATTAATTAATTTATTTTTTTAATTTATCTAAATTAATTAATAATTTTGAAGGAATAGGTAATTTATCATTTATTTTATTTATCAAATATATAATTAATTTTTCTTACATAGATTAGATCTAATATAAAGAATTAGTCTCTCGTGATAAAATCATATTCAATTGAGAAAAATATACATATTTAATATCTAATATTACCTTTATATAATCGTTTTCAATAAGAAAATACTCATGTCCTATATATAGGGAAAAAATATGACTAACTTACATTTTAAATATTAATAAGTATAATATTTAGACACCAATAAATATTGCATAAATTAAAAATTGAAGACCCTTGGGAGTTGGGTTGTGACACCCGCTTGGGGTTCGATCCGGTAGTTTCCTAGCATTTGCCAACAAAAAAAATGGATTAAAAAAGTCCGACAATGGCATTATGGCATAATGCCAGTACCTTACGAAGAAAAAGCACAAAACGTAACCTGCTCCTTAATTTATGTACAGACAAGCAACACTAGTTTTGAAGAAAAATATAAATATGGCGATCATATTAAGGAAATTATCATTACAAGAAAATTAAATTAAATACCATAGGATCAGTACAAAAACTTAAAACCACAGGAAATCTGAAAACCACTTCCCTCGATCGAAAAACAAGCCACAGGCTCAAGAGGCCGCCGATGAAGATGATGATGATGATGATGGTACTGCGATTCCTGGCACTACAAAACCAGAGATGCTTTCCGAGAGGTGCTTGACCGCTTTATCAAAATTCACAAAACCCATGAACCAAAAATCATATCCGTCCACCGTCACAATCTGGATATACTTTTCCGATGACTTCTCCTTCATGATCACTGGGTTCACCGATCCAATCTTACCCAAAGGCACCATTATATGGTCAACAGTCACAAGATTTTCAATTCCCAAGTCATTTCCCACCCCCAAATTAAATGTTACGTTCCTTCTATTTCTAATTTTCACCAACTTCAGAACCAGGATTAGGGATTTGAATGTACCTTGTAGTGGCTCCAAGCCTGCTGCCCAGAGGGTTCGTTGTAAGATACGAGGCTATCGCTGCAAAATGCGATGTGAAGATTCGAGAGGTAGAGGGTTCCTGAAACTGGACCTGACGATGTGGAGATGTGACAAGCAAAGGTCTTCTTGAGCTTCTCGTTGGGATAATTTGCGAAACTTTGTTTGTAGAGAGCCTCAAATCCGCCTCCACTGATGGCTTTCGCGGTCAGATTCATCTTCCCCCAAGCCGCCGAAGGCACCGATGGACTTGTTCTAACTGCAATCAATGAACAGCAGAGTCAAACATTGAGTTTCCGATCCACACAAAGGTGATCATAAAACAAGAAAAAGAAAGGAACAGAGACGAACGATTGTGCCAGACGTTGTTGGCGGTTACTTCAGCCTTTTTACCCCACGAATCGAGGGTGTGGAGAATGGATTCCATGGGACTAGCGGGAGGCTTCTGAGCCGGAGCGTGTTGGACGTAAGGATGGTGGTAGTAGGGAGCGGAAGAAGAGGAAGGAGATGCAGACGGAGGCGCGTGTGATACTCCTCCATGGAGGTTAGGGGCTGAGGGGTATTGAGGTGACAGGTCGGTCTTCATCCCCATCTTGAAGAGAGAAGGAGAGAAACAGGAACTAAAGGAATGAAAAGCTTTACTCGTGGCATCGAAGTTTGAAGATAATCGTTTTATAAGGACGAGTGGCTACCAGCTGGTTGCTTAACCGCGTTATATTGTTGCGACTCCCAAGTCCCAACTCCCAAACTCCAACGTCGCTTTCTCTCTCCTCCTTCTCCCTCCGCTCTGTTCCGTGAAGTTTCATTAAATACGACTTTTAATCCAAACCCGAAATTTCGGTCAATGTCGTCCCCTTCTTTACTACATCTCAATTGCGCGTCTCCTTAATGCAACTAAAACACGTCTAATTACTTTTAGGACAAATTAGCAGTAAATCAGTAATGAATTGCTTTCTATTTTAATTGATTCACTGCGGATATGTAAAAAGTACTCCATTTTGTCTAGAGTTCTATTGTAAAAATAAATGGTTAATTTAGGATCAATTGAATTGGTGTCAAATAGAACCATTGATTTGGGGTTCCGTAATTCTTGATTCTATCGCTTCAAAGTAAAATTTGCCTTATAATCTTGGTACCATGGTAATCAATCATGCCTACTTGTTAAATACACCTCCAACACCCGTACAACGTAGAACAAGAGACAGCGACGTGGAGAGGAACTTCCCACGCCATCAATTCTCTTTTTTGTTTATTAACCCCCACACTAATGTAATTCTGTTTTTTTTTTTACTGGAATTATTATCACTCTACCTAATATTATCAGAATTAACAAGACTTTTTTAGGTTATTAAAAAAGTTAAGTAGATCAATTAATTATGATCAAATATAATCATTTAAGATAAATTCATATTATATAGTCATCAATTTGTTTAAATTAGTTGACTAGATCTTATATTAGTTATAATTAATCGATTTATTTAGTTTTCTTAATATACCTAAAAAAATTAACTAATTCTTATAATAAAGATTGAAGGTAGTAGTAAACAATACTTCTCTAGTCCCTAATATAAAATATATTTAACTAATTTAATTATATTAAAAAATTAGTTAAATTAATTAATATATCATATATTTTTTAAAATACCATAATAATTTTTTTTAATTTTTATAAATATTTTATTACTTGACTATTATTGATAGAGTTAATGGGATCGTTTAAAAAAGAATAAATAAATATAAAAATAATGAATTATATTAATTTTTTAATTAGATTATATATATATATATAAAATATCAAACATTTATTTTATTAATTCTAACCGATATATGTAAAATTCACAACAAATGTTTATACGTTACTCCAAAGTCTGAACTCTGGAGGGATAAATTTGGAAGAAAAAAAAGAAAAAAAGAAACATTCCACGTCAAAGCAAAGGAAAGCGATCGGATATTGAACAGAGAAGTCTTGAAAAGGGCGCATCATTTTATATTTCGTTTGAGTCTGAGACTCACCTCGTCGGCATCATATATCATCACCCACACCGATGGCTAGTTACCACATTGCCCACCAGCAAGACTACCCTCCTCCAGGTTCTTCCTCAGCCTTCTACTCTCCCTGCTTTTCTTTCTTTTCATTCTTCTATTCCTTGATTTTCTGATTTCGATTATAATTTTCTTATATTCATCGCTGATTTTTCACCCAGGGCAAGGATATCCGTATCCTCCTCCTCCACCGGTGGACCCATCCGCCCCGCCGCCTCCTTACGAAGGTTATCCGACGCCTGTGTATTCTGGATACCCTCCGCCCCGGCCACCCCAGCGTCCCCAGTATCAAGGGTACCAGGGCTATTTCAATGACCAATATCAACAACCGCCTCCTCCTCCTCAACCATACCCCAATCACTATCATCAATACCATGAGACCGACTGTTATTCAGTCTTGCGAGGCTGGTACGCTTTCCTTCTTATAATTTTTCTGCCCTGCTTTGATATTTTAATTTTCAAGCATGGGTTTCTTTCTTTATTATCCGATTGAATTAGTGTCTTGGCCCCTAACTCCTGATTTGAAACTAACCTATTTAGCTTGAATTTGGTCTTATCTTATAGTTCGTCCCAATAAGAACCCTTCTTTGTGAATTTATTTGACCCTGTATATTTTTAAATAAACTCGGGTTTCCTCTCTGCAATTTCCACCATTTCTGCACGCTCAAGCTCTCATGTTAGTTCCTCTCCGGTCACTTCATTTTTATCCCTCCAATCTCATACTATTTACTTACAGTTCGGATTCTGTTAAAAAATATCGAGAAAGGGAGAATTCGAACTGCAGCAAAGGTTGCCTCCGAAACAGAGCTCCAGCCACAAGGGGATAAAAAACCCCAATACTCAATTTGACACAACAAGACACGATAAACTCTGTTATTCAACAATTTTGCTTTAACCATGAGCTATTTTCATGAGCCACACATAAGAATCCGATAGCACTATTCGCATACCCTGCAACATCTACTTCCATCTGCTTCCTTGAACCAGAGAGAAATCTCCGTAACGATGTATACCAAAATGAGTCTCTTGGTTCGTATGACAGCCACTTTAAGTAATGAAGTTCATAGGCATATGTGGGTTGATTATCATTAGTATCAAAGAATGGGATTGCGGGGCCAACAGAGTATATATTGGGAAAGAGTATCTGGTCTTTAGAAAAGCTAAGACTTGGGATTCAAGCTCTGAGATGGAATGAAGAAAGAGATATTGCACTTGTTTCAAACTGTTTCAATCTTGATTATGAATTTTTAGATGGGAATTAGTTTCATTGTCAAAACTTGTTTTTACTGTTTGGAGTCAAATAATGGATACTGATGGATGTGTGCTAATCTGAGTTTTAGACTTTCATCTTATATTCTGTGACAAATCAATGTATTTTCAAGTGCATATTGTGCTTCCTCTAGGAGAAACAATTTCCATGCTATTGTATCAGGACCGGAGATCTACCATAGAAACATTTTCCATAACTAATTTAAGAGCAAAGTACTACCATAGAAACAGCACCATAGAACTTCATGGACAGTGCTTGGCTGCTGCAGTATGCAGAAATTCCAACGAGATTTGATGATGTTAACTCATGCTTGGCCTTAGTTATCATTAGGCTAAAACGTTGGAATTGTATGAAATGCTTGCTTTCTTCTTCCCATTGAATCTGATATTCTAAACAAGCTATGATAGCTAGGCAAGAGAAGCCTATGCATAAGACATTCTTTGTCATAAAAATACAATGTGCTGATCAAGATACAGCTGAATCTGATGGGAAATGCTGATTTGGAAGACACGTGCCTGTTTTGAAATTGACTTTGGCCTTTTCAGACATAGACAGAGACCCTGATCTGAACATGACAGTTTTAAATATTTGATATGGCCATATCGCTCAGGCTTAAGGTGTCAATACTTGATGGGGGATTCATATCATCATATTAAATTATTTTGAAGGATCAGTTTTATATGCATGTCCTGTTTATTTCTTATGATGTGAACTAATGCGGATCTTCATTCTGCCTTTGCAGCTTGGCTGCACTCTGTTGCTGCTGTGTGCTAGAGGAGTGTTGTTTCTGATTGTCACATTTATAAAATAATAATGAGTCGTTTCTGCAGTTTGGTGTGCTTGGTTATAGAACTCCTCTGACAAGCATGGAATACTGAGATATGTCGTTTTTATCTTGTACCCTCAATGCTGTTATATCAATGGGCTATGATTTGGTTTATCCATGGGTCTCTATATCATTGTATGCAAACTTCATATGCAGTCAGATATAAACTTAAGATTTGCAGAGAATCTCCATTTAGCTAATAACATAGTATATTATGCTAGTAGCCTTTTCGAAACCCACTATTGTTCTTATGCTGTACTTTTTAAGCTTTTATAATGTACTTTTTCGGATAAACGATAGCCGAACTCATTCAAACCCATATCAAAAGACAAGTGTAACATAATATCCCATTTTCTTTGATGATGCTTCCACTCTGAGCAACTGGGCTTCGGTAGGTTCCGGGCTTTCAACTTAGTAGACAAAGTTCTGAAATGGTTTCACGACTCTTGTTCATCAAATAATTTGCAAGATTGCTAATCGATGACAATTGCTAACCAACTCTCTACAAGGTACTTTCTACAGACTGTTTACAGTTGAAGTTAAAAACGTAATTTTTTTTCCTCTATCTAAAGAGAGGAAGACTATTTCTAACTATTTGTAGATGATTTGTTGTACAGAAAAGCGGGCCGTGAGAATCTGTCATAAATAAATAGAAAAAAAATTATCGGTTGGATCTCTCTTTTTTAGCATTCATTATTGCGGAAATGAAGAGAGGTGTGATAACCGGCTTCCGAAGACGCCAAAATATTCGCTTTAATTTCACGGGATGGGCAGATTGGGGAAAATAAACGGTTGCGAAATGCATAATAAGTTTCTATTTTACGAATTACTAATAATTGTATCATCCACGTAAGGAATTGACTAGTCAAACATGCAAATTTGAAACCAATTACTATCTTTAACAAGTCAGACTTGGCCACTTCAAATTACCTGTCATCTAAGCGAACTATATATTACGTATAATTGTATTACATCCAATTAGTAAGGGATATCAACTCGACAAACATCATCCAATCACAACAGCTTATTTCCTGAAATTAGTCCGATTTCAATGTGGTTCGAAGGCAGTATCTCTAAGTAGAGATTGCAAAGTAAAACAGAAAGAAGCCACTTAAACTGGCTAAAATTCCACTAATAAGTCGGCCTAAGCAAGTACAAGACTGTTCAATAACAGGAAAATGAAAATGGCCTAGAATGCACCTACAGAGTCCATACAAATTCTGGCGCATCTTTTCTTTTCCCATCTAAAGTTCGATACAGGTACATCTTCTCTACCCTCTGCCCATCCTCCAAACTACACTCTTCCTGTTCATTCTCATTTATGATCTCCACATTTAGCCTTGACATCTTCTGAGCCAGTGACTTGCAGGCTCCAAGGGTCACTTCGCAGGACGACATCCAAAGGGATCGCATTGATTCATACTTCCCTACGTCCGTTAGAAGTGCCGTGTTGCCGAAAGGGCAATCTCTTATCTCAAGCTTCCTAAGCTTCTTGCATCCATTCAGCACATATAGCATCCCCTTGTCACTCTCTCCGGCAAATGCAATAGACAGCATTTCCAGCTGCTCAGCATACATCCCTATGTAAAGGAAGACTTTATCGGTCAACAAACCAGAGAGCGATAACCGCTTGAGTCGCCTGCTAGACTGTACTATAGCCCCAAAACCTTCATCCAGTGGCTGCAATGTGTCCGGGTCTGGTTTCGTGGGCTCCAGGATGCACAACCTAAAGCGGATAAAATTTGGGCAGTGTTTCGCCACTGTTATGAGGGCAGCATTAGTCATCTGTTGGCAAAAGTAAAGCAGTGAGTGAAGCTTGGGACAACCCATTGATATAGCAACGAGTCCTTTTTCTGTTACAGCTCCAGCCCCAGCCCTGAAGGGAACACATGGAAAAACCCTCAATTCTTGCAAATCTTTACATGTGGCAGCTACAACATTTAGTCCTCTGTCTCCAACGCAATCCAGTATCTGCATGCAAAAATCATTAGCATTCATAAAAATAGAGTTTCGTTAACAAAAGGAAAAAGCTTTTGTAGCTTATCAGATTCACCCATAATCGCTGAAGTTTCCCGCAGTGGCGAATTAGTTTCCTCAGGTATTTACCCTCAATCCCTGCTGCATAGCTCAGATTCAAGGCAGTCAAGTTCGAGAGAATAGGATATATGGCAGGAAGGCAGAGAGGAGCAACCTCCAAAAACCCCGACAAACTGGTTATTGATTTACACTTTAAAATGGTACTCTTGAGCTTGGCGTATGTCTCAGAATCTGGATCATGAACAAAAGACCCAGTACCTAAGTCAACTAGCTGAGGTGCGCGCATCAATATCCTTTGGAGGGTGTCAAGGGGCACAGCAGGATTTAACCTTAAGCTCTTAAGGTTAGGAGATCTGGCCACAAGCCTTTCAAGAGCTCCCAAATTTATCTCTCCTTTGAGACAAGCAAAATTGAGAGAGACCAGTGATGTGCAAGTATCAGGAAAGCAGCTTAGCCATTGGCCTTTGAGATCCTCAATTTCATTCTCTTGCAGGTCCAGCTCTCTAAGAAACCTACATTTGAAACGAACAGAAGCAGAAAATTGGGGAATCAATTCCATATGCTTAACATCATGTAGCCCCTTCAGCAGAAAAAATTTCCCATGATCATCTTTACCTACATCAGTCTTCAGAAATACCAGAGGAAAAATTTTCTCCAAAGAAAATATTATAAGGCAATAGCAAACAAAAATAGATGAATCAAGTTGTTCAGATGATCGGAGAACTAATTTGTTAGCAAAACCGATAAAAATATTTCATATTAGGATTGAGAGCATTCATCCAAATTCGTTACCCTCTTTGCTCAAAGATTAGAGCTTCCCTACCTAACTCTTTGACATACAATAATACACGACAACAATCCACCAAAACGTAACAAAACCCGATAACAGATAAAAACGTCACCAGATATCTGGACATAGAAAATGACTACTCATAAGTTAGCAGCGCCGCTCCTTCAAGCCAAGGATTTCCAAAACACAGACAAGCATGACCATAATCCATAACCAATAGTATAAACATTCGCCAAAGCAAAAGCCCATGTTAACAAACTAAAGACAATGGAACCTACAAATATACAAGGGCCCCAAGAAATTCTGCTCACTTGCAATTTGCAGCTATCGCTTCCAGGCCATCGGTGGTGAACCCTTCACAGCTCACAAGAACTAAAGACTTGAAATTCAAGAAGGAACGGGAAAGTAGCTCCAGGCTCTCATCCGAGACCACCGTCCTCTTCATCCTAAGCTCCTCCAATCCCACCCGGTTCTTCGCCAGCGCTTCAATCCAAGGGTAAGCAAAGCCTCCCCAATCATGGGGAACAAGATTGAAGTCTGCAAAATGAGGCTTTCCCTTCAGAGTCAGGGATTTAAGTCTAGGAAACCTCTGGATCACCCTCTCTGGGCTGATCGAGTAACAGTTCCCTATGAAGACCTTTTGCCGGCTGCATCTTTCTATTCTGTACCACGTTTTGCACACCAGAGACAACGCGTTCCGGTCCCGGTGGGACGTCACGAAGTCGAACACGTGCTCTAATACCTCCTCCAGAAAGTAATTCATCCTTTTCCCTACTTCGCGATCCAGATTCCACAGCTTTCACAGAAAATATTCATATTCTTAAGATAAAAAAATGGTTGTGAAGAGAAGTAGAAGTAAAAGAAGCAGAAGTGCTGAAACGATTATATTAGAAGTCCTAAATCACGATAACAGACCCAGGATCCAAACCCTGATATTCACAACGATATCCGAGAAAAACGATGGAAAGTCGGATCTCGGGCGAAACAAGAGGGAGATAATGAGATCTCTCCAAGCACATTCGCGAAATAACTTCGAATCTACAAGAGAGCGGGAAATCTAAAAACTACTAATAACTTAACAAAGCAATATGAAACTATAATTGAAAAAAAAAATGGAGATTTAAGATTTCCCGGCCTGGATCTGCTATAAAAGTGGAAACCCCAAGTAAAAGGGGCAGAAATTTTCTCAAGGAAAAACAAGGGAAAACCGAAATTCCGAAGAAGAGAACAACAGAAAAATCATTCGGAGTGTCCAATCATCTGCAAATGAAATGGCGATGATTACGTTGGACAAATAACATTGAAGAAAAGGAAAGACGAAGCTAATAGATAACAGAATGGCTTGTTTTTTTGTTCTAAAAATAATTTTACAAATATTTTAAATTTATTCTTAATTTTCTATTTTTAGAAACATATTTCAATTTTTTTATTTTAGAAAACAATTAGGTGAAAATAAGTTACTAAACAAGCTTTTTTTTTTAAAAACAGAAACACACAGGACAATAATTTCACAAATAGTATTGTACAGTGTAAACCAGTTAACCACCCCGGAGGTGAGCTTTGGAACCCAGCCCCTCTCTCTTCCCTCTGAGTGCCTTCCCCCTAACTCACATGCCAATGTCAAAGCCGCGAACTGAGTCACAGGACAAAGCTCATCCCAATTGTTTGGGCTAACTGACCATGGTTATCCTCTCCCACCGTGGTTGAGTCAGAGCTCCGAATCGAACGGTAGGCACCGATCTACTCTGTGGGGATTGAGAGAATCTTGACCGGTGAGAGGAAGAGCATGCATGAGTCCTTATCACTGCTTTCCAAGTCTTTTACTCTCCGGATCTAAAAGAGTCACAGGGATTCAAGAAATACGAAAATTGGAAAGCGAATCGCGGCATATTCGCCCCAACTTTCATCGTAAAACTACGTAAATGCCACCATCTCTGATCGGTCTTTTATGATTAGGCAAGTTGTCAGTATGATTTATAATTATATTAGGAATCAGCTCGGCGAGTGAATAGGAATGATTGGGAAATAAAGCCGTTCAAGGCACATAATTGGACAGAAAATGATGCTGACAAAACCGAAGACTAAGAATATCACCAAAAAAAAAAACGAAGACTAAGAAAATCTTGAGTGGTTCAAGATTTTTTTTATATATAATATTTTTTAAAAAATATTATACTCACGGTTTAAAAATATAATAAAATATCTCTTCCTATTAAGTGATACTAGTATCAGATAAAACGAGTTATCTATTACTCTCAAACGTAAATTTAGGTACTCAAAAATTAGGATACCTCTTTAAACAGTGCGATTAGAATAATAATAAAATAATATTTTTTAAAAATTAAACACACTCTAAATAATCGTATATCTCATATTTTTACCACCATCAAACTTATACACTTACTAATTAAAGTGCCATATCTCTCTCTCTCTCTCTCGTTATCCTTCACACGCCAACATCTATCACAGTCAATTTATTACCAATCCATCAATATTCACTCAGAATTATTAAACTAACACGATTTTCACGCATAAAATTGTTTATTAACATGACATATTTTACTTGGATTGGGGTGTGTGTGTGTGTGTGTATTCTCCGTGCAAATGATGTTTAGACGACTTGGGTGGTACTAATCCGGTGTGTTCAGGTACACTCTAAGACTGACTCCTCACATCGCCTCATCAGTCACATCAAAGCTGGTGGGAAGAGCATGAGAGAGAAGCCGTGCCGACGTGGCCGAGAGATAAAAGGAGAGAGAAACATGCTTGATTGGGAAATGCATGTAGGACATTGACCGTTTTGGAATAATACAACAATAATGGTGGGGAGTGGCAGAGGGTGTGTTTAATTTGCTCCTCAGGAAATAAATAAAAAGATAATTACTTGAGGAGGAATATCTAATAAGGCAATAATGGAGAGTAAGGAGGAAGGGCAAATGATTGAAGATGGGAGTGTTTGGAACTGTATAGTCCTCTGTAATCAGATGTGATGAGTGACCGCAAGAGTAAGTCTTGTATTAAAAATGTTGGAGAATAATTTCTTAACTTTTTTATCCGTACAAAAAATTAATTAATCCTAAAAGGAGTACTATTTTCGTTAGTAACATTTAATAATATAAGTTAACTGCTGGAACGTCCATCATTTTAAGATTTTTTTTAAAAAATAGCGCTCGATATTTAAAATAATTTTTTATACGTCTATTATTTTAAAATACTTTTTTATTATTATTTAATATTGTAAATATTATCGTGATAAAATTAGTTACTATTAAAATTATACTAAAAACTAGTTGTAGATGCTAAAAAAAATACCTTAAATTATTGAACGCAACTGGAACCCTTGCATGTATTCGGGGGTAGTGCTTTTGGTGAGTTGGGTGTTTGCTGTGCAAAGAGAGTGAGGGAAGTTAGGCTGCGTGATGATTCAAGAATGGACCCTCTCATATTTACTATTATTATCACTTGGGAGATATAAGTTTCATAATCATTCATGACTTTGACTAAACGCCACGTCCTCCAACATTTTCAACCACCGTCTAATTAGTTCCCTCCTCTGATGCCACGAACACTTTGCTCTGGTCCACCCATTCCACGCCATTCCCCTCTCCTGATTTGGAATCCTTTACCTTTGTTCCCACTAAATACCACGTGCCCCTTCCTCGTCCTAATTACTGCATATAATTGACCTAACCATTCCCTCCTTAAGCTATGTCCGCAGTTGTTCTTGTGCGAGGCCCCCCTTTTGTTACTGATTTCAGTATCGCCCATTATTTGCATATTTACTTTTCTTACAAGTTCAGAATCGTTCCACTCCCTGCATGTTGCCTTTCCAGAAACAGGATCGATTCGTTCTTAATGTTGTTTAGGAAAGGGGAAACGCTGAACTTTTGGAATCTGAGGTTCTATTCAGTGTCCGAGCGATGAGCAAATAGAAGCAACTGAAACGACAGCATTTTTACCCTCATTGCCAGTATTTATTATTATTATACTTTAAGTGTTATTTTTCTATCTCGTCTGTATAGCATATATATACTGTGTAGATCATATCGTAAACGTTTAAATTTATTTATGTTTATAATAATATTTTTATAAACTTTTAGATTTGGACCATGCTCTTTTTTTTTTTAATTTAAGGGTAAAGGTAAGATTCTGATAAGAGTAAAAGGAAAAAGGGGAAAAAAGAGAGAACCCAAACCCCCTCCAAGCACAAATAAAAGGAGAAAACGTAAACATTCTCTTTTAACCGGTCCGCTATAAGGGAAGGGAATAATATGAATTTTTTTTTTTTATCGGAGATTTATCATCGGCGGAAGGCCAAATTGGGGAGGGGGACCGATATGATGTGATGCTTCAAGAGGCATGATACTTGAACGACCCCACCGTCCAATTATTGCTTTAAGATTAAATCATAACCACGGTTACATATCCATCATCATTTTTCTTTATATCTTCCTTAATTATTTTAAATAGTAAACAATTGCATAAAAAGACAAATAATCTCAATTGTATAATGGGAAAATCCTGAAATTCTATTTTGACAATTTAAATTTCAATAATCCCAAATTAATTATAAATACTAATTCAAAATTTTAAAATGTTAAACCATTTTACAAAATTGCAGTCACACATTTAGAAAAAAATGAGATCAAACCCTTTCACCGACTGGCCATTGGAACTTCGCTAGCGTTAGACCTCTATCGCTGGTCATCACCCTGTTAACCGGTTGCTCCCTAGAGCTTCAGTGTCGAAGCTGATGGCCAAAGTGATAGAGGAGCATGGCATGATCAAGCATTAAAGGAAGACCAAAACACGGAGCGTGGAGCCCAAGCTAAAAGATGGAAGTCCAATAGTCTAAAAGACCCATTACAAGGCATTGCAGGCCCATGTGCAGTCCAGATTGAATAATTCACTCAAAATACCATGTGACAAGCATATGCCTTGGAGGAGGAGCATAAGTGACGTCCAATAATATTCAAGAAGCATCAAGAAGGAGTCTTTATGTATTATTTATGGTTTAATTTTGTTTTTTTAAAGTTTCCATTTTTATTTGCATTAAATAAGGCATTTTGGTCAAAGATTGCATAAGAATATTTTAGGTTAGTTTCCTATTTTTAGGTAGCAGCCTTCTCTCCAAGAAAATGTAACTTTCCTATTTCCTTTAGCCTTAATTGGTGCCAACCAAGATAGTCAATCATCATTAAGGCACATTTATGGCATTTATGATGTAGGGTTTTCTTTGATTCTAGATTGTTCTTTTGCTGCCTATATAAGGCTATGTCTTTTTGTAATTGAGACAGATTTGAATGAATAAATTTTAGAGAATTTTATTTCTCTTGAGTGAGCTTTGCTTGCCGCCTCATATTCTCGTGAGAATACTCGACTGTATAAAGGGCTGATCATCCTTGTGGTGTCTCCATGGCTAGGGTTGTAAGAGACAGGTTCTCTTAAGGTCCTACCTCCGATCGTTCTTCTAGTTTCCTAACTTATCTCTAGCCGGTCCATATTCGTACCTTATATCACAAAGCTTGGCAATATTTGGTACTAAAGGTATTAGAGGTAGGATTTAATACCCAACCTCTTGGATTTCAAAATACATGGTGACTATTGAGTCACAAATACAACTTAATATAATATTAGAAAACAATATATATAAAAGTTAGCTATTAAATTTTGACCATATTTTATTTACTATTTTTATGACGATATGAACTATATTTTTATTGATATTTACTAAAAAAATAATACAATTCACAACTGTATTTTTATATTTTAAACTTATAAAAATAAATAAATTTTTATAGATATTTGCTAATTTTATAATGCTGTTAACTATATTATCATATATATATTTATATATAAAAACGTAGTCAATATCATTATAAAAATAATAAATAACTACAATAATTTATTTATTTGAACAAATTTTATGTATGAAAAAAGTTGTGGTTAACTCATTACTATTTTGATACAAATATATAAAAATATAGTTAATGATGTTACACAAATAATAAATAACAATAATAATTTATTTATTTTAACAAGTTTATAATATAAAAAAATAGTTATCAATTACATTACTATTATAATAAAAATCTATAAAAATATAGTAAATCACGTTACAAAAATAATAAATAGCCATAATAATCTATTTATTTTAACAAGTTTTAGATATAATAAATAGTTGTCAATTGCATTGATATTTTAATAAATATCTATAAAAATATAATCAATAACATTATAAAAACAAAAAATTATCATAAAGATTCATTCATATTAATAAATTTGAGATGTAAAAAATTATTGTGAATTATATTACTTTTGTGATAGATATATAAATATAAATATAGTCAACGCTATAAAAATAGTAAATTAAATATGGTTAAAGTTTAATAGTTAATTTATATAATGTTCTGTAATATTGTATTAAGTTGTATATGTAGCTCAATAATTACCATATATTTTAGAATTCTAGGGGTTGCATAATCAAATCACACCTCAAGCACCTTTGGCACCAAATATTGCTAGAGCTCCAACAGCCAACTGACTGGCGAGGTTAGTGGCTAACTACAGAGATATGGCAGAGTTCGGATGGCCGGCTAGTAAGGGGCTTGCTATTTTTATTTTTAAATGTGAGGATAATTTTATAAAATAACTAAATATTTCAAAACCCTAATTTAATACTTATAATCAATTTAAAATTATTAAAATTTAAGTTACCAAAATAGAATTTTAATATTCATACGGCATTTTATAGATTTTTTTTTAGATTTAATTTACTTTTCCTAACTGTAAAACTATCTTCATCAACTACTTAAAACTAAACTAACAACTATACTCGTTTACGCTCGCAAAAAAGTAAGCCCCATGAAAAGAAAAAAAAATTAACGTGCATGTTTTTTTATAAATTCAAAGATGTCCATCATCACTCTTCAAACATTTTGAAGTTAGTTAATTTTATCTTATAATTAAGAAAAGTATTAGACCAGCGTTCATATTTAAAATACGCTCCGCCTTTATTTCTCTGCGCTCAAGTTGAACTCCATTATTCCTTAAAATTTCTCTCACGTTGAAACAGAGGGCACCTGCGGGGTTGTCAAGTGTAATAAAAAAAGTTGAGCATTCCCTTCCCCGGAGGATTCCATCTCCCCATGTGACGGTGGGCCCCCCCCTTCTCTCCTCCCTCCCCACTCTGGAGACTCGTTGCTTTTTCTAAGTTCCAATCATATACTAATATTTTCCCCAATATTTTAATTTTGCCCACAAATAAAATATAGAAAAATATTACATCAAATTTCTAGTCTTTTCCCAATAAATTATAATTGTATTAGTATTTTTAGAAAACTAAGCAACGATCCATATGAACCATCATGTTTACCTTAAAGAACGCCTAGTACGAGGAATCAGAAGGGGGCATTAATCATTCTTTAATAACAATAAAACAATTAATAACTGCTTATGAATTGACAAGATATTATAATTAAAACTCCTCCTGATAACTTCAGTTAATATAATATTTTTGTCTTCTAAATTTGTATGATTTTTAATTTTAATTTTTTAAAAATAAAATTATCATACTTTTCAATAGATTATAAACATAGAGTTAATATAACATTTATCTCTCCAGTTTGTATGATTTTTAGTTTTAATTTTTTTAAAATATAATTAGTATACTTTTTAATAAATTATAAAGATTAATATTTTAATTTATAAGAATTTAAAATATTAAAATTAAAAATTTAAAAATTATATTATCCCAAACCTTTATTAGATGCGACTACTCGTAACATGGTATCCCAGCTCATGAAAGCTGTTTGCGTGCGCAGCTTCCGACTCTGTGAGTCGTGCCCCTTTACTATTGGGACATTTGACCTTTCAAAATCAGGCCAACCTCTTCGTTTAACCTCCCCCATGATTATTAAAGCCCCTCTACTTCATTTCCTTGTGCTCAACGTTATCCCTCTTTAAAAGCCTCCAGTAGTACCTTACCCTGAGAAAGTTCCTTTCCACCGCACCATTACTTTGATATTTAATTATAAAATCTAATTAAATAGTTAATTTTAATATTAAAATATATAATATATTCTATATTGATATTTAATTAAATAAGAGCTTTTGAGTGAGTTAAAGAATATGACTAGTTATTTTCGAATAAATATATTATTTTAACTAATTTAATTAATATATTTAATATAATTAAATTAATTAAATATATAATATATTAAAGATTGAGAGTATAATATTATCGAAAAAGGGCTCACACGGTGACTCTACCCTGGCAATTTTCGTTTCTAACTCTGAGCATCTCAACGCAAATACCTGAGGTTGGAGAAGACTGCTATCGGCTATGAACTAGATGTGAGAGCTAATAAAGTGTTTTATATTCAAATGCCCCCCCTGCGTATAGGTTTATTAAACAGGAACCAGGAAGACTGTGCTTTTACAGGAAAGAACAAAGACAGAGGCTACCACTGCCACTAGAGATCATCTTCATTTACGATATTGCCTCTTCAATCATTAATTAGAACTGCAGCCATGTGAAGAAAGTACACGAGGACTTGAACCATTACGATGTTATCCAGCCACTAGAGTCTTTACCGAACTTGGAAGGTGATTCCCAATTATTATTCACCTATATAAAAAACATTATTAAAATTTGTGCGTTTATTCATTTATTTATGATGAATGTGAGTGAATTTACCTAAAATGTTGTGTTTGATTGCATGACATGGAGAGACCCACAGATGGGGTAGCATGCGGGATGATAACGCGTGAAATCGCAGGATGGTCCTGCATTTATGAGACGGGTGATTAATCCATGGAATATGATAGGACTCAGGACTGTGTTCCGAGGTGGGGCAATGGAACAGTAACATAAGATGTCCCATTTGTTGCCTGAAACATGTCCCACATTGAATCTTACAGGCGAAAGCTCAAGCAAGACCAACTAAATGCCAAGTGGGTCTCTTCAAATGAGATAGGATGTGGATTAGAGGAGGACCACATAAATGGTTGCTGTGACGTCACCACTCAATTGTCGATGATCAAAAGGCAAAGAGACGAGAGCTTCAAAGCTCAACAGCCAATTTACAAGTAATTTTTCCCTACTTTAGGTGAATTAAGTCCTATTCTCACATCAAACGTAAAATTTAAACTTATAATTTTACGAGTCGTGAACTAACTCTTTATCAATTAAACTAATTTTTATTAGCAATTTACAAGTATTTTATGTCTTATCAAGTGAAGTCTCTGGAATTTCTGCAAGAATTGAGAGGGATGAGTTTTTTTTATACAAGAGTTTAGATGGGTCAACATCGATCTCCTATTAAGATTAAGGTACAGCTCTAGAGTTTAAAGAGCGCTTATAGGGGACTTACGAGATCGCCTATTAAAAAAGTCCTTATAAAGATATCGGGAATCAAACTTATATCCTTATAAAATATAAACCCGTTCATTATCATACGTACTAATTTTTATTGGCATTACATGTTCAATGACACCATTATGTGTTTATATTTTGGGCCCATGAAGGAAAAGAAAACATTAACGCACGCGAGACTGTGTGGCACCACAATATGACACATGAAACGTAGTTAGTTACGGCGATGCCAAGTGATTCATTACGGCGACCCTTGGGACCATGGAAAGGTTCCGGTCAAGGGGCCATTTCAGGCGCCGGGACCTATGTTTCCAGAAAGCGAAACAAATCCTCTCCATAGTAACAGTCGAATGGAAGTGGGCCACACAGATTCCAGATGAAAGCAGATATCAAATTTCCCTCCAAACTTGCCCAACATCATTCCCATCCCCTATTCATGATCGGCCCAAGGCAGGCAAAAAAAAAAAAACTTCCCTAATTAAGCTTGCAATTGCTTATGAGAATAACAAATTCTTAGCATTTCCAGATAACACTACTCCCCATTCCTCAGACGAGCCTGAGTCTGATCGACCCAACACAATTCGCCTCATCATACATATCAAACACAACATAAGCCTAGCTTGCACATTTGCTACTGACAATTACACATTCAGCCCTAGCGTAAACCCCAGTACCAAAACTCAGCTCATGTAAATGTTAACTCATCTTCTTCAAGCTGAGGTAAAGGAGAGTGAGATTATTATCGGCAGTTGCTTGGTAGGATTCAAGTACAAAGAGTCTTCTTGTTTACAGATACGCACTCTATTACGCCGAGTAAAAACTCCACACTTCGTAAATTATTCACTCTAGTTTAAAAGCAGTTCGAATTCTTATAAAATGAGGGGCAGTAGTAGTCCAATACGGATTTCAAGGCCCTAAGTATTGCGGAAGATGATCAGCATCAATTAGTTTGTCCAGGAAAGAATGTAAGTAACAATATTAACAGTTTCCTAGGATACACATCAGCCTTACCAAAGATCTCGTGAAAACATTCAAAAATATCAGTTGACAGGCCTGCTTCCTTGATTAAAGGAAAATATTCTATTGTATGTTGGAAAGTAATTATAAACTTTATAGCATACAACCATGCCACTAATGACGCATCGCCTTATGTTCACAGTAAAATTATACTCGGCGAAAACATGCTGGTCACATCCAATCCCAAATGACCAAAAATTAAGTACCCTGCACAACCTAACTTCATTTTATGTTAACAAAAGAATTATCCCAGCGTCTTCAATCCAAATAATGTTTTGACCGAATAAATATGTGCTGTCAAGAGTTCATGATGGGCTGAAGGATGGTCCGTGGAAATTGTTTGTTTAACACTAGAAAATCAGAATACAGCTTACTCTCAGTGCTTAATAACTCCACAAAAGCACAAACTAGAGATAACTAACTATCAATGGATTTTAATGAGAATGCAATGGAAAAATATGAACGTACAAATGGAGAGAGCCATGGTGAAGGAACGATGGCAAACAATTCTGTTAGGCTCACAGAAACATACAATAAAATGGTGAAGGAAAGTGGGCGGGGACAACTGTCAGCTCAAAGAAACATACAAGAAAAAAAATGGAATTTGTGTCACCAGTGATGGATTTTACTTCAGAACGAAGACATGAATGGCAACATCCACAGTCAACAACAATCTCTAAGACACCATGAATTACTAACTTCATTCCTTCGCCTGAAAAGGTTATCATTTCATCTCAATTCTTAAGTATTTAGTCACTCGGGAATAAGGTTGATTAGCAGTTCAGTCCTTGTTACATGTTATATATGCAATGACAGCAATGTTTGGTGAACAGTCCAATATACTTCAGCCTACACTGAAAAGCTTCGCAAAGAACTCAATCGCCACGATGTCCAATAGCAATTTTTTGACAATTGGGAAACCTTAAAGTGAACAATCAATACCCTCAAACCATTGTATCAGTAAAGTTACCCAGTAAGAAACTCTCGGTGACTTTCAAGCACATATAAACCGATAGAACGGAGCGAACTGTCATGGTGCGGAAAAGAAAGTGTAGGGGCTCTTAAGTAGAATAGAAGTATCAAAAATGAAAATTACATCACCGCATTGTTTCCAGAACAGAAAGTTCTCACGATCTATAACATAGCTATCCCAATAACTAATTCTATGAATTCCTACTAACCTTCCAGGCTTATATATCGCTATCATCACTATCATCATCATCATCATCATCATCATTCCCCAGATCATTAGCAATGTATTCCCCGGGATGAATTGTCCGCCTCCGAGTCCTTGAAGGAAGAATGTTATTCAAATCCACCTCTGCAAGTGGGTCATCCGAAAGATCACTGTCACCATCCGAAACAACCCCATCGTCACTGGAATCGTCGTCATCGTCGCTGCCGACGTCCTCGGCATCTTCTTCTATCAATTTCCCTTTGCCCTTGTCAGCTGTAATGATCCCTTTTCCCTTTCGGTCCACCACAACTTCTCCATCGGATTCCTCGCCATCGTCGTCTTCGCCTTCGTCCTCATCATCCTCAGCGCCACAGTGATCAAGATTACCGCCTTCATCGCCCCCATCCTCTGCGACCGCCTCGGACTCAACTTTTTCGACTTTCTCGTCAGTGACAGAAGGACAATTACCATGAAGAACACCAACATTGTCATTCGCAATCAAAGAAGCCTCGCGGTGTTTCGCATCATCTGATGGGGCCAATGACTTATCCTCCAGAGTTTCGAGCTTTTGAGCTTTGTTCTGATGACCGTGAGAATCTTCGCAGTTTATATCAGGCTTACGTTTCGAGGGGAATGTTGGTTCGGCCGGGCTCTTGATTTCGGCCATGAATTCGGGTGGTGAAGGTGAGATGTGGCGGGGAGGACTTTGGGCGGGCCAAATTAGGGTTTGGCGGGGGAAGAATGCTGTATCAGCACTACCGCAGGGAAGAGACTGTCATGACTTGGCTAGTGATGCTAGCTGTGGACCCTTCGTATTGTTTTCTAGTGTCTCATTAGTGAAAATCATATTAATTGAAAATTAATAATCATCAATGATCAATGGTAAATATAATTACGAAGGATAAAAGCCCATTGGCCAAAATATTATTTAAAAAATATTATTAAAATTATAATATCGAAACAAAATAAATAAATAAATTTACCTTTTTATTCATTTTGAATTAATAGTTTGGTTAAAAAATTTATATCTGCCTGTGCTATACTATTTTTCAGATAAATAAAATGAGATGTTATTATTTTTTTTATTGCAAACATGTACTTTTATATTAAATTTTAATGATAATTTGAATCTAACTTTGTGATTAAATTAATATATTTTTATACTATATATTAAAATATTATGCAAATATTAAAAAAAATTAAAGAGCACAACCCAGCAAATATATATAGGTAAAAAAGAAAACTAATTGTGTGACAACTTGTCAAGTCATCATTTTAAAGTTCATGCAAACTTACAGGGATGTTTTTTTGGCCACGAAGGGGTGGTTGTATTTTAGTATTTTATTTATTTGTTTGTTGTTACTGCGTTGCCAAATACTCTACTTAGTTACTTAATTAAAGATCAGTCATTACTTATAAATAAATATCTTACTCACCTAAAAATACTTGTTATTTTTTTCAACTTCATTCATTTTTCTACCCGGTTGCCTTCTTTGGAACTTTCCATGCATCCAAGCGAAGACACAGCTGGTATTGACGAGATATTCAAACAAGGCGGCAAATTTGGGTAGGAAGAGAGCATCATAAAGCTCAAATGGACCTTAAAAACTCGTTGGATTGAGGAAAACTCAACCCAAAATATATGAGTAATAGCCAAATATGCTCAAACCTATTATTCTTCTCATTTATCTGAGTAAAAATTAATTTTAATTTTAAATATAAAATTTATTTTATATTTTTATTTATATTTTTCAATAATAGTAAAATGAGAAAGGGATAAGGGGTTAAAAAATATAATTATAATGTTTTAGAGAAAATATATTAATTAATTAACTTAATTAATATTGTTAATTTAATTTAATTAATTAAATATATTATTTATTGAGTAGAGTATTAAATTATCTGTAAAATTAATTAATTTTTACAAACACAGGATCTACGAATTTAATATTTAGCAAGTAGGATTACATTCCGCCAACATCTCAGGCGAGGGTGAACTGGTCATTTGGAGTTGGTTGGGGATTCAGGAGAGTCCTAACGCAGCCGCCCCGGGCCGGGACCTTTCCTGATATCTTCATTCCCACAATTGCTGGTCGTTGCCTCTCTTTTTCTATTCCCCTTCTTCTCCATCAACAGCCCTCTGAATCTCGGATTCCGTTTTATCGTCGCCAGCCAGCAACCGGCTCCTCCCATGGAAGCCTAGACTCTCTTATCCTACGGTTTCCAAATCCTTAGAAACCAGATCCGCTTCTTTTTTGTTCTTCCAACCTTTCGTTTCTGTCTGCTGTTGAGGCTCAAGATGATTGCAATTCCGTATTTGACTGCATTAACTACTTACTTTAGTTATGGCCTGCTCTTTGCCTTCGGCCAATTGAGAGATTTCGGTCGGAAACTTATAGATTGGTTCAGCTCTAACAACCTCCAGGTCTGTCGCCTTCTTCATATTCTCCCGTGATTTTACAAGTATGCTTTTACCGATGCGTCATTTCTGCAAAGCAGGGTTACGCTCCGATCTGCCTAGGACTCGAAGATTTCTATATTCGTCGGCTATATCTTCGTATTCAGGTATTTCAATCTCTCTTCTTTTCATTGATTAATTTTCATTTCAATATAATAAAATACTGTTATGGCCTCATCTATTCTTTCAATGGTTGAATTCGTGTTTGAGGAGATACATTACGGCTTGAAATTGCTTGAGCGCTGTTTAGGAAGTAATATGACAAATAAATTCGTTAGTAGGTGAACCAATGTTTGGAACGTTCAGTAATTGCTATACAACTAGTAAATGCATATAAACCGCCAGTTTGTTGGTAGTCTTTATTTAACCATATGTCTAATCAAAATTCTTATCGCTTTTGACAGGACTGCTTTGGGAGACCAATAGCAAGCGCTCCTGATGCTTGGTTTGATGTTGTTGAACGCTATTCAAATGATAGTAACAAGACCCTGAAGTATAGTTCTTATTATTATTTCATGCCTATTATTATTTTTTTGGATATCTTAATTTTTGTTCCTTAAATTTGTTTCTTCGGAGCTACAATATCAGAACGAATTTGTTAATAATCTGTTCATTTGTCCAAATGCAGAAGAACAGAAAAGGTAAGCAGATGCCTCAATTTGGGATCATACAATTATCTTGGTTTTGCTGCAGCAGATGAATACTGCACACCCCGGGTAGTGGAGTCATTGGAGAAGTATTCTCCAAGTACTTGCAGCAGTCGTGTTGATGGGGGTAAGTATATTAGTTCATGGTTGGCCACCGAACAAAGTTCTTTTTTGCTTATCCATGCATATATTCATTCAGGTTTCGTCAATTGTGGTTTCTCTTACAGGAACAACCGCACTACATAATGAACTGGAGGAATGTGTTGCAAAATTTGTTGGAAAGCCAGCAGCTCTGGTTTTTGGTATGGGCTATGTGACAAATTCAGCCATTCTTCCAGTCCTGGTGGGGAAGGTCTGTAAAATGTTTAGTGAGGGCACCTTGTTGGCACATTAAGGATATCCACATAATTATTGATTAACATATCTACATTTCACAGGGAAGTTTAATCATCAGTGATTCATTGAACCACAACTCCATTGTCAATGGTGCACGAGGATCTGGCGCTACTATTCGTGTATTTCAACACAACAGTGAGTAGCTTTCCTTCTTACCAAAATAAGCAATTTGGATTGGGGATTGAAGGGTGGTCAGATTTTTTATTTCTGGATACAAAGATTGTTGGCTATTAGCATCTCTTGCCTTTTGATAGGGAAGTATATGGGATCAGTTCTGTGGATTTATAATTGTGGTTGCTGTTCTTTTCTATATCATCTTCTCTGGATTATAAGACATGTTGGTTATTTGGATTTTACTTGGTGACATGTTTCATGCTGTAGAAAGAATTCTGTCTCACCATTTCTTCAAACGAAAAGACTAAAGTTAGCCTATATCTATGAACATAAGAGGTCTTCTTTGGAAATGCTTGGTGTGGGTTTGGATTCTGCGTTGCATTTTTTCCCTATTCACCCTCCTGTTGCTTTGTTAATGTTTTGGTGCTCTTGGAATTTTTAGTATTATTTAGTTCCCACACTTCTTGACTTTCTTTCCTGTAGTACCATCTCATCTTGAAGAGGTTTTAAGAGAACAAATTGCGGAGGGGCAGCCAAGGACCCATAGGCCTTGGAAAAAGATAATTGTCATTGTGGAAGGGATTTACAGCATGGAAGGGGAGCTTTGTAAACTTCCAGAGATCATTGCAATATGCAAAAAATACAAGGTTGGTTGATGCAGTAGCTCTGATATATTGTGCAATTTTGTCATCCTTTTATATTTGTTTTTCACATGCCTTTTCAATTTAGTTGAGGGAGGAGGTGGTTGGTGTTGTGCAATTTGGCTTTCAAAATGCTTAATCTGTTCTAATGCTATATGTGTACAAGGCTCGCAGTAAATGCTAGAATAGAATCTATTATGATTGCTTTGTGTCCATGCAAATTGTTGGAGTTGTAAATGTATACACAATTATTTTTTCCAGTTTCCTTTATTGGGAAGAAATCCAGTTACGTGTTTTTTTGTTTCTTGGGGGGGGGGGGGAGATTTTTATCATCAACTTTTCTTTATATTTCACTTTTGTAATTCCTTTGACTTTCCTCATCTTTTGGTTACATAATAGGCATATACATATTTGGATGAGGCACACAGCATCGGAGCAGTGGGCAAGACAGGTAGAGGCGTTTGTGAGCTCTTAGGTGTGGATACTGCTGATGTTGATATCATGATGGGGACATTCACCAAATCCTTTGGATCGTGCGGTGGTTACATTGCAGGATCTAAGGTTTGTACCCTTAAAAATATTACAATAAAAAATTATCTGACCCAAATAGTTTCTAAAGGACTAGGAAGAGGTGTTCTAGAACATTCTCATCTTTACATGTGGAGGTTAGAGTGATGTTGGAATTTACTTGTAGAAGACCACTTGTTTTACATTGCTATGTTTCAGATTGCTTTCTGGCAATCTTCATCACAGTATACTGAATCTTTTGATTCTTTTTATTAAGTATTTTAAATCTTACAATTGAAGTGTAATTCTTCATATGAGATTTTGAAACTCTGGTCAGGAACTTATCCAATACTTGAAGTACACTTGCCCTGCTCATCTATATGCAACTTCAATCTCACCACCAGCTGCACAACAAATAATATCTGCCATAAAAGTCATTCTTGGAGAGGATGGCTCCAACAGAGGTTTGATGGGAACTCGTGCTGTTATTTCTTCACCTTTCTGCTTTGTTATTTTATCCTGAAGCTTCTTGTTTTAATATAGGTGCCAAGAAACTTGCTCAAATTCGTGAGAACAGCAATTTCTTCAGGTCAGAACTGCAAAAGATGGGATTTGAGGTTCTTGGGGATAATGATTCTCCAGTAATGCCAATCATGCTTTACAACCCAGCCAAAATCCCTGCCTTCTCAAGGGAGTGCCTCAAGCAGAATGTGAGAACGTTGAACCATTTGTGCCCCTCATTCATGTTTAATCTATTTGAGAGGCAGCAATATACAACTTCAACTTCTTCTTCTTCTTCTTATTATTATTATTAAATGCCTGCTATTGCTGAATGTTGTTGCCGTTTCAGGTAGCTGTTGTGACCGTGGCATTTCCAGCAACTCCTCTACTATTAGCAAGAGCACGCATATGCATATCTGCTTCTCATTCAAGGGAAGACCTTATTAAAGCTTTGGAGGTAATATGCTTAGTTTCTCATTCCAGTAGTAACTTTTACTCTGCATGCGTCATTTAATTGTTTGTGGAGGTAACTGTCGTAGAAGGTACTACTAAGTTCAATGCATGATGAGAGCAGTGTCTTTGCTTATATGAGAAGAGATCATGTTCTACCAAGAAGGTTCCAATACGTTTTTCTTTAACATTTTAGTAGGTGCCCCATGCATCATGCAAAATTTTGTTTCTTAAGCTATATGTTTATTGTCCTAACTTTCTGATTTTGTTCCTTTTCTTTATAGGTTATCAGCAGAGTTGGTGATCTAGTGGGTATAAAATACTTTCCTGCTGAGCCAATCAAGCAGCAGAGAGAGAGCAAAGATAAGAAGGCTGACTAAGTGACGTTATTGCTTACGAGCTAAAATAGGAATGCAAGCTGAGGTAAGTCAGCAGCCATTGAAGGCTCTTTTGTTTCCATTTGTCATGGGTAGTTTTAAATCTACTGGTATGCTCTGCGCTTGTGTTTAGTTTTACTGCCATTGGGAAAAGTTGGACTTGGATGGAGCAGCAGAACACGAGTTTTATTCTCAGACGCAAGGGAATCTGTCCTGTTGTAGGGAAATCTATCCATCTCCGTCTGGTCTTGCGATAATTTGTATAGTTGAAGTTGTAATTGTCCCTATGTCTGGTGCTTATTCATTGGAAACTGGAACTTGCTTGTATGCGAGGGATCACTTGGGAGAATGGAATTTTATTTATTGGTGGGTGAATCATGTCACATTTTTACGCACCCTTTTTTTATTATATATATATTTTTTGGATGTGAAATCCCCTGAGGATGCATGTAACAGTGACTTTCAGTTATAAATTAGTGCGGGAAAAATAATCCTTTTATTCAAGATTACTTAAAGAGATTTTGTCTCATCTCTGATCTCCCGTGTAACTGTTTGCTATGCAAGAATTTGTTTCCGTCATGCACTAACTAGGATGTTATTCAGTCCATTTCTTGAAGGACGTCGCAGACTGGAGTCTAAAAACTGATACACTACTGCCAGTTATGCTGTAGTTGCAATCTGTTAAATTTGCTTGCCAAGATAGCTGGACGAAGTATTTAATCCTCTGATACTCTATTTTTTTTTTTACAAAACTTAAAAAAAATGTAGTTTCAGTTAAAGAATTTTGATATCAATATTAATCTATCAATTAATATTGGTGTTGATATGAAATGTAAAATTTATTATAAGTCAAATTCATTTAGATACTAAAATTTATTTTCCAGATTTTGTATGGTTTACAGCTGTATGATTTTATCCTAGTTATTAATAAGAGTTTATCATATATTGTTGGAGAAAGGTTTTTATTTGACGGCACATTCAACTATTCAAATTTTAAATCAATCCAGCTTGAAAGATCCCAGACTCAACTTATCGTGTGATACTCCCTACATTTTGTATGTAAGTAGATAAATGTTATAGGGTTTGTTTGGATAGAATTTTAAAAAAAAGCTTATGAAAAAAAGAGTTTATGGATAGCTTATGGAAAATGGTTTTTAGAGAATAGTTTATGGAAAAAAAGTGGTTTTGACTAAATAAGTGTTTGGATAGTTATTTTTAGAATGACTTTTTATATTGGTAAATTACCAAAAAGGGTATGATTTGATTAAAAGTAAGAGAGAGGAGAGAGGTAGAGAAAAGAGAATAGAGAGGAGAGAGGGTAGAGAGGAGAGAGTGTAAGAAAAAGTAGGAGAGAGGAGAGAGGGGGTAAGAAAAAGTAGGAGAGAGGAGAGAGGGTGTAAGAAAAAATAGGGGTAAAATAGTAATTAGATAGTTCATAAATTATTTTACTGTTTAAAAAACTAGTTTTAATAGCTTATTTAAAACCATTGTTTTAAACCATAGTTTTGCCTAAAAGCACTTATGGATAAATATGATTGTTTGTTTTAAAATTTTCTTAAATTAAAGTTTGGGCTAAAAGTCATTTTAAAACTATAGTTTATTACTTTACCAAACAGGCCCCGTACATGGTTTCTGGTGCTTTTTAATAGAAAAAAAATTAAGATGTATTTAAGATTTTTTTAAAATTACCCTTCGTTAACCACTATTAAATTAAATATGTATCATGGAAAACAGTTAAGCATTAATCATAAGGGTATTAAAGTCCAAAATTTTCAATTTGAGGTAAAATTATTAGGATAAATAAACTAACTTTTTTAAATTATGTGAGTTGATTAAAATTTACTTATAGCTGAAGATTGAAGACCGTAGCTGTGAAGATAATAATAAATAATTAACTTCCTCAGCAAAATTTATGATTTGTTTTTGGGATAAAACAACCAATCTATCTATGGAGACGGTGTAAAAGAAACTTCTAACCGCTTGTTTGGTAATTATAACACTGGGGGCAATGGAGCACGGGCACAAAACAAGCATAATTTCCATCTCGGCCTAGGAGACCAACGGCCTGTTCACTATCTCTCTTTCTCTTTCCCCCTTCCTCTGTGATCAGAGGTCCAAACCAGAGCTAAAATGGCGAACAGATACTGGGTAGTCTCTCTCCTCGTTCAAAATTCGGCATCTGCTCTCTGGACTCAATTGCAGGAACAAATCTCCAAGCATTCCTTCGATACTCCTCTTTACAGAGTATTCTGTTCTTCTCTTTCTCAAGATCTGCCCTTTTAGTGCTTAATTTCCTTTAGTTCTACTTATTTCTCCATTTGCAGTTCAATATACCTAATCTCCGGGTTGGAACCCTAGATTCTCTTCTTTCTCTCAGCGATGATCTTGTGAAGGTGAGTTTCCTACAATTTTGAGCTTAACGTTGTTTACAAATCTCTTATACTACTTTGTAGATCTATGGTTGATCGGGTTTATTTCTGATGCGAGATTTTTGTCTTTACCTGTTTCGGTGCTTCTATATGGATTGTAAAATTCCTTTGATTCATTGTTCTGGCGCCGATATTTGTGTTTTGTGCATGTTAAAATGCAAGGCTAAATTTTTTGCAGGCGAACAGTTTCATGGAAGGAGTGTCACACAAGATCAGGCGACAGATTGAGGAATTGGAGAAAGTTTCGGGCGTTGTGAGCAGCAGTCTGACGGTTGATGGGGTGCCAGTCGATTCATATTTGACCAGGTCTATTGATTGATCACCTTGATCATTAAATATTTAACAAGTTTCGGTTATATTTTGGTTGAGTGCTGAAGCTGTCATTTTGATGGAAGGTTTGTTTGGGATGAAGCTAAGTACCCGACTATGTCACCTTTGAAGGAGATTGTGGATGGTATTCACGGTCAAGTGGCAAATATTGAGGATGATCTGAAGGTTTTTATATTCTTCACTATTGTAGCTCATAATTTGTTTGTTCTGTTTTTAGTCTCTCTAGTTCTAAATCACCCATGACGGTTTTTAGCCGTCTTGCTTTTGTTATTGTGGCTAACTGCTAGCTAAGGAATGCTAAGTGCCTCTTTGTATGCGCTTTTATCTGGGTTGATTTAGTTATCAATTGCTGCTTGCAAGGCAAAAGATGGTACTGCGGAATGCAGCAGTGTTTTTCTTTTTTGGTATTTTTTTGGAAGGGCTTGTTTGGAATGAGGGTACCAACATTTTAGAGGAACAACGAAATATCTGCTTATACATCCTTATCTGCTTTTACATCAATTTCTCAGGTCTATCTTTGTATTGGGCATTTGTCTTTTTTCCTTTTCCTGCATATGCTCAGTTAAGAAGAAGTGACCTGAATGGCCTCACGCAACTACAATTTGGTAACGATTTAAAACCTGTTTCAGCTGGCAAACTATAATAAAAGCTATTAATTCACTAATTAACTTGTTCAACCGTAAGACCAAGAATTGAACTAGAAACAATCATAACTACACAAAATTTGATAATTTCAATATTTTTAATAATCCATATATTTGAAAATAACTAAAATGATTTTTAGAAAGGTGTGAGAAGCTAAAACAGTTCGTGTATTTTTCTTATATCATGGATATAAATTACAATGTGCATTGAATTGATTGTTTGGGCCTTGCAACTGTCATATGTCAGGTTCGTGTTGCTGAGTATAACAATATCCGCAGTCAACTAAATGCTATCAACCGAAAGCAAAGTGGAAGGTGTAGTTGTTGTTCAATACTGATCATAGCTTTCAAGCTTGTGATTTTATTTTTCTCTTAGCTGACAAACTTCTGTCTATTTCAGCTTAGCTGTCCGTGATCTTTCCAACCTGGTAAAACCTGAGGATATTATAACTTCAGAACATTTAACTACCCTACTTGCAATTGTTCCTAAGTATTCTCAAAAGGACTGGCTCTCAAGCTATGAGACATTGACAAGCTATGTGGTAAGGTTACCATATTTACTAACAATGTCAAATTTCTTCTGCTACATTCTTGAAATGGTTGTTTTAAGTGATTTTGAATTTTGTCCTCTTTGATAGTTGGACGGTCCCTGTGGTTTTATCTGAAATGTCCAATAATATTTTGAAATTATTTCTGTACATGTTTCGTGTCTCTTGATCTGCTATATTCATTTAGTTGCTTATAGTGTACTTGTTATGCTGATAACATTATTCTTTTTAGGTACCCAGGTCTTCCAAGTTGTTGTATGAGGATAATGACTATGCTCTTTATACTGTAACACTCTTCACACGTGTTGCAGACAATTTTAGAACTAGTGCACGTGAAAAAGGGTTCCAAGTAAGAACTTCCCATGAATTGCATTTACTTTTGCCCATCTGTTAATCTTGGGAAAATTTAGATTTTTGCTGCGGAACTTGTTGAGGAACTCTAAATGAAGGAATGCATTGGGCACTTAATGCAAAGTTGTACTTCATTGAATCTTGAGTTAATTGGAGGCGTTTAGTGACTTACTGTCTGTCCTTGCATTTAGATTCGTGATCTCGAGTACAGTCAAGAAACACATGAAGGTCGGAAGCAGGAGCTAGAGAAGTTGGTACAAGATCAGGAAAGCACAAGAGGAATTCTTTTGCAGTGGTGTTATACCAGTTATGGAGAGGTATTTTCCATTTTTTCACTATTTCATTAAATCTTTGAAGATACACCCCAATTATTAAATACGAAGATTACAAGGAGTTTTGAGAAACCAATGAGATCATAGAAACAAGTTTAGTCAATTGCAAAACCTCCTATAAAATGGAATACGCCTTGATGTGTCTGTTGCTGGACAAGCCCGTCAGCCTATGCTCATTATGAAGTAGTGCTCAATTTTGATTTTTGGTTAAAATTTCCTGTAGTTTTTTTTTGCCTTGAATTTTTTGCTGTCTGCCATCATAAATCATAAAACGTATTTTCAAAACATTGGTGCCTTTACTGTTACTAAAGATGCTGTAGTTCTTCACTTGCTGTATTTGCTTTTCTGTCTGAAGGTTTTCAGCTCCTGGATGCACTTTTGTGCTATACGTGTATTTACTGAGAGCATTCTGAGATATGGTTTGCCACCATCTTTCCTGGTACATATACTCTTCTAGACCTAACAAGTTTGCTGCCTATCAATTTTGTTTCTTGAAATCCTTATTTCTGGCCCTTGGGTCTTGTTTGATTGCAGGCAGCGGTCTTAGCTCCGTCTGCAAAAAGTGAGAAAAAAGTACGTTCTATACTTGAAGGCTTGTGTGACAGCGCAAACAGGCAAGTATCTAATTTATGTGCATGCTGTATGGGTAAAGTTGATGGACCTTGGCATTTTATATTGTGAAGTTCTTTGTCCTTGCCTGTGGGCGTGCTTTGGATGCACAAGAAACATGCATTGAGCATAAATCATATATTATATGAACACACTTCAAAGCCAGATGAAAAAACAGTAAATGCTGTCTTCTTATTTATGCCTGCTCAGAAACTCAGCTATTTTTACAACTTGCTTCTTTATCGTGATTTGATGCAAAATGACTAGGATTTTTATGCAGCATTCCTGTTTTTCTGTGTGTAATAACTGCTCAGTTTGCCCCTTTGATATCGCCTGCAGTGCATACTGGAAGACTGAGGATGAAGCTGGGGGTGCTATGACCGGTCTAGCAGGGGATTCTGATGCCCATCCATATGTCTCCTTCACCATCAATCTCGTATGAGGGCTCAAAAAATAGGCCCCATCTCATGTTTATTAGTCCGCAAAGTATTTTTCTTTGGACAACAATAATTGCCAGATGGGGATCGAAGATATGGTACATTTGGTTCAAATTCCATTCATTGTTGGGAGCAGCATTCAGACTTCAAGGAGGGGCTGGTGAATTTTAGTGCAGAGTTTGGGCAGAGGATGATCGTTTGCAATATGGATTGTTATTTCATAAACTTTTCTCGTCTGCGATGTGAAATTCGACAAGTGGACAAGTTCACGCGTTTGGTATGCCCCTTTATTGTATGTTCTGTTAAATTTATGCAATATGGCAATCTTAGGTCGATTTACAACCCTAGCATCCAGCATGAACCACTAAGATGGATTTTTTATTCTGTCTGAAGTGAGGATAAAGTTTAGAATAACAGATTCTTTTCCTGAAAATAATGTTCCGGAATTATAAATTAGCTCGCATCTCATCTGTTCTGCCCATATTAGCATTGAACAAATATTAATTCATTGCTCGTCTTTGCTAGAGCATGGAATCCGTCACGTTCACTTCTTGCATCTATAAAGATGCCATGTTAGAAAAAATCTTTAGGCGAATATGTTAAGCGATTCTTTAATTCTAACCGATGCGCGACTCCATCTGAAAGTTTAAGACGCGTATCACAATCAACTCGTTCATATGGTAACAGCCCGTCTACTCAGATGCTGAAAAGTTCAGTGCCGTTTACAGCTTTAATTGGGATATACTTTCTATCTACCGAAATGTCCATGTGTAAATGGAACTTTCTCTCAGTAACTGAAGCTTCACGTGTTTGAGTGCGCCCCACCTTGGCATTATGCGCATCGGCGACCAGCATGACAGTGACATGAAGCAACTTAAAACAAAATAAGCACCCTCCATAAGATAATCGCAAATAAAATAGTTTGAGAAAAAAATTGTCACAATTTATGTATTGCTCGTGTCCAAATTTTTGCAGAGATTTGAAAGAAAATGTGTAATCCCATTTTCCATGGGATGAATGATCCCTAACTACGAAATGTTCAGTACCAAGGATGAGAGCAAAACCATCCCCCAAAAAATTAATCACTCGAGACATGAAAATTGATAACAGAAGTCTGAACTATAAATATAATTACCCAACCGAGCCTGAGCTTAACTCAAGCAACTTCACCAATATTTTTTTCTTTTATTTATGGTCTTTGCGTTGATTTTCTACGTTTCCTAGGGGGCAAAATGATTTTCTAAGCCTTGGCTTGTTGAGAGGCAGGAGCGGTGGCAGGAGCAGCACCACCAGTGGTTGGCCTGAGGAACCAAGGAACTTCATTAGCACTTCTACAAACAGAACACGAAATAAGTAAAACGGTCAGAATTTTTGAGAACTTACAGCCCCACAAAAACTTTGAAAGCATCATATATTCCCCATTGAGCTCCAGTGAGAGTTCCAATCATAACAATACGAAGAGGGAGTCCACGGGTGAAAAGACCCCACACACCAAGCTTCTTCACCGCCTGCATTAGACAGCAGACCACGTTTAAGAAACTAGTCAAAGCAGTTGAAACACCAAACACTTAGCACAATAATATCTAATTAGTCCCGTTATCAGAAAAAATATAAATAGTCCAGCACTCACGTCACCAACTGTAGCTCCCTTGGCATTGTTCAGGAAGGAGACGAGGTTATCAGCAGGATGAGATACAATAGCACAAAATACCCCAGCAACGTATCCACCAGCAAAACTAACACCAAGCTGCAGAGATTTGCTGCACTCATTCTTTGGTGTGGGGATGGCATGCTTGTAGATCAACTCAACGATAGTTTCAAAAGAAGCGAATTTCATCATTGTATCTGCGGAAAAGACCATTATTAACATTCCACTTAAGAATCCATAAAACAGAGTCAGATTCATAGGCTTCCATCAACAATCACGTTACAATTTCAAACTAGTAACTAGAACAATAAGGCGAATAAGAGTTCCATTTCTAAAGCGAAAAGCAGTACACCATAGGTGTAAAGTTGAACTATAATATCTCAACCAAAAAAGGTTGAATACTATAATAAATAAACAGTTGGACAATAACAAAATGTTGAAAATACAAAATTAAGATGCCACGATGCAAATTTTCACAACTTCTGCTACCCCTTTAACAAAATTAGGTATTTACTTCACCATCAATCCAATAAAACAGAAAGGGGAAAATATAAAAAAGAAAAGAAAAACAAACAATCATATAATTAAAAATATATCATCCACACAGAGTCTACCTTGGATCATTCAAGAGCCAATTAAAGTCATGAATGGAAGTGATAAATTACGATGGTATATGCCCCTCTGATTTACAATAAAATGGCAATCAAGATAAAACATCAAACTTGAAGCAAGTTGTACCGTTTAAAAGCCATAAATGATATCAATTATTCCTCAAACTATATGCAATATGAAGGCACCTCATCGAGCTAATAAAATCACAAACGAATACACAACAAGGATGAAGAGCATTTTTACTGGCAACCAAGAAAAAACAAAGAAAAAAAAAAACAAGACTGAAAACTTATCCAAAAACTTGTTAACTTAAATTTGACCAGCTAACTATTCTTGTAGACTTACTCCTTAAACAGAACCAGGATTACAGCTAAAAAAAGAAAGATTTGAATTGTTTAAATAACAAATAAGAAAACAATTTGATGCATGCTAAACGTAAAGAGAGTTTGAATCATTAGACACCTATCCCCCCATTCATATTACTAGGAAAGTCCTATATAACCAACCTTCTGTCCCCAACTACTATTGACAGGTAAGAATACTCCCCCTCGTGCTGCTCTTTATCCTCAAGGATCATTATGAAAGCAGAAATTGAAATTTTCATTAACTAAAAATATTTATAGGAGTTTATCCAGCTTCTAACAACTTAACATCCCTAACTACTATTATTCCCATGTAACAAAATTACCACCCAATCTCCATCAAAAACATATGTACTAAGGACCTTCCCGTCATCAAAATGAGGCAGCAAAGCTTGGAACAACTCTGGGCTACAATGAGCAGAAAATGAGAATATGTGGTGCACTGGCGCTTATGGGATAATGAAGACTCTAAAGTAAAAAGCATTGCCTTAAAAACCAATATGAATTACGCTGACCAAAACAGACAGCCAAAACAGCATGAAAGCGCAAAGTTACAGTCATAGTCTACAAAATTTATATTTCAGAGTACTTACATGGGATCTGGCGTCCCCACAAAGGAACAATTCCCTTGTATAGCCTGAAATTGGGGGGAAAAGAAAAAGTCATTAGAGACACATCCTATCACTCCGAAACCTTTGCGATTAAATTATACATCATCCACTAACAAAACAGTTGAAGAGTTCAAAGTGTTCAACAGCATACCCCATTGCTCCTTCAGATCTAACGTATTTTGGCAAACCATCAGCCAAACCTCTAGCAAAACCAGGCTGAGTTTGAACTCGAACCTTTACGGCCTCAAAGGGGCAAAGTGCAACATCAGCGATAACCTCAGCAGATGCTGAACCAGCAAGGTAGATCAAGGTCTTGTACTTGGCCGCATACTCTGGACCGGCAATATCAGAATAATACTTCTTAAAGAACTCATAAAATCCAAATTTGCAAGCACCCTGAGCACTGTAACCAAGCAAGGTAGGCACCCAGCCTCTGAAGAAACCCCTTACTCCCTGCTCCTTAAGCAATACTCCAAATCCAGATGATATGCTTTTGTACTTGGCAGGGTCAATCTGAAATTAATAATTGGAGAGGTCAAAAAAATGTAGAAAGTTAAACGATGTCTACAAGATAACAAGCAGTATCCCGTTCAAGTAGAGCTGTGATGAGTTTGCACATCCTGTGAGCGTCCCATTCAAGTAATAACAGCCAACTAACATCATAGCTTGCGATTTCAAAATCAAAGCATATACAATAAAATCATATGGACAATCTCATAACCACAAGATCGCTTACGTCTCTTTTTTAACTCCGGATCAATAAAGAAACATGCGTACAATAATTTAATTTAATATGCAACCTCGTGTTTCTTCATAATCTGTGGGATCGTCGATCACGATCATCGACATTAAGCCACTGAAGAAGCAGTACGAGAAGGTCAATATGTGTACAGAAAGGTAAACTAACTTCCAAGCCAACGGGAATGGAGGCTTGAACTGCCCCTAAAGAGAACTCAAATACGGTCAATTCAGCATCTCATTGGTGGATAACGCAGGTGGAAATACGACCAACTGTCAAGATCAGCAGGTTCCAAAACTTAGGGAGGAAATAAAAGTAAATCAAGGAACAAATCTGGCATAAAGAAAGGGATCCTTCAATCCAACAACGCAACGATCACGATTCGTAGATCGGTCCAATAAGCACAAAAATTCTCACATGCTCATAAAAGAATAACAATCAGAGGGCAGTAAAATACAGAGCACAGATCTAACTCATCGCGAAACATAATGCTAATAGAGCTAAGAATAACCAAGCAAAACTACTGTTAAGTGCTAATTTCATTAAAAATGCCAGATCGAGGAGAAAAGACCTGCATATTACACTTGACAAGGTCAAGAGGGGTAACCGCCATGTGAGTGAGACCACAGCTGAGAATTCCACCGACCGTACAAGCACCATAGAAGGCAGGCGAGTACATCTGGATCTTGCCAGGCTCACTTGGAGCCGGAATCATGAAGTTGGGCCTGGGCGATACGACTTCCAGATTGGAAGCAGGAGAAGAGGCTGCGGCGGCTGGGGTAGAGTTGAACATGTTCTGGATAGGCAAGGTTTTTGTGGAGGAAGAAGAGTAGAGAAAGGTAGGGATCAAAGAGTTGCGGCGTGAGGAGTCTGAGAGAGCCATGGAGGAAGAGAAATGAATGAGGGAGGGAGGGTGCGTCAGAGACTTGAAAGGAATGCCGCAGAGACGCACTCCCAATCTCTGGCTGCCAAAAGCTTTCTGGCGCTGCTTCCTCTTCCGGCGTACGCACCAATGGCCAACCCTCGCGTGTTTATATGCAAAGTTTGTTCCCCCATCAAATGGCCATCTTATTTGCCTTTAATTACCGTCTTGACACTACCTGTAATTAAAATTAAAAATACTATGAAACGTAAATGCGGCGGCACCCTTGGAGTTGTCCCTTTAAGATTTTTGAAAGCGTCCTAAAATAGTTATGCCTGGTCCTAGACTTGTGGTCATTGGTCATTATCACGCTGGAGAACATATAAAAAACTAAAAAAGAGAATAGTCGTCAATCTTTCTTAAAAAATATTATTGGTAAATTATATTTTTAAGTAGTTTAGCTACTCAGGATTAGTCAATTCCCATCTCACACAAATTAATAAAATAAATAGTTAATTGAGCTAATTACATTTAAAATAAAAGCATATGTTTTGTTATATTACTCTTAATTAATTGCCGACTCTTCTCCTGCAAATTCCAATTCCTTTTTTACTTTGATTAATTAAAGACTTTTAAGAAAAGGACATTTAAGTAACCAAAAGAGTTGGCGTTTCTACCTTAACAAGTGATTGTGTTCGATAGTGGAGGGAGTATTTTGGAATGCCCCTGAGAGTAACAAAGAAAATCATGCTTTGAAGGAAAGAAGGTGGCGTACGGCAGTACAGGACTTGAACTGGGAGAACGAAGATGATGGTGGAGAATAAGTGGCAATGAAGGAGAGGGGTTGCCACTTGCCAACAAGGACCCCGCAAAGCAAGCGCACCAGCGCGGGTATATTCTCTCTCCACATCTTGAGAACATCAATTCCGCCCCACTAACCTCCCTCCCATAACTTCGCTTCACCACTTGACTTCCCTACATTTCATTTTTCTTTTTTGTTCAACTTTTTTTCTTAGAACTATATTAAGTTAAGCTCATTTTTTCTAAGAGTTGAGACTCATTTTCATTATAGCTGTATGAATTTTGTACAAAGCAATCTGTTTTCCCCCTACAATAGTTACTTCCCTATCCAAATATACTATGTAAACTAATAAAACTACAGATATTCCATAATATAATGGTAAGTGGCGGTACCAAACAAAAAAACACCATAACTAATCATTATTTATAAGAATTGGTTGAAAATGGATTTATACAGTTTTAATAAATTTGATAGAAATCACACCATATCGTATATGTAACAATAATGATCATTTTTTAATAATTTCATTTATTTTTTTCCACTGATTTCCACGATAAACAGCTGTGCCCATGCCCGTGGGAATCACGTGCTCAAAGATCCCCTATGCTGCTTAATATCAGGCACAAATGGCCCTGCCATGACCTGATATTTGCGTATCATTAAGAAATACAAACAAAATTTACGGGCTAACGGAAGATCAATCCGCGGATCACTGTTCCTCAGATACGGTAAATTAGAAGCCTAAAAGCATAGAGTAACAGAGACCTCTGCTTTAGTATGCGTTCGAATTTGACAAAGAATGTGCTTAACGTAGGTTACGCGCTAAGTTCACGACCACAACCTGGCCTTTTCAAATTATTCAACTTGCTTCCCTCTGCATTATTTTGCCCTCTCTGATTGTCTTAATTACAATGTTATTCTGAGATAGCACAACTTTCATGGAGAATATATCAAGTTCTGATCATTTCCACCACTCTCAATGGTTACAGACAACTACATCAGGTTCCTCTCTCTATAACACACTGTTGCAGCGTGTACTTTTGCTTTGACATTATTTTTTTTAAAAATGAAGTTGTTAGGTTTTGTATCATATATTCTCTTTCCCACTCTTGATAGTTGGTAGAATATGTGTTGTCCTACTTTGACTTCGTTGTGGGCATTAAAACCATGCGGGGCTGAGTGAGGGTGGTTGGGTTTGAACTTTGACGTATGCTAGAACCTACAGCCAAAATATTTGAAGTCAATCAATTCTATTAGAAACTGTTCTGGTCCAGAAAATCACACGAAAAGCTCCATGTGGTTAAATTTCCAAAATCTTAATTGTAAATTATGTATTAAGCAACTCAATCAGATGAAGAGCAAAAAACAATAAAGCCATCGGACATAATAAAAAAATTGGCTTCCTATAACCCTTTTAGCCTTCTCCATAAGGAGACTCATCCCATCCCTATTTCCATGTTCAAACCTGGTTTGTTTTGTCCCGCCTGGTTAGAACTTGTAAGAGTTGACCAAAAGGCAACAGATTATTTCATTCTCACAAGATCCTTGTTCTGCTGCATTTTCCATTCATGAATTCCAGTGTATGTTTACTTGCAGATTTTGATGAGAAAATGAAGGCCATCACGACTATTTTAAAAGAGGACTGCTGTTCAGATCAAGGAGCTGACATGAATCAAAATGGGAGAAAAGATATCACACAGGTTCTTGAAGAGTTAAGCAAATCTTACCGGGCTTTAGCCATAGCATATGACCAATTGAGGCCTGAATCATCCCATACCTCTCATTCAGGGTCCTCTTCATCTTCTAATACAACAGTAACCCTCTGTGCTATCTGCAATGAGAAAGCAACAGGGGACTTACAAGGCCAAAAACTCGAGGATGCCTTCAATTGTCATCTAAAATCTATTGTCAGAGGTCCTGATATGAAATTTGATGGTACAGACCTTAATTTTGGACAAATAAACAAGCTAGAAGATGAATATCATGAACTGATATCAGCTGTCAATCCAAGTAGCGTGATGTTTAAAGCAGGATCAGAATGCAAAGGCACTCAAGAAGAAGAAATAATGACCGATTTTTCCCCCAGTGAAAACTTTCATATGGAGCTTGAGGGCTTTGAATCAAGTCAAAAAATGGAAGATCCATCCATAACTCATAGCAAATTCAGTAAAATGTGGTCCGGGCTAGATTTTCAAATTACACGACTTGTAGAGGATAATCAGCAACAGCTGGTAGAGTTGGTGAGAAGAAATGATGAGAAGAGGGGAACCATTAAAGAGCTCCAATTAGAGATTGATGCATTGAAACGGGATAACAAGGCCCTTCAAATATCTTCAAGATACTCAAATGCTGATTCAAAATGTGACCAACCACAGATTTCAAGACGTGGAAAAATATCTGTGAGCAAGCTATTCAGAGGCTGTTCTACATGATATCTTGTTCCAAGCAACATAATGGTCATGATATATTCTAGAAGAAGTTCACCAATTTTTCAACGGAGATGTTTTGTCTGTCCCACAAGCAAATAAGCACTCATGGTATTGAGGGCAATATAGTTTACTACAAAATTTTCTGGTTGACGATGATTTCAATATAAAATGAATGACGTGCTAAGAATAAAATTCTCCCTCGGAAGACCTTGTACTCAGTTCTATATACACTGTACTATTGATGCCAAGACCCTTAGGTATATATCTATGAACTGGAAACCAGCCATCTGGAAAAACTAGCTTTAAAACCCTGTCACTGTTCTTATTCAAAGTATCTGATTCTCAGACCAATCCTTAACAAATTGATTAGTCTTTTCAATCTAGATAAGTGCCATTACGAAGTAAATATAAAGGCATGTGCAACATGCTTCTGTTCAGGCGTTCAGGCCTCGATGATGGACAGAAACAACAGAAAATATTCCTATTCCCTTCACTATCACTGCAGTCACCAGTAGTCTCCACATGAACATAGCCCATCCTTAAAATGATGAAATCGTTTGGCATCTCTGACCACAATTTCCCGATTTACTATTTTGGAGATCAACTTAATTACCGTATGGCAGTCACTGCAAACCCGAAGATTTTTTATCACCTGGATTGTTGTACCAGGAACTGAATTTATGATTCCGAATACAACAGCTAATTTCTCACTGTGAACTCTTAGAACCATTCCTTTCTCTTCTTCATCCACATCATGAAGCACTGACGTTACATTTGGTACATAGCCGAATTCTTGCAGCTTTATATTCAATTGGTCCAGATATTCATAAAGCTTCTTATGCTGAGGATGCTCTTTGTCTCCAACTAAAAATACATGTACCCTGCCTTTAAGTTCAACTAGACTGAACCCGGGGGTTTTAAGCAATCCATGTCTCTTCATAATTATTCTCATCCTCTCAACATCTTCCCACCTTCCGGCATCAGCATAAATATTGGAGAGTAGCACAAAGTACCCACAATTACTTGAGTCTAACTCGAATAATTTTCTTGCAGAGATCTCCCCTAGCTCCACGTTCTTGTGAAGCCTACAAGCTCCAAGAAGGGAACCCCAGATTATAAAATCAGGCCTCACCTTCATTTCCTTTAGCAAACCATAGGCCTCATTAAGATAACCAGCACGCCCAAGGAGATCAACCATGCATGAGTAATGCTCAATCCCAGGTTCAACATTAAAGTCACGGTACATTCTATTAAACCAGTGCCAGCCTTCTTCCAGAAGGCCAGCATGGCTGCAAGCATTTAACACTGACACAAAAGTAACGTAATTTGGTTTGACCCCTGACCTTATCATCTTGTGGAAGACTTCCATAGCATCTTTCCCATAGCCATGCATTCCATAACCAGCGATCAGAGCAGTCCATGACTTAATATTCTTCTCTTTCATGCGATCAAATGCCTTCCTAGCCATGTCAACCCTCCCACATTTGCAATACATGTCAATAATAGAAGTACCTACAAACAAATCGTCTTCCAAAGCCATCTTTATTACCTAAAATAGAAGACAACAGATAGTATGATTGAAAAGAACGTAGAAACAATTATTTGGACAAAAACTTAATATATGATTACAACATATTTCATAATGAACAAAATGGATTTACAGAACCGTTAATAAATAAATGTGCAAAAGAAAGAAGAAATTCTACACCTGATCATGTATGCACTTCCCCACTCGCAGAGCTCCTGAATGTGCACAGGCTAACAATACAGCTGACAATGTCACAGCGTTGTAGATGGCATTGCCGCATTTTACCATGTCACTAAAAATTTGGAATGCCTCGGCAGGCAATCCATTTCGTGCATATTCAGCAATCATAGAGTTCCAAGAAACAACATCCTTTTCACCCATCCCGTCAAACACTTGCTTCGACATTTCTAGCTCGCCACATTTGGCATATGCATCCATCAAAGTATTGCAGATTCCTGAATACCACAAAAATCCCCTTTTTATCACTAAACCATGAACCACTTCGGTCATTCTCTTCGAGCCTACCCGAGAACAAGCTGATAAAACCGAAGCCACAGCGACCGAATCAACCAAAACTTCTTCGCCCACCACATTCTCTCTCCCCTCAACCAGTAATTCTTTAAACAAGCATATTGCTTCGTGGGCATTGTCATTTTGGACGTAACCGGCAATCATGGACGTCCAAGAGACCACGTTTCTCGTAGGAATTTCATCAAACAGTGTTCTTGCATCCTTCAACTCGCCACACTTCGAGTACATGTCAATGAGAGAGGACGACACAAAAAGGTTCGATTCAAAGCCAAAGATTAAAGCTTGCTGATGGATTTGCTTGCCCGTGTGAAGATCAAAAAGGGCGGAGCAGGATTTAATGGCACAAGGGAAGGTCGAACGATTCGGGTGCAGAGCAAGCTTTCGCATACACAAGAAGGCTCGAAGAGCTTCAACGGAATCGCGGCTTCGAGCAAAATCGACAATGACTGTGTTCCAAGACGAGACGCTTGTTTGGTCAACATATTTGTTGAACCAGGTCGTTAGGTTGGCGTTGATCGAAGTCGAGTATTGTTTCCTATAAGCTCCGCACCGGAATCTGAGTAGAAATGAGTCGTATATTGATATCTTCATTCATTCGCGTAATTGACAAGTGTCTTGTTACTTTTGTCAATTCCAGGCTTCCAAATTGCAGTCCGAAAATGTTTCTACTTCCGGGGACTGGGACTGTATATAGACCGTTCGCCCGCTGCCTCGGGATTGTGAGACGAACTTACGCTCTGATTTTTAATTTATTTTTATTATTTAATGTTATAAGGCGCCTTTTCAGTTTCTAACCCTGATATTATTAGTTTTATTAACAAAAAATACTTGTATCAAAATTTTAAACATTCTCAATGACATGCTAAGTTTAATTTTTAAAAATAATAATTACTGACACAAAAACATCATGTCAGTTTTGCTTTCTATTTTTTATTGTATCAAATACATGTCTTTTAACACTGCTTCATTAGACCTTAGACATGAATCTTCATGATTATTTATTTTTATATTAGCTGTGTATATTAATTGATTTAATATTTTAACTATAAAAGTATTGGGATTTTTTTTATTTTTTCCATAAAAATTTAGTTATCCATGATAGATCTCACTCAGTACCCTCAATGAAAGGTTGAATAGTAATATATCCTTCTAAGCTGGTCTATATTTTAGATATTGCATGGTAGTCCTCAACAACTAAAATATATTTTCATAGCAAAGCCCAGTCATTGATCTTGACCTTGTCATCAAAAGAAAACATACATATACGTAGATATCATAAATTAAATGCTTTTAAATCGTCCGACCAAAAAAAAATTGCTTTTAAATCAGCCGTCGCTTTGAAAAGCTCAAACCTCAAGAAATATGGAACAAGAATGATATCATTTGATTTACTAACACTCAATTAAATTGGCAGATACGCCCCATAAAACGGGCTTATATCATGTATCTTCAGCAGGAACGTTATTGAAAATAGAAGAAAATTAAGGGGAACAAGACTTCCCATCTGGTAGGTGAAAAACTGAACATTATCCTCAAGACAAAAACCCCAGCCTCAAACAACCCTACTTGTTAGTATGAAACTAGAGATGAGTAAGATCTCAACAATGGCAGCTGAGCAATCCAACCTGATTGAACTGGATAACATCTTCCCATCAAACTCGCTAGAACTCGGCGCGGGCGCTTCTGACTCAGGAGGAGCTGCAAAACTGGGAGTTCCCTTATCAACATCCGTTGGATGAGGAAAGAATGAAGAGATATTAGGCGCAGTGACGTAGGGTGAAGCTGATGGAGAAGCTGATGTTGCTCTTGGATGATCAGTAGTTGAAATGAGAACCTGTGAATTGGCAAAGAAGAAAATAAAAAAAACAAGGACAGCGAATGGAGAGATAGAAGCCATGAACTACAGAAGACTTGAGCTAATCAGAAAGGGGAAGTGAGGGAAGATAAGCGAATGGTGGATCAGAGTGAATGTGTTGGTGCAATTGGTGAGCATCACGGGGTAGATAGAGAGGAGTTGTATTCCTGTTGTCTCATTGTCCATCCATATTTATTTAGCCTGCAGTCATCAGCACAGAAGACGAAGAGATTCCGTTAAGATGAACCTAAGGAGGGGACAAGACGGTGCCGAGTAATACTGCCAAGATAAGGTTCTTTCACATGATCAGGGTTAATGCTTTTTAACCGAAGGGGTCCGATTCTGTCGGCTAGGAATTGCTGCCTAGTACGCTACCCCATGTGACAGGCCACGTGGATAGGACTAGTCCCCCACATATTCAGATCTATTCTCATTTCTGAATATGTTGCAAAGATGAAAGATTCTGCAGGGGTAAAAATTCTCAAAAGGAGCATAGGATCTCATGATAAAGGAAAGGAAATGATGGCAACATTAATTGAAAAATCACCAATCAAGTGAGACAATCACGACAACATTCACTTTGTGCCTGATCCACACGGTATGGTACATACTATTATAGAGTTGGTGACAATTACAAGATAAACAACACAGAATGGTGTAAACTCGGCCCTTTCAGGCTCAATGGTCTAGACAGGCATTCGTCACCTGTGGTCCCATTCATATCGTGTTGGAAGAATAAGATAGTGCACGAAAAATATCTGATCCTTTGTATCTAACTGATAGGGGAAAAGAAGGCTCGTCAAAGTTCTTCAATTTCAAAATTTCACTCTTTGTAGTAGTAGTACATGAAATATGTGGGATGTAGATGTATAGCTTCAACTTGAGGAAGTGCTACAAACCGAAAGAATTGATACAATAATCCAACTCCTGCATCATCTCGTTGGGAGTTGACTAGTGCAGAATTAAATAAAAGGCTACAACAAGAGCTTCCAAGTCATGTGAATAGCAACAGCAACCACGCTAAATTTATAAATCCAAGCAATATCGAAATTCAGGTTTCTGTGAGTGAAGCTTCCCTTGATTAAAGAAGCCTAAGGTGGGCTGTGTCATTGAGCCTTTTTATCTGCCAACCAGCTTTCAAAGAATGCTGCAACACAGTCACTGAAGAATCATCTATGCAGATCTTATGTGACATCAGAGGGCTGCATCCGAGAAGCCCTGTCAGGAGACACTTAATTGGCACAGAATGAGTGAAGACACCAATATGTGAAACAGGAGCTGAAAAGCCGCTGAAACTTGAATTATGCAGGGAAGTTTGGTGGTTCACTTCAATAGGAGAAGTTTCATCTTCAATCTCATCTCCAGTGGTTGTCACAAACTGTAGCCTGCTCTTACCAGATTTTTTCCTTGATAGTCCCGGTCGATGATGCCTGTGGAGTAAATCCCAGTGGGTCGGATGAAGAGGAGATCCATCTTGCTCGTGAACTGAGTTGTTCAAAGAATGGGAGCTGTGCTGTGCAAATGCCTGGCTCTCATTTTGATGTGAGGAGAGATCTAACCTCAGTTTTTCAGGCAGTCCCAGGATTCCATTTAAGAAGTGAATCATCCGGAATTCCACCTGTCTAAGTGATTCTCCAGACGGTGCAGTGAAATCAGGCTGGAACCTATCAATTATACTCAAAATCTCAGGTGTATAGATGTCTGATCGAGAACATCCCTCCCAATTCCCTTGACTCATCTCTTCAAGATCATCTGATGATTGAATCTGTTCCTCGGAAAAATTGATTTCCTGGCAATCGAAGCTTTATACAATGAGATTTCAAGCACTAAGTTTCGTAACAAAACATGTACATTTCTCATCAGCAATGTTTCATTCACCTAAGTGAAATTCCAAAGGCAAGTAAAGTTCATTACAAAACAATTATACACACGCTTCTTTCTCAATCAAAGCTGAATTCCATCTTTTTATGGGTCTTACAACTAAAAGGTCTCTAACATAATTCTTTGGTCCTAGTTTTGACTCTAGAGTCGAATGAGACTTGCCCAAACTCCCAGTTCTTCACCACTGATTCAAGCCCATTAGCGTCTTAAATAATTTTGTTGAGGAATTTAGGACATCCCATGCCCTTGACTGCTTATCATTGAACACCAAAGATGTTAACTTTTCAAGGTTATGATCATTTCTGCATCAGTTAGCCTGCTTTGATTCTATGAGCAATGACTTCAAGCAATCAATAGAAACAGTAATAAACAGCTGTGACATCTTTCGCCATTATTTTTCATTTTCCTCTCCAATTTAATAAACACATTAGTTCCATCTCAAACTTACCCGCTGATATTTCAACGTTAGAATAAGCACATCCATCTTCATTGCAATTGAAAATATGTAGCACAGTGTTGATAAGGGACTGTTTTTTATGTCAATGTTAGAAGCAAGAAATGAGAACATAAGCACCTCATCGATTTAAGTGCCTATCCTGATTCTTAGTGTCTGTTTTAATTAACCAAAATTTTATTATTTTTTATGCACAGCTTTCAACATATGGAACACAAGAAGTGCTCTCTTAAACTCCTTCCAAAATCTTTCATCTCAGATTTATTTCATCACATCATCTCCAACACAGTTTTAAAGTGGTATACGAATCATCTCAATTCACCATGAAAATAAGAGATGGAACAAAAAAAATCAATTTGTACATGAGCACCAAACTTCCCAATATCACTTCTTCCTAGTCTATCTTTCTCCTTTCTCTACTAAGTTGCTAGTAAGTGGAAGTTACAGCATAGAAACCAATACCCAAGAGTATATTTACTAGAAAATTTATCAGCATTTCACAATTCACAGTATGGAACAGTCTGTGTGAAGAAAAATACAGTTTGACATATATTAGAGATGAAAACCAACAATTTATCAAAAAAAAAACAGAAAGAGAGATGAAAACCAACAAGCTATGACTAAATGAGAATCTCAATAGCCCACTTCTGCGCAAATTCTTCATGGTTAGAATTTAGAGAGAATTTCGAAAATATGCTTTTGCCACTGATACTAACACAAGTTATCAATAGCAGCGAGTTATATATTTTTTCTTTGTTACGTATTATAACCTTCAGGCAGACGGTTTTTATCTTGTTTATTCGAAAGATGTCTTGAGGAAGTGAAACATGCAAATGTTGTAAATAACAGACATGATCGACACTCAGATGATCAACCCTGGATGGCCACCGGCAAAGTTGCTATCGACATCAACGATAAACCAACGATGATGATCGATTATTTCCCATTCCATATGTACTCCAGATTGTAAAATCAATGTCAGTTCATCGCCTTCCACTCCAGTGGTTTATGTTTTTTAGACGATCAATTCCTTATGCGTAGGCAATCAGGCGTAATATAACTAGAATTTTGTGGAATTTATTTCTAAGACTCCGTCAAAGCATGCCTGTACTTTTTCTTTTCTTCCCCCCAAAGATGCTTCAAGACATTTATTGAACCCAAAGCAAGCATATGCAGATGGTTTAATGCGTACCTTGCAGACAGAGACTGCCGTTGACCGTGCCCGATCCAATGGTGAAGAAAACACAGCACTGAACCGAACACCTTGCGATTTCAAAAACACGGCCAAAGCCCTCGCTTGCCGCTTCCCATTCGGCGTTAACGCCGCTCCGGGGCACCTACCCCCCACTAAATCCGGCCTCAAATTCAATTCACACTCTCCATGGCTGATCAGATACACCTCTGCCACCGTCTGGTCATCATCAATTGCGTCCGCGGAGAAGCTCCTCGAGAACACAGGAGGCGGTGGAAGAGGCGGCGGCGGAGCCAAGACATTGTAAGGATCCCAAACCTTGATGGAGGGACCAAGCCGCGGCGTTCCCAAGGAAGAAAGCTGCGGGGATAGTGGCGATGCTGATGCGCGGCACGGTAGCATCTCCGGTTCTTGCTCCAACACTTTTTTCAACAAATGATTATCGGATTCCAACCTATCCCTCTCGCCGTTGATGTTCCTCTCATCGTCGTCTGCTTCCTCTTCCTCGTCGGTCTCTTTGATTACTTGTGCGGACTGGCTCGAACCCATGGTAGTCGATTCAATACACCAATTGAAACGATCCCGCCGATCTCGTCCAGATGCAAACTATATTATTCAGATTTGAAGCGCAGCGCATTGTACAGAAGCAAAGAGAATTCTTACTCGACCGAAAACCTTAACAAATCCAGAATGGACATGTTTGAAACTGAAAGTGGACTAATAGATGGAGAGAGGTAAGATCTACGGAAAGATGAAAAATCAAGAACGAATTTTGAGGATTGGGGGAAAAGGCGGGTTACGCCGCAAACTAGCATGGAGTGTGAATGGACTCAATGAAAAGCAGATATCTGCGTCTTTTCCTGTGGTGTTTTGTTGTGAATTTTCATTCAGTTGGGCTCCGGGATTGAACCCATCACACAGTAAAGTTAAATTTAGTAATCTGAAGTTGAAGCCGAAGACTCAGCTATCGCCATGTCGAGAGAATTAACGTTTTCTTCTTAGATTTTATCCTCTTCCAAAGAAGGATCTTTTGGAGAATGCTGGCCTTCGATCTAGCCAGAATTTACTTTCTTTTTCGTGTATAATTATAATTATTTTTATTTTGTTTTTCTGAGTTTTGGTAATTTTATAGATAAACCTTCCCCTCTTTACCCCGGGAGAGAAAACGGAATTTACATTAACAAAATGCTGCTTCTCGGCCCTGAAAAATATTGATCGATCCTGGAAATGGAATATATTATTTAATCATTCGGTACAAAACCTATATACTGTTCTGTATATGCTTTTTATGCAGTTACCCAGTTAAAACTGGAAACGTGCACTTTCTTACACGTCGGCGTTTATTTCATAAAATTATGTTTGACACCGTATGCAAACATTGGAAAGGCTAGAAATGTCTCTTTGCTCTCTCTGGAGAAAAGCACGATACAAAAAGAAGGAACGATTATACCATCATCCCGGTGGTAAAATGATCCACTTACATTGGGGTGTCTATACTAAATGGGGTTAAAAAGAAGTCAATTAGATGTCAAAAGATATACACGTGTGTTGCGTGACTTGGGGGACTGCATAAAAAGCATACATGGAACAGTATAGAAGCTTGGTCCTATTGTTCTGAATTCGTGTTGTTGTCATTCAACGAAAGAAAATTAAGCAGCAGTTGTTGGGCTTAGGAATCTAAGATGGCGTCGTGGCCCTAGATTGTTTTGTTGCCCAGATCATGAGGTGTTCCTAAAACGGGAGTGTCGGAAGAAGATGGCGAGACGATAATGGAATATTAAGTACTGAGCGGCAGTTTGAAAGAGAGAAGCCTAGTACAAGTAAAATGCAGTGATTAGTCCTTTTTATCCTATGATGACGCGACCAATCCACTGTCATCGAAATACAAGATTATGCAGCATTAGGAACATCGTTGGCTGTAAAATCCACTAGTTGGCGCGTCAACGTCACCATATCGGAATTTAAGCTCCATTTGTTTATACTTTATAGCATGTACTCCCTCCATTTAAAATTGTAAAGGGCTTTAAAGAACATATTTCATAATCCATATTCATGACGTATCGTTTTTGTTTTGTCGCAGTATCATATATATTTGATATTATTATAATTTAATTAAAATTGTTATTTTTATTAAAAAAATGGATAGTATTATGAGAAAATCTTTGAAAAAGACTTTGACAATTAGTTAATTCTAAATTAAAACTATAAATATTATAAATATTAAAAAAGTGTTAATACTTACATTAAGATTTTGAAATTTAAAGTCAAATGATTAAAATATCTTTAAACATTAGATATGATTGATTTTTTTTAAATAAAATATGAGTAATTTTATAATATTTAGAATCTCAATTTAAGATTTATCAATTTTTAAAGTATTAAGAATTTTTTCTATTATTATATTTATCATTATTTTCCTATTTTGAAACTTTAATGCGCGTGCAGCTAATACAGAGAGAATGAATTTTTGGGGAGGGAGAAAAGCAGGAGACGGGAGCTAGAGTTTGTGATTTATGAATGCAAAAGCAACACAAAAAAGAAGTACTAATAAATGCAGGGAAACATGAAGAGGGCTGAGATCAGGTGTGGATGGGCGAGGTGTAGTTGTCTCATTTCCGGCCTGGGAAGATGTTGGCCCACCTCAACAGCCCCATGATCTACGCTTTAGGACAACTGAAAAAAGCCCAAATATTGAAAGTTAGTTGGCTAATTGGAAACCGTCCTTACCTACCAACCCACATGACTGCCTCAACGTACGACCCATCCCTTTGTTTGCCTTTGAAATTATTCTAATTATCACAATACATCTTTTCAGAAAGTTTGTCCCAAAAATCAACCTGGTTAAACTAAACGGAAGTGGCTAGTTCTCACGACATTATAAATTAATAAAATTTGAATCTTTATAAGAATATATATCTATATTTATTTTCTGACAACAGCTCAAATATAATTATTTACAATAGGATAATACATGTAATTCACAAAAAAGAAAGTCGTCCCATAAACTGTTCCTCCAATCCTCGGACAGTTTGGCGTGAATTAAAAATCTAGTTAAAATTAGTCCATATTTTAAACTTACTACACAACCATCGGTCCATTGAATGGAGGATAATTAGTTAGTTAGGGGTTTGTTTAATTAGTTATATAACCAACGGGGAGTTGGTCCGAGTGGTAAGCGGCTCGGTATCGCTTAAGCGAGGTCTCGAGTTCGAGCCTTAGCGTACGCAGAAAATCCCCGTTGGGAGACTCACCCACCATAGCCAGGTGCGCGACGCGGGTCGGATCTGGATATAATCGGGGCAAAGCTCCGGTGAACCGGGTGAGCAACAAAAAAAAAATAGTTATAAGATATTGTGAACTCATCTCCTTGAATCATGACACTGCCCATCTCCATTAGCCCCCTGTTGTCCTCTCAATGTCAAGAGATTTGACCGGAGTCGATATCTAAATAGGCAATATTAGAAGGACGTAAAAGTAATAAAAAAATGGATATGGATGCATCGTGTTTGGAGAAAGAGGTTCCAGAAAACATGTTGGATGCCCTGTAACATAAAAACAAGAGGAAGAGGGTTGGTTCGACCTTACTTTGCAGCAAAGAGAGTAGTATGATTGAGGCCACTATATATATATATATATATATATACGATCCCGCCATTTCGTGCTTTAATAATTCAAAACGCTCCCTCGCATTGCTAGTTACGCATGAATTAACTCATTAATTAATTAACCTGGTACGAAAAGGAGGCGACACAATTCCAGTGTTATTGTTGGCCTTCACTGACCTGTCTAACGGCTGTCCCTCCCACATATATAAGATGACAACATTGTTATTCTACGAAAATTATTAAGCTGTTCATCCCATATGCTCCTGCCTCACCCCCTTCTTCCCTTTTTGTCTTCTTCTTCTTTTAAGCCAACATACAGAACCATGTTTTACAGCCTTGCGCTAAATTTTTAATATGTCTCTCAAATCTGTGTGAGTTATATAGTAATTAAATTCGTGAAGAAAAGTGAAGTTGTCGCGCGAAAACCCAATTAGTTTTTGAGCTTGGGGAGGTTACCAGCGATAACAAAGATAATTCACGGAAACTGGAAGTAAATGAGAAAACAAAAGGAAGACACTCGGTCAGTTGATAAGGAGCTGATTTTTAACTCCTAATATTATAAATTCAAATCTTATTACTACCATGAAGACATTATTTACAAATAATTTGTAAGTATTTCTATAAACTCTATTTAATCTTATAAATATTCTCTAGCCATGATGAGTCTCTGAGACCCAATTTACTTAAACTTTTTTTCTAAAGAAAACGGAAGCCGGCAAGTATCGAATTTTGGGAGAAGAAGATAATGTAAACACCAGGGATCTCTGCATGCAAAAGGATGGATGAGAGATAATATATATAATTAAAACGGTGGATTGTATTGAAAAAGAAAATAAGATAAAGGGAAGACGTGCTAGGGCTATATAGTGCAGCATAGTCTTTATAAAGAGGCTTTTCTTTGCTTTTTGTGTTGAAGGGTGTGGGGTGCCAGCATTTCATATTATTAATAATTATTAATTTATATAATGCGTGGTCGGTCCGGTAATCTCTCCTTTCCATCAGAATCCATATCTTCTCTGTGATATTCTCGTGGAATTGCATGCTCTTTCATTATTCATATTACACCCTTTTTGTTCCTAATTCATTTAATTTTGAGGATGAATTAATAATAATATATCATTAATAATTCTCGACATGTTTCCGGCTGCCTCAAGGAATTGATGACGAGCGGACAAATTAATTTGCGAATATTGGACTTCCTCGACTGATAATGATATAACAAAGTTGACAGAATAACACGTGAAAGGAGAAATTCAATAAATCAAATATATATATATATATATATATATATATGAAATTAAGTCGAAGCAGATAATTACAGTGTCTGAAAGAGTAATTTACTACTAATTAAGGCGCCATGTCAGAAATGGAGATCTTTTTTTTTGTGATTGTAATTTATTTGATAACTATAATAGAAAAGAAACCAATATAGAATAAAATAATACATATAAAAAGTAAAACTACGAAATCTATGTATAGCATCACCTTTATTTTCTCTACCATATATGTGTTTACTGTTAATCTTTCTGCAACGTATAATTCTATGATCTGCTATAAATTGAACAATTCATTCTTTTAATACTATGTAATTTGAATCAAGTATTTTACTCCTTTTCAACTAGCCCAATCTTTCATTAATTAACAAACAACAAATACTACAAGTCTATTTAGTAAATAGTTGATTCATAATTCATGAGATTGTTAGTTCAAATCTGGTCATCGATATGATTATCTTATTGATTAGTGGCATGTAAGTATATTTATAAGCGTTCTTTCATTTTGGAAGTATGTCATAGTTCTGGTGAGTCCCATAATCTAATTCACATGATTTTATTTTTTTGTGTATATAAAAAACAACAAATATTACTCATCCATGTAGGCTTTTTCTTTTTTCAAACAAGGATGAAAAATGAGACTGCAACCACACGTAGGAATTACGCAACATAAACTAGTAAGAAATCCGGAGGATATATGAGAAAAAGAAAAAGCTTCAGTATTTATTTGACCTTGATTCTTCCTTGTGGTGGTAGCAATGAACTGGCCACAATTGCGAGGCTGACTCGGTTCATTTCCAAATTATTTTCTCCTCCCATCTACTCCCCTTACAATTATCAATTAATAACTAATATCATCTTTCATTTTCTTTATTACTTTTTTTTGAATTATTGACAGGGAAGTATATATGGCATATAAAGTATAAACACAGCCATCTACTGAGTTTCTTTTTTATTTATCCAACGTCAACTTCCTTATACGCATCATTAAATAGGACAGATCATCACAAAGAGCCGGCCATGTTCCTTCTCATCAATATCTCTCTCTCTAACGCTCTCTTTCTCTCTCTCTGCATGAAAATGCGGGCCCAGCATTACAATATATACAACACAGAACAATAAGGTTTCCTCGCTCCTTCCATAAATACACTGATCAAACCTTCACTACTGTCTCTGTCCTCAAACTTCAAACCTTCCCCGAGAATCTGAGATCTATCCCTTCGTCTTCAACGAACGCCGGCATGTTCAGAACATTATCAAGGTTCGTTCCTCGATCCTCTTAAGTCCCTCGTTTATGTCTTTCTTCGCGATTTTACCATATGTGTGTGTAGCATATATATTACTGTGAAAATCTGAGGTCTGTTTGTTAAGTATTTTTCCTCTCTATTTCCCAGGGAGTTAAAATTCACGAGCTTCATCAGTGATGCGCTAAAGAAGCAAGGCAGATTCTATGCAACGGTGGGTGGAAGAAGGTGAGTCTCATTTTATTTACCGATGAATAACTGAATACGACGATCAGTATATCCCGTACAGTACTACCTATGCTTTTATTAATATATAGCTGTATTTATTAATTATTAATTTCTCTTATATATTTAATTTTCCACAAAAACTATGACTAGTATATCTATCTCCAAACTGTCCGTCTAACTAATCAGCTTGTCCTTCCTGGCAGAGATGAGGGAGGGGACAGCTTGTCCTTCTAAATGACTGTATTTTTTTTCCAAGTGCCGAAGCTCTAACCTATACTAAAATTATAGTACATTTTTTGTATTTTAGAATGTTTAGAAAATGAGTACTGGCTAATAATGATGTTGCTCGCTACAGATTTAATGCTTTATATTGATGTTGATGAATACTGTTGATATTGACAAGTAGCCACTGAAATAGTGTAATATCGGTTTACTCGTATGGGCGTTGACGAACGAAAAATTACTGTGGAGTAAATAACAAGTAATTTTTAGACTATTCGTGTGAGGGATTTCAGTGATGCACATGTAAAGCGCAAATCATGATACCTGCTTCTGCGGTTGCATGTTCTCTTGCCTTAGATCTAGTTAGCACAAGCCTTCTTCTATTTATTTAATTTATTAACTAAATAAACGTGCCAATAACATTTAATTTTCATAGATTTTCCTGCTGACAGTATAGAACTAGGGCATCAAAGGTCAATAAAACTACAATTTTCAGGCCACATATGTATAGAAACCCGACATCTTCTGAGCTGTCCATGTGTGCTATCATCCCACATATATTCAAACTTTAGCATTAGAAGAGAATTAGGGAAAAAAAGAATATTATGAAAAAAAACTTTTAAAATTCATATTTTTTTAACTGTTTTAGGAAGTTTTAAAGTATTCCTTGCCATATTTTCTACCTATCCAAACATACCATGAAAATTAGAATATGTAGGTAAAGATCATATCTCTTCTTCGTCTTTTTTTTTTTCTCTTGTGTTCTTTCTCAAAGTCACACAAAAGTGGTAATCTTAATCAATCTCGTTGGAGGAAACTAGGGTCCACGACATCATCTTCCAGCTTTGCCAAAAAGAAATCATGCTTTTCTGATCTAGACAATTGAGATAAAGATGATGTGGTATCACTTTCAAATAAGTCATCATGAACAGTCCACCATTTTCCCTTTGCCATTTCAGACCAGCGATTTCGTTTGGCATTATATATTCCCATCCTTTCTTCGCTAAAATGATGGCTAACATTGATCATCATCACGGCTCCAAAATACAGGCTAGAGGGAAAAGTGGCTCTGATAACTGGGTCCGCAAGTGGGCTTGGCAAGGCTTCAGCCCACGAGTTTATCCAACAAGGGGCCCAAGTAATCATTGCTGATAAAGACACTCTCCTTGGGCCACAAGTTGCCAAAGGACTGGGCCCTTCAGCCCACTTTGTGGAATGCGACGTTGCTGATGAGGCCCAAGTTGTGGAAGCTGTAAATGCTGCCATAGACCGCCACGGAAAACTCGACATAATGTACAATAACGCCGGAATAACAGGCCCAACCTTCCCACACAGCATCGCTGAGCTGAACCTCGATGACTTCGACCACGTCATGCGGGTCAACCTCCGGGGCACAATAGCAGGCATAAAGCATGCGGCTCGGGTCATGGTACCCACCGGCTCAGGATCCATCGTGTGTACATCGAGCATAAGTGGGATTTTGGGTGGGCTCGGACCTTACCCATACTCAGTTTCCAAATTTACAATACAAGGGATAGTAAAGTTTGCGGCTAGTGAGCTGTGCCGGAGTGGGATCAGAATTAATTGCATATCTCCGGCTCCAATTCCTACACCAATGGCGCTGGAGCAAATAGGTAAATTTTACCCTGGCTTGACCCTAGGGCAAGTAACTAAGATCATAAATGGGCTCGGCGAGCTGCAAGGTGCAAAGTGTGAAGACATAGATGTGGCCCGGGCAGCCATGTACTTGGCCTCCGACGATGCAAAATATATCACAGGGCAAAACCTTGTAATCGATGGAGGGTTTACCAGCTTTAAAAATCTCACGTTCCCTTCGCCTGATCAAGTTGCCTAGTAGCTCCTATAGCTTATATGTGTTAACTGTTATGTAATGTCAAATATTGTTGACTTTGTGAATTATTCACTGCGAGGAATTTCTTGACGATTCTCTGTTTCGCCACCAGCTTTATGCATGCAGCTACACTCTTGATATTTGCACACAAGTGCCTATTTTGGTCGTCACTGTTGAAAGGCAAAGCATTAATGATATAAAGTCAAAAGGATATAACGCGATCCAATATTGAATCTTATGCGGTATATGCGAATCTGATAGAGATAGGGATAAGCCATACACATAGTCCTGCAAAATACACATCTGGAATGATACAGATAGACATAAACAAGCTGGAGCCTACCATTGTTTTCCCTTGGCATGCAAGCTTGTTTCTTTCTTTATTTTTTTATTTGATTTGCCTCTCCCAATAAATACACTTTTCAATATTCAAACATTTCTCATTCCCTAACAGAATAAGACTGTTTATTACCTCAATTAACAGTTTCTTTATAGCATGTATGTTTCTTTAATTCATAAAAATGGTTGACATGAAGATGTATGTGGAAGCATACTATTTATGAACCTACCCGCCGCCAAGCTTTTGATGTAAAGTACGTGGCTAACTTGCTTGATGAGGCTAATTGCTTCACTCATATGTACACATATAAGTACATCGAAAACGATCAAGAGAGATTTGAAGCCTCTCTCTATCAATGTCACGTACACGTACGGAAATTGTAGGGAACTTCTTTTGCACCATCTTTTCCTTTGCCGCATTATTTGCTTCTCTTGTATATGAAAAAGCAATGTGTTTTTCCTTCTGGGGAGTACAGATCCACTGTTAGAGGCTTTCATACAAGTCTCCAAAATTGGAGTGAGAAGGCTTCAACGAGACATTAATTTACTGGGCCATGAAACTTATTAATGCCCTCTGGTCCCTTTGTCTCGTCTGGATTTGGGATGTGACGTGCAATGGTCACTCCTTTTTTATTTTCAACTTTGAAAATCATGGAGCATGGACCATATCCATGTTCTCTGTTTTAAAAACAAAAGACGTCATAGAGTTTCGATAACTAATCAGGCATGGGCATCTTCATCCATTAATTAATATCTCGCCTTCATTTGAACTCATTCCAGATTCTGCAAGACAATTAAATGAAGTGATGGTTAAAAAAGGCGAAAGAAGTATATTTTTAGCTTTACCTCTCTTGAGCTCTTCTAGGATCTAGGAGAATATGAATTGGTGTTGAGCTGGATATATTTTGCCCTCGTATCTCTGAACTCTAATGCTAGTTCGGAGAGGCAATTACGTAGGGACCCATCTGGGTTTAGTTGCATGTGTGCCACGTGTGATATCCAACATGCCTACTGTGCTGTCACGTCACATCCATTATCAAACTACGCTAATCATAGGTTATTAATTTTGGGGTTTACAGAACAAGATGGAACCAGAAATTGGTGTCGGGTTAATTTTGCTAGGTGTCTGAGTTTCTTTTTCCCTGAAACGCCATCAGTAAGTTTGATGCTCAGGGAAGGCGACAGGTACCAATTTGAGGGCAGTAAAAAAAGTCGGTTCATTGTCTCATGCAGGAACCCACTCTAGCTAGTGTCGTTGAACATGAAAGTCCTCGTAGGCACCACAAAAGCGACCTCAAATATAGCAACATGGCCTCTTCTCTAAAACACGCTTCGTGATTTTCAAAGCATGCTTACATAAAAAATATATATATATATCAACCTACTGAACATAATTTTTTGAAGAGGAAAATTTGCTCATTGTTCTTTATGTTATTGTAGAAAGACCAGAGAAGCACTAGCGGAAAGAGGGAAGAACGAGAGGGAACTGGGAATAAGAGAGTTAAGTTTTATTGGGGACCAAGAGAACAATTTAAAAAAAAAAACAATAAACAAGGTCACGAGAACCTCGGAATTTCTCGATTCACAAAGGAAAATTTATTCCAAAGGCTTGGAATTTGAAGTTCAATGTTTGCTTTTGCTTTTGATTTTTTTGGGTAAGAGCTGTAGGGGATATTGACTCTCAATGTGATGTTATTGCCATAAGTTTTATATTGGAGGGCCTGATAAGAGAAATGTAATTTATAAGTTAAGGATTATCATCTATTATTAATAGGCTATTCTTTTTGAGTTGGGGTATCTTTTTAGCCCGTACGACGTACTAGGTAAAAAAGGTTCACTGTTTTGGAGACTTTGAGAGAGAACGGAGGAGAAGATCAAATTGGCTTTTGTGGTGAATAAATTTCAACCCTAATCGCTTTCTGGTCCCCCAAGGTCTAGGGTTTATTCCATTTCTCTCTCATGAATAATTGAATACAAGCGAGCATGTCAGAGAGATGGTTCAAACGGAAATTTACAAAGGACAAGCATGGAACAAGTCTGTGATCTCATTGAAGGCTGGTTGATGCCCTTTAGATTCTTCGTTATCTTTACCATAACCAATTAAAGTTGGCCCAACACAGGACGCCCCATTGTCCAAATCTGTTTGCTAAATTTAAAGAATAATAACAATATATTTTAATGGAATATTAAATATTTTTTATATATAAAAAATTATATAAATTTAGTGCAAGGATATAGGTCAAGGTTTAAATAGCACATACAGGTATTTATGCCATTGCCTCACCAAATCAAAATCTTGTCATTTAGTTTGGGCCGCCCAACTTTTCCCTGTCTGTCCCTTTTTATTAACATTTTTTTTTTATTAATAGAGTTAGTCCGAGTGGTAAACGATTTAGTATCGTTTAAGTAAGATCTTGAGTTTGAGTTTTAGTATATATAAAAAAATTTTGTTAAGAGACTCACTCATCATAATTAGATGCGCGATAAGAGTCGAATCTAGATATAATTGGGATAAAACTTTAATAAACTGGTAGAAAAAAAATATTTTTGGCGTTTTTGACACATTATGCATATTAGTATTATTTTATGCCTTGTAAAACCGTGCTTTCCATTTTCAATTTTGAGTCTTGACCAGAGCAGTGTACGTGATCTCGAAAAGTGTCCCAATCCAGAGGCTTCATATGGCTACAAAAACTATATATACGTATATATAGTTTTTTTTTGGCTTCATTTTCGTGGTGGGATTAAAGAGAGGAAGCACATCTACCGAATAGACTTCATACTGTATATCTTTTGGCGGTAACAAATAAAGCCATCTTTTTTTTTTGGACATTTTTCTCACTGAAATTCAATTCAACGTATAATAATTGTTCTTATAATTCATGGGATATGGCATTTCACGGGACAACAAAAATTCCTGCACATATTTTAATTATTTAAATTTAAATTAAAATCGACATGGATATTTTGATACTCGTGATCTATTTTGTTGTCGGAGAATATTAACAATTAATAATGATTCAATTTAGAAGAAAGCCAGCGTTTTATATTTTGAAAATCAGTAGATAATATATTTTTCGTATTTTATATACAGGCACTTAGTTCGAGGCAAATAAGTCACACTTAATACATATAGTGTCATATATATTGATATAGTGGGAAAGGCTATTGTATAAGAAAAAATAACTAAGCCTAAACTTATCTGTTTTAACAAACAATATTTCATATTTTCCTTTTTTTTTTCAAAAATATAGAGGGGCAGAACGCCGATAAATTATCGATCCCTATTTATCTACTAAATAGAAGAGTTTTTAATAAAAATAAAAATAAAACTATGTTAAAAATTTATTTAATATAATAAAAATAAATATATAATTATATTTTTTTAATGTAAAATAAAATAATTTAAAATATTTTTTTATAACTATTGTTAAAGTTGTCTAAAAAATTTATAATTAGGATAAAATTTCTAAAAAATTTTACTTCTACTTTTATAATCTTAATTCTTAATTTTTTTTATAAAATTAAAATAATTTAAAATATTAAAAATAAAACTAAGAATATAAGTGATTTCTACCGCATCAACAAAATTGACTTCACTTCTCCAGTCTCATTTTACACCTACCAAACATGCCGTATATGATAGGCCGCACAGTAGATGTTGATATCGGAAAAGTAAACAGCAGCCGTTCATTTTCATCACATGACGTTCAAACTCTAACATCCTTCCCCTCCATCTCTCTACAAATGCTCCTCATCTCTTTCTAGTTTCTACCTTGCTTATCGAAACACAGTCGCTCCTTTTGCTCTCCTCCTCTGTCCCGCGCTCTGACGCAATGGAGGGAGAGATGCCACCGATGGCTAACGTCGTCCCTTGGATGGAAGGAAAAGTTGAAGACGAAGCCTCTTGGACCACAACTAACAACGACGGTGAGCTCAGGGACGACGATATTGCTCTGGGTGGCCCTCTAACCTCCTTCAAATCCATGCTCGAAGGTGACTGGTACATGAACTCTGCTATCCATTTAGCTCAACAACAACTCCTCAGTCTCCCGAATCCCCAAGAAACCACTGATATCGTCTTTTGTCCAAACCCAGCTGATAGTTTTCTAGTACAGCCGGTGGATTCGTCGTCTTCCTGTTCACCATCGTTCACTCTTGACCCATCTCACTCACAGCACTTTTTACAGCCCAAACCTTCTTTCCCTCCCCTTCTCAATGTCATTTGCGACAACCCTTTTGATAATGGCTTCGATTTTAGCTCTGACGTTGGGTTCCTTGGTCCGTTCCGGGGAATTCATTCTTCGAATTCCCCTGTTTTGACGGATTTCTCGGGCTTGAATGCTCAATCCCAGATGAGCAACCTCGAACTGAGTTCGAACTCTGAGTTTCTAGCTACTCGGTTGCCGCCAGCAGCTGACAATGCCGTCTCGTTAGGTGGAGGATTTTATCCGGTGGGTTTAGGAGGGTTCGATAATCCTGGAGGTTCTCTGTTGTTGAACCGGTCTAAGGTCTTGCGACCTCTTGAAGTGTCCCCTCCGGTGGGTGCAGCACCTACTCTCTTTCAGAAGCGAGCGGCGCTACGCAATAGTTCACTTGGAACTGATAGATTGGGAACTTTGGAGATTTCTGCGTCGAGATTCGAAATTTGTTCTACAAGGTTGGAGAACATGGAGAGGAAGAGAAAGGGAGTCGAAGATGGCGAAATTGAGGAAGCTTCCATTGACGCATCAGGGCTGAACTATGATTCTGATGAGCTTAATGAGAATGGTAAGATGGAGGAGAATGCTTATAATGTGGGGAACGATTCTAATGCCTATAGTTCTGTCACTGGTGGAGACCAGAAGGGGAAGAAAAAGGGGCTACCAGCCAAAAATCTGATGGCCGAGAGGCGGCGAAGAAAGAAACTAAATGATAGGTTGTACATGCTGAGGTCAGTTGTGCCAAAGATTAGCAAGGTATGTGTACTTGGTCTGAACCATTTTGTTTAGACTTATCAATTACCTCTAATAATGGTATACAAAAAAATGCTTGGTTTAAACTTTGCCATTTTGTAAGTCTTGAATGATTTTTTATTTTCAAGGGCTAGCGAGAACTATGCATTTAATTGTTTAACAGTAAAGTACAACTTTTGCGTCCTTTCTTTGGTAGAAACTAGAAAGTTGACTTAAGTGAAGTTTGTTTATGGTAGCTCCTGTAATGAGAAATGATATGCCATCTTTCGTGTTTGAGGAGCTTGATATGTTATGTTCAGGACAAGTTTTTAGACTCTGAAATTTAATCTATGTTGTTGTGGCTATAATCATCAGCTAGGTTCTTAATATGAACAGCTCACTCACTACATACTAATCCTCTTTTATTCGCTTACAGATGGATAGGGCTTCGATACTTGGGGATGCGATTGACTACTTGAAGGAGCTGCTGCAGCGGATTAATGATCTTCATAACGAGCTGGAGTCAACTCCGCCTGGCTCATTGCCACCATCTTCTACAAGCTTTCACCCTTTGACACCCACTCCACCAACACTTCCCTCTCGGGTCAAGGTAGAGGTTTGCCCTAGCTCCTTACTCAGCCCCAAAAACCAAGCTGCAAGGGTAATCTTTGCACACTCTGAAGCAAAACTGTTCACGTTCAGTTACATTATAGTAGTTTATTGCCTCTAGACAAAGTTAATGGCTGTCAGTTGGAATTGCCTTAATAAATGTATTAAGTTTATAGTGTGTGCGAAATTGGCTAGCATCTAGGATACTGAATTTATACGTGTGACACTTGTTGCCTTTTGAGTTGCATAAGATATTGTGCCTGCCTGCCAAGAGTATTGAAATGCATGGTCTGAATATTCTGTGAATGTGGACTGCTGACCAATTTTATTATAGGAACAGTATAAGGATTGCACAATTGGCCCTATTGCAAATTGCCTTCTGAAAATTGGGGGGTCAAACAAGCTAAAGTTAATAATTGATAATTACTCGCTACACGACATAACAGGGTACCATGTTTTATCTGTTTCATAATTAAGACAGGTGTCAATGACATTAGCTAGTTACTGCATATACCATCTTGGAAGTTTTTCTGTCCGGACATAAACAATCCAGCTCACTAAATTGCTTGCGTCATTCAACTGAGATTTCAATTTATAATTTTTTAAAGGAAAATCTTGAGAGAAGAGTATACTACATGATCTTTTAAGATCTGAATTTTCTTATGTGAGGAGATTATGACCCTTGACCTTCATTAAAATTGTATCTTCTGTGGAGAGAATTTCACATGCAAATAAATAAACACTACACACTATTTCACAAACTACTTGCTTTCTTTGTTCCGTCCTACATTATCTTCCTTCTTTCTTGCCTCGCTTTAACTCTCAATTGCCTCAAAATCTGTGATTAGTATACTTATAACCGTCTTACCTTATCTTCTATATAGCTTGGTACAGAGAAACCACATAATCAAGTAAGTCTGTTCTTAGTAAAGGATGCCTGACTAAATCTAGTTGTGTTGCCATCGTCTCTTTTGTTTTGTTTTGGACTCAATAATGTTGGTTATTTTTGGCATCCATTAATCACAACATAATTGAGTGCAGCCATCAACATGTCATTTTTTTGGTTCCTGCTTGATATATCATGTATGTGATCAAAATGAAGTTATAAGTAATTAGCATGGCTTGGTATCTTGTGATGGTTTAGGTCCGAAAGCTTTATCAGTGCAAAGTGCAAATAACGTTTGACAGCTATTTACATGTGAAGTATATTTACGTTTAGCAAATTTATTTGCAAGGCGATTTCAGATATTGATTTGACCCTGACCAGTGTGTTTCTGAAATTTACAGGTGGAGGTTAGAGTAAGGGAAGGGAGAGCTGTCAACATCCATATGTTTTGTGCCCGTAGACCGGGTCTCTTGCTTTCCACCATGAGAGCTTTGGACAACCTCGGGTTGGATGTTCAGCAGGCCGTTATCAGCTGTTTCAATGGCTTTGCTTTAGATGTGTTCAGAGCTGAGGTATTTTAGCATAACAGTAATGCTTCTCTTGTTACTTTTTAAATATGATGCCTATTGTTAATTTCAATTTGTGTATAGAACAACCGATTTTTGCTGGACTTTGTCAGTTTATGAGTTGATGTTTAATCTTTAAACTCATGAAAAGTTAACTTGATGAAAAGATCTCAAGATTTTTTTCAGATTCATAGTGTTTTCTTGTTGCCTAACAGCAATGTGGAGAAGGGCTAGACGTGTTACCTGAGCAAATCAAAGCAGTACTGTTGGATTCTGCCAGCTTCCATGGTATGATATGAGTGAGGTACTTGACAAATGCTACTTCTCCCAACGGAAGCACTAACTGTAGTTAGTAGTCAGTTATTAGAAGTTACCGTACCTAAAACAGTTAGTTTGTAAATGTGATTGATTCACATTTCCATGGAAAGGCTTGTTCAGCTAGGTTAACCGACATCTTTACCCTAAGGATTGGCCTCTAGTATTTTTCTCAACAAAAGCAGACTAATGTTGCTATCTTGAATTATGGAATAAAAAGTTCCTACTTATTTCTAATTAACTGGCTTTATACGCATTCTCTTGATTGCCTATTTGACTTTGGGATTGATATTTCTACGACCCGAACCAGAACAAAAGAAGAAAGAAAACCCACAAATGCATATGGCATGCTCCTTCTATTGAGAGATTTTGCATAATACACTGAGTAAGCATATGAAATTGGGTACTATCGAAAAAAATAATATGAAATTGGGGTTTTTGGCTTAGGTGTGGGGAGAGAGATTTCTTAGGCCACAAGTTAAATTATTGGGCCTAAATTGGCCCATTTTAATTTAAAATGAGATGCTGTTTTTGCAACTCAGACCTTTAAGTGGGCCAGCCCATGGATTGGCCCGTATTCTTAATTATCTGAAACCAATTATAAACACGAACAACTAATCTAGTAGGTGCTTGTTTATACATCTTGCATATTCCCTCTCCTTCCACTCAAAACACATCCTAAAAATCCCTGGACTCGCAAATTCACAATCATTCGTGGATCGTAGTCAATGAATTGATTGGAGATGGCGCATCAATATTAATTTAAATATAAAATCTATAATGTAACAAAAAAATATATATAAAAAATCCATACAAAGTTGTGTCGTGTGCTAATTATTGATAATATAGTTAATATTTAGATTTTCTATGCATAGGTGCTTTGTTCGTTAAAACAGATTGAATTGTGATTTCCGCTAAAAGATCGTAAAAGACAGGCAAAAGGAATTCGGATAAAATATTACACTGTATTATAATTATTTTGAAAATAATTAAGTGACAAGTTGGGGTCAACCGGTAAGAAAATGGAGAAATGAAATTAAAAGTTTGTAATTGATTTTTCTGCTCTTTCTTAAAAATAATTAGATTTTTATTAAAACTTTATAATTTCATTTGTCTAAATTTTAAATTTAACTTATTAAAATATTCTCTTTCATACCATTCTTCCCCAATTTCTGTCAGTATTTCTCTTGATATATTTAATTTTAAAAATGAATCAAGAAAGTCAATATTTTATTTTTTTTCTAAAAAATCCTTTAAAATTTTCTAATATATAATAAAAAAATACTAAAAAACCATAATGACTATGTTTCGGATCAATGGATCAAATTCAATAGTATGCTCGCCATTCATATAGGAGGGTTGAGTGATTGACATGGCCACTTTAATTATTGGCTGTTTAGGCCCACCATTCTGACAATGCCATAGTATGTTTAGCTATTGCTAATAAATTTATACATATAATCAAAAACGGAATCGTATCTATAAAGATATAAATTTAATTTTTATTATCATCATGAGAATTTATTTAATAGATGATATCGTAAATTTTTTATAAATATTCTCTGAACCCTGATCTTGGTAAGGGACCTGTACTAAATCTACCTAAATTTTTTTGTACAAAAATAAAAGAAACAAATGTTGATTGACAGTTAGTACATATGATAAGAAATATACTCGTATCTTAAAATGATGCGAGTTTAATTTTTACTGTCATTATAAGTGATCTTTTAATAGGCGATCTCGTAAATTTTTTATAAATACTCTTTAAATTTTAGGGTTATACTTTAAACTTAACGAAAGATCATTACCAAACTCACCTAAAATTATTTGTATAAAAAATACAAAAAGAAACGTTGGCCCTTTATCATTTGTCCAGTCATTTTTGTGGCCTTTGATTTTTGTCCCGTTCTTTTCTTTGATTTGTGTCCTGTCTTGTATCAACAAAAAAATAAGAGAATTACTCAAAAGTCTCGTATAACATAATTTATTTTAAAATTATAATAAAATCATTAAATAGACTAAGAGACGTGGGGTTTAGGCACAAATAATTAAATAATTTATTATAAACATTTGATTTATATAATTATTAAGTTATCTTTATGTATAAATGATAAATTTTTAAGCACGCGATAACAGTTTAAAGTATCACAAATGATAAGTGATGATTGTTATCGTATGTCCTCAGTTAATATTTGCGTCATTTCAAATTGTCACTACATGCCCTGATTATCATTTACGCTACCTCAAGTTATTATCATGTTTTTAATAACTTATTATTTATGTATAAAGGTAACTTATTAATTATATGAATTGAATTTATTATTCTATATCCTTGTGATTATTTAATTATTTAAAAAATTTATAGGACTTTTTTTTATAATAAATTATCTTTTATATGATCTCTGTGTAATTATCCCAAAAAAATATAGGCCTTTCATAGTTTGAAAGGAATATATTTATTAATAATTTAAATTAATAACATAAGACGCGCATCCATTTAATTGGACAATAAAAAAGCTTCCTTATCCAAATACTATAAAATACTCTCTCCAACCATTATTATAAGTATCAAATATCCATTTTGCATAAATTAATAATATTATTTTTTTTAAATAATATTAAAATTATTTTCAATAAAATTCACTAGTTAAAATTTATAAATGTTTGATTAATTAGTAAGGAATTCTAAAATTAGTTAATGTTTTAAATAAAAGTATGTTATATTATGAAACATTGAGGAGGTCTTTATAATAAGGATTAGAGGGAGTAATTATTTATATCAACACTTAATAAAAAATTAAAATAATTACCTTAATACAATTAAAAATAAATTAGGAGTGGATAACTTTTAGATTAGAGCTAAATTGTGACGCTGCAACATTATTAAATTGATATAAACCAAAATAGTATCTTTCAAGCCTCATCCACTCAAATGTTATTTCACTGTCGAGTATATTAAGGAGGGATAAGAAACTAAAAAACTAAAATGCACAGTTATTTGTAGGAAAAATATAGAAAATAATAAATGTAAAAATAGGACATTGTGTTGATAATATCATATCTATTATTATTGGTAATATTTAATCTATTGTTAATAGTATTTATACTTTAGAATTTATCATTTTTTAGAGTTTTTATTTATTATTTCCCCTTATTTATATACTCCCCCTTCTAAATAAAAACAAAACTTTTCTATTATTTCTTCTTGTTGTAAATATGAGCTGTGGAGTGCAATATGTATTAGTCAGTATAAAATACACCCCCATTCAATTGATGCGATTGTAGGTGAAAAAATAGGGGCTGGCCATTATTTCACCCCTTTTAATAAAATTGAGATCATGTATAATTTTTTAAACTAAAATTATCAACTACCTTCAAAATACTTTTTTTTTAGTCAACTAAAGTAGTAGGGCCCGTTTAAACAGTTTAAAAAAATTATGAGAAAAAATTATAGACAATTTTTAGATAAGTTTTTATAAATAAGAGTATATAATTTTTTAAAATAAATAAATATTTGGATAATTATTACTATAAGTATTTTTATAATTGATAAATTACTATAAAAGATATGAGATAAGAAAAAATAAATTAACAGGCTTATTACTATTCATCATACTCACACATGCATCACGCCTCCAAAAGAAAGAGAAGACGTAGAGAAGAGATACGACTGTAATAGCAACTAACGAAGAAGAATAAGATGTAGAGAGAGAGAGACAACGAATGCTGGCAGAATATAAAGAAAAAGACGCATCCAGCGATGGACGTCGAGTGAAGAAGGAAAACGATAGAAATACTGGAGTACTTCTATCGGACCACCAGAGATATTCCACAAGCAATAGCCCACCATCGATGGGTAGGCGAGGGTGGAAAGAGATGAGAGGAGATATGAGAGAGGATATATAGTGTTAGAAAAAATAGAAATAAAATAATGATTAGGTAGTCCATAAAATTTTTTATTATTTCATAAACTATTATTATGAGCTTATTTAAAATTACGATTTTAAATTATAATTTGATTTATAAACTTTTTTAGATAAATATGACTATTTTTTTGTAACTTTATCTAAATTAAAATTTAAGCTAAATTCTTTTTTAAAACTTTAATTTTATAGCAAACTAAACCTGCACGTAAATTTTTGTTGTTATTATCCACCCGGTTTATCGGAGCTTTGCCCCGACTATATCCGGATCCGACCCGCGTCGCGTACCTAGTTATGGTGGGTGAGTCTCCTAACAGGAATTTTTTGTGTACGCCAAAGTTCAAATTCGAGACCTCGTTTAAGCGATACTAAACTGCTTATTACTCGGACTAACTCCCGTTGATAACCTGCACGTAATTTAGTTTCAAATATTCACGTTTTAAAAATCTGGACCGTGGCATCACTATACTTATAGTTTGTGGCTCTGCTCTTTACATTGGTTAACTGAAATGGGAACCTCAAAATCATGACTCACTGCGTTGTCGTTTTATAATTATAGGTGTCGCTGGGCCTGCCAGCGTCTTTTCAGTTTCCATAATTGCTATATTGGCCTTCATTGCAGCGGAAAAAGCTCGTCAATGCAAAACCTTCAGTCATATTGACGACGAAATATCTCATGAAAAGGTTTTAAAATTGATTACTCAAAAACAAAGATCAATTTTATGGCCCAGAAAAAAATGCAGGCTTGCTTTTAGGAAAATATTATCGTCAGCTTAACTGTATATGGAAAGCAATTTTCATTTTAATAAGAAGAGGGGGCTAATGCCCAGTAAAAATAAATCACACTAATAAAGAATTTAACCTCAAATACTCATAAATTAGTAAGTTCTTCAAATGGAATAGGCATATAATATATATTGGAGATTTAGAGAGATCCTCTTTTACCAATTTTTTTTTATACTAAATTTTTTAGAAGGGTTTAACTTACTCACGATTTAAGAGTAGGGCGAAATTTTTTTTCTACTATGTGATACTAATGTCAGGTAGGTCGAGCCGTTAATTACTCTCAGATATAAATTTAGACATCTAAAAAATATGATATCTTTTTAAACATCGCGATTGAAACTATAAGTAATGTAATATATATATATATATATATATTTTGATACAATACTGTAATAGATATTAAAAGAACTTTTTTTCTGTCGTTTTATGATTATGCTGTTTGTTGGGCTTTCTGTTTTTTGCCACTTCTTATTGGGCTTTCAGACGTCGATATCACGATGCCCTGGCGGTCCCCATCGTAAGTGAAAACTCGTCAGGGCAACATGTGATTATTAATCAATCCCTGGTCAGAAAAATAGTGATTATTAGTAAAGTGCTGAAACCATAATTAATTGGTGTTAATGGGGGATCCAACATAGGGGAGGATGAATGATTGATATGAAGACTTGTGTAAGAACCAGAAAACCCTTGTATTGGCAGCAAAGAAATCTGAAAATTTTTAATTTGAATTACAGAGATCAAAAATAAAAAAGTCTCTCTCTCTATATATTTAAAAAATATGCGAGTTTTTATACAAAATTTTCTAAAATTTTGAGACAGTTACGTGTAACTTCATGATATTTTAAAATTTAAATTTAACTTCCATAATTTTTTATTTTCTTATTATGGACCCCTTTAACCTATCATTATCTTTTTGATGAAATTTGCCATATCAAATCAATAGAAGACACTTAGCATCTTTATATGGTATCCTACGTAAGCTAATAATTTTATAATAATCACATTATTTTTAATATAAATATTAAAGTGTCATTTTACCATGAAGCAAAAAGAACCCTCAATCTCCTTAGGTCTCCCAACCGTCTGCAACACCCCTTTGTTTAGGCTCAGTTTCCTCTTTTAATCGAACTTAGAAAATTGTTTTTTCGACAAGTTCAGAACAATTTTTTGGGGATAAAAAGAAGGTGACTTTTCTTCCGGTGAGTAGCCGATGAAAGGGATCAACTCATTTAAATTGTTCATTTGCCTGAACACATTTAACGGGATGAAAATTTGGAGAAATATAAAAATAGATTAGCTTGTAGAAATGAATTTAAATTAATTACTTATAAAATTAGAAGGGATGGGGGAACACAAACGAAGACTGGATGAGAATGGGAAGAGGGCAAAGGAACGCGATTGGTACGGAGGGCGGAGGCCGTCGTGGGATAATGATTTGATGACCGGTTTTGGATGGCCTAGATCGAGTGTTTATGGTTTTGGATGAAAAACCCCTCGTTCTCCCTAAAAGAACGGTGGGTGGCGGGAGATGCAAGGAGAACTAATGGCGTTTTCTAAATGATAAAATGATACTTTAATTCTTATATAAAAATAATATAATTATTAGCAAATAAAAAAAATAAAAGATTATGAGTGTTAAATTTAACTCTTAAAATATTATATGTAATTGTTCCAAAATCTAGGCTGAAAAATACATCAAAGTATTAGCAAAATATTATTTCCAACTGTTAAACCAAATTTAGGTTTTATGCCTCGATGTATATATTTATATTCTCAATATAAGTCACGTTTTGAAATGTTTCTACGTGGCTATAAATATGGGTCATTTTATAAAAAAGATTAATAACATTAATTTTTCTTCATAAATCTTTGTTATTGATTGTGTGTTTGTGTTGTAGAGAGTAAATTACAATGGAATTGACTATTTTGGTGATATTTTAATTTCCACTCCTTCTCCCATCAACCTCTATTTTATTATCTGCAAAAAAAGTATTATTTTCACACACATTCAGTTTTTTTTTCCCTAAACCTTTTCATTGGCTATTTCCAAGCATTGTAATGCCTCGTCTATGATTGTGTTTGAATTAGTTTTAAAAGAATAGATTTTAAAAAAATAGATTTTAAAAAATAAATTTTAAAAAGAATAGATTTTAGGAAGAATAGATTTTAGGAATAGAGATGTTTAGATGATTAGTAGCAGAATCACTTTTTATATTAGTAAATTATTAAAAAGGGTATGATTTGATTAAAAGTAAGAGAGGGAAAATATGATAGAGAAAAAAGAGGAGAGAGAAGATAGTGTAGATAGGAGAGAGGAGAGAAAGAAAGAGAGATAAGAGAAGAGAGAGGAAATAGAAAAAGAGAGATAAGATAGGAGAGAGGAGAGATGATGTAAGAAAAAGTAGGGGTATAATAGTAATTAGATAATCCATAATCTAGGTTTCAAACCAAAAATTATTTTTAGTAGCTTATTCAAAATTTAAGTTTCAAACCGAGATTTTGTCCAAAATTAATTCTCAACAAAAATTACTGTTTATGTAAAAAAATTTCAAATCGTAATTTTGGCCAAAATTAATTTTTAAAATTGATATTCAAACACACGCTAAGTCGTGACTCACGATTGTAGTTGTATCTTGGCCCAAAAAACAAAGTGTATCCTTCTTAGGGTGTGTTTGTAAAAGTTCTAAACTAAGGTTTTAGAAGCCCTTTTGGCAAAACCTTAGTTTGGGAAAATTTCAAAACAAACAGGCTTATTTATCTATAAGTGTTTTTGGGCAAAACTATGGTTTAAAATCATGGTTTTGAATAAGCTATTTAAAATAGCTTTTTCAACAGTAAAAAGCTTATGGACTATCCAATTACTATATTACCCCTATTTTTTCTTACATCCTCTCCCCTCTCTCATCTCTACCCCTCTCCTCTCTCCTCTCTCTTCTTTTATCTCTACTTTTTCTTACATCCTCTCTCCTCTCTCATCTCTCTTATCTTCTCTCTACCTCTATTTTCTCTCTTACTTTAAATCAAATAATACCCTTTTTAGTAATTTACTACCATAAAAAGTCATTCTAAAAATAACTATCCAAACACCTATTTATTCAAAACCACTTTTTTTTCCATAAACCCTTCTCTAAAAGCCCTTTTCTATAAGTGATCCATAAGCCTTTTTTTTTCGTAAGTACTTTTTTAAAATCTTATCCAAACAGGCCCTTAGACTTCTACCCCATCTTCCTTCTCTGCTAGTCCTTTTCCTTTCCCCCATTCTTCCTTTTATTATTTTTTTTAACAAAAAAAAAACTAAATAAGTTATGTCATGATAATTTATCAAAACTCTACGTATCTCTAAATATAAAAAATATTTAAAAACTGTTAATTAATAAAATTATTATATTAATAATAAAATTTAAATTTATAAATAATAATATTATAAATTATGAGTTAATTTTTTATGTAATATTATTTTTCCTTTTATCTTCAATAATCTTTATAGGTCTTCGTCAATCATCTTACATGATTACATCCATGATTCATTACCAGTGTGCCTGATTTACGAATGCTTTTTTAAGACCAAGTATTGTCCCTATGTTTTTTCTGTTTTTCTCTCTTTACTTTATAGTTTTTTCTTCTCTAAGATTCTACCTTTGCCGTTCGTTTCGACTTTCGACGTAATCCAAGGGGCTTCCCGGAGGGAAAAAGCGAACTCGGCAAACAAAACTTTATTTGTTTATTTTTTTAAAAAGAGAGCCGCCAAATAAAAGGAAGAAAAGAAGACACAGCCGCCGAGCTAGCTTGAGCGACCTTCCTCGTTGTGTCCTCGGAGCTCGATAGCTCGCGGTCATAGTAGAAACGACCGCGCAGCTTCTCTCTCTCTGAACCAACCAAAGGGCGCCAAAAACCCCATCGTTTATTCAGTTTGTCGATATTCATCTGGACAACCGATACTTGCATTTCCATCTTCTGAATACACGGTATCGGGTCTCTGGCTGAAATGCAGCAAAAATACCTGGAAATGGTTTTTTTAGTTTAGTTTTTTGTTTTTTCAGTGATATTTAAACTATTGCAATGTTGTGACTGATCACCCTTGTTTGAATGACGTGCAGATAGAAATTTGGGTTAGTTGAAGAATCTGTCTGATAACTGATTCAGATCTCTGGGAATTCTTTCTCATTTGACTTATTTGTCGACATAACTTATTGGAATAAGTCATTTTTCTCCACCAGTCCCTCACAACGCGTGAACTGAATAAGCATGGCGAGTGCTCTGCAACTTTGTGGGGCTAAAAACAACTTCTCCGTGACTTCGACTAGTTTGCATTGCCAACCTCTGTTATCATGGCGAGTTGGTTTTGCCTCATCTGTTTCTTCAGTTTCTGGATTATGTTGTAGAAGAGGAGTCCCAAGGGAACGGGTGTCATTCAGTGTCAGTTGCAAAGCTGCAAAAAGTGATTTACTTTTGAAGGACGAGACTGAACACCAGAAATTTTGTGAAACGGAGAAAAAATTTACTACCGTCATGAAGTTTGGTGGCTCATCTGTTGCTTCTGCAGAGAGGATGAAAGAGGTTGCTAGCCTTATCCTAAGCTTTCCAGAAGAGAATCCTATAATTGTTCTCTCTGCGATGAGAAAGACGACTAACAAGCTTTTATCGGTATCGTTTTCTGGTTTATTTCATGTCAATATTCTTTCTTATTTCTTTTAGTAAACATAAGTATAAAGAAATGTAAATCATTTGTTAGGCCGGAGAAAAAGCCGTTAGCTGTGGTGTTGCCAATGCGTCATGTATCGATGAACTCAGCTTTGTAAAAGACCTGCATCTCAGGCAAGAGCAATGGGTTTTTTCATTCTGCTTTTCTATTTGAAATGGAAATATGAGCGCGCGCGCGTTTTAAATCATATCCTAATTGACTAATGTCTCCTGATTGTGTGCATCTCTCATTCAGGACTGTGGATGAGCTTAAAGTGGACAGATCTGTTATTGCAAGTGAGTCATCTTACTCCATATTATATCTGTTTTTTAAATTGGATAAACGGAATATCATGGCCTTATGAGAAACTCACGTCGGGTGCCCTGCTATTTGGGTCTAAGGGTAGCGCGCATGTGCTTAACTTGAGTCGGTATTTAGATTTCTTATGCATGCATAGTTTTGCCTCATTAACGTAGTTTATGGAATTGGTCCTTGTTTGAGTGAGATTAAAACCAGAATTGTGATTACTCACAGGGATGGAAACTCGGTTTAGCTGGTTTCATGTTGCACCCAATTAAATAGCAGCCCATTATATGAAATTAGAAAATAGAGATCTATTTCTCTAAATGAGAACAGATCAAAGTATTGCTTACGTTTAAATTGTTGGAGAAGAATGGATCAATCATTGACTTATGTGGATCACAACATTTTTCTTTTTAACACTCTACCTCCAGAAGTAATAATATAAGGTTTCCAACCTCCAGAGGTTTTATAAAAAAATTATCATTGATGCAACTTTTCCATTGCGGTTTCAATTCATTAATTGAACTAATTCTACCATACATCAAAATTATCGTAGATGCAACTTTTCCATTGTGGTTTCAATTCATTAATTGAACTAATTCTACCATACATCTTCTCCCCTCTCAGTTCCCAGTATGGCTGTTCAAGCAATTGTCATTTGTTTGCGTTCACATCTTTGGTGATCTTGGTTTTCTGGCTGCAAATATTTTTAGATCATCTAGAAGAACTGGAGCAACTTCTGAAGGGGATTGCTATGATGAAAGAGTTGACCCCGCGGACTAGAGACTATTTAGTTTCATTTGGAGAGTGCATGTCCACAAGGATCTTTGCTGCATATCTTAATAAAATGGGCGTTAAGGCTCGCCAAGTATGTACTCCTAGTCTGCTCATCTAAGTCATGTTGAACTAAAAAGTTTCACTTTTTAATTATCGATAAAGTTTGTCTGGCCAGGAATAAATTATTCAACTTTTATCTGTAGTAACTGTTCCTCATGATTTATTGCTAATTTCATGTTCTGTCGTCAGTATGATGCATTTGAGATTGGTTTTATTACCACCGATGACTTTACAAATGCGGATATTCTGGAAGAAACTTACCCCGCTATTGCAAAGAGATTATGTGGAGATTGGGTTTCTGACCCTGCTATACCAATTGTAACAGGCTTCCTTGGAAAGGTCTAATTGATGCCTTACTTTTCATACTCTTCTTTTCATTTTTTCCCTCTTGATACATGCTTTGCGGAAAATGCAAACTCCTGAATTAGAAAACCGATACATTTCCTTTTATTTCTTCTTCCAGGGCCGGAAATCATGTGCTGTAACAACACTGGGCAGAGGGGGTAGTGATTTGACGGCTACAGCAATTGGTAAAGCACTAGCGTTGCCTGAAATCCAGGTTAATAGATAGAAACCTAGTTATGCATGCCAAGGACGAAGCATGTCAGTAGACTTTATTTGTATGTTGAATGAGAAGCTACATATCAGGATTGGCTGTGTCATTTCGTATACATTCAATGAAATTCAGTATGTATGTGAAGCATTAGCATCCAGTTCTGCATAATTCATCCACATAACTTCATTACTTTTTCAAGATTAAATGCAGGAGAAAAGGAAAAAAATTGATTGTAATCTCTTAAACAGGTATGGAAAGATGTTGATGGTGTTTTAACCTGTGATCCAAATATATGTCCGCAAGCAGAACCTGTCCCGTATTTGACATTTGACGAGGCTGCTGAACTTGCTTACTTTGGTGCTCAGGTATTGTTGTATTTGCTGTCTAGTTCTGCTGATCATATTCTATGCAGCATCTCCCTTGTACAACAACAAGCCCCATCCCACTAGGTGGAGTCGGCTATATAGATCGCACAACGCTATTGTGCTCTATCAATCACTAAATCCTTAGCATCTCCCTTGTCTTTATAAATATTTAAAGATTCTAGTTTGCCCTCCCGGTTGTGCTTTTAAGTTGCCTCACCGTATCGTTGCTTTAATGTTATATTATTTGGGAAGCATTCATACCTCAAAATTGGCAGTAGGATCCATACTGTATGCGTCTCCAATACTGATAGTCTCAATACGTATCCTAAGATTATCTTATTTTCTTTTCAGGGAAATAGGGCTTGATTTGTTAAATCAAGTGATCATTCATAATGTTGTAGTTAGCAGCATGATTCTTAGGCTACCAATTGATAGGACTTCGGCCTTAGGTATTTTAATATATTGTCAAAAGTAATTATCGGTCATTTCTCTGATTTGTTCCTCTTGCAGGTCCTGCATCCACAGTCTATGAGACCTGCTAGAGAAGGTGATATTCCTGTTAGGGTTAAAAATTCTTACAATCCAAAGGCTCCAGGTACTGTCATCACCAAGACAAGGGATATGAGCAAGGTTTGTATCAATTCCTTATTGGCATTGATAATACTTAAATGACACCATGTTTTGGAAAACTAGACAATGTTAAAATTTCCCTTTTAACTTGCAGGCAGTACTGACTAGCATTGTTTTGAAGCGTAATGTAACTATGTTGGATATTGTTAGCACTCGCATGCTTGGTCAGTATGGCTTCCTTGCTAAGGTAAGAAACCTTGTGCCTGGGGTACCTGTACAAATTATTGATCCGCTTCAAGTCTTCATACTCTCTTATTTATGCAGGTCTTTTCAACTTTTGAAGATTTAGGAATATCTGTGGATGTTGTAGCTACGAGTGAAGTCAGTATTTCCTTGACATTAGATCCATCAAAGCTATGGAGCAGAGAGCTAATTCAACAGGCAAGTGTAAGACGATATGCTTTTTTCAAAATTTTGCTTCTTACATTTGATTTGCATAAGGGAACCTAAGTTAACTAGATGTGGGTTTCGTGTGTTGCATGGAGTCTAAGGCGAGCCCTAATTCATGGTTTATGACTAATACACTTTTATATAGATTATATATATTGATTATTCGCCTTTTGTCCTATCAATGATCATGTTAATCATATCCTATTTTGTGTTGAATTTATGTAATCCATCCGTTGCATGAATCTGAGTGCCTGTCACCCACATTCTTTTTTGGCAGGAGCTTGACCATGTTGTTGAAGAACTGAAGAAAATAGCTGTGGTAGATCTCCAACAAAATAAATCTATCATTTCTCTCATTGGAAATGTTCAGATGTCATCATTGATATTAGAGAAGGTTCTGTCTAGTGTTCTCTCTATTTGAATATTAATCGTTTTTGTTTTGCCGTATCCAGTTTTAATTGCTTCTTTCATGATAAGGACCATACCATTTTCTGGGCCCCTTGCTCTTTCTCCTGTCTCTATCTGTGACCTTGGGATATTATCAATATCAGCATCTTGGAATAAAGTCCACAAATTGATACATTGCTTATTGTTCTTTTCTGGCGCAAGCTGATTTAAGTCTGCCAGAAATCGCAAGTTTTGTTTGGCTCTTTATTTTGACTAAGAATTACTGATTGGCACGTTACTGCAGGCATTTCTTGTTCTCCGAACCCTTGGCGTCACTGTTCAGATGATCTCTCAGGGCGCATCCAAGGTATCCTTATTCACTTGCACGTTATTTATCTCCCACGAATGCTATTAGGCAGTTATATTGACCTTTTCATTTCCCGGCACACTAGGCTCCATAAAGTATCTTCGGTTAAACATGCTCGTGAGTGCAAACATTCTTAACTTTCTCATGTAACATGTTTGGCTAGCACGAGACTTTATCACCCCACATTTTACTTCCATGTCTTCTAATTCTATCAGCTTCCTAGACCATGGCACTCACGGTCACGGACAAGTCAATAAAAAGTTTTCATTTTGGTGTTACCCTTCTGATCATTCTGTTCCATTTCTTGACAGGTTAATATCTCGTTGGTCGTAGATGACAGCGAAGCAGAACAGTGTGTCAGGTCTCTCCACGCAGCTTTCTTTGATAGTCAGCACTCTGACTCTGAGTTGGAGAAACAATACAAATCTGGAAATGGTTCTGTTCCTCCATCATCATAGCCAACGCTGGATAGCCTTCTTGTAGAAATAAACATCATTCTCAGCTTATCAATATCAACTTAGCATGTTCTCATCAATTATAGCAGTTCTTGTATTGTGCGATTTGACCGTTGTAGTCTTTGGTAGTCGCACTAAAGTCTAAACCAGTAGAAATTTGGTCAAAAAAAGAACGGTTAATGTCAGCTATTATAAGCATGTGAGCCATGTCGAGAAGTTCTTGTAGCCACTTCTCAAGAGTTCCCTTTACGCCAGAGATGATCATGGTCCTTGTGAAACGGGTACGACGAGGATCTGATGTGATTGAATAAACCAGTCGGAGTCGATTTCAAGCCTTGAGTTGTATCAAGGCAATAGGGATACATACATATTTGATGCTGAAATTCCGATTTCCTAATTAAAATTCCTACAGATCATGTAAGCTTAGTGTCAAGTAACTAACTAACTAACTAATAAGAAATTGTCGTAGGATGTTGATATGCAAGTTTGTTAATGCTGGGTATTGTTAATGCCACTGCATGGTGCATAAGATGATTTAGATTCTTACATTACTTGAGAACCCAATTGGATAACTACACAAGTGCAAAATGTAATGTAACGCAAAGGAAGTAATCGTGTCAATCTTTCTCCTTCAGATTTACGTTATGAAGCTATTATAATGATAAAATGGTTTAAAAATAATGCTTTCGCTTCCCATTTTTTTAACATTTTGCAAGTACGTAATTTTTATGTAAAATATTATATATTCCCTCCAAATAACTTTTTAATTCCTCAAACGTACTATTAAAAACAACCGAACCTTAGTTAAATTATAAAAATTATCAAAAATTTTAAATAGTTTCTAATACTCCAATATCATTTTAAGTGGGCACCTCTATATTTCACAACACTAATGATTTCCCATGTGAACTTCTAGTAATGGGCAACCCTTTTTTTTTTGATAATGTAATGGGCACCTTTTTAATCGCATATAAATGACACATATAAATGAAAAATAATTAATGCTCTACAAATATTTAAAGTGAATTAGGACTGAAAACGCCCTCTAGAAAGTAGTGTCCGTTAAGAACTAGAGTAGTATGCAACATGACTATAATTTATCTTCAATTTTAAGAAATATGGCTTTCTTTGTAGGCTCTACTTAATTAGTATAACTAATGTTCTCTTTTTCTTGAAAAAATAATGAATTTTGCTCTTACAAGAGCAATCGTCAGGGATTTTTTCGTCAAAACGAAAACTACCAGTAATCCCCACAGGAGCAAAATCCATTTCTAAAATGATGGAACCTACTTGAATCCCTGACTGTGATTTCCCTCTTAGCTATTTTGGAGATCACCTTGATGGCAGCATGGCAGTCAGTACAAGCTCGAAGGTTCTTCATCACCAGGATAGGTGTCCCTTCTGGCGTGCTAATTAGTGCAAACGCAATGGCAAGACGTTCACTGTGATATTTTAGAGACTCCATCTTGAGTTCCTCATCAACATCGTGAAGGGTACAACTTGGGTCGGGTTTGTACCCTTCTTTCTCCATCTGCTCTGCCAGCTCATCAATCTTCTTCATAATCTCTTCCGTTTTCGGGTGAGCCTTGTCATTGGCTACGAAAACATGAACTTTGTGTTTAACTTCTACCCAACTGTAAGCTGGAAGTTTTCTAACTCCTCGCTCTCTCATAGCCTTCTTCACCTTGCTTACGCTGTCCCAATCACCAGCTTCTGCATAAATATTGGACATGTTGATAAATGGAGCAGCATCTCTAAGCACTTTCATATTAAATAGCTTGTCTGCTGCTTTCTTTGCTAGTTCTTGATTCTTATGAATTCTACATGCGTTAAGAATTGATGACCACATTATTTCATCAGGTTCAAGAGGCATCTGAGCGATCAGTCTCTCAGCTTGGTTAAACCTTCCGCTCCTACACAGCATATCAACCATTGAAGCATAATGTTCTTTTTTTGGAACAAGTTTATATGTTTGAGTCATGGAGTCAAAATGCTTTATTCCTTCTTCAACCAGACCACAGTGGCTGCAGGCACACAGAACACTAAGGAAGCTAACAGAATCTGGTTGCAAGCCTGAATGGACCATTTGTTCAAATGATCTAAGAGTAAGGTCACCGTCTCCATTTTGAGCATAAGCTGAAATCAGTGCATTCCATGAGACGGAATTCCTTACAGGCATCTCTTGAAACATTTGAAGTGCATCTTTCATGTATCCACATTTTGCATACATGTCAAGGAGTGCACTTCCGGAGAATACATTCGAAATGTATCCGGATCTGATTATGTATGAGTGCAACTGTCTTCCCAGTGAAATTGAGGCTAAGCTTGCACAGGCTCTTAAGATGCTAGCATAAGTGGCTGAATCAGCGGTTATTTTGGACTTCTGCATCTCAAAGAATAGAATCAGGCCTTCTTCGTGGAGTCCCTTCTGAACATATGCTGAGATCAAGGCTGTCCAAGGCACTGAACTTTGGTGAGTCAGATTTGCAAAAATCCTATTTGCTTCGTCAAATTTGCCACACTTGGCATACATGTCGACCAAAGCATTTCCAACCTTAATTTCAGAATCAGCAGTTGTCACAATAGCTTGGGAATGAATTTGCCTGCCCAATTTCAGGTTTAGAGTATTTGCAGCTAGGCTCAATATGGTTGAAAATGGGAATTGCCTCCGGTCAAATTTAGTATACTGCAATTCCCGGAAAAGATCAAGAGATTCTCTGAGTTGGCAAGTCCAAGCATAACATGTAATGAGTACGTTGTAAGAGACACCATCCAGTTCTGGCATCTCATCGAAAAGCTTCTTCACTTCAGCAACACAGTCATGCTTCGAGTAGAAATCAAGCAATGCATTAGCCACAAACACATTACAGACAAAACTTGTCTTCACTACAAACCCATGAACTTGCTGCCCAAATACTATGTGATCCAATGCCACACCTGTGGATAAAATAGCGGCAAAAGTAAAATCTGTAGGACTAAAACCCAATTTCTGCATTTCAACAAAGAGATTTATCGCTTCTTGATTCATTCCATCTTTTGAGAGTCCTGTCAATAATGCATTGAAAGAGACAGAATCTTTATCAGGCATATGGTTGAACAGGTGACATGCTAAGCTAAGACTACGGGTTTTACAGTAAGAGTCGAGCAAGGAGTTGCAAACCATTAGGGTTGAATCATACCCCAATTTGATAATATGGGCATGAACTTGGTTTACTTGGCATACAGAGTCAGACTCACTGAATCCGGACAGGAGAGTGGCAAAGGTGATATAATCTGGGCGTGTACCCCACCGACACATCTCAGCATAAAGACTAAAAGCTTCGCGACCTTGATTGTTCTGAGAATATGCTCCGATCAGGATGGTCCAGGTAACCTCCGTACGTTCAGTCATTGAATCAAACAGCTGCCTGGCACTAAAAAGATTGCCCGCCTTTATGCACCCCGTGATCATCATATTTTTGGAGATGGTATTCTGTTGAGGCATTTGATCAAACAACTTACGGGCTAATCCTAAATCCCCTCGTTGGATAGACTTCTTGACCTGGAAATTCACACGGCACGTGTTGGGATTGAAGCCAGTCTTGACGGAAAAAGCATCCGCAACGTTTTCAGGTTGAAGAAGTGGTTTTGGAAATAGCGGAGCTCTCAGAGGAGCAATTGTCCTCATGTATGGCTTCCTCATAGTTTACCAAAAATAGAAGATGAACTCAAACTCAAAGCTGCTGTTTGGCGCGAAAGTGCAGCATTCTTGAAGAGAACGAAAGCTTCCTCGCGAGGGCTGAGGCTTCCGCCACGCTTCATGAGACACGACCCAACTATAACCAAAAGGACCAAGAGCCCAAATCTACCTGCACCCTTAGTTAGTATGTGTTTGGACTAGCCTGACCAAAAGCTCATCTCCCATAGTATAAAAAAAAAACAAAAAAAAACTCATCTACCAAAACGCACCGTATTGATTAGTGGAAGAATCAAGATTTATCAAAGTTTCCGACATCTTCGAACCTGCAAAAGAAATGAACAGAGGAAAAGGAGGAAATCGAAAAGAATAACAGAGGAGGAAGAAGGAAGAGAATCAGTGAATCGTCTCATTCTAAACAAATGCAGGAACTGAATCATGTAAAGGGGAAATATATGGACATATATGGATAAATAGTTGAACATCTTTGAAGAACCATAATATACATGTCATCTATAAATAACCTTAATTAAGAGTATCTGACCTTTCTCCCGCTGCTACAAGTACAAGACATCGCACCGAAGCTCGCATGAACAGAAAATTTAGTCCGCCATCTAGATGCTTGCTTAAACTTGTAACTTATGGTTTTCTTCTTTCTACCCTCAATAACTGAGAATTAATTGAAAAGTTAAAGATAAAACAACAAAATATTCAAGCAGAGAAGATAATAAAACATGCTGAAAATTTTTGGTGCTATAATTACTCAATAGGTTAGCAAAAGCAGGACTTATAGAGAAAAGAGAAAGAAGAATTCACCTGAGGCACCGTGCATGAATCGCTGGAGCTCGATCGTCGTTCCTACCTCTCCCCTTTCGCCTTGTGTATCTCGTCCTCAGTACGCATTTCAGATTGAAGCAAAAATCACTGGAGCTCGATCTTCGAGTGCTACCGTCCTGTGCATCGCGTATCAGTCGCCGGAACTCGATCCCCGTTTCCACCCCTCCGCTTTCGCCGTCGCAGGTCTCGTCTCAGTTGACGCAGAAATCCCTAAAAATCCCTGTTGGAGTTGACGGCCATGATCATTTTATAGTTAATGAACGGATCAGATTGGGTCACTTAAGCTGTACGGTGCGTTTTGGAAAATGAGCTTTTGTTGCTCATAGATGCACTGAGCAGGTTATACGGACTCGAGAAAATAGAATTTAAATAAAATAATTTATAATTATAATTTTGAAAATAAATTTGGTTGTAACTGATTTATAGAATTGATTTGGGCATAATTAAAAAAAAAATCAAAATCATGATTTTTTAAAAAATATTCAAATAATATTTTCGATAATCAATTTATCTCCCCCATCCCTCCCTTTTTTTATCGGAACAAATCTGTTCTAGTTTTTAAAAGTTGTTGACTTGTTTTTAAGTCAAAAGTTTTTGGTAAAATGTACAAAAATAGTTCATATTTGATATAGAGGCTGATATATCGATATTAAAATTTCACATGACGTATTAAACCTAAATACATATATATTTTCATATTGAGTTCGAAGGACATGTTCAGGTAAATAGTGATGAAATATTTTCGAAGCTAATTCCTCTTAAAGAATAAAGGATTTTATAAAAAAAAAAAAAAGTCCAGAGGCTAATGAAGGGACAGGAAAAACAAAGAAGGATTTGAAGCTTCACCATATATTTGAGTTATCAACATAAGCCGAGTTTGTCTGACAATGTTGATGCTTGTTTAGAAACAAGCACTTCTTCCATAGGAAGATTTATCCTAATAAGCATCAAATGCTTTTTATGTCAGATTCAGATTCAAAGTAAACGATAAAGGTGCGGATTTCCATTGGGGCAAGCTCCACAGATAGCTCTTTAGGATCAACAGGCCCTCCCCTAAGAACACGTTCGTCCCCAGAACCAGAAGAGCCTTCTACTTTCCACTTAAGTCTTTTCTTCTCCATCTCTGTCCTTTCTTGATTCGCAGATAAAGTCATCTCTCTCACCTCTTCGATCTAACACGAACAAAGGCACGACATTATAGAAGACAAACAGAAGAGGGTGGTTTAAAGCCAGTTAATTTTTTAGGGGGCTTTACCTTTTTCCTTGGGAACATCTTTTTCAGCTCCACGCTTGCAATTGCAGAGAGATCCTTGTCTTCGTCAACCTTTGCACAGATTTGATGGGCCATGAGAGTGAGGGAGTAAAACGAGAAGCAAATACAGGTGATGCACAAATTTATAATAGTAGCAGCAAGCAAGAACTTGTGGTCATTATAATTAGAAGGTAATGAGTATAAAGCATATAATATGGGTATAGGCATGCCTTAGTCTCCCATTCAAATGCAGTTTCTAACTTTCTAGACCAACATGATTTCTTCAGAGACCTCCAAATTCACAAAGGGCAAACATGATTTCTTCTCTTGTTAAGTTTTAACGAATAAAAAATTATGAAAGCTGATTTATCAGTAGGCCAACATGGCAGGAATCCTCCTGTATGTGAAGCTGGGGAAAGCGTGAGTACTTGAAAGGGCAAGGTTACATTAATGAAAAATAAAATAAAAGAAGCTCAATTTAAAGCTTTGTTGAAGCAAATTATATAATATACTTTGAGAATGCAATTCAGACCTCATATAGATGTGCTAACCGAAGGAGAACCTTTCCACCATCTAGTTCCTGCATAACACGAAAACATATTATTTACAAATTGAGCACTTCTACTTAACAATAGATATCCATGCACACATAGGTACAAATTTGATGCCCTCGTTATGGAGTTGCCATGCCTTACAGACAATAATTTTGAACAAGCTCTTGTTTATACAAGAGATTAGTTCCTTGATCAGTTAATTACCTGCCAGGTTATAATTGCAACGTTGTCCGGTAATATGTAATTAGAATCAATTCCTGAATATGTAAGAATATGGGAATTTACCCAGTCATCTCCATCCTGCCAAAAGGAGCTGACCTTTTAGTAAGTGATACATGGAACAACTTTTCTTTTCCATTTTTAAATTTTACCTGTTCAGAAAAGGCCAAGAGAAGCGGAGAATATATTTCCTGGCCAACTGTACGACGCCACTTAGCACCCTCGCCCAGGGGATCTATTCTAAAGTATACTTTTCCTTGGATCTGAAAAATATTATAGTAAGAAACAGATTCAAATGAAGTTACTCCAAATTGACCCACAATGAGAGCAAAGTATGGAAAATTAAGCCTTGATTAATTCTTTGATTTGGTGACATCAGGAGTATAGTGCTTTTTCTATTCGCTACATCTTCAGGGTATTAGTAGAGTATCAATCAGGGATCAGAGATGTCCAAAAATGTTGATATTTGAATTATTTTCTTTCTCCATATGAAGATTTCCTCTTTATTAAATTGGAAAAGCATCAATCTCAATAATCAATAAATATTACAAAATCTTTAGGAAGCTGCACTATTCCCAAGTCATGAACAATGTGACTCACTATAGAATCTCTATAAAATATGGGGTGCACATTCTATTTAGTTCAATAAGGAATACAAATGCCTCAATATTAGCTGAGATGAGTCCACACTAATGCATTGCATCAGAATTTTTACGATAGCATGCTCACAAGGCATCAGCCTCGGCTTTACTATTGAGCTGAGATTAATGTCAATGGGCCCGATCTCTATTCTACCCCTTGCTACTTTCCCTAGTCCCAAATTTTCATACATCCCCCTCGTGGGCACAAGGGCACGTGTGCATGTGTGTGTTAGTTACCCAGGACTTAGACAGCAAATAAATTCTTAGTTTCTTAGTTCTTACTATTAGGCCTCTGCAATCATCAGCAACACAGACTGTTTCATTTAAAGCCTCTGCAACACCTCTTGAATCATCAAGTAGCAATCTCCTGTCGACAGGAAAGAGTGATTCAGTTTTTGTTTGACAAAAGGAAATTCATAACAAGAATATGTGAGTGGAAAGGTGCCCTTGACAAGAAAATAGAAAATGAAGAAAAATATTTAAGAAAAAGGAATCAAAGTGGAAAAAACCTCCAATCTCATAGCTTATCTATAAGAACTACCCAACAAATATACCCATAAGAATCACATAATAATATAATAGTAATAGTAATAATAATGAGAAAAGAATAAAAGTAAAAAGAAGACACCTTAAACTATCTCATTCCACCTTATACCAAGAAAGAAACCCTACACTTGTGTTTATGCTCTACATAAAATACCAAACCACTATCTAAGTTGCAGATCTCCAAATATTCTCCCTTCACTTCCTATTCCTAAAACCTTTTAATGAAAATTTTCTAAGAATTCCTGCCCTTATTTATGCTTACCTGTTCATAAAAAATATCAGAAAGCCTATACCATGTACCCCCTCCGGTCCAATATATGAGAAAAAAATAACTAACTTACAAAGACCGAGGAAGTTAGTCAAAAGCATTTATCCTTCATAATTATGTCACAAAGTGTAATTTTTTCCAAAAATGCCCCAATTAATCTGTGAACTTTTACCAAATATTTAATGAAACTCATGAACCCAATTTACTTTGAATGAAGGGTATTAGGGGAACTTTATAATAAATGAGGTAGACATGTAGTTAGTTTCTTATCTTTAGGACCAAAAGGAGACTCCCTAAATTCTCTTATATATAGGACCGGAGGGAGTAGTGTTTGAATAAGAGTCATGGGATTACAACTTAGACAATGTGTGGTGTATCAGAATAATGTCTGCTGTGAGCTCTACTACCACCAATTTGAAAACATCAAACTAATTTGATAGCATTTCAGGCACCATAAAATTGCACTTATGTCATGTATTGCCAAGCATGGCAGTGTTAACCCATAACCCCATTGATAATACTCCTCCTCTGTCGAGTTCTAAAATAATTCTTGTGCCCTTCCTGAAGACCCTAAGATATAGGTTAAGTGAGACACTGCAAAACTAGCAGCCATAAATATCCAAACTAGGCCCATGAAAGGAACCGAAAGGGCATGACAGAAATATCTTGGCAGCCATCTGTTTATAGCAGCATCTGAAAGGTAATGTGCTTACCTGTGAACCATTAGCTCTATTTCTCCATCAGCTAAGCTGGATCCTCCTACAGATCGATCCACCAAAACTGAAAATTCTGTCTTATTATCTTTTACATATATCCCAAGATTAATCTGAAAGGACAAAATAAAAATATAGTGAATCAAAGATGAGTGACATGGGAATAGTTTGCAAGTACAACTAGATTAATTAGAAACAATAATCCTCTAGGAAAGGATAGTGCAAAACTAGAACATGAAACAATATAGATGATCTCAAAAGAAATCATGTGAGATAGTTCACATACAGGATAATAGTTTCCAGAAATAGGTTGGTTCACTTCCAGGTCCCAGTCTGATCTGTAATCACGTATCTGCAATAAATTCCTTAGTTCAGGATATAGCAGGTCCCCAGAAGAAAAAAAAAAGTTATCCCAAAATATTTTTTCCTGAAAATAAAGATTTAAAACAAAATAGCGCCATATACCAATTTGTGAGTAGTCTAATATGAAGTGACATTTGCTTCCAGTATTTTAATGACTTTAAACTGGTGAAGGGAGTGCATCAATTTTCACAAATTAATTATATTTCATTGTGAAAACAGGAAAGTTGTGTTCGCGCACACATATGTATGCATGCACACATGAATATGTATATAGACACGAGCGCATCCAACATAAGCAATCATGGGTTATCTAACCAACAGAATGCAAAATTGCAAGTAATTGAAGTTGAGTAGCACACCCTTTTGATAAAATCACGCCCATTAGAATCTGTGTAGAATGTTTTGTTGGTTTCCATTGAGGTTGAAATCTTAGTGACGACTTCTTTACCAATTCCATCATCAATAGGTATGGGGCCAACCTGGAATTTCAATATAGTCAATGTATAAGATCACATTTTGTGTATGAAAAACATAACTCCAAATCAATTACCACAGGGAATACACAAAAAGCAATAATGAAAAATTAAACATGACTGATAATTATGCGATGATCATGAGAAAGAAAAGTATATAGTAAAAGCAACTATTCAAAAGCTTACAATAAACTCTACTTCAACATGCTCTTTTTCCTTGTGCAGTCTGGTAATCTGCAAACAGATTTAATGCACATTACCTCAGACAGAAACTAACTGACACTTATTTATAGAAGAGCTTTTAGGAAGAGAAAAAAGTGAACTACAAAAAAGAAAAAGGTAAGAAATACAGATCAAGAATGCAAATATCTCCAGGACGATCTCTCTGCTTGTCCAACATAGTGGACCCTCTAAAGTAACCATAGGCTGCAATACTATGCTAACCTTTTATAATGTGAAAAATAAAGTGATCTGTTTAAGAGTTTATTCCATTTAGGTGCCTCTAAAGGAAGATTTAGGAGGGCCAATTGCCTCCTTGATCCCACTGATCATACTCTTGACTTATGTGTATTCAGGGCAAAATACTAATCCCAATCACTCTAAGCATCTGAAGAGATTGAAAATACAATAAATATCATTTGACTAGTGGCGGTTTTTGGAAAAAGCTTCCTGCAGAGGGCTTTGACTGGTGGAGAGTTCTAACCAACAAGGAAGTTCAGTGAAGTGTCACCTAGTATTGAGTGTAGCCGCTAAGAAATCAGCTCTCAAAGAAGGACCAGTTGATGGAAAGTAAGGTAGTATAAAATGCTCTATAAGGTAGTACGGGATGCTTTACAAGATATTTAAGTGGTTTGGCTCTCTCATCTCAACAACTAACTTCAGGGAGAGAGTTCCAAATCTCACTTGAGTACCCATCAACCCTCAAAATGAGATTTTTCATTTCCCATAGCTGCAAATTGGACAACCAATTCAAGTGATCAACCTGATGTAAATGTATTCCCTTACACATTATTGCATAGGTCCTTTCAATACGCCATGTGATGACAAATTTCTGATGGCCAAAATTATTTTTCTTCACAAAAATAAAAAATAAAATCAGTAACAAGCAAGATACCTGATATATCCATGGATTTATCTGTTGATGTACTTCATCTAGCAAGGGTCCACGCATAACAGTCAATGGAACCTGAAAGAATGGTATTTTTGTAGCTGCAAGTTACAATGGAACTTGGCACCAGAGAGAACATATTGCAGAAAGCATTCCAAACCTGTCTTTCATGCTTTAAGAGATATGTGCTATTTGGACGGAATATGTAGGCACCAGAATTCTGTGAGAAATTAGATTGCATGGTAAATAGAAGTTGCCTGGAGAAGCAAAGGTTACTGACATATGGGTATTATACTAAAAAGGAATACCTGTGGCACTTCATCATCAGTTCCATTATATCCTGAGTAGTACAAATACCTCTGTTCAATCTGTTCCTCAACCTGCCATTTCAAAAATAGAAGTGTTAAATAGAGTTCCACTTGTCTATTTTAATATTTTAGTATCAGATCCCCATAGTTATAACCAAAAAAAAGCCTATAAGTATTAATGCAGATGACAAAACCTAATTAGATTAAACAAGCTGAAGAAAAGTGAGAAAATCACTAATAGGCATGATGACACTCGACGGAAATTTTATCAATGACATTAAAGGTTAATACGTGATGTAAATTGCAACGAGAAGTATTTCGCATACCAAGTTCCTGGTATTAACATAGTTGGTCATTTTTTCTTGATTTGGAGAAAATGTAAGCCTCAAATTCCCTTGACCAACTTCAATTTTTGATGTTTCACTGCTTTGATATGTATACACAGATGATCTGATGGGTCCTGCAACTAAACAGAGGTTTGTCATTACAATTTCACCTTGTATGCATGAAAAGCAGATGATCACTTTTTCAACATATAATAGAGCAACCCCATCTAGGAACCTGTCCTTTTGGCAGCTGAGACTGTGTATGTGCTAAAACCAAGAGGTGGTACAGATACAGTAAATGCAAGCCAATACTTGGGTGCCTTGGCTGGAGTTTCTCCCAGATATGCCATGACATGGTAGTTTCTTAAGGATGCAAAGACCTCAGCCTGAGGTAGAATTTGTGACACTATTTCTTTACCCTCCGAATCATAAACTATAACATCTTCATTAGTGACCTGTAGAAGTTTGTAAATTGAAAGGTCTTATTTCTTCCTAGATGCTAGCATAACTAATTATAGAGTAAACATTATCATAATTGAATAAATAAAGATGCTAATTGACGTCACTCACAGGAATTCGAACCACTTCATTCCTCCACCAGCCAAGAGAGTTGTAAACCACAATAACCTAAATGCAAAGAACTCGTAAGAAGGCGTGCTTCGGAATTTATAGGGAATTTTACTTGTGATGTGAATAGAAAAGAAAAAGAAAAAGGATAAAAGATAAGTTTTTCTTACCAAATTTTTCCCTTGAATCAGATCAACTTCTGATGGAGGACAATAACTTACATTCATAAGCGGACACTAAAAGAAATGAGGGAAAGGGATGTAAACACAAAATAGAAATGTCAAAATCATATGCGGATACAAGTATAAGAAAGATACTATAAGGATTCATGAAGTAGGAAAATTAATTGCTGAATAGCCAGCTCTATGAATGATGAAGAAAATCTCAAGAACAGCAGGTTCTATATAAAGCAATATTAAGATCAGGAGAAAAGTTCAGATTTTAATGATGAAGAGTTTAGATAAGACAGTTACCAAACCACGTAATCTTATAAGTAACAGAGGTAACCTCTTTTTGTTTATTTAAACAATTTAAAAGTCCCCTTCCCCCATAGGGAAGGGGACCCGCTCGCACACCCACCCCCCAAACCTCACCAAATTTTTTGGCCACTTGGGGTATTCCAGCAGGACGCAACTAATTATTAATATCCCACAAGCATGAAAGTCAACAATTTTACCTGTTGAAACTTAGTAACTGGGTTCTGACATCCTGGAAATGACACAGACTCAACCAGGCAAGCAAGTGATGATGCAACCAATTGCTCTGCCTGCATAAATTGCAGTATGCCACTGGATGAAAGACTGACAAAGCGGGTACATAGATTTAGAGGAAAATAAATAAACTGAATATACACCTCTTTGTAGCCAATTGATAATCGTTTAGCATAATCATTGGCCACATGCTGCTTTTCTGTACCAGAGACACCATCATGGTGTTGAGCAATCGCTAAAGCATCAGCCAATGAGTCAGTATTTGGCCCTGAACTCATCCTTCCCTTAAAAAGTTCTAGCTGTTTTGCAGCCTAATAATTCATCGGCAAATATAAACATCAGAACACCGTTCTATTACTTTATATAAACTATAAATTACAAGTCATACCAAATAATAGCCGCTCATTAATCTGACATAGTATTTGAAGCCTGGCCTACTGGTAAAGTATCCTGTCCAGTAAGCATTCACTCGATCTGCATAGCTGTTATGTTTTCATGCACACAATAAGGCAAAAGATAAAGAATTAAGCAAACAGAATATACAAAAATTAACTATTAAATTCGAATGGTTTCGTGCAGAACACTTTTGTTTACCAATATATCTTGCTTAACTTGTAATGGGTCAGTCAAACGAAAAAAGGAAACCATAAACTCACGGGAAGAAATCATCAGTCTTGAATGGCCATGACTCTTTTGAAGCATATTTTGCATCAGTATAGATAGATGGTGTAGAGTAGAGCGCATTGACACGTCCGTCCTAAAAACAAAAAACAAAAGCTGTACTCTCTCTTTTCATTCTGTTCATGTTTTTCTTTTATATTTTTTGTACGTGTTATCATAGAACCATATTCCGCTAGGAGAAGAAATTATCATAAAAACTGAAATCTACCATGTTAATGGAGCGAGTACCTCCGTTTCTCTCAATTTTTGGGCAAATTACCTTGTTGACATAGTGAATAAGCTTGTCCAACTGTCGGAACCATGAGTTCGCATATTGATACTTAAAATCAGTTCCCATAGTCCACATTATATGATCTGTCCGAGTTATGTTTGCCTGAGCATGAAACACTATCAGTCAGCAATTCAAATTAGACCCTGCATGAATGATTTTATATTTCCAACTTCAATAACATATTTTATCTCGCATCACGAGCTCAAAGTACAACTATTCATATATTTTATCATTAACATGTTGTATCAGTGTAGTTGAGATGGACTTTTACCAAGAACATAAGAAACATCCTTCTGAAACTCCCATTAAGGAAGAAAGAAAGAAAAAACTAAGGACACTTGCATGTTGGCGTTAAAAGCAACATTGCATTCAACAATTAAATGGAAATAAATTTTTGTGATGCATAATTTATATGACTGGATAAATGAACTGGGAGGGCCTTAGGGTTGAAGCAGGCAAACATAAATGAACATTCCTGATAATTCGTCTCACAAAAACGACGACCTGAAAAGAAACTGCTAAAATGCTAAGTTGGTTAAAAATGACCGTCTGTCAATTGCTCATGGCAGAGTATTGGAAGTTAATAAATAAAATATACGCCCCTCTACAAGTTTGTGTGGAAAATGCCTCATTCATCAAAATTCTTTTAGGGAAAATTGCATGTGCAAAAACACAGAACGTATATGAAATGCCCATTGCTCTACAGTTATAGAAATATAAAAAAATTACTCTGTTGCCATGACAGCTCAGGGATAATGATATACAACAACAGGGAAGAATCAATCCTAGGAATCAAAACATCTTTATGAAGGATAGCTGGAGCATAATATTAAATCAAACTTCTTTAAAGCAAACTGAAAGAAACCAGAACATTAACTTCAAAACAGGATGGACCAGTAGCAATCATGTCATCTTCTAGCTGTTTTCACTTTCTGTTACTTCTATGCCTTTTTAAGTATTATTCACGTTCTTCTCTCTTATATACCCTTTTCAATTCTAATAAAATGTCTTCCGTTTTACTCCATATATCATAGAAGCCAACTTTTCCAAGAGTTACCAGAAAACCATAATCATTTACCTGTGATACAGCAGCAGCAACAAAGTCATTCACTCGATCTTGGACATTGTAATCAAATAAATCAATGTTATCCTTCACAAAAAAAGTAATCAAGACTTAGTGTGCAAAAAAAATATCTAGAATTAAAGTGACCAAAATTAACAAGTTCTTATTAAATATATACTTGAACAATTGGTGAATCATCATTAACTTCGAAGTAAAATCCAGCAGGTGGCTCATAATTCTCAGGGAATGCACCAGCAAAGATCTGGAACACAAAGGAACGAGGAGACAACAAAAAACCAAGGTTAAGAGAATACATCGCCAACTGTAAATAAACAAATCCAACTATACAAGGATTATATGAAACAACTAATAATTTTTTACAGTCACCTGAGCAGACGAGCCAAGGCTCTTACTTCCCTGCCAGATAACCTCGAGACTCTTTTCATTTTTCCGCTTAGCTCTATCTTGATAATCTATTCGACCAAAGAAAAGTGAGTCAAAGCCAACCTGTATCCACAGTTAGAATTAGAAGATAGCTCACAAAGAATTTTAACATTATGCATGACAGTTCTTTTTCTCCCAGACCAAAATAACAAGATTCTGTGTTCGAAGGTCTAAGGCATACTTCAGATCCTAGCAAGTATGCCTGCACAGCAGAATGTCCAAAGGGATCAATTTGCCAACCAATTCTAGGAGTCACGCCAAACTCCTCTTTCAGGAACCGATGTCCCATTGTTGTCTGATCAATCATGTCTATGTAATGCGTTGCTGCCTCATCATGCATACACATGCCGCCGTTTCTGTGACAAGAGGGCAAAAATAAGTCACAGAAAAATCATCAGGATCAAATACCACATGAATGGAGAGAGTCAGAACATATTTTCTGGAACAACCCGAACTTGACAAATAACTTTTCTTTCTCAAGTAAAGAGAAAATTAAAATTGTTCTAAACAGAAAAGTAAATTACATGAACTCTAATTGACCCGAACTGACAAGTTGCTTGACTACGTGCTTAACAGCTTCACTCTGTTCCCTCCACCACCGCTGGAAAAAAGCCTGCATTGATGATGAAACAATGTAAAAATTAATCCTGTTAGACGTTCAAGCAAGCAGTAAATTAGTTTAATTTATCAAAATTCATTATAGGCATTGAAATTTGCATAAATTATAAATAAATTAGACGTTGGTGTGGGATTTCAAGAAATAGGAAACTCCATAATTTTGCAAGATTACTCGATGCCCTCATTCATTAGCACCGCAAGTATTACACCATGAGTACATACCAGCGAAATTTGCAGGAAGCTGCATGGATCAAGGGAGAGCAAATTGCCTTAGTAGATAGAAACAAGAGTTCAACTTTCCAAAATTGATTGAGGGGGTCTGGAAATTGCGCTAATTAAAAGTACATTAGACAGGCAGGCAGGCAGGCCTTCAAAGTTTGAACTAAAATTCCGAAGGACTGAGGTTTATGGGAATGATTATTCGAACTTTTGAAATATTGTCATCTGGGTTACTCAGTAATCGCCAGTAGTAATTTATGGACAGAAAAGATAGCCAGAAGTAAAGGACATAGGAGAAGCAACTCACTATCTCAACGTAGACAAATTTCCGATTCTTGTCAGCCAACAGCGAAGGAACTAAGGAGTCTAATACATTTTGAACACAAGCTCCCTACAAAATTCAACAGGATGATAAATGAAATTTATAATCTCTGCACGAGACTGTGCAAATCATAAAAGTGATAGTGGGTGAGAGAAATACCTGAATCGAATTATTAGAGCCAACGTAGTACTGATCAACAGTCTTCAACCAACCAACGTCGTCGTGGGTGTGAGGAACCAGATGAACGTTTAGCTTATCGGGAACTATGCTCTGCGAGGTGTTATACACTATGAACTTGGATTGCCCACAAAAGATTGCTCCAAAAAGGAACAACAAAAGAAATAACTGGTTCGCCATTAGAAGCTCACGCCAATCCCTCGAGTAAAGCAACTCCAGACACTCGACCAGACTAGTATCTTCTCTCAGTCTCCTGCACACGGCGCTAATGTTTCAATTCATCAGACTAATTTTCAAGGTGATTTTCTCAGCAATTTTCAATCATACGAAACCCTTCTGACTCCACCTCCTTCTTGCAAATACAGCCAAAATCAGTCAACGGTTCCGTAGATCGATTCTCTTGACAATTTCTGATTTATGGAGCACACTCGGCGTTTCCTAGATTTTTTATTTTAAAAAAAAATTAGAAAGGGGTTGCCTCTCCCAAATTATATTATCTATTATTTTAAAATATAAATCTAAATGCTTATAAATTATGATATATTTCTAATGTCATAATTAAAATTATAATAAAATAATATTTTTTATAAGTTAAATATATTTTAGAAAGTCATATACTTCATTCTTTTATCAATTAAATTAATTGATAATAACTGGGTTTGCTAGATTTAATGTTTCTGAAGTTCGGATAAGGATACGAAGGGGTGAAAATGGATAATCCACATTTGTTGTTAAGTCACAATCATGACAATTAAAATTTTGCATTTAAATCCATTGCAAGAAAAAAGTTTCATTTCAATAAAGATTTTTGAAGAAAAGCCATGAAAGTGATTTGATTCTTAAAAAATGACAATTAAATTTTTCCATTTAGTTTAGTGGTTTGGATAAGTAGTTGACCGGGCATGATAGATAACACTTGTATCATATTTAATATAAAATATAATTTAAAAATTAATTTTAATTTTAAATATAAGATATAATTTTTATATTTATTAATTTTTTAAATTATTTTTATAAATATTAGGTCAATAATAATTAAAAAAATAAAAAAAATTAAAGAATATGGTCCACGTATTTTAAAAAAAAATTATATTATACAAAAATATTTTATTGATAACTACTGAAAAAGAAATATTCATTTAAATAATATTCCAGGAATTTAATATTGACATGAAACCTAGTTATCTAATAAAAAAGAAAAATTATAAAAAGAAAAAAAAAAACTTATTTCAAACCTCACTCTTCTATATGGGCCTGTTTGGTAAGACCGCAAACCGCAGTTTTAAAAGGGCTTTTGACCCAAACCTCGGTTTGGAGAAATTTTAAAACAAACAGACTTATTTGTCCATAAATGCTTTTGGACAAAACCATGGTTTAAAACCATGGTTTTGAATAAGCTATTTAAAATAGCTTTTTCAACAGTAAAAGCACTTATGGACTATCCAATTACTATCTTATCCCTATTTTTTCTTACACTCTCTCCTCTCTCCTACTTTTTCTTACACCCTCTCTCATCTCTCCTCTCTTCCCTCTCTCCTCTCTCTTCTCTTTTCTCTAACTCCCCCATCTCTCTTACTTTAAATCAAATCATACCCTTTTTGGTAATTTACCACCATAAAAAGTCATTCTAAAAATAACTATCCAAACACCTATTTATTCAAAATCACTTTTTTTCTATAAACTCTTCTCCAAAAGTCCTTTTTCATAAGTTGTCCATAAGTTTTTTTTTTTCATAAACCTTTTTTTAAAATCCTATCCAAACATACCCTGTATCTGATAAGACCATAAATTTGTCTTGGGTTTCGTTGGCTCGCCCTCCGTACTAGGCTCGTTTCAGCTAATAATGTGGATAACCTAACCATATTTTTTAACTATTTATATTATAAATATATTTATCGGTAAAAAATCATGAACATTTAAAATAACATAAACATTTGACCTATGTTTCAACTAAATATATTTATCATTGGTATAAATATGTGTTTCGACTAATATGTGCGTGATATTTTTTTTTACATATATTTTTTAGGTTAGCCTTATAAATCATTGTAAAACTAGTATAAAAAATGCGAGGGCGTCGTGTAAGGATTATGCATTGATGTTATTACAAGCATCCTCATTTTTTGGTGCTAGGTATTCAGTTTTTTTTTTTTGCCCACCCGATTCATCGGAGCTTTGCCCCAACTACATCTGAATCCGACCCGCGTCGCACACCTGGCTATGGTGGGTGAGTCTCCCAACGGGGATTTTCTGCATTCGCCAAGATTCGAACTCGAGACCTCGCTTAAACGATACCGAGCCGTTTACCACTCGGACCAACCCCCCGTTGCTAGTTTATATATAAGTGCCTTCGAAAATATCAAGGTATTCAGCAGTAAGCCCATGGATCAAAGCACCCAATCTCTCTCTCTCTCTCTGATAAACTCAAAGCACCCCTTATAAGTTGTTGTTGTTTTTTGTTACAAATTGTAACCCCTTATAGGTTGTTAATCCCTACTCCAGGCTGCGGGCCATATAATCAAGCCCAGAGCAAATATCAGGCCAAATATTGGGCTGTTGGCGATACCCTACCAAGCTTGTAAGCATCGGACAATCGTATTCAGACAAATTTAAGTTCGTGGGTTGTATCAAAAAAAGAAAGAAAAAATCCCTCATGTACCAAAAAAAAAAAGAAAACAAAATATCAACGAAGTTTAGTCCGAGTGATAAACAGCTCGATATCATTTAAACTAAATCTCGAGTTTGAGCCTTAACGTATGTAGGAAATCCCCGTTAGAAGACTCACCTACTATAGTTAAGTGCGCGACGCGAGTCAGGTCCGGATATAGTCGAGACAAAATTCTGGTGAACTGAGTGGGCAACCAAAAAAGAAGAAGAAGAAAAAAAAATTAAATTTGGGGTGGAAAAGAAAAATCATCAATAGTTCAAATGAGCTTTAAATAACGAGCTCGTATTCTATAAATATATGAATTCGATTTTTATTATTATCGTGAGAACTCGTTTAATTGATGATTTTATAAGTCATGTATAAACGTTTTATAAGCCATGAGGTTATATCTTAACTTTAATGAGATAATAGTATATAACCCACATAAACTTTTTTTTAACAGAAAAAAATCGTCAATAGTTAACTGGTTACTTTTAGCTAAAGGGTTTAGTCCATATAATGAATCAAATTTTGAATCATCATTAGAGAAGATGTCCATATCTAGTGTCTAACAATATCTTTGATAGAATTATCTCTAATAGGAGAATGCATATATTTAACAAAATAAATATTATGAATTGTTAACATATTTTGGGTATACCAAGGATAGTTAAGTCTGGATCAATCAATAATGATATAATAAATTAATATTTAATTTTTTATTTAAAAAATATTTATATTTAATATTTTATAATATCTCAAATATAATATAATATATATATTTAAAAAAATATATTTCCGCTGTGTGTGAATTTGATATGCTGGATATTGGCGGTGCGGCGGTGCCTATAAAGTCAACCGGACATTGCCGAATGACCTGGCAGGATGGTTGTTTTTACTTGTTCAAACTTCGAATACAAAATAAATGATTGAAGAAATTGAAAAAAGGGCCTATTTCATTTCACCATTCTCTTATATCGAGGCATTGAATCCATTTTTTCAACGTTAATTTATGGGACTATTAATGTTATAGTTAGCCCATGACCTTGCGCCTAAAGTCGAGAAAACGGCAAGACTCATGCGTGTCTGGGTTTAGAAACCATGTGTTGCCCCTTATTTTATCTTTCTTTTTAAACTCGATCCCAATAGATCAGGCTCAGTTGATCCTGATACGCTGTCTCTGGTGTGTTAAAATTGTATTTATAAAAAACATAAATATATAAAAAAAAATTAACAATTTAGCTAGTTTGTACTACGGAGCATTTTATTTTAATTGGCGACATTCTCGTTTTGATTTAGTATGACGTAAGGGGGTGCGTCATCGACTTAATAAGATGTTGACCAGGGATGGTCCCTATTCTCTATTCTCTGATCACGATCCCTGTCCCAGCTTAACCGTAGGCGTGCTCTCCCCATTATAAAACTTTTATTCATGACCAAGCTCTCCAGATTTATTTACTCTTTCAGTATTTAAGAAATTAATCTTTATTTTAAATATAAAATTAATTTATATATTTATTAATTTTTTAAATTAACTTTAATAATACACCTCAGCAATAACAAGAGAAAAGAAATGAGTAAAAAATGATCATAATATTTAAAAATATATATTATATTAATTAATTTAATAAACTAATGTAATCTAATTAAATTAATTAAATATACTATGTATTAATAATTAAAAAAGTATATTATATGTAATCACACAATAAAGTCTGAAATTCGTCTATAAATGGTATGATTTTTTTTTTTTATAATCTTTATATATTCGTGATACAACTGTCGCTGACAAAACTCGCTCTCTACGCGTTCACGTCCAGCATTTGATATTTCAACAATTAAAATATGTTTGTACTATACCAGAACAAATACTGAATAATTTATTTATGATCGTTTATACATGGAAAATATTTTCTGATTAATTAATTAATTTATTATCACTTTGTTTCCATGACAATAAGGTGATTCCTATTTTGGATACGTAATTGTTGTTTTGAGCTGGCCTATTCCCCCAGCATTGCTTACGTGTATGCTCAAACTAAAGCACTCCACAATTCAGTAAGATGAAATGAAATTAAATGAGAAAAATGATCAAACGACGATGATAATTTTTCTGCGTGTATTTCTGACAATATATTAAGCTGTAATTATTAGATACAACCACGCGAAATGATTAAAAGGAAAATCTTCCATTAAGAAATCAAAAGGGAAAGATATTGCTTTAACAATATCTCATGAAAAAGATATTCCATCATGCGGCACGTGTTGTTTATATTATCAAAAAGTCAAGTTATTAAAACCTCGTATTTAATTACATAATTACTATTAAAAGTTAAGGTGTTTATCGGGAATTAATATAAATTGTAAAATGACGGAAATATGTCCATTAAAGTTTTTGAAGCAATGTCCAAAAAGACACGGAGAAATTCCAAATAAGAATTTTAACTACCAACAGGTTAACGTTATAGGAAAACATGCAAGCATCGCGGGTTAATTGTTATGAAAACGAGACATATTAATGATTAATTTCTCATCTGATAATTATTCAAGAGAAAATCAGACAGAATTAACAGGTAAATAATTTAATCACTAATAAACCCAACCTATATAATATGTTACGGGTAACATGCATATACCACACATATTACCGACACGTGTTAGAAGATAGGATATTTTGATTATGAGTTGCTGGCGTTGTATAACAAATAAACCCGTATAAATTATGTAAAATAAGTTATAATAAAATATCCACCGGGAACTTTTTTTTCTTCCCCTTTACTCTGGATTTCAATCCTGTTTTCCCCCTCGTCGAGAGGAGTGTTTTGCTTATTTCACAAAATAAAATCAACTTCTAATAACGACCTTGGTCATTCATAGTAAGCTAAGTATACAAATTTAATTAAGGTGTTTAATGAGAAGTAAATTTATAAGAATTTGATCCTCAAAAGAGCAAATTTCCCAAATTATCCAGCTGAGATTCAATGTATTGCCCCCACCCACATGCCCTTGATTCTTGTACTCTATATGTGGACAAGGCAATCTCCTAGGCATGGGATGTGATTGCGATACCCTGATGCCGACGAAGCCACCCACTTCACGTTTTGCAGCCACGTGGAAGACCTAAACGGGCCAATCTACTTTTTTTATTTTTTCGAAAATACTACTGTTATACTTCTCCGAAAAAGAAAAACGTTTTATTTAAAAAATAATATCTTTTTCAATTTTTGTTGGCACCTCCAAATCTCGAAGGGACAAAGAACGCCGCTCTCACTTTAACGTGCCGCAATGAAAACCCTACAAGCAAGCCCCATGTTATCTTGTTATTCTCCTTCGCCTTCTTTCCGTCTTCTCTTTCTTATTACTTAAGATGACAAGTGAACAACGTTTCCTTCTCAATTCATCATTCTCGATCATCGGCCTTTTCGATAAAAATTCTCATATATCTCCCTCTCCCCCTACGTCTGCTTTCATCAGCTGGCATCAAAGCACAGTAATAAGCTTATATAACACTAGAAGTTGCGAGAGAGAGAGCTGAACAAGGTGGATCATCGAAAGCATGGGAAGAGACCTCTACCGTCTGATCACGATGAATCAGAGGCCAATAAAAGAGAAGGTTCCATGTCTCGGCCTCACGCCTCACCATCTGATCGGACCCAAAAGGAAGAAACTGCTTCATCACCTTCTTCCTTTTCGTATCTTATCAGCACCAGTACTGATAATAAAACCTTCTCTGTCCCAATCTCACATGCTCATCAAGTAAGTACCTCTTCTGGGTTGATACAGAAGCAGGAACCATCATCCCAGCCGACAGATCAAAATCAAGGTAATTAATTAATTATCTCATATATGGCCCTTTTTCTTTTCTTAATTCTCAATAATATTACCAATAATTGATCTTATACCTCACAGGACTCGAGTCTCTGAATAAACACCATGCTAATTTTCTCATATATATATATAGAGAGAGAGAGAGTAAGATAAGCAATTATTAACCCGAGTGCAACTAGGTAGCTATAACTAGCTAGAGGTGCATGTACTTCGATTTCATCAGCAAAACATGTTCATCTCGATCTGAGAAGACATCCCCTTTCAGTATTAGTATTTGTTTTTGGGCCTGTGTCTATGCGAAAATGATGTTGATCATACCGACAAGTGGTTGGGCGCGCGCGCGTGCGTGCAAGTGTGTATTTGCAGTGTGTACTTACCATTGGTGGCTTAATTGTCTTCATACATTTATTGTTTGAAAACTCTTTTCTGAAAAATGTTGAACTTGGACACTTTGAAAGGCAACAATAATGTGAGAAGAAGAAACTATAGAGGAGTGAGGCAGAGGCCATGGGGGAAGTGGGCAGCTGAAATCCGAGACCCTAAAAAAGCAGCTAGAGTGTGGCTTGGAACCTTCGAGACGGCCGAGGAGGCTGCCGCTGCTTATGATGCTGCAGCATTAAGGTTCAAAGGAAGCAAAGCTAAGCTTAATTTCCCCGAACGTGTTTCTTTAGCTACTTCTTCAGCCATCCCTTCATCACAAACGTCCCAGATTCAGGCTGCTCATCCAACGCCGCCAACATCGGAGGCGGTACAAACGGTGTCTCAGCCTATAGCGCCATCGATGGACGATGAAGGGTTCCCGAATCTGTTCCAGTACGCGCAGCTGCTTTGTGGCGGTGATGATGACCTGCAAAGAGCTGCTGCTTCGGGACTTTATAGTTTTCATCAGAATAAGCCATTTCTTTATAATTCCTCTCAGTCATTCTCGTCATCATCAGGAGTGTCTTCTTCATCTGCTCCCATGTCTGGGTCTGATCAACAGCAGGTTCAAGATACGCAGAGAGTACAAAAGGGAGATTATGGTTCTTCTTCTCCTGGTTCTTGTTTTTTTTATGAAAGAAACACGAGGGGATAGTTTTACGAAATTTCCATGCACATCTGAGCTGGCCGGTGCATGCAGTGGAGTAGCGGGTAAGTATGTCCGGTCATATACTCAGTCTGATTTTTCAGTTTGACTCAGCATACCTCTAATTCTGAGACATTTATACGAACGATACATTTATTTTTCTTTCTTATACGCACATGTGTTCCATTCTTGATTCAAAGATTCGCCGTTGTTGATTTTGATTCTTTGTGAGTTATGCGGCTTCGTGTCAAAAATTAAATACTGAGAAGAGTTCTGCACATGCTCCTGTGTGTGTGTTTAATGAAGGAAATTACAAGACGCGTGCTTTATCCGATACTCGAGATGTGTGTGTTGCCGCCTAATTAAAATGTGATTATATGTGTTTATAGATCCTGATATTGATAAACTCAAGAAAATACATACTTGAATTTATGAGCATTTACATTCGTTAAATTGGCCGAGCAAAAACTATTTGACATGGTAAATATGAAAGATATAACGTGCATCTCAGTTTTTTTAGTGAGTTTGGTGGTTGAATCATTGCTTTAGGAAAATAAAAATTACGACGGACATTGTCAGATGCGAAAATTACGACGTGCAAAACATAGACTCGAGAAGGATGACAGTTGAAAATTTTTGCTTCGTTAGAGATTCTGATAAATTAGCGAGCTGTGAGCAGTTGATTTGTGTGTGCGTGCGCGTATGATAATTCAGATTCATACGTGAAGTCAATGTGTCTATTATGCTCTTTTGTCCCCTTCTAGTACTTCCCGGTTTCTTACACCGCAAAGCTGCTTCGGCAATTTAGAGAGAACGCTCACATTTTTTTGAAGTTTATTTTGAAATACATAACATGATCTTCGTTCTAGGAACTGCAACCGCCTATTTATATCCTGGCACGTGGCATGGGCTGTGACTCTATGCTTGCCTCATTAAGATCTGGTGCGTTGGTTTCATCTTATGCCTTTTAATACCGATTTTCTAATTTTTTTAAATTTAACTCACGAAAGTTTTTTCTCCACTCCTCTAGATCTGGAGGAACCTCCTACCAAACAGCACCACTTAGATGGATGTTTGTGCTCCCAAGTCCCAACAACCATGATTATTAATACTGTTTTGTTACAGCAAGTAAAAAAGCTTACCGTAATGTATATGTTACATATATTTTTGTTTATTATAAAAATTTTTATAAAAAAATTAAGCTCACATACAATTTAAGAGTAGGACAAATCGATAATTATCCTCAAATATAAATTTAGATACTTAGAATATAAAATATATTTTTAAATATCATAATTTAAATTATAATAAAATAATATTAAGAGATGATGAGGACAAGTTGACTTTCTCCATTCCTCAGATATCAACATTTTGTCTTCTTCGTTCCTAGACTTGTACATGGGCCATAAAACTCTAAGGCCGTTTGGTACGCTGGAATTAAGGCCGTGGAAATGGATATGGAATTAATTTCAATAAAAAAGTTTGATTGGTATACTTACCATAGATGGTAGAGTATTTGATAAAAAATAGAAATATAAATAAAATTAGAATATAAATAATTTTTAAAAATTTATTTGACATATTATAAATGAGTATAAATTTGATATATATTTTTTTATAATTTTAGATAAAATATTTTTTTATAAATTGAGAAGGGTTAAAGTTATTAAAAAATTTTATAATTTAAGATAAAATAATCTAAAATATTTTACTTTCACTTCTCCTATTTTATTTCTCAATTTTTTTTTATAAAATTTAAATGATAAAAAAATATTAGAAGCATAAATAAAAGTGAAAATAATTTTTATTATACTAAATAAAAAAAATATTTGATTCTACCTCTACTTTTAGGCTAAGGTAAGTTTATTAGGATGGAATTGGAAGTTACGAACTGTAAGTAAGAGTGAAATCAAATATTTTTTTTATTTTATATTATATAACCCAATTTCACTTCCATCATCTTTACCAATTTTAATTCCATCTAAAAAATTTAGAAATAAGATGGGTTATATAGAAACAAAATATTTTAAATTATTTTATTTTAATTTATAAAATTTTTAGATAATTTTAAACTTTTCCAAATCAAAATAAATTGTTTCTCTCTACTTTCATCCATTTCATATTTTTTAAAAATTATATATACATCAATTTTATATTTATTACTAATTTATTAAATAAATTTTTAAAATTTATCTATATCATAATTATATCTTTATTTATACTCCTATAAAAAAATACTGCCATCCTACCAAACCAAACGTAACAGCATGCTTCAATGTAAAATCAATTCCATAAAAAATGATGGAATTGGCTTCCATCACAAAACCCATGGAAATCTAAAATATTCTATGGAATTCTGATTTTGTCCCTTTTCATTTATTTTAATCTCCTTCGACAAAACTCCATTGGATCATCACTGACTGGCAACCCATGACGGTGGCCTCCCCCAATCAGCGACGGCAACCTCTAGCAATCCAGGACATTGACTCTGGGTGCCTCCGACAACCTCCAATGGCAACCTTATTTGACCCCCATCGTCAGATTTGGCCCTTTTCTCTCCCTACGATTTGCGAACGATGTTTCTGGAGTTTGAACAAGAAGGTGGTTCACCAAAGAAGATTCTGACGAAGGTAAGCTGCGACGAAGAAGGCATGTCCACCACTACCTCAACCTCATCATATCTGAAGCAAATGTCATAGTCGTCTCTACCGATTCACGGGGAAGTTCCAAGCAGAGCCGGTGCCGCTATCTCTGTCGACGGGGGTCTTAGCATTCTGGTTCTAGTAGGTGTAGCCGGAAATACAATTTTCTGCATATTGACGTCAAGGGGAGTTGGATAAGGACATATTAGTAATTTCACATTTTAAAATAAAAATAATATTTGAATTATATTTTATACTAAACCCACTTAGGACATTAGGGGTGTTCATGGGCAGGGCTGGGCAGGGCGACCCCCCTGCCCGGTGCCCTGCCCAGAAAAAGCATGGGCTGCATTTTGCAGCCCGATGCCCGGCCCTGCCCGGTAAAAGCCCTAACAATTTTGGGCTGGGCATGGGCGGGCTGGGCGTGGGCGGGCTGGGCATGCCCAAGTTGTGATGCCATGCTCATGTTGTGAAAAAATCTGCAATTATAAACTTCTAAAATAATATCATATTCATATATCTTCAAGAGTTAAATAATATCTATAATCCACTAAAAATAGGTAACACAAAGATAATAATTAAAGTCTTGAAATTCATTGCATATAAAAAAATCTTGAAGTCTAAGTAGTTTATAATTACAACTTTACATTAATTTCCCAAATGTTGACAAGCATGAAGTATCTAAAAAAATAAAATAAATAATTATAATTTGTAATGTAATCATATTATGATTAATAAAGTTAAAAAAATTAATGTAGTTATAAATATTAAAAGATGCAACTTACGTATTTAACTACTTATATTTCTAAAATGACCATTTAGTCACCAGTAACTATCATATTCTCCCTTATAAGTGTAGCATTTACGAAAAAAATAAAAAAAAATAAAAAAAGGGGTGTTCATGGGCAGGGCAGGGCAACCCCCCTGCCCGGTGCCCAGCCCGAAAAAAGCATGGGCTGTATTTTGCAGCCCGATGCCCAGCCCTGCCCTATATTTATCGGGCTGGGCAGGGCCATTTTTTTGCGGGCTCGGGTGGACATACCATGCCGCGGGCTTTATGAACACCCCTATAGGACATGTTGAGTATAATAGAAATAAATGTGAAAATATAATCTTTTATTTCGTTTAATAGAATAGAAAATATTTTTATTTTAATATTTTAATTTTATAAAAATAAGACAATAGAAATAGAAATAAAATATTTTAAACTATTTTATTCTAAATTATAAAAAATATTTTAATCTATTTTATTTTAAATTATAAAAAATATATTAATTTATATTATTTTTTATCTTATCAAATAAATTTTTAAAATTTATTTTTAATTTAATTATATTTTTACTGTTACTTCTATCAAATTTTTTTTGTTACCCTACTAAACATGCCGTTAAACCCCACGTCTATTCCCATTTCTGTCAAAATCTCCAACGTACTAAACCAGCCCTAATGCTTCTTATCTTGTGGATGTGTCAGCGTCATCTACAGTGTCTATGTCGTTGTGGCTAGAATATATCTCAAGGCCATTCAATTTTAAAATAAATATTTTTTTTGCAATTTTTTTAAATAAATACTAACAAAAAAAACATTTATTAAAAGAAATAAAATATATTTCATAATGTTTATATATTAAAAAATTAACCTCTAATTATTAATTGAAATATACCGTATAGATTCTATAAAAAAATACATACTAATAAATTTAATCTAATAAAATAAATTAATCTATCATAATATAAAAAATATTTAAATTTTAATTAAAAAATATATTTAGGATCTCACAATATTTTAAATAAAATTTATTATAATAAAAATAATGTATATTTATAAATAAATAAATGAATGGAGGCATTACTATCATCGTGGGAAAATGAGAGGGAGAAGCCCTAACCCACCTCATCCGGGATGGGGATGGGGCCGAGGCCTTTACCTTTTTCAACCCTAGTCCTCTTTAGTTTGCTCTGTTCTTTACTTTTCATAATTTTTTTTTATATTTTTTTCGTGAAAATGTTTTCCCCCTTTTTGAATAACGCTTTTTCTTTTTCCATTTGAAAACACGTAAAATTATAGTTTTAAAAATTTAGTGTGATAAAAAATTAATTTAATTTTTTTAAAATAAATAACTATATTTATTTATAAATATTATTTTTAGATAAAATTATAATTTTAAATAAATTATTAGAACTAATTTTTATAATAGTAAAAAAGTTTATACACTATTCAATTACTATATTACCCATATTTTTTTTTATATTCTATATTTTCTCATCTCTCTTTTCTATCCTCTCTCCTCTACTCTCTCTCTTCTCTCCCCTACTTTTAATCAAATCATATTTTTTTAATAATTTATTAATATAAAAAATTATTTAAAAAATAATTATCTAAATACTTATTTATTCAGAACTATTTTTTTATAATTTTTTTTAAATTTTTTTTATAAACTATCCAAAAATTTATTTTTTTACAACTTTTTTTTAAATTTTATCTAAACACACGCGTAAAAGTTTGGATAATTTATAACTATTCTTAAGAAGTCGAGAGAGTCATTATAAATTACGTATAAATCATTAAATCCACGAATTTTACAGAAACGTCGCCAATTTCCATATCTCTTCAATTCCAAGTTTTCCTGAGGCGCAGCAACTAGGGATTTGGCAGAGGAACGAAGGCCGAAGAAAGGCAGAAGAGGAAGATGTTGAGGGTTGCGTCGAAGAGGTTTTCCTCTATCTATTCATCTCCATGTAGAGCCGATCAGGCTATGTCCGCTTTCTTTTCTCGAAACCCTATTATATCCGGCGGTACTTCCTCATCCGATCACAACAGATCCTCTCCCGATGCTGGCCGCTTTTCTCCCAGGCCCGACTTCCTTGTTCCATTCAGAGGTTAGGGTTTACTCTCTTTCCTTTATTTGCATTTCTTTACAATCATTGAACACGAATTATTTGATTGAGTTCGCGAATCTCGATTCATCTGGGGTCTTTAAATCTACGCATGTAACTATCATTTTACCATTACATGTTGCGATCTTGTTTTTTATTTGGCTTTGATGGAGCGTGCTACATGATGAAAAAGATGACATCTAGATACTGGAACATATGCTCGAAACTGAAATAATTACAATTTGACATATGATTGAATGGTTCATTGCAATCATGGACTCCTTCTGGATCCGAGTATAGATTTGGAGCTATATGTCGTTCAAAATTCGTAGCCTGCTTTGTTAGTTGGTCTGCCTTCTCTCTATTCCTCGAGTTCCCTTGTTGGATTCTCACCTTTTTTAGTGTTGTTGCAGTTTATTTGTGTAATACTTTCGTGTTGAAGTGTGGTTGAGTTTTTTTGATATCATCCACCTCTTAAAAAGAACAGGTATAAACTGCATGTTTGAGAGAACCATAGTTGTCGAAATTTGTGAAATATTGCTTGTGTTGTTACCACTTTGATTCATTCTGATTGGAGTAACTCATGTTGCCAGTTTAAAAGTTTATTTTTTTCGTTAATATTGTTTATAAACTCCCAAGTGTCAGACGTAAGTACTTAGCGTCTTGCTATTCGTCTGTTGTAATAGGAACCGCTACCAATTGGTAAAGCCCCAATTGCTTTGTTTGAAGTTAATATCAGATAAAAACTGAATGTTCCAGGCTGTTGATACTGGTGGCGTGAAAAATTGTATTTTACAGTGAAAAATTACAAAGCAATGGTCATATGGATGATGGTCTAATGAATGGGGTATTAAAAAAATCTCCAGTTTGAAATACGTGGCATGCTTAGAATAGGTTGTAATTGCTCTGTTTCTTTTGTCTTTCGTTTACTTATTTTGAAGGATAAACATCTTTTGTCATGGCTTGGAAAACTGTTTTTGTCTGAGTTGAAACTGATGTATATGTATATTAACATTTGTGTGCTGAGGCAAGTGTTAGAATCTGCATCTCCTCCGTATCCGTACACCTGATTAAAACATTTTATATGAAGCCATTAGTTGATCAGTTCACTATCTGGTCAATGGGGCCTACTTTTTCCATACTTATTGTTTCCAATTGGTTTTCTCCAGGTTTTGCTACTGACACGCTGATCCATCCAAAAGATAACAGCATTATTCCAGATATTCCTCCTACTGTCGCAGCTATTAAGAACCCTACTTCTAAGATTGTTTATGATGAACACAACCATGAACGATTTCCTCCAGGGGACCCGAGCAAGAGGGCATTTGCCTACTTCGTCCTAACTGGTGGTAGGTTTGTGTACGCTTCTCTAATCCGCCTCCTTATTCTCAAGTTTGTGCTCAGCATGTCAGCTAGTAAGGATGTTCTTGCTCTGGCCTCCCTGGAGGTTGATCTCTCTAGTATTGAGCCTGGCTCTACGGTGACTGTTAAGTGGCGTGGAAAGCCAGTGTTCATCCGTCGCCGAACAGAGGACGATATTAAGCTGGCAAACAGTGTGGATGTTGGATCTCTTCGTGACCCACAGCAGGATGCAGAGAGAGTGAAGGACCCAGAGTGGCTTATTGTGGTTGGTGTTTGCACACATTTGGGTTGCATTCCCCTGCCAAATGCTGGCGACTTTGGTGGATGGTTCTGCCCATGCCATGGTTCGCATTATGACGTTTCTGGCAGAATTAGGAAGGGGCCAGCACCTTACAATCTGGAGGTACCAACTTATACCTTCTTGGAGGAGAACAAATTGATGATCGGTTGAAGCTCGAGGCCGCTTTCTGTGGGGATAAAGTTATTCAGGCACAACTTTTTTTCATTTATTCGTTATCTTCAAAATTTGCCTTGGACATCTGTCCTCCTTATTGGGGTATGTTTAGAATGTAACTCAAAATGTTACTTTTACCGTTTGGCGAGACCAATTTGAATAATCGCCTGCCTTTAGCTAGCATATAAATGTTTGAATCTGAATACTTCAGGAATACGGCATGATGTATTCCATTTTGGAGCCTATCACATAATTTTTCACATAAGAGCTGCGTTTTTTTAAGGAAAAAAAATCTTGTGTTGTTTAAGAGCTGGTGACTTACTACGGCTGTTTGTATTCACGCATCCCAGTTTCTGGGTACTTGAGTATCTGGAAGACTGGAACTCTAAGCAGGCAAGAACCCAGCAGGGAGTTTGATGAGATGTTTTTTAAATTATTATTAGGGGAACCAGGGTCACAAAAATGTCAATGAACCAAAATTGTGTACAAAGACAAACGGTTGGGTCTAACATGCTCGGCCGAGTGCTAAAAGCAAGTCATCTTTCAAAGATGCCTTTGACATAAACCATGCCTTTCTCGCTCAATTGGAGCTCCTTTCTCATTTGCTCGACTTGTTGATCATCTCCTTGAACAATAATCTCTGATAAGGTTCCATCTTCTGCAACTATCATTTTAACCTTAATCTGCTCCCTTCTAGATGCTCGGTTCCAGTAATATGCACCCCTGTTTCAAATTTCACGAGTGTCAGCACTGCCACATATTAGCACTCATTGCGAAACCTCCTTTCAAACGAAAAAGCCCTGAGAAAACCAAAGTCTACTCCTTTACATGGTCACAGCATTCACTTACGCTAGTGGACTTAAGATGGTAATCCAAAACCAATTGTTGCCAATATCTGGAAAGGTTATGGTAAGAACAAGGGCCACGCTTGCCAGGCTGATGCAGGTGCAGAAGCTCAATAGCGCTGCTTGGCCCCTGCTAGGAACCATCATTCCTTCAAACCTTCATACACGAAGCACAATATCGTATCTTTAAGTCATCAAACTCCAAATAAAATGAGCGCAAATACAAAATAAAAGAAATAAACACTCGCAAAATGCTAGTCTCAAACCTTTGATAAACCAAAATACTCGTCGACTATTTTAATCGAATGTTAAATTCCTAAGTTTTGCTGCCTCCATTGGGTTACAAAGAGCAGGTATATTTCTTCGATTATACGTACGGAGAGAGAGAAACCGAGAAAATTAGAGTATGCAAGAAGAGAAGGAGGCGATGATGACTAACGTGATGGTTTCTCCTCTATCAGTCACCGCAAAGTTATTACGCGTGAAGAATGATAAGATCTCCCCTGCAACCTGATTTGGCGCCGTCTGCTTGCCTTCCCCTATAAAAGTCTTCTTCACAATCTATCATCACAGTCACCCAAATGACATCAAAATTGCCGAATGAACATAGAAAATAGAAGCAATCAAGAAGGAGAACATCAAAGAGCGCGAATTACTTTGGACTTGACAGAACGCTTGATGAGGGACCAAAGTCCCGGGACAGAGATGACGAAGAGGCCCAGAGAAGTGTAGTAACTAGCCAATGAATAACCAACGCTGTCTGTAAGTAAAACAATAAAATAAGGGTTTTGCTGGTTTTGGTGGGCGACGAAATCCAGAATAGCGGAAGATGAAGAGACGGGGTCGTGAAGTGAGGCATGGAGTTGAAGCTTTTTTGACCTCGGAAGGTGTTGGTCGCATCCTAGCCATGGGTGAATTTGGTGGTGGCGGTGATGGCGGGTGAAGACTCCGGCGTCGAAATTGGTGGCAAATGGGATGTGTGGTGATAGCAGCATCTTAGCTGCCATTGATTCTTCTCCCAGCTGTGAACAGTGACACCGACGGGATAGGGTGGTTTTTAGAGTCTGGGTTTCGCACTTATGGTCCATAGTCCCCCCTACTGCTATAATTGACGGTCAAGATCCAGCGCTGCTACCACTTTTCGAAAATAATAATGCATAATCAGTGAGTATTGATAATTTTATGACATGTAAAATTTGATCCTAATGTTATTTGTAATGGAGTATATTTTGAATTAAGGTCATTGTATTTCTATTAGAAGATAAAACAATTTTAATGCTTTCGAAGGGGGGGAGGGGGGAGTTTGGAAAGGCGAGCAGTTGCATGGAAATGAGTGGTGGGCTTGATGGAAGGGTTTCATATGATATTTATAATGCAAAATTCATTTTTTTAATAAACTTATATGTATTATATAGATGCACAAAGTCAACATCTAGTTAAAAAGTAATAAGATAAAGAGTATGAATTTATATAATTATATTTTTTTATTTTCTTGAAATATATTTATAAATTGTTCGTTTTATGAATCTAACTCCACTAGATCCGGGATAGTTGCCAAAAGCCAGCGTGTTGCCACGTCCCGACAATTCGAGAGATTATCATAATCCCACGTCGTACTTCGTTTGATTGCAAATAAAATACATGGTATTTGAGATTGGGCCAGAAAAAACAAAAGAACAGATGGAATGATAATCAAATTTGTTTGTATTGAAATAAGATTATCTTATTGTGTGGCGCGGCTCCCCCCCCCTAAAGAAGGGGCGAAATGATTATATAAATGTAAAACAGTGTTACATTACATAAGTATTAGAAGAGAAAGGTCACATCTAAATCTATTAAAAGTTTGGTTATCAACGTTTACATATATATTAGAAGAGAAAGGAAAACTAACAGTGAAAAAGTTTGTTAGATTTTTTTAATTTTTAAATTTATTTTTATAGTAGATATTTATGATAGGAGGATAATTATAAATTTTAAAATTAAATATTAATAAAAAAATTAGTCTTAAATCTCGACACATTTCTCGATAGATATTTAAACTTGAATAAGAAAAGGAATATCATTTTATACATTTTCACTCATTTGTTATACTAGATTAAATTAAAATAATATTTGACTAAATTGAAAATAACGCTCAAGATTGTCTATATTCAAGTAAATTTCAACTTGAAACCTCCTATTTAAAACATTAAATCATTTTTATATAATAAAAAAGTTATTCAACTAGATATATAATAAAAATTATTTATTATCAATGGAATATTCGACTCCTTTTTTTAAGCGATGTGAAAAGGATATTTCATTTGAGACCACTCAAAGTTTTCACAAGCTCAAGGTACGTGTTAATTACATTTTAAAAAGTTAAATGAATTTAAAAAAAGGCGGCAATCATAGTCCTAAAAAATAAAATGAACCTAACAAGAAATTAAAAGGAAAAAATTGATTAGGGAATAAATAAATTAAGCGCACAGGCAATATGTTTTCTTTTAGCAAGCAGTGAGGACAAGCAGGCAACTTTATAGAAGTGGGCCCACCTGATTAGAATTTTCTTAAAACACAATAAAAGCATATTATTATACAATTTTAATTATAATAAAAGCAGTATATTCGGACAAAATAAAAAAAATAAATTAAATAGACACAATAAAAGTGGGAAAGTATGAGTGTGTGAATAAGAAGAGCATAAAATTAAATAGAGACAAAAAAAACGTTTACTTGAGACTCCAGAGCCTCCGAAGTCCACGAGATCTGAAGACTGTCCATGGCATATACTCAACGGTACCGTAAAAGGTGCCGCCACGCTGTGACCGTCTCAAGCCGCAGCCAAGCCCCGCCCACTTACACCTAATATCTATTGTGAAAAGAAAATTCATAAAAATTACAATTACATCAAAGAGGCATAATATAATTAGTTTAATATTATATTAATAATAAATAATTTGTATTTATACATTTAATTGAATCTCTTAAACGGGTTCTGTACATAACAAAAATAAAAAATATGAAGGAGCAAGGTTCCCTTACTTTTGTGATTCAAGCTTTGAAAAATATTAATTATTAATTGTCTTGTTCCGACGATATTCATAATATATAATATTTTAAAAATATTAGATATTAAAGATGAACGAGTATGATTATGCTTTTCAATTTTTTGTTTCGAAGACAGATTGCTTATATGAACAAGAATTGAGTATATAGCCGGTGCTTGGAACTTGAAAGGAATGTGGTCCACATATTGGTATGCGAAGAAGAAAAATATGATATAGCCAATCATAGGTTGGACCCGAAAAATTGATAAAAGTTGTTTTTAAATGATACCCCGCACATCTTCTCACAGAAGTAGTTTTGAATTATCTCATTGAATTAAAAATATAAATCTTATACCTAATATACTTTTTATTACAATATTTTAACCAATTTCAATCATAAAATCCAATTAATTAAATATGTATAAGAAATATAATAATAAAAATATTACTAATTGTTCATAAAAATAAAAATAAAATGATTAATTATATATACATGTCAAAAAAAAATTTGTTCTAAAATAGTTAATTTATTCTCCTTAGTCCTCCTCCTGTTTACCCTTTGTACTCGACGCTACTAAGTCTACGACATCTATCCTCTTTATCCGTTTTATCTCCTTCTTCATTCTTCCATCGTCTATTTATTTTCAATTTAGATTTGAACCACGACAATGACGACAATAGATGAGAGAGAGGACGAACGATATTACCACTAGCGACTCCTCTACAGATATATGAGATGTTAGTAAGAGGGGGAAAAAAATAAAAAAAATAAAAATAAAATAATAATTAAATAGCTCATAATTTTTTTTATTTAAAAATTATTTTTATCTATTTATCTAAAATTTAAATTTAAATCAATTTATAAAAAATAAATATTTATAGATTTTTATAGCATGTTTGATTATATTTTCACTTAAATTATAATTTAAATTAAAAATATTCTTAAAATTATAGTTTAAGATTACTAAAACATCCACCCAGTTCAGCCGTGTCTCGCTTTTCCTCTTTGAGCAACGGACAAGATCCCTAACACGAGCAGAGAGAACCCTAAGGTAAAGCCTCCGAGCCGCAGCTCGAGCCAAGGCGCGCCTAAACGCGCGAAGAAACAATTCAATGCGGAAAATAACGGTTCCGAGAAACCACACTCGTCTGATCCTTCTCCTAATTGCGTGCGTGTGTCTTTCTCGCATGCTCTCTTCCAAGCCAATCTGATAATACGAAACCTTCGATAGCTCTTTCTCCCTCCAGCCCCCTCGCCTCTTAGGTCATCGCAGTCTCTGGTGAAGGGTAAATATCAATTCGTTCGCGAAGTCTGTTGCTTCGATTTACTGCAGATTGTAGAGGTATTCTTTCTCTGGGGCTGGCAACGAGGATTTCGCTGGTAATTTTTATCCAGCTTCACATTGTTATTTTTTTCTTTTTCCCTTGGCAAGTTTTTCTGCGAAGGTTTGGGTTTTAGGGTTTCGGTTCTTTCGAATCTGGAAAGATGGCAACTTGAATTTGGTTTACTAGTTATTTTCTCTAAATTTTGTTTTTTTAAAGTCCTGGTTTACATGTAGTGGGTTCCTGCTACTCCCATAGGTGCTGTGGAGGATATTTGTTATATCTTTCACCTTTTCTTCTTATGGTAATTATTCACCGCGCGCTTTTTTATTTTCCACTTTTCCATTTTTCGATTTATTTTTCTCTCTTGTAATGGTATTGTCGGCTTTAGTTTTTTGGGGACATTAAGAGGGGGGTCTGCCACTGTGAGCAATTCTCTTACTTTCTGGTTTTGAATTATTCAATGCCAGCGGGCAGATGTTTCTGAGTTGCTTTATTATTCTGTAAAAGACTTGACAGCTCATTTAAATTTTATGTATAGAGAAACGAACAGTGTTGCTAACACCCTTGCTCAGGACAGTTCTGTATCTTCCAAGGGAAGAACTTTTTATTACATGAAGTTGCATTTTTTGTCGAGAGAAAATATTGACTAACAGTTTGTATACTGGAGCCGGACTTGGAGAGTTATGATATAATTGAGAATTTTTTCCATTTTTGCATGCTAGGTTGTTTATAGATGAAAGATGTTCATTCAAATTGAACAAGGTAGTATCTTGCTTCATACGGGTAAAGTGCTTGGCTGAAGAATATTTCATACCTTGTGCCAATGGCTGCTGATCAGAGAAGAAAACGGTTAAGTGGTGCTAGCATTGTTGGTCATGGTTCTAGAGAGCAAGACAGGCATAAAAGAAATAATTTGGGACGGGTGCAAAATGACTTAAACATGAAATCTCACATTTCTGTTGAGTGGGATGCCAATCAGAAGAGGGTTGTTGCCAAGCGGGAGCAGATTGGCATCAGCTGGAGACAAATGAAACCGCTTGTCAATTTTGTTCCTAGTGGCCACAACATCTTGGCAGATGTGTTTCCCGTACCTGAAGAATTTTTTTACTTGGATAATTTAAGCAAGGTTCTTTCATATGAGGTAACTATTGTGTCGTGGTCAGTTTACTTATTTTCAGCTAAAATAATTATTACTATTTGTTGTGGTCATTCTTAATTTGTCTTTTATAAAACTGATGACAGGTTTGGAAGACCCATCTTTCAGATGATGAGAGAAACCTTCTGATGAATTTTCTCCCTAGGGGGTCAGAGCCTCACCAAGTTGTTCAGAAATTACTTGCTGGGGATAACTTTCACTTTGGAAATCCCTCCGTGAAATGGCAAGATCTCTTTCAGAGTATTTGAGTTTTTTATTTTTTTTATTTCTGAAAGCACAGTCTACCATATGCATTCATGCATATACACATATAAGACTGATCTAGTGCACCCGTTGTGCATCTAAATATATGGTAGTATAGTACACATGAGTATGTGGCAATTTCTTATGATGAATGACTGGTGGGTTCATGAGAATATTATTGTTATTATCATTATTTAGTTAATAATTAATCATTGTTAGTTGAATGAATAGTTAGTGATAACTATTGTAACTTGCTACTAAACCCAGTAATGTGAATAACAGTAACTAAGGAAGGATTGGGTGTGTGATAATAAAATTTGTGTTTTGATGGCTTGAAGCAATATACCCTTGATACCAACTAAGTCTATATACCCTTAAACCTATAGAAACAGTAAGATGCAACCTTTATTGGCTTCCCCTAATTCATCATTACTACAATTATTGAGAAGTATTATTTTCCATGCGAGGGGTTATTGTTGCTGGAGACTTGTAGTTAGTAAGTAATCGTTGTTAGTTGAATGAGTAGTAATGACTAACTATTGTACTTACCTACTTACTGGTGAGTGGGGAAAGATTGGGCGTGTGATAATAAGATTCATGTTGAGATAGCTCGAGGCTCAGTTTTGTCTCCTATATACTGATGTGTCTGTAATCACCTAATTGCCTTCACGAATAATTTAGGTTAGGGTAAATGAGGAAAGATTGGGCATATGATGATAAGATTCATGTTGAGATAGTTTGAGGCTTAGTTTTCGTCTCCTCTATACTGATATGTCTGTCTTGCGTGTGATTATTTGTAATACTGTTGTTATGGCTTTCTTATGGTTCATTCTCAGCCCAAAAAAAATTGCACGCCATTTCTCTTGGCAAAATTTCATTACAAAAAGTAATAAAATTTCTATAGTTGGTTGGTCTTTTTATGTAAATATTCCTGTATCCTGAGTCTTAATTGGGTTTGAATTATATACCTGCAGGGGCTCCTCACTTTGTTCAGGGGATCTTCATCCTGATATAATTGTTGATAGGGAAAAGCGTCTGAAGTCTGATAAGAAAGCATACTATGCAGAATTACATAATTATCACCAGGAGTAAGTTATGCGTTGTTGTTTCACTGCACATCCTTCTTTTGCCGCATTATAATATTTATTGCAGTATCTTAATTCTTCTTGTTGCAGTATGATAGGATATTTAAAAAAGTTGGAAGAGAAGTGGGAACACAGTCAAGATCCAGAAAAGGAAATTGTGTTGAAGACTTGGAGGTGTATATTCATAGACTTCTAATGTATTGCAATTTGCACACCCTACACACGTGCACATATACAAGAAAGTTAGACAGGTTTTTCCATTATGATTATGAGGAGGATGTCTTATCCAACTCTCGGTTGCCAATGCTTGAATTGGTGGTTCTCCATTGTACCTGCGGGGAAGATGGAAAGTGGAATATATCTATGCCATTCATATTATGAGTTATTGTTTTGAAAATGCATAAATTTTATCATTGATTTTGGATGCCATGTCATTTTAAGGCTGGGATGGTTGCTTCCTGAATTTTCGTTGCTCAGATGTGTTTAATGAGATAGTATTTTCCCTATTAGTGCCTTTGGAGCACCCAAAAGTTGAGAATCGAATTCACTCCCTCACCCTCTCCCCATCTATCTTTAAATTTGACCAACACCCCCCCCCCCACAAAAAAAAGGCGGATTTCTATATCATGTTTATATCACACCAAAATTGGCATGGATTTCACCATCATGAATTCATTTGGTGTTTACAAGACACTTTTATCCCGTTAATTATATTTAGTAGACCCAAAAAAAAACCTGGTCTTCTAAATGCTTTTCAATTTTTCTCGGTGACCCTTTCTCCATCTTTGGAGCTGATTCCTCGATTTTCCATCCTGAAAGATTAAATAATTGAAGAGGGGTTATTTGCAAAAATTTGAATTTTTGAAGGGTTTAATGCAATCTGAACTTTTATATTTGTTCCAAGGGGTAATGTTTGTTAATGTAAAAGAATTTCTAATATAACTACATAACATATACTAAGTTTTTCCTGGAATTGAATTTGTTTTTGATATGGTTCTTCTCTGTCTTAATTGGAAGCGTAGTTGATAATCATTGATGCCATAATTTTTTGGGATTATGCAGGTCAAAGAATGTGGAGAAAAGAATGCCCTTAAATGTGTATGAATCCAGGGTTTACAATGGTGATGAGAATGTGACAGCTTCATCTGAGTCGGGTTCTTGGGCTGCTGAGGAGAAAGCTTTTAGTAGTGACAATCAAATTTCCTTAGTGAGAAAAGGTGATAAGCTTCAGAAAAGGTAATTAATCAATCCTTAACTATTAGCAATATTGGTTTCAGCATATATGGTCTCTAGTTAATTTCATCTCTTGAGAGGGAACACCTAAATTAAATAAGACCAGTATTCTTTGGTGATATTCATTTGGGTGTGCTATGATGTCTTTTTTGTAACTAATCCTGTCGTATTTCTGGTAACTTATTAATTGCTTGCGTGTGGGCTTGATGTTAATGATATCCTCTAGCAGCAGTTTCTGTCACAGCTCATTATTTACATTTCTCTAAATTGTATTAGTTGTACAAGAAACTTTTGGTGCAAAGGATTTCCTGGTTGGACAGTGCCAGAACACTGTCATTGCACAAGATGGTGGTATGTTTCCTCCCCTGGGGGCGGGGGCAGATATTTCTGCTTATTCAGTCATGGTGTTTTGACTTTTATGTTCTTCTTTAGGTTATTTTTGGGATCATGTAATTGAATGTCCTTGATGAATAATTGTGTAGCGTCATAATAGAAAACGAGTAATTTAACTTTATCTTGAGAGCAAATTTCTTAAATTATGTGTATGGAAAGCAAGGAATGCTTGTGTGCACTTTGGCAGGGTAGTTTTCACTGTTGAAATGTTGGTTTGCAGGGTGCCCGACAAAGGCTCTGTTAAAGGTAAACCTAGGAACCTGATTGTTTCTTCAGTTGATATGCTTAATGAGAGAGCAAAACCTATGAAGGGAGACAAACTACTCAAGCGTAACACTTATTCTAGTGAAAGAAACCAATATATATCATGTATCAAGGTTAGGCACTCCCCCCCTTTTTTCTCCACCTCTCATTTTATTTTAATAATTTTTAGTTTTTATGTTTTTAAAGTATAAAATTGGCAGGAACAAACATCTTAATAGTTCAGTCAATTATTTTGTTATTCAGTCAATTATTTTGTTAATTTCAGTAATTAGAAGTACTAATGTTGGTCTTACAATTATGCTAATTTTCATTACCCGAACTCTTATTTGATAATTCAAACTCTATGATTTAAGAGTTTTGAAGTCTGTCTCTTTGTTGTCAGATTACTTTGTTCACAAAATTCTTCCATGTTTTTATTCAAAGCTTCTACTGTGCTTCTCCACTAGTCTCCCCCCCCCCCCCAAAAAAATAAAAATTGCCGCCCCTTTTGCTAGAAAGAACTGAATCAAATGTGCTGTTGATAATGTCTATTAATTATTTTCTTCTTTCTTTTCTTTCTGGATGAGCCGGTCTTTTTGTTCCCTGGATTGGGTGTTCTATTAAATATCTTCTGAATTTTCTGAAATCTTTTTCTGTGCATGTCAGATTAGCAAGAAGCAGCATGAACTTGTTAAGAGCATGAAACGGACTGGTAAAAGCATCCAGTCTAGATCTCTTAACCGTGTTTTGGGTAATCTTGATAACATTCATGTGCAATCATATGAAGTATTCATCAAAGAAGAACAGAAGAAGTTGCGTGAGCATTGGTTAGTATGTTGTCTAGACCATATCCTTTGCTGACGCCTTGTACTATTCAAGTACGGTTTCAAAAAATTTGTAGTTCCTGCTAATTCAAAAGCATTAATTGTATAGGTTGCAGTTAGTGAACAAAGACCTTCCTGTGGCATATGCTAACTGGACAGAGTGGCATAAACAAAGAAATGATGTGATAGTCTCTTTGGTGGTGGAGATCAAGGATAAACCGAAGAAGCTGCTGTTAGAGGTTTGTTATCATGCTTTATTTTTTGAACATGCTTAATAATTTCCTAGGATAGAGCTTGCAGGTCTTGTATCAGTTTTTGAAATATCCAGGAGATATTTGGTTTTCTCTTTAATCGTTGTTGCATAACAGTGAGCAGCTTATTATTGAACCTGTTAGTACTTTTACAATTATATTTTTCCCCTTAGGATGAGGATGGTGTGAGCTCGGGGAACAAGCGTCAAGATCAGGAGGAGGATGGAGGTCATGATGATCAGTCTATCTCAAAAGACACTGAGGATTCTATTTCTAGATTCCCAGAGAATCAGTCCCCAACACATAATTCATACCAAGGCAGTGACGAGGAGCTCAACTCCACACGGTCGGATTCAGAAAATAATCTTGTTTTATCAAAATCAGGTGATGATTTGCAGAAAGAAACTGAGTATTCAAGGAATATGAATGCTCAAGACGATCGTGTTGGAGAAGGAACTCTCTCTTCTGGTGGTGGTGATGTCTGGCAAGCCCCTGAAATGCCGCATTCTTACTATGATTCTGCTGGGCCCCATGAATATACAGCCAGTGGAATGTCACTTGCAAACCCACAAGTAAATGAAGATCCGCAAACCCATCTGATTGATCTAGAATCTGACTTGCGTCAGGAAGAGACCAGTAAAAAATTACACAGGCAATCAGGTGATGGATCCTTCAGTTATCCAAACCAAGATCGTAGTGATTTGCTCCAATCTCTATTCAAGGGAGAGGGAGTGTTACCTTACCATCAAGAACAAAAGGGAGCTGGGTTAGACTTCCTGAGTTCCAACAATGTCATGATAGGGGATGGTCAATTTTCTGGTCATTTCAAGGAGCCCCTGCCAACATCATTTACATTGGACCAGGTGCACCGGAGACCTAGTGAGGTTTACATGCCAGAAAACATCTCAGATAATATTTATTCTGACGGAGGTAGCAGATACATGATTCCCAGGCAAGATCCATTATCTGCAGTAAATATGAATGATTGGGCTGGTAATGCTCCCCGCTTGTCTGCGTCTCCTCAATCTCACTTGAATATCGGAGGAGAATTCATTGGCCAGCATTGGTTTCCTGCTGACCATCAAGTTCGTGGCACCTGGAGCGGATCCGATGGCAGTAGTCTGTCGAGTCAGAGTCTTAGCACCGGAGGCAATTCTGATCAGAGCTTATTCAGTGTTCTATCTCAGTGTAACCAGTTACGAGCGGCAAATCCCTACGATCCAGTTAGACACACTGACCAATTTGTTACGACCAGATCCTACGGAGCAGTGGATGCAAGCACACCCAGGCTCAATGCAGCTGTACCTCAAACTTCTCATCCACTAGATTGCTTAAGTGGACGTGAGGCTCATAGTTCTTTGCTGCCTGACGATTCGGCGTGGATGAACTTGCCACATCAGAATCCTGCTTTACTTGATCAAATGGGAAAGCCATACTTGCGGTCATGGAATCGATGATGAATATTTTGCCCTTTGCAAGTGTTTTCAGGGTTTAGAGCTTGATTGCAAGGCAAAAAGAAAAAAAAATGAGGGATGCACAGCCTGTGTATTTTTAAGTATTTTTGTGACTTAAGCAAGATTCACAGAAGCAGTGGATACATACCCTGTGATTAAGTAGGTTTCTGTACATACCTATACCAAGGTCAACTCAAACACCTTGTATATACCTAGATGTTAGATGGGCAGGCAGGCAGGCAGCCAGCCAGCCAAGAGAGGGCAAGAGGGAGTTCTAGAATCTCATGTTAGGCAAGTTACAGGTTACATTCTTATTTTCGATTTTTCCCCCTTGGTTTCTCGAGAGACATTCTTTAATAATTCTGGATGGTATGGAATTCCGGGGCAAGTGCCTTCTTTCTTCTTGGAAAACAAAAATTGTCTGGGTCACTTGTCATTTTAATTTGGGTCATGATGCTGAAAGTAAGCTATTTTATCAAGATGGGTTGTCAGGTTACCTAGATAATTTTCTGGTTCGATCTATAATATAAAAATTAATTAATTTTTTAATAGATTAATAAAATTAAATTGATTAATTATAATTAAATTTAAGTTTTAAGATATTTTATATTTATATTTTTTAATTTATTTAAATTAGTTAACTAATTTTTATATTAATTATAAAATAATCACTTTGTTTGTATATGTCTCAGCTAACGCATTTGAATCTTGCAATAAAAATGGATCTGTTTTAGCGTGAGTTTAGATAAAATTTTAAAAGAGTTTATGGGAAAATTTTTTTTTTGGACAACTTATAAAAAAGGGTTTTTATAAAAAGTTTTATGGAAAAAAGTGATTTTGAATAAATAAGTGTTTGGATAGTTATTTTTAGAATGATTTTTTATATTGGTAAATTACTAAAAAATGTATGATTTGATTAAAAGTAGGAGAGAGGAGAAAGGGTAAAGAAAAGAGAAGAGAGATGAGAAATGTTAGAGAGGAGAGAGGAAAGAGAGGGTAAAAAAGAGAAGAGAGAGAGAGGAAAGAGAGAGTAGAGATGAGAGATGAGAGAGGAGGGAGAGTATAAGAAAAAATAAGGAGTAATATAATAATTATATAGTCTATAAGTTCTTTTATTATTTTAAAAATTAGTTTCAGTAGCTTATTTAAAACTATAATTTTAAATTATAATTTAGTCTAAAAATATTTATAAATAAATATAATTATTTATTTTAAAAAAAATTAAATTAAAATTTATACTATAGATTTTTTTAAAACTTAAACAGGCCTTAATTGGTCGGGAAAATGGGATGTGATTCAGGGTTTCCCATTCAGTAGCCGAGGCTCAGACTTCAAGCCATGTGCGCTTCCAAATGATTGTTTTGACCTCCACGGCTAAGAAACTACAATGGGGTAGTAGTGCACGGTGTCATCGCATTGTCGGCATTTCTTCAGCCACACATCACCATTTAATAATCTTCGAATATCTCATAATAGTTAATATTGTCCACGGGTTGCATCGTTAAAAAACACACAGGATTATGGACACGCTATTGTCTTCTCTTCTTATACGGCCATATTTTAACCGCACAATTGAGACCGTATTCAACAAATTATATCTTTTTCTGTGACAAAAATATTTTTTATTTCTAAGTGGGAGAATATCTGCATTTTTTTATGCAATGACAAATGGATAAACTTTTTTTTTCTTTTCAATTTTTGTGTTTTTTACCCGGGAAACTTCCTAATTAACATTCTGAAATGGATCAATAATTTGCTTCCTCAAATGAATCAACTCATCAATTATAGGCCTCGGATAAAAATTTGAAAAATAAGTTTATGAAAAAAAAACTTTTGTAAAAAAAATTTTAGAAAAAAATTAGTGAAAAAAAATAATTATAAATAAATAATTTTTTATATAGTTATTATCAAAAAAAAATTATAATTAAAAAATTATTAAAAAAAGTATGATTTTATTAAAAATATGAGAGGAAAGAGAGTAAAAAAGAGAAATGAGAAAGAATAGAGGATAAAAAAAAATAGGAGAGATGAGAGACGATCTAAAAAAATAAAAATAAAATAATAATTAGACAATTTATATGTTTTTTTATTATTTTAAAATTTAATTTTAATAATTTATCTAAAATTTTAATTTTAAATAGTCTAATTTTTTTTAAATAAATATAATTATTTATTTTAAAATTTTTATAAACTAAAATTTAGGATAAAAATTCCTTTTTACTTGATTTTAAAAATTTTCAAACATACACTGATCATAAGAGAATTGATTTCTTGCATTTTATTCTGCCTCCGAAATCCATAGAAGAAACCGAAGGAACACGCTGAAGGACAAAAGAACAACAGGAAACCGAAGAATCATCCGCTAGAAAACGCAAGGTGCGTTAGTGTTTCAGCTCTTGGGTGCGGGTCTTGCAGTTTTTTTTGAAGTGCCTCTACCTTGTCTCCTAAGCATGAATTGATTCTATGATAGTTGATAAAGAAACCCTACTGTTTCGTCTAGCTTCTTGTTAACCATGTTAGAAACGAGTCCATTGGGTCCTCACTGATTCTAATTTCAAGGTCCTGGGTGAAGGAGGGAATTTCAGAGACTTGTCCTTAATAGAGGAGGTAGCGAGTAAAAATGGCTCATCCGCATTCCCCCGGAGCCGATCACAAGAGGAAAGATGTCATTCGTTTAGAGCGCGAATCGGTTATTCCAATTCTGAAACCCAGGCTTATCATGACGCTGGCCAACCTTATTGGTATGTTGTGACCTTGTTCTCTAGCGCCCTCTTACTCCAGCTTCGCATATCAAAATTTTTAATGTTGTGGCGGTCTTTCTCGTTGTCCAAGGCGCGCTTTTGGTTCTGTTGTACTGTTGTCTTTTTGTTGTCCATGGATTGAAGGTATATCAAGTGTCATGTTTAGATTCATTGCGGGGAAATCCTAATGAATTTTTAATGTAAGTGAACTACGCTTTCATAAATAGACATCTTGGGGGAAATTTGCTTGTCCGTTGCCTTCCAGTCAATCTTTGGGAAATAGCATTGACTTCACATCAAAAGCAACATTCGGACAAGTTTCCATCAGAAACTCTTTCCCTTATCAAATTGAATTATTTAGTAGTATTATGAGTTCAAACTTAGCGTGTTAGTTTAGCTGAAAAATAAAATAAGAATAGCTTCTCCCTTTTCTCCAAATTTGGTATCCTCTTCCTGGCTTTGAGTCTTTTGACTTTTCTGCAGAACATAGTTCGGACCGAGCTGAGTTTTTGAAGCTCTGCAAGAGAGTAGAGTATACAATCCGAGCTTGGTACCTTCTACAATTTGAGGATTTGATGGTATTCTTCTTTCCTTGACCTTTTGGAGATATAGACATATAGTTGTTCATACATTGTGGAGCCTGATTATTTTTGTGCCTCAGCAACTCTACTCCCTCTTTGACCCTGTGCATGGGGCCCAGAAGCTGGAACAACAGAAGTTAGCTCCTGAAGAAATTGATGTACTTGAACAGAATTTTTTGACATACCTATTTCAGGTATTATGGCTACTTCATGGATGTATAATGTTTACAAAATCTGCGTGGTTATCTCATTAGTATAACTTAGACTTGATGACCTCTCACCGTCTCACAATTACACAAATAGTAGAACATTACTCTTTCGCAAATAACTTCTGTAAATGATCTCCATCAATATATTTGTATCCTCAAATGCTATGTATCATGTGATGGCAGTTAGTTGCAAGATGATCCTCATTCCCCCTCAATGCCCATTAGGTTAACTGAGATTTTAATCTATGAGATTCTGTTGTGTAACAAAGACTTGAGAATTGATTTTGCTGTTTGTTATGGAGAAAACATTGCAGAGTCAGGGTGAGTCTGTATGTTAAATGATGTCTTAAAATTAGTGGCTATGTGTCCCTTTTTTTGTAAATAACTTGTTCCAAAACCGGACAAGGCATTTGGAAAATAACATTTTGATGACAAAAGACGTGGGAGCGGAGTGAGCCAAAGTTGTATTGCTTAAATCTCTTAAATATCCATCCTTTAAGGTTTATTGGATTCTTTATGCAGGTAATGGAAAAGAGTAACTTCAAGATAGCAACTGATGATGAGGTTGATCTTGCACTTTCAGGGCAGTATCTTCTAAATCTTCCTATTACTGTTGATGAATCTAAGGTTTGTGCTAATTCTTGTGCTTTGTACTTTTGCATTTATAATTGCTTTATGCAACCATATATATATATATATGAGCATGCTATTTGGGTCTCTGATGACATGGGTTATTTCGGATAGTTGATTGTGCATCTAACATTTAATGATCTTTGTGCATTTGCTGTATTTAGCTTGACAAGAGGCTTTTGAAGAAATATTTTGAAGATCATCACCATGACGACCTTCCAGATTTCTCTGATAAGGTAAGGTCTTAAATTTGGTAAAAGGGGTAATGTTCATCTTGAATCATCTGTTTGACATTCAGTTCTTTTAATCTATGGTCTTGTTTTCACTTCTGTTCTGGTCTGCTCTTCGTTTCAGCTTTTACATGTTTGTCAATTTAGTATCAAGTGCGTGATATTTGGTCTCAGGCTGTGAAATGTGGATAATTTTTCATAACTTTAGTCTTTCTGTTGACATTCATCACCAAGATACATAGAAGCTAGTAAAACATTTGGTAGAAAAGTTTATATTGTTAACCTAGGTCTGTTCAAGTCATTTGAAACTTTGAAAGTCCTTTAACTTTTCGACATTGACGAGTCTCAAAGAGGATTCATCAATGCTAAAAGCAATGAAGTATTATATGCCTTTGCACTACTGGTTTAATGCTGTACTTTCAGTCTATTTACGATGGCAAAAAAAAAATTGACTTTATATTGTTAACCTAGGTCTGTTCAAGTCATTTGAAACTTTGAAAGTCCTTTAACTTTTTAACATTGATGAGTCTCAAAGAGGATTCATCAATGCTGAAAAGCAATGAAGTATTATATGCCTTTGCACTACTGGTTTAATGCTGTACTTTCAGTTGATTTTCGATGGCAAAAAAAAAGTTGACTTCTATATCACTCTCAATTGACTATTATTTTGTTCCTTGTTATTGGCTTGTTTTGCAATCTAATACATTCTATTTTTCTAGTATGTTATTTTTCGCCGTGGCATTGGAATTGATCGAACAACTGATTACTTTTTTATGGAGAAAGTAGACATGATCATTGGACGTTTTTGGGCATATCTGTTACGACTGACTAGGTGAGCAAACTTTTGGACTGTTGACTGAATTTGTTGATTCTATTGAAGAACCTTATTTAAGATGTTATCAGATATCTGATTATTTGAATTTTTGTCTATTCCAAATCCTGCAAATGTCTTTGAGGCCATTATATGCTGCATGAAACCGAATCCTTTCTTGTTTGCATGCCTTATAATAATTAATGTAATCAGCTCCACCTGTGCACTGTTTGTCTTTGAATGTGTATACTTGCTAGTGTATGTGATTACATTGGAGTGAACATAACTTGCTTAGGCTTACTTCTGAAACATGATATATATATATATATATTGTGGTTCTTGCAGGTTGGAAAAGTTATTCTCTCGAAGGTCAAAAAGACATCATAAGAAAGATCCGAAGAAGGATGATGATATTACCTCTGAAGCAGAGCAAGATGACCTCTCTGTCGAACGGATACGCTTAGAAAATATGGAACTAAGGTCTTTATGAATCTTGTGTGGGCTGTTGCTGTTGTTATTATTACATGTTTACTTCTTTTCTTTTTGGGCTAGGGCACTTCTATGTGCCATTACTTTATAAATTTATGTTGATCTATAATATCTCCTTGACTGAGATGGTGGCCATTCAGCAATTTAAATCAAGCTTCCTGCTGGTTTTTTGTAGGACTTGTGTGAAACCTTAACTTTGGAAGTTTCCATTCAACTAATGATTTAAATTTATATCACATGAAATTTTCAGTAATACATGTTAATTACTTTGAAATTACGTTCATGGTATTCATATGGTTCCAACCATGGGAAAGAGTTCCATATGAACATGTAAAGGCTGACAGTCAACCTGGACCAACGGTTGACCATTTCTTCAGCTGAGGTATTAGTGCTTAAAGAAAACTGTTTTGAGAAATCCCAAATTTTTATTACATGCATATAGGTCGGAGTCTAGATTTACTTGTTGATGCAGAAAATATGATCAAAAGCTTCAAATTGCACGCATAGTCAGTCTATTTCCCTGTGCAGCACTTAATGTTTTATTCTGATTAAAACTACCAAGTTCATGCATCTAAATTGCATAATTTGATGATCTGAACTTTGAAATTCTTGATATTGTTTGCTGCCCCTTCCAGTTTTGGCAATTTACTGAGCAAGACCACCATACAGGAACCTACCTTTGATAGGATGATTGTTGTCTACAGGTGATCCTTCCTCAAACCTTAAATGCTACTGTTTTATTTTTTTAACAGACCTATGGTTGAACAGTCTTCTTCCTGATTTGGTGCATATTCTATTTCCATTTCATAGCTTAAGTCACAGTTTCTCCAATATTGTAATTTGGTAATGTGTCATGTTGAGCAATTCTTGGAGTTAATCTGCAATAATCCACTCGTTAATTTATTGAAATATGAGGAAAATGATGATACAGGCGAGCTAGATCAAAATCTAATGCAGAGCGAGGAATATTTGTAAAGCACTTCAAAAATATTCCAATGGCTGATATGGAGATAGTGCTAGTGAGTTACCTCTTACTGTTGCATTGTCTTGCCCCTTATTACATCATTATGGCAATGAATCTATCAATCACCTTATCCTTCAATGTAAAAAATTTGGTGACCTTGTCATGAACATTTTTACTTGACAGCCAGAAAAGAAAAACCCTGGATTGACTCCGATGGATTGGGTCAAGTTTCTTGGATCTGCTATAGTTGGTCTGGTTAGTTCCCCCCCCCCCCCCTATTATTACTTCTTAATACCAATTATGCGTTTTTGTTTTTATCCATTTTGTCTCATGCTCCTTTTTCTCTTCTACTCACAGGTTGCAGTTATTAGCTCACTTGAAATGCCTAAAGCTGATTTGTGGGTCATCATGGCTGTTCTTGTCTCAGTCATTACTTATTGTGCTAAGACATACTTCACGTAAGTCTGAAAATGGTCTCCTTTCATTGGAAACAAATTTTGCATAATTTGAGGGGAGGATTGCATGCCTCTTCAGGATTTGCATTTGAATAAAGTTTTCTTTCTGCCATTTGACTTACTTCATGGTTGACTATTGTCAAATCCTGTCTTATTTTCAATGGATCTTTAAATTTCATAGGTTCCAACAAAACATGGCTGCATACCAAAACTTGATTACACAGTCAATGTATGACAAACAACTGGATAGTGGAAAGGGCACACTTCTTCACTTGTGTGATGATGTTATTCAACAGGAAGTAAGTGCAAGCTTTATGTGCTGTCACTACAAGCAGTTTTTATTTCTGATAAAGTAGTAGTTGATTATTTTTTTTAAATATTGACTACTGTTTTATGAATTGGACCTAATTGAGTGGTTAGACTGGAATAATTGGGAATTTATCAGTGTATTAATTATCCCCGAGTTTTATCAATTAACAGGTTCTTTCTTAACTAAAAGAACATAGAGTTGGTTTAGCAGTATAAGTCCCCTCTAGATCCCTCAGTCTCGAGTTTGAGTCCCAGAGGAAACACCTGTGCTAGGAGGGGCAGGCACGAACCCCAAAATTGGATTAGTCGGTTGCTCAGATACCTAGTACTAGGATCTAGAAATAGTGTTGGATATCGGATGATAGTGTCGGATAAAAAGGAATGAAATCAACTGATTTATGCTGATAATAGGTAGCATAGATGACTTAATCAATGGAAGACTAACAGCTAACTCTTTGAGTATCCGGCCATTTTGTGCTTTTGCTGTTTATGTTTGTATTTGTACTAGTCAAACATTTGAGGCTACTAATCTCAAACTTTGATTTGCAGGTCAAAGAGGTGATTGTTTCATTCTTTATTTTGATGGAGCAGGGAAAAGCTACAAGACAGGTGTAGTTTTCAATATTTATGTATAGTTTTCTATACATTACACCTTTTTTTATATAGTAATTTTATTTTTTATATTTTTACCAATATGTTTAGAAATGGATTGATCGTCAAACAAGTAGAGTTACCTATTCATGGTTTACTAGTTCTACTGTTGTCCAACTATGTTCAAGTCAAATCAGTGATGAGTAAATATAATATGAAGAATAACAACAAACACTAGCCAGATTTCAATTCACTTTTTTTCTGGCTGTTTGAGTCTGCTTTTTGAAACCATGATTTATACTAGAGAGAGAGAGAGATTCTCTTTTCTATATAGTTTGGTAGAAGTGTTCTCTTAGAGGTATTGATACAAGATATCGGGTGATGTGAATCAGGATCTTGATCAATGGTGTGAGGAACTAATAAAAGAAGAATTTGGGGAGAGCTGCAATTTCGACGTGGATGATGCAGTTCATAAGCTAGAGAAGTTGGGAATTGTTACTCGGGTGAGATTCCTTATTATTTTCTTCTTTGGTATTATCTGTAGTGTGTAGTACTGTATTACTTACAAGGAGATCGAATCCGAGTTTATTTAATTTCTGTTTTAAATTGTCATGGCTTAATTTTGTAATTTCCATAGTATAAGCAGTTGAGGAAATAGTAGTTGAATTTGGAGTCTTCTTGTTGCTGGTTATGGGTTGGATGTAGTCTTTTTGATGCATCAATTATGCCCGTATTATGGATATCAGCTTAACTGCAACTACTGTATGTGAACTGAGGACACTTACAAGTCCCGGGATCCTGGCAAGTTGTGCATACTGCACACCTCTGTTTTGATGATGTTGCCATTGTCTGAAAGATATAATTCGTTGGAGATTTTTTTTTCCCTTTTTAAAATTATAGTAACCCAAAACTTGTATCTCTGAAGATTTTGATTCCTATTTGACTGACCACCTGGAATTCAGGATTCTATTGGCCGGTTTCAATGCGTTGGGCTGAAACGAGCCAATGAGATCATTGGAACAACCACTGAAGAACTGGTCCTCAAGGCAAAACAGGGAAGCGCTTCTCCTTGATGGCGTTTTTAAAAGGTTATTGTTTTATATTTTTTTTTTTCAAAAAATCTTGTGCGTCTAGCCCGTGTGTAAATTTTAAATATTGACATTATATGCCTTCTGATGAGGTCTGAGGTTTTAGATTCACTCGTCTAAGGATTGAAGTTGATCAATTTTTGTTCTGTGTAGCTGTGTTAAATAGTTTCTATGTAACTTTATGTTCCTTTGTTTCTGTTCATTATAGTTTCTTATTCTTTGATCTGCATTCTAAACCCCTAATTGAAAAACCGGCTGAGATCAGTTTGCACTAAAATGGCTCAGATCTCGCCAACTCCAACATGTGGTCGTTTCGGCTTTAGGTCGTCTTCTGTGGCTCGTGTCTTGAAAAAGTAGAGAAAAATCCTTGATGGAAAAAATATTAATCAAATATCACCAAAAAAAAATATTAATCAAATATAAAATACAAAAGTTCTATTAAGTCATGCTATTCATAAATGATAAATAATGCAACCCATTATTTCGACTCCATCCAATACATAATATAGTTAATGGGAAAATACCGAACCATCAAAATTGATTGGCAGCAAAACAAGGTAATCAAATTATATATACGTATATATATGTACATGGTTTTTGAAATGAGATATGATATTTTCTAGAAAAGATTGTTTAAATTACAAGAAATTTCATCTAACCTTGGATCATGTATAGATAACTTTTTTATCTCAAAAATTAACAATAAACTTTTAATTAAATATACACAGATAATTTACGTTTGTTATTTGTTTATTTATCTTAAAAACATAAAACCTCAACGCCAACAAATCTCATTATCGTTATTTTTTTGCACATGACATTTTAAATTTAAATTTTTTATATAAATAATCTCTGACTTTGAGATCATGTTTAGAGAATATATATAAAGCTAGAAGTTTAAAAAACTTAATTTGAAGCTACAAGAATTATTTGTTTAATTCACTGTTCATGTGGTGAAGCCTAGACAAGGGGAATACCTTAATGAATTCTGTAAAACCAGACTATATTTAGTGGTTCTTATTCAGTTTGTTTCGTAGTTTGCTGGATTGCTAAGTGACTAAGCTAGGATCAAGATCACTTGAAGTTAGCTCCAAAGTGAAATTAGGAGAGAGAAGAACATGAGAGCTAACCCTGTAAGTCCTCCACAAGTGACAAGCGACTAATCTGATGACAGTCTTTTGAGGTGAAATATTCACAAGAATTTGAACTTCCAACTGAAACTGATATCTACTTGAAGGAAAATCTCAAGAGATAGAGTTCCCAGTGAGACCTGTGATTCTTCACATTACACACACACACACACACGACTTTCTAAAGGGGCGTCTTTTTTTTAGTTGCCCACCCGGTTCACTAGAGTTTTACCCCGACTACATCTGGATCCGACCCGCGTCTCGCATCTAGCTATGGTGGGTGAGTCTCCCAACGGGAATTTTCTGCATACGCCAAGGCTCGAACTCGAGACCTCGCTTAAGCGATACCGAGCCGCTTACCACTCGGACCAACCCACGTTGGTTCCAAAAGGGCATCTAAAATCAACAACAAATAAACTATAATGCAGCCCATGAAACTGGAAACCGTTCAGGTAGAATCTAGGCCTAAGATTCCTAGGAAAGACATGATACAGCTGATTATGGCATTAACAGTTAGACTAATGTAACCCAAGAAACTCAGATAAAAGCTATATATACTGCTGATCACAAAAGAAGGTTAAGTCCTCACTTAATAAAGAGAATTATAAGATGATTACACTGCAGACCTGCATGAACACTTAGAAGAATTTTATGCGACCTAAGAAATCAGCGTACACATTAAATATAGGTCACAAATAGCCTAAATTCTTTCTGAAACGATAGTCAGCAGGAGAGCGTGAGTGAGCTAATGACTATACCATTTTGTGTTTGATATCACATTCATACAAACTCCTTTTAGCATATGATTTCTCACTCACTAACCATCTTAACATAAATGAGAGAAACATGCTCAGATGAATTGAATGAACACTTGGGGTTATATTGGGTTTGATGAAAACAGATAATACTCACAAAATGGTAAAACGCTCGTATTTTGATTCCTGGTTAGGAGGCAAGTGCAAATAGGTCGTACACATTATGAGTTAGCAGTGACTATAATCATCAACAAATATTTAATTTGTAGGTTAGGAGTTACGCAGTTTGATGAAGGAATATCTCGCGAAGGAGATTCCACCTGGTCTTGTTAACAAAGTTTAAGCAGATGTATATACGTGTCTCAAGTTCTTCCATAAGGAGGAGAAAGTTCTGAGAGTCCCTACGAAGATGCTTGATGACCTCTTGCATGGCATATCTATTTTTACCCATCTCCAAGCCAAGGCCAACGGACCGCTTGTCTGCCTCAACCGCACCGTGTAGCCGATCAACAAGGCGATCAATCGTATCAAGATCTTTGTTCAGGGTATAGGTACCCTTCGAAGCGGCTTCAAGCTGTGCCAATCGAGCAAGTTCCTTCTTTTTTGGGTTCCGAGGAGGAGAGATATGTCCAGGGCAAACAGGAGCAGCAGCAGCAGCAATGGATATAAGTGCATGAGTCGTGACAACGACGGCAGATACAACAACTCCAACGGCGGTGGCAATGAAGCAAAGTGCAGAACCATTGGTAGCACCACGGAGAAAGCGTAATTTGGAGCGAGACTTTCGGAGAGAACGATGAAGTTGTCGGTCAAGTTCAGAAAAGGAATTGCGCATGTGACTGAAGTTATGTGAATCGCGGGAGGGAAAAGGATTGTCATGAGTACCGAATCTGGAGAAGACATCGAATGCGTTATCACACTGGGATTGAGTGATGTGATTGGAATCGGAGGGAAGAACAGAGAGAAGGTCAAGAAGAGGAGCGTACATGCTACGCGCACAATTGAGACTTTGGTGAAGTAGGAGGCAGAGTTCTGAGGCGGCCTCGCTGTGGGCGAAGTAGGTAGAGACGAGCCGAGTCAGAGAATTGGGCTTGGGTTGTGCTAGAGCTTCTCGGACGCTATCTCGATCAGGTCGAAGCACCTTTTCCAGAATTTTCCTTTGGGAGCCTTCCTCGGCATACCCATCAACGAGCTCATGATGGTCTTGCGAAGGATCGGAACCAGTGGGGTCAAATACTTCTAACTGTATTATCGATCGAATCTCTTGATAGGAATCGCCCTGAATAGTGCGATTGAATTCGCGAGACACCACATTTCGGGCGGGAGAGGACTGAGTGCTGGTGACGGGAGTGGGCTCTGTCGAATACCCTGTGGCAGTCCAATATTCAGTCAGACATTCATGCAAACACCTAGCGGGCAAAATAAAAGAAGCCCTCCTTTCCAAACAATTAAGTTATTCAAAATGAAAATATTTGTTTAGAAGGGGTGATTGTGTAACAATATGATCTTGTAATCAAAGTGGATAACCCCAAATCTGAGAGCCCCAACAAAGGAAGAATTAATTTTGAGTCACCTTCGCAAGGAACAGGCGGATTACGGACCCGAACAGACGCTGAAGATGACGTCAATGGTCCGAAGGAAAGACATTCCAGCATTCTTCGTTTTCCCAATCTTCCTATTAAGCTTCTATATTCGGTGGTTCCGCTGAAAGTGTCTCCCAGGTCGATGACATCAAACTTGATGGGTGATAAACTTCGCTTATAATCTTAAGAAATGGAGGCTCTTTAAGGCGGTCAGAGCAGAGACAATACGCGAGTTAGGAGACTTTATTGAGGTGTGGGTGTGGGGGTGTGTATATAAAAATATAATTCATTCTTTTACCTTTATTTTTCTTTAAATATTGGATCGTTAGTTGACAAGCTTTTTGCGCTAATTCTTTTTAATCTCTGCTTTGTTGGATATTTCAAATTTCTAAATGAGATTTGCTTGCCCGATTTTTCATTTTTCTTATCCGGATCCAAAGCGTCTAGAAATCAGTTTTTTTTTTGTTGCCCACCCGGTTTACCGGAGCTTTGCCCTGACTACATCCGGATCCGACCCGCGTCGCGCACCTGGCTATGGTGGGTGAGTCTCCTAACGGAGATTTTCTGTGTACGCCAAAGCTCGAACTCAAGCCTCGCTTAAGCGATACCGAGCCGCTTACTACTCGGAGTAACCCGATAGTAAATCAGTTTACAAACAAAAGGGGGTGAGCTTTTACATAATCATAAAATCAAACTCCACAACAAACTTCTACATCTAGGAGAAGACAAAAGGTATATAAAAACCTTCAAAAACTGCACTTTTTACATTTAACATGAACTCCCGAAAAAATGAACCCAAGGACTAACCCAACACTGAACAACGATGGATAAAATAAACCAACATCACTAATGTTTACGAGCACAAGGAAATCATATTGGGCGCTTAGAAAATGGTAAAGAGCCCATATTTTCATTCCCGGTTAGCAAATGTATTCAAATAGGTCGAGGCGTCGTGAACATTATGAATTGCAAGGCACCACAAGTCTCTAATCTTCATTTTCAACAAAAATTTAAGGTAGGTTAGGAACTAGGCGTTTTGATGAAGGCTTATCTGGTCGAGGAGATTCGATCTGGCCCGGTTAACGAAATTTACGCTGATGTATGTATCCGTCTTAAGGTCCTCCATATGCTCATGAAGGCTCTCGTACCTCTTGCGCAGCAACTTGAGGGTCCCTTGGATTGCATATCTATCTTTACCCATCTTCAAAATATTACGAACAGAATTCTTGTCGGCTTTAACTGCTTCGTGCAGCACATCAACAAGGCTAACGATTGAATCAAGATGATGTTTCAGAGCAAAAGTATCCCTCCAAGCTGTTTCAAGTTGCGCCAATCGAGCAAGTTCCTTCTTTTTTTGGTTCTTAAAATGGGATAATACCGGGCAAACGGGAGCAGCAGCAGCAGCAATGGCGACAAGTGCATGGGTTGTGATGGCAACGGCAGTTGCAACCACTCCGACGGCGGTGGCAATGAAGCAAAGAGCAGAACCAGCTGTGGCACGGTGGAGAAGGCGTAATTTGGAGCGAGACTCACGAAGATAGCGATGAAGTTGTTGGTCAAGTTTAGAAAAGGCGCTGAGCATGTTGCTGAATTTATGCGAATCGCGGGGAGGAAAAGGATTGTCATGAGTATCGAATCTTAAGAAGACGTTGAATGCATCGTCACACTGGGATTGAGTGATGTGATTGGAATCGGAGGGAAGAACAGAGAGAAGGTTAAGAAGAGGAGCGTACATACTACGCGCACAACGGAGACAATGGAGAAGCCAGAGGCAGAGGTCAAAGGCGGCCTCGCTGTGGTCGAAGCATGTAGAGGCAAAGTGAGTGAGAGAACTGGACTTGAGTTGTGCGAGAACTTTTCGGACGGAATCTCGGTCGGGTTGAAGCAGCTTTTCCAGGAATCCCCTCTGCGAGTCTCCGTCGGCAGGCCCATCGACGAGCTGAGGTTGGTCTTGGGGAGGAACGTTTCCATCAGGGTCAAATATTTCTAACTCGATTATCGATCGAATCTGCTTGAAGGAATTTCCCAGTACGGTGAGATTGAATTCGCGAGACACATTTGGGGCGGGTGACGACTGAGTGCTGGTGACGGGAGAATGCTCTGTGGAATACCCAGACAATCCAAGATTCAGTCAAAAGTTAATGCAAAGACCTTTGTCACGAAGAGTAAACAAATCGAAAATGCTTGTATGATTGTGTAATGTGATCCTATAATCGAAATCTGAGTCTGAGAGATGCAGCGAAGGAAAAAACTGAGTTACCTTGGAGAGGAGGAGGGGGATTAGGGCACGGAGCAGACGCAGAAGCTGAAGCTGAAGACGACGTCAATGATCCGAAGGAGAGACATTGCAGCATTCTTCGTGTTCCCAATCTTACTCCTGCAGGCTTCTGATGCTTCTGGGTGTTTTGTGTCGGCCTAGAGAGCAGAGAGGCAAGGCGCCACGAAATTATTTAATTTGGATCATTCTAAGTTCTAACTGCATTATTACAAAAATATAAATCTATCTCAAATTTATTCTACGAACTTTTTAATTGTTTATTTCTGAATACTCATTATGTTCTTCCTAAAACTCCTAAGATAAGACAATTAATCAAGAACTTTATTAATTATTATTATTAATAATTAAAAAACTATTTATAATAACAATTAATAATCATTATTATAGAACAGATAGGGCTTTGTCGTCTTACATCGTATAACTCGGCGATGTGGGACATCAGAAAAGTCCTTCCTCCTGCCGTGCCGCTGTGCCCAGTACACACTTCGTCTTGCATAGTGTTGTTAGAGTCCACGTCCATTCTCAAAGAAAATGAACCCAAATTAGGGTTTTGTGATGGTGCCCATAATCTTACGTTTTTGTCTCTCCCCTGTTACTTTGTCAAATCCCAATCTCGTCCTCTAAGAAGGATGTTAATATACAGATTTCATCATCGTGAGATATTTCATAATTGCTCCCAGAAGTAGGGCAAGCATTAATGGAATGGAAAATAGTGGAGCATAAGAAAACATCAGAAACTCTTAGACAGACATAACCACACCAACCCAATCATCACTCTCATATTAACAACAAATAATGTTTTGCAAGATTTCTCATACATCTTTATAGTAAAAAAATGAATAAAATTGTTCACTGACTCATGGTAAAAGGAGGAAATGACAGCTGCTCTTTGTACACTTATCAAGCAGCTTTATATATTCTCTGGTATATCCATGGGCAGAAGAATGAGAAAGCAAGAGATATAGTCACAAATTTTATACTAACAACTTGGAGGCCGACGAGATGCTTCTTTTTCTTTACCTTGTTGCTTTGAATAACTGACTCCCAAGGGTCACAGTTGGGGTGCCTTCGCCCATCATTGTTGTCAAGTTCATTTCCTTGTCAAGAATCCGTTCAAGTTCCATTACAACATAACTCATGGAAGGTCTTCTCTCACTTGAAGGACTCAAACATCGAGCTACCAGCAAGATAAACTCTTCCATGCCTTCCGCTGTGAAGCTCCCCAATCTCTGATCAATGATGTTAGACATAATGCGATGATCTTCATTAACTTGCACCTTCATTAGAGGAAAAAAAGTAATTAACACTTGCTGGTTTTTCTGGTGAACTTCAACAAGACAAGTCCTGAGAAATTGTTGGATTTAGACATGATCACATACCCATTCAACTAGATTCTGATTAGAGTCTGAAGTTGGAGATTCTGTTGCTTCCTTCCCACTTAATAGTTCCAACAAAAATACCCCAAAACTGTATACATCACTCTTCTCAGAAAATCGTCTGAACTCTCTAACCCTGCATAAGATTATGGCACACAAGTCAAAAAAAATGTACATGTACAAGTTACAACCACAATGGACATCTCAGAGTTATTACTCGGGAGCAAGGAATATCTCATCTGCTGCAACTTGAGAAGATGGGCCTGCAATATCAGCTCTTCCCAGGAAATTACGCAGTCCAGCATCTGCCACCTTAGCAATGAAATTTTCATCCACCAGAACATTGGCTGTTTTGAAATTCTTATGCACCAAACGGGGGCTCAAGGAATGAATATGAGCCAAACCTGCTTAGGAAAAGATGAATGAGCTTCTTGAAAATCGCGGACCAGTGCCTCAGACCCTTTATGCATTAAATAAGGGATTACCAAGAAACTGAAAGTTTTAAGGTGGCTTACGAAAAAACTTGTGGGGTCCATTCAGATACTGGGGTATTTTATCTAAAAAGAAGAAAACTGATACCAGGAAAAGCCACAAATGCTCACTGATTTTGCAGAGGATCACCTGTAGCTGCACCTAGAGCTATTGAAAGTCTAAGCTTGAATTCTAGCTTCTCTTTCGATTGTTGACCAGCACCTGCAGAGAGAAATTAAATCGATATGCATAAACTCTAAAAAGGAAAGGTGCATTAAGCTAAAAGGAGACGTTCCAGTTGAAGTGTGACTAAAAAGGAGTACAGTGACTGCATAGAAATTTACCATACAAGTGACTAGAGACGCTCCCATTAGGCACATATTCGTATATAAGAAACTGCAGATTTTGTTCCTGGCAGTAGCCCAAAAGAGTTACAAGATTCCGATGCTGAATGGATGAGAGGTAGCGAGCCTGAAGTCAAACTCAGACCTATTAGATCAAAGCAAAAAATGAAGAGTACGAGGTACCATAAATTTGAACCCTGAAACTAGATCCAAATAGCCAATCCGTTCCAAGTCAAGAACTATGAGGTGAGTGGCTGGTCAAGAACAATAAATGATTAATCCCACTGCAGTTGGCAGGACTTTGTGGTGAGATAGAAATACTGGTTTTCTCACATTTTATCCACAAGAAAGTTTGAAAATTCTCTTAACTGTTGCTTTACCGGAAAAAGATATAATCAGAGTGAGATTGATTGGTAAAGAAAATTTTAGCATTCTCAACCAATCATCCCTATTCCCCATAGAAGAATTCTAGTTTTCAATAAAATCTCCTTTTCCCCACAAAAATAGTAGCAAGGCAAATCACTTCCCTTGAATTATGTTATATCACAGTGTCTCATAAAACCAAGTTTTGGAGACAGAAAACTGATAACTACCTCATCAACAAATTCCTGGCTCCGAAGTCCCTGCCGCTTTTTGATGGCCACAAGTATACCATCATGAAGTAAGCCTTTGTAAACCTCCCCAAACTTGCCTTCTCCGATCAAATTTTTGTCACTGAAATTCTTTGTAGCCTGAGATAGTTCTTCCATCTCAAACCGCCTAGTATCTCGTAAAATCAACTCAATCCCACCATGTCTTCCCACTGTATGAAATGGAAGAAGAATACAAGAATGGGTTTGTCGTTGGTATCACTAGAATCCCTTGAGAAAACTGACATGCACGTTTGTTTCAGACAGAAGAAGTTACCTTGCGAAGGATCAGAGGAGCCTGTCTCTGAAGTCCTTGAGACACTCCTCCTGCGAGATAGGCAGAAGCATATGAATGCTATAACTATCCCTACCAATGCCACGGCCCCTGCAGCTCCTCCTACTATCGCTGCAAGAGACCCTGACATAGGTTATGGGAATCACTTCACTTTGTGCTTTACAGTGTTATTATCAAGTATTATACATAGAACCTGAAATCCATAGAATAGCAGAAAGTTAAAAAGAAAGGACCTGCATTGAATATGAGACCACATGCAATGAGTAATCCACGGCCAAACAAGAAAAAAGAAAATCAATAATGCTGGAAAAAGCTGGAGTGTAACAAATCGGCTGCAAACCATGATAAAAATGAAGACTGGTTTCCAGCCAAATGCATGTTTGTTTCTAATAATTGGATCCTGCAAAATGGCATTATATCTGCATATAGTTGAAAAATTAGAAGGTGAGGCGAAGTAGAATTACAGTTATAACAAAGCGGAATTTCTGTCAAATCTGCAGAGCTTGTATCTCCAGATGAATGATAGCGTGGGATCTCAGACAGCCTGAGCTTCATTTACCAATGACAATCTGAATGAACCTCCATCGTCATTATTATTACCAGAATCGAGATTCACCCACATTCCCCCCAAATGAACCAGTTATCTATCCTTGACATAAACCTAGCAATCAAATCAAAATATTCAGTAATTCGACTCAGGAAATAAATACAGAAACAGAAACTGGGGACACCATAACAACAACAAACCCCTTTAGATCAAGACTGAGCTTCGACGTTCCAGTTGATGATACAAGAGAATTCCCTGAACTGCTCGGTCCAAAATCAATAGGCCTTTTCAAAATGTTGTTAAGACTATAAGTAATGAAAACCCAGAAGAAGGAGAAGAAAGCGCCTATCTATCTTCGTTGTCCTTTTATTGAATTAATTAGAATACCCTCTGAGGGTATCGTCGTTGGATACAAACAATGCCGACAGAAGTTTATTACTACTTCCTTCCTCTACCAAACCATCCAATTCATCAGATGATCAGCACATACATGGAAACCCACAAATACAGAAGGGACCCTTTTGATTCTCCTTGATGGTTCCAGCCGAGCTAAAATCAAATTGAAGCCGGGATGATTGGAGCAAAAGAAGAAAGAATAGAAGACGAAGATATGAAGTGGACAGAAAGGGAGAGGGAGAGAGGAGTAAGCGACAGGGAAAAAAAACAGGGAGAGAAAGAGAAATTGATTTGTTTACATTTAGTTTGAATATATTTGTGGGCTGTAAAGTGGCATATTTGTTGTCTGATACGCAGGTTGAATTGGTTTATTTTCTGTGTCGTGTACAGGGCATCTTGGCTGTAACAGATTCACAGCGAAGAGACAGAGTGAGCGAGAAGATCCGTACAATACAAGTGTAAAATCCAGAGATGCAGCAACGACTTTACTCACAGAAGAAGATAAAATTAAAAGGGAAAAGAAAATGGAAGGGGTAAGAAATGGAGCAGAGAGAGTGAAGAGAAAGAGAGGGATTCATAGCTGAATGGGCTGTTGCCTGTGGGGTTGTTGTACCCCACCAGCCAGCTATGTTGACGTTGCTCCTACTGGGAATTTTAATAAGTAACTTACACTAATTTAAGCAGACAACTGAATCATCAATTTATATTAGAACAAAGCAAGGAATAATGTAACGGCGACTTCTACGTCTCCCTCTCTCTCTCTCTCTCTCTCTCTCTCTCTCTCTCTACAACTTTCTCTTTTTAATTTATTCCTGTTCCTCGCACCTACACTTCGGATTCTTTAACATTGTCTTTTTTTTTTGAATAATTTATTTGTCGTCGCACAATAATTATACGCTTGTTGCGCGGTGATGATCATTACCCATATGATTGATTGCATCCAAGTCTAGAAACTGCCCCCGAACATGGATCTCGCTTCATCAAAAAACTGTTCCGAGTTTCCGACAGAATACCATGGGATAAAACTACAGTAAAAGAAATAATAAAGTTGAAAGAGAGCAGGGAAAAGTCACAGTAGTGTGGGAAAAACTGGAAAGTCTACGACGCTATTTGCATTTTCCATCCCCCTCGTGCCTGTCTCTTTCGTCGATGAAACGAAAGGTTTTTGTTTTGTCTCCTTCTACTGCCAAATGTGAAGCTAGAGAGTTAAAAAAAAACAGCAAAAGAATTAAAATGAAGAGAAAAGGAGGTTATATGAGTGGGTTTGACGATCTGAAAGATTCTTATTTCAATAACAAGTATGTTTAATGTATCTGACAGGAATTCCGTGGCTTTTCTCTCACGAGGTTTTTTGCAGGTTGTTCGTGTGTGAACTGACCACTGGGCAGATTCCCAGAAAGGCGTAAGCATGGTTATGAAGTTGAAGGGAGAGAGATGGATTCTACAGAGTCATTGAATGATGATTGTGTTGAGAGATGGATGAGACGTGAGGAGGAGTCGCGTTGCCATGAAGGGTCATCATTATTGCAGGTTCCACTTTTAAGTCATTCAGATTTCAACAAGGATGCCAAATAACACACGAGTGATGAACGAAGCCTCCCTTTGATGAGGCAGGCATGAAGGAGGTGGTTTTTCGTTAAAATCAGAACTTGAGAAATGACACTGGAGTAAAGAGAAGCGAATGATGGTATTGTTTGAGAGCCAATAATTTGTGGCTGCTCACGTGGACACGGGAGTTGCGAGTATAAATTTATCTTTCCAACAGGTAGGAGAGATGTCAGCGTCACTTTGAGATTAATTAATCCCACCAGATTTTCAGTGCATTTCTTGATGTCCCAACTAACTTCTAACACGTCTTATTTAGCTCCTATTCTCCCAAAAAATTCAACTTCCTTGTTCTTCTTTTCTTTAAATACTATGTGAGTCAGGTTTCAAAAGATTACTAGTGACGTCTGAGTTAAAAAGATATTTATAAAGGTATTTATTAATCCCACACCAACAAAATTCCTTATACCATGAATGTAAAGTTTGTGATCTGTCTTATAAATCCTTCAAATTAAATTTTAATGGCACGTATTAGTTCATATTTCTTCCATTATTGTTTATGAGACTTATTTGCATGGTTCCCAGTGCGCAAAACATTATGTAAAAAATAATCAATCATTTATGACTCGTTCACTAAAATTACCCCTTTTTCTTTTCCTGAAGGTAGATTTAAAATACATATATATATACACACACTTAATTACCTTTGAATAGTTTTTTTAATGTGTGAAGTAATAGGGCAGTGCAATAACAACTTGCTGGCTACTCTTAAAACTCAACAAATTTTAACTATCGAAATTTATTTTTTTTAGTACAACAATTTTTAAAAAGATATTAGGTTTATTTATAATTTAATGATCTATCAATTATTTTTAAATATAAATCTAGACACACATGAGTTAGGATATTTTCCTAAACGTTGTAACTGAAATCATAATAAAATAATATTTGTTAGATATTAAATATATTCTAAATAGTCATATATATTATTTATTTGCCAGTTGAATTTATAAATAGTAGGTACTGTTGAATATGATTAAATAATTACTTTCTACTAATGTACATTGGGCCCAATTACTCCAAACAATAGTAGTGGGCATAAAAGAAGTTCAGTTGAATAAGCCCGGGCCTCCTTAGACCAATCGCTCAACGTTGTCGGGGCACCAATTGCGAAGAAAACCACATACTCCCTCTTATCTCTTATTTTTATTAGGGTAAAGGTACATCCAGCACCTCAAACTAATTTTGGAGGAGTAATTAATACCCTGGAGTATTTAAAGGTGCAATTAGCACCCTGAACTAATTTTGGAGGTGCAACTAGCACCCTGAACTAATTTTGGAGGTGCAACCAGCACCCTAAAATATTTAAAAGTGCAATTAACACCCTAAACTAATTTTGGAGGTGCAATCATCACCCTAAAAAAATTTAGTGTAATTTATTAAAATAATATTATACATATGGCTTTTAAACAATAATGTATCAAAAAAAATTTATGTGATATGTATCAAATAAAAGTAAGTATTTTTGTTGGTGAAAGGGTAAAATTGCACCAATTTAAATATTTGAGGGTGCTGATTGCACCTCCAAAATTAGTTTAGAGTGTTAATTGTACTTTTAAATACTTTAGGGTGCTGGTTGCACCTCCAAAATTAGTTCAGGGTGCTAATTGCACCTTTAAATATTTTAGGGTGTTAATTGCTCCTCTAAAATTAGTTTAGGGTGCTGGATGCACCTTTACCCTTTTTATTATAAAGCAAGTAACAAATATCTGAACAATCTGACAGGGCTATCCTACGAAGATGAAAAAAGTACGTGTAAGTAGAGGACTGTATTAATCTATTTCATTTGTCAACGTGAATTGGTAACCTCTACCTCTAAGTTAGGTTAAAATCAATATAAATAAAGTTATAATTCTGTTTAATAATAAAATTAGATGTGATAGGCTATTAAGATATCACAATTTCAAGTGTATTGGTAGATTTATATACTTTATTAGAGTCTGTAATACAGTTGAATATGAGAAATGAACTGTTTTTAAGAGACTCCAAATTGTATAGGATAGAATATTTAAGAATGTTATTCTTGAATCAGATGCCAAATACCTCATTGATATGTTAAGAGAAGATAATGTCACGTGGAGAGGTAGTTTATTAATTGAACAAATTGTAGACATCCTAAATAAATGGTAAGAGTTGAGACTACAGTTTATACCGCGATAAGCAAACTAAATTGTAGATACTCTTGCAAATGAAGGTCTATCAAGATTTGCTTTGCTTGAAACGTGTCAAATATAAATGTGTCAATTAGTGACTTTAGAGAGTTTATGATTAAATTTCTCAATAGTTTAAAATTATTTATTTTTAGGCGTTAGACTTTTTCAGAATAAAAATATATATATATTATTTATCTTTTTTATAAAATATTTGCTTAGTTTATAAGAGTATTAATTATTATTTTTTATATATGTCTCTATTTAATAAGAATAGTGCGAGGGAATAAAAATAATATGATGATAATATTTAATATAATTAATAAGGATAATGTTAAAAATTATTTAAAATTTAAGATAACTTTAATACTTTGAACTATTTTTAGTTAATAAAAATTAATTGAAAATAACTTATAGTATAGTATGAGTATTATCCCCACTCCTATGGCCCAATTCTCAACAAATGTGTCATCTCCATTCTTTATGTGCTAACTTTAGCCTTGAAAATAAATTTTAAATAACTGCGATCGACAAAATTTTAATAATAAAATTTAAACTTATTATCTTATTATTTATTTTTTACTAACTAAAATAACTTTTATTAATTGATTAGCACATGTATTCTTTATATGAGAGTTATATTTGATGTAATTATTTGTTATCTCAGCACTTTCTCTATGGCTACTTATTCATCCTAATTTAAATTTTTATTTTGTTTCCAAATACATATTTTGCTTCAAATTTCAAAAATACAATTTTATTTTTTTAATAATATATATTTTATATATTTATTAATTTTATTTATAAATTAACCTTATTAATACTCCATTAATAATAATCAGGCTAAAAAATGATTGAGTAAATTAAAAAGATGATTAAATTATTTTAAAAATATATTATATTAACTAATTTTTTTAATAGTTAATCAGTTAAATAAGAATTATATTTATGAGTAATAAATATTTTATAATAACATCAGGAGTATATAGTCTAATTAAGAAGTATACAGTCATTTGTAAATTTTACATACATATACATCGTCATCGTTTTACGCACGCGTTTTTTTTAAACGATGTGTATAAATTTATTTAGGTGAAATTACTATGACTGAAAAGGCAAATTAATCGGCCAGGGATCGTTCTATTTGTAACAAATAATAATAACCTGTTATTTTTGTTTTTTTGAAAAAATGAAGTGTGTTACGTAACTAAGTAATCAGTATGTAATACAACAATAAAATATATGGTGACCCCAGATTTCCAAATATTGAACTTGCTAGTTGCTAATGAAATTGAGAATAGACTTCAGACCAGCTCCTCAATTTTGTTGGTAAGAGAGCTGGTTGATACGCACGCGTTTCCTTGCTTCACCCTCCCTCCCCCTCACACGCAGAAAATTGAGAATTTGACTGGCGTACGCAGAAAATTCCCGTTGAGAGACTCACCCACTATAACCAGATACGCGACGCGGGTCAAATCCGGATATAGTTGGGGTAAAATTCCGGTAAACCGGGTGGGAAAAAAAAAACTTCCTCTTAGATTCTGAATAGTCCAGAATTAAAATTGGAATCAAATATTCTGTGAAGCAATCAATGACAAACAACACAAGAAGACAACAATAATATTGAGTGTTCATCTCATACAGCATCTTTTCTTACATTATAGCTACAATTTACCGCCTCCATCATTTCCATCAGTAGAAAATCAGAATCTGGTGATAACCAATGCTAAAATAAGAAAACAAATACCTTTCATCATATCCTAAAAATAGAGCACCTCCAACATCCCTATGGATACCTCTATACAGTCTACTTAGTTGTTTCTACTACTTCACCTCCCATCTCCGTCTTTTCTTCTACTTCAAAAAATTCAAAGATGTAGAACACTTTTATCTCTCATAGACCTTCTCCAAGTTGATCGCCTTCTTCTTCCTCTTAGTCTCCGTCTCTTACCTCTTCTACTCCCTTCGATTCGTTACCCATTCTTACGACTATGGACAGCAAACCCCCTTGCTTTAATTAACCATATATCACCTTCGATCGACGACGCCATTGAAGAGATGCGAAAAGCATCCGATGAAACTAGCATTTCGCACATTGACTTTGGAATCGGAGCTTTGGCGAAGCTATGGAAGTAGAGGAAAGAGTACGTCAAGCTCTGCTGGAGACCTAATCAAATGCGAGGCATCGTTTGGAGGTGAAGATTCTTTCCCTAACATCTGAATCCAAAAATGCATATCCAAACAACCCAAAATGTCTTTCTCAACGAAGCATTTCATAGAAGCCCTACCTGTTCCGGCAACAGAAGGCTAAGACTCTTCTGGAGGTTTGGAGAAGAAGAAGCGATTTCACCATTGAAGCCGACCTTGGAGAGTTTCTCGGCTATAGAATCGAGTGTGGAAGTAATCAAGAGTGAGAAATTGCAGGGTGAACCTTGGAAGAGGGATAGGGGTAGTTTAGTATTTTAGAATTTATATTATTGCATTTGGTCCTTTAAAATAATTATAGTTTTCGAGGTATTTATTAATAAATATTTTTCCTATAGATCCTCTGTTCTACTTCTACCTTATTTTATTTTAATTTCCTTTTATGAACCTTAATTGATAATTGATTTTAGGGGTTTTTTTTTATTGACACGTGCATGCAATAAACTAATTATATGATTTATTTAAAATTTAAAGTTGATTTATTTATTGACTTTATATTAATAGGGAATAGTGTATAGTTAGTGAGTATTTACAATATAATTATAGTCGGAGACCGGTTGATGTATTGTCGACTTGGTCTCGTCTAATTTTTTTTATTGCCCCTATCTATGAGTTATTTTATTATGTTTTATTTACTATTAACTTTCAATTTATCTGTATTCAAACCTACTCACACTTGAACATCATAATAACGGGTGCCTTTAATGTGCTTGATTGGCATATATTATTATCATATCAAACCTTACTTTTAAACAAAAATTGGTTTCATATATGAAGATGGTACATATTATAACTCTGATCACATCAAAACTGCATACAAAATGAACTGTAAAAGCGCATCATTAGTCTTTCAATTATATTGTACATTTGGGTTATTTTGCTTCCTTGATTGATAAAAAAATCATTACTTGAGATTTAACTATTAGGATTAGGAGGAGACTGAAATATAGAACTTCATAAAATTAAAGAATTAAACTAAAATTTCATATAATTTTTTAGCCCCAAAGGTACATTTTTACATTAAATCAAAGATTACTACCCCGTTTTGCAAGTTGGGTTCACAACATCACAGGATCAGTACGTACCAAGTAGTTGATCTCTTGTGAATCCGAGGATACTATATATGCTTGTAATAACAAACATTTAAACAGTAAATGAAATAATTAAAGGACCTTTCCACCTCCTTATTTCAGCTCCCCCCTTCGGCCTAATATGAATTTGTGGGCCCATGATCCCATTACACGGGAACACTGTGCAACACCACTGTCTCCACCGTCAGACCCGGCCCGAACCCGAACAAGACTCCCCACTCCAACCCATCTCCCGTGGTGGCCTTCCCCTCTTTGATTGACCCCTTCCTCAACTCGTCCAATATGAAGATGACGCACGCGCTTGACATGTTCCCGTACTCGCTCAGAACGTGCCTGGTCGGTGCGAGCTTCCCTTCTTTCAACCCCAGCTTGGCCTCCACCTGATCCAGAATGGCCGGACCACCGGGGTGGGCGACCCAGAAGATGGAATTCCAGTCGTTGATGCCAATGGGGGTAAACGCCTCCACCAAGCTCTTCTCAATGTTCTTCGAGATGATCCCGGGAACGTCCTTCAGCAAGTGGAACGTGAGACCCACTTCCCGCAGGTGTCCGTCGATGGCTCCGTCGGAGTTGGGCAAGATGGTCTGCGCTGCCGACACCATCTCGAAGATCGGGCGCTCGATGGAGGTGTCGGGATCAGAGCCGATGATCATGGCCGCAGCGCCGTCGCCGAAGAGGGCCTGGCCCACAAGGGAGTCGAGGTGAGTGTCGGAGGGACCACGGAAAGTGACGGCGGTGATCTCAGAGCAGACGACGAGAACACGGGAGCCCTTGTTGTTCTCGGCGAGGTCCTTGGCGAGGCGGAGGACGGTGCCTCCGGCGAAGCAGCCTTGCTGGTACATCATGAGTCGCTTGACGGAGGGTCTGAGGCCGAGAAGCTTGGTGAGCTGATAATCGGCTCCGGGCATGTCGACGCCAGAAGTGGTACAGAAGACGAGGTGGGTAATCTTGGACTTGGGCTGACCCCACTCCTTAATGGCCTTGACGGCGGCTTCCTTGCCAAGCTTAGGGATCTCAACCACCACGATGTCCTGACGAACGTCCAAAGAGGGAGCCATGTAAGCGCACATGTTGGGGTTCTCCTTCAATATCTCCTCCGTCAAGTGCATGTAACGCTTCTTGATCATAGATTTTTCACCTGAAATCACACGTCACAATTCATGCATGTGAGAAAGAAAGAATCAAGGGAAAGAAAAGAGGGAAATGTAGTGAATAGAATATATACGTACACATGCGCTTGAACTTCTCCTTGAGATCGGTCATGTGGTCGCTCTGAGTGATGCGGAAGTAGTAGTCGGGGTAGTCGGCTTGGATGACACAGTTAGAGGGGGTGGCGGTGCCGAAGGCGAGGATGGTGGCGGGGCCACGGGAACGCTGGGTGTTGCGGATCTCGTCGACGGTGACCATCTTGGAATAGATTAAGGAAGACGACCGGGGAAGCTAGGAAGGAATGGAAGGTCCTGGGTTTCTGGAGTGGTAGTGAGGAGATAAGGGTTTAAATACGAGAGGGGAGTAGGGATGGGTAGGTAGAGGGGACGGGCAGCTGAGTGGCCACGTGGTTTGGTTTGATGAACGCTGGTGGTAGAGGTCAGTCTCTTGGTGCCACCCATGTATTTCTAACATGTGAAAACTATCCAAAATTACAACCAAAACCGGTAAAAAAACATCCCTAATTAAAATTTTAATTAGCGGAAAGGATCTGGTATATTGGATTTTTTTTACTAAATATTATTATTATTATTATTGGCTCTCACTTTTTAACCTTTGATTCGGCATCTGGAAAATTGAAATTTAGTGGAGGCAGCCCCGATTTATACCATAGTTTGAAGAAATAATTGCTTTTTTCTAAGAAATTAAAAGGCTCTGGTCGTTCTGGAACCGAGGGACCAAAAAGAAAACCTTCAAGGCGTGATTTAGTCAATTTGGGCAATGTCCATGGCTGTTGTATGAGTTAGAGGGTGAGTTTGGTCGTGAACCTTGGTGATCAATCTTTCTGGGAGAAGTGTTTGCATCTCATCTCGGACTGAGACACAGACCGCACGTACGTAAGCCACGCGGCTAACTCCATTAATGGAAATTAATTAATTGTCGATGTAAATGGGCGAACAAATTATTTAAACAATCGGGGGTTTGTTGGACTTTGGATTGTGGCGAGTCCAAGAGCGGCTCAATATTACTAGAGCTGATCGGGTCGCGTTGGCGAGCTAGCTTCTTTTTAAGCGGAAAACTCGCCAATCCGTTTTTTTTTTAAATTAATAATATTATTATTTATTTTATTTAAATATTATTTTAAATACTAATAAAAATGATTACTTATTTATTAATATATATTGACATATTATAATTGATTAATATTATATTAATATTTATAGTTATAAAATTTATTTTTTTATAAAAAATAAAAATTTTTAAGAGTATAACATTAATAATTTTTTTATTATGCTAATATAACATTAAATTTTTTTATTAATATTTTAAATTTTTAAAAATAATTTTTTAAAAATATTAAAAATTTTAAAAAAGGGCAGGCTAGCCCACCCCTCCCAACCCGTTTTAAGGGGGCTAACATATTTTTAAGTGGGTTGGCCCGTTTCTCATCTCTAATTTTTTTGTCCACCCGATTTACTGGAGTTTTGCCCCGACTATATCCGGATTTGACCTGCGTCGCGCATCTGGCTATGGTGGGTGAGTTTCCCAACGGGGATTTTCTGTTTACGCTAAAGCTCGAACTCAAAATCTCACTTAAGCGATACCGAACCGCTTATCACTCGGACTAACCCCCGTTGATTCATCTCTAATTATTACCATCACCCGCGCCATTCCTTTTCCTTCTCTTTTTAGTAATGTTTATACGATGTTTTATATAGAGTAATTAACTTGGTGAAATAACCATCAATGTGGACTCGTCTTTGGAATGCTGAGTTATAATTTTCTTTTTCGAACTACGAATTCATTAGTGGTGTTCCTGACCCGTGACCAAGTGTTCTAATTTGACGAAGTCTAATTATATTAATTAAAGACTCCAAATACATTATATGAGCAGCCAGAATTGGCATACTTTTTGCAATAATGTATACGGGATTGGATTGGTACGTATAACGCCTTGCGAGGAAGTGCTGGCCGAGTCAATTATAACTAAGCATGCTTATTACTGATCGCCCAATTGGAATTGATATAATCTAATCACGCTGTTTAAAATTGTCTTAGACTGTTCAATCGGCTGTCTTTCGAAGTAAACGGACTTAATTTTGCAATTCCAGATAAATTTGTTTTGCCCACAATAATATGAGCACAATCAGATTATTTGTCGTTGACTCCGATACATCGTCACCGTGTTGGTTTTGCAGGTGAATTATCCATGATTAATTCGGACGCTGCACTCTGCGGATTTACGTCACATTATATCACATGTGGCATTCAAGACAAAAATTTCACTGTCGTCGCAACTCATAACGAAAAACTCAAGATGCTTTTGCCTAATGAGTTTCTCGATTATCACCAGGTACGAGGGATAGACATTCATAATCACCACAGTTGATCGTAATTTCTTTATGCCACGTAATTCTCTGATCCTATCTATTAGGCAATTCCAACATGTTTCAACATACATTAAACCTCGTTAAACTTGGACCTTAAGAATATATAATATGAGATACACACGCTCACATGCCCATGTTTGGATTTGACCATCTCATCACGGGTCCAATAACTTCCAAAATTCTATTTTTTGACGGGACAATTGTTATACATTCAGCTTGGCGTTACGCAAAAATCCTCGGCACTGCCGACTCAAATTTAATATACATATCAGTGGTTGATAAATTTATGAGAGAGAGATCGCATATATATATGTAGTATAATTGATTTAATGATCTATATATGGTGAGTATTTTCTACGGAATGAATAAAATAATATTACAATTTCTTGTCTTTATATGTTAGAAGTACTATACAAAAAATTGAAGCCAATAAAATTAAAAATGAGGAGAAATGATATGAGTCATGCATTAAAAAGAGACTTCTTATGTGAATGAAGTAGGAATGCAGAGGCGCACATGTTCTTTTGACTTACTTGGACCATACCAAAGCCACAATAAGAATAAGTTTTGGTGGTTTTAAATTCCATTTGTACGTGAATTGAAGAACAATCATCCCACTCACTTGGACAAACAGAAATTTATCATAAACACCGTACGCTTCAATTAATGTAAAACGGCCGATGAGCCCTCAGCACGTCCCAACAGTATCCTTTATTTATTTAATTTATTAAATAAGAAAAGGATAGGATAAGACAAGACAGAACATTTAACAGAAGCTTGTGTACAAAGCACCATTCATGTCTGGACCTTCCCTAAAGACAGAAGGAATAAGAACTTGCTGGCTAATTCCAGCAGAGAGCATGCTCCTTCTACTTATCCTTAGTCTCTTAAATATTTACCTTCCTCATTGCCTCAACATTTGCTGCAATTCATATATATGAGACTATATCACTGAGAAGAATATGTTTAATTAATAATTTTCTCATCTATTATAACTTTAGAGTCGTCCTTAAAAAGAAAACGAATTTATTATTTTGATCTCTCTCTAGTCACTCGCTAATGATATAGTACTTCTTTTGATCTAATTAGTAAGTTAATTTTAATCTAAAATCTAAAATATATTTTATATATTTATTAATTTTTTTTAAAATTATTTTTATTTATACTCTATTAACTATAATCAAGTAACAAATGGAGAGAAATAGTTAAGAAAGATTATTAATATATTTTAAAAAAAATATAATATATTAACTAATATAATTAATTTATTTAATCTAATTAAACTAATTAACTATGTCTTAAATTAAAAAAATATTACGATCTTGACTAGTATACGTCTCTGCACGCTCTCCAATTCCCCCCAAGTAGGCGGACACCATCATGGTCTCTTTCCTTTGAAGTTAGAACCCCCCGTACGCTGTTGTTCACCCCTTTCTTTCAGAGCCATCAAACTTAGTGTTTAAAGCTCACAAGCTCCTCTCCTGATCATACAAATTAATAATTAATTAAAGACCACGGAACTTATGTAGTCAGTTTCCACGACTCACTCTATTCCATTTTATTTTCATTGTAGCTAGCCATGCATATTACTTATAAGAAACATTAAATGCTATTAATTTCTTATATTAATAATCTGTTACAGATTTAACGTATAATCTTCATACAATATGGCAGAGTAGAGTATTTCTTGAGCTCATACAAGGTTATTTCTTAACACTTCAAAAAATTAAGCAAAATCCAACACTATTAATTAATTATTTATAAATCAAGGGGCACTGGATTAATTAACTATTGATAAATAATAAGCTTGTTGAACTATGCCATGATCACAGAACTCTGTTGTGTACTCCAAAGCGTTTTCTTCTTCTGTTTTATTCTTTTACGGGAGGTATTTTATGGAAATGATCTTCTCCATGGGATGTGTTTGAAAATGTACGAACAAAGGACGTCAATAAATATACGTACTGCATGTAATTAAAAGAAGAAAATATCAATAAAAAAGCAACCTTACGTTTTGCATATTTCTCTCCCCTTGAAATCAAATCATTACCATCACATTCTCTGTCTTTTTTACTATATTAATTTTTTGTTTAACCATTTCCTGACATTTTTCTAACAAGGAGCAGATTTTTCGAGCTGTTGGATTTCGCTGGCTTTCGGCGTTCTCCCGCCCCGCCCCCTATCGCCGCCGGCTATTGTTTGAACTCTAATCACGTTCGCTCATTTTTTTCGCGAAAGCACGGTTGCGTAATCATCTCCGTGAAACCTTGCTTCCTTCTTACGCTAAAGGTATATTTGAATTGTATGACCTCCTTGAGGCTAAATTCTGGAACGCGATGCTCTTTCTCTATTCATTATGCTATTTAACGGTGGCTATAAGGTTTTAAAACGCTCGAAGAAAAGCCAATTCTGCTTGTCCTCAATTTTCTAGCTTAGCGTACGTTTCGATGAAGAACGATGAAGAATCCAGATCAAAAAGCAACAACCCTGTAAAGAAACCACGACGAGTAACAATAGATGATGTTCTGCGAGCATCCCAAGAGACGAAGCAAGAAAGAGAGCGAAGGATCCGTAATCTATTCAGCTTCTTTGATAAGGAAGATTCTGGTATTATAGATTATGCCCAGATTGAAGCTGGTCTCTCTGCGCTTCCAATACCACCAGAATATAAGTATGCAAAGGATTTCTTAAAAGCTTGTGACGCCAACAAAGACGGACTCGTTGATTATAAGGACTTCAAGAAGTATGTAGACAACAAGGAGATGGAACTTTACCGCATATTTCAAGCCATCGATGTTGAACATAAAGGATGCATTATACCAGAAGAACTCTGCATGGCACTGGTAAAGGCAGGGATTCAGATTGATAAAGAGGAAGTTGCCGTTTTTATGGAGCATGTTGACCAGGATAGTAATGGGGTTATAACGTTTGAGAAATGGAGGGATTTTCTTCTGCTTTACCCAAAAGAGGCCACTATAGAGAACATTTACCGTTATTTAGAGCGAGTTTGTCTTATTGATATTGGGGAACAAACCGTTAGTCCTACAGGTATCAGTGGAAACATCCATGCAGGTAAATATTTGCTTGCTGGAGGATTGGCTGGGGCAGCTTCACGCACTGCAACTGCACCACTCGATCGTTTAAAGATCATATTGCAAATCCAAACCACACGAGCTCATATAATGCCTGCACTTAAGAACATATGGAAACAAGATGGTTTCTTAGGGTTTTTTCGAGGTAATGGGTTGAATGTCCTCAAGGTGTCTCCTGAGAGTGCTATAAGATTCTACACTTATGAGACACTCAAGACCTGGATTGTGAATTATAAAGGAGATGATGTTGGGACTGTGGGGCACGTTCTAGCTGGTGGCATGGCCGGTGGAATTGCTCAAACTGCAATATATCCAATGGATCTTATAAAAACACGAGTGCAAACCTATGCTTGTCGACAATGCGGAAGAATTAATATTCCTCATCTTGGAAAACTCTCTAAAGATATATGGGTTCAAGAAGGACCTCGTGCGTTCTATAGGGGCCTGATCCCTTCTCTTCTTGGGATTATCCCTTATGCTGGCATAGATATAGCTGCATATGAGGCTCTCAAAGATATGTCCAAGAAGTACTTTCTTTATGAAGGAGGTATATATATATATATTCCATCTTTATATAAGAACTAGTTAACTTTTTTAGGTATATTAAATAAATCAGTTAATTATAACAAAATTCAACCCTTCATGACGAGTTCATATTATATATATACTCATTAATCTACTTAAATTAGTAAATTAACTCTTATATTAGTTATAATTAACTGATCTATTAGTAAATTAGCTCTTATATTAGTTATAATTAACTGATTTATTTAACTTTTTAATATATTCAAAAGAGTCAACTGGATCTTATATTAAAATCTGGATATGTTAAAATATTCCTTTAAGCTAGTATATATATTGAAACTCTCATAGATCTGCTGTATTAGAACCTGGTCCTCTTGTACAACTGGGTTGTGGGACAGTGTCTGGAGCACTTGGAGCAACATGTGTGTATCCATTACAGGTGGTTAGAACGAGGTAAACTCTGGCTTATAAAGTGGCTATTCTGTTTCTTATGTTCGATTTGATTTGACCTTATTTCGACAAGGCATATGTTTTTGGTTGCTTCTTCAGAATGCAAGCTCAACGCTCCAGTACTGGTGCATCGGCTTATAATGGAATGGGTCGAGTATTCAAGAGGACTTATGAGCATGAAGGGTTTAGAGGATTCTACAAAGGGATATTTCCTAACCTTCTCAAAGTCATTCCATCGGCAAGCATCACTTATGTGCTTTACGAAACTATCAAAAAGGGTTTGGAATTGTACTGAAATTTCTGCTGCTTCGTTAAGTGCTTAATTACACTAATTTGAAGTTTTGAATCAACCAATAGAATTTTTTTTATTAGATGATATATAGAGAAAATATTGGAATTCCGCGGATTTTGTAATGTTTAGTACGTAGTTATGCTAATCATATGGCTATTGGAGATTTAGTGGCAAGAGAGAAATCATATATCAATTGAATTTAACCATTTTAACTTGCATGTACTCTTGTTCCATGAGTTATTCGTTTCCTCATTATCTTTGAATTATAATTAAGCAGTTTTATGAATCTTTCATAATTTGATTTTTGGCCGAGGACACAATGACATTCTGTAAAATTCTTTTTATTTTGTTTGTAAATATATCTCAAGAGAGATATTTACGCCTTCTAGGTAGAATTATCATACACTTGTAATTCTTCAATTTTTCATTAAAGGATGAGATATTTCTATTATCATAAACTATTCTCAGTATTTTTTCTGATGTGACTAAAAAAAGAGCGCGCGCATATATATATATATATATGTATATTAAACATGTAAGTTTAGTCACCTAAGTTTAAAAAAAAAAAAATCTTCATGATCGTTTCTAGATAGAGCATTCACTCTTTGCGAAAACAGACAATTATAGAGAAAGAGTTTTCCTGACTGCTATGAATAAAATGATTATTTTTATATTGCAACATAAAATAGCATAACATATTTGTTCAAGAAAGATAACTTACATAGTTTAGTCCTCTATTGAATCATCCATAGCCAGTTGTATATAGTCATTATTATCATTATCTCATACATATACATAAGCAATTTCTCTATTGAATATTATTAAATGGTCTACTCCTTGATCATTGAAAAGGTTAACAAATATGCTTATGTCAAATCTAATTGTGAATTTTATAACAACTCAATTTTTTCATTTCCCAACAAGACATGCTATTAAAGTTTTCAACTCACTATATGTTGTGCATTTTTTTATGGATATTATTGTCCCATCCCTACCAAAATATCCATGAGTTTATCCATTATTTGTAAACTATCCTCTATATGAATATAAAAAAATAGATGATTTTTATATGAACTTGTCATCGTTAATGACAACTTGTACCAAATACTTATTATTGATAATAACAACTATCCCAGGGTTTATTGACAATTCATTTTCCTCTAGCATAATAAAGTATACTTTATAATTCACACTATATAATAGGCTTTTCTAATACCTATTCATATGCTCACCTAAACAGATCACAATTGCACATAAATCGATCAAAAATTCAAAACACTAACTAAACACAGCAAAACCATAACTAAAATGATCAAAACATCATGCTATCAACATAATCATTGCATTTGCCTAGGTCACCCTTCATACATCTTAGTTAAGCCACATAATATCGTACATACCCCCGCACCTTAATCCAATCAATGTCGAGAGTAAAGGTATTCATTTTTTCAGGTTTTAGGGGGAAATGAAGATGAATGTTAGAAACCTTATATTCTACAGACATAATCAAAAGAAAGGGAAGTTAAATTGGAAAAATGGAGACCATGGCAAGGACTAGTATCTCCTTGTTACGCTTCTCTCTCTCCAAAACGAACAAAACGTGCCAACTGATATGTTTTTACTCTAAGATCTCTTTTTTAATCTATGAGGCAATCGTGTCTTTTTATAAATAGAATATATTACCCTAGGTCTTTGGGACTATTTAATTGTTGAATGATTTTAGGGGATCTGTTTGTAATAAAATATTTTTTATGAGACCTTTGAATAATTCCCCCTTTTTTTATTTGTTGGCCCATTTGATAGACCCGCAAATGAAAGGGCCGAGAAGGTTTATAAGAATGGAAAAGATAGACAAATAGTGAACCGCCCTTGGGCCGTGGTCCATATCATCATTCTCTTATAAGCAAACCCGCTTCGTTCGTCTCTTCCCTCTGCCGCCGCTCAACCAGTCTTCTCCTCTTCAAAAGCTAGGGTTTTGTTTGAGCTTTTCCTGCTCTTCGACTTTTCACAAGATGGTCAGTACTATCTCCACCCTTATCATCATAACAGATCTGTGGTTCTTCTTCCTTAATTTTCTGCGTTCTTATTCCTCTTCTGTTCGGTTTTGTTTTGATTCTCTTTTTTGTTGCTAAGAATCGGATTGCAATGGGATCATAATGATATGAAAGACAGTAACTAAAAAAAGTATCTTCTATCTTTGTATTTTTTGTTTTGTGGGTTCTGTTAAGCGGACGAGAAAAACCGACGGTTAAAGTAAGGGTTATCTGTGAGAAGATTTCTCGTTAATAACATGTGATTTTATTTTCAATTTTTTTCTCTTTAAATGGTGTTCAATATATTTTGCTGAGTAGATGGAATAATGTGATTTCACAAATTCTGTGATGATAAATTTTGCTGATTCAGTTTCCTAATTAGTTTGATCTTTGTCCGCTGCTCTTGTGTGTAGGTTCTTTCAAATGATATTGATCTGTTAAATCCCCCGGCTGAGCTGGAGAAGAGAAAACACAAGCTCAAGCGTCTTGTCCAGTCTCCAAACTCTTTCTTCATGGTATTGAACTGCTTTTTCTAACTCTAATATCGTCTTCGGTGCTCTGGCTTTTGCATTATTTGAAAGAAATTTTTTTGCCGATGCATTTTATCTGTTAGTATATTTTTTCTAGGTTGTTTATGGTGTTCTGATCAGTTATTTTCTTAGTTTGATATCTGATGGCCTTGCTGGGTTTGTGCTGCAGGATGTGAAGTGCCAGGGTTGCTTCAACATGTAAGTTGGAATCTTTTCTTCGTTTCTGACTGCGATATTTAAAATTGTACTGATTGTATTGATTTGACTGTGGATTTTTTATTTGGATGCAGAACCACTGTTTTCAGTCACTCTCAGACTGTTGTAGTATGTGGCAACTGCCAAACTGTCTTGTGCCAGCCCACAGGTGGACGGGCCAGGTTAACAGAGGGTTGCTCTTTTAGGAAGAAGGGAGACTAAATTGTGCTTCATCTTGTGTTTAGTTATCATCGGAGGTTTTGACTGGTTAGTGTTGAGATGGAATCAACTTTTTGTCTATGATTAAGTTATAATAGCTATTTAGATTGGAAGACCTTTTCTCAAAACTGTTCTCTAGACATACAATACTACCTAGTTTTGAATTTTCTTCATATTAATTGTGTATGGTTTTGTCGGATGGTTATTTTCTTTTGAATGTTATAAATCATTGATTGAATTGTCTGTTCTCTAAATATGATATCCTTGTGTTCAGTTGTAATGTTAATGCTCAAGTCTTCAGATTCCTAGTGTGACGTGGCACTGTTTCACAACAGCTTTGATTTACAAACTGGCCTTGACACTAGGGTCTGTCTTGACGTGCAATATTTCAGCGATCCTGGCATTCACTTTTGCTCTTGTGTCTGTCAAGCTTATTTACTAGAACCTATATATATATGTGTGCTCAGTATCCGTTATCTCTGTCTTCAGCCAGATTATTCGTTTGTGTGCCTCCTTTCATGCCATTGATATGTGGTTATTCTTTTGGCCAAAAAATAGGATATGTATTGTTATTCTCTGTTAGTCTGTTAGGATGACTCCTCAAATTACCTCATTAATCATGGAAGAATCTCTGGATAATTTTGATGTTCTAGTATTGCGTAAGGTTGTCAATCATGTACTGCTTGATTGTAGTTTAGTTCTGTACAGGAGATGACAGATTCTACCAATTATACTGTTTGAAAAAAAAAACTTTTGGAACCAAACCATGGTTTGGGTCCAAAAGTACCCAAACACCCATTTTTTCTCCAGAATTGATTTTAGACAAAACATGGTTTCCCAGAAATGAATCCTAGCAGCTTTTACATGCATTTTTAAGATATTCTCATACAAAATGATGATTTTGGCCCTTTGATTATTTCCTCTTTTGGACGTCTCTCGTCATCATTCCTATCGTTTTTCAACCTTTTCTCGTCTTCCCTTCTCTATTCGCTCTTGTGATGGAGCTCGTCTTTTTCCCTTCAGAGCCTGTCTTCTCTATAACCCATAGTGATGATCCCAAATATGGATTTGTCTATTCCTGTATCTGGTAGGGTGAGGTTTGAGGAATTTGAATTAATGGATTTATTCTTTTGGTGCTTCTCTTTTGTGGGTGGCAAATGGGTAAAAGATGGAACAGATCTTTTGGTATTTTAATAAGGCAGGCTAAAGTTAACATGTTGGCCCATCAAGATTAGAGATTATAGTCTAGTACGATCAGTATTCCTAATATGCGTTACCAAAAAAAAATGTATTCCTAATATGCTAGTGCTGTCGTTAAGTTTATATTAATCTTGGGCCAGTTGTTTAGATGAATACTAATATGTTCAATTAACTAACTTTTTTTTTTTACAAAAAAGTTTAGCAATTTGATAATGCATATATGCATGCATCTGGTAACGTCTTGTTTTCAACTTGTACTTTTTTTTGGGTACAAACTTGTACTTTTATTTTAAAACAACATATTTTTTTTATACAAAAAATTTTGGAAAAAGGTTGGGCTTACTCACTATCTAAGGGCAGGGTAAAATCTCCCTTTCTCCTAGGCGATACTAATGTCGAGTAAGGCGAGCTGTCTATTATCCTCAGGTGTAAATTTAAACACTCAAGAGTTAGGATGTCTCCCCAAGTGTCGTGACTGGAACTACAATAAAATAGTATTCTTTAAGGTTCAAACACGCTATTTTAAAATAATATGAAAGAAATAAGGGGATTGGGGTTGCTTTCGCTTTCTTGCGCATATTTAACGGGGATTATTGGTTGCCCACCCGGTTTATCAGAGTTTTATCCCGACTATATTTAAATCTGACTAACGTCACGCAGCTGGCTTTCTTGACCATATTGAGGGCTGAGCAACAGGTGAGATGAATCAGTCTGATGGGCTGCCTATGTTCTTACTCTATTGCACATTGGGTTGGGGTTAGCCCAAACTCATTTGTATCCTGTTCAAATCATTTGTATGCACTGAAAAAACCACGTTCTAAAGATGAGAACCCCAGGCCTAGTGTAACCAAAAAAAAAAAGGAAACCCAGGCCTAGCTTTATAGTGGAGTTGACAAACTTGGTAAAGATGCCATCAATAGAAGAGAGGATCGTGTCTGAAATGGTGATGAGATCTACAATGACAAAGATAGGAGATTATTTATTGTTCTGTTATTCCCGATTGATTGGAAGTTCATAGCTGAAAACACGTTAAAAAGTTCGAAACTCGGTGACTTTCATTAGACTCCTACAAATCCTGCATAGTGGAAACCCAGAAGCCTAAACGCTAACACTCCCTCAGATTGGACAGCCAAACGTTGATTAGTCAGCCCTCCCTCCCTCCAATTCCTCCAATTCCTTCTAGAATGTTTACCATCACTACCTGACATTTAGGCATCGCCTACAATTCTGAAAATGGCGTTACCCGAATTCTCGGGGAAAGAAAAGAGGGTTGGGTGGTTGTCTCACTATTTGGAAAGTATAATATAAAATAATTCAAAGAAAAAGAATGATATATATCTTCCGTCAGGTAGCCATAGCAAACTAAAAAACGCAGATAATTCTCTCTAGTTGTAAACGGTTCAAAGCTGATGCGGAAGTTGGAAGAACTCGGGTTGGATATGGATTAAGCCAGAACCAGTACAACTTTTAACAACACAAACACACACCCAAAAAGAAAGAAAGAAGAAGAAGAATGAAGTCGTCCAAGAAATCAAAAAGAAATGCAAGCGCAACTTGGGTTAGGTGCCAATTGAATCAGCAAAACCACTCCACGGTAGCTGAATTTGACACGAGCATATTTTAAAAGTGCATCATTGCGTACGAAAAGCCAGAAAACTAATGGCCAAAGCAATGTTTGCCTAATACCGCATAGGCGCGTGAAATATAGGGCGTGTTTGGTTTGTATGAAAAGAAGTATTTTTAAACTCAAATCACGATTTAGCTCTAAAAATAACCAAACACTTATCAGAATTTATTATAGAAAAAAATTATAGTTTGGACCCTTAAAGTTATAGTTTATAATAAGTATCTTTCACCATTTTTTACATATTATAAACATGTGAAATACTAATTTTATTACTCTTATATTTTTTTCATATCGTTGTTCTTCTTATTTTACACTTTATATAATTATCATTTATCTTTATCTATTAAAAAAATTATTTTTTAAAATTATTTTTATATAAAATATATTTTTTTAAATTAATTTTTTCTAGAATCTAGAAGCTAATCCAGAGTGAACAATAGAAAAGGCTATCGTTTTGGCAGGGCTTCCACTGGATGCGTCTTTTGGCTTGGACTTATCGTAAGATGACACAAATGACAAGAAGGCATCTATATCAGTTGTGGGCGTATCCTCCAAAAGCAGTTGACCCAAGTAAAAGCCTTTCACAATCTCCCTATTATTTTTAACTGTTTTAATTATTATTATCATCATTACATTTTCTTTTCCTTATGGGTTTCATTTTCCCACTGTCGATAAGATCCACACATTCGTAAGCAACGTCACGCCTTCGCTCACCACACCTTCTCATCCACTAGCACCCATCCCAATATGCCAAGTCACACCCTCGTGTTCTCTTTTCGTCTCTTTCCTCTGCCTTCTCCTTTCACCCCCCAACGTTCTACAGTCTCTTAACATCAGCCTTACAAAACACTCCCATAAAGCTTGAATATATGCCTAAGGAAAGCTGGCTCTCATCTCTGAAACCATACGTTTGTGTGTGTGTGTGTGTGTGTGTATGTGTGCGTGCCTACAATGAGAGAGCTTTGCAGGGTAAGGAACAGCATACATGCACTGATATACATATATAGCAGTAACATAATGGGAATCTTAAACAATATTCTCTAAAGGCAAGTAACTCATCATGTTTGTTCATATTCTGGTATGAACAGTACTGGAAAAGGTCCATCTCAGCGTCCACGTGCTTTGAGATTTGGACGCTAGGTTTGCGCAAGACAGCAGTAAATTAAGTTGCAACTTGCGGCCACCTAATTCGGATTCTGCGTTATCTTTTCACACGTTTGTTTAGTATAATAATATTGCATTGTTATGTATATATACATAGTTACTTGTGTGATGCCCTAACTCGCTTAATTAAATAACTTAGTTATTCAATGGCGTTTGGATTAAAAGGGATTTATTCTAACATACATACCCACACCTTAATATATTCAAGTTTTCAAAGGATTAATCAAGTTCAAACCTACAAATGTACGTATGTAAGGCAAAAACTTGTCCGTTGTGTGAGAATGGTTGTTGGTGTTGAGAAGTAATTAAGGTTGATTATATTTAAGAATAAATGGGGGATTGATTAGGGGGTGGGAGCTGAAAGTGATAAGAGGGGTTCGAGTGTGTGGTGAGAAAAGAGGGACATCACTTGTTTCTTGTCTCCCCTTAATTACTGCTCCCACATGCTCTCCATGGCTTCCCATCTTGCCTTTTTTTTTTTTTTTTTTGGAAACAGAGTATCCTACATAGCTCTTTAATTATTTCCTTCTTTGCAACCTACTATATATGATACTAGTCTCCTCCATTTTCTATGATGCTTATTATTAGAAGCCACTTGAAGGAGTATTACTTAAGTTATTTTGATATTATCTAACTTAGTATATATTTTCAATAACAGTGTGAAATTAATATATATAACAATGTAAAAATTAAAAGAGATTGCATGCACATGCGTACGTGGTCCGATATTGTTGGTTGAGATCAGTTCAAAGTTCAAAGTATAACAGCCACGGCTTCATGATTTTCCAAGTTTTGTGCCGCAAAGGGTCTCATATTTACATGGATCCATTTTTGGTCAAACGTACGTACACTGCCCTCTCTTCTGAGACGCCATTCCCTTTATTTATTCAACAATCTGAATATGCTTCGTCTTAGCTTCCCCCATTATTTTTCTTTTCAAATACATATTATTACATATGTGCAAGGAATCTCCTGTGGAATATAATATACTACATGTATATATACATATCATCTGAATGCATTTAATAGTCCTTAATCATCGTCTCTGTGTGTGTGTGTTCAGACTGAAAAGAGGGTGGGATATACTAGTATACTACTGATATATATGAATGTGGATGATGGAGCTTTGAATACCAGTTTCATTTATGATCTGAACACAATGCAGAAAAATATGTCGGCATGCATGTGCCTTTTCCATACCCTTCTCATTAATATCGTCTCTCATTAAATGTTCTGTCTCCATATATAAACTGTCGCCATAAATTCCTAGTTGATGCTTTATTTATCTCTTCACACTCACACCCTTCTTCATAAAACTTGAAAATAATATATGTAAGTTTTAATTAATATACTATTTAATAAAATAAAATAAAGTATGGCTCACTGTATTTCTCACCTTGCCCTAATATATAGTATTTTATTAGGTAAAGTGAGAATAATAATTAATTTCCTTACTTCTTAGAAAATTTAATAATTGGCTAAACTATGCAAAATTATACTGAATTTTAATTTCAGATAATTGCATATAACCTCCTTAATATTTTAAAGTTCAAATTTAACCTTCCTGACCTTCTATTTTTTTTTATCATTGACCTGTTGTTGTTAATTTATTGTTATCTTTTTAATAAAAATTGCCACATTAGGTTAATAGAAGACATGTATAAACTAATAATTTTATAGTAATCAAATCATTTTTATATAAGGCTTAAAGTGTCATTTATCATTAAAAAAACCCCTCTCTTCTCCATTGCGTTGCGTCTCCTTGCCATATGCAGTGCACCCATTCACCATTCACCTTTCATAGAACATTCTTGAGTTGTTTTACACCTGTAATGGAGAAAGTTGTCTCAAATTGGGGTAGCGTGCGAACCAGAGAAAGAACAAGAAATCTCCATGTTCCTATAGGTGAAAGCATCCCAGTGATCGATCTTAGCTAAATAGAGAAAGGTGATTGAACCCTTGCCATTCACAAAAGCATCAAGGCCTCTCAAGAGGTTTTGGATTCTTCCAACTTGGGTTTTTCCGATTCAAAGGAAGAATAATAAGATTTTCTAAAACTGGACCAATTATAGGAAACCATGAGCGTGTGAAAGGAGTTCTTCTAATTGACGACGGAGGCTAAACAACACTTGTATACAAAGGGTTTCAGAGCAAAGGATTGCAGGGGGTTCTTCTAAGATTTGAAAGGTGAATGCGTGAGTTGTAGATGGGAAGGAGACGCATTGCAATGAAAATTATGGTTTTTTAATGATAAAATGACATTTTAACCCTTTTATAAAAATGATTTGATGACTATAAAATTATTAACTTGTATATGATACCATATAAAATGTCACGCAAGATGCGATGTGTCTTTTATTAATTTAATGTGGTAATTTCCGTTAGAAAAATAACGATAAATTAAAAGCAATGGGTTAATGATGAAAAAATAGAAGATCATAGAGGTTAAATTTAAACTTTAAAATGTCAAAAAAATTATATACGGCTGTCTTAAAATTTAATTTTTTTTGTATAATTTAACCATAATAATTTGTTATCTCTTTAAGTCTCCCCTCACAAAGGGAGACGAAAGGCAACTTCATCGTATATGATTATTTTGTTGCCTAAACCGTTATATATATTTTTGAAAAGTTCACGTAAAGACAAATTGCCTTTTTTTATTACCTTCTAGAGAGGATCATAAATAATTAATTAATTACCAGCTGAACAAAATTATATTGGTTACGTTCGTTCTACATGCATTTGTATAAAACAAGATGAAAACAAATATTTACCTTTTGCCTTACTGTAAAGCTGTGGTCGCCCCCAGAAAAGTAGAAAAAACAAAGCTTGATAAAATTATTTAAAAAAAAAACATGATTTAATAAGGAATCAAGAGTTGTCTTCAGTGATTAATGATTGAAGATCATCTCATGCTGTAATCGAAAACGTAAATATCAACCCCCAGTGAACAATGGGCCAATATATATATATATATATATATATAATCTCATCCCTTTCATTGTAATTATGTAGTATGTAGTTTCCATTAAACTATGGACTGGTTTAATCTTAATACCGTGCGTGTGTAGCAGTAATTCCTCGTGCCCCGTATATATTGACAAAATAAACATGTAGTTATTAAGATGATGTTGATTACAGATTAATAATTAAAACTGTTAATCAGTATATGGTAAATAAATATTGAATTCATATGATTCAAATTAATGAATTGCTATTCGGTCTCGTGGACATTTATATTTCACATTTATAGTACACTTCCTACATACACACATGTGAATTGATCGACTCTAGTTTCTAAGATTGAATATAATATCTGAGTCAGTTCCAAAAAAACAAATCTGTGACAACTTACTGCTCACTCATCCCTAAATCTACAAATTCATTGTTATATATTCATTTGGTTATTAATATATGATTTATTAAGTTAGTTAATATGATATAATTTTTTTAAAATATCATAATTATATTCCTTAACTCCTCATCGTGTTTGATTATTATTCAGAGAGTATCAATATAGATAATTTAAAAAAATAATAAATATATAAAATATGTCTTATATTTATGATAAGGATTAACTTTATAATTAACTCATATATTAAAAACCGGAGGAATATAACTAAATACTACTAATAAAGTTTCCATTCGACTTATTATCATGGAAAAGAACTAAATACTACTTAATCCCTCTATTTTATAAAAGTGTCACAAAAATATTTTTTACATAGACGAAGAAAAATCATAAAATGATATAATCTTCTTGTAAACTTAATCTAATACTACTGTGTATTTACTAGAATGCCCAATGTATTTTTTTTAAATAGATACTACTTGATCATTAATGGCTAATGACTGCATTAACAAGCATTTAATATCTTCTTGAAATATGAAAAATATAACACACATCATTAAACATGGAAAGGAAACTTTCCATGACACTTATCATGACTTGTGAGACACACACACCCTTCTTTTTACTCTCCACAAATCATAAGTAAGACTCCTTCCATCGTCATTTTTAATGTAAGAATGAAATAATTAATTTTTAGATATTTAAAAATTAATTATTTATAAAAAATGTATGTTAATTTTTTTAAAATATTATTTTTAATCATAGAATTAACTCACTCATGATATAAATTTTTTTAACATGCAATAAAATAGAAATAATTTATAAAAAATTATAAATTTAAAAAATAAAATAAATTAAAATTTTATATTTAAGATTAAAATAAATTTTTTAATTAAATATTATATTTAAGGGTGGAGGGGTGTAAGAGAAGACAAAACTCACCCTAATTTGAAAGGTAAAAAAAGCAGGGGGCAGGCGCACACTTGCCTGAAAAGGGATGGGACGTCCGAGTTAATGAAATAGGAGGGGCCATATTGCTATAATGAAGTGCCAAAAGAATTAAAAAAAATCAGAGAGACCCCCAACTACCACTGCACATTCATTTAATCGGTTGACTTTCTGTTACAAGTTCCATATTAATAATCACATTCATAATGCAGCTGGAACATAATCAAATAGAATAAAATAAAAACCTTCATAATGTAAGGGCGAAATAATTTAATTAAGTCCGTTCACATGAAAAACCCCCCAACGTTTCATTACAGATTTCGGTTGCAATGTTAAAATACCCATTAAAACATTTGCGTGAATATACTTTGTACATAAAAAAAAAAAAAAACTAACGCCTTACGAGTTTGAATTTTTGTGATTGGATTACTATAGAAAGCAATTCCTCTGTTTTTCTGTGGAAACCATTTCTTCCTTTTCTTTCTTCCTTTCTTTCGTTTTCACTTTCTTCTTCGATTATTGTTGGTACAGAAAAAAAAGCCATTCAAAACTGTAACAACCATTCGTAGAACCTCGACTCGGTCATACTTTCAATCCGTAAAGCTATAACCTTGGCTGCTATAAAATCTTCTCTCTGTTCTCTCTCTTTCTTGGATCGAGCTTCAGAAACTTGTTAATTACATCAGAGTGTAATGAAGGCATAAGCTGGGTTACACACTCAATTTTGTTCTGATATTCCTCTGTTTCTCGCTTGTCTTCTTTTAAGAATTCACCATGTCGTCTGTTCAAGTGTCCGCACGAACGGGACGACTCCGACAACGTTACGAAGACAATTTGCGCCTTGTCTCTGGGTATGTCTTTCTTCTTCAACCCACAGCATATTTTCGATCTTCCCATACATTATAGTCCTTATGCAATTAGTTAGTTAGTTTAGATTCCAGATTCTAAGTTGCTTCGTGTAGATGAAGATAAAGATCCACCTTTATCTGTCCCTTCGCTTCATTCTTCACCTCTTTCTCTTCATTCGTTTAGTGTCATACATAGTATAAAAAATTATTATATTCGTATTCAGGAGTGGTTATCTGACTTTTTTTGATGATTCGAGAAGGGCATCTCCGTCAGTTTTGTATAATATAATTATCTTATTTGCTCAGGTTTAGCATATTTCCCTGTATTTTCCATGCTTGTCACTGGCAATCATATCACAGCAGGGGGCCACATTATCATTGACTTAACTAATTAAATTAATTTCTTCAAATTATGTGTTCTGTTTTGGCCTGCATCATTATTATAAAAATATAAAGTCTTGTTTAAGAGCAACATAATTGCAGCAAACAGAGTACACAACTGGGGTAAGTAGGATTCATATCAAAGACGTTGATGATTGCCAGGAACTGCCAAAATGGCCAGTCTCTGTTTGAGATTCCCTTAAGCAAGTGCAGAAAATAACTCCTGCTGAATATTCATAAGCAGCTCACATCAGTTATTCTTTTTTAAAAAGCAAGCAAATCTTTCAGCACAGTTCTAGCTAGCATCTAGATAGTAGAATACCTTTCAAGCATCTATAATTTGCAATGAATGGTTCAAACGAAATTGCTTATCTGTGCATTCCATACAATCAGATGTATTCCGTATAGATGGAAAAAGAATAACAACCATCAGAAGGGAGATATGGAGGACATGGTAGAAGTTCTTATGGTTTCTTCACCAAAACGCAACGACCTTGTATTCCCAAAGGTAATTGATCTTGCCTATGCTATTGTCCTTCGCTAGCATGCGGTATTTCCCTCATAAGCTAAGTTTTAAGTTCTAACATGGTTGTGGTTTCAGGGGGGCTGGGAGGACGATGAGACTGTCATGGAAGCTGCTTGCCGGGAAGTTTTTGAAGAAGCTGGAGTCAAAGGAATACTAAGAGTAGGTCCAATTCTCCACTTCATGAATGTAAATAAAGAGATCAGTTCATCACGGAATGTTTCAGCATTAAAATGACATAAACATGGACTAGTTCATAGCGTACATTTAGAGGCACAAAAATGCTGAATTTTGTCCATATTAATTTTATGAAATGATAACTATGGTCGAATCCCCCCCCCCCCCCCCCAAAAAAAAGAACCAGGTTGCAAAAATTTCCAGTTTTATTTCTGATAATCACATCTTCTAAGGCAAATAATACAGTAACACTATAGATACAGGGCGAATTTTTTGAGGTCTGAGTTAAGACAATTTAGAATATATAGGCACGTTGATTCAAATCCCCTTAATTTTACCTCTCTAAGAGTTCCATGAATTTAGCTATGGATTTAAAAAAAAAAAAAAACCCATCCTCCATCATCAACTCTAAATCCCGTACAACTTCACAAAGAGGCAAATACAGAGGATTCCGACATGTTCAGATGGTGTTGTGTTAAATTTTTGAAATCATCGTTAAGTAAATGGCTGACTTACTCTTCCTTGCTCAGGAAACTCCCTTAGGAATGTGGGAGTTTAGAAGCAAAAGCAGCCAGGACTTGTGCTGCCTGGAAGGAGGCTGCAGAGGATACATGTTTGCCTTAGAGGTGACTGAAGAACTTGATACCTGGCCAGAGCAGAAAAACCGCAATCGTCAGTGGGTAAGTCTGCCCAATAAATCCACATAAGAAGGACTAAAGTCACACATCAATTTGTTAAGATGTTCTAATGATATACTTACATATATAGCAGTTGTTTTTACTTTTTGACAGTGAATTTTTCAAGCATATACGATAGAGGAATGCTTCCATTAAAAAACCTCTTTGACTTAACTTAATTGCATATCTGATTACGTAGTTGAACATAAGGGATGCATTCAGACTCTGCCGATATGACTGGATGTGTAGGGCACTGGAGGAGTTTTTGAGAGTAATGTCAGAGGACAGAAGTCTTAAGAAGCAAGATGCGCCAGTTGATCCTCCTTCAAATTCAATATCAGATGTCTCAGAAAGTCAAATTATGTCATCTAACTGTTATAAAATACACTCTACTACTCAACACCATAGTATGTCTTCTAAACCCAATCTCCTGGCACTTGCTTCTCAAGGGATAGCCGTTCACTTGGGTTTTTGACATATTCTGTACCCTTGTGCCGTAGGTTTCTGTAATGAATCAATTGTGTCCAGTAAGTCCTTCCAATTTGAAAGAGAACAAACTGTAAAGTAACGGTTTGGGTACACTATTTGGCCGTGGACTTTTAATGTAGTTTCTTTTGCTTTCTTTCCTTGTGATTATGTAAAATATTATGGTAGATATCTCCAGCGATTCATTCTTCATAGGCTTGTAAGTTTTCTGCTTCCAGCTTCCCCGCCATTCAAAATGAAGCCTGTAATATCATCATTTATGAGATTCTGGCCTTGTAACAAATAGCACAGCCAAAATTCTATAGTCTTTTAAGGTGAAGCTCCAATTACTTCATGCTACTTGGTTAATTTTTTCCAAGCCAGTAATTCCTATAAATCTTTCTCCATGTCTGTCTCTAAATCATCAGAATTACACTTGAATTTCGATTATTCCAACAAGAAGAAACTAGGTATCAGCTGGAATATATTGATGACAAACGTTTTTAAAGTAGTTGCAAAATACTGAACTTACACACTGGCAAACAAACTGTCGCAGGATTTCAATGAACAAATGTATCCTAGTATCCCATAACTAGGCAAATCGACAAGTCAAGCAGATAAATTTTCTCTCTTATGATATGAATTTGCCATCAATTGTTACGATGTGATGTGTACTAACAATGATAAAGAAAACAAACGGATACATATCAGAGATTTCTCACTCGTAAACTAAATTATCATTTCAAATTATTAGTTAATTGATAAAGGACGGTTCATTATTTTCTTAGAATCATCAAATACAAGTGGCACAGACGGTCAGTGTCATCAGACATGGGATCATTATCTTTCAGCAAACAAAATGTAGGTCCGGCAGAATTATTAAAGGTTTAAAATCACCTTAAGAGTCGCATTTTCCACCTGGACACAAGCGACTAGTGAGAGCCATGCTCCCGCTTGTAGCTGTAGTATTGTAGATGTAGGAGGGTCCCTATTCCTAAAGTTCAAACTGCTCTTTCACACTTGAATATTAATCAAAACAAGTTTTAGTATTGCTAACTAGATAGCAACATAAATATTTTATTTTTCAGATAGCTCCTTTCTCCTCCTCAAATACAAGGGAGCCATATATAGAACGTTGCCTTGCCCACTAGTGCAGCACATGGGAAAGAAAAGCAATACCTCGAGCTTAGGCTCATGTTCTAAGAAGAGGATGTCCCAGAAAATGAAAGATGCCCTCTTATCATATGTAACCACTAGAGGACAAAATGAACGAATAGGATTGGGATTGCCCACTGCTTTTTATTTACTTAATCTTAATTTCTAAGGAAGAATAAACTGCTCGATACTAGCATTTGAATTTCTGGTCCATGCTTACTTGGTATGTTAGGTGCTATGTATGACTTTGTTTACATTTTCCTAGGAACATTTTCTGTTTGTAAGCTTACCCATTTATAAATGCATTATGCGTACGTTTGTATTCATTATTTTATCAGTGTTATCCTAATTGGTTTTTCAACCACATGGGAATGCTGTGTTTTTGTATTTCAAAATTCAGACCAACCAATAGGAATAAATAAAATGGGGACGATTAAGAATTTCCTCACCTGTTCTCACTCACGCCGTGAGAATAAGAAGATCGAAATACTTTTTTCCCTTCATACTCAAACTTGAAAAAAATATGACAATTTTAAAATAATTTAAAATAATACACTCTAATATCTTTAGTTTGAACTTCGATAATATGCAACAGCCGATTACTACTTCAATATTGTTTATGCGAATATCATAAAGCATCATTGACTATAATTTGCTTATTTTGCCGATGTGGGGTTAAGAGATGCGTTTGGACAGGCATGACTAAATGCCATTGAACAAGACAGAGTCCATTATCAATCAGGAACCTGAAATAATGAACAGTATCAAAACCAAATATTCCAAATCCCAATGGAACTTTGCAAATTGGGACGGCAAAAAGTAGCATGAAATTAAAAAGTGCCTCCTCTCACAGATTTTTCAAAGTTCCTTGACCCATCTATATATTTCATCATTTATCTTAACCATTTGGGAATCATCTTTGATTCCCTTTATGCCGTTTCACACTAGATTGACAAGCAAAAGAAAAGGAAAGAAACTAATAACCAGAAGCCAAGTATTGGTCCATGCGTCATCATTCCAGACCGGAGCACTTAAGTATAATAGTTCCATTGTCACACAGATATCTTAGATGTCATGAAACCTAAAATCAATAAGAATATTCACGATGTTTTTGTACTATTCAATCTTTCTGACGGTCAGAGCTTTCCCTAGATCTTTATATAGTTCATCCACGTTATAATTAAGGATGAGACATTTGGTCAAAGTTCAACCACCAGGTTTTGCAACTGGTTGTCACTAATTAAGAAATGCCTACTCATTGTTTTTCTCAAGAAAGTTATGCCTATGTGTCTTTCTCACATGCTCCCCTACATGGCTTCAACTATCGTATTCTCTAACGTAATGGAATAAAAAGAATACATGCTAGCTCCTAACTTGGAAAAATTATAAAAGAAAAATACTGGCAATAATTTATATCACTATAAAAAGTGAACTTTGGTTTTTGACAAAAAGAAGGGGAAGAGTGTAAGACTGGAACATATCATTGATTTGATAGCTCGAATTGGTTGCACATGGGTTAGTAATGATATTCCCCAAGCAATCCATTATTAAAAGGAAAAGTTTATTTAGACACTAATCTAATAAACACTTTTTTATATATAAGGACGCCAAGCTTGCAATCTTTACTCACCGTCCCAAGTGTTTAATAAACATTTCGTACCCCCTTAATTCCTAAAATACCCACTTCAACTTCTTAGCCATTTAAAAAAAAATCCTAGACAAAAGCAGCCTTCGAGAGTGAAACAGATTGATGTAGTGAATTGTAACTCATGACAACACATAAAAAAGAAAATAAAGAACCTATCGTTTATAACTGCAATTCATGCGTAACGAATAGCATTCAAGAGGTCGGATATATTTTTTCAGATTGGTACAATCATTGCACCAAACTGACAATCGTTATTTCAATAATAGGGTTCATCATGTTTCGATTGAATGATTTGTTACTTCGCACAATTTTTAACCGCAAGTCTATGCACATAAAAAACACAAACATTTAAGATATTTGTATAGACACTTAAATCTTATTTCGCTAATATTGCAAATTAAATTTTGGTTAAAGAAAAAATTTTAATTTTGGCCTAAACTGGTAAGAAACTGTAGATTACGTAAAAATGTTTTAATTCAATTCTTTATGAGAAAATTTGTACCACTACCAACAAAGAATCTCGGCAATAGGAGCATGGTAATGCATAAGCATGCAACTAAACCATGAATAGCCTGGACATAGCACCCTCATAATTACTAATGATAATTTCAAGTAGTTTATTCTGGAAGATCTTACCTTGTATGAAATGAATGGGCCCTTATAATCATCAAAACAGAGCATGGAGGCTCTCCCACCTGCAAGGATCATTAGAATGTGCAACTGAGCTTCTTACGAACTTGAAACCTTTTCTTTTTCCCCTTTGGCTAATCAAATAAATGAGAAAGGCCGTCAGATATAAGTAGTGTTTCTAAATCTTGTTAGATTGAGTGTGGAGTGGACATAATTAGCTCCTCGTTCATGCACAGTCCCATGATGTTATAGAAAGGTCACATGCAGCAAACTTGGACTATATGGACTATTCCATGGCGGAAGGAACATCTTAAATAATATTTGGTAGTTCAAATCAAATGATATTTTCTAAATGTGCCATTGATTGAAGAATAATCATGCCATGGAGTATCCTGGGGAACATGCTGTATGGTCCATTTACAATTCTAATTATGCCACCCACTAATAATTTTCTTTTCTTGTCATCTCCTAATTTAATGATATCTATCTATATATGTATATATATTTTACATTGCTTCTACCTATCCCATCGTTTGAAACTCATTTCTTATAAGAGTTTCCTTAAAAAGTGATGATGGATCCTGTGGCCCTGCCCGCCTTTTTTCCCCTTCAAATCAATGACTTTTCTTTATGATAGATAAGATTGTTCAATTATGATATAACTTGGAGTAGAAGCTTATACATATGTGTATCTAGATAAAGCTACAAAAAAAAGAGCACATGTTGGCGCTAATTCATAGAACAAGGACAAAGATGGAAATAAAGAGAATGTTAGGATGTTATTGTATTTAAACCCCAGGCTCACATGCTGACTCCCACGACAAAACAGCTAAACACCAACAAAAGAGAAGTCATTGCATGCCCTTAACCCAGTCTCCGCTCTCTTCTTATTTTCTCTTGTTTACAAATATACTATCATTTACCCGTAGACTTGGTGTCTTTCCCGTGACTCTTCTTCCAGTTCTACCAACCATTTTTCAATTTCCGGTCTCTTAAGCATTTTACCGAGCACTTAATGAACCCATCAACTTCGGCATCGCCTTCCAAGGCGAAGAGGAAGCAAACAGCGACAACAAGCGCCAAGACACCAGAACAACAACATGGAACGGCGTGGGGAGGAAGGTACCTGGGTGTTCGGAGAAGGCCGTGGGGAAGATACGCGGCGGAGATTAGAGACCCTTCCACCAAAGAAAGGCATTGGCTTGGCACCTTCGAGGAAGCTGCCTTAGCCTACGACAGGGCAGCACGCTCCATCCGTGGTTCTCGCGCTCGAACCAACTTCGTATACTCAGATACTCCTCCTGGCTCCTCCGTGACTCCCATTATCTCCCCTGATGAAGAAACCCACCAGAACCACGACTTTTCGTCTCTCTTCGCTTCGAACTTGCTCGCTCAACAACCCAGCCCTACTGATCGGCCGACGGAATGCGCCCTCTCGGGCGGGTTTTTGGGCATAAAGGATGCTGATGCCTGGGCAGTTCCTTCGGCGATTTATTCCCAACAATATCAATCACCCACGATGGACGTGCATAACGTGCCCCACTTCCGCCAACTGTATGATGATAGCAACACTGAACTCCCTCCATTGCCACCGGATATTACAAGCTCCATAGGTTACGAAATGGGTCACGAGTTTTATGATAACAGCTTTGGATATTCGGAGCAAAGTACAGGAACTGGATTTGAACCATCAACGAGCTGGCCTTCGTGCTCGTCTATGGGCTTGGATTCGGGCGATTACATGCATAGCCCACTGTTGAGCACAATGCCAACGGTGTCAGAAAAGTTGCCGGAGGGTTTTGAATTGGGAAGTCCCTCGTATTTCTTCCGATTCTGAAAAAAATGATTCAACGCTCTGCTAATTTCGTGGATGGCCTCTTTGTTTTGTGCATCGAGTAGTTTTACAACTTTCGAGTATGTAAATGAGTCGTGTGTGTAAGTGGGCTTTGATTACCCATACGTAATGGGCCTTCGGGCTGGCCCATATTCTGCTACTTTGGTTTCTGTCCAATAATAATGATCCGCTCAAAACACACCGTTTTAGTTTTTACCACGGCCGAAAGATATTGCTATGAAGTTCATTTCGTTGCATATGCTTCGTATGAAAAAGTTTTAAACATGGCTTGAAAGTGACAAATCTAAAAAGCTAAACGACAATCTGTAATAAATGATCGTTACTTGGCGTGTTTCTATAATTGAAGGACTTATCTGATTATTTTGATTTGAGGATAGAGAAAAATAAGCAGCGAGCAATTCAAGCTCGCATGAGGAAACTGGAGGGGGAGACCTATCTAATCCCCCGAGCTAAATAACCATAGGGAGGAAATCAATTCATATCTGTCTTTATTGACAAGGACTAGAGGCACGCGTGTACTTTTATTATTAAATTTCAAACATAAGATCAGGATGTAGCAAATTATACGCGTCTTTAATTAATTACATGCCAACAGGTCCTGTCTAGCATAAGATATTATTTTTTTATAATATGATAAATATATATTTAATATCTAATAGTATTTTAAATATAATTTTTTCTAATAAATAAATATTTATATTTTAAAAAAAGTATATATGTTTCAAATAATCTGTAGTGAATCTTATATTACGGGGAACTAGTGGGGAGTTTTGGAAAAAGGGAAGAGAAGAGATGGTTTGGTTGGAAAGAAAATAATCATATACTTAATTAGAAAACCTTTTTTTTTTAATAATGCACAAGTATTTGTAAGGTTACCTAGGCCTGGACGCCTCTCTTTGTATGAATCTAAATATCCATTCTTCGTTTTGTGAAGAATATAATTAACCTCCCATAAAACTCAACCTGTTGTATAAAACCTTTTTTTAAAACTTAAATAATTTAAAATAAATTATTAAAATTTATTATCAAGAGTTATCTCAAATTTATTTAAGAACCTGTATTTATCTAATATTCAATAAGTGTAACCATTTTTATATCTAATTTATTTTTAATTATATATAAAAAGAAAAATATTTCTACTTAACTAAAAATATATTTATAAACACTCTTATCTTTAAATCAATGTTATTTTTTTTTGTTATAAAAAATTTAAAAAAAAAATTAGGCTTACTTAAGATTTAAAGGAGGAACAAAGTTTCTTTTCATTCTATGCGATATTAATAGTGGGCATTGTCAGCTATCAATTACTCTCAGACATAAATTTAAATTTTTAAGAGTTAAAATATCTCTCTAAATATATTAACTAAAATTATAATAAAATAATATTTTTTAAAAATTAAATATATTCTAAATAATTATATATTTTAACTTATAATTAGTAGAACTTGAAAAATAACAGTTTTAAAAAACGTCATAGTGACCGGGTTTTTCCTAACTTACCTTTTTTGTGTGAAAATGGAGTCTTTTGCCTAGTCATGGTTGTCGTCACGCAAGAACTTTGACTGGGACATCTATCGTCTTAATCTGAACCGAACCTAAAAATCGACAATTTTCCATTCATTGAATAATTTTGAATACCACCCTGCCCACACGATTTTTTATTTTGTTAATACCAAAAATTGTTGCAAAATGTATGAATCATATTTAGAATAAAATAATTAATATACAAAAAATAAAATGTCCCCGAAGTAATTAATATGTTCAGATCCTATCCGCCACCCTGGACAGATAAACACGCATCAATTTTCCTCTTTTTATGGGAGCCGTGCAGCGCATGTGTGTGGGCATTTACAAGTTCCAATTCTCTTGCGATGTTTTGTCAATTATATTTATTTGTCGTCCTCCTAATATATATATATATATATATATATATAGTTTATAAAAATAAATAAATAGGAGGGCAAGCTAAAGTTGGACGCTCAAGTGGAGCGCGATGAAATACACGCGCCAGGGGGTTCCCCCGCAAGCGCGGGCAATTCCGCATCTACTCAGCCCCCATTTACGCCACGTTGCATCTTTACTTGTCTATTTATTTATTTCCTGTGGATGATCGATGATGATGTATTCGCATCATGTCTTTTTGCCGGAGAGGGGTATTCAGTATTCACATCATTTGAGAACAATAACACAAAGCATCCTGCCAATTGGATCGATGTCAAAAATAATTAAAGGAAAAACATATGTGTGATTATATTCTGATTCCTAGTGTGTCAATTCCGCTATTACACACACTATATATCCCATGCACTATTAACCTGGTATATGTTCCTTGCTTGTGAGATTGTATGGAATATAGGATGTGGCTACGAATATTTATTAACTCCTAACTAATTATTTTTTTCACTGGGCCAATAATTATTTTCCTGTCTTATCATGCATTCTCCACTCACTCCGTAGACCCCATTTTTTTAATAAAAAATAGCAATGTGTTATTTTAGCCTTATATACCGATTATTAATATAACATATATTTAATTAATTTATTTAAATTAATAAAATTGATTAAATTAATTAATATTATATATTTTTTCTATGACACTTTAATAATATCTCTTAATTTTTTCTACTCTTTTATTTAATTATGTTAGAGGAGTATTAATATGAGTAAATATAAAAATATTAATAATTATAAAAAATATATTTTATATTTAGAATCAATATTAATTCTATATTTAGATCTTATAGGACAGAAGAGTATCACATAACATATGTATAGTTGTAGTCATATTTATATGGTAAAAAAAAGATTTATTTTAGTTTTATTTATAAGGTAAAGAGTTAAATTTTTTATATTAATATATAATTTTATTTTTTATTTATATATATTGACTTTATTTTTATTTTGTATAGTGTATATGAAATAGTAATAAAATTAAAAAAATTATTAAATTTTATAATATAATTAATAAAATTTAAAATTTTATTTAGTCTCATAAATAAATAAGATAATATGAGTATATAATAAAAATTATTATGACGGCCAAAATTATTAATTATATTAATTACTATTATGGTTCAAAATCGTCCCCTTCCCCCTAACAATGGGCAATGCATGTCCTCCACTCACTCTTCCTCCTATAGTTGGGGTCCTACATCCTACGAGACAGATGATAAACTCACGCGCAAATCACCTGCGTGACGTTAGCACGTGCTTCTACTGTGGGAGATGGAGATGGAGATGGGAAGTTTCTCTGTTTCAATATTTAGTGTCATTTCGAATTTAATTGGAACCTGAACTCACCGAGATATGAGAGAATATCGGATTGGTTGAGTGGCTTTAAGCACGCACTCAGGAGTAGTGACTCAGCTTCATTCCAGCTCTTGGCTGCGCCTCCTCATGGAAATGGAATCCGGACTTCCCGCTCATCAGAGTCCTTCTCAGGTTAACACTTTCATTTGTTTTTTGCTCTGCCATTGTTTTGAAATTGGAATAAATACGAGTGTCGAAAGTGTTTTTGTATGATCAATTTGCTTCTGAATTTCGTTTTCTGTTGGTTCATGCTACGGTATGATCTCACTTGCCTTTCGGTACTGTCCTAATGCAATGGTTTGAATTTAAATTTTGCGAGTCTTCCTTGCATATGCTTCTGCCTGCTTTTGATTTGACTTGGGTCAGTGGAAGTGTTGCCGAATTCTTTACTATTTGCTCTGCTTTGTATTGGTTTCCGTGCTTTTGTTTAAATTCTGGTGTAGACTTCCCTTTTCATATGCCTATTATATTTAATTCAATCTCTAAATTTTAGTAGAGGAGAATAGCATACAAATATATTTGATGATTCCGTTTGTCGTAGCATAAAATCTTAACATATTCATTTGCTGTAGAAATTGAGCGATACAATTTCGATAGAAACGCACTAGAGTGAGCCATATTTTCTCAGTTACGGTATCCTATCATTAATTTCTCATCGTTTCAAGTTTATTTATCATTCTCTTTGATTTAATTGAAAAGGTTGATATTTCGGCTGAATATAAAGTATTCTAAAGCCAGTTAGGTGTATCTTTCAATGGGTAGACCGTGGCGGCCAATGGAATTTTGACAGAAAAAACATGATTTTCTCAAGAGACGGTTAATATTTTGTTGGTTCCTTGAGCTTGATTGAAGCGATGGGTTTTCAATAATTCACCATCGTTGTACTTGTCTCCCCAGAAATGGAAACTTTGCACGTTTCTTGTGTTTTGATGGGAGTTAGAGGAAAGGCCCGTAATTATAATCTACAATTTATTGAGATCAATACATCAACCTTTTGATTTATCAAGTTCTATTATTGTATTTCACGTGAAAGTAGATGTTGTTTGAATTTTTTCTCCTGTTCAATATGTTAGCTATTAACAATTGATGTGCTTTCTTTAGAAAGTTATTGTAATAAATTTTCTACCTATTAAAATGTTTCTCTATATATAATTCTAACATATAATATTTTGATTCGTGGCCACGGATATGGCACTGTTTCCTTTTTCAAATATGTAATCGTTTGAATCATAAAAGCCTAATGGTTTTCTTATTTTCTGGTGCTTTGCAGTTTTCATGGGTAAACCTCTCTAGGAATTTAATATTGGCATATCAAAGCTTTGGGGTAGTATACGGAGATTTAAGTACATCACCTCTCTATGTTTTTACAAGCACATTTGAAGGGAAGTTGCTGAAGCACTATGATGAAGAGACCATCTTTGGCACATTTTCATTGATATTTTGGACTCTGACATTCATACCCTTGCTTAAATATGTTTTCATCTTGTTAGGTGCTGATGATAATGGTGAAGGTATTATGCGATTAAATTCTGCATTCCCATAGCATCTATTTTTTCTTCAATTTTTTTTGGGATAGTGAAAAGGCTATAAAGTTTATCCTCTGATTATAATACAACAATTGTTAGGGGGGACATTCGCTCTCTACTCACTGCTTTGTAGGCATGCCAAGTTTAATTTACTTCCCAACCAACAAGCAGCTGATGAGGAGTTGTCATCCTACAAATACGGTCCCTCTTCACAGGCTGTAACCTCTTCCCCACTAAAGAGGTTTCTGGAGAGGCATAAACGGTTAAGAACAGCACTACTAGTTGTGGTATTGTTTGGTGCTTGCATGGTCATAGGTGATGGTGTTCTCACTCCTGCAATTTCAGGTAAGTTAATATGTTAATTTATATAAATTTGGCAGTGCATCCCCAGTCCTCAAAGGATAAAAATTTAAAAGAAATGGAGAAGAATATGTTAATTTTAACTTTTGGGTTCTGACTAGCCAATGGGCTTCCAATAGACATTAAGGACTCTCCAATGTTATATTTTTATATTCTAAACTTTGTAGCTAAAATTAATTATTACTTTAGACTAAGCTTTCTATGAATTTTATCCAAATGTATATAAGCTTGCTCATAGGTGCTCATCGAATAGCCTTAATAGATTGATCTATTATTGCTTCACTGAATTATTGATAGTTTGACTTGTTATATGAGGATAATCTGGTGTATAATAAGAAATTAACCACCCACCCCACCCTTGCCTTGCAGTTCTATCATCAGTATCAGGAATACGAGCAACTCAAAAAAGAATCACTGATGGTGAGTTCTTATTTGTCGTAGTTTGTTTAAGATGTTACGATTCCTCTTATTGCTTTACCAATTTTAAGAATATAAAAGCTGGCTTACCATGGAAATTCCATTTTATTTGCAGGTGTACTTGTCTTGCTTGCTTGTGTCATCTTGGTTGGCCTGTTTGCGCTCCAGCATTTTGGCACCCATAAAGTATCATTTATGTTTGCACCAATTGTTATAGTCTGGCTTCTTTCGATTTTTTCTGTTGGGCTCTATAATACAATATATTGGAATCCAAAGATAGTTCGAGCTTTATCTCCTCACTATATCTTCAAATTCTTCATCAAGACTGGTAAAGAAGGCTGGATTTCTCTTGGAGGGATTCTTCTCTGTATAACTGGTTTGTCTCTACTTCATGAATGCGCTTTGACTCACTAGAAGCTGAGATTTAAGCACTAAGACCTGAAGTTCACTACTAGCTTAACTTTCTAACAGGAACTGAAGCTATGTTTGCCGATCTTGGTCATTTCACTGCTTTGTCAATCAGGGTGAGCCTGTAATTTGACTATGATTATTTGCAATTGTGAAAAATTTAAAGTATCTACATTATTGTATCTTTACTGCACTGGTAATTAGCATGCAATCCCTTTGTGAAGATGAGAAATTTATAAGTTTTTTTTGGTTCTTGTGCAGCTTGCATTTGCTTTTGTAATATACCCTTGTTTGGTAGTGCAGTACATGGGTCAAGCTGCATTTTTGTCTAAAAATCTCAACTCTATCCATAACAGTTTTTATGACTCAATACCTGGTTGGTTAATCTGAATCTCTGACTTACTGATACCTCTGTCAAAACTGAACTATTGAAAATTGTTTCAATTATTTTACAATTTTGTATGCCTTCAGGACCTGTGTATTGGCCTGTCTTTGTTATTGCAACCCTTGCAGCCATTGTTGGTAGTCAAGCTGTTATCACGGCCACTTTCTCCATCATCAAGCAGTGTCACGCACTTGGTTGCTTCCCCCGAGTCAAAGTTGTACACACCTCAAAACATATATATGGACAGATCTACATCCCAGAAATAAACTGGATACTTATGATCCTCACTCTTGCTATAACCGTTGGATTCCAGGACACAACCTTAATTGGAAATGCTTATGGTAATTAATTCCTTTAATAGTATCTCTCTCATTCACTCCACAGAAGCACACATTTATAGATCATTAATTCCGTCTTCCTTTATTTTTTCTTTTTTATGGCTAGTCATGTTCTATACTTTGTAGCATTGGGGATCTTGGACTTAGAGCCAAGTTGGTATTGTATGATTGTGTTGACTTCCTATAATGTGTGGCTGGGTTGATAATTTAGTAGGATCAAAGGACAAAATAGATGCTTAAACTGCGTTATTACTGACTTGAGACCTGAGGACTGAGAGTGTAAAAAAAAATGAATTAGTTCAAAAATAGAATACCACATAGTAATATCATACTATATCAGGGTTCTGCATTGATATGCCGGTTCCACAAACTTCCTAGTAAACATGCTCTGAATTTGATCATTTTGCTTGTTTGCACCAGAATGAACATGCGTTAAGTTTTCAATTAAAAAATTCCACGACACTGAATCTGTGGTAGAATTGCCTTTCAACACATAGTATATCAGCTTTTCAATGGAGAAAAAAAGATTCATCCCAAGCATCAGAACTGAACTTTTGTTTGTGCTTTTTAAAAAAATATTACTGATGTTCATTCTTATTGGGTATTTGGTTCACAGGACTTGCTTGTATGACAGTCATGTTTGTGACCACATTTCTGATGGCTCTTGTCATCATCTTCGTCTGGCAAAAAAGTGTTCTGCTTGCCACCATATTTCTTTTATTCTTTTGGGTAATAGAGGCTGTATATCTATCATCAGCATTCACAAAGGTGCCTCAGGGAGGATGGGCTCCTCTTGTCCTGTCATTCATCTTCATGATTGTCATGTATGTATGGCATTATGGTACTCGTAGAAAGTATACCTTCGATCTCCACAACAAAGTTTCATTAAAACGGTTATTAGGATTGGGTCCCAGCCTTGGCATTGTCCGCGTCCCAGGGATTGGTCTCATCTACTCAGAACTGGCAACAGGAGTACCTGCAATATTCTCTCACTTTGTAACAAATCTCCCTGCATTTCACAGGGTGTTGGTTTTTGTTTGTGTAAAATCAGTTCCTGTCCCATACGTCTCACCTGAAGAACGATTCCTTGTTGGGCGAGTTTGCCCCAGGCCCTATCGAATGTATAGGTGCATTGTAAGATACGGGTATAAGGAGATTCAAAGAGATGATAATGACTTTGAGAATAAGCTCATACAGAGTCTAGTTGAGTTTATCCAGATGGAAGCAGTTGAACCACAATTCTCAAGCCCTGAAAGTTCTTCACTTGATGGAAGGATGGCTGTAATAAGCACCAGAAGCTTAGAATCAACTTCAACATTAATAGTGTCTCAGCATGAGGATGTTGATGTGGACGACGACTCCATCCCCAGCAGCAAATCAACTACCCTGAGAAGTTTGCAATCCATTTATGAAGATGATAACACACAAACCAGGAGGCGTCAAGTACGATTTCAGCTACCGAACAATCCGGTTATGGATCCTGCTGTGAGGGAAGAACTTTTGGATCTAATTCAAGCAAAGGAGGCTGGGGTTGCATATATTATGGGCCACTCATACGTAAAGGCTAGAAAGTCGTCTTCATTCTTGAAAAAGCTTGCGATTGATATTGGATACTCATTTCTACGGAAGAATTGCAGAGGTCCAGCCGTGGCCCTTAACATTCCTCACATTAGTCTCGTCGAAGTTGGGATGATATACCATGTCTAGTTGTTGATGAAATCTTGCAACTTGATTGGTGGAGGTAAGGGTAGCTCTTAGAGATGTTTAGAATTGGCTATTCCGCTCTCACGTGGGAATATGCATTTTGACACAGGGTAGAGGTTATGGCCATGTCTATCTTTACTTTATGCCACTCTCTTTCTAATGTGTAAATCACGTAACATCTATGTGTGCTTTCTTTATAGATATTTCATTTTATAGATTCTAAGGATAAGAATCTCCCGTTCATCTTTTTCATGCAATGCTCGTTGGCAAGGTTATGAACAAGTAGATAAGTCACGATACGATCACTTTCACACTCCCCATGAGTCCTTAAATGGGTAACAAAATAATTGAAATAGAAAGCGATGTAAGTGATCGACTAATGCAGCTGTCATTAACGGTGGCCCTGATTCTATGTGGTTTGTGAAAGGAACAAGTTAGTGTTTTTAGTGTGTTAGACATTTCCTTACAAGACTGAGGATTATGAAAGGGCATGGAATGATGTGATTAAAAAAAAAAGGGCAAAAGTCGGTAAAAGAGAAATAAAAAACTATGCTAGTTTACTGTAATGCAAAAAGTTATTCATGTGTATTTTTATCTTATTTTAGTCTGGAGATGCTGTCACCAAATTTTTCGTGTTAAGAAACAGATCTTAATAATCGTGTGTATGTCGAAATTAAAGAGAAAAGGGAATTCAGTGGCCTAACCATCGAATTTTCCATTTGCGAGAGAGACTAGGAGCATCTATGGGGGCCGCAAAAGCAAAAAAAATAAGGTGGTATTATTATGGGCTACGACTACAAGTCGCTCTCACTTTCAGTAGCCTTATTTTTTTAAAATAAAAAACGAGGTTTATTGATGAAATAGTAGTGCCACGTGTTTTTTTTGCCGTATGCACCTCTGTCTGGTTTTTGAAGTTTATAAAATTACTAGAGTTAGGTTTGGGTTCTGAATATTTTAGATAAAAATTTAGAGCCGTAATAATATAGGAATAATAATATCAATATAATATCGATGGTTATTTATTAACTTTAATTTAATCCAGCCATCCATTGTGACGTGGACCATTCGTGAAATCGACAACTGGCGAGTGCTGACGGCGACAAGTGGGGAATGGGAGCCCTCCCAGCGGGGGAGAGAGCGGGATAACGGGCTTTGGAATGATTTAAAAACATGATTTTATAAATTTTTTTAGCAAAATTTTAATTTAAAATTATTTTAAAATAAATAGTTATATTTATCTATAATCATTTTTAAGTTAAATTATAATTTAAAATCATAATTTTAAATAAACTGCTGAAATTAATTTTTAAAACAGTAAAAAAATTTATAGACTATTCAATTGTTATATTACCCCTACTTTTTCTTATACTCTCTCATCTCTCTTCTTTACCATTTCTCTTCTCTCTTATATTTTCTCTACCCTCATTCATTTCTCTTACTTTTAATTAAATTATATTATTTTTAATAATTTATTAATATAAAAAATTATTTTAAAAATAACTATTTAAATAATTATTTATTTAGAATTATTTTTTTATAAATTATTTTCTAAAAACACCTTTCTATATACTATGTAAAAGTCTATTTTTTTCATAACCTTTTTCTTTAAATTTTATCCAAACACACACAACATGTCATGATGGCATCTATTCGGCTCATTTTGCAAATGCTTTGAGATCTGAAAGCTCAGGGACGTGTGAGAGAATGTTGGGTTGCGATGCCTTCGTTCACGAGCTTCAAGCATGCACAGCGAGACACAGGGGCTCCGATAAACGGCTCCTTTCGGGTTGGCCGAGCCCTTTATGGAGTCGGAACTTAAAGTTCCGACTTCCCGGCCTCCTCCTCAGCTTAGGGTTTCCTTCTTCTTCCTTTCCTGTAATTGCACATTAAACAATTCCTTTGTTGTACCCGATTGATTGTCGTTCATTTACCTTGTTATCCACTTGTCCTTAATTTTCATCTCTTCCGATGCACGTTCTCAATGCATGCTGTCATGTATTCGTGACATTCATATTCGCGCTTTCATGTTCAATTCGTTCTTGTTAAAATTTCACTACACAAGGTTGACCATAATGTTATTATTTTCCATATTCTACTGAAAATCGATTCTTGATGCATGTAAATGCTGGTTTTCATTACACACACTCACACATAAAGCTTTGATTTGAAAGCTCACTTTAGCTTTTCAAATTGAAAACCGTTAGCAATGAAAATATTTTAGTGACAAATAAGCTGTAAATATTCAGTACATGAGCTTTCGAGCACTCTTCACTTTTCTCTTTATATATTGTACAACTAGAGCTTACCGCGTTATTTTTCTTTTTTGGCATTTTGCAGTTTTCATGTATCAGCCTCTCCCGTAACCTTATATTATCGTACCAAAGTTTTGGTGTAGAATATGGAGATCTAAGCACATTACCTCTATATGTTTATACAAGCACGTTTGGCGGAAAGTTGCAAAAGCACGTAAATGAGGAAACTATCTTTGGTGCTTTTTCGTTGATTTTCTGGACCCTTACCTTAATACCCTTACTTAAATATATTTTCATCGTATTGAGTGCTGATGACAATGGTGAAGGTATTCTAAGACTAATATTCAACAGACAGATTTGTCATCCATTATTTTTCATCTCCAGATTGCCTTTCATGGAAACAAAAACATAAGACTATCAAGTATCCGCTCTGATTCTGTTTCCAACGTTTTCAGGCGGGACATTTGCTCTCTACACCCTCCTTTGCGGGCATGCTAAGTTTAATTTTCTTCCCAAGATGATGAGCAGCTGCCATACTATGATACCTAATCACAGGCTGATGCCTCTCCACCACGGAAGAAGATTTTGGACAATCATAGGAAATCCAGAGAGGGCCTGCTCATTGTAGTACTGTATGGTGCTTGCATGGTGATAGGTGGTGGTGTGCTCACGCCAGCAATGTCGGGTGAGATGCCAATCGGGTTTTTGAAATGAGCTTCTCATAATATCATTTTGATGTAATCTTAGGTATCAACTGCAATTACCAATTTGCGCGGATTGCCACTTTTCCTTTAATTACCCGAGAAGGATATGGACATGCCATATATTATTTATTAAGCAATATTTTTGAGCGCCAGCTTGGTAATATTGTGAAACGGTTAGTTACAATTGTGCATTGCTGAGGCGAAAAGGAAATTTGAGTCATCACGGAACTTCCAGTTTTATCCTAAAATTGATAACTAAAATAAGAATCAAAATAGACCAAATGGCCAATATCCTTGAAAGCACTTCGTTGTGTACATTTCTATTTCTAGGGAAGCATCATTTAGTAGCTCAAAATACAACGTTTTGGTTTATCGAATTACTATTTTACCAAATCAAATTCATATATCATAACATCAGAAGGTTACCTCTTATGAGACTGTCTAGTAAGTTAACTACACCTCATCCTTGACTGCAGTTCTAGCGTCAATATTAGGACTGAGAGTTGTACAGAAAACATTGACGCAAGGTTAGTTATTTCTCTTTATTTGATCTCCTTTGTTGGACATTTTAAGGTATGATGTCCTTTCTTGTCCAATCCTATCGGCTTGAAAGTTGGCTTTGTTTCAGAAGTTTTATGTTGTTTGCTCGCAGATCTTGGTCACTTCACCGCTTTGTCAATTAGGGTACGCATATTCTGAAATATAAGTTCTTGTAATATCTATACTAGACGATCTGGCCCTTTATCCGCGACTGGAAGTTGTATTACTTACAGCTTTTTGAATAATGCGGCTTTTAATAGTTTTTTTTGGGTATATCTGGATAATGATAATTAGAATAATCTGAAGAATATGCAACTATTTATCTCTACGACCCTGTAATCGTTCAATATTTTGTGTGCAGCGTGCATTTGCTGTTGTTATATACCCTTGTTTAGTAGTACAGTACATGGGCCAAGCGGCATTCTTGTCCAAAAACCTCCATTGTATTCCTAACAGCTTCTATGGCTCTATACCTGGTTAGATCATCTGACTTAACGGTGCTGCTTGCTAGAATTTAGTAAACTAATATTACATTATTTGAGCTTCTTTATGTTACTCGTCCTACAGAACTTGTATTTTGGCCTGTATTTGTTATTGCCACCCTCGCGACAGACAGTTGTTGGGACTTGGGAATCAGGCTGCTATAACCGCCACTTTCTGCATCATCAAACAATGCCATGCATTTGGTTTCTTTCTGCGTGTCAAAGTTGTGCATACCTCAAAACATATATGTGGGCAAATCTACATCCCAGAAGCAAACTGAATCCTTATGATCTTGACTCTTGCTTCAACTATCGGATTTCAGGACATAACGTTAATTGGAAATGCTTATGGTAATTATTCTCAACTGAAGAGTTTTTCTTACTTTTGGTATGCTTGCTTTGTCATAGTATGCTATACTTTCCACCCAATAACTGGTTGAATTTTGGCCAATTTTTCTCTGGGGTTGTCATACTAGCCTATTTCCCAGGATAATATTTGAGTGTTTGGAAAATGCCAAGAATCTGTGTTTCTTCGACCGAGCACTCAAATGGCATGTGTGTTTTATTTTCTGAGTGATTCTTTGGTATTGGGGGACCAGGACTTGCTTTCGTGATGGATACATTTGTAACTGCGTTTCTGATGGCACTTGTTATTGTTTTCGTCTGGAACAAAAGTGTCATGCTTGCCGCAGTGTTTCTTTTGTTCTTTTGGGGGATTGAGGGTCTATACCTATCAGCCGTGCTCATGAAAGTTCCTCAGGGAGGGTGGGTTCCCCTCGGCCTATCTTGCTTCTTTTTGCTTGTTATGTATCCCTGGTATTATAACACTATTCAGAAGTACAACTTTGATCTGGAAAACAAAGCTTCATTGAGACGGGTACTAGGCTTAGGCCCCTACGCTTGGCATTGTTCGTGTCCCAGGAACAGGCCTCATCTACTCAGAACTGGAAACAGGAGTTCCCGCCATATTTTCTCACTTCGTCACCAGCCTTCCCGCATTTCATAAGGTGTTGGTATTTGTTCGTGTGAAATCAGTTCCTGTTCCACGTCTCTCCCAAACAGCACTTTCTTATCGCTCGAGTCTGCCCCAGACCATATCGTATGTATAGGTGCACAGTTAGATATGGATATAAGGACATTCGAAGCAATGATGGAGACTCTGAGGTCCTGCTTGTACAGAGTGTCGCAGAGTTTATCATAACGGAAGCAATGAAAGCACAGTTCATAAACTATGGGAATTCGGAGATAATTTGTTCGAGTTGCATTACCTCACAATCAAGTTCAAGCCTAACATCGTTTGTGCATGAGGATGCTGGTCTGGACAACAACATTTCCGGTGGATCTTTAAGCCAGCAGAGTTTCGAATCTATGATTGAGGATCAAAGGCTAAAACTTGTGGTGGGGAGCCAATTAGTGGAGTTTCAGCTGCCTTACAACGTTGATATGGATTCTGCAGGGAAGAAGGAGCTTTCGGATTTGATGGAACCGAAGGGATGTGGAATTACGCATATAATGGGACGCACAGATGTGAAAGCAAGGAGGTCGTCGTCGTTGTTGAAAAAGCTGGTGATTCATTTTGGCTATTCATTTCAGAGCAGGAATTGCAGCGATCCGGCTGTTGCCCTTAACATTCCTCACCTTAGTCTTATCCAAGTTGGGATGATATATTATGTATAGATCTCCTTCAAATTTTGCAGCTTCCTGGTGGGGCCATTGTCTTTAATTAACACCCGCGTTAGTAAATTTATGTTGTTGCAGGGACTAGGGAGGGGCTAAGAACGCTCCATTTCATTGTCCACCGTCCTTCACTGCGTTCAATTGCCCCCTAGCTTTTAGAGATTTCAGCTCCATGTCAAATTGTAGGAGCTAAATAATTAATTCATACGTGTTGTATTAAGAGTTAAATCAGACTTATCATGGAAAATGCAACAGAAATTTCTTTGGTCAAGGTTCTTAAATCAATAATTTTTGAAATTTGAATAATCAAATAATAAAAGATGAACTGAACTATGCATAATAATTAAGCTTTTTCCAGACTTGTAAAAATATAAAGATTCCTGCATTAATCCAAACGGGTCCCGATGTACCCGCCGGGCCTTTCTCCAATTTGGACCGTTTGGTTAGGAAGAATTGAAGATAAAAAAAACCATTACCTCGACAGTTATAAAAAAAAATCATTACCTCGACAGTTATAAGAAAAAAAAAATCATTACCTCGACACTTCCATCTAACCTTCCTTATTCCATTATCGTCTGTTGACTATTCCGGAGCTAATACGATGAAATGAGAATGGAGGAATACAAAGAAATAAATAAAGAAGAGACCTCGCAAAGGACCCACGGGAATTAAAATGCCAACCTTCTCGCTCCTTCTCTCCTCTGCAGTAATTTGTGCCAAAGAGCGGCAGCGGGGCCTCCGGGATCCGCCGAAGTAAACGTATTTTGCCGGTGCAGTCCTTCTAATAACGGCTAATCGCAAGTCACGCTGAATGTCATTAATGCGTTTCGTTGCCTTCTGATCCAAATTAAAAGGTTCACGTACTGCCTTTACCCAATTGATTCGTCGCCTAATGATCTGGAATGCCAAACCAGTTAGTTACTTTCTGAGTCAAACACTGGCCACAACTTCTCTGCTCTACTGTGACTATCTTACCCGCTTTTTCTAGTCTGCTTTTGTTCATGGTTTTCACTTGAAGTCGATTCGACTGGAGATATTTACTGAGAATCCAGGATGAGTTTTCAAGATCTTCAGGGCGGGCCCAGGCGACCTGCTTCACGAACTCAATCGCCGTCGCAGGCTCTGGCTGCCGGAATTTTCCAGATCAATACAGGCGTTGCCAATTTCCGACGACTCGTTGATTCCATTGGAACCGTCAAAGACACCGTCGGTAACCGCCAGAAGCTGTATGTTTCTGTCTACTTTCTTAAACTGACTGCCCTTTTCTTTTTAAGTTTTTCTGTCGCGATTTTGTTTGTTACTTAACCGCTGTCTTTGGATTTGTGTACTATTTGGTAGGCACGATACGAGGCAGCGGATATTGCAGCTGGTGAAGGATACTTCTGCAAAACTCAAAGCCTTGAGCGATTCCGATCTTGCTGCCCATGCCGATGTATGATTTACTTTGTCTCACTCTGTCTTTGAGCTGTTTGTTGTTTTTCCTAGCCTAATTTCTGCATCTCGAGTGACTTTGTTACCCATAATAATTAACCCAATACTAGATAACTAGAAAAGGGAAGAAAAATCTGCCCCGAATTTGATGCTCACATTTAGGCTCATTCAAAACATATTGGTTAGTTATACTTGTGCGGTCAAATTTCCTAAATGAGGGAAAGGAAAAGAATTCTGGCGAGTTTTTGTTCCATTAATTTTCTGTCCTTTGTTGAACAAGTCTGGTAAGAAAATTGAAGATGCTAAGCTGGCGAGAGATTTCCAAACCACTTTACAAGAATTCCAGAAAGTGCAGCAGCTTGCTTCTGAGCGCGAATCTACCTACCTTCCTGCTGGTCCTGCTTCTTTACTAGCAAGGTCAAATGATTTTTTACACAATAAATATGCTTCTATACTTTCAAAATCGCTATGCCCCCTTTCTTTTTCTGATTCCAGTATTTATGTTTTTAAAAAACAGCTCTGGCTCTGTTGGAGAATCAACTGACATAGGTCAGGAAAGCCAACCTTTTATCCGGGAACAAAAAAGGTACAAGTGTCCGCTACTCTGCTCAATTTATTTGTCCCATACTCAACTCTCTGGTTGTAACAAGAGCTGTTACTGATGGTCTGATTTTCTTGATCAATGATAAAAATGAAGGCAGGAGATACGCTTATTAGATAATGAAATCGCATTCAATGAATCCATGGTTGAAGAAAGAGAACAGGGCATCAGGGAGGTAGAGGTGCAAATTGGACAAGTAAATGAAATATTCAAGGACCTAGCCGTTCTGGTTCATGAGCAGGGGGTGGTTATTGGTAAATGAAATTACCATTGTGCATAATGGGAATTTATATAGCTTGCCTTTTGTTGCTGCATCGTTTTGGCCAACTTTTTGTTGCTACGTTTAGTTTAATTTTGCTTCGCTCATATAGTTTGCTTCATCATGGCAGATGATATTCAATCAAATATTGATACTTCTGCGGGTGCAACAACCCAAGCTACTACAGAGTTAGCCAAGGCTTCCAAAAGTATGAAATCTAAATCTTCATGGGTACGTTGTAAAGACCTTGACATAGTAATACGATCTAATAAACATCTGACAATTATTTCCTCCAGTCCTAAACATAAACATAGTAGTTAGTTGGTGGATTTCTTTTGATCCTAAAAGTAAAACCACAATCTCCTTCATCATCCATCTTTATTATTTTTTCCCAAACTTCTTAAACCTATGTAAAATGTTTAACTAGATCTTACATTTAAAGATTGGAAAGAATACTATGTAAGTGTTTGGTTCCACGTTAGAAATCATGAAAACCGTGGTTTTGGTGATTTCCTACACGAAACCAAACACATTCTGAAAATTTTACTTGCATCTTAACTAAGCAAGTCGACTTTATTAAAATTAGAATAATAACTTGCAATTTAATATCTGCGTATGGTTTTGTCGCTGCATACTACTCTTACATCATCCTGATGATTTATGGATATTTGTGTTACTGTGCAGTGTTGGTGGGTGCTTATAATTTTTGTTATAGTGGTGGTCATCGTGCTTGTTGTTCTCATTATTTAGTACGCAAGTGCGTACATGCTGTGATGGGGATGATTTTGCGGGACAGACTTTTGGCTTGTTCAGTGTCACCTATTTTGGTGTGAATTTGTTGAATTTTTCTCTTATGCCCTGAGTTCTTAACCGTGTCAAGACTTAACGAGTGTATGACGGCCCTACACAGCCAGCAGTTTTGATATGTAAACTGACCGTTGCTGGAAGTTGGAAGAAGGAAAGGAATAGCGATTCTACAAATAGCTGGCCGGCTATCTAATGTAAAGATGCTAGAGTTTGTAGATACTGCTGAAACTTGAGAGGTTAATTTCTTTATATGTTGCGATTATGGGGTTTGGGGCTGTTTGTGTGCACGCCAATCAATCCATTTCCACAATTGGATCAAATTAAAGACAATAGAGAAGGAAAGGAGGCAGTTGTTGTTTGTGTTTACCTGAGTGGGGAAGATGCAATTCAGTTCCGTTTTTCTTTGGGCCCTAAACTATTATTTATTTTTCACTTTATTTTTACTACCTGAATTAATCCTATTGAATATCTTTTCATCTGAAAAAAAGGCAACACGAATTGCTTATTTGAATTTTAAATTTTAACATGTGAGTTTTTGCTAGCTTGGAATTTCGAAAGGATGAATGCACTCATTTGAATGCCTCGTCCATTTTAACATGACCACTTTTTATTAAAAAACAACTGAAAAAGAAAACTTTGCAAGCGCCCCAGAATCCAGATACTTCGTTATTGTTAATTAGTCTATAATTTTTGACATTGTCATTAATTTTGATGTTATTATTTTATTTTATATTTATTCCTTTATATAATGGGACCAACAACTATGGTAACTCTTAAAGCTGGATGCAGTGTTTTTTTTTTTTTAATTACAGAATGTCGCATGATTTTTATTATCGTAAACTATTCTCGTATCAAATATTTCTTTTAATCAATTAAAAGAGTCCAGAACTCATTTTTTCCATAAACGAGCACTAAAAACAGGAAAGCTCACGTTAGGATTTTCAATCTTTTGAATAAAGAAGAATAGATCCAGACCTCGTCACCGCCTTCTGACTTTCTAGAGGGGGGAAGGGAATGCAAGAAAAGCTGGTGACTTGCAGAACATGATCGGGTTTCTGGTCTTGCGAAGGTTGCCGAAGATCTCACTGATCGCCAACCACCTCCGACATTAGGCGAAACTCAATTCTCACACTCTGATCAGCCATGGCGGCCCTCTTATATCACATGTTCTCGTCGTCTGCATTGGTCTCACTTGGTCTCTACAACCTCGTCGCCTCCACTCGCTGCTATATCAAATCCCCTCATTCCTACTCCGCCAAACCTTTCCACCCTTTCCCCCCTTCCTCCTCCAATACTCAGAACCACCGCCTCCGTCACCTCCCTCTCTATCTCATCTCTGTCTGCCTTCTCATCGCCTTCGTCCATCAGCTCATCATTTCCTCCGATTCCGACCCTCTCGTCAAAGGCCACGCCCCAGTTCACCGCTTCACCTCCCTCCAATCCGCCGCCGTCCGCTTCCTCTTCCTCATCCTCTCCCTCTCCCTCTTCCTTTCCGATTCCTCCACCCTTCTTCCCCTCCCCAATGATCTCATCTTTGCCCTCGCTTCTGCCCTTTTCTTCTTGCAGTACTCCGTCTCCAGGGCCTCCGCTTCCGTCCAGACCTCCGATCTCGAGGCCAAATGTGACTCCATTTCTGCCCGCATTTCAGCTACCGCTGCCCTTTTGTGCTTATTTATTGCTTGTAAGCCCAGGCTCTTCGTCGCGGATGTTGGTTTGGGAGCTTCTATAATCTTGCAGGGGCTCTGGTTTTTGCAGACCGGATTGTCCGTGTACGTTGACGCATTTATTCCTGAAGGATGTCGTCGTTTGCTTGATGTGGTAAATGGGGTTGAGGGATCGACCAAGTGTGATGTCGACGAATTCAAGTTCAGAGCTGTGGCTATTCTGGATCTCTTGTTTTTGGTTCATGTGATGTTTGTGGTGGTCATTGTCATGATCACTTATGCTGTCGTTGCAAAGAGCGTTGGCACCAGGAGATCTAGCTCCTACGAGGCCTTGCCTAACAGTACTTCCCCTTCAGAAAGTAATCATAGTCATATACAGATGAAATCATTGACTGGCACGCAGGCTTGAATCATTCCTGTCCTTTTTCCTTTTAACTGTTCAGCACTTCTTCCTGATACAATCCCCTTTTCTTTTACTTCGGCAGTATTAGTATGATTGTTGTGCTAGGTCATGATCTCTGAGCAGAACTACAATATATTCCGCTTAAGAATTTTGTAATCCGATCGAAACATAGGGACTTCTTTGTATACAACCAATGCCTATTTATTGAGTTCAAGTAGTTATCAGCTCCCTTGTCCTTTTTCCTCTTGAATGTTACTACTTTTAAATTGCATTGTGCTACTTAGTTTCATATCACTAATTTCAAAAGGTACATAAACCCTTGACCTTGACGACAATAATTTTATAATGAATGAATTAAGGAATTGCTTACACATTTCTTTGGGTAGTATAAGCCACCCATTATGTTCTTCAACAATTGATTTAGGCCTTGTCTCTAAGATACTCTTAGTGATATTCTTTAGGAATTTTGTTTTTTCATTGAGCCATTCATCCCACATGTTCTTATTGATGATTTATTTTGCATAAATTATGATCTCACGACCCTGCTGGTGATGTGCGTACCCAATTTTGCAGTTAAGCTTTAAAGATCTGTGTGACCAGAATCTGCTTATGTTTTCTGGGCTTAATCCAGTTTTAACACTTTAAGATTTCCTTGTGGTGTTCCATTACTTGCTCACAGCATATACAATCAATCATTAATTAATATGCAGGTAGTCTCAGATGCCTGAAAATTGAAAACACATCCTAGAAACTAGGGCTAGCCAATAATATTCACTGTGGTCTTGGTTTTCTTAAAGAGTTTATATGACTCCGCTATGGGAAGAAAATCATGCACTGCAACATCTTTTTGGTCTTTTGTTATTGTTTTGGACTTTGGAGGCTGAAGCTCTAATAGCTCAATTCTTTGCCAGAGTGGTGTTAAAGATCCTCTAGTTCTTGAGGAATTTATGAACAATTTTGTTGACTCCATGTTTTCACTTCTGACTGTTACTTATTATCCTTGGGACATACTGGTCGAGCATGTGGATAAGATTGGAAAATTTGTTTATCCCCAGTTCGGGTCCTGACTGCTGAGAAATCTTTTCTTTTCTTTTGATTGAGAAAATGATAGTTTGCATGATCCTCCAAGTAATTTTCGGGTTGTATTAGTGCTGAAGCCCGAAGGCTCTCTTACTCTCTATCAGTAAATTAGTATTCTCTGCGGCAATTGCTCTACCCTCAACACATAAGTGAAAAGCAATATATCCTGATGAAGATATGTCTCAGCGAACATTCTCCCACAACGTGATGAGTTGTGGTAATTGGCATGGCTATGACGTCGTGTTTTTTCTTAATCTATCTGTACTATTTAGGCACAATCACCATCTTTTATACTAAGTTACTAACCCTTTGCTTAATGATGCCAATCCTCATCGAATGTAGACAGAAAGACCTTGGCTGAGCCGGTGGCTATATTTGATGGTTAATCCATGTCTACAAGCTGGAAATGGATCCTATCACCCTATTCTCATCCAAGACAGAAGTTACTAGCACCAAAGCTGGGTGTGACCATGCATTTCTTAGAGATTTGCCGTCTTGACGTCAATTACATAAAACTGTTCTTTCCTTTAATATTTTTATATGATTGTTTTGAGCTTTGCCGCCTTTTCTTCAACTAGATTGGTCCTAGATCTTGCTGAAGCATTCGGCCTGCAGAATGTAGCTAACTCTGCCACAGTGAAATCCCATCTCCACGAACTAGACAAAAAAAAACATACATATGTAATGGCCCGGCATGCAACTCTGGGTTAATGGACCAAGTTACCAAGAGATGGTTGTAAAATGTTTATTAAAGGTTTTAGAGAATCTTTCTATTCTGTCTAGTGTGTACTCTTGCTTTTTGAATTCGCCCCTTTTCACTGTTCCTCTCTGGGCAAGAAGATGGCACCGACAATACAGATCTCTATGCCATGTCTCTAGAGGGCTAAAAGCTTACCAACACACAGTTGATATAATTGTATAAAATTTCACTAGATCCCTTATACTCAAGTTCAAGAATAAGAGGAGACATTTATATGGACAGAGATAGTTATGAATCTTAAAATTAAATTAATAGATTGTTCATATGCTTAAAAAAAAGAGGGCTAAAAGGTTAATTTCACATAGGGGGTTGGGGTTGTATTGTAACTAACCATAATTTGGCCGGGGGGGTTATTCCGAACCTGAAACACATTTGTGCAGGAGAAAAGGAAGTCGTATTTTTTCTTTCTTAATTTTCTCAATAAGCTTTTACTTTCGGATTGTATGTAGATGCATTTGACGGCCATGTTTTTCTTATTCTAGGAAGGCGTAGTTCTACGTCACAATTATTTGTTAATGACGAAGTTCCTCTCATTATTTCCCACTTAGTATATTCTTCACCGTTCATATAGCATATCCCATTGCAATTTGCCAAAAGGAGGCTATCTTTCTGTCACCGTTACTTTGAATTCAAAGTTGATCCGCTTCAAGCAGATCACGAATGACCTATCTAAGACTATTCTGAAAGGGAACAAAAACAAGTGATAGTTTACCTTTTTGTTAAATCAATTATCTTAAAGCGCAATTAATCAACTCAACTTGATCTTTGATTCTAATATAAGCATAAGTGTTATTGTTGATATCTGTTAATCTAATTTTAGTGATCCCTCCGTAATTTAACAGAGAGATTTGCGAACCCCACGGAGAATGATGACGTGATGATTCTTCGAAAATCAACGGTGGAGATAATTCTTCAAAAAATGTGACGGCGTTCCGAGTTGTAGTGGATCATATACGGGCAGTTGTAGGAGTACCGGTCGCTCAAGTTCTACGCTTTTGCCTGCTGTGGTATTGACCCGACAGCTTATTTCCACATCTTCCTTAGATTTGGGACATTGCTTTAGGCGCCTCGTTCCGGACCAAGAAAAGTCTCGTCCCTATTTTATTATGAAAAGTATAATGCTGTTTTTTGTTTTTATCAACTTCGTTTAATTTTGTTTTGCATTCACACGTCTCCCGTAGTCTTTCATTCTGTTGAAGCCAAGCATCGATCCTACCAGTTCCAGTTGCCGGGTGTTCTGAGTTTCGCTTGAAGAGGGAAAAGTTCGTTTTCTTCTTTGAGAGGTAAATTAGCATCCTTCAAGCCTTTTATGGCTCCTAATCATTCGTAAGATTCATCATCTTCGATTTTGTTTTTTATTTCTGTCTTCTTTAGAATGGTTGGATAGGTTTCTTTTGCCGACGCATTCAGTTGGATCTTTTGGGTCAATATTCTTGTAAAATTTCCAGATCTGGATTCTGTGGGCAAGCATGTTGGGTCTGGAGCTACCTCGTTTTCTATTGCCTTTAGGTTTGTAGTTTTAACCTTGATGCCTCTAGAAGATCAATTAATATTAGTCCTGTCTTGTTTCTCCCCCAATTAAAGTGTCCCCTGAATTTAGTAAAGTGAGAGTCACAGTGCAAATTAGTCTTTACTTTTTGTAGGATCGGACGAATTCTGCTGGTGTAGTGGTGTTATCACTTGTAATTAGTTAACCCTTGCTACTTTTCAATTTCCTTTCCTTTTTTGTCACTTTGTACGTCTGTTAATTTTGCTTGTAGATTTCTCTCTTCAATTCCCATCTGAAATAACTTTTACCACTTATCAATTATTAAGGGTGAGTTTAATTGAATCATTTGATTTATGCTTGTAGGTGACACAAGGCTGCTTCTCTTATGAATTCTAACTTTGTTTACATCAAGTTATGTTAGCATGCTATCCTACTTGGTGCATACAAAAAAGGCTATTTCTCATCTCCTTAGCTGATGCCTGATTATTGAGAATTACTATTTCGCACGCTAGCCTACTTGAGAACTACTATCGACTGATCATACGCCATCTTCACATTCCTACTGCATGCAAATTCTCCTTCACGATCCATGGGGGAGTGGATCGTTGGAGCGTTCATCAACCTTATCGGAAGCATTGCTATAAACTTTGGAACAAATCTTCTTAAGTTAGGCCATAACGAGGTAGGACTAATCTTTTCTTTTTGTTGGAACTTTTTGTGACGTGCCTTCTTAATCTGCCGTTTTCATTCTGTAATGAAGTGCAAAACTTTCTCTTGTGATGACTTATATTTCAGATTTTAGCTGCTTAAAATGTGGATAAATTTAGTTAATATGGGTTTTCTGACCATTTAATCTTTCAATTTTTTCACAGTATGTTAAGAAAAAACTATTTTAACAATATGAAATAACTGGGAGACATTAAGTTGATGGGCTATTTTTACTGCAGAGAGAAAGACATTCTGCAATTGGAAGTGATGGAAAGCTGGCCCCAAAGCCTATTATATACTTCCAGTCATGGAGAGTTGGTATTGTCTTAGTTGCATTTTTTTATGGGTTTTGCACATTATACTTCTGTTGGCTGATTCCTGGCTTCTGATTTGCATGCATAATCTTGATATGCAGGAATTGTAATTTTCTTTCTTGGGAATTGCCTTAATTTCATTTCCTTTGGGTATGCTGCTCAGGTATGATTTGTGTATTGTTGATGGGATTTCAAGCTCAACATATGAAGTGGTTTAATTTTTCTAATAAAACAATATTTTTTTGGGTGAGTTGATGCATATTTTGTGAAATTACGTATTCATTTTTTAATTGGTTGGGCACATTCCTTGTGCTCCTGATTTCTTTTTCTTGTTCTGCCTGTCATGCAGTCACTACTTGCAGCCCTGGGGTCTGTTCAATTTGTATCAAATATAGCATTCGCCTATTTTGTCTTGAACAAAATGGTGATTGTCAAGTAAGTTAAATCAAATTTAGATTCCTGTCTCACGTTTCATTTTTATCACTCTTCATTTTGGTTGTGAATTCCAGTGGCTTAATTTTTGTCATTTAAACAGGGTACTGGTCGCCACAGCCTTCATTGTTCTTGGAAACATCTTTCTAGTTGCTTTTGGCAATCACCAATCTCCTGGTATATTTACCTGGACATGTTTTCCTCCTGTTCTTTAGTAGAAATCTTGAGTGGAATTTGTATTTAAGATATATAGGAAGGAGCTTTTCTAGATCTTCTACTGTGATTTACATTTGAATTAACTAGTTCTCAATGCTTATTGATTGATAAGATTTCATTCCTGCTAAACTCAGTGGTTATTTGATTTATTAAATATTCATTTAAAGAAATGTTGGTGGATGTAAGCTGATGTATAATAAATTGCTTGCATTTCAGTTTATACACCAGAGCAGTTGGTAGAGAAATACTCCAATATTCCATTGCTTCTTTACCTTCTAGTTTTGATTATAGTTGTTGCTGTGCATCACTACATCTACAGGTGATTACAGAAATCTGACCTGTTGTTGCTTCAATCGAAAAATAGCTTCTTGTGTTATTAACACATGGAATATGTAGGAGAGGAGAACTTCTACTTGCTGTATCAGGACAAGACCTCAGCCCCTATTGGCACATGCTGCTGCCATTTTCCTATGCTGTAGTGTCTGGTGCTGTAGGTTCTTGTTCAGTGTTGTTTGCAAAATCCCTGTAAATCAGCTACTCTAACATGTCAATTTGCTATATGATCCTACAGTTGTACTGATGTCTGATGCAAAATTCTTTTTGACATTTGGTAGTTCAAACCTTCTACGACTGGCCATGTCTGGTGGTTATCAGTTGCACGGCTGGTTCACATATTCCATGCTTCTTTTATTTCTTAGTACAGCTGGATTCTGGGTAAAAGCTCTAAATGTGTATATGTGTTTTCCACTGTCTGCAGATGTTATCATGAGAGAAACTTTTGTATTTGATTTTGACCCACTTGTAGTGAATGCTTATCCAGTCTATTCTTATGTGCAGATGGCAAGGTTGAATGAAGGGTTGTCACTGTTTGATGCAATTCTTATTGTTCCCATGTTCCAGATTGTTTGGACTTTCTTCTCTATCTGTACAGGATTTATATATTTTCAAGAATATCAGGTTCACTCTAATTTAATATTGTAATTATTTTTTTGGCAATTGTATAGTTTGAAACCATCCATGTTCATGTCCTTTCCCTTCGTTGTTGTTGGTTCTTTTAAAAAAAAATATTGAAATATGGAAAAAAATTGACAGAAGGATAAACTTGGGTAGTTTCCTGCATTAAGTTCCTCCAGTAGTTAGACATGCAGGTGATAGGTGGTTTATAAAATGTATCCAGTCATTTGACGCCTAACTCTGGAAGCATGCAGTTCTCAATTTGTAGGTTAGGTATCATTATTTGGATAGATGCCAAGTGTTTTTGGATCACGGATTTAGGTGTCATGCAAATCTTGTCTTCCTGAAAACAGGTATTTGACGCGTTGAGGACGACAATGTTCATTCTTGGAATGATTTGTGTGTTCATTGGCATTTCATTGCTGGCACCTGATGAGCCAAAAGGTTCTGTAATTATAATAGTTGATGCTTTTACTCAGATGCTGGTGGAAACTATGTAGCTTATTCTGAAAATTTTCAGGTCATGAGGCTAAAGATAGTTCTTTGGATACCATTGTGCCTTCTGGTATTTCATCAGATATGGACAGGTACAATTCATGCTATAACGAGGGTTTTGAATCTATGGAAACTTTGAACCGCTAGCCCCCCACTTTTTCTTTCCCCCTCCTCATTTTCATGATAGAGATTTCTGGGAAGGCTACTAAATGAATGAATCCCTAGCACATGGTTATGCTATGAAGTTGTTTCTGTCGAGGCAACATTCAGGAGAAACTTTTTGCATATGACATTAGTCAATGTTAGGTATAATGTAACTAAAGCTCATACCTTGTTGATCTTGTTTCAGACTGGTGGTGTCATCTGAAGAAGCACAGAACAAAGACACAAGAACACACATAAAAGGATTGTTATTGAAGGCGACAGATTTGCTCGTGAAGGCAAAGGTATGTACTCATAATTTTTTCTAGTATTCTTTTGTAATAATGGATTTGTGAATTGAGATTTGAAATGTGGCTGCAGAATGCATGCGCACTGTCTCTGGGTTTTGGGGAGGATAGCATTAATGCATCTTCAGTTCTTGTGATGCCAATGATGTCATCCAAGTTGACTGGATTCAGAGGGAATGGGCTTGAGCGGTCTAAGATCTTGTCCATGAGGAATTCCGGTTGGGGTAAGATCCCTCTGGATGAAGATGCCAGCAAAATACTTGAGACAAGTCCAATTCTCCCAGAGAGCCCCTGATATATATACAGCCTGCAAGTTCTTCCACGCCATTCTTTTGTGTTTGGGTCTGATTCTTTTCCAAGTAATTGCTGGCATTGAGTTGCAGAACTGTCAGCATTCAGTTATTAGATATGTTAGAGAAATCATGTAATCTCCCACAAAATATGGAAAAAAAAACTGTGTAAATTGATTCTTGAATATTTGAGAAAGGAAAAATTTAAAAATAAAAAATAGTTATCAGCAATCACTTTCTACCTAACAAAAATTCAGCATTGTTTTTAAAAAATAAAACACACTCAATGTTGCCACCTCACGGGAGTTATCATAATCGTGAGTTAAAAGAAATAAACCATCAGCAATAAGGGGTGAGAGAATATGTCATTATCCAAATTGCACTCGAGTAGATCATGGGGACGCGCATTTACATCCTGAAGTGTCAATCAAATCAGGCGTCAAAAGGGAATAAATAGTTTGAGAAGGCTATTATTGGGAGAACATTTGATTAATTAAACACGAAACAGGCAATAATGGAGTTGGTTACTTAAATTGTTTGGGATACAGAAGGGGACAGCATTCGCACAGCTCTAAGTTGTTGAAGAGGAAGCAGAGTGGAATCCATGTTTCATGGGCATGAATGATTAAATATTTTATTTAATCCCTGACTCAATCCTTTTAACCTTCTTTTGTGAGCTAAAAGATATGAGAAACAAATCAACAAGGTGATTTTATTTAAGTTTAAATTTTGAATTGTTAAATGGTAGATAACCGTTTTAGGTGGTTTGGACACGTACAAAAAAGGCTAAGGGATGCGCCAATAAGGAGGTTGGATCAAATAGTATGGAGCCCGGTTAAAAGGAATAGAGGAAGGCCAAAGAGAACGCTCAACGAGGTCATTGAGCGGGATCTCCTGGTCAATAATTTAGCCAAGGATTCAATTTTTGATAGAGCACAATGGCGTCGTATGATCCATGTAGCTGATTCTATTTAATGGGATAAGACTTTATTGTTGTTGTTGTTGTTTGAATTGTTGAGATAATATTAAGCTAATTGTTTTGTTGAAAAAAAAATATGTTTAGCTTCTTTTATAAGCTGTGGAAAAGCTTTTTCCAACACATCCCTCGTGTGTTTAACTTAAATTCTCCAAACATTTCCCTCGTACCCCCAACAAATTTCTTATGTTTTGCTTAATTAAATTAACTTTTTTTAATCACAAAAAAACTTACCCTTAATCTATTAAAAAATATAATTTCAATAGTTTTTGAGGAACTACTATTAAGTCCCAAATAAGAGATATAATTATCCACAAATCCTAATAACAATTGAGGAGTTAATAATAATAAATTTTAGTAACAAACTTGATAATAAATTTATGTTATTTAAGACTTTTCGGTAATTAAATATCTTCTTTAAGACCTTATAGTAATTTCCCTATAGTTTTTTAAGAAAATTATAATGAGGTCCTAAACAAGAGATATCATTATCTAAAAATTTTAATGATAATTGAGGAGTTAATAATAATAAATTTTCGCAGAGTAATTGATGACAAATTTATATTGGGGATTAAATCCCTTGAAGCTCTTAATAATTCTCCTAATTTTTTTTCTTAAGGATCCTACGAATGTGGTCAGAGGATGGATTAGTGCAGATTGAGAAAGGTCAGGCGAAATCTTCAGTTTAGAGTATATTAATGCTTTTGACAGCCCAACCATGGCGACTCTTACCCTGTTCATGTGCTCTGTTATCTTTTTTATTTTTTGTGGGCCTCTGCAATGTTCTTAATTATTTCTTACCCAGCGTTCAAAATCCACCAGAATAACCAGGGTTAGTTTGAGTGATAAGCTATTTAGTATCGCTTAAAGGAGGTCTCGAATTCGAGCCTTGGCGTATGTAAAAAATTCTCGTTAGAAGATTCACCCATCATAGCTAGGTACATGATACGGATCAGATTCGGATGTAATCAGAGTAAAATTCCAGTAAACTGGGTGGTAACATCAAAAAATCCACCAGGACATATATTCCATACGAAAAATGCAAGCTTGCTTTCACACCCTTCATCATATTTCCAGCTAATTTATATCTGAACTGGAATTATAATGAAAATTCGAGACATTACATATGTTTGAATAGCCAAGATACCAATTCGAAATTTGAGGACAGTTACGGAGAGGGAATGTGAAAATAAATGAAATGGAAGAAGACGAAGTTGTTAAAGCGATAATGGAAGTTCAAAATTTGGGTATTGCTTGGTGGGTGCCCCTTAAAAGCATTAACCAAAAGCAGAAGCAAATCATATTCCAAAAGGCGTTGCCCACCGCACCTACAATGATGGAAACCCCAAACCCCCCCAAAAAAAAATAAACAAAAGATACCACACAACCTTAAATATTCAAAACATCAGATACATAAAATATATTTTATTTGAACAATATGAAATATTGAATTAATGCTCCACAGCCTATACAACTATGAATTAACAGGGCAAAAGTCCATAAAGATACAAGATTTCAGAGCACAAATCTCTCAGAAATGCTATATATCCTGTGCATACATGTCTGAGTACTCTAGTAACTGGGTTCGACTTTGCATCCTTAGCTGTTCATAGAACCTCGTAATGAAATCCTCAGCCTGGTCATCAACTAGACCATTCCCAGGCTCCTCAAGCTCATCAACAGAAGAGAAATTGGATATCCTCACAGAGAATGGCGATAAAAGAGGGCTCTTTCTGTCACCGGCAGCAAAATCAGAAGGATCGAACCTACGATTGAAGCTGTATTCTGGGGTTCTGGGCATCAAAACCTTAGCCTTAGGGGGTTCAAGTTCGAGCTCTTCGTCGATGACCTGAGGGTGGTTGATGCAGGGAAAGTTGAAATGGTGTTTGCGTTTGTGAAGGTGGAGAAAAGCAGGGTTGGGGCTGTTACTGCAAGAGAATTCATACTCATGCATGCCGAATCCTCCGCGTGTCATGCTCATGGAATGATGATGGTGATGGGATGATATGAGATTGCTCAGAGATTTCCTGAGAAGTTTTCCCTTCTTATTCATCATCAGATTCATGTCCATTATCATCTTCCTCTTTGATATCAGGCCCTTCCTCATCATCAACAAGCTGATCCTCAACACATTCCACAGCCTTTTCGCTGCGGTTGCAGAATGCAGCTCCATTTTCACACTCCTAGGAATTAACAAGTACTAGGATTTAGAAAGAGAGAAAAATGTCCATCTCGGTGGATGCCTAAATATAAACTCAAGATTCAACAGAACAAGAAAACAGAGGATGGGTTGAAGAAGGCAGAGGGTTTTCTTGTTTCTGCGAGGAAGCCCGCAGAAGAAAAGGAAACCCGACGTGAGAATATGGAATGGCAAGTGGGGGTGGGTTTATATATAGGATTTTTGGTGGCTTCTTTTTTTTCTTTCTTAATTTAATTATTTAATCAATGAAGTGTGTGAGAAGTCTTAAGAAGAAGAAGGGGACACACAGCAGCCGCTCCACTCTGCATTTGGAAGGGAACGTTATAAATATAATGGGGATCCATATTTTTGAATGCAGAGTGTAGTTGTTGTGGTGTTGAATTCGAATACAGCTAGACACAGAGTGTGATGTTTAAGAATACTTAATTAATTATAATATTAAGGAAAAAAGGGTGGGATGGTAGTGTTGTTGGTCGGATCGGGCGGTGAAGAAAACAGAAGAAGAGAATCAGAGGGCTCAATCATGGTGTGGCAGAAACAGAGACAATGGGGATAGGCCTTGCGTGTCGTATTCAGTTTGTGAGAGAATGTTTATTATTATGATTAATTCGTGGTTAATTAGAAAAAGGAAGCTTCTGATTATAGTGTGGCCGTTGGAGTGTGTAAGGGACAAATAGGCAAACGGTATAATGTAAGTAAACGGTATATACAATGTTCCCTTACAACCCCTGCTTTTGGATTAGCCATGGAAGCTTCATTTATATATAATTGGTTTCTTTCTTTTAATTTTGCCTTTACATGTTGGAATCTCACAGGAGACTTGATACCCAATTCAAGGATTGCTTAGCTTCCTTCGCCCTCCCCATTCAAATAACCAGTTCCATGGGCTAAGTTCTATTATTAATTCATGGCTTTTTGCTGTCAAAAGGGGATACCAAATGGATTTGGGGCAAAAAGTGAATATTCCCTTGAACTACATTGAAGGCATGCATGCCTGCACATTGTGACTAGGTGCCCTAGGCTTGGCTATGGCCTATGGAAAATGTGGGAATGGGGTGAAAGGCTAAAAAGGGAAGTGAATGATTAGGGGGGAAGAGGGAATGTGGCAAGAAAAGGAGTTCTGTGTGAAAGAGAGGGTACGAGGCAGCTAACAGACGTCTCACTATAACAATTTCGATCTCAAGATTCTCAATGATTTATTCATTAGGTTCAGATATCCTTTGATAATCACTAATCTATCATAACTTCCTTTAATTTCTTGTACCACGGCACCATAGTCTAGTATTAAAAAAATAAAAAATAAAAGCCCCTTCAATTAATTTGCCTGAATTATAAATTAATATATTATAATATATGTTATAATTAAATTATTTATTTAGTTTATTTAATTTTTTTAAATTAGCTAATTGAGCCTCATATTAAAGGAGATAATATTATCTTTTAAAATACCTATATGTAATAGGTTAGTTAATTATTTTTTTTTTGTTATAAAATTTTTTATAAAAAAATTGAATTTACTTACGATTTAAGAGTATGATAAAAGTTTTTTTCTTCTAAACGATAATAATATTAGGTAGGGCGAACTGTCAAATATTCTCAATTATAAATTTAAGCACTCAAGAATACCCCTCTAAGCGACACGACTAAAATCACAACAGAATAATATTTTTTAAAAATCAAATAAATTTTAAATAGTCATATATATATATATATATATATATATATATTTTTTACGGAAGTCACGGAACGAACTGATGGGTAATAATAGGTTAGTTATTGTGTATGTACGTACTATCAGTTGTGAGCCAACACTAGTCAGTTAACAAAAAAACCTCTTTAAACCACGTGCTTCGGTTCGGGGTCAAGTTGGCCTCCCCCCTATCAATTGTTTGCCTTCCACTTACATTTTTATAAATTGGCCTGAAATTTATTTGCCTTTAAAAAAACTACCCTTAAGCCATGTTTAGATTGAGAGAAAATTAAGAGAGGAAAAAAGTAGAGGGATAACGTTATACCTCCTTGTATTTGAGTATTTGGATAGAGGAGAGAGAAATACATGTCATTTGTAATTATTTTATTTTTAACCCATTTTTTAAGTACGGGCATGAAAAAATAAAATCAAATAAAAACTTAACACCATCAAACTAAATATTAAAATCAAATTAAAATGATTTTTTTTTAAAAAAATCCATGCGAAGTCTTTGTTTAAAAATAAATTTATTAGCTAAAAGAATCTAATACATTTTTATATACGAAAAAATACTACTATTCACATATTTAAGTCATTTTGATCTGTAAAATTTTTAAGCATGAACTTTTCACATATTTTCTCATAATATTTATATTTTATTTTAAAATCAAAATATTAAGCAAAATATATTATCTCATAAACTAAAATAACAAAAATATAAAAATAAAAAAATGTCACAATAACAATAATAACCTTATATCTTAATTTATTAAAATTAAAATTAATTATTTTAAAAAATCACGCAAATTTTATTTTATTTATAATTTATAATAATTATTATAATTTATTTATTTGAGAATATTATTAATGTACGAAATAAAAATATATAAGGTCACTTTACCCCTCCAATATAGAGTTATGATAAGGAAACCTAGCTAGTATTATAAACTTTTTAAAACTGCAGAATATTATATACACACATATATATATGCAGAAGCAAGAGAAATAAAAGTATCCAGTGTAATGAGCGATAAGGGCAGTTTTGGAAAATTAATTTTTCTCCCCAAAATCTCTCCAATATTGGGGAGAAAAAGACATGGGACCGACACAAATTTTTCCTTCCCATTTTTCTTTTCTTCTTATTTTTTCCTCTAATCTAAATAGGGGAAAATCCATTTCCCCCCTACTTTTATCCTCCCTTACTTTTTCTCTTCATCCAAACACGCTATTAGTTCATATTCGGAAATGTACTACGCATTGATCAAACTATACATATTTATTTTGTCGATCGGAGAAGATAATTTGATTTTATATATTTTCAGATGAGAATGGCTATAAAAAGTTTGGGGGTAAGGAAACTTCTGGAAGAGTCTACTCTAGAACGGGGAATCTTGCAGTAAACCTGATCCACCGTCCAATGGAAGTTGTCCACTTTAATGTAAAAAGTTCCGTCCGTCCTCATCCAATTTTTACTCTCATCACCACAAATTCTCTCCTCTATTTATTCACTGCTATTTCTTAATACAAATAGCCAAAATAAATTATAAAATCCACACTCAGAAGTCAGATCTTGATTAAGTATGAACTTTGCATAACTTCATTAATTCTAGCTGATTTTATCCATTATTAAGAATTTCTTAAATGAAACCGAGCAGACAGAATCATCTCTTTTTTGTTTTTCATGAAGTAACATTCATTACTTAAATCAGGACACAAGATAGAAGAAACATATATCGTTACCCTCGAGCCTATATATTTATAAGAAATAACTAATAAATTTTAACTATAATTTATTTATTATAAATAGACCTGTTGGTGTTAATTAATTAGGGAGGGTCTTATACGCAAACAAGACATGATATTTGGTCATTTATAATGCCCCAAAATGAAAATGCGTCATTAGTAAAAGGTAAACCAAAAGCTAAGATTGTGTGTGTGTGTGTGTTATATTACTTAGCTTCTGGGAACGTTTGAGGTGATGATGAGGCTTCATTCAACGTTGTTCCTTCAATTCTCAGACTTTCTGCTACAAACTTTTCCATTTCCTCGAATTAATTAACTATTCCAAACTGATCTTTACAGCCTAGAAGCTTCAAGTTGCTCAAAAAAGTCCCAGCTGCAATATTTATATGCATACTGAAACTGCTTAGAAGCTCCAAAAATGTTATAGTGATCAGGTCGGTCGTTTTAATTAGTTGATATTGTTTGCATGGCACGTAGTAGTAAAATCAGTATCACATGTGCATATATCTTCTCTGCACAGGCAGCTTATATCATATAAAGAAACATCCAACGCCGTTCGTTTCATACTCTTCATTGTGCCGAGGCTTTCCACGACATATACCAGCGTCTTTATTTATTGATTATTGCAGTGCTAAAAAAAATAAGCAGAATCAAAGGCTGGTTAAATTAATTAATTAACCAACTTCAACTGGTCTTTACAGACAACATTGAAGCAGCCAGACGCTTCGTGTGATATCTCCATAAAGTTAAAAAGGACCCATCGATGTGGTGCGTCTACTTTATTAATTAGGTCAGATGAGATTGTTGATGGAGGAGGGAATAAGCTGGATGCATGCGTTTCTCTAGTTACCTTTTAGAAAGCACCCACGTCTCTTCTCTCTCTGATTCTTCATACAAACCCTAGCTGCTATGTTTGAAACTGCGTAAAGCCCCAAAAAGCGTATGTGGATGCGAAAAGTTGGTTATTTTATTACACAACTATATATATATATGGAAAATGCAGAGCTACCTGGCTTGATATTTTGTGGTTTGGATTGAGTACGTTCACTACAATTTATGTGTTGCACACTTTGGATAATAATACAGATTAGGTTTTGGGGACCAATCTTCACGTGGTTGCAAGCATGCATGCCTATATTATTATTATATATCCATATACATGCTTTATCAAATGGAATTTACTGTTTATAAAGAAGCCGGTTGCTTTATATATATATATATATATAATTTCTTCCTAATTAAAACTCGTTTTATATGTGGGGATTTGGGGCGAATTACAAAAATATACGATAAATTTTATATGTAACACCTTACTTACTGATAAATTTTTTTGGGACTAAACTATATATCATTTTATTAGGGGCAATCTATTTGAAGTATTTTTGGTCATTAAATATAAGCATCTCTCTTAGTAGAAAATTAAACTGCATTAATAGGAACTTAAGCCATTCTACTAGACCTAAACCCAGTTGATGCTTTACTAATATGATAATATAATTTGTAAATAGGAAAGCTATTTATAAGTTTTATTATATATATATGTGGTGATATATTTTATCTATTCTTTAATATAAGAGCTAGTTGACTAATTTAGAGAGATTAAAGAAGTCAAGTGAATTAGTTAATTATAATTAATATATAAGTTAGTTGACTAATTTAGGTATATTAAATAGTATATAATATGAATTCGTCTTAACGGATTGGATATCATAATTAACTTGTTTATTTGATTTCCTTAATTAACTAGCTCTTATATTAATTAAAGATTAGATGGAGTATTTATTAATTAGTTAATGGTGGATAAGTAAATGAAGCGTGCCTTGCAATTCCATTCTTTGTGACATACTATTATTGTTTGGTATGAGAGTCAGAAAAAAAAAGAGAGCAGCAAGTGGACACTTAGAAGTGGTTAGGATCCAAATGAAAAATGTGAAGATATTATGTAACCTTAGGGGTTAAGTATTCAACAAAGTTACAGTAAGATAGTGGCGCAGGATTTCTGAATAGTCCATGATGGGAGCGTCGTTTTGTTGAAGACTGCCAAAATGAGTTTCTTATTTATTTCAAAGGAAAGAGAATCTCTTAGAGACACAAAGTCATTTGTACCATCTGAGTCTCAAGAGAAAGAAGCTGTAATTGGTAAAAGCATATGGTTATTTTAGTCATTAAGACCTAAAACATTAGGAAACCTAAAGGTCATGATTTTGAACAGAAGTTGTGCTGTAGAACATTTAATGGGGTTAGGTCCACCAATGTTTCTTCTTTTCCCTTCCTCAAAAGCTTCAAATGGTCTTCCCCACAAAATAGAGCTCAAATTATTGACAAGAGCCTAATGAAAATGGCTAAGCTCTATAAAATTCGTCTGCCTTTAGGAAGAGGGGCCATCTCATTATTCATTTCTGCTTTTGATGAAATCAAATATTCAAATACGAAACATGTAATCAAAATCCCCATCTTAACCTTTTGTTTGGTAACCAACTTTTACTCCCAAAGGCCTGCCAATCATGCAACGCCACCTATCCCTTCACTTTATTTGCCTTTTTCAAGCACTCTCCTTTTTCCTTTCCTTAACCACCAATCTTCCTTCGACTAGATCATTTCTTGCCCTCTTGCTCCCAATTATAGCTGCTTCCCTTCCTCTCTATATAAACCCTTGTGCCCACCTTGTAGGATTTCATGCCAAATCACTTCTTTTGCACCCACAAAGTACAAGCTCAGTACAACTATCCCTCCTGATATTTCAAAATCTCTCCTTCTTCATCTATCTTTCCATCATTCGCACACACAAAAGAGTTCCCAGATAAAAATTTTCGATTGGGATCTTCAAATCTATCCGCAAAATCCCTTCTTGAAAACTGCAGGTGTACAGTTTTTACAGAGGAGTGAAGAGATGAAGAACAGAGCACCTGTGTTGTTGAAGCATATCATAGCTACTCTGAAGTCAATGGCGAAATCGAAAGCCTTGGCTCTGAAGACGAAGACAAGCGCTATCAAGGCGCGCTTGATCATATTCTCATTGCTGAGGAACAAGAAGTTCCTGATGAGCTCCATTTCCCAGAAGTTCCAGTCCGTTCTGGGCCATCATTCGCGTCCCAAAGAAGATAGCTTTCTGGAGGATGTAAGCGACCAGAGCATGGCCATGGAGATCCATAACGAGAATGCCCTCTGCTACGAGGCTGTTCCCAGTCCCATGGAAATAAACTTGGTGGAGGAAGGAGGTGAAGATGGGTATGAAAGTTGCTATGGGTACGAGGAGGAAGAGGAGTATGAGAAGTACCCGGATCTGACTCATACTCTGTTTGAGTCAGAGGATTTCGGAGGCTCTGTTATTGATATGGTGAAGAATTCGAAGGAGGAGGCAGGGGAAGAATTCAAATTGGATGACGAAATAGACCATATGGCGGATCTGTTCATCAAGAGATTCCGCAAGCACATGATTTTGCAGAAGCAACTGTCAATAAAGAGGCAGCAGGAGGAGATGTTGAAGAATAGTGGGGAATGAATTCCAGTGTCACCCAGATGTCGATCATCGTTATTGGGTTAAGTTCATCTTGCTTTGTGATAGCATTCAGATTACAGAATAAGGAAGACGAGAAGAATTGAGAAGAAGTCGGGTGTGGGGATTTTTTTTTTTTTTTTGGGAATGAGCAGTTGGATATTTACTGGGAGTATCATAAACAGTTGGGGATGGTGGGGACAGATTATAGTGGTTTACCATGAAAATCATATGTAGAGCACTAAAACCAAGAATCCTAGATAAGCTGTATATTTCTCATATCATATGGATTTTGAAACTGGTAACAACTGTATCAAACACAAGCATGAATCATGGTTGTGAATTGAGGAAGAAAAGGAAAATCCATCTGCGGAAGGAGCCAAAGAAAAAGGCAAAAGAAAACACAATCTATTATTTTATTTGCCGGAAAAAGAAAACACAATCCTTCAATTTGGAGTGAGTAACGGCTCCCTCCACTGAAGTATACCTTTTTTTTTAAGAAAGTAATTTTATTTATTTATTTACTATTAAATTTATTATAACTAGACACGAATCAAGAATGGTGATTTTATTTTTGGTTAAAATTTTTCATGTTTTTATAGTGCGGTAATGAAATAATACTATGTATAAGTAAATTGTGGGGGAAAAGAAACAAAGATTGTAGAAAACGCAACGTTTGTGGTGGGAGGATATATAAAGCGGGAAAAATTAAAACTGCCAAGTGTAACTTTTTAAGGGATTCAATAATTTTCCCTTGTTAGGTTATCCTCTACGTATCTCGTTACATAAACCACAAAGAGCAAAGAAGGAATAAAAACCCACTGTTTTATCGAAGCTGGTCGCGCCACGTCAACAGCTAAGCTTAACTGTATCTCAACTGTCCGTTTTTGCGCAATCCTGACCATCCGTTTAGCCATCGCAACCCTAGGAAGCGACCTCTTGCTCCAAATTCTCTTATCTGGAACGGCTCAACTCAACTTCATCGTTCGATAAGAGAGAGACTCCTTCTGGGAGTGGAGGTTGAAGAGACGACTAAACTATGAAGCGTTTGTTCGGAGAGAGAACCTCTCATGGAAACACCCAAGGGGGGGGCCTACTAACGGGTGAGACGTTACGCGTCCCGAGTCGCGACTCGCCAACTCCCCACGACCTGGGTAACTCGGAATCCCGCGAATTTCCACCAGATCCTTTCAAACCGCCAACCAATGCTAGCCACGTCGCCCCAATTTTTAATTCTCTCCCACTAAGCTCGTTTCCATTTCTAGTGTTTTTTTTTTTTTTTGCCCTTTCCCATATAATATTACTCGGGGGAAAATCGACCGGGTATTACTTCCCCTGGTTTAGTGCGTAATATGTCCCTGCTTTATCCCACCTAAAACGCGAGTTTGAAAATATCTCTCTTTCCTATATTCTTTCCTCCTCTGTCCATTCCTCCACACAGCTTCTTTCTTCTTCATTCTTGCTCCTCAAGCGCAGCAGAATCGCAGGTCTTCTTTTCTTCCCTTGTTCTTTTGTCTCGTGCTGTTACTATTGCCACTGTTGTAGCCGGATTCTTTTGATTTCTGGTTGTTCTTGATTTGATCGATATGTATGTTTGCTTTCTTGCTTTTGATCTTTTTCCTCTTGACTTGGATTGCTTTGAATCGTGATATTGAATTCATGCCATTTCACTTCATTTGTCTGGGTGTTAGGCGGATAAGTCCTCCTTGTGTAGGAATCAATTGCGTAGATCTGAATTTTTTTTAATTTTTGTGCTTCAAGTCAAGCAGCCATTTTTGTAAACCCACCTCTGATCAATCGGAAAGCTATTATGTTTCGAGCTATGACTTTCTTTCGATATAAAGCCCGAAATTTATTTACTCCAAAACCGTAAAGTCAACCAATCATATATGGTTGGGATTCCGTATATGTCCATTGCAGCTTTATTAATGAAATGAGTCATTACGGTGCAGTGCGCACGTTATTGTCATATTAGGCTGCTCAGGCCAAAAAATGATCATCTGCAGTTATGAAAGGTTGGGTAACCTTAGAAGGTTGAGCCCTCTTTAATTTCGCCATAAAAAAATCTGCTTCCTTTCTTTGGGGTGATGTCTGACCTGTATGGTTTACACCGTCACAATTGGTGCATCATCATCATGATATTGCAAAACGCTATTCTCAAAGTACTCGTCTGGATAAATATTCTTATAAATGTGAGTTATTTACCAATCTGTGTTGCTTTCTTATGTGGTGTTGTATTAAGACTTAATGTTAAAAAATCCCCGGGTCGAAAAACCCGCAATTGTAGAGAGTTCTAATGGATAAAGGTCTTTCAATCGTTGCAGGTTTATTAACTCAGGATCATTATATTGTAAAATTCGCTTTTGCCATCCCAAGATATGATGAATGGAACCCACTCAACTCAATATATCGGTGAAAGTTCAAGTTCAACTTCTCTCAGTAGTCAACATGATATTGAGGATGACCGCATGATTGCTGTTGTGCTATCTGAAGAGTATGCCAAATTAGATGGCGCGGTTGGTAGGCGCCTTTCCAACCTGGCACCTGTTCCTGTAAGAATTTTTACAACTCCGTTATTGCCCAAACTATCTAACAATGCCTTTTACTTTAGTTTTCGCACCATATCTAGTCATACTATGTTCATGCTTAATTTAGGTTCCAGTTTTAGTCTCCTCTTTGCAAATCACTCAAATGCCTGTTTGGTAAACTATGATGCTAATTATGCATATCTTTCACTTAAATTCGAAGGCGAAAAAACTATCACTGAAATTCAACGGAGAAGAAAGGATGGATTTAATTCTTTTAGAGGATCATGAAGAGTCGGGCATTCTTGATATTTTCTGTTTATCTTGCTGCTTTTGCTCCCTTTGGACTCTGTTGGGATGTGGTTGTAAATGACTTTATTGTGGTATTCTGCACTGTCATCTCATAGAAAAGTGAACTTTCTTTATAGTTGTCGACTAATGACTATGAAGAGAGAGATTATTCACCTTTTCTAAAAGGAGGTGGGGGAGAAAGTTGTCTGAAATTTTGTGCTTTACTAAATTTATTTTAACTTAATTTCAGCATGTGCCCCGGATTAACACCTTCATACCTGACACAAATGATGCTAGTATGGATCACCAGCGCCTTCTTCAGAGGTATGCCACCTTGCAGCTGTGTATTTCAGCTATTTCTTGACAGGAATATTCTAAAGCTTCAAAGTTCTGATAAAAGATGGCGTACTGTAATAGTAATGAGCGAGTGTTCATCATGCATGATTAATAACATCACTGGTGAAGCAAATATTGTGTTTTCTTCTTTATATCAAGAGAAGTTAGAGACTATATGTATACAAATTGGGCATTCGAATGAAGATTACTTAATCCATTGATGTATTGTCACCGATAATGAGGGATCAGCTAGTGAAATGTTATAAACCCATTCCTGCTATACATTTACTCTTGATTGGGGTATTAAACCGGTCTCTCTTTACTTTTACAGGTTGAACATGTATGGTCTATGTGAAGTCAAAGTTTCTGGAGATGGAAATTGTCAGGTATTATTTGCGGCAGCAATTTTCTAAAATCAAATGCTTAAGAACATCTATTAACAGTTCTTCCTGTCTTGTAGTTCCGTGCACTTTCAGAACAGTTGTATAGGTCACCTGAATACCACAAGAATGTTCGGAAAGAGATTGTGAAACAGGTATGTCCACTCAGAAAGCTCTAGCCAAATACTTATTCCTAGCTATGAGGACATCTGGTTTCCTTTGGTTATGGTTGTTTAACTAAATTAAAGGCTGAGATTTGCTGATGTGTAAATGAATAAGTTTTAAATTAGTGATTCCATTCTCCAGGGGGGCATAATTCGAGTTTGATTCTTTTAAATGTCCAAGATATGTTTAATATGTTTGTAAAGGATGCTTGCATTAACTGAACATATAAGAGAGGGAAATAAAAGAGATGATACAAATTGTCACTTGCTTGAGGTGGATAATTGTGGAATTTGATAGTAATATTAAAATAACGTATAGACAATTTGAAATGCTTATCTGCCCAAAATTTCTCTTTGCCAGCTCAAAGACCATCGCTCCTTGTATGAATGCTATGTCCCAATGAAGTACAAACGATATTACAAGAAAATGGCAAAGTATGCGTCTTTCATACAAATTTTTATTGATAACGTTAAGTATTCATGGAGCCATTACCTTTATGGGTTCTCCAGATAATTTTTTCTTGCGTGTGCTGGTGTAAAACTTAGATCATTCTCTGTCTATCTTCCTCATGACAGATCTGGAGAATGGGGGGACCATGTTACCTTACAGGCAGCTGCTGATAAGGTGTGTTATGCTGTTTCCAAATAGGTTCTTTCTTCTATGGGATATGGCAAATTAATTAATATTTGTTTCTTTCTTTTTCATTTTATCTATACACTGCTGTTTTAACTGAGATGAAAGTTCAATTCTTCTATGGGATACGGCAAAATGATTACTTAGTTCAAAGTTGTTTATTGAGTACTGATAGGTTAATGATTTATAATAATCATAACGGTCCTGATGATTATCACCAATCATCAGGGAAATGGTCATGACTCATACATGGTGAACGTAACTATTGTTTTCGCACGTTTGAAACGGTTCTTCTACCTTATCATTTTTGCTGTCACTGATAGTGACTAAGGTAGAATGATAAATTTGCTCTTTACACCCTTCTCTTAGGGTGGAGTCATCTAATAGAACTTGGTGTGCTATATTACACTAGATTATTTGTGTTGAGATCCAAGTTCCACATCTGAAAATTGGTGGGGAGTATATACATATATGCTGCTATAAAGAAATTGTATTTCAGCTATATTTCTTGCTTCATTTGCTGTGTATTACCGTTAGCTGTTAGAATGCAAGATAACCTTGCTTGTTTGTGATTTAGTTTGCAGCGAAGATATGCCTTTTAACATCATTCAGAGACACTTGTTTCATCGAAATTACACCACAGTACCAAGCGCCAAAGCGTGGTAAGACTGACATTACCCGTCACCATGGTCAAAAACACTTGTTCAATTAATCATGAATCGATTCATCTGGTGGAAATTGCTTTTCTCATAAAATCAATAATCTTGCAAAAGGATATTTTGCTTCCTCTCAAGTAGTAATTCGGATCTTACATATCTTTAATTATGAAAAGAGCATGTTGATGCGAGCATTCTATTCATTTGTTAATGATGCAGAGTTGTGGTTGAGCTTCTGGTCCGAGGTTCATTACAATTCACTATACGAAATTCGAGGTTGGTTTCACTATAAATTCCCAAAAGTGGCATTTGTGGTCGGAGTATTGAACACGACTTTATGAATTGATTATTTGTTTTATCATCTTCATTATAGATGCACCGATCCAGCGTAAGCCAAGGAGGAAGCACTGGCTGTTCTAGTAGAGTTGGGAGAGCTACATTGATGAAAGCATTAAGGACGTGTAGGAGTAAAAAATTATTTTGGTCCTTGAAAGATGAAAGCTTTTTTTCAGTTCAGCCCCTTAATTATTGGATTTATCAATTGAATCCTTGATGATGGTCATAATATTTACTGCAATTTTAGTCTTCGGTGCACGTCTACAGTGCTGGGTTCAAAGCATTCAATGATTCAACTGAGAAAACTATTGGTGGAGTGAGAAAATTGAGAAATTGTATACTGTCTTTCAAGGATCAGAAGATAATTTACTCAATTGAGATGTATATCTGTGTATATTTTCTGTTCTATATAGTAGATGAGAGAGTGAGTGGAGGAGAGAGAGAGGAAGAGATTATGGGTCTTCTCTTTGCTCTTTATTTTTTTTTTCCAATTTGCATTCATTCATTTATTTTTTTAGTTCTATAGTATGTTAATTTTTATCTCTGTTGTAGGCGTTACAGTATTAACATTGGAGATTGCCTAGTGAAAATAAGTACTGCCAGTTGTGCGTTTTGGCTGCACTCGGAATCTTTTTGTAATAAAAGAATATTAATCTTTAGAAAACATTCATTGTAAACATAAACTATACATATTATCGAACAGCTTTCATTGATTGAAGATGTAAATAATGGTATATTAAAATAACTAGAAATTATGCACAAATGAAATATCTCCACATAGAGGCTAAAGGTGTCTTCTTCCGCCCCTGGGCAAATGTAATTCTTTTTAAGGAAAAGAATTGTATTGAAGGACAAAAATTATATAATACAAATTTAAACTGAAAACCGGGGAAGGAAAATAAGTGAAAATTAAAAGAAAACTGAAGGAAAATTTTATTTGGGTATTAAAAATGCGTTGATATTCTTTTTTAAAAGAATCTCGATACGTTTTGTTTAAATTGATATATATATATATATAAAGTTTTGAAATACTTAAAAAATCAACAATTGCATCATATCTATGTCCATATTTCTACTTTTTTTTTTTTAAGCTCAAGATACTACTGTTAGAAGCAGTAACTAATTCTCTTACATGATAAACTTTTTGAAATGGCTTAATACCGGCCATAATACACAATGCCAGGTATCGAACCCATATTTTCCCTTTTCTTTTAACGGGATAATTTTTTTTCAAATTTGTTTTTTGATACAAAAATTTTTAAAAAGGGGTTAGACTTACCCACAATCTAAGAGCAAGGTGAATCTCTCTTCTTCCTATAGGATACTAATGTTGGGTAGGGCGAGCCGTCTATTACCCTCAGGCATAAATCTAAGCACCTAGGAGGTAGGATACCTTCCCAAGCGCCACGATTAGAACTATAACAAAGTGATACTTCTTAGGGATCAAACACACTATAAATAATCGTATGTCTCATCTTTTTATCAATTAAGCTGGTGAAATCTTTCCAAAATTAAACCCAGCGAACCTTGTAATCGAGCAAGCACGAAGTCGTATAAAGCCCAAGGGCCATTGTCGAAGATGGAAATGGGGTGAGGGACGGGAGGAGGGGGTATTTTGTTGAGAAAATTATGGTTTTCATGAAGCTTCACAAAAACCTTCAAAACCTTCCACAAGGAATTGGAAAATTGGGGCTCCTAGGAAGCATATTTTATGGAATTTTACCCATTCCCTTTCCAACGTCTGAATTCCTTGCTACCAAATAAGAAGGAATGAAATTGTGAGATGAAATAAGAAATGATTTTTAATGTAGGATGAGTGGACAATCATGTCTTCACTTTATCTTTCACCTGCTTCGGATTGTTCTTTTCAATAAAGATCTTCTCATTTTCTATCTTCAATTTCGCACATAATATAAAAAATTATTTGCTCCAATTCTTCTTCTTCTTCTTTTTCAGAATTTGAACTCGATAGAAAGTTGCAAGTTTCAGGAAATCAAGTAGAAGGAATCCCATTAACATAATCAAAATGTGTATTCCAATTAAATAAGCAAGCACGATGATGTACGTAGCGAAAGCATTGGTCCGTTAATGTGGTGGTGGAATAGAACATTAATACCAAACTCAGTTATTGTAAAATTACACGTACATATTAATCAAGGCCAGCCAGCCAGCTAATCCCCAATTCATATTCGGCTCTCAACTTCCCAACCAATCGCATCTGTTCCTTCAATACTTTGATGTAACATAATTTTATTATAACTTACCTATTAGTGGCACTTTCTTTTTTTTTTTTCCTCTTTGTGTTTCATTTATATTATATATTATACAGTATACGTTTTGGACTTATATATATATATATATATATATATATATATATATATATATTTTTTTTTTGTACAAAATTTTTTAAAAAAATATTGAGTTCACCCACAATCCAAGGGCAGGGTAAAGTTTCCTTTCCTCTTAAGCGATATCAATATCGGGTAGGGCGAGCCGTTAGTTATCCCCAAGCATAAACCTAGGCACCTGAGAGCTAAGATACTTCCTCAAGCGCCGCGACTGGAATTATAACAAAATAATATTTCCTAAAGATCGAATACGTTTTAAATAGTCATATGTCTTACCCCTTCGTTAGTTGAACCCACAGACAATAAGTTGGATTTATATATATTTGTGTTCAAGTTGGAGTGAAGTCAAATTGTTTCAATTATTGGAGTTAATTAAGTAGGGGATCTGGCTGGTAGAGTGTTTCGTCAGAAATTAAGAAGAAAGCGTTGATCTGACCTAAGTGATCTCTTGTTGCAATACAGCGCACGTTATCGTTGTCTCCATTCTCAAATCGCTTCCAGATTTTAACTAACACGAAATATGAAAATTTACTCAAACGGGTGAAAACCATAAGACATAAAGTTGTGTTATTTAGGGATTAGATTGTTCAGTTGTATAATTATAGGATCTTCAAATGGTGGACATAGAATTAAAGGATTGGTTGAGATAGCGAGTGATCTCAAGAACACATATTCGAATGTTAAGATATTAAATAAGAAAAAAAAAGGTGGGGGCATGGAATCAATTTGTAGTTGGTGCCAAGAGTCCGCATTCACACGAATGAAAGGGGTTGTATTTGTATAGAGCAGATTTGGTCGGATTAATTAGAGATTTATGTTAGGCTAGTGTTGTTGTAATGAGATATTCGAGAAATCAAGAACAGATCATTCATTGGGACGTGCAAACTGTACAAACCCCTAATGTATTGGATATATGGGTGTAAGCTATTTGATCATAATGTAAGAATGATTATGCATGATTAATTAGGGTGGGAGATTAAAGCATTCATGATTGCATACAGAAGATGCCAAGCTGGGAAATTGCCATTTCGAATCTTGAAATGGGTGGTTGCCTTGTCAACCTAACGGACCAAAAACCGCCCATGGGATGTTGCGCCTTTAACCAGGAACACCTTGACCCCATCTTTATTTCGATTGGATGCATTTAAATTCATGTTATTATTTTCCCCTTGTAATTAGCTTTCTCAATTAAGTTATGATACACGCACTCCTGCTGATCTCTCCACATGTTTCAGGACAAGAACTAACTGGCACAGGTAAGGGACGTAACCATCGCTTTCTGAGCCTGAAGAAGCAAATGATGCATATTGGAAAACAGAGATTAAGGATATAATAATTTACGAATAATTATCATGAAGTCCTTTTTAACTATAAAAGATATATTGTATTTTTCTATCAATTTAGATTTAGTTTTTTTTTTACAAATTTTTTTAAAGAAGAGTTAAACTTATTAACGATTTAATAAATCCACTTGTCATGATGAACGTTTTGGAGAAACTTTAAAGTTGTAATGACGTCAATAGGAAGCCTTCGTTATATATCCATCTGCCTATATCTATATAAATAACTCCCAAGCTTTCCCTTTTCGTTTGTATGCCTCACAACTCACAAATTCATTGAATAGTCAAGGACAGGACATTAGTGAATTAGTACTATTATTTAAAGTGAAAACCTTACATATGCTCAAGACTTGTTTAGTCACCTTTTACAGATGTTTTACATGTCTGATTCTTGGTAGATCTGGTAATAATAAGGAAACCACGTGGTGGCTTCTCAAATGCAGATTCTTTAGTCGCTTCTACCAAACATTTCAAAGGATTTTGAACAAAAGTGAGTGAGTGAGAGAGAGAGAGAGAGAGAGAGTGACTGAAGTGCCCATTTAGGAATCCGAATGGGATGGTTCTCCTTTGTTGCTTCTATAAATACCTCTAGTTTTCTTCTCACAAGTACGCACCAATCATTCATTTCCCAATGGCTTCTGCTCTCTGGACTCTCTCTCATTTTGGCTTCACCCTGCTCCGCCGCCCTCGGCGGCGTCCCTAGGAGGCCCGTTGATGTGCCCTTTGGCCGGAACTATTACCCTACCTGGGCTTTTGATCACATCAAGTACCTCAACGGAGGTTCCGAGGTTCAACTTTATCTCGATAAGTCCACCGGTACTTTCCTGCTCTCCTTCTTTCATTGTTTTCCTCTCTACGACGAACCTTTTCATCATTGAGCTGCCATTTTTTTGAACAGGCACTGGCTTCCAGTCCAAAGGATCCTACTTGTTTGGACACTTCAGCATGTTTATCAAGATGGTTCCTGGGGATTCTGCTGGAACTGTCACTGCTTTCTATGTAAGAAACAGTTCAAGTTTCATTTTTTTCTTTTCTGGTTTGGAACTTGTTTGTGTGACTTTTTGTTTGTGAATGGGACTTGCAGCTATCTTCCCAAAACTCGGAGCACGATGAAATAGACTTTGAGTTCCTGGGGAACAAAACAGGGCAGCCGTACATCTTGCAAACGAACGTGTTCACCGGAGGAAAGGGCGACAGAGAACAGAGAATCTACCTCTGGTTTGATCCTTCCAAAGAATACCACAGATACTCTGTTCTCTGGAACATGTATCAGATAGTGTAAGTACTTCACAATCACATACCTTTCCAAACCCAGCCCCCCCCCCTCCCAAAAAAAAAATCACACCGACGAAAATACTGAATAACAGAGATGAAAATGCCGGTGCAGGTTCTTCGTGGATGATGTGCCGATCAGGGTATTCAAGAACAGCAACGACTTGGGAGTGAAATACCCATTTAACCAACCGATGAAGATGTACAACAGCCTGTGGAATGCAGACGACTGGGCTACAAGGGGTGGGTTGGAGAAGACGGACTGGGCCAAAGCTCCGTTCATAGCGACCTACAAGGGCTTCCACATCGACGGCTGCGAGGCCTCAGTGGAGGCCAAGTTCTGTGCCACTCAGGGCAAGAGATGGTGGGATCAGGCAGAATTCCGCGACCTCGACGCCGCCCAATGGCAACGCCTCCGGTGGGTCCGCAGCAAATACACCATTTACAACTACTGCACCGATCGCAAGCGTTACCCACAAGTCCCACCCGAATGCGCCAGAGACCGCGACATCTAAATTCAAAATCCATCATCTTCTTCCATTCTTATGATTACCACATTACATTCTTATTCACAACTACTACAAGAGTCTCATTAGGGACGGTATCTTCCCTCGTTGTTCATGGATGTATGAATATTTATTGTGACAGTATATTTGTTCGGAGTAATCGGAGGTTGAGAACAGGGGAGCCTCTGGCTTCGGGTATCTCAAAACACCGAGCTCTGTGTTATGTGTGGAAGTGGAATACGGCAACTGGTGAATTATTCTGAAGGACTACTACTTTTTTACTAGGATGTACGTGTTCTGTATTTTTTTTTTTACTATAAACCGTACACAAGCCCCTGCTGGGACGCATACACAAGTACTCTAATCAGGCCGGTCCCATAAATATTAAAATTGACCGACAGGGATTGTAAAGCGGGTAAGTAAGCCTAGGTTTGAAAACAGAGAACCAAATAAGAAAACAATAAATAGTGAGTGAATATGGGAACTGTGGCTACCCCGAGAACTATGAACCTGAGCCGCATAGAAGTTGCGAGGCATGAGAATTTTTGGGGCTAGTTGTGAAAGGACGAGAATGGACGTGAGACCAAGGGTGGAGGACTAGGTGACTAGGTCGTCGTTATCATCATTAACGTAGCCCTGTGGCACGTGGGGTAATGGGAGTAAAGCACAGCAGGTTAAAAAAGTAAAGAAGACGCTGTCTAATCTCATTTACTCGTTTAGCTTTCCTCATAAAGAAGTGCATTGGTTATGTGATCTAATAGAAGAAAGTTATATGATCATCTAAGTCCGAGTTCTTAGGTTCAAGTTCAGTTGAGTCTACTGTATTTAAATATAATCTAATCAGATAATTATATAATCCGTGAAGCTGGAAGGAATCAAGAACCATTGGTTTCATGTCAGCTGCGAAATTTCACAAGAGTGAGATTGAGCTTTGATTTTATTATGAAAGCACGTGAATTCCAATTTAAGATATTTTTATGTTATATCATAGAGGGGTGGAACCTTAATGATCATCTATATTTCAACCCATTCTTACAACTTATACTAGATTCATGGAATTTTTTTCCCAAAAAGTAATTAAGTAGATTTATTTTTGAGTGTGTGGAGAAATTTGGGGCAAGTTGTACCATATTGCCATCCATCTTTCATTTTGGGTGATTTGTGATCGGGAAAAATTAAGCGTAATAATAAATATTTATTTTATTATATTATTTTTTATTTATTTTAAAAATTATTGTTATAATTAAATGATTAAAAATATTATTTTTTATATTTTTATTAATTGTATTATTTTTTAAATTAAATTGATTTATATGAAAGTATTTTGTTTTTTATCTATCTAAACAGCCACCAACATTTGACTCCATAATGTTGGAGGGGGGTCCATATCTTTTTGACTTTTTTTGCTCATAGGAAAAAAGGGAAATATGAACGATAAAATAGACGAAGGGGTAAATAAAAACACGTAAACAGGGCGTTTTAACTAGTATCGTTGTTTCTAGGCTCAAATATGGCATTTTTCATCTGGTCATATCATTTATTATTGTCAGTTGATCTTCTTGAGTCTGGAATGCTACGTCTTGTTTTCAGGTCCCCAAAAAAAAAACTGTCGTTGTGAAACGCTTGTTTCAATCAATCCTATGAAATTCCAAAAACCTGCGTTTATTCTATGCTGATATGGAGTACGGAGGCCTTCTTATTTTAAAGAAAAAATTGGGTTGGATCAAGACATGGCATGCGAATGATAACACGTCTCGAGGTAAGTCGGCGTAAATGGCAGAGCTTGAGATATATATGTGTGTATGTGTGTGTGGATTAAGATAGAAAAGACGAAAGAATGAAAATGAAATGAATTAGGCCACAAAAGTGGGACGCTGTTGCTGTCCATTCGAGTTAATCGCACTAATCCATGCTTGGATCCAACCACCTCCCTCTCTCCCTATTCATTATGGACGGCCTCTCATTTATCCCTTCATATCCATCAATCAACGTGGGTAGCATTCAATTGGGTCTAATGGAAGGGATTTAAGGTCTCTTCATTGAGAGCTTTTTTTATTTAGTTAAAACGGTATAATTTTAAATCTAAACATAAGCAATAAATATTTATTAAGTACAGCTAGATCTAAGCCTCCCCATTGTATTATTTTTTTTAAATTTTATTCTTTAATAAAACAATGTTCAGATACCCACATTCATCATTGTGCCGTTTGCTATACACTCCTTCATGCAACCAGGAAAGGTATTCTAAGTTGTCTTCTTCGGTCTTGGCTAATAGCGTAATGGCTGGCCCTTTTCTGCTGCGCCAATTTAAATTAATCTCAATCTTTTTCTTTCATTTTGACCAAGAAATCACGTCGTGAAGACAGATCGTTACGATCATCTCAGAGTGAACTTGCTTGGGTTTTAAGGCTGATGATGTATCACAGTCTTTGAATTCAAGCTACAAACCAGAGTCATGAGTGAGAGAAATAGTAGATTGGGTAACTCATAGTCATGAAAAACAGGGGACCAGTTGAGGGTATATTTTCCATGCCATCGTTTTTATGTTGAAGCTAAAGAAACAAGCAAGAAAGTCTCCTAGTCCTGGCATGGCATGGCATGGCATGGCCGATCAGAATTCAAGGCGAGAAAATTTTATTACAGATTAGGAAGGCGAGAGAAAATTGAGGGTTCTATTTTCTTGATAGAGGTTTTAGTAAGAAAATTGAAGAAATGTTGTAATCATACAAAAATAGAAACGGGCTCTAGTCTGTAGAGGATGGAGGAAGAGGCTCACTTCCATTTGTTGGCAACGATGTCAGCCAAATCCACAACCCTTTGGGAGTAACCCCATTCATTGTCATACCAGGCAATCACCTTCACCATGTCATCTCCCATCACCATCGTCAACGACGAGTCCACGGTGGACGACACGTCGGTGCACCTGAAGTCCACCGACACGAGCGGCTCATCGCACACTGACAATATCCCTTTCAGCTCGCTGTCCGCACTCTCTCTGAAAGCAGCGTTCACTTCCTCTGCGAAAGTCTTCTTCGAAACCTGAACCACAAGGTCCACCACTGACACATTTGGTGTGGGCACGCGCAGGGCAATCCCGTTCAGCTTCCCCTTTAGACTCGGCAGCACGAGGGCCACCGCCTTCGCAGCTCCGGTCGAAGTTGGCACAATGTTCAATGCGGCGGCTCTGGCTCTCCTCAGGTCACGGTGGCTGGCGTCGAGCAGCCTCTGGTCTCCGGTGTAGGAGTGAGTAGTAGTCATGGTACCCTTGATGATTCCTGTCAAACAAGAAGACACAATGGGTTATGTAATTCTCATGGTGACGGAGTTAAATTGGAAGGAGAAGCCAGGGGTGGTGATTACCGAATTTCTGATCAAGGACCTTGACGAAAGGGGCGAGGCAGTTGGTGGTGCAAGAAGCGTTGCTGATGATGGGCTCGTCGGCGCTGTATTGGCCTTCATTAACACCGACCACGTAGGTGGGGATGTCACCTTTGCCCGGTGCTGTAATGAGCACCTTCTTGGCACCGGCCTGAATGTGCTTCCCTGCTCCTTCTCTGTCAACGAACACTCCTGTTCCTTCGATCACCAAGTCAATCCCCATGTCCCTGCGATTATTATCAAGGAGTTTAATTAGTTTGTTATTAATATGAAGGAGGGAGATGTTAAGGTGATTAATTATTACTTCCAGGGGAGGTTGACGGGGTTACGGTTGGAGACGACCTGGATGACCTTTCCGTCGACGGAGATGGCGTTTTCACCGACGGGTTTGACGTCGGCGTCGAAGATTCCGAGGGTGGAGTCGTACTTGAGGAGGTGAGAGGCCTGCTTGACACCTCCGGTGTCGTTGATGGCGATGACGTCGAGAGGAGAGTCCTTGCGACCGTGCCAGCATCTCAAGAAGTTTCTGCCGATCCTACCAAACCCGTTAATGGCTACCTTCAGTTTTGCTTCCGTTACTCCTTTCCTGTACCCTCCGCTGCTTTTAACCTTCACAAACATCACATTTCTTCTTACTCACTAAACCATTCATACTTTTTCCACTTCTACTCTAAAGATATATATATGATCAAGTACTATAAACAGGACCAGATTCAAGTAAACATTTTGATGATGATGACCCATGATTGTTTAATTATCGTGATATCAAGCATCCTAGTTCTTGTGGTAAAATGGTAAGGAAACAAGAGCAGACAGTTGCTTTTGATGATCTGAAAAACTCCAACCACACACAAGTATATGAAGCTGCTAAATAATCTATTATATCAGTTTGGACTTTGGAGCTATACATTATCCATAAGAGATTCCTGGATCCTCAGAGGTCAACAAGTGAAGTAATAGTACAGTGGGTATGTATATGGCATCTACATGTTAGGAATTTGATGAAGAGGCAATGGAGGCATGCGAGAACTTACTGCAGAGGTCTGGAAGGCAATGGCTGAGTGGAAGTCGTCGGAGGATTTCTTAGAGAACGGAAGGTAGCCGGATGAGCTGCGGAGGCCGGAGAACTCCGAGAAGCCCTTTCCATTTCCCTAAACCAACGAATGAACACCGATCAGCAAATAATAACATACCTTATTTTATAATGCCTACGAAACAAGGAAGATAAAAGAACCTGAAGAGTTGGTTTGGCAACAGAAAGGGTGGCCGAAGCCATGATCATCACCCAGCGAGTGAAGATATGTGAAGTGGAAGCTCAGAAGCAGCTGGGGTGGTAGTGGTGGGAAGAGAAATCGGCACAAAAGAGTGAATCTTGTCAGGTTGAATATAATGTGGGATTAATTTTAATAAGCGTTGGAGAGGAAGAAGATGTGTGGCTGAGGCTCGTAAAAGCAGGGTGAGGATGAGATTCTGGATAGCCTCTCGTACAACGAATGGCTGTGGTTGGTGCTTTCCTCTCGTGCCTGAGACTCCATTCATCTGTGGCTCTCCTAATTTCCTGATATCTGCCCATCGTTGGGCCTCTTAGCCTTCAATCCCAACTGGCCCACTTTGTGGTTTTGAAACTCTTCCATCAAGTGGATAACATTATTCTAAACATTCTAACTAAAAATAAAAACATTCTAACTAACCCATCGTCCATAACTTTAACTGATAAAAAAATAAAATATATAATTATTTAAAATATGTTCAATTTTTGAGAAGTATCACTTTGTTATGGTTTCAGTCGCGGTGTTTAGGGAGGTATTCTAACTCCTGGGTGTCTAGGTTTACGCATAAAGGTAATAGACAGCTCGCTCTGCCCGACATTGATACCACCTAAGAGGAAGAGAGATTTCGCTCTTCCCTTAAATCGTGGGTAAGCCTAACTCTTTTCAAAAATTTTGTACCAAAAAAAAAATCTAATACAATTGAGTTTAAAGGTAAGAACTAGTAAACTTATAATATAGCGAAACTAAAATTTGAATATCCTCTGGAAGAGATATTGATATTTAATATATGATAGTACCTCGAATATAATTATACGAAGGATACATGTGTTTAGCCAATTTTTTTACAATATTACAGCTAGGAATTCACAAAAATCTAAACGCATGGCTAATGGACAAACGCCCACACTTGGGGCCATTATTCACTTGGGTTCATCATGTCTTGCTCACAAATAAACGGTTCTTCTTCATACAAGCCGCCCATCCATCCATTAATATTTGAAGATTTTAAAGCCACCAGGTGGTGGTTAATTGAAATTGATGCAAGTTGTGGTTATGTCTCTTTCAAAGGAGCATGAAGTTAGGCACAAATAGTGGGTGGGACTCACCTATCTATCATTTATATATTCTCTTGCAGTAGAGAATCATGGCTTTAAAAGTTCAAAGCTAAAGTACATTTGGAAAAGAAGCGTTTCTAGGATCTTCAATATACGTATGAAATAACGTGTAATCTTATTTGTTTGTTTATTTTATTTATAGTTACTCACATGTTTAGTCTTCAATGGCAAAGCATAATTTTAGAGTCTTGAGCTAGAATTCATTATAAGAAGAGCCTGTTTGAAAACACATTGAATGATGTTATGTGAAAATGTGATGTTGGTAATGTTTCAACATGTTTTCAAACGAAGTGGAATGCTGGTAGTTGTTAACCCCTCTAAGCCTATCCTCTTATCTTGATTCAAAATGCCCAATCTGAGGCACTATTAGCGTTTCTCGTTCAATTTTTAATCTTTAAGAATCCATATGTTCCCAAATTAAGGAAGCAATTATGGGTACTTAGGTGCTTGAATCTTTGAGTGAACCGAATATTGAGTCCTCGTTGGCCTGACGAAAGCGTTCCATCAAACATTGTACACAACTAGAACAAAGCAAAAGCGACTACAAAGATTGCCTTTGTTCTTAACATTTTTTCGGGCGCATTTCTTTTCCTGGGCCAACGACGCATATATATTCGGAGCTAAATAAAAAAGCTTTTCTAAATAACTTAATCTAAGTTATAAAAACTACCGAAATCTTAGGGTCAAAAACCTACCATCTTTTTTCTTTACCCTGATTTGAATTTAAGTCAGAGCTCTCGCAAATAATAAAGAATGATAAAGGTTAAATCTTGTCGTATAATTCACACTAGGTTACCTCAAGAAACTCACCCCACAAAAAGAAAAGGCATTGAGGAACTAGCAGAGCATTCCTATTAATGTTTAAGGTTGGTCATAGCAATATCAACTTTCTGCAACAAGAAAAACATGTTACAAGGACATAACAGTAAACTTAAAGTACTGTTGAAGTTTACAACTTACAATGTGTTTTTGATTGAGAGGAAACTTGGGAATATCCGAAATTCCCAAGGGTCAGCTTTGGTTACAGAGCTGTCCCAAAACGCTTTTGCGTTGGAACAAAATAAGAGAAGGTGCATGCAAATACCTTAGAATATTGAAAAGTAAAGGTACATAACATATTATGTTTAGCACTGTTCCTCTGTTTTTTGGTTGCATATAAATAGGGTGGCCACTCCAACAGGTAGATTGGCCCAGAAAGCTCTTTAATTTTACACTCCTTAATGTTTAGCATTCACTTGAACGTTCACACGAGAACATACGAGCTTATTAAACCTGTTTACATTCGCATTATTTTAGAAGATTGAATTGAAGGTGTCTGCTAACTGCTGTGAAGGATGAAATAAAAAAGTACAGAGGGCGTTAGGAAGGATGGAAGGTAAATGTTTTTCTGGTTCTTCAGGTGCTGACTGTTGTGTGGTTTCACATTGTTAGATGTTCTGAAGATGGGTATAGATCCTTTGCATCCCAAAGTAACAGTGTTAGGCAACGTGAATCCACAAATATTAATAAAAAGGCTCTCAAAAGTTGGAAAGCATGCAGAACTCTGCAGGTACGAGGAATTTGTAGCTGAAAACAAAAAAGCAGGAATAGCAGCCTTAGAGAGAGAGAGAGAGAGAGCAATGGGCGTAGGGAAGAAAAGCAGGTCGATTCAGGTAACATTAAAATTGAGAAAACTAAGGAAATCAAAGAAGGAGGAGGAAGCGGAGGCAAGAACCAAGATGCAAGAAAGGAAAACAAGGATTCAAATATTTTCAGTCTCCCTCGAGATATGAAGAAGGAAAATCCTCTCATGCCTCGTCCTAAAGCAGATTTCAATGTTCAGCCACAAATTGATTTCAAAATTCTTCCTCATCAGTACTGTTACATTGCTACTTTTGATCTTCTGATGTTCCATATCTCTCTCGCTACTGATGCTCTAATCAAATTCAAAACAGACAATTTCGTTTCATACTATTAAGGGGTGTGCACAAAATTCGCGCCCAATATATCTACCTGAGCGATAAAAAAACTTTGTCCAGCTCAAAAAATATAAAGTTAGGTTAAGCATCGGGTTATAAAATACAGTCCATATTTTTTTCGAACTGGACACCGGGCAGGGGTTTCCTTGCCCTGCCCATGAATACTTATTCTTTTATTTTTTTACTTTTCCTTTTAAATATTACAGTTAGAAGGGAGAATACGTGTCTATTGATAACTAAAGGGTCATTTTAAAAATATGAATAGTTAAATAGGTAAGTCGGATCTTTTAAAATTTATAACTATATTTTCTTTTAATTATACTAATCATCATATAATTATATTACAAATTATAATTATTTATTTTATTTTTTTTAGATACTTAATACTTGTTAACATTAGAGAGATTGATATAAAGTTATAATTATAAATTACTTAGAGTTCAAATTTTTTTTTATATATATATAATAAATTTAATAATTTTAATTATTATCTATTTGTTATCTTATTTTTAATAGATTATAAATATTATTTAACTTTTGAAGAAGTATAAATATGATATTATTTTAAAATTTTAATTTTTCTTACTATATAAGTACAGCGTTACGGTTGAAGTATGCCCAACTCATCCATAACTATCCAAGTTCAGACTTCTACTAAATAGAGCCGGCATCAGCTTATACATTCACCGGCCACGCACACCCCTACATACTTCTATCTTCATTAATCGGAGTACCTAAATTGATTACGAGAAACAATGCTCCTACGGTAGGAGCATTGTTTACACGAGAAAGTAAAACTATAAACCTGAAATCTGACATGCATCTTCAGTGGCAGAAGCCAAATGCTATGTCCACCACACTTCTACTGTGGGCAACAATCAGTTGAATGAAAATACCAATCCTTTATACCCTTAGAATCTGAAGCTTGGAGGAGAAAGCAATGGCAACCCAGTCGGGCTGAGACGAAGACCATTGAAGCTGCTCAATCTCCGCCCCAGCGGTGTATGCAAGAATAGGATCCAACCCGCCTTCCAATGGCTGGCCCATTGAGGAAAGATCCCATATCAGAGCCTGAGAGTCATCCCCTGCAGTGCAGATATGGCAAGAACTGTGAGGAGCCCAAGCAATGGCATTCACACTGGCTTGATGCCTCTGCAACTCGACCACAGGAAGCGTCGGGAAACGAATGTCGAGGACGACGACCTTGGCACTGTCCATGATAATGGTGGCCATGTACCTTGGGTCCTGCTTGTTCCAGCCGAGTCGAACCAAGGGGGTATCAGGCTCCGAGCTCTCATAGATGATAGTAGAATGCTCTTTGTCCCGCAAGTCGAAAACCCTAACGGAGCCATCGGCGGAGACGGAGGCAAAGACACCCACACCGCCCCAGGCGATGTCATAAACCTCCTTGTCGTGAGCGATAAGCTGCGTATCCACCGTCTCCTTCTCAATATCCCAGATGGTGCAGGTGGTGTCAATGCTAGAAGTGCCGATTCGCTTAGGGTCCACCTCGTTCCAATCGAAAGAGGTGCGAGGGCCACAGCACACGCTGTTCTTGTTCCCATTGAGGAAACTCTTGAGCTCCACCCGCGAGGTCGGGTTCTCTTCCGTGTCGGGTATACGCCAGATTCGGAGAAAATCGCTAGAGGTAGCGAGGAGGTCCGGCCTCTGGCACTCCTTATCAGGAATGAAGATGGCTTTGGTGGGAGGGTAAAGGTGCTCGAAGGAGAGGTTAGGGTCGGATCGAATCTCGCCGTTAGAGTCGTCGAGCTGAACAATTTCGACCCTGTTCGGGTACTGCTCCAACAAGCTGGCCATGGCCAAGCGGTACTTCTTGTCGCGACGGACGCTCCAGTGCATAGCGTAGATGTGCCATGGTGCTTCGTAGGTGTAGATCTCCGACCGCTTCTGCTGCTCGTCCAGTCCGTCTTGGGTCGGGCCATTACTGGCCCCCATGTATGTACGGTGGTTCAAGCTCACTTTCTTTCACCTGAAGAAATTGCCGATATTTTTCCAGAATCGAGAAGGAGGGTTATGCGATGGGAAAGAATTTGGAGACTGGTGCAGCAGCCAAGTCAGCAGCGTGAATTGAAGAAGTGCAGAAGCAGAAGGTGAAGGAAGAAAGAAAGACGTGTGGTGATGTGATTTATCATTTATGAGAAAATGAAGGCTTGGATCCAAATGTTGCAGGGCAATCCTAAAACCCAAATAGGGAAGACTTGGACTTGGAGGGCCCCCAATTGTGTCAGTCTTTCAACTGATAGCGCCCGAAAAATCAGCCGTTTCAGGGAAGAGATCCACACCGTCTGTCTACTTGCTTGCTTGGGAAGAATTAATTTTTGCTTTATTTTTTTAAGTATATTAACCATCTAAATTTTGATTTGATATGATTCGTCGTCCAGAACGAGAGCTGCGATTTTCCCTGCCTGTGAAGGCGTGAGAATGAATCTCAGGAATAATTTCCTCCTCTAAATGTCCACTTTCTGGACTTTATATTTTCTCCCTCTCTGGTAGCTTCCCTTCCTTCCATAGCAGTTTCACTTGAGCATGCTTATTTTATGTTGGCGTTTATAACCCAAGCGTTAAATTACCTGATGTTGCTATGGCTTAATTCCCAGATTCTGTGGTTAAAAATGAAGAAGGTGCTGTTATGGATCGTGGGTATTATTAACAATGACTCAGCAAAGGCTATTGGCATCTACCATCTGACCGAGCCTTGAACTTGAAAAATGCTTCCATATTGTAATCTCTCAAATTCATGTCCAGTAGTCACGTCATTTTTATTTGATCATGATTATAATTATATGCCAACTCATGAAGGATTTGTTGCCAGAAACATACGAAAGGATCAGTTCCCAACTTCCCCTTGTTGCTCCTTCATAGAAGAATGGAAGGAGAGACAGTGGCGCCTTGTGGAGAGCGGGAAACATAATAACGATTTTTACCCCAAACGATGCATTTTATGGCCCTTAGACAGTATCAATGGTACCCCGCACAAAATGGGGATGGCCAATCCTTTTTGCAGCATAGATTCCATTTGGAAATGGGCAGCTCTGCTGGATTTCAAGCAGCTAAAGACATAAAATTCTTCTACACCAGAGAGCTTTTAAAAGTATTATTATATTGCCGCCATTTAGATATCATATGGCAGTAGGAGCACTAGTATCTGTAATTTGAGCCATGGCTCATACAGTTATTTTCCTTGAGGAATCAACCAACATCACGTGGTTGCCACATTACATTGACTGAAACCCAAAAAACAAACGAAAGCCAAAACAAAACAAAACAAACGTTTGAAGCAGAGGATATCCAAAGTGACTTGCACATTTTTATGGATGAAACACAAAATAACTACATCTTTGCCATACAATCCAAGTCATGGAAGGGGATGTTCAGGCATAAGAGCAATGATGCCTCATCCAATTGTCCATAACCAAGTGAATGAAGGCTCTACCGAAGAGACGGTTAATCAGAATCCTCATACACTTCTCCATCATCAGAGAACTCATCAAATGATCTTATATCAAGCTGGTAGCGAAGGATACCTCCAATGCCACCAAACCCTCTGCAAAACTGTGATCCTTCTTGAGATTTATTGGTCACAAACTCCAGCGAGCACCCAAATCGCCGGTACTCATTGGCAAACCACTCTAACAGTGGCATCTTCTCCTGCAGCTCCAACTCTGCATTGGTGGCAGGATCCCGGAAATTGGTTCCATCAGCCTCTTGTTCCTTGTTTAAGTGCTTTACCATAGTCTCACCAGTAGAACTATTCTTCAGTACATACCTGTTGATATCCAAATTTTCCCATACTATAAGCGTCTCAATGGCACCCATCTCCAGAGCCTTCAATGTGTCATCAATCCCAAAGACATATTTACCAGTATCCTGGCTGATCTCTTCAAAGTATTTCCCTATCAATTTTTTTTCTTGAATGAACTTCACATTTGACAAAATCTCAGCAGATAACTCAATAGCTTGATTAAAACCATTTTCCCCACCATATGAAACATCAACCACATTCAATATTTTTGCCGCTAGACGAGGATCAAACATATCCGACTGGCTCAGCTCAGTCTTGAAGTCAGCAGAACCTGCAAGTATAAGTCCAGCAACATTAGGCTGACTGGTGGCAGGGTTAATGAAAAACTGTGTGGCTAGTTCTGCAGTCTTTCTAACATAGTTGTGTCGTTTTTCCATGCGAAGGCGAGCAAAACGCAAGGCAGATTGCCCTCCTCTACCATGTTTCTTTGGTAGATCAACAGTAAATTTATGAAGAACCTCACGAGTATTTCCACTTAATGTCCCAAAAAGGGTACCATTTCCATCCATAACAATGAAACCAAATTTGTCATCAGATTCTAAAAGCTCATTTAAGGCTTCAGTGTGAAACTTGTTATCACAAAGGTAAAGTGACGCATTAATAGGCTTGAAAGGTTCAAAATCAATGGTCACCTTTTTTTCTTTGCCATCTTCAGTGACAACAGTTCCAGTATAAAGAACCAATCCATTTGGAGGAACCTTGTTATATAACTTCAACCTCTGTTGCGCGGAAGTAATGGCTCCCAATACTGACTGTCGATTCACCCTGCTTTTGATGTTTGAAGCAGTTCCAAATTCATCTCCCAACATCTTGGTGACTCTGGATATTTGATCACGAGGAGGCATGATTAAAGAAATCATGCTGGTACCATTACCTCTTGCAGCTTCCAATGCTTTAATTAATTTCTTGATCTTCCACATCTCAATGTTCTTGTCTGATTCTTGAGTGTCAGCCATTGTAGGTAAAATGGAAGACTAACCTACGACCATTACCACAAAAAAGTATGGCAGCAAATTTAGGAAACAAGAATCAATAAACAAGTAAAAGCAGGTCAACATCACAATTATTTTAATTCATTCACTTATCAAATCTGAAATTTGTTCATTTTCTCAAGGCCGCACAGGTTCAGGTTCAAAATTTCATGGGTAGAGCTTCAGGACAGATGGAAATGTATTGAGGATTTTGGACATACTGGTTTCCCAGCCATAGTCAGGTAAAAAATGGCCTAGAAAATGCACCGATTCATACTTGTTAAAACAAGGTTCAGACTCTAGTAATTTATAGTGAGTTTACTTTCTTTTCTTTTTTTCTTTTTGATACAGAGTTTACTTCATTTGATCAAACTACAAGCAGGGCTGCAAGTTGATGCAACTGAGGGACCTGAACTCTCATACTTGCCTACGCATACAAGTTTATCTAGAGTTTAACTATCATTTGGACTACTGCCTGACCCAAAGATGACTTAAATAGTTCAAATACATTTTAGTAACGAGGCGTGGACTGAAAAGATCAGTAAAAAAGAAAAATGAAACATATTGGCAGGTAAAAGAACTACGGAATCCATGGCGCTCGTATACTAGTAAAAAATATGCAGACTGCTGAAATCTGGAGAGACTCAGAAAAAAGCAGAGGAACACCAATAAAAGCCTAACTCAAAAGATATATGTATCAGTATAAGAGTAGAAATGATACTAACTTTGAGAAATACCAACAACAACAACAAGCTTTGTCCACTAGGTGGAGTCAACTACATCAATCACACGATATAATTGTGATTTATCAACAACTAAATCTTTAAATATATTCTGCACCAGAAAGCTCCATTCAATAACTTTATTGAGTGTCTGAGTTGCATTTTCTGTAATCCTTCTGAGTCTCATTTATTCTTTCTTTCTCTGCGCGCGCGCACAAAATAATTGTTAATTTTTCTCAGGCTTGATATTTGAAAGGTGCTTCGCTATTAGAAACCAGGCCTCCACTTTCTAGTCATTACAAGTTGACCAGGCTCTTACATCAGTTCAGTTAAAGACAGGATTAATCCAACTATAAATCTTAGATACATACCGGGAACTACAAACGGTGCTCAAGCAAATCTGGAAAAGAAAGTGATACAAAACGACCAGAACCAAATTCTAATTGTTAAAAAATAAAAGCAATGAAATAAATCTACCAGAGAGGAATATCCAAACAAATCAACTAGTCTTAGTTCAACATAGATCAGTGCCCCGAGTGAAAATCAATGACCCCGAGTGAAGCAAATGAACAATGGAATCTATCAGCATCCAGAGTTACAAGCCCAGAAAGTTTGATCCAGGGGGAAAGGAAATTTACCTGTTGGATGACGATTGCTAGTAGGAGACTTTCGGCCACCGATTTCTTCCCTCCTAGGGTTTCCTCTTAGGCTTACACAAGCTGCTTCTTCAAGCTGCAAGATTTGCCCCTCGTCTTTGTTCAAGAGCTTCGGCCCCACTAGCGTGCGTGCTCCTCAGCTTATTTCCTTCTGGCACCGTAGAATTTTTTTTTTTTAATTATCTAAAAAATAAAAGAATATCAGGATTCATTAGTGATTACAATCATGACAAACCACCCTTGTTTTGGGTTGTACTACAAAAGGCGAGTCAAGTCAAAAATGGTCAAATTCTAGGTTCCATCTCTTTTTTTATATATAAAAATAATATCCTTGTTCACAACTTTCTATATTTTTAAAAAGATCGCGATTTAAAATGGAAATAATTTTAGAAGGTTATTTTATTTTAATAATTTTTATGACTTAATTATTTTTTAATTTGGGTGAGGCAGCTATAAGTATTATATAATTAGAATTGGGGGAGCATTTATTTATTAGTTTCACATCATATTTATTTAATAATAACTTTTTTACTTAAAATTGTAATAGAAGTGTTGGAAATGTTGTATTTATAGAATTAGGATGGATACCCCACATATGAGTTATGGTATTGCACGTATGATATAGAACTATGGCCTGTTTTAATATAATTTAAAAAAGGGGGCTTATAAAAAAATTTTTTTACGAATAGCTTATAGAAAAAGATTTTTAGAAAAGAGTTTATAAAAAAAATAGTTTTAAATAAATAAGTGTTTGGATAGTTATTTTTATAATAACTTTGTATATTGGTAAATTACTAAAAATGTATAATTTGATTAAAAGTAAGATAGATGAGAGAGATAGAGAAAAGAGAAAAGAGAGGAAAGAGGGTAAAGAATAGAGAGGAGAGAGGGTATAAAAAAAGTAAGAGAGATGAGAGAGGGTGTAAAAAAAAGTAAAAGTAAAATATTAATTAGATAATTTATAAACTATTTTACTGTTCAAAAAGCTAGTTTTAATAGATTATTCAAAACCATAGTTTTAAACTATAGTTTTGTCCAAAAATATTTATGGACAAATATGACTGTTTGTTTTAAAATTTGATCGAACCAAAATTTTACCTAAAAATATTTTTAAAACTATAATTTGGGCTGTAATCAAACATGTCTATATATAAATTATGCTGTTTATGAGTTACTGCACAACTTATTCTATAGCTTTTGCAGACTTGCCTCTCACTAATGATATGTAAATAGTGGGTCTGTTTAGATAGGATTTTGAAAAAGGGCTTATGAAAAAAAAGGGCTTATGGACAACTTATGGAAAATGACTTTTGGAGAAGAGTTTATGGAAAAAAAGTGGTTTTGAATAAATAGGTGTTTTGATAGTTATTTTTAGAATTACTTTTTATGGTGGTAAATTATCAAAAAGGGTATGATTTGATTTAAAGTAAGAGAGATGGGGGAGTTAGAGAAAAGAGAAGAGAGAGGAGAGAGGGAAGAGAGGAGAAAGGAGAGAGAGTGTAAGAAAAAGTAGGAGAGAGGAAAGAGTGTATAAGAAAAAGTAGGGATAAGATAGTAATTGGATAGTCCATAAGTACTTTTACTGTTGAAAAAGCTATTTTAAATAGCTTATTCAAAACTATGGTTTTAAACCATGGTTTTGTCCAAAAGCACTTATGGACAAATAAGTCTGTTTATTTTAAAATTTCTCCAAATCGAGGGTTGGGCTAAAAGTACTTTTAAAACCGCGGTTTGCGGCCTTACCAAATAGGTCCAGTGTGTTCATATATATATATATATTGAAATTTCCTCGGGGCCCAGAAATTGATTTTCAGCTTCATGGTCGAAGGCTCGACCAACCGCTAGAGTTTGGGAAGTGGAGGGAGGAAACAAAGGGCAGAAAAGTCATTTAATTCCCTAGTTATTTTTAAAAATAAAACCTTTTAGGACTTTAGTTGTTTAAACTATTATTAAATTTATCAATTATAAAAAAATGGAGTACGTGTCTAAATATTAATTTAGTTATAAGTGTAGATTTTATATTAAAAAATTGATAAAAAAATTTATATAAAATAGTAAATTTTAAAGTATAACTGTTATTAACCATAGATATATCATTATCAACATAAATTTTTATTTTTATATTTATTATTTTTTAAAATATTTTTTAATTATTTTTTTCTACAAGATGCTGGTAACAAATTTTAATAATAACAAATTTAAATTTTTTTATTATATTTAATACATCCCTCAAAACTTATAATATGGAGTAGCGTAGTGCATTTTAAAAAACACTATGAAACTTATTATCATGGAGCAAATAAGTTATTAGTAACTTATAATAACTAATTAGTATGAAGCAATGTAGTTCATTTTAAGAAACACTACGAAACTAAAAATTATGCTTGTTATTATAAAATTTCTAAAAGGATTTATTGGAATTAGTTGGTGACACACAAGTTTTTTTTCCCCATATGGTCCTTCTATAATTTCATTATTTAATGAAAAATTATCTTTATTTAAAAAAAAAAAGAATCCGTTGGAAGGGGAAAAAAGAGAAAACAGAGGTGTGGATGTGATCTCATGAAGTCTCGTTTGGTAAATTGCTTGCTGGCTTCATAAACTTTACTAAGCCGTTAACAAAGAACATACTAGAAAACGAGAAGAAACTTTAACGGTGTGTTTGGCTCAATGGAGGGGAGGGAATGGGAGGGATTTTAATAGAGGGAAAAGGAAGGAAGGAAAAAGGAGGGATTTTATTATTACCTTGTTTGGATTAACATTAAAAGAGGGGAGGGGAGGGATTTCTATATTACCTTGTTTGGTTCAAGAAGGAAAGGGAGGGAAAATATTTTTATATAAACAAATTTACCCATATATTATTCTAATAAAATATAATATAAGGGAAATATAGGTATATTAAAAAAAATATAGATATATTAATATTAAAAAATATAAATATTAACATTTCCCCTCCAAATTTCCCCACTTTTGGAGGGGAGGGGAAACTTGAGGGGGGAGGGGAAATTTTAAAAAATTTGCCCTCCCCTCCTCAAAATTTCAAACATCCAAACAAGGGGAGGGGGAAAAAATCCCTCCCCTCCTCCTCCCTCCCCTCCAAATTACCCATACCAAACAATGGGTAAAAGAAATCCAAAAAGAAGGAAATCATTAGTCATTAGTACTAACTAAAACAAAATCCCATATTTTTTCGGGCTCTCTCTCCAGGAGCAGGTAGGAAGATTCAAAGCGTGAAACAATCGACACGAGCTCGTGAGCGATTCAGTCAATTATTTTCTGTTACTGCTGATTTTCCGGCCTCTCGGTCATGGAGGAGCTCGGTTCTACATCTTCTTCTCTACCCCCTACTATCACTATCGATGGCGCCGACCTAGATTTGGTCTTGGCCAATTCGCAGTATCTGACGCGCGAGGAAGTACTCCGGCGCCGACTTCGCCGAATCAAGCAACTGGCCCGCTGCTACAGAGCCCACTACTGGGTGCTTATGGAGGAGCTCAAGGTTAAGTACAAAGACTACTATTGGACTTACGGCATGAGCCCTTTTGCGGAGGATCACAAGAACAATCAGGCCAGACACACTGAAGGCGTCGCGGCATCTGGGGAGAATGTAAGTTTCTGCAATGTCAATGAAAAGGCAATCATTAGTTCCAACGGTGGGGTTGGTCAAGATGTTGTACGTTGCGCTTTTAGTGGTTGCAAGTCGAAGGCTATGGCTTTAACTAGGTATTGTCACAACCATATATTGTTCGATTCGAAGCAGAAACTCTATCGGGGATGCAACGCCGTGGCCAAGAAGTTAGCCCCTCTCCCCCTAATCTTTATTTCCTTTTTTTATCTTCTTTCCATCAATAATATTCTGCAATGGTAGTTGAACATGCTTGATTGCTCCGAGAAACCAATGGGAAAAAAGGGATTTTTTTTTTGTGGTTGGGAGGTAGTAATTTGCTTCATTGCATTTTTATTAACTATCGACCGGCTATTGAACAAACCAAATAGCTAGATTTGTTGTTCCTTTCAAACTCTGCTATATGCTATAGTCTTTTGTTGCCCTTATCATGGATTTCTAAAATTAGATGTGCGGTTGCGGAAAATATGAGGTAAGGCCGTGGAGGATATATGTCTAGTGGCTTTTGTTCTTACAGATGGTCTTGTACCTGCTTGGAGAGAAATCATCACGGTGAGTTTTAGAATTAGAAGCATAGATGGGTTGGCGTTCTAGGTGACATAAACAGGTTCAGGCTTTACGCGTGTGATTTTCTTAAGGTGTATATGGATTTCATTCTGAAAATCGTTTCAAAGTCTTTAACTAATCTTGCAATGGGTCAAAGGGACGAACGGTTGACTTTTTCTTTGTCATATTTCTAATGTGTTAGTTATGACTTGTGGTTTAATGAGGATTTGGTGCTCTGAACAACAATTCAATATCAGCTTTATGAGGTTTTCAACTGTGGAACTACTGTGTGATTTCTAGGGTGGTTGTTGCTTTAAAAATTTTACAACTATCAATTTTGTAGTATAAGGATCATAGAAATTAGTTTTTTTTGGCTTTTAGTTTATTGTTTGGCACTCGGGACTCAGTTTCCTGGTCTTAATATTTCCTAATTTCTACGTTGAAAGCTTGTTTGGTTCTTTTTTAGTTAAAGTTTTTAGTTTCATAGAAATTACCTTTGTGCCGTTGTCATGCTTTTCCCCCATTTATCTTGAAAGCATTGCTCATGCCAATAACAAGCACGCTCTCAAGCACTATGCAATATATTGACAAAACTTTGGCGTCAGCGAAACTAATGTGTTTATGCTCACTGCATGGCCCAATTCTTTCTCTAGTTCTCAAACCAAATCAAGATAAACTCAAACAGCATCGGTGAATCCCATTTTTTATACATACAGTTGCACATAAAGTTGCTTGACTGAAGTCAGAGGAGTAGTTTGTTTTGAAGTTGCACATAAAGTTGCTTGACTGAATCCTCCTATTAGCATGCCTGAACCTTAAAGTAGTTTTTGCATTAAAATCCCTATCTTAATTTCATCTCCTCATGTCTAATTACTATACAGACAAAGTAACATTTTATCTTCTCAGACATTAAATCTTTTGGCAATGCTTTCCAGTTAGGATTGAATGGTCAAGTTGATTAATTAAAAAAAATCATATTTCTTAGTATGAGGAGTAGGTTTAACTCTACTTTCTGGATAATGTCCAAGTGCTGCTCTTTAAGGGTCATGATTTTTCTAAGATTGGTATGTTAGCCTGCTTCAGTAGATGTTGCTAGGACACCAATGCATCTGCACATTTCAATTTCATGCCTAATTGTGATTCATGGAAGTAAGCATGTAAATATCATTTACTTGATCATTCTAATGCAAAATGCCGCCTCTTCTAGACCTCTAGTTTAACTTTATATTTGGGAGCCCATCTCAAATAGAGGTTAAGAATTTGAGGCTGTCTTTCTTGTTCAATATGGTAAATACTATTGTAAATACCATTGTGGTATTTACCATATTGAACAATGTGCATAATTGATTTCCTATTTGTGGTAAATACCATTTCTAGAACAGACAACATTGCTGATAAGGATTTTCTCTATGCAGTTTGCCAACTGGACCTTCTATATGTAATAAGCCTGTCTTGAGATCCACAGTTCCTCCTGCTTGCCCCAACCATTACCAATTAGGCGAAAGGTGTTTGATTCGTGCTGTAAGAAGGGCGGGTTATGCTATCCCAATTCATCGTAAGCCTAGTCCAAAATTGCATGCAGTAATTTCTGAATTTGTCCACCAAATTCAAGAAAAGAGAAAAGTTGCATTGAAGGTTACTGTACGTAAAGCTGAGACCGAGTAAGACACAAGATTAAGGTGCTGATTCTTCAATAGATTATTAGCTTTCTTGATACTCTGCACAGTGTATAGAGTGGGCATATTCCGTCACGTGAGAAATAGGATCTTTATTTGGTGGTGAAACATGAGATGTCAATAAGAAACAGTATATTTATTTTAGAAGCCTGTATATTGTCAGTTCATTAGGTACTTGATTTCATTTTTTCTCGTGCGATATTATATTGAACTTCCTTGTCATCTTATGAGAAGCATCACAATATATTCAATTCTTAGTTTTTTTCTTGCAGTAAGAATTCGTATCCTACTCTAAATCTTTGTTTTTATTGTTAAGATTTCTTTTCTGGCTCTTTGATGACTTGGATAAAGAATACTTCTGAGATATCTAAGATATTTGCTCGTGACAATGCAAAATAATAGGAATCTGAAAACACATGGAGAAAAAAATCTCATGGTGCTTAACTAACTGCATAACCGCATGATATTTAAAAGGAATGGTTATGACAGCTCCATCATTTCAATCTTGTATTGTAACGGGGCCGACATGATTATGTACTATAAGAGGGGCTACTAATTCCTTGGGTAGCTTTTAATAGTTCTCTTTCTACGTCATCAACCCATGGCTATTGTTTGTAACTACAGTCATCAATCATGTGCTCAGATATTGTTTTCATTGGTTTTGACTTTCGATAATGATGTTTAGTAATAGTTAAATTCGGTGAGGTTGCATGTATATGCATGCATTTAGTGAGTGGAAGGCTGGTAGTCGTTTATTACTTTCTGACATAGCGGGATTGGATGAAACTTGAAAATCATTTGTTTTCTTAATTTATTAAGATGCTGATACTTTCTTAAGTTGGTATTTGAATTTAGCTCCCTATGGCATTTTTTCTGAGGCTAGGTTGAAATCTTCAACGACATGGTTTGATCCAGTCTCTAAATAGTTCTACTCTACACATTTGTGAACTTAGGTCGATTATTAACGAGTGGCCTATACTTAAGAGAAGCCTAGTTCTTAATAAATCCATGATCATTGAATGAAGAGAATAAACAGTATAATTTACCTGCAAAATACTTCAAATTTTAACACCTTATATTGAATGGACTTATCCAGGACAACTTGAAGTGGATAACTCTGAAATAAGTATGGTGATGGTTGAATTTGAAATGATATTCATGTCTGAACCAAAAGGGCCTTGAATGATTTTGTAAAAAGCAGTTATGGCATTAACTGAAATGTTTTTGAGGCAGATGCATTGAAGTTTATTAGCTTTTCATAAGGACTTGCTGGATTATGGTTATGTCATAGAGGCATAGGGTTTCGAGAACTTTCTTCCATCAGATGGTGGAGGTCAATGAACCTTACCTCTGTGTAGTTGTGCATTGTTACAAGTTGGATCTGTTTACACAGGTGATTGAGGCTAATGGCAGGGATTGGCACAGTTAACTAATCAAATAAAACCACTTCTGGCACTGGGATAATATTCTAGCATCTAAAAATCCGGTTCAGTATGAAAGAGGCGAGTGGTTTGTGATATTCAAGAGGAGATTTGATGGGCAAACCATTGACATTAAAGCTTGAAAATCTGGTTCCATTGAATCCCATCTTGAAAGCCTCGTGAACAGAGCAGGGTTCAACCTTTACTACGCCGAGCAGGGTTAAAAATTCAAATCAATTTATTTATTATATTATATAAACTATTGACTATTTTTATAACATAAATAACAACTAATTTTTGTAATAATTTTTTATTTAACATTTTAAAATTCATGTAGTATTTTTTTAAAATTTTTCTTACTTAAAATGATGCGATCAGTTTCTAATAATATTTACATACAAGTTCATTAACAACGAATGCATCAGTTTGTTTGTAATGAATCACTGTAAGACGCTACGATGTCAAATCATTGTATGCGGTTTGGACTGGAAACTGTTTTATCACATAACCAATCATTTTGTTTTTGACAAATTAGCTAGCGCCGAAATAATCATTATTGGCGCCGTTTACTTAGTTGGGTATAGCTATCTATCTAGAAATGCAATAGCTTTTACTCTATGTTTTCCGCTGATTCCTCCACAACTCATATCTGTGGTGTTAGGAAACGCAACGTACGAGGAAGAAGAACTGCATCTATCGGCCATTAAATATTATGATTAATTAAGAAGGAGCAACATTCTAATCATAGGATATATCGACCTGAACAACTGCCCAGATATGTGAAGCAAAGTCAGCTACGAACATGGCTCTGAGGCCAATGCTTTTTGGGAGATGATATGCGAGGTGGCCACAAGAGGATCGATTCTGGAGTCACTATCAAATTTAATTTGTTGGAACGAAGAACTTCATTCAGATTCCTTAGTGGAAGGAATCCATATGCCGATAGAATAACTGAGGATGTTATGCAAAGATGACTTCCCCCAATCATAGGATCACTCATCACAATAAAAAAGGACAAATATATATTCTTTCATTCATTTTCTTCATGACTACGTACACTGCATTATGATGCTCTGAATATATACAAAGCCAATCATCGAATGAGGTTCTGCGTAAAATAGGCTGAACAAGGCATCCTTATCAACAATTATGCTACCACGTGCTTTACGTCTGACGTGGCTTTAGTCAACACTTTGACGAAACAAAACGACATGACTCCCACATTCTGCATTTTTCAATTTTCAATTTTCCTTGTCCATGCCAAGTTGCCAACCACCCACGAAACGACCCGTTTCGTAATATGTCAAAATAGATCATTCACCTCCCTCAACTTATATATTTTAAATAACATCTACATACAGTTTCCTGCTAATTAAATTAGTAGCCAAAATAGATATACACGTATAAATATTTTCTTTAAAAAAAAGATAACGCTCCACTTTCGTGGTAAATTTCCTAATCCTTTCGGGCGCGTCTATGGATCTCCCATTACTCACGTGAAGTACCTTTACAATTACAAATTAAAAACACGTGCCACATTTAGATCGTGTGACGATAAGAGCGCTTGTTTATTTATTCCTTTTATAGATAGGCTATACAATATAATTGTATTATAATGATATTTACGAAATCAGGTGAGGCTAAATTAATTATCATTAATTTGAGGTCAAAAAAATAGTTACATTAGGGGAAATGTTATTAAAACATAGCTTAATTCACTCCCATTAATTGATTTAATTGCATAACATGGGGTATTTACATAGTTGCATGTCTACAATATGAAAGAAGGAATAAACCCCTTTTTTTGTGGGGTTGAATATTTTTGAAGCATACACCGATATAAAGGGATGAAAAATATGTTAGAGGTCGTTTGAAAACTAGCTATATATGATGTGTGAAATATTCAAGTCCCACTTTAGATAGGAATATATTTTTAAAAACTTTACGAGTCCCACATCACCCATGCACGACAAAATGTTAGAGAAAGTCGGTGGGGATTTTTAAACATTATTAAATAGATAATATTCAACGTGGCTCCGGCACTCATATCACTAGTTGGAGCGGGGCTATTATTTAATTAATCTGGGTTTTAATATTCAGATAACCATGATTGAATTCAGACGTTCCTTAAAAGATCTTACTTTGAAATTTGTGCTAAGCAAATAACATCCTAAGAACCGTACGTGGATATTTTGCCATAAAAATATGCCCACAAGAGAAGAGAGCCAACTAGTGTGTGTGAACTAGAGAGTATAAATAAGGGGTGGCCAAGCAAACAAGTTCAGCATATGCATCAGGATTTAGGTGCTTCGAGCTTTTTCGCAGAGAAACAGAAAAAGAGGAAACAAAATGCCTAGAGGTGGATCTGGAGGCGGAGGCGGAGGTGGGGACCCTCTGGTTCTTGGACGAATCGTGGGAGATGTATTAGATCCCTTCAACAATTCGGTTCATCATCTGCGAGTGTCGTACGCTAATAGAGATATCTACAATGGCTGTGATCTCAGACCTTCCCATGTTGTCACCCAACCCCGAGTTACCGTTGGTGGCGACGACCTCCGAAACTTCTACACCCTTGTAAGTCCCATGATCTCCCAACATCCTTCTCATCAACTTAAGTAACTATAATTATATATTTACATGTGTGTTTCTGTCTCCCTCTGATCTGTTTACGTAATTGCAGGTCATGATAGACGCCGATGCCCCCAGCCCAAGTGACCCAAATTTGAGGGAATATCTTCATTGGTGATTCTCTTTCTTGATCTTCTTTGTTCTGCTCAAACATGCCCTCCTTCTAATATAGCTTTATGATCTGATTTAGATGACTGGTATATATATATATATATGTTGGTCTGTAAGTATATATAACTAACTCGTAAGTATCATTCTCAGGTTAGTGACTGATATTCCGGCAACTACTGGCGCCAGTTTCGGTACGTACGTAATTAATTTCCCATTCTTCTCAATAAGTGGCATATGCCCTAGTTCACATATATAAATGAATGGTTTATGTAGGACAAGAGGTGGTAACATATGAAAGTCCGCGACCGGTGATGGGAATTCATAGGTTTGTGTTCGTGTTATATCCACAGATGGGGAGAGACACGGTGTATGCTCCGGCATGGCGCCAGAACTTCAATAACAGACAATTTTCTCAGCTTTACAATCTCGGCGCTCCCGTCGCCGCCGTCTATTTCAACTGTCAGAGGCAGACTGGCACTGGCGGACGAAGATTGGTTTAAATTTACGTCTTCTCATATATCCCCAATCTGAACCCACAACACCCCCCCCACACACACAAAACACACACACATATAGAATACATATTTGTGTTGTAAGATGGAGGCCGCTTCATCGATTGCTTTCAAGTTCATTTATAATCTTATATATATATATATATATATATGTATACGGACGCATACTGGCTATCTGATATCTATAATATATATGATAAATTTAAGTTGACAAAAATGTCGATCATTTGCCATTGGCTAGCTAGCGAAGATTTCCAAACGTTGCAAACAATCATTAAATATTCTTCAAGTGGTTAAGTAAGTTTAATGCTGGTTTGTATATATACTTAAAAGGCTTAAGATCATTATTATTAGCAGTTCGAGCATTTATATAAGTACGCACGGTGTTATCCGTTTAACGCTATTCCTATAACTTTATGTTAAATGGTCATCTTATCCAAACAGATCCTGAGGGTTTAATTACTCGAAAAGACTAGGGTTTCTGGATGCAACTGGATAATTCAGCGTCGCGATTGATATCTAGCGAATGATAATTAACATGCAGGACCCAGATTGTATTATGATGTACTTTCTCTGGTTTGCAACTTCAATATACGAGTGCGTTTGATACTTATGAGATAACTATGATTTCCATGAGGGACAATAACTAGACTGGAATCTCAAACAACTCAATATAGCTAGGTCGTCGTCGTCTTCATCGTTCATCACCAATATAAGATAACTCCTACGGTTTTCAAATTATGAATAATTTAATTTTTTTATTAGAGATTATGTAATACATGAAAACTATTTAATTTAAACAATGACACCACCATAAAATTTTTTGACATTCAGTAGCCACCTGTCATCGTCAATGAGTCATCATCGCTACTACACGTTGATAGTTTTCAAAACTTAGGCATAACAAACAATAATGGCATTTTTTCGGGAAGGAAAAAGAACAACCTTTTTTCATATTACAGAGTTAAACGCTTTCTTCATTTAGTTGATTTATTTTTAATAAAATTATAATTCGTATAGATACTACTGTTGCCATTCACATTACGTTCAGACTTCAACATTTTTCTAAATATTCATCATCGATACCGCTGTCCTATTTCCGTGGCATTCTTAATTATTTACAAAGTAAAACAAAACTTAATACAAATTGAAAAACTCGAATAAATCTTTACAGATTTTAATTAGTTTCCAGCTGCAATAAATAGAGAGAATGGAGTCACATCTTAACAATATACAGAAGAAAAGCTATTTCAAAAAGGAGCTTAAAGGAAGAAAGTAGATCGAGAAAAGAAATGAAGCTTACAAGAAGAAAACAAAAAACTTTTCAAGAGAACAAAAAACTTTTCAAGAGAACAAAATAGATACTCCCTCCTCCTTTGTTCCTTAATATTATATTACTAATTTAAAAAAATTAAGGTAGCTGAATAAATGACTTAACATACATTAAATATTATTATATTATATATTAACTTATAATCAAATTAGTTTAAAACAAATAATAAATATAAAATACTTTAAAATAATTTATTTAAATTTTTAATCTCTTTAAATTAGTCAATAAAATCTTATATTAAATACCCTAAGTATTACTTCAAATCTGGTGGTGGACCAATTGATGAAATGATATATCTTTAGACAGACGGAATCTCAGACCTTCGATTATGTATCCCATTTTCTCTGTAACAGCCAAACAATAAAGATGGAATCCGCTCTCCAATTGGCCAAAAACCAAAAAAGAAGAAGACAGAATCCGCTCTTATAAATGAGGTCTTTGGTGCATACGTACGTTGGCTTTTTGTCATTATTATAATGAAAAGCACCACTTGTATGAGTATATTTCTGGGTCTTACATGCAATAAAGCCAATGCGATAAGGGGGGTATGATTCTCGATCATGCAATGTTGTAATGTGTTCGCTTTCAAATTTTTAATCTGTTGCCACATTTTCAGATTCCTCGTTTCAGACGATGAAAAATGTAAACGGATCCTCATCACGGGAATTATATTGAATTGAATGTGAAAGGCCCACTAATAATTAGCTACGAATCATTTCCACAAGAGAATTATATATATATGCAACTGATAAAAAAACGATATAGACGTTATAAATAACAAGTTGCTCTGACATGTACGGTGATTTAAATAACTAAACAACATATCTTATCTTACTATGTAAAGTCCTACAAATTCACCCACTTGCACGCTGATGCAAAGAACTGAGAAAGCCAAATTTAATGGTCCAAATTTTCAACATCTTTTCCATCTTCTGATGCATCACGTAAGCATATATAAAAATGATCATAAGCTAACCGATTCCAATAGTCTAAAAAAAACAAAAAATTGAGAATAAAACCCTAGAAAGGGGGAACCCATTGTCTTCTCGAATATCGTCTCTTTAAGGATTTTTCTTATACTGTACGTGGCATATAGTTAAATGAGAGGGGGAGTGTCATAAACGACATACTGGACATGAATCTCTATTTTGTGGCAACTGGCAAGCTATTTTAATTTTGTTCCCTCTGTAGTGCGTCTTATCTTATCCTAAAAAAATTGGCATCTGCATGTCCTTTTGCTTCTCTTTTCTTTTTGTTTTTTTATATGGCACTACCTCTCTGATATTTAATATAAGAGTTATTTGACTTTTTTAGATAGATTAAAAAAATTAAATTAATTAATTAATTATAACTAATATAATATCTACTTGACTACATATTAATGAGTATATAATATGAATTCGTCTTTATGGGTTGTATTGGATCATAATTAATTTATTTATTTAACTTCCTTAATCTATCTAAAAATATTAACTATCTTTTATGATCACTATATTTGATTCTAACAATCCTTACTAACTATATATGGTTTAAGGTTGATAGAATCACTTCATCTTCGGCTAGTTCATGAATTAATGGATCGTCTAGAAAGGTTGATGGTGCCAATAAGTATGATTCAGAGAGAATAATGGTGAAAAAGATGAACTCTATATATTATTGATAATGACGAGTCCATTACAATATAAAGGAAGTATGAGGCTTTGTGATTGTGACACGTGTCTTAAACGACACATTAACCATATATTAAACTGACTTTGGCTCGTACTGTTAATAGATGGTCTGAACTTTTAATATTCTCTCGCTCCTAGCAATACCAACATACTTATTTCTAGGGTTCTGATTTGATTATAACTTAATTAGGACTTGAAGGCTACAACATATATACATTCCATCAATTCGGTTCTTTGTTCAATTAATTTATGCTAGTATCACTCTACATATATATATATATATATTGGTTTCGATTTCAATTACTTTTTAATAAAATTTCACTTTTTTTTATGAGCAATGAGTTGATTATTTTTATGACTACACAAATTAAATTAAACAACCATTTGACGTGGAGACGTGTGTTTGATGTTAATAAATTCTTTCAGGAAACAATATAATATAACTCAAGAGATGGATGCATGTTCTGATTAGTACTGATAGTTTTAGTGTTCTTTCTTTTTCAATACTATTCTTTTAGGTGCATGCATGTGAGAGGAAGAGTTCAAACTTGATCACTTGTGAATTACTACATCCTTTACCGTTAAACCATCAGTACGTACGTAGCATAATTCCATAACTCAGCGGACCAACATATATATATAGAAGCTTTATGATCAGTTTTATATATATTATTTCTCCCATAGGCACATAAAGATGGCAACTCTTCAGATTAAAAATTGAATTCCAGTTAATTTTCTTTTTAAAGGGAATTTAGCTCATGCAAGAGAAAGTTTTCGTGAGTTTTAAACAAAGCTTAGTTAAATTTCGATCGCAAACCTGAAATAATTAGTGGTGCTGTGGTTGATTTCTCTGCTGAAGCACTTTTATGGCTTAGTTTTTCTTGTTGGAGCCTTGGGGTGATCAGATGGTAATTGACTATTGCTGACGGAGGAAGATATATTAGAAAAAGGATAGGTCTTTTCGTACTTATTTCTGTTATAATGAAACTAGTTACTGGTTTAGATCAGTTAGCTTTAGTTTAGTTAGCTGATTCAGTTGGTTAAAGTAAAAAATTAATGAAATCAGAGTTCAAGTGGCTCAGCTTACCAATAGCCACGTTATGATCATATTAGATCGGGATTTTCATTTGGACGTAGATAGTAGCCATTGGTGGGATCTTGCAGAGAGTCTCGAAGCTGATAATAATCTTCCATGGAAGCTCGGCGAAAGCTGCTCGAGAAGAAAGTCCAGTGCCCTAGCCGAGCAGAAGAAGAAGAGGAAAGTTCAAGAGAGAGAAAGTGAACAAAGCGTTATGATACCTAACTTTAAGCTGGGAACAATAAAACATGAACAACTTAATGATTTTCCGAGTTTAGTCAACTTGGATTAATCCTGATGAGGAAGCCTGATTTAAGTTAGTGGAAAAAGCATAGAAACAACATAAGAATGAGCCAGAAATGAGAGAGAATTAACACATATATATATAGATGGCACTTGATACAGAAATGAGAGGAGAACGAACAGGGGTTTCAAGGGAGGTAGGAGAGAAAGAGAGTGGCCAAAGAGATTGAGATTGAGATAGAGATAGAGGGAGCCACAAAAGAGGATGTGAATACCAAATCCATGGGTTGTAATGGGGAAGATGAATATGGGAGGAGCGGCGGCGCGGTGATGCGAGAGCAAGGGTTTCTATTTTTCATTCGGTTTTTAGTCTCTTTGTTTTCTTTTTTGGATACGTGCCACTTTTAATATGAGTTATAGTCTAAGCTGGCAAAATAATCCAAGTGTCTGCCACATTAGTGCCTTCTAACAGAATTTGTAACATCGTCAGTCCCTATTTAACGGTTTTAAACTCGAAGGATTAACGGAAGAAACTTGATCAAATAAAAAGAAGAGCTCAAAATGCTAGAACAGTCTAGAAATAATTGATTTAATACAACAAACTTGGTTTTTTCTATGGATTTTTTCTAAAACTCTATTTTTTTTTCACTACAGACTTGAGCCAGCATTATCTTATTTTTTATATTTATAAATTAAAATATGTTTTACACTTGTCTTGTTTAGAAGATCTCGTGTATATAAAAAAATGTAACGATAATCATTTAAGATAATAAAAATTTATTTATGATATTTAAATATTGATGTCCAGACATGATCCTAAGTGAATTTTTTTTTTTGTCTAAATATTGATATCTCATTTCGAGATTCGTATATATTTTTTTTAGTATAGATATATCTTATAAGAATCAAACTCGATATATCTATAAAAATTTAATAAAATTTTATATTATTAAACTAATTTTATGATAGTAAGTTGAATTTGTTAATAAAATTTTACCTATACTAAGATCCGCATGAGCAGCATTGCACGTCCTAAGTAAGTAGTTTGCACATTAATTATTTCTCGCTATCATTTTTTTGAGTATTTTATTATTTATTGATCTACCTACTAACTATTTTATTTTAAATATTTGATTTATATATATATATTTATATAATCATTTTTCCTCCTATCTCCTCTTTTCAACTTCTTCGTTCATGATAATTTCAAATGATTGAATACTGTTACTCTAGGATTTACTGGCATCATTTTTTTTTCTATCTTGAATTTGAATTTGGATTTCTATACATTTCTCTGATTTTTTTTTGTTTGCCAACGTAAAGTACTCTGAATTGAAGCTAGTTATCTGTAAAGTACAATAAATTAGTAGGATATAGTTTTCCAAAAAGAAGAGCAGGATAAAAATGTAATTGAGCCTATCAACTCGATCAACCTAATTTTTTTAAAATTAATTTGGGAAATGGGGATTTTTTAAAAAAAAACAATTAAAAACCTTTTGAAATTCAAAAGGACAAAAATGACATCTGAATTTTAAAAATGACAGATTAGACAGGAGGTCTAATCTGTCATTTATAAATTCCTGTGCAGAGTTATAAATATTATTATGTGAGTTACAAATACCATTGACATAATTGCAAACGTAAATTTAAGGCAAAAGACGAAATTGTACTTTTTACAACTCTACCAATGGTATTTGTAACTCTTATAATAGTATTTGTAATTTTGTCAATAATATTTACAACTCTGCCGATAGCATTTGTAACTCCCACGATAATATTTGTAACTCTGCCAATAGTATTTGCAACTCCCATAATAATATTTATAACTCTGCACAAGAATTTATAAATGACAGATTAGGCCTCATGACTAATCTATATTTTTTAAAATTCATAAACAATTTTTATCATTTTAAATTTTAAAAGGCCTTTAATTGTTTTTTCCCCTTTTTTTTATTCATCACGCGTTCTGTGCCTTACATTTAAAAAAAAATTGACATATTTGAATGAATTTTATATTTTAAACACTTATTTAACCTATGAATTTGACTAGATCCAAACTTATTTAGAGTATGAATTTAACCAGGTACAATTTCCCCCCAATTTTTATGATAGTTTGATTAGAATAAATTGTCACGAATGCATTACTAACAAAATAAGTTCTCAAGATATTTAATAATATAATTCAGTTAATATTATATAAAAAAAAAATTCAATCAGGTGTGATTTTTTTTATAAAAGAACAAAAGGACATTAGTTTCTAGGCGTGTTTAATAATTGTCAAATAAATTTGACTATTTGATCAATCAATTAGCCTGTTGAGATATATTCAAGTCAACCCAAATAAATAAAAAAATAGATAATGGTAATAAATTTCAATTAAAACTAGTTTACAACTGATCCGTGCAGATTTATTAGATTCTAAAGAGAATATTTCCTTTTTTAAAAAAAAAAAAACTCAAACAGGGAGCCAGAAACAATGGCCAAATGCCAAACTATATTGAAAGATAATATATGGAAAAAAGCAACCATGGAGTAATGAAAAAAACTGAATGGAACAAATTAATAAAACGAATAAAATTTTGGAGAGAGCAACAATATTTTCTTTTTAAAAAGGCCAAACAATGCATTTCACTGAATGAAAAAAAATAATACTAATAGGATGGTTATTAACAACAGAATTTAAAAAAAAATACTAAAATAAAACAGTTACTAACAATATATTAAATATTATTAATTATAGATCAAATATTACTAACATAATATATTATTTTAATATTTATCATTTTTCAGTCATTTTTTGTTACTTTTCCTACAACTAAATAATGAAATAATAAATAAAAGACATAACAAATATACGCAATCTAATTTAATTAGAAGGTATATTTTTAGATATTTTACATACAAAAAATTATCAACCAACAGATTTTCATGACGTAAATTATAATATGATTAGTTAATAGTTAATAGTCAGGTAGCTATTATCCCACGTTAATGAATAATGAATAATGAGAAATTCATATTCATATATTCTGTAAAATAGAAAGTATTCTTTATTATAGAAAGCTTTCTTAGTTAATTCTTAACCAGAAAAGAATGCCCATGTGTAACATAAAATCTGAAGTAAATTGTACCATTTATGATTTGAAAATGATGCAGCTTTTTATAAATTTTATTGAATATATTTTGATATATATTATTGATTATGATATATATATTGATAGCAGATAAATAAATGTATTTCCTTTCAAAGAAAAAAAACACAGAGTAGCGATTGTTTAGTCAGAATTCTGCCATTAAAATATAATTGCGTTTTTTCTGAAAGTAAGAAGGTAGAATCGCGTTAATCTTTCAGTTATATGGTAAACGGAGATTGAAATACATCCGTCGGTGAGTTTATCCTGGGCCCTTCATATCTCCCAAAAGATTAGGTAAGTCACTCGAATGGGGGCGATTATTATATAATACCTCCATCGAAACGGCAATTCATGCTTTTTTTACTCACCCCCAAGATTCTTAAGCTTCTCCCTCTGTTGCCAGTTGACGCAGAGAGGGACCGGCGACCTCAAAAGCGATCCTTTTTTTTTGACATCTTCGTTTTTCTGCAGAGATTCTTTTAGGGAATAGTGGGAATACTCGAGAAAGCGAGCGGGAAAAAAGGTAAAAGCAGCGATATAGAACCATGCTTGGTCCGATAAAGGCCGCAATTGGAGATGCAGTGCTCACTTTTATGTGGGTCTTCTGCGCATCCACGCTTGGATTAGCCACTAGCGTGATCACAGCATCACTCGGTCTTCAGCATCTATCCTTCAATGGTCTCAATTACGCATCAATTATCGTCACCACCGTTCTTGTCTTTACCCTTGTCTTTATTTTCACCATCATCGGCAATGCCTTGGGTGGTGCTACCTTCAACCCCACCGGCACTGCTGCCTTTTACGCCGTTGGTCTCGGCTCTGACACCCTTTTCTCAATGGCTATCCGTTTTCCTGCTCAGGTTATTCTTACTTTAATCTCTAGATTTGTTTTTTTTGTGTTGAGTTGGTTGAATCTTACTTTCGTTATGAATTTCGTTAACTCTGTTTTCCCCCTTAGAGGAAATTTTAAGAGATCAATGGGAATTAATGGGTGTCCTGAAATGTTTGATAGCTGATTTGAATATTTGGATTCACAGGCGTTAGGTGCTGCGGGTGGTGCTTTGGCAATTATGGAGGTGATGCCGCCGAAATTCAGACACATGATCGGCGGACCTTCGTTGAAGGTTGATTTGCATACTGGAGCTATTGCTGAAGGGGTTCTGACATTTGTGATCACTCTGGCTGTTCTTTTTATCATACTCAGGGGTCCTCGTAGTGAATTGTTGAAAACTTGGTTGCTGGCTATGTCTACCGTGACTCTGGTCATGGCTGGCTCTGCTTACACCGGTCCCTCCATGAATCCTGCCAATGTGAGTGATCACATCATTGCGTTAGCTTTTGAACTTTTAAACAAAAATGTTGTTTGATAACCTTTGAAAAAGTCTTGTTATTTTACCGTTGTGACTCCTTGTCCTATTGTTTTCAAAATATTTTATTCCGTCTTGATTTTTGTTTTTCATATAATTCCTAAAGGTATTCGCCTTCCATGTCCCAACATTAAGTACTCTTTGTATGGTGTGACTTCTTTTTGAAAGTTTGTGTTATATGGAATTAGTGAGTAGTTAGGGGATAGGTTGAAGGTTGTTAGTAGGTTAGGCACCCAAGTGCACGGCTATGAGTATAAATAGGGAGATAAGATATGAATATATAAAAGTTTGTGTGCATAGGTCCTACCCTTCTATTGTTCAATACATAAAACTAATCACTTGCAGTAAAAGTTAGGGGATGGATTTGCGTCTTGCTATTCATGTGACAAAATTTTTGTATTGATCAACAAGAATCCTAGTCGTGATAACATTAAATAGCTTTTTAATGTAAACTGTCTCCATCTTTAATCTCTGTCAAAAAAGGGTTGTTAGTTCCAAAGGTGCAAGAAAATCGTCAGCTTGAAAATTAATCCTAATGATGACAAAAAGATAAGTCCGAGGTAACCCTTGGTGGTCTCTTTCCATTCCTCTTTGGCTCCTTTTGCCCTCTTTTATATGCCTTGATTATTTCTTTAGTTTAGCGCTTTGTTCCTGTGAAGAGTGTATCTATGTATAATCCAGGTCTGTCTTCTTGTATTATAAAGTGCAAACGCTAATAGGATTTGGTGAGTTCTGGTGTTCAAACATTCTTCTTTTGAAATAAGGATAATAAAGTTCTCTTTCTGTGCCTGTGGTGTGTTGATAGAATTTTTTTTTTTTGTGTGTGTGTGTGTGGGGTGGGGGGCTGATCTTGAATCAAAGATGGAGAATGAATGTAAAAATCAGGAGCATGACAAAATGGGAAAAATGCTTTAAAAAGGGAGATATAGCTACTCTACCAAACAAAATTGACTTCTTTGGCATTAAATAGTTTCTGCTTGTCATGTGACAGATTACTATCCCAGTGGGTGAAGCAGTTAATTTTGTGGAAACATGCTTGATCAGTTTATGCCCTCAATGAATTTGCTCCATAATATAGTAACAGAAGTTGTATTTCATGTTCTGTTTATGCAACTGAAGTTGCATTTCTTTCTTGACGAAGTATGATAAACTAGGATAGATAATTACATATGATATCTGCTTATGCACAGGATATCGTATTCTCTCTCAACATAACCCAAATCTACTTGCCAAGCTATCCTGTCAGGGCATTTGCCTCTCCTCGGCTCCGGTCAGATCCTAACGGCACTTCTTCCTCTATTATAACCATGATGGACAATTAATTGGACCATGAATTTTAAAAACACTAGCTATTTCACAGATGTAAAATAGAGCTATCTTGATATGATGTCTCTGATAACATTGTCGGTGATGTTGAGAAATTTTCTTTCCCAACTTTAAGAGTACTCTTAAACATTCTTTTGATGCTCGAGTTGCTCCAATCTGAATTTGACATATATATGGGTAATGAATAAGTTAGTTATGTTTGCAGGCATTTGGGTGGGCATACGTAAACAACTGGCACAATACATGGGACCAATTCTATGTGTACTGGATTTGCCCCTTCGTTGGTGCCATAGTAGCTGCCTGGGCGTTTCGAATTTTGTGTCCCCCACCAGCACCAGTAGAGAAACAGAAGAAAGCCTGAAGAGGCCTTGCTGGAAGATCTGGTTATGTTTGTTAAGCTCCATGTTTATTCGTTGGGACCCTTTTTCTATCCTCCTTCTCTTGTTCCTTCCTTCTCACCTCCTCTTGTTGCTGTTTGGACTCCAGCTTTCAGCTGATCATCATTCAATAACGTGTTATGTTTAGCCTATTCATACATTTCTGCTGAATTTATGTCTTTTCTTTTTAAGGCCTTTTTTATGGGACTCAGCTCTAATGTTAATAATCAATCTAATCCTAGACACCGAGTAAACCGCTAAACTTGGATCGTTTCTGCCAAGCTCACCTGCTAATTACAACTTATTTTCCATCTGAGTAATGAATTTACCACGAGGAATGAATGTCGTAACGTATTTAATAGGTGCTTCTAAAGTACGACACGACGCTGGAAGTAATTAATGTCATTTCCTTTTTAACCAAGTCCTAAAAATTGTGTCTGATAGCAATTTATACAGTGTTTCAATTTTCTCCCCAACGTTGTGTTTTTGTTCAGAGCGATGCATTTAGCCGCCAACAAATTCCCATTTTTATTTAACGAGAAAGCGGTTGCAGTGGTTTTTGTTTTTGGGCCGACGTTATGGAAAATTGGAAACGTTCAGACAACTCGGGAATGCGCGTGTCCGAGTCAAACTAGAGACCTGACTCGGTTTCTCTCATTACAATTTACAGTTACATGTAACAAATTCCAGGACTCGGCACTGACACACAGCACATTTCTCTCGCTACAGAGAAAGAGTGAAATTCTTTCACTGGCCATTGTCTTCATCTCTTCGTCGTTGGCGCCATCACTATCTTAATCTTCGTTGCCCCCATAACCAACGGGCATTTTTCTTTTGGCGACTGCCCATCTCGATTGCACTGAATTGGACGACGTTTTCAGATTATTCAATTCACAGACCAATCGATCATTTTCCATCACTTTGTAGAAAACCTCAGGACTTCGAGCTGGATCCGCTAAAAGAGCCCAAGCAGTTGAAGGGTCCACCTGCCGCTGGGAACGGTCAGATCCGGTACCGATCTCCATCTGCGGCTGATCTTTCTGAAGGGCAGGGAAACAATTCTCCGCCGTCCTATTCCGTCGATCAACACCTGCCCGAATTCGAATCTAGCAAAATGCTCAAGCGCCCTGGTCGGCAAGAGTCTTTCTCCGACAAGATCTACAGATTCCGAGGGGTTTTGTTAGTGGTCTCCGTTCCACTCCTTCTCGTTACTTTTGTTCTCTACTTAATGCCTGCAAGCTCTTCCAACGAACTCATTCAGGACTATGCTCTCACTCATCGTAAAATTAACCCCGACCAGAAATTCTCTGATTCCTATGCTGTTATCTTCGATGCTGGTAGTTCTGGGAGCCGTGTACATGTCTTCCATTTTGACCACGACCTAGATCTTGTTCACATTGGCCAAGATCTTGAGCTTTTTGAGCAGGTGGCATCATTATGTCTTTGCTGTGCCTTTGTAATTACTAATTTGCGCTTATTTCCGTCAACTATCATTTATAATTCTCTTCACTGCTGACCCTTTTAATTATTATATTGTAGTTAAAACCGGGTTTGAGTGCATACGCTCAGAATCCCCAGGAGGCCGCGGGTTCCCTCATTTCCCTTTTAGACAAAGCGGAAAGTGTTGTTCCCCTGAACTTACGCCCAAAGACGCCTGTTAAAGTTGGGGTGGGTATATCTCGTCCTGTTGTCACTACCGATACTGCTATTGCTGTTTCAAAATATATTGGTTTTACATCGGAGTTTCTGGAGGAAAATTGAATTTCTATGTTAATGCAGGCAACGGCAGGTTTGAGGGCCTTGGAAGGAGATGCTTCTGATAGGATCTTGCAAGCAGTGAGTATAGCTACATCTTATCATGCTGACTGCTTAAAAGGCTATACCAACTCTATTAACTTTGAAGGTTTTCAAATTATTTATTTAGGTTAGGGATTTGCTTAAGGACAGAAGCACCCTAAAATCTGAGGCTGATGCTGTTACAGTACTGGATGGAACCCAAGAAGGTGCTTATCAATGGGTATGATTTATAATCTTATCAGTTCGGATTATCGAATCCTGGTTTTTCCACAAAGCAAGTTTGCTTAAAAAATATTGCGCGCCTCTGTTCTGTTTACCTTGTTTTATTTGGATTTTGGTTTGATATATTATTGAGTCATAATGAACCCCCATTTCACCTCTCTTTCTCAGTTTGTTGCATTTATATAGTTATCCAAATAACATACCACTATTTCCATATCAGATGCCCTCAAATAATGTGCTACGAATGGAACACTTATGTGAGGAAGATAGAGAAAGGGAGGGAGGGACTGTAATGTTTGGGTGATGTCATCAATGAGGATTACAACGGGAAGATTGCTTTAGTAGTTTCATGAGGTACTGCTAAAGATAGGTTTAACTTACACTTCAGACTTTAGGGGGTTTAATTGAAACAATTTAGACATTAGGGGTTTAACAGAAAGATCAGGGCTTCCCTTGCAGCTTTTTTAGGTTGGGGGACATTGGAATTAAGGGAAAAGGCAAGGGTGGATAAATGCAATTTCCCCTTGAAAAACACAAACAATGAACAAGTTACTTTCTTGCTCTGATATTATTTTTAGTTCTGTGGTTTGATTTTGCCCTTAATTAAGCACCTGAGCGTTTATTGTGTCCTTTTTTCTTGTGTGTGTGTGTGGGGGGGGGGTGTTGAAACTTGATAGTTGTGTCGATTTAATTCTTACCTGTGATTATTGTAATTTATAATAAGGTGTCATGTGGTCCCTGTATTACCTTCATATTTTTACACATCTAGAAATAATTTGATGTAAAAGTTTCATTAATTTTTTGGCTCTAAAATGTGAAGAAATCAGTCCATTCCATGGTCAGCCTTAACTCATAATCAATTTAGGTCTTTGAGGGTTAAGAAAGAATGAATTGGGCCAAATATTTAGATTTCATTGTTTTCTGGAGGGGAGTGAGCTTTAGTTGCTGATGTGACAACCAGGTATATGATGAATGAGTACTATTTTAGTCTCGACTAGACATCTTTTTCCCCTATGATGATGTATTGCAAAAATAATAATTTAAAAGTTTATTGTTGATTGTACTTGTCTTTATCACATTTTAATCCTATCAAAAATATGTGGAGAAGTATTGAAAGAAAAAAACCAGAATAAAACCAAAATTGTATAGAACCCAATAAAATGTGTAAAGAAAGATTGAAAAAACTAAAAAAGGTTGCACAAAAACTGAGAGAAGCCCCTTTGTTTAATTATGGCTCCCTATAAATCTTATATTTTTTATATTGATATTGATGATAAGTAGTAATACTACTTTAGTGTGAAAATAATGGGTAATAGACTGGGCACATCAGCTATCACCTGATGGGGTATTTCCAACCAATAGAGGGACAGCATTGCAGCTTTTGGAACTGTGAAGTTCAGGCTTATTTGTATTGATCTGAGCTCTTTTATGATTGATTACTGAACTTGAAAGAATAAGTATCTTTCTTTATAAGAATTTGTATTGATTTATTCAGAAGAATTTTTACTTAGTTCTACCAATTGTGCAATGTGAAAAGGATTGAAAAGAATTAATTGGTAATAATTTACCCATAAAGTCTTTCATGTTACTCTTACACTGTACATTAGATAATTTAGAGTACTCAAATGTAAATTCTTTTAATTGTTTTTCCATGATAAACATTATTATTGTGGGGTACTTGTCACGTTATCCATAATTATAAACTTTGACTTCAAAATGGAAGGGTATTGCTTTACAACTTGTTAGCAATTCAGTGAAGTTTAAAGTCTCACAATAAATTATTCACATCATAAGAGAAACTATTCTTTGATAGTTGATTGAAAAATTAACCACTGAGATTTATCTAATCTTGCCATTTGTTTGATTTAGGTGACTATTAACTATCTACTGGGGAACCTGGGAAAACCATATTCAAAGACAGTTGGAGTAGTTGATCTTGGGGGTGGATCTGTTCAAATGGCATATGCCATCTCAGACACCGATGCTGCGAAGTCTCCCAAAGTAGCAGATGGAGAGGATCCATACATTAAAGAGATGTTCTTAAGGGGAAGGAAGTATTACCTCTATGTTCACAGGTTTCCTTCTTACTCTAGATTTAAGATATGCCAATGTGAGTGGCCATAATATGTACAGTTTCAGGGAGAATTAACTCACGGATGCAAGTCCTCCAACATTTGTTGTCTTTAGCAAGAATATTCATATAATTAGTGTTATAGACAGACAGACGGGCTCTACCATTTTCCATGGCTAACAGCATTGAACGTCTTGATTTCAGCTACTTGAAATATGGATTGCTGGCAGCTCGTGCAGAGATTTTACAGGTTTCTGGAGATTCTGATAATCCTTGTATCTTATCTGGCTCTGATGGTAAATATAGTTTCTCCTTTCTGCATAGTTTTGGTTTTTCAAGGCTGGGACCCCCTTCCCCTAATAATTTAGTGTGTTGAGAACTGAATATTAGGTATTTTCTTCACAATTAGCACATAATGCAAATAACAGGCGTATTTTCTTTCCTACTTGTTAGGGTCTTACAACTATGGAGGAAAGTCGTTCAAGGCCTCAGCCTCCCCTACGGGAAGCTTGAATGAATGTAAAAGTATAGTCCTCAAGGCTCTCAAAGTTAACGAGTCAACATGCACGCATATGAAGTGCACTTTTGGTGGGATATGGAATGGTGGAGGAGGAGATGGTCAGAAAAATCTTTTTGTCGCCTCATTTTTCTTTGATCGAGCTGCTGAGGTATTTTATTATTTACTCCGACCGTGGAACTAGTACTGAAAGGTCATCTGTTCTTTGATCCTGTTAGCATGGCCATGCTACATTCTGCTAATAAGAAATTTTATTCATAGGCTGGTATTGCTGATCCAAACTTACCCGTGGCCAAAGTTCATCCTGTGGATTTTGAGGATGCAGCGAAGCGAGCTTGTGAAACTAAACTTGAGGATGCTAAATCCACTTATCAAAGCGTCGGGGAGGGGGATCTTCCGTATATATGCATGGATCTTGTATATCAGTATACATTGCTTGTTGATGGATTTGGTAAGTTTTGCACCGATATTTGAATATTTGTGATGTTTTAAACAAAATTTGAGCAATGGCATCATCTTCCTCTGCCCTGACTGATTCCATTTGTCGGCAGGCCTAGATCCCTGGCAAGAGATTACACTGGTGAAGAAAGTAAAATATCAGGATTCTCTCGTTGAGGCAGCATGGCCATTGGGCAGCGCCATAGAAGCCGTATCGTCACTTTAGATTATTCGTCCGGAATCTTGAAGCGCGCTTTTATAGTTCCCGTAAAAGTTTGAGGTGAAATACGGCCATTTTTGGATGACCATAAATTGCAATCAGGCTGAACTAAGATTGGTATTGGGGGTACATCTCAGGAATAATCGGAGAAGATATATAGCTTCATTAAATTTCATTTGTTCTTCACAGATTATCAGATTTGCAGCTCTCGTAAACTGATTCGATTCAATTAGCTCATATATGGTCTTAGGAATGAGAAAATAGCAATACCGTTTCATTTTTGTTTATTCATTAAGTGAATGGTTTTGATTCGTGATAAAAGTTCATTATTTTGTTCTTTATTTTTGCTTTAGTTCAATTTGATTTAAATTTTAAAAATTAGTCAGAAACTTCTATTATATTACTATTAAATTAAAATGATTTTTAAGCAGTTTTATACGACTTTTCAGTAATTTAAAAAATATTGTTAATCATTAGTTAAATTAGAATAACTTGAATGAAAATAAAATTAAGAATTAATAAATAAAGATAAAATTTATTGATGACAGAAATAGAGAATCGAATTAAAGTTGGAAAAAAAATAATAACTGAAAGTGAATTTTAGAATAAAATTAAAATAATTAAATTGAAATTAAATTACTTTGAAAGAAGAGAGTGGTAAAAAAAGAAAGAAAGAAAGCTAATTTTTTAAAAATATATAGATTTGTTTCCATGTTCCCCTTGCTATGTGGTCTCAAGAGTTATACACAAGGAAAGCAAACAAAATGGGGTAAAATAGCTAATGAGAATTGACACATATAATAAAAAATCTGTCCGTATCTCATAAAGGATGCGAGTTTGATTTTTGCTACTTTTATGAGAGTTTTTTTGGTAGGCGATTTTATAAATTTTTATAAATATTTTCTGAGTCTTAGGATTATACTCTAATCTTGATAAGAGATTGGTGCTATATCTACCTAAATTTTTCAGTATATAAAAAAAAAAAGGTAAAATACGTATTATATATTATTTTAGGGAAAATACCAGAAAAAGACCATCTGAAATTCAAAAGGACAAAATGGGCCCATGAATTTCCAAAAAGACAGATTGGACAGGAGGCCCAATCTGTCATTTAGAAATTACTGTGCATAGTTGCAAATACCATTAGGGGAGTTGCAAATACCATTAGAAGAGTTGCAAATAAAAAACGAAATTATATTTTTTACAACTCTGTCAATGGTATTTGCAACTCTTGTAATGATATTTGTAACTTTTTCAATGGTATTTACAACTCTACTAGTTGTATTTGAATTTCTATAATGGTATTTGCAACTCTGTTAATGGTATTTGCAACTCCCATAATGGTATTTGCAACTGTGCACAGTAATTTGAAAATGACAGATTGGGCCTCCTGCCCAATCTATCTTTTTGGAAATTCATGGGCCCATTTTATCCTTTTGAATTTCAGATGGTCTTTTTTTGGTATTTTCCCTATATTATATTTTACCCTCCTAGCAGAGCAGAGGAGGGCTAAGGATCTGCTTGATGAGCCACGCGTTCATGAGTATGGACTATGGATTTTTCTTTTTAAGCTAGGGTACGTGGACCGTGGACCGTGGACCGTGGACCGTGGCCCAAATTTTAATTGTCGTTGAAGGGCTCCTAGGTCCTAACCTGGGACCTGTCACTACAGCGAGTTCCCCGCTTCCTGATTTCATTCCCGCGCCGGCGAAGTCTGAGGTTCGTTTCTTCGAAGCATCCCACATCGCTATTGTTCTTATTTGCACGACACTACATATCTCTGCACATATTATGTAATTGTATCTGATCATTGATTGGAAATTCGTTTCGTCTGGGCAGTTTTTTTTCAAACAGCTTGTGCTCAGTGGTTTTAGAATCGACGAAAGTGATACTGTCAGTTCATCTTGGAGTGATTTACGTATGGATACTTATTTTTCACTCCGAGTTATCTCTTCGCATTCCAATGCCAATGGATAGCTGTGAGCTTCGCCTCTTATTCATCACCAACTACTTTAGTTGTTGTATACGGATTTAGACACATGATCCGAATTAGATCTAATCTATCCGTTTTCTCTGTTGTGCTACTCATCCGTCAGAATTTATACTCTGTTAATCACAGTCGTATATTTGAGCAGCTACCGACCACCGCTTTCAATTTGTTGAAGCCTTCAGTGCCTGCCACTTTGCTGGCTCCACCACGATTTGGTTTCTCAGTCCTGTTTTCCTCTTCATCCTCGACCACAAAAGTTGGAGTGTCAACCGATGCCCCAATTCTAGGTTTTGATGAGACTTCGGGTGATGATGAGGAGGTGGTCGTGGATGACCTTGACGACAATAATCATACCCACCTTAGTCAGTTACACTTAAGGGATGATGGTCTTGGCCAAGATGTTAAAACCATATTGGATATATTACGTGGAGCAGGTTGCAGACCATCTGATATTAAATGTAAGCTCGAGCATTGCAATATTACTGTATCATCAGAGTTGGTTGTAGAGGTTCTTTCAAGAATTCGGAATGATTGGGAAGCAGCTTTCACTTTTTTCCTGTGGGCAGGCAAGCAACCGAATTATGTTCATTCTGTTCGTGAGTACCACTCCATGATTTATATCCTTGGTAAAATGAGGAAGTTTGATACTGCTTGGACCTTAATTGAGGAAATGAGACGAGGTAGTACTGGTCCATCTCTTGTCACCCCTCAAACTCTCTTGATTATGATTAGGAGATACTGTGCTGTTCATGATGTTGGAAAGGCTATAAGTACTTTCTATGCATATAAACGATTCAATCTTCAAGTTGGAATTGAGGAATTTCAAGGCCTTCTTTCTGCCCTTTGTCGTTACAAGAATGTAGAAGATGCTGAGCATCTTCTTTTCTGCAACAAAAATGTATTCCCATTCAACACCAAAAGCTTCAACATTATTCTAAATGGATGGTGTAATTTGATTGTTAGCCCACGTCATGCAGAGAGAATTTGGCAGGAGATGGGCAAGAGAGGAATCCAATATGATGTTGTCTCCTATGCAAGCATCATGTCTTGCTATTCAAAGGCTTCTAAACTTTACAAGGTATTCAGGCTGTTTGACCAGATGAAGAAAACAAAGATCGCTCCAGATAGGAAAGTTTATAATTCGGTCATTCATGCTCTTGCGAAGGGTAGGTTTGTGAAAGAAGCTGTCAATCTCCTGAGAACAATGGAAGATTCCAACATTTCTCCGGATACTGTTACTTACAACTCACTAATCAGTCCTCTATGTAAAGCCCGCAAAATTGGTGAAGCTAAAGAAATTTTGGACGAGATGGTGCAGCGGGGTCTGTCCCCTACAATTCGGACTTATCATGCTTTCTTCCGTATCCTAAGGACCAAGGAAGAAATATTTGAGCTTCTAGGCAAGATGAGGGAATGTGGCTGCCACCCAACTACTGAGACTTATCTGATGTTGATAAGAAAGTTCAGTCGATGGCAACAGCTTGATATTGTCTTTAAGCTATGGAGTGAGATGAGTGAGAGTGGAGTCAATCGTAGCTCGTACATTGTACTGATCCATGGTCTATTTCTGAATGGAAAGCTGGAGGAAGCGTACAAATATTACAATGAGATGCAGGAGAAAGGCTTCCCCCCAGAACCAAAAACAAGTGAAATGCTTCAAGCGTGGCTTTCTGGAAAACAGGCGGTGGAGGACCAGATGACAGATTTAGATCACAAAAAATTAGAAAGTGATTCTTTAAGAAAGGACATCAAAGATATACCTAATAAACCAGCTAAGGAGAAAGATTTTCTTCGCCAACCTGAGATTAGAAGAGTAAAAAGAGAGCGGGGTTTTTCCTTTTGGGATCAGTAAGTTCTCATGTTGCAGTGGGATCCTATGACGCAGTTTTTTCCTAGATGACTTTCACTATTGTTTGACAATCTTATTAAGTTCATAGTATACTCTATAATGTCGTGGCACCTTTTCTCTATGTATACAGAGACTTCAACTACCATAAGCAAGAGATATGATTGTTTGTAAATTATTATACAGCACTTGACAAGCCATGACATGCAATCTATATTAATCTGTTCCTGACTTATGGTTAACCTTAGTGAATATTCTTAGATTAGAGCTGAACTCATCTGTCATGGATATTCATTAGTTTGGACATTAGAATATAAATTTCTGAGCCTTGCCGTATATTATGGATAATCAACCCAACAGACCATTATAATTACTCGCAGAGACTTACTGCCCAAAATCTTGAAGTAAAATTTGGACATATAAATGTAGACACAGAAGGAATTGCCTGGGAAGATTGGATGTTAAATCTACACATTCACCTGGATTTAAGCTTATATTAGTTTTTTCAACTTCCAATGCATACTGAAGTTTTTTCTTCTCCTCTATTTTCTTTTAGAACATATTAGTGCTTGTTTTTTTAAGAACTTTAGTCTTCCTTAGTTTACATTTTTGTCCTTGGCCAGGTATGCACCTTCTGTAAATCAATAAATCTTGCACAGTAGTACTTTCATTTTTATCGAAAAACGTCATGAGCTAGTTTAACTTTGGGTACGAAAATCATCAGGTTGCAGTTGGGCTTATAGCTGATTTTGCTGATCACTTGAATGGAGGCAAGGATCATTAGTAATATCACTCTTATTCTCTATAATCAGTATTAGTATTGAGTTTCTTGTTTTGGACTCTAATCATTGCTGATCAGATTTTCATCGGTTTCTAAAAATTTTTTGGAGCTGCGTTAAAAGCAAATGAGCAGATGGCAATTATGCCTCTTTGTATGCAGCTTATGACATGTTGGACGTGCTTTTAACATTGAAACAGAGGTGCAGCCCACCTTGTGTTGGGACATCTGTGTTACAATGAAAAGAAAATCAAAAAGCATAAGATCGGGTCCCAGACATGTCTGTGACATGGCTAAGGATGCTTCGCATTTGCTGTAGTTCTTTGACCTCAAATTGGGATATGAAAGAGTCTTCTACTTGTCAAAGTAGCCTTTAGTTAATAGGTGAATGACTACTGAAGAAGGTAAGCAGCGGGATCTTAATTTCTCCATTTTTCTCATCACATGAAATCCTATCTACAGAAAATTTGAATATATATAAATAGAAATAATTTCATATTATGCGTGATTTATGCTATAGAAGTCTTAAATTTTTCATATATTTAATACATTCAATTATCATATACATATGAAGGCTACTCCATGAAAGGTAGGGAAATATAACCCAGGATCTCTTGTTCAAGTCAACATTTGGTGTCATTTCTCAAGAACTTATTCCAATAGTCAATGATGCGGCAAAAGTCATGCAGTACATGATTTATTTTACAGTATTACATTAAGTTCACATGTGGAAATGCATTCTAAAGCTCCACTCCACACAGAGTGGTGTTGCCATTACTTGACTATGCAGTATGCACCTCATCTAGCTTGAGCTTCAACTCTTAAAAATCAAAATTCCAATTCCAATTTCTGTATTCCATGTGCAGCTTGAATATCTTATTTAGCCACTACTTTTTCTTCTCAAATTCTGTAGTTTATATGGGTAATCTATTGAATAAAATACTTGAACGAGATAATCTCGCCTGACATGCATTTGGCACTATCATTTGTCAGCAAATCACATGAATTAATTAAAGAAAACCCCATTTCAAGGTGGGGATCTTAGTTATCAATATCCACTAAGATATTAGATATGTGCATGAGTCTTGAGGCCTGATGAACTTGTGATTGTGCTGAGTGAATAATTGAGGTTAGGCAGAAGGCATTGTTGGGAAGCAGGAGAAACTGCAGGGTGTCTATTTTGATAGTGGATAAGGGCAATCTAATAGATTAGGTAAACTACATGTGGAAAACTACAGGAGTCACCGTCAAGATTTATGGTAGTTGGGAATTAACTAATCATGTATTTTCTATGTGTTTGACTAGTCTTGGGGATGGCTATGTGTAATTTTCAGCATGCTTAACCAGCCAAATTTTCTCACCAAATCACTGCTACAGCCATTGAAATATCTGTCATCGCTGATCACACCTATGATTCTTATCCAATGTATAAAATAGAATAATTGGAGACGGATATATTTTATGCAAGATAATATGGGTAGGAACTAGAGACTAACAACAAACTCATCACAGTCTTAAAATATGAAATTGAAATCGGATGAGCTCTCACAGCATTGACACATATAATTTATATTTGTTTGCTTGTTTGAGTCGCAGGAAGTGTTGGCTAAATATATTTATAAAATTATTTCTCATATATGCCTTCGGTTAATTGCATTTGAACAGGTAATTTGAAGCATTATGATCAAATACTGTACGTATGGATGGGGACTTGTCAAGCTCACACCGCAATCTTAAAAGCATGAGGTTGAAATTACGTAAGCTACCCGCTTATTTGCAGAGATAACTATATACATTTTGTTTTTTGCTTGTATCAACCCCTATAAATGTTCAATATTCGACTAAATATATAAAAATTTGTTGCTCATGCCTTAGGTTAATTACACCCGAATGATCCTTTTCAAGGATTTCCAACTGGAGATTCGTTTTTGACCATCATGAACAGGTACTGTCACTGTATGAATACCAATTTTTTCTTTCTCAGCTTTGTGTGCGCTATATATAGTAATATACACACACAGTAGAAAGATTCCTCTTGGGTGCTGTGTAAGACGTATATATAATAATATACCGCGTTCGCCATTCAGCATGTGGGAATATGAATTTTAGGTGAACAAAGTTACCTATGACGACCTCATCTATGAGGGTATCTTTATGGAATATACTACCCAAACCTTGTCCTATTGGAGGGTTCGGCTATTAAGAGATTCAAAGAGTTTTACATTGACCGTCAAGAATCTAACACAGCCCTCCTCCTTTATTTGTGCTTGAGACTGGAGATGAACTATAGGCGGAGTTGGTATCTTTATAGAATAAAGTGTTTAATATGCAAACCTTGGCAACCTGCTTTTTCTTACGTCACAGCTGACTCAATATCCCATTAGTTTAGTAAAGCTGGAAAGCTATTTCTGCATGAAACCCAAAAACGGTATGGAGACCAACATTGCCCATCTTTTTTTTTTAAGGATATTTACATATGAGAAGAAAAAAAGTCTGAGAGTTGTGGATAATCATCACCTTTTTCATTGGTTTATCTCATCCACCTTTTTTCATTATGATTCATTCAAAGATGAAAGACCCATCTCTGTTTGGCCGATTAAGTTTGGCTGTTTCTGCCTCTGCCTTTGAATGAAAGTCTCCCTCCCTTTTGGGACTCTCTTCTAAGCCATTCTTTCTGTTTCCAGAAACTTTGCTCTTCTCCATTTATACTTCGCTTTTCTTTCAATAATAATTATATATTTAATAGTTATTATGTTTTTATCATCATTATGTAAATTACCCAGATACCCAAATATGAAATCATTTACATGCATGTTAAGTCCAACACAAATAACAGCTATATATGGCAATTTGGATGTATTGTGGGAGTGCTCTGTCTCTAGCGTTATCATATTCATATGATATGTGTGGTTAAGGATGAAGAGGGATTAGCACAAAACATAGTTGATTATCTGCCTAATAATGAGTGACGTGGCGGGCTTTGTGTTTGATTAGTTTTTGGAAAATGATTGGTTTGGGTATCTTGAGAGGGATTCCTCGTTTGCTTTTTTAATTAGTTCATAACTTATCTTGACTGACCAGATCAAATTGTGAGAAGCTGACCCACAACCTTAAGGCCGCGTGTTGTTATTAATTAAATTAATAAGAGATGATTGATGGATCGCGTGCCAATCAATTATAATCCTCACTTTGCGCAACTAATTCCAGTTTTATATATTTCTCCTCTTCTACTGCACGTGCCTGCCTGCTTCTCTCACTTATGAAGATTCTCCATTCCCAAAAAAAAAATGTTCAATTTAATTTTAATTCCTTTGGTTTGTATATAGCCAGCAGCTTTATTAGACAGAATTTTTGAAAGGCGGAGTGAGTTAGTCTCATTAGACCATACGTGATTATTTCTTTATGCCAAAGGGCATATGGATATTGACTTGACATGGAGCATTTATTGCTGAGTTTAAGATATGATGTCCGGGTAATCAAAATAAAAACACAACATCTCCTTAATAATTAGGTCGGCTTCTTAGAGATTAATGATTTTACATATTTATAGATTAGATGATGGTGCTTTGTCATCACTTGGTCACGGTTAACGTGGAATATAAACATAGGTTTTGTGCATGGACACCAAAACTTGTAAAATGCAAATGGTTGCAAATTCTGGTTTACAAGAACAAACAAGCATATATACGCGCTTCATCAGCGGGTTTAATTAGAGTTATTTACAGGATTAATTAATATTCAAAATGATAGGGTGATTGTTATTTTGTATTGCCAATATTGAATGAGAAACTAAAACACACGATGTTGCGTGGATGGAATAGGCAGCAGATGAGATAAATAAATTGATTTCAGCATTAGGTAAACGTGATGTTATATGTATATCAGCACACCAACCAGCGAGAATCACGCTTGCGTTGTTGCAGATGCTTGAAGTTCAAGGGCACAAGCAAAACTAGAACAATTCATTCCCACTCCTCTTTTTCTTAAAAAAAACAATGGTTGGATTCCTAATTATTAGGTTGGAGAGCTCCGTTTTTTTTTTTCGTCTTTTAAAAAACAGAAAACGATTATCATAAAAGACAAGACGAGGAAGATAATTAAGGGAAGCAATATCAGAAAAATCAATAATTAAAGGAGAGATATCTTTCGGATGAAGCCAATTTTGGAATGGTCAACGACGAAGGATTTGATTGGTGGAGCGCATTATTGGGATGGGATATTTGTGTGGGTATTATCATTATGCTTTATAGTACTCCGAAAGCAAGAATTATCCACTTTCATTTTTTAAGAGTTTCATATAAATGCGCCACGTGGACGAATTACTGAGGCGCGTTTGGAAAACGAAGCTAATCTTTGTTTCGAATTGCCAACAATGGCATGGGTGTGTTTCCATTGGACACTAATTACTCTAATTAATTCTACTGTTTTCCCCTTTCTCTTTGTCTCCTATAACACATTTCGTACATAATAATAATAACTAACTAATTTTTTTACTTATTGTAAATTAACTAATTAAGCCTTCTATTTTGGCTAAAAATAATTAACTAATTGAGTATGTTCAAACCAAACAATTTTAGTGACGGCCACCCTCCCCTTGTATACTTAGGGGCGCGAGGTTAGTAAAGCGGCGTTTCTTTCGCTCCGTGTTAATTTTTTATTTAACAAATACATGCACATTAACTTGTCAACATTGGATTTAAACCGGAGACTAAATCTAAACAAGGCAAGTGACGCTGCCATTGAGATAACTTGTCACTGATAGAAAGTTAGATTTATCAATTGTATGTGTAGGGCCAAATTCCCCAATCCTCATTTGTCTCGCTGGAGAGGGGGCGTACATAAAATAATATAGGTAAAATTTTAAAAAACACTTATTTAAATTTTAAAATCCCGTTTACTATATGAGCTATTTATAACTCTTATAAAATTATTTATCTTTTTTTTTTTTGTAAAAAGTCTTGATTTAAAATTTTAAAATTCAAATATTTTTTTTAGATTTTTCCTAAAATAAATTAAACCGGATGGTGAATTAATATTTAAAATTTTAATGGGAGAGATATCTATATTAAGTACATAACATTGTTTTGAACATAATTACATTTAATAGGAAGATAACTATTCTTATTTTACAAAAAAAAAACATTCGTGATATCGGGCCTATTTAGATAAGAGTTTAAAAAGGAGTTTATGAAGAAGAAAAAAGTTTTTGGACAGCTTTTAGAAAAAAAAATTTGAAAAAGAGCTTATGAACAAAAATAATTTTAAATAAATGAATGTTTGGATAGTTATTGTTAAAAATAATTTTGTAATTGAAAAATCACCAGAAATGTTATAATTTTATTAAAAATATAAGAGATAATATAAGAGAGAGGGTGAAAATTAGAGAAGAGAGAGGGGAGATGATAGAGGATAGAGGAAAGAGGATAATATATAGGTAGAAAAGAGAGATAGGAGATGATAGAGGATATAAGAAAGAGGATAATATATAGGTAGAAAAGAGATAGGAGAGATGAGAGTAGATATAAAAGAGAGATAAGAGATGAGATATAGTGTAAGAAAAAGTAAGAATAAAATAATAATTGGATAGTTTATAAACTTTTTACTGTTACACAAATTAGTCTCAGTAGTTTATTTAAAATTTTAGTTTTAAACTATAATTTAGTCCAAAATATATTTTAGATAAATATTATTATTTATTTTTAAAAAAATAAACTAAAATTTAAACTAAAAACTATTTTAAAATTACGATTTCGTATTTTTTAAACAGGCACATCATCTATTTTAATAAGAGCTTGAATATAATAATTATTTTTTTCATCGGACGAATAAAATAGGTAAAGACGATATTATTATTTATTTATTTTAACACAAAGTCGATTACACCTTTGAATATAATGCAAGTTGAAGTATCCATTACACTTTGCATCATTAGACCACACGAGGCTCATGGGAGTTGTAAACGACTTTGATTATATCACAATATCAAAGACTTGGCTTCCGAGTAGGATTAGACTATTAGTTATTGACCCACCCTTTGAGCTGCCTCCTTACTCTCTACACAATTTGTAAAAAGATATACATAACAAATTCATCGTCCTGCGCGCGCGCGCGCGCACATATATATATATATATTAGAGAATAAAAGTATGCCAGTCAAAAGGCTAACGCTCCACCTGAGGTAGAGCTGATAAAATAAGCTCAACTTATAGGTTAGACCCGTTTTACCTGGGGAAGATTTAGGCTAACAAAATACTAGCTCATATTTGGGCAGACTGCACAGCCCGTCACTTGTTTTTGTTAATTTTAATATTATTATTTATTTTATTTAAATATTATTTTAAATACTCATATTATCGAATACTAGTAAAGATAATTATTTATTTGTTAATATATATTTACATATTATAATTGATTAATATTATGTTAATATTTATTTAGATTTATAGTTATAAAATTTGAGATTTTTTTTATAAAAAATAGGAATTTTTAAGAGTATAACATGAGCAATTTTTTGATTATGCTAATATAATATTAAAAAATGTTATTAGTATTTTAAAAATATTAAAAATATTTTTTTAAAATTAAAAAAAAAATTGACGGGATGACGGACTCAGACTAACATTTTATCAGCTTATTTTAAATCGAGTCAGTCCATATTTTTAGTTTTAACATGAGGTCGACGGATGAGGATGATAGCCACTAACATTAGTATAAAGATTTTCCCATCACTTATTATTCCACCTTCCTACCAATTCCAATGAACTGGCATTGGAGATTTATAACACATTTGCAAAATATAAACTAAATTATATATATTTTTTCCCTAGACATTCATTCATTTTTTATTTATTTAAATGGGTAGATGCTGAGACCCAACCTATTATCTCTTATTTATTGAAGCTACTAAATTATAAGGAAATGAGTTGAAAAATAATATAAGTATTGCATTTTGAGACTAGGGGGAAGGTGATAACGTCATTAATGACTTGATCTGGCGGGGCAGGCTGACACGTGACGGGAGGGTAATCCAAGTGAGATGACGTCAGTGGGCACCGCCGCCATATCCGCATTCACAGCTTTAATCCTTCGCAGTACGAACACATCACTTGTCACAAACCATGAATTGGATGTGTCACGCTCTCTATCCTAGACTTTTATTATTATCATCGTATTACATGACTCTTAATATTTATTATATTTGAGCAACTAGATTTAACGATGCAATTAATATGAAGCAAATTGAGCCACTTCTTTGTCTGTAAGGATGACAATTTAGATTTTTTTTTTAACCGAAAGGGAGGATTTCATTTAAAAGAAAACTAGATTACAATCGCTAGAACAGAGTTTGAGAACAAAGACACAAACAATTAACATAACCAACAGAAACTAGCAATGCCAAATCAAGCAGGTTGAAGGTGAAGAACAAACAGAGGCGACAAAGACATCAGAGCCACTGCCAGAAATGCCCCCAAATCCTGCTAATACCCAACATCAGCCCTCATGGAACCTTGGTGGCTGTCAGCCAGCCACCGGAAACCAGAGAAAAAACAGCCGTAGGACCAGTGTCCTTCATACCGAACCTCAGGTTATTCCAAAGCATAGGCCCACCGAGCGTCGGAATCTGCAAAACCTTCATTTTAGCCATTGTCAAAGCTTCAGTAACTTGCTCCCTCTCCCCAGCCTCCTTTACAATCCTGGTTTCACCCATATCCAAGCGGCCGAGTCAAAAAGCGCTGAGAACCACGCTAAGCCCCTGAATCATGGTCTCTGTCCCTTGAACTCCTTGTTCCCAGCCCGGAAACCCCAGTTTCAGACCATCGGAAAACCACACCCAAGCCCCTATGCCATCTTCACCAGTCGCCTTCCTTCCCTCACCTGAAGAAACCCCAGACAAGCAGAACCAACAGAAACACCAAGTCGCCATCACCTATCCTCTCACGGTGGAGATACTCCATAGGAGACGCCGTTTCTACAAGCTAGGAGAGAACCCTCCTAACCCTAGCTGCAACTCTCCCACGTGATCTTTATATTTTTTTAGAAACATGTATATCTTTTTATTCAAATACTCTCTAATATTAAATATAAATATATTTTTTAAAAATTTAAACATTACTTTAATATGTTATAAATAATTAACTCTTCTAATTAAACTTAATTTTAATTTAGCAACATTTATATTTTTTTATTTTATAACAAAATTTAGAACAGAATTAAATTTATCTATGATATAAAAGTAGAATAAAATTTTTATTTTTTTTAGACGATATCAATATAAAATAGAATAAATTATTAATTATTTTTAAACATAAATTTATATACTTAGAAGTTAAGATATTTTTTTAAATATCACGGTTAAAATTATAATAAAATAATATTTATTATATATTAAATATATTATAAATAATGACTCTTGAGCTATGATTAAGATCTCTGTTATTTGATTGAGCTCGGAGACAATTTAATTGAGGAGCGAAGTTGGAACACAACACACTTGATCTGGACGTGCTCAATCTCCCGTGTCCTTTTTATCAATATAATACAAATTCAAAAAAAACACCATATGTAAGTTTAATTGATAAAAAATTTAGACATATAATTATTTAAAATATATTTAATATTTAAAGAGTATCACTTTATTATAATTATAATCATAATATTTAAAAAAATATTATAATTTTTAGGTGTCTAAGTTTACGCTCAAAAATAATAGACGGTTTATCCTACCCGATATTAATATCGTTTAAGTGAAAAAGAGTCTTCGTCCTGTCTTTTAGATCATAAATTCGTCTAACTCTGTTTTAAAATTTTTATATAAAAAAATAATATAAATTTATAAAGGTATATATGAACTAAATAAATAACATTTATACAGAATGGGTTTCATTCATAGGCCATAAGGATTATTTTATCTTTTTCACATATATATAATAAATATAATTTGGCAATATTGTGATAGAAACTTGCGAGCATCAGAGATTCCACTATTTGAAAATACAATTGATGATTGACTAAGATGCATTTAATTGTATTTTGGAAATATTTTTATATGACTATAATAATAATTATAAAAAGATATTAATTTAAAAAAATAATAAATATTAAAATAGTACAGTTATAAATAACAGATTAAATATTATTAATTATATATAAAGTATTATTAACATAATATCTTATTTTAATATTTTTTTTTAAATTATGTCATTTTTCTTATTAATTTTAGGGGGTATATATGATTATACGTCGGTAGTGGTCCCTGAGAGTCAAAATATGGGAGGGAGGATGAATGTGAAAGGAATGTGGGTCCCAAGATATTGTGGGCCACGTGACGACAAAACATCTGCCCCTTAAATTGGCCTCTCCCCTCCCCTCTCCAAAATTTCAATCCTCTCATCCTCCTTCCATCCTCCTCCTCTGTTATCTTCCTCTTCTATGTGCGTCGCCATGACCATGAGACACCCTCGATCCAATCTCCCACCTGGTTTTAGGTTCCACCCCACCGACCAAGAGCTCATCCTTCACTATCTCAGCAAGAAGATCTCTTCCCTCCCCCTCCCCGTCTCCGTCATTGCCGAGGTCGATATTTACAAGTTCGACCCTTGGGATTTACCAGGTTTCTTTCCTCTTCATATATGTCTTCCTATAATAAGTCTGATACTTGTAATGGTTATTTTTTACTTGTGTGCTCGTTTATAACAGGAAAAGCTGCGTTTGGGGAGAAAGAATGGTACTTCTTCAGTCCCAGGGACCGAAAGTACCCGAACGGAGCGAGGCCAAACAGGGCAGCTGGTTCTGGGTACTGGAAGGCCACTGGTACTGACAAGAACATCGTATCCCCATCATTGGCCGGTGGAGCACAGGACAGCATTATTGGTGTCAAGAAGGCTCTCGTTTTCTACAAAGGAAAGCCCCCAAAAGGTCTCAAGACCAATTGGATCATGCACGAATATCGCCTCGCTCACACCCACAACAAACCCATTAAGCTCCGAGACACCTCCATGAGGGTACTCATATATATACACACCTTATTCCTCAAGACAAGAAAATGTTCCGGTAATCACGGGATGAACTAACTTAGATTAATTGTTCTGTGTGATCTGCAGCTTGATGATTGGGTTCTGTGCCGGATATACAACAAGTCCAAGCATGACACGTCGTCGTCCCCGGAGGCTCTGCTCATGGCTGGTGATCAGGCGCAAGATCAGCATCTTCTCAGACAAGCCCTTTTGCCAACCTCAACCAGCACTACCATGAACGCTCATCTTCCTCCTCACGCCACCACGCTCACATCCAACAAGTCTCCGTCTTTCTCTAATCTGTTAGATGCCATGGACTACTCTATGTTGAGCAGCTTCTTGTCTGATCAGACCCACCCCAACAACCCAACTGTTCCGGCCTCCGTCCCCGGTGCCGACGGCAGTGTTCTGGACCATCACCACTTAACCGTGCCTCCATTGAGCGGTTCGGGCCGCAGACGGCAGCTTTCTGACGTGGACGACGATGACTTGTACCCATCCAAGAAATACCAGATGACTTCTTGCAGCTTCCCAGAAAACACCAATCATCAGTACGAAAATAGTAATCCACAATGGAACTTCCTCCACAAACAGCCATTGTTGACTCAGCAATTGCTGCTGGGTCCTCATCTTCGATTTCAGGGATAATCCAAAAACTTGAATCCGACAAAAACAAAATATATTGTTATAAAAATAGGAAAAGTTTTAAAGTAGTGTGCGTCATCCAGAAACTGATGAGAGCACTTCACACCAATCAGCAATCGTTACGAAGAGGATTAGAACAGAAAGATAGGTTCTTTTTATTTTTAGTTCTCTGCTGGGAGAATGATTAGAGATAATAATAGATTGGGTTGGACCAAGAAATCAGAAAACAAGTAAGATTCTGCCATTGAAAGAGTTATTATGAAACTGGGGGAAAAAGGAAAGAAAGGAGATGTTAATTGCTGTAGGCGTTGGGGTTGTGAGGTTAGATATTTTTATGAAACACTCTGTAGATAAGGTATTGATCTCATCTGAAGAATTGTGGTTAATTTTAATTTCATTATTTTTGTGGCAAAATCTCTTACTTTTCTTTTGCATTTGGACTTTCACCACTTTTCCATTTCGGGATGCTAGCTGTGTGCTCCTCGATCAACACTTCTTCACCTTTGCGGGCTTCATATTTATTTTTGTCAACCTGATATTTATCTCTAAAATTATTTGTAAAAAAATAAATAAAATTAATGTGATTCGTTGAATATTCTCTAATCGAAGTCACACATGATTTCTTTTTCCAAGTTGATAATTATTCAAAACGTTTATTAATTAGTCGAGCCATTAGTAATTGACCGTGCGCGTGCATTATTGGTGTCAGCTAATGTAGACATATATTATTATATAGGAATTATATAAACCATCAAACCATTGAATGAAGCTGATCTATATAAATAATTATATATATATAGGCTAAATTACAAAAAATACCATGAACTTTAGATTATGTACACACAAAATATCAAACTATTAAATTTTAAGTTGTATGCGGATATAAAGAATATACAAAATTAATCTTATGAAAATCATCTACATGAATGAACATATGAGCTTAAAAAATGTTAACGAGATCTATAAAATAATAAAGTATATAATTTAAATAATGTATAAAGATATTATTTTTAAAAGATATTTTGTAACTCTCGATAAATTAGGATGTGACATTCTTAAATATTAAATGAACTATTCTTATAAGAATACATGGTAATATAATTTGTGAAAAATGATATAAATCAGCAGGACAAAATATATTAAAAGAAAAAGATATCAACAATATTTTATTTTAATCTTTTGCAGCAATTTTTTTTTATAGATTGTGGAAAGATATGAGACATATTTTTTAGATATATGTTCTTATACTCCTAAAAATTATGTCAAAAATATATTTATTTCTTTGACACACCCTTCCATAATATTTTTAACAAAATGTTCACTAAAAAGTTCAAGAAATTGTAGAGATTATCTACGGTGATATTTAAGTTTTCCTTAAGATCACCTATAATTTAGACCATACAAAAACGGTACTCCCAGCTCTCAAGTCCAACTTTGCTTGTTATATTTGCCATCCACTTCATGAAATATTTGTTAGCGACGATTTATTTGAAGTTTATTGTATTTATTCTGTTAAACTTTTCAATCACATGGCTATGTATATTGTTGTTCTCATATGGCAATAGGACACATGTAAATTTCATGCAATCGTTTTCCTTATTAATCTATTCTTAGTTTATTATAATTTTTGTTTCATGTTATATATAAATGCGAGTAATATTAGAACGAATATAATATATGTGGAAGCATAAAAGCGCAATTGATTTTTTTTTTTTATCTTTTCATTTCACGATTCTTTGATCGATTATTAGTATTAAGTTTGAACATTGAAAATTCGACTTGTATTCTTTATAGTTTGTAAACAATGCGATTTATTACATGTTTTGTTTATTACGCATTAATCGATATTATGTTGAATTGTTGATATGCAATGTGCGATTGACTTGGTCAGTGGCCACCAAACCCCCGTTCCAGTTACTTGTACGATCCTCCTATCTTTTTTTCTTTTCTTTTTTAACAAAACCTTAAAAAAAGCTCAAGGCACAAAGTTCTTAATCTAATTATTTTCGCACCCAAATATCAATCCTATCCTATGGGATATGTTTTCAGTCATTTTTAAATGATTTTTTATCGATGTATATAATGAAATATATAGTAAGTAATATTATTCACATTCCATGAAATGCCTTGCAAAGTAAGGTGCGTGTAGCTGTATTGAAAATCATAATTACGGTTATTTAAAATTAAAAGAATTGACTATTCCTTAATATATTATCAACAGAAAATGTAACGATTGATTGAAATAAACATATATGTGAAATAGTAATCAATTTTTAATTAGAAATATTTTTTTTTGGTACAAAAAAAATTGGAAAGGGGTTGAGCCCACCCACAATCTAAGGGCAGGGCGAATACTTCCTTCTAAGCGATACTAATGTCGGGCAGAGCGATCTGTCTATTACCCTCAGGCGTAAATCTAGATACCTAGGAGTTATGATGCCTCCATAAGTATCGCGATTGAAACCACAACAAAGTGGTACTCTTTAGAGATCGAGCACATTATAAAATGTCATATGTCTCATCTTTTTTTCAGTTGAACCTACGGACTATGGACGATGGGTAATTTTTAATTAGAAACATTAATTAATCAAGTGAGCCCTGCTTATTGGGCCTCCATACGTCCATCTTTATCCATTTATTTTCTGGCCTTCGGCCTACCATGCCCTCTTTTTAATTCTTATCTTTTAATAGAATCATTTCATCGTCTGTGCCTTTTTTTCTTGTCCTCCTCCTTTACTAAAAAGCTTCATCTAATGTCCAATACTAGTAAATCAGAGTTGGCCTTCAATTCACGGAGTTTAATTCCATTAAATCATGACGTTACCTATGAATACTTTTCTTTATACTTGATTTTAGCATAATCCGTTATGGTAGATGTATTTACCATTTAGGGATCGTCTGGCAAGTAGAATAAAACAATATAAAAATATAATAAGGCATTCCATACTTCATTTTCTTGTTTCCATACCTGACCCACTCCGTATATTTATACTATTGTTACGCCGTTGCGTCGTCATCGTCAAACACATTTTGCGTAATTCTTAGTTGCTTTAATTTAGTTAATTCGCTGAATAATTTTTGCTAGAGAATAACTAACAAAAGAGATTGTCAATCATATATACCTGGTCAATGAAACCCAAGTTGCTGGGTGGATCATTATGTGCTTGGATCACACTATTCCTGTTGTTCTTGTGCCTTTTTGTTTGGTTTAATTTAAAACTATGGATTAAAAAATACTTTTAAATTAAACTATAGTTTGAACTAAAAATTAAACAAACAACTATTAACTGTCTATAAAATTTTTTGGAGTAAACTATAATTTTAAGAATATAAAATTATAGTTTCAGATAAATTTATCGGACTAATTTTTAGGTGAAAAAAATAGTTTTGGGCTGTGTAAAAATTATTTTGTCTTTATCTTTTTTCTTTATCATTTTAGCTCATATCCTTTATAATAATTTAGCTATCAAAAAAGCTATTATGGTAATAACTATCCAAACACTTATTTTTTCATAATTATTTTTTTTCTAAAAACTATTCTGCATAAACTATTTTTTATAAGATATTCTCTGAAAACTAAACTAAACGTACCCATTGTTTCCTTACGTACAATAATGCCGGCCAAGCCATTATTAGTACTCACCCACCCTAGTCATTGTTTATGAAGTTCACATTTGTCTCCTATATCTTTATCAATTTGATTCCTATCGATTTGTATTATTTTGCAAGTTTTAAAACATAATATACATATACATATCCTTAATGTCATATATTTTTTAACAATTTATTAATTATGTGTAATGGCATCTCTTCAAATGATATTAATGGCAATACATTACATATATCATGAAGAATTAAGAATACATAGAATAATTAACAAGTACACTGTCGAAATCCTTTATAGACAAAATTAAATGTCGCGCGCGCGCGCGTGCGTGTGTGTGTATATATATATCATTCACACTTCCCAGAAACATGACGTTCCCTAATTGAACTCTTTGGTTTATTCTTATTGCGTACAGCCGTTTTTATTGATCCACTTAATCTGGGAAATTGACGATATGCCTAATCTTTAATTAGCTAGGCACAAATCCAACAACTGGCATTTATAAGATACTTTAATACATATAATGCTAATAAAGTCATTTGAATATGACTGATTTTCACACTATACTTACAGGAAAAAAAAAATCTTATCAGTTCCAGCATTGTTCCTGTATCTGTTAATTTTATATTATATTTAACCAAACATGTATATGATTTGGTCGTACTTGTGTGTCTGTGTGTGAACCAAACTTTGATCTTCCTGATCATGACCTGAATTACCAAAAAAAAAAAGACTTCAGATGTGGATTTTGGTTCTTTGAATTCCACTCGCGCATGCACGGATTGATGTGATGATCGTGGCAGTGACAGATTTGTTCTCCCCCCCCCCACCTGTTATCTAGTACATTAAGATATATATGATCACTGCTAATCACGTGTTTGTTTTCATTAATTAACAGACAAGTGATTCCTTAATTACATCTTTGATTCGTTGATGATTCGTTGAATTAAAGTGAGAAAGACATATATATATATATATATATATATATAGTAGATGCGATGCATGTAGTATTTTTTTTCCTTTTTAAACTGTATATCATAGGAGTAAGTAATAGCGGCTACTCAAGAGCAGCCTTGTTGGTGATTGGGCGTCAATTTGTCCTTCTGTTACAGGCTTTTTTATTTTCTTAAAGAAGGAAGTTTCAGAGAGAAGCCAGACATATAATGGGATGGTAAATTGAGTTTTATACATCTCAATTAATTTGAGCCTTTGAACTGAAATCCAAAGATGCGCACGAGTCGGATATGGTTACGCGTGTGTTTTTCTTTTTTAATAATTTCTCAAATTAAAAACGAAGCTACTATTAGATTTGTTTGTCGTTTTTAAAAATAATGAGAGATAAATACAAATACGGATAAGAATCCCATACACATGTGCCCGTTGTATTGCTATGGTACTTGTTCCTTATAAAAAGAAAAAGAGACAAAAGTGAAATATGAAATTTTCTTTCATATGTAGCCTTTTATGTTTTATGTGTGTTGGGGTTTTGATGACACAATACGTTGTCAGCTGTCTCAGCCCATGAAACAGTGTTTGGTTTGAGACCCCTAACCAATCATTCTCCTCTTTAATTAATTCTTTCACATACGGATTATGCATTATTATTGCGTTTGAGGTCCCCATGACGCCATCACCACCCCCTCCAACGGTCACGATCTGTTCTCTCCCCCTGGCATCAAGCATAAGCACGTTGAGTCTTTCTTATTTATTTAAAAGTATATGCCGCATATTATGCTTTGCGGTTTGAGTTCCTTTGTGCAAAAGTCAATCACTTGCCACAAGTTAACACACCTTCCTGAGCCTTTCATTCCAATCCAATACTACTAAATAAATCAACTCGGGTGGGGTCCACGCGTCTCAATTATTTTATTATTGTATTTTCCCCCCCGCAATTGTCTTATTTTATTATTGGATGAAATCCCAGCTACGTACGCACAAGCTACCAATGATTAGCCATCCACACTAAACTTCCAGCATGATAACTTGATTAATTAACACCTTTTTTTTTTGAAAATACACACACACAATATATTCCGTGAGAGTCGTGGAGAGCGGGTTGAATTTTTTCTGTGACAACTGCAGAGGGAGAGGGAGAGGGAGAGGAAGGAGAGCGTCGGTCTCAGCGTAATGTAAGATTTTAATTCTTGCACTTAATCAGCCCCTTTTTGGACTTTTGATTAAATTTAATTAATCATCGGCTTATCTCATTAACCTTGATCTCCAACAATGCCAATACGCCTTGTCACGTGTAAGCTTGCTGTGCCCCGGCACATTCCTATAGGATTCGCTGTTATGACATATATATATGTAATACGAATTAATGATATGAGATCTTTTATGCAAATAATAATAATAATACGATTATTCGGTAATAGGTCAAAACATGATAAATGTTCTCTCCAATTAAATTAAATGGGACTAGTTAATTAGTGCAACTTCATTTGTAGTTTTGAAAAAACAATATTCGAATTTCGACATGCGACACAGCTAAGGCGCAACCGATTAATTGGGAAGTTCGAAAAATCAGTATAATTAAGAACAGCTGGTCATTAATTAACTTCCACGATGTTTTTCTGTTCTTCGTTTATATAGTATCCTTAAATGATTAAGTCATGCTTGAATTTATCCAAAATGAAATATATTCCATACGTTCATTTGGAAGCATGTTCATATAATTCTTTCAAAGGAAGGCAGGTGCAAGTTCATTGATTCTGTGATGCAAGTTTACCTCCAAAGTAAAGCGTCCTAGATTAAGTCTCGTGACATAAAATGGGAGAACGTATTAAGTTTTTTTTAATTTAAATGAAAAAATTAGGAAATACTGCTCTACTGTAGGTATTTACAGTGGGCGACAGACACTAGTAAAACTATCCCGCTCGGAATGTTATTTTCAAAAATATAAAGTTAAAACTAGAATTTTCTTTTAAGATGCTCAAGAGTTGTAAATTTAGAAAGTAATATTATTATTACAGTGGAAAAGTCACACATTCGAGAGGTGAGCAAAGGAATTGAAAGTTGATGGAAATTATAAGATTAATTACTAAAATATTTTTGCAGCTTCTTTTTTTTTTTGGTATACATTTTTGCAGCTTCTTAATTCCTTCACTTGACTTGTGAGTCTGTCCACGAACTGTTGCCGTTTATTCCTGAACATTTTCATCACCCCGCATAATTTTGTTTTTTAAATTACGAAGTTATATATTCCGATGATGATAATAATCGTAATAATAAAAACTAATGGGTTATAAGGAACTCGTGACTGCAAAGAATTGGATTCCGAAGAATATAATGCTATACATATTTTTTCCCCTTTACCTAACTAAGCTTTGAAAGGGGACGAAAGTATCCAAAAATGTTAGGTTGAAGGTAGTGGGGTAATTAAAGTTGTTAATAATTATTTGAACGAGAGAGAAAACTCAGGGTTCATAGGAAATCAAAGGTGCTTAAGAATAATAAAGCATTAAGTGTAATTTTCAGGGTGATTTTCAAAGGGTAGATAGATACATAATGTGCGATACGGCATACGTCATACGAATAAAATACACGTATCCAAACAATATACCCCATTCTAGGCTTCCCCAGAAAGTTCCTTGCCCTCCACGGATCTTTCCGATTATGAGCTGTGCCCCCCTCTACTATTTAGCCCCCTCCATTTCCCATTCTTATCCCTCTCTCCATAATTACTACCTCCACATACAAGCTCTCTTTCTTCTTTCTTGCTTTTATTTCTCTGCTATTATATTGTTTCCCTGCAGCAAACCAGTTGATCCATGGAAGAAGCTACGGCACTGGTGGACAAAGGAGAGGAGGCTCTGGATTTGCCTCCTGGTTTCAGATTTCATCCCACCGACGAGGAGATCATCACTTGTTATCTTACGGAGAAGGTCTTGAACAGTTGTTTCAGTGCAACTGCCATCGGCGAAGCTGATTTGAACAAGTGCGAGCCTTGGGATCTCCCCAGTAAGTTTCTACTTAATTATCCCCACATATCTCATGATTGATCCATTAATGATCCTTCGTGTCAGTAATCTGATGATAAATGGGTTGTATGTGCAGAGAGAGCGAGGATAGGGGAGGAAGAGTGGTACTTCTTCTGTCAGAGAGACAGGAAGTATCCGACGGGGACGAGAACAAATAGGGCGACGGAGTCTGGGTACTGGAAGGCCACCGGAAAAGATAGGGAGATTTACAGAGGCAAAGACAACCTCGTCGGCATGAAGAAGACCCTCGTCTTCTACCGAGGGAGAGCTCCTAAAGGCGAGAAAACTGGCTGGGTCATGCATGAATTCCGATTGGAAGGGCAATTCGCCACTTACAACCTCCCCAAGGCCGCTAAGGTATACATAGATCCAATTTAATCTCTTCATGGAATTAATCATCAATAATATCATCACCATTTTCTTGACCTTTTTTGCCCCCTGGCCTCTGTGTGTCTGTTGGTTTGAAAGTTCCTTTCATATATTCTACTTTTAATCATCATGGCTTTTGCTTTTTTGGGTTTAATTGGCATGATGAGGAGAATCTTACGGTTTGGGTGATGATGATAATATTGGTGCAGGATGAATGGGCTGTGTGCAAGATTTTCCACAAGAACACAGACGTCAAAAAGACCCCTATTCCTGAGCTTCTAAGGATAAAATCCCTCGGCGATCATCTCCTGGATTTCTCTCCCTCGCTTCCTCCTCTCATGGATCCAGCTTGTTTCAGTAACTCCGACCAACCCGGCTATAGTGGTGGCGATGAATTCAAGGTGGCCTACCAGCAACCCTCATCGGACGGCTATTATCTCCCCAACTTGGCCTGCAATAACCATCTTAATAATAATCAGACGGCGATGAAGGTAGAACAAGACTGCAGAGCCAGAAACTATGAGATGATGATCCCCACTTACTGCACCGGCCCCAATCCTCTCTCGCAAACTCAGATGGGATTAATCCATAATCCGAGTTTGAGCCTTGAGCAGAATGTTGTGTCGGATTACAGTAACAGACATGTCGTCGGAGGTGGAGTGAAGAATGAAAACGTGTCGTGGGGAATGGATAAACAGTACGATATGGAGCATTCGATGGTGAGTGTGTCGCAGGATACCGGCGTCAGCAATGACAGAAACGCCGAAACTTGCTCGGCGGTATCCGCGAGGCGAGACATCATTGGAAGGAATAAGGCAGCGTACGAGGATGATTTCATCCAGCAGCCTCCTTCACTTGGTCCCCTTTCAGATTTGGATTGCCTCTGGGATGACTACTGACAAGAGAGAAGACCATATTCTGCCAATTCATTGGTGGTTCTAGTATCTAGCAGAAATAGATTCCCAGACCATGCATATTTTCTTCTTAATTAGTTTCTGGTTTTTAATGTCTCTTATTTATGCGGATTGATCATATTAGATGAAAGAAAAGTTCTTGGATACACATATACTACTGTATAGATTATACATATGATATCCAAGCCTTGTCACATTATAGATTTTCATTCATAGATGATAGAACATTTGCCAAGGTATTTGATCCATGAATACTCATATGCATCTATCATTCTTTTGTTATGCTAATTATAGTTGGTTTTGTTTATTTTATTTCATCTGTCAATTTCTTAATTACTAGTTGCTAGCTAATCCAAAGACAACTTGTATTTTTGTGTATATATATGAATTAAATTTTGCTTGAATTTCTTAGTATGAAATAACTTAGGTGGTTTGGACACGTACAAAGAAGGCCAAGGGATGCGCCGGTGAGGAGGGTGGATCAAATAGTATGGAGTCCGGTTAAAAGGAGTAGAGGAAGGCCAAAGAGAACGCTCAACGAGGTCATTGAGCGGGATCTCCTGGTCAATAACCTATCCAAGGATTTAGTTTTTGACAGAGCACAATGGCGTCGTATGATCCATGTAGCCGACCCCATTTAATGGGAAAAGGCTTTGTTGTTGTTGTTGTTCTTAGTATGAAATAATACATGTATTATTCCCTCTCTCTCTCTGTCTCTCTGTGCGTCTATATATATATATATATATTCTTGTTGAGATTCCAAGCAAATCAAGCATTGGCATTCATTTAAGAGGCTTGGGTAGAGGCCACAATATTTTATGCCTGTCGAATATATCTGTGACACCCCACCATCCAAGAGGGGAGCAGCATTAATTCCGAAGAAAATCGTACTACATTTTTTGCTTTTTGAAATTTCAACTTTTGAATTTAAAGGTTCTGCTTGCCTTGTGCTTCCCACCAAGACATGACTTCTGTTCTTCCTTCAAAAGTATATGATCACGCCCGTTTCCCTTCTCATACTTATCTTAATCAAACACTAATAGTGCAAATTAATTCTGTTATATATTTTAATTGTATCTAACACAATACATGTACATATATATGGATTACTACTGCATACAGTATGGGATTAAATTAATTAATTAAATTGGAAACATAGTTAATAAATACAGACGAGAGTGTATATATGTATATATCACTGGAATTTGAAGCAGGCAGGGATGGGTCAAGTGGATGAAGGCATGTGAAGAATTGCCTGAAAGAGTGCAGTGGATGCCTCCGGGGAGGGGTTTTAATTGATAGAATAATATATAGCTTAGGGAGGCAATCAGGCTCATAATTATAAGACTGTGCTGTAACACAACAGATTCAAACAGATGAATCTTGTGTCCGAAGTAACCTCGTAGTCCTCACATGTGCCTATGCCTCCCACTCAGTTCCCATAAGTCGAGCCTCTCTGTGCTTTCTTCCCGAACCAGTTTTTGACATTTGTAATTCTGTATACAATATATATATATATATATATATATATATATAGCACACCACACATGTTTGTAGATTTCCATATCCATACCTTCCTCAAGCAACCTTTATCCATTCGCTGTTTCTGCCTAGGCTACCTACCTTGCTGCAGGTTTTTGAATTAATGCTTCATTAATATTCGAATGCCAATGTACAGATAGGTATATATATATAATTGTATTCAAAGGTACATCGATCGTATATTTGCAGAAGAGGAAGGTGTACGAGTGTGAGGCTTATAAGCTAAGGGGCAGAAGGGTTTTCGTGCGTGTATGTGATTTTAGTGATGTCTGAAATGGAAATCAGTGCATATATTTTGATTTCCATTCTAAGCAAAGCGTTGTTTGGGGTATTATATTCTTGCGGGGAACTTAACCGCCCTAATTTGGTTACATGTTTTCTTCTGTTTCATTATATTATATTCCACTCTTGGGGCGAAAAGAATTGTAGAGTTGGAAAAGGGTGAGAAAGTGATTTATGAGAAGCAAAGAAAAAAATCCATGGATATATATCAAGGGGGAGAGAGAGAGAGAGAAGAAAAGCATATGCTTGTTTCTGAATCAGAAAGCCCCGATTTGTTGCATGAAAACAAGGTGGGTGTGGGGGCTCACCGACCAATGAGGATTCTCCAGCAATTCATCGTCTATCACTGTCTCATTGAAAACTACGTGGATTTCAGCAAAACGCACACACATATATCCATTCATATCTTATTTATAATATTGATGCCCAATCAACCTCAGCTTGTGTCATCTTCTACGCTTCATCCATTGCCACGGATTCATTATTAATCATTCCCACTGCCCCCCACCTTTCATTTTTGTTTTCCTTTCTGTCAAAGTCTATTTAAAAAGGGACCTTTGATTTATCTTTTTCCTTTGTCCATATGTGATAATTTTGGCGAGGACCTGACCTTACTGAAAATAAGTAATTTAGTTGAAAATAATATCACGTATAGTAAAGCTAAATAAAGAGAAGGTGGGTGATAGATCTTTTTACCTAATACAATACCACGTTGCTATTTTCCATTTTGTTAACTGGTTTTCTCACGTGAATAATTAACAGAAACTTAATTATATTTTATTAGGCGTATTCAATAGAATCCATAGTTTTGGTGCCCAAAAACAAAATCCATAGTATTAAAAATGGGAACCCACCTCACTCCTCCGATAATGCTTACGTGAACGTAGACTTGAAGGAGTCAGCAAAGTTCTAGAGTTCAACGGTTTATAATTTGAGTTGCAATAGTAAAACCCACTTATACGATTTTGTTAGATATGAATGAAATAATAAGGATCTTCTTGAAACTTTTAAGGACTATAATTGGAAACGGAATTCAATCATAATAGAACTTGGTCTGACCATGATGAACATGATTGTTACCGCGTAGCTGGCCACACCTAATTAACACCTAAGAGAATCTTCCCCTTCAACGTAATCATATCGCAAAACAATGTATGAGATGCCGTTAATGAAAATTACTAACAAATGACAAATGATAATCGATTTGAATAATGATGGCTGCCGGAGGGTGATTGCAACTTTAATTTGCTTTTTCGTGGGTTGCCGTATTATTAATCTCTGGTTCAATTATAAGGCCTGGTTCTATCATCTCCCAGAATTTGCATGTCAATCATTATAATGAATGGGACCAATATAGGATCATAACTTCAGAACTCACATAATTATATATTAGCTCATATTATTGAGATTCTACATTTTTCCACTTGTAGATTTTCACACTGAGATATTTACACATATATAATTACACAATATAAACGCATGAATAATGAAAGTGTAATCATCATAGAGATGATTAAGGTGCGCGTGATTGTCCGAAACCTCGCCATCTCGGTTGCATTATTATGTATTGACTTGTCATTAATATCAAACCTAGCCCTTGAGCAGTTTATTGACCAAGTGTCAAACATAGGGTTCGATTAGATTGACGAGGCATGTTACCAAGTATGAAATTATAAGAGAAATTCATAATGAAGCATCATTTCAATTATTAATTCCTAATTTCAACTTGAAGCGAAGTTCCCCGCAGGCTAACTTGGGATAATATTGAAAGAAAGTAGAGCCTGGTATTAGTATGCATTCCTAGTCCTATGAGACATCACATTCTTAACAAGACAGCATCGGCAATATGCCACACGTCATATATAGTGTCCAGCTAATACAAGACTCGAGAGGAAGCTGACAATCTTGAAACTTTGTCTGTCCTTTTTTGCCTTTTGGTCTTCTCCTAGGAAATTGCATTTAGCTTCCATTTCAAGCCTTCTTTTTCTTAGCACCAAATCAAACTAATCAAGCTGAGTATGGCAAGCAAAAAGGGAAAAGAAGCTAATAAAAAAGCAGAGTACGTCTCCATGTCAATCTAGAAGAAAAGTAGAGTAGAATCCCTGAGATATTTTCCATGTGATTTCCTTGCGCATCTATACCGAACCATGTAGTGTGAATTCATTTGATGAGTGCGACCAAAAAGAACTGGACATTATCAGACTATATTTTTTTTGTCTCGTTTTGGTAATTCGATTGGTTATGCGGGTATATGTGACCATTCATATAATGCGGACTTTTATTTGTGTGAAATTTAAAATAACAAGTTATTTCCAAGTTGGTTAGTTGAGATAGTAAAAGGTAAATATAAGTTTAAATTTTGAAAAATACAATTATTGTAAGGGCTTTAACCTTAATGCTCATAGCGTGATTGAGGTTAAGCTCAAACACAAAGTGACTTGGGGATACATAAAATAATAATATTTTCTTTGGTCCTAAATATATAAGTTAAACAAAAAAATTATTTTAGTCATAAATATAAGACCCTACCCAGTTTTGCATAATTTTTGCTTAAAATATTCTTATTAATTATACATATTAAAGTGGCTTTTAATTAAGGAATAATTTCAATATATATGATTAAAGAGGATAATTTATAAAAATCAAGAAAAATTGTTATAGATAAATAAGTTAACTAATTTACTACCTCTAGTTTTAATTATAAGAGCTAGTCTACTTTTTTGGATAGATCTAGTAAGTCAAATAAATTAGTTAATTACAAATGATATAATAGCTAATTGACTATTATGGGTATATTGAAGTGTATATATAATATGAATTCATCTTAGGGGATTATATTTGGTTATAATTAATTGATTTAATTATCTTCCTTAATTTTTCTAAAAAAGTTAAATAACTCTTATAATTATGACCAAATGGAGTATTTAATATTCACAAATTAGTTATTTAGCTTTTATATTAAGGATGAGAGGTAATAAGTTATAATTTATGAAAAGCTTATATATTTTATACTATATATATTCCCTTCATATTTTATATATACTTTTATTATTTTTGATATAAAAAATTTAGGTAGATTTGATACCGGTCCTTCATAAAGGCTAGAGCATAGCCCCAGGGCTCAGAGAGGGCTTACAGGGGACTTATGAGATCGCCTACTAAATGAGCTCTTACAATAGTAGTGAGAATCGATCTTACATCCTTATAGGATACAAGCTCATTTCTTAGCATACGTGCCATCTATCATTAGCTATATCTACATTTCATATATATATATATATGCCCACTAAAATGTAATCGTGCATGTAGAGGTAGAGCAGGGCCCAACCCGTCAACCTGCCAAAAAATAGAGGGTTGTGTTACAAATATTACAGCCTATTTTGGCTAACCTGCCGACCATTTTTTTGTTTTATTTTTTTTACTATTTACATTGCACATTTGCACTTTACTAATTTGAGATTCTTAGCCGAACAAGGGATATTATACTTAATTTATATTAATTTTATCTCATTGAGTAATTTCTTTATATATATTCATTTATTATTATCATTTTACTTGTGATAAATTTATCTACGGATAGTGACAAAACTGACTAAATAAATATTTTGATAACTTTAGACATGATTCGAATCTAATTAATATTGACACATGTGATTTTTTTTAAAAAAAATAAAAGTTAACCTATACATGTGAAAAATTTAAAAAAAAAAGCTGGTGGGCACAGGTTGATATAATACCAACCTGCCTAGAGGCGAGCCTCTTAAAATAGGCTCGCCTCTAACCTAATATGTGGCAGGCCAACCCATATTCGACGGATTGGCCGACATTACCACCTCTATTAATAAGGAGAGGTGTTTTTTTTTCTTTATTCCTTTTTTTCTGATAGGGTCCAGTTACACTGTATTTTTGGTTATTTATAATTGATGATGCACTCTTGAGGTTTGGGCCAACAATCTTTTGGGGCAAATTTACATCAGGGTTTTTTAACCTTATCACGCAAGAGAGAGGGAATCTTTGTAAGTGTGGGTGATGGGCTTAGGCCCAACATCGGAGAAAGACTTGGGCCCAACAGGCCCGAATGAAATCAAAATCCAAACGACTAAATCAACAATGCCCACTTTATTGTAACAAAAAAAAAAACATTGCCCACTTTATAGGGTTTAAGGAAACGTCCAATAATTAACGGGGTTAGTCCGAGTGATAAACGGTTCGGTATCGGTTAAACGAGATCTCGAGTTCGAGCTTTAGCGAATGCAGAAAATCCCCGTTGGGAGACTCACCCACTATAGCCAGGTGTGCGACGCGGGTCAGATCCGGATGTAGTCAGGGTAAAGCTCTGGTGAACCGGGTGGACAACTAATAAAAAAGGAAACGTCCAATATAAGGTGAGGGCACGTCGTTTCTACACCGAAACCCATCCTCGTCAACGCATTACGGTAGACGACACCTGCCTTATACGTTACTCTATTTTATCCTTAATTTTATCCATTTACGCTTATTTTTATCCATTTCTTTTCGGTTTCATAATTAATGGATGAATTATGAAAAAGCATCTGCGATCATGCCACGTGTTCCAAGTGTGAAGCTCAAGTCACGCGCCTACCCCACATCACACCGCACGTCTTTCCCACGATATCCTTTTCACCGTCCGATCTTATCCTCCCCGATTTCGTTCGTTCTCATTCCAGAAATTGTAGAGAACTTTTTCGAGTCTCTGCGATATCCAGAACAAGCATCTTTTTAATTTATTTATTCCCCTTGTTCGTTTTTTCTGTCTCGCCTTGTGACCTTCTGTCAAACTGAAATTTAGATTCTGTATATTCATTCAATGGCCAAGGTTTTGAACCAGACTGGTTTGATTTCAAATTGGCACAACGATGTGCAACAACATCTCCGCAAAATTTCTCTATGTCCAAAGATTCTCACTTATGATTCTCGTGTTTCTTGTCCCGTGAAGAGGTTTCCTTCTGTCAAACTAAAATCCCAGGTTCTCAGATCTCCATCCTCTTCGTCTTCTGAACTCTATGGCAAAAACCTGTTGGTTCACGAGCATGCTCGCATGCCCGGCGGAGGGAAATCTCTTTCTCGATCTTCGTTGGCTGCTCAGGTTGGTTATCTACCCCCCACAAAAAACAAAATCACTCGTTTCTTTTCTTTATGGCGTGCTAAAATAGGGATATTCTTTTTCATCGTTACACTTAATCTACTTTAGTTTATCGTTTTATTATGAATAATATAGGATCTCGGCTTTAATAGTTCAAGTCGCCATTTCTAATCACAATTATAAATTATAAATTCATGCTTCTATTCTTTTGATTTGAAGTTTGAATTCCTCCGCTAATAGTAAAGGATCTCCCGATGGTTCCGATCCTCATCTAGTTTTCTTCCGAGGATCCATTTTGTGGAAATTTCTTTGATTTCAATTTTATGAGCCTAAATTTGTAGAGCTTCACATTTATTGATTATTTAATTGAATTTCCGTTTTAATCTTGTTCCTGTAATGGCATTTGCAGATGACCCTTAGAATTGGTAAAGCTCATAAATGGTGGGAAACAGGGCTTCAATCAAATATGAAGGAGGTGACTTCGGCCCAAGACCTTGTGGACTCCCTGTTAAACGCAGGGGACAAGCTGGTGGTTGTTGATTTCTTTTCTCCTGGTTGTGGTGGTTGCAGAGCTCTCCATCCTAAGGTATTCGCCATTGGCCTATTCGCAGAGTTCTCTTGCATCATGGATTCATATTTTTCTTGTTTATGACTTATAATTCTGATATTTCGTTGGTGCTGCGGTAGATATGTCAACTGGCAGAGATGAATCCAGATGTTCAGTTTCTTCAAGTGAATTATGAGGAGCATAAATCTATGTGTTATAGTCTAAACGTCCACGTCCTTCCCTTCTTCCGCTTCTACAGAGGCGCCCATGGTCGTCTATGCAGCTTTAGCTGTACCAATGCCACGGTTAGTTTACTCTCTTAATTATATTTTACTCAATTACATGATTACATGTTTGATCTCTCTGTAGCAAAGCCTGGTTTTTATCCCGGTACATCTCTTCCATGTCTATTATGTTTATTTAGCCTTTTGGTACTGATTTTTGGGGTCCTTGTGTCTGTAAATTGTCGATATTTTGTTCACATTGTGGAAATGTTTGGATTCTTGTCTATAGGATTGTTCTGGTGCCCCATTATATTCAGAATTAGGATTCATTCCAGTTGTGCGTTTTTCTCCATCCGGCCTCTAAATCGGAAAATGAAGATAACTGATAAAAGTTGATGGTTTGATTACAGATCAAGAAGTTCAAAGATGCATTGGCCAAACACACCCCAGATAGATGCAGCTTGGGCCCAACCAGAGGGTTGGAGGAGAAAGAGCTCTTGGCTTTGTCTGCCAACAAGGATCTGTCATATACTTACACCCCAAAACCAAATGAAGTGACGCATGAAGCCCCTCCACAGCCAGCTCCTCCTAGTTTGGGGCCCCTTCCATTAGCTTCAGTGAGGCCCAAGTCTCGTGAAGTGGAAAAGGAGAGAAGTCTGAGCACCGCTAGGCGTTGAGGTGGTGAATTTGTGAAGAGGCCTCATCTCTTGATCACAAACCTTGTACAGTGTATCATTGGCGTGCAATCTTGTAGCAGTAAAGGTGAAGGTGTTTTTATCTTTGTTCTTTTTTTTTTTTGGCCAACAAAGGTGAAGGTGCTATTTCTTCCCCGTGGGTGCCTCAGGCTGATGGATTTTTTTTTTTTTTTGGATCCAAGCCTGGTTGGGGATATGATTGTGTAATAGGAGTAGCGGTGTGCTGTACCATGTGAAATAGTACTATGTGGTGGTGTTTGTGCTGTCACAATATGCATATCCTTCTATTTTCCAATAGATGGTCCTACTTCTGTTAAGTTCAATCCGTGAGCCACTCGTTCCCTATTCTGATTGAAATAGTTGAAGATTTAATTTTGAGGGTTGAATGTATCTGATGATTGAGTAGTAAGATAAGAAGGAAACAGGAGATGGGGTTTGGACCCACTCCTCACCTGTTCTGGGTATCGGAGGGAAGCAAAGACAACGGAAGCTTGAAGAAAATGCACAAGTGTATGGTGAAGGTGTTCGTGGAAGTTCCCACGTGTCGCTTTTAAAGGACAACGGAGATGTTAGGGATAAAGACCCTGACACGGATAAGGTTGCGTGGATCGTGGTTAGTTTGACACTTGGCGGGGAAGAACGTGATGAGTGGAGAAGTGACGCCGCTAAGCTATATTTCAACTCATTAGATAGATCTCAATTTTGCTTTTGGATCTGACACCATCCATGTGTCACAATCCAAACCCACTTGAAAAAAACCATTTCTCCCTAATTATCTCCGCGCACATCATTAATTAGATTATATATAACTTAATATTGTCATATGTAATTAGAACAAATTTTTTAAAGATATTTTCTCCATACGTGTTTAAGCTACTAAAATCTCTTTTACTGTATTTAATATTGTTTATGTATTTGTTTATTTCTGTTTTCATCTTGTAATTTTTAATTTACATTATATCTCCATGGGTGTTGTGAGGGCGCTTATGAAATCCTTGATGAAGGGGAACATTAATTTGGTTAAGTTGCTCGTACGTTTTCAAAATCGTCTCAATTTATTTTCAAAATAATCTCTCAATTGCATATAGGACTTGTTATGACCATAATAACTAAAGTAAATCATAAACGATGAAAATAAATTAATTGAGAAATAATTCCTTATACAACTGCGGCACATCGCGTTGCTTAAACTCTACGGAGAGGGGGAAAGTTAATCCTAACACAATCGTTTAAATTAAAGCAGGAATATGAAAAGACCAAGCGACAATAAACACAATTATGGCAAGGAAGATCACAAAATGATTCTTTGACTTTAAGTGGATATTAATCCGCTTCAAATATCCGTGTTTATTTAGCTTAGTGTTAGTTTTATTCCCAAACGTTGTCGCATTAATAAACAAGAAAAGATCGTGACATGGAATTTAAAAGACAGCATAGGTAACTATTTATATATGAATTGAGGCTGTTCATGTCAACTTAATGGTGTTTAACTATTTATATATGAATTATGTTGGGTAACATGGAATCCCCCAACAACAATCACATGGAACCAAACATTCAAGATTCGAGAAAGATCTTGTTTCCCAGAAATTTAAAAAAGTTTAATTTGAAAAACACCAAAACCGAAGATACAGAACTCTTCCTAATCAAGTTTTTTTTTGTTAACCTGCGGTTAAGCAAGTTTATACAGGCACGTGGCCGCTATTATATATATACAAGCAAGTTTATACATTTAAGATTCATAACTTTGGTTTTTAGTTTCAAAAGCCTTTAACTTGTAGATGACGCCAAGCAAAGCAAGTCACCTGATCCATACAGAAAGGAGAATGAAACTAAAAATCAAGAGTTACACGAGCTTTAATGTGATGGTCCATAGGTCATCAATACCTGTCAACTTCATTCGACTAAAGTCCAATAACCGTTACATGAAACTGAGAGCGTTTCAAAAACATTTTCACCGTGAAACTGAAAACGGACCAAAAACCAAAAGGCTATGGTTTCTGATGAAACATAAGCTTATGCACCACTAGTGCAAGTGAAATTCACAGATTGGACATTCTGAACCACAAGTCCCCAAAAAGAGAAAGGCATTCTTGTAACTGCAATTCATAGAAAGCATAGTTAGCTCCAAGAGAATGTCGTTAATTAATATAACTCAGCAATAATGCAGATTTAGAAGAACCGATATATCAAAAGAGAAGATTCATATGGTTCACTCCCAAAGCTTGTGACCATACATCTCAGATGAATAAGAAAAACAAGTCCTTAGTTATTATCAGGAAAAAAGACTCGAGACTCATGAGCGAGCTACAGAAGAGATGAATGAGGTTCAATATATATATATATATATATATATATATAAAATCACCACCAAGAGGGCCTGGCATGAGAAGCAGAAAGAAGCATGTAGCCAAGGACAACTTGCCAGAACTTGTATATGTATGGAACTCCATACATAGACAAAGTCATCAACACACAGAATCCGGCAAGTCATCCTTGGCTGCACTCCCCTTTCCGACCCTACACGCAAGGCTCTCGGTGGATCTGCTCACACCCCAGAGAGAGAATTAAATATATCAACACCAAGAGGTGAATAATGAATTGTGAATACTAACCTACAGAACTGGAGAATTTATAGATAAATCTGAGGGGTAGAAGAGAGAGAAATAATTAATCATCATATACAATAATAATAATAATATATTTGTATATATCACCGTTCACGTGACAGACGATTCTTATCTGGGCTACCATATATCGGTTTCTCTGAACCAAAAATATAACTCACTAGAAATATCCATGCACGTACCGAGGCACACTTCAGAGGCAGCCTATACGAACTTGGCAACCAAGAAATGCACTGTCATGGAAATTGTTGAATCCTTTTTTCTTTTTATTCTTTGAAAACCAGAAAGTGATGACCGTAGATCACATGAATACTGCAACTGCGGCCGATAATATGTGGGCGGTTTTAACTTCACGTACATCGAGGTCTGTTCAGCACTCAAATGCAATAACATATAGATACACTGTACTCTGTATGTGTGTGTATATATATAGGGTTGGTTCGGATTCCTTTATCTCTGCCACTCTAGGGTTCCACCTAAACAGGAATCTGCTTTTGATTCTTTCTCACGTCAACTTTTGTTCCCCTTCATCATCTTCTGAACATATACGACATTTTTGCCACTCTCATCTCTGATCAGCTTATGCTACCTTTCATCAGGATATGGGGTCCTCTCTAACATGTACAAGCACAGTTTAATGAGTACAGGTTTAATATTTGTGTGTGACTAGAAAAGAGGAAAGTGGAGATTATTACTGCATTATGAGGCATGTCAGAATACCTTATATAGTATATATATCAGTAAGAACTAATTATAACAAAAATGTACTCCCAGCAGGCTAGCTAGCTATAAGCTATTTTATCAAAATGGGAAAAATCTATGAACTCTCAATCATCATCATGAAAGAAAATGCCTTTTAATTTTTATACAGACAATACCATGTTGGCAATATAATGTTGACATGCAGTGTAGTAAGGTAATTATTTATTTTCAGTAGATGGACAATTAAATATTAAAGATTCCTTGTCAAGGTCAGCAATATTTATATTTTCTGTTGATTAAAGATTCCGACATGCTAATTAAACATGGAGGATTCATTATATTTCTATTACGATTTAAGTCTTTTTTCTTTAATTGGACTTGGACCGACCATTATTATGCTCAGACATCTTTTTTCTAGTGGGCGCATGGTTCAGTTGGAAAGAGATAGAAAGAGTGGTGGGACTCATACATGTTTATTATAAAGCTATATATATGCCAAGCTGTTGTGTTTTTGGAAAATTAAATTAACAAGACATGATTCCCAAATTTTCACAGCTATCGGATTATGTTATTTTGATACTCCTGTATATTAACAAATGCTGCAATCAAAGATTACTTCTTTTTATGAAGAGCATGCATATCTTATCATCTTGGTTTTCTTCTTTGAGGGGTTCTTTGAATTCTAGATGGTTCGGATTTAGCTTTCTTTCATTTATTTTAATGTTATAAACTTCCTTCAGATAATCCCAATAAGAAAAACAACTGAAGAGTAATAAGGAACTTTCTAGGATCAAAACCATGTCGGCGATACTCATAGACAGAGACACCGCGAGAAATATATATATATATATATATTAAAAATACAATGATAAAGTGATTGACATTGAATTTTATGTTGTTATGCTTTTCATTACATCTTTCCTGAGCATGCACAACATTTTATACGACTATAATGGTTATTTGTAGATTGTTGGTTGTGAAAGTGAAGGTCATTTCCAATGCCAGCAAATAGTTGAAATAATATAAATTTCCCCCCCTTGCTCTGGTTTTCCACTAATTTCTATGGGTCAATGAAGATATCTGAAAATTAACTCAATGATTTTATAATTCCCATTGAGAATTTCATAAATCAGCAGTACACCTAGATCTTGCCTATATTTCTAGCTTTGCTATCTGGTTTATAGGCACCGGCAATGACAGAATCTGCTGCTTTTCTTGTAGCCTGTGTTAATATAACTTGGATGCTGCTTTCCTTTTTAATCTGTTTTCTTTTTCTCTCGTTCTATATTTTATTGTGGTAAACTCATGCATATTCACGACTTTGGAGTGATCTTTCTGTTTATAAAGCCATTTTGTTAGTCAAAGATTTTTTTTTTTTGGTTTTAACACTTCAAAACTATAGAATCGAGGCAGTTTGAAAATAGGTTTTGAACTATGGAAAACACAATGGCTATTATATAACGGTCATACTAGCTGTATAAATATGCATGCATGCAATCAATATATAATACAAAATCTATAGAAAGTTACACTATCCATAAATAATAACAGTGTAGCTCACCTTAAAAACACAGCTCATACTCTAGTTTGCCATTGTTGGAGCAATTTATTTTGTTCAGCTCTATTCGGCCATACCAGACATATACATAATACAGATTCTATTAATTGTCACTAACGTTGAACTATTTCTGGGGGAACTCAAACTTGATGGCTTATAAATTTCATTCATAATCAATATCAACTAGCAATTCCAGCTAAATCCATTCAAGTCAAACGGTTGACAGTTAGAAGAAGCATTATTTTTATCATGACCATTTAGGTCTAGCGTGGTTTCCAAGTTAGACAGCCTGTAGTCTTGAGAAATTTTCTCATAGTTCTGTTTACCTGGCACAACCCAATTTTCATCAGCTCTTCCCTTTCTCAACCATCTTTCTTCTTCTAACTTCAAATCTTCCTTCCCCAAGCTTTCTTCTCCTTCAAGTCCAACATTCATGGATATGAGTTTAGAGTTTCTTTTATGTGCATCATCGTTTGAGGGGGAAAGAAACAGCATTTTCTCCTGCAGCTGGTCATCACATAATGTGAGATCAGACTTGAGAAGAATAGGCTCTGGAGCACCCTCTTTTGATCTTAAAAATGGAGTTCCATCACATAATATCAAATTTAAACCCGCGTAATGCATGTCTTGGTCTCTCTGCTGAGATCCTTCACTAGATTTCAAGCAGCTATCCATTGAACAATTGGTGGTTTTGGTCACTTGTGCTTGCTGAGGCCATAGTGCCTGTAATTCTTTCAGCTCTGAAAATGCAGGCTCTATGTATTGAGTTGATACTTTGGATGCCAGTTCAGAGAGTTGAACCTTGGCAGCTTCAAGTCCTGCTGTGCCAAGATTCTGTCTTTCCAGTGTCTCTTGGGCTTTCTCCAGCACTCCTTGGAGATACTTCCCTTGAGCCTCTATACGAAGCTGCAAGTGTCGCTGTACCTGATTAAAGTTTTGGAAAGAATTTTACTCTCATCAAAAGTGAACTAGTCACATCTTAGAATACGCATATATTGAATGTAAACTTTTGTAAATCAATGAGCCAATGATGAGCAAGTTGATATTCTACGATGTCCTGTACCTCGAGCTGCTCATGCAGCCTTCTTTGCACTTCAATTTGCATCTGTAGTGCCTCATTTATTTCTAAGTTCCTGGATTCAAGGCCCATCCTTGTTGTTAGAAACTGAAAAAAAAAATGAACAATGGATACTTGATGAGTGAAAATCTGAACATGTGTTATGTGCTATTACTTGTTTGGCTGAAGTCTGATGCTTAAGTTTTTCGTATGAACTCCACTTGTCTCAGACATTTGGCCTGCCGCTGCTTCTGCAATTTAAGTCAGTGATGAGATGAATTGTTTTTCCGTATTCTATGCTTCATAGCAGATAATTTCTGCACATCTCTCAAGCAACTTGTGGAATACATGGAAAGGATATCATGAAATCGTTCCCTCACCGTTTCTATAGGTTCCACTATTGGCCTGTCCATGCAGATTTTTACTGAATCTGTATTTCTATTTTCCAGAATGGGTTAGTAACTAAACATATAAAAGAGACGAAGTTTTTTTCAAAATTTGACTTCCAGTGCTGAGCAAGTTCTATTGCATAACGGGTTTTAAGTCTCAGATTTAAAAAAAAAAAAAAAAGTTTTGGTTTTCCAGTGTAAAGAAAGTGTCGAAACTAATTCAGAACAACCAAACCATCTACAAGTAGGGAATTCTATCTTGTGCTTCCTGTTTCTTTAACTAACTAAACTGATGATGTCACTTACATAACATTACCTGGATCCTAAGTTTCAAGGTAAAACAAGAAGGAGGGTACCTGTAGATGACTCTTTAAGTGGTATAAAGTAAGTCCAGGAATCGCCATAAGTTTCAGTACGGTTTTTGGTGTAGCTTCTGCAATAAGGACAGTGTAGCTAAGATTAACTTCAAAACATAGATATTTTCTAATTCACAATCATTGTATTATAGACTCACTGTCTGGTCCTCCTAGCTGATTGACTGCTTCTACAAAACGTTCATGGAGATCTGGTGTCCATTTTAGTCTTGGCTTAGCATCAGTTGAGAGGATAAGTCCTGAATCTCCAGTTCCACCTCCTTCATGAACAATCATATGCCTCTCAGAAGGGTTGGGCATCCTTAAAGAGTGAATATTCTTTGCTTGATGTTGCTGATGATAGTACATTCTCTCTTTTCTGTAAACAAAATCATATCTTATTAATCTACCCAGAAGCGCAAAACAGTTATTTATAAGCTGATGATAAGATCATCTTATTACCTGATGAACTTTTCTTGATTCAAAGACCCTGAGAGTTGGAATTTGTTTTTTCAAATGCCATTCCTTTTTGAGGTTTCAAACATGGGTAGTTTTCCGCAACAGCTCTGTCTAATCTTTTTTCTCTCCTTAACAGGATTTTCACATGCGTTTGTTGTACCCAAAGATGTCCTTATAAAGCAAGTGACCACAGAAGAAGAGGCGCCATGTGAAGCATAGAATCTTGTACAGAAGCAACTCAAAAACTGAACTTCATATGATATTAAGAGTTACTTTAAAAATTATTGTGATCTCTCACCACTTCCACTTTCCAATCCAAGGAAACTCTTCCCAATAAAATTTATGTTCGTTGTACTTTCTGAAACACACCTCAAACGTTGCATGTGGTACCAAAATTGACCCTTCAACTTGTATATGCTTGATCCTGCATATATTTTTGTCCTTCGGGCAAAGACAGGAACCTCATTCCAAAAGTTCAGAGACAAGAATTTTGTGTCTGGGATCACAAATTAAAACTTTTTCTTTCCCTCAAGGCATCAAAAACCACACTTTACCTCACTCTTCCTCGTGGAAGATTCTTGCACTCTTTAGTCTCTGTCACTCACCTTGAGTGGTAAATTTACTAACACCACTAATACTACTAATGTGGCTAGGGTGAATGTAATCTAAAACTGAAGGGTTTGGCAAGAATTTCCAAGAGAATGCAATAACTGGTTATGTTATAGAGAATATAGAAAAGAAGGTTCTTTATGACTGGGGCACCAATAATGGATACTAAGTGATAGATGCATTCAAGAAAAAGAATAACGGTGGAGAGATGCTTCTCAAAATCCTTGGGAGATTTTTCAAAGAAAAGACTAGAATAAGAATACAGTTCTTTTTTTTTTGTCTGGTTTGATAAGTTTGGTGCATAGGTAGACCACAAAGAATAAAATAAAACTAAGAATCCAGAATAAAATAAAACTAAGAATCCAATCCTTTTGGTCCAGCCGGGACCAAGTGACAAAAATAAAAACGTGCGAATGTACCACCTTAACTTGACATTCATGCTTGCTTTTCATTAAAGACATTGGCCTATGGAATACTATAGACCATTACCATTTGTCCTAGACTTGTTCTTGGGTGGAAATTTCAGGTTGTCTTCTAAATCTATGGCATCATGAACTCATTATTCTTAAAGTTGCAAGTAGCTCACAAGAAATATGGATTCCCATATACAAAGATAGCGCTCTGAAACAAAGTAATTGATATGTGTGTACCATGTAGTTTGGTTTGATTCATTTTCAGGATTTATGCCCCCCAACAAGTGTCAGTTGTTAGTGGATTATGCTTATGCTGTTTTATTTGCAATGTAATCCCATGTATTTAATAACTAAGAATTTTTTTGTGCACCGAATCAGTTATGTGATCAATAATAGCTAGTGCAGAATAAATTCTACCACTTACTATGATACGCAATGTGCAGAAAATTAGGTTTTATTGATTAATAAGGACATGCATGATAACTAAGTAAGCATGCAAGACAGGAGTTCAATCAGCTTGTAGCTAGTTTAAAATTGCAAGAGCTAATTTCCAAAAATAAGAGCAAGAAATAATAAAAGTGAAATCAATTCTAATGTATCTCTTTGGGACATCAATTGATTCTGATTTCTGAGAACTTATACTACAACTAAATCAGAAATGCTCAATTGTTTGCCTTCATGTGAATGAGATTCCACTAGGCATGAAAACCTGATTTGGTACCACGTCGGGAATATTGTATTGCACTGACAACCAATAATTCACATCTTTTGATTTAAGATAAGCCTTTTGAGGACCCTTGGATCTTGCAAGTTATGGTAAGCTTACATAAAGAACTTGTCTTTAATGTTTTTTTAACTGCTCTAACTTCTCTAAAATATTAGGAAAGTACCATTCTTTTATAACTGATTTTATTGGCTTTGGCAAAACTGTTTCTGTAAGTATTGTTCCAAAATTACTGGATCATCAGGAACAAGAGAATTTCAGGACTTGATTTTAGTTGGCTTTCCTTTTATGTAACTTTCTATAATTCTATCAAACCCCTAATAATGATAAGACACTCGTTATAATTAATTATGTGACCACCAAGAAATAACATTGGCTGAAATAGGAAGTACAAAGATTGACATTATTGAGATTCCCCATAATGTTAGGAAGGCTGCTAAGTGCAATGGAAAGAGATCTTAAACTAGAAACCTAACAGAGATCTGATTCTCAAATCAGGAACTTAATTGTTCTTCTCTAAGATCCACGAAAAATGGGTTCCCTCCCTATGCCCACTAAGCTGTTGTTGCCTTTAGCAACTGTAGGTGGATTCTTTTCTCAAGACAGTTTAATCAGTTATGACTAAGCTATGCCATGTCACCACAAGTTTGTCCGGTTTAATGCTTGCTTTTCAGTGGTCATTTCATTTCACCAATTTAATATTGATTTGATTTCTTTGTCAGAGGGAAAAATGCTCTGTTTGATTTATACCTGTGAGGGGAATTTGATATAAGAGATTGTTAGAGATTATTGAAAGCAACATTTCTCCACCAAGAGATAATTTTCAAGACCTTTATGTTGTTGCATTGCATGCTTTATCAGGAGAATGTGATTCCCTTGGGGAAAGACAACTGAAAATACCAGAGGATGAGCTAAGTATGTAACCGTAAGTTGCAGAGAAACGAGTTGACATATAAGGCAACACAAGATTCTGTAAGGACCAAAATCGAAAAAATAAAGAAAAGAAGAATGTGGCTTTTCAAAAAGAAGAATGCCCCTGCCATAACCTAAATTATCACTAGATTCGTTTCTCAAGTTTCAAGGGGCAATTTCACGCGTTCCTATCTTGTTCATTACACACTGCAACTCTCGTACACCTGGGAATTGGTTTCGGTGCTTCGAAATAATCTGGACTGTCCAAATCTAATTTGAACAACTGTTAAAATTATAGGTTTCGCCATACACATGTGTGCACCCCAATTTCCAGAAGAGGAATATATATATGTATGTATAATATTATAAGCTACATGACATATCTCTCTACTCAATAAACTGCTTTAATAAAATATATAAAAAATATATAAACTTTCGCTTGTTTATTTAAAAAAAAAAACTATTTATAAACTAGAAGCTTTTCATTTAAGCTTTAACATTCAACTTGTTGGCGAAAAATAAATAAATAAATAATTAAAATAAAATCTTTGACATTCAACTCGTCCTAAAAGAATCAACTATGAACATTACGTTCTAAATATGATTTGAAATCGTTTCTTCAAGGTGAAGGAAGAAAGTAATCAAATGGCTGCAATATGGAGAGCCAGTTCCTTCTTCCAAAACTCATTCTCTGTTCTCTATCCATCACCTGATCATTACTCGGATCGCCTTCATTCCGACGTCCGCCGTTGGCTTCCACCTTGGTATCGTCGGACGGCATCCGAAACCTGCAAACCGGGCAAGAACTCCGAAGTTTCAGCCACGAGATAATGCAGTCACTGTGAAACTTATGCCCACACGGCATCCCCTTCACTTCACTCCCAATCTCTGCATCCTCCAAACATATTATGCACTGCATACTCTCCTCCGTCGTCACCGTCGGCATCGCTTCTATCGCCGCCTTCTGCGCCGGCTGGTTCACATTATTCACATACCTGTTAGGCTCATCATTCTGTGTCAAATGTTGCAGTAATAACCCAAACCCAGGTCCCTCCAGAAAATCACCTAGAGACCCCATCGGATTTTCGATTAACGGAGTACTACTTCTAGCCTGTGAAGGACCTCTCAGAATCAAGGCCTCTTCGTTGAACGGATCAATCACAACAACGTTTAGATTCACGTTATTATTATTATTATTACCACCACCAACGTTATTGTTTCTATGATCGTTTTCTGTGTTATTATTATTCTGATCAGATTCCGGCTGCGTCGCCATCCTATCGTGGAGACGACGAAAGACAAGCATGAGAGAAGTGGACGACGTTCTTCTCCTTCTTCTCCCCACAAGGTCACCGTGCTGTTCTATCTGATCTTGCTCGTCGCCGTCTTCCTCCTCCCTTGAACTGGAACTGGAACCACCATTGTTGTTGTTGTTGCTGATGGTTGCAAGAGCAGGTCTGAGAGCACTCATCAAGCCCAGTAATATTGGCGCGTAAAGAGAGAACACAGAAGCCGATCTCATCAAGTCGCTTCCTTCGTTTTGATCCGGTGATCTCAGGCTCTCCATTGTTGCCTCTGTAAATTCTGACCCACAAACTGGGCATTTGTTGTTCTCTCCTTCCCTCATCGTTGGATTCACCACGTTTGAGCACGTGTTGCACCATCGCCCACCACCCTCCATGATTATCGATATTTCTCTCTTCAAATTAATGTAGCAGAAGAATTGAAGAAGATGAAGATTCGTTACCTGTAGGAATGAGGGCCTTGTTTATTATCTGGGCGTGATCAATGCATCATATTTGATTTGGTTAGTTGAAGTTGGTAGACCATGACTTGCAGAGGTTTAATTTATAATAACATCTCTTACTTATTCTTTTTTAGTTAATGATTGTTTTAGGATAGAGTTTCTACCAATCATTTTTTACTCTATTGTTGCATTATTGGATGGTAAATGTGCAGGCTGCTTCTCTTTTTAGCTAAGTTAATTTCACTTTTATGATTCGCAGTCTCCAAAACCTGAATATCCATCACAGCCTTATGGATCTATCTGTATTTAGAGTTATCTAAAGTTAATTAATTACTGTTTTGCTTAAAAGTAGAAAAAGTTAATTAAGACGTTCCTTTGGTACATGGCACCTCAGATTCTGATTCATTCCTATGTTTTAGTAGTTTTCTAATTCTATCATTAAACATCTTATTAATTTCATTTTGCTTTTAGAAACCAGCTCACAGTGAGTTAACAAGGGATTATCTTTAAAAAAACAAACAATTTTCTTCTTGCAAAAAGAATACGTAAATTTAATTTTCTTTTTGGGAGCGAGATATGTTTAATTTGAGCAGATTCTGATAATCTGAGCATGAGACTAGTGTCTGATAAATTGATGGAGAAGTTAAATTTTAACAAGCACGAGGAAAGGGAATGTTCATAGAAATAATTATATATCCAAAGTAGAATTGTTTAGCGAACAAATGAATAGGTAATGATTGAAATTAATATACTTGGTCCAGAAAGATTTTCATCACAGCAAAAGTAAGAAATTTTATGAAATGAACACTTATTTTGAAAATATAAATTTAATATCACCCCTTGTTTTAGTAATTATGTTATATTTTCTATAAAGGGAAGAGTGTATCAATATCCCAAACTAATTTTAAATGAGTAATTAACATCCTAAAATATTTAAGAATATAATTAGTATCATTAATTAATTTTAAAAGTGCGACTAGTACCCTAAAGTATTTAAGAATATAATTAGCACCTTGAACTAATTTTGGATTTGTAATTAACACCATAAAATATTTAAATTGTTACAATTCTTCCATTTCACTAATAGAAATATAAATTTATATCCAATCCATGTCAAGTGAGATTTTTATTTTGATATATTGTTATTTAAAATATCATATGTGTCATATTATTTAAATAAGAGTATTAAACAAACTATAAATTTGTAGTGTATATAATTCATATGAAATTTGAGAAATTTTATAGTTTATTATTTAGTGTAATTTATTTAAATAATATTACATATATACCATTTTAAACAATAATGTGTCGAAATAAAAGTTGTGTGACATGTATCAAACGAAATTTAGTATTTTTGTTAGTGAAATGGTAAAATTATACCAATTTAAATACTTTAAAGTGCTAGTCGTACCTCTAAAATTAATTTAGGGTGATAATTATATTTTTAAAGTGCTGTTACACCTCTAAAATTAGTTCAAAGTGCTAATTACACCCTTAAATATTTTGATGTACTAATTACTCTTTTAAAATTATTTTAGAGTGCTAAATACACATTTATTCTACTAATAATTTCTAATAGTTCATGGTGACCTTTGGGCATTTCTTAAATTTTATCAAGATCCCTCATAGTTCCCATGTTATTATTTTAGTCACTCGGATGTTGACAAATTATATTCTTGACCGGTCGTATGCAATTCTGGATCAAAATTCATACGAACAAAAAAATCTGGATCAAAAATAAATCTTGAAAATTATTTGAGGGCACTTATGGAAAAATTGTTTCAATCAATCGCAAGCTATGAATATATATATATATATATATCGATAATTATATAATTTATTATGAAATTACAAATTGTTATTTGGGAAAATCTCACAAACATAAATGTTAAATCAGTTTTATTTTATAGTTATTGGTTATCCTTGATAAAAAAATAATATATTTTTAACAAAAAATTTATTTAAAAATTTAAAATTTAAAATTTAAGTTGTATTTTTTTTAGAATCTTCCATAGTTTTGCTGTACATTTTGAAAGATTATCAGAGTGGGCAGTTAATAACTTAAAATTAACCAATTAATAAACTTAAAGGAGAGGGAATGGGCGGATTGTTATGTGAGTGCGTCCTTATTAACAGAGAAAAAAGAAAAAAAATTATAAGTATAAACAACTGACGATCCGAAAAAAGAAAAACACAAAACATAAATAAATCGTCGTTTTGTCGCCTCGTTCCTTCCTGATCGTATTGCTCTCCCCCAAAAAAGTTGAAAAAGTTCAGTGTAAGTGAAACCCTAGAAGACTACGACTGCAATTGATCGTCGAGGATTTCGCGATTTCATGATTAGATAAGGGACAACATTTTGGGTGGACTGAGTTAGCAGAATGGGCGCAAGTCGAAAGCTTCAGGGCGAGATAGATCGCGTTCTCAAGAAGGTCCAAGAAGGTGTTGATGTCTTCGATAGTATCTGGAACAAGGTTCTTAATTTCCATCCTTCTTTCTAGTTTAGTTTGCGGCTTTTTTTTTTTTTATTTGGATTGTACATTAACTTTGTCCAATTGAATGACTCGACAAATGGTTCATTCTAATTTTGTTTGTTCCTTTAGGTTTACGATACTGACAATGCTAACCAGAAGGAGAAATTTGAGGCAGACCTGAAGAAGGAGATTAAGAAACTCCAGAGGTACAGAGACCAAATTAAGAATTGGATACAGTCTAGCGAGATCAAGGATAAGAAGGTACATTCAAGTGCCTTTTGTGTCTTCGAGTTTTTCCCTTATCCCTACCCCACAAGCTCATGCTGTCTCTTAGCATCATGCATGTTGAATTTTCTTGGGGCTGTACTATTAATAATCTCATAACTGTTTCTAGCCACACAAAAATAAAAAAGGGGAAATTGCATATTTCTGCAATGCTTTTATTTTTATTTTTATCTTTGATGATTCCTTATCAATTATAATATTTGGGACATTGTAGCTTTTAGAAGTATCTTAGTCTACACTATTACTTGCCCCATCATTTAGTTGGTCTACAATATCTATTGTTTGCAGAGGTTGACATTTGAAATGAGATGTTAATCTTATGGCAGTTAGCTTTGAGAATCTATATTTCTATATATAATATAAGATCAATGGGAAGCCACATCACTGATAAGCCATCGACAATGCGTCTTATTTCAAACTCTGTGCAAAGCACTGAACCACATTCTAGTTATGTATAAATGTCTCTCAATTAAAGATAAGGGCCTGTTTGGATGGCCAAAAAATCAAGGTTTTAAAAGGGCTTGGCCCAAACCTTGGTTTGAAGAAATTTTAAAACAAACAGCCATATTTGTCTAAAAGTGTTTCTGGGCTAAACCTTAGTTTAAAACCATGGTTTTAAATAAGTTGGTAGGAGTAGTTTTTGGAATTCTGGGCATCAAACTACCAATTTACCCGTACTTTCCCCATGCCCAAGGAACTGCTCTGTCCCATCCCTCATTCATTACCCTTCCTCCTAACTTTCTCCTACTCATTTCTCCTTCCCAGTGTCATTTCTCCTACTCTTCTCTTCCCCTTCAGTTCGCTCTTCTTTGTGTCGTGGACAGCTTCTCACCGGCGATCGAGCTATGCTCCTCTTTCGCGTCATGGAAATTAATTCTGCTGTAAATTAATTCCGTCAGTGTTTGGCTAGATAGTATGCTGGTGAACTTGATAGTATGGCTTCAATTCAAATTTTTTTATGGTTGTCTTGATTAATGTCATGATTCTGTACTGAGTAATCTGTGTCTGATGGAGTCTCGTAATGAAGGACATATTTTGACAAATTTTTCAGTACTTTAAGGAAAATGTTTCTTTACGAAAAATAATCTGTTTAGTTTTATTTGTATTAAAACTGGTTGCTTGTATGTTTGTAGCTGAATGTCATGTGTACGCTATTACTTTGAAATGTTAAGTTCAATGATGATTACTTCGCTCATTCAAGTTTAAGGTGCACAATAGAAAGAACTTTTGGGGTGTGGAAGAATAAGTTTAGAATAGTACACGAAATGCGCAGTTTTGATTACCCAACTCAAGTTAAGATTGTTTGTGCAATGATGGCAATACATAATTTTATCAGAAGAAATAATATTTTTTATCCTAATTTCACGGAACAAGAATAACGCCTTCATGATTCACAATACGATGATGATGATGAAGATGAGGGTTCACAACAACATTCTTCTGTACGATCTTCATGTGCAATGGAACATTTACGTGGTCAAATTAGAGATAAAATTGTGGAATATAGACAAGTCCAATAGTTATCTATTGTACATATGCTTATGTTCAAATGTTCACTAGATATGGCCTGAATATATTATAAACTATTTACTATTAATTACCCCATTAACTAAATATATGTATATTATTTATTGTTTTCATATTTTAATATTTTAATATAAATATACGTATATGTATATACATAAAATACGAAGTATATGTATATATTACTTATGGTTCTCATATTTGAATGATTTAATATAAATATACGTATATGAATATAATAAAATAATGTATAAATAAAATTATTTCTTTGTTAACTTATTACTAAATATTTATTACTTACCCAATAAATAAAATATATGTATTATTTACTATTTTAATATTACACATAAAATAAAAATTATACATTTTACTTTGTGTAATTATTATTTTAGATTATACTTTTTCTGGTCATTTACCAATCACAAAACTCTTTCTGGTAATAACTATCTAAACACTCATTCAAAACTATTTTTTTTTCTATAAGCTTTTCTTCAAAAGCTCTTTTCTAAAAGCTTTCCATAAGTCTTTTTCAAAAATCTTATCCAAACGGGCGCTCAGTTTGATACCTGTATGTTCTGGAAATGTGGAATACATCTTTCATTGCGTTATATTTTGTCATGAAGCCAAGTATTATCGTTAAGTATTCTATTGATTAAGTGTTGCTGTCCAATTACCCATCTGTTACATATCTCAGATTCTTTTTTGGTTGTGCTTGGAGGTAACTTTGTAATATGAGCTTCTGAAATGTTGCTTGGGGTTTTATTATTCAATTCAACTCGTTGGTTTTGAATTTAACATTTTTCTTTTGATATATGTTGACATAGGTTAGTGCCTCTTATGAGCAGGCTCTGGTGGATGCTCGGAAGCTCATCGAGCGTGAAATGGAAAGATTTAAGATCTGTGAAAAGGAAACTAAGACCAAAGCGTTCTCCAAAGAAGGCTTGGGCCAACAGCCTAAAACTGTGAGACTTTAACCCGGGGACACACTATCTATCCGTATAGAATTATATTTAAAAGCTTTTCCTTGCTTTTCTTGCCATACCTTGGTCTATTTATGTGGTGTTTGGGCTGAAAAATGTGTTGTCCTATGCTGATGCAGTTGCTGGTTTTTTATTTGTAGGATCCAAAGGAGAAGGCTAAATCAGAGACAAGGGATTGGTTGAATAATTTGGTATCCAATCAATTTCTTTAAATAACGTTCAGCCTTTTTATATTTTGCTCGAAGCATAGTGAACGTTTTGTTGCATTAGTAATTTGTTCACATTACTCTATAGTGTTGGCTGTTGCAATGGTTAGCTTTGTTGTATCCGTTGATTATTGTAACATGTTAAAAGTTGTACCGTAATATTCAACTGCAATCTCTCAGCTGGTTTCTTAGATTTGTTTCTCCAATAATTACTGTGCAGTCAAGTCTGGTATTTCTCCTGTGATTCTTGTTGCGACATCTTGTAATGATACATTGTCAAGTAGTTTATATTAATATAAATTTTTTTATGTAAACAAATTTTTATCTTTATATGCATCATTATCTGGAAGAATTAATCAACGTCTTTTAAAACATGAGTAGGTCGGAGAATTAGAATCTCAAATTGATAACTTTGAAGCTGAGCTTGAAGGGCTTTCTGTAAAAAAGGGAAAAAGCAGACCACCTAGATTGGTATGATTATGAAGTAACCATTGGGCGTTCATTTTGTGGGACTGATGGTTTACCTTTCTCTGGCCGTTCACATGTTACATTTGTTTTCCAGACACATCTAGAGATGTCAATTGCTCGACACAAGGCTCATATAAAAAAATGTGAGCTACTCTTGAGGCTGCTAGACAATGATGAATTAAGTCCTGAGCAGGTTAACGATGTCAAATATTTCTTGGACGACTATGTGGAGCGTAATCAGGTTTGTTTTTTAAAATATGAACTCTTATTATTATGACCTGCATGGTAATTCAAGATACTTAATATATATATTTTTTAATATCTTCTTTTTGTACTTTCTCCTGAACAGAGTTTTGCATGCTTTAATACTATGAAAACTTTATGTCTCTCTAATCATTTTTCCGGTTCCTCTTAACTTTCTTAATTTTATACAGGAGGACTTTGATGAATTCAGTGATGTTGATGAGCTATACAGTTCATTACCTTTAGACAAGGTGGAGTCTCTCGAAGATCTTGTCACAATTGGTCCACCTGCTATTGCTAAGGTATTTGCTTACCCAATTGAAATTGCTCGTGTTTTGGGATTGGGATATAAAATATAATTTTTTTGCATATTGGAATTTTTGTTCTAGAATGCCATGTTGAACTGTAAATTTTCTGGTGGTGATAGGTATCTTGGGTATTAACATCCCAGACTCCTATATACATGTTGAAATTCATATTTTCTTCCAACATATAAGAATACTTCTCTATATAAAGTTCCTAAGTAATTTATGCTGTACTTTGGCAGGTTGCACTTGGTCTTAGCTTGAAGACATCTTTAGCTGCATCAGCTTCACAAACATCTGTATGTATTTCTTCTATGAACCGAAAACTATTGAGTTAGCATTTGTGAAAATTGAAGCCAGTCGGTGATATATTATTTCATGAATCATATATAGTATATTTAGGCTTTTTTCCCCATCTTTCTTCTGTGGCCTTGATTCTCCTATCTCAGATATTTCATTGCAGAAATGGGTTTAGTTTCATTCCATTGTTAATGTCGTGGTTAGATAATGCATTGGGCAGTTTTTGATTACTTTTGGATAAGCATTTTTGTATTTGAATCCAAATAGTTTGGAAACCTGTTGAGTGGTAGTTGAATGAGTTTTCCCCTATTAGCCACGACTTATGCCAATGGAAAACAAAGTTATGTTAGTCTAACAACTCTCCTAAATATTGGCTGGAACTCACCCCCTCCCTCAGCTAGTCAAGGAGAAAAAAAATTCAATCCTGTGTGACTTAGAGCTTTTCTACGTTTTGTTCAAATTTGAAACTTGGTGCAGCTATAAAGATATGATGTCTAGTTTGTTTTCTATTTGTAAGAATAACAGTGGAGGATGAGTCATGATCGTAGGTCCTCAGAGTGCCTGTCTCTAAATTACTTGACTATCTGTATAAGTAAAAAGAAAAACAGCCACATCCTTGTTAGGCTTTGCTTAAGTAGAAGGAAACTATTGTTTATTTTTTTCTAGACACCTATTATGTCTAATCATGACTAGGATGATTATATCCAGGAACAAGCTGATGACACTGCTTCCCAGGATAGCAATTCTGATACTGTGGTCAGAACACCACCTTCTAAAAGTAGTGGAATCAGTTCTGCTATGTCGACACCAGCTGGAAACCATTCTACTCCTGTTTCTTTGAATGTTTCGTCTCAGAATTTGTCTGGTGCAACTACTGCAGCATCGGTCCTTCCTGGTTCAAATTCTGTTCAGACTGCTCTGGAGAATACTGGTGCTACTAATTCTTCATATGTAAATCCGCCTACCTCTCTGAAGGAAGATGAGGTTAATGGCTTCCCTGGCCGGAGAGCATCTCCATCACTTTCTGATGCTGCACATGCGAGAGGCATCAGTAGAAACAGCCTACCAAATCAAGTGACATCTGGTATCCCTCTTGCTTCCAGCAATGGGGCCCTTGGTTCGGTCCCTTCAGCCTCTGATATAACAAAGAGGAACTTACTGGAAGCTGATGACAGGCTTGGAAGTAGTGGGATAGGGCAGCCTCTTCTATCTCCCCTAAGTAATAGAATGATGTTGCCTCAGGCTTTGAAGGCTAACGATGGAACCGGTTCAGTTGACCCTAATAATGTTAATGAGGCTGCTGCTGTATCTGGGAGAGTTTTTTCCCCTTCTGGTGTTCCTGGCATGCAGTGGAGACCAGGAAGTCTTTTCCAGAACCAGAATGAGACGGTAATTCTTTTATCTTTTTCTTGTTCTGTTCGGTATTCATGTCATTCAAAGGTGCATAATACAGTTCGAATTGTTGGCTAGTTGCATCTGACAAATTATGAAGTGAAGTAGCGAACTATAATGCATTATTTTATTACTGGTTTATAAATTTATTTGTTTATAGACATCCATAGTGCTTCCGAGTTATTTTGCTGGATATATTTGCTTCTTTTTCTTTGGATGTTGATTGTTGGGCTAAATAAATTATGTGCATTTGCGTACATGGATAAACATTATCATGTCTGTGAAATGATAAGTAATTGAATCAGATTGCTGTACTCAGAAGTTAGAACATCTTGTGTAGTTTCTTGTTCTTTATGTTTATGTTATGTTGTTCAAGAAGCAAATTTGTTTTCATTGTTAGGGTCAACTTCGTGGAAGAACTGAAATAGCACCTGATCAGAGAGAAAAGTTTCTGCAGAAGTTTCAGCAAGTGCAGCAACAAGGGCATAGTACCCTTGGTGTGCCTTCTCTTGCTGGTGGAAGTCATAAGCAGTTTTCTGCTCAGCAGCAAAATCCTCTCTTGCAGCAGGTACCTTTGTTGCACCTGCACCTTAAGTTTGGCTTCTGTTTTCTTTATTGGTTATTTTTCTTTAGATATAGTCGTAAAGCCCACCCTGCATCATCCTATGCTGTCTTTTGTGGCACTCTATACCATGTATTTTCAAACTAACTGTTGTATTTTTTTTATCTTCATTTCTCTTTAAGTTGAATCGTTCAGTGGACCTTGATTTTATTACAACTGATGAAATTAAACTTTTGTCTTTGTTCCTATGGGAAAATGAAAAGGAAGATTGAGGGAAGGGGACCATTATGTATTCATTAGTGATCTGGACATAGCTTAGGTCTTTGGGGGTGGGTGGGGGATTTAGGTTGATGCCCCTACTCCCAAGTTCCCGATTTTCAAAAAGGGAAAAAAATGAGTTAAGGCATCTCTTTGCTTAGAGTAAGATATCAATTCATGCGCGAAAACTGTGGGTAGCCATATGTGCTACTATATGTCCACTTCCACTCTTAAAGCTCATCTGTTTCTTCTCGATCTGATCTGCTTTGGAGTCCAGGCATCAGGTCTCAGTAGCATTTCATCCACCTCATTACAGCAGCCATCCAATTCTATCCTTTCTCCATCTAGTCAACAGCCAATGATACCAAGTGTTTCTCAAGATTCTGGTATGTTTCATGTTCCCCATGTTCAATGTGTCTTTATTTCTTGAATTTTTCGCTCACTCAAGATGGATCAGTATCTCCTTATTTTTCTGTAGTTATTTCAATATTTTTTTCATTAATCTTTTTCTTGGGAAGTAGAGAGTAGTTAAAGTAACATGGTTATTTCCAGGATATTCTTGATTACCCTGCTTAATTCTTACAGCTAAGGTTTTTTTTTCCCATCCCATTTTGATATCAATATAGAAGGCAATTGTATTAATTGTTCATTGTTAAGTTAAGTGTCAATATAATTCTGTTTAGTTTTTTTTTTCTGGGACATTTTAGTCTACGTCAAGGAGAGTAAAAGGATGTCTAGTAGAACACTAAATCTAATTTGCATAATATATCTGGATTCTGCAGATGACAATTCTAAACTTGAAGAACATCAGCAACAACAGAATACTCCTGATGATTCAGCGTCTGAATCTACTGCCAGTAATGGGCTTGGCAAGAATCTTCTAAATGAAGAGGATTTGAAATCCACATATATTGTAGATTCTCCTGTAAGCTGACAAACTCTTCTAAGCTTGCTATTTTTTTCAATTATGTGCAGTTTGTCAATGTTCTTGCTGTCCATTCTTCCTGCAATATAATTTTTTTTGCTTAGTTACATAGCTGTGATTGCACCAGATTTTGTATTTAATAAATTATTGGTTTTTTTTTCAAGCTCTTGGATGGCAGTTGATCGGCTAGGTTAGCCTTTGGATTGGGTACAACATCGTGCATAGAAATGAGCTATACTGTTATTTAGAAGTGTGTGATTACTGTTGAAGTTAACTAAGGGTCCACATGCAAACTTGCTAGCATGTGTTCTCTTTTTATGCTGTCTTGTTGTAAGAGGCAAGGCTTGTGACCCACTCATGTTTAACTTTGTCCACACATGATTGGGAGAACTCTGAAGTTTATATCTATACAAACCATCTATTAAAAAAAATATTGATTTGAGTTTGCAATTTTTCTTTTATGCAGCAGGCAGGAGTATCTGGTTCTCTTACTGAGCCGGCTCAGAGCTCCAGAGATGCCAATTTCTCTCCTGGTCAACCTTTACAGTCCAATCAGCCTTCTGGTAACCTTGGTGTTATTGGAAGAAGAAGTGTTGCCGATTTTGGAGCCATTGGTGATAATCTTAGTGGAATAAATGTCAATTCTGGCGGAGGGCGTGACCATTTATTTAATTTGCAGATGCTTGAAGCAGCTTACTACAAACTTCCACAACCCAAAGATTCAGAACGTCCAAGGATTTATACTCCCGTATGATTTTTAGTTATATTCTTCCTCATGTCGTATAAATTTATAATATGGTAATATGATGAATGTTTCTTATCTTCTTCTGCAGAAGCACCCAGCAATAACACCTCCAAGTTATCCTCAAGTACAGGCCCCCATTGTCAGTAATCCCGCCTTCTGGGAGAGAGTAGGTCTTGAACCATATGGCACTGACACCCTGTTCTTTGCATTTTATTATCAACAGGTACTTGAACGTTTTATGGTATGAGTGCTTTTACTTCATTCAATCCATTGAGCTTAAATTCATGTTACCTTTTGCAGAACACTTATCAACAATATTTGGCTGCAAAAGAACTAAAGAAACAGTCTTGGAGATATCACAGAAAATATAACACATGGTTTCAGAGACATGAAGAGCCAAAAGTCGCTACGGATGAATTTGAGCAGGGGACATATGTATACTTCGATTTTCATATTGCAAATGATGACCTGCAACATGGATGGTATGCTTACTCGACTTTTTAGTTCTAGTTGTTTCCACTCATGATTATTACGTATTTATGTGCCCTGATGCTGACCACCGTGTTCGACTTTTTTAGTTTAACTTGTGTTTTGAAGATTTATTATGAGTCAAACTACTGATTAAACATGTTCTCTGATTTTGGAAAATTTTCAATAATTGAATATCATGTAGCATGAGGCATAAAATTAGAAGTTCTTTACGGTGAGATGTAGAAAAGCTTGCCTTGCAAGGCTGTGATAACTCCTTTCAAAGGACTTGCATATGTTCAAAGAGTCTGAAATTCTCTTTTGGCCAAAAAGAAAAGAGGGGGGGGGGGTTGTGGGGGAGAGGATTGGTCTTATTATTCAATTGAAAACGTGATATGGTCACTATGATGTTAGCGTTTCCGGTTCCTACAGGTGAATATTCCTACAGAATCACGTCAACTTCATATTCTCTATTACTCTTATCGGTTGATCTGTTCATGTCTGAGGGCAATTTTGCTGGGGTGGATTAAAATCTGATCTCTGATCTGTTGAATTGTTGGCTTTGACTCGTGATATCTTGTTGACTAGGTTCTGAATCATAAGCACTTGGCTCTTTTGTTCCTTACCCATGGCAGGGGGTTCATGCATTTCATATAATTGGTTTTGCCATTCTTTGGATACGGCAGTTACTGCCTTTCTTTTCCTTTTTGTTCTTTGGTTATGTATGACTCACTAGTCTGGAAACATATCTGGCCCTGTGAAAGAATCTGACCGTTTGGATTTTGAGATTTTGCTTCTCTTGTTCAGTCTATGAATGTAAAACTGTGCTACTGTTCTCACAACTTTTCTGCGCTTTGTCGTTATTCAGGTGTCAAAGAATCAAGACCGAGTTCACTTTTGAGTATAATTATCTTGAAGATGAGCTTAGTGTATAGAAGATTTGTAGACGACGATGCCATCTGGTAATTTAGTGTCTTGTTTTCGCTGTCAAGTATCGTTTTTATCAGATGAACTAGTATCCCCAGATTCAAAATAAACTATGTATGAAGTTTGAAGGGGGGAAAATGTTTAGTTATTTACATGTTTCCACTCATTTTTCTTTACATAATCAACATCCAGATACGGGTGTCAGAAAGTTATCAAGAATGGCGTGAGCTGGGACCAAAACCAGCTTGCAGAGAGCAGAGGAATGAATAAACTAATTAAATGGGAGGCATCTACTATCAGAAAGTACATGCATTGGGACAAGATTTCGAGTATTGTAGGGTCCCAGTTATAATTATAAATAATATATCTGTTGTATTAATAGTTGAGATGCTCCTTGAAAACTGAAATTTGATGATGTGAGTGGATGGGTTTGCGCCGTGCTTTTAAGAGACATCAGATCAACTTAACACTGGGGAATGCATATCTCATTCTTGATCTAGCTGCATTTTTCATTTTCTTCCTAGAAAATATTTTTCTCTCTCGTACCGTTGTCTAAATCATCCGTTCTTCCTCGGGGATTGTGATCGTCAAAAGTGTTAAATTTTTTGGGAGAAAGCCCACTGTCCCGAAGTAATTGTTGTACTTTAGGGAGACTAATTTAGTTTATATCTGTAACTGACTCTGCAATAGACCAACAAGGTCAATAATCATTCTGTCTAGCAAATTTTTTTATTGGCTAATCTTGCTAACTTATTGGCCAAGCGTATGTGAGCATTGTTGCATTTCTCTTCAACCTTATTAATTCTTTTAAGCTTTCATGTCTTGGCGCATGCCCTCTCCTTGATTTCAAACTTGGCAAGTAACGTTGATTGTGAACGATTAAATATGAACTTGTATTTTGTTTGTTTATTGGCGACGGTTGGTGTCGTTGGCATTGTCATATACAATGATAATTGATAATGTTGTTTTCGTGATTTTGATGTACGCAAATCTTTTTGTATGCAAGTGTGTAACTCTGGAAGCTTAACAAATAGGCAACAAGCAAAGAGAGGCAAAGGATGAGGTGATTATAGGATACGATGAGATTGCATGCTTGGGTTTATTTAATACAATTTTACGAGGTTTAGGCGTGTGGTTGGTGGCTTCTATAGTATTCTTATTAATTTCCTTTCTTACATGCAGGTTGTTAATTTTCTTTTTATTCTTCTTCTTAAAGCCAATGTAACCAGGACACAAATTCCAGTGATCAAGATCTCATACCTTTTTAATCTGAGCCAGCAAATCAACCAAAAATGAAGGGACATTTATAAAAATATAACAAAAATCAATAATTTTTAAAACAGTAAAAAAGAGCATTTTTCTGTATATTAAATTTGGACACCGCCACCAACGGGGGTTGGTCCGAGTGGTAAGCGGCTCGGTATCGCTTAAGCGAGGTCTCGAGTTCGAGCATTGGCGAATGCAGAAAATCCCCGTTGGGAGACTCACCCACCACAGCCAGGTGCGCGACGCGGGTCGGATCCGGATGTAGTCGGGGCAAAGCTCCGGTGAATCGGGTGGGCAACCAAAAAAAAAAAAAATTTGGACACCGCCTTGTTTGGAAGAACATGAATGAAATTATCGAGAAGAGAGAAATGGGCATTGGAGAGTCAAACACATGCTTCACTGCCCTTGTGGTTGGAAATCCACCGCCGTCCATGTTGGTGTTCCCCCCCCCCCCCCAATCACTCCCCCCTATCCCTACATGTTCGTGCCCCTTACGACCCAAAATCATATATAATACATAAAAATCCCAAAAATAAAATATTACTAGTATCTGCTCTGTCGTTCCCTTCTTGGTCCGCTAAATACAAAGCCCATATTTTTTATAATACCCACAGAATGTTTATCAGAGCACAGTACGAATCCGTCATATTGTGGTCACCGGCCAGTCCCCTTAAAGAGTTGCAGGCTTAATGTAAACGAAACGTCTCATCTAAAAAACAATTGTCAGTAGGTTTTAACTGATTAAAGGATAAATGAGATATATGATTATTTAGAATGAGTTTAATTCTTAAAGAGTATTACTTTATTATAATTTTAGTCGCGATATTTAGGGAGTTATTTTAACTCTTGAGTGTCTAAATTTATACTTGAGGATAATAAATTGATCGCTTTACCTAATATTAATATTATTTAAGAGAAAAAGAAATTTTACTGAACTTATTTTTTTTTAAATTTTTATATATAAAAAAAAGTCAAATGATGCTCCTTTTTCATTTATTAACGTTAACCTTCGATCAGATCCAAACGTGTCACGTACCAACCATTGCAATTTGATAATAATTAATTAATCAAGATCATCATTCATTTCGAAAACTACTGTACGCATATGACAAACTGGGCAGAGGCCCTTTTCTTGAACCAACCAAAACAGAATCGACCTAAAGCCACTTACCCACTCAGAAATCCGCGGCCCCTGCACCAACTTCCATGCTCCTTTCATCTTTTCAGGTTCATTCCTTTTTTTAATTAACAAATTTGACCTTTCGTACGGCTTATATTCACAAGCTCCTCAAACTCAAAGCCATGCTTAATTGTAGCCGTTGCACTTTCCTTGATCCTTGATTTGATTTGGGTCCCTCGACCTCATTCAATTCAAAATAAAAAATAATATTGGGCCTCCATTCGTCATTTGCTCGTGGGGTATTTGTCCTTGCCCTCTGAATAATTTTCTCTCTAATCTCTATCTTCATTCTTCATCTTCCCCTTCACAAGTTTCATGATTCTTCTGATTTTCTTCTCTCTCTCTCTCTCTCCTCTTCCCAATCCCATAAAGAAGAACAAGCTCTTGCTTGTCCTACTGTTTCTGTTTATTATATCCAAATCACTCTGTTCCTCTGTTTCTTCCCCTGTTTCTGTTGGGACCTCTGTCTTTTAATCAGTGGTTGGCTAAAGAACCGAACTTCTATATAGATTCTCAATAATCTGTGATCATTTTCTCTGTTTTTTTTAATCACCATCTCACGCTGCGTGGTCGGAGTGTCGCTTGTTTATAGAACCCGGTACTAGAATCGGTTATATTTTTTCCTGGCCATCTCGTCCTGGGAAAATTGTTGACATCTATCTGGCACAACTTTCTGGGCAATGGAGAAATTTTGGATTTTGAGGTGGATTATGGTGGTGGGGATGATGAGCTGGGATGTTGAAGGGCTTGGGGAGAATTGGGGAACTCAGGCAACGCATAAATTGCCGCCGGACACGGTGGTTCAGATGCTAAAGGACAATGGAATTCTGAAAGTGAAATTGTTCGATGCAGATGAATCCACCATGAGTGCTCTGGCTGGAACTAACATTGAAGTCATGGTCGCCATTCCCAACAATCAGCTTGCTGCCATGAATAACTATGATCGAGCCAAACAATGGGTTCGTAAGAATGTCACACGTTACAACTTCAATGGAGGCGTCAACATCAAGTGAGTAGTTAATTCATTTTACTACTTTCTATTCAGGTCAACAATATCCAAAACTTATTCTTATTTCTGATGGCAATTTTGGATGTGGGTTATCTTAAAACAACTATTCGGGTCTAAAACCAGCTATAATTTCTCTTTTTCCCGTCTTGATTCTGTGTTCTGCATCTGGTCGTAGTTCATTTTTTCAAATTTGGAGTGTAGTTGATACCAAATCCTTGACCTATTAAAATATCTGGAAGTAACCTGACCTATTTACATGGTTTTGTCGTCAAATACCACTGGCCTGAGAATTTTATTAATATTGCGCTGAAAGCTTCATTTTTCCTAAACATAGATGTGGAATTTCTCACTGGTATGTAGCAGTAGGAAATGAACCATTTTTGAAGTCCTACAACAATTCATTCTTGAACATCGCCTTGCCAGCACTACAGAACATCCAAAATGCCCTAAACGAAGTTAACCTTGGAGACTAAGTAAAGGCCAACGTGCCCTTAAATGCGGATGTTTAAGAGTCTCCGGTAGACAACCCAGTTCCATCTGCTGGAAGATTCAGGGCAGACATAAATGATCTTATGACCCAAATAGGCCAATTCCTCAATAAGAATGGAGCACCATTCACAGTTAACATCTACCCTTTCTTAAGCCTTTATGGGAATGATGACTTCCCTTTTAACTATGCCTTCTTTGATGGGGTAACCAATCCCATTGATGACAATGGGATTCAATACACAAACGTTTTCGATGCTAACTTCGACACATTGGTGTCTGCTCTAACTTCAGTAGGCCTTGGGAATATGCCCATTTTGGTAGGAGGGGTAGGGTGGCCTACAGATGGAGATAAGAATGCTAATGCAAGCAATGCCTTAAAGATTTTACAATGGCCTTCTTCCTCGGCTTGCAATCAATAGGGGCATGCCACGTCGCCCCGGATATATCGAAGTCTATCTGTTCGGACTAGTTGACGAAGATGCTAAAAGCGTTGCTCCAGGAAACTTTGAACGTCACCGGGGGATTTTCAGGCATGATGGGCAACCCAAGTTCATATGGATCTTTCTGGTCGGAATCAGAACAAGCTTCTTATTGGTGCTCAGAATGTGAATTATGTTCCTCAGCAATGGTGCACGTTTAACCCTGATGCTAAAGATCTTAGCAAACTTGCAGATAGTATAAATTATGCTTGTACCTTTGGAGATTGCACTTCGCTTGGATATGGTTCTTCTTGCAACAATTTAGATGCTAATGGGAATGCTTGATACGCGTTTAACATGTATTATCAAGGGCAGAATCAGGATGATATTGCCTGCAATTTTCAAGGGTTGGCCAGGCTCACTAACCAGAATCCTTCATCGTCTTCTTCTTTGAGGTCATCCCTAGCGGCTTGCGTTTTCATCTCACTATCAGAGATTCTATTTTTGTACACTTATTTATCTATTTGTTTTTTGTATATACATCAAAAGATGATGATATTGTTTATTTGAATACTTATCAGTTATTGTACTTAGATAGTATGAATGATTCTTGGCTTGCAGGTTCATTTATAAGATTTCCAGATTTGAATATCTTTGAGTCGATGAACTTTTGCGCTGTGAGAATTGATGCTTTCCAACTTGTTTATTGACACCAAACCCTTTTGATTTTTCTCACCCAAAATTCCCAAGTCCCTACAGATCTACCAAACATCACAGGTTGTTTATTTTTTGTACTATCTCTAAACAACCTTTGAAAAAATCAACTTGTTTAGAATCTGTGGCTTCCAGTATATCAGCTTTTTGGTAGCATCTAGACACCATCTCTCTAGCTAACGACTAATACGGTACTTAAATTATTTTTTTATAGAAATCATGTGGTATTCCCTAGCTAATAGTTTAGAGATTAATTCTTCTGAGGTATAGAGATCACTAAAATAAATTTTACCGAAATCAAACCGCCTTTCAATTATAGGGTTGTTCTTGGCAAGAAAGCCCACCGCTCGTATTGGTTAAGAAAACGAAGTTTAACACTAAAGCCCATTCCTTGCAACTTTAGGCCGAATATAGCTTAATGCTAAGACAAAATATAGCCCACTTTATTTATTGGTTTTGGAATATACCTTGATAAAATATGTTTTCTATAGCTAATTGCATAGCTCTCAGTGACGGGGGTTAGTCCGAGTAGTAAGTAGCTTGATATCACTTAAGCGAGGTCTCGAGTTCAAATTTTGGCGTATGCAGAAAATTTCCGTTGGAAGACTCACCGACCATAGCTAAGTGCGCGACGCGGGTCGGATCTGGATATAATCGAGGCAAAGCTCTGATAAACCGGGTTGGCAACTAAAAAAAATTGCATCGCTCTCCTATTAAACATGTATTATCTCTGAAAGGTATTTAATTAACGGCAAAAATAGACGACCAATTTTTTCTTCTGAATCAAACCAAACAAAAGATCGTCACAATCCATAAAGCAGGGGTATGAGTTCAACTAGGAGATAAAAGTTCATTCTGGAGTGTTGACTGAGTCAGCTTAGCCAAGAAGATTGAAGAAAGTTAAAAGGTAATTTGGAGAAGGCTTCACAACCCTCATTGATTGGTGATGATTGAAGGTTAAAGATACCGCAATATTTGAAATTACACATACAGTTTATTCTGAGAATCAAGAAAATTGGCGGAGGGAACTTCAAATTTGAGCACAGGAGGGGTTGCTTTCTCCTCTGAATAGTGCAGCCAAGTCCAACAACTCAACTCCAGCACTTGGATTTGGATGGATGTGATTTTAATCTGATTTCTGTCCCACGCCTTCATGAATATGTAAAACAAATCCTAATTATTCCTCTTTTATTCTTTTTAATTAATTATATAATTGGAGTAGTATTATATACTAAAAGTTGCAACTTTATTTGGCACCACGGAGACAGCCTAATAATCAGTGATTCTCCAACTTTTGACATTCTCAAATTCTCAAATTTCACATGATGAGTGCCCCAATTTCATTTCTAGCCAGATATCATTTTAAATGCCAATTGCGTGTAACGTAATCTCCAACTCCTTGTCCTTTTGCCCAATCACGTGCTCCCTCTATCATCACCTCTCTGTTTTTTTAAACCTACAAAAAAAAAGTAAGTTTAGGCAGGTTAGCTCTCCAGAGCTCACTATACTCAGGTTAGCATACTTGCATTCATCTGTAGTGCAGTGCCTTCAAAGTCGAAATAATGGTGGCTAGGCTTCACAATATCTCCTTACCACTAATTGTTTGCCTCTCCTTTACTTTATACTTTCCCTTTCCACATCCTCCAAACTCACTATTATGATTAGCCAACCCTATGCAACAGCCACCTAAAATAATATGATTCTTTTCTTTCTTGTTTAATGGTAACATATAAAAGTTGGAAACGCATCAGCCATGGCTTGTTAAATCAGAAACTCATAACAGAGACACAGGAGGAGGCATGCTGTCAAAGAAACAAACAAGGACTAGAGTCTCTGTATTTAAGGGCTTTTAAGAAAACAAGGACGAGAGAGAGAGAGAGAGAGATTGTGTCTTTTGAATATTTTCCCCTACCTTTACTTTCTTTGTTTTTTTTTTTTTCATCTTCTTGAGAATTTGAAAGTCACGTGCTCTTGCATATCGAAATGAATTATCTTATCTTCTCTGCATAGTGCGTGCCAACTGCCAAATTCAAATAACGCCCCACTCCACATGCTCTGCTTATATTGACAGCATCCATAGCATACGATGCCCAGCATTTTAAGCAAATTGTGCCCAGAATTAAATAACAAAATCAGACATCATAAGCCTTCAATGTCAGGTATGCCCTCGCTGGTTCCACCCTCTTCCTTTCAGTTTAGGTGCAGAATTAAATGCCCACAATTGGAAAATCACTCAGCATCTAATTAGCAATGAATGACATACGAGAGAGAGAAAGGGTTTGAACTTTGAACCGAAGTTGGAGCACCTATCCCAGCTCATGCCAAGACATCCTTGTACTGAGAATCAGAATAGGTACTACTTACTATTTGAGAATGCATTGCATATTAGCTTGGGATGAGAGAGATGAACTGAAGATCAGAAAATGGATACTACTACTAATCAAATATGTATAGAAGTCTGTAATCCTAAGACTAACCCAACAACAGGTCATTCCCTCATTAACCTCTCTGTTCCTAAAATATTATATATATATTGTCCCCTAAACTTGCTGAGTTTGATTTACATCAGAAGAAGAAGAAGAAATAAGAGACATCCTCATCTCCATGACTTTCTTGTGGGAATTAGAGTGCAGGTAGCTCACAAAAGTTGGACTCTTGGCTGGTCTATACTCTGGCAACAACCTGCCAGACTTGAACCTCACCCCACATGCATTGCATAATGTTTTTGGACCCAATGGTCCTGCCCTCCATTGTGGGGTCCTCTGTGCCAAGCAGTGACTGCACCTCCTTGGCATAACATTTTGCCCATTGCTGACCTCACTCTCCGACTCCTTCATCACCACCACCATCATCATCTTCTCTTCTTCTTCTTCTTCTTCTTCTTCTTCTTCTTCTTCTTCTTCTTCTTCCTCTTTGCTTTCTTCTTCCTTCTCTTTCTTGTTTGGGACCATGAGTTCACTGTCTGCTAACCAGTAAGCTTGTTTGAGCAGAGGAGGGTCTGAGCTTATGGCTTCGTTTTGTGGGTTTAAATGATCTGACCATATGCTTAAGGGGTCTTTGGCTCTCGGAGCTGAAAGTCTCTTCCTTTTGCTTCTGGCTTTTCCAGGCACAGCAAAATTTTGCAGAGAAGACTCATTCTGGTGAGGTCTCTGCAATGGTTTTGAAGGTTCGGAGGTTGTTGTTGTAGCTTGATGATGAACATCAGGAGGTGCCAAGAGACAGCTAGCTTGGCTTGAAAAGCAATCTTCCACAAATACTGACAGCCACTCCAATCCGACATCCGCCTCCTGCATACATACATATTTCATTCAGCATAAAAGAAAGAAAAATGCTTACTTTAGTAAGAACCATGACGCAGAAAAGCAGTACATGCATAGATATAAGTGAACATTTAGTAATACAATAGCAAACAGCAGAAAGAGAGCACAAGTGATAAAGTATTCAAGCCCACAGACTTAGTAAGACAACTACAAATAAAATTAACCCCTTTTACCGTTAGCTCAAAACTATCACTAAACCAAAAAGGGAAAGCCCGGCGGAAAAAAGCCCAGATGATCAAACTCAAAAAAGAACTATTAGGCCATGGAATTTCACGGAGAACAGAGCCAGAAGCAGAGTGAAAAAGCCAACATAAAACAGGGGAGATATAGACTGACCGTGTTCTGAGCAGAGAAGAGGTCATCGAGGCTGGTGGAGAAGGAAGAAAGCTTTGAGCAAGAAGGGGGAAGAACCTGCTCTTGCTTGCCCTCACCAGAAACTGATACATTCCGGCAAACGTCCATGGCCACTGACAGCAGAAACGAGAGGAAGAGAAAGAAAGAAAGGAAGGAAGCCAAAATTGGTGTCACAAGTCACAAAACCCTGTCTCAGTGCTCCCTTTATTTATGTCCCTCGATTTTTTGTCGGCAGCTAAAAAAAAGCGAAATAAAAACAAATCAAAATTTACTGAGAGAGTCATTTAGAAAACAGACATAATCTCTATTTCGTGTAAACATAAACAATCACCCCATTAAATATATTCCCTCTCCATTTTCCCTAAAACTCTGTTCACCCCTTGTTTACTCCTTCCCATGGCATATATGTAAAATAGATACAGAATTGACCACCATTTTTGTCCCTAATGAGAAAAAGAAGGTGTAAGTTATTAGTTAATTAATTATTAATAATAGGACTCTTGCCCTTTATATTGTGGTAAATGGGGTAGTTGAAGAAAAAGCACAAGCAGTAATTAATCAGTAATTAGAAACGCCTCTTGGCCTTGACCCAGCCTGCTATCCCAAGGACTGATACACTGTTCATCTTTCTGCAGAAGGAAGAAAAATTAAAAATCTCAAAAGATGCATTGGAAGGAGTCAGAGACAGCAGAACTGTTGGGAGCAGAGGGAATTCAGTTTAAGATTCTTTGTAAGAATCGTAAGAAGCACTCGATGGTAAAAAACTGTGGTCCAAAAAGTTTGAAGTGTTATACGGTAAGAGAGACAAGTTAATCACTAGTGTTGGTGCTTGTATGCTTAGTTGCTTTCGCCATTTGGAAATGAACTCTTTATTACTTTATCAGAAAATGTAGAGAGAGCCCTGCTTTTCAAAGGTTCTTTTCCTATTTTACACAAATTATTATAATTACTGGCCTACTCTTTTATTATTTTGGTTCAGCATGTCTTTTCTTACCTCTTCTAGCTAAATGCATCTTATTAAGGTTATTGAATATTCCCTCTTGAAATAGTTAAAGTGAACTAAAAAAACTTATCTCATTTTCTGGTAGGGCATGTTATTATCATATGATCCACTGATTTTTTTATTTTTATTTTTCATTATTTTCTTTTTTGAAAATTTGGAATAATAAGTGCATTTGAAGGACATTTAAGAAGGGTCGTTGAGAAGGAAAGGATGACGGTAGGGATTAATGTTTCTCATGTGAAAAGATTCAAAATTGCTTATTACCCATTTAATAATAATTTATTTTTTAATTAAATTAACATTTTCACATTATATATATTCTTTCCAAGAATATAATTTAGTTGATTTTATTTTTTTTAAAAAGAATGAATCTTAATTTTATGTTATATTAAAGTTAGTCTTCACTGATATCAGGTAGATTAAATAGGTATGCTTACAATTATATTATGGGTGAATTTGAATTTGGATAAAATCCAGTTAGTCAGAACATAAAAATAAATCAAATTTGTCTCTCATTTAAATAAACGATAGTGTTTTAATGACTTTCCTCAAAATCACATTTAGGAGCTCAAACATCATTTTTTTCTAAAACATGATGATACTTTGAATAGCTTTTTCCCAATACAATTAAATTACACTAATAAAAAAATTAATCCCAAATATTCAGAATCATGTAGTTCCGTTTTAAGTTTCAAAAATTGATTATCATCAACCCAAACTCCTATCTAAGCAGCCCATTTAATTAAATCATGCCAGCGTCTGCCCGCGCATACAAGTTTTTACCCATCGTCTGTAAATTTAGTTAACGAACAAGACATATGATTATTTAGAGCGTGATCGATTTTTATAGAGTATCACTTTATTATAGTTTCACTCGCGACGCTTAAAGAGGTATCCTAGCTCTTAGGTGTCTAGATTTATGTCTGAGGATAATAGATACCTCGTCCTGCCTGACAATAGTATCGCCTAGAAGAAAATAAGAGTTCGCCATACTTTTAGATCGTGAATGAGCCCAAACTTTTTTTAAAAAATTTTGTACACAGACAAAACTTTCAAAGAGTACAAAGCAGTTTCCCGAGAATATTTGATCCACAATATTAAAATGTTTCAATTTTGAATATGCACGGAAGGAAATACAAGAGTTATTTAGCCTATTTTTTTATTTTTTAAATTAACATATCCCCTATTCCTTTTCTTTTTTCTCCTATTTATAAAATTATTAAATTTAAAAAAAATTAAATTCAAACTACTCAAATTTGGTCCAGTTTTAAACTGCAACGAAAAAATTATTTTATAAAAAATTAAATCTCTTCCATAAAAAAAAATAAATAAATCTTGCCAACCGTCCATATGTTAATCTAATAATTAAAAAAATTAAAAAAGAGAAGATTGGTTTGGTCCCCTCTTTAGTTTATAATATAACCGCCGAAAGTAGCGATGAATTTTGAAGTTTGAAAAATGCAGGAGACTTTTACACAGGAGTGTGGTCATCAAATCACATGGGTAACTTCAAATTTGTGATCTGGAACTCAAAGTTCATTGAAGAATCAGGAATGAATTTTGAAATGGTGAGCCAGTGTGTTCCAAAGCAGCGGCTGTGTGATAAGGATCTGTCATGTGGCGTGACAGGTAGAGAATTAAGACTCAAGGTAAATGGACCAGCTACATGTATGTGCATGATGAAGCTAAGGTGGGTCACTTGTTAGATGAGTAATTAATTGAAAATGAATGATAATGAAAGAAGCAGTTTCAAACGACAGAACCAAGTTACTAACACCTCTCCCATTTCCATGTCATTCATTCTACTTCCGCTGGTCCAATTTCACCCACAAAATCCCAAGTTATGAGGTCCAAATCAACGGGTCTTGTCTCCTACCAAGTATGTATCAAGCAGAATAATAACACTCATTCATAATAACTACTTCAAAAATCATACCTATCAACTCAGGCTCTAGAAAGAACCTGAGTTTCTGTGCCGGCAAGCGACTGTGCAGAGTCTTGCTGCATTTTCCTCAAGCTTTAGTCGTTGTTATGCTGTAAAGATAGGAGCAATCATGCTTTGACTTTGAACTGAAAGGGGCACAAGTGAATTATGGAGCGCTGTTTCCCAGCTTGAGTGGGAGTAGGACCTGGACGAGGGGCTCATAATAACTGTACGATTGAAGAGGTGCCTCAAAGAGGAGTCATTGTAAAGTTACTTTGTGTAGGACACTGCAAGCAATAATTTCAAAAGATGAGGCGTGACCAGTGCAATGAGAGCATATAGATAAACTATAGTGGGGAAAAAGAGAACCTCCTCTCACCCCTTGGGATGGACTCATTTGGTCACTTGCCACCCCCTTCAGCCCTTCTTTCTTTACCTTCTCATCTTCCAACTGTATGATGTATCGAATTCAATGGTTAACAGCTCAAGTGTTCAGTTCAGAGTCTGGCTTAGGCCCCTTGGCATGTCAGCATTTCAAAGTTAAATATGTATTTTTATTGTTTTCTTGCCCCCTATAAAGATAAAACAGATAAATTACTGTAACATTACCCGTGAAGATAGCAAATGATATATCCAGATTGCTCTTACCTCCGCACTCGTGTCAGATTTATGACATTTATGTTGACACTTTAATAGAAGACCCCACGGACGTAAATTCATCCAGAAGGCTAGGTGTCTGGAGATTTTCTCAAGGAGGATTAGTCACCAGCACGAGCTCCTAATGCCAAGATATTCTGAACCTACTCAGCATGAATGCATGCGAACATGTTGCCAATTATGTACAATATCTCATATTTCAAACGTATGAGATTTAGTTATTTAAGGAGTTACATATTTAAAGCATTTTATGCTTGAGTTGACGACTTTTCAAGTGTGATCAAAATCAAATATAATATCATTGTGTTTTCATGATAAAGATCAATCATTACATGGAATCAGCCGAGTATCATGATTAATGATTTGAGGATCTTGCCCAAAATAGGTATTCTGCCCAATTGCGCTAAGAAAAGCACACCAAAGTAACAACGCCCCGAAGGCTCCAAGCGTAGAAAAATGATAAGCAGTATACATGTATGAACACTGGCAACCGGCAAAACACTGCATAAATCATGAGGCAGCTATGCTTAACTGCTGTATGTAACAGCGGCTAGCAACAATGATGAAGCGCAAGGTGACCTCAAAGGAAGGTAAATAACCCAAGGGTCAAGCAACACGATAGGATAGAGGCGGATAATAAATCCCACATGAAGTGGATAGACATCAATTGTATCAGTTTCATGCATCAGTTTAGTAGATTACAACAGTGACCAGGACATTACTATTGATACATTTTACATGATACAAAAAATGTGAGAGCGCTCATTACAATGAACATCTTAAGTTAGCCTAAATTATCATTTTCTTCCCTGAGGGAGCAGGATAAATTTGGCATGTATGACATACTGGGGGCGAGTGATTGGTTCTTAAGACGACCTTGATAGATACTGAAGCCATTCTTCAGGTGTTCCCTTTCTTACCGTCAACATTCTTAGTGCTGCACATGTATGTCATAGTCCTTCGGTGCCTGAGTAACAAGAGGAACTTATTAATGGTGTAAAAGTAAAATATTGGATCCCTCAGTTTTTCAGTTGCCAATCCTAGGATATCTTGAAACAATACCTTGGGAGTCTTGATCAGCTTCATTTTTGCTTCCTCTAAAGTTTTTTGACCTTTCCTCGAGTTACTTTTGGCACAAGCAGTAACCTGTCAAGTGAAAGGCTGGTTGTTAATACATGGTAAAGAGGCAATGCATAAGAGATGGGCTTTAGGACAAGGGGTCCAAGTCTCCTCCCTTGGTTCTTACATTCAATTAAGATTTTAACAAGGAAAAAAAATGAAAAAAACAAATACAACTACTCTTAATTTGTAACAAAGTTTTCACTTGCCTCCTCTTGAAAACATGCTTTGACGAGTAATGAAAAGTTCACCGGAATCCAAATTTTTCCTAGAAGTTTATTACTATACCTAGCACCTACTTAAAGTAATTTCCCATTTTGTGCTTTCTTGAAGTTCAGGTTCAGTTGGAAGATAGAGATTCATTTAATCATGTTCTAAAAGCCTTCTTTCTCAACTTGTATTGATCAGTCTTCTTTAGTCTGTTATGTCCACTTGAGGTCGAGTCAAGGTACCACAAATATGGTATTTCTGAAGCAGTATTCCTCTCTCGCAAATAAATGCACAAGATTTTTGTTTTGGTAATAAATATTGGACAAACAATTGAACCCCAAAAATCAAAGGTGAAATATATGAAGGTTAGACAAACTACGGTGGACAGCTCTTAAATTACTCGTCTTGGAGGTTGTGGTCTAATTTTGACACGCACACGTGTACATTTTGCAGCTTCCGTGACCAACAAATACATGGTGCAGTCAATGCCCCTGACAAAACTCAACTCCTCATTTCCAAGATGAGATCCTTTCCTTTTTCAGGAAAAAGATGAGTAACATAAAACTTACATACATGCATGCATATTAAGCTGATAATCTTACTAGATTTTCCCATTTCCATTCTCCACCCAGTGAAGCGGGCACAACATGGTCAATGGTCAAATTCTCACGTGAAGAGCAATACCTGTTGAGTAAGGGAATCTCATCAGCTTACTGCGAGGATTTATATAATGATAAACCAATCCCTCGAAAAGCAATAACGAGAGAGAAACCCTTTTCTACAGCCCGAACATTGCCCCATAACCATGAAATTATTTAGAAGGGTCCAATGAGTTGCTACTTCCATGGTAAACAATCCTCAATCAACAAAGCAATGGACTAATAAGTTTTGGGCACGACAAATTTTAAGGAGTATAAAAATATGGGAAAGTCTCCCGGATTAGGTAAAGATTTTGTTTGTAGTGCACCTGAAGCAAATGTTGTAAGTCAAAGTATAATATCGCATTTATGATACCTCCTTTTATTTAGTAAAATGACAAGGAAGAGAGCAGTATTCATGTTACAAGCCCAGTCCATTACTTTTTAAAGGATTGACACAAGGATAGCTACGAAATATTAACTTTTAATGAGGATGGGGGAATGGAGAACCCAAATACATAAATGAAGTCCGTCTTGTTCCTTTTTTTTTTTCCTTTTTGGACTTTGTTTAGAATGGCTGAACTTAAGGCATTTAGATATATTAGAAATCAAATTTAAAACAGAATACTTACTGGCAGGTGTAAAAGTCCCGATATAGTATATTCTTCCTATTAAGATTGCTCTTGACAACTCTTCTTTTGACAACCTGAAGTAGATTAGGAACCTTTTCCAAAACAAGTATAAGATCAACTAACCCTGTTTGTAGAAACAAAATAGCAAGAAAATGTTTCCAATTGTGAAGAAATTGGTGACTATAAATTGCTGATGAAGGACCAATGCTATTACTAGAGTCATGAATACAAAGGGTCAGAAAACTAAAAAACCAACAGCCATTACTGAGGTCATACCCTTAAGACAGCTGGTATATAGAAATAATACTCAAGTACATCAGCCTGGATACAGCAACATTTGAAATTTGAAACAAAAGAGTGTATTCAGTGTCTGTTTTAAAAGGAAAGTATAAACAAAGACAAAAAGGGATGTTGTGAGCATGTTTATGCACTTGCATATATGAGCAATGGACATTATCGCCTGGGAAATGAAGCAGAAGTAGTAACATAATCCAATCAAAGTGACCCTATGTGTGAGAATTCAGAAATATACTTTACTTCTAAACGGAAATCATATGCAATGGGATGAAGAAAATAGATGGCAACACTCCTTGCCAACATATATAAACAGCTAATTCACGTGATAATACGCTATAGTATAATCCTTAAGTGATAACCTGGGTTTCCTTAGCTTTACATAAGCTCATGTCTGTTTTAAAGCAATGGACAGCAATTAACATAATAAAATGTTTTACAATAATTAACTCAAAGAAAGCGTCGTGGCATTGTGCTGAAAGAGCTGACCTTCTCCATAAACTCCAAACATATATAGCACGTTTCCAGCTTACAACATTAACTGGCTGAAGCATGATGACAGAAATCAGAATCATGAGCAAACAACTGATCATGTTACAAACTTCACAGCATCCAAACTAGATGGTGGGCCCCATGCATTGTACAAAGTTTAAAGTGAGTTGCACTATTATGTGTGCGTGTGTGTGTGTATTAATTCAGATAACAATAAGGATATATGACATATTTCTTCCCAAATGAATACAGTAAGACCTTTAGGAAGACATACCACACAATAATTTTGAAACCACCACGACTGCCCAACTTATTAGCAGTTTTGGTTCTTCTATATATGTTATCCAGATCAAGTAATCAAAATGAAAAATAATACAATCGAGAGAAGCATTAAAGTATGCGCGTGTGTAGAAAATACAAAGGAATCCCCTTGAATTATCCAACATATGTGCCATATAATAATTACTCACACCACACACGATGTGTGTGTGTGTGTGTGTGCGCCTGCCTGTGCCCGTGCAACCCAAATATGTCATGTATGCATCAATAATCATATCCACAGAATTCACGGCAGTTTTACAGCAGTACTATTGATCCTCAGCGTGTCATGGAAGTGGGAACACCAGGTTTCTAGAACATTCACTCTGTCAAACAGCTAACTCATGGGCCTTCTCATTTTGTTTTGGTTGGAGTAAATTCAAATAATACAATGCACTGCAAAAAGTAACTTATTTTAGCATATAATTTGTACAATATTAAGCTAAGCACAATCTTCCTAAAGTGATGTATAACAACCAAAAAATCACCTTATGGGGAAAAAGATCATTGATAAAGTCTATGGTGAATAAATTACTCCATGGTATGGTATGGCAAAAATCAGCTGAACACAGGAACCAGAAAAACCAAATGATATTTACCGAAGCCTATCAAGGACAAGAAAATAAAAGAATAGTACTCTCTAATCACTGTGGTGTTCTCAAAATAGTGCTGTTCACAAAATTTAATTTCTCGAAATGCAGAACAGTAGACAATAAAGTAAATATTGAAGAAGTGACCTGTACGATACATCCAACGCCAGGCCTCTGAAAGAAGCTACGCTATCGTTATCAAAATCATAATCATCATGATCAGGATAATCATCATCACGAACACTGCCATTGCTAAAAGTGGAACTGGGGAGTGCCTCCGCATTGCAACGGTTCCTTTTACAACTCGGGTATGATGAAAAAGAACCTATCCACCTAACCTTTAGCTCGCGGCTCTGAATTGATCTGAACTTGAAGTGAAACGGGTCCTTCTGCTCCGAAGGAAATGAGAATCCCTCGCCATTAAAGAGCGTCTTTAAGCAACCGTGAGTTGTAAACTGTGCCATCCCCTTTCCTCTCCTTGACCTTGCAATTGACAAATTTGTACATTTCTTTTCTAACTTTTCCAGACTCTGTAGGATTAATTTGTCAGAAGAAGGAAAACAAAATGGGCAAATGCATTTGCTCCACGGAATATCTGCCGTTCCCACTTCCCGCACTCCTTTAGGAATATGGTGTCCACTTGAATTGACAAATCTACCCTCTAATTTTTTTTCATAAGATATTACGAGGGGGACATTTTTAGTTGAGAAAATGATTAAAAAAAACTATAGAAAATAATAAATATCAAAGTAACACATTATGTTGATAATAATTTATTTATAATTAGTAATGTTTGATCTATTATTAATAACTGTCATACTTTAGTATTTATTATTTTTTTAAAAAAAATTCTATCATTTTTCTTTTTTCAGTTCCACTGCCTTTTATTCTATAGTTAAATTAAAAAATTAATGAATCATATATTTAATCTGTTAATATAAATTTCATATTTTATTTATCTATTACTTGTTTGTTTACTAATATTTTTCAACCTACTGTTTTGTATTTTTTTCCTTAACATACAATATTTTTAATTATTTTTTTATTTCCTCTCGTTTTTTAATAGCACTACTCTAGTATTGATTATTAGAAACACTTTCTGAGAGGAATTTATCTAACCACCACACCAACTATAACTCAGTTCTCAATGATTTGCAGTGGCTAATGGTTCCATGGATATTGGAAGAAAAAGCAAAAAAAAAAAAATCTTTTATAATAATCTCTTATGAAGATGAATTGATTCGTCATATAAATGTGCAAATTGAACTATTTTACCTGTCTTCACCTTTGCACAAACGCACGTCAAAAACTGATTTTGCATGCATATGGAAAAGATATAGCTTAAGTGTTCCCTTCGACCGCTAGAAGCTTTCGGCCCACATGGGGGGAATTAAAATTGATTATAAAATTAGATGTTTGACTCAGCGCTCTGAGCAAGTCCAAAAACCAACTGACCAACAGATATGCCTATGAAAGAAACGAAGTAAATTTCTAGCCTGGCAAATGAAAATTACATGCTGGTCACTGAGAGGCTGTAAACCAAGGGAATAAAGATATGTCAATGGCTTCATCAGCTCTAACTTAATCATTTACATAACAAAGCTTATACGCAGGAAAAATAGCAATAGAAGATTATCAACAGCAATACTATCATGTCACCTTATGTGCCTACACGAAAAAGCAGCCCCAATAGAAGATTATTCATCACCCTTAAACATAGCCACCGTTAACACGAATCACCTGACCATTGATCCACTCACCGGCGTCACCGGCCAAGAAACCCACCACAGGGGCTATATCCTTCGTCTCCCCAAGCCTACCTAGAGGACACATTTCAATAGCCGCCTTCACTTGTTTCTCACTCTTACCAGTAAAAAACATGTCTGTTGCAACTGCCCCCGGCGCAATACAGTTGGCCGTGATTCCCGTCCCCTTCAGCTCTTTTGCTAAAATCTTCACCATTGTCTCTACCGCTGCTTTGGATGATGCGTATGCCCCATAACCTGGCATCGTTGAACCCACTAGCGATGTAGATAACATTATAACCCTACCTCCTCCCCCACGTTTCAAGCGGTTTGCTGCCTCCTTACAACACAGAAACGCCCCTCTTGCGTTCACCCTATGAAACATCGACATTCCTTCTATTAGCGCTCTTCTTACAATACGATTTTTATCAGCCAGCATCGTAATATTAGTTTATTGTAATGTGCATTAATAGCATGGTATTTCGGGGGATTACGCTACTTAATTTATATTAGTGTATTTTCAAAATTGAGCAGGACTAGAGATGGAAAATTGTCTCATTTGTATTAACAACTAATGAAAGAGAAGGTGAAAAGAAAACAAAATGCTCCGATGATCATCCCATAATGCGATACCGAACCCACAATCCAAAAATCTATATATTGACACGTTTCAATGCTAATCAGAGTGCGTAAGTGTTGATTCTGAGATAAATTAGAAAATCCAATAAGAAAAGTCCCTTGCAAAGCATTTACGTTTGTTTCTCTGCCCGTGAAGGATTTATACGTTTCAGTTCTAGCTTCTAATTCACCAACAATTTAGCGATTGACACCTTATGATATATTGTTAGAGTCATCACTTCAGTAAACGATTGACAAATAATTAATTAAAGACAACTCATGTTTTCTCGCAATTTCACAAATGAAGAGAATGTAGGAAGAGACGAAAAGCATACCTGAAAATATAATCGAAGTCCTCCAAGGAAGTGTTGGGTACGGAAGAGTATTTGCTGTCAATAACTGCAGCAGAATTAACCAGGATATTAACCGGTGAGTTGAAGGCCTTCTCAGCCTCATCGAAGAGAGACTTCACCTGAGTCGGGTCGGAAACATCAGCCCTGACGACAATGGCTCGTGGATTACTGCCACCGGGGGAAGAGGAATTAACCTGAGCAACAGTTGATTCCGCAGGGGCGGAGTTGGAGGTGTAATTGACGACGACTCTTGAACCGAGTGAAGATAGATGAAGCGCGATATCTCGGCCGATTCCGCGAGACGAACCAGTAACAATCGCAACTCGTTCTTGAAGCGATCGAGTTTGAATTTCCTGGCTCAATTCAGTATTGTCCGAACCCCTTCCTTGCGATGCCAGGGCCATTTCGATCACTCTACAGCTCACAGTAGGTTTAGGGCTAACTCCGATTCAGTGGCCTTTTCATGTTGTGAATCTTGTTACGGAGTTAGTATCTGTGGCTGTTTGGAAAAGATTTTTAAAAAAGATTTATTCAAAAAATAGGCTTATAAATAATTTTTAAGAAATTTTTTTAAAAATAATTTTAAATAAATGAGTATTTAGATAATTATTAGTAGAAAGAATCTTGTAATTGATAAATTATTAAAAATAATATAATTTAAAATAATAATTACGTAAAGTAAAATATATAATTTTTATTTTATAGATAATATTAAAATAATAAATAATATATATTTACTATTTTAAAAGGTAGGTAAGAAGAAATAGTGAGTAATAAATTATTAAATAAGTTATTTTATTTATGAATTATTTTATTATACATATATTTATATTAAATAAATATATATATAAGTAAATAGAGAAGAACAAAAGTATGAGAAATAGAGAAGAACAAACTAAAATAGAACAGAGAGGGGAAGGAAGCTGGAAATAGAAGAGCAAACAAAAGAGGTTCGTAGGGAAGAGGAGCAAGTGGAAGGATCGGAAAAGCAGGTAGAGTAATGAATGAGGAGAAAGACAGAAGACTTCCTCGAGTAATATAGAGGGAAAAAAATAGGAGTAAATTAATATTTTTGTCTTTAAAATTTTTTTTATTATTTTAAAAGTTTATCCTACTAATTTATCTAAAATTATAATTTTATTTAGAAATATTTATAGATAAATATAATTATTTATTTAAAAAAAAATAGGCCATACGTATTTTTAAAAGTACGGATTTAAATGATTTCAAATAGGCTAAATTTGTGTCGCTGAAAAAACGGATAGCGTATGCGTTGGCCACTGAAAATGTAGTTAGCGTCTGTGTCAGAAAAGTAATCGCATTTCTAACATGCATCGGTTAACTTTTTTGTTTTGGTCCAAAATATACATAAGTTAAAGGAAACACTATTTTAATTTTAATCAATTTTATTTGTATATACGCAGACACCCAAATAGATAACTGAGCATCATTTCTCTTCACTTCTTTCACCATCCTCTCCACTCCGCATTTAATCTGTCCAATTAAATCGAGAAGTATAATTAAGAATTGTAGTTGGAAAGGTAAAGAATTTTGTTCAAATGGTCTAGCTCTAATTGAACGATGCAAAATGAAAATGTGTGGCATAGAGAGAAAGTGGATGAACATGATTACGTAATGTGTGGCGTTTAATCTGTCCAATTAAATCAAAATGAATGCAGAGTCAAAGTCTTTTTAACGGAATGATCAATAAAAAGATGAAAACATAATTCCATGGACACGATAAGATAAAAATATACTAGACACTTCAGCATATGAAGATTGGTTAAAGGCGGCATGAATTTTTTAGGTAAGGTTAGAGTATTTATTGTTGGAAGCAATAATTATAGGTCAAATTTTGGCTAAATAAATACGTCAAATTTGAGTACTTTCTAGCATCTTTATATTATTACCTTATTAGTGCACCAAATGCATAGTATATATACTTGTGGGGTGGATGCAATGGTTAACTAGAGCAGTAAATGCAATGGTTTATTTGAACAATGGATTCTATGATAATATTCATTTCCCCATCTCTAGTTGTTTCTGGTTGTTTAAAGCTTCGATTGATTTTCTTCCTAGCGCCGAGGAGGCGAATGGTTCCATTATTTGTGTGTTGGCCTAGCTCCGGAAACAAGATTCAAGGGAAAGTACGTGGGATTGTTCTACTTGCCGACCCCACTTTCAATGTTAATCTCAGTTAGGTTTGACAAATCCACGAGATTAGACAAATTTGTAAAGGAAGAGGTGATTTGTGATGTTTGCAAGAGCTTATTTCTATTAGTAAGAAATAGTTGTTGAAATATATAGTCGCATAGTTTTTCTTGGCCGAAAAATACGTAGTTACATAGTTAAAATATAATGCACAACAATGATTATAGTTAAATGCAATAATTCAAGTTATACTGATTCAAAAGAAATTGATCCATATTTTATAATTTACAATATTCATTATTAAGATTCCAGATAAGGTTCACTTCATACTACATATGCGTACAATCATCCGACAGAACCACTTATGGGGTAAGGCGATAAGCTTTGCTGGGTGCAATGTATTGAATAGTAAATTTTAATTATTTTCATCTTAAATCCCCTCCGACTCTATCATAATTTATAACTCCATGTTTAATTTAGTTAGTTATTGCGTGCTACTACTATTATACTTAATTAAGGAGTTATTTTTAATCTTAAATATATAATTTACTTTTTATATCTAGTTATTTTTTAAAAGTATTTTTATTGATATTCTCTACATAATAATTAAGTAAAAAAAAGAATAGAGAAATTAAAGAAGATAGTTAAGATATTTTAGAAAAAATATGATATACTAACTAATCTAATCAATTTTTTAATATAATTAAATTAGTTAAATATATCTTATATTAAAAAATAAAAAAGCATATTCTTTTTCCTTCAAGTTAGGAATGCAAAATTGTTTTTTTTCCTATTTTATTTTGGTTATAAATTATAAAGAATATCAATCCGAACCTCTAGGTCAATCTAATGACTAAAAATTAGAATGAAGATAAATAAAAATTATTTTGAATAGAGCACCTAGATTCATGAATACTATGTAGGGTGGTAATGCGGGATAATTTGTTAAAAACGGGTTGGTTTGCGGCAGGTTAGGTTGGAGGCGAGTCTCCCGCCTCTAAGTGGGTTGGTATTTAATCAATTTGAGCTCATTAACCAGCCAAATTTTTTTACAAAAAAAATTGCTATTTTTTTTAGGAGATGATGAGGAGAGGGATGGGGTTAGGTTTCGGTGTGAAGAGAGACCTAGGCGATTGCATTTTACCTTTTTGAAAATAGAAAAAAGGAAATAAATAAAATAACAAAAATATATATAAAAAAAATGAACCCGCCGCGAGTATAAATAAAAAAGAACAGCATAAAAAAGATCCTCTAATTTTATAACCAAAAACGTCATTTTTTGGCGGGTTGGTGTGCCCAATCCATATTATTATGCTTTATTAAAAATATACTGTTATAATTTGATGTTAGAAATAAAAAGGCAAAAGAGCCGCTAATGAGAAAAAAAGGAGCAAAAGTAAAAGAGATGCAGAGCAACGATAAACAAGAGAAATGTTGCGGGCGTGATCGTACAAGCACTCCAAAGTCCAAAGGAGGGATAGCGGCGGGATATTGATAAAAGATTTTGAAACTCGTTACGTTTGAAATTCTAAAGCTGTGCGTTTGGATCCAGTCATATCCAGCTCAGAATGTATTTAATCCTATAAATGATATCCTGGCCGAAAGTTTCATCGGACGTTTCATGATTTGCCACGTCTTCGGATGATTGCATGAAACGTAACGTTTTGCCTTGTGAAATTTCTTCATCGCCTCCGGCGCGAGTCCGCTCCATTCTTCCACTCGCACGTCCAAGGCTCCAACTTCAAAGCGAAGCAACCACCATTGAAGCGCAAGCCACTACCGTAGCTCAACGTGAGGCTAAAACTCGGCTGCCATGATCCTCGGCTTAGTATGGTTTCGGCTAAGGATTCATCTGCTTCACGATATCCCCTTGTAATCTAAGAACTAGGAAAGAAACAGAGCAGAGGTGGGGCAATTATCCTTTAATCTGCGAAATAAGGGATTGGTCAATCGTCATCTTGTTGGAGCGATTTTTTTGCGCATTTGAGCCCTTGCTTATGCTTTGTGCTGCAGTACTGTCGCCAAGGTATGCTCTTTTACACCCTCGAATATTGACTTGGTGCAAATTATGAGCCTCTTGTTTCGTCTTTTCGGCTATAATATGAGTGTTTTTTTTTTCTAATTAAGGGTTTTGAGATCTGTTTTAGCGGTTTGATATTTTCGAGTTTGACGATTTTGCTATGCCCAATTCTTGGAATGACGATTTGTCATTTGGTCCTGAGGCATTACATGATTTGTTATTTGCTTACCCTTGTGTAATGATAATATTCCTACCATTTTCTGTTGTATAAGGAATTTCTCTTCATTGCCATGAAATCAAGAACACTTTCGCACACTGCTTCGCTCTTTCTTCTGCGTTTTGTATACTCGATCATTTTTTTATTGAAGCTAGGCTTAATAAAACAAAATAAGGCTTCAAAATTTTCCAAATACTAAGATGCATATGCCTGCACGATCTTCAACTTTTAAAATTCTTGTTCTATTTGATTTCTTGCTTTAGCGTCTAGTAGAGCAATTTTAGCGTAAACATTTAATGTTTTGATACATCATTCTCATTTTTGGGAAAAAAGAGGCTCATTCGAAAAGAAAAAAAAGGCTAATCTTGTAATTGACATGATTAATCAATTCTTTTGTAGTGTTTCTGAAACTTAAATATTTGAAGGATCAATGGTTGGCATGGGTTGGGATAAAATACCAATATTGATATCTCTTCTGCAACGAACATGAAATATTTGTGAGATTCACTTTTCTTTTTAATTTGAATTAAATTGTGGTATCTAGTCAGTTTGGGCTCCAAGATGGAAAGAAATCTCAGTCCAATACTGCGGCAAGAGATAGAAAATCTTGAAAAAGATGCAGAGGGTCGAAAATCTGCGATGGAAGCGTTGCAAGCATACGTGGATGATTTGGATTTTAAGACCATTCCTCTCTTTCTTAACCTAATTTCTGAAATCAAAGAAACCGGTTCTTTATCTGGAGAATTCATAATTTCACTATATGAAGTTCTAGCTCGAGTTCACGGTGTCAAAATTGTTCCTATGGTCGACAATATCATGGAATCCATAGTCCAGACCTTAGCTTCGAGCGCGGGATCTTTCCCTCTTCATCAAGCTTGCTCAAGGGCGGTTTCAGCAATTGCTAGATATAGCATTGAACCCACAACCCCAGAAGAGAAGAAGAGGCATGTAATTTGTTCACTTTGTAAGCCTCTTTCAGATTCTCTCTCAAGTTCCCAAGAGTGCCTAACTTCAGGAGCGGCCCTTTGCTTAAACGCTCTTGTGGACTCTGATAACTGGCGATTTGTTTCAGATGAAACAGTCAGCAGGATTTGCCAAAATATTGCTGTGGCATTAGATGGAAAGCCCACCGAGACCAATTCACACATGGGTCTGGTTATGGCCTTAGCGAAGCGCAATGCTTTAATTGTTGAAGCCTATGCAAGGTTGCTCATACAATCTGGACTGATAATACTGAATGCCGGTCATGAGGAGTGGAATTCTGAGAGGCACTTGTCAGCCATTCAAATGTTGAGCTCCTTGATCAAATTTTTGGACCCCAGGAGTGTATTCTCCGAGCTTCAGTTGATCATTGAGGCGATGGAGAAGTGTCAGTCTCATAGAATGGGATATGTTAGGGCTGCAGCATTTGAAGTTTTGCAAGCTGCTGAGGAAATAGCATTTGACAAGAAGTCCACGTATGCAAACAGTCATGATTCGATTGCTGGGTCAAGCTTAAGTAGAAGTGAGGGGGAAGATGTTTCTGGTGACGAGGACCGTTCTCCTGCATCTATCTCACCAGAACCACATATCATGAGCTATTTCCCTGGATATGAATCAATTGTTGAGTCGCCAATATCAACGAACCAAGCTTCTCAGCAGAACTTGAACTATGAGCATAGGTCTTTGAATCCTAAGCATGGAGTATTAAGAAGTAACACCAAAAGTCCCCTAGTAAGTTTCTCTACCAATTTTCATATTTTATTTGAAATCCTGGAATAGGTACTTGCATCTGCTGGTCACATGTTTATGACTTCAGGTTTCAGATCATTGAAGAACTCAGTTTTCACAGTGCATTAGTAGTACTTGAGCAAAAAAGAATAATTTGCATGATCTTCCTAGAGTTATGCATCACTCCTTTTGCTACCAATAATAAAGAAAAAAGGTTTGTATGTAGTTGAGGAGTGCACTAGAAACTAGTAATGCACATTGCATGTAATCAATCGGTATATCAACTTGTTTTCAGTTGACAGTTAAGGATCCAATTTTTAGGCAGAACATCAAATTAAATCATCTTTTCTTTTTAATGAAGCTTCACTGATTTCTTTTGTTAAGAAAATCATAAGTAACATGTCTCTTCTTTGTAATTCAGAGGCCATGTGTCCCAGCTACCCTGGACAGTATTAAAATATTTGCGACCCCTACAAAACATATTCACTGTCTCCAGTATCCAAGTGATGTGTACTCGGGTTGCTCTGAGCGACAAAGTAGAAGGTTGAGGGATCTATCCTTAGGCAAGACGGATTGGACCCCAACATCTAGATATGACCACAATTATTTTCCACATAATCTGACGTATGAATGCGATTATAACGAAGGCTTATATGCTGATGTACAATTTCAAGGTGGGCCGGTGTCAGTTTCGTCGACAGAAGACCTTCCTGCTGGTTCTGACATGCAGGCGCCTCCCGAGATGGTTCCTCCAAAGAGCAATGATGCTCGGACTACAGTTCGCATTGAAAAGGCTCTTGTTCATAAGACTAAACTGAAATTGGTTTTAGGCTTTTCTTTTGTTCTACTTGCAATGGTTACTCCTCTACTTTGGATCAACATTCAAGATGATCGTTATCTTGTCCCTACTTAATACGCGCTATCAGATGTACATGCTGAGGATAAAGATGATGATTGACATACAGCTTTTCAAATTTTCAACAGAGGGTTCTGTATGACTTTGGAAAAGTATCGTGTTAAATGTTGGGAAGTTCAAAGTCACAGAGTAAAAGGTGTAATCCAACTGTGTGTATCCTTTCGAGAGAAGGGTTCATTTTTCCTGGCACGAAAATTGAGATATATAGTATATCGTATGCTCCTCTTGTTATATATCATACTCTTTTTATTATTAACAATAGTTATATTTTTTTTAAAGTCGCAAAGTCATAATGAAAAGAAGCCACGGCTAACAAAATATCTAATTTATTCTAATTGTTTGCATGTAGCTCGTTTTTCAGAAAATATTACATATATTACTAATCCTAATTCTGGGTTTTCCCCATTGCATCATTACCTTGTATTAACCGCCAGGTCGTTTGGCATAGCAGGAAATAGTATTGTTCAATCTACGCAATCTCTGTATTCAGAAACAATGTTCCTCCGTCCTCTCATCCAGAAAGGGAATAAAAAAGCATAATAAGCTTTTTCAAAAACAAAATTGTCTTTGTATATGGCGAAGAAAAGCTCAAGCATATTTCATTGATTTGGATTGTGTATAACGTTGCCCACCTATCCACACACCTTCAGGTCTCAGTAATACCGGTTTCAGTACAGCTGCTTGGCCAACACATACGTGCGAATACTTGCTGTGGATTTCAACGCTTGAGCCCGGACTGAACAGATACATTTCATCAAATCCATTCCTTTCCACTAGAACTGAATTTCTTCTACCTTGTTCCACAGCAAAAGTTTTTAGATGTTAACTCCTAACCAGTATCACATTACAGTAAATCTTTTGGGAATGATGAATACGTACCCTGTCAATCACAGTAAAACTTCGAGGTGCATGTGTGTATACTAGGCTTATTTGCTCTCCTAAACGTTTGTAGTTGTCCATTTCTTCACTGTTAGCATCTCCATCACCTTCTAATTGGCTGCTTCCTGCTTCCTGCTTCGTTAAAGTTTTGATTTTTGGTGCCCCAGCTTGGAAAGAGTTGCTTTTGAGCCAAGAAATTCCATATTTTGCCCAAACCTTCTTGGCTAAAATCTGGAGGGCTCAAAAAGAATTCCGATGCAAATGGTGGTTTGCTGCAGTAATTTGATCTTTCTAATCCCACTACATAAGTTGCATCTGGTGTGCTCACTGTTAGATGACTCAGGATGGATCCTGTCATCTGAATTGGCATAGACCTCAAGTTTGTAAATTGAAGCTCTGAACCTAAAGTATCTTCTCGCAGATTCACCATATATTTTAATTCAACTATATCTTCTGATGTTCTGCTTATCAATTCTACCTGAAAATAGTTATGTAGCATGTTCAAAGAGCTGTCTGAGTAAATAACTAAAAAACCATGATATGGGCAGACAAAATTGGATTGATTCCTCAGAATTGCGTTTAATGTCATGAAGCGCCCAATTAGTTGAAGACCATGAAACTTCGCCATCATCAGTTTGAAAATTGAAGTTCAGAGAGACCCCTCCTTGAATGATAGCTTCGCCATCTTCTCCCTCTGAAACTGCTGTGTGTAGCAACTCCATCTTTTCGCCATGCCACATAGGGGACTTGCAGGAGGTGATCAATCCACTTGGAAGCATCAGAGTTGCAGAGCTTCCATTTTGCAGCTCCATTTTGGCAACACAGCTTTCACCAACACCTTCAAAAGTGACTCCATGCCCACTGAATTCTCCTTCCAGGTAATCTACATTGAGAGGTTGGTATGGGACTGAAGCCACCAATGGGAACTCTCTCCTGGAGTGGTGGTTATATGGGATATGACTATTGCAAGGGAAACAAGTGTGTGTTGTTTGTCTGGCAGGAGTTGGGATTAATGTGGGAGGGAAATTAAGAGGGCCAAAAAGTGAACTTGAAGCCATGGTCATGCTTCATATGGGAGTTAGGCTTAGTAGACGCGTTGTGGAGGCAAGGGAAAGAAAACCATACTGGGCTTCGATGGCTTGGTTAGAAATTGGTGTGTGAGTGGATAAGATGACAGCTATTTTGTCGCTTTTTGTTATTTCTGCTGAACATTTCAGATATTTCAAGATATTTATGTTTTCCTTTGTCCTTTTCTAACAAGTTGTTTTTGCCTTTTCATTTACTAATGCATATAGTGCGAAAAACAATATGATCCTCAATTTCATCATCCATTACAAAAAAGTTTATCTTTAAAGAACTTTAAGTACAGTCCGGTAAATAAACGATATACATTCTTCTCTTTAAACTATGTAAATATGAAGACTTTAAGGACTTTCATGACATTGTTTCTGTTCCATGCTATTGAAGCATTGGTTGAGTGAATGACCACAAAATTTTGTAGGAAGCATAACAATAATGATGTTGAACGAGAGAAATCCCGAAATGATGCCGGCATCATGCGGTGTTTATTTTCTTATAGCTGCAGCAAAATAATCATATCCTGTGCTTCTGCGGTTTGACATATATAAAAATACATAAATATACAAACTGTGCAAGCATTATGTATTTTAATTGAATATAACTTGTGGGAAGAATAAGATAATCCTGCCACAGCAAAAAGAAAGGAGGGACGGGAGGAAGAATGAGCTGGAAGCAGCAAGGATATGTTTGTACATTTCATAAATTTTATCAATGCAATTACAGATTATCATGCTCAATAACTTGCGCTCCCCTCCATTGTTCACCAGGATTTACAGTGACGGGCACCAAAATTGAAGCAGGACCAGTGCAGATAAAGTAGTCCTTTCCATATTTCTCTGACAATGAACCGGGGCTAGACACATATATATCCTCAAAACCCATTCTTATAACCCTAAAGCTCAGCTCACGTCCCTGGAAAAACCAGAAACTTTTAAAACACAAAATTCTTCAATGAATAACTCAAATAATCGGTCACTCATTCTTACCTGATCAACAGTTTCATACTTGGAAGGTGGAGTGTTATAAAATGCCTTTGATCTCTCTGTTGGAGGGGCAGCATACACTCTGCTTATCTTGTTCTCCAGAATGGTAAAAGGCACAGTCTGATGAGACCACTTGCCTTGCTTCTCTTCAACCTCAGACTCATAGGTAAGCCATCCAGGAGACTCAAATTTCATTGCTTCAGCTGGAGTCAGGATTTGAAAAGGAGAAGGTGGAGGAGGGTGTGGGCAGTAAGTGCAGCTACGAAGACCGTTGATTGCGGTCCCACCTCTTTTCTTAAATCTAAAATGGCTGAGTATGGCATTGCTCAGAGTCACAGCTTTTCGACCTGTGTTCTTTACTATGACTGCTGTGGCCAAGCTCAATGGGTACAGAGTTACAACGTAGGTGATGTCAAGTGTTCTACTAGTGTAGCTCAATTCAATCTGAAAGATGACAGCATTTGACAAAACCCACTTTCAATTTCTGATTCTAAGTGCCAAAGGTTAAAACTTTAACATGGTAGAGGTGAAAACATAGAGGAACAGAGCACCATATGGCAATGAATAATCCAGAAACAGAGGAAAAGGGGAATTAAAACGATACCTGAAGAGCATCAATGGCATCAGAATCAACATCACTGAGGGTCCACTCTAACGCAGAGGGAAGTGATTCTTTAGAACCAGGTTCTAACACTTCATTCAAGACCAAATCAATCCCACCCTTATGTTTGGAAGAGCCTGTTCCACCACCAGGTAGAAGTGTATATAGGACCTCCTCAAAGCCATCATCTTTCCAATAGACTTTTGGTTTGTAGGAAGTGACATGAGCATCTGGTATTTGCAATCTCAAGGAGCTGCCATTTCTAACAGTGAGCTCAGCAATGGGGGTGTTATCAGATTCCAAGAACTTAATGCCTTTCCTACCATATTTCTCAGTAAGTTCCTCTGGAGTAGTGAGAGTGGGGGCGGAGGTAGATGCAGAGGAAGCCTTAACTAAGTTTAATTTGGAAAGTGATAAGGATAGAAAAGAAGCCATGGAGAAGAAGGAAGCTGCTTCAACAGCTTCCACACAGAGCGTTCATTAGCATGATGCTAAGGCTCATCCAGTCATCCTTACCTACGCGAGTGTGTGTTCGGATTTAGTGGTACTTTTTTTTTTTCCACCCGATTTACCGCAGTTTTGTCCGACGATATCCGGATTCGACCCGCCTCGCGCACCTAGCTATAGTGGGTAAGTTTCTCAATAGAGATTTTCTATTTATGCCAAGGCTCGAACTCGAGACCTTACTTAAACGATACCGAAACTACTCAGACTAACCCGGTTACTTAGTGGTACTTTTGCTTAATCTGAAAGCTATAAGCGAACGACCGCGTAGCGGCATGGGCTGATAGTGAGAGCCCAAATTGAATGAGCCCAATAGTTAAGCCCAAAACACGTCCGGCCATGAACTTTAAACTGGATCTGAATTCTAAAGAATGATTTTTTTTTGTATAAAAAAAAAAAGAATGATTTTTTTTTTTAAATTGAACGATCATCACGCATCTATCGTGACTGATAAATCTAAATTAACGTCCTAATCCTTAGTTTCAAGCTTTTTTTGTGACATCCTCAGTCCCCATCATGTACGTGTTTTATATATTAATAAATAATAATAATGCTACTTGTGCTCTTAGATTATTACAAACTAAAATTAAAATGTATAATTTAGACGTACCTCTTAAATTATAATGTGGTGTCAAGCATGACAAATTGACCGCAATATTCCCCTACCCAAAACTCCCATAAGAAATTAGTCATGATAAATAATGTTGGTAACCCTAGTTGGCCTTAAACATCCAACCATTACAAATTACTTCCTTTTTTTTTTTAACTAGAAACAAATACATATTATTTCCAATACTTAAAAAATCGGTTAATTTAGTTAAAAGTTTTAAAAATGCAAGTAGACAGAATTTTTTGCCCAATGATAACCCTTAAAAAATTACGATGAGAAAATGTTTCTTTCATCTTTAATAAGGGCATAAGTGAAAAAAAAAACAATAAATAAAATCAACTTATTTCTTATAACAAGAAATAAATTTACACTCTCATTTGTCCCTTGGAAAAAAGAACGAAGGGAGGACCACTCACTTGGATAATTCCAAGTGAATCTACAAAGCAAGTCTCTCATCATTTGACCAAAGACAGTTCAAAATTCAAAAATTCGTATAATCCTATAAAGGACCACAGGTAACCTAAACCGAGTTCAGGACACGGTGGAGACGTAGGCGAGCAGCCCCACAAATAAAATAAATAAATAAAAGTCAATTATCTCAAAAATGTAGTCTACATCCATGCCAGCAGGTTGATCTCTCCTTGGGCCACCTGCCGGTTTGACCATAATGATCTGAAACCACCAAAACGCCCATAAATTTATGCTCCAACAAATTAATATGAATCTGATGCAATTTCACATAAGGAAGCTTTTTTTATCAATTATCAGCAATTATTCAGTTCAGTTAGGTATCATTAAATAAATCAAATCAGTAAATCAACCATTAATATTCAATATAAGATACAAATTATTTTAAACCACACTACTCACAAACCATAAACAACTTATTTCTCAAAATTTGTCCAATGTACAAGAAACCATCCTGGCTGATATGAAAAACTAAGAAATAACCAAATTATAGAATCCACATCATTGGAGCTACTTGCCCACAGTAAAAGACTCTTCTGAGCTTGTTTATGTACTTGAGTCTAGAACCAAACAAGGAGCAACCTTACAACCATGCCTCAAACCCAGAAAAAAAGGTTGTGAGATAAAACGAATAATGTCAGAGGCCCTCTTAACAAGATCATTAAATCATTTATTACTAGATATATTCCAGTACAATACCTGATCCCCCCGTAGTACAGTCCACGCAGCATCTGCAGCATATTTAAGAGCAAAGAACCTGAACATAAAAAATAATGATGAGACCTGACTTAGGACATGCTACAGCATAAATTGTGAGTTCTGATCCAACCTACTACAAATCAAATTTAAGTGGAAATTAGAATCCATCAATCAATCTTCAAATTTTTTCAGGTTATTTAGGTAAATCTACACTATCCACCAAAAATGAAGAAACACTTTAATAATACTTGATCCCAGTAGAGGGTTTCCACATGAGAAACCACGAAGCGTAGAGATGCATGCAAGCAGAACAAGAAGTGACTTACTTAGTCACGTGTAGATCCCAGATGCTCATGGTTGAGACATCCTTACAAACCCATTCATCCAAGTCAATGCCAACTCTGGTATTTCCAGATGCATGTTCTGCATAAAGAGAAGATATGGTCTCCATTGCATTTAGCCCAGCATTCTCAGCTAAAGTTCTAGGAACCATTTCAAAACTTTCAACGAATTTTGCTATTGCATACTGATCCAATCTACAGAACAACAGCAAATCTTTATTCTTGAGTAATATATTCATGCTTCAAATATCTAGCCCTTATCAACACGCAAGGTGACACAAACATAAGCAAAGAACTAGACCACTAAGAATCAAGAACATTAACATGTTCAACAGGTAAAAAAGAATTGCCATCTAAAGCCATATATAATTAGTCACATTCGTGTGAGTAAAAACAAGGAAACCAGTGTCGTTCTTTTATAGCGAAATCTAAAGCAAAGGAAAAATAGAGTACGCCGTCTCCTTGAAGGAGAACTCTTTCACTTTTCTAGCTAACTCAATTTCAGTTGCTGCAGCTCCAGCTACAATACGGCTGCCCCCAGCACGCGGCCTGACAAATAATTACACATATAAAAGCATTTAGCAGTGTTCAAACTTTAAAATTCTTTTTGGAGGTAGGAGGGAGGAGGAATAAACCTTCAAAAGTTTATTCAAAATAGAAGCAATAATAGTCCCAAAAATCACAGCAGCACTATTATGGAAGTTTAACCTTGGAAATTACGTTGTAAGTATTCACACCATCATCAACTGCTATTTCAAGATCACAATAGTTACCTACACATCATTATAAAAAAAGGAATCATCACGCCAAAAGCAGCGGATTAAAGGGGGAGAAACAAAAGAAGCAAGAAAAATAGCAAAGATTCAAAGGAAGGAAAAAAGAACCGAAAAACTTTCAGAACCTAAGAAATCTCTTTATCATACCCTGACACCTCCAATTTCCTCAACTGAAACAGAGTCAACATATCCTAGATCATCTGGGTTTGGCGGCTTAATTTTAGCTGTTGCAGGAAAACAAAATGGGTCTTAGAAAGAAACTACAAAGCTTCTCTATGAAGCCAAAGAGAAACACAGACCATAGCAACAGCACCAGTTGTTGGGCAAAATCGACGTAGTTCAAACTTTGAACTGATCTTCAAAACCATAAGCCTGGAAGCAAGTTCAAATTAGAGAACAGTCTAGACTCATAATGTTTTCACATTTTCATGGTTTCAATACAACTGATCAATAATGAGATCAATCCTTGTGTATAGGAGCATGAGAGAGAAAAAACATTTCCAAAGAGAGAAGATTTCATGTACTTGTAACTCTCACAAAAATGCAACGCCATCTCTACAACCGCTCCTCCACTGACAATAACTTTATCACCAGAATCTGCTACGGCTTTGACAAGCTCTTCAACTTTAGCCTCTTCAGATTTTGAGTAATTTTCCAGCTGCACAAAAAATAAAAAAGAAATAATCAATAACCAAAAGCATCAACACACGGGGAAAAATTAAAATTGCATATAATCATAAAATCTAACACATATGCAGATTCTATGTGGGATGTGAAAGTAAGATGCTAATTCTTTATCTCTTTGCATTTGAATAGCACAGTAATAGGTGGTTAAATATGAAGTCATTCCTTTACCAGAAAGGACAGTTGAAATTTGAAGTACATAACTGCTCAAAGCGATAGCCAAAGTGTTATATACATAAATCAAAAGGCACCAACACTCAAATGTCAAATGAATAATAGAATTGTAAAATACAGAAAAGATAAAGGCAGATAATAACAAAAACTGTAGTAGACTTATACCTGCTCAGCTGAATGAATTAGGACAGTTCCTTTAGTTTCAGTAGCAGATGTGTCAACGCCGTTAGCAAACACAGCATCCTAAAATGGCAATGACAGAGGATGCAAATGTCGGTGAAAAATCCAATGAAGTATCAGCTATAAAATTGCTGCTGGCACAAAAATATTCCATTGCAATAACCATATCACACCATTAAATGCAAGAATACGTGGAAGAAAAGTGAGACAGGCCAGAACTGACATTATTGCCCACATATTGCTCAAAAGACAACAGTACATTCACTTTCTCTATGTTCATATCAATGACAGCATGAACAGCATCCAGAAGAGAACATTTAAATTCAACAAGAAAAAGGCACACAGGAAATGAAAAAGGACATGGTTTCCACTTTATAAGTAAAAATGTATAGAAATGGAATTATCTCCAATAAAACTCCAATCCGCAAAATCTCTAACCTTTGCCTTTTCCATTCGTTTCATGGTCCCAACAGCATCACTTTTCAAAACCATTCCTCGAACAACTGTACTATTGTGCAGACCTCCTCTCAAAAGCTTTGCCACTCGGACATTGTCTGCATTAAAGTTTGCAGGGTTTTTTGGACATACTTGGATGCATGCCTGAATTTTAAAACAAAGTCAGTGCTATCTCTGTATCAGTTATATGCTAATAAACTAGTTTATCATAGAAAATGACAAAATTAGCAGGTATTTACATCTGCAACAAGTGAACATATAACATCCTCGTTACCAAATTGTTAGCTGGCAACAGGCTTTCATCCGCAAGGCAACTTGCTCCTTACTACGGACATCCATACTCTCTGAACCTTTCTCAACCAACTCATCCAAGATTTCTATAGTCTGAAATATATGGCCAAAAAGTTAGATAAACATGTGCAAGTGTGCGTGTGTGTGGTTTTTTCTATCATATCAATTGATTTTCTTCAATCCAAACACTGTAATTACCACATCGATCTTGCATGCCAAATCTTAGAAAAAATTGAAGAACCATAAGTATGAAGTCAAATTATTTAAAGTCTTTATATTTGAAAGCTTTATTGAATTAATTTTGTTATATATCAATGCATTCCTAAACAATGCTGGATTGATTTCAAACTTTATAGATGTGCTATATATATATATATATATATATATATATTATTAGAACTCCAAATCAAGCAGTAGATTCAGCATAGATCCCATCCTATTGAAAGTTTTTCCTTCATGTGAAAATGATTTTGATTGACACTAGTATCAAATTGACAAACCTTATTGATTGCCTTGGTATATCCACTGATGATCTCGCTTGGGTGCAGACCCATCCTGATAAGTTCCTCCGAATTTTGAAGGAGCTCCCCGGTAAATAAAACTGTCAAGTTAGCTCCATCCCCAATTTCCTCTTGTTGAGCCTTCCCGGCTAAAACCAAAATCTTGGCAGCTGGATGCTCAACCTCCAGTTCATTAACAATAGTAGCGGCCTCATTTGTGACAACAAGTTTGTCCAAATGATTGATAACTATCTTATTCATACATGAAGCATAGTAGCTTAGACATAAGAACGCTAGGAAAATCCATGAAAACCTCAAAACCAAATGAGATATAGCTAGTTTAAACGCTTCCTCTTGTAAATATGCTGTAAGAACAATTTCAGAAACCCACATATGTTTTCAAATAGTCCAAAGTTAGTAAATGAAAGGAGACTATATATACTGGTTAACTATCCCGCGATAACCATTATTGATTAGAAGCACGTGGCAATCCAATAAAAGCTACATATGTTTGCAAAGAATGATAATTGAAACTCAGTAGCGCATCGATTGACCTTGATAAATAGTCCAAAGATAACTAGGGCCAGCTCCAGACCATCAAAAGATAGCAAAACACTGCGGATTGATCAACCGAAATCCTCGAATCGGAGCCTTCCGAATCTACACAACCAATATTCCCACTTCCCATGAATAAAAAGAGAGTAATTGAAAAAGCATACGTGGAAATGGCCACTGAATCGGGCATCAGAATGATGAAACAAGAATATTGCTAACCATTGGGACCAAGAGAAGTCCGAGTGATAGAGGAAAGCTGCTTGCATGCATCAATGTTCTCAAGAACTGCTTCGTCAAGACCAGAGAGATGCGTATGGCCCCCCTTAAGCATTGACTGTATCCCATAAGGCTGATTGTTAGACCCCACTTTGGCCTTCCCGAAAAACGGGCCCTGAATATCTGGTTCCTCGAGTAGCAACAAGCGGAGAGAATGAACTCCCTGAAAATGGCAACTCTGCTTAAAGAGAACCGAGAAAGACCTAGAACGTTGGTTTGCCGCGACGATCCCGGAGGGAAAAGACACAAATAGTTGGAAATAGTATTACAGATTTGCAGTCCTAATTTTCGCGGTTAATATAATTTTCTACAAATAACTAATTTTAAAAGTGAGGTTTAGAAAAATTAGCTGAGATGAGCATAAGCCCAAAGGGAGAGCCCATTCCCAAAAGACTAGCCTGTTAGGAGGGAGAACCCCTTAAACTTATAAACCTCACTCTACTTGTGAGGCTCCCCAATGTGGGACTCATAACAATGTCACCCCCTCGAAAGCCGACGTCCCCGGCGGCTCCACTCTACGGCACTTCACTCGGCCTTCTGCCGGTCAGAACCCTCCGTAGGTAGCCCTCTCCAGTGAGTCGACTCTCAATGAAAGCACCAATGAGATGAGCATAAGCCCAAAGGGAGAGCCCATTCCCAAAAGACTAGCCTATTAGGAGGGAGAACCCCTTGAACTTATAAACCCCACTTTACTTGTGAGGCTCCCCAATGTGGGACTCATAACAATGCCACCCCCTCGAAAGCCGACGTCCCCGGCGGCTCCACTCTACGGCACTTCACTCGGCCTTCTGCCGGTCAGAACCCTCCGTAGGTAGCCCTCTCCAGTGAGCCGACTCTCAATGAAAGTACCAATGAGATGAGCATAAGCCCAAAGGGAGAGCCCATTCCTAAAAGACTAGCCTATTAGGAGGGAGAACCCCTTGAACTTATAAACCCCACTTTACTTGTGAGGCTCCCCAATGTGGGACTCATAACATTACCGTCCTTCGACTATATATTGACGTTGATACAATAATGTCGGTTGATGATATTTTATCCTTAATATTAATTAATTGGTGGCTGATGTTTGATGCATTGATTGATATTGAGATAATGATTGTTTATGTTGTATAGAAAATCATCTTCCAGGCTCCATAATTTGCAGGAAAAGGTGAGTTGTGCATGGGATAAATTTGATGTCAGTTTTGTTGATATATTGATGGATGATGTTTATTAAATTAATTGATATATCAAATTATTTATTTAACATATATAGTGACTGATGGTAAAAGTGAGGTGGGAGAAAAAAATGCCGCTAATCCAAATACGATCGATCCATGGGAGAATCCAGATTGAGTATCGTGCAGTCGTGGGGAAATCATTTCGCCAAACGACCATGCCGTTTGACAAATTAACGTTAGCTGTATCAGTAAGCCTCGTCACTGGCGTGGAGATAAGAGGACGACTTCTACACGTGGCGTTCTGGTGTCAAGGAGATTCATGCAGGCCAGCTGGTGCATTTCATGCAATTTGGGGAGATTTTTGTTTGTTTGTTATAAAATGGAAGTTTCGTTAAAAATAGCTATACAAAACAAGCGTTACTGTGAAAAAAAATATAAAATTAATTTAAAAACAGGAAAAAAATATTTTAAAGTGTGTTTAGCGATCACACGAACGTGTTAAAATGCCCTCGACAGACAGGAAAAAAGAATGGCGGCTGTTGACTTCCCACCATTTACGACAAATAATGCATATTCCAATATTCTGTAAAGTGTCTATGTTAAACGCTCGTAAGTTGTTACTTATCCATGTTCCAATATGCTTTGTAGAGAAATCATACACGTGTCAGTTGGAAGGATTTCCCTTCATATCAACGAAGCTAGAGGGACCTTTGAAGCCGTGATTAATGTCTTTGTACCCCTATGACAAGGAGCATTACGTTGATACAATGTTAGTCTCCTTCTTCTGAATCTTTGTGAATTTGCGAGGAATCTTTCCATGGTCCCAATTTAAATTTCACGTCCCTTCAAGTGTATTAAGAATTGTATTTTCCATTAGTCGGCAGAGATATAAATAGCACGTGTTCTCATACTTTAGGTAGCTAAGAATATGACGTGTGAATCTGATCATAATATTTATAGGGAAGTTTGGGAAACTCTCAAGTTGTAATTTTAGAAACACTTTTGCGTTAAACACGTCTCATATAATCCAATATCATTTTTAAAAAATCAATCTAAACATCCTCTAAATTTTGAGCATCGTATGCCTTTTGTATCTTGACTGGAAGTCAGTTTTTGCTATTATTAAAAAAGTCTCGTGGTCTCACAAAAAATAAAAATATACATTCTGCAAAATAATAGGAATACATTTATAGCATAACCATATGCGCTTTTTTGCACATATATATATATATATATTATATTATATTATATTATTCTTCAATTATTTGCATTGATGAAAAATCCAACAACAAAACATTGGCCAAACAACTCATCAAAGGAGACCAAGGGAAAATATTTTTAAGGCCGTTGACCTTTTTTTTTTTTTGGTAACAAGGCTATGGACTCTACTAACGCGTTTCTTTACTCCTTAGTTACCGTTAACGTTGAAATTTAAACTTATGCCTGGGAATCAATCAATCGCTCACCTGGCTCTCTTCGAAACAAAAAATAAAATTCAACAAGTTAAAAAAATATCCATAGGTCTCCACTAACACAATCAGAATGAACAGTAATATCCACCTGACTCTCTTCTTTATTTTGTTGGCCTGCCAGCCACCACATTAGTCTTCAAATATTCGAAAAACAACATTCAACATGTTTCTCTTTTAACTACTATCTATATTCACATTTATATATTTGAAACTATTCTCTGAACAAAATGTGAATTTCTTTCTTGAGCTTAGTGCGCTGCATCCGCGTCCGGACTTAAAAATATGACACGTGCTACTTGGCTTTAAAATTTTTAATAAAATAAAATAAAAATATTAACGGTTAAAATTGAGCTCAGATTATCCAGATATTTGACCCAATGTGCTCTTCCTGGAAATAAACTGTCCCAACACCTGGTAAAATATATATAAAAAAAAAAACCCTAATTAATAGCAGTCAATATAACATAATAGCAATAAATAAATACAACGCAATAGATAGGAAGCGTAATAATATCCTGCCACAACTCCATGTTACGTATAAAAAATCAAACTCAAAATATATATTATTTTTATTTGTTTTTTCCCTGCCATACCCTCGATCGATGGAAAACATAGTGGGAAGGGAAAGGATACAAGAGCCTCACCATTACCGCATTCCCCTTGTCCTCGATATCATTTCGACACCAAAAAAGGCTCTAAGCCATATCTCCACCTAATACTTGTAAGCTTCCATCCCCACAACCCTAAAGTCCGCGATGCCTTCGCCATAGCTTCACTGCCTGGAAAGTAAACAAAGCTTCTCTCTCGTAATGCTTTAATTGCGTGCGCCTCTTTGTTTTCTTCACTGGAATACAAGGATCCGACTCCGATCGTCTTCGGTTTGTTTTCTTTCCCACCCGCCTTCTTTGATTGTTGCCTCCGATCCTTCTATTTTTTAGCTTACTGGACCGATCTGTCAGTGTTTGTGGTCGGTTTGTCCAAAAACAAAAGAAGCAATTTATGGTCAAAATTTTTCCCTCAAAAGAAATATTTTTTTCTCGTCAATCTGTGCTAGAGGGATTGTTGCTACACTTGAGCTAGTCGGATGGTCGGTTGTGAATTTTCTGTGTATTTTTATTTATTTAAAAACTTGTCTCCAGACACCAACGATCGGGTTGAATATTGTTGTTCTTCCTCTGTTTTTGAATAATATTTGATGATGAAATTCATTTTTTATGTGCGTTGTTACTGTTTCTGTTTCAGATAAAATAATTGACGAATTGGTAGTTCTGACATCATATCTTTTATTATGTAGATGAATTCCCTTAGGCTGTTAGGCTAGTTATTTTGGATTTCCTTTGTTTTTTTTTTCACCCATCGATTTTCTGGGATGATATAATAAGTACATGCGTATTTGAATGCAGGAAGGGACGGCTTCTTTAGATGCTTTTAGGTACATTCTTTTTGTTGTTTGGTTGTGTAGTATATTTGCTTAAGTAGCATCTTTTCGTTGCACCTGCTGCTTTTTCAGCACGCAACTTTCTTACATGTTGTCATCCAACTCAAACAAGTGCTACCTCTGTAGGCAGTTCCCCCCTTTTCAGATATGATTTATCAATCTAGATATTAGATAATTCTTCTAATCAATTTCGGATTTCCTGCTCCAGTTGCTGATAAGTTTTCTCATTGCATGCTCTGATTTTATTTATCTATTTACTTCTTTCTTTCTTTTTTCATTGCAGAGGTTTTCTGCTGTTTCTGGGGCGACTCAAGTGGGTTATGATTTGAATGGGGAGAGGATGCCTGAGTTGAGAAGTGGAGCTAGAAGATCGAAACGACTTGGTGATCTTCAGCCTGCCCCACTGCCTGTTGATCAAGGAGAGAACTGTGCACAACCTGCCCCAACTAGAGCCAGGAGGAGAGTTGGAGGTGGAAGAGGACGTGGTAATGTCACAGCTGTAGCAAAAGGACCTTCACCAGCAGTACCCACAAGGCGAACTGCAGCTGGTCGAGGTCGGGGAGTAAGATTAATTAATCTTGACCCTGAACCTTGTGAGGTCCTTCCTGATCCCGTTGCACTAGGAGCCCCAGAACCCCTTGGTGTTGAGGCGGTGGCCAACAATAAAATTGTGATGGAAGGTGGAAGTGCAGACAAGGTGGTTGGAGCTGAAGAGGAAGCTACCACGACCCCTATTCCTGAGAGGGTATCCCTTGATTGCATATTGCTTATGTTAGTTGCATTAGTTTATTTCCTTAATTAATGATGCAAAAGTGCCATTTATGGTCATAATAACTTGGACTTCTGTGGTCTTTAATGAATAGATTATGGTTGTCATTTTTATGCTTTTCTTGTCAAATTCCCAGTCTTATGCATATTGAATTTATTTTAAACGGCATTGTGGTTAATTTACTTAACATCTATTTAATCTAGATCTCTTAGTTTCTAATCTAAGATGGTTACTCTCTTATTGATTCAGGTTCAAGTTGGTAGTTCTCCTATGTATAAGATTGAAAGGAAATTGGGTAAGGGTGGTTTCGGTCAAGTGTATGTTGGCAGAAGGGTAAGTGGCGGCTCTGATCGGACAGGTCCTGATGCAATTGAGGTATGACTTAGAAGTTTCTTCTCTCTTTCAGTGTGTTGACCTAATATTAGTTATGTGATATATGCTACCTCTCTGCTCTTTTCCTTATTTGAACTGTGTTTGCAGGTTGCACTGAAGTTTGAGCACAGAAATAGTAAAGGTTGCAATTATGGACCTCCTTATGAGTGGCAGGTCTACAAGTAAGTAATTTATGTTGTGTCTGAACAGGTTTATCAAGCTTATTTCCTTCAAGCTTCAATTGTTAGTTTTTATTTTCTAACTAGATCTTGGGCCCTGTGCTTTGCATAGAATCTAAGACTGGAAGTCTTACTATTCACGACTCTGTATAACGCGGCAGTAATTTTTATATGTGTATTGATTCTCTGTTCTGGCTTCTTGGAATTTGTCAGTACTCTGAATGCATGCTATGGTATTCCCTCGGTTCATTACAAGGGTTGTCAAGGAGATTTTTATATTCTGGTGAGATACGATTTGAGATTTCTAAATCCGTACTTGCTCCATGGTGTTTAAAGGAAAAATAAACATTGCAGGTGATGGACATGCTTGGACCCAGTCTTTGGGATGTATGGAATTCAGTTGGCCAATCGTAAGATTTGGCCTGCCCCCTCTCTTTGCAATTTATGCATGCACTTTGCATAGTTTCAGTTTCTTTACGTTTTTCCTGATTAATCCTTACCTTCTGGACAGGATGTCGCCAAATATGGTTGCTTGCATTGCAGTGGAAGCAATATCAATTCTTGAGAAGCTCCACATGAAAGGGTAAATCTCATTAATATCTTTCTTCTACTTACCGTTATTTTAGGCCTTATACTTGCTGTTATTTTGAATATTTATGAGTCTTATGACTGATTGCTTTTACAAAAAAAAAAAAATCATTTCATCAAACAAGGTTTGTGCATGGAGATGTAAAACCAGAAAACTTCTTACTAGGTCAACCTGGATCAGCTGATGAGAAGAAACTATATCTTATCGATCTTGGGTTGGGTATGTCCTCCTTCCTGACAAGTTCTGTTTCTACTGCTACTCTACCAATAGAAGGTTTTAGCTATTTGGAATTATTTGAAATATAGTTCCTTCAATCTATTGTCTTCAGCTTCAAGATGGAAAGATGCATCATCTGGTCAGCATGTTGAATATGACCAAAGACCTGATATTTTCAGGTTCGTACACATGTCATTTGAGGTTAACATGTCTATTTTATTCTTCATATATTGATCATTTGGCTTTTGTTCACAGGGGAACAATAAGGTATGCCAGCGTGCATGCACATTTAGGTAGGACAGGAAGTCGAAGGGATGATCTTGAGTCACTGGCCTACACGCTAATATTTCTCATAAAAGGGAGGTTACCGTGGCAGGGTTATCAGGTGCATTTTATATAAATTCTTGCTGCTTAATATATTGATTTGTCCAAGGTTTCATTTTATATAAATATTATCTGTTCTTTTTTCTTATATACAGGGTGACAATAAAAGTTTTCTCGTCTGTAAGAAGAAGATGTCCACTTCTCCAGAGTTAATGTGCTGCTTTTGTCCTGCCCCATTCAAACAGTTCCTTGAAGCTGTTACTAACATGAGATTTGATGAGGAGCCAAATTATTCCAAGCTTATATCTTTTTTTGAAAGCTTGATTGAACCATGTGTACCATTGAGACCAATCAGAATTGATGGAGCTTTAAAGGTTGTAGTAACTGCTCTGTCTTAATTTTTTTTGTTTTTAAGTTCGTTTTTATTGATTTTAGTGATGAGTTTTATATCTGAATGCTAACATCTTCCTAGTCTATTTGCATGAATAGGTTGGACAGAAGCGTGGGAGGATGCTTATTAACCTGGAAGAAGATGAGCAGCCAAAGAAGAAAGTACGCATGGGGAGTCCTGCGACACAGTGGATTTCAGTTTATAATGCTCGTCGTCCCATGAAGCAGAGGTTTATTAGACCCTCTTTGCAATTTGGCGTGTCAATAAAAAAAATACCATATGTGTGTTTGGAAAGTAACAAAACAAGGTTTTAAAAGGGCTTTTGGCCAACCAAAGCTTGATTTAGGAAAATTTTAAAACAAACAGCCATATTTGTCCAAATTTTTTTTTGGATTAAATCATAGTTTAAAACTAAGGTTTTAGATAAGTTATTGAGACTAACTTTTGGAACAGTAAAAAAGCTTATCGACTACCCAATTATTATTTTACCCTTACTTTTCTTACACCCTCTCTCCTCTCTCCTCTCTCTTTTTCACCTTCTCTCTTCTCTCCCTCTCTTATTTTTAATAAAATTATACATTTTCTGGTAATTTTTCAATTACAAAAGTCCTTCTGGTAGTAACTATCTAAATACTCATTCATTCGGAACCATTTTTTTTCCATAAGCTCTTCTCCAAAAGTCATTTTCTAAAGGGATAAACTATAGATGAGTTGTAACGGTTTTGAAAGTTGTTTTTGTGTCATACCTAGAGATGGATTTACAGATTTTGATCTTTTAATCTCGCTTCTCTAGTATTGCATTTATGGTTATGATATTGCTCATTACTGATAATCTTAAACATAGCAGGGATGCTTTGTCATTCCTAGTATGACTATTAGGATTGTCTTAAAAAGGATTACATATTGACATTCTAATTTTATGCGTTAGCTGGTATTGATAGAGTCCCCCTGGCTTGTGGCCTTAACGATTGTATTGTGGGTGTAGGTATCATTACAATGTAGCAGACACAAGGCTTCGTCAGCATGTAGACAAGGGAAATGAGGATGGGTTGTATATCAGCTCTGTGGCCTCCTCAACAAATCTATGGGCCCTAATCATGGATGCAGGGACAGGTTTTTCTTCCCAGGTGTATGAATTGTCACCCGTCTTCCTGCATAAGGTGGTTCCCTGATGTATATGTTTAATCTTTCATACAATCGTGCATGATTATAGGATTATTGATATTGACATGATGGTAATTGGATTTCCATCAGGACTGGATTATGGAACAGTGGGAGAAAAATTATTATATCAGTTCAATAGCTGGTGCAACTAATGGGAGTTCCTTGGTCGTCATGTCCAAAGGTTAACTATCTATGCTTTATTTTTCTTCCGTCATTTTATTATGGATGTATAGGCTATCTTCTGCCTTTCCTCATTTGATTCTTTAAGGTGAGGTGGTGGGTTTGTTAGCTGTGAAGCTTATGTTAGGCTCGTCATGGAAGTTAACCATAAAAATTGTTTCACCTCTTTAATTGGCTCAATGGACAAGACCTTTGATCTCATGGTATTCTTTCACTGTAGGAACTCCTTACACACAGCAATCCTACAAAGTGAGCGAATCATTTCCTTTCAAGTGGATTAATAAGAAGTGGAAAGAAGGATTCCATGTTACCTCCATGACTACTGCTGGCAGTCGCTGGGGTGTTGTAATGTCCAGGAATGCTGGGTATTCTGATCAGGTATCTAAACTTTTTTAATTTTGATCTTAGGTTTTTAGTGAATTTTCTTTTATCTGTCTCATTTAACTAACTACTTGTTCTGCCATTTTCCATTATAATGGTGCAAGGTTGTGGAGCTCGACTTTTTATATCCAAGTGAAGGAATACATCGAAGATGGGAAGGTGGCTACCGGATAACATCTATGGCTGCTACTGCTGAACAGGCAGCCTTTATACTGAGCATACCAAAACGCAAATTGCTTGATGAAACTCAAGAGACTCTGCGTACCTCTGCCTTCCCTAGCACCCATGTAAAGGTATTTAATTATTTCCCTTATATCGATGGTGATTTGTTGTTTAGTAGTCTTGGCAATGGGTCAGCAGGTGATAGCATTAAATCATGATTCTCCTTTGTTGATTATCTTAATTGAGGCTCTGGTGAGTACTGAATAACGTGGTAGAAAAATGATCGTGCCTGCCTTGAAGAAGTTGTTAAAAATAAGAAAAAGATCCTGAAACTGCAATAATTTTGTATCATTGTGTATATTCACATGGTACCTCCCCTTTTTACTAAAGTAGTAATAGTAATAGCTGATGTGCTGATTTTGCAGGAAAAATGGTCCAAGAATCTCTATATTGCATCAATTTGTTACGGCCGGACTGTGTGCTAGTTTCTGGGACACAAATTTGATATATCCTTGGAAGAAAGGATTCAGAATCAGGAAGGTGAGGGGGCTTTTGAGAAACATTAAGATGGAATGGGTTGCTTTTCTTTTGCCCTCAGTTATTAATGGAAGATCCCACGCCTTGCTGATGAAATTTGCCTCGTTAATTGGTAAACAACAAAAATGGAATGGGATAAGCATATTTGATGTTCCCCAACCAACCCGGGCCAATGGGAAAAGATCAGTTGAAAGCATTCCCATGTAATAGAAAGGCTGGCTAATCGGTCGTGTTCCATGAATGTGCTTCAAACAATTTGCGATTTTGTATGTAATGATATATATATTTCTTTACCATCTTTCAGCCCCATATATATCGAATCTTGAATATGGTTGAGTGGAATTGCCTTGGGTTTTCAAGCTCTTGCGAGTTCTTTTCCTCAAAGCATCTAGAGTTCATGAAAAGTTGAACTAGTTACGGACTTAAGGCTCGAGGTGTTTCTACGCAGTGACATGACACCAAATTAAGTCTCACTTTAATATGCGAGCTTAATGTTAATCAAGTAGTTAAAGACAGTGAATTAAAATACATGAGAAACCATATTTCATTGTTTTGCATTTTTGGCTTCATTTCGATAATCTGGTTAAACGAAGTTCTGCATTCTTGTTCTTTTTTAATATTCGTTATGTGCTTTTAATTCCCATTATGGCACGTAAATCTTGAGAATACTTGGTCCATGGTGTTCAGATGAGAGATTTGACCGTCAAAACCAGTAGAATTATACACAAAGTACATATATGCTGTCGACGAAGTGGACGCATTTGCTGTCTTTTCTCAAATTCGATTGTGCGCTGCATGCGCTTAGCCTAAAATTTACATGCTTTAACGTTAAGTCTCGTGCAATGCTTAAGAAAAGTACCCCATGGGTTAAAGAAGGTGGGCGTCACTGCTGGGTTCAACTTGAATATTCAACTACATCAACATATTTTTAAAGAAAAATAACTGCTAAATGGAAAATATATGTATATATAGCTGTTAAAAAATTTGATGTTTTTCACTTCATTTATTCGTAGATGAGCAATTTCTCTAAGACTATAACATTAGATTTCTTTTTAGTCCACTCTAAGGAGGAGCCCAATTTTCAGCCCAACCATTATTTGGGCTTTAAAATTGACCCAAGAGTATCGTTTTGGGATAAACTAAGCAAGCGTTTTAGCCCAAAAGTAAAACCCAAAACCCTACTAAGCCATAACGCTGTGGCACAGGACAGCCACTATTGTAATTCTGCACTATTCCTCTTTTCATTGCCCCCTTTCTTCTCTTCAAAACAGATGATTTACCTAGCGAGGAAGCGGTTGGAGGAGCATCTTAATTTTTAAGTATTTATATTTATATTTAAAGGTAATAAACGACTCGCCTTATTTAATATTAGTATCGCTTAACGCTATGTTTGACTCAATTAAGGGAAAGAGAAGGGAGGAATTTTAATAGAGAGAAAGGGAGGAAAGGAAAAAGGAGGGATTTTAATATTACCTTATTTGGATTAATATCAAGGGAGAGGAGGAGAAAAATTTTAATATTACTTTGTTTGGTTCATAAGGAGAAGGAAGGGAAAATATTTTTATATAGACAAATTTACTTTTATATTATTTAAGTTAGTTGTTATAGATTTTATAAAATATTTTAATAAAATATAATTATAAATAATATTTAATGTATAAAGAAATATAATATTTATTATTATATATTTTATCAACTTAAATAAATAGTCCCATCCCACTCCCTCGAAATATCTTGTTGAATAGTTATAGGGAAAGAAAAAAAATGTCCTTTCTGCTCAATACACAGCTCTATCTGTCTTCCTCGTAATTTCCTTGTTTTTGCATTCTCCGTATCGTCGTTGGGGTAAGCAATGGTATTTCTCTTTTCTCTATGGCAATTGTGAAGAATATAAAAATGCTACTGACTTGTGGGTCCTATGCGAAGGTCGCTGAGAAAGATGATGTTGCTTTTTTGCTGCAAAACTCGTCAAGGCTAAGGGGAGAACGAATCAAAGAGGCGAGGAGCGAATCTAGCTTTCAGATTTTTAATTAGGGATATACTGGTCATGATAAGGTAAAATACTGCCCTCCCCTCCAAATTCCCCCAATTTTGGAGGGGAGGTTCTGGCTGTCGGGGAGGGGAAAATTTTAAAAAAATTTCCCCTCCCTCTCGATATTTTTTGCAACCCAAATAAAAGAAGGGGAGTAAAATCTCTCCCCTTCTCTCCCCTCTCCCCCAAATCCCTCGTACCAAACGAGCTGTAAAAGAAAAAAAAAATTTTATCTTACTTTTAGATTGTGGTCAACCCAATTTTTTTTTTAAATTATTTACCATAACATTACACAGACGTCTCTTATGATCTCTCCCTTCCCATGAAATCACTACCCCTAGGAGGACCACCTCTCCCACCCCTGGGGCCACCCCTTACTCGGAAACCGCCGCCACCCCCACGGAAACCTCTGCCTCCACCACGGCCTCCACCTCTAGAAGCTTGTGTCTGCCCCCTGCAACAGCAACCAACGAATCATGTTAAATTTGATTGATTAGTTCCATAGCTTCCTTCTGTGTGTAGATTTGATTGATTCACTGATTGCAAGATAATTGAGATTTGTTCTTTCCTAATGTCCAATGAATGTTCTATTCTTGTGCCAAGGTTCTATTTGATGCTACCACTAGTTGTTCTTGGATTATATATGCACATATATATATATATATATATATATATATGTATTTTCCCGATTCAGAACTTGCAGCAGAAAGTTAAGCTATTTCGTGGTTGGGGATTCAGAAGTTGCGATTGTTTTCAATTAGGTAAAACACCGAAATGCATTTAACATGTCGCAGGCGCACAAAGAAAAGCTCCGGGTTGAACATTAGATCCAAACCAGTTCCATCTTTTTTGAAAAAAAAAATATTACAAAAACAAATTCCATCTTCATCGCTTCTTGCGATCCGGACATTTGTTCCAGAGCAACATAAAAGGCGTCAATTAATTGGGTCAAATTTCTTAAGAGTCAGCTGAGTTCGATTTAATAAAAAGGGATTATATGTAATCTTATGCAATTGATTGGTTCTATCGTTTGGTTGTATTTATGTAATGTAAAAGAGATTATATTTTATAATATTTATTACAAGTGATTTAGAGCATTATACTGCTTAAACATATAAATAGAGATTACAAGATAGGAATTTAAAAAAAATATATATTATTTATCTTTATATCCTTCATAATCTTTTTCTATTTGACCATGCATTTATTATTATCTTCTAATATCTCTTGATAACGTTCTATTGCAGGCAAATTTTTATGATCACCATCCTCCTATGACGACACGATGTCATAAAAAATATATTTAAATTAATACTTTTTATTATAATATATAGAGATAATTTTAATAAAAATATATATTATATCTAATTTTGTTGTATGATTGACACAAATTTAACAAAAAAAACCTGTATTATACTTTAATTTATTATATATAGTATTCAACTTCTCATGTACATATTTACATTAGACTTATTAGACTATTTCTAGATTTATATAAAAATTATATTAGCTGTTATAAAAAATTTATTTTGCTTTAATCCATTTATGCATTTTCTAAGTACAAGTTAATAAAAGAAAAAAATTAATGAGATAAATAAACAACTTGATTGTAGTATAATACAAGCAAAACTAGTATGTGTGTGTATATATATATTTGTATATAGATACTTACGTATAATAATTCTACTTATTTATTCATCAATTTTAGATTTATATAAAAATTATACTGGTTATTATAATATATATAAACACAATTTTAATTAACAAAAAATTGAATTTTTCATTGTATATAGGGTAATTTAGTCTATTACTTTAATAGATAGAGTTATTATATATATTTTAGAAAAAAATATACAATTTTAATTCATTATGTACATATATATTGATAAGAGTAATTTTGTCTTTTAATTTTCTATACTAATATATCCCCATATTTGTGATGATCCAACCAAACATTTTTATAGATAGGCACATCTTTCCTTCATAACATACCCAACAAATTCACATAATCCTCGTTACATTCCAAACGACCATAAATGTCACAGATTGTTTAGTTCCATCTCAACTATGGTTTAGGGAAAAGCATGGAAGATGACAAGGCATGCACGCTGAGGATCTATAACAATTTTATGAAATTAGCATAATAAGAGGTGAATAAATTATATTAGGCGGAAGTGCCCTTTGTTTTGATAACTCCAAAAGGCATAAATGAACCTAATAAAGCTGAGGTGAACATCGCCATGAATACAACAAACAATTTGCGGGGTATATCTCTCATGGCAGCATTACCAAATAATAACAAAGACCAGAATGTGAAGAATTCTTCGGCTTTATTCAATGCAGCAGCAATTATAGAACGATGATATCAAGCTTCCCATCCTCTAAGGACTGTAGCCCGAGCCACACGGTTAACCGCGAGGGTAAAGGCTCCCATTCGAAGATCACAGTCGTGGGTTTTGCACATCTCTTTCACATCTTTGAAGCTATTTATCATGTACGTCTTTAGCTCATTGTTCACTTTCTCTTCATCCCACAGGAACCCTTGGATGTTCTGCGCATCACAAATCCACCGTTCAACGTCTTTGTACTGTAGATTATATATATATAATTTTGCACTGTAGATTCTACTGTAAATTTATACGTGAAATCTTATATAATTTACCTGCACCCACTCAAAGTAGCTAACTGTAACTCCTCCTGAATTTGCATATATGTCCGGAAGGATTACTACTCCTTTCTTTCTCAGAATCTGCAGATCAGCTTAATAGTTAATAACACTTTATCTCCTTCCTCGTCCATTTTTAATCTTGGAAGATAAAATATACACTGACCTCATCCGCCTCCGGGTCAGTTGGGTGATTGGCTGCTTCAACAATAAAATTCGCTTTGACTTCATTTGCATTTTCCCTTCAACCAGAGAGGAAGTTAAAATCAGTAAGTTTTCGCTTTGCTTCTATCACAAAGGCACTAAACTAAGAACAAGAAAAAGAAAAACCAACATACTACTGTATTCTATTTTAAGTTTCATGAGCATCTTGTTTGCCCGAGGGAAGAACAAAAGAAAAGTACCTATTAATGACACCCCCAAGAGCTGCAGGGATAAGAACATCGCAGTCCTCAACCAATATTGAGTTGCCATCTATTGCATCACCGCCATGGAATCCCTTTATGCCTCGATGCTCTCTGGAATGCTTGAGCAGGCTTGGGATGTCAATTCCATTGCTGTTCCTTATGCCTCCTGTAATATCACTCACAGCAACTATCTTCCCACCTCTCTCACGTATCAATTGTGCGGCCCACGACCCCACATTACCGAAACCCTGAATTTTTTTTTTTCAAATTTATCACAACACCAAATACATAATAAAACTCTCTTCTTTCTCTTCATTCATCATTACAACCAGCAGACGTACCTGTATGACAAACCGTTGTCCAGAAATGCTCTTCCCATGCTCATTAAGCAGAGCCTCTGTGGCAAAGAGGACTCCCCTTCCCGTGGCTGCATCTCTGCCTAGAGATCCACCAAGATCCTTTTTTGGAAATTTAGAAGAAAATGAGATTTTTTTTTCTTATTAAGCATGACTGCATGAGACTGACAATTAACAGGAATAATTTACTTACTATAGGTTTTCCAGTCACAACTGCAGGAGAATAGCCATGAAACTTTGAGTACTCATCCAGTATCCATGCCATAGTCTGCATAACCAAGTAGAAAGACAATGCTAAATTCTAAAATAAAATTTAATACATGTTATTATACACAAGATCCTGAGCATTAGTAGAATCCACAACAAGAAGCAGTAAATGCACTGGGCTACATCTTATATACGGACAGACCTGTGGTCCCGTTCCCATATCAGGTGCGGGTACATCTGTGTGAATTCCAATCAGATCATGAATTTTCTGAGTGAAAACTCTAGTAAGCCGTTCTAATTCCGACACACTTAATTCTGAAGGGTTGCACCCTATTCCCCCCTTGGCACCACCATACGGTACATTTGCGACAGCTGTCTTCCAAGTCATTAGTTGTGCTAAAGCATTCACTTCATCTGGGTCAACCTAATTAATCCAAGAAGTCATGCAGGTAAGAACAGGGGATTTAACGTACACAGGGCAACACAAAAATCATATCAAAGGTTCGCAGGATGATTTCAATTAGAGGGTAGTTCACAAAAATAATTGTAATTTGGTCCATCAAGTGTTGATCTTGTCATTCTTGTGATTCCTTTACAGGTCAAGTAACTGAGATTTTGAGAGTCAGAGATAAGAATATATATAACCTCAGGATGGTATCTGATTCCTCCTTTCATTGGCCCTCTGGCATTATCGTGTTGAATTCTGAACCCAATATATGATGCTAAGGTGCCATCGTCTTTAGGTATGGTACACTCAACCTGCATTTTCATTCAGCAAAATGAAATATGGATAAGAAAACAGACCAAGCCAGAATAACCTGCTAGTATAATTTCAAGGTAAGCATAGAAGAAATTTGACTTGCCTTGATTTCTCTGAAAGGAATAAGTAAACTTTTCTCAAGTTTCGAATCCAAAGCCAAGAGCCGAGAGGCCAATTTGAAGTTCCTGTTTGTGGCTACTAGCGCATTCATTGTTCCCCACGGCAACCCAAAAATCTAAAACAAGAATCAGTCTACTGGTCAACGATATGTGAGGATGCCAAAAACTTTCGGAATCTTTATTGTTACGGATACATGTATCTTTATGCATATATATGTGTGTGTCTAAACAGAATGAACCAGAGAACAGATCTATCTGCCCAACTTTTTTATTAGAAAAGCAAGAGATATGTATAAGAGCCACGTCGAGTCAATGTCAACAACAATATCCCATTAAGAGGCGGCTAAATCATCATATGGGAAAACAAAATGGATGAGTGCCAGCAAAGTACAATGCCGTGTGGACAAAAAGGCAAGAAATTCATAATTAGTAAGTCGGAAAAACATGATATCTTTAGTATCTTACAAAGTCTGAATAAAGAAGGTTACAACTTATATTTCATTTGCCAGACAAGGTTATCTGTGGCACTTTATCAAATGCATACTTGCATATATGAATCAGTCAGTCGCCTCTAAATAAAATATTGAAGACCCAACTTTAACATTCTACTGGAGAAAAGATTATTAAATTGTTCAACGAAATTTACCCGTTTTGTCTCGGAAATTTAAACTTCCTTAGATGATCTATATTAACATTCTAATATAGAAGAGTAGTTCTGAAAAATGACCATGCGGAATAGTATATAAAGGTACAGATTAAAGTTTCTGCTCTTTCAAAGATGATCTGGGATTCATGGTTACTGTCTTCTTGAGGTATTTAAGATGAATTGTCCGGCCAGAGCCCTTTCTGTCAACACGTTATGCCATATTATTGGGCTAAGTTTTTCTGCAATTACCAAGAAATAATCACAAGAAAAGCACCCATTGAAACACCAAGAGGTCAACAACTAAGGGGTTTGTAAATTATGAATTTGCATTCTCAAAGGCTCCAAAACCATCTCAGGAGGTGTTATACACTTCAGGTACAACACAAGATGCTCTAACAAAGGGACAAAATGAGTCGTCCCTAGTGGTTGAAAGTAAGAGAATCACATTCATTGCTTTCCAGATCCTCAAAATTGTCAATTCAAACCACGGATATTCAGGACCATATTTTATTCATCTTAACAAATACATATATCACATGAATTCTTGCAACATAATATTTTATTACAGATTCATAAAGAAAAATGCAAACCGTCATGCTCTAGTTGGTCACGCAAACCCTGCTCTGTAATACATGCTTCCACCTTGATAGCAAATAGAGAGTTTTTTTTTTCCCCTTTCCTTTTCTGTTTCATTTATATAAAAAATCCCCCTCTAGTTGGCAATTTTTTTTCTACAATTGTATTTTAAAGGTGAAGCTCTGAATCGAATAACTTCATAACTTCCCCAAGGAACTCTTGGGTCATACGTTTCCCTGCCAGCTTAGATTTTTACTATTTCAACCCAACCAAATTCAATGAACATATAGTAAAATTACACTTGTTGGTCCTAAAATTATCGGCATGTCAAATCTTAGCAGAAAAGTAGTGGGGAAGGTTGTGCCTGTACCCTTTCCTATGCCATAAACCATTGTTTCAAATATTCAACAAAGGGGACATAAAAGAAATTAAAATCATATGCTGTTTCCAACGCGGCTTCCTATGGCGCTTTTTTTAAAATAAAAAAGGATCAATAATTATACAGATAAATAAAAAGAAGAAGAAGAAGAAACGTTTACAATACAAAAACTCCTTTGGTTAGGTGAACAATTTTATATTCAAAGGATAACATTATCACAAACTGCAGGGCTCAGATTAAAGATTTATGGTCCCACTTCTAAGGCTATGCATTCCTTGCACATATCCAATCCAATTCAAGCACACGTCAGTTTCCTATATATATTATATGGGTGAATGGACTCCATGAAAATTATTTTATATTATATTTGGTCAAAAAGGATATTTTTAAAAAAAATGTCTTTTTTTCATACACCAGAGAGGCAGAAACAAGCACCGACTTCTCTGTTACTAACGATGTAATGGGAATGCATCAAATCAGTACATGCTAATCGATGATCTTCATAAAACGGCAGGTCCTTGTTGCAGAGAAATCTAACAAAGGGACGAAAAAAGAATTCAGATCGATGACAGATAGGAAACATACCTGGAGATGAGTCGTTAGTTGGAGCGGTAAAATGCAGAACTGAGATCAGTTTGAGGATGGGGTTTGATCGAGGGAGGCTCCCGAGTCCGATAGCTGATAAAATTTGGGGATCTATATTTATATATATATATATATATAGGGAGGGAGGGAGAAAAACCCGAACTCCGAGAGAATCAGAACTGAATTCCCGGTGCAGTCTAATTCAAAAGCAAACTCCTCGGAAACACCAAATCCGCCAAAATTAACTCAATTAAATCAAGTGCTGATGTGCCTGCTTTCGTCACAATTACAATTTCGCAGAAGGAATACGATGCTTATGTGTGAGGACCTAATATCCACTAGGCAGCCCATATCAACTCAACGATTAACCCCTCGCATTGATTTCTGTCTCTCACAGACACTTCTCCAAAACACTTTAGCGTCGCTCACAATAACGAACGGGTCGTAAGTGAACGTGGTTGATGGGTTTCGCTGCAACATGATTATATATACAAATGGGTCGGCTGGTACGTGAATCCAACGCGACTCCCACATAGCCCAGCCATACTTTTTTTTTTACATTATTCACAAAAAAGGGGTTAATAATGGGCTCTTAGTAATGTCATTATTACATTCATTACTTTTTTGGGTCTCTGAAACGTCGCCCTTAGTAGTATCGTCATCCAGAAAAGATGGCCCCGCAAAATATTAGGTGTTTGCTGAACAAGCCTCTACTAAATTTTCTTTACCTACCACGGGTTGGTCCGAGTGGTAAGCGGCTCGGTATCGTTTAAGCGAGGTCTCGAGTTCGAACCTTAGCGAATGCAGAAAATTCCCGTTGGGAGACTCACCTACCATAGCCAGTTGCACGACGCGGGTCGGATCCGGATGTAGTCGGGGTAAAGCTCCGGTGAACCGGGTGGGTAACAAAAAAAATTTCTTTACCTTGTTTAATTTTTCTTTTTCCCCCACCTTTCAAAATCGGACGTTGCAGTGTTTCACGTGCTTTTCCTGTTGAAAAGAAAAGCAGAGGGGCCCCATAGAAGGCAATTATGGAAGATTACAATAAACTGTCCAGTTCTTCTTCCGAGTCTAAAAGTCACTGATGGTTTGTATCTAAGCTTGCTGTAAATTCTATTAGAAGCAACGCTTGGAATTGGAATCTCTTGCTCAGCTAAACCATACTTGCAGAAAAATAACCCATCCACATAAAAACAGTAGAAGAAACAGAGTACTATCTGACGTGTGATGGAGCATAGTGATTATCAAAAGTACTCTTTCATTTTAATTTAATTTCAGCAGAACCCCAAATTACAATCAAGATATAACCTTTTGGAAATTCCAAGACGGAAATTTGGTTTCTAGATTCCTATAGAATTTTGAACAACATCGTGTAATGTAACGTAAGAAAGCACAATTGAAATCTGTGACCTGGTTCAAGAGTAGGCATGAGAATTGTGTATTCCAACATGCAACTCCACTAATCCTTTGTCTTGTCCCCCTCAACAAACAATTTTGCTGACTCGCACAGAATTTGAGGTCGCGTAAGCCAATAACCAAGCACGTCCAAAGTATTTGGAGGTGAAATAGAATTTGGTCTCTGCTTTGCTATAACACCGACGTAGGACAGGATCGAAGTTGGTACCATTCCAATTTTAAGTTTTCAACATAATCATCAACATTACTACTATTCGTTCTCAAAAAAAAAATGCAACTTCTCTTTTTGTTTGTTTATTTATGAGCCAGTCAAAAATTCTAATTTTACTTTCAGCGTCCAGGGAAAAAAGACAAAAGATTACATGATTCACGACACTGAAATTTGCTCTCGCAACCTGCCAACGTGGTGAAGCCTTCCATCCATTTTCCATTTTTGAATACGAAAGTGAATTCCAAAAAAACCTTGCGTGATAATGATAAAGCTTTCTGATCAGTACCGTGTTCTGCTGAAGTAATCAAGAGAGGAAAGGACAAGATAAGAAAGAAAACCCACTAAAACTAAGACACATCTTATTCTTCTTCCATCTGCAGAATCTTCTACTTAAAAGCACTACTGCAGCAGATGGTGAGAAAGAGAATTCCATTATTTCTAAGCCATTAGAGTTACTGTTACCTAATTCTGAAACAATATAAGTTGCTTATGATCACGATCAACAACTAACTATAATGTGAAACCCATTCAAGTGTAGCAAATCTTGGTTTCAACTTTAACTCATTTTTTTTCTTGGGGCCCTGATAACATTTTCTTGGCTGTCTGACTCCTGGAAGTTCCTTGCTTTGTGCTTCTGTCCCATTCTAGCTATGAAAGAGTGAAAGACATAGAGGGTTGAGGCAAATGGGGTTTGAATAGGAAATAAGGGAAATACATTTGATGCATAATCACGGTGTTTCTGGCGTCAGAACAAGTTTATGAAATGAAACGGAATAACGTGTAACTTTGCTGCACCAGAAGAAAGCATGTTTCTCTTGTTCTCTACTAGTATGAACTGGAATAGCAAATTAAACATGCCAAAAGGGAGACTTCATATTGTTAAATCCAACGCATTGATGAGGGAATCCTTAGATGGAATTCCATATCAGAATCTACTATGTATTTCTCATCTTCCTTTGTGCAGGCATAGGATAGATTCCCTTGTCCTTGGGCAAGTAATCTGATGTCATGTCTCTCCCTTGCACTATCTGTGCTTTTACTAGCAAAATTTTCTCTCTCTCTTTCTTTTTTGCCTCAAGATTAACAAGAAAATTAAAAGCAATTCTTGAACTTATTTATCTGAAAATGAAAAAAAGAAGTCGAATGGTCAGTAAATCAGTTTATGCGTAACTCTTCTCAGTAAGGTGGAATAAAAAATTGTAAATATCTCAACAATTCAAGTACATTCAAATCAGGATTAAATCATTTTTAACATATTACTATCATGGAATTAATTATAAAAACATTCCTTTAAAAGGTATAAAATATTTTATATGAATTTAAGTACTTAAAATGAGTTCAATAAAACAGAAATCAATTTTTTTATAGACTAATTTTTTTAGGTAAGCTTAGAATGTTCATCGTCAAAAGTAGTAACTAATCCTTTCGTATTGTAAATTTTTTAAAGAAATTTTAGTATTAGTTATGAAATTTTTTCTATACACACTACCAAAGATTGATTAGAGATTTAAAAAATTTAACTAAATATTAAATGTTTTAAACCTCGTAATTTTTTATATAGACTGATTTGATTCGAAAAGTCAAATAAACTCATAAATGTCCCTACAGACCGATTTCGTGAGCAGGGCATGTACTGGCCCAAAGTAGACATCGGAGACATTGACTCAATTAAAAGCTAGAAACATTGGTAATTAATGTTTAAAGGTAATTGATACTTTATTCTGTCTAATATTAATATTATTTAAGAATAATAAAAATTTTATTTTATTTTTAAATAGTGGGTGAGCTAATTTTTTTTTTATAATTTTTGTAAAGATAAAAAAGCTGGAAACATGCACACAAGCCCATAAAAGGTTGGCCCAATTCTAGAGGCCGTCTCACTGTTCTTAGCCACCGACAATCTGGTCTTACCCAGACCTTTTCTTGCTCTTATATAATAACAAGGAACGCATAAATTTAGAATTTAGTCAACTCTGGAGGTTTTTTGTCCCGAGGGTGTGATCGGGAACGTGGGGGATCTAGAAGATTTAGATAACCCCATAGTAGCAGTGGGATTAGCTGGACCCCACCATGTGTAATGAACGAGCACATTCAATAGTTTTTAATTTTTAATAGAATATAGAATTATGACTGCCTGGCATACAAGGGCATGAGGTTGAGTAATGGCTACAAGTAAATAATAATTTGCAGATAGGGGAAGGCACTTTGGCACTTTGGCTTAAAAAGAATGAAAGCAGTTGGTGAAGCCAACATCTTTGACATCGTAAACAACAAAAAGTCGCATAGTGGTTGAGAATTTTCCCCTCTAAACAACGCACGCGTCTTTCATTCCTTTCCCTCTTTCCTTCATATTATTGTCATCCAGCCGCCCCCTTCCGCTTCTCTTTCTGTTATTATTCGGCTTCGTTCTCCAGAAATCTCCGCCTTTGAATTTCTTGGAGGGACCTTGGAGGAAGCTATGTGCCCTCTGAGGTTTATTTTGGTCTTCTTCTCCGCCGTGCTTGCCGGTTATTTCGCGTGGAGGACGGTGCGTTCCTCGCCGGGCACTCCCGTCGCTTCCGATGAATCTGCTCTTAAAGACAAATCCCCCACCAAGAATGATTCCAATTTCAAAGAGGTGCGCTTCTTCTTTATTTTACGATTGGTTCTTGGTTGTGCTTTCCTCTCTTTTCACCCCCTGACGAGTGACAACAATGCCTTTTGGGTTTCAGGCGATTCAGAACGGATTCTGGGTATTCGTCGACATGGCCAGTGGGAGGTATCTCTGGAGAAATCTGAGGGCTGTGAACAGAGACACGGAACAGAAGAGCTCTTAGAACTAATGTCCGCAATGATTCGTCTTGCCCAATTCTGAACAATCTTGATCTTTTCTGGAGAGAGATGGCTGTACTACTATTTGATATGGAAAGGAAAGAGGAGAAACTTTGGCGTATAACTCTGTTTTTTAGTAAAAAGTAATTTCTCTGAAATTGTTCATGTTAGTTTTCCAAGACCTGACAACTGATCTGCCTAAGTCTTTATTTTTATTTTTTTCCAACGAAAACTGCATTCAATTTCCCAGAAAGATTCCTTATTTAGGATTCAAGCAAGCTGCTTCCAACAGATACCTACTACATAAATACGGAAATATATGTACAACCACTTAATCAAGAAAAGAGATGAAACCATGCCTGAAAGTAGAAGCATGGTGTCTATATTTATAGATCAGATTGGAGCTTAATGGACATGTAGATAAGAGTTAGCAAAGCCCCTTGGGGAAGAGGGGCATACCTTGCAAGATAGGACCCAACCCACATGGCTACAACCACTAGTGAAACTAAACTACTACTGGTTTTCCCACAAACCCAACTTGCAAATGACAAGCATAATGTTAGCAATATGCCACCCCTACCACCCAGAATCCATGCCATTACATAACCAATTTTGTAGCCAGTATCTAGCTTCCTGTCGAGCAATGCCATTAGACTGCTAAATGTGAGGGACAGTCGAGATCCAAATGTTTGGAACAATAGCAGTGACATGAATGCAGATTTCAGAACTTCTATGAAGGAACCTCTCTCTTGTAATTTTTCTTCTTCATCCTCCTCCTCTTCCTGCTCTGTTTCACTGCTGTTATCGTAGCCCTCATTGACGTTGTAATGCTCCCAGTATGCTTCATTATGCATTTTCTGCCTCAGTTTGGCCCACCTATACATTCTTATCTCATCATCAAATTCAGTGTTGTAACTCCATTTCTTCCTGTAAGGCTGCTGGGCAAATTTTAGAGATCGATCATACTGATTTCTTGTTACCTCATTGGAGAGTACCTGTTTTAAGGATAAAACTAGCAATTATATCTGGACTCTAAAGAAGTACATATACCAAAAGGCAAAGTCAGAGTGAAAGACAAGCCTAAATTGCTAAGAGGAAATCAGGGAACTTCAAGTCCTTTCTGAAGCGGTTCCTAATAATTGCAAGGTCTTTCTTATTCCGAGAAGAAGAATTTGTTCAGTGGTTTCAGCTTGAATTTAAAATGAGGTTGAGAGAATGATTTTGACGTAAAATTCAATGTTTGTTTTCAAACAATCTGCAAATAAATCTTCAAAACCATCTAGTCAGCTTCAATTTTTTTCCCAAGCAAACACCATCAAGCTGTTATCCCATAAGTAATGGAAGGAAACAGTCAGGGGTCTGAGGGTTTGTAGAAGTCCTCTTACCCTGAACTAAAATTATTTTCCCTGATATATACAATCATTTCTATATTGCGAGTAAAACAGGCAAATGGGTATTGCTCACTTCATATGCTCGACGAATGCTCTTAAACAATTCAGCAGCTTGTGAATCCTTGCTAACATCAGGATGATACTGCAATCACAGCACAATAACAGACAAGGAGAATTTGTTGATCATAAGTCATAATTTATGGGAAAGGCGAGAGAAATAATTCCACGTAACACTTTCTGCAGACATTTCAGAATTCGGATATGTCATGTTGCAAAGCAAGCAAACAGTTAAAGCATCCCCGCATCATGAGTTTGAAGTTAAGAGCAAAATTGCATGAAATATCTTAACCAATCCGGGGCCACTTAGGCTTGTGAAAATGCTATTTCTGCATGAATGCATCGGTGAAGTATAATTTAATAACTACACAGAAAAGCAATTACTAGAATTGAGGTCCAAATTAAATACAAAAAACTTTTTCAGTCTCATATGGTGAGAGCAGATAGAACATTGATCCTAAAGTAGATTCGAGCGTGAAATTCATGATCGAGCTATCAAATCTCACTTAAACTCTAGAATTCTGTTGGTCCAAAAAAATAAGCTCTAGAATTCTGAATGTGTTAATGAAGCTCGTGGCCTCGTTGCCAGGTTTAAGGAAATGCCTACTATGAGACTGAAAGAGGGAAGAGGGATAACTGATGAAACTGCCATTCCCTGAATAATACATTATTTGTATTCATTTCCCGACCATGATCTCCATCAAGCAGAAAAACCTTTGTAAATAATGGAAATTAATTTTCAAGGCCAGAATTGTTAAAATATTTAAAACGTATTTAGGAATTCATTATGATGAAAACGCCAAGTCTAAACTATGGAAAATATAATGCAAAGGCAAACAAGCTGTGTCAAGAATTTATCAACTCACACCCTTCTGCCCCAGATCCATCAATCCCCCTGTCCTATCAAACCTAAAAAAACAATAAGGCATATCAATACATCATTTAACTGAATGGGCAAGGAATACCCCTCCCCTATTCTTAGGTTATCATAATTCTTAATTGACACGAGAATTGAAAGAGTTGCCTTGTAGTTCATGGTTAGTTGCATATCATTAGCGGACAGGTTGCATGCTATAATAAAATTAGGACACCCAGATCATTGCAGTTTCTATATTCACTCTCAACTTCAAGGCCAAACACTCATTCATCCCTTAAGCTTACAGCTTCAGCCTGTATCTTGGAATTCCGATTGCGTATAAACTTTCCGAGGCTAGATGCTAAATATTTGGGTCAGTCTTACTTGAAAGACAACCAATTCTGCGTTCACATAACTCTTCCACATGGTTCAAATATTTTCCATTGTATCGAGTATTGATGCATCTAGACAAGCACAACGGATGAAATTAAAAAATTTAACCAATTCTCTAGAAATGACTATGAAGGTTATCTAATACCCCATAGCTCTCAGCAAAGGCTGGAAGCCAGGAATTTGTTATCTCAAACTCTGAATCCAAAGTCTCTTAAGTCCATACTTCCGATTGGGGTCTATCGCTAACCGAATTCCCCAGACTAACAAGAGATCAAAACATACTTGGAATAAGAAGTGAAAGCACGTTAAATCCCCAATACTTTAGTAGGAAGGAAATAGCGAACCTTGCGAGCGAGGAGGCGATAAGCCTTTTTGATATCAGCGGCGGTCGCAGTCTGATCAAGGCCCAACACGACGTAGTGGTTCTGCTCGCCGTTGATTGCGGCAGCCGAAGACGATGCGACAATAAGTGGGCTCCACCTGTGACCGCGAAGTCGCCGGCGCCGACGGTTAGTCCAGCTGGGCGGAGCAGCGATGAAGAGATTGGAATCGACGATGGAGTTTAACCCGCCACCACAACCAGCGATGGGGATGGGACCCACCAGAAGGTGCGCTTGCATTATCGTTCATGAATCAGAAGCACTCCTCTTTGCTCTTTCAAACTTGAAAATCTGACAAAATAACGCATTTTGACGGTAGCACTGGGCAATGGGTGTCGTCCAATCAGGGAATCACAATTAACTTTTTAGTTATAATCCACTTCCAGGATGGCAAAGAAAAAAGAACAATTATGATAATCGTTGTTTTACTTTCAACATTTATGATAATCAAGATTAAGAAATTTGTCAAATTTTATGGCTGAAATAAATTACTCCTCCGAACGTTTTAAGATTCCAAAATAAAACAGTATTCATTTTAAGAAAACATCATAAGTTATTTGTTTATTTTATAACTAAAGTATGATTTTGTTTATTCAGATTATTCAAATATTTCATTTCATTTAGAGGAGTAAGTGTTTTTTACGCAATTCAGCTATTGTTTATATTTTTCATTATGATTCTAATTAGTAATTATTCTGAATAAAACATACATCTTTGAAGGCTCCTACAAACTTTAAATACAAAATTAAAACAAATAAAAACAAGGCCGACATTTTTAGACAAATATTTTTGTTAAGAAAATCACTTAGGAGTATCGAAATGACAATTTCCTGTTCTTAAGAATACTTTGCTCGTCATTTAACTTTGCCGTATCACAACTTTCATATTGAGTTTGGAAGTAAATGTAATTTTAATATTCACAATCATAAATGTAATTTTAATATTAGCTCGATAGCCCCCATATCAGCTTCGCGTCTCCCATTCATCCCATAGTTTTTGCTAAAAAGTTTCGCTAAATTGAATTGGTCATTAAGAGGTTATATATCATCTTAATCTCGAGTTTGAGCCATAGAAATTCAGCGGTACTATATGCTTGTCGCTCGAAACAATCCTGTTTAGTTCTATCCAGATTAATACTGATCTGCCCTTGTGCTCTTCCTAAAGGGCTCTCAAGTAATTTTCAAAAGTTTAGGGAATTTGACCAAGGGTGTGAAGATGATATTGGATTGGAGGATAACTGCGGCAGCAATTTTGCGTCCAGAGATTCCAGGTTCCTTTATGGATCGGCTCAGCGCTGATACGACAAGGCCTCAAAAGGAATATTTTGAAACCGTCAACCTCACTTTGGCCCATCTTCTACTGAGTTACAGTTCTGTAAATAGTAAATACTGCCAAGAAGAATACCAGCTGCTTATTTTGGCCATATTTTCTATAACGAGACCCAAATACCCAATATTTTTGCCGAATTTATTTTTAGAAGTAGAACTATTAAATTAGAATAAAGCTCAAATGGAAGCTGCTGCTGCGGTTGCGTGGTGTTAGAAAAGTCCAAGTAGTTGGGCATAATTAAGAATTAGATGGCTGATGCGCAATATGGGTTAGCGTCGAAGCTGAAGCTGGTGTTTCGGCGGGCCAACATGGAATTTCAAAGCAAAATTCTTCAAATTGAAGACCCAGCGGGTGACTCGGATTAGGACTAGAACACGCATGGAACTCGGGATCTTGTAGGACGAAGGATCGCTGTTTTTAGCAGAGTAGCATGCTTGAATGACCAGAACGTGCTTATGCTCATGTGTCGTGCGCATTTCTTCCTCCATGTCGTAATATGTTTTGGCTCTTAGCTTTGCGATCTTAAACTACTCCAGTGTTATACAAATAAGGGTTTGATTTTCATTACGGAAGTACAACAGAATCAGTCAGAAAATACATAGGATCAGCATTCATATTAGCTATTTTGCTACTGTAGTCAACTGTAATCCTTAATATCCGTAATTTCTTTAAACTGTTCTTTCTTTCTTAATCTGTTTTGAAACTTATTACTCCTTAGAATAGAGCAGGAAAAAAAAAAAGGAGATGCCAAATCCAAAAAATGCAGGTGAAGAATGAATTTATTTGAAGAAATGAGAAAAGAGGCAAAAACGCAGGATAATGGAGCTTCACGTGATGCAACCCCCAATGACCGAACATTAGGTAAAACAGGGGATGCCAGTGAGTGAGAGCACTCCTAATTCCTAGCACCTATAACAACTCAATCATATGCCCTCATCCCTCTCGTTTCCCATTTCCTTGTTTTGTTTACAAAATCACCCGCAAAGGGTAGGTGACTTCTTCATCATAAACATTTTAATCACAATCCAGCGCAATTCATTCAGCACACTGCCACTGCATCATTCAGAATCGCTTTCCATGCTGCTCCCCATAGCCTTCAATCCCCTCGGTCTCTGCATCATCCATTCCAAAATCCCATTAGCACTCTCCAATTATATACATTCCAACACTTTTATGGTAAAATTAGAAAGAAAGATATTAAAAACCTACCTTCTTGTTGCTTTTCTTCTCCCTCACTTCATATCTCTCCTGGCACATATCACTCAACCACGCCCCCGGACTGACCAACTGCATCCACCAATCACCATCAAAACTCAATTCACCAACACAAGTCCATAACAACAAGAGAACTTTGCTTTCTTTCCAGTTCCATAAAATTCAAAATTAAAATAATGCTTCTCTTTCCAACTAGGTAAATTTTCCCTTCGTTTATAAGGGAGATTGTGGGCATTATTATTGGAGGGGATCTTTGAGTGGGGAAACAATCATTCTACTTACAAGTAAGCTCCTTTGAATGATCTTTGCCCTCTTCTTAGGTCTCTGAGGTGGTTTGCACCCTTTCATGGCCAGAAAGTCCTCTTCTTTCTCTTTGCTCGATAGCGCGATGTAAAGTTTTGGCCACACCACCGCTCTCTCCTCCCCGTTATTCCCCTCCCCTGAGACCTTACCAGTCTCGTCGCCCACCGCCGACCCTCTCGTTGTATAGTACCGGTCCTCCTTCTCCGGCGACGCAGATTTCCTACCCTCTCCCTCGCCGGACCGAAGCGTTGCCCCCTCGGAATTCCTGCACGGGACGGAAATTTATCTGCCTTTGTTATTGTGTTCTCCGTCAAAATGTTTCCCGACGACCAGAGTTAGAGAATGCGAAGAAGGGGAAGAAAATAGAAGATCCCTTCGCTATTCTCACCTTGTGAAGCGATTAGGTTGAAAATGAGTGTTTTCTTTGTCGGAAGTAGTGATCCCGGAACGATCTATCTTCCTTCGGATTCCACCGTATAGTCGCGATGATACCCGAGCGTCTTTCACCCTCACGCATCGGAGCCGCTTTCTCTTGCCCCACTGCAAGAAAATTTCTGACTCCGAACCTTTATACCCTCTCTGATTCCTCTCTTCCGTCTCCATATCTGCTACGAATACAGCATAAAGCATCCAAGGAAAGATGTTTTAATCTTCAAGGAGAATCATATTTCATGATGAACTAAGAACCCCATAAATTTTCTAAAGTTAAAAGGTAAGAAAACAAAATCAGAGAGATTTCGAACACACCTCCTCTCCTCACAATCGGATTCCCCGGAGGCGAGAAGCTCAATGGAGAACTGTTAGATGCCGCAACCAGATAATGATTTAGGCTCTCGCACAAAACTCAGCAGAACAGTGGAAAAAATGGGAAATTGTGGGAAGATTTATGATTTACTCCAACTTCAAGATTTGCTCGTGCAGCATATAGGTGGACAGATATCCTCGCTAAGCTCGCTTGCAAAACGAGAAATGCCCAGGTTAGAAGGATGATTAGAGATAGGAAATCCATTTGCGAGAGAACCGTAAATGAGAACAAGAAGAAGAGACCTTACAATGATATATATATATCTTTGGGTCCGGAAAAATGGAAGAGATCGATTTCCCTCTGCAAAAGAACGAATTTTCCTCCGAGATAAACAAATTACGGATCTCTCCTGTTGTCAGATTTCCAGCTTGTGATGAACTATCCTCCGATTCTCGCTGTTGGCCAGCTTTTTCTATCTATTTCTCCGTTATCTTTCAGTGCGCCTCCCCTCCTCTGTTCCTCCCTACCTCCTCTTTCCCTCTACTTATCCTTCTTTCTCAAGTGATGATAATAACTATAAACAATTGGACCCGTTGGATTGAAAATGAACGGTTAGATTCAACCCCCTCGTGGCTTACGACTTCCAGACCCCTCGCACGTATCTTCGATTTTCACATAATCACTATTAACTGTCTGTTCCAATAGTTGAAAAAGTATTTTGAATTTGTTCGTTTGTTCTCTTTGCATCTATTTGTTTTCAGATTGCAGGTTGGAGGTAGTTGTTACTACGGTGAAGTGATTAGGTATATTTTTTGCATTCAAATTTAAGTATCATATGGCAGCCAAACTTTATGAAAAATTAATTCGCTAGTCTTTCAATTTTTATAATTTTCCTAGTTCTAAATTCTAACATTAGTCTCTGCTAATTAAGATTGATGTAGATAATGACTAAGCTATATGTAATTTTTCTCAAAAATGTAAAATAAAAAAATTAATAAATAAACCTATAATTGAAAAAACTAGATCCACTCAATAAAATAAAAAAACTACAAGTATATAATTAGAGATGAGAGAAATTATAAATTTATCACTCTATTTCAGGAGAGCAATTCTTTGAGAGCTGAGTTGGACTGAACGATCTGATCAATGGGACTGTCAGTTGAACTAGGCGACTACACATTTTTTTAGCTGTTTTGGGTTAGAATTGCTTTTGGGCCTGGTCCTGTAATGGATATACAAAAACCCACAGGGATGAACCTGTTATGGGGTGGAATGGGCGGGAAAGAAAAAAAAAAGACAGGGATTTCAAATAATAGTCAGAATAAGTGAACTCTGAATTTGCAGAGTGAAGGGCCCAAAATATAAAATCTCATTTGAGTCTTGTTCGTATATGTATGTCAGAAAAAAACCGGTAGGATCTTCCCAAATTTAATCGGTAGAAATTAAAAAAACTCTTTCAACCTATAGACTCAGATAATAAAAAGGTAAGACATGTGACGATTTGAAGTGTGTTCGATTTCTGAGGAATACTATTTTATTGTGGTTCTAATAACGGCGCTTGAGGAGGCATCTTAGTTCATAGGTATTTAGGTTTACGCTAGAGGGTAATTGATAACTCGCCCTATTCAATATTGATATCGCCTAGAAGGAAAGGAGATTTCGCCCTATTATTGAATCGTCCAAAAATTTTCTTATAAAAAAAAAACTCTGTAGTCGTACTTGGAAGCACAGTGTCCTTAATTTTAGACTCATTGAAATGAAATTACCAAAACGGCTGTCGTGTGAGAAACCACAGTAATTTGTTGCAAATAAACTATCTTCTGAAGTTTCTGAGTGCATTTGGAGTTTGCTCTCCACACTTTCTTTGTCCCGCCTGTTTTATGGATCTTAAATTTTCAAACATTACACGTTTTTAATATGAACAATGCGAAAATTTTCATATTGAACTAGTTTGGTGATACGTTCAATATGCCTAACATTGAAAGCTTGTGTGTGGTGATGCGTTACTTACATTGTTTGATCCATTAATTCCCACCTTTCAATTAAAAAAAGTCTACTTTTTGGTTGGGCCTTAATGATTATCTCAACATTTTTAGGCCATAAATTGCGTCCCATTTCTTGGGCTTTTGCTGTCCATATCAACTATCAAGCATAAATCCAGGCCCACTAACAATTTAGTACCCCAGTTTATTATTTTGAGACCCAGGAGAATAAAAAATGAACTCTTCCGATGTTTGGCCACTTTTTTGTCCTCTCTTATTGTTCCCGGTGCTACTTTTGTTGACTAGCCAGGCCTTCTGTATTGCACAGTTTTACACACTCGTGGAAATCAGAAAACCCTTTCCCTTAGTCTAGCAAGCTATTGCTTGGTGATTTGTGTAACAAGCATGACGCGGGACTCTAATATTCTTAGTTTGGATCAAGTCCATAATCTTCATATTCCATAAAAACACAAACCAAGGAACTGCAAGCGGCAAAATGATTGACTTCTCAGAGTGGGGGCACCGTTGAGCTGATAAGATTCTATGGGGTCCCAACCTTCTGTTGAATCTTGAATAATTGATACCCCAAAATGTCATAAAATCCCAAATGGGCGAAGGAATGCAGTGTATTGCTTTTAAATGACACGGCACTTCCCATATGGTCCATGAAACGTCCCTACTTCTCTGCGATTCCAGTGATCTCCACGTCACCAATTTCGACGATGTAACAGTGAACAGTACCGTGTGTCCTTTGCGCTCCTTCTCACTGTACTTTAATCCCCATTAATTGGGTTGTTCAACGATCCATCAATCGTTTTCTTTCCCCCTCACACCTTTGTCAATAGCTTGAGAGCTATGGGAAAGGTATCTCATCAGTTTTCCCTTTGGACTCATTCATCCCAAGAGACGTAAGTGCAAGCAAGAAGAAACTACTTCACATCAACCTATTTGTCTTACTGTTCCTCTATCAGTATCTGGATCTTCAAGAGGCAAAACATGTTTGGAAATAATATAGAGATTCTTACAACTTCCCATCAATGGAGTTGCAACACATGGTGGGAATAGTTTAGAACCCAGAACTTCCCCAGGGACCATGAGAGAAAGACGTGCAGCTTTGGTGGTTAATAATATTTTAAAACAAAAACCAATAAGTTTATGAAACATTATTTCTTATGACTCCTCTTTCGGGCTTGAGTTAAGAAAAATACGATATTATTGTTGTTACACCCCACGTGCCATTACTTAATCAAAGTATACACCACACAAGATTTTTCAATGTCATTAATTTAACCCCCATTATTTTAAAATTGATTTCTTTTTCTGCCATTAGTTTACTGTGCAAGCTGGCTACTCCAGATGTCAAACACCCAAACAGCAACTAGCATCTAATTGGAAATATAGACTGGATAACAAGCTAAATTATGATCCATTTACAACACAGACACACATATACAGGAAGGACTGGAAACAATAAGGATTTAAGAATTACATATCATGTAATATTATGTACAAAACTATATAATAGTAATACCAGGATACAGTGGGATTTCATATTTTCAGGCTCTTGATTAACGCTTCAAAGACCATCGTGATAGCCACCATAGGTTATGTGAGCTCTGCTTAGAGGAACGCCTGTTGCTACAGAAATTGCCTCGTTCATTTTGTTTGCCTGCTGCAGTACTTGCGCAATCCTCTGCAATTAAACCCAAGCATCAGTCAATCATTCAAGGTTTTGGATCAAATTCAACTCATTATCCATATTATGCACACAATTCTGGTCTAAAAAAGTATAGAGATAACGAAACCAATAAGAGTTGTGCGAAATTTTAGGGACCTTGTCATCGGCATAGATCTGGAAACGAATCTTGTGGTTGTGTTGGAGTTTGTTCCCCTGGTGGCTACCAAAGAACAAGATGCAGACTGCAGCAACAGCAACGCCAAAGGAACATATAGCTCCAATCCCTGTGAAGCTCCACTTCCATAAATTGAACCCATCTTTGTTGTGTTCCCAAGCGGAGTCGTGATCTTCATTGTGGGCAAATATTTCTTTCTCAATTTTGAGTCGGGGAGAGATTATGATTTCCATGGCTTCTCCTTTGTCATCGAATTTCATGGTATCAATCGGAGGCAACATGCCTCTGCTACCGGACTTTGGTGAGTCCATCTTCATGTCGACTAATTCATTTTCCTTCATTTTGAAGAAAACCTGCGAGACTGAGTCCGGATCAGCTCCCAAGCCTCCAATCTGGGATCCTCTGTTTTGCTGAATCGAAGCTGAAGGGACTTCAATGGGATTCTTAGCGATGATTTGCTTCGCTATCTCATCATTTGGAGGTCTGGGTTCCAATCGAATTGGGATTGGAACAGGAACAAGTTGATTTGGCAGCCTTGAGTTTGAATTCCTGGGTGGTTCGATGCTCTTCAGGGATGTTGGCGAAGGGCAAATGAAGTAATCCGCATCGAAAACGCTAATTGAGTCGGAACAATGTTTTCCCAAGAAAACCTTCTTCTGACCATCTTCATTGAAATCAAGGAAGCCATCGTCAGACAGGGAATCCCACTCATCGAGATTCAAATCCATGTCGGTGAGGATTTTTGGATCTGGAAGGGTGACGAGAGAGAAGGCTGATGTATAGAAAAGAAGGCAGGAATTATGAACGCTAGGATTTGAACAGTAGAGTCGAGCAGGGGGCTTTCAGGGAGTTATGCGTGGAAATTCAGATATGATCAAGAGCAGGCCACCATTACGGTGTCATGTCGCTCCAGGGGAGAAGACTCAAACTCACAAGCCACGAGCGTTTTACATGCTCTCAGTTCTTATCCATTACGAAAGGGACAAATTTGGGAATTGGCTACGTGGCCCACCATCGCCATTAGCCTCTACGCTAGGATGCTTAAATTCTCACCCGGACACGCGCATATATTAATTTTTAATTGCGCTTTGTTCCAGCTAGATTTGCACAGCGACGTAAACCCCTTATTTAATTACAAGAGATTGGATGGGGAGAGAAGATTTGAATGAGTTCAATTTTTTATTTAAAAAAAAAAAAAGATAAGTGATGTTGAGAAATTTTAATAAAAATAAAATGTAAGAAGAAAGGGGAAGTAAAAGTAATTAAAAATTTTAAACGTCGCTTCTCCATTTTTCAAAGAAAAATATATAGGTGGGTCCGCAACCTCTACAGCCAACTTACGGTGGCGAGCTTGGAATTGATTATATATACGGATGGGAGAAAGGATGAATAACAAACAGCAAAGCTACAGGAGTCTACTTTTTTGCCCCTAAAGAAAGAAGTTAACTATATAAAACAGGGGCAGAGAGGGGTTTTCACCCGGGACCACTTAAGAAGAATTTATTTTTGATAATTAAATGGGATGAATATAAAAAAGGAAAAAGCGGAGTGTCGGTTCATGGGGTTGCTGGTTGAAATTTACGTACAGTTTTGAAGTGACAAGGATGGGTTGGTGAAGAAGCCTCTCACATGTACACAACTGTCCATTGCTTTTTCATTTTTTTATTGGAGCTTTCCCCTTTCTCATCTCTCTAATTTATGCAACAGTTGTGGCTTCCTCCTTTCCTTTCCTCAATTACTTTCACTTCCCTAACCTTCACTATTATTAGTACATTAAAAAAAGTTCAATCGGCATCAATATGTTGCATAAATGCTCAATTTTTGTAATGATACTTCCCCCATCCCTCAATATAAGTTCTGATATTAAAAAACACGAATAAAAGTACCCACAATTTGTGCATCTGGTAAAATTCAGCTTCTCTCTTTCATTATTACCCTCTACTTTATGTCATTAAAAAAGAGTACATCAACTTATAAAAATTTAAGGTATCTTCTTCTTCTTCTTTTAATTTTCTAACAAAAAGTAATCTTCTTTTTTTTTTAAAGAAAAAGTTATTCAGAAGTTTATTTGTGGGGTAAAGCCTAAGACACGCAACACCTGTCCAGCCTCGTCAATTGAACAGAACTTCATCGCAATTTTGACCCTGCACCCACATTTTACCTACCAATATAGCACGTGATCTTCGTAGGCCGAAGTTGAATCGTCTCCTGAAACAAAGGAGCTTTATTTGCAGGGGAGATCGTGAGATGCTTAAATTCCGGTGGGGCGTGTATAATTTGCTTCAGACCACAAATAATTTACAGGGGGTAAAAAAGCTGTACTCGAAATTACATGCCTGTTGTCTTCCTCCCAAAACCCAGCTCAAACAAGAACAACATTCAGCTATTATCACTAACAATAAAATTTCAACCAAAAAAAAAAAAAACTTCCATACTACCTACCCTCAACAGGACTGGCATAAGTTTGTTAATTCTAACCTTGCGATGACCGCCTAGGTGATGGTGATGATGATGACGACTCGCCCAGAGAAACGGAAGCCAGAGATGAAGCCCAAACATGAAAGCTCCTAGCCTCACACATTCTAAGCTTGGTCCAAATCCTTCTCACATCAATCACATGAAGAACGCGTCCCATCGCCTGGCTTGTCTCCCCAAATATTCTCATGTTTAAATGAGGAACATACGAAACCCAGAAAGCCCTGACACTCGATACAATCTTTGAAAATACACAAAAAAGAATTCTCAGACACAGTAACAACATGGAGAGTACTAAGTAAGGCTCCCTGATCCTGATTTCTTCCAGTGACAAACTCGTCAATGACTTCATAGTTGATTTTTTCTCACTCTGTGAGCTTCGCCCTTGATCATCAGCAAAATATTGAATTGGCCCAATTCCTGAGACACAAAAGGCAGATGAGTCAAGAGGACTCTTCAGTCCAAGTAAGTTGGTTTTTCAACATATTATTTTTACATAACATCCAAATCTCCAGAGTATTTCGGCTCTTAGTTTCTTGGGGATAAAATACACTAATCACGTGGCCCGTAGCTATCAGGTCGAGAGCAGGTATAAAATGGCAGTCTCAAAAATATACCGCCAATTTTACAGACAAGACTCCGGATGGGCTTACCTGTGTTTCTTTCATAAAATTGTGCAAGTGAGAGAAGATCTTTTGGCCCCCGATATCTCAACCTTGATGTCTGGTTCAACAGTAATATAGCTGGCAAACTATGGATTCCATGCCTTGAAAATATGCTGCAGAATTAAACACAAACGAAGATACATCAACACACAATTGAAAGATTGCCCATTAAGTAAAAAATTACTGCTCAATCTCAAATCATCTTCACAAAATAAATAACACAGAAGAGAAACTATTTGACAGCACTTCATGGCTTTAGCCCGGCCAACAAAGAGCCTAGCTAATTCTTGCTGAAAGAAGAATGTAATGTTTACAAACCAACCATGTGACAGAGAAAGTGCATCCATAATTAGCCAAAACTTTAGAATAGGAGATAGCTTTAACCTTGGCAAAGCTGATGATTGCTCAAGTGCCAAATGCTCAACTTGAGGAAACATAGAACTGAGGGTCTCAAATTTAGGAAGTAAACTGTGAGAAAATGGGCACCGTGAAGAATAGAAGAGAACAGAGATATAACCGATCTTCTTCTTGCCAGACAAAACTCCTTCTACGAAATTCCCATCCACCTGAACAAATCAAAACAAGGATTAAATATATGACACAAGAATCTGCAGTTTGCAAAATAGAAAGACCATAAAATAATTCTTTTAAGTTGCTCAGTCCAATTATGAGAATAAAAGACTATTGAAAAAAACCACACCTGCACCTTAAATCCCCTTTTCTGAAGACTAGGTTCTACCAAGTGGCTCCTAGACAAAAATTGTGCCTCTTCCCCAGACAAAAACTTAAGCCCACACTAACTAAGGACCTTAGCTGAAGTGAACTTGTACATATGAACAAGCAGAATTACCTAGGGTCCTAGAGAAGCACAGAGTCTTTTAAACTTATTCTGATAGTGTCAGCTTTCCTGAGGAAAGAATTTTCAATATGCAATTTACCTAAATTTAAGATTCTTTCCTCGTAATAATAGGATACATCCATGATACATGTCATAGCAAGGCGTCTGCATAATAGTGTTGGGTAGAAATTGAGAATTGAATGGAATCTCCTCATTCACGCTAAAATTCATAACATGGCATGGCAGCATCACATTCACATGCGAACTATCTTGTCAGCAGGGAAAAGGACAACTCCTTTCATGATAATTAAAGGGTATGAAGGCATGTCATCACATTAGGATTTTTATTTTTTGATTAATAAGACTACTGCAAGTATATGAACGTCTCAATGCATAAGACAAGGCAAAAAACAGTATCCACAAAGCTTCAATTAAATTGTGAGACTTTAAACTCGCACTGATTACATTTCTGATCTATTTATAAACAAGATGACCTGATACAAGAAAATTAATCCTCGTAAAATCAGAGCAAGTGCTACTTTGGTCTTGGTGCAAGAGAAAGTACAAGACTTGCTTGTCCCCAGAAGCATTCATGGTTTTCCTTCTATGTAATGTTAAGTATAAAATATCTAGACTCAAGACAATCGACAATGAAATCCATTATCAGCTTAGAAGATTACATGGTCGCCCATCCTCTAAAATAGTCAAACTTCAAAGGTTACCGCGCAGTTCCGTGTTTATTTAAGATTATATTATATCAAATCGACCAGTAGACTACCGACATCCAAAGGCCAAATCATCAAATCAGAAACTAGTTCCTTAGACCGAAAATCCATGAATGAATAACATAGGAACAATAGCCTAGAAGAAAAGATTCAGAAACCAACCTACATAGATAGACATCTTAAGTGAACAACCAAGAAGAGAACTATTTAAACATCAGAGAATAAGGGCCAAAATCAGAGAACCATTAATTTCCGAGATAAAAATGATATAATCAATCAAACGAAGGGAAAAAAAAAAGGAAACATACATCCAACCACGAAATGAAATCAAGAAAGACCGATAGAGATGAGGAACATGTACCTGATGAGGTGGATTCGGGGAGATCGATAGAGGACATTGAGATTGAACAGCATGGAGAAACAGAGCTGAGGAGGGATGACACAGAGCCGAAAACCCAGATGAGGATGACGCCGATTGAAACAAAGACAAGGCAGAAATAAAAAGGAGAAGGGAGGGGGCCATAGATATCGAAGATACCATGGAAGAATGGTACGGGTAGTGCATAGAAGAAAACCCGAAGGGTAAAATAAGGAGAATCAAAATAAAAATAGATAAAATCGTTCTCAGATGACAGAGCGTTGATCTTCTATCTTCTCCCTCTCCCCCTTGGATACCAGATCGTCTTCGACAGCTGGGGTTGGAGGTGGCACTGGGTGGGAAGCTTTTTCTGGTCTGTAGGGCTCGTGCAATATTCGGCTCGCTGACTGCGACAAAATGATCCAAGAATCTCCGTTTTCTGTGCCAAATAGATTTTATATATTATCATCAAATCGTTTCTCTCTCCTCCGAAGCTCCCTCGTGCGTGTTCATTACAGAAGAGGCATTGACTTTCTATATTACCCCATTATTATTATTATTCCACAACGGTGAATCGAAATACCTAAAATACTTAATTAAAAATAAAATAATTAAAAAATTTATCATTAAGGTCACGGGGCGGGTTGAAAGATTAAAGATCAAGGATTCAAACTAATGCTTAAAACAATTAAATAGAATTTGATGGCATAGAGAAGTGCATCGTTACTAAATTTTCAATGAAAAATTTTCACCACAGACATAAGCAAGAAAAACACATTTCTAACTGAACGTGATTTATTGTTCACTAAAAAAGCGTGAGGCTAAGTGTGGTTTTAGAAAAACATAAAGTTTTTGTTTGGTACCCAAAAGTTTTAGAAAAACATGAGAGCTAAAACTAAACAATTTGCTTTTTAAGGAAAAATCATGTTTTTTGTTTTTAAAAAAAAATTAAAAACAACAACAACAAAATGTTAGGAGACAGTATACAAATGAATCTTTATAATAATAATAAAAATTAAGTTCACATCTTTATAACGTATGAATGAATTTTTTTATTTTAATTTTAGTTTTAGATAGGCTTTTGAGCTCATTTATTTTTTTTTGGGCAAGTATTGCGAGGCTATTTCTATTTGTATTTACCATGTATCTTTATACCAAAAAAAACCATGTAACTAACGGAGTTAGTACGAGTAGTAAGCGATTTCGTATCGCTTAAATAATATCTTGAATTTGAGACTTGGCGTATGCAGAAAATCTCTATTAGGAGATTCACCCACTATAATTAGGTGCGCGTGCACGACGGGAGTCTAATTCAGATATAGTCGGTGTAAAGTTTCGATGAATCGGTTAGGTGACTAAAAAAAGGAGCCATGCATCTGATTCTAACTACGAGTAACAATTTTAGAAAATAGATAAAAATGAAAATTTTAATTACTTGTTATTTAAGAACAAAACATGGGAGTCGAACAAAAAGATCTATTCAGAGGGAAACAAGAAGATATTTCTTCTGCACCACTGCAGAAGCACTCAAGCAGGCATCGATTTGTATTGCAAGCCAGAAGCCGCGTAGAAAGTGACCATATTCGGAGGAGGTCTTAGGGTTTTGGGAATTAATGATGGATTTGGCGGTGGAGAAGAAAGAACTTGATCCCAACAACAATGCTTCCAATGATAACACTAACAACAGTAACACCGATAATCCTCAAGAAATCCCAGATTCGTCGTCTTCATTCGCATCTGACGGTAACTATAACCCTGATAAAGGAGCTGAAGAACGACAAGCTCGTGACCTTAAAGCTGGCCTTCATCCACTGAAGGTTTTTCTTACTCCGCTATTCTTACTTTCGGTTTAAATATCTGCTGTTTTTCCTCCTTGGAAATGCCGATTGAATTGTTCGAACTTCATTAATTTGTTTTCGTCATTTTCGCTGTAACTTTTAGTTTAAGACGTGTCCGTGGGGCTCTGCTCTCGCAAGATGATATGGTCATCAGTTCTTTAACTTTGATTCCCAATTCAATCTTCATAAATTTCTCTTGAAATCTGGATCCGTTGCTGCTTTCCCTTTTATATGTCGTATAGCTTTTTCTATAAATGTAGCTGTTGATTACAAATCCCTCTCTTTTCTTATATCCCAGTATCTGTTGATAGGATTTTCACTTCTTATATCATCAAATGTTGATAGTCGATTCGACAGTTACATTTTTGGTCTTCCATTTCGTACTTGTAGCCAACCAGGGTATCTCCTTTGTGGGATCTCTTTCATTTTCATTTCAGGTTTTAATTTTATCACTGGGTTCAAAATCTTTCAGGTTAATGTTAAGATTGGTTTTAATTCTAAAAGGAATGATGAAATATTAATGACTTTGTTCGATAGTTTCTCTAAATGATAAGTGTATTTTGATTGTTGACGCTTTAGTTTATTTCCCTATGTGACACTCTCATTCATCTTGTGATGGCTTTTCCTCTTATCAGCACAAATTTGTGTTTTGGTACACTCGCCGAACACCTGGTGTTCGAAGTCAGACATCATATGAGGACAACGTAAAGAAAATTGCTGATTTCAGTACGGTAAAATTTGCCATATCATCGTATCATTAAACTGCAGCTGAATTCTTGCTTCATTGTTGGAATTCTTTCTTGGGACATTCTTTTGATCTGTTATAACTGTTATTTATATATAGGTCGAAGGATGTTGGGTCTGCTATTGCCATCTTGCTCGCCCTTCTTCTTTGCCAAGTCCAACAGATTTGCACCTTTTTAAGGAAGGAATCCGCCCTTTGTGGGAGTTAGATCTTAAGAAGCCTGACATTGGAGTTTCATTTTCAAATGATTGGCAATCTCTGCTCTTTTCCTTTTTTTTTAAATACATAATTTGGTCCTCTATCTGGCCAAAAAAATTTGGCCCTTAAGTGTAAATTTGCAATGACGGCACTATTTTTGTTTTCAGGATTCTGCGAACTGCAGTGGAGGAAAGGGGATTATCCGATTCAAAAAGGTCGTGTCTGGTCGTTTTTGGGAGGACTTGGTAAGTAGAAGTCTTCTGATAATTTCTTTCCTTCGTTTCCCTGTAAACAAGGACTTTGTCTTAGTGGTACTGGAGTTGTTTATAGGGTTGAAGTAGGATTTGAACTTAAATCTCAATAGAGGCCAAAGTTAACGAAATACGTATACTAATAATAGTAATGATAGTAATAATGATGACTTTTTAATTTATCCAAAATTGGAAGGAATTCATATTTTATCATTCTCTATCGCATGCTTCCTTAGTCCCCTCTCATGTTTAAGCCACTTTGCTCTAAATAGGCACTCTGTTTGGATATCAAAATCAATCCCCTTTGGAGTCTATCTTGCTTGGTGATGCGTGATTCCATGATTCTTATGTTCAGTTAGTATTTAGTTTTGTCATTGGACTACAAGTCTTTGACACAGTGCCATGTTTATTTCGATATACGGCTGTAAGTACAGGCTCTCGCCCTGGTGGGTGACCAGCTGGATTATGGAGACAACATATGTGGTGCAGTTCTAAGCATCTAATATTTGGATGTTGTTCATGGCAGGCTGTAATGGGTCTGAGGGATTCGATTAAACGTGTCTTAAAACTTCCGCATAGCTATGTTCTGGAGTACAAGCCTCATGATGCCTCTTTGCGAGACAATTCATCTTACAGAAACACTTGGTTGAGAGGGAAGTAGGGGATATGAGTACAAGCCTCACAACGGTATTTTGTCAAGGCTTATTTTATGATGTCGTTACTGTCACTTGGTAATCATTGGCTACAGTGAATGATAGTTTTGGGTGCGTCCCTCCTCTGTGTCTCCTTAACATAACCGTGTGAAAGCAACAGTTGTCATAATTTTACTGCAGAATTTGGCCTCTCTGTTTTTCCTGTTTTAGCCGCAGAAAATCTTACAAAAAGTAGAAAAAGAAAGAAAAACAGAGGAAACCACCAACATTAGGCAGCAGACAAAGTGCATCAGGGGTTATAGACTCCGTATTTCATCTTTACTTATATTAGTGTGTTTGAAAAAAAAAAGTAACAGTTTAAGTGAAACCCAAACACTAATTTTAATAGTAAATTTTTTTTTGACAAAATTATAGTTTTATATAAATAAGATCTACTAACTTTTAAAATAATTTTTAGATATAAAATATTAAAAATAATCATTTTACTCTTTTGAATTTTTGTCATTTTTTTGTCTCTCTTTTTTTATTTACTATTATAATTTATTTATAAAAGAAGTAATTCTTAAAATTATTTTTTTAAAATTATTTTTCATACATAATCTATTTTATAAAATCTAATCTACAGAATTATTTTGAAATCAATTTTTTTTATAATTGGAAGCAAAATTAAATGCACCAATAGCTTATGTGTGAGTCTTTCTATGTAAATAAAGTTGCTTCATACTATGTTCAAGGCTGTGGCACAGAGTCATAGCTTTCAGTCGGCTGATATATTAATAACAGGGGGAAAAACCTCCTTTATTTCTATTATCTTAAATATAATATTTAATTAATAAATTTATTTTAATATTAAATATAAGATATTAATCTCCTGTTTCTCATTATATATTTTTTTCATATTATTTCTATCCGTGACAAATAAAAATAAAGAATAAAATCAATCTGTTTTGAAATTTGCGATAAGCAAGTCAATTCAAATTGTGAGTGGGTTGAAACTGACTTGTAATCCGTGTAATCCAAAACTAATAAATGAGTGATAGCCTCAATCTCAAGTTCTGAACCAGGGGCAGCTTGCTGTGATGAGTATGGAATTATATGCGAGATATTTAGCGATCCCCCCTTGATATTTCAGGAATGAAGATGAGGATGACGACGACTTGTATAGCTCGCTGCTCGCTGGTGTGACAATGATTGAACCACCATCGCTCTCTTGCATCATGTGCTTTCAAGTTTCCAAAAGCTTCAAACAATACTCCCATTTTCATAGAGTGAAATCAAACTCTCAAGTCTCAAATCTGCTATGGGAATCATTATTCTCTCTCTCTCCCATTACCATCAACCTCCACCGTCTTTTACCATTTTCTGGGTTTCCCTCTTCTTCTCCCCTACTTCTCGAGCTCTTCAATTATCTTTGGGTCGTTGGCGTTGATTGAAGATGGCGTTACTAGGGTAGCATCACAGGGGCAAAATGCGTTTCTGAAACTTTTAAAATAACAGTTTTGTCATTTTATTTCGTATACTAATTCAGACAACTGCGATGTTTTCTTAAAAACAAAATTACTACTATAAGAACAAAGCATAAAGAAAGAGGGTTACGCGACTTCCAAAATAGATCAACATAAACAACACAGAAAAGTGGGCGCCAAGTCATGGGACCCACTTTAATTTGTCATTTTTCACCGTTCATTAATTATTAAGAAAGGGATTGATTTGACGGTTAAAGATGGGGCTTTTACTAATTTCCGTTCTTCTTTGCTATTTATTTATCATCATTCCCATTGGCCCTCAGGCCTTCACTCGCTGGGAACGTTAAAGAAGGAAAAGAAAGGAGGTCTCTCTCTCTCTCTCTCTCTCTCTGCGTTTTACTTTGCCCTTCATATTCTTCCGGTTGTTTATATATATATATATTGTAACAGAACGATAAAAGAGAGATACAGAGAGGGGAAAGATGAGAGAAATAATAAGTATTCATATTGGTCAAGCTGGAATTCAGGTGGGGAATTCATGCTGGGAGCTTTATTGCCTTGAACATCAAATTCAGCCCGATGGCCTGATGCCCAGGTTTATTTCTTTTTTGTTTTCATTTTGTTTCTGTGTGGTTTTGCGCCTAAATGTTTCACCAGCGATTGAAATTCTCGTACTGTTTTATATGATCAATGTCCTTTTACATCCCTGGAAATACGTTCTTCTGGTTAATTCTGTATGTCATCCTTTTTAGCTCCGGTGTTTAAGTTTCTAGTGTATTTCATTTTTATATTTTTGTGGTTCCAAAACATTGAGAACCTCGCGAATCGAATCTCTGAAGTCTGAACTTTATCTTGCTTTAAGTCCTTCATTTTAACTTTTACCCCTTAAAATTACCTATCTCGCTCATCTCTGTTTCTTAATTATTAAGTTTCAGATCCTCCTACAGTCGTTTTATCTTTCTATGACAATTTCTGTGGAGTAACATAATAAAATAATGCTTATCAAGCAGTTGACGCTAGATTTTTTTTTAACCATATTTGAACTTCGTAATTACGCTTCCCCTAGCATTCTGTTTCTAAATATGACAGTGTTTCATGTTATTGTTATTATTAACCGAAATGCTTCTTGAATTGGAATTATTACTATTTTAATGGTTATGAATTTGCCGTCGTAGCGAACTCTCTTTCTTGTTCCTATTCATGAACTTAAAATTACGAGATCCCTTATTTCATGGGCAGAAGAACAGAAGAAATGGAAAGGAAATAAGTAAAAGAACTCTCATAAGTAAACTTCTTCTTTTCCTATTATCACCGGAATATAAATCTTGACATACATCTATAGATTCAATTTGCTAAAATAAGTGAACTGTTGGTGAGATCCTAGAAAACAATGCAATTTGGGGACTGTAGGTGATATTGTATTCCCGTGTTTGGCCCAAATCATGTTGGTTTACCTACTTGCAGCGATTCCTCAGTTGGCGTTGCAGATGATGCTTTTAACACCTTCTTCAGTGAGACTGGTTCTGGCAAGCATGTGCCAAGGGCTGTATTTGTTGATCTCGAACCTACTGTCATTGATGAAGTAAGGTCTGGTCCTTACAGGCAACTCTTTCATCCTGAGCAACTCATTTCTGGCAAAGAAGATGCTGCCAATAACTTTGCAAGGGGACATTACACTGGTAGGTCTGAATTTGCTATCACTCTGTTTTACTCAACAGCGGCACTTATTGGCTTATCTGTGCTGCAGTTGGAAAGGAAGTTGTTGACTTTTGCCTTGATCGTGTGAGAAAATTAGCAGACAATTGCACTGGTTTGCAAGGGTTCTTAGTTTTCAATGCTGTTGGTGGTGGCACTGGTTCTGGTCTGGGATCATTGGTCTTGGAACGATTATCTGTAGATTATGGCAAGAAGTCAAAACTTGGCTTTACCATTTATCCTTCTCCTCAGGTGCTTGCTTAAAATCCTGAGCAAATAAGAATACATAATGTGGATTGTCTAACAGTACTAGTATTGTAAATGCAGATTTCTACTGCGGTCGTTGAACCTTACAACAGTGTACTTTCTACTCATTCTCTTCTTGAGCACACTGATGTGGTTGTGCTTTTGGACAATGAAGCTATATATGATATCTGCAGAAGATCATTGGACATAGAAAGGCCAACTTACAGGAACTTGAATCGCTTGATATCTCAAATTATCTCTTCCTTAACCACTTCCTTGAGATTTGATGGGGCAATTAATGTAGACGTCACTGAGTTCCAGACAAACCTTGTGCCATACCCTCGTATCCATTTCATGCTCTCATCTTATGCCCCTGTAATCTCAGCTGAAAAGGCCTACCATGAGCAGCTATCAGTTCCTGAGATCACCAGCGCCGTCTTCGAGCCATCAAGCATGATGGCTAAATGTGATCCAAGACATGGAAAGTACATGGCATGCTGCCTCATGTACCGTGGAGATGTTGCGCCCAAAGATGTCAACAGTGCTGTTGCTACTATCAAGACAAAGCGCACCGTTCAGTTTGTTGACTGGTAATTGAAATTCCCTGCCTAATCCTTCTGTTTCTGTCGTTTTCTTTTGACATGGCTATCTAACTAAGATATATTCAAATATTATCGGGCTCAATTGAGGTAGCTCTTTGAAAGGTATTTTGTGTATTCACATACATTTAAACTTGAGCTCGTATTTAAACAACCAAAACCCCTACTACTATTATAACACCTATTTCTGTCATGCCATATACCAAATGCTTAAACAGAAGAATGCTGAAAGTATTCTTCTATTGGGGCAGGGAAGAGAAGAGCATAATAATATTTGGACTTGAAATTCTGTTTAACATGATCTGAAGGTTTTATTTTGGTGACTAATTGTAGGTGTCCTACTGGGTTCAAGTGTGGGATTAATTACCAGCCTCCAACAGTGGTGCCCGGAGGTGATCTTGCCAAGGTGCAGCGAGCGGTGTGCATGATAAGCAATAACACGGCAGTGGCTGAGGTTTTCGCTCGTATCGACCACAAGTTCGATCTGATGTATGCGAAGCGAGCATTTGTGCACTGGTATGTGGGTGAGGGAATGGAAGAAGGTGAATTCTCAGAAGCCCGTGAGGATCTCGCTGCTCTTGAAAAGGACTACGAAGAAGTTGGGGCAGAAGGCCTCGAGGAGGAAGAAGAAGATTACTGAAATTAAATCTTTCCTTTCAGCTTTACCTGCCTACATTATCTCTTTTCTTATCCCTCTGGGTTGTATCTCAAACACTGCACAATCTTTGTGGTCATGTGGCTTTGTTATTGATGATGATTCCCAATTAGAGATTTGAGATAATTTATCTACATGATGCATGATGGCAGTTTCTCAATCAATTGCTCGCTTCTTTTGGAAATCATGCGGCCGGTTATTCAAAAACTGGATACCCTGCAACTTAATGGACACTGGATGTTTAACTTCGCTGTATCATCAATATCAATATAAAATTTATAATAAGCAGACAAATTCGGTTTTCCTGAGTTTACTTATTAGACAAATTCTACTATTTTCAAATAAATGTACAAAACTCCTATTCCTGAATATAGGATCTCATCTAAAAGCTTTTCTTATTTTTAAATACAAGATCTTCTATAAAAAAATAGAGAAAATATCTCTTATTAGTGAGTTGCTTGCTGGCTTGAGCCTTGCTGCAATATTTATTGCAAATAGAGAGAATTAAAATTATATTCGAAATACAAGGGCAGTTTTGGAATGTCTGAAGAAATTTCTGAGAAAATCAAGATATTAAATTAATTTAAAGTAATTTGATTGATTTTTGTAATTTGATTAAAAATATCTTATAAAAAAATGGAAGGAGCATTAACTATTTTTCAGGCTTTATATAATAACACACAAGGTTTGGCATATTAAACAATTAATTTCCATTGTTTTTTTTTTCTTCTGTCACTAGTTATTTAGGATTAGATGTTTGTTGAACTTAGAAAATGTATCCAAAATTAGGAGGAGTTGTTATAAAATTTATTTAAACTATCCATTAGCTCATAAGAAAGCAAAGAAAGTTTCTCTGTTCTTCTAAATTTAAAAACATTACAAAACGAAAAAAAAATATAAATGAAATAAGAAAAAGTAGTTTACTCATTGAAAAAATAACTGTACGCATATTGTGATTATGAGGGGGTGTCGTCACCTAAAACAACGTGGAGCAGGCCTTTTTAGGCTATCAGCAAAACTTAATCCTGTCTCTATAGATTCCACGTATAAGCAATCTCTTAATTTTTTTAATTATTAGTTAATAATTAATTCAAGAACATTCCTAGAACCAGTTACGAATTGAAGGAGTTGTATGATGCAAAGAGTAGTGCAATATCATATCTATGAAAATTGACCTGTTTAACTCGACTTCTTCCCCTCAATTTTGGCTCAGAATTAGGAGATAGTTTCGGGAACAAGTCATGGTCTCTGTCTTTGCCTACGAAAGAATGGTTCCATGTGATGCTGACCATAATTCTATATTCCGACAGCTTGTATTATACTCTTCATTAGACGTTCACTTTGAATCCAGCTTCAGATTCACTTCACAGTAGCGGTGAATAGTTCGGCTTGTGGCTTAGTACAAAACTTAGAAATTCAAAAACTCAAACTTCGAAAGCCATCTTCACTTGATAGATAGTCCATATCATGTTTCAATAGAGGCTTACATGGGGTTAGACTTGTAAGTCAATTTCTACTTCAAAGTTTTAATCATTTTTACTTCACAGTTAAACTATTGGAATTATTCAGCTGGCTGTTTCTGCAGGCTTTGCCTCATTGTGATCCTCATGAGCCAAATGGCATAAAAGGATTAAGAAAGCACAGTCAAATAGAAGACCTATTGGGTCCACAAGAGCAGGTAAAACTGACGTCCTTCAATGGTGAGCAAGAGGTGAACATATCTCTGCAAGTTTCTTTATTTGGCCATTTTTCTAATGGCTCACCCATTAAGGGTTGGGAAATGAAACTATCATTAGTAATCATCTTCAATTCCATAATGTTATACTATGTCTACGGTGTTGGAAATTGTGCCCTAGGGGCCAATCATTGTATCGGGTTATCACATTATTTGCATGTTTACTGTGATGACCATCCTTGGATAACTCGTGATCTTATCCTAAATGTCCCTGGTCGGTCATCTATGCGGGAGCAGAGATGAAATAAGACCAGTATGACTTTGAAGATATATAGAGATATAAATCAAAGTCATAGGCACATGTAAGAGTACAGGGTGCTGGACCGACCCGCTATGAGAGAGCTGCATGGGTTAAGTCATAAGTTTCTCTCATATACAAGCCATGTCACTATGCCCTTTGACCTGAGATCATCATGGATTCCTACATGACAAACGCTCATCTTTGACCTAGTCAAAAGTCACTTTTGACCGAGTGATCATAAAGGCTATGCTCGGGCTTAGTGGTTTTTCATGCGGAGGAATGTGAATGGTCAAGATGGAATTTGTCCCTCACATTCGTAGAGAGATATTACTGGGCCCCTCGATGAGTGAGTCTGAGAAATGTATGGCCATACTGGAATGGAAGGGTAGTTCCATTTCTATATTCAGACTACTCAGGGATCGAGAAAGTAACGGTCAGGAACAGGAGGATGACGTTCACCATGCCTCATCCTTGACCGAAATATCGTGTGACAAAAGGGACGTGATATGGTTGTATGAAAGGTTACATCGTTTATCGATCCTCATATGTTTTGGGTAGTCGTAATGCCTTGCTAGAGACCGCTTACGACTTGTGGGTCAGTATAGTAACTGGGCCACTGCCAACTTCATATGGGCCTACAGGGTCGCACACAAAACAGCCCAATGCGAGCTATGATGTCCAGATTCATTGAATCTAAGAGATGTCTAAATTCAATGAATAATCTAGGGTGGATATATATTTTATATATATATATATAAATTAGTTTATATATATATTATATAAATAATATAAGAGATATTTGTAAGATTTAATTTATAAGGATAAATTAAATCTCTATCATTTTTGAATTTGAATTTAAATGGATATGATCTATTTGAATTTGAAATTCAAATTGATAAGATATCTCAATTTTGATTTATGAGAATAAATCAAATATAATTCTGTCTTATCTTTATTTTAAATTAAATAAATAGGTGAATTAAATCTGTGGGACGGATTTAATATAAACCATATTTATTTAATCAGTTTCTTATTAATTATGCAATATATGATATTGTATTAATTCAGAATTAATATAAGATTAATTCTGAAGCCCGGCCCTATTAGAAGCCCGATAGCTTCCTATATATTTGACATTAGGAGCTAGGGTTCTAGACACAATAGATCTCTTCACACACATTCAGTCGTGAGAAAAGGGGGCAGGGAGAGTGCAAAAGGTTTGCATATAAGAAACTGCCGAAATAGAGACGGTGAGGACGGAATCTCCAGAAAGCCTTAGAGGGACAAGAGGCGCTAGCACGTCGTTCGCAATTGGAACGCTGTTCGTGTGGATACCGGTAGAGGAAGCCGATCTGAGCTGTCGACTTCTACGATACGGCCAGACACGAAGAAAGGTCGCGACCATAACACACTTAGGTCGCGACCAAACGGGCATCTGAACGTCAGAAATCCGAAAAGAGGAGACAGGTCGCGACGTGAAGTTGAAGAGGTCGCGACTAAAAGCTCCAGAGGCGACAGGTCGCGACTAGAAGCAGAGTAGGTCGCGACTACAAACTCCAGAGGCGACAGGTCGCGACTAGAAGCTGAGGAGGTCGCGACTGAAAGTTCCAGAGGCGAGGAGTCGCGACTAGTGGACACTGAGGTCGCGACCAAAGCTTGAAACCGAAGGTAACACTTCTTTCTCCTTGACTTAAACACATTCGGTAGATCCTGGCTGGGAATGGAAAAATTTTTAAAGTTAATTTCCGCTGCGTGTCTTCCAATTCCCTACATACGGTATATTCATTTAGAGAAACAAAAGCATGAACAATTCGAATGATTGAAATGCATGCTTTATAGAGAATATAATAAGATCGGCAAGATTAATTTTTATTGGCCTTTTCTTGTAATATACAAAGGAAATTTCGAGGGAGTGAAATTCCAATTGCCTCCAAATGTCCAAATTCTACTATTAAAGGTAGAGAGATAGAGACTGTTGTGGTATTTGATCAAAAATGGAAAAGAATAAGGGAAAAGAGGAAAGAATGAGAGAAAAAGAAGAAGAACATAGGGAATTCAGTAAGGGAGAAGGGAAGGGAGATTAACGAAGGATAGTCACCAAGAGAAAACTGAAGAATGTATTACTGCATTGTCATTTCTGTCTCCCTTGAATCAGGTATGTTTCCACTATTTATAGGCTTAGGCTCTTGCTTTGCCGCCGTGCCGTACATGCTTATATATGCTACAGTAAATGCTTATATATGCTACAGTAAAACAATTAGTAAATTTTCATAACAATACCCCCTCCCAAAAGAGATCCTTGCCCCCAAGGATCAAGCAAGATCAAAAAATACAAATCTGAAAGCAAAACGTAGGTTTTAAGTTCTGGCAAGTCAGTGACGAATTCTCTGTGGCTTGGACCCAAAAGTTGATTCCTTCAAATTGTATTTATTCCTGCAGCATTGCACACTTCATTTCTTTCTTTTCTTCCTACTTAGAGAGCAAACCCTCCCAAAAAGCATTGTAATTAATTCTCCTTTGAACCATTCTAGCATCAGTATTCTTGTTGGAGAAAAATTTAGAAATGAGACCCATTTCTGAAATGACCCATAGTTAATAGCACCCAAAGGAATTGTAAAGCCCAATTGTAATTCTGTTGGGTTTTCCTCCCCGATGCCATCTTCTAAGCCCATATGCCCATATGGTCTTACTGAATTTGCTGGACTTCCATAGTATTTCTGCCACTTAAAGAAAGTGGTAGCCAACTGTACAATACATGAAAAAATAGTAATTGCAGCAGGTTGAACAGTGCTGGAGATAAGGAAATTAGGCAACCCGATCATTCTGAATATCACCAACCAGGACCCACTTTCACATGATGTCTGTTTCCTAACCTCACACCTATCTCCATGGTACGAAAGAGCTTGAAACTCTTCAGCAAAGTCAAAAGTTGAGGACCCATTAATTCCAGAGCTGATTTTCGCACTCTCCACTTCTGTATTCGAAGAAAATGACGAAGCATAGCCTCCATCTGCCAGCAACCCTTGGGTCTTGAAGTTGAAGGTCAAACTGCTTTCAATATCGATGAAAGAGTCTTGGTCAGTCTTGAAATCACCTTCTTGCTTTGCGACGGGTTGTGGGGGTTCTGGAAATTTTTCTTGGAGTCCATTCTTGATCGGTAGGACCATCTTTTTCTTGCTCCGCCACAGCAAAGAGATCTCCTGCACTCTGGCCATGCGTCGCGCCTCCAGCAGAGTCCTGGGATCAAATAATCGGACTGAATCGGCTATTTCTTCCTTCAGTGCTCTCACGTACGCATCTACCAGATACAACTCAGACAAATCAAGCTTGGCCGCGATTGTGTCAAAACGCATGTTGAATTCTTCCAGCGACTCCGTCTATCTGATATGCACTAACTCTGTTATGGGCTCCTCGTATCTTGGGCATTCCATTCTGGATAGACGAACTTGATGCCTCTCGTCACCATCGTCATCATTCCTCGGGTGGCCGTTGCGGTGAGGCGCACCCCGAACCATATCACGCATCTTCTGCGACAAGGTCCCTAGCTCTTGACGAATAGAGCATCCCATCATCTGCATTTCCTCTCGGAAGCCCAATATCATTTCTTGCAGGTCATCTACCTTGAACAATTGCTGCTCCACATTCTGTAGCCTGCAGTCCATCGTTCTTGCTACTTGTTATCAGATTAGGTCATCGGGTTAGATACCACTTGTTATGTTTCTTGATGAAATGTGACAGAAAAGAATAGACAAAGGAAGAAGAAAGATTCAAGAAGCTCTAAAGAAGAAGAAGAGAAGAGAAAATAGAAGAAAAGAAGAATCTGCGAGGACTCTGATGCAAGAGGTATTACTGAAGTGTCATATTTCTTGCACTTTCTTGCCGACTGTTTTTTTTTTTCCAATCAGTGTGGCACAGTGGAGAGTCCAAGGAAAGAGTGCTCTGATACCATTTGTTGTGGTATTTGATCAAAAATGGAAAAGAATAAGGGAAAAGAGGAAAGAATGAGAGAAAAAGAAGAAGAACATAGGGAATTCAGTAAGGGAGAAGGGAAGGGAGATTAACGAAGGATAGTCACCAAGAGAAAACTGAAGAATGTATTACTGCATTGTCATTTCTGTCTCCCTTGAATCAGGTATGTTTCCACTATTTATAGGCTTAGGCTCTTGCTTTGCCGCTGTGCCGTACATGCTTATATATGCTACAGTAAATGCTTATATATGCTACAGTAAAACAATTAGTAAATTTTCATAACAGAGACAGTATTCACGTTTTGGAGATTGGGGTCAGTGATGAAGACTGAAGAGAATCAGAACTGCATGGATATTTTACAGATTGATTACTAAAAAGAAGTGGTCCCTGCTGACATTCAGAAAGAAGTTAGAAAAACAGAATTTCAAACCTCACTAAAGTTATCTGCTGATGTGATCCCAGACAATCCTAGATCATATAGATGATGGTAAAGAAATACTGAATTGGGATACTGGAAATCAACATTTCAAGGTCCTATAGACCCTCAAATTTAACAGAACAGTGAACACAAGGGTGGAAGATCCCACAGAGCTTCATTGGAGTCCTTAACAGTTTCCATGTACTCTTGCACTCCATTAATTGCATAGAGTGAAGCTGATATTTGCCTCTCAACTTTCATCCTTTCAAATTCTAAAAGATCCAAGTCAGCAATATTAGACAGTCCCCCATCAGTCTTAGGAATATCTGAAACCTGAGCAAAAGAAAACCGATCAAAAACCGGTCCAAAACCACCCCATGAGAGATTGGACGTCGAACCCAACCCAAATTCCTCCTTGCAATTGCTCATATCTGGTTTATAAGCATCATCAAACAGATTGGCATCTTGGATTGTCCCACTAGAAAGCGAGCTGTCATTGTTGTCAGTATTATTGCTAGAACTACTGCTAATACTAGTACTACTAGTAGTGCTAGTATTGGTGCTTCTGGCTTTAGGGGCAGAGGCTGCTACCACACGATCTTGTTTTTGTTGTTGTTGTTGTTGTTTAGTTCCTGATTTTCTGTTGTTGAGCAGATTTCTAATCCGAGAGGCGAGAGGAGAATCCAAGGAGACATGGGTGATGAAGTTGGTACGAGTGTTGGCTCCTCGAAGAAGGCAAGCAGCTTCATCATAGGCTCTGGCAGCCTCCTCTGCAGTCTCAAATGTGCCAAGCCACATTCTTATCTTCTGGGTTGTGTCTTTGATCTCAGCTACCCATCTCCCTGAAGGCCTCTGCCTAACCCCTACAAACTTGTTTGGGTTGCTGCGGCTTCTGTTTCTTCCTTTGAATTTCCCTCCTTTGCTGATTGGAATGCCTGCTCTCTGATGTTGCTGCTTTGGCTGCTGGAATTGAATTTCCATCACTACTGTTGAGGCTTGAGAAAGTGGGAATTGAGAGACAATGTTTATGGGATCTTCAGATGATAGGGGGAAGGCTATTCTTCAGCTTCATGTAGTTATTTTGCGGGTTGTGAGATTATATACGATTGAAGGGTTGATGAGAATATTGAGAGCAAGTGGGTTTGAGATGCTCATATTTTAAATTTTGTGTGTGATGTTGACAGCTTACCTTTCAATTGCTTCTTTGACTTCCACAAAAATGACCGCCATCCCTGTCTTGTCTGTTAGAGTTTTACTTAACTGGATTTGTACCCTGTTCGTTTTCTCACGCATGCACCAAAAGAAGAATAAATTCTTCTTCACCCAAGATTTTGACTTAGTTCTTGCATTCTTGCATTGTCTCACAAGGTGCAATATACCCCTACTTTAATGTCAATGATTTTGTTTTCCAGTTGTCAGAAACTAAGCTCCACTAGACTACTCAGTAGATTTTTGTTTGGAGATTCCAAGCAATATTTCTATGCTAGTCAATAATTAGAAACTAATCTTCTCTAAAGATATAAAGACCAGCTAAATAAATTTTACCTCTCTCGATAAAATCTTTCTTAAGTAAAAGGCCTAATTTAAACCTAATACATCATCTTTCTTTAAGGACCTTGGTAGATTTACTCCATTGATTTCAATAATACTGCTGAACTATGAACCCTAGTCCAGTATCCAGAAATGTCACAAAATAATACCAATCGATCCATGTTCAATATGGGAAATTACTCTGAAGCAACAGTAAAATAACATATTTCATAGAATCACCGAAACATCAGTCAATTAAAAAAAAAAAAACCGAGAAGCTAGGTCAGGATTAGGGTTGAGGGTACCGACTACCGAGTCATTGTCCTTTGCTTCTGCAAATGTTGCCAAGTCAAAAGGAGTTGAAAGGATAAGCGTGAAGGCACGAAGGAGCGCCATGTGGAGCCTCCACAGCGATCCTGCAGATAGATACTTCCATAAACAAAGAGACTGAGAATTTTAAAAAACCATTTCTCGCTGCACACTATTGTGGCGGACCAATTCTAGGTTTATAAAATTTTATGTTCATTAATTGTTTTTTTGTGACAAAAAGTTGTTTATTAATTATATCTTGTCGTGCGAGCTGCGTTTGTTGTAACCTCCTCCCCACGTCACGAACAAATTTCAATTCTCGCTGCTTTTTCCTCCATTGTTATGTTTATTTAATCCTAAGATTCTTCTTAATCCATAAACTAGTTAATCCCTGTTTATCATATCATTATCTGAGACATTGTCTTATATACTTGTCGTCGTCTTTGTTTATGGGTTGAGAGAGAGACAATTAGCCAACCTAATAACAAATTTCAGTCTTAGTTTTGATTTAAATCGCGAGATATTTGTTTTTAATGGGCTTAAAAAAGTTCAGGTTTGTTCTTAATACGCTACCAACATGTGGAAAGTGAACTAACGGGGATTGGTCTAAGTGGTAAGTGGCTTAATATCGTTTAAGCGAGGTCTCGAGTTCGAGCCTTGATGAATGCAGAAAATCTCCGTTGGGAGACTCACCCACCATAACCAGGTGGGCGACACGGGTCGGATCCGGATATAGTCGGGGCAAAACTCCGGTGAACCGGGTGGGCAACAAAAAAAAACATGTGGAAAGTGACACAAGTATTTTATTTTTGTTATAAATTTTTTTAAAAATTAGTTGGGCTAAGTTACCTTTTAAAAATATGACAAAGTTTCTTGTTTTTAGATAATACTAATATCAAGTAAGATGAGCCGTTTATTACCCTCAGACATAAATCTAAATATCTAAAAATTAAAATATCTTTTTAAATATCACGACTAGAACTATAACAAAATAATATTCCTAACAAATATAACAAATATTTCTATTATCGAAGAAGTAGGTATTTAAAATTCAAATTTAGGCCCACAAATAAAAAAATTCACAGCAATCATGTTATTATTTTGAAAAATAACTAGTTGGGTATATTTAATTAATTGATATAAAATAGTAATAATTAAATGAAACATTTATCAAGTTGGGTATAATTGTGTGTAGAAAAATGCAATTGGGTATGAATTTGTTTGAAATTAGTTTTAGTTTTGATTTAAATCGCGCGATATTTGTTTTTAAGGGCTTAAAAAAGTTCACGTTTGTTCTTAATACGCTGCCAACATGTGGAAAGGGACACAAGTATTTTATTTTTGTTATAAAATTTTTTAAAAATTAGTTGGGCTCACTTACTAATTTAAAAATACGATGAAGTTTCCTTTTTTCTTAGTAATACTAATATCAGGTAAGGTGAGTCGTTTATTACCCTCAGACAAAAATCTAAGTATCTAAGAGTTATAATATCTATCTAAATGTCACGACTATAACTATAACAAGATGAGATTCCTAACAAATGGAACAAGCATTTCTATTATCGAAGAAGTAAGTATTTAAAATTTAAATTTTGGCCCACAAACCAAAAAATTCACAGCAACCATGTTATTATTTTGAAAAATAACTAGTTGAGTATATTTAATTAATCATATGAAATAGTAATAATTGAATGAAACATTTATCAAGCTGGGTATAATTGTGTAGAAAAATACAATTGGGTATGAATTTGTCTGAAATTATAAACTATAAACTGACAACACTTGCGACGATCGGATGCGCCCGTTTGGATTGTTTAGATTGAAATGATTTCACATAATATGAAATAGACATGTATTTTAGGATTTTCTCTCATAAAATATAAAAGTACTTATTTTAAGCTGAACTACCACTATGGATTTTATTATATGTCACTTATAATTTATTCTCACATGCTAATAAATGAATTAAATATGATAATCTTATTAACCTATCTCTCTCCATACTTAAAAATCGTCCTCACTTTTTTCTATTTTTAAATTAAATAAAAATAAAACTAGAAAACATTAATTAATAGTCCTACAAATAACTTATATTTATAATTAAATATTTTTTATGACTTATAATAAGGCTAGTATAACTCGTCTCAAATTCTTATGCAGCAAAATGAAAACATAAGTTGTTGGACATTCTTTATGTCTTGGGAGGATCAATCTTTAAACTATCAGTTAGGAGATACTGTATATTTTTTTCAAAAAAAAAAAAGTTGTTGGATATTATTTTTTTTTATTGTTCATCCGGTTCATTGGAGTTTTGTCACAACTACATCTAGATCAGACCCGAGTCGCATACCTGGCTATGGTGGGTGAGTCTCCCAACGTGGATTTTCTGCATATGATAAGACTCGAACTCGAGACCTTACTTAAATAATACCGAGTCGTTTATCACTCGGACTAACCCGTTGATAGTTGTTGGACATTATAAAACTGAATGAAGAATAGCTGGAACCACCAAAGAGGTGGGCTAGACCACTTTAAATATGGTTTTTTTATTTGGGCCAAACGAAATTAGAAATACAATTAATATTTTAAAGTATTTTTTTTTTATGGAGTTTTGCCCCTCTACGGACGGACTCAAACTTCCCTCAGTACTCAGCAATGGCATACAATCTCTCTCCTCCATCAGCTCTCTCATCTTTGGACGCATTTCTCTATCTCCTACCCCACCCACCACCGTCCTCTCCATCACTTTTCCTCACTCTCCTTGCCCCCTCATCCTTCCTCCATTAATAAATTGGTCAAATTAAAAGGGAGAGTGAGTGTGGGAATTGAAGAAATGGAATGGGAATGAAAGGAAAGAAAATTCTGCGGCGAGAGCGGGAGAAGAATACCTTAAAAGAAAAGGTGAAAATTGGGGGAGTGAGTGGCATGGGGGAAAGTTTGGTTGAGTAAAATAAGTTCGGGATGTTGGATATACTTTTATCTAAAAAATTACGCTCTTTCATTTTCTTAAAATGGCCTCATTAAGTTGTCCCTAAACTTTGTTTTTTTTTTAAAAAAGAAGAAATTTATGACGTTAAAATATCAAATCCTCAGACATACCAAAAAACAATACAATCAACATAACACGTAAGACGCCTACACGGTATTCTAGCCTAATTAATTATCATCAGATGCAAGTGAATAACATAGAGCTTCCTCTCAAAAACCGTAGATCTTCTCGTTCTGGTACTTAAATTCATCGTAGATCTTCATATAAAAGGTCTATCAAATTTTACAACCATTCATGATATGATAAAGCATAGGGACAAAAAAATAAGTGGTGTAATCAGTAATGGAAAACTAACAAAATGGTTCAGAGACTGTTAAGAAAAGAAAAGGAACGAAATCAAATATACAAAGTGTGCTTTGCTTAAATATACGAGAGTTGTAACTCCTTGCGCATCATCCGCTTTTATTTAATCTCACTTGGTAGCTCCTCTTTGATCTCAGCTGGTTCGTAAGTTAAAGAAATATTGCCAATAATTGAAGCCCTGTTTGATACAATAGAACATTAGATTTTTAAGAACTAAGCATATATTAGGCTTGTCGGTGTTTCTTTGCCAGTCTCAGAGGGGTTTTCTTGTCGGTGGTTTTTTTTTATTGCATGCTTATGTGAAATAACCAAGCAGCGATATATATAGCCTGCATGCTTTCAGAAAGTGGAGAAAAAATCGCAAAAGCGAAAGAGGAAAGACCAGAAGGAAGCCTACTAAGTGTATATAATGGAGACACAATTTTAGGGTGCAGAGACAAAAACATAAAACACATCAAATGCTGAAAGCAAACCTGTCACTGTCTTCATCGACGTTAGCATCAGAATCTGGAGCATGTAATTAATATACTTACATGAGGCTTCCCATGTAACTTTGCTCATGGATCGGCACTCGTGCTATTTGATTATAAACAACATTTCTGAAAATGGATTTAAACAAAGTGGCTGCCTTTATCCAAGCCAAACAGAAGAATTGACAGAGAGAGAAAACACATAATCTGCACACGAAGTAATTAAATTATTCTACCATGTCATGTAGTTGCTGTTGGAGTACAGGAAGTTGGCTCACGATCCTAATAACTACTATACATAAGGTGGTAGGATATCGTGAAGCTATATAGATTTATCCCCAAAATAAAGTTTTTAGCTTTTTAAGTTAAAGACAGGATATATGCCGGAAATATTTTTTGTCAATTCACTGCGTTGGCATGGCTTTCACGCAATATTCTAGCTTTGCGTTCAAGCCATCAAAGTTTTCCTCATGTCACAAGAGCTTTTTTACTCGCAAAAAATTTAAAAAAAATATTTTTTTACATTAATAACAATTATATTTATAAATTATACATTTTATTTTATCAGAAGGAAAAAATAAAAATTCAAATATAATATTTTCCCTTTAGTATTCCAATAATCGTCCCTGGGGGTGGGGATGGCAGATTTTCTACTTTCCGGTGATTCACTCCTTATTAAAAATGTCTCGGAATATTTCATCCCATCACTATATATTATTCATATGTTAATTATTGGTATAGTAGTGTATATGATACTTCCTCAATAATTTGTTTTCATTTGAGCCATGCCCCGCTTGATTAAAAAAAAATATATATATATATCATAGGAGTATATAAAATGTATATATGTTAAGCATCAATCAAAGAGAAACAGTAATAAATTAAGAAGAAGGAATTTTGATGCAAATTATTTATCCACTTCTCTCTTGGCTATTGATAAAGTGGGGTCACTAGGCTCCTGTTAGAACCGTCCTATTCGCTCACTGGGAAGATGACAGAAGAATTTCTGTTGAGCCATCTTTTGGATAATATGACTACACGAATTATATATGTGTGTGTGTATCGGTCTAATGTGTAGACCGGGTCAAAATTCAAATACAAATACTGCTTTTCCATATCTGGTTTTCAATTTTATTTTGTGCCTTCGCCAACCTCTTCTCTTTTTCAGGTTACGTCTGCCTTTATAATACTTGCCTGCCACCATGAAACCCTAGCCATATATCTACGACTGGGGATCACTTGTCATCGTTCCATATACATATATATAATTAACAAGCAATCCCAGTATCCCAACACATATATAAGCACAGAGAGAGAGAGAGAGAGAGAGAGAGAGTCGAAGGAGAAATGAGGAGTCCAAGGGTAAAAGGCCAGATCACGCCATGTTGTAGCAAGGAAGGGATAAAGAGAGGACCATGGACGCCGGAGGAGGATGAGGTTCTGGCCAATTTCGTCAAGAAGGAAGGAGAAGGACGGTGGCGCACGCTTCCCAAGCGGGCGGGGCTGCAACGCTGCGGCAAGAGCTGCCGTCTCCGATGGATGAACTACCTTCGTCCCTCCGTCAAGAGAGGCCATATCGCTCCCGATGAGGAAGATCTCATCCTTCGCCTCCACCGCTTGCTGGGCAACAGGTAATAATTAGTAAATACACTTAATAACCCTCTCGATCCACCATGCTTAGCTTCTTCATCTACTAATTTCTCCGTAATTTTTAGGGTTTTACTGAATCCTCTTCTTCGCGTCTTTCTTTTTAGGTGGTCTCTGATAGCTGGGAGGATACCTGGAAGGACCGATAACGAGATTAAGAACTACTGGAATACCCATCTCAGCAAGAAGCTCATAAGTCAGGGAATAGACCCTAGGACTCACAAGCCCTTACTCACTTTGGACAATAATTCCAAATCTCAACAAGCATATCATGAATCCAATACAAGCACATACAGTAATCCTCAATCATCTCCACCAGAGATTGTTAATCAGACAGATGCTATCCAAAATAACAGTACTTCTGTCCCTGTTGGGAATAATTTGGGAACAAGTAGCGACAAAGTAGTGAGGCTCGAAAATGGGGTTGAGGTTGAAGAGGAGGTTGGGAAGATCATGGGGGAGGAAGATACACTATCTTCGTTTCTGGAATCTTTGATCAACGACCACGAAGTACCTGGGAATCAACAGACGCAGGCTGTCGACCACCACGTGTTTCCTGTTCCACCGCCACATCCAGTGGTGGCTTCTTATTCGCAGCAATTTTTCGATCTTTCCTTTTGGGAAGCTGAATTCCAGAGTTTTGGAGGAGATCAACAGTATGGTTGCCCCTTCAGGTAATCATCACTCGCTATATATATATATATATACTTGTGAACCAACATATATATAGAACAATTATATATGCGGGTAATATGTATATTAATTAATTTGTCCAACAACAACAACAGTGCTTTGCTTCCTTATTGTGTTTTGGATAAGGGTCATGTTCCTTATATAGTGAACGAGTCAATCAGGGAAATTGTATGCTGTAAGACTACCATACACACACATATGATCCTACGTACAGTCTCTTAAAGGCTGTAGAAATTGTGTCAGGTTTGTTTTATACTTTCTTGTGTTGTAAAAGTACATTCGACATATTTAATTAGCATTTTAAATATTTCTATACAGGACAGTAGATTTTAATTTCCTTGCTTTTTTCTTCAAGAGCCATGATATACAAAAGCCTGACAAACACAAAATGATTCTTCGTCAACTTCGACACGTACGTCCGTGTGCGCGTGTTGATTCTATAACTAAAAGGAAAAGATGGGATCATCTAAGGATGGTTAATAATACAACCCAATCACCCAGATAAGTTGATTAATCCGATTGGAGAAGATGAGGGATATCATTATGAATTATGAGGTTATGAACTATATGCATGTTCGTAAGTTCTGCTCCTATGAATTACATGTTTTATCAGACAACAATATATGTAATTAATAAAACCCCCCCACAGAGGCTTTTTTTGCATTCCCAGTGTGAGGGTTATATCTCATTGTTACTCATCACTAGCTATATCCTACAAATCAACACAACCCTCTGACCTGAGAACGTGCATTAAATATTTATGGCGCACCCGTTTAATTTGTGTGTGTTGTATTCTCCAATAGTTATATATGAAATTTGTCATTTGACATCCAAAGCACAGACATCAAATATTCCTCCGTATTTAATATATAACATAATTAAAAAAATAATATTGATCATAAATATAAGATATATTTCTTTTATTTATCAATTTTTTTTTCTAAATTATCCCAATTGATATTTTCTTAACAATAATCAAATAAAAAAGTGAGTTAAGGAAGATTATTAGGTTATTTTAAAAAAATTATATCATATGAACTAATTTTTTTAATCTAATTAAATTAGTTAAATATATTCTATATTAAGAATTAAATGAGAAAATAAGTTCAAGACAGCACATATATACTTTGAATTATCATGTAATGGGGTCGTATTATATATCTAGCCTTTCTCTAAACATATAATAAACATCTTCGCAGAAATCCCTTGCTGCCACTAATAAAGATATTTTATCACTTAAGTGGGATTAACATGTCAAACCAATTCCAATACCTACCATACCTTTTCCCCTTGTGTGTGAGTTGTTGTACGTTGATTGATGTTTGAGGTGATATTGACCGAGAAAAATGGAGCATTTGAATTATAAGTAAGCACGTACACATTTATCAACCTTTTAAGTAAGAAAAGGAAAAATAAAACAGATTATATTTGAAAACGAGACTAATAATCAACATTTAAAGTGACCATCGTATATATAAGAGTGAAAATGAAAGTAATATAATGATGATGATATCGGGATTTAAATGATGCGTACAAATTATTTTCGAAACGGATGAAATTAAATGACAGACAGACGCGCGCACACACACAAGGGGAGAGGAGAGAAGAAGAAGAAGTGATTAATTTTATAAATATATATACTTGTTAATGAAACCCATACCAACATATTAATTATATAACAATTTTACTGGCACGTTAACAATTATATGTAATAATAGCATGAAAGCAGGAATGCAGAGGAGCAATTCCGACTGCTGAAGTCTAACTAAGAAGGAAAAACATTCACATATCTATGCATCTCTATATGTTGGTGAAAGTCTCTCTCATCACGTAAAAACTGATATCATTTCTCAGAAGCGTGAGTGCGTAGTTCTCTCTGATCTCCTGTAAAAACGATAACTACTGAAACAAACAACGTATCTAATACTGGATTCACAATTTGTGTAAACTAAACATGTTAAAGATGATACGTAAACTAAGTTAATGTTATAAGATCGAATAGAGAGATACATACCAGGGAAACAAGAAACAAAGGGAGAACAGCAAGAAAGTTTGGAAAATAATGAGAAGTTGGGGTGGGTAGCTGAGTTTTTGTAGAGGGAAAGGGCCGTCTGTTGCAGGGCACGTGATCATATAGAGGCAATGCGGCCAATTACCAAACATTCTAAAGCCCCAACTCATGGGAGATAGATAGAGAGAGGCGTGCGGGGTTTGGTACTTCGATCGGTTTCTGACTCGGTGGACCTAACTTAGGGAATTGGTATTTTTTTTGTTACCTACCCGTTTCTCCGACCGAAATTTTGCCCCGATTACGTCCGGATCTGACCTGCGTCACGCACCTGGTTATAGTGGGTGAGTCTCCTAACGAAAATTTTTTGTATAAGTCAAGGCTCGAATTTAAGATCTCATTTAAGCGATATCGAGTCGCTTACCACTCAGACCAATTCTGTTGGTTGCGAGTTGGTATTATTGGTATAAGACAAGGCTTCGATGTTGGACGTTCCTGTTCATGTTTATTAGTATGGTAATGGGCTTTAAATGGCTGCTAGGCCCAAAACATGAGTTTGACCCTTTAGTCAAAGGCAACCAACCAGCGAGACCACGTTAATTATTGTTTTTCAACGATTCTCTGTGTCTCTCTTCTCTGGCGCCATGGATCGTGTTTCTTCCTACTCTCAGAGACGTGTTTCAGGGTCGGGCTCAGAGAAGGGCTTGTTGTTGAAGCTGAAACCCACATGGATGGCTCTTTTGTCCTCCTATTTCATTCTCTTCGTCTTCTGCTTCTACTCAACCTCCAACTTCTTCATCCCTCTCCTCCACTCAACCCCACCCGATCATTTATTCTTGGAATCGCCACCTTCTCAGATTCTCCCTGACCCTTCTCCGACCACCGTTCGTTTCATCCAAACCTTACCCACAAATGCTTCTCCGTCCTTAAAATATGTTGCTTCCGAAGAGGCTGTCGGTGAAGCTTTAGAAAGTCAACGGCCCACCTCATTTGGTAAGTATATTATTATTATTATCATCATCATGTGTGCTTTCGTGTTCGTTTCGGTGAGTCGATACATTTACAACATGAAATAGCAGGATTTTCATTTAGTAATTATTGCTTCGGGTGAAACAAGTCGTGATCCCTTTGTTTCATTTTGATTTCTTTTCAAGTTTCTTGTTTCTAAGGTTATCATAATATATTATGATCATCCGAGCTGTGCAATATGCCGAGTTTGGAATCCGAATGTCTCAGACTTATGCACGATGCTGTATATCATCATCTTTGCGAAGCTTTAATTTGTTCGAATGATTCCGGTCGCAATTTATTACGGATAATAAAAAAAAAATCTCTGTTGTCTGTTTTGGACTATCTAGTCCACAGGTTGCCTTTAATATTCAAGGTCGCTTATTCAAAGATTCACTTGTGTCCATATTTGTGGAACACCCAGCGGCTGAATGTAGGTCGTAATTGACCATGGTTTGACCGGTGATTATAATTAATTATTTTGGAGATAATTAACTATAAATTTCAAAAAACTTTAAATTTAGGTGATATTATTTGTGATTAATGCAGTTCCATAAAAGTTAAGTTAGTATTGATATGGATTTCCTGTTATGTAAAGGTGAGACAGAAAGTGAGGAGGAAGAAGTGTACCATGAGAGAGACGTGTTTATGGAAGAGTACAAAGAAATGAAAAGGAGTTTAAAGATATACGTGTATCCTCACGGCAAGGACGATCCTTTCGCCAATGTGCTATTGCCGGCGGACGAAGTGCCCGGCGGCAACTACGCCAGTGAAAGCTACTTCAAGAAGGCTCTCATGAAAAGCCATTTCATCACAGAGGATCCAGCAAACGCCGATCTCTTCTTCATGCCTTTCTCCATTGCGAGCTTGAGGCACGATCGCAGAGTCGGCGTCGGAGGAATCCAAGGCTTCGTCAGAGACTACATTCACGAAATCAGTCACAAGTATCCCTACTGGAACCGATCAGGTGGCGCCGATCACTTTTACGTTGCCTGTCATTCTGTGGGAAGATCCGCCATGGAAAAAGCTCCCCAAGTGAAGTTTAACTCTATCCAGGTCGTTTGTTCTTCTAGTTACTTCTTAACTGGCTATGTTGCCCACAAGGACGCCTGTCTCCCCCAAATCTGGCCTCGAGAAGGAAATCCCCCCAACCTTGCTTCCTCAAATAGGTATTTTGCAGGACAAATTCCATTGACTAGTCTGAATTTCAAGATGAAATTGAAACCATTATGACTTGTTTTGATTTGTTGCTGGTTAAAAATGTCAGGAAAAAGCTGGCCTTCTTTGCCGGAGGCATGAATTCCCGTGAACGCAAACAGCTGGTGGAAACATGGGGAAACGACTCTGAAATATTTGCTCACGCCGGACGACTAAGAACACCTTATGCTTATGAATTATTAGGAAGCAAGTTTTGCCTGCACGCTAAAGGCTATGAAGTGAACACTGCTCGGATCGGAGATTCATTATATTATGGCTGTGTTCCTGTGGTTGTTGCTGACTACTACGACCTTCCATTTGGCGACGTGCTTAACTGGAACAGCTTCTCTGTGGTAGTGAACGCCATTGACATACCTTTGCTGAAGAAGGTGCTCAAAGGTATCAGTCCTGAGGAGTACCAGAAGCTACACAGCAATGTGTTGAAGGTGAGGAGACACTTCAAATGGCATTCATCCCCCGTCGATTTTGACGCTTTCTACATGGTAATGTATCAACTATGGCTTCGACGAAGTTCTTCTATCAGATTTCCATTGCTGTAAACAAAATGAATGGCCTTGATTGGCTTGCTTTGTATATTCTAATAGGAATTCCAGAAAATGAAACACGCAAGAACAGGAATAATATGTAGGGTGAACCAAATGGTAATGAATAAATGAATTCATTCGTTTTGTCTCCGACATTGTACAACTCAATTTTGTCATATACTTGCTTCGCCAATATCCACAAAACGGAAAAGAACAAAGGGCAGTTTGAGACACGCAAAAATAAGAATAATCAATAAAAAATCAGCTTGTGCCGACACAAGAGTGGACTATTTACATAACCTACGAGTAACTAAGCACCCTTCTTAACCCATGGTTTGATGACGGCAACGACAATGATTATGACAACAATAAGGAGTATTATGATTGCAATGCACATCCATTTTCTAGAATTCTTCTGAAGGCTTTTGGCCTTCTGGAGGGCAGTGTTGCCTTGCTGGACGTGATCTACTGCAGTTGAGACCTAAATGGAAGGAATAGTATCAACAAGAGAATAACACAGCAAAACAGTATAAACAAGAGTGCTCATTGTACCCCAAAAAAAAAAAAAAAGAGTGCTCAAAATACCTGTGATTCTATATTGTCCAGCATATCCCCCTGCGCATCAACTAGCACTGCTATGTCCATGAATATCTGCAGAAACAAGGAACCTTTCAAGACTAAGTTCATCTGGCCTGCTTATAAACAGACGAATAATCTGTTAGTATACTAATTTGATCGATCAAATACCTGTTGTAATTCAAGAAGTTTCCTCTCAACATCTCTAACTGCTTCGTGCCGTTCTTGAATTTCTGCCAGGGTGTCTATTATCTACAAAGATAACGAAAATGTATGAAACAAGGGAAAAATACTTAAATCTCAGAACATTATCTATTGCTTCCCAGGGAATATCAACAGCATATTTCATCCAGCACCCAGAAACTATCATGGAGAGTGGGGGAAGTGTAGAATGGGATGTTACATTCGAACTGATAAGATTTAGAGATCTTGAATAGGAGAAGAGACAAACCTGGCCTCTTCCTTGTTCCTGAATAGCCTTCTGGAAAATTTGCTCACTGTCTCCTGTCTCAATTAATCTATCAATTGTCTGCACAATGTTAAATTATTATAAGAATAACTTCAAGAAGACATTTTCTTCAAGTAAAGCAAAAACTTAGAATATAACAATTACCTCCTCGTCAGCTCTCGTGCCAGTTACTGACGATTACAGGACCAAAAACAAAAACTATATCAAGGGAACTTGTGCGCATCAAATTGCATATAGTTAAAATCAACAAGGAACAAGTAGAAATTCAAACCTGTAAAGACCCGTCTCTCAACAACCTCACGATATTCTTGATGGATGGCTTCGCGCAGGACCTGCAAAGATTTTTGAAACAAGATTAAAGAACAGAATTTTTTTTCATTTAAGGGAAAAAAACTCAAAAAATATTAAGATCAATCTACCTGAAATTCAGCCATCTTGTCCTTCAGCTTCTTTCTCAAGGCACTGCAATAAATACAATCCAAGAAGTCAGGTACATTGTCATTCCTTACTCTAGATTTACTCTTTACAAACATTCTTTAGTTTCTTACCATCTATAACTATATTCAGATACCTAATTCATATTGTTAAACATCATGCAAAATCCAATAATCTTGAAATGGTGATTTTAAGTAAAGCTTGTAGTCTCTTAGGTTATGAGTGAGCAGTGAAGGAACTTGTGCCGTGAATAGTTGAAGAAGGAAAGATCAGTGCCCTGTTAAAACTGTATACTATATTATAGACACAATGCAATCCCCATCAACTCAGTTTTCTAAGGCATGAGTCAATGAAAATGAAAAATATAAATTTGGATCATTACTTACGTAGTTGTTGCTGTTCTTGACCGGTCAACTCCTGACCCTTTTCCACACCCAGGCTTCTGCCTATTTGCCAAATTCTGCAATACATAATGAGTCAAGAAAGGAGGCAAGTTCATAGCAAGAATCAAGGTATCAAACATAGCACAGAAAGATAAATAGTATAGATCTCACTTCTCACCTCTTTGTCAAGTTCTTCAATTTTCGTCTTGATATGATGGGCAATTTTCTTAACCTCATCAACGTCTTTCTCCATTCTCTGCTTAATATCTGCAGACGAGTATTGGATCAAACAGAATTTCTGAGTGCATATAAGTAATTAATAAGTCTAATACTATGAACTTTATTCTATCTCACAATATCACCAATTTTGAAGTCTATTTCTTTATCAAGTAAACTGTTCATTTAGTTTTATATTTATCACTTTATGACTTGGATTCCAAAATTGTAATTCCCTCTTATATGAACCACAAAGGAGTATTGTTTGCATATTCGCACGCATATTACACCATATCATATAAATGATTAATTTTAATCATTGCGTTGCAAAATTGCAGATACTATGGACATACAAGGAAAAGGCAAGGACTCATCAATTCCTTTTTAACCACATAAGGGGATAAGGATAAACGAAATGGAGAAAGGACTTTGTGGTGTTGGGAAATACAGAACTGCATATAGGCAACGTAACAGATAAAAATGCAACTCATTCATTCAAGTTTCAAGGCAATGCAGAACACAAAACTTAAACAACGTAAAATAGGTTGGACTTACTTTTCATGGCAGGAGCCTTGGTTACAGCTTTGGTCTCCTCATGGGCATCCTGCATAAAAGTTAACACCAAAATTATCAGAGCTCTTGTTTAATCAAGTTCAGAATATAGACAATCAACCGTAATAGAATAAACCAAGCAATGTCTCAAGTTTTTACTCTTGTGCTTTGGAAGATAGAAAAAGAAAATCCAAATACTGTCATTGCTCTATCCTCTTTTCCTCTCTTGCCCAAGCAAATTGCAAATAAACTGTTCATGACAGGTTTGTTTATGTGTTGCCAAAAACTAAAGTACCAGAAAAGCTCTAGAAAATTGCAATTCTAGGCTTCCCACAAGTGTTCATTATGACCAATTTTCCTATCACTACCATTTCTACAGATTGATTGACCATGGGGGAAAAGCTTTGTTCACCCAGACGATGCATAATACACTTAAATCATACCATGCCTTTACCCTATGTTTGGATGGAAAAAAAATTAGGGAGGAAAGAATACTATGAGGGAAAACTCCGAAAAATAGTAAATTTTTTAACCATTTTTAGAAATTTTCCTTCCTAATATTCCCCCCTTCCCCCCATTTTCCTCTCAACTTTCTCTCCATCCAAACATAGCATTAATGCCAATTTCTTCATGTATCATATTTCAGTATCATCACAGACATATTAGAAATCTCAGGAGTTAAGAAAAATGAAAGCAAACAGGGGCAAAGTGCAAAAGAGGGGAACAACCATACCTGGAGCTTTTTCAGAAGCTTATCCAGCTTTGCATATTGCTTATCAAGCTCCTGGACCTGGAAACCAATTCACAGTAACATTCAAATTGAGACATGCCAAATGACTGACCATATGCTAATTAGAGACTTATATATATAATAAATCTATGAATACCTTTTTGAAGAAGTTATCTAAGCCCGTATCTGCCGAATTCATTGCATTTGCCCCAAGCTCAATATCTCCACTACCATTACCTTGCTCACGAGGGAGCTCAAATGAATCCTACAAACAGATCCAATCATCAGCGTATATGTTGCTGCTGCTATCTGCACGTCCTAGTAAACTATCAAAAACTAAACCACTACAATAACCCATATGACTGAAGCACGCATTTATCTAGCAAAAATGTAAATTTTAGAGCACCAAGAACCATTTTGTCTCAAGAACTTTGTAGTTACTTTACATCAACACATCTTTGGCACATGTCATGAAGGTACCCAACTCTAACCCAAAGGATGAATATTGTCACTAGACCAACCATCAGGAGAAGCAAATATTTTGCGGTGCAATTGCATTCAGTTTTTTCTCCTCCATAATCCAGTTTACAAATTTGAGCAATGGATCGGATTGAATTCAATGGAGGATATTGGAAATAAAGATCAATATGCAGCTTCCCTATCTGATGAGCTTTCAATATCGTTCACAGAGTTCCAAAAAAGCTGTTTTATCATCAATTCCCCCAAATCTTGTAGTTCCACAAATAGAAGTGGCTAATCTTTGTTAGTTCCACCAATGGAATGTGGCTCATACATGGTTTAACGGGTTGAATGAAGGTGCTAACATGGAAAATATTTGATCACTCAGATCTAAATCAAACAGAAAGACCAATCTAGAACTACATCATAGTGACTAACAGTTTTTAACCTAGGAGCGTCATCATTCAACCTATGAAACCACGCTGGACACTTCAGATAATGGAGTTAACATAGATAGTCAAACGATGATATGGAACCATTTTTTTAAACCGTGATGGATATATGAAACCAAAATAAATTTCTGGAACTAAATCAAGATCTGAGTAAAATTTAAGGAGCTAGAAGTGTGCTTTTGTCAAATGACATTTTCTTGAACCTATGTTTAAATCTAACATTTTTCCCTTTATGTTTAAATAGAGGAAAATGAATGGGAAGGAAGGTAATAAAAAATGTTAAATTTAAATAAATATTAAAATGTGAAAAATTAAAATTTCAATTCCTTCCCTTCCGCTTCATTCTCCTCAATCTCCTGACATACCCAAAGGCAAAGTCATGCCTTGACTGCACCTGCCACATGACTTGGGATACATCTGCGGCCCCTCTCTCGCATATGGCTACGATTTGAAACCAATGTAACTCTTTGAAAAGAATGTAATCCCAAAAATGAATTTTCCTCCTTTCTGAGACTTTTGTTCTTCTACATGGCCATATTTGCAAATTTCATCATCTCTGAACTTGAAATGATACAAAGTTGCCGAGCAGGAGCATATTATCTAAAACCCAGATCAAATTTCACTATCCAGGTAATCTTTTATTTCGGACGAACATATTAGAATGTTGTAGTCGTAAGCCAAAGCAAATCATTTGACATTTAGGCAAGATCGGTACTTCATCCCAGGGAACGAAACTCCAATTCCTAAAATCTGAGAATCAAGATAAAAAAGACCTCTGAATAGGTAGATCGACTTGGGAAAGGTATTTATTCATCACAGTTCGCCAACAGCTTCCACGGGAGGCATATAAACATCAAATCAAAATATTCAGAATTCGCAATCTCCAAATTCCTTCATTTTCCAACCTTTTCTCCTGAAGAAAGCGGAAAGACTCAAGCAGAAGGTGAACTAAAACTCACATTCAGATTGCCCAACGCGCAACCAACAAGAAATTAAATACCCCACTATAGCCAATGCTAGATCAGTACAAGACCAGAACAAGAATATCCCAATACGTCCCAACAAACAGAAAGACTCCGTAAATCAACAATGACGAAACAAGAAAACAACTCTAAAGAAAAATACGTTACCGTTAGAAGATCGTTCATTGTGGGAGAGAGCTAAAAATTCTCAAGGATAAAACTTTATCAAAGGTGAGGAAATAATAATCGATAGCTGATTAAGAGCCTAGTGATCAAGATACCAGGCCTCAGAATCTGCAGGGGGAAAGAGTAAAGTGAAGGAAGGAACGTGGTTTTGGTTTTCGTAATTGGTATTCAATCGGGTGAGTTGGATATTTGGGATGGAAGTGGAACCACCCCAAGACAGATAGACAACACCGAACGGGGACAGCTTGAAATCAATTTTCTTGTCTCCAAAAACGTTGAAAAAGGAAAGAATAACCTCTTTAATTTAATCTGATCTTGATAAATAATCAATTTATAGCTGTCTGTGAGTCTTCACTTTTCGGGGGTTGACTATTAATTGTATTTTAATTGGTTGTGATTATAATTTTAATCCACTAATTTCGGAGAAGATTTAGCGTTATTAAATCAGAGAGAATTTGATGCTGTGTTATTTAATCAAAATTGATTGATAATTGAATTGACTTGTTATCTGACGTCAGTCTTAGCTTTTGAGACGAGATAATTTTTTAGCTGGTAATAGATAGTGAAAGTTACCAGATTAAAAAATTGATTCTTTGTTTAGACTATTTTTTTACAGTCAACTTCTCACCTTGAAAATAAATTTCAATTTCAACGGCAAGAAAAAGCACATCAGCTACATTCACGCAGGTCTATGGCCCTTTTCCTTTTTTTTTTTTTTTTTGCCAGTGTCTATTACCATGCGTTGCCAACAATGTTTTTCTATCGTTAATGGGCAATCTACTTCGTCTCTTTGCATCCAATCATCCAGTTCCTGCCACAGCGGGTACCTTTTTCTATCTTTATTTTCAGGTTTTGCGTTTGATTTAACCGTGATCCGATCCCTTGGCTTGTTATAATTTCGATTGTCCAATCGTGTTTTGCATCATTTAATCCGGGTCTCAATGTCTGGAAGTGAATTCGATTGCTTGGAAATGTTTTGGTCAAATCTAAGTTTATACATTTTTTTTTTTGATACATCTTATCCAGCTGAATCGGTTCAGAAATTCGTTCAGTCCACTGAGGTTGAGTAGCGTTTCGACCCGAGAGAAAGAGTTATGTTTAATTTGGATTTTATGCTCCGAGTTTTTCTTGCCGTTTTGTTTTGTAGTTGGAACCTGTGTTGGATTCAGTTATGGTTGGGGATTGATTTGATCTTAGCTATGTAGTAGTATAATACTAGCGATAGAACGATTCATTGAGTCACTTCCTAGCAGTCGCAACTTAGTTTTGATCAACTGAAGCTGGCAGGGTGTAATGTGCACCTGTCAGTTCTCTACAAAAAAGAGAATATCATGCTAAGCAAGTGCACACTATGCATCTCAGCCTCTCCACTTGATCCTCGAATGACTTTTACTATAACAAAAATTAATGGTTGTTAAATTACGACTGATATATCCAGCATTAATACCAGTTACATATAATCCTTTTTCTTTTTATTGTCTAAACGGAAGCTAAAATCTCTGAAACTTAACGGACGGACTAACCCAGATGAGGCCAGATGGTTTGGTTAATGATTCAACACTGCCTCCTTCGTAGCCTTATTAACACTCTAGAAGAATTTGAATGGATCGATTACCATTTGCCCTGCGTGGGCTGCTTGTATAGCTGATTTTCTTTTATCTTCTCTCTTCTTCCAGGAAGCTACATTTGTTTAATAATTGATTAGCTTGGCATGTAATTTATTTTCTCATATGTTGGTTGCTAGTTATGTTATGAGTTGATTATGCAAATTAACGGTTTTGCTTCTTTACTGGCTTACGTTTTTCAGGAACCACCTTCCAGATTCAGTCAAAAAGGCCTTTTACATCAACGCTTGAGATAATCTAGATATGGATGACAAGACTAGAATATCTGTTGAAGTCAAGACCGAGGATAAAAGCCTTGGTGGGGTGGAGCAAGGGAAAAGTGAGATTAAAATTGAGGTGAAGAACAAACATAAGGATGAAGAGAAATTGAAGAAAAAGAAGAAAGGTGAGGGGGGTGATGGTGGTGATGGTGAAGAGAAGAAAAAGGATAAAGAAATTGACACGGAGGAGGAGAAGGGTAAAGAAGATGAGGATGAGGATGGTGAAAAGAAGGAGCAGAAGGTCGAAGGTAAAGACAGAGAGAATGAGGCAGGAGAGGACAATACATGTGAGGATGGTGTAGAAGAACGAAAAAGAAGGATAAAGATAAGAAGGATAGGGAGAAGACGAAAAGAAGGGCAAGGATGAAGAAACAGACAAAATAAAGGAGAAGGGGGAAGACAATGAAGGTGAGGATAATGAAAAGATTAAGAAAATGAAGGGTGAGGATAAGAAGAAGAAAGAGGAAAAGAAACACGAGGACGAAAAGTTAGAGAAAGAAAGGAAAAAATGATGAAGGTGAGGATGGTGAAGAGAATAAGAAGAAAAAGAAGGACAAGGAGAAGAAGAAAAAGGAAAAGAAAGATGAGGATGACGGGGATGAGAAAGAGGGCCAGAAAAAAGGGAAGGAGGAGAAGAAACCTGAAGACATCAAGGGTGATGCTGCTGCGAGGGAGATTGAAATGGAAGGAGGTGAAGAGGAAGAGGGGGAGGAGGAGGAAGATGGGAAGAAAGTTAAAAGAGAGAAGGAGAAAAAAGGAGAGAATGACAAAGGCGGGAAGAAGAGAAAAGTGGGGGAGAAGGATGTGAGCAAGCTAAAGCTGGAGCTGGAAAAAATCAATACCAAATTAGAAGCACTCTTCCAGAAAAAGACAGGCATAGAAAGGGAAATAAAAGCAGAGAATGAGAATCATGTAGATGTTGAGAAGGTTAAAGAAGCAGAACAGTAGCTGGGGGGGAATATACTTTTTTTTTTTCACTCGATTCACCGGAGATTTACCCCAACTATATCCGAATCTGACCTACGTCGCGCAACTGATTATAATAAGTGAGTCTCTCAGAAATTTTGTGGCTGCGGGAATATACTGATACAGTAATACTGCCTCGCATAAAAGCCTTTTATACAAGAAATGCCTAAATCTCAAGCCCAACCCAAAACTAAAACAAGTAAAATGTTCTGGCCCGATATTCACTACAAATGCAACAAAACTCATTTTCCTTCCCCGTCCTAATAAAATTTATCAACATCTCATCTCCCTGTTTAATAACGTAGACGAAGCATGGAAAGCCTAGGGAAAACAGAGATATATGAAAGAAAGGTTGAATATAAAGGCAATTAATGATTTTTTTTAGAAAGAGGATGGTACATCCAAATTCAGAATTTATTAGATACTTTCACTTAAAATGAGAAAAAGAAACAATTAACGATTTAATATATATATATATATACACACACACTACATCACATGTTATTGAGCATCGAGAGCAATCGATAAAAACCATATCTAACATAGACAATATTTAAAAAATAAAAGAAAAAGAAAAATCCACGTGGACAGCTGCGCCTGCTCTGTTTAACGGGGAAACATGTCCCGTTCTCCTATACGCGAGATTCCTGAACCTCTTTCTTCTTTTTCTCTCAAAATCATTTCTCCACCTATAGATTAAAAATAAATGGTCCCGTATAATATCTTATAAACAACAACAACAACAACAAAACCTTTTCCTATTAAATAGAGTCGGCTACATGGATCATACGACGCCATTATACTTTGTCAAAAACTAAATCCTTGGATAGGTTATTGACCAGGAGATCCCGCTCAATGACCTCGTTGAGCGTTCTCTTTGGCCTTCCTCTACTCCTTTTAACCGGACTCCATACTATTTGATCCACCCTCCTCACCGGCGCATCCCTTGGCCTTCTTTGTACGTGTCCATGTATAATATCTTATAAAATAGTATTATAATATTACTAAAATATAAATAAATTCAAAATATTAAAATTTAATTTAAACGGTTCACGTCTGTATTATAAAAAATATTTAATTTATAAAATATTATAATAATAGTTTTATAAAATTTTACATCTGACCCATCTAGTTTTTTTTTTTTTTTTTTTGTATCTAGAGGAGGAGAAGGATTCTAAGTAGGAAAAGAAGAAAGAGAATATTGAGAAGATCAAAATCCTTGATGCCAATACATACATGATATGCTCATTCGGTATTTATTTGTATAAGGAATTGATTATATATAATGTAAAAAATTTGATGAGTCATTAATTAACTGTTAAAGTTAAAGTAGTGTTTTCTTATGCTCTTAAATATGAGTGAAGTTAAAAAAATAAAGTTAATTATTATTATAAACTGTTAGGAAGAATTTATAAATAGAAGAGTAACAGTAAGATGTAAGAATTTTGTACGTTTACATAGACTTAAAAAAGGCGAAATTTCTTAATAAGAGTTAATATATATAATAAAAAAATAGTTTATATCTTATAAAAATATAAGTTTGATTCCCACTATCATTATAAGGGTTTATTTAATAGGCGATCTCGTAAGTCTTTTACAAACGCTCTTTAAATCTTTAGACTATACTTTAAATTTAATAGAAAATTGGTGTCAAATCTACCTAAATTTTTTAATATAAAAAAGGTGAAAGTGCATCATCCTATCCTTTCTTACTGTTCATTTAGTATAAACGTTCGTTTGATATAGATAATTTGGAGGGAGGAGGAGGGGGAGGGATTTTACTCCCCCTTGTTCAGCTAATTAAAACATTTAAGAGGGTTGGAATTTTTTCTTAAAATTTTCTCTCCCCCAACAACTTTACTTCCCCTCCAAAATTAGGGGATTTGGAGGGGAAATATAATATTATTATTTTATAATATTAATATACCTATAATTTTTTTAATATCATAATATTACCCATATATTATATTTTATTAAAATATTCTATAAAATAATATAAGAGAAATTTGTCTATATAAAAATATTTTTTCTCCCTTCCTTTATTGAACCAAATAAGATAATATAAAAATCCCTCTCTTCCCCTCTGTTTATCTAAATAAGGTAATAATAAAATTTCTCTTTTTCCTTTTCTTTCTTTTCCCTCCATTAAAATTTCTCCTTCCCTTCCCTCCCTTGAGCCAAACACACCCTAAGAGATTTGGGAGGAGAGAAGGGGAGTAATTTTTCTCCTCTCCCCTTATTTGGATATGTAAAATTTTTAGGAGGGTTTCTCTCCCCTCTTCAACTTTACCTCCCCTCTAAAATTGGAAAAATTTAGAGGGGAGGGGTAATATTTATATTTTATAATATTAATATACCCATAATTTTTTTATATCATAATATTATTTTTATATTATTTTATTAAAATATTCTATAAAATAACATATTAGTAAATTTATCTATATAAAAATATTTTATCTCTTTTCCCTTTTTGAACTAAATAAGGTAATATAAAAATCATTCATCTCCCCTCTTTTAATATTAATTTAAATAAAATATCTTTTCTTCTTTTTTTTTCTATTAAAATCTTTTCCTTCCAGTTAAACACACCTTTAAAGGATGGGTATCGGTATCGGGTTGGCGGATCTATTCTACAAGACTCTGAATCTTCTAATAGGATCCAGGCTTCCGCGTGGAATAGTATTTGGAAATTGAAAATGCCTAATAAAATTAAACTTTTAAGGTGGAGAATTTCATCAAATGCATTCCCAACCTTTGCAAACTCAGCAAAAAGAGGCTGCTGCAATGTGGAAAATTGTTCATTATGTGGGTAACGTAAAAAAGCACTTTTAAATGTGTAAACCATGATTTTAAAATGTTCTAGTTAAACAACCTAAAAATTTTAAAAACAGTTTTTGATAGAAAACAATAATTTTAGGTAGAGTAAATTTTTTTTACTTTTTTAAAATCTATTCTCCAGTCAGACTCACTTTTTATTATTTTTTTTGTATAAATTATTATAAAAAATTAGCGGACTGCATAAACAATGGCGCATTGGCTTCGGACGGGAAAGTCTTTTAGAGAATATAAATTTATTCGGAATCACTAAGTGAATATATTGGATTCTTGGAGAGCCTAACTTGATTGCTGAATGGCTCATCAGGACAGTTCTCAAAGGGGCGAGACTAACTGGTTTGGCTTTTTGTGATCCTTTTCATGTTTGTATTTGAGACTGAGACGGCTGTTGAATTAAAACCAAAGAATTGAGAAGAAGAGATGTTCAAATGGAAGATTTCGTCTATAAAGATAGCATAATTGTCTAATCCAAGCCTGTTTCAAGTCAAAATTGTACGTCTAAACAGAATTCAACATTGTTTTGATAACATTCTCGTAGTAGCGTTTTTACCATGTTATCAATTTTAGGAAATAAAAAAAGCTAGATATTAAACTACGTTACAGGACAGCTAACGCTATTTCATTAATCCACATCATCTTTGTAAAACAAAATTAGTTAAATTAGTTGTGTTTTCAGCCTCCTATTGACTATTACAAATATTAAACAAAGTTAATTAAATTGACTGGTAAAAAAATATATGTTAATTTTTTTAAAATATTTTATTTAATTATTTATATTAAAAGCTATCTATTGATGAAAACTCTCCTTATATAATCAGTAAGAATAATTCAGACAAAAATTTATAAATTTAAAAATAATAAAATGAATTATTATAGTATATTTATGACGTAAGCAAAACTCTCAGCTAGCTAGTACGAGAAGAGTAACAAATCAAAAGATGATGCCGACTTCGTTGAAGAACATTACTAGATGAGGAACCGTTCATTGAATCGTAGCTTGCGTACCTATTTTCATCCTGTCATTCTTCTTCTTCGTCTTCTTGTAATCCAAGCTCCACATTCTTAAATTCTGCGCATACATTCATTAAGCCAAACAAAGCACCGCCTCCAACATGGTCACCATTCTCTCTTCTCACACCGTTCTCCCTTCTTCGCCTACCCCCTCTCTCACCTTACCTTCCTCCTTCTGCGAACAAATCAAGCTTCCCACTCACGCTCCTCTCCTTTATGTTTACAAATCCCATATCTCTCACCAAAATCTTCAACCTCATCAAATTCTAATCGCTTCTCTTACCCATGCTTTGGTTCCTTACTATCCGCTCGCCGGCAGATTGTCGTGGTCCGCAGCCGGAGGCGGCCGCTGGGAACTCCATTGCAACCCTAAAGGAGCTATCTTGTATCAAGCCTATTGTCATCACTCTACTTTGGATGATCTGGGTGACTTTGTTCCTGCCCAAATCGTTCAACAACTCATTCCAGACATTGATTATGGTTGTCCCATCGACCAAGTTCCTCTGCTGGCGGTGCAGCTCACCAGATTTTCATGCGGTGGTCTCACCGTCGGGGTGGCCATGTGTCGTGCCGCGATTGACGGAACCGCCGCCATGCGGTTCATCAATTCATGGGCCAAGTTAGCCAGAGGAGAGATTCTAGATTCAACCGAAATGCCATTCAACGATCGAACAGTGTTAAATTCATGCAGACTGAATAAAACGCCACGTTTTGACCATCCCGAGTTTCACCCACCACCACTTTGGAGAGGTCGCTTAGAAGGATCTTCAGAACGTGAAACCAAGACGGCTGTGGTCGTTTTGAAGCTCACGAGAGACCAAGTCAACAAACTGAAGAAGAAAGTCGGCGACTTTGCTTCCCCTAATAACCGGCCATACAGTAGTTTCCAGGTGATCGCCGGCCACTTATGGAGGTGCGTCAGCAAGGCGCGTTATGCAGGCAACGACGACCAGCCAACGAGGTTGTCGACGCTGGCTAACTGTAGAAACCGTCTGAAACCACCACTTCCTAGTGGTTACGCAGGGAACGCAGCTTTCCCAACTGTTACATCAACCTGTTCCTTTCACGATCTCATGCACAAGCCTCTGAGTTATGCGGTGGGGAATTTAAGGGAAGCACTAGAGAGATTAACAGACGAGTATGTGAGGTCTGCTCTTGATTATATTGAGAGAGAGAGAGAGATGAAGGTGGTGAGGTATAATTTTCACTACCCTGCGAAGAGTGTAAGTGAAGGAGAATTTAGGGGGAATCCGAATCTGTTTGTGGTTAGTTGGATGAATTTTTCATATCGTGACGCTGATTTCGGGTGGGGAGAACCGGTTTATTTTGGACCGGGATTCATGGATTCTGAAGGGAAGGCTTTTGTTATGAACAGTGCTGACGGTGATGGCGTCGTTGTCGCCATTTGTTTGCAGGCACTTCATATGGATGCTTTCAAGAGATTGTTTTTCGAGGATATTGAGGAGGTCTTTCGTGTCTCAAAGTTCTAAAATTTATTTATTGAGGCAACTGATATTGCTTTATTCTTTGTAGGGAGCTAAGTCATTTCTTTTTAGTAACACTGGAATGCCATCATAGTTTTTGTTGCTTATTGTCGTATTGTTTGACAAATGAGTGATGATGTTCGAGATGTGATATTCTCGCTGAATTAAGAGCCAAGAACGAAATATTTTGCCACCAAATTTGACCTATTCTTTGTCTCCATTTCCCAACATGAGCATATCTTTTTCTTGGCAGAGCCAAAATGAGCATATCTGGGTACATAGTCATAGTATATACCTCACCTATAATATATATACTTATTCTGTTATCCAAACAACTTAAAAAACCTGATCAAACACTTCCAAGTAAGCGCTTTTCCAATAAGGATAATTGCTTGTTCAGAAGCATTTAAAATAAATATTTTTACCTTCTATGGGACAAAACTCTTCTCATATATGTATCGGAACAATATAAAATCGTTGAAAATAAACAGATCCAAATGAGTACGAAGAAGCTGGATATTGTAGGTTTATTTCGTACACTTCCACTAAAATTCCTTTTCAGTTTCTTTATATTATTACATGTTAAAATGAAAATAGATTTGACAATGATCACCATTAATACCACTAGTTGAAAAGGATAACTATCTCAAGTGTTTAATTTTGCATCCATTTTGGCAGTTTGACCGCATAAGTAACATTCACGCCTTCATAAGCTTTCTTATTTATACCCTTTTTGTGAATATGATTTTTCCCTCAGAAGTTTAACATATCCGTCTATTCCAGAAGGTATTCGATGTGATATTGTAGGAACTAAACTACGGGGATTAAATGGCCTTCTGAGTCAGGAGGTTTGGCGGTGTTGAAGATAATAAGGTAAGGATAAGTGAATCAGAAGTATTATTGATGAGTATATTACACATCGGGTCTGTATATGTACATAAACGTATACCTGTTTAACTATCTTCCGTAACAATGAGTATAACTAAATATAACTACCACAACTGCCTTGATCCCTCAAACCATGGGAAGAGGAGATCATATTGAGGATTTCAAAGATTCCTCAGTAGGTTTGGTAGAAAGGCCAAACCCAAATGGGAAGAGGGGATCATAGCGAGGATCTCCAACATTCATAGGTAGTTGATCGACAGTTTTGAACCATGTTCGTGGAAGTTTTCCTGTGAAACCATAGTCACCAAATAGAACATCAGCCACACCCTGGCCTTCACTTCCAGGAAGCCAAGCGGCAACAAGAGCATCCATTGAAGCCATATATGGTTCAATAACAACAGGGCGACCAGAGATTATGACAACCACACATTTTGTAACCCCACAAACGTTTGTAATGGTCTCGGGGCCAGGATAGGGGACTGTAAGGTTCTTGCTGTCCCCATCCATTTCAGCATAAGGATGCTCTCCTACTACAACTATGGCATATGAGAATTCATTAGACTTGATATATTCTACATCTGGGTTCCCCTTGTAGATCACTTCGGTCTCTGGATCAACTGTGTTGTTTATAGCAGTGAGAATAGTAGTCCCTGATCATACCAACACTCACACCAATAAGAAAAGTTGCAACGACATGAAAATATAAGAGAAAAATGGAATCAGAAAGTCAGAAACCAGTTTCACCTTTAATAAGATCATTGCCACTGACACCTTGCCACTCAATGGTCCAGCCCCCACATTGATAGCCTAAGTTATGAGCGTGACTTCCAGCTACAAGTATTTTTGACACATTTTTAGGAAGAGGTAGAATTGGTCCACCAGGTGAGTCACCATTTTTTAGTAGGACCAACGATTTCCTTACAGCCTCCCTGGCTAATTCTCTATGCTCCTGTACAGATTATGGGGATATAGAAGGGACAAGGTTATCCTTCCATTCATGTAATTGTGAATCGTTTAGACTTTAAGGAAATTTTTTAATTAGACTTTTCTGACCTGAACTCCTAGATATTTGACTAAGCTGTAATCAGCCAATGGATTTTCAAAAAGACCCATTATGAACTTGACCCGCAAAATTCTTCTCACAGCATCGTCAATTCGAGTCATAGGAATGACTTTAATTTTGACCAGTCTGGTTACACCATCTATAAATTCTGTGAAGTTCTTTGGAACCATGAACTGCATCACAAGAAAGTATATTACAGGATAAAATGCTTAATCAAGGGATGAAAATTTAAAAAGGCGTAATGGACTGTAAAGTGTAGACTTAACCTACCATGTCAATGCCAGCATTAACTCCGGCTTCGATTGAATAAGTGTAATTTGCACGAGGTGGGGAGGTGATTCTGTCTAAGCCCTCAAAATCTGATATAACAAAACCCTGGAATAAGCCGCAAGTTAATTATCTGGTTGAGGTACGATAATCAAAATCAAAGTTTAAATTTGAGAATTGAGATCAAATAATTCTACCTTGAAATGGAGCGTTCTTTTAAGGAAGCCAGTAATGAGGTTGCGGTTAGTGTGCATTTTTACTCCATTCCAACTTGAGTATGAGATCATGATTGTTGCCACACCCTTGCTAATAGAGACCAAGTAGCCGGGCATGTGAATTCTCATCAATCCATCTCTATCTATAATTGTGTTGTTCTCATCAATCCCATATATTGTCCCACCATCACCCACATAGTGCTTAGCACATGCTATCACCTTCTCTCTGAGCAAGAAAATACAAGTATTTGAGTAACTAAATACAAACCGAACCTCAAATGCACAACCTAACATGAAACAGAACAGTTTTACGGTATTTTGTAGCTTAAAATGCAAACATGTACTTCAAAAGAATCCTAATAAGAATCCAGCATGTGATTACCATTCGCCCTATTCTATTCTAGCGGCCTCTGAGGAAATAAATAATCGCAAAATAGGAGATAGAAAGTGGGGGAAATGTCAGTAAAGATAGGAATCTGTCATGTGACAAACCGTCCTGCACCGGGAGGAGGTGCCGATTTTTACTGAAAGCTTAGATTAACCCGAAACTTTAAACATAATCCAGGGAAGTAATCAAGGGCTCCTCAGTCGTAAAGCTAGATGCATCATTGTATAAATTCTTACTTTCCACCAACAAAAGGGATGCCCTTGGGGGAGTTCTCAGGAATGTCCCCTTGCAATCCTGATATAATCTGAGTCATCTCTTGCACTAAGTTAGGATCTTCACTGTAGCTTTCATAACATCGACCCCATCTCGGATCTCTGCAGACCTATAAATGGAAAAAATCATAGGTGAAAAGTGATATAACCTTAAAGCGAAAGAAGTTCCTCTGTCACTTACTGCTATACAAGGTGCAAAAACATACGGAATTCCAGTAGCTCGAACTTCAAGGGCAGTGGCAGCTCCAATTCGCTTCACAAGTTCTGGGTCCCTAACCATCAAAACAGATATGCCTAATGAATCTATTTGCCGAGCTCCAAAAAAAAAAATGCAGTGTTTGTGCCTGTGTCTGTGCCCAGCTTATTTGGAATGATTTTGATTCAAAAGGTCTTATGATATGGATGCTAGTACGCATCCCTATCACAAAATAATTTTTTTTTTTCAGAAGTACCAATTGATGGATCATCACTAGTATTAAGTTATTATGTCTATTTGCCTGGTAGCTCCAAGTCCAATATTGTGGGGAAAGACAGTTGCTCCGGAAACAGGGCTATGGCCATGAACAGAGTCGATTCCATAAATCATTGGGATAGCAAGTCGAGATGATAAAGCGCCCTTTTGAAAATCATTCACCATGTCCATCCAAGTTTCGGCTGAAGCATGCGGAGCAGGACGACTCCCACCCTCACTCATTACACTCCCTAAGCAAAAGAGACGTTTTCCATTTATTAATGCGTATCTATCATAGAGGTTAGAGAAGGGGTATATGTTCTGGTATTTACCAATGAAATATTTCTTAAGAACATCAGCTGACGCAACCTTGCGTTCAATCTGCAGCATTTGGCCAATCTTCTCCTCAAGAGTCATGCGGCTCATGAGATCCTCAACCCTCGCATCAATTGACCGTCTCGGGTCTTTATACTTCAAGTAATTTGGCACTGAGAGGTATGCCCAACCCCCGAACAGCCAGAGCCCCGCCAAGAACACGAGAATTTTAACCATTTCCTTCAACTTCCTATATATAGAAACATGTATATCAGAGATGAGTTAGTAAATCCTCTGACCGTAATTTTAGCCAGTTAAGAGCCGTAAGCATATCACTCGGATGCATTATATTAAGGTTCCCACGATGTCAGGAACAATATAATCACATTTCCGGTACCGGAGGTACGAAGTTATATACCATCTCTGGAGGCTGAAATCAGTTGCAGAGCAACAGTAGAATTCAATCGAGATTGAGATTTGAAATGGAAGGTCAACATTTTTCAAGACTGTAGTTAATAACGTGATAATAATCAGAAAAGAGAGAGTACGAGATCAGAAGACAAGTTTTCCAGATGAAGATAGTAATCGAAATCAGATGAAGAGAGTAATGACAGAGCAGGATAAATTACAGTGACTATTTTGTGTCTTCAGATCCAGAGATGGAAGAGCCCGCGATGGGAAGAAAATGGTGGGAGGCAGAATATATAAGCATGGTAAGGGAGAGGGTAGGGACCTGGATGCCAACGACAAGCAGATAGATTCTTTTCTTTGATATGGAAAATTCTCAGATTTTAGATTTACATTTTTGAAATTTCAAAACTCACGACGATCAGAGCTGTACACGAGGGAAACCGTCAGCAGATATGAATTTTTCTTTTCCAGAAATTTTAGGTGACGTAAGTTGATTGGAGCGCAGGTATGGATTATCTTCTTGATGTTAATTATGTAGTTCTTATTTTTTATTTTGAAAAAAAATAAAAAATGTTATTTTAAAATAAAAATGCACAGTTGTATTACAAGAGAAAAATATTAAGAAATTACATCCATTAATTTGGAATGACTGGTTTTGATTTTATGTTTTATAAAATGATTGATAGTTTTGAAAGGACTTGAATGTAACCCAATTTTCAATATGAATTTTATTAATCTATGACTTTCTCATTCTAATCCATATGTATCATGTCCCTGGTTTCTGGTTTCTTCAAGGATCTAAATGGGGAAAACCTTATCAACAGCTGGAAATCCGTCACAGCACCCGCAATATTCAAAGCAAATACCAAACCAATAACTCTCAGCCCAAAAACCCTTGTTTTCGTTTTCGTCTTCGTCGTATTTTCTGTTTTTATCATAATTTCTGTCTATTTTAAAAAAAAAAAATTGAATGGTTGCATCATTAGAGTCACGCGCGGTGTCCCCCTTCTTTTCAAGAAGGGGAATTATAAATATAAATTATGAATTATAAACTTTCACGGACATTATTTGGACATCACAAGCTTTTCCTCCTGATAGGGGGAGACTGCAGGACGGATGTTTTAATCTCCAGAACTATTCTTTTGTGGCACACTGATTTAATGCGTCATCATCAAGTTTTGGGGGCTCTGGTGGATTGAATTTCATGTGAGAAAGCTGTCAACGTTATTACCTTTTCTTTTTTGAGTGAAACGTCAGTACCTGATTATTATAATATAATTTATTAGCTGGTTGATTTTTACAAATCTTTTGGATGGATACTGATTTCTTTTTGATAAAGTGGATGGATAGTGATTTGATATTAGCGCATGATTGCGTGGAGCCAACACGAGATTCGCACGGAATATGAACACTATCGTCTTAATATTAAAAAACACGATGCCTATGGATGGTTTCCGTAGAAGGAATTGGTCATTTTTTTCAATTATTCGCTCGAGGGGAACAATGCTACCAGCCTACCAATCCCGGATACTAACATGTTTCTTAAGGCACCCATATTGCCATATGTGAGCTTTGTATAATGTATAGCCAGGAAGTCAGAAAATCATGCATTATTATTGTCGCTGGCAGCTTTTAAATAACTTTATAAGCACAATTTGAATTTTGAGTCATGCGTGATTCTACCAAGTTCCTGTGACCACTCACCCAATCTTTACTTTGTTATATCTATATATAATGCTTCGATTAAATGTGATTTGGACTGATTAAAGATGTATTTATTACTTATATATTTAATTTAACTTTTTAGATAAATTAAAAAAATCAAATAAACTAATTAATTATAATTATTATATGAGTTAATTAATTTAGATAAATTAAAAAATAATACTAATTTGTCTTAGGACTATATTTAATTATAATTAATTAATTAATTTTTTAATTTATAAAAAAATTAATTAATTTATATGCTAAAGACTGAAGGAGTATGTTACAAAACGGATGACGAGTATACTTGAAAACAGACAGAATCCGTCCCAAAACGAAATAGTAAAATATTAACATGAGCCTGTCCTGTTGTTAGCCTGTTAACTTACTACTTTTTAAAAAAAAAAAAAAAATTAAAATAATAATAAAAAATTTTAATGATATATTAGTATAATAAAAAAATTATTATTTTTTTATTTTTTTAATTTTTTTTTATAAAATGAGTTAACCCCGTCTTATCAACTCTAATCCAGCAACCACTGACCAGGACCTCCATTAAAAAAAAATAGAGTTTTGAATGGATGTCCTTTTCCTTAGCTGTGTGGGGCCCCTGTGCTTGCTTGTCTTTCCAAGTTACGCAGTTGACCGGCATCAAATACGATATTTCAATTGGAAAAAAAACTATTACCTCCAATATTTTGGTAGAAGGTAAAATTAATTAATTCAGATAAATAAAAAATTAAATATATCAATTAATTATAATAAATATAATATACTATTTTTAAAATATTTGTTATATTAAAAAGCGGTATTTTAAAAGGAGATTACCGTTTCTGGAGTCAACTTGCATGGGGTGGTTGTGTTGGCATTAGATATGCAACGAACTACACAACCTTTTAAGTATCTCGGCCTTCCAATTCCATCGCTAAAATCTAAAACCACATCGGAAGAGATGTTTATTACTCATATATACCCCAACAGAGCACATGAATATATATAACTTATTTTTATCTATAGTTCACGCGCTTCATTAAACCAGGCAGCGACAAAAAAAGTAACTCTAAATCATGCATTTACTAACGTCAAAAAACATGCATATATAAGCAAAGGCTCGAATTTTACATGATTCGATCTGACAATGAAGGAAGCCTTCTGAAGAAGTTGAGAGCTGGTGAAGGCGTCCTATCCCGAAATATGGGATGCCTCAAATAGTAGAACCCGAAAGCCATCGCCACCATTTTGGGCGGCACCAAGTACAGCCCTAACGCCACGACCAAACACATCCCTACGAATATGCCCGTCCCACGTGGATCTCTCCACGTCACCAACGCCTGCACTCTCTCCCCCTGCGCCGCTATATCCCCCAATACCTTCTGCACACGTACCCCCAACGTCCTCAGCTTATCATACCTCGCCCGGATCATCTCTCCCGCTCTGCAGCTCGGCACCGTATCGAATTCCTCATCCAGCTCCCCCCGATCCACCACCTCCGCCAGTGATATTTTCTGATCGAAGTGTGGCAATGGGTCCCTCGATCTGAACCTGTAGTTCCATGCGCCTATCACGAACACGTAAAATGCCAGCGTCGGAATTATCAAATCGGGAAACCACACCAGCATCACCAGCAATGCATGTACCAGAATGGTGGCCATTGGATTCTTCCACCCACGTGTATCTTCTATCCACCGTAGGATGTCAATGAACCCCGCGACCACGTTGATGATTCTGTACCAATTGGCACGTACCTTACGCATGCTGAAGTTGTGAGAGTCCGCGTCTAGCATGTAAAGTACTACCTCTTTTCTCAACGGTGGCTCTGATCTCGACAAGTGTCCCGCCACGATCTTCACAGCTGTGTTTCTCAACATTTCTTGTTGCGCCAGTCCCAAGGGCTTGATGTGGTGCATCAACGGCAGCATTGGCTGTGAGTACACTTGAAGGAAATCCAACGTTTGAGTGGTTCGAATGAATCGGATGGCAATCTCTATTTCACCCATCTTCTTCGTTCCCGCGTTGGTCAACACAAGTAACGGGTACGTGTTTCGGTACACCCGACCCGTTTGCAACGTGGATATACGAACTCGTACCTTGCCGATGCGAAAATCGGGTCTCATGGCTTCTTCCTCACCATCCACATCGTATACTCCGAAGCTATCAAAGATTCCGATGGTCAAAACCGTGCAGGGATCAAACACCTTCCATGTGTACTGCTCGTTCCACTTGGGATCCAAGCTATCGGATACGGTTCGGGTACGTACCCATTTGTTGCCGTATTTGGCCACACAATACGCATCTGTGGAGCTTTTGCCGTTCACTGTTTTCACCGGTATCAGGTTCTTGCATCCGATGATTCCTAGTTCAACGGTGCCAACCGGTGGCTTCCAAAGTTGCCTTGCCGTGGGACGGAAATCGCTGCACACGTGAGAAGATTCATCCATCACGTGATATCCGCCATCGAAGCACAAACGCAGGTGGATCCTGCCATTGTAAACTCTATTGTCGTTGTTAACATCCTCAAAAGGGAACCAACGGGATGCTACGTTACGGTCATCTACCCTTCGTTCAATGTTAGTAAGAGGTATTCTCACGACGCCCATTGTTATCGATCCTTTAGGTTGTCGATTTTCAAGAGTGAAAATGAGCTGGTCACTGAATGGCTCAGCAGCGACGAAGATCAAATCGTTGTTCCATGAAGCAATGCTGTTACGAGTGACGGAGATTTTTGACTTTAGCACTTGAAATCCAAGTTGAACTCTGACCTGGAAGGAAGCCTCTTTTAACACCGTTAACGGTAGAATGTCCTGAGCTTCAAGCACTGTGGCCCTTAGGTACCAAAGCTTCGGGGATTGGTAGATCTTGGCGCGAGAGTGAACACTCCCAGCCGTGTCCGTTTTCCACGCTTCTGGGAATGCCTCGTCAGCTTGAGTGCCAACCCACGTGGCAAGCATGAGGTCCCCGTAGCGGGCCCCTCCACCTTCCAGTCTGTACCACTGTGGGGCCAGGGGGCTGTCTGGTGGGTCCCTGAGAGGAATCTCCGACACCTCAAAGCAAAGCCCACCCAGAAAACTGCGAGAGTCGTCGTCTAATGCGGTGGGACCAGAAGCGGGGGGGTCCCACACGGAGACTTCAAGGAGGGAAGCAGATTCGGGGGAGTCGCGGCCGAAAGCAAACGTTTGGTCCCATTCGAATAAGGTGGTTTTACGCACGGGCTTGGATGTGACTTGATGGCCGGAAACTGCAATGTTCACGAAGGGGTAACAGTTCGGCGGCAAGTATCGTGCTTTCACGAGGCGAACGAAGAGGTAGTGCATTTTCTCAACTAGATCAAACGAGCATCGTTCCATGGACATGGTATCCGACACGTCGGACGTGAAGCTCGCCGTGGATGCTGCCCGTCGAATTGGTTGTGGTCCTTGTGGAACGTTCAGCCCATTGAACCTTACTTCAGACATCGTTCTAGATGTTTCAAGTGGTGAAGATTTCACCTGATCTCCACATTCTACTGTCGGCGGTTGCAGCTGCTGAGGCTCAACCGGCTTTTCAGCATCAGGAGCTGCATTTTCAGGTGTGGGAGCTTCAGCAGGTGCTGGCTCTTCACTGGTCTTGTCGCTTTCCGGTGGTGGTTCCGTAGGTGGAGCAGCCGCCTCCTCACATTCTTCGACCTTACCTGGCTCGGCTGCTGCTGCTGCTGCTGCTTCAGATGATGGGTTTGCCTCCTCTTCCTCTGGTGCTGGTGTTGCATCGGACTTCGCTTCCTCTGGTGCTGGTGCTGGTGTTGCTGCCGCTGCCTCTGCCTCGGGCTTCACTTCCTTTGGCGGTGATGCTGTTGGTGCCGGCGGTGGTGGCGGTGGAATTTCCTCGTCCACGAAATAGATTTTCAACCCAATTTCACCTCGAACCCAGTTGAAAAAGCTTTTCTTCTCCAACTTGTAGTAAATCAAGGCTTCTTCGCCTTTACGCACAAACTGAGAAGAGCTGAGCCGAATTCGACCCAGGAAATTGTTGCGTCGGGTGGGACCGTAATTCTTGTCATGGAGAACATCGAGTTCAAGCATATCACCAAGAATGTCAGAAGGCTTACCCACATTAAACGACAGCGTTTCATTCCACGCCGGGCTCAAGTCACGAACCACCGTCGGGATTCGCTTCCGTTGGCCGTAGAAGTCCACCACCACATAAGGACTGGAAGTGCCGTGCCCATCTTTCGGGAGAAGATCTCGAGCGTCCACAACCTCCACTATTAGTTTACGAACTGTGCCCATAATGACCGTTTAGTCTCCTCCTTAATTATCCCTCACAAGTTTAATTTGCAGGAAGCAAGAGTGTGGCTTACAGGGCTCAAACTCATGGCCTAACCAAGGGACCGAGTGTAGTTATGAAGGGAGAAAAAAGGAGGGAGGATTGAAATCATGAGTGCTGCTTATATATTGTTCATGCTTTGTTGATCTGTTCATATTTTTTTTTTTGTAAGGAGAAAAATTATATATTACAGGTAGTGGAATGTGAGTCGCATATGGTTGGAAAAAGATGGAAAGATAGAGATGGGGACTAAGAAATATATGGGAAACGAACGATGGATGCTTAACTTGGTCTTCGAGCACCTTTTGACCTTTGAGTTTTTGTGGGTCTGTCCACTTGTATATGTTTTTCCTGGTTAGGATAATAGTTTTTTTTTTACTTGTCATTGGATTTTCTTAGCAGAGAAGATTCTTTGTCTAATGTAGCCTTTGCTTTATGGCCGTCCCTTGATTTATAAAGGGCCTACGGCGGGAAATGGGGATGGGAAGGCTTTTGTGTCACCGACCTTCTGAGATTTGTCACCGAATACAGCTTTATTTTATTATATTAAATGGAAAGTTTGACAAAGATATGGCTCTCACTCACTCCTTTTTCACACATTTCTAGGTATTCTTATTCATCTTATCTCTTCTCCTGGGGCACACCGTGATTATGCAAAGACAGTGTGGTTACAACTGGCTATCGACGTGCTCCCAATTACACCAAAACCTACTATATATATAATGGAGGTTCGTTGTTGATAATTAATTTGTGGATTCATGAAAGAGTGAAGCAGAGGAGATAAAAGAAAGCATGTTTAGAAGACTGAGCTCAGAGAGCATATTCTAAGATTGTCAATGATGAGTAAACAAAATGGAACATATTCTGGGTTTCGAATCAGAACCAAACATGTGGATGCATGCATGCCATATTGCATATATATTCAGTGACAAATTGGAAAAGCATAAATTATTAGATAAACATGTGTTTAAGGGTTGGTTTGATTCCAGCAGAAAGAGGAGGAGAGGTGGGAATGACAAGGTTTGAAATCAAGTTTCAGGTTGTGTAATGATTTTGCATTGGCTTTAAATTGGGAATCAGAATTCAAAAGAAGGTTTTGACGGCATCCTTTATGATGATTAAAGTGGAAGCATAAAGTCCAAAGGAAAATAAAACCCACATTTGATTTGGCCCCGGCAATTATGCATTAATCTTGGATCTACCAACATCGGCTACACTCCTCTATATATAAATTACTACTATATTATAGCTAGGGCCTTGTTGGCCAACGGAGGGCTCAACAAATGACAAAGATCAAAACTGCCAACATTGAGTCCATATACTGAAACGAATTTTATCTAATACGTTTGCTGGGATTATATCTATATTATTGCATATATGCAGATGGTAAGAGAGGTTGTCTTATAAAGCGTAAAAGTGTTTTTTAATAGAGATCCTAGATAAGCACTTAGATAGAAATCATGTTTAGCATTACACCATATGATGAGGACGGGGAGATAATAAAAGATGTTCCTCTCTTAAGATGTGAGAATTTCGGAATTGGAGTTGAACATCAACGAAACTGAAAAAGGCGAAAATCCCAGGTGCCGTTTTGAGATGAAGAATTCAGAATCTTATCTGCTGATGATCAATTAGCTTACTTAAAAAGAGATTAAGAAGCAAAAGGCTTCATGCATGAGGCTATGAAGTAAAAAGGCCGAACCTACTTTTTAATACCATAAATATAGTTTAGCGTCTGCTAACGACGCTGAATCCAAATCTCTTGGATTTTTTTATTTTAAGTTTGAAAATATAACAAAAAAAGATAAATATTGTCTAGAGAATTCAGCAGCTCAACGGGAGAAATGGGTATAACTCTTGGAAGTTGGTACTGTATCCCTACTGTTTGGGGTGTAGTGCAAGATATCTCTTGCCCTGGTCAGTAACACACAGACAAACCATCTTTTTGTGGTTCAACTAATACAAGAGTAAGACATACGACTATAAGTTTAACTAGTAAAAGGATAAGACATGTGACTATTTGGAGCGTATTCGATTCCTAAAGAGTATCACTTTGTTGTGATTCCAGTCGTGACGTTTGGGAATACATCCTAACTCCTATATACCTAGATTTACGCTTGAGGGTAATAGACGGCTCGTCCTACCTGATATTAGTATTTCCTAGAAGAAAAAGAGATTTCGCCTTATCCTTAGATCGTGAGTGTGCCCAATTCATTTCTAAATAATTTTGTACTAACAAAAACAAAAAGTAACATACAGACGCGGTGTAGATATGGAAATATTTCCCGTTAAAGCCAATAATTATTAAATGGTGTACATGCGATGGGGTTAATGTTTTCTTTGATACAATGACATTGATGGGTCCATGATCTGATAAATGCACCCTGACGTCAATATATATAAATGGTATGTCATAATGAATTGATATACATCTACATCCATGTTATGTGTGTATGTGTATCATGCATGATGCTCATCATGCATACGTAATTACCTACATATATACGTATCCATAAGAAGAAAAGGTGGAAACTGAAGGAAGGCTGTATATACGAAAAAGGGTACCGTAAATGGGAGGTTCCAGGTATTTTTACACACTAGCTCTGTGATACACTTCATTTTCGCGTGGGGGGCTTTTGCCCCCACGTAAGCAACTTTTGTTTTGTTTGTATGTTTTGCTTAGTTTACAATTCATGTAATGGGAATAAGAAAAGGGAGCGCATAAAATTCAGTAAAAATAAATATTAGTTTGTGCACATATATAGCAGCAGGCATGCATCTCTCTTGTGTATGTGTGCCATAAAATAATAATTAAGGGACGGATTAGTGAATTTAATAACTCAAGAAATTGGAATCAAACAGCATTACTTTGCAAGCATGCTGTGAAAATGCAGTATCAGATTCCTCCGTATATAAACCCTATTGTGGTGGCTGCTGAATCATATTATATATATATATATATATATATCCATACGTCTTCTTCTCTATAGGTTCCCCGAAATCAACCCTGTAGGCGTTGCTGCACTCTGCATTTTGTGTGTGACGCCCAGAAAAGTGAAGAGAAAGACAAGTTTATTTGCCATTTTCGAGTTTTGGGCCACCCAGTTACGAGAAAAGCAGAACTATAAAGCGATTGGGGAGACGATAGATGCCACTTACTAACTTCTGTTGGCAGCAAGAAGATCACTAGGGTTCATTTGCTAAAACAAATGAATTAACTCTGCAATATATGGGTCATTTATCTACTCCGATGAATTCCATTAGTGCACAGGAGAAATTAATATATTTGCAAACTAGGTTTTCTTAACAAGTATAGTTCCAGACTCGCAACGGAGAGTGGAAATCCACACATTATATAGACGTATCCTCCAAGTTCATGAGCAAAATAATGAACACTGGAAACTTTTAAAGCAGTACTGAAAATTGTAATAGAAGGTATAGAATATAAGACTACGAATATATACGCCATTCTTTTTTCTGATCTGTTCATTGGCTTCAGACCCCCTTGAACAAGAAGTTCACCATAATGGGGGAAAAGGATCACAATCTAGAACAAAAGGTAAATACTTGGAAGAATAAAAAGGAACAGAAACCGGCCAACGGTTGCCATCTTTAAAGATAGTTCAATAGGAATCTGGCCTTGATATATATAGATATGTACACTGTTTGTTGCTGTTTGAGCTTCTAAAGCTGCAAATATAGCTGGCCAGTGTGTGTGTGTGTATTATGATAAAATCTTTCATCTTTCGTTTCATAAAAATTTTTTCCATCCTCGATCTTTCCCCAGAACCCCAAACTTGTAAGGGAAAACCAAATTAAAACGAGCAAAAAAGAAACCTGAGATCTATATATGAGGATCTCTTGATAATGAGACGATGTATTAGCAGAAAAGAGAAACAAGGCTTACCCTTTGGGGTTGATGGCGGCGATGAGCGGATTAAAGGATACGAGGAAAGATAGGTGTGAGGAATGAAGCCTGGTCCGAGATCCAGCCATCCGTATGATCCGTCATGCGGGATTAATTAGTAAATCAAGAAGGAAAGCGATCGAAAGAGATCAGAGAGTAAGAGAGATGATATGAAGATATGATGGTCTTGGATCAAACCCTCATTCCAAATCTCTTTCTTTCTATCTATATATTTTCTCTTTGGTCACAATGAATCCAAATTGATCAGAAAATGGAACGGACCGGAGAGACATGAATGATTTCGGATCAAACTTCATTCCCGACCCCCTCTTTCCTTTTTCTTCACCTCAGTCGGTGCTTTACCATCTTCCCTTGTCGTCCGATGATTGCTCTCGCTTTACAAGTATAATAACTGTAAGAGGAATGGTCACGGATATATATATATAGAACTTCACTGAGACATCTCTTTATGTATAGCTTCTTCGACAACTCTCTCCCTCTCCTTCATGCTCCATGAAACTGTTTTCTCTCAAGGTTAAAGAAGCAACAAAAGGGCCTGCAAGCACTCAAGTTCCCAATCAATACCCTAGTCTTTAACAAATGAAATGGAGGACAGAGAAGAGAGAGATAGAGAGAGATAAAGAAAAGGGAACATAATAGAGACAGGTCATTGTAAGGATATAATAATGAAAAGGGGAAGGGATAGTAAATAGATGGTTGCCTTGTACTAAGGCAAAAAAGGAGTAGGAGATTGCTTAGAGGAGAGACTTTTACAGGGTCTCTTTGAGAAAAGGAGAGCACTGAAAATAACGAGGGGAAGGCTCCTAAAGGGAAAGCAAAGCATGGGCCTTCAAACACACACACGCATATATATTAAAGTCACATTATACGCATAGAGGCGATGGATAAAGAAATGATACTAACAAGGATAAAGAAAGATATATATTTACTTACAGCAATGGAGTTATCTCCATCTTGAAGGAAAAGGGTCTCAGCTGCTATTCTTGCCTTTTAGTACATGTTACTGTCACTCTCCCATATGCACTCTCCCATACACGTGCTAACTAGTTAATTAGTTCAACATGGCCATCATACGAATAGAGAGATTGGTGTTATCTTCCAGAATTCCCTAATTGGGTTTGTTTCTTTCTCTCTATGGCTTTGTCCATAAGAAGAAGAAGGGATTATTGTGGCTGAGTGAAGATATAAAATATTATTTGCTTGAGAGTTGGAGTTGTTAAAGCAATTAATAAGTGCATTTTTTTTCTTTATCTTCACTAATAATTGAAAACAGGCTATCACCTACAGCATCTAACTAGCTCCTTTAATTTAGACATGACTTTCAGTTTCCATTAAAATCGTATCATTGCCCAACTTTGATGGCTTAACTACTTCCCATATCATCTAGTTTTGTCAAATTCCTGCTCTTTTACCAACCCCAAATAATTAAACATGCGATGATGGGATCAATAATTTTGTAATTAACTTGTTTAGACTAATAAACTAATAAACAACCAAACATAAAGAGATCACCATTTTCCCTCGATCCTTTAATTTATTTTTATCATTTTTTTTATAATTTATACGAACATGTGCGCCCCCTATCAAATCAATTAAATACCATGTATGATATTTAGACTATTACTTATACCAGGACCACTATATATCTATGTTTTGCATTTCATGATTCAAATTTACACAGAAAACTCCTCCACCATTCTTTCAATGTAAAATAGAATGTTTTACCCCACGAATCATATTATATTAAGTTCCTCAAGTCTTAAACAATCTCATGGACAGTGCTTTCTCTCATTTCCATCTTCCTTTATAATTTTGGACGGATCAACGATGACAGAGAACACAAAAATTGAACAATCAATTAAGTGGAGATAATAGACAAGTGATTATCCGAAAGATTTTATAGTATATGTTTACATATTGGTGTTTGTTGTTGGTGTAATCACATCAAGAAAATGAACTTTTACTTTAGTCGACGACCATCTTCTGCTACGTAGTCACAAATATTGCCCCCACCTCATTTCCCATCAAACCTTTCTCTTTGCTTTTCTTCTTGTCTTCTTTACTTCTTACCACTAAATAATGGGGGATTACTTGAGAAAATCAATATATTAATGCTATTAAATTTACTATTAATTACATAGGATGATTGCATAATAAATATATACTTTTTAATTTCAATTAAAGTGACTGTGTATAATAATAAAAAGAAAGTGGAGTTAGAAAGCAGAGTTGAATAAAGGAAGAGGGGGCAAATATGACTGATGTCCACTTGCTTCATGACGGATCATGTCAATGGAGAAATGCAAAGATATAAAGGCTCTCAAGTAAGTTAGGAAAACCTTCAAGTCTTGTTTGGGATCTGCCAGGCCAAAATATAAATGGATTCTCTTCTTTTAATATTTTGTCTTTAATTATTGTTGGAATTTTTTTGGGCATATAAAATAAAATAAACAATTTTAGAGATGAAAAACTCCTTTTCTATGTTTTGAATAAGAAAATAGTAAAACATTATTACTGTTAAAGATATCAAACAGGTCTGAAAGTTGTGTTTCTGCTCTGGCGAGGGACACTATCTCTTACATGAGATCACACGCGTAGACTGACATGAACACAAACTGGCCAATGCCTACTCATTTTCATAAATGTTCTTCAAATTTTACTTTTGTAAGGGTCACTTCTTTCTTTTTATTTACGACTATTTTCTTTTTCTAAGAATTCAACTTTTTTTAATATATCTATCTGTTTACACTATACTTATACCAATATCAACTTCTGTAATCAAGCCACAGTTAAATGCCATGAGAAATGGGGTTTAGGGTGTCATAGATAATTTAGATTTTTTATACTGGACATTAATCTGTATTAAAATATATATTTAGAAAAAAATATTGCTACGAATTAGGAACCATATGAAGGAAGTGAGAAGGTACTTATACTATAGAACCCTTTCAATGGTTTCGTTTGGTAACTTGGTATTATTAACTTCTCGTCTACCATATCTCATTATAAAGTTGAAAAGCTCTCTAATCTAATGAAAGATTTGGTCTGAGTTATTGAAATTAAATGAAAAGTGTAAATTAACAAACCAATTCTGACCCCATCAGGCATAAAAAGCTCTTTCAGAACTAAATACTTAACATCATTCTAAAAACTAATGCTACGTAGCAGGACCTAGGCTAAACAGCATAAAGCTTACGCCCAGTTAATAGCTTCGTTCGGAACACAAGGATGAAGGAAGGTGCATATATAGCATCAATCCTCAAGCTAAATAGAAGGGATTCTCATAACAGTGCATGTGCTTCTGTTAAACCAGCACAAACGTAAAATTGATGCTACCAACAATGATTGGTCTGTTTATCCTCATCATGGACGGTATCATTATTGAGCCAGTCTCCCAACTTGGGAGAGTAAGAAACGAGTTCAAAGTAGTGAACTTGGTCATAAAGTGCAGTAATGTTAGATTGCTATGACCGAAGTATGCTAAGAAACTAGAAACTACATTGGATTTGATAAAGGGAAAACAAGAAAAGATATACAGCGCAACTACATGTACAGGCTAATTTGAACTGGTTGGACTATAACCGAAAAAGAGGGCTTTAGAGAATATGGAAGGAGTTGCAGAAAAAGAGAGAACAGAGAAGATATCATGCCTTGCCGCCTTAACAAATACATGGAACAGCCTTAGCTCAACCCTCAAGACTTTTCTTGACAACCTTAACGCTTCTGTAGAAGCGCTTGAGATCCTTCATGGCCTTTTCCTCAATCTGAATAGACCGGATTGAGGATATTATCTCCACCTCTGGCTTGAACCAGTGGTTGATCCCTGTAGCTTCAGATGGCGAGCCCTGACCTGTAGTAACAGCAAATCCAGTTGTCCTGGTCTTTGGACTATGGGACAGACTCTCATGCATTTTCCCCTGTTAGTAAGAAACAATCCTCAGTTCAATGAAATGTGTCCTAGGACAGTAGGACAATTCAAAGCAAAGGCAATATAATACAACATAGAAATAAAAACAGACAGGAATAAAGAAATCTTCCTAACTGGTTCAAAGCAAACATTGCACAGAAAATGCGAGACAATCATGGACACAAACAAAAGGGAGGAAACATGAATTCACAAACCTGCTGCATTTGAATGTCCCTTAAAGATGGCCGAGATGGATGAGGTGGGGTTCTGGAAGCAGCCCAAGAAGGGGTACCTCTTTCTCCATCAGATACCTGGGAACTTTGAGTTGAGGAAAAGGGTATTGGGCTGGAAGGAAGAAATGAACTTAATGATACTTGCCCCCCACTGCCACTATCAGAAAGATCTTGCTCCTGATGTTTGCTCTTACTAGGCTTATTTTCCTTGATTTTGCTCTGCTCAACCTGAATTTCGCGAAGAGAAGCAGAACCCTTTAAAAACTTGGCCCCACCCCATGCAGGACCCTCATTTCTCGGCATTGGCGGAGGGGAGGCCACCTCTTTTGGGGCATCATCAAGGGCACCACTCAAAAACATAGAAAGCCCACCTTTCTTGCTCTTCTTCTTAGAAACCTTCAGTGACTGACACTTGTTTGGCAACTCTAAATTGTCTTTCTTCTGGACCACAAGAGCTGAATCTGCTGCACCTTTGTCCGCTGTAGTTTGTTCACAAGCAGAATCTTCCACCTATGAAATAAGATTTTAAGCAACACAACGTACGAAAGGAACTATGCAACTGATTCACATTGATACTATTAAAAAAAATTAAGGAGGAAACCTTTATCTCAGAAGCCTCCAAGATTTTAATGTCCAACATGTCCTTTGCAGGTTCTGATATTACTTCTGTTCCAGCATAAATAGATTCCACTTCAGTCTGCACCACACTTGATGTGCTGTTCTTTCTCTGTTTTCTTGATAGTTTACCTTTTTTATTACCTTTCCCTTCTGAATGAGCAGAAGACAAGTCTTTATGCTGTGAAGTTTCAATAGGAACACCTAGCTCTGCAAGTGACCTCTCCAAAGCTGACTTAGACTGAAGCTTTGCGATCTGCTGCTCATCAAGGTTATGACCCTTAGATTGCTTAGCTTCGAGCACCTCAATCTGCTGCAACTTCTTCCTTAGAGCCCGAACTACTTTGGAGTTTTCTTGATTGGGATCATCCTTAGGCTGGAGAAACGAATCTAGTCTTTGATCCTTTTCCAAGTTTAATTTCATTGGTCTGTCAAGAGTCCTGTGAAACTCCATGTCACCATGATCTTCTTCACTGTTTATGATGGGAGGAAAAGGAGCAGTAACAGTAGGGAGTCGGCGGTGACTCCATTGTTCAGATGATCTCTGGCCTAACAAGGTCTCAAGGTTAGCCAGAATATCTGGCGAAGCACTTTCCACAGAATGTGATGAAACTGTAAAGATATAATCAAGGTTGCGAATGACAATCTCCTGAAATCAGTATTTAAGAGCTTCAGTATAATCAGATCACCTTACCATATAGGACAAATCAATCAAGTATAACAGCAAAGGCCATTTAAATCTCAACGATATATACAAGCAAGATGTAGCATTGCATGATCAGAAAAGCCCAAAAATATCAAGTTTTCAAATATTTTGGGACAGCAGTGAAGAAGCGTACCTCACAATATTTCTTCAAATCATTGGCTCCTAGAGAATCAGCAATCTCAAGCAACTGAATGGCATTTCGATGCTCCACTAGACACTCTGCTGCAACCTTTTCGCAAAGGCTTTTTAGACTAGGTACAATCCTCTTCCCAAAATTATCTTTTTGTATACAGTGAGTCATATTATTGGATTCCAAATTCTCAAATAAAATATCTTCTGTAATCTCTTCCATATCATCCCTATGATTAAGCTTGAGTTCCCGGGAAGCCTTTGTCACATTAAGAGGATAGCCACAATGATAGAGGGAAGCTACAATCAGTAAATGTGTTTCACCAACTGCAACTGAAGTGGCCCTCTTTACACCATGCAACCGAGTCACAACAGGTGGCTTTTCCTTACCTTTCTTCCCATCCCACATATAAACATCACCAGAAGTTGTAACAGCTGCAGTCCAGTACTTTCCCGCAGATATACTCGCCATATTTCTTCCAGACATAGCATATAGCTGTACACAAGTTTTCAATTAATAAAGAACACCCTCTAATCAACATGCCATCTGGGTATAACTTAAATTCAAGTTAAGACATAAAATAACCTGTTGGCATTTAAGATCGGGATCGGAGGAGACCCAATAGAACAATGCACCATCATCTGTAAGAGCTGTGCTATGCACCATTCCAGCAGTTATGGAAACTACATGAAGTCGTTTCATGCGGTGGAACTTCAAAAGTGTGCTTCCACTTTTCTTCAAGTTCCTAGTAATGACTACACGTTTTGGAGTAACAAGACGATGACCCCAAGTATATACCTGCCAAATAGGGTGATGATGGTGGTCTGCAATAAATATAGAGGGATGACATTTGAGTCCCTTGTAAGGGAATTATTAACATTTTAGTCCCTACTTCAAAAGATAAAGGTTATTAATACCGTGTATCATAGTTATCAATCTCAAAAGGGTTATTGCTTCAAGGGACCAAAGTGTCAATAATCCGCACACAAAGGATTCAAATGTCATTCTCCCATAAATATATCTAGGAAAAGCAAGTCAGTGGCCTGCAAATAATTACCTCTCCATCAGATCCTAATACAACTGTATGATATTTTGCAGCAGAAACTCCAGTCAAATTCTTTCCCTTCAAGTATTCAACTACATGCGGGGTGTAATTAGATGCTGAATTTGAGGTGCCATAACCAAGCTGACCCTCTCTATTGCAACCCCAGGTAAAAATTTCGCCTAAATCAGAAACTACAGCAGTATGCTTGTTAGCTGCAGCAACAGCAACAATTTTGGACCGTAAAGAAGCCACTCTACGGGGTGTGGGTTGGGTATCAACAGAAGGGTAGCCAAGCTGTCCCTCTGCAAAATCAATGAAACCAAATACATACTGACATAATGACGCTAAGAAAGAAGTGTAACTATTTTCTGTGTCATTCACATGTATCTTCATTCTAAAGGACAAACCCTAAGAAGCACATATATGCTGGAAATCCTGACGTATCCCCATCTGATACGCATACGTCTGTGTCAGATGAATATACTGTACTTAAAGGCATGGTAGGTCATGACGGCAATGGCAGACAAGATAATTTAGTTGCATGATAAAATTGACAGTCAAAACTAGACATAAAATTAATCATAGTTTACCTCTATTGGATCCCCAGGTGAACACTTCACCACCACCTTCTGTAGCAACGACAGTATGATGCTTTGCAGCAGCAATTGCCTTCACTCGGCAAGCACCCAGACCAGAAGTCACCTGCCGGGGAGTGATGACTGCAGCTTGACCACTGCAATAAGTACAACAACAACATCAAATCTGATTGACAATAGTACAAAAAGCATAAACATATGGAAATAAAACCCTCCTTGACAAAAGTTTTAAAAAGGAATACATCACGAGCACTGCCTACGTGGGAAGGCCCACTAAAATAAGTGTCCATTTGGTCTTGCTGTGATATTTCGGTCACAATAAACACTCCTTTTTCATAAAAACCCCTCAACTAAGTACCAATGCTAAGTAAAAAGAAAGAAAGAAATCTATTTCTGATTTTCTCCATCTGGCAGAAACTCTAAAGCTTAAAATAGAAAAAAAAGTACCCTCAATACCTTTAGGGAGATTAATCTCTGCTGCTGACAGAGAATACCCCTTGTTCACACCCAAAAAGAGGGAAGGGGGAAGAGATTAAGTGATAGATACTGCTCTTTATGTTCAATATCGACAGCATAGGAAAAAATGCAATTCTAAAATCTATAACAAGATGGTAACACCAAAACTAACTTAAACCATGCCTACCAGCCTTCATATTGAAATAGAACATTTACCTATGGATGTCAAAATCCGGGTGACCTAGACGGCCCCCCCTTCCAAATCCCCAGGTATACACTTCTCCATTAGTTGTAACAGCCACACTGTGGAATTTTGCGGCAGAAATCAACTTTATGTAGGAACCACCAAGTGAATCAACTTTACATGGTAACTTTTGAATGTGCGCATTTCCAGTTCCAAGCTGATAGTTTGTGCCACTTCCCCAACTAAAAACCTCAGTAGCCACTATGCCCAAAATATTATATTGTAATTTCTCAGCATTGGTAAGAAACAGAACCATTACAAAGTAGTCAAAGCGCAGCAATTCATACCTGAATCACATTCATTTCTAAAGACCTGAAACACAGGGCCAGATAAGAGATCTACAGGTACTCGAGATTTATAGTCCTCTATTGTAATAGAGGCACCATGCTGAAGAAGGATGCCTGCCACAGCAAGATGTCCAAAATGCAAAGCCCTGTGAAGGCTACTCCATCCTGATTCTCCATCCTAAAAATGAAACAAGTTTCAGCACTAATGAGACATAAGTTCTAGAAGAAATCCGAAATGGCCCATAAGGAAAACCTGGGAATTGGATAGTTCTTGGTTTCATGAGACTTCAAATTCTCCTAAAATTTGAATAATCTTCAATAAAAAACTATAAACAAAGATTCTTTTTTCAGGGACCATAGCAAATGTCAGACAATCAGAAACTATTTTAGTTAGATTTCACACTATTAAAACCGTTTAGTTAGATTTCATCTGTAACATTTTCTTTCTAGCATAAGCATTCAGAAAGATTGCATGATTGCAGTAACAATATGAAATAGACCAGATTGTTTCCCTTGGTTTCTAAACGCATTATTAACCATTAGTTCATTCTCATCGTAATAAGTAATTTCCATAACCAGAACAAACAACACACAAGGACATTTTATGAGAAGTTTGTTGATAATTCATGACTGCAATTATTTTTCTCATTGTCATCACAACTTACAGTTCATAGAATTTACTTTAGCAGTACATTTGACCTAGACATTTTAGTAAAAATTGAGAAGCATTGTGCAAAATTTTACCCTACATTGAAGTTTATAGCCCACAAACATGTACCTATATATATGTTATCAAGTATCAACTCTGTAAATATGAGATCTCAGGTAGCTTTAAACTATATTAATTTAATTCGTGAACAGATATTAAAACAGAAAAAGAAGAGATCCCTGCCAAGCAGTACAAACAAACATTGAACAGAAAACATAATAATTACTGAACACGGACTTTTAAAGCATGTACAATAATCACTATAAAAAATAACAAAGGTTTCTTTAAACCCATGTGATTAAACATGAAGAGAATATCAACATAAGTCCTAAATCTAAGAAAACCAAGTAACCTCCTACCTAAAATAAAAATGAACTTGGAGAAAGGGACAGGTGTATATTTGTAAGACTAACATTCACAAAAGAAAATTTTTTCATACTCGAGCATCAGGGTCTGCACCAGCTGCAAGAAGCCTCCTGACAATGGGGATGTGGTTCCTCCAAGTGGCAATATGAAGAGGGCTCAGCCCAAATATGTTCCTTGAATTGATGTTGATTCCGTTCTTCTTTAATAATGTCAAGGCTGCCTCTAAATCATTTAGAGATCCTTCTCGCACAACAAGCCACACATCTTTCAGCGAATTAGCAGATAAAATTTTGCGACCAGGTGTCCACAATGCTTGTGGAGAAACAGTTATATCCATCCTTGCAGAATTGCACCCTAAGTATATATAAGTTATCTTGCAAAATATTTAATGCGAGGTCTGAGAGCTAAATCCAACAGCTTAGCAGTCATATGCCTCAAATCAATTATATCATTATGCCAGGAGCTAGATTCTATATAATTGTTTTATCCAACAGATTGCTCCCCAATACATAAAAAAAAAAAAAAAGAAAAAAGAAAATTACTCAAGCCCTGCAGTCCATCAAAACGGTTTTCTAATATAGCAACCAAAAGAACAAGGAAGCTATCCAGTCATAATAGCTTTTGCTTCAGTAGCCCTCCATCAACATCATCATCATTACCATGTTTATTGCACACATAAACAAGTTGAAGCAGCCATTGGCTATCAAAAAAGTTCATAGGCAGCAGAGAGATCTACAATAAGAAGCAACATGATGTTGGAATTCTTCAGTTAGTAAGATAATCCTTGAGGGAAACTCATAACATTTAGAAGCGAATAAAAGATAAACACGCAATAGCAATTAGATTCCCCCCAAGTCCATCTAGTATTTGGCATTCGAGTTGCCTGGACTGAAGAAATCACAAATCAAGAAAGTCTTAAAATTGAAGTCACGTTCTTTCAGCAGAAATAAAAGGGTCTCAAAACAAAATGATGACAGAAGTTAAGCAGGACTCAAGAATATAACTTCATAGTAAGATCATAATGCCCCACCAAATGATGATGCACTTCTGACTCTGATCACAAAAAGAGATTGAGTTGAATCCAGTAAGAACACCTAACTCCGCTTTTCTCCGGGCAATACAAGATCTATAGGTTCAAGAATTCACATAACTAATGTGTACAATGGCCAAATTAATGATAACTATTGAAATCAAAATTCAACATTGACGCTAGAGTTCCCAGTTGCTAATAGATTATCTTTTGAAAGGCAAGATAAAAGCACCAAAAATCACATTCTCATATCCATCCGCAGTCTCTTACCTGATCTATATGCATCAGGAAAGTCGCTCATTATTTTCAACCAGACACATTATATTATTTGCCACAATAACTATGAAATGATTTAAATCAGAAAAACAAAAACTGAGTCGAAAGAAAAACAGTATTTGGAACGCCAATCCTTGCCAGCTGCGCCTGATCAAGTAAAAAAGCAAACTTGACACGAAATGAGGACTATAAACATTGAAAACAATGCAGCAAACAACATATATCAAAAGCCAGATCAAAATTCAGTTCGAACCCGATTAAATTTGACACACCTACTGCAGAAAAAGGAGTCAAGATGAAATACAGTAAGTCAGCAACTGAACGGCTTAGAAACAGAAACACCAATGCAATACCCATTCAATTGAAACGTTGCCTGGATCACCGACCTTACCCAGAATATTTTGTTCATAGAAAATTAAAAATAAAAAATAGAAACAAATGCGAGATAATTAATGGAATTATTTCACGGAAACATAAAAACCAAGTCATACCCTTTGTTAATAGTCAAATACACAGCTGTCCAAATAATGAGGCATCTCCTTGGTTTTAAGCAGAGAAGTTATGAGTGGTGTTTCGTGCAAAGGAGAGCATCGAAACCGAGAGTAGCTGCAGTGCAAAAGGCTACGAAAGGAGGGAAAGTGAGAGAGAGGATTTACGAGACGGGAATTAGAACATGGAGGATACTTTCGGAATTTAAGACTTCTGTTCTGTTTGGACCGAAAAGACCTCGGAGCCCGCGAGTTCTACCCTAGGTCAAGATCTGCGTACGCTCACCACAACACAGTATCTGGATGACACGTGCTCTTCTTTAGGCTGACTCATGCTGACAAGATTTGAAGAAAAATGGTAGTAATACAAAAAGTTGGGTAAAACGGCGAAAAAATCTTATTTAAATTTTTTATTGATTATAAATACTTCAATCTTTTTTTATAAATTTTTCAATATACCGATAATAAAAATATATCAAATATTTATGACTATTAAAAATTAAAATATTATAAAATTATTTAATATAATTATTAATTGATTATTATTATGAAACTCAATTTTTTAAATATTAGAGTGAAATTTTTTGTCATATTATTAACAATTTTAAATCTACCCAAATAATTTTAAATTAAACTAGATATTATAAAATTTTTAAGAGTAAAATTAATTAGAAGAATTATTGAAAATGGATGATAATGATATTTGGATTTGTATATATTAGTTAGTTTATGATAAACTCGTTATTCATATTATTAACACTTTAAAATTCATCTTTTCTTATTTGATTAAATTAAACTATATTAAGTATATAAGATAAAGTACATAAGTCGTCTCTATTTTATTTTCTGTATTAACTATTAAATATTAACAGGTTCATATATTAATTATTAATTAATATTAATTAAATTAAAATTTACATTTCATAACATATAAAAAGTGATAAATTTTATATATGAAAAAATAATATAATAATAGCTTTTTAATAAAAAGATATCAATATGAATAAAATTTTCCATAAAACTTTTTGAATTTAAATTCAGAAAATAAGAAATAATAATAATAGTAATAACAAAAAGAGAGGACTGACCGAGATAGGGTTGAGTAAATTACTTTTGTTCTAAGCTAGGGGCATTTTAGTCAATACAGGACAACAAAACTACCCCTCCCCTCCCATCCCAAATGTCGGGATGTTCCATCCTTTCCCTGAATACTGTTTTATTTTGGAAAAGAGGTCATGAAGATAATTTCTTCCACAATTTTTAAAAAGCATTGGTGACAGGACTACATAGATGGAAAAGATCTCACATCACATACTCATCTAATTTTTTGAGGTGAAGAGAACATCCCTCACATTGCATCAATAATTTCCTTCCCACACGAAAACCAGAATTAACACTGCTGAAATTACAAAGAAGCAACATCGACAACAAACCATAGTGACAAGAGAATAATAAAGCATCGGATAAAAATGAATCACAACACTTGCCACATGAAACAAACTGCTAACGCATTAGGAAGACCGACCAACACAGGAACCAGCGCCTTCCCATCTCTCCTCCTGTTCTGTTCTGCACCTCAGCGTCTCCATTTCAAAGGCCAAACAGCTTGACGTAGCAACATGTTCCAAAAAACATATCATGATTTCAAGAGATTTCTTGATGTGACCGATGAATACCAATTTCTGGTTTATGCAGCAACTGGTGGCTCCTGCATTGATGGATGAAATCACGTTTATACCAATTTCATGTGTAACAATCAATGCACATGCACAGCTACTACATGTATTTAAGAATTTTCCCTTCTTCCTCACCCGCGTTTGCGTATTGTGTTCCATACAAAAAGTTCAAAGACATTACAGATTAGTAAGAACAGAACTCACCTTCGAAGTCAAGTTAGATACAGCCAAATGGAACTTTTCTCTAGTTTTCGTACCGGCAAGTTGTCCAGCCCTTGCCACCTTACCAAAAGCACCATTTAACCATGTTGTTCCAGCAGTCACATATCTGTGGAGAACCAAAAGGTAAGTCATGGACAGGCATATGGTTTGTTATCAGTATTTTAAAAATCACCTACTTTAAATCAAAATAAGACACAATATACATGCATATTTTGCTACTCTCCTACCTATGTTCTACCAGGTAGGAACAAAACAATCGTCCAAATTTCTTGTCCTTTTTAACTTTATTATCTTATGGGGAGGAGGATTGAACTAACATACAAAAAGTTCGAGAACAGGTGCAGCAACCACAACAGAGACCATTATTTGGCATTAGCAAACATGTCTCCGAGCAACAAGGAACAAACAAATTTTAAGCTAGAAGAAGATCAACTAACAAGGTGCAATTCCATGATATTGATTAATAAACCACGAAAGCTACTTGGTCTCACAGAAGCATCCATCAAGAGAACTTGTGCTAGCCCGTCATTGTCCCCAGTAACAGAAACACAATCTTCTAAAAGGAGATATAGATATTTAAATCAAGGAAAGCCCCCATAGGATCAGTGAGAATCTTCAGTGACATTGTGAATCGTGACCTTATTACCACAATAACAGTTATGACCTCAGGAAGCATATCTTCAGTAAGTAGTTGCCCGATCAATAAAACAGCCTAGGTTTGATGCTATCACGACTGAAAGCTCTCACTCCCCACTTCTTTTTCCCCCATTAATAGCTCATCACCTCATCAACTTTATAATCGAATAATCAAATCCTTAGGATCTTAAGAGGAAATTTGAAATTAAGTTTCCTAGATATCCACACAAATATCCACTATTTCTCCCTTTCCCTTATTCATAATTCCTTGCAGGAAGGGGAGATTATTAAGCTAAAGTAATAAAAGAAAATTGGCTCAAGAGGATAACTGATGTGAAAAAATATCTTATGCAGCTCATTATCAGGAACAGTTAGGCAAAATAACTTTCATAACAATTAGTGATGCGACATTTATTTGTATATTGTGTGAAACATCATTTTGAACCTGCTTGTTTTGACCGCTGATCCAGTATCATTTAACTTCCTCTCAGCTGCTAGTATTGCGGCCATTGTTTTATCTGAAACATGAAGCCTCTGATCAACATACTTCACCTTCTCATTAACTACAGAAATGCCAACTGTCAATTTCTCTGAAAGACCAACCCTCTTGTCAAAAGAAGCAACCTTAGAAGACGCATTGGCAGTAAACTGATGCTTTTCATCAAACGCTTTAGCTTTATTCAAGGCATCTTGTCTAATTGCTGAACCTTTAGCGAGCATACTTGTGACTACATCTTGTGCTCTATTAATATATATTCTTCCACTGCCAGTGGGGTTTGCTTTCTCCTGCAGAAAGAGATTTTGCACAACAGGCCATTAGCTCACTCCAGAAAAGAATGCAATACTGCCCAATACAAATAATTGACTGGCTTCCAAAATAAACTTCAGGAGCTTCAAAAGCCTATAAGCATGCGATACAAAACTTACACAGTAGTTAGAACACTAGTGATATATAATTAAATGTTTATTGATATAGACACTTTTTACCAAACGATCAAAAGGTCAATGCAATATGTTATAATTCAACCAAACATTCAAGGAGCATGTCAGGCAAGGAAAACATAGTAGACTTCGAATTTTCAGTTTTACCTCAACATTTGGTGTAATATTTTCAACAGGAGCAACATTTGTAGCATTTGCCACCACCATTACTTCCTGCACAAATTGCACTTGATCAGATTAGCACATATAGATATTGCATTGACAGTAAGGTCTTAATATATTTACCTGCATCTCTTGTTTCGGTGCATAGTTCTCAGCTGGAGTTATACTCACAATCCGATCTACTATTGTCGCTCCCTGCAAAATATATAACAGAACTTTCAAATTATCGGGTCACATAAGTGTAAAAGCGTAGCAACTCCCGATTTCATATGAAAATTAAAATATTATTATGTCAAGAGAACTAAGGCATGTGACTCTAAATGTTCTTGAAAGAGAAATCAAACAGATAATGTTAAAAATACTTCAATATTCTATATTCAGGAAATAAGTCTCGTAACAAAAACAACTTTTTAGCGTGAAACTTCAACATTCTAAAAGAGTTTTGTTTTAAGCATAACACACCAATTACCCCCAACACTCCCCCCCTGGAAGAAGAAGGAAAGAAAGGAGGGGGGAGCAAGTGTTTATCACTGATCTCTTCCAACGCTCAAGTTCATCAATTTGAGCCAGAATTCAATACCACATCGTTCGGTAGGAGTCAATTTGCTTCAGTTTATTTGAGGTGCGATCTCTTCAATAATTTTCATTGAAGCAATGCCACTGCGCTTGGTTGTGCAAATGCAGAAGGGAAATGAGATTGACAACCTTGATTGAAGATCCAAAACTAAATCTCACTTCAAAATGCCGATGATTTCTTAAAAAGAGTACATAGAGTTTGCAGTGCAACTTTAAAGTCTAAAAGTAAAAACATTCATTCCGTGTACGGTAAACCTTCCTCAAAAATGCACTGAACCACTTCCAATTTTGACACACGTGTAAGTTTGAAATTAACTGAAGACCGTTTCTTCCAATGTAGTCATATTATATAAGGTAAACTTTAACGTTTGCCACAACTACATGAACATACATAAAAGGAAAGAGACATTACCGACAACAATAACGCAATCTCAAGCGCCTTTGGATCTTTAAATGTCACATATGCTGTCTTTAATTTCCCGGATTCACTGCAACGAACAGACAAAACCATCCAGTCATAATAATTAATATGGTTGCTTATCGTATGCAAGGAGAAGAGAAATAGGTGCAAAGTCTGAAACGAGCTTATTCCACTCTATGACAAAAAATCGCATGCAAAATATCAAAGTTTTTCTTAATCTTCGGTCACGTTTTCAAAGCTCCCGTTGGGGTGGAATGCCAAAAAGGAAAGTAGAGAGGAAAACTGGGGGCGGCGCACTTTACAATAGTTAAACCCTGCTCACTAAACTTTTTTTTTTTTAATATCATTAGATGAGAAGTAAAAGTACCCGTGATTTCTTGCCTATCTTTTGTTCTCAGCATCCAACCAGAGGAGGGTATATCAAAATAGCCAAACTTGAATTCGTATAACAGAAAGAAAAAGAGTAGAAATCGAACATTAAAATACCCACCTTTGGATCTCAATGTGCTCGATTTCTCCAGAAAACGAGAAAAATTCGTGAATCTCCCTCTCAGTAGCTAGATCTGAAACATTCTTTACTTGAACCGACCTTGTCTGTAAAACCCAGATAGAGAAGAACGATTGAGTTTCTAATTATGACAATAAAATAAAACTAGAAGCGTGACAATATATGATAGAGCTGAGCCTCGAATTGGGCAAATACTGACCTGCATTGCGATGACTGAGTAGTGAGTAGTAGCACTATATGTAATTATCACCGCAACAACTATTACTACTTTGATTTTGAATGCAGAGTTTGTCAAGTTCCCTGGCCGAGGGTGCGAGCAGTGAAGGGCGAAGGAAAGAAACAGCTCGCGCTGCAATCGTCACCGAACAAGGAGGCGTGTTGAAGCAGAACAGAGAACAGAGGGAGAGAGAGAGACGTATGGCTGTTGGTGTGAGGTTGGAAGGAATGTAATTATGATGTGGCTCTCTAGCCAGCCAGAATGATGAGTATGTATCCGCGTGAAGTTCCATAAATGCCCCCAATCTTCTTAACAATTTTCTGCTCCACTAATTATGTTTAGAGCAGTTTTTGGAATGAAGGATTTAAAAAAACCTCCCGTTCGCCAATGGCCAAAGCAACCGTCCCATGTTTAATGAGTCATGGCCCGTTATTTTAAATTAATAAAATTAAATTGCGTGAAACAAACTACCCTCTTGAATGATTTGAAAGAACCAATAATAATTTTGTATAATTATATAATTTTTCGTGTCTCATAGAAAAAGCGTCCCTCGCCATGCCTCGTATGTCACTTGTTTCCAGATATTTACACAGAAAATTATTTATTTTAAAAATATATACAAACAAGAACAAGAGATTAAAAACGAGCGGAGGAATCTTTTATCACAAATGGGGGCATAGATTGGCAATAAATACGGGTAGATTTTAGAGAAATGACGTGAAACAGAAAATGCAAGATAGTGAAACACAATTAAAAGCAGACAAGAGGGCAGATGAAGACAGGGACAGAACAGATCATAGAATCCACGAATTCTTTCTTGTTTGGACGTTATTAACCGAATCCAATATTGGGCATAAAGAGGAAGAAGCGAGGTTAAAAAGGGAAAAGCAATAAAAGAGGGGTGGGATTAGGGTGAGTCAGAAGACATGCTGATTCTTTTCCTTCTGGTCAAAAATACTTGGGATCTTCCCATTGCTTTTCCGAATCGAAGAATTGCTTTATATTAAAAAAGAGTGAGTAACAAGCACTTAATTTTAAAAATAAAAAAAATATTCTTTTTTTTTTTCAACTATACAATGAACAAATAACTTTACAGGAACACAATGGATACGAATTGGCATGATTGGTGGGTATTCCAGCTGTGCACCAACTCACATCATATTGACCTTTGCGCATGAAGTTCCTGTTTGGGGGAATTCACATGACTACAAGTACAAATATTCAAACTTACATTAATTAATCTTGTAATTCTTCGATTATAAAACAAACCATGACTTGTTGTTTGCTGCATTTATTTAAGTAGACTAATAATCTGAACAACCAAACGGAAACATAGTTCGCGGGAAGATTTGAGCCCTCCTCTTACCTGTATCACTCTATTTCAACTAGATTCCAATGTGACGCACGTGTTTTCAGTTGAACTAAAAGGATATTCCAATATTTAAATTATATTTTTTAATATTTTTATTATTTATTTAACTAATTTAATTATATTAATAAAATTATTTAAATTAATTAATATGACATATTTTTTAAAATATATTAATTATTTTTTATAACTCCATCCCTGTTACTTAATGAAACTAACGTTCAAATTAAAAATGCAGGAGTAGTCAAGCTGCCTAGAACGGTGGACCAAGTATTCCATCAAAAAAAAAGAAGAACATTGGTCCAAACAAAAAAGGATAAAAGAAAATATCAGCTCGACTTGACGTGACAGTACCCAGAAAAACAAAAGGGCTTAATATGGAGACGTGATATTGTGGTACTCGAAAAGATCTAAAGAGAGGCCCAGGCCCTACTCTGTAACAATGCCTCCTGGTCTGTCACAAATCTAAGGGAAAGCCCAATCTACATTTGTACCTGAGCCCAGTATATCTATTATAGGCTCAAAAGGTTTGAAGTTCATCTGATTAATTTATAAAAAAAACTAACAAGAGTTTGTCTTAGTGATAAACGGCTTACTATCGCTTAAACAAAGTCTCGAGTTCGAACCTTGGTGTATGCAGAAATCCTCGTTGGAAGACTCACCTACTATAACCAGGTACGCGACGCAGGTCGGATCCGGATATAGTTAGGGCAAAGCTCCGGTGAACCGGGTGGGCAACAAAAAAAGAATAAAAAAGAAATCTCCAATACATAACGCGAGTCAGATTTAGATGTAGTCAAGATAAAACTTCGATAAATTAAGTTGGCAACAAAAAAAAAATCTCATCTAATTCTATTGAATACTATTTAGTCTTTGTGCCTAGAAAACATTTTATTAAAAAAAATTAAAACTCATTAATCTTTACGTATCAAAAGAGTTAGCCAATAGCTATCAACTTGAGGATACCAGTTAGACTCTACTAAAACCAAATTAGCTAATCTTTAAAAAAAGAATTATTATTTTTTTCAGAAAAAGTCAATATTATCCAAAAGTAAAATGATAACAGCAGTTGTACAGTATTATAATTATTATTTATTAACATGGCAACATTATAATTTTCTGGACATTTTCACTTTTCACGCTTTATACAACTCTAACTAATTATCAATGAAAGTGGGTAAAAGTGCACATTTATTCCTCTATTTTTTTATAAAATTTCAATCCAGTCTTTTAATTTCATAAATTATCAATAAAATTAATTTAATGAGAATTGGCACATATAGTAAGGAATAGATTCGTATCCTATAAAGACGTTAATTTGATTCCCGCTACCGTTATGAAGACTCATTTGATAGGCGATTTCGTAAATTCTCTATAACTACCCTCTAAATCTTGGGGCTATGTCATAACATTAGTAAAGATTGGTATAAAATTTACCTTATTTGTACAAAACACATTCAAAAAAGTCAAGTTGTGGTGGGGTCATTATCCGGATTGATCTCAAGGGCCATGTTGACAGAATTCCAGCGATTACCCTCCCCTTTGCCTGTCCTGGAATAAATTATAGGAATTATTTTTAAAACCCTTTGTTATTTTCATGTGTGGATTATAATTTAATTGAGATTCACAAAAATCATTTTTATTAACCATTGTACAATTTGCACAGAGTAAATTCAATTAATTAAAGGAACAACCCAACTCGTATGTCGTATACATCATTTATTACCACAAGTTAACTGTTGAAATTTTGATTCATTACACGTTAGTTTTTCCAACAAAGTCAAATAAGAACAATTAATAAGTTGAAAAAGGATTGAATGGGATTTTCTTGAAGCTTTGCTCCTTAAACTGAATTTTAATTCTGCTTGGGTTGCTTGAATCATGAAGTGTGTATCTTCTGTGAGTTTTTCGGTTAAACTTGAAGGGAGAACAATTGATTCTTTCATTCCTTAAAGGGGCCTCAGGCAAGGTGATCCCCTTTCGCCCTATTTGTTAATTTTAGTAGCCGATGTCCTTTCTAGAATGATTTCTGACTTACAGGGAATTAAAATCACTAGGAATTGTCCTATTTTATCTCATTGCTTCTTTGCGGTTGACTCCATCTTATTCTTTAAAGCTACAAGGAAAAATTGTTTAGTTGTGAAAAGCTTATGGGAAGAATATTGTAAGGCATCAGGTCAATGTTTGAATTTAGATAAATCTTGTGTTTTTGTCTCTGCAAAGGCGTCTGATGATATTAAGAATGAGGTGTGTGATGTGTTAGGGATTTATAGATTCTCCTGGTAGCTACTTAGGCCTCTGTGCCTCTGTGGGGCAGTTCTAATTGCTAGGCCTTGGCTTTTGTGCGTGATAAAGTTAGAAAGAAAGTAATGGGATGGAATAAGCAATTCCTTTTTCAAGCTGGCAAAGAAACCCTTATTAAAGCATTAGCCAATGCTGCTGTCCCAAATTATTCCATGGCTTGTTTCCAGTTTCCTAAAAAGACTTGTCAGGATTTAAATAACATCGTTTCGGATTTTTGGTGGGGAAGCTCTGACAAGGGTAATAAAATTCATTGGAAAGCATGGACTGTTATGACTAAAGGCAAGATGGAGGGGGGCATGGGCATTAGAGAGTTTCAGAAGTTTAATTCGGCTCTATTGAGGAAACAATGTCGGAGGGTTTTGACAGAACCTGATGCACAATGGGTTCGTTTGTTAAAAGGAGTCTATTTTCCTAATTGCCCTTTTATGTCTGCTAAAAAGAGGGGCAGGCCTCTTGGGCTTGGAGTAGTTTGCTGGCTGGGAGGAAATTGTTAGAGAATAATGTTTTTTGGCAGGTAGGGGATGGTAATAGATTTTTGGAGAGATGCCTGGATCCCAAATGCTCCTATGTCAAGAATTCCAAGTGAATTTGCTCCTGTCCCATGGAAGAAAGAAGAGTTAGTTTTATTAATAATAGACAGTGGGACTTGAGGGATGTAGTAATTCCTGATGCTTTAAAATATGAGATTTCAAGGATTGAACTTCCTTCATCGGGGCGGGGGGTACAGACAGGGTTAATTGGTTATGATGCTCTAATGGAATTTATTCTGTTCAATTGGGATATAAATGGGCAAAATTGTTGGAACATGATGTTACTCCCAATAGGACTAGTACTTCTCGGTCTTGCCCACAGGAGATTAGGAAGTTGGTTTGGTCTCTTAAAACACAGCCCAAGGTAAAGCATTTCCTTTGGAGAGTGTGTCACAATGCTCTGCCAACCATTGAGGCTCTCTTTAAACGCAAACGTTCCCCTTCTCCAACTTGCTTTAGATGTAACGTGGCTGAAGAAACTGTTGAGCATATGCTCTTGTTGTGTGACTGGGCCAAAAGGATCTGGTTTGCCAGTCCTCTAGGTGTTACTATATCAGACTTGCATATTACTAATTTTGTGGATTGGTTGCTATTAATGTTTGCTCAGTTGAAGGATGGTGATTTTTCTAAAGCTCTCTTGGCTTATATTCCGTGGTATGTGTGGAAAAGTAGATGCTGTGAGTTATATGAACACAAAGTCTCTGACTTTTCTTGGATTATTAGTTCTGCCATCAAAGCCGTCAATGATCTTTGGACAGCAAAAGGATGGAATGAGACTGACCAAGAAAAGCCAGAAAAGCCTACTTTTGATCATCACTGGACTCCTCCTTCTGTGGGGGAATTTAAACTTCATGTTGATGGTTATTTTGCTGATTGTAATGTGTTTGGTGGCATTTGCTTTATTTTGCGAAATGATGCAGGTCAAGTCATTAATATGTCTGCTAAGCGATGCGATGCTCCTTCATCTTTCCAGAGTGAAGCTGAGGCTCCTTCTGAAGGAGTTAAAAGTGTTTTGGATGCAGGCTTGGGAAAAATCATTTTAAATCAGATTGTGAGCAATTGGTGGATGCAGTGAAGAATCAAGCTTTTTGTCCAGATTGGCGTGCAAGGATTTTGGTTGATGATCTTGCATCCCTTTTCCATTCTGATGTTTCTTTGACTTTTGTTAGTCGTTCTCATACTTTAGCAGCCGATGGGCTTGCTAAACCGGCTTTAAACGGGTTGCTTTGGGGTGGTTGGTCTCCTCCCCCGCGCGCGCCCCACCCACCCACACACAACCCCCCCCCCCCCCCCAAAAGAAACCCCTGTCTAGGATTTTGTTTTCTGACTTTCTAGCTGATAACTCTCTAAGGATAGGTCTCGTATTGGCTAATGCTGTACAGACTTTGTTTTTTTTAACATTGTATCTTTTCTTTGACAAAAAAGAGAGAGTTAAAAAACAGTTTATAAATTAAATAAATTAATTTAAAAAAATAATAAATAGATATAAAATATATTAAAATATTATAACTAAATTTAACACTTAACTTAATTCTTATATTAAAGATTTGAAGTATTACAAATTGTTATCATTATTTATTTAATAAGAAGAAAAAGATTGAGAAATGTGAAAACAGAAAAAAAGTGTTATTAAAGTGCACATGGTAATACAAATTTCTCTTAAAATTATTAAATCATACTACTAAACTTATTCATAATTAAAGATTATGAAGCTTCAGAATAATTTGATGATTTCAAAAAGACATTTTTTGTATGATTTTTGTTTTTTGTGCAGAATTTGAGAGTGATTTTGGCAAAAGAAAAGGAAGTGTAAAAAACAAATTGAAAAGGCAGCTGAAAAATTGTGAACAAAATGCCCTAATCAGAAAATAATTTGAGAAAGATGACCAAATTCAGAAACTAAAATTTTTCTTTCAGTCTTCAATTTATCTCTCGTGCACATTTTCTTTCTGCAAGCTAGGTACCTTTCCCCAAATAATTTGTTGAATAGGTCCTTCTCTGCAACTTTTCCAAAAGATAATTAGCTGATTCACAGTCTACTTGGACCCCAATAAAACCATCATCCCCAGCAACCAAACAAATTGCACATGACACCCACATCCTAAAAAGACAACCTCTTTCCCTTTCAAATTCTCAGAAACTTCCTCTGCCTTTTTGCCTCTTTCCTCTTTCCTTTTTCCTTTTTCCAACCCCAAAATCTCACCGCCCTTTACAATTTCTTCCATTATATTCGCATACAATCGTATCAATTCAGTATCCCTTCTTTGATGAATATTTATTGAGTCATTATTATTTATTATTAATATAATAATTACCTGATACTCCCTATCCCCCTTCCCCAAATTGTACACCCAAAAGAAAAAAGTACCATTCCTACCTTAACCTTCAAGTAATGGATTGAATATATATTGTGACTCTGCATAGTTAACTTGTTGAAGCGAGCTACCATTTCCTCAGTTTTTCCTCTTCTTCAAATGGAGCTTGATTGCAAGACGATTCATGATTCTTTGGGAAGCTTGAGCCATTTGATTCCTTCTCTTTCTGGTCTGACTCAATCTCAGAGACAACAGCTCAGACAGACATACGAGGCAGTGTATGGCGAAGACTTGATAAGTCGTCTTCAAAGATATGAAACAAAGGTTTTGTCTGTGAAATGCTCTGCTTTGTCCATGTGGATGCTTAACCCGCATGACAGGGATGCTACTTTCGCCAGGGAAGCCCTCCGGCAAGACAACAGCAGTTTCAAGGCTCTCGTTGAAATCCTCGCGGGTCGGAAATCAAGTCATATTCTTTTGATCAAACAAGCTTACCATAAAAGATTCAGAAGGAACTTGGACCAAGACATTATCAATTTTGACCCTCCTCATTCCTTTCAAAAGGCGAGTTCTTTTTTTCCTTTTTTCAAGTGGGTTTTATTCAATCCTCGTCCTATGGCTATGGAGTTTCTTAGGTGTTTGTAGAATTAACGATGTGGGTTTGGTTAAGCAGATTCTTGTTGCATTGGCTGCATCACACGAAGCTCACCAATCTGATACAAGTCAGCATATATCCAAGTGTGACGCAAGGAGGCTCTATGAAACTGGAGAGGGAGGCTCAGGAGCAATAGATGAAGCAGTGGTACTTGAAATTCTCAGCAAGAGGAGCATTCCCCAGCTGAAGCTGGCATTTTTAAGTTATAAGCACATATATGGACATGACTACACGAAGGTAATTGACAAACATGACATTGATAATTGGTTTTTATCATGCATGCTTTTCATCACATGATGGATCTAAGGTTTTTGTTGCTTTTCATCCACTCGCTTTGTGTTTCAGTCACTCAAAAGGGGAAACAATCTGGAATTTGGAAAAGCTCTTATTCTGGTTGTGAAATGCATCTGCAATCCAGCAAACTACTATGCAAAGGTAGTCCCAAAATTCCATTTTGATTAGCTTTATAGCAAGAAAACGATCATATTAAAGCTCGGAGAAAAGAAAAGAAAAGAAGTTAGATTGGGTTTGTATTTGCAGGCAATGTACAACAGCACCAAAGGGGCAACGATTGACACAGGAACTTTGGTACGAACACTAATTAGCAGGGCTGAGATAGACATGGACGAGATCAAGAGGGTTTTCAAGCAAAAATATGCCAAGGAACTTGGTGATGTAATTCATCAAAGCATTCCATCTGGTGGAGACTTCATAGACTTCCTGGTTGCTCTGGCCACAAGAACCACAAGTTGATAACAGGGCAAATAAGATTAGCTTCTACGACCAGGTGTGTGCAAACTGTAAAGTGAACTGAACTGAAAACGTACTTAGCTTTATAAGCAATGGCATATGTAGGATTATACACAATGTAATAGTCCAAAAAGTGACCCCTATAAAAGGAACTTCTTTTCCTGTATATCTTTCTGTCCGCATTTTGAATCCATATTGGCTAACGTTTTCATCCCGAAGCTAAGTAAAAAAATTATAAGCCCTAAAGGCTGACAAGAATATTGGTTACGAGTCAGAAGTTAACAACACGCCACTGGACCACAAAGCAAGGAATATATCACGTGAAGGTATAGTTCGGGTGTCACTGTTTGAAAGATGATTAAACTATTTTTGCTTTCATTTTTTGGTTTTCTGGAAGGAAGAAAAAGGTAATGAATGAAAGACTCGAATTGCAGAGAGTTGTCAATACGTAATCATGCTATAAAAATATTCACTCCTTTGTTTTGTTCTGCACACTGAACATCTCTTTCCACGTACCATGACTTTTTTATATTCAACAACTGCTATAAGGATACGAATTGTATGATGTTATTGCTTCACTGCGTCAAAAGCTATAAGAAGAAAACGAGAGATCCAAGTGGCAAACAAGTCCCTAAAAATGCATTGTCTGAGCAATGATGTCATAATTAAAGAAACTGTATATCAGAACTGATTGAGTTGGAAGCTCATTTTTCCAATTAAGATTAAAGCATTTTGGTTACTGAGATTGGTTCTTAAACAATCTCTTCCACACTTGAACCGATCCTAGAAGTTGGCATATCCAAGGATTGATGAGGTTTTGAAAAATGGAAGCATTTTCCTTCAAATTCTATTAATGTCGTGACTTGACGATTCTTTTAGTCTTTATTCTTATTCCACAAGTCTTCACGTGATGTCTGTAAAATAAATGACAGATAATGTTTCCAATGAAAATAACAGTACAACGTAAAGATTCACTCTTGTTCCCCCCATGCTTTACAAATTCAACACATGATCCAAATTATCTTGATCTTGGTTTATTAATTATGAATGCCAAATAATTTTAGAAAATACCATGACCGGTGAACACAAGTTAACTCTCTAATTAACCTCCGTTCACTTAAATACAAATCACGGTTCTTCCTCCATTCATGGACTTTTTTGACCGCAAATTAAATGCTCTTCCCTCAGTCGTTGGAAGCAGATTTTTGCAGTAAAATGCAGTAAGCTTATAAAGAAACAAATATATATATATATATATATATATATATATATATAACATATCAAATAACAGTGGAATAAGAACAAGCAAGAGGGACGCCGTTGCTTACAAAAGGATGGGGGAAAACTCTGGTCAAATAACAAAGAGGAAGCGCACAAAGAGATCATTATTTTGTTGAGAAAAGTGTTGAGTAGGATCAGAAGGAGATAGTGGCAGTGGCGAGCATGGCAGCGAGGAAGAGCAGAGAGGCAGAGGAGAGGAGAGAAGAAGGCATAACGTTGAGGGTGAGCCTCATGCCAAGATCACTACAGTGATCACTAACGCCACAAATGTACCACTTTTTGCCTTGTGAGGAGAGTGGAATAACTTCATGTCCTGAGTTGAGTGCTGGGTGGGATCTGGCACTGTGCAGCTCTGGAACATTGTCCCGTTCACTTTGAACACGTTGTGCTTCGTATTGTCATCTTGAACACTGCAACCACAACACACACTCAAATATAATTTCAGTACCTGCTTTCAAACACACAGGCACAGCATCAAGAGAAGAAGGATATATGCATACCAAGGCTGTCACCAACAACGAAAGTTTTATCCTTGGCCCAGTCGGAGTAGTTGACTATGGTAGTCCAGGCCTTGTCATCCCCCACAATGTAATTGGCGGCCGTCACGACTGGGAAAAGCAAAACCATGGAAATGGCAAGCAAGGAAACACCAGAAGCAGAGAATAAAGAAGCCATTTGAGGACTTATATATATATATATATGGTCTACGTGATTAGATATTATTTGATTCTCTAGGTTAATTTGGGGCATAACGTAATGTGTATATATAGGGGGTTTCATTTCATATGGCTGTCCCGCCTGGGTTCGGCTTCTTAATATTAAACTATAAGTGAGGACATTGATACGACGGTAACGAGGACTAATGGAAGGGGTCAAATATAACAAGGAGAGTGTGGAAAGGGAAAATGCTGGGGCATGTTATTAAACTTTTTGAGATTATAATATATATATTAAGGTTATCTTTTTATTAAAATAATTTATTTTTTTAATATTATATATTTTTAATTTTTTTTAATTATTCAATACGAGACTTCTATATTATAATAAAAAATCAAAAGAAGGGAAGGAATTGGATTTAGTGAAAGAGTGACACAAAATTTTGTCGTCGTCTTTTTCTATTATATTGTTGTGTTATTGCGTCTCTCTCTAATATCCCTCACTTGCAAAGCCTACATAAGTTACATTTTGAATGGCTGCTATGCGAATACACCATCTTATGAGAATACCTCTATATACTATTCTCTTCCTTGTTTAACGAAATAAACTACCAAGGTTTGAAAAATAAAATAAAATAAAATACTCAGTTTTTTTATAAATTAGGAAAATTGTTCAAATTTTGAGAAGATAAGTCATACCATTTATAACTTATAAATAATATATAAATTTCTATAAATTTTGTATTATATTAACATTTTAATATTTAATTTATATTACTTTTTTGCAATACAATATCAATATAATATAAAATATAAATTTAAACCGAATCACACTATATTCATCGTACATAAGTGATATTTTAACATTTTTTATATACATTTACAGAAATATAAGTACACCTAGTATAGTTTTAAAAATAAGTCACGGTCATGAATCGTACTGACGCTCATATAAATGACAGTGAGATTCATATCTATCCCGTTTTAATAGAATAATTTAGGGATTAATCAAGGTGTTTAGTTAGATACCAAAGATTTTACGTATAACTTTCAATTCTGTGAATTCATCAACTACGTGTGCGAAGTGAAGGTCGGGTTTGGTTTTGCAGTGAGAACAGTGAAACCTTTTAATTTGAACAAAATAATTAATGCGTGTTTGATTTAAAATTAGAAACATTTAAGATCATTGATTCAGATAAAATTAATTAGTTAGTTACCCCATATATACTGATTTGGTTTATCATATATTCAACCCCATGAAATAAATTGGCACGGTTGGTTGCTGTTAGAAATTACTTTATATATTTAATTTACAGATCAATTTTTGGGAGCCAGATTTTTGAGAATTACTACTATCTTATAAATCTCTCTTACCTCAGTGAGTCTTCTTCAAAGTTCAAACAGCTAATCATTAAGGAACTGACCCCAATTTTCGATATATATATATATAGTTGACACCTAGTGAATGCTTTTATTGATTGAGTAATAAGAAACAGTGAATGAATAGAAATTAGATTCGTCAACAGGCTGGGAAAATGAATAGGGAGAGCGACACCGTAAAAGAAGATTAATTATTATAAAAAAACTTCATAACTCACTTACGGCTAAGCTGTGTCAACTATGTTAAGATATTTTCATCTATTTGCTGTTTTGAAAAAAGCATCGATCTTTTTATATCATTTTAAAAATTCAGAATTCTTATATTAATGATTCATTTCCTTCCCTTCTGGTTTTTAACTAATTTTCGGGTCATTCTCCCGAAAGGAACGCCTAAACAGCCCAATGATCGATATCTCAGGCATGCATGCGTGTGCAATTGAATTGAAGCGGGAAAAACATGGTATAAAAAATATTGTAATTGATTAAGCATAGAGAGAAATAATTATTTTGTGGTATAACAAAGAGAGGCGCACGACACAAAAGCGCTCATTTATTTTGTGGGAAAATAAAGGGATGAAGAAGGTGGCGGAACTAATGTGATAAGGATCGGAGACTGAGAGACGGCGGAGAAATGGCAGGGACCAAAATCAGTGAGGCATAGGAGAAGGAGAAGGAGAGGGAGCAGCAGAGGGCAAAACGTTGATTACAAGATTCATGCCAAGTTCACTACAGTGATTTTCAACTCCACAAATGTACCACTTCTTGCCTGCTGTCGCCAGATTAATCACGTCATGTCCTGTGTTCATTGCTTGGTTTGCGTCTGCCACTGTGCAGCTCTGGAACTCCGTCCCGTTCACTTTGACCACGTTGTGCTTAGTCTTGTCGTAGTTGAACACTGCCACGACGTAGCACACTCAAATTCAATTTCACACACATGCAGCCACGTACAGCAAGAGATCAAAGAATGAAATATATATATACACACACATACCAAGGTTGTCTCCAACAACGAAAACCTTATCCTTGGCCCAGTCGGTGTAGTTGAAGTTGACGGTCCAGCCCTTGTCATCGCCCACGATGTGTTCGGTCGCCATCGCCATTGAGCAAAGCTGCAAAGCCATGAAAATGGCAAGCAAGGAAACAGCAGCGCCAGAGAAAGAAGCCATTTGAGTGGTAACCTAATTAAGCTGTGATAGATATTGATCAATTAGATCAAGTGTTAATGGCTCACAGCTATGCTTGATTTGGGTTGGGGCATGCACCTAATATACGTATATATGGTGGAGTTGATTTCATGTGGCTGTCCCGCCTTAGGTCGGCTCCTTCATATTATATTATAAGTGATAACATTGATATGCACGTAACAAGGAGTTTGCGAAAACAATTGTTTCGATTATCTCCTTGTATCAAGAGAGGCGAGTTAATTAATTAATACTTTGATTAATTTGTCCTGTTCCTGCCTCCCTCTATGATTCCCTCGCTTGCATGCCTCCATTTACAATCGGTTGCGTTTCCAGCAGGCGCCATATTCTCAATTTAGAAGTAATTGATCATTATGTAGTTAATTTTAAAGAGAAATAGACACGCTCTTCTTTCACCAGCCTTACCAATTGTAGCGATTAACACCCCCCCCCTTTTTCTTGATTATAAAAAAAAAGTCCAATACCATATTCTACTGATCCTATTTATAAAAATCTTAAATCTCATTAACTCTATTTTAAAATTTAATTAACAAAAAATTAATGATGTGGCTTATGATAAAAAAAAAATTCTCTGCTTCATAAATAGGGTAAAATGAGTACTAATTAATTTATCATTATTACAAGCATCTTTTGACGTATTCTCTACCCCTTGCCCTATAGTGTCTTAAATTTTCAGATCACTGCACTCACGTCTGTTCCTTTTAATAGGAAATCACATTTTTGTCCAAAAATGGGGACACATTGTTGCTTTTGAATAAATTAATTTTATGTATTATCAAAAAAAAGAATAAACTAATCTTATAGTTCCTAACATCTATAATACTTATTTGATGATATATTTTAATTCTAAATATAAGATTATGATCTTCTTTGTCTACCCCTTAATTTTTTTCTACATTACCCTAATTAAATTTATTATTTTTCTCCCTCATTATCTCCCACATGTAATACCCTTATTAAAATAATGACATTTTAGGTAAAATAACATGTATTTTTGACACAATGATGACTAATAATTAACTTAATCAATTTTTTAATTTTTAAAATTAATCAACTGAGTTTTGCAGTATATTTGAGATTGAAAGCAGTAATTATTGTGTTTGGGGAGCGGTTAGTCACCAAAGCACAATTTCCCATGATCAAAATGCTGCTTCTCGGTTTTAATTAAAAAAACAAACATGATCTTCTTGACATTCTAGTGCATGTTTGGTTTCACGTTGCGAAGCTGAAATTTTGATAGACATAGTTTATTGCAAGTTTTCTACCCCAATAACACGTATACTTGATTTACAATTTTTGGTAGCCAAAACTCTATGTTTTCTTTTTAGTTTTATGAAAATATAGTAAGAAGATTATTTTTGGCGAGGCTTCTTCTACGAGTAAACCATGAAGGAACTCGACGTATACGGATTCGTGTCAAAAAAAATCATCAAATCCAAGTGAATGCTTTTATTAATTGAATAACGAATACTGTATGAATAAATAGTTAACAGAAATTACATTCGTCAACAATTTGGGAAAAGAACGCAGCGGTGTAATTGTGACAAGCAACTAGCTAGGAAGAGCATGGATGGCCGGCACCATAACGATGAATATGTCAGCCATTACGAGGATTAGTGTTGGAAGATTGCAATTAGCTTCCTGGACAGCCATGGATATTTAGCACCTAGAGGTGAAGAAAACGACCATGGAGACGGAGACGGAGATGGAGGCACTGTTATAGGCAACACAGATGATAATGGTGATGGAGACGAAGCTTGAGCTTCAGAAGGCAACACATTTATGAAGAGCTTTTGGCCATTTTCGCAGTGATTAACAACTCCACACAAGTACCATTTACGGCCCGGAGTATCCAACACAATCACATCGTTTCCTGTAGTTAATCCCTGAGTTGCTGCCGGAACCGAGCAGTTCCTGAAGTCTGCTCCGTTGACTTGGAACACATTGTGCTTTCCAGTAGGATACTTGAATACTGCAATATAATATATTATTTTCTCAGAGAGGTGATTTACTGATTAAGTAAATAATCAACAATTAAGTAATAATAATGGGGGAGCTTACTGAGTTTGTCTCCGACATGGAAGAGCTTGTCAGAAGCCCAGGCTTGGTAATCGAACAGGATTGTCCAGCCATGGGCGTCTCCGACGATGAATTCTCTGGCTGTGGAGGTGGCCGAGAAGAAGGTGGTAGCGACAACAAGAAGGATGAGAGCACGAGAAAGAGCCATGTTTGGGTAACTATGGCTACTTAATTATCTCAATAAATTTGAACTTGTTGGTGTTTGTGGATGAGAATTGAGGGGATGTGATCCAATTTATAGCTTTCAAGAGGAGAACAGGTGTTGCTTTTCGAGTAATTCTATTTGAGGGTGATCTTGATATTGATGGTGATGCAGACGACCAAGGACGGCTTTGCCGAATATCAGTGCTTCAAGACTTCACACGCGCCAATCTTAACTTTAATCCCGCCTCATACTCGCGTATACAGTGTATTCTACATTTTTTTTTTGATACAATAGTGTATTCTACGTTGGTTACAACAGGACGGTGAGTATGAGACTTGGGCTACTGTTGGGCTTTAGGCCCACAAAAAAAAATCTCTTACGCTAACACTCAACATTATTCAGCTAGTGAAAGAGTGAGACATACGACTATTTAAAGTATATTAAATCCCTAGGGAGTACCACTTTATTGTGATTTCAAACACGATACTTAAGGAGACATCCTAACTCTTGGGTGCCTAGATTTACGCTTTAGGGTAATAGACGGCTCGCCTTGCCCTTGAATTTGTGAATGAGTCCAACTCCTTTTTAAAAATTTTCATATTGAAAAAAAACAACTCATTACTTTTTTTAAAAAAATAAAAAATAAAAGTAGTTATTATGTTATAAAATTGTATATAGACACAAATTAGATCTACTTTCTTAAATTCGTTGAATCTGATTCTCTAATTAAATCTCATCACGTGTGATTTTTATTGTTAACGATGGTCTAACCAAATTTTAAAATTTCATTTATGTAAACTTTCACTATTAAAAAAATCACCTCGTTAAATTTAGTTGAAAGGTTTATATATATATGTGACTATTTCACTGACTAAAATTCGACATTGTCAGATTAATTGAGGGATAACTCTTTAGGATACTTTATGCATTCACACGTAATATCGTGCTGGTCAAGCCCTTCCATTTGAAATAACTTAATTATATGTTATGGCTTGATGTTGGTGATCATGCGGTGAGAATATTGTTGCCTATCCTTTGCATTGACAGAGAATAAATAATCTGTTTGGATAAACCTTTGATAGTCGAATCATGTTACTCGATCGCCCTTGCCAACTAAATTAGATACTCCAAACTAATTTGCTTAAATATAAGATGCTGAAGTATTGAGGCGGCAATGAAGTTTAATTGGGGAGTACTGCTGTACTAGCGTTCCGCTCCTGAAACCTAGTTTCACAACTATCCTCAATAATAACACAGGAGTACCGGCGTTCCCATATTTGGTCATTAAGTTATCAATTAACATGTGTCGTAGTAATTACTTTGTTATTATCTTTTTGAGTCTGTAATTTTCTTTATTGCCGAGAGTTCTATAATACGGTGACTGGATGTTCTGAGCAATGAATGGCTGATGCACAAGTGGAAAATTGCGTTATAGATGCATTGAAATAACAGAGGAATTGGCATCAACTGTATCTTAAGACATAAGGGTGGGGGAAAAATACATGAAATTGCTGTAAGAATGGCACACATCGCACCTCGCATCACTATGAAATCAAGTCTTCAAATAACAAAACACAAGATTATTAATGGAGTAGCAGCTCGCCAGAGAAGGACCTTCCTCCAAGAAACATGCACAAACAGCCGCAGTAATTAGTGCTTAAATATTGTAATGATCTTCCTGGGAACCCATCTATATTTGGAAACCACAGGTGAAAAAGACCGTGGAGCCGGAGATGGAGATGATACAGGTGAAGATGGAGCCTCTGTTTCAGAAGGAAAAACATTTATGAAGAGCTTTTGCCCATTTTGGCAGTGATCTCCAACTCCACACAAGTACCATTTTCTGCCAGCAGTTTCCAACACAATCACATCCTCCCCTGTAGTGAATCCCTGAGTTGCTGCAGGAACATCACAGTTCCTGAAGTCTGTTCCGTTCACTTGGAACACATTGTGCTCTCCACTAGCATACTTGAATACTGCGATATAATATATAGTGCTCAGAGGTAAATAAAAGATTCTTTCTATTCCATCGCATCATATAGAAGCAAACATATGTGGCAAAAGCAAGGATATATGGTGAATTGATGAACTTACGGAGTTTGTCTCCGACGCGGAACACCTTGTTTGCAGTCCAGGTTTGGTAATTGAACCCCACTGTCCAACCCATTTCGTCTCCAACTTTGAAATCTTTTGCCATGGAAATGGTTGGAAAGAAGGTGGCCGTAAGTAGAGCAAAGATGATCGCACGAGAGAGAGCCATGCTTGATGATGTTTTTCTCTGGCACTGAGTTTTGCAGTATTGAGAATGTTGCAAATTATTTTATAGGAGTTCAAAGGGGAAGAAAGTGTTGCTGTGGAGGCATCTGTGATTGTCACACGGACGACAAAGGACGGCTTGGCCGGATCAGACTTAATTAAACTATAATGAAGATTTAAGACGGCAGTGGAGTTAGGTTTGAGGTAAAATAAATGGGAAAAAAAATGTTTATATGCTCAAGGGATTTGGTATGAATTAGAACTCTTCGGGATTGTTTTGTTTGGTAAGTTTTTGAGCTGAAGTTTTTTCTAGATAATTAATATAAAATATAAAATATAAAATATAAAATTTTTAACAAAATCATATTATTTATAAATGAATACATTTTTTAAGATATTTTTGATAAAATTTCCTTTGGCTCCGGTGTGTAATGGAAGCAATAAGCTGGCTTCATTTGTGCAGCTCACTGTTTTGCTTATTTGTTGATTTAAGTGAAGGTGATAAATTTTTTTGACTCAGAAAAAAAAGAAGAAGAAAGTGAAATTTTTAGTTTTCATCCAGAGCCGTTGAGATGTGAGATAAGCCGTGTTTAATCCCCAAGATATGGAGCAATTGAAACCGCGAGAATAGTATACGCTAACACTACATATTTTCCTGGCGAAATGATTTAAAATTAGGATTTGGATTTGGGATGGTTCCCTCAGATTGTAGAGCAGAGGAATGTAGACCCCTTGCCGGAGGAATGTAAGCCGGTTTTACAAAGGCTAACAAGATTTCTTTATACACCGCCATACGGAGAAGCTCTAGGTAATCTCTTTTACACATTAATGACAAAACCTTGGCTTATAAGAGAGATTCTTAGGTGCACTGTTCCACATTAATCTCACGAAAAATGCTTTCCTTGCCTTCAAGTGTGTGTTGAAGGGGCCGGTTGCAGTAGTGGCGCAGGTGACTTTGGGAGTGGCTGGGGATACGCCGTGCCGATGGTGGTGGGGGAAAAACGACCGACGGTGATGGTAGCGTTAGTTGAGAAGTGGAGGAGAAGGAGAAAACGCCACGCAAGAAAGGATGGTGATGGCTCCGATGACGGAGGAGGGTGAATATTTATATTTAACATCACGCTTTTCTTGGCAAGTAAAGAAATAAAAGAATTGTTGAAATATTAAACTTGGCACAGGCTCGTAATATTTTAGATTTGAATCCGATTGTATATATATATATATATATATAAATTATTATGAGAAATAAAATTCACTTTAACCACACCTAGGATTAGCCTCTAAGCCCCTCAGAAAATAAAAAGAAAAGTGATAGCTACTGCTCCTAGTTTTTGTTACAAACATCAAATCTATATGTTTTAAACTTTAAACGTCCCGTCTCCAAAGAGGGTGCTAAGTACTAAAATGTGCTCGGGTTGTTTTACCAATTACCGATGCATCATTCATTGTCCTGTCATTTTTTGGGCTAGTAAAATATTTAGCTTTTCATATATCAGTACATTTTGGTTTTAACTTGGCCTACATCGATAGATGATGAATGAGACGAGACGAGACGAGACGAAATAAGCGTGTGGTTATTACCACAAAACTGGTAAATTGCAATTCGATAAGAATTGAGGCCATTGGGGAAGCCACAAAAATACAAATATTTGGAGAACAGAAGAACCCCGGGGGTGGCGAAGCGCCGACTAAACACCTAAAATCATCACACAGATATTGCAACAACACACATAAATTTCCCTCGACTTTTTACTTTTTCTCTCTCTTTATATGAAGCAGAACCAGTGTACCTAGTGAGCTTCTTCTCTCTTACACCATTCACTTAGCAGAGGCGAGCTCATTGCGGATGAGTTTGGCGGCAGCAACCATGTTGGTGAGGGCTGGCTTCACCTCAGTGTACTTGCGAGTCTTGAGCCCACAATCAGGGTTGACCCACAAGATGTTCTTCTCCAGCACCGCTAGCATCTTGTTGATCCTATCGGCAATTTCCTCTGTTGGTGGGATCCTGGGAGAGTGAATGTCATACACGCCGGGGCCAATTCCGGCACCGTACTTCACTCCTTCACGGAACACTGAGAGAAGCTTCTCATCTGATCGAGAGTTCTCAATGGTGATCACATCGGCATCCATGTCAATGATTGAGTGGATGATGTCGTTGAAGTTGGAATAGCACATGTGGGTGTGGATCTGCGTTCCATTGTTCACATTAGATTTATGCAGCTTACAAGATGAAGGTGTGAAGAGGAAATAGATTCTAACTCGTTTATATCTTATGGGCAAAATACCTGAGTGGTGCCCTTCACACCAACGTTGGTGATCCTGAAGGCGTGGACAGCCCAGTCCAAGTAGTGAGCTTGCTCTGACTTCCTCAGAGGCAATCCCTCTCTCAAAGCAGCTTCGTCAATTTGGATCACGTTGATGCCGGCCTTCTCAAGATCTTCTACTTCCTCCTTAATAGCCAAGGCAATCTGGTAGGTAGTCTCAGATCTTCAAATAAATTTATGTATCATGTCAGCTATCTAACGATAAAGTAAATACGAGATGAAAAGTTTTTCTTTTTTATTTCCCCACAACATCTTATAATGGGTCTCGAGTTTGTACCTAGGCTGGTCGACTCTAACGAAGGACCAGTTCAGAATGGTCACAGGACCGGTAAGCATTCCCTTCATTGGGCGCTTGGTCATGCTCTGAGCCATAGATGACCAGAACACAGTCATAGCCTTTGGGCGGCTCACATCACCGTAGATGATTGGTGGCTTCACGCAACGAGATCCATAAGATTGCACCCACCCATTAACGGTGAAGGCAATGCCAGACATCTGCTCACCAAAGTACTCAACCATATCGTTTCTCTGCATTTAAAGGCATACAGAATTAGGGGAAGGGAATCACTTGATCTTTACTTGGTGCATTGATATCTTGTCAATATATGAAAGTGAGAGCTAACCTCTGGCTCCCCATGTACAAGGACATCAATATCAAGCTCTTCTTGTAGTTCAACAACTTTGCGGATTTCTTCTCTAATGAAATTAACATACTCTTCCTCGGTGATCCTGAAGAAATAAAAATTAGGGTCATTAAATAACTGGCATATGGTGAAGAAAGCAAGGCAGGGATTTCCCCGCCCCACTTTTGTGTGGCCCGAAAAGCAAGGCCAGAGATTAACTGAAAAAGCTTCTCACTTGTTAGCTTTGAATTCACGGCGTACCCTCCTCAGCTCTACAGTCTGAGGGAAGGATCCAATAGTGGTGGTTGGGAGGATTGGAAGGTTAAGCTTCTTTTGTTGAGCATCCAGTCTGGCGCTGACATTAGTGGCACGGCGGTGGTCAGAACCCTTCAATGCAGCAACCTGACAGGGCAAGTAAAGAAGTCGTTAGAAGGAGCAGAATAATTACTTCCAACAAATCCAGATGAACCAAACTGGGGAAAAAGTGAAACTCACAGCCTTCTGAACAGCCTCATTGGTCACTCTTGGAGAGGACCTCCTTGAAGCCATAGATGCGGCATTAGCTGAGAAGAAGGCCTGAAAATGGAATCAGAAGAAGAGTTATTCAGGAAACGGGGCAATGAAACAAACGCCAATAACACAATCCTACGATCTAAATGCTTATACAAAGATACTTATAATACAAACTGTCTTAAATGTCTAATCATATCATGTTGTTCAACTGATCCAGCGGCATGTTTCGAAAATCATTTGTGATTTGCAATATAAAAAGGAAACTTCGTCAGCCAAATTTCCAGTCAAGAACTAATGTCATTTGACATGACAATACATCTACAATATTTCCAACTTCACACTCAAGCAAAGAAAAGGAACTTAGTACTTTTTCAGGTAACCAACATTAATGAGTTATTTAATAGTACTTTTTCAGGTAAACAACATTAATGAGTTATTTAATAGCAACATCTACGTCAAATTTTACAGGAACTAAAAGATTTGAAGATACCTCGTCTTTTGCACCAGACAATGCCTTGGACAATGCATTAACTTCAACAATTTTCTGGGCAGCAAAAGCCAGCCATGACTTGATTTCATCATCAAGTTTGGTCTCATTTACAAGATCAACAGCAGTGTGAAGAAGCGAGCAGGAGGTGGAGACAACAAGTTTGTCTGTACAAAATTTAGGACATAGAGATATCAGGCTACGATACTAGATATATGCCATTATATTCCATGAATGCATGTTTAAGAATAACCTTTGCCGACAATGCCCTCAAGATCATGAAGTAAGCTTAGACATGCAGCAAGATCATTAGCCCAGATGTTCCTTCCATCAACCACTCCGGCAAAGAGGTACTTTCCGCTGGGAAACCCAGCCTTGATCAAATTAAGGGTCTGAGTTCCACGGACAAGATCAAATCCATAAGCTGTGACACCCTTGAGAGAAGTGATGGTCTTGTAAGCACTACCAGGAATATCAGCAAAGTAGGTCTCAATCAGGACATTCAATCCAGATAAAGAAGATTCAAGCTCTGAGTATGCTTCAGTAAATGCTTGGAGCTTGTGAGAATCAAGATCTAAAACAAGGGTTGGTTCATCAAACTGGATCCATGAAGCGCCAGCTGCCTTAAGATCAGCTATAACTTCCCTGAGTTCATTATTATAAGCAAGTTAGAGAAATCCAAGGATTCGATCACCTGGGGATAGAAATTAATCGCTGTATACAGTTCAAGGTTCTAACTTGTAAACTGCAAGGATTTTTGGAAGGAGGGAGAGGAGAGAAAAGGTTTTCTCAACACCCTTCGCAGGTTTGGAGAGCAACAAGTACGAGACAGGACCAATCAGGACTGGAACTGTATCTACTCCAAGCTACAAGAAGAAATCAAATGTTCAATGACAAGGGTGATATAGATGAATGCATGAAGTTAAGATTTTATCATAATGATCCAAACACTGCTGACACAGGAGCATTGACAGAACACTTCTCTGCCAACCTCTTGCTTGACCCTACCATGATAAGAAAGATATAGGAAGGAGCAAACTAGCACAATTATTTCTATCAAGTTAGCCAGCACTTTAGATCTTTCGACCTATAATTGCATGACCCTGAACCAGATACATGATATATATTCATAGCGATGCTTCTTGGAGTTCAAATAGGCTCACAGCACCTAACTTCAGATTTCAAAGCGAAAAGCAATTAATGTGAAACGCTAGATAATAAAAAGACATACAGCTTTGGCTTCCTTGTACTCATCCACAGCTTTGTGAGAAGCGTAAGAGAAGTTCACCTCAGGTCCCAATTCAGGGACAATAAAGTGACTGCACCAATTCATTTACAATAGTTTAGTTCTTAGCTGACAGATCGAATAATATTTTAGTTGAAATGCAACGTAGCATGAGTCATCACTTACTAGTTGGTGTCGAACCATTTGGTCATCTCCATTGCAGGTACTGACGCATTACCTCTGGCCATGGAGAAGTAGGTATCGAAACCAATCTCTCCACCAGTCCATCCGTATCTGGGTGGAACAGCACCAAGAAGGGCAGTAGCATCGAGCACCTGATCATAGAAGGAAAATGTGTTGCTGGGGATGTACTTGATCCCAGCATCAGCCATCTGCTTCCAGATTGATGCCCTGAGATCAGCAGCCACCTTTTTCAAATCTTCAGCGCTGCTCTTCCCATCCCAGAAGGACTCCAGAGCGAACTTGAGCTCTCTCTTGGGGCCCATGCGAGGATATCCGACAATATGGGATGCCATTGTTCTGTTACATCAGGTCAAATTGCACATGAAATTCAGTTGATGAGATTAAAAGCTCATAACGTAAGAATCACTGATTGCTTAACGGATTTTAACACCAACGAAAGGATCACAGAAATTAATAAAATCATCACGCAATTAAGTTCAATGATAATATAACTTGAAAAGTATAAAGTAAGAATTACAGTTACTTCTACGAACTCGCAAGAAAATATATCATTTGGAAGTTGTTGTCTAATCATGAGATGTGGAAACCAAGCAAAAGATATTTGAAATGAAGCTTAAGGAGGTTCACAGACAACGTTTGCAAGGGAACAAAGTGAGAAGTTTATCAAACAAAATCATAGTGAAAGTAAATGGAATGAAATATTAATGAATCGGATAGCATGGAGCAGAACAGAGTACGCAGTAGCTAATTCATATGTAAACAGGGCCCATTTGGAGTTGAGAAGAATCTTAAATCAGTAAATCGAAATGATCTGATCTGCGTTTAATTGTGGCGTAATCATTATGATGTTCCAAGGATATTAAATACGAAACCAAAGGATGAATAGACAGATCCACTATGAAGAGTTAGATCTACACATCAGGCTAACTAAACAGAACAGATCTGAGATCTACTTTGCAAGGCAGGTTGCCGACAACTATCACGCAGCTATGGTGAAAAGAATGTGAATTCAAATCTTTAAAAGAAAAACGATGAATGAGCAGTAGATCTCAGTGGAAAGAAAACAGTTGAGCCATGTAGTAGTAGAAAAATGCAAGGAATGGAGAATAGAGAATCAATGATTCAGCAGGTCTTCATCAAATTTAAGAATGAGCCACACGGTGGAGAAGACTTAGAATGGACTATGAAAGAGAATCAGAATGAAACTCACAACAGAGAGTGAGATGAGGGGGGCAAGGGTCTCGTACCTTTCGGGTGAATGGAGACCAGTTCTCGCTTCTGAGATGAGGTAGTGATAGAAGCAGAGAGCTCAGCGCGAACAATCACGGGTAGCCTCTGGGTATTTATAGCCAATTTGTGGCCGAAGGATAGATCTGAGATCATTTCTATTACCATTTACATTTTTTTTAATAACATCACGCTCAATTTTCGAGAGTGATTATAAGAGAAATGGATTAACTTCTTACCACAAATTAGCTAAAAATTAAATAAAAATACTTACTTACATTTTTGTGAAGAAATGTAAAATTCTTTTAAGTAAAGTATATACCAGTCCTATTATTATAATAAAATTACACGTTTAACCAACTTTGTTTTGATAAGAATGAATAAAAAAATCCTAACGTCTACTCCTTTCATTTTATTATGTTATCCTTTTAAGACTATTACACACAAATTAAGAGATACAATCAATATAAAATTATATATTTTATCAATTTCGTCAGGCATTTAATGCTTCATAAAATATTGTAATATTAAATAATATATTAAAATTTTGAAGGAGATGTGATGTGAAACAAAAAAATCTCTCTCAAAAAAGTGGTATAATGTAAAAAGAAAGAATATTTTTCTCATTCTTTCTCATTCAAATGCACATCATACGTTTTATTTATTTTTTTAATTTCGATTATTCAAATTCATTGGCCGAAGTTCATTGTCATTAATGTCCGAACATTACTTTGTTTGCCACAATAACATTAATCAATAGTTTTTTTTTACAAAAAGTGCAATGATATTTCTTTTGTTGGCAAGTACAGTCCAGTTTTAGAAGAAAAGCTAACATGACATTTATAACTATTTGCATATACATTAAAAATATTATTTGTGGCCAATATTTTTTATTTTTTCCTCTCAATAATTGGCTAGGTAAGAATGCCGAAAAGAATATATATATGAAGCATAAAAAGTATTTCCTGAATTTTATGTTACTCCATGTTCGTACAGGTGGCTGCCGAGAAAGTCACATCATTCCCTTCGCCTGTATAAGGTTGCCGGGTATAAAACGAAAGGTATAGTGAACGACATTTCGTTTTGCTTTACGACACCGACCCCGGGGGACTCTGCGATCAAACAACCACCTGCCCACCAGTCACGGTAACTCCCACGCGCCACGTAAACATGTCAATTTTCAAAATTATAATTTTGGGATATTATTAAGAAAACGAATTATGATATTATTGTTGTGACGAATAAATTAGATGTGAATGAGTGTGTGTGGGAAGTCAGGAGTGAGCGGGGTTGGTTGAGGGGAGTTGGTGGCTGCCAACCTCTCCACCAGTAGGCACGATGCGTCTGGGATTTGCAACTTCCTCCTATATTTTTTTTTCATAATTTCCCATATTACCCTTCATCGTCTCTTATAATGACGGCACGTGGCAGGGGGTTGGTGGGCTTTGGGAGGGGGAAGGATTCTCTGCGCATGACATCACATACATTTTAGTGCACGCTGATCCTGTGACCACTGACTGATGATAGCCGGTGATCACGACAGTAAATTAGTGTATTTTGCTTTTATTTATCTACATGAACTGCAAATAATTTCTTATCAGTAATCACAATTCACAAAATAGGTAATAATTTAGAGGTTTACAAGTTTTTGAAAATTATATATATGCATGGTGTATGTTGGAATTACTTTCCTCCATTTTCTCTTCAATAATATTATACAAGTTTACTTAGTTAAGTTAATTGAAAATATTATATATTACTAATAAATTATTAATTGATATACTAAACAGTTTTATTCTATAATGAAGATAATATATTTTAAATTTTACTAAACACATTTATTAGAGATAAAATTAATTAAATAAAAGAAAAAATGTTTGACATGTTACAGCTCTCAGTCGTTTTTTTTTTTTTTTTTGCTATATGAGTCCAGATTAAACTTCTAAACTTGAGTGCGGATCTGTCTATGTGAAAAATAATTCAATAAACAATTATTTTTAAGTCAAAATACTAAATTATTTTAGTATTTTGCTGACATTTAACTTTTGCTGAGGAATAATTTTCAATTCTGACGTAGAGAAAAGGACATTTCATATAAAATTAATTTCATATTTGACATTGAAGTGAAAAGTAAGCGTGCATTTTTAGGCATTAATCTGTCAACAGACATAATTAATAATTTACATTTAACTTATAACTCATTAAAATAAATAATAGATATATAATAATACTTCTAATTCTAATTATAAAATCTTATTAACATTTTATAATTAATAACTTACATTTAATTTATGACTCATTAAAATAAATAATAAATATATAATACTACTTCTAATACTAATTATAATATCTCATTAAATTTTTTTAAAAAAATTAATAAATTATTTTAAAATATTTATATTTATATTTTTATCAAACTATTTATTTGAATTATAGACTACTCGTTTTAAAGAAATTACATAGTATATATTATAATTATATATTTTATTTATTTATTTTAATTTTTTAAAAAAATAATATAATCTTATAATTGGTCTCAGACATATTATAAAACACAAGTAATTTCACTGTCGTGACTCGTGAGTAATTTTTTTAGGCCGGTAAAAAAAAAGAGTAATTTCTAGGCACGTTGAACAATTGAAATTATTAAGAAACTCCTGCTTGTCCCGGGTGTCTCCCAATGGACATGGTCGTTTTTAACCTTAAATGAAAGGATAATATTAGTAATCTTTTGTATATCCATAGATCTCTCCCTAGCTACCCTGCGAGAAGGAATTTCTTCGGACTGTGGACGCCATTGGAGTTGTTGACTTGAATGAAGAAAATAGATTACCCAGCAAAATAGGAAATAAAGGAAGAATTACTTTACATATAAAAATATCGTAATCTTTGATGTCACACTTTGACAAATGAATGCCTATAATTCAAATTTTAATATTTAACTTAATTATAGATGTATCTTAAAATAAATTTATTTTATATTATTTTAAAAATATATTAGATCAACGTCTCGCTTTGGAATTAAATTAGTTGCCACTGTACGTTTATTATTCATTTAAACTAAAGTCAATTACGGCAATAAAAAAAAATAAAGTCAATATTTTTCATGATTCTAATTTTCTTAGGGCAAGCTCCTTTTCAAAATATCAGTATTTTTAATAAATTAATTAAGATTATAATTCTAGGTAATTAAGTTTATGCACTCATATATTTTTATCCAGATTTTTTAATAATAACAATAATTAGTCGGATGATAATTTATATATAAATAATGTATTAACCAATACAAATGGCATAAACATAAGCATATAAACTTTTTTATATTATAATATACTTAATTTTAAAATTTATAATTATCCCTCTTAATATAGATATATTTTATAAAAAAAAATTCAAGACTTCAAAGATTTTAATTAAACTTTACTAGACAAATTATATATTAATTAATCTATCTACCTTACTGCTAATACGGCTGGACCATAATTGAAGGATAAAAGATCGTGCTACTGTAGTTTTGCACCCGATTGACAACAATATGAAAGCAACTCATGAGATTTTGTTTCAAAGAGTTAAATAACTAGTTGTCAACTATTCTGTTTTATTAATAACTAGCATCCCTCGATTTGGTTTAAAATTAAAAACGTGCATGCTTTACTTGGAAAAAGAATAATTAAAAAAATGGCCCATACTCTGTTTCTTCCCTACCTTTTTGCTTTTAAGTTATGAAGGAAAGGCCACCTACCCCAAAAGCAAAGGGCGCTGAGGTATTTTTATTCTTTGGTCTCGGTAGTTAGTTAGCACTTAGCACGCCAACTTTATGAGACAATATATATTAATTAAAATTTTAATTATAAAAATTAGTTAATTTTTAAAATAAATTTTTAGAAATAAAAAATTAATTAATTGTAACTGATATAATAATTAATTATTTAATTTGAATATATTAAATGGTAAATAATATGAATTCATCTTAAGATATTTAATTTAATAATAATCAATTAATTAAATTAGTTTTATAAATTTATCAAAGTCAAATGATTTTTATAATTAAAATTGGAAGAAGTATAATATTAAGATTTGGATATTTGAGGAATCTTATGATTATTTAAGGTACTTACCAGCCCAATAAAAAACAAGATACTCCCTCCATTTTAAAATACAGGTCCAATTTTAAAAAGAGTTCCATTTTTACATATCTAGTGACAGTCCCATACAGTACCTATTGATAATTTACCCATGATGCCGTTGGTTATAATTTCAACGCATATTTATAGTATAACTGTTTTTTTATTTCTTACTACTTACAAACGAAGAAATGCCATTAAAAACATACTCCATAATTTTTCATAACGAAAGTTGAAAAGGCTTGTATTTTGAAACGAGGAATATTCCATAATTTGGCTAGCGACCCACTTGGCTGTTGAATTTTGAATTCGTTATAAAAAATAAAAGAAAAGAGAAGGTGAGCGATCCAAGTTGAGGTGTCCATGTTCTTGAATCAGTTTCTGCCGTGTTTTTTAGCTGTCTTCTTTGATAATCGCTTGCAATAGAATTAGTGCCGCTCATGATTAAGCAAATAGAGTTCGTGAAGCAACCATCCATTCATTTTTATCGTCGCTGTATAACCACGTACTCCCTCTCATTCACCTTTTCTGAAACTAAAGAGCATATAGCAAAATTAAATAATTAATTTTATATGAAAATAAAATAAATTTTTAAATTTATCTATATTTAATAGACCAAATTAGCTATGAAATACCTCCTCCAGTTCATTTTAAAAAAAATTGTCAGTTTCTCCTCTCTTTATAAAATATTTTAATAGCTTCAACAAGTATTAAATATTTTATTTTTATATATACTCATATTTAATAAGATAGTGAGAGATAATAAAAAATAATTATAATATTATAGTTTAATATAATTAATAAGAATAATATTGATAATCACGTAAATTTTATAATAAATTTAACAATTTTAATATTTTTATTAATACATGTGATTTAGTTAAAAATATATTATAAAATAAATAGGAGGAATTACTCACATTGATGGGCTAATTTTTTAGGAGTACTCTTATAATTTCATAGGAACTTTTTTTATGTATGTTACAAGGATGTTTGAGATCCTTTTAGCATTTTACAATGTTTTGCGCCCTAATTACAATTAAGTCAGTTTTTAGCACCCCTCCCACTGGTTCCTCTTCTCTTTTTCCACAACGAGGTCCCGATCTGTACTCTGTAGAGTAAATCGTAGGCATCTCGCGTCGGTCAGGCGCCCCCATTCCCACTTCAACTGAATGCAGACCACAATTGTGGTTACATTCAATGTATCCCCTTGCAACCAAGCGGCCGCGCTCGTCCCACAACCTATTTTTGTTCCATTTCAAAATACTGTAAAGTACGATTGAATAATAATTATAGAGAAATTAATCTAAATTTTAGCCATTCTTGAATATTGGGATTTACCAGATACATTTTATTTTTTATAAAGGAGACAATGATACATTGATATTAAATTAATTTTTCGCCAGAATATTATATTAAATTATTCAAACTAACTCTCCGCCTAATGTCAAGAAATGCCCAGAAAAAGCAACAATGTTCACACTAAATCTTTTATGAAATGGACAGATAGTTTGGTTTTCATGATCCAAAGTAAAAAGTAATAGAAAGATGATTAACTTGTTATCAAGCCATAATCCACGTGACGGTTTATATATATAAAAAAAATCCACGTTATTATAAAACTAGCAATAAGATTAGAAAGAGAGAAAAGATGGAGACAAAAAAATGAGAGAAGTATATATTATATTCTTCCTCCTTCTTTACAACACAAATGGCATGCCCTATTTATAGGCATAGAAGTTGAAGATGAAGAGTATAGTAATTAATGGAGGAGTAATGAAGAGTCTAGTAATTAATGGAGGAGTAATGAAGAGTCTAGTAATTAATGGAGGAATAATGACCTAGGGAATTTGAAGAGGTAGAGGGAGATGGAGATGGACGTCTATATTCTAATATTCATAACACTCCCCCTTAGATGTCCATTCTTTAATAATGTGCCTCATTAAAAAACTTTAACTAGGAAAAACCCTGTGGGATAAAAACCTAGTAAAAGAAAAAGAGTACACAATTAATTGATACACTTACAGAGCTGCCTCATTAAAAACCTTGCTAGGAAAACCCAATGGGACAAAACCTCAGACAAGGGAAAAAGAGTACAGCGTGTATCAACTCCCCCTTTTTGTAACATCAATTGATATCTCTGAATCTGCGAAGTTCGATATCATGTATGAGCTTCTCAAATATTGTTGCTGGAAGTGACTTGGTGAACAAATCTGCTAGATTTTCTTTAGACCGGATTTGCTGGATATTAATCTCACCATTCTTTTGAAGATCATGTGTGAAAAAGAATTTTGGAGAAATATGTTTTGTCCTGTCTCCTTTGATGTACCCTTCTTTTAGTTGGGTAATACATGTAGTATTATCTTCATATAGAACTGTTGGGATCATTTTACTAGATGACAGTCCACAAGTAGTACGTATATGATGTATTATCAATTTTAACCATACGCATTCTCGACTTGCTTCATGTATCGCTATTATTTCTGCATGATTAGATGATGTGGCTGATATGGTTTGTTTCATTGATCGCCATGAAATAGCTGTACCATTACATGTGAACAAATAGCCTATTTACGATCTACCAACATGTGGATCAGACTGAAATCCAGCATCAGCATATTCAACAAAGTCAGTCTTATGTTCATTTGAATAAAATAATCCCATATCCATAGTACCATTCAAGTAACGAAGAATGTGCTTAACCCTATTCCAATATCTTCGTGTTGGTGAAAAACTATATCTTGCTAATAAGTTAACAGTAAATGATATATCTGGTCGTGCGTGACTAGCAAAATACATAAGCGCACCAATTGCACTGAGATAAGGCACTTCTGGATCAAGTAGTTCTTCATCACCTTCTTGAGATCTAAATGGATCTTTATCTTTCTCCAGAGATCTTACAATCATCGGAGTGCATAATGGATGTGATTTATCCATATAAAAACGTTTTAAGACTTTTCTCGTGTAAGTTTCTTGACACACGAAGATCCCATTTTTCAGATGTTCAATTTGTAGTCCAAGGCAAAATTTTGTTCTTCCCAGGTCCTTCATTTCAAACTCTTTTTTTAAGCAATTCACCGCTTTGGAAATCTCTTCAGGAGTTCCAATGATATTTATGTCATCGACATAAATAGCAATTATATCAAATTCATTTCCAGATCTTTTTATAAAAATGCATGGACATATCTGATCATTCTTATATCCTTCTTTCAATAAATATTCACTAAGTCGATTATACCACATGCGCCCTAATTGCTTTAATCCATATAAAGACTTATTTAACTTAATTGAGTACCGTTCTCGAGAACTTGAATTATATAATTTTGGTAACTCAAATCCATCAGGGAGACTCATATAAATGTCATTGTCAAGTGAACCATACAAATAGGCTGTAACAACATCCATTAGACGCAAATCGAGGCCTTCTTTTACTGCCAGACTAATTAGATATCGAAAAGTAGTTGCATCCGCCACTGGTGAGTATGTTTCTATAAAATCAATACCAGGTCTTTGTGTAAATCAACAAGTCGTGCTTTATATCTTACTACTTCACCATTTTCATTTCGTTTTCTCACAAAAACCCATTTATATCCAATTGGTTTTACATCTTCAGGTGTAAGAACCACAGGGGCAAAAACTTTTCGTTTTTCTAATGATTTTAATTCAGCCTCAATTGCATCTTTCCATTTTGACCAATCATCTCTTTGTTTGCATTCGCTAATAGATCTCGGTTCATGATCCTCATCATCATTTATTACATCAAGCGCTACATTATATGCAAAAATATCGTCAACGTTGACTTTATCTCAATCCCATCGTATTCTATTGACAACATAATTTATTGAGATCTCATTATTTTCATATATTTCAGGTACCTGAATGTCTCTTGAAATTGAAACATTAGTGTTGTCAAAGGACTCTTCTGGAGTCACTAAATTTTGTTGAATATCCTCGACCTAGCCATCTATATTTATAGCTCCTTTTCTTTTTTGAGGATTTTTATCTTTGGAACCGATAGGACTGCCACGCTTCAAGCGTGCTTTTGATCTATTAGATTGTCCAATAGGGACATCAATTCTGATAGGAGCATTTGCAGCTGGAACATGTGATTTGGTCACTTTCTTGGGGTCAGTGAATGTGTCTGGCAATTGATTGGCTAAACTCTATAAATGAATTATCTTTTGAACTTCTAGCTCACATTGTTTTGTACGAGGATCAAGATGAGATAATGATAATTCATTCCAACTAACTTTATTTTTCAACTGTTTATTTTCTCCCCCTAATGTTGGAAAATTTGATTCGTCAAAATGACAATCAGTAAATCGAGCCGTAAATAAATCTCCTGTTGTTGGCTCTAAATATTTTATTATAGAATGAGATTCATATCCAACATATATTCCCATCTTTCTTTGAGGATCAATTTTAGTACATTGTGGTGGAGCAATCGGAACATATACCGCACATTCAAAAGTCCTTATATGGGAAATATTTGGTTCCTGACTAAAAATCATTTGTAAAGGGGAGACCTTAAGATAACTAGTTGGCCTGATACGAATTAACATCGCTGCATGTACACTTGCATGTCCCCAAGTATATATTGGGAGATTTGATTTCATAAGCAATGGTCTTGCAATCAACTGCAAACATTTAATTCATGATTCTGCAAGACCATTTTGTGTATGAACATGTGCTACAGGATGTTCAGCATTGATTCCCAGAGACATACAATACTCATTGAAAGCTTGTGAAATAAATTCACCAGCATTATCTAGACGTATTTTCTTAATAGGATAATCTGAAAAATATGCTCTCAATCTAATTAGTTGAGCAAGTAATCTCGTAAACGCCAGGTTACGAGAAGATAATAAGCAAACATGTGACTATTTTGTTGATGCATCAATTAGAACCATACAATATCTAAATGGTCCACATGGTGGGTAAATCGGCCCACAAATATCTCCCTGTATACGTTCTAGAAAAGTGAGAGACTCACTTTCTATTTTTATCGATGAAGGTCTAACATTAGTTTCCCTTTAGAACATGCAACACATGAGAAAATATGGTATTGTGGAATTGATTCTCTTCTTAACGAATGTCCACATGAATTATCAATTATTCTTCGCATCATTATTGTCCCAGGATGGCCTAACTGGTCATGCCAAATATTAGATTTATTCTCACTTGCAAACTTCTGGTTTGCAATAACATGTGTTTTAATTGTACTAATAAATGTGCAGTACATTCCAGAGAAAAGAGCATGGAATTTTTCCAGTGTGCATTTTTTACCAGAAATCATATCTGTGATAACAAGATATTCCTGGTTTTCTCTATTTGTTGTTTCAATATGGTATTCATTTCTGCGGATATCCTTGAAACTCAACAAATTCCTGTTAAATTTGGAGGAATAAAATGCACTATCAATGTATAATTGTGTTCCTCCAGGTAACAATATATTAGCTCTTCCAAACCCCTCAATCATCTTTATACTTCCAAAACAATATATAAGAAAATAACACATATGACTATAATAAAAATATCTTAGCAAATATAATTATAAAAGAAAATAATTTCATTATAGCAAAAAGAAAACACACATAATCATAAAAGTTTAGCTTATTTTTTTGGACACTCCCATCACCAATTAGGTGATCAATTCTTCCGTTAGGATCGGCAAAGAAATCAGCAACATCTAAATGAGTCACATCCATGTTGCCATAATCAGAATCGCTTTCTTCCCCAACAAAATTTGTTTCTATCTTTGGCTCTTTGCCTTTATTTTTATTTTTCCCTTTAAGCGATTCTTGGTATAATTCACCCAAATGTCTTAGTGTACAATAAATACGGACCCAATGACCTTTGCCACCACAACGATGACATAAATTTTCAATATAATTATCATTCCCACTAGTTTCCTTTTTGTGGTTATCATCATTGTTTGCCCACCTCGAGTGGGAACCACGACCACGGCCTCGTATATAGCCACGGCCGCGTCCACGTCCACGTCCATGTCCCCAACCACGGGATGATTCATTTGTTACTACATTCACTTCTGGGAATGTAGTAGAGCCAATTGGACGGGATTCATGATTTCTCATTAAAAGCTCATTATTTTGTTCAGCCACCAAAAGGCAAGAAATCAGTTCAGAATACTTTTTGATGCCTTTTCCACGATATTGTTGCTGTAATAGCATATTGGATGCATGAAATGTGGAGAATGTTCTTTCTAACATGTCATCATCAATAATTTTATCTCCACATAATTTCAGTTAAGAACTAATTTTAAATAGTGCAAAATTATATTCACTGACTGATTTAAAATCTTGCAAATGTAAATGCATCCAGTCATAACAAACTTTTGGAAGAATCACAGTTTTCTGGTGGTCATACATTTCCTTTATGTTGTTCCAAATAACAAGTGGATCTTTGACAGTTAAATACTCAGTTTTTAGTCCTTCATCTAGGTGGTGGCAGAGAAAGATCATAGCTTTGGCTTTGGCTTTATTAGATTCCTGATTGCCATCCTTGATAGTGTCTCCTATACCCATAACATCTAGATGGATTTCTGTATCTAGTATCCAGGATAGATAATTCTTTCCAGTAATGTCAAGAGCCACAAACTCAAGTTTTGTAAGATTCGACATGATGATAATATCATAAAATATAACAAAAGTTAAATGGAGATTTAGATTAAGAATGTTGAGTAATTATAAAATAATCAAACATGAAACTACAATTTAACATGAAAGTAATATAGAAACTCACCTTCCAATGATAGATTTTACAATAATATCAGTTGGCTAAAGCAGTCGTGCTGATAACGTATTATAAAACTAGCAATAAGATTAGAAAGAGAGAAAAGATGGAGACAAAAAAATGAGAAAAATATATATTATATTATTTCTTCTTCCTTACAACACAAATGGCATGCCCTATTTATAGGCATAGAAGTTGAAGATGAAGAGTCTAATAATTAATGGAGGAGTAATGAAGAGTCTAGTAATTAATAGAGGAATAATGACCTAGGGAATTTGAAGAGGTAGATGGAGATGGAGATGGACATCTATATTCTAATATTCATAACACACGTGACGATATTTGTAGGGTTTTATCGTTTTTTAAAATAGTGGGAGGGGGATCCCATCCCATTCGGCAACTAATTTTGTAAGTCCTCGTACGGAGGAGTCGGTTGTTTGATACATTCTGCTCATGAGAATATCAAATTGATTTTGGACTATCCAAATTTAATTTAACTTTTTATATTTTAAATATTTTTATTTTAATAATTTTAACTTTAGACCGTGTAGATTATATTTAAATGGTTTACATCTCCACGTAACAATAAGCGCCACAGCGATGAGCACTGAACGTGAACCCATTGTTTGATTGGGTTCTCGTGGTAACCACCGCCCTTCCGCAAGTGACGGTGGCGGTGCCAATGCCCAATGGCCATCCATTTATTTTTCCCCATTCTTTTTTACACTTACATTTATTACGTGACGATTCCTAGGCGCCAGGGAATACATTATCAATTCTACCAGTATTCTTGTTTTTCGCTCCACCAGTATTTTATACTCTATGTGCATAAAATATATCTTCATTATTTTTTTTTTATCAAAAATTATATCTTAACCATTGAATAAATTTAGATCACACAAGTCATGCATCCGAACTCTATAAATGGTCGACATTTGGGCCTGAGATAAATTGTGTGCATGACCTGTGATACACAGAACATAACTGTTGCTATTATTGTTAAAAGCATACTGATCCCTTGTCTTCGCAGTCAACGTTTCACAAACATCGACCTTCCCCCTTATGAACTGTCAGATCCACGACTATAGTATAAATTATAATTAATTTTGTAAGATAAATTTATAAAATTAAATTAATCAGTTAATTATGATTAAATATAATTTTTTAAGAGAAATTGTTATTCAATGCACATAAATTAATCCATAAACTTATATTAATTATAATTAATTAATTAATTTAATTTTATAGATTTATTAAAAAAATAATTAACATTTTATAATTAGGATAAGAGGAGATGGTGATAATTTTTATGTTCATCTTCCCATCACACAACGTCAATGGCTGACGTGTAAAAGGACGGTCCACCATCGTTGAGTATCCGGTCCCGTTGCTATACGCAAATATGTCCTCGCATCATGGCTTTACTTCATACTACGACTTATCCACTTCAAAAAAATAAATATTGAATAAATTACTCAATATTCTTTCGGCTCCCCGTATAAAAACCATGTTAGAGACACTCTCCTTGCGTGATGGGCTACTCCTTTTCATACATACTCCATCTCTCTTTCAATAAATGTATAGTCTAAATGGTAAACAGCTCGATATCGTTTAAGTGAGGTTTCGAGTTCTAATTTTAGCGTATGCAAAAAAATTCTGTTGAGAGACTCACACACTATAACTAGGTGCGCGATGCGGGTCAGATCTAAATATAATTAGGGTAAAGTTTCGATGAACTGGATGAATCAAAAAAATATACGTATATATAAAAAAATTATAAAGCTAGTTGGTAAAGATGGTGGCCAAATATATATATTTTTTTAAAAAAGAGGGAGAGATAGAGAAACGAGTAGGTGAAGGTTACAATTATAGTGACGTTAAGCCACCACTAGTGCACATTGACTAAGGCCTACTTTTCGGGGTTGGTGATCGATCAATATATTCCGAAATACCAACCATTGATGCTAATGTTTCACTATTTCAACCATTCCGTCACCTTACAAGCTAACCAACGACCTCCAATGGTTCGCCATTTGAGTGAACCAACAATAAAAATGTATTTTATAGAGTGAGTCTTATAAGAGGCATTATCAAAAAATAAATATAGATTTTTTTAAATAAAAATTTAAATATTAATTCTTCACGTTATTATAAAAAACTAACCCGTCTCATCATATCTAACCCATGTTAGCCAAACTTCCTAATATTTGGGGAACGTTGTGCCGTCCTTCGATGTCGTGAATGCCCACTAAGCCCAACGAAATGGAGAGCCCATGCCCAACTAGGAATAAATGATTTCCTTGGATAATTCAATGAATAAACAATCTTATAAGGTCTAATTCAAAAGCCACCATGATGCTCCTGATGTGACAAACGTATTGGGCATTCCATTAATTATTAAACATCTATATGTAATATATTACTCTAACCGACATCTTCGAACATTGCTAGTTTGTTACCACACAACCCCGAGGGAATCCAATTCTCTAATTTGAAGGTTTCGTTAATAGCATAATGTTGGTGAAGTACGAATATCATGCAAATTACCCTACGACGTGTTTGGAAATATGTTTGCTGAAACAATACTGGGCGATTCTAGCCGAAGCTATCTGTATTTGACAGAACCAAACGTGTTTTCGAGTACATAATCGGCCCTTGTTCAGTAACGTACATGGGAAATGTATCAGCAGCTGCATCTACATGTCAAGTTTCCCATGATACTTAGCGTTTAGTTGGGTTTTAGTTTTTGTTTTTCCCCCCTGTAAACGAATTTGAAGTGTTCTTCATCAACCTGAATTCAGAACAGTGAATCACAGCAAAAGTTTTCATATTGAATAGTGGGTCGTCATGTACATGCAATTCGCCTTCTTGAATCTCAATTAACATTGTCCATGAATGTGAAACAACTTCTATGTATTGTCAGAAGGGTAGGAACAACATGTATCATTAATCTACAATTCCATCCACAAGATATAAAGCCCAAAATCAACCATGAAACGGGCATCCAAAAAATGGAACAAGAAACAGGGACACTGCTTACATCACAGCTAGAGCTGCCGAGCGATCGAAGCTGCCCCGAAGACCTCTGTTTCTGATTATCTTCTTCTTCTTGTCCGCACCATCCATTTGTTTCCCGAACGGAATATTCGCAGGAGGTGCCGGAATCTGACCGTTGTTCTCCCTACTAGCCCCACCGTTGACGAGTAACCTCGTGATCCCCACATAGTGCAGCGACTCTGCTATTTGCAACGCGGTCACGCCCTTATTGGTCCTCGCTTCAACATCTCCTCCCTTCTTCACCAACAGCTCCGTCACGTCGGCATGACCAGACTCCGCCGCGCAATGCAGCGCCGTGTACCCATCCTCGTCCTTAGCATCCACATCCACCCCTTTATCTAGAAGAGCCCGAACCGCATCCGTTCGTCCTTTGAACGCGGCTCTGTGAAGCGCCGTCCATCCGTGTTGATCTCTCCCATTAATGGAAGCTCCGTTCTCGATCAGCCTCTGTATGGTTCTCACCTCCCCTTTTCTCGCCGCCACGCAGAGATGGTCCCCTAATTTAAGCGCGTCAAATAGACGGTTATATCCATTCTCGGCTGCGATGTCGTACGCAGTTTTCCCCAACACATTTCTCACTTCCTTATTCGCACCCTTTTGTAACAATAACTTGACCATGTTCTCGTCGCCGGTGGATGCAGCTATATGTAAAGGTGTGTCGCCGTCTCTGGAGTTCCGAACGTCGGTTCTGGCACCATTGGCCAACAGAAGTCTAGCGCAATCTCGTCTTCGTTCTTCAACTGCGAGGTGCAAAGCCGTGCTACCATCCTTCGCTTTAGAGTCTACTTTAGCTCCTTTCAGTAAAAGAAGCCTAAGAACCTCCAAGTGTCCTCCTTTAGCAGCATGATGAATCGGCCCCCAAACGGATGATTCCGATCGTTCAGTGTGAGACTTGTGAGCCAATAGAAGCTCAGCTATTAAGGATTCCCCGGAGGAAGATGCAGCCTCAAGTGGGGTTGAACCGGAACGATTCGGAACTTCTATATTCGGCTTGAATTCGAGGAGTAACTGAACAAGATCCGGTCTGCTCTGTGAAATAGCCTGGTGAAGTAAACTCTGACCTTGTGAGTCCATGGAGTCTGGAGCCTTCCATGTCGGGTCGCTTCGTTCCAGGGCCTCTCTGATATCATCCATGGAACCATCTGCAACAAGTTGAGACAGAATCGGCGAACCCACGAACATGATCTTGATGCCACTGTCGATGAAGACCTGCTTCTTCTTAGTGGTGAACCAGTCGCTGGGAACAGAATCAAACATAGAGGAAGACTCTTTAATTGCGGCACCAGGAACCACCACACTGTGAAGAAGGAAAGAATCGTCGGAGTGAGGATAAGAATGAGGAAGAGTAGCTCCAGGTGGAAGATGATAGACGATCTCCAGAGTAAGTGTGGCCAAAGGAGATATAATTCCAGATTGAGGCTTCACTGTGTAACGAGTCTTGATCAACGGTTGAAGCCTGAAAGCCACTGGCATGGTGTACATCACGTTGCGTAACGTGATATGGCCAACACATTTCTGCCCAGCTTCAACTCTGATGGGAACGATGTTTGATGGATCTAATCTTATGAGCCTGTCCATATTTCCGATGAATTATGTGCTTCGGAGTTCAGAATATCAGCTCTTCAGTTATGGTGGGTTTGGAACCAAAAGCATTGAAATTGCGAAGAGAAGCTTGTAGGAATAGAGAAATCTGAATAGGAGAATGGTTGGGATGGAATAAATTTTAAGGAAGAGATATGTGCCGGCTGTAGCTAAGAGAGTGCCAAGTGGGGGTGTAAAGAACTATGTGACTTGTTCTATTCAGCGTCTCCAACTGTATTATTACTCCAAAGAAACAGTTTAGTTCAAAGGTTCAGAACACATCACTTTCACTGTTGTCTAAAGGTCAATAATATTTTACCCTTAAAACGCCGAATTTGCTGTTCGATGCTAGTTTGGCTCTTTGGGAATATCATAGTTTTCGATGATATTATAATATAGGATAATGGGGCCACCCACAAGTATAAAAAATCTATGTGCAGCTAAGTGCTCTTTTCTATCTGTGTTTTGCTAGTTTGAGTGTGGAGTAGCACAACAATGTACGGATTTGGCCATTTGGTAAAACATTCCGTTACCAGCAAGAAGGAACATTTGAGTATGAGTGAGCAACAACGAGGTTTGGTGGTACGTTCTTTTACCGGGCCAACTACAGTGACAGTATATAGTAATAAGATTATTTTGAAGTTGCTTTTCGGCTTAATTTTGTCTATTACTTTGTATCAAATCCATGTTGAAACTATTTCAACACGATGCCACAAAGACTTTTTCCTTCCATCTGCTCTGTTTTCGGCCACTCTTGAATTGCACTTGTGGCATTTGGCATTGCTCAGCACGTTCCTTCACTTGCAAACTTTGATCAGTTCAAGTGCCATCTATGTATGAGTTCCTTCAACAAACCAAAAGAGGCTTAGTTATTCCTTTTTTATTCACGTAAGAGGGAACTATTCATGGTACAAGAAAGAGAATTAGTGAATCACACATTATTCCTGTTCTTATGAGTCGACTCTATTAATTGTGAATTCATTAATGGAGAACGACAAGTTATGGGTTAATTAGAATTCCGTAAAGTAACTTTGAAGAGTATCTATTTAGCACAGCGATAGTAGCACTTTATTTTTAAATATAAGTCATTTATTCTTTATTGTCACATATAAAGAAATATATTCAATTGAATATTTTTTTTATATTTACCGTTATCAAAGAAAATTTATTAAAAAAAATTATTAATTACCCTATAAAATTATATTGAACAGGGATAAAATTAAAAAAAATTATTAATTATACTAAAAATGACTTATATTTAAGAAAAAATATTTCTACAAATAATTTACATATATAATCAAAGTGGTACATGTGAGTTGCGACACTAAAAACCACAAGAATTCTAAAAAAAGTCCTTTTCAAATGTCAATTTAATTTGCTTGGCCACTTGCCTACTTCCTATGGAATGAAACGATACTCCCAATGAATTTTGTTGCCCTGTTTTGCAATCCACCGATTTAATGTGTATAGATATGATCATTTATAGAATTTCCAAATAGCCTTTTTACCTAAACAACACGCCAAAGAAAGAAGGGTCATACTTGACGTTTCCATTGGGAGATCGAGGTGCGCGACAACTTTGTAAAGTTGAAAAATCCATGTAGATTCTTCTATGCGCTGATTTGCGCTCTGCAAACTTAGAATAATGTACGTTTATTGCTAACATGGCTTTATATAGCATTGTAATCACAAATACAACTATATATATATATATATATATATATATATATATATATTCAGAAAACGACCGTCTCAAAAGTCTTGGAGGCAATGTAATTGTTTTGATTAAGGTATGGATCCCAATTCCCGTAGCAAGAGGCAAGCATGCAATTCCCCTTCATGTTTTTGAGGGGGTTAAAATGGATCGGACTGCTAAAGGGTCACAGTTGAGGGCACTTGTTATGAGTCCCACATTGGGGAGCCTCACAAGTAGAGTGGGGTTTATAAGTTCAAGGGGTTCTCTCTCCTAATAGGCTAGTCTTTTGGGAATTGGCTCTCCCTTTGGGCTTATGCTCATCTCATTGGTGCTTTCATTGAGAGTCGACTCCCTGGAGAGGGCTACCTATGGAGGGTTCTGACCGGCAGAAGGCCGAGTGAAGTGCCGTAGAGTGGAGCCGCCGGGGACCTCGGCTTTCGAGGGGGTGGCATTGTTATGAGTCCCACATTGGGGAGCCTCACAAGTAGAGTGGGGTTTATAAGTTTAAGGGGTTCTCCCTCCTAACAGGCTAGTCTTTTGGGAATGGGCTCTCCCTTTGGGCTTATGCTCATATAAGCACTCCACTCGACAGCTGAAGATTTATCAACGGAACAATGTTTGTGTTGGTTTCCATGACATATTCCTTAATTAAAAAGGCATATCCATATACTATGAAGGTTTTTCCCGATGAATTACTGTTCCACACATTGTCTTTTAATATATTTCTAACTAAAATTTGAAAGCTGCACCTGTATGTTTTACCGTTTACCACAACAGTCGCTCTCGGGAACAATGTGCATAATATCCTTTTGGTTGTTGTGAGGGCGATCCTATGCAATAGTTTTTATTTTTGACGTATTATATCATTTGTCTTTGGGCACTTTACTTAGCAAGATCACATACAGTGATACTAGTTCTTCGGGTAAAACAAGATAACTCTCTTGTTTCTTGTGGAGGGATCGAATAGAGGATATTTTATTTTGATGTCCTCCTATATTCTCTACTGCATCTCTCGCAGATGAGTACAACGAATGATGGTTCTTGATGAAACCAATGGCCCCACTTGGCCTAATCCTCTCCTAAATTTTGGACTTATTTGAAAAAATTTAAATTCATTTAAAAATTCATTCATATAATTTTGGTTTAGCGGGGTCGTTTATAAGGACCATACAAGTCCATCTTGATATGATCGAGAAGGAGTTCAAAGAAGTTCTAATTTAACGGGAATTCGATCTATGAATGATCTCATTAATTACAGGCAACATTTTCTGCTGAATTTACAAATAATTGGAGTATATATGCTATAACTAAGAAAAATTAATTGGGAATGATAATTCTGGGGTTTGACTTTTGAGCTCATTTTGTTGATTTAACTCAGAATCTCAACAAATTTGAATGGAAGAGGCGAAGGAAGAGCGAATGTGCGATCCGTATTCATGATATGTACAAGGCAACCGAAGCATAAAGTGTTGGGACAAGACGAGAGGAGTAAGGTTCAAGGTCAAACAAAATCAACACACACCCTCGACTCCAAAGGATTATTATCCATGACAAGCTCTTGAGTGGTGTGGCTCTGAGATTTTAAGGATTGGGTGGCGGCAGAGGACTCAATAGCTGAGGAACAGCGAGAAGAGGGAAAATAAGAGGCTATGAGAGCTGCAGAATCCCGCTCGCGATTCCCAACGAGTACCGAAAATAGCAGTACCAGTGAAGCCATACGAATTTTGAATATTATTCCGTTGAGGAAGCTTGTGAAGGTGGATCAACATTTTTTATAGATACAGGGACTGAGATAAGGAGAAAGTGTGATGAGGGAGAAGCCGCTGGTTTGAATGAGTTTCTACCAGCTTTGGCCTCTTGTTCTGCATGCTTTTAGAAAACAAGAGAAATGAAGTTTTATGTGGAGCCGCCGATTTCCTACAATGCTTGAAGCTTTGTGGTGGAGTCAGGAGAAAAGGTCGTGTTCCCATTATTATCAAAGAACTGGATTCTTATGAAGCGAGATTCAATGTTCCGATATACTTGTACTTGCAATTCAACCATGCGTTTTCTCATACTGTGGCCTTTTCTGCTTGTTTAGGTGTTGGCGTGGTGTTCTGCTGCCTTCACCAGACGACCTTGAATTATGCAAAAACCATTGGCTCAGAAAAGTGGCACCAACCCACGGGATTCCCACTTTCCACATCCACCTGAGCATTCCTCCGACTTTTTGTTTGGGCCTGGTTATTCCTGTAATGCCCATAGTCTCAATTAACAGTCGTCCAAGTTGGGGCCCAGTCTCCTATACTATGATAATCTGGGCTTTGTTATAAAACGTAGTTTTCCAATAACTAAAGTTTCAAAAGATTGTATAAGAAAAAAAATTCAAAAGCCATGGTCCATACACCTTCACAGACTGATTCAGCTTTTTTCAGCGGCGTACAAAAAGTTCAGTCCACTTGCCATTATTTTCTTGTGTTTTGTTTTTTTTGGAGCCACCAGATTGTGTTGGATACTTGTATAGTTGTATTTGTATAAGGGTATACACGAACTTGTGGCTCGCATTGACCCATTTTGTTGCAAGTTGCTATATTAGAAAAGAAAACTTTTTTTTTTATAAAATTTTTTAAAAAATCATCCACTATGTATCTAACTTCTTTCTAAAAATTTTTATAAAAAAAAGTATTTTGACTTTGAAGAAAAGGTCTCAAGGTTTTCCAACTCTAACGCTAATTTTGTAGGTATTGTTTTCTTTGTGCTCCTTACATTGAGAAAAAAAATGGTTTTCTTCCCGTTCCATACAAAAAATTGTCTTATATAAATGAAATATTTATTTTCTCTGGGTATAAAAAGCAGAGAAAACTGACCATTCCATTGCACCACCCAGTCCCTCCCTGAACTCCCGACCATTAAGCCTTGATATACATTTTTTGCCAGAAGTTCTTAGCCTTAATTAAAGAATGATACTGAAAAAGTTATAAATTTATTTGTTTAAAAAAATAAAAAATCTTTATCTTAATATCATTAGATCCCAAGTCTGATGGTTAATAATTCAATTGAGGGATCCAAACCCGCCACAATTAGCTTTTCAAAAAAGTCCTCGATTAATGCCACATGGATATTTTGTTCTTTGTTTTTACCTGTAATGTCACATGGATGATCCGAGAGTTATTCATGTTTTGGCGCAAACGCCGAAAGTGGCCTAGGAGCATGTACACGGAATCATAAAGACAGCAAGACCATCCGCCACAATCCTCGTATCTGATTCACCTTTTTTTTTATTTGGCCAACATCTAATTTATCAATTTAACTGAGGTAAAACGCAAAAGGTAAAGTAATCTGAGACATGTTCAACAGAAATTCTACGTAAATATAAGAACAAACATATCAATATAATCAAAATACATACTTTTTATTTATTCAGTCATCTACACCACCAACACCAGAGCAGTGGGGCTTACATTCAGCATCTCGCATAACTAAGTCAGTAACAAGCATACTTAAATACATCACTCTGTTTTTTTTTTTCAGACTTTAATCCAGTACAAGCCAAAGAAACAAAGCAAGACAAATCCCCGCTACTTCAGATGCACAAACCTTCACAGGCACAAGGAAAAAGAAAGCAAATGTTAAGTATGCTTAACATTATTTTTGCAAGGAAAAAAGGGAGGAGAGTTCAATGGTAAAGCAGATAAGGAAACCAAGTAATTTCCGGGCAACAATATCTATTAATTGTAGGGAATTAGGGACTAGAGTCAGAATTCTCAGATCCCCAAATTCTAAGAGGGGGAAAAAGAAGTTTGCAAACGATGATCTTCCACGGGAGGATCGTAGAAAGAGAAGTACCCGATCGGCCTTGACAATGTAAAATCTAGATCTAACAAACATAGAGAAAACAGAGTGACGAACTACCTTGACATAGAAGGTGATCTAATCGCTGTCGCTGCTGCTGCTGTCATGGTCGTGGCCATGTTCGTGCTTCTTCTTGTCCTTCTTCTTCTTCTTCTTCTCTCCCTTCTCATGGTCATGATCGCCATGGATCTTGTCCTTGATCTTGTCCACAAGGCCCTCCTTGTGCTCTCCGCCATGGTGCTCGGGCTTGTGGTCGCCGTGACCGGGGTGGTGATCGCCCTCCCCCTTGTGGTCGCCGTACCCGTGATGGTGGTCGCCCTCACCCTTGTGTTCACCGTGGTGCTCGCCCTTGTGCTCATCCTTCTTGTGACCTCCGAAGGCCTCCTCAATCTTGTGGATGATTCCCGACATTGTTTCAGCTTCTTCCGATCTTCTGGTATGTATGATCTCTGCGATAATGTGGAGCAGAAGATCGGGAATCGACGCTATTTATAGGCAGAGGAAGGGATGGGTGAGGAGGAAAATGGAATTACGAAAATGGCCCTCAAGACGTGTGATGGAATAGTAAATTGGTGGACGCGGAGTCCTGGGTAATCAGATATTTTTTAAAATAAATAGTAAATTGGGTGGTCACAGATTTGATCCTAAAATTATTGAATTTCCAATTGTGGTCCTTAAGAAGACGGATGGTGGTGGTGTCCAGGTTCAGACAAATCGAGAGTTAGGACATAAGATTGGATTGGGACGAGGGATAAGAAATTTTAATATAACTCGATAACGCCACGTCATCTATATTATCTCTGATAAAATATATATCAATTTACTCTTGAATTTGTATTCATCTTGTTAGAGTTATTTTAAGTTTTGTTCGTGAAAACGTTTCATATAAGCTGTCAGTAAGTTTCATGATTCTGAATGGAACCCTGCGGCCTTGCGGCTTGGCTTACTGGATGAAGATCATATCTTGACCACATCATCACGGGTAAGATATAGAAAATAATTATATGTTATATATATATATTTACGTGTTCATCCTTCTTATAACAGAATGTATTCACTTGTAATAATTTCATCTTTATCAAATTAAAACGAAATAGTTTCTTTCTTACTGGGGTCAGTGGTGTAATTTCATCGTAAGGGAAGAGAGCAATCAAGTGAACTGAGAGGAAAGAAGAATAAGACAAGGCATAAAATGAGGCCCCCCCCGACGGTGACCAACTGCGACGAAAAATTGAGGACATGAGGGCCCACACCACAGTATCCATGGCTCTTGTATTTGGGGATGAAAATTTCAACGGTTCCCATTTAATATAACAAAAAATAAGTTTTCATATATAATTTTATTAAAAAATAAATATCTTGATATTTATTATTTTTTATCATTTTTTCCTTCTCTCATTTTTTTTACTTTACTTCCCTTCCGGGCATCTCAATAAATTACTAGTATTAATTAATTAAAAAAAGAAAAAAGAAAAATCCTTATCCTTGGTGTGGCTCGTGTGCGCGACGCGTGGAGTGGGACAAACTTGCCGACATATGAAATCAATAAGCAATGGCACTTTCCCGCTCGTCTTGTTCCCTGGTGAACGGGACACGTATAAATAGGAGGATGCTTGCGTGATGAGTAGTATATGGAGAGATCAATCCATAGTAAAATAAATAAATAAATAATACATGTATTTTAAACAAAAAATTAGATTTTTCTTTCGCGTAGAATCTTTTGAAGAAAGGATATATGATTCGATAGGAGAAATTATGGCATTTAAATTCACCTGAAATGCTTCAATAGGACGAGTTACATTATGGTACAAGTCATCAAATAAAACGTATGGGTTAATTAATACATATAATAAAAAATAAGTACGTATTTTATAATAATGTGAGTTTGATTCTTACCGCTGAATATGAGTTTGATTCTTACCGTCGTTATGAAAGTTCTTTTAGCAGGTAATCTTCTAAGTCTCCTATAAATTTTTTCTAAACCTTAGGACTATACTTTAACTTTAGTAGAAGACTAATACTAAATATATTTATAACAAAAAAAACATATGGTAAAAAGGGAACAAGAAAAGTATGGGTTCATCTTTATTATTATTTTAAGAGCTTTTTTTATTATAATTTTTTTTAAAAAAGAACTAAATTTATCCACTATTTAAGGACAGGACGAAATCTCTTTTTTTCTAATTGATATTAATTTCGAATAGAGCGAGCTATCTATTACTCTCAAACGTAAATTTAAACACTTAAAAATTAAAATATTTTTTTAAATATTATGACTAAAATTATAATAAAATAATACTTCTCAATAATTAAATAAGGCTTTAAGAGTTTTGCTTATGCTACGGGTTGCTGGTAACAAGAAAAAGAGAAAAAAACTTATGTTTCGTCCTTTCGGGAGCCTCCGTCGTGCCGTACGCTAACATTCGGGTTAAGGGGGCCTGGGATCAGCGATCCTATTTTTTTCCCCTTTGAAAAAGATAAAAGATGGGCAACCTATCTCACCTACCTTTCGGGCATCTCACCTCACCATCTACCCAATGCAAGTGATAATGTTATCAAGAATATATTCTGCGATTAAATATCAAGAATATTGTTGACAAAAAAATTAATATCAGGAATAAATTCTCTCTTTTATAAAAAACAAATAGGAGAGTTGGATCTCAAAAACTCATCAAAACTAGGACAAACTTTAGTTTTAGAAAAAATACTTACAAAACTATTTATAAATCACTCACCAAAAGATTCTCATATTTATATAGACTTATGAATTTATAGATGCCAACTAATATCAAGAATAAATTCTTTGTCCCTCTCAATAGGATTTAGGAATTGGTATCAGAGCCCATTTCCCCCATCAATAATGGGGTTCACTTGCAAATTTCTTCTGCCCTTATCTTCTCTTTTATAAATCCGTGCACGTTCATTCAAGAATGAAGGCACTTTGTATCAAAAAAAAAAAAAGAATGAAGGCACTTGGCCCCAATATTTACTTCAACTAGATTCCTAAGCTAAAGTTTCATGCCCTTCCAGTTAACATATTCCTGCCTTACATCTCAACACAATCTCGATGATTTGTTGCCACTTAGAATGATAATCTAAATTCGATGTTTGTTAGATTCTGCATTGTACAAGATAATATCAAATTCCAAGTGATCTTTGTCCGTCCATGACGTCTCTCAATTTTTACCTTCATCACAAGTTAATAAAATTTCATGCATAATCCGAGCAAGAATGTCCAAGGGAATCGACGCCCATGAAGGTGACGCAGGCTTCAACTCTGATTCAAAGCAAATGATGCTTTGAAAATATTTGCATACGGTCCCAAAATGGCAAAAAAAGAAAGAAAGAAAAACATCATTTACATTACATGCAAATATCAATAAGCTGTTGGATATAGGTACAAATCTCACATGAACTCCCAAAAGAAACTTACCAGCACAGTCATGCACCAACATGCTACAAACTAGCATGAATCATAATGGTTGTTAACAATCAATAACCATTCCTTATTGTCATATGAGTACAGCGTTGTTGGGTTGAAGGATAAAGGGAGGATAAACTGGCTCAGACATTAAACGTAACAATGACATGGTAAATCCTTAGTTCAACTTCCAAACTTCACTCTAGCCGAAGTGTTATCTGATTGCTCCGACCAAATTGGCCCCATCAAGCTTTGCACCATCCAATTGCTGGCAAAAAATGTTATAAAAATGAATACTTATACGTTAGGTATGGTGCTTGGAACTGAGAAATCATTGTTTTTTTATCCTTCTGTAAGATTATTCACGCCATTGACAGACAATGGCAACATGGAACTAAAAATAAGTGCATTGATAATTCACTGTTTGAGAAAGAATTTTATATGCCAAGATCCAGACCATTTCTTGTGGACATCGGAGTTTTAGAAGTTGCAATTTCAGTACCATGACAGTTCCATCTTAACCATATACCAAATGATAACTAGCTATTCCAGGCCCAAAAAAACGCTATCACTAAAAACAAAGGGAAAAGAATTCTCAAAGCAAATTGAAAAGTCATCAACTAATCTACTTACTGTGTCTCGAAGGTCAACATGACGTAGATAAGCTCGTTGAAGGTTTGCACCCTTCAAATTTGCATTATTCAACTTTGCACCCTAAGATGCAAGGAAGCACTTCTAAATATAAGCAAGCCAGGGTTGGGGTGGAAAATAAAATCTTGTAAAACCATGACATTTGACCAATTAAACCTAAACCAACTGAAAATAAGTACAGTTGCATGCTTCCAAATACGTTGTACAGCAAAGAACATCATTTCTCAAATTTTCAAGCATGAAGAGAAGCCATAAAAGTTCTTAATAATGCAACATGACATTCTATCAGAAGAGAGAACAGTGAAAAGTTTTCTGCGTCCTTATCATATGGGGTCCAAAATATTTTACCTTTAAATTTGCTCCTTCCAGGACAGCTCCCTCTAGATTGGCGTTAGTAAGATCTGCATTCTGAGATGATAAAAAATATACTAATTAATGGATCATAAAAGATAATTTTTCAAGACATGATAAGCGACACTGCTTTTCTTCAGCTGCAAATCAACCGACAGGGATAAGTACAGCTTCACCCCATGCCTTATGGCTCCCTTGAGTCATTGTTATTATTATTCATGAAATACGGAGGTGGGAGTAAAGAAACAACGCAGTGACCAAATCCAGAACGAAGTAAACCCACCAAACAGAAATTGCCCAAAGAAAATAAAGAAAACTCGCCTTTCATTTCACTGCACTGAAACATTTTAACACGCTGAAAAAAGGTAAACATAGACAATAATGTATTCTTATGAGCCAACCCCGAGGTGCCTAAGTACTAATATACTAATTTCTTTATGATGCATAAAATCCTGCTATGACTATGGAGGACACCCCATCCTCCTTTTACTGGCACATCACAACACCTATTGAGTTTTGGAACCAGAATCCCTCCATGCTACTTACTGTCTCAGCTGCAAAATTAATTATACAAGTGAAAGATTCATGTTCGGTGGCAAACCTGTAGATGTGCAGAACGCAGGTCAGCTCCACAGAAGCTACAATCTATTAGACAAGCATCTGCAGAATTGCAAAGTACCGCACAAATGAACTTTGTCTCGAAGAACAATGTTTATTAAACTGAAAAAATCAAGGCAAGATATAGTGTTTCTCATATTGTATCAGTGAGATAAACATAAAAAAAAAAACGGAAGACTGATATAACATTATGCTGGAAGCCAAAAGTATAGAAAGGAGCCTCATAAATTGGACTTGGGTTTGCACTAGATCTGTAATCTATTTGTTCATATAAATACAAGGAAATATGCATGCAGAAAACCATGTGACTCAAGCAATAATGAATACTTATATCATTTTTGCAATTAAGTTCAGCATTCCAATTTCCAAATGCCATTTATGACATTATCGTGCAGAATTCTAACTTTCTATTCTTATTCACAAAGGAAAACAGTCCCCTCTGGGTCATTCAGCAGTTGAGAAGCAAAGAGAAATCTTAGTTCTACCAGCATCAAGATTTTGAAAGGAGGTGCATATCCTCACACAAAATAAAAGAAGAATTATCAGATGCAACGTTGGAAATGCAAAAAGTTTGATATTAAGCCAATGAAAATCAAATGCACCAAGTATTTTGTCCTCATATGGGTAATTTCAACAGCTGATTCCGAACAGACCAAACAAGAAATTATGCAGCAACGATGCATGTATGATGGAACCATCAGTGTAATGGTGTAGCATTGAGGAGTAAAAATTATCAATTGGTTTCTTAAAATTAAAATGAAGTAAAGAAGAAAAGTAGAAAAGATTAAGGTGCCTTGTAGATTTGCACTCTGAAGGCAAGCACCAGCTAGTAAAGCTCCACGAAGATTTGCCCCCATAAATTCACATCTTCCCTAGGCAAGATGAAATAAGTAAGAGGCCTGCAGGCATTATGCGATAGTAAAAAAGAAAAAAAAAGTATTGCTACGAGTGACTTACTCACGCAAAGTTGCATTGTGAAAGATGGAGGACTCGGCATCAACATCCTGTCAAATAAGGTTGGTTTCAGGAATACTTGTAAATTAATTAATTGCAGGTGGTTCAGTGGATAATAGCAGCTAACTGTATATCTTAACCAACTTGAACAAGACAAGCATATGGAATAACATGTTTTAAAAAGTAGGAAATCAAAATTTCAAATTAGCAAATAAATTTGTCGCCAAATACTGCGTTCTACACATTTTGTTCCTTATGCGACAAAGGATAACCAGATCTCCTTGGGTGAGACGATAAAGTTGTTATAGTCATCCTGAAACTCTTGAAAACCCGAACTTAAGAACATCCCAATTTAAATTCAGTCGAAGCTTCAGATCTCAATCCTAACTTGCCACATAGGCACGTAGCAAACTGTTCCAGAATCTTGATCATCTTTCCAAATTGATGTCCAAGGACTAGGTATATTTAGAATTATACTTACCCGGAACTTTGCAGATTGAAGGTTTGCACGTGAAAAGAAGACATTTTTAAGACAAGCATAGCTAAAATCCACATTTGATAAATCCTGAAAATTCATAATCAAGACTATCAAGGATGATGTCAGCAAACATACTATTCGTCATATTTCAGCATACAGAGGTTCAAGTCAACATGGCTTAAATTATTGTCAGATGTTATGTTAAAATCTCCAGCCATTGGTTAGGGGTTTATGGCCAAACTTTTCTCTCCCCAGATAACAGTTAAAATACAGTAGTTCATCACCAACATTTTACACCTATTTAATGTCTAATTTAAAATGTAAAAGTTTCTCCAAAGGACAAATTTGCTTTTTAAATCAAACTGAGATACTGCTTAGATAAACAAAGCTAGGGAAATTACCAGTTTAGATAGGTCAAGGCCGAAGAGATTTACCCCCCGGAACCTGACTCTCTCTGATTGTATACACTTGATGATATCAGTCCGTGTCAACTCTGTATGTAGTTCATCATCTTCCTTCCTCTTATTAATGACAGCATGTATTCCATCTATTAGACCCTGAAAATTTGCAACTATTTACAGTTTACATCATATGAAAGTGAGGAAAACTAAAATCCACGTGAAAGAAATGGGCCAGGAGGACAAAAAAAACAATGGTATATTATCTAGCTGTGATGGGCCTTATAAGTGGAATGGCATCAGCATTTTCTTATCAAACTCGACTTTAAGAAAACACTGAGAATGTTATTAGTAACAAAACCCAGCAGAAGTTAATCTGAGACAGTAGAAGACAACTTTAAAAGCATCAGATAGTAGATCAATTACAAAAGAGTGTAACTTACAAGTAGCCGATAGTATTCTGCCTCCCGCGACAATTCTGTATATTCAGAATCCTTTAGTGTGGGCACCGCACCATCTCTCAACCAATTGAGGATGTGCCGAAAGTGTTTTCCATCCCTATCAATAAAGACATATCCCTGTGATAACTCACCGTGAACCAAAAAATTAAGCTGAGTTGTCTACTTGACGTATATGATTTAATAATTCTATGAATAAACAAACTGCATAGCCACCAACAAACATATATCTCGAATATAGGGTAAGACAGTGATAGTAAGGTTCATCAGCCATTGAGTTCGATTAGCGGTATTTAATTTTGTAATATGTGGAAGAAACATATCCATGCAAAATAAGAGTAACGAGAAGACTCTACCTTCTCAGGGTCTTGGCACAGAGTATGGCGACCACTGAACATAGCCGCCAGCATTGAATCAGGCTCCCGCTCTGTCAAGGTAATGACCGTGGTGCAATATTTCTTCCCTCCTGGCATGTGAAATGAAGAAGAAACAGAATTCAGCTCAATTTCTTGCTAGTTAAGAAGTTGAGGTCCAACATATCACGTCCCAAATCTCAATAAATACAGGAATTGTCGGTATAATTTGGTAAGAAAAATCGTGACCTAAAAGTGCAGGAATAAACCATGATCTCGCACTGTAAATGGGAAAGACAGCTAAGGGCTTCAGATTCACTATAACCAATGATGGAGGAATGGATTATCCTAAGCCAGTGTATGTCGATTCCCTTTTTAACAATAACAATGGTCACAGAGAGATACAGAATGCACGATCGGATTTGAGCATTTCCCTCAGTTTTCTCGGTAACCAAACAAATTACTTGTGAATAAATGTTACATTATTTACAGGTAACGGTCACCTTTAACGAATCGGACACTGCGATGACGAAGATGAAAGAGAAAAAATTACCTATATTGAGCCAAGCCAGAGAAGAAACGTCAGATTCAGAGTTCTCCATTTTGCCGAATCGGGGAGGTGAAGAACGCCAAGGGGAAGAGAGGGAGGTTGATGAATGAGCTAGTCAACTAAACGGCGCATTTCGGAAGTTTATGGGGAAGACAAATTTCCCCCAAATTTTTACCGGGGCGAAATTTCGTAGTCACGCAATTTGTTATGGCTATAATTAATACATACATGCGCACATGCATGCATACAGATTACATATGTAATAGGAGTACTCCTCTTCCCTATCAATCATCAATCAGTAGTTGCATTGTTTGTGTGCTGCTCATTGATAGAATCATCAATCAAATTCTTGAAATAGCGCAAATATCTAATTTGATTAAAAAATTATAAGCAATTAATTCATCAATTTTATCAAAACAGAAACTAATTCATAAAAAAATTAATGTAATAATTAACCATATCTTTTAAGATTTCATCGGTATTTTCTTTGTCCGCTCAATGGCGTGGGGTTGTAATAAATAATTATTTGTACAAATTAATTTACTTGCCCACCCTAATTGCAGTTAATCTCTATATTTTTGTTCTTTTTTTTTTGACAAAAAAAAAAAAAAACAGTTCTCATTGATGTTAAAAGCCAGATTCTTCGAGGGTCAAATTTCTGGCAAAAAAACAAAAAAAGGATAGTTAAATTATGACGGTACCTATATATTTTATCTTTTCCGATAAAAAAAATTTATAATTTATTAGTTCAAACTACATTGGTTATACAATTTTTACAATATTTCAAGCTTTTAATAAGAAAAAGGCCAAAAAAACTTCAAACAAAATTGATCTCATATACAAATAACATGAGAGCGATTTTTTTTTTTTACAAAATACCAACATTGCAGCTATTAATAATTTACTTCTATAAATAAGTTATTAGGTTAGTTGTGAATAATAATAGTTTGAATTCAATTGCATGTATGCTGGCAAAAAGAAAACAAGAAGAAGAAGAAAGAATTCAATTACTTGTACAATTTTCACGTCAGGAAATCAAACAATCATATATCGACAATAAAAAAATGATCAGCTTTCAGCACAACTAACTGTTTATAATCCACCTGATTTTCTCTAATTCTTTAATTAATTAAAAATATGTCGATTTAACACCACACCCACCACTATTGGTTTTAGTAAAGTGTATATTTTAACCCATAGCTAGAGACTATTTTTTTTAAAATATAAAATTTATTGAAATGAGTATTATCTCTTTCAATAAAATATTTTTTAAACATAACTATTTTTTCTTAGCACACTAAACACAACTATTTGATAGCTGCCGTATAAAAATATGGTGAATGGGCTATGCTTTTTTTTTTTGGTACAATGAATGGGCTATGCTGTTAATTGAGAAGATACAACAGGTTGCAATTCCAGCAAAAGGATGGCTTCAAAATTCCAACAGAAGTATGGGTTTGGGCCCAAATGGTTATCGGCCCAAGGCCGAAACATTAATAAGGCGGATCATCTACATAGGGATTCATAGATCTCGTAAATTTTGTATAAGCAGTCTCTTAACGCCCTTTGATAGGAGCCGTGCTGAGCCGTAAGCTTTTTTTGTAAAAAAAAAAAGAAAAAACAAGGGTTGCATGGGCGCCTCCTCACCTTTCCGACGTGGAAGCCATTGAACCCCTACACGTTTCAGCCTCTCTCCTATTAAACGACAGCTTTTGGTTTTCGGTTCCTCTCCACGCTCCACATAGAGAGAGCTCAGAGCAGGCATGGAAACCTCGACGACGGTGATGGAAACGACGAAGCTAAAGTACCTGTCCTCCATTGCCGAGGACGTCGTTCGAAGATGCGCAGAGTATTGACCTCCCTTTCTCACTTTCCACATTTGCCATGAAAATGACTACGTAATCATATGCAGACATTTAGAAAATACAGCTTCTTCTTCTATTTAATGTATATATAGATTATTTTCCCCTTTGTTTATGATTTACTTTACCATCATTCCCCAAAATCATGAAAAATAGAGCCAAATCGGATAAAGTAATATGCAAATGCTTGTCTTGTCCTGTAGTCATTTCATAGAGAAACTTGATTGAAGCATGCACGTACTTAATTATTAATAAATTGTGAACGAATCTGAATTTTGTCATCGTCAGGAAGCTGGAGACTCCTTTAGAGAAATTAGTGGGAGAGTTTGAAGCCGGATGGAATGCTGAAATGGGAAATTATTCCCAGAAATTAGTGGAATTTTGCAGTGAGAGGGCTCTTATTAGTGACATGGGCAACCGGATACAGGAAAAGATTAATGATGGGTCTTTTAGCAGGTTCACATATGACTTGATGCTTGCTTGGGAGAGGCCTAGTTACTACGATGAAGACGAGCATACGGTGCGAATAAACTGCATTCTTTGAGGCAACTTGTATTTATATTTTCGACTGGTGCATATTTATGTGCCTCCGGGACCTCTGGGCATCTTGTGGGAGAGTTTATCTTCATTTAATCGCTAGAAACAAGAGGAACTCATATTTTTCCAGAGCTTGATCTCGATTATAATTGACTTAATACAGAAGCCTGCTTTATTTATGGTAGGCAGACAGTTTATCTATTTACCTTTTTGAGTTCTGCACTTTGCAGGAGTCTGTTGCAAAGGAGAATGAAGAGGGGAAGGTACCTCTTAAGGTTATCAATGAAGAACGAGATGAAATCCCTCTGTTTTATTCAGACATCATGCCTCTCCTTGTGAGAACATTGCCCCTCATTATTTTGGCTTCAGTATCCATGAGATTTTGTTCATTGTTTTGATATTTAATGAAGACTTAACTTTTTTTCTTGCATTAAATCAAGCAACTTGGACGATTTGGTAACCGCAGGCCTATTTAAAATTGAAGTTACTTTTCCTGGTGACTTCATTTATACTTCATGTTTAATATATTTCACGCATGATTTTTGTCAGGTGAGTAAGGAGCCCAACGTTGGAGAAGATGCATTTGTGTGGCTGGCGTCTTTAGTCCCATTAATAGCAGATGTTGCTAATGGAAGGTTTACTTTTGAAACTTTAACAGCGCCAACAGGCCACCGACTACACTTTCCGGCATACGACTTCTTCTTGAAAGAAATAGACAAGTAATACATCTGATTCTAATGCCTCTTATTCTTGGTAGGGCCTGGTAAATTTGGAATGCTGGCTTTTTTTGGGACCATGTGATAAGTTTAAATTGACAATTAGAGAACTTTATACTTGTTGTTGTCTTATATATATATATATATATATATATATATATATATATATATCTTTTGTGATGACGAACAGATATAAGACGCAGAATATGGTTTGTGATGTACGTATAAAGCCACTTTAATAGGATATTAACTCTTAACACTTAAAGTGACATATGGCCTCAAAGTAAAGAGCATAATTGCCGTTTAGAAACACTTTCCCAATATCTCTTGGATGGTGGTGAATCCCCAACAGTTTTATGCCTTAAGCAAAATTCATATGCATTAGTAAATATCCTGATTCTTATTATAATCTCCCCCCCCCCCTTTTAATTCATGCTCCTACAGGTGCATAAGACATTTACAGAAACAAGCAACACCAAATGGTATAGAGCTGGCTGACGACGAATTTATTTTACATGTGGAGGGAACAGCAAACTCTCAGAGAGTAGTTCGACACGTTGGAGCAACAAGTTGGCCTGGTGTGTATTTTGATCAGTCTGACTAGTTTTTATATTATGTTGGAACCTAGTCATCATTACATTTAATTATTTAAGGGTTTGAATTCTTTTTTTTCCCTCTCTTACTCATTCTTTCTTTCCAGGTAGGCTTACACTGAGCAACTATGCTCTTTATTTTGAGGCCTCAGGAGTAATTAAATATGAAGATGCTATAAAAATAAACCTTTCTGAGGACACTGAGCAGACAGTGAAACCAGCTGCTACAGGACCATGGGGAGCTCCGCTTTTTGACAAGGGTATAATCTATGAATCACCTGAGTTGTAAGTAGCCCCCAAAACAAAGGATTCCTAAGGATTCTAGCAGTTATTGTCATCAGTCCATCACATTCATGATTTCAGAATTATTTTGATCCACATAAAAGTCTTAGAGAAGAAGAAATGTGCACATGGTAGAAAACCGTCGCTTCTTAGTTTTTCCCGGGAAACTCCTTGGTTTCCTCAGTCACACTCCATTTTATCTGACATCACAATCTTTTAAATGAGCTCGGTTTTAAATTCACTACAAATTTGTGATATTCTGCCCCCAATGCATATCAAAATGATGCAATGTTTGTTCACACCTCTTTAGTGGCATAGAAAATAATCAGAAGGACTGATATGAACTACCAGTTTTTTTCTGAATTTTGTAGATCAGAGGGAATTGTAATGGAGTTTCCAGAAGTAACAAGTTCCACAAGACGTGATCATTGGCTTGCACTGACAAAGGAAATCATGTTGCTACATCAATTTTTATCAAAATATAAAATAGAATGCCCGCTACTATCATGGGAAATGCATGCCAGGACAATTCTAGGGATTATAAGGCTCCATGCTGCAAGAGAAATGCTAAGAATTTCTCCTCCTGCTCCAACAAAGTTCTTAATATTTTCTTTATACGATGAGATACCAAAGGGAGATTATGTGCTAGACGAACTTGCTGAGAGCCTCAAAAGGGTCAACAGTGGACACCCATGCAGTGCGAGTTCAATCCTTAGAAGTATGAGCATTTCTAAGCCCATCATTTCTGGTGTAGAACAAGAAGTTAAAGAGGCTGTAAAAGCTTGTGAAAGTGTTAGCCATCCAGAAGAAAGTGCCTCCTCACTGGAGACTGCCATTAAACAAGCTATGGATGAGGAAAAGGAAACTCTCATTGCTAAAGCTACCACTGAAGAACTAAAAGAGGAAGGAGTCACTGACAGTGTTATGGTTCTAATGGTAAGCAATTAACTCATGGGAGGATCCTATTTTTTTTTCAATTCATGAATAAGCGTTTTGTAATTCTTTAAATTCATCCTGTTTCCTTTGAGAAATCAGATTATAGTCTAAAATGGAGATAAGACATAGCTTGTGTTTGGAATTGAGGTTTAATCGTGGTTGGCTTGGAATTTATTTTTAGGGGCTACTTAAGCCACTTAAACGCGTAGTCCCTTGGTTTCAAGAAATCTTTACATGGCAAAGACCAATGGTTACTGTTACTTTGCTTGCTACATCCCTGATCGTCACCTATATGTAAGTTATTTCTTTATTCTCCACCCCCCCCTTCCCCCCTGGGTTCTTTTACTAGCTGACATCACCTATACAATGCAGGGAATGGATTGGCAAGGCACTTGCAATTTTTCTGATATGGGTGATAGTGAAGATGATGGAGGCAAGACACAAAAGAATGAATGAAAAATGGAACGAGTTGGTAATTAGTACAGCCTCTGATCAGACAACGATGGAGAGCATTGTGTCTGCCCAACAGGGATTGAACACTGTTCGTGAGATGATGCAGATAGCAAATGTAACCATACTAAAGATATGGTCAATACTTATTTCCAAGGCTCATAAGGTAACTTGCCACACTCAGCACTTCAATATGGCAATTCAGTTTTAATTATGAGGTTAAAATTTCATTAAGAGGGAATGAATGCTTTCTGTTGTTGGTGGGGCAGCATACAAATACAGTGATATTGGCATTGGCGGGTATGGCAATATTATTGGCAACAATTCCGTTTAAGTTCGTGATTATGGGAATCATATTGCAAAGTTTCATGGCATCAAAACCGGGCAAGTCATCTGGAACAGGGAACAGACGCCTCAAAGAATGGTGGGACTCAATTCCAGTAATTCCTGTTCGGCTTGTAGACGCCAAGGTCCCTGACACTGATGATTACTGAATAGTAACACAACTCATATATATATTTGTAAGCCTTTGCGCCACCAGTATGTCATGAAAAGGGAACTTATTAGTGTTTACCTAGCGAAGACGCTGAAGAAATAATGTACGAAATCCACGTTTCTACTGTCCAATAAAATGTTGCTACTATATTTGAGAATGATTGGAGATGAGAGGCTTCCGACTTCGAGGCGAGATGTGTTTGGGTCCTCTTCCTCCCTGTTTGCATCTTTCAAGTTAACAGTAAATTTATTTCTAAAATTAAAGAAATTTTTAGTTAATGTTAAACATTTGATATTAATATTAATGCACATCAAACACGAGAACGACATGCGTTAACGTAGTACGGAGAACTCGCTTGCTAACTGGTCAGAGCATGTATTAACGACGCCAAAGCTGTGTGAATAAGTCAAAGCTTTCCTTAAGACAGGAAAAGCCCCAAGGCGGTGAAGCGGTCAAGCTCGGGTCAAACGACGGCTAAGCATGCATACGAAAAAAAAAGATACCACATGCGAATCCTGAATCTTGACACGTGTTATAACACAATCTTGGAATTCATGTTTCAAGGCACATCTCTCAATGGGCGAGGCAGAAAAATACCTAAAACATTGGCGCTGTTCAGTGTAGTACTATTTGTTATACAAGAAAAGAAAACATAACTTGCGTCTCTATTTTTCAAACAAAAAAAAAACAGTAAAAAAATAGATTTAAAATAAAAACAAAAGCACTAGCTCATTAACATACTTTTTCTTTTTGCCCTTTCTCAGATCTAACCTGAAATTGCATTAGAATCAGGATCTTCCCTTGGGTTTAACAAAGTAAATTTTTGTAATGCTCAGGAGCCTCACACGCAAGCATATAATGATATAATCCGCAAAATAAAAGAAATCTGGATTAGATGCTAGACTTGTACCAAGCACTCACACATTAAGGATATATAAATTTTCTGCCCACCAACCAGATCCTATGTACATGATAAAGTCCATCACTATCACAGTGGATCCCTATCAAGTAGACTACCGTAGGGTAGCAATTCTATAAGATCCATCTCCGAAATGATTCTTATCCTCTTGCCTTTTCCAAATCAGGGAGATCTGCAAATAATAATAATAGTTTATGTCAGGTTTAAGGGAGGAGAAAAGGCACAAAAACCCTCAATCAGTTACAAGTTGACTATAAAAACTTGTCCCAGAATACGGCCCTTAGAATGAATGAGTTAGACCTCAATTCCAATTGTATGAATAAGAACATGTGAAACGCCTATGTTAGCAAAATATAATTCAGCAGATCGATTGTGTTAGCAATCAAAATCTAAACTAGGGATACAAGGGGTCACTCACACAACATTCCTTCGTCATCACTGCTCCCATCATCTTGACCCACAAACTGAAAAGAAAAATGCGTTTGACAAAATTAGATGCCAGAAAGTGAGACAGTGTAAAATTTTGTGTTATGTGAGATGAGTAGAACGAATCAACTTACCCGCGCATCATTATCAGATTCCTCATCAGCTGCATAAATCCACACAAAGCTCAATCAGAGCACTGAAATTAAAATACTCTCACAGAAGCTATAGAACTATTTTTTGTTGCCAACTCCCTAATAAGAATTTCAGAACATGGTACTGCAACCTTCCTGAAATTGACGATAATTTACAAGGACAAGGATACTGATAATCTAATTTTAGAGTTCTCCTATCAAGCCAAAGATGGCCTAATGATTGATAATGCACACAATCAGCATTTGAGCAAATACTTTCCAGTTCTTGTAATAATTTCTAATTTGATAAACCATTAGCATGCATTCAATTAGAGTGACAGACCATTTTCTCCTAAAGTTATATTCAAAGAGAGAGTTAAGTCAGTTAACTACAGTTTAATGCAAACCCATAGGGGTTTGGGGATTCAAACAAGCTCAATAAGTGAAAATGAAAAACAGATGGGGAACCTACTTCCAAGCTGGCAGAACCAGACCATATATATACACAATCTTTTCATTTGGCAAAAGAGAGCCGAAAGATGCATAATTATTCCTTTCCAAAGCAATAGGTAACTGTAAATTACCAAGGAAAAAAATGATGGATAGCATGTGTATGTAAGAGAGCCCATAATCTTAAAGCACTCTAATTTGAAGATATCAAGCCAGTTACTCAATAGATGAAGCCGGTGGTGCTCAATATTTCTGGCTATCCACCTGAGAGTGGTGCAACTAGCATTACTCACCATGTTTGTATGAACTGAATAGATTCAATGGATCGTACTCAACATTTCTTGTTTTCCACCTTAAAGTGGCACAACTAGCATTACGCACCGTATATGTATAAATTGTAGATTTCAAGCCCATGAAAAATTTTGGAAATGCCCATCAATAAAAATCTAGCATCCAAGAATAGTTACACAAACTTACAAGTTGACTCTTCATCATCTTCATCACACCATCTGTTCCAATCAACCTTCAGGTATGGTGCAGGTTTCTCTTCAGACTTTAGCAGCCTTTTCCACCATCCTTTCTGTTCCTTTTGAATTGAGCACAGTATGTTTCTCAAGCCAGATTTAGTTTTACAACCCTATACAATGATTACAAATTTAAATACACAACCTTGAAAAAAAAATGGTGAGTTGAAAATTCAGGACGGAACAATAGCCAGCTCCAAATCTTGGGATTCTAATCTAGTTATTGGTGTTGCAGTAGTTATCATCACGTAATCACAATAAAGGAGTCCACATAAAAAACGCACAGAACTACAATATATCCAGTATATTTTTTTTTCCGGATATGTAGCCAGTAATTAATACTAGAGGGGAAATTAACAGCTCACCTGAGCTACGATTGGCCCATATAGCTCCAAGCTGAATTTGTAGGATTCACCTTGAACTCCATTAGCAGAGAAGCGAAATAAACCCTGAGGCTCACACTTAACAGAAACATCCTTGGCATCAGGTAAAGCAACGGTAAGATAAACCTTATCAGAGCGCTGAGCCCAGAGAACCTCAGGTTGACGGCTGCTTATACAAGAGGAAAAAAATTATCAAACGCCGAATTTGGAAAAATAAAAATGGGCTCGTAACACTCAATCCTTTTATAAACAAGTGGAGCTATAAAATGTGACTCAGAAGACAAAGGAAAGAAAGAGTCTTGAGCAGACAAAGGAAAGAAAGAATCTTGATTTGATCAGGCAGGAGGGGAGATGAACCAAGATTTGCTGCATTTCAGCCCAAAATAGTTTAGGCAAGCAGAATACTCATAAACCCTCAAATGCCCGTCAAACAAATTCACAAATACTATCTCTCTCTCTAAACCAGAAAAGCTTTAAGCTGGGGCTGGGGTGCAATCCAAAGAAAAACAAAACTCCGTTGAGAAAGAATATAGACGAAGAGAGCAAGAGAAGGAACACCTCATTTGGCAGTGGATTGGGAAAGACCAAAACGGCGAGAGAGTCCAGAGACGAGGAGCCAAAAAAACCCAGAAATATTGGAGAGCAGCAAAGAGCATAAAGACCCACTGAAAATGAAAGCCTTTTCTACCCAGTCACCTCCGCCGAGCAACATTTTGGAGACCTTTTTTTCAGGAGGATGGAAGGATTTGACGATAAATGCGATAAAATAAAATGACGAGAGGTGGGGGGAAATCAATATATTATGTGTTGATTACAAAAATCGGAAATTTTGGTTTGAGGGATAGTTCCATTAGACCATTATAGATTTTGAAAAATTTGATCAAACAAGTTTTAAATTTACTTAAAAAATAAAATTATTTTACTAAAACTATTTAACAATATTATTTTATTTAAAATAATATTAATTATCAAATACACCCTATTACCAAATTCAATAAAATACTATTTCCACGCACACCCTGGTCATAGATGTGCATCTTTAATCAGCACGTTCCAGTCAATTCTGTATTATAGGTTAGGCTAGAAGGGTCAATTGTTTGAACTTTCTGTTCTATAAAGATATAGATTTTTAGGCTATGTTCATATCATGGGTCCTAAATCTTTAACCTGATAGAAAATCAACACGAGAAAATGTCTTGGTTTGACAATTTAATGAAGTCTTTTACCTCAAGGTGTCTGACATTGGCAGGTGTACAAGCTCAGTTCAGTTATGATGTCTGCATGCAGCTATATAAGAAAGAACATCTGACTGAGAACTCCTTCCTATCCATATATGGGTTTGTTACCTTCTGCCAAATGCCAATCTTTGATTTAGTAGGAGTGTTCTCAACTTCCAATATTTACTTCTTTTATGTCTTTTCTATGTCAATTTTTTTGTATGAAAGTTTAATTTTGTTCTTTAGATTTTTCCATTGCATTTAAAGACTGTCGAGATTTGTAAATCAAAGTCCAATTACTGTGGTCTATCCAGGTTGCAAGGGGCTGGTTTTAATGCTCAGCAATTGGCTGTTGTTTCGGTAAGTTTCTCTAGAATTTTTTTTTATTGGTGTTATCACACAATGGCATTATTTCTTACAGTTGCCCACTGCTATTTTTAATCACACTATGCTCATTGCATGGCTTCAGGGGCTTTATGAATGGCGGGATATTGTTGCTCGTACAGAGGATGAGAGCACTGGCTATGTATTGCCAAATAAAACTCTTCAGGAAATTGGTAGATCAAATTTGTTTTTAACTTGTATTATCTTTTCTACAAAGAGGCAGTGCTTCAGTTATATTGTACATGCCAACTTATTTTAATTTTTATCTGGGTAAAAGCTAAGCAGATGCCTGTCACAAAAGAGAGACTGCAAAAATTGACAAAGTCAAAGCACCCACATTTTGAGCTCAACTATGATAGCATTATCAGCATCATTATACATTCTCTGGAAAATGCTCCTGCCTTTGAAGCAACTGCACAACAATTGAAAGAGATACGTGTCACAACTGTGAGTATCATTTAACTAATTAACCGCTGAACGGAGCACGATGAATGACTATGGCCACCTCCAATTTTTCTCTTCATTTCTCCTCAATCAACCTATATAATTCTCATGTTTGGACTGAAAAATTATAAATTTTTTGTGTTTTGATTGAAGAATTTGATGGTAAGAATATAACTGTATTTTTTGAGTCTAAGACATGAACTTACTGATCTGATTGCATCAAGTTGGCTATAGTCATTCATCGTGCTCTGTTCAGTGTGCAAATAGAACTAAGATTTCAATGAAAATAACTGGCCATTATTTGGTTCTAATATCTGGTTTGTGTTTGTCTATTGAACTGTGCGATGATTGCAGCCATTGGGTGATATACCTGACAAATACAGAACTGAAGCTCCCTTACCTAAAATGCCTAACTCAAATATCGCAAATTCAAGAAAAGGAAGTATTGGAGTTGAAAGTGCCAAATCACCATTTCCTTTTGCCCTGAAAATGGATACTCTTCAGCATCAAAATAAACCTGGACAGCTTAAATTTGGATCAAATAGTCCTACTTCAGAATTCTCTCACGGCAGTCTCAATACTTCACAACAGAACAGGGTAGCTATTTCTATGCTGTGGGATAATTTTTTTTTTGTTGCTGTGTATGTTTGTGTCTATTTCTATTCTGCGTTTGGAATTTGACACCTTTTAGCATTTGTTATTTTCTAGGGAAAGGAAGAGGTCAAGCTAGAGCAGATTAGATTCTCCGCCAATCTTCCTCTTCATTCATTTTTGGGTGGCATTGAAACTCCTAGCATAGCTCATAAAACATCCTTGGCCCAAAAATATTCCAACGATCCAGGGAGTATGACAAGCAACAACCAAGAAAGCACAAATCAGCTCAGGGAGAGAAGTTCTGCGTCCAAATTTCAGTTAAAGAGGAAGAAGATGAAACTTCGAAAGATGCTTCCAACCGAACAATAAAAAATAAATCCAGTCCATCGTAGAAAACTTACGAGAACCCAGTGGCTTGCTTATTGCGACTGAAGCCAAATTTGATTATGGAGATAAAAGAAAACAGGTCATGTTTGAAGACGATGAAGAGAATGCGTCTTCCTATGGTGACGATGGCATTACACCAATCCTCATCGGTATGGCTGACAGAAGTAGTTCCGTCTTCTGAGATGTAAACTGCCATTTTCCGTTGATATAAAGTGAAGATAGATTTAGACTATGTACAGGGGAATGGAAAAGGTCAGAAACTCTGACTAGATCGAATCAAATTGAGCATAAAGAAAATTACATAAATATCTAGTATTAAAAAAATTACATAAATATCTAGTATTAAAAAAATTACATAAATATCTTCCACTTTAGATGCCGAACACGTCATTCCGCTCTGGCCTTAACACCTTAGATGATGCTGACAACAAAGGGGTGTATGAAGAAGCAGCTTCATTATATGTAAGGGCACAGCACAATAATGAAAGCAATACTACGAGAAAACCCCCCCTAAAAATAATAATTTTTTTTTTACTTTTTAACATTTTTTTTTACAAAAAATTTTAGATAAGAGTTAGGTTCATACACGATTTAAAGATAGGATAAAATTTCTCTTTCTTCTAGACAATATTAATTTCGAGTAAGGCGATATCAATATTACCTTCAGACTTAAATTTAGATAACCAAGAGTTAAGATATCTCTTTAAATACTGCGACTGGAATCATAATAAAGTAATATTTTTTTAGAAATCGAATCCGCTCTAAATAATTATATGTCTCACTCTTTCGTCGAGGGGAAACTTTTAAACATTCTCTTCCTCCATATTTATAGAAAAGGATTGGGTTAGAGGACTTGATTGGTTTCTAAAATCTACGTATAAGTTCAATGAATGAAAACAAATTGCGTGATTTAACCACTAGTTTCTTTTAAATGGTACAATTGAATCCAATGAAATTCAAAAATCAAATCATTAGGAGGGTGGAAAAGCCAGAATGCTTCGTGGACACGTGCCATCCCGTGGTTACACCGTTCGCTCCGAAGGCTTCACAGCGTGACTCACGCGCCTTCCACGGGATGGATGGCTTTATTAAATTCCCCAAACTACGTACCCTCACGCCTTGAAAGCTGCTCGTCGTTTGAATTTTTCTTTACTTGAGATGGTGGTTGATTCAAAGTTATAACTACTCATTCTTTGATTTTTAATTTTCTTTTCGTTCATTTTGTCTCGTAATATGTCCCTCTTTTCACACACGACTCTTTATGCTTTATGATTATGAAAAGGTTTAGTTTGATATAAGTTTGGTAAAAATCAAATTCAACAAGACCAATTCACTTAACAAAATTATGAACATGTTATTCATATTTTTAATATAAAGATTAGTTCATATTTTTAAATAAATTAAAAAGATTAGATAAATCAGTTAATCATAATTAATATAAAAATTAATTAGCTAATTTTAACATATTAAAAATATATAATATAAATTTATCATAAAAATTTATATTTAGTTATAATTAATTTATTTAATTAATTTATTTAAATAAATTAATTAATATCTAAGAGAGAGTATTCAAATTAAAATGAATTTAATTCTGCCCTATTTCAAAATCGGTGGAGTTTGATTAAGATTAACCTGGGAAATGTTAAATTGATATTTTTTGACAAAATATTAGTTCTTAAAAATAAATATCCCCCACAGGTTTAAATCCTACTGGAGTGAAAAAATATACAAAAAAAGGAGCATATGGGAATAAGATTAATAAACAATGATGAGTTGATGACCCATTTTATTCACCTTGCCAAGTTCCCATCCACAGGAAAGTTTTGATCGCGATTTCGGACGCTAATTCGCCTCCCTACGTTTAAGCCTATCGAAACCATTACCTATCTACACGAGCATTTACTTCTTTCTTACTTTGCTTCCTTCCACAAGTTTCCATTATTCTTCATGGGTTAAAATAACGTCTAATTAATTAATTTAAATAGATTAAATAAATTAATAAATATGATGATATTTAGATTAATTTATTTTAAGTGATCTTATTGTTCACCTTTTCATTTTTTTTTTCTTTTTAAACACCAAAGGACCAAAGGTCTTCATTGTCATTTTACTGTCCTTAATTGCAATTACATCCCTTACCAGGTCTTCACTTGTCATTCTCCAGATAGAATGTGGTGGTAAATTTGGAAACATATTAGAATAAATTTAGTTCATAATTTTCTCGATATAAAATAAATAAAATATAGATTAATAAAAAATCAAAAAGGAGAGGCCGCTGGGCACTGTTAACCCCATGAACAGAAGTAATAACGCCCAGAAAACACTGACACTTGTCCTTTGCCATGCAGAGTACATAATAACTCACTAATTCATTTAATCACGCTTTTATTTTTTTATTAATTAATTAATTATAGTAGCTCAGAAGCACCTTGATTTGCTGTTTCCTCCTCAAAAACTGCAGAACCATCCAAGCCGAGTGGCGTTGTGGCCGCTTCATCATTTGACATTTTGACTCACCGATTTAACCCACAAAACAGGGGGTCGCTTTAACCGCCAGTTTTCACGCAATCTAGGTACGGGAGGCTGAAAAATACGGTCCCCCCCCCTCTCTCTCTCTAAATTTCTGCTGGGATTTCTTAGAATTTGCAACGTTGTCCTCCTACGCATTATGGCATATTGCCATTATCCAATGCCATGTGGCCCCTGGTTTTAGTCCTCAACCTGTAATTTTTCTTCTTCCTTCTCTTTCTCTGTCTTCTCCTTCTTCTTCTTTTTTTTTGGATTTTTAATCCGGTGTCCCAGGCAAGCCATCTTTTAGGCATATCAACGGCCCAGACTAATTCAGATTCGCCCCTTGTGCGGGTTCCTCGATAGGAAGGAGAGCTGGCCAGAGGAGAATTTACGTGCCCAAGCGGGATCGCTTCTCCTTCTTCTTTCTATATACATACATATCATCTCCCACTTTCTTCCCTAACTTCCCCATCATCCCCAGTAACCTCTCTTGTCTTCTTACTTCATTTTCAGCTTTCTACGAATACGAATACCTCTCACCCTCTTCCGTCAACTGCGCTTATTTCATATGCACTCTTGATTAGGCCCATAGTTTCTTCAACCCCATGTGAAAGTCTCGATATTTGGCTACCTTCTGGATTTTGGGTGTCGACTTTTATTTCTTGTACGTGGTGCTCTGGATCCAACAGTCGAAGCAAAGGTCTTCGTTGTGTTTGCTTGAATATCTGGGTCAAAAGACAGACGCCATCTGCATCAATTAATTGGCTTCAGACTCTGCATAATCTGTGAAAATGGAGGTGGGTTTGGTGGAACAGGGAAGAGACAGGGTAGGGCATGTGAACAAGGTTGGTTATGTGAAGAGATTCATCGGTAAGAAGAGGAAGCCTTACCGAAGGGTTAGGCGACCCACTGTTTCAAAGGCACTTCAAGAGCTTTTCGTGTTATGCCGAGACACATTTAAAGGCCCTGGCACTGTTCCTTCTTCCCAAGATGTTCAGAAACTATGCCACATTCTCGGTATATATATACAACTTTGATTTCTTGATTTTGCTTCTAGTCTGATATGTTTGGATCAATGAGAAAAATATTCACTGAAGGACCATGGGATTCTGATTTCCGTTGCATGTTATCCCTTTCCTCCTATTTTCACCTTTCTATATGAATTGTTGAATTCTTTTCCCTTTAGATACTTCTCTTGATTAATAATGTCGTTTTGATGGATGCTGTAATCAGATGCCGTGGAGCCAGAAGATTTTGGACTAAGCAGTGACTTGAAATTTTTCAAGCCTGGAAATTTGTTCAAAGAGAATCCAAGGGTCACTTACACAACCATTTACCAGTGCGATAATTTCTCTGTAAGCCTCGAAAGCTCTTGTGTATGTAAGTGCGTGTGATGTATAATAATTGGTGTTTTCTTTTGTATGTATAGCTCTGCATCTTCTTCCTACCAGCGACGGGGGTGATTCCCCTCCACAACCACCCGGGAATGACTGTGTTCAGCAAGCTTCTGCTTGGACAAATGCACATTAAATCCTACGATCTGGTTGATCTTAATCCTGAGACATCCGAGATTAATACGCCTCGAACATCTCAATGTGGGTATTCATCATGTCTTTCTCTGAAACATCATATAAAATCATGGCGTTGCATGTACTGGTTTTTCTCGATCTGAGATATAATGACTGTTTGTTTGGTATCTGCAGTGAAATTGGCAAAGTTAAAAGCTAATAAGGTGTTCAACGCACCTTGTGATGCTTCAGTGTTGTATCCGACCACAGGGGGCAATATCCATGAATTCACAGCCATAACTCCATGCGCAGTGCTTGACGTGCTTGGCCCTCCTTATTCTAAACAAGATGGCCGCGACTGCTCCTACTACAGAGATCACCCCTACAATGCTTTTTCAAGTCCGTAACACTGTCCCATAGATTCTGCTTTCTTCTTTATTGATGATATATAAATGTATATGGATCTGATTGGAACCCATTTTTCTCTTTTAGATGGTTCAGCGAAAGACAGAGATGGAAGTTATTATGGGTGGTTGGAAGAGATTGAGGTGCTGGAGAATTCTGAGATGGATCGAATTGACTACTTGGGACCTCCAATTACTGAACCTGCTAGTTAGATCTCTCGTTTCAGAGCTATATACAAGAAAAGAGTCCTAACATGTTACAGATCAGAGTTTGAATAGTTCTCAGTTGAGCGATCTTGTTAGAAGATGATATTATATTTACTAATTTACAGATGCATTCAAGCTTTTGGCCGCCTTGTGTATCACATGTATATATATATATATATATTTTTGCCCACCCGATCGACTACATCTAGATCCGACCCGCGTCGCGCACCTGGTTATGGTGGGTGAGTCTCACAACGAAAATTTTCTGCATTCGCCAAGGCTCAAATTCGAGATATCACTTAAGCGATACCGAGTCGTTTATCACTCAGACCACTCCGTTGGTGTGTATGCATGTATATATATCAACAGATCTCCCTCACTTTAAAAAGATAAGAACCTACTCGTGTAAAAGGCTCTAATTGAATTTGTTAGTAGTACGTAATCGCGAGCCCACAACATTGTGAAAACCCCCGGGCTTGAGTTTTTTTTTTTATAAAATTTTTAAAAAAATATTAGCCTCACTCACGATTTAAGACAGAGTAAAGTTTTTATTCTTCTTAAATGATATCAATATCGGGTAGGACGAACTGTTTATTACCTTAACCTTTAAGCGTAAATCTAAGCACCTAAGAGTTAAGATGTATCCCTAAACGTAGAGCTGGGAATGCGGGCTGGCCCGCCAAAAATGGGCCAGCCCGCTCCCAGCCCGTCAAAAACGGGCCAGCCCGCCAACAAACGGGGCGGGCTGTGCAGCCCACCCCAAAACGGGCTGGCAAAACGCCAGCCCGAGCCCGCCCCCCTTAGTGGCGGGCTGGCCCGCCAGCCCGCCACTTTTTTTTTTTTTTTAATTTTAAAAAAATATTTTTAACATTTTTAAAATACTAATAAAAAATTTCTAATGTTATATTAGTATAATAAAAAAATTACTCATGTTATACTCTTAAAAATTTTTATTTTTTATAAAAAATTCTCAAATTTTATAATTATAAATCTAAATAAATATTAACATAATATTAATCAATTATAATATGTAAACATATATTAACAAATAAGTAATTATCTTTACTAGTATTCGATAATAGGAGTATTCAAAATAACATTTAAGTAAAATAAATATTAAATAATAATATTAAATTTAAAAAAAAAAGTGGCGGGCTGGCGGGCCAGCCCGCCAAATTGGCGGGCTGAGGGGGGGCGGGCTGTGCAGCCCGCCCAAAAATGGGCTGGCATTTTGCCAGCCCGAACCCGCCCCCCTTAGGGTAAAACGGGCCCAGCCCGCGGGCTGGGCCCGTTTTACCAGCTCTACCTAAACGTTGTGACTGGAACCACAATAAAATAATATTTTATAAGAATTAAATACGCTATAAATAGTCGTATATCTTACCCCTTCACTACTTGAACTCACTGAAGATGGGTGGCTTAAATTTATTTATCTGTCAATAATTGTTGACTTTTGCTAAACCCGGTTTCGGTTTGGGTTTGGGTCCAGCTAGCGAATGTCCAAAATTGACTTGTTTGAAGGAATCATTTTAGTGGGGAGATACTAATGGGAGTTAATCTGAGTGGTAAATAGCTCGGTATCGTTTAAGTGAGGTCTCGAGTTTGAGTCTTAGTATATACAAAAAATCTCTATTAAGAGACTCACCCATCATAATTAGGTACGCGATGCAGATCGGATATAAATATAATTAGGGTAAAATTTGGATGGACTGGTAAAAAAAAAATTAGGAGGGGAGATGGTACGTACGCCAAGATAGTGTTTTTTTATATTTTTGGGGTCAAGATCGGGGAATTGACTTTTATGGTCGTGCGGAACGTTTTGCACATTGTGGCGACGATGAGGCTAATTGGGTCAAATCATGAAAAGATAAAACGGTTGGCTGGAAAGGAGGAGTGAAGTGGGGTTAAAGTTTAATAAAGCAGTAAGTAATGAGAACTAGGGTGGTGGATAACGTTCCAATAGGGTAAAGTTGACAATGACGTCCGATAAAAATATCTCGGATACAAAGAAGGAATGTCAATAGTCAAATGCCTTGTTCAATCGATGAAACGCTCCACCATTCTCTCTCTGGCCGGTTCAAGCCCCACTGGCACTGCTAATTGCTTTTCCTAGTATTCTAATGTAAGTATGTAACATTTCGTAAGGTCACATGGATGACATTCGTTTACTCTTTTAGAAACATAGACATTAATTGGCATTAGTTTATAAGTAAGATTAAATCATCATTCTCTTGCCATTTACTTTTTTTATTTAATAATCATACTCTATTATAGAACTACTTAAAAATGAACACTAAAAACTCATCGCATATAGATTATTTAGATCTAATTTAGGCGATATTGATTTAGTCTTTTTTTTTTTATTTGCTTAAAAAATTATTTTAATAGGTACAAAATCTAAAATAAAAATAATATCTTAACTACTATAAAAATGAAAAAAATAATAAATTGACATAATAATTACTATAAAATATAAAATTCAAACAGAGACATACAATTTGAACAAGGGAAAAAAAGCATGCCATACTATTAACATTACAATGGCTCCTCTCAAGCTTAGCGTAATTGTTTTTATCATTTGAACTCTACCCACACATTTTATTGAACTTTGCACAATTTCGTTTTTACTCGTTCAATATTTCTCACTTGTTGTTTTGTTTTTTGATATAATAACAACTTATATTAAGAAAAAAAGCCCCCTTACTCGAGATAAAGCAAGAGGACCCAGTACATAGTTGGTCCAACAACAAACACAAATACACACACACACACAGAGAGAAGAAAGTAGGCAAATTTCCTCACATATTTAAACGGGGCTTGAATGTTATAAACATTTTTTTTAAAAATAAGTTACTATTTATTTTCACTGCCCAAAAACCATTTATTTTATTCTTTTAGTAAATAATCTCATTGTCTTCTCAAATTGCATGTGCCCTTTTTTTTTGTACAAAAATTTTTGAGAAGGGGTTGGGCTCACCCACAATTTAAGGGCAGGACGAAGTATCCTTTTCTCTTAGGCGATACCAATATCGGTTAGGACAAGCCGTCTATTACTCTCAGGCGTAAACCTAGGCACCCAGGAGTTATGATGCCTCTTCAAGCGCTGGGACTGAAACTACAATAAAGTGATACTCCCTAGAGATCGAACACACTCTAAATAGTCGTATGTCTTATCCTTTCGTTAGTTGAAACTACGGACAATGGGTAATTACATGTCCCTGATTATGCATAACAAGGTGATTTGGTTTTGGGTCATGCAGAGTTAATATTGGAACCAAATACGTAGCCAGTAACCATAACGTTCTTATTTGGTCCATTACTGTGGAGGCCTCCTACACGAGCCCATGTGATTTTCTATTATCAACTAGGCATGTTTTATATGTAAAAAAATAAGATATATGATAACTCACTTATTGTCCGTAGGTTTAATTGGTAAAAGAGTAAGACATAGAACTATTTAAAATATATTCGATCTCTGGGTAGTATCACTTTATTGTGATTCTAGTCGCGGTAGTTAGAATTTAACTCATAAGTATTTAGATTTACGTCTAAAAGTAATAGAAAAATTATTTATATATATAAAAAAAGATATATGATAAGTCGTATGCATGACATATAATGGCGAAAAAGATATAACATATTAATAAACTACATAAAATTAAAATTATTTGCAATTTTCCCGTTTTTGTGTTGTTTCCCAATTATTAATTATGAATAAACCTAGTTAGATTAATAATTAGGTAGGATAAAGTGGGAGTGGCCGGGTTTACTTTTTTACTTTTTACGGGAGTTGCTCTCTATTTCAAAAAAAAAAAAAAAAGATTCTAAAGAGCCTCAACCTGTAAATTTTATATTGTGTATTAATTTATTATAGATATTAATATTTTATATGATATATTTAGATCTCCCTCAACTAAAAAGAGTGCTGTGATTGTGGCAATATTAATTTAAACCCATATGAATCATATTCATATCAAAATCAATTTCCAATGACGAAGAGTTTGAATTTTTGAACCTCTGAAAATTCCTCGGAAAAAAAAAGGCAAAAGACAAAGCAGAACCAATCCCCACCTCCCTCACATCCTTCTCTGTGTAATATAACTCCCCATTAACTCTATTTCTTCTAATTTTTTAACTACTTATTTTAAAATATTCAAATTCAATAGATTCACTTACTCTGTTGACCGTCATGCTGCTGGTCCTGCTTTAGGTGGGTCATAAATAGAGCTGGGAATGCGGGTTGGCCCGCCAAAAACGGGCCAGCCCGCTCCCAGCCCGCCAACAAACGGGGCGGGCTGTGCAGCCCGCCCCAAAACGGGCTGGCAAAACGCCAGCCCGAGCCCGCCCCCCTTAGTGGCGGGCTGGCCCGCCAGCCCGCCACTTCTTTTTTTAATTTTAAAAAAAAATATTTTTAACATTTTTAAAATACTAATAAAAAATTTCTAATGTTATATTAGTATAATAAAAAAATTACTCATGTTATACTCTTAAAAATTTTTATTTTTTATAAAAAAATCTCAAATTTTATAATTATAAATCTAAATAAATATTAACATAATATTAATCAATTATAATATGTAAACATATATTAACAAATAAGTAATTATCTTTACTAGTATTCGATAATAGGAGTATTCAAAATAACATTTAAGTAAAATAAATATTAAATAATAATATTAAATTTAAAAAAAAAAGTGGCGGGCTGGCGGGCCAGCCCGCCAAATTGGCGGGCTGAGGGGGGGGCGGGCTGTGCAGCCTGCCCAAAAACGAGCTGACATTTTGCCAGCCCGAACCCGCCCCCCCCTTAAGGTAAAACGGGCCCAGCCCGCGGGCTGGGCCCGTTTTACCAGCTCTAGTCATAAACCCTTCGAACAATATTTGAGTGCACCATAATGTATAAACATGTAATACACTTGAACGCGCACGTGAAGTTCACGTGTAGACGAATCACTGAAAATGAAAAAGTTATGTTCAAGCCAAACTATGGTTTCACTGTTAAGTTTCCCCAGAAATGTGTCTACGAGGAATGTGGCTTCTTCATCAAACCAGCACCGACAGAAAAATCCCTACTTTTCTTTTGGGTCTAACCTAATGTAGAAAAATTAGTTGTTTGCACATTTATCATGATTAGACTAACAATATATAATAGTGCCTAAAGGGTAAAAGGAAAAGAACAAGAAGAAAAAGAAAAGCATTCAACGTGTTATGATTTTCGGCAAGTTGCAGTTTTCATTTTATATCTTCTGTAATCCTATCACAAAGAAACTCATAAACTTATTCTAAATAGGCAACTTGAACTTACAAAAAACAGAGGATAGCAGAGTTTGATATGTTTGTGTTCAGCAGGATTTCTCTGCTCTTCAGGTGAGAATGAACACATACCGGTTCTGTTAACGGTAAACGAAAGAAAAAAAGAAAGGCTCCAAAAGCAATAAATATAAAATGAGGGGCCATCCCTTAAAGCGAAGTGACAGAAAGATATGGCTTAGTGATCCCAGAAAGTGATAGTCTATGTTTAGTTGTTTACAGTCTTACACTCTGAGCCAAACACAGCTTCTGTTAGTTTCCACTTTGAAATCATGAAAAAAATAAAGTGACAAAGGAAGCTCATAAACAAAATCTGCTGTTGGACTCCACATGTTCATGTCAAAGATATCATCTCGAGGAATAAAGGGTCTCTATCTATTTCTCCCGAATCTTCCTTTTTCTTTTCCTTCATAAGCTATGTTCTCTGCAAAGCAAAACAATGTGCCGGTAAATTAACGGACGACCAAGTTCGAGACTTTTCTGACTGTTACAATGGTGAGAATGTCGGTTTGTGAGATAATCCAGTGTGTGCCTTTTGGTCCTATCATTTTCTTCCAACCCCTCAAGTGTTGACACCTGGGAAACTTGTTTCTTTGAGTCAGTAAGATAAGATTTGATTCAGGGACTTTTGTATACGTAGGTTGTTTGATTATGGTTCTTCTTCTTCAACTTATAAACAGGAGCAGAAAGAGACGTGTTTGTAATTTTGACTTTTTAAATCTGGGTTATTTTTACTACTTACCCACTGTGCTTCAGAAAAATCATTCTTAAGTTAGGATATGGAGTTGGCTTGCAATAAGAAAAAGAAAACACCGTACTCTTAGGCCTCACAAGCTGGGAAGAACCATATTTGAACTCAGCACTCAAACTGATTTGTTCATCCACTCTGTTTAGGTAATTATAACTGAACTTTTCTGAAGCATGGCAATTCTTTGAGCCAGTTATCAACCTCTGAGACTTTTGGCTTAGGATTAACGCAAGATAATTACTTCATTAAACTTAACCGGCCTTATTGCAATTGCAGGGTTTCTGCTCATGATCTTGGAAAACCAGGCTTCAATTCTGAGAGCATATGTGATCTTGAGGATATATTTGCTCAAACACTTTCTAGAATACCACAGAACTCTAGTTCATTACCTACATACCATTTACTAATGGCAGAAAAATTCTATGTTTCGAAGCTTTTGATTTTTGTGACACTTCTACTTTCTATCAATCATTCAGAGCAACTGCAATCCTCACTGCCTCAGACTCTTCTAAGAATCAAACGGCTTTTGAACTTTCCTTCTGCTTTAAGTAGCTGGAATAGCAGCACAGACTTCTGCAGCCCTGACTCAGATTCTTCTCTTACTGTAGTATGCTATGAAGATACCATCACGCAGCTTCATATAATAGGTGACAAGAGAGCTTCGCCACTTCCTAAGAATTTCTCAACAGATGCCTTTGTCGCAACACTAGCTAGGCTTCCCCATTTGAAAGTCCTCACACTGGTTTCTCTTGGCATCTGGGGTCCACTTCCTGGTAAGATTGCTCGATTGTCATCACTGGAAATAGTTAATATGAGTTCGAATTTTCTATATGGTGTCATCCCTCAGGAGCTTTCATTATTGTCAAATCTTCAAACTCTCATTCTTGATGACAACATGTTATCTGGTGAGCTTCCAGATTGGCTTGATTCTCTTCCAGCCTTGACAGTGTTAAGTCTAAAAAATAATCTGTTCAATGGGTCTGTACCTGATTCTTTGGGTAGCTTGGAAAATTTGAGGATTCTTTCACTTTCTCATAATCACTTTTCTGGAGCAGTACCCGATTTAAGGCATTTGACAAATCTTCAATTGCTGGAATTGGATGATAATGATTTTGGACCTCAGTTTCCTCGACTTGGTACCAAGTTGGTTAATCTTGTTCTAAGAAACAATAGTTTCCGATCCAGTGTCCCTGCTGAAGTGACCACGTTTCATCAGCTTGAGAGATTTGATATCTCATCAAATTCATTTGTGGGGCCATTCCACCCTGCATTGTTATCTCTCCCATCTATCACATATCTCAACATTTCTGGAAACCAACTCACTGGAATGCTTTTTGAAAATCAAACTTGCAGTTATGAACTCCAAGTCGTGGATCTTTCCTCGAATTTGTTGACTGGAAGCTTACCTGGATGTTTACAGTCAAAAAACAATGATAAGACTGTACTTTATGTTAGAAATTGTCTGCAAGATATGAATCAAAATCAGCACCTACTTCCCTTTTGTCATACTGAAGCCTTAGCTGTGGGAATATTACCTCAGAGTAAGAAACACAAGGATCAATCTAAGGTTGGCCTTTCTCTTGGGATAGTGGGAGGGATTCTTGGAGGAGTAGTGCTTGTTGCCTTGGTTTTCTTCATTATTAGAAGAGGAAATGTCAGAAGCAACAATAAGAATCCCCCAACAAGACTAATATCACAGAGTGCAACTCCTAAATACTCATCTAAGCATCTTTCTGATGCAAGTAAGTCTCTTTTTCTCTCTCGTGAATTCAGGCCAACAATTTGATGTCTGATTGATAAAAACTGAAAGAGTTATTAGAATCTGCTCATAAATTAGACTCTGCAATACATAAATACTTTCATCTGTGTCCTTCCACATTTAAGATATATGGTGTAACCATTTCTTTTTCCTGAACTTAAAAGGGTACATATCTCAAACAATGAAGTTGGCGACAGTTGGCTTGCCAAGTTATCGAACTTTCTCTCTGGAAGAGATTGTGGCAGCGACAAACAATTTTGACACATCTGCTTTCATGGGTGAAAGTTCTCGGGGACAGGTAACTACTTTATTAATGCAAAATCAAGCTCAAGTCTTCACGTTTTTGTTCTTTCTCTTTGGTTTCCATTAGTATGATAACCTGCAGCACTAAAGTAATTTGGCCATGTATGTTATTTTATATTATGTAATGGCTTGTTCTTTTATGTTCAGATGTACAGAGGCCGGCTGAGGGATGGTTTTCTTGTTGCTATAAGATGCGTGAAAATGAAAAAAAGATACCGCATTCATTACTTTATGCACCACATAGAACTGATATCACAACTCAGGCATCGCCATTTAGTCTGTGCCCTAGGACACTGCTTTGAATATTACTTAGAAGATTCAACCGTCAGCAGAATATTTCTTGTCTTCGAATACGTTCCAAATGGCACACTCAGGAGCTGGATCTCAGGTAATTCATTGAAACATCAATTATAATGCAACTCAATCATGAAATTGTATTTCTAGTCCTGATTTTATCTCTCAATTTTCACTTTCTGTTCTTTATACTAATGCGATTGTTGATCATGATGGGTTTACATGTTCTTCAGCAGATAAGCGCTCAAGAAAATCACTTGGTTGGACCCAACGCATAGAAGCTGTGATTGGAGTAGCAAAGGGTATTCAGTATTTACACACTGGCATTGTCCCTGGTGTATATTCAAACATTCTCAAAACGACAGATGTTTTAATGGATCAGAATCTTGGTTCAAAAATCTGCACTTATAACCTGCCCTTTTTATCTGACATGGGAAAGGTATGAAGAAAATCATTGTGCTTCTAGAAAAAGGAAAAATAAATCATGTTTTCCGTGCAAGCATGATCTTGGAAGATGGCTTCAATTAATCTCACCTACGCTTATTTTTGCAGGTTGAGCACGGAACTTCCTCCAGTGGCTCAAAAAACCCTAGTGTTGATAAAAGGTCCCCTACAGAAATTAATTGAGTCTGCTTTTGAGTAAAGTGACGAAATAATTAATAACAGACACGACACTTCTTTTAAATGAAAATGAGGACTAACACTGTACTATGTTTGTTCTTGTAGTTTTGGTTCATTGTAAGACAGTTATTATTTTAATAACATTTTGTCCTTTTATTAAAAAAAAACAAGAAGAAGAAGACAAACACTGTACTACATGATATGGGAAGGTTTCATATGAAAAAATACTTGTGCTGCAGTTACATAAAATAAGTAGTCTAATGAATGAACTCTATTGCTTTGCAGCGCAAAACATGAAGATAAGTCAGATATATACGATTTTGGAGCAATACTACAGGAAGTGATTCTGGGAAGGGCAGCAAAGTCAAGGAATGAAGCGGATGGTTTGAGGGTTCTGGTAAAAACAAATTCTCTTTTCCCCATTTCCCACCTTTTCAGATACGCTTCTTCAAATTTTAGATGATTCATTGCTCATAGATGCAGAAATTTGGTGTCACGAGGATGACTCTGATTCGTTTTTTTTTTTTTTTGATAGGATGAATCTGATTCTTATGTCAGAATAGAAATATAAGATATGTTTGAGCTTTATAGGGGAAACTAAAAAATAATAATAAAAAAAGAATGCCCACACAGTAAAAGCAAGAAAAATTAAGATATTGATATGTCGTGTGTAATGTATTATTGATCTATTACACAATGTATCAGACTCCACAATTTGAGAGTCGTATCAATTAAAATCCTCATCCTACCATAAAAAAAAACAATCATTAGAGCCATAGGGCACGATGCCCTTTGGAAGGGGGATGTCAACATTTAGTTTTATAGACTAAATCATTTGCAAATAATGTGAACTGCAATTAACTGGATCTCCTGGCAGTTTCAAGCGAGCATAATAAGTGATGAGGAAGCTAGAAGGAGCATTGTAGATGCAGGAGTTCGCAAGTCATGCTTGGACCAATCGTTGAAGACGATGATGGAGATCTGTGCGAGGTGCCTGGCCAAAGATCCAGCAGAAAGGCCTTCCATCGAGGATGTTTTATGGAATTTGCAGTTTGCTTCTCAGGTTCAGGATGCATGGCGAGGGGAATCTCAAAGCAGTGAGGGATCTCCAGGCTCTCCTTTTGAACCTCGACGACTCACCTTCCATTAGGGTCAATCACGTTTTTGTATGTTAGTTTTCACTGTAAGCCACACAGGTTCATGTATCCCGCTGAGACTTCATCACTTGTAATAGCATACCAAAACAACAAAAGATCAGGAATGCTATCTTAGTTCGGCTTTATACTCAATCCTTATCCAGGATATAGAAGAGCTTTGTCCATTTTCATTTTGAATTGACTCCACTTAGTTCGGGCCTCCTCAGTTCTCACTCTTGTCTCATCGAGACAAAGATGATCAACGAGACTCATGTCTTTAACAATGAGGTCCTTCACCCTTAATGTGCAAGCAACTTCAGAAATGCTTGTGATTATCTCTCCATGTAATCCAAGCGTACATAGTATCAGAACATATATTACAACAAACTTCTGTAGGATTTCAAAGGTATGAAGTATAAACTGCAAAGCTAATTGTAATTTCTAAGACAAAGCTCAATTTCAAATTGAATAGCGTGGGTGGGGTATGAAAGGATGAAAGTCGTATTGGCAAATCCCAGTCTTAAGTGTCTTCTGAGGGCAATGTTCCAAAGCAAGAAGAGCTACCACAAAAACATGGCAAACCCCTAGGCCCTGTCATGACTTCTCCATAGCTAAAAGTAAGCTCTTCATCCTTTTCTATATCTTCTAAAGCAAAGAAACAAAGTCGAGGAAATAAAGCTCCCGACCTTCTCACTAGTTTAGTGCTTAAATTCCCACCATCACAAGAATGATTAATGAACCGTGCAACATTTCCTATTCTTGTGGCATCAATGTTCATCCTCAAACAAGCCCTTCCCGATGGCAGATGCTCCCTCACTACCAAAAGAGCAGAAGAAAACTGCCCTTGTGATGAAAGCTCATCATGACACCGATGTCTCCTCCTCGCTTCCTCGGTTGTCAAGAGTTCACCTTTACATAACAGGAAACCAAACATCAATCTTACATGCAGATAAATAAAGCCATGTACGGACACACAGGCAGAAGATATTTCAATCGGTTCGCCTTAGCAGACTCAAGAAATTAGTTTCCATCAATCTTCACAAAAACGTTCTTCAGATGTACATATATCTAACACATAATGGAAAGTTTGGATATTGCACTCCTTTATTCTAAGAGAATTTATCTATACGAGAAATTCTATGGCAAACACCTGTGCCAAAGTCGAAACGGGATTCAGAAGGAGATGGTGACATTATTTCATGTTTCCCTTTGTAATTCCATAGCAATCTTCTCCAAGGGGTTAACCTAAGGTAGCCAGGCAGCATACTAAATTGTGTATAACCATTTACTATGTCCGGTAACATTTCTTTCGTTCGTTTCAACCAAATGGCAAAAATAAATGTAAATTAATTTCATTCAAATTAACGGAATGAGGCAAACAAACTTGTAATAATGTATACCTGCATATTCACAAACGAACTGCCCTTTCTGTATCAACTGGTCAGCGTACAAGCCCCATCCTTTCCTCCTATCCCTCACAATGTTCAATCGAACTGAAATGCCCTTCTGACCCAACCGATTCCCACACTGCAACCCGCACTTACAAGTCGGTCCGCACTCGTTAGTCACATCCAACCCAGCCAAGATCGAACAAGGGCACCTGTCATCTTCATACCCTACATCCCCACAAGTGTCACAGTCACATCCTGATATACTCTGACCCTCTTCATCAACTAAACTCACCGATTCCATAGCACGCTTATCAACACAGTCACCGGTGGCAGCAAAATTCGAACCCCAAGATTGACGAAGAAATTGTGAATCAGAAGGTAGAATTAAGGAAGGAGTGTAGATGAAGAAAGCGTATGGCGTATCATCAGCGGTGTTGCGAAATGGGATAGGCAAATTCTCGAATCCTCTAGAAGAATCAGATACGCGGCGGAGGATGATGGTCTTGGAAATTAGGGAAAAGGCTTTGCTGGTCAAAGAGACATTGGCAAGCCCCAAAGGGGTTAGCCACGGGAGGATGAGTTCTGCGCATTGAAGTAGAGGTCTTTTGTCGCCTTCCTCTTCTTCATTGGACTTACAGGATTTTGAAACGGGTTCCAAGTCCAACATCAGAGGCAGTCCCCTACAATCCCTATAAGTTGTTTCTGCAAGTTTCCATTTTGAGAGAGGACTTTGTCCCGGCAAGGCGGCAACTCGTATATTCGGCATTTAACGTTGTAAAGTTGGAGGACTCAATAAATAAAAAGAAAAAAAAACGACCTGATTAATTTTCCTAAAAATAATTTTGTTTATTATAAATATTTGGGAAAACTAACATGTAGCTCCATATAGTTTCCTTCAATTTTAAATCCGATTCTCATACTTTTTTTATTAGATCCTTTAAATTTTCTCAGTTAGATCCAGTAATAGGGATAACAGTGTTAAAAATTCCGTTATTATATTGTCTTCCAAAATCCTAAGATATTTCTCCCTGAAGTGAGAAAATGATCCCACCTCACGGGCTTACATTTTTCTCCCATTTTGGTTTTCTGGCAAGCGATTGAACAAGATCGAAACTAAACATGAAAGTCCCAGAGATAGCAACTTCCGTCCAGCGTAAAAGGGAACAAAAATTGCAAAAGCAAGAGACGAATTATTAGTCAAGTACCCATAAATTTTTCATTTTGTTGTGAAAAATTAAGAAGAATTGATTAGTGGAATACCAAATCCTGTTAATTTACTTAGACAGAGTCATCTTACTGCTCTTATTATATTCTTCATATCTCTTGATAGGTTATTTGGGTTTATTTTCTTCACCGTCACCTCCTGTAGTCTCCATCACCCTCATCTAGTAGCCTCACAGCGACACCCTCTACAGTGTCACCGATGCAACTCCCGCTCTTCCCACCCAACCCAAATAGTTTGGGATCTAAGAATTTTCGTGATTATTGGTGCCTATTATGTTATGTGTTGCTCTCAATATAATAGTTGAAATATGAAGATCTAAGAGGAGAATGAACAGAGGTTTCAAGGGAGGTGGAGAGAAAGAGAGTGGCCAAAGAGTCAGATTGAGATAGAGGGAGCCACAAAAGAGGCTGTAAATACTGAGTCCATCAGTTGCCGGGGGAAGATGAATATGGGAGGAGCAACGACGGGGGTGATGTGAGAGCAAGGGTTTTAATTTTTCAATCAGGTTTTAGTCTTTTTTTCCCCCTGGATACGTGGCACTTTTAATGTGACTCAAAATCCAAGCTGGCAAAATAATCAAAGTGTCTACCACATCAATACCCTCTAACGGAATTCTTAACACCGTTGGCCCCTATTTAATGATTTTAAACTTAAGGTTATAACGGAGGAAAAAACTTAAAAGGATATAATAAAAAGAAAAAAAAATTAAGGACCTCATTTAAAATTGAAACAAACTTATAGATTAATTTTTCCTAAATATTTTCCTTTACTAGTACTAAATTGGGACCAGGCCCAACAAAGGCCCAATGGAAGTGGGTTGGAGGACCATAGACCAGATGTAGAATGCTCATTTTGATATAGGATTTTGGACTAAGAGATCCACGCTCAGACTAGTGGACTATAACGTAAAAATTTGGGCCCCAAAAATGAATTCAAGATTGCGGGTCTATAATGTAAAGTTTCTGATATTTTTGTTGGTTACCAATTTATTTTATCCCGACTATATCCGAATTCGACTTGTAATAGAGATTTTTTGCGTTCGAGCCTTGGCGTATACAGAAAATTTTCGTTGGTAGACTCCTACCATAATTAGGTGCGCGACATTGGTCAGATCTTAATATAGTTGGGATAAAACTCCGGTGAATCGGAATAGCAATAAAATAAAATTTCCGATTTTATTTTGTCTATATTATATTTTACAATTTTTGTTTGTCCATTTGATCCGCCACGGCGCCCCCTTCGACTTTTCAACGGGACACCTCGGCAATAACCCTCGAATCTATTTCCAAAACCCCACTTAAGCCCGCGCTGCGTTGGTCCCCCAGTAAAGTTCAGCAAACTATGTATCTTTCCCGGCGTATAATCACCAAAGCCTCTCATCTCCGTCACTTCTCAGAAGGCGCCGCAGCCGTTGCCCACCAAGAGCCTCTTGGCCTCCTCCCACCATTCACGTATCTCGAAGGTTTTCCGAGGCCCGACCCCAGATACGCCGAGACGATCCTTGCGATACCTCGCTCCGCTTCTGGAAGTATCATTTCTGCCAAAGAGCGAAAGGTTGGACGAGTGCCTAGCATCGTCTTTGAGCAAGAGGATGGCCAGCACGGCGGCAACAAGCGCCTCGTTTCCGTCCGTACCAATCAGATCCGAAAGCTCGTCAACCATCTCGGTCGATCATTCTTTTTGTCTAGACTCTTTGACCTGGAGGTTCGGTCGGAGTTCGTGTCCGAAGATATTGTAGAGAAGATTCGGGTTTTGCCCCGGCTGGTAATGTTTTAGAGTTACTTGTTAGCTAGCTATATGCCTGTACAAAGCTTTGAATTAGAATTTCTTAATGAAAAGATATTGAAATATTGAAATGGTTTAATGCCTTTCTTGAGGGATTAGAAGGTGAAGGATTATTGGATGGTAGATGATTTGTTGAGCTTGCTTTCCTCAACATTGTAGATGGACATTAGCGAATGATTTGCTATTTGAATTTTCGTTGCATTTCTTTGTTCAAGTATGATTACTTTCGCATTCTTCATTCTTCTGAGACCTAATCATAGGGTAGTCATTCCAGCATTTTTATTTCCTTGACTTGGAAGATGAATACTGAGAGACAAATTTGTTGAGCGCATCATGTTATTAAAAGTATGATCGCTCCTTAGTCACTGCGACCTTGTAGGCATTTAGTTGCAGCAGGTGCCATGTATTATGCTTGTCTTTGAAGCGGATTCCGGTTAATTTTCTCTGGGAAGTCAACATTGGAGCGGCCTCTTCCCATGTAGATAGTACCTGTTCATTCTTTGGTTTTGCTTGTATAGTATGAGAAAATAACTGAATGTTTTTCTTCATTAAGTCCATTTATGAATACGTATGTATGCTGTACATTCACTTTGAAATTACTGACTTGTTCTTTACTCTATCCTTCAAAAACTTTACAGCTTCACCTGCATGCAGGCAGCGATGTACCATTAAATGTCACATTCATAAGGGCTCCATCGCATGCTTTGTTGAAAGTTAACGTTCCTCTTCTATTCAGAGGAGAAGATGTATCCCCTGGATTGAAGAAAGGTAACTCCCCTTGGAACACGCTCTGCGGCTATGTTTTGGTTTCCTAGACAATATCATGGTACCTCTTTGTAACTACTTTCCTTTTTCATAATTTATCTGGTGTCATACTATGTTTACTTGTTTTCTCATCTGTGTATCATTTCTCAAGGCAAGAAAGAAAGGAACTGAGCTTCGTAATTTAGCTGGACAAGACAACCTTAATGGCCCGTATGGGTTCAATTATGAGTTTAATGAACGTTGATAAAGACAAATGAATTTTGTGAGAATTTCAAGTTCTGAAGGCAAATGAATTTTGTGAAAAATATCAAGTTGTGCCTGTGTTTTGTATAGCTCAAGCATTAGTTTTGTCTATGGAACTTCTAATATGCTTATCTTGCATTTACATGATAACTCTAGTTATGGGTTTTCTTAATATGCTTAGATTAGTGATGTACTTCCTCCGTCCCTAAATACAGGTCCCACTTTTTTTGAACACACGAACCAAGGAAACACTAAAACCTAAGTAATGTGTAAAAATTAGCTTTTTCTTTCTAAATATGCCCGTCATTGATTCCTTCTTGGAAAGTGCATCATGTATTAATTTATAAGGGTATTTTAGGAAATACTCGTTAATTGCACCTAGAACTCTGAATTGAGACTTATATTTAGGGACAAAATAAGTCTGAAATTTGAGACTTATAAATAGGGAAGGAGGAAGTAAGATGTACAGAAGAGTAAGGTGATGGACAGTTATTTGCTGACCTTTATCATGGAGCATTTTCTTTGTCCTATGCCTTCATTGTTACTAAGAAACAACCTTTTCGTCATTGTTTTGATACTTTAGGAACCACCATTGATGTCCACGAGTCACCTTAATGCTGTAGAAGCTAGTCCAAGTGTCCTCTGGCCCTGTTTAGGCTTTGGTATTGGTGCTTCCATTATTCACAGTCCCTATGTTTTATTGGTTGCCTTCTGTTCACTGTTTTTTCTGTATTTTGCCATTTGTCTATTATTCTCCCATCCTTTGACCATATCTAAGCGTCCCATAACAAGAAGCACTCCTGAAACCGCCCTGATTGGGAACTGTGCCCCAATGGATGATTTGCAAGCATATTCAGGGAATGGGAAAAATTATTCTAAATGATCTCAAACAATTTGCACATTTCTCAAAGGGTGAAGCCAGACAGGCTATTTGCTTTGTACCGGTTCTAAGCCATGGATTCCAAGTTTGATGCCTCGGATGAAGTTGATTTTTCTCTGAGAATCGTCTTGTTCATGATGAAACCCTGGTCACTAGTGATCAATGATGGTCGCATGTTTATGCATTTGACTAACTAGATTTTGGATCTTGTTCAACAAAAATACCCCATGGTTTAAGATGCATTACAAATTTATAAGGTTGAAACTCCTTATAAGTCCTAAGATGAAATAAGTTAGACTTTAAATTTTTCCGAACATAGAATTATGCCTTCAATTGTTTAACTCAATTTCTTTTCTGTACAAATTTGCAGGCGCTTCTTTGAATACCATCAAAAGGACTGTCAAGTACCTATGCCCCGCAGATATTATCCCTCCATACATCGATGTGGACTTGAGTGAGTTGGATGTGGGACAGAAGATTGTTATGGGAGATCTCAAAGTTCACCCTGCATTAAAACTTCTTCAGTCGAAAGACGAACCTGTTTGTAAAATTATGGGTCAAAGGGTCTCTGAGCAAAGGAAATCTAAGTAACTGCTCTTCATTTCTGGCGGCTGATACGGCTGCAGGGAGGCATTTTGTAGCTAACGTATAATTCGTGCTCTTCATATTGGTTGATTCTTGGTAGCAGTTAAGGGCGCACAGAATTTCAGTTCAAGCTAATTTTTCCTTCCCGTTTCTGCGTCCTTTTGGTTTCTTTCTCACTTTTTCTAAACCTTAAATTCTCTCTGTTGCGTCTTTCTGCTGAAATGAGGACACTGGGGATGAGAATAGGAAATTTGGGCTTTGGCTATTACTATACATTTTAGATGTTTCTGTACTGGTAAGGATAGAGGCAGAGAACTGCCACGGTGTCCTCATTAATAAATAGCTCAGGCTGGTCTAGTATTAAAGCTTGCTGATACATTTTGTATTATTGAAGTTCTACATTTAATTACGAGTGCTGTTTATAGGTATTGGTCTCTTAGTGTTGGTCCGAAAAAAAGGTAAAAGAGTATCAGTGGCACAAGCTCTGAAACAATTCTAGCAGCCTTCGAAGCAGCTAAACCAACTCGACATTAAATTCATTCTAATAAAAGTACCGAGTTCTTTTCGTTCTGCTACCGCTGTAAAATCTGTAGAAATATATCGTATGAGTTCATATTATCTATCAATATATGTAAAAGTGAAAAATAAGCATAACTCTTTTTATGATTTTATATACGCCTGGCAATTTTTGAAACCTTAGCTTGATAAGTCATATTATTCATAAATTATAATAAAGGAAGGGATGCAAGGGATAAATATTCTATTTGAAATTAATAAATTGTTGAAGTGGCGGATTAAAAGTGCCCAAATATAAAAAGTCTTTTTAAACTATATTATTTATAAATCATAAATAATATGATATTTTAAATAGTCTAGTTGATATTTTGCAAAAGTTAGAAGTCCCACTATTTTTGACCGCTTATTTTAGGCTTGACGACCATATTGACTTCGGTTCCAAGTAAAATATAATATTGACTTGTACTTGGCTTCATGTGATGAGAAATGGGATTTATAACTAATAAGTAATAATTTTATATATATTTCATAATTAAGCATATTTTTTTATACACCATAAAACAAATCATATTATTACGGGCCTTTTCTTTTGATAAAAATATCAATTTTTTAGATACCCGAGTAAGATACACCATAGATGAATACGACGATTTAATATAAATTTTAGTTGGCAAAAGAAATTTTAATATAAATTCTATATTTTAGTGAATATATTAACAGATGTTAAAAATAATTTATTATGGAATTTAAACGTACGGGGAATTATCCTCGGGAGTTATTACAATTTTATATTATTATTTCTTATATCTATCGAATCAAATTCAAATTATACACACGTTTATGAGGAGAAACGTCTGGTAAGTTTGTGAAGGAAATTCCCAGTAATTATAAAGCTTTGAAGATTAGGAAGAGACAACTCAAACAGGACCGTCATTAGCTTGCCTAGGGATCCTTTTCCCCTGTGGCTTTATGATCTTGGTCATTCCAGATTAGGCAACATGAACTCGCCGGGGAGGAGCAGAAGCATTTTGGTCTCGCCCACTAGCTCCCGCTCGGTGACCGAGACCGTCAATGGTTCGCATAACTTTGTAATCAAAGGCTACTCTCTCGCCAAAGGTATCGGCGTTGGTAAGCACATAGCTAGCGAGAATTTCTCTGTCGGAGGTTACCAGTGGGCCATTTATTTCTACCCCGACGGAAAGAATCCCGAGGATAATTCCACGTACGTTTCGGTGTTCATTGCGCTTGCGAGCGAGGGTACTGATGTGCGAGCACTGTTTGAGCTGACTTTGGTGGACCAGAGTGGAAATGGAAAGCACAAAGTTCATAGCCACTTCGATCGATCGCTTGAAAGTGGGCCTTATACGCTCAAGTACAGAGGCAGCATGTGGTGAGTTTTTGTATTAAGATTTCTAGTCTGATTGCTTTCCTCAGAATGGTGTATGTCCTGGACGTGGTACCCTTTCTTTTTGTTAGCTGGAAAAAATATTTGAAAATTTGTGAGGAAATTGCTAATTACTGTTATATATGCATTGCTTTAGATGATGTGTTTGAGGAGTTGACATTTTTATGAGGTGGATTTCGTGCAAGTTTTTAATTGTCCATTTTGGAGGTTTGATTACTTCCTTAAAAAATGGTAAATATGCGCCATGCCAATACATTGACACCAAAGTATCATATGGCACATATTATTGCAACGATTCAACTTCGTTGACATGTTTTGCACCTCGCTTTTTGTACAAGTGTAAAAGGGTGTGCAACATTAAAAAAAGATCGTGGAAGTCACACAAGCCACCTAATGATGAGTTTTCTTCAATATATCTCTGAATAACAAGGTAGACTGGTATCCGCACTTGCTAGATGCCTTCTTTTTTTCCATTACCCTTTGGATTTTCCTGGTTTTTGAATGAAGGCATTCTTAATTTCTTCTCAACCTGTTATCATTTCTTTGGAATTTCAAGGTGTCAACATTATTCAGGCATGGTGTAGACATGTAGTTAATTTCACTGGGATGAGTTGTTTCCAATTTTGGCCATAGACTGTAGACTTGCCATTGGCAACAGGAATTTTAGCTGTTGGGCGTATATACAGGAATCTATTATGTTGCTGGTAGATAATCTGTTTTAACTGTGTGTTTTTAAGACTGGCATGGTGCATCCAAATGTTCCAGATTCACAAACAATTCCATTCATTTTTTAACTTCTAATATACCTTAACTCTGCAAAGTCACCAATATAATATAACTCTACAGAATGACTGATATGCTACTATACTTTGTCTTTTAGGGGCTATAAGCGTTTTTTCAAACGAGCTCAGCTGGAGGTATCGACCTTCCTTAAAGATGACTGCTTGAAGATAAATTGTACCGTCGGTGTTGTGGTTTCAACCATAGATTGCTCAAAGTTAAACACAGTACTGGTTCCTGAGTCTGATATCGGAGCACATTTTGGCATGCTATTAGAGAATGAGGAAGGATCAGACATTACATTCTCTGTTTCTGGGGAAAAGTTTCATGCACATAAGCTTGTATTGGCTGCTCGTTCTACTAAATTTGAGACTGAATTTTTCAACAAGATGGAGGAAGATGATCATAAAATCATTGTTGCTGATATGGACCCTAAGGTTTTCCGGGTAAGCATGCCTGAAAATGTCTTTTCCTATCTTTCCTCTATTTATTTTGTTTTCTCCTTGCTTGTAAATTCAATAGTGCAGCATATCCTTTGCCTGGTTCTCTAATGTTTCTTGAGCCCTATTGTTGAGCAGGCACTACTTCATTTTATCTATAAAGATACTCTTATAGAAGATGAAGAGCTCTTCATGTCATATTCTTCACTCTCATCAGTATCTGACACATTTGCTGCAAAGTTGTTAGCTGCTGCAGAAAAGTATGGCTTGCCAAGACTTAAATTGTTGTGTGAATCCATACTTTGCAAAGACATTTCTATAAGTTCTGTTGCGTGTATTTTGGCCCTTGCTGATCAATATCATGCCACAGAACTAAAGTCCATTTGTCTAAAGTTTGCTGCTGAGAACCTTGTTGGTGAGTTTTCCTGCTTAACTTTCCAACCCTAGGTTAGATTTAACATATTTATTTGGCTAGGTTTGGGCGTATAATATCTTGGCATGTTTTTTTTTTTGTAGTGTATATTCTTCTTCAATTACGTTATATTTTAGTTTTTATAATTATGTATCTTATGAAGTACATTCTGTGAACTCTGGGCACACTTGGTGGTCATATTCCCTATACTTTGAAAGTTCTATTTCCCTTGTCTTTGTTTTATTGCCAGATGCTGATGTTCTAAAAATTAGCTTGGTTTGAAGATTTTCCTTGGCAATGAGGCCAATTGGATGGATAGTTCTCCTCATTTTTATTATCTTATTTTTTGGTATTTAGATGCTCGCTGGATAGCCCCTTATCTGGAGTCAGGATGAACCATAATTTGCCAGCTATACATTGACAATCTCAAACCCCCACACCCCCACTCCTCCCACCCCAAAAAAAAAAAAACATAAAAAGTTTATTGGCAGTAACATGTTTATTGCCACATTTTATCACCTAGAAGCAAAGTACTCATTGCCACTAGCAGACATGTTTATTTTCCAAAGTTTACTGTTCATAGTATAAAGGAATGGTGAGAGAAAGAGGTAGAAATAGATTCACTGTTAGTTTTTTTCCTCCTGCCCTAGCTCTTAATGTAACATATATGTAACCGGTATGTTGAAGGCATTTTGTAAGAATTTGAGCTTGCACCCTTTGCAGTCTTCTATTTAATTTAAGTGTGTCGTATATGAAATAGGGGAGAAAAAGCATCTATCATTGATCCACAGATCTATAACTAGTCGATTCTCTCGTTATTTCTCCTTTTCCTGTGTGGTGCAGCTGTGATGCAGTCTGATAGTTTCGAGTATCTTAAGGAGAACTGTCCATTGTTGCAATCAGAACTGCTGAAGACAGTGGCAGGGTGCGAAGATGAATCTAGTGGAGAGGGGAAATGTAGTGTGTGGGCCCAGTTTTCTGATGGTTGTGATACAAATGGGGTCGAAAGAAGTCAAAATTTATGGATTCAGCTTTCTGATGGTGCTAACAATAACAATAGGAGTCCAGGTCAAGAAGCTTCATGAGGAAGAGGGTCAGACGCAAGTGGTCATCCATGTAAAGAAAGGAGGCTAAAATATTGCCACGGTTCCTCCATGGTAACATTTGTTATAAATGCTTGTTTTATACACTTGGTTTAATACTAATGTGGTATGATTTGACGAGGATGTAGTGGTGAGCAGTAACATTGTAACATTGTATGGGGCAGATTGTAGGACAACGTTATCACGAGGACTACGCTTTGCTCGTTTGAGTTGTGTTTCAGGGAAAGGTTTTTTTGTTGAGGCCACAGATTATTATTTAGTTTTATGCGCAGTTATGTTGAAACTTCGTCTTTCTTCAAAATCAGAACCCCTTTCATTGCGACATATGAACGTGACAAGAAACACGATTGGAAGAAAAGAACCACGCCATACACAAGCCTTCTGGTTTGTCAACTTCTTATGGAAACTAATCTAACGGCTAGCTTCACTATTTCTTTTTTAGGAAATAAAGATGAAAATATTAATCATAAAAATTCCAGTGGATTTAATACTATTAAAATAAAATGAAGTGATAAAATTTGTTGAGTACCTATAATTAAAAGTAGATCGACTCAAAAAAATTACCAAAATAATTTTTTTTTATATAAAAATTTTTTTAAAAAAATTAGGTTTGTGTACTATCTAAGAGTAGGGTAGATTTTTTTTTAGGTGATACTAATATTGAGTAGGACGAACTGTTAATTATTTTTAGACACTTAAAAATTTAAATATTTCTTTCAAATAAAATCTCTTGGAAAGCACGGAACGTGGAGAGGATAGCAGGCCCCAATTGGAGGCTTGGGCATATGAATGATGGTTGCTTTCAAGCTTCACTCCATGGGCACACCTAAGCATGGGACAAATTTGATTATCTGGATAACATTTTTTGCCTTTCGATACTTTCCGCGTTGGCAGTGGACCCCGTTTCAATAATTGGGTCGAAACGTTTTCTAGACGCAGATATGCAAACCCTTTTGATATATATATATATATATATATATTCGTTTACTTATATAGATAGCCCAAAAAAATTATATAAGTACTTATGAAGAAATAATTTGACCAGAGAAATTGTTATTTAATAATTAGATGTATTCATGAGTTGTCACAAACGCATAATCTTATCCACTTATATTATAAATAATAATTTAATCTAAAATCTTCTATTTATTAATGGGATGTACCCTGAGTATCTGTAAAAGAACTAATTTGAATTTGAATTTTTTTTGTCAAATGTAAAATGGCTAATTTGAATTAACTTACGGATAAATTATTAAATATTAAGCTTAATATAATGTACTTTTTTAGCCAAATAATATATTTGTTAGGCCCAAAAAATGCCCAAATAAGTAGCTGTGTACGACAGCTATTGCATCCCTGGAACTTCCAAAATTCGATAGTGTCGCCTGAGAATCAAGCTACCGAATTTCCGACGAAGCCGTTGGTGGGGGAAATAAGAATAATTAAAAAAAATATTGGGCTTGTTTAGCGCCTTCTCAGGCAGTATAAGATCTCATCGAGAGAAACAAGGCTAATAGATTTCATTTTAGTGGGTTTGGGTTATTCAGCCGTCTAAATTCAGATAAATTTCTTAGCTCAAAGTCCATTCCTTGCAGAAGAAATTTACTCGAAACACAAGCAGCACTAGTTTTGGAAGATGATAGATAACCGGCAAAGCACTGATGTTAATGGTGGAGTTGGAGAAGGAGGATGGTTACGGGAACTTAGAAGTTGGGTAAGGAGAAAGCAGGTTGATTCTGCGCTTTCAAAGCGAGAAGGTCCACGATTGGCCAGAAAATTAACTGCCGTCGAACTCGTTGGACTTGGTAAACCGAAAAACCGAAATAAGATCTGTGTCTATTGTGTTTGGTTCTTTTACGTATTGATAAGTTATCATCCCTGAAAATCAGGGGTTGGAGCAACCATAGGAGCTGGAGTGTATATTCTTGTTGGAACAGTTGCTAGACAACATGCTGGACCGGCACTTACAATATCAATTTTCACTGCGGGAATAGCTGCTGCACTTTCAGCTCTTTGTTATGCTGAGTTAGCTTGTCGATGCCCATCTGCTGGGAGTGCTTACCACTATACATACATATGCATTGGAGAAGGGTAAGTCACTATATTGTAGATTTTTTTAGATTAAACTAAATGTATATATTAATAAATACCAATCAAGAACTAGTTGTTTATCGAAGTTGTTGCTCATATAAGTTGAAAAATTCTTCTGCTGCATTAGCAACTTTGATGGAATGATTAACATACTGCAAACTGCATCTTCTGGAGTATGATTATGCAAATATTTCTATTGTTATTTTAGAAGGGCAGAAAAAAACTTCTTGTCCCTTAATTTAGCTTAAGCTTCAATTTAGTCTTTTAATTTTAGTTTGTTCTGATTTGGTCCTCTTAACTTCCATAAACCATTCAAATGTTTCTTCCCTCAACACAATCGTTATGCTTAACAGAAAAATCCTATGTGGCGGCATAGTTACTCAACTCTGATAATCTCTTATCAACCTTCATCCTACCTTTTAGATAATATCCTTCCCTAACAGATAAAAAGGTGCATTTTACATTATAGAAAAGAACAATAGACTTAAATGGAGGCATGATAAATGACCGTCTTTTTTTTATAGCCAGTATATTCATGATTAAACATTGCAACTGATTTTAGGGTTGCCTGGTTTGTTGGCTGGGCCCTGATTCTGGAGTACACAATTGGTGGTTCAGCTGTTGCTCGTGGCATAACTCCAAATATGGTGTGGTATTTGTTTCTTTATCTCAACTGTATATATCTCAAATTAATTTAATGTATCTTTATTACATTTATCATTATAACTATCAATACCAGTGTGATTGTATGTTGCCACTGTTGTTTAGCTTATATACGGCGAGATTTCTATCAAACAATTATATCCTGTGATAAACCTAATCAGCACCACTCATGAATTCACTCTAATAGACATTTTTATCCACAATTATATTCTGCCTATCGAAATAAGAGTGGATATGTAGTCTTAAAAAAAAAACTTTCGTGGTATCATAGTTTACAGCACTAATACCAGATTCCTTCTTCATAAGTACCACTGTTGTTTATTTTGAAGGATAAGAGAAACTTCAACAATTTCATTTTATTTGAATTTATATCGTGCATATCACAGGCCTTGTTTTTTGGGGGTGAGGATAATCTGCCTTTTATTTTGGCTCGTCATACCATCCCAGGTTTTGGAATTGTGGTTGACCCCTGTGCAGCTGTATTAATTCTTCTTGTTACCCTACTGTTGTGCACTGGAATCAAAGAGGTAATTCTCTCCTAAATTACTAGATGTAATGCTTCTCATCGCTCTATCTGCCAGTTCACTTACCATTATATATATATAATCTTATGTTTCAGAGTTCAACTGCACAATTCATAGTGACAACAATAAATGTATGCGTTCTGCTCTTCATCATCATAGCAGGTGGTTATCTTGGTTTCAAGAATGGATGGGATGGTTATGAGCTCCCCAATGGGTAATAGGTTAATTTTTTTGGCTTAGGTCATTGTCTATAAAATACCCAAGTAATGGTGTTGCTGATATTTTGCTTTGCTATATCTCAGGTATTTCCCGTTTGGATTAAATGGTGTGTTCTCTGGGGCCGCAATTGTTTTCTTTTCTTACATTGGTTTTGATTCAGTGACCAGCACAGCTGAGGAGGTACATCTTCTCTTGGGGGATTTATAATTAACTGATGTCTCGGTTGTTATGGTAGAAATTGATATAATGAAAGGCATTGTTGCACATTGCCTTTTGTATTTTAGATAAATTTCAACTCTTAATGAGATCTTATCATTCTAGCTCTAGTATCATTGTGAGAATGGAGCATTCATCTAGCTGCTTCTGTGTTCTAAGTGACAATGATGACTGGCACTCTCTAGTTTTTCATCTATAATGATTAATATTTAAATTCTGATTTGATAGTTATGACTTACTAGGAAAGAAGAAAGAATATGAGAACAAATGTACCTAGAAAACTCTCCTATAGCACATTTATGTACTATTGCCATACTTAATACCATCTGTGGATAGTTTAGTACATTGCATCATGACATGGGGCTCAGTGGCAAACAATCTTGTTCTTCTATGACTCTCCTTTTATCTCCTGTTTCTTTGTCTTGCAGGTGAAAAATCCTCAACGAGATTTGCCCCTGGGTATAGCAATTGCATTATCCATATGTTGCATGTTGTATATGCTTGTATCAGCTGTTATTGTTGGCTTGGTGCCATACGATGATTTGGATCCTGATACCCCTATTTCCTCGGTATTTTCTAAACATGGAATGGAATGGGCAGTGTAAGGTTTGCAAGAGGCATACTGTCTCATTTCTTGGAGTTCATTTAAAGTAAAAAATATCCTTCTGGTTATTATGTTTCAAGCTCTATTTTATCCCATTGCAGGTACATAATAACTACTGGAGCAGTCACTGCTCTCTTTGCCAGTTTGTTAGGTTCAATTCTTCCCCAGGTACACAAGTCTGTGCTGTTGATTTGATTTTTTATTTTGGCTGTGAATTTTCATGACCTTATTAAATTTTCTTATTGCATTATAGTTTACCTATTTCATGTCTTGATTGCATTCAATCTGAAGATTTTTTTTTTTGGAATCGTTACATTGCTATGTTGAATGGTGAAAATCATCACTTTTAATTTATGCAGAGTTTTGCCAAACAGAAGAAAGTTTATTATAGAATGTAAGGAAATATATGTGATTGCAATTTGAAAGAAACTTAAATTGTATGTGGAAGTTTTTTTGGGGAAGAAGTTGCTCGCTATTGCAAATTTCTGACCAAGGAAATTTGTCCTTGGGAAAAGTTATAAAAACAATTCAAAGCTCTGTGGATATACTATTGGTAGCTACGAATCTTTATGGCAGTGGTTTGGGATGGTCTGTTCTACTCTGTAGATGTATTATAGTGTGTAGACACTTTTCTGAATTGTCTATTGCATCTGATAAATGGTTTTTCTAATGTAAGTATGTTCTTTACAGCCACGGATCTTTATGGCAATGGCTAGAGATGGATTACTGCCTTCTTTCTTCTCAGAAATCAATAGGGGAACCCAGGTCCCCGTAAAGAGTACTATTGTCACTGGTCTCTTGGCAGCTGCTCTAGCTTTCTTTATGGATGTTTCTCAGTTAGCAGGGATGGTGAGATGTACAGGAACTGTAACAAGATTGTGTGTGTGAACATAAATTTGTTGCTTTTTTTCTTATTCATTACTTTGGGAAGTGTAGGTTAGCATTGGAACACTGCTTGCATTCACCACTGTTGCAGTTTCAGTTTTGATTCTCAGATATGTTCCACCTGATGAGGTGCCCATTCCATCTTCACTTCAAAAATCCATTGATCCAATTCCTCCTAGTCCATCGTCTCTTGATACATCCATTGACCCAATGCCTTTGCATTTGAGTGGTGATGTTGAGGAAATTGCTGGCGCAAGTCCTGTAGATGCTGTCGATTCTCACGAGGATAGCCATCAACAATCACATAATGAGGCAGCTGCCTTGCTTGGACATCCTTTAATCGTGAAACAAGGAACACAAGGTAATCATTGAGTCCATGTTCTGTCCTCTTCAATAATTGGCATTGCGGTGTTAGCATTCACTGTGTAATGCTGTTTCAAACTGTTTTCCTGCAAAACTTGATATTTCTTGTGATTTTGCATTGATGACTTTACGTATATTTACTTATTAAGCATTGTGGTGATAGCATTCATCCATAGTGTGATTCAGTTTTGAACAATGTTACCCCAAACCTTAACATTACTCTTTGCGGTGATAGCATCCATCCATAGGCGGAAACGTGCTGCATGGAGCATAGCCTTTCTTTGTATAGGGACTTTTATCTTTGCAATTGCGGCTTCAGCCGAAGGTTGTCCCAGGTAAGTCAATCTTGAGAACCTCTTAACTAGTTTTGAAGTAAACGACCTAGGTGTATTTATGGTATTCTATTCAGGAAAATTTATCCAGTTAAAATGGATGCTGCCATTGCGTTTTTTTTAAGGTTGCTTTGTGTGTAACTAGCAAAGAAACCATGTGGCATAAATTTTTATTAAAGACGTGGTTCTTTTCCCTGACCAGTAATCCATTCCCATTTTCATCAAATCTGCCTTATTCTTTTTAACGTTATGCCCATTTGGTGATTGTGCCAGTATTGTGCGCTTTACATTTTGCGGCCTGGGAGGACTAATTCTTGTCTGTAGTACAATTGTCCTTGCCTACATAGGCCAAGATGACGCGAGGCACAGTTTTGGATACAGAGGAGGTATGTTAGACCACAATTAAACTTCGTTGTAACATCTTATTAGTTTTTAAAGAACACATGCAAGTGTTGTAGCTTTCGTCCAGAAGTCCACACTAACTTATACTTCCCCAGTAGGGTGTTATTTGTCTTAAGATAAACGATATCTAAATTACTAATCAACTCATTTAGGACTTTTGTTATGCTAAACATGGAGATTAAGTTGCAATATGACAGTTATAGCAAGCTGCAAGGATCAGCAAAAGAATGGTTTTTTTTTTTTAATTCCATACAAGAAAGATTGGGTAAATCTTAATGAATGATCTGATATCTTATATTTCAGGGTTTCTTTGCCCGTGTGTTCCATTCCTTCCTGCTATCTGCATTCTCATAAACACCTACCTATTAGTTGATCTTGGGTGAGTGTCTAAAGCCAAACATGCTTCCCTTTAGTTTTGCGCTTGGATGATGAATCACTTCTAATATTTGTGGTGTCTGATGAACTACTTCAGGCTTTCCACATGGATTCGAGTTTCACTGTGGTTGGCCATTGGAGCAGTCGTTTATATATGCTATGGCCGCAAACACAGCTCACTGTTAAATGCCGTCTATGTTCCGTCAGCACATGCCGACGAGATTCAGCGTGCTCAGGCAAATCATGGGGACTAGTTGCAGGAAGTATAGACTAATCAGGCAAATCAGTGCACATGCCGAAAGTATTCTCTAACTAATAATTATAGACTAATCCTTTTATAATTGAAGGATTATAACAAAAGTCGCAACTTCTTCAAATTTTAACTTTATTAATTAATGATCTATAAGTATTTTTATTAATATTTATTAGCATAATATATAGTCAAATAACGTGTCAATCATGAATGATGATCCAAATTGCCCACAAAATAATGAGATCCCGTTTGAACTAGAGAATGATGCCTAGTAATGACCCAATTAAATTACGTTACACTTTCTGCCCCAATTAGTAAGCCAACAATAACAAATACTAATAGAAAGTTCAAAGTCAAGGGGTATCTCCCCACTCTTTCTTTGTTTCATCAATGGGGGATCACCACTTTTTTATTTTGTTATTTTCATTCTTTTTCAAGGCCTACCACGTATTAAATATATAATTTTTTATTATCTAATTTTCTGATGTGTCAAAAAGAGAGAGCATATATTCATGATCGGATACAGTATAATTCGCATACGCACCCTCTTGAAATGATGATCATGTGTTCATGTTAGTTAGACAGCTTTTCTCTTGCAATGATGCTTTTGAGTTTTGACTTTTAAAAGGAAAATTAATTAATGTATTTATTTATTAATACTCAAAATCAACCAATAGATTAATCAAGATCGGATTAGATTAGATTAGTTGAAAACTGCTGGTAGGAAAGTCAGACACTTAAACTAACAAAAAATATATAAAATCAGTAAAAAAAAAATATTTCATCGTAAATTTTTATTTGAAAAAAAGAAAGATGAATATGATACATTAGCGGCCAGAAGCAAAGAAGATTATGGTATCTTTAAAATGTTAGCTGACTTTGAAGCTACCCGATCCTCATAATAATCAAAACAAATAACAATTGACTAGCAAACTACATAAATTTTGAATAATTAAGGGGTCAACGCAGTTGCAGTTACTTGATTATCATGTTATTGAGCGTTTTTTTTTATAAAAATTTTTGAAAAAGGGTTGAGCTCACTCATGATCTAAGGGTAGGGCGAAATTTCTATTTCTTTTAGGCGATACTAATATGGGGTAGAGCAAACCATCTATTACTTTCAGGTTTAAACCTAAACACTCAGGAATTATGATGCCTCTTCAAGCGCTACGACTAGAACCACAACAAAATGGTACTCCCTAAGGATCGAACACGCTCTAAATAGTTATATGTCTCACCTCTTTATTAGTTAAACCCACTAGTTGAAGCCACGGAGTATTTTTTAAACATAAGATAATGTCGCCCTTATCCGAAGCTCGGAACAAAAAAGAACTTTTTTTATTTTGTTTCAATACCAATATAATGCAAACCCTTCTAATTAATGGTTGATTAACTACTCTTTGCCACGTAATTTCTACTAATTTATGTAATCAAAAGGATTCCGTCAACTATAGTATTCTTTAAGATACAACAATGAATTTAATGTTTGCAATCATTTTACTTTTTAACGAAGTTTAATATTTTTAGAATTAAAAAATACACGTATACTATCGTGGTGTAGACTCTACAACTGAATTCTGATTTAATTTCTTCCCAGAATATATGTTTCAGTTTTTTTTCATACCCATGCAAAAAGAAAAAAAAAAACAGACAGATATTGAATCCAATGAAAAAAGATTACAATTGCTCATAAATATAAAAATATTTAAGACTCGAGGCCATGTTAAATTGTCCATGCGAAAGACGCCCCTGACCTGAATTGAGTCTAAATTGATCGAATTTATATACCTAATGGTTTATCAAAAGGAGTTAAAAAAATCTGACTAATTAGTTTAAGAAATTTATAGTTAATTAGAGATAACGGTTAAAGAATTAATGCTCCATACAAAATATTTTATATTATGAAATGTGTGGAAGCTTCTCATAATAAGCATAAGAAAAAAATAAAAATTAAATTTTTATTTAATTCGAAGGAAGGAAATTCCCTTGATCTACGTAATAAGTAATAATGATATTCAATTTGGAGTGTTAGATCTTGAGGTTGATGATATCGCTCTCCTTAAGCACCGGCTTAGATATATTTTAGATAGTGTAGATTTAATTTTTTTTATCTTTATTTTTGTAAAAAAAATTATTTTGATGAGTACACAATTTAAAATAAAAATAATATATTAATTATCAATGTAATTGTTATTTGAAAAACTTCACTTAAAAAATTAAATACGGACCTTCCATATTAAATATAGACTATATAAATAAAATAAGTTTTAGGTATTCATCTAAATTTAGATTAGCACTCAAATAAAATCGGTTATTTTTTACATTTAAGTATATGGACGTCTATATTAGTCTCTAACATTATCACCAAATAACATGAAAATAGTTACTTCCAAAAATCAAGTTTAGAAGGAATCAATTTATTTGACTAAAATAGATTTAAAATAGTACTACATGTAACGAACAATTCACTTTTTTAGAAAGTCAACCTCTTGACTTCAAGAATACACAAAATCATTTGTTACATTACGAATACAATATACCTAACTGTATGTATATATACACAAATTTCTACCACGACGATCAAAACTGTAAAGAAGCACAACCTACGTACATGTACGCTTCCCTATTCTCCTGCAAGTTTCGATGAATAATATATAAAGGGGAATGAAAACCAAAGGAGACCCCTAGAGGAAGACAACGACTTTAAACTTCGTCAAGAGCTCCCGTCAGGAGCCGTCGTCGTCGTCATCATCATTCACGTCCTTCTCTTTTGGTGGGTGGGAACGTGGAAGAAGGAGCAAGACGAAAGCAAGCCTAGGTTATTGCTCCCTCTCCCTGAATCTGCTCGCTTTCCCTTTTCTGACGATACTGTCTCTTTCCTTCCGAGACTTGAGCAAATTGTGCTGAGAACAGGGGCTGGCTGACCCATAAGATTTTAGGAGAAAAGTTATCATTTCCATACACTGTTGGATAAACTCTGTTGTATTTTTTTATGGGTGTGTCGATTGATTCTTCGGAGGGAGGGAGTCGTGGAGGACAGGGTTCTTGGTGTTCATTGAGGTTTTTTACTAGGAGGAAGCTGGTGGATTCTGCCCACAAAAAGACTGAGAGTCAGCTTTCCAAGGAGTTATCTGTTCTCCATCTGATAGGAATTGGTAATTCTCTTCAAAAGCTTTTTGCACTGAATCTGTTTTCTTTTGGTTGTTTCTGAGCGTTGGTTTGATGTTTCAATCTGCTCATGCTAATCCATTAGTTTCATTATCGCCGCCGTGATTTTGGTCATTCTGTGTTTAATCAGATGCTGATTTCGGGCATTGTTTTCCTTTGTTAATGCCGATTATCTTAAGAACACTGTTCCCCTCGTTCAGCGGCAGAGATTGAATTATAAATATGACGATTATTGTTGCCCCATGACTATTTGTTGGATAATTTTCTTTCTTCCTCATCTATTCTACTTATAATTAGTCCATTCTGTTTTCTGATCGTAGCTCTTGAGAGTGAAACGGCAACTTTTCAGTGGATTTGTTGACCTTCGTTCTCTCAAATATAAACCTACGCATTACATATGTGGCTCCATCTTTCCTTGCAAACTGACTATCATATCTTCATCAGGTGTTGGTTCGACAATTGGTGCTGGAGCCTACGTCCTTGTTGGAACAGTCGCACGAGAACATTCTGGACCCGCCTTGGCCTTTTCTTTTCTCATAGCCGGACTAGCGGCTGCTCTTTCAGCTTTTTGCTACGCAGAGTTGGCTAGTCGTTGCCCTTCTGCTGGAAGTGCATATCACTATTCATATATATGTGTAGGAGAAGGGTACTTTCTCTAGATTCCTGTGGTTTTCTTCTGAAGCTATCTGACTGAAAACTTTGGTCTATGCTATGTCATTTTCGCTTCTAAACATGTCTCTGCTCATCAAATAATAAAAATGCTTGTGTCAGAGTTAATTACTTGGTCACTTATTTGGTGGTTCCTTTTCTAGCTATGTTAATAATCTGGTGATATAGATGTTGAGGATTTGGGTTTGCATCTCTTTCTGGAAAAAGTTATGATTCATTGTGAATGGGTAGATGTATTTTTCTGGTTTTGGGTCTGTGGAAGTTTGAGGTCTTTGTTGTTTAATAATACGTCAATTCAATTCTTATAATGATCAACTGGAAGTTTATAATTTTTACTTACATAAATTGATAAATTAATATCTTCATTTGCAGTGCTGCATGGTTGATTGGATGGGCCTTGATACTGGAATATACAATTGGTGGAGCAGCTGTTGCTCGTGGCATATCTCCTAACATGGTCTCATGTTTTCTTCAACTCTCCTGCTGAATTCTTGCTTGCCCACAAAAATTTTCGATTATATCTAGCTTTAAGCAAGCCGTCATCTTTTTGTATCTGATTTAAACTGAGATTGATTTATCTATCACTGAACTTTTCATTATTCTTGAGTACAAACCTACGATGTAAAATATTAAGCGATTTTTTCATGCTTTACCATTCCATTCAATAAAGAAGTGTAAACTTCTTTTTGTTTACCACACATATCTTTGTCAGTCACCTAGAGGATCGTGTCTGTCTTGCTTGATCTGCACTCAGAGTTTCATTTTGAATTTTAACATGTATTTATATAACATGTATTGCAAGTTTATTTGTTTGAACAGAGAGTAAGATTCATCATATAACCTAGTTGTTGACCCCAAAATAAATATTTTTAGGCTGCATTTTTTGGAGGTATGGATCATTTGCCCTTCTTCTTAGCCCGTCAGCATATTCCTGGTACTGATATTGTCGTGGACCCATGTGCTGCAATTGTGGTACTTATTATTACTGGACTCCTGTGTGGTGGCATTAAGGAGGTAGATTTCTATAATAATCTCATTATCATTCTTTTTCTGATCTAATTCTGATTGAAATTTCTTCTTAGTTTGGGTTCATGGGCTAAAATTCAAATTTTCATTTTGTGCAGTATTCCTCTGGTCCTTATTATAACACAAGATTACCTAACTTATATATACGGATAAAACAATTTTAACTAATTTATGTTTAAATTTTTTTCCATATTTCCACTTCTACCCTCAATTAATGCTCATCTTCTTAACTTTACTCCAAGGTGGGTCAAGTCTTTTTTTATTCATGGATTAGGGGCATTTTAGGGGGGGAAATATTAATTTGTTTTCAAAATTTTGTAGGTTGTCTTATATATAGGATAACCACACCCTCCAAAACTTTGTTAGGAACGGAGGGAGTATAATTTATATCATTTGCAACCTAGACGCATGGGTTATCTCGCCTCTCCTTATCAATCCAATAATTATTCATTTTTTGGGTGCCAAACATGAGAGATCTTCTTACTTTGAATATTTGCAGAGTACAACGGTACAAGGCATAGTCACATCAGTGAATGTGTGTGCCTTGATTTTTGTCATAGTAGCTGGTGGTTACTTGGGATGCAAGTCTGGATGGGTTGGATATGAGCTTCCTTCAGGGTACTTTCCATATTGTTATACACTTCCCTATGAGCATGTTTGATTACCGCTGACTACTTGCTACTTTATCTCTTTAGCTTTGGTAGTTATTTCCCCTTTGGGGTTGATGGAATGCTTGCTGGTTCTGCAACAGTCTTCTTCGCATACATAGGTTTTGATGCTGTTGCCAGCACTGCAGAAGAGGTGATGTCATGTAGTTATTCTTCCTAGATCATATTTCATATCTTTTTATGGCATATTTAATTGAAGAAATGAATACTTCCTAATAGTCTTTGTATGATCAACAGGTGAAAAATCCTCAACGAGATTTGCCACTGGGTATTGGGGTTGCACTGTTTCTTTGTTGTGCATTATATATGATGGTCTCCATCGTTGTTGTTGGCTTAGTACCTTATTATGCAATCAATCCTGACACCCCCATATCCTCTGCATTTGCCAACCATGGGATGCAATGGGCAGCGTGAGTTGCTATTCTTCAATTGGTGCATCTTTTCCTTCTTTCCTATCACCTTCTTATATTGGCGAGGAAATATATCTATAGACTTGTAGTATTTGCCTATGAGACTTTTCCTGGTTGTTACTGCAGTTACATAATAAATGCTGGAGCTTTTACAGCTCTCTGTGCATCGTTGATGGGAGGTATACTTCCCCAGGTAAATTTTATATATTGCTGGTTTGTATGCTTATTTCATTTTGTAGTTGTCAAAATTAATTTTCCCTTCTCTCCTTGAAGTCTTTTGTTTGCCTGTTAAAGATATCAATATACTTTATTTCATCTTTCAGCCCCGAATTCTGATGGCTATGGCAAGGGATGGGCTGCTGCCACCATTTTTTTCAGACATTAATAAGTTCAGCCAGGTTCCTGTTAAGAGCACAATAGCTACTGGGCTTGTAGCTGCGATCTTGGCATCTTTAATGGATGTCTCTCAACTGGCTGGGATGGTAAGTCAACCTTTGCATCAGCTAGGATGCTCTGATATCTCTGTCTAAGATTGAATTTGAAAAGCATTCATTCAAAGGTTCTATACTAATTGGCACGTTATGATATGGAGGAAGCCTCAGTTCTTCTTTTACAATTATTCAAAGAACAATTTTTGAGTTTCAGTCTTATATTTCAAAATAAAAGCCAGGGGATCTTTTTTCTTTTCTATTTCTCTCAAGGTGAAGAAGATGCTTGTTATAAATAGTTATTATAAGTTAGTTCTGACTGCATGCTATTAGTTCCATGATCAGTTCCCTGATCATCATATATAAAAGTAACATGGAATCTGCCTCTGTTGCAGGTTAGTGTGGGTACGCTTCTTGCATTCACCATGGTTGCAATATCTATATTAATATTAAGATACATTCCTCCGGATGAGGTCCCATTACCGCCTTCTCTCGAGGAATCAAATGATTCAGTTCCCTCAAAAAACCGTTGGATTAGTTATCACAGATATGGTAAACATGGAGAGGCAAATATTGGTGCTTCTGAGGGCATCAAACCTGTAGTTATCAAAGACGATATGCCAATCGATTGTCCTCATATTTCTCAACATTTTGCCGTAGGCAACTGTGAGTCGTGCCTTTCCTTCTCAAATCTCTTATCAAATACCTGTATTGTACAAATATAAGCACTGCATTTTTTTTAACCTGGAAATGTTGTACAGCAGAAATCATGGAGTAAAATGTGAATATAGCTTTTGAAGTATGCAACCTACGTTTTAACTAATCCAGAATATGTTTTAATCATGATACACATAATTGGGGTTGTTTTTAGACTTTGTTCAAACTGTCATTCTGGTTATAGTATGATTAATAACTCATGGCATCTCGTTGTCTTAAGTTATTTGGCACCTATCGTTCCCTTCTGATTCCTTGTTTATGGATGCAGACATAGATGAAAGTACTAGGAGAAAAATCGTTGGGTGGATTATAGTACTCACATGCTTAGGGGTGTTCATCCTCACATATGCAGCTTCGGATTCAAGTCTTCTCAGGTTGGTTTAGAAGGATGTTGTTTTTAATATTTTCCAAGACGTAGTATATACTATGATAGTATCTTGATATTATCTCCGGTCCTATTTATAAGGCCTACCCATTGGTCCTTACTACAATACCTTTTACAAGAATGAATGAAGCCTTTATAGCTAATTTCCACAGATGCCCTTGCTACTTTATAATGGTTTTTACATCCTTTCTCCCCAATGAACTATATCAATAAAAGGCTCTTATAAAAAGGATTGGAGGGAATAATTCCTAAAATGTTCAGCTGCTAATTTGAAATTTAAAGAAAATGGATCTAAAAGGACTGCCTTTCTCCCTGGGAAGTGGAGGATTTGGATAATGCACGATGGTGGTTACATAGACCTTAACTATGATTCCGTTTAGAATAATGGCATATCACGTTTTAAATGTATACTTGATGTTCTTGCTTGTTACAACATTCTTTGTTTGCTATTGTCAGATCTGTTCGTTTCACATTTTGTGGTGTGGGTGGCATTCTTGTTCTTTCTGGTCTCATCTTCCTAACCTGTATAGACCAAGATGATGCAAGACACAATTTTGGGTACTCTGGAGGTATGATTATGTTGTTATGATTCATTAACTAGATTGGGCATCTGACTGTTATGCAAGTCTTACACTGAAAGTTGCATTCTATTCATTTGTCTCATATATCTATTAAATAAGTTTTCTTACTTAGGATATTCCTGACTTAGAAATAAAATGTATGCTCGAAAAAGCCTTCCTTCATTGAAGATCAAGCATAAGGAATAACTCTATTATCTATCCCTTTACAGGTTTCATTTGCCCGTTGGTGCCACTGCTGCCTATAGCTTGCAGTCTCATCAATTGCTACTTGCTTATTAATCTTGGGTAAGCGAATATAAGATTGTTTCTTCTAGTGGAGATTGCTTCACTTGTCTAATGATTGCGTGTCTTTAATGCAGAACTGCCACGTGGACTCGAGCGTCAATATGGCTTGCCATAGGGGTACTTGTTTATTTTTTCTATGGCCGAACCCACAGTTCTCTAAGAGATGCAGTTTATGTTCCTGTATCACATATGGCTGAAACGTATGGTACCTCCACGAGCTGTCTAGCTTAAACTCTGCACCAGATTCAGTCATAAACCCCCAAGAAAAATTTCTTCTCCACGAATTGTGTAATTGTAATTCCTGTACAGAAAATGCATCTCCAGCTTCTTAGCTTGAGTAATTAATAGTTTTACATTTTAGAGAATGCCTGTATTGTAAATTTTATTTGGCACACTATGGGAGGGTGCCTGTGTCTTGCCGGGGCGGGTGAACTTGCGAGCTTGTTCAAACAGTGTAAATATAACTTATAAATTCAAATTGTGTTTCACTCTTCAGGAACTTGTGAGACATCTCTTTGTTCAAGTCTGAATATGACGTGTAAATACACTTATCCTTCATTCAAGTTGGGAAACTTATTCTTAATGCAGTAATGTTTGGATCTGGTGCAGGTGAATGAATAGGAATAAATATATACAATCCAGTTAAAAAAAAATAAAGTAGACGAGGCACTCCATTTTCACAACAATCGACTGAAGGTGGACCCTTTTATTTCATAATACATATGGATTGGTCTAAATTGACGACTTTAAAAATACTATCAGTTCGGGAAGATTTTCAAGAGCCAAAGTAAAAATTGCACCAAGCACAAAAATCAAAATAAACGCAAACACTATCTTAACCAAGTATAGAAAGCCGATTGGCTTGGGCTCCTTCCTTGTAGGACGCAAACCTCCTGAAACCTAGAGGCAAGTCAACCAAATGAGGACATATAAGCAATAGCATTTGATATGGATTCTAAAATGGAATAAATATCCACGCAATATTGATCATCAAAAAGAAGAGAAGAAAATGAAACGTAGCATTTCCATGCAAGACTTTTTAATATATATATATATATATATATCAAACTTACTGGTCTCGGCATTGGCATTGGCTCAGAATTATGCTCAATGAAAACTTCATCTGCTTCTGTAAATGTCTGCAACTTCCAACTATCCCCATAATTGGCAAGAACTGAATTAGGGCCAAAAGCAATGGGTTCTTCGCCTTCTTTAACAGCTTCTATATGCACAGCACGTGCACTCATTGGCTTCAACTTCCTATTAATCAAAGACACTGCAGATCCAGCATCGATTCCCGATGCAAATCGACGAGTCTTGCCAGAACTTTTGCATGTTACCTCCAAATACTGTCCCATAAATGAAATTAATATTGCAAATAAGTGAGTAAATACAAATTAAAGCTACACATACTGACATAAACATAAAGAGTGGGAAAGGGAGCTCACCGTGGGAGGAGGTGGATGTCCTGATGCTATTTCTTCAGCCATCAATGGAGGAATGAGTTATCAGCCAGCTGTGGAGATGCGACTCCCAAATCTGAAGCTTCTTTCGAAAAGCTTAGGTTTGTATTTTGGGCCCACGGATCTAAGACTTTCTTTACCGGTTTGCTCAAAATTCTAAAGCTATTTTACCGTTTGGCTCCAAATTGTAATTCTCCATCCCCAATTCACCCTAATCAACAATTAATTTCTTCTATCAAAGAAACTATTTGCCAAGTTTAAAATCCATATAGATATAATATAAATTCTAAATATGTATAAGGATTAGAAGGAAAACTAGTAAATAAGAAGCTGGAGGCAAGGAGGGAGTTCTAGATGGTAGAGAGATTGGGAGAATGAAGCACAGAGAGCGAGAACCGAGTCACAGAGTCACAGAGATTGAGATAATACGACCTGTGAGTGAGAGATGGAGATGCAGAGATCACCGACGGCAGAGCCTAAGAGGCCAAGAAGTAACGGAGGCACCGACGGTAGCCCACAAAGATGATTAGGATCACGGCCCAACGACGAAGCGACGTGTGCCTGATCTGGAGCTTCGAGTTGGGGCAGAAACAATTTATGGGAACTGGGGAATTAGGTTACGAAATTTTCTAATTTCGAGTTTTTTTTTTGGTGGGGGTGGGGTGGGTTTCTTCTAATTTCTAATTTTCTATCATCCTTGGGAATTGGGATTGGGACGCCGCATAAACTTTTTAGTGATAAATATTTATAGTTCAAGTATACTTCACTATCCATACGTAAATTTATCAGACCATTCAGGTTTCAACTTGCAATCAATTAACAGATACTGTTGGACAAATAGAAACAAGAAATAAGACCTGGGGATGGGGCAATCCATATATCACTTAAAACAATTCCCATATCAGCCGAGAGTGAGTGTGGTTCACCATCCGCTATACACAAAATCACTGTTCACATACAGTGCTCGCCTTGCAATAAGGATATGCAAGTGTCGCTATCGGCTTGAGCCATGAGCCATGTAATTAATGCCTTTAGCTCTGTGCGTGATATGATATCGGCTTGGTTTTTGAAATTCAAATTCAAACTGAACATGTACCCGCCATTCCCAAGGAGCCTTGATATAAATTAAAATGCAACACGCTTTACATTCATTCCACCGTTTCGTTGGGTCGGCCAATTATGTTGCTTTTGGGATGCAATGAAGTTGGGTGGGGCATTTATTTCGATTACATTGCTTCATTCGGTGAGTTATGTAGCATCTGAATGTTTATAAATCCATTCGTTCGGTCCACCCTGCGGAATATCTCACTGCGTTTCTTTTCTATTATCTGCTCTATGGCTGTCCGCAATACTCCTTACCTATCACAACTTCGCGAAGGACGCATTGGTTAAGGTGGATCGAGTATTCGACAATGTGGAAATCCACTTCATCGGTAGGAGGCGTCGACCGATGATGCATATAGTCTCCATCGACTTAGTGAGGTTCGACCAGCAGGTGTGTCCACTAGAATTTAAACATTTGCTTTGCATTACTGCTTTCATATGATTCCCGGAAGGATCTTGTACTTTGTTCTGCCATTTTGATGATATTTTTCTCTTTAACCTATGTAGAACACGCGCATGCTGGCACTCATGAAAGGAGCCGATGTTGTGGACCGCTTGGCGTGGAGGTTCGGTGATGGAGGTTGTTATCGGATATCAAACTTCAAGGTCAAGCACGGTGAAGCAGGTGTTCATGATGCATTCCATGTCCAGTTTACTGAGGAGAAGGTCCCCCACCTAGAGGGGGAGCCCTTCTCGGTCCACTGTTGGAATCTAAATGGCATCCATCACATGCAATGGGGGATACCAGAGGATTGGGGACTTGTTGGTATGATTATATAAACGTTTAGACCGATGATGCTACCTGTTGTAATCACAAAACGACTTGCTTTTATTCATCAAATATTATTCACTTCTATTTCTTGCTGTCTTCATTTGTTGGGATCTTTCAATTTAGTCAAATAATTCTACACAAACAGAAATAAAGCTGCAAACTACTCGTAACCAAGTTACGTCACTATTAATAATATCGACTGTTTTCCAACCTAAATCTTTAACCTATATGCAGAAATACATTTATTAGAATAAGACGAATGCAAGTGTTGTCCATTGCACTCTGACAAAAAATTCTGTACAGTCAATCAATACTTGCATCTCCCATGTAAATCATTGCAGATCAAACCCCATTAATTATATACCTGATGCTCCTTAATTTGTATGCAGGGGTACATACGTTTGTTTCTTAGGTGAAACTTAAAGATCTTTCAACTACCAAACATCAGCATCTATATAGCAGCATCCATTGCAAATACAATCTGCAAGTACTCCACAACTTACTGACTTTCCGTCTCAATATCGTTCATTTTTCAATGCTAATACTTGACTCCGTCAAAGATCCAAAATGAATCCTGTCCCAACCTTGTATATTGCAGATCTTGATGAAGGTACTCATGATGGTACTGCATTGATCAAGGTTGACAGGACCATAACCTGGGATGTAGTTCATCTACCAGAAGATCTATCCTACTACAGACCTGCTAAAGAAATCGTTGCCACTTATTTCATTATGTTTGACAAACATGTGAGAGAATTATTTCTTATGTTTCCACTACCGTTTCATTTATTTATTCTGCCTTCTTACTTTCGTTAATCGTTCCCTTTTATTGCTGTTATAGACAAGTCGTATCATGGCGAGGTTGGATTCTGATGACTCTAGATTACCTTGCATCCCGTTTGTCTGAGGGAAACACCTACCTTCTTTCTTGTTTCGATGTAAAACCTGGAGGTCTTGGTATGGGTGTAAGAATTCATATTCGATTGACCTCTAATACATTACTGAGTGCTTCAAGCCATTTGCACAAAATTGCTTCCGCCTCATTGCAGTTCAAGAGGTTTGCAGAGGAATACCAGAGGATTGGGGATTAGTTGGTATTATACCGTGTCTTTCTTTCATGAAACAGATATACATGGCATACTTAAATCGATCTCCACCCCTTCTAGGTCCAAGGTGGGAGGTATCTACATGAAGGAGCTGACTTTAGTTCTTCACGATGATGACTTTAGCGGAAGCTGGTATGCATGTTAACAAACAAAACTTGATAAATTTAGTGCTTTTTGTAAATGAATATTGCAAGTATTCATGTGCTCTCCTTTGACATGAAATATTAATGAGCTTTTCAACTTCTATGTGAATGTAATCGGGTTAATGGCAGCAACAAAAATGAAGTTACAATAATGCTGTACGGCCCTTGTGTTGAAGCCACTATTGAGAAGTGGAGGGGACTGGCCACCTTGGAGCAGGTGTTAGTTGTAGTCCAGTATGTATTTGGTAGTATCTGTCAGCCAGAAGGTAATCTTAAACGTTAGAAAGTGTAGTTTGCTAACTCTGCCTTTTCGATGATACCATCTAAATTAAAACAATGACATATACGTGTCATAGGTGGAATGGTTGTCACTTCATATTTTGATGCAACACCAGTGTTTTTTAATCCTACATTTCCTGAAGTTCAAAGAGCTAAGAAGGCAATGCTTGCACTGTACACAAACAATCATCATGATTCTGAATCTGGAGTGGCATGACTGATGATTATCAAAAAGGATGAAGCTGGATTATTGTGTTTGTTTCTTTACTTTTGGACATGTGGGTGTAATGTACTACCTGGTCTAATTATTGCGTTTGTTGAGGTTAACCTATTATGAAGATACTATAAAGTATTTAGTTATGCAAGTGATAGAGCTGAAGTTGTTGTGCAAGTAGTTGTAGTAAGCTAAGGTAATATTCCACTAATTGTTTACGGAGATGCTTAATGGCGTAAATTTTAATAGAAGGCAACTTCTATTTGGATAATATAGTTGAATGTAATGCTTCCCGGGCAACGCACGGGGAGTTAGTGCTAGTTTAAGGAAAGAATAAATAAGGACAAAACTGATGGGAGCTCACACTTTGTTCCCAAGATTATTCCTTCTGGTTCAACTTAAAAGAAGCCATATCCAGATTGCTTGAAATTAGTAACACTCAATAACTTAAATTTTACGATGAAAATTCCAGAAGGAAAAAGGAAAAGAAATCACGCTCTGAAGAAAGTATGACTAGATGGGGACATTTGGGGATAGTTGACAGTCTCGATCAGGAAATTGAGAAAATATAATTGTATTTGCGTGACCGACATAGTTATTTATTTTGCTTCTACTTTCTAATTTCTATAACCATTTCACTATTTTCTCTATCTTTTACAAAATTTCAACAGCATAAGCATCATACTTTCTGATATCATTTTAGCTATCTGTGACGCACATATTTTTTTTTTCCACTCAGTTCATCAGAATTTTGCCTCGATTATATTCGGATTCGACTCGCATCGTGCACCTGGCTATGGTGTGTAAGTCTCTTAACAGGGATTTTCTGCATACGCTAAGACTCGAACTCGAGATCTCGCTTAAACGATACCGAACCGCTTACCACTCGGATTAACCCCGTTGGTGACACACACATTTTTGACAGAGAATTAAGAACTAGATTTTCATCGGACCCAACTTTAGGCTCTAAGTTCCATCTCATGCAACTTTAGTGGACGGTTGTTGTGTTAGGCCATTCGGTTGTCTGCTTTAAACCTTATCCACTAGAATATGCGTAATATCTTAGCCTCAAATTAAGCTGTTTGACAAAACACTATCGAAAGAAACCGGGTTAAACCAAATTTTTTAGACCATCTCCCCTGACCAAGGAGACAATTTAGATCACTATCAACATCAAGTGCGTCCCTGTCCACGAAAGAAAAAGACAAGCTGCATTTAATGTGATGGGCGCCCTTTTTGGCGTTTTCTTGCCGTCCCTTGATGGCATGTTCCTTAAGATTTATCTACAGATGAAAACGTGGTAGCTAATGAATTTATATAACTACATAAATCTAATCTAATCACAAATTCATGAAAACATCGTCCTACTGCTATAATGTGTGAAACTGGAATAGCCCAAGCGTCTGAAGCAGCCTCAGAAACAGAAAAATGAAGTAAATGATTAAGAGCCCTCCTCCTAAGACTCCATCAAGCTTCATGTCTCTTTTTGTTAAAACCACGAGTGCCCATACCAATCCACCAACCAAAAACGCCATCATCTCCAAGAGATATGGGTCGTAAGGAATCACTCGAGATGATGGGTACTGCGACCAAGTAGAGATTATTAGAGACAAGCCCAAGCCGATAAGAATGTTGAAGATGGGACCTGCATAACAACCTGATATGGCTACTTGAGCGCCTTCCGATCCACCCTTCAAAACCATTGTTAAATTTGTCATCAAATCTCCGAGAGAATCCCCCCAGGCAAGAACTGTGAGCCCTAATATTGAAGGACTTATCCCACATATGCAGCCAAGTGAAACTAACAATCCCACTAATTCCTGGGCTGAAATGTAACTCCATGTAACACTCATTATGAACCCTCCTGCAAGCCATGGAAACAGGCAATTTTTTGGTGACCTTGAGCTCTTTGTTGTGAAAAATGCAGTTACTCCAAATATGATCCCAATCAACAATCCAATCCCATAAATGATTATATCATCGTTGTTGAAGAAACCGTTTTCTTGGTGAGGGATCCATATTACTGATAACAGAAGAGGTGCCAGTGTCACTGAAGAAATTGCATATGGCTTAGACCATCTTTCTTCACAAATAACAGGAATCGTCAATCTCCTTGGCAAGTCAAGTGGCATCTGTAGAACCCAAAATGCCTTTTGGCACAGCAATGATTTCATACAGCAGCATTTCTCGATTCTCAGGCCAAAATCTCCATCACTTTCCTCGTTACAATCAAATTCGCCTTCTTCCATGCCAATGAGAAGAGGCACTGTCAAGTCTGTGTCATAACATGGATTACCATTCCGTTCAGAATCTCCAGAAACACCCTCCCAGCAGGTGGACGAGACATAAGCAACAAAAACATAGACGATATATATCAAAGTAAAACCCACTGCTCCAAATAAATTGATCCCACCAGTGATGAATATTACAAGCAAGCACAGAAGAACCACGAGAAGAAAACAAACATCTCTTACAAAGTCGTGCTTTTTAACTTGAATCCCCCTGCGACGAATTGAGATGCTTACAATTCCAACCACGACGCAGGACACGAAGAAAGCACCCCCAAGTACCGAATTGAACCCAATGTCGCTTGTTCCACTATCCTTGAAGGAGACGAGGCTGGCGAAAACGTCATTGGCACCATTTCCGAGTGAAAGAAGGGTCACCCCAGCAATTGTAGGGGACAGTTTCAGTAGTTTCGACAGGTGTTCAAGTGAGGGACAGAAGTATTCGGAAGCTGTATTAGCGAGCAGGTAAAACAAGACTAGGAGCCAAAGAAAGAGAAGAGTATAACCCAACAAAGGGAATCGACCCAAATCGCAGTAGAAAAGGTAAAGGTAGTCAATATAGCCCTGTGAAACGCATGGGCCGTTGGATTTTAGGTGCAAACACTTGGCTCTGTAGCCTTCTAGACTGTGGAAGATGTTGCAATCATGGTCGGCACCGTCGCCTAAGGCGGCACGGTTCCGCCGAACAGGGAGTTCCGAAGAGTGGAAGTAGATAATCAGGAAAGCACATACGAGGAGGAGCAACGAAACATTCAAGAACAAGCTTTTCGATTGCGAAACAGAGCTAGGCATGAGAGATGAGGAAGCTCGCAATTTTCTTGTGAAATAAGGAAACGAATATGCAGGCGTGAAGCGGGAGAGAAGGAGAAAAGAAGACTCGATTAAGGGGAACAGGTTAACAGATAACAGATCAATCGGGAACTGACCTCGGATTCGGGTGCTCCAAGGATTTATGGTGTAATGGGTCCGGCGTGCTCTCCGCGTAAGAGCAGAAAAAAGAGAGATTTGGGAGAGTTAAAAAGGCAATGGGAATTGTAATTGCAATACGATAGATAGTGTGACAGGTGGGAGAAAGAATCTGAAGGATTTGGGCGTACCTTGGACGTTTTCTCCTGCTTACCGAGGTAGCCACGCGTCGCCTGAGCACCTTATATGGACTCTGGCACGTATACACAGCAAATGACACCGATGGAAGAAAAACAGAGCGTCGGAGGAGCACTGGAATAGAGAGGATAAGAGAAATGTACACACACACGCATGAACTTGAAAGACCACTGCTTTCTCTCTGCGGAATGATCGGATTGCAACTCCCCCCTTTGGGGCCTTCTTATCCGGAGAGCATGCATGCTGGAAGTTACCTTCGGTAACTTCCATTTCTCTCATTTGAAAACCCAGAAACGGTTCCCTCCCTTTCTGCCTCTCATGGACTTGGGCTAATCCACCATGGGTGGACTGGCCCATTTCCTAACATCTCCCACTCACACTTGGTGGATTATATGTCTTATGTCCAATTTCATTTTCTTCCTTATTTCATACTAGGTGCTTTGCCGTGACCGCGTAGGCATGACGTCTCCTTCCGGGCGTTTGTACTAGAAATCCCTTTCACAGAGACCAGCACAAAACAACCCTTTAGTGCAGTTCGATCAAATAAGTTATAGTGCCTTGAATGTCCTAGATTTGCCCATATACACTTTCTTATGGCTAATCTAATCCCTCTTGAGTTAGTATATAACTCAGATAGCCTCCACTTATGCATAGTATCCACACTTATAAAATTAACAAAATAATATCATAAGGGACCGGTCACAGACACTAGCATGGATGTGTATATTCTGGCAATCTTTCTTTCGCCCATATATCATTTTGATATGAATCAACCGCTTTCCTAGCATAATACCTTTGGTTCATATATAATTTGACCGTAGGATATATACTAAAGTAGCAATCGCTGAAACATACCTCCATAATACTGTCAAAGTCAAAGGACATTAATGAAAGGATGATACCTTTCTGGAACTCACACAACAATGAAGCAGGGATTGATTCACTTGCTTTCCATTTGCGGTTCTTTAGCACATGTGGTATGAATCACATGTTACGGTGTTCCTCTTATCTTATAAGAGTGTACGTCGTTTTGACTTTATCAATCACACCGTACAGACTTAAGTCCAGACACTCATAGTATCTAAACCCAAATTCTTCAACTCTATTCACATAATATGACGTCAATTTTGAAGAATTTGTTATCTGGCTACAGGTTTCATGGACGTGGGTATCCATAGTTCGATCCATATCCATACTCATGGATCTCATCTTGACTCACTGCACTATTTAAGCCAAGGCGACATTCATTGTGTTTCTTCTCTACCATATCAGCACTCTTGCTGCTTTACTGGTGAACACATGTCTCATCTTTGAACACTTCTTTAGCATCAAAGGCGGTTGCTCGTGTGAGAGAGCTACCCTCTTTAACCTGTACGACATACTAGACATTGTATACTTTCATTCAGACATATAAGTAATAATAAATGACATGATATCATTAGTAAAAAATAAAAGTATTACATACAGTCTGCTACTTTACATTTTTCGCATGCCAATGGCTGTTACATGTTTCTCAAATGTTTCTTTGCCTATTGGTTTAGTCAGGGGGTCTGCAACCATACACTTGGTTGAAATGTATTGTACAGTTACAATTTTCTGTGCTATATAATCCCTCACAAAGTTATACTTGATATCAATGTGTTTGGTCTTACTGTGATACTTAGGGTCTTTGGTGTATGCTATGGCTGCAGTATTGTCACAGTGTATCAACACCGGATTGGTACTCTCGTTCCCAAAACCTAGGTGTTCGATAAATCTCTTCAGCCAAACAGCCTCTTGCGCTGCTGCAGTGCATGCCACAAACTCAGCTTCCATAGAGTGTAAAGCAATGCACGTCTGCTTCTTGCTACTCCAACATATGGCTCCATTGTTAAGCAAAAAGGTGTATCCTGAAGTAGATCTCCTTTCTTCTTCATCACCGCCTACATCAGCATCGGAATAACCGACTAGGCGCAAATCACTCCCTTGATAACACAACGCAAAATCAGATGTGCCCTTTAAGTATCTTAAGATCCTCTTCACTGCTTTCCAGTGTTTCTCACCGGGGTTGGACTGGAATCTGCTAACCAGCCCCACTGCATAACAAATATCTGGTCTTGTGCACAGCATTGCGTACATCAGGCTACCAACAGCACTGGCATATGGAACTCTTTCCATTTGCTTTATGTCTATATCAGTTTTGGGACACATGTCTGAACTCAAGGCCACTCCAGTGGCTACAGGGATATCCATGGGATTGCATTCACTCATATTGAATCGCTCAAGTATCTTCTTGATATAACTCTCTTGTGAAAGAGTGAGGATTCTCTTGGAGCGATTCCTTCGAATCTTGACTCCAAGTATATATTCTGCTTCACCCATGTCTTTCATCTCAAAGTTTGATGAAAGCCATTCTTTAATAGCTATCACCGAGTCAAGACTATTTCCGGCTAATAGTATATCGTCTACGTATAAGGATAATATTACAAAGTTACCCTCAAACCGCTTAACATAGACGCAGTGGTCTTCCTCTATCATTTGAAAGTTATATGAGGTTATCGCCTTATGAAACCTCAAGTACCACTGTCTGGATGACTGTTTTAATCCATAAATGGATCTTTTGAGTTTACACTTCTTGTGTTCAAACCCTTTTTCAATGAAACCTATTGGTTGTTCCATATAGATTTCTTCATCCAGATCACCATTCAGGAATGCGGTTTTTACATCCATCTGATGCAACTCCAGGTTTAAACTGTTTACTATTGCCAGAATAAGTCTTATAGAGTTGAAGCGCACAACAGGTGAAAAAGTATCCTCATAATCTACACCTTCCTGTTGTGTATATCCCTTTGCAACCAATCGAGCTTTAAATTTGTCAATTGATCCATCCGCCTTTCTTTTGATTTTGAGAACCCACTTGTTCCCAATGGCTTTACGCCCTTTTGGTAGATCAACCAATTCCCAAACTTGGTTTTTCATCATTGAGTCCATTTCCTCTTTCATTGCTTTCTTCCATTCCTCCTTAGCGTGACCTGCCAAGGCCTCATGAACAGTGCGGGGTTCATCATCCCCTTCTGGAGTAACCAAGAGTGCTTCGCCTTCTATTTGGAAGCGTCTCTTGGGAACACTTTCCCTGTTACTTTTCCTGGTAGGAGCAACAGCAACTTGCTTATCTTTTCTCATTTGCCTCGGTCTTTGTGTTGACCGTTCTTGGCTCCCACTCAGATTGACGTACCTGGAAGATCCTGGTCTGTCAATTTGTTCGGCACTGTCCTGTTCCTGAGTCTCATAAAGAGATACAGTGCGGTCAACATCTCCCCTGCTGGGAAATTCTGTTTCAATGAATACAGCATCTCTAGATTCTGTTTCAGTCACTGTTCCATCTTCATTTTCACTTATAAATACATATCCTTTTGAGGGTTCAGAGTACCTTATGAAGATACATTTCTTCCCTCTAGGACCCAATTTCCTATGTCTGTGAGAAGTGTCATGGATATAGGCCGCCGAACCCCATGGTCTAAGGATGCTTAGATCTGGCTGGCGTTTAGTCCATAACTCGTAGGGTGTGGAATCGACTGACTTGGAGGGCACACGGTTAAGTATGAAAGTTGCTGTCAATAAAGCATCACCCCAATGTGAAATTGGAAGGTTTGCCTGAGCCATCATAGACCTAACCATGTCTAGAAGAGTTCTATTTCTTCTTTCAGCAACCCCATTCTGTTGAGGTGTGCCGGGGATAGTTAGTTGCCTAATAATCCCTTTTTCTTCACAGAGCTGTTTGAATTGATCCGAAAGGTATTCACGACCTCGATCAGTGCGTAATGCCTTGATTCTATTGTCCATTTGATTCTCTACTTCGTTTATGTATCGTCTAAAGCACTCTAGTGCCTCGGACTTGTGTGAAATCAAATAGACATGACCATATCGTGAAAAATCATCAATAAAGGTAATAAAATACCAAGCTCCGTGTCTTGCCCTCACACTCATTGGACCGCAAATATCGGAATGAATTAATTGCAATGGATTTTCGGCTCGTGTTCCCTTACCGAATGGTTTTCTGGTAGCCTTACCTGCTAGACAACTTTCGCATAGTGACATATCCATGTTAGGGATTACCCCCAACAAGCCTTCTTTTGCCAGTTTAATCATTCTATTTTGATTAATATGTCCTAGTCTAGCATGCCAGATATTCATATTAGGATTATTCGAAGTAATAGCAAAGCAATCGTGAACATTAAAATCATTAGCAAGATCCAAAATAAAGAAACTTTGAAATTGGAAAGCTGAACCATAAAATATAGAGTTGCTATAAATGTCTGCAACTTTACCATGAAAGTTTACATTAAACCCAAAGTTCAATAAGCAAATTACAGAAACTAAATTCCGTCGGATGTCAGGAGCATGAAGCACATCATGCAGCATCAAGGTTTTTCCACCACGCAAAACAAGTTTACAGGTGCCAATACCTCGAACCTCGATCCTTGCATTATTGCCAACGAAAAGCCACTTGCTTTGAAATGGCAACCGACGGTATTCCACGAAGGATCCCCGATCTCGACTTACGTGGTCTGTGGAGCCTGAGTCAATAATCCAAGAAAAGGAAACAGGTTCTGTTAGAAAAACAGTACTAGAAACAAATGAGACATGTGAATTCACATAATTCACTTTTACCTTTCCGCTTTCGGTCTGTTTAGAACAGTCACGTGCGAAATGTCCCATGTTATGGCATGCAAAGCATTTGACCTTCTTTAGGTCTAGCTTTTTCTTGCCTCCTTTCTTTCCCTTCTTCTTGTATTGTTGCTTGCCTTTCTTAGGCGGAGGACCGCCTTTCTTCCCATTTTTCTGAAATTTCTTGCCCTTTTTAAATTCAGGCTTAGATTGGGAAGGACCAGCACCTTCGGTCAGATAGGCTTGTCCAGTGGCCTTATAAGCCTCCAGACGTTCATCTTCTAGCTCCAAATGCTTAGCTACATCATTGAAAGTGATGATGTTCTCATTATGGGTCAGGTTGACTTTCATGTGCTCCCAACTGGCAGGGAGCGACCTGATGACAGCTTGTACTTGCTGCTCGTCAGATAAATTATGTCCAGCCTCCTTCAATTCTCGGATCATTGTGGACATCTCTCGCAGATGTTGCCTCATAGGATTATTCGGTTTTAGCTTATAGGTATCGAATTTAATCGTCAACCTTCTAAGCTTAGTCGTGGAAACTCCACCAAATTTATCCTTTAAGGCAATCCACATAGCTTGTGCCGTTCTGTGTGTCTCAAACTCACACATTAAATCATCAGCCATTGCACTTAGCAGTGTGATTCTTGCTATGCTATTCTTCTTTTTCCATGACAGGTATGCTTCTTGGTCTCTCCTGTGCTGGGCTGTATTTCCAGCTTCAGGCTCTACCATTGCCATGGTTAATGGCTCAACGGCATCCTGTTCTTCCAGAATATATTGGACCTTTCGGTGCCAAATATCCCAGTTATCCCCGTTGAGTTTTTCCCCCTTGTTCAATTCAGCAATAATGTTCTTTGAGGCCATTGTTCAATATTGGTTCTGTGACAAACCTATCCCACATTAATTTACTGAACCATAGAACATTTAAGTGAATTTATATAGCACATGTAAAGTATACAATGTCATGTACTTTTATCATTTTTTTTTGATCAGAAAATAATAACATTACTAGACCCACGATCAAGAGAATACATTTGTACCTCCCATCACATAGGCACTAGCAGCGTCATTATTTTCTATCAAAAATTGATATAAGCACTCTCATGTTTTGCTTTTAGAATACTCATTATCTAAAAGGCTCCCACTTATAAAAGACATACATTAATCATAACTTGTAAAGAAATTAAATAAAACATAACTCAATTGCATATAAGGTATGTAATAAATGTCAAGTCTTTACAAATAAAATATGTCCTTAACTAAGTAAAGCAATGGTAATCAAATACAAATATGCATCATTCGATATGAGCTTTACAATAATCTAACATTGCTTTTCTTAATTTCTTAAGCTTACGAGGCGGCTTACGAAGGTTAGATACAAATTCTATTACTCTAAGCCAATATTTCTTGCCTAAGCGTCCTTGTTTAGGCTTTCCTCTAACCCTAACTGCCCTTATATACTCCATTATGACTTTCAAGTAGAATGCAGTATTCTTTTTATCTGTCATTAAACCAATGTAGTCGTAAATCACGCCATTAACGCCTTTTATATTTGTTAATTTAGCTGCATCTCTTTCAGCTATACTCATAGCCAAAACAGGGGTTAGAGGTTGATCCACTTCCTCTCCATTCTCAACTGGAGATTCGTCGTGAAGAGTAGGCACCGTCTTGGAGTCTGAAGAATCCATGAAAGGCTGCAAATGAAGGGGTTCGATGGGGAATAAAGTTTCCGACCTCGGTCCGGAAATACACGTTACATGTGGTTCCTCTTGTGGAACTTCCTCCATCAACTCCTCTGGTTCTTCTTCAGAAAGTTCGTCAAGATCTTGTTCTGGATCCTCTTCAGGTTCCCCCTCGGGATCCTCTTGAAGGTCCTCCTCCGGGTTATTGACATCATCCAGAAATGAGATGTCTTCATTTAAGCTTAGTCCCAGAGATTCAGTGCTAGATGAAGTCATTTTCACCTAAATAATAAAAAATATTAATTATTATAATTTTCTGGAATTTTTAAACACAAAAAAAATACCAGAAAATACACTGAATATCCACAAATAGGTTTATAATTGCCTCCAAATTAGGCAAATTATATATCAAAATAAAGATCTTGATTTTAGGGATTTTTAGGAACAAACCGCACCTCAATCGGAGCTCCGACGCTCCCTCACGCGCCCCAAGAAGGTTTAATTCAGAAAAAATAAAAAAACTGACCGAAGCCCACTCTCAGCCTCTGGCGCGTGTACTACACGCGCCCGTCTGGTGCTGCCACGTGGCCACTGCCACGTGTCAGCCACCAGAATTTCCTTATTTTCCATTTTTTTTTTTAATAAAAAATAATTTTTTTTTTTTTTTACTAAACCCCCGCAGCCAAAGTTTTTTTTTTTTTTTTTTTTTTTTAAATTTTTTTCAATGGGCCTACTTACTGTGGCCCAAATGTTTTTTTTTTTTTTACGGACGGACTGGGCTGAACGCAGCCCAGTCCGCAGAAACAGAAACATTCTGTTTTTTTTTTTTTTTTTTTTTTTTTGGTTTTGCCCAGAAGCAAAACGACGTCGTTCAGGGAGGATCAAAACGACGCCGTTTTGATCGTCCCTGACCTCCAGCCGGGTCACACAGACCCGACTGGAAAACGGGTCGGGTCCGACGGACCCGACTCGTTTTTTCTCCGTAACTTCTCCGTCCGACGTCCGATTTTGACGTTCTTGGTGTCATTTTCTTCGTTTTTTCGAGATATACGTAATGGGACTAATATCATAACCTAAAAACACTGTTTTCTAATGACCCATTTTGAAAAACGAAACTCTCTGTTTCGGTTCACTGTGAAACTGCCTCTGTTTATGGTTTAAACGCATGCTATATGTATCTTGGCATAAAACAAACATGTTTAAATATAAATATATGCAAGAACAGCATGCTACCATAAAAAACGAAAAATCACAGAAACTTGCGGAAGCACTGAACCTTGCTCTGATACCACTGAAGGATTTGGGCGTACCTTGGACGTTTTCTCCTGCTTACCGAGGTAGCCACGCGTCGCCTGAGCACCTTATATGGACTCTGGCACGTATACACAGCAAATGACACCGATGGAAGAAAAACAGAGCGTCGGAGGAGCACTGGAATAGAGAGGATAAGAGAAATGTACACACACACGCATGAACTTGAAAGACCACTGCTTTCTCTCTGCGGAATGATCGGATTGCAACTCCCCCCTTTGGGGCCTTCTTATCCGGAGAGCATGCATGCTGGAAGTTACCTTCGGTAACTTCCATTTCTCTCATTTGAAAACCCAGAAACGGTTCCCTCCCTTTCTGCCTCTCATGGACTTGGGCTAATCCACCATGGGTGGACTGGCCCATTTCCTAACAGAATCGAATGAGACGAGGGATAAGAAGCAGAGCACAGAGAGATCTGGTGCGGTTGTGGCATTTAAGGAATGAGGAAGTGAAAGCGAAATGAAGAGAGCGTTGTCCCAACTGAAAGTACACGTGGCGGCGATAAAGGAAATGGCGTTCATGGCGGTTGAGAAGCCCGTGTTAAGTAATTTGCAGAGAAAGAAATAGACCCCACACCATGCATTCGCATGAAAGGCAGGAATCAGCCCAGATTCCTATTCCTTGACCCCACGCCTGCTCCTCCGTTCACACCTCCTTTCTTAACTCCTTGTAAGTAATTTACTTGTGCTTATTATATTGAATTTTTTTTATTAATTTTAAATGATTCCCATCTTTCCTCTGCATTCCAAGATGATGCTCTGTTTCATTTTTACTGGATGAGTATACTAATAAAACCATGAATATGCGTAAATCCAGGGCGTAATGGCTATACAGTGAATTGAGAAACATATAAAATTAATAAAATAGGAGGAAGAAATGAAGGTAGGAATTGGGAAGGAGGCAGGTGTATACGAAACGAATGTGATTTGTCAAAAATAACAAGGGCCACACACGTTTGTGTGAAGTCTTCATTCTTCCCCAGTCCTCACTCGACAAAACCACTTGGCTTTCTATTTCTATATCTATATCTATGTTGTGATCAAAAAGTCTGCTTCATTATGTTGACTTATTATTTGTCTTCAAATTTACGCGTTATCTTATCCCTCTCTTCCTTCAATCTCACATCAATCACTGTCTACATTCTTGCCTTTTATTTTTTCTTCTACTTACCCTGTGCTGACAAAGCTTCCCACTTTAAAGATTCCTCCGCGTCCGAAGCCCCTAAATGTTGCTCCCAAAGTAAGTGTCAGGCTTGATTTCCTTGGATTGAATAGCATAATTATATGTATGATCACCGACATAGGTCTCCCCGAATATTTCCCCAGAGTTTCTATAAGAATATCCTCGCGTATTTAGGTCGAAGCTGAGATATTCTATTTTCCCCACATCACATGCCCCTCCCCTCGCAAAAACAATTTCTTTGTTCTTTCTGTTGGCCTGCCCAGAAATTTTCTCCACTTTTCCACTCAACTCCCAACTTATATTTCCATATAATATTTCAGTTGGCTGCCAAGCCAAAAAAGTACTTCTATACTAGAGCTTCTTATAGATGTCGGTAAATGAAGTAGAGTCATGTCTTGCTCGCCTAGAAACTAGATTGGGCTTTCAAGCCCATGTTTCTGGATTATGGGTCTGAAGAGGCCGATTACGCCATATTCGTATCCAAGCCCACCATCCGGATCTCAATTGTAGGTTTGAAGGACAAGATCGGAAAGTCGGAATTAAAACTGCCACCAAGGATCTATCATCTTCACCGTCAACCGCGAGGACTTCAAAGCGCGAAAACGGGAGGTAGACGACCCAGCTTTTGGGACGGGCGATTTCTCCAAAGTTCCGGGGACTGTTTCGGCTTGAAGATTCTGGATTGCAATGGATTCATCTTCTCTGAAAATGGCATCCTCAAGATTCTTTGATGGCCTGAATGTTTCTGCGCTCGTGTGTCCTAGAAAGTCTATAAATATTGGCGGTAATTTCAAAGAAACCGTCTTCGGCAGTAAAACCTGTGCCGCCTCCCTCAATGGCTCTGCTTCTAGCTTCACTTCACATCGGGTTAGTCTAATTTTCCCTTTTTCGCTTTCAAAGTATTGGTCATGTTTCGTCATGAACGTTAACTCGTTGCTTTCTCAAAATGTTTAAACGGATGAGGCTTCGATTTTAACTGGCCCAAGGTTGCATGCAAAACAAGTTAGGAGCAGATTCTGAATCCCAGCTACTCTGGTGACAAAATATTTTGATGCCTGGCATATGAGGTTCCATTCAGTTTGATTAATAACGTCTTAGAACAGTACCCCCGGGGTGCTATTTGTCTTAAATTTTTAATTTCAAAATCTCACATTTGATAGCGATTTTCTAATAAAGGAGAGAGAAGCATTGGCTGATAGGAGATTGATGCTGGAATTTTGCTTCAATTCTGGGCTAAAAAAGGGGGAAGAGTGTTCCTCACTGACGTACGACCAGAAAAATTAGTTTAATCTTCTGTGTCCTAAATCTAAGAACTTTTTTCGTTCGTCAAACAGTCGTTAGAACCTTATAAATCCAATTTTTCAAGATGGCGAACAAATCTTGATTAAGAAAGTTTATGCTGCTGAGGCCTATCTATTACATGCTGGTCTAGAATTGTCCTCCGAAAATCTGAACTTATATTCATGAAAAATTCGAACAAAGTTGAATCTTCAAATTATCAAGAAATTGTTTTCAATGCTTCTATTTAAAGGTGTATGGAAGACTCAGTTTTTATTCTCTCAGATCCTTTGACGGGTTGTTGCTAAAAAATACTTTGATTTATTTATTTTTTTAATACTAGACTGCCAGTCACAGATCTTTATATACAGAGGAGCTCAGAGCTGAATCTTCACCTACTGTTGTGTGAGTACATTAGTCGAGAAAAAGGATATTCAATGACATTGGAAGCTTAATCTACATTTCTTGCATTTTCATAAGCTTGGCTCTATTTGTTCTGAGCGTCTCAGCCAACCATTTCTTTGTGTATCAGTCTGTGTCAAGTTTAAGGGAAGATGAGAATAGAAGCAGAAGTGATCTCGAATCTCTGTTTTGTTATGATAAGGCTATACCCGAGGAAAGAATTGAGAAGCCTGTTGGCTTATCTTTGGATGAGAAAGAAATCGGTAGCAATCTCCGATGCACTGATTGCGAAGCCAAAGGTGCTGTGCTCTGTACCACGTGTTCTGGTTCTGGCCTTTATGTTGACTCCATATTGGAAAGCCAGGGCATAATTGTTAAAGTTCGTTGCCTAGGTATATTTTCTTTCCTGTTCAAACAACTTCACTGGTGAAAATGTTAATGTTCATCTGCAGAAGTTCCTGCACAGTGCTCGTGTTTTTTAAAGTTTGGATAGTATTCACTGTGTTTATATATCTGATATTCAGTTGCCATTTGTGTCGTAAAGGTAGTTCTCTGATGTAACTGCTTGGTTCTGTGGATGGACTGCTGTTAGGTTAAAATTTTTCGTTTTATTGATCTTTAAATGAACAACTGGGGCATAATTTATCAATGTATCAAAGGTTTAAAACTCTGGCAGATCTGAATTGGTAGATTTGTCATGATTTAAAACAAACTTGTTCCCAATGTGGTGAATCCGGTGATGCACCTGAACATATGCTAGGTCAAAAAAAGGAATTCATCTGCATGATTCATCATTTCTAGTTGTACGTAGCTGAGCATCATGATCAGCGACCATGCTTTGATGTGAGAACTGTTGCCATGTAGGTTGTGGAGGAACTGGTAATATGATGTGTACTGCATGCGGTGGACGAGGTCACGGTGGACCCAAATGACTGAGATCTGTTTTTTTGGAATTTTGTTGTATCACTAAATATATACAGCTTGAGGGCTGTTGCCGCAAAGCCATTTATATTCATATCTCCTTCAAATGTTTTTTGGTTACACTAGCAACGATCTTTGGTAAATTTGAATGAAATCTACGAATGATTGATTGATGGAAATTTCTCTGCATATTGATGTGCTTATGGTTTGAAAGTTGCAATAGGCATGAATTGACGGCATGTTCAAAACAGGATCAAAAGAAAGAACCCAGTCTGTCCAGAAAGGATAGAAAGATTGTGATAGGGGATTCTCGTTATCCATGTATTGTCAATGAAAATTCCTTTACTCATCTGCAATGCAGAAAATGTTTTCACAACAATGCCTCTAGCATCACATTATGTTCTTGGCGTAATATTGTCGTTTGGGTTTACTGCTCCTTCAGTATGAATTATGCACGCTGGGCCAAGAATTAGAATTCAAATAAGATAACCTTTTTTGGTACAAAAATTTTTAGGTGGGTAAATAAGATAATCTTAAAAAATCTCGAGTTCGAGCCTTGGCGTACGCAGAAAATTTCCGTTGGGAGACTCACCCATCATAGCCAGGTGCGCGACGCGGGTCGGATCCGGATGTAGTCGGGGCAAAGCTCTGGTGAACCGGGTGGGCAACTAAAAAAAAAAAAAGATAACCTTAAAAGCACCCCATATAGTCCACCCAAAAAAAAAAACCCACTATGGTGGACTTTGTTTATTCCCTATGAGTAATTGTGGCTTCAAAAAAGCCAAAACAGGCATCAGGCATTGGTGCAACACCTTTAGCTATTTGTTTCACGGAAATTGGAAAGAAAGATTGTTTTGCATTAGCGATTACTCCTCCGATCTTCATCTTGTAAAAACTATTTAACTAATTAAATAATTTAATTCGAATAAATATGACTTAATGTCTAAAATATCTTAGTATAAGATTATAACACTTTTTGAGAAAAAAATGTTAAAAGCTAAAATAGATTGAGGTTTTATATAAAAGTATAAAAGCGTATTTAGTATTTTAAACTAATTTTAGATGTACAATTAACACTCTACAGTATTTAAGGATGCAATTAGCATTCTGAAATATTTAAATTAGTGTAATTTTGTCCATTCACACACAATTTTTTGTCTGATCTATACCATATAAGTTTTTATTTCTTATACAACTATTTAAAAGACTACATGTATAATATTATTTAAGAAAAATACATGGAACAAACCCTGAAATTGACATCATAAAAATTCATATGTAAAGATTAAATAATTTCAGGATTTGTTCGATATATTTTTCTTAAATAATATTATATATGTGACCTTTTAAATAGTGATGTGCCATAAATAAAAAGCTTATGTGGTATATATTACATGAAAGTTTATATTTTTATTACTAAAAGGGTAAAATTATATAAATTTAAATATTTTAAGATACTAATTATACTTATAAAATTAATTTATAGTGTTAATTACACTCTTAAATATTTTAAAATATTTATTATATTTTTAAAATTAATTTAAAATTTTACACAAACTAAAATTAATTCCCTAATAAACTCTTACAATTGGAAGAGTATTTTAACAATCATTTATTTCAATTTCTAATAATTTCTCGTTTGCAATACTACGTCATGTAGGTTTATGTGGTCAACATCCGTGAAAGCCGATGCCCTCACCACCACGCCAAAATTTATGAGCTTGTTGACCTCAATGTTTGATAGTACTTGGATTGATAGTTCCATACTACATTCATTGAAGAATTAAAGGCTACATTGTATTTTTTTTTTTAAAAAAATAATTAATGGCTATAACTGTAATTAACCCTCAGACTTTTCCCCCTTCCACGTGCAACCCTAGGAGGATTAAATCCAAACGTGCTTCACCAGGAATATTTCCTTGCTGGTTTTCATGAGGAGTTGGACCTCAATGAGAAAGGAGGTGCTCCGGGGGAATCTGCGCACTTCTCTTCCCTACAGACAATTTACTGACAAAGCCTTGCGCTTAAAGCAAAGAACACACCAAAGTTGTCTATTGTAAACCACAATCTTCCCAATTCCCTCCCGTTTCCACTTTCTTCATCCAAACCAACCAAACTCCTTCTACATTGAATCCCTTGACCTCCTCCCTTCTCACTTCCTCTCCCTCAAAATCTTTCCTTTTGGCAAATTTCTCTAACATGGGTATCAAAATTTTCATGGTTTCTTTCATGCTAACCTCAATATTGTTCTTCATTCTTTATACGCCCACCAGATTAACCATGCGCATCTCCAGCTTCAGACCTGTGATGAAATATTTCAATGTCTCAAAAACCAGCAAAGCATATCCAGTTTCTTTTGCTTACCTGATCTCTGCATCCAAAGGAGACGCCGTAAAGCTCAAGAGGTTGGTGAAGGCACTGTACCATCCGGGGAATTACTACCTGATTCATATGGATTATGGGGCACCCGAATCAGAACTTAGGGATGTTGCTGAGTTTGTGGCCACAGACCCTGTTTTTGTTGATGTCGGAAATGTTTGGGTTGTGGGGAAGCGTAATTTGGTCACTTATAGAGGACCAACCATGCTTGCTACCACTCTCCATGCTATGTCTATGCTTCTGAGGACTTGCCAATGGGACTGGTTTATTAATCTTAGTGCCTCTGATTATCCCTTAGTTACACAAGATGGTATGGTGAGTGGCCTTTATCTTTTATACCCGTTGCATAACCTGAGTAAATTTACTAGTAATTGCTTATTTCATTGTGCCTTGAAACTGAGATGGACCTTTTTCTTATTCTATTCAGATCTGATCCAAGCATTTTCTGAGTTGCCAAGAAGTATCAATTTCGTTCAGCATAGCAGTCGTCTGGGTTGGAAACTGTAAGTTGCCATTTTGCTCCGAAAGTGTTTCTGTTTAAAGGTCTTATCTTTAGCTCCCAAAGTTCTGAAATTCTGGTATCCATTTTCAAGGAATAAGAGAGGCAAGCCAATAATTATAGACCCAGGGCTTTACAATCGCAATAAATCAGAGATTTGGTGGGTCATTAAGCAAAGAAGTTTGCCTACATCTTTCAAACTCTATACAGGTTTTTCTTGTTTCCCTCATACTTCTGCATATTCTGTTAAAGCCAATACCTTGTTGTTTTATGCATAATCTACATTTCGCCAATTCGCCCTAAAACATTTAATTATCTTATCACCATTCAACAGCATGTGATGCTCTAACTCTTTAAGATCTGAATTGAGTGGTCATATAACAGTTGTCGTGCTTATCAAGGTCATAATATATTTTTGTCGGCCGGGCCATCTGACCAGGCTTTTTTGTCCTCTTTTCTCTACCTTGTATACTTCCTGGTGTATTCATGTATTCTACACATCATGCTAGTGCGATGTTGCTTGTACCAACCCTATGATCAACCTGGCAATCGGTGCTTCCATGATGAGGTTGACTTTTAGGATCTGAGGTTCCATCGTCAATGTTGTGGATAGATCTAGCTCGTTGCTGTTGAAATGTCTTATATTTAGTTGTCATTGATTATTAAGGTAGTAGTTATCCGTGAATCATGGACATTTTGGTGAACTTAATTATGTTATTCTAGAACCCCACCTACCTATCACTAGCTTGATTCGAAGACTCAGTGAACAAAATCGAAACTTTAGGAATACCCCACAATTTTTTTGTGGGGTGGATATACCCGTTAGTTTTGAAAGGAAGCGAGAAAAAGTATTGATTTGTCATTGAAGACAGAGCAGGGCAGAGGTGGCGGATCTAGGATCAAGAGTATGTTCATCCAGGAGATGCACGTGCACCATGCCTTGTTTCTTGCAATGCACGTGCTTCTCCCTGCTTGCTGTCGCTGTCACTAATAATACAGCTAGATGCGTGTAGTATTCTCCACGGAGAGCTTAACTAATATCAAAAAGATCTAAACAAGTCTGAAAACAAACTTCTTCATCAGATCAACTCATTTGCTTCAGCATGTCTTCTTTCTATGGAACTTGGACTAACTCACATTCATCATCTTACCCCTGTTCAAAATCTGGCTCTTTGATATGTCTATAGAGAATCAAAGGCTTGAAAAGTAGGTCGTAGGAAGAGGATCTCATCAGAAGTAGGATTTGTTAGAAGTTTATGCGCAATTGAAATCTAAGTTTTTTTCTTTTTTGTTTCTTGTGTTGTGGACTTCTACAGAGGCAAGCCATATTCTTTAAGGGGATTTGACTTACAATTGATGTTTTGGAAATGCAGGTTCAGCATGGACCATATTATCAAGATCATTTGCGGAGTATTGCATTGTGGGGTGGGAAAATCTGCCAAGAAACATGCTTCTGTACTACACTAATTTTGTGTCATCACCTGAAGGGTATTTCCAGACAGTAATATGCAATTCTGAAGAGTACAAGAACACCACAGCTAACCATGATCTTCACTACATTTCTTGGGATGTGCCTCCAAAGCAACACCCCAGGTCTCTTGGTCTCAAAGATTATCGCAAAATGGTTATGAGCAGCCGGCCATTCGCCAGAAAGTTCAAGAAAAACGACGCTGTTCTTGATAAAATCGATAGAGATCTTCTCAAGAGGCGTCGTGGGCAATTTTCTTTTGGAGGATGGTGTTCCAGTGGTGGCAAAAGCAGAGGATGCTCTGATTTTAAAATTGAGAATTTTGGTGTTCTCAGCCCTGGCCCTGCCCATAGGAGGTTGAGAAATTTGCTGTCCAAGCTTCTCTCTGATAGATTTTTCTACAAACTGCAATGCAGATAGACGGATCAATGATCCCTTGATTTGTCTAGTTGATCATTGCTTCTAAATTGTCTCGTTGATTTTGTAATTTTTGGGGTTTCCATTTTTGCTCAATATCGATGGCTATTTGGGGATTCATCATGCAAAAAAGGGTAAGGATTAGTTCTTATCTTTGGCAAAAACATTTATCCAAATGCATTCATTCTTTTTATAAAAAAAATAAACTTTAAACATGATGCTACTCAGGCTAATTTGGATTGCATTACTGAGATGAATCATTAGATCTAGGTAATGGTTAAGGGTTCAAACTCTTTTAATATGATTAAAAAATAATAATGGGCGAGGTTTTTTTTTTTTAGTAAAAATGTCAACTATAAAAAATGAAAAAGATTATACAAGCATGGTTTTTTTTGCCAATCAATTATACAAGCATGGTTGGCATGCTATAATCTAAGGAATGAGGAATTAATAAAACATGTGATTGGAAAAAGATTGAAGAAGTGAATAAACATTATTTTTTATATTTAGGATTAGAATAGATAAATAGATAATTGAACAAATTCTTTTCTGTAAACGATGACATTGGTTAATGAGTGAGATGGAATTCCTTTAGCTTCAATCAAATTATATTTCTTTAATTTAAGTAATACACGCTATATAGAAAATGATAAAGAAATGAACCCAAATATTATTTTATAATTTTTGAACTAAATTAATTTTTTCAGGTCAAACAAATTAAATTAATTTTAAAAAATATAGTTTGACCACAAAAAAATATTATTTTATAATTTTTGAACTAAATTAATTTTTTCAGGTCAAACAAATTAAATTAATTTTAAAAAATATAGTTTGACCACAAAAAAATTTAAAAATATAATTTTATTTGATTTATTACTAAAAATTATTAAATAAGATAAATTTTACTTAAATAAATATTAAATAACACCATAGTTTTTATTTCAAGTTTTTTGGATTTTTGCAAATAATTTTTTATCTGTTATATATATATATATATAAGAAATCTTGCGATTTTATTAGGCCCCTTGACAACTTCCATTATTCCATAATGTAAATATGTAATCTTTATAGTTTATATTAATATTTTCTTATTTTTCTACCCGGGAACGACATGAATTATATAGCGCCCAGGGTCGCCACCCGTAACTACCAAAATCCGTAAGCCCTAGTTTTCATATATCAGACTGAACCAACTCCTACTCCCACTCATCCGAGGACTGCCCCACCAAGTTTTTTACTCTAATTAGCTTCATAGTTCTTCTCACTACTTCAGTTTTTCCTCAGAAATTTTTAGATTTAAGTATTTTATTAAAATCTATCATTACCTCGTTAAGGTGCTCTTTCCGAGAGGACAGAGCAGGTCGGACGGCCAAGGGAAGCAGAGGGAGAAGACGACCAGAGATGGCTGGAGAAGCAGAGGGAGATGGACTGCAACGGAGATGACTGGAGAAGCAGAGGGAGATCGGAGACGGACGGACTCTATTTGCGTTGAGTTATCATTATTCTTTTTTCTCTTTTGGCTGATTTGGAAGGGAGTTCAGACATAGTATTAGACAATGGTGTTCTGTGATCACTGTCAAATAAATGTAAATGGAATGCGACCGGACGACTCTTCATTGTGAGTGCCTTTACACTTATAGACTTTTTCGTGGATTGTTAGCTGCACAACAACACATTTTATTGAGGCATGCTGCATTTAGAACTTTTTCATTATACTTGAACATTGCGCTGCTCCTTGGAATAGGGCGCACAAAAAAAAAATAACTACCTTTTTTTTTTGTCTTAGATGTTGTGAACGCTGTGGGAAGGTGTTGGAAGATTTGTATTTTTCTCAAGAGGCTACTTTCCTTAAAGATTCATCTGGGCAGGTATAATTTTAGCCTTATTGGCCTAGTTCACTGGGTGTTGGGTGGGAATTTGGTAGAGAACTTAAGGTCCATCAGGTCCCATAAGAAGATAAAAAGCGTCTTGTATGAGCAGTTCTTTAAATTTCCTCCCTAGCTCTCACTTTGTTAATTTTTATCGTTCCTTCGTATGCCTTATTTGCGGCTAATTTTTCCCCAATTTTATACAGAGTAAACTATCTGGTAATCTTGTTAGAACAATTCAAAACGAGTATTCTGCTTCTCGCCAAAGAACATTGGATAGAGGTATTCTTGTTCATTACTTGCACTAATCCTTTGAATACGGTAGAAGCAATCTTTCCTGAAACTTTTGCTCTCTAATAACAATCTGGTCTTCTCATATAGCGCAGAGTTTTTGTGCCTATCCATCCTATATTTGTTTGAAGTATAAAATAGTCTGTTGTGTCGTGGCATATTTATAACTATGCAATGAAAGGAAAATACGCGTTAACAGTCTTCACGATAGCTAAAGTAATTAACGTCAGGCAGGTGGATGACAAACATAGGAAAAGCATGTATAAAAGATGAGTGTGGAGAGTGCATACACTGCAGACAATATAATAATTACCATTATAAGTTTACTATATTGGATTGTTTACATTCTTTTGATCCTTTTTGGGTTTGCAGCACTCGATGAGATAAGATACCTAAGCCAAAACCTTGGAGTGGAAGATACCAGTTTGTCCACACAAGCTTTGGCCTTTTATAAAGTATGTTTTGGATGTTGTTGAACAGGTAGTTTCTTATCTACTCATATTCATGCGAAAGTGATTTGTTCTTAACCTTGATTTTTGTCCTAGTAAAGATAGCAATTGAACGGAATTTCACAAGGGGACGAAAATCAGAGCAAGTACAGGCTGCTTGTCTCTACATTGCATTCCGGTAAGCAATCTCTCTACCATTGGATTTCTTGCAGACTAAATTCTATTTTGGGGTTCTATATCTACTTATAAACTTGGTTTAAAGAGGCTCTATGTACTTTAGGTTTTTTGTGTACGTTTAGGGCAAGATTTTTTTTTGGATGTGCTGGCACAGGCTTGAAGGATGTCTGCATTGTATGGGATATTTGGAATAGATTTTCTGTTATTTTTGCTAGAGTGACAGGCTTGTCTATGGTACATTCTTCAAAGGAGTTCTTATGATATGTTTAAGGTGCTTCACTAAGAGTTTGAAAGAACAAGGTTCTCTTTCTAAATGCCAATTTAAGTTGTCTTCCTTGATGTATTTGGTTGGTGTAGAATGTGGGAAATCATGAGCATAAACTTTTTAACAGAAGTTATTCTGTGATGGGATAGTTTTATGGCATCGTCCATGGTGTTTTGAAATTGTCAATATTAATATTCAATGAAACAGATTAGTCAGAGCTTGACTAGTGTTCATTATCTCCTCAATTTTGCTAACGGAGAATGTTACTTACACTCTGTCTTTTAAACTCTTATTTTCAATAAATATCATCCCTCAAATTTTTTATATATAATTATTGGCTGAGCTCTTTTTTTTTTAATTTTTTTTAAATTAATTCCATTGTGTTTGGGATCAATTGTGGTGATAGGTTGCTGTCTTTGTGGTATCTTTATGATATTTAATATTTTTATCGTTATTTTATGTGATATATTTTTTAGACTATATAGCTGACTTCTTCTTTGGCCTCCACTATCTTTGCTTCTTCTTCATCTCTCTTTAATATGCTCGACTTCTATATATATATATATCCCTCTCTTTTTCCCTGCTCAATATTGTGAATTTTTACATCAGGTGTACTATGAGCCTGGTGTTGTTTGAGTTTGCAACGCAATGGTGGCTACACAGTTACTTTTGTAATGCCAAAATGAAAATTATTAGAGCTAGGACCTAGCGAAGGATGGTTGCTTGTGATAGGTTTGTCAATAGTAAATTATTTTACAATAGCATAATGTAACTGTAGTGGAAGTGCAGCATGAGCTTGATGATATGTTTTCTTCCTTTGTTGTATCATCTTCATTGATTAGCCTGATCTTGTTATGACTAAATGACCCAAATCTTTTGCAAAATTTTCTTTATGAGCTTATATATATTTGTTTGCAGGGAAAATGATAAGCCATACCTTCTCATTGATTTTTCAAATTATTTAAGGACAAATGTGTAAGCTTCTTCTGACGATTGCATATTTTACCACATATTTTGGTTTCTACTTTATTGATTTATCTTTGTTTTTGTGTTTCTGACAGTTGTCTGTTGTTGTCATTTGTGTTGTGCAGCTATGTTCTAGGTGCAGTATTTTTACAGCTTTGTAAAGTATTAAGGCTTGAAGAGCACCCAATTGTTCAAAAACCTGTTGATCCTAGTCTTTTTATTTTTAAATATACAAAGAGTAAGCATCTGTTTGTAGCCTTTTTATTTATTTATTTATTTTTGAGTGGTTGTATACAGTTTCTGGTATTTAGTCTCTTCTGCAGTTGTTAGTCTTTTGCTTCTAATAACTTGCATTCTAAAAGAAAAATATAGACATTTTTATATTAGATCAACAGATGTATCTGTGTACACAAGATATGGGGTTTGCCAGTTAAGATTGTTCCTGTTACTGTTACTATAGCTGTTCAAAGATAAAGTGCTAATACCATGTTATTTAAGGGGGAGAAATTAAGATTGCAATTTCCAATCTTGAATTGAAGAACTATTTAATTGTGTATTGGGAAGAATGGGGAGACAGCAGATACATAAACTAACCCATTCGATGCTGCCATGAAGAATCTATGAGGTAGAAGAGAATTATCAACTAGTTTGTTAGAATATGGTGATAGACACTTGAGGTCCAGAAAATTTGCCCTTTTGTTTGACTTGTAGATGTTGCTAGAATGGCAAAATGTGCAACATTAATGCATGTGCTGAAAAAACTTATCTGTTTCTAAATTAATCGTGTAATTAATTTTGTTTGAATTTTTTTTCTTTATTTATATACCTTTTGTGTCACTGGGAATCATTATTGTGTTGATTTTTATGTAGATTTATTAAATCAAAGGAATATGGGTGTCACTGAAACTGCACTGAGCATTGTTGCAAGCATGAAACGTGATTGGATGCAGGTACCTTGATTTGATCTGGCATCTTAGATTTTGATTCTTCTAATCATAGAGATATTGCATTTCTAATGTTTGAAAACAGACAGGGAGGAAGCCTAGTGGCTTATGTGGTGCAGCATTGTACATAGCGGCCCTTGCATACGGTTTTAAATGCTCAAAGTCTGACATCGTAAGTAATAATTAAATTTTCTGCCTTATTGTGATTAATTTTTATAGACTAATATAGCACTTACTCCATTGTTCTTATTTCTTGGAGATCAGACATTCCTTGGAGGTTTTAGTACCATATCAAGGACAATTTTAAGTTGAAAGCTTATGATGTTAATTAAAGGCTTGTGTCATTTTATGTAATCTTTAACACTCTTGATGCTTTCTGTCTAGTTTATTGGAAATTTCTTAATTGCCAATGATGATGTATCCCTAGATCATTTCCTTTCTGATTTTAGCTCCATTATTGTGATTACTCTTTCTTTACTGTCTATTCTTGGCTTTTATTCAGTCTGAGGCTTCATTGTTAGATTTTGATAATACGTGTAATGCTTAATTTTTCATACTTCATTCAAGAATGTTAAATCCTCTTGATTTCACAGCTGGCTTACTGGTGTGTATATGCCCTGTGGCATCAATTACTACTTAAAAATACTTTATATGTCTGCAAGACTATAAGTAAGTTGCCCTGAAGCAATTCTTTTTTAAAAAAAATCATTTAAGATGGTTTATATCAGCAGTTATGTATGGAGACAATTTGTGTAGACTAGTTATACTTGTTAGTCAATTTGTTTCTTCTCTCTAACAACTTTCAATTTAGAGGACATCAAATGTTTCAGTTGAAATGTGCTTTTTTTTTATCTTATTTAATATATTTTTTTATTTGCTATGCAGCTAAGAATTGTCCATGTATGTGAAGCAACATTGACCAAGCGTTTGGTCGAGTTTGAGAATACAACCTCTGCAAGCTTGACAGTATGTTCCTTCTTACTATTTGGCATGACATGGCATCATAATTTACCGTGTTTACATTTACTGCAGTTTACAATTAGTATCATGATGTTTGTTGCACGCAATTTGATGTTAAGTAGAATTGTTTTAGTTGTGTGTTTTGAACCACTGAAAATTTAACGTGACTTGCGTTACATGATGGACTTCCTTTTCTAGTGAATCTCTGCCTGGGGGTCTTGAAGCTTTATTTGGTGACGTTTGAGTGTTTGTTCTGCTTGAAGAATTGCCATGGTTTTAAATAGAAGTTCTTGAGTTGTGCTCTTTAGATTAAATAATCAGATTTACTCCGTACTCATTTCATGCTGCTCATAAAAACCTGATGCCCTATATCATATTTTATTTTCTCCTGAAAAGGGGAAAATTGAAAGGATGAAATAAATAGAAATTTGAGAACTTCATTCCACTTTGTTTATGTAATACCATGAATGAAGCTTTTATTTTCATTTTCAAATTAACTCATGGTTATGAATTATGTGTAGTTAGTTGTCTGTTCAATAGAGTAAATTTACTCAGCATATCATCGCCTGGTTTCAGTCTTTCATATTTCCAAATGCATCTCCAAAAATGAGAACTCATGTTCCATTGAATAAGAGTCCTTGCTGCTCCTATGTGGGTCTAAACTATGTGTTTGTGCATTTTGAGGGTAATCTCCCCTTCCCACTCTCTCTATAAGAATCTCACCAAGAAAGTAGAATAGAAACCAAGAGAATCTCTGAATAATTTGTTTATTTTCCTCCCTGCTTAATCATGAATAAGCTAGAGATATAAATAGATGCAAAATTACAAACTGACTCTCCCTACGTTATAGGAAAACATGCCCATGACCAAAGAAATAAGAGCATGATATACTGACTCAACTGACTCCCCACTAACAGTGGGATAAATGAAAAAATTAATAATTAAATAAATAATTAACTGCTTGGACTTAGTCATAGAACCATATCAGTGCACTTCCCTTATTTTGTTGGACATGATCCGCTGAATGAAAATTTTACTATCGCATATTTTGTTTGTGCATTTCCCTTATTACTTAATATCATGTGGAAGGAAATGGCTGACAAGGTACAAACGGTTGCTAAAGTAATTTTGGGAGAAGCTAAAGGTTTTGGTCGACGAGATAAGGAGACTTGGTGGTGGAACGAAGACGTACAAGAGAAAGTTAAGAACAAGAGAGACTGTTTCAAGGCTATACACTTATGTGATAATACTGAAAATTGGGAAAAATATCGTTTAGCTAAGAAGGAAACGAAGAAGGCGGTGAGTGTAGCTCGTTCTAAAGCTTTTGAGGAATTTTATAAGGAGTTAGGGACAAAGTCGGGAGAACGAAAGATTTATAAGATTGCAAGAGACAGGGAAAGGAAATCGAGGGATTTGGATCAAGTACGATGTATTAAAGATGAAGAAGGCAAGGTTTTGGTTGCAGATGGTGATATTAAAGAACGGTGGGAGACTTATTTTTACAAATTGTTTAATGACGAGGGAGGAGGGTCGAGTTATGAGTTAGGAGATTTAACACGAGAAGTTGAACCAAATTTGGCATTTTACCGTAGGATCCGTGTTGGCGAGGTTAAAGAGGCGCTTAAGAAAATGGAAAATAATAAAGCGGTTGGACCTGACGGGATTCCTATTGAAGTTTGGAAGTGTTTAGGCGAAACGGGGGTGGTGTGGCTTGCTAAACTTTTTAATGTGATTTTAAGTTCTAAGAAAATGCCTGATGATTGGAGGAAAAGTACTTTAGTTCCTATCTATAAAAATAAAGGGGATATTCAAAATTGTGCAAATTATAGAGGGATAAAGCTTATGAGTCACACTATGAAGTTATGGGAAAAGGTAATTGAACACAGGTTAAGATTAGAGACTGATATTACGGAGAATCAGTGTGGTTTCATGCCAGGTAGGTCTACAATGGAGGAGATTTATTTATTAAGGGGGTTAATGGAAAAGTATCGGACCAAAAGAAGAGACTTGCATTTGGTCTTCATTGATTTAGAAAAAGCGTATGATCGAGTGCCAAGGGAGGTGCTTTGGAAAGCTTTGGAAAAGAAAGGTGTACAGATAGCATATATCAAAGCAATAAAAGATATGTATGAAGGGGTAACTACTACTGTAAGAACGTCTGGGGGAGAAACAAAGGATTTTCCCATAAAGATTGGTCTACATCAGGGATCATCTTTGAGTCCTTATTTATTTAATCTGGTAGTGGATGTTCTAACTAAGCCTATTCAAGACGAAATCCCTAAGTGCATGCTTTTTGCGGACGATATAGTTCTTATGGCGGAGTCAAGAGAAGAGATCAATTTTAAACTTGAGTTATGGAGAAGTACTTTAGAGTCGAAGGGTTTTCGTCTGAGTAGAAGTAAGACTGAATACATGCATTGTAATTTTTCTAAGAGGCAAGTTAGAAGTAATTTGGAGGTCAGATTAGGAGATCAAGTTATTCCACAAATAGATAAGTTCAAATATTTGGGATCAATTATACAGAAAGATGGTGAAATTTTGGAGGATGTTAATCATAGAATTCAGGCTGGGTGGTTTAAATGGAGAAAGGCTACTAGGGTTATATGTGATCGGAAAGTACCAGATAAATTAAAAGGAAAGTTTTATCGTACTGCTATAAGACCAGCAATGCTTTATGGAAGTGAATGTTGGGCTTTAAAAGGACAACAAGAGCATAAAGTTGGGGTAGCCGAAATGAGGATGTTGAGATGGATGTGTGGGCATACAAGAAAAGATAAGATTTCGTAATGAACAAATACGGGGAAGAGTTGGAGTGGCACCTATTGCGGAGAAAATAGTGAAGAACCGTCTTAGGTGGTTTGGACACGTACAAAGAAGGCCAAGGGATGCGCCGGTGAGGAGGGTGGATCAAATAGTATGAAGTCCGGTTAAAAGGAGTAGAGGAAGGCCAAAGAGAACGCTCAACGAGGTCATTGAGCGGGATCTCCTGGTCAATAACCTATCCAAGGATTTAGTTTTTGACAGAGCACAATGGCGTCGTATGATCCATGTAGCCGACCCCATTTAATGGGAAAAGCCTTTGTTGTTGTTGTTGTTGTTGTATTTCCCTTATTACGTAAGAGTTTTTATATCATGTGATGCCTACAATGACATTTGTAGCTGTTATGTCTCTTTAGAACTTCAGATATAACTTCTTTATGCTTCCTTAGAACTAATATAGAAGACTGTATGGTACATATTTATAATGATCTTTTGTTCATGGTAAAGTATCACTGACATGTTTGGTTTAATAATTTATTAAAAGTGGAAGTTTGTCATCAGACTGTTGTTGATGACAGGTTGAGGAGTTGAATATGATGGCAAAAGAGCGTGAAAAGATTCCGATAGAAAAACCAAATTGTGCATCAGAGGAACACGTCTCACAGGATCTACTGTGTGAACACAAGGATAGTGGTGTCCCACATTATGCCCATGGATTATGTGAAACCTGTTATAAGGATGTGAGTTGTTTCTTCCTTGTCTGGGCTAAACTTTTTTTATCCACAAGGATCATCGCCATTTACAGTTGCATTGATTGGTGCAGTTTGTTAAACTCTCTGGAGGACTTGATGGTGGTTTGGATCCTCCTGCATTCCAGCGTGCTGAGAGGGACAGAATGACAAAATCACTTCATGAGGAAAGTGGCAACCAGTCAAATGATGTGAGTACATAACGAATGGTTCATTTAGGAGTATGCATTTCTTCTTCTTATTCGGGTTTTGTGTATAAAGAAATGAGATTTTCTGCATTGACATTGTAACAGAACTGCCACCATCCGCAGTTAAACAATCAATAGGAAGTTCCTCAAGGATCTTCTGTTTATTCCACCAGAGATGATTTTCATTATCTTGGAAATGATGAGAAAACCTCTCCACAAGCTCTAGGAATAACATGCTTAAGCTTATGTTTAAACCAGAAATATCATGCCCATGCTTAAATTTTTTACCTCCCATCAGGTCCATAAGCGTTGGAGTTGTAACCTAATACACCCAGTAAATGGGAGTTATATGAGGCTATAGCAAATGAACCATCATGCTTCTGCTCTTGTCAATATTGTCTCATAATTGTTATGCTACTCGAGCCATCTGCTCCTAGAGTACACCAGAAAAGATATGTTCTTACCAAAGTATGAGCAAGCAGAAACTTGTGATTTTGATTAGTCCTTAAGTGAAAACAATCTTTTCTTTAGCCATATACAAGCAATCTGATGCCAAATGTGGTTTACTATATCTTTCCTATCTTACAACTAGACGACTGTCAAGAGTTATAGGAGAGACATAATTTGAAATTTAGTGCAACTAGATTGTAAGGCTCATGCTTCGCATGGAGTTTGAGGCAACCTGTGGCTTATGAAAAGTGCTGCTTTCTAAGAATTTTATATTATATATGGATATATTTTGATTTTAATATGTTCTTTTGGTTAGTTGGAAAAAGCATCAAATGGGGAGTGTGCAGGCAGGAAAGAAGAGTTGCATGCTCCTGGGCCAGAAAGTGTTGGTGGTCAGTGCTGTTTCCTTTCTTCCTGGCTACATCTCCGCTTTCATTTGTTCATTCCTATTCCTAATTTTCTAAAATATTTTTCAGGATCTGATGTTGAGCAAATGGCTACTAAAGATGGTGGGAATGATGAATCACATAGAGAAGATATGAGTGCTAAAACTCATAATGAATCAGAAAGTCTCTCTGATATCGATGATTTGGAGGTGCATAACCAAGCTTCATTTTTTGTTATTTGGCTGCCACCTAGCTTGATGTTACATGTTAGATCTTTTCTATGATGCCTTGACCGATGAAATGCTTTTTTATATTTCCTTAAAAGGAAGGTGTTACTATTGAGTGCTTTTTGTCTTGTTTTTTGGGGCTAACCTTCAAGCAATTTTAAGGGTTGGAAAAATGGTGGGTCGAGTTGTAGATTTCAGTCTGGAATACATATTTTTGGTAGCACAGGAAAGTTGCATATTAACTTTGTGAACCAGTAGAGTTGCAATTATTTAGTCAGGGTGGAAAAAAATTACAGCTTAATTAAGACAGCCTGTTTAATAAGAATATAAAGTAATATCTTATATATCTTACGAATTGATGCAAATTGTAGTTCTATTAGCATCATAATGGCATTTGTTAGTCAAATATGATCATTGGGGCATAGTTTCATTTTTTTGGAAAAAATGAAGTAGAATATTATTTTGCAATAACCTTAGGGGAGTGATGTGATTGACCATTGTTTCTTTTAGGTCTTGATGGTGCTTTAAGACATTATTTGAATGTTGTGTTTTCTATATCAGATCATTGACTTGTTTAACACTACTGGATAGGTTGAAGGCTACCTTCACAATGAGGAGGAGAAGCATTACAAGACGCTTATATGGACTGAAATGAATAGGGAGTATCTTGAGGTGCAGAACAAATTAATAAATGTTTTACTTTCTAACTAGTGGAATTAACGCCCAGTTGTGTACTGAATCTCATTTAAGTCAATACTCTTTTAGGAGCAAGCAGCCAAGGAAGCAGCCGCTGCTGCTGCTAAGGAAGCTTTTGAGGCAAATTTTCAAAACTGTTCCGAGGATATGCTAGCCGCAAAAGAGCTTGCTGAATCTGCTGCAGCAGCTGTGGCCAAATCCAGAAAGGTGACTGTTGAATCCTTTTCTTTGTCTGTGCAGTAGTGCTTGAGCATTGACACTGGTGTAAGCAATCAAAGTTACATATCATTAAATACCTGCTCAAAGTTACCAAAAGTGTAGATTGGAAACCATGTCCTATATGTTTAGACAACTTCTGAACATAAGGATAGTTTTGCTTTTGTGTTATTAATTATGCTGCATAACTCTCAGCAAGACCTGAATCATATAATTTGTTGGTCTTGTAATACACATGTAGGAAAAGAAGCAGAGACGTGCCCAAGAGGCAAAAAATTCAGGTCCTGCTCAATCTGCTGCAGAGGCTATTCGGAAAATGTTGATAAATAAGGTATTGTACAAACTACTTAGTGATATCGTTTTCTGTAAATTTTTTATCATGGGAGGTTTTTCTACTTTCCATTGATATGATTTTTTTTTTTTAATTATTGGGTCCCAAGGAAAGAAAATATTAAAGGGCTTCTTTATTACTGTCTCCACTAGCCATATTTCCTTTAGGTTTGAGTTTTATTACAATTTTCCATTTTGTTTTCTAAACCTAGTAATTGTTCTCCCAAGATGACAAATCTGTTGCTATTGTGATAGTTCTTATGCGCTGATGGCAATTGCAGCCCATAAGTTGGATTTCCAAAAAAGAGGTGAAAACACACACAAACGCAGAAGTGTATCTCAGGGCTAGTTCAGTTTATATGTGTCTTAGAGAGTGGTTGTTCAACCAGTCAATATGATTGAGCAAGGTTTTTAAACTTGACGGCGTGGTTTGGTTTATGATGTTCAGTGTTCTGTTGTTACTTGTTAGTTTAGTTCACATTCTTAAGACTAAATGTTTAAGGAAGAAAAGGTCTAAAAATTTATATTCACCAATGACATATATCTTTTGACTTTCTTCCTATTTTCTCATCTGATCTGTCTCCTTGCATTGCATCCACCTCCCATTGCTGTTGTCTAGAGCTATTTCATTCTATAAGTTTAAGCTAATTAGATGAGGTCCTTAGTGGTAATTAGGAAGGTATGCTTGCAAAAGGATTTGGCAAGTGGTACTTTAATGGTATTTGACTTTGTATTCCGGTGCGAGTCCCCTTAGCATTCAGGATTAAGGTTTTTCCTCTTATGAATGACATAGGGATGAGGTTGCATTTTTAAGTATTCTCTTTGATTGATGTTCTTTTAGTTGTGCACATTATAATGTTAATCAACTCAGCCAGCAATAAATATGATTTATGTTAATTTCTCTTATAGGATCTTTTGAAAACGTTTGTATTAATTATACTTATTTACATTCATCATATGCAGAGGCTCAGCTCCAAAGTCAATCTTGATCGCTTGGATAATTTATTTGATGATAATGTAAGCCTCTTCTTGAAATTTTTTTTATTTGATGCATGTATGCATTATTCACTCTGCATTGTACGTTAATGCGTTTGAATTTTCCAAACAGGAGAAAATCATTTTTTTTTTACTTGATGCAGCTGAAACAATCTACTTATTCCCATGTTCTCTCTTATTAGCATATTATTATTCAAAAATATTTTTTGAAGTAGTCAACTTAGACAAAAGTCAATCTTCTAAGTGTTATTGGTGTTTCGTGTCCTTTGGGGGCACCCATGCTTTAGTCGCATCACATCATGACGATACCTGGAAGCTGCTTTGTGCCCTTGCATGGTCATGATGATCTATTATTTCATTTCTTTTAGTAACAGAAACAATTATTTTAATTTGTCTTCTTTTAAAAAAGAAAATTATTGACTTTTTTGATAGAAAATATTTATTGACTAAAAGTTTTGTGCTTGGGGAGTCTAGGTTGACTCAGAATAGAACAGCATTTCATAGTCGAGTTTAGTTTAACTTTGCTCCATGTGCCCGAATGTCTCGTTTGAAACTGATTTTGCATGGTGGTTAGTTTACCCAAAATATGTTGTTTTAGGTTTTCTTTTAAGGATTAACCTAGATAGAAATCACGACACTGGAATATCGTCACTTTTCTTGTACATTTATATGTTCAAACAAATCATATCCAGGAGGCTCCGGAGAACAAGAAAGTACGATTTGAGCTGCACTCTGATAAAGATGGTAAATTAGAGCCTGAGCTAGAGGACAAAGACAAAGGAGATGATATGGGATCAGTTGATGAATTTGAGGATGGTTATATGGGCAAGGAAAATAATTCGTATGATGAAAAATTGGCGGAATATGACTATGGAGATGATGATTATGGCTATGATGATTACTGAAATGTTGCCGGTAGCTCTTTCTGCTTTAATTTTCTGTGGATTTCTAGGATCCTAAGGCAACTTGTGACTTTTTAAAGAACCTATATTTTTCCAACTTACAAAAAGTATGGTGTCATTCTATGCACTTATCTTTGATATTGGCTCCGAAGAACATCAGGTTGCCTTAGGATTTGTTATTTTTATTATCTTTTTTGAACTAAAATTTGGCAAAAAGGTGGCAGAATAATTAGTGCTTTGCATATGAGATGAGCTTTTCTGGACTTTTCACTGAATTACATGTCTCCTCTGGGTTTCCACTAAATTTGTCTACGGCACGTGCTACCCCTTACCATGAATTAATGCTATGTGTGTAGCTATTTTATGACCAAAAACACAAAAAGAAAAAGAAACGGATTGCTTGGGCATGGGAGGAAAGTGATTCATGTGGATTCCATTATATACTGACTTTATGAGATTGGTAATTAAAAGAAACAGCTTTTTGGAATGAGCGAATGAATGTTACTACATGTCTAACGTGATTGCTACTACGCATATGTGGGCAACTAATAATCCACATTCTAAAATTTTCAGCTTTTTGGTGACTGGATACATTATTTCAGCTGGAGTTGGCTGCACATTCTCTCCGGATATTCTTTCCTCAACTATCATATTTTCGTTTCAGTTTCAAATCCAACATATTGGAGAACTCGTTTCTGCTACTTAATTTATATTGCATACGTCACGGGGTTGAGTAATCGAGACAGAATAAGGCAGAGATCGAGAATCAGATTAAGATACATAATTAGTATTTGTTGATAAATATATCTGTAGGGCATAGCGTCATGTCCTTGGAACTGGAAACAAAACAAACATATTGTAGGAGAAGACGAATCTCAGTCCAGTAAAATATCATTATAATGATATGGTTTGGAATTCTTATATGTGATGGATATGGGCGAAGTGGACTTTTGGTGTTTGTCTCATTCGTTATTGCCTTAGGGAAGATCACTCCCAAATCAAGTCCCACCAGAAAAATTGTATAAAAAAAACAAAAAAAAAGTCCCACCAGAATTTAATCAACTTTTGTTAAAAAAAACAAATGGTATAATTACAAGTGGACGTTGATTAACTCAGATAAAATGAAAGCAATATTAAATGTGTGTTGCGTGATAGCTGTGTCTGAAAAGCGAGTGAGGGGAGCCAGATTCAGAATTTGCTAGAGATATCAGATTCATGTATATTTATTATCGTATTTCGAAGAAAAAGTTTTTCTCTTTCACTGTAATCCAATCATATGATTAAATCAATATTGTATCCTCGTGTAATGTTTTATTGTATTCGTTGGTGAATTCATGCGAGGGAGGGCCATCAGCAATAATTACTGGAGTTAAATATGAATGCTATAAAATCCATGGATAGGGAGAGGTACCTTAACCTTCACAGCACAAATTCGTAAGCAAAATATATATATTTTTTCACTCAGTAACCCAATTGAACTCCTGGAGAATTCCTAGAGGAACAGAACAAACTACTGGCTTCTTCATGTGCCCCAATTCTTTATAAGACAAAACTGAGGAAATTAATTAAAAGAAGGGACATGTAAACGCCAGTTTCTCTGATAGTTATGAATATTGGCCAATTATTGGATTCAACTGTAAGATCATATTTCTTTTCTTTTCTTCTTTCCCCCAATTCCCCGTTCATGGATTAATAAACCTCTCAGCATCTGAATGTAATGAAGTTATGACAGCAGTATCTGACGACACCACATGCTTCCCTTTCAGAAAAAATCAATATTATTAAATATCCTCTCCATACTCACTTCATTTATATATATACCCAGGCTATGATAAGAACAAATCAGCGGTATTCATTCGTCTCTTTCTCTCTTAATTGGGTTAAGGTTTATTATGTCAAAAGTTTTCTCATATGAACCATGGATATTTGAAAGTTTTTCTCTGATCAATATCACCCTAAAAATATTAAAAAATGAGTGAAGTCAATTAGCAATTCAAATTAGACCAAAACATTTTCTTAATTTCTTGACATTTGAAGAAAACTACAATGGGAGGCTACTCTGCACGTGAAGTCAAACGGTGGCGAAGATGGATCCACAAATGAAGAGATACATATTATAGGGTGTGAACATAAACAAGCAATATTAAAAGCAGCATGCAGAACTGGGGCAATTACTATCTACTAGTCAAATGCTTATTCATGCTTGCTTGGCATGGCACTTAGCTACGTTTTCTTTTTTCAAATACAACTCAATATTCTCTTTTGCAGGAACCAATTAAATTCCCGCATCAAGTCACAAAACATGACCTGTTTATTGTAGAACAACATTACAATCCTGCGACACAGAAACAAACACAAATATAGATTTTGGAGTTGAAGCCTTATGCTGGGATTTTTGGGTTATGATCCGTATTTGCTTGAGCCATTGCTCCATAGTCTTGAAGCATCCTCCTCATCTCTACAAATCCTTCGTCCATATCAACCGGCTCCTGCATCTCGCCATTTTCATGCTTCAGTGTCTCCAGCTGCAATTCAGACTAATTTCTTGCGTAAGTAAACAAAAAGGAGAAACTTTACGTGGCCGGCTTGGTTATATATCATATATATGTTTGGCTGTTGAGAAAATGAAGGAATACAAAGAGTGACATGGCATTCTTCAATTTACCTGATGAGTTGAAAAGGGCAAAGCCGGGTTATCTTGTGTGTTCAAATTGTGGGTTCCTGAATATAACCAGGAAAGCAAATTAAGAAACAAGTCGATCTACAAGAGAAGCAAATAAAGAGAGGTTTGGTGAGTTAATAAGATTGTTACGGGTTGCAGGAATGGCAGAGACAGCGACAAGATATGAGAGTCCAAGAAGGAGAAGTAGGATTCTGATGGGCATCCTGAAATGTCACACACACACAAGAAGACGATTAATTATCGATTGGGTAGTGGCAGCGTCAAAACTCAAAACCTTCTCTCTGCTTAAATACACAAAGTTTGGGACTAAGATCCTTCATTACCGAAATTAATTAATGAATGGCAAAAGGTCAACTTCTTAAATCCAATATTTTCCTATTGTTCCTGCCAACTTGCATGCCTTCACTTAATGCTATTTATACGGGGCTATTAACTATCTTAGACAAAATTATGTCATTTTTTTATGGTTTGACTAATTTCTATTTTTTTTTTATTTTAACAACTAGTATATCCAATTTTTAATCTATTTTTATGAACAAGTTTAATTTTCACATAATGTATTTTTTTATAAAAATAATTTTATTTCATTATTTTTAGCATTTTACTGATTATTATCATATTGAGAATAATACTAATGAACTTTATCATGCAAACAAATTTTTATAAAAACAAATTAAAGGAGATATATGTACAGTATAAATCAGAATATTAGACAAGTTATGACCTGTGTGCCTAACCTTCAAAATTGAAAAAATAATCAGTAACTTACTCAAAACCTTTTTCTTAATATTAAGAAAATCAGTATACGCAGTGCTGGGGAATAATTAAAATGCACGACATGAACTGATTATTATTTTTTTAAAAGAAGAAAAGTCATCGGTATGTTTTGGTTAGTTGGCCAACTTATGTGACTAAAATTTAAACATTTATATAACTATCCCCTAAGGCTCCTTTAGTTGAATTAATTTTATTATCATTTATCAATATAAATATTATACGTTTGACATTTATTTTAGCATTTTTGTTCTAAGTATTACAATATTTAATAGATCTCTTGGTAAGAAGGAATATGTGATGTATCGATTCCAAAATCTGCATTTTTTTCTTTAATAAAATAAAATGCAAAGAACATCAGCCTAGCTGATAACTGATAACTTTCTTCATAAAAAAACTTAATCTCAACAAACCCATATAATTGAGTGGAGGGTTGACTTTGACTCTTATGTGGCTTCCACGTGTTTCTTTTGTTTGCCACTTCATATCAAAGAGAGGGTGAAATTTGGCAATTTGTTTTTTTTTTTTCTCTTTGGGAAAAAAATAAAATGATCAAATGTGAAGGATGACACTGACGAAATTAGCTTATATGTATCAACTAGGTAGTACTCCCTCCCATAATATTTATAAGTTTTAAATTTGTGAATGGGTGTAGTATTTTTTATAAGTTTCATTTTTTGCAGGTCTAAATATTTATTGTGTTTTTTTTTTCAATTTTACCTTGGTTGTATGTCTCCCTTATCTTTTTTTTCTTCTAGTTCTCTTTCATCTCCTTCTCCACTCATTCTATTTCTCATTTATCCTCTTTATAAATAAAAGTGTAGTTAGAAAAAATATATTTTTTACATATTTATTACTTTTAACTAATTTAATTAATTTTCTAATCAATTCAAATACAAATCAGTTATTTAAAATTTATAAATATCTTTCCTTACAGATCTGAAAACATAGTGATTGGCCTTGAAATGCATGTAACGTAATAAGGAGTAAGTTTTAAAAAGCGAAGATGGTGTTAAAAATAAAATAAAATTTAGAGACAAAAATGATTATTTTTCTCAAAAATCAATTGAAGAAGTACAATTTTGTTTTATAAATGAAAGTGAATATCATGGATACATGCAGACAGATTATACTTTCATAAGCACATCTCAATGTTTCATATATTCCACTTTCTTCATGGACCCGCGTACCCACCGCCCTTTATTAAGTTAAAAAATAGTTGGGTCGTTGGTGGGTTTAACTGACTATTTAGAGTGTATTCGAACCTTAAAGAGTACTACTTTGTTGTAGTTCTAGTTGCGGCGCTTGGGGAGGCATCATAATTCCTGGGTGCCTAAGTTTACACCTGAGGGTAATAGACAGCTCGCCCTACCCGATATTGGTATCGCTTAGGAGGAAAGAAGATTTTGCACTGCCCTTGGATCGTGAGTAAGCTCAACCCCTTTCTAAAAAATTTTGTACTTAAAAAAATAGTTGGGTCAAATATTAACAATAATCAACCTCAAGTATAACTGTTTTCTGAATTTTAGAGTTATGCCCTAATTTTATTAAGGGACTGGTACTAAACTTATCTGAATTTTTGTGTACAAAAAAAAAAGTCAATTATACTTAGATTATGGCTGGATTAGATGCCAGATTACTGAGTCTGGGGTCTCCATCTACTGAAATTAATTTATGATTGAATCAAACACACAGAAGAAAATAGAAGCATAGAGTATGATGCGAGAAATCAAGATAGATTGGAGAGTTATAATTAAGACAAAAATGATGTTAAGCCTGTGTTAAGGCCTGAGGTTTTTGGTACAATAAAGTTTATTGCCCTTTATCGTGATCGGATATATGCTTAGTAGATTGGGCTAGTATATTGGGCCTGATGGGCCTATCCAAAATCTTGACCTTCTGATAGCCCAAGCGTGGTTAGAGTACTCCAAAGTTTACCAAGAAAATAAATAGAGGAAACTAACGGAGGTTAGTCTAAGTGATAAGTAGCTCGATATTGCTTAACCAAGGTCTTGAGTTCAAGTCTTAGCGTATGCAGAAAATTCCTGTTAGGAGACTCACCCACCATAGCCAGATGCGCGACGTGGGTCGAATCCGGATGTAGTTGGGGCAAAGCTCCAATGAACCGGATGGGCAATAAAAAAAAAGAAGAAAGAAATAGAGGGAGTCCATGGCTTAATTAGTAAGATTGAATGTATTTACCTATTTATCAACCATGAGCCCTAGCACAATTGATATTTAATTGGATTCCTTAAATATCTAGTCTATATAAGGTTATTATGATTCGTTCAATTTTATTTTATTTAGAAAAAGAGGAAGCAGCAGTAAAAGAAATACACTTAATCTTATTAATTGCCTTTTGTCCTCTAATAAAAAATAAATAAATGAAATTATATTACTCGGTAACAGAATGCTCCTTATTTTGAAGCAAGAAGAGAATCTGCCTTCATTTGTGCGGTTGGATATCTTGGATGGATCGGAATGGGCCAATCTTTTAGGCTAAATGGATATTAGTCCAAATCCGAATCCATTAATTATACTTGACCAAATATCCTGGACACCTCAACGTCTCTCTGAACCGATATAATCATATTAATTAATTTATAACATTGCCAACCAATAATGTTAGCTTTACCTCCATCAAGAATTATATATATATACATACATACACATATATAGTGGGTTCTAACCAAAGCGGCATAATAATTTAACTAAATAGTAATTGTTTTGGAAAAAGAGGATGATCGGGGACTAATGGATTGGTGGGGGATATATAGGAAGCCTTTCCAGGTGTCGTAATTATAGGAGTTTTGTTAGGTCAACATGATATATCATAATGCATGTCTAAGCTAAGTGACAAGAGGCATCCTCTGAGACACTGGACAAACGATACATACAACCTAAATTAATACATCTTTTTTCTTCTATTTAATGTAAAACTAACAATGACAAGTAGCATTTGATTTGATTCAACCCCACAAAACCCTAGATGACGAAGTTGGACACATAAATGTCCTTTGGCACAGGCATCATTTTTTGCTTTGTAAGTCCGTCCTGTTTTATAAGGCGCTTGGTCCTTATTCGTGACACCCACCCACCCACCAAAACCCTTTGCGTCATAAGAAAATGTTGTGCAGGTTTTGAGCCTTTATGAAGCAAAAGCCTGTTTAGATTGCTTTCTCATCATGGACAGGTGTTGCTTGCACCTTAACTCCATTATTAAGCTTCCTAAACTAATCAATTGGTCTCTCTGCTACGTACGTACCCCAGTTACTGGCCATGTAGGAAGGCACTACCCCACTCTGGCGTGTGTGTATATATACTGATCCAAAGGGCCGGGTAAGAGAAAATCCAGAGATAAATTGTACAAATTACGTTATGTCAGGATATTAATTGGTGAACGAGCTTGGCAGTAGAAAATGAACTTCTCTTCTCTTTCAACTAAATGTTCGATATTAACTTGAAACGAAAACTAAAAACTTGAAGTGATGACTTGGGGTGGTGGCAACGGTAAAGTAAAGAAGAATGGGGCAGGTGGAAAGCGGAAGCCCCGAGTTAGGTGGATTGGCACAAATAGTTTAATGAGAGATGGCATTATGAGATTCTGAAATGAATGGTGAGGGACCTGAGGGACTGGCCTGGGGCTCATGTTCAAATACCGAGTGACACCTAAACCAACAACAAATATATTGGAATTGAAGGTGGTGTACGTTCAAAGATGATGACCCCCATCAGGGTTCTTAACACCCACCTACCAACTCAATCACTCTTTGCAAACCAAATATCTTGCTTCTTATCTCTTTGCTTATTGTCATCATAGATACCCTTGTCAAACCCTCAACAAACACCAATTATTGACGCTTCCTAAATGCTAACCCCACACATTGTACTAAAACTGCATATGCTACTGTGTCTCTTCATGTATAAATGAAAGAATCTGAAGGATCAATGATGAAGACGAGGGAAATGGTACTAGGTATTTAGTATATATGTAATGTTTTATTTTTAATTTCTGTGTTATGTCATCATGATCTGGACACGGCAGAACAGAAGGATTTGGCATCTGGGCCATGGTGGTACGCTACGGGGAAGTCAATTATGTAACGTTATTCTTCCTGAGAGGCTCTACGCGCAGCTACATAATGTTTGGGCGGTGTTATATTATAAGCCACATATGCAACACATGCTCAAATGAACACAATATTTGTATCAAATTTCTGCGATGATACAATGATCCTGATCAAGTGAAGTCGGTAACAGTACACGGAGAGATTTATAATGCTATATAGAGAGAGAGCTTCTACTATTAATTAACAATTTTAGGAGCTTGTTATTCATAAAATGGTTATGTTCAAATGAGGGCCACATAACTTTAATTAGTGACACTGTCCCCAACTATGTATGGTAAAACTAGAGCAGAAGATCAATGAAACTTTCCATTTCACTGCCATGCGTATGATTTCACTAAAAAAACAAAACTGACCTTTTGCTAACTCTAACCCTTCACCGATGGCAATGCCTTCAATTTTTGTGTGCCTATAGTATGTGACAAGTATGGTAAGCAAAGTTAATTTATATTCGGGGCCTACTTTAGCAACCAATGGGAAATCTATCAATAATTCAATATAGCATCCAGTATCGTGAGTGTCTCTGTGTTATGGAACTTATTGCAACAAAGCCCAAAACTTCTAAACGATGAATACTGTTATAATATGCGCATCCCCATGTTGTAAAAGAAATGTCAATTATGTCACGCATATATTTACAGCATTTATTGAGTCGGGGATTATCAGCAAAGCGAAATTAGGTTAAAGAAAGTCATTTAACATATCTACTTTAACACACTCACAAACACATTGTTTAATTCATTGGAAAACATATACGGGCTTTAATATTTGTTTTGAGTGTGAGAACATTGTAATCCGGTAAAATTACCTAGTTAGATTGATTGATTTGTGCTTCTTATGGATGCCTAATGTAATAATGAGTCAATCTAACAAAAGACAATACGGTTTACCACAATCAAAAAGAGTAAGAATACCAAACAAGTTGGTGCCTCTCCGCACATACTATATATTGTACTATATGGAGCGAGAATTGTTGATATGTTTTTTGCAGATATATTTAATTCAAGTATTCTAGCCTAGCTCTTCTATATAAGGGACCTTCACCACCCTTCCCCTTTGCATTCACCAGCCTTTGCTCTTCTCTAGCCGCCTAGTCTTCTTCTCTTTCTTTTCCAATCTCTCATAATTTCAAGTTTCTGAGATCATCATCATGGAGAAGAAGGCCCTCCTCGGACTTGTGGTTATCCTTCTGGCTCTTTCCCATGTCACTTCTGTTCCTGCAACCAGTAAGTTTCAAGGGTTTCATTTTTAGCCCTTTTAGGGCTTTGATATATGCAAACCCTAATTCGTATAATTTGTCGATGATACATATATTATATGGACTTTGAGGATGCGTATATACTTATTAGATAAGATTGTTGTCCGCAATTTATAGGAAGCCTCGTGGCCGAGCCGGCGGATCCATCATCAGCTCAAGATCGTCATGCTAAGGTCCCTCTGCTCTCTCTCTTTTCTTTTTTTCCTCGATCTTACCTCTTGATAGATCTCAACTGGTGAAGGTTTCATCACCACATATATCAAGAAAACCTCGTGAAGTTTTGAGTCCTTAAAAATTGAAATGAAAGAGGAAAAAAACAATAAATAACCTTCAAAACAAACCATTTGCTTGTGCCCTAGCTAGCTGGATGGCAAGCCTACATAATGAATTTCTGTTTTCTTATACTAAATTAATGTCTCCCAATAATTAAACAAGTCACAGCCCTCATGAATATTAAATACACATATCTATCTCTGGGGGTACTATGTCTTAGTTTTATGGCCATCCAATTCGTATATTTAAAAAATAAACAGTTTGGTCTTACCTTAATTATCTGCCATGAGCTTATAAATGTTAAGTGCACGCAGGAAGCCATGGACTTAAAAACCAGTACTGAGGAGGCTTTTAAGAAGGAGGAAGAAGCAGGATCAGAGGGCAGAATGATGATGGATGTTGTAGACTATAACGGACCAAAACCAAATCCAGCACATAAACCAAAATCCCCAGGAAAACCTGGGTTTTAAATATGGTTTAAGACTGAAGAAGAATCATAAATAATAGTTTGGATTTCCCTGGTGTGCTACGTACGTATATATGTATGTAATAGTGTGTAATGCGTGTCGGTTTAGCTTATCTGTCAAAGGATTCAGCTAAGGTGCTGGTTGGTACTGTAACATATAGTGACTGAATAAGAATCTTAAATAATAGTTTGGATTTTCCTGGTGTGCTACGAAAGTATATATGTATGTAATAGTGTGTAATGCGTGTCGGTTTAGCGTATCTGTCAAAGGATTCAGCTAATAAGGTAATACCGGTTGGTTGGTACTGTAACATATAGTGTTATTATTGAATCTGGAAGCTGTACTACTGTTCTATGCAGAAGAGTCTAATTAATGCAGTTTGTTTTGTAGATCAATAAATGTATAATATTATCGTTGATCAGTTTTCTGTAATATATCTCTCTATTAAACTTCCTATAGCTACTTAGTGATCTCCGAATGAATTAAACTTTTGGTTTCCGACCGTGATTTGTATATTGCGTGTTATTACAATTAAACATGGACACAGTAGTAATTACTTTGAACGGCGAGTGCTAATTAAAACATATTAATTCACGCATACAAACACACACACACACACTCATATTTCATACAGGGCTTAAAGAGAAATTTGACACGAAAGCTTAAATAATGTTTTATCCTTGAAATTGAACCTAAAGATCTGATTTTATCCTTCTGATGTTTATTAGAGATCTCATTATCTAACCTTACTGCTCTTCGCACACTCGCAAACAATCCAAAAACTCGTTCAGAAAAGATTGCCAATTTAGCAGCCAGAATATAGAAATTATCAGCAGCTCCAGATGATAATATTTTTCTTCATTTGATTGTAAAGCATCCACTTTTAATGTGATAACAATTACAATTTTCCTATATATGTATACCAAATTTAAGAAATTAGCCACACTATTTACAACAATTGTAAAATAAAGGGATCGGCTTCATATGTATGTAATCTCTCATGGAATTCGTTCTGCGGGCTATAATTAGAATGGGAATCAATAAGAGTTCTGCACAAATTAACTCTTAATGTACAAAACATGAATGATTTTGTACTTGCGTATTACTGTTAAATATCATAATAAAATTATCTATATGTTTTGTTTTATGGGTTAAATTTTTATATTGATTTTTTTTGCAAGCATATATTAAAATTCTTATGATTAAGTGGTAAACGCGTACACCAAGCTAAGTGTTCAATTTTTTGTATACTTTAATTTCTATTTTCCTAAGTAAAAGCTCGAACAAAATATAACGCGTGGACGAGGTATTTTGTTCATCAAGCTCAAAAGATTTTCTTGTGACTGGACATGTAAAAGATTACAATAGAACTATGCACAAACACTTAATAATTAATGTTAACTTTCAAAATATATAGATGGAAAGATAATTAAAAAAAAAAAAAAGATCTAGAAGAGAATAGACTGTTCTGCTGCCTGCATGGAAACACTAAGAATCTGATTAAATTAAATGCCTGTGAATAATTAGTTGAGAGAAGATTTTTTTTTATCAGCAGCCGAGAGAATATCTTTAATCAAGGCGCACACGTGAATTAGTGAACTATATATAAATGAAGTAGAGATCCATTCAAACGTGGTTTATTCTTGATCGCATAGTAACTTTGACTGGTTGGGTTACACTGCAATTGGTTGAACAGGCCGTCGGAATATTTAATAAATCTCCAAATCTGATAGTAACATTATAATTATAAGAAAAGGAAAAATCCTGCAATTAAAGACTAAGTATAGAAAGGATACTCATTATATATATAGCAGCTCATTATGGTTTCAGAACTAATTGTCTTTTTTGAACAAAATTAATAACCTGTTGAGGAAAATATGAACTAATTAATTATTTTCAAGTGAGCGTCCATAAGAATGATGAAGCGCCGTGTTTCCTAATGGTGCCTGATGAGATTTTATATATAGCATATGTTTCGGTGGTACTGGTACTGTATTAATTATGGTGATTTGACTTCGGAGCATACGAATATTTGTTGTTTATTCATCTATGGGAAGAATTATAAACGACAAATTGAAAAGTAGGTTAAAGACAGGGAACATTTGTGATGTTTTTACTGGGTGGACGTTCTTGCGTGGTCTCTTTGGAAACTATATAATACATATCTATGCTGATATGCACATGATTGATCGTATTAAATATTTAATTAATCATGTATCATTGCAGAAGGTAAAGTTAAAGCTTGTTATGACCAGGATAGTAGGACATCGAGCGCAGATTTATGGAAGATTAAATTTTAATTATGTAAATTACGGGTCTATTTCATTCAGGATTATATCTTAAAGATCTGATGGAGTTTCTCAGTGTGTCTTGCTTTTCAGTCAAGTTGTAGCTTGTAATAAGATCTCCTGCTGTTATATATATACACGTATAAATGAAAATAAAACTCTCAATCTTTCGTTCATTGTAGATTTTAGTTTCAGATTTGTTTCTTCTTGCTTTTGATAGCGAACGTTGCAAATGATTTTACCGAAATTTGTTTTGCCGAACATGATGGTTATTAGTTAATTAATTAACAAGCTTATGATGGGATAAGGTAATTAATTAGCTCCTACTTGGTTATTCTTTTATTCTGTGCAATCATTGTGCTGGGAGACAAGTGGTCCGCATTTTACAAAGGAATAGAATTAAGTGTGATATCGAGGGTACGGCAATACATAATGTGGCGGATTCAATTAAACTACAGGTAATCAATTAGCTGTCATAAACAATTATTTTGCTTTAATTAAAACTATATGACTTTGACGACATGACGATAAGGAATGTCACACTCACCAATTTGAACATGCCCCCGGCCAAATTTATTTATAGTTGTGTCAAATTGATACGATTCACACGTTAGGAGCTTCAAATTTATAAGTTAAAGGATTCTCCTTTGGTTTTTTGGGATTAAACACATTTTCTCTAGACTTGTATTTATCACATTTGGTACTTTCATTTAGAATATGTTGGCTCTTAAGGGGACGACGGTATCATGAGTGAAGTAGGATTTATGAGTTCAATGAACTCTCCTTCTTAATAGGTTAATTTTTTGAGATCATGATGTCTCTTTGGGCTTGTGTTCTTCACATTAGTGCTTTTACCGAGAGATTGATATTTACAGAGGGCTACCTCATAGTCTGGAGCCATTGGGGATATCAACTCTCAAGAAGATGGTATTATTATGGGTCCACATTTAGAAACCTCACAAGTGGGGTGAAATTTATAAATTCAATAGGTTTTCTCTTATACGCTAGTCTTTTAAGTTTGGACTCTCTGTTTGGGCTTGTGTTCATAACATAAACAGTATTATCATGAAATTAAATTAAATTAATTAATTAATGTTAAATGGGGGGCCAAACTAAAAGCCCCTTATCTGAAGTATAAACAAATGTGAGCAGAAATGGTCCTCATGTATTGGGTAGGGCCGTTTAAAGACTTGAGGGGAACTGGGCATGATTATGTCTCCGTGGCAAGAAACAAGCCTTCCAATGGTTATGACTTTCAAATCTGAAACTAAGTGAGTAGTATTTTCAGATGCATATTTAATTCGCGTTAATAGTGCGATTTAATTTCTTTATCTGGATGAGGGCACCAGCGTATTCTTGGATTAAATAAACAGAATAGAGTATACCCTATAATCTATATATGCTGGGATTGCGAGCAATGAGTTCCATTAGGACCTGGGAATTAAACTTGAGATGCTTTAAAATTTTCTATATTTCAAAAAAATATTCGGTTATTTTGATTCCTTCGCGCGCGTGTGTGTGTGTATTTTTCTGTATACGCGCATGAATATGTAAGCCGAAAATAATTTGTATTCAGTGTTCTGAATGAAATAATTCCATATAATGTAAAGTATAGTTCAGGCAGGGCAGGAAAGATGTAAAAATAATTATACTACTACTGATACTATCATTTTGTTTTCCTGTACAAACTGATATGCTGCTTTTTATACAACTCATCATGTGATTTGTTTTTGGTAAAAGTCTATCTTTACACTGATAACTAGTATACTAATTATTTTAAAACGTATAAATTATTGAAGTAGGTTTTATATATTTTAATAAAATATTTTACATGTATATAAGCTGATTAAACTGATGATATAATATTTAAGAGATATAGTTATCTATTAATTATGACGGGTTTTATTGATAACTGCTATGATTATTTTTGTATTTTTGTTATAAAAAAAAGTTTAGGTGTGTTCGGCACCGATCCCTTACCAAAGCTAAGGCACAATTTTAGGGCTCTAAAAACGTTTACAAAGTACTTACGAGATCGCATACCAAATGAGCTCTTATAACGATAGTGGGAATCGAACTCGTGTCTTTGTGGGATACGAGCACATTTTTTACTATCTGTGCTAACTCTCATTGGCAACTGTTATGATTATTTTTTTTTTGTTACAAAAATTTTTGGAAAGGGGTTGGGCTCACCCATTATTTAAGGGCAGGGCGACCCTTCTATTACTCTCAAACGTAAACCTAATTACCCAGAAGCTAGAATATCTCCTTGAACGTCGCAACTGAAACCACAACAAAGTAGTACTCCCCAGGGATCAAGCACGCTTCAAATTGTCACATGTCTTACCCCTTCGCCAGCTAAACCCACGAACGATGGATTATGCTATGATTATTTATGTGTTTTTTTTTGTTACAAATTTTTAGAAAGGGGTTGGGCTCACCTACAATTAAAAGGCAGGGCGAAGTATTCTTTCCTCCTAGGCGATACTAATGTCGGGCAGGGCGAGCCATCTATTATCCTCAGGCGTAAACCTAAACACCCGAGAGCTAGGATACTTCCCCAAACACCGCAACTAAAACCACAACAAAATAGTACTCCCCGGGATTCGAACACCCTCTAAATGATCGCACGTCTATCACGCTCCAAATGCTATGATTATTTTTTTTATTTTTACTCACCCGATTCACCGGAGTTTTGCCCCGACTATATCCGGATCCGACCAGCGTCGTGCACCTGGCTATGGTGGGTGAATATGACAACGGAAATTTTCTGCAAACGCCAAAACTTAAACTTGAGACCTACATCATTTAAGCGATATAGAGCCGCTTACTATTCAGACCAACCCCCATTGGTAATGTTATGCTATGATTATTTTTTTTTTGTCCACCCGGTTCACCGGAGCTTTGCCCCGACTACATCCGGATACGACCCGCGTCGCGCACCTGGCTATGGTGGGTGAGTCTCCCAACGGGGATTTTCTGCATTCGCCAAGGCTCAAACTCGAGACCTCACTTAAACGATACCGAACCGCTTACTACTCGGACCAACTCCCGTTGGTCTATGCTATGATTTTTTTTTTTTTATACAATATGCTATGATTATTTTGAAGACGTGAGAGTGCCTTTGTGGGAGGTATTGGGTTGGGCCATTTGAGGCCCAATTAAAGGAGTTTGGAGATTGCCTGGGTAAAACCCATGAGGGGCTAGGAAGAATCTCATTACATTAGTGTGTGTGTGTTGAAGCTTAAACCTGAAACTAGAAACTAGAAACAAGTCAGTGGAATAAAAATGGACGGATTAACTAATAGGGGTTAGTTTGAATGATAAGCGTTTAGTATCGCTTAAACGAGGTATCGAGTTCGAGGTTTGACGTATGTAGAAAATTCTCTTTGAGAAACTCATCCATCATAGTTAGGTGAGTGACGCGGGTCGGATCTAGATGTAATTGAGGCAAAGTTCTGGTGAATTGGGTGGATAACTACAAAAAATAGACGAATTACAATGAGAAATAATATTGGAGGGTTTCCCTTTGTGGGGAATCATGTCTAGCAAGTAAGCAAAGGTTCCCTGGTGCCATTCAAGTGTAGACAAGGGAACAATAAATGCGATTAATTAATCATCAAAAGAAAAAGAATACATGTCATCACGGGCATTTATTTCTGGAAAGAGTATTTTAGTCCAAAATTAATGTTAGTACTACTATTTTAATCTTAATTTAAATGACAGCCAATGCTTAACCAGCAACGTTAAATACAAAGACCATTACAGCTTTAAATTCGTTGGTTTGGATTTGATAAATTGTAAATATACAGATTATTTTGTATCGTCTCCAAGATTACAGCGGAAGCACACTAGCGAGGAACTGACAACACAAGGTTCAGACTGGCACTGCAACAGCACTCTGTTTTCTTTATAAAAAAAAGAAAAAGAAGTTGGCCCTGCCCAAGGAAAGGGGGGGGGGGGAGATGGAGTATGGGTAAGTTAGAAGATGGAGAGATATGATGGAAAGGGGGAAGCAGAAGGGAAGTGAGCATGAAGCCAGTTGGGAAATGACGCCATATATGGGAATTTGGAATTGACGCATCCGTTTTAGTAAAACGCAAGGCACCAAGTGTACGGTTTCTGCCCTGTATCCTCTTTTTTTTTTTAAAAAAAAAAAGAGACGAAAGGACAATTTAAGAAATAAGTAATAATAAAAAAACCAGAGGGAGGATAGCGAGAATTCATAAAAGGAAGTAAAAGACTAAAAGCCAAGTACACTACAAAAAAGAGACGGTGTGAGCAGAGTACCATGGCTCACGTTCTCTGCGCTTTTTCTATGGGAGGCTCCCTTCCTGATTGCCACTCCCTCTTCTAAAGTTATATGGGTCCCGGAAATTAAAACAGCCTCCTCTTTAGTCTTTATCGCTCTTTCCGTTTCTTCCTCTGTATGGGCGTTGCACCTCTACGTCCCTCCCTTCAAACACGCGCCACCTCTCTTCCTCCCCTCAGCGCCCTACCAGATATGTCGGCCAACGCCAACCATCCCGGTTTTATACTCTTCGGCCAAAAGATGTCCTCCTCCTCCTCGCCATCTCAGATTCCGGCCGCCTCCAACTCTCCTCCCCAGGTACGTTACTTATACCCATTCACCATTCCTGCTTTTGGTTTTCATTGTCATCTTCTCCTCTGTATTTTTGTTTTTTCCGGTGACATAGTCTCCTTTTCAATTTTCAAACATGCGGGAAATTCTGAGGCATCTGGGTTTCGATGGCTGAAAACACAATATATGGGCTGTGACTTGTGAGTTGTGAGGGAATATGTAGTCCTTCGGCCGTATTTGGTTAATTACCATTGATGCCGCCTTTAAACTATTTTGTAGGCATTGATATTGTTTTTCGCCATTCACGCTTCCTGTGCTCTTGATGGTTGGTTTCCGGGTTTCATTTCAATCTTTCATAAGCACTAATGGGAGCCACGTTGTCCTGCCATGATGGTGGCTATTTGGTGCCTTTCGTTCATACTGATAAATAAATCCCACTGTTCACTCTGATTTATCAGAAATCCCTCTCGTCTACCTCCTGTTTTTATGTGTTGAACCTATTACCAAGTCTTCGGTCAGATATATGGAAATAACAGCATTTTCGAAAGTAAGGGTCAAAAGAATAATTAATAGAAATTGAAGGAAGAAGTTGAAATATTCATGAAAGTAGATTAAGGTAAAATAAATGTTGGATGTATAATTTATTGATTTTGATGGAAAATGAACATGACTTGGTGTTGTTTTCGTTTCTTGCATACCTCCGGTAAAGTTGTCAATGAGAACTGATTGTGATTTACATTTTAGCATGATCGAAGTAGCTCAAAGAAATCGGGAGTGGGAATGCCTTCTACAGAAAACTCCGAACAACAAAATGTGCAGCAAAATGAGGCAACGAGGGTAAGCAGTGCAGAAGAATTTAAAATGATGAAGAAACCAGACAAGATTCAACAGTGTCCACGATGCAACAGTATGGACACAAAGTTCTGTTATTTCAATAACTACAACGTGAATCAACCTCGACATTTCTGCAAGAGCTGCCACAGATATTGGACTGCCGGTGGAGCAATGAGAAATGTCCCAGTCGGTGCAGGAAGACGAAGGAACAGGCAACTATCCTCGCCATACCATCGCCACACCGCAGTATCCTCCGAAGGCATTCCAGTTCCAACCCCAAACACAGACTCATCTTCTCACCAAGGTTTCTCTACTCTTGAATCCTCGCCTGCTTTCAAGTCAGCACCACCAGATAATACTAGCACCGTGTTGAGATTTGGTACAGAGGCCCCTGTTTCTGAATCCGCGAGTTCAATTCTGAATCTTGGAAATGGGGAGGAGGCATCCGGGAGTGGATCTTCTGCTCAGGGAAATGAAGTATCAGAACTTGCAATGCAATGGAGCAGTGGTGTGCCCAATCTGATGAATACAACAAATGGTGTGCGATGCTATCCTGCTGCACCATGGGTGTTCCCAGCCCAGTGGTATGCTGAGAATCAGATTGGCTCACCAAACATTCCTGTACAAATTGTGGCAGCCCCATGTTGGAGTAATGGGAATATCTGTTCTGCACCAGCAACAGGAACAGTTTCAATTGGCTCTAATGGCTGCCTCTCCTCCTCATTCTCAACCAGTAATGGACTTGGAAAACACTGGTGAAGAGAAATCAGACTGGTGTGGGGAACATTCGATACGCTTTTCCAGCAGCTACTTATCGGCCTCATGCTTTCCAAGAGAGCACGATTAGTTTCATTTGCTTAATTCTGCCCCCCCCCCCCGGGTAATTCTGACATGATCTTGTGCCTATTGCTGGCTTTTAGTAACCTTTTAGATCTTATTTCGTCTCCCTGGATCAAAGTCTATTGTGTAGTAAGATCTTTGAGAACCGATGATTCTTGGCGTTTGTGCCACTACAATCAACAAAGTTAGTACAATGTTGAACCTTTTATTTATCATTGGCAGGATTCAAAACTAGAAGTAATATGGTATAGAGATCTGTTATGTTGCACAATGCCCGTGTAATATATCTATTGCCCGTGTGCCTCCTTTCATGTACTGAATCGAAACTTTTCTATAAAAGACGTTTAGTGTTGGAGAATTGCAAAGCTTGGTAAGTTTTGTAGTTTTGGAAAATATCGATCTTGGGAAGAGTTCAATTTACTATACATTTCCATTTATTTTACAAGAAAAATACTCTCCTACTTGGGATATGTAATACGAGCAGTTTGGCAGATGAGCTCGGTGAACAGTACAAGTCAAAGTCAATGGTAGTGGTGTCTGCAATGGTGATGGTGGAATCGGGTAAGCAAAGTCATGATTGGGGGATGCTCTCCAAAGTGCAGTTGTGGGCAGGCGGCTGACACTTGTTTTGGAGGCTTTTGGCTTTTGAAGGACTTTTTCAAACCTTTCTTTTAGGAAAAAGAAAAAGAAAAAAGATCTGTTTTTGACCTGAAGAAAGTTCGGATGATAAAGCCTTGCTTTAAGCCACTGCTTTTTACGAGGAAAGACACTTTCGCGGGAAAAGCACATATATTTTACTGCTCACTCCTCACGCACATCTCTCTTTCCGAGTCATCTCATGTGAAAAGACGTTCCTTTTTGGGTTCCCAGTCATTAAATTAATGCCAACAACAGACCCACATCCATTCCTCTTTAATCCTCCAAAGTTAAAGGTACCAACACAGATATATTACTTTCTTCTTTCTTCCCACATTTAAACGTTTCCCGTTGCATGTGTTTTTGCAAATGAAGGAAACTTAATCCGGAGGGAATCCACGAAATATCACACCCTTGCGTAATCTCATTCCTCCCTCGAGCCTGCCACGTCATTGCTTACCCATTACTAGATCATGAAGTCAGGGAATACAGTTACGTCAACCGCATCTTGTTACTATTCGGTATCTCTTTTTTAAAACAATCGTTATTACCTTGAAAATTTATTTCATTTTAATATAATTCGTCTCTTCGGTTTTGTTGGAATATTGATTATTCGTGTACCATTTCACTGTTCGTTAGTTGAAAAGAACTGACGAGTATCAAAATATTTAAATCAAACGCCCTTTAACTATGAATTGAAGGGCATTTATTTTTGAAAATGATAAATTGTATTTGAACCAGTGTTTAGTGTAGAATTTTTGGACCCCTATTTTGACAAACTATTGGAGTATCCGAGTATGTGCATTGACATTGAACCCCATCCGTTTCTTTTTTACATTTTTGTACAAAAGATTAAGGAAAATTGTTGCTACTTATACTCTCTCTTTTAAAAAAAAATTAATGAAACATTAATAGCTTCTTCTTCTTCTTTTTTTTTTGGCCAAACAACATTTTTGGAGTAAGATAACGATAATTCTAAATTTTATTAATTCATTTCACTTAAAATGGCAGAGAAATAGCATGATTACAACTTGATCAAATAAAATGAACTACCTAAAATCAAAAGAAACTATACGGATATTACTGTGTGTAACAGATTCAATCAGCTAATAAAAAAAAACTTTTTAAAGTATATGCAACTGTGGTGGTTCCAATGCGAACAAGAATTTCCTCAACAGCAAAAGTCTCATGAGCCAAAAACTTAATGATTCCTCACCTCCTAGAGTTCCAAATAAGTTATACAAAAAAAGCGAGTTTAATTTTTATTGCTATTGTAAACAATTTTTTTAGTAGGTGATCTTATAAATTTTCTCTAAATATTCTTTGAACCTTGAGACTATACCTTAATTTTAGTAGGAGACCGGTGCTGAATTTACTCAAACTTTTATATACAAAAAAAATTCCAATCTTCCAATATATATCAAGTTGGGAACTTCTTGGCCAAACACAAATCCACGATGCAACATCATGTCCAAAGAAACCCCTATATATATCTGCTGGGAGGATTTTTTTTTTTCCCGAAATAGAAGCAGCCATGGGGCAATCACGAAAAACAAGGTTAGTATTTTCTGTGTTACCTTGACAAAGAGTACAGATTTGGTTTGTTGTCATCCCTCTTTTTTTTTTTTGTTGTCCACCCGGTTTACCGGAGCTTTGCCCCGACTACATCCGGATCCGACCCGCGTCGCGCACCTGGCTATGGTGGGTGAGTCTCCCAACGGGGATTTTCTTCGTACGCCAAGGCTCGAACTCGAGACCTCGCTTAAGCGATACCGAGCTGCTTACCACTCGGATCAACCCCCGTTGGTGTTGTCATCCCTCTTTGATTACGTTCTTCATTGGTGAACAATTTATTCTTTAGTAAAAGCCATGTGAAAGTTCTAACTCGTTGGGCCATTGGAAGCTTCCATAAACTAACCCCCTTTGATTTAGCCTCATAACAGTTAATGGATTCTAAAGCCATATATGAGGATTTCGTAGTGAACTTCTCAGAGGGCGTTAGGTTCCAGGTTGGAACTTTTGGAGTTGATCCTATTGCAGCTTTATATATATCATTCAGCACATTATGTGGCAGTAAATGTTGAAAATCTTCCTTCTTCCAACTTCCATCAGCATTGGTTTTAGACAAATCTGAATCTGATATAGGAGAGGAGGAAACCAACTTTAAGGGACCATAATAACTAACCCAAGAGTCAGACCAAAATCGTATATTAGTTCCATCACCAGGCTTTAACAGAAGGCCCAGATGAGTTTCCATTGGGTTGCGTTCCACTATTATGAATGGAAAGCCCAGATGAAATTTTAACACCTTGGATCCTTGTAGTTGGGTCAGGGGGCTTTGGTTGTGCTTTATCACGATCTGCTGATGATTAGGCCTTGGTTGTAGCGTAGGAGGATTGGCCCAAATTTAGTGCGAGGCCTTGGTTACTTTGTCATCTCTGTATGCATGCTTCTCTCGTCACGGGATTAGTCCGAGTGATAAACGATTCGGTATTACTTAAGCGAGGTCTTGAGTTTGAGTCTTGACGTATGTAGAAAATTCCTGTTGAGAGACTCACCCACTATAGCTAGGTGTGCGACGCTGGTTAGATCCGGATGTAGTCGGGGCAAAATTCCGATGAACCGGGTGAGTAACAAAAAAAAAATAATGATGATGGCATTGTCGCCGTGGGTGAAACTGACAAAAGAATAAGACATATGACTATTTAAAACGTGTTCGATCTTTAGGGAGTGCCACTTTGTTATGGTTTCAGTCGCGATATTTAGGGGGTATTATAGCTTATGGTTACTTAAGTTGACGCCTAAGAATAATTGACCGCTTGTCCTACCCTTAGATGGTATTTACTATTTAGCCCAACCCATTCCAAAAAATTCTTTATAAAAAAAAATGATGGCATTGAAGTAATTCTTGTCCAAGTTTGTGGGCCCTTGTATGGTTGTATAATTCAGAGAATTAAAGACACAGTCCTTATTTGGTGTTGTCGGAGGAACAACCTGTTGTTTAATGTTCAGGTCCCCCTTTTTTGTAACTTTTGCTTCTTTCCCTTTACGCTTGAAGGTAGTGGCTTCACCATTTGGAGGTTGTCTGACACAATCGTACACATCTTGTCTCTCCTCATCCAAAATAGTTGTCTTCATGATATCAAAACGTGATGGTGTGGCTACATTTTTGCTCCCCTGACCATCGTCTTTTCTGCCATCTCTGTTAAAATTGCGTCTCCTACGTTGTACCTGCATCCATGTCCCAAATTGAGCATTCTCACGCGCATCTGGTAAGTGCCTCTCACGTTCCGACTGGGCCTGTGGTTGTTCTGGTATGGTTTCCGTTTCAGCAACCATTTTTTCTGGGCAAAACTCTTGAAGGTGGCCATATCTACCACAATGAAAACAAATAGTTGGAAGTCCTTCATACTCTACATAGATAATCTCACCATCGACTTTGATCTTGGAAGTGAGTGGCTCTGTGAGATCAATAACAATCGCTAACCTTGCAAATTTTCCCGCCTCCGGAGTCTGTCGTAGTCGACTCTGATGACTTCACCAAACACAATGCCGATAGAGCTAATAGGTAATCTGACCCAAGCCACTAATTGCTTGATTTCATGTTCTTGGGTTTTGAAGGAAGTTGACCATGGTTGAACAGTTAGATAGTGTCCAAAGATGACACAAGGCCGTTAATAAGGGCATTTTGGAAGTCCATCTCATATTTGAATTTAACTAGAAAACATTCATCGTCAAGATCAGTGAGTTGCCATCGACCTGAAGGTTTCCAAATATTCTAGATCTGTGTTCGAAGTTGCCGATGTCCTATCGAACGACCCAGCAGTTTGATAACCACCGCAAATCCCATTCTTTTCTTTGATGTGTCGGTAACGTGAGTAGCGAAGTTCACCGTGGGAATGTTTCCGTTCATCCCGATTGTCACATCACCCCGATGCAGAATCACTTCTTCTTCCTCTTCTGCTGAGTGCCCAGTACTTCGCAGAAGCTTATCCTTAAAGGAAGGAGTTTTGGTTCCGAGGACGGTCCATCAATGTTAATTCCATGGTCATTAGCATGACCTGAGTTGACGACTTGGGTTTCAGGAACAAAACCCGGAGAGGTAGTAGCGGAGATATGGGTATCTGAATCAGATAAGGTGAGTGAGCAGTCAGCTTCCATATTATTGTTGATTTCTGGTTCATCTCTCGGCCACGATCTTCTCCAGGATGTGGCGGTAGTTTATTCTTGGGGTTGCTCTCAAACGATGTAGGGTGCAGCATAACGAGAGAAATTTTCTAAGAAAGTAATTTTATTGGATGAGAAGAAAAGACAAGCTCAGCAGATTTGCTTATCCCTTGGCCTAATAACATTAATTGTTTCAACTATACTCTTATCTACGCTAATTTTAAAACTCAAATGCAACATTAGCTATTAAAATAGATTACGATATAGTATGAATATGTGGGATATTTTTTAAAAAAATTGACACATCAATTGTAATTATTAATGCGTATATACTTTAATTAATTTGTATGTTTTTTTATACAAAAATTTTTTGGTGAGTTTGACACTGGTCTCTCATCAAGGTTAGGATACAGCCTTAAGATTTAAAGAGTACTTACAAAAGACTTACGAAATTGCCTACTAAAAGAGTTTTCACGACAACAGAAAAAATCAAAGTGATATTCTTATAGAATATAAATATATTCTTTACGAATTCTCCTCAGCTTTAATACTTTTACTTGGAAGAAATAGAACACGCAAGTATTTGGGCTCCGGAAGGGGTACTAGCTTGGAGGTTATAGTGGGTGGGAAAGATAACATTGGGCTTCATAGGGATCCACTACCTACACAGTAACAGGCCCAATTACAAATGCCCGTTCTGCTGTTTATTTTAAAATACATGCTTAAAAACTTTATAAATATTGTATAAAAAAAACATTATAAATACGTTGCTTACGAGTATATACACGGTTTTCATAAAGTTGAAAATGTATATACATAAACTCACATATAACATGATCGGGTACTATGAAAATAGTAGAAAGATTATACTCGGTGATAAATATAATATTTAGTTTATAATATAAATTGTAATATAAATTATATTTTATATTTAAGATTATAGAAATAATTTGGTTAGATGCCATCTTGAGAACTGGTTGAACTATTAAATAAATTATCGGGAGATATTCCATGTACATACATATGCATAGATTATTTAAAATTTGTAATGAGTATAAAAAGAAAGATGATAAGGTAAAAGTAAAAAAATATTTAATTTATATGTGTCTGTGTTGTGTGCTGGCTACTTGACTATACGACTGAGAGAATTCATTGTGATACAAGCTTTAGAAGGAGAAAATGAAGTTCTTCATCGGGGATGTATGTAATTAATTAACTAGAACTTTTCTTGGTGGCATGGACCATAGTCAATTGTTATAATCTGTAAAATAAATAATAAAGACAAGCATTGGGGCGGCAATATAACCGGCAACAAGAAATATATAAAGATGAAACAAATGAGTCAATGGATTGTCAACCTCTCTCTCTCTCTCTCTCTCTCTCTCTCTCTCTCTCTCACACACACACACACACACACACCGAGTTTGAATGTTAAAAAACAAAAGGAGCTGTTATTGAAATTGCAATAATAAGGTGGTCTTGAGGATGGACTCTCTGCTACATCATCCATTCCAACTTGAGCATTCAACAAATGGCGCCCTCATATCCAGCTAATATATCTTTCTCCACATTGGTCAACCCCATCATTTATTCGAAGGCTTATTTTTGTCCACCAAAAGTCATGGTCAATTCTAATTATAAAATTATAATCTTTCGATGTTATCAAGGTTTGACGGCTTGATTTTGTATTATTTTTTAAAATTATCATTAAATAATGTTTGACACGTTCACAACGGGAAAATAAACAAATACATGGAGTTGTTCAGAGATCCTATTTTGCAACTTTATATTATTCATGAAAATCCACTATCAAAGTTGAATTCATAATTATATTCCCATGCTCATCCAAATTATTTTTTTTCATAACATTGCTAATAATAAATCGACCCAATTCCCATAGAATAATACTTTAAGTGCGGACTTGCGACAATTAGTTTTGGAAAACTTGTCACAAATACGAAATATAATGATATAAATATGTTTTAAATTGCTCGATATTTTAATACGTTACCATATAAATATGATAATTTTTCCTTTTTGATATTATCCAATAATACAATCGACGCAATTAGCTGGATTTTACATAAATAACATGACAGTAATCACCAGGTCATAGATATGACTATTTAATGAACATGGGATGGAGATGGAGCAAGTTGAAACATGGAAACCTTGGCTGATTTGATAACTTTTGTGGGGAAGAAGCCATAATAGCGATGGCAACTTGGGCATTGTCAATTTCTTTGTCCCCTGTAATCTGTATATATACATGCTCAGAGATCTCCATCCTCTCAAGCAACAGAGGAAATTCACTCGCAATTGAGCAAACAAACACATATATGCCGATTAGCAACCAAACAATGAAGATATCGGTTGTTGTGTGCTTCTTGGTGGTGGTGCTTCCCATGGCATTTGCTCAGCTCAAGGTCGGATTCTATAAGTCGTCTTGCCCAAAAGCTGAGTCCATCGTGAAGCAAGCGGTGCAGAAGCGATTCAACAACGACAACACCATCACTGCAGCCTTGCTTCGCATGCACTTTCACGACTGTTTCGTTCGAGTGAGCACAGTTACATTTTAATTCCATTTCCATGTATGCGACTAAGACTAACTGGTATATTAATAACATTAATCACAGGGTTGCGATGCATCATTACTGATAAACTCCACTGACGCAGAGAAAGACGCCGGTCAAAATGCGAGCGTACGAGGATTTGATTTGATCGATGACGTGAAGGAAAGCCTTGAAGCAGCCTGCCCTTTAACGGTGTCGTGTGCTGATATCATAACTCTAGCCACCAGAGACGCCGTGGCTCTTGCCGGAGGACCCAAATACGTGGTTCCCACCGGACGACGTGACGGCCTCGTCTCTAAAAGCGCCGACGTTGATTTGCCAGGACCAGGGATCACTGTGCAGAATGCATTGAAGCACTTTGCCGACAAGGGAATCGAACGACAAGACATGGTGAGCCTTATGGGTGGACACACAGTGGGAAAGGCATTTGGTACATTCTTGGACGCCAAGACGCCCTTCGTAGTGGATAACCAGTACTATAAGCAGATTCTTCGAAATAAGGGCGTTCTCTCTATTGATCAAAACCTTGCTGTTTCAACGTCAACTAAGAGTATTGTCACTGCTCTTGCATCTAACTCTACCAAGTTTCAGAGGAGCTTCGCTAATGCAATGGTCAAGATGGGTCGAATTCAAGTTCTGGTTGGTAATGTGGGAGAAATTCGTAAGAAATGCAGTGCTTTTAACAATTAAGCACAATTAATGCAGTAAAGCGGCAATTTTTTATATTTATTTTATTGTCAAATGTGGAATTGTATGCTTGTTTCTATTTATATTTGGAAATTAACGTCAAGTAATAAAATAACAGATTTATTAGCCAACGTTGGATTTTAAATGCAGCAACACTACTACTATAATAATAAGAGTTACGCACAATTAAGCAAATGAGAATAATATTTTTCTAACGAGTAAACGGGACGGCGACTTTGAAATTAAAGAGCGTTCAACGAGTGGATCTTTTTAGAAGGAAACAGTTACGTAACTATTTAGTTTGCATGCAAACTTAGTTTGAGTAAAAAATTAAATAAACAGTCATCAAATATCTATAAATATTTTTAAATTAAATCATAATTTTAGAGTTTAAAATCATAATTTTAGATAAACTTATGCGACTAGCTTATGAGTGGGGAAAAATACTTTTAGTCTGTGTAATGACAATTTTGTCTCTATTTTTTTTTTCTTTCATTTTACTCAATATCCCATTTGTTAATTTAGCTATAAAAAATGTTATTCTAGTAATAATTATCTAAATATTTATTTCTCCATAATTTATTTTTCTTTCAAAAGATATTCTTCATAATTTATTTTTCATAAACTGTTTTTTAAAAGCTAAACCAAACGGACCCTACATATGCTTGTGAACAGGTCTAATTTTAATATCAGTTGCCACCTAGCTGGCTAGCTAGCTGCACATTTGTTGACGTGTGAACACTTATACGTTAGGGTCACCGTTTATGTACATATTAATAAGCAAGTGAGAATTAAAATTTTTTGATAAGGAAACTGGACAACGACAATGAAAAGATTTTCAAACGAGACAAATGGAACTTCTTAGAAAGAAACATGCTACTTATACTTGTGAACTTTGGAATAAAATTGAAGGTAAGTCAGCTAACATCTAGCTCTTGAAATGAACGTACGTACGAGTTCGTACACAGTTCAGCCCAAGATGTTCAATTTATGTTTTTTTTCTTTGGAAAAATTCGAATATGCTTGGATTGCTCTATATCGATGGATACTTGCATATGATTCTCCAGAATTCAAAATTACATTTACCTCCCCAGTATGTATAGTTATCATCGTGGTTGACCTAAGATCGGTGGATATTGAGTTGAGACCCTTGTAATTATCTAAGAATTAATATTTAATAGCTAGTCGAATAAGTAAATTAAATTGTTTAATTACTATGTTAGCAAAGAAGGCAGAATCATCCTGGTGGTCTAGCTGTATGGATCTCAAGTAGAAATAATAGATTACTTCATTGGGACCAAAAGCACAAGACAGATAGGGAGGAAAATCAAGCAAGCATGTCTACACACAAGAGGATGAGTGTGATGCCGCTCTTATTTTTGTTCCTTTTCTTCCACAAACTTCCCTTCGGATTCGGAGCTCTACAAGTTGGTTTCTATGGCTCTTCGTGTCCAAAAGCAGAGTCCATTATACAGCAAGTTGTGCAGCGCCGTATTAGTCGCGACAGAACCCTAGCCGCGTCGCTGCTTCGCTTGCAATTCCATGATTGTTTCGTTAGGGTAAGACACTGTATATAATAATGAAAATTCTTTAGTTCCATCGAATCGCTTACTTTCAATTCGTAAACATATATACGCGCGTGCATGCTAATGAACACGTTAAATAACTGTGCGTGTTTTTCTTCCAGGGATGCGATGCCTCGCTTCTCATAGACACCAAGCACGAGAGGGAACTTTCAATGAAATCGGAGAAAGGCGCTTTTGATAGCTTCTTCCTTCGAGGATTTGATGTAATCGATGAGATCAAAGAAAGCCTGGAAGCCGAATGCCCTTCTACGGTTTCGTGTGCCGATATCATAGCAATTGTCGCCAGAGATGCGTGGGCGTCGCCGGACGACCCAAATATGAGGTTCTCACAGGGAGACGCGATGGCGTTGTTTCAAATGTCACGGAAGTAAAATTACCAGAACCTGATTTTCCAATGAAGCAAGCTCTTGATTCTTTCACCGACGTTGGGCTAACATTAGCTGATATGGTCACCCTTTTGGGTGCTCTCATACGCTTGGTGTTGCCCATTGTGGTTTCATCGAACCTAGGCTTGAACCAAGACCTAGTGGTGGGAATCAATCTGCTGATCACCCTCCAATGGATCCCGTGTTGAAAGCCAAGCTTACCAAGTTTTGTGCTCATGATACTGATCGCCCTGTGTTTATGGACCAAGCCACCCCCTTTGTTTTTGACAATTCATTCTACAAGCAGCTTCTTCTGAGCAGGGGTACATTGGAACTGGATGAACGCCTTGCTTTTGATAATTCCACTATAGCTCTTGTTTCCAGGTATGCTTCAGACAATGAGACATTTCTGCAGAGCTTTGCGAATGCCATTGTCAAGCTGGGAAGCATTCAATTTCTGACTGGAGAGGAAGGGGAGATTCGAAAGAATTGCAGGGCTTTTAATAATCCCAAGTAGAAATAATTATACTTGAGTGACTAGCTAGCTTGCTTCCTGGGAATGTTAAAAACTGTATAATAAGGCCATATAACTATATAGTTCCAATATGGCTCTAGTATCAAACTTATGTTTGCATATCACAACAAAGAGTATTGTCACTGATCTTGCAACCATCTTTCAGATGAGCTTCGCTAATGCCATTATCAAGATGGGTAGACTTTAAGTTCTCGTTGGTAATGCTGGAGAGATTCGCAAGAAATGCAGCGCTCTTAACAATCAAGTACAATTGCAGCAATGCTGCAATTTTTTCTATTTATTAATGTGAAATTGTATTCTCTAGCTTGTTTCTATTTGTATTTGGAAATTAACTTGAAATAGTAAAATAACAAATTTATGAGCCAACATTGGGTTTAAAATGCAGCAACTTTCTTTCTTTCTTCGTTTTTTTCACCACTATACTACTATAATAATAGTAGTTACGTACAATTAAGCAAATGAAACTAATAATTTTTTAATGAGGAAATTGGACAACGACTTTGAAATCGTTTGAACGAAACAAGTGGAACTCTTTAAAAGGAAAATTGTTACTTATACTTGTGAACAGATCCAATTTTAAGATGAAAAGTTAGTATCTTACTAGCTAGCTGTGTATTTGTGGACGTTTGAGCACATGGCAATGATGGCATTGAAGCTTGATTTCTCTAATGTTAGGTCCATTGTTACCGTGATTCACAAACTATATTTATAAATAAATTTGTTGTGTTAAAAAATGTTTATATATTGTATCTATTATCACGTTTTACTAATTTCTTCGTTCATAATTAAACATGATAAATTTTGTCCACCGAACGTTTTATTTAAAGAAAACGCATAAATATCTAAACTTGGTGTATTTTTTAAATAATACTTTGTGTGATTATTTGTCCCATAATCTATAAGGTGTTAGAGACCTTTCCCCAATTTTTTCAAAAAACTATACATTTTTTTATTTTAAACAATATAAAAGTTTGTCCGAGCTCTTGATGACATAGTCTTCTTTCGTCCACCACAAAAGTAAGCATATCGGATTGACATGACATTTTGGAAGGCTCACAAAAAACAAGTGGACCAATCTAGCTAGGAAGAAAAAGAATTATTTTTAGTGTGAACTATGGAATAAATTTGAAGGCAAGCCAGCTAACATCGAGCTCTTGAAATGAACGTACGCAGTTCAACCCAAGACGTTCTATTTATTTTTTTCTTCTAACATTTTCGAAGATGTTTTGGAGATTGCGCTATATCCAGAATTCAAAGAGACGTTTACTTCCCCAGTATGTATAGTTATCATCGTGGTTGACCAAGGATCGGTAGATAATAAGTTGAGGCCCTTGTAATTATTTTTAGTGTGAACTATGGAATAAATTTAAAGGAAAGCCAGCTAACATCGAGTTCTTGAAATGAACGCACGCAGTTCCCCAGTATGTATAGTTATCATCGTAGTTGACCTAGGATCGGTGGATATTAAGGTGATGCCCTTGTAATTATGTAAGAATTAATATTTAATAGGTACTTGAATAATTTAATGACATTGTTTAATTAATATGTTAGCAAAGAAGTCAGAATCATCCTGGGCTAGCTGTACGGATCTCTCAAGTATAAATAATAGATTACTTCATTGGGACCAAAAGCACAAGACAGTTACGAAGGAAACTCAAACAACCATGCCTACACACAAGAAGATGAGTGTAATGCAGCTCTTATTTTTCTTCTTTTTCTTCCGCAAACTTCCCTCCGGATTTGGAGCTCTACAGGTTGGTTTCTATGGCTCTTCGTGTCCAAAAGCAGAGTCCATTATACAGCAGGTTGTGCAGCGCCGCATCACTGGCGACAGAACCCTAGCCGCATCTCTGCTTCGCTTGCAATTCCATGATTGTTTCGTTAGGGTAAGACACTGTATATAATAATGAAAATTCTTTTAGTTCCACTGAATCGCTTTTGCTTACTTTCTATTCGTAAACATACGTGCATGCTGATGAACACGTCAAAATAACTGTGTATGTGCTTCTTCCAGGGATGCGATGCCTCGCTTCTGATAGATTCTAAGAACAAGACATTGATGAGATCAGAGAAAGACGCGGGGTTGGATAGCGTATTCCTTCGAGGATTCGATGTAATTGACGAGATCAAAGAAAGCCTGGAAACGGAATGCCCTTCTACGGTTTCGTGTGCCGATATCATAGCACTTGTCGCCAGAGATGCGGTGGGCGTCGCCGGAGGACCCAAATATGAGGTTCTCACAGGGAGGCGCGATGGCCTTGTTTCAAATGCGGGTGATGTAAACTTACCACAGCCTGAATTTCCAATGAAGCGAGCTCTTGGTTTTTTCACCAATGTCGGGTTGACATTAGCTGACATGGTCACACTTTTGGGTGCTCATACGATTGGTATTGCCCATTGTGGTTTCTTCACATCTAGGCTTGAAGGGCATCAATCTAGTGATCACCCTCCAATGGATCCAGTGTTGAAAGCCAAGCTGACCAAGTTTTGTGCTCATGATGAAAATCGCAAGGCGTTTATGGACCAAGCCACACCATTTGTTTTTGACAATTCGTTCTACAAGCAGCTTGTTCTGAGGAGGGGTATATTGGAACTGGATGAACGCCTTGCGTTTGATAATTCCACTATAGCTCTTGTTTCCAGGTATGCATCAGACAATGAGGCGTTTCTGCGGAGCTTTGCAAATGCCATGGTCAAGTTGGGAAGCATTCAAGTTCTAACTGGAGAGGAAGGGGAGATTCGAAAAAATTGTAGGGCTTTTAATAATCCCAAGTAGAACTAATTATTATACTCGAGTGACTAGCTAGCTAGCTTCCTGAGAATGTTAGAAACTGTATAATAAGGCCATGCATGAACTAACTATAGTTCCAATGACTATAGTATCAAACTTATGTTTGCCTGTCTAAAGTCAGAAATAACAAAAGATAGAAAAATCCCTCATGAAAAGTGTTTGTTTGAATTCTCATCAATCGTTTTTATTTATTGTTTTTGACCAGAGAATTCTCACTGTTACTGCATGTATAATTAATTTACGGATCACAGCTCACAGCTTTGTGTTTATAGGAGAAACAGGTTCATTGATTTTGGCTAAAAGATATTCCATATTCATATATATCTTCCCCCCTTAGTATTTCATAGTTCTACTTGGGATGGGCAAATAAAATTTTATAAATTTAGAATAATAAAAATCCTAAAGTAAGTTTAGTAGTGCATATGAATTCTAGCGTGTAGCTGCTCGAGTGCTCGATCTGAGTGGACGAAGAGGCATTTTACATTGCAGCTTAGGTCCACCTATATTCTCATCATTACTGGATGATATTTATATAAACAAATACGCTGTCTTTTAGTTATTTACTAGTTCATAGATATGATTAAGTTTTGAGTTGGACAGCTTAATTAAAATTCACTGAAGAGAATGCACAAATCTAAAGTTGGTGATTTTCTGCTCATGCAAATAAAAAGTTCATCTTTGAAAGAAAATTCACGACAGAGAAGTTGAAACAACATAAAACTTAATTGGGGAGGAACATTTTTGGAAGATCTTTGGGGCTTCGGCTATATGCGCTTAGTTATGATCCATTGTGTGGTGGACGTTCGATTCCCTTGACTTGAATGCAGTTAACCCCCTAGCAGGATCCGTCAAGAATCCACAGCTTCATTGCTTTAGAATGCTGGCAGAGTAGGCAGAAGGATCAATCGCCGGCAAGCTCTGCTTCTACCCAAACGACTGAATTGCAAGCATGGCTACCCTCAACAAACCAATAACATGAGTCCAATCCTGCTCCTATATATTCTTCTTGATTCTCGTTCGTCTTCTTCCACCAACTTCCCTCTGGATTCTGTGACGTGCAGGTTGGTTTTTATGGCTCTGCCTGTGCAAAAGCAGAGTCCCTTATACAGACACTGGTGCAGCAACGATTCAGCCGCGACGCATCCTTGACTGCCGCTCTTCTTCGCTTGCAGTTTCATGACTGTTTTGTCAGAGTAAGACCGTACGAGCATGATATTAATTGATGTTCACGTTGAATATATATATAACTGCGTTTCTAGTAGGGACGTGCTGCCTCGATTCTGATAGAGTACGCTGAGGGAAGGAAATCAGAACAGGATGCGCGGGATAACTTGCTCCTTCGAGGATTCGACGTAATCGATGATATCAAAGAAATCCTGGAAGTTGAATGCCCTTCTACAGTATCATGTGCTGATATCATCGTACTTGCCGTAAGAGATGCGGTGGCTCTGGCGGGAGGACCCAAGTACGAGGTTCCTACAGGGAGGCGCCATGGCCTGGTTTCCAAAGATTACTTAAACATCATCATTGTCCCAAATTTATCCAATATTAAAATATAATAATTTAATATATTTTATTTTTAATTAGAAAATTATTTACAGGAAACAAGTCACGTTTTATTTTATTTAGAAAAGAAAATAAAACTCTTAATTTAATTTAGATAAATTTTTATTTTTAAATTAAAATGTTTATTTTTAAAAAAAATAAAATAAATCATAATTTTTTTATTTGAGTCATCTAAATTATTATATTTTAATTGGACAGTGTTCATATGACATGTCACTCTTTGAGTATGTAAAGATTTGTCTAAAAAGTTTTACTTTCAAATTGCACTTCATATCAACTACATTTCCGATTTACTTATTTTTTTTTATAAAAACATTTTCAATTTACATGTATTATTTATTTTATAATAAAAGATTAATTTTATTAAACTAAAGTAAAACGACACTGATTAGAAAAAACGCACTTATCATTTATCACTCAGTTCTTTTGTCATCGATAAGTCCAATCCTAACCAAATACTTTGAACTGGTTTAGTGACGTGAATGAGTTTAAGCACAAGTTTTATAGGACATGAAGTCTCTTTGCTATAAAAAATAAATATTAATATATGTTATTTTGATTTGGTGTTTACAAGCTTATTGTTGTCGCAAATTTCCTTTCATTTTTGTAGATAGATCGTTTGAATCTTATTCGAAATTTTTTAATTTAAATTACACTTTTTAAGTAAATAATTCTAATGGGATTTTACATTTTATACTTTAAAAAATAAAATATTGAAATGTAACTATGATACTTAAGCTATTTGAATGAGATATAAAAGCATTTACATAAGATGTTGAAAGTGCTGGAGGGGCTTGAAGCACCCCCTAGTTCATTGAAATTATCATTAATTTACGCTAGCGCTGTTTTGAGCGTGACGTTGTAGTAACTCAGTTTTTCTTTTCAATCACACCTTATAATGATAAACGCAAAAGCAACATTCAAAGTGCTACACATTCCCCAATATTGTTTCTAATTTGGTGTTTCAAAACTGTTCGCATTACATGAAGTTTCCACTTACGAATAAAAGACAAGTTTTACTATAAATTTAAGCTGTTGGAGTTTCATTGGTTAATGTCATTGGATTCTTGTATATAATCAAAGGAAATTGTAGTAGCACTATATATATATATATATATGTATGAGTACTTAATTGCAAATACCAGGCCTAGCTGCCTTCTCTTTTTATATTTCAGTACTTTTTAATTATCATTACGAGTTTGACTAACTAATCACTCCTCATTGTAGTATGAGAGTGTAGGGACCTGCGCCCGCTCTATACATAGAATCCTTCCCTTTCGCCTTACTCAACACAAATATATTCAGAAAGTCAAAAAATGAAGATATCCAATATCATCCTTGTCTTGTTTTTCACGCTTCCCTTTGCATTTGCCCACCTCAGGGTTGGATTCTATCGCAGAAGCTGCCCATCCGCTGAGACTATCGTCCGTCATGCTGTGCACCGGCGCTTCAAACACCACAGATTCATCACCGCCGACTTGCTTCAAATGCACTCCCACGATTGCTTTGTCAGAGTAAGAAACAACCGCCACGTCCAACTCACTCATTCCTGTACTTTTTGTTAACGTTACATTTATGTTACATGTTAATGTTGTCGCTTTGGTTCAATCTCAGGGATGCGACGGCTCCATACTAATAGATCCGAGGAGGGGAAACGCATCGGAGAAACAAGCACCGGTCAACATAAACGTTTACAGCTTTGAGTTGATAGACGAGATAAAGAGGGCCTTAGAGAAAGCCTGTCCTTCCACAGTTTCGTGTGCAGATATCTTAACATTGGCCACAAGGGACGCGGTGGCTCTATAGGGAGGACCCAGATACAACGTCCCCACGGGGCGGTGAGACGGGCTGGTCTCTAATCCTAAGGAAGTGAATGTGCCGAAATCGTCATTCTCAGTGTCTTAGGCATTCGAATCTTTCAGAGCAAAGGGTTTTACATTCAAGGAGATGGTCACTCTTGTTGGAGCACACACGGTGGGATTCACTCACTGCAGCATTTCGGAGCAGGCTGTCCAGTTTTGGAAGGCGTGATCCAACCATGGATCCTGCTTTGGATGCTAAGCTGGTGAGAACGTGTGGGTCGGCGAGACGGCCGGCGAGGAACGATCCTCAGATAGTGTTGGGCCAAAACACGTCGTCTGTGTTTGATAACGAGTACTACAGGCAGATCAGGAAGAGGAGAGGGGTGCTTCATATTGACCAGCAATTGGCTGTGGATAAATCGTCCACAGGCATCGTTGCCGGTTTTGCGGCGAATGGTGAGAGTTTTAAGCGAAGCTTTGCAGAAGCTATGATCAAGCTGGGAAGCGTTGACGTTTTGGTTGGAAAATCTGGGGAGATCAGGAAGAATTGTAGGGCTTTTAATACTCATCATCACTAGCCTAATGTATTTGGCCAATCACGTTCAAATCTAATGGAAACCGTGATCCTTATCAGAGTCTTTATGAGTGGACCCGGATTTATCATTTGTCTCCTTGTATCCCACTCACCTTTCACGAAGATGGCGGTGGGGACTTAGTTATTTTGGACGAATTTGATTTATGTATTTCTTGCTTATTCTTCTTCTTTTGCTTTTTTAGTGCCTTCAGTCTAGGGCATGCAAGGATCTCGTATGGAATGAAAAACATAACTAGTCTATTGTGGCCTTGGCATGAACTTAAAAAGTAGGTGGCAGGAATATTTCAAGCCAGCTGGAGTGAAGCTAGCGTCAACTCGTTATTATAACACCACTAAATGTTTCGAAAAAATTAAAAAAAAAATACAAAAAATGGTTTTTTTATTTGTGATATATATAACATAGAATTTTTAACAAACCACACCCTTTATGAGGCATAAACAATAAATTAATTCATTAGATTCCTTACAACACATCTCGAGCATGGTAAAGTTGCCCACGTCTTGGTCAGAAAGCATCCCGAGTCCCACTCGTCTATATCCTGTTTGGTTCAAAAAATTATAGGGAACATATAGTGTTTTACTCATCATCATCCTCTACATTCATCCACAACGAAATAAAAAGATCCCATCTTCCTTGCTCTGAAATCATGCTAATTAAAAAAAAAATAAACAATGAACAATAATCAAATCACTATGTGATCAATAAGCAGGGTTCGCGGATCAATTTGTGAATCCAGTGGAGCCTGATGTCTTGGTTCAGAGTTCAGACGGTCCGAAAAACGCACCTAAAGACAACCTAATAAAAAACGTTCTTCTTCTTCTTCTTTTTTTAAATGAGTATTTGGTTTGCAAGACGTGGCTGGTTTTGGGAGGCGGGGAGAGCGTGCAAAATACTTGGGCCCTCGAGATCTTCCACTAGCCCGCTCCGGCCCAATTTACCAAAAGGAGACTTTACGGCCTAGTCTAATCATTTCGGAAAGATTAGATAGGGGAATTTTTTTATTATATTTTCTCATTTATTTATTGTTAAATACATCTATTTTGTTAAGTGAAAAAAATACGTCTTATTTATTTGTTGGACTCAAATGATCTTCTGGTCGCCAAAAAAAAAAATCCCCAAGGATGTAGATGGCGTAAAAGGACAGGATGTTCGGTGGAAGGCAAGTAGGCATACCCTGTGAATGATGGTGGCTTGGGATATAAAGTGAAGGCATAATCTCATCATTATTGATTTTTTTTTTAATATTTGATTACGGAAGCATTTAATTAAACCGCTCCATTAGCGTTTTCTTTTTCTAAAATAATGCTCGGGATAGGTCTTCCTTCCCGGATGACCCCAGATGAATTAGTTAATCAAGTTACTTACCCAAACTCATGATTAATATAATTACTTGCATTATCTGTTATTTGATGGCAATGTGATACGGTCATCATCCTCCATTAACAAAACTAGGACAACAGTTGGTGGCGCAAATATTTAAAAAAAAAAAAAAATCACTAAAGTTGCCAACGTGCAGCCCCGTTTCCTCTTGTCGCATCGAATCAAACACACACACAAAAAAAACGAATGTCCAAATCAAATCTTAGTTGTTTATAATTATTTACTTTCTTAATAAAATATTAAAATATTAAATTTGAATCAAATAAATTCATCTTATCTGTTTCCATAAAAAAAGAGAAAAAAGTGAATAGAGAGTGAAATAAAAAAGTATTAAAACTGCACTCGTGCATTATTAATTCCCTGTCTTTGTAACTGTGTCAGCGTCAAAACTTGAATTTAGTTACTATCCCCTAACTATTAATAATTAGAATGTAAGTTATCCATATTTAATTTGTGTAATTTTTTAAGATAATTTTATGGTTGCGGTTTTATTTGAAATTAAGAAACGATTAGGCTGTATTCCCAAATGGCACCGATTCAATTCATCATGTGGTAATTTACAGGACCTATCACTGGATCCATGTGGTTCCATAGATCTGTTTCAGTTAAGATTAAATGAAACCCATCGAATTACTTTCTCAAGAAGTGGGTTTACATGATATTATGTCTAATAATTTTGATTTGGTTTAGTAGTTCACATTGATACATTGTATGTTTACATTTTTATTTTCAATATTTTCAGAATACTATACTTATAAAGTTTGAAATCATATTAAATAATAAATGTTGATTGTATTAAGTGCGGAAACACCCAGTCACGGGAAGAAGTTGAGGCGGCCATCCATTTGGAACGCGATCAGAATTCAACATGCGCCCACGTGTTGTCCACAGGACAGCTTTCTTTCTCGGTTTTTTTAAGAAAATACCACCAGCAGTTGTAATTTACCACGCTGTTTTCTTTAACAAAGCCAATATCATCTCTCAAGAACATATATTTAATTGGTAATGTGAGTAGTTATATATAATAATCATCAAATGAAACCTTATATAAGAGCGTGGTCCATGCATGGATAGACACAGAGCATATATGTGTCGTCCTCCATCTTTGACCGCACGCCATTTGGTGGCTCTCTTCTTCTGCTCCTGATTCACGTGCCAGCTGGACGCCGCACTTTTGTACTTAATCCCTATTGCTTTACATGCATCACTTACCACCTTTCCACCATCATTCCTTCATTCTCTACTCTCAATTCCTCTTCACTAAAACAATTCCAAATCTGTTATATTATTTCTATTGACTTTTCTGAATTAAGCAGCCAGACAAATATCAGTCCCATTCTTGTTTTTTGCCATTGAGATGCCTATCCATCAATGGTTCTTTGCAAATAAGAAATTTGATCAAGAATCGTTGCCCTGTGGGGACAAGGTTTGTTGCTACATGCGGCAATTCTTTTATATTTCTTATTATACAGGCCATCAAACAAAATACGTCACCCTCCTTGAATTGCAAGGCGCACCAAGATTCGTCCTCAAAAACCATGCCCTTCTTTTATATATTCGCCTTCTATCCCCATCATGTTTGACTTGTGAGAGACTTCCTGCCACCTTCCATGCTTCCACTTTCTCTATATATACCCTTCTCATTCCCCCTCCTCCACACACACTAAACACACAGCCATCTCTCTTACATACTCTCACAAAGCTGTTAAACATGATCAAGTTATTCCCTTCCGTTCTCATCTTCCTCTTCCTCCTTCCCCTCGCATTTGCCGACCTCAGGGTTGGCTTCTACACCAAATCCTGCCCTTCTGCCGAGGCCATCGTCCGTCGCATTGTGCAGAAGCGTTTCAACCGTGACAGATCCATCACTGCCGGCCTCCTCCGCATGCACTTCCATGACTGCTTCGTCAGAGTAAGAACTTGAACCATCCCTATCCTCACCTTAATTAACCTCGCACCTTTTTCTTCTCTCATGCTAATGTATATATGGGCGTGTTGATGCCATGGCTTCAGGGATGCGACGCCTCCATACTCATAGATCCCAAGGGCGGAAAGGGATCTGAGAAACAGGCGGGAGCCAATGCATCGGTTCGAGGATATGAGTTGATCGACGAGATAAAGAAAGCCTTAGAAAAAGCCTGTCCTTCCATAGTTTCATGCGCAGACATCATCACACTCGCCACAAGGGAGTCTGTGGTTCTAGCGGGAGGATCCTCATATGCCGTTCCCACGGGCCGGCGAGACGGCCTCGTGTCTAATCCCAATGAAGTGAACGTGCCCGGACCTTCGTCCTCGGTGTCGCAGTCCCTCCAATCGTTCGCAGCAAAAGGCTTGACGCTGACTGAAATGGTGGCTCTTTTGGGAGCTCACACGGTGGGCTTCACTCACTGCAACTTCGTTCAAGGTCGATTGTCCAGCTTCGGATCTCGTGATCCTGCGATGGACCCTGCTTTGGATTCTCAGCTGGGCAAAACGTGCGGGTCATCAAGCAGGCCGGCGAGGAACAATCCACGTTTGTTTTTGGATCAGAACACATCGTTCATTTTTGATAACGAGTTCTATAACCAGATCCTTAAGAAGAGGGGACTACTCAAGATCGATCAGAACCTGGCTGAAGATGCATCGTCCAGAGGCATTGTTTCGGGTTTTGCGTCCAACGGTGGTAGTTTTATGCAGAGTTTTGCGAATGCCATGATCAAGATGGGAAACATTGAGGTTTTGGTTGGAAACGCCGGAGAGATCAGGAAGAATTGCAGGGCTTTTAATCAATAATGATCCAACATTCTGCTTGGTTCGTTCATTATTTTGTTTCCCAAATAACTGGGGTTTCAACGCTGTCTAATAGCATCATAAGTAGTATCTTTAATTAAGATACATATATCACTTCGATGTTTTTGAATATCGGATTTGTATTTCTTATTTCAACATGTAATAAAGAATTCCTTAAGTGATACAAACAACATTATTCTGTCACCGAAACAAGGAAACGTACCATATATACATACACACACACACACATATATACATATATATATTCTCGACTAATAGTTAATAGCTTTATTTTGACTGATTGCCTTCATTCGTCTCTCGTGTCACGGTTCCTGGCACGACCACATGCAAATGTATCACATTTGTCTTTCCTCCTGACCTTCCACAATATAATTATCTAGAGATTGATAATTTAATTTAACTAAACTGTCTGACCATTCGTGTGTGTGTGTGTGAAATCGAATATTATTTTAAATGTTAAAAATAAATAGCTCTCATAAATTTTGAGTTGTGTGTAAAGAAATAACCTTTAAAACACAAAGGCTCCCTTAGCATTGTATTTCGATGAATACACACACATAACTTTACCGTCAATTGTTAAATTGTTTCATAGAAATTGCGGTATCAGATTAGGTATTAGAACTTCATTAATTAGGCGGTGTTTATTGTGTTATGCATAAAAGGTGTTTAGAGAAAAATCCTTATCTTGGTCAATGTCTAGTTATGTACACATTATTGCAAAATGATTGCCTCCACTCTCCATAGAATCTGAGGAAGAATATGATTTGGCAGGAGGGACGATTATTGGAATGATTTTTGCGGGAATCTTGCATAACGCAGGCATGCCACTTTTCTTGCTGAGTTAAGTGTACATACATCTCAACTCACACACTATGGGGAAGTCAACGAAGAGCAGTTTATTCAGCGGAAAGAGGATAATTTCAAGGGACTTACCTGAAAGATACAGTAAACTTGAAGCAGCAGGTGACCCATTGGCTAGCTATAGCAAAGGCACCGGTATGGGCACTCATCTTTATCAGGTCTGGATAGGTCAGATGTAATTTTTTTTATGCTTATTTTTTTAAAAAATTATTTTAATGAGTACAAAATTTAAAATGTTGGGCAACCCAATATCCCCAAGCTCAGCTGCAAATGGAGAAAAATGTCGTATTTGGAAAGAAAAAAAAAGAAGGAAAGAGACACTATTTTAGGCATGATGGTGGAATAATGATATTAATATCATCGCAAGTCGGATAGGGTGATGGGGAAGGGACCCACTTATACAAGATTCTTTCGCCCCGTTTTTTTTTTTTTGCCAACAAGAGTGAAAGATATGTTGGGCCACTGTACCAAAAAAGACACTTTGGGCCATGAGAAGCTGTTCACTATCCTGCAAAGGTTATGGGCTATGATGATTCATCCATTTAGGGACACCAGCCCACTACTTATATTCCAGCCAGCCATCCACAACCTCTTATTTCCCCCTTTACTACCCCAAATTGATTCCTTAACTTTGCCATCCCTTCATCTGTAATCGCCTTTTGCAAATGAGAATAAATAATTATTAAGAGTCTGCGGTATACCATTATAACTCTCTGCTTTTACAAAATAATTTTTTTTCCACTGAAGAACATTTTCTAACCTAATACTGGCATTGTTACTCTTAGATGATGATTTTTTGTACCAATCATTGTTATTTTTATAAATTAAACGCAATATGTCATCAGTTAAGAATGTTTAATTTTGTCAACATTTAAAATCTTATTCTCGGCACATTTATTTTGTGAATGAATACTACTCTTGAACAAAGCACAGAGTAACGTAGCGTTTGAGCGAAAGTTGATTTTATGTGGTATCAACTTGATATATAGTCAGTGTTGACTATAATTTGATATGAACTGCTGTTAGCACCCAGAAAGAATAAGGTGAGAAAAGAGTATGGCGCGGGTTATGAAGTTGGAGAGGGGAGAGGCCAAAGCATTGATTTGGAGGGTAGCGAGGGTTTTGTAGTTTATAGGAAGCAGTACGAGAAGCACGACAGGCTGTCATTCACAGTTAACAGAGCTCAGTCAACAGCCCCACAGTGTAGATTCCTATGCCTTTGGCTTCTTTTTATATATATATATATATATATATATATTATGAGTAGACATTTCCAAGTCGATAACAGCACTCATTTTTCCATTTTTGGCAAAACTCCAACACTCCTTCATTTCCCTTCTCACTTGCAAGCTAAGTGCCAACCTACCCACCTTCCAATACTCTCTTTCTTCGTTTACTATTTTTTCCAACCCCACTATCTCTCTTTCTACTTTCTCTCCATTCCCATATACATCAAAAGAGGAACTGTCTCTATATCCTCTAGTTTTTCTTCTGGGGCACATGAATTCAGCATTTCCCGTGTTCGAATGCCCCTTCTTCAGCCTCCTTATAATTTAAACAGAAACTACTCATCTACCTACCCCCCCCCCCCTCTCTCTATATATATCATTTTCTTCATCAATATTATTCACCCAGACATGCATTGTAATTGTAATTGGGATGGAACCACGTACAGATAATAATGCTCTGCGCCCGCACCTTATCAGTAGAAGCACTCTTAAAAGCTAACACCAGAAGATTGCATTAGAATTCAAGCTTATAATTTGCGACTAATTAAGCCTCTCTCACTTGATAACCTAACTTCTATTTATGTCCTCACGATTAACTTTTTTGGCCCGCGCACACATGAAATTCTTCTTATAATAATTACTCAAGTCATGTTAATTCGTATCCATGTTTAGTTTAGGAACCGTTTGACCGTGAAGGGAACTTAAGACCGGCCAGCACCAGGGTAAAAAGCCACATAATTAACTACTGAAATAACTCTGAGATTGTTCATTTTTATATATATTGCTCATGATTTTAATTTATCCTGTCGGATAAACGACGAACACCCTGGGGGGTTTTCAGAAAATGGAACAAAGCGATCGGAATCACCGAAAGATTGACCTGCATGCTTATTTTCACAGAAAAGCAGGCGAACAGCAGAATTTTTATTACACATTGTCTGATCATTGTATAAACTATATAAGAAGCAGCGAAAGCAGAAGAAAATAACGCCAATATTGTGAATGTGTAGTGCACAGAAAACAGCAAGGGCGATGGAAACTAGAAGTGTTCGAGGTTTAAGCCAACCCTTGATGACACTGTGGTTTAAATATAAAAAGGAGGTGTGCAGAGAGAGAGAGAGAGAGAGAGAGAGGGCACTGTAAGGAGTGTGTTCGCATTAGCGTCACTGGTAATAAATTATTGCACGATTTCTCGACCCACCCTTTGGATTTTTGCTCTTTTTTTAATTAGTTCTTCAGATTATTTTTGCTTTCTCCTTTACTCCGTCCCAGCTTTCCATGCATATCTTCACATGCACTTGCCTTGCCCTAAACCCTAATCCCCTTCTCTTGTATTCTTGCCCCAAAACCACCTTCCTTCTCTCACTCGCCATCCATCGCGCAACTATGTATATTTTTCTTCTTATATATTCTTTTAATCTTCAGCCAACTAGTGGTGAGTACAATTAATACACAGCAATTGTATTAATTTAAGTTTGTGCGCTCTCTTGTTGAAGAAAGGAGTTACTAATTAACTCTGACCATGGAATGTAAGTTACTTGGTCAAACGCAACCTTCCCCGATTTTGAGCTTCTCATTATTTCTTTAATCAACCATCTCCTCATGCACTCAATATTCTAGAGTTTTACTGTCACAAACGCGTTTCACTTTTGAACCATTTATAGATATATATATTCCTTCCAGCTAGTTATCCCACGAAAAGGATGCCACCATTGAATAATGTGAATGTGGGGGTTACAAGTGGGACTAGTTCTTGACAATTTACGAGGATGTATGACCCCATATAATATATCTATATATATATATATGTACACCTAATAGATCACTCAAATTATACATGAGCTTAATTACCCTCGATTCAAATAAAGTTTCAACTTAATCAAGTTTAGCCATCCATAATCGGTAGTATATGGCCGCATCAATTAAGCTGTCAATATACGGTAGTATTGCGTGACAAAACTACAAATGAAGTATATTTATATCATAGGAAAAAATACCAATAAAACAACATATATATCAGATAGAACTGAAGAAAGGAAAGGAAATTATTTGGCATACTAAAAAATTTGTCCACTTACAGAAATCGACACAAGAAGCATGAAGCCCCTATTTAGTAATGTTTTATATATCCAGAGATGAAAGATTGACGTGTCATTTTGGGGCTTTAGATAATGATGAAGGAAAGAATAGAAAAGGGGAGCGATCCTATAGATCTTTTCCAACACATCAATGAGTAATGTTGGGGCCGGAAGAGTGTTGAATATAATACCAGAAAGATCTATTGAGCATACAATTAGACTTAACATTATCATATTTTTATCCAAAACCTTCAAAATTTGAACAAATTTTATATACCGTTCTTATTTTTATTATGAAAATTTTAAATTAAAATATGATGAAAATATAATTATCTAAAATAATACACGTGGTCATGATTTTTGCATAGATCACTCTGATATATAATTATTTTTTAATCCTAAATATGTAATACCGATTTCCATCGAACAGAACGAGGATTCTGAGGGGAAATTAATCGAGTTAATTGAAGAGAAATATATGATGCAATTCTTTTCTCTCTCCACTTTCTCCAAAATACTGTAGGCTCTGGTAAGTAGTGAGATTCCCACAGCCCACTGTGCCCCACCTCTTTTTCACCTCAAGTGGCTGTCCTGAATAAGATTGCTTGTCCTGATCAATAAGATTATACATCTTATCTAACTGAGCTGAGTAAAATGGTTTCTCGAAATAAAATTTCTGACTAATTTAATTAAAATATTAATAATTGAATCAATTGGCCTCATGTTCATTTATTTGAATATTGGTTATGGATAATAATGTTTAACTTTATTATAATTCATTGTTTCCATGAGAAATGAAAATTCAATTATCTATTAAATGATATAAAGAGATAATGAAAATACTAATCAGCACGTATAAGACGAGGAAATCATGATTAAGTGAGTTTGAATATATTGTCTGTTAATCTCATCGTGGTATAAAATGGCATTACCGAGTTGAATAACAATTTCCTTCGCGTGCGTTATCATTAGCTTAAATTATAAAACACAAGTTAAAAAAAGTGCTTTGAACCTTTTCAAGTATCAATGAAGGACTCCTGACCAATACAAGACCTTAGACCTTCGTCGTTAAGAAGCAAGGGAGTTTCTCTTTGAACGCGGGTTTTGGGGAGTTCCGTCTGTTTCAAGAGGGGGGGGGGGGGAATCATAAATACATATTAAATTAAGGATAAAAATTATGCTCCACTACTGCCTGTATAGTCCATCCTTTTATAATGGGTAAAAGTAGAATATAAACCCTTACCAATAAACACGTGTCGATTTAACTGGCGCCATGAGCTCCCACTGTGTGTCTTTATAGCTTATAAACCCAATATAATAATAGTAATTAATATATATCCACGTATAATAAGCTTATTTTTTTAAAAGAGACTAGAAGCTCGTTTGGTGGGAAAACTAAGAACCTATCAAATTAACTAAACTAAACTGAGTATACATATAATTAGAGAGGAAGGGTATAACAAGGAGGGAGAGATGAAGGGCGGTTAGGTAATTCGAGAGGGTAGTAATAAGAGTAATGTATTTATATATACAATGAGGGAGTATGTTGGGAATATAAATAGAGAAGGGAGGCAAAAGCATATAATATATAATTTGCCTAGGTTTCAGCTTCGGAGAGATATCTTAATAGATTGAAGTACCGTGTTGTACTTAGGCATGGAAGATCAAGCTGAGGGGCAACAACAGGAGACCAATACTCGGAGCGAGCCGGTGAGGTCAAGGTGGACTCCCAAGCCTGAGCAAATCCTCATCCTTGAATCCATCTTCAACAGTGGCATGGTTAATCCTCCCAAGGAGGAAACCATCCGCATCAGAAAGCTCCTCGAGAAGTTCGGCTCCGTCGGCGACGCTAACGTCTTCTACTGGTTCCAGAACCGCCGCTCCAGATCCCGCCGCCGCCAACGCCAGATGCAGGCCTCCATCGACCAGCGAAACCAGCTTCAGCCTCAGCTTGGTGTTGCAGGTGCAATTCCTTATGATCATCATCATCAACCTCTCACCACCTCCTCCAATACTTCTTATCCACTTCCTCCTGTTACAACTACCGTGCCTCTTGCCGCCGCTTCTCCGTCTTTCCTTGATCTCTCCGGTTCGTCTTCTTCTTCTTCTGGCATGCTTGCCGGCCAAGAAGCCCTTGACGGTCTTTTCTCGGTGGCTTCTCAAATGGGTTTCCCCGAATTTGATCACACTTCTGCTGCTTCTTCGGCTCTATACCCTCCCCCAACTCATGCTTCCTCCTTCAACTATCATTCTGGTAATTATTGCATGTCTGTGTTTCTCCATCATGTTAATCAAAATAGTCCTTCTTTTAAATGTATTTAACTATATATCTATGTTAATTAATTTTCCTCTTCCTCTAACACAGTTAAATAATTATTCTGTCTTGAGCCTTGCTTCTATCCATTATAAAACAACCCGCCACTTAATTTAAGGCCGTCCTAAAGAGTACTGCGGGAATCTTTAGTAATAACTATCATTGTGTATGCAGTGTATTTTTTTACAGAATAAAGTTGCAACTTTTTCGTGATTTGACACTTCTTTTGCCTTAAAGTTGTAAAATTTTTCTGCGAAAAAAAATCAGCTGAATTTCCGGCATCAGTTTCTATTTCTGCCTTTCAATTCCCCCACTCTCTTATCCTCGAGTTTCCTTCCAGACTTCTTTAGAAAGATTTCCAAACCCTATCAGCTTTCTTGGTTACTTGGTAATTCCATCTCTTTGCCAAATGACAGCAATCTTGTTGTATGCTCACAATATATATATATTACAGATCGATACATTTTTTTTTTTGCTTAAAATGATGAGGTGATGAATTAATGAATTCGTCGAGATATATATATATATATAGTTCATTTTTTGCTTATTTGATATGTCAGTTGGCCCGGAAAATTGTACAAACGGAAAACAAAGGTATCTGTTGAAGATTTAAACGGCGCCTGTCTTAATTTTCCTATGATATGTTGCTGACTTTTTAACTACCGGGTGGGGATTTGGGGCACTGGAATTTCAGGACTGATCACAGTGTTTATCAATGGAGTAGCAACAGAAGTTCCAAGGGGAGCATTGGACATAAAAACAATGTTTGGGCAAGACGTAGTGTTAGTTCATTCCTCCGGAGTTCCCCTTCCCACCAATGACTTTGGTTTCCTGATGCAGAGCTTGCAGCATGGCGAAAGTTACTTTCTGGTGATTACCGCATATATCTCCAATTTATTTCTATGATTAATTCAGTGCTCGTATATATTTGTGTTCTTTCCATATCATTAATTTACTCCTATGAGAATCTGGAATTTCGTTTACGTACAGGTCTCAAAGCCAACATAATTAAGTATGAACACAAGCAACTAGCAGCAATGGGAGCTTCCTTTTATGTTTCTCCAAATTAAATTTCCTTTGTCGGCAATCCCTTTTTCTTTTTTAAACCCCCTCCCCACAAATTCAGAGATCTTTATATATGTGGTTCAAATAATAGAGTTCTATTATATGATTAAAGTCTACAGAAGTCCATGTCGATATCTACACATATATTCTCGTTCACACAAACACACAGTTTTTACATCTCTCTCTCTATACATAGAAATACCCACGCAGAGAGATGAAAGCAAAGGTGTACTGTGCAGCAATATGTAGTTCATTAGTTTCCATTTGTTTCTCAATTAGTTTTTAAGTATACATCAGTTATGACTGATAAGATTATTAAAATAATTACATTGTTTCATCCTTAATTAATAAAGATGTCGTGACATGGTGTGGGACCAAAATGAAAGAGCAATAAATTCAAGTGGTCAAAATTGTTGGAGCGATATGTTAGCTAGCAGAGCTTAATATATACATGGCGTTGCCATTGTGCAGTAGTTTCTTCAAAAAATGGCGTAGTACAATGTTAATTACTTAATACTCCTCGCACATCACGGATTAAAAAACATAAAACGATGGCAAACAGTAATAATTATAATACTTAAATAGAAACAGAAGGAAGATGTAACCCGTAAAAGCGAGAAAGAATATTCAAAGTGGTTCTTTTATGGTTGGAAGCATTCACGCACACAAACACACGTATGTCTATCTTTTCCCCGCATCCATTCCCTTCTCAATGAGCAAAATCAGGTAAAGGCCGACATATATGAACCTTCGTTTTAGGAAGACTACGTTTCAATTTTTTTTTTCAAAAAAAGGAGCGCCAAAAATTATTAATTACTCACTATGCATTGTAATAGGCCAAATAAACTAACATATATATATAGATCGGGAAAATTAAAAGAAAACGGCAAGGAGGGTTGCTTGTTCTACAACTTATCATTCATGATGTTCGTTTCAACTCTTCCCCTCGAAATGATTCGATTACCGAACTTTCGATCAATAATTATCTTGATTAATTATAAGGACTGAGACTGTTAACAAAATCACAATGTCCGGTCCAATAATCAACCAAACTATAATTTGGCCACTTGAAGCTAACTTGAGTAATAAGAGTGGAGTGAGGTGTTGCAATAGTCAACATGTTCAAACTCTTCTTATATAATAAAAAAAAAGAATCAAACACACATATTTAGATTGAACCAACCGAACCATCCAATTCTGAATGAGAATGGAAAGAAAACAATGATGTTTTATATAGTCTATATATGTAGTTAAATATACGGGTGACAACGACGAGGCTACATATATACCAAGCAGGTTAAGCTTTTGGTTTCTGATATATATACTAATTAGCGCAGGAACAACGCACCAGATAAATTACCGCAGATATATAGCTTATTAATCGCTGTCATGCGGTGTTGACTATTATAATGAAAAGCAAGATGATGGTTAAGATGAAGAATAAAATGAATAATTTGGTATTAATTAATCAGTGGGACGCTTAAAATGAATGGCTTAATTAATTGAGGGAGTGCATGGGCAATGGGTGGGTTGTACGTGGGATTGGAATGAAAATGTAATATATATTAATTCTGAAGATTGGTCCCCACACCGACCAATATAACCAATGCGAATCGGACGGATGTTTGTAACACATTTCTTGGATTCTTTTCAAGTTTTGTAATAATCTCATCAGAACATTAAGGCTGGGCACACTTACATAGAAATACCATGTGAGTAATCTAAGTCTTTCGGTTGTCATGTCAATAAAAATTACGAATATCTGCATCCCTATGTTAGATTCTGTTGTGCATACTTGCAGCTGATTATTTAAATTAACATTATTTTGTATTGACCAGCAGGCAGAGTTTAGAAAATCCACCATGGGCATCTCTTCATATGGTTGTACGGTGCACATAACTTTTCCCCTCCTAATCCAGCTTGGATTAATTGTACTTGGGTGATTAATTGCTTTTACACGTAAAGCTCTTTTCTTGCCTATTTTGTGTACTGAAGTTCACGAGACTGTGATCTTGATTCTTGTCTCGAAAATAAATAAGTTCACTTCAAAGTATTGACATTGGGATGATGGTTTTTTTTTCCATAGCTGTTGAACGTACATGATCTCGCGCACAGGTTTTCAGGAAATTGATCACTGAGTATTGACCATGGAGTGAAGAATACATATATCAGCGTTATAAATCACACTATTTAATTGGAAGAATATGGATTATTTCTCAAATGTCTTACAAGATGGCAAAATACGGCTTCATAGATGAATTTTGATAGGTCCTTGCCTTACATGTCCTCAGAGTAAATGTATATACAGTTAGAACTGACACTAAACAGGTGAACTTTTCAACCCATAACATATACAAGGTATATAGTTCAACAGAGGGAAGGAAGAGGAAGAACTTGATAAATGTCCCCATGTTTTGACTGGAAGGGGGAGGGAAATAATAATATTCTATTAGAAAACACCCCTATCACTAATTAGAAAACAAATTAAAACAATAAATCAGACGATATAAGAGTTGATTTGCAATTAGCACTAAAGAACTGAAAGAACAATGAATACCTAGACGGATTAAAACAAAAGAATGAGTGAACGCGACTAATTGGCTCCCAGGGAGATTAAAGATGATAGTGAAATTAAAACATACCATGAATGAAGATATCTTAGTAATTGTAAATACTGGCTACCCTACTTCTCCTAAATCGCCCAAATATTAGTTTTTTACGTTGTGAGAGAAACTAGTAAACTCAATCTCTTTAGTTTTTTTCTTTTATTTTTTGAAAAAAAGAGAGAAACCTTATTGGGCCCGATAGCAAACGACCAGCAATGAAAGGAATTCGCTGACAATTGGACGACGATGAGCCCGGCCCAATGCACGTGGGAATGAATTCCAAACGGCGTCAGATGGCCGCCAATAATAAAAGGAAGCCGCCATCAAATATAACGGAAACGAGTCTCCGTCAGTGGGGACACCTTATGCTATGCGGCAACGGCGACCAAGGTGTCTCGAAAAACGAGAAAAAGTTCACTTTGTATTCACCACCCCTTCTCCTGCTATAAACTAGCAAGACTGTCCCTTTCCATACGCATCTATCTCCCTCCTCTTCTCCACCGTATTTTGAAATATTTTTGATCAGTTATTTATGACTACTACTTTTAGCAAAGAGTTATTTATGAGTTATAAGATATAAATAATACGGTTCATATCCAAAAAAGGTATGGTTTAGTTATAATTATAATTTTACTCATGGGTGGTGTGATTGGATGGTCCGAGAAAAACCGAAACTGAAAATGTTGTTATTTGAAATTGAAGTCACTTCGTCGATGTTAATAAATTACACACTTTGCCTATCACATAGATATGTCTTTTATCATCTGTTATTTTGGACAATATAAACAATTCGGTTGACAAAAAAATTGATTCGCTACCTGTTCACAAAGAAAAAGATTATCTTTGACTAGAGAAAAAGTTACAAATTAGGTGTAATAATCTGCAAGTAATTAAACATTGCCATTGATTTTTCATAATATATTTGAATATTGACAAAGCGATGGTTAAGATTATTATATACCGCGTAAAGATGGTGCTAAAAACATGCGGGATATCGATGAACCGGTAGCGGTCAAATCTGGGAGTTAATGAAGCAAAATTGAGATTGCGGATAACAATAAGTTTGTTAGAGGGTTAGACCCCTTTTGTATTTTGCACCGGCATGTATAGAAAGAAACATACACCTGAGTCGGAAATTAAGGTCACGTTTTTCAGAATGTAGAAACAGAGACGGAGGTGTAGGTCCCTGTGGGGTAATGAGCAGGGAGTGGCCCCAGCGCGATTATTAATTATAATAATATGACTCCTCAGGTTCCCTCGCATTTAATGGAGTTTTAAGGGTAGAGGCAGCAGAGGGGAGAAAGAGAGAGCAGAGCACAGCACCCTTGTCGATGGTCACTTTAATTAGCAATGCCTGTAACCCCTTGGTCAAACTACTACTGCTACTCATGCACACTCCCTACCACTCGTACTTCCCATTCCCTGATACCCCCTGCTCCTGATTCCCAAAATGCCAAAAGCCCACTCAACTTATAACTCTCTCACCTCTCTCCCTTCTTTTTTTTTTTTGCTCCTTTCCCCCTGTTGTTTCCCTCTGTTACATTTCTTGTTCGGCTAGCTTTTCCCTATTGCGAAACTAACTGTACACACGAGCTCCCTGCCCCTGCCGATTCACTTTCCTGCTCCTTCCAACCCGCTTTTGTTTGTTTCACTCCTTGTCTTCATGCGCCAGTTCCCACCCCCAGAAAATCAATGAATACCACCTCTATCTTATCTCCCACGTTTTCCCTTCCCCCTGAATGTGACAAATTGTTCCTGTTGGTTCCCACTGACTCGCTCGCCGATACTTCCGATTTTGAATCCGAATTATTATTCGATTGCCCCACACCCTTCCCCTTTCCCCTGCCTCCACTATTTCCTCCTGCAATAATCCAACAACCACCATAAGCTTACGATTCAAGGCTCCCGGCCTGACAACAGAGACTAATAATACACACAAAAAATATATACTCAAGCGTACCGATCGGTGTTCCCTGGCCTGGGCTCATATTAGAGCAAAAGGGAGAGGGTTTGGCGGACGAGGGAGTGAGTGAGAGATTAGTGCAGGTTGAACCAGACTCGTCCCTGGTGCTTGAGATGCTCGATTCACTGCCTGTATTGTTGGTTAGGCTGAGTTTTAATCCATTTGCAATATTGTCCTCAGAAGAAGTGGGTTTCCTCCTCCTGAAAACGTTTGACTGTTCTCTCTGCCTCCTCGCCACGATCACGTGCCAGTGGTTCTTCACCGCATTATCGGTCCTCCCCGGGAACAGCCTCGCAATCAGAGCCCACTTGTTACCGTACGCCTTATGAGCGCCCAACAGCCTCTCCTCTTCTTCCTCGGAGAAAGCCCTCCTGTTAATCCTAGGATCCAGCTGGTTAAACCACCTCAATCTGCAACTCTTACCTGCCAATCCAAACATTTTTTTTTTGGGTACAAAATGGACTTAAATCGATCTCCCCATCTCATAGGCACTCAAGATAATCAACGCAAAAAAATAGAGGACAAAGGAACTTTTTGCAGCTTTTTTATTGGTAGAAATGGTTTACCTGATCGTCCTTGGAGATGCTCGGCGATCAAGTTCCAGTTTTGAGGACCATACTGAGCGACCAGCTCTTTGAGCTTGGCATCTTCACCGGGCCTCCAGTGGCCTCTGGCACAGAGCTTCGTGTAGCCACTCTTGCCGGCATCCGGCCTCTTAGCTTCGGCTTCTTCACTAAGTTTCAAGGACAGGCCGTCCGTCTCGACCAGGAAATGGCCGTCGACTTCACCGACGCTTTTTTCTGCAGCTCTGGACCCCATGAAGGAAGGGTTCAGAATCTGGAATCCAATCCCAGATTTGTAAGACTCGTTCTCACCGGGATGACCACCTATGGCCCCAAAAATGGGAGAGAGTGGGTACTGGGGAACTAGAAGAGGAGCGGAGGGTAATTGTTTTATAGCCCCGCGGAAACCGTCGCCTCCATTTATGAAGTGATGAAAACTCATGTAGGATGATGACCCGGAAAAGCAGAAGGGAAAGCAACGAAACTAGAGAAAAGCGGAAAGGCTCCGAGTTCCGATTAAGTGAATTACTTTCGACAGGGAACTAAGAGAATGGCAGAAGCAGAGAACGGTTCCGTTTCTTATATTAGTTAGAAAAAAAGAAGAGGACGCGAGAATCAAGAAAGAAGGGAGGGAGGTGGAATTAGCGTCATTGTTGGTGTCGCACCTCTCTCGCCCCCATGAGGAGAACAGTGTGGGAGACGGGAGGGGATGGAGCTGGTGGGGTTGAGTTATAGGTACGAGGATCAAAGAAAGACGAACGTTTTAAAGGAGGTGGAATGGCAAAACAAGAGTCCATTTTTATTTATTTATTTATTTATTGAAAAGAGGGATTAGTGAGAACAGAGTAATAAATAATAATACGAGTAATAAGGGAAATAAGGAAGGCGGAGGATATTGTGGGGTGGACTTCAGTTTCCATTTTGAAAATCAAGAGGAGGTGAATATAAAATGATGAAAAGGGAGGGGTGATTGGGAAGTGATGAGTGGAGGAAAAGTCAGGGGAGGGGAATCGATAAGCGCTCGTGTGGGTTGTCATTAAGTGCCTTTGGGGGAGCGTTTGAGAATGAATTCTGGGGTAAAATCTCGGTTTGAAAATTTTTTACACAAACAACAATTTTTGTTGAGAATTGATTTTAGACAAAACCTCAGTTTGAAACCTAGGTTTTGAATAAGCTACTAAAAATAGCTTTTTCTTTGAAACCTAGGTTTTGGATTATCCAATTACTATTATACCCTTACTTTTTCTTACACTCTCTCTCCTCTCTCATCTTTTTTTCTCTATCATCTCTCCTCTCTTTTCTATTATCTCTCCTCTCTCTTCTCTATCATCTTTCATCTCTCTTACTTTTAATCATATCATACCCTTTTTAGTAATTTACTCATATAAAAAATGATTCTACTACTAATCATCCAAACATCTTTATTCCCAAAATTTATTCTTCCCAAAATCTATTATACCCAAAATCTATTCTCTAGAATCTATTTTTCCCAGAATCTATTCTCTAAAAACTAATCCAAACACACCCTAAGTGCCTGTTTGGGGGAGCATTTGAGAATTAATTCTGGGGCAAAATCCCGGTTTGAAAATTTTTTACACAAACAGCAATTTTTGTTGAGAATTGATTTTAGACAAAACCTCAGTTTGAAACCTAGGTTTTGAATAAGCTACTGAAAATAGCTTTTTCTTTGAAACCTAGGTTTTGGATTATCCAATTACTATTATACTCTTATTTTTTCTTACACCCTCTCTCCTCTCTCATCTTTTTTTCTCTATCATCTCTCCTCTCTTTTCTCTTATCTCTCCTCTCTCCTCTCTATTCTCTCTCCTCTTTCTTCTCTATCATCTTTCATCTCTCTTACTTTTAATCATATCATACCCTTTTTAGTAATTTACCCATATAAAAAGTGATTCTACTACTAATCATCCAAACATCTTTATTCTCAAAATCTATTCTTCCTAAAATCTATTATACCTAAAATCTATTCTCTAGAATCTATTTTTCCCAAAATCTATTCTCTAAAAACTAATCCAAACACACCCTAAAACAAGTGGGAATGGTGGGTTAGGGGAGTGCGTCGTCTCGGGCATTGGGCAAAAAACCAGAATCTGGTTGTCTTTTTGGACTGTAACTAAATTGATTACCCCCAAAAGGAGCTCTGAGCCTTCATGAGTTCCGAACTCAAACTGAACCGCTAATTTCTTAGAATCGTGTTTAAGTTCCAGAAATTTAAACGGCGTCAAATCAAATTAGACAAACATGAAACTCCCCTAACTGACCCAGGGACTTTGTCTCCCCATTCGTTAATATTGACCATCTACGGCAACGTTGATTGTTTTAATTCTAAACTGTATCCTTTTTTCCAGTTTTCACGAAAATAGTTATCTTGGTCGGACACTTATTCCAAACTCCTGTGCCTGTATTTTGATAAAAAAAATGTATTATTATCTTAATTAATAAAAAGTTGTGCGAGGTGAGGATCAGCAATAATAAAACTAATATAATAAGGGTTTCGACAGGATACCTGCAAATTAAAGTACGAGTTTGAATCTTGATACGAGAGAACTTATTGATAAATTATCCATAAATATTTTCGTTATAATTTTTTAAAAGACATGAAACATGCTCTAATCTTAACGGGCCCTAGTCACGCAGCTTAAAATAAGACAGATCTTTTTAACTTTTAACATCCGTATGGTTAACTACGACTGTTTAAAATATATTCGATTTTTAAAAAATATTATTTTATTATAATTTTAATCACGACGTTTAAAAAGATATTTTAATTCGTAAGTATTTAGATGTACGTTAAAATTAATAGACAGTTTCTCCTATTCGATATTAGTATTGCTTAATAAAAAAGAAAATTTTACCTTACTTTTAAATTAGAAATGAACTCAACTCCCTACCAACAAAATTTAGAAGTAAAAACACTTGTATAAAAAAAATTAATAACAAAAAATTTTATTTATTGCAAACTATAATAATATCCTAAAAATAACAATAATAACTCTTGTAAAGAGACGAGTTATTTTCTGTGCAACTATAATAATATCTTGTCCTGTGAAACGTGTACCGGAATGTAAAAATATTTAAAATCGTTGCTGGGGGACCGGAATCATACGGTATAAAATATTTAAATTTTCATATAATTTTATATAAAGATCTATTTTTCTCAGATTATGTATAGTTGTATACCCTGACATTCAATTCACCTTGACGTTTGGTCGCGTGTTTGTACGCGAGCAAGACTCACAGGGCCTCACACCGACACGGAAACAAGCCAAAAAAAAAAAAGATTAACGTCTTTAGTTAGGTAAATTAATACAAATATATAAGTCGTGTGAAATAATATTTTACTATAGTGTAGTAAAGATTTTATGTTTTTCTTTTGGGGAAAAAAATAATTCTTCATGTTAACTAATAACAGGTATCGTCTGTCGGATTTAAAAAGCAGGGGTATTTGGACAAAAGCTACAGAATCGTGGATATGGCTTTTCAGAGGCATGAAAAAGAAGAAGCGCGCAATTACTTTAGTAGCCTCAAAGGAAGGCAACTAATGACGGAAGAAGTTGCAGAGAAATGTGTAGTAGGGATTTACTAGTTCCGTGTAGCCGGATAAAGTTTAATTAAATTAGGCGTGACGGTAACGCTTTGACGTGGTGTTCATCAGGGATAATTAATAAATTAGTAACAACCATAAGCACAGGAGGAATCAGGAAGCGGTAGAATAATAATAAGGAGCACGAACGAGAAGGGGAGGGCTTTGGGATGTGAGCACTGAAACACATTAAAGTGAGACTGTACGACAGGTTGAGGGACATGGGTAGCTCTGGTATCAGTACCACCATGCATAGTATGTAGCACATGCTACTACTTTAATTTATGACTCGTATGTATTATGCATTGCTTATTTGCCACAGTGTATTTTGGATAAAATTTTAAAAATAAAAAAAATATATTTTTAGATAGCTTATAAAAAAATATTTAGAAAAGAGTTTATAGAAAAAAAATAATTTTAAATAAATGAGTATTTAAATAGTTATTATCAAAAGGGTTTTGTAATTTAAAAATTACTAAAAAAGCATATATAAAATAGGAGAGAAAGTAAAAGAGATAGATAATGTGGGTGAAGAAGATAAAAGAAAGATGAGAAATAATGAAAAAAATAGAGAAAAATGATAAAAAAGATAAAGGAGAGAGGATAGAGTATGTAAGAAAAATTAAAGGTAAAATAGTAATTGGGTAGTTCATAAACTCTTTTACTATTTTAAAAATTACTTTGACCAGTTTATCTGAAACTATTATTTTAAATTATAATTTGGATAAATATGATTGCTTATTTAAAAAAAATTAAACTGAAATTTAAGATAATTTTTTTTATAAAATTTAAGTTTACAATTTTTTTAAACAGGCCATAGTCACAGATATGACCGTTGAACAGAGAGGCATAATATATAGTCACACTTGTTCCATGTTTAAAAGAGAATGTAGAAGTGGAAAAGAGTAAAACAGGGCGGGGAAAAAGAACAGTGGTTAGTGCGAGGGGGAAGCGTGACAGCGGCTGGTTATTTATTATGGGAGATGTTGCTCGCCCACGCGCTATCCCGCCTGCCTTCTCAAGATCCCTCTTCCTTCCTTCGTTGCTTCTGCAAACACGGAGGGGGAAACAAATAAATATTTGATTAAATCTCAGAAACGTAAAACAAATGGAGAGGAGGGAAAAGCCTTCATGCAGGAAAGGAATCCTAAGTGCCTAAAATTACAGGGGCCAAAAAACGCACTACCAAGCCGCAATAGACCCACGCAAGCCATAGAAAGTCGATTTCTTAATCCTCTCACTCAAAATTGATGGCAAATGATATTAATAAAGTGGATACATCCATCCATCAATCAAATTTATTATCAAAAAGTGATTTTGTTTTCCTTTGCCTGGCATGCTTTTTATAATATTAAATAAATAGAAAACAAGCTACAACATGAAATGCACTCTTGCCGCACGCCAACCGATGGACATATCTATCTCTATGGATTATTTTTTTTATTTAAGTAAAACGGCATTGTTTTAATTTTAAATAATTATTAAATAGTCTAGATATGAGTCATTGAATTATTTTTTAAATTTATTTTTTAATATAAAACTATACTAGTTATGTTCAAAATTAAAACCATGCGATCTTAATCAAATTACACTACTTAATGGAGTGGCCCCTGTGCCCTTGCCCGCGTTTATCACTCCTCGCCCGTCTCCCCTCGCTAACACTGTGATTCCCATACTATCCTCGTTCTTATTGCTTGTTACTCGCACACGCTATCTCGCGCGTTTGTTGGAGGGGGTGAGGGACGATTATGGCAACCCGGCTGTCCTGTGAGGGAACCGTTTTCTTCCCCCTTCGAGGTGTTTCCTTTCCTTTTTTGCCTATTCCTTTGAAAATACAGAATTTAAATTATTAAATATAATAATTATACCGATAAAAAGGGTCAGAAATCAGAATAACGACGGAATGAGTCTTATATCTTTTCCTCTTTCGTGCTTGCTTACATGCAAATCATCAGGACACCTGAGATAATCCTTGTGACCGACCTACAAACCAAATCATATTCATAATTTATGAATCGTACAGATTAGTATTAATTTCACGTTATTTATGTATCAATCATATCCCTCGACCCGGTGACCGAAGCTACGTTTCAAACAACCTAAAAAAACTCACATATTAATATTATCTTCGAGAGACGATAAAGATGAATTTAAGGATGTTTAAACTTTTGTATCCTTACTCATGACAAGCCCCGGGGTCTCGGTAATCGTCATGAATTTAATTCCTATTTAATTAGTTAATTATTGGAAATGGAGCTCATGATGCATGCGTGACAAGTAGTATATGATTAGAGTTCTAGCTAGGGGCATAAAAGTAGGGATTAGTTTAGGTGGTTAACTGAGATCAGTTGGACGATGAATAAGTTAATAAGAAATCATTAAAATTTACAATTAATAACAAGTAATATAATTAAGCGGGATCCTTATAAAAAAAAAAACACACAAGGGGCGATTGCTAAGCTCGAAAGAGGGGAGATGACGTGGCATTACATCAGCAAGCAGAGACTACTTTGACCGCGGCTGAAACCTGTTGCGAAAGTAATGTCGTGTGTGATATCACTAACATGTGGAGTTTCTCTGACAACAACACTAACTCAAAACCCGAAGCAAACAACTCACCTTGTACTTCAAGGAACTTGCTTTTCTCCCCGTTCATCTGGCTACAAGGGTGAATGTTTTGGGCACAGTATTTATGACCCTATTGATCGATACTGACAATATAATTAGTATATTTATTTATTTATTTATTTTTATGAAATAAAGACGCAAAATCCATCCCACAGCTTTGAAATCATTTATTTATTTCATAAATTTTTACTTCTCGGCAAACTAATAATGGGGCTACATTATTGTGACGATGCGCATGTTTATTACTTTACCAAGCCCCCAATCAATAATTGAAAGGAAAAGAGAACTAGCGTTTTGCAAAAATCTATTATTCTAAACAACCAGCTACTACAACCGCATCATCTCCATAAGAACGTTTGAATTTTGAGAATCATACTTATTGAAACAGATAAAAATATTTTTCACTCTAAATTTTAAAATAAATTATACTCTTAATCAAATAAAGAGAAATAGTCATTATAAAACTAATTAATTAAATACAATAAAACCAACAGAACGGAGTTCCCAAAACGATACCAGGCGGCAGTCATGCATATGCGGGCGATCAATGGATGGGCGATACAATATCAAATCATAGATAAAATATGTTGGTAAGAAGAGTTGAGATATACATAGTAAAAAATATGACTTATATTTTATAAAGACGTGAGTTCGATTATTGTTACTGTTGTAAAGGCTTATTTAATAGGAGATATTATAAGTCCACTATAAATATTATCTAAGTCTTAAAATTATGTCCTGATCTTAATAAAATATTAATATTTAACTCACTTAAATTTGTGATACTAAACAAACAAAATATGTAGGGTCGTGTGTATGATTGAATTAGAAGCTGGGAGAGAAATAGTAGGATCAAATTGAATGTAGAGACCTAACTTTGAAAGATGATTGGCCAAACAGGAAATTGAGGTAGGATGCAGAGTAGATTCCCACAATATTTCATAGTCTCTGTAATTAAGAAACAGTACCGCTAATCCTCTCGACTGAATAACGTGTGTGCCTACTTAATTTGGATTATAAATTTATAATTAGGCACGGTAGTATGGTGAACACTATTTCTTAACTGACATCACCACGCTGATAGGTCTTGTAAAATCCGTTTCACCCACCGTAAAAGTGCCAAATAAATTAAATAGAAAATATTTCATTAATTCAAGAGTATTTGAACATTTGTCACTATATAGATATCCACCTTATATTTACTAGTTACCACCCTATTTTTTTTTATTGTTTTATATTAATATCGATTGATTTTGGTTAGGCGGAGCATGGCATGAAAAAATACAGGGAGATAATTAGGACGGAAAGTATAATTTAACAGGGAGGATGTAACATGCCTAATTAATTTGGTTGATAATCTCTCACTGATTAATTAATTAGTTAATCAATGAGAGATTATCAACCAAGCACGATGTGCCGTTAAGAAGGGTTATTGGTAGGTCTCTCTCAAAGGGTGTGTCCCACTTAATATTCGAGTGTCTAGCATTTTCTTTCGTCTCCTTCCTCCTACTGACCCCTATTTTGTTGCATGCACGCACGAAACACTTTTTATGTGTCTATCATGTTTAAATTTTGACCCTTGAGTGACCACAAATCACATAAAAGCAATCCTTCTCATATCCCCCCCCCTTTTAATACTAATTATTAAACTATGATTATGATTTTTTTTTATTGTTACCGTTAGTTTGCCAACAAAAGCCTACACTAATTAATTGTTTGCTTAGTAGTACGTATATGTCTTACCTAACCCTGATTGGAATAATAATCTCATCCTGTCTCTCCCTCTTGCCTTTTCAGTTTTTCCACCTCTAGTCCTGTACTAAACTGCTCCATTTTGTTTCTCTATTTCAAGACTATAAAGTCTCCAAAAGAAGAAACGCTATATCCCTGCTTCTAACCCTTAATTTGGGTTCCCAAGTAATAAGTATAATATTATAAAAACCTAATCCCATCTGGTTCAATTAAACAAGTGCAGATCGTACATCATATATAGTGTATGGATACTATGTAGTTTCAACATCCACGTTCATTTAAGATTTTAAATTGTGGTAGGAACACATTACGAGGAAAAAACAAACAAACATTCTCGGAACCGGAACGACGGACTCGAAGCACAAGACCAACGTAAATATCTGCACCTTTCATTTAGTTAATCAAAATATATTACCGTCACAAGGTTGTTTTCCTTCAGGAAATGTATAATTAATTGAGGATTTGATTGGGAATATATACAATCTAATAACCGCTTCCCTAATTCCTCAATCTCAATAATGTCGGCTGAATATTCCAGAATTAAAAAAGTTATTTTTACAAAGTTCCAGATTTCATGACACAATGTCTATGATTAATGTATTTAATTAATCGGGCTTGGTTACACCGAACCTGCAGTCACCATATCATGGTAGTTACATGGCAATCTGTAAAAAAATATATGGTTATTGGTTGAATAACAAGAATTTAGACTGTTATTGAAGTGAATCACGTAACATGAATGGAACGATATACAGAAGTGGAGTATGTGAGAATTTTCAACATGGGTACTTACTTTTGTTGATAATGAGGGTTCTGCGTCAATATATAATAAGGCTTTTATTGGAAACAAGACGATAAAGAGAAGAAAAAGTGAGGATATTACAATAAATTAAGTTCAGGCTTGGGAAGTCAATTAGCAATATGCTTTTCTCCACTTTCATTTCTACCGAACTTGATTTTAATTTGCCACATTCATGCATCTTCTCCATCGTCATGTCACTTTAAACAAATGAATAAAGAATATTATTTCTTTGCTTTTCACTGCTCTGCGTAGCTAGGTACAACACAACAAGGAAACTTTAAACTAAAAAATGATTTATCAATTTTCACACCCTCACAGACACATGTACGCGTTCTGTAAAAAAAAAAAAAGAAAGAGAATAAAATAAAATAAAATAAATAAATCTAGATTTTAAAGTAAGATTTCTTTTTCACTATATATTCCTGTTCATCGTTGTTTTGAATATATAGAAATAAAAAGACCATCGTTCACGAGAAAGTATTAACAACGAAAGAATTATGAGAACTCACCTCCATGCAACGATTTGGAGGTTGGTCAAAAATACGAAAAGAAACTAGCATATTGGGTTTGGTGCCATATTCCAATTTCCAATATATACATACATATATACGTATGTATGTGTGTGTGTGTGTGTATGTATGTATGTATATATATGTACATATACGTGCTTATACGTAAATGATACAAAGTGCAAGTTGACATTATATACTGTTGTAATCTGTAAGAAATAGATCAAAATATACGAGTTTAAGTTAAAATAATCTCAAATCTCCTCACTTTTTAATGGGGCAAAAACAGGAATGTGAATTAGATTAATTAATTACAACCCTGTGATTCTTTTTACCGATCTTTTCCTCATGTATGTCAATTAATTTCCCGTCTTTTTTTAACATAGCATCATGAAACAGGTAGTCTGAATTAAAGTAGGAGGACCAAAGAGGATTCTGTCAATCTATGGACGATGCTTTTCATATGATAATACAATGCCCGCTTTCATGCAGTTTTGGAAAGCAACAAAGGGCCAAAGATATTGTCAGAGACACCAATATAGATGTCTTTCTCGGCAAATTAACTAATCCATTCAAGAACAAAAGCAAAATCACACTCCCCACCATCAAGGATCAAAGATCAACATATAGGAATTGGAGTTCCAGATGGATGAGCTAGCTATTTGAATAGCCCGAGTAATCAGAACTCACAACTTCCAAGACAATGGTCTTTAATTTGTGGGTGTAAGTGACAACTTTTGAGATTAGTTGAAGTTTGTCCTCGTGTAGTAACAAAATGGAACATGAAGCGCAGCCCTTTTTGACAATAAAAAGACACTTTGGTAATTGCTAGTGTCACCGCCATTTCCTCCTTTATTTGACCAAACATCCATTTGGTTTTATCTTTCATCTCCATCACTGCATGTATATCTACTGTGTTATTATAACTTATTCTCAACACCCCCCTGACGACACGGTTTTCCCAAACAAGAACAGAATAATTCACGTTACAAAACACTAAAGCAATATAATACCCCCCAACTCTAGGACCCATTCCCTATTTTCTGCACGTGCCATTATTGCTTCGTTGGTATCAATCATTGTCATCTCTTTCACCCGACCTACTATGTAGCAATATTGCCTTCTTGTGTTATGTGATCTCGTCGGATTCAATTCCTCTTTCTCTTTCTGGGTTTTCTTTCACTCGAAACACCGATGATGAATAATGATCAACGATCATAACTAGTAATATGGTAAAAAGTAATCGAGATCTAAATAAAAAGCTAGCTAGACTAGAATGGTGTAGGGTGCATGTTTGGCCAGCCATGTATTTCTTGTACTGTAGAAGACAAAACATAGTGAGGTTGTTCAAGCCTACTCCTAGGATCAGGAGCAGCGTGAAAATAAGACAGATAAAGATCCCTACACATCATATAATCCCTAACATTAGGATCGTGTTTCAATGCTGTCATTTTAGTTAGATCTTTCAATGGGATTCAGATTCATGTCGTGAAAGTGTGCATTTTCCTAACCTGATTTAACTCTTAATCAACTTCACACTGAAGACATCGTGTTTCATTTGGTTTTTTGAACAAGGATGGACAACGTTTCCAACTAAACGGTCTTCCTGTCTTCTCCGTCAAGCTCTGCTAATATCAAATTCCATTGACTCTATTTCTCTTTCTTTCGCTTTCAGAGAAAATTTCACACATGGCAAATCATAGCAGCCTGAAGTAAGTGTCAATTACACTATATTTTCCAACATCCACAATAATTATAGTGACTGCACTATGAAAATCATCTTCCTACCTAGCTAGTTCCTTTAAAGTCTGATAATTCGAGTCTTTTGTTTTTGTTTTTGTGTGTGCCTGTCTGGCTCACTTTTCCTTCAATTGATTAATTCGTTCCTCTTTACTTATGCAAATTAATTAATCACCCCGCTGTCACTTTTGACTTTAATTTAATCAATCAGGCTTCAATGTACTAACAAGTCCACAATTATAAAAAGATTGACCCCTGCACCAGAAAACAAAAAGGGAAGGTAAGTTTATAGACTATAATTCCCATGAACGTTGCATACGGACCTCAGGTATATTGAGTAAATAATTTCACTTTAATCCCAGTTAATATCAAGTTCCAAATCTCTATAATATAAAATCAACGAAAAGAAATACAGACAGTAGAAATTATTCTGGCAGTATAATTAATAGCAGGCATGATTAATAAACTCTTTGGTCCCTCTTTAGTCTCTGCTGTCCTTGAAATTTTTTCATACAACATTCAACAATCCTTCGCACCGCTGAGATAGGGCTTCTGTATACACAAAATTAGTAAATTTCTACGTGAATCATATATATATGTTGCTGGTATTATATTTCTGAGACATGACGTTTTTCATGTGTTCACACAAAATCAGTACGAGAACAAATTTGGCGAGTTATTTTGTGGCTGTTCAGCATAAATCTAGTTCCAAACCAATAGCTACATCGTTAACAAGACATGTTTTAATTCGTTCTTGAATATCTGTCACGTGATACTGTATTTGAGGAGATTTTGGAGGGATGAGGGAGGATGATATAATTAATGTTGAATGCTGGGGAAAAGAGAAGGGTTATTGGGAAAATGAGCGACGCCATTACTGAGGGGGGGGGGGTGGATCTTCGAATTGCAGTTTGGCAAATGGCGTTGCCTATGTTATCAGTTATGTATGGAATAATGCTTGGAATCTTAGGATTCATGTATATGTGGCTTTTGCTTTTGCTTTTTGATTGCTAATCACTCTGATTCTTGGAAAACGAGTCCCTTCGTTGTCCACGTCTCATCAAACGACTCAAATAATATGTTTGAATTGATTTTTAGAAAAAAATTAAAAAAAAAGAGTTTTTGGGTAACTTTTAAAAAAAAGGTTTATAAAAAAATAATTCTGAATAAATTAGTATTTGGATAGTTATTACAAAAAAAATATATAATTAAAAAAAAAATTAAAAATGGGTATAATTTTATTAAAAGTATGATAGAGGAGAGATGGTAAAAAAGAGAGAGGAGAGAGGGTGAATAAGAGAGAAGAGAGATAATAGAAAAGAGAAATGAGATATAATATAAAATATAAAGGAGAGATGAGATATAGTGAAAAATATAGAAAATAGAAGAGAGAGGGTGTAAAAAAAGTAAGGATAAAATAGTAATTAAGTAATCCATACGCTCTGTTCTAAAAATTATTCTGACCAGCTTATCTAAAACTATGATTTGGTCCAGAAACCCTTTTAAATAAATATAATTATTTATTTTAAAATTTCTCTAAATCAATATTTTACCCAAAAGATTTTTTAAAATCATGGTTTCCATATAAACCAAATAGGCCCAATCAAGTGAAAATAAGGGCTGCTTTTGTTTAAAAAGGACACAATCTTTGAAATATTGTATTGAAAAGTTAGCTCAGGGACTAAGTTTTGTTAGTGAAACTCTTGAATCAAGGATGAAGTATTTGTTGCTTAAACAAAAATAAAGTTGGATCGCCAATGAGAGTTGACATATATAGTAAGAAACAAACTTATATCCCACAAAGATGTGAGTTTAATTCCCGCTGCTATCATGAGGGTTCATTTGATAGGCGATCTCGCAAGTCTCCTGTAAGTGCTCTCTGAGTCCTAAGACTATGCCCTGACCTTGACAGGAGACTGGTGCTGAACTCACCTAAACTTTTTGTTATAATAAATAAATAAAATAAAATAAAGCTGGGCCTATTGGGTCCTTATTATCTCAAACGTTATTCATTTTCCCCAAAGCCCATTTAAAGCCTCATCGGTTATGATGGCCCATCACTAATACTTTGTCCATCGTAATTAGAGCTATTCTCAGCATCTATAAATACTTTTGCCACCTATCGTCAATGAGTTTAACTGACAAAGAGATAAGATATATGATTATTTGAAGCGTATTCGATCCCTGAGGAGTATCACTTTATTGTGGTTCCAGTCGCGATGTTTAGGGAGACATTCTAACTTTTGGGTGTCTAGATTTAGGCCTGAGGGTAATAGACGGCTCGCCCTACCTAATATTGTTATCGTCTAGGAGGAAAATAGATTTTGCCCTGCCTTTAGATGATGGGTGAGTTCAACCTCTTTTTAAAAATTTCTTTACAAAAAAATAAAATAAAATAAATACTTTTGCCAATCACAATCGTATTTAATGGAGCCCTCTGCTTCCCAAAAGAGAATTAACAACACTAAACATACAAATGAAATTGATTGAGTTACCAACGGATGGGTCTAATACCTACAATTGTATTTAATTGATTGAGGTGATCACATTTAATGTTTAATATTATCTTGAATACGTCCGTCTCTAAGAAAAAAATATATATAAAAGAAAATTGATTGAATTATTTTTTTTTTGCCACGAAATTCATTGAACTATTGAAATCATATAAAATAAGAGGCGATTGTAACACCATTATTATTTTGTATTTTATTGGGAAATTCATTGAATCCCACACGCGGCGATTGTCGAAACCATGCAGTGCACAGACGGAAAGGATAACAAAGCAATGGACTGAATTTGTCCATCTACCACCAAATTCAAACATTCGAAACTTTCACACTCGATTTTGTACATATGACGACGTTGCTTCATTACATTTTGCAAGATTGATTAAGAATAAAGAAATCCGAAACCAACTTCTTAGGTCATATATATATAATCTATACAGAGAGATTATAACAACAATTTCGCGGATCATCACTCAAGCTCTTCCTGGTGTTCTTGGATCATGACGGTTGTTAGCTCCTGTCCCTGGATAGTCTGCACTCTCCAAAACCATCCTTCCCTCTATCTCAACCATCTCCTCTCCATTCCTCAAATCCACCAAACCCTGCAATTTTTCTTTTTAACATTATGAAGAACTAAGAGCGATTGAGATTCATGAGTCCAAGTTAGCTATATATAGAACCTGAACCGGTGTTGTTTGTGCTGAGAGTCTTGAAAATTCTTCCCCTCTTGACAAGAAGAGGCTTCCTGTGTACCATGAAATTGAACATGCATGTATTTAGTTAATTAATAACTAAAATAACTGACTCTCGCAAATTGTTCAAGTCTTACTGCTTGCTGGGACAGCAACAGATGGGATCACAAATGAAAAACCCAGAAGGATTATGAGCAGTTGCAGGGAAGATTTGTTCACCATGTTGAACTGGAACTGCAAGAGATGAGATATGGAATGATGATAAGGCAAACCGTGCAGAGACGGTGCTTATATAAGGAAAATATCAGACGCACAAGATAATTTAATCGAGCTTTACAGGACAGTACCGGTGGTAGTGCTCCAAGTCAACCTCAACTTTTACATGTTTATGATTTCTTTCTTTCTTCTAATATATATATATATTAATATGTGTATGTGGCGGAGAGTTCCTTCGCCACAAGCAAGAGAAACGGCTACAAAGAGTCCACAGGTGTCGTTAGGTGTCACAAAAGGGACCAATTTTGGAACTAATGGTCCCGTAAAATTTAACACATCATGTACGTACTCAGCTATTAAACACCAAAAATTTATCTGCAAGGAGGACCCGTTAAAGAAACCGTTTATAACTCGAAGACCCGAGGGGTTATTATGATCGATTATGAAGTATACGGATAAGCTCTGGTTACAAACTTGCAAATATCATGAGGCTCGGGCTCTTGATTAGATAGAATTTTGACTTTGTAACACCTGATATAACATGACCAAATGTGCCATCGCTCAACATATCAATCATGATCAGACACTGGATTACCTCCATAATTGAGTTACTTTTGTCTTGTTTTAATTTAATATTTTGTTATTCTTAGCAAGCAGCAATAACTTTGGTGCGAGGAACAAGGGCAATGTAAAGAGTAGAGAGAGAGTGGATGGGATGGAAAGGGAAGGAAGAAGAAAGAGATGGAATCTTGAGGAACTAACATGATTGGTGGGAGACCCAAAACGTCAAGATGATGGTGAGAGTAGTGTGACAATGGGCGGTGGCCCTATGTGTGGCAGATATCACATAACATGATCCTTTCTTTGTTATTTGTTTTTTTAAAAAAATTAGGTAACCCGAGTCTCAGGAGCTCACAATGATTCATGTATATTTCTAAATTCAAAAAATATTTATAAAGTTACTTACAGTTTATCCATCAACAAAATTCTTATGTTGATAGCGGGATTTAAACTTATAACTTTTTATATTATGAGTAGACTTTATCAAGGGAATTAACCTTGGCTAACATGATCCTTTCCCTCAACGATTTCAAGTGTTTGGGTGTGATCTTGACAGCGACAGGCTCCCTGGTCCCAAGCCTAACGCAAACAAAATGTAGGTCCAATAATATAATACATTCACCACACAGATTCACATATTTATATATGCCAATTTGGCCCAAAGAAAATAGTACGCCAAGGCCTTTTCTTGTCACTGGGAATTGGGCCTATGAAGAAAGCATCATACAAGAAAATTCCTGAAGCTACGGACATAAACTCAAATTCAATTCCAACTTACTTTTAGCCGGTAGTTTTAGTCGCTGTATTTGGATAGATATTTTAACTTTTAGATATATAAGTTTACTCTGTCCGACATTAGTATCGTTTAAGAGAAAATAAGATTTCGCCTTACTTTTAGATCATAGATAAACCCAACTACTTTTCAAAAAAATTTATAACAAAAAAAAAACTTATTCTGAGCTGTTCTCCTTTTTTTATATTTCAACGAAAGAGAAGTTCTTTTAATAAAATTTTATTCGCGATCAGGGAATATTAGTTTGAGTTTACACGAATAGGTTAGGTTTGCTCTCATTTTGATGTCAATAAAATATAAACATTGGGGGTGTGTGTGTGAGTATGAAACCTATTTTATCTTGCTTTGCTTGTTTGACGAAGGGTTGAATTATTGGCGCTGCCGAGCCATGACATGAAGAGAGAGACGAATAAAAACGACAAGGGGTAATCGGCAAATAAGACCACACGCGACATGGAAACGACATCGAATGGAGCTATATTTCTACTGGAAGGATCGAGGGCCGAGCGGACACACGTTATCCTTGACTATGAGTGTGGAATGAGATGCCTCGACGTGGTCGAATCTATATCGCCATTTCATATTCTCCAATCTTCATTCTACTCTTTTCCACTTTCTAACTCCCCCCTCTTCATCCATGTCTCTTTCTGATTATTCGGCAAAATGGCCGACCAAATCTGCTGAAAAGCTCGTTTCTATCATCACTTTCATCGTTTTCCTCGTTCTTGATTTCCTGGACAACGTTTTTTGCCTTATATATAAATACCTTGATGATTATATTGAAGGGGAGGCCCCCGCGTGTTGCTGCGGAAACAGGGGTAAGCGCCAGGAGAATACCGAAGATGACCAGGAGTGTGAGCCTTCAGATACATTGTACAGGAGAAAAAACTTGTTCAGGGAAATGGGTTTACTTCGAATTCGAAGGAAATCAGAAGATTCCGAGACAAAATGCAGGGGAGGTAGGTGGTCGATGAACCGTTGGTCTGATTGTGGGTGCGAGTCGTGCATTTCGTGGGCGAGTAATGGTGATAACAAGCTTCATTTTGTGGTGAACGAGCCCTCAATAGGTAAATTTCGAGCCTGTGTTTCTGTTCCCTTTTTGTATTATACTACAAAATGTAGTTCTAGTTCATTGAGTTGCTCATTTAAGTTCAAATTTTTATGTATGACAGCTAGTGATGAGAACTGCAAGGGAATGCCTTCTGAGAATGTGGTCTTCTTGCATGGGTTTCTATGTTCTTCTTCATTCTGGACAGCGACGGTTTTCCCAAATTTTTCGGAACAAGTAAAGCAGAATTACCGATTGATTGCGGTAGATTTGCTGGGATTTGGTAGGAGCCCGAAGCCAAGTAATTGCTCCTACACTCTGAAAGATCATGTGGGAATGATAGAGAAATCCGTGGTTCAACCATTGAATCTAAGTTCGTTTCATGTGGTAGCACACTCTATGGGTTGCGTAATTGCGCTGGCTTTGGCTTCAAAGTACCCCAAGCGTGTTAAATCCATCACCCTGGTTGCCCCCGTAAGTGCCTAAAACCCTACCCGACATGCCCCCTCTGCAACTTTATCATTTACCAATTTTCGCTTCATTGATTTGGTGGCAGCCGTACTTTCCTTCTGGTGGGAATGATGCTAGTTTAAATGCACTCAAAAAACTTGCTGGGAAGAAACTGTGGCCGCCATTGGCATTCGGTTCCTCCTTGATGTCGTGGTACGAGCACTTGGGTCGATTCGTCTGCCTCATGTTTTGCAGAAATCACAGGATATGGGAGAAGATCATAAAGTTGTTTACTTTCAGAAGGTAAAACTACGACGACGTTTTGTTGATAGAAGAGAAAAAGATTGCAGTGCAGGGTCATTGACATGGATGATATTGATAAGCTGGCATCTTGTTCTTGACTTGTGCAGAGATGTTCATTTCTTGACCGTAGACTTGACGAGGCACACCCATCATTCAGCTTGGAGTTCGATGCACAATGTGATATGTGGGGGAGCGAAATTCATGGAGAGGTACGTGGAGATTTTGAGTGAAGGTGGAGTGAGAATGAATGTGGTACGAGGTGATAAAGATGCGGTGGTGCCGTTGGAGTGCTGCTATAACTTGAAGAAGAAGGCTGCAGAAGCTGAGGTGAGCATGATAAGAAATGCAGACCATGGGAGTGTAATCTTGGGGAGAGAGAAGGCATTTGTTCATTACCTAGAGGAAATTTGGTCCCAGCCATGTTGTCCTTAAATTATATGGGACGTTAACGGTTGAACTCCCATTTTCCACGAGCAAGTAATAACTATATTTCCTTCCACAACTGCAGGAAAGTAGGGAACGTAGAAAAAATATTGAGAATTAATATTTGATTTTTTGCTATATAATTTGATATGTTACCTAATCGTGACATCATTTGCTATAGCTCCTCCGTTGCTGACATAATTACTCATTAACAGCTCCATAGCCCAAAAATAAATTAAAAAAAAAAGGGACATGTCTCTCAGTATCCGTCCACCAACCACCGTTGCCATCTCTCCCGGTCGGGTGGGCCGGTCCCACCTTCCCTTTTCTTTTTCGACAAAGTTACATTTATAAGCCCCAATATTATCTTACTTTTTAAAAATTACACAAAATATTCACGATCATTATTTCTTAGATAATAAAACTACCACGTAAAAGTTTTTGAAGTAACAAAATAAAAGTCATTTTATAATTATTACACCGTACGAGGTACGAGGTACGATGTAATATAATTACAATATAACTCCATCAAATAATCAAAATTATTAGTTTTATTATTTCTAAACTTATTTTTTTTCACTTGTTTATTGCAATGTTAACTTCTATTTTATTTGGATTCTTCAGGCTTCTGGGATAAAATCTCATAGGATTGCGGGGCTGCCAGCAATTTTCCTTTCTCCTTTTAATTTTAGTTCACTATTTTCGTCCCTGCCATAATTTATGCTCAGACTCTAGAGTGGCTGGCGAGTTTTGAGTGGGGGGCTTTGGTGGAGACCCAGGCACCATAATGAATCTCCCGTAATTTTTGTTGCGCATATTTGGCAGAGGAAAAATTATCCCCTCTCATTAATCATTCAACAATATATAATTATGTAGTACAAGTGAGTTCCAACAATATGCAACAGAATACAAGTAAATCTTAAATAATCAATACAGGTAAATCTTAACAAAAATGATTCAGTTACAGGTGGTTAGCATAATAATAATATTATGTAGTTGACACCCGCAAACTGGAGCATGAATATTCTTCATGCATAACTTGAAAATGAGCTCATAAATTTGGGAGTATGGAGAGGCTTGGTAAACACATTAGCCAATTGATCTTTAGAGCATACTGGAGTAGATGAATAATTTTAGCTTGCACATTTTCAAGAATTAGATGACAATCAAGTTTAATGTGTTTAGTACGTTTATGAAATATTATATTTTCAACTATTTGTATAGCTGATTAGTTGTCACAGTAGATGAGATCAACATGAGATAAGTTAAAATCTCGACGAAGATAGAGGAGCTATTGAATCTCACAAGTGGTAGAAGCTAAAGTACGACACCCAACTTTGGACGATGATAAAAAAACAGTAGCTTCGCTTCTTAGTTTTCTAAGAAATGAGAGAAGATTCAAGAAAAACGGTAAAATCATACATAGATTATGTAGAGTTAACATAATTTACCTAGTCAGAATTACTGAAACTCCTTATAAATAGGTTAGATGTGGCCGAGAAGAAGATTCCTGTACTAGGAAACGACTTGAACTATCTTAACACTCGGTGTACAGTCTGTAAGTGAATATCTCGAGGATCTAACATGAATTGATTGAGCTGCTCTGTGGCAAAACTCAAATAAAGTCTTGTGGTGGTCAGATATTTAAAGTCTTCCTACCAGCTATCTGTAGACCAAGGGATCAATAGGTGGCTTGCCTTGTATCTTGGAGAGCTTTTAGTGTAGATCTATGGGAATAAAGGCTGGTGTACGAGTAAGATAACTTGAGTTTTCAAGTAACTCCAGCAAATTTTCTTTGAGAGAATTTGAGAAGAAAATGCCATCTTTAGATTAGGCAAGCTCCAAACCAAGGAAATATTTGAGTGAACCAAGATCTTTGATGGTGAAAGCAGCATGTAATTGTTCTTTAACTAGATTAATTTCAATCATATCATTATGGCAGGTACCAGATCATCAACATATACAAGAATTGCAGTGAAAGAAGTGGCAGAAGTTTTGAAAAAAAGAGAATGATCAGAAGCACAGATTGACAATACCTATAAGATATAAGAGTAGTAGACAGTTTGGAATACTACTGTCTGCTTGCCTATTTCAGACTATAAAGAGAGTTTTGTAATTTGCAAACCATGTAGGGTTGAGGAGCTTTGAAACCTTTTGGAAGTTCTATGTAAACCTCCTCATGCAAGGACCCAGCTCTGATTTTGAGGGGGTTTGAAGCCTTTTGGAAGTTCCAGGCGGTAAGGTGGTAATGTAGTGAGGACCCAGCTCTGATTTTGTTCAAGAGTAAGGATTTCTGCAGTCATAGCATCTCTCCAATGTGGATGTTTAACAACTTCTGCATATGTTTTAGGATCAGGAGCAATAGAAATGGATAAAACAAAGCTTTTATATGCAGGAGAAAGAGAAGAATAAGACAAAACAGAAGACAATGGATAATGAGGATTACCTTTGCAAGATGATTGGTTAGCAGCAGAAATAAGGTCCCAATGATTTCCGTCGGGAATCTAGAGCTTAAACCATGGACTTCCTTCAGACACCTGAAAATCAGACACCGGAATCTAGAGTAAACCATTGCTCTCGGTGCTTTCTACCCCTTGTCGTCCAATAAGCCAAAAGGTTTGGCCTTGAATTTCATGTTTCTGTCACCTCGATTCTGTCTTATTTTGTTAGGATTATAAATGGGGTTGATATTCACGATTACTCGTCATTCCTGGGAGTTTTTAGTTTCCCCCCGTTACATGGAAGATATGACACTGCTTGTTATGTTAGTAGTTTCAGATTTTATTTTTTTATCTAATTACTCTATTGATCTTTAAAGTGAACATCACGTCATCGATGTGATCGCAGGTTGCTTAAACCCTGATGAGTTTAAACTTGTGCAGCGTGCTCAGTTGAGCCATAATGTGGCAAAATACACTTTTGAACTTCCAACTCCTACTTCAGTTTTGGGTCTTCAAATAGGACAACATATATGTTGCAGGTTTCACTGCCTGATCTTGTTTCTTGTGTTTTGACTGTTCTTGAAACCTTTTTTGGATTATTAGTTTCAAAATTGCTGTGTGCTTATTATGTAAGCCTTAATTTTGGCTGAGAACAGATTGTGCGTTTTGAATTTTACTGAGAAATACGAAGGGATGGGAGAAATTGTTCCTTTGTTTAGTCTCTTTGTCAATGTTTTGTCATCATACTATGAACAAGCTCCTTTTCCAACATGAGTAACGATAGTCTAGGTGAAGAAGTTATCACACCATATACACCTTCTACGCTGGATTCTGATGTTGGATATTTTGAACTAGTTATAAAGGTTTGTATGTCCATAACTTTTTCCTTTTGGGTTCGACTGAGTCGACTGTCTCTGTATCTTTTCTCTGCTTAAATTTTCTATATCCATTGTTCTTCATCTTGTCCCTTGTTATTTTCTTTTGCTTGTCTTTGACTAGATGTACCCTAAAGGAAGGATGTCACACCACTTCCGTGAGATGCGTGTTGGAGACTATCTTGCTGTTAAAGGACCCAAGTAAATATTTCTGGCACACACTATCCCACAAAATTCTCTGGGCTTCCCCTTTTCTTCTTTCTGTTGAAACTTTGATGCCTTATATTGAATGAAATTCCAGAAACTACTCTGCAGTAGGTCAAATTTATCATAATGTCTATGCCCAAGGAACAGATAAATATCAGGAAATTAATTTTTGCATCTTCTGACTATTGTTTTTATTTGGTAAATTCAATCATATTTAAGATTTGATCTTTATATTTTGGATATAATTTCTTATAGCCTAATAAAAGGCTTGTTACTTGGATAGTTTGAGTTTACGTCATATCACTTTCAGGGACGCTTCAAGCATCGAGAGGCTTAAAAGAATTCTGTCATAGCCTTTTACTCTGTTGCTTCCCTAGGTTGCTAGAGCCATACTAGAAAACCCGGAAGACAGGACAAAGGTGCATCGTATCTATGCCAATGTTACATGTGAGGACATTCTTTTGAAGGTAACTGGCCTTTTTTTTTTAAAATGAAGTATATTGTATTTTTCATTTATTTGAACAGATCCATAGCTTGATACTGAAGTTGATTATTTTGTCCATGCATGACTATGGTCATTCGTACACAGTCTGCAGCAGTAGGCCTGCTGAGAAATTTATGCCTTGTGACACAATTCTTGTTCATCACAAAACACCATATACCTACTACTTTACGCAAATTTTTCTTCTTCATTATTATTGTTTCTTTTCCTTAAATGAATGGAATCATGGAAAAAACTTGAGCTACACCCCCCCCCATCAGTCACCGACTGCCTTTTGAATTTGTTTGTACTATTCAAAGGGAACCCTCAATATAACACTTCTCTTATGCATGCAGGAAGAATTGGAGGGTCTTGCTTCAAAGTATCCAGATCGCTTTAAAGTATACTGTGTCTTAAATCAGGTTAGTTGCAGAACAAAAGTTTTCTTTTCCTCATCCATAACATGTACGCTTTTGCATCATCATTGTTAACTAACATCCATGATACTTTTGGGAACAGGCCGCCTCATGATATTCTGTGTAGTATTGTATATAATGACTGTCTAATGATAGGTCCTTTTACTGACTTAAATTATGTCATCAACACAGCCTCCCGAAGTATGGGATGGTGGTGTTGGATTTGTATAAAAGGAGATGATTCAAACACATTGCCCTGATCCAGCCAATGATATCAAGGTTTTGTTTTATTTACTCTTACTCATTTCTCCATATTATTAATTTGAAGCTTTTGGTGTTGTTGCTGGTCTTCAATTGATTCTGTAAGCTTCTAAGCTCTGATGATTAATCATGGTGGTTGTGGAATGTGGAATGGCAGATTTTGAGGTGTGGCCCACCACCCATGAACAAGGCTATGGCTGCTCACCCGGATATTCCCCTGAGATGCAGTTTCAGTTCTGAGTGATTTCATAACCTACTCTGACTGTAAAGCATTGGGTCAACGGAGCATTTAGCTTCAGAACGTTCTCCTGTGGCTGTGAGTTGAAAATCTGAAATAATTGCGTTTAATCCGGATTATGAGGCTGAGACATTGCGGCCTGTGGTTTCAGGCATTATGAATATTCACAACAAAAATATATCCCAAATGGAAAAGCACACCTTTTAACGTTTCATCATGTCACCCGTGAGTGTTCAAAGAAAAATTAAAAAAAAAAAAACAAATCTTAACGATGGCCAAGTCTTGTTCACATTTTCGTCATTTTAATTTTTATTTATAAAAGATAAAATATATATTTTTCCAATACAAATTCGGATAACAGGTGGGTCTCCTGCAATAAATTCGAAATTGAAATGGAATAAGTAGTGGCACTGTTGGTGATAATTGTTTATAGATGTAAATATTATGACTCAGTCCCGCACAATTCATCATTTGTTATTGTTCTTTGAATTTTTTTTAATACAATAATTTTTAAAAAAATTTAAACTCACCTAAAATTTAAGAGTAGAGTAATATGATTTTTTTTAAATGATATTAATATTAGGTAGAACGAGCCGTCAATTATCTCTAACTATAAATTTAAATACTTAAAAGTTATAATATTTTTTTAAATATTATGATTAGAATTATAATAAATTAATATTTTTTAAAGATTAAACATGTGATATCATAATAAATCGGTCAATCCTCCAAGTTGGATGGATGCACATGATTAATAAAGTTTGGAGGATGTAAAGTTGTAAACCCAACAACCTAAAAGAATGGATTAAATGAATTGATCAATTCAAATCGAGGGCCAGAGTCCTCCTCTAATTGATCAATTCTAAGCACTAATTTTGCTGTAATTGAAATTAAGGGCGCAGTAATCGTTGCTTGTGTTGTGTATTTGTCAAGTTCTGTGTCTGTGCTGCTACGACCCTAGCGACTTGCGGGCACGCAACGCATCGTCTTTCGCATTAAATGCTATTTTATAATCCCAATAATTTCACATTCCAATTCACTCCACTCCCTCAAATAATGACGGTTCATTTCCGCTAATTGCTCTCCAATCAATGTGATCTAAATAAACCCCATTAATTATTTGGTCCGAAAATAAGTATTTTTAAATTAGACAAACCCTGATTTTATTACCATCCTAGAAATAGAAACGGAGGCAGCATGCAAATGCAACACGACGCAGTTTCTCTCTCTAGGATGTGGAGCTTAAACAGAGTAGCCCGCTTCCACAGTTTAGATCTTAGACCCGATTCTCCCGCTTCTTCCCATTCCCTCGTAATCGTTCCTCACAAGAACTGTGTCCCCTTCTTCCTATTGCTCTGCCCCCGCGATTATTCTTCATCACTTTCTGGGCTCATTTGATTTCATCTGCCCCTGTTTTTTCTGATTTACGTTAAGGTGACCGAGACATTGCCAGAATAACATCTATCAGTCTATCTACGGTTCTGCTATGTTGAGTCATATAACCTTATCATTTTTATCTTAAATTCCTTTCATGGTTCTTTTTGAAGGCAGCAATGTAAGCTGATATTGCTCGCAATAATATTACTGCAATGGCTGAGAGAAATGCGGCGTCATCCATGAAGGTTGTTTCTCGCAAGTCATTGTTATGGTTCTTTACCTTGACATCTACCCTGTTTTTGTTATCTTGGTTCTTCGTCCTTCGTTCAACCAATCGTCCCAGTCTCATTGATTCTGATTTCTTACCCAATTCTAAGCTCTCCACCGATTTCGATAATTCAACTCTCAAGAAGGATAATCTAAATGTTGAGCCCTCCATCGGCAACCGAGCAATACTCGTGGACACTGAAGAAATAGAAGCAACCCACGAGACAGAAACACTACCTGAGAATCAAACGCCTGCAACAAATGATGCCGATGAATCCAAGTGCAGTAGAAAAAAAGGCAACGTTGTTCCTCTTAAGGTTTTCATGTATGACTTACCTCCGGAGTTCCATTTCGGACTCTTGGATTGGAAACCCGAACGAGATACGGTTTGGCCTGATATTTCAACCCAAATACCTCATTATCCTGGTGGCTTGAATTTACAACACAGCATAGAATTTTGGCTTACCATGGATCTTCTTGCTTCAGAACTCCCTGAACCCCCCAATGCCGGTGCTGCAAAGAGAGTTCGCAATGTTAGCGAAGCTGATATCATATTTGTACCGTTCTTTTCTTCTCTGTGCTATAACCGCCATTCCAGAACCAGTAAACACGAAAGAAAGAGCATGAACAGGGTACTGCAAGACAAGTTATTGCAGTTTCTGATGTCTCGAGAGGAATGGAAGAGATCTGGTGGAGTGGACCACTTGATATTAGCTCACCATCCAAATAGTATGTTGCCGGCGAGAACGAAGCTGTGGCCTGCCACACTCATACTTTCAGACTTTGGGAGGTATCCTCCAAACGTAGCAAATGTTGAGAAAGATGTGATTGCACCATACAAACACGTGATCAGATCCTACGTCAATGATTCCTCTGACTTCGATTCCCGCCCAATATTGCTCTACTTTCAAGGGGCAATTCATAGAAAAGATGTAAGTAAGTTTTCATGGGATTGATCCGTTTCTGCATTAAGTAAGTTTTCATGGAATTGATCCGTTTCTGCATTCTCCTGCAGGTCTTGCTTAATTAACTTGTGTTCTTCTTTTTCCTGATTCTCAGGGTGGTCATGCTAGGCTAGCGCTGTATAACATGTTGAAAGATGAGAAAGATGTGCATTTTTCATCTGGGAGTGTTCAGAAAGGTGGGATCAGGCAAGCATCGGAGGGAATGCATTCTTCTAAGTTCTGTCTGAATATAGCAGGCGACACTCCTTCATCAAATCGCCTATTCGACGCCATTGCTAGTCACTGTGTCCCTGTAATTATAAGTGATGAGATTGAACTACCATACGAGGATGTGCTTGACTACTCTGAGTTCTGCATATTTGTTCGCACAAGAGACGCACTGAAGAGAAATTATCTGATAAGTTTGATAAGGAGCGTTGGCAAAGAAGAATGGAGCCGAATGTGGAAGAAGCTGAAAGAGGTAGAACTCATGTTTGAGTTTCAGTACCCATCCAAGGAAGGAGACGCTGTGCAGATGATTTGGCAGGCCGTGGCTCGTAGAGTTCCTGCAATGAGACTAAAGTTACACAGATCGAGGCGCTATGCACGATCTCTGTCTAAGAAAGAGAGAAGCTTACCCACAAGGCCTGCACCAGTGAATTATTGGTTAGAGAGAAGAAATATCATTGTAAGAAACTCTGCAGCCTAGCTAGGAGATTCCATTTGTGATTGTATATGTCTATGTCTCGACGCTTTTTCCCTCATGGTGTTAGTTTCCTGTGTTTCAGCCAACAGAGGTCATATGTTGGTGACGATCGAGGAAGCTAATGTTGTACATGACAAGAGTTTGTTAGAAGAAACTATGTAGTCATTCAATTCATGCTACAGTTTGAAGTGCCATGCTATCTTATTCTCTGTTTCCAATCAAATATTTTTATGTATAATTAAACGTGTGCCTTGTTCATTATTTGTATGAATATTTGAAAAGAATGGGGCTTGCGCATGCATGCAATTCAAGATGAGATGTTACTGTGTATGACTATATAACAAATGATGAGTTCCTACCCTACCAATGTATAATATATATGTGTCGGCAATTACTTTTGAAATGATGTATATATATAAGGTTTTTGTCTTGTACTGGTATTTCGGTCAAAGGGAATGCTACTATATATACATACACTCATCAATAGACTTTGACCCGTTCTATTGCTATCCTCTAACAACCTACTGCTCATTTATATAGGTTGCGTTAGGATATGGTAATCTGAGGGATAAGTTATTTATTTATTTTTTCTCTGGAAAAGTTATTTATTTCTTAAACTATCACAGCGCTTTGTTATAAAGAATTTTTCTTCTGTGGATCATTTTTTGGCCGATATCTTTGGATAAAAAATTAAACTAAAGTAATTCAATCAAAGAAAAATTCGAATAATTTGAAATTCTAGTTAAAATTAGGTGTAATTCCATATATAACTTAGTTATCTCGCAATTTTGAAGTAGTAATGAATGTCTTGTACTGGTATTAAAAAGATATTATTTTGAATAAAAACGCATATACAGAAAGTAGTGTTTGATAGCAAAATAAAACGAAAATCAAGATAAGTAATAAGAGTGAAAGAGAGATATTTGGAAGTAATAGTAATAGCGATGGGATTGGGGGGGGGGGGGGGGGAGCCTAATTTGAAGGCGAATTAAATGTGGGTGTGGAGAAGAAAGGGCCAACTTCGTTGTCGTGATTTACAAGATAGATAGCGAGAGAAAGGACACGTCTTAAATCGCATTCAAGGCTGTGGGATCATCTTCTAATTCCCCAATTAACCTCTCAATTTAGTAACTTAAATTAATTTTTCTACATATAAAAAATGATGTCATGATCTCCTTTCCCTTGATTTGATAAACCTGAAGGAATTCCTGATGATGAGGACATGCATGCATAAGATATCTAAGTCCTATGAATATCCATGTGATTATCAAAGAATAATTAATCTCTAGCTTGCATTATTATTTACAACGAATGATAATTAATCTGAGACAGTGGGATTAATTCTTGGCCAAAGTATTTGTGACGATTCAACTTCCACCCTGCACTGCAGCACCCCAACCTATGACAGTTATGCGTTTTGTGAGTAAAATGAAAGAGACTGAGTGACACCCCATGGAACAAGGGAATAGAAGACGGGTCGAAACAAAACCAAGTTATGATTGTGAATTAAGTGTATATATTACGACTCAAGCTGCAACATTATCGTATGTATGTTCCTTGTCAGATGAGAATTGGTCAGCAACTCCTCCAAGCAACCCACTGCATGACAACCAACTCTTTAGGAACCCCACCATGCATAATTCTCATTACCCTCACAAACATATCTCATGTTAGGGCATTTTCATATATACATATCACCCTCCAAGTTAACCCCTACACCACTTTGCATCTTCTTCACTTGCATTCTGTACGTCCTTCTCACTTTCTCCCTATACCCTATTGTTTGCTCTTGTTTTTACTCTAATTTTGCTCACGATTCTATATATATGCTACTCGTCAGCCACCAGCACTTATATATTATTTGTATTGATATTGAGGCAGTTACTCCTTTTTAATTATTCTGACTGTGAAAGTGTTAATTAATTTAATGATGCACCTCAACGTACAGTTGCCAATCGCAGCATGCCGCGAAAATTTACTCCCAAAGCAGCTCCCTGCATTCAATAATTAAATAACCAGTGATATAAATTCAGCTATATACTCTATACAGTACTGCTACACAATTAAACCCCACAAAATTAATCATATTGCCTTTAATTAATTACTATCTATTCGGGGGTTCGTACCTACGCTGCTACATGGCAAACTATCATTGGCTCACCAATAGTATTGCTTTCAAACCACCGCCAAGAGTCAAACTCGTATGTATATCTGCATATCTTGTGAAACGTAAATGTGTGTGTGTATAAGTAAATTATACTAGGTGGTGAACATTAAGGTTCAGATTCTGGCACCGAAAGGTGAAGACGAAGATCACATGCTTCCCATACAAAATACTTCCTCAAGGAAAAGGACTCTCACCTGCCCATTTCCCTTATAACTATCTTTGCTTCCTTGCAAGACCTTCGTGACACATCCCCCTTTCACACACTCATCCATCACTTTTCCTTCCTCTTTTAATTCCTCCATCCCATTTTCTAATTACTATATATCTATAGTCAAATTCATTCGCCAATCTCATCTACTTCACTAATGTTATTAAATAATTTTTCGTACCAAACTTTTCGTGTGTGTGTGTGTGTGTGTTAAAATACAATACGAACGCAACATTTTCTAAATGGCTTCGTTCAAGAAATTTAATTAAATGATGCTTTTTTTAATATCGGTAACTTATTGCTTGAGTGGTACCAATACTAGCCTGCAATGCATCAAATTTAAACGCACTTAATCTTAAAAGTGTCATCTTCATGAAAATTTAACAAATCAGACACGGGAGGCGTCAGGTGTTCAAGTATTATTATGCTAATAGTCGATTAATGAATGGTTTGGCATGTCATAATACTTCAACGGAAGGTTAAGGACGGTAAAGTCCACCGGGGTTGATACCAAAGGCCTTGGAATGGACACTATGGTCATATCACAACTTCCCACTCTAAATAAATACACATATCGTCACTTCTTTATGAAACCTTATCTCCTCATTTATTTACTTTTCATGAACATTATTAATATATGCAGCAATAATTAAAGAGAACGTAGAGAAGATAGAAAAGAGAATAGCATATAGAAAAAGGAAGAAAGCTTTAACATTTGTGAAGCGTGATTACTGGTTTCCCAGCAGGTATTAGAAGACTATTTACTGTCTGAGACACAAGAAAACAACGCAACACGCTACAAGCTTACTTGACATAAATCATTGATAAATCTTAAGTTACATATGTGCATGTTGACAGAGATCCTAACTTCTCAGAACCTCTACATATAATTTTGAGTACCCTAGACGCTTTTCAGAACAAAGTTTTTCTTTCTTTCTTTTTTACACACTAATGTTTAGAATTGCCACATATCCTAGACTCTAGGATATATCCATTTATTCTATCCTCTGATCTGTTAGAAAGTAAGGGATAATTCCATCATCTCCTCTACTTGACCAGCATTTTCATCTAAGAGCCACTTCTCAAGAACTGACAATGGAGGATCAGCAGCACCGTTCTCATATCTTTGCTTATTCCTCTCATCATGAGCCATAACACGAACCTTGTCTTCATCATTATCATCAGCAGTAGTTTCAGAAATCTTCTGGGTTGGAGGCATAGAATCGCCCGTGGACTTCTCCCAAGCAGCATTATTAAGGTTCTCATAAGACAAAATGGAATCAAACTCTTCACGGGACATCATATCACCACCACCACCCTGATCTTCTCGCTCGTCTTTGTTTTTGTTGGACATCAAACTTAGAGCAGACTTCACCATGTTACTGTTATTTTCGATGTTTCTCTGAAGCTCCTTGTTATCTTGGGTGGTTGCTTTGAGAAGATTATTACTTGTGCCTGGCTTTGGGGAGGATCTCATCCAACCTTCTAAGAGGCGAGAGATGTTCTCGGTGCTGGATGCGTAGGTGGATGATTGAGACTGACTTAACCTTTGAGACGAGCCATGGTTATTTCCCAACATATCTAAATTCTCTCTCTCATTAAAGCTTTTTGAAGCAAACTGACTAGTTGTTATTGTGGAGTTCGCTGCCAGGTGGGGGTCCAATCCTGTTTGAAATTTTTTCAGCTTCTTCTTCAGATGCGTGTTCCAATAGTTCTTTATATCGTTATCTGTCCTTTGAGGAAGGTACGAAGCTATGGCTGCCCATCTGCTCAACAATAAACAACCCCGACAAATTCAGGCATACATCAAAATCATTAATAAAAACTGGTACCAGTTATTAGTTGTCTGTTTCCGATATACTGGCCAGTGAAAACAAAATTATAGAAAAGAAAATCCAAGATTTTTTTTTTTTTTTATAGAATTTGTCAAGATTATTACTTGTTACCCAGGAGAGCTTGCAAATGAATTATCATTCCTTCCTCATGGGCAGTGAAGTTTCCCCTCTTGATTCCTGGCCTGAGGTAGTTCGTCCATCTAAGCCTGCAACTTTTGCTGCACCTTGACAACCCTTTGAACCACAGAAGGAAGGAAAAAATTACTTTTAATCTGTCGGTTTCAATTCAAAATTCTTGAGATCAAGTTCAAAGCAAAAATCAAGAAGAACAATATCAGATAATAATACTGGCATGACTACTGTGCCCCAGCCGCCCTATATCTGTCATCTTCTTCCTTCCAACTGAAACACAAACACAAATTTAAGACTTGGGATCTAAAAAGTGAATTAAATTACCAGTATTAGTAGGAACTGATCTCCAATTTCCCGGACCGTGTTCTTGGATGTGAGAAACAAGAATGATGTCCTCCTCAGGTGTCCATGGACCCTTCTTGATGCCAATTTTCTCACAGCAAGGAGGCCTTCCCATGGCTTCTTTTGAACCCCACCACTCTTCTTCCTCAAACCTTGCTATGGAGCTTTCATATAGTAACGACTAGGGGTACTTATATATTGGGGGGTCGAAGTAGCACTTAATTTCTCCACTTATTCGTCTATCTTATCGAGTCGCCTTACCCTTCTAATATAGCTTAATTTTATAGTAGCTAGAACACACTACTGATCTACTTTTCTTAGTCACGTGCCACTGAAGAAGTTCCTCACCAAAGGGGTGAAACTTCACTTTCCTAGCCTTTGTTTTCCCTAATTATTTCACTCTTAATTACCATGTATGCTATTGCAGGATCAGCCAGGGATCCTTGATCTGTAAGCCCATTAATATACGCATAAATAACGGGGAACATCTCATAAATTCAGGCTTGAAAAAGAAGTACTAAGTGTGTGCGCGTGTGTGTAAGCTAATTCTCTTGATTAATCAGAATTCAAGGTTACTTCACACCAAACAAAATATTAAATACCCAAGCTAAACTTGCAAATGACAGCAGATTTATGATAGCGTTGACTTATTTTTCGACTCGTGGTTTTGTTTTTCGTTTTCTTTTCCTTCTTGGTTAGTAGTGCTACAATAAATGAGATCGGCACAGCGGAAAGAAGAAAACACCATATTAAGAAGGAAAAGGAAAGACCATCGTTTTTTGAGATTTCAGTAGAAGCTCTCAAATGGCGGATGTACTAAGAGAATATTGAAGGAGATGAAGATGATGGTGAAAGTGGTATGTTTCTCCAATGCCTTACCTTCCCCCCAACCCCCCTTTTTTTGCTTTTGAGTGATATTTATGAGTCATTTGTACTTGCTTCCCTTCAAGGATAGATTCACCGACAGGCAGGCTAGGACGTGTCATCTCAAATAGTAGTAATATGGCCTTTGTTTCCATTTGAAACCTATCTTCCTCTTTTTTTTTTTTAATTATAAGAGAGGGTTAGTGCGTCTTAAATTAAAAAAAAAATAGTTTATAAGGGGATCAAATCACAAATACTCCTTATCTACTACAAGAACCCTTAAATGAGAAGAGCCTAAAGATAATAATTCTATCGTCTTTAATTTATTCTTTGTCAAAATATTTGTCATTAAAATCTATATATTATTATATAGGCGTTGTTTGCTAAAGGATTTTTGTTGGGCCGAAGCATAAACTAAAAATTGAATCCAAAGAAAGTTAGTAATGATCTTATCATTCAAGTTCAGGGGCTAATGATAATTAGTATAAATAGTAAAAAATTAATTTATATTCCATAAAGACGTGAGTTCGATTTTCACTACCGTCGTGAAGGCTCCTTTGGTAGACGATCTCGTAAGTGCTCTTTGAGTCCCATGTCCTTGGTGTGAAATCGGTGCTGAACCCACTTTAATTTTTTTATACAAAAAAAAAGAGTTAGGGGTATTGTAACAAAAAAAAAAGGAGTTTAAGGGTAAGTTGACTAACATTGGTATCGCCTAAGAAGAAACGAGACTTCACCTTATCTTTGAATTATAGGTGAGCCAACCTCTTTCTAAATTTTTTTGTAAAAAAAAAAAAAAAAAAAGAGTTCGGGTAAGTAGATGTACACTGATTTTGGCTACTACGGACTTGCGTTTGCACTATCTTCCATACAGGGAATACACGTATCAGTTGTACCAGCTCTACCGGAGATCAGAAATTTTTTAAAGCGTCAGATACATATACAAATTGACATTCGCTTGAAAATCTTACGTGTATTTATTACATATTCATGTGCTTTTGAGCACAATGCATTAAGGCTGTTTGTTGTATCCAGGTTGAATGGTGTAACTCCACTGACGTAATAATGATAGACCTGAATTCTCCGATGTGAGGCTCACATCATATGTTTCCATTTTCGTTAACGGAAAGAATCTCTGCCACAATCAATTCGAAACCTTTGTTAAACGTTGAGCGCTCTCTATCAACAAAGGGAAAGGGAAAGGTAAATGCTTTGTCTTCCGACTCTCCTGCTCTATTTCTTCCCTATACAAGCAAAACTCAAATGAGGTTAATTATGGTGGCCAAACCTCCGCACAGCTTCAGGGCATCATTGAAGTATGGGATAATACCAGAAATAGGATTGCGTATAATATTTGGCAGCATTCAGCAGAGAATATGGGAATAGTTAGGTCAAGCTACTTAGCCAACAACTTGAGCGGAAAGTCCCTACCAGGATTTAATGCACCTGTCAATAGTCTTTTTTGATTTCATTTTAGGAACATCATAATAATTAAAGAAGGATTTCAACCACATAAGACTTGAACAAATAAAGTTGCAGTATAAGATCCACCCGGCATCACAAGATGATGGTTACTAAGCCATCTATAAGTTGGTAGGACCTTTCAATGCATGGCTTAAATGGCCGAGACGGATAGATACAATAACTAGCCATTAAAGCTCCCACCGAAACACAATTGAATTGGCAACAATGTAACATTATGGAGACTGGAGAGTACGTTAAACTTAAGAAAGAACATAGAGAGGGCAAGAAAACATAGCAGAAGAAAATCCAGATCAACAGTAAAGAGATAGGTTTTATTAGAGTCGTGACTACAGGAGAGTTGTATTCTCACACTGGATCTACACTTACTTTTATTCCTCCTCCCAAATACAAATGTTTCAGGAGGTGCACAAAAGACGTCAGAATACCATTTTCTGAATACAAAATGTAGTCAATTGGAAGGAACCTATGCTTGTAATCCACTCTGACAAGATTTCCACAAGGCCTACAAGCTACAGCTGAGTGATCAGATGACCATCTGATGCTCTTATATGACTCCAAGATCGTTTCTCGTTAGATCCCTAGCTCCTCGGGTATTTAATCAGTAATTCTGCGTACCTAATTTGCAATTGCACCCAATCCGCCAAATCGCCTATGCGTGACTTTTGGATGCTGAGCAAGACACTGTTAAAGGCAGGATCGCCTTCCCCGTGCCCATGGTGGAATTGATTCCTTATCCCAGCACGTTATTCATCTTTCTAGTCTAAATACAATGTCAACAGTTCTACACACAGACAACTTCAATGTTGCAGAAAAAACAAATACCAGAGGAAGAACATCAAATAATGTAATCAACCAGATACATGTTCTCTTATTTCATCTGTCCCGAACATGTGTAATACCAACAACATCAGATTTAGAATGATACAGTGTTTCCATATCCTCAACTGGTTCCTTCTGATCAATATAGTGAGCAGAACATATGTTTATCCTTCCCAGTGAATCAATTAAGACTCCATGAGAAGAAAGATAATGTCTGCTGCAAAATGACCATGCTATCTTTATTTTCACATACAACAGAAAGTAGACAAAATTATGACACACGAAAGCTCCACCCCAAATAGAACACCCAAATTGTATTTTAGTAAGATATATAATGATTACTAATATGTGAAGAACTAGCAAGGATCGTTGAATGTGAATATGCATGTCCTTCTGTTTGAACATGTGATCAATCAATTTGCAGCAGACTATTGGCCAGCATGTCAACCCTGCAAATATTGGTTGCTCCTACCTCTGGAAAATGAGATCATTGAGTACTCAATGCAAGATACATATCCATCTATGATGTTTTATGTCGCTTTCCTTGCACTGTCAATCAATAACACATCATACTATGAGTATTTCCTTCAAAGTAACAATTTACAAACTGCCCAAAGGGCGACAACAAATATGGAAATGTCCCTAAACAAAAATATCAAGAATTAAATTAAAAGCTTAAAATCTTCTTGTACCCAAGCAAGCAATACACAATTTTCAAGATTTAGACCATGTATTAGAGGAACAGTAACAGAAACTCTCAGCTATGGCATCTTTTCAACTTCTTGGCCTTGACGTAGTAGCTGTTCTCCCCTCCACTTTCTGAATTATGCTCCCGCACAGGGTGATAGTTCAAAGATAATAATTCTTCCTTTGCAGTATCAAGTCTGTGTTTTTCATCCTTCTGGTATAATTTCATTTCAGAGACAGCCCATCAATCCCCAGCGGCAATTAACATGATCGTCAATGGAAATATCAACACTTACATGTGACTTCTTCAAGTTCATTATCTGTTGTCTGCAAAGTTTAAGTTCCATCTCAAGTGCGTGAACCCGAGATTCTGCAGGCACAACACATTGCTCCACTAACCGTTTTTGCTTACCCCGGATAACCTCAGGCTGCCACACATTCAAAGCTGCAGAGGCTTGTCTGCACAAACAATCACCAAAAGCAGATTTAAGTTAACTATGAGAAAAGATATACAGTAAAAGAGATATTTTTAATGGAGGCAACTGTCGTATACGGAGGAATAGAAGATCTAATCAAGCTCCCTTTTTTCCCATAATAAAATATGGCAGCTTAAAATGATAACAACAATTTTCCTTCGTATATATCACTAAAAATATGGTATAAATTCAACTAGGATTAACCGTTGATATCTAAAAGGCAGGTAGAAAAGAGTTCTTCAATTTTAGCTCAGTAACTATATATATATATATATATATATATATATATATATATATATTCACAAGGGAAAGTAGAAGATTAGCAACGAACCTGACCTTGCGCAAATTCGACAACTCTGCAACACTTTCTCTCATTTTGGTGCTCTCTTGAGTTAGCCGGCTCTCAATGTCTCGGAGTTTTCTGGAATGTTCAGCAATCTGACTCTCCTTTCTAAATACAGCTCTCCTGTGAGCGGCTATTCTTCTCTCCTTGTCTTTCTCGAACCTAAGGAGCACGAAATGAAATTAAAAAAAAAAATAGAGCAAAAAGAAATTTAATCCCCCTGCAAGATGTTGGTACCAGTGGTACCTGATTTTGTAAAGGGATTTGGATGATGGCGAAGCTGAAGATGAATGACAAGAATTTAGAAAAGGGTTGGCAGAAGAAGTTTGTGTAAGAGGGAAATCGGAGGAGAGAAGGTGGTTCCAAAAGGGGTCTTCGTCGGAGAGGCGGCGGAGGCGGCGGCAAGAGATGGATAAGCAGCATAGGTCCTTATAGATAAATCCACAGCTCTGGACTCCTATTTCCAGAATTTTCCTCCACAGCTCGTCTGGTAGAACGGCCATTTGAGAACAACACCTTCCCAACTTAATCGCCGGCGATGCTTCCCCGCAGCGATGCTAATGTTAATGGAAACGGGAAGGCTCTTCGGCTTTTCAAGACCCTTTTCTTTGCTTTAATATTAATCTTTCTTTTGTTTTTTATTAGAATTTACGATAGTTTAGGATACAATAAGGCTGCTTTTACATTTTTTGAGTTTGTTTTTTATGAAACATTTAAAAACTACATCTGAACATAATTTGTGATTGATAATCAATGTTACTGGTCAAAATATTACATTTTATAATTTTTATTCAATATAACTCGTATGATATTATTTCAGGATACAATGAGTCTGCTTTTACATTTTTTTTTTGAATTTGTTTTTTATGAAACATCAAAAAATTAGATCTGAACATAATTTGTTATTGATAATCAATGTTACTTGTGAAAATATTATATTCAATATAACTAGTAAAATATTTTACATTATAGATATAGGTCGGTGGGGGGGGGGGGAGTTAAATTTTGAAGGGATTAATCAACTCCTGTCCGACTAATTTATGTTAACAATTGAGCATTTGATAATTATAAAAGTCTTGAACAAGATGAGATAATTAAGAAGCCAAGATGTTGGTGAAATATATTCTTGAATCTTCATTGCCGGATCATAATTATTTAAAGAACCCAAGATCAGCTTTCCTTTAGTCATTGTTTAGTTGAGGGGTTTTAGAGGGGAGGGGAAGGGAGGATAGGATAGGGAAGATATAAGTATGTTTAGTTGGGAAAAATAGAGGGGAGGGGAGAATATTTTTATCTTTTTTTCTCCCCTACCCCTCTCTCTCACCCCTCCAAATTTAGGATTTTTTGGAGGGATGAGAAATATTATGTATCATCCAGACTAAATTATCCCTACTAATTTTTTGATTTTCCAAGATTACCCTTAGCTGTAAAAATCCTTTTTCCCTTCTCATTTCCGCCATTCCCATCTTCCGCGTTTGTACTCTGGCTCTTTCCCCGTCGGTGCGCGTCTCCAATAACCGCTACCGGTCACTCGACGTACTCCGGCAACCACCACGGCGCGCGTTTGTGCTGGTTCTTCGCCCAGTTCCTCTCTTACCTGCGGTTCATATCCCATCTTACCCTGCAATGCAATTCTATATTTGGTACTTAACACTGATTGCTCTTTGCCAAGTATTTCAGAAAATCATTGAAACCCGTTGTTCCTGATGATGATCTGGATCTAATATGTGAAAACTAAATCTTGGGCATCAATCAGGAAAATTCGGTAAGCATTAGCATTTGGTTCTTTTTTATTCCTTGCTCAGTATGTGTTCGTAACAAATTGTTTCTTTATGATTCATTGATTTTGTCCCAGGGAAAGGGAAAGTGTAAGAGGCTAAAAAAGGCAGGCGTTGATAGTGAGACAGGGGGACACTCTACGGAATTCTTAAGTAAATTTACTTGCCTTTACCCCCTTTCTTCAGCAAATGTCCAACGATGATTTATGATAGCATTTCACCCACGGTTTTTCACTTGAGTTCATGGTTCTATTCTTTTCTTGACTAACCACACTGTTGGTTTTCCAAGATCACTTTTTGATGATAATGTTGAGGATGAGCAGCATGAATCTGATGACACTGAGGATGACATGGCAGATTTCATAGTAGATGAAGAGGTTGCCTATAGGGAGAAAGATACGTTCAGGTATATTATAATTAACATCAATGCATTTGAATTTACTAATAATTTGAACATTCATTTACTCTCTTCATGTTATAACTCAGACATAGAAAGTTTAGTGAATCCAAGCATTCGTCATCACAGCTAAATGAAGCCAAATGTACTTTAGGCACGGCTATTCCACTACTAGGACAATGCAAGGAAGTTCCATTTGGCTCCACTGAGTCTGATGAGTGTAACAAGTCTGAGTCACTGGCGGCAGAAGTGAATTTAGCTGGAAAGTGTAACCCTTTAGATGATATAGACATACCTGAGAGGATGCAGGTCTTACTTCCAAATTTATTCTAGTTTCAACTTGTCAACTGTCACCATAATGTTGTGAATTGATTTTAATCAGCCAATAGCTTTTCAAACAGATATTTGAGGACATGGTTGGATCGATTCCAGTTGAAATAAGGAGTATAGAAGAAGAAAGTTCTTGGATTCTTAGTCAACTTGATTCAAATCCATTGTTCATTTCTTAGTCCATTGATTCAAACATTCTATGCTTATCATTTCTCTTCATTCTCAACCAGATAGCTAGGATTACTGATTCCATCAATGCACAGTTTCCCCCCTTTTTTCTTGGGTTAGAATACAGATTTTTTTTAATGACAATACTGATTTAAGGTTTGCATGGAACTAGTATAGCTGAAATTGATTAATGGGATGGCGCAACTTACTAGAGGGTTCTGAACTCCGGCAAAATCATTGAATTTTAATGTAGCTAGCATCAATTTTATAATCTTTGTTTGACTCATAACAAACTGAAAGTTTATCTTCAGCTGCTCTAAAAGTTTGTTTCTTCAGGGAAAATTCGGCTAATAAGGAACGGAGAGAGCTTGAACAAAATTTCCTTGGCTGATCGCATTACACCATTTTTATTCTCCAACTATTTTTCCAGAAGTCAAATGAGTACATTTTGCTTTCAATGTATTCTGGTTGATTGTTGTTAATGTATACAGATGTTTAAAAAAAACTTTTGGAGTTACCTATATAATTATGTAATGACATATAATATTAAATATGTGTAGTGTGATTTTCAATTATTAGCAAATTTTCTCTTAAGGCCTACATTACAATTTAATTGTTGGAACTTATATGCATTGTGTCTTTGCATTCAAATTTATATATTATGTTAATATATATAATAATTATAAAATTAATGGGGGATATTGTTAAAATTTTATCATATTTTTTTATCATATATGTATATATATAAACGAGGTAAATTTTTTTTTTAAAATTTATAAATAAAGATATAATAATTCTAAACAAAATATTGTAAATAAAAAATAAATAAATTTAACTAAAGACATAAGGCTATATTTGTCAATTTTCCATTACCTCTCCTCCCCTCCCCTCTTGAACCAAACAAAAAATATCATATCTCTTTTCCTACTTTCACACTTATAACTTTCCCTACCCTTTCCTACCTTCCCTTAAATTAACCTAACATACCTTTCCCTTCGTTGAACCAAACGTAGCCTTAGTCTACAAAGCTAATGTTTCGGCTTATGCTTATTCACTTTCTCCGCTATTCATGAAACTAGATCATTTTGGCCCCCAAAAAAAATGAAACTAGATCATAGTCGGCGACAAGTCATGTACATGTATACCCTTGTCATCCCAGCATCAGCAGAGGCATAAAACGATTCCAGCAAAGAACATCAGAAGCTCATCTAATGTTATCCTCTCCACATGTTATCCCAATAAATGCTATAACCAACTCCTCAAGAAATCTTAACTATAATTAACAGAACAAATTTCTATTATATAAAAAAAAAAGAAACAAAATAAATTTCTTCTCGTTTTGATATTGCCTCTCTTAGACAAAGCTCAAGTCACAGGGAGAGTTGGAACTCAACTCCCAGCCGAAGGGTTAGTAGCTCATTACCCAAGAAGATAATGCTATGCCTACCCAGCTCCTTTACCACCAAATCCCTAAAGAAGGGTTCAAAGCAAACCGGATGTACCTTACAAAAAAAAAAATGGGAATAACAGGGTACAAGGGACCTCCCTTAGAACAGAGAGAAGGTAAACAAGACTGGGAAACATAACTTAGAACAGATGCTGAAGGAATATTCATTAAAATAAAGATGATATTTAAGAAATAGACTCCTAGATCCCATTACAGGTTACTGGAAAACAGAAATCCTGCTACTTGTATGCAACCAACTCGTTTTTCTGTGTCTTATACAGTTATACTCACTATTCATGTTCCCGAATCCCAACCTTGTCTAAATCTCATACACTATATTCAGAAAGATACTCAAATATTAGATAATTTACCACAGAAACATACACGGCACTTGAAATTAAACTCTTTTTTTAAAAATTGGAAAGGAGGCCAAATCGGCCTGTGGGGGTATTGAACCCTCCCCCTCCCCTATTCAAGGGGACTACTTCGCCACTAGGGCAATGCACCATGTACGCCCTTGGAATTAAACTTGATGAGGAGACAAGCCAACACCTGTCTCAGAAAGGAAGGAAAATAGAATAAAACAAAAGAGGGGTAGTAAGGAACTAATTAAATCTAAACAAACCAAAGCATTTTGTACCCCCAGGGGGGAAAGCACATTACAAAGGCTACAAACTGAAATCAGCAAGAACACCTGTCACAAAGTGATATCCTTAAAGGAGAGTCTTCTATCTATGACACGCAGCATGAAGGTACGAATACACCGTCCAGGCATTGATGCACTTGTTGATACAAGAAAAATTAGAACTAAGTGCTTGCATTAATATGCATGACTATTTGTTCATGCACTCATAGCTCCAAATTTAAATATATGTAAACAAATTTATGTCATTAACATAAATTGTCATAGAATACATACATCACTCAACAAAACTTTCAACATGGTGCAAGTTAAAGGCTACCAGGACACTGCTTTATGATGCATGAAACAACCTTATCCTTGCTTGACATATAAGAATTGTTCACCATAAATTGTAGAATAAGGGTAAATTGCAAGAGCGTGTGCATAAGCATACCCCCAAAATAGCAGAATATGAAAAGAAAAGGCGTTCTATCATGTGATTTATGTAACAAATATTCATGAGCATACAGTGATAAACTTGTATACGCTACTGATGTGCAGTTACCTGATGAACCACGTAGATCTCAGGTTGAGTGGACTAAGGCCAGTGCTGTACCTCACACAAGGGACGGGAACTGTTTGTGAGTTGGCGAGAGAGTGTCTGTAGGCTCGGAGAGGTTTATTAAGGGGATAAGGGGTTTGCCTAAGAGGAGGCAAGAAAGTATTTGGTTTGTTGTGAGGAAAGTACCCGGTCTCTCGAACACTAAACTGAGAAAGAAGCTGGGTCTCTTCTCCATTATCTTTATCTTCTCTGTTTTCTTTAACTGCTTTCATGGCCTGTAATGCACTGTTTCTTTGTGTAAGCTCAAACTATCTATTGTAAGAGTCTAATTTCCTTCATTGGAGGAGGCTATTTATAAGCTATTATTAATATAGAAAAGGAATTCCACCACTACTACTTAGTTTCTACATATCTCATGCATGCCAAAAGTCTTAGACAACTGCGTTAGTAGTACAATACTAGAGCTAAATTTACAAGCTCCATAGCAAAGGGTGAGAAAAAGGTTGCATTACAAATGAGCATTCTGGTGATAATACATTGCAACACTATCTAATCCCCAAAAACAATTGGATGATGAGAAAATAAATGTAACTTGAAAGTAGACAAAAACAATGGAGCACTACCTCTTCAAGAACAAATTTCCTGTCTATGAAACGATTAGTGTGTAACATTTAGTGACTCAGTATCTGTCTCTCTAAGGAAACGATGCCAGTTCAAAACATCATTAGATTTGTGGCTGCCCCAACAATGAAGGGTTCCATTAATAGTCGTGTCAAGAAGTAAAAGATAACACCCAGTGTGATAGAAATAGGAAGTGCAGGCAGAGCTCGACGGCACACTGACAACAAAATTAGAGTGCAACCTAGTCCTGATATAATTGCAAGGTAACAGGCATACACTGTCATAAGGTCATACATTGCAGCTCTACCCACAAGGACACTGTAGAAAACAAAGTCGCCAAGACCAAGTTTAATACCCCTATCAGCAATCTCCACATCACCAACTCTCGTCTGCCTTCCTTCATTCCCCATTTCCATAATTTCTACAAGGGGAGACGTTTCCTCACCAACAATTTCATGGCCCCTGCTATTAAATTGCTGACCTTGACTGGATGGACCGATAACCACAGAATACTGCGATGAATCACTACTTAATGAATGCCTTTCTCGTGCATTACCCACCAGCGGCGACCTCTCCCCATCATCTCTGTCACTATGGTCCTCCTCATTCTGAAAATCCCCCAAGGTCACTGCAGAATAGTCGGCATTACTGCGACCCTCGTTCTCATTTCTATTGACGTTGTCCCTTGACGCCGCTTGTAGCTCAATTGACGAAGAATCTGAAACTCCAGCGACCAAAAGCCCTAAACCCGAGGCTCCGCGATTCCCAGTTCGAGCAACCGTGGGTCGAGCCTCGTACACCAAGGCAGGGAGCTCTTCATCCCTAGTTGAGGCCAAATCCACCAACAGCTTAAGCGGGCCACCGGGTGCCAAAACAGCCACCAAATCATACACAGCCAATGCGACTAGCAAAACCCAAGTAGTCCACTCGGGCAATTTCGTGAACCAGGCAGCCACAATAATCCCCAAACAAACCATGTAGGTTTGCCTCAGCAAAATTGGGATCCCACCCGAAAACACGGAGAGAACACCGACAACAGTGAAATTGAAAAGCAGAAGGAAACAAGTAACGGAATCAACAGGAATAGAGAACTTCTGAATGACGGACAAGAGGATAGATCCGCCCATGGTGCCAAGAACGAAGAAGGCGGAGAAGCGCATGTAGTTCTTGAGGAAATTAGTGAAGTTGTAATAGTAAAGAAGGACAAGGAGGAAAGTGACGATGGAAATTAAGATGACGAAGACCAGAGCATTAAGAAGAGCACCTTCGAGCTTCTGGGAAGCAGAGTCGGAAGGGTTCTCGACGTAGACGAGGTTAGCAGCGGTGCGAATGGTATCGACAGAAGCAGGAGAGAAGGGATTGGAGGAAGAGAGGGAATAGACAAGGAGGACAACAAGGAACATACAGATGGAGACAGGAGACATCACTCCGATTATCTCTACGCCGATGGATTCCATAATGCTCGACTCCATGATGTTTCCCACGATGATCACCGCCGAGGAATTTCGTCGAGCAGGGAACGGGTGTGGATCGCTTCTGATTTTCGCTACTGCATATTGGTGTTTGGGGGCATCGATCAGATTCAGAGCTCAAATTCCCCTTTCATCTTAACCCCGAAATCTTTCAGCGTCTCTGGTCCATTTGCTTGTGATTGTCTCGTGTTTACTTTTCTTCTGGAGTTCTTTTATTTTGTTTTTTGACCTGGCATTTTTTACTTTTTTATTCAAAGCATATATATTTATTTTTATAAAAAAATTAGTTAAGTTTAATATTAATTATTTAAAAATATTTATAATAATAATAAAATTAAATTTATATTTTTATAAGATATGAGCTTATTTTTTATTATTTATATCAATTTATATCTAATTTATTCAAATGGGATAAATTTACACTGCCAAGTTCCCAAAACAGTGCCTGGCATTGGGAATCCATTTATCCCCTTATCACTGGTACTAACTGCCCAAAAAGCAATTTTTATCTGATACTCGTGATAAATATATATAACATGGTAGGAGTTTTTATAAATAAACATAGAACCTGGTTTATAGGATTTAAAATATAGAATAAATAATTCATTAAAAAATGAACCTTTTGGTTTTGGTTATTTTAATTACAAAATTTGGGTGCGATTATTATAATAAGTTTTAATTAAAGTACGTGAACAAATGATTTTTAGAGCACATTTAGATTGGTTTTTAAATAAAAACTCCTAAAAAAATAATTTTAAATAATCTCTAAAAAAATGTATAAAAATTATAAATAAATAAGTAAGATGATTATTATAATAATAATTTTTATAATTAATAAATTATAAAAAATAATATGAGTTAAAATGACGTAAAAATTTTAATTTTTATTTTATCCTCTTTCCATGACCACTCATCTCCCCATGATAGCTTGAGGGCGTGTTTAGGGGGTAAAAAATAAAAATAGAATCTTCTTCTTTTTTTTATTTAATATAATAAAAATCATTTTTATTTATTTTTTTAATATTTTAAATTATTTTAATTCTATAAAAAAATTAATAATTAAGATGTTAGAAGTAGAAGTAATTTTTTTAACTATTTTATTTTATTTATAAAATTTTTATATAACTTTAATTTATTTTAAATTATAAAAAAATATTTTAAATTAATTTATTTTAAAATATAAGAAATACATAAATTTTATAGGTATTTTTATATTAAATAAATTTTTAAAATTTTTAATTATTTTTTGTTGTCCATTCGATTTATTATAATTTTATTCTGACTATATTCAGATTAGACTCGTATCATATATTTAGTTATAATAGGTGAATTTTTTAACAAAATTTTTTTATATATATTAAGATTTAAATTTAAAATTTTATTTAAATAATATTAAATTATTTATTATTTAGATTAATTATCGTTGATTCAAACTCTTAATTTTATTTTTACTTTCAACGCAACTTCACTCCTATCAAATATACTGTGAGAGTTGAGCCCTAGACAACTTTGTCAGGCGCCATCGGAAAGGAGTATAGCGTCTATTGTCCATCGGTTAATACCCATTCCATACCCACTCGACAGCACTCCATTGACTCCACTCGACAGATCATGTGCGTGTTTGGCGGAGGATGAATTCTAGGTCAAAATCGTCATTTAATTTTTTTTTATATAAATAAAAATTTTTATTGAGAATTAATTTTAGATAAAATCTCATTTTAAAACTTAATATTTAAATAAGCCACTGAAAATAGCTTTTAATTTAAAACCTAGATTATGGATTATCCAATTACTATTTTACCCCTACTTTTTCTTATACCGTATCTCTTCTATTTTCTCTATCATCTTTTATCTCTATTCTCTCATTTCTCTTTCCTCTTTCCTCTCTCTTCTCTTATCTCTCTCCTTTCTACACTCTCTTCTCTCTCTTCTTTTTTCTCTATCATATTTCATCTCTCTTACTTTTAATCATATCATACCCTTTTTGGTAATTTACTAATATAAAAAATAATTTTACTACTAATAATCCAAACATCTTTATTCCCGAAATCTATTCTTCCCAAAATCTATTATTTCTAAAATCTATTCTCCAGAGTCTATTTTTCTCAAAATTTATTCTCCAAAAACTAATCCAACACACACCCATGTGTATTTTCCCCCAACAAAATTTGCGCGAGTCACGAAATAAAATGCTGCTGAATCATCTTAATTGGAGTTTGATATGCTGTATCCGCGCAGGTCTTCTGATTCGATAATTTCTATATATGTGTATTTTTTTTATATTCAATTTTTATAAGTGTGTATATATTATTTTTTTTAAAATATAACATGTTTTCTACTGTAGCATGTGTGCATGTATCTTTATGTCAGAAATAACCATATTGTCCAATACCAATTGTAAACATTTCTATTAATAACAATTCAAAATTTGAGGTTAACCATTTTTATTAGCCTAGTGAATATATATATATATATGGCAGTGTGCATGGAGCCTTGTTACATGTTACATACCACACTCACCCGTCAAAGGTTCTTAATAAAAACTCGGTTCTAGTAACTAAAACCTGCGTTTGTTTATGAAGAGCTCACCTCCCTGTCGCGCCATCTTTCTAGTCTCTCCTCAATTGAAAGTTCAAACCCCTCATTGTTTGTGGGCGCGTGTCTTTCGAGCTGCAACATGCAAAGCCGAAAAACTCTCGGAGGCAATCCCCGGTAGCTTAGACCTTACTGTGCGCACGCACACACACACAAAGGTACGTAGGTTGTCGTGGTGAGGGAGAGGATATGGGCGGAGAGGGGTTGCCGACTACGGATGAAAGCCGAATGATGATAACGTTTACAGCTGAAGGCTTTTGATTGCTTGGGGTTGATGGTGGTGGACCCTCCCATGCATAGTATGGATTATTGGCGGCTGTGCGGCCGCCTCATTTGCATCACAACTTAAAAACGACAACCCTCCATCTTCCGTCATCCATCCAACTGAACAAGATCCCCATCTCTCCTCTTTTCACCCAACACCACGTTTCTTGCTTTTCCCTCCCTCACTCAACCCCTCTCCCTTCGGCATATCCCCATTTTTTTGTCCTCTTCCCCGACAATTTTTGGCCCTTTCCAATAATCAAGTCCCCTTCCCAATTATTATTTTTTACATCTACATCGCATCTATTGTGTTGTGTGCGCGTTTTCATACGCCCTTTAGTTATTTTAATTATTAATATTACTTTAAACTTCTAAAATTGATTCATACTAAGGTATAATTGGACAAACCATACCCAGTAGTATCTCATAATTTTGAAGTATTTTTCAATAACAAAAAGTTAATTTAAAGGTAGACAAGTAAACAAGAACGTGAACATGAAGTTATTTTGGCCGGCAGATAGTGGTCACAAAATACACCGTGTTATTAGATTATTGATTCATGTTTCAAATAAGAAGAAGATTTGTTATTAGATTATTGATTCTTGTTTCAAAAATGTACGCTACGTGCGGGGGACCTAACTAAATAAATACGCTCCGAGTTGAAGCTTTTTCTCCAATGAGAAGGCGCTCTGCTCTGTTCCCCCTTTCCACTCATTAGTCGTTCTAGTCTTCTAGAATCCGAGTCTATAAATAGACTGGACTCCGAAAGTCGACCTCGTAAACATAATTAGCCTTTGCTCATTGCCTCTTCTCTCCCATTTTCGAGTTTCCCTCCCGTTCGATGCGGAGAGTTGCCGCCAACGGCGCTGGAGCCGAAGCAGTCGCTGGAACCATCGATCTTCTCACGGAGATCCTTCTCCGAGTGCCCGCCAAACCACTCCTCAAATTCAAATGCGTTTCCAAGCAATGGTTGACTCTCATCTCCGCTCCACAATTCTGTCGCTCCCACACCCTTCGCCACCACACCCCTCACGCCGTCCCCAGCGCCCTTCTCCTCAACAACAATTACAGACCCTCTCCTCACTTCCAAGTCGTCCCTCTCCGAACTCCCAACTCCTCTTCCCCCGTTGTTCGTGTTCCCTATTTTGATTACCTCAACGTTCCTCGCGTCACCATCCTTCAATCATGCAATGGGCTACTCCTCTGTTCCTCTGGCTTCCTCATGCCGCTCCAAGAACACATTTCTGTGCCCTGGGTCTCCCGTTACGCCTTTTCTACATCTGCCGATTATTGTGCTTCTGTTTTGACCGACGATGATTGTGGCTTCAGGTATTTTGTCTGCAACCCCACCACCAAGCAGTTCACCGTTGTTACTTTACCTGATCGGAAAGTTAGGGATCACTTGATAACACTTAATCTGGCTTTTGAACCTTCGAGATCCCCGCACTACAAAGTCATTTCAATCTCAATGGGAATTTCAGGTGTTACCGACGATGGTCCTAGTCTTGAAATTCGAGTGTATTCTTCGGAGACTGATTCTTGGAGCGAACGGGGTGTTTGTTTCGTTGCTCCCTTCAGCATGGCAATTCATGCTGGTGTTTACTGCAACGGTGCCATTCATTGGTCCAGCCAAGGTGAGGATTCTGTGTATCTCGAGGTGGACAGCCAATGCTTAAAAACTTTGCCAATGCCACCAGATAATGAGGATTGGGAATACGGGAATCTTGCGTATTTTGGGGAATCCAGGGGTCATCTGCATATGATACTGATCGAACCTCATGAACGTGTGGTGTTTGATATTTTGGAGATCAATGAAGATTACTCTGGGTGGTCTGTGAGATACCATGTGGATCTCACTCCGATGCAAACTTCATTCCCGGAGCTGATTTGGTATTTCAAGGAAAAGAATGAATCCTTTTCTATCCTGTGTGTTCTTCGTCAACCGAAAGAAGAGGACTCCACGGTGGTGTTGCTCGTGGATGGCAGAGTCATGTCCTTTAATCTGGCGAACCATACTTCAAGACAGCTCTGTGATTTAGAGCTTTGTACCGTGCCGGATGGTTGTGCTCCATTTTCCCATGAACGCAATGAAGCGTTTCAGTACTTTGAGAGCCTTTCCATTCTTGGACAATCAACCGCATGAGGAATCACAACCCTATCAATCATGTAACATGAGTCATGACCGCTTGTGGCAGACCAAAAAGGAGAACTCTTTTTTGCCTTAACTTTTCATATAGGACTACCATATCTCCGAGGCCTTCTAGCTTCGCAGTGTTCCTAGTAAGAAGTGCTTCGTGTATTTTAACGTTCTAATGTTTTTCTTCAGCTTTAGCAGCTCACACACAAGTCAAATGCTCTGAGTTATCAATAAGACTTGATGATTTGCGTCTGATAAATGAAATTGTAGTTGGGTCTTATACGGTACTTCAAATTTGTTCTTCTGGGAATCATCATGCTTGTAATTTTTAGTTTATTTTTCTTCTAAATGTGCTGATCATGTTAAAACTCTGAAGCGAGTTGTTGGCCACAACAATAAAAAAAATGAAGTGAGTCGTCCATCTTTTGAAGCATGGGATGCTTTGAGAAAAAGTGTGGAATGGATTTATTGGAAGCACAGATATTGACATGTGAACACAGGACACAGCACTAACATAGATACAGTGACATGAGTCTATTATAAATGTGCGTGATGACGTGTTGAACATGAACTCAGCTCCTCTTTCAAAGCATTCCATACTTCACAGATGAAATTGTACGATTTACACAGCGGGAAAAATTCAGTGAGAAAACCATGTCCGAAGAACAATCCAACGCAAATAATGCCCCTGAAACACTTTATTGAAACGTGAAATTAGGCATCTTCAATTGTGGTGCCTATGACATGCCCTGTTCAAAGGAAAAGGAGGATCAGAAAATGATCCATCCACAATTTGCTCAAATACCCATTTATTAGCAGCCTGAGTGTAGTGCACCCCATCCCAATTAACCCAAACCGATGGATCCTTGCATGCTTTTCCCACTAACACCTCTTTCCCACGAACCTTTATCTTCCCTCCACATCCAATATGTGAGTTGAAGTTGTACTTCCCGCCATGCCCACAGCAAGCTATCAGTGGTTCCATAAAACCTGCATTTATCAACCAGAGATCGCTATCTTACATGGCTCAAACAAAAACCTTATAAAGAAGGACTCACCATGCTTCTTTGCTTGGCTGATGAGGGAGTACTTGACAGAGTAGACATCAACGTAGGTGATTGCAGCCAAGGGAAGCTTCTCTCTGAGTTGAAGCACAACCGCTTTTAACCGACGATTGAAGAATCGAGCGACCTCATTGTAAGGGATAGCACATCCAGCTTTATCCACCTGAGTTGTTTTCAATGGATGAAGGTCCATTATGTATGGTAAACAACCAACTGGACCTGTGTTGTGTATCCAGAACGACCTTCCTCCATGATCATATGCATACTATCAAAAGCAAACAGATCAAGTAAAAAACACAGTTAGTTTCCTTGGCATTAATTTCTGACACCAAGAGCATAAACTGAACGTGAAAGCACCAGAGATTTTTAATCTAGGACTTTATTAGTTCACCTTCACAATGTTCTTGAACTGTGCTAAAAGATCAGGAACATATGCTTTGACTTGATCAGTGGACATGTTATGGAAATATCCTGATGTCAAATCGTTCTGCCCAATATCGAAAGTGTATAATGCACGAGAAAAGTCTTGTGCTTTTGGTAGCAATGTTGTATACAATCCTCCTGAGGAAAAATTCCATCAAGTCTACGTTAAATGTGTAGTGGCGGTAAGTTCTTTAAAAATGGATAGAGAAGTGGAAATGAAAGGCATATGGACAGAGCCAATACCTTTATTGCGAAAAGTTTGAGATCTGCGCTGGAAATCACTGAATTGATTGAACTGAACGTCCAAAGAGAAAGGACTGAACCCACCAACCTGATGAAGGGTTGTGTTCTGAGGCCTGATGGTGGATCCGGCTGTGGCGAAGTTGGCTCCATGCGTAAAATTTGAGCCAACCGAATCAAGGAAAGCATTCAAATATGGCAGACCCAGCTCCTTAGCTTTTGAACAACAATTTCAAAAAAAAAAAAAATCCGTCATCAATAGTTAATTCTCATAACTAGATAACTGCGAGCCTGCAAAAGAACAGAGTAATTCTTCTACTAATTTGAGTGATGCCGACACTAATTTACATTAAATTACCAGAGATTCAGGGGCACAGGGCTGTATAAGACGTAAATTCACGTGTGTAGTGTTAAAAAAATAATGTTAAAACGTGTCATGGATTAATAATTAGCCCTGTCAGTCTTTAATAATGTATATAATTGAAATTTAAACCAATCGATCACGCTAAGAATGGCGAAACTATTTTTAATGGGGAAAAAAGGCACGGTCTTTTAAGTTATTGATCACCCAACCCTTTTTGCACGGAGCCTTTTTGTCCTTATGCGTTAGTAGCAGCACATGACCCAATAATATAACAAAAGGGCAGTAAAATTGAACATGATGATATGTTGGTTGCAACCTTTATATTAGAAAAAAGGATATTTTAAGCGATCTTTCCTTAAAAGCATCAAGTCTACAGAAATCAGAAACTGACCACACTGCTCCTTCACGGTGTTGGAACTGTGGACTGAATCTGAATTAATCGATAGGAGAGAAAAGGGTGGAAGGTACCTATGAAATCTATGACAAGACGGCCGTCGCAGAAGCGTCCGGCAGGGTGGTGGAAGAAGGACTCGCCGTGAGGAGGACCGGGTTGGCCGAAGGCGGCAGAGAGACCGCCGGTGTCAGAGTTGGAGTCTCCAAAGTTGAATATGGCCGGAAAATCACAGTCACTTGAAGCATCCAATAGCAACAATGGCTCTGGATTCAGTACCACAGAGATGAAAAGCCAAACACACAGAGTACAAGCTTGAATCAACCTCATATTGCTAGTTGCAGCGTCCAAGGTCTGGGAGCAAAGGAGACGAAAAGGCTTGAGAGAGTTGAATACAGCAAGTGCGCCTGTATGCGAGGAAGGGATAGGAGAAAGCAAAATGGGACCTTTATGGTGCATTACAATATTTTATTTATAGGAAGTTATAAGAGAAGATTCAATTTTTCTTCCTATTTTAAGCTTTGCCTTTAGATTCTGAATCTGAACTACTTTTAATAGTAAACAAATTAAATTACATAAATAAAGATCATTTAATGGTGTGTGTGTGTGTGTATAACGGGATTTGAATCTTAACAGTTTTATTCCAAATCTGAACTATTTTGAATGGTAAACTAATTAAATTACATAGACAAAAATAATTTAATGGGATATATACATATAATTGGATTAGAATCTTGACAGTTTTAATCCGTTTTATAATACATGTGGTAATTAATGTTATTGCATAGGAATGAATAATATGATGTGCTTATTACTCGATGCCACGGAAACATTGCTTCGTGATTTAACCATTTTATAAGTGAAAACTTTTTACTGTGATTTGTTGCTGCCGTAATTTAAAAAAGAAAATCAAGGGGTGCATGGAAGGCGAAGGTAAAGAGTTGAAAGTGCGATTGGTCAAAGACGAAAGAGATTGAGTTTGGAAGAGGTTTCACCGTTTTCACTCTGACATATTTAATAAATGTCTCTCACACGTTTAAATAGGCTTTTAAAAGAATTCTATTAAAAAAAAGATGGAGTTTTTAAACAAAAATTTATAAATAAAATAGTTGTGAATAAATAAATATTTAAATAATATTTTTATGGTTAACAAATTGCCAGAAAAGATATAAAATAAAAAAAATAATAATTATCCAATATCGTCCTATTCTGTCTTTTTCATCATCTTTAGATCTACCACTAGATCTGTCTTATTTATCATTATCATTAACTTCTCCCATGACGATAGCTCTAGTCCCCTCCAGAGCGATATTGTCGACGAATGTTCTCCTACAGCAACTTCGACCAGAGACTAACTTCGATGACCCACGAGCGACCATGAGTGACCAACGACGTCCAGCTACCAGCAATGATGAATAATACCACCGTCATCTCTCTTCCAGAAGAAGGCAACAGCCGACAGTAATAGAGATGAGGGAGAAGAGAGCAAAGATAAGATAAAATTTCTAAAAAAAAGGAGTAAATACTAACTAGATAGTTCATAAGTTATTTTACTGTTACATAATATATTACCAAAAATTTATTCAAAAACATGATTTTAAACTATAATTTGATCCATAAACTATTTTAGATACATATGACTATTTATTTTAGTTTAGTCCATAAGTTTTGCTAAATAAATATGAATATTTATTTAAAAAAAAAAATAAACTAAAATTTAGATTAAAAATTATTTTAAAACTAAAATTTAGATCTTACCAAACATGCACTCTATTTAATACACGACCCTCTACCAAATCCATCCACTCATGATAGCATGCCATCATAGATTATTGTATAACTAGAGGAGCTCGGATGCCTCCTCTTCCTTTCATTCCTTCACTCTCTCGTCACATATATTTAAATAAGTTTAAACGGTTAAAAAATTGATTCAGGGGAACATCTAAAATTTGATCTGAATAATTTATAAAATTTTTAATTCTTTATCACAACTGTAAATTATACGGATAAAATTTGAATAATTTAGATTGATTTATATACTATATTTTATGAAAAATCATAACAATAACTTAACATATTAAAATTGAACCATTAAGATTTAATTTAATATAGTGAAGAGGAAAGAAGGGGAAAGGAGGAAAGAAGAAACAGAGGCTCCCTTGGCGAAATGAAGACACTACTCTTCCGTTCTTCCTCGACCAAACTACTATAGTTAATATAATTGTTACAAAGAATAATTTTAAAATCTTACCAGAAATAATTAATTTTTTTTTTAATTCACATAAAAAGGGGAGTACTGAGTACACAGAGTGCTCGAGTCTTGACGATCCAGAAGAAGCGAGGCTCGCACTCCAGAAGAAGCGAGGCTCGCACTCCAGAAGCTTCTCCAGGATGAATGTGCCCCACCGCTTACATCGCTATCCCACCCTTTGATTAAACGATTAGAATCTATCCAACGGCCAATTTTTGACACGGTTGTCTCCAGCTCACATTTTCCCCTTGTTTTTTCAACTTCACCCACCAACTCCCTTATCCCCCTGTCCAGCGCCCTTATTCCTCCCTCCTTCGGAGCACTCCGCGATGGCCACTGCCCTCAGAACTCCCACTTTCCGGACGCCTCTTCCCCTGCTGTCTTCCCCTTCTCATAAACCCTTATGCGTGTCATTGAGACAAACCGGTAGTTTCAGACCATTTTCTCTAGCCTCTCCGCAGTTGGGGAATACAGCATCTCAACGGGTAGCAAAGCTTGTGCCCCTTGCTTTCGATGGGGAAGCCGAGACCGCTGAGGCTCAGGAAGTTCACGAACCAGAAGTCCTGGTGAGTCATTCTGTGTATTCTTTTTTTATTGATTGTCTATTATTAATATTAATTAGTACAGTTTTGTTATCAACAGATGCTTAATTAATTACATTATAGTTATCATTCCTGTTAATTCTGTTTTCGTATATTATGGCTGCTAATCATTAGGGGGAAGTTTATATAGTTTCGGAGATGTAGTGGCTGCTAGATTATATCGGTGTTTTGCGCTCAGTCTATGTAATTTCTGAAGCATGAATGCTTCAGTTTTCCAGAAGGGTAGCGGGGGAAAAGGGTGAGTGTTACGGCTGAATGCTGAAGTGCAAACAATTTTGTGAGTCCCGATTACGCTGTGCATTCGCATAGAGTAAAATGAGGATCTTTATACTAGGCATGTAAAGGCTCCGAAATGTGCACGGGAGACGCTAGTGTAAAAAAGATAAGTGCAAAATGCAATAGGGTACCTAGGTAAAGAATTAAACTGATACACGGCCAAAATTGTGTTGTTAATAAAGAAAATTAAACCAATCTATTGAGATGGTGGAGTTTCTTCCTTCCTTAAAGAGTAAAGATCTCCAGATTTGTGATACATTGATTGTGGAACTGAAAAGTTGATGATGGTAAATTCCAATTTTTTTTGGGTCGATTTGAATGGTTCACTGATGAAAGTCTTGAATTGTGCCATGAGATAAATGACGGGTAAGTTGCACTAACTGAAAGCAAAGGAGGCTCACTGATAAATGAATACTTCAATTTATTTGTGTATCAACGTAAGAATTAGAAAGCTAGGCTTTGATGCTATGAATTGTTTCATACAGTAATCAATGTTCTCCCCCCCCCCCCCCGGATTTTTGGGCATTTTAAAAAATTTTAGAGTCTCCATCACGTCTTGCATTCCTTTATATTAGGCGTGTCATGTTAGTTGGGGTAATTCTTCCATGAATTTGTTGTAGTTTTCCATGTCTCTCATTCTCCTTTAAGTTGTTTTTTTAACAACAAATATGCATATCTCTTGTTAGGGGTTACTTATGAATTCTCACTGAATGAGTATCTATAATTGACGTTCAGGATGTTGAATATCCCTGATACAGGGAATAGAAGCATCCAGAAATTTGAATTCCTGATCCTTTCTAAATTTGCCGGCAGTCTGATATGTTCATGTAACAGGATTCCTCAGATGATGTTGGTGCAGAGGACAGTACAGGTGACAATGAAGTTATTGATGAGGAAACACCTGTTTCACCCCTCCTAACGTTATTTCAGTCTTATAAAGAAGCAATAGCTAATAATGATGAAACCAAAATTACTGAGTTGGAGTCATCATTGAAATCCATTGATGATGAGAAAAATGGTCTTGAAAGAAAAGTTACTTCTTTATCTGAAGAGCTATCAATAGAAAAAGACCGGATTCTGAGAATTAGTGCTGACTTTGACAATTTCCGCAAGAGGACTGAAAGAGAGCGCCTTTCACTGGTTACAAATGCTGAAGGGGAAGTTGTGGAAAGTTTATTTCCTGTACTGGATAATTTTGAGAGAGCAAAAACTCAGATCAAGGTGGAGACAGAGGGAGAGGAAAAGATAAATAATAGCTACCAAAGCATATATAAACAGTTCATTGAAATTCTAACCTCGCTTGGAGTTGAACCTGTGGAGACAGTTGGAAAGCCCTTTGATCCTATGGTAAGTTTATTTAACCCTTCTAGCTTATACTGGTAAATGGAAAGCCTATTTCACTTTGAACAAAAAATATTTTCAACGGTGATAATTATTTGGCCTTACAACCCCCCCCCCCCCCCAAAATATATTATCTCCTTTTGGTAGATCAGACCAAGAATTTGTTAACGCTTCATAGTGCATTATAACTAAGTATATCACCTGGTATAAATACAACAATGTCCCTATTGTAGAGCAGCCTGTTCAATTATCTGCTGCACAACATGATGATGGTATTCATGTTGCATTTTTTGATTTTATCAAGCTAGAGTTGTTTGACTTCTTTAAATTTACACCTATCTGCTTCGGTTTATCCTGCAATGTATTTGGTCCACACGATATTTTGAGCATGTTCCTTTTCTGCATGCAAAAGTTTATAGATAATAGAAAAATATCCACCTTTTTCTTGTTTTTGGGACGTAATCTTTTTCAAACACTCTGAACTTTATTCATGCCTTTGCTTGTAAGATGATTTTACCTGGAAACTAGTTTAAATCCCAGCAAGCTGGTAGTTTTATTTTACAAGCTAATTAGATGTGTTGAGGCTTGATCAATTTTTATTGACAAATTATAATTTGCACTTCTGAAAGCTGCATGAAGCAATTATGCGTGAAGACTCCACTGAATTTGAGGAGGACGTCATAATTGAAGAATTCAGGAAGGGTTTCAAACTTGGGGAAAGGCTCTTGCGTCCATCCATGGTGAAGGTATCAGCTGGTCCAGGACCTGCCAAGCCTGAGGGGGAAGAACTACAAGAACAAGATACAAGTGAAATATCTGAGAGTAGTCAAGAAAACGAGGGCAGTGCAGAATCGGAGTCTGCTTGAAAGATCAAATTTTGTGCCTGGGTTCAGTTTTCTAGAAGTAGCAGTAAGTTCAATAACCAGAAGCATAATATTGGGTGTAAAAGTTGCTGAAGAAACATCGAAGCGTAGCTCTCACTAAAGAAAGAAGATACTATTTTTAAGATTTTGAATTGCGATTTGAGCTTTGCATGCCCTCACGCATGGCTAAGTGAGTTATTTCTCATGAATACTTTGTTCCAGGAATTTACACTTCGCTTGATAAGAATTCCCCTCCTCAAAATTTGTATTACCAAAAGATTTGGTTAGAGGGCGTTTTTGGCTGTATCATAGTATCATTCCAAATGAAATATGAATGAACTTAAAGCATTGAATCATGATCCACGGCCCGTGGTAGCCATGTGGAAGGCAATTTCTGGTGGCCTTCTTGGTCCATAATTGATGGCTAAGAGAGGAGATTGAGGTTGGACTTTTAGGTTGTGTTAGGCTTAATAGAAAGGAGAGGAGGGGAGATATTTTAACCAAGGGAAAAGAAAGGAAGGGAAGATGAAGAATTTTATTATTATAGATTAACTTCAGAAGAGAAAAGTTGAGGGATTTTAATGTTATTTGATGAGAAAATATTTTTTTTATAGATAAATTTATTTTATGTTATTTTATAAAATATTTTAATAGAATATAATATATAGGTAATATTATGATATTAAAAAAATTGTAGGTATATTAGTATGATAAAATAAAAATATTATTCTTTCTTTCTAAATTTTCTCAATTTTAAAAGGGAGGTTAAGCTCAACAAATTTTCTCTTCTCTTTTAAAATTTTTAAATATCCTAACAAGAAGAGAGGGGAGTAAAATCTCTCTTCTCTCCCCAGCCTTAAAAAATCTACGGAAGAAGACCCTTCGGGACGCCCTTTTTTTTTTTTGGATACAATTCAGGACGCATATGTAGAATCACCTTGCTGATGCACTTGCAAAGGACGGTCTCACCAGATCTTCTATATTTAATTCTTGCCCGTCTCATATGTTACATTTAGTGGATGCTGAGTGTTTGGGATTAATTTCCCCAGTGGTATAATATTTTCTTCGGGCTTTGCCCTTCTTTCTTATCAAAAAAAAAAAAAAAAAGAAACTCGTGTTTTAGGGCAACATCTTTGTTTGGGCCAGTCCATTTCCGAAGAGATGATCAGGGGCTGACTTGGCTCAGTGGGATCCATAAGGGATGTCTTTACATTGGCGAAAATTATGGTTAAGGGCTAAATTTATAAATTTTTTATTTACGAAATTGTCCTTTGTATTACTGTAGTTCTACTTTAAATTGGTAAGCAGTTTGCAAGACAAGAATATTCTATATTTGTGCTTTACTGTAAAAATGATGAAGAGGATGGATACCCAGAGCAATATTTGTTAATGAAAGTAAACATTTTTAACGTTTCCTTTGAGTAAACGTTTCTAAATTTTTTTTAATTAAATTATTCTTTATTCCATTAAGAAATAAAAATTCTGTTATCAACCTTTATTTTTTATTTATAATTGTATTCTCATGAAATTTAATTCTTACAACTAAACTAAAATGCTATTGCAAACTGCATCGTGGCTAGTAGCTAGCGGCTGAACTATGCTTTAGCCTTAATACAAGATATAGTTCATAATATAATTTATATTATAAACTATATTTTTATATTAAGAATTAAATAACAAAACATTTGGAAAATTTCACATTGGGGATCAATGTGGCACTTGGACGAGTGGGTGGCATTTTCTATGATTTATGGTTCATTCATATAAGAAGTTATTAAAAGTCCAGTGGAAGATGATTTAATTATTGACCGTTCAATTTTTAAAAAAGTTGACAGCTGATTGACAAGCTCGTAACTTTCTTCTGACTTTTTTTATCTCGGTACGTAGGGCTATTCAAGTCATTTTACCTAACAAGTTTATTTCGTTTTAATTCTCATGAAATGCAGCCTGGTCCTACCCTAAAATTCTCTCCAACAATACTCGGGCACATTGATGAATTAAATATGAGAGGTAACATACAAGAGCAAAACTTCAAAATCAAATAAATGCATGAAGCGGACGGGGAGAGACCAAAACCTATTGTTGGAGACGTGGCCCAATTCGGGCCATGAGGGTCGGCTCACTCCCAAAACAACGATAAGAATGGGACAATTCGTATTTAATTCAATCCTTTCATCCGTATTTACTGATAAAAAAAAATAAGATATATAATTATTTAGAATATATTTAATCTTTAGGAAGACATTCTAACTCCTAAATATTTAAATTTATATTTAAAGGTAATAGACAACTCTTTCTACCTAATATTAGTATCGTTTAAAAAAAAATTAGATTTTATTCTACTTTTGGATCATGGGTGAACCCAACTATTTTTTTAAATTTTTTTATAAAAAAACAAAATTCAATAATTTCAATTTATTTATTTTTTAAATATTAAATTATAAATTTTGATTCATTATATCTAAAATATTAATTCTTATATGAACGACCAAACTAAAAGCTATGATTTATATTAACCTTTAATTCAAGAACTTTATGCTCTAACGACTTCTCACTTCTCAAGAATCCACATCCATGGTCCATACTGGAATGATGCCACCCTCGTGGTTGCAAATCCATATCAGTACTGAAATAACGCCATCCTCACCCGGTCGTTATAGATTTCTGGCAACTATATATGCTCCACTTGGAGAGAACAGTATGGAATATGTACACAGGGGAGAGAACAAATTAAGATAGGCCATGATTCATGAGTAATAGAAAACCCACATCTTAACTTCAAATCTTAAGATTTGGATTTATAAGTCTTTTCACTTTTATTATATATACTTATTAATATAACTGTATACGATGTGAGACCCATAAATTTGATATTTAAATTTTTTAGTTGATATTAAAATACAATATCCCCACTCTTCATTGTGGTTCATAACTCATACAAGGGCGGAAGGTGAAAGGGCTCAGTTAATTTTCTTATATATTTTATATATTTAAATTATTATATTCTTAATATTATATTCACTCCTCCTCAGATATTAAATGTAAAAATTAGATATAAAATTTATTTAAATCTTAAATATAAAATTTTAATATACTTTATTTTTTAAAAATAATTTTTTTTAAAATATCTATATATCATTATATATATATTAAAAAGTTTTTATTAAGAATAATTTATATTTATATATGATTAAAAATAATATTTTAAAAATATTAACACATAATTATTATAATTAATTTAAATAAACTTTTAATTTATTTAAATTAATTAAATAAATTTTATATTAATAATTAGACGTAGTTATACATTTAATAAAAAAATCGTTAAAAGTTGACCCCACTAACCCCATTTTGCATATGTCCTACCTTTTGTTTTAAAGTTAATTACTTTTAACCACCTTATAACCGTTCTTAGAAATATAAACATTTACTAATTAAGGAGAATATTGGGGTCAAATAATAATAATAAATAAATAAATGACAAAATGAAACACAAGAAAACCGGGCAGGTCATTTCATTCAAATCCGTGCCTGTGCCTGCCCCTGCACCAAGAGATGGCCCCTCATAAAGACACCTTTCGTTTTTTGTTTCATTTGAGTAATTGCCTCTCGCCCTGCACACCTCTCTCTTATTACCCTCCATCGCCTTCCTTCCTTCTGGTAAGTTTCTCCTCCTTTTCTTTTTCTTCATCCTTGTCTTTCTCTGCTGATAACGCATTCCACACACACACACACACTCATGTCGACATAGTCTTCTCTGTTGTAACTATCCTCCATAGTTTTTGGAGCCTGGGCAGAAAAAATCATACGGCGGCTAAAGTTTTTTCAAGTGGCTCCTACGTTCATGGCCGAAGAGGCCACGCCCAGATTTTGACCCTTTTAGGGCATACTGAATATTATCTGTCAATTTTGAAGTGGGAATATCAACAATAGTTATGAAATTACGTTTGAAAAAACAACATGGTTTCGTCTTCTTACGGGTCACAACTTATTGAATTGAAACTTTCCAAACAGAAGTTCAAAGTAAGTTTGGATTTTGATGCATCATGACCTGCAAATCAATAAAGAAATAGAAAAACTCACCATAGAACCATGGGAAGTGGTGTAAGAGAAAGAACCATGTTACTACTTTCTATAGACTGATTATGATACTGCAACTCAGCTCAAGACAAGATACTAGGTAACCTTCTTTTGCCAAAAGTACTGTGTTTAGCAACCCCACCTCCAAAATAACATAAAATGAAACCAAGAAGAAGGAGGCAGGGTTTTTTAGCTAATAGAGGAGGAGATGCTAGGACGGCACCGGATTATCGGATGGTACACATATATAATTTATATTTAATAAAAAGCTATAATAAACTATTCATAAATGTGCCTCACTTTTTAGAGTCGATACAATACAGCGCAGCGCCTACAACTTGTGTGATAAAAGGAAAAGATGTTTCACAAAAGTAAATGGTCTGAAAAAGTCACAAGATGCCTTTCCTCTCTACTGAACCTCATGCTATTAAACATTCCTATAAGAAGCGCATTCTGTGACATGCTAATACTGCAATACACGAACTTTATTAACATACATGTCTTCCAGAGTGGTGCAAATGGGAGACGAGTTAAAGGAGAGGCTCTTGCAAAGGCAAGGAGACAGAGAGGAAACAGAGCCACTCAGCAAAAGGGTGTGGAATGAAAGCAAGAAAATGTGGGTGGTGGCAGCGCCTGCCATATTCACCAGATTCTCCACCTTTGGTATACAAATAGTCAGCCAAGCCTTCATTGGTCATATTGGCTCCATTGAACTTGCTGCCTACGCCATTGTCATGACCGTCCTTATCAGGTTCGCTAATGGTGTGCTGGTAAGTACCCATTTTTCCTTTCCTTTTTTGCAGAATCTGATTTAGCTTTGTTTATCATGCTTGTGGTTATGGAGTCTACCAATCATGCTACATGGTACCTTTGTGTAGAAATTTATGTCGAGATAAAAAAAACTCAGAATTATAACTGCTGTGGATTGAGAATTGCAGCTGGGGATGGCAAGTGCTTTGGAAACTCTGTGTGGGCAAGCATACGGGGCAAAACAGTATGAGATGCTTGGAATATATCTTCAAAGATCATGGATAGTGTTGTTCTTGACGGCACTCGTTATGCTTCCTATTTACATCTTCACCACCCCAATTCTGGAGTTGTTGGGCCAAGATAAAAGTATTGCGGAAGTAGCAGGGAGCATTTCTCTGTGGGCAATAGGTGTGATATTTGCTTTCATCGTGTCATTCACCTGCCAGATGTTCCTGCAAGCACAGAGCAAGAACATGATCATCGCCTACCTTGCAGCACTTTCAATTGGAATTCACATTTTTCTGTCGTGGCTTTTGACTGTTAAGTATAAGTTTGGGCTCAATGGGGCCATGACATCAACCCTTCTGGCATACTGGATTCCCAACATAGGCCAACTCATGTTTGTCATGCTCAAATGCCCTGAGACATGGAAGGGCTTCTCATTTTTGGCTTTCAAAGATCTCTGGCCTATAATCAAGCTTTCTCTTTCTTCCGGAGCAATGTTGTGGTAAAGACACTAGTATATTTTACACCATCAATCTTTAATATTATGGAGAACCAATGAACAGCTGATTAACTGAAGGCTAACATTGAGTTACATGTGATTGCTTTACAGTCTTGAGTTATGGTACAACACAATTTTGGTGCTTCTAACAGGGAACATGAAAAATGCCAAGGTCTCCATTGATGCTCTGTCCATTTGGTAAACTCAACCTCATCGAACTCTACGGTTACTTTTCCTTCTTAATTCCACGGTTTCACTGCTCTGGAAAACTAACACCATTCTTCTGCAGCCTCAACATCAATGGATGGGAAATGATGATAGCACTTGGATTCTTTGCTGCTGCCAGGTACTACTTCATTGACAGTCATAAAAAAAATTTGAAGCATTCAAATCAGCTTAAGAAATTATAAAAGAAGCTGGACTTTGATTTTACAGTGTGAGGGTGTCAAATGAGCTAGGTAGAGGGAGTTCAAGGGCTGCAAAATTTGCCATAGTGGTGACAGTGTTGACATCATTTGGAATAGGGTTCATGCTATTCTTAGTGTTCCTGTTCTTGAGGGAGAGACTTGCTTACATATTCACTCCAAACCCAGAGGTGGCTGCAGCTGTTGGGGACTTGTCACCTTTGCTCGCATTTTCCATGTTAATGAACAGCATCCAACCCGTGCTCTCGGGTAACACCTTCATTCCTCATATTCAGTTACATATCAAGAAATGGGGTTCATTAAATTTCTATATCTCTCTTTCCTTGCTGGTTAATAGGAGTTTCTATTGGAGCTGGTTGGCAAAGCATTGTCGCATATGTAAACATAAGCTGTTATTATCTGATTGGGATCCCTGTTGGAGTTGTGCTCGGTAAATTAATCCATTTGGAAGTGAAGGTAAGCTATATCATTTGATGATATGATATACTCTGTCTTCCCAGAAACGGTAAAAGGAGTCTGATATATTGCATGATCTGGTTTGCAGGGTATTTGGATAGGAATGTTATTTGGAACATTTGTTCAAACTGTGGTGCTCATTATCATCACATACAGAACTGATTGGGACAAGCAGGTATTTTGGACTCGTCTGTATTTTATACTCAGTCTGCATCCTTTGTGAATTCTGATTTGCAAGTTGAGTTGAATGAATTGTTAGCAGAGTCTTGAGATAGCATTTGCATAATGTACAGGTTGAGATGGCCAAGCGTCGCGTTAAGAAGTGGGCTGTGGTGGAGGGCCCCGAAGAATAAAATGGCAAATTTGTATTGCTTGTGTGTTTTGAGAAGCCCATGAGAGGATGCTTCTCTGCGTTTTACTCATTGTAAAACGTGATTCTCCCACCCTTAGCCTACCATCTTTAGCTTTTCCTAAGAGTTAAAGACATTTGTATTGCTCCTTGCTTTTTTCATCCTTTTTTTCTTTACAAATTATTTCAAGCTTGCTACTTGGCCTCTATATGTGTATAGTTTTGTTACTCTCCCTTTTCTATTGTTTCAGTTTATGATCTGTAATTTATTCCTATGAAGTAAAACCATGCCAAGTAATCAAAGAAGGTATAGGTGAAGTGCTTTAACATGCTTGTTGATTTTTTTTTTTTTAAAGAAAAGGACAGAGAAAAGAAATTGTGCCTGGTACGCATTAAATTACTTTTTATGTCGATGCTGTTGATTAAATATAGGAAGTAACGGGAGTGCCACGTACATGTTGGCCCTTAATAAAGGAAGATACATCCACTGTAGACCAAACATTGCATAAATGATTATTTGGTTAGTTTTCCATCAACAGCCAGCGAGATGGCAAAAAAAAAAAAAAAAAAAACAGAGACAATGGCATTCATTATTTTTGGGCAGCAAGAACAGGACGATTCTACTTGTCGAATACGGACATAAAAATATTAATAAAAACGAAAAATAAATAAAAATTTGAGAATTAAGTGAGGCACGAAAAAGTAGCACATATAGAAGTGTACGTGCATCATTACTTGCTTCATTAGTCTAGGCATGATAGGGTCCTATGCTCTGTTTTTTTTTTTCCACTGTCTTGTTGGATCATTATTGTGATCGGGCGGGGTAGGGTTGTGTTAGGTTTAGTTGTTATAATTATAAAAAGTTAAATGGAGATAAGAAATTAAATAAATTAATTATAATTAATATAAAAATTAATTAATTATTTTGAGTAGATTAAAGAGTATATAATATAAATTTATTTTGAGAAGTTATATTTGATCATAATTAATTTATTTATTTAATTTTTTAAATCTATCTAAAAATAATTAGTTGTTATAATTTAGACAGAAAATGATAACAATAATTTTTGGCAAGTTTATCAAAAGTAGGGTTTGTTTTTTCTTTTTTTTCTAATCATATAACAATTTTGTTATTAGAGTTCATTTTATTTTATACATTGTTAAATATTAAATATAAACATATATCTTAATAGAGATTTAAATTTTAATTCATCATATTATGATAGACTAATTTTTCCTTGTTAAATTTAATTCTATTAGTTAAAAGTAGAGTTTAGTTCCTTGTCTCTGTTGGTGTTTATGTGGCTATCGTTTTTATTTATAATAGTCTACATCCTACTTCAAAATAAGTTGCATTTTTTTTTTGGCAATTCAACCCTTTATTATTATTATTATTAGGTGAGCTCATACTTAGAGCCAATAATTCACATTACTGTATTGGTAAAATTGAATGCATCATCCAGAAGCATAGTGATTGGCATGATAAGATTTGGTGGGTTAGTTTATTTAATGTATGGGTTGCCGGATTGCAAAGAAAAATAAAATTAAAAATGAAAATAATAATACGACAAAAGTAAACCGAGCTTGACCTTTGAGAAGGAGAAGTCGTAATTGAATTCCACACACATCCTTGGGGCTCAAGGATTCCCCTACTCACTTCACTTCACATCACGTGTAATAAATGAGATTCATTTTGGGATTCCCAGTTTTCTGGGGACGAAATCCAAAACGTATTGAATTAGATTGAAATCCCAGCCACGGCCTTCTGATATGAAAAGCATGTTTAACTCTACTCAAAAAATAAATTAATGGAGGTCATGTTACCTAAATTCAATAATATTTTTGTACATAAATATAAAAAATAAAAAAAATCCCGATGATAATACAAAGTGGGAGTTATGGGTCTACTCTTCCTATCGTTGCCGAGAAAGGTCGCTATCGACCTATCGTTGCCGTGTAAACTCGTGACTTGTCAAATTTCCCTTCCTATTTGTATCAAAAAAAAAAAAATTCCCTTCCTATTCTTTTATATGAAATATACGATGACCAATTGCAGATTCATAGCATTTTCCCTTTCAATAGGTACGACCATCCCACAGTTTGAATGTTTGACCAGATATGCCGTGGGTTAAATCCTGTTATTAAATGTTTAATGATCACTACTGACTTTGTGTAGTGGATTAATCTCAACTTTAAATCAAATTTTTATTAATTCAACAGTTAATTAATACAAGTAACACAGCTTTAATAAGGGAATTAACTCAAGGATTTGCGGAGGAGTGCAAAAGGGAGTAATACCTGACAGGCTCGCTTTCTCTCAAATGTTGACCAAGGAACTCTGTGTTGGAGTGGAACTAAGCTAGCTGCCAAGAGGATTTTGTAATACATAAGAGGAGTAGCTAGCCTGCTTCGTTTTCTATTTTTCTAAATAAAGTGGCCGTAAACAATTTCTCTTTCGGTTCCCATCAGAGAAAAAGCTCACTACATAATGAAAAACCCCTATACACCGATGTGCATTAAAAGGGAAAAAGCAACAAAAGCTCGCTTCGCTTGCAAAGATGGAAGAATCTGCAAGAAAGCTGCTGAGTGAAGAAGATGATGAGCTTCCTCTGATAAAAAGGGTATGGAAGGAGTGTAAAGTGATGTGGGTAGTAGCAGCTCCAGCCATATTCACTCGAGCCTCTACCTTCGGCATCAATGTCACGAGCCAGGCTTTTGTTGGTCATATTGGTTCCAAGGAGCTCGCTGCTTATGCTCTTGTCTTCACTGTTCTTATCAGGTTCGCCAATGGTATTCTGGTATATATACGCTTTCCTAAATCGCTCTTTATTTATTTCCCGAATATGTTCTCCAATATTCCTGGAACGACACGATGTCGATCTCCTGTTTGATAATATTCTCTTATATTTAGTTCGGGATGGCCAGTGCATTATCCACTCTGTGTGGACAAGCGTATGGTGCCAGAAGATATGGCATGATGGAGTGTACCTTCAACGATCATGGATAGTCTTGTACTTCACTTGTTTCCTTCTTCTTCCCTTGTTCTTCTTCACTACCCCAATTATGAAGATGTTGGGCCAAGATGAGAGCATTACAGATGTCGCAGGAATTATCTCTCTGGTCCGTCGCTGTCTTTTTGCCTATGCTTTGTCCTTTTCCATCCAGACATTCCTGCAATGTCAGAGCAAGAACTTTGTTATATCGCTCTTGTCTGCTTTCTCTATCGCCATTCATGTGTTTTTGTCATGGTTTTTTACTATTGAGTATATAAGCTTGGGATACCTGGTGCAATGATTTCAACAATACTTGCATATTGGATACCCAACATTGGCCAATTTATATTTGTCACTTGTGGTTAGTGTCCTGAAACGTGGAAATGGTTTCTCCTTTTTGGCCTTTAAAGATCTGTGGCATGCGGTCAAGCTCTCTCTTTCATCAGGCGCCATGATGTGGTGAGTGTATGAACTAGTGCGTTTGCTTCTTTTTTTTTCCTGATGAAATGGAGTGTTATAATTGACAGCTAACGGGATTTTTATTTTTTAATTTCTGCAGTCTAGAGATATGGGATAGCACAATATTGGTTGCATGAAAAATGCAAGAGGTTCAGATTGACGCTCTTTCTATATGGTAATCATTCTGAATCATTAATTTGGCATCTTGTGTTCCTAGTTGATGAAATCTTTAATTATTACAGCCTCAACATCAATGGATGGGAAATGATGATAGCCTTTGGTTTTCTGGCGGCAGCTAGGTAATGGTATTCTTTCTTCCTTTCTTTCCATTATATCTATCGTAGATTAAGTCATTTTATCTGTCACTAAGATAATTATTATATATATATATATTGTAGATGAAATCTGTAAAATAATAAAGTTTATAGTTCGAGTCGCGTCCAAGGACACTGTCTTTAAGAGATATTCCGCGACTCCTCATCAAATTAGGAAGCGGCATTCTCCAGGATTAAGCGAATTCTTCCTGTAAAATACAGGGAAATATAACTGGTGGAAGATAAAAGTAATTTCAGAAGATTGGTGTATCATTTCTCTCTGTCATTCTCTGTATGTTTCTCCATACTTCTCCTTCATCAAGAAGCCCCTTTTATAGATTGTGGAAGGACACGAGACATGCCTTTTAGAGATATATCCTTTAGATTCAAGAGTTATGTCAGAAAGATACTTCTTTCTTTAACATACCCTTTCATAACCAAAAGTCATGTCAGAAAGATACTTCTTTCTTTGACACACCCTTTTACAATATTTAAAATATTTCCAACAATCTCCTACATGTGTCAAAAAAATACCAATAGTTGAGTTACACGCATGGACATAATTATTGTATCCAATGGTCCTTTGGACTATAAACCAGACCTAGACTGATAATACTTGGTACACAGAAATGCCAGTGGTCCTATGGATTATGAACCAACACTTCTTGGGTGTATACCAGAGGTATTAAAAGCCAGATTATACCCCCATATTTTCACTGTTTAGCTCGCGGTTTTACGCTTTAGGCAGCCATGCACATGTCCTGGTTCTTAACGAATGCTCTAGAGATTTCGCCATGATCTCATAGGAGCGGCCCACACTCCTCATTCGTAGAGGTTATTTCTTTAAGTGTATCTGCACATAATACACCATCTCGTGGGATTTAAAATCATTAAGAGTTTTTGCTCACCCTCCACTATGCAATATAATACTTTATCACACACCATAGGAAATGACTAGTAATAATATTTTGGTGCTAGCAGTATTAACAAGCGACTTGTTCTTACCCATTGAACCTTCTTCATGGGATCACCAATCACAAAGGTTGGGTTGCCATCGCTATCGTAATCACACTGGCTTTAGTCCTATTCCCCTCGATGTCTCAACAATTTAATTGTTTTCTTCCTCAGGGGTTTTGTTAACGGATCCGATAGGTCTATTTTTTATCACACAAAAATCGATTGAGATAACTTCACAATTTTTAAGCATGTTTATTCTCATAATATTTCAAACGATTGCACCATTGTTCTCTTAACAATGTTTATTGCTATTTTTCAATTATAACTCATTAACAATAAATGTTACTTATCTTTGTTCTTTTTAACAAAGGTTATTATCATTTGGCAAACACAATTCATCAACACTAAATATTGTACGTCTTTGTTATCCTTAACAAAGGTTATTACCATTTGGCAAACACAATTCATCAATACTAAATGTTGTACATCTTTGTTATCCTTAGCAAAGGTTATTGCTATTTAGCAAACACATTTCATCAACACTAAATGTTGTACGTCTTTATTATCCTTAACAAAGGTTATTACTATTTTAGCAAACACAATTCATCAACATTAAGTGCTGATTTTACATCAAAATATTTGCTAAAAGGTTTTCAACCAATTAGCCTTAGTGCCAGCTAATTCTATAGCAATAAATTCATAATCCCTTGAGAATTTGGTTAGAATTGTTTGCTTGGATAATTTTCATGTGACTGCACCACTACCAAGAATGAACACATAACTACTAGTAGATTTTAACCCTTCTGAATCTGAGATTCAGTTCACATCATTGTATCCTTCTAATACAGCGGTAAATCCACTATAATGTGTATCATAATTGATGGAGCCTTTAAGGTATCTCAATAACCTTATTAGAGGATCTCAATATTCACCGCTTGGACAGTGAGTATATCTGCTCAATCTATAGAGTAATAAACTCAAGATAAATCTTCACTTAACATCCGTGTATTTTAATACAACGGGAATTCATCATACATGATACCAACAGTTATGATACCTCTCAAATATTTCATTCTCCTTAAGAGATTGAATCTTTATGTGTGTATGCTCAATCCTCCACATAATATATGCTATATCACAATAGTTAGCACTAAATTATCACAATTTATTCATAAACAGATTGAGCAAATAACACTTTCAAATAATGTATTATCATAAAGAATAAGCATAATATGGTTTTCGAAACCAAACTTTAAAATATCTTTTAAGATAATATATTCCTTTATGATTTCAACACCTAACATATTTAATTCACCTATGCTTTCAAACTCATTTAAAGGAGCAGAATATTACAATATATCATTCACAATAAAAATTCAATAAGCATTCACATCATATATATTTATACTAAGATAAATATATGTTCACAAATAATAATATCATGAAAATTAAATATATTTATCTCTCCAATAGATAAATGATTAAATTTTTATGCTTCTATCATAAAATTTGATAGGTATCCTACATCTTAGACACCCCCGCACTTTTAAATATCAAATTATATCTCAATAAATTTTCAATAATAATTCTAATCAAATTAGAATTTTATACCATATAATCTATTTTTATTCTAATTAATTAGAATATTTTACCTAATATCATGTGATAATCCAATAAATAATAACCACAATTATATTTATTTTTCAAGCAAAATCACCACATATATATCTATGTATAAAATAGCTACTCCCATATTAAATATTTTCTCAAGAAAACGTCACACAATAATTTTGTAACACAAATATGTAAAGTTAATGACTAGAATAAATTACTCCTCCATAATATATATAATAATTTATTCGAGTAATTTCTGATTAAAAAAGAGGTTACAGTTTTCTTGTCTTGGTCATCTCTTTTTATGGTTCAAATATGGCTATTAGCCAACGGTTATATTTCTTAACCATCATATCATATTGCCTCAGTTTGAGAAACTAAAACCGTAAATCAGTAAGAACTGACATCAAGCAAAAATAAAAAATAATCATACCGGTTCTCATGACACATACCACAAAGTCCTCGGTAGTGATTTGGACCCCCATCAGTCTTTATCATCTTCTTCTTGTTTTGATCCAAGCTCTGCATCTGCCAATGCTTATCTCAAGCACGGAAAAATTAAGACTTTAATTGGGTAGAGTGCAATGGATGGCGTGGTTGATGGCGATTTCCGTCGGCCTTCAATGTTGGATGAAATAACATGTGCGCAGGCCTCTGGTTCCAGAAATTTCTCCCTCTATCTCTGTGGGGGAAAATAAGTAAGGGACGAAGACCAAGTCCCTTCTTCTCCTTCCTTTCCCCTTTGTCTTCCTCACTCTTTCATGGTTTGGATCTGAGCCCCACCATTAACCTTGTGTTTCGAATTAAATTAGATCGTTAAGGTTGTCGCTGTAAGAACAAGCAGGAGAAGAAGAAAAAGGGTTGACAAGTGCAGTGAAGTAGTTGTGCTCTTGGTGCTTTGATTTTCAAAGTGATCTTCTCCTCAATTTTCATAGAGGTAAAGATAAGAAGGTAATTTCTCCAGTTGGTAAAATTTGTAAGATAGAGCAGCACAACTGATCTTGCAGCAGATCTGATCATTCTCTTTCTACTTTCTTTTCATCGTTGAACATTCTCATCAGATCAAAGACCAAACATATCTTATGAACGACACAACGATCCTGGTAAATATCTCTTTCATCATCTTGTTTTATGTTTAGAGAAGACGCACCAACATCTCTATACTCCCTCTAAATTTGCAAAATAATATAGATGAAATCTGTAAAATAATAAAATTTATAGTTCGAGTGCGTCCGAGGACACTGTCTTAAGAGATATTTTGTGACCCCTTATCAAATTAGGAAGCATCATTCTCCTATAAAATATAGGGACACATAACTAGTAGAAGATAAAAGTAATATCAGAAAATTGGTGTATCATTTCTCTCTGTCATACTCTGTATGTTTTTCCATAGTTCTCCTTCATCAAGAAGCCTTTTTTATAAACTGTAAAAATACACGAGCCATATCTTTTAGACATATGCACCTTAGATTCAAGAGTTATGTAAGAAAGATACTTCTTTCTTTAACATACTCTTTCATAACTAAGAGTCATATCAGAAAGACACTTCTTTCTTTGACACAACTTTCCACAATATTTAAAATATTTCTAACATATATATATCTATAAATATGCAGTGTGAGAGTGTCAAATAAGCTTGGGAGAGGAAGCGCCAAGGCTGCGAAGTTCTCAGTAGTGGTGACAGTGGTGACATCATTGACGATAGGGTTCCTTCTGTTCTTGTTCTTCTTGTTCATTAAGCACATAGTTGCATACATGTTCACGGCAAATGAAGTGGCCGCTGCAGTTGAGAACTTGTCACCTTTGCTTACATTCTCTACATTGCTGAACAGTGTTCAACCTGTTCTCTCTGGTATGTACATCCGTATTCTTATATTTGTATTCTGAGAGTTCATTTAAGTATTTAACAGTGACAATTATAATATTGAATAATTGAACAGGGGTTGCTGTAGGAGCAGGGTGGCAAAGGATTGTCTTATATGTGAACATGGGATGTTATTACATTATAGGAATCCCAGTTGGAGTTTTACTTGGTAAAGTTCTCCAATTGCAAGTCAAGGTACGCACGTGATCAAGCTTTTCCATTATTAGACACTTCCTCATGATGATGATATATAATTAAGCATTTGGATCTGAAGGGAATCTGGATTGGGATGTTATTTAAGACGTTGGTTCAGACAATTGTTCTTACAATTATTACCTACAGAACTGATTGGGACGCGCAGGTACAAATTCACTTTCACCTGTTTTCTAGGTAGAAGAAACATCTGCATTCTGTAATGACGTTAAAGATGATGATATAGGTGGAATTGGCTCCACGTCGCCTTAATAAGTTTTCTGTGGACGATGAAGAAACAGGCAAGATCCCATCTGATGGTGAATTAAGGATTTAAACAGGCATGATGAGGGTGTTTGATTTAATTAATGTATAGCAGTGTTCACATTAGAGTCGTGCACGTTTCTCAGGAATAGAGTTTATGCCTTATATAATTTGTGGCTGCCGTTTAATTTGCAATTACGTGTAAATATAATTAAGGGTAATGAAATATATATATGGATGATAGATCAGTTTGGGACAACGCTGTTTCTTTTGTAATACGAGGCTGAAGATGGAAGTGGGACAGAGCATTTATGAGCATGTTTTGGACATATATATTCTACTTGTACTTTTGGATTCAATGGCCAGTGCTATTCTCACAACATTACATTGTCTAGAGGTGGTCAATTAATTTCAGTATTAGTTATTAGTTGACCTGTCCCGATCCCGATGGATCTGTGTTGCTTGAATGATGCTATTGAAGAGAGAGCAAACTATTTTTTAAATCTACAGAAGGGAATGCTACCTAATTTGGGTAACTACAATTTTAGGTGGCTGCTATACTGTTGACTTTAATTTTTTTTAGAAGTCAGTTTATGTTAGACCAGTGCCCTATTTTTTTTTAGCATGATTCGAGAAAAAAGCACATTGATTGATTCAAACCATCATTGGTGCAGACACTTGCAGAAGGTGCTATGATTGGGTACACTCCAAAGGGAATGCAAATTGCTCAAGACACTGTATGTTCCTCTAACTTTAGTCATTGTAACAACGCAAATTATTTAGACTATTAGCTGACTATTAATCTATAATATGTAGGTAAATGTGATTTCAAGGAACTTTTTCTTGAGTCCCAAGATGGGAAGTGATCTCCTTGTAGCTGCTGGTGAAAAGGTACTCACACTCATTTTGTTTTGGGCTTTGAAGGAGGTATATTATATTTACTGCACATATTTGTAAATGAGTATTTGGGTGATCATCCTTAAATTGTAGACCGGAGGATATACACTACTAACTACATATGGGACCTGATGTAAGCTCGTAAACTAGCCCCTTCATTCTCTGCCGTGGAAGCTTATTACAAGGGGTTAAAAGTGAGCTTGTGTCCTCAATATTAATTCAATTTCCTTGATAGTTTGTGAATTCATATTTGATCTTACATGTAAACCGAATCTTTAATTTTCTGTTTGGAATTGCAGGAACGTGAGATTCCTGAAGACAACCCTAGACTTCTGTTGGTGACTAGAACTTACGATAACCTTCGCGCAAGATATGGTCTGAGGACATAGCAAGCTGGATAGATTTCAACTCTTCCTTGATTGTAATGAGTTCGGTTATATGTTTCTGGACTTGATATTTGACTAGAGAATCCAGAAATTGACTTATCGGGTGATTCATACATTAGTTCAAAAAATTTTAAACTCGTCTTGATCCCAATCGCGATGGGAACAAGCTCAATACGGGACAAAATACAAGACATAAAATACATCATATGTTCATTCTTGGGACGATACACAGGACAAGAGTATCCTGATCTCGACCCGTCTCTTGTTTCATCTCCTGTGTGCTAATGTTATAAACTATAGTATTGTCGTTTAATAAAAAACCTGGCTCCTACTTTATATTTTAGCATTGCGTTTCTTGTCCGTTTCCTTTTTACCCTCAATATTTAGGTAACACCATTTAACGCATTTTTTATGCCATGTGTTTTATCTTTCATATATTAGAGTTGAATAGTATATGAACGCCCCGTATCAATCTTGAATTAATGGAAAAAAGAGGCCAACGTGTGGGAGTCTATTTTTTGAATGATAAATTGATCATCTTATGTCATAACATAAAAAATCATGAAAATGCGTAAACTAACAACCATGAAAAACATGCATCTGTGTCAGTACTCATCAACTTAATTGTTTGATCACCAAGTTCGTTGTGATCAAACAAAGGGTATAAATTTAATTAAGTGTAGGATTATATTAAAAAGACTTAGGATCTTAGTCTTGGATTACCATAATATTCATCTAGTTCTTAGTTAAAGAGTTATTTAATTAATTTAGTTAAATTAATAAAATTAAATATATTATTTAACTATAATAAATATGATATAATTTTTTTAAAATATTTATATATAATATTAGATTATATATAAATGAGAATAAATTAATTTAAATAAAAATAATAAATATTAAAAATAAAATAAAATAAATATTATGAATAGGATTTTCTACCTACTTTTTACTTTTAGAATTTGAGGAGGAGCCGGTCACGTCATGATGTTTTGGGTCAATCTGGGCCCCGCATGTTGTCGGCTGAGGTCAGATTCAATTTATATAAAGAAGGTTTCGGGTGGTAGGAGTTTGAGAATACATCAGAGTAACGAATTATCTAAAATGATAACATGATACGAAGAATATGGACCTTTAATTCCAACTCCAACCAACGGTCTTCATCATCTATTTGACTGTAAGATCCTCAGGCTCAACCATCCCGCACGTGACTCGGATACACAAAAATGGCAAAACCACGCTTGCCTAACCAAACCACTCCCTCGCGCCTAACTTTGAAATTCACTAACATCCTTAAGTTAATCCACTGTAATTTAAACAGAAGCAAAAATTGAAGAGCTTGATCTCTCGTACTTGGCTTTCTGCTAATCTCTTGCCCCGCACAAAATTGTGATGGCCAAGTCCCAGCACTCCAAAGGTAAGGATGGAATTTTAATTATCGTAACGTCAAAATTATCATAATGAATCTATTCAATTAGTCAGCACGCGCTTTGATTAGCTTCTTTATCAGAAATAGGGTTTTGATCTTCCTGATATGATTGAGCAATGAAAAGAAGGGAATTTTTGTTTGATAGAATACAGTAATATTTCTTTACTTCTAATTAAAGATTAATCTTCTCATAACGTACTAATTATTACAGTATATTTTATTTTTTTTAATAATTTTGTTTTTTATATTACACGATTTAGTTTAAATACAAAATATCATATAGAAGGCGGCATCATAGTTTGAACAAGTAAAACAACGTGGGTGTGTGCCCTAGGTAGGTCTCAATTATTAGATCCGAAGTTGTTGAGGACAATTTCTCTATGGATTCACAAAAACCGAAAAAAAAAATCCCCATATATTATTTACGAAACTATTCTTAAACCTATTGACGCGCACCAAACAGGTCACTTCCTCTGCACAGAAGCTTTCTGCCGTCGAAGATGGAAGAATCTGCCAAAAAACCGCTGCTCAACAAGGAAGAACCAGCAGAACAAGTTGATCAGGTGCCTCTGGTAAAGAGGATATGGAATGAGAGTAAATTGATGTGGGTGGTAGCAGCTCCGGCCATATTCACTAGATTCTCCACCTTCGGCATCCACGTCACCGGTCAAGCTTTTGTCGGTCATATTGGCTCCAAGGAGCTCGCCGCCTACGCTCTCGTCTTCACCGTTCTTATGAGGTTCGCTAATGGTATTCTGGTATGCTTTCTTCCTCCTCCTATATTTATGTTTCTTTATTCCTGATGAATGAGTTCCAATATTAATATCATGTTTACTGTGAAGCTGGGAATGTCCAGTGCTTTATCGACTCTTTGTGGACAAGCTTATGGTGCAAAGAGATATTTCATGATGGGAGTGTACCTTCAGAGATCGTGGATTGTTCTGAACTTCACTTGTTTTCTTCTTCTTCCCTTGTTCTTCTTCACTGCCCCAATTTTCAAGATGTTGGGCCAAGACGAAAGCATTGCTGACGTGGCAGGAACTATTTCTCTTTGGTCCATGCCTGTTATCTTTGCCTATGCTATGTCATTCACTTGCCAGACGTTCCTGCAATCTCAGAGCAAGAACGTGATTATATCATTCTTGGCTGCTTTCTCCATCTCCATTCATATATTCCTGTCGTGGCTTTTGACGATCAGGTACAAGCTTGGGATTACTGGAGCCATGATTTCGACCATAGTAGCTTATTGGATTCCCAACTTCGGACAGTATATATTTGTCACGTGCGGTTGGTGCCGTGAAACGTGGCATGGTTTCTCCTTTCTGGCGTTTAAGGATCTGTGGCCTGTCATCAAGCTTTCTATTTCATCCGGTGCTATGTTGTGGTGAGTCACTTCTCAGCTTCTGCACGAACTAGTGAGATTGTTTAATTATTACTCCTCTGATCTTTAATTTGATATAAAATTTAATTAATTAATTTAAAATAATTAAAAAATAAAATACATTATTTTAAAATATTTTTTTTATTTTTTTAAATTAATTTGTGTAATTTATAAACTGATATAATCACATGAATATTTTAGAGATCATATAATATAAATTATATTAAATTATTTATTTAATTTTTTAAATTAAAGATAGGAGAGAGTATTATTTTTTAAATGAAGTAGCTGGCAGTGCTAATACTTGAAAGGATTGGGTTTTGTTAATTTGTGCAGTCTAGAGCTGTGGTACAACACTATATTGGTTCTTTTGACCGGTAGCTTGGAGAATGCAGAGGTTGAAATTGATGCTCTTTCTATATGGTAATCCCTCTGAATTTTTGTTTCATTCATTCATTATCAGTTGTTGTTTTTCCCCATAACATGGTTCTTCCATGGTGAGACTGTGCAACTGAGCTAGCTACCAGTCAGCACAGCTGCTCCCTTTTTTCTGTCAGTTCACGAGATTAAAAAAATATTAACAACTTTTAGGCTATATTTAGAAAGAGAAAAAATGAGAAAAAAATAAGAAAACATTAAAAAAGAATATTTTTTAAAATAATAAAATCGATAATTTTTCAAACTTTCATCGATAATTTTCTTCCATGGTTATAGTTTTTCAAACTTATCCCTCAATTTATTGGTGGGTATAGCTCTACCCTATAGAAAGAGGATGGAAAAGTTATTGTAAAATATTAAGTCCAAATTCTTAATAATTGATTTAAATAGAACGGAGAGAGGACGTTGAATTTACCAAGCATCGTCCATGAGAGAGAAAAAGTCCCACTAAAAGACAATTGTATATTGTGGTTTTTGACATCTGATCTGAACCATCTGACTTTAATTTGGACGGTTGGAATTTAAAATTTAAAATTATATTTAATAAATTCATTTTTCTAAAAAAATAATAGTTAAAAAATTATTTATATTTTTAAATCTCAAAAATAATAAAATGAAAATTTATTGAAAATATAAAAGTAAAAAATAAAATAAAAAACGGAACCCTTTTTGAGGTGTTTTTATTCCTCCAGTTGCACACGGCGATGGCAACAAACAACTTAAAAAATGGCCCCCCACTAGACTTCCTCTTCCTTTCTTCTTACCGGCTTCAGGTAATTCCTTTCATCCATTGTTGAAGTCCCAACGTTCTGATAAATTAACAAACAACCTCCTCCATCAACCCACTAGTCATTACCTATAGAAATGTTCTTATCTTCTGAGTTCTGACTCACTCCACGGCAAAAAGTCTCATCTTGGATAGCCACCTTCCAACTCCCCATATTGCTAGGGACCAGGATAAGGTCACTTTTTGAATTTTCTCCTTTTTCTTTCCCACTTCATTCGTTTTGGTATGTTACGTGTTTCTATTTTTATGTTGTTGATTGCATCAATGGCTGGCAGATATATATATATATATAATACAACATACATGCTTTTGACTTAGCTTCCTCTAAAATTAATTCTTACTTGCAGCCTCAACATCATTGGATGGGCAATGATGATATCCTTCGGCTTTTTGGCTGCGGCCAGGTAAATTACTGTATCTGTCATTAATTACCAGCAAAACGTACTTCACAAACACACACACGATTTATATATGAAATGTGCAGTGTGAGAGTGTCAAATGAGCTAGGGAGAGGGAGCGCGAAGGCTGCCAAGTTCTCAATAGCAGTGACGGTGCTGACATCATCCACAATAGGGTTCCTTCTGTTCGTGTTCTTCTTGTTCTATAGGGAGAGGCTTGCTTACATATTCACTGCAAGTGAGCAATTAGCTGCTGCCGTTGGAGATTTGTCACCTTTACTCGCATTCTCCATATTATTAAACAGCGTCCAACCCGTTCTCTCAGGTATACACACACACACACATGTATTTCATTTACAGTAATCCATATATATACTTGAAGTTTAATCATATATGCTTGAGTTACGTTGAATTGAACAGGAGTGGCAGTAGGAGCAGGGTGGCAAAGCCTCGTGGCATATGTGAACATAGGGTGCTATTACGGCATAGGAATCCCAGTTGGAGTTATACTCAGCAGAGTTCTTCATTTGCGAGTCAAGGTATTTATTTATTTATTTAATCTTTTTATATATTAATTAGTGTCTTCCAGATTTAAACATCAATATCAATTATCTACGTGGCCTTTAATTTGTAGGGAATCTGGATTGGGATGATATTTGGAACATTGGTTCAGACAGTTATTCTGACTATTGTTACCTACAAAACTGATTGGGACGAGCAGGTACGTACGTAATTATTAATTAACTGCCAAGTTTTCTACCAGATAAGAAGAAATTACGGACATGGGTATATAATAACATTAAAGATGTTGTTTAATGTAATCACTTACAGGTAATGTTGGCTCGTAGTCGCGTTGATAAGTTCTCAGTGGACGATCAAGAAACAGACACAAGTACACCTCATGCATAATTATTAACTTAGGAGATATTATTATTCATCAGTTTGTTTCATTCATGTGACTGTCCATGAGATATCCATATGAATCTGAAAGGGCACGCACGCACGCATATAATGTAGGTTCCTGGTATTGTTTGATGATTCCCATTTTATTGCGTGCTTTCAATCGATTAAATAGTTTTGTTTAACTATATATACATGAATCTGGTACCACTTATTGGAGTAGATTGGTGGGAAAAAAAAGATAATAAAAAATAAATAAATAGTGAAAATATAATTTTATTATGGTATAATACTTGATATATAAAGGGACATGGAGTATAACTTATATAAACTATAAAAATATTTTATATACTACCTCAGCCTATTAAGGAACTAATTACAAGACTCTAAATTGAGATATAATATAATGTTATACATTAATATTTTAGACATATCATATTATATTTGTTATAATTAACTGATTTATATAATTTTTTTAATATATTTAAATTAATCAACTATATTTTATATTAAGAATCGGATATAGCATTAAATATCTGCTAGACATATGTTAACATTTTGTTTCCGATTTCTTCCTGGATGCTTCTTAGTCTTGATTTAATCAAAAAAGGGATCAGCCACACACCCCTTATCTTTGATTGAAATGGGAGAATATTTATTTAGGGATATATCACAATGACAGAGTTGACAAGAAAATCCAATACCAAAAGCTTTTTGAATACATGATGGGATGGCATTTTTATTTTTATTTTGATAAACAACAGCTTTTTAAATATTCTGCCTTCTATTCGGCCAGCGATTTTCTGCTCATCGTCATATTTGGATTATATATCTCTTCCATATATTGGAAGAGTATTCGTCCCACCTTTCTTTTTTTTTTTTAATCCGGTATCCCAGGCAAGCCATCTTTCAGGCGGTCAATAGCACAGACTAATCTAGATTCGCCCTTTGTGCAGGTTTCTCGATGGGAAGGTGAGCTGGCCAGAGGAGAATTTATGTGCCCAAACAGAGTCGAATCCTTAACTTTAGTTAAGTGAGGAGGAGTCCCTACCACACCCCCACACCCCGTGGTTATTTGTCCCACCATAATACTGAATAAAACTCTACACACACAATCTCAAGTTAATCTCATTGCCTTCCCCCTTTTTCCCCTTTTGTGTTTTGCCTGTTTATAATTATAATCAATTATGCTACCAAACATCTTTATACATGCCAAAATTAATTATTAACTCAAAACCTGATTATTTCATAAGATACCAAACATGCCTACAAATATCAAAATCAATTATGAACCAAAAACCATAGTTATCTCACAAGTTACATACTATTACCTGTTTTTTAATTTTATTTATCTGAAAATTTATTTAAACAGCCGATTTGATTAAATCAATTATACTTATAAATCAATTTCATTAGCTCTAGTTTATCCAGCACTAATTCAAATGCACTCCAAATATATGGAACTATTTACAAGAAGCAGGATCCACGATGATCTCAACTTTAACACAAAATTCACATTTTATCAAACATAAAAAATAAATTTACTTTATGAGGAAAAAGTGAAGCTAAAGGACAAAACTCCACATTCGCTCATCCTCTTTTCTTTTCTAAACGTCCCATTATGGCATTGTTGCTGCAAATCTAATCTAACAGAAAAAAGAAACAACCGAACTGAGAGCCATAACCAGAAGAGGAAGCAGAGACAAAGATTTCCAGTTCTGCAAGTTAAAATGGAAGGAACTTCAAAGAAGCTGCAGTTAACAGAAGAAGAAGAGAAGCTGACACTGACCAAAAGGATATGGAATGAAAGCAAAGTGATGTGGATAGTCGCAACTCCAGCTATTTTCACTCGATTCTCTACCTTTGGCCTCAACGTCATCAGTCAGTCATTTATTGGTCATATTGGCTCTAGACTAAGGAACTCGCCGCCTTCGCTCTTGTCTTCACTGTTCTTGTTAGGTTCACCAATGGGATTCTGGTATGTTATGCAAAATCTCTCCTTTTCCTCCTTCATTTTGTTAAGTTTCTTTTTCTGAATGAGTTTCAATGTCATTTCTGTTTCTGTTAAACGAACCTTGAATAGAATGAGGGCACTTGTGATCACTGAACCCAACTAACAGGCTTTGATTTGAATGATCAGCACTCGTTTGGTAAATTGCGTGGACAAATTAAACGTGATGTAAAGTTCAAGGAGACTTTGATAACTTGCTCCGTTAATGAAGAGTTCCCTAACTGACTTCTTTCTCGTTCAGATAGAATCTGCCGGTGTTATACTATTTCTTCCCCTTTTATACTATTTAGATAGTGTTATAGAGATGTAAATATATTAACTCAATCGTAGTTAGGAATGGCCAGTGCATTGTCAACTCTTTGCGAACAAGCCTATGGTGCAAAAGAATATGGCATGATGGGAGTTTACCTTCAAAGATCATGGATAGTTTTGTTCATCCCTTCAATCATCCTTCTTCCAGTTTTCTTCTTCATAACCCCAATTTTGAAGATCTTAGGCCAAGAAGAAAGCATTGCAGAAGGGGCAGGGACCATTTCTCTTTGGTCAATTTCTGTCCTCTTTGCTTTCATACTATCATTCACCTGTCAGATGTTCCTGCAATCACAGAGCAAGAACGCCGTTATAGCATTCTTGGCAGCCTTCTCGGTCACCGTTCACATAGCTTTTAACCGTCAGATACAAGCTTGGGCTTGCTGGTGCAATGATTTCAACAATTCTGGCGTATTGGATTCCAAATATTGGTCAATTTTTATTTATCACATGTGGTTGTTGCGGTGAAACATGGAAAGGTTTCTAAACAAATGTTCATGAACTAATCTAGGGCTACCTGAGCCCAAAACTATGGTATAATTTACTATCTTGAGCTATGATACAACAAAGTGTTGGTTCTTCTAACTGGTGGCATGGAAAATGTAGAGGTTGAAATTGATGCTTTATCTATATGGTAATCTTCCTTTTGTAGGTTAAATACTTGACATACAGATAGGCATTTTTTCTATTGGCCATCTAAAGATCAAATCTTGATTTTTACAGCATCAAGATCAATGGATGGGAAAATGATGATATCCCTTGGTTTTATGGCTGCAGCCAGGTAATGATATTCTGACTCTCTCTGTAGTTGATATAATTATGATTTCTGTCATTTTCTGCAAAACATAAGGGTCACGAATGATCCATATGAAGTCTCTTGAAAGCCCTTTACATTCCACAGACTTTTTCTTCAGTTCTTTGCTGTCTTGTATTCAACTGATTGAGATCCGTGCTTGAAGCTTAACATAATTGTGTGCCGTTGGATCAAAGGGCCACCAAATTTCATGTTATGACTTAAAATCATAGAAGAAGATTGATAATGTCTTATTAATTTGCATTGTTCGAGTGGCAAATGAAATTGTAAGAGGGAGCTCCAAGGCTGCAAAGTTCTCTATAGCTGTGACAGTGCTCACATCCCTCACAAATGGGTCCCTTCTTTTCCTGTTTTTCCTATTTTATAGGGAAAGACTTGCCTACTTATTCACATCTGATACAGAAGTAGCTGCTGCAGTTGGAGATTTGTCACCTTTATTAGCAATCTCAGTCCTACTAAACAGTGTCCAACCAGTACTCTCAGGTATTCTTTTATTGTCTTCCCCCCGAGTTCCATTGTTATATCAACAAAAGTTTATTTAAAAAAAAAAAAGGGTGGCTCAATGCACAAAATTTTCATTAGGTGGATTATGGAGAAAATAGATGTATATAATCTTATCTCCATAACTGGAGAGACTGTTTCCAAAATTTGAATCTATAAGCTCTAGATCACATGGCAACAACCTAATAATTGCTCCTAAACTCACCCTCTTTAGCAACAAGAGTTTATAATTCAAAAAATTCGTTAAAATTAAATTTACCTTATAGTCAAGCTCAGAAATAAATTCTTCATCTGAGTTGAACAGGAGTGGCTGTAGGAGCTGGGTGGCAAAGCATTGTGACATAAGTGAACGTGGGGTGTTATTACATTATAGGAGTCCCTGGTGGAGTGGTGCTCAGTAATTTACAAGTAAAGGTAAGTAAGCTAATATAGTGTCTTTGTTTATATGCACTTGAACTTTTTTATGCAGTCGCATCCAACAAACATTTTTGTGCCGTTTAAATATTAGGGAATATGGATTGGAATGTTGTTCGGAACATTGATTCAGACAATTGTGCTAGTCACTATTACCTGCAAAACTGATTGGGACGAGCAGGTATTTGATTTCTTCACTTTTAATGGCCACATTTTCTATATAATGACATTGAAGAAGATGATGGGGAAATTATGGTAACAAACATGCAGGTTATCATAGCTCGCAGTCGCGTCCCACCAACACATGAGATTATTAGTTTGGTGCCTTGTCAGTTTATCTTCATGCTGTGTTTGATTGGGTGCGGGGGTTCACCGAGATCTTTCTAATTATATTTTTTCTAAGTTTAGTATGTTTGTAATCAATATATTGGTGAATGTAATTAAATTTGTGTCCCCGGTTTAAATGCTAGGCATCATTGCCCTGCCACTAAATCCCCGATGATGAAAAGGGCGACAATTAATATGCTGTCATTTTTCAAATAGATGATAAGCAATATCCAATTGATTTAATGATATTAATATCTAATAAAAAATATTTTATTTACAACAATTAAGTTATATATTTGAAAAATTTGGGAAATAGGAACTAGAAAAAGGTGAAATATAAAGTCTTTTAGCGTAAATAAATAACCACGTAAGATAACAATTTTGTCCTCCTAACTCTACATCTCTCCCTCCACTAGCTCTGATTCTCAGCCTTCATCTCCCTCTCTTCCGACGAGAGCAAAGGACAGCAGCAACGACGAATTCCAGATCTTTTCCGGCGACATCTCCTTCATCTTTGAAACTCTATTGACGAGAAATAAGAAACAAAAATTATGACATAGCAGTAGATTTTTCCATTTCTATATAATCAACTGAACTTCTCTTCCATTTCTACCACATCCAAAGTTGCTAGCTCTCCCTTTGTCTGCTTCTTCTCCTTCTGTCTCAAAGAAATTAAGGTACACCACAAACATGGGCTGTGAGTCTTTGTCCATGTCTTCTTGGTCTCCTTACCTAGTCAAGGTCACGTTAACCCTCTTCTCAGGCTCGTCAAGCGCATTTCCTCCAAGGGTCTCCTCGTCACTTTATGTACTCCCGAAGGCTGGGCCAAACAGATGAGAAAAGCTAGCAATATCTTCGACGAGCCTGCTCCCATGGGCAACGGCTTCTTCCAGTTCGAGTCATTTGACGACGGTTGGCCCGAGGACGGGCCCAGACACCATGACCTGGACCAGTATCTTCCCCAGCTTGATCTCGATGGTAGGGAACTTATCTGTCATGTCCCAAAATTCGAACCGTGACCGGCACAGAATATGAACAATTTCATATTCCTTAAACCTTAAACTTTAAAGGAAATCGTTTAACTATTTTCCAAAATGATACGAATACAAAACTTTATCTATAAGTTAGGTGGGATATCTAATACTTTAGTAAAATAATACATGAATTTCAAAAAATATAATTATCTTAAAAGTCGACGTGCCAAAACAATTGCTTCAGATCAAACATGAGGCTCTTCACTGCTCAGCTGGAGGAACAGGGTCAACTGTACCATCTGAAACTAAATAACCTACTCGTGAATAACGTCCCCAAAAATATAATTTAAAATGTGAAAAACAATTTCAGCATGTTTAAGTATAAATCATAATATTTCGTAATTCAATGCAATTATTTCAGTAAATTTCATTTCATGAAAGTAAACACTTTATTTTATAAAAAACATTTCAAAACAATCATTTCAAATCAATTACCTTATGTAGGATCTCAACACTAATTGATTTTCAATACCTTTAAACATAAATTATATAGTTTCATAATTCAGAACGAATAACTTGGTAAATATTTTTTTTCCAGAAAAACTCTTTAAAACAATCGTTTCGAAATAACCCTTTTTTTTTTGTAGGACTTCAACAGAACAAAAATATACATGGACACACAGTTCACGAGGGGTAGCTAACTAATCATGCATGGCTTGAGGCCACAAAACAGGAGCAGGTACGAGACCCACGAATAACATGCATGGGAATAAATTCCACGAATAACATGCATAGATACGAGACCCATAAATATCCGTCGAACTCGGGTTTAACCATGGTGCACCAAGGACTAACAGTACTGCTATTAGTAACCAGCGTTCTGTATTCCGTCCTTTAAAAACCTTTCAAACATACATGGGGACCATTTAACATTCAATAATCATAACATTTTTCAATGCAACGATTTCCATTAAAATCATTCATAATCATGAAACTTTTCCAGCATGAACATTTTCGATAAATCATCGAAACATGTTTGTCAATCCATATGAACAAGTATGTAATAATAAAATATCTATTTTCAACATTTAAAATCATAAATTCGTATGCCCACTTTTTCGTAAATCATGCTAAAAATCAATTTTTAAAAATAACTCAATATATTTCAAAATCTTAAAATCAGGGAACATTATTCATTCACATGTTACTCTCCTAACATATCATGACTTACTCTTATCTAGCCACTTCCCAAGTACATATCGGGCCTGTTTGGATAGGATTTTGAAAAAGGGCTTATGGAAAAAAGGGCTTATAGACAACTTATGAAAAAGGACTTTTGGAGAAGAGTTTATAGAAAAAAAGTGGTTTTGAGTAAATAGGTGTTTGGATAGTTATTTTTAGAATGACTTTTTATGGTGGTAAATTACTAAAAAGGGTATGATTTGATTTAAAGTAAGAGAGAGGAGGGAGTTAGAGAAAAGAGAAGAGAGAGGAGAGAGGGAAGAGAGGAGAAAGGAGAGAGGGTGTAAGAAAAAGTAGGAGAGAGGAGAGAGGGTGTAAGAAAAAGTAGGAGAGAGGAGAGAGGGTGTAAGAAAAAGTAGGGGTAAGATAGTAATTGGATAGTCCATAAGTGCTTTTACTGTTGAAAAAGCTATTTTAAATAGCTTATTCAAAACCATGGTTTTAAACCATAGTTTTGTCCAAAAGTACTTATAGATAAATAAGCCTATTTATTTTAAAATTTCCCCAAACCGAGGTTTGGGCCAAAAACCTTTTTAAAACCATAGTTTACAACGTTTCCAAACGCACCTATCATTTCCTCTCGTTCACCTGCCTTTGATTTACATTCCACTTAACTCACGGCTGCCAAACCACAGGGCTCAAGCAGACGAATGACCACCAAATTCCTCAAGTCCCTACTCTCAAACACTCACGGCACATTCCCATCGCTACCCACGGTAACAGCAAGGCGGAGATCAAATTCAGGAATTGCTACAGTACAACTTCCACATAACCGCGACGACATGGCAGCTTGCTTCACGGCGACGATGATAACTACCAGGGTGATCGACTGGGGAGGATGATCTCACGGCAGCTGCTCAAAACTTCCCTCTGTTCTCACTCTCTCTGAACCTCACTGCCGACAGAAAAAATGAAGGAATGGGAATGGAATGCCACGGACTTAAAGGAAACAGCGACGATCTGCCGTGTCGTGTACTACACCTTCGCGCCTCTAACCTACTCCATTTTCCCCCCAAGGCATCGCCTGCGCCCTCAGCCTGCACTGCGATGTCACAGAAGAAAATGAAGAAAGGAGGGTCGGGCAGGTGAAGCAATTCAGAGGGGTAAAATGGTAATTTCACGGATAAAAAAATTAAAACAAATCCTCACCCTTACAGTCACGAGGAGTCGAACTAGAGAGCTCAGGATTCTGGCACCACTTCCAACCACTTAGCTAGCCTTGACTCTTATGATAATTCTACACTGACATAATATTTAAACCAACTTTAAATTATTTACTAAAATTTTTTACAGGGCCATTGCATTCTCCCTCGTATGCTCAAGGCTCACACCGACCAAGTGACTTGCCTCATCAACAATCCGTTCATCCCCTGGGTCACCGATGTGGTCGAATCTCTCAGCCTCCCTTCTACTATGTTGTGGGTTCAATCATGTGCTTGCTTCTCTGCTCATTACCACTATTATCATAAACCCTTTGCTTTCGCATCAGAAGATCATATGGAAATCTTCGTGCAGATCTTTGCCTTCACAAGCTGGCCAAATGGAGACTGTGAACGAGTGAGGAGAGATATAGTGTTAAGGAGGGCAAAGTTGTCATTTTATGTGGTTACTTATTTATCCTAAAGACCTCACGCTTAACTTTTTTTTTTAGGTCTCATTCCCTAATTAATTTCTCAAATAGGGATTTATCCCAATTTTCCCTATATATTTTAACAACATTTAGTTAGTAAGCATTTTATATAAATGCATATATTAATGAATAAAAAATTCAAACCCGTTCACAGAGAATCATAAATCAGATTCTTTCATAAGCTTGTTCCATGATTCCAAACAAATGCCGTCTGATGCCCTCATTACAATAGAAATCTCAATCAGTCCATTCAACAACGAAGGGCATTCAAGTCATTTAAAAGGCCTACATTCAGAATTCATGTTAGAGAAGCAGCTCTTGGATAGAAAATTTCCTGATCCATGGTACAAAGTACATATATGCTTGGTAAGATATACAGGGACTAAGATACCGCCTGACACAATTCAGATCCCATAAACTTGATTTTCACCGTTAATTTTCCCTTCTTTCTTTTCTTCTCTTGTACAATATCACTAAATGACAAAATGAACAGCGAAAGTCATCTCAATAGGTTGTAAGCCGGCAAATCTTTTACACTGGAGATATCTTCAAGAGCAAGCTCACGCTCTAACTGCGTTCTAGTGGCCTTCAGAACATCCTATTAAAAAATATGTTAAATATGAATCAATGAATAATCGAGCTGAGTAGTAGACAAGGAAAACAAAGTTAATATCATTTTTACATTAAATTCCATATAAGAAGCACGCTTTGCAAGCCATTGAGCATCCATCATTTCAAAGGCAACACAAAAGAGGTTGTCAAATGCCATTTCATCCTCCTCGAGCAAATGAAGAAAACTGATTCCTGTGGAAGAAGATGGAGTCCCTGCAAGCAAAATATAAACTCGTCAGTTGTTTTACATGATATATGTATGTGGTGAACACTCAAGGAACACCTACATTTTCAGTCCAAATATCAGGATTTGAACTAAATGCTAGTATAGAAATAGCATTTCATTGGATCTCTTTTTTGATCAGCATTTCACTAGATGCCTAAATAAGTTAGCATCAGTTATGAACGAAAAAGGAATTAGTTTCTCAATCATTATTGACCTCATCTCATCAGTCATCAGCATACACAACAGTTATGAGAGCTTCGTGCTATTTTTTATCTTCAATTATATATAAATAGCCATGATGAGATTCGAGACAAGGATCGATCCCATATTGACTCCCACCCTTACCATCCATCAGCACTGAGACATGGATAGGAGTGTCACACCACCCAATTATAAAGAGAATTCATAATACCTGCTTGAAGATCTAGCATTTGAACCAACATAAAGGAGATATTAATTCCAGCAACGGCAAATGGATATTCCCACTCTGCTCTGATTCCATCTTCTTTATGCAATAATCGTTGGAATGATTCCTGTAACAGTGCCAAACAAATGTCATTGATTCATTGAAAAGCACACTATACCAAATATGCAGAACAATACATAGTGCACAAACATTTATTGGTCAAAACATAATTATTGTTCACGCAAAGAAGGAAACTCACCGGATACTTCTGGGCAAAAAAGATAAGATTTTCTAATGATATAAATCCTCCGCCCCTGCCAAATATGTAAAGTTCATATAACTTGTTGAAAACAAGAAATTAAAATTACATCAGCAAAAAGGCTTCTTCTGTTGCTAGGGTGATCAAAGCTATGTTTCAGAGCCACTATGAAAGATCCATAAAATCTATTAGTTTTCTTGGTTACTCCAGATATTAGTAAATAACGTCTCTTCATTTACCCAGTAAAAATTCTAAATGCTTTCTTATTTGTTTTCGAACTATGCTCCATAAAGCCTCTATCCTATCCATCCACAGCCATTCCAGCCATATTTAAATTAAATTTAATCACATACCTAAAGTCTGTTGAAGGGTCCACGCCTTGCCATCCCATTTCTTTCCAAAGCTCTGACTTAAGTCCAGGAAGTTTCCTGTCAGGGTAAGCCAATGTCCATAATTGTTTGAGTGCATCCTGCGAGGCAAAAATACAAATGGATTAATTCGAAACATGAATATAAATGACCAAAAAAATCATTCAGGAAAAGATGTCTATTGACTATTAAATTCGTACTCCTGTATGATAGATTCTCAAAAAATTCTACTAGTGAACACAGTTGCATTTTATATTTATAGACATGCAACAACGAAATAGATAAATCATCATCCCTAGCAATCGCTCAGTTGATCAGTTTTGGGAAACTCAATTTGAAATAATAAGATAAATTCTTTCACCCTAAGCATGAGTTTGTAAGGAAGTTAGTCAGCATACATTCAGCCAAAAAATCCAGATTCTCTATCTAGCCAGAAAGAACAGCAAAATAAAAATTGCCATAAAAAAATACAAAAAAAATTCACTATCCTAGAAGAACATGAAAATGGCAGACTCAGCACAATATGCAAAATATTGAACAGAACCAAATGCCAGAAATGGCGGTTTCTAAATTCAAAATCAGGTGATATACGTACTTGATGCTCTGTTTTAGAACTGTCAAAGGGTACTTCAAGCCTTTGCTGTAAATTTCTGAGTCTTCCTTCCTAAGAAAAGACAACATGAAAAATAATCATATACAACACATAGAAGCAGAAAACCATGAATTATACAGAATAAGATGTTAAAATATTACATTCTTTTAAGACACCATTAAATGCAACAGTCTAATATATACAAAGTAAAAAGCTACGTTCAAAAGCTACAATGAGAATCACTGTCTTAAAGAACCCAGTTCTCCCTGTTGTATAAACCATGTAAACGAAAATTTGGAAGTTTAATACATGAAATGAATGGAAGGACAGCCATTATAGATACTAAATTACAATATAGACTTGTTTAAATTGTACAGAAATATGGGGTGTCTCTGTCTTAATCCAACTCTGAGATATCCATTTATGTTTCCTTCAGTCATAAATTCTACTACATGAATGCAATCCCAACATAAGAGGCAAATGAAAAACAAGAATTCCAAAAAGCAAATGAACCAGAACCAAAATTCAGACATAATTAGTTATACCTGCAAAGAGCTAAGAGAAGGAGGAAGAATCCTATTGTTTTCTCTATTTAGAGCTATAGAAGGAAGCGATATAAGTCGCCAAATCAATGATCCAGATCCTAGCACAATATTTGCTGCAACGACAATATGAAATAATTAGATGCAGTTTACAACATCTAAACAATGCACAAAGAACAAAAAGAGCACACATGCTGCATTTTCTTATTTTTAGATCAGTCAACAATGAGGAAAAGGTGAATTAACACATTAAAAAAAATGAGTAACAAAAATATCGTGGATCAAACCTAAGTTGTAATGCAAAAACTTGATGCAATCTGCATATTACAGATAACATAAGATTTCTGATTAATGGGCAACGGGGGGAAATACCACTAGTTGCAGTTTAATTGAAAAATCACAGTGCACCAGCAATCACATGCATAATTGCAAGTTTGTGAAATAGGCCCAGAAAATCACAAAGGCATACCTAACCACTGTGCCCATTGCGCTATGAGTTGTGAAAATAAGAGTGCCCAATGAAGCTGCTCCTTCTTTTTATCATCCCATATATCTTCAAGTGTAGTTAACTAAAAACATAAAATAAGTAACATTGAATGAAATGATATAATAATTCTAGAACAAGAAATCAGAGGATTGCATCCTTGAATGGTTGACATGAGAAAAGGACCAGCTCTTACCCTCTCACTATAATTGTGTTCACCCAGGAGGGGCTCACTCAAAGAATCTGTCCCCGAAGTCTCAAAATGCTCACGGCTTTTTCCATCGACATCCCCATGATGGAGTCTCCTCCTCAATGTTCTTGATGTCATTAATAAGCTACCCAAAACAATCAAGACTATCATCAACCTCTTATCAGTCGAAAGTCAGTACATGCATTCCACTTGCTAGATAGATCTTTTTATCAATCGACATAACAAGTACTTATAATCTGTTCAAATGCTGAAAATCATCTTAAGCAAAGACCACCGACTTATTCCAATTGAACTAAAGTTCAATCAGCGGTAAACTGTTTGTTCTGTAAGATATGATTGTAAAAACACAAAGACCATAAAAAAGCCCTAATTTTTTTTTAAAAGAAGATTTATAGCCCTCACCTCACAGACCAAATGGATATCATAAGCAATCCTAGTCAATTGAAAGAGAACTCACTAGTTGAAACCCAAATGCGACTCGACGGAATTGGGGCTCTTACCTGAGAAATTTTACAGGATCAAGAGGCCTAAACAAGAAGAATAGGACAAATCCCGGGGCTTTAGACGGTCACTTGCCCCCTTGGATATCTTTTCGTGCTTCTGAAGTCGGAGATCACATCTCCAACGTACTTTCGTGTAAAGCGCCACCGCGTTGCCTAAACTTTATTTTCTTTTTTTCTTTTTTTCGAAAAAAAAAATCTTTCTTTAACTTAAGGAAAACCCTTTTTTGTTAAAAAAACAAAAACTTAAACCAAGATTCACGCACCGCCACCCCACTCATGTTCCTGTTGGTGTGAATAGTTCATTAATATTCCATAGTTGGCTAAAAAGCACTAATAGGAGTAGCAAATAATTTTTTGGTTTGTTAGAGATAAACCTTGTCTAGTGTCTATATTTCACCCACTCTTACTGGTCAATTGTCAATATTTCAGAAACGATTTATGATATAGATTTTAAATTTTTCAGAAAAAATTAATTTTAAATATCTTAAATTTATCAATCACAAAATGCAGATTTATTAATAAACTATAAGTATTTACTACCAAAAACACAAATTTACAAGTTAAATAATACTATTTACTGTTAAAATCAGTACAGATTCACAAGTGAAAAGTGTATTCTATTATTAATTTTTAAAAATAAATAAATAAATTCTGAATTTAATACTTAAAATAATTTTCATTTGCCATAAGGAACCGCATTTATATTCAAGTGTGATGTCTACCTCCACGTTATTTTTATGTTTAGTTTTTTTTTTCATTTTAATGATGTACAGGTAGACATCATTTTAAAAGTTGGCACAATTTGATAATTCGCTATCAGGAATTAGATGCAAGCTACTCGTCATATAATAATAATAATAATATAATATTATTATAAAAATGAGAAAAAATTTAAAAAAATAAATAATAAAATAAGAGATTGGAAGGGAAGATAGAGTATTTTTTATTTACAGAAATTTTTTGACGCTAAATCGAGATATTCAAAAGAAATAGGTTGTTCCAACTCAATACCGTATTAACATTTGATAAAATTCTGCTTAAAGTCTTCCTAAAAACTCAATTGATCTTTCCTCTTATTATTTATTTTCTCCTTTAATTTTTTCATTTTTCTCTCATTTATGACAATATTATTATTATTATGTTGTATTTCGTTCCCTTCCCGTGATAGGCAAACTGAATTCAGCGAGTCCCTTAAGAATACGGATCAACTCCGGCCATTATATCAATATTCTCTATTTTTATACTTCTTCCGCTACGAAATATTTAATCCTCTAATCAAATTAACAACAAACGTTTCACCATTTATTTTTGATCCTCCCAACAATGAGCAAACAACAAAAATTGTAGCGTTTGTAAGTACAAATTATGATCGACATAGAAACATGGTTAACCTATCTAAGTTTCATTAGACAAGATCTTTAATTTAGTCAGAAAGGTGAGGACAGAAAAAAGGGATGTTAGCCTCACCTTTATAAAACTTCCAAGAATAAAGATGAGACTTGCCTCTCCACACTACTACTCAAGTTATTTTTTTTAATACAAAAATTTTTAGAAAAAAATTTAACTCCCTTATGATCTAAAGGCATAACAAAATCTCTCTTTCTCTTAGGCGATATCAATGTCAAGTAGAATGAATTATTTATTATCCTCCGGCGTAAACCTAAACACAAAAGAGTAGCAGCTGCTGCCATTAGCCCATCAAGCAGGTTTCCTGAAGGAAAAAGGCCTGCAAACACCATGAAAGAGCCTGCGCAGAAGCACGTAAATGAGGCCCTCCTGCGTTTAGCTAAAACAAAACATGCTCTAATGATAATGGAAAAAATAACATCTAACAAGCAGGTTCTAATCCGCAATAATTGACTCAAGAGAACAACATCTTAGGTACAGCTACGATTTCAAAACCTACCGCTAATGAAAGGGCAGTTGCAAAGGGGGGGACCCCCTAGAGTGTACAAGGCTACAGGCAAATGCTGACATCATCTAGTTTTCTACTAATTTACATTGTTACAGAGAGCCTCGGAGAATATCCTCAGCCTACAGGCAAAGTCCCAGGGGGAACTTGCTATTTGATAGCGGCGGCAATGTTGGCCAATGGTCCTTAGAACAATGGTCACTGCCTATGTACTGGCGGTGGTGTTGAAGGATGGCTTTGCCCATAAAACCCAATGCTAGGTGGCCGGTAAAATCCTCCTGTCGCTGACTGTTGCTGCTGCTGCGCATGCTGACCTTGTGACTGCTGCAATGGCTGAGTGCCCGGCCTTGATAACCCTGCTGCAACATGCGGAGGTAAAGGAGGTGGAGGCGGAGGTGGGAGGTTATTTGATCCATATCCATAAGGAATACCTCCAATCATCAAACCACTGGATTGGACATATTGATTTACTGGAGAATGAGAGGGTGGAGGCGGGGGCGGAGGTGGAGGTGCTGGAGAAAATGCACTTTGTAATTGACTAGGCTGTGACATGGCCTGGAGGTTAATTGAAGGTGCAAGTGGCATATTAGCCATTGATAGCTGTGATGAAGGGGCCAAAAAGGAAGAGCCACCTGCATCAGAATTGCTGACATCAGGCAATGGTTTCTCAAGTTTGGGTCTTTTCTCTGGGTTGAACATAGGTAGTCCAGAAGTGAATCCAGTGGATTTTGAGCAACCATTCATGGAAGCAGCTTCTTCAGCAACGAGAGAAGAAAGAATAGAGGTAAGCATCTGAGCAGACGATGTGGAGGCAGCAAGCTTAGCAGCCACAGCAGCCGCTGCCGCCTTCTTGTTATCTTCTTCAGTAGCTTTGAGAGGAGCAAATGACAAAAGCGGTTGGGTAAAAGGAGGCTGAGTGGAGGTGCTGTTCAATTGAGCTGATGGAGCATTCTGTTCTAACACCCTTGTGTCTTCTGCTGCTGGGTTAAGCCTCTTCCTTATACTAACTGCCCGCTCAATCTGCCCTCGTGCAGCCTACAAATCAATAAAACCATCAATGCCACTCTTCCAGACAAAAAAAAACGAATCATAAGTTCAATATAAAGGAGACTTTTTTACAATGTCCATTAACCTTGAAATCATTAATCCATAGTTTCCATCATCCTTTTATTACTTTTTAAAGTAGGGGCACAAGAGTCATTTTTTCATCTCCAAAATCACATTTTTCATTCCATTTTCTATGCCATTATGTGCACCAAATAGCCTGTATATGCTGGATAATGAGAGATCCCAATATATTTAAGCATCTTATCAGATTAAAAACTGTCAGTAAGCTGCTGTTATCTGCATGGTCCGTGGACAGAGCTTGTTATCTGCTGTTACATGTTATCTTAAAATAATGATTTTAAGAATTCACATCAAACTGATAGGTTAAAACCCTCCATCAACTCCTCTGTGTAAGGCAGAAGAAAAAAGGATGTGTCATTTTGGTTAGCGCACTCTCAAAAAGAAAATGGTAAACTAATGGAGTTTAATCTAATATCGTAACTGAGGCATAAAATGCAGTTTCCATAAAGTATTTCACAAAATCTGGATGGACCAGACGTGTTGGACATGGTGGTCATCTGAATGAATATTGGCAAAATAAGTTAGGCAGAAATAGCAGAATCCCCGCAATTGTGGAAAGAAATTATGATGAAAAGCGGTTGATATCATCCCCCTAACAAGTCTGCAGTCCAGAAAAAAGGGGGGGGGGGTGTTGAATCCTTACTCCTTACAACTTTGAGGCCATCAAGATGCAGATAAGGACTATAGATACACAATACCAAGAAGCAAGTAGGACAAAACATGCATAATATCTTTGTAAATTTAGGTGAAAAGATGAATCAGAAGTTGATGAGCTTATTATTACAATTTAAAAAGATGGCAAAAGTAGCATGAAAATAAATTGCAAAATAAAACCATCCCATGGTGAAAAGAGAGAGTTGACATGAATTACGACTATTAGCAAATTTATCAAAAATAAGACAAGATAGATCACGTGATGGTGTGCTCTAACGCAATAGAAAATCAGTTTCCAAGATTAAACCATCACAAAAAGAATTCAAGGAAACTGAGAGCACGGAAAAGAACAGGGAAAAAGTGGGTCTATGAAGAGAACCCAAAGGCACGTTGCCATTACATAAAACAGTCCCACATTTATTATTTTCGTAGGAGAACATTATAAACACAGTTTCAAGCAAAAAATTTCAGTTATTTTAGAAGAGACAAAATGAGAGTTGGACAGAACACACAAGATAGTGAATGATAGACAAGTATCCCATATCAGAAAGAAATGAAAAAGATGAGGGGTATAAAAGCTTATGTTGAGTCCTAACCAAGTAGCTTAAGTTATTTTGGTATAATGGATAGCTCCAAGTATACAATGAAAACCCAGCAAAAACTAATATAATTCCTAATACAGAGGAATCAAGATGATAGTATGATACTCTTAAGGATACTCAAACTTGACAAAATTAATAGAGACAAACAGTTAAAAGTGTTTCAGAAGGAATAACAGTGTTACACCCATTAAGACAGAAAGGGCACATTCTCACCAGCAACTGCTTGCGGACAACCTCCTGCCTTGATACCTGAAAAGCTTTAGATCAGTAAGCAGTCAACAATCGCACAGAGCTTGTCAACAATTGAAGCCTCAGAATATAAGATAATAAAAACATCTGTACTTGTTCCAGAAGTGCATCTTTAAGCTGGGAAAGCAAGGAATCCCTAGCAGCCTCAGCATTTTCAAGTTGCAACATATATTGCTTGAGCTCCTTTTCCTGATCTTGCAGGTCATTCATCAAAGTGGATCCCAGCTGATTCCCTATGTAACATTGTGGTAATTAAGGAAATAATTAATTATTGTAAATAGTTAAGATAATATGAGAGATATTAGGAGTACTAATTCAAATTAGGATTAAGATATCCTAGGATATTATTATCCTTTTTATCTTATTTATCTTATTGTTATCTTTCTTATCCAATTATACTCTATAAATTCAGTAGCCACAATGAATAAAATCACGGCAGTATTCAGGCCTTAGAAATTCCACATGGTATCAGAGCCAGTGCCGTCACCATACCTTCAACATCGCCGAGCCAGTGCCGGCACAAATCCGTGAGAGAAGTGCTGATAGTCCGATGACCCTCAGTCTGACGACAAGGTAGCCTCCGACGGCCCAGCCAACGACAACCTAGACATTGACTTCCAGCCTCATACGAGTGCCATTCTGCCCGAGCCAGAAGTCGGGTAGCCACAGGCATGGATTCTCCAAAACCTAGCGGTCTCCCGGGATCAATCTCTACCTTTGATGGTTCACCTATGACCATTGTTTCAGAAAAGCTCACCCTAACAAATTACAGGGACTGGGCAAGAGCAGTTCAGTTCGCCGTAGGTGGTCATGGCAAGTTAGGCCACTTAACCGGAGACACACCTGCACCGTCTGATCTTGCATCCTTGACCCAATGGAAAACAGATGATTTACTAGTATGTTCTTGGTTGGTCAATGCTATCTCTCCTCAACTCAAAAGAAGTTTCATGTATCTTCCTACTGCTAAAGAAATTTGGGAGGCTGTTCGTGACTCCTACTCTTATGGGAAAGACCATTATCGGGAATATGGTGTGAGGCGTCGAATTTGGAAATCCACACAAGGTACACGAAGTGTTACAGAATTCTGGCTTGAGCTTGTGGCTTTATGGCAAGAACTTGATCTAATGACAGAGGAGACGTGGGACTCTCCTCATGATGCTGCCCGTAACAAACAAAACATTGAGAATGAACGAGTGTTACTTTTTTTGGCCGGCCTCAATCCAGAATTTGATGATGTCCGCGGACGGATATTAAGCACACAGGTTCTTCCACATCCTAGGGCGGTATATGCTGAGATCTTACGTGAAGAGTCTCGACGTGAGGTAATGTTGCCTGTATCTAAATCACCTGCTTCCGCTGCTTTTGTAAGTCAAGGCACTACCTATAGCTCGACTCGTGGAAAAGTGACTTGCGATCACTGCAAAAAAGTGGGTCATACTAAAGATAAGTGCTGGGAAATCCACGGTAAACCTGCTGAATGGAAGCCAAAAAGAGGTAAGCCTCGTGCTAATCAGGTCTCTCACCCTCAAGAGAGTGCTCCACCCCCGGTGCCAACTATGAGCAAAGAGCAAATGGGACAATTGTTCGAGTATTTTAAAACTCTTCATACTAAACAGCAGTCTGTATCTGCTGCTACTATTGCTAACCGAGGTAATCATGCTGCTTCCTTACATACCTTTGTCCCTACCAAATGGATTGTTGATACAGGGGCTTCCGACCACATGATTTCAGAAGTCAAAATGTTTGATTCCTATCTTCCTCTGACTGGAAGTCAATCAATTAAGACAGCTACTGGTTCCTCTTCTCCTATAGTAGGCATTGGAACAGTCCATCTGTCAGACAAATTACACCTTACCTCTGTTTTACATGTCCCCCACTTATCTTGTAATTTACTGTCTATCAGTAGACTAACTAAACAACTCCATTGCTCGGCTCATTTATTTCCATCTTATTGTGTTTTTCAGGATCTCTCATCGGGGATGACGATTGGCACAGCTAAGGCATATGAAGGGCTCTACTACCTTGATATTTCTAACGTAAGTGTTTTAAGTAGAACAAGTGGTTTAGTCTCAACCACAAATGACAATAATATTGTATTATGGCATAAACGGCTGGGTCATCCTAGTTTTTCTTATTTACAGCACATGTTTCCCCATTTACCTTTGAATAAAAATACTATTCCCTATTGTGATATTTGTGAGTTAGCTAAACACCATTGTCCTACTTTCACACCGTCTGTCTATAAGTCCACTTGCCCTTTCTCTATTATTCACAGCGATGTTTGGGGTCCCTGTCGTATCCCAACCCGTACCCAGTCCAAATACTATTACATTTATTAATGACCATACACGCATGTGCTGGGTATACCTGTTAAAAGACAAGTCAGCCGTTACCTCCATTTTTATCGAGTTCTATCACTACGTCAAAACTCAATTTAATACCACATTACAAGTCCTTTACACGGATAATAGGACATAATATTTTAACTACTCCCTCGAGAGTTTTCTTAAAACCAATGGTATTGTGCACAAAAGTAGCTGTCCTTACAGTCCTCAACAAAATGGTATTGCCGAACGAAAAAATAAACAACTTCTTGAAGTTGCTCGTGCACTTTTGTATACCTGTCATAATCCGAGTTTTTTCTTGGGGGATGCCATACTCACGGCTACCCATCTAATTAACCGTCTTCCTAGCCGTGTTCTGTCCTACATTGCACCACTAGATAAGCTTCGTGAGACCCACACTGTCACTCACCTTGAATACTCCTTACCACTTCGAGTCTTTGGTTGCTCTGTCTTTGTCCATCAACATCACCCACCATCTAAGTTTGATCCCCGATCTGTCAAGTGTGTCTTCTTAGGCTATTCCAATTCCTAGAAAGGATACAGGTGTTATGATCCTATCACTAAACGCCTCTTCATCAGCCGCGATGTTACCTTTGCGTAACATAAACCATATTTCACCACTTCTTCAACTCAGGGGGAGAATTGGAGTGAGTTTCAGCTTGAATGTATTCCAGAACCCATACCTCCATCTACCACTACCATTCCGCTCTCTATAGACCCATCCAATGTTATTCCAAATGTTATGCCATGAGTAGAGGTCCAAGCTCAAAAGTTTGATAATATTTACTCACGTAGAAATAAGCAGGTAGTTGGGTCCAGCATACCCGAAGAGGTATCAATCTCATAACCGGTGGAAGGTCCCGTGAATACTAATGAGGGTACTCGGGCAACAGAGACAAGAAAGGAAGAACTTCCTATTGCATTAAGGAAGAACACTCGAGCATGTACCAAACATCCTATTCAGAAGTATGTTTCTTACTCTACTCTCTCTCAGAAGCATTATAGCTTTGTCACTAATCTTGATCAGGTTCAAGTCCCTAAAACTGTATATGAAGCTCTTGAGATCCCAGAATGGAAAAATGCAGTAATGGAAGAAATTAGAGCACTAGAAAAGAACGAGACATGGGAGTTCACTGCACTACCAGAAGGAACTAAACCCGTGGGATGCAAATGGGTGTTTATGCCAAAGTTTAATGCTGATGGATCACTAAATAAGTACAAGGCAAGGTTAGTTGCCAAGGGATTCACCTAGACTTATGGAATTGATTACAATGAAACGTTTGCCCCTGTTGCTAAGATAAATACCATTCAAGTCCTACTCTCCATTGCTGCAAATCTCGAGTGGCCACTCCAACAACTTGACATAAAAAATGCATTTCTTAATGGTGAATTAAGGGAAGAGGTCTACATGAGTATCCCACCCGGATTTGATAAAGGAAAAAATGGCCAAGTATGTAAACTGAAAAAATCAATTTATGGCTTAAAGCAATCACCACGAGCTTGGTTTGACAGATTCTCTACAGTACTCAAAGCTGAAGGGTATAAACAAAGCTTGTCAGATCACACCATGTTTGTGCTAAAAGGGGGTGACTTGATAACTATCCTCATTGTATATGTGGATGACATTATTCTCACAGGAAATAAAGTCAAGGAAATGCAGAGAGTTAAAATGGCGCTCAATAAGCAGTTTGAAGTGAAAGACCTTGGAAAACTGAAGTATTTCGTAGGTATGGAAGTAGCAAGGTCTAAAAAAGGGATCTATGTCTCTCAAAGGAAGTATATACTGGATCTCCTCAAGGAAACAGGAATGCTTGGTTGCCGGCCAAGCAAAGTACGTGTTTGTACTAAAAGGAAACCAGCAAAGAAACAAAAGGAAGCAGCTCAAGAAAAAAAACAAAAGGCAAATGAGGCAGCGACAGATAAAGGCCGATATCAACGGCTAGTTGGTAAGCTCATATATCTTTCGCATACTAGGCCAGATATTGCCTTTGTAGTAAGTGTAGCTAGTCAACACATGCATGCTCCCAAGAAAAAGCATCTAGATGCAGCTTATAAAATTTTAAGGTATCTTAAAGGTACTCCTGGCAAGGGATTGTTCTTTAAAAAGAATAATATCAGAGATGTTGAAATCTTTACAGATGCAGATTGGGCAGGAGATCAGGATAACAGTAGGTCTACTTCTGGCTACTGCACCTTTGTATGGGGTAATCTGGTGACCTGGCAAAGTCAAAAGCAAAGGGTTGTTGCCAAGAGTAGTGCAGAATCTGAATTAAGAGCCCTATCTCAAGGTATTATGGAAGGGCTATGGTTGAAAAGAGTGGCAAAAGAAGCCTATTTTCAATTTGATTCTCCACTAAAATTTTACTGTGATAACAAAGTAGCTTTGAGTATGGCTTTGAATCCTGTTCAACATAGCAGGACGAAGCACGTTGATGTGGACAGACATTTTATTAGAGAAAAAGTTGAAGACGGGATCATCAGCCTGTCATATATTCCCACCAAGTTACAAGTGGCCGACATCCTTACTAAAGGACTACCAGAAGATGTGTTCGAACGTTTTGTAGGCAAGTTGGACATAATCAATATTTATGATCCAACTTGAGGGGGAGTGTGGTAATTAAGAAAATAATTAATTATTGTAAATAGTTGAGATAATATGAGAGATATTAGGAGTACTAATTCAAATTAGGATTAAGATATCCTAGGATATTATTATTATCCTTTTTATCTTATTGTTATCTTTCTTATCCAATTGTACTCTATAAATTCAGTAGCCACAATGAATAAAATCACGGCAGTATTCAGGCCTTAGAAATTCCACAAACATACAACCCACAAAAGAAGTAATCATCAATACAAACAATTCTTTGATCATTTGATGTAAAATAGAAATTTGTACCCAATGATGCCTGAATCTGGACATTATTTCCTGTAGTCCTACTGTTATAGACAATTACAAGCATACCTATTCATCAAAGGAGGTATTCCTAGACTGGACTTCAGACCAATAATTTCATGTTTTATGGTGGTGGAAATTAGCACAGAACAATCTCTTATACTTTGAATGATATCTGCAAATTATATTGCACAACAGTTCACCATCGTTTCTTTTCCCTTTTTGTTTTGCCGACTTAAAGCCGGGAAAAGCCAGAAAACTTGCTTGAGTGCACGACTTATTCAAAAGCCCTGGAAGGTATTTACTCTCATTTAACATCCCATTGCTTTAGTACTAGCAAAGAGCATATAGCCCAGGAAAACATCTAGGGGAAAGCAAGAAAGATACCATTAAATGGGAGTAATCCAAATTATTTGACCATTACCTGAGCACAATGTCCTTGGATTATGTAGTCTATTTCTACAACAGAAGCGTCGATACATGTAATGCTTCCCCACTTTTTCTCTCTCTTTCATACATGGGTTCCATACATTTCATCATTTTATTTACTCTTCAGAAAATAAGTTGAAGTTTCTGAGCATAAATTCACCAGGCTTTCATACCATCTAAGTAATCAAAACTGTAATATTCTGCCCTCAAATCTGGTTGGATCATGTTCAAAATCAAAGTCTTTCAAGACCAATGTTTTTAAAACTAGACCAATAAAGAAACAAACGAATGAAAATGAAAACGTAATACTTGCATACACAAACACCCAAAAGAAAAAGTATTCTTTAAAAAATGCCCATGGTTAATGTTACCATTACTTAGATCTCAAATTCACTGAAACTAATCAAAGGGCAAGTCTCTTTATCATTTGTTTTTAGGTTTCCACCTTTGCTACCACTAACCATTAAGCAAAAAGTAAGACCCCTGATTTCCAGTAGCAGTAACCCCTTTACAGTTCACTCCTCTCACTTCTAGATGGCCACCACCAAACATTTTAAGTTCTTTCACAATTGCATAAATTGATATCAAATCAAAAGTTGCCTGGAAATCAAAAAGATTTCTAATCAAATAATGGATACCAGTGAATTATATTATTTAGCATCCTAGTTACTTTATGCCCAGCATCCACTACTTTAATATAGAGAAAGGGGCAAGAAAGTTTCACTTGCAGCTCCCTTACCTTGAGCCAATGTATTTTCAACATCTTCCATAAGTTTGCCCACATCCCTTACAGCAGCAAAACACTTACTTAAGGCAGCCTCCTCACCAAGATGTTCGTCAAGAACAGACTGAAATGCTGTCAATATTTTTTCTGGAGGGCCCCCAACAGCCAGTTTCTAAAATGAAGATGATCAAATAGCACACCTTATCACACACTTACCAAAACAAAACCATCATAGAAGTGCATCAAAGATTAAAAAAAAATGTTTTTTCTTGCTTACTATTCTCACAGAATTGGCATCCCTCTTCACTATCTTGATAGGATTACTCTTTCCATTGCTTGCAGTTGCAGGGGATGGAAGTGGAGTCTTACCCATCATTTCATCCTTCAGACCCTGACCTCTTGAACCAAAAACCTTCCTTTCTTCCCATATGTCAACCTAATCAAACCAACAGAAAACACCATTACCACCAACAGCCCCCGCTTCCCCAAAAAAAAAATGAGATGATCAGGTAAGAAAAAGAAAAGCTATAAGTGTGAGAAAAAGAAAACTCATTAAAACAATAAAGATAAATAGACATAAAATTGGACTCTACTGCATTAGTTTTATATGGTAGGACCATAAAAAGATGCTGCTGATACAGCAAATATGTGCCATAACTATCAACTTAAAATAATGCACCCAATCTGGTGGCCTCAAACAAAAACACAATCAACTGGTGGCTGCCACTTGCAGGGGTGTGATTTCTTGCAGCACATGCGTCTCAGTAGACAGGAAATACTACACTCACATTTTCTGACAAGAGAAAATAGGACTTACAAGTCTGGTCACTGCTTTCTTTCCATATTCATCACCATTTTCATAAACATGCCTGAGAGAAGCTGGAAGAACTTTCCAGAATTCATTGACAAACTCACTACCTTTCCGCCTACTATTTTGCAAGATGTCATTAGCTAAGTATAGAAAAGAGACACGCTGCTCTTTCTGGGAAGAGTTGAATAATTTATCCCATGTTTCAACGATGTCTTTTGCTTTCTTCCGGTGAGAGATGCACCAACGGGACAACGCTGATTGTATAGTCAAGGGAAAAAATATGTGAACAAAACAGAATCAATCAAAAAAAAATCACGGCTAATAGAAAACAAAATCAAAGTTGTAGTAATTCCTGATAGTATACAAAATTTTTATCAATTGCTTAGAACAAAATTTTTATCAATTGCTTAGACTAAGTTATCAGGAAGACTAAAGTAGCTGAATAAAAGTCATTAAAGTAACACATGCTCACAGAAATTTCCCTAAAAGTATCAGAATAACAGCAGCACGGGATGCACCTTGTTTTATGGTGACTTGATATAAAAGGGTGGAAACATGCAGGTAAAAAAATTAAAATACAAAAATATATCAAACATGGGAAAAAAAGATTGTTTCCACTTATAGAAATTTATATCATATGAATGAAGACTTGAAATACAAAGACTGGGTAGTATGGTTTGCAAAATCAAGAGAATAGAAATTACAGCATGAAAAGTATAGTTTGCATTTCTTTTAGAAGATATTTTCTATATCCCGATTAACCAGTGTGACTTTCATGGGAATTAATACCATGTAATGAACCAAGAGCATGTGCCATGAAAGGTTCCATAGCCATAATTCATACATACGCAGTAGCACATATACAATGAAGAGGAGGAATTATGAAGAAGGAGGAGGAGGATCAAGATGGAATTTTGGATACATTCAATGCTTTGTTGCGAATTGTTGAGTTTCAACAACTTCTCCGTTAATATCTGTACATCAAATATATCGTTGCTCATGCTGCTTTTTGACAAGCTCGCATATCCTGCGGTTATTCCTACAAATTATAGGTAATAATGAGCATCGATTAAAAAGAACCAAGAGGCTTCGAATTAAGTTAAAGGGCATGAACAAATCAAGACAGGATCAGCTTCCACTATTTTGCTACTCCACTTAATAAGAGCAATTATATGTACAAAAATACGATACTAATTAGCCACCATTGAGGAGCTTGGCAAAGGTCACCTATGGAGCTGCCACTAGGGTGTGATGCCCAGCATAGCATAGCATACATTTATATTCAATGGAAACAATACCAAATCATAAACTGATTTCAAATAAGCTAGATAAATTCATTGCAAACGACTAGTGCGAAAAAATGGTTAAGGATTTCATTGGATGTTCCCAAAAATAAAAGGAAGGTGATAGAATTACCATTGCACCAGTCATTCAATCATTCTTTCTTTCTCCCTTATTTGATAATTGGCTCTCCCCCTATTATGCGAATCATAATTTCATTGCAAAGAGAGCTAAATACTAATACCATATACAGCAGGAATGTGTAAAGCAAAGAACTTGAGGAGGCAAAGGTAAAGGGAGTCGCAAATAAACACTTACAAACGCCAAACGAATCACAAACTAGAAATCAACAAAAGATGACAGAACAAGGTTACTCTAACTTCCCTCTCAGCTCGTGCAATTTGAAATTTCCAACCAATTACATCATGTTCCTAATGCGAATTCCTTTAACAGAGAAAAAAGTGTGCTTTTGTGCATATGCTCTCCTGCGGTTATGACATAGCGTAACAGACTAATACTGCCCAAGCGTAGAGTCTTTTGCAGGGAGAAATGCTCCTAAGAGAAGCCTAACACAAATTTCATTAAAGGCTGACCCAAATTGAATTTCCTTCACTTCATAGGAGAAAACCTAACGCGCATGATCAACAAGCCGCGCCAACGAAATGAAAATGGGGGTAGAGGTAGATCCAGGACACTTACTAGGGAAGCAGCAGAACAAGCAAGCAAGGTGAAAAACAAATCTTTGCTTCGGACGATCTTCTCTGCTGGTCTACACTATTTCTTAGCGTTTTCTTCTTCTTCTTCTTCTTCTTCTTCCTCTTCCTCTATCGCCGCAGCTTCGACGGCAAACCCAAGTCGGAATATTTTACTGTGTCCCCTCTTCTGCTTCGCGATCCCATTGTTGTTGTTTTTTTTTTACTAATAATTATCCTTTTTATTTATTTATCCTGGTTGAGGAAGAATTTATTTTTCTTCTCTTTAAGACGACATGGTCATCGGATTTTCTTTCCTTTATTTTTTTTAATGTTTTTTAATCAAAGGTTTTCATCACTTTATCAAATGCAATTTCTCTTGAAAAATTAAAGCAAAACGAATAAAATGAAGTCTACTGAAATTTGAGCAGATCTTTCCCTTAATATAAACATGTAACTTTTTTTATTTTCAGTTGCAGATAATTATAGCGATCTATTAGTATTCTAAATGCTTTTTTATTGCCCATATGAGGGCACTAAATTAATTTGTTGGGTTATGAGAGCAGCATGGTTAATATTAAATGCTTTTTTAATTGATAAGGCTTGTTTTCTAAGAAAAAAATAATTATATTTTTCTATTATCAAAAGTCATTATTAATTTTATTAATAATATCAATTTATTGAATATTTTATAAAGTTTATTCTGGTATTATTTATTTAGCATTAATATATGCCAACTTAATTTTTTTTTGTAAATTTATTTTCATGCAACTTATTTTTGTCAAAGTATTTTTCATACAACTATATAGCATGCCAGTCAATTGAGAATAACTCCCCCAATTTTGTTCATTCTTATATTAGGTTCAAACGTTAACCTTATTTTGATCAAAAGAACGTTAACCTTATTTAATTAAATGAAATTAAATTCCTTATATTCACTTGAATCATAATTGGTTATTTAATATAAATGCAATTATTGATATTAAAACAACTGATATGTTGATTTTAACAAATGTTTTTATATAATTTTTTGTGAATAATACGTTGTTAAGTAATTATTTATTAATAACATAATTTTATTATTTGTTAAAATTTGTAAAAATTTCTTAATATTGATCGAATATATATTTAACATTGATATCATAAAATTATATATAAAAAGGGCCTCAATTTTGAGTTAGTCCCTTCACTAGCCCTTGATTTAACGTACGTACGGGAGAATACTTTAGGAATTTTATTACATTACTTTGATAATTTAAAAAAAAAAAAAGAGTAAATATATCTTCCTAACAACATGGACGACTGGACGTGGTAGCTAAGAGTAACAAATACTTTTAGATAAACAACAGTCAATGGTCAAACTAGGAAGACATGTAGAAGTTGCAATCTTTCTGTCCTTTTGTAGAGTATTGTTATAAGTGATGGAAAATGTTGATTGGAAAAAGGAACAAAGACCAGAAAACGACTATCTGTTGTATGAAGAGAAACAAAAACCAAACACCATTTCTACAAATCAACGTATGATGTACAGCATTTTTTACACATATTGCAACTGTTGGAAATAAGGTCTCAGTCTATATGCCTCAATAAGTAAGACCGCTCACACTCAACGGGGAAAAATGAACAAAAAAAGAACCCACACTTCAAGAAATCAAACCAAAAACTCATTCTTGAAGAAACCAATCCTTCAAAAAATAGAGAAATGTGACTACCATTAGACAAGGGATGATGATAACGAGGCCAGAAACCCAAGCTCTCATCACTGCAGTGGACAAAAAAGGCTGTAATATAAGAAATGTGCAGGTATTTCTTCCTGCTCATAGTGTAATTTCAGTATCAATCAGAATCACTTGAGCTGGAACTAGAACTGGAACTGGAACTAGATCTCTTATGGTGAATGTTGGAGCTGCTTGTCGGAGCATGTTCTGTTTCAACCACGGAAGTTTTGCTTGGTTCATCGGCACCAGATCCTACATCACAGGATTCAATCATCTTGGCTGAGCCAACTTCTTTCACTTCTATGTCCGCTGGTGCATCCTTCATATTTAAAACCTTCGGCAGCTCCCCTTGAGTACCTTCTGAGGTTTCATCTAAACTGATTTTGGCATCATCGTGAGATCTAGCTTCCACAACTTGAAAGTCTGAATTACCGACAACATGTTCTTCAGATTTGTCACTGGACAGCTGATCTTCCATACTTGGTGGTGTAACCTTCTCAACATCCAGTCCTTCTTTAAGTTGCTTAAAAGCCGAGTCAATATCTTCAAGTGATCTTGCTTCAACATGTGGGATCTCTTGACCAAACTCTGCTGTATCTTTGGGCAACGAACTTACTTGAGCATCCCCAACAGTATTCTCCTCTGGCAATAGATCAGGATGAAGTGATTCCACACCATCCCCAGTGGGCTGATCCTTAACTGAACTTGGTTGGATGATCTTCTCAGCATCCGCTTCTTCTTTAAGTTGCTTGAAAGCCAAGTCAATATCTTCAAGTGATCTTGCTTCAAGAAATGGTATCTCCTGATCATACGTTGCTGTATCTTTAGGAAATGAACTAACTTGAGCATCCCCAACAGTAGTCTCCTCAGGCAATAGGTCAGGATGAAGTGATACCCCAGCATCACTGATGCCAAAATCCCCAACAGTGTCCAATTCTGACAAGAATCCTTCATCAATTTCCTTTAATTCATCTGATTCGTTGATATTTTCTTCAGTAACCAGAGACATGTAGCCTTCTGCTGAGGAATTCAATATTTCTTGCATCTCATGGACAACTTTCCCAGGCATATCAACTTCTGAATCCACTTGGTCAGTTGGCAATTTGAATCCAGGAGTGTCAGATGAGTAAGAAGTAACAGAAGAGATCTGTGGCAGAACTTGGTCTCTGGGCTCTGTGGATTCAACCTGATCAATACAAGAATTCTGCAGAAATTCCAAGAATTTATGATTAGCTTTCTCAGTTATTTTAAATGCCAGAAAAGCTGGGGACATTAAATAAAAAGGATAAAAATGGAAGGATAAAGGTTTTGTGCACATCAAGCATTTGCACGAAGAAAATATCTTATTTGTTTGTCATTTATTTGCAAAATCCATCATAATTTGCATATAATGTTCATCTCCTCTTCCACTCGATGCAAGAGGAGGGTTCACAAATTATGAGCCATCCTATCCCATTAACAATGATACAGAATAATCGCACACAACTAAGTTTTTAAGGTGAATCTTTCCCATGAAACTACAATGAAGAATCAATGCAAAATGAGTTCAACATTACAAGTTATTCAGAGAAAAGTAAACATAATTAGAACATGACTAACCTGGCTTTCATCATTATCACTAAAAGATGGTGCAACTAATGAATTATCTGCACTTGGAAGGTCATTGTCCAAGATAGAGGGGGATTTTACTTCACATTGCACATTTTGACAATCCGAACTAGAAGAAACCACCTTATCCAAATCTTGATGAAGATCAACGTTACCCTGTTTAAAAGAATTTGACAATAATAATTTATCCTGCTCAACCTCAACCATGTCTTCCTTTTTTAGCGAAGTTTCCTCCACACGTTCAGTTTCTTCAGAAGGCATAATTGGATGAACAAATGAAGCTTGCTCAGCCACCAGTGAAGGCTGCAACTCATGTGGTACATACACGGATGAATCACTTGAAGACATATGCTGGGAATGAGAAGCCATCAAATCCAGCTTCTCATCTTTATCTCGTTCAACCTTAAACATGTCTTCCTCATTCAGTGAATTTTTTTCTACAATTCTAGTTTCTTCAGAAGAAAGATTGGGATGAACTACTGAAACTTGCTCAGCATCCAGCGAAGATTGCAAGTCCTGCAATACTGACATAGATGAATTGATCGAAGACTTATACAGGGAATAAGATTCTACCAGCTCAAACTTTTCATATGCATCTTGGACTCCCGCACCATAGTGCACTGAACCTTCCTCCACAGATTCATTATGTGATGAATGTGACTTCTCAAAAGCCATGTGATAGCCTGAAGATAAATCGTCCGAATTGTCTTTTTGAACTTCAGATTCAGCATGTAAGGGGTCAGCTTGCTCCTGTTCATGAGTATGTAAGAGGTCAGCTTGCCCCTGTTCATGAACCAAATCAGTATTAGTCTCTGCATTTAATGATCCAACATCTGAAAACAGACTTGAATCCACAGAAACAGGCTGCATAGGTGCTGAAGATTCATTATATTCTACAAAGCTCGGAGCAATTGAAGCCGCCTCAGCATTAACATCATGCTGATTTATATCGTTAGAGTCCCCAGACTGCCATTCATCATTTACTTCCATATGTAGTTGGGAAGTTACTGAGTGATTTTCTTCATGACAGGAAGTATTGGCTTCTTGAACATGATCATCTCTATCTATCATGTCAGCAATCATTTCTGCTGGTGCTGGATGCCAAGCCCTCTCATTAAACTCTGTTGCTGAATCAGAAGACACAGAAGAAAATGATGCAACCTTGCCTGCAGTTAGTGGGCTGGAATCATAAAGAGGTTCCCTGATTTGATTGTCTTCCACCCCGGCACTCTCATTCTGGAGGTCCACCTGCTCCACAGAATCTTGAGCTGAAACTCTAGAGTCCAGTAGATTATAATCTCCTGACTGTAAACTTGCTGATATTTCTCTCATCTCATCAGGTATGTTGTCAGTCCCTTCCGATAGTGAAAACTGGCTTGATCTGCTGTTGCTCTCCCCAACAACTGTTTCTCTACCCAGATGGGTTTCAATTTCACCTGTATTTAATTCCTCGTGTGTTGCAATCTCTCCTGTTTCAGAATAAAGTTCCATCCCAGAAAGATTTTCCGCCCCACCCAACACTATTTCAACTTCATCATGGTGAGCATTGCTCTCATGATCTTGTATCATTTCCACAAGATCAATTTCTCCAGAGGATTGACTTCCAATTTCAACACATTCAGAAGCATGATCTATGTTGGATATTAACTCTGTTTCTTGAGACAAATCTCGTTCATCAAACTTCCTCTCATCCTGATCACTTGAACTCACTGATTCAGTATCCTGAACAGAACTCAAATTCGTTTCACTTACTTCACTTAACTGCCTCTGGAATGAGGGGTAACTTGTTCCCTCTGAAGCCAGCTGCTCTGACACAAAGATAGGTTTCCAACTCAAATTTTGCTTCCCGTGCTTGGTTGCACCTAATACCGATGGCCTAAAGCTGAAACTTGCATGCCTCCGGAAAAATACATCTTTCTGGTTTAATGTCAGGAACTCCTGTTCAAAGCTGTCTCCCTTGAGATCAGGCTTTTCTTCATTTGGATCATAAGGTATATCAAAAGGGTTTCGTCTGGGCTGCAGATTAGAAGGAGCAGAACCAGGAATGGGTGGTAACCCCATGGCAGCATAGGAATCATCAAGTTGGTCAAAGGGGTTGCGTCTTGTTGTTGTGATGGGAGCAACATTGAAGGGAAGATCAGAACTTTCTAAATCTATTAGATTTTTCTCTACCATCATTTTCCGTGCCCTTCTCCTGGCAATGAGATTCTCTAATCGCTGGTTCCTCTCTAGCTCTGAAGTCCCAAGATCCATGAGATTCTTTTGGTCGTCTTCTGTCCACTTAATAGCAGATTTACTTTCATCCTCTTTGCCACCTTCTTCCTCTTCATCGTCATGATCATCAACGCCATCTTCTTCCATTTCAACCCGGTTCTCAGTATCTTCATCTGATTGAACACTGCCACCATCACTCTTTTGAGACTTCTCTGAAGCAGCAGATTCATCATGGAACAATTGTGCAGTCCGCGATATTTCCAGGTCTAACAATGGGTGGAGTTCCTCAAGCATCGGCATTATGTCTGCCATGGAAGCATCAGGTGAGGAGCTCTCTGCCCCACCAGACCCTGATTCCAAAGAATCTTCCTCTTCATCGTTATCCACTGGTTTCCAAGAGGAATCGGGTGAGAAGTCCAACTGATCTCCCTTCGAAGTTTGAAGCAGCTCTGCAACAGTTTCTTCATTTTCATCATCAAGAATTTCATCGTTTACTTTTTGAACAAAGACGTATTGTTTCTCAATAGCATCGTCATCGCTTAAAACGCCTTCAGCCTTTGATTTCTCTTCATGAACTTCCTTCTTATTTTCCAACTCAAAACTGCAGAGTTCTCTATCCATTTGCTCGTGTGCTTGGTTCTCATTCTGGAAATTCTGAGAGGTTCCATCAACTGGTGTCTCGAAAGAAATTAAATTGTCACTTTCCTCAATATTCCTAAATTTACCTTCTCCCAAGCTTGCTTCTTCAATGCTCCTCTCTTCAATAACACCTCTACTTTCTGTATGTGTTTTTACAACAACGCTCTCATCTTTTTCAGCAATGACAGTGGCACCCTCTGAAAACCCAGTTTGAATGGATGAAATGTCATGAGCAATTTCCTCCTCCTTTTCAATTTCAGGTGTGTTGGGTTGCCCAAAACTAAGAAGAGTCCCAAGCAGAACAGCAGTGCAGACCAAAACAGGGGAAGCAGAAACCAAAATGGAAAATAAAAAAGGAAAGGATCTGTACAGAAGAATCAAGACTCCCAATACACCCACAAGGAAAGGATGATTACAAACTGATCTGTGACATGCTCTGATTGAAATAATCAGCATTTTTCTTATTTTGACTCCAATTTCCACCGCTGATGCCATCTCCCTCGCTTTCTTACCTCAGTCTCTTTGATTTAACAAAAACCTGATCAAATTAAACAAGCAGAACTAAACCAGTGAGCAATGCGTTTCATGTAAGATCCATGATGAACAGCTCTCAAAAAAGCCAAGTCTAACTAAGAAATTACAGAATTCAGTGGGGAAAAAATAGAAAAAGCTGAAACTAACCTCAGCTATTGAATCGGCAGAAATTTCCCACGGAACCAGATTGATCAGTGGAAAGAAAAATGATGAGTTGATCATACAATAAACTTCAAGAGGAAGGGAAGAAGAAGAAAATACTGGAGATGAATAGGTCACAGCAGATAGGATTGATAAAGCCAAACAAGAAAAAAAAGTAATGAGAATCCTCTTTCCTTTTAGTTGGTCTTCCTTCTCAATTACTTTTTATGGGGCTCAGTATAGACAACAAGAGCTGTGGGGGAGCTGTATGTGTGATGATGATATAGAGTTGTTTTGGACGTTTGACAGAAAGAGAGAGTGGGGCGGCACAAAAAGAAGAGAAAGAGGGAAAGATAGTTTCAACTATTTCAATTTAATTTTTTTATTTTATTTTGCTTTCTGCAAACAACTCTTCTTTTACGGAGTTGGATTGTCCCCTGTAATCAATGGACCCCACTTACTCCCCTATTGACTCCATTACGAGGAGATCAATCAAAATCCTCTCTTTTTACCGTGTCACACTTTCTGGTTTCTTCCCTTTCTCGTTGCTGTGAATCTCTAAAACCAGTAACAGTGCTTACTGCTTAGCTTCATATTCCTCTGTGGTTTTACTGTTTGTTCGTCATTGAGTGGAACGGGTAACAGCCAAACAGAGGCATGGTGAAGCTAAAAAAAGCATGATCACAGTTTTTACTTCTTAGGGCGTAGTTTTAAATGTAACAACAAATTTTATTGAAAAAAGGGAACAAGAATGAAGATTTATGTTGGTGATGATAATTCCTTCCTCGAGTTGCTGACAATTTATTCTTTATTATTTCGTACTATTCTTCCCCCTCATAACATGCGCTTGTGTCAGCATTGCCTCTTCCAGGCTGGTGTTGGAGGAGTGCACAGACGCCATACAAACCCAATTTTTGGATAATTTATTATTTATATATAAACTATATATATATCGTCATTGAGACAAATTCAAACATTTTGAAGAATTTTATTAATTCTTCCATATACGTTTTTGGACGCAAAAACATTTATTTGACTTAGTATTTGAAGATAAGATGGTTTGTCCTGTAATCTGGCTTGATATAGGGGGATGATAGCTTAAACTAGTCTTTGTATTTAGAAAAATCCAAATATGAAGCGATTTGCCCCTTACGTTAAGGATTTGAACTCTGTTCCTATCCAGTATTTTAAAATGTCAAAGCTTGTTTGAGATATAATCAAACAAATTACGATAGCAAGTGGTGTTATTTCAAAATGAAATACGAGTAATTTATAGGAATGAAACTGATTTATCATGAGAGGAGGAGTAAACGTTACGACCAATCCTTCTGTTGAAAATTACATAATCTCATATTATTATTACATTAATTGACCAGGTCACTGGACATTAGGACGGCGACCAAGTATGAAACTCCACAGGTTTTTTTTTTTTTTTGCCATCAAATTCCACAGGATTTATCAGGTACCATTTTCATCAGTGAAAGCGAAGAATACCCTTTTCTTATGGAGAGGTGGAAATCCGACTCTTTCGTATTATCCAACTAATTTTAAGATTTTCATTTCTTTTAGTTATTTTCATTGTTCAAGTTATTAGAATCTAAAAATATATTGAAAAACAATACTAGCACAAAATTAAAGAAGCGGTTTTTATTAGATCTTGTCCTTCAGTGTGCATAATTTGTTTGGCCGTGTCTACATAAATGATTGGATGGGATGGGGTAATTAATTACCTCGCTACCTCGCCCTCACCCCTCCCAACGGGCAAGACTTGTGCACCACAAAATTCATCCATTTCCACCCCTGATAAAATTAACAAATTTAGTATTTTCCCTTCAATAATAATTGATTCACCAAAGTGGTTTTGATTAGATATCAGGTGATTTAATTAAAAAGAATCACCATCGTAAATAAGAGGTATTTGAATATTTTTCTTGGTCCCTGGTCTTACAAGTTTGAACATAATAAATCTAGCAATGCCGTCTTAGACGTCCCAGTCTCATTTCTTCTTCTAAATCAATTTGGACGGGCCGCCCACTCAATAAAAGCCAGAAGATGCCCAGCGAAAAGCGGCCAACAGGGTGGTAATAAATCAACCGTTTGATTTCATTATTATTTTTGTTAAAGCTAACCACCTGTCTTAAGTAATATAACAGTCCTTGCAGAGCTACGCAAATTACTGTTTGCTTATAAACTATACCTTGCCTGTTAGACTCAGAAAAGCATCAATTGATAGCAACCTTTATAAAATCCACTTAATTAATTTAAATAGATTAAAAAAATTAGTTAAGTTAGTTATTTAAAATGATTGTACGTTAGTTTTTCTAAAATATCTCTTTTAATTATGTGCCCTTGAGCTACTATTAATAGAAACCCTATAATATATACAATTATACATGGGGATATTTTGGAGAAAAAATTATAATTTTGGGAAACAATATAGATTGAGGCTTTACATTTAAGGCTAAAATAGACTCCTTTTTTAGCTCTTATATTTAGGATTGGAGCGAGTAATTTAGATGGGGGAAAAAAGCTTGATGCTTTCTTAACAAGGCCATGTACTTGAATCCCTGTCAAGGGTACAAGAAAATACCATCTCAAGAAACTTATTTCAGCTCATCAAGTAATATTCTCACTTCTCACTTATCCTCACATGAGTGCTCCATGATCATTCAGTTTTTACCATGCCCCCTTTCTTATTTTGAAAGCCCAGTGAATCATTTGAATCAGAAACAAACTTTATTGGAGTAATAATATCTTATTGACTCCTCCAAATTTGACCAAAAGGAATGACCTTGAAAGGATATATCTTGCCCTGACTAATATTCTAACAATTAGCTTGGAGTACCTGAGGAGCATTTTTTACTCCACCAACCCGTGTGTCATCTTGAGAGCGAGGTGATTGGCCTTGTATACTTTCATCTTCTTTCTCCACGTTTGAGCATTCTGCTTCATCCCAACATAATTCATCCGCACCACCATTTTCAGAAGCTGGTGATTCTGGCTGCAGTGATTCAGCCATCACTGACTGCAAGTTAGTGGGCGATGAACAATCAGAGTCAGCCAAATTAAACATCTTCTTGTCATCTTCTCTCAGCCTCAGTGCATAAGCTTCATAGTTGAATCCAGCCGAACATTTCCCACCAAAACGGGATTCCAATTTGTCCATGTCAAACACTTCCATTATCTTGCGACTCTTTGGGTTGTCAGGATAGACGAACCTCACTTTTCTATGAGTTTTGGGATCAAAAAAAGGTTTCACCATCTGTTCCAGATACAAGGCAAACTAGTGAAACATAAAAAAGCACATATAACTCAAAATACAGAGTTGCAGAAAGAAAGACCAAGCATAAAATTTCGCTCTGGTGGTGGGGAAACCAACTTCTCAAGCTCTGCTTTATGGCAAAGCTCCTTTGTCAGAAATTTTTGTTGTTGGTATTCAATTTTCTCAGTTCGAATTAAAAACATAGATGTATATGATTCACTGTGCATACTATCCACTTTAGTCTCAATCTTCAGTTCTTGTTTCTAGGAGCGTTGTGCTCCACAATGGACAAGGCAATGATACTCGTTTACATAATGGAAATCAATGAAAATTAGGCAGCAATATTCATCTGTCAACTGCGGGCAGCTACACCAGCAAGTACATAACTTTAAGAGGATTTCAATTAAGTTCAAATGAGATTCTTTGTACAGTTAAATATAGTCATGCCTTGCTTATATTAAAATCATATAGCAGCTGTGCACAGCAAAATCATTAATATCTTGTCACTTAAAATATGTATCAACTCATCTTTATAGCTGTGCACATTGCACAGTATAGGACGTTCTTGTAAACACTGAAAACTGCGTCAGACACAAATTCTATTCACTCTCTTAAGAGCAAAACGAAAAGGAAAGAAAAATAATATTGATTATCGCAGTCGTGAACATGTGTGCCTGCTAAAGTATAGTTCTAAGATTCAAGGAAAACAAAATACATCAGCAGCTTGCAGGTGAATTTGCTAATCAAACAAAGTCTCAAAGAAAATGATAAAAGAAAGGGAGATGTTGTGAGACTTGTAAAGCGTACCGTCCAAAAGGACTCAAATAATTTTGGTGGGTTGTATAGGATTGCTAGACCCAATCTCTCAGGGTAATGATTCTGCAGGAGTTGAGCAGTCTCCTTGGTAACCTTTAATGATACACTTGACTTGCTCCACCCTTGGAAATCAACAAGCCAAATCATCTGTTCTTGATCAGAATTTAGATTTAATATGGCATTCTCCATACAGTAAACCAAGTACTTGATCTGCTCCCCTGCTGAGCTTACACTCTGACATGGAAAAAAGGGTCTCAATTAAGGGAATTAAACATCAATTATATTAACAATGACATCCAAAAATCACTCAAAAAAATGACATCCAAAAATAAAATAGTGAGTTACAATCATAAAAACGAAGGAAAAGTCCTGTAAAGTTTTTATTGTCGAGTTTTTGTAAAATTTGGAGAGAGGAGAAAGGAAAAGGAGAGAGTAAATTAATCTCATACACATTCATACTCTTCATATTGCTCTCTCCGAACTTCACAAGAACTTTATAAGAAAGGACTCTATAGAATCCTTATGCCCCCCAAAAAAAAAAGTGGGCACTGGCTTTTGTGAATTCTCATCAAGCTATGTTGACTACCTGAACACCTGGTCTCATCACAAGAACAATCCTCCCTTGCTTATCCAAGAAGTCAGCTCTATATAGCCTTCCAGTCTTAGCGTCGTAAGAGACATCATCCTAATTGCACAGATGGAAATTTGTTTTTCAATTGCAAATATATATACCATAAAACATAACTTATCACAATATTTTAGAATCTCAACCATAAAGTGCAGTCTTCTCTACAATTGGGTCGAAAAGAGAAAAATTAAGCTTATCAAAAGTGAGCCACAAAGAGAGATCTGGCCTGATAGAACCTCCTAATTTATATGTCTTCCAATGCTTAAAAGAGTTACGCATCTGGCCCAGTAACAAATTGGTCAGGCTAAAGTTGACCCCACCCTTTTTTTATTTTTTTGGAGGGGGTGGGGGGGGGGGTTATTGGGGTGTCTTGTATTCTTTTATTAGGTGAGCTATATGCATCTGAGTCGATAAAATTTAGTATAACATTAACACATTCAGAGAAAATCCACTTTTCATACTCTTCAGGATTGACCTACAATCATTTCCAACAAACAAATAAAATATAATTTATGATTATGCTTACCAGTCGAATCTTCTCTGGCTTGTATTCTACCTTCCATTTTAAAGTTTCTTTCATCATTTTTGCAGTTTTTTTTGCATTCCAGCTTCGTGCTCTGAGGAACCTTAATATTGATGCATCCGAAAACAGTGCCGGGAACTTATCCGTAATTGGACCAATGATCTTTCTGATTTCACCAATCTGAGGGGGGAAATGAATTAGCCTAGAACATAATATTCCCTTAAAATGCTATATCGACCTTAGCAGAACTTCTTAGCTAGCAAGGAGTTTCCTCCTTATCCAAATTCAGGAAAGATATCCAACTACCTCACCATAGTCAACGTTGTAATTTGGCATGTGGGAGATTTAAAAAGAATGAATTAATTTCCTTACAAGCATAAGGATAAATGAAAACTGTTGGATAGAAACACAGGAAGAGACTATATATATCCGTAAAAGTCAAATTTATTCCTTTATGATCTTAAAAGAAGCCAAATATTATCAAATGTGCTACCTTGGCCTGCTGCTCTACAGGAGACAACGCCTTTTCTGTTGCACCTCCTTGCATCAATTTCATGGATGCCATCTTTTCAGATCCCTATCAACCTAACACAGCCTGAATCCACCAGACCAACAAAAAGCCTTAGTCCCAGATGCTTAGGGCAGGTACATGAATCCTTTAACTGATCAATTTACATTTGCATCTGTAATTTCTTTATGCAGTGAAAATCACATGTAAGGACAACAGGAAAAGAAATAAATAATAGTGAAAGAAGTGATTCCATCACCGAAGATGTTTAAAGAAACCCCCCAAAAGAAATGAAGTACGTGGAAAGACATTTATGTTTTCTCCAACTAATGCTTGCTTTATAACTGCTTAAACTTGAATGGCATATCAGAGATAAATTTGAACCCAAAACTGCCAAGCTCGTCATTTTGTCAAAGCACGGTAAAATTGACTGATTACGTTCACAAAAAATATTTTCAGACACTTGATTACAAACCAGGGCATCCAATCCACCATTAAGTCATATATTATTGCAGCTTTTTCCTTCCTTTAGATTATTGCATCCCACAAACATTGCAATTACAAAAAGACATATGGCCTACCACAACCAGGCTACCCCGCATTGTGTACCACAAGTAACATAACAAACGCACCCAGCCCAGAAAGCGTTAACTAAGAGTGCAAATTGTTTCCCCATCACCTCATCTCTGTCTCTCTAACTATACAAATTTAAAGGGTCCCAACAATGGTCCCAAGAACAATCTACTATACTTTAGGCCCAAAAAAATGTGCCTGATATGTAGTTTAATGAATATGCTCAAATTTCAACCCAAGGAAAAATAATAAATAACTAAATTTAACTCAGAGTGCTTCAGTATGGGATTGCCAGAGAGATAGCATGATTTCGTACAGATAAAAAGCCCTGTAAATAACTTTTAGGTCTGATGTTTGATGAATAGACACGGGTTTATATGGCATAGATAAGATCAAGAAATCAACATAAAGTACACGGATTTATATGGAGTGATCAATTACTGCAGCCAGATAATCATATCAGCCATAAACGTAAACATTGACACAGCCATACAAACAGTCCGTGAGCACCAATTCTTCAGACCTCCAAGGATCAAATGACAACCATGCAACCATCGTTACCTCGTATCCTTAGAGAGATAGACTCATTTCACCGCACAAATTGTGAAAACCAAGGTCATTACTGGACGCATGTCGCGGGGCAACGAGTTGAAAAATAAAACCGACTAACCAGTCGCTTCACAGGCTTCTCCAGGAGACCCAAAGCTAACACAAACCGTAACGAGTGAATAAGACGAAAAGAAAAAGAGGCAGCCAAAAGAGAGAGAAAGGTAGTAATACCAGAATTTACAAAATCGCCCAAAAGAAACGATTATGATGGTGAAGATAAGGCAGGGAAAACTCTTACCTGTTTCAGAGAATCATGCGGACATACACCTTGGAATATACGTCGGTTAAGCGCGAAAAGAAAGCAACATATGTTTCTTCGAAGGTCCGAAACCGCATGAATGAGAGAGCGAGAAGGCCGAATCTAGCCGTTAGATCAACATCGCATTTTGTGACGAGTCACCACGTGGCGAGTGTTCATGCTTGCACTGACGTACATATGTCCCAGAGGAACGGCCCTGCAGGATTTGATCTTGACCAGGAATAGCAGGTGGCTAGCTGCCCTTTGTAGTCGTGACACCTGCGTTGTCTTGAGTAATGATAGTACCAACAAGAAGACGAATGTTTACGGTACAAAATGCTTCTCCATCACTTTGCGCAATGCCCATTCGCATGTGCCACGTCATCAAAGCTTTCCGTCTTTTTTGTTTTTTGTTTTTGTTTTTAAAATCTGCTGCGATTCTAAACACAAATTACTTTTAACTGTCTTGTTAAAACTAAAAAAAAAAAAAAAAAAATCAGTCCCCTCTCTTGAAACTGACCAAAAAGTCATTTCCAGTTTTGATCAGTGATGCTTGGCCCAAGAAAAGAGAGTTTTGATCAGTGATGCCAATCTAAAATATAGAGTGATGCAAGTTTATTGATTTCTCCTATTTTTGTATCTTTTCTCTATCCCCAGTGTTAATTAATAGTGTAATCTCAAAGTTTAATAGTGTTCTGGCATTAAAAGTGTTAAATGTTATTTTTATGTACCGAATGTGTTAGTTTAATCAAATAAACATGTTATACACGAAGCATTTAATAATGATACTTAAATATTATTGTAAGTATTTATTAAATTATTTTATTTCTCATATTTATTAATTATTTTTTAAAATAATTTATTTAATTTATAAATTAATATATATAATCTAATATTATTGATAAAACATCAAATAATGTTAGAGATTATCGTACACAGATATTACATGAGAGCAGATCTCTCGGCGAGAGTTTTCTCCTCACTCCTACTGTACAAAACAAAAGAAAATTCGCTGCATTTTCTAACGTAAAAAGGTTAAGAGAAACCTCACCCCACCAAGAAAAACTGAAGCAAACACATCAAATGAGAAGCCATAGAAGGCCAAGGAAACTCAATGAAATTAAAATCCCACTTTCAAATGCCGAGAAGATCAGCAAGTGGTGATTGAGAAGTTTCGTCCTTTAATTCTTTAGATTGCGTGGTTGAAGCCTCTTAAGTGTTTGCCGATGACAGAGAAGATTATGTGATTGCAAAGTCTCCCTATTTAGAGCAAGGAGGCCTTTGGGAGTTCGATTGAAATTTAAACAGCTTCACGCATAGTTGGTCTCTCCACTTCCTGTTCTTCAACACAAGTTCGATTAAAACACACCATAGATGAGTGTCAATTAAGGATCAAGAACTTCAAAGAATTCTTCCAACTTCGAGTCTGTCATATTCCTCACCCTCAATGCCTGCCCCAGCACCAAATTCTCCAACTGGTTTCCTTCAATGATGTCGGAGGGAGTGGAACTTTGGCAGGAGTGATTGAGGAAGGCCATTAGAGGACCTTTGCGACACGTTACTTTGTGAGTACTACACAGATGAATTGAACGGCTATGATATGAAGATTACGAGAGATGAGGAGAAAAATGCTGCTTAGAAGATCTGCTCCCATATTATATATACATAAAATGTTAATAACATGGGTACTCCAAAATAACATGATTACTTGTTTCTGAAAAACAACTCTCCTTTTTCTCATTGGTGATTGACAAAAACAAATTAAAAAATTAACGTTAATAAATAAAACATTTTAAAATAAAAATTATTTAATAGAATCAAATTCAGAAATAAATTATTTCTAAGACATTCAAGTGTTAAATACTCAAACCAACGCTTGTAATTTTTTGCAATTGGAATGTTAAATATTTGAATTTTTTTAATAAAAACCAGAAGCGAGGAAGCTACTGTGCTCTTCCTAATTTTAATTATAAAATTAATTAATTTTTTTTAGATAGATTTAAAAAATAATTTAACCTCTTAAAAGTTAAATTTTTTAAATTTATTTAAAAAAATTAATTAATTTTTATAATTAGGATATGAGATAGGAAAACGTTTTTTCCAATCATGGAATGTCAACCGTCAAATCAGTAGGGGGTAGGGGGAGGAAATTAGGTGTCGCCGCCCCTTTCTGCGAGAAGCAGAGAACTCTCGTCTCTTCTTTCGACTTTGAGCTTCAATTCCGATATCCCTCACTTCCCGTGCTCAAACACTGGTTCACACAGATTGACCTAGAGCTTTACCAATTTGACAAATGGGCGTGCCCTCGACGGTAATGGAGGCGATAACGTGGTACACAGGCCTATCCCCTACGGCCTTCTTCACCATTCTGTTTATGATGGCTATGGTCTACCGAACGGTCTCTGGAATGTTTGTTTCTCCTGAAGATTACAATAAGCCTCCTACCATTTCCGCTCCAAACAATCTTGGGTTGGATGGCGTGAACGTCGATGCGCCTGAACCGGTTCAATTGGGAGAAATGACTGAGCAGGAATTGCGAACACATAATGGCACCGAGCCCAATAAACCTATATTGGTTTCAATCAGAGGCCAGATCTACGACGTCTCTATCGGCAGGTACTCCAATTTTGCCTTTTGCTCCCCCAACTTGAAAGTTTGACTCTAGTTTTAACAGGGACCGTTTGATAATTGGAGGAAAGTTTATGAACATACTTGGAGTATAGTTGCGATAGTTTTAAGATACGAATTGAGCTAGCTTGAAATATGAAAACCAAGCTGGCTTTCTGGGTTGTCGATAACTGTGTAATTCATTGATTTCGTTGTTGTTTGTCTGGTGGATGGGAAAGTGAAGGAAAATGACTGAAAACTTATACGGGGAATGGGTGTATCTGTGGCTCTCAAAAGCCAACGAATTGAACAAGGTTAGAATTTTATGCGTACTTTTAGCGTATGCTAGTGTGACTGTCAAGCAATTACGCTGATTTTCTTTCCTTCTATTGCGCCTCGTTGGGATTTAGACTCTGCTCCATGCTTGTTTATCGTCAGGACAGCGGATAAATATATAATTTGGCATGTCAGTTATAGTGATACGGTCTTGAACTATTGTATGCTTGACAAAATGAAAATGGGCCAGCTATTGGCTCTTTGTTCAACTTGATGATTATCCTGAGTTCTTGCCTATTCTATTTTTCTGACAAGATGGGACAAGATTGAATTATATATCCAGTTCATTTGTATAACCTTATGATAATAAGGACCCAAGATATGAATTCAGTTATAGCTAAATATTGTATTACAGAAAAGATAAAAAGAGCAAACTCAGTCTAGTCCGTAAATCACAAGTTCTATGGGGAAGATGATCTCGTTAAATCTTTGAAACGATGTTAATCTATATCATCTGCTATCCGCATGTTTGATCTGAGTTTGCACTAAGGTGACGTTATGGCATTCTTTTTCCTCTTTCTGTTATCACACACTCGTTTTGGAAAATTTTGATTAATGCTATCATTCGGTCTGGGTATGGCTTTTGAATCAAATTAGTCTATGTACATTGGTTTAGGGTGTGCTTATGATAGTCTTTCATAGTTTATTCTGTAGTGCTTCTAGATTCATTTGAAGATGCTTTCAAATTATAGGATGATCATCATCTTTCACATGGTCACATGCAGGAATTTCTATGGTCCTGGTGGACCGTACGCTATGTTTGCTGGAAAAGAATGCAGCAGAGCCCTTGCTCTCCTTTCTTTTAAACCTGAGGACATCAACGGGAATCTTGAAGGTTTGAGCGAGGAAGAACTTGTAATTTTGGAGGATTGGGAATATAAATTCATTGAAAAATATGTGAAGGTTGGTCAGCTTGTTCCTGAACGAAGCACTCAGCAAAGTGAGTGCCAGGGAGAAATCGAAGACAAACCTGTTGATGAATGCAAGTGAGCAGAATAAAAACCATTTAAATGTCATGGGGATTCCATTCAGTTCATTCAAATTCAATTGACTCTGCAGAGTGTGACTGGTGCTTATTGTATAGCTTGTGTTGGGTAATAACGGAAGGATTTTTGTTGCTTTGAAGGATGAGTGGTGGCTTTGAACGGTGAGGTATATTAAAACCATTCATATAGATCCCACTTTTTATGTTTATTTCTCTCCCCTACGAAGTCTTCTACGGTAATTGAGGGAATCAATTTCTAGATGTAAATGTCATAAAAGTTTAGCTATAATAAGTGAATTTAGATTCCTTGGATCCATGGTGGGCGGAAGCTGTGCACAGACAGAGCAAAGAGATGATCACAGTCTAAGTCAGCTTGTTTACCTGAGGGAGATGGCTTTGAGAAAGCAAGACCATTGAGATAATAGGGTGAAATGAAGTCTGTAAGTCAGAATTTTTCTTTTTGTTGTGGGGAGCGGGGGAGCAAAGAGCATATGAGCCATGATAACTCATGAGATGGGAAAGCACCTTTGTAATGTTTCTACTGGGTACGTGTTTATTTGGAGGTTGGGTCTTATTAAAGGCTTCGAATGTTTTTGAAGCAAAGTATGTACGTGGTTTTTTGGGAGGTTGGGTCTTATTAAAGGCTACGAATGTTTTTAAAGCAAAGTTCATAGGACGTGGTGTGTGAGATGACGAACGTGGTATGTCTAAACTTGTGGACATGCACTGCCAAGAATATCACAGCAACAAGCTTTGCCATAGATTAATTTGAGGTATGAGTTATCATATTTGCTGCAACGAGAGGACGAATGATGTTAAGATGCCACGGTGAATTGAGTTCTACACCGTTTTTTTAACCCTACATGTTCTTCTCGTTTCAAGTGAGAAAGAAGCATTTTATAAAAGTTTAGTTTTTAATATAAGAGTTAATTAATTTTTTAAATGATTAAAGAATTAAATAAATTAGTTAATTATAAATAATATAAGAGTTAATTGATTAATTTAAGTAAATTATGGAGTATATATTATGAATTTATATTGAATGATTATATTTAGTCATGATTAATTGATTTATTTCGATTCCTTGAGATATGTAATTTGATCCTTTTAATTAATGTGCGAAATTTATGTTTTAAGCCATAATTCATTTTGATAGTAAGGAATTATTATTTCTCTAAATGATTTAAAATAACATATTCAGATAAATATATGGGAAAATTTCATATAAGCACTATCATAGGAAATTTATTTCAAAAAGTCTCCAAAAAATTCTGAAACTTCACTGCAGTCTATGGGGTTAAATTGAAATTAATTTTAAAAAGATAAAAGACAAAAATACCTCATTAGTGAAAGAAAGAAAAATATAAGCTTTAACATAAATAATAAAAAATTAATAATATAAATATACGTATTAACAAAAAGAATAATAACTTTAACAAGAATAATATAAAATTAATAACACAAATAGAGCCATTAACAAGATGAATTAACAAGATGAATAGAAAAATTAGTAACAACAATAAGAACATTAGTAATACGAATAAGGGCATTGACAAGAAGAATATAGGTTTTAATAAAAATATTAAAGAAATTAACAAGACAAATGGGGCATTAACAAAAAAAAGTATATGCTTTTACAAGATAAATAGAAATCTTATTAATGCCTTTATTCATTTTTTAATATTTATATTTATCTTGTTAATGCCTTTATTATACTTTCTTTTATTGGTAGGTATTTCTGTCCACAAAATTAATTTCAGTTTAGTCCCTAGACAGCAATGAAGTTTCAGAGTTTTTTGAAGTCTTTTAAAATAATTTTCAGTGATCATTATCTAAAATTTTCCCTAAATATATTTTACACTACCAGATAGTATTATTTCGAACCATACAAGATTGTGTGATACCAAGCACTACATAATAATGTAAATTTATCAAGTCTTATTTTATAAGACCTGCTAGCTATTTTTGGGACCAGATACAACGTAACTCTAAGACTTTATTTCTTAAACTGACATTTATTAGAGATGTGAGCATAAATATATTTTTTTTGGCTAAAGAGTATAAATATATAAATAATACGCATTTTAATTTTGGCTGAAAATAAAAAAAAAATTATGTTGACTGGGTGAATCAAAAGGAGGCTTTTTTTTTTTGTTATATGAATTTTTAGAAAGTTATTAGATTCATCCACGATCTAAAGGTAGGGCGAAATTTACTTTCTTCTTAAGTGATACCGATTATTTGGGCCTTAATTTTTTATAAGCAAACCAATTGGACCTTTACTGGGCATGGCCTTTAATGTTAGACAGCTGGCCCATTTAACTTTACCTCTATAAAACAGCTGGCCACTAAGGGGTTTAATCCGAGTGGTAAACGGCTCAATATCGTTTAAACGAGGTCTAAAGTTCGAGCCTTGACGAATGTAGAAAATCCCCGTTGAAAAACTCACCTACTATAACCAGGTGCGTGACGCGGGTCAGATCCGGATAAAATCGGGGCAAAACTCCGGTGAAACAAACAAAAAAGATATACCGTGAAAACTACGTACCTTTCCCCAATATACCGTGAAAACTACGTACCTTTCCCCAATATACCGTGAAAACTACGTGCCTTTCACCGCCCTCTATAAGACTATATATAAGAAATCCGGAACCGCCGTGGACGGTAAATTCGCACCCGATGGCGCCTCTGGCTGTGTTCTGCGTCCGCCCCGTAAAGTCCATTCCTCCTTGCTGTTCTTACTGCTTGCTTACCACTTCTGCTGGACGTTGTTTTGGACCCATTTTCAAGTTTAAATTTCGTGTCTTTATTATAACACCTTCACCCCCATGTGAAGGAAGAATTACTCATCGTTGTGTTTCTCTATTCAGCATTTACCAATTGCAGAGGCGACACCTATACACGAGCAACTTCTTTCATTGTTTCCGACAGCTGTGAGTGTTTTTATTTGGTTCCTCAGTTACGCTTCTTAGCTGTAGTTACGCTCCTTATATAGTATTACAAAGAACTATTGCTTAACAAAGTTAGCTATTGGCACAGGCCAAGTTTTGGAAGCAATATGTGGAGGCACATATGGCTGCAAATAATGATGATGCCACCAAACAGATCTTTAGTCGGTGCTTGTTAATTTGTCTTCAGATCCCTCTCTGGTATGTCAGTTCTTTAATCTTATGAGGCCAATGACTGGTGGAGTAAACATTCTTTCGGATCACTATTACTGTAACTGGTGTCAATATGCTGTATCACTCGTTTTGTTCCTATTATTTTGAACGTTAATATTCCACATGAATATGTTGTAAATACACACTATTGGCATCTAAAATATCTGTCTTTGGATTTTTTTTCCTTGGACCCCTCCACCTCTGCCCGCGCTTTTCAATTCTTAGTTATTGAAAGGAATAGGAATAGTCGCATGTTACTCTGAAGATGATATCTGGTTTTGTGCTGATGCTATGCTGTGACTGACTTTTCCACACATATATCCTTTGAAATCATATGAATATAATAGCTCAGTGTCGTTATGATCATCAGAGGCATTCTTAAATATCCACTTTGATTGCTTTCCTTGTAAAAATGGATGAATAGCCATCTTTTTAATCTCTCTTTATTAGTATTATGTTAATTTAATATTTCCACTTGTTTTTTATCTTGGTTTGTAGGAGATGTTACATTACTTTCATTAGAAAGGTTAATGAGAAGAAGGGGGTAGAGGATCAAGAAGAGACTAGAAAAGCTTTTGATTTTATGCTCAACTACGTTGGTAAATCTTTTCCCTCAATCTCACCGTCCGGTATTTTATAGGTCATTGTATAATATCTGGGTTTTTACTTTTTACGGATTGAGGGGTTTGTTAGGCAGCTGTTTTTTGTAGAGGTCAACATGAAAATTAATTGATGTAAACTTGGTCAAGATTCAGGGAGGGGCTTCTGGGGGTGTCCTGAAGTTTATTAGCCTTAAAGAGGGTGTCTTGGCAATTAACATGTATAACATAAGATAGAAGCAGGTTATGTTTTGGCTTAGAGCAACTTTATAATTTTTCTTATTGATCATGTTTCAATATCCTAATTTTCTTATATGTTGGTCAATTTTTTTGGGCATCATTTGGTGGATCTGGCAATAGTATATTTTAAAATTTTGTTTCAACTAGTTATAAAATCACCCTGCCAAATATGTGCATAGGGACTGGAAGTAGCCTTCAGTTACATTATATATGTATTTAGAGCCTTCGGTTCGCAGCCTTCTCCTGTAAGATGTATTGCCGGAAAATTTCTGTTATTTGAAGTCCTTATTTATAGTTGTTATTGTTTTCCTTAGATTGTGTCCTCTTTTGATAATACTTTTTAAGGATATTAAGGTTTGAAAATATACTTGGGGAAAAATATATGTGGTCTATTCATTCTGCTGCTCTACATTTGCAAACAAATTTTTGCATGTTTATGCGTGCATGCTTGGATATGTAATTCTATAACCTCGAATTTGTGTTTGTTTGTTGAAAGAATGAGCAAGCAGCTGTCTTTTATTAATTTGCAATTGATGTTTATCAAATCTTGGTGCTGTTCTTCCCTATCAACATGATAATGCATGCTCACTATCAGAGTATATCATCCACCGATACCCTTCTTACCCTTGTTGTGTCCTTCATGGGATTCACTAAATATAAAATTGTTCTAATTTTTAACAAATGATAAGGCCAAAAACATAAACCGTTGGAAAATAACCTTTGAATCACTGCATGATAATTGCTCAATTCATGCAGATGGTTTTTGAAGCAGGACTAAAACGTTTCATGCATGAACCTGTTTACATTCTTCAGTGAGTTCTTCGACCAACTCAACAACCCGTTTTGTATTGTACTTTGTTGATCACCTCTCTTATACTTAGTGGTAATTAGTTTGTTATATTATTAATGCTATCATTTGAAAAAGGACATCATTTAGGGACTTACCTCCACCCTCTTCTATCTTTGTGCATGGCCCCCAAGTATCCCCTTTTGTACTATATGCTGTCATGCACTCGAGTTAGTCCATGCCTTAGTGGTAGTTGTTCTGTTTCTTTGATTTCTCTTTGGTGAGTGACAGCACATGGAGGGTGCACAAGACTTTTTTTATTTTTATTTTTAGTGACTGCCTTGTCGGTAATCATTTCTTTTCTATTCAGATTCTTAGTTTGTGAGTTATCTTCTTTGTAACAGGGTCTGTGGTTTTGAGCCACATGTGCTGACGTCTTTGCTGTTTAGCTGCAGTCTCAAAATTGTTTTCTAAAAGTGTTGCTAAAATTATAGGAACATCACCGATTGTTTTGTCAAAATGAATCATGGATTTATTATACATGACCTGGTAAATCTTGAGCTCTTCATACGGCAACCAAACTTGCTTAAAACATCCGAGTGATATTGGTGTCTTTTTATCTACTCAAAATGAAATACCTCAAGATCCTTTGCCTCTTGTTGCTTTATGGTATTGTTGACTGAAAAATGTATTACTGCTATTGGTCTAATTTTATACAGTGATTGACTATTGTGATTAATTTTCTTGATAATACAGATATGCAGATTTCTTGACACGTTTGAATGATGACCAAGATATACGGGCTCTGTTTGAACGAGCTTTAAGTTCACTTCCACCTGATGAATCGATTGAGGTATGCCATGCCTACTTATCTCTTTTTCTTTTGTGCAAAATGACTTACCAACAATATAGTAAACCAAGTATGTGCATATTGTGTTCCCATACCTCCCACCCCAAAAAAAGACTATTTCTCATGCACCTACTAGATGCTTATGTTGTGGTTTTCCCCTTATCAGAAATAACTGTTTTTCTAAATAAATGCGGTACATGTTTACTCCATTCTAGGCCTGACGGGCAAAGAATCTAAGAATCATATGTATTGTGGGACCTAAAAAAACACTACTGCTGTACCATAAAATGCTCAAGTCTTGTTTTGCGCTGTGTAAATAATTGTTTTCCTTGAGAAATACTGCTTACTGTGTACTCCATTTAATGCCTAATGTCTTTGGTGTCTACCATTTCTTTGGTGAATGTTAGAAGTCATACATTGTGAGCTCCTAGATTTTTCCTTGCTGGTTTTGTCACATATGCAACAATGGCATGTTGATGGACTGGTAGCTTTAGGGTAGCTTTAGGGCCCAGAATGTTAAAGGGTTATGGCAAGAGATTAAATACAAACAGTATAGGGAGCTATGGTTGCATATTCTGTTATTGTGGTGGCCAAAGGTAGAAAGAGGGAATTGGGTGCTGTAACAAATTTTCACAAGGGATGTAAGGGGTGAGCCGGAAGAAGGGGAGAGAGATCTAAAAGGGGGTCTGAGGTCTGAGGGGGTTTAAGGAAGAATTTGGCTGATATGTGAGAAGAGAGTCCTAGCTTACCAAAAGCTCGGGGAGTATTTTGTTTTTCTTTCTAGCTTCCTTAATTTTGCTTGAGTTTGGGTCCAAATCCTCATTGATTTCTTTGAATGTTATAGAATTCTATCTTTATATTATTATCAGTTCAATCGAAGAAGAGCATGTTTAGTTTCATTTATTTCCACCATATATACTACATGCATTGTTTCAAATGTCAAGATTCAGGAGAGATGAGATTTTCTTTGGTAATTGCCTTACATTGGTTGATTGATGAACAGTCGGAATGTTAGTGCTTGTTAAGTTTCCCAAGCACAACCGTGCCTGGAGTTTCTGTTTCATCTGTGACGTTGTCTTACTGGATGACTACAATAACAGCTGCAGGTACAAATGCTTTTGATGAAATTCTCAAATCCACACCACATACTTTAGTAGCATTTTTATCAAATCTTCCCTGCAGTTGAGGGTAATCTTCCAAATTCTATGACCTGTGAATGAATATTGGTTATGTTGGCGAATGGGCCATTTTTGTTTGATTCTCATTGTACTTCCTCTTCCTCTTCCTTTCTTTTAGCACTTTTTCGTTTTGTTGTTCTATCTTCCCCTTCAATGTCTTCTTTTCTAGATTTATTGTGCCAAGCCTGAAGAAACTTGAGTTGTCTTACTATTGCTTGTTTAGTGCTATTTGCTACTTGTGTCCACAATTTTTGTTGCCTATGATATTTGGAAGACCTTCGGATTCCTGAGGAATTTGATGGATTTGGGAATTTTTGAATACAAAACAAACTTTCTTATTTACTGTACTACTAGGACTAAACTTCTTGTTTGATCGTGTTCATGTGGGTTATCTTAATCACCATGTACTGAAATGTGTTGTCAAAATGACAGGGCCAACACCAAATGTCGATGTTATGTTATCAATTTGCTTGCAGAGTGACTTACCAACAGCACAAAGTGGGAAGATAGGGACGCCAGCACAATTGCCAACAGGTCCTGCACCTTCCACAAGTGAAATTTCTGTTCCAAGCAAGTCACACCCCATGCCAAGTGCCTCATATTTTAAACCATCCAATAGAAGACAACATTTAAAGAGGAAGGAATTAGACAGTAAATGCATCATCCATGCTGACCCTACTTGTTGCCATTTTTCCTTTGAAAAATTGATAAATATGCAATTTTACTGGAGATTTTTCTGCATAAATCTCATCCTTAGTACCTAAGATATTTCTGCCATATAAAATCATAATTTGGGTGGTCAAATATTTAACTGGAGGGCTAATCAATGATTCATTCCTCAGTCATGTTAGTTATTGAGTAATGAACTTTTATATCTGCTACTTTGGTTTACAAACATGTATTATGTTTACTTCAGATTCTTTTTTGAAGATGAGCTGGCATTTTAGTTGTCAAATCTAAATAGATAATATTTACAACTCGTCGATCTTAATTACTTCTCCGGTCCTTAATATAAGACCTAATTAGAGAGTTGATTTTGGTTATAAATATAAGACATATTTTCTACATTTATTTTTTTCTCAAATTACCCCTCCCTTAACAATAGTCAAGTAAGAGAGGGAGGGAAGGAGTTAAGAAAGATGATTAAGGTGTTTTAGAAAAAACATGTCATACTAATTAACTTAACTAACTTTCTTAAATTAATCAAATAAGTCTTATATTAAGGATATGAGGAGTATTAGATATTTGAGATTCCCAAAATGGAATCTTATTTACCTTCACTATGGCTTATGATTTATATTTATAATTGAACGGCCATCTTCATAGGGAGCCGCATTTGCACTTCGGAGTTTTTATTTCTGTCTGATGCATTCTGTGTATACTTACGTCCTCAATAATTGAGATTATTAAATATTAATTGCTTCTCTGGAATATGATCCTGTTCATCATATCTGCATCGGTTTATTTTCCCTTTTGAAGATTTTAATAATATAAATTTCCAGGGCAAGAGGATGATGATACTAGAACTGTCCAAAGCCAGCCACTTCCTCAAGATGCTTTTTCAGATACGACAGTTCCAGAAAGCTAGAACGAGTAGCACTTCACAAACTGGATCAGTCTCGTATGGAAGTGCATTTTCTGGTGATTTGTATGGTAGCACTGGCTGAAACTTTTTGTTTGTTTTAAATGCAAGAATTTATCCTGGAAAGCGAAGGAGGTACTAATTTTGGAGATCAAAGGTTTGATTCTCCCATGTCTAGAGGAAAGTTATCAACACATGATATAAAGTTCAACACTGTATGATATAAAGTTAAACGCTATACTTTGGTTCAACAGAGTTAAGTTGGAGAGAAGGAGGGGATTTTAATGTTCCCTTAGTTTAGTTTAGAACGGGGGAGAGGGAAAATAACTTGGCTCCTTCCTAGCTGGTAATTTAGGTTGGGCCCGCGGGCTTAACCCGCCAACCCGCCAAAAAATGGCAGGTTTGGTTGCAATATTTGTAGCCCATTTTGGTACGGGTCATTTTGACCCGCACCCGCGGCGGGCTTGTTTTTATTTTTATTTTTATTATTATTTAAATTACATATTTATACTTTATTAATTTGAGAGTCTTAACTAAATAAGGGATATTACATTTAATTTATATTAACTTTATCTTATTGAGTCATTTTTTTATATATATTCATTTTATTTTATTATTATTTTATTTGTGATAGATTTATCTATGGATGGTGACAAAGTTGACTAAATAAATATTTTGATAACTTCAGACATGATTCGAATCCAATTAATATTGACATATATGATTTTTTTTTTTAAATAAAAGTTGGCATATACATATAAAAAATTAAAAAAAAAAGTTGACTAGCCCTTCAACCCGTTATGGCGGGTGTGGGTTGGTATAATATCAACCGAGGCTTCCAACTCAACCCGCAGCGGGGCATTACCACCCCTACTTCGGACTTCATGAGCTAAAAGTAGTTATGCTTTTTAGTTGGGTTGTAAGACGATTTTGTCCCTAAAATGCCCTTGGTATTATAATATTTATTCCTATTAAATGAAGAGTGATATAGGAAAAATGTCTTTATGGCACATGATAAATGATACTCTTCTCTTATATTTGATTTCAAGAAATCCTTCTAAAATTTGCTTATATATGGGACTGGAGGGAATATACGGATAAATATATCTTTATTTAATTGGTTTCCCCGGCTTTTATATTAATGGTTAATAATTAAGTTGTTTATTTGTCCAGTTTCAATATGGCAGTGGGTTATCGTTACCAGTATAGAAAATAAGCTCGTACATCATACCGGTACTGGGATTACCTCTCTTGGTTGAGGAGCTAATCCCATTTGCCATCCAAATACTTTGCCAGACTCTTCCCCAAAAGTTCTTAGGTTTCTATAATATTGTCCTTCTTCCTAGCTAGTTTTGGAATCCAAAATTATGCTTTCACCCACCAACATGAAATCATGGCATTATTATATACTATGAATGCTACAATTTGTCTGGCTTAAAAAAAATACCCCAATTGAATTTAAATTTTTTATTATTTATGTCCTTAATATAAGACATATTTAACTAATTTGATTAAATTAAGTTAGTTAATATAATTTTTTTTAAATATCCTCTTAATCTTCCTTAACCCCATATTTGTTGAGAGAAAATCAATAGAGATAATTTAGTAAAAAAATATTTATAAATATAATAAATAAATTTTATATTTAATAATATTGATTACATTTTTTTCTGGTCATGATTACGTAATCAATTTATTTACAGGACAATTTTGCATTATATTTTGAGTGGCAAGGACCTCTATTTGATTTTGTTAAACCCCGCTCCTTTATTCACTCTCCCATGTTATACCGTTGAAGCTAAAATGACGAAAGTAGATGAGGTTCAAGCTTGATGAGATACCATATGAAAAAGTTCATATCGGTTAGACTTCACTTATATATATATATATATATATATTCCCTCAGTCTATTGTTTCCTTTCTAGAATATATCTCGCATAAATAGGTAAAAATGCAATCTCTGTCAAAATGCTGCAAGGAAGATTATCTTCACTATCTTACCCATCTGCTCCATGCCATTGACATAACATGCAACTAATAAGTTTAAACTTACCAATTCATTTTAATGATCTACAATTGATGAAGAGATTTACTTTTTGTCTTTTCTTTCCAATTTCTTTTACTTATAACCATAGGCGCCCCAAGATGTTCTCTGGTAGCCTTAAGTTTGATGGCAGCCTCGTGAACAGAACACAATGTAAACTAAAGCATCATTGGCAAGTTCTAGATCGTACACACGTTGTCCTGCTCCATATTCCCCAAGAAGTTGGTAAGATCTTTCTGACTGATCCATTCCCACACACATATCATCATCACCACCTGCTCAAATTCACACAAAAACAACACATAAATTTCCATTAACCCGAAACATGTCTAGCTTTTTAGAGTGAAATGACTCACAAGCAGCTAATTCTATCTGTGTCTGGTATATAAAATCTAGAACTGCAGAAATGTCTTTCTCAAACTGATGAAACGGCCCAGTTTGAAACCCCATCTTTCTCAGCTTACAAAGCCCCTCCCCCAATTCCATCATTGCTCCTGTTTGATTCTAATCAGCCAAATTCACGCACAATTCTCAAATCAAAACTTAAACCAGAATCTAAACCAAAGGAAACTGAAGAAGAAATGGAACTTTTCAAAACCGGTTGAAGAGGTGATGAAATCCCACAGCACATTGCAGAATACCATGAATCAGAGTTCTGATAGAGTCCTCTGTATCGTGCCAGATAGCTTCGAGATAGTCATGGCACTGGTAGTAATCTCTGCCGTTGAACAGAGACACTGACTCATCAAAATTATGATCTTCAGTGTCTTCTTCATCATCTGTGGTTCAGTCGTAGCTTCAATGGAGTCAGTGCGTTGAAAGATTGTGAAGAAGAAGAAATGGGGTTGTCAAGAGGAGGAGGAAGAAATGGAAGACAACGTTGAGAGGAGAGATGGGAAATGGAAGGAAGAAGAGCCATAGATGATGATTGGAGTGAGATCTTTCTTTGGCTTAGCCATATTTTTGTTTTTCTGTTTGTGTGGTGGTGGTGGGAATTCGTGGCAAGTAGGAAAGTCCTCTGTTTTCGCTCCTTCCTAGTACAAGACCCATTCTTGTACGACTCTTTCTACGTTGGGTTAGATTTTATCATTATTATTCAATGATATTTCTTGGGACAAATTTGAAACAAAGCGTGAACTATAAAAATTGCTCATTTTGATCGAATGGGTTGTTCTGTCGGTTTTCGTACGGAACCGTTGGAGAGCTGTTCCGATAGTGCTTTCAAGTTTCACCTCAGCCTTCACTCGTATCCGTTTCTTTTTTTTGGCGTGGTTTTTGGTAGAACTAGAAAAGTTTCGTTTTTCATATGTAATAAGATATTTAAATTCAAATTTTATTTTATTTTTTTTATACAAATTTTTAGAAAGCAGTTAAACTCACCCACGATCTAAGGGTAAAACAAAGTCTTCATTCCTCCTAATTGATAACAATATCGGATAAGATGACCCGTCTATTACCCTCAAATATAAACTTAAACACTTAAAAATTAAGATGTTTCTCCAAGGATAACGATTAAAACTATAACAAATGATACTCTCCTTCCCAAAAAGTCAAATTTTATGATTAAATGAAACAATTATTTTAGAACAGTATCGATAATTTACCAAGTTGTACATTTTCAAAAAAAAAAAAAGATGAATATAACATTTATTATTTTTAAGGAAATTATGCTGGCAAAAAAAAAATCCTGTCCAATATCGTATTATATACCATCAAACATGTGATAATACAATACATTTTTTAAACACATGATATTATATCTTGTATAGTGTCACATCAACAGTTGCATAATATTAAAATTCAAAGCTTTATCATGTCGGCTCATATCTTAGTAAATCTTATACTATTAGATCTTGTATATTTTTTACAGTGTGCCAGCAGTCCCTAAATTTAACATGTTAAAGTTAAAATCAAGCTATAATTCAAAAATAATGTATTTATCCTCAGTTCTAATAACCAATGACTTCCTGTTATTTACACGTAATTATATATAATAATTGTACAAGTCTTTAGTTAAAAATTATGTGAAACTACTAGGTAGCTTAACCAATAAAATAAGAGGAATACTAGAATCACAAATTTATAATTCACATAGAAAAAGGAGGGGGGGAAAAGACTTATTACCATGTCATTGATTTATGACAAAACGTTATCAGCCAAAACTATATGCATTTTACGAGGAGATTTAACAGACGGGCTCATCTGCTCAAGAACAGAAGCAAACATATAATAAACAACAAAGCGTCTATTTCTGGTCAATGAACAACTACTAGGTACCAGAACCAATAATAGTTATATGCTATTGATTTTTATGACGAAATAGTTGTTATTAGCCAAACAAAATATGGGACGTATATACATTTTACCAGGGGCATAACCGACTGGCTCATCTGCTCAAGAACGGAGAAGAAGACTTATCATAAGCAACACATCATCTGTTTCTAGTCAATGAACAGTTGTAGTGTCAACATTGACAATGAAAGAATAAGTACAAAAATTACCAGGTAAAAAGAATACTTGCTTGATTAGATGGAAAAATAAATTGACCAAGTATTTCACAGGAGCATATATCAGCCAACCTGATCAAGAGCAATACATAAATTGTCTAGAGGCAGGCAATAAAGCAGAGCATGTTACCTAGAAGGTTAATGGTGACCCACCACCCACTTCCTCCCAAATTAATCCACCTCTGATGAGCTTGATTGCGTAAAACCACAAAGACAGTTCTTTATGGTCTCTCCAGAGTTCATACAGGCCTTCTTCCCTAAATGTCAATGGAATGGACCCTCACACACATTCCCATTGATTTCTAGCTCATATTTGATGTCAGATGGGACTTGCTTCTTTCCTAATCGCTTGAATCAACACCAGCAAACCTGTCACGCGTAGTCACATCAAGGGAAATAAAGTCACTTTGAAAATAAGGAAAAGAAAGTGGAAATGGTCAGTCTCGTAGAGATCTTGAGAAAGGATACAATCCATCAGGGGTGAAAAAGAGATTCAATCCAGGCACTTTTTAGATATCTCGATGGATTTGCAGTCATAGCCAACATGGACTTTGCATCAAGTGATGTTTCACAGCTTCACATGGCATACGCCTGACTCTTTTTAAGCGATGCTTCACACATTAAGATAAGCCAGCACATGGAAGAGCCTAACATGTTTACCTTATATATCATCAGGAAATCCTGTATCTCTTTACATATCCTGTTGTCCTTTTTCAAAAGCAGCTAGCAAGAGTATTTTCTTTTATCTGAATTGAAGAAACAGTAATTCACAGCAAGCAGATGTCTGCTGCTTGAATGTCATATGTTTTGTGCATGGTGTCTGCTAAACTAAGCAACTGTAATGCACACAACTCGCAAGGAATTACAATTTGTTACAATGATTGATCTCTTGACAGAGATGGCCGGTAACAAATCGTCATAAATCATGATGCAACCAAATTATGAATTGCCACATGTCATTGGTTATTCTATCATTCTATCCACAAGGATATGTCATAATTTAGCTGGGATGCGGTATTTTTAAATTCACTGACTTTTGTTGTTTACTGATAATGCATTAAGAAGGCATATGTCTGAGGCCGATCATAAATTGGAAGTTTGTTTCGTAGAATGTGGAGGGAAAAGGACGGGTGAGGAAGAATAAACAGTTTTTACTCCTTCATGATTGATGGCAGGACAAGTTGGCATATTAGGATACATAGCCCTAAACTCGTGTATATCAGCATATGCAGAAGTAATTTCAGAGGACACAGCTCCACTATTCAGTTTCATCTTCAGCTTTGCCAGTTACAAATGTATTATTAATTAATATCTCACGCAAGAGCAAGCAAAATGGAGAGAACAACAGGGATGAAGACCTTTCATGGGAACCTGATTCCTCCCAAGTCTCCTGCTCTGAGAGATAGAGATGCATCTTTCTCTTCTTATCTGAGGCTCGATGAGGCAATTAGTTGCCAACGACATCTCTCCATTGGCCTTGGTGGATGTAGAGCCCTTGAGGATTCTGAGCTCAGTATATTTGATGCCCACAAGTATTTCAATGAAGCAACCAATAATGACATGCAAAAGGTAAGCATTAGCAGCAACAGCAGAGTATCTCCACTGGTTAATTTGAATGTCGAACACAATCCAGAGAGGGGTGATATTATTACAGAGCCCAGACGATTCTCCTCTGCTTCATCTGTTGATGGCTATTCTAACATCAGGAACTACAGAGCTCGTTCTTTTCATGCTTCAACTCCAACAGCCTCTTCAGAAGCCAGTTGGAATAGCCAAACTGGTTTGCTCTCTCATCCTCCAGGAGCTATTTCAGTCTCTATGAGGAATCCACCTCATCCCACTGATCCTAACAGGAAGTTCAGAGATTCACTGTGTAAACCCATATGGCTTTTTCGAAGAAAATGTCCTTGCTCTGGTAAGAAATCTGTTGAAGTGAAGGAAAATACATTAGAACCCAAAACTCAAACGGCACAAACACCACCGCTACCACCGCGTTTATCACACAGCCAAACAACCAGAGATTCTCTGAACCTCAAAAGGCAGGACCTAGATAGCCCCAGTCTCAAGAAGCCAATAGACAAGTTTTCAATGAATATGGAGACGATCACAGCAACAGCTAATAGTCCTGAAACCCAAAAGATTCCAATTCCCATCATACACAGCAGCAACTGGGTGGACCAGAGGCCATTAGACCAGGAAATGTTTGTCGCCAAATCTCAAAGATGCCAATCAGCTGGAACTCGAGTTCCTGCAATTTTGCAGCCTCAACGATTCCTCGCCTCCGCCAGACCCTTCACTGATGGCTTCACTTTCCCTGTATTAAAACCACAGTCAGAAATGCCCACCACAGAATTACAGAACGTGAATGAGGTCGATGAAGATCCACGCCGGGAATCCTTGGAAGTTTTCCGACCTCCCGACATTGAACTCGACTCTGTTCCACGAAAACCCAACGACAGAGGTGGCCAGAACTTCCCATTCCCCCCAAGCCCCAAGTCACGAATCATCGACGACGACGTAGCAAGCGACGCAAGCTCCGATCTATTCGAAATAGAGAGCTTCTCCACCCAGACCACGTCAACATGCCCAATCGTGTATCGGCGAAGAGACTCCCTCGACGACGCCACCACCTTCGACGCAAAACGATTAGGCACCAACAACAACCACGGCTACTTGTTCGGCAGGCCAAGCATGGATTCAACAACACCCACAATAACCGAATGCTACGAGCCAAGCGAGGCGAGCATCGACTGGAGCGTGATGACCGCGGAAGGTTTCGACAGAGAGAGCGCGGTCAACTTCTCTGCGAGCGCATCGGAGATAGCGGACGACGCGAGCATCATGCACGGTAGTGGGGAGGTTCACACGGCAGAGAAATGGAAAAAGAAAGGATCATCGGGGAACGGGATGTCGTTGCTGAGCTGTCGGAGCGAGAAGGCGGTGAACGTAGGGCCACAGCCGGTGAGGGCGATGGAGGCAGGAGAGGGACAGAGAGGGGCCACCCACTGTATATCGTCGTCGAGGCATGCGCATGTGAGTAGTAGGGTAGGCACTGTAAATAACGTACCGCATGGAAGCTCTCACACAGCTCGCGTGTCTCTTCCCTACGCAACATAGCCATTTGATGGACATATTGCGATCTGCTTCTTGTCTGCAGTGAAATGCATTGCCTTGTTATGGCTATCGCTTGCAGACATATCCATTCCCACCCGTTGATCCCCTGAAATAAATGACACTGTACTATTATCATATCCACCTTCTTGCTTTCTTCCCTTTTTTTTTTCCAGATTTCAATAATTCTGTAACTCTCGTTCCATTATTTCCTTATTTTTCTCACACTTTGTCATAAAACAAGCCCTCCCCATCATAATTCCTTTATTTATTTGGGTGTTGTGTTTACTTCATCGTATTAATAAATTCAGACTACAATGTCATAAGTCGTACATGAAATTTGATCCTCCTAAGGTTGAATTAATTATGAACAAAAAATATATGTTGGCGTTTCTAAAAGCATAACGGGTTTGCCGTTCATTTAGCACTCTAGGTTATTTTTTATGTGAGATTGCCCTTAAAATATTTTTATTAACAGTTAACATAATATATTTAAGATACTAGATACTATTAAAAAATATTTTAAAATATTAAATATATAAAAAATTATTAAACAATTTTTTAGATATTAAAAATATCGTTAAAAAAATATTTTAAGATACTAAAAATTATTTTAAGATGTTGAGTATGAGGTAACTTAAAAGTGTCGTTTATAAAGCTACTTTTTTAATAACAAATTATAAATTTAAAATATATATTAGATTAAAATATTATATTTAAAATTTAAATATATAAGATATTTAAAATAAATTATCTTCATCGTGGTGGAGTCGGGATATATATAGATGCTGCATGACCTGTCTTTTAGATAAGATTAATGTTACAGACATTAGATTTTATTATACATGTATAGACATCACCGGAGATGTCTTGTCACTCTCTGTGTGAGTGTGCGTATCACTCCCTCCATAAGCCTATATATGATACAATCACAGTCACTAATTTAGTTTTGGTATACAAGTACTAATAAGTAGTAAATAATTTAATATTATTTAAACGAGATTTTGAGTTTAAATTTTAGTATATATAAAAAAAATTTATCAATAGACTCATCTATTATAACCAGGTGCGTGGCGCAGGTCAAATTTAGATATAGTTAAGATAAAATTCTAATAAATTAAATATGTAAAAAAAAAAATATGCACGTGACATGAGAAAATATCTGATTAACATTAGCAAGACGTTATCTCAACGAATAAACCCACCCAAATCTCATAAAGATCTCATCTTTATTTGATCCTCAGATATTATATTTGAATGAATCGGGTTTTTCACTTTAATAATAAACTTTTAAAATATAGTTTATTATCCCACTCATGTACCCATCGGGTATCATGTAGCTACTCATGCATCAAGAATTAATCTGACCTATTTTCAAATGCAGCTTTACAGAAGATAAATGAGATGAGAGACAAAACATGATGTTGTCTAGGTGGGCACGTATCATGGATGGACCCTAATTGTTTAAAAGTCATAATGGTATAGCGGTGATGATTGAGATTAACACAATACGAGAGGAGTGGATTATAAGGCAGCATCTGAGAAACAGATAGAAATCAAATCAATGACACAACACACACATATTTATTTGGTAATTAGTATTATCATCCTTAATAAATAATGCAGCACCACAAGTACAGCCAGAGTCCACAGAAGCGGACAACCTTCTTACAGAGTTTTTGAATTTGAAACCAAAGCCCGTAACGGGCACGTTGTCGAATCCAACAAGTGGCTACAAATTCATGAGCGGCCAAACCAGCAATGGCATTCGGGTCCACTGCCGAGTTTGGATCTCATCGTTTACAAAAGCGAACGCAGGTAATATATGTCGAAAAAGACAAGGAAAGATAAGTACCATCATAGTATTTGAATATTATCAATAGGAATGGGTTAATTTCTTATAAGATGAATCAAAGTTTAAATTTTTATTATATGAGATATTTGATAGTGATTTGAATAAGTTTGACTCCAAAGATAATTATACTTAAGTTGTATATTGGGTATGAATGAAGAGTATTCGATCCAACCATCAACGTCTTCTTAGAACAAATCGAAACAAAATTTGATTTGTTTCAGTACCTTTTTTAATTTTGTGGGCTAATTATCTTCCCTTTTCTGGTATTTTTTGAGATTTTGATCGGATTCCTAGATGAAAGGGCCCATGCTTTTTTCCCCACATTGTAAATTTTTTTTGATAAAAAAAAAATAGAAAGGAATTTAGGTCACCCATAATTTAAAGGTATGACAAAGTCTCTCTTCCTTTTAGACGATACTAATATCAGGCTGAACGATCTGTTAATTACCCTCAGACGTAAATCTAAACACCTATGAACTATGATGTATCCCCAAACTCATCGATTGGAACTTAAATAAAATAGTACTATCCAAAGATCGAATACACTCTAAATAGGGGTGTTCATAAAGCCCGCGGCCCGGTATGCCCACCCGAGCCCGCGAAAAAATGGCCCTGCCCAGCCCGATAAATATAGGGCTGGGCTGGGCATCGGGCTGCAAAATGCAGTCCATGCTTTTTTCGGGCTGGGCACCGGGCAGGGGGGTTGCCCTGCCCTGCCCTACCCTGCCCATGAGCACCCTTTTTTTATTTTTTTCATTTTTTCCGTAAATACTACACTTAGAAGGGAGAATATGATAGTTACTGGTAACTGAATGGTCATTTTAGAAAAATAAGTAGTTAAATACGTAAGTTGCATCTTTTAATATTTATAACTACATTAATTTTTTTAACTTTATTAATCATAATATGATTACATTACAAATTATAATTATTTATTTTATTTTTTTAGATACTTCATCCTTGTCAACATTTAGGAAATTGATGTAAAGTTGTAATTATAAACTACTTAGACTTCAAGGTTTTTTTATATACAATGAATTTCAAGACTTTAATTATTATCTTTTTGTTACCTTATTTTTAGTGGATTATAGATATTATTTAACTCCTGAAGACATATGAATATGATATTATTTTAGAAGTTTATAATTGCAGATTTTTTTCACAACATGAGCATAGCATCACTACTTGGGCATGCCCAGCCCGCCCACGCCCAGCCCGCCCATGCCCAGCTCAAAATGGTTAGGGCTTTTACCGGGTAGGGCTGGGCGTCGGGCTGCAAAATGTAGCCCATACTTTTTCTGGGCAGGGCACCGGGCAGGGGGGTCGCCTTGCCCAGCCCTGCCCATGAACACCCCTAACTCTAAATAGTCGTATGTCTCATCTATTTGCTAGTTGAACTAACGAAAAATTCCTCAAATTATAAGTTGATTGGGAATATAATAGGATGTGTCTATTGATCTGAAGATCAAACAACGTATTAAAAGCTATAATTAACCTAAAATTAAAACAAATATATATATGTAAATATTTGACAATAATTCATGCTTGTGAGCTCTCTCTTTTTATTAACTACTATCAATCAAATTTTTAGAAACTTTTTAGATTCTTATTTATAGGTTATTTTATAAACTCTATTGAAATATTGATATATTTTTTTTTCAATAGCACTTTTGGTGTAAGCATTGTTGAGTAATCAAGGTGGAAAGATGAATTGAGTGGGGTAATAATTTTTTTTATATTTATTAAAAGACGTTTGTGAAAATTTTGGATAATTTTAATTCAATCAATTGATTTTAACTATCTTGATTGAAATTATGTGAATTAGTTGAATTTGAATGACTTACCCTCCCTTTGATTTTTAACATAACTCACATTCTATTTTTATAGTTCTCCTAAATAAGAAAATATGAGTCGCTCAGAAAAAAAAGTTAGTAGTATTGATTTTTGTCACAAATACTTACATTAATCGTGTCATGGAGATAAATAATTATAGGAAATAAATTAAAGGTAATTAAATCAATTTGATTTTAGTTGAAAGGTAACTCTAGAAAGAAAATGTAATACGATATTTTTAACAATTTTAAGAGTTTAACCTACTTTTAACTAAAAGTGGCTTATATTAATGATCACAATACTCCTTCTTTTAGTCTTTTTATAAAGTACATCTAGTATCCTCAGAATTAAGAAAAAGGCTTAAAACACAATAACTCTCTGGAAAAAAAAACATAACCATAATCCCCCCAATTAACAATGCTGACGTGGATAGCTTAAGAAGCCTGCTTTCAGCCCTACTTTTATATATGGTAACACTAAATATATATAATTTTTAATGCTAAATTAAAATTTGAATTTTACTTGGAGTAGTTTAAAATCAAACAAATGGAGATTTTTTCACCCCATTATCTTGGAATTTAAGAAGTGGGCAGTTTTTCACCCCATTATCCTGATGTTGATAGTTTAAATTTCAGGGTTTGAATTTTTTAAAATTTCAAAAAATACATACATTTATCTTAACCCAGAGCATGCCATGTGTCGCGCTCTTACAAGGTCCTTTTTTATCATCCTACTTTTATATATTAATTGATTTTTGCCTCCAAGAATTCATAAAGGCGATATACTTTCCTCTTCAGTCATCATCACCACGCACGCACAAACCAAACAGGTGATTGGGTGAGTTCGTGCAACACACGGGACCACTAACCAGAGAGTTCAAGGTTCGGATTCTCAATTTATCGCGCTTTCTAGTGAATGGAGGATAAAAGGAAAGGGGTTGCTTGATTTTTCACGAAGAAACCGAAGGTTGTGTGAGAAGCGGCGGGAGAATGTGGATGAAGGCGTTACTGGCAACGGTTATATTAGCAGTGGCCAATTCTGCTTCTGCCGGTGATTCTCTTAACAGAGATGACTTCCCACCGGACTTCATCTTCGGCGCAGGAACCTCTGCTTATCAGGTTCTTCCTCCTCCTTCATCTTCCCACTGTAATTCGCTGTGCGCGCGCTTTTCTGAGTTTGAATGGAACTCGGATGATATCGAAAGGTTGAAGGTGCAGCAGATGAAGATGGGAGAACGCCCAGTATACTTGATGTCCTAGCCCTAGACGGTACAGTGCAATTTACCCCACTACACACTACACATGATTTCATATATTCATGTTTTAATGTTTATTTCTCGAGCTTCCATTGATACTATGGATGCTATCAAATTATTGTGGATGATATTTCACAGATCGCTTTTTTCCGTGTAATTGTTATCAAAAAGTTATTGAATCTCCTTTTAAATATAATTTCCAGAGAACAAGGCTAGAGGATATGGAGATAGAACATGCGACCAATATCACAAGTATAAGGTTCGTAAATGTGGCAAAATCAAATGCAAATGCAACGATAACCTGTGGAATGATCAATACTGATTCATTTTATGATATGACTAACTGCATTATATATACTTAATCTTTCTTCCTTTCTTTACTAAAGTCACGCCATATCTTCTTTGACTTGATTTGACTTGTTGCAGGAAGATGTGAGGCTCATGGCTAACATGGGGTTAGATGCATACAGATTTTCCATATCGTGGTCAAGACTTATTCCAAGTTACGGCCTCAATAAACTGTCAACTTATAATACCGCTTCTTGTTTTGAGTAATCTGATCATCTTGTCTCATGAATTTTGCAGATGGAAAAGGAGCAGTCAATCCCAAGGGACTTGAGTATTACAACAACCTCATCAATGAGCTCATAAGCCATGGTGATTACTAGTAAACATTTATATATTCAACCCCGAACACAAGATCTTTTATATACACATGTTTTTAAGCTAGTTTCGTTTCAAACTTCTTCAAAGATTAACAAAAGTTTTCAAATGTATATGCGGTATTGGTTTTTTCATCATATTGTAGATATCCAGCCACATGTTACGTTGCATCATAGTGACCTACCACAAGCACTGGAAGATGAGTATGGAGGATGGGTTAGTCGTAGAGTAGTGTAAGACAACTTGTGCCACTTGCCTTGCTAGTTATACAAAACAAAATCACTTTGAGTTGTGAGAACATATTTATTGTATGCATGCATGCTGCTTTGCAGGAAAGACTTTGAAGCATATGCGGATGTGTGCTTCAAAGAATTTGGTGAAAGAGTTAAACATTGGACCACGATGAACGAGGCAAATATATTCGTGTCATGTGGTTATGATTTGGGAGTTCTGCCGCCTCAGCGATGTTCATCTTCCATTATTGCTAACTGCTCGAAGGGCAATTCTTCAACTGAGCCATATTTGGCGACCCATAATATGTTGCTAGCACATGCATCAGCTGCTGCATTGTATAGGAGAAAGTATCAGGTTACCCCCTCTTTATACTCCAAGAGTGAATGACAATGATTTAATTAGACCACCATCTTAGTAATAATCGTTTTATATTAAATGCAGGAGCAACAACGTGGATTTGTAGGGATTAATATCTTCACTATGAATCTCTCTCCTTTAACAAATACTACCGAAGATTTAAGCGCCACTCAAAGGTCTCAAGACTTCAATCTGGGTTGGTAAGCAGTAATTCACGAATACTCTTTAACATGTCTATATTAAATTTGTAAGTTTGCTACGTTATCGATGTGGTTGTGATGTTGCAGGTTTTTGAGCCCCATAATGTTTGGTGAGTATCCTGAGACCCTTAAAAGAAGGGCAGGCTGGAAGCTGCCTTCCTTCACTAAAGCTGAATCAAATATGGTGAAGGGCTCAATCGACTTCCTAGGAATAAATTTTTACTACACATGTTATGTGAAAAACTACCCCAGCAGCTTACAAATTGGAGAAAGAGACATTCTGGAAGATTTGGAATTCATATATTTATGTATGCATGTCTTATTTTTATATTAAATAAATGCAAGGAATCGAGACAAGTACTTAATTTTATTCGTGCTCGTAACAGGTTATGGGAACGATACATTTGCCATTGAGGTAAGCATTGAAATGATTTTTCGTTCCTCTTGTTTTAATGATGGAGCTTAAGTTTTCCAACACTCACCAAGTGTTTGGATTAGATTCCAGTTAGACCCTGGGGATTGAGAAGCTTGCTGGAATTATTGAAGAACACTTATGGCAATTTTCCAATTTACATCCATGAAAATGGTTTGCTTCTTCCTCTGTCTCTGTCTACATTTCCCTTAACAAAATTAACCCTCCTCCATTATCAAGTGGGGCACAGTGGTAACTAATTCTTTGAACTTGACAGGTCAACAAACACTACGGGATTCAACATTGGATGACTGGCCAAGGGTCATCTTCATGCAAGAATACATTAAGAGTGTGCTTGATTCACTCAGGTAACATGATCTTCTTCTCAACGTCACTTCCAATGAACGTGATATCTCGAGAATGTTAATGGATTTTTCGTGTCCTTTTCTTTATTCTTGACATATTGAAGGAACGGAATGAACGTGAGAGGTTATTTTGTATGGTCCCTTTTGGATTTGTTCGAGATAATAACGGGATATCAAACCAGTTATGGTCTATATTACATTGATCTGGACGATCCTGATTTGAAGAGGCAACCTAAGCTATCTGCTAAGTGGTACTCCAGTTTTCTGCATAAGAGGAGTTTGAATCCAGAGATCACTACAGAACTTGAGAAGAGCGCATCTATGCTCTCTGCTGCTGCATAGTGCCACTTAGGACCAAATATGTAGAGGCTTAAAACTCAGGAACCATTCATCCTCCTCAGTCATGTAACGTCTCAATGTTATCATTCGTGGTAGAATTAAAATCATAAAATGACATGATATATTATTATATTTTATTTAATTTGCCGATTTTTGAAGAATGTAATTTTATTTGGATGGTAGGACTCAATCTCAAATGCTTCACCATATCTTTTTTTCTTGGGCTTCGTTTTCTTATTAATTTAACCAAAGTTCGTGCAAAGGCATGGAGCTTGATGATGCTAGTACTAAATAATCAAATCTAAATGTTGCCAGCAGAACAGAATGATGTAGAAATGAATTTGAACGACAGATATTTTTTGATGAAAACAGGGGATGGGGAGGGACAGCACAAAACAGAGGGATAGATAAGATAAACAGAAGACATGTATCCAACACTGGAAATGATTCAAATTGCCAGAGGAAAATAAAAGGAAAAAGATTATGTTTTGACTGAAAATGATTCATGAAACAAAAACCTATGCTCCTGGTGACTTATCTCTCGTGGCTAAATGAAATTGACGCAGACTCTTGGCTCCTCTGTCATATTTATTACTTCCTCTATCTCTGTTTTGTAATTGCTGCTCCGTATGATAATCAAAATTGAAGCATCTTTAGAGATTATAGGAGAGGCTGCAGTAACAGCAGAATCCCAGATTTCCTTTTCTGAGCGCATGTATGACCGCATAAGAAGTACAAGAGAAGCCATGGCAAGTACCATGAAGTTCACAGACCTTCTGTTCCGCTTTAATAGGCCATTGCATAAGCTTTGCATTATACAAGTGAAAAATTAATTATTTTGCGGCGAGTTAGCAACACGTTGCTATTGCTGCCTTGTTGCCGGTTCCATTATTATTGTTGTTATAAACGCATACATCGTGCTAGTCATTTGTGGTTGACGAGTAGAAATTTCATCCTCTTTCAATATCTTGGATTTAAGTCATATAATTGTTTTTATTAAACTCTCTTTTTTTATACAAAAAAATTTGAACAAGTCCCACACTAATCCTTATCAAAGTTAAAACTTCAAAGAATACTTACAAAAAATTTATAAAATCGACTATTAAAAGAGTCCTCGCGACAATAATAAGTATCAAACTCGCGTCTTTATAAAATATAAATATATTCCTTATTATTTATACTAACTCTCGTTATATTAAACTGTGTTAGTTAAGGCATCGATGACAAAACAAGCACTTTATTTTGTTGACTTTTGTTGGTTCGATTATTATTCCTCTAAACGCTGCTCAAAGTAGTTGAAAAATTGGTGACTCATCTTTTTCAACATCTTAAGCTATCGTATTTATACGATGCACACCTACCTGCCACTGCACGGTGCCCATTAAAAGTACAAGGGAAGCCATCAACAACGAAATCACTTCAGTTTTTTAGATCAAGTTAAAATAACAGCACAACCGCATTAATACTGGTCATTTGAACTCCCGTTTCCTCAAGTAACTTGTCACAATACTTGAACCCGTTATTTTATAGATAGCACATAAAAGCACATATATGACCAAGAGTATTACTGCCAAAGGGAATCTTTTCGGCGCCATGGCTCACTATGAATCATTTCCCACATCTTAGCCAGGGGGCCAGTTCATCTGTCGTCCGCCAAGAAGATGCACATGAATGTGGTAAACTGACTGGCCTGCCAAAAATAAAATTTCAACTTAGATTTGAAAATTAGTACACATAAAAAAGGAAGCTTGGGCATGTGGGTGTGTCTACTGAGAGAAAAACTGATCAACTTAAAACATATTGACATGGAGGAGAAGAGCACTTACATCCCTTTGGCCCATCATTAATTACGATTCTAAAGCCATCATCAAGGCCTTCTTGCTTGGCAATCAGCTTCGCAGTGTATAGAAGCCGGCCGAGAATCTCACAGTGTCTCTCCTCAGCCTGGAGAAAAAGGAAATAACATTAAAGTCCAGAAACACAAACGTTTTAAAATGCTGATGTTGGTGATGATTTTGCAAAACTAAATGCGACCCAAACATTTGTCACCTAACGTTTACACCCCATATCCACAAAGATTAGTGGGCATCCAAAAGCATATACTCATATCATAAAAGCATGATCACAGGAAACATCAAACCCTTGAAAGCCAAGACTTTCTAGAATGGTCCTACAAAGCTTTCCTAATTAACAGGTCCTATTTCATCATAAACTAGAAAAGCATGTACTGATATGCATACCTTGGACAACCCAGTTAACCCATCTTTCACTTTTGGAATGATTAGAATGTGTACTGGAGCTTGAGGGTCAATGTCCCTAAAGGCAAAGACCTGGAAAATCGAAAAGGAACAAAATAGGATCATAAATTTCTACAATACACGTGCATATTTCCACCCTTTCGTGTCACCCTACTAGTGCAGCATAAAATGCAGTACTAGAGAGGAAACAATCTCCCACAATTACATTCAAACTCAAAAAAACTGTTTGACCGTTTTAAATCTTGGCATGATCAGTCCGTCTAAAATAGTGAGGAAAATGTTACAAGAATAAATACAAGCTTTTGAACGCTAAAACATTTTAACTGGATTTAAAGACATAGCCATTCCTTTTATAATAGTGTTTTTCAATGCAAATATAAGCATTTTCCACGTTATCAAGCCTGAGCCCTCAAAAACCAAGATGTCCGTATCAGGCCCATGTCAAGTATTAAAAAAGGAAGAACACTACGCAACACTTAATTACAAATAAAAACTTCAAATTTTGTAGGGTCATTGTGTCCATGTCACGTACACATGCTTCCTAGTGCCAATGCTATCTTCTCTTTTAGGAAGCGACAAGCATGATTAAACACCTCAAATTCCCTAATAGAAATAAGAAGGTTAAAGAAGCCAAGCACATTGAAATACTGCTCAATCCATCCCAAAAGAAATCGAGAAGAAGGGGAAAAAGATACAAGTAAGATAAGTTGAGGACAAAATAGAACGTCAGGCAGTACCTTGTCATCCTCGTAGACTACAGTAGAAGGAATTTCCTTATTGATGATCTTGTCAAATCTGCGCATCATAGGATACAGAAGTAAGGATATCAAACTTCAATGCAATGCCAACCGGTCATAAAACGTTATTCGTCATAAAACGTCAGACTTCTCTGTTCTGTTCAGTCCAACCGGTCATAAAACGTTATTCGTCAAGAAAGATTGAAGGTCAAAATATAAAAGTCGTTTATGCACCAAATCTAACCACACAACAAAAACAACGACAACAAAAGAGCAATCATTTTAGGGCTTTGTACAAACAGCGATTCAGCGAGATGATAAGAAATATCGCCCGAAAACAAAAATTCAGACAAGGAGATGATCGACTAAATGAAGCGATGAAAACAGTAAATGCAAAATGAGATTGCGGGAGTGACTTTAAAAGTAAGTATAGAAACCATTACATAGTAGGAGCATCAGAAGGAGCGGCTGCAAGAGCAGCTTCTTTCTCAGAAGCCATAGTTGCAGGTGCGACTTGATAGTTCTGACTTCCGAACTCGATCCGGATTGTAACCATTTGGGGCTTTTTGGCCCAAAAGGGGAAAACTGATAATTAAAAAACAAATGTTATGATCAGGCTATCCTAATTTTTAAATATTTAAATTTATATTTAAAGTTAATAGATAATTTTTTTATCTAATATCAGTATCATTTAAAAAGAAAAAAAATTTTACCCTACCTCTAAATCGTAGGTGAGCCTAACATCTTTCTAAAAATTCTTGTAACAAAAACAAATGTTACAATCATCCCTGAAATTAATATGTAACAAAAAAAAATCAATTAGATTCATGTAGTGTTATTGAATCAGAACAATAACCTATTTATAAAGGGCTAAAAATAATTTATAAACTAAGAATTAAGAAGATCATTCTTAAATTTGATAGATTCACGTCAAATTTAAGAAATTAATAATTCAATATATACTTTTAGCTTCGTGTATATAAAAAAATTAATAGGCCATACCCTTCTACGATGCTTCTGTTTCTGTACTAAATTATGTAGATAATGTAATTCACATCCACATTTTTATGAGAACTTTTAATCACTTTCCTGAAAATACAAAATGCGCACTTATTTTATTAAATACCAACGGATGGTTTAAAATTCAAACTGTACGTATCCCCTGACTACTTGTGAGTTGAGACTCCCTTTAAATTGTCCTCTTCAAGACTCGAGAGAGCTTAAAATTAAAGTCAACGAATTGATAAACCAAGAAACCCAAAAAAAAAAATATTTTGATAAAAATTGTAATCATAAATTAGTATTAATAACATAGATATTGTGTTCTCTATATTTTTTTTAGAGTAAATTATGTTAATTTTTAAATAATTTGACTCATTCCAAACTCATTGAATTTACAAATGTATGGCTTGTTGAACAAAATCCAACTAACACATTGTTTTCAATTACATCCCTTTATTTGCACACCGGCCAGAACAGAGAAGCAATGCGTTCTAGTTATACACTGAAAACGTCAGACCATTAGTTTTCAACATGAAACCAAATGCTAAAGATGATGGCTGCCAATAATTTGAGCATATCATTTTCAAGTTGCACAGTGAAGCTTGAGATCCATACTGTTACCATGCAGAAAGTTGGAGTACCATTGAGCAGAGAGCTTAGGTAGCCTTGTCAAATTGGGATCATTTACATCTACGTAGTAGAGACCATAACTGGTTTCATAGCTAGTTAGTAACTCATACATATCCATTAACGACCATGCAAAATACCCTCTCACGTGTGATCCATTCCTTTCCATGATCAAAAACAAAGACAACAGAAGATCTGTTAGCATTATTATCGTACAGAGAGATACATCAATTGAAAACAATCAAAGTGAAAAACTGTTGTAAATGATCTTATAGCCTGATGGTATAGAAACTCTTATATAAATAGGAAGCCTTGAATTTGATCCCATTTGTAATATCAGACAATTAGTTTCTGTCTCTCTAATTTTTTTAAAAAAAAAAGGAAAAGAAAATAAAGCGAAGAACTCTTGATTGATTACCTCAATGAAGAAAGCACTTGCCCAATGTATGCTTGAAAGTACTTCACCCTTGACCAGTCTTCCAGGGAGGAATCTTGTGGGGAATTTCGCGCTGTTTGTTGACCTGCAAATCAAGTCAATGGACCAATTTTAGACAAGACAGGATAACGTAATTTTCCACCAAAAAATATCTAAATCCATATATAATAGAAGCTTAATCAATCTTGTTGAGAGAAGACATAGAAGCAAACCATTTTCGTGGATGTAAACTGGGAGGTTCCCATAAGTATTCTTCAACAAATCAAGCACTCTTATCAATGCCGAAGGTGTAACTGGAATCTATATCCAGACATCACAGTTCAATGGTCAATCCTCAAAGCAACACACACAAAGGTATTAATTAATTAATTAGCTTCTTGTTTTAACTCTTACCTCAATCACAGATGGATCATCCACAATATCTGCCACAGCCACGTAATGCAACATTATCAGTCCCTCGTATACTCATATTTGGATACACAACACAGAGAAATGGTTGTTTGTTAATTACTACAATATATACCAATATATTTGAATTCCATATCTTGCATAACGCCTGTGTCTTCCCCCTGCAAGCTTCTGGGATAGTTTTTGGAGTATAATGAATAGTAAAAATTTAATCCCATGAAGTCAATGGAGCCCTTAACTAGATTTGACTCAGTTTCTGTGAATGAAGGAAGTCTGGAGCCTATGTTCTTTCTCATTGCGTCAGGATAATCTCCAAACATTATGGGATCCAGAAACCTGCAACATTACAACATCATTCATTGGTGCCAAAACATAAAATCACAATGGACAAATTATAGAGACAAATTGCTACTTACCAACCAAGAATCAAGTTGTTTGCCCTTTCAGCGGCGCTTATATCTTCGGAAGTGTTTGTTAGAGAAATAAAATCAAAAGCAAAGAGATTGATTCCAATATGTCCACCCTGCTTCTCCTACATTAATCAACATTCAATATGTGTCCTTCATATCAATAAATAGTGAATTAGACATATATTACATTTGTCTTTCTATCAAAATAACTTAAACCAATTCAATTGGACTTCTCTTAACATTATATGCCTTTAGTTCTTTTTCTAATCATTCAATGTGGGACTCTTTTCCAATATATTCTAATACATTGATGATTGATGATACCTGGTACTTTTCTCTGTACAAGGTAACGGCGGATGCATGCGCTAACAATAAATTATGAGCTGCCAGATATGGCTCAGTCGAGGTATTGCCCTTGGAGCAAGAAGAACATCTTTGAGGTGGCAGCAATCCCCAGTCATAGCCTCCAATCACAAACACATTGGCTTCGTTCAGTGTGGTCCAATATTTAACTCTATCTCCAAACTCTCTGAAGCACACATCTGCAAATTCTTTGAAGTCTTCCCTGCAATATATAACATATAATAAAAGCTCATGTTAATCATTACAAAATATGTGAATTCATTTTTGTTCAAGTTGGTAGCTAGCTATGAGGGAGAACAAGATTCCATACACCACTCTTGGACTAACCCATCCTCCATATTCATCCTCGAGTGCTTGTGGTAGGTCACTGTGATGTAAGGTAACATGTGGCTGAATACCTACAATATGGAGTTTTAACAAATTTGAAGCTGACAAGTCACTGAGAATCATGATCTATTTGGAAGGAGTTCAACGAAGTTTGAAGCAATCACCATATCTTATAAGCTCATCGATGAGGTTGTTGTAATACTCCAGTCCCTTGGGATTCACCAGTCCTCTTCCGTCTGAAATAAATATGCAAGAGAACAAGATGGTCAGATTCAGAACAAGAAGCTATATGATATATATAAGTTGAACAGCTTGGTGGAAGATTGTAACTTAGAATGAGTCTTGACCATGATATGGAAAATCTGTAGGCGTCTAACCCCATTTCGGCCATTATTTCCACATCTTCCTGTAACAAACAGGATCATCATCATTGTGCATAACTAGCAAAATGCTAACTACTAATCATTCAAATGGTGTTTCTAAGTCAGTGTTCCTATTTAGTCCTTGACCCTTGGCTAGTGAAACATCAAGAGTACATGCTTAACATTGAATATGCCTCGTATATATCTACGAACCTTATATTTGTGATATTGGTCGCATGCCCTGTCTGCAAGTTTGTTGGTCATGTTACCTGAAATCTCAATCAGATGGGAAATCAATAGTGATAAATTCTTAAAAGTGATCCATACAGTGTAGTTATCAACAAATTTATTGCAACTTTTTTAATTTTGAATAGGAGTACGACTTTAACTTGCTTAAGTGTTATTGTCGATGTATCAACATATACAAACTCTTGAAATATACATCAGTATATGTATATCAGAGCCCTCTCAGGTATTGTTAGGTGGTTAATATAGTTAGAATTAGTTAAGAGGATTGTTGGTTAGTTAGAAAAGACTATTAGTATAAATAAAGTACAGTTTCCCTCTACTTTGTTGTTCTAAGTGCATCAGGTGGAGATATTTAATAACTGAGAGTACCATGATGAGCAAAGGTATCAAATATGCTTGGTGTTCTCCCATCTTCATCAGCAGCTCCTTCAACCTTTCAAGTTATCCAAATTCCGATTAAAGAAAGATACAGATCACAATCATACAAATAAATCTGAACAATGGCAATCAGGTTTAATGTACAACTCGCCCCATGATTAAGTTTAGATTTGAAGTATCAAAGAAGGTGAGTAGGTGACAGTGACAGAACAGAAGTCGAGTGTAATAGAGAAACGTCAAGAAGAAGACATATATAAAGAGAGAACCTGATAAGCAGAGGTAGCTGCACCAAAGTGAAAGTTAGAAGGGAAATCATCTCTGATAAATGTGCCACCAGAAGCAGCCTGCACTATCAACGGCAGTACTGTAAGTAACACCTTTAACAACATCGTCGTCGTCGTCTTCTTCTTCTTTCTGTGTTGTTTTTGACTTCTTCAAATATCAAGACAAATCGTTTTCTGCATGTGTTTATTGATGGATCTTGGAATTTATGGCCAGTAGGAAATGACAGAGACCAAAAGATAATGCGAACGTGACGTCCCTAGGGATGAGGAATGGACAGGTCAGAGTCCCCATGATTTGGGTTATTTTAGATCTCATCTGACATTTTATTGGAACTAATATATTTATCATTGGAATAATGTAATGAATAGTGGGTGCTACTTTGCTAACGTCCGTATTTGGATAACATAAAATTCATTGTTTTAAAAGAGTTTTTAGTACAAACTTTAATTTAAAAAATTTTTAAAACAAATAACTATATTTATCTAAGGTTTTTGAACACGATAGTTTAAAATTTTAGTTTTAGATAAACTTTAAAATAATAAAAATATTTATGAATTATTAAAACTATTTTACTTCTATTTTTTACAATACTCTCACACCTGTCTTCTCTCTTTGCCCACGTCTTCCCTCCACCATCATTTCTAGTCATTATCACCAGAGGAGAAAGAAGACATCGTTGGTCCATTGGCGAGAATGAAGAGGAAAAAGAGATCCATCGTGGTGCTCATCATCTCCGTCCTCCTCCGTTTATCATCGCTACAAGTCCTTGTTGTCGTAGTCAGAGAGATATCTGAAGACACAAATGAGAGAGATATCTAGTGGCGAGAAGATGAGAAAGAGAGAAGGGGACAAGATGCATATAAGAGAGAATAAGAAGATGCTGCACTGGAGTAGACTTGATGGTACAAATTACAAAACAAACTACAATGATGATATTTTTTTTATTTCATACTTTTATGTAACATATCAATCACTAAAATTTTTTTAGTAATAATAATATAAACACTCATTTAGTCAGAATTATTTTTTTTATAATTTTTTTTTAATTTTTTTTTTAAATTATCTATAAGTTATTTTTAAAAAATTTATCTAAACAGATCCATTATACTATTGGCTCTACTAGAGGAAAGAAAGGCCTTCGTTTATTGGATGGAAATTAAATTAATTGATCTTCGCCCAATTTTTAATTCTGTGTCGTCTAGGTCTGAGGTGGGCAGATATGATAAGATCTTCGCACATGTTCCTGTGTATCATGATACTTTATTTTATTGTCAACTATCAAAATTCAAGGAGTAGGAATGGTTTGTGAGATTTTAAGCGGCATTATGCAGTGAGAGCAAAAAATTATATTTTTTTTCACATTCTTTGTGAGCTTTGGGTTTAAAAATAAGTTGTGATATTTCTCAAATAAATTTAGTTACAGTGAAGAAGGAAAAGGAGGGAAAAGGAGTCTTATCCCTGTGAAATCCACACAAATAGAGGTGAATCTGATCAATATTAAACAATGCTAAAACATATCTTGAATTTTGGGATGCAGCCATCTAATAAATCCGAATGCGGACCCACGAACATGTCACTGCCTTATCAAGAAAGTAGTGGGATTTGGTATACATTCTCATGCAATATAATGTCATTTTGGCCTTGTCATTTTTCCCTTTTGAGACTCTCTGCACTGGCATGTACAAGGAAAAGTGAATGTGACTTTTCTTCTTTTTTTTTCCCATTGACTTGATAGAAACAGTATCTATTGTATCAGTTCATGATCCAATTTATAGATATAATCTAATAATACATCATGAAACTTCATTCTTACATATGACGGAAAATTATTCTACCAAAAAGGGGAGGGTCTTTAAATGACATTATGCAGAGGGGGCATCGATGCATTCTTCTCGAGTTCTATGATGAGCTTTGGATCAATAGTCCTTCTATGCAGAAAATTTGAGTACCATTGAGCAGAGAGTTTAGGTTGCCTTCTCAAATTCTGATCATTCAGATCCACATAATATAGTCCGTAACTGATTTTATATCCACCCAGCAACTCGTACACATCCAACAAGGACCATACGAAATAACCTTTCACATTCGATCCATTCCTTTGAGCACGTAAATGATAACGAAAACAAACAGAAAAAGAAACTTTATTAGCATTTGAAGTTAAGTAGAGAAGAAGACAGTGGGATTGGTCAAAACGAAGACATGATACCTCAAACCATCAAGCACAGCCTTAATGTGGCCATCTAAGTACTTCACCCTTGGCCAATCATCCAATGACGAGTTACGAGGTGTTACTTGACCTGCAAAGTTATATTAAGACGTTGGTTTTGTTGAGGGAGACAGAGACAGAGATATAGATATAGATATAGATATAGACAGAGACAGGCAAAGGCATACCATTTTCATGGATGAAAAGTGGAAGATTGCCGTAAGATTGCTCCAATAAGTGCACGACCTTTTGCAAATCCCCAGGCGTTGTGTTATTAAACATAGCACCTGAAACTGTGAACGGAGAAATCAAACTTGTCATAACTCTTACCTCAGATCTACTTGTAGCATTTTGCGTTCATTAAGCCATTTTCTCAGTTCCAAACTGATTTAATACTTCATTAATTAACCAAACTCTATCATCGATGCTGGTCTAATAGTATAGAGAAACGAGGAAGATATGCCAACTGATAAAGGTGATAAAAGAAGAAAGAAATCATTTTCCATGTCTGATGCTGCTTTTTTTGGGGGGCGGGGGGGAATCAGCTCATAACATACCTACTATTTCCACATCAGCATCTGTGAAAGTGCTACTGGCCTCCACTCTGTGGTTTCGAGGGTTGTTCTTAACATAAGATGTGTAGTAATAATTTATTCCAAGGAAGTCAATTGATCCCTTCACTAGATTTGATTCAGTTTTGGAGAAGGAAGGAAGCCTGGAGCCAACATTCTTTTTCATCGTGTCAGGGTAGTCTCCAAACATTATGGGATTCAAAATCCTGCAACATCATAACATCATAGACGCAATAACATGATTAAAGTTACTAGACATATCAGAAAGTATTCACTTGGCACATTGATGCTTACCAACCCATTAGCAAGTCCTTTGCCCTTTCAGTGGCATCTAAATCTTCAGTAGTATTTGTTAGAGGTAAAAGACCAAAAGTAAGGATATTGATCCCAATAAACCCATGTTGCTTCTCCTGCATTTAACATTTAAGCATGTCGATATTTCAAATAACAATAGGCCGATTCAACTAGTATCATTTACTCTCCAGATTGAAAGAGCGAAGGAAGCATCATATAAGAATACCTGATACTTTTTCCTATACAATGAAGCAGCTGCTGCATGTGATAACAATATATTATGAACTGCTATGTACGGCTCAGTGGAAGAATTTCCCTTAGAGCAATTATTTCTAGGGGACGGAGAACATCTTTGAGGAGGTAGTATTCCACCATCGTAGCCCCCAATCACAAATATATTTGGCTCATTCATCGTGGTCCAGTATTTAACTCTGTCTCCAAACTCTCTGAAGCACACATCTGCATACGTTTTGAAGTCTCTCCTGTTTATATATAATACACATACATGTTAATCAATGTAAATAAATAAATTTCGTATAACTTTCTAGCTGGGTATGTTGCACAAGATGACATACACTACTCTACGACTGACCCATCCTCCATACTCATCCTCAAGTGCTTGTGGCAGGTCACTGTGATGTAAGGTAACATGTGGCTGGATATCTGCGTTATGATGAAAAAGCAGGGAATATTAGCATACATCCAGCTTGTCTTAGGTGTTTAATACTCATTCGGTCCCTTAATATAGAACCTAATAAGAGTTGATATTGATCCTAAATATAAGATTTATTTCATATATTTATCAATTTTTCCCAAATTACTCCTATTGATACTCCCTCAACAATAATCAAGTATGGGAGGGAGGGGGTTAATGAAGATGATTAGGGTGTTTTAGAAAACATACCTCATATTAACTAACTTAACTAACTTCCTTAATCTAATCAAATTAGTTAAATATGTCTTATATTAAGAATTATATGGTTTTAACAATTAATCACCATGGCTGATGAGTTCATTGATAAGGTTGTTGTAATATTCCAGCCCCTTGGGATTGACCGGTCCTTTTCCACCTGAAAATATACAAGAACAAGACGTACGGTCAAGCATAGAACATCAAGAGTATCAGGGATGTAAAGTAATATTTGGTTTAGATGATGGTAACCTGGAATAAGTCTTGACCACGATATGGAAAATCTGTATGCATTTAATCGCATTTTGGCCATCAGTTCCACATCTTCCTGTAATAAATCGAGATGTGCATGAGTTTGAAAGTAATTGTAAATCAATAACTAACACGCTTAGTAGTCCTAGTAATCACATGGTCTTGTTTTTCTCTAGCTATCATGAGTGTGATTTCCCATGAACAGCATGCCTCTTTAAATTTTATGAACGGACCTTAAATTTGTGATATTGATCGCATGATTTGTTTCCATAGCCTCCAGACGTGTCAACTGAAAATTTAATTGATAAGAGGATTCAATAAGAAATTCCAAACTTCAAATAGAACTAATTAGTGTATTTTACGTTAGGCATCAACGTTAAGCAGGAATTGATGGAATATTCAGTGATTTATATGACAAAACCATGGAAGTAAATAATTTGGAAGTTTGTGAATATGATAGAAGAGGAGGAGAAGGTACATGCAGTGCGGGCATAGGTATCGAATATGCTGGGGGTCCTTCCATCTTCATCTTCTGCACCTTCAACCTTCGAGGATATCAGAATTCAATGAAATTTTAAAAGAGACAGGTAGACGTATAAGAATAAAACAAAAGAATTAGATTCTTATTGAAAAAGAGAAGAACGGGAGGAGGAGGAGGAGAACCTGAAAAGCTGAGGTTGCAGCGCCGAAGAGGAAGTCAGGAGGGAAATCGTCTCTGCTATATGCATCAGAAGCAGAAGCAGATGCAACCACTAGAGATATCAGTGATGCCAGTAACGTCTTCCACAACATTTTCTGATTTTCTTCTTGCTCCTACTCCTGCAGATAATAATACTAGAGCTTTTTCCTAATATATATAAGATTCCCCCTGTTTTAATGAGTTTAAAGAATGTTCTACGGGACGTTTCCAGAAATCGAAAGGCAAGGAAACATGTTTACACTATATTGGGATTGGACTGCTGATTCTGACGGCAATTAGCTGACAAATGGACTAAAAGATCAGAAGAAAAATGCGACTTGGATTCTTCAACCGTAGTGCTGTTGTCGGGTCCTTTGACAAATATTGCATAAAATTATAAAATCTGAAAATGACCCCACTGTTCAGTCACGATTCTTAATTTTGGGCCATCGTGGTCCAGAACATAGCCCAAACACTGTTAAGTTATCACGTGTTATGGGGAAAATCAGGCCCTGTACTTTCACGATTATGGATTTAAACCCTTTTGGGCCATCGTGGCCCATAAACATAGCCCAAACACTGATGTTTTCCCTTGTTATGGGGAAAATCAGGCCCTGTACTTTCACGATTATGGATTTAAACCCTTTTAGGACATCGTGGCCCAATAACATAGCCCAAACACTGTATGCTATCACGTGTTATGGGGGGAAAATCAGGCCATGCACTTTTAGGACATCGTGGCCCATAAACATAGCCCAAACACTGTATGTTATCCCGTGTTGTGGGGAAAAAACCAGGCCCTTTCACGATTCTGGATTTAAACCCTTTTGGGCCATCGTGATCCAGAAACATAGCCCAAACACTGTTAAATTTTTTTTTACCCACCTAGTTCATCGGAGCTTTACCCCAACTACATCCTTATCCGACCCCCATCGCGCACCTGGCTATGGTGGGTAAGTCTCCCAACAGGAATTTTCTACATATACCAAAGCTCGAACTCGAGACCTCGTTTAAACGATACCGAGCCGCTTACTACTCGGACCAACCCCTGTTAGTCCAAACACTGTTAAGTTATCACGTGTTATGTGTGTTTTGGTGTTTTGGCCGGGGGGGGGGGGGAGATCAGGCACTGTACTTTCACGATTCTGGATTTAAAGGCCATCAAGTGCTTTTGATTTCCAAACAAATGGATATTTACTAATTGGCCACTTCCCGAAATCAAGCAACTATTAGGAAAGATATATATCAAATCGGCATATTTAAAGATATATATCAAATCTGTTTTCTGAGCTTATCCCCAAATAGTTTGTATATATAATTAAATGGAATATCGGGATTCTATTGCTTTGGGTTTTTTTAAATACATGGTGTTAACTTGTTTTTAAAAGACCAATCATGGTTTCAAAATTTATTTACTTATGAAATTCTAGTGTTTCTAATAATATTTCATAAAATAGTAAAATTGAAAGCAATTCAGTGTAATATTTTTGGGCTCAACATTTAAACGTAAATTAAATAACACAAATTAAAATTTAAAAAGAGGAAAAAATATAGTACATTTAAGGGGGAAAACAACATAAAAAAGTTGAGAGATATCTCTAAACAATGGAATAATAGGGCAGGTCTAACCTTAGCATATTCATCCCCCACCCATTTCCAGCAACGTCCCTACCCACCACAATATCTATTTTTACTAATTAAATTATATACAAAGAAATATTTATTTATATTTTATAAATATTTAAATAAAATTTAGCGGTTTTTTAATTTATGTTTTTGTAGTTTTTTTTTTAAATTAACAGTGTTGCCTCACCCTTCACGAATCTTTTGTTCACATATATGATATCGTTAGTTAGAGAGTTAGTATAACTTAATTAAAAGTCTTGAATTTAAAATTTAAGTATGCAACAGATGCATGTGATAAGATAATTATTTGAAAATGTCATTCAATTCTTAACCTAAACTAGTCTGAGATTGTTATTATGTCTGAAAGATAGCCTAGAGGAGTAATCCAAAAAATATATAATAAGTGCTGGTGTCCAGTTTTATTACGCGCGAGAGTGCTGAAGATATACTGCATTCAGTTAGTCTATTTTCATTCTCATTTCTGAGATTTGTACGTTGAGGTTTTAGGTTGGAAGATTCACACAGGTCCATTGCCTGGTGAGAATGATATCATCCCTCCCATGAGGAAGTCAGCCTTTGGGATGGTTTTGGGACCTAATGACAACGTCACTGAGTGTGCACCATGCGCACAAGATATTAACCAAGCTCTGTCATCATTAACTACCATAGTCTATGTATGGTATGTTAAGATCAAGATCCTACTCATCGTGGTGCAAAAGCTCAAACTGTTACTAATAAGAAGCATTCAACCTCTTTTCCTTACAATTTCTTAGTCATATCTGACATGAGATACTGCACCCACTATAGCCGTCAGAATCAGAGCATTAGGTCAAGAAGCCCTAAGGGAGATACTGGTCTAACAGTACAGAGAAACGAGGAAGATATGCCACCTGATAAGGGTGATATAAGCGGAAAGAAATCATTTTTTCATGTTTGCTGCTGTGTGTGTGGTGGGTTGTGGTGTGTTAGGGGGGGGGGGGGGCGCGGCGGGAATTGCTCGTAACATTACCTACTATTTCCACGCCAGCATATGTGAAAGTGCTACTGCCCACCACGTGGTGGTTTTGAGGGTTGTCCTTATGCATAGTAATCATTTATTCCAAAAAGTCAATTGAGCGCTTTACTAGATTTAAACCCACCATAAAAATAGCCCAACACCGTTAAGTTATCACGAGTTTTTTTTGGTAAAGTAAGTTATCACGAGTTAAGCAGGCCATATACCTTCACGATTTTGATTTTAAACCCTTTTAGGCCATTATGGACCGAGCAGAAAATGAGGCCCTGTAGAATTTGAACCCTTTCGGCTATGAAGGCCCAAAACAAATAGCCCAACAAAGTATAAGAATTAAAATCGAGCCATTTGCTTTGGAACTACCAACAGGGGTTGGTCCGAGTAATAAGTGGCTTGATATCGCTTAAGCGAGGTCTCAAGTTTGAGTATTGGCGTATATAGAAAATCTCCATTGGAAGACTCGTCCACCATAGCCAGGTGCGCGATGCGAGTCGGATTCGGATGTAGTCATGGCAAAGCTCTAGTGAATCGGGTGAGTAAACAAAAAAAACGATGGAACTAACACCAACGGGGGTTGGTCCGAGTGGTAAGTGGCTCAGTATCGCTTAAGCGAGGTCTTGAGTTCGATCCTTAGCTTATGCAGAAAATTTCCGTTGGGAGACTTACCCACCATAGCCAGGTGCGCGACGTAAGTCGGATCCGGATATAGTCGGGGCAAAGCTCTAGTGAACCGGGTGGGGAAAAAAAAGATAGAACTAACAAATGAGAGTTAGCACAGATAGTAATGAATGAATTCGTATCCCACAAAAATATGAGTTTAATCCCCGCTGACATCATGAGGGCTCATTTGGTAGATGATATCGTAAATTCCCTGTAAATACTCATTGTGCATTAGTTTTGATGGGGGACATGTGCCGAATCCATATAAATTTTCAAAGATAAAGAAAAAAAGATGGAAATTCTTGCCATTACAATAATTCATTTAGTAGGTGATTTCATAAATCTTAGTGCCAAAACTACCTACATTTTTTTATACAAAAAAAGTTGTTAATTTATGTATATTTTTAAGCCTCAACTCTTCAATCTATTTATAAGTTTATAATTTTTCAGAATAAATACTGACCCTTACCGGTTTTCGACAATCATATTTTTTTATTATTATATTTTAATATTTTATATTAATACTGATTATTGATATTAATTTTTAGAGTTTATGGGATTTTTTTTTCTGTAACACCAGGGCACAGCTATATGCATTTTTGCCCCAGAAAAAAGTAATAACGCATTAACGCTTTGAAAAAGGCATCATTCACATGAAGACCCTAAAGCAATAGGATATTATTGCTTGGTTTGCTGGATTAATAATTGAAGACGTGAACGTCGCAAGTGATGAAATCAAAGGTCCCATAAGAAAAACTGACCAAAAAAAAAAGCATTGCGAAAATGCTCAAACTTCGGTTCAAAGCATTTCATTTTGGTAATAAAAATAGAAAAAATTATATTGAAGTTCCAATAAAAAATATAATTATAGAAAAGTCCTGAGATATTCAGATGGCTAAGAAATCTCACGAGAGATATGATTAATTTTTTTGAGATATTTTTTTTAGCTACAGTTATACCATTTCACAATTTAAAAACAAAAATTAATCTAGGTCTCATAAAATTTTACAATCGTTTGATAATTTTTTTAGATTTTTCTATCATTAGATTTTTTAAACGGGACTTAAATGTAATATTTTCATAAAAATACGCCACTTCATACTCGGATTTCGGACATTTTAATATTCCAACTCATTTGCAAATTCATCAGGCATTGCTACATCAGGGGGAGATTATCGGCAGTAGTATGTCTTTAGCTTTTTTCTTCTAGGTTAAAAGTTCATGAAAAAAGAAAATATTAAATTTTAGAATAGACGATGTAGGCCCCATAACTATTCTCTCTATTTACGTTATCATCTCTCTTATTTCATTTCACAAAAATAACTGTTCCATTTGACAGTAAAAGGAAGCTATTTAGCCGGTGCTTTCTAAATTCATGTTTAGGAATTGCGGCACATCATTATCAATATCAATATAAAATATAAAAACACTAATAAATCACACCATTCATAATTAGCCATCGACATAGCGTATTTATCACAATCAGCACGGGATCCACTTACAATGATCACTAGGATCACAATCATTAATAGCCACAAAGAAAATTTGGAGATGTAACGATGGCAACATCAACCTGCGCAATGAATGAAATGATATAATTAAGTGCTCACTCATATTGACTAATTTATATATTTTAAAAAATTATTTGAATAATTAATTATAATTATTTTTGGGAGAATTTATAATATTTAAAAAAAATCCTGATTTAATAATTAAAATTTAACACACAAAGATAAAAATAGGATAAAATTTATGTCAATTTATTTATAAAATATATATGTACAACCATAAATTCAATTATAAAATATAGATAATTATTATTTTACTATTGTTAATTATTAATGTTAAAAAATATATATATACTTATAAAATTATTTATAAACTTAATTTAATAGATACAAGTAACCGGATATCCTAAAATAAAAAATATGTATGAAAATTTATATTTAGAATCAAATCAAAATCAAAACTTCATATGTGGGACCGGATGTTCAAAGTCATGATATCATGGCATAAATGCAGTAACATGTGCTCTGTTGAGTGACTATCTGTTGTGTAGGAAGGCTTCATTAGAATACGAATCCTCGTACCTGCCACCGGCCGCTAATGCTCCTCGTCCTCCACGTCTCCTGACAGAGGAGTGGCCTCCAACTCCAACTCCCTCGAAAAAGCAACCTTTTCATTAAAGGCAATGAATCAGACAGAGAGCCAAATGTAATATAATATATTTAAAATGGGTAACTTATCTGTTGAGCAACGGCTATGAAAGTACCATGAGGGGTGTTAAAAAATTGGAACTTTACGTCTGTGGAATACATTAAAAACATAGCCAAGAGCACGAAGTTCTCTGCCACTTGGTTTTGCAGAGGAACAGAAAAAGATTGAGTGATCGAGAATGTTACAGGATGTTTATCTCTTGTAGATTGATGAAACAACACATGCACGTGGGTGTCTTCCTCGGTGGGATGCCCACGCGTATTCTTATGCATGCATTACATGTGCTATTCTATGACTTTGTCTCTTCATTCCCATTTCTCTGATCACATACAGTTGGAAGTTTCCTAAATTGTCAGTCAAGTTATTTCATCACTTGATACTTATCTCTAAGCTAAGCTGAACTCTCTGAACGCTCTCTTTCTTGGATGTTCTTCTTCTAATGGAAGTGCTTTACTGACATATAACGGTTCCAAACATCAGGTTTTCTTTTTATCTGTCTGATCCATCTTTTTACTGTCTCTAGGCTTATGATACTTTAAGGTTTTCCATGTCATTAAATGTGCATATATGCTCTTCAAGATTCCTGAGCATCAGCCTATCCCTGGATTAAGATTCCCTCTGATTTGAGTCATTCTCCTACTCATTGTATCTTTGTTCCTTTGTGTTCTTAGTATCATTCAAACTAGGAATTTCAACTGGAAAATGACAAATAAGTTGAAGCATCTGTTTTTTCCCTTTTTGGTAGGCATAGTTTTTTCCCTTTCTGGTAAGAACTCATGAATTACCAAGATGGTGTATGTCTTTGGATCAAACTATAATTAGTCTTCATTTTTCAAGTATAGCCAGCTATTTTCACTTAAAAACAACTACGTGTCAATGGTTAGTTAAAGATCATCTCCAAACACCATATTTATAAAGACTTGCATACTCAAACACGTGTGCACTAGAAAATAAATCCTAGCAATAGAAAATTTGCAAAAAAAGGCATAAAAGAGATAGGAAAGAGAGGGAATGTAGGTTCTTTTATTAATTTACCATCATATTTATCCCGTTCATCTATTTAATATATATTTCTTTCTCGCCTGGGGGTGTTTAGTGTCCCCACTCCTGAAGGTAGATGAAAAGGCCTCATCTTTATCTCTGAGATTTAGATTGAACCCTGAACTGTGGTAAAGTAGGTCGAAGGCCGAAACTGAACTAGTTTCTTTCTTTTTTATTTATTCATTTATGAACTTTTTATTCCTTCTTGACATTGTAAGCAACGGTCTTCTTCTAAAACAGTTTTGTTTGTGTAAATTGTGTTGACTACTGTGCAAATCGATATTCTGGGTTTTGTTCTTAAAAGCTAAAGTGCTGATGATGTAACTGACACGCATAAGTAGTTGACGGCTTTTTATCTCAGCCATCCATGGTTGGTTTTTGACTTTATGTACCTTCTGTTTTGCAGTACATTCCTTTTTTGAGTGAAATCTGCAATCCTTTTTCTTCATTGACCAAATCTGATCTGGGTTATCTTTTTCTTCTGGGGTCATTTGCAAGCCTTTTGCTTTGTGAAACATTAAAAACCAAAGGAATCTGTTTGAGTTTGGATTGATTAGACGGCATATTCTGTTTTTCCCCCTTTCTTTTTGGTTTCAGGTTCATCACCAAGTTATTTTGCTTAATCTCTGTCTAGAACTCTGTAATTTGGACCCTATTTCTCAAATGAATTAGATATGTTACAGGGTTGTAGGTGGGTGATGTGGCTCAGATAATGGAATCTCAAGGGGAAGCAGCAGCAACTCAAGAGCTAATAAAAACACAATCTTTGGCTTACCAAGGGTCTTCCTTATACAATCTGACTCTTGATGAAGTTCAGAACCAGCTTGGGAATTTAGGGAAGCAACTAGGAAGCATGAACCTTGATGAACTGCTCAAGAGTGTGGAAACTGCAGAAACTACTCATGGGTCTTCTTTGTCTCTGAATCGACAGAACAGCATGACATTATTATCTGGGGATGTAAGAAAGAAAACCGTTGATGAAGTTTGGAGAGATATACAACAACACAAGCAGAGCAATAATAATAATCAAGATGGGAAATCTCAGGAAAGACATCCAACACTAGGGGAGATGACTCTTGAGGATTTTCTTGTGAAAGCAGGAGTGAGTTTTGATTCAAATATTGTTGCTTCTTCTGATCAACACAACAATATTTCACCACAACAAGAACAAGCTCATTGGATTCAATACCAACTCTGTTCACTGCAACAAAATCATCATGATGTGATGGTCGGTTTAATGCCTAGCCATGGAGTTCAACAACAACAACAGGCTTTGCCTGTAGCAGTAGCAGTAGCGAACCCGGTTTTGGATTCATCTTACTCTGAAAATATGGTGGCAACAATGTCACCATCGTCTTTGATGGGTAAGTTATCAGACATACAGAGTCCAGGAAGGAAGAGGGAGGCCTCTGGTGGTGATGTGGTTGAGAAAACCATGGAGAGAAGGAAAAAGAGGATGATCAAGAATAGGGAATCTGCAGCTAGATCACGAGCAAGAAAGCAGGTTATATATATGTTTGATCTTTGAGTTGTGTTTGTTTTATAAGTTGAATATATACTTGACTGTATGTATCTATGTGACTGGACAGGCTTACACGCAGGAGCTGGAGATTAAAATTGCACGTTTAGAAGAGGAGAATGAAGGGCTCAGAAGACAGTATGTGAGTTTAAAAACCTTGACATTATGCATTTTAGATAACTTAGACTTGGTTTGGCCATTGCTTGTTCAAGGATATATATATATATATATATATATGCTGTGTTGTATCTTGGATTAAGCAAGTTATGTATAGAAATAATAATGGTGAGAGTTCAATGTCTTGCGCTACTAGATGCCAAAATTCATTATTCCAAGATGATATTTAGATAGGCAAAAGGCTAAGGGATTAGCTTAAATTCCTTCAATATGGACAAATCTGAAAGCATAGGACTGTACTGAATACAAACTGCTATGAAGGTTTGAGCAGTAAGGGCCATAGAACTTAGCTTGTTCAAGTTTACCAACTAATAATTATAATAACGATCTGATATATATATCAGTTTAATCACGATCTTCCCCTTTTTTGTGGTATTTGCTTAACAATTACATTAGAGAAGATGATGGTGACTGTTTTCTTACTGAATGTTGGATGCAGGAGATGGAGAGAGTGTTGCCATGTGTTCCACCAGATGATGAGCCAAAGCATCAGCTTCGCAGAACAAGTTCAGCTTCTTTTTGACTTCTAAAAATACTCTTTGTTTCCTCGTTTTCATGGATTCATAATTGGAACACTCTTTTGCTTTAGATAACTAAAGCTGATTTTCTTTCTGTTGGAGGGAGATGTGATATTTTGATTCAATGTGCTGTGTTGTTTGTGCTGGTGATGATGCAGAATTGCTTTTTGTGTGTGTACGTTATTATCTGATGCTTTCACTCAATTTGGTTTTGAACATATTTCATGCACAATGATTTAACTTATGAATAGTTACAACTTAGTTCCACTTCAGGTTTTATGTTTTTTTAAATGATTTTTAATGTTATTTGCAAAATGGAGTTTGCAGACACAAAGGCCTACAGGCACTCAGTCACTTCTAACTAGAGGTGGTAATTTGAGTTGGGCCCGCGGGCCCAACCCGCCAACCCGCCAAAAAATAGCGGGTTGGGTTGCAAAAATTGCAACCCACTTAGGTGCGGGTCTTTTTGACCCGCACCCGCCAAGCCCGCACCCGCGGCGGGCTAACCCGCCGGGTTGGCGGGTTGGCCCGCTTTTTTTTTTTTTTTTTTTGCTTTTTTTTATTATACATATTATATATTTATACTTTAATAATTTGAGGGTCTTAACTAAACAAGAGATATTACACTTAATTTATATTAACTTTATCTCATTGAGTTATTTTTTTCTTTATATATATTTATTTTATTTTATTATTATTTTCTTTGTGATATATTTATCTATGGATAGTGGTAAAATTGACTAAATAAATATTTTGACAACTTAAGACATGATTTGAATCTAATTAATATTGATATATGTAATTTTTTTTAAAAAAAAAAGTTGAAAAAAATAAAAAAAATACACATAAAAAATTAAAAAAAAAAAGATGGCGGGTTGGCGGGCTCGGGTTGGTCTTATACCAACCTGCCTGGAGGCGGGCCTAAAAAGACCGGCCCGCCTCCAGCCCAACCCGCCGCGGGCTAACCCGTATTCGGCGGGTTAGCCCGCATTACCAGCCCTACTTCTAACCTTGGTCATGATAATTAATATAAATTTAAAAGCTCATGCAAGCTCTACCTCGAACTTTGTATTTATTTAATTTTTTTGGGAAAATGATTATCTTTTTAATCTCTTTTTTTTATATATATAATAAAAAAGAGCTTGCATCACAAAGCTTTCCCAATAATGACAATTATGGTTCTCTTTAAAAAAATGATTTTTTTTAATGTTATTTGCAAAATATGGAGTTTGCAGAAACAAAGCTTGTTGGCAATCACTTCCAACATTGATCGTGAATATATACGTAAAAGCCACTGCAAGCTCTACTTGGAGTTTTGAATTCTTTTTCTTTTTCTTTCTTTTTTCTGAAAAATGTTAATTTTTTATTGTCTCCTTTATATATGTCATTATTTTATACACACATATATATAATATAAATGAATATAAAATATGACAAAATTATGATAAAAAAGAAAAAAAAAGCAAAAGGACAAATTCCCTGTACAATTGGACGGGCACTATTTTTACCCGTATTTATTCCCAAAAGAATCAAGATTTTTGTTTTTTTTGTTACAAAATATTTTTAAAAGGGATTGGACTCATCTATGATTTAAGGGCAAGACGAAGTCTTCTTTCTTTTTAGACGATACCAATATCAAACAAGGGAACTATCTATTAATTTGGCTATTGTAACAAATACAGTACATAGTCAAATTATCGAAACAGAATCAGGCATCCCTGCACAAATACACAAGGTGGTAGAGAAAAGTTGAGTTAATCATACTGAGGATAGAAATTTTCCCCTCAATTTCATGAGTCCACTTCTGCACCACTCAAGATCTAACTGCAAAAATCATGTCGGAACTTTTTTTACCAATGATCTCAAACCAAAATATGGACCAATTCAATTGACCAACGCAATTCGCTAATTCATTTTGGGGAAGATGCAAGAGGTAAGTAAATTATTAGCAAGACCAAGAACTAAGGAGTAAAGACAAATAAGGAATTGCCTGTATCACAAAATCAATAGGTGGCTGATGGGTGTTAGAAGATTAAATTAATTAGGTGATTAATGTTAATCACTTGGTTACTAAATGACCCTAAGTCTATATAAAGGGTCCTAGTCTATTGGTTAATTGGGTGGGATAGTGAGATCCTCACCATAGTGAGAGAGAGGGTAACTTGGGTCTCTCTCCATAAAATCTCATAGGGTTATGGGATTAGTTTATCTCCCTCAAGTGAGGGTAGATTTGTGTGTAAACCCGAGTGGATTTCCATGAGTATGTTGTTCTTGAATATGATATGATTCTACATTTTTCTTCTCCTTATTTCCCTCCAAGAAAATTAACATGGTATCAGAGCAGGTTACATTATAGACCTATTGTGTGTAATTCTTGGTTCTCCACCGCCCAAGAAGTCGAGTCTTGAAGAATCTTTGTTGGCATCTGCTGCTTCTTCCTCAACTACAGGCTTCTCATCAGCCAAATTCTTATCAGTTTCAGTCTCCACTTCCTCAGTCACCTGGGCAAATTCATCAGTTGCCATTCCCCAGTTACCTCGCCCAGCACCATCACGTTTGATCTCACTTCCGCGTCCAGTTCCACTGCGGCGTTCAAATACTCTCCGGGGTCGTCCATCTTCACCCACTTGAGCTATATAGAGAGACAAAGAGAGGCGCGCTCGGAGGATTTCACAGAACGGCTTTTCAAGATGATCGTGAGCCAGAAGATTGTGACCAAAGAAATTGTCTGTCAGCAAGGCATTCCTGTGTTGGATGTGGAGTATCATCTTCGCGTAGCACAAGAACACAACGTCAAGGTGGAGGTTTCGCCGAGATCTTCTTCTGTTCCGATCTTTGGCCAAGTTCGGGTTTCTTCTGAATCAATTTCTCCTGAAACGTGCGGCTTTGAAACGGCTGAGAGTTGTCCTGAGATAATTAAGGATTCCATTATAGAGATCTGCTCATCTAAGTTCATCCCAAATGTCCGCTCTGGTAGCCATGCTGATATTGGACCACGGGGATCTATGGATGATGAACACATTCAAATAGATGATCTCGCTTCCCATCTTGGACTTGTGTTCAAGTCTCCAATACCAAGTGCCTTTTATGTAGTTTTTTGACGGCCATGGAGGGCCCGATGCAGCCGATTTTGTCAAGAGGAATGCTATGAGACTATTTTTTGAAGATGCTAATATGCTGCTGTCATATGATACTGATGCATTATTTCTGAAGAAATTGGAGGATTCCCATAGGAAAGCTTTCTTACTTGCAGACCTCGCCTTGGCTAATGAAGCCTCTGTTAATAGTTCCTGTGGGACAACAGCATTGACTGCACTTATAATTGGAAATCATTTACTGGTTGCTAATTCTGGCGATTGTAGGGCAGTTCTTTGCAGACGAGGAGTGGCTGTTGACTTGTCTAAAGATCATAGACTGAGTTATTTACCAGAAAAGAGAAGGGTGGAAGAGTTAGATGGCTTCATTGATGATGGCTATCTCAATGGTTATCTGTCTGTTCCAGCAACACTGCAACACTGATCACGTTCTGGTTCACAAAGACTCAAACTGTTGCTGTAACAACTCCATTTGTGAGTTTCACAAGTATCATCTATGGCGTATTGTCACAGTCACAAGAAACTCTCTGATGTCAGAAAGATGTGCGAAGCGTGCCTTCTTTCACTTGCAGAAGGTTCTGAGAGGGTTCTTGGCGAGGAAGAACTTGAAGAAGATCGTCGCAATAAGCAATAAGGTACTCCCTTGTGTGTTGTGTTGGCAAGTTGAACACCTAAAGTTAAGGGGTGTCAACTTGAGCGGGGTGTTAAAAGATTGAATTAATTAGGTGATTAGTGTTAATCACTTGGTTACTAGATGACCCTAAGTCTATATAAAGGGTCCTAGTCTATTGGTTAATTGGGTGGGATAGTGAGATCCTCACCATAGTGAGAGAGAGGGTAACTTGGGTCTCTCTCCACAAAATCTCATAGGGTTATGGGATTAGTTTATCTCCCTCAAGTGAGGGTAGATTTGTGTGTAAACCCAAGTGGGTTTCCATGAGTATGTTGTTCTTGAATATGATATGATTCTACATTTCTCTTTTCCTTATTTCCCTCCAAGAAAGTTAACAATGGGGTCCTGAAAGTTTAGGTCGAATTCCTGAATACCCTGGTTCTAGAGATCCATCCTTCAGGTTTGGGTAGTACTTCCGTATCTCTGGATAAAACTTCTCCACACGCTTTGCAGGTACTGAATAGTCAAACCTGGGATCAAACCTTAATCGATTCAACTCCCTCATCAAAATCAAACACATTTCTAAAGCCATATTTGGAACTAAAGGCATGAATTTCATTAGGTGAATCAAGTACCAACCAAGTATATGGTTAAAAAACAACTGATTTAGTCAAAGACAAGAAGGCTGGATACCATCTTGAGACATTATCAGAGACAACAACGATTAGTTATTTGCAGACTAAATCCAAGCTGTAATAAGCAGATAATTTCATTTATAAGGTAAAAAAAAATTAAGGTTATACACATATTCTGGGAAGTTATTAGTACAATATGAAAAGCTCTGCTCCCGTTTGCTGGAAAAAAAATTGAACACGTGTCCTGAATCATGGGATATTGGCAAAAGCAAGTTCTAGAATGATTAAAAGAAAGTGAAACATTATCAAGAATCATTTGAAGGGTGAAAGGAGTAACATAGTAACAGATACTTAGAGGTTTTCAAGATGTACTTATTGAGAAAGCTGGACATATCATCAGCGCTATCGATCCATTCAACATCTGGGCCAAACTTGACCTGACCATTCAAATCTAGAGTTACATGCACGCCTAGGCCACCATCCTCTGGTATAGGATATATCAAATGTTTGAAAGGAGGAACTTTGGTATGGGACAATGTGAAGTAGCAACCGTGAGCAAAATAGGAAGAGGGAACAACTCCACTACTTGGTAGGGCAGTAAATCTCTTTGCAAGGGCAAGGGCCCCAAGGCCTGCAGAGTTCACAACAAATTTAGGTATAAGCTCTAGATCCGGGTTCAAAATTTACCTCCCATCCCATTCTTCCACACTCGCGGTTTCTGATATGTTGAGACAAACTGATCTCCTTCAAGATGGCCACCAATCACAGTTGAATTGTAGGAGAAGATTGGTTTGTTATTCTCAGCTTCCCGCTGGACCCACATGGGGGTTCATATACAATTATAACTTCAAATAAACAAGCTGGCAAGTTAGCAAAAATTTAATACAAAAAATATGCTTGAATGCAGATTGGGAACATTGAAATCTGTAACAGAAGGCTTGAAATGCATACCACTAATGACAGCATGAAAGAGTGGGAATCAACAATCCCAGAAAGTGGTGATAGTATAGCTTTGATGCATTGCAATTCAGGTTCCATTCTCATGGCCTAAGAACCATCTATCATCCTCAAGCTATCAACTCCACTTTGAATCCCACGATTCGTTATATCATTCAGCTTTGAAATTTCTGAAGATCGAGAAGCAACTATGACCTTACCAGTTTGTTTATGAGGAATATCATGCTTGGAGCAGTATTTATATAGCATTTATCTTCCTCTTACACAAACCCTTGCCTGCAAAACAGACTGAATTACATTCTAAATAGATAACAATTTCTGAAGTCATGCTTTGGTTGATTACCAGTAAAACAAAAACAACTGAATTCTATAGTATGATAGAAAACAGTAAATTTACTTGCTAATTACTGTTAGATAGTTAGATCCTTTTATAAATAATTTATTTCTGTTTCTTTTCTTCTTCTTCTTCTTCTTCTTCAATTCAGTCTCTTCAATCCCAGCATATCTAATCACATTGAGGTATATAGCAATCTCATGACCTCAAGGTTGCTATTTTTTTATTGTTTTTAATTTATCTCTTCATTAAAATTATCTAAATTGATTATTTGATGGGGAGTCAAATAATAAATGTAGATATTAAGTTAAATCACACCTAATTTACGTGTGTTAATAATTTATATTTCAAAAAATGTGGTGAAAACTTATAAATCTTTTAGTGCTAATTTCACAAGCTGTTTATTTTTAGTTAATTGAGATTAAGTAATCATTTGAAGATAATTGTTGGCATAAAAATCTTCTCATAATGAAATAAGATAAAAAAATTTAAACTATTGTCATGATGGCCAGCGCTCCATTCCCAATATTTGATATAAGAGGATAAACCTCCTTTAAAAAAGGAGGGAATTATTTAATTTAACTTTTAAAATATTGGTTCAAGACTTTATTTTCAATTTTTATTAACGCTTTCTAAAAAAATAAGTTCCAATAAACCCTTGACCCAATTTTTCAAAACTTGCCTGATCCAAAACTAAACAGTGTATTCTTTGCAAAAAAAAAAAATATTTCGTAGGTTAACTTTAAATAATCATACTTTTTTATATACATTCAAGCATTTATATTTTAGAAATAGTAGTACTATTTATTGTAAATTTTTGTTTTGTATTTCTATGTCTTGTATTAAATTGATATAATATTGATTGATTTGAAACAAATAGTCACATTGTATGAATAATATACACTCTCTTTCAATGTTTATTTTTATATTTTGCCTCGTGTTTATCTCCCCGAGAAGAATAGACAAAAAATATGAGAATATAACAAGCCGCATTTTACAATGTGAATACAACAATACTCATTAATTTTTGGCAAAAAATACCCCAATTTTCAAAATGTTATATTTTAGTTTACAACATCCAAAACAATTCATTTTTGGGGCTAGCATTGCTTTGTTAAATTAAATTAGCTATTCTTATTATCATCGTGGCGCCTTTATTAATAAATAATTTTTTAAATTTTTTATAAAAATTCTCTAAATTTTAAAATTATATTTTAATTTTAATATGAGACTAATATCGAATTTATCTAAATTTTTTTATATAAAAAATAAAAAATTAGCCACCCTCAAATTTATCTACTTACGGAACATGTCCCCTAAACATATTTTTCATTTCTCGTAGTAATACATAGAGTATATGCTCCTTAGAAGTTAAAATAACCCTTTGTCTTGTTTTTTTTTTCTCTTAAAATTGTTTTGTTGGTTAAAAAACTCAAATTTAAACAATTATTTATTATCAACAAATAAACAGTTAATTAAAGTAGTAAATCTTATTACTATAAAAAAAATAACATAAATTTAAATTTTAAAAAATATTTTTATTAGAAGGGATAAAATATTTTTTTATGCTTTAAATCTAAAAAAACAATTTATAATTTTATCTAATAAAAAAACTACAACATTATTAAGCAATGGATACAACAATCCCTTGTTTTTTTTTGGGTTGATTGAACAATGTATATAGCAAGTACTCTCGCAAGAAAGCAATGACGAGGTCATATGGTATTATTAAATAGTAAGTTACTAAGTGATAATTACGCATTCCAATATCTTATGCGGTTGGTTTTATTAGGAAAATTACTTATAAATAAAAGAGTTTTGTTTATTTTACATTCGGGGATAAATGTTTATTATATTATGCGTGGATAAAATATCTTCAGCGAGGCATTCGATTTGACAAATAAAATAGAATGGGAAGATAGGCTCTCTCCAAAAGCAGAAACGCATCGATACAACCCAGGGATTCAGAAATATCAAACATCGAAGATAGAACAGAAAAAGCAAGATGAGAGGTCAAACAGAGAGGGCCAGCCCGATGATGGCGAACCCTCGAAGAATCGTCTATATAAACACTCCGTCTTCCGATAACCCGTTTCAGATCCGACCCTCTTTTCTCGCCTCTCTTCTTCAGTTCCTTCAGAAGCCTCACTCTCTTCCCTTCCTTCTCAGCATTTTTCTCTTCCTCACTTGGATCTCTATCCGCTTTCAGCGCGCTTCCCAATTCTCAACTTCATCCATCGGAACCTCCGCTGATTGGAGCGTCGATGGCGATATGAAGGCCAATTTGGTTAGGTTCAGCTCTGGGATTCCTTCCCAAATTGCTAAAGATAAGCGTGGCTGGTTGCTCGATCCCGTTTCTCTCGCCCTTGCTTCTGGCATTTCTGGTATATTATTACGCATTGTTTTCTGTCGTGTGTTTTCTTTTTTACGCTGTTAGTTTTTCGATATGGACGTTTGTGTTGTAATGATAACCCCACTACTTCACTGTGTACTTTAGCTCCATTTGGAGATTGGCTCCCTTTGGTTCCATTTTTTTCACATTTTGGGTCGATCTGTTTGTTCCAAAAAGCTGATACCTACTGAAGTTACGTGCTTTAGAGTAGAATGAAATTTAATTTCGATGGACTGTATATGTGCTGCCCTCTTAATTGAGTAGGCAGGAAAAAGAAAAGGCACAAAGTGTGCGGGATTTCATATGCAAAAAAGAAAATAAAAAGATGCGTTTGTGTTCTTTTCTGGCATTTGAAAAAGAAGCATGCTTCTCTACAGGTGGAGCTGTCTCTTGCGCTTCAGTTCATGTTGGAGAAATACGTCCAGGCAAAATAAGAGGAAATCACAGACATCACATTTGCAACGAGACATTTGTCATTTGGGGTGCCGCCACAAAATTTAGGGTAAGCTCCTTTGTCCGACTTGACAGTTGGCAGCATATAATTGGTTTTGTTATGTATTTCCCTGCATGTAAGATTTTATTGAGAAATAGCTTTCAGTCCAAAATGCTTGCAAACTGATATGTGTGATACAATTGTACAGATGATAAACATTGCATCCGTTTGTTTAAATTACTGTTCTTTTCTATCCAAGTGCTAGTATCAGGTCTAGTTAACTTTCTATGTAGTTACTAAATTAACAGATTTATGTTTTTCCTGTGTTTAAACAACTCATCCTGATTCCGGAAATCATAAATTGGTTGAAAATCTCAAAATTCTTTCTGGTTTAATGTTAAATTAATTGGTGAAACAAAAAGAATAAATTCCAACATGTTTGCACCACATTTTGTTTATTCTGTTTTTGGCTGCATGTGCCAGCCCCTGATATTTGTGATCGCAGATTTACTGCACCTTTGAATGGAACTGCTTGCCACCTCAGAAGATCCTTGTCGTTTGCCTGATCCTACCACAACATTGACGTTACATGTTTGAGAAACTGAAATGCAACACCATCATGAATTAAACGTTTGCCTTTTTTTCTTTGATTGAAATAATCCCTGCCATTCATCCTAAATCCTAAAATGCATAAACATTCTCCATTTTGTTTTCCTCCAGCAAATGCTCAGTTGTTTCTGATTCTGAAACTAAAAAATGCAGCTCTGTTCCCTTAAGGGACGAGATTTTCAGTTGTCTGTTGGTTGAGATTCAACACTTTGCTGATTTAAGCCATTTGATTGTTCACAAGAGGGGGCATTCACCATTCCTCAAAGGGAATTGCACAGAGACATAAGTGAGACAAAGACTTGAGTGTTTTAATGGATTTAAATTAAACGACTGGGATAATCCCCTGAATTGATAGTTGCAATTGGCCCATTTAAATCTAAGAATAATTGAGGTAAAATGCACCATTTTACTCCTGCTGAAACAATGCATTTCAGCTTCTCAGGCATGTGGCGTCAACACCGTCACAGGATCAGACAAATAGCTGGGATCTCTATGAGGTGCGCAGCAAATAGTCCTGTTCTGAGGTGCGGAGAATCTGCATTGCAGATGTAAAAGGAAATGCTTGTTTATGTTCCTTTTCCCGGCTCATGGGCGTCATTACTTTGAACCAACCAGATTAGCTCACATTGAAATAATTAGTTCCTATGCATCGACTTGGCACTATTCATTTATCAGAATCGGAAAAAATATGAGTTGACGTTTCTCTTCTGTTATGGCTCTTGATTTGGATACCCATTTAATGTATAAGGCTTGAAAACCATTTGCAGTTGGAGAACAGCAAGGTAGCTGACAAGGGCTATGGCGAAGTGATTATTGGTGCAGATGAAGTTGCTGTTGCTGCCAGCCCCAGTGGGACAGCCCATGCATTGGTGAACATAGATCCGATTAGGAGTACATTCTTTTTAGGATGTCAGGACAGTATAATCAACTACAATGGCACAAGTAATGACTACAACGTTTGGAAAGATCTTTAAAATTGCTACGGTACAGATTTTGCCATACCTTCTTCTCTGCTGAAGGAATCTGAAATATATCTGAGCCTTCCTATTGTTAGGTTATTCTTTTAGGAATCTCTTATGTACAGAAGGTTTGTTTCATCGCATACTCACTTGATGAATGTAGTTCTTCCTTATTGATAAAGAATAAAGGAAAATGAAGAAAACAAGAAATTAAAGTCCCTCTCTGCTACAAGTTGCCGCTCGGTTTAGTTCTCAAAGTCGTGGTTGGGAGATTTTCCTTTCTATGATTTTGCACGGTAATAAGTTCTCTAGGTTTAATTCTGAATTCATAGCCATTGTTGTTCTCTATCCCTGTTTCTTCTGATAAAGTTTACTGATGCCTGGGGATAAATAAGTGTGGCGGGATCCATCTTTACTCATCTGTTTGTTTTCCTCAATTATTTATTGAACACAGATGCATTTGCAACATTACACAACACCAATAGAGAAAATTGAGAGTATATTCTATCGGTTGAATTTTAATTTAATGAATTCTGAGCCAACTATCTTAATCACCCTTTTTATTGATTTTTAAATGGAGATTTTCAAGTCAGCACGTTCATTGAGCATTAATATATGTCCCTTTCAAGCATTTTGACGTGCTCGATACATTTAGAACACACAGCCTATTTCATTACGTATCTTCTCTGTTTGCTAATACATTCTTAATTTTTAATTTACAAAATGAAACACGAATAATGGATGATCATGATTGGATGACCGTAGGATCAATGCACAGTATTGAATGAGAATTGCGTTTTGCTTGCACGCCATTGAAAAATCATATATGCCAATACAAAGTTTTAAAGAAAAGATCGTTGACAACCAAAAAAAATAATACGTTATAATGCGATTGATGGGCAAGAGATCCTAATGTTGAAAGCGGTTGACGAATGAAAGAGAGTCACAATTCCAATTTCAATCTCTCATAGAAAGCAACAACTAAGAACATGCTTGTACGGGATTCGAAGGCTTTCATTCTGCTTTTGGCTTCCATGTTCTGTAATCAATAAAAAAACGAACATTATCAAAATCGACTATAATAAATGCAAGTTAAAAATGTGGAGCCAGATGCGTAAGCTTAAAACCCAATGACAAAAATGCTTAAATGTTCAATCATATAACTTGCCTAACTTGAAAGCCAATAAAAAATGCACACAAGGTTGCTTGTATGAAATCCAAAGCAAAACAAGGTGATCCCCAAATATAAAAGCTGAAGCCAATGAAGAGTTCACCATCATTATCCAATCTGCATAAAAATCAACATCAAAGAATGGAAGGAATTAGAGGGAAGAGGTTGGCTGTATTGGTTGGGTGCAACTACCCCAACACTCCAAATGAACTTCGTGGCTGCATCAATGACGTGTTGGCCATGCGAGACACTCTGATCAAGAGGTTCGGGTTCGATCCTTCCAACATTGAGCTTCTCACTGATGAAGTTGATGCTCCTGCAGGTTCAACCATGCCCACTGGAGCCAACATCAAGCAGTTTCTTTCTCGCATGGTTGATCAAGCTCAACCAGGAGACGTTCTCTACTTTCACTATAGTGGTCATGGAACCAGAATCCCCTCCATGAAACCTGCCTTCCCCTTTCGCCACGAAGAAGCCATTGTCCCTTGCGATTTCAATCTCATCACTGGTTCGTTTATTTTTTTTCCTCTTTAATATTCATAAAATTTTAGTAATATGTGATATTAAGTTTCACATTGAATAGTATGGGTATTTAACTGAATTAGTTTTATCATCTTAATAGCTAGTTTTTTGGGGTAGGTTTTTCATTCCACATAAGTTGACACAATTATTAATATTAATTCTTGATATGCAGATTTGGACTTGAGGCAATTGGTAAACCGGGTGCCAAAGGGAGCGAGTCTGACGATTCTGTCAGACTCGTGCCATAGTGGAGGGCTGATTGACAAAGAGAAGGAACAAATAGGGCCATCTTTGGTTGCCACCAAGGACACCACAATGAACCTTAACTCCAAACCTAAGACCATACCTTTCTCCAACATATTACAACAACTCTCGTCCTTAACAAACATAAGCAGCTCCGACGTGGGAACCCACTTGTTGGAGTTCTTCGGATCCGACGCCAGTTTGAGGTTCAGGCAGCCATTTCTGGAGCGGGACTTGGTCCAACCTCTGAAGCCCGACGAGGGAATTCTGATGAGTGGGTGCCAGGCTGACGAAACCTCCGCAGACATGAACCCCACCGTGACCGGTGGAAAGGCCTATGGAGCATTCAGCAACTCCGTTCAGATGGTGCTGAAGGATCATCCTGCTCCGTTGAGTAACAGAGAGATTGTTGTGAGGGCCAGGAGGATCCTTCAGGCTAGACGCTTTGAGCAACATCCTTGTCTCTATTGCAGCGACGAGAACGCTGATGCTACTTTCCTGTGGCAACAGCCTCAGGCTTCTGCGTTGTGACTTTGTGACGTATGGAACATGACGACGTCGTTGTTCTCTCTGCAAAATTTGTATTTGATGTGTGTGTGTATTCTGTACAATTGGTTGTATGTTATGAAATAAACGGAAAATGTTGTTCGATCGTTGACTCTGAAGTTATTCCTGGATCAGATCCAACTCAAGAAAGTATTTTCCTTCCTTCTCACATAGCATAAATGTATTATGTATACAAACACACACATATATACTTCACCAAAAACACACACACGAATACAATTATACCTCGTCCTTCGTAATGGGCTCGGCTTCGGTCGATGGATATATCTTCCTGTCTTAATCATAAGATTAAGAACTAAACAAAGAATATATTTTTAATTTTAAATATAAAATCCTAATCCATTTTATTTCTTAAATTTATAATTTTACTTTAAAATATTTATATTAATTATATATATTAAGAAATTTTTATCAAGAAATAGTTTTAATGCACATGATTAAATAAGATATTTTAAAAAAATTAACGCCTAATTATTATAATTAACTAATTTAATTAATTTTTTTAATATTAAAAAATTAATTATATAACTCTTATATTAAAGACCGTAGATAATATTATATTTTTAGGTCAATTAGTATATATATATTCACGAAAACACATTTATTATTTCTTTCTCACACAAACAACTAACAAAGGCGGACTCAGTAAAATAATTGAGTTCTTTAAATATAATATTTTAAATTTAAACCAAATTGTATGGAAAATATTTTAATAGAAGAGAAAAAACCTATTTCAACAAATTCTAAATTTAAAAAAAATTAGTCTCTAATTATTAAATAAAAAATATTGCTTTGATTCTATTAAAAAAAATCATACAATTTGGATAAGGCGAAATTTATTTATTTATATATTATTATTATTAATCATAATCATGTAAGGACACCAGCGCATTGACAAAATATAGATAATGACTGGAATCAACGTTTCCTTTTTTTCCCCCTCAAATAAAAGAATTCTCAGCGACTTTAGCTTTCTTTTTTCTGAACTTTGTATCAGTGGTCAATGGCTTGAAATCTAAAGATATGCTTTAATGGAAATCATGGAACATGACAAGCTAGGGAGGACCCGTAGTATAATATAAAATGATATGAATGGGCCTGCTATTTCCCTATGCATTGAAAAGGACAAAAACCCACTTTAATCTCCTTGTCAATCTTGGGATCAAATTATCTATGTATAATCACGCACGGATTAGCTCTTGATTAAGCAAAACAGTATATTAATCAAGAAATTGCAAATTGGTACCATTTCAAGTAAATTGAATCTGAAGTGAAAAAGGTGTAATAAAGAGTGCTTCATGATGACCATCATGCTCGGCAGGGCAGTATTTTTTTGGTTGCCCATCCGGTTCACCGGAGCTTTGCCCCGACTACATCCGGATCCGACCCGCGTCGCGCACCTGGCTATGGTGGGTGAGTCTCCTAACGGAGATTTTCTGCGTACGCCAAGGCTCAAACTCGAGACCTCGCTTAAGCGATACCGAGTCACTTACCACTCGGACCAACTCCCGTTGGTCTCGGCAGGGCAGCAGTTGCCTGCGTTGGACACCCCTCTTTTACGTGTCTCCTGTTCCTCTTTTTTTCACTTTTTTTTTTGGCGTAGATGGTTGCTCATTCCCATCTCGTGCCGTTTCATCCCTATTCGCATTTTTTTTATTCTGAATATAAAGTTTTAATTTATGGCGTACATGATTGCAAGAATATTTTCTATCGAATGATAGTTTTTATATAAATAATTAAAAAAGATATTTTAAAATTAATTAATTTTCTTTTTTTATTATTAAATAATATTTTTAATCTATACACGTTAGTTATTCGGCTACTATATCTAAACTAGTTTCCCTACTATTAAATTAAACACAATTATTAATGACACATGGTTAAAAATTATTTTACTGTCTCATTCACCAAGGTAAAGCGATTTACTTGTCTCATATTATAACATACTCTACTGGAATAATACACAGCATACCACGTGCAATTTGCTTTCTATAATTAATTAACATTCTTTTTTGTTTAACCTGATAATTAATTAACATTCTTCTCCCCCTTACTTTCTGACTCTTTTTTCTTTTCACGGGCGTGTCCCCACGCCTCTTACCATTGCCTTTACTCCACTCTAGTAATATTACTGTTATTTATAACTTCATTGTAAAATTACATAAACATAAACTCGCTCTAAATATTTATTTAAAAATTTACATTTCATTAAAACTTAAAAGTACACAATCTTTTTATTGTCAAAATTGATCTTTTATACAAGAAATATATATACAACACACACTAAAGAACAAATTCAAATTTATTTACAGCCGAATTAGAGGAAGGCCCATTTTAACCGGGGAAAAAAATGAAAATGAAAACACAACTAAGCGTTTTTGTCTTGCTTTTCTCGCGGCCTTCGTCATCAGCGGACACAGAAGCGCACTACCGGAGAGAGCAATGAAGAGGCAAAATAGCATGGTGTCATCGTCGTCCCCACGAGAAAATGCGCCAGAGAAGATTCAATCCAAAACCATTGGCTGCATGTCCGGCATCGTTCACCTCGTCTGCAAGTCTCACTCATCTCGCAGATTCCTCACATTCGGTAATCTATTTCTCCGCCATGATGTTAAAAATCTGCTTGGTAGCTGAGAAAACATATGCTAGCTTGAATTTTGGACTTCGGATTTATTAACATTGTATCACTCAATTCACCTTCTCCATTTACAGGAAAGAAGCAGATTAAGAATGAGAGTTCTTTTCCCGCAAAAGCAGAGCTGACAAATCAATCTCCCGTGAAAGAAGGAGAAAGCTTCAAAGAGGATAAGCCCAATGCTTGTCAGAATCCTAGTTTGTCACGAGAAGCACCAAGGAGCCCCACTCTTCCGGCTGATATTCGCCGTTCAAATCCGGCGAAAACACCCGAGAACTTCCGAAATCCGCCGGCGCTGGTGGCGAGGTTGATGGGATTGGAGGAGGGTCCGACGTCGGCGGCGGAGGCGGAGAAGCCAGAATCCGTGGCGGAGAGGAGAGAAAGGCTTTTGAATGCGCTGCAGAAATGCGACGAGGATCTGAAGGCATTAAAGAAGATCATTGAGGCCGTACGATCGGCAGATCAGCGGACAACCTCGCCGGAGGTGATATCAAAAAACCTGAGTTGCTTTGGGGATAAAATCAGAACAGTAACTGAGGTTCCTTGTTCGGAGTTTAAAGGCGAGCAACAACCAAGTCCAGTGTCTGTGCTCGACGAGTTGACTCGGTCCCCTGTGAGTTTCAGGAATTACTCGCAACAACATTCACATTCAATTGGTACGTTCGTTTTCTTTTTTTAAAATCTAATTTCATGAACTATTTCCTTCTTCCGCATCCAAATTAATTTGCATTCTAATTAGAAGATAGATTCTACAAATTGCAAAATCAGAAGCCATTGCAGAAGTTTTTATGGGCTAATCAGTTAACTAGAATTAATTTGGTTATAAGAACGTGACGAATCAGATGATATTGTTCATTAAAGCTTTGCTTTCAAGCCTTCAAAGTTCAAACTAGCTAGATTTTAGAAGTTATGAGAATTTACAGAATAATTGCGGCGATTCTCTCATTACTCAGTAGATTAATTTAGGATCATTGATCTAGTCCAAACTCTTGTTGAGTGATCGTTTTCAATTCTGCATGGATATACACACACAAATCTGTTTTTTTTTTCTTGCTCTTCGAATAAATATATAAAATTTTCTTTGGTAGAGTCAAAGATCCCAAGATTTTCCCGAGCAAAATTATCGATCATATTGCCTTTTTTCCTCTTTTGTTAACCGATCCGTTGAAACTGAGTTATCAACTTGCGGCTTGTCCTTTTCCCCCTTAGTAGTTAGGATTTGACTAGAAAGAAGAAGGATGAGGACTAAAAATTATACAACTGCAGGGCTTGGAAATAAGAATCGTCATTATCTTCTCCCCTTGAATTTGGATATTGACACGAATAGGTCAGTGTTTAGATACTTCGTGAAATTATTAATTCCTGTTTCTGAATCTTTTCATTTCGGCCGTATCCGGTTTGAAGAGCAAACATCCTTCTAAACTTTTATACCATGTTTTATAATATTTCCTATTTATTTGAATCTGTCTGGTTGTCTTATACTGATGGAAAAGTCAGAGTACATTTTTTTTTTCTCTGGTTGGTGCAGAGAATGTAATTGTCATCATTCTAAAATTCTAAAAGAATATTTACTAATCTCCAAGCTAGAAAGATACAAAGTTGCATTTTATGTTGACCCTTTGGAAGGGTTTATAATTATATATACAGATATAACAAACTTACTAATGGAGGGAACACAATGGTCATTTCATGAAAGAGAACACATGCTTCCTCATCCATCATGTTTAGGATTCCAAATTTACAATCATAACTTCTTGTGTTCCACACTATCTTCACCATCATGACTGGGGACAAATTAAATTCCTTTTCGCCTCTGCAATTATATCGCGGCCAATATAATTGACTCACAGCTAGCAAGCAAGCTGCTATAATGAAAAGCAGTATCAAAATATATCACTAGTAACGTTACTAATCTTCACTTTTTATTTAGTGATTCTATATTTGGCTATCACTTTTCATAGAAAAGAAAATTGATTTAACAGTGAACACAGAATTACTAGGAAGAAGACAAACTATATATAGGATTAACCCCTTTTATATAACTGTTGCTTGCTAGAAACCAAAAGAGAAGCTCAAATGACCGTTTTGCATAGAAAAGAAAACTTGTCGACTTTAGTGGGTGGGATGATGGACCACCATCTGTACGCACAGGGGGACTATATATTATTAGGAGGAGACAGTCAAAAGATGTTCAAAAAGAAAAAAGAAGAGAGGACACACAGTCACACACATACATGCAACCTCCTTCACTTTTTGCAGGGCCTTGCTCATTTCGGCCACCCACCACCACTAAGCTTTTTATTCCTGCTTCTCTTGCCTTCCCTGCAGATCCATCCATGTGCATCTTCTGGCTTCAACAAAACGTTGTCTGTGCTTAGTCTTGTTGGTAAAATAGTTATCATTATGTCCAACTAATGTCCTCTCCCACACTCTACGTCACAACGCTAAAATTTGTCCTCTTCAAGATGTGTATCACGTGTATTGACCCTAGTAGAAATAATTTTGGTTGCTTAAATATAAGTATCAAGTTCGAGTCTATTTGAATGTGAAAAACATCTTTTAGAGAGTCATCCCCAATTAGACCTGACAATGTTCGAATCTACAAAAAAAACAAACGAAAAGAATTTTTTAGTTTATATATGCTTATAATAATGAGGTTTAATATAATTTTTAATCTATTAAATTTGCCCTCATTTTAGTTTTAGTCCCTCAAGTTACAAACTATAAGTTTTGGTCTTTTATGGTGCAAAATTATCTAAATTTTTATTAAATTATAGGGATAAATATTTTAGACGGAAATAAATTTGAGAAACTAAAATTAAAATAAAAGTAAATTTGAGAGACTAAAAATTGTATTAGCCCTAATAATTATGGTGAAATGTCAAGGGAAAGATGCTATGTATTGTTTTAAGTAGTGCAGATACATGTAGCATGCATGCATTTGGTTTAGTTTTGGATTTTAGTAATGAATAGGCCTTCATATGGGATCAGTGATATATTGGCAGGATGATTAATGAGATGATTATTAAAAATTGTATATCATTGAATAAAGATGAAGGGTGATGTGAACAGGGCGAGTGCAGCTGCAAAAGAAGCCAGGAGAGGAAAACACGTGTTTCTATGAGAGAGTGATGACAAGCGAGTTGGTATATAAGAAGGTGAAGGAGGAAGAAGAAGAGGAGGAGTCGGGGATGTGGAGCAAGAAGGCAATGAAGGAGAGTGTAGAGGAAGTGTGTGTGGACATCGCATGGGGAGAGAAGCGAGAGATTGGAAGAATAGGTTTGGCTTTACATGATCACATTTGCAGGGATTTGATTGATGAAATTGTGAGAGATTTGGGATTTTGTTGCTTTCATGCTCTGCCCTTCGAGGCCTGTAAGAGAAGACTCTCTTTCTGATTATTCACTCGATAAGTTTTTGTGTTCCTTTTCATTATAACTCTTTCTTTATACCATTAATTAGAATCATATACTAGGTCTTGATTATTACTTTTTTTATTTTTTAAATGAAGATGGGCGTGTTTGAGCATACACTTGAAATTTTATGTTCTTTGAGTGTGAGACCTAATTGAAGATCCCCGCATGAAATTTAGCTCTAGCTGAAAATTATGGACCATATGTACTTAACTAATAAAGATATATATATATATATATATATGATAATATTATAATAGGGTATTTTTTCTTTTTCTAAGTATAAATATTCTTTTTTTAATTAACCATATTTAAAATACTATCAAATATTAAATATAAACTTATTTTTTAATAAAAATTTAAATATTAATTTATTATATTGTGATAGACTAACTTTTTTACTAACTCCTATTAATAATAAGTTATTTTATCCAACTTGTCTTGATTGCCTTCGTACGATCTTATAGTTCTTAGATATTTATATTTGATTAGTTTGATTTGGGTGGAAATTAAATAGAAACAAATTAATTAACTTGTAAAAAATCTGAATGAAAATACTATATGAAATAATTTTTTATAAAAATAATAATTTAGGTCAAAATTAAAATTTTGTTTGCAGCACATATAAATTAATAAAATTAAATACAAAATTTCAACGATATTGATCATTTGATTGTTTTTAAGTGAAAATATTATTAATTTAAAATTTTTAAAAAATTATATTAAAATTTTTTAATATGGTTTATTATAATTTTAGAAAAATTTAATTTGGTATATTATTAATTTCATATCAATCAAGTATATGTAAATAAATCATATGGTTTAATATCATATTAAAAGGAAGAGGGAGAAAAAGAAGGGGTCAGTTCTGTGACAAAAAAGAAAGGGGGGAGCAGTTGGGTCATTTTGACGGAGTAGAGATGGCGGGCTGAGAAGAGTCCGACAGATACGGAAACGTGACGTGGCAACAAAAATGGCCCCCACGAGCAAAGGACTCCGCGTCCAAACCGCGTTGCATTTCGCGTCGACGAAGACCACCTGAATTATCTAAAACAGACAAAATTTTAAATTTAAAGAAAAGCCACCCATCCAATCAGCTCGTCCCCATCCCCCGTAACTATTTCTAGTAAACCCAAATCCTCTCAATTTTCAATGCGTGCTTGTCCTTTGGGTCTTGATCCCCGGCGGCCACTTCACATCAGTCACCTCATGTTTGGATGGATATCACTGTCTATCAGCCCTTCACCGTCTTCAAGTGCTTCGTGTCACTACGTGGGCGATTGACGCAACCTCCCCGTGACTCACCATCAGGATTTAGGATAGAATCCTTATCCTCCATTTCTGCGTTCCCTCCATCTTTTCTGTGCCTATAGTATTCAGTATCCATTCGCCCGCGAAATTCAAAGGCCCAAGTTACCTAAAATACCCCTAGTATGATATAATGTCCACAAATAGATTCTTAATTTTTTAAATCATCTAAACTCCATGCTAAATTATACAGCATGATGCGTTCTGTAACCTTCAACATGAAAGCGGTAATTAATTTGGCTTAGGAGGCCTTTTCGTTTGAAAATAATATTGGCTAAGATATATATATATATACATACGTAGGACTGAATAAGGGAGCAAAGTAGTAAACTCAAAATACATACGCAGGACTGAATGCCTTGTAAATTAGAGCATATGGTAAATTGGTTGTCAACTTTCACCCCCGCACATTAACTTATTCACTCATTGTGTATAGTTTAAATTGAGTGACTCAAATAAGAATATTACACTAGTTGCTTTTTCAATAGTTAATTTATAATTTAAAGTGTTTGATACAATATAAAAAGATTAAAAGATTAGAAATATTGTAAAAGTAATATTAGAATGCTCAATATATTATATATAAGATTATAATAATAGATATAATTAAAAAATAATATTAGGCTATTGAGTACTACTTTATTTTTAAAAAAATATAAAAAATTATCATATGTTTAAGTTGGAGGGAGTAGGTGTTTGATTTGAACCATTTGATCATTAATTGATATATTATTAAACAAGATTCTTTCTATTTATTGTATCTGTAAAAAATTGACCTGAAAAGTACACTGTTTCTCTTGTATTAAAAAAATAATTTTATTCATGACTAAATTAACAAATGCTCATTCTACAAAGAATTAAAGAAAGACTTTAGTCTTTAATAAAGACTTTGGTCTTTTAAATAAAGACAATCAACGGGATAAGTTTAATAAAAAATCATTATTTGTTTAAGTTAAAAGTTACTTTTATATTTTTTAATATATGATATATTTAATTAATTTAATTAGATTAAAAATATTAATTAAATTAGTTAATATGACATATTTTTTTTTAAAATATTATAATTATTTTTATTAACCCCTCATTCTCCTTTGATTATGATTGAGGGAGTATCAATATGAATAATTTAAAAAATTTGATAAATATAAAAAATATATATTATATTTAAAATTAATATTAAATTTTTAATTATATTATATATTAAGTAGGAGAATAGTTTAGTTTATATAACGGTTGGTTATTGGATCCGACTATACGAAATGGATGCATGCACTTGAGGGCTTCATGGTCATTTAGGCACTTAAATTAATCTTAATTAACTAAGGAGCTAATTTAAAACAATATAAGTAAAAAAATGAGAAAAATAGCAAACAAACGAGTAAAGGGCTTGTCGGTAAAAATAGGATGACATGAAGGGCAAATCAATAAAATAATAAATTTATCAACGAAAGTTGGTCTGAGTAGTAAATATCTCAGTATTGTTTAAACAAGATTTTGAATTTAAGCCTTAGCGTATGTAAAAAATTCTCGTTGAGAGACTCACATACTATAGTCAGGTGTATAACTCGGGTCACATCCGATATAGTCGGGATAAAATTATGATAAATTGGTTGGGTAAAAAAAAATAAAATAACAAATTTTGGGGTAAGCGGGCAGGAGTTATTATTTAAATTTCTCATCCTTTGATTTTCCTATAAAAGTGGCAGCGTTTTCCTGAAGAATCAAAACCCTCTCGTGTTTACTGCCAATCTCTAATCTGTTTCTCTGTATCAATAATCATTCTTGAAGGAAGAAGAATTACGAGAAGGAAGGGAAGAAAAAAGAACAACAATGGCCGATCAGCTCACCGATGAACAGATCTCTGAGTTCAAGGAGGCCTTCAGCTTGTTCGACAAGGATGGAGACGGTTCGTCTCTCTTTCTCTCACTCTCCATCGCTCTTTCGCGATTTCAATTGGCATATGAGTAATTTTACGTTTTGAGATATTTCTAGATCTAGCTGTCTTATGGAGGTGTTTAGTGAGCGGATGCTGGTTTGTGGTTTGGAAAATGAAATGGATTAATGATTTTCAAGAAGTTTTACCCTGCTTTAGGAAAATTGTTTGTCGGCGACGTTGAGATTTAGATCTTACATTGTTTTGATTGTTGTTTTAAATCTCAGATTAATTAGTCGATCATTCTGCATGTTACCGTTTTCTTTTCCATCCCTGGTTGACGAGGATATTCGGAGAAGGTAGACAAAAAAGAGGGAAATAATTGTCGTCGTCGATGATCTTCGATTGTACAGGAAAATTCTTGCTTAGTTTTCAAATGCTAGCCATGCCTTTAGAAATGAATGAAATGCTGTGTGGAAAGTTTTATCATCTGTATGCTGGGTTCTATTCTGATTCTAAACGGTAGGGGAAGAAAAATGGTGGTCAATGAGGAAAAAAAAGTTGGATTGCACTTTTTTCCATTGTTTCGTTCTCAAATTCAGATCATGAAGCCTAAAGGCAATGATGACTGACAGAATAAATGGATTGCTTTTGTATATACCCTACTATTGACTTTTCCTTTTCCTTAACAAAGACGATAAGGAGCCATGTGATGCGATGGTAGAATATAATGATAGCTTCCTTATGGTATGTGCTTTTTTAATGACATTGTCTTCACATCTGTCAAAAATAAGTCGAGAGAAGCGTAAATTGCAATCTGCTATCGACAAGAGAACATAGAGCCCTATATACGGTTTTTATAAAATACAAAACCATCTGACTTCTAGGTTTCTAGCTTAATCCAGAAACCTCTAGTTCAGAAAGGCCTTCCCTGGCCAAAATGGGAATGTCGCAGTTACATGTCTGCCTAGCATTATTTGCCAGAAAGTCTGAGCTTGCACTTTATTGAGCGCTTTGGTATTGTGTTATTTGACAATATGACACTATTGTGAACTTGATTGATGGCTCTTGTATGGTTGCGAGCATGCCTCTCTGTCTTAACCTCGTTGAATTTAGAAGCGGATTTTGATAGTGTGTGATCTCACATTGCAGGTTGCATCACAACCAAGGAGCTTGGAACTGTTATGAGATCACTGGGGCAGAACCCAACTGAATCAGAGCTCCAAGACATGATTAATGAAGTAGATGCTGATGGGAATGGTACTATTGACTTCCCTGAGTTTCTAAACCTTATGGCGAGGAAGATGAAGGATACAGATTCTGAGGAGGAGCTAAAAGAGGCATTTCGGGTTTTTGACAAAGATCAGAATGGATTCATTTCTGCTGCTGAGCTCCGCCATGTGATGACTAATCTTGGGGAGAAGCTTACTGATGAAGAAGTTGATGAGATGATTCGAGAGGCTGATGTTGATGGTGATGGCCAAATAAATTACGAGGAATTTGTGAAGGTGATGATGGCGAAGTGATCCCTGCGTCTCCTCCGCCAAGACCCTGGTGAAACCTATAACTGCAAAGAAGAGACAGAAGAAGGGCGACAGGGTTGACTTATATAATGATACTCTTAGACCCAGTACTTTTTTATTGTTAAATCTTTGTTTGATTGTTCTGAATCAGACTTTTGTGACTTGTCGTGCTAAGCTAATTGTTTTGGTGGAATGGTGTCTGCAGTTTGTCTTGTGACTGTCTCATAAGTTAATGGTTATTTCACTCTCATTTTCCTTCTCTAGAAAAAATGTGCTGTGCGGGATGATTCTTTAAACTCTGAGGATGTTTTAATTTCAACTGTGTATGTATAACATTGCAACAGCCTTCTAGATGCCTTGAAATCTCACACTTCATTCCAATAAAAACTAATCTTAATTTCGTATAAAGTTCTTTTTTTAAAAAAAATAACATGAAGCTCTAAAACAGATCAATTATAAAAAATAAATTAATAATTTAGTAAAAAGTAAGGTAACAGTTTTTTTAATTTAATTTTAATATATTGATTTCTTTTGGCCAACTATCTTAATATATTTAATTACTTCGTACAAGAGTGAGCAAATTGATCAAGTAGATTGGCAATACAGCAGAAAAATACTCCTTCCAGTCAGAGAAAATGGTTGAACAGATTACTCATTCCCTTTGTTACCTAATTATAACTCTCCGAACCAACACGAGCTAGCAATATTCACTTAGCCCTTAGCTTGGATGGAATTGTGGAAAGAAAATTAGAGAGGTAAAAATATTAGGAAAAAAATCCCAAAAATAGTAATATTTTTTTTACTATTTTCCCTCATAATGTGCTCTCTCCCCTATTTTCCTCTAATTTCTCTCTCCATCCAAACTAAGCCTTAGTGATAATACTTGATACTTTTAAGGGGCGAAAATACCAAGACGCAATAGGCCAGGCACAGAACAGTTCAATTTCATCCATTATCTCATGGGAAGTACTCATCAAAGCACCTGTAAATGTTACACATCTTGCCTTACACATCTTCCCTAGGCAGCCACATTTTCCCTTTCCCCCTCCCTTTCTTTCTATCAACTAGGCAAAACAAAAAAAAGAGTTCAATTATTAAACGGCATCATTACAATCTTTTCAAACTTTTCTTTCTGGCATCTATCTTCTTCTTGTCTGCCTGAACTTTTGCTGCTCCAGTTTCCTTCTTTTGTGGTATTGGTGCAACAGCAGGAACTACCGTTGCAGCAGGAGACCCATTAACAAGCGTATCTGTTGTTGCAGTAGCTGCCTGTTCTAGACTGTTTCCTCTTACCGTGGTGGCTGACTGACCCAATGGCGGCTGCAATGGCATTGCAGCACCCGGTGCTGCATTTTTCACTTCACTATTAAGAACTGAGGTGTTGGTCTGATCAACATTCAGTGCAGTCGTTGACTCAGATATAGCTCCAGTTTTGAATTTGGGCTTCGGTTTTGCATGGATTCCAGTGTAAAGCCTAAATGCAATGCAACCCCATTAAGTTTATTCGATTGCTAGCATATGGAGGAAAGTAGCCATGTTTATCATAATGAGTAAGAAATATTGTATGTTCACAATTACAATTGATAGTGTATCTTTTTCATGAATATGAGCAATATGCCATCCAAAATCATTGTTCAGATTTCAGAATGAAGGAACTGCAAATCAAGAACGACGATCGCTCAAGAAGCATAGCTTAAAAAACAGATATATTGTTATTGTATATACTATATAATATGACTACTAACCTGGCATGTCTAGCATACTCCTCGTAATTTTCAAGCAGCATTTTGCCAGCTTGCTCATTTAGAGCTGACTCTGGAAATGGTTCAATCAAGAGGCACCTGACTACCTGTTTATAATAAGAATCAGCATAAATATGAAAAACAATCATGTACAACCATATTTAATGAATTAATAAGATCTAAAGATGGCAGTGCTCAACTGGACATGCAAATTTAAACCATGAAATTTTGATGACAAGAAAAACCAATACAATACACTTACAATAAGAACATGTCGTAAACCGAGGGTAGGATTCCAATCCTTTTTCAATGTGTTGACACAAATCTCTCCATTGGTTGCAATGTTAGGATGGAAAATCTTAGTCAAGAAATAACCTACAATATTTTTAAATAGTTGCATCAGTTAACAGTGTTTTAAAAATGACGAAGAATGGATGCAATTTTTTTAGGCAGGAAAGGTGAAGCAGTGACTACTAAGCAGAAATCTCCTTGCCTTAGATAAGAAACAGACTACGAAAAATTAAAGTTCAATAAGCTGAAGAGAAAATAACAAATATAAACTATAAATTCATATCTCCTTGCCACAGAAGCCCACTTAGATTTTACAAAACGCAAGTAAAAACTGCAAACTATAATATAACTAGAGTCCAGAATGTCAAAAGCAAATCATGAAAAGGTCCATATAACTGTCTAAACTCACCTTTAGGTGGAGAATGTGGAAAGTCACGAGTTAGTAACAACTTCATACGGAAAACTCCATTTTCATAAGGAGTCCCAGCTGCAAGTATAATTAACTCAAGTTCAGCTGATTTCTTCACTTAATGCTCCAAAATAAACTTACAAAACAAAATTCCATGCCTGGGCCATCAATGTCAGCATATATTGTCGAAAAATCATCATCATTTACAACAACTTTAATGCCCTCAGGAGGGGAATCATCAAGATTTTTTAATTCCTTGGCCAGTTGCTTTATTACATTTGGCGGAAGATTTTCATTAGTTGCCTGAAACAAAAATGCCACAATAAAATTTAAGGATAAGGAAATATCAGAATTGAAACAAACATGCCAATTTTGTGTATGAACTAGCAAGCAACCCAATGCCATTTGATGGAAGGCTCCAAGTGTCAATAAATACTGTGTTGTATGTAATTAGCTTGACCTTAAGAATTCTTCCACATCATTTCCATTCGAATTGTACAATTGAAAATATGATAAACTATCAGGGTATTAGTAGTTGTTATTAAAAACCATTGTCAAGAAGTACAAGTATATGAACAGATGATTAGTTGTTGGATGCCGAGAGATATCCTGATTCCAGACAGGAGGTTAAACTACTCATGAATAAATTTACTTGGCAAAAATCATGCGTGCAAGGTCAATAATTGTGAGTCTAGAGAGAGTAGCCAGCAATAATATCCATAAGAAGATAAAAACTTACCATCTCTGCACAAATGAAATTGCACTGGATGTTTTATTCAACTGCCAATTAAGGAGGGACGAGCCCTTTATCAAACAAAGCGCTGAATCTTCAAATTTTCTGCTCAAATCGAAGGTAAAATTTGAACAGCGAAAGGGCCTGCAAAACTATTTCTGATTAGTATGAGAAAATATATGGCATGGCTTCAGTTACAAGAGGCTGCAAATGAACTACCAAATGGTGTGAACTGTCAAATATTTACCATAATTGAAAAGAATATAACAAAGACAATAGCATTAAATATAAAATGAGATTAAGGAGCAGAAAGAATATATCGACGGCCCGATTTAGCCTCACAATGCCCCTGAACAGTAGTGTCAAAAATAAAAAATTCACTCTATTTTCTTTCACCCAAGAGCGCCAAGGGACAACTCCATGTATGTCGAACAAGAACAAACTCTTAATGACTTGACTAAACTTTTGCAATCAGAAGAAGCCCATGACATTCAATTCAACTATCTGCTTCTCCATACAAAATCCCCGGTAAGAGGACAGCTTAATCATCAACACAAAAGCAAATACATGCACACATAACAACAACGTAACAAGCTGCACACATCACAGAACAAATAGCTAGTAACTTGAAAAACAAATCTGCTTCAAATAGAAGAAAACGTAACCGCCACCCCCCTCACCCAAACCCCCTTCAAAATACACACACACACACACACACACAATTACCAATTTATCGCGTAGAATTCCTCAAAATCATATATAAATTGAACCAAGTAACTCAGTTGTAATTCGTAAAACCAAGATGACTCGAAAAGTCAGCAAGAGCCATAAAAGCATTTTTGTGCAGGCACAAGCACAGAGAGATTTCCAGAACCTGATTTCATCTGCCGTATATCATAGTATACATGCAATCTAAATAATCAACTTACCCGACAAAAGAAGAAAGAAGAAAGCAGACTAAATAAGAATATGAAAAAGATACTTGCAGATCACCAATCGCAAGATAAAAACCTAATGCGCAACCCTATATCCAAGAATCTCGACATCCCTGAGCAAGAAAGAAATCGCGCGCACGAATGTATAAATAAAAAGAAATTGCTTAGCGGATAGGAAAACCATAAGCACAAAGAGCACGATGTTTGGGAAGGAAAAAACTCTAAGGAGGCATCAAAACCTCCAAATGAACTGAGAAAGAGAACAATTTGCCCGCTCAGTTCCACACAAGATGACGAAAATACGTCACTAGAAAACCTAGATGGAAATTCACCTTACCAGAGCCTTTCGGGTGCGAGATTAAAGCCACGGGGAGAGGGGGAGGAAGTAGGAAGGTGAGAGAAAGATTGAGAAACACAGAAGAAGAGTGTGAGAAAACGATCTCTCCTTGAACGATTGATATGGTCGACTGACAGGAGAAATATATTTTAATCAATCCAGATGAAACAGAAGCGCTGATAATAATTTAAATTAAAATAAAATAGAGGAAGAAAATATTTAAATGAATTAATATATTCATTAATGTTTAAGCTATAAATGGAGTTTTGATTTGAAATGACGTGGGGTAGCCCAGATGCTGTGGATTTATAGACGTTGGATCGGGGGTCTACCAAGGAGACCGCTTCTCCACGCGCTCTAGGATTTATTTACTTTAGGTACAATAGATATTGGATGACCATAAATGGCAACTCTTGTTAAGTATAAAATATTTATTATTTTTAATTAATATTTTAATTCGTATGATTTAAATAATTATTGTTTATAAAAAAGACAGGTAATAATCGTTGTTGAATTCATATAATTAAAATTGTTCTTTCTTGAAACATTTATTAATCTCTAGGTCTCTACTAACATTTAAAACCTAAATTTAAATTTCTACGGGGAAAGGGTAGTTCAGTCCTTTCCGCCTTCACAAGGGTAGTGTAGTCAGAGGAAGACGAGTTGATAGTATTAAAATGACTGAAAGACGAGGGGGAGCGGTCCGTCTAGAATAGTCTTTGAATTTGAGATTTAAAATAGGAATAAGTACGAAAAGGATCCGTTAGTGGTCAGGTGAAGGTGAGGCGAGTGTCAGGACGTGAGACGAACTCTACCCAGTACCCACCCTGCATGTTTATATTGTTGTTAAATTTAAAATTAGAATATATGTTCTTCTTCCTACTACCAGATGATGTTGTGCTGGCGTGACCGTTGGGAAGTCGGCTTCTTGAAGGGGCCTTGGAGCTTGCAGCGAGGCAATCGCCAAATAATAATAATGGAACAAATCCTCTTATAATAATAATAATAAACGTCAAATAATTAATTTATATAATTTGAAAAGTTTATTAAAATTAGTTAAAAACAATCAATATATAATAAATGTAACTTATTTTCATAAAACATCCTTATTTATAAGGAGAATAAATGGGAAAGAGGGAATGGAAAAAAACTCTTATCCTATTCATAAATCACTTATAGTATATTTTATATAAATTAAAAAAAAATTATTAGTTCTAACTTAAAATTCAATAATTTTTTTTAATTTTATCTTATTTAAAATATATTATACCTTATGTTAAAAAAATTAACATAATAATAAGTTAATAATAAAATTATATATTTATATACAAAATTTACTAACGTGATTTATAAATATTATAAAAAAAATTTCATCCCTCCCTACTTATTGGAATGCTTATTAATTAGCCCTTGACTCAATGTCAATCACTTTTCGGGTTGTAAATTTTTCCCTATTAGATTAGATTATTAATTAGGCCTTGACTCAATTTCAATCACTTTTCGGGTTGTAAATTTTTTCCAGATTAGATTAGTTGAAAATGGTGTACGAAAATAATATTCTATATTTTAAAATCTAATAAGAACATATAATACTAATTATAGGATTATATTAACAAATTAATTAAATTAGCTGACATCATATTTTTTTCAAACACTATAATTATTTTTTTATTTTTTATTTTTTTAATTATTATTAAAATAATATCAATATTTAAAAACAAAATTAATAAATATATAAAATATATTTTATATTTTTATTAAAAATAAATTCTATAATTAGATTATATATTTAAAATCAGATGAGTAATTACACTTTTTGATCTTTTTTATTATATTTTATATTTATCTAATATTTTAATTTATTTTTTAATGTTATTTTTAATTAATTATATATTTCTATCATCTATTTTTTATATTTATTTCAGAGTCTCTTTTTCCTACTCTTTCTTCCTCTCAATCACCCTCTTCATAAATAATAAATAACAATGTTTTGGAAAGATAAGTTATAATTTTTTACCTATTTATTATCTTTTATCAATTATAATTAACTTTGTTATCTACATACCTGGATTATTTGTAACGGAGTAATAAAGGATCGTTGTAAGCACGCAACAAGCTAATAAGTCGTGTGTGGATGATGAAAATCATAATAAATGGTTTAAGTTTAAAATTTTTAACTGATAATTTTGAAATAAAAAATTTTGAAAGCAGCTTCGCACTCCATTGTTGGGTCAGACTAAAAAGCATAGACCTAGTTCAGAGAATACGCGAGAGATAGAGGATACCTTAAGAAGAAGGAGATGCGGAGGAAGAGAAAGGAAAAGTGGGCAGCTGATATACGGTGGGCAGGGAAGCCAAAGGCTCTCGTGCCCATTCTTATTTTCAGAACGGCTGGATTATGGTAGACAGGGAAGGAGCAGTCTTGGTGGTGACGGGAATCTTGCCGGCAAGTTAGCCATCTTGAGACGCACGAAAGGGCAGGGAAATGTAATGAAGAAGGAAGGGAGGGAGAAGAGATCCGGCCGAGTGCCATGTACAGGGAGGGGGAGGTGAAGAGCCTTGGGGATGTAGCAATTTTTAAAATAAAATAAAAAAGTAACATTTTTTTTTTGATAAAAACTTGTTTTTAACAAGTCAGCAGCCAGGTACGTTTTCAGTTAGCCACATCCTAAAAAAATCATTACTTAATATATAGGGTGTTTTTATGAAAAATATTTTAATTATTTTTTTAACTTATTTTATCATTCTCTTATTTAATTATTATTGAGGGGTACTAATAAAAAAAAATAAAAAAAATTATTAAATATAAAAAAATATATCTTATATTTAAAATCAATAATAATTCTATAATTGTTATATATTAAGGATCGGATGACTAATGTCTTTTAACAGTTAAATCAATAAAAATTTGATTAAAAGGATTCAAATCAAACTACTGGATCTATTTAAAATTGAGTTAAACTACAAGAGCTTGTCAATTAATTCTCTTTAAATTATAAAAATACCCTACCCCACTTACTGGGGAAAAACACCCACTTATATTTTTTTTGAAAAAAAAATCTACACTTAAAAAAATCTGATCACTTGTATGGGAAATTGGGAATGAATATTGAATAGATAAAAGGAAATGGGGTTAAAGCTTAAAACAACATATTTAGATTGCACAGTATTTGACATGAAAATATGAATATAACATGAATCATGAATGTGATTCTTAGACGAAGGAACCTAATTTTTACGAGCATTTTCCATTCATACTGGCTAACAAATCATAACCTAAGGATGAACGAGGATTAAAAAATATTAATTTTTTATATAATATAATAATAATAATTTTTAATAGAATATGATAATATTTTATAATCCGTGTGACTCATCCCATATAATAGGATGAGAATTGTTGTCATTGTATATAATATAAATGGTGCCAATTAGGTTTTATTTGAGGACAATCAGGGGGGCTTGATTTTGTCACAGTACTATATTAACGGGCGTCTGAGATGACAATGATTAGGTATTACTTGACTGTTTTTTAAAATTCAAAGTATAAAAACAAATTACAGTAAAATAATATATTAAAGATAATATGCTCGTTAATATGTTATCACCTAAAAATATAAAGCTTTCACTTCCTAGTTTTTTGATTAGTCTATTTAAAAAAAAATTAACCGTCTATATGTTACATGTTAAATAAGTCGGCATACAAAATAAAGAGTTTTTTTTATAAATAAAAATTTAGATGGATTTGATACTTATTTTTTACTAAGATCAGGTTACAGCTTTAAAATTCAGAGAATGTTTATAGGGATTTATGAGATCGTCTATTAAAGAAATTCTTATAATGATAGTAAGAATCGAACTCGCGTTTTTGTAAAATATAAATTTATTTTTTATTTTTTATGTTAACTCTTATTAAAAAAATAAATAAAAAATCAGATCAATTAATGGAGGGATGGGATTAAAGGAGAAAATAAGACCATGTAGTTGTTGGAAGCTGGAGTAGCGCAGTAGTTGAAGCTTGGCACGTGCAACACTATGCATCCCCACAAGTCAAATAACTTGGATGGAGGTTGGTAGTTAAATTCTCAATAATTATACGAGGAATGGAGGTAGGTGCCAGCCACCAAGAAGGGATGAATAAAGTTGTTGGGGAAATTTATAAAATAATAAAATTTATAATTTGAGTTGTATATCTAAAACTATAATTTTTTAGTAAATTAAGAAACGGTACTCTTTAAAATTAAACAAATTCTTCCTATAATGATATAAAATAATATAATTGGTAGAAGATAAAAATAATTTTAGGAGATTGGTATATCATTCTCTATATACTTCTCCTTCATCAAAAAATCTTTTTTATAGACTATGGAAGGATACGAGACATATATTTTAGACATATGTCTCTTAAATTTAAAAATTATGTCAAATTTTTTTTTTCAATATACTTTTTTATAACTAAGAGTTATATTAAAAATAAATTTTTTACTCACATTCTCTCTCGTAATATTTAAAATATTTTTAACAAAGTCGCCTAAGGGAACTCTCCAGCTGAGCAGGAACAAATCTGAAACAAAAGAGAGGCAAACATGGAAGATCAGAATGCAAAGAAGATGAAAATACTGTGCCTCCATGGATTCAGGACCAGTGGTACTTTCTTGAAGAAGCAAATCAGCAAGTGGGATCCTTCTCTTTTTCATCAATTTGACCTGGTAATATATCTCTTCCTTTTCACTTAGATTCCAAATCATTTCTTTCATACAAGGAAACAACCACAAGAAATAATATCAAATCCAACTGTTCATCATGGCAGGTTCTTCCGGACGGTAAATTTCCCGCCGGAAGTCTTCCATTGAAGGCATATTCCCTCCACCTTACTTTGAGTGGTTTCAATTCAACAAGGTATGAAATTTCCAGCTGTTGATACTCCTATGAATAGATATATTCATATAAAAAGAAATAACTTAGCTGCTGAACACACATCATTTAGAACTTTACGGAGTACACTAACTTGGAGGAGTGCATCTCATACCTTTGCGAATACATCACAACCAATGTCCCCTTTGATGGGCTTCTTGGCTTCTCCCAGGTACGCTTCCATGCTTCCTCTACAGTTCAAAGCTTTGATTTTTTTTTTATAATTAAAGAAAATGGTTAATTATAACTAATATAAGAGTTAATTGACTAATTTATGTAGATTAATGAGTATATAATATGAACTCGTCTTGAAGGGTTAGATTTGATCATAATTAATTGATCTATTTGACTTCTTTAATCTATTCAAAAAAATTAACTAACTCTTATATTAAAGAGTATGATTAACACAAAGTTTTCAACTGTATACTTACTGATTTGACCTCATTTAGCTAAGCGAAAGACATGATTTGTTCTTGTGTGTTTACCTGTAACCCAGGGGGCAACACTTTCAGCACTTCTGATGGGTTACCAAACACAGGCAAGTAGTTAGTTATTGTCATTTGATCTTTATAATGAACACTGAACTATTATACAATACTGAAGGAGGAGGTACATGGGGTTTTACAGGGGAAGTTGCTAAAGGAGCATCCGCCCATGAAATTGTTCGTATCAGTATCAGGATCTAAGTTCAGAGATCCGAGCATTTGTGAAGTTGCCTACAAGGACGCCATCAAGGTTAAATCTATCCACTTCATTGGGGAAAAAGACTGGCTGAAACTGCCTTCAGAAGAACTAGCCCCCGCTTTTGACAATCCCCTTATTATAAGGCACCCTCAAGGTCACACAGTGCCAAGATTAGGTCCTCTCTCTCTCTCTCTCTCTCTCTCTCTCCATAGCCAGTAAAAATCAGTTATATAAACAAGTCAACAAATTTACCTTGCATTGTATTTGCATGCAGATGAAGTGGCCGCCACTCAGCTGCGAAATTGGATCAAACAAGTGTTGCATTCAACCAGTGGTGTGTCAAACGGAAATAACGGAGAGAAGACATTGGAAGTGAAGGATAGCAAGGTTGAAGAAGAAATTAATAAGGAAGCTGAAGCAGTAGAGGTAACCCAAGTCTGAATATCTGAATGACCAGGGCCATGGCTTTAGCACTAATAAAGAGGGGAGGGGAATGCTTCATGCCCCAGGCAGACATCCTCAGCTTCATATTAATGAATGTTTCAGGAAAAATTATATTTAGCGATGAATTACAGGTTGAGTTTCACAACATAAATCTTACAATAATGCCTCATTATTTATTCACCCTCTTCAACTGACAGGAGGGGGATGGGGCCAACAGTTTAACAAACGATGAAGGATGTAAAAGAAACATGTAATTAATTAGGGAATTAAGATAAAAAAAATGCATTACATTTTTAGACAAACACAAATTATTATTTATATATAAGATCATACGTATCAGAGAGAACGTTATATATATAAAAAATGACTTGATGGAGTATAAATAATTCTAGTCATTTCTAGCTTAATTAATACTCCTTTTGGCCCTATTTATAAGCTTTAAATTATCAATTTGTATTGATAAAAAATTAGTTAAAATCAATATGTAAGGAATATATTTATTTTTTCAACTATGCCCTCATTTATAAAGAGTATAAGTAAGAGAGAATAGGTGTAAAAATAGATGAGAGAGAATGGGTAGAAATAATAGATGAAAGCGAAAGGGTAAAATTAGAAAAAATATAATAAGTATTTAGACAAACTCAAAATAAAATTTATAGAAAAGATGATACCTACTAAAAAAATTAAAGCTTATAAATAAGATTGTAGTGAGTATCAGTGGATCATGTCTGTTGAAATAATACTCATAGAAAGCAATATTTTTATATCAGCCGTGGCAGGTTAGAACTCATGTTGGCGCGCCTATGGTAGCTTTTTCCACCTTGTTAATACGAAGGCGGACCACTTGGCCGAAAGAGGAAAATAGAAGCATTCTGCTATTAATTAATTAATTAATTAATTAATTAATCCATTTTCTTTGTGTTACTGTTGCTCCATTAATTGAATGACGCCATTAACTAACTCTTGACAAACTTCACGCGCGGCTTCACGCAACTATATATAGCTCAAAAATTGAACTGTTCGTTTTGTTCATATTTTTATTTAAAAAAAAATATAATTATAAATTAATTTCCTCGCTACAACACAAAACAGAGTCACAAAACATAATAAATTACTAATAATTAAATATTTCGCTTGATGCGGGGTGGAGACGATGGAGGTGAAATTAACACGCATGGGCTCGCATTATATTTGCGAGTCAGAATAGTATTATATATATAAGCACCCCTCTAGTCAAGTACGCGTGTATTTTGTCAAAATAAATCGCTAGCTACTAAACAGAGTCAAACGACCATATCCTAAAAGCATGATCACAGCAAAGTCTTCATCTTTGTGAATCATTTGCCGCGCGCTATGTGTGAAGAATAGGGCTATAAAACGTTGGTAATCCATCGGATGTACTCTACAATCGAAAAATGCATCCCCTTATTAATTTTGTGCTTCAGCTTCTTTCTTTTCTGTCGGTTTCTACAACTTCACCGGCCCATATCGGCATTGGAATCGGACATGAGGGAAACACTGGCGCCGGCGGAGTAGCCAAAGTAAACGTGAGGCTGTGGTGTGGGAACAGGATCATGCGGAGTGCAGTTACTGATAGTGCCAACGTTAAAACCAGTGAAACAGATGGAGAATGTCGGGTCTCTGCGGCTTTCCCTATGAATCAGACACAACAAGCTCTTGTAGCAGACGTTCGAATCAAACCCGTCGTTAATGAAGGTCTCTTCGTTTATGTTTTATCTGTCACAGTTGTACACAGGGACCATCCTCTAGCCGGCGTTCAGCGAGGGAGGGGGCTGCCATGAATGAAAATCTCGGATAGGGAATTTAATTATTAATACCACATGAGACTTTTATGTGATTTTGTGCGCGCATATAATCCTGTAGCTACCGAATAATTGTGCCTCTGTTTTCTATTGCCAAAAACAGAGGACAACAGATTATGCTTTGCCTCTATTTTATTTGGAGGTAGCACCTATTTGGCGTCACTAAGCTTAGCTACAAGTGTAATTATTACTTTAGTTTTCCTGATTTACCCACATCGCTTTTGATCATAATAATTGCATCAAAATGGTTTTTACATGATCTTGATTGATAGTCAAATATACGTCAGAGACAGAGGCAAGAACCAAGAACACCTTTTTGCCAAGCTGGCATAACCTCGATTATCTAACTACTCTGAAGCGTGTTCTTCAACCTCGGAATCGTCGTCTTCCTAAATATCAGAAAGTGACAAGTATGGAGTGGAGGCCTGGAGGGTTTCCGGTTTGAAGAAGACAACAAGCTTATACATGCATGGGAAGGATAAGGTCACTGTTTCCTCTTTAAGCCTGATATTCCTAATATGCACATGCGTTTTTATATTTTTTAATTCAATGAAAATATAAAAGATATAGAATTAGATGACTATTAGAAAAGATAAGGAAACCGTTTATCTTCTTATATGTATCCTTCTTGATCTTCTAAAACAGTATTTTCCATTTCCAAATAATAATAATAGGCCCCATCAGAATCTAGTTTGGTGTTGAGCACTAATGTGATGAGCATATGAAGATTCCACAATGCCTAACATTATCACAATGGCTTAAATCAATAGTTATGGTTGTCACAGGACTCATAATCAATCTCAAAACAAAATCGATCGTCTATAAAATTCACCCTGAAGCTTGAGGGTTTTGCATACTCACGCAGTGCTTGAGATTTGAGATCCTTCAGTGATCTGCGTCAGTGTTGTTGAATTTAGGTTTTCAGTAATCGAGAGATGGCGATGGATCTGAGTCCGCAATTTTCAAAACAAGCGTACGGAGGTAATGGAGGGTCGTACTACAAGTGGGGTCCCTCGGAGCTTCCCATGTTAAGCCATGGCAACATCGGAGCGGGTAAACTCGCTCTCCACAAGAACGGCTTCGCACTTCCTAGCTACTCCGATTCCTCCAAGGTTGCGTCCGATTCCTTCAAGGTATCTATTATATTTCGCCTTTGATTATGTTTGTGCTCTGTAATTTCCATTATATAAAAAAGCGTCTTTTTCATTGGAGTGATCACGCATGATCTTTCATCATGATTTTATTATATTGAACTGTGGCTATATGATATGGGTCTGGTTCTGGTTTTTCTCCCAAGTCTTTGATTCTTGAAAAGTTTGAGGCGACTTGTCTGGTACACTGGGATTCAGTGGTTGAGTTTACAGTGGTGCTAATCACTCCTTTTAATTTATAATTTCTTAAATAATAAATTTCTTTTCACAGAAATAAAAATAAATTAACATTAAATCTGAACGATCTTGCTTGTAATTTTCTGATGAGCACTCTAAAACTCAAATAAGAGGTAAATGAAGTTTAACCTAATGGCATGTAAGTTCCAGTGGGAGGTTGAGCGCTAAAATAATAGTAAAAACATGTCAATCATCAATAAGTATTTCTTAACTGTGAAATTGTCTCTCTTAGGGAACGGTGTTGCTGGAATTGTGCTGCCTGAATCAGAAGGTTGTTGCCATTAAGAAGGGCTATGCCATAGCACTCCCCTTGGCGTTGTGACATGGTGGTACAATAAAACGACACCGAATTGATGATTCTTTTCCTGGGCGACACTTCAAAAGTTCACAAGGCTGGTCGATTCACCAACTTCTTCCTCACAGGTTCTGATGGGATCTTCACTGGTTTTTCCATCGAGTTTTTGGGCCGAGCTTGGGACTTGGACGAAAAAGACGTTAAGTCTATTGTTGGGAACCAATCAGGTAAAGGCATTGTGAAGCTTGAAGGCAACATTAACCTTCCCGAACCAAAGCAGGATCATCGTAATGACATGGTATTGAACTGTCTGGAGGCTCCATTGGACGTTGACATTGAAGGAGGTGGAAGGGTTGTGGTTTTGAACACAGAATCTTCCGTTGGTTGGAGAGGTTGGACTTGGTGCTGATCTGGTTAGGTTGGTTGGAAGTGCAATGTGCTCTCCTGGGTTTTCTTGGGACTTAGCCTTACAGGTTACTTATATTGTAAGAGGAAGTGGTCAGGTTGAGGTTGTTGGTGCCAATGGTGAGAGAGTGTTGAAGACAACCATAAAAGCAGGTTATCTGTTTATCGTACCCAGGTTTTATGTGGTCTCAGAGATAGCTGATCCTGATGGAATGGAGTGGTTCTCTATCATCACCACCCCCAAGTAAGTCTCTCACTATTTATGCTTCTATTTCAATTGCAGAATGATTGTGTTCGATGAAATTTATAGGAATGCTAATATTTCTGATGACGACTCATTGTCTGGCAGTCCTATGTTTACTCATTTGACGGGAAGTTCATCGGTGTGGAAAGCACTGTCTCCTACGGTTTTACAAGCAGCTTTTTATTTTTTATTTTTTTGTTACAAAATTTTTAGAAAGGGTTGGGCTCACCCACAATCTAAGGGCAAGGTAAAGTATCATTTCCTCCTAGGCGATACCAAAGTCGGGCAGGACGAGCCGTCTATTACCCTCAGGCGTAAATCTAAGTACCCAAGAGTTAGGATGCCTCCCAAGTGCCGCGACTGGAATCACAACAAAGTGGTATTCTCCAAGGATCAAACACGTTCTAAATGATCGCATGTCCCACTCTTTCGTCAATTGAACCCACAGACGATGAGTTGTTTAACAAGCAGCTTTGAATGTGGATTCAGGACTTGAACAGCTCTTCCGCCCAAAGAGGACGAATGATGCGAGCATGACCTTTCAGACAAGATAATGTCTTCGTATTTATAAAGAATTTTCTTTGTTTTCTTTGATTGTACTATTTAGATTCTGCCCATGGCTTAAATTATCACGTTTTATGTTTTTAAAGTTTGGCGGTGTTTGAACCATATTCAAGTTACTACAGGTTTCAATATATTCTTAGGCCATCCTGTATTTGTATTTTTAGACGTTTAAAAAACATTTTCAAGTGCATATGAAAAAACGGTTAAAAGTACCAATAGAAAGAAAGGAGCGCAACGATGTGTAACCAAATATACGTTCGTAACTTAAACACCGAAAGCAATTAGAAAAAGTCCAAGCAATGGAATGCTATGCGTAGAGAGATGGAAAGGCGGGGAATGAGATCCACTTCAGACAGCTAAAAGAATCATCATTTTCAGTTCGGTCCCACCTACATGTTACTGTGTTAGTGCATTTCAGACAGCCCTATAATCCAACAAAGATGATAGCCACATAACACTGCACAGCTGGAAACTAAAGTCCAAATCCAAACAGTTTAAAACTAAGTAATCAGTATGACAAGTTTTGATGGGTTTAAGATAATGGAAGCTACCCCAAGTGAAGCTGCTTTTTGCTGAGAGATGGATGGACGGTGATATTTGCTGAAAGTTTCAAGTTTTTACAAATTAAATAGAAGTAAATCACACCATGTTACATTAGGAAGAGAATCCACTTCATATCGAGGGAGATGAAACTATCCGAAGATGAAGGGCCAATTGATGTTCCAAATGCTCGATTAAAGAACATGAAATACAGACCCAGAACATTAAAAAAAACAGCTGAATTGCCTAATCTGCATCCATTTCTTCAAGAGCTGCCTTGGCTGCTGCCTTCGCTTCTTCCAAAAGTTCATCTGGGACCTAAGCATCGATATAATGGAATTAATCTTGTGCACATGGTATACTAATAAACTTTCAAAGATTATGGATGCGTTTGTTTAATCTGTTGCATGTTACACACACACACTAGTGTTAAAGCAGGGTATTTACCTTCACATGTTGGCGGTTTGATTCATCACACACCCAGCTCATTTCAAGTTCAAAGTCTTTATCCTTGGCCTCATCATGAACTCCGTAAATACTGCTTGCCACCAAAAGCAAACAATTTTGTTGTAAATAACAAGTTTAGTGCATAGAATGTCTTGGATAAATTAAAGCCTCCTCCCCCCTTCCCCTAACAAGTACAAAAGATCCCAATATCTCAGTTTTATACCCCACCTCACCCCCCAAAAAAATAGATCATACATTTTAATTGCCAAAAAGTTGGAACAAATTCTTACAATAAAGGGTTGTTTGGCATAAAAAATGAAAAAGGCATGAAACAGAAAATATAATGAAAAGTGTTTTTTTGAGGATGAAAAATGAAATGATCTGTCTTTATTCCAAAGAGATAATATAAAAAACCGTTGAACAGTAATCATTAGAGTATTAAAAGGAAAAAAGTAAAGAAAACAGAATCCAATTCCTCCCCCTCTACCAAACAGGCTGTCAATCCACTGGCAAGGCAGAATGAAACTCTAACGCTCCAGGACCATAATACTCTAGCATTCCAGAAACTATACAAGTTGAAAGTCACCCCAGCACTTTAGTACTGGTCAATGATAACCATCGCTTTCCATTTTCTGGACGAAAATTTAAAAACCTAAAACTTCATACTGCTTATGTTTACAACAACAAAAAACCTTATCTTACTAAGTGGGGTCAACATACTACTTATGTTTAATCCAAATAAATTACTATGTAAACACTACAGCCAATGATCAAGCTACTTACATCTTGGCTACCTCGATAACTCCCTGGCGGCAACTCATGTCAGAAAGCTTTAACTTCTCAATCTCTCTGCCAAAAGCATTGAGCAGAACAATTTAAAACCATATCGCTACAACTGGAATCTCAATATTACAATAGCAACAAAAGAATTTTAAGCAAAATAAAATAAAAAAATTTCAGGAACTAGTACAGCTTTATCTTTTAAAGATTTTTTTTTTGGATAATGGAAAAGAAAAGAAAACTACTATTTCTGTCCCCCAATTGCTATTTGTACATAAAATTAAAATAATACATATATTATTTAATCCAATTTCAAATTCAGGTTTTTTTGCCATGTTGCAGTCAATGTAATATTCCAGTGTGATAAATGAACTTTTCACTATGTACAGTGTATATGGGATAAAGATAGCACAATGAATGCATCCAGTGAGTACAATGGCGGGTTTCTTATTTGGATTCACACAATAACTACAAGATTTGAGAAAGTGAATTCTAAGTAACATTATAGTTTGCCTTCTTTAGTTAATTCTTTTCGCAAGATCAGAATAAGATCAAACTACAAGAACAAGAGGAAAGTTGCCCTCACACACTATTAACTGGTCTTATGGTTCTCACAACTTCACAGAACAATGCCCGCTGCACTAAAGAAATGACGTCTATTGCAATCTTGTCAAGGTACAGGATCTTCTTTTCAAAATTCTAAAACCCAAGATTTGATGCTTCATCACCTCAAAAGTATTATTGTTTTGGTACAGCATCACATTAATAATTACTACGAAATTATAAAACGGATCTCACTTACGTTTTAGCAGCCTGCCTGCCCTTCCCAATTGCTGCACCAAAATACCTCTAAACAAATGCCGAAACATAATCAGTAGAAAGCTACAAATGAACCTAATAAAAAATAATTTGAACAACATGCTAACTATTGCAAAGACATAACAAATATAAACTCACATAGGAAACACCAGATGGTTCAACCATGTACAGTTGTGGTCCATCTCTGTCATAACCTCCTAGTATGACACCACATCCAAAAGGTCTGCAAAACCATTATAGTTCTTTCAATACGGTGAACTATGAGGAAAAAAAAGTTGAAGACTATCATTGACACTCAATCAGATCTTGTTTAACCTGAGCCACCAATATAGCGTACAGAGGTGCACATAACTAGCCACACGATCAGCAAGTTCCTTGACGGGAATTTGCTCACCATAAACACTGAAAAGAAAAACTGAATGAACATATTTTCTTTTCACAAGTTAAACCAGCAAACATTTAATAATACCTCACAAATCTCAAGGTATAATGTCATTACAGTTTTCATTCACCAGTTAATCAGGGCAATGCACAACATAAATAATGACCTTAGGATAACTTACAAAGAAATGAGTTTATTATAAGTAACTCCTGCCTTCAGTCTTGAAACATGGATGTTTAACATTAAAAAGATACTAAGCAAATGTTTGTTGCACTTGAAATGTTTACTCATTTATTTCTAATTATACTCAATTACTCAGTTCAGTACCTATCAACAGAAATGCAATGATTTGTCCATGACACCTAATACTCAAGATGAGAACTTATAACTAAGCTGAAATACACTATACAGTGATTCAATCAGCCCATATATCTATCATGTCAATGACTTATCAAAAGAAAATAGAGAAAGTATTAAATCGTTCAGAATACATAAAAAATGCAAAAATAAATAAATCAAGGGACAATCTTCAAATTTTGCAAGGAGCACAATACAAAACCTTTCATAGTTAGTTGCTTCTGACTTAGCCCTGGCAACAATTTGCCTCCCATCAGCTGCTAATCCTGCCACCGCCTGAAATTGGAAGAATATTATGAATACATTGACATAAAAAGTTTTTACATAGTATGAGGACGGGAATATAAAAATCAGGGCTATGAACCCTCGAGATGAACTTGATATGAAACAATAATTTGCATAAACACTAAAACAAATTGAGTTACGTAGTTTTAACCTTTAGCCTTTATTCTAAAAAGCATGAGTATAGATGCATTCTTGTGAATTCGCTGTGAAAGTGCATATTTGGACCCCACCCTCTTCAGGGAGAGAAGCTTCACGTCTCGCATCAAAGAGTTTTGTGTGTGTGTGGAAGAGGGTGGGCATAAGTAGACATTCAAGATGTTTGGATACCAATTGCTTAGGTGTTTTTAACCTATAGCTTTAGTCCCAAAAAAATCCAGTTCCAGTAAATGCTACTTATCAAACAGAATGTCATTTTCTTCAATCTCAATAACTCACTCAACTATCACCATTTCTTTCAGCAATCTCTAGTGCTGCTATACAGGTTCAATCAGCCATCAGCTAAAAAATCTAGGATTTTATCAATTCTCGCACCACTTAGCAAGTTAATCGAGGTCCTGCTTAAATGAGAAGGCATATAATAGAGGTCTCTTTCACGTATGCACTCTATGGTTATTGGACCATGAAAATGATTAAAAGGAACAGATAACAAGATGTGAAAGAACAGAACAGTCAGGACTAAAGTAAATATCATAGTACCATGCCCGAGTGGCGATGAACAGAGTGTATTCTTCTATTGGAACCAGGCAGCATCATCTTGGATGGAACAAGTTTCTCGACCCCCTAAAATTACGTTAACGCCATAAAAAAGAATAATACATAGATGCTAAAAACATGAGACCAACACATTTATAAAATATCTACCATCACAATTCCGTCCTTGCATTTGATACCGATAACAGTCCTGTAACAAAAGTGTTGAGAGTAAGATCCCCAATGTCTACAATCCAACAAATCATGTTCTAGGCATTGGCAAGCCAGGGGGAAACATCGTATTTACTTCTGAAATTTCTAGTAACATGCATAAAAAGAAAACTCAAACAGTAGAGGAAGCGGCGGCCGTGTACCCGCTGTTGTCGACGGCTTTGGCGGCATACTCGATCTGGAAAACTCGGCCATCGGGCGAGAAAGTAGTGACCGAAAGATCGTAACCTGTTCCGATGCTACTCATGCTCCCCAACGATCAATTTGCACTAAATCTTCGTCGTGATCGAATGTCGCTCCGCCTTCCCCCTGGAGCCCTACTAGAGCATACAAATAAGAGAGGTTTTGCCTTTCGCCTCAAGAAAATGGCAAAAAGCTTTTTCCTTTTTTTTTTTTTTTTTGGGTTTAACACATTTAATGACATAAGTGAGATTAAAATTTAATAAATATTTTATTACGTGTCAACATCTTTTTTCACTGACTAGGGCTTCTTAGTTCCCCGCAGAGTTCCGTCTTTAACCATTTTATACCCTCAAATTACACTCGGGACAATTACACCTTGTTTAGATTGTGAGAAAATTAAGGAGAAAAAAAAAATAAGAAAAGAAATAGAGAAGTTTCTCATGATAGAATAATGGAAGAAAAGTAGAAGGAAAAAAAGGTTGGGGAAAAAATAAAGAAAGAGCTCATTTTCTAACTTTTCCTCTTACACTCCACTTTAACTATTTCATTTTTATATTATATTTTTACTATTTATTAATAATACTGAATAATAATATAATTTATCTATTTATTTATTTATTTATTTTTTGATAAATTACATTTTTTTGACAAAAAAATATTAGTTTTAAAATATAATAAAATGAATATATATTTTTATCAAATAATTTAATTTTAAATTGTTTGATAATGATAATGTTGATATGATTTTTTCTATTGTGATATTTAATTTAATTTTAAATATAATATATTTTTATATATGTGTAAGGATGTTTCAGTAATTATTTTTTTTTCATTTATCAAAACAAAATGGATGATAACATCTTTTTAATTTTCTTCTCTCTCTTCCTATTTTCTTTCCTCCCATCGAAACAGAGCATTAAGGATGGAAATAGGTTATATTACGCTAAACTTTGATTAATCAGGCCTAAGCCATGACAAGAATATAAAGCTTAAATATGCTTGAGCCTGTATACAATTTTTTTTAAACTCTGTGCTTGAGCTTTTAAAAGGCTTGCTAGGCTTAAAGGTTTTTTAAAGGAATACTTATAATGTAGACCTCTAAAAAACTTATTTGTTTTAAGGCTTATGATAAGTAAGCTTTGAGCCTACTAAAATATATATTTATATAAGTTCTTAGTAAATTTTAAAATTTATATATTTATAAATAAAAAATTCTAAATAAATTTTGAGCCTATTTATAACACACACACACATATATATATATATATATATATATATATATCTATATAAAGCTGATTAGAAGATACTTAATCAAAACCTTTTTAGTTGGATTGAATGCTTGATGTATTGATGCCTTGATGGTTTCACTCTTTTAATAGGCATCTTTGATATTTAGATAATCGTGTTTGCTTTTGGCAAAGTCCCTTCTTTGTTGGTATTTGATGTGTTTGGATCTATTGCTGGGGGTTAGGCTATTATTCTGAATTTCTGATATTTTCTTGGTTTTATCATTTTCGGGTGTTTGGATCTATTACTGGGGTTAGGTACATAATTGCTACAATTCCTGAAGTAGGACGGGGACCGCGTTCGAGCATCGACATTCATGGAGGTGCTTTGACAGAAGGACTCCTAACATTTGCAATTGTCTTCATCTCCCTTGGCCTTGCCTCAAAACTTCCTGGAAGTTTCTATAGGAAGACTTGGATTTCCAGCATTTCCAAGCTAACACTTAATTTATTTGGCTCTGATCTAACGGGAGGTGTTATGAACCCAGCCTCTGTGAGTGCTTTTTTTTCATCTGTCGTTACTTTGTACAGAGAACTTCAACTATTGAAATCATTGAAAGAAAGACAAAACTCAAATCGGGCATGTTTTAATGCATCTGTTATCAAATTTTTTATCAAGGAAATTGATTATTCATATAGTTCTCCACAAGCCATATCTTTATTGGGAATCCTGATAGTAAATTCCTAAGAAAGTTTCTCAGAATATAATCCTGGAAAAAATACATTTGTTTGCTTCTTCTTCTTCTTTTTCCAATTAGTTGTCATCTGCTAAAAAACTTCGTTTGATCTCCTCAGGTAATGGGATGGGTTTACAATCGAGGGGATCACATTAACAAAGAGCACATCCTTGTATACTGGGTTGCCCCTGTAAAGGCAACTCTACCTGCAGTGTGGGTATTCAAATTGCTAGTTAAGCCTGCAACACAGGAGAAAACCGGCACAAAAACTAAATCAGATTGATGAATATCAAGTGCTAATTCTCTGATTGCTTCTGGCTTTCAATTAACATACTTGAAGATTTGGGGATTCTGGTGTATACATGTATTCATCAGGTGGCTAACATGTAATCATCGTTCCATATGCTTTGCACTATGAATGATGTGTGTTGATTTGTAATTATGGCTAATGCCCTGGCAGCTCTGCCATTTCTCTGATTGTATCAACTTATGCCCTTGTACATTGTTGTGCTTGCAAAATGCATATGCGCTCGTGTTCATGTGCTAACTTGTTAAGCATGATATGTTTTTGGTTTGACAAAACAAAGAAGCAGAGAATTATGGTTCACTTTGTTGTGTCTATGACCTTTAGTGCTTGATTTGGTTTTGACAAAGAGAAATACACAAGTAAACATTACATGAAAAGGAAAAGAAAAGAAAAGCGTCAAGTTAATGAAAAATACTTGGTTAAACTTTATACGGAAAAAGGTTTAAGGGAAAAGGCAAAATATTCAAGAACGATATCCTCCACTGTTTTTGCCTCCTTACTCTCTTCACCAAGAGAGTAAGTTGGCGGTGGTGGTACAGGCACTTATAGAGAACATTCACTCTAGATCTTGGTGAAGGGTTTGGTGGAAGAAGAGGAAAGCAAATCTAGTATGGTAACTATCGTAAACTTATCCGAACAATCTGTATGCATTATCTTAAACACAAGGTAGCATTTACAGCTTACAACTAACACTCATCTGACCTTTATAGTAAACTTTGTGTGCAAGTTCAGCCTATGCAGTACAGCATTTATGACCAATGAACTTGCGAATGGCCTGTTTGGATACAATTACAGGGAACTGATTGCTGCAGAAAGATGGAATTGCAGCTTAACTTTGGCTATTCCTTTTATCAGCTTCCTTAACTGAACTTGTTTCATTCACTTCAGTGGACCTTTGAGCGGATTCTCTGTCATCATCTTCAGCATGGGAAGTTTGCATAGATTCTGCCAGTTCATGTTCATTTGTAATGCTTTCCAAATTTATCACCGGGGTATCAAAGCTTTGTGCCGAGTCTTTCGCATCTTCTTCAACACTGTAGAATGGATCAAAAGAAGATCGTCCTTCTAGATCTGCAAATTTCATATCCTCCTCCAATTTATCAAAATCAAAATTCCGAAAAATTTCAGGGATTGGAATACCATCATCCTCGGCAAGCATAGATCCTCCTAATTCGATGTCAATCTTCTCATTTTGGTTCATACTTATTTCATTTGGAGTCACAGAACCAACCATCACAGGTTCATCCACCGGCACAAATGATCGGAAGTCATTCTCTGAAAGGGGTATTTTGGAGCAAAGTGTTTCCTTAAAATTTCTGAGAATTCCCTTATTGTATGGATTTGCCTTCTTATCATATCGATAACGGAAGTTCTCATAAGTAGTCTGTATGAAATCAAAAATTAAATGCATAATTAAGATTGACCGTAGCATCTATCTAGAGAAAAAACATATACAGAAGACTCAAAATAAGCTAGTCATATTATAATCAACACAAAAAAAGTAGATCCTCTTTGTAATGTTAATAAATAATAGCTCACTCAAGATAAGCACACAAAAAGAATTAAAAAACGATCATAGTTCAGCTTAAACCTCTCAAAACAGAATTATAATTATCGCATTGTGTATTCATGGGAGCAGCTATATTGTATGGACAAACTCAACATGAAGACAGCATTAATGATCGAGTAAGTACTATGCAATCACATTCAGGGTTAAAACTTAAAATAATTGAAGTTTCAGAGGCCACAAAGAAACCTCGCTAATTCGGAAAGGAGAAAATGATAAGCAAGAAAAAACAGGTATTGATCAAGTTGCTAAGACATCCTAATTTAATATGCTTCTAACTGTTACTCCATATGATGCATAACATGACCGTAGCTATAGCAGTATAGATTTTACGCTTCCAACTAAAAGAATTAGCCAAACAAGCAAGCCCTAAGAAAAATTATTCCCCTAGCACCTGAACAATAAATTGAGATGGAACAAGCATCTTAAGTAATTGGAGTATTGGACCTTCTTTACATTTTGAGTAAGATGGTCACCTGATTTGTGCAAATGAGGTACAAATGGAAAGCTGTGAGGCCCCCAACAAACCAGACTGCTATGAAACAGTATATTATGAGAAAATCTGACACATAGTCTTGTTTTATTGCCTTCCCAAGGTTAACACCACTCAGGGCAAGATTGATCCAAGAAAACACAAAGACATATATGCACAAAATGGTTGACGTTGAAATAAACAAGAAGAAGAACCGATAGTTTCTCTGCAATTATATCAACATTTAAGTCAACTGTTAGTCAGTCAAACAAATTCAGAAAATAAGAAGTGTCTCTTATTTAAAACATTTTTATTAGTTTACAAACGGCATAAAAATGAAACTTTGTACTTGAATGATTTTAACTTAGGTCCTCTGCATTTCTTGCCTAACTGCACAGGGTAAATTTGGAGAGAAAGAGGGAGGAAGAGAGAACAGCCACTTCCTGTCTTCTCCTCTCAGTCTCTTTTACCGCATCTCTTGCAGTACTGTGGGGGATTCAGTTCAAAACGTTGTTAAGCTTCATTTTTTGCAGCATAGTGAACTTACTATTCCAATGCACTGGCCAACCCAGGGGCAGTGATGATCAAATCTCTGGACACAATTGTTACAGATGGAGCAATGAGAACATCGAGGCGGGCGATAAAGCAAACATGAATCACAGAACTTCACTTTAACTGTGTGACCATTAACTGTTACATCTCTAGTCCGAGGCAGTTTTAATTGAGGGGTTGTACCATTAATCCATTCCATGGAAGGGGTAGGTAAATCAAATGCTTCATCTGACTCAGGAGGCCTTGTATTCCTAGGGACAATTCCAGGATCTCTTCCGGAGATCAGGAAGAGGAATGCCAAATCCTGCATACGAGTTTTGCATGGTGTCAGCTTTTACTTTCAAATTAAGAAAGGAGGCCTCATCATAGGTTATAAGCAAATGGTAAAATGCTAAGGATCAAGGGTAATTCAATAATGAGCAAGAGAATGAAATATGCCACAATGTTTATAGAGTCAAAGCAAAAAAAAGATGGAGATCTGAGATTCTTTTTTTGGTTTTTTTTGGGGGGGGGGGGGGGTGAGCAAGTTAAGTGGGCAAAAAGAAAAATAGAGAATACATGGGCTGATAACTTTCCAGTAAATTCCAGCAGCTGTTAATCTAAAGGCAGAAATAATGAGAACTTACCAAAATAGTCAGAACTAAGCATGTAGCCAATACAGGATACGAATACGCATCATCGGCGTTCTTAGCATCTTTAATATTAATATATATCTTTACACAAAATGCAATTGCAGGTCCAGCAATTAGTAGTGTGGTAAGAAACAAGGAAGCTACATCAGGGCCAAAGACAAGTCTGCCACCACAAAAAAATCTCTGGAAGAAAGGCAAGAGAAAGCTAAATTAGTCAAATATAACATATACTTGATATTGCCTCTAAATGTCCATCGTGCTTCAATAAATATATTGTTTACAAGCTCAAAATATACATAACCATGCCAAAACACTAAGAAAATTAAATGATCTCGGAGGAAAACCAAATACAGACTTCAAGTTAAACTGGTACCCAAACTACTTTAAAATATAAAAACATCACGGATTCACAATTAACATCCGTAAATATTAATTTATAAAACAGGAACATGAGAGTGATAAAGGAAAGAAATACAATTTGAGAGACAATAAGATATCCTACGAGCAAATGATTGGAAATAAGAGAAAAACTAGTCAAGAGGCTAAAAGATACACGATCTTTAACTACAGCCTTAGGAATAGAGGCATAAGGGAGGAATAACAATTATGAAAAGTTAACCAGCTTAAATTAGGACTTAAAGTTGCAGTTTCTGTCAACCAAAAACAATACAAGCAATTAGGACTTGTAGTCTGCTATATGAATGTTGTTAGCAAAACTGTTGTATATTTATTGTGGCCAAAGCTTAACCAAACAAAAAGAGAGAAAAGCATCAATTCAAAGTTCCATGATCAGGGGACATCAACTATGTACACTGAGGGATAATGCTGGAAACTACAGAAACGCTCTTCTAAGGACCAAATAAAGCAATCTTAAACATCAAATTCAACGACTAGCAGATTAAATAAAAAGAGATCGAGAAAGAACTCATTTCAGTTCACAGTGAGCCTAATTGATTTACTTTTCCATGAAATTAAAATAAACATAGAAAAGCTATATTTGCTCGTTATCAGTCACTGTTGCATAATCAGTCAACTAATCTTGGTTTTACTTTCCCAGGAGATGGGACTTGTTTAAACACTACAGTGCTTTCCAATCAGATCGATAAAGTTGTATTCGTAATCCATTAATCTACTGAGAGAAAAGAAAGTTGACGAGGGGACTCCAAAAATGCAGTATTCGCAATATAATGGAGTTTAAAAAGAAAGAGACAAGAAGCAACAAATCAACATAAAAAGCAAAAGCTAAAGCTCAAGCATAGGAACCAAACAAAAAGGCATAGAAAAAACACACGTTACTCCCCCTCCACACTTGGTAGAGCCTCCTATGTTTCCCGTTCTGGGTCATACTGGCAGAAGGAGAAGAAGGCCCCATGTACCGATTCCTGTTCCCAACCTAAACTAGCTTTTTCCCAGCACAAAACACATATCCAGTTCCAACCATTCAGCTTTGAACCCAGAAGTGGCCAGAGACGTTCAAATTTCCCTCACAGCCGTCGAATCAGTGAGCTTGAGAATCGACATTAAAAGTGACAATGCAGATAAGAGAGAAGAAAGGGGCGGTGTGGGATCAAAATCGAGAAGACGTGGGAGGAAATATTCTGGGAGAGTGATGATATTCGCACACGAAACGAAGTTTGGGTGTCTCTTTCTGTCAATGAAAAGTGATGGCTGCTTTGAGGATAATTGGGTGGGCGGACGTTCCAATCCTCGTGGCCTTCACGCGCTTCGTGATTCCCTCATTCCCGCTGGTCCTAGTTGATTCCGTTTACAAAACGATACGCTTTTTTACTAATATATCAAATCATATTCATACGAATCTTAGGTATGTGGGGTGGCACAACTTTGCCCCTAAACACTACGTGCTCTCACAAGCTCAAATGTTCTTCTTTTTGCCCTTTCCCATCACACGCAAACTCAATTCTTCTTTTGATAATAAGTCAAAAATGATATTATGTTGAAAAGATAAGAACAACGGTTATAGTATAGCAGAAGAAAAGGGACAGAAACAGGAATTTTAAAGAGAAAAAAAAAGGAGGATGGGAGAGCAGTGAAATTTTGAACCAAGATGAGAGACAATTTATTCAATTTGTATTATATTATAGTTTCAAAAAAAATAAAAAATTGACGTTTAAATGAACTAAATTGAGTGTGAACAGCTAAAAATCTCTTTGATTATACTTGGAGGAATCCAAAATGATTGTTGTTGATAGCTACACGGCAATTCTATGTAATTGGCAAGAAATTTAAAAACTTATACTGTTGTTCATAATTTTCATTGTCTTGAGACAGCTCATATCCTGCTTTTAATAAACATAGTTTATATCATCGACAGGAATTTGACAGCTTTGCGTGTTTGTGACTCGTCTTACCTCATGCTAGGCCAACTAAATTTTCTGTGTCAAAATGGACCATTTTAGACTAGTGCTTTTCTATTCATTATTAATCAATACTCAATAGTTACACACTTGAGCAATATTTTTTTAAAAAATAGTTTAAAAGATAATATGAACACTACGCATTTAAGAAAAAAATTCGAGGAATTTTTTTTATTATAATCATCCCAACATAAAATAAATACGAGAAGTACGAGTTTTTGAGATAGTTAGATTCAAATATCTTATTAGCAATTACTTCATTAGTTTAAGTTTGATATTTGTAAACTAGTTAACTGATTACTCTCTCATTATTTGGATAAAACTAGCATTTTAATTTAAGAAGAATTTGAACAACTAAGTTTCGACCAAACAACTAGCGTCTTGGAGAGAATTCTCATAAAAATTCAACTGAACAAAAAAGAGGAACGTCCATGTACATCAAGTAGTTTTTTTTTTCCTTCTAGAAAATCCCACTCTTGACACATGCGTGGGAATGCTTTTTCACAGATTTGGTTCTGATCTACCAAAAAATTTCTAAACAGTATCTATGTTTTCTTAGATATCCAAACTAAAACAACAAGCAAGAAGCTGAAATGTCTTCTCAGAGAACCCTGGAAGATGTAGACCATGCATCATAGTTATAGGCTCTCGCATGTCCCGCAATGTCATGAGTTGGATGAGCCAATTTACAGTAACTTGTCAATCTTATGCTTTCATGCAGAGAACAGAGGAATGCCCATTGTCTATTCAAAACCATATATTGTCACCTCACTCATCTGCAAAATCTGAATTCTAACCTTAAAATCCACTACCCACAAATCTCTTCACATATGCTCGACTTGACCTGCATCATAAATCAATGAGGTAGTATTGTTACAGCAAGGTAATCCTGAATTGCAACTAGGGAAGAGGAAGAAACCTACCCTTTCCCCCTTTTCCGTAAAACCTGAATCTACACTTGTATCTACAATAGAAGAATCTTGTCTTTCTGAAATAAGAATATTTTGTTCCGAGACAGAAGAAAACACAGCACAAAACAATCATTCTAATGAGAAACTGGTTCATTAGATATGCTAACAAACTTACGAGTTGATTATTGAATAGCTAGACTTCAGCTTTAGCTCTTAAAATTGTTAAAAAATCACAAACTCATTGCTCGTTAGTTTCCAACATTCTTGGCCACTTGACACAACAACTAGTGGACAATAATTTTGGTATTTTTAGGAACTCATGCTCACTAAATTTCGAGATCTAAAGCCAACTTTGCCTACCAACACAAATTTAGAAGCTATTAATCAGAAGGAGACAATTCAGCAGTACGTAATTCCTTCATCATCAGGAAACAGGAAACTATATTTATCAGGATTCAGGATAAGTCCTCTAGTTTTATATGCTATAACGATCTCAGCAAATTTATCTTGTACTTCTCTTGTGTCGCAGCAATCAAAGCGAGAAACCAATTTGAAAAGGATTTTACAAGTTATTGATCGTTCCCAGAAAATATCCCAATTTCCCATTAATAATCGACTGTCTAGAAGAATATTTACATTTGCATAAGGGTACTACTGTGCTCCACAGAGGGCATTGCTATACACAGAAGCAAACGTCAAAATGCTACCTTTGTCTTTGAAGAACCAGCTATGTAATCTGCAGGAGCTACTTGTCCGGTTTATCCTGCTCAGCATCTACTCCTACTTTGGAATTCCATCGGGAATATTTTGATTCTTGATCAGCATGAACGAAAATGTTAAATGGTGCTTCTTTATCTTTTGCCTTCTTCAAATTATCCACGTCATTGTAATCCAAATCTTGTAAAACACTTGGAAGTCGATTGTCACCATCCTTGCCATTCTTTGTTCCCATGTCAAAGTTAAATTGTTGTTTTGACTTTTGGTTCATAAAGCCTCTTCCAAGATCTGAAGTAACGGACTCAATTTCTGTATCTTCTTCTGTAACCCAAGCTCTAAAATTGATCACTGAAGGTGGAATCTTTGAAAAGGATAGTTCTAAAAAGTTCTTGATTATTCCCTTTCTATATGGGTTTTCCTTCTTATCATAGCGGTACCGGAAATTCTCATAAGTTGTCTACATAAGAGAAAGAAACACCAGTGCCAACAAAATATGAGAATAATATATATTGTAGGTCTTAACAGTCAAGACATGTACAATAGAGTCAAATTTGAGAATTACATATACAGTGAACACCCGAGGCAAAAAATACAATATAGAACATGTGTACAACAAGAAATCTCATATTTTAGGATGAAATATAGAAGCATCTTTCATATCTCCACGTCTTCCTTGGAAAATAGCAACAAGTTTAATCAAGAATTTATCTCTATCTCGTGGACAAGTTGGGTTCTATTGTTTTCGTCCCACTATATTTGATATAACAGCCGACATTCAGAAGAAAATAGTCATCATATTATATAGTCTAGCTAAGCTGAAAAATTGTATTTTCTTCTTTTTTAATCTGTATATTCGTTACTTTTTCTCTCGAATCCCATTACAGTAAAGAACAGACAAGGGTGACTACATGCATGCATCAAAATAACCTATATATGGAAATTCTCTTATTTCTAACAGCAGCCATTAGAAGAAAAAAGACCCAAAACAGAAGGAGAAGCAAGAAGAATACCTGGTTGGTAGAGATCAAATAAAGATGGAAAACTGTAAGCCCGCCCACAAACCAGATGACTACGAAGCAATATACAATAAGAATAATTGATATAGCATCGTGTGCCATGTTGTGCCCAAACTTGCCCTTTTTCCGACCAATGTTAATCCAAGAAAAAATAAATACATATAAACACAACGTGGTTGTCGATGATATGAACAAAACGAAGAAGGGATAGTTTCGCTGCAACAACATGAAGATGAGAAACAGTGTTAGATGCAGCTAAAGGAGGGGGAGCGGCATTAAGAGATAACGAACTGCAAACAGAAAAATGAAAGAGACCGATCGAGCTATCTAGCGCTATCTAAGCCTACTTCTGTCCCATGAGATTGAGGGTGGCTTTGGATAACTTACCGCTGCAATACACTGACCAACCCATGGGCAATGGTGATCAAACTTCTGTACACAGTTGTTGCAGATAGAGCAATGTGATGCTCGCGGTGGACGATACAGCAAGCAAGTATCACAGAACTTCACTTTCACTGTATGGCCATTGACCTTCACATCCTTCATTCTAGGTAATTTTAGACTGTTGGAATTATAATTTAACCACTCCATAGATGCTGAATTTATGTCAAGTGGATCATCTGAATCAAGTATACGTTTATTTCTGGGGATAATTCCTGGATCTCTACAAGATGTCAAGGACAAAAAAGTAAAATCCTGCATCATCCATTCAAATGTCAGATTCTAATATCAAGGGTAGGAAATGTATTCATTATTGCCAAGAAAACTTCATAATTTTACCAACCAAAAATGTGAGAACCAGTCCTCCAATCAATACAGGAAGGCTAAAGTGAGGATCATCTTTAAACGTTAACAGCATTCTTATGCAGAACAAAAGTGCAGGACCTCCAATCATGAATGTTGTTAGAAAAAGAGACTTTGCATCCCGACCAAAGACTAATCGTCCCCCGCAGAGAAATTTCTGACATGATAATTAAGAGAAGCTTTCATCAGAAACTGCCCATATAATGTCACATCAACATGTTAATTAAAAAAAATAGAAAATTCGTTGCAAATGATCAATGTCATCAATATCAATATAACATGAAATCTATAACGAATTGCACTGTTGATAAAAATAATTCCTTCCGTGTCTAGTTCCACGAGTAGGAAACCAATTCAAAGGAGAGAAGGAGAACTGAAGAAGGTACATTGTTTCCCTTCCAAACTTGGTAGAGCCTTCTGGGTTTAGGCTTGGAAGGTTCAACAGCCACGGCCAAAGGATCGGAGGGAGAGTGGCTGCTGAGACTACTCATAACGGATTAAAATTCCCAGACGGCGGCCAGATTGTTGTTATTGCGCAATGATCTCCTTTCTTTCGCAAAAACCCACACCACTTGCGTTGTTTGGAATGGGCGGGTTTTCGTTTACCCCTCCGGGTCAGCGAATGAAATGAGATCAATTGGCCATAGCTTTGGGAATTTTCTTTACATTCGTCTCGTTCTTACAAATCTCAGCCACCCCCTCTGCTTATCTCTCATCTCCGTCTCTCTCTCCCTAAAGAAACCAGCACCAGTCCCAACGGCTTCTCTTTCCCGCCGCTTTTTTAGCGGGCACAACTATTTTAGAATATAACTTCATCGATAGATCCATCGAATCAAACTTTTCTATAACGATACCAAAGATTCTTTTTACTGACTCCTATTCATATTTCTCCCTCCTCCCCATGGGTTCCGTCGTTTTGCATATTAGCTGTTCATTACTTATATGCTTAATCTTGTCTGCTCTTCACTAACTGATTTTTTAGATTTTGATAATTTTTACATGGCAAAATAATCATTAATATTGATATTTAGTTGAAAATAATTGTTATTATTTTTGCTTGATATGACTTTTTAATTTATTAATAATGTAATGTTAAGATTGTTATTCAACATAAAAAAAAAATGTTTATTCTTGCTAATCAAGGAGGAATAAAATTAGAAAGAGAGACGTAATAAGATTTAAAAAAAAATATATATTTTGAATTTTGAATTTTTTTATTTTTGCTGTCATTAACTTACCATATGTAGTTTCTAAGAATCTCTACTTATCAACGCTCCAATAATCAATTTCAATGTTTCAATAAAAAAAGTGAAAATATAATTTTCATTTTTTTTGCCTAAAAGTATTAGTTTTCTTGAGATTGTAACTTTTATGGACATTGGAAGCGCATGATACATTTTTCTATCTTCTAAGAAATTATAAGAAGTTTAATGCATTTATAATTTTATTGAAAATATCTGAAGTAATCAGAAGATAACAGACTCATTTTGTATTCGCATGGAGAGGTTGTACCAAAAATAAAATTCACATTCCTAAGCCCAGCCTTACAAATCATGATGATTTTGAAATTGACAGCAGAAGACTAATATTCAATTAATCAATTCACAGTCCTAAGTTTTTTGGCCAAAAAAAATCGCATTCCTAAGTCCATCCTTAAATATTACATTACACAGCTCTTCTTCAGAAAAACTTCCAGAGAGAGGAAAAGATACATCTTCTTATCTGTCATCGCTCCAGCTGATAAAGAACATGACAATGGCTTGAGACCTTGAGTGAGAGATTCTTCTTTTATCCTCTCATTTTCATTTTCTTCTTCTTCTTCTCGGGTCTTCCTTCTTTCTCAAGCACTAGATTTGAATCTCTCCCAAGTATGATTTTGTTATGGAAGGTCAAAAAAAGGAAAGTGTCAGTATACTTAATAAGCAAGAGAGTCAATACAGAAATAAAAGACAAATCAATTTCCATATCTGAAAATCAGTAGATAATTAATCAACAAAAATATCCCCCGCATTTCACCGATCCACATAAGCATTCCTTTTTCTTGTGGCTCTCTTCTGTGAGGGACTGAACTATCCCATAATCATAGGTTAACCCTGTCAAAGGAGGGATGTGTCTGATTGCATGAAAACCAATGTGGATATCAGACTGCTCTGTGTTTGTGCGTAAAATGGGATGCCATGACACATTTGGAGAGCAATTATGGTTCATGAAGCCAGAAACATTTCTATCATTTCTCACAGTTATATAGAGTGAATATGGAATCTTAGGGCTTCAGAATCACTTGGAAAGATTTCCAGTTGCTGATAACTTATTGTACAGTCAAAAACATAATCATCATCATTATTGTCTATGACTTCTCCTGCATACTCACATACAAAAAGTTCCTGCACGAATGGGATCCCAGGATCTTAGACCCCACCCTTTGTTTAGTCTTTGAACACCTCCAAACGAATCTTCAAGCCGCCTTGTGAAACCCGGTTTCGACAACTAGGAGGGCACTGACAAGAAGGTCCACATTCATATATCACAGATTTTAAGTCCATGAGTACCCCATTTGCAGAATAAAGCAGATAACCTCCATTCTTTTGAAAGCAAGTACAGCTCAAATTATTATTACAAGGTACGCAACCACCAATACAGTTACATCCAGTAGACGGTTCTTCCGCAGAATATATTATTGGTTTCAGATTCTTAAGAGTAGTACAGTAAGTGAAACATGTAGGACCCTTCTCATGATCAACATCACTTACAAGACAAACGGGTAAATTTGTGCCCCAGAAGTAAGATCAGGTAATATAAGCCCGGTTCTCAAAGTAGACTTATCAGTCCATTGCTGAATTGATTTCCATATTATATATCCTTCAGGCTGCCCTGGCAACCTGAGTAATTTACACTTAAACACATTGAAACCAGATTTTCTTTTCTCCACCCAAGATTCTTGGATCTTGTAAAGGCCATCATAGACATATACCTTTGTTCTGGAATTCATAGATTCCTTCAAACCCCTTGTGACCCTTACTTCATTGCCTCGATATAGACTCTTTTCTAATGCAAGATTCCCTCTTTCAAGCTTCTGATCACACTGTTCTTTACTCTGGCAAGACCCACCTTGGCCACTGTAAATCAGCACAACCCCATCATGAATATTATGTTCATATCCTCCAGATGATATGATACTGATTGCTAACGGTTGATCTTCTTGACTAATTTTGACGCCCATGTAATCAATTCCAGACATTGATGGAGCATGCAATCCCACTACGCACAATTCCATTCTGAAATAGAAAATATCTCCAACTTCAACACCAGGTACAGTTCCAACGCATCTCTCTTTATTAGTCCGAAGTCCTTTGCTCAACATAACAGTTCCTGCTCTTAAATCAGATCGCTTCACGACTGCTACATCCCCTTCTTTTCCCTCATCAATTTGTGCAATCTTTCTTCTCAGTACTTCATATATCATAAGTGTATATATGCAACTGAGTCCTTAACACTGTTAGGTTCATTTAATTTATCCATAACTAAAGGATTGATTGCTTTGAGAATATCATCAAACAGTTTATCTTCATCGACATCAGCTGATGCAGCACCACCATCCTGCTTTCCCTTCTTCTTCTTCTTCTGGGACCTGCTTACTTCTCTTTAACCTCCATGCATCTCAGAGACTCTTTGGTTTCCCATGTCTTCATTTATAGAAGATGGTGTTCTAAATGAACTGATTGGAACTGCTCTCTATATATGGTTTTGATGAGAGAGCCTCTGGGAGTCCAGCGAGGAGAATAATGGATAGAAAGGAGCCATCCCAGGTGGAGAAATAGAAACAAAAGGAGAGATACCGTAGGATGTTGAAGATGAAGAAGGGTTCGATGGTGAAGGGAATACAGGAACAAGTGCTCGCAATGGCTTTACATTCAAAACCATGGACTTGTCAACTGAGCTAGGTGCTGGAGGAATAGAGTCTTGATCCAATTCCATGCCTGTGTTTTGAAGCAGTAGAAATACTCTCTTCTGTAATGTTTCCTCCCCAGGTTTAATGTTCATACATCTCTCTGCCCAAAAAAAAACGTATGAAAGCGAACTTTAAAGAGGCTAAAATGGGGCAAAAAAACGTATTACCAAAATGTACGGTGAAAATTAAAGCAGAAAGGTACAAGAAAACCATCGGACGCACGCAAAAGCAATAGAATTTCCTGAGTGATCAGCCACGATGAGAGTAATAAACATGAACGACAAGATAACAAGTGAGGCAACCACCAGAGAGAATGGAAAATGGATTGAAATTAGAACGAGCACGTAAACTTCGTCTCTAAGATTTGAAAGAGAAACGAAGGTGGTTTTACAGATCTGAAGGTATAATGTGCGGTGTGCTGAAAGAGTAAAATTGGAAGGACATAGCCGAAGAGTAATCAAGCATGCCGGAGATGGGTTTGGGAGATTTAAATCCGATGTTTGTTCCAAGTTTCAACTCTTAGTCTAAGTTTATTCATGTCTCTTCCCCTAATCAAAGCCATCTATGTTTCTGTGCGTAAAGAATTGAGAGTAAACGAGTGTTTTCTCGGATCAAGTGAACATTGAGGAGAGAAAAGGAAGGAGACGTGAGGTCGTTTCAATTAATAAGCAGATGTTGCACTTCAATAGACAACCCGGCGAAAGGATACGTAGATTTTTCTTCCTTGCATGGATTTTTTCAATATCAACATTTTTTTTAGGTAAACCTAAGTATCTACATTAGATTTCAATTAATAATGATAAAAAAAGTAGTAAAACCAACAAAATTTTTCCCTGAAGGCTGAAAGTATTAACAAGTCCATTGCGAGTACGAGAGGAAATGGGCCGAGCAATGGATAAGCCCATTCAGTAATAGACTCATGAACCCTAATACCAAGTAATTTGAAAAAAACAATTATTAGTTGGAGGAGGGACAGAGCAGCCACTAAATAAAGTGATTAAGGAAAAAAAGCTTTATTTAGGCAGGATGAGGGGTGAATTCAGCTGCGAAAATGACAGTAAGTCATGCTAAAATGATAACAGAGAGAATGAAATCTTTGTAATTGGGAATGAAGGGTCAAATATTGTATTCTTATATTTTAGGCCGAAACAAAAAAGTATCGTCTTCTTCTTACTTGCAATGACGGCGCCTCAGAATGCGCCCCTTACAAATTAAAATCCCCAATCTTACATTGCAGGCTCCATATTTAGAAACAAAGATTCAGTACTATCACATATTTCTGGATTTAGCTGGTAAAAAGTGAGATATATAATTATTAAAAATATATTCGATCCTTAGAGAGTATTATTTTATTATAATTCCAGTCATTATATTTAGGAATACCTCCTAATTTTTGAGTGTTTAGGTTTATAACTGAGGGTAATAGACAATTTATCCTGTCTGATATTAATATCGCATAAGAAGAAATGAGACTTTATCCTATCTTAAAATTGTGAGTGATCTTAACTCTTTTTTAATTTTTTTTATATTAAAAAAAATTCAGTACTACTAATACTGGCAAGATGTCTTTATAATGATTGATAGCAAAATTATCGGCTTGGATCATTGATCCCATAATAATCCAGCTGGGATCGAATTATTGAATATACATATATTGATATATATGTAATTTTATATATAAATAAGTATATTATAAAAAAATAAGGAAAAAACTCAATTTTTACTAGTTTATGAATGGTTTTATCGGTGTTTATTACTTCTTTTTTTATTAATTTTTCAGACTAATATTCAACTGTGCCGAATCAGAAAATCTTACAAAATGATAAATAATTCATTTTACCATTTTCATTGGTGGAATTGGCTTACAGAAATTCTTACATAACTTAAAGTATAATAATAACAAGAGATTTCTTCCTAGTGCGTTATACGGAAAGCCGGAAAAATAAATTATAGTTAATTAAATATTTATAATCAATATAAATTAGCATCATAGCTAACAATTTAAAATATAATAAAATTAGTTAATAATATTATAGATCAATTATTATTATTGAGTTCAAAATATTTTAAAAATTAAATTATCTTATAATTATTATAAATTTTTTTATAGTTAAAAATTTAAAATATCATAAAATCAGTTAATATATTTATTGATTAATTATTATTATAGTTGAGTTAAAAAATTTTAAAGATTAAAGTAAGATTATATATTATAGTAATTGATCATGATAAAAGAATTAAAAGTATTAAATTAATTGATTAAAATTTAATTTTTAATTAAATTAAATATTATAAAATTTTAAAAATATAGTTAATTGATGATATTTTTAAATTTATAAACAAGTGGATAAGTAATTAATAAGTTCGAGGAGGAAAATCATCGGTATCGAAACTCAAAATAATTGCCTAAACCTTGACAAACAAAATAATTGCCTAAACCGTTATAATAGTTTTGAGTACATGAAGGATGAAAAAAAAAATTAAAAAGGAGTACACGAAGATTTGTCTTGGAGAAGCCGAGAAGATACGCAAACAAAATAGTAGTATTGGAGACGAAAAATAATAAAATTATTGCGAAATAGAGTCAGCAAGAAGCAGCACGGATGCAGTTCACTTTCCCCAGAACCACTGACTTTAATCAGATTAATATACAAGATCCATCGGCATCACGATGCGACGTCGTTTCACACCCTCCGAGCTTAGTGCCAGTAGTGCCTCCACCCCTACGCTCCCACTCCTTTTCTTCTTCCCTGAAAGGACCCAAAGCAACCTTCCCCAGTTTCCTCTGCCCTATCTATTCCCTCTTTAAATTTTCCCCAATCCTCCTTCTTTCTCCCTCGCATTCGTGTACGGTCCTCTCTGTCTTCATCTCAATTTCGATGGAACAAGAGCCGCTTCTGCCGAGGGATAATCTTCGTCGCACTCGTGGGAGTAATCCCATGCTTCGCGCCTCCACCTTACGCGCCACTTTCACCCTCCCCTTAACTCGCTACACCACCCGTCTGATCTCGGCGGAGCATCACCGGATTTTCCTCGGTGATTGTACGGAGAGCCCATCCGAGGACGACGATGACCGACCCCTTGGGGACGGCAGTTGTGCCTATTCGAGGCCCATTTTGGTTCTGGACCTTGTATGGAACCTGGCCTTTGTACTGGTCACTGCTGGTGTACTTCTCTCCACATTTAGCGAGCATCCGTCCACCCCTTTGAGGCTTTGGCTCTGTGGGTATGCCTTTGAGTGTATTCTGCATATGATTGTTGTGTGTTTCGAGTATCGGCGGAGGACTCGAGATTTTTACGGTCCTGAGCTTGGGCTTTCGCTTTCCCAGAGTTGGAACAGGTATTCAGTTTCTTCTCAGATTTTCTAGTACGAACAACAGGTTATGTCTGTAGAAGGTAAATTAATAAATTGAATAAAATATGCCGATCCGAATGGCCGTCGAAGCATTCTTCTGGTTCGATATGATAAGTTTTTGTAGTTGATACCAACAAAAGAAAACCCGTAGAATTTATCCTCTTCCGTTTTTTTTTTCATTTTCATTAGGGGGTTTGAGGCATTTTTGTTGCTTTCCGTGGGCCCGTGGCTTGTTTCTCTTCCGGCTCAATCGGCAACTGGTTTTATTCTGATAAATATTGCTAAATGCCTGAAAAAATGAGTTTTTATTAGTACTTGTTTGGACTTCGTACTGTTTGGGTCTAACTTTTCAATCTGTTTGAACCGTGTCTTTTCCTTGTAACATACCCTCTCATCATCTTATCAACTTCAGCTTATAGTTGTATGTTAGTGGACGATTGCTTTTTCTGTAGTCTGCTATCATTTTGATACCTTAATGTACTGTTTATCAATGTTTACCTTCTGTAGCGTGGAAGGAGATTCTCTTAAAGTGATTTTATGCAACTTTCGTTTTCTGCTAAAATTGATCTGAATATTGGAAAAATGATGGAGAATTGGGAATGATGTCTACACTTGGTATCATTGATCTGCTAGTGAAAAAATAGTGAATTTTCACTTTTGGGGCGCTCAATAGTGCTCTGACCCTTGGTTTTTGAGTTGTACTGCAGCTTAGACACCAAGTTTCTTATTCTGAATCCAAGTTGCCATCAGTTAATTGCAATTATGTTGTTTGAATTAGTTAAACTTGGACACCATTTTCTAGGCATTTTTTCCGTAGGAGATGCAGTATTTCCTCTATGCCCTCTTATTTTATGTCTAGAATTGAATGATCAGCGTCCAAGTTGTTAATTTTGAAAACCAAATCGTGAGTTGAATTTTCTGGTGTCTTGCATGTTTGCTTTTGTTCTTAAGCATATACATTGGCATATAGTTAAACATTCATTTCACTCTATTTGCTTTCAGCAATGTGAAGAAGTTAGAGTCTATGAACACACTGGTGTCATCTATTTGGTGGGTCCTTGGATTTTATTGGATTGTGGTTGGTGGCCAGCAACTTTTGCAAGACTGCCCTCGTATCTACTGGTAAGAACCTTGATCTGGAACAATGTGAAGTCAGGCCATAATTTGAACCTGACATTGTGTAATTTGTAGCCTGTGTGAGATGTAATTGGAACTTTATTTTGTGCCAAAATAAAAAAAAGTGCATGAACATAACAAAAGTATTAGTTCATCTTTATGAGTATATGGAGAATTAAGTGATGTATTTATCCCATTCTCGCAGGTTATCAGTGGTCTTTCTGGCCTTTGATGTGTTTTTTATTATCTTTTGCATTGGGATGGTATGTATAGTTTTCTTCGCTCTCTTCTTTTTCATCCCGATAGTAGCATTAGCTTATGCTATGAGAATCAGAGAAGGTGCATCAGAAGAGGATATCAGGTCTCTTCCTAAGTATAAGTTTAGTCAGTCAAATTCATTGGTGATGGTTGACGACAGTAATAAGCAAGTTTCTAAAGCAAGAATGGGTGCAAGCAATAGCAACCTTGTCAGTGAATTATATCTCAACCCAGATGATTCTGTGAGTATTATAACTTATCTCATTTTGTACTCAGTGACTCTGATTTCAATAAGCTGTAATTACTCCTTTTTTTGGCGTTCTGTTTGAGATTTAATCCATTTTAAAGCTTTTAGATTATGAAATAGTCTATCCTATGTCATCGCAACTTCTTCTGTCTATTGGCTCAAACACCGAATTTTAAATTAAGCTGTCATCTGTTCTTAGATTATAGATTGTTTAATTAATGGTAGGCATGTGCTTCCCCAGAACCTGGAAATATAAACTTTCATTTAGGTTTGTGTTAGAGATTGAAACCCATATCACAGTGCATGTGTTTCAGACTTTAAGGCTTGGTTTAGATAGGAGGAAATGGGAGGAGAGAATAGTATGAGGGAAAACTTTCAAAAATAATAAGAAGTTTTATTATTTTTGGGGAGTTTTTCCTCCTAATATTATTTCATCATTAATTTTCTTCTCATCCAAACCAAGTGTAAAACCTGAGGTTGAGTGGTTGATTATAAATTGCCAGGTGTGGACTATATTGTTTTGTTTTTAATCTGTAGCAGACAGCCCCTTAGGAGGTAAAAAGTACACAAAAATGGATTTTTTTATTATATGAAATATTTTGCAAGATTAAAGAGAATAATTTTAGTTGGTTCCGTGCCTTAAAAAGTCAACATGCTCAAATGTCGCTGATGATATTGGAACTGATCATGCTTGAGTTTCAAAATTATAGACAATTCTCATATTTTTCACTTCTTAAGAAAGGAAGGTTATTTAATTAGGTGATGATCATGATTCTTCTTGGCTGGCGTAGGGTCTGCGGTCAAGTCGCAAAATTGGATTCATGACCCATAAAGCCTGTTATGGAACTGAACTAATCTCATCATAGGATGTGTACTTGGAATTACATTGCTAATCAACGACCATGACTGATTAAGTCTTTTGGCCCTTATTCTGATCCCTTAACTTAGAAATTGAGCCATTCAATTATTTTCTCATAATATACATGTCAATTACGCTATTCATGTGGTGAAATAGAATTGAAGGCTACAATGTTAAATTCTGAAAGGGCCTTTTCCATGAATGTAAAAGTGCAAATATGAAGTTGCCTCCGCTTATTTTGCATTGCAGGAATGCTGCATCTGCCTTTCTCCGTACGTTGAAGGGGCAGAACTTTATCGCCTTCCCTGCACACACCATTTTCATTGTGGATGCATCAGCAGATGGCTTCGGACAAAAGCAACCTGCCCTCTCTGCAAATTTAATATTCTTAGAAGTGAGACATTGGTTTGACCATTTCTCGTGACCAGATAGGCATTTGCTACTCCCCTGACAACAGTTGGTAAATAAAATATGAGGGGGGAAAAAAGAAAGAAAAGAGAATTTCCCCAACCCCCTTCCTTCGGATGTTTCCTTGAAGCGTTTCTTCATTTGAGTAGAATGTTGTTATTGCATTCTGAACTTTTGTTTATGAAGAGGAATCAGGAATGTATATATTGTGAAGGGTGGATCTATATTATCATAGAATCAATGTTTCGTACATAATGCTTTCTTATTGCTTATTTTGCCATATATCCACCTAACAGAATTTCGATTGTTTTCAAGTTCCAATAAGCAAAATTTGGGCATACAAGGGGCAAAACAAAACCTTTCCAATCCATCTAAATATGATGCTTTTGTGCATGGAAATATTTTGCATCACACAACTGAACTAGCTCATAACAAGGAGAATAAATGCCAGAACTGTTTCAAAACCTGCCATGAGCATGGAACATCGATGTAGCTGCAAATATAGGATGGGAAATCACAGTGCAAAAAGGGGCTGTTAACTAAAAAGTCAACATAAAGTCGTACGAATCAATTTATCCATGAGGATGAAGGCCGCAAGAATTCCAAGCTCATCTAACCCCCATGCAGGCTCATGCATTCAACTGAAACTTAATAACATGCAAAGACATTGTGGATTGGCTAAGAGAAAATCATAAGGAAAGATAACTGGAGCTTGCGATCAGACATTTCTCAACTTCTTCAGTTTAGAAGGTGGCCATCTCCCCTTTTTCCTCAATCTGCGCGTCCTGACAAGTCTTTTCCTCCTAAGCCTAATTTTCTTGGCCATTTTCATCCTAAATCTCTGCTCCTCCATCTCTCGCAGCTTTGATTCCAAAGGAAGTTTTTCAACTGACACAGCCTCTCCCGCACCTTGTGGAGGCGATCCACCACCATCTGCTGAAGCTGCTCCATCAGCATCAGCATCAGCAGCTCTAACAACTAATGCGGCTGTTCTCTTAAAAGGGAACGGTGCTGAAATTCGAACTCCGCTAAAACACTTAGAAGGCACATCGATGGGCCTAACGTGAAATCGGGAAACTGACACCGATACAAGTCTTCTCAAGAAAACAAGACATTATACGATTAATAAACCAGATACATCAACAGAAACACATCGATAAATAAAAAAAAAAAAACAGAATCGGGAAATAGAAGGCGAAGTCTAGCAAAAGATACTTCAGAGATTTGAAGATACTAGATGGAGAATGTGACTGTGATGTTCTTACCGGTGGAAAGCGACCGTTGTGGAACAAGAAAAGCGAAGGGACGATGCAAGGTGAAAGGATTGAAAGAGAGGAGCCATTTTTGTTTTTAAAGAAAAAGGTTTAAAACGGTGGCTCGGCGTTCCGTAATGGAGGGTAGAGGGTAGAAGCCTGAGGTGAGACCGCTTTTTCAGATGTGGTTCCGTCGCCGTGTTCCACCGTCGTTTACCCGTTTGATTGAGGCATTAAAAATAAAATTAAACGAGAGGTGACAGAAAATATACTTTTACGGTTTTACCTCCATGTAGAGTGGGTTTACCTGTAATTTGATTCTGCAGGAATTTTTTTAAAAGAAAATAACTCTAGAAGTTTGTCAACAAGTTATGCAATATGCATCATCTACTTGGATTTATTTTCCTATAAAAAATGATCTTACTAATTTTATTTATATTAACATAACTAAAATAAATTCAATACTTAATATAAGATTTAATATACATAATAAACTACATTCTTCATAAATCAAATTGACTAGGATGAACTTATTTTTTAAATTTCACACCTTTTGTAAGAACCCACCTAAAGAATTAATTCAAGTAGATAAAAACAGTCATCCTACATAAACAGGTTAAAGGCTAAATAACGTAGTTTTTTTTTTTTAAAATATTTGGGACCACCTGGTTAAAGAATGTAGATTACATCGCCCTTTTTTGGGTAATTGGTTACATCAGTTTGTCATCTTGTATCCATCCCTACTAAAAAGAGATCTTATGTAGTTGAAGATCTGGTTTAGTAATTGAACCCTAGATTAGGTAGGAAGACTTGTCTAATGAAAATAAAATGGATTTAGCGGGCTCAAAATCATTTTCCTTTTATGGTTGCAAGACATTTTCTGTACATCTATATTATTGAATGGATACATATCCCATCTAGGATATGTCAACTAAGCACTATCAACTACACTAACACAGCTAAGATTTAGTGTTCATGTGGTAGAATAGCCTCATGAAAACGTACCCTTAAACATAAAACATTACGTATGACTGAATCATGTGAACTTGTTCCAACTCAGTCACATACATAGAATGTTACATTTGTCAAATAAATACAAAACATATAATGCTTTCCTCAAAAGTTAGTCCGAAACGTCAATCAAAAAAGAATATTAACATCAAACCGGGTGTAGCCCTCACATCCTCCCTAATCCCTATGGAACCGTATGGGAACGAAATAATAAGGGGTATGTGCAACAAAGTCCACTGCTCCAACACTGTCACAATTAACAAAAATAACAAAAGATCCAGGGGCATGCAAATTGAAAATGTTTTCAAATTGGAGAAACATGTAGGCAATCAAACTTGTCCAATGTGCATGGTTCCTATCAAATCAGAACGAGTAAATTTAAAATTTAAAAATAGGTTCTAAGGGTTAATAACATTAGTTAGTGACAGGACCAATAACGTGTAAACAAATCCACTTATTTAAATTTAATTGGAAAAAAGTAAATTACACGAGTTTAAGTAGCTAAGTTTTTTCCCCTTTCAAAACAGGGCATTCTCCCAAAGTAAAAATAACAATAGAAGCGGAGGAATAGAGCATCAGACGCCTAAAGTTGAAATCAAATATTGGTTTTAGGGATTCTATAAAATTATCATGAAAATGGTCCATTTATGAGAAGGCCAAAGAATAAAGGAAATAAAACAAATTTATGTCATTGCAGGCGTGTGCTGTGCATATCCCTCCTGAAATCTATAGATAGAAGCATATAACATTTTTTGACTAGCAAAGAAATATGAAATTTAAATTTTCTCCAAAACAAAGGGAAACAGAAAGTAGCTAGACTTGACTCAAACCACAGAAAGCAACGGCCCTGTTTAACTTTTCCATGGAACGAAAATGCAATTGGCTTTGGATTGTCCCCAGGGCCTCTGGTAAATCCACCGTAACATAAAATTGCAAGACAGCATAAATCAGTCCAGGGAAAATGGTACTATCTTGACATTTAATGAAGAAAAAATATTGCACACAAGTTATTTGGCATTAAAATTTACATAGTGAAAAATATAAAGAGATTAGCAGGTCCGCTATTTTCAAACATAACTCACATAAGTGATGTAGATATTAGAGGAGTCCTTCTTGTGTCATATATGGCAATCGAGCCCCTGTAAACCTCATCTCTATATTTAAGGGAAACAGCCAATCGCTCCCCTGAATTATCCCAAGCTATCTTTTCAATGGCAACACTGAATAAGAAAATAACAAGAGAATCAATAGTGATGCCACTTCTATTGATGAGAATCATATCAGGCAGAAACCAATGACTTGAAAGAGAGGGGAAAAGCAGAATTGGTTCTGATGGATATCTCTCATTCTAGCTTTATGAAGAGCTTTTACAAAAAAGTGGAACAGAACTAAAACCATTCTAAATATACTTGCGATACCAGATGTAAATTTCTCTCTACCTGCCCGTCAGTGACATTATCTCTGGCAAATCTAAAGGTAACAGGTGCATCTGGAAGAATAATCAACAAGTCATTATCAGTTTATCACTCTTATTTTAAAGAAAAAATTCCCAACCTTAGAAGTAATAGGCAAAACATGACAGAAAAGATTTTATTTTGATACCACAAACTTAAATATTACTACATGAAAACACTTCATCTTCTCAATCAGATTCAGCCAATACCATCCCAGAAAATAAATCATTTAATTGATTTCCGCAAGCAATACAAGATAAGTGCAAGCTGCTGATATTCTTGCAGAAGAGTTTTCCTCATATCCTTTCTGGCTCATTTTGAGTCGTAGACAATCAATCAATTGGAATATAATAGCAGATTCCTCAACTATGATAATTTTTTTAGTGTTTAATTCTTGTCCGTCCATACATTTTTCTTAAAATATCACAAGTCATAACATATCATCAGTGAAAAAATGAGAAAATATTTAATCAACTATATACTAATCTAATTGACTTATTATTTAGCATCCAATACATAAAGAACTCAACATAAGAAATTCCAAACAAAAGGCCATATACCTAATGAGGGAGGCTTTGATGCAAAGTGAACAGATCCCAAGGTTGAAGACTCAGAAAATGCAAGCAGTATCATACGCCCATCGGGATCCCATGTTGCACCCTGATGGCACATCATCGGAACCATTGAAGATAATAGTTATGTGATGGTGATCATAAAAAAGTTACTGTAGTTCTTAGATTGTTAGCTGACTTAATGCCAAAAAGGCAAGGCTCAAAAATGTGCATTTAGACCTTATATATCTTTACAAATCCAATGGTTGATGACCATTGTTCAGATGCCCAAGTGTTTGTCTCTCAAAGATAAAATGTTCCATCACTATTAAGGAACATAACCATCATGATACGAATCAAAACAATCTATGATTATTTAATTTTTACAAGTTCAAATGAAAATGAGACTTGTATAGCATATGACGTACAATTTTGAAGCAAAGAAGTAATCTCCAGTAGGGGATCACTTCAGCATTGATATGCCCCCTAATCCTCGCCCAAATGGTGTCCCCACACCTACAGAGAATATGCCAGAAAAGAAAAAAATCAAAAGAGCAGGGAGAAAATACTTGATGATTGCAATAATAAATTCATAAAGACAATCCAAAGTTAGACTGAGTCCTCATCCTCCCACTCCTCAAACTTCCAATAGTACGAGTCACAATCAACTCATAATCCTAACATATAATAATCAAGAGATGTTTGACAAGTTTATTCAGTTACAATGAAAGTGACATTCCAAATAAAATTACCCTAAGCAGGGAACCATTCATAAACATTTGTAAGGTGGTATGCATTCCACATGTATATGCAGAATCCAAAACTTTGTTCTGAGTAAAAGTCTTGAATTTGATCAATGAACCCAAAGCGTCATTCTTGATTATGGGATCATTTTTACAATTTCCGTTTCCTGTCACATTCATTAAATGAGGTACACATCTCACAAAAATATAGAAAACGTATCAAGTAAAAGGGCTATGGCGAAAGTAGTTAAGCTATGCTGTATCTTTATGTCTCTATAGGCCACAGTCGATGAGTCTTTAGTCTCAAAAAATTGACTAGAGCATCAGAGTCAAGAACCATGAAAAATTGAATAGAACAAGTTCTAAACTTATCCAGTGAGCTACAATTAATCATCAAGAGAAAAGGAATATCAATGTCACATTATACAAAATTAAGCAGTGATCTTGACCATACCTTGAGCAACGTCCCACACAGTGAAATAGGTGCTCTCATATGATGCAGAAGCTAAGTATGTGAAAATAAGTCAAGAAAAGTATGAACAGAAATTAAAGTTTCACTGAAAACCAAAGCATATACCCCAAGTCGCAGTTCTTAAAACCAGCCAAAAGAAAGAAAGAAAAAGATACTTTCCATGTGCTTCAGGAAAGGAAAAACAACTAAAAGAGACCCATAAAAAATGATATTCTCATCTGGAAAACCTATAGCAAAAACAAGTAAAGCTAGTGACATATTTCTTAGGATATCTTCCATCTGGACCCCACGAAAGAGCGCTAATATGTTCATTGTCCTCACTGCGAAGAAAATCTGACAGGATATACCGAATTCCAGTGCCTCTTGATAAACTTCCTACAAAGGAAGCTGCCCCAGATCTAACAGATGCTGCATTCCCCTGATAAGAAGCAGCCCATATGAATATTCCGCCCCTGAAAAGTACATTTACTGATATAGCATATAACAATGCACCATACCATTGGTGGGGCCTACAAACAAAATTTGAGTAAAAACCACGCTCAAATAGCAAGTTCTCACTTGCAACCCACACAGAACATCCGCCCACCATTAGGCCTCCACTCGAGTACTCTAACATCTCTCTGGTACTCATTGATCAAAATGATTGGATCCTTCCCTTCTGTTCAAAATGTCAAACAGTCAGCAATCATACAAGAAGCAAGAAAGTAAAGCTATTAAAACAGACACTAAACACCAGATAGTTTAGATAGGTAAGCTACATGAATCTTCATAGTCACGAAGTATAACTTGATTCAGGCCAAAGATAAAGGCAATTATATACTTATTCTGGTGCCAGCTTACTCCTTGAATACCAACCTCTGGTAGCAAATGGACCTACAAATCGTTCGTACAACAATATAGCGTACATTACTACCACATTGCAAGTATATCATAAAAGTACCTCGCATCAGAACACCTTTTTTTCCCGTTTCATAAAAGGGAGGACAGCATACATCATTAGGGCGGAAAAGGCGTCTAAAGGACTAATTAACTAGCCCTTGCAAGATAGCCAATAGACCTTTCCTTTGGACCTCATCCTCAGCAGTTCCTCCATCTTGTTCAGCATCATTATCAGAAGGCGGTGATACGAGCTGTTCTGGCTGAAATGGCACAGGGCTAAACACCAATCCCTATGGGAAAGCCCGAAATGAAAGAAGAAAATCCAAGTAAGTCCCCATATCACAATAAGACAAATTAATTCAATTAAGATTAAAAAGGTTCCAAATAAGAATAATTTACAAGAAGTTTCCCGTAGTAGTCCTTTGCTTGATCGTCAGAGAGGGTCTCGGCGGTAACTGCACATTAAAAGAATTAGAAAAGTAAAAGGATCAACGGCGAGAAGCACCTGGAATGAAGAGAAAGCACATAGAGTGTAGAGATAGAAAGAGAGAGTAATACTTAGGTCGAGATTGACTTCGCAGACGGTGACAGAACCAGAAGCAGGGAAGGAAGGCAAGCCTGAACGGATTTTTGGAAGAGCAACAGCGAGTGTAGGGTTTTGGCTCCAATCAGCGTCTCACTCATGGACTAGCCGATAAAGGTTTTATTACTTTCCCGCTATTTCCATTGTTTTATTTTCTCCATTTGAAGGTCTGTTTGAAATTACATAATTTCATTTTATTTTATTTTTGTTACAAAATGTATTACAATGTAATTTATGTTCCAACGCATGTCAGTATTTTTAGACATGGGATTATTAAAAGGAATATGTGTTTTGTAACATAATATTGCATGACCAATTAAATTGCAACATCTGATTTATTTGATAAAAAAATAATAATATACAAATAGATAAAATTTCAGATCATCTTTGCCAAGCTCGCTAGCCTCGCGTTTGCAGCCTTGCGCATCCCTCGTTTCGCGCCTGCGATCCCGATTATTCCCGCCCGTCTTTTAATATTCCAATTTTACCCCAGCCCCTTCTTCACGGGTCCGTTTCGCCACTGCTTGGTCGCCTCCCCTCGGTTTCTCCTCCAGTCGCCGCCGCCAAGGATGAGCACAGAAAGCTTCATCGTAGCTATAATCAATGACTCTCCTTAACTCTCGATCCTTCCTTGTGCATATAAACTCTCTCTCCAGCGTCTGGTGGTTCAAAGAACGGAAAATTTCAGAATCATTTGCGGCATTACATTCGAAATCAGCAACTCGGGTATTACTGTCCTCCAAACAAAGAAGGGTCGAGGTCGTCCTGTCAAAGCTATCTCCTATGTACCAAGTAGCGATGATGGCTATGGAATGACGCCGGTGGGGAGGGACTGAAGGGAATTGTGAAAGAAATGAAACTTGTAGTGAGGAGGTAATTTAATAAGTTCTAATAATCCGAGCATAAAAGGATTGGTGATAGTTGGACGCAAACATAATGGCCACCATCTCTGTCATGCTCCTTTCAAGTAAGAAACTTCCTTCTTCTTCTTAACCCATCTCAGTCTAAATCATTGGGATGAAGTTTTTGGCGGGATTTAAATATAGGATCTTCCCATACGAGGCTTCAAGCTCAACCACTGTTTCATTTGGCCTGTTTAATTGTTTCATTCAAAAGAGATGGAAGAAACCGACTGTTTCTGCCCAAACTCGTTTGGAAGACAGGGTGAGAGACTCCAAGTTAGACAAACTCATAACCCACCTTAATAAACTCAAGATTATTCTCAAAATCCACCAACTGATGTCAAATCGTAAGCGAGGTCCCTTTGTGTCCGTGCAATTGATGTCCCGATGGAGGAGCATCATAGGGCTTAATGTCAGCATCGGGTCATTTATTCACAATTATCGACACGTTTTTGAGGTTTTTCCCCACCCAATCAGGAGGAATTTGTGTTGTAGATTTACCAGCAAAATGAAAGCCTTGATAAAGGAGGAACAGGTTGCTATAGAAGAGCAGGAACTGGAGGCTGTGTGGAGGTTGAAGAAGCTGTTGATGATGTCCGTGAATGGGACTCTTCATATACATGCATTGAGGTTAACTAGAAGAGAATTGGGTTTGCCTGATGATTTCAGAGACTCCATACTCGAAAAATACACTGGAGATTTCAGATTGGTGGATTTAGAGATCGTGGAATTAGTGGATAGAGACGAACAACTGGGAGTGGCTGAGATCGAGAGATGGAGGGAGAAAGAGTACAGAGAGAAATGGCTAAGTGAATTTGAGACCAAGTATGCATTTCCTATGAATCTTCCTACTGGGTTTAGAATCGAAAGAGGTTACAGAGACAAGATGAAGAATTGGCAAAGGCTGCCATACCCAAAGCCTTATGAGAGAAGAAAAGAAGCCATTCGTGTTCGTACATGTGGAGGGGTTGAGCGATATGAGAAGAGGGCAGTTGCAGTTATTCACGAGCTGTTGAGCTTGACAGTGGAGAAGATGGTTGAGGTTGATCAGTTAGCTCATTTTCGTAGGGATTTTGCTATTGAAGTGAATGTGCGTGAAGTAATGTTGAGGCATCCAGGGATATTTTACATATCTACAATGGGGAAAACTCAAACTCTGTTTCTTAGGGAGGCTTATAGTAGAGGGTGTTTGATTGAGCCTAATACCGTATACAATGCACGTAGGAAAATGTTGGATCTTGTGTTGTTAAGGAACAGGAAGACTAAACAATGGCTGGCTTCTGATGAATTTAATGGCGGAAGCAACAATCAAATGTCTGCAGTGATTGAAGATGGTGAAAGACCGGGAGATTGGGTGGTTCCCTTTTTGGAAAATTCTGATCATCATGATATTGCGGACCATTTTAATGACATCTGAGAAAGACCACAGATTGTAGTTTGAAGCTAAAGTGGATATGTAGTTTTTCTTTTATTGCTAAAAATATGCCTTGTGACTAAAAACCTTATAATGAAGTTTTCTCGCCAATTAAGATTCAGTTACGTAAAAATTATTCATATATAATCACAATAAAGCTTAAAAATGTCATAGAACTACTACAGGGAATAAGCAATGCAACATATGGATAATTTGCATTGTGTAAGCGTCTATTCTGATATCTTGATGCAACCTAACATTGAAAACCAAATATATGATCGGTCTTAGGAGCCGGACATAGTATTTTTAAGCTTTCCGCTTGCAACGTACAATGGATAGTCAGTACTGTTTATCTGACTATGTTGTTGAAGCTGGCATTAAAAATTCAAAATAGATATATTTGTGAAAATTCTAAGGATTGAGAGTGGAGAGAAAATAAAATCTTAAAATATTATTAATGAATGAGAATACAAATAGGCTTTTATATAGGTAAAAATATAAGGTAATAGGCTAAACTTAGAATGCATCATAATCCTAATATCTTATATTTATTCTTTTAAGATATGATAATTTAATATTTAAATCTGATCCTAAATAATATTCAAACTTAATTTTTAGATAATTAATTAAATAACTAAAAAATATAATATTAATTAATTATTTTTAAATTAGTGCATCTCAACACTTTCCCTTAACCTGGATCTACAGCTTGAATATTTATGTTTCTCAACACTTCCCCTCAAGTTGGTAGACAGCTTGGATGTGAACAATATTATTATAGAAGAACCAGAACTTTGAATCCTTAAACCAGTAGTGACTACTGAACTGAAATTGATTGAATCTTGAATCTAAATCTTAAGACAAAGTTGAGAACTTGACGAAGAATATCGTTGTTGGATGCTTGGCAAGAACATTTGCAAGAGAGGAACTTGATGACCAATCATATGTATTATTCAAGAGTAATATGCTCATACAATCATGATAATCCACTTAAATTTACACATTAATCTAACATCACTTAAGGGAGATGAATTAATCACATAATCTATGAAATTTTGTGAGAAAAAACTCAAGTTATCTTCTTCCATTATAGAGAAACTTGCTCATACAATCATAGTAACCCACTTGGATTTACACACTAATCTAATCTCACTTGAGGTAGATGAATTAAATCCATAACCTATAAGATTTTATAAGAAAATACCCAAGTTACTTTCTTCAATCTTATGTAACTAATCTTCACTTAAAGGCATATCTTCTCTTTAGGTTTGACCTTTTTTTTTTCTTCTTCTTCTTCATCAAGACTTTAACCAATATTTAATATTCGTGCTTTGAAATCATGTGAAAATTTGAAGGATTGAGAGTAGAGAAAAAATAAAACCTCAAAATATTATTAATACTTGAATAAATGAGAATACAAACATGCCTTTATATAGGTAAAAATATAAGTTAATAGGTTAAATCTAGAATCTATCATAATCTTAATATCTCATATTTATTCTTCTAAGATATGATAATTTAATATTCAAATATGATCCTAAATAATATCCAAACTTAATTTTTAGATCATTAATTAAATAATTAACAAAATATAATATTAATTAATTAATTCTAAACTAGTGCATCTCAACACTTTCCCTTAAGCTGAATCTACAGTTTGAATATTTGTGTTTCTCAACACTCTCCCTCAAGCTAGGAGGGGGTTTGGATGTGAACAATATTATTATAGAAGAACTTGAATTTTAAATCCTTAAACTAATAATGATCATTGAACTGAAGTTGATTAAATCTTGAATCTGAATCTTAAGATAAAGTTGTGAATTTGACCAGAACATTTGTAAGAGAGGAGCTTGGTGAATTAATTAATTCTAAACTAATATATATCAAGATTTCCCTTTAAACTAGATCTTCAATTTAAATATTTATGTTTCTTAACAATATTAAAATCAAGCCCAAAAACTAAAACATGTATTTAATCACGTGAAATTAGCTGATGTGTGGGTGGTGATCAGGATGGAAATTCTCATGATGTAATAGAAAAAAATAGATATATTTGTTTGATTTTTTTATCGTTAGTTTTCTTTTTACAACTCCCTTTTTTCTGAATCCTATGAACAGTATCTGAACAACCAACTAATTAGAATCAAGATTTTATAATTAGGATGCCTCCCCACGACTGTTTTTTAATGTCAGTTTATTCTCGTACATTTTTTCATCTTCAGCAAAAGTAATTTTTCTCAACAATGAACGGCTGAACTTAACAAGATACCTTGGGACTTATGCATGGAGGACCGGGCACCAACAAGACAGGTACAAAAGAAGGAATTCTATATTTTCAATTGAATCATCCGTAGCAAAGGGCCCCGAATTTACAGATTTGCTCTCCAATACAAAGGAGGAAAACCACCAACTAGAAGTCTCAGCCAGCCTCACTTATTCCCTATAATCACTGTTTTTTCTTCCTACCATCACTTTCTGTATATTGCATTTCAACTTACATTCTATCAAACCATTCATGAGATCAGCGCCGAAGTATTAGAGAATATGTCCCAATTTGCACAGAAGTCAGTCTTGAATCTGGTCAGATTCTGAGAGAACTTGTCCCTATTCTTTGAATCCAAGCTCGGCGTCACATCTTTCATAAGCTTCTCAAAACACAATGAAAGCCGCTCTTGTTGATCCCGTCGCTGCATAACAATTCCCAAACAACATCAACATCTGAAATCTCAAATTTGCCGCTGCCTTATGTGGCAAGTAAAACACTGACAAATTGACTAGGGTCTAGGGGCCTATAGACACAAACAAGGGCTTTATCTATGGGTTAAGATGTATCAAATATCCTAAAATATTTTCTCAATAAACTTACTATCCAAAATTAATTTTGATGCATTCAGTACTTTTTTTTCTAATATCATCTAGTATCTAAAGTAATTTTTGGTGTAATTTTGTCTTAAGTATTCTTTTCAGTAGCAATAAGCACCTGAAACTTAGGATACTAAATACTCATAAAAAAATATTTTAAGGTGCTAGACGCACCAAAAATTAGATTAGGATACTCAATGTTATTATCGAAAAATATTTCAGGGTTTTAAATACAACTTAACCCTATCTGATTCTAACTCTTATTCCTCCCAACCTCGCATTTTTATCTCTACTAGACATGTTTCGGGTCATCAAACAATGTTAATCCAGAATACCGATTAGGGAGGAACCATGAGCCAGATCAATATAAGCAAATACTCGTAATATATTCCGAGCAAGAAGGAAGCGTAGATATAAAGCATTTAACTTACATATGAAGCCAAAATTTGAGCCTTGATATTTGCGAACATCTGCAGGCAAAATGTGTAGTCAATAATATGATAGCATACACCCAGATATTAATGTTTACGAGGTGAAGCAAACCTATCATGAGGACGTATAACAGATATGACGAAAACTGAAAAGGCTATAGAAAATTCACTTTCTTGATATAATATATTCAAGATAATAACATTAATCCCAAATATAGAGCCAGAAGTCCCACATTCGCATTTTACAAGCAATACAGATGACAGGTTGGTGTTTTTTATCATCTAATCGCACCATATTTCTACTCCGTAATTTTGCCTAGAAGAATCCTTCCCTTATCAGGTCTTGTCCATTTTCCTCAAGAAATGTATCACTGGAAGTAAAAGAAACTTAAGGGCATTTCACTTCGGTTTCGTTGCATGAAATGAAATATTTATTGCCTCCTGAAAATTAATTAAATCTTCCTAAAATGCGTCAGAAACCTCTTTTCCTTACCTTCTTTAAGTGGATATCTTATCATCCTTCATTGTATGTTTCTCTTTAGATTTTTATAGCCATGGCATGACTAAGAATGTTTCCTAAGTTCTTTTACAATTTACATCTCCAATGAAGCATGGTGTTATCCCATCAAATGAATGCATTCTTCTCAGAGACTCAAGATACCTAGGCCATTGAACCACAATGTTAAAAAGTCACCATATCAAATGCTCCAGTTTGTACTTTAGTTCTCGATCTTTCAATTACCAATGTTCAAAGACTATGTTAGCAATTCATATTTTCAATAGCAATATCATAACAAAAATTGTAAGCTTAAGTTCATGAAACCAACTACTGCGTGAAATTTGAAGCGAATTACAATACAATATCACAATCATTTACCTCCTCGTTAATAAGTATTAAGCTTAGAATTGCTCTGCTAAGACTCCACTGATTGCCAGGGTCTTCCAACAAAACAATCTCAAATAGAGTTTTCAAAATCTAAGGGACAAGAAAATTTCAAGAAAAATTAGAACCCACCAAGTAAGAAAATATTAAGATAGACTCAATCGAATTAGAAAGAACATGGATGTGAACGTAATCATCTGACTTTTATGCCTCTAATTAATGACTGAGTAGGCCCAAAAAAAAATGACATTTTGGGAATGAAGTCGTTGAAAAAATGGAATTTATACTACTACTGACAATAAAAGAGAAGGGGTAAAATAACCTAGAAGCCAAAGGACTTATAATTGTAGCACGAGTTATGAATTATTATTGCAAAGCATGATTTTATATTATTATTCTTTCATGATTCAGTGAAAATATAGTCATCAAATTATTATAGCTCCCTTCTAGTCTTCATATTCACATTGCTGCTGATATTTGGGTCAGGGTAGAGTCATAGAAACATTATTTGGGGAAGGGAAAAAAATTCTCAGGATATTGACAAAAGATGCTCACAAACAATACTATTTACATATTACAACTTGATAAAAATAGTAGTTAAATTTAATTTTAGATGGTTCACTCTCTAACACTTTTCGTTGAGATAAAACTAATACTTATAAAATGCTGTATCCAGTTACCGTTTGATTTATTCACAAATGATACAGTGTTATGGAACATGGATGAAGAAAAGGTATTATATATAAACCTAATTATTTCCATACTTATCTGTGCCCAGGATAAACTTACTCCAGAGAATAACACAGAGCAATCAGAGATTAGTTGAGCTATATTCAACGCAGCAGGTGATGCAATTGACTCGGCGGCAGTAACATGCATGAAATAAAATGTAGCCACGTGGTCGATAGCAGAGGCACACTGCAAACAGAGAAGACAGTTGCAGAACAAAGTACACAAATCAGATCATATGCTAGCTTAGCCAAGGTTGTTTGCCAGTTACAAGCACATGATGATGGATATTTCATTTATGGAACAAAGAATTTCTTCTAATAATTTAACAAAGGCCCAAGCTCCCCCCAAAGTGGGGCAAAAATGTGAGAGCTTAACCATAAGAGTTACAGAAAAATGGTGCTTCTACCAACCTGTGATGATATATTCTCACTTAAATCTTTAAGGCCTGCTTCGAGAGATCCAATGATATACATAAATGTGGTTTTATCCAAACTCAAAACAAATGACAAATGACTGCTGAAGAGGGTTTCCAAGAATGCAAAGTAAGCGGCTGTGAGCTGGGGAAAAAGAGACAGTAAAGGGTTAGCTTAAAAACAAATATTTCAAATAACAACGAATGACTGTTAGGATGCCACTATACCTTGTGATAAGTGCACTAAAGAGATGCACACATACATATTATTGGCGATTGATTTGTTATTAGTGATGTTATGATTATCAATTGGTATTTTTAAATTTATACCACCGGTTTAACTGGTACTCTGGTAGACCCTGAGATTATAGTCAAATGTAGTTGAATAAAGATATTTAAATATTTATTTTTAGAATTTTATAAATGAAAGACTTCATATAACAAATCATAAAATTTAATATTATCTTTTTCGTATAAAATAGGTGCTGATTGGGTCTTTCCTAATGGAAGGTTTGAGAAAATTGAAGACTTGCCGCTTGCCAGTTAGCGTGATACACACTAAGCTGCAATATCACAAGTTTGAGTAGGCGGAGACATAAACAGGGACCAAAAACAAAAGCATAAGGGACAAATGCCACCTCAAGTAGGGAATTTTTGGAAAAATATATACATATATAGAGAGGGAGGGAGGGAGAGAACAAAACAACTACAATTATTATTTCTCCTCTTCTCCCCTTCCAAACCAAACAAAAGTCATTAAAATGCCTCAGCTTCCCTCCAAATAAATATTAAAATCCTCTCCACCCAGGTTTAAAAAAAATAAAAATCAAAGCGACAGCTGCTAATATGCAATCAACCAAACTATAAAAGTGGCCACATGAACTCAAACATGATAATCTGACCAACGCTAGAAAGTAAAAGGATAAACATTAGTATTGACAAAACAGAAACAAGCCAAAAATGCACCATTTGTCACAACAGAACCCTAAATAAATTTTGCGGCAAATCTTCAAATGCAACGATAAATTTCAAAACACCAATGAGGCAAACTACATATCAATCTATGAGTAATACCTTTCGAAATGCAAACAAATCAGCCAGAGGAATGGATAATATCATCTTTACAATGATATCTAGAGCATCCACTAATGCTCTATCACCATAAAGCTCAAAAACACCAAAGTTGACATAGTTCCCAGACAGTGCTGGCGTGCAAAAAAAAAAAAAAAAGTTTAGCCCAGAGTTGATGTGAAATTACAATATCATTATAAATAATGCTCACTAAATTGTATTATTCTTCGAAAAGAAGAAGGGATGTTAAGTAAGATCATAAAGACTGCTGCAGAATGATCATAAAAAAATCTTAAAACCTACTCACGTGATACATAGAACATGCTGAAAAGTCCCAGCGACTTATAAGATTTCATGCATTACAAGACACATTTAAATTTCATGTTGTAGAGAAAAGATTAAAAGAATGTAAGGATCTACTTTAACAATTCCCTTTTACCACATTCTTAACCTGAAAAACAACAAGAAGAGCAACAAACTTATCCTGCTAAGTGAGGTTAGTTACATGGATCACATGACATCATCATGCTTTATCATCAACTATATCTTAAGATGTGAAAGAAAATAAGATTGGAAGACGAAAAAAATATACACTTAGAGTAATATGAAAATGTAAGCAAAGTATAACATACCTCTTGTGAGAATTGACAAACAAATTGATATCCCCTTGTATTTAAATGCGTACATATCTGCTCTATTAGGAAGGGGTAAAATTCTAGACCCATAGGCTACAATCAGTTTACTGACTTCACGGAAAAGCAGTATACCATTAGGGGAAGATGAATCAAAGATCAACCGCTGGGATTTGTTCAGGACCAATTCATTCACAAGTTTCAACAATGGAGTTGTTACCTGCATTGACATACCGGTATGATGATAATTTATTTCTTGAATTACAGGCAAATTTTATATAAGCCTACACTAGCAATGTGTTCATTTGAAAAGATATATAACTATAATATTAGCTAAAATTTGTTCATGTTTGATTTTGCGCATTTGACATATAAGAAATTTAGTTCGTATTTTGCTTTCTTACAATAAAACTCGGTCAATATTTAATTAATGTTGGTTGCAGCCACATTAAATTTCAACTCGAAGGAGCTGGCCATTCTCTTAAACGGTGACTTCATAAATGCTCTGCAGCATAAGCATGGTTCACCAAGCCTTTTATTCAATGCTACATATCTTGGTTTTCTGAAATATCATTACTTTCATTTTTATTCTCATTGTTTTTTCTTTCTTGTTAACTTTAGTCTTTCATAGCGCTCATCCCAATAAATGAGTAGGAATTTCATCCCCTCTCCTCCCCCTCAAGATCCAGAATAGAGAATCATCAGAGGAAGAATTTCATCTTGGATTAAGCGGCCTATCATATACAAAGAAAAATATAGACCATGAATGATTTCATCTGGTATTCAAATAGAATTAAATATTTATTTCATTAGAAGAAAAATTACTACAAAAAAATGAGAAGGGTAGTCTCAATCCTTAATCCGTGTAAATGAAATTCAGTCATTACTCAATAAATTGCATTGAAGAGGATGAATCTTACCTCTGGAGAATCAGCCCAATGCACAATGCTTTTCAAAAGAATAGGCATGCGTGCTGGATAGAGCCAATCAAAAAGGAACCCATACGTCCTACGACTGCAACAGCCAATTCAAATACATGCATAATATAAATATATGCAACTAAAGGGGAAAACAGTAAGAAAGTTGTAATAAAGCAACAAAATCTTAACCAAATAAAACAAAGTCTCAGGTGCTAAATGAGTGCCAACCTGTTAGTTGACATTGCTATTCCTCGAAGGTCCCGCATTAGTCCAATCAATGCAAATTTCCCAGCATTTGATTGGAAAATTGCATCAGGTGCGGATTCCAACTTAAGAAAAACCTTATACATAACAAATAGTAATTAGAATGAAATCTAACCAAATAGATGAATGAGTATTAAAATGTCAACAATATCTCACAAATTGCACATGTTTTGCTTTCATACTTCAGATTTTGAAAACAGTTACACACCAAGATATTGATGGTGCAACATTTATCACTTGTCACACAAGATCATATAAGAGTATTTTATCACCATGAAAACAACCAATTGCTGTAACTTGAATTATGATGACAAACAAAAAACAACCAACCTGCAGAAGATGTTCCATTGAAGACCTAAATTTCAGAAGGCTATCTTCCATGAAAACTAACATGCCAACTGTGTAGTAAAACATTGTTCGGCTGCGGAAACATTCTACGTTTTCTAAAAACAGGAATTGCTCCCCCTGAAAAAAAGAAGGATGAGTTGCGCTTTGCTGATCTGAATTTGAATGCAAATTATATATATATATATATATAAGAAATCAATTTCTCTCAGATCAGTTATAATCCATGTACACGTTCCACTTGGCCCATGCACTTCCAAATTACAGCAGGGTTTATTCGAAACTTCTAAATCTCTTAGCAATTTAACACATCACAAACCGTATCTCTCTCTTATCTGTAGAAGTTAAAGTTTAATTATAATTTCAACCAAAAATCACAGCATATGCTTGAGCACATAAAAAAGATGCATCGCTTTCATCATTGAAATTTATTATTACTCCTTTTGTTGATCATGTCCTACGTAAAAACCATCCTCCATGCTGCAATGTCCAACAAAGACTATGTTTAATCCAAGTTTAGATATTGATAGTATAATGCGTCAACGGAGAATGGTTGTCACTAGGTAGGGGAAGAAAATAAGATGAAGTTGATATAGATCGTCCCTCAACCCATTCAGCACAGTTGGGGTGATGATGAGAGGGCAAGATATCTAGAACAACTCATCTTAGCGACGAAGGCCCATTACTACTAACTTGGGCCGATCCATGGAGTTGGGCATCTCCAAGTCGCTACATTATTGGCTACGCAGTTCTTTACCAAAAGAGTTTCTCAAAATAAATAGAGTAGGTGATTCTTACATTCTGGTTTGAAATTATGCGTTGAACTGTATCCAACTTAAGAAGCAGCTTTCCTGTCATGAACCTAGAAGGATACAAAAGAATATGAAATGATATAAATAAGAGGGATAACACAATACTATAAGGAAGTTGAGATGGAACACGACTAACCCAGATGTCATTTCTGAAAAGAGGCTTACTGTGTGATCAACAACCTCTTTGCACTGGAAAAGAGATTCTAATGTTAATGAAATGAATTGTATTTGAAATGCAAGGAAATATAGAATATATAATCCATCACCTCTTTGTAACACTTGAGATTAGTAGCAACCTTTCCCACAATAACGTTAAGTAATAGTAGATGATCATGGAGTCCAAGAAGTTCAGATAATCGGGCATATAACTGCTAGAGTCCAAAGCAGGAAATGGCAATAATTAAACCTTCTTTAAATCATACAAGATTTAAAAAGTAAAATACATCTACCTCATTACCTTCGAAGGAAGAACAGCATGGTCACCAATATAACACTTTCTAAGATGTTGTAAGAAGGTTAGTATGGCTCGATCAAGTCTTTGCTTACTAATATCTCCATACCTCTGAAAATATTAAACAGAATCATGGAAGCGGTGATAAGAAAAATAATGAACAGCACCGAAATTTAGCCACTGGTCAGATGGGGGGTGGGTTTGGGATTTAGCATGTTCAATGATCAAGGATGACTAAAATAAGAGGAATCTTAAAAATATAAGTTCCACAGAGCAGGTGATTGGACTTGACTTTCAGAGCATATTATGGCACATGCTATGGAGACAATATCCATGGCACCATGACATAGTGCTGTCAATTCAGAAAGGTCCATTTTATCTATGTGGAGTTGTCCAGACAGACAGGTATCTGAATTGTAGTTACTTCTTGCTAAAGAATGAAGTATATTATATTACACACAACAGTTATCCATCAACGGAAACCGAAAAATCTTGAAAACTAGTAGGTCGAATTATCTTCTTGTTATCCACTTCCATTAAAAAAACTCATGAAGATCACCAAAGACAAGCCGAATGCACAATTTATCCTGAACAGATCTGAAGGGAAGATCTGTCCGGGAAGATGAGGGGATCCCCCTCCAACCAAACAAATCAATGAATCCTATAGCCTGTGCATTCCACAATGTTTTGTTTCTCTTCTTATTGCCAAATCCTTTATATAAAATCAGTAGAAACTGTTTCAAAACACTAGCACAAACAGAATATTTGGCAAAAATATAACAGATCTTATTCCAAAACATATTCACATACCCTACTATGTAATCCACTGTCAGTGATATTAATCAACTGCAGAACACGTGCTGAAATCTCTGCATCAAGTATCTCATGTGATTCTCCACTGCAATGCAGAAACACAGGAAAAAAGAGCTATTATTACTGTCCAGAAATGCTTGCTCACAACTCAATTTGTTTTAACAAATTACCTAAAACCAGAAATTTGTTTAATCTTCAAAATTGCAGCAACTATGTGAGTGAACCAAGCAAGTTTGGCTTCTGTTACAGAAATTTCATAGCTGTCTACAGAGATTAGGGCATTAGCTTCATTCTGCATAAATTAAATCAAGATATAAACCCAGTCAGATTATAATTAAACATGAGATTGACACATGTCCTAAAGGAGTGCTAGAGAATACCATATAGCTATCTATGATAGGTCCCACAATCTTCATCAAATATGAACTGCAACTTTCATACTGGAAAGTCAGAGAGATGTTAACAATATTAATAGAAAAGAAATAACTGCATAGATGGTATTTAAATTTTCAACATGTAACCTTGAATTTCAAGTTCTCTATAAAATAATATCATTAAAATTTCCCACAATATGACTTAGGTGGGAGAATAAAAAGGTAAGAACCTGATATCTGCAGAGGTAAGGAAAGAACTCAAGCTGATCCTGAAGCACCTCCACATTGTCGAGGGGATTTTCACCAAGTTCATCCGACTGTTCAGACTACATTAAAAGGATATAAAGAGTATATGTAATTAATTCACTAATGTTAGGCATGATTGCAACTAGGATTGACTCCACCTGACCTGCAATGAATCAAATCTTGAAGTAACAAAACCTTCTATGATTTTAGGTACATATTCATCCAGCAGGATGGGTTTGTCACTCTTCAGATACTTCACTGATGTTACCGATCTAGACCACAAACCTAGAAGGTAGTAAATACTGCTGCCAGCCCACTGAAATAAGAAACATTATCACAAAAAGGAAAAGGAAACGAAACATTTTATAAAGAAAAAAACAAATAAGCTTCAAGACTATCTAATCCCCAGTCGTATCTGAAATACATATTCCTGAATTCCCTTGAAAAACATTTGAATATAATTTCTTAATAGAAAATATCAAGTAGTCTACCTTCCAAGAATGCAAAGATGTCAATGTGAACTCTGACACTAATCGTATCCAATCACTGTAGCCTTCAGCATTCACAAGTTCTGATAACTGTAATAGCATTACACTTAGAAGAACCACACCAAATATTGCCTTCATTAATAAATAAAATAACACTAGTATGCCTATGACTTAAGTTAATTGTGAAGCATAAAGTAAACCAAATCTACTGCAACAAAGAGGACGGGAAGTAGTAGTTAAAAAGAACGAGATTGTCATCAATCCACTGGACCTGTTATCATCTTATATTGCCAAATTGATGAAACACGGAAGTGAAGATGGGTTGGAGAGCAAATGTGACAATCCAAGATTTCATTAATTTCATTAATGATACTAGTAAGATCAAACATGTCACATGAACTTCATGAAATATAACAACATAGTCTTCTCTATGATTCTTTCATAGAACTTCCCATTCTTTTATGAAAATGTATACTATTAATTTCCAAACCAAAGCTTTTGTATGTTAGACCAAACTAAATGTATAACTAAATGCTGCTGGCAACCATGAGGTCATTCGACTTAATTACCGAGAAAGAAAATGAGAGACCATTTCCTTAAATTTAAACTGGTATAAATTGTCCAATAAGGACCTTTCAAACGGAAGGTGCAATTGAACAAATGAATGATTTACACAAATAATACAAGAAAAGGTTTATGCAGAACCTAAAAGGAGGTATGATTCACCTGATAATTCACTTTAAAGCGACCAAGAAGACGACAAAATGCATGGTAATTATCATGATCAGCAAGACCTGCTTTACCATTAAATTATATTATCAATGTCTTTCCAACTGACAATGATATACAGTATGTAGCTGCAAAATATTGATATCCAACTGATCTGAGAAAACAGGGCTCAGAAAGAACTTCATGTCAACTTCAATGAGCACTAACATATTCTTATTAGTCTTGTCTCCACACTAGCAGGACATCTCGAAGCGGAGTTTGATAAGAAAGCTCTATATGGTGAGAATGATAAGGGGGACATTTGAAATTTTCATTTCATGATCATGATGGCACAGGGAGGAGACCACACTTTGTCACGGATACACAATCAAAATGCTCTAAAAGTGGAAAAACAAAAATATTAATTAAGTTTTCAATTCCTTTGAGAAGTAAGAAAATTTGGAAGCAGTGCGACAACAAGAAGTAGAAAGTCATTGTAAGGATATATGTAGTTCACATCAAATGAGTTATAAGCAATTTATAAAAACTCAATAACCAGACCGTTGAAACCAGCTTATCTTCTGAAGGATCTCTTTTTTTTCTTCTTAAAACATAATTTGAGTCCAAAATCTTTTCATAGTTTGGAGGCCAGGCATGATTACAGGATAAAAATGGAAGTTATGAAACACAATACATGCCTAGAGATGTCGATGAATAAAAAGAAACAAGAGAGAAAACTGGAAGTGAAACATATTACATTTTAAATTCCAAGGCACAAGCAACTATAAAAATTAGAAAATATCTATTGAAAATTTTTACTATCTTTAACCTAGGCAAAGGATCATATGAATCCACTTACAAATCCCAAAATCATTAAAAAGCACCGTATCATTCATGTTCCTCTCAAGATCAAAAATAGTAAAACAGAAATTTTACTTTAAAAGTCGGTTAAAGCTTCTACATCAACACACATTTACTTTAAAACAGAAAATTACTACTAAGCTGTAGAAAAAAAAGCAGAGTCATTTAACCTATCCCTGTTTGCAAAATTTCTTTGGTTCCATGCATTAAGTGTGACAAAAACTTCAGTCGAGCAGTATCACTGGCAAACACAGATCGCCTAGCAGAAGCCAATCGTAACAAGCACTCCAGTGCCTAAAAAAATTATAGCTCATAAGGTGGTAATAATACCATAACTTGAAGGTACAACAGAATTTGAAAATATTCCCAAATAGAATTTAAGCAGTAAGAGAATCAACCATAAATTTCCTTTCCATGACATTAGAATAATGAATTAGCACATTATGATTCAAAGAAAATTTTGACGTCATCATGAGAGAACAAGAAACAAAGAACCCCAGTACAGATAAATTGACAGAAGCTCAAATGCAGAGATGTAAAGGTTTAAAAGGATTATAAAATGAATTAATGATGATAGCTCCCCGGTAGGTTTTTTTATTTAAAAAAAACTCAGCTCCAGCACAGAGGAAGATCATATGCTTTTTCTGGAAGAAGTTTCAGCAAGGGAGAGTACTGAGGCCTCTGGAATGCCAGCCCACTACTCTATGCTATTTTGATTTTCTCCTCCTTGTATTTCTGGGTTCTGTTCTAGTCTATCAGTGTAAGAAGGATGTTGGGTTCTGGCTGAAATCAGCCAATGATCCCAGATGTGCTTCCTTTACATTCAATGTTTTCTCCCTGTTACTTAATTGCTGAGTGCTTAAGTTAAAAACCTCACCTGGCTCCTAACACACAATTGTTTTTCAAACATATGGAGAGAGTGTTCTTGTAAAAGTCAAGTTTATTTCAAGAAAACTAAAAAGCGTGCATCAATAAGCAGTATAGGCTATTATTTGAAAATTGGAATGATAAAGAAAACAAAACCTCATGAACAGGATATGATTAGAGTCAGACACAGAAAATCAATATACAAATAAGGACAAGGAAATGATATTAGTCATATGTTTCCAAAAAAAAAAATATCATATGAATGCATAAACCAGCTTAATAAATATTATCATGACCAAACATATTTAACAAGTAAAACAGTTTAACTTGTTACAGAAGACATGAGTGAAGGTACTATCAATGAAAATAAACATATTAGATTGGGCTGACAAGAATCATTACGGATATTCTATCAAAATATTCTTCAAATCACTTTATCAAGTGTAAAAATCCAAAAAAGGACCAAGAGTAAACCAAATTGACGAAGATTTTTCACCACTTACTAAAACAATCCAACATAAAAAAACCACTAACTCAAAATAAAATATATAAATTTGAAGGACTCTTGAAAGCATTGAGAACCATACCTCCTTTGAAAATGGTAGATTCATTGCATAATAATCAAAAAAGATTTGCAGTGTTGAGGAATCTTCAAGGACTGGTTTCCAAGAAGATGGAACCTGCACCGCCAAATATAATTTTAAAATCAAGAACCCAAGCTATAGAAAATTTAGATATATAACTATTGATGAGTTCAACCGGTAAGCAGGTTTAGAGCAGGAACATACCTGAACTGTACCGATCTCATCTGAACTTTCATCATAGGATGTCCCCATAAAATCAAATGATAAGCACCGAAGAGAAAGTGAAAGAGATAACTCTTGTAACTTGCTCCCAACTAAAAGTTGCACCAACAAAAATAATTTACTAAGTGGGCTTATTCAAAATTTTCTAAAGTGAAAACGCAAGTATACATATATATATTCACATGGTCATAAGTTTAATATACCATCATTTTTTAGTTGGACGAGAGAAGTCAATGATATCTGGAATATCTGAAAGAGTAATTGATCCTTGAAAGAGCTAGCTATCCTACGCTGACGAGTAGGAGGTATTCGAGGATTAGGCTGAAAATTCAAAAGAATAAAATAAATGACAAAATTATCAGAAGCCTAAAAAGTCCAGGGATAAAACAAATATTAATTCCGTTGCCAAAGTAGCAATTCAATTGTAGACCTTTCTAAAGAGCATAAAATATGTACTCAATGTAAACATTAAAAGGAAATATGAATACTACATGGTTACTTAAGTAAGTAGGAGGATACTGCACCAATTCAACTAATACCAATTGCCTTGGATGGATAGATGGAGTCCAGAGTATGAACATTCTTCTTCACAATAAACCAAAATTATAAATAAAAAAAAAACAGACATCTAAAGGTAGTTTATCTATCAAAATCAAAACTGCAAAAAGGACAGCATACTTGTTTGGCATCAACATGAAATTAACACTTATCTCATAATACATAAAATGCTGACTTACAAACCTGATTTATCTCAGAAATGAGCTGGTCCAAAATCTTCAAACCAATAGCATAATGATGCTGTGCCTGCTGACATATCTTGAGCATATGATTCCAATATAAATACTAGACAAGTACAAAAAAGATACACAAAAACTAAAACCGAATCGTTGGATAACATTAGCAGAATATTTCAAATCTCAAAAGCCACCATACAAGCAACAAGTAGCAAAAAGATGTCTTTTACCGAATAATTAATCAGAGAATAACACCATAATGTATGAAATTGGGACTGCTAAACATCCTAAAGGCATCTAGGAAATGAAAAATACCAAGACGATAAAATAGCTGCGAGAAATACAAAGTATGTCACATGTTGACAGGGATGTGCCTATGTTCTAGAAACAAATCATATCACCTGACTAAGGAAATTCATCCCCTCTTTAACAACCTCTTTGAATCGGTCATCTTCTAGCCACCCAAACTTAGTAACGCGACAAAAGAGTTGTATTAAGGATCCAATCACAAAGGGTTCTAAGTCAGCTCCTCTGCTGGCCAGATAGTTTATAAGATAATTTCCTTCAGAGAAAGTGCAATTTGGTCAATTTTTGGGGAAAAACAGTTGAAATAAGAAAAAAAAGTAGTAAGATAATCTAAATCAGTGCAACCAGATTCCTACCACCCAACCTGAAATAGAACACCTCTCATGAATGGTCCAACAGAATATACAATAGTAACAACTTGAGAGGTTAATATTGGAAAAGAATCTATGATATATACGAGACCACAAGTATCAAAACCAAAATATATAGATTGCCCTATAATAGTCCTACACATAAGTCATTTGCACGAAAACAAAAATATTACGAATGTCAAGTAGGAGCTGTAAAGGAAGGCTGTGCTCTGTCACTTGCTTCAACAAGCTCGAACTAGCGAACATCACAGCATAAGGAGATGATGTGTTATCCAGAATATATTGACACTGTGTGATGTAGTCTATATTTAAGGAAAAGCATTTCAGGGTACTCTCTGCATGTGCTCGCTCAACAGAGTCCTGTGACTTGTAAAGCCTTTCACACAATGTTTCCAATTGTGCTAAACTCTCCATTCTTCACTGCTCAGAAAGACTGTCCAATATTTCAGTTTAAGCTCCTTTTACAATTATAACAAACGTCAGCATACAAATTTCATCTGAATGCAAGTATATTTTTAAAGAAGGAAAAACAAAAACGATGCAAATCTCCCTTGGTTCTATACAAATCAATTGAGAATAACAAAGATGATTAAATTGGATATAGTAATACTATAATGTTTAGTGTTTACAGGCATTAAAGACATTTTCAAATCTAAAACTGTTTCAATTACAAGAGATGCTCTAAAATACAAAGATAACTCCACATAAAAGGGTAATGGAAGGATTCATCAGCATATCCAGCCACAATAGCACTGATCCAGACATGCGGCCAGTATGATCCTGAGATAAAACAAATTATAAATTATTAAAAACTCAAATGAAGTAACATTGAAGATTGAGAACCTTGAAATAAATTAAACTGCTGATATTCACAACACTATATGCAGTACAGAGACCCAAAAAACCCTATCATTTTCAACCTATTTTCTTGAGCAATAAAGTCCTCTGAGAATACAGAAGACTTCAACATAAGGAATCTTGCAAAGGACAAAAGCATTAAAGGATGAAAGGCAACTACTTAAATACACACGCATAACTGTATTTATGTCTGTATGAATTGATAGAAGCATGGATAAATACAACAGTAAAGGGCCAACCCAGTTCGAGTCCCCACTTGGTGGGGGTGCTGGGGAAGGGAATAACCTAGGCAGCCTTACCCCTGCATTGCAGGAAGGCTGATTCGAACCCGCGACCTCAGACCCCACGGCAAGCGAGCTTACCGCTGAGCCAAGCCGGCCCTTCGGATAAATACAACAGTATTAAGCAAAAAACACATTAAGTGAAAACTGCCAATTCCAATAACTTCATTTATATAGAAAATAAAATTTTCAAACTTTAGGGATTTACAGCTGCAGGTTAAGAAAGAAGCAGAATGTTGTGTGATTATGCCTTGACAGAAAGAAGGGTGCTCCTGTTAAGAAAATAAAGGTGGCATTTTGACGGCCAACATAAAAATAAAGATGGCATTTGAATGTCGATATTCCAATTTCTCAAGTAATTTAGAAGCCTATTTTTAAACATTTGGGAATAAAAATAAGATAAGATTATGACCTTTCATACATCATAAGAAACACAGGTGCCTTGATTTATTTCACAGGTTGCATTCTCAAATTTTTTTCAGAAATAGATTTCCAAATTTTTGGTAAATTAAGATGTCCAAAAATGAATATACGGTAAGAGAAAGCTTAAATAACCATTCATCTCCAGGTTTGAACTATGGCAATTTCTACCTTCCAGTGAATATCAGCAAAGAGATCATCAAGGGAAGAATGAGAAAATCTTTTAACACAGTGGCTTCTTCACTTCAGCATAATTCTTCCTTCTTTTCCATAAAACAACCAAACTACAGCACAATTTGTTTTCAGAAATTCAATTGTATTTAGTAAGAATTTCAACATACTATCCTTTTTGCACAGTGACCACTCAATCGACAGCTCATTTTAAGATTTAGCTTTCCAGCAGACCCACAAGACATCCTCTCAAAATATTATAAAGCTAAAATCAGAAGGTATAGTCACATCAACATGGTAGAGCTCTCTAATCTTCATGTCTCCACACTTAAATCACTAGCACCTATAAAAATAGATCGGCATACTCATATTAACTAACGATACATAAAGAATGAGCCGGTCAAAAAGAGAAGGCACCAGCATTGAATAAAAGCAACCTGCATAATTTTTACAGTTTCCAAAAGCGTGTCCCAACATGGTTAAGACGGAACTAATTGAATTTATTGCTCTTCCCCCAGTGTAGTAATGCGCTCCAAATGTTTAACAAAAATAACAAAGGTTACTTTTTATTCAATGCCAATGCCTCATTTTCTTTTTGCTTCGCTCATTATTTCTGCGCCTTCAATTAATTATTTTGCCTTTCCATCTTATCATATCCAACCTTCCAAATCATGTTTCAACATGACAAGGAAAGAAACCATTACATGTATTTATCTGTCATCAACATAATAAAGTTCTCAAATAAACAAAATAAATCATACAGGTTGCTTTTTATCTAACGTTACCACATGACCGCGGGAGATGTTTAAGCGCAGATTATCAGGTTAGTAAGGTGAGCTTACACAGAAACAATGGCGGCCCAGCGGCGTCTAAGCTACGAAATTAGGGCGAGAGGAGCGTTTAGGAGTACAGAGATACTCCGGGAGTTAAAGGAGAGCGCGAAGCATATATATATATATATATATAGCGCGAAATTTGGGCGTGGAGTGCACGCACCTCATCCTTTGTTTTGATCGAGCCCCGAGTCCTGAAGCCGTTTCTGCTCACCCCGTCCGTCACACGCTACGCGCCTCTTCGGTTACCGCAGTCATTTATTTTGATAGATGATTGAACTGTAATTAATAATTACATAGGTTTTTTTTCATATTACATCTGTCTTTTTTTAAACTACAGTTGTCTAATAAATGTTTTAACTTCTTCAAAAAGAAAATCTAATCTACACATGGATAGATAATTGAACTGTAATTACAGAGTTTTTTTCATATTACGGCTGTCTTATTTTCAAACTACAGTTGTCTAATAAATGTTCTAACTTTTTCAGAAAGAAAATATAATCTAAACATTAAAATAATAAAAATTAGTTAAGATACTTTCATCAAGTAAGTTTGTCTCCGTTTTAATATTCTAATTAAAAAATTGAGCAGTAATTAGGCTTGTTTTCTTCAATTACTTTTTTTTGGATTAAAAAGTAAATATGCATTAAGTAATATAAGTTACAAAATGAAAAGTATTAAGGATGATCCCAATGTCACGAGGAAGGTATTGAAATTGGTGACGGATGCTTTCTTTTATTTTTTGAGAAAATTGGAATAAATCCAAATTTAACAAATTAATTGGTAAATATGACATAAAAGTTTAGGTCTTTTTTAGGGTCAACAAGCTTGAGCGGGAAAGAATCAAATTATGCTTAGGGAGAAAAAAAGAGAACATCATAAAAAAGTTCAAAAACCTAAAAAGAAATAGTAGACAAAGCTTTACGCATTGTTTGGTATAGAGTATTTAGGGAAGATAAGAGGAAGAGACGTCCCCTTGTTTAGCTTGTTAAAATTTTCCCTCTCCCTCCAACTTTACTTCCCCCTCCAAATTGGGGGGAATTTAGTGAGAAAGTGTAATATTATTATTTTATAATATTAATATACCTATAATTTTTTTAATATCCCAATATTACCCTACATTATATTTTATTAAAATATTATATAAAATAATATAAGGTAAATTTATCTATATAAAAATATTTTCCCTCTATTTCCTTCTTGAACTAAACAAAGTAATATAAAAATCCCTCCCCTCCTCTCCCTTAATGTTAATTTAAACAAGGTAATAATAAAATCTCTTTTTTTTCCTTCCCTTCCTTTTCCTCTATTAAAATTCAGCCCCGTTGAGCCAAACACAGCGTTAGAGGTGAAGAGCAAAAGCAAACTTGACGATGGAGAAGACGAGTGAGAGAAGAGAGAGACTGAAAGCGGTGACAGTCGACGGGGTTCGTTGGAAGTGGTGGTAGAAGCGCATTTGAGGAGATTGGCGGCGGCGACAGTGAGAAGGGACCTAATTAGCCGCTGCTACCGTATCTCAATCCCTTCTTCTATAGCTTCCATCACCAATTTCGTCGTCAAATCACCCTTCTCCCTCTCCACCCACCACTCCAAGCTCCTCCCCCTTCATTCCTGTTCTTCTTTACCTTTTCTGACGCCTTATACTTCTCCACCAGCCGCCCTCAGAACCCCCCACCACACCCGCACTAGAGTTCAAAAGGTCCACATCATCGAAGAATTCGACCAAGCCCTTTGATCGGCCAAGGACAGACTGGTGGTGGTAGAATACGCGAGCAGGGACAATGATGAGAGCAGCAAGATATACCCTTTTATGGTGGAACTGAGCCGATCGTGCGGCGACGTGGACTTCCTTCTGGTAATGGGCGACGAATCGGAGAAGACGAGAGAGTTGTGCAGGAGAGAAAAGGTGGAGAAAGTGCCTCACTTTAGCTTCTACAAGAGCATGGAGAAGATCAGACACACTAGATAAAGAAGCGTCTTTTAGGTATTATTTCTTCATGATGGATTTTAAAATCTTTATTCCTTTGTTGGTAGCGCATTTCTCTGTATCTAACTTCTCCTTGGTGAAATCTTCTCCTTTTTTAAATCCTTCTACTTTGCATGTGAAGGACCTTTATCAGATACACCATAGAAAGAAGCATCTTTTAGGTATTATTCTATGATTTGTACTGTGAATACACATAGCTTGTTTGATAAAATGCCACAAAAAATGAATGAGTTAATTAAGAATGTAACTTGATGATTCAAAAAACATTGTTTATCCTTTTGGACCGAAAGCATGTATGTCTTTTAATGTCTCATTGGATTAAGGAAGATTTTATGTTTGTTGTGGATTAGAATGCATCTATACACATGGAAAAAGGTGGGGACAAAAAATTGAAAATTGAAATAATACAACCTATAGAAGTCCATTATTTCACTCATGATTGCGATTCATAGGGTCTTCTTTGTGTTCAAATAAAGGTTTTAATTATAAAATCGTCAAATCAAAACTGGTCGTGCAGGCAAGGAATGATGTGACCGTCATAGTTACACATGAGGCGAAGCTTAGAGGAGGCAGTAGCGGGAGGGAAAGGGTCATCCCAGGAGTCAACGCTGCGGAAACAAGGAGAAGAATCAACAGAGTTGGGATAGTTGAGGTGAGAGGGTGGCATCGGCGGCGTGCGGACGGTGAGTAGAGGAAGAAGCGCCTCCATGGGTAGTAATGAAGGAATTTCCTCGGTTTTGAAAAATAACACCGCTAATGGGATTTGAAATGTGCGTTCGAATTAACAACCTTGTTTCAAGAACCAATGCCATATCAACGTGTTGTTGGAATTTTACGAAGGGGGGAAATATCATTTACAATTACAAGTCGCGCTGTTAAATAAAAATCTTACAAATTTCGATACAAGTTTGCATAAATTTTGTTTAATGAACCTACCGTTTATGATTCAAATAATTTTTTTTTATGATTCAAATAAATTGAATAAACTGGCTTGAAGATTCATCGTCGTCATCATGGTTGCTTGATGTTGCCTTGTCAATGCGGTCGTTTCCCAATAGGCTGTTACAAATGTTTTTATTCATCCATAGTAGTAGTCCCAAGGGTCATAAAGAATGTTAAGTGAGGCATAGCTAAATCTACCAGAGAGGAGAATCACACTAAGATGGGTGATCAAAAATTTTCACCGCATCTCTTCCGTGATATATTATTGGTAGGAGAAAATTTAGATACTTAAATTTATATATTTAAGATATTACGGGAACATGTATTTTAAATTTAAAAATAAGCTGAAAAGGTTGGCAGTAAGGGGTAAAAATAAGAGTTATGACAGAATAAGTAACGGGTAAAAAAAATCCACCTATCATGATTTAATTGGAAAACAGTAACCTAATATATATAAGCATGAATATCTGAGCCTTTCCCCGTATGGTAACTTTCAAAACTTCATAACAATCAAAAGTTAACATATGCACAAATCGCTGCATTGCTGATTTGAAGGATGATAAAAGTGATTGCAAGTTCGCATGTGCTACAAATATTTAATCAATGCCCATGCAACAATTATCATAATCACGATAACAAGGACTAACAGGATCATGCAAGAGCAACCGCCTTTAGTGCCCCTGCTCAACACAGCCAACCTCCTTTGCGCCATCTGCTTCAAGAAAAACAAGTCTAGCATGAAGTTCAATACTCTCATCCTCAACATGTCTCACATTCAAGCTAATCGAGGCTTATGATCACAGAAGCAGATTGCATCATTTAAACAATGTCAAATTTTTACTGTTGAAATTCATTTAAAAAATGAGTTCCTTGTTTCCTAATATCTTAGAGTTTAACTTCTCGACTGGCAACAGATATATACTTTTTTTAACCCAAACTACTTTGAAGTAATAGAAGATTAATGCTGTTTGAAAATAGAGAGATCCAAATGAACAGGTCTCCTAGTAAGGATTGCTTCAACAATTACGCGATTAACCATTGAAAATGCAAGTTTTGGCCACACAAAACAGCTACTGAAAATGCAAAGTAACCTTGTATCTTATTTCTGGCATCACCGTCATAGCAGCATATAGGAGGAGTGGAAGAGTAAGTAATGCAAACATTACTCAGGCAAGAAGGCAAAAAATCAGGGTAATAAATCTACTTCTATTCTCAATGGACTGCATCTTGAGTTGCTTTTCACTTTTCATTTTTAGACTGATATTGTCTAATGATTTCTAAATACCCAATTTCATGCAACCAGCAAGGGTACTGGTTCATTTTGGATGAAGAATGAAATATATAGATACACGAGGACTAGCTCTACATTTTATCAAATGTTACATATTGGTAATTCTTCCTTTGAATTAACTTCTTATCTTCATTCTCCCAAGACAAAGAAAGTCCCCATTTAGAAGAAAGATCGTACTGAGATGACGAATGTAAATCCTTCAAGAAAATATCATCAATAATGTTTTTATGCAAGGGTAAAAATTGACAAGTGGTATTCATCATTTCCCAGCAATTGAAAATTCATTTTACTTCTTTAAGAGTTCCAATCTGTTAGTCTTCTCTATCATAGTCTATTCTAACAAAATACTGCTCTATACTTTCTATAAATGACCCCGTCCTGCCCCTATCAAACCCAAATTTTCCAATATCAACATATCGAAAGCAAGTAGTCTAGCACCATTTTTCAGCATCAAAGTATCAAATAGTCAACCATATGCTTGTACTAACAAAGAGCACACATAAACTTATAACCAAAAAAAAAAAAAAAGAGCATACATAAACTGTAAAGGACAGAGGGCCAGACCTGTAGGCGGGAATTGGTTGTGTCCACATGCTCATCCAAATCATCCTGAAAATTTTCCAGGTGATAAAATCATAAGGGAGAGTCATGGAAGAAGATAAATATGGAGACGAATTACAGCTTAGCTAACCAGAAGCCTAGTATGTAGGCTAAGTTCTTCGTTAACTGCCAATGCAATGTGTTTGGTGCTTGTAACTGTCCCTTCCAATTTTTCAAGATCTTCATCTTGTTCTGCCTTGACAAAAATAAAATAAAAAGCTAGCAACAGCCAGGAACTCTTTGTGAATACTAAGCTTCATCATAACATACCTCTAATAATTTGTCGTTGAAAACCCACAAGGCCTTGGTTGTCCATGCTAGCTGCTTTCTTCATGACTTCTTCAGACTTTTTATCAGGGCCTAGCAGGCTATCTCTATTGGCAAGACCAGACATGTTAAGGGCAGCAGCCATCTCATTTGCTATGGTGCTTATATTAGCAAGTAAGTCTTGGCGACGATTCATTTCTTTTCCTGTTCTGTTATTCGTAAAGAACTTGAAAAGTTTAATGTCAAAGCCATGTAATCTAGTCTTTAAATTATAGTTGGATAAATCCTATGCTAATTTAGACTAAATCTGTTATTTGTCAAAATATAAATTGAAGTAATAGTCAATTTTAAATACAATGGATAACAGTTAATATTTCCCATAAATGACAGACTTTTCCTTCCACGAGCCAGAATAGTTAATTACTACACAGAATATGTCTCTTGCGCATGTAGAGGCCTCAAAAAGATATATACGGTTCATATTCACTTGATTACAAATACTTAAAATCAACTAGAAAACATGTTAATTGTAAACAATAAAGAGCAGATATGAAATCTAATTATCTACTTCTTGTCATTTGAGGTCACTAACATCTCTGAGAAGGCTATCAGTGGATGCATCTGCCACTGTTTGGTATATTTCACAGCAGTCATGGCCAGATTATACATACTTAAGGAAAAATCACCTTCAAAAGAATACTTACATTTGTTGCTTGCCAGGCCGCGTTGGGAGAGGTGACTGCAGAATTTCAACTTTAGTCCTCAGTATGGTTACTTTTCTCCGGGCTGCTGATAAATGACGCTGTGTTTCAGGTCCAGAAGGGGGAAATCCACTCTTAGCAGAAATCATTCCCTTGACTTCTTCCGCTAGTTTTGATGCTTCATTATATTGTCTAATCCATGGATCAGATGCCATTGTAGTTGAATGACGAAGATGTCAATAACTGAAAAAATAGTGTCATGAAGGATCTCAGCAGAAAGATTATCTTTGCCTAATCCAAGATGAACTCAAAAAGCAATCACTAATTCAGGACACTGATGCGACCATAAGGGCTGAATTTTTTCGTGTGCTGACATAGAGGAGACAAGAGTAAAAGCTCAACAGCCACGAAAAAGTCAAAGCACGTTAGGGGTAAAGCAAAATCAGAATATCAGATTGTAGGTACAGGGCAGAATTATTCTTGAATGTGAGTAGCAACAAAACGTCACAACCACAGATGAAGAAAATGTTGTCAAATGCAGATCATGAAATCAATTTTTCTGACCCCTGAAAGGCGATATAAGCTGAATGATGTAAATATAGTCTATAAATATATTTTCATTCGGGAACACGGTTATCCACTAAAGCATGTTTTAATGATTTACGTTCTGTGGAATGGCCTATTATGTTCCACTAAGAAATCATTCATATCAGGGATGATATCTGATCACCAGATGCCCTTATGACGGGAAGGAAATTCTAAGAGTTGGCCCTGATAATGGTAGCCAGCATACCCTGATTTGGGCAATCACTACTGAGTACGGACAGTAATAACCATAAAAGTCAAAACGAAACGAATCATAGACCAATGACAAATATAAATTGAGATTCGATCTCCTTCCCCTTATTTCATTCGCTGATTGGAATTACGGCACCAATTATGAGAAATTGAGAACAATGTTCTGATAATTAGACACCGAATCACCTGTAATCTAATCGCAGTTTCCAATCGTCAAGCATTCTCATCAATTAAACATGTCAGCGAAAAGAAAAGGCCTAAGCTAAAAATCATCAAGTGAGGGAGGAAATCGCATAAAATTGAGATTGCAGAGCCGTACCTTTTCCTGCCAATTGAATCGGAACAATGAGGAAGACGAATGCGGAGGGGAACGGGTAGAGCAAGGTTTTGTCGCTTCCATATAAATGCTCATCAATGACTAGGAACGAATCAAGTGCATGGCACTTTTCAATCGGGGATGAGGCTATATAGCTTTATTATTGGCGGGTATCTTTTACCGTGACGAGGACTTCTGGACGGTGTGTGTGGATTAGTTTTTTTTATAATAGATTTGGGAGAAAATAGATTTTAAAGAATAAATTTTGAAAAAAATAGATTTTAGGAATAGAGATGTTTAAATGATTAGTAGTAGAATTATTTTTTATATTAGTAAATTATTAAAAAGGGTATAATTTAATTAAAAGTAAAAAAGAGAAAAAATAATAGAGAAGAAATATGAGAGAGAAAAAGAGTATAGAAAAGAGAGAGGAGAGAGGAAAAGAGTGGAGAAGAGATATAAGAGATGAGAGAGGAGAGATAATAGAAAAAAGATAGGAGAGAGGAGATAAAGAGTAAAAAAAGGTAGAGATAAAATAGTAATTTAATTGTCCATAAACTAGGTTTCAAATTAAAAACTATTTTAGTAACTTATTCAAAATTTAAATTTAAAATTAAAATTTTACCCAAAATTAATTTTTAATAAAAATTGTTATTTATGTAAAACAATTTCAAACTAAAATTTTAGCCAAAATCAATTTTTTATCCTCACATTCAAACATACACTTAAAGTGCGGGATTCGGATGAGTGAGGAGATAATAGATTCTAATAACTAAATAAGATTATCTTCATATTTTTCTAACCAAAATCTACATTTCATGAAAAAAAATACATACTTCTCGTAGGATAAACAAGTGATATTATTCATAATTTATAAATATCTATGTTAATAAAATTATTTTGATGATATGATAATTATTTTGTTGTGCACTAGAGATTAACTCAAATAATAAATACAAAATAAAGTGTGAATAAAGGTCCATAGTTTAAATTTAAACTCTCATAATAAAGTACCTAAACAATTAAGTTTTGGCGAATAATGATGAAAAGATGATTTGAGATTCCTAAATCTTAAAAAGTTCATTTTTAATAAAAAAAAATTTGTTGAAATGTACCAAAGATAGATGTAACTTTAGTGCATAGCGCAAAATTTACAAAGTTAATTGCAGGGACTGTGATTTCTGAAATTTAGCTTCTTATAAATTTTCATTATATCATACAAGAGCATATTTATAAATTTATAAAAATTTAGCTTCTTATAAATTTTCATTATATAAATTTAGCTTCTTACAAAGTTAAAAAAATATTTATGAAAAATTTACGAGATTATTTATAAAAAAAAATCATCACATTGACAGCTAGATCATATGGATATTTTTTTTGGGTAGATCATAACGATTTTTTTTTGCCCACCCGGTTCACCAGAGCTTTGCCCTGATTACATCCGGATCTGACCCGCGTCGCGCACCTGGCTATGGTGGGTGAGTCTCTCAATGGGGATTTTCTGCATTCGTCAAAGCTCGAACTCGAGACCTCGTTTAAGCGATACTGAGCCGTTTACTACTCGGACTAACTCCGTTAGTAGATCATATGGATATTGATGACAGGCAGGATGTGTTGAGGTCCTTAGAAATAATGAAGGCAGGCCTGGAAATCCCGTTATGGCCAATCACTGGCCTGTTTGCTTGGATCGAATGGTCACTTGAGTCTAAAAGGCTGCTTTTTGGGTAAATAGGCCTTTATAAGCCCATTTGTTGTTTGAAGATCTAAATCACAGACCTGATCCTAATGGTTCTTGAGTCTAAATCGGCAAAGATCGGACTAGCGTTATTGCATTCTCCAAGAGCATGCCAGAGCCTATTTCGTGTGTTTAATAAAATGTATTGTGGTTCATTCATTTTTTTTGTGTTCTATTCTTTGAGATCTTATTGGATTATTCCCACAGTTCGTTTGAATTTTTTTTTAACTGGGGTAGCATTTTCAAGCCTGATGAACTGAATTTACGTCATACATATATATTCGTCAACACGTTTCATTTTTTTTATATAACAAATTTTAGAAAATGGTTGGGCTCACCCACGATCTAAAAACACGATGAAATTATTTTTCTTCATAAACGATACCAATGTCAAGTAAGACAAGCCGTCTATTACCTTCAGGTGTAAACTTAATAACCTAGGAGTTATGATATCTCCCCAAACGTCGTGACTGAAACTACCACAAAATAATACTCCCAAATATAAGAATATATTTTAAATAATTATATGTCACACCCCTTCTTCAGTTGAACCTACAGACAATAGTTTCGGTTCAACACGTTTCACTTTCATTTGCTTTGCTTTTTTGCCGCAGCTTATGACAGAGCAGACTCCGTTGCTGGAGTTTTTTTTTTGCCCACTAGGTTTATCAAAATTTTACCTCAACTATATCCAGATTCAACCCGCGTCGCATACTTAGCTATGATAGGTGAGTCTTTCAATGAAAATTTTTTATATATGCCAAAGCTCGAACTCGAAATCTCGCTTAAATAATATTGAGGCACTTATCACTCTGACCCTGTTTGTTCTGGGATCTGAACGAGACATTCCTCTTCACCTTATGTGGGCTTTGTTTTTGTAGGTCCAACATTGCATTTCTGCTAATAATCAGGTGAAGTTTATTTCCCTGAATTAGGTGCCATGTCCTCGCCGCGGGTAAGATATGCGAAACTCAAGAAATATTTATAAAAATATTTATAAATTACTCATAAATAAAATTAATATATCAATAATAAAATTTAAATTTAATTTTATGATATTAGGGGTTGTGAGCCAATTCTAATCTATAAGTTGTTACTCTCCATAATTATAACGTTGAAATTCTAATGGGTCATATAATGTGAATTGTAATGGTCACATTTGCCCTTTGATAGTTTTGAAATCCGCTGGACTATATCGTCTTGTGCCCATTGATCATACTTAAGAAATCAGAACCATTTATAAAACTATTGCTTTGAGGATGCAGGGGAATTGAAGTTTTTCTGTATCCAACATTTTAATATATGTTTGTTTTAATTTGTTTATGCTGTTACTGGGTGTTATTTTATGAGGAGATGGTGAGGTGAGCATGAGGTGAGGTAGAGGGTATAACCGTCAAATGAATCCCTAAACAGACAAAAATCTCGGCTAAAGCAACACTGGCACTTTGACAGGGATCGCAAAAGTCAGAGTACACGTCATCGAGTAGGGGCCCCACTGCCAACCCATAAAGCCTCAACTACTTCGGTCAACTGTCAGCAGATAACAACCTAACCTCCTCCACTGCTTCCCATGCCCATGTTCCCTCGACCCTCGCTGTGCCCTCACGGCCTCAGCTCCGACTCCAACTCATCAATTCCACATTTTAAAAAAAAAAATTATAATCCTTTTAAAATTATTCTTATAGATGCTTCCTCAATCATATTTAAATAAAAAAAATAAAAAATAATAATTAAAATATTTTAATATATTAACTAATTTAATTAATTTTATTAAATTAATTAAATAATCATATATTAATTACCGGAGGAATATTTAATTATAAGGTATTATCTCTAATCTTTAATATAAAAAATAATTTATTTTTTAAATAAATTAAGAAAGATAAATAAATTAATTAATTATAATTAAATTTGACTCTTCAAAATGAATTCATATTATATACCTTTAAATCTACTAAAATTAGTGAACTAATTTTTATATTATTTATAATTAACTGATTATCTAATTTTTTTAATTTATAAAAATTTTAACTAATTATATGTTAGGCACCTAATATAATATTAAAATATATATTTCTGAACACAGGATGTGGAATAACGGACTTCTCTCAGAATTGTGTAGTCAAGTGATCGAGCTTCCCCTACTAGCTGGTCCATCCATGGGCGCCATTTGGTTTTGCGTCAACCGGTGTCTAATTACATTGTGGACTGTTTGCAGTCCCATTTAATCATCATTAGAAATTGCGACTCTGATTAAAATATCGTAGACTCGTAGTTTCCCAGCAAAGCTTTATGCCCCTTGAAATCCCATCAACCGTACCAGCCTAATATAGAAGTCAAACGTAACCGGCTTTTATATAACAATTTATACGAGTTAATTAAATTATTTAATATTTTTTAAAAATATTTTACACTTATTTAAAAATAGTTATTGTACTATATTTTCTTTCACTTTATTTTTTATCTTTATTTTTAATAGGGAAAAAATTAAAAAAAATCATTAATAATTTTTATAATAAACTTTTTTTTTTATACATTTTTATACTTTTATAATAAACTTATCACTTGAATTAAGAACCAAATTTTTTGAGTCAAAATGGACTAGGACCAAAGCGGTACATGGTGTTATTTATGAGCCTGAATTTCCCACAAGACCCTCCTCTAGCCATGTTCCCTAGCAGGTAGCGATTTCTAATTAATGAGGCCATATCATAGGATGCCTAGCTTCAAAGGTTTACTAATTAACTAGTGTGGTCAAAATGGCCCAATCACCTCAATTTCTTGTGATCATCTATTGGATTACTTGTATACCCTGATGATTAGCGGGTCTAAACTCATTACAAGTGGGGTTTCGATGAGAATAAGAAGCATGTATCCGTCTTCTCTTCCTTCGACGTTACTTTGTTGCGTATGAATTAACTGAGCAAAGTCTGTATGCGAAGTATAGAGTTACTTGTTGCGCGAGTTGTATACGAGGTGTAGGCTCGCTTCACAGGATTAAAAGGACATGCCTAAAACCCTTAGGGATCAATCATAATTTCCAAGTTAGCCTGAAACCACTGTGAGTGAAGTATGAGTTGTCAATAATGTCACAATCATCATGGAAAACTAAAATTCAGGGGAGTGAAAAACCAATAATTCCATCTGTATAACGTGGTAGCAGCTAGAGATCGATTGTGGTTATTGCAATGATTTTACAATTGAACGGCGGAGCACATGTGGAACCAATAATGTAGTCTGAAAAACGAAATAAGAGGGGACACAGCGTGAAATGTGGAACGCCTGAATCAGGAAAGGCACGTGGCACTTCATAAGAGCAAGAAAATAGTATTTATCTTCCTACTTTTAATTATAAAAATCAGTCAATTAATTATTATTAAATTTAATTTCTAAAATAAATTTATATTATATGATCTATTAAAATAAATTAATTAATTATTATATTAATTATAATTAATTAATTAATTTAATTTCATAAATATATTTAAAAAAAAGTCAGTTCTTATAATTATTATCAAAAGGTAATAGGAATACTGTTGTACCGTGGAGTACAGCCCAGCCCACCATGCTTGACCTTTTAGCAGCAAATGCTTCGGTGCATGCAAGTGTTTCAACTTTTTAGCTTTAATGGCGAATAAAATTTAACATAAATATCAAAAAATAAATTTATATTTTAACTATGAATTTAATTTTTATTATTATTATAGTGACTCATATAATAAATAATTTTATAAATTATTTATAAATATTATCTAAATTTTAGAATTGTGATATAACTTTAGTAAAAGGTTAGTGGCAAATTTATTTAATTTTTTTATTAAAACAAAAAACTTGTTAGCTTTAATGCCATTGTGCCTGCAAGTTAGCGAGACACACACCAACCGGAATCTCAGTTTTTATGTATTTGTATATATGCTTTGAACATTATTTTCTGTGCGTCTGGCAGTATATGTTGAAAGTTCAATTTATATTTTATAGGCATGTGAGAATCATTAATATGCTATAGTATTCAAAGTTCCCGCATTATTTATTCTCAGAAACACTATTAAAAATTGTAGGAACCCTAAAACGAAGGGAACATCACATCTAAATCCTATCGTATATGACACGTATATTTAAAAAAAAAAAACCTACGAATATTTTTTTCAAAAAAAAAAAAGCCTACAATGTCTCGAATACATCGCTTTAAAGTTTAAACCTTTTGAAATTTATATTATCAAGTGTTTAAAGCTCGGTATTTAATTATATATATATAGCTGGATATTTTTATCTTTGCAATAAAATTATAACTTGCTTTTTTAATTTTTCAGACTGCACTAAATTTTTTATTTCTAAATAGAATCACAGTATGTAAAAAAATAAAGAGATTAAAATGAGGTTGCACAAAATCATGGAATCGGTGGAAAATTTTAAAAATTATTGATTTTCACCACAAATAATAAATAATTTTATATCGGCAAAATTCCATAACAAATAGGACCGAAATGATAATGCTATAATAGATGAACCCTAAAAAGTAAGTTGAGGCCAATAATGAAGCTACAGAAAAATATCCTGTGTAGGCATGGATGGGATCTTGGCATCTTATATCAACATCACTTAAAACCCCTAATCTTTTGTTAATTAATTATTTATTCCGATAAACTAATATCTTTTTTGTTTTGTTTTAAACTGACGATCAATCGAGAGACGCCATGATTGTGATTGGGAAAAGAGAGGAATAAAAGCATATATATATATGGAACGTTGCCATCCATATCAGCTCATCGCCTTATCTTTTTATAATGTTGCGTGTAAATACGTACATATTGTTTTGGTGGGGATCAATCATAACAGTGGGTTGGCCGTGGGCCCCACCCAAGGCATCGTCTGCCATCCCTTTCGATCTCACCGTCGCTTTCATTCGCTTGCGTTATGGCATTCGTCATTTTGGCTGCCTTCTATTTCTTTTCACTTTCCTGACCCCTTCTCCCCCCAGGCCACAAGTATATCTTTTTTACTCTTTAAGATTATTCTGAAAACAGTATGGATCTTTTTTTAATCATTAATATAAGAACGCAGCAAAATATACTGTAGCAAAATTTACTTGAGAAGAGTATTTAACTATTCATGTCTTTAAATGGCAGCAACATATTTTAATTTATGTGCAAGTATCTTTCATTCTGTATATAATTAAGATCACTTGCATGCATAAGAAAAATAATTACAATTACTCAGTGTTAAGTTCGGGTGGAAAAATAATGTAGGGGAAAATTTGCGGATGATAAATACTAGGAAATAAATTTATTTAAAACGGTAAAAAATTATTATTTTTATAAATTTTTCTTCCTAGAATAATTCCCTCTCTAATTTTTTTCATATCTGAAACATTATAGATATAGGGATCATTAAATAAATTTTAGATATATTTATATAATAAATTTTATAAGGAGAGATTTTCAACCAAATTTTCTTAAAAATAATACCACCCATAGAATTGTTAAAATATTAATAATATAACAAAATACAAACTAATGTGTTAAACCTTAATCTGAATGATACGGCCATTGGGTATGAATAATTCGTTATGAGATTTCTCAGACGAGCATGGAATCCAGATTTTAGGGGATATTACCCTTCAAAATATTTCGATCATTAATATATAACAATGAAGCTGACACCATCGAACAAACCATCTTTTATAATTTATTGAGATGATCGGAATTACTGACGCAAATCTATTTCAATTAATGGTTTTAACCAACTCACGATGACCTTTCTTCTTAATCTGTCTCTGTCCGCATGGATTCGTGCCCTGTTTTGCGCTGAAGACTAGAATTTAAAACCATGGACAGTGCTTTGTAGAATGTTGAGGAAACTTCTTACGATATAACTATAGATTTAATCATTTGATTTAAATAATAAATACTAAAATAAAAATTTATGTTAATAATTATATATCTATTTCTAGCAATCTTTAATTTATTATTAATAACAGAAATTTATTATTATTCCAATAATTTGTTGCCATTCTCTGGGGAAAAATATTACAGAACAAGAAAATACACAGATACACACCGACGCTTGGGTCAGGATGTTTCAGAGAAAAGGGACAGGAGAACATCAGCATCACGGATGTACAAGACCTTAGCTAGCTTGCTCACGGCATCGGTTTAGACTTTGATATTCCATCACACGAGATTTATTTGAAATAAAACTTATTATATGTGATAGAAAGTGGATCTTTAAAAAAAAATAAAGAATTAATCCACGTTATTCAGTGTTATATATAATTAATTAGTCTAACTTATAAAAATATATATTTAAAATAGTGAATCTGACTATTTTTGAAGAATACGAGATTATTAGTTAAATAAAAATGACATATATCCACTTGATGTAAGTTGTTTCAAATTTAACCTTAATATATTAAATAAATAAATAAATAAAATAAAAAATAGACATCGACAGTGTATTGAATATTGACACATCCATGTACTGATTTTAGCAATTTTATACTCAGGATGGGCGTAGACTAGCCTAGGTACCTCAGGCTTATACCTTCTCTCTATTCCAAGATAGATTTTGATTATTCTTAATGTGCCCTCTTCCTTCTATTATTAAAAAAAATAGATTAATTTCATTAAAAGTTTTAAATATATATACGGATAGATTTTTTTTCAATAATACCTTTAAGAAAATTGATTAAATCAATGACCGTGTTGCTGAAATATTTTTATTCAGATCATAGCAATAAATAAATATTTTTATCTGTCGGAGCTATTTAGTTCAAGTGACACCTTAGAGCTCCTTCAATATTTACTTAAATTAGAGGTTGCGTGTTTAGACTTTTTGCAAGTATGTGGGTTCCTTTCACTGGATTAAAAAATGCAATAAAAAAATAAAATTACAATTTCATTACTCATCATAGCAGAGTATAATTTTGGGGACGACTCAATTCTCAAGACCCAAATGACTGGTATTTCCGTATTCCCCCACCTAATCCCATTACATTGTTTATTGCTCCATTAACCCCGTTTGACTCGAGTAAACCCTTGCTGTCGTTTAGTGGAAATATCAAGGCGTCGATCAGAAATTATTCTGGTTTACTGCTATATGCGCAATGCCCATCTTTAAACTTGTTAATCAACTAATGAAATATGGGTAATATTGTCATAGAGAAATGAATAGTAATAAATTATGCAGAAATATCGCAAAACCAAACATTAACGTGGTGACCGCCATGAAATATTTGTTCGCCGAAGCATCGAGACAGCTAATTTTCCAAGACTGTTATCTCCAAATTTGAATAATTGCCTAAAATAACGTGGAAAGCTAGCTGGTCATGAAATAGAAACATTTCAGTCGGACACAGACAGACATGGTTTGTCAGAGATGTAAAGTTAAAAAGAAGTTCTTTAAAAAAGCTAATCTAACCCCCCAATATTATTAGTAGCTGTGTGCATTATTCATTGAAAGTGAAACATCTTAATTTGAACCACCAAAAGCGCCTCTCTTCTTCATTAATTATTATTATTATTTATTTGTTTTTAAATGCAGGCCCACATCTGATTCCTTTATTTGGCGTGAAAGTAGGAACCTCTCTTTTTAACACGGAAACAATCAAAATCCCAAGTCACATATACATGCAGATATCTGATATCTCCCATCTCCCAATTTGTCTGATCTAAACCCACACACACAACACGAGGAAGTTCAGTTTTTGTTCTCAAAGGACCCCTAAGAATTAACAGATTCGTGCATCGATCCCTCTGGTATTATCCCTTTAGGTGTAAATTATTTTAAAATCCAGGTTAAACCAGAAACACTTTTTATCCAATTAGAACCTATGGCGAGAGGGAGGGAGGGAGGGAGGGAGGGAATATGTGCCAAAGATACCAACACCACATTAATAGTAATACATAAACATGTAATGGCATTGATACATAGGTGATAGATCGTATTCTAAGTTATCCAATACACCCCTAAGATAAAACTATTTAAGAAAAAACCAAGAGGGAAACAAGGTTCAAAGAAGCACTAGGGTCGCTTCTTTGCCAAATTTACAGACTGATGATCCTAACCCATCTTATTCCCCTCCACATCACTGGGGCCCCAATCAAGGCTCTCAAAAGGCCACAAAAATTGGTACACAACGTATCGCAGAATCTCACATAACTTTCCAAGAAGACTCCAGAGTGGGAAAGCTTGCGAAAGGGTCAAAATCTAAACCTGCGGACCCGATACCAGCACCATCCACCAGCCCAACGGAGGGTCCAAATGGAAGTGGGGCCGGCCCTGAGAACCCAGCAGCCCCAGCCGCCGCCGCCGACGACGACGTGGGTCCCACCACCTGCTGCTGGGGATGATCCAGCAAGAATGCGGAGGTGTCCAGCGTCGGCAAGTACCCTGCCCCGCCGCTCATCGGAACCCGGCTTCCCAGTCGCTGTGGCTCCGGCTTCAGGATCGGTGCCATTAGAATCTGTGAGTTCCCCATTTTAACGCCGGTCACCTGCTGCACCATTTGCCGGAAGTTCGCGGGGTCCGCCGTTATGAAAGTCGTCTGCGACCTCTTCGACGCGCGTGGCTTGCGCTTCGAAACCTTCCCTCCAGCAGCCCGCGGAATCGAGCTCCGCTGGCGTTTCTGTGCTGCTTCCTGGTCCGAACCGGACAGGCCCGAAACCGTCGGGGTCGGAGACGTGTCGGGTTTGATGAGGTCCATGAACGGAGAAATCGTGTCGGGTGTCAGTATCTCGGGATTCGCGCCGGAAAGCGATCTCTGCAGAGCTTTCGTGAGCGTTTCGGTCTCACGGGTAAAGGCGTCAATAAACCAGGAATCTGCGAAGGAGGATCGGTAGGTCCAGGGGTCGATACTTGCCAAATTCTCGAACGACGCCATATGGTTCAGATGTTTAAAGAAACAGAACTGCCGAGAGTTTCCAGAAAGATGAACAGTGAAGGGAATCTAACGGAAACGATACTCAAAGCATTATGGGTTTTGAAACACGATTGCTTGTATCAGCGAAGCAGTGAGATGCAAAGGGAAAAGAAAAACCAGTAAGGAAGTGAAGAAGTGTAGGGGAGTGTATTTCGTATGCCTGATGGATATAGCGAGAAGATGGAATGAAGAAGTAGGAAATGGGAGGAAAACGAACCAGGAAGGAGAGCGATAAATAGGGCGGTGAAAGGCGGGAGGAGGGTATTATGGGGAATGTAGGAGAAGGTGGGAAAGAAACCGCGTTGTTCGGGGGACGAGCAGACACGCGTCAGCTCGTCCGTACGGACTTTTAGCTGAGCTGGTTGGATTTGGATGGGATCCATAATTTAACCTAACCATAGTTCACTATGTACTTCAGCTTGGTTTAATTTGTGTAAGCAAGCTGGGGTTTCCCTGTTTTACTAGTAACTACTGTTCAAATTATTGCTTCTCATTCTATGTTAATTATATATAATAATTCATTTTTTCTCATAAACTTGTAAAGTTTGACTTCTTTTTAATAGAATATTTTTTTCCTAAACCCCTTCTACATATTAAGAGAATTTGATAGGAAAATAGTTTCTAATGCTCCGGAAGTTTTAGGGGACCACTTTTAGGATTTAGAAAAGTAGCTTATAATGCAACTGATTGGACGAGATAGTTGAGAGAAAACAACACGTTTTTATAAATAATTAATTTAATTTTATTTTAAATATTTATAAATTAGTTATATAATTTTTATATGATTTAAAAAATAGCATCTTAATCAATAAGAAATGTATTGATAGTATACTGATGTGTCTAGTGGTGGATAGGTACTGCGGATGCAAAGGACGGGGTCAATAAGATATTGAAATGTCTGGTTGTGCGCACCTATGATTTTTTAGTGTATATATATATTTGGCGTACGAATACTATATACACTATCCATAGAGAATGAATCTATTACTATATCTCTCTATACAACTACTCACAACACAAGTTTCTCTTTAAGTCCACATTGGAGTAAGTTCCTTAAAAGATTTTTTTTATTTACATATATTCAATTTTTTCATAAACACCTATCAATTTATATTTTCTTAGGATCATGCAAATAAATCTATTTAAAACTGAAATACTGTACATCTTATTTTTCACCCAGCGTGTGTCTATATACACACATATGTATATCAAGCATTAAATAAATGATTAGTACAATTAACATAAATTAATAGATTATATGATTTTTTGTCAAAAGATTACATGATTTAAAGATAAACAAGTTTAACATTATTTTTAACATATACAATTTTAAATGAGCCACGCTATTTTTTTCACTGAGCATAGGTATCTTATGAAATAAGTCTTGCTTTTTCTAATAAAATGTTTTTTTTATGCTTGTAGCCTGATTTGAATATAATAAATCATGTTTAAAAATACTAAATTATTTACTGACTATGCGACGTATTGTGGTTACCAGTCAAATTGTGGTTCAGTGATGTAATCTACTAAAATTTCAAACTTATCCCATTCCAATGCTTGTTTGGTCAATGAAAGGAAGCGCATAAACGAAGGGCTCAGAACATCGCCGCCAGTGGGGCATAGCTGCAGTTTACGAATTAACATTTTTCAACATAAATTTCTCTAAGTTTTTGCTTTTTATGAATTAACGCCGTTACCACGTGCACGAACGAATCTTTGATTACTCAGGCAATTGAATGGACATGTCCCTCTATTTATCTTAGTCAATGGCCTTCATTACCGGTTTTTTATCTTAAAGAAAAACCCACATTCTTATACACCTAACGTGGGTCGCATGATGCCCATGACCGTTTTTAATGAAAAAGAAAAGGTAGATACTCAAATTTCATCAGCGATGATCTTTAATCTATATTCTAAGAAGGTGTCAATTAGATGCAATATATCAACTATGAAACATGATTATATTATCCCAAATTGATTTTTCCAGTGGTGAGAATCACTTCTTTTTTTTTCAATTAGTCTTCTTCTTCTTTTATTTTTTATTCGTGGTGTTAAATGGAGGGAGTCAAACTTCGCTGCTATTTTTACTGCCATTTGCATTTATATCACTATTAAACACATGTATAGTTGATACATTAAAAAAAAAACATTGAATACAGAGCAGAATGAGAATCTATATTCTCACAAACACACGCACGAGGCATACAAGGAGCATACCGGGCTTCACGTGGCAACGGGATAGTCTCTCAGTGTTGAAATTGCGTGGAATCTCGTCTCATTTCGCATCTCTAGATAGGCAAACTAGAAAGAATATACAGAACATGAATTGTAAAAATACTTTTCGGACGTGTTAAGGTTATATGAGTTTAATGTCATCAAATTCCCTGTTTTAACAATATTGAAATTTTTGTCACTTTAACGGGGTAACAGAAATTAACCATTCGAGAACGAATGAGAGAGATATATTCAATAATCGTGATGGGGGTTTGTAGTGAGAATTTGAAGGACAATAGAAGAATGGGTTCAAATAAAGGAGAAAGGAGAAAAAGGAAAGACTGGGGACGGAGTTGCTTTGTGAGTTGTGACCTCAAGGCGGTGTTAGTAAAAAGCAGAGCACGAAGGCTGGGAAAATGGATGATCCCAGGGAAACATGCATGGATCTATGCTTTATTTATTTCTCCCTTTCTTTTATGGCGGAGAAATTAGGGTTAAGATATATTCTGCTGCTATCATAGTTTAAATTATAGTTCATAGAACACTTTAAAATATTTCATCTAATAATACTCATTGTTCTAAAAATACTTGGTTATTAGGTATAACTTAATCCTAAAAATAAACTATATCAATTTATTGGGTAAATATCCTATTTTACCCTAGAAGTTTACATGATGAAATTATGTTGCCATGTAAATATTTTTTGTTTAATGTCGCCCTAGATATTTTTAAATCGTAACAATTTTACTTTGATTGTTATCTAAGTTAAATTTATCCATTAGTTGACTAAATATATTAAGTTGATATTTTACGTATGATTCATGTCATTTTTATTTTAGGTTAAAATATTAAATTACTCTAAAAATTTTCACTCAAGATAATTATTGCCCCAAAAATTTATAAATTGTAGCAATTTTATCATATTTATTGTTTACCAGGTTAAATTGGGTCATATTTGAAGATGTGGCAAATTCAGCTGCCATCCAGTTCATTTTTTTGAAGCTAGATTTATAAATTAAGAAAATATTTTAAAAAATATATCCCATCTTTAGGATTTGAGAAATTAAAAGAAATAACAAAATAATAAAAAAAAAGTATAAGTATCTTGTGCGATTGAGAGAAAATCAAAGAGTTACCCTCCTATTTTATTGTAGATAAAATATATTGTTAAAGGATTTTTGACCGACTTAATCTTTAGATAATGTCCCTTGGTGAGTCATACATCTAGTAATTAAATATTTTTTCTTATTATTTTACAGTGAATTGACCTCCTTGTTTATCAGTATTTTTTTTATTATCGTTTACTTTACAAGTTTAATATATTTGATCAATGATTAAATTTAACTTAAATGATAATATGGCAATATTATCATAATTTGATTTTTTTTGAGATAATATTGTTTAAGAGTAGAAAATTTTATAACAAATTTATAGTAATAAAATTAGCATGGATGACAAGTAAACTAATATCTCAACATATTTAATTAATTAATAATCAAACGACAATAATTAGAGTAAAATTATAACGATTTAAAAAAATTTAGGAGAATATTGAGTGAAAAAACTATAAATAGAGTATAACTTTAACGTGTAAATTTTCACGGCGAAATATAACCTTAATTTATTAGTTAATATAGATCTCTTTAGGGTGAAAAGGAAGGATGGGGTCCACGCGAAGAATATGCATGGTGCACGTAGCCTACATTGCACGAATAGCCTTATGACTGATCCCGCCACTGATTGGGGGCCCTGCTAATCTCTGCGGTGTTCCCCATTTTCCCTCTCAATTCTCTCTACTCATCTTCCTTATTCGTTATGAAATAAATCATCTGTATCCCATTTTCCAATATTTAAAAAAATATTAAATTGATAAAATTAATCCTATTTGTCTATGTTAAAGAAGGAGTATTGAAAAGAATTATTATTTACCTAATAATTTTTTTATATTTAATAATGATTAAATTAAAAAATATCATTCATTGTACTATAAGTAACTTATTTAAAATCAATTTTTTTTCCCGCGAAGGATTTATATATAAAACAAAAGTGGTAACATGTTTTTATTTTTTTGCAGACTTGAGAAGAAAAAAACATTTATCATTTAATGATAGATAGGTGCTCGTTCAAATCCTTGTTTATATTAGTCCGCCCCTTAATTACATGGCATGCGAGACAAATGAGGGCTCTTGACTATTTTCCTTCTTCTTCCTCTTTTCATACCCTGGTGGTCCTTTGATATATATATGCACCGGCCACTTCAACCAAGTCAGTGCGGCTTTGATTTCTATATTCCTGAAGATTCTTATTTTGCTATGTATAACAAAAAACAATTACATATGTTTGGGATTTTTATGTCATGGTTGAAAAATAAATTAATATATTATTTATTTGTTCTGTTTTAGCTGTCTCATAGGAAGAATGCAGGAGGTGTGGGCAAAAGAGGGAGAAAATTATTTGTATTTTGGAGTGAGAAAGCCAGCGGTCTCAAAGCAAAATGGAAGTGGTTAAGGAACAAATTTCTCTGAAATATGTGGAACGGAATATTTAACAACGTCATCAGTGACGTCATGGAAGAGCGTGGCGTGACAGAACTGTGACGCGCAGCGGACCCAGCAATTAATTAATTAATATTCAAAATCAAATAAAAAACCGATACAAGAAAGGACGGACTTGTCCCTTTAATTTGATGCTTGCACCGAAAGCTCTGTCCTCCCTTATTCCCTAAATAGTACCATTCATTTATTTAATTTTATATTTATTTTTGGTCACGGAAGCTTCTGCTGCCTTTCTTTTATTCTCCCACAAGTCTTTGGTGTCATATCCATCCCTTGCGGTCTTTCTCCAGAGCGCTGCCCCATCCATTTCTCTCTCAGTAATATTTGGAGTTTGTTAAACACAACATCTCGGATTATTTTATATCCAAAATTTGTATATATCTTTAAAATTTTCTATTAATTATATATATCAAACAAGTTCCTACTGGGAGACTAATTTTTAAGACAACAATTAAAAATAATATTTTAAACATAAATATATATATTTTTTATAAATAACAAATTTATTTAATTTTTTAATATATATAAATTAATTATTTAACTCTTACGTTTATCAGAAATATAAATGTCAAAAAGATTAAGACGTAAAGAATATTAAAAGATAAAAATTCCAAAAATAATAAATTTTTCCTTCATGGCAATCTCTACTCCCATTTTCTCCTTTCCAAACATAGAGTTAGGATAAGAGGAATTGCTCTATTTATTTTTAATTATAAGAGTTAAATAGGAGTTATATTTATTCATAAATAGAATGTCCCAATCTATTTATCTCTCTTCATCTATTTATTAGTTGATTACTCTCTATAAAATATCTATAAAGTAATTTAAGAAAAAATATTAAATATAAAAAAATATATTTAAAATTAATACTAAATTTTTAATTAGACCTATATTATGACCCATGAGTATTATTTGGGTCGTAACATGAATCAAACAAACACGTGTACGAGAGAGATCTTTGCTTTGGATCAACGCTATCTATTATTTTGTTAGTAATTTGATATTTATAGAAGTGTCATTCATTTGTTAACCCATGGTAGTGTTAGATGGACCCTCGATAGAGAACCCAGGCCACCCATTCCACGAAAATGTGGTTCGAATCGTTTCGCCTAATAACTCGCACTCCAAAAGTGGGGTCCGTATATACGTACATCACAAGTTCATTTCGAGTTCGACTTGTGCGCCAATAATGCAACAGTCATCAGCCAAAACGACTTGTTAGATACGCTCCTAAATAATTAGTTTTAAGATTTAAATTAACATCACGATATATAGAGTGTACTGAATTTTCCTTTGTAGTTTATGATTTGTATTTTAATTATTAACTATTAATCAATTGCTCTAGGGCCATCAAAGGTATGGGTCACAAGAAATATCGGGGGTCTAGAAGAGTGAATATTGTCAAACACACATTGAGGTCAAAACACCGACATGCACTTAAGTGGAGATTTGTTTATTTCACTACATGAAGCCTACTTGTGGGCTCATTGCTTCTTTATTTCCTTCTTCTTACTTGTTCAACTACACTCTTATAATTTACAGGAGTTAATCTAAATGGTAAGTAATTTAGTATCGTTTAAACGATATCTCGAGTTCGAGTCTTAGTATATGTAAAAAAAATTTATTGGAAGACTCACCTACCATAACCAGGTGTGTGACGCGGGTCGAATTTTAATGTAATCAGGATAAAGCTCCGGTGAACCAGGTGTAAAAAAAAAAATACACCCTTATTTATTCATAGAAATAAAGATAAAATAATATATAATATTATAATTTTATTTTTTATATATGGTCAGTATTATAATTTTAATTGTGATATAATTTTACCTATAATATTATTTATCTAACATTACAAATTACATTAAATTAAAAAGATTATACGTGAGATTATACTATATTAAAAATAATTATATTAAAATTATGATACTAACCGTATATGAAAAATAATATTAAGATATTGAATTTTATGTGATCCTTACAAATAAAATTAATAATTTTAAATATATCCTGCCATTGACTCCTATACAACGCAACACCCACCTTCAAAGATCTCAGACGCTCATTATTTCATAAATTCCAATTTTCTGGTCAGACTTCAACCACCCCGATTATCAAATCTCGATAACAACTGGTCTTTTTTTTACATCACTCTAATATTTTTTCAATTCTCAGTATTATAAGAACATCGCTCAGTCTTGTTCTAACATGCTCAGCAAATTATGACAGTTGAATCGTGGAGCTTGAAAATACGACACTGCCCCTGAAAAGAGGCAAAAGTTTAACGGATCTAAACTCTTTCATCAGATCCAATAAATGGAGAAGAACCAGAGGGCATTTCTTTTGAGTGGTTCGTACGCGGGATAAGACATAAAATTAAGAGGAAAGCAGAAAGAGACTGATAAGAGTGAAAAAGAGTACAGTTGGGAATATTAAAAAGCGTGTTTGTGGATAAAAAGTCGATCCGGTGCAATGACCTGCATGTGATGGGGAGGGGTATGCGTTCTCGTGAAGGATGGCATACAAATTATGTACTTATTAATAATAAAAAGGGCACCCCACCCCACCCAAAAAGAAAAATAAAAGCAATCGCCAAATGATACCCCTGTATCTTTCATCTCTCCCCGTAATCCAATGAGGTTTTTCATTTTCTTTTCTTTTGGAGATGGAATCTTCTTGTCTTCTCTTTTTGGGTACAGGATTAGATTCCCTTCTGAACTCGAGGATTGATTGCGGGGGGCAGGGGCTAAATAACCATGCATATATGATAATAATCTCTCATCCCCCCTTCCTATACTTGTAGGGCTACCCTAGAGCGATATTTCCAATGCCACAATTTTCAAATTTTACCAGTATTACTTTTGTTTAACATTCGTCAGTAAAGTGAATAACTTATTTATAAATATTAAAAAATTAATTTAATTATTTATTTATTAAAAATGCGTGTTAATTTTCTTAAGTCATTCTTTTTAGTCTTTTGCTTGGAAAACTACTCCTCTAATAAAAAACCTCTGAACATATACAATCCTCTCTTATTATTAGATATAATATTATTTGAAGTATTGTCGGTAGCTAATATGAATTATTTTTTTGACGGGAATTCAAACACTAATTCACTATATTATGAGGGGCTAACTACTTTTGCTAGATTTAACTCTGTGAGTAATTCATATAAAAAATAGAAATCCCACAAAAGACTTGCAGGACTGTTGGTTAAGAAAAAAGTCCTTGCAGAACATTTTCAAAGAAACTTGAACTATCGAGGGTGTACAAGAAAAAAAAAAAGAACTATCGAAGGGTTTGCTAAAAAAAACAAGATGCAAATAAAAGCCCAATGTTTAAAGCCCAAAAAATACATTGAACGGAGGAAATAAAATCCCAAACTTTGTTTCCTCTCAAGACGAAAGGAAAGGCCCAAGGTATAAAGCCCATTCACAATTTTGCCAACTCAGACAGAACCGGGTTCGCCGACCTCCGCCGTAGACGGAATCGTCAGCTTCATTCCAAGTGAGCCCCTCGATATCCCCATGTGTCTGATTTTTTCCCGTTCTTAAAGTTTCATCCGCAATCTCTCAGAGCCACAGCTGAAGCTGCTGAGAATTCCTCCCCCGGGGATGAGTAAGCTGCCGTGATTTTATTTCTTCCATATATAGTCTCTCATAGCCTGTGTTTCTTCTTAACACTTTTTATTGAGTTCATGGGGAACAATTCCAATGGTGTCCATTCTCCCCCTTCGATTTCTTTCTTGCACTCGTAAATTTAAGTTTCGTAATAGTGGGCAATAATAGCAATCCTGTAGGGACTACGAGATTGTGGTGCAAAAACATAGATATAGATAGTGCCCATGAAGGCTGCTTTTGTGAATTGATCGCTAAGAATGTGTTTGAAAGTACTGACAATGAGCAAAGCATCTCTTCATGATCGATGGCTTAATGTGCTGTTCGTTTTTACTCTCCACTACTAATAGCCCCAGGTTAAGAACAAGATAATATTTGGAGCAGATTCAGAGACCAGAATTTAAATTTCAATACTCCGATATCTCCTTTTTAAATTAATTTTGAATGCATCCATACAATTTTCTTATCATCTGACTGCATTTCCTTTTACTAATCCTGATTTAGTTTTGAGCTAGCTGATATTATATTTATAGCTATAATTTTTTCTTTGTTCAGGTGGAGCATTCAACTTATCTTTTAGTAGGATGTAAAATATTTACAGCTATTTATATGTTACACCATTCACGTGTCACAACATTCTGAAGTTTGGACAGAGGACTTGTCAAGATATGGAGAATTTCCAAGATCAGCCATCTCCTCCAGGCGTCCATTCATGGCCTAACTATTCATCAAACTCTGCTCCTTTGCCACAATCATTACCAGACCACCTACAGCCTAGCGAGACTGCAAGACAGTATCCTCCATACTATTCTGGAAGCGCTCAGTTTCTTCCTCCCACTTCTAATTTTACCTTCCCACCTTCTCAGTGTGTCTATACTCACACTATTCCACCTCAACATCAATCTTCTCACAGTGCTCCTCATTTATTGGATGATAATGCCCGTTATAACTTCCAACAAGAAATCCAAGAGTCTGATGTCAGTCTTCCACTGAAAGACGAGGCTGCAGCAAATGTTTCTAATGCATCCTGCAAAGGCGCTGGAGTCGAATCAAACAATGCTTATGACATTGATATAGCTACTCAGGATGCTGTCTTACGTGAACAGGTCTGTCTCTCTTGTATGTAGATTTTTATTCATCTTTTCCTTTAATCAATCTGATTTGTCTTGGATTTGTTTGCATTGATAGGAACTTGCCACCCACAATATCATAAGAAGTCAAAGGTATATAGTCATTTGCTATTTGACAGAATGCTGCCTTTATTTTGAGTAGTTAGTTGACAAATTAAGGATTACAAGATTCCATACTCGTGTTGTGCCATTCCAGATACGCAAGAAGTGGTGGCTCACCTCCCAAGGATAAGTCAGACATATTCTTAGAACGCCGTGATCCCAATGCTTTGAAGGTGCAGATTTAACATTTCTGTTAATAAACTAATTGGCTTCAGTCTTTATTTCCATGAGGAACTTACCATCTTCCCCTCTTTTCTTTTATCCCATTTTTAATGGAAAACCAGGAACATCTGTTGAAGATGGCCACAGACCATAGGGCTGAAATGGCTGTTAAACGTGGGAAACCTACAAGCTCAGAAGGTCAGTAATATTGGTGGCTTGAAGTTATTTACTGAGCAGTCATGTTCCTCTTTCACAGGTTTTCCTTACTTTGACATTTGTGGTTTGGCCCTTGTATGTATTGGTTCTTTTGTCTATGGTTATATATTACAGTGGATTCACTTACTTTCTTTGGGAATATTTCTCTATATTTTTGTTCTTTTGGTACGATGATGGATTGACTTATTATATGCCCTGATTTCTATATCAGATAACACAGAAATAGGAAATGGGTATGGTGTACCTGGTGGTGGTGCCTATTATGATGCTCCTAGGCTTGGTGCCACTGCAGGTAAACATTGTTTCAATTTCCAGATGTATTTGACTTAAGCTGCACCACTTTTATTGCATTCCAATGAGCAAGCTTGTAAGTATAGCTTGACATTTTGTTGCTTCTGAAACATATGAGTAGGTGATGATGTGGCAAGCCAGACTGATAAAGGTTCAGAACAGAAACCTGCAACTAAAGAATTGCCAGAGTACCTGAAGCAGAAGTTGAGAGCTAGGGGTATTCTTAACGATGATACACGTGCTGAAGAGCCTGTAAGGATACTCATATTGGTTTATCTTTATTTTCTGCCTCACCTATACTTATCTTTTTCCTTGTTTCTTTACAATAGATTATTTTCGATCTGTCATTTTCAATTATTTTACTAACTGTTTGTATTTAAATTCAGAAAGATACTTCAGCTAAACCCACAGAAAATGGAAGCCTGCCTCCAGGATGGGTATGTATCACTGTCACATATTTTACCTTCCAAAATAAAAATTCTCTAGTTCTTATAGCACTTTGGAAGTATGAGATCTTAGCTGAATGAAATGTTCAGATTTACCATCAGGATATTGTATACGCTGTATATTTAATATTTAGCGCAAATGCAATTATATTTAAAATTATTTGTAAAAAAATGGACCGTTTGTCAATAGGTTTGAAGGTTTGTGAACTTCTGTTATCCACCATGGAAAGCTAGAGAGATGAGTGGATATCCTAAGACTCATTTATTCTTTTCCAATTTCTCATTTTATTGGTAGCTTATGTTAAATTCTAATTTTCCATGAAGGCGGAGGCAAGAGATCATGCAACTGGTGCATTTTACTATTATAATGAGACTGCGGGGAAGAGTCAATGGGAAAGACCTGGCGAAACATCCTTATATGTGCAACCATCATCGTCATCTGCACCTCTTCCAGAAAATTGGGTGGAAGCATTAGATGAAACATCAGGTGCAATATATATAAAAGTACCGCATAGTGTTATTTCTTCTTTCTTAATATGATTTTCATGATTTTCATTATTTTATGTTTGCCCATGATAGAGCTCAGCCAGAAAACTCAAGAAAGTATATGTATTTTAGTTTGATGGTTGAGAAAACACAAGCAAAGGAGCAACCTCAATAGATTAGCTCTTACAGAACAGATAACACGGAAACAAATCCTAGAAAATATTAACCCATAAACAGTATAATATGCAAAAGAATAAACAATTTTGCTCGGGCTTCAAGACGCCAGCTATCTCAAATTTCCATTTCACGATTTTTCCACCACCTCTGTCCACTCCTCCTTCAGTTTTTCTTAGAGCATGTTCGGTTTCACATTGGAAACCACAAACCATGGTTTTGGTGAATTCCGAAGTGAAACCAAATATGATCTAGGTCTTCCTCGTGACAGATTGCCTCCATTCACCCACTCATGGTCCCCTCCTTGCTACCAAAGATACACCTACTCCTCACAACCAACCTGTCCTTTACTCCTCTGCTTATATGTATAATTATGTGCATGAACACCAGGTTCAATTACAACATTAAGCAAGCAAAAATATGTATTTTTCAATGATCTTATCAATTTTGTTGCCATTTTTATGCTCGAGGAATGGATTTTATCTTCTTGTCTGCAAATCCAGTATTGCTGTTGCAGTTGCGACTGCAACCATGTTCCATTGTGTATTTTATATATTTAAGTGCACCTCAAGGAAATTTTCTACCGATAGAGTAGGAATTTAGTGAGTTAAATTTTCCCCTTTTTATTAGCGAGGAGGGATCCAAAAGAAGTGGCTTTTGATGGGTGGTATAGCCTGGTAAGAGAAAATTGCTGAGACAGATGATAAGGAGCCCTCTGAAAGAAACATTGAAACAAAGATCTAATAGATGTTTATTTAAGAAAATAACCAATCAATGTAGAATAAGCTCTTATGGTGCTTTAGTGCTTCATATTTGGCAATCGAACCCTCTGTAAATGACTTTTATGTTATGAAAACAAAGAAATGAAACAACAACAACAAGAACATAAGGCCTTATCCCACTAGGTGGGGAAAACAAAGAAATGAAAGGGGGGGGGGGGAATACCTGAAAATGTGTCATTCTGCCTTTGGCCAGAGCCTCCTTCCTACTCCCAGAACCTCTAAAAATTAACAAGTGAAAGCTGCCTCATATTTGCTGGACAAACCCAAGTTTCACCAAAATAGCCTCCTTCACTAATACCAGGAAGCTGGGCAGTCTTAACGTGAGTACCACTAATCTGATGGCCAGTATAACTTATGATAAATTAAAAAGAAAGATTTATATTGTTAAGGAGTAAGGACTTGTCACCATGGATCTTTTCGGAAATAAGGTTTTGGGGGAAGGTATTAGTGATAATTTTTAATAGGTCCAATACCTTTACGAATGCTTTAGGACCGGTCAAATCTGAAGACCCAAAGCAAGGCGTTAGTATATATACAATTTATCCATTTCTCTTAGACCCTATCAAATTTTTTTTTACTGTATACTATGAGTTGTCTTTTACAGCATCCTTTTTGTTTTCAAGCAAGAAGACTGGAACCAAATTTAAGATACTTTAATCCCTTGTGTGTAGCAACTATTTGCTTCCTCCCCCGTGCAAATAAACTTTGCGTGGACTTTGCTCCTTTGTTTTTCCATCTTCGATTTATGCCACCAGGTTCAGTGAACAATGCCCTTCCTGCTTAAACAAATAGAATTTCTAATCAAAATGAACAGTAATCTTTGAAGTGGCCGTTGGTTAGGTCAGTGATTAACATGTTAACGTGTCTGACATTATATAAATTTTACATTTAAGTATCTTATTTTGCTCTGTTTTATGTAAAAGGCCATAGGTATTACTACAATACAGAAACTCATGTATCACAATGGGAGCGTCCTAATTCAGCTCAGGAAAACGTCACTAATCGATCTAACTCGTCAAGGTCAACATATGGAGGTAATCTAGGTGGGGACGACCCCTCTTCCAAATTACCAAGGTGCACGGGATGTGGTGGTTGGGGAGTAGGCCTAGTGCAGGCTTGGGGTTACTGCGATCACTGTACAAGGTAGAGTGTAATGCCTCTATGTATTACATTGGTGCTACATAGACTAAGTTGTTGGTTTATAGAAAAATTATTTAGAGCGCGCGTTGCTTGTTGCATGTAGAAGAATTAAAGCACGGTATACCACTTGCATTGCAAGAGTATTGTGTAAATGTATCATTGGTTAATGACTATAGGTGTTTTTTAACCCAAAAAGAAATTATTGGAGGCGTTTTTAAACATGTTAAATGTAATTAACTAGTTAATATGCCCCATCCAGTTGATAAGAAACTCAAGTACCCGATAGAGGACCCAATTTTTTGTCCTTCCACACCCTAAATCTAATTATAATATAATCTTCTCATGCTTTCCAACTTACCTGCATTGCAGAGTACTGAATCTTCAACAATGTGAGTATCTGTCCTCTAGTTCAAATACCAAGCAAAGCAATACAGCGCATCCCTCCAAAAATTCTGACGATAGGGATGGCAGACAGAGGTACGCTATCCTTTCATATGAAGATGTGGAGTACTGTTTATCGACTGTATTTTGCAGTAATATTTTTTTATCTCTGGCATCCTTGGTGCATGCAATTTTACTAGCTTATAAAAATTCTCCATTAGAATGGAAAGGGGGAAATTTGTCATTTACATGTTCTTAAAGCATAGGTTTGGCATTATCTGCTGATATCCTTACATGAAATCGAGTTTAAATTCGCCTAAAATATATAGTACTGTCCAGGTCCAGTTGGAAACCTCCTTTTGATAAAGGAAGCAAAAGAGGGGGCAAGAAACGGGCTTGTGCAGAGGATGATGAATTGGATCCCATGGACCCCAGCTCTTATTCAGATGCTCCTCGTGGTGGCTGGTATGTTCCACACACAAAGAATCATTGATACTGAATCGCTTAAGACTTTAAATTTCGTTGACAATTCGAATGATCGACTAAAGTTTAAACGATGATTTATTTAAGGGTTGTGGGCTTGAAAGGTGTGCAGCCACGAGCAGCTGACACAACAGCAACGGTATGTACATCGCTTTCCTTTTCTAACGTTCTCTTATTTCTATGATCATATCCTCTCCTTAGTTATGTAATTATTTTGATAAATAGAAAAGTATAAATATGAGACGGTGGAGAAAGATAGAGTGGGAAGTACTTGTGGAATTTTGTTTTGAAATATCAAATATGGTGGATCATTTTCTTAGTTGTATTAAGGATCTCATTACTGAATCCTGATTGCTTGGGTGGTGCATGAAGAGCCTAATGAAATATGCTTTTAATACTTGAAGTTGATATTTTTGGATCTTATTGTTGACCTATCGTTGAGGCTCACAACATTAGGTTAACAAGATGTGTTTGTGGGGGTCGCTTTCAGGGTCCTCTCTTTCAACAAAGACCATATCCGTCACCTGGAGCAGTTTTACGAAAGAATGCTGAAATTGCTTCCCAGAAGAAGAAACCAAACTCAAATTATGCGCCTATATCAAAGAAAGGTGATGGCAGCGATGGCCTCGGTGACGCTGATTGAGACCATGACGTAAACACTACGGCAGTTGACGTCATCTATGGTCTGCAATAACTGAGCACATTGTCATTACTCAACGCTGCAGATGTCTTTATTGTTCTCTGCACCAGTTGGGTCTCAATTATGTAACTGTAAAAGTAGCTGTAATTACTAGGGATAATTTTAGTTTTTTCTCTTTACTTTTTGATAAATTTTGTATGAGAATAAAACTAAATTGAAGTAGAATTATAATTTCACAATGAGAATCATTTTTATCCCCTTTTTACTGATTACGAATATAATTTCAGAAAGGATATTCCTTTCTTTTTTAATTTTGTAAATAAGCATTCCTCCTTTTTGCCTTATTGAACATGGAATTCAATCAAATTAAACAATGAAATAATTCATCCCATTAGGGAAAATGATTTGGTCATATCCAATATTGTCAAATTTATTTTACTGAGCCAAAATGCAGGTTATTTACGAATATATTGATGCTCGAGGCTCTAGAGCTGATTTTCTAAACCTACATTTTTTGTTTTGGTGGGTCAAAACGTAAAACTATGCTTAGAAAATATTGAAATTATGCATTTTTAGTATTTTAATATAAAAATATATAACATTTTTAGAAATAATATTTCTGTATCACAAATTCAAGTTCTCATTTATTTTTAAGTATGAAAACATTAATATTTTTATATTGATTTAGTATATTCTTGAATAAATAATAGACGTACCAACCAAATATTTTAGTCAATATACAACAATAACAAAACCTTTTTTCATTAAATAGGGTCGGCAAATATTTTAGTCAATATAAGTAGCCAATTTTATGTTGTATCCTAAATCAACAAAATATTCTCTTAAAATGAAATGAAATGGAATGATTAGAATAGAATAACTAGGTGATAATTTAAAGAGGATGGCCAGCAGTCTCGCAAAAGATTCACGCATAATAATTTTTTTTTTCCAGGAATCTTAATTAAATAATGCTAAAAGTAATATATACATTAATGGAAATCTCCAATTTTTCATCAGGGTTTCCCTAGTTCTCCTCCTCCTTCTCGCTCAGGTTTGATCTCACCAAGGTAAGTCCTTAGTCTCACTTTCTTTTCTCCAATCATTTCGATTTCCTAGCTTAGTTCAATTTGATACTCAAATCGAGTCTGTTTATTGTCCATTGCTTTCCCTTTTCTGGTTGGTTCAACGGTGGCATTTTTGCTTTTTCCTGATTTTGTGCTGGGACTCTTGTTGGTAAATTTTCAAAAGCCCTTGATCTTGAATTTTGAGAAGTTTCCCTTTCTCTGAGGTTGCCTTGGCGATGTAACTGAGTTAGCCGGTGGTTTCCTGTGTTATGGGTATGGTTGCCGAACTAGATTGGACGAATCAAGTCTCTAGAAGTTTTCATGAATGACTGGTAAAATGACGTTTTTCTGGTCCGTTGGAATTTTGGTTTGGTGTTGGAGTTCTATCTGGACGAGAATCTAGAATGCTGCTACCTGGCTTGTTTTTTTTTTTTGGCCTTTTGAAATAATTTTCCATATGTACGCTCTAAACTTCATTGTGGTTGAGTTTTGTTTCACACTTTACCTTGTCTCTGACATGTTGTAAAACTGTTTGAAGTTTTCTTTTTCGGTAGCTATATATCACTTTGTTTTAGCGGGATGAATTGTGGAAGCTTCCAAGAAACGATGTTCTTATGCATGTTCGGAATCTGATGGTTAGTTATGTTCGTGCTAAGGTCGTTAAAGATTTTCCCCTCTGTAAACCATTGGATGTTCTTAAAATGAATCACCTCTTTCTTTGCTCATGCTCGATCCCATTTCTACCTGGAAGTTCCTACACTTTCAAACATTCAACAGAGAACAATGCTTTATATGCACCTTGTGTAGTCATTGCTTTTGGCCCACGAGTTACTAAAACAAACTGAATTCAAAGCCTTAATTTAAATTAGTAACCAAGATGAGGGGAGAGTAATTTGCATAGGGCAAATTTGGCAGAGCTTGCATTTATGATAGTGAATCCTATTCTTGCGTCTGTTCTAGTGAAACCATGCTTGTTTCTAATAACCTTTTCCAGAGACAGGTCCTTGTAGTTCAGCAAGATATACCACCACCTAGGCTTGGCTTTTTACCATCTAATTACTGACATATTGTGATCTATGATGATTGATGTGCGGTACTGATGTTCTTACAAGAGCTGCTTTGGAACTGTTTAAAGGTATCCTTCCGTCTGAGGATATTACCTCCTTGATATTTCATTGCACCTTCAAATTGTCTATTTGCAGGGTGCTGGGAGACTTTAAAATTAGTGTTTGGCGACTGTAAGGGAGAGCAAACAAGACTATGTCAAATAACAGAAACACTCATTGGTGTTATAGTTGCAGGAGGCCAGTTCAGCTGCGGGGGAGAGATGTGGTTTGCCCTAATTGTAATGAGGGATTTGTTCAAGAACTTAATGATATGGTCATCAACCCGCTAGAATTATTTGGACTAGACAATGTTGAAGAACGTGACCGGAGGTTCAGAATTATGGAAGCCTTCTCTGCCTTTATGAGGCATCGACCAGTAAATAGAAGCCATAGGCATGACATCATAGTTGGATCAGATTCAATTCCTGAAAATGGTCCAGGGTATGCTCCTTTGCTTCTCTTTGGTGGCCAGATTCCTGTCAGATTGTCTGGACATGGTGGCGTCGAATCTCTTTTCAATGGGACTCCTGGAATTGGTCTAATGCAAGGCAATACAGGTGACTATTTTATTGGTCCCGGACTGGAGGAACTGTTCGAGCAGCTTTCAGCTAATGACAGGCGAGGTCCTCCTCCGGCTTCGAGGTCCTCTATAGATGCAATGCCTACTATTAAGATCACACATAAGCTTCTTCGGTCAGACTCACATTGTCCAGTATGCCAAGATAAGTTTGAGCTGGGGTCTGAAGCAAGGCAAATGCCATGTAAGCATATATATCACTCAGATTGTATTGTACCCTGGTTGGTGCAGCATAACTCCTGCCCTGTTTGTCGCCAGGAGCTGCCACCACAAGGATTGAGCGGCAACCGTGGTTCCAATGGTAGAACTAGAAGCAGTTCTGATAGTAATAATGGCAATGGAAGGGTAAGTGGTAGGGAGAACCAGGGAAGACGGAACCCATTCTCCTATTTTTGGCCGTTCCGTTCATCTAATTCGAGCAACAATGGAGCAGGGGGAAGCAGCTCACCAACACAGCCTATCCCTGAGAATAGCCACCACACCGGCTATTCCGGATGGCCATTTGAGTAAGTGCCATTGAAATTGTTTATGTGGAGTAATAAGTAGTTCTGAATGCTGAAAATGTTTAGTTAGCCAGTCTGGGTTCTGCTGTTTTAAAGGTGAGATGTGAAAATTGGTGTCCTAAAACACGTGTGAAGATCTTCTTGTATAAATTTGCACGTTTCTATAAATGAATCGTTGTCGGAGGATTCAATTCAAGTCACCATTTGTTACCATCTTTCGCTCCTAATGTCAACATCCATTATTATTATAATTTGCCACCAATATTTCCATCCATTAGGTTCTGAACGGACTTGATTTTTCAGTTGATGGACAATAGCAAAAATAGCAAGTTTTGAATTAACAAATCTGGATTGTTCATATATATAATTCTAGTTTTATTTTTAGTCTTAATCATTTTTAAGCTCACTTCGTCTTGTTTCTTCCAAGATAAATAAATATTAAAATTAAGATTATATATAAAATATAGATCGTTCGCATCAAAATAGAATTGGTGCAATTTTTTTCGGGGAAATGAAAATGTTTAGAAGAATCGGGTCATAATTCCAAAAACTTGCAAGAGTTAGGTTACTAACTGACAAATTTGCTTCGAACTAGGATTTTCTGTCTACTAACTTGAAACGAGTACCCCCCATTACATCTTAAAATCACAAGTCATTTTTATCCCAAGTCTGTTAATTGGCCTCGTATTACAGTTTTATGTTCAATCTAGGAAAATTGGCCTCCGTATCATATGCCAAAGACTTGAAGGAAATCTAGCGCTCTGTAAATTGAGCAATACAATACTTTTCTTGTTACATCGAGTGCTTGAACCAAAAACCCCAAAGGTTGGAGCACTAAAATATCATACCATCCGTAACCGTAAGACTTGGAGAAGAAATGAAAAACTGCCTTTATATCATTAATCTCTCAGCAAATGCATACACCGGTACGGGCGGGTATTAGAACCGCTGGATAACTTAGCTACTTACAAGGTGGATTGCATAAACTGGGATTTAATTCACCAGGCAGTGCCACCACCAGCATTCCCAGACCATCCATCATCAGATTTCTTGAGATCACTTCCCCAGCCAGAGCCTCCACCCTCTGCATCACCTGCACCACCCCAACCACTGGCTCCACCAGATCCCCAACCCCCAGGAAAGGCTTCCCTTCCTGGGGAATTTTGAACCTTGGCTCCTGGAAAATTGCTTAAACCTTCGTCTCCATCCTTTGTGACCGAACCCCATCTAGCTGCACTAAAACCAGAATCCTGCCTTTCATTATTGGAGTTGTTTCCTCGACCATTATATGAGCCTCGACCTCGTCCACCGCCGTATGGGCGAGGCAGACCACTGGGATGATAATCCCGATTCCCACTGTTTCTGTAATCAGTTCTCCCTGAACAGTAACACAATAATTAGAGCTTCTGGTATTTTACAAATCTGAATGCAAGATTAGAGAAAGGAGGGCCCAGCTGGAAAACAGCAGATGATTTGGTACACAGATCAGAGAAGGAAATCAAACGAAAAAAGAACAGAAGTGATGTAATGAACACAAAATTAATTATGGTACTAGTTTAAATTTCCCCCAGCACTGCACAAGTTGTTAAGCATTGGATGACAAATGAAACAAATCAAAAATCACAAGTTAATGATACAAAATATACCTGTCCTGGAACCAGGTGTTGAAGATCGATCCCTATCATCTGCATGACTTCTCCATCCACCCTCATTAGAACCCCACCCACTACCCACTGATACCCCTGAGGATCCGCCAGTGGCAGGGCTTCGCATTGGCACCATAGCAGCAACAGATCTAATGGAAGGCGCCGAATCGTGCTGGGGATCATCAATGTGCCTCTGGAAATATGCCACAAGCCGATCAATATCCTCAAACATCCTTTTCCGGAATTTGAATCCTTTTGGATAAAGCCCAATGTACTCATGGTGGGGATTTGTACTTCTTATATAAGTCAATATGAATGTGCCTGGATGTTCATGAGAGATGCCAAAACTATAGACTATCCGCATAGGATACTCTGCTTTCTCCATCCTCAGAAGTTCATCAACTTCTGCTTTTGTACCCTTCTTGAACTTGCGATAGTTAAGCATTGCCTTCAAGTGAACTACCAAGGGATCAACATAGCGATCCATTACCTAAGCAAAAATGGATAAGAAAAAGCAACTAAGAAATAAGCTCCTGAAAAAAGAAAAAGCAGTCGATGCATTTAAAGGCAGTGGTTTTGACTAACCTCATCTAAATCCTCAAAAGTGTCCTCTCCAATTTTGAGTGTCTTCCCAATTCGAAGTAAGCTTGTGATGTCCTTGTGTTCCTTTCCACCTTCAATTATATCTTTGTGGGCATAAACTCCATCAAAGATTTTGAGAGTTAAAGTAAGAAATGAAGGTCCACGTGAACTAGGCCGGATTATACTTTCTCCAAAATCTTTGTCAGACAAGAACTGCACATAAAGGATGTAAGAGCTAAGCAACCACCATTATGAGATACCCACTAGAGATTACGACAGGGCAAATTTTATTAATCATCTTTATGATTTGATTCCTCAAACGATGCTCTTTTATTGAAGGTCAAGGAAGCAAGTTTGTCATACCATCTACAGAACTGTAACTAATTTATATGAATATATGATACATAAACACAAATTTAAGCATGCAAACACTTGTATTTTCAGTAACCAATGGAGATTGATAAAACAAGTTCATCAGAGTCAAAACCACTTAGCAACAAACCTCCATTGCTTCGTCTGCAGTTATGTTCTGAAAACGGGGATGAACTATCATCCTAGGCTTGAAATGTTTCTTTGCAAGCTCTTTTTCTTTGCGAGCTTTGTCTTGTTCACTCTGTTGAGAGCTCCGGTCTTCATAATAATAGGGGTCAAGATTACGATTACTCTGTAAACGATTACTTCTCATTTCACTCTCCCTACAAACAAGGAATACCTGATACCTATTCTTTTGAATTGATTTGATTTTGCAAGTGAGAATGTCACCCTCATGGAGCCTGTCAGATAACTCGACTAAATCCCTCCAGTCATCTGTATAGTCTTCTTTCATGAGAATTCCAGTTAACCCAGATTCAACCACACATATGGCCTTTTGAGCCTGCACTCTGCGAATTGTAGCTTGGACAATTTTCCCTTCAGCAAGGGTCTCTTCAGTTTCACCCGATATCATATAAAACTCCTCATCCTGATTCGGTTCTTCATATTGTTTACGCCAATCCTGAAATCCCTGAATCAGTTCTCGTCTAATGTCATAGAAAGTTTCTTTTTTATTCAGCCGCTGCTTCCCTCTTGCATAATTCTCAACATCAAGGTTTTTCAAATAACTAGGCCGATCTCTCACATGCTCTATAGCCATCTCTAGTGCATCATCATCATCATTTGCATCACCTGTGCCATCTGCGTCATACACATCTTTAGCCAACTCTTGTGCAAGAGTATATGATTCCGGATGAATTCTTGTATCATCTAGCAAATCAATAAATTGGCTACTGCTAGCTGCCAATCCACTCCTCCGAACACGCAAGAAACCTACAGCATTCACAAAAACTTTTTTACCCAGTTTATGCTCTGTCACAAAGTCCTTCCGGGTAAATATTGCTCCACCTCTTACCAGGGACCTCTGTAAGGATGCCGCCTTTCTTGGACCAAGCCCAGAAATAAACTGTAAAGGAGCGAATAACCACTCATGGCTTATGGCTAAATTAACATCTAAGCCCACCTGATTTGTCACATCTACCATAATCTGCTCTACCATCCCAAATTTCTCATCAGGGTTGAGAAAGCTCTCCAAGGAACTCAGTTTCCATGATAAAATTTCTTTTCTAGGTCCACATAATGTTGCAACCATTGCCAAGGGATTCTGCAGATACCTTCCAAGTGCTACAGCCCGCCTCACTATGCCTGCCAAGGTGAGATGACAGAGGGATTAATCACAAGCAACCCAGTGGGACAGGAAGAACATACATGCAACAAATTTACCTTGCTGTGAGGGAAGTTGTTCAGAGGAAATTCGAGAATTTTCATACAAATGTGGGAGAGACTCATCCCCATACACAATGCTGAGGCCATCCATCTCATGACCAACATCTCTAGGATTTTCCTCCACCATTTTAAAAATTATCTAATAAAAGTGGAGCAAATTAGCTAAATTTATGTAAGAACTAAATCAATAAGCGAGCAGAATAGTGAAGGTAGTGATGGAAACACATGACACAAACAACTAATAACCCAAATGTAACTATCAATATCCTCAGCAGAAAGGAGCTTGCCCAAGAAGCTAAACATTAATACCAGAAGAAACGTTACACATTATCCGCCTTTTAGCAAGAGAAAGCATCAACAGATTAACCAAATTAACTAATTGATGAAGCAAATGCTAATATAATAATCAGGAACATCAAAAATCAAGATGCTAACCTCATAAATATCATCCTTCAAACGAGTACAAGACAAATTCACTGCTCCTAGAACAACAACATGAGGTTGGTGGTCTGTCATGAACTTCAAGACACGCTCCTGATCATTCTTTTTTCGTTGCTGGTCATTAACATTTTGAGACCATAAAGTAAGGGACCCAGTGTAAAGAACATCTAGCACTTCCCCTGATGAATCCAACATAACAAAAGTTGTCTGCGGCTTTCCAGGACCCCAACAGCAAGCCATAACCCTAGGAGCACCTTCATCATCAGCACTAAGATCATTATCCTTCCGTTGATAAGGTCCCAAAGAAACCTTATTCCACAATGCCTTCCCATATTCCCCGAGTACCCAATTCTTTGCTTTACTCATTAAATAAGCTCTTGCCTCTTTTTCCATTGATGGTAAGAGAAAGCGAAAAATTGCATCATGCAGGATCAACTTCCTCTGTTCATTCCACAGTTGGGCAGACCTACTAACACTGTCACTGATGTAATAATCATTGAATTCATTTGTCAACTTGCCAAGATACTCTTCAGGCAGCTTAATAGTAACTTGAAGGAGTTTCTCCTCCTCTGCCTTCTGTATAAGGAGCCATTGTGCATCCTCAAATTTAGATAATGGCTTCTCCCGCAACCACTTTATCCCGGCAAACTGATGGAAAGAATCTATAGTTACATTTCCATCGGCAGTGGGACAAGTAGATACTACAGCATGGTCAATGAAGTTGGTACGAACATGTTTCCTAATGCTAGGCTCACAACTAATCTCAACAGCTGCCTGGAACAAGATAGGCATGGTATCAACAAAAACTACCTTCCGAATGTTTAAGAAACAAGATAGGCATAGACCATACCATGTGCCTAGAATATTTAAGTACTTCTTCAGGTGTATCACACATAGCACATGTAAAATTTGAAGCCATCTCTTCTGGTGTTTCCTTAGGATTCTCCAACTCGTTAATCTATAAACAAAGGACACAAAAGACCATTATTTGTAGGCAACCAAAAAAAATCGCTAATCTAAGCATGCTTACCATTGTTTCAAGTGATAAAATCATTCCAAGTTGCTCGGCACTACGCCCAAACTTGCTAGCAACCTCCCAAAGCCCTGCCTTACTAAAAGAACTATACATTGATTTCCTTTTAGGTCTTTTATATTGCCCTTCATCAACACCAACTTCCCCTGGAGGGAAATGCAAGTTGAATTTTGAGTCAACATCGTCAACCTCTCTCTCTGTTTCTGCAGCCTTCAATGATCTCATAACTGACTCGAACAATTGCTGGTTCAATTCAAGTCTTGTTTCGTCATAAACACGACGGGACTCTTCTTCAAATCGTTTATTATAGTAGGCTTGGAGGGCACTTTTCCTTTTCTGAAGAAGCAACCACTTTTGGTCCAAGTCTTGAATTGCCCAAAGAACCTAAGCATTGCACAAGGAAGCCATTTATATAGAGTTTAATTTGCTTTCAGTAACAAAAATAATTATAACAATTATCACAAGTACACACTTTGTTTGGCCCCAAAATAAAAGAAATTACACACCTTGTGCCATTTTAAAGTTGGAGGCCTTTCATTTTTATCCCAATTCTCACCATCAGGTTGCTCAGGATTTTTCAATAGGCTTAAGCACTCCTCCTTCCGATACATAGCAATAAAGGGAATCTAGACGAGGTTAAAGATTTCAGATTAGAAAAACGATAGAACCCAATAAAATTAGAATAAAAAATGTTATTTGCATGAATAAGAAGATACTAACGTCTAATTTCTGTACATGGTGCAGTTCCAAAAATTTGTAGATATCATGCTCGTCAATCTGTAAATTGCCAGCATCTTTCTTGTAAATCCAAGGTACCACTCCCTTTTTAAGCTGTTCAACTATCCAATCACGCTCCTCTTCTATAATACTTGTAGCCAGTGGAGGTGCACCAGTACTCTCCTCTGATATCTACAGGAAAATCAATTTTCTGTTTGAGATACCTGAGTGATCCAACAGAACATAACAGAACAAACAATTTCTATACAGATCTCAGAAGACCTGCATTCTTTCTGGAATATCAATCTCCCTAATTTGATCATCCTTCTCTGTCATATATTTCTCAGAAAGGACAACAGGCTCAAATTCATCTTCTAATCTGGTCTCTCTATATTCACGTAGTTCCAGACTTTGCTTGCGAGACTGCAGTAACTCATCAACATCACCAAATAATTCCTGAGCTTCTTGCAATGCAGAAGAAGATACTCCTGGTGCCTGCCTAACTTTCTTTCTCTTTAGCTTCTTTCGCCTATAGAAAATGCAGTAACAGATAGCTATGTGAATTATCTAATAATCCAACTATAGTAGAAACAAATAAGTAAAATTCTCATTGAAAATACCTCATAGGAGCCCCGTGTTCATCAACTTCTTCCTCATCCACAATGAAGTCCGCCATTTCATCTTCTTCACCAATGTCTGCATCATCATCCTCTTCTCCCTGTTCCTCCTCTTCAGCAATATCTTCAAGTGGAGCTCCTGTATTTCGTGATATCCATGATAAGTCAATGAATAACCAATACTATTAACAAAGCGCATCTTGGGCATACCTTCATCATCACCAAATAAACTGCGCTTAAGCTTCTCCTCAGCAGTTCGCCCACCTTTACCACTTCCAACAAATTCCTCCTCGTCAGATAATCCCGAGGGATCCTCCTCAGTGTCCCTCTGGCCTTTTTTGAGCCGCTTAAACTTTTTGCTCTCCTGTTTAATTAGTCTTGTTAATACAAATAAGGATTATGCACATAACCGAAGAACTACCTCATCCAGCAGATAGGGCCAGAAGAAAATTATAAAAATAATTCAAAAAGTCCACAATTCACAACCTTCCTACGGTGAATATTGATATTATTGTCCTCTAGAAGCTCATAATCATCTTCATCCAGAACATACCCTTCCCTGAAATAACAGGAACAAATCTATCAGGTTAAAAATAATATTTAAAAAGAAGAAGAAGAAGAACATCTACGTCTTCCGTGAGAACCTTGTAAATATGAATTATAGAAGGAACACATAACCGCATTTTAAGTTCAATAATACCTCCCAATAAAATAGAACAAAGAAAGAAGAGAAAACAATCAGTCTTACTGCTAACACAGCAAAACTTAATTACCAAACAGATAAAAACAATAAAAAAAAGAGAGAATCTTCACTTTTTCTTCCTCTTTCTCTTCTTTTGTCGTTCCTCATCGCTTTCTGCCCTCTCTTCTTCATCTTGTTCCTCCTCTTCCTCAACGTCGTCAACTATAAATCCATCATTCTCATATTCATCCTGACCTTCTGCACATTAAGGGAAAAAAAATAGAACTTACAATTCACATAACGTGCACCAGATGAAGTCTATAAACGAATAATTCCCCAGGTAAAATACATTTTACGTAGTGAAAATTGTCTGGATAGTTACATTACAGCCAAAGCACTACATAAAACGAAACCAAAAAATATACGGAGAAAGATAAACCAAAAGACTCAAGCACCAAAGGTAGAAGCATAAAGCTAGGTGAGAGCATCCTAAGTTCCTAACAGCATCATTCAAAGAAAAACTAAAAGGCATGCCTTTCATCATCGCTGGAAAACACCACACAACACCCAACGGACCGTCTTAATCACTGTTTATAAAATAAGGAAACGGAATTGAAAAATCATGCGAACCAAATTAACAGAAACCCTATATTCAAGTTGAAACCCTCGCACCAAACCTCCTACTGTTTGCAGAAAGAAAAGTAATAACAACAATCATAATCGCCAGACAACGTTCAAAACATTTTTCATACCCTCTTCTTCGTCCTCGTCATCATCCATACCCTCTCCATCAACTTGCTCCCTCTCCTCCTCTTCGAGTTCGACCTCCTCTGCACACGTCGAAGAGCCAAAAACACAAATGTCAAAATCCCAAAAAACAATAATACCGCCTAAACGAAATGCAAAGAGGAATTAGGAAATTTCTAGGGCTCACCATCGTCGTCTGAGATTACGCCTTTGGCCATGATAGGCGATGGGAGCAATAACTAGGACGCACTAAGCTTGAAAAATCAACAAAGAGAACTGAGAGAAACAGAGTCGGTTATGGTGCAAGAGCCGGAAGCAAACCCCAATAGATATGCAGGACTTGAGTGCCTGGGTGAAGAGGGAAGACGATGAGTATTGGAGTATCTTATATTGCCGAGTTCGGGAGGAAGGGTCTGGCCGATCTGAACCTCCTGCGTGTTTTAGGGCTTGTTTGGCACAGAGTATTTGGGGGGAGGGATGGGGGGAGGGAGGGGGAGGGAGGGATTTTATTTCCTCCCCTTGTTTGGCTCATTACAAAATTTAGGAGGTGAGGTAAAATTTTTTAAAATTTTCCCTCCCCTCCAACTTTACTTCCCCTCTAAAATTGGGGGAATTTGGAAGAAAAGTGTGATATAAATATTATATAATATTTATATACCCATAATTTTTTTAATATCCTAATATTACTCTTATATTATATTTTATTAAAATATTATGTAAAATAATATAAGGTAAATTTGTCTATATAAAAGTATTTTTCCTCCATTTCCTTCTTGAACCAAACAAGGTAATATGAAAATCCCTCCCCTCCTCTCCCTTAATGTTAATCCAAACAAGGTAATAATAAAATCCCTCTTTTTTCCTTCCTTTCCTTTCCTTTCCCTTCCCTCTATTAAAATCCCTCCCCTCCGTTGAGCCAAACATACCCTTAGAGGCAATGTGAATAGGAATAAACTTTTTTCCCAAGATAAAAAAAGTTAAATTACATCCAATAACTAATATTGACATATTTTTGTAAAATTATTTATTATTTATTTACCTGTAAACAATTGAAAATTGTCATTAAATTTTACAAAAATGATATTGAATAAAATTAATATCGAGCTATAGGGTTGTTATTGTTAATTTTTTTTTAAGAAACTACAATTAGTAATAATCTAATGTATTGCTCATGGCTTAAAAAAATGAGTTGCATGAACTATTGGGCCCAGCATATTTGAAGCTTTTATGTGTTTAGGTCGAGCGTCTGCCAACACTTATAGACCACAAACGTAGATGCAAAATGCTTCGCAATCTATTAGTAAAGAGGTTATATGGTTTAAATTAAATGGTGATGGAGTTTTTAATGCAACTTATAGTAAAGTAGGATGTGGAGGTATTATTATAAATTATATATGCAGTTGGGTTGCTGATTTTGCATGTGAGCTGAGCTCTTATAACGTCAATGAGACATAGCAGTGGATAATGTATAAAAGAGTTATCGGCTTTGAACCTAATATTGAATAAACTTATTTTTAAATATGATTTTAAGAATTATGTTAATATGTTGTCTAATCTTAATAAATGTTAAATACAGTATGTTAGTTGCACAGATATAAAGACTCGTACAGTTATCATATCAAATTCTAATTTATCTCTAGAGGTTTTGCTGATGCTATAGTCAATGATGATTTGACTACAATAAAAATATTATATTCATGTCCTTCGTATTTAAAATCTATTGTTCGTACTAGGTATTTAGAATCTAATCTCCTTATAAGTTAGTTTTATTTGTTATGGGCGTTTAGCCCTTATTTGTATAAAAAAAAATATTTCGCAGTCACTTATTGTCTATAGGTTCAGCTAGTAAAAAGGTGAGACATACAATTATTTGGAATGTGTTTGATCCCTATAAAGTAATACCTTATTGTAATTCTAATTGTAACGTTTAGGAAATTATTTTAACTCCTCAATATCTAATTTTATATTTAAAGATAATTAATAACTCGCTATGTTTAATATTGATATCGTTTAAAAAGAATGAAATTTTGTTATAAAAAAATCTAACTCTTTTTTAAAATAAATTTAAAGAAAAAAAAAATGCTACGCAATCATCATTAAAAACTCACCAGCCACACAACATATTCTTATTGTCAGAGTATTTATTCACGTTTATTTTACTTTTCATTGTTAGATTTCCTATGTGATTAGCAATGATTTAAGAACCGAATCAAACCGGATGAGGTAGTCAATGACTTGGCTTGGACCTATAAATTATTTTTATAATTGAGCCGCGGATTAGATTAGAATTAAACAAAGAATAGGAATGGTTTTAAAAAAAATTGGACAGCTCTTTGGCCTAATGAAAAAACACCGGAAAAATTAAAAAAGATGTATAAAAAATTAAATTCGATAGTTGTATGGAGCTAAAAATTAAAAAAATTGAGTATATGCAAAGGTTAACTATATTTTTAAATAATTTATAATTATATGGTGCTATTTAATTAAAAAAATTATATATATATTATAATATTATGTTGACAATTATACTTATTATAAATTTATTTTTTATATGTATTATTATAAAGTTGTATAATTATATTTTATTAAATTATTATTTAATTATTATATCATCGATTTATTAATAATCTTTCCAGCTCGACCTCCCATCCCACTTTTAAAATATCGGTAATTAGCCCACGTTCCCAGATCAAACTTCATTCCATTATTGCCACGTTTCCTCTATATTTAGGGTGTGTTTGGATTAGCTTTTGGATAATATATTTTGGGAATAATAGATTTTAGAGAATAGATTTTGGGAATAATAAATTTTGGCAATAATAAATTTTGGGAATAAAGATGTTTGGATGATTAGTAGTAGAATCACTTTTTATATTGGTAAATTACTAAAAAGGGTATGATATGATTAAAAGTAAGAGAGATGAAAGATGATAGAGAAGAAAGAGGAGAGAGAAGAGAGTGTAGAGAGGAGAGAGAAAAAGAGAGATAAGAAAGGAGAGAGGAAACAGAAAAATAGAGATAAGAGAAGAGATATGAGAGATAATAAAGAAAAGAGATGAGAGATGAGAGATGGTGTAAGAAAAAGTAAGAGTATAATAGTAATTGGATAATCCAAAACCTAGGTTTCAAAAGAAAAAGCTATTTTCAGTAGCTTATTCAAAACATAGGTTTCAAACCGATGTTTTGTCCAAAATCAATTCTTAACAAAATTTGTTATTTGTGTAAAAAAATTTCAAACCGAGGTCTTATCCCAGAATCTATTCTCAAACGTGAACCCAAACAGGCACTTATACTCCTTCATACTTTATGCGTGTTTTGGTAACCCTTAGATGATAATTTTAAAAAAATTGTTGACTTAAAATTTAGTTTTAAAAAAATTTAAAATAAAGTCATATTTATCTAAAAAAATCTATTGATCAAACTATAATTTTGAATAAATTTATTAAAATAATTTATAGAACAATCAAATAGTTTATGGACTATTCGTCGAATGTTAATCATCACTAGTAGAGCCTCGTCTATCTATGAATGATGGGTTGTCACTGGTGGTCCACCAGAGGCATTTCAGTCTCTCTGTCATCTTCCTTCTTCACTTGTCATACGTTGCTGCATCTTCCTCCTCTTCCTCTTCTATCAGCATCTGTCATCGTTTTCTGTCTTTTTCTTCTTCCTTTTCTGTCAACGTTCCCTATATCCCTATCTTCTTCTTCTTCTTCTTCATCCGTTGCCGGTGTCGTTGCCGTCACATCTCTGCATCTTCTTCTTTCTTCTTATTTGGGAGGCACGGTGAGAGAGGTTATAAACAGTAAAGTATTAATTTATTTTTTCTATATCATATTCTTTCTAATAATTTACCAATCATAAAATTTTTTTTGGTAATAACTATCAAAACACCCATTTATTTATAACCACTTATTTTACTATAAACTTTTCTTCAAAAATATTTTTTTAAAAATTATCCAAAAACTATTTTTTTATAATTTTTTTAAAGTATACCCAAACATGATCCTTTGTGTATTAATTTTATTTGTACAAAAATTTTTAAAAAAATGTTAGGCTCACCCACAATCTAAAGGTAAAGCGAATTTTTTTTTTCTAAACGATATCAATTTTAGGCAGAGCGAGCTGTCTACACCCTCATGCGTAAATCTAAATATTCAAGAGTTGTGATGTCTCTTTAAATATCGTGACTAGAATTATAATAAAATAATAATCTTTAAAAATTAAATATATTATAAATAATTATATGTTTTATCTTCTCACTCACTGACTACCCGCTCATAGACGATGGTCTTTTGTGTATTAATTTGTGTCTTAAAAAACAAGGAGCTAACGGCTCCCCGCTTCGTATGGGTTGGAGCTCATGTTCTCCGTGATTGGCGCGTGGAGTCAATCCCTGTTTTGGAATATTGGAAGTTTTGAACCATACATCCCCCGCCACACTTTGCTGCCAAGGGACAGCCCCACAACTTACTACTATTTACATGTTTCTCAATATATTCTATTTTTTTCATTATTTTAATTATACCTTCTTCTTTTATAAAATTCAATTCCCTGATATTACCATTCATCATAGCTCGAATGAATTTACGTGAATTGGCCATTGACTCGACTCAATATCTAATCATTTAAACTCGTTATTTTGTTGTTCAACATTTAAGCTCGTTGATTACTTGATTTTAGTTCGTCAAAATTATTTAATTGATAAATCTCAAGTTAACTATAAGAAGTTGTGTATTGTTTTTTTTGTGTATTTTTTGACACTTCATGATGATTAAAACATTTAAATTTGAAATGTAAAGAGCAGAAGTTGACTGCAGTCTGCATATAAAATTATAAATATAATTCTACGTAGCTTTTTTTTTATGGATAATATAATTGCTTTATGTTGAAAAAAAGATAATATAATTGTTTTAACCACATATCAATATCTTCAACCATCAATCAATGAATAAATGTTGGCCGAAAGCAAAATCAATGAAGAAATAACTAAGGAAAAAAATTAATGAATAAGATCACACTCCGATTCGGTCATTTTCATCTGTTACACGAGCAAAGTCCCATCTTTCGCTGCTTGTATTAATGCTTTCTTCGTCATTACAGGAATCCTACTTCGACGATCCCAGTGCGCAATCTCTCGTTACTTTCCACTTCACTTCCTTTTCAATTTCTCTCTCTCTCAATTATATTAAAAAAACAGATAAACCGCCATCTCTAAGAAAGAAGACTAGAGTTGTCATTTGCTGCAGAAGTTACTTCAGTTTCTTCTTGCAAACCCTAAATTATTGATTTTCCTACCAGATTATATATATAAGAAAAATTGCTCTGACTCAAACTCCATAAAAAAATTTATCTTCTCCAACACTCTCACACCATTCAGGCCAGAAATGGGTGCACCCAACTCTTGCCTATTTCACCAAACCGGCGATGGACCGTAATCCACTTCACCGGCATTGCTTCAGATGGGAAAGGCCGAAGAAGAACAGCCTTTGCCTTCCAGTGTTGCCTCCGGCGATCCTGAGCAGAATGTGGAGGCAAGCTGTGGGTGTAGATGTTCAAAAATTCGGAAATTCATTGGCCTCAGATGCATTTTCGTCCTGCTGCTATCTGTTGCTTTGTTCCTCTCTGCTTTATTTTGGTTACCCCCATTTCTTCGGTACGCAGATCAGAAGGATCTGGGCTCCGATTCAAAATATAAAGGTAGGTTTTAGTTATTTATTCCCACTCTCATTTTTTGAGTCTGTGGGCAGCGGCATTATTCTATGGGCATAGATCTATTCCTTTTTTTTCGGAGTCAATTTTTGTCTTATTCGAAATAGGGGGTCTATACGATTTGTGATATTTGTTTTGCCAGGTCATTAGAACTCTCATATGTTCCAGGAAAGAAAGCAGAGGAAAGAGTGAACTATATGATTATCAATTTATCTAATTCTTTATCTGACGTTGATTATGCATCAAGGCTAATGGCGGGGAATGAATTTTACCAAGGATATTTTGCGTTGATTCGATTTGCTAAAACTGGGAAATGGAAGCAAGCTCGGTTCTAGTTCCTGATTGGACCTTGATGCATGAAAAGTCGCAGCGGTTCCGTGATTTTATCCTTTATTTTTTGAATTTTTTGGATAAACCAAGAATATAGTCGGAAACGAAGTTGTTTGTCAGGTCAAGTTATCTTTAATTAGGAAATTGATTTTCTCATATCTATTTTTAGTATGGTGTGAGGCCTTTAATCATGCACTTGCATTTAAGATTGGTGTTGATGCCACATTGAACGTTCTGAATTGGACCTCACATACGCTGCAACTTTTTTACATTTTTTTCGTTTTGTGATTGTATTTTTGACAATTGGTCACACTCATTGGAGGGGCTGTCAACCTAAGGCAAGCGTCTTGCTTCTTTGAAACATTCAGATGCTACCACTTCTATAATCATATGTTTTTTGAAATAATTTTTTCTTTTATTACATTATCAATACTATACATAGAAACAATGTTCCTATTCAAAGCCGTTATTCCAAGTTTGTAACTTCTAACGCTGGCTAGCTAGCTTGTATGTGGTGCCGCGGTGATCATCCAAATGTTAGGATTTGTTTGGTAGATTGGATCTTATGCATTATCATATTATTTAAACCACAGTACGCTTTTAGGCCATAATATATAAAAAAATTGCTTGAGACATTTCTTCTTGGAAAATTGGTAATCTTCAAATTTTAGTGCTTCTATTAGAGAAAGAAATATAACATTATTAGGCATGCTAACCTCCATGAGCACTTCTGTGACACTAGATGGGCAACTGTTTTTGTTGCCTTTTCATTTGTCACAAACGTCCTTTTCATTTTGTGGCACAGGATGTATATCATTGGGCGTGACTATATGATCTCCTCACTTAATGGCCTTGTTTACTTTTGCAGGTCATGATATTGTTGCAAGTTTTATTGTTAAGAAGCCAGTCTCTCTGCTGCAAGACAACATTTCGCAGCTTGTAGATGACATTTTTGATGAGATATTAGTTCCCTCTACCAAAGTACCTCGCTCTTAATAATTTCCTTCTAATTTCATAAGTATCTTGTTTTTGACATATTGATTCCATCCTCCTTTTTGATACAGGTGGTTATATTGTCTCTTGATCCCCTGTCTGGGTCAAACATGACCAAAGTGGAGTTTGCGGTTGATCCTGATAATAAATACTTTGGAATGTCTTCAGCTTCTGCTAGTTTGATAAGATCATCTTTCGAATCTCTGATTGCAGGCCAAACAGTTCTCAGGCTGACTTCATCCTTGTTTGGAGATCCCTTCTCTTTTGAAGTGCTAAAATTTAAGGGAGGAATTACTATAATTCCTAGACAACACGCATTTCTTCTGCAGAGGCCACAACCACTATTCAACTTTTCTTTAAATTTCTCTATTCGTGTAATACAATCGAATTTCAATCAATTGACAAGTGAGTTAGAGTCTGGACTACATCTGGCATCATATGAGGTCTGTTATTATTGTCTTTTACTTCCTAATCTTAGACTTGTAGTATGGATGGACCGTGTTGATTCTAATCACAATTTTATAATTGCAATGCAGAACTTGTATGTCATCTTATCGAATTCTGAAGGTTCAACAGTGGCTGCTCCTACTATTGTTCAATCATCTGTTTTATTTGCAGTTGGGAATGGGGATATTCCATCAAGGGAGAGGTTAAAGCAACTGGCAAAAACCATCACAGGATCTCATTCAAGGAACCTTGGCTTGAACAACACTGAATTTGGTAGGGTTAGGCAGGTTCGACTTTCATCCATCTTGCAACACTCCCTTAATGGTAGTGATGCAAGTGGCACTTCTTCATCGCCAGCTCCTGTTCCTCTGCCTCATTCACACCACCACCACCACCACCACCATCATCACAATGCCCATCTTGTTCCTGCAACTTCACCTACACCAGCACCTGAAATTGGGAAACACGCAACTCCACCTGAAATTGGTTCTCCTGCAGCTGCAAAAAATGTGCCTCCAGAAGGGAGGAGTTCTCGATCTGAGCCTCCTGTTTGTCAATTTTGGCATAGAAAGAGGTCTTCCCAAAATGCTGGAAAGCATCCTCATTTGATACCTGCGGCTGCACCTAACATTGCTGCACATTATCCCGTTGCCTCACCAAAAAAACAAGTTGGACCACCAGGACTTGTTTCTCATTCTGTTCCCGTATCAAGTCCTTTGCCAAATGTGGCTTTTGCGCATGCTGAGCCCCCTCCTAAGACTGAACCAGCTAGAGAACGTTCTAGTACACATTCTCACGAGCCATCACCATTTCCATGTGAGTATGCTAAATTATCTATTCAAATTTAACCTGACATGTTCGTTCTGAATTAGAGGCAATCTGTTTCTAAGAATCGTTTGTATGCCTTGTTTTCATATTATTCTTCCCTCACCGAGAAGGAAAACTCTGAATGGGCACGCTGCCGCCCTATATTTGGAGCAGGGGGAGGGGTTGGAGTTTCACTCCTTTTTACCCCCCTTCATTTCTTTGCAAGTGTTTCTCGTAAATTCAGATGAGTGCATCAATTCTTTTGCTCATCTGTTCTTCCTGTTTCTGAAATTGATAAATCTTTTAGGTTCACCTGTTAGCTTTTGGAACTTGATGGTCTTACTTTGTGTCAGCCCATACTTTACGCGTTGCATTCTGGTTATGCAGCTGATGATAATATCGTGTCTTTTGCAGCTTGTGCAGGTACACGTGTGACTGAGAAATGGGCAACTTTAATATTGGTAGTACTTTGTGTTACATGTATAACAAATGACTGAACTGTATTATTGGGGCAGACAAACTAGAGTACTAAGAGAGTGAGCTGCGCGAAGGGCGAGCTTCACATCCGAGTGGATATATACGTTGTCATTATGCATGTAAATAGTTGATTGAGGAGGTCCAGATGAGACCATGCATGCATTTTGAGGTCAAAGACCACAAGTGGCAGGCCTTAATGACATGCATTGCCCCTCTATTGTGTATCCTATTCTGCAGAGATGTAAGAGGGATCATACGAAATGAAAAAGGAAGTAACCAAATTACGCTTATGTTTCCTCCCCTAATTCCTTCTGTACGCTTCTTCTCTAACAAAGTGGGATAGATAAATATCTTGGCTGAAATTGATCAGAATGGTCATCTTCTAGAGGCAATGGAACCCATTTTTCTCATCTCTCCCGGTTTATGAACAATGTGAATAGAGTATATAAATAATCGCTTCACCGTAAAATCTCAACTGAGTTTGCTTAAATTGTTTTTAATAGCTGTTTTGAAATGTTCATATATAAACAATATGGAATTGGATTTCTTAAAATCTTCATGCTTGATTTCAGGTGTGAAATATGTGCTACTACTGGCTATGCCATGAACATCCACCAAGTATACAACCATAAACTTACTGCGCGCGCGTAAATGACCAAGTATACCACCTAAATATGCAAAATCAATTACCACCCTCGCGCAATAATAACAAGAGATGGAAAAGGGATAAGAAAATGCAAAAGTACTCAAATAAAGAACAGCGAGGGCAAGGCTCCCAAAAAACGACGAGAATTTGCAACAGGGGCAAACAAACCAGCGCTGCGGGTGCACGTGTCGCTTTCTTATTTGGTACAGGGTTCGAGGTCGTTATGATAATCAGTCAATGAATGCACAAAGAAGACGGGGGCATGGGAGGGGAATGCGCGTCAAAAATAGCAACGGGATTGGGGGAGGGAAGAAGGAGGCATAAGAGGAGAGAGATGGAGGCTGTGCGCTCACGGGCTGGAGATATCAACGTTGGGAGTGGGAGCGGAGTTGTAATTCGTATTACTCCGGCGCCGGACTGCCACCGGACTACTTCTCTGGCGCTCCCTTTTGCTTCTCGTCTCCCTGCAGGCCTTCGTTGTGTTCAGGGTTTGTCTTCTCTCTTCTTTGCAATTGCTCGTTTGACAAACTGTCAAAAACACAAACGGAAAAGAATTGATAAAATTTTCATTTGCTCTCCTCTTTTCCTTTTCTAATGCACATTTATTTATTAGCATCTAATATCGATCTGCCAATTATCGATGAAAGGCTTCCACATTATTTATTTAGTAGATGTGTAGGAAAAGCGAAATTTTCACGCAAAAAGTTTTAAATTGTAGTTATTGCGATATTACGTAATCTCTGTTCCACGAAATTGTGGCCATGTGCGGAGGGACAAGGGGAAGCCAGCAACTTCTCTGTAGTCAGTGTTTATGTGTTCTCATGCCTCTCTATATTTCAAGTAATCTTATATTTCTATATGGATATGAGATAAAATTTGTTCGATTTTTATTCTAACTGTCATCTGATTTACATCTTTTTGTTGTCGAACCTGCAGGTGTTACATGGGATTCAAGTAAAATGTGCAGAGGTTAGCCCTCGTTGCTGCTTGGCGTCCAAAGTAGTGTAGCGATGAGTTCGGCATTCGAATTTTAGGAAGCGGCATTCACGGTAAGAAATTGGCCGCATTTTAACGAGTCTCCATTCCCATGTGATAAAGGAAGAAATATCCCGACAATTTTCCATTATTACATGTCATTAGAAGTATGATGGGTTAATTTGGCCGCTGGTCAGAATAAGTCATTTTTTCTATTGATTTGAATCCGAAGGCTCATTTCTGTTGATTCCTTCATCTTGCGGTGGCATGGGCTTACTTGTTCTTTTCTCATTGTTAACATCATTGGACCTGTCCTGTCATCTAGTGTGTGGAACTTCCAGGATAGCCATATTCATTGGTCAAATTTGGCACTAATTGGCAGCTAGAATATCTTTTGTCAACGCGCCGGAAGCTGCCAGTGAAACTGATTTGTTGCATATATAAATCAATACTAAATACTTGTCCATGTCTATGCCTATTGATATAAATAGCAACGTATAAGGCTTTCGAGGAGTTGATCTTCGAGTCTATTTTATACAATAGACTTAATCTTCTGAAGTTTTAAATTAAACCTTTTCTATTTGAAATAATTGTAAAAATAAAGATAAAAATAAAAAATCGAATTTGACGTTCATTGTCTCAAGATACTAGTATTTTCTTGTTTTCTTTTTGGCGACTAAAGGAGAACACAAAAGACTATTCAGTAACACGATGTGAGGAGCCTGCTTGGTTCCTGCCCATGACATGACTGGTTCTCGAGAGTGATGACGCTCTAGAATGTTGTTTTCTTTCATCTATGTTTCCAGACAATCATGTTGGTCAGCACATCGAAAAGCAGGTCTTAATTTGTGCTTGTTTTGAATTTGCAGATGTCATCAGCCCAAGAAAACTAATTTTCAAAGAATTTTGTGAGAAGAACTGCACTTGGCATGCACTGCTGCCACATCTGAATGAGATTGTTTGAAATGGCTGTAGCCATTGATCATCATGGATTTAAGCCATTTAGTCGATCCCATGGATGCATGCTTCAACCCTGCAGTACCCATGATCACAACATTCTAGAACTTAGCCAAACTAGTCATACCTTTAAAGCAGCATTTGAAGCAGATAATATCCACCGCAGTTCCTCCACTCCATGTCTCCCACAAAACACTTCAACGGAGGAAGATCTTGGTTCTAATCCAAGGATTGCGATGGTTAGTGGACGTGGAGCTCCTTCACGTGCTCTTGTTGTTGAGGTTGCCATAGCTATGGCCTCTGGTGTTTGCCCTCAACCACTGTCAAAGGGACTGGGTGGTGCCTATGTTTTCTGCAGCCAAAATGGTGATGGTATTGCTGTGGCAAAGCCAGCAGATGAAGAAGCTTTAGCTTTCAATAACCCAAAGGGCTTGGGGGGTCGAATGCTTGGCCAACCTGGATTGAAAGGCTCAATTCGGGTGGGTGAAAGTGGCATACGTGAATTGGCTGCTTATCTCCTTGACTATGAAGGCTTTGCTGGAGTGCCTCCATCAGCTTTGGTAAAATTCTGCAATGCTCCCTTTTTTGTTAATGATGCTGCTGAAGTTCCTCCCGCACATTGTAAAATTGCTTCCCTCCATCGCTTTGTTGATCATGAATTTGACGCAGGAGAGTTGGGTCCTTCTTTCTACTCAGTTGCTTCAGTTCACCGGATTGGGATTTTAGACGTTAGACTTCTAAATCTGGACAGACATGCAGGAAATATGCTTGTAAAGAAAAATAACCACAAGGGCAATGGAGTTACTGAGCTTGTTCCCATAGACCATGGACTTTGCCTGCCTGAATGGATGGATGATCCATATTTTGAGTGGCTGCATTGGCCACAAGCTTCAATTCCTTTCTCAGAGTCCGAACTTGAGTACGTATCCAAACTTGATCCTTTTAGAGATGCAGAACTGTTAAGAACCGAGCTTCCTCTGTTGAGGGAGTCCTCTATACGGGTTCTTCTGGTTTGCACCATCTTCTTAAAGCAAGCTGCTGCTGCTGGCCTTTGTCTTGCTGATATAGGGCAAATGATGACTAGAAAATTTTGTAGTGGAGAAGAAACACCGAGTGAAATAGAAAATATTTGTTCGCGAGTCATGTCTAGCATCCCTTATGTTCGCAACAAAGGGAAAAGAAAAGAAGAAACTGAAAACGAGTCCAAAGGATTCCAATTTGACAATGAAATTCAAGATGGATCCAATGAAGGGTTGGGACTTCCTCAACTGTTGCAGATCCATCATGGAGTATCTGAGGTACCCAAAATGCGAATGTTTTCATTTGCAGGATCAATGAATGGCTTGGCAGTACTGCCTCCATTGAACGACGAAAACGATAATTATACTAAAAATGTCGATACAGGAAAAACCAAAGAGAACACTGAGAGTTACACTGAGGGGAATAGAGATAGGAGTTTGAGTTTTTCTTCGTTGAGCCACAATTGTGAAAGCGGTGGCCCTTCCTTTGCGGGCCTGAACCTAAGCGAATGGGAGTTGTTTTTGGAGATTTTTGAGAAGCTTTTGCCTGGAGTATTTGAGGCTAAGAAGAGCAAAAAATGAACAAACGAAACGTTGGAACCTCGTGGAAGTTTAGGAATGGCATCGCTTGTAGTTGTACATTGGCGCCTGAGAGACATGGTTTAGATTACACACACACACACTCACCTTAGCAGTCAATATGGTATTGTATACTAATGTTTATGGAATTGGTTGCTACATTCTTTTGTAAATAACTTATTTTGGTGATTCAAATTTCAAATTGTAATGGGCTATATTCATTTTCTTGTGTTCCCTATAGCCTGCTTGCTTTGCTTCTTCATTGCTTTCACTGTCTTCTTCTTAGCATTTCAACTTTCTTTTAATGGTTATGATTTTATTTTTTTGGGTTGCAAAAAGGCAAGTGCAAAAATTGGAAAATAAAATTCTAAACAAAGTGACTATCTAAGATATTCTTGGAGGGAGGGTTCTCTTCACGCTATACCTATCTAAAAAGGTAATAACCCTGGGATTCTAGAGGCACTTTATGGAAGAGTTCGGTTGCTTTCAGAATGGTCATAAAAATTTCAATCCATTTTGGCGCGTTAAATTTTGAGTTCCGAATCATGAAATTTAAGCAGAACTATAGGGTTGATAGGTATTATAATGCAGTAATTTCATATCCATGTGAATAGTGGGGTAACTAGCCTTATGCCCGTGAGTATTTGAAACACCCACTATTTAAAAATGAATCATTTTCTTTTTGAGAAATGACTTATTCAACTAAATATAATTGCAGACATATGTTTGAATTTAGTGAAAACAAGATTGAAATGTGATATTGGGATTCAGAACATAAGTGATCTGGTTGGGACAATATTGATTTTAACGGAGAGGTTTAGAATTTAATTTTAGAAAAATACAAACACAAGACTCCAGAAGATTATATGGAAAATAAAATCTGAAAGCGAAGTGGCCCTGACATCGTGGAGGACAGTAAAAGTTAGTTATGTTTAATCACAGCAAAATAACTTGAACTTCGAATTTGATGGAACCTTTAAAGGACAAAAAGGGTCTTGGCCCCATTCATTCATTATTGTAGTTAGGAGTACATAAAACTAACTCTTATTTTTCATGTTAGATTTAACAATCCTTTTATTTTAAAAAATGTATTCATTTTATATTAATAAGACAATATTCTAATAATCTGTTAAATACTTAAATTGTACAAAATTATATTTTATCACACCGCCCAGGCCAAAACTTGAAACTGCTAAATTTCTTATACCTGACCCAACCAACGAAAGTAAATTGCAATTTTATTATCAATAGAACGATATATAAATTTCTAATAATATTCTTACCATGTTATGTAAAACTGAAGGTTTAGTTTTTACCAGCTAAGATTAATTTAATTATAGCTTTTAAATAGAAATAATTGGGAATAATTTAATGGGAGTAAGAGGAGAGTTAAAGAGGAAGAAAACAAGGGCGCACGTGCAGAGAGCACATTGCAGTGGCGGCTGTGACCCCCCAACCCAACCCACACCCACACCCACACCCACACCCGTTCATCAGCCACGAAATTGTCGGAAACGAAAATTTTCTTTTTCATTGGAATACATGAACAAATCAAGCTTATCAACCTTACATGGAAAATCATAATTTGATCTACAGTGGCAAGTTCTTCTGACCGATTTTAGTGGGAAATTGCGGGTCATTCAATCCAATCCCTTCAACGACCTCAAATACACCCAAAACATCTGTTTCCTCCTCACCTTCTTCCTTGATCTCCAAAATCTCCGTGGGAACTTCACAGGGCAGATCCTTCGTCGTCAATAGCGCCGGTTCCTCCACCGAGTGGAAGGATCCGAATTTGGGAGTGGCGTCGGATCCACAGGCACTGAATTCGGTGTCGAAGGTGAAGGAGAAGGTTCGATTGGGCGGCACGAAGTCCTCGATCTTCTCCAGAACCTTGGGGCAAATCTTTCGCCTCTTGGAGTCGCGGGAGGAGTCTGGATCTTCCTTGTCGATCTTGCTGCCGTCGACGGAGGCCGGAGCCGGAGCGTCGCCATCTGGGGGTGGCGTGAGGGTTTGGTCATCGGTGGAGCCGGCGGTGTTGTCCTCTGCCATTTGGTGGGAGTGAAAGAGTGGTGGGATGGGCCCTTGTAGTTGGCCGGCGATTTAATATTGGGGGCATCCATGAAATTACCATAGCGTCCTTCGATGTTTGTTGCAGAGAAACTCAGAAAAGTTCGGGAGAAGGATAACACTGTCAGCATAGTACCGCTAAGAAAGATAACGGTATCCGTAACGTTTACTTGAGTTAGTCTCAAGTCAATACTGCTACCGCTGGTGCTGGGTTGGCACTCATAAGAAAGAAGAAAGATGTGTGTAAATATATATTCCATAAATAATGGGAAATTTATAGGAAGTAATATTATTTAATAATTATAGTACATAATAATAGCAGTTGAGGTGTGCTGGAAATGCAGGGCAATATGAGAAAGATTGAGAGAAAAGGAGCAAAAGATTGAAAGGTTTGCCACTTTGACCCAAAAAGTCCCAGAAATGAAAGTGCCACGTGAGAAAAGAGTCAGGATTTCTTGACACTTTATGGAAGCTTCCCGCGAGTCACAGTCGCCAATGTATGTCTGTTGTACTAACTCCTTTATCCCATTAAATCCGGAGATTCTTACCTTTTCAGAAAAACTATCTAATTATTTAGATATTGAATAAAATATACGAACTGATAATCTATTAAATTGTTAAAACTTAAAAAGCTAACTTATACTGAATTAAATTTTAAAAACTAAGTTAAAATTAAAAGAATTAAATGGTTTTTTCATAACTTATTAAACTACTCTGTCACTTTTTTTTATATCATATTCTAAATAAATAATTAATAAGAATCAAAATTTTATGAGGATAATACCTCTTCTTAATTTTTTTTATTAAAGTGGGATTTAGACTTTAATTTTTAAATTTTAAGTTTAGTTAGTCTATAGTGAAAATAGATAAGGATTAAATAATATGTTGGGTCAAAATTTGAGAAAAACAACCGAGTAGTACATGGTAGTTATTTCCAAACTTATTTTTTTAAAATTAAATTAGACAGCCTCTCTTAACATATTTAGAGATTATTAAAATATATTTTATCTCTCTTAATAAATTCATCTATTTCCAAAATTGAATGCTCAAATCTTACTTACAATACTTAATTATAAGGCCTCCCACCACACGCGCATCACAACACGATAACGCTTCTCATTCGAAACAGGAAGTCTTGTGCATATCATCAAGCGTCTATAAATTAATTAATGACCCAAACGTACATAATGATTAATGTTCTTCATTTTAATTATAAACCTTTACCAATATTGTGGCTGACTCGTAATTTCGACCCGCTTCCACCCAATAATTAATCAATAACATTTACATAATTATTTGCCTATTTAAGACCAAGTGAGTTAGAGTACTGATCTTGCCGCCCAAGGTAAATTAAATTAGTATTTCAGCGTGGACGGTTTTGTGAACAAGTGCCGGAGTAAAGTTAGAAAGGGACAATTAATTAATATATGGGTTAAATATGCTTACAATTTTAATATAAGAAATGTAATACAACACCAGATTAATTCCGTGTATGAAAAAGATTAACCTATATAGAGCTCAAGCTCAAGGATAACTCCTGATGCGACTTCACCCAATACACATATATCATATTCATTTGATTTTTAATATAAAATTTAATTGAAAAATTAATTTTAGTCATAAATTTAATATTTATTTTTTATATTTATCAATTTTTTTATAAATTATCCAATATCCCATCAACAATAATAAAGTAAGAGGAAAAAAATGATATTAAGGAAGATGGTTATAATATTTAAAAAAATATATTATATTAATTAAATTTATTAATATAATTAAATTAGTTGAATAAGTCATATATTAAGGATTTGAGGAGTATTATTATTTAGAAATACAAAAATTAATAAGACAATACCAATAAGCTGAATGTAATACCATAGAAAGCATGACATTAATTTAGATATATACATACAAGATCCACACTATTAGATATATACATACAAGATCCACACTAAGACAAGTATAACTAAACTTATGCATAACTACCGAACTGCGATAAAAATAACAAAAACGATACAACCATACACATCTAAAACGACAAATTAAAACGATTGAAATAACACAGTACACTGTATTCCGATAATTGGTACTATAGTTGGCTAGTTAAAGACTGAGAGACAAGTCGAGGCCTGATGATGTATTATGAATGCTTCCCATATATGAGTTCCTCTCGGAGCCTCCGACACCTGCAGTTGCTCCTCCCGATGATTCACCTGGCTTTGTATTTTCAGGTGATGAAGAATTCTGAACATTGCTTCTGCGATTCCCTCTGCGTTGAACCGCTCCTTCTTCGGCGGCCCAGGAGCTTCTCGAGCCGAACCGGAACGCCTCTAGTGCCGAGTTGGCTGGCCCCTGCTGCAAGCCGTAATGAGCCAGTGATGGGTTCATGTGATGATGAAGCCCTGGATAAAAAGGTGACCCGGCGAAGGGAAGACCAGCGATGGTTGAGTAATAAGGGCAGAAGTGAGGACCAACGCGTCCAAAAGTGCCCATATCAAGCTCTTTGTTAATTTTGCTGAGTACACTCTCACGTCTGTGAGCATTCTGGTGCCCTCCCAGAGCTTGAGAGCTATGGAATTTCTTGTCGCAGAACTTGCAAGAGAATATTCGCTGCTGATTATTATTACTTGTCGTTATCTCTTCGTTGTTAGAGGCCTCCGTTGGTTCGCCCACCATCAGCTTCAGAGTCAGAAGCCCCTCTGAGTCGTCGGCGTCCATGGAAGGTGGTGGCGGCTCCGATGACTCCCCAATCATCTTGTGCTTAAGCTTTCTGTGGTCAGAATCGCCTAGGGTTAATCTATCTGACATTGTTGTGGTTGATTTCTCAGAAGAGAAAAGGTGAAGTAACTTGTGTGAGGGTTATGAAGGAGAAGAAGGGGGTATTTATTAAGGGACTGAACAACGTTGGGTATTTCCATGGAAGGAAATGTACATATCTATGTTGGACCAAGGGGAACGAATATATGCTTTAATAGTAAGGTGTTTAATGTGGAGTTGTTCGCGTTTGTGGTCTTTGAGGTTATAAGGAAAATGCTTGGGGAACAATTCCAATATGTAGATATAATCTTGTCTACACACATTACATAAGCACCCTAGAATTCTTGTTGCTGTCTTTAATTTCTTTCGTTCGGGGTTTCATAATTTAGACTCAATAACGTATTTTTCAATTCATGTAGACTAACGTACTCTGCACGTCCTGAGAAGAAGAGCTGCGAATTTGAGAACCTGTTATTACAAAACTGTAGTCCGACGTTTTAGCTCAGTGCTTCAGTAAATAACGTTATTTGACCGTCATTTAATATATTTGACTGTACAGAAAAATAATCGAATTTTTCAATTAAATTATTTACTCGATCTTGACTAATTAATTATAGATTGGAGATTGAAGGTCAGACTAAAGAATGTGAATATACTTAATGATGAATTTATAAGCGTGCTTTAAGAAAAGGTAATTTCTTTAGTTTTTTTTTATACCTGAGTGATTATATGATGGATTGATTACCCCATATATGCACATTGTATATTGTAATATTATTTTTGACGTACAATTTAATTTATTTTTAATACAAAGATTCAAATAATTTTTTTTAAATATTAGTTAAGTACATTAGAATTTTTAAGCATACAAATTTTATTTATAAAAATATAGATAGTAGAATTTTTTATATTTCAATAATATGATAAATATTTTTCATATGACTTTGTTCGGCCTGAAAATATTTCCCATCAGATGAAATACGCTCCTCCGTTATAATATAGGATAGTGAATCCATTAACATCCTTCCATTTTAAGGCCACTATACGAGTATTGAGTATTGACTATTAAGTTATATTTTTGGTTTAATTTATATAGTTTTTTATATGACTATTTGATCGGATTAAATTTAAATATTATCAGACTTTATTAGAAGTAATTTTTTTAAATTTATATATTTATTAATATGAAAGAAACTTGCTTAATGCCAATAACGTACATGAATGCATGGTAGAAATTATTGAGACTTAAACCAATGTATTTAGGAGTGTGATTTATAGTTTTCTATATGGAAAAAATCTAATTAAGAAGGTGAAAAACAACCTAATTAAAATAACTTATTATTTATTTTTTATATTTAGAAAGACATAAGTTTCTACTATCATCATATCATATGAGATAACTCTTAATCGTTACAAAAGAAATGGACGATTTTTCGTTTATTTTAAAATATAACTATATAAAATCTTAATATCATGAAACTTATCATGTTTTCTATATCTCAGAAGATATAAGTTTCTAACGTGAGATAGATGAGATAACTCATAAAAAAATTGCTTATTTATTTTAAAATATAACTATATAAAATCTTATCATCAGTGTAATGTCAGCCGTGTGTCATGAAGCTTAATCTCATCATATATATAGTGAACCCTAAAACCTAATTCATATGAATTATAAGAAAATACTACTATATAAAATTTAATTATTTAATTAATAAAATAAGCGTTAAAATATTAAGCATTTGACGTGTCTACTATATGTGTTTGCTTGTCTTCTATTTTGTTATTTGCTTAAAAACGTTCTGCAATAAATAAAAACCGGGATAATTAGTCTTATAATTTAATATCACACGTTTCATAAAAAAAAAAAACAAATACGTGGGCACAGTTTAACTTTGGGTAAAGGTCAATCCAACATTCTAAATTATTTTAGAGGAGCAATTAATATCCTAAAGTATTTAAGGGTGCAATAAACACCCTAAACTAATTTTGAAGGTGCGACTAGTACCTTAAAATATTTAAATTGATATAATTTTACTTTTTCACTAATATAAATATAAATTTATGTTCGATTCATGTCACGTTAAATTTTTTATTTTAACACATTATTATTTAAAATATCACATGTGTGATATTGTTTAAAAAAGAGTATTAAATAAATCTTAAAATTGACATTATATAAAATTCATATGTGAAGATTAAAAAATTTTATAATTTATTTAATGCAATTTATTAAAATAATATTATAAATATGACATTTTAAATAATAATATATTGAAATAAAAAATTTACGTGGCATATATCAAATAAAAATTTATATTTTTATCGATAAAGAGACAAAATTATAACAATTTAAATATTTATACGTCTAAAATTATTAACACCCTTAAATATTTTAGAGTACTAATTATTCTTATAAAATTAATTTAAAATATTAGATATACTTTTACCTTTTTACTTTTTACAAGTAATAACGCGCGCGCGCACTTTGGTAATGGAAGCAACGCATCACTCAGTCCAAAGCCATTTGGCATGAACTTATTTATAATACTACTGTACAACTTCACTTGAGTAAGTAAAAATACACATAATTAATGTTGTGCATTTTGAATTGTGTATCTAATGGCACAACTACTTTTATCCTCACAACAATCTGTCTCACTTCCTCACCACTTTGGCTGACAAAAGATACACATAAATATAGTACAATGCTAAAGAGCAATCATGTGCCTTAATAAATTCTCTCTGCTGTAGACACAGGGCGCAAGAAAATCACAATGACCGTTATGTTATCCCTGCTTCCCCGTTCCACTGCCTCAGTAGCCAATCTCTTGGAACACATTCCTGGTTCTTTCACTGTATTTTTTATTATGCTTATCACTTCTTTATTGCTCGTCACATCCCACAGCCCATCACTCGCCATCACCTGTTCACAATTCTCATCACTATCTTCCCATAGAACGAGACTTTTGAACTTTTCTGATCATAACATTCCTTACCAAGTATTCATCGTCTGCGGATAAAGTAGTTTCAGTTATCTCCGGCTCTGCAGTTACAGCCGGCTTCAGATCGTCGTCCCCAATGGAACGAGTAACCTGTGAACAAGAGAGTTAACTTCACTATTATTATCTATGTATCACAGAGAACTCATGATTCACAATATATAGCTGTTGGTTTCAAGTTTGAACAACGTGCCTGAAGTGCAGGAAGACCAACCCTCCAGGTATCAACTTGCCACTGAACTTGCCCTCCATTACGAATAACACGTTCTCTCTCTTCAGCACAGCTTGCAACATGATCCTAATTAGGCAAGACCTGATTAGAGACAAGGGTGGTATTTAAAGGAATGGAATAAAGGAAACTCACTCTGCTTAGAGCAATGGGAGAACCAGCCCGGCATAAGATTGTCCTGCAATCGCCACTGTTAGCAACAAAAAGCTTGTTTCTGACCACAAGAGCGGCGATCGCTGTACAACCAGGATGCCAATCCTTCTGGGTAACTCTTCTGGATTTACGACAGGAATCAAGCTCTTCTCTGAAGGCAACATCTGTTTTAAGGAATGCCTCAACGAGTGTACTAGCTGGACTGCATATTTTAACATGCTAAGGTAATCCTATCCCTTCAATATACAAGAACATAACTAGAAGGGGGAGAATCTCAAGTGAAACATACCTTCCTATAGAACCTAAATCTTGCAGGAATCCTGGCATGGCTTGAGCAGAAAACTCAGCGGCTGCTGCACCTGCATAGGTGCCAAGAATGGTCATTTTCCATTTATTATTTTAAGATTAACTAGGAATTATTTTCTTCAGATTTTCCAGGGTACTTTGATGCTTCAGTTCTCTCAAGTTAACTTCAATGAGGGTGCCGAAGCGAAGTGTTCAGGAAGTTTCACAATAATCAAAGGGAATGGGCTAGATGTTCTTGCAGTAATAATATTCTTAAAGAATGTGGATACTGATATACTAAAACACTAGCGAGTACCTACCTCTATGACCATCAAAGATACCAAAAGCATGTATGTCCTTTTCATTGCAGATGCTGGGAAGAATGAAATGTGTGTCCTCCATGGTCTCCCTTCTCCCACAGGTAGCATAAGATCCCCAAGAAAGTGCTGGACAGTGAGCCAAAGGCTCATCAAAAGACTTATGCCAGGTTCTCAATTTAGAATCAATTGCACTGGAGGATCTCTTTGAGAAAAGTTCTCCCAAGGTAGACCAGTTAATACTCTCTTGATAAGCCCGAAGGTGATTATCATGCAACTTACAAGGTCTGAGGTGTCTGCTATCATCAACGTCGCTTCTGTGCTCAATGATGGAATCGAGCTCCTTAACTATGTCATCAAAGGAAGGTCTATTTTCAGGTTTTGAATCCCAGCATCTCTGTATTAATGATAATAATCTTGAAGGTACACCAGACTCCTGAGCAGCAAGGACTGGCCTTAATCCATCAGAAACAACAGCTGCTGTTAATTGCTGCTCTGTATAGTTCATCTCCAGTACTGTGTGAGCCTGCCAGAACCATACAATACCAAATTTGTTTAAGGGTGAATTTTTTTGGGAGATATTTTTAAAAAAATGTCGATAATGAAAATACTTAATGACAAGTTAATATAATATTTTTTCACAAAACAGACCCCAACTAAACTAATCAGTGACCCAAATGATGACAAGGAAATGAACAAGAAATTCTAGAAACAAAAATAGGGAAACTGGTCATCTTCACATATGAAGACAAAAAGATGCAAAGATAATGTGAACGTGTCATATAACATACAGAACGTGCCATGCTATTGCATACACAACAAAGTACCCATGTAAGAAATAGGCTGACCTGTGCTTCTGCTCGAAGATCCGTATATGGTACAACACCTGTAAGGAGTTCGCTGCAGCAAATACAGTAGATGTCTTACACAAAGAAGAAACTAAATTAGAAAACAAAACTTATATGTATATGCTTCTAAATAATGAGTTATAACAACATAGAACAGCTCGACCATCAACTTATTTGGTATCATAGTGACCGGCTTTGTGGCAAAATGAGATGTCAGAACTAATACTTTAAGCAAGCTACCATATAGCATTCATAAGCAATCTTGCATTCAAATTTGATTTCCTGAAAAGTTATGTTGTATTGTGTATCTGTATGTAAATACACTGGTTGAAGAAAAATAAAAACATGCGCTAGGAAGCCAAAATAACTTACCACTCAATTTATGAAGCCAAAATAACTTACCACAACTAGTGAAATTGTGTTACAATCACTTTTCTAAAATAGTAGATGATGATGAAAGCCATCAGATATAACATGGCTATCGCCTTGAATTCACTTAACTTTGCTAACAGACAGACAAACAAAATGGAATTATAGAAGTGATATTGTCTCAAGTTCTTACTTGATTGTCACCCCAAAACTGTAGACATCTGATTTTTCTGTGTGCAACTCCTTCCTTAATATTTCAGGTGCCATGTAAATTAGAGTTCCAACCATATTTTTTTTATGAAAACCACCAGTAGGCTTTCCAGAAGACTTCCAATTTTCAAGAGAAACTCTCTTAAGGTCACTCTTGTATTCCGCCAAACCAAAATCTGTGAGGTGTGGATAAAGATTTTCGTCAAGCTGCATCATAGAGACAAAATGGTTACTTGGCTAATGCATAAGTACTGCATAATTTTATCAAATATCAAGACAATGCCAAACAACTTAATGATCAAAAGATAGGGAGAAATTTACAAGAATATTTGCTGGTTTCACATCTCTATGTAATATCCCGAGGTTATGAAGATACTGCAAAGCTTTGGCTGGAAAATCAAGTGATGGGAAGGGAAATAACTGTCAAACTAGTTATTCTTGTACAATTTCCTTGCATCAAGAAAGAAAACGCAAAGAACTTATAAAACTATTTCCAATCATTCTATTTAAACTTCTGTTTGTAGTCCAAGAAGTCCAATAAACTTAATATCTTGCTATTTGGTAAAAGAACTTCTGATGTACATCATAAGACTCCGTAGCTCTAATGACAAGACCTTCCAACCCATATGCTAATCTATTAAACAACTACTTAAGATAAGCATGATGTTATTGAAAGTAAATACTAAACAGAACAAAATCTTAACTATACCTAACTGAATTATTATCGTAAGTGTGTAATTGATACTCGGGGTCCATTCTTCCAAGTGTAACTTTTGTGCAAGGTTGAGAGATTCATAAAATTTGAAGAAAAAGAGGTAATTGGGCGGCTTTGCATGGGCAGCAATCAGTGTTGCTATCCCCGGGTGATCTAACTTGCTGCATTATTTAAGAAAAAACAAAACTATGAACTGAAAGCTGCATGACTAATAAATATGATTGAAGATAACAAAATCTTTTAAATGTGGGTAAAGGTCATAATATGCTCAAAACATGTAAAGACGCTGATAGAATTATATAAGACAAGAAGATGTTGCGTGAGAGAGAGAGACCATAGCAGCTGTAATTCTTTGTGGAACTTGTTAATATCTTCTGTAGTTGATAAGATAGGTTTCTTGACAGCAACCTTGTTACCATCTAAAGTCCCTTGGTAAACAACACTCTCCGCCCCTATGATTGCCATCATAAGCCAAGTTATAATTCATTTTCAATAAAGAAACACATGCATATGCTGAATTGAAATGAGCAGAAGATCAAACATTCAAACAAGCCTCATCTCATCACTCACATGACAGAAAGGTAAAGTCGTAACTCTTTAAAGAAAAACTTCAACTGACATTTGGCTCAAACAAAAGAAGAGTTAAATGGTTCAAAGTTCATGAAAAGATACACCCTTCAACAGTATCTCTCTCAAGCCACTCCAATTTGGAAAAGTCAGAACTTGGGAAACGACAAAAAGCACAAAACTGCAACAGGGTTTACCTCTGGCAATTGGAGATAAAAGAGAATAAGAGGAAGGAGGAACGTGGAGAGGAATAGAAGTGCTGGTACAGCAACCCCTAATGCACGTGTTGGGCACCATAATCTCTAAACCCATTTCTTTCAAAGCTTCTTCTCGTGGCTGCAGGTAGAAGAAGATGAGGAGGAGGGGGGAGGAGGAGGAGGGGGAACAGAGAATTTAAAGTTGGGTGAGAGGCCTGTGGCAAAGAAGAGTACAAATAGAAAGGGACAACGGAATACGGAAGAGAGGGGCCATTGTTGTATTATGTTTTGGCGATGGAAATTGCGTGTTGCGATTGTTTATGGCGCCTCTGTTTGGCCGCCTCATGTCTGTTTCTCCTCCCCAATCTGGAAGCAACAACTTGTCTAGAAACCAACAAAAGTAGATTTTGCTCGTTATTTCGTTACTCAGATTCTGTATTCAATCCAGCGTGCATACATACAATGAAGGATTTTTTGTTTACATGTAGGATACGAAACATTGAATTTAAATGCTTGTACAAGTATAATAGGATAACAATACAACCGATATATTTTTATTTTTGAATAAAAATGCTGTCATTATTAAATTATATAAATATGATGCCTTTCCATTTTTTTTACATTAAAAAAAACTCCACCAGTTGTCAGCAAGAAGAAACACGGGAAATTACCATAAAGTAAAACTATGGTAAAGTATAATATGATACATGATAAAATACTAAAGTGTGGGTAGCTTTTCCCCCTTTGGTAGAGCGTGGTATAGTTGGTTATGAATTATAATCTATACGTAACCATGACCAAACGTGCTTAAAACATAAAAAAGAAAGAAAGAAAGGATATTTATAATAGTCTGTGTATTAAAAAAAAAATAGCTTCCCACTGATCCCATTGTTTTGGACTCAGGTATATTTTGATTAGCTTTTGGAGAATAAATTTAAAAAAAAAATTTAAAAAAATAATTGTTTAGATAATTATTTTTAAAATAACTTTTTATATTGGTAAATTAATAAAAATGTTATGATTTTATAAAAAGAGGAGAGAGGAGAGAGGGTAAAGAAGAGAGGAGAGTTGGTGGAGAGGAGAGAGGAGAGATAGTATAGAAAAAAGAGGAGAGATGGTGAAAAAGATAGAAGAGAGAGGAGAAATAGTGCAAAAAAAAATGAAAAAAATAGTAATTGAGTAGTTCATAAACTCTTTTACTATTTTAAAAGTTATTCTAACTAACTTATCTGAAACTATAGTTTTATAGACTAAAATTATAGTTTGAGATCAGAAGTCATTTTTCAGCTATTTGACACAAAAATTCCCTAACTTTTTTTTTTGGTTACAAAAAATTCTTAACTTACATGCCAAACACACACGGACTGGATCAAAAAACATTTACATGGGTTAAAAAAGCATCTATGGAGCCCATAAAAGCCCGAAATGCAATTACAAGGGCCACTTTCATATTTAGCCCACATGAAACCTTCTTAATAGCGAAGTTAGAAAGTTGTGGAGCAAACATTCTATGATCGATCCTTGCCGTGGAGAAGAACTGAGCAGCGATGAAGCTCCATAGCTTCCCTGTTTCTGTACTATTGCTTGGTGCTTTCCTTATTCTCTTTGGGTTTTCTGAATTTCTTTATTCCACCAGAGAGGACAAGTTCATTAGGATGAAATTGGGAGGGGCTCACGATATCGAGGGCGCTCATAACAGCCTTGAGATCGACAGCCTTGCTCGTTTCGCCATTGAAGAGCGCAACAAGAACGAGGTATTTTCTTTAATTTTATCTATTTCCATCCTTCTCCCGAATGATCGAATCTTGAGTTTGATGTGTTAGCTTTTCAATCTTGCGGTTCTAATTATTGACTTAAATCGAGGAATTCCCTTTTGCCTTTTCTTCTCTGTTCGGTAATCCTGTTTATTTTGTAATTGTTAATTGAAACTTCCCCCGTTGGTCTTCTTCTCTAGCACCAAGAACCTTTCCCCCCCTATTTTACTCTTTATCCCCCTGTTTCATTCAGAAATATTATTTTACATAAATTATATCAATTGAGATAATTTGAAGTAATATCCTATTTTGCAGTTCATAAAATGAAAGAGAGAGGAGAAAATAAAGACTTTTAGTGCATTTCCTAAATACCAATTAATATATGCCATTTTTCATTCGTGTCTAATGAAATCGGCCGCCTGATCGTGTCCTAGCCTGCCAACATAACCCTCCCGCTCCCAGATTATTAAATCAATTGTTCAGCTGCATGCATGATTATTTATTTATTTGAAAGCAGAATTCGCTTCTTGAGTTTGCCCGGGTGTTGAAAGCCAGGTGGTAGCTGGTAAGTTATACCACCTTACAATGGAAGCAAGTGATGCTGGGAAAAGGAAAGTATATGAAGCCAAAGTCTGGGTGAAGCCGTGGATGAACTTCAAGCAGGTGAAGGAATTCGAGCATGTTCAAGACATCTCTCCCTTTACAACTTCGGACCTTGGTGTTAAAATAGGTAACTAGCTGATTCTGATTTCTCTATCTCTGTTCTTAGCAGTGAGTGCATATAGATGTAGGTATCATGCCATTTTTTACCTTGTGAGTTGTAACTACTGGAAACTCCTGAAAATTTTCACAATAGAATTGACATTGTATCTTGAAAATGAAATGCCCAACATGCTCTTTTTGTATTTTTTTTTGTGTGTGTGTGGTGTTATGTTTCTGATAGTTGGTACCACATTTAAGATGGACACAGATTAGGATGGCGTGATGTGCCAATACATGACCCTGATGTCAAAGATGCCGCTAGTTATGCTGTTAAGTTTATTGCCCAGAAGTCCAACTCTTTGTCTCCATACCCATTTCTTGAGATTGTTCTGGCTAAGGCCAAGGTTGGCCCTTGTACCAGTCTAATTCTGTGGATCACATTCTTCCTGTATTTAAGTGTGCCGTCTCCCTTCTCCTGATCATTACTTATCTGCATTGTTCTTCATTTGTTTCTACTGCTTTTGGTTCTTGCTAATCTCTTTCTTATCCCCATGCGTTGGCTTGATGCTGGTCGTTAAAGATGATGTCAAATTTAACTTGCTTCTGAAGGTTAGGAGGGGAATTAGAGAAGAGAGGTTCCAGGTCGTAGCAAATAAGTAGCTAGGGGGAGGAAAGTTCTATTTGAGCCAGATGCAACAAGATCAGTCCTGAATTGATTACGATTTAAATTGGATTTTGTGCGGAATGATGCTCTTCAGTCTTCGTAGGTTATGTATATAGACAGTACAAAGTGAACTCATGTAATATTTCCCCTTCTAATATGGACTTATGTAAATATATATTACCTCAGTTCTTAATTATAAAAATCTATTGACTTTTTAGAAAAATTAAAAAAATTAAATAAACTATTTAATTATATCATATGCTATATGATCTCTTTAAAATTAGTAGTTTATAAATCAAATAAATTAATTTGATGAACAAAAATAAATATAAATATTTTAAACTAATTTATTTAATTTTTAGAAAATCTTATAATTATAACCATACTAGTTACTCAGTTTGGACTCTGTAATTTTTATCAATATACCATTTTATTACATACAGGAATGCAGCCGAAATTGGTTATCAATCCCTCGTGCTGCCACTCTCTTCTATTTACATCTGAACAAAACTACAAAGCAATGTTGGTCGTCGCCTCACTGGAATTCAACCCTATTGTTTCATTTCATGTTTAACAACTTGTCAACATTTTATAGGCAGTTGAGTGCAAAATTTAGGAGACAAATGGAAAGCAATCTTAAGGATGTCCCTGCATCCTGATACTGACTTATAATGATAGTGCCGGAAAGCAGCAAGGGTAACCAAATTCCCAGGTTATATATCGGCAGGCACGCGTTTGTACAAGTGAGAGGGGAGCCTTGGGGTGGCCACCGCCTGGAGTGGGGTCCTCATGTAGGTCACCAACCCAGGGTTCTCTGACATGTCAATCTCCTCCGGCTTTATTCCTTCCGGTGGCGTCCAACAGAAATGGTGCAGCAGGTGACCCAGCATGGAAGTCACCAGGTTGATTCCAAGCTGTGCACCCGGGCATACCCGACGACCCGCTCCGAATGGCAACAGCCTGAAGTCATGCCCCTTCATGTCCACGTCCTCCTCGAGAAACCTCTCAGGCCGGAACTCCAATGGGTCCTTCCATACAGCCGGGTCACGAGCTATGGCCCACACATTAACGTGGACGTTGGACCCCTTGGGAATGTCATAGCCTCCAATCTTGACGTTGGCATTGGCTCTGTGCGGGAGCATGAGCGGAGTTGGAGGGTGCAGCCGCAGGGCCTCCTTGGCTACACACTGCAGGTAAGGAAGGCTGGAGAAGTCGGTCTCGGTCATGACCCGTTCAAACCCGATAATCCGGTCCATCTCCTCTTGTGCCTTTTGTTGCACCCTGGGGTTTTTAATCAGCTCAGCCATGGCCCACTCCACCGATATTGCAGTCGTGTCCATGCCTGCGGTGATCATGTCCTAGATGAAAGAGGAAAGAGAGATTATAATCAAAATCCATATCATTTTCTTTTAAAATAATAAGAAGAAGAAAGAAGATCTGTGAGTTACCCAGAGAAGACCGATGATGGTGTCTTCGCTGAGGTCATATTTGTCCTGCAAAGTAAGGAGGGCGTCAACGAAGTGTTGCTTGGCGCCGGAGAGCTGACGAGCCTGGGTGTGCTCGTCCATGATGGCTCTGGTGAGTCTGTCCCGGCGAGCGCCGTGCTTGGCGAAGGCCTCTTCTTCGAGAGGGAACATCCATCGGAGCCAAGGGATGTGCTCGGCCATGGCGAGGGAAGCTCCGAGCTTCAGGCCATTGGCCACGATGGCCTTGAACTCCACTCCTTGTTCGTCCATGACACCCTCTGAGTTGACGAATCTCTTGCCAAATGCCAGCCTTGTTATGTTGTTGAATGCCACTGCTCCCAGGTACTTCTTCACCATCACGCTTTTCCCTTCATTTTCTGCACCCCCCACACCCCCAATTCCCCATCTCCATTAATTTACGCTTACAGTGAATGAAATAAACTATAAGCAACATATTTTACGTGAAATACGCTGAATTTTCATCAAAGCGGCTCGAACCCCCTAGTGGTCATAATAAAGGGGATGAGGAGTAGGTTTAACATGATAAATAAGTCCAGCCAACTCGGTTGGTCCAAAAAAGTGTCCAACCAACTCTACCAAGTACCAACCCACCCTCTTAATTTTTCTCCAATAATTTAGGTGGGAATCTTAGGCGGTGGAAGTACGGCCACCACAAAATGAATAAATTAATAACCTATCAAGCTCTAAAATCCTTTTTTCAGACTATCCTAACATGCAAAACTTTGTACGAAACAATGACAAGATAGAAATTAATGCATCGGCTAGCAGATTCTTAATTAGCAGGGCCAATCTGAGTTTTGGATCATAACATTGTACGTATTTATTCACCAGCATTCGCTGTTGATGTTCATCTTAATTCAATTACATGATTTTGATGGGTGGACTGCTCTTCTGTTCATCACAGGCTTCCTCCTTAATGGAAAAGAAAGGTTGCCTATAAAGTATGAACTAAACAAAAAACAGCATTTACCAAAACAAGATAAGGACCCTTAGTTTCAATATGGAGCTACACGACAAATCCCAAAGCTATCAAATACCTAATATGTTTTAAGGATTGCACGTTTGCTTGCGGGCGATAAGTCGCTAGCTACAGATGAAGCATCAATCTCACCTAAAATTGTTAGAAAAATCAAGTCGCCTACTTTCTATTGCCCTGTCTTAATGTGGACAAGGCACCAGAACCTTCACTTCCTAACATTTGGTAGCCGTATGTATATATATAGCAAACACACGAAATATTTAACGATACAAGTGTTAAATTTGCATACACTTTCTTCTTCTTATCAGACTACTAGATCAAGATAAATATACCATTTTCAGTAATAAAATATGGTCTTACGAGTATGTTTTACTTTAAAACCATATGATTATGTACGGAATTTATACAACTGTCGTTTATTATTATTTAAACAATCATGTGCTTATAAAATCTCACCATAAAGAAGTGAACAATTTCTCCTCTTCTTTAGACCTTGAACACGCTGATTTCTTTTTGGCATTGTATAAAAATATTAAAATTCAATTAGATCAATTTTTGCAAATCATAACTTGAGAGCAACTCAACAGAGACGTTATTGTGCATATATAATATGCGTATATATATATAATGATGTTGATTTTATGCCCTGATCTGATTGATAAAAGCCATAATTGTACCAAATTTAAATTTATGTATTACTTGGAATCTAATCAATAAACCAAGCACTTATGAAGTAATAGTGTAAACTACCCCTGCTTCTCCACCTTTTATTAGAGAGGAGAGAACAAAACGCAGTGGAAGAAACGCAGTGAGAAGAAAAGATAAACAATCGGATCATCTCTGGAATAACGAAAATTTAAAAGAAATGCGATAATTAGCCAGTAACAAGGAAGAATAGGAACAGAAGAAGACTGAAGAAACTTACCAGGATTCATGGAGTCCTTGTGTATGGACTCAACCATGGCGGTGACCTCGTCTTCTCGGATGGGTCTCAAGGCTTCCAGGCGCTTGGGAGAGAAAAGCTCGAGCGTGCAAACCTTTCTGACCTTCACGTAGTGTGGCCCATAATCGGCCCAGATGAGATCCTTGCCGTCTCTGCTAAACTTGGCCGCCGATCGGCTCCTGTGCCGGTCGGCCAATTGCTGATCGTGATCCTTCAGCACCTCTCTGGCCAGCTCCGAGTTGGAAACGATGACGTTGAGGGTGGAGCCGAACCAAACCGATATGATGGGACCATAGGATTGAGCCCACTCGGCGAAGCAGCGGAACCTGACGGGCTTGATGTCGTAGAGGTTGCCGACGACGGGCCAGGGGCGAGGGCCCGGCGGCAGCCTGAACCGCAGGCGCTGAAACAGCTGGTAGCAGAGGAAGAGGCCGATGATGGAGATGGGTATTAGAAGTAACGCCATTGAAGAAGAAGGGGGGAAAGGTGAGAACAGAGATAAGGAAGGGGTGGGAGATGGATTGATATGTACGATGACGAGGGAGGGAGTTGGTGAACTGAATGATGGGTTATTGTTTGTGTGGGTATAAAAATAATAATAAAGAAGGGTTTGTTTGGAGAATTTATTTTTTATTCAGTTTATTAAAATTTTGTCACGATTATATTTAAATTTAATGATTACATACTTAATTATAGTAGATTAGTATAAAATTAAATGAAATGAATGTGGTGAGGACGAGAGACGGAGGGATAAGTTACCGAGTTGGTGGACTCACAGAAATTGAACAGCCAAACTGTGGGTGGCCTGGACCCGCCTGTGTTTTAATCCCTGGAGTAAGGAGGGGATCTTTTTGACGAGCACCGGCATGAATTGGAAGAATGATGGGAGAATCAAAGGTTGGTGAGGATGTAGCCCCACCACCTTTTTTAATTCCTTAATAATTATTAATTTAGTTTCGACCACACAAATACGTGGGCCAGCGTAATTATTTGAAAAAAATTATATTTAAATTTTATATAAAAAATTTAATTATAACAAAATTTAAAAAATTATTAAATAATTATAAAATCCTATAGAATTTATGATTAATTTTTTAAAATTATAAAATTATAGAATTATTTTTAAAACAAAATGTTTCAATTATTATTCTTTCTTCTTAGTTGTCATTCATGTCAATTTTTTTTCTTATTTAAATTGTTATTTTTTCACCATAAAATTGTCAATCCTATTGTTCGAACTATTTTTTCTAAATGACAATTCCGTCATTTCACAATTTAAAAAAATTAATCTTAAATCTTATAAAATTTTACGGTCGTTAGATTATTTTCTTTAACTTCTCTACAATTATATTTTTTATATATAACTTAAATAAAAAATTCCCGAGCTATTTTCCTCTTTTATCAAAAAGTAAAAATATAATTTTATTTGAAGTACCAAAATTAAACTAAACATGGCTGTTACATAGAGAGACACTTAAACTAAGTCACTCATTGATGAGATATACATCTGTTTCCTTAATATATATCACTAATAAAAATAGAGATGAAACGTCGTTTTCCAACTTGTGCCATAACGAGATTAATTTCCCCAGGGGAAACAAATTTTGATACAATTTTTCCCAATTTTCGTGTAGCTCGTTCAGGAAATTCAGAGGAATATATATATATATATATATATGCCATTATTATTTTAGCTCGCATTAATGTCCATTTGTATCTTCCTCTTTAATCCCTCTCCCATGCTCTCTATCTCTTATTTTTATCACTATCTCTGTTACCAGTATCTTATTATTATTTTTATTTGTTTTAATAGTCATTTTCCTATTTAATGAATGTGACAATGACTATAAAGCAATATCGTAAAATACAAATAACAAATCATCATGTAGAAAAATGCCATATATTATAAAAAAAATTAAATCATTTGTAAGATATAATACAAATTCCCGACAATAAGAATTATTTTATACAGAGACTCTCTTCCATTTATACTTCCTATGGTTAACGCAAGACACCCCTCGTAATTTATACGTACTGTAGTAGTATATGTTATGCTTTGCCTTAGTACAACAGTCTTTAGTACCTCAGCTTATTTTGATTTTGGTCCATCTAAAACAATGACTCGTATAATGTAATAAAAATTTTGATTATTTCGTATATAATATATATATATATTATACGAAACAGCATACGAGTGGCTACGGGAGCCTTTTGATTATGAATCGTTATTTATTGTTTTTTAAATTAGAAAATAGGAATGGAGAAAGAGATGAAGATAAAGTAGCAGTCTTATATATGGAAGGAGTGGCTGACGCGCGTAATAAAATAAATGAAAAATTATTATGCAATTTTAGCCAAACAGTTCAATCTTTATAAAATATCTCATGGTGTCAGTGAATAGATAGCTTGTTAATAATTTGTCTCTACATTATACTTCATGTCTTACTCATCATCATCAGCAAATTGGAAAAAATAGTAAGAGAATGAAAGAACAAACATTCTCCATACCTCAAGTCATTTTAAATATTTTATTATAAACATCTTAATTTTTTTTTATTTAATATATTATACTTATAAAAATAAAAATCTATATAATAATAAGGGAAGTTTTTAAAAAAAATTATAGAAACTGATAAATCTCAAATTAAGACTCTAAATATTATAAATATTAAAAAAGTGTTATGATATAAATTAAAATTTTGAAATTCAAGACTAGATGATCAAAATGTCTCTAAACATCAAATATAGTTTATTTAAACAAAAAAAAATGATATTTTAGTTATTTGACTCATGATTTTAAAATTTTAATTTAAATCCTGACGTTTATATAATATTTATAGTTTTAATTTAAAATTTATTAATTTTTAGATCCATTTTTAAGAATTTTCTCTGAAGATGAATTAAGAGTAAACTTATGTATTTAGTTATTTACATGATAAATTCAATGATGTCGCTTTCTTCATATAATGCGCGCTTGTGGTGGCTCGAGTGTGTGCATAGGCACACATGTGCGAGGGCGAGTGAGACCTTCAAATAAAGAGACGGTTCGTGGATCGTGAGTAGTGGTGTGGCGGGGGTTGAAAGTTATTGAACCCCCAGTGGGGTTGGTGGGAAACGGTGGGGCGCGGTTGGTGGGACCATGAAATTTTGGATTAAGCATTAATTCCATCATTTGAGGACCACATCTTAGGGTGAGTGTGTTCAAAATCATTTTAAAAGAAAGTGGTTATTTTGGTCTAAAGTTATTGGGAGAACCTTAAACTAATAATAAAAACTTGTTAAAAAATTAGCTTCCAATTTATTTTAATAAGCGAGCATCCCAAATAGTTGCAAATATATTTTTCTCCTAACACATCCCTCCCTCCCTCGTATTCTCAACTTTTTTTAATAAAAGTTTGCACAGCTTCTTCAGGTGATTCAGTTGGATCTATATGGTAAGAACCACAAAGACTAAAAGACTAAAGAGAGGGAATTATAAACTATTTAATTTCGTTTATAATCTTATGTTATCATTATTTTTTTTAAAAAGGAAAAAAAGAAGAAATAGAAGATACTCTTATATCCCCGGAATGTAGAGGCCCAATGGAAAAGAACAAGGGAATGTTTGCATTAAATTAGATTCATAATATCAAATGGAATTTTGGTCCGAGTAGTAAACGGTTCAGTATCGCTTAAGCAAAGTCTCGAGTTCGAGCCTTAGCGTATATAGAAAACCCCGTTGAGAGACTCACTCACCATAGTCAGGTGCGCGACGCAGATTGAATCCGAATATAACAGAGGCAAATTTCTAGTGAACTGGATGAGTAATAAAAAAAAAATCCATAATCTCACATGAGAAAAAACTGCCCTTTAACAAAAGGCCGAAATTAAGAATGACTTGGGGCATAAAGCCATGTTCATTGGGCCCATGTCAATAATCTGGAAACAAATCAACAAGGTTTCTAACAAAAAAAATAATCATGAAGGTTAGTATTTTGGGCCACAAATATTTTTCCCTTAACAGAAACCGAAGTACAAACACCAAAGCCCAGACTCTTAAAGACTCAATGCCAGCCCAAGCGAAGATAAGAAAGAAAAAAAAAAAAAAGAGAAAAACCGAGTTGAGTTGAGTCGAGTTGAATAGTAAGAAATTCACCACTCTTTATATAAGAAGCTAGATACATGACACAGGTCGAATTTAAATATAGTCGGGATAAAACTATAGTAAACCGGGTAGACAAAAAAAAAAAAAAACAAGAAGAAGAAGAAGTCAGATTTAAACTTTTTAATTAGGAAAAGCTATATTAATATAAACTGAAAAATCTTTCAATTTAACAAGTTTGAATTATATTTCTCCCTTTATGCGTTTTTTTTGTAATATTTACTTTTCTTTTATATTGGGATATGGCAAGAGAAGAAGAAAACGAAATCAAGTGTTAAAGCTAAATGGACAGATCGCTTTTAAAAGTTAGAGGGATAAAACCTGAAAGAGATTTTCCTGCAAGAAGCATACAAGAAATACAAATATCTAATCACATTTTTTATATATAAAAAAAAAAAGTTCTATAGTGCTTTTTTTTTTACTATTTTATCATTTATTTTTCATATTATGCACGAACACGGCACACGCACGTGAATAAATGAGTTATGTACGAAGGCGATGGGAAGGGCAAAGTATCTTTCCCAATCAGGCGTGCCTAAATTGAAATATATCAATTCCATCTCTCAACCATATAACTGAGAGATGTGGATGATTTTATTTTATTTTTTCAATTCGAAACACATATAGATATTTATTTTACTTTTAATTCAAACTATCATTCTTAAGTTCGTATTGATCAGAAGATTATTTTATTTTGTGTCTCCTTCGTCAAATAAAACACCAAATGGAAGAAACCACTTAATGAAATTAAAATAATTAATTTTGCAGGTGTATACATTTTTCTTTCTTCTTCTTCTTCTTTTTTTTTGGGGCGAACAGAAACTAAGTTCATTGGCGATTGAAAAGGATTTAAGATATGAGTGATTGAGCTATCCGCTATAAATTGGAATGCGCAGTGACTAAGGATTGATCGAATTCAATGTGTGTTCCCTCTCCACGTTTATGTTTTCAGCGACAAGTCAATTTCGATACTCTTTACCCACCATTTACCATCCACACATATATATTGATATTTATATATTAAAAAAAAGGGACAAATTAAAATATAATTCTCAATAAATATCTCCCACTAAATACTCGATTCCCACCACACGAATCCATGGCTTTACCAAAACTTATCCCCTCTGTTCGCTATTCTGGTGCTTCCAGATATACTAATCATATGTGGAGAATCGAAGTTGCGCAATATTTTTCTTTATATCTCTGCCCTTGATTCCCAAGGTGTCACTAACCACGAGATCGCACGGCTAGCAATATCATTCAAACAAGCGGACGGTTCCTTAGCCATACGATCTCGTGACTAAGCCCGCATTTAGAGGTGTATATATACTATAATCAACAGTAATTTTAGTATTAACATATGTGATGTCAACTTTAATTTCATGATTAGTTTCATCACTTTGTTGCCGACGACGCACTCACCCCCCTCAGCAATTCGAATCATAATAGTTTATAGAGTACTGCATTATATAGCTTCTTGTGTAATTTTTTCTGAACCTATTTATAAATTATGTTATTGAATTTTTTATATAAATATATAATTTTATTATTTTATTTACTATCGTGTTAACTTTGTTCTCACGACACATAATACGTATTAAATATGAATAAATTAAAAATTATTAAATTTTAAAATAGAGCCAATAAAATTTAAGATTTCTTTTTATAAAATATGCTAAAAATAATTTATAAATAAAATCAGAAAAATATTTATTGTGTGTGCTTATACACAGAGACATACGTATGTGGTCATGGTTTTGTTCATGGAATGATAAGCGTGTAATTCACCAGAAAGTGGATTGCATTTTGTGAATATACATGTCTCATGTCCCACCTCTTAATTAATGAAAGCTACCGCTTGGAGTGTTAGACACAGTGCTTCTCCATTATTGTGATTATTTATTTATCTGGTTTGCTGAAGTGGAGAGCTCAGAACGAGGAACAGTTGCTTCCAGACGCTTCAAGAATAATGAACGGCGATTAAATAATGAAACGGGCGATGAGTTGATTTTTGTTGTTGACATTCATTTTGGCTCATCGTTCACCTTTGATGTCGAAACAAGGACAAGGCATATTATATATATATATATATATAAGTGGATATACGTTCACGTTGGATTGATAACTACTGGGTGTTTGTTGGATCAGGTGTATAATGCTGATTACATCGATCTTAATCCAAATAATTCTTCTAAACCCTCGTTTTAAAACGATGTCATCTAATTTTTTTTTTAATCAGTCCCTCGAGTTTCGGGGTTATTAGCAGAAATTAATATTACTCAAGAAATACATGTTATTTGGTTGAATTAGTTAGATTCCTTTTAAAACTAGTGGGTGATGGCATCATGAGGAAACATAAATCCTGAAACTCTTTGGGGAGATTTCAAATCTCATTTGCCTATTCGTCTAGATTAAGCCATCCAGCAATATTGTTGTGTCTCATACGTACGCCAAGTATAATGCCGCCTAATAATCATCCACTATTGTCCACTTAATTATCTATTAGTTTGAAATTAAATTAACTTAAATCTTACAAAACCTGGATAGCTCCACATAATACCCTGTTGTCGGCTCGATCACCCAACAATATCGGTTTAACCACTGAGAATTTCTAAACAAGTTAACTTTCTTGATTTCTTTTTCCTTTAGTCTTTATATATGTTATTCCCCACCAGAGAGAGAGAGATCTTCAGTGAGAAGCATGTACACATATTATATATACCCAGCCATTAAGTCAAATGAAGTCCCGTTCACGTGTCAATTGTACTTAATTACATGAAAAGAATATTCTTTTCAGTTTTAGCATTTTCTTTTAGGTTCGAATCATTCCGAGTATATGGAAAAACCTCACCATAAAGACGAATCTGTGCCTAAAAGTAAAGAATACATTGTAAGAGATCGTCCTTGATTCCAAGTTCGTTTGCGCTAAATTTTTCCAAAAAGTCCATCTCAAGTAATCAACCGTATATAACAGCAACAAGCTTAATAAAGAAAGAAAAGTAGAAACTTTAGCTTCGAGTGCTCACATGTAAGAGAATCTAAGTGGTTAATGCAACCCCCGAGAGTCATTTCCTAGGTTAGTGGTTGAATCCTTACCTTCACGATAGTTTTAGATGTGTAACTGTGCATCTGATAAAAAAGATGGACATAACGGTAAATTTCATTTCTCTGTACTACATGCTCGTACAATTGAAAATGAGAATTTTCCTGGAATGATTAGACCCTTGAGGCTTTCGTATCAGAATTATCGTGGATGGGATCCCTCTTTCCTATTTGTTGATTTGTTCTCTAAAAACCGATAAGGTTGCCTTCTTTTGTTGTTTCTTATGCATGCCAGGCAAAACACAGTGAGTGCTTTTGCAATCTCTTGATTCTCATTTGAACAACATTACAATTTCTCATAATACTAGTCTCTTAACCAAAACGCACCCTCCAACAAAACAAAGTTACGGGGGATCAAGGTACAAAAAACCCTCTCATGGCAGTTATTGTTATTTTCTGTTTAGTCTCTACTGGCTCAAGTTTTTGCAACACTAATGGCTACCGCTGCAACAGATTCTTTTCTAGCTTCATCTTCTTGCATCTCTATGTCGTTCTCTTCAATACCTTCAAGAACTGTTTGAATCCTTCCATTTTGTGTGCATCCTTTGATTGTTTCTGGGATTAATATCTCTGATTCTTTCTCTTGGTTCTCCTTGAATTTCCCCCATAGAACAGAGTACAGTCCCGCTACGATCAGAACCGATCCAATCACACTGTAATGTTCACAAGCCCATAAATTTACATTAGTCGCTGTAAAAATTGTTTAAATTTGTGATAACGATGCTTTAAAGAGGAGAGACAAAACTGTAGTAAATGTGCACAATGATAGAAGACAGGGCGTGTGGTAAGAAAAAGCATGAAAGCGAAGTTTCTGGTGATTTATAAAAGGTTGATTTAGGGAGATGTAGATTTACCCTCCAAGGTAGATTTTTTCAGCCAGGATGAAAGATCCCATGACGGCGACAATGATCATCATCAATGGGCTGAAAGCAGTCACAAAAACAGGCCCTCTTTTCTGCATCACAATCCCTTGAACATAGTAGGCAATACCCGATGATACTATGCCCTGTTCAACAAACATGGTTAACATTAGTTCCACTCTCTTAATCAAATCATACAGAGAGAGACCGAGGAGAGAGAGAGAGAGACTCACTGCATACGCTGCGGCCAATAGATTCATGTCCCAGCCAATATTCCAAGCCGAGGGATTGTGTTCCATCACAAAGGTAACTGCAATTGACTGAAGAGTACCCATAAAACACACGAGTGCTGTGAGCGAGAGCTGAGCAGAGTATTTCCTTAACGCCACTGCCTGTATATATTAGACATCCCAAAGGGATTTCAATTCAAGTTCTTCATTCAATATAATGAATATGAATTCATTGGTTTGAATTGTTTTGTTTTTTGGTTACCTGAAGGATGAAGAAAGAGGCCCAAGCAAAGGTAGCAATAATGAGAAGAATAGAACCCTTGAACCAATCTTGTTCGGCTGAATTAGAGGGGTTAACAGGGGCATAATTCCTAGGACGATGCATGTAGTGAGACCAGAAAAAGTTGATAACTTGACCTTTGTACAACGTCATCAACATGGCCCCGGCGATTGTTACTATGGTTCCTATCACTTTTGCTATGCACCGAACTTTTCTCAGGTCCACCTTCTCCATCCTAGTTTATCCAACGCCATTCTCAGATCAGAACGAACAACAAAACACAAGAAGAAATCAGATTAATTTAACTGTTAATAACTACCTGCAAAGAAATGCCATCACAAATGTCATTGCAGGGAGCATGTTGCTTATAGCACATGAGTACGTTGGGGAGGTAAATTTCAATCCCGCGTAATACAAGTTTTGATCAATCACAGGCCTGCAGAGAAACAGAGGAACCCAACGTTTAGAAACACTTCCAACACAAATAGCTTCAAGTTCAGGAGGGGAGATCGAGAACACTACTAACCCGAGCAGACCCAGCACGAAAATTTGCATGAACATGAGAAATGTCATCTTGGGCCTCAATTTTCTGCAGAAGTAGGAAGAAGATGATGAGAATATGAATTCAAAAGTTTCAATTCTTAATAACACAAAAAAGGAGAGTAATTAGTAAATACCTTTCAAGAACAAGAGCGAAAGGAGCGATGGCTGCGGTGGCGAAGGCATGGCGATAAACGACGAGCACGTAATGGCTCATCCCTCTGTTGAGGGAGACCTTGCTGATTATGTTCATGCCAGCGTACCCGAATTGAAGAGAAATCATAGCAATGTAAGGCTTACACCTCTCAAGAAAACTCCCACAACAACATCCTTTCCCTTCCATCTCTCTGTTTTTCTTTGATGGTGGATTAATAATTCCTAAACCACAGAGGAGTTACAAGCTTGAACTTTGTTTGTGTCTCCAAGTGTAAAACGCAAGACTTGCCTCGTATTTATAGGCCTATTCCTAAGCAAGCGTGCGAGAACTCTGCTGATCTCATCTTTACACGTGACTTCTCGCACCGATTCATGTTAAAGTAACTCAATAATTTAATGTAAGATCATCACACATACTCATTTAAAACTTATAGAGATGGATGATATATGGAGTAATTGGAGATGAACAAATAATGAAAATGGGTGTGGGTCCCGCATATAAAAGAAAGAATGGTGAATGGTGACGATCAACGACAATGATACTAGTGGAGAAGTAGGGACAGCATCAGCATATTCTTATGAGAGTATTTTGACGACGCGGCGAACTTCCTCCATAGCCTCATCCACCGGAACAGTGTCCCGACTTGGACACCTCGTTCATTCATTCTTGTTTCCTTCTCACTCCCTTTCGCTCTCTCTTTTTCATTTTTTGGACCATCTTCCTCCTTTTTCACTCTTCTTTTAAGCTTGTTCATCATAAGCTGATTAATCTATCTGTGTTTTGATGACTTCAATATTAAACCACGAGGTAAAATATTTATATATCTATATATAGCATTAATTGTGTTGTACAAGGTCAGCTTGCATTTGGTATATTATCTAGCTTGATCCTCGGTTGCTTCTTGACGAGACCACACACACACACACACGAGGATGTCAATTTGGTCATAAATTCGATTCAAGTTGGGGCGTCACTTGGACCACGTTAGTAGTCTTTGAATTATTGTCATCGTCCCCCACAATCATCACTCCCATATATTATCAGATGTATTTGCTGGTTCAATATTTCTGGGATGTGATATATGCATTGTTAATTTCATTGGAAAATGCTAAAGTTTTGGTTGGGAATTTTTCCTTTTCGTATAATATAATGTTATACATTATTTGTGCGAATCCTCTGTGTCGTGCTCTCCTGCCGACCACCACCTTTTTGCTTACTCTATCTTTCTCTTGCTTTTCTTTGTTTCTTTTTAATCCTTGCTTTTATTATTTAGTTTTTCTTTCCCATATTTTCAATATTAGAAAGATGACGCATTAGTTGATGGGTCCCCATCGCTCTTAACATTACTAGTGTATAGTGATTAATCACATTTCACAGCTAGACTAGCTAGAGTTAACGACGTGGAAGAAAGGTTTGTTCTAATTTGTTGCTCAAGCTGCTACTACAAAACATTAATCTCCCTCCTACGCCACAATCAACGTAAAGCATATTATTATTATTTTGACATGCCGAGATATATAGTTTATTATGTGGAAGCTGTGATGCATTATTTAGAATATGGAAAATTAATTGCGTTGTTTAATAATATATGAATGATATGGGTTGATATTGACTTTATATTTTATTTTATATCGATTGATATATTTTGATGATCCAACATGTGTTGTATCATAATATAAAAGCTATCAAATATAAGTGGCAGAATTTTGTTTGAGTTCAAAAAGAGTAATAAACTAGAGAGAAATTAAAAAGAAAGAAAGAAGGTAAACAAAAATGTAGCAACAAATGAACAAGGCGATAGAGGAGAGCCACATATATAGGAGGAACAGAATTTCCACAAAAAACGTTGGAAGTGCACTGATTTGAGTGGTCACTACCATTTGTCTGTGCAGAGACGACTGCAGAATCTCTTAACAACAAAAAAATAAAAAGAAGAAGAACACGAGCACGCGCTTGCTTGCTCTTCAGTGTTCCCATGGAGTATCTATATATGCTTGCTAATAATTAATACTAATTAATAATTAAGTACAAACTCAATCTAGCTAGCTCGTAGCTAGGAGAAAATTAGTTAAAACTATAGATGATCATGAAATGTCGTTTGAGCCAATCGTAGCTTCGGTTTTGCAGAAAAGGAATTAAAATGACTAATATGCAATGGTGGATCATCGCGTCCCGGCGTGAATCAAGTGTGGAGTTACGTACGTTAATTTTGTGTTGTGGCCAAATGGCAATTTGGTGTCCATAACTTAAGCTTTAATTTTTGTTTTGCTGTGACAATGATATATAAGCTATTCCCACTAAATTGTCCAGGTAGTAAACTCTTAGTTGCTTGTACGTTTCAAAATCCTTGTGTACTCGATCCTTTTTTCTTTTTTTGTCGGAATGGATGTAATTGATCCAAAGTAGTTAATTTTATTGTATTACTTAATAAAAATCAGGACAATTAGCGAAATTATTTCGATATAAGCAACTAATCATTTGATTGTGGTGATCAGGAATAGTTATATATCCTTCTTTCCGTTAACTAATAATTAGTACATCTAACGGTTAATTCATTCAAAAATACAAATTAAGTATCTATATATCATTTACTAACTGCCAATAATATGAAATGATGTATCTAGTACTTATACATGACACTGATCTATCTGAGATGACAAAATAATCATTAATGCGTACGCAATGAACATATCATTTTATTTGTCCTTGTTAGCCACAGAAAATTTTCTGTCCGAACATGTGTAAGATGATATTTATATCCCAGCCAATAGCGAAATACAGGGTTTTCTCTATTATTTCTCAATTTGCCACCAATTCAAAGAAAGCACAAAGCGCCCCTCCATAAGGGAAAAGTAAACGATAGTGTTTCTCAGCTTTAATCATTTCCTCTCACACACAAATCTCTGAGAAACGAAAGATAAAAAATCAAGGCCACATATATATAATTTCATGAAGAAACAAAGCTGTATCCACGAGATCAAGTACAGAGCCTCATCCACATTACTAAGTTAGGGCCTGCAAATGCAAAAATGGAGGGAAAGCAGACTTCATGGCTAATGTCAGCGAAGGTACAAAACAGTCCCTAAGAACAGTGATTCAGGGAAAGTGGAGAGCACAAATGGGGATCTAATCACTAATCACCAACCAATCATCACAATGTTTGTCGCCAAATACGACAATATATATATATATATATATATATATATATATATATATAAGCTACGTCGACGTCCAACATATTTTGGTAACCAACTTGGAATGGTCTCATCATATATCAGTATCTTTCTCAGGGACATCATTGGATGTTCCTCTTTTCCTTTTTATAATCCATTTTAAGTTTATGAAATTCACGCAATACCAAATAGTTAAAAATAAAAAGGTAAAAAGAAACGACAAGAGCAATTGGGTAGGGTATTATCGTTTACTAGGTACCACATACATAAGAGCAAGTGGTTTATGAGGCTGTTATGTTGGAATTTGCTGAGGCAGTGAGCGAGCAGGAGCCAATGATGCTCTCTATATTTAAGGGTTTGTGTTTTTTTTCTTCTTTTTCACTTTTCTTTTAATTAAATATCTTGGCCATTGAGGTTATAGGCTTTTTTTAAGACTAGGGTTTTGCTTTTATATTCCACTAGCTGAGAAAGAATAGTAGTAACATGGGCTGTGATGGGGTCGATCTTCCAGAGGTTCCTTCACAGCTATCTGAATATCTTTGGGGCTTCAGGGTTTTATACCTTTTAATTTTTTTTTTTTGAAGTTTTGGGTTGTCGCCTTGTGACGGGAGCAAGTTGGATTAGGTAATTGGAATTTTTTTTTAGGAAGGGCCAAATGCTTGCAAGGAGAGCATTAGCGCACGAGCATGACAATATAATGTCTCCACATAATAAAGAAGTTTTATTCATGCATTTCCAAGTTGTAGTTGATATGCATACGATGTTTTAAGATTTCGAAACTCCTACATTCGTAAAGATCATAAGTTTAAATTACTTTCTACGGCGGCTTGTAATGGTGTTTTACTGGATTCAGTACTCTATATACCCTTTAATTACATGAAAAAAGGGGGATTAAATTTAAGAACTTGGCAATCAACATATGTCTATGCGTTAATAACGTGGGCAGGAGAGTGGGGCGAAAAGTTTGCAAATAATATCATAATATATAGATATGCTATTTACGTTAGATGATAATTACAAGTATAGGAACTGTCTAATAATGCTAACAACAGTTGTAATAATATTAAGATGTTAATAATATGGTGTCAGCAATGATATGATTGTGGACCATCCCATACATATATATAGTAATGGCACACGCCAAGATGCAGGAAGTCTTCCCAAAGGGACCCGCAGGCCTTAAAGAAACACAAGAAAAAAAGAAAGGGAGGGAAAAGGAAAAGGAAAAGGAAAAACAGAGAGAGACCCACTTCAATATTAACTTATTGTTCGATTTTCATGAGAGAAATTTGAATACAAAAACACCCTTAATCATCAACATTTTCAGACTTTCACGAAGGAAAAATGGTTGAATCGACGACATACTTCCTGTTTGGGCTCATATATTTTGTTTACGACTTCTAAAATTTTGACATAATTGGATTGTTTTCTTAATTAAATGAACAAGTGTTTGGATTTTATTATGCTGAACGTAAACACATATTTAATTACTTTAAGGGGGCCTTTTTCCTTTCGGGTAGACTTTCAATCCACTTGTGTTGGAGTTTAAATTTTCTGAAATATATAAACTTTGTGGGGTATTAATTCTAAAATAAAGCAAAGAGTTTAAAAAGGAAAGAAAAGAAAAGAAAAGAAACGAAATAGATCTGATTTTTTATTTTATTAAAATTTAAATTTAGATTACATAAGATTAATAGATATAAGATCAGATTATTTTAATTAAATTATTTGAATTGAATTCCTTTGGACTGAAGCACTCAAGTCCTCTTTTCCGTCATCTTGTGGGTGAAAAGACATTTTTGGTAAGAACAAAAATTAACATGAAGCGACATTAAAGTTTAAACTATATAGTAACATTTGAAAATTGTGTGCGCGCAACCAACTTAAGTTTGTAGCTTTCAGAAACAAGCACACCCAAAAGCGTCCCAGTTTTTTATCCTCTAGTTATTCATTTTCCATCCCCACAACGCTTTATTACTACTCCCAATAAAACCCAAAATGAATGAAACAAATAATACTAAGGAATGGCCAGTGGCCTTCGTTACAATTCCTTTAACTTTGAGCATATACATGTCTATCTCCCAAGTTGCGAAAACATCCAATTTCTGTAATAAAGATGGTGTCTATGATTGAAACGCATTTTCTCTAAAAAGCTTTGGTCAAAGATCCAGAAACAAATATCAGTGGAATTGCCGAACGAGGACGAATCATTGCCATGAATTATTTATCCAAAACCAAAGTCTCCATCTTAGCTAGACGACGGCTCATCTTTCTTTGTCTAATTTAATACGAATCATGCACCCATATTAATTTCTTCTTCTTAAATTATTGAAACTACTATTATGCACTCACTTTAATAATCACTTGCTCTGATATATATGCTTGATTAGCTTCCCCTCTTAATATGTCTTCATTGAGGTACATGCATGCAACTCCAATGAAAGAAGCTCATAATGTTGAAACCCTAATGAGAAAGCATCAGAGAGAGAGAAAGAGAGAGAGTCGTTTATGAATTGTGATTGAGTTTCAGATTTGTTTAAAACCACAATAGGAACATAAACTGATAAAAAACTTTAATTTGTTGGTGCCGAGAATATCCATTTGCTCCTTTGTTTCTTCTTCTTTTTGAGTGTGTTTATTGTATTAATGACTTTATTACTTTTCATAAAGGCAAAAAAGTGAAAAGTGCTACGATACCTTGGACCAAAACAGTGATGATCTTAGACGGAAAATGTCTCATTGAATTTCTCCCTGTTATCATACTTGATACAGTCATATATAATGCCTTATTATAACCCTCGAATAATATATATTACGTGCCTATGAATATATATATATAGCTCTATTTTAAAATAGCACGAGTCATATATTATATATAAAAGCATGCTATATATATAATGAGCATTTTTGCATGGCTAGTGGGAGAGATGTATTTTGATTTCTCTTCATCTATAGAAATTGTACTCGACAAGTTGTTTAAGACGACTTTGCTGCGAAGTGTTCATTCAATGAACAAAACTCGTTGTGTTCTATATGGTGGGATTACGAAAATCATAAAAAGATTTAAACGGTGAACAATTCAAACACTGTCTCTTTTAATTTCTTTTGCCTCTTCAAATTAAATCTGTAGAGCCTACCCTGTAAAGCGCGATGATATTGATTGTTAAATGATGGTTTCATTTCATTAATTGAATGCAACTGATTTAATCGAAATTCTAATCTTTCTTTTCTCTTTTTGGTTGAAGCTTTGTGGTTTTTGATTACGTACTTTCCGACTATGCTAAAGATCTCTGTAAAACCAAACCCCAAAAAAAAATATCATAAACCGTCAATACCATATCATTTTGAAGTGATCACGATATATATAAATCTGAAGGCTTACTAGATTTTTTTTTCTGGCAAATGAATAATTATTAGATTTTTTTTTCTTTTTTAATATATTTTTATTATATTTTTTCAAATAAATATATATCTAGCAATACTTTGACAGATGAATAATCAAATAATGAAACCATGTGTACTTTTCCCCCTAATAACAAACCAAATTCATATAATTATTGCCATAATATTATTAAAGAACAATATATTTATCGTGTTTTTTATAAATAATTTACGCAACTTGTCAGCTGATACAAGTTAACCAACCGCATGCATAAATGAAAGATGAACCAACACACGAAGTTGAGCGTATGTAAACTGAGAGAGTTTCGATCTTGCATATAGCTGCCATATATATATATTCTTGATCTGATACGCATAGATTTGTTTTTTTTAAGATTTTAGATTATGTCCAGATTATCGTTTTTAAACGTTGAAGACACACGTCGATCATACAAAAAAAAATATCGCTAGTTAATTAATATTTGATTAACAAAAGCATGCCATGTCAACAGCTCTGGCCGTGATCTTTTGACCGTTTTCTTCTTGCTTGTCATCATATCAATTTGACACGTCAATTTTGGATCCATGCATAAGTACATGATAGTTTTTTTTAGCCAAAACATGAACACAGATTAAAGACTACGAGAACACGACTTTTGTACAAATGCAATAATAATATTCCAAATATTGCAAAATTTATTCTCCAAAATGAATGAGACCTAGTAGGAACACAGGCTCCTCAATTTCAAACGGGAAAATGGCATCTAAAGGGATAACGTAGATGTGATAGAAACCCCATCGTTTTCACGTAAAGCACAAAGCATATTTATTAGGAGGCATGGAGAAGAATATAATGTACGTGCATGCAATAATTGCAATAAAAGAAAGTGATGTTTTGAGATCGCCAAATTCCTAATTGATAAATAAGAGGTTTCGTGAAGTATGCAAATACCATATACCACCACGTTTATACGCTTTAAAGATGAAAACTGTCTCTCTCCTGTTTCCCCACTTTTGATATGTGTTTGTGGGGGCTGATAATAAGCTGATTAATCATGGTGAATTTATGCTATAATAATTATATAAGTATTGGTATTGATTTTATTATCCAAAATGTACACATCTTCATGGACGACCTATAACATATAATAATAATCCCTACGATCATGGCCTTGTAATCCCCACAGGTTAAGAAAAGTATGTAGCTTAATTTAGCTAAGAAATGCAGCATCTTTTTACCTACTTATATGAATATATTTTTTATTTATAAAACAGACAAAAATGATTATTAAATAATTAATAAAGCTGTATAGTACAAAAATGATTATAAAATAATAAAGCTGTATAGTGGATCCAGTCCATAACTCCATTAATCAATAACCATGGAAGTTAGAGTATTATGTGTATTATATGGAGTTAGCTAGATTTGTATAAAATGTCAGTGCTTCTCGTTAATCAAGGACCATGAGAATTATTTTTAACTTTTTTTAAAGGATGGGTTGAAATTAAATTCATGAATGGAGATAAGCGTTTTGCCTAAATTGAAGCTTTTGTGAGATAGAGTGATGGAGGGTGTCCTTTCTTTTCGTGTGTGTGATCGGGGACCTCCAAAGAAGACTTGTTATTTTCTAAGCTTCATTGTCTTCAATATAACCACACGATTAGCATTTCACAGCATCGTTTTTCCACATCCCAATCCAATTATCTTCTTCATGTAGGCATGCATAGCTCTTTCAATTAATAATAGTTTTTAAAGGTATACACGAATATGTCAAATAATTAAAAAAAAAAAAGAAAACTTATTGGCTTCCATGGCACCCTGTTTGTGTGGTTTTTTCAGTCGAATCGTTTAACTAACATATTAAATAATTAACTAAATCATAATTTTAGGGAAATTGACTGTTTGAGAATTATCTCATAATTCATAGATTCATGGAATCAATAGTCCAATATCCTGAATAAAAGAAATAAGCGATTGGAAAGGTTTTCACTTATCTTTTGCCTTTCTTTTTATGTTCTTTCGATTCTCCTTATTATTGCGTGCCTGTCTTTTTTTCTTCCCCCTTTTTATCACAATTGCATGCCTATTCTTTCCTGTTTTCCTTTTGTTTTTTTAAACAATTATGTTATATATTGATTAATTCACACAAGCATTGTCAGGCTCAAATAAAAAGTAATCTTCCATACATAATTTTTTCCCATTCCCAATATTTGATTTGGTTTCTCAAATTAAATTTACTTTTTTCTATAAAAAAAATTATGTGGGTTCGACACCGATCCCTCACTAAGGTCAGAGCACAACTCTAGAGTTCAGAGAGCGCTCACAGAGAACTTACGAGATTGATTACCAAAAGAGTCCTCATAATAATTACGGAAATTGAACTTATATCTTTATGGGATATAAGTATTTTTTGAAGTTATGGAATCCTTCCACGAGCACTCTTGGTCTATAACTTTTTTTTTTTTTTGGGCTTATAGCATTGCACGCTTCTTTAATCACCAAACTATAAATATAGCTGATTTTGGTCCAGCCCGTCAAAAGATGGATGACTTCGTCAACGCAGCCTCGGCCTGATTCATTCATATTTGGGCTATGACGGGCCTGTGATGTAATAACAAACCCAAGCCCATATCACAAAATGAGGCTAAACATGTAACTGAGAAATTCCTACAGATTAGCTAATAAAATTTTTATTTTGTAACAAAAAAAAATTATTTCATAAAAAATAAAGATTATGTGATTCTGATAATTAAGAATAAAATAAAAAATAAAGTAGCACCCAATATCCTGATCTTATTTCTCATACGTGGACAGTATCATAATCTTATTTGTGGTATAATTTTATTCATAATTTTTTTAATTTGGTATAATTTCACTCATAATTTTTTTAATTTTATGCAATTCTTAGTATTTGAGAAATAAAATTATGGATAAAATTATATCAAATTAAAAAAATTATGGGTAAAATTATACTAAACTAAAAATATTATAAATCAAATTATATTATAAATAAAATTAAAATACTGTTTACATATAAAATATAAAATTTGGATATTATACGTAAGGAAACCTCTCCTACAGAATACCCTGTCAACAAACAAATCTCCACATTTGACTTTCATTGCATCGTTACAATTCTCGTGAAACTTGCAGGGACATTCTATAAGCATAAACCATAATTAAAGTTTAAATTTGAATAAATTGTAGTAATTAAAAAAGACGATATAATCAAGTCAAATGTACTAGAAAAATGCCAATGTGTTCCGCAAGGGCATCATCAACATTTTATACTCCCCTTCAAAATGCCAGTTATCTCTAACTAATCCCTATAAATTAACAAATAAATTATCTTCACTAATCACGATCTTATACGCGCGTGTATGACTATACATATATATATCATCAACATATATATATATATATATCACATATTTCCGGCTTCATTATCTCACTCACAGTCCATGAACTACTCCTCGCCATGCAGCTCTTCTCTGTCATGCTCTTTCTCTTCCTTTTCTTTGTCTATATCTACCTTCGATTTCTCACTTCCACCCCAAACATCGTCAAAAAAGGCTTCAGTAACTACCCTTTCATCGGAGCCTTGTTGGATTTCGTCAAGAATCGCCACCGTTTTCTTGATTGGACCGCCCAAGTTCTCCGCGACTGCCCCACCCACACAGCATTCTTAGCTCGTCCCGGCAATGTCCTCGGCATCCTTACGGCTAATCCACGCAACGTAGAACACATTCTCAAGACCAACTTCCACAACTATCCCAAGGGCCACAAAATGATAGACGTTCTCCAAGATTTTCTGGGCTCAGGAATCTTCAACGCCGACGGCCACCTCTGGAAAGTTCAGAGAAAAACCGCCAGCTATGAATTCAACTCCAAGTCGCTTCGAAACTACGTCATGGACAACGTCACCATCGAAATTCAGACGAGGCTACTTCCCCTTCTCTCTAGGGCCTCCCAGACTCGCCGGGTACTCGATTTGCAGGACATCTTGGAGCGTTTTGCTTTCAACAACATTTGCAAGCTTGCCTTTAACGTCGATCCCGGTTACCTCGACGGTGATGGAACAACCGGCGCTGACCTCTTGCGGGCGTTTGATGCCGCCACCACGCTCAGCGCCAACAGGTTCTTGTACGCCTTCCCGCTCATGTTTAAAATCAAGAGGTGGTTGAACGTAGGATCAGAAAGAAGGCTGAGAGAATCAATAGCAGTTGTACGCAGGCATGCGGATGAGATCATAAGGTCCAGATTGGAAGCGACGAATGATAATGAAGACCATGACTTACTGTCCCGGTTTATCAGAACGGAAAAGGGCGCGCCGGAGTTTCTACGAGATATCGTGATAAGCTTCATTCTAGCAGGGCGTGATACGACGTCGTCCGGGTTGAGCTGGTTGTTCTGGATATTATCCTCAAGACCGGACGTAAAACGAGAAATAAGGGAGGAGCTGAAAGCGATTCGCTCTAGAAACGGAAAAGAAGAAGAAGATAGATTCGAAATCGAGGATCTGAAAGACATGCATTATCTACAAGCAGCAATATCGGAAGCAATGAGGTTGTACCCACCAGTTCCGGTGGATACGAGAGCGTGTACGGCCGACGAAGTGTTGCCGGACGGGACAATGATTAAGAAAGACTGGTTCATATCATACCATACGTACGCCATGGGAAGGATGGAGAGTATATGGGGAAAAGATTGCTGCGAATACAAACCAGAACGATGGATTGAGAATGGGATTTACAAAGGAGAGAACCCGTTTCGATATCCGGTGTTTCATGCGGGTCCGAGGGTATGTCTGGGTAAAGAATTAGCTTATATCCAGATGAAGTGCGTGGCAGCTTCGGTGTTGGAGATGTACGAGATGGAGGCACTGCACGAGAACAAGTGTCCTGAGCATTTGTTTTGTTTGACTTTGAGGATGAAAGGAGGTTTTCCCGTCACCGTAACCCAAAGGCAAAGAGATCTCAGCCATGATTATGAAAGAACAGTTGTGTAATTTACTCTGTGAATTGGCTTTGATTCGAAAACCGATTAATCATAATTTATTTTAAAATTGATGCCATGATTTAAGATCAGACGATTACTTGCAAATCCCAGGAACGCTGTAAAAAGGTGCGAGGGATTGTGTTATATTTATCCCTTTACAACTGGACAAGGGTCATCACCTATAAGGTTCCAGAAGACATTCCACGTATATATCATTCTTTGTTGGTTATGAACGAACGGAACTTCCATTTTCACAGCTTCTTTTTCCTAAACATTTTTAATCCCAGTATTATAGCTGCTAATTTTATACTATCACTTTTAATCCAATTTATCTCTTATATTTATTATTTTTTTAAAATTAATTTATCTAATTTATAAATTGATATATAATCTAATATTATGTTAGGGTATTTTATAGAAATTATATCTATACATGTTATAATTAAGTAATTTATTTAACTTATTTAATATATTTAAATTAGATAAAGTAAATAACTCTTACAATGATTATTAAATAATAAGCAGATTGGGAAAATCTTGGTGCCGTGTTGGGTCGTCAAACTAGAATATCATCATCCGTTGACTATAATTTAAAACCAATAATATTCCTCAACGTCTACAATATAATGGTATGTTTCAATGATATATTTATAGTATAACCCTACACGATAATCTCGTCACACATAAGTGCAGTTAAGGAGTCGGTTTTATAAATCCTTTATAATTTTGATGAAAAGGGAGGCTATTTTATTTATATGTATATGCCACAAAAACCGGTCGTTATATATCTGCAATTCACACCTTGCATTGTTACCTCCTCACTTGGCTTCCTGTGTCCAAACTCCATACTGCAAATAAAGCGATGGATCTCTTATCTCTACCATCTCTATTCCTCATCTTCCTCATCATTTTCTCTCTGTATCTTTTATTTTTCACGTTTTTCAGACAATCCCCCAGAGGGGCTTCCGAAACTACCCCTTACTTGGAACTTCACCTGATTTCTTGAAGCATCGTGAACGCTTCCTGGACTGGAGCACTGAAGTTCTTCGTGATTGCCCCACCAACACTGCCGTCTTCTACGTCCCGGCAAAGTCCGAGGCATCTTTACGGCAAACCCAGACAACGTGGAGCATATACTCAAAACCAACTTCCCCAACTACCCCAAAGGCGAACGATTTATTAGCCTCCTCCAAGATTTCCTCGGCACGGGAATCTTCAACTCCAACGGCGACGTCTGGAAGGTTCACAGGAAAATCGCCAGTTACGAGTTCAACACCAAATCGCTTCGGAACTTTGTTATCGAGAATGTCACCCTCGAAATTCAGACCAGGTTGCTTCCGCTTCTCTCTCGAGCCTCCGAGACCCACCGGGTTCTGGACCTGCAAGACATCTTGGAGAGTTTCGCCTTTGACAATATTTGCAAGCTCGCGTTCAACTACGATCCTCAGTGTCTCAGCAGCGAGGGAAATGGCAGTACGGAACTCATGTCGGCGTTCGAGGATGCCGCGACGCTGAGTGCCGGGAGGTTCATGTACGCTTTACCGGTTGTGTTTAAAATCAAGATGTGGTTGAAAGTAGGATCGGAGCGGAGGCTGAGAGAAGAAATCGTGACCGTTCACAAATTCGCGGATGAGATCATAAGGTCCATATTGGAAGCCAAGGAAAGTAATCAGGACCTGGACTTGTTGTCCCTTTTTATCTGAACAGGAGAGAGTTCTCCGGAATTTCTGCGATATATAGTGATAAGCTTCATTGTAGAGGGCGAGACTGGACGTCGGCTGCCCTGAGCTGGTTCTTCTGGATACTTTCCTCAAGACCAGACGTGAGGCAAGAAATAAGAGACGAACTTAGGGCCATTCGCTCCCGAAACGGGAAGAAGAGAGGGGAAGCTTTTGGGTACGATGAGCTGAAAGACATGAACTACCTACAAACAGCCATTTCGGAGACGATGAGGTTGTACCCACCCGTTCCGGTGGACACAAGAGTATGCCAGAACGACGATGTGTTGTCCGATGGTACGATGATTCGGAAGGACTGGTTTATATGTTACCAGACGTACGCCATGGGGAGGACGGAGAGTATATGGGGAAAGGATTGTTGTGAATTCAAACCAGAAAGATGGATTGAAAATGGCGTTTACTGGGGTGAGAATCCGTTTCGATATCCAGTGTTCCATGCAGGTCCCAGGCTGTGTTTAGGCAAAGATTTGCCCTACATTCAGATGAAGTGTATAGCAGCTTCAGTGATGGAGTTATTTGAGATAGAGGCACAGAATAAGGACAAGTGTCCCGACCATGTGTCATCTCTGACTATGAGGGTGAAAGGAGGCTTGCCCGTTGAGGTAACCAAAAGAGACAAATTGTATACGTAAGCTATAAATAATATTTACCCAGAATAAATGTTGTTGGTTATTACCCGGTTAGTAATGGAATCACATTCAAGCACTTGACGTAACGGGGAGGGGCTCTTTTAGAGAGAGATGAAGTGTAGTGTTTTTATTTTTAAATATAGATATTACTTCTGTTTGAAAATTTTTAAAAAATAATTTATATAAAAAAAATATTTTTAGACAGCTTTTATATAAACTCTTATGAAATTTTTTTTATAAAAAAATAATTTTAAATAAATGAATATTTGAATGATTATTATTAAAAAAATTTTATTATTGATACTAGAAAAATACGAGATAAAAAAAATTTGTGACATCTCTTGCTTTGCTTTCCTTCTCTAGCAATCCAGTGTATCTCTTCTTGCTCTTCTCTGCTTTAGAAATTCCAGGCGAGCCTAAGCAACTTTCTCTCCTCCTCTGCGCGACCCACGATGGCCCTGTACAACCTTGGTGAAAAAGAAGGCAACAACCATATATAGTGACGGCACAGAAGAAAAGAGAGAAGATGAATAAGAGAAAAGAAGATAGAGAGTGATAGAACAAATAAAAATAAAATAATAATTAGATAGTCCATAAACTCTTTTACTATTTTAAAAGTTATTTCTAGAAGTTTATTCAAAACTATAGATTTAAACTATAGTTTAGTTTATAAATTTTTTTAAAAAAATATAACTATTTATTTAAAAAAAATAAATTAAAATTTAACTAAAAATCTTTTTAAGACTAAAGTTTGGGATAAACACACACGAAGTATAGTTTAAAATCTTGTAAGCGTAATGTGGAGAATAAAGTAAATGGCCCAAGAAAGGAAGTGTCATGCCAAGATGCTTTTGTCACATGATAGTGTGAAGTCTTATAGTTTTCCTTTTAGAGAATCATGGTGTGTGCTAATGACTCAAAATTAAAAAGAGACGAGATTTAAAACAAAGAGGTCTTGTTAATAAAATGAAAATTCTTCTGGATCCCAACAAAAGGGGCTGGGGATAAAAACCATAAAAAGAGAGAAACGGTTCCTCAATATAAATATTGCATACAGTCTAGGCGGGAGGTCTTGTACTCAGTACACTACAGTAGGACAGAACCATGATGTTATGTACAAAATTGGAGCTCAGTTTCCCTCATTTTCCTCTTATTCTTGCATGTTGGAGAAACTGAAGTATGGGTTAGATATTACATAATTAGATCTCAACTGCAAAAATTTTGTTGCCCGCAGAAGATTTTCATCCGTTGGCAATCATGCAGTCACGAGATGGGGAGATGCGCGCGGGAGACCACACGAGTAAGTCACATACTTGACGCTGTCTATAAGCACAACCACAAAAATTCGAGTAAGTGACTTGTGTTGCATCATGCCATCCACATCACCATCTCCCACCTCTTTGGGATCAACAAGAACCGAAACCACCATGGAAGACATTGATTTATTACCGTGAAGGTCCCCGTTCGGGGAATTTCTTACATGTTCTTCACTGGCGTTGAGACCCGATCTCGCAAGGGAACGGGGAGGCCTATCGAGGAATCTTCTACTCCTGCTCTTGTTGATGCTAGTATCATTCTTGTGGTTAACTGAAGAAACATCGGCAACTGACGATGCTGGAACTATAGCTCCGGGTTTTGGTGAGGCATCAAACTGGAAAACCTCTGAGCACATCCCAGAACTTAGCATTGGCCCTGCATCAAGAATCCAGGACCTTCAGTAATTGTGAAAATTATGGGTACCTAAATAGACACCGAGTTCTCTGCTTTGCAATAGCTTAGACAAATATTTACAAGATGGGAAATAACCAACAATTAAGACGCCCACAAGGTTGAACTTAAAGATGTAACCTCCTCATCAATAACTTAGAGCACATAAAGAAATGGGTGCTGCATCAAAAGGTTAATTTTATGCCAGCTAGTACTGGCAGCTAAGCATTATATCAAACTCAGGCCAGCTGTACACACCAAGTCAGTATTATTGAAAATGACAATCAGCGGCCAATAAAAGATAACTAAATCAATGTTATATATAGAGAGATAACTAAATCAAATTCCAGATGTTTTCTAAGGTTGCTATTGATGTATATACTGGATTAAAGGACCCATGCCAAAAGCAACCTGCTTAATGATCATTGATAAAGCAAAATGCAATACTCTCAGTGAAACTACAGGTGTCAATTAAAAAAAACAGCAAGGAGTAAATGTACACAGATTTTTAAACAAATGTTAATAGAAACGTTGCTTCCCCCTTTAAGTTCAGAAGGGAAACATGTCACCAGAAAGGATCAGAGAATAATATGGCCAACATTCCGGAAGAAGAGCTCTTAATAAACACTTTTTCAAAGGTATAAAAGTTCACAACGCATTAACTAGCGGATTGTACTATTGACTGTATAAATAACAATGTAAGAACAAGCTATCAAACAAAATCAAGACTCAAAAGGTCAAAGTAGTCTGCTTTACCAAATGGAAGACCTTCAAAATTTAAGAAACCTCGTCGCTGACATATAAATTTGGTGAATAATTTTATAATAATCATTCGTCATGATGCCTTTTCACAGTGTTCTGCCAACTCATAATGTTACTTGGAAAGCCTATATAGCAGAGGCTAACTAACAGCTTGGTGCCAACATGACATAAATCCACAGGAAAAAGAAAGAAAGAAACAGAGCCTCAAGTATGGCAAACTATCTATATATAACATGACATTCATAAGAAAAGACAATGGAAAAGCAAACTCACCAGCAAGGCCTTCGTGGAACCACTTTTGCATTTTACCATCAGTCGCAGTTGACTTTAGATGGTCCTTCAATGTTTCAGCTGAACCAGAAGCAAGAGCCTTCCGCTGTTCAGGTGAACTACTGTACAAGTGAGGATGTGAATCTCTGTCTCTTCCAACTTCAGGAATAGCAAGAGCAGAATCCCAATCTTTAGAAATCGCCAATCCAGTTTCTCTCCTATTATTCTCTGCATGAGCAGTTTGAGATGCCTTCGCTTTCTCAGTAGCCAAAACAGAATGGATTATCAAGTTCCCATCAATCTTCACAAACTTATCATTCCTTGGAACGTACAGAGAAGCAAGAAGAGGCTCGGTTTCACTAGCATTGCCCTTATGAACAAAGCCATCTGAGCCTGTTCTAGACGGTGAATCCTGCTTTTTATGTGTTTCTTCTAATTTGCGAGCTTTCTCATACATTAGTCTGTCAGAAATACCCAAATTCCCACTAGAGAATCCTACTCCCCTATCTCCTGCCGATCCATTCCTATAACCAATTACCTCCCAAACTTTTCCTCCGCGCTGACTATAGAACCTATCAGTAATAGAGATAGGCCTACCAGGAATATTGTCCCCTAAATCACCAAAATTAAAATTGAGCAGAGGAACGAGTCCACCAAAAAGAAATATGAAGAAAAACAAACCCAGAAAACTAATGCTGGCGACCTTCTTAGTTCTTCCCTCAGTGTTCTTATTCTCGGGCTTTTTTGCCTTTGGAGCAGATTGTGATTGCTGAGACTTTAACCTGGGAATTGGAATCAAAGGAACCTGATAACCTTGCGGCTTGACTGCATAGGGTGCATACGGCATCCATGGATAAGGCATGGGTGCCATCGGGGGATGCGGGTACATCCCTGGAGCTGGCGGAGGGAAACTGGTTCCCATTCCACTTCCACTAGCACTCAATTGGTGTCTCAAAGTAGCATTCTCGGTCATAACAAACGATACCTTACTACTCAAATCAGTTATGGTAGAGTGCATTGACCTTACCTTCTCCTCAAGCTCCTCCACATAATGCTTCTTTCTCTGTCTGGAGAGCTGGGCACTTTCCCGATTCCTCATCAGCCTAGCCTTCCTTTTATCGTCCTCTTCGTCGATGGCATTGAGATCAGACTGCTGAGTTGTATTCTCCATAGGCATCGATGACTTCCGGAACTTCGTCGTTCTCGCCTCAGTATTTCCTTCATTGTGCTGCTTCTTCCTTTTCAAATCACAACTTTTACCCATTTCCTCAAATTTTATATTCTGATCAGCAATTTCACGAGAAGAAATGTCTCTGTCATCGCAGTCAGAACTCGGTGAAGGTGAATTCATCACTACACCGTTTTCTGAACCCTGAGATGAAACAGGACCACCAGAAGACTCCCTATCGCAAGAATCAGAATCTGGCAATTTAAAGCTCGAAACCCTACCATCCAGTGAATGGTGCGAGTCCTGGTCACCTGAATTATCCGCCGAGTGTGTCACAGACAGCTCCCGCTTGCAACTACTGGACTCAGGTGATTGTGGATTCAAAAACTCTGCAACATTAGAAATCTGATTGCCCAAACCTGAAGTATCCGAATCCGGCAACTCAAAATCGGTACTGTTGTAGCTCAACTGCTTATCATCGACATTCAATTCGACGTCATGCAATGCGGGCGATCGGACATAGTCATTGGGTAGTAGGAAATCATCGGCTTCTAGAGGAATATAGAGATCGTCGAGATCGTCGAAGGAAATCTCAAAATCGCTATCGTTCCCAAATTCCATGGCTAAATCAAGGTCCGATGCGAATGCTTCAGAAGGCATGGCGTGATCGGGATCGGAGAAAAAGAGGGGATCCATGGACAGGACTGGGAAGTTATCGAACTCGGATGATAAATCCCTGAAACACAGATCCAAGGATGGAGTTGGCTCAGTCATGGTCAGGGTTTTAGAAATGAAGGAGAGAAGGAGGGTTTCAAGTTTCAACCAAGACTTGGAGGTTTTGGACAATGACGACGTTTCCGCGTCATTTCCTTATGTTGACGGGGATTCTGTTTCCCTACTTGGGCCTAAGGTTGACGCGCCTCAGATTTGGCGTGCAATGAGCCGGCCGATTTTGATTGGCGCGCGGAGATATACACAAGAGGGGTGCGAGTACCGAAGAAATGGTAATGAACTTTATCCACAAGGGAATGACACGAAGACGACGAGGTCAACTGAGACTTGAAAGAGGAGGTTTCCCTCCAAGTGACGCAAGAGTAGTGTGCTTCAATTGAGTGCCCTTTGGAGTTACGTTTCCGCTACGTCATACACCAACGAACGGCACGTGGTAATGATGCCGTGACCTGTTTGCGGTTCCTATTTTTTCATTGGTTTTTCTTTTGGGTCAAAAACGGTGTAAAGAGTTGACAATTTATATTCCGTATTGACCGAATGTGGGCTTAGAATAAGGCCTAGTCCTGCGAATACAGCCCAGTTGAGTGGAAAAGTCTCTGATATCCCTCAATAGGGCTTTTCATGGGCCATTCGAACTGGACTGGAGTTACCACGGCTTGTATGACATTATTATTATTATTAAAATAAAAAATATTGTTTTGTTATTTGTTATTATAACTAAATTTACTATATTTAAATGATCCTTATATTACGTAATTAATTATCCATGAATTCCTACATTATAACATTTATGTCATTTTTAATAATTTCATATGCAGAAGTGATTTTCATTATAATCATCTAAACATATCTAATTTTATCAAATTTCTGTTAAGAAAATAGCATCCAAACAAAAATCACATCATAAAAAAATAATTGTGTTTATAAAATCATCTCTGCCTAATTTTTATTTTGATCAACTAATCCAGACTCACTATAAAAATAGAAGCCATAATTCTTATAGCTTCACCCCTCTACTTCCTAGCCTTTTACAGGAACCATGGCCGTCTCTCATCCAGAAATATGTCTAAAATCTCCTGTTTCTTAATCTACAGATAATACCTGTATGGTAAATTTCATCAAAATTTATTTTCCCCTTTTTATTCTGAAAACAAATATTTAAAATATACAAAAGACTAGACATTTGTCGAATACACATGTATCATAGACTTAAAATCATATCTGATAGGATATAAAATATTATCACCACATAGATATTAAGGCATTGTTTGGTTGGGGGGTTTTGGAGGGGAGGGTAGGGTAGGGGAGATATAAGTGTGTTTGGTTGGAATAAATGGAGGGGAGGGGAGGGGAATATTTTTGTCCTTTTCTGCTCCCCTACCCCTCTCTCTCACCCCTCCAAATTTGAGGTTTTTTGGAGGGGTGAGAAATATTGTGTGTTATCCTGACCAAAATACCCCTGCCAATTTTTTGATTTTCCAGGATTGCCCTCAGCGTGTAAAAACCCTTCTCCTCTTTTCATTTCCGCCATTCAGCTTCCGCGTGCGTGATGTGGCTCCTTCTTCGTCGGCGCACGATTGCAACCACCGCTGTCGGTCGCTCGACGTACTCCGGCAACCACCACCGTCGACTGCGTTCACAGTGGTGTGATCCTAGCAAGTCTTCACAGTGGTGTGATCCAATTATGGGATTATCGCAGGGGCACTCTCATTGACAGATTTGACGAGCACGATGGACCTGTACGAGGCGTCCACTTTCACAAATCTCCGCCGCTATTTGTCTCTGGAGGTATCTGATTTACTTCTCATTTCCCTTTCCTTCGAACTTGTTATTGCGAATCCGATAATATAAACTTGTAGATATGCTGCTTTGTTAATATTGCTAATCTTATTGATATTGGAGAAAAAATCGTGGCTCATATTATTTAGAATAGTCGAAGGCTTGTAGATCTAGCTTAGTTATTACTGATTGCTGCCATTTTAAAGAAAAATGAAGTGTGTAAAATTTGAACGTTGATATACACTTCCAACTACCATGAGATTGAGGTTTAGGTCGAGATGACAATACTAGTCCTAGTGTGCTGTTCGTGTATGTATCTTATGACAAGGTTGAGATCTTTATCAACTTCCTATATTTTTTAATGAGATATGCATATATCAGAGCATGGTATATTTAACTTATTATTTCATTTCTCTAGGTTTAGTGGGATCGCTTCAGAATAAATATTCTGGATTGATTTGTCTCTTGGTGTTTAAATTGTAAATGGTTTTAGTTGTGTTTCACTATTTATGTTGATCCAATGATTACTCAAAGAAACTCAGAGTATGGAAGTTTCTCTGCTGGTAGTGCTGTAGAATGAGAAATGTTTTTGATCGAGAATAGTTTATCTCTTCGCATCAATCATAATTTAATGATCATGGGATGTTCTATTTGTTTCCTTTTGCCAGGGGATGACTACAAGATAAAAGTTTGGAACTACAAGATGCATAGGTGCCTGCTTACTCTTTTGGGGCACCTGGATTATATCCGTACTGTGCAATTTCATCATGAGTTCCCATGGATTGTGAGTGCCAGTGATGATCAGACAATTCGTATTTGGAACCGGCAATCATGTAACTGCATATCTGTCTTGACTGGCCACAATCATTATGTAATGTGTGCATCTTTCCACCCTAAACAGGACCTCGTTGTTTCTGCCTCATTGGATCAGACTGTTCAGGTTTAGGATATTAGTTCTCTTAAAAAAAAGTCTGCTTCTCCTTCTCCTTCAGATGACTTGTTGAGACTTAGTCAGACGAATACAGATCTTTTTGGTGGTATTGATGCTGAGGTTAAGTATGTTTTGGAAGGTCATGATAGAGGAGTCAATTGGGCTGCATTCCATCCTACTCTCCCTCTCATTGTCTCAGGAGCAGATGATAGGCTGGTTAAAATTAGGAGAATGAATGGTAAGCTTCAAAAACAAGAAAATCTAAGCAACCTCTCTATTTCTTCTCTCTCAGCTTTGCTATTGGATCTTTCTTGGATCCTTGTTAATAGATGGGTTTTTTTTCTACTCTTGTTGCTGTTAGGGTTTTAGGCCCCCTAAAAAGAATGTTATAAGGATATTGTTAGCTGAGATTTTTGGTTGAAAGTAAGCATAAGCGCATTCTGTTTCCTGTTTTTAGCAATAATATATATTGAGTAACTCCTCCTTTTATTTGTTTCGCATGCCATTATTTTAGAACAAGGTAATAGAGTAGCTTCTTGTTTTGTTTACAGAGACAAAGGCTTGGGAAGTGGACGCTTTAAGGGGGCACATGAATAATGTATCATGTGTTATGTTCAATTTAAAACAAGACATAATTGTCTCCAATTCTGAGGACAAAAGTATTCAAGTATGGGATTATCTGATCTACTATAGGCATTATCTAGACTTTGACTAACTATTTTGTGACATAGGCATTACTTAATATTTTGCTAACCATTTGGTGATTTTTGATTTTTTTTATATGCAGATGACTTTCAATGTTTTCTGTGTATAAAAAAAATACATTTGGCCTATGTAATTATGTAATGATATATAATTTTATTTTGTGATTGTATATCAGAAGGCTTAAGTTTATTCTCATTGGCTTTGGGTCTCTGTTCTTTTGGCTTCTGCCCTTCTACTTTCCTGAAATACAAAACAAATAATATTAATTCAAAGAGTAGATCTCCAAAACAGGATGAATACCAACTAACCATCTCATCACAACCAAAAATATATCACAAATCACAAACACAATCCAACGAGTCAGACATTTTGAGAAGTACTAGCAATCAGAATTCAATTTACTAACTCATTGTAAACGGATACCAACAATGTGCAGTCATGCAGTTCAAAAGTCAAGTTTCACTCGTCATTATACAATAACCTACCCAAGTATATATAATCATTTTAGTTTTGTATTTAAAAATAATAATCATATATATAAATAGATAAAAAGTATTTCTAAATATATAAATAAAAAAATAATAATTCTGATATAAATATTGTAAACAAAAAACAAAAAGACTTAAATAAAGGCTTGAGGGTATATTTGTCAATTTTTCATTACCTACCCTCCCCTACCTTCCTGAACCAAACAAAAAATATCATCTCCCCCCCTACCTTCACACTTATAACCTCCCCTACCCTTACCTCCTCTTCCTTAAATTAACCTAACTTACCCTCCCTTTCATTGAACCAAACATAGCCTAAAAGTATATAGATTATTACTAGAATTTTTACTATGTAATTAAGTTTTGAAAAAAATTGTGAGTTTAGCGAACAAAGTTTTTACTTTTTAGTTTTTATATAATATATATACGCATGTGTGTTTTTTTGGCAATAAATAGATTCGAGACCTTGCGTTGAGGCATCAAATGTCGAGGGAGGTCGGAGGCGGGGGAGAGAATTTTCGGACATATAAATTGCGAACAGTTTTGACCGAAAGGGTTCTCTTTCGTGGGGAGTTGGTCGAGAGAAAGAGAGAGAAAGACAGACAGATGAGAAGGGGTCTATCTTTCCCATGCGTGTAAGGCATAATTCCTCCTCCTCTCCCCCTCTTCCTTCTTCCTGACCTTCCTTCCCCTCGTCCTGAGGGAGGAATTCCAGAGAAAAAAAGAAGAGGGCCAAGCTTCTCCAATCTACCTGTTTTGTTTTCGTAGAATCATGGATTCCTCATCCGCTTCCATTGATGGCTTTTCTGGATCCAAGGACAAGGAGTCAATGGTTGACCCCTTCTTGGTTGAAGCTCTTCAGAACTCTCGCCATCGTCTCACCAGTCAGTGCCCCCTTTCTTTTGGTTCTGCTCTTGTTTTTATTTTTGTCTTAGATATCTTATGTCGAAGAATTATTTGTTTGTTCACTTTATGTTTGGATTTATAATCTTATAGTTTTTCTTCTCCGTCAATGCGATCAGGTCCAGGGTCTGAGATCGATTTTATGAGATCTGGAATAATTATAGTCGTTCTTTCCTTTGCTATGACTAGTTAGATTACCTTCGGAATTGTCAATTTGAATTCGATATTTGGCGTTGAGCTGTTTCCTAGGATACTCGACGGTCTTGCTATAATGAATCCCGATATCTGGGGGCTTTGAATTTTAGAGCATCCAAAAAATTTATTCAATTGACGCGAGCGTAAGCTCAACTTCACACATCTGACACACGCCTTAAAATCTTCATCATCACAGGGTTAGAATGTAGATGTATACCAAGTATGTTCGCCTTGATATAAAATTTTAATCGAACAAGTGAGGATGAAAAGCGGTGCAGGTTAATTTCCAATCGTGTCAGTTTTATACTTTGAATCTTTAGAAACAGGGTACCCACCATGGACTATGTAATTCAGGATGGCAGGTCTCTTACTGGATAACTTTGCACTTCTCATATAAAAGCTCTGTATTTTAAAATAATAAATCTTTTCCAGTGTATAGATATCACAGAAATTTGTGTGCCCTGAAATTCATTGTGAAGTAAATTAAGTCTGAGATTGTGTTCATTTGGGCCTTGGTGCTAAAAAACTCTTGCTGTTGTGATACTTTGCCACTTCATATTGAGGGGCTGGAGTATTGTTTGCTTGGCTCGAATGTGTTGTCATATAGTTGAAGCAGAAAATCTTGAATAGTGGGCTGGCTAATGGATTTATAGTTTTCTTGGAACACTATGTAATCTTTGAGGGTTCTGTTTTTTCCTCTGTTATGCCTCCCTTTGCCCAACTAATGTTTCTGTTCAACTTTCTGATTGTGTTGTAGTTTTGCGTATGGAACTTGATATTCAGAGGTTCCTGAATAACACTGATCAGCAGCATTTTGAGTTCCAGCACTTCCCTTCTTCCTATCTTCGACTGGCAGCACATCGCGTTGCTCAACACTATGGTATGCAAACTATGATTCAGGATTATAGTGTGGATGGACATGGAAGTAAGATAGCGGTGAGAAAGTTAGCAGAAAGCAGGTATCCTGCAGTCCGTTTGTCTGAAATACCTGCCAAACAGCCGGAAAATGATAAACCTGAGCAGATAAAAATTGTCATAAGGCCTAGACCTAATAAAAGCAATGCAAATGAAATCAATGAAGCAGGACTGAAAGGAAATCCTATGAGAAGTGTGGAAGAGAGGAAGGAGGAATATGATCGGGCACGAGCACGCATCTTCAGTGGCAGTTCTGATGCAAGTGATGCATTGTCCCAGGTCCCTGTGGATGGAAGAAATTGCAGTTTGGGCAAGGATGAGAATGAAGCTGGCAAGAACACTATGGTTGATTCAGAAAAATGCACCAGTATCAGGGACACTGGTTCCAATTGTGTTGCCATTTTAAGAGATAGGGAGAAGGATCGTAGTGATCCAGATTATGATCGTAGCTATGGAAGGTAAGATTCATTCATATACCTAACTATAATTTGAGAGATGCCCAAGCATTAATTCCAACATTGCAACATGCTTGTCAATGTTATATTGGCTAAAAAACCTATGGAAAAACTTATACGCACCTCTTTATACTTTTGTTATTATGTTATCCAATTAAAATATGACGAGTCCATGGGGGTTGTATAATGAATATCTCAGCATCGTGTTGTTCTTTTCAATAAACTATGCACATATCCTGTACTTTTATTACAGAACTTCATAGCAAGGATATAAGGAACTGCACTTGAGCATCTGAAAATCCTTTATAGTGAGTTTTTAACAATACTTCTTTTCAAGCTATAATCTAATTAAAGTGAGAATTAATGTTTTTTTTTTCGGTGTGATTGAAAAGGTGTGAATGAGGAAGGGGTAGGTAGATGGAGAAGGAGATGGACGAATGATATCTCTTTAACCTGGAAGTCATAAATCCACACTTAAATCAGAAATGCCTTTGGCAGTGCACAGTACAGATATAAGAACATATAGGATCAATGGTTTTAAATGGTCTCATGTTCTCCTTTAAATTGTTCCTTTTATTTGCTAGTTGATATGTTATAATTTGATGATCATTTTTAGCATGAGAAGAATTTGTTTATCAGGATGAGTTACTGTAATGATTTTTGGCAGGTATGCTAGGAGTATTCCAAACGTTAACTTGGTGCCTTTTGGTCTTCACAAAGTTCCACCTTCATTTGCTCAATATGACAGTAATTTCAATCAGCGGGGTCAGATGTCACAAACTCAACCTTCACTTGGCTATGGACCCCCTTCAAGCCCAATAATGAGTCCTTTTTGTGCTACAGGATTGAATCAGATGTCTGGGGATGTTACTTACCTGCAGTGGCCAAGTGCTGCTATGATGTATGCACATTCATATGACCAATTTAGACATGCTGTTTTTCAGGTAAACAACAGTTAATATCATTAATCCATCATTTGTGGCTTGGGATCTGTGTCTTTTAGCTTTGAATCATCAGAAAATTTGTAGGTTTGAGTGTAAGATCTGTGACTGTTAACATGACCAAATTGTAGATGAATTTATTGCTGGTGCAGGAGTTGTCATCATACAGTATTTGTTCCCTTATGGGAATTTAAGATGTTTGTGCAGGCTTTCTTTTTGGTTCTTATAATTTCTTGTCTATACTGCTTTTTTAGAGTTGGTTTTTTGCGCCAGTTTGTTCCTTCACTCTGCACTTATCAAATCATGTGGAGAGGTAGTTTGTGATGGAACATGAGAATGGCTGCATGGCAAATCATTGTTATAGTGTTTGTTTCAGATTCTCCCCCCCCCCCCGGATCATAAATAACATGGGGAGCATCGAGGCTTAGCGCAGGTTAATGTAGTGGGCTCTCTTTGCATTGTATGAGTTCTTTCCAATTAGGATTAAAGAGCTCTGTGGAACCCGTGTATTTGCACTTACTTTATATACTATATATATACTTCATGCCTAATCACTTTTACCAGGCGCTCATATGATTATCCATTCTGTTATGCGTCATATTCTCTATTTGGTTGCTTTGCAGGCGCCATTTGGACAACAGCCGCTGAGCTTTGATTATCCGCAGAACTACTAGAGGATGGCTGATGGGGACTTATCAATTTGTACGCTGAAATTATCTTAGCTTTAGGTTTTTGAGATTTAGGTTCATGCTTTTGGGACTCTTACTAGATACCCAATTGTTCCAATTGTAGTCTGTATTTCGTTTTAGAATTTATGATAATAAAATATATTGTGATTGTAGCGGATCTTAAAATATACATAGGTTTTCATCGATACAAACTACTTTCTTCTCAAACGTTGTTGGGGAGGCAAAATCTTAGATGTTGTTCAGGTGCTTATGCCATGTGACCCCAATGATCCCATTTTGAAACGTGTTGGTGGGGTGTTACGCACAACCGGATGTTAGACTAGTACTCTCTTACTAGTTCATTTCCGTTCCCAAAAGAGAAAGTAGCTTTAGGTAGTTAATTTATTGACGCCAATTATCTACGGCTTAATGTTTCTTGAATAATAAAGAGCTCTGGGTGTTCACTCAATGTCCAAGATTATGTTCTGACATCGTGAACTGTGCATGTTAGAAAGACAGATGTTATGATGTCATATTGCTTTCTAAATTCCCGAATATGATGGTGAAACCCCCATCCAGCTATTTACGCTCGTCGTGTTGCTTGTCTGGATTTGGTTCAGTGGCTCAGATGAGTTTGCTTTTCCTACATCGAGGTGGGTCCGCTTCAGGTCCTGCCTATCAAATTCCAAATTATTTACTTTTAAAATGTGATCAATTAATTAAATATGAACCTATATTACTACCGATTTAGGAATATATTAAAGGTTAATTCATAATGAATGTATGTCTTAAGATAATATTCAATATAAGACTCGGCAGCATGTTCAAAAGAATATAAAAAACAAAATGGGGGCAAGTGGGAGAGACAATGGAACAAGGAGAGGATTCTGGTTCGAGAAGCTTGCTTTGAAGGGAACAATAGGAGGTATAAGGGACCAGTTGGATCCAATATTAGAAAGAATACTTAAAAGCTAAGGGGTTAATGGAAGATGATAAGGATGTTTAATGGCCAATTAAACAATGTGAGGTCCAGGGTGGCGTCCACCTTCTCTTGAGCCTGGAATCTTGCAACCATTAAAAAACAAGAAACGCCAAAGATATTGTTGGTCCACCCCCACATGGCCTCATTTGCATTATTGAACAAATCCAAGGTATTCATCCAATGGCGTTTCATATCATAAAATCCCAATCCAACACTTCCCTCTTATCATGTAATGCAGAATATCTGCTGGTTCTGGTACTATATTCCATAACTCGAAAACAATGTGAGATGCTGCTCCTCACAATGTTTACTGCCACCATGTCTTCATCATCATACCCTTCGTTGACCTCCTTCCCCTACTTCTTCCTTTCCACTTTTGTCTTGGCATGGCCTCCATCTTTCCCTTGTGATTTAGTGGTAAACATGATTTCATGCTGTATCCTGGAAACTCATCTCCTTTTTCTAGTGAGGATTACTCGAACGTGCGGCATCATAATAATGATTTTGACATATTGCATCACACTAATTAGAAACTTAGTTCTCTACCAATTTTCTTTCTGCTGCAGTGACGAAATCCATGTTCAAGACTTTCGGGCGAAGCGATCTGAAGCTATTTTCTTCAGAATGATTAAAAAAAATTCAAACATGACAAACAATAGTGCACGTTATTTAAGTGACCTGAAAATTATGTCGGCCCTACATTAGGGGATCAACTTTGATTTCCCAAACAGACGACATGAAATTGAGATGTTTATTTAAAAAGAAGAATTGAAGACAAGCCTAGCAGAACGCCTACGTTTACTCAAAAACAGGAGCTGAATGATTCGTGTCGAAAGTTACAGACCTTGCTGAGACCAAAAATCTCGTCCACAGGTCAAATGTTAGTGATTAAAATCTCTGTAACAATCGTTTCATTTAAGATGACTTATCCTTTCTTCCAAACAATAATCTGTTATCTGCAAGTGTATAGTCATACAAGAATTGCGAGCTTCAGTACTCGAGGAAATGAACCCTGTTCGGAAGAAGGGAGGATATATTATTAACAAAGTAACGCAGTATGGCTAAGATCCGTGATATGAGTAAATAGATCATCATATTTATTTAGAGATGCATTTTCTGTGCATCTCTTTATTTTATTAATAAAGAGGCGATGTAGAAAGTGAGAAAAGATATGCATATAATGAGACCCACTGTGAGGTTCAGGACTTGGGATATAAAGAAATCAGGAATGCTTGTACAAACAAGAAACACAAGACAACGTGGAACTTTTATTTATTTTTCCTTTGAAATGAGTACATCATCTAGAAATTATGGAATCTAGCCTACTACAATTCATTTAGCACAGTTATTAACCCAACAATGCCGTGAGATCAGGATTTGAAAATATGCCCTTACATCTGACGTTTAAATGTTTTTATATATATATATATATATACGCCTCACCCCTACAGAAACAGACAGCTCAACGCTTGAGAGACAAATCTTCAAGTTCACAATAGAGGATCCTGGATTTAGTTTAAGAATTCACAACCAACCCCACCAACCAGTATGCTTCCTTTGATTCCTAATGAGTGCAGCCCATAATTTATTCAAAACCTGCAAGCTCATTGTCACTGGAACTAGTTGCTTTAGCCACTCCTGTCGATCAAAACCTTTCCCAAGTAGGAACCCTCTGGATCATATTAAACTGCAGGCGATTCTTAGACAACAATAAGATGAGTCTCGACGCAACTTCTGATTCATGACCATTATTTTCCCACCTCAAAAGTGACATCATGATGTTTGTTAGTCACCTGAACTATGGACGTGGTTATACAGGACGACACCACTGTGGAATCTACCAATCTATTCTACATACTCATTATATGGAACATATCCGATTATGCGACAGAAGCATGACAGCTAGGACTCTTGGATCTGCAGAAGTGCAGATAATGTCTAGACTCCAGTACCAATTAGTATGATCAAGATTAACGTGACCCCTAAAACAAAATTAAACAACTACGAACCCGAACAAACTCAAAATGAACCACCGGAAACAATATTTCACAAGACAAGAAGGTGGATCTAAGGAGAATTAGAAATTTCAATAAGAGGACAACAGAACAGATTCAATCATCTCCAGTAGGAAATAAAGTAAGAACCTTTCTCGCTCCTGCAGCGTTGGCCGATTCCATGTCCTCCACATAATTAGCAGTTACTGGATTGTGCATTGGAGCTCCCATCCTGTGAAGTGGCTGAACCTGAGGCTGCCTTGTTAGAAAGGGATGCTCAAACTGCCCATTTGGTGGTGACCCAAAATGTCCCACCTGTCTGTGATACTGTGACTGCAACTGTGGATGAGCGGCGGCGGCCGCCGCCGCCGCCACCATGTGCTGCTGGTGATGGTGGTGCTGCAGAGTCTGGACCGGCACAAACGGCAAGAAGTGATCCGAATTAGGCCTAGTTGGATGCAAGAAATGGGGTGGCACGGGGGAGCTAGCAAACAAATGGTCAGTGGCAGAATCCGCTGAAGCAGCCAATGGCCCACCAACTCCTCCGCTACCACTACCGCCGCTGGACAATCCTTGCATGCGCTTCAGATAAAGCCGGTATTTCTGCAAGTGGCTAGCCACGTTTTCCCTGGTCAACCCATCCACACTCATCAGCTGCATTATAGTCTTGGGGACAGCATTCTTTATCCCCAAGTGTGCCACAGCGTCCACAAACCTCTTGTGAAGTTGCGGAGTCCAAACGAGTCGAGGACGCTTCAGGGTGCGAGCGGGTTCCTCGCCTCCAATACCAGAACCTAATTCCCCGGAATCAGCAAAGTCCGTGGAGTTTGGGTGAGTAGGATTCCCAGGAGACGGCAGAGGATTTGACGGAGGAGGGGGCAGAGGGAGTTGTTGTGAGGTATTGACATGAGGATTTCGGATATCAAAAGCCATAGCAAGATCCGGAGTGATTAGGGTTTGGGAGAGGGGCATGAGTTCATCTGGAGAAGGGAGTTCCTCTTCCCATCGCGATAACCAATTCGAGTCCTCTTCCCTCATTATTTCGCAAATCTACCCCGAACACAATCCACTATTCCTCTTTTCTGGTCAGAAAAAACTAGACTTTTGGAAGTGAATAGAACCACGAGTACGAGATATGGATTATCGAAGGAGGAAACCAGACAGGGATTTGATCCTGGAAAACTCACTCACTCTAGAATTTGACTTCGCAAGAGAGAGAAATAGATAGATAAATAAAGTCAATGACGCGAATAGGAGAAGTAGGAGTGGAGGAAGATGGTGGCCGTGGAGGTAGCGGCGATGGTGGTGGTGGTGGTGGTGGTGGTGGCAGAGCTGGGGGAATAGGGACTCGGAGGAGATGGAAAGAGGTTCGAGGTGGATCTTGTTTTCTTTTCAGCTTTTATCGTTGGTACTCTTGGCTGATGCTCTTTTTATGATTTTTATGGGATTTATTTTTCCAGGATTTGAGGGTCTAACATTTGAGAGGAGAGTGGGTGTTTCAAGACCTGATTTCCTCTCCACATGCATCTGGCGGCGCTTCACTTGCACGCTCAAGGCAACTCATCTAAGGATTCCACCTCTCGTGAAGCAGAAGCAGGTAGGTATTCACTGATTGGCTACAGGACCAACTGTAATAAGAAAAACAGAGGAATGGATGCATTAGTGGCGCGTAAGTGACACGGGGCAATGAAGGAATATGTGGTTGGAGGGAAGTACAACAAAGATGAATTGTACGTGTGGCGGAAGGAAGGAGTTTGAGATCAGGCAGGGGGAGAATGAGGAGAGAGACACAAAGATTCTTTACTTTTGTGAGATTTCTTGTTTGTAGATAGGGAATAAAATGAGCTGGTGTTTGTTTGGCCGTGAGGATATCTCCGAGTTTCAAAAAGATGATGGCATTGGGTTTTGGATGCCAAATGGGGATTGAGTCCACTATCCGATGCGGACTTGTAGCTCTATTATTTTTTTTCCCCGCTCAATTTACCTGAATTTTATTATGATTACATCCAGATATAATCCGCGTTACACACCTAGCTATAGTGGGTAAATCTCCTAACAGAGATTTTTTATATACACTAAGACTCAAACTTAAAACCTCGTTTAAGTGATACCGAGTCGCTCATCACTTGGATCAACCCGTTGATACTTGTAATAAAATACAATGGAGGGTTGGAGCAAAAACCACGATATGCCCAGAAAAGCAAGTGGATGAGCTGTTGGCACCAATCCAAATATCAATATATAATAAGTAAGCCAATCAGGGTTTGCACTCTCTTAGGGTAAATACAATAAACGCAAGATGTTGTGACCTTCCCTATAATTAGCAAAAGAAGAGGGCCTCACAATTATCGGCCCTATAAGAGGGGAGGGGGGCTCCATTACACCTACGTTGGGAACACTACTACTGACACACCAATTGAATATAACAGGGCATATTAAGAATGAGGCTCCCCCCAGGCTCCCACGTGATGCAATCATCAGCTTTAAGGCTTGACTCATGCTTAAGAAACTGTACCATGATTGGTGTGTCTTGAAACTTAATTATCAAATTTTGTTTTTGGTGGCCAGCGGAGGTAATTTCAAATTTTTTTAATAATTTAACATACCAGTCAAAACATTCTGAAAAGGACATCCTAAAATTGAGATTGAAATACATGAGAAACTAATCTAATGAAAAACAACAAAGCAAAGAACAACTCAAATTCATGGCTCCCACAGAGAGAGAGAGACCGAAATTCAGGGAGTGATTCAAATTCAAAGTTTTTCTGACTTATTTAGGGTTTTTCCAAAGCTTGTTCATCCGGGTGGGGGGGGGGTGTTGTTTGAAAGTATAAATTCCAAAATCTCAGTCACTGTAGGAATATACAACTAGTCCCTTCCTATATTGAATTCTTCTTCATCCATCTCAATTATCCAATCATCGTTCTAGGCAATTTCAAAACATGAGAAAAATTTTAAATTCTCACTTTTACAACACGCAGTAATCCAGTAGCACGTGAAATTAAAAGCCTATCCACTTGAACAATTATAATTGGAAGACCAATTCCAGATTATCTAGAAGTAGATCATATAAACCTGTTGCATGCACACAGTTTTTAAAATAAAAAACATTTTCTAAAAAAAAAAACAAGAATCCTCAAATAATATAGATCGAATATAATAACACTTTATGGGGGGGAAAACTAAGGACAATATTTAGATTTATAGGAAAGAAAATTACAAGCCAGCACAGTAACAATATACAACTCGCACATTATTCCCTAAAATCCAAACAGATACAGGAATACAACATAAACTTTCAACAAAATGAAAGATGAAATCTGTATATAATATTCTCTCACCTAAGATAATTGCTGCAGTAGTGTAACAAAGAAGGAACCTACAGAGACTATAAAAAGCTGAAATAACATACAAATCTGAATTCCCAGATAAAGAAGGGCTATCTGACACACCTTCCAAAATAATTTAATATTGATCAATTTTTCAAGTGAGGCCGATGATACTAAATCTCTACATATTCTGCCTCTAGACCAAAGGTTCGAAATCATTTCAATCAGATATTCAGCCAAAAAAAAAAAAAATTGGCCTACAGATCCGTCTGCTTTATCTGATTTTCTATTTTGACACTAGTTCAGAATCTACATTCTGACTTACAGGAGTAGCTGCAGCTAGTCAGTAGGACCATTCATCTCCATTGATTATGCTACGAGGCACATGAGCCTGGTCAACGGAATCCAATCAGCATGACATGCACTGTGACTACCCACTTAAAGCAGTTGTCAAATAGAAAATGGCCACTGAAATCCGATGGAGAACAAATTTGACAGATCTTATGAAATTCCTGCATCATTAGTAAGACAATAAACAAAAATAATTAGTTACTTGATACCTTTTTTCCTTTTCTCAATATAAATGACATAGCTGAAAATGAAGTAATTTCATGGAGAAGTAAGGTGTGTCAGTGTCATTATACTGAAAAATACACTTCTTGAGGAAATTAAAAGGGAATGGGAATGCAATCAATCGATCTACTCCAAAATGTGCTGGGCCTCAGTGCTCAATTGTAGGGGCATGCAAAGTTTTGGTTGGCATGATGAACTCATTATCCTAGTTGGTTTAGGTTGGGACAGTACAGAAACTGAAAAGGACCAAACCAGGACAAACTGAGTCAGTGGGGTGAGAAGCATGGGGTGGGTACTTGAGAGGGATAATCTGAGTCATTTTTTGAGGGAAAGTTCTCCTAGCCCCGCTGAGCACTGGATACGAATGTGATTACTTCGTAGAATGTTAGACATGAACCAAAAAAAGAAACTTATAATCCAACAGTCTATTTTTGAAAGTTATGAGAGAAAGGGAGAATGGGGCAAACAACATATATAACTAGGTTACTAAAGAATAACATACGTACTGTTTTAGCAACATCAACATAAAGGATGAGGCACTGTCCAAGAGTAAATCCAATTGAAAATGCAGGGTGTAGCTTGTCAGTTTAGAGAAATTTTTCTTCTTCTTACTTTTTTTTTTGGTGGCAAATCTTAAAGAGGGAAGGCTCTAAGCAATGTGCAAAACTTCCCCCTCCTGATATATTTGGCTAGGGCAAAATACCGTTTCGTCAGCAACTCTTATCAACCCATGCAGATATGGGAAAAGAAAGGGGAAGAACTTCATTGTATTGACATTTGTGTTTGCAATCTGCCTAATCTATTTATACATTTCTTAATTAATTGAAAAATATGCGCCAAATTTCAGTTAAGTAATTTTTCCTTCCAACTACCACAAACCAAAAGGAAAACATAATTGAAAAAGGAAATAGAAACATAACAAGCATATTAAAAAATAATTACCCAGGCCAAGTAGATCTGCTTGAACACTGCATATTGCTGCCCTCATGTTTTCCATCACAGGTGCCTACAGCCCTTTGAAATTTAGATGACAACTGTTGGTAAGACTGAATCTCTGTTGGCTGGACCTGTTTAATTGCCGTCTTCAAATGCTTCATTGTTATCGCAGAAGCATTAAGGCTCTCCTAATAACATCACCAAAAACTTCATTTTAACATGTGCTGTGAAAATATATCAGGGGCCACAATCATGCCAAGCTATGCTCAATCTTGTTAATTTAAAATCAAGACAAGACATATAAAGTTCAAGAGATATTTGCTATGAGGTTCTACTATAAATCATTCCAATTTCTTTTTCTCTTAAAATATACTAAGAATGAGCTAGAGCCAAGTTGAACACTTGAACCCAAATTGCAACACAAATATGAAGTATATTAAATGTGTATATTTGAATTAAACAAAAAATGTGTTTATTTATATATAATTTTGAATTTTTAATAATATACTCACAAATGGAGATATATAATATGTATCAACTTATACTGTTGTAATTTTTGTTGGGTAAATCGTTCAACTGTTACTATTAAAAACCTATACAATTTTAATATGGCCAAGCTGTTTGTGAGTTGAACAATAGTCCAACTTTCAAAATTGACTTGTTTACCCAAGCGAGCTTAACATGAACTTGTTTATTTCAAAAATGGGTCACACCAAAACCGAATCTTTTAATCATCCTAACACAAGTAGCTTACAATTATTCAGTTCAGTGGCACCACTTCAGCAATAAATCAATCACAGTTGTTGTGAGACAAACCTCAATAGCTGCAACAGCTGCCTCCCGGCATATTAGTGAAATATCAGCACCAGTACAACCGTCTGTAAGAGAAGCCAGTTCTTTTAGGCTTACATCAGAACCACACGGGATATTATGCAAGTGGATGTGGAATATCTCTTCTCTGTCTATCTCATTTGGAGGTCCCAAGTACAGCAGACGGTCAAAGCGTCCTGTAACAATCTCACATCAATCATTAGAAACTTCATTCATTTCCTTCTTTTCTGTCTCCATAGAAGTGAGAGCCAATGGAAGACAGATAGAATACCTGGTCTTAAAAGGGCAGGATCAATCTTGTCTGGCCTATTTGTTGCAGCAATGACAGTGACATTAGCTCTTTCGTGCAGACCTGAGAAATTTTTTTTTAATCAAAACCAAATCTTGATCTATTTCCAACCTATATATAGAACAACCACTCACATATCCACTGCTTCAGAATTATCACTAACCATCCAATTCAACAAGAAGTTGACTCATGACTCTATCTGACACTGAAACACCATCACTTTCTTTCCCCCGAGTGACAGCAAGGCCGTCTATTTCATCAAAGAAAACAATAGATGGGGCATTCGCCCTTGCTTTTGCAAACAAAGATTTGACAGCCTTCTCAGATTCACCAACCCATTTGCTGAAGAGTTCCGGACCCTTAACAGCCAGAAAGTTCAATGCTGCTTCAGAAGCAACTGCACGTGCCATGAGAGTTTTGCTACAACCTGGAGGCCCAAACATCAACACGCCTTTTGGAGGGTGAGTCCCAATACGCTTCAATGCATCATGGTGCTTCTGGGGCCATTCTACTGCTTCCATCAGCTGGGCTTTGACATCTTTTTGGCCACCAACATCTTCCCACTTAACCTTGGGAACCTCCAGGATTACCTGATAGAAGACAGAAAAGTTTAAACAAGTACAGCTTTCATCTGGGTATAGTGGCCTGTTCTCTGATCATAAAGTTCCTTGGCTTCAATAATTTACACCAAAAAAAGGCAGATCAATAAAATTGCAAACAGATCCCACTATATTTTCTCAGGAAGTCCTCACACATGGACCCGTGCTTTGACATCATAGACTAATCTAATTACAACAAATTACTATTCCAGTTGAATAGAAGTTTTAATAAAGGCTAAATTTCTTGTTAATGTGAATTCAATGAAGTGAGTTAAAACATATCTGCTAGAGAATTCAAGGCATACATGACCCTAAAACATTTCCTTCCATCTTTAGGTAACATAGATTACCCCTCATATGAACACAAAAGGATATCAATGAAAACTTTGATAAAAACAAGCACAAATTTACAACGCAGATCTAGGTAGATTGCTTCTACATCCTATTGGAAAACTACTCATGACACAAATCTTACCTCTCTCATGGCACTGGGTCTTATTATCATTCTTGCCTTCTGAAAATCTTCACAAGTTACTTTCAAATTACGATCTTCAATAGTATCAGGAACTATTTCCATATGGTCAGAAGTTGAACCTATCATGCAAGAAGGTATCAAAGAGTTTGAAGCCACTGATAACTCCGAAACAGATGAAGCTGAATGCCCTGAATGATCTCTCGAGTCTTCTGAGTCTTTGAGCAATGCAGGTTGCTGACCTTTATATTGTGAGGATGTTCCATCATAGCAGCAATTATGCCAATCTTTCTTAAAATTAAAATAACGCCTAAGACAAACCAAGCCTGCCTCTTTGCAAAGGGCAACTAGATCAGCACCCACAAAACCATGTGTGACTGTGGCGAGATGTTCAATTTGTATCTCTGAAAGAGTGTGATCCACCTCACTGAGAAGAGTGAGCAACATATCCAATCGTTCGTGAGGAGATGGCACACCTAAGTATAAATTTTAAGGGAGATACATGCGTTAGTTGAATTGTGAATCTGCAAAGTATTCAACAACAACAACAACAACAACAAAGCCTTTTCCCATTAAATGGGGTCGGCTACATGGATCATACGACGCCATTGTGCTCTGCAAAGTATTCAAATTAAAGAAAAAAGCTGTCACCCAATTAAACTGAGAAATGAAATAAAAACAAGAGAATAGCATGTATAGGAAACCTAAAATGCCCCTTGCCATTCTATCAGTCACAAGGGAGAAGAATTAAGCTTTATCTCTCAAAAAAACCCACACCGACCCCTCCACGGGTCCACCCAGAGAAAAGAAGAAGTTTCTGCCAGTTTTCTTCCAAACCAAAAAATAAAAGTCATGTACTTCCTTCTCACTGCAATGTAATCATACCAATTTCAATTTCCCTGTCAAATCTTCCAGGCCGCCTCAGAGCAGGCTCAATATTGTCAGGCCTGTTGGTGGCAGCAATAACAAGTAATCCTTCAGTTCTACAAATTCCATCCATAAGATTCAATAAGGCAGCAACCATCCTCTGAGAAAGCTCATCACCACCATCTTTCCTTGCAGGGGCAATAGCATCCAGCTCATCAATAAATACCTGTAATAGAAATTCCATCAGATAGGCACTGGGAGGAGCCACAAACTGTTCTCAAACAAGTTGCACTACTCTATTAATCAAGCACAATACTTCGAAAAGAATAAATGCAAGAAATCAAAATATTAAAACTCAAACAATTTTTTTAGAATCGCCAAGCACTGTATAAAAACAAATCTTCTATATCAAAGGAACATTATAACAGCTCAACAACTCTAGAAAATCAGCAGGAGAAAATTCCTTCCATTGAAGCATATCTGCCAAATAACTCTCAGTTGCTTAAATATAGCAGGCTTTACTAAAATGTTCTCTCTAGTGGACTGCTCACAGAAGAGAAGCTAGTATACAGCAGAAATTTTGTCATAAAGCTTATTTTCCTCAGATTAATTATGATACAACTGTGAAACAGAAGCATAGAAGATAAGCAGTTGAAAATACAATTGAAAGAAGTTACTGTTACAAGTGCTTTATACAGATAACTACCTCAAATTCACAACTTATATGCATATGCTAAGATTACAAGCAGGTTTGGATAGATTTTCGGCAATTAGTTTTGAAGATTCATCAATTGGCACTAAAATCCCCTGTTGAATAACAAAAACTTTTCCCTTGTGATCTGTAACTCACAAGTCATAAATATCAACGTAAGAAACAGACTTTCATCCAAACACGAAGAAAATATGAAACTAATAAATGAGCTTTGACAAGATCCAACCACAGCAGGTGCAGCCTGAATTGCCGAATCAAAAACTTCGTGCAATGCTTGCTCACTTTCACCATAATATTGGCCGACAATTTCAGGTCCATTTATTCGGAAAAGATTGACCCCCACATCATGAGCACATAATTGAGTTAAGGAAGTCTTTCCTGTGCCAGGTGGACCATGAAGAAGGACGCCTTTTGTAGTTCGTAACCCAAAGTTACTGGAAAAACAAGAAGCATAAGTAAGCAGAAATGTATGGGTGCAGACATACATGTGATGATACATATGAGAATAGAACCACACAAGTGCTTTGAACTTTTAATTCGATTGATTGGCATAAATTGATACTACATGGCAATAATAAATACAGTTAAGATTCTACAAACTAAGAAGAGATTGAAAATTATATTTGAATGTGTGGGTAGATAACTTCTATGAAGGTTAAGTTTTTTTCCTTTTGTGACTTATGAGTAATAACCCAATGATGATTAATGAAAAAATTTCCAACAACTAAAAAAAAATCCCTATTGGGCCGTATTCTTATTTTATTTTGGTCCAAGCCCAAAAAGACACGCTGTGGGAGTAAAAAACTTCCATGGGATATTTCTGACAAGTGGCAAGAGTGGAGAAGATTTAGGAGAAACTGCATAACATGCCCCAAATGAGGAAGTTGCGAGAATATGCTCCAAAGAAGAAAAAAACTACCACTTTCTATTGTCTATAAAAAGGGAAGAGGAAAGGACGAAGGGAACACCCAATAAAGTTCTCTCCAAGAGCCCTGTTCACTCCTTCTGTATCAGTGTGGATCCACACATATCCAGGACGGGTCTGAGTCTCCAAAATCAGCACCCAAAACATGAATATCACAAATTTGAGAAAAAATGGCAAATGCAAGATTTGCAGAAAATTATGACCGACTCATGCATTTCCTATGATTCAACTCTACATGCATACCACAAGTTGAAATGTCCAACAGACAAGGCATACCTTAATAGATCATTTTTTACTGAAGACAAAATTATATCCTTCAAAACTGCATATTCTTTAGAAAGACCACCCAATTTTGAAATATTACTAGGTACACTAGCCTTAGTGCCCTTCTCCCTGAGTTCCGCCTTAGAAAAATCTCTTTGAATCAGCTCATCAGAAGTCACATTTGATGACAAAGATAAAGATACCTTTGTTTCACGGTTGACAATGATAGCCTGATTTATATGCTCTGAAATGTCAGAAACCTCTGGGTATGAAGAACTAATTTCACTTGATAAATCAGGAGTACAGCGGTCTACTGACACCCTTTTAGCTCCTATTACTTGGAAAACGCATAGCTCTGAAAATATTTGTATGCTCACAATATTCCCTATTAGTAACCAACGGGAATACAACCATGATGCTGCACATGTCTGCAGTAGTTTTTTGGAGCTTTCATCCCCCAATGCCTCCCTTAGATCAAATGAAATTAGTGATTGGCTCTTTTGATTAGGTACGGTAGAAGAATCTTCAAATATAGGTGAAGATAAATCACTCAAACTAGACAATTTCGATCCATTAGGTGTTTTAGGAGAAGTAACATTTTCATTCCCAAATTGAAGATGAGATTTTGCTGCAGACAAGTCTATTGGTGATGTGTTACTGATTTTCATGGGCAATCCATTATTCAAAGGAGCCAACTGAAGATACAATTCCTTGCAATCATACGCCACCAGGCTATTATCTTCTGTAGAATGTGGTTCGTTTTTCTCTTTTACAAGAGAAGATAGGCATTGATTCTGCACTTGATAAATGAACACATGTGTGCCAAAAGTAGGACATCCCATGGTATAAGAAAGCTCTGGTGAAATTTGTACTCCATTCTTCAAAACCTGAGTAAATATCGTCAAATAAATTAGGCATACATGCATGGATCTTTGTCAAAAAATGGAAGAATAAACATCCTTCAAAGAAATGCCCAATCCCTTTGCAAAACCAATGAAGGGAACACTCCCCCAGCAGGGCAGGGGAAAAACTTTAACAAGCCCAGAAAACAAGAAAAATCCATAGAAAGGTTTAACTGCGGCTTAAATTTCTATTGTTACATTTGAGCAATGACCTCCAGACCCCATTGAAGAATGAACACCACCCTCCCCCCACACACCGAAAGGTTGCTTTTCCCAAATTACAAAAACCAGTAAGAAAAATCTCTCAAGGAAGCAGGGCACATCAAGTGGACTTTCAATCCTGAAGAAAATCCTCCTCCATGTTTTCCACCATTACAAGGCAGTTCAATATCATTAGTCACACGTCATATTTTTTGTGACCTCTTGATAGCAACATCTCCAACTTCAATACAACTCAGAAACGGTGGCTGTTATAGTCCAGTTTGGTTTAGCCAGAACAACTCCCTAGCGACCTGACAGTGAAGGTACCAATAATTATTACTTATTAGTTTCCACATTTCTTCTCTCACAGTATTTGTTGAACAAAGAGACCTGATACAAAATTCAACACTACAATTTAATCTTATTCCTAAATGTCCTCCAGAAAAATGCTCTCGGGGAACCTTTTCACCTCCAGAAATTGACTACCATAGAATGTTTATCTCCACTTCTCCAGGGTAACTCTAGCTCATAGCTCCATGGACAATTTTTTGGATGTAAAAATATTCTCACTTCCCAACTTCCATCATTATCTCTCTTAGTAGTTTTCTAGAATTGATTTCCTTAACTACATAATATAATGCATTAAACCTTCTTCTAATTTGGTGCTTATAATAGTAAACATTGTTATAAGTTTTTTATACTAAGACGTTAGCAATTTAAACGTTTGACAACAGAAAAGTAGCTAGAAAAACCTTGCTAGAAGGAAAAACTGTTGCAAGAGCAAAGTAGTTTCCTGCACCATCATCTAAAGTGTTCCCAGCATACAGTCCATAGCATCGGGCACATTCTTTTGTTAGTGATCTTAGAGGAAAGCTATCTGAATCAACATTTTTCTTTCTTGAAGATGCAATTGACACCTGCCAATAGAATTAATATGATTAGATGAAGTAGATTACAGGACGATCAAGAAAATAAAATATAAAATAGAATCATAAAAAACAAACTCTTATACGGAAATCAATGATAGCCATGGGTCTTTGATTAGGTGTCTTGCGTTCAAAAATGGCATTACTCAATAGTTATTGATCTGGTTTCTATATACAATGTTATAATACTAATCAGATCTAAAAAGTGAGTACTTCGGGCATGCCAGAGTGTTTTGCAATAATCACCATGGATCATATAATATGTGCTAGCAGCAGATAAAAATCAGAATTTAGGAAATCTTTTATCCATCAATCATCTATCACCAATTTACATTTGCATTGTAATAGCTACAAGAATATAAAGACAAGAATTGCGGCTACAATTAGTATTATTATAATTGAGCAAGCAAATGGAAAAAATTACCGACACAGTGGAACCAGGGACAAGGGAAGAAGAAACCATGGAAGGCTCAGAAAGCCAAATTTTACAGCCTTTGGATTTCAGCTCCACGGCACTGAGATCGCCAACAAAAGCAGATTTGCCAATTAAAGACGGGAATATTTTTGAAGCTTCTTCACGAGAAAGGATAAGTTCATCTTCACTCACATCTGAATCTCTGTTAGGAGTCAGTGATGGTGTACGAGGAGACGCCACTTCAGAAGTGGATAGCTTCGCCTGCGTCTTGACATGCTTTTTTCCCTTTGAAGGCATCTATATATATTTTTCTTTAAGGACTCAAAGTTACCGGGCGTTGTACCAAGAGAAGTGTGGAACTTGCGAGAACGAGTGGCAGCGAGAATGCCAGCAAATGATGCTGAATGGGAAGCGAAATCTTCACTGCAACCCAAGGACACTCGATCGCGGCAGAGAAATGAGGGAAAGAAGAAGAAAGGGGATTAAGCACACGAGATGGCTCTCAAGCCTGTGAAGGATGTCAGTCGACGGCTGAACTGGCGGTGCCGGAGGGTTTAGGGTTTATGGCGGCAACCTTATTTTGTTTTTGGATGCCATGGCGGACCGCATTTTTCCCTCCCGATGGTGCCCTAAAATTAAATTGATTAAGGGCATGTTTGATTGCATTGCAGTGGAAGCGAGAAAATGGAAATCGAAGTTGAATAAGTATATTCTTCCGTATAATATAAACTATTTTTATTTTTATTTTAATATTTTAAAACATTTTAATTTTATTAAAAAAATTTAAAAAATAAGATAAAAAAATAAAAAATAAAATATTTTAAACTATTTGATCGATGGAAAAAAATTTAAATAACTTTAACACTTTTTAAATTATTTTATCACAAATTATTAAAAAAAATATATCAATTGTATACTCATTTTTAATCTATTAAATAAATTCTTAAAATTTATTTTTAATTTAATCTATTTTTATTTTTATTTTTATTAAAAATTCTTATACCTTACTAAATATACAGTAAACTCAATGCTTTAATTTTGTTTGTATGCATTGAATTTAAATACTTAATCATAAAATTTATTAATTTAAACTCGTCATAAATATTATTTTAAAAAAATTAAATAAATTAATTATAATTAAATTTAATTTTTTAAAATAAATTTATATAATAATATATTTTTTAAATTATTAAAATTAATCAAATAATTTTTATATTAATTATAATTAATTAATTTATTTAAAAAATATACAGAGATATTTTATGATTATATTTAAAATAATTCTTCGTATTCAAAAAATATATTTTATGATTAAAAAATAATATTATATTTAATCTTAATTATAAGAGTTATATAAAAAAATTATTTTAATCATAAATATAATATTTTAATATATTTTATTTTTTAAATATATAATTTTTTATCTAAAATATTGTTACATAATTGTATATACATAATTCTAATATATATGATAGATAAAAGTCTTTTAAAAAAATTAATATATAATTATTATAAATAATTAATTTAATTTATTTATTTATTTTATTTAAATTAATTAAATATATTTTATATTAAAAATGGTAGGAGAAGTGATTCTCGTATTTTTTACGACCAACGAATAATGAACAATCCTTGTTACTGAGATAAAAATACTTGGGGGAAAGGAGTATGTTTTGAATTTAACATTTTGAGGGGGGAAAGACCAAAATACCCCTTAGGTAAGGAGAAAGGATAAGATAGAAGAAAACGAGCGGGCGAGGACAAAGAGCAGAGCGTCTTCGAGCGAGGAAGAGGTGATTGTCGTTGCTGACGGAGGATTGTCAGTGGCTTGGGTCGTGACGGCGATGAGTTATTCCCGTAAAGTGTCAACGGCGGCGGAGACGGTTATTCCGGTAAATTTATACAAATTTTAAAAGGGTCAAACAGGTTATCTTTCTGCACTCAAGACATTGCCAGATTCGAAGGAAACATTACCACAATGTTCCTCTATAATTCCAGTCTTTCAAAATGTATTGATTGATACACATTAGCAGAGGTATACCTCAACTTTACAATGAAATGTCAGCACCATCTTTAATGCAAAAGCTCTCGTTTCAAAGCGAGAACTGAGAAAGCTTTTGCCGCTCCAAGTAAAGTGAGACCATTTTATGCAACAACTAATCAAATATCAACCAAGTAAAGTGAGACCATTTTATGCAACAACTAATCAAATATCAACCCCCTTTACCATTTTATGCAACAACTAATCAAATATCAACCCCCTTTCATCTTAAAAAAAAAAGATTGGGAGAAATTAATTCAGTCAAATATATCTGAAAAATACAGACTTTCTGCCTCATCTTAAATAAAAGAAACGCAACAGAAAAAAAATAATAACAAATTGTTATTGCAGCATATCGTTTTTTTCCCCTTCTAATTTTTAGCAGCAGAGTCTTCAGGCATGAGATTCTTTGCAGGAGAAAGCAATGCCACAGCTCCTCGACTGGGATCCGAGTATTTCCTATACACAACCTGAAGCTTTCCGTTCCCAGCCGTCGAGTGGAAGCTCACCAACAATCTAGCACAATCCCTGTTTGTTTGTTTTATAGTAATCAAGGAAATCAATATCCACGAGTAAACCCGTAATAACTAAGAGCAAATGATTTCGCAATATATCTTACATAAGTTGTGCTTCTGTGTATCCAGTGTGAAGCTTTAGTGTGTCACTCCAAGTAGGGTTCTTGTTCAAAGTGCAGCGAGCTGCAAGGACTGCTGAGGCAGCAACCATTGATGGGCAATACATTATGGTGGCATAATGCATGGCTCCCAACTCAGAAAGAAAATACACCATGTTTTCTAACTGCACAATCATAAGTTTCCGTGTTGAGAAAAATGAAGCACTGACAACAAAAGCCTTCTTGAATTAAGGTCATTCTCACTTACCTTCTCATCAGGAATCGAAGCCTTGATGAAACGAACAAGGAAAACATAAGTGGTGGGCAGAGTCAAAGTCCATTCCAGCTTGTTTAGAATGGTTTTCTCCATCACTAATATCTGCTCGTGAGTGTAAGCTCTGTCTGAGAGGCATACGAAGTCATTAACCTCTGGTGGCCAGATTTCTTCATACTTAGACGCCATGAGCATGGCACTGATACCAACCAATTGGAGTTCCCTCCTTGGCACGGTCTTCACAGCAAGGAAGCGATCAATTATATTGATGGTGAGATAGAGAGCCTCTAGTGAGAGGTCGAACTTTTTGTGAACATCTATAAGCCAATCCACCAATATAGCTCTCATCCTCTCATTCAGTTCCGGTTGCGAGTCCATGTAATCGTGAGGGCGATTCTCATGCTGCATCAATCAAATTGGTATTCTCATGCTGCATCAATCAAATTGCTATTTATTAATTCAGGGAATGTGGTTTGGTTTATACCTCGACTAGCTTGTAAAACTTGTAGATTTCATCAATGTATTCAACAGCAGCGAGTTCATTTTCAGTGTCAGCTGCGTCTATGTCAACAATCTGCTCCTTTGGCTTCTTAGTCAGCCCACATGCTGCCTTGCTTCGAGCAGTGAGAACTGAAGTGAGAGTGCGTGATTTCTTCTTAGAGTTTGCATCTCCTTCCTTTTTCTTGTTCGCAGACTTCTTCTCTTTCTCAACCTCTTCTTCTGAGCTTATGTCAATGACTTCCTCGGGCTTTGGTTTAACGGTGACTTTCCTCTGAGCCGGCTTTGGTGCGACTCTCTTAGCAGCTACAACTCCATCCACGACAGGAAGAGGTGCATCCACCTTAGCACAAGCTTGTTTCTGCAATTCAAAAATTTAAAAACAAATAAATAATCAACACAAGATTCATCATATACAACCATTCAACAAATGACTTAAGAACTGAAACAAGTGATAGGGCTAAACCTTGTTGTTTTCAGCTGCTGCTGCATCCTGGGCATTAGCAAGTAATTGGGCACAGAAACTCCTAAAAGAAAGACAAGAAGATAAAATGAGATTAAGAATCAAGACTGCAATCACCAATACAAGATAAGCATACACAGAAAGCAAGAGAGAGACCTCGTGATAGGGCGGTTAGGCTTGACCTCTACTCCTTTTACATTCACCAAATTTCCAATGTCGCCGAGAGCCCTGCGGTTTCTTCCTTCTGCCGCTGGATTCTTCTTCTGCTGCTTACATCCCTCGACGACTGCGTCACCTATTAGATATTTAGATTCGCCCAGAAAAATAAGAAACCTTAAAAGGGGTGATAGATCGATATAAATACAGATCAATTAATAAGAATTTAACATCCTCGCTAAACCCAAACCCAGACTAGAAAGAATGCCTCATTCTGCTTGTGGATGAGTTCCAGTAAAGATTTGGAAGAAACCCAAGAAATAAGTTTGACTCTTTCCTCTCATCACCCCCTCCCCCAAGCCTTCTTCCCAAGCCTTTTTGAAATCATAAGTTCGTCGTGAAAATCCGGACAAGATATTTCTTTTATACGCTGAACTATACTTTCGCGTCTTATCTGTCCAATATGATCTTTGAATAAATACTCAAAAACTAATCGACCAAGTAACTATATCCCTCAGGTGATCCTGTCCATTGACAAATCCTATAGAAGTGCGGTGAAACCAGATTTCGCATCTGTCTGTAAGTGATAGACCAGATTTCGCCCAAATCCTCAAAAGACGTAAGAAAATAAACTTTTTTTGGAACGAAAAAGCGAGATTAATGAGCGCTATAGTCCCAGTAAACGAAGAATGAAAAAAAAGCACGCGTAGGAACGGATAAAGAATGAACATTTCACAGCTAAAAAATAAAAGATACGGGTCTCCATTGATGATAGCGGCAGGCAATGTGATAACAGAGAAGAAAGAGGAAACGAATTATTCGGAGAGAGCGTTTAATTTCGAGCAACGTTAAAAGACAACGTAATCGTAATCATATGATAAAAGAAGAAAACCAGAGGGGGAACACAGTACCTCTGGCCTGTTGTGGAACGAAGGGTCTTGAAGCCATTTTCTACCCTCTGCGTCTGCGATTCTCCTTCTGGGTTTGCTTAGAGAGCCCCTTCCGGATGAGTCAGCGATTTCTCTCCTTGTCTCTGTCTGATTAAGTAGAATGAGGGGAGGGGGAACAAAAGCCCTTCCTTTTTGAAGCAGAAAGAGGCGACACTTCTCTTCCAACGGTCGAATAGTGCCGAGTTTTAAACCGTTGGATCGGCGAGCCTAATCGGACGGCATATTGTGGCTTCCAATTGTAGCCGTTGGAAATTCAAAAACCATCTGCCTAGTGAGTAACCCAGAAAAAAAAAAAGTAATGTGCAATGGGCCTTAATGACTTGGGTTTCGTGGACTGTCGCCGCTACCGTTGTCCGTTGAAGGGATGTGGACAACTGTGGCTCTATGTTAGTATACTACAGAACATATTTTTTTTTTTTTGTGTGTTTTGAAAGCTTACGTCCTGTACAGGAGAAATGTTATTAAGTAAAATTAAATTAAATTAAAAATATGAAAGCAAGTTTCGCATCGATATTAGTTAAAATCAGCATTCGACCAATATCATTATTGATCATTTATTGTCAACATTTAATATTCAAACAGTATTAATATTAGCGCTAATTATTTGATCAACGGCTTATTTATCATGTTTGGAACAACACTAATTTTTCAATTTCATTCTATAAGTTAGATTGCGTCAAAGTTTTGATGGCTTTGGTGTCATCCAAATAGGTGAGGTCGCGTGTGGTGTGCGAACCATTATCCCCTAAACAAAATTTGCTTGGCCTGGTATTGACAACAACCTTTAGTCAGTGACATTTTCTTAAAAAATGGTAGAAGGGCATATAGCACATTTGATCTCTCCTTTCCTTTTTTTTTTTTTTTGGTATTAATAAAAAGATCTTATTTTGAAGACACTAAACATTCTTTTTTATTTTTGGTGTAAAATGGGGCCATCGCCCAGTATTACATGATTACGACAAAGTAACATAAGTTGACGAAAGACATCCCATTCTCAGGAAGTTTTCGATGTAATATATTATTTTAACCGTAAATAACTTCTGATTTCTGCATAATCATGCTTCACTTTGAGTATAGCAGAAGGAACTGAAGGCCACGAGGCAAACTTGGAAGACGGGCAATTGGTTACAGGAAATTGCAAATCAGACACAATGAACTAATAACAATGATCATCCCCACGTGGATTTGTTACAACATATGATGAATAGGCAAATAAAAAAACATGCCTAAGATGAAACAACCAAGTTAGCAGAAACCCAATTACAAGGCTCCAAAAGCATCCCTTTCTTAAACAAAATAGCCACATGCATGTATGTATACTCACACAGTCACACCCAAAAATCAGACATTACTCACAATTGTTGAAAAACTCAAGTCAGTTAGGTCTTCTACATTAAATCATCTGGCCCCACAAGCACAACATTGCAATCAAGAGCATATTTCCTGGCAACCATAATGGCAGCATTTCTGTCTCGCTCCGATTCAAATGTCAATACGAACGACAGCCCCTTTCTAGCTTGCCAAAACAGTGCTTTCACGGTGTTACCCGCGTCACTTCTAACTCCACACAACTGGTAATCAATTCAACGTAAATTAGTATGACAAATGTAGCCTAATGAAGAAGTCCAAGAATTTATATGTCACCACATCGTATGTGGATAAAAATTTTTGATTCGACAACATTTACAGTTCTTTAGTAGGCTCAATTTTGAAATCCAGCACAGGTATGAAAGGCAGTAGCCAAAATGTACCTGCATTGCTGGGGAATAAATTTCTCTAGCTTTTGTTATCCATCCTCTACATAGCTTTATCCTCATTTTCCCCACATGAAATGCATGAACAGAATGTGATGAGTGATCTTGTCCATTCATCTGAGAAATAACTACCTGTCAAGATCAAAAACCAGTCGTCAAGAATGTCAGTTGTTTACGCCTAATTACAAAGTTATGTAGGTATGGAGCAGTTAAAATTACTGGAAATAGAAAACACTATGGATAACATACATTAAATTCAGAATTAGACTTTCGTAGAAGCTTCTCCACATGGCTTCCAAGTCCTGCAACTGTCAGAAACTAAATAGTTAACCTCTCCCTTCTACTTCTCTAAGCCTCAATAAATAACTGTGATCAACATCTCAAATTAGAAATAACTTGTTAGCAAAAACAAAATATTCAGAATGAAAACCAACCGGGCTGAATAGGACAAGTCGTTATTGTAAGTTTTTTGCCATTGGAAACAATGTCTACTTGTAAAACTCGCCCAACATCTAAGGGATCTGGAGCATAAATTGATGGGTTGGCTCCTGATGATAAAGGCAAAACCAACATCAGAGGGAGAACAAAAGGGACAATGGAATCAGTTGAAAATATTATCTGACAGATGAGCGAGAACAATGAGAACTAAGTGCATCATACGCTTGTTATGTGACGCATTATGATCTATAAAGAAAAGCATCCACTTTCAAGAGAAATTGAAATCAATGAATTATACCTGAAATTGCTTCCCTCCAGCTGCCTTCGGATGACAAGCGGTACCATTGAAATGAGCATTTTGAGATTGGTGGCACCTCCTCTGAGCAAGGCTGCACTCGTAGGCACGAACCTAATGTTTCAGAACCATGTAGTTTATATGGACAATATTTGTTTTCCTCGCTCCTCTTGCTCATTGTTAGCTGGAAAGGAGGAAATGAAATTATTAATATTCAAGAGTATGAGAAATGTAGATTAATTGTAAGTTGTAGATGACATCTAATAGTACAGAAGATGAGGCACTGCAGACATCAATTACATCAGGTTTCAGATGACTTAACTAGTAGAAAAAGTAGATTTCAACCAACCTCTTTCTGAAGTTTAATTGAAAAAATAGATTTTTCTCGAATTTGATCCCTTAAAGCACGAAGTTCATGTTCCATGGCCATCACCTGAAAATGTCATAATGATATGTGATTCAAGAAAATCAAGAAAAATCATCCACTCAGCAATAATAAGGAAACAAAAAACCAAGTGCACCTTGCTTGGCTGATGCAACAATTTGATCCTTCTAGCCTCTTGAACCTCGTCAACTAGTTCACCCACATCCTGACAATGAGGAACATCAGATAGTGTATATCTGCCATACTCAAAAAGGAAATAATTGCATAGTATTTATGAGGCATCTTTAGTACAATTTCATACCTAATTACTGTTATAATTAAACTGAAGGATGCTAGAACATGATATGAAGGCTCAAAGCAAATGATCAGCAAGGGATCACTTTACATGATAATGAACCCTTATTCTTTTTTCCCTAAAGACCATATTACTTGGAAGTTCTTCCATACATCTTACATATGATTCTTCCATCACATGACTTCGAAGATGCAAACATCAGAAGACAGATGCATATATATGTAATTAGAAAGCTTGTGAGAACCTGTGTCTTAGAGGCTTGGGAAGCATTCTCTTGTTCCTCAAGGGCCTCCCCAATTCTTAGCACCACTGCCCTAGCGCTCTCAATTTCGACACAAGCAAAAGACTTTTCTTGATTAACCAACTTTTTAGCATCTTCAGAAGCCTGTAAAACAAAGGTGGTTTCAGCATCATGAAAACAAAAATGCATGAACTACCAAATAAAAAATAATGATTTAGGGAATTGCTTAACTAACACACACACTAATGTAAGAAACTACCAATTAAGGTTTTTCTTCATTGTATAGGTAGAGAACCATAATCAAGAAACGCATTAGAGTAACCCTTTAAGACAAGGTAAAAATGCCATAGAAGACCTGTTTGAGAAAATGCATGAGCTTTTTCACTTCAAACTTTTCTTGAATCAATTCACCTTCCTTTTGAGTCAACTTAACCGCCAAAGCTTCCACCTGCATGATTCCATTATGAGCACTTAGCATGAGTAACAAAGGATTAAGAGGGGATTCCTCCTCCTGATCCCTGCACTTTTTCCGTTGTGTGTCGGTGTATATGTGTGTTACATACCATAGATATAGCTTTCTCCACATCCTCCTTATTTTTTCCTGCTAAACGGCCTCTTAAGGACTCTAACGCATCTCTTAACTTTTTCAAAAGAACATGTCCCTCCAAAGATGCCACCTCTCTCAGCTTTGCCTGATTTCCATGAAAATTATAATAGTTTGTAACAACATCGTAAGTTGATAAAAGATATGACCCAAACAAATTTTAAAATATTCTGGAAAAAGAAAAAAATTGCACGATATGAATGAACTGAATGAAATGTGGAATTAGAAACACCAATCTGTTGAACATAGAGAAGGTATACCAGTAGAATGGGAAAAAAAGGGACAAATCTAATGTGAATTTTATACTATGGCTGGTGGAAAAGGAATTTAAAATTGCAGACCACAAGTGGGTTGAATGACAAGAACCTCATTAGACAGCTTAGATGCTGCAGTCAAGTTTTTGTCAAATTTACTGGCAAGGTCTCGGACCGAGAGGCGTTTGTGCTGGTCTGACAAATGGGAAGCTTCCTGTTCAATAACCTCCTTCAATAAAGGACCTTGGTTATCCTCTTTTGGCTCTTCCAGAACTTGATTATCAGGTCCTAGTTTATATTTGGGAAAACAGTTAGAAGCAAAGCTCACATCAGCCGAAACTGGCAAAGCTGCTTCCATTGGCATCTTGATCTCAACAACAGGACTTATCTTTGTCATGATTCAAATAGGTCTTCTGGTCAAAGCAAATGGAAAATAACATAGTATTAGATTACACTGAAGGAAATTTCACTAATGAATCTACTGTGTGCATTTGTTCAAGACCAGAAGACTACTTTTACGGGCTGCCGTTGTTGCATAAGCTGCTTAATGATTAATAAAAATGGCAAAAATGACACAGAAGCCTGGTACATAATAGTCAGTGGTAAATGGAAAGCTTTGTTCATATGAGATAATGAAGAGAACAGTTTCTTTTACGGGCAACGATTGACTGCGAGCTACAGAACTACATGACTGAGTTTTAGGAACCCATATTACCAATTTTAGTCTACCTGACATAATAATTTTCTGCCTAATTCACTTGACATAAAATAAAAGAACAAATATAAGAATAGAAGGTACTACATGCAGTTGAGGCAACAAAAAGCAAACGGAAAATCACACAGCTGAACAAACAAGAAAGCATCAGAAAAGTCATAGCTCGGCCGTTTATGTTGCATGCAATGAAATGCAGCTGGGAGAGTTTAATAGAACATACACTACAGGCTGCAGCCAAATGTCATAGAGCTAAGCTAATGCGGGCTCTAAAAGGAGATAATTTTGCAGAAGAGAAAGAGGAAAACGGGGAAGGGAGGAGGGTGAGCAGAGAGAGAGAGAGGGGAAGGGAGTTAGGGACAGAGGAAGAAGGAGAAGAATCGCAGGCTTTGATTGTTTGGTTTAATAGAGGGGAGGGGAGGATAATTTTAGAGAGTGGAGGGGAGGTTAAGTAAGGTAAGTTGGGGATAGGGGGAGATTTTTTTTTGTTTGGTTTGAGGAAATAGAAATTAATTAAAAGTTAATAAATAAATATGTTTTTATATATTTATTTAAAGTTATTTTTTTATTTTATAATATTAATTTATATTAAAATTATTATTTCTTAAATTTTGAATTCTTGATAAATTATCTCATTTATATATAATAAAATATTTTTATAATTATAAGACACAAGATAATTTATTAAAGTCTTAATGTTTGAACCATAGATAGTACTCTTGAAATTATAAAAAATAAATTAACAAAAATTTAATAAAATGTGAGTAATACATTGAGCTGACAAAAAAAATAATGTGGTTAACTTATTTTAAAATATTAGTAGAGAAATAGAGAAAAAATAATTTTTTAATTTAAAGGATAAGATTGTATTATTAAAAAAGTAATATAGACAATTTAATTAATATTATAACAAATTATTATCACCTTTTTAAAAAAAATCACTTTTAAAGGAAAGGTCAGAGAGAGTGGATGGATGATAAAACAAGTTAAGAGTTAATAACTCTTCTTTTTTTTTTTTTTCAACTAAACACAGTTATCTTTATTCTATTCTTTTTTTTAGGAAAAAAAAACACTCCCAACCAAATATGCCTTAAGGGGAGGTTTAGCGTTGCTTTTTCAAAAGGTGAATAAAAGCTTCTGTGCGTGACCCGTTTGTCTCCCCTGAATAAAATAATTTTTTTGTATATATAAATAAATATAGATAAATTCTGTACTAATTTCTCGTAAGTACAAAATATAATTTTAAAATTTATATAATACTTATAATAGACTTATGAGATTACTTACTAAAAAAATTATTACAATAATAACGATAATTAAATTCACATCTTTATAGGATACAAATCTATTCTTTATCATATTTGTTAATTCTCGTGCTCAATGCATTTATTTCTTTTTAGTTATCCACTTGGTTCATCGGAGCTTTGCTCTGACTATATTCGGATCTGACCCGCGTCGCGCGCACATGACTATAGTGGGTGAGTCTCTTAACGGAGATTTTCTGCAGACGCTAAGGCACGAACTCGAGACCTCGTTTAAATAATATTAAATCGTATACTATTCAGACTAACCGATGTTGTGCTCAATACATTTGTTAATTATTAACGACAACGTTCATTCATGGAGGAAGTGTAATCTGGAATGTAATGTAACTTTGGGGTGAATTTTTTTTTTCCCACCCGATTTATCGGAGTTTTATTCTGACCAAATCTAGATCTGACCCGTATTGTGCACCTGATTATGGTATGTGAGTTTTCTAACAGAAATTTTGTAAATATATCAATGCTCGAATTCGAGATTTCGTTTAAACGATACCGAATTATTTATTACTCAGACTAACTCTATTAGTACTTGAGGTGAACTTGTAAAAAGTGAAAAAGTGAAGCCACGCGCATTTCCGCCTTTCCGGCCTCCGAGAAAAGGACCATGTTCTTCCCGAATGAGCTGGGCGGAAGGCCCTGTCCTACAGTTTAGGACTGTGACGTCGGCCATATCTTGGCGTTGGGGGTCACCCTGGTTATTTCGCTCCTTTACGGAAATTTGTATGAGCTGGTAAAGCAGTTGGAGAAATGAAGAAAACATAAACAGAAGAAAAGGAAATAAAGGACGTAAATTTTATAGGGGTGATCGTTCCTGGTTTCTTTTCCATTCTCACTTTCCTGTTCGGTTGAAAAGCACTCGGATCCTAATTGGGGTTGTGTTTTGGCGGGGTGTCGTCCAATGGCTGGTTCTTGACCCCAGCCCCAGGATGACCCTTTGACTTCTTACTTTGACCAATACATAGAATTTACTCCAATTATAAAAAGAATTCATTATACTTGTTAACATGGATAGTTTTACTTTCGGGTATTGGATTTTTAATACTGTGAATTAGTTAGCCACCATTTCGAAGTTGACCTTCATAACTTAAACGCGGGTTTATCTAATCTTGTCAGAATATCTAAACATGGCCTCAGCCATGGAATTAAACTTTATACTTGATGGATCTAACAAGAACCGTTTTATAAGATGATGGATCAGACATCTCTAGTACTCTGTCCTTTCATTTCTTAGTTTGATGGACGCGACATTATGCAGCTGCTTTTGCTAATTTTTGGGTGCGTGGTATTTTTAAGAAAAAAATTATAACTTTGTCTAATAAATCTCGCCCATGGTGAATTGATTCCTGAATCATTGATTTTTTTTTTTTTTGCCAAATTAGAGAAACGATTTATGAGTTGGATATGAAAACTGTCTTTTCAATCAGAAACCGGATTGGAATCAGGAATTAAAGTAAGTTTTAAATGCATCGCATAATAGGAATTATACAAGGCCATGTGCCTGCATCTAGATACGGATACTAACATTTTTTTTTAAACCATTATGGGTTAATATTCGTAAGAATTCAGGACTGTTGGACGACGAGAATATGACAACTAATTCTGAAGACAACGGAGAGCTGATCATGTTCATATCACATAGGTTAATCTAAGTAATAACCGGCACAGTATCGTTTAAATAATATATCGAGTTTGAGTCTTGGCGTATTCAGAAAATCTCTATTGGGAGATTCACCCACTATAGCCAGGTACGCGATGCGGGTCGAATCCGAATGTATTTGGGATAAAATTTCAGTAAATTGAGTGGGTAACAAAAAAAAAATTATATGACAGCAAATTTACATATTTTTTCCGAAATAAAAAGTCAAAACAAGGCGTATACTATAATTTTAAAGATAAATATATATAAAGTTATATTTTTATTAAAATAATTTAACTATTTGATAATATTTTCTTCAACAATGTATACTATTAATATTTTTTTAATTATTTAATAAGAGACTATATTTTAATACGGTGAACTTTTTTATGCAACATATATTGACTGATCCGAATAAATTCTGCAAAGGAAAGGAAAAACCAGATACTAAATGGACGTCTCTGGCAACAAAGATTGAAAATGACTCAAGTTTTAAATATATAAATTAATTAAAAAATTTATCTCAAATGTATAGCCTAGATATATTTTATTTATAAAAAATATAATTTTTCATCAAACTGTTGATAATTAATGACGCATATAAAACCAGTTTCCACCAATAATAAGGGTAGTTCATAGCACAAATTAATAGAGAGAGTATTTTATAAAAAAAACAATAAATACCTTTCACAAATAATTGATATTTTTCCAATTGAAAAAAAATAAAAAATTATTTTTTAATTATCAATATAGAGTTGGTATGGGCATATAAAGTCATGTTAGGTTTATCTAAATCTTAAGTTTTAACATCTGAAATTTAATTTCTAAAAAATAAATATATCCCATGAGGGATTAAAACCCTTATTTTTTCATTCGATATTTTTTAATAAAATTTGAATGATTAAACTTAAAATTAGAGTAAACTTTATGACTAAAAATTATATTAATTATTGATAGAAAATAGAAAAGCGGAGGCTTTTGCCTTTCTTTTCTAGGGTTAAAAAGGCAAGAGTGAAGAGATTTGAATTTAGAAAGCATGAAAGCTTTGCTTAGGCAAGGGACAAGAATGATTAAGGAGAGGAGTCAAGTAAGTAGTAGTATTAGAATGGATCGGGTTTAAGAATGGTGGCAGTGCAAGGGAGTAGTGGCCGTTGATCAATTAATTGTGCGCAAATCGTAACCGTGGATGTGAAGGAAGAATGAAGCGCGCGTGTGATTGATTAAAAAGGAGGAATGGAGATGTAGAAGAGAGCGATTATGATAAGGGCAATTTTGGACCGATGTTTGGGAGCACGAGGCCAATTTAATGTTGACGCGAATTGCTTTCCCATTTCAACGAAGTGCTAATTTGGCTGGCAAGACAAGCAATGGAGGCTCTGAATCATATCATAGCGTGTAATGCTTTTAGCCACTCTCTGATTAACATATAGGGTGTGTTTGCAAACGTTAGAAACCATGGTTTTAAAAGGACTTTTGGCCTAAATTTCGGTTTGGGAAAATTTCAAAACAAACAGGCTTATTTGTCCATAAGTGCTTTTGGACAAAACATGGTTTAAAACCATGGTTTTGAATAAGCTATTTAAAATAGCTTTTTCAACAGTAAAAGAACTTATGGACTATCCAATTACTATCTTACCCTTATTTTTTCTTACACCATCTCTCCTCTCTCCTACTTTTTCTTACACCCTCTCTCCTCTCTTCTACTTTTTCTTACACCCTCTCTCCTTTCTCCTCTCTTCCCTCTCTCCTCTCTCTTCTCTTTTCTCTAACTCCCTCCTCTCTCTTACTTTAAATCAAATCATACCCTTTTTAGTAATTTACCACCATAAAAAGTCATTCTAAAAATAACTATCCAAACACCTATTTACTCAAAACCACTTTTTTTCCATAAACTCTTCTCCAAAAGTCTTTTTTCATAAGTTGTCCATAAGCCCTTTTTTTCCATAAATCTTTTTTCAAAATCCTATCCAAACAGGCCCATCATCATGGAGACGTGTAACAGCACTTCTCTAATTCTTCTAAGGAATAAATAAATGCGCTCACTGGTTAATCTTCCAAAAAAGGGGAGATTAGTCACACCTCATCATTTCCCCTCAGAATCTCTTTCTAAGCTGGTGTTACAATGAGTGGCGGTCGGTGGAGAATTTGGCAAGTCACCTCTTAATTAACCAACGCCTTAGCTGCCCTGATTCATCACGATCACATCGCTTCAAACTAACAAGTGGCTCTATTACTGAATTTGATTAGATTCGAATATTATCATAATTAATTAAAAATATTTTTTTAAAGTAATTTTTTTACATCAATACATATTTAAACTTAATAATCTCTTCTCATTAAACTTTGTAACTACTGTATTTGCACGTGCTTATAAGATCTAGACTTTGGCTTGAGTATAGTATAGTACTACTGTTTAGCTATTTGGACTAGGGATGTGCATAATGCTCAGAGTATGGTCCGCTCGCCTGAGCTTGGTAAAAAATTACTTAGTCCGGCCCAGAAAAAGTCGTCCAAAATATATTTAGGCATGGCAGGGTCGGGCCAAGTGTCGGGCAGGGCAGGGCATTGGGCATGGTATACCGTCCTGCCCATTTGGCCCGGCCCTATATATATATTATTATTTTATTTTTTTCTTAACTTATTCTATTTGTAACTCTATACTTCTCACTTTAATTGACAACTCTCATTGCTTATTTTTAAAGTACTGAACATAACTCTTATATTTACATAGATACCAAAGTTGCTCATATGTTTTACTTGCTAAGCATTCAATTATTGATGTTGCAATACTGTTACAGATATCCGACCCCTATAGATTTCAATATTTCTTTTTTATATATGCAATAGACTTCAAAACTTTAATTATTATCTTTTTATTACCTTATTCTTAGTGGATTATGGATATTATTTAACTTTTGAATATATATATATTATATTATTTTATAAGTTCATAATTACAGATTTTTTTCCACAATATGAGCGAGGTATCACGATTTGGGTATGCCCAGACCACTTATGCCCAGCCCCAAATGATTAGGGCTTTTATCGGGCAGGGCTGGGCATCGGGCTGCAAAATGCAGCCCAGATTTTTTTCGGGCAGGGCACCGGGCAGAGGGGCTGCCCTGCCCAGTCCTGCTTATGCACACCCCTAATTTGGACAGAGCAAACAGAGAGTTAGTGTGTTTGAATTGTGTTTAAACAGAGAGTATAGTATAATTTTTATTGACATGTTTGGATTAACTTTTTTTATAATGGATTTTGCAAAAAAATGACTTTTGAAAGTTGCTCCCCTATCTTTTGATAAAAATTAATGTCTAAATAATTTATTGGTTTTGGTGACAAATGTATTGTGGGACAAAATTAACATATTGATAGTTTATTAAATTTTATAAAAAATAGATTGTGAAAAAAATAATATTTAAATAGTTTATTTATTTGTTTAAAAAATAATTATAGAAAATGTGGGGTGCGTAGATTATTTGATTCAAAACTACAGTTTAAATTTAAAACTAATTTTTTTACAAAAAAAAAATATACTTAAAATATATTATGCTAAAAATTTAGATATATTTTACATAATCTAATACAAATGAACCTATTTTAATGAATATTCTGACGAACGCATGCTTGATTGCTTTCAAACTCCTCTGCCCCAAATAATTATATAAATGGACAGAGAACGTGGGCAAGGAAGGAACTAGGGTTTTAATGTTGACTGTGACAGACACCTCTTTCCCTTCCAGTGCTGTTTGGCAAACTCAAATCTTTATCTTCTCTTGGTCTCTCTCTTTCTTTAACTTTTAGAGTCCTGTACGTCTTTTAAGTGTGGCCATTTTATAAGGGATTGAGCAAGGTGGCACCACTTTTCTTTTGGTTATCTAATTATGCAAAAGCCACGGGGGTCGTAGACTAGCTAGCTAGCAGCCTCTATCACAGGCACATGGTAGGGTCCCAAATTATTCGTTCGGCCAATCTGCATTTTTCTCTCATTGAAAAATTATTGCTAACTTTGGAATATAGATTGATTGAAATTGGAATTTTATAAAATGATAGGATATCTAATATGAATATGATTGATCTTTCCCGTGTAGGGAATAATTGTTCGGCAACTGCCGACCTTCTTATATATATGTATTAGCTAGCCACCAGATCCGAGATTTCTCTCCTTTTTTTTGTTTTAGCTTTGTTTTCTTTTAAATATCATAGCGCTGCTCAACTAATCTTCACGGATTACACAACAATCTCCTTTCTTTAGAAACCTTCCCGTTATTCATTTGCTAGCCGGGGCATGAACACCAACATATGGAATGGACTTCGAAGCGTGAGGTTTATTGCATTTTAAAGCCTCATTCTGTTTGGGCCACATAAAAGGAACTTGAACCTGGGCCCATATTATCTCCAACTATTTTCTGCTCCCATGCGGGCTGGAGGGGGCAGACAGTTTTATAGCAGGCATTTACTACTGGGAACATGGGTTCACAAGCCTTTTGGAATATTAAGGAGAGGAAAAGAGGCCCATGGGGCCGAAATGTTCCCTTCTAAAGTGGCAAATTAATTAGGTCCGATGTAACCAGAAAAAAACATTTAATTAGGTCCGCAATCGGTATCCATGATGCCCGTTTTAAATCTCAAGTTGGACTTCAACTTGGCTCTCGTTAAGTCTGTTCTTCTAAAATTTTACGTTTCTTTAACTTCTTTTTTACCACCAACCAACGGGATTGGTCCGAGTGATAAACAGCTCGGTATCCCTTAAGTGAGGTCTCGAGTTCGAGTCTTGGCGTACGCAGAAAATCCCCGTTGGGAGACTCACCCACCATAGCCAGGTGCGCGACGCGGGTCGGATCCGGATGTAGTCGAGGCAAAGCTCCGGTGAATCGGGTGGGCAACAAAAAAAAACTTCTTTTTTACCAATCAAATGGGGTTAGTCCGAGTGGTAAACGACTCAGTATCGTTTAAACGAGGTATAGAGTTTGAGCCTTAGCATATACAAAAAAATTTTGTTAGGAGACTCACCCACTATAGTTAAATACGCGACAGGGGTCAGATCTAAATATAGTCGGGATAAAATTTGAGTGAATCAGTAACCCACCAAAATTTCTCTTTTACCTATTTCTGTAGAGAAGAGGTGATATTCATGACTATTTTAAACCTGTTTAACCTAGTGGTATACCCATCGGCCCAAGCAACAGCCCAAATAGGAACGGCCGCTGGTCGGAGCAAGAGACGGAGCATCTTATTGCGCTTCGTGCCTCTTTTCCTCCCAATTCCAGAGGTTCCTCGTGGGAGGACTTGTCAGAAACAACGGTTCGGCTGAATTTCGACAGGAGCGCCTATAACTACCGTAACCGGTGGGATACTCTCCGTAGGATGTATAAGGAAGGGCCCCAAATCCTGAACGGCCAGAACCCACTTATTGGCCATTGCTTAGGGATTTCTTTGGTAACCCAGGAGGAGCTGCGTGACAAACTGTTATCCAACCATTTCAGTTTGACAACTTCTTGATGCAATGGAATTGAACTTTTTTTTTTACCTGCAATGAAATTGTACATGAATAACTAGTTTGACAGTTCTTTCATTTCCCATCACTTGATTTTCCAGCCAAAGCTTTGCAGTATCTTCGTAAGCTTTGGATATTACAGAGAGATATGAAACCAGCAAATATTCTTGTAAATTTCTCCCAATCTTTTTTTTACAAGAATTTTTAAAAAATAGTAAAGCTACAAAATCAAAAATAAAACGTATTTTTTTTTTATCTATTATCTTTAAATATAAATCTACATATTTAAAAATTAGAGTATCTTATTAAATATTATAATTAAAATTATAATAAAATAATATTTTTTAAAAATTAAATTCTAAATAAATAATGGTACGTCAGAGTATGTCTTCTGATTATTAAGTTATTTGCTATTAAGGACGAAGCTGAATCAGCAAGTCAAAGAAGACCCTGGAATCTACGCGTGGTTTTAGGGCCCTTTAATTAGGTGAAGACCACGAAAGCCTAGTTAGGTGCCATCTTTCCGTCTCATTTTCTCCCCCTTTCGTCAACCTTTTGCAGTCCCTTATCTGATTCTTTAACGAGAAAATCAATATTTTACTTTCATTTGGAATTGGAATTGTAGCTCCTATATATATATATATTCATACAAAGGGATTATTATGGGTTTGGTCCATGTGTGTGTACGATATTGAATAACTTGGAAGAAAGGCAAAGTATGGATCTTATCCTCATATAATGTTCATTTGTGCTCGTATAATCTTCCAACCCTTCACTGCCAAGAATAATGGAATTACAGCAGAAAGTGACTTTTCTTTACCCCCCCCCCCTCACTCTCTATTTGTAACTTCAAAAATAAGAAGGATTTCTTCTGCTGGATCATATTACTAAATTGGATTAATGACACAAATAAACAAAAGTCAAATTAATGGGAGGAACTGTGGAACAAATATTGCGGCTAGCATTAATGAGAAGGGGGGGTTTGGTCTAAACGGATTGGCATCGTTGAATTCTGAGATGGTGACTCATCCACGCCCAAGAAAGAGTCCCATTAACCGGAGAGATGAGAGGAAAAGCAAGTGTTTACGAGTCAAGCCGACCCCTAAAAAGTATGTGACCAAATTTACAAATCTAGACACGTGCTCCTACATGAAATATTTATTCAACTCTATCTCATCACCTCATTCGTCATTCACTCAACCATCCATGATAGAACTATTTCATGAACAAGGCATCATCCTTTCGAATATCTACCCTTAGAGTATTACAAATGTTCCATTCAGATGCCTATTCCCAAATCTGTTCTAACCCACTCATATCTCCCCTCAATCTTTATCAAATTCTGCCACCACAAGCCGCCCTAAAATGTTCTAGTCATTACATGAGATTCTGAAGATAAAAATAAAGCTAACCCTAGTGGTGTTCACAAAAGTGCACTGCCTAGTCGAAGTTTGGTTATGTGACAAACCAAAAAAAAGAAAAAGGATTTCTATTATAGACAATGATTTTAAACCATGTCAGTTGATCGCCCAAGTTATTTAGGACGCTTCCATATTGGATAAACAGATCGATTTATATATACTGTGTCTTTAACTAAGGAAGTAAACAAAGTGTTTCAGAGTTTGCTTCCCTCTCAATCAAAACAACTCGAACCAAGTAAGAATTGTGAATGTGTTGCCTTTAATGGGTAGGCAGATCAAGCTTCAGGCCATAGGATGGCCTAGCCAGTTATTGTTCTTTTCCACCGTCAACTCTAAAAGGAAGGGGTTGAAAGGACATGCATAAAATGCAGCTCTATCTTCGTCCCTGAGCCCAATTCCTGTTTTGGTTCTTCATAGGTTTGAAATGTGTGTTTCTGTGGCTAATCCCTCCTTGCTTGGGGAGATCATGCAACTCCATAACCTGGATTGTACGCTGCTTCTTGGCTGCAAGTAAAAATATGAAATGCAAGCCTCGTCGATCACAACAATTAACTTGAAAGCTAAGTTAGACAAAATTCTAGACTAGATTTCAAGGGAGTCTAACAAACCATTTTCAGCTTGTTGATAACTCTCCTGAAGTTTCCTCTTAGTGGCTTCTAGCTTCATTTGGACTGAAGCATCATCTGAATTCTTCGACTTCTGATAGAGAGAAGACATGAATGTCAGACAAAACTTCAAATCTAAAAAATTTGACATACTCAGACAGAGATTCTCCCTTACATCCTGCGGACCAGCAAGAGGCCTCTTGGGGACACCACTCCTGTCCATCTTTTTCAACATCCTTGGCTCCATATTCTCTCTTCGTTGCATGCTTGATTTCAATGGTCTGCCAGGACCAGGACCAACAGTTGCTGATTTATTTAGCTTAGCAACAGCCTCATTTCTCTTTGCTTGCTGATTCTTGCTGTCTTTGACCATCGCATCCACCCCAACGGAGGCCTGTTGTTTCCTCTTTATTATGTTTTGATTGACCAGAGCTGGTCTTCTGCCATTATCCCGGTTCTTGATGAATTCCCCACTCTGCCGAGGATCTGAAACAACATTCCCCATTCATGATCATGAATCAAAGTAGTGGGGAATTCAAATAAAGAACCGTAGAGCAAAAGCTAGCTAAGAGTAACCATTAAGAGATAGCAAGTTCAACTCACTTGCATCATCATCCATGCCATCGAAGAACTTCAAACCATCCAGCAATGACATCCAACCATGAAAATCGAAGTCAGTTTTTAACCATGGAAGACTGCACAAAATATATAGGACAAATGGTAAAAGAAGAGGTCAGTACCTGTGATAACTCCATTGACGCAGTTTGAGCTTCAAAGAAAGCCCCTTCATCCATAGGAGGTGATGGAAGCCCTTCTTCTTCCTCTTCATCAACAACAGATGGATTTACTGAATCTGGGGTGCCTTCATAACCTACAAATAATTACAAGAAAATCCACAATCAATTTCAAACATTAATAGATTATTATAAAGGAGAAAAAACAGCAGGATTAACCTTATGACTACCAACTGAAGACAGTAACATAATCATACCTGCACTGGTTGTGGTGGTAGCATTGACCCACTCATCTACCATTTCCTTCCAGCCACTGCAATTAAGAAAACTCTGTTTAAAATGCCCAATATTTTTGGTCCATTATCTAAGCAAACAGATAATAAAGGAACCACAAATGCAGAACCTCATAAATCTTGAGTGTTTCATATGACCTTCATTCATGATCACTGATCAGAAACAATCACACACTGATGTCTAATACATTAATCACAAGTTTTTTTTTTTTTTGCATTGTGCGTTAAAGATTTATTCACAAGAAATAAGCAGTCAACAAGGAACAATAGCAACGAAAGATGTACACAATAATACATAACATTTAACAGACAACAAACAAAAGGCTCATTTTTCTCCCTAAAACAAGCATAAGATATATTCATGGCAAACAAACATCCGGGAGAAATTGAAACATACTCAATAAGAGTTCGTGCAAGTTGACGAATCTCCTTTGATCCATGCTTTCGGAAAGGATTGACAGCCTTTCCAATCTCAGTCGCCTGAAAAGGTTAAATCCGTCAAAAGATTTTCGCAGAAAAATAAGAATGGAAATGAAAAGTCCATGACGGACCCTTTGAATGACGAGATGATTTGACTCAAACCTTTAGAAGATCCACACTCAGTTCCATCAGCTGGAGCCTCCTCAACGACTCAAATAATTCCGATTCAGACTGTTGCAACATTGAACAAAACAACATGAATGAGTGACCAGAGGTTTTAAAAGTCTTCCAAAGAACAGTTAGCATTTAAAAGTATCGCTGTCCAAAGTCAGAAACCTAAGCTCCAATCAAATTGCAACATCAAGAAGCAAAAATTGAAGCATACGATTAAAAGCTAATGAAATAACAAGAGGAAGAAAATAAAATAAAAAAGAAGAGTGATCTGAAAACCGACAGCCCGAGCATTTTGAAGGAAAGAACTAAGGAGACCGTACCTCTTCTTCGCTGTTATGAAGAATTTCCTTGATCCTCAAAATCTCACCAACCAATTGAGACTCTTCTTCGATCTCATCCGTCAATGCTTCAGCATCTCCGTAGCTATAATTGCTAACGTGGTTCATGTTCATCTCTCCATGGTCATCTCTGCTACTATGGGCCTTGCTCTCTTTACTTGCACCTGCTTCCACTTCAGCTCCGTCTCTATCAAAACCACTCTTGCAACCTCCATCGTAGTCCTCGTCAATATCGGACACCGCCAACTCCACTCGCTCACAACCCAAACAACGAGTCATCCGGCAAGAAAACAAGCGTTCCGCGATTCCATCTCTTCGCAATCGAAACTCCTTCGGACAATCAGAAGCGGCCACCATGATCGCATGGTCGATAATATCAAATATATCCCAGTTCGCCGTTCGAAAGTAGCTCCTCCAGTAATCTAAGGACCAGGACTTCATTTTCACGAAATAAAACACACAACACCGATCGATTGTAAGAAAGCCAGATCAAAAAAATCGTTTTTCCAGCCGGAAATCAACGGCAGATAAAACAGGGGATTCTCAATAGCAAAGAATCAGCTCAAGCTGGTATTGATGCTGCCCAGAAATCAGACTCAGATGGTAGCTTGTAGCTAGATTTTTCTTTTCTTTTTTTTACAGTGACCAGACGCAAACAAGGGATTTGCGAATATCAACAATAGGAGTGTTAACGCTTGTAAATTTCTATCCTCGAAAATAATGCGGACGAGATTATCGTCAATCTCGGGCAGACAAATAGGGGTATACGTGGGATAGGAGGATCCAAAAAGGGTATGAGAATGAACAGAAACCAACACAGAAACAAGAATCGTAGCGTTTTATCAGATTGTGAGTTAGCCAAGACCTTCATGAAAGGTAATTAAATTTTAATTTGTCGTTGGTGGGCGAAAATTAAAATGGAAAAAAGGAGCGATATTTCAGGGGAAAGCCAAAAACGAAGACGAATATCATCTCTATCTACTCCACTTATGTTTATCTCGTCTTTGCTCTCTACTACGAATACCGGGGCCTCAACGAATCCAGAGATATGGACTCTTCAAAACCACTCTCACAATGATGCGTATACAGGCAAACGCATTCTTATGATAAAAAATTGGAAATATACTGTTCTAAAAGACGGGGGGAGAGAGAGAGAGGTTGAATGGGATCGTATTGGGTTGAAAGTGAAATAATAATAAAAAATCGGGAGGATGAAAAAGGGCGGTGATGTGAATAAAGTAGGTAATGAATGTGGTGAGATCTAGATATTAGAGAGAGGGGGAAGATGGCGGAGAGGCGGGCTGTGCTATGAAGCGCTCGCAGCTTGTTTCGAATAGATTCGGACACTTTCATGTGACGTGTTCATTTTGGAATTTGAAGTCAAAGTAGATGGAATTAACCCCGATTCGTTTTACTTTTGTGTATTAAATTCACGTAGATGGAATTTGCCTCTTTTAAAAAAAAATACTGAAAAATCTCATATACTTATGCTTAAGAGGGAAAGGGTGACGAATATAACTCTTCTTTTTTAATAATATGTAATATATATTAAACTATAAGTAAATATAAAAAAAATTACTTACCCAAAAAAAGCTGAGTAAATATTTAGACAATAAATTTTATCATCAAAGATTTTTTAACATTTTTTTTTCTTTTTTTATTTCTGTACTTGGCCCCATGAAATACTTTTAAAGAAAATCTGAATTATTCTAGGCAAAGAAATCCCAGTTTGATGGTTACATGTAGCTAAATAGAGTTTAACTAACATGAGCAGGCGGCCCAACACAAAAACCCGCCTTACGCTTTTCTTGGCCTACTTGTTATCACGGGTTTTCTTTTTAATTTCACGCACTCAATTAAAAAAAAAAAACCGTATGCTGTTGCGTCACGATTAATTAGACAAGCATGATAAGTATGTATAGCATATAGTTATTAAACAAATTAGCGTGACCAAGCGTATTAACAAAGTCATGCTGTCGTCACAGCTTGTTGGAACAGTTACACCAAGGACGGGAAAACCGTTAGTTTCCTTCCTTAGACCCAAGATGTAATTTTATATCATTTTCTACTCATCCAAATTATTTTTATTAAAATTCGCATGCTCCTACAATACAGACGCTTTTAATATTTAAGATCGTGTTCAAAATGTATGAGCAAAGAATAAATATAATATATATTTAAAATTCTTTTAAAACGTGTTTTTTATAACATTCTCTTAAAATTGTCTGCACGCTCAAAAAGGTTAGAAACAATAGACCGAAGCGTATATAGACGGTGGTCCTACAATTTTATTTGTTCTGCAAAAATATATTATCGTAAATTTTAGGATCTGGATCACTTTGGGAAAATATGCCAGCTTAATTATTAGTACTATTGTTACTGCAAGGTAACAATATTAAATCTTATATAACTATATATATACATATCAAGTGGCCAGAATTTAAAAAAAAAAAAAGTAGTGCGAAGTCTTTTTCAGAAAAAGAGGTCAGGAAACAGTGATCTTTCCTTCCTCCACATGTTTTCTAATTTGGGGTGATCGACTTAATCATTTTACGAATCCAGGTTGATATTTAATGACTTGGTGCACTTGCTCTTAAGAGACTTTTTTTTCTATGATCTCCCTCAAAAAGAGTTATCATGTCTATCGCCTTTCTTATAACCAATCTTGCAGATATATAATATAAATCAGTTTCACGAAATATCCACCAAATTCGTCGCTCTTTTAAATGGGAAACAAGATAATATTAAAACGACAGGGGCAAAGAAGTGGGGATAATGTGGGCACGGGATTGTTTTTGTTTATTTTATTGGGAAAGGAAATACATGGAGGGAGGAAGAAACGTGAAACAGGGGAACGAAATACAAAGAGATGGAGGTTGCTTGTTCCATTGACTGTCTTTGCTGTTAACAACGAACGACGGTGTCCATTGAGCTACAAAACAAAACCGTAAAAAAAGGGGGGGGGGGGACGAAAAGTGTGGAAAGTGATAGAAACGTGAATGACAGCTGGGAAAAGAAGGTTGAATTTCAACGGCGTTACTTACCTCTTAAACAATTTATATTTTTATCGTAAAGTCATTTTAGTAATTTTCTGACTTAACATCCCATGATTAAATAAATTTCATCGGCCGAAGTTTGATTCCAACTCAAGAAAACTAGAATTTGCATGTCGTGCGGTATTTGAGAAATTATTCGTGGATCATGATTCGATTGAAAATAAATAATAAAAATGTGAATATTGGGTACGCGAAAAATATTACTTCTGTTTCACCACCCTGTTTTGAAGTGGGGATGGAAGGACGCGGAAGAGATGGGGCGCTGTCAGATGTGTTGAGGAAGGGAAACAGGGGACGGAAGTCTGAGCCTCAACGGGATCAACGAACGTGGAGTGCTTTCTGGGAATGGTCTTTGGTCCGCTTGTGGGGCCCATCCCCTGCCTCTTTGAATGAATCGGTTTAGGTCTTCCAGGTTTTTTCCGCATTGTTAAATTGTTTAATTAAATTGCACATTCATTAATTTTTTGTTCATTGCCATAAAATACTAGCAGTAATTTTTATAACGCAATCACTTTTAAAGAATTTACACCTTTTTCTTTCTTGCGGGTATTCGTCTGTTTGATATAATTAGTGGGTAATTAGAATAGATAATTTGGGACACGTGGCAGGTGGAGTCAGGGACAGGTGTGGGATTGCCCGTGGGCGCTGCGTGGGTTGTTAGTATGGGAGGGAGGGAGGGAGGGAGATAAGGGTATTCGTCGCCAATGGGCTGACGTGGCAATCACGGGGAGGCAGAGGGAGCCTTATCCTGCGCCGCGTGTCATTTATTAAAGATGAGTGCGGATTCTAAAAACCGATCATCGTTGGCTCGCTCGTGCGCCCTCCTCTTATGCTGCCAACAAAAATAAAGAAAGACACGTGTTGAGAAACACTCGCCCGGCAGCATTCTATGGAAGAATTCCTTTTCAATACATTCTTAATATTTTTAAGGGGATGGCAAAGCGGGAGTTGGTTCCAACGGTGTCCGTGCTACTGGTGTGTGGATTAGCCTGGAAGGTTATCTGTTTTTTATAGGGTCCAGTATTAAGGGCCCGTTTGTTTTACTGTCTTGGGAATATATTTTTTTTCAATTCTTAACAATGTGGAACGTGTTGAGCACTTTCTTTTTTTTAAAAAAAACTTCTGCTGCCTTCATTCAGCAATACGTAGACAAGTATCGTGAGGACAAAGTAAAAGGCGTAGTGGAGGAATATAATGAAATCGTATTATGAGCAGGGGGGTTAGGGACTTAATATTCTGAACATGAAAACATGGTGTATATGTATATTAGGGGAGGCGAGTAGGGTGAGGAGTAAAGCAGCAGTTGTGGAATGTGTGTATAAATGAAAAGATGGTTAGCAGGTAGGTAATGGGGGGAATGAGGGGCAATGATTGGGTAAATAGCGAAGCCGACAGGAGAGTGATGTTAGATAAAAGCAAGGGCCAAGGCGTTGACCTTGAGCACTGCATCTCACAGTCGCAACCACTCGCCCTACTTACATTCTCATTCACCACTCCCACTAAGCTTTTCATTATGACTGCTGCTACCTGCATTCTCCCAACACTACTTCCCTGCCTTTCAAATTTCAAACAAGGCTCATCGTGCCCTACAGGAACAAGTTGCAGCCACATCAATGGCTAATGGTGTCTTCCGTTCCCAAATAAGGCCGCTTCAGTGAACTTAGACTGATTAAAATGGAAACACGCTTCATCTTTATTCTTTACTTCGCCTCATATCTATTTATAACCAATGTCTTCCCCGTCAACACAAGATGTAACGGTTCAGTTTCTCTTGTTATTAATTTCCCATTCTCTTGTTGACGTCAAAACATTCACATCGGTCCTCGAATTGGACCAGTGCTGCCTAATGAGCCGAACTGGCCCATGGTACCTACAAATGTCTCAACTCCCAAACTAGGTCCCTACTCCCAACACATCCTCCACCCTCTAAATCACAAGTTAGACCCTTTATTGGGCTCTCATAAGTCTGTTCTTTTATAGTTTTAATTCCCTTAAAATACATCAATCACATTAATCGATATTCAAATCTTATTAAGAGAGGTGCTCATAATATTATTTCTAATAAAAAAATACTTATGTTTAGGAAACAAAAGAAAGTTTCTTAATATATTTCTCTTTATGTGAAGTTTAATAATGCTTTCTAATTGTCATAATTCATAAACAAAAGTTTTTAGTTTTTATTATAAAAAAAATACTGCGATTTTTCGGACTTAGTATAAGGGCCTATTTGAATAGACTTTTAGAAAAAGGCTTATAGAAAAAAAAGGCTTTTGAACAGTTTATGGAAAATGACTTATAGAGAATAGCTTATGGAAAAAAGTCATTCTGAATAAATGAGTATTTGGATAGTTATTATTAATAGGACTTTTATGATTAGTAAATTACTAAAAAGGATATAAGATAAAAATTAAAAAAAAAACTTAACCATGTTCATTTAGCTTCCCATTCACTGTGTCCATTCTGTCATCTTCTTCCCTTTTCTTCCAGCCACAGAAGCTTTGTCTCCCTCCTCTCTATATGACGGCGACCAAAATTCTAGAGAAGAGTTCCATTCAATCGTCTTCCTCCTCATCTTTGTCCCATTCACTGTTCGTCTGCTGCTCTTCACCGACAGTAAGCATAGATTGGAGAAGAGTTCATGCACTGGGTCACTAGAAACTCCGATGGCTACTACCTCTTCTTCACCAACGCCGAGAGTGCAGTGGTGGTAGAAGAAGAAGGCATGCGAAGTACAAAAGTGGCGATGGCACGGAAGAGAAGAGGGAGAAGAGAGGAGAGAGAGTGTGAAAAATAGGGGTAAAACAGTAATTGGGTAGTCTATAAGTTATTTTACTGTTCCAGAAACTATTCCTAATAGTTTATCTAAAACTATAGTTTGGTCCAAAAGCTCTTTTGGACAAATAAACCTGTTTGTTTTAAAATTTTTCCAAACTAAAGTTTGGGCTAGAAACCCTTTTAAAATTAAGATTTGGGGTTTCCATACAGGCACTAATATGAGATGGTAAACTATATTGTGTACCAACACGAACATCTATACATGCTATGACTTCCAAATTACAGCATCTAACATAAAACTTATTCTGTTGGAATATTCCAAATTTTGAGACAGAGAGAAAGCTCTCTCATCTATTTTCTCCCCATTTCAAAAAAGAAAAGGGAAGGGTGATTAACCGTTGAAAGTCCAAACCGGTAGTAATAGAAACGAAAGAAGGAAAAGCAAAACAACGTATGATTTTGTTTACATGTGGCAACGTTTCATTGTAGGTCATCGATTCAATACTGTTAAGAAAATCAATTAGAGAATAACATCTTCATATTTACACACTAATCTACCCTCACTTGAGGAAGATAAACTAACCCCACTTGGAGACTTTGAGGAGAGACCCAAGTTACCCTCTCCTTCACTATGGTGAAGATTATATAATCTCACACACTTAACCAATAGGCTAAGACCCTTTATATAAAATTAGAGTCATCTAGTAACCAAGTAATTAACACTAATCACCTAATTAATTCAACCTTCTAACACCCCCGCTCAAGTTGACACCCCTTAACTTTAGGTGTTCAACTTGCCAACACAACACACAAGGGAATAAGGTGAATTAGACCAAGTCACTCTCATTTTACAAAGTACAATATGAAAATTTCTTCAAAATTCTCTTCAATTAATACTTAAGTAGCAACTGCAACTTTCTTGATAACAATGGTCTCTGAATCCCATTCCACTCTTTGATCTGTTAGAGCTATAAATTTGAGATCTTGGCCTCTTAAACCCTTCCATCCATCTTAATTGATTAGATCCTTAACAACTTTTTTTCACACTGCTTCTGTTTTCATGTCCCATCACCTGTAATCGTGTCTTAATAGTATCCACTGGGGCCGTAATGCAGGATGCAGTTGCAGCAGCAATAATAACCCCAGCACCCTGAACTAATATTAATTTGTGCAAACTAGGAATGCCTTTCTCATGTTCAGTTCCACGTCCAACAAATCTCCAAATGAACTATTGGCTAGAACCATAACTTGCCCACCATACAGTGCCTGATGGTGAATAAGTCATAACTGATAGACCAAACCCTCTATACAATCCTCTATTGCCATCAGATCTTAACATGTTGCGAACAACATCCAAATCTCCACTATACCGAGCATGGCCTGAGTATCCTTGAACTATCATCTTTTGACTAACCACATCAATTGGAACAAACACTATTTGAGCCATAAATGATGATATCATATGCCTGCACCTCCATTTGCTAAGGCTGCCTGCGTGGTTTCAGATAGTCTGAATAGTTCAAGAACTCTTATGGCAGCCACCTTTGAGGTCTCTAGGGCAGTCATAAATATGATTCTGCCAGGAACTGAACCAGTTATGAATGTGCCAAAGCCTCTATAAAGACCAGGAAAGCCATCTGATTTAAGCAATCCTTTTAAAACAGAAAATGCATTTCTCTCTACAGAATCCTTTAAAGCAACCTGCAGTCTTGTTTTCAGAACAGAAACTGGGTAGAGGGCCACTATAATGCCTTAAAGATTCCAGCTCCAACTACATAAAATTTTGGTTTGTCTAGCTTATCCCAGTTAACCTCAGTCTGGCCAAAAGAATTAGGCCTCGAATCGGATGCAGCCATTTTACTCTTCCGATCCAAGATATCAAAGAGAGCAGATGGAAGACGAAATCATTACACACCGTAGCAAACTTCTGAAGAAGCAAATAAGGAAATCCGAAGTAGAAGGCTTATCAAATGCAAATGAGACAATGACCGAAGAAGGTGAGAGGAAAAAGAGCAGAAATCCCATTTTCTTGGAGCAAAAACAAAGATGATCTGAAGAACGATCTTTCTCTGAAAAAGGGTTGGTTTGGGGAACAAGAAAAAGGCTGCACTTACGCGGTTGTTTGGCAAAAATAAACGATAATTAGGCGAAAAACAGTGAAGGCGCCAACGTGGAACTTTGACCTGCTATGTATACACAGCAGAAATTCATGCCTTTATTTTCTGCTTCTTGAATCTCCGGCTGCCTATTTCTCTTCTTGTTGGTCTTCATTTCTTCATCGATTTTCTCTCTTCTTAGTGGCATCTTCTTAATTATTCTCTGTAATAAGAAGCAAACCAGAAGTACTCTCTTTTCAGATCTTGCTTTATCTGTATATATTTCTCTTCTTCTCAATGATGTTTATCTCTCATCAAGAAGCTGAGGATTGAATAAGCTGATGATCTTCATAGCCATGGAAGAAAGAAAGTGAAGACTGATCAGATGGATGGAGCAGAAGAGAGTGAAAGATCTGCTGATAAATCCATCATTCAAGAACTTGATTATCGGAGATTCAAGAAAGAAATTATGGGCTTCCGATTGTGAAGCCAGAATCAGACTCAAGGCTTCAACATTTTTGACCAAGGATGACTACTTTGATACCGTGTTAAGAAAATCAATTAGAGAAGAACATCTTCATATTTACACACTAATCTACCCTCACTTGAGGGAGATAAACTAACCCCACTTGGGGACTTTGAGGAGAGACCCAAGTTGCCCTCTCCTTCACTATGGTAAAGATTACATAATCTCACACACTTAACCAATAGGCTAAGACCCTTTATATAGAATTAGAGTCATCTAGTAACCAAATAATTAACACTAATCACCTAATTAATTCAACCTTCTAACAAATACTCTTTTCTTATGGGCATTCAAAGCAAAGTTTCCTGCCTCTTTTCATCTCCTCTCCCAACAGGCAACAGGGTATTCTCCTCACTCACACGTACGATGATGATCAATTCAACATCCCCACGTTGAATCCCAGCAGCTCACAGCGACAAGGTAAAAGGTTTTATAGTCTCTGCTTCTGTTAAAACTTATCGTGCTCCGTTTTAGCATACTCCTTAGTATTCAAGCATATGAAGTTAACGTCATTTCATCGCTTGTTTCCATGATGTAATTAATTCAGTTTTAATCTTGTGTTTTAGAGTTTCGCAATGCTTGCTTTATTGTTTCTTTCTCATTTATATCCTTATTCAACCACCTACAGTTATATCACATTCTCCCCTTAAACTATAGTTTTAAACAGGAGTATTATTCTAATACTTTACATTAATTACTACTTTCTTAATCCACGTGAAAAACCTTAAACCACGCAAGAATTAAAACGGAGGAAGTGACATAAACTATCGCAGCTTTATTGACGATGCCAAACAGAAACTTAGAGAACATAGTCGTCGCTGATTCTACTTGGCAGCTCCAACGACATGGATTAAAGTACAAATAGATCATTAGCTATAATTCTTATATATGACTGAAAGCCTTATGCCACATAACACCACTGCTATTATATGCCATACGAGATTATCAAAATCTTCATTGTCACTGATGGTTCACTGGAGCTGCAGGTTTCTCAGCCTGCAAATAAAAGGTTCAAAATACACAGTTAGATATAGCAATGTGAGAATCACTGATTTATTAGAGCAAGTGATGAGCAGTGACTGTTATTAGACAAGATGGTACCTTTTTTGGTCATCAAAGGCTGCAGTTTTTTTGTAATTGGGGAAGGGCACTCTCCCAGATTCTATGTGCTGAATGTCTCGGACGAGCATCTCATAGTGCCTCTTCACCTCCTCTGTTGTCTTCCCACCAACAGCCCTGGCAACATTGTACCAACGATCAGGAGTGTCCTTGTCGTAAACTGCAAGAGCCCTTTCGAAGGCTTTGTTCTCCTGGGCACTCCATGAACCAGAGGATGACATTGAGCTCGATGCCATTCTGGAGAATGAGAAGAATGTTGAAGAGAGCTGTGTATATAGAGTAAGACTTGAGAATTGAAAGAGCTGGTATGTGCTGAGACGTGGCAATGGCTTCTCCTTTTATAAGCAGAAGAGGAAGGGTGTAAAGTGGGGTGGTGCCAGTTGGCACTTGGCATTTGATATCTTGCTTAAATTTCAATGGAGTAGAATTTAGTGATATGTATCCTTAGGAGCCACAGAATGCAGCAGGACCAAGAGGATGAGCAGCAACATGGGAGAATCAGTATCTTCAAACTGTAAAACAAGTGACTAAAGTCTAAAACGATACCAGTTACCATGCTCATTCTTGATTCCCTGATTAAAACTCCTCCATGGGAAATTTCAAGATCGTGGATTAAACCTGTAATTCATTCTTTACGTGTTGTTAAGCTTCCAGCTTGTGGATCTAAGCCTGCCATTCACTGTATTTAGCTTGTAAGCCTCTTACTTGCACCAGTGTTCCAGTGGGTCCAAGCTCAAATCCAGGTGTGTATCAAACATCTATGTACTGTTGTTCTCAAGAGTTTGATGACAAACAAATCTCGTTTGTGATAATCATTGTGACAAGTGATCTTTGAAGGGTACTTGTCCTGAACAACCGCCCAATGCTCTAGCTGGCCTGTAGTGTCCGTACAATGATTATAGTTTTGTTCTTAACCCCAATGAAAGGTCAACATTGTTACCGGCTACTTTGTAGCTTCTGGGACCCCTTAGGTTCCAGATAACGTACGATAAGATCGTGTTTTTGGTTGAAAGCTTTAGGGAGATGAATCTTCTCTTCCACCCACCCATATCATCAGCTAAATAAGCGGCTATTTAAAAACTATGACCACTCGTACTTCTTTACTTTCCTTTGAACAGTAAACGTTCCTGGTTCATAGAAATCCTAACCTAGGTAAATTAATGGGAACATCTTGTATGGTGAGCAAGAGAGCACGTGCCTAAAATGATTAGAACATTTATAGGAAGCTGCATTTGAATGGTAATTCTTATTATTGTTCTGATGTTACAAACACTTTTTGGGAATTCACCAGAATTAAATACAGTACCGCTGTATATGCATGAGGTACATCGTCATTGTCAATGATCCTTTTCATTTGGTCAATAATCTTTTGTCTTTTGCTGTTAGCTCTGGCCATTGGCTTGACCTGGAGCACAAAATATAGACTTTAGGTTTTCCCACTGATGTTTAAGATATGATTATAGCCTGGAGAAAAATATCTTTACCTGCTAAGTTTAGCCATGCCTCATGCTAAAAGAGTACCTAGTGAAATTTGCTTTTTTGAGGTGAACAGGCATGGCTGGGGTTTGGCTGGTCCATTCAATTATTTGGATTTTGTACCTGTAAGTATGGAGCTTCCATAATGACATTATAAACTGATATCTGATTCATCATGGCGAAGAAAATACTAAAAATTTGTCAGAAATCTTCAATGGCCTTGTTACCAAAAGTAGTCAGGAGTTTGCATTTTAGGGATATAATTAACTCCATAGTTATGTTCTCTGAAGAGCTTCAATGTAGCACTAGATCACTTGACTTGCTAGAATTAGTACGTTAAAGAAAACAAAGAAAGCTTTGTAACATTAGAGATTCAGATGCTGGAATAATACGTTAAATGGTAAAAATGAGGGAATACCAGTGACGGTGAAGATGAGTATCTATGTGGAACAAGGGATAAGGCTATATTCATTCCAGAAAAGCATCAGAATAGTCCGATTTTAGAGGCCGGTGAAATGAGATACTGTGGTGTATGTGGCTTTAGCTATCAAGTTGATATAGATTGACCCTACTCTATATATACCTATATATGCTAATATCTAGCAACTGGGCCTTACACTAATCTTTTCAAAAGTTCCAAAAACCAATCCATAATATTCGGAGGTGCCTCATAGTGCAAAGACTTCTCGTCTGGTTCAGTTAATGGTTAACTAGTATGTGAATTCTTAATTTAAAATTTGAAGTGAGTCGCTTAAGGAATCTAAATCCAGAATTTTGTTTTCCCAGTAAAACAGTGAATGTTTCAATCAGCGTATCTTTGTAATATTTGGGTATAATTGCAACAGTGTTGTGAAATCAATGTAGCCTGAGTCAAGTTGTATGAATGGTGTCTCTAGAAGCGAACCAAGATGGTAGGCGGTGATGATTGGCTGAAAATTACAGGGATGACTTTTGCAGAATCTTGAAAGAAAAAGTGTGGTTGAAGATTTATTCTCCCACCTATTTATGGAATCCTTATCACCCAGTTTGCCTCAATTACACAAAGGAATATATGGAATATGGACTGTTCCACTCGCATTGGGGGAATTTTTTTTTTTTCTCTTTCAGTGGTCCTTCAAAACCAACTGAGAAGTTGAATCCATGCTTATTCTCTCCATAATTGGATGGTTTCGTTGATAAGTTTGTTGACATGGGTAGTTTGTGATGATCAAGCCGTCTGATATTATTGCAGAGCAAGGAACCTATAGCTCCATGGGGGAAGGAACGAAAAGAATCGGGCATCGAGCCGCTAAAGCGTAACTGAGAAAGGTTCAGCTTGATGAAACATTTGGTCAAATGTGGACACGATGAAGTCATGAAGATACAGAGCAACAAAGCATAACAGAGAATATAGAAGACTACCAGAGTATGAATTGGAGAAGTATTTCTGTTTTTTTTTACCTGCGCAAATTTTTTGAAAAGGGTTGGGCAGTTCGCCTCCTTAGATATTAAACGCACTTTAAATAATCACTTGTCTCATATATTCATTAGCTGAACCCATAAATGATGGGTGAAAAATTTCTGTTTTTTTTTTATAAATAAATTTTTTGAAAGGAGTTAGACTTACCTACTATTTAAAGGCAGGGCGAAGTCTCTCTTCTTTTTAGACGATACTAATATTGGGTAAAGCGAGCCGTCAATTATCCTCAAGCTTAAACCTAAGAGTTATGATACTTCTCAAATATTGTGACTGGAATTATAATAAAATTATATTTTTTAGGGACTAAATATATTATAAATAATGGCACGTTTTACTCTTGCCAAAATCTATAGACAATGGGTCGAAGAATTTCTCTTTTGAGGAATTTTTTTTTGTTGCCCACCCGGTTCACCGGAGCTTTGTCCCGACTATATCCGGATCCGACCCATGTCGCGCACCTGGCTATAGTAGGTGAGTCTCCCAACGGGGATTTTCTGTGTACACTAAGGCTCGAACCCGAGAACTCACTTAAGCGATATCGAGTCGCTTACCACTCGGACTAACCCCATAGTTTTTTTTTGAGGAAATGATTAGCAGAGAATGAGCGAGCCCAACTTGAATGGGCTAGCTTTGAAAGTATTCGGGCTCAGCCTATTTTAATGGTCAGGTTCAGCCTGACGTTGTTGGTTGTTTTTCCGGTACAAACGTTCTTGTTTTTTAAATACAGAGAATCATGGGAATGCACATAAGTCATATCCTGTGAAAGGGGGCTTCTTGCCCAGTTTGCTTACATTCAATATTTCCCCGCATGATCCATCACTATGAAATTAATATGGCATTTGTTAACGAGAGTTAGAGAGTTAGCATAAATAATATAGAATAGATTTATATCCTATAATAACGTAAATTTAATTTTATCTACCGTTGACCTTAATAGAAGACTCGTGGAACTCACCTAAATTTTTGTATAAAAAAAGAAAATGGCTCCATTTGTTATATAACACAGTCTGGTTTCAAACTTGAGCCCTGATCTGTCCTTTACGCCTTCCTCTCAACCTTTCTGTTTTGTCCTTTGCATCCAAATACTCGTTTTCTTTTTCTTTTTCTTGCTCATTTTGTATTTATTATCAAAATATAAAATAATTACCTTGATTTAAATTACAATCACTTTAGACTCCAAAAGATTTACATTCAAATAAAAATGATTACCTTGATTGAAGTTAGCTCTCTTACATAATCAATAGCAACAAATGCACAAGGCACTTTCAATTTTTTGTTGGTTGTTTGTGGTGGGGGGGGGGGGGAGTGTTTGAGATTTACAGAGAACAAAGTCTTCTATTGGTCCCATGGGTTAATACCGGATTCTACTTGCAACATTATGGACAGAGCGTGTAACGGTCGAGTACTGAGACTCGCATCAAGCTCCATGGCATTGACCACAAAGTTCGTGCTTTGAGTAAACCAAGATAACATTCTGGGCCAAACCTGATAATCCTTAAACTTGTCCACTGCAGCCATCCTCCATAATGTCTCAGCTTTTGCAGCCATATACAGGGAGTCACCAGGTGGTCCAAGTCATTAGTTAACATCCAAATGACATGTATATGTGAGCGTCCGTGTGTATTGAGAAGCAATCACTTTGATGTCTTTTCCGTAGGGAGATGATGGTGTTCGGAGTAAAAAAATGGGATTATTGCCACGTGTAAATTCCCGATCACCAGTTGAATATAAAAATTGATAGTGTCATATACCCCCCTTTATCAAACATTGTAGAGTCTACACTTGGAACCTCAAGATTTGGCCAAGATCACATGATACAGATTTTAAGATGATACATAAACATTTGGCTGGTTTTTGTACATTCAAAAGACAAATTAATCAATCATGTTCAGGCATGGATCCTGAAGCACACGAACCCCAATGCATAGGCAAAAGGAGAAAGCGAACAACGTTAGATCCCATTTGGTTGTGCGGAAAGGGAGGATGATGGTTGAGTTTGAGAAGCCTTGTCTCTTCTGAGTTCCTTGACAACAGCAGCAAGTGCCTCAGGATTGACTCCCAGGTCACACAGAGCCATCAGAACAGAGAGAGTGTGACGGTCCAGACCCGTGTCCAGTATATTTGACATATGGAATGCCAGCTCTAATGATTCCCGAGCAGTTCTTGCTTCTTCTGGGTCCATACTTCTAACCTGACGTTTTCCATTTGTGTACGATTAGCTTATTCATCAATTTCATAAAATTAAGATATATCTGCAGCCCATGGCTTAATTTTGTTTCCTTACACCTGAAGAGACCTCTAATCAGATTGATGAATTGTAAACAGATGTTCTGATCCAAGAGATTCGAATTCTGTTATTCTCATGAGCATGTTCATACGCTGATTTTGTTGACAAAGAAACCCAGGAAGGAAGATTATTTAAGGGGGGAAAACAATAAATGGTAGAAGACAAAAATTTCAGATCGAGTAGTGCAGATGAGAGGCGAGAAATGAAAAGCCAAAACCTAGATCATCTCTAAAACGGTCGTGCCAAATCCCAAAATCAAGGCTGGTGATGAGTGAATATAGAAATAGCGAATTACAAAAATGTGAGGAAACATACCGGTAATGTGTGGATCTGGCGAAGCTAAGATGGAGAGCGCCCAGTAAACCACCGGCGTGAGAAGGAGAACAGCCGAGGACGATGATATTGGTGGGCGGAATACTTATAAACTTGGTCGACGGAGGAGGTTTAGAGGGCTAGACCTAGAACAGATCGCTCCCGACTGATAGTGTTTCAGAAAGAATCTTGCGTAGGGTTGAAGATGAAGCGTGGGGAGGGGGAATCTGATGGATGAATCGGAGAAGTTGAAGTGGCGGAATGGGCCGGCCAATTACTTTTAAGCTATGTGGGCTGAGCCCATTTGGAACAATAGCTTCATAAGAAACACTTTGCCTTTGGAAATGAGAGGGAGTAGAGCGAATCAGAGTAACTCTACGTGGATGACCTATAATAATAGGTTACCCACCAATGTTTGGAGGAGTAAATAGTCTTCAATCTCGTCAGTTTGTCCTTATTGTAATGCTGCTGAAGATGATATTTTACATATTATGAGAGATTATATTTATGCTAGGCGACTTTGGACCAAGCTTTTATCACCGAGGTTTACTAATTCTTTTTTTGCTGCCCCTCTTCGTGATTGGTTTGTATTAAACTTAAAAAGAAATTTGGGCACTGTAAGTAGAAATTGGAATACTATTTGGGGTGTTACTATTTGGAAACTTTGGTTGTGAATAAATGATGATGTTTTCAATTCAGGTGAAGGAAGACCTTTGCAACCTGAAATCATTATCTTGCGCACATGAAATAACTATACCCAAGTTGGTGACAGTGATGATCAAAGTTTTGAGCTTCATACAAATAGCAGGTGGAGACCGCCACTATTGGGCTGGTTTAAAATTAATGTTGATGGAGCTATGTCTTTTTCTAGAAACATTGCTAGTTGTGGAGGACTAGTAAAGGACAATGCCGGTAATTAGAGAATAGGTTTTACTCATTTTCTTGGAAACTGTAGCACTTTTGAGGTGGAATAGTGGGCTATATATAAAGGTCTCATTTTGGCATGGAATTATTGCTGCAGGAAATTAATTATTGAATCATATTCTAAGTCTCTTATCGAAATGCTGCATCAGGAATATAACTACTTTGGTAGTTTATTACTCGTACAGATTAAGCAGCTTTTGAGCAACCCTTGGGAGGTAAAATTGTAATACATTACAAGGGTGCAGAATAACCTTGCTGATGCTCTTGCAAAGGAGGGCTTATCTAAATCCTCTATCATTAACTTATGCCCGTTATATTTGAATAGCTTACTAGTTTATGAGTGTTCGGGGTTAAATTTTTTATTAGTATAAATCATTTTATTTGGGCTTTAGCCCTCTTTTTGTAATAAAAAAAAAAGAATTTATAAAGTGATCGGTCAATATTATATTTTTGTCCCTCTTAGTATCTTTTATTATTAATAACTGCTTAAAATTTAATCCTTTTATTATTTAGGCCTATGGGATTTGGGCACTAAGTCCTCTCTTATAATAAAAACAATATTGATCCGTGGCATTTATAAAACGAAGGAGTCAATTGCTAAAGTATATGTTTATTTTTTTTTTAAAATTTATATCAAGTTTTATTTTAATTTTTTAACTTTATAAAATATACTTTTAATTTTAAAATTCTAACACAGTTAATTTGACTTGATAAAAAATATTGACTCGATAAATTTAAATAATAACTGTATAATTAAACATTGATAAAATATGATTAGAGTTTAGTCTTTTAATATAATATTTTTATATTTTAAATAATGTAAACTAAAAAGATTTAAAATAAAATCAATGAGTGATTTTTATGAGTTTTTTAATGAAAAATATAAGATAAAAATGTAAAAAATATTTATGTTCAAGTTAAATAAAGATATTTAAAAAAATATAATAGCATAATAAAGTGAGATTAGAAAATTTGTCGAAATTGATGTAATGAACTAGATCTATATTTTTTCTTTATATTAAAAGATTAAAATCTAATTATGTATAATCATCAATTAAATTTGCTTAGTAATATTTTTTGTTAAATGAGATTAATAATGTTAAAATTATAAGACGAAAAATATATTTTATAAATTTAGAGTATTAAAATTAAACTTAATACATCGAAGTCTCGTCCTAATATACTTGCAAAATTCTCTGTCATGCCAATGTAAGAAGTGCAAAAATCACACTTCATAGTTTGATCCTGCTCTGAATTTATATCAATCAACACGAATGGGCACTTCCAGATGCATGGATTTTAATCTGAGATCGTATTTGACACATCATCGGATTCAATTAAAAAAAAAATTGATCCGTTTCAAAGAAGTACTGGAATTTAAATAAAGAAGTAATTAAACTTATCCCGGAGTATCTAAATGTTTCCCAAAATCAAAGAACTTGAATTGATTGGGTATATATTTAACTCTAATACTGCGGATGAGATTGGGCGTTGAATAATTGGTTTTGGTTTTGGTCTTGTAGGAGGCAGGCACATTGTTCAACAATGGCATAATGAGCAATAATGTCTACTCCACACAACCAATCCTCAGAAATCGATTTCACTCTGAATCAGAATGGAAATCCTTCGTCACCCTCCGGCGAGGCAACCACTGGTGAAGCGGACGTGGCAGCTCAACCCCATCACCAGGAGGGCCGGATGAAACAAATGGAAAATTATTTCTGACACAATGAAGGGAGAGATCAGATGAACCCTACGACGTACGGACAGCCATACTCACTGTAGCAATCTTTATGGCGACGGCCACCAATCAGGTCGGGCTGCATCCCCCCGACGGTGTTTGGCAGGACAACAATCTCAACGTGAACCCCAAACAGCGAGCTGGGGTTTCAATCATGGGCACCAATAGTGATGTTACTTTTGCATGGTTCATGTTTGGGAACACACTCGGCTTTTTTTCCCTATCTACATGATCGACTTCCTCATCCGGGGCTTCCCGCTCCGATTGGAGCTCACCGTCGCTGAGTGTGGAATGGCATTCACTTATTGCGCCTCCATGGCCGCCATCAGACCCAGCAGACATCTCGGCTATGCTTTTAATGCCTTCTCCTTTGTTCTTCCCATCTCCCTACCTTACATAGTTCCATTTTTGAGGGACTCAAATATGCTTGCTCGCAAAATAAAAAACATTCAAAGGCTTCTGCGCAAGCGATAGGCCCAGATGATGATAGGAACCCGAGTTACAACTGAGCTCAGATTGATTTGAGTCAAACTTATAGCTTAGTCGTATATATGTTGCTTGTTTTGTTGTCTCCCTCTCGAGTATGTGCTTATGCCTGTCTATCTATTTCTGTTTTCATATATATATACACACACACACACACACATATTACTACTGTCCTTAGAGCAAATTTTTAATATAAATGATACTATAAATTAGTCCGGAGGATATACTTTGTCTCTCCTGCGATTTTGAATTGTTTCTTCCCGTCCATCGGGACAAAATAAAAGAAAGAAAGATCACGGAGCATTGTATAGCTAATTAATAATTGTTCAGCTGTTCTCTTGTTATTATTAATACATACAATCTCGAAAACTGTTTTTTTTTCTTATTTTGTTTAGCATGTACTCACTAATCGAATCTCAGCTTGCAAACTTATCTACTTGCATTCTAGCACCGGCATTCGGTAGAGCTTGCCATGTTATTACGATAATGTTTCATGGCTGCAACATTATTTGTAGCTGCACACATATTTGTGACCGCGATCTCAGTGTCAGATGTTGATAAGATGAGCAGCTTGCCAGAAGCAATATGCCGGTTACATTACCGTGGACAACAAGAAGCAGAGCGCTCTGTTTTACAACTTTGTAGAAGCAGAGTAGACCCTGCTTCCAAGCCTCTGGTTGAGAGGATGTTGCTTTTAAGGATAAACCAAGATGGTTTCTCGGTTTCCTGTTCTTTGGATATTGAAGGTCCTATCTTGCAGCTGGAGCTTCCGTTGAGCATGGTCCTTTCAAACCGAAAGGAAACGTTCTCGTGCAAAATTATTGTATTTAGAACAAAGGTGAGCCCAACTCATCAGCAAACAACATAAAACACTGTAATTTGAATCCAAATTGCTGGTTGATTTTCTCCTCATAACAGAGGCACATACGCTATACCTGGAATCACTAGCCGGAATTGGTTTCTCTTACTCTGCCCACAAATCTTTCTTTGAACTTGTCACAGATGAAATTACGGTCCCTTCGTTCTATTAATTTTGCGCATACTAGAATCTAATTGGCATTAAAAAAAAATTAGGGACAGTGATGAAGAGGAAGAACTCAATAGACTTTAGTTTCCTTGATATCTCAGGATCCGTGCGGTAACTAGATCAGACTTCGGAAAGGAAAAAAGATAAAGGATTGGCTCAATTTTGTTGTTTAGTTTTATAGAACCCTTTATAGTAGAGACGATCCATCCGAAAATGGAAGGAATTATCACCTCTGTCACGGAGAAAATCAATTGCAAACGGTTCGATACCTGGTTGAGCTCGATGGCGGAGATGAGTCCATTCTTGTTCTGATGGTAGAGGCTGACGGCGTCTTGGACTCCGGGTCTGTTGCCGCCGCGTTGGAGACAGCAGAGAAAGTTAGAAAGGACAGAGAGATGGGCGTCGAATTCCTCCATTTGGGCTTCGAAGCCCACTGCGAGAGAAGAGCCCAGAACTCAGGAATATGGTTAAGTACGGGCCTTGGTCCATGCCTTTTGCAGAAGATATATTAATTTGAGGATTATATCTCCAATATTCTAATCGCTATGTTTAGGGAGATATCCTAATTTTTAGGTGTCTAAGTTTATGTCTGAGGAAAATAGACGGCTCGCTATACCTGACATTGATATCACCTAGGAGGAAGGGAGACTTTATTCTGCTTTTAAATCATGAGTAAGTCTAACTCCTTCTAAAAAAATTTTATAAAAAAAAAAAAAACTACAATAATGGCATCAGTTTTTTTTGGGGGACCTGCAAAATGGCTGTCCCCATCTTCCGACAATGGGGGAAATTAAGTTAGTGCGTGTTTGGGAGGTCACGGTGATCCAGCAATTCAAAATCAGACATACGTTGTGCCGTTTCGGGCATTTCCTGGTGTCACAAACTCTCAAAGTCAAAACTCTCTGCCTTGTTCAATCAGCATCTTTGCTGATTAATAAACTTATGTTATCACGTGACCGGCATGTGGCCCATTGCCAAGTATCAACAAATAAATTACCTTATCGCCTCATGTGTCGTGTATTGTGAACGCTGCACCCCCACCCACTTCCCATTCAATTATTTTATACTGTTCACACTTCTGACTTCGCCCTATGTGGAGATCACCATGAGCCTTCCCATTCATTTCCTCCCTGCCACAAATCAATTTCATCAATATTTCAACTTAATCATATGTACACATAACCTTACCATTCATTAATCCTTTTTAGTTATATTAATAACTCATTTACCATTAATTCACACCGTATCTGGCCGGCCTTTGTTCTTCACGCCCGAATTTCGCAATCTCTGCCCTGAAATCTCAATTCTTTTTGTCTCACACACTTGCATTCTACTTTTTATCATTCCCCCCATAAAAAATAACGATATGTCAATTTTGATTCTCGGTTCTTGTATTTCACACTCACTTTCCCATTCGATAAGGATGCGCATAAACTACACAACCTCACGTCAGGCAGTAGTCAGATGTTGATCCAACCATCCATCCAACCATGTCTTTCAAAAGGAGATCCCGCCATCAAGAAAAGGAGAAAACACCAATTATTTTTTAAATTTATTTCCTATAATTTAAAATACACCTATGGTTGAACCCACACAACAAGCGCATCCCAATACCTGTTATTTTCCCCCCCACAGAAGCTCCTTGGAGGACGAATTGAAATTAGATTTAATGGAAATTACACGATTGGTACCCCACCCCAATCCAGATTTAAAAGGACCCACTTGTATGCATAATGCTTGCTTCTATTCTAAGGGCATATGATTGCTTTTGTAGTGTAATCGGTGGGCGAACCCGCTCCATTAGTAAAACGTAAGCAACACCAGTGGCTCAGTGCGATCGAGAGGACATCAGAACCCGAATCTCCCGAGCCAACTCTAAAAGGGTCAGACAAAAAGAACCCCAAAAAGAGCTGATGTAATAATTTTCTCACATTACCCCAAGATCAACGATAAATCAAGTGGACAAGACAAAGCACGCGTCTTCCTTGGACTATGGGGTCGACGACAAAATATTCTTCTAGGCGTTAATTTAAATGTTCCAAATTCAAACACTTCTCTTATTAATGCTTCATCTTCGTCACCTGTTCATACAGAATAACAAAGAAGGCAAAACTCAAAGCCAATCTCTTCAGAGCTCACCATGTCATCAAGACCATTTCCCATGGTTGGGACAATATTATTTGTTGTTGCACAAATATTTGTGACAGCAATTTCAGTTTCAGAGGGTGATAAGATCAGCAGCTTGCCGGGGCAGCCGCCGGTGAAGTTCCAGCAATATGCCGGCTACATTACAGTCGACGACAAGCAGCAGAGAGCTCTGTTTTACTACTTTGCAGAAGCAGAAGTAGACCCTGCTTCCAAGCCCCTGGTTCTCTGGTTGAATGGAGGTATGCTTTTACGGATAAATCAATATGGAAATACACAAATATTTTGGGTCTCTTAAATGAAAGATGCAATTAAGATGAATGGGTTTCTCGTTCTTGGGGTTTTGAAGGGCCTGGCTGTTCGTCTCTTGGAGCTGGAGCGTTCGTTGAGCATGGGCCTTTCAAACCGACCAAAACTGGTCTAGTTAAGAATGATTACAGTTGGAACAAAGGTTAGTACAAGACACCACAACAGCAACCAATATAAACACTGTAATTTGAATCCAAATAGCTGATTGATCTTCTCCTCGATGCAGAGGCAAATATGATATACCTGGAATCACCGGCTGGAGTTGGCTTCTCTTACTCTGCCAACAAATCTTTCTATGGCTTTGTCGATGATGAAATTACAGGTTCTTTCACTCAACTAATTTTGGGCATGCTAGAATCTTTTTTTCCCTGTCTGAACATGCTAGATTCTAACTGGCACTGTTAATGATAAATGGTAGAAACTAGAATTCAAGAGGCATTAGTTTCCTTCATATCTGAGAACACGTTTGGTTACTATAATCGGAATTTGGAAAAGGAAAGAGAAAAAACATTACCTCAATTTCGGCGTCTAGTTTATAGAACCCCTTATGGTAGACGGGGCTCCATTCCCACCCATGTCTTTATTTGCTGGAGAGGCGAATCCATGCGAAAATGGAAGGAATTATCGCCTCTGCCACCGGAGCATAATAGTGGGAAAACACACTCAACGGAGCAAATTAATCACTAACGGTTCAGAGACTGGTTGAGCTCGATGTCGGAGATGCGGCCATTCTTGTTCTATTCGTAGAAGTTGACGTTTCATTGCATTAATAAAAAATATTTTTTCTACTAATATATGAAACATTGATTTACCATCTCCAAAAATATTATTTTCATCCTCAAAATTACTTTTTACTTCAGATTCTATTCTATTATTTGAGCAAATAGCCTCTTAGATTTTGTCCCAGCGTAACGTTGAAAGTATGAGTAACCTATCTCCATTCTTACGTATTTTGTTTGACAGCGAGGGATAATCTTGTTTTCCTTCAGTGTTGGGTCAACAAGTTCCCACAGTACAAGAACAACGATTTCTTTATCACTGGCGAAAGCTATGGAGGTAGTTATCAGAATAAATGAGGACACGCTCTAAAACTGTGAAGCCTAACACATTGTTTATTCTCAGGGCATTATGTTCCTCAACTTGCGCAGCTGATTGTTCAAACTAAGACTCCGTTGAATCTGAAAGGGATCGCAGTGAGTATATATAGGGGGAAATAGCTAGTATGCACTCCCAATAAATCTTTATTATGAAGTGCTATTAACAATTTTAATGTAGAATGAATTTGAATATGCCAAGAACTAGTTATTGATATGCTGATTTGATGCAGATAGGGAATCCTCTGTTAGAGTTCAACACCGATTTCAACTCAAGAGGAGAATATTTTTGGTCGCATGGACTTGTATCAGATTCAACTTACGAGAGCCTGAGGACGGCATGTAACTATTCCCAGATTAGGAGGCAGGCTCAGAGCGGAGCTCTCACTCCGGTTTGTGCAGGAGTGGCTAAACTAATCTCTAGTGAAATTGGTAAATATGTTGATAAATATGACGTCATTAGTGATGTCTGCTTGTCCACAATAGATCAACAATCTCTTCTGTTAACCCAACTGGTGATTAAGCTTCACTAATCATCTTTTCCTTTCTCGTCCTCTTGAAATACTTGTGAGGTTACGTTGTTGTTTTGGCACTGCAGCAAGAGACGCAGAAGATAGATGTCTGTGAAGAAGATGAAACGAATAATTACCTGAATAGGAAAGATGTACAACAAGCTCTTCATGCTAAGCTTGTAGGACTCTCCACATGGTCTATTTGTAGCGAGTAAGTTATGTTTACAATGAAGCAAACAAACCAATAATAAATCTTGACCAACACTTCTCATCTGTAACTATTTCCATGCTATTATGCAGCGTTGTCAAATATGATATGCAGAATCTAGAGATACCAACAATTCCCATCCTTGGACAACTTGTTGGGTCAGGCATTCGAGTTCTGGTATATAGGTAATTGAGTTTTTTTTTTTTGGTTTGAAATTAATCTGCTAAGATTCGTCAAAACAAGATTTGATTGTTTAAGAACAATTGCATACACAGTGGAGATCAAGATTCGGTGATTCCACTAATTGGATCGCGAGCTCTAGTGAATGCACTGGCCAAGGAAATTAGATTCGATACGACTGTGCCCTACAGAGCTTGGTTTGAAGGCAAACAGGTTGATATCTTAATTACGCCAATTAAGAAATGCGCAATCTTTAACTTTTCTTAAATTCTGTCCGTCCGTCCATTGAGATAATTAATTTTTGGTTGTTGCTATGTTATTGAAGGTTGCGGGATGGACGCAAGTGTATGGAGACATCTTATCATTCGCCACAATAAGAGGGGCAGCTCATGAAGCTCCGTTTTCACAACCAGAGAGATCGCTCGTACTGTTTAAAGCATTCTTGGAAGGCAAACCACTTCCTGAATTCTCTTCGTCATGAATATTTATCACAAACTGATACATCTATTCGCTATATTCAGCAACGCAAACAAATAAACTCCTGCGGGAACTTGTTATAGCTAAACTCTTAATTTGTACACTTTTCTTTACCTCTTTATATATTTATTTCGAAATTCAACAAAAGTAAGCCTCGGTCTTAAATTCTGCTGTCATGGACTCCTGGACTATGGGGTCATTACAAAAATATTCTTCCTGCCGGCGTTAATTCATGTGTTCCAAATTTGGATTATATAACCATCGGTCAAGTAAACTCTCCCACAAGCTGCTGATGCTGTGAGCCAAGGCAGATTTGGATTTGGCCGGTGGACCAGGCGGCGGCTGAAAGGGAATGAAACGAAAAAAAAAATGGCAGGATCGTATTGGAATATTTAAAAATTGTGATAGGCAATTATGTCAAGGTTAGAGCAAAGTTTGTCACCAGGAACCCCCCCATTTTAGAAAGAAAAATTATATTTAAGTCCTATATAAAACATCTAATTACAGAGAAGTCTTAAGAAATCATCAAACGATTATGAAATCTTATATAATTTGGGATTAATTTTTTCGTATTGTGAAATGATAGAACTGCCCTTTTTGAAAAGAAATAACTTAAGCAATAGGAATAATAATTCTATAGGGAAAAAATAATAACTCACGTAAGAAGAAAAAAAGCTAACAACTTAAGCAATAGATATGATAACTCTCAAAGAAAGGAATGATAACTGGAGACAAAAAATAATAATTGAGATATTTTTTTAAAGATAATTCTGTCATTTAACAATTCAAAAAAATTAATCTTAGGTCGTGTAAGACTTCACAGCCATTTGATAATTTGATGAGACTTTTTATAATTAAATTTTTTATATAGGATTTAAATATAATTTTTTTATTTTAGAAAGGTGAAAGAAGGGGGAAGGGCCCTCTACTCCAAAAACCCTCCAACCAAATAGGCCTAATGAGTGAGCTCAGGTCAGGGGATTTAAGAGCCTCTCAAAATCCTTCTTCATTCATAAAGACCATTCCAAAAAATCATATATCGCTTAGGAGGTTGAGAAATTTCACCTTATTTTTAGATTATAAGTGAACTCAACCCTTTTCTACAAAAATTATTTAAAAAACAAAATTCTTCTTTATTTAAATATTTTTAATGAATCGTTGCAGCTCAGATTGGGCCAGGAAAGGTCGTGCCAGATTAAATGGGCAACTCTAGACCCATGCGTACCTACCAATCATGGACCCCAACGGCCAACATCACCTGCAGTGTCCTGGAGGAATGGTGAAGATTGAGACGCATCCCTGAAATTAGAATATGCTGAAAGAAACCCACCTGAAACTGTGCCTTTTCTTTTCTTGCTTATTGGTGTGGATCCTTAGTGACTAGAAAGAACTGGGGAGTTCAATTCAATTTTATTTGAATTGGGATTACTAGCACCAGTTGTTAACCTGATTAACGTAAGATATTGTTTTCAACGACGCCTCGTTAAAATAAACCTGAGTATTCACGTTCTGACTTTCAAATAGCGTGTACGTTAATGATTGAGTTTGAGATACATAGGGCATGGAGTAGAAGGTGGATGTGGGATCCGGCAAAAGTAAAACAAACGGCATCGCACATCTTCACATGATCTTGTCACATTCCCCCTTCAATTGCCTTATTGTCAAAACACCATCTTTCGAAAAGCTTTCGCCAAGTAGTGTATATAATTAATTATAGAAAAAAATATAATAAAAACCCTTTTAAAATTTAAAAAAATAAAAAGAACCTATAAATTTAAAAAATAATAGATTATAACTCATACAATATGATTTATAATATGAGCAATGGTTTTAACAACTTTTCCTAAAATATTTACAATTTTCTATAACAATATACCTGCAAGTAATTAATTTTGGATTTATAACTGCTACAATAAAATTTATGACTTGAGCAATACTTTTAACCACTTTCACTAAGACATTTACTATTCCCAGTAACAACTGAGTTACAATTCCTTTAGTCATTTATTATTCCTGTAATGTGATTTACTATTTGAGTAATGATTTTGACCTCCATTAGACCTTCCTCCTCACTGTTCATCTTCTTCCTCGCCCTTACTGTCGACGTGCACTCTTAGGGATTTACGAGTTGGTTGGAAGATGGGGACAAGCCGTCGCTGTCGATACTTTTGTGTTACTAAAGTCATACTATATGAGAAATCTGAGTTCAGAAGGTCCAACAAGCAGATCTCTCCCACGTTGAAATCCACTAGCAAATCTGCAGATGACGGCTCTTGATAACGATCCTTCCTTTCGGTGTTGAGTAATTCTGTTATATGGTCACAGTCAGTCGCCATGAGCAACATCCACCAGTCAAAATGTCTTAGCTACTTTAGACTTAGTCATCTAAGAGTAATAAATATTTAAAAAAAAATAGTCAAAATTATTGTTTAAGTCGTAAATCCCATTATAAGAATAGTAAATGACAAATTGACAATTTTATCTTTTACCTTAAATTTATAAATGACATATTGGGTAGGATGTCTAATCTATCTCTTTTGAAATTTAGAGGCTATTTTTTTCTTTTTTTAATTTTTAAAGTGTTTTTATTATCCCTTTTTCCTTAATTATATTATATGACAACTTTCCATGGCTTTCGTGCGGCAGTCGATCCAGAAATGAAAGCGAGCCACAACATAATCATTCCTACTAAGAAAGTAATCTGCTTGTTCACTGAGTTCATCTCTCCCACCCTCTTTTCATCCATGGCCCACGTATATCACCTTTTTCCCTTCATTCATACTTTTGTATTTCTCATATCATCATTTCGTCTGTCATCATCTTCAATCTATTCCAATTCCAAATACGGCTTCATATATACTCGCTACTTCATTTTCTATACCACTTCCACATTATATACATAGCAAAAGATATACAGTATAATATATTTCTGTGACTTAGCTTATTCATTACCTCACTAATATTAATTAAAGTGCTGAACATGCTTGCTCCTTCTTTTTTGACCCAAGTATCTGAGAACTTGGTGTGAACTAGGGCATCATTATGCGAGTAATTAGTGAGCCACCATACTCATTTACCACATTAAATCTTTGATGGAGAGTCTAATCACGATTAGCTAGTTTCAAGCAAAGCACGTTATTATTTGTCAAAGAAATCAACTTTGTTGAAATCCCATTGCCATGCCTGCTTAAATTTCTATACTCCTCCCATGTTAATTAGTTTTTTGGAAGTTTAACGATCAAGGACGTAACTGTGATTTTTCCCTCTGTAAGAAAATTAAAGAAGGTATTCATCAGATGATGTAACATGTGCGGACACAAAATGACAAACATATGGGACTGACGGACTGATCTAATACATTTGACAAAGGAAAAAATGGAGGCATTTGTTCAGGAAAATATCAGTTTCAAATTATTTATTCCCACTTAAAACATATATATATGATATTTATCTCGAACCTTTTGTTTGCCATATGCAGGTACGGGTCAGTAGCCAGTATGGTATTGTTCTCTTCTCTGTTTGAAACTTGAAAGTTGCTACGTAGGCAATAGGCGACATTATTTTAGGATAGAAAACGATGGTGTGGGCAAGTTACTTAAAAATAAATGCGCCCAACATGTTGCTCATTTCACGCTGCATTTATTGTAATATAATTGATTCCGTATCAAAAAGCTTTAACTGGAATTCTCAATATCACTCCATAGCTCATATATAAATATAAAATCTGTGTTTGTCCTGTTAAAAATACCTACAGGAGCTGGTCATGGTCAATATCAATAATGCTTCTGCACTCATATGACGCAACAGTTCAACAATTCGACTGTTTTCTGGACCGTCAAATTAATTATAATAAGTTTGACGAAATAATAATAATGGGTTTTATTCAATTGTATTATTAGTATTAATAATTAAATGTGGAAGCCGCGATCGACCTGAGAGTGACTCTGGGTGGTTATGTGGGTTGGCGTTTAAGAATAATCATAATTCCGCCATATTCTATCTTTATACATAGCACACAATATTAGACATGTGAAAGTGAAATCGAATATAAGCGAAGATTTAAAGAAGAGCCAAACAGTAGGAAAACTTTGACAAGAAGATATATATAACTCTGGCTATCAACTAGAAATCTAGAAAGTGATTTGGGAACGAAGCTTTCAGTACACTTAAAGCCATCGCCCAAAACGCTTACTTTTGTCTCTCCTTTTCCCATTCTCACTTTTTTCTTCTCCTTGGTGCTACTTTTTTCTCCCTTGCTGCGTGTGCTTGTCTCTGGGGTTGAGTGAGACAAAACCCGGCTCTGAAAGCTGTATATTTTTCAAAATATAATCAACAAAGGGTGGGACCAAGTTCCATGCATTTTGACTCTCCCCATTTCATTTGACTTTTCCTATCTGTTCCAACTCCTTCCCATAAAGCCTTCTTTAATTCCTCGCTCGTACAATTACAATATAACCATCCCTCTCACTCTCCTCTCCTTCTTTATTGTCAATTGTCTCGAGTTAACATAGAGGAGAGAAGAAGATCGATCCTGGTGGGTCGTCGGTGAATATCTCAATCCCATGCCATGGTTTCTGCAAGGAGCAAGAACCAGACGGCGGGGCTGATGGTTGTACTGTTTCTGATTCTCCTTACTCCATGCCTTGCCGCAAATTCCAGATTTCTCAGTCTCAAAGCTTCCTCTCAGCTCAAACACTCTCACTCCCCCCCTGCCTTCAAAGCAAATACAAATAATGAAGATGATGATGATCAAGCCATTTTTGGAGCAGACAAGAGGAAAGTCTACACGGGTCCTAATCCTCTGCACAACAGATAAGTTCATTAGCAGAGACATAATATAATTAAGCTCCTATTTCTCTCCCTAAACTAGGTTTTCTCCTCCCAAATCCTTTCTGCTTCTTTCTTTTTCTTTCGTTTTTACCATCTTATATTCTTGATCTGCCGTTAAGTTCGCAGATGTATATACTATTTATGTGAGAATTAGGGTTGAGGTGATATTATATTGTTGAGAAAAAAATATTGATGAATTAATATTAAAAACTATAGTATGAAGAATTTCATCAGATAATCCTTTGCCGACCATTGTTTTTTGAATATATACTATCAACTTGTGCCGTCCATGAAGGTATTAATGGGGGTTGTTTGGTGGTGCGACTAATTAATACTATTGTCTGCTTTTGCTTTTAGATCTCTGAATGTTGGTATGCATGCGCGTCCTCTTGTCCTCTCCGCTTTTGATTTCTTCCCAGAAACTCACTCTTAATCATCTTTAGGTTTTGTTTGTAAATAAATCTACCCTCCAAAGGCTCAGAGTCACAGTATCACGTATGTAATGGGTAAAAACTTGGCCGGAAACTACGAAGTCTCATTTTATGTATAATTTTATTTATTTATTTATTTTGAAATTGAATTTCGTTCGTTGATTAGGATTAAGTTCTATAAAAACACCCGTTCTTTTTGAAATATTCTGAACAGTTCCTATAGGTGGAGCGCCTTTTTCAAGGAAATATAGAATAACAAGAATATTTAAATAGGTTTGATTCTTTATCGATGTAAATATTAAACATCTTCCCTGGGGAAAGGCTATTTCTAGTACCGGACCAATTATTTGAGCGATACGTCCTATGTTTTTTTTTTCAAGGGCAGAAACCTCAGGACTAGAAGTGGTAGGATTTATTCTCATAATAAAATATATTATTATTATTTTTTGCTAAAAATTTGGAAATCAAAAATAAATGTTTGATAACAGAGCAAGTTGATCGGTTAATTTACTAAGAATTCAATAAAAAATGGGAGTAGTTAGTACTGGATTTTCTTGGTACCATCCAACCAATTCAATTGTTTACTTATTCCATTTTTCAATTTCAATGAGTAAATTTTCAAGTTCAACCAACTCATTTTCAAAATATCAAGTGGATGAAATTTTGCTCGTGAGGGTAATGAAAGAATAAAAATTACACTTCTAAATTATTATATCTTTACTTATATCTTGATTGGTTCTTTAGATCTAGATAATGCGAAGCGATAAGTTGGTTATTAGTTCTATAGTTATTAATTAATTAATTATTACTACTACTACGAGTTGGTTTATTTTTTTTTGTTGAATTCTAACCATTATAAAAAAAAAATAAAGCAACGAGTAAGGGAAATTATCAGTTATCCGTCTAACTTAAAGTCTACGTACGTTGTATGTATCATTACACATGAATAGCCTTATTCGTGGCAGTAAAGTTGATCTCTGTATAAAGAGCCGTAATAAGATGAAATTTGATGCGTGGATGTGCATGGAATTTTTCAACCTCGATAAAAACCTTTAATCATGAAGCTGATTAAGAATCAAATTCAAATGTCGATAGCCGTCGGTCAATTCATCTAAATTTCTTTGTCGTGATTATGAGGCGGATCCCACCGCAAGTTTCATTTTTTGATTATGCATTTGTGTAATAATGTGAGAAAGAGAGAATAAATATGCGAACGAATAATACACGTATGCATACACATTTTGATACGGTTCAGTTCAACCACTCCTGTATATAAACTAACCCAGCCTACTTTAATGACTTTTATTAATCTGCACAACCGAATACGTTGCTTTTCGCTAATCTCACAATTTTCCTTCATCACGTATTTAATTTGTGACACTACAACAGAAAAGAGGCGTGAACTTGTAGAGCCAAAAATTCATAGACGGACCTGCTTTTGCCTTCTTCAGTACACAGTTCAGTTGGTAGGGCAGTTCGGTTGCCACGGTTGGTTTGCGTTTGGAAGATATTTGACCAAAAGAAAAATAAGATTCGGAAAATATAAGCGTTCTGAGGATAGATCATAGATATTTCTCGACCATCATTTAAACTGTTGGTTTTTATTGGGCAGTGTGAACAATTCCGTGTGGCTGCAAGTTTTTCAGGAGAAACTACGGTATGAAGCCTCCAACAAACGGCCAAATTGGACATTCAATGCACATTAATTTCATGTCCATTCCTCGAGCGAATTCTTGATATTTTAAAAAGAAAAAAAGTTTTCGCAGTTCTCTTTTTTACTGTACTACTACTTAGTTGACACCGATTATCCTCTCTCTCTTGTATTCATGAACCACATCTTCAGATATCAACTTCATGAAGCCGTGAGCCTTTGCGTTACTGAGCAAGAGAGTTCACTGGCAAAGGTTGAAATATTCAAATGTGGAAGGGTATAGAAAAACAGAAATATTAGGATCTGAAAAGAGTCACTCCATCATAACCTAAGAGCAAGTCAAGTCATTTTCTGAGAACAGAATGTCAAAGTGCAAGACAAGATTGTCATTCAAAGTAAGTTGCGCAGATTTGAGAGAGCCCCATAACGAAGCGAAGCTTTAATGGCGCTTTAAAAGTTTTCTCTCTCCTGTGCCTTCCTAGATCCATCAACTCTCGATTGAGAAGGGTGATGAGGGACAGTTCAATACGAAAATAAAGAGAACCGACACTAACGAGGTATCAAAATCTGTGCTTTTAGTAGAACCATATTGGTGAAAGCATCAGGTTCTCATCTTGTCTTGGTACACTACGAATGTGATGGAAGATGTTCTTCATAGGGCATATTAATTGACACGCGCCAGAAGCTTTACAACAAGATTTTCTTTTAAAAAATGAATGTTCAACTTTATGATTCGTGGCATGGTTATTATATTGATGGAGTAATCCAGGTTCAACAATAAGACTGATTGTTGTGCCATAAACTTCCAATGAAGTGAACGGCATCCGATCCATGGATAATTGAAAATACAATATCCAGAGACATAAAAACATGCCCTCGGATTCCTGTTCTTCGTATATCAGCACTCTCAAACGACCAAACATCAACGTCCATAATTGACGGCACTTGAAGATTTTATACTTGCTCCAATTATACAAATAATCCAAATACGTAAATTCAAAAAATTAGTTAAAAATAAAAGGTTTAAAAGCCTATTTTGTCCTAGAAATTTACACGTTTGAGCGATGTTATCCTAAAATTTTTTTATTACTCAATGTCGCTCTAGAAGTATTCAAATCCTAGTAATTTTGACGATTAGTTAACTAAATATACTGAACTAACAATCCACGTGTCATCCACATCATTTTTATTTTGGCTTTGCCTCTTAAACAAAATATGTTGAGTTTGCACCTTAAACAAAAATAATATATTAAGGTTTAAACTTAATCTAGATAACAATTAGGGCTAAATTGTAATTATTTAGAAATTTTCAAATCAACATTGAATTAAAAAAACTTCTAATACATCATAACTTCAACGTGTAAACTTTTAAAATAAAATAGGACCTTAATCCAAAATAAAAATATATATATCTTATCTTTTAGATATACCCTTATTAAAGAGTCCAAGATAGTGAGATAATTAACCCAGTGGTGTAAAATATTATTAATGAGAGCAAAAATGAAAAAAATGTTGACTAAAATTATATTAATCAAGTCATCCCAAAATTTGTATCTTATATATAGGTTTATGGTAAAATTTAAACCAAACCAGTGACCTCAGACCAAATTGCCTGCGCAATTAGGCCAGGTGCAGCATTAGCGTGCTACAAAAGCTTGTAAGATTTGGAATTATTTTACTTTCACCAGAAAATTTATTTTTTCGACATGGTAATAAAGAAGGAGGCAAAAGCAGAGAAAAAGACGGCTCAGAGTATGGAAAGCCGGTTTGAATGCCCTGATTCAAGTTGGAGTTGATGCACGGCGCTTCTCTCAGGACATACAACCACCCTTTCAAAATACCATTGCCAGTCTCTTTGGGAGCAAATCAAGGAAGGATGAATATAACATGACATACAAACTTTCATAAAGGCTATTTATTATTGCATTGGTTAGAATTGTTTAAAAGCAAGAGGAAGATCTGAGATTTCTCTATCTGTTAATTAATTGTTCAGTCAAAGCCTACCATTCTCTCTCCCCAATCAAAGAACCACCCTGCCATTCTTCTCTTCTCTTCTCCTTTGTGACGCGCAGAGGATATTGATGCGCTTACACAGTAAAACTGTATCAAGGGTTGAGGTTCTGATCCCTCTCTATATAGCAGTATGCTGTTAATCAAAATTAAATTAAATTATATATAACAGTGCTGCTGATACTCTGGGTTAGCTAAGCCAAAGGCACATACTCTGTATGAATGAATCATGACAACGTATGGATACAAGTTGTGAAGTGGGTAAACATGTCTATTATGTTAGCAATAGTAACTCACGGTTTGGAGGCATTAGCTGAAAGTTTAGTCAAAGCAGTTGCAGCTTTAGAACCAGAAGCACGCCCGAAATGCTTACAGATATAATCCCCAGCCACCATAAGCTTTCTAAGGTCAACATTGGTTTTCACTCCCAGTCCATTCAACAAGTACACAACATCCTCTGTGGCAACATTCCCAGTTGCACCCTTCGCATATGGGCAACCCCCAAGACCAGACACTGATGAATCAACCGTGCTTATCCCCATCTATCAACAATTCACAACATTACCAATTAATTATAAACTGTTTTCAAACATATGAAATCACACATTTCATAGATACACAGGCAAGAGCAGAAGCAGAAAACCTTCCACAGGCTGTTATTACTAAAAAGATTAAGTTCAACATAAAAATTAAATTGTGACACAAATAGTGCATGTTTAATCAAAATCAAAAGCCCAATTATTTTTCCAAATAAAAAATAATAATTTACCTGAAGTGAGACGAGTATTTGAAAGAGCCTGACCATAAGTATCATGAAAATGAACAGCAAGTTTGTCAACGGGGACAACATCAAGAACAGCTTCAAGCATTGGAATGACAGTACCTGGAAAGATGAGAAAGAATATGATAGAACCCAGATAGTTGAACAGCACAAGAAAAACAGCAGAACAATAGGGAAAATAACACGGAAATTGATTAAAGTCACAATACAACACAAGATATTACAGCACACTCACAGGTACAAGCACAGACACTCACTAACACACTGAAATACGCTACATGATGAAGAAAGATGACCTTCCTCCAACCCTCAGCTAGTATTCGAGAGACCAGCCACTCTCCTCACCAAACTCAGATTTCAAAACAGGTCCTCCCCTCCCCCAGCACACAACAACAACTACATAAGAGCCAAAAAGTAACCAACACAGTCCGCGAGATAACTTTTACAAAAGACAAGTCTAGAGCACCCATTGAGCCGCTCTAACTCTTAGCTTCTTTCTCCAAAATGGTGGGTCAACTTCCTGGTTATTAGAAAGTAACTTCCCTTCTGCATGTATTTTCTTAATTTTCCATTCAAAGGTTTGACTAGTAAAAGCAGCTCCATCAGAATAAGTCAAATCAGATCTCGTGATAAATCAAATCAGCTAGGATGGGCATAATAGTTAAATAAAACGTTTATATTAGATCAGAGTTCATCTATTACTAATTGACAGGATATCAAATGTCTAGTAGGTCTAGACAATAGGCAGTTTTCGTAGATGTTTACACGAGTAATGGGCTGATAGGAAACATTTGAAGATCATTATGGCTATATTAGACAGAAATATGCCCTATTTTTCACTTGAAATATCCCAAACCTTAAACATCTCATCATACACTCCAGATAACAAGGCACCCAAACAGAAAATTCCTTCTTAAGGCAAAAGAAAGGGACCCTCATTTGAAATGATATACAACATAATTCATCATGGACACAGTAACGACAATTTACCCAATAGTCTATTGATTTTCAGATCTGCCGCAACTGAGCAAAATAAGATTAATTAAAAAAGTGAGGCCAGCATAGATCAAATTCGTAGCCCATACTAAAATCCTCTAACATGGAAGATGGATATAGAAAAACTGAAATCAAAGCAAATCATATAACAAAGAAGGCCGTTTTAAACAATTACCAGGTGTGCCAACACCAATGATATCGCCTAGTGAAATCTCTGAGCAACCCATATCATAGAGTGCTTTTGCTACGTAAGCTACTTTAGCTGGAGCAACAGATCCTTCCAGAGGACACCCCACGACACAAGATATATATCTGAAGTAAAGAGAATTCTGTCACATGATTAATCGTATAAAACGCTAATGATAAACTAGAAATCTAAAGTCAACAGATGAGAAACAGGTTGTTGTTTTAAGCTTGTTCAAAATCTCTGAAGCAAAAGCAGCAGATTGTGATAGACACAAATCGAAGTCTAAAACACAAGTATCAACCAGCAAACCAATTCTATAATTTAAACTATCTTTCATGCCATGCCAAAGCACAGCAGCCAGCAGTTCAATCATTACAAGAGATAATGCAAATCAGATTTATAACTTAAATTATCTTGCAAGGTTATTACTTATTACTCATTAGATAAGCTCCAAGTCTCCATTAAACAGTACGATATCTCACAAAAACAACAATTAATTTATACAAGTCAAGCATTCTTTTAAGTTAGTAAGCAACATCAGGATATACTTTCATAATTTATCCTCCATCTTATCCAGTAAAAAGTATGGTCAAATACCCACGAACAGGAATTGAGAGCTTGCTCGCAGTTGAAGCAATATCACGGCATTGAGCAAGATTATCCTGAATGCTACAGTTTAGATTTGCTTTAGAGAATGATTCTGAAGCTGCAGGAAATACAGCCACTTCCTTTGCGCCAGCAGCAACAGCGGCCTCAAAACCCTAAAATAAAGGATCCTATACATAAATTTTGACTCCATCATATATCATATTTTTACCGATGGTCCAAAAATAATGCTTACTTTAAGATTAAGAGTTAATACAGGAAATCTAGCAACATCAACATTCTGAATTGCAGCCATTACATCCTTTGCATCTGCAAGCTGAAATTTAGCCACAAAGATTTTGAATTAGATTAAAACACAAATGAGGGAATTTTTTATCTTCCATTATCTTATCTGGCATAAGCTACAGATTTGATCTATGCAACAGACATAATGGATTACTTATTGTTTCTGGATAAGTTGATAAAGTTGCTGATGTATATAGGCTTCCATAGTAAAATCAGTCCTCTAGCTTCAAGTAACATACATCAAGTCAGAAATCGATTCACATACAAAATAACGCTGGTGAAGTGATAAACAAACCAACAAAACAGTTTCATGATTCCGTTCCAAATGAGTATGAAAATTGAAAAGGAAAAAAGAGAATGGTGATAAAGAGAACTTCAGTTTACAGTTAATTGATAAATAACAATCTTTATATCACTTGATCAAGAACTAAGTGAAATATTGAAATAAAAATAATAATAAACAATATAATACCGGGGGAAGAATTGCAAAACTGTTGATTGTCTTTCAGAAAATAAAATCTACTCCTACCTGTGGAACCCATTTTGGTGACACAAAACTTGTAGCCTCGACAACTGGCAACCCAGAAGAAACTAGCAGTTTTATCAATTCAACTTTCACAACAGTAGGAACTATATTATTCTCATTCTGTAATCCATCCCTTGGACCAACCTCCACTATCTTCAAATAGTCTGGAATACTTTTGAGTAACTGAACCATTGTATGTACCACAAAGTATTAGCAACAAATTCTCTAAAATAAATGAGTTAATGCAGAGAGGAAATAGTCAATTCGACAGACTTATCAGAACACTGTTCTACATTGGTATTAAAAGTTTAAAATATAAAATTCAATATAGAAAAAGACTCGCTGTCATAATTTTTATATTAAAAAAATGTTTAAAATGGATCCCATAATTATATACAGGTCACTCGGGACATTTTCCTTGCTTAACTGCAAATTTCAAGTTAATATACATCACAATACCGAAAGGAAAATTCTGAACATAAATCAGATGTACCTTACTAGAGAACTCCTTCGCAGTACATCCAGAATTAAGCAATGACAGAATGAAATATTTTATGACTAGCTAAAAGTGATAAACATCTAGTCTCAAAGTTCAAACAACCGGCACTATAACAAAAGAAGGTGGGCATAAAACCTCGAAATTGATTGTTCACTCAAAGGAGAAATATCGATAACTTTCTGAAATGACCAGCAAAAGAAATGGCTTACTTGCCACTTTCCCAAAAACTGGCAGCCTCTAATCCATTAGCTCCAATAACACTAGCACAGGCGGTATGATTCCAGATTTTGTCAACTCCAGCTCTTAAGACCGCAGTCATTAAACGAGGAGAGTCCTCCAAGCTTGGCACCGTCACAAGCTGGAGGTGATTAAAGAACAGTCCGCTTTGCAAAATGTTACGCATACGCGTGTTTGCAAACATCTGATCACTTTAAGAAATCCAGAGTTGCCCGCTGAACTTATATAACTTGAAAACCAGCCAACTCCAGTCCAATTCGGAAACAAGGAAGGGAAGCAAGTCCTTGATGACGATAAAGAACAACCTGGCTGAAACACAATAAAAAGCTACGACCCAGCAAACAATTCAATGAGGTTTTGACCCTTGAAACAAAACCAGAGTTCAGATCACACGAGGCGGAAGTATAAATCCTAGGATGTTTAGGTGAGATAGGAAGGTGATGGACTGCGCGAGCTGGAGGATATGGGGATGAGAGGTATAAATTTTTTTTTTGTTTTCGTTTAAGCTGCATCACTAGAGTTTTGTCCCGATTATATCCGAATCAGACCTACGTCGTATACCTGACTATAGTGGGTGAGCCTCCTAATAGAGAGTTTTTGTATTTGCCAAGACTCGATCTTGTTTAAGCGATACCGAACCGCTTAACACTCATACCTATATATTAAATTAACAGAAGTAACGACGAAATTGATGGTGCATTTATTAGTCAATCCAGTATCGGCTCGAGATAGAGCTGGGAATGCGGGCTGGCCCGCCAAAAACGGGCCAGCCCGCCAACAAACGGGGCGGGCTGTGCAGCCCGCCCCAAAACGGGCTGGCAAAACGCCAGCCCGAGCCCGCCCCCCCTTAGTGGCGGGCTGGCCCGCCAGCCCGCCAGCCCGCCAGCCCGCCACTTTTTTTTTTTTTTTTAATTTTAAAAAAAAATATTTTTAACATTTTTAAAATACTAATAAAAAATTTCTAATGTTATATTAGTATAATAAAAAAATTACTCATGTTATACTCTTAAAAATTTTTATTTTTTATAAAAAAATCTCAAATTTTATAATTATAAATCTAAATAAATATTAACATAATATTAATCAATTATAATATGTAAACATATATTAACAAATAAGTAATTATCTTTACTAGTATTCGATAATAGGAGTATTCAAAATAACATTTAAGTAAAATAAATATTAAATAATAATATTAAATTTTTTAAAAAAAAAAAAAAGTGGCGGGCTGGCGGGCCAGCCCGCCACTAAACGGGCCAGCCCGCCAAATTGGCGGGCTGAGGGGGGGGCGGGCTGTGCAGCCCGCCCAAAAACGGGCTGGCATTTTGCCAGCCCGAACCCGCCCCCCCCTTAGGGTAAAACGGGCCCAGCCCGCGGGCTGGGCCCGTTTTACCAGCTCTAGCTCGAGAGACCAAAATGACGGAGTGGAAGCTGCGCTTAAATTAGTGGGCCCATCCAAAGGCTCAATGTTGAGCCTTCGTCGAACTAATTGAGCTCTTGATTCTCTCACCTCTCCCTCGAACTCCTTCAGCCCAGGCTTCGTCTCCCTTCTTCCCCCCTCAGTCGCGCTATATTCCTCCTGTGTTTCCACTTCTCTGTTTGCTCTGATTTTATGACGGGCTCACAAAATGCCAGCTTGAGCCACCACCCTTGGCCCAATCCGTTTTACCAGCTTGCCTTCTAAAGTTTTATAAATTTATCTAATTAGTCCCTATAGTTTGAAAACATATAATCCTAATTATGCATGTGGACCAATCATTAGATTTTTTTCTTATTATAAAGGTTGGCTTTACATATTAGGTGAGACGCATAGAATTGGAATTGGATAATAAAGTGTTACGTAATTGATTGGGGGATGAATGAATGGAAGAGATACATGGATCTCATATATTTAATAGCATTAAATGCTCTTAAATACAAATAAAGCTTTTCCTTGAGCAGAGACAGGATAAAGTGATTATATAACACAGGCAGGCGAGAGTGAAGTTTGGAAAAGGGAGGGGGTGATTGAGTGATTGTGAGGAAGGAGATAAAGATGAAGAAGCAAATGGCGTCCTCATTTGGAGTTGTGATGCTTTTGCTGACACTAGGTATGTACTACTCAAGTCAATTTGACTGAATTTTTCTTAGTATTGTATACGTTCGATTATTTCTCTAATGACGATGCCGGATGCAGTGGTGGGAATGGGAAGAGGAGAGGAAGAGGCGGGGCCGAGGGCAGTGTGGAGGATATGCAGACAAGAGATGGGAGGATGCACGAGCCAACAAGACTGCGCATTCAGGTGTGCGGCAGCCCATCCAGGGGGTCAAGGTGCCTGCAAGTATCCCCCTCCCATTGACGGCAATCACTGTCTCTGCAAGTTCCCCTGCTAATTCATTCATGTATACATTCATTGCCAATAATTAAATTCAACAGCCTGTTTCCATTACTGCTCTTTTGTTTCAATACAAACGAGCGTTAGGCAGAGATCAAGAGAGAACTTGGTTAATTATATCCAATCCTCCAAAACAAGTGACGCCAACAGAGAACCGCGTTAATATTTAATCACTTTTAATTCACTACTTGGCTGTTATATTATATTTATAATTAAGATCAATTCTTTAATAAAATTCTATATTTAAAATTAGAAGAGTGATATAATTCAAATTAAACGCGTTCATTTTGCAAAGCCACGGTCCGCATATAGATATCATATGGGGAAAATTATTCACAAGACTCAATTCATAAAACTGTTATTTCCAATGACCAATGCGAAGTAATTTAACCCTCACATCACGAACATCTACAAATATTTGTTCAGGCATCAGCACTCAAATGCATCTCCTGAATGTTTCACATCCTAGTATTTCCTTAATTAGTAGGGATTTATAGAAGGATTAAATGAGATTCAAAAAGGTTTTACAAGTATTTAATACGTATAATTTTTTAAAAATATCTTTCTCAAAAAAAAAATCTCTCAATGCCTTTTACTTGCGTATTCAAGAGGTATCGACATATATTAGTATTTAACACAACTTATGCGTATAAAATACCCTCTTTGTACTTCCCCTTCCACACGCTTCCCTTCTATTCTTAATTATTCATGTCGATAAATCCCTACTAAGGAGATGCTAGGATGTGAAACATTTAAATAGACATAAAATTAAAGTACTTAAATAGAATAAATTTTAAAAGAATAGGTCTTTATATAAGAGTATAAAAGAGATAAGCTAAAAAGGAAAGAAGAAAGAAAGAAATGAAGATATCTGACATTAATGATAGGTGCATGCATGAATATACGTGTCAACCTGAAGCAGAAGGCATTTAGATCGTTGATGATCGATATGCAATTAATTAATGAGCCACGCGCACATTCGTTGAGAAGATCTGAAATATTCAATGGCATTGATTGCTGTGAATAGAATTATAGTGTTTTGTTTGCAAAAGATAAACTAGATTAAGTATGTATAAATACAGGCACGTACCCAGGGTAAATACATGAGAAAATAGGAAGGATAATTGAATAAGTGGCGGTGGAGTTGAAGAAGATGACGAGGAAGCAGTCAATAGTGTGCTTAAGCATTCTCATCATGGTCATTGCTCTAGGTACGTACGTTTGTATGCTCTGTGTTATTATTATGTTATAGATAAGTCAACAAGTGAATGTTTTGTTAGTCGTATACGATGATGATAATGGTTTGAATGAATTCGCAGGAGTGGGGACGGAAGCAGAGGTGGGGATAAAGATACCAGGAAGGTACTGTATCATAAATTTCGGAGTATGTAACTCACCACAGGCTTGCGACGAAAGGTGCAAAAATGGCTACCCTGGATCTGAGTCTCGCTGCTTTCAACTTCCTGACAATCCCCTTAGATGCAAATGCGAATGCAAGTTCTCTTGTTCATCCTAATATCCCTCATATCCACCCTCAGCTCCTCTCTAGTTACCTGTTTAAGCCTTTTTTTTAAGTCTCGTTTTATCTTGTTATTAATAAAATTGTCTCTTGTATGAAAAAAAAAGTAATGAGATTTTCTTTCTTTTTCCTTGCCTCCCATATGATATAGTTTTACTGTCATTGACCAATTTATGAATATTCAATAAATTAGCTAGGTTATTTGTCTTATTTTTTTAAATTACCGTATTTAATTATATGTATTGAAATTACTATTTGATTATAAGCAACCTTAATATATGCAATCAATAGAGATATTCTGGATAAAAAATTATACAAGTAGATTGGGGTCTTATATTTATTATCAAAATAAATTTTTTATCTAACTATTATATTTAGGGCCAGGAGGAGAAATAAACAAAAATAAAGATGGCGATGTGTGTAAGTGGGATTTTTCTTTGTTTTGCTAAGCTTAACATTTTCGGATTAGAGGCAACTAATATTTGAAGCACTATTGACCTCTAAATGTGAGCATATCTCTTAAAGGAATTAAAAAAAAAATTATTGCCCACCCGGTTCACCGGAGCTTTGCCCCGACTACATCCGGATCCGACCCGCATCGCGCACCTGGCTATGGTGGGTGAGTCTCCCAACGGAAATTTTCTGCGTACGCCAAGGCTTGAACTCGAGACCTCGCTTAAACGATACCGAGCCGCTTACCACTCAGACCAACCCCCGTTAATAAAAAAATTAAATTTTAGTTCGTCATGCTACCATAAAAACGAAGAGCCCATGCAATAAGGGGACAGGGAAACAGTAAGCCCGTCCCATAAAAACAGAAAGAAAGAAAGAAACAGCATGCCCGGCTTCTTAAAATTTAATCATATTAAATAATTATTTAATAAATCAGTATTGCTTTGAAGCACCAAAATTATAGTTTAACCTTCTGGATGTTATGACAACGTTTTATACTTGTAATTTTAGGGATACAAGAATGATGACGCTGATGAACTGTATACTTTAAATAGACTATATATCTTCGGTGCAGAACAGACAAAAAAAATGGAATGGAATATGATGACTTACAAATTATATAAAGTAAATATAATTAAAATTTAACAATGATAGGGGGAAGGTGTGGGTTGACTGATTAAGGTTCAGCAATGTAACCAAACAAATTATATTAATAAATATAAAAAAGGAATAGAATTTTCCATGTAAAATATTAGATCGAATAAAAGCATTAATTAAAGTGTATTGATTTTTATGATGGGTGCATGTACGTATACAGCTCATTTAGTTAAAATTCATGATCTGATATGCAATTGATGAGCAATAAATTAGAAACATAAAGTATGAAGCGTATTGTTTACAGAAGTCAAACTAGATTGGGTATAAATACAGGCACGTACCCAGGGTAAATACATCAGAAAAATAGCAAGGATAACTTGATAAGGTGGCGGTTGATTTTTGTTGAAGATCGATGATGATGAGGAACCAGTCCATAGTATGCTTAAGCATTCTCGTCCTGGTCATTGCTCTAGGTATTTCTTTTATACTGTCAACCATGATCGTTCCTGTGCTGAAATATTATGTTATAGTGATACTGATGGTGTGGCTTTGGATGGATGAAGGCGGGCGGTGGACAGAAGCGAAGGTGGGGATAGAGATGCCGGGAAGGTATTGCATCGTAAATTACGGAATATGTAGGTCAGGCCAGGCTTGCTCTGAAAGCTGCGAAAATGCCTACCCTGGCTCTCAGCATCGCTGCATTCTACTTCCCGACAAAACCTTCCGATGCCAATGCAAGTACTCTTGTTCATAGTACTAATATCCATCCCCTTCTCGTTACCTCCCATAAGAATAATATTGATATCTTTCATCATTTCTATTAATGCTATTAGAGGCAATTGTTATGAATATTATAATATAGATGTCCATCTCTATCTCCCTCTACCTCTTCAAATTCCCTAGGTCATTATTCCTCCATTAATTACTAGACTCTTCATCTTCAACTTCTATGCCTATAAATAGGGCATGCTATTTGTGTTGTAAGTAAAGAAGAAAGAATAGAATATATACTTCTCTCATTTTCTTGTTTCCATCTTTTCTCTCTCTCTAATCTTATTGCTAGTTTTATAATACGTTATCAGCACGACTGCTTTAACCAACTGATAGTATTGTAAAATCTATCATTGGAAGGTGAGTTTCTATATTACTTTCATTTTAAATTGTAGTTTCATATTTGATTATTTTCTAATTACTCAACCTTCTTAATCTAAATCTCCATTTAACTTTTGTTACATTTTATGATATTATCATCATGTCGAATCTTACAAAACTTAAGTTTGTGGCTCTTGACATTACTGGAAAGAATTATCTATCCTGGATACTAGATGCAGAAATCCATCTAGATGCTATGGGTTTAGGAGACACTATCAAGGATGGCAATTAGGAATCTAACAAAGACAAAGGAAAAGCCATGATCTTTCTCCGCCACCACCTAGATGAAGGACTAAAAACTGAGTATTTAACTGTCAAGGACCCATTTGTTCTTTGGAACAGCATAAAAGAAAGGTATGACCACCAGAAAACTGTAATTCTTCTAAAAGCTTGTTATGACTGGATGCATTTACGTCTGCAAGATTTTAAATCAGTCAGTGAATATAATTATGCACTATTTAGAATTAGTTCTCAACTAAAACTATGTGAAGAGAAAATTACTGATGATGACATATTAGAAAGAATATTCTCCACATTTCATGCATCCAATGTGCTCTTGCAACAATAATATCGTGAAAAATATTTCAAAAAGTATTCTGAATTGATTTTTTGCCTTTTGGTGGCTGAACAAAATAATGAGCTTTTAATGAGGAATCATGAATCCCGACCAACTGGCTCTACTGCATTCCCAAAAGTGAATGTAGTAACAAATGAATCATCCCGTGGTTGGGGACATGGACGTGGACGTGGATACGGCTGAGGCTATATACGAGGCCGTGGTCAACGTGGTTGTGGTCGTGGTTTCCACTCGAGGTGGGCAAATAATGATGAAAACCACAAAAAGGAAACTAGTGGGAATGATAATTATATTGAAAATTTATGTCATCGTTATGGTGAAAAAGGTCATTGGGCTCGTACTTGTCGTACACCAAGACATTTGGTTGAATTATACCAAGAATCGCTTAAAGGGAAAAATAAAAATAAAGGCAAAGAGCCAAAGATAGAAACAAATTTTGTTGGGGAAGAAAGCGATTCTGATTATGGCAACATGGATGTGACTCATTTAGATGTTGCTGATTTCTTTGCCGATCCTAACGAAAGAATTGATCACCTAATTGGTGATGGGAGTGTCCAAAAAATAAGCTAAACTTTTATGATTATGTGTGTTTTCTTTTTGCTATAATGAAGTTATTTTCTTTTATGATTATATTTGCTAATATATTTTTATTATAGTCATATGTGTTATTTTCTTATATATTATTTTGAAAGTATAAAGATGATTGAGGGGTTTGGAAGAGCTAATATATTGTTACCTGGAAGAACACAATTATGCATTGATAGTGCATTTTATTCCTCCAAATCTAACAGAAATTTGTTGAGTTTCAAGGATATCCGCAAAAATGGATACCATATTGAAACAACAAATAGAGAAAACCAGGAATATCTTGTTATCACATATATGATTTATGGTAAAAAATACACACTGGAAAAGTTCCCTGCTCTTTCTTCTGGAATGTACTACACATTTATTAGTACAATTGAAACACATGCTATTGCAAACCAGAAGTTTGCAAGTGAGAATAAATTTAATAGTTGGCATGACCGGTTAGGCCATCGTGGGATAATAATGATGCGAAGAATAATTGAGAATTTATGTGTACATTCGTTAAGAAGAGAATCAATTCCACAATCCCATATTTTCTCATGTGCTGCATGTTCTGAAGGGAAACTAATTATTAGACCATCATCGATAAAAAATAGAAAGTGAGTCTCTCACTTTTCTAGAACATATACATGGAGATATTTGTGGACCGATACACCCACCATGTGGACCATTTAGATATTTTATGGTTCTAATTGATGCATCAACAAGATGGTCACATGTTTGCTTATTATCTTCTCGTAACCTGGCGTTTGCGAGATTACTTGCTCAACTAATTAGATTGAGAGCACATTTTTCAGATTATCCTATTAAGAAAATACGTCTAGATAATGCTGGTGAATTTACTTCACAAGCTTTCAATGAGTATTGTATGTCTCTGGGAATCGATGTTGAACATCCTGTAGCACATGTTCATACACAAAATGGTCTTGCAGAATCATTAATTAAATATTTACAGTTGATTGCAAGACCATTGCTTATGAAATCAAATCTCCCAATATCTAATTGGGGACATGAAATTTTACATGCAGCGATGTTAATTCGTATCAGGCTAACTAATTATCTTAAGGTCTCCCCTTTACAAATGGTTTTTGGTCAGGAACCAAATATTTTCCATCTAATGACTTTTGGATGTGTGGTATATGTTCCGATTGCTCCACCACAACGTACTAAAATGGGTCCTCAAAGAAGGATGGGAATATATGTTGGATATTAATCTCTTTCTATAATAAAATATTTAGAGTCAACAACAGGAGATTTATTTACGACTCGATTTGCTGATTGTCATTTTGACGAATCAAATTTTCCAACATTAGGGGGAGAAAATAAACAGCTGGAAAATAAAGTTAGTTGGAATGAATTATCATTATCTCATCTTGATCCTCGTACAAAATAATGTGAGCTAGAAGTTCAAAAGATAATTCATTTATAGAGTTTAACCAATCAATTGCCAGACGCATTCACTGACCCCAAGAAAGTGACCAAGTCACATGTTCCAGCTGCGAATGCTCCTATCAGAATTGATGTCCCTATTGGACAATCTACTGATGCAAATGCATCAAAAGCACGTTTGAAGCGTGGCAGGCCCATCGGTTCCAAAGATAAAAATTCTCAAAAAAGAAAAGGAGTTATAAATATAGATGGCCAGGTCGAGGATATTTAACAAAATTTAGTGACTCCAGAAGAGTGTTTTGACAACACTAATGTCTCAATGTCGAGAGACATTCAGGTACCTGAAATATATGAAAATAATTAGATCTCAATAAATTATGTTGTCAATAGAATACGATGGGATCGAGATAAAGTCAACGTTGACGATATTTTTGCATATAATATAGCGCTTGATGTAATAAAAGATGATGAGGATCATGAACCAAAATCTATTAGCGAATGCAAACAAAGATGATCGGTCAAAATGGAAAGACGCAATTGAGGCTGAATTAAAATCATTAGAAAAACGAAAAGTTTTTGGCCCTGTGGTTCTTACACCTGAAGATGTAAAACCAGTTGGATATAAATGGGTTTTTGTGAGAAAACGAAATGAAAATGATGAAGTAGTAAGATATAAAGCACGACTTGTTGCTCAAGGATTTACACAAAGACCTGGTATTAATTTTATAGAAACATACTCACCAGTGGTAGATGTAACTACTTTTCGATATCTAATTAGTCTGGCAGTAAAAGAAGGCCTCGATTTACGTCTAATGGATGTTGTTACAGCCTATTTGTATGGCTCACTTGACAATGACATTTATATGAGTCTCCCTGATGGATTTGAGTTACCAAAAATATATAATTCAAGTTCTCGAGAACGGTACTCAATTAAGTTAAATAAGTCTTTATATGGATTAAAGTAATCAGGGCGCATGTGGTATAATCGACTTAGTGAATATCTATTGAAAGAAGGATATAAGAATGATCATAAATGTCCATGTATTTTTATAAAAAGATCTGGAAATGAATTTGTTATAATTGCTATTTATGTCGATGACATAAATATCATTGGAACTCTTGAAGAGATTTTCAAAGTGGTGAATTGCTTAAAGAAAGAGTTTGAAATGAAGGACCTGGGAAGAACAAAATTTTGCCTTGGACTACAAATTGAACATCTGAAAAATGGGATCTTCGTGTGTCAAGAAACTTACACGAGAAAAGTCTTAAAACGTTTTTATATGGATAAATCACATCCATTATGCACTCCGATGATTGTAAAATCTCTGGAGAAAGATAAAGATCCCTTTAGATCTCAAGAAGGTGATGAAGAACTACTTGGCCCAGAAGTGCCTTATCTTAGTGCAATTGGGGCGCTTATGTATCTTGCTAGTCACACACGACCAGATATATCATTTGCTGTTAACTTACTAGCAAGATATAGTTCTTCACCAACACGAAGACATTAGAATGGGGTTAAGCACACTCTTTGTTACTTGAATGGTCCTATGGATATGAGATTATTTTATTCAAATGAACATAAAACTGACTCTGTCGGATATGTTGATGCTGGATTTCAGTCTGATCCATATGTTGGTAGATCACAAACAGGCTATTTGTTCACATGTAATGGTACAGCTATTTCATGGCATCAATGAAACAAAGCATATCAGCCACATCATCTAATCATGCAGAAATAATAGCGATACATGAAGCAAGTCGAGAATGTATATGGTTAAGATTGATAATACATCATATACGTACTACTTGTGGATTGTTATCTAGTAAAATGATCCTAACAATTCTATATAAAGATAATACTGCATGTATTACTCAACTAAAAGAAGGGTACATCAAAAGAGACAGGACAAAACATATTTCTCTAAAATTCTTTTTCACACATGATCTTCAAAAGAATGGTGAGATTAATATCCAGCAAATCCGGTCTAAAGAAAATCTAGCAGATTTGTTCACCAAGTCACTTCCAGCAACAATATTTGAGAAGCTCATACATGATATCGAACTTCGCAAATTCAGAGATATCAATTGATGTTACAAAAAGGGGGAGTCGATACACGCTGTACTCTTTTTCCCTTGTCTGAGGTTTTGTCCCACTGGGTTTTCCTAACAAGGTTTTTAATGAGGCAGCTCTGTAAGTGTATCAATTAATTGTGTACTCTTTTTCTTTTACTAGGTTTTTATCCCACAGGGTTTTTCCTAGTTAAATTTTTTTTAATGAGGCACATTATTAAAGAATGGGCATCTAAGGGGGAGTGTTATGAATATTATAATATAGATGTCCATCTCTATCTCCCTCTACCTCTTCAAATCCCCTAGGTCATTATTCGTCCATTAATTACTAAACTATTCATCTTCAACTTCTATGCCTATAAATAGGGCATGCCATTTGTGTTGTAAGTAAAGAAGAAATAATAGAATATATACTTCTCTCATTTTCTTGTCTCCATCTTTTCTCTCTTTCTAATCTTATTGCTAATTTTATAATAGCAATCATATTGTCCCACCATCCTCAATTATTAATAAACAATACTCTCCATTATACTTATTACAAAAATTAGTTGGGAGATTAATTTTTTTTTTAAATATTTATATTGATTACACATATTAAAAGTTTTCCGTTAAAATGTAGTCACGATGAAATATAATATTTTAAAAAAATTATATTATATTTATTATAAATAACTATTATAACTAATTATATTAATTTATTTAAATTAGTTATATAATTTTTATATTAAAAATAAGAGATAATAATAAATAGATAAATTGCTGAAAAATCTTTTCTTACAATATTTTTACCCATCTAATGGTGTTGGGCTGGGTTTAGCAGACTTCAACATCTATCTCGCCATTTAATGCTTTCTACTCTGACCGATACTCATGGCTGGAGAGAGCCAATATAACAAGGTAAAATAACATGAAGGGATTTTTCATTCAAGAGGCATCAAAACAAATGGTTGATGTGTTATCTATAAGCATCAAGCTAACCCTAAGGATTATTGCATAATATTCTAAAATTTATAAAATTAAATAAAAAGATAACAATAAATTAAAATTAAAACAAAATATTGATAGATCTTTTTCTAGCAAGACTAAAGATATGAAATATCTAAAATGTGATTAGACAAAATAGTAGTCAAATCGCTTTGATACTTTTTTCTTCATTTTCTGATTTCCATCACCTAATCATCTAGTAACTGGGACGGATTTTATTGGTTAATAGGTTGTACTATTTAACTGTGTTCCAACTCTAAGATAGCCTGTTCATGCGTCACCTTGATCAACTGCCGCTACTAGCTGTAAGATAGTTTCTTGGCATGCAGAAAATATGAAAGCACTGGTATGCAAGGAATGAAATGCGTAGAATAGTATTTATTAGCATTCACTGCTGTAGATGAATAGAAACATAATTGAAGAGATTTTGTTGCCCTGAAGTAGCGGGCAGTTTAACTATAAATACATGCCGCGCCCATGGGATATGACGAGATGAAGAGGATGAGGAAAGCAGAGGAAAAAATTCGTTGGGCATTATCATACTGTTCATTGCTATGGTACGTTTTGTTTAACGATAAAAGTTTTTTTTATATAAAAAATTTTAAAAAATGGTTGGATTTACCCAGGATCTAATAGTAGGACAAGTCGTTAATTATTCTCAGACGTAAATTTAAACACCTAAAAGTTAGGATGCCTCTTTAAATATCGTAATTAGAATTATAATAAAATAATATTTTTTAAAAATTGAATATATTTTAAATAATCGTATGCATTACCCTTTCACTAGCTCAACCTATAACCGAATAGACGAATAGGTGTTTAACGAAAAAAGTTGAGGGGTTGGGGGGCTGGATTGCTATCATCAGTCTAACCTAACCAAATGGAAAAGCCCATTGGGTGCCAGTACTCGGGCTATGTTTAGCCCACTTTTAAACTGCCCTCTCTCTCTCTCTCTGTGAGAGCGCGCGCGTAATATAAAACCGGCCCGGTAGGAATTACAGTTAAATGGCTAATTATTGTACATTGTTCGCTTTCCCCCCAGATTTTTTTTTTCTAAAAAAAGGTTTCATCCTTAAATTTAATAATTTTAAAATAATAATAAATAAATGTAAGTCACGGGGATGAGATGAAATGTTAAAAACAAATAATATATCTATTCATATATTTATATAAACAATATAAAAAATTTAAAAAGCAACATCATTCATTCCTTCAAGGGCAGATCGCTTCATATATACGCCATATCAAATACAAGCCCGCAATCTATCTAATTTACTCTCAAAAAGATAGAACCAAGGACCGCATTGTTTTCTAGCAACATATACGCACAGTTAATTTTTCAACTCGTTCGTTACCTGCAGGCTGGCATATGAATATATATATTGCAGTCAAATAATCCCACTGCAGGAGAAAAAGTGATAGGAATGAAAGAATGTGATTATATATGAATATGGGATCCACATTTTAATTACGTACCCCGTGATGTTTTTGAAGGTTTTCAACTTGTCTTGTCTTGGTCCTGGTTGATGAGATATTGTTGCCGTTTTCTATGACTCATGCATCGATACTTCCACATCCTGGAGCCTCCATCTGTCTTTACTTTTTCCTACCTTATTCCATCCCAAATGAGCCCAACTTGCTTGCATTCACACGTTCATTCATTAATCTCTTCTAATGCTCCTTCGCTTTCTAATTAAACACTTCATCTGTGAAGGTTTAAATCACCCGCAAGTTCCAGAACGGCGTCGACTACATAGCACCATCATATCAACCATCATATTCGAAATACATAACATAATAATTATTTATGTTCCTTGTTAAATCATTCGTTTGTTTATCAAAGTGATGGCAAGGCATATGCGAGTGTGCTTATGCCCATGATTATTTATCGCTACGCACATTTATTCCAGTTCTATTCCTAAAAGGCTCGACTTTCCCTTTTTTCTTAAAAGAAAAATAAACAAGAAGAAAGGTGCTTTGATTTGTTTTGTTTTGTTTTTGCATGAAGTGATGCGCCAATTGGACAAGTCCGCCCATGAAAAAGCGAGAAGGGACGAGAGACAAGTTAATGGATTCCATGCGATGACTATATAAATTATAATTATCCCTCAAATGGGAAGACCAATTTTATCCACAGGATAATATTTGATAAATCGAGTTTAGAAGGAAAAACCGAAATAAAATAAAATAAACGGAGGAAATTAATCACCGAAAGCCAGGCATTCCAAGTCCAAGACCTTTTTAATTTTCAATATCCACAATCCAAAGTGGAACCCTCGGGTCAGTCAAAAAGGGCAATCATAAGTATCACCACCACAATAACCTCTCTCTCTCTCATACACACACGGCCCCCGAGTTTATTTAGGGTGGAGGCTTGAAGGAATAATACAGATAAAGAAGTTCAGGCTTATTAGCTGAAAGCGGCTAGCTAGAAGATAGGTAGCTATCATCATCATCATCATCATCGGCATGCAGCAGCAGATGGACAACTCTGAGCTCTACCAGCTCCTCGCTGGCAACGGCACTTCCTTCTTCTCCCCCTCATCGTACGGCCTGCCTCCCGCTGCTGCTGCCTCCACAATGCACAGTTTCTGCAGTTCCTCTTATTACCCCTTGGATTCTTCCGAAATTACTGATACGCCCCAGCAAGATAGAGCCCTCGCCGCTCTGAAGAATCACAAGGAGGCTGAGAAGCGCCGGAGGGAGAGGATCAATTCTCACCTCGATAAGCTTCGCACTCTTCTTCCCTGTAATTCTAAGGTAATTTAAACCCTCTTCTCATCATACACACACCTAAGTGTTTTATTTTATTCTTTGGTTTGGATTCTTATTTTCGTCGGTGGAGAGAGGTCATGCAGATAGAATTTTTTGCTTATGAAAGGCTGCTTACTTTTTGACCCACTAACACCTTCGTCTTCTTCGAGTTGACCGGACTTGATTTCGCTCCATTTGAATTGAACCAGGTTGGATTGAGAGTTTTTTATTAGTGGATATTATTCTAGATCGTTAATTAATAAATCATATCAGATGATTAATTGAGCTCATAATGAAAGCCCTTGTTTTAATTTTCTGCATCTTCTTCGACCTCAGAAATGCCCCGCCAGCAGTGAATGAGAGGAAGCGAACTGTTGTCTGCTACATTAGGAAGGGACAAAAAAGTTATCTCTTTCTCTAAAATCGCTATCTATTAATCGTATATCGGACTTTTGAACACTTGCATTTCTACGCACCTTCTCTTACAAAAGAGCACAAAGAGTGCTCTTCTTTTTCCCTTGGATTCTTTCGTTTTCTATAAAAATAAGAGCTTTTTTTGAATGTTCAGAAGCTTTAACAGGCCAATCCATTAAAGACATGCCCTGAACGATGAAAGAAAGACCTCCCACAGTTTCTTTCTACGAGCATATATAAATACAATGAACTAGTGAGAAAGTCACAGAGCTTTACCCGAACTAGAATAATATTTCTGTTTCTTTTAATTAATATTTGCCTCAATTCTCATCCGAATTCTTATCTAATTAAATATTTGTATGAGAATTCTCAGACTGACAAGGCCTCGCTTCTAGCAAAGGTTGTCCAACGAGTGAGAGAGCTGAAACAGCAAACTTCACAAATCCCCGAACTCGAAACCATTCCTTCGGAGACAGATGAAATCACCGTGCTGTCCACTAGCGGCGACTACGCCGGAGACGGCAGGCTCATATTCAAAGCCTCCCTATGCTGCGAAGATCGCTCCGACCTCATGCCTGATCTCATCGAAATCCTAAAGTCGCTGCATCTCAAAACCCTCAAAGCAGAAATGGCAACACTAGGAGGAAGAACCCGAAACGTTCTTATCGTGGCCGCCGACAAAGACCACAGCATCGAATCAATCCACTTCCTCCAGAACGCATTGAAATCTCTGCTCGAACGCTCCAACTCAAGCGAAAGATCCAAACGGCGTCGTGTACTGGACCGCAAAATGATTGTCTGAGTAATTAGAGAGAGCTGATTAACTTTCAGAAGTCGTTCTCAATCTCATTTTCTTAGCATTGTTATTTCTAGGACAGTAGCTAGTCAGTTAACTCACAACGAGTTAATTTGCAGGGTTTTAGTTGTTAGGTCGTTTGTTTCAAGAAAAGCAAAATATATAAACGAGATAATTATGTGATAGGCTGGAGAATGGTGACTAGGGTTTATATATATGTGTGGTGTTGGGAATCTTTGCATGTGAACTGAATGTTGCATGTAAGTAGGAAAAACCGGAGCGGGGAAGAATCTGACTCATAGATGAAGAAGAAAGAGACATAGTAGTGTACTGTGCGTGACAACGAAGGGAGGGGTTCTTTAATATCTCTGTAAAAGCAATGCTTCTGAGTTTCCAAGCTATAGAAAATGGCATATTATATTCGTTTCTCTCTCATTTTCAAATATGCAGTATATTTAAACCTGTGCAATAATGAGTAAGCTGAACGTATACATATACACTGATTCTAAAGAAAGCATAGGATCGGGAAGTGTGTGGAATTGCTGTTACTACGGTGGTTGGATTTGTATTGTAGGTCGGGCCAATGGGATTCTGAATCTGAGGTTTGAGCTACAGAGACTTGTGTTTGTGTTACAGCGAAATCACAAAAGGATTCGGCCCCATAACTGGAAGGATGTGTTCCCAAATGTAGCTTCATATAGAACAAAAAGAAAAAGGAACCCGTTCCAGCTGTGAGATATGAGATGTGTAAAGTAGGAAGAGATCTCTGCCATTTTCTTTTCTCTTTTCCTGCTTTATCGCAAGTCTCTACCTTTTTAGAGTTCCCACTCCAAGTTTCTGTGCGGATTATGTATGGAAAGTAAATACTCCAACAAATACGAACCCAGACAAAAAACAAATAGACATTTTGCAGGCTTATTTAAGAGGACAACTGATTTTGGTGACCCGTGAAAGATTTTCTTTTGAGATAAAATGAGATTATTTAGAGAAGTATATTATTCATATTCTGACTATTCCTTTGAAGATGCTCCATTAAGCAATCCATAATTTTCATTACACGGGAATCTTTTCATGGTTGATTTTTAAATTTGTGAGAATATAAATAGATTCACAATAAACCTGCATGAGATTAATGAAACGGTTTAAATGTTATGCTACTTATAATTATTACCAAAATTCCATTTTAAATAAATAAGGCATAAAGCTGAAACGGTCGCAGCATTGACGTGTGACGAGAATCAAGTGACATGCATGTTAAAGTTCTCTACCGTAATGATGTCTTTCTCTTTCTATTTTCGTTTTTAAGTAAGACCGTGCCGTTGATTTGGGAATAAATTAATTAATTTTGACTGTCAAAACATATAATCGTTGGTTTTCGTTTTCTTGTTGTAGGAGATAAGGGGGGTGGTAATGATAGGGTACGGCACAGGAGAAGAATATTAATCTGGAGCAGCAGAGAGCATCATTCAAGGACGAAGAACAACTTTTTTTTCTTTTTTTCTCGTGTATTGGTTTCTTTTGTAATGCGCGTCTGTGTGTGACTGTGACACACTTTTGCACGTGCTTAGAATAGATACCGTCCTATATACATACACGCACGAGATGAAATCAATTAAGTCATTCAACACCACCTCCTCACTTTTCTTTTTTTAAACTACGTACGCCTCCTGTTATCAAAACTCGATCGATCATTAAGGGTTTTTTTTTAGACAGAAAGATCAGCGGTAATTTGGAAGGACTGTGATGAACAGGGATTTATTCGTGGAAATTAAATCGTAAGGGAGGGAACATAATTAAGCATTAGTCAAAGCGAAACAACGTAATTCATCATGTGGACTATTCACTTGACGTTTGAATGGGCAGAAAGGATCCAAATTTTAAAACTTGGATCCGTGTGAAGCGCGAATTAATTAAACATACAGTGTCGTGAAAATGACATGATGGATGATTCGGGGGAGTTCATGGTGTGGGAGGAGCGAATCAGCATTTTGGTCCCTATGCTGGTCAACACTCAGAACTGGGAATTCCAGCCATATATGTCGTACGATGACATGACATATTCTAACACCCCCATATCCACCTTGGATTCCAATCACTCCCTTGTCAAATATTAGTTGTCACGAACCCTCTTAATTATTTGACAAACACCCGTTTAGGTCCTCCTTTATACATACAACAAACTCTGTTCTTTCATCATTATATCTCTGTTTTTGTCCCACACGCGCACTATTGTACATGATGCCGAACTTGACAATTAGGAATTGTTGTGTACGTACGTATATGGGCTACAAGAATGAGCCGTCGTGTGTACGCAAGAGAGACGAGGGCATTGATGAATTAAAATATAGGAAGCGAGTGGAGAAGCGTGCATAAAGGAGGCTGACAAACAAAAGCCACGTGTAGTGCCAATACAATACGTTTACATTGATTCAATGTATTTCCTCCGGTCCTCATTACTCTATTAATTTTTTAAAAAGATTAATAAAATTAATAAAATTAATTAATTATAATATATACTACATAATCTCTTTAAAATTTATTATTTATAAATAAAATAAATAAGCTTGATTAAAAAAATAAATATACATATTTTAAAATAATTAATTTAATTTTATTAATCTTTCAAAAAAATTAATAAGATTTTATAATTAATATTGGAGGTATTATATAAAGGTTAATTAAAGAGTAATAGAATAGAGGTGGGAGTGTGAAAGGGGCAGGTGCATGTGGTCCGGATATATATATGAAGTATAGGAATTTATATATGCAGAGAAATATAAATGGAGAGTGAAGGGGAAAAGTGAAGACATGGAGCAATGTGCATGGGTGTTATGTCGGAGACGTGCTCTTCTTTTCCATTGCTCTCCCCCCCCCCCCCCCTCCGGCGTGCTTTCTTTCTCCTTTTCTCATCTCTGCAATCATTACCCTCCACTATTTGAACTCCCTGCCGGAGCAGAATAATAAGATTATTGGTACAGTAGAGAGCCAAACGAATATGAATGAATGAATATTGAATGGTCCTACTCCCACCCAGTCTTAGGGTAGCTTTTAAATAATAGATTTTAAAAAAATAGATTTAAAAATAATAATTAAAAAAAATAAGTGTTTAGGTAATTATTTTTAAAATAATTTTTTATATTGATAAATTATTAAAAAGAAGAGAGATGAGAGATAGTAGAGAAGAAAGAGGAGATAAGGTATAGAGAAGAGATGAGAGAGGGTAGAGAGTAAATATAAGAGATAGTGAAAAGATAGAAGAGAAGGGAGAGATAATGCAAGAAAAAATAAGAGTAAAATAATAATTGAGTAGCTCATAAGCTCTTTTACTGTTTTAAAAGCTATTTTGACAATCTTATCTGAAATTATGATTTAATCCAAACTGATATTTTAAATAGAAATAACTGTTTGTTTCTAAATTTTCTCAAACTAAAATTTGAGCTAAAAATTTATTTGAAACGGTGGTTTAGAAATTTTTCAAACACACACAGTTCCACTGGCCCCTGCCAAGTGTTGACACGTAATCCAAAAAACCAAGATTCTGAACGGACAGCATATATTGCCGTTGAGGATGAAGAGAAAATGAGAAATGTTGCTCATCTTCCACCACCACCACTGGTGCATAGGTCAGAAGCCTGCGTCCTTTTCACATACAACTCCTCAACACACGCAGTTCTCGTCAAATTATTCTTCCTTCATTTTTTAAACTTTATTACCTCAATAGGCTGCCTAGGCCCTGTTGTTTTGTCCCTTCCCCTCCATGTTTACTTATACCTGTAACCCCGCCCTGTCCATGCACTTGTTTCAAACTTCAATCACCTTCCAAGTTTCAATTATTATTATTATTATTATTATTATTATTTTATTATTATTTTATATATCCTTACATTCCCATATACCATACATTCTTCTTACGTCTTAGCTAGATATATAAAATATTTCACAATTTTACTTGAATCCGGAATTTACAATCTTGACCCCTCCATAGTAGCAGCTGCACACCTTGCAATTTGAGAGTAAATTATAATTTACACAAAATCCCCCTTCTATTAAAAAGTAACAAGGTTATCTGAATTTTTAGATATCTTTTCCCCGTATTATTGGCAAAATAAAATCATGATCTGATACTATTATATATTAAAAGTTAAGATTTTTTCCTAGTGAAAATAAATTAGAGGAGAGGTCTCCAGCACGTGTACACGAGAGAAAAGAGACACGCGACCTTAGGGTTAATAAAAATCATTTGGTTAATTAACTCTGGATTAACGTAACTTGTTGAAAAATCGTATAATTTACAAATGATACACCCAGTGCGCACGGGCACCTCTCTTTCATCTCAGTCTGCAAACCAAATCTTCTTTTTTTTTGTTGCCCACCTAGTTCACCAGAGTTTTATCTTGACTACATCCGGATCCGACCTACGTCGCGCACCTGGTTATGGTAGGTGAATCTCCTAACCAAATTATTTTATATATACTAAGGCTCAAGCTTGAGACCTCGCTTAAACGATATCAAACCATTTATCACTCGAAAACACCCCCATTGGTATCTCTGTAAACCAAATCTAAAACGTTTGGAAGTTGATGTTTTTACTAGACGAGGGGTACAGATTCGACCTTGGCATGATCATACTATCCGTTGGTTCAACTTCATTTCAGCCGCGAAGGGTAAGACATGCGACCATTTGGAGCGTGTTCGAACTCTGGGGAGTGCCACTTTGTTATGGTTCTAGTCGCGGCGCTTGGAGAGGCATCCTATCTCCTAGGTGCCTAGGTTTACGCCTGAGAGTAATAGACGGCTCGCTCTGCCCGACATTGGTATCGCCTAGGAGGAAGGGAGATTTCGCCATACCCTTAGATCGTGGGTGAGCCCGACCCCTTTCCAAAAAATGTTGTATATAAAAAAAAAACTTCATTTCAGCCTTTTACCCAAAAAAAAACTTCATTTCAGCCCTAAATGGGCTCTCAGCCTTAGATATCCCTTAAATTTGGACTTGGGCTGTTTTTTTTGTTTTCCCTCTATACCTAACTTGTACGCATGTTTTTTCTTTAAAAACACGTAATGTATGTAGCAAAAAAAAAACATGTAAAGTAAACTGATCTCTTTCTTTTCGTGGGAACAACTTAGCAAATCTTCAAGGATATCAAATTCTCTCAATGGTTGCTTCATATGGCAGCACAAGATGTTCTCCCAGAAAAGGAGTGATGGCGCAATTAATTATACTACTTGGAGAGAGGGATGAGTTGGAAAATGAAGTGCAAACATATACTCAAAAGAACAGCCATCGTTTTTGAGAAACATGGTCGTATGGTGTGTCTTGTGAGACAAGTCAACATTGAACGCCAGCATCCAGTAGCCGTTAGTGGAGCCAAACATGCAAATAACGGTGGGCCCACTCGTGTTTTGTTTTGGACTGGGCTTTTTCCATTGGGTTGCCACCACACAATAAAAATCAACTTCCATTTGGTTCCACTAGAGAAGGGGTATCAACGGGAGTTGATCCGAGTAGTAAGTGGTTCGGTATCGTTTAAGCGATATCTCGAATTTAAGCCTTGGTATATGCAAAAAATTTTCGCTGAGAGACTCATCCACCATAGTTAGGTGCGCGACACAGGTCGAATTCGGATGTAGTCGGGGCAAAACTCCGGTGAATTGGATGGACAACCAATAAAAAAACTGGCGCATGGGTGAGACATGTGACTATTTAAAGCGTATTGAATCTCTAAGGAGTACCACTTTATTATAGTTACAGTCGCGACGCTTAGGGAGGTATCATACCTCTTAAGTGCCTAGGTTTACATCTGAGAGTAATAGACAGCTCGCTCTGCCCGATATTGATATCGCTTAAGAGGAAGGGAGACTTTACCTTACCTTTAAATTATGGATAAGACTAATCCCTTTCTAAAAAATTTTATAAGATAAAAAAAACTTCCACACATCGGCACACAATCTCGCTATCCCTATGAAATTTAAGCCACGTATCCGTTGTCTGATGTCCCTTGACTTGCGTTCCCGCCTTATTCCTTCCAATAATTATATTATTTTCTTATTCCCATGTTTAAATCACACACAACTTTTAATATTCATTAAATTTTATATCAAGAGAACTGAAATGTAACGGTGGGGGAAAACATGCAATACTTGGTTCACCTGGTAAGAACGCTACACCGACTTCAGAATAGATTTTAAGTTCAAATATGTAATAGAGCCATGTTAAATATTACCTTCAAAACTCTTTGGACCACCTGATATATTGTTACTAAGTATCTAACATGTAATTAATCCGTATAAAGACTTTGTAATTAAGATGTATCTCCCTATAAATCTTTTTTAATAAGGTGGATTTAATTATCCCGTTTTTATGATCTAATTGATAGAGTAGTCATGTTAAACACCTGGTAAAAGAGAAAAAAAAGAAGGAGAATGGATGAAACACATAGCGGTGGGAGGGCATAGTGTTGTGTTCCAATGTGACAAGTGGTCAATGATGAACACCTTCCCAGATGGCAGTCGCTTTCTTCCCCCTATCTCTCTCTGAGTTTCTGGTCAAAGCGATTCCCAATTTCAATCCAACAAAAACGAAATCTCTCCTATTCCTGTGGTGGGTCACCTACTCCTATTATATCCCGCGGGGCCTCCTCACTCCATTACTGTTCGCTGTACCCCAAAATCAGCTAGTCAACTTCTCCAGTTTCCATATCTAAATCATTTCATTTTGAACTCTCTCTCTCTCTCTCTCTCTCTCTACGGTATTCCCTCTTAATAATAAAGTAGATTAACCAATACTCCCTTCTCTAGGCATTATTACGTCCTTCCCAACCTCAGGCGCAAGAAAACAAGCCAAACTGGTATCCAACTTTCCCAGGCCCCTTCCCCACAGTTTGCTTGCCAACTTCATTATCATTAATTAATTCACCATTACATGTAATGTGTCATAGTTGATAACATTCCCCGAGGCACTTTGTCCCACCTCCTCCCCCCCCTTTGTCCTTCTTCTAACAACTTCTCATAAAAAATCTACACCCCCACCAATTAATTACACCTTATTCTTTCTTGTCAGCTTTGAAAAGAAAGAGTGAGAGAGAGATCATGGGATCATAATTCAGAATCAGCTAGATATGTCGTGATTAGCGCTTAGGCGGGCTCTTAACAAACGTTTGACCAAAATGGTTTGATGGAGATTGTGGTTTTTTCCTTCTTCTTCTTCGGGGATTTTTTTCTGGACACATCTGTAATCCATGTTCTTCCATGTTCACTTGCATTATTGTTCTTTATTTTTACTTTCTTTTTTATGTATTTGGTGCCCGTGAGAGAACTAAGCGTACCAACTTTTATTCTATATTCCTCCCATTTTCATTCATACCAGCTATATGCATTTTTTTTTAACATAAAGGATGGAGAGCGGGCTAGCATGCAGTATCCGGGTATCAAAGAATAAGCATTTCTTTCAAGTCCACTGTGACCTTAAAAAGTGCCACTACCGGTGTCCTTCTCTTTACCTTTCTTCTCTCTATCTTGTGCCAAATCTAAATTATATTCTCACGCTCACAGAATATATTGCTCTCAAGAGTTTTTGTCACTGCCCACTCAGAATTATCCAAGGCCACAATAAGTGCTATTTTCTTAGAGATTATTTGTGACACATATTTTTTCTCCTTTCTTTAAGATCAGTGTGATTCTACGGTCACATGTTTGGAACAGGTCACCCACTCGCCCCCCTTTGATTGTCTTGTGTCTTCATTAAAGGTTCAAACAGTGATTTCAGAAACCAGAAAGAGAAAAATGAGAGAAATCTATGTTCTTGCTTCCCCACCTCTCTTTGCTTCACAGAGTCCCAACCACACCCTGTTCTGCTGGCCACTTATGAGTAAAGAAGGAGATTTTAATCCATCACACGCACAACATAATGGTTCCCATTATTCAGATGCACTCAATAGATTCTGAAAAAAAAAAAAGAGTATATATATATATATATATCTGACAGAATCAAGATTAGTAATCATTTTTATTGATTCTTAGTCATCTAAGAAAGGTGTATAATAGCAGTAAGGCAAATGGCTCAATAAGCACATTTCTAGTTGGTAATATAAAATTAGTTTTGCCTGTATGTTGAAGTCACAGATAGAATGCACCAGCTTGTGCTAATATAATAAATTAGCAGCAATCATACAGCCAACCTGGCTTAATCATTTCATATATATATTCACATTATAGGCTGTAACCATCTATCTATGCCTATACTATTACCTAGTCCTAGTGCATTTATTCTGTAACATCACTTGAGCCAAGAAAGCTTTTAGCTTTCCTGGGTTTTGAGGCCATTCTTTTGTTTTTTGACCTTTTAGATTTTAGTCTCCTTATTTTCAAATCGATCAAATGTATGGTATTTCAAATCGGAATAAAAAGTTTTGCGCTTTGAATTTTAGTGAAAGGTGAGAGGAATAAAGAAGAGGAAGAGGTTAAAAAGCCTTGTGCTTGTGGAATATATACCCTCATCATCTTAAACTTTATGAGCTTATAAACTGCCTTTTCCCCCCTCTCTGTCTGTGGTTCCAAGAAATGGCGAACACCCAATTTAAATGTCATAAAGCTTTGATGATTCGTAGGCGTGATGTAGCTACCCCAAAAAGAAAGGTATATGATACTTCCATTGTTGCCCTAAAAGCTATCATCTTTATATTTTGGAAACTTTCGTTAAGCTACCATATAATTCACATCTTTATCATGCTGATTTGTTGGATAGGGTTGGTTAAATATAGTTATGTCTAAATCTTTCTACATGAACGCTTATTACTTGTTCAATGTTCATGCTATAACATTATTATGATATGTGGCATAGCACTTTATACTAGTGCAACTATATTAGTGTGTGGGGAAAGAAAACCCCCGACCACAAGTAGTGATCTTAGAGTCTGTAAGAATAAAGGGATGCTCAATAATGCTAGTCAAATTAAGGCAATGGATCTTTAAAAGCCTTTATGATTGTAATTTTCTTTTTTCTTTTTTCTCTCCTTTATTCTCTTGTCAACTTAGATCTCCTTCCCAAGTCTTTATAGTGGAGCTTAAAAGTTGCTGCACCAACTTTGGAGCAAAACCTGATTTCAAATCAAATCCAAACTAAAGGGTACATGATGTGGCACATGTTGTTGTTGATGAGGGAGTCCACAGATAAACTAATATCAGAATTAATCCTTTGTTAATTACTAACATGGTGCATGTGGAAGGCTGAATCTGAGGGCTTGGGGGCTGTATGGTTTACAAACTATGAATTAGTAAATTTTTAGCTGAGTGCTGGCAGACATTCTTGCCGAATTGGTTTTCATTAATAATAATATAGTCTTCATGCTTTTATTATTACATTCCCACTTCAGCTTTTCCTTTATATTTTAGCTGTCTGGTCCGCAGAATAGTACTCGTGCTGCGCAAATCTCAATAAAGGACATAGTTCATGAATTTTTTAACTATTTGGAGAAGGAAATCTATATGTATGAACAGAACAGAACTCGCATGTTTTATTTACTTGCATTCACCTCAAGGTGAATTGTGTTCAAGTTACTTATCGACAAGACAGATTAAAAAAAAGATAAAAGCAGAAAAAGACAGCCTTTGAGAGACCAATGCAAGAAGCTGTTTAAGAACTCCTAAATAACGTTGTTCTTGGTCTCATATGAAATGGATATATCTTTGTTTTTCTGAGATCAATAAGGACAGGCTGGAAGGATCCAAATTCTGCCCCACTCGCCTTTATTGTTATAAGAGTAGAGAAGAAAGGATATCACCACCAATAAAGTGATATGTCTCTCTACGAACTATTTCATTTAAGCAAGAAAACAATTTTTAAAATGATTTTTTTTTAAACTATGCAAAAAGAAGGTTTGGGTTTTCTTTCTTTTTCTTTTTCTTGCAGCCCCTACTAAGCATCTTTGCCTCACTTTCCTCATCTTTGCCCCTCCCTACACCCCTCCTTTATATTGGAAAAATCATCAAGTTTTCTTCTTGCTTTGGTTCTACCATCGTTTTCTTTGTTGTTCTAACTACAGATTGCTTCTTTTTTAGGTTAATTTTCACTAAATCCCCCCTCTCGAGCATTCTTTGCTTAGTCATAAAAGTATAGTTCCTTTCCTCAATAATTTACACGATTACTTCTTCCCCTCAGATTTTTTATTCCAATAAATTCCCCTGATCTTAGTTCGGGGAATTACTGTGCTGATCTTATATGGTCATCATCCTTGATCAACCAAAAGAAATTCAGTCCCCTTAAAAAGTTTCCACTCAAGGAAATCCTTTTCTCTCTCCTTCCCAGTATGACTTCCCTTTTCTGAACTTGTTGCAGCTTCAAAGCTCTCATCTCAATTCAGTTTCTCTGTCTCTCCTTGTATATTTATATCTTCTGCACTTGTTAATTATTTTGTGGATTCCAGTGTGCTCTGTTTTTGGGTTTCTGATTTCATGGGACTCTGTCATGGAAAACCTATTGAAATCTCACAAACACATGGAGAAAATCCATTGTATCCCGATGACGAGGACGGGCTTGCAAAAATTAAAACCCCCAAATCCGCAAACTTCCCCTTTTACAGCCCAAGTCCCTTGCCAAGTCTGTTCAAGAACTCACCGGCAAATTCAAGCGTGAGCTCAACTCCTTTGCGCATTTTCAAACGCCCATTCCCTCCTCCTTCGCCGGCGAAGCACATTCGTGCATTGCTCGCTCGCCGGCATGGTTCTGTGAAGCCAAACGAGGCCTCTATCCCTGAAGGAGGCGAATGCGAGATTGGGTTGGATAAGAACTTCGGATTTTTGAAGCAGTTCGCAGCTCACTATGAACTTGGAGAAGAGGTGGGTCGTGGGCACTTTGGGTATACTTGCTCCGCCAAGGGAAAGAAAGGCAGCTTGAAGGGGCTAGATGTGGCCGTCAAAGTCATTCCAAAATCCAAGGTCTAAACTCTTCTAATCTCTACATTTCCTTCTGTATATTCTCGTGAATTTATGCAATGGGAATAGGGTAAGATAAAAGATTGGAATTAAAAATTTGTTTCCTCACCCTAACAATCATTGCATTCATAATTTGCTTGCTTCTGTCCTGATCTGATAATACCGTTCGCGAGGCTTGTATGCAGCTTTCTATTCGATATAGAGAATCATGTTTAAGTTTTACTTTGCTTAAGTGAACCCTGAATGAGGCTCGCACCTTCCAAATTCGAAGGACCTATTTATGTTCTCAAATCGTATGCATTAAGTATCATGGTGATCTGCGGTACCTATTGATTATTAAGACCATTGGAGTACACTTTTGTTCTCACGTTGGATGATAAGTTGCCAGATGACAACAGCAATTGCTATAGAGGATGTACGGAGAGAAGTAAGGATATTGCGGGTTCTTACAGGACATAAGAACCTAGTGCAATTCTATGAAGCCTATGAAGACGATGAAAATGTTTATATAGTTATGGAGTAAGTTGAAGTTTCTAATTGTTATTCTTTTATATATATATCTCCCTTGCAACTTTCAGAGTTATTGATTAACAATGTAATTTATGCGATTCAGGTTGTGCAAAGGAGGTGAGCTGCTAGATAGGATTCTTTCCAGGTAAGATGTTCTCCTAATTCCATTTTCTCAAGCCAAAAAGGATATTCTTGTTTCATTTTGGTACCGTTACCATAATTATGACATTCTAATAAGCACAAAGTCAATTGTAATTTATAGGGGCGGGAAGTACTCGGAAGAGGATGCCAAGGTTGTCATGATTCAGATATTAAGTGTGGTGGCCTTCTGTCATCTGCAGGGTGTTGTTCATCGTGATCTCAAGCCAGAGGTGATTAACTCATAAAGCTTGTTACTCTGCTAGTATATATATGACCTGTATTTCTTTTTCTTGCCCTTGGGATTCCTTAGATCATCCTAACAAAGAGTTTGCTTTTCTGCTTCAGAATTTTCTTTTTACTTGTAAGGATGAAAACGCCACGTTGAAGGCAATCGATTTTGGACTGTCTGACTATGTGAAGCCAGGTTCGGCCCATTATAGACTTTGTGTATGTTCTCTAAATTTTTTGCAGAAAGTGCAACACTTATGGCTAACAAGTAAAATTTTTGCAGATGAGAGATTGAATGATATTGTAGGAAGTGCATATTATGTAGCTCCTGAAGTTTTGCATAGATCATACGGGACAGAAGCAGACATGTGGAGCATTGGTGTAATTGCTTATATTCTTTTATGTGGAAGCCGACCCTTTTGGGCTCGGACAGAATCTGGCATATTTCGTGCTGTCCTGAAGACGGATCCGAGTTTCGATGATGCTCCTTGGCCTTCTTTATCAGCTGATGCTATAGATTTTGTGAAGAGGCTGTTGAATAAGGACTATCGAAAAAGATTAACTGCAGCTCAGGCTCTCTGTATGTCTTTCATCTCCTTTCCCATGCGTGGCACCATCAATGTTATTAGTTCTCTGCTTTCATAGACTTAAAAATGAGATTTCTTAATTATTGCCTGATTTTGGTCAGGTCATCCTTGGCTGGCTAACCATCATGATGACTTGAAGATACCTTTCGATATGATAATCCTCAGACTTGTTAGAGCTTACATATCCTCATCTTCTTTGAGGAAATCAGCATTAGGGGTATGGATTATCTTAATATTTTCCCAATTATATCTCTTTGTAACCTGGCAACGGGTTTTCCATTGTTTTTACTATGTGATCAACCTTCTATTATATAAAAGTAATGTATGAAACAGAATGTTGGAAATCTGTCTTAGTTATTTGAATTGACTCTCAAGTTCCTTAAGATAACCTTTAATATCTGTAGTTGGAGCCATGGACATGCATTGATTAAAGCTTTTCCATGTTCGCAGTCTCTCGCGAAGACATTAACAGTACCTCAGCTAGCATATCTCAGAGAACAATTTACACAGTTAGGCCCCAACAAAAGTGGATTTATTTCCATGCAGAACTTCAAGACGGTAAGCACTTGTTAAAAAATTATTGTTTCTTTTCCAACACTTTTCGAGCCATTAACATGTTTATCAGCAGGCTGTTTCAAGGAGCTCCACTGAGGCCACAAAGGATTCACGGGTCTTAGATTACGCGAACATGGTAAGAGAGATCATAACTACTCAGTGCATTTTCTAACGCCTTTTGCTTCCCTAGAATGTAAATCCATCACAATGCATGTTGCAGGTTAGTTCTATCCAATACAGAAAACTAGATTTTGAGGAATTTTGTGCGGTTGCTATAAGCGTGCACCAGCTAGAGGGAATAGAGAGCTGGGAGCAACACGCTAGGCGGGCTTACGAGCTGTTTGAAAAGGATGGGAATCGACCAATCATGATCGAAGAGCTCGCCTCGGTAATCATTTTTGTGCTCACACCTATTTGACCACAATTTGCCAATGAATACATATATATTTGCATGGTGTGATATAACATGTGTATAATGTGACTGAGGTTTTGGAGTTTGATGTGTGATTCCAGGAACTAGGGCTTAGCCCATCAGTACCTGTTCATGTGGTCCTTCAAGATTGGATAAGACACTCTGATGGAAAACTCAGTTTCTTAGGATTTGTCAGACTTCTGCACGGACCTTCTTCCCGCGCAATTAACAAGGCATAAGAGTACTCCTGATTGCTATTATATGGATGATGGAAACCTAAATTGGATTTGAATTGTTGAGTAAACTTCATCAGCAGTGCACAATCTCCATTGCGATGATGGTTTGGGCAAGCTAAAAGAAAGCTACAGTGGACGAAGATATTTTCAACATCTGCTATTGTTAAGGTGGCTGTTCCTAATTTTTGTATACACGAGAATGCTTCATCTCTTTTCCTACTCCCTTAATGGTTGGTAATTGTCAAATTAGAGGATTGTACAGAGGAATGTAGATCATATATTGTACTTGGCACTAGAGGAACTGCTCAAAACTGAGTTGTGTTTTCAGGTTTATCACTTGTGTACCCATTCCACTTACCAATAAAATCTTTCCATTCCTAACAACTCCGTCCTAGTTGTAGTTGACACTATTTCTTCTATCTTTTTATTGTCATTCAGGTGATTGCTTCAAAAGCCATGGTAAAACCCATAATAGTTGAGTCAAATGAAAAGGGGAATACTAATTTCAGTATGATTTAATACAATGTTTGACCCTTCTAATTTTTTTTTTAATTTTAATCTATATAATTTTAAATTATATATTTTCACCTCTAAAGGACAAAATGGTCATTATCCTTATTACTATAAGGATCAACATTTTAAAAGAAAAAAATTTAAAAATTAAAACTTATATTTTAAAATTATAAAAACTAAAATTAAAATGAAGACAAACTATAATAATTAAACATTATATTAATTTTAATCATCACCTTTCCAACTAATACAGATGTCATGTATTTAAATATGGTGACTCCAGTCAAATGTAATTTTTCTTACCACTTTTCCCGTTCTAAAATGGATAAAAAAAGAGTAAAATCTATTAAATTTAATTTTATATTAAAAATATAAATTAATCTATATTGTAAAAATTTAAAGGTATAATACACCCTAAACTAATTTTAGAGGAGTAATTAATAATTTAAAGTATTTAAGGGACTAGTATTTTAAAATATTTAAATTAGTATAATTTTACTATTTCACTGATAGAACTATAAATTTTTATCCAATCTATATCACGTAAATTTTTTATTTCAACATATTATTATTTAAAATATTACATGCGTCATATTATTTTAAAAAATATTAAATAAATTATAAAATTGATACTGTATAGAATTTATATTTGAATATTAAAAAATTTTATGATTTATTTAGTTCAATATATTAAAATAATATTACGCATGTGATCTTTTAAATAATAATATATCGAAATAAAAAAAATATTTACTATATCTTAAATAAAAATTTATATTTTTATTAACGAAAATGTATAATTATAATAATTTAAATATTTTAAGATATTAATTATATTTTTAAAATTAATTTAGACAGATTACACTTTTAAAATTTTTAAAATACCTAATTATACTTTTAAAATTAATTGGATGCTGATTTTTACCTAAATTTAATTCCAATAATTGAGAATTACAGGGAAGGTACAGTTTAGACGGGTCCCGATCTTTTCGTCAAACAGCTCGAGCATTGCAACTCAAAAAGTGAAAGCACCACCTTTCACCAGTAGGCCTACGTAGAAGTAACAAGACCTGCTAATAATCTGAATTGCTGAAAGTATAATTTGATCACAAGTAAAGCATAACGTTTTATACCTTTTCCGTTTCTGTGACTTGTAATGACAATTCACGTTACTCCAAAGGCTAAGCCTAAATTCAGATCTCCAATTCTCCTGCTTGCCCTGGCAATTACGGCAGTCGCCCTATTGTTCCTATGTCGCTTTCTGGTTTCCACATCCGGATCCTCACTCCTCATCTCAACATCCCTTCAAAACGAGGTGACACGGGGGCGCCATGAAAGGTACTTGTACTGGGGCACTAGAATTGACTGCCCGGGAAAACGCTGCGAAACTTGTGCAGGTTTGGGTCATCAGGAGTCCAGCCTCAGGTGTGCCCTTGAAGAGGCGATGTATCTTCAGAGCTACCTACATCGATGCCTCTTAGTTTTCCGCATTGAGTTCTTGTTGAGGTTTTCTTATGTCTTCTGTTATTTAACCTTTCCTTACCTTTTCCTGGAGCGAAAGAACCTTATGCCTACTAACGACAGTAATGAGTTCAGATGTAACTACCCGAAATTAATCATCTTGCTTGTTCTTTCTTATTATCTTGATACTGTAGTTGGATGCTGTGTCATTAGTTTCTAAAACCTAAACTTTCCAATCTGCTGCGGCATTCACCGACTAGACTTGCTCCATGTACTTTGTTCTGGCTGAATTTGTGTGTGAGTAGATTTCTCACCTATTTTGACCACATTTGCTGCAGAACTTTTGTCATGCCATCAAGGATGTGTATTAATCCAATGCATAATAAGAAAGGGAACTTTCATCTGTCCAATACCAGTTCAGAGGCAAGGTGAGTTGCTTTGAAGTTTTCTTGTCTGCTGGTTAAGTGGTTATAGAAAGAGAACAGGCGGAGCTGTTATTTTCTGCTTTAAATTATACTTTGGTTCAAGAAATGAACATTAGCCTTGTCTAAGTATGTGTGTGTGTTATGCTTATGTTTGCCTCTAGTATACGCATTTTTATAGTTTAAAAAAGCAAATTGTTTGACTTGACTAGCTGTATCTTATATTGTAGTTGGGCAGCAAGTTCTTGTCCCATGGACACTTTATATGATATAGACCTCATATCTGAGACTGTTCCTGTAATTTTGGACTATTCAAAAGAGTGGTATCGGGTTCTATTAACAAGCATGAAATTGAGAGCACAAGGAGCTGGTCATGTGGAAGGAGTCAGCCGCATTGATCTTAAAGAAAATACTAAATTCTCCAATCTCTTGCTCATAAACAGGACTGCCAGCCCTCTTTCCTGGTAAATCATCCAACCATATCTCTTCATTTCCCTCTCATAATCATCCTGGCTTCTTAGAATCAGATTCATGAATGATAAACTACAGCTTCTTATATGACTATATCACTAATCAAGGTTGAGTAACTTATGGGATGTAGAGTAGTGAATATTCGGATGTAATATGAATTAGAATTTTCTTTCATCCAATATATGCAGGAACACAACATTTGAATGTTATCTTGGGAAAATTAAGGATTTGAAAATTTTCATCTCTATATAGTACAATTATATGTGATACTTGATCTTGACACTCTAGTAAATGGGAAATTTTAAGGTATTAAATTTTCACTGAACTCATTATAATGGCCTTAATGAAAATTTTTGAAGACTCTTTCCTACTTCAGTGTTTTGAACTTTTGGTCATATTTCCATATTTATTAACCTATATTTTCTGTGAAAGCAGTTCATTTGAATTTTTTTCTTTTTCTTTTTTGACTGAGTTACTATTGATGATCTTCTAGGTTTATGGAATGCAAGGACCATAACAAACGAAGTTCTGTGATGTTACCATATTCATTTTTGCCCTCAATGGCAGCGAGGAAGCTCAGAGACGCAGCTGAAAAGGTCCATTTGATATGTACTCTCTTTAAGTTTTCTCATTTAAGTTGGTGATTTTACCATGCAGTATTTCACTTCTGCATGTAAAATAGATTTCAACTTTATTTCTTGGAGATTACAATAATTAAGAATTTATCGTGTGGATATTCTTCGCTCTTTCATTACTGGAGTTGGAGATGTTGCTTTGTTAAAAACATACGAACTATGTTATGGGAAGATGCAGGTTCAGGCACATGAAATAATTTTACTGAAGATATTAATTTTTTTGTCAATTGTACCATAGTCAATTTTACCGAAGTGCAGGATGTGGCTTAAGAATACCTACTTTTGTCAAGAGTCTGTGAGCATGTGCTTCTGTTTCATTAATATGCTTCTCAATGGTACCATAGTAAATTTACATCAGTTAGTTATTAAATGGGTAGTTGGTTGTTTTGTCATCCTGCTTGATGGAAAAGTCAGTGATAATAGGGTACAGTCACTTCCTTGACAATGCTAGTTTGAAACAAAATCAATGAAAATTTTAGGTAACCAGTAGATGAGGCTTTGCACACTTTATTATGCCAAAGATTATAGTAACCCTGATACCTATATGCTGGATATGCAATGCCTGGGCTTTACACACTAAAGATGCCTCTTTAACACTAATTGATTTCTAACCATATTCTTGTTCACAGATCAAAGCAGACCTTGGAGATTATGATGCCATCCATGTTCGTTGTGGTGATAAATTAAAGACGAGGAAGGACAGGTTTGGGCTGAGAGGAGCCTGACTCCTCACCTTGACAGGGATACACGACCTGAGTTTATTCTCTGCCGAATTGCAAAATGGGTCCCACTGGAAGAACCTTGTTTATTGCTTCGAATGAGAGGACTCCTGGATTTTTTTCACCACTTTCTGTCAGGTAGTCATACTCATTTTCATAGAAGGTCCTGAAAAGTTGAAATTATGGAAGCTATCTTGTATATGAAATTAGATTCCATCATCTCCTTCTAATCTAATTTAAAACCAATTTTATTTTGGAGGATCTGGCTATAACTAGTTTGTATTACTTAGTGAAATTAAGGAAGCAAAATAAAGTATAACATGTTGATTTTGTTTCTCATAATTTGTTCTCTTGCATCTTGTGGTCTTATTTGAAAAGCTGTTCAGGATATTTGAGGTTGGCTGTGCATATCATCCCAATAGTTTGGTAGAAGATTGAAATTGTGTTTATTGGTGGATGGAGTTGATTTTGTAGGTTATGTTATAGATATATTTACTGCTTAATGTTACCAAGGACGGTTGCCTAAGCAGTTTTGTTTATTCTTGTGGCCTTGTGTTCTGGCTAAATGATTCTTTTGAGTTGGTAGTATTATCGCACTCAGTTGTAGTATGCCAATCTGCATCTCACTAAGCCGCTTGGCTCTTACATAACGTCACTTGATCAAAACCTAATTCGTATTATTAGATTAAATGAAGGAACATTTTTTTGTGGAAAGAAACGTATTTCTTGATGGCTGAAATAAAATAAATTGCCGTTTTTGAATTTCTTTTACCAAAGCCTGATAGTTTATCTTGATGGTGATTCACTTTTGCAGGTATAAACTGGCATATTCATCAAACTATAGCCACATCCTGGATCCCCTGATCAAGAACAATTACCAGCTATTCATGGTCGAGAGGATTGTCCTGATGGGTGCGAAAACGTTCATAAAAACATACAAGGAAGACGATACAGATCTTAGCCTTACTGATGACCCCAAAAAGAACACTAAAAACCGGCAGATACCTGTGTACACCAAGAATGAAAATACATGCTACCACTAACCCCCATTGTATAGCGAAATTACGTTGTAATTGAATTTTCAGACTGAACTTCTGGGTTTTGCGAAGTATAGGCTGATTACTTAAAGTTGTAAATTGTCACTAGTTACAGGCAAAATTACATTTTTTTTGCCAGACATGCAGAATTACATTTATTCGTTATTCATATGTAAAAAAATGCATCACATTGAAGGAGATGTGGACGCTATCTATCTTATAGAAGTTGTTCGCTTGCCTTCTTGTGAAATCTTGATCAGTAAGGTAACAATAATTAGTTATCTGTAAGTACTGTGAAGGTGGACTGGCCACTATTTATTTTAATGGGGTACACTTGTCTGCTTGTTCAATTCTAGATCAGTAAGGAAACAACATCCGTTTTCTTTTAGGGATTAATCAAATTTATCCCCACAAAAATTGACCCCAGCTTAAGAGCATATAACTAATGGCTGTCAATTGCAGTCCTCAACCCCCAAAAAAGCTTCAGCTCACTTTTCCCCGTGACCCTGTCAAGACGTTGCATTTATCATGTGATACAATTAAAGTGATTATAAATATAAGGGTTAATATCAATTTTGATCCTTATAGTTTGAGTTATTTTGATTTTAGTCCTGTAGTTTCAAACAGTTTAGATACGAGTTAAAGGTATTAAATATGCTGATATATCATTAACGCATTTTAAGTTGCTTACATGGAGTGCCGACTGTGTAAATTAGGGCCTGCTGATCATTTGCTGACTGGATATGTAATTTAAATAAAAGAAGAAGCAAAACTGCCGGCGGAATGAAGAAAAAGGGCAAAAGGGAAGGGATCGCCGCCGTCCTTACCAATGCGGTGGGAATGACCAGTGCGGTCGACCTTCCCACTTCCATTCCCTACTAGATACCCAAAAGATGCCATCTTCTCCAAATGCACTTGCGAAATCTAAGAATTACAAAGAATTTTATTAATCAATATACTACAACTAATTTTTATCAAGATGTTGACTGGATATGGGGATTGGATGAGAAGACAGTGAATCTGGAGATTGAGGGCTTAACGAAAAGAGAGAAGGAAGCGATCTAAAGGCAAACTTTGTAGATGTAGAAAACAAGATCTGCAATTCTGATATGAACAAGAGTGTCTCTCTGATGCTTCAGAATTTTTTCTCCAAATAGAGATCGACTTTCTAGATTCTGAAGAATTTGATAAAAATAAATAATGTAAACCTTGTTTTTTTCAAAAACTTACATATGAGCATGTTAACAATTGTGGAGCATGTCAGATTTGCTTTCCAGCAAAGATTTTATTCAGTTGTCTTTGTTCTGTAATCATTAAAATCCCTTTTTCTGTGCTCCAATTCTTAATCAGATAAAGCTCGGTGATTCAGAGTCGAAGAGAAAGATTGATTCGTCGGAAAAAATAGAGCCGGAGCTGTAAGTTGCAACGTCGACGGCGATGGTCAGGCCGACGATCCCTTCCCCTTGTCTTCTTTCCGCCAGGGTCTCGTCTCTGCGTGAGTTTTGCTTTATTTATTTATTTAAATTACCAGTCAGCAAATGATCCGCATGCCTAATTTACACAGTCAACACTCCATGTCAGCATCTGGGCTAATGACATATCAGTATATTTAACACTATTAACACTTGTTCAAGTCCTCTTTAAACTACAGGAATACAATTTTAGATGGAATAAATTTGAAGGATTAAAATCTCTTATTTTAGATTACATAAACCAAAATTAAAAATGAGACTAACCTATAACAACAAAACATAATAGTAACCCCAAGCGTGTCGATAATGGAGATTTGACAGCTTATGGGACTGGCATCGCTCATATCGAAAGTAAAGGGAAAAGTTATCAAATGTTCTTTCATTGTTTGACTCGTTTCATGCAAATGGTTTCCCACGTTCCCATATCAACCCGGCTGGGTACCTTGGTTTTTCCCTAAGCAGCATTTTGTGCCTCAATTGTTCGAATCAAATTCCTTCCGTCCCGTTATGCTAACGTTAACTGCCATAAATATTCCTCTCCAGCTTGTTTCAGTCGTCACTTACTTGTAATTGAATACCCGTATCAAAATCGTATAGTCCCCGAATATGTCCAAGTAACTCTATCTGGGTTTGTGTTGTAATAAAGTTATTCATGAGATAAAAGAATAATATTCAGTTTAGTGGATATATATATATCCTTAGTTCAGCTCCTTATGTTTTTCATCTTCATACCAACTATTGACAAAAGCTAATCAATCTGGTGATAATATCAGGACAAGAATGATAGCTTTATCCTATATATAGAGAGGTATATGTATATGCAAAGAAGACAAACCGAGGCAGGGACAAATAAAAGAAAGTGGCGTAGATGGATTTCCCAGCCTCTACGTCAAATCTAATGGACACTCACCTCCGTCATCATTGGAGGAATAACATCGTTATCAGTTCTACGATGCTGATTGCTTGATAATGAAAGCAGGCAACATGCAGGTGCGTAGACCCCAGCCAGATGGGCGCGCCAATTACATTATAACGAAGAATGTGAGCACATTACTTTGTGACGTGTTTTACACGCGTCTCAACTGGATTGGACCAACTGCTTAGAGTTGACGTGGACAGCCACATGTCATAGGGTGCCTCCCCCTCAATCAACTGTCACTCACAGCTTGCTCTGACAACTCCTTCTATCTCTCTCTGCTTCAAATTTATTACCAAATTTTGAAGGTCTCCTTGGTAGGCTTGTCGTCTTCTTCCTTACACTGTGTTTGTTGGTTACAGTAACTGATCAAGATGACCATCTTCCCCTGAAAATTCACATATATCACCCAATTACTTTTTAGCATTTTATAATTTTTTTAAAAACCCATAATAATTTGTTGTGCTAGCAAGCAGAAGCAGCGACCATATTTTTGGTTAGTTTTTCTGTAACGTCCCAGATGCAAACTAATTGCCAAGGGACTCGATCTTTCCACGTAGCAGAGGGCTAGAATTTGGAATAATTAAGAAGTGCATAATGGCCCACATCCCGACGCAACACGAGGAAGCCCCTGGCCCAAGCGGCACGTGCCAGCGCGGTCGATCGCAGTTTCCTATACGTGCGTAGCGCTATTTAAACGCCAGGCAGGTTCTGACGAATGCTTTAGCCCGAGCACTCAGCACGGCAACCAGGATGAATTAATGAAAGATCAGTCATATCGCCACCCGGAAATTTTCGATCCTTCAGGTTCCATCATTATTTCAACGATTTGTAAATACAACGAACAACGACTATATTTTGTATTGTTTTGCTCCTCGATTATAATTTTTAATGTATTTCATTATGGATTATGATTTTGTTCTCTCATTTTCTTCGATGGTGTACTTTTTGTCGTGTTTTTCTCGTATTGACCCGGTTTAGTTCGCGAGATATATTTTCCTTTTAAATAAAAGGAGCTAGAAGATGTTGTTTTTAGGTTATGATTTTACGTTGAAGTGTTTTATTGAAAATTTCGTAGCCGAGTAAACTAATTGATTTTCAAGGAGTCAAGCATATAAAAAGCTGGTAAAGCAACCGGTTCTTTATACCGGTGCCCAACTTGATACATGTTACATGGTGTCGCATTTATTGAGTTCAAATTTTCTTGTTTTTAATTTTTGAGCAATCAGTTTAGGCTAGAATTCTCAGTTATATATATTTTTATTACATTTGACAGCGAAAGAAGACGACGGAAACTTGTAGGAGACGGTGTTGGAAACCCCTGTGGTCATGCCTTACCTTGTCCGAGAGAAATTGTTCATTGGGAATATCAGTGACGCTGCGCAGATCCTTCAAAATGGTAGCGACGAAATCACGCATATTTTATCGGTTCTTAGCTCTGCTTCAATATCATTCTTTTCCGAATGGCGAAGTAGCCTAACGATCCCGGCAAAGGAAATTAAGAAGTTATATGTGGGTGGTGGTCATGGTGGTGCTCCTGATGAAGACTTGGGTGATATGTCAAGGAGTCCGTTGTCACCGGAGAACCTTTTGTACTCGTTGGAATATGCAGGCAAGGATTTGAAGTTGGTCAGGATGGCTGTCCCTCTGAGGGATACAGAAAATGAAAATTTGTTGGATTACTTGGATGCTTGCCTCAATTTTATTGATCGAAGTAGGAAAGATGGTTCTGTTTTGGTGCACTGCTTTGCTGGAGTATCAAGAAGGTATCATTTGTATTTTATGACCAATTTTCCTCATCAGTTAATTGGCTTGATTCTTCCATTTGCTCAATGGAAGTAATTAATTGAGAATTTGATAAAAGTCTAGAGGCATATGTCAATTTTCCTTCTGAGCTCATGCCTGGCATCTCTGCTTAAGTACATAAAAAAAATTGGCTTTTGCATTTTGTTTTTTTAATGTCTCTTTAACTGAGTAATTTCAGAAATGGTCCAGAAGAGGCTTATATTGTAACTGCTCTTCCACTTTTCTGAATTGTCTAGACTTAAGGGTTTAAATCCTTCTTTGCGTGTTTTCATTACAGTGCAGCAATTATTACAGCATATCTGATGAGATCCGAACATCTATCTCAAGAAGGTGTGAACCACTACGTTGTATAATCTTCAGGGAGTACATTTTGGTACATGCAAGTAGCTTTCTACTTCAATATACCTTAATTATACTAGCAGATATTCTTCAAAACACATCTACTTGCATCATTACCCTGCTAAACAACAGTTCAAGGAACTGGCAACTGAACCCGCAGATTCCCACAACAAACATTAACCCCTCCCAAATGAAAAAGGATAGAAAAAATGTATTGGCTGTTTCGCCTTATTACCATCAGTTCTATTATCAATTAGAGTATCTCTTTACCACACCTCAGTGTTCTTCCTTTCTTTTCTGAGCTGAATGTATTCGAGTATCTTTGTCTCTCAGATTTGGCTGTCATTTTGTACATGTCTTCTATAGTTGTTTTCCTGTGCCTGCAGATGCCCTCCAATCATTAAGGAAGAGCTGTGAATTTGTTTGCCCCAATGATGGTTTTCTAGAACAGGTATGCAATGAAACTTCATAATATACGGTGCAGATTCTTTTATACATATCTCCTACCAATGAGAATTATGACATTCTTTAAAGTTTTCTTCGACTACAGTTAAAAATGTTTGAGGAGATGGGCTTTAAGGTAGATCGCTCTAGCTCTATATACAGGCGCTTTCGTTTGAGATTACTGGGTATGGCTTTGATTCTGTCGGCCCTGCTGTTCATATCATGAATCTTTTTGTCCGCTTTGATCTTTAAAATTTAAAAAGGTCACTTCTAGTTTTTTTTATCCAAGGAAAAGTTATTTTAATCTCGTTTTTTCAGGTGAGAATTATAACTCCGGGGCGAGAATAGACAGTTCTATACTTGGAGCTGATCCTGGAATGCCTGTTAGTGTTGCTTCAGAAGTAGAAGGAGCTCCACATGCAGGAAATAATCGCAGTCCTACATATCGCTGTAAGAGGTGCCGGCGTGTAGTTGCATTGAAGGAACATGTTATAGACCATTTGCCAGGTGAAGGCGAGACATCCGGTGAAGGCGAGACATCCAGTGAATGGCATAAGTGGAGAAGTGACAGCCTTTTTAACAAATACAACGAATCTGAGTGTTCTTCCATATTTATTGAGCCACTACAATGGATGAAAGCAGGTAAACAATCATTCATGATTCAACTAACCGCCACACCGCCCCCACCCCCCCCCCTCCAAAAAAAAAAGGGTCATAGCCGTGAGTTGCGAACTAGTATATTACCCGCTTATGGTATATGCAAAATCATACCTGTTTCGGGCTATCAGAATTAAATTTTTGGAGGGTTCTATTCTATCCACCTTGAAATGTGCGTGGTTTGCACATTTACTAAAAACGCGAAGCTTAGTCTGAATGTTATATGGATGGGTTTACTCGAGTGTCGTGCTGAGTTCCCATCAGTTATCAGAGCTAAAAAAAAAAGTAGTTTACTTTAAGATCCCACTAAATTTTAAAATTTAGGTACCTTTGGTCATATGCAATAAGTAGACATATTCATCCATAAAATTTCCGAGTTTTGTTGACTGATGTATATTGTATTTCTTAATTCAGTTGAGGAAGGTGCATCGGATGGGAAGTTGAGCTGTGCCCATTGTGACGCCCGCTTGGGAAACTTCAATTGGTTTGGCATACAATGCAGCTGCGGAAGCTGGATAACCCCTGCCTTTCAGATCCACAAGTGCCGAGTGGACGCGAGCCCTATCTAACTTTACACTTGACTACCAACTTCACGCATATTTTTTGTTGGGAAACGGTGGATATATAGTCAGACGACTCCTATTCTGCTCGAGTTTACCAAAGCCAATGGAGTTGAAGGCGATTTGAGGCCTTCTTGTACTGTTTGCTTTACATGAGAGGTTTCAATATTTCTAGTAAATATTTTCTATATGTGGGCTTGATTGCTTGATGGTTTTTAATTAATTCCTGAAGGGATTTCCTCATGGCCCTCGTTTATGGTATCTTTAGTGTGAAGAATAATATAGTACATTATAACCAACGGGGGTTGGTCCAAGTGGTAAGCGGCTTGGTATCGCTTAAGCGAGGTCTCGAGTTCGAGCCTTGACGAATGCAGAAAATTCCCATTGGGAGACTCACCCACCATAGCCAGGTGCGCGACGCGGGTCGGATCCGGATGTAGTCGGGGCAAAGCTCCGGTGAACCGGGTGGGCAACAAAAAAAAAAAAATATAGTACATTATACAAGTTGAATTTATTACAGCTTCTGGAATTATTTGTCGAAGCAAGATTTTTGAGCCATCAATGATCGAAAGCCCGGTACATTTCCTGCCTAATGGAATGGAATGTTTTTTAAATTATTTTTAAAAATATATATTTGTAGCTAATATTTTTTTTATAATTATTTATAGAAAATTATTTAGGAAAAATTTTGGGTGTCTAAAAACAAGAAGGGGTTAGTCAGCCATTTTGCAATTAAGAGCTGTGTGCCGAGCAAACTATTCGTTTTCCCTTTGCAAGGATTCACCTCAAGATGATCGCTTTCAGATGTGACACAGTATACATGCGTAATAAAGCCTTTTAAGAATGATGAGGCTATTATATTAGGATCTCATCACAGGAGGACTATTAAATCCACCTTTGAAGTTCCGGGCATGTACACCTCCCAGACGAAAACCATTTGTTTGACCATTGAAGAGAAGCTGAATCAGAAAGTGTAATTATCATATTGAGGAACACCTTCCTCCTGGCCAGGGTAGAAGTTTTTCCCCGCTCTTTAAACATACAAGAGACGATAAAAAGGGGAGGGTTCAAACCGGGAATATCACTGTACACTTGAAGCAGACCACACCTGAGATGCATTGTTAACGGTTTTGAATGTTTAAGCATGTTTTATGTGCCAGAACAATCTGCGTACAAGAACCTGTCACTACAGCTATCTGATTCACATGTTTTTCATATGGTATAAGTAATTTGTACAGGTTCCTAATTCTCATTCATCCAACAATTCCAATCCTGAATTGGATTTCTAAAGATTCAAGTAAAGGTGGGGACAAAACCGAACTTCGAACAGGATACATGGAAAGAAAAGGAGGAACCCTACTTGAGGATGGTATCAAAAAATGTCTGACCATCCTCACATCAGAATCAGCGAGACTCCAGGATTTCATTTCATGATGTGGCTTCCATATGTCAGTATAAAAACATTTATGCTTTCATTTATGCATGGCTTTATTGGTGGGATTGTGCCTCCAGCAGGATGTTTGTGGCCACATTAACATCGTTCCTGGCCTGCACTAGTGCCTGTCTAGCAGAATCCCTATCAAAGCCCATGGAGACAAGTGTAGAGATAGAGTCCTCCGATGGTTGTGGGGCAGATTGCACTGGAGCAGGGTAGTTCCTCTGCAACAAACAGATAGTTCTCAAGTAAACCAACATAATTTTAATTGTTAGCTAGTCAGAATCATATAGATTCCGTATAACTCATCCTGAACATGGACCAATAAATGTTCAACTACAAAGACAATGTCAACTATGTATGACTGAAATACTAGTTTTTGCAAGACGGAAATTTTGATTAAATAATCTGTGCACAGCGATAAAACTGATTGAGTTATTCATATCGTAATTATAATGCAACCAAAATAGTGAAATAGCTGTGAGCACAAAATAAAACTAACCTCCATCTGTCGAGTTGGATGGGATGGCATATTCCCCACTACATTCCTTGTTGATGCTGAACGTGCGCTTCCCATGGATGGCAAAGAAATCCTTGAAAAGAAGGAGGCAATAAACTCTGGGAACTGTAATGCAGAATGTCAAAACACAATCATGTATTAATTACAATAACCGCCAAGTGATCAAATAATTGCATTATAACAATCTATATTTGCAGCGCCACAAGATTTTGATCCCTTTTAAAATATACCTCAATCTTCCAACTGAAAATTACCTTGGCTTTGCGTATGTAGAAGACATTTAGACGGTACAAGAAACCAGCAAGGATGCCACACATCCCTGGCAAGAGAGACCTTTTCCATGATGATAAAAGAAGCTGCAGTATAATTAACTAGCTTTAGCAGCTGACTTTTCATGAAATATGTATCTATTCTTTATAAAAACACAGACAATAACACATAATTCACCTGTAACCTACCTGTAGACCAGCTAGATATATGAATGATTTATCAGAGAAGTGGAAACCAGCTACACGAAACCGTGTCGAAACTGGAATGTCAAAGAAAAAGGGTACGAAAGAAGCAAATATAAGACCATAAGGTCCAGGGGTGACTAAGATTGCCGCAGGATCTGCAAAGAGTGAAAACACTAGGACAATAAGAATTTTAGAAACATAAACTACTTTGCTGCATTGTGCACAAAGCGATATGAATTAATCACATTCTACAATCTTTAACTTCGGTCCTATAATATGCAAATTTTAAAGAGTATTGAAAGGCTTCACGATGTGAACTTCTCTATCAAATTCTCACACAATAATTTTGCCCATCTGGCCCTTGAAAGGACTAGGCCTAACATGCCTATATCATTCAGCACGTCACAAAGCAAGACTATAACACTAAAGAGATAGCCTTGAATTCTTGAGTTCTCTAAACTGTATAGAAGTTTCATTCTAACCATCAGGACCTACTGTTTAGATTTTACCAAACAAACCTACTCACCATAATGGATTCCCTCCATCCACTTTTGTCTATACCACTTTACAGCCTAATCTGAGTTGTATAGAATTGAACAGCTAAAAGAAAAACCTGGAGTTCACATCGCGAAACACTAACCATTAAAGATCCTAAATTCCATTTACTGATACCGGCCACTGACACAAACCATAACCAACAACCACTTGTAATGTTGGTGCTGGGAAAGCATCTTATAAGAGAAAAGAAGAGGTGATAGCTGTCAACAAGGAAACTAAGCACATGAACATAAGCACCACGAGGAACAAAATAAATGCAGAAGCTATCACTAAAACATGCATTAGAAAACAGATCACTCAAACAAGGTTCTGGAGTTGAAAGGCAAGATAAACTATTATATTGAGAATGAATACCTTTTAAGATTGATATAGAAAGCACCTCAAACAGCAGTGATGTTAATATGGAGAATGTGATAAAGACCTGCGTAAGGAGTGGAAATATTTCAAAATAATATACAGGGAGTAGAGGGCAAACGTTGATAAAAATAGTGTAAAGTACCTGAAAAGAAAAACAAAATAGACCTAGGCAGGTTTCTTGTGGGGATGATGGTATTGAAATGAATCACACAAAATGCAAAGTTGATGATGGAATAATAGCTTTTTGTGAGATCTTAACAATGATGGTGCTAGACGAATGACTATTTCTGGGAGGTAACAATGGCAGTGACAATAGCAACATAAAAATGGTTCAGCTAAGGGTGTCAACCTTAACTAAACATATGCTAATCTATTCATCAATCTTTGATCAGGCCAAACTTGGTCCTGGAAATATATTAGGAGATTGCCCAAAAATTCTTGAATATAAAATTACAACTGACTTACTGAGTATTTATTGGAACCTATCTGTCTCTCAAAGACCCTGAAATAGTATAGCAGAAACAGTCCAAACATCAACTCTGGAGTTGATGAAAAAGCAAATATGGACACAATCAATTTCCAGAGGCGAAGCTTTCCAAATATGTCCTGCCAGGGAGTGAGCAATCTAGGGTAAGAATGTGCAGAAATTGTATGAGGTGCACACGTCGTGTACTCCTCCTTTCATTTTTATTGGCAATGAACAAAAGTCAGATAATTCTTTGTAAATATTCTTCCTTCAGACTTGTTTAACGCTAGCAAGATCCTAACAACAACTTATAAGAAAACGGACTCTACTAATGAAGTCTGATTTATACCAAATGAAAATTATATCAGATCAATTGTATGACCATAGCATCATAAATTGACAATTAGCAGGCCAGGAACCTGAATAATGGTAGCAAAAAGTATCAGTGGCCCATTTTAAAAGAAATCGAAGTAGAAACAAAACTGCAAATGTAAGGATTGATAGCAATATCCTCAGGAGTCAGACTTAATTTTCATATTGTAATGCCCAACGGCCAGTTCAATTTGATACTCCAATGAAGATGAAGACTATCGATTCGAATGTACAATTGCATTCACATCTATTCGTCAATTTATCTGACACCAGATACTTAATCAGAGAAACTAAAAATAGATCGAACGAATTGGGAAGATCACCTGATAAGACAATCCCAGTCTGTTATAACGACCTTGGATCCCGAAGAAGATAGTGAAAAGCGCTGAGGCAATAATGAAAGTCCTTGTGACGGGAGCATTAGCTGTAACAAACACAGACGACCAATCATTTGATTATGAATCTGAGAGAAAATATTTCCAGTAAGCACACCCAGAGTATTACTGGCTTAAACGAAGAGGGAGAGATTGTACGCACTAAAGCCAGATGGGCCCCCGTTCATCTTCTCAGTGAAGCAGGAAACAATGGCCTTTGCCGCGTGAATTGCCTGAGTCTATGTCTTGGTCTTAGTTTCCAACTCTGGCTCTGGGTTGTTTTTCTCGCACCTTCTTCTATGATTTGATCTCTTCCCTTTAATTTTTTTTTTTTTGCCGGTTCGTATATTTCAGATTCCCATATATATTCCATTAACGCAGATGTTTGCTCAGCATGGGTTATTTTTTTTCCCCAATATATTAAAAAAGAAGAAGAAAGCTTCACCTCACTGTTACAGTGACCCTTATTCTGTTATTCATCTCATAGAAAGCCATTCTTATTTGAAAAGATCTTCATTTGAAAAAAAATTGTGATAATGTATGGTGCTAAAGTGGAACCGTTCTTCTTAGCATTTTTAATTCTAAAAAGTATGATATTAATTAAAAGAAATGGTTTCAAGTGTCATGGTAATCGATTCAATATATTAATATTATTGTAAAATATTAAAGTTTATAAGAATTTATGTTATCCGTAAATTATAAATAATATTACTCATTCATTTGAGATCTATGCAAAGCATACCATGAATGGTTCTCTCATGTCTCTCTCATATTCTAACCCCTTGAGTCATTATAATAGTAATTTTGGCATATGATATTGTGTTCAATAAATGAAACAAATTAGTACATTGGTAATGTAAGGATCCATGAGAAACTCTTGTATGAACCTGGAGTGTTACGTAAGTTGTGGTCTGATCAGTCAGTCAGAGGCCAACCCCATAGTAGAATTTAATCTGACCTGCAGGGATTTGGAATTTAATTTTTATTGGAAAGTAGTAAATATCCTATTGCATTGCAGGTGCATTCAAGATATATTTGTTATGTTATAAAATTTATTAAATAAATAATGATTCGTACGGTAGTAAATAAATATTGAAAGAGGATCTTGTTTTTACTTTTTATTTATGTTATTTTTTATTTTAAAATTTTTAGAAAGAGATTGAGTCCACTCATGATCTAAAAGTAGAGTAAATTTTTTTTTCTTTTTAGACGATACTAATATCAGATAAGATGAGTCGTTAATTATTTTTAAATATAAATTTTTACATTTACAAATTATAATAGCTCCTTAAACGTGATATTTTTTATATGGGTTGCATCCAAGTGACTGAAACCTCTTCAAGTTGGATCGACACACAGTGACCTAGAATTTAATTACATCATAAACAATAATTTCACTACTAGAAAAACCCTCAACCTAAAAGCGGACCAAATCTTGAATTTCAATGAATTTGTCAGGTTTTCTGACTTCTTTTTTTAATTTGTTTAAAGGTACCTAGAATTTTTTTACCTCCTATAATAAATATTTTTTTTGATATTCTAATTTATATTATCTTATTTAGTGTGTGTTTGGGAAACCTTCAAACCACGGTTTTAAAAAAGTTTTTAACCCAAACTTCGATTTAGAAAAATTTAGAAACAAACAATTATTTTTGTCTAAAACCTCAGTTTGAATCAAACCATGATTTTAAACCATAGTTTCAGATAAACTGATCAGAATAGCTTTTGAAAAAGTAAAAGAACTTATGAATTACTCAATTACTATTTTACTCTTACTTTTTTTTTATATTATCTCTCATTTCTCTACCCTCTCTCCTCTCTCATCTCTACCCTTTCTCCTCTTTTTTCTCCACACTCTCTCCTCTCTCCCTCTCTTAATAAAATTATATATTTCTTAGTAATTTACCAATACAAAAAGTCATTTTAAAAATAACTATCCAAACATTTATTTTTTCAAAATCACTTTTCCCCAAAATCTATTGTTTCCAAAATATATTCTCTAAAAACTAATCCAAATATGCCCTTAAAAGATAAGGCTATTTAATATTTTCAATTAACGACTTATTTTAACTAAACAAGTTTACATATTGACATTTTTTCACTAATTTACGATCACTTCAAAAAAATCTTTTAAATTTTACCTCTCACTATACTTAACTATTCAAACACTCACTAACATAGAAATAGAATAGCTTACAACTACAAAAACAAGATGAAAGACTATGAGTAACATATACACTAATCTTTTATGTCACAGCTATGGTACATAAGTTGCAGCGTCTGCATTCTATAAATCCTATTCCAAAGAACTCTTTCAAAGCGATTGCTAACAAAATTACCAAGTCTATGCATGACTTAGACATCATTGGAACAATGTCCTCCACATTGTGGGAAATTTACAAAGTTGTAAAGCATCATCAGTACGAGGCATTCTGCTATGTTATCGATCTATTCCACAGTTCTGGTTGGCCAGAGATTGTTCCATCTTGCAATCTCGTCCTCATTATGTAGTTTCCTGATTCCTCCATAAAAACCATCCACTTGGTTGCCCTCTTCTCTGTGGTTCTTCCTGTTTATCACCGTCTGTCTCCATCGTGATCCTGGGTTGTACTGCTTGAACTCCAATATCACTGTATCTGTCACCCACACCACTCTCTGGTCAGCTAATAGAATTGGAGCTTTGAATTTAAAGACATGTATGTATAAATGCATTTCAATCTCTAGCCTATGCCCTTTTACAGAGTCATATGCTTCCCAGAAACCAATCCGTAACTACATTATCAAGAGAGAAAGGGATAGGCTTTTGGTTAATCAATGTAGTTCATACATAAAGTATTAACCTCTTCAAATTCAATTCATGATTTTATTACCCCAGAAGATAGCAACGTAATTCCAATCAAACCGTCAGAACAACATAAGAAAGCTGATTTACTACTTTGTACAGATTACAGAACGTGGAAACCAGAGTGATTCTCTCACCATTAACGTGACAGCGGCAGTGATTCCCCCGCTCTGCACATGATTTCAAGTGACCAACAACACCATACCACCAACCTGCAACGGCAAAAAAATTATGTATTAGAAAGCATATAATGGAACAGGAATACATGTCTTGAACAAATTCATGTTAATATTTGTTTTTTAAGTGATAAATCATAAGAAGACTACTGTGGAGCCATGGATGAGAGATAGCAGAGAAGCTTGTGAAAAGCGCGAGAGTAATGAAAGATACCATAAGGAAATTCTTTGTTTCTTCTCCATTGAATCTCAATATGATCTCCAGGTCTCAAATCAGATAAACAGAGAGATGTATAAAGAACATGAGGAGAAATGTCAATAGGTGGGATTCTCAGTCTTTGCCATGGTATATTTTCCTCAGCCCATCGCCCATGAAGAGAGTACCTACACAAAGCATTCCCATTTTTAGGTTCAGGCACCAAGAATCAAGTTTATGCATGTTTCTCAAAACTTAATCTCTCTCTCACCTTGCCTGAAAGGTGTCAGTTCTAGGGTCATAGCAAAGTTGGGCATCATAACATGAGAGCATGAACCCAGCATGACCATTCTGAAAACACAATAATTCCAGTGAGTAACGACAATGAAATAGAATCCACAAAGCAGGATTATATCTGTGAAATGAAGAATTTGTGCTGTCAATTACCTCACGGTTATAGACTTGAGCTGGGAACCAAAACTTGCCATTTGTAAGAGAAATATACAAGGCCATGGCCGAATCACTCTTCCTTTCTTGGCCACGATTTTCGGATTTCGGTTTAATCCACAAAAAGGAACCAAATAGACCTTTCTGATTCAGTTGTTGGATTTGTGTGTTTCTGGAAGCTACTTGGCATCGCCATTGTTGGTAAGCAGAATCACCTATTACTTTACCCCATTTCTTCTTCATGAGTTTCTCCCATAAATAATCACTCTGACATCTATCCCTGAGAGATTTGCAGACCATGGCCACACTACACAACTCGGCTGGTGAAAGGCGTTCAAGGATACTCTCCAGTGACAGTTCAGGCAAATCCAAGAGCGAAATCTTGCCTCCTCCTTCACCTTCATCATCCAACTTTTTTTCTGAAATCTTCTTCTTCTTCAGTGGCATGGTTAGGGGGACATTATAGAAACTGAAACTGATGCTGCTTTTTTTAATCCTAAATATTGATGAACTCGATAGGTTCCACCAAAATCCAACCGAGAGAGGCGTACTGGTAAAGGACTTGGAAAGGATGAGGAAGGAAAGAAAGGATAGTAGGAAGTAAAACATTGTAAGAAGATACTGTAATAACCAGAGCTTGGTTTCTTCAAGATATGACAGCAATGCAGCAGCAGTAAAATTAAAATCCACCTATGGACAACGAAATTGCTGCGTAGTGCTTTAATAAAATGATTTCTGAGAAGTAGTTTTGTAGGGTCCGCAGACGACAAGCTTTGGAAGCTGGGAGTTAAAAGCAGTTCCAAATTGTGCAAAGAACAAACATGAAGGATGTTTCTTAATTGCCCTTGCCCATTGGCATCTCCATACCGTGAATTCCTCAGCAAAAATGAGAAGCATAAATCAAAACCCAAGCTTTGTTCGGTAAGATCTCAGCCCAAAAAGAAAAAGAAACCGCGAGAATCAAAACCAAAACGCCCGAAATGAATCAACCTATGGTCTAATCTAAGAGGTGGGTTTGGGTTGGATACCAATTTTATCGTCTTAATACAACAAACTGGGATCAAAACGGAAGAACAAAAGCTTAGCACGCACAGAGAGAGAAGCAGAGAATGATTTAAATTGAAGATGACAAAGAGAAAATAGACCAAGTGGGTCCCATGAATTCATTGAAAGTCTATCCACGCATTGATCACAAGCAGCTCACGTCGTGTAAAACAGAGAAATCGGTGCGGAGAGATCAGTGGAAAGCAAAGAAAAGAAAGAGGCTGATATCGGAATGAAGGGTTCTGAGAGGGTTTTAAAGGAAGAAGGATACTTTTGGGTGAGTGTCAACGTGACTTGTCATAGTGCCATAAAAGTTGCACCTGTTATTTTGCCTAACTCCCACCAAACTCCAACACGCATGGGGCCCAGGGCCATCAACGTTGTATACATCAAATTGAAGTGAATAACACCAACTCATATAGCCCAACATTCATTGTTCTGTTCGCGTTAGTGCCACGCCATGCCTTGTTCTCACGTCTATCATACCACGATGATGATGATTCCAATGCCCTTTTCCACTTCGTTTCTTACCGCATTAAGTATTCGCAAGTCCCAAATCGCTTTCCTTCTCTAGCTGTGCTCAATCTCCCAAAGGAGAAATGGCAGTGACTTATTTCTCCAGCATTTTATCAGCGAGTAGCATTACAATATTAATATCTATAATTAACTTAGATAATAAAGGATGATCTGGAGTTTGCATATTCAATTCCCGTTCGTACGCATTATCCACGTCATGGGCTAACCATTTTTGCTTCCTATGAATTAAGTATCCATGGTCGAGAAAAAGTAGGTTTGAAGAAGTTGGTCAGTTTATTATCCATTGAGTCATTCAAGTTTAATTTTTTTTATTATAATAGTGTTTGCAGTTGGGCTGAGTGGCTGGCTTCTTGTTGAACGGTTATAGGTCCCAGCCGAATGCGTGTTCTCTCCGGCACTTACCAATGGCAGCCGTTTTTGGTGCGAAAACCATATGGGATCACATGTACGTGTTTGTATGGCCACATAATTGGACGCTGGGACCCACAAGGCGATTACTTTTAAGAAAAACCAGACAACACGACACCACTTTCATTTCACGAACCAATCTTCTCTTGAAGAGGTTGTCATACTTTACAAACAGCTTTCCATGCGTTATTATATTGTCAATTTATCCACAAATATATGATCAATCCACTAATCTCAAATAAAGTTTTATGATCAAAATATTTCTCTTTACAAGTTTTTATTTTAAACAAAGTATGTATAAAATCTCAATCCTCCTAATTTATAATCTAGTTAATCTGTTATTAGATTAATACTCTTTGATGTTCTGCGTTACTGTAAACAAATACAGAAATATCCACGTGTGATATCTCATTATATTATTATTATTATTGCATGTAGTGATTTGTTCATATTATGGCGGAAGAACCAAATAATTGGGAGAGACACTGGAGAGTGGGTCAAGTGGGAAAGCCAACTTCATTATGGTGCTCCGTATCTCGATTAGGTTATTCATCATGTTGCGAATAACTGTAGGTAGTAAAAACCAATATCCCATTTAATGGTATTGTAGTTGGATTAAGATGGGCCTTAAGTTTTAGGTAATATTTGAAGTGTTGACTGTTTTTGGGAGTACTAGTTGTAGCTTCTCGTTCATTTTATTTATGATGGTGGCTATTCGGTATAGAGGTGTGAGCTCAAATAAGCATGTTTAAAACCAAAAAAATGATTACAAAATCCGTTTATCCTATTGATCAATTATGATTTTAACCTCTCACCTCATTTTTAGCATAAGTGACAAGGAGTAGCTTATACGGTTGGAATAATCCTGGTTGAGTTTTAGGAATTAAAATTTTCCCTATTTACCCTCATACTTCTTGCTGCTAATAATAATAATAACAATAATTATGATGATGATAAAATTATTATTTAAAAAATAAAATTATATTTAAATATTCATGTAACTAATGAAATTATATTTAAATTATTAATTATAATTATGGAAATGTTAAAATGGTAATTATACATTTACAAGTGGTTTTAATAAACTAAATACAAACATACTTTAAAAAAAATTATCCAAAAATCAACATCATGAATAATATCATTTATAAAAATTACAATCATATAAAATTATAGTTGTTTAAGGCTGATCCAAACAGACACTTATTTAGTTTTATTAAAAAAAAAAACTCTACGTAACAATCAGTTTGGATTTTTTTTCCTTCAAATTATTAAATTCAAGATTTTGTAAATTTTAGAGAGAAAATAAAAATTAAAAATGAGTCCGGTGTGTATTATATTATTTATCCTCGATTTCTTTTCAAATTTTATAATAGAAAACTTGAGGATCTGTCGTGGCATTAATCAGATAAATATCCAACTGGTGAGCTAATTAATGTGAGAAAAGAGGGGCCGTCCATTGCAACAAATTAAACATACTAGTACAGATAGTAAAAAATATACTTATATCTTATAAGGATATACGTTCAATTATTTCTGTCGTTATGATATCTCTTTTGATAGGCGATTTCGTAAGTCTGTTGTAAATACTTTCTAAACTTTAGGGTCGTACATTAATTCCTATGTAACCAAAAAAATTAAACAAGACTATATTATATTAAGTATTAAGTACGTAATACCTAATGTCTTTGAGAATACCCCACAATTAATTAATGCATGGAATAAGTAAAGTGGGCTAGCCAGTAACGTCTCGATAACGGAATAATAATTAGACAACAAAGCCTCCCAATGACACAGAGTTAAGATGCTAATGACGATCACACTGCGGTTGCTGCTAATGGATTCCTAGACAGACTAGTGAGTGGCTTTTATGAACTTTAATTAGTAAATCATTAATTAATACAAAGAGAGCTCCGCGCATGTATGTATATGGAGCAAGCACTGCTGATTTCTCCGTGGGGAAATTGAAGGAAAGGATCAAATTGGTGTAAAATTGGGGAGAAATAACCAAAACTTGAAGATCTTGAAAAATCTGTATTGATGGTTCCTGAAACTCGATTGCAGCAGATTTACAATGGATCACTTTCAAGAACTTTCAAAGCAATTAATTTGGGGAGGAGCGGGGGACATGGATCATGAGTGTGTAGTGTGGCAACAAATTAAGAGGACGCAATTGATTACACGAATATTGGAGGGACAAGACGCATTTAAGATGAAGAGATGGGGGCAACATACACAGTACGTACTTGGAGAAGAATTCAAGCTCTCGTGAAAATCCTTCTATATTCTATGTATCTTCTTTTATTTTCCACTTCTTCCTCTTGAAAAGGATATGAAGCAGAGCTAGGGAGATATTCAAATCAAATCCCTACCTCACAATTAACATATACACATTTTATTTTTACAATAGAAAAAGTTTAATATGATTTTGTGGATGTAGCGGTTAATTAATAAGGATTAGAAATAGGAAGAAGAATCTGCTTGTTCCAATGGGCTTTCTGATTCCTCCAAAAAAAAAACCATCTTCTTGGTCGCCTTGCTCCTTATAAGCTAGCTTTCTGCTCAGCACAGCCCTTCTCTATTGCGACCGAATCGGATGCTCCATGAACTCCACCACCAATTTATGATCTACATATCATCACCATTATATATTAGTAACATGCAATTTTAACTATCCGAGTGATGGAGTGGGCCGGGCACATATATAGGTTGGCCGAACGAGAGATTTCTCACCATCGTGGTGGTGGCAATGGCAGAACACGTGTCCAGGTGACCCATGAAAGCATATATACCAATGATTTGTCACATAATACAATCAATATAATATCGTTGCAATAATGAATACTTATCAAAAAGGGTACTGGTTAGCTACGTCTCCATTGGAGGCATGAACAGCAAGCGGAGAAGAAATATCAACAGCTGGTACCTGCCATCCCCACACTTTTACTCACCTTTATTATTTCTTACGTATGATAGCGAAGCAACACATTCATATTCAAACTGCTCCACTCATATCCTCATATATCCCTGATATTTCCAATCCGATCCGTTGCTTCTTCTGGATTTAGGAACCTCTTTGCCATTCTCCAAGAGCAGAATCACCCCATCACTCTGTCACTTTTTTAATTGTTACTATTTGGGACAATATCATGAAGATGTCAAGAAATACCACGGGACATTCCGTTTCTTCCTTCGTTGTTTTAAGCTGATTAAAATGGCAGCAGCACAAAAGACGGAATCTCCCACAATCGTACTTTCTCAGTGCTAAACTTTAGTCTGAAAATTTATACTTTTCGGGTTCATCATTTTGTAATCTGATTTTTATAACTTGGAATTTCTGTTTTCCTCTAATCATCACGTACGACGTGGAAATCAATGTAATCATTGTTCGCTTTGTGGACGTGGTACGATCTTGTAAACATCAAATTAATTTCTTATTAAAGCTGAAAATGACTAATTGCCTACAGCGATAGATCTTGACGTGCGGGTAAAGTTAAGAAAAATAAATAATATGATCAAATTCATCAACCTCCAACCAACAGATCCCGATCACTCTAATTTGAAATATCCCAAAGCATGTCTCGGAACAAGCATTGGATCTGATCATTATTTGATGCATTGATTTAAATTACCACTATCATTGTAATTAAAGAATTGTTTTAATTTGCCCCATTGGATTTAGATTCATTAAAAGAAAAATTCAATTTCAGAGGAAATGATTGTGAGAACATGACCCATCGAATTCAGGAAGTTGAGTGGACAACTAGAAAGGTCAAATCTATTTTATCCATGTAATAAAAAAATGGCTAAACTTAATAAATCATCGCCAACCTTTTTAATTAATAGGCAAATGATTATTTACTGACATTAGGTACAGCTGTATGCAACTGTATGTCTTCTTAGTAAAATAGGCCACATTTGGTTGAAATTGAATTTAACTAATGCGTTGATTGATCTAACATGACCCAGCTTCATCTCTGATATTAACTGTTTGTGTTTGATATATCTCTGATGAAAACCAGGATATGGAGAAAGAGACATAGTAAGAAAGCAATGAAAATGATCGATGTAGATTGAAAAAGAAAAATCATATCTATTGAGAAAGGAAAAAAGAGAGAGAATTTGCCTCAGGGGATCGGAAACTGTGCTGGCACTGGAGGTATAACAAAGTCAGGCACCTATCAAATAGAAGAACAAGGAATTACATATCAAATCTAGTATATATGATACACTAATACGGCAAATACAAAAAATATAATTAATAGTAAATTATACGAACGTAATGTTGAGGAAAGAGGCTTTTCCAATGATCAATGTGTTGTTGGCTATGAATCTTCCTAATTCCTCAATACATGCGACCCATCCCATCATCATGCTTCTTATAGTTGTTTCTGCTGAGCACTATGCGTTTCATTTGAGATTACGGAGAGTATTGCTTAAACTCCACACCGCCATGTCTGTTACACACTAATTTAGCTAAATTTATAAGAGAAAATTGAATGTAGAAGTGCTTCTAAACTATGGTTTAGGAGTTTCTCAAACAGACTCTATTAAATAATTAATACCCACAGCACCATTAATCTTACCATTAATTAATTCATAACAAACAATCTAAGTCACAGACTAGACAAAGCACAAAACCATATAATCTCACCACTTTGGTCACATGTACACCGACAATGATTCTCATTCTCATCACATGTTTCCAAGTGTGTCCTATACAATAATCTGCATTTCATAGATTAAGAAACAAGAATTAGTACCAAAGCTCTGATATCACATATCTTAAATTAAAAGGGAGGAATTCAATCTAGAAACAAGAATTGGTATTGAAGCAATAATAGATCCATGGATTTTTTTATTTATATGCCTCTTTTTTTAAGTAGTATAGCTTTATTAATGTGGAACGTTGTTGTTCTCCTGTTAACTCATACTTGACTCCTGGCAAAATAATTACAAGTTATGTTCAATTTTTTTAATAAAGAAACATCGTACGTAGTTTAGAGGAAAGCATATAGCATAAAATTTTTCTGTAGCTGTTCTAAATTGGATTTCAATGTGATCCCCAGGTTTCAAATGAGTGAGATCAGAGACATGAAGAGCGCTTGGAGGAGTTTCAACTGGAGTGGCTCTTACCTTATCCCACCCTATTCTTTTCTCTAATAACTGCCAACAACCATGTGGTTTTCTGCATCGATCTAAAGTCAATATCCATTCATCTTAAATAAAGACCAAATCATGAAATAAGTACTTAATTCTCAGAGATTTAAAAAAAAAAAAACGAAAGGAGCAATTCTTATGTAGTTTGGCGGAGGAAGCCGTTGTACCTTACCGTGATTGAAAGGAATCTGTTTCAGAGTTGTAACTAAGTAAGCCATGGTAGGAAGATAGCAATCCATGTACCTGCAACACTTTTGCATCAAATACAGAAACTTTACCGTTTTCTAATTAAAAAAAAAATCCAAGACTTTCTAAGAAATAAAGCAATCTTACGTACCCTGTAAATTTGAGCTGGGAACCAGAACTTGCCACTCTCGAGAGCAAAAACCAAAGCTTTCATGAAAAAATTGATAATGAACCTCTAAGCTTTTCAGAATCTTCCAGATATGAGCCAAGAGAGAGACATGGCCAATCACCACTAAAAATTCCCATTGATCCATTTTGATCTATCTAGTATCTCCATCAAAGAGTGATCGTCTTTTGCTGATGTTATATGTCGTTTCCACTCCTTATAAACCACCTCTCCTATTACTGGGCCCCATTTTCGTTGGACATGTTCTTTACAGAGATCATCAGCTAAGCATCTCTTCCTCAGAATACTACATACTTCCGACGCTGTACACAATTCAGGTGAAAGGTGTTTGAGAATGCAGTCTAAGTTTGATTCGGGCAGATCCAGAAGGCGAATAATAATTGTCTTTTTTTTCTCCATGAGATATGTGCGGGTTTCCAAGAGGAGAGAAGGAACATAACATTGAATCACCAGCCTTGCAGTATTCTTCCAAATTAAAGCTTCTAACAGATAGTTAATGCCTTAATTAAATTTGTCTTCACTGTTTAGAATATTCACAACGCAGCATTCGATTGTGACTTGTAAACATCAAGTATTGAGAAATATAAAATATAAGAAGTCGCAATACATGACAAGGTAGGTGGAGGAATCTATCCTCATTTTTTAAGAGATCAGTTAAACAACTATAAAGTCTTTTTCAAATACGCATTTAATTTACAATTTTGTTCTAGACAACTACCTCTAATATTTTCCAAAGAAGCTTCTTGTTATTGTCTTCATAAAATGCCGGCTATTGTTATTTTCTGATTTACGTGTCGTAATCTCACCGTGTTCTGATTTATTTTATCTTTTCAAATGGATTTTTTTTTCTGGTTCAATTTTCAAATGAAAATTGAACTTTTTTTTTTGTTGCCTACCCGGTTCACCAGAACTTTGCCCCGACTACATCCGGATCCGACCCGCGTCGCGCACCTGGCTATGGTGGATGAGTTTCCCAACGGGAATTTTCTGCGTACGCCAAGGGTCGAACTCGAGACCTCGCTTAAGCGATACCGAGCTGCTTACCACTCGGACTAACCCCGTTGGTAATGAAAATTGAACATGTTCTAATATGTAGTTATTCTGAAGAGCCGTCAATTTGGGCCGGAAAAGTTTCATTTGGGCCAAAAATTACGTATTAGAACATGTTCAATTTTCATTTGTCAATTTGGGCCGGAAAAGTTTCATTTGGGCCAATAACTACATGTTAGAGCATATTCAATTTTCATTGACGGCTCTTCAGATTAACAGACGGATCTTCAATCATCAAGATGTGGAGCCAGGTTCATTAGTGAATTACTATCACTGTAATTAAAGAATTGTTTTGCCCCCTTTAGATTCATTTAAAAAAAAAGTCGATTCGGTTGGCCTGTTAAACACGCAAAGAATTTGACCTGTAGTAAATATTTTAGTTGAGTTAAAGTCTTAAACCGACTTTAGAACATCAATCCCCCAAAAAAAAAAACATGATTGTCATGACATAACGCGTGGAATTTAGGAAGTTGGGGTGACAATTTTTGAAGAAAAAAAAGCAAATAATATTTTTATCCAAATCTTCAAATAATTGGTAAACTTAATAAATATATAGTAGTAGATAATTTCTCAGTTAAACTTACACATACACATATTATACATAACATTTAATAATATATAAATATCTTTTTCATTCAAATAAGCTTAGCAAATTACTTGTACTTGACCACCAGATCAATATATTATAAAATATAGATACATTCCCTTCAATTTAATAGCCAAATGATTCTTTACTCAGATTATGTCCAACAGTACACAACTGCATTCCTAGTAAAAGAGGCCACATGAACGAAGGACTGCACTCAAATGAACCAATCGAGCTAACACTTGGTTGAACTGGAATTCAACTAATGTTGATTATTCTATGGAACATGCCACGCCTTCCTCTTCGTGGATTCACTGTTAGTGTTTGATAACTCTGATGAAAACCAGAATATGAGAATGAGAATTAAAAATATAGTAAGAAAAGGCAATGAAAATGAAAATGATGGATGTTGATAAGAAAAATCATATGTATTTAGAACAATGGAAAAGAATTTAACTCAGGGGATTGGGAAAAACTGTGCTGGCACTGGAGGCATAGATAAAACAAAGTCAGGCACCTATCAATAAATAGAGTAACAAACAATTATACATCAAATCTAGTATGACATAATACTAATACAACAAAATACACAAACATATTTTTCAATGAACAAACTCTAAATTGTACGTACGTTATGTTGAGGAAACAGGCTTTTCCAAGTATCAATGTGTTGTTGACTATGAATCTTGGTAATTCCTCCATACAAGCGACCCATTCCATCTTCATGCTGCTGGTAGTTTTTTCTGCTGAGCACTAGGCGTCTCATTTGAGATCCTGTTGAGTATTGCTTAAACTCCACCACCACCACCTCTGTCACACACTAGCACCGTTCATGACAAACAATCTAAGTCACACTTAAAAAAAAAAGCACCATACCAATAATCTCTCACCACTTCGGTCACACCGACAACGATTCTCATTCTCATCACATGTTTCCAAGTGTGCTATAGTAGCATACCACCAATCTGCATATATAATAGATTGAGAAACAGGATAATTACCAGTTAGTATATATGATCGATTTTTTAACAAAGAAACATATCGTACGTAGTTTAGAGGTAAGCGTATACCATAAAATGTTTTTCTAGCTGTTCTAAATTGGATTTCAATGTGATCCCCAGGTTTCAAATCAGTGAGATCAGAGACGTGAAGAGCATTTGGAGGAGTTTCAACTGCTGTGGCTCTCACCTTATCCCACCCTATGTTATTCCCTATTAACTGCCAACCACCGTTTTGTTTTCTGCATACAAAGTTCATATATATCCATTCATCATAAAGACCAGATCATGAAATTAGTAATTCTCAAAGATACACAATCTATAAGACCAATTATTATGTATAGTTTGGCAGAGAGGAAGCCGTTGTTCCTTACCGTGCTTGAAAGGAATCTGTTTCAGCCTCGTAACTAAGTAAACCATGATAGCAAGATAGCACTCCACTGCCCTGCAACAAATATAGAAACTCTGTTTTTTAGTTGGAAAAAAAAAATCCAAAACCTTCTAAGAAATGAAGAAATCTTATGTACCCTGTAAATTTGAGCTGGGAACCAGAACTTGCCACTCTCTAGAGCCAAAAACAAAGCTTTCATGAAACAATTTGATAATGAACCTCTAAGCTTTTCAGAGTCTTCCAGATATGAGCCAAGAGAGAGGCATGGCCAATCACCACTAAAAGTTCCCGCTGATCCATTTTGATCCATCCTCATCAAAGAGTTATCTTCTTTTGCCGATGTTATATGCCATTTCCACTCCTTATAAACCACCTCTCCTATTGCTGAACCCCATTTTCGTTGGACATGTTCTTTCCAGAGATCATCAGCTAAGCATCTCTTCCTCAAAACAGTACATACTTCCGACGTTATACACAATTCAAGTGGTGAAAGATGTTTTAGAATGCAGTCTAAGTTTGATTCAGGCAAATCCAGAAGGCGACTAATATTACTTGACTTTTCATTCTCCATGAGATACAGCTTCTCTATGCGTACGTGTTTCCAAGAGGAGAAAGGAACATAACAGTGAATCACTACCCTTTCATTCTTCCATACTAAAGCTTTTAACAAATAAACAATACCTTCAATTTGTCTTCTTTTTCCTCGTAAAAGCCGGCCATTGTTATTTTGTGACTTTTTCTCCTGATTTACGTGCCGTATGTGATCAAACTTCAATGGTAGAAATATGGCCTCAGACAAAATGCCAATCCAGTTTGGGTGCTGTGCGCCCAGTTGGAGCCTTCACCTTTGATATTAAATTAGTTAAAATATCAACGGTGAAATAAGAAAAAGCCTCCATTGAAGAAGCGGGACTCAAGTTCCACAAGACCAGACCTTCTAATCTCTTCACTAATTAACGGTAATTCTAACTTTTGTCTCTGTTTTTTACCCATTAATTGTGCAGGCTTCGTACGTCTTAAATTGTCCGCCGTTCTACTGCTAAGAGATGCGACCCAAAGTTAGTTGCTTAATATTTCCATGCGAACCGATATGTTGAGTTTGTTTGTGTTACGGAAGCTAATTGCCATTTAAAAAATGAGTGAAGAGAACTTACCGAACCAAGGTTAAAACTCGCACAAAAAGAGTTAAGAATGTAAAAACACGTCATTATTATCATAATTAAGAGCTTTTGGCTAATGAGATTTTTCAATGAAAAATCAAGTCAATTGTTTGCAACTCATAGGATAGATAATTGGGATGAAAATGACAAATTAGAGTAATCTAGATAAATAATGATATGATATGAACTATTAAAATTGATGCCCCTTACGTGCTGGGTTTTTAAAGGATCAAACTCATAATTTTTATTTAAACTATAATAGCTATAGTCAGCTGATATAATCATTAATTATTTTTAATGTAAAATAGATGCGTCGAATGACCATTAATTATTTTAGTAATTAGCTTTCTTTTTAATACTGCGGACTATCCGATTTAACTTACATCCCTGTGGTTTAATTATGATGAGATGGGTTTCCCTATAGCTCATTTAAATTTTAAACAGCAAAATCGGATTATATCATAATACCAATAATGCCCATAAGGAAAGTACTACATCTTTACAACAATACTGACCCATTAAGCAACACCGCTAGCTCCGTAAGTTTCTCGCCACTCAACAGATTAATAATATTAATCAGATTAATATTTTTTCACTGATTTCAAAATAATTGTTTTTCTATTAAGCAACAATTTTAATCAGATGAATATTTTATATTAATTTAAAAATGTGTTCTTCCAATAGTTGGGTTTAGGGTTTATAGCAAAAACAAAAAATAAAAACATTTACTTAAAAGTTAAAACACAAAAATTTTATTATATTAATTGTTGAAAACATTATCCTGGTTGAGCATGCCTGTTAAGAAGTATTGAAAATTTTTACTTTAAAAAAAATAGTGGATTAGCAATAGAATTTTATGATTCTATCGTAAAACAGATTATCACTGGTTAATTAGTGACGAAAATCATGACACTAATCCACTGTTTTTTTTAATTTACATTTAATAAGCTAAGCAAACCATTTCACGTATAAAACGAGATGAACAATAATGGATCCTAGAATTTGAACCATCACAGTATGAATTAATAAAAGATGCTATATATAAAACAAAAAAGTAAGCTTGTGAACTAAATATGGTGATCGGAGTTCCATCTTCGAATATCCTCCAGGCTTTCCAGTTTTCTAATTCCTCCAAATTTCCAAAGTCCAACTTTTTGTTCCCCCTTCACCTGTCTATTCAGTAACGTTGATTTCCATTGTAAGTTATCTCCATGTTGTAATTTGAACACCACCACCAACATCTCTATCAAAATAACACACAATCAAAATTTAATCATCAGTTTCATTCACACACACACAAACCTCCTACCCTCACTTGTATATAAATGATGGTTTTAATTAACTTACCACTGTGTTCGCAAATGCAATGATCATTCCTATCTCCATCACATGATTCCAAGTGACCAATAACACCATAAAACCAATCTGCATCTCATTCAAATGAACATGAAATCGATCAATACTAATTCAATCCCAGGTAACGCTGATCATTAAAACAAAATAAACTATTACCATAGGTTAAGCTGCCTCTTTTCTTCTGGATCTCAATATGGTCACCGGGTTTCAAATCATTATTATTGGACGTGTAAAGAGTACATGGAGAAATTTGAACTGAGGGTGATCTTAACCTATCCCACGTTATATTGTTTTCAACTAGCAGCCATTCACCTGTTGGACGCCTGCAATTGAAGCTATATATTCATGAAAATGTGCATATTTTAGATAAGAAAGATGCAATTTTGGATTTTGGAAGTTCATTACTGAATTTTGAGTGATGTGAAACTATCTTAACAATACCTCGCTTGAAAGGTGTTTGAAATATGATCATAGCTAAGCAGCGCATCATATACCTTTGGACGCTGCAATTAATCATTATTATATCCAATACTTCAATATAATTTTGACATAAAAATTACAACATAAAGAAGAGTTACGAGAGTAAAATAACTTACCGGTGTCATCTTATAGACTTGAGCAGGGAACCAAAACTGACCACTTTGAAGAGAAACGTACAAGGCCATGTTGGAATAATCTAACGCCAGTAAATTAGTGAAGTCTTGAGGATTTTCCAAATATGAGGAAAGGCATAAAAAAGGCCAAGTACCACAGAACGATCCTAATAATCCCGTTGGATTCATTTGCACTAAAGGGTTTTCTTTATTCATAATCCTCGTCGTATGAAATCGCCACTCTCTATAAGCAGCATCACCAAGTAGTCTTCCCCACTTAAGTTGTATATGTTTCTCCCACAATCTGTTACTTCTGCATCTGCGCATCAAACAAGTGCACACCTCTGACACACTACGTAATTCATTTGGTGAAAATCTCTCAAGAATGTTATCCAATATGGGTTCTGGTAGCTTCAACAGAGAAGCCTCTTTGATCTTCACAGGCGTGTTCGTCATTAATGTAAGTATAATTTTTGTGGTTTGACTAGTGCTTGATAAGGGAAATAAGAAAAATTCTCTATTGAAGAAGTTAAGAAGGATATATATGTCAAGTTCCACAATTTCATTCAAAACCAGACCTTCTAATCTCTTCTCTAACGATGATTTCTAACTTATGTTTTTGTTTTTTACTCATTGTGCAGGCTAGCTACTATCTTGTCTACATGCCTTTGTCTGGTGCAAAAGTTTTTGTTTAAAACAAGGTGATAGTAAATAATGAAATCAAGAAATATTTTTTTACGGGCCAAAACATTAATAAATAAAAATTATTATTTTTTATTTATGTAGTCTTAAATTGTCCGCCATTCTACCAGGAGATGTGACCCAAAGTTGTCTAATATTTGTTGTCACTATCAATGTGAACCAATATATGTTGAGCGTGTTTGTGTTATAATGATATACGTAAGCTAATTGCTATTTAAAAATTAGTGAAGAGAACTTACCGAAAAAAGAGTTAAAACTCGCACAAATCGATTTGACCGTTACTTTGATTATCATCATTAATTTAAAACACGAAGTCATTATCATATATTGCCCTTTTTATTTATCATTAATTATTGTATCAATTTTTTATATGGGAAGAATACTATTTACATTTTAAACTTTATTGATTAATTTTGTAATTAAACTTTAGTTTTAAAAAATAACGAATAATTAATGCAATTGTTTAAATGTTGATGTCTCGCCTCGACTGGTGCAATTACAAAAGGCGATAGCATTAATTATGAACTGAAATACTCGATAAATCTTAACTATAATTTAATAAATTAGAAAATATAAGATAATATTTTATCAATTTTATTAATATCATTATTAAAATTATAAAAATTCGTATTTTTAGGTTTGACGCGATTCCAATTTTATGTCCTTAATCAATGTTATGGTAATGATTTTTTTATTTGAAGGTTATAGTAATAATTAAAATAACAAAATGCACGAAATATTCTTCCATATAAAATTAATAATTAAATACCATAATTACGATTTATGATAAACATGAGCTCCTTGTATTATTAGAGTAGAAAAGTGAATGACTATAATCTCTATACGAAAAATGAAACATAAATATAAAGGAGAAATGTATAAATTTTTGAGAGATTGAGCATGCATGTCAAAAAATACCAAAGGCTGTGATTAAACTTAAAATTCACATTCAAGCTAAACAAACCATTTCACTTATAGAATAAGATGCTAGTCATGAAACCTTGGAAACTTCTAAGAAAAAGAGGTATGACATATTGGATTATGGAAACAATACCTCGCTTGAAAGGTGTTTGAAATATGATCATAGCTGAGTAACGCATTATATAGCCTTAGAAGCTGAAACTAATCATTGTGAAATCTAAAGTTTCAATTTTGCCAGAGAGATTATAAAGATTATAATAACATAAAGAATAGTTTATGAGTAAAATAACTTGCCGGTGTCATCTTGTACACTTGAGCAGGGAACCAAAATCGACCACTCTGAAGAGAAATATACAAAGCCGTGCTAGAATAATTTGACAGTAATAAATTGATCAAGTCTTTAGGATTTTCCAAATACGAAGAAAGGCATAAAAAAGGCCAAGCACCAACAAATGATCCTAATAATCCACTTGGATTCATTTGTAGTGAGGGGCTTTCTTTATTCATTATCCTCGTCATATGAAATCGCCACTCTCTGTAAGCAACATCACCAAGTAGCTTTCCCCACCTACGTTGTACGTGTTTCTCCCACAACAGATTACTTCTGCATATGTGCATCAAACAAGTGCAAACCTCTGACACACTACGTAGTTCATTTGGTGAAAATCTCTCAAGAATTTTATCCAATATGGGTTCTGGTAACTTCAACAGAGAAGCCTCTTTCTTCATCAGCATCATTAATGTGAGTATAATGACAGAAACAAGAAAAGGGCCTCCACTGAAGAAGTAGAATATATATGTGTCAATAAATTAAATGCAGCATTTTCCATCAAGAGACACCTTCCAATAATATCTTGTTTGCATGCCCTTGCCCGGCTAACAAGTTTTCGGGTAAAACAATGTGAGTGAATAACATACAACATTAAGAAACTAGGAACAGAACTGAATACTGCTGTTGTATGGTCTCAAATTGTCCGCCTTTCTGTCATGAGATGTGACCCAATCCTCCGGTATATACCATGCGGACTAAAATATTTATGAACGTGTCCATGTCACTGAAACATATACGAAAGCGTTGGAAGAAAAGAAGAGAGAGAGAGAGAGAGAGAAGAAAGAAAGATATGTGAGAGCTCTAATTTCTATTTAATAATTAGTGAAGACAGAGCTTGTCAATAGAATAGTTAAACATGGAAAAAATACACCTCACTAATCTCCATGGATTAGTGGAATTCTCCATGGATTAGTTTCTCTAATCTCCATGAAAAAATACATTTAATTCTACCAAAAAAAAAAGAGTAGTTAAAATTTTTACATCCTGATCAACCAAGGATTAGGCTTTGAACGGAAGAGGAAAACGAGGGTTGAAGGTTGGACCGTTGGAGTATAGCTGGATACAGTATTCAAAATAAAATAATTTTAATAACATATTATTTTTAACATATAAATAAAAAATAGTAACTCATTTTCATATTGGTTGACTTTCGATTAAGTTTATGGTATTGGATTGATTTTTTTTAATTTTTTTTGAAATACTTTAATGGGTATAAAATTTAAAATAAAAATAATATTTTAACTTTCCTTTTTCAAAAACTGATTTTTTATTTAAAAACTATTAATTGAAAATTTTAAATATGATGGTTGAAATTATATTTAAATATTGTAGATTTCACCGCAGTGCGATGACGACCACGTATAGTGCTGAAACTGGTTCCACGTATTGCACAAGTTTAAGAAATAGACTATATTTAAAGTTTAAATACACACACATATTTAAATATATTGCTAAGCTCTCATGTCTCAACACTAATCTACACAATAATAGCAGGCCAAAGCTGCTTCCACTTTTGAATTTCATCACTGTGAAGCTTTCTGATTCCGCCATAAAAGCCACCTCCTTCATCTGCTTGCTCCCCTTTGATCAATTTATTTAGCACTATTCGTCTATATCGGGAACCAGGAGAGTACTGTCTGAACTCAATAATCAGCGAATCTAATTATATAAGCAATGCAATATGTCAGTTTAACATTAATACTTCAAGGAATGATACCATTTTCTTTTTAAATTAATTAGTTCGATTTGAGAAAGTGTGTATATATAGCAATTACAGTAAGATAACAATCAGCAGCCTTTAATCAAGGTCAAGTTTATGCACTTGAGTTATTTTTACCATTAAAAATCAACAGATGAGTTACATTATAATTTAGACTATATGATAAAAAAGAAATCTCACCGCTTAGGTGACAATGGCAGTGATCATCCTTTCTGCAGGAATCCAGGTGACCAACATCAGCATGCCACCAATCTACAAAACATTCATCAACTGGAATGAAATAGATGCTGACATGGGATTAATTAATATTTCCAATACATAAGGTTACAAGACATAAAAAAACATAATACGAAAAGGAACAATACTTCACGGCACTATGAATATACACTACTATTTACCATAAGGGAGATTCTTGTATGATCTCCATTGGACTTCAATATGATCCCCAGGCTTTAAGTCATTATTCAAACAATCAGAAACATGAACAACATGTGGAATCTGAGTTGGGGTTGCTCGCACCCTTTCCCACGGAATATTCTCTTCAACCATTCGCCACCCAGAATATCGGGACCTGAACGATTACAATAATATCAAAGCCTAATTACGACATGGTTATTCCCCTTTTAGAATCCTTCCCAAGCCCTACAAAAATCTAGTACGTTGGAAATATAGTGTTAATACCTGGTCATAAATAGATTTGTTGTACAATTATAGCTGACCAGTGCATCATAACAATAAATCATATAATCACCACTCTGCAACAAACATCTAAAAGTTATCATTTGGCAATATGTAAAAAAAAATGGCCCCATATATATTCCCCAAGATAAACTAGTGGAGCTGCATTAATTTTCAATGCATTAATTAAAGCATTTTATACCTTGTAGACTTGAGCAGGAAACCAGAACTTCCCTTTTTCGATATAGAAATACCATGCCATCATTGAATATTCCGACAGGGAATTACCAGGCGGCTTGCAATGTTCTAAAAATGATCCAATGCAAATAATCGGCCAAACACCTGTGAAAGATCCCAGCGATCCATTTTGAACTTGCTGATGGCTAAAATAATTTTCTCTACCTCTTGTTGCTAAATGCCATTTCCATTCTTGATAAGCAGCATTACCAATTAATTTCCCCCATTTACGTTTTATATGCTTCTCCCATAAATGATCGCTTCTACATCTGACTCTCAAAGAAGAGCACACATGTGCCAGTGTGATCAGTTCAGCAGCTGTCAAGAACTCAAGAATGGGTTCTAGGGTTGGTTCAGGCAGATCCAAGAGACAAATCGTACGTTCTACCTCCTTTTCCTCTTTCCTCTCTAAATCCTTCTTCAACGACATGGTAACAGTGAGATAAAAAGGCAACTATGAGTACAGACCTATATATATATATATATATATCCAAGTATCATAAACCCTAGCTAGTCGTTAAGTACATATCTCTTATGACTCTCTCAAACTATCATTTCCTATTCAAGATGAAGCTAAGGGGTAAAGTAGAACGAAGAATTAGCTATCGTTATTTCCAAGAGATTAGGTTAAGCAACTAGATTGAGTGTTCTCTATGTACTCATATAATTTATAATTTTATTTTTGATTGTATTCTAGACAACTACCACTAATATTTTCTAAGGCTTCTTCTTGTTATTGTCTTCGTAAAATGCCGGCCACTGTTTTTTTTTTTATTTACGTGCCGTGATCAAACTTCAATAGTAGAAAATGGCCTCAAACAAGGTGCACACCTCTGACACAACGTAGTTCATTTGGTGAAAGCTGCTCAAGAATGTTATCCAATATAATATATCTGTTCTGGTAACTTGTCTTCAACAGAGAAGACTCTTTCTTCGACATTTTCCATCAAGAGCTACCTTCTAATCTCTTTATTAATAATGATAATACTATATCTTGTTTGGCCGGCTAAAAAGTTTTTGTGATAAAACAATGTGAGTAGATAACAACATTAAGAATTAAGAAACAGAATTGAATACTGCTGTTGTATGGTCTCAAATTGTCCGCCTTTCCGTTATGAGATGTGACCCAATCCTGCCTAATATATGTCGTCACTGTCTACTATTACTATTATTACATATACCAAAGCTCTAATTGCTACTCCTCCGATCCTCGATATATACTTATTTTTACTCACATTAAAGTGCTTCAAATTATTATCCCTGCAATAAACTTCCACTCAATATTTCTCGTGTACACTCTTTATATATAAAAGTATAATTGAGAAGCAAGATAATTATTTTATATATTTATTGTCATTAACTATGCATCCTCATCAACCATGCATGCCTCGAGTTATTAATTTTTTTAAGATACAGTCACGAAGTTGTGCAAATTAATTAAATTTTAACTTTTAAACTTGGGTTATGACACCGACAGAAATCCCTTGGATGGTACAGTTGATTTATTTTTTATACAAGTAAGTTTAAGTAGATTTGACACAAATTCCCTACTAAAGCCAGTGCTCAGAGAGGGCTTACAGGAAACTTACGAGATCGTCTACTAAATGAGTCCTCACAACGGCAGTGGAAATCGAACCCGCGTCCTTGTGGAATACGAGTTTGTTTTTTAATATATATACTAACTCCCATTTGCCAGTTGATATTTTTTTGTTGGGTCATTTAATACAATCCACTTGTTGGTAGAATAGTTTGGGCTAATTGCTAGAAAGCCCAGAATTTACACTTTTGGGCTTTTCCCAAAGAGTGAGAAGTTTGGGCTACAGCTGTTTTTGGGCTGTACAATAAAGGCTTTCTGTTAAGTGGATACAGCTGGCTTTGAGCTGTACAATAAAGTGTTTTTGTTAATTGGTGTTTGGGCTTGACAGTAATGTCTTTTTGTAAATTGTCGACCGTTTTTTAGCTTGACAGTGAAGTCTTTTTATTAAGTGGCGACAGCTGGATTTGGGCTCAACAATAAAGACTTTTTGTTAAGTAGTGACAGCTGTTTTTGGGCTGCACAATAAACTCCTTTTTGTCATGCCGAACTTTTTGTATATATTGCTTTTTAATAGTTATTAATAAAATTATTCCTTATCTAAAAAAACAAAATAGCCCCCTCTTACAACTATTCCACCTTTTATATGGGTGGACTTCCAGCGCGGATTGATTCAACATCAATTTTTTTTTAACCACCTGATTCACTAGAATTTTATTCCGACTATATTTAAATCTGACCCGTATCACGCATCTAGTTATAGTGGGTGAGTCTCCCAACAGAGATTTTTTGTATAAGATTCAAACTTAAGACTTTGCTTAAACTATACCGAACCGTTTACCATTCGGACTAACTCCGGTTAGTAACACCAATTTTAAAACCAAGGTAAAATGACACTTTTATTACTTTTATATCTAGGGATATGTATGAAACCCGCGACTCAGTATACCTACCTGAGTCCGAGATAAAATATAGCTTATATTTTTTTCAGGCTAAACCCCAGGTAGGTGGGTTGCCCTGCCTTGCTCTATCCATGAGTACTTATTCTTTTATTTTTTTTCTTAGATGCTATACTTATAAGGGAGGATATGATGTCTAATGATGACTAAAGGATCATTTTAAAAATATGAGTAGTTAAGTAGGTAAATTGTATCTTTTAAAATTTATAACTAAATTAATTTTTTTTATTTAACTTTGTTAATTATCATATGATTACATTACAAATTATAATTATTTATTTTATTTTTTTTCATATACTTCATCTTTGTTAACATTTGGGAGATTGATGTAAAATGATAATTATAAACTACTTAGACTTCAAGGCTTTATATATATGTATGTAATAGATTTTAATACTTTAATTATTATCTTTTTGTTGCCTTATTTTTAGTAGATTATAAATATTATTTAACTCTTGAAGATATATGAATACGGTATTATTTTAAAAATTCACAATTGCAGATTTTTTCTAACAATATGAGCATGACATCACGATTTGGGTATATCTAGCTCTCCCATGTCCAACTCAGCCCGATATAATTAGGGCTTTTATCAAAAAAGACGGGTATTAGACTGCAAAATATAACTTATACTTTTTTCGGGTAGGAGACTGCCTTGTCTAACTCTTATTATATACACCCCTAATTATATCGTCTTCCTTTATTTATCTATTATAATTAATACATTAAATCAACATATATTGGACAATGCTAATGCATATATTGGTTAATATTATAAAAATCTGTACTGTGCCTAAAATTACTTTTATTATTTGGATAATCCAAACGTGCGTTAGCTTTGGGATAAACATAATTTCCGTTGAACCACAATTTTAGAGAGATGTTAAAGGACAAAAATGCCCTTCAAATTCACTTCTGTCATTTGCTCCTCCTCCTTTCGTCCTCTTTTTCGTGACACTACTTCCAGCCGCCGTCTCTCCACCGCTACGAAAACCTACACCTCTCTCGTTATTGCTCATTGCTTGATGGTCGTGCGTTCCTTTGCCAATAAGTTCTTCTCCGACGCTCTTCCTCCCCCGTGCGGTGTCATCTTTTGAAGGACATGGCCGAGGCAACGGCTCCTTCGAGCTAACTCCCCCCCGAACTCTTTCTTTCCAGTTCTCTGGCGGACTAACATCTCTTACAGGTTTCTTTGGCGGACAAACCATTTTTTCTTGATTATATTTGCTTATGGTTTTAAGTCTGAATGAAATTAAAATGGATTGATTTGAATATGTGGTTGGTAAGATTTCTGGGTTTTGAATCTGATAAAATTTCTAGATTATGCAAAATTTGGTTTTAAATAGGCGGAGGTGAACCATGGTGTGAGATAAGAGATGGGAAGGCAGCAAAAGCATAAACGAGGGTGATTACCCATTTTTTACAAGGGCATTTTGGATATTCCATATTTTTATTTTATCACCATATTTGTTATTGTGATTAAAGATTTTTTTTTTAATTTAAATTAGAGGTATTCGTTCGCAATTTCGCATATGAATTGTAACTTGTGCTCTTTGTAATTTTCTGGCCATAATATGAAAAGTTAGACCCTCGAATCCTCTTATCATTTTTAAGGATTATATCATTATTGTCTGCCACAAATTCCGGAGTTGATTTGAATCGCAAGCCTCGTCGAAAAATACAAAATATCGGACATTGAGAGGAATTGCTTTCTATTTTGGCTGGCAATATAACAGGCAACAATGGAACGCAGTCTTAGTCCCAGTATACAAATAAGCGGGGTGTTTGTGCAAGCTTACGCATCTTCTCATTTTTCTTTCCGTTTGAAGCTGGAGATCTCTCAAGCACCACACCCATTGAGGAGGCCTTGTCGTATGATATTTTCATTTTCATAAGTACAAGCAAAGCAACCCAGTTGTGTGCGACAAAGGGTAGAAGGAACAAACGATGGGCGGGTTTTCGGTGAGTTCAGCGTTTGATTCCAAATCTGGGCAGATGATAATGATGGCTTTGCTGCTCATGATTGTCTCCTTTTATGCGGGCACCCTTTTTCACAACAATGTTCCCATTTATGGATCCCAGCTTGTCTCCAATTCTTCTATTCGTTCTTCATCTCCTGGTAACTTTTAAGAGACTCAATTTCTATATCAGATTGAAGTTCGTTTATTTCTTTCTTAAACCGGTTTTGTCGTTGGCGTTTATGTTGATTTTTTGGGCTTTAGGTTCATGCTATATGGATCGTGCCATTTGTTTCCAGTTTCTTGCAATGTTACATTCATCGAGTCCTTTTAGCTGATCTTACAGGAATTTGATTCTTGAGCTATTATCCTGGATACGCATGATCAATAGTCAAGCGTTTCTGGACAGACATTTTAATTTCCTTTTGAGAGATATTTTTGAGACATAGTCATGGGGGAACTGGCAGTTTTAACGTTTATTTAAATTCGTTTTGAAACCTATATTAAAACTTGTGGTTGCTGAGTGCATTTGTTTTTGAATTCTCAATTTTTCAGTGCTCATATGCTTAAATGTCGAAGCCAACTATAACTGAAATGGGGGTTTATAGCAACCACTTATGTCACTGGATATCTTTAATTTTTTTGTAAACTAATTAAATATATACTAGTTTCTTTAGTGTAGTCAAATCCAAGTGTTAAATACCCTGCTCCAGATAATACAGAGGATGTTTTTTATTCAGTAGCATTGCTTTCTGCCTTGAGAATTTGATAGCTCAACAATGAGAAGAATGATGGCTTCATTAGGATACATAATCAACTAAATATTTACCTAGTTTTTTCTTTCTTTCTCTATGAAAAGTTGAAAACCTACATCAGTATCTGTCATCTGATGACTTCTGTAAAACTTTGTTGTTTGATTACAACTAGCTCTGTAACTTTGTGATTTCTTACTCTTATAGGCACATCTAGATTCAATAACAGAATTGCTCTGACCTATCGCAAAACGCCCCCACTGAGTCCTGAAACTGGAATGGACGTATGCCCTTTGAAGTACAACGAGTATATTCCCTGCCATGATTTTTCCTATGTGAAAGGGCTCCCAAACGTGGATTATTCTAGAAAAGAACAACTGGAGAGGCACTGTCCTCCCCTTGAAAAGCGCTTGTTCTGCTTAGTCCCGCCACCAAAGGATTATAAAACGCCTATTAGATGGCCTATCAGCAGGGATTATGTTTGGCGCAGCAACGTGAATCATTCAGTTCTGGCAGATGTCAAGGCGGGCCAAAATTGGGTGCATGAGAAGGGTCAGCTCTGGTGGTTTCCTGGCGGTGGTACCCATTTCAAGCATGGAGCATCTGAGTACATTCAAAGGTATCTGAATTTCTCTCACAAGGGTGATTTTACACAAGTAAACTACCCGTCCATAAATGGTCTTTTTCCAATTATGTTAGTTATTTGGTGCCTTCACTCATGCAGGTTAGGAGCTATGATAACAAATGGTGGAGGTGATCTGCGTTCTGCTGGGGTGAACCAAGTTCTTGATGTTGGTTGTGGCGTGGCCAGCTTTTCTGCTTATCTTCTTCCCTTGGGCATAAAAACAATGTCTTTTGCACCCAAGGATGTTCATGAGAATCAAATTCAATTCGCATTAGAGCGAGGAATTGGTGCAATGATTGCTGCATTAGCCACAAGACAACTACCATATCCTTCTAGTTCATTTGAACTGATTCACTGCTCACGATGCCGTATAGACTGGCATGAAAATGGTAATTGGCCTTTCCCACTGTATATGTTTTGGCATCTGATTGCACATTGGGTGTCAAAATTGACATTGAAACGCTGTCTGTAGTGCAGATTGGCTAATGTAGATGATTGTGCAATATAAAACCAACCTATGACTAGTGCATTGTCACCCTGTTACATTAGTATATGGCACATATTCTTGTTGGGGGCTGCCACAAATATTGACGGGGTTAGCCTTGTCTAAATGAATTCTTAACGTTCAGTGATGTTAAATTAGTTTGTTTTCTGCAGATGGGATTTTGTTAAAAGAGCTGAATCGCCTTCTTCGTTCTAAGGGGTATTTTGTCTATTCAGCTCCCCCTGCTTATAAGAGAGATAAAGACTTTCTTGTTATTTGGGGTAAGATGATGACTCTGACAACAGCAATGTGCTGGAGGCTCATTGCTCGAAAAATTCAGACAGCCATATGGATCAAAGACGATAACCCCTCATGCCTCCAGCAAAATGCAGGACAAAAGCTTATAAGTCTCTGTGATGCCTTAGATGATTCTAGGCCTTCATGGAATATCCCACTGAAGAACTGTGTACAAGCTAGAAATTCTCAAAGAGAGTTTCACAAGCTTCCTCCACAACCTGAGCGCCTTTCCATGTTTTCTGAGAACCTGAGCAAGATAGGTTAGCCCATTCTCATGTTAATAGATCCTGGAAATTTCTTCCCATCGATTTTCATATCTCACTCTTGTTAGACTCTAATAATCTTTTGACATTTCTGACCTTCCATAAGATTATAAATTAGACATATCGCAGTTAAAAGGCCTTTCAATCGAAAGCAATAATTTTCCCCTATTTTGCCACAGGTATAAACCAAGATGAATTTACATCAGACAGTATCTTCTGGGAAGATCAAATTCTTCAGTACTGGAAACTGATGAATATCAAAGAGACAGAAGTACGCAATGTGATGGACATGAATGCCTATTTCGGTGGTTTTGCGGCAGCACTGAATAACTTTCCTGTTTGGGTGATGAATGTAGTTCCTGCTAGCATGAACAATACCTTACCCGGAATTTATGACCGAGGACTCATTGGAACTTATCATGATTGGTAACATATTCTAAATATTTTTTGTGGCATTTGCTATTATTATACAATAAATATGAGTTAGCAGCACCAGCAGCTAATTTCAGATATATTTACATAATTAGGTGTGACCCATTCTCAAGCTATCCTCGATCATATGATTTGTTGCATGCCTACCACCTCTTCTCCCACTACGATAACCAGCAAGAAAGATGCTTACTGGAGGATATCTTGCTTGAGATGGATCGTCTAATTCGCCCTATGGTAATTGATTGCTTGACATCAGTGCTATTATTCTAATAATTATTGTCAATTACCAATTCATAATGACGATGATTATAATGCACTTAGTTTGCACATCTACCTTACTCTTATCATCCATGTTTCTGATGCTAAACTGCACTTTCTGCTATTTATAATTCCTCGTGCTGTAGCTACTACTTACCAAATGAATAACATCGATGCAGGGATTCATCATCATTAGGGATGAGGATCATATATTGTCAAGAATCCAAGAGATTGCCCCAAAATTTTTGTGGGATGTGGAGTCACATTCTCTACAGAACAAAGAGAAGAAGATGGAAACCGCATTAATTTGTAAAAAAAAGTTTTGGGCAATCGTCTAAGGTATATTAATTTAACATTTTCAGATAGGTGGGATTAAAGGGGCAAATGGAGGTGAATTGAGGGAAATTTAAATAAAAATTGAGTGAACTAGAAACCCCTCCCTCTTTACTCCCAAATTCCATTTCCAGGTACAGTGACCCTGGTCATTTGTAATCTCTAGGTGGTGTTAGGCATGTTTGAAATATTTGGGAATTAATTTATAAAGTGTTTGATTATAATGAATATAATGTTTTTAGAAGCTTTGTTATATAGTATAAAATGGTTGATTTATGTAGTCATTTTAGTTTCAAAAATTTTTAATTAAGGAATTTTCATGTTAATGTATTAATTCTTGAAACGATGGGAGTCTTATCAGAGGCCATCTAGCATTCAATTTGTTGGTTGTAGGTTGAGAAATCTGTAGATTGAGTCTGATAGTATGTGGCACTGAGAATAGTAACTTTTTTCCAAGCTGTAACTTTTTTCCTGAGTATAGATATCTTATTATCAGAGATAATTTTATTTAAAATATTATTTAACACTAAATATAGATAATTTTAACTTTTTCTACTAGACCTAGCTCCCTCTCTATTAGTGGCATTGACAGAACTTTGCCTTCTACTTTTTCTCTAGGCGTTGTTGGGAGTCAATTTACATCAAAAAGTAAAAGTCTAGTTAACTTGCTATGTTTATAAGCCCATATGATATTGGGCTGACCCTTTTCACTAATCTAACATCAATCATCGCTTGCACTTGTACATTTATTCAATATTCTTAGTAACCGAGTTTAGTTCGAATAATAAACAGTTTAGTATCGTTTAAATAAAATTTTAAGTTTGAATTTTAGCGTATATAGAAAATTCCTATTAGGAGATTCACCCATCATAGCCAGGTATGAGACGCGGGTCAGATTCAGATATAGTCGGGATAAAACTCTAGTAAATTAGGTGGGTAACTAAAAAAAATCTTGACACTTCTAAAAAATTTTTACACCAAAAAAAATATTCTTGACACTTGCTAAATATGAGTTCGATTCTTATTATCGTCATGAAAATTTATTTGATAGGAGATCTCGTAAATTTTTTATAAGCGTTCTTTAATTTTAGTAAAAGAACGATTCTCAATTTACCTAAATTTTTATATATTAAAAAAATATTCTTGACACTTGAGTATGTATTTTTTAGGAGAGAAAGTGAAATGATATTCTATATTTTAAGATAAAAATAAACCCTTCTAATTAGATTTTATATATAAAGCTGGATAAACATTAAGATGTTGTAGAATAACCGTACTTGTTAAGTATTTTAAAATGGAATGATAACTCGTGTTAATAATTAATTAATTATAAAATTTAGATGAGAAAACCTAAAGAATAGGAGATGGGGGCCACTGAAATGACAAGCCAAGCCCACGCTTGTCCCCGAATTTGGCAGTGAATTAAATGTGGCAGGCTTCTGCTTTCTGGGTTTTGACTTTTTCTTCTCACGTTGTTCTTAGCCGAATAAACTCACCTCCTAATATCAATGCAGGTTAGCCCGAACAATAAATAATTTAGTATCAGAGATTTTGAGTTTAAATTTTTATATATATAAAATAAATTTATTAAAAAATTTACCTATCATAACTAAATATATAATATAAGTTAAATTTAGATATAGTCAAATAAAATTTTAATAAATCGAGTTGGCAAAAAAAACTCACCTCCCAATTACTTCAAATTTTTAAATTTCTTTTATAATTTTATTAAAATGCAGAAATTATCTGAGAAATATGATTTAGTTTTTAATATTATATTTTAATTTTTTTTGTCCATCAAATTATTTTTATTTAAATTTCATATTCAAATCTCAATGATTAGGAGTCAATGGCTGAAGAGGTATTTTAGGAAACTGTTACAAATTATTAGTAAATAAATTATAAATAACTAAAAAATTAACTTCACAAATTGTTTTTTGAATATCCACATAGATGTCTTGATGATAGTCTTCTAGGGTTTCCTTAGATGAGAAATTCTTAACGCAGCCAGGGCGCCACGTCATTTATTGGCTGACCACTAAAAAATTATTAAAGTAATTATTTTAATCTTATGTAATAGTTAATGTGTCAAGTCTTTAAATTATTAGTAATTTTTAATTTTAAATAATTTAATAATTCTATTCCTCCCTAGAAAGTGGGATGTTCAGATTTTCTCTCTCACATGATTCTCTTCTCTCTCCTCCTTCATCATCGCTCTTCCTTCCGTCTTCCTCCCAAGTCTCTCTCTCTTCAGATTTAATTTTCTCTCACATCTAGTTCTCTCTCCTTTCTCCTCCTTCATCATCACTCTCCCTCCTTAGTGTCTCTCCTTCCTTCTTCCTCCTTCAGATTCCATATATATAAACCATGCTAGTATTTTAGAAATTTAAACAAAGTAGTCGAGAATTTTAGGGTCAATGCTTTCCTTGCCTTGAATGGTGTGTTGAAGGCGCTACGTGACTTTGGGAGTGGCTGTGGATATGCCGGTGCTGACGGTGGTCGGGAAATAGGGACCAACAATGATAGGTGGCTGTACGTGAGAAGCGAAGGAGAGTGGGAAGACGCAAGGGAAGAAAGAGGAAGGGTAAAGAGTCCGATGATAAAAGAGGAGAGAGAATATATTAAATTTAACATCCCACTTTTTTAAGTTAAAAAAAATTATTAAATTATTAAATTTTAAAAATTACTAACAATTTAAAGAGTATGGCAGATTTTGAGTGGTCATGGGCAATGGTGCAGCTAAGAATTTCTCAGTTTGCATATGGACGATTCCTGACAGTTAGGAATTTTTTTTAGTTACACACCCGATTCACCGGAGTTTTATCCCGATTATATCCGGATCTGACCCGCGTCACGCACCTAGTTATGGTGGGTGAGTCTCCTAACGGAAATTTTCTGCATTCGTCAAGGCTCGAACTCGAAACCTCGTTTAAACGATATCGAACCGTTTATCACTCAGATCAACCCGTTGGTAGTTAGAAAAATGTATCCGAAAACAAAAAGGAACGCTTTCTTTATGTTTGGTCCAATGAAAAGAAAAGGGGAAGGGAAAAAAAGGAGCTTTAGACTGTGTTAGGCTCAGACACAGGACTGCCAATATATTCTTATTCCTCTCCTGCCAATGCAGATCTTCCCCTGCTTTCAATCTCATATCCAACAAAAAAAGGCAACTCAAATCTTTCACAATCTTTTGAGACACTGCTTCGTAAAATTACAAGATCAACAAAAGCACCATGTTAAGATAAAAATACAGTTAAAAGCCATCGATTTGAAACTATTTGTCTATATTAAAACAAAGTATTTTGAATTTTTTTTTTATATTATTTACTATATCCCTACTATATATTCAATTTAGAGTTCATGCCCTTCCTAACATAAGTAACTCTTATAATAATTAAACTCAAGACCCAAAACAAATTAATTAGACTTTATACTATTAAACTAACTCTATTTTGATATTTTTGAAAGATGTTAATGCTAGCATTTTGACTTGTATAAAAATTATCCATTCAAAAATTTAAAACCTAAACTAGTAGCATAATTATTTCTGGTCCCAAAATGATCGATTGCAAAGAAGGAATCTATAGTGTCAAATAGATTCGGCAAAAAAAAATAAAGACCAGGCACCAACTGCAAAGATTTTATATATATAATACTCTCACAATAATATTTATAGGGTCGAGAGATAATAAATTTTTTAGTTATATTTATAGGTCATATCATTAAGAATTTAATATGGATGTGCAATTCTGTCTTTCATTTATTAATGTATTGACTTTACTTTTATGAGGTATAATATATACTAAATACATATAAAATTACAAATTTATTAAATTTTAAAATAGAGATAATAAATTTTAATATTTTGCTAAGTGTCTATCAAATATGAATAACATTTTCCTCTATGTATCATTAATATGCCCTTTTGTTGTTGTTTTTCAACGTTACGATGCAACTTTAATGGATAGATGATGAGGGGACAAAAGTAGGAAATTGTATCGAATCGAAAAGGAAAATATGTTGTCTGTCAGCCAAAAGCGGAGTAAAATACTAACAGCTCATAGGATCCCTATTTCTTCAATTCAAAGCGACTTGCCCGCTTTTTATTCCCAGGTCGGGAATCTCTCTTTAGTTTTTCTACCAAATAATCTCATTTGCAACTTTCTGGGAATTTTGCTTGCAAATTTCGTTATCTTAATCCATATTCTCCATTTTTTACATTATGCTCTTTTTTCTAAAGCTCCTTCAAGACATGGATGGTTCATCTTTGCCCTCTATTATCTTGTGGGCATGGATAGATTAGGTTCTTTGGTAGTTGGTACCTCTTACAGGCAATATATATATATATATATATATATATATATATATATGTATGTACGCACCGCACACGTCAAGATATATCAAGTGCACAACAATAAAAAAATCAATTTAATACATTATAAAATTATTATTTGTTATTATAATAATTTTATAATGTATTAAATTTCAGCTATTGAAATCTACATCTAACCATATATTTGAATGGGAAGAAAATTATGAAGGGAAGAATAATGTAAGGGAAGATCTTGAAAAATAATAACTTTTATTTGTCATTTAAAAAATTATTTCTAAAATTCTCTCTCGCTATTTTCTCCTCATTTTTCCCTCTTTCTAAACTAGTAAATGCAGTGAAGGTGTGTAGGAGGAGGGAAGCCAAATCCATAAATTTTATATTTATATTTTGATTTTGATTTTGGCTGCTGACTGATGTTCAAATAATTCAAATATTCGTCCAACTGAAGACAATAAATACAATAATGAATCGAATTTATTTAAATCCATTAACGCATCTTCATTTAAAAAAAAAAAAAGAATGAAAAGAGTAATGGGCTTTCAATTGGGGAATAACTATTCGGTATTCACGAGTCATTTACTACCTCCCCCTGTTTTCATACGAAACTTTAGATCATGTCTAATACGCAGCACTGAATTCTAATGAATTGGGATTGAGAATAGTTTCCCATCCACCTCTTTTTCGCCTCGTCACAGTCCCACCATAGAATTAAAAGATAAATATCTGAGATACATTTTTTTATAAAATATTATTTTTTTTATTTTATAGTTGTAAACTGTTATGATCAAATTTTAATAGTTCATTTTTCTATTTTTAATGTACCTAATGTCGTAATTATATTTTATAAGATATCATATCTCAACCATTTAATATTTAAAAATACAAAAATATTAAAATTTAATCTGACAGTTTACAATCGTAGACTATCTTAAAATAGAAAAATAGTGATTTAAAAAAAATTGTATCTTGACCATTCATTTTTCAATCATATAGTTGGGATATGATAAGGAGAGATGAGGAGAAAAGAGATTAATTAGGAGAGGAACCACTCCCTCACTTTTCACTGGTACAGTAGTTTGAAAATCACAAATACCAAAATTATCTTTAATAAAAAGCCATCTGTAGTGAGAAGAATATGATTAATTAGTTAAAGAAGTTTCATAGTTAATTAGGAATATTAGATAAAAAAAGTTAATGCTCTAAACTGAATATATTATATTATAAAATATGCAGAAAGTATTTATAATTAGACTGAGGAAGTATTTTGGTAACTTCATCTCATATTGAGATAAGCAAATCGTATCGCAGGCAATTTTACTGGCACAACATCAGCTAAATATCGAACATGTTAACACTGACATTTACGTGGCTGTTTTTTTTTTTATCCGGTGGTATACCCTGCCAGTACATGGAAGGCATAAGATAGAATAAAGTGGAAAGAACTGGAGTGCTCGTCTGGTGAGAAGAGGGAAGCTAAAAGTGGCGATATAGTACTGAAGACGTACAAAGGGCAGATTGAGGCATGAACCTGAAAATAAAACTGGAAAAGGCAAAAGGGAAGAGAAAGAGTGGAAGTTTGTATGGGACTCAGGGCCATGCACATCCCACAACAACAACGACACTGCATGCTCCTAATAAATGGATTAACGGCACAAATCAGTTAATTAATGATTGACAGTGCTGGGTTTATGAGCCGTTGCCCTCTATGCTTGCGTCTCTCTCGTTAAACTGATGATACGGTACAACCCACCACAACCACTGTTCTCTCTCTCTCTCTCTCTCTGTGGAAATTTCCATCTTCCCTCGTTCTGTCTGCGTCAAAGCCATCATCTTCTCTTGTCAAATCATTCCTTTTCTCAGTTTCCTACCTCTCTCTCTCTAAGTCTATATCTGTAGCTATAGGGTAATTTTTTTTAATCTTGTAAGTGACGGCGAATATAGTTTTCATTATCCATCGAACCAAACGTGGGTACCATATTCCTGTAACTCTGATGATTATGAATTGACAATAAAAGAGAGTGAAATAAAATTAATCCTCCATTAGAGCTTTGAAATAGAGAGCACGTCTTACGTTAATGGGGTTCCTCGTCAGCTCCGAGTCATATGGTATTGGTAGCTGTAAATCAACACGATGCACAGTAAGAACACCATATATATATTTACGCACGCCTCGCCATGTGAAAAACGCTCAGCAAATAAACGGCGAATCTATTGAATAAAGAGAGAATTAAAAACAGAGGACAATATTGATGCCTTTCGCAGTGAATGACAAGAAGCTAAGGATGGGACACGTGATGTTGGAGGGGCAGTTGGTTTAAATGATGTAACATCTAAAGGTCGCTTAGACGTGAAAGATGGATAAATTACAGTGACACATTATACGCAACTGAAATTCACTGTGCTTATTATATCTAAGTCATCCAAATGACCCCATCATTCATATATATATATATATACACATACAAACACCAAATTGAGGTGCCATTCATTAATACTTGTTGTTGTTGAACCTACATTTTTTAACTTTAACTCTCTATTGCAAATTGCAGTAACAATAACCATGTTATGAATAAAAGATACGTAAACGCATGAGATAGATAAACATCAATTGTACATCTGTCTTTTACCTTACAACACTGTGTTATATTCTTCTAATTCACACTATATTTTATACATATTAAAAATAAATAAATTTTATTAGCTATTTTTAAAAATAAAAAATTTAACCACTTTATAACTTTTACTTTTGTTTAATATATATTATATTCTATAATAACATAGTCAATATAATAATAAACAATAGATAAAATTATATATTTATATAAAAAAATTAATAACAGGACTTATAAATATAACTAAAAATTATTTTCTCTAGAAAAGCCGTAAACATGCAGGCGTGGAGAGATTAGACTATTAAGGTTAATCTAGGAGGACACGTCAGCATTGGGAATGAATGTGGGACCCAGAGAAGTTTGTGGTGATGAGGTGCATGGAGGAAAAAGAGCGAAGGCAATGAAGCAGTGGCACCTGGTTGAGATCGCGGCATCATGAATCCCATATTGCAAGTAAGCCAGTGTTGGGCCCATCTAATGATCCCGTCGACGCCCCCATTGGGGCCCACTCAATAATCAATAATATTATTTCTTACTGCAAGCACTCAATAGAATTCATAATAGTATACCTATGGTTATGATTCAATACAAAAAGAGAAAGATATATTATAATTTAAAATATATTTAATTTTTAGAGAGTATTAATTTATTATGATTTTAGTTGTGATACTCAAAGAGATATATTAACTCTTATATACTTAAATTTGAAGGGATAATTCATCCTATCTTTAGATTATGGGTGAGCTCAATCCTATTTAAAAAAATTATAAAAAAATAATATAGTTTATAAAATAAATAATTAAATTGTTGTATTTTGGTATAATCAGCATATATATATTTATAAATAATAAACTTAATTTTGTTAAAGGTATATATAAATTAATGAACCCTACGAGACTCTTATCGGAGCTGAGTAGATCCGTTTTGCTTTTATGCAAGTGCGGCCTACTTAGAGGTCTCCTGGAGAAAAAGGTCGCCTTAACCCATTATTCTATTCCTTTTAATTACTTTCGATCAATTCTTCCACTCACCACCTCCTCTCCTATCATACATTTCATTATTTGGTTCCCACCAGTATTTATAATTTTATATATCCAGATCCTTCCCACCCATATAATCTTAATATATATGCTCACGTATCTGTGATTGCGCCTTCTCTTTCTTTTACTTCTCATCCTTTAAAAAAAAAAATTAAAGTAACCCGACTTTTAAAGTGACTAGAGGATCCCAAATACGTGTGCGTTCAATTCCTCTTGAATTAAGCAGATGGAAAAGAACAATTAGTCAGTATTAGTAGCGGGAAGCCAGAGATAATTAAATTAATTAAAAAAAGAGGGGCACTTTGTAATTATAATATTCAGACTCCGCATTAAGTATCGTGCTGACTGACACCTAATTAAAAAAGATGGTCAACCACGCAAATTGGACATGGACCCACAAATCAACGGTGGCTTCATTACCAATAAAGGTTCCTATGACCCTATCGTCAATGGGGAAGGGGTATCTCCATCTATTATCCTCCATTTATTTAAAATTATATAATTTTAATGATGGACGTTATTTGTTAAATAAATAATATCTAAATAGGGCATTGTTCATCATCTATCTATCGCGCTCCTCTAGCTCTCCATCACCGTTTGACTTAGATTTCTCTAATATCCTATATCAAACTTAAGTAGTTTCAAATAAATAGAGGGTAATGAAGGGGGCCTCAACGAAAAGACCCCAAACGCAACCTCAAGTGTTTATCAATTTTTTATTGTTTCACTTTATTTTTAATGAGGTTCATATAATTAAAGGGTCACTAATAAAAAGATTATAAATACCTAATTAAAAATAGGGTGAAACTATAAAATTTAGAGAAGATAACGGAGAGAGTATTATATAAAGTCAGTGGACAGTTTCAAGCAAGGAACAGATAGCAGAGCTCGTTGCTAATATCGTACTACGTTTTCTTTTAATGGACTGTGTTGTGTTTTGGCCGTTTCTTCAATTCTCATCTATCGATTCAGAGAGTATGTACGCGTTCGGCCTTTTCAGTCACTCTATCGAATCAATTAAAGAATTGTGCTCCTTTTGCAGAAGGATTTAAAAGCTTCGCATCGTACATATACTTTGTCATACAAAATATATGTAACGACAAGACTTGTGCTCCCTAAGTATCATTTTAAGGATGAAAGCGTTGACAAAGCAAATGGTATTACTAAACCCCCTTATCCTTCTGACCCCCAAATGAAATTTATATGGTCCCCGGAAAGAGGTGTAGCAAATAATTAGAGGGAATAAATGGGTCAAGAGAGGAAATAATTTGAAGGAAGACCGAGGGAGAATGCATGACAAGACCCATGTAATAAATCCACGTGGCAAAGACAGACCTGGACATTTGAATTGGCTAGTGTAAGTCGACTTTAGTTTTTAGGTCAGTGTCTACATGAGGACCATCACTTCAACAAAAGTCAAAATGGAGACTACCTTTGGGGGGGGGGGGAGGGGCTGTCCTTTCCATGAGTGAGAGCATTTTTTTTAGAGAGAGAGAGAGAGGGTTTGAGATGACACCAATAATATTCCACCAGCACATGCATAAGAATAAAAGAGGGAAACTTGATCGTGGGAGTCTTGACTTCATAGCTTCCACAAAACTTGAATCTGATTTTCATCCACTTGCCCTATTTATGGAACTCTCATCGTTTCCCAATAACATCATAATATCCAATATCACCATCTCGCCAGATATACAGAGAGAGAGAGATATGTAGTGGAGAGCATCTAAGAGAGTCAAAGGTCAACCACAGGGAGGCATCCAACAAATGCACATATATATGGCGAGACCATCCAGCTCTGTGTATTACCAACTTCCTTTGTCTGTTAACTCCGAGAAGAATCTACTAGAAACCCCCTGCATTTATTGCCACATCACTCAGTGTCCTCAACACGCCATTATTACTTGTAGAATTTTATTCTTCCCTCACTAGCCAATGGCTAGCGGCCCATATATTTTGATGATATACAGCAAGTGTGTGAGGATTGAGGACTCTTGTACGATGTCTCAAGTTGAAGTGAATTTCTCCATTTAATTCCCAAATTCCTTGTAGGTTGAAATTAATTTTGAATATATATAGCTTGATGACAACATTACAGGTACGTTGCCTTGACTAGGAGAACATCAGAACAGTGCTGAAGGTGAAGAAATTATTGGTAAACTAGTGTGAAAGGACTCGTCGTTGGACAAAAAGGTTGAAGGGCAGCCATCTCCTTTGCATGGTGCCTCCGCTGAAGATCTTTCTCGTACTTATCTAAAAGGCACCCAATGCTTTGGAAATCTTAAGACGGATTAATTAATGCCTGTATATTAATTCAACACTGACTTGCAGACATAAAACTCAAATTTGAATTAATAAATAGTGTAAAATATCATCAGATAGCAGTAGTAATAGAAAAACGTGGATATCCATCCATCGTAATAATTAATACGCGGAGCCAGTCCTTCTGAAAGCTGAGTTAACTTATCCAAGATGGGGAGATGGATGTGCGTGTCATGCGTGCCATACAGTACTTTACGTAGATACGGGCCAGGCACCACCGATCGCTCCGACCCAGAGTCCGAACTTTTTATGATCAAAATCTCGTCTGCTTGTAACACCATGATTCCGTATACTGTAAATTCACGCAAGGTAAAATCTCGTGATATATATTGGTAATACCTACTGCCGATACATTGGCAACATATGTTGCATGAGATTTTACCTTATCTTGCACGTGCCTACGCTTAGTTATAGGATCCTCCCTATCCTAAATATATTAGCTATTTAATAAATTTAGTTAAATTAATAAAATTAACTAAATTAATTAATATAAGATATTTTATATAAAATACTTTAATCATTTTTCTTAACCTCATTCTTTTCTCTCAGTTAATTATTGTTAGAAGAATATAGATGAGGATAATTTAAGAAAAATGATAAATATAAAAAATATATCTTATATTTAAAATTAATATCAACTCCTTAATTAATTCATATATTTAAGACCGTGTGAGTATAATAAAGAGCCAATGGCCATGTGGCTTAATTTTAGTAAAAGAAAATGACTTATATTATGAATTGAGAAGTAAGAGTTATTAGTAAAGTGGGATATTAAAGATCTTCAACCCACTTTATAACCATTTTTATTTTTCTGCTAATCAAACCTGTAATGGAGGAAAATCTGTCATCCCTCGCCACGAACCCAAGATAGAAAAGAGCCATCAATAAGATGGAGAACTAATGAATGTATGGGGGCTCGTTTGGTAGGCTGGAATTGATTTTGATGGAAATGGATATGGCTATGGAGATGGAAATAGGGTTTAAAAGTATGTTTGGTATGTTATTGGAATGAGGCATAATTTTTAATTAAAATATGTATTTTTTGTATTAAAAGCCTATAGTGACCTTTACAGTTTTCTTCCATATGAATAACCACCCTTTTTACAACTTAAAAACTCACCCCACCTTCACCCCAGCCACCAATCGAACTAAAGTAAGCACAAGTCATGCGGGTTCACCGTTGTGGGGTATAGCTAACTACTACTCCATGATATTGATTTGGAGTTCGCTGTCACCGCCATTGTCCTTGTCGCCACCTTCTTCCATGCTGGAGGTTGCCGCCGTCATTTACTGGTGGTAGCCGTTAAGGTCGTCGTATGATATGCTATGGAGTTTGGGGTAATGGGGTTGAAGTATATGAAAGGGAGGGGCAATAGGAGAATTCCATGGAATTTTTTACAATTCCATGGGTTTTGTGATGGAAGCCAGAAGCCATTTCCATCAAAATTGATGGAAATGATTTCCACCTGGAACTCCAAAAGTTTGCCAAACAATTTTGAAGTAGAAGTTGTGATTATCTACTTTTTTTTGGGATCAATTTTTTTATTACAAAAATATTAAAAATTAATGTTAATTGTCAATGTTCTCAATCATTAAAGGGCAATATTGTTTATTTTTTCATATGTCGGAGACGGGATATTGATCAAATAAATTTTTTTATATACCTATAACTCTTGTGAAAAACTTAGATAATAAAATTGAAACTCAACTCATGTATAAAAATGGTGAGGGATGAAAACATGTGGAGGGAGCATTAATTGGTAGTGGAGAGGAGAAGAAAAGGTGGTCAAGTTGGCGAAGAAAAGGCCAAAAGAAGGGAACAGGAGGGGGGTGGGGTGAATGAAGAAGAGGACCAAATAATTGGGGCTCGTATGGAAAAGCTGCAAACAATGAAGAATGCAATCGTGCAGTATTCAGTTGAGTTTTGCAGACTGAAGGAAAGTGATAGTCTGACATGACAAGTCAAACTCTTCTGAGCTCTCTGAAATCATAACACAGTCAGTGGGTCATGTGCTGTCAATCATCCCTCATCCCTCTCTCTATCTTCCATTCATATTCATTCACACCTTTCTGACTACTGCTAAATACCCATGCCGCATTTTCCATTAAGTTTTTGATATCATGGAGAGATAATTAAAAAATATAGTTATAGTATTTTTTTTAAATATCTTATATTAATTAATTAAATTAATATAATAAAATTAATTAAATGAATTATATATTAAAGATAGAAGAGTATTAATGATTAATAAATTAACTCCTAAATTCACTTGTGGCGAGATTATATTTTACTTCAGTTAAATCTAAAATATGAACCGAGACAGGTGGAATATGTAATAGATTTTTGAAATAGGGAAATTCTTATGACGAGGCGCATGTAAAATTTGGGTTAACTGGCAGTAGTAGGAGTAATGAAGAAGAGGAGGAGGCAGGGCGGAGTCGGGAAGTGGCAGAGAGTGGGGCAAAATGGGAAAAGGGAGAGGATTAAATAGAGTAGTTAATTTAACAGTTTGATTGATGCATGGAGGGCACATGTCCCAACCTATGAATCCATTTTGAACGCTCTTCCCCAAGCTGCCTGATCGCAAAGACTCAATTTATTAGTCGCTCTTCAAATTTAAAACATTTTAAACTACATAATTTCTAAATATTTACTTATTTAAACCCTAAACCAAACTGTTTTTAACCATTTGGCCTATTTAATATCCAATATTCTTTCTAAATCCTATCATCATGTATTGAAATAACTAACTAACTAAACCTAATACTGTTATTTGAAATGTGTTTAGATTTTGAATATTTTAATTAATTTTTCGCTTCGGAATATTGAAAATATTCTTCTTTTTATTAAGAAGCTAATTCCCATATCCCTGACAAATCACGCTTAAAGAAACTGGACCCATGATCCTGTTTCTGACAAGGTATATTTGGACTTTATTCGGCCTGAATTTGAACTTTTAATTACGGCTATGAAGGCAAGAAGAAAATCCCAAACGAACCTCAGTAAAGTGTATATATATGTGTATCTTTTTTTTATTTTTTATTTGATAATTAATCAGACTATACATAACTACCACAACTAAAACCATCACACGAATTCTGGATACATAAAGCAGCGTAATTATGCGTTTTACTGATTAATACTGTTATTTATTTAGCTGATTGATTTAGTTTTAAAACATTTTTAAATTAACACGATAAGGCATGCAGGGTCATAGAGAAATTAAAAAAACATTGAGAAGACATGTTCACCATAAGTTGAACCACAACGATATTACAAGGATAATAAATAATAATAGCTATAATACATAAAAACAGCTGCAAATCCAGGCTTTTCCTTCTAGATCTTATTCTGCTTTCCTTTTCTGGTTATCACAAAAGCTAATCATATGTGACATTTGTTTATTTTGAGATAATGATAAGCCGTAACAGACATGTTCTACTATATATATGTTATCCATGAACAAAAGATAACATATATAAACTCAAATTTCATGGCCAAAAATTGTACAGCATGCAGAAACTTTCAAACTTAGACAATTTTTTAACTCTCAATATACGCAATCGCCTTTATTAATATATACATGACATGACTTATTCATACCGGAATCATTTTATTGGCAACAATTATATGTAGAAGGCACGAAGTCGTCATCTTGCCATAAAAAAAAATAGGATTACACTAATTATTTCCAAATTTGGAAACTAATTATAATATATATATCTCTAATCCGGGTATTATATAAATATATAAGGGTTGTATGGGGCCGATTAGAGAGTATAAAACAATACTTAATTATTTACAACATTTTCTGTCAGTGTTCGCTGATTTTTTATTTTTTTTTATGAAGCAATACTAAGGGGCAAGGGCTACTTTCGATACCCTTTTCTTTACCTGACTATTTATTCAATCCTCATGATCATTTTTAGAAGATCTTATTAATTATTTTCATGATATGAATGAAATTAGTAGTTAAATATAAAAGATATTTACAACTTTGTTAAAATCATCATCTGACAGCTGACGAGTAGAATAGTTCATTAGGGTAGAAGAGTATAGACTGATATCTTTTAAAAACGGTTGTAAATATTTTATTAAAATCGGTAAATGATCTTATATTAAGAATTAACTAGTAAAATCCTATAAACAGGATCGGAGTGAAACACTTAAAGATAAAAAAAATGTTAATTATGGGGTGGAAGAATGTAGGGGTCAACACTGGAGTTTTCAATGAGAGCACGAACAATACATCTAGTGCTCGTTACTGTAACTCAGCGTGTATTTATTAGGATCTCGATCGGGGATGAGTAGCATAAAAACATGGGCCAATGAGAAGCCATCTTTTCAATTCATAATCCAATCAGACACGACTTTAGAAATAAAATTGATGAAATATTAATTAATTTTAATTTAATTTTTAGAATTAAGATGTCCTTTTAAAACCCCTAGCCGCCCAGAATAGGCACCTCAATTTGCTCTCCTTGTCTGCCTCCCTCTTCAAAATATCTCTATCATCACAAAAACTCCGTCTCCCACACCTACAACCTCTCAAACAAAGATTTACAGTTCCCACCGCACCATCTTCTTCTTCCTCCTCAACAGCATAAACAAGCGAATTAATGAACCCAATCCACTTCCTCATTCCTCTCTCACTATTTCATTTCACCCTTCTCTCCTGATCCCCCTGCTGTCCTGTCCCGTCTGTTTCTCTGGCTGACTGCAAATATTGAGCCTCTCGCAACCCTAAAAGCTTCAGACGTACGACCATGTCTTCGGATGAATCTCTACGATCTCTATCCATGGACTATCTCAACCTGCTCATCAATGGTCAAGCCTTCAGTGACGTCACTTTCAGCGTGGAGGGTCGTCTGGTTCACGCGCACCGTTGCATCCTGGCGGCTCGTAGCCTCTTCTTCAGGAAATTCTTCTGCGGCTCATCAGACACACCGTCCGGCGGGCTGGAGGCGTCAGGCTCTCGTGTCAACTCAGCCACGTCTCCGACGAGACCCGGGGTCATTTCGGTGGACGCGGTGGGCTATGAAGTGTTTCTGCTTCTGCTTCAGTTTTTGTACAGTGGCCAAGTCTCTATTGTGCCCCAGAAGCACGAGCCGAGGCCTAATTGCGGCGAAAGGGGCTGCTGGCACACGCATTGCACCTCCGCCGTTGATCTCGCCCTTGATACTCTCGCTGCCGCCAGATCTTTTGGCGTCGAGCAGCTCGCATTGCTCACTCAGGTTTTTGTTTATTTTTTCCCTCTCCACTTGGTTCTGACATCTCCATCTCTGAATAGTATGACCAGTCTTACTGCTACAATTACTGATACTCGTGGTCTCTGGCTTTTGAGAAGTGGAAGGGGTTATTCTTTGAGCTCCCATGTTCTATTTGGTTTTCCGAATCATCCCATGTGTAGTATAGCAGTAATTTATGATTTATGATTTGACTCTTATTCCACCTAATCTTGTTTCTGCTCGTTGCTCAGGAATTGAGTGGGTCACTATATCTATCTTCTCCCTCGCTTTGCTCCATTCCTTGTCAACAATTCTGACCTTTGTCTCTTTTCATCTCACACAACACAGATTTTTGCTCCTCTCTTCATCAGAGCATCGATTTTTGGTTCTTTTGGGTTACTTTTGGGTAGATGTGACAGTTTCTTGATTTTATGTACCATGTATTGTTTTTCCGGCAATGGGATGCATCTACCCCAGTTTCTAAATTTAGATGAATTATGCAGTCTTGGCTCCACTCTTTGCACGCCAAATCTTTCCCAAACATGTTCACTTTCCTCATTTGGGGTTTGGACGGGAAAAGTGAACAACCCCGCGATAAAAAAAAAGCGTTTGGCTCAAAACGTAAATTTAGCAGCCAGCCTAACCACTTTGCTTCTCTTCAATCAATTCGTGGACTTGTTGTCTTACACACACTACATGTACAAATTATTTCTCCAGATTTGAAATTCCCTTAATCATTACTGTCTTCTTTGTTGGTTCGCAGAAACAATTAGCCAGCATGGTAGAGAAGTCTTCCATTGAAGATGTGATGAAGGTGCTTCTAGCTTCAAGAAAGCAAGACATGAACCAACTTTGGAGTACTTGTTCACACCTCGTTTCCAAGTCCGGTCTCCCTCCTGAAGTCCTCGCCAAACACCTTCCCATCGACGTCGTCGCTAAAATCGAAGAGCTTCGTCTCAAAACCTCCCTCGTTCGTCGCCCCCTAATCCCCCACCACCACCCCCACCCCCACCACCATCACGACCATATCAGCGCCACGGCAGATCTCGAGGACCAGAAAATCCGCAGAATGAGAAGGGCACTTGACTCCTCCGATGTTGAACTCGTCAAGCTCATGGTCATGGGAGAAGGCTTAAATCTAGACGAAGCATTGGCCTTGCACTACGCCGTAGAGAATTGCAGCCGTGAAGTCGTTAAGGCCTTGCTGGAGCTCGGTGCAGCCGATGTCAACTATCCCGCGGGACCCGTCGCCAAGACCCCACTTCACCTCGCCGCCGAGATGGTGTCACCGGACATGGTGGCGGTCCTCTTGGACCACCACGCCGACCCGAACGTCCGGACCGTGGATGGGGTAACCCCTCTTGACATCCTGAGAACCCTGACTTCTGATTTTCTGTTCAAAGGAGCCGTCCCTGGGCTCGCCCATATTGAACCGAACAAATTGAGGTTGTGTTTGGAGCTGGTTCAATCGGCAGCTCTTGTGCTGTCACGCGAGGAAGGCAATGCGAATCCTCCTTCTTCAACGACGATTTATCCGCCGATGAACGAAGACCATAATAGCTGTAGTAGCAACAGCCATATCACGAACCTTAATCTGGACGCAAGGCTGGTTTACCTGAATCTGGGTGCGACGTCGTCGTCGGGACAAATAGGTTCGAGATTGGACGGCGACGAAGATAGCAGCCACAATAGCCAGAACCGTCATGGTTCCCAAGGTGGATCATGTGACCCAACAACAATGTACCACCATTCTCATGACTATAATTAATTAAGCTCATATAAATCTATATACTGATACATATAAAAAAAGAAATATATGAAATTGCACACGGATGATTAATCGCAAGTTGGCTTGTGGATAACGAGCACTACCATTGGGGATGGATATTGACGATATGTGTAATTAAATTCCTTTTTTATTTTTTTTGAAAAACAATATGTCTTTAGATCTGTAGTACTCCGTTTGGGTGCATGTTTTGGTGTACTATTTTGTAGGAGGCATTTGAAGGGTCAGCATATGAAGTGGAGTTTCATAGGATCAGATAATGGGATAAGAGTAGTCAGAGAAGACAAGGAGAATCTAAGAGACAAAGGGTGGGCATGAAGGAGACGCAGGTCAATCTTTTCAAACCTCACCTGTCAACTCCTTCATTTTGTATTTACTTCTCATCCCTTAGCTAATATTTACGGCCCTGTTTATTGTTTCCCTTTTAATTATTTCTTCTCGTCCCCACCCTTCTCATTAATTTCCCTCTTATTATTTATATGAATAGCTAACCTACATCATTTTTGGGGATGTCTTTGTTAATTAGTATCATTTTCTCACTTTTTTTGTGGGTTTAATTTACAAGGGGCTTAGCTTGTTCGAATTAATACGGTTACTACTTCACTCGTATTCTCTAGTACTATAGTGGATCAAGCATGAGCTAGCTGTCCTTTCTGTTTTTCCCCTTCTGGCATTGTGTAGGACTTTGGAGAAATTCAATGGATTTGAAGGTGATTATTATTTTAATAAAACAATGTGGCTGAGGACAAATTGATTGGTTGGGTCTTACATTATGTGCAACAATGAGTGTGATTACACAATAGCTAGCTACTTGGAGTATTGGCACTTTCTCCTTCGAAGCAATCCTCTTTTTGTCCACTTGTCCTTGCCTTTTTAAGGCCTCTTCCCAGCTAATTAAAATCATATAATTATATCATGTTGCTTGAGATCATCATTTCTTTATTACTTTTGCTATGCCTAAGTTTATTGGATGTTGGTCAAGATTATTGCAGACTCTATTTTCCTGCGTGTACGCACATGTTATTCCAGTGTCTTTAATTCTTTATCCCTTGGATACTTACTATAACCAATGCATATATAACAGTAACATATTCTGGCAGGCGTTTTAATTACCTAGTAAACCCGACTTCAGAGACGTATTAATTATGGCCTCGGTCCTGAGATTCATAATTGTTGGTTGCATAAACATTAACAACGTTGATATATAAGTACCTGGTCAATGGGATCTGAAATATATATATATATATATATATATATATATATATATATCAATTGATTATCTGAGTTTTAGGAGCAACCCTAGCTAGGAGGTGGTGGAGGCATGGTGAAACTTATCAATAATGGAAAGCACATGCATCATTCTAATGTAGCTCTTTCTTCCAAATTGCCTGTCTTTTTCACCCTCTTTTTTTTTTTTTTTTTAAATCTGGCTTTTGCTCATATGGTTGTGGAATATATATGATCGATCTCTCTGGTATTGCATATACTTGATTAGAAACTTGGCCTAATTATTATTGACTGAGGACTTCCTATTATATCCATGAATTCTATTTAGTCATGATTCTTTCTAGCGACCTGCTCGCTATTAATCATTATGCATTATATATATTTATTCCATGATTAAGGATAGGTACAGATGGTCAATAATGGATACATTTTGGTCAATATCGCCATTAATGGAAGTTTCTTTAGCACCCCCCTTCTACAGTGCCTAGCTAGATCTTTTCTTCATATAATTGTACTTTCTTTATCTCTTGTTCATTGAATGCCTTATTGCAATTATTGTTAAGCTATATTCTGTGTAGTTTAAATTTCCAACTTTAATTAGTTGATAATGATTCAATCCAATGAATTTAATAGTGGTTTTAATTTCTTTCACAGCTAGTAGTACCAGTTAATGCCTAAAATGTACAAAGACTATTATTGATGATAAATGGTAACTTTGTCCTTGCTGGTCACCCAAAGTAATAACATAAATTGAAAGCTTATCTGGAAATGAAATAATTTTATATCCTACTTTTTTTACGTTTTCCCTTTTTTCCTTGTCAAAGTTAAAGATGCGGTTCTCCCTCTCCCTCACCTCTCTACTATCCTCTCTTTCAATAATTCTCCATTAATCTAATCTTGCTTGGCCCATGCTGACGTGTAATTGCATGCAAGCATTTAGATTGTTACCCCCCCTCTTTGTATGCTTTTATTTTCTATCAAAGCTGTCCTAAATTAATGATGTCATTTACTTTCTTTACCTTTCACCCACCGGCCGTTTTTAGCCAACCATACATATATATGGAAATATTATATTAAAATTCAGTTCACTCAAGTTGGTCTCTACATCCATCTCAGATTTCACTGCCAGCACATGAAATAAAATAATTACAGCTATTGTGAGAGATGCGATTTATTATTATATTTTTTCAAATTTAGGGGTGTCATTATAGATCATATATTAATTTCTTTCTTCAATGTGGTTTGATTCCTTGATCACCTTGGGAATAAAATTATAAACACACCAGTACTGGCTGTAGTTTTGTTAATATTTTTGTACACTTTGAAATGATCCCATAAATTGTTTCGCATGATGGCATTTTTTATTATTGCACTAGCCAGAACTCGAGCTGTTCATGGATATTTAAATCTACTAAGTTCAAATTGTCTATTCTTGTAATTTTCAATTTGATATCCGTTTTGAAAATCCAGCAATAGAATTGGACGTTGAAGTTCTCGGATTCTGAGGAAAACTTGTTGACTATCCAGATGAACATATTCATATACAAAATAGATTTATTTAAATATTGGATAATCAAATGCCTGGTTGTAATTAACATACTAATGCAAGAATTGAAGAATTCAAAAGTTAGTATATGTTAGGCACAATTGCTCATAATTTTGACTTTGCAATTATGTATATACGCGAATTCTATATTCATATATGGGATTAACAGTGAAACAACGAAATTGTGAAACTGCAAACGATTTCCTTTATTCAGGTGAAGTTTCCTAGTACTCGGTTTGACTACTGTTATCACATTCCATTTCTATTTTCTTTTCTTTTGTTGTTTTTTCAAGACGTTTTTGAGACTTTCAAGGGGACAATTCATTTTTTCATTAATACAACTAAATTTCCTTTCCTTTAATAAATAAGATCGAAGAAAACTTGGGTGGTTGTTATAATTGCTGCATACGCTGTATGCTTTATTTGCCAAGTATACAATGAGGAGATAGATGAAATTAATTAGTACGATGAAGAAGAAAGGAGTATACATAAAATTAAAGGAATTGCATGGATTGAAAGCCATAATTATCTCAATCTTTTCATGCAGTAATGGAATTGATAATGACGAAGCACATGTGTGTATATTCTGATAACATTAAAATCTACAAAAGAGATTTGGAGGGTCATTGATGATATATGATAATGTAAGACATAATGATATATATTAATAATACCAGGTTATTGATGTAAGTATGTGATGGCCGCTCTAATGAATGCGTTACTTTTGGCACGTCTATCATCTGTCAAATTTCAGCGTTGAACAACTAAGTTCAATTTAACAGCACAAACACATGAAACACGTTTTGTGTGTGTGTGTGTGTGTGATCATTAATATGGAAAGCTTGGAGCTTAATTATGCATGCATATTCCCAGTAATTAAGTAAATGCAAATGACTTTCCTCCTTCTGCAGAAGCTATGTTCAGAAGGAATTAGTGATAAAACCAATCTGGATTAATTCCCAGTGTATGCTGTGGATACTTCACGTGTGAATTATGTTTTTTCTTTTGTATAAAAGGGTTTAGGTGAATTGGGTTATGAGATTTCATCAGGGCAGGGTATAATTTAAGTTTAAAGAATGCTTACATGATTTTAGATTTAAAGAATGGCTATAAAGGTACTTACAAATTAACTATTAACAAGATCCTTATAAGATTTGAACTCACGACTCTTGTAATTATAGACCAACTCCTTATTAACGAGACTAACCTTTGTTTGACCTTTGACTTAACATATTGTTTTCTTTTTCTTCCCCAACCATATTTAGCTCTCCTGCTTTTCTTTTCCAGCACCAACCACTATATCCCCACCCCTCTCTCTCTCTCTCTCTCTCTATAGGGCACGCGTTGTAGTGGTATATATGATCCATATAGGGTGAGGAAGGGGACAGAAAGACACCACAAAACAGGTGCAACTTCAATTGTTCAGACAGTTGCAAATGAGTAGGAAAAGTCACACATCAGACATTGGGTGACAGTGATCTGTTCCAGACATCCCCACAAACTATTACATTTGAAGTAAGCAATTTCTATAGTTTCAATTAGGCACACATATCTTATATAAAACTAGAATACTACCGTGCGTATTCATTTATGTGGTAAAAGGGTTTCCATATACATTTTCTTAAACAAAACTCGATCGGCATGCTTGATGAAAAGAAAAGATATATAGAAGGAACCAGTGTTTGTGAACATGAGACTTAAGTATGCATGCATGGGGCTTGTATTATATAATATGCCAGCTATGCACAAACAACAAGTTAATATTAATTAATTAATTAATTAATATTATAGTATGGAGTTGTAGATGAGAATCATGAAATAAAGATGTCCACATAAGTTGGGAACTTGCATCATCCATCCATCTTATACCACACAGAGTGGGGACCCATCTCTATCATTCTACCCCATTTGCCTATAATTTACACTCCAATTTCAACCACTTACCTACGCCCTATTGCCTTATATATTTATTTAAAAAACTATCTCAATCTTGAATTAAATTCATGTAGTTTACTTTATTTGAATTCAACCCTTATGGTTTGATAACTAAAATTGAGACCCATTATAAGGGCATGTAAGTTAATTTTCCCTATTTTTTGTATGTTGATGTCTGAGTTTTATTTTTATAAATGTTTTTATTGTCAATAACATCTTTTAATTAATTGGAAAAAAATATTTGTATGCCTCAAAATATTTGGAAAAAAGAGATAAATCATTGAAATGGCCTATTTCTATCATTACTTAAAAGAAAGAATTGTCTAAATTTTTATTAAATTATATTAATTAATATTTTAAATAGAAATAAAAATTTAAAAGACTAAAATTAAAATAAAAATAAATTTGAGTACGAAGAAAATCGAGTGTTTTGATTGTTGTTCCAAATATGGGCCTATTAGATAATTCATTTAGTATAAAAATCGTGACACCAATAATTAATTAATGAAACAACATATGCAAGAAAGACGAAGAATGAGTCACTGTTGAGTCCTTAATTAATAATTACTTTCCTCTCTTCTGCATCATTACAAAGGCCATTTTCACTTCATAGTCAATACTGTGACAATATAGAGGAACACCTAACCTACATTAAATATTGGTATTAACGTCAAATTAACAACCATAGAATATAGATTTTATTCCCACACTGATTATTACACGACACTCAACCTAGACTCGGATTTTGTCCTCTGCCTTTTATATAACACAGAAATACATTATTGGACGATGAAACAGGGGGCCTAATTGAATAGTGCAACATTCGCACCTTCAAGACTGATAACCAAGATTCTCTCCAGTGTCATCGCAAGATTCTATACGACAAGTTGTTGGGAAGTCTCCAATCTCCATAAGAACCTTGCTGTGATTTTATGGGGGGAAGAACATGCAAGTATATGGACTTGATCACAGACAAGTTTAGAGGGTGTTGAAATTAACTTTTTGAAAGATTTCAAGAGATAAATAGGTGAGATGAGTATTGTCTTTTTCAATCTTAGAAAAGTCCTGTCTTAAATACAAAGATCTCTTCCCCTGAAAGGTTACTAACTAACAAATGGGAAAATTTCTTTTGTCATTGCAATTTCCCCCCCTTTAGATTTACAATTTATGGTTCAACTCAAAGATTTTCTTAGTAATTCCTCAGCTGTTATAGCGAATTATAGTTTTCAAATATGAAGATCCACGAACAAGATATGACAAATTAGAAAAGCCAATTTAATTAATGGTTACATGCCATGATAGAAACCAAGAACTCGAACAATATACAAACCGTTTGATAAAAACACAGAATGATGTACTCGTTTCTTTTTTCTACGAACAATGAGCATACTCTAGTAACAGCGGATTAATCTCACTAGATACTGATGATAAAGGATAAAACTCTTTCAATTAGGTACAAGAGCCCCTATTACTCATTAATTTTAAATTGGTAAAAGATGATAAAAATTTATATATAAAAAATAAAATATTCCGCTAATATTTAACATAAAATCTACTTAATTAATTTAATTAATACAAAAGCTAATTAATATGATATTTTTTCTAAAATATTCTAACAATCTTCCTTAATTTCCTTCGTTCTTCTCTCTTTTTCTTATTTGATCATTATCGAGAAAATATTAATAAGAGTTAATTTGAGAAATATACTTTATATTTAAAACTAAAATAAAAATCTAACATTAATAACTAGTGGAGTAATATTATGTTTCAAAGAATTTATCTATTTAAAAAAAATTACTATATTTAATAAATACTATTATAATAATTTTACTTAGTATTTTAATTGATTATATGAATTAAATAATTAAAAATATTATTTTTTATGTTTTTATTGATTTTATTATTTTTCTAAATTAAATTAATTTGTATAAAAGTATTTTATTTTTATATATTTGTCAGACAAAATAATATACCCTGAACTATAAATTACTGGTCCAAATATAAATTCACACACTATGCACCTTTAAGATAGGGCATAGTGAATGATCCATGACGTCAGAAACCTTTAACTCCTCGTGAAACGCACAGGCCAAGCTCTTTTCTCATCTACAGACAAGAGATATAAAATATGTCAAGTTAATATGTAAAGATATTCCCCCTCATTCACATACGTCTTTTCTATAGAGAACACTACTAAAAAATCATTTGATTGTATTTCATCTATAATTCTATATATAAAATATGACACACAATGACATAGAAACGCACTACAAAAGTCCACGTAATTGATGCAAACTGATAGGAATTGGACGTGAAGACATTTGCATAATTGCATTAGACTTTGCACTGTGAATGACGTTACGTCAGAGTAATCCAAAATATAGTCCATTTCTTTCACCATGAACTCTCTCAAGCTTCACCAATAAGATTCTAACACCTTTTCTTAATTTCAACTAATTCGTCAGAGATCAAAATCAATCATGAAGTGAGAGAATTGCTTAATATCTACAAAAGTTGAGGAATATGTTCTTCACAAAAGGTAAATTTCATTCTGAGTGGTGTAAAACCGCTGACAAAACCAGCGAATACCGCGTCTATTAGACAATTGAATATTGCCATTAAGTTTACTTTATTCCTCTCTGCAAAGAGAAAGTATCCTGGATTCAAAATGAGGAGCAAAAGGGTATCTTTAAATGTGCTTTCTTCGAACTGGAAGAACCTCTAATGGCTTTCAATTTTAATAATTTCATGCCACATGGAACCCTTGTATGGACCAGAAAGATGCAGGGTTACCAAAGCCTAAAAGGCAGATTATAAGTTGAACTTGGCTTCTGAGAATTAAAAAGAAAAGGATAAGAATAACCACTCCAGGTGCTAAGGTGTGTTCACATGAACCCGAGTGGAATAATTAGCCAGCCGACCTCCAAAAGATAAGGCTACTTGTAGAATTTCTTACTCTGGAAGGTACTGAGGGTGACCAGCCAACTAAAATAGGCCAACAAGGGGTCATATCCTCTTTATTTTAACATATGTCCCTTAATCTCAAGGGGAATATATGTGTATAAATATACACTTATAGCTAGAGCCAGAAGATCACCATTGCCATATCACAAAACTTGATACAAATCATATCAGAGGCAATACAGTAACTATCTACTCCAATATGCAGAAGCCAGAGACTCAGGCAAACCAGCATCCACCAGGTACATAGCATCTTTCCCTCCAGAATCAAGGTGCACAAACATAAACTATCTTATTCAAGGATCTAACAGAATTTACCTTTTCTTTCATATATGGTTTCAGGATACCCAAATGAAAATCCTCCCTCCAGAAGAAAGTTCTTCTCTGGAACAAAGAAGAAAGGAGAGAGGGGCTTCATTGAGGGATGGTAAGCTTCTAGTAGTTAAAAAATGAATACAAATTTCTCCTATAAGAAGGAAGGGTGGGGATGGATGTAACCAAGTAAAGAATACGTGTTATAATCAATATCATGAATTGTTTCTATTAAAATGAACACATGCGGAAGTGACTTAAGCAAGTTGTCTAACAACCACAATATGTAGACAAACTTTTCATATTCTCAAAGCGTAAATTTGTTAACCATACTAGGATCTACTAAATTTTGTTTTCTGTTACGACTCTTATGCAGCCTCTTTGCTCTATGCTGCTGTTGGATCTGTGAAGAATGCTGCTAAACCACAATTCGGGCAGGAGCACCATATTAGACAATTATGGAACGTTTTCTTTTCTTTTTTTTTGCTTTTCTTATTCGGTGATAGCTATTAATTTGGTTGTGAGCACTCACATATCGTATTTCTACCTTACACTGTAATCTTAATGTTGTAATATCATCATCATGGTCGATTTTCTCAGCTACTTGCAGCTCATCATATCCTCTATAAAACTGAATTTTCTCGGTCATTCTCTTTCTGCCTTTTCCTTTTTGCTAGTGCTTTGGCTAAAACTTTTATAGCTAGAAAAAATCAGATTTAACTTTTAATATACTGGAGTCCATCTAAGTTTTCAAAACGTACCTTCCATACAGTGTAACATCACAGTGAAAAGACTCGTGGTTTCCCTTCTTCTGTCTTTTTTTTTCGTTGCGGGTGGGGGTTGTGTTGGGGCGATGGGCAGGGACTTCATAAGTTTTGCAAACCACAGGCAAGGTTTTAGTCCAATATGCATTAGAAGGTCTGTCATGCATTACAAATAATTCTCCCTTTAAATAAATGACAAGATTGTCAAAGGGGCCATGAAAATGCTTTACAGGACATCTAAGAGCATTACTAACTTGTTTAATAACTACGGTAGCAGCTTTTACAAACTCCTTTAGTTATGTTCTTGCCGTCACTGCTGTTGTTCTATTTGTAAGACAATTGTACTGTTCCTAAGGTCCAAATCTACTTCCCTTCAAATTGCACTTTGGTTTTAGCAACATATTCCAAGACTATGATCATATCAAGGCTAAAACCTGAATATGTATCATTTTAGCCTAAAAATGTTATGCGTGCCCCACTAAGCTGGATGTATAAATGCCAGACATTATATTCACAGACTCACAGTCCTAACAATCAAGCAATTGATACTAGTATATTAACAGCATGATTCAATTCGTTTCATTTCAGCCCTTGTTTTGCTTCCTCCTTTCAGTGTGAAGAATACTACTAAATGTAATACCAAGGCAGCATCTCCTAATAATCTACATTTCATTTCATGAATTTTCTTCAGGTTTTTTTGTTCAAGACATCTCAATAAAGTGAAAGCATGTCTTTTCATATAATAGTCCTTGATAATAAACCATACGGTGTACATTAAGTTCATGAAAGATGAGAGGAAAAAGAAAACAAAAGGAATGTTTAGAGAAAAGGACTTACGGCTGAGGACAAACTTAATCACACATTTGAAATAAGAAAAAAGGAATAATAGGACAAGAACAGATGATAAATTAACCTACCTGAAGTGGGCCTATGTGGCATCTGATACTGGAAAGAGCCTTTCCAACATGTTATTTGAAAGGATCCTGTTGGGGTCCAACTCTCTTCTCGCCTTATTATATGCATCCACAGGAAAACGCTTTCTTAGCCTGTCCTGGAGAGCTGCAAGCTCCTCCTTGTCCTTTGGAACCTAAATAACAAATTATATATGTAATAAAAGAGTAAATATACTTAAAAAATTTCCCTTTAATTTTTCATCTCAAATTATTGGTCATATTAGCTAGATGCACCACTAACCTGAGCTGGTACTTAGCATTCAAAAATAAGATTGTTCAATTCACACTTCAGGTAGGAAGGGAAGGGAGGGGGAAGAGAAAGAGAGATTGCCCTTATGAGAAAAGACATCCAAGATATTCAGAAGAACAAGTCTAGCGACGTAACCAAACATGATTAGAGGTTGAGTAGGGAAAGACAACACTAAGAAAAGCAGTCCCAAATACCATGCGGAAACATTTCAATAAATTGAGAGCTAGAATAGTCACCTCAATCTTAGCCCAGTGTTCATAAGCCGAATAGTGATCCCACAATTTTGCCTGAGTCAGATGCCTGTAATGAAAGAATTCTTCTGTTATATCCTTCCTCTGGCGAGCATCACTGCTGGGGAGGTACATGATAATACCAACCTGAAATGTCATCATATGTAAAATTGACAATATTCTAAACATTATATATACAACCATGTCAATCAACTAGCATTGACATCATAAACTAAGGCAAAAAATAAAACTATTATGGTCATTAACAAGATTCATAGACAAAAATGAAAGGTAATATGTAGATTTAATTCGTTCCAAAACTTAGAATTTGAAGTAATGACAGAAAACAAAACAACTGAAAATTAATGAAAATGAACCACAAACTAAAGGTAACAAACAGAGTTAAGCTTTGCATAAAAAGGAATCCAATTCCCATGTCTAAAAAATAAAATAAAATTTCAGATATTTTTCTCGTAAAAATAAGAGCAATCATGCATTAAAGTTTGTCAAATAAGCAGTCCAAACATAAAGGCATATTGTCAAAACATGGTAAAGTATCTATCAAAATTAAAGATCAGACTTATCAAATTATAATATAGAGACTAAACCTTTGGTATAAGCTCAATTCATATATATGACACTAACATCCCACATTACCCACCCTGACACAGATTACAATCTGGAAGATATAAAGAGCCAAAGCGTTAGGAATCTTCAGTTATGGAGTTAACCATAGCAGCTTATACCTACCCAAGAGAATATATCTTCCTCAGATGAGCTTGAAGCAGGACTCATGACACTCCTACTGCTAGCTGTCCATCGCTGCTCAATTGGAGCAGGTGCAGGTATCTCTTCTTTCTCTATGAGTTGCTTCAGCTCTTCAATGTATTCAAGGTCTTTCATGCTTGGCTTAGATAGTGTTCCAGCGGGGAAGCATGTTTCTGACACCCACTGTTGACCTCCACAATCAAAGCCCAATATCTCATCACTCCATCCTACTCGATATCCCTCTGACTTCCGCCAGAACTCAGCTTCAACTTGATTGACCTTTATGATGTGGTTTTTGTTGAGAGGATATAGGGCTAGTAACTTATCTCTTAATTCTGTGAAAGAAAGCTCGTTAATATCTTGTTCACCATCACCTGACAATTGAACCCTAGTTTCTTCTTCTCTGCAAACAATTGTATAAACTCTTGACTATAAATAGAAAAATCCACAAAAATAGTGAAGCTAATGTACCCAATTAACTAACATATACGGGAAGCTAACAATCATTCAGCAAGCTGTAAGCTGACAAACTGATGAAATAAAATACATTATACAAGATTATCACTTCACAGATTGAAGCTCTTTAAAAATACCAACTAATGTGACTACTCACATTGCTCCAAAAGCCAGATAAATAAAAAAACAGAAATAATGTTTCACGTTTAGTGCCCACTAACTGACATGAAACAGGAAGGATTTTCACAGTCCAGCCAACATGTAAATAATGGTTGTCATGAATATTTGATAATTTGCTCAAATCCATCTGATTCTTCCTCTTGATATAAGTCCAAATCATATGAAAATAACAGCATATACAAGTTAACAACTAGGAAGAAAGGCCATGAAAAGAAAACAAACAATAATAACAGTGATTATAAGTCAAAAGAGGAGAATGAACTGCAGCTTCTCATCTTCTACTAGGTTTTATCTAGGAATTACTTCCTTTCCAATCAAGCCTACATCATTTTAAAAGAAATTGCCAAGTTATACTATCTAGTAGTATAAAATAGCCGCACCTGTATTTCTTTAGGGACTCCCTATAGAGGTCACGGACGTGCTGTATGGCTTCATCATCAGTGTATTTGGGTTTGAACTTGGGAGGACCTCTCCATTTTGAAATAGGATTGCATCTCACGACCACAACAGAATCAGTATATGGGATATAAAGGTACTTGATATGCTTGTTGTCAGAGAGCCATTTTCTGCAGAGATTATAAAGAGAAAGGGCCAATATTACTCTTAGGAGCAAAATCATCAATTGGTCATGCAAAGGCAACAGAAAGAGAATACAGGAGCATTCATGGAGAAGAAATGAATAAAGTTGAGAACATTCCCCAATAGAGTTCGAGAAAGATTGTCCATAATTTATGATGATGATAATGATGATGATGATGGCGGCCGGAAATAACAACAACAACATACTTTTCTTGTTCTGGTTTAAAGTTCCACTACAACCATGTCTAAACTTCTTTTTCTTGAAGAGCCTTCTTTCTTTCCACTTCAAAGAATTTCCATACAGGTATATCTGAATATTTCAAGATATGATGTATTTGATAACTGTTCTCACTTCTCACCATCAAGCATAAGGGTAAACATGCTTGGTAACAGAGCCATAATACTATAGAGAGGGGGACACACCAGAAGCTACACAAATATTGCCCTTTCATTAAAAATTGAAGAAATATATCATCATCATCATCATTACTAATGTCCTCAATGGAAACAAGTTATAAGCTAAACAGAAAAATATATCCCCATCATGCAACAAAACAGTGGAAGTGAACATTTGTATGACCAAGATGTTCAACATGTAAGCTACACGATTGAAGCACCAATGAAGAGTATGATTAAATTACTTGTGGTTTTTCCTGATCTCACTCATTGTTGAGATAACTGTGTGCTCCACAAGCTCCTGTCTCTCAACACACTGAAGGGTCACTTCAGCCACAACTCCAAGTCCCCCAAGACCACAGCGAGCAAGGTAAAACAACTCTGGATCTTTCTCTTTTGAAATCTCTATGGTTCCCTTAGCAGGAGTGACTAGTGTCATACCAATGACCTGCTCATCTATGGGAGGCAATCTTGCCCCAGTACCATGAGCGCCAACCTAATTATAGTTAATCCAAAAGTTAGAATTTATGATTTGTGACGATGACAAAAAAGTTCCGCTCACGTAGTTAAATCAAATGGAGGCAAAATTGTATTGAGTGGGAAAACTTTTGTTTTTTTTTGTTTTTGTTTTTTATAAACATACAAAATGCATTACTTTACCGAGTTTATTATCATGTAAAAACCAAGGCAAACAAATCCCTTGCAAAATTGTTCGTAATTGCAGCAATACTTTCGAAAGCTGTGAATAATCACTTCAAGTTCCACGCCATCAAATGAATATATACCCAACAAAAATATCAATGTAATGAACAAATTCTGAGCAGCTTACGAAACATGAAATAAAAAACCTGAACAATGCCGCCAATCTGCTGTTCCCTAATGGAAGCGAAATTCTGTAGTGTAAGACCATGCTCCTTCAATCCATCAACGAGCTGCTGCACTCTAATGCCTGCCTGCACCTTCACGGTCTTCTTCTGCTGATCCACTTCCAAAATTTTATCCATCAGTGCCAAATTTACCATCCCAGCCCTTGACAAACCAATACCGTTGGGGGACAGACCCGACCCAACGGGCCGGATTCGAGTCTTATTCTGATGCGCCTCCTTCACAACCTTCTCCAACTGCTCTAGATTCTCCGGCTGGTGAAAATTTCGGGTCTGAGCCTCGTGGGTGCCACTCCAATTGGAGACTGTGTGAAAATCTTCAGGCAAAGGAGCGTAGCGAAAGATCTCGGCTTTTTTGTGCTTGGCATTCTCCGGGAAGGGAAAGGAGTAGTAAGTGGCAGCACCACAGAAGAGAACGAGGGCGCCATAGCCCAGGTACTTGCGGAGTTCGACATCGGAAGAGGATGAAATGGAAGTGGAAGAGGAAAAATGGCGAACAAAGTTTGGGGAGGGGGTGGTGGTTGTGGACGCTAGACTTCGAACAAGATGGGAATTTGAAGAGGAAGAGTGGAAGTGATGATGAAGGTGAGGCTGAAGAGAACGCCTCAGAGCAGATCCTCTCAGCATCCTTGGACCCCGTCCTGTGATTTTGTTCCGTGGGTTTGTCAGGGGTTCAAAGTACAGACTCCTATGTAGGAAAGAGGCTAGGGAACAGACGACGGAGGCATATTTAAATTTTAATTTAAATTAATTTAATTTTAGTAAAAAAATGTGGGATAAGGTATACATTTCTCTCTCCCGTTTTTATATAAACATGAACAGATGTATATTTTCCCATAACTAATAAATATTATATCGCCCTATGTAAAATATCTTGATATTCCTATGTATAAACTGATTTACAAATTCTAGATGGTAATTTTTTTTATAAAATATTATTTAAATAAGAGTGCTTAACAATGACTGCTTCCATTTTAAGCCAAAGATTTGCCATTTTACTTAAGTTTCAAGGAAAATATGAGAAAAGAACGGACAGCAATCCTTTTGTCGCATCGTGGAAGGTCATAGGCTCTGAGCAGCATCCCGAGATTGCTGGAAAGTTTTTTTTTATATAAAAATTTTAAAAAAATGTTAGACTCATCAAAATCTCCTTTCCTTTTAAGCGAAACTAATGTCTGATAGGACAAATTATTTATTACGCTTAAACGTAAACCTTAGCACATTCAGAAATTAAGATGTTTTTCTAAATATGATAACTAGAGCTATAACAAACTGATACTCTCAAAAGATCAAATACACTCTAAATAATCATATATTTATTTCTTTGGATATGGTTGTTGGAAAGTCTTTTGAAGGACACTAGGGAGTTTCTGTTTTGCTTATCCTAGTTTCAGTACTGTTCTCTATCATCCAGGTTTGTCCTCCTTTCCGATGTATTAAACATTACAGCCGGGGGAAAAAGAGCATTACAAACAGTTGTGTGATTCTGGGAGTTTGGACATTACTGGAACTAATAAAAGGATGCGGATAGCATAGCTAATGAATAACATTTCGAACTTAAATAGATTCATACAATAATTTTCTCTAGATATGGCCAAGTACCAAAGTTTAGTTAATTGACAGATGAACTTCCAGAGCAGAGTCTGAAATATATGATATGTACAAAGGTGGGCATAAGATAATTGAGTCAAGTATATGATAGATGATAAACATGCTAAGCCTCATAGTCCCTTGATGACCATCTACTCTCGTATTTCCCAAATGATGCGGTTGAGGGCATCTCATTCATGTGAAAGCGGTCCGGTTCAATGCCATAATCTGTGAGTGGCCTATGCTCCAGGATATCATCATGGCTTTTCACAAATTCAGGTATCTCAGTCTGTCCTTTCTTTATGTCTGAAGTCCAAATATATTTCAAACAGCCACATCATTTCATCAGAAAGCAAATGGTTGGCTGCAAAAAAATGTCCATTTCAAATACATGCTTTTCTAAACTCACTTTCTTTTCCCTGTAAATAATCAAATTACTTACCCTCCACTTAAGAATAAGCGGCCAAGGGTGGCAATGACTAGCCTTGAACGAAGCCCAGGGTGAACGAAGTATAAAGTTTGAAGCCTGTCCTTGATATCACTAGGCATATCTTCATAAATCCACCTCAAGATAGTTAGGCCCGGAAAATTATCCTCCTTCTGAACAGTGCTGTGCATATAAACAATGCAAAATAGACCATCTGGCAATTCACTGCATATCTTGTGGTAAACATACCCCTTCAGCCGTTCAGCACTCACAATTGTTGCTGTAAATCATTTGAGAGTAGGTACCATATATAATTATCAAAAACATTAAAATAGAAGTAATTCAAAACGACTTCTTAATTATAGGCAAGACTATTAGCATTTATTTTCTTCCTCCCTTTTTTAGTCGTATGACTTCTAGCAGGACACCTGTTTCGGGTGGAAAGTAAATCAAGAGGGTTTTCAATATTTTCAATATCACCAAGAGAATCTGGGGTCGCGTCGTTGAATTAAACAAATTATGCAGCCTATGCTCAAAGTTACACTAAAACCTTCTAATCCCATCTAGACTCTCAAGTTCCCCTATAATTAGGAAAGAAGGCATCTTTTTTCAAATATGATAAAACATCTGATTAAGCCCTCGTCCTACAATTGGAGACAAGGAAGTGAAAACCAATGTATAGTTCAAAAGAAAAGACAAATCTTAACATTCAATTGTTTCCAATTAACCACACAGTGTTTAGTTGACGCCAATCTTGAAAAGGCAGCAGAAAAGGAATACAGGGGAGAAGTGAAATCAGGGACGAATTTGGTACCCGGATAATATTTTCCAACAATACGGAGAATCCGGTTGCCACAATTGTCAGAACCTTCAAGACGAAAGAAATGTAACAGATCAAGATCGGAGAAGTCTTCGTCAGATGGAAGATGCTGAGCGCAATCATGCTAACTCTATTGTTCTTCATCGTGGTTCTGAGCGCAATGAACACCTAAATCTTATGCCAACACTAGCACTGAGAATTCATCTGTTGAGCTACTCCCAATCATCGCCGCCGTTTCGCCCTTGCTTTCACTCCCAACTGCTATACTCTGATATTCTCGTAATCTCATTATTGTAATTGTTTGCGGGGTGATGTACGGACGACCTTCCAAGCAGGAGGTTTTTTTTTTTTTTTTTATGTTGGGCAGAATTGGATAAACTAAAGCCGTTTGCTTTTAATTTTTTCTTAATTTTTTAAATAAGTAATCATATTTTCTTTCATCCATATTGAAATACTATTTAAAGTTTTTTTTTATCTTTTGAATTTTTTTTACACCTTAAAAACACCAGCATGTCAACAAGCAACGCGCAGATTGAGTAATTATGGCTACTCTTCAATTACCATCTCATATATACTCTCTATATATGATATAAAGACTAGTATATATCGTATCTAATTGGACCACATGTTTTATTTTCTTACTTCACTTTATTTCCTTTATATTTAAGTTCTTTTCGCCAACTAATGGGAGTTATTTTGAGTAATAAGCAGTTCGGAATCTCAAATTTAAGCCTTAACGTATACAAAAAATTCTCGTTAAAAGACTCACCCATTATAACGATGTGCGCAACATAGATTGAATCCGAATATAGTCAGAATAAAGTTATGATGAACTAAGTGGAAAAAAAAAAGAACAAGTTCTTTTCGCCATTAATCTTTGTTCCTCTGTCCCTGGCTTTTAATTCTTATAAATTTCGTATATTTATATTGTTATTGATTTTTCCGTAACGAAAATTGTAATTTTCGCACAAGGATTTTTCAAATGTCAATCTCAATGTTTCAGCTAGTTGGCATCGGAGGACATATAAAACTAGGGATCAATATCATACCCGGCTGCGGTGTAATGAACCTCTCCAGGAAAAAAATGGTACAAGCTGGGTTATTGATTGGCAACATTAGTTAATCCAAAATAAATGTCCAAAATATTCGATATTACTTAAACTAGCACCCGCAATAATTAAGAATTAAAACTGGCATCTGCGAATTTAGGAAAGCTCTCGGCTACGTTTAGCAGCAGCAATAACAGCATTCATGAGTGTCCCACGAAACCCACCTTTCTCCAACTCATGAATCCCAGTAATTGTTGTCCCACCAGGAGATGTAACATCATTTTTAAGCTGACCTGGATGCTTCCCAGTACTAGTCGCCATCGATGCTGCTCCAAACACCTGACATACACCGCATCAAGTTGAGATGACAGACCATTGCAGCGTAGCCGGTATTTTCCAACATTCTGGTTCCTTGAAACCATAGAATGCCTTAAAAAAAGCTCTAACAACACTGCGAAAAGAGATGAAAAAGACTACTCTAACCATATACGAGTTCCGATCTTTCTTTCATTTTGTGTCTCTAGGAAGACTTGTGAAAGAATAAGCCATAGATCGAACATCTTTTGAACCACAAATGCTCAAACTTAATACTCCTCAGTATCATTAATATATGACATATTTAACTAATTTAATTAGATTAAAGAAGTTATTTAAATTAGTTAATATATCATATTTTTTCTAAAATACTCTAATCATCTTCTTTAATTCTCTCTCTCCCTCTCTTATTTGATTATTGTTAAAGTAGTATCAATAAGGATAATTTAAAAAAAAGTTAATAAATATAAGAAATATATCTTATATTTAAGACTAGTATCAACTTCCTAATTAAGTTTTATATTAAGAATCCAAGAGTATCATATTTCATTTATTAAATGATCCAAGGAGAGCGCAAGAGTTCACTTACAGTTTGAGAAGCTAGACTCAAGGCAAGGTCTCTTGGAAGACCTGCAGCTACTGCCCCATCTGCTAAAGCCTCTATAGATAAATAAATATAGCTGGACCACTGCCACTGAACAATTTCGGCAAAATAACAACTTCAAAATTTTGAAAAAGTAACCAAAACGGACATTCTTGTGGGGTAACCTTTCCCCCTTTTTTGCGACTGAGGTATAAAAAAATAGACTTTCTTTCTCCCCAGAAATTAAAAAATGTCCTGCAATTGTCAAGATAAATATCCAAATACAAACCACATCTGGATAATGAAATGAACATACCTCAGGCCAGTTATTGCATCAAAATACTTCTCATCAGCTCTCCATATTTTGCCAACTGATCCAAATAAGTTGGAAATAAGGTTTCCATCTTCTTCTATTGCAGCTCCTCCCAAGCCATAACTGTCATAATTTAGGTTAAACAAGTAAACTTATTGATGTAGCTCAACAAACCAAGACGAAGGAAAGAAAGCTAATGAGAAATAAGGACCTTTTCCTTTCCACAAAAACATGCTAAGTGAAACACTACAATGTAAGAAAAACAATTTTATTCCTGTTAGTTAAGTCAAGATGGTCATGTTCATTGTTGAAAGAATCTGAAGTATAACTATGACCAAAAGATTAACTTTGGTAAGTTAACACATAAGACATACTTAACTATTTGTCTGCAATTGTTAACCAGCAAAGAGAATACATTAAGCATTAAAGATCATATTGAAAGTTATATAGAATTAATGAGTTTTAGGTTATAAATTGCACAGTACTAGGTGTCAAATCTCCGCATAAAGTATGCAACTAAAGGATAGAATATGATTAGCTTTTGAAGAATACGATATTTAAGATACCAGATGCTGCCTCGCCTACAGCAGCAGGAGTATTAGGCATTACCCTTATTAGTCGACTGTGACCGGTCCATTCCTACATATGAAACATTTACTTCAGTGAAGTATTTCTACGGAGGCATTCTGAAAATTAATAATAATTTTAGTAACATCTACAAATAGTTGGAAGTAGCGATAAGTTTATCCACAAACATGTTTGCTAAGACAAAGGGTTAATGATCATGGGTGGAAAAGGCATAAGACTGCTATTCTTTCGTCAATGGTTACTCCAATAAAATGTCGATGCTACCAATATAAATATAATTACCAACTATATATGTAAACGAGCAATAACCTGGAGATCTTTCAATTTCACCCCAGCAGCAACCGAAACCAGAAGCTTCTTCGTTGTAAGAAGTGGCCCTAACTGCAATATCACTTGTTTCACTGCAGCTAAATGGCAGGCTCTGTGTTAAACACGCCAATAAAAACAGCGACCAGCAATCCAACCGAGACAAAACGTTAAAAAAGAAAAGAGGGGTGGGACATAATCTTTGATTAAAAACTGGAGAAGAATGTCAATAAATAACTCCGAAATACATTTTGGTTCATGCCAGATACAATAACACAGGAATTACACGAATTACATTCGAGAAAAAGTGCTAAATCGGTAACCAAGGCAATACCTACTTGAGCTTTCACAGAAAAAATGACAACATCGCTGTCTTCAACCACCTTTGACCAAAAACAGACAAGTTAGGCGGCGCGGAGATAAGAAGAAGAAACATAAGCAGGAGTTCGTTAATTAGGCAGGAAAAAGCGTAAAAAAGAAAATACGTCTTGATTGCGGGAGAGAACATTGACGCCGAAGGACTCGAAGGCGGCGCGGCGAGCAGGATTGGAGTAAGCAGCAGTTCGAATCCTAGAAGGGGGTAAGACGCCGGATCGGACGGCGCCTCTGGCTATACTCTCCGCCATCTTCCCTGCTCCAATAAAACCTACATTGTACTTATCCACCGGAATAGGAACAATCTCCATTTTTATCGAAGAAGATTAAGAGCTCAGACTGACTCTGCGGTGCTTCAGCTTAACCTTCCCAATTGCTCCACGCAGCGGCTTCAACTCTCACCAGTGAAGCAACCCCAGGTGGCTCGTGTAATGCAGTAGTGTGAATATTATATATATATATATATATATATATATATATATATTTTATGGGGTCATTTACGTGTCTATAATCAAATGGGTTGACGTTTTTTTCAAAAAGAAAAATTATTATTTATCTTATAAAGATAAAATGTTTAATTGTCTTTTTCCGAGTATTCTTTTTAATATGTCTATTTCTTATCTAAATGAAAATAACTAAATATGTTACGGGTTAGATTCCTACCGTAATTAAGGGAATACCTAACAGATTTTTTTTTTTTTACCGGAGGGTCGCCTAGCAGATTAATCATAATTAAATTTCTTATATACCTTTAGCATCAATAACTATAATTGTTTTTCAGTCAAAAAAGATGACTATTTTTTTTATATTTGTTATCTTTTTTATGGTCTGACTTTTATTTTGATATTTTCACGATAGCAGCCTATGCAATCAACACCACCTATCATAATATTTATTTAAATATATAAAAGCCTAAAAGGTTAGTTTTTCACGCTAAATATATGCCTCATAAATTTGTCAATAATCTAAATTATTTTTAAAAATTACCACCGATCCCTCTCTTCACTGAATTGATCCCTCCCTCTCCATGTTTAAGTACTCCAACATGAAAAAGGCGTCATGAATAAGGACATATATTTAGAGAAAAATAATTGATGCCTTAAATTTGCAAAAAGCCATATAACAGGCATCATGAAAACCTTTAGATAAAATTAATCTTTTAATCCTTCAATTATTAACTCACATATAACTCAATCTCTTAATTTTAACTTAATCTCTTATTTTTTTTACTCTTTTATAAAGGATACTAATATAAAAAAAGTAAAATAATAAAGGATTGAATCATACACAAGTTAAAAATTTAAAGACTAAATTATATTAAGATATAGTCGATAGGCTAAGTTATAAATGAATTAATAGTTCCAGGCTTAAAAGATTAATTTTTTTAAACTTTTATAAAGTCATGATAACAATAAGGGATATATCTCTGATTATTTTTCATAATTTAATTTAATTTTTTATGAAAAAAGTGAATGCAATTTATTAACGATATAAAATCTCTTTTTATTATTTTTATATTAATTATTAAAAGATCATTTGAAGAGAGATTAAAAGAGTTGTAATTTGTCAATGACATATACCCAAACGGTTTACTTTTCATAAATAGAATTTAGTCAAATAATATATTACATTAAAAACATCGGTGCTAGATACTTCAGCTTTCAAATTAAGGAGCATTGCCAGAGTTTTAATTAATATGTATTTGGATAATTTATGCAAAAATTATATTCAATGGAATTAGTGAAGCATAATACCTAGACTTTCATTTTAAAAATATGCTCAACGTTTTATCTTTTTTCTTTTTGGCAATCTAGACACACATCAGTAGTTCAGCTTCCAAGTAAACCAAAGCAAAATCACACTCGCAGACCCTAGGCAATCAAATAATTTCAGAGTTCCAGATTATCACAAAAACACATATTAGATACATTTTCAGCCTTTCACGCCAGTACCAAAGGGCAAAAAAATATCAAATACATCATGGCATATCAGTACTGGCAAGGGCTGAGTGCAGTACATCTTCAAGATACTTCTCCGCAGCAGCATACTGCCGTTTCTTATCCTCAATTGCTAAGGCAGCCAAAGCTTTATCCTGCACCATCCCCACCAACACAAAATCATGAGTAGAACAAACAACTAAAACGAAAAGTGCTTCTGAGGAAACTGAAATATGACATACCGGAGGTAAGTCTTGGTAGCTCCTGAGAGTGTCAAGGATTGGTTGAGTTTTCTTCTCTAACTCCTTTCTATGCTCGGCCATTTCAACCAAAACACCATGGCTAATCTCAGGGGAATAACCCACACGATTAAGCACTGCCTGTAATGAGTTGGGAACGAATAAATATAAACCTATAAAGGTATTTAAACGAATGCAGAAAAATAAGCAAATGTAATCATTCTAAATGATAAGCCCCGTTGCAGCTTTGATAATAGTGCGACGCTGTTGAATATCACTTGAAAATTGTTAAAGGTCAAAAGCTATTTACAATCATCATTTGTTTAATTCACAACCTCCGTAGAATGTTGTACCCTGGAGTCTACGCCACATGCTACTTGCTACCTCCATTGGCAGCATAAACACTGTTCAGGAAGCCAAGTAATGGAAATCTAATACTAAGAGCTGTACATATACACAAGGGAACTCCCGACAAGACAACCTATAATGGCTCGTGTACTTGGGACAGGAGTGATTGAAGATTTTTCTTTTTTGACCAAAGATTGAAGAATAACTCCAATCGATCAACATTACTTACAACATGTGCTTTAGACTGCAGATACGCAATAATCACAAAGGTTAACAATTTGACCAATTCTAAGAAAAATGACCTTCCTTTCTTTTGCCCTCGTCCTTTTTTCCATGTTACAAGTAAAAAGCCGTCGGTTATCAGTTGTTTGTACCACATGGTTCTGTACTATGACAATTCAAGTTTCTCCATGAAATTTTGGTACTTTATCCTTCTTTGTCAACGCTAATAACAAATTTAGTTTCGATTCTAGAAAAAAGGCTTACATACAAGAGAATGCATGCCACCAAAACAATTATATGCGGTGCAGTCTTCTCTTGGTGTTAGCAATTTGTCTTGGTTCCATGGCTAAAATTATAAAGCAAAGACACTTTTACCTTGTAGTTGGCACACTGTCGCATGTACTGCATTTCTTTTGCAGACATTACTTGCAAGTTCGTTCTCCAATTTTCCATTTGAACTTCACATGGAGCTACTTCATCTTCTAATTGGGCAAGTGTTCTGCATAAATCGTTTCACAAAAGTGAAGGGGGCAAAAAAGCTTAACCTACGAAGGTTCCACATACGATCTTCACAAGAACAGTACTTGAGAAAACATCAAAAGCACATATTCATCTGAAAGCATACCTCTTTAAATATGTTAGCCTGGCTATAGCCTTTCTAGTAAAATCAAGAAGAATCTTGGACTCCTTCAGTACTTTAGACCTCTTCTCCTCCACACCAGTCTTCCTCAAGGAAATATCCGCCAAAGCTACCAGAAAGCTGAAAACAGCTTCCACAGCTTAAAATTTGAAGCAGAAAAACAAGAATAAATAATAAACTCAGGGATACAGAGTAAGGTGAAACATACCTACTTAGTTCAGTGTCTCTAATATTCAGCAAATTAGCCACATTTGCAAGAACTTGGGTTGATGCAACCACATTTGAAGGCAGACTCTCTTGGGCCAATCCCACATTCTCCAATATCTCTCTAATCCTGGCAGCTGGACCAAAAAATTCACCAAACAAAAAAAAAGAGACTTCAATTAAAGAGCATCCCATAATTTTAGCAAAATCAATTGATCCTCGAATTATGTTCATATAAAAATAGAGACCAAAACCATCAACTTCCGTAATAACTATCAAGCATTTGAACAGCACAGATCCAATTTGCACAAGAATCAGAATCGAAGAAACCCTACCTTGGGATCGGTACTCTGCGGCCTTTTGACGGAAATCACGAGCAACGAGTCGGGCGGCTTCATCTTTGGCCTTGGAGAGGGTAAGCAAACTGTGCAAATGAGCGACACTTCGGGGAGTGTATTCAAATTCAGGGATAGGTTTGCCGGCGGCTTCGAATGTCTTGGCAAGCCATTCCTTAACTTCGGCAATCCGAGACGCATCGGAGCCGCTCTTTGGTTCTGTTAGAAGAGGATCTTGTTCGTTCATCTTTGATCTTCTTCGCTCCAATTGCTTCCCGCACTGACTTTCGATTTTGATTTTTGAACCACTTCACGAGTTTGAGGCCCTTTCCATTCCGGTCCCTCCGTTTTCTTTAAAAAGAGTGATTTTTTTTTTTTTACTAAAGCGTATAAATTTCATAATATAAGGGCAAATCATGAAATAAACTACTTTTTTATAACTTTTTAAACGTAATAAAATTATGAAAACCAATTAAAATTAAGTTTTTCTGCCACCAGACCAACCTAAAATCAGTTCAACATAAAATCAGTGCCACATTTAAATGAGTTTATATCTATATTTTTATTTCATTTTTGGATATAGCCAAGTAGTATAATTTTTTATTAACGTTATAATTTCATGTTTTATTCTGTTCTGAAAGATACATTTTGTTTTATTTTAAAATATAAATTATTGCAGACCCTAGTTGGATCAAGTAACTGCTAAACCTTGCCCCAATATACATATACAAGTTTACATGCATATGGCGGACACACAAAAATTCACGAACCAGCAAATAAAAAAATTTACTACTCAATATAAAACTTAATTAAAAAATTAATTTTAATTTTAATTATAAAATTTATTTTTTATATTTATTTTTTTAAAATTATTCTTATTGATAATCTCTCTACAATAATCAAGTAAAAAAAGAAGAAGAAGATAGAGTTAAAAGAAATAATTATAATATTTTAGACAAAATACCATATATTAGCTAACTTAACTAACTTATTTAATTTAATTAAATTAATTAAATAAATTCTGTATTAAGAATAAGAGGAACATTATTTTTAAAATTTCTCACTTCTAGTATTCTTTTGTCTTTAATCTTTTTCTCATCTAAATATAGGATAAATTTAAAACCAACAAATTTAAGACTCATTAGGAAAAACACAAATATTCATATAGAAAACTAGAGGTGGTAATGCGGGCCAACCCGCCGGATACGGGTTGGCCCGCCGCGCGTTGAGATAAAGGCGGGCCGGTTTTAACCGGCCCGCTTTTAGGCGGGTTGGGATTACCCCAACCCGAGCCCTCCATGGCGGGTTGGCGGGCTAGCCCTCCATCAACTTTTTTTTTTATTTTTTTCATAATTTTTTTTATTTTTTTAATATATATGCCTACTTTTTAAAAAAAAAATCATATATTTTAATATTAATTAGATTTGAATCATGTTTGAAGTTGTCAAAATATTTATTTAGTTAACTTTGTCACCATTCATAGATAAATTTATCACAAAGAAAATAATAATAAAATAAAATAAATATATATAAAGAAATGACTCAATGAGATAAAGTTAATATAAATTAAATGTAATGTCCCTTGTTTGGCTAAAATTCTCAAATTAGTAAAGTATAAATATAGAATATAAATAATAAAAAAAATAAAAAAAAACGGGCTAACCCGCCAACCCGGCGGGTTAGCCCGCCGCGGGTGCGGGTCAAAAAGACCCGCATCTAAATAGGTTGCAAATTTTGCAACCCAACCCGCCATTTTTTGGCGGGTTGGCGGGTTGGGCCCAACCCAAATTACCACCCCTAGAAAACAATACTTTAAAAAACTATTCACTAAAATATTACTAACGCCAACTCAACCATACTCTTAAGTTGATGTTATCAACTAGCAGAACTTTGATAACAAGCCCAATTGGATAGATTTTTAGAAAAAAATTTATTAAAAAAAAGACTTTTGGATAATTTAAAAAAAAAAGACTTATGCAAAATAAGTAGTTTTGAATAAATGAATGTTTAGATAGTTATTACCAGAATGACTTTTATGATTAATAAATTACCATAAAAGGTATGAGATAAAATAATAATTAAAAAATATGTAAAGAAGAAGAAACATAAAGACCAACGACGACCAGCTCCTCCTACGCTCCTCCACAGTTGACTGACGAAGCGACAGCGACCAACAACTGAAAATCAGCGATAGTAACCTCCGTTCATCATCCCGTATGTCTTCTTCAACTACGACTAGCAACGACAAGTTGTAGAAGGATGGCGACGATGAGTTGCATAGGATGAAGCACAAAACGACAACAAAGAAGGAAGATCACGACAGAGTCAAAGAAGAAGCTTGATAGAGAGTCAGAGAAGAAGCATAAGAGAGATAATAGGAGAGAGAGAGAGAGAGAAGGGAGGAGAGAAGAGTGTCAAAAAAAGTAAGGGTAAAATAATAATTATATAGTCCATAAACTCATTTACTGTTCCAGAAGCTATTCCTAGTAATTTATCCAAAATCATAATTTTAAATTATAATTTAGTTTATAAGCCTTTTTGGACAAATATTACTATTTGTTTTAAAATTTTTCTAAACCAAAATTTGGACCAGAAACCATTTTAAAATTAAGATTTAAGTAAAATCCAAACAGGCACAACATGTTAGATCTTGATGCTAACATCTTAAGTATTTATATTTAAAAAATGGATATCAGCCCTTATGAATTTCTAAAGAATGTGCCCTTATAATCACCCCCAAATGATAATCAATATATATAATAAAATCAATAGTAAGTTATACTATTCATGAATTATAATTGTACATATCATTTTTCAAAATTCGTGCAATGTTCAACAAAATCAGTCTAGTTTATCTTGAATAAAAGTTGAGATAGCCTGAAGGCAAAGCTAAATATTTATAATATATAATAATAGTAATAATATCAAGCATTCAGAATTGCATCTGCATCTCTAAGTCTAGACTATAAAAAATCCGGGAGTGAAAAAAAAACCACCACGTTCATGAAGTTCACAGCTCCACATACAGCATGATGCAAACAGCTAGGAATGAAGTTTGTGCAATTATAAACATGGCACTAGTAGGAAATTGAAATTTGACGCTTCTGTATGACTGAACAGCTAACCTGGACTAGAACTAACAAAAGACAAGAGATAAATGCACAACAAAGCATCACCAAACACATCGGTATGTGACATGCATCTGGGAGATATCACCACTATAGGTGACTTTAACCACTTGTCCCCTCTCCAGTCCATAGTACCGCGCAATGGCATCTTTCTGCAGCATGCGGGGAAGCTGAAGAAGAACCAAGATTCAACTAGGAATACCAATGCTGAAATTTCACATGCAAGCTTCTAACAATCACATGACACTTACTATGCAAACTCCATTACAGATCCATCGGAAGCTACATATGAAGAAAAATAACCATATACGATCTTACATTTTTAAGAATATGTCCCAACTGACCTGCTTTTCTTCTAAATTGTATTGCTTCAAAAGCTCTTGCTTCTGTCGATCAGTCAGCACCTCATGCTTTGGCTTCAAGACATGCTTTGTAATGTTAACAAGTAAATCAGTGATCTGAAAAGAGGATAGAAAAGCATCTGATGAATTATGGAACTGAATCTTTGGTGAGCAATGAGCATAGATAAAAATATTAGTAGAAAGGTTCAAATTTGAAGAAAACATCCTCATATATTATATATATATGTGTATATATATATATATCAGTTGATTATATACCAAGACAGTAGAACCTAAGAGATCCATCTTCCTTAGTTTAAAAGTAAACGAATTGATGGAGGGCTTTCAAGTCATAAACAAAGAGGCTGAGTTGTATAGAGCATGTAACCTAAATAGATCATCAATGGATCAAAACTACAAAGTTAAACCATTTAAGATCTAAGATGTCACAATGCCGCAAAGCATCTCAAGTGTCGGATGTTCTTACAGGCAATTATGCAAAACTTTACTTCCTTCTTGAGTCAGGTTTCCTCGTGTCAAGAATGGATGTATGATATACTTGAGGCTTTACCAATAGAGATTCTATAGATCTATATATTTGTGGTAACAGTGTTTGTTTCTATTAACCTTTTCTCTCAAAAGTATGGAATTTAGCTTAATTGATAGAGATTGCATTGCTTTGTGCCTAGGCATTCAGCAGATCTCAAGTTTTTCTATCAAATGCATACACATTTATATATCTGTGGTAACAGTGTTTGTTTCTATTACCCTAGATAAATCAGGGCTGTGATACTTATCCAGGCATTCAGCATCAAAGCTGCATGCCTGCATACATTTGATATGCCAACCAATGCTTCGTAGCTGAGTTCTAGTAACCAAGTTTTCCAAAACTATTCGCCAAAGATTTTAACCAAATTATAACTATCCACAATTTAAAAGAGTATTAATTCATATAATTAAAGTTATTGTGAGTAATTTTAATCCAAAGATACCATGACTAACTATTCTTACATTTCACCATAATTACCAAATTTGAAAGGTTCCGCCACCAAACACCACTTTATTAATTTCCAATTATCGAGCTTTAATTAACTTTCAGGTTATGCTTTCAAGCAACAGTAGGATTATGCTTTGATTAATTTATTACTGTTCTCATAATGCAATACTTCTACTTTCTGGTTTTCATCTAAGAAACATATTTGATTAAACACAAGAATAACAAGGTTGTCAGGAGAGTCTACATCCCTGGAAAACTAACGTCTGAAGGTCATTATTTGCAAATCCTTTGCACCACTTATATTGCTTCTTCAACCAGTTACTAAGAACGATGATCAGAAAAACAAAGGACTCCCTGAATCTTAAGTCAGAGTTCAGTAATGTCACAATGCTATATGCAAAAAATTATTATAGCCTAGAACTTCTAGGAAACTGTAGCGTTCAACTTGATATTAAAGAAACAACAGATAGAACCCGAACAGAAAATCCAAGACTACAAAAGAGAACCATGCTCTAGAAGGTTGAAGACAGCTCTGAGAAAACAAACCTGGAAAACTTCAACCTTGAATTTGAAAACTTCTAAAGCTTTCAAGGCCTGGCTAGTAATTTGGTCCTGTACTATCAATATCATCCCAGATAAAGTGTCTGTGTTAAACAGCTGACCAGCAAGGCTCCGGATCACATTAACTTTTACAACACCAGGCCAGCAGAAAGTGACCAAAATCTGCAGTTAAAGGCAGGGAAACAGGCATTATAACATGAACACAGCCAAGGCAAAATTCATAGAAGAATGAGAAAGATAAGACTGGCCCGGTTCCCTTGAATTAATATTATACCAGCTTTACAAACAACATATCTGATTACCTGGTGAAATACACAGCCTACTATGGAAGAAGCATGTCTACTTATGACCGTAGTATCACTTTCTAACGAAGCTTATAAAACATTTTACAATAAGCTATACGCTGGGAACAGTAATTTCAGAGATTATTCCACTTATCTCTGACATCAGGAGACGTCTATGAAATGCGAAAAAGGGTTTCATGTGGGGAATGCCAACAGTGGACTGAGAATCGCTACGAGAACTAGCAACATTGCAATCCCTAACTAGTGAAAGGCTTAAGAGAGTTACCCGCTTGGAAGAGTCAGAGGCATGAGTGGCGGAGAAGCGGAGGCGTTCAATGTCAGGGGATTGACCGTGAATGGCTCGAAATTCGGCGAGAGAGACGTCGATTTCAGAGGAGGGAATAGAAAAGCCTCTGTCTCTGAGCACAGTCGATTTCAGATAAAATTGATTTTAAGGTGATCCTGAAAAATATATTTTATAAAATAAATTTTATATAAAAAATAATTTTAAAGAAATAAACAAGCTGTAACTTTTTAAAATAGATTTTTTTTTCTAAAAACACCCTTAAACAATTACAACTGATCCGTGACTTTTTAAATTTTACAACATGTTGTAGTTTGATAAAAATATATATAATTTATGTGATTTTAATTTTATTCTTCAATTTTTTGTATGTAGGAGAATTTTAAAAATTGGTATATTAAGTAGCTAATACATTGCATAAAGAGTATGTAATTGTCATTATCATTGGACCATTAATATTAAAATAAAATAAAAATTTTATAGTTAATTGTTTTTTAACCAATTGTAAGCAGTGTAATTCATTACGAACATTCCATATAATATATGCATTTAGAAAACATGCTTATTTTTTTTATTTTATTTTTTTGGTAAAGAGGAGGGCTATAAGCCCAATACAACTAAAATAAATTAAGCTACATGGGGATGAACTCCCAAACACTCATTAAGAATAAGATGCCTCAGATTTGAGGGACAAGGATGTCATATCTTCGTCTTATTCAACCCTTCCTTCGTAAGCCCATCTGCCAGTTTGTTCTTACTTCTAGGTATATACTGTATCTCTAAATCCTAAGTAGACTGAAGCAGAGCCTGAATTCTGGATAGTAATAGACTGCCTCTATCTCCTCTCAAATTTGGAAGCATATTAACCACATTTTTCGCATCCGTTTCAAGGATAATTTTCTTAAAACTCAGAGTTGAGACTAATTTAAGACCTTCATAAATTGCCCATTGCTCAGCTTCCATTGCATTACAAATTCCCAACTGAGCAGAAAATCCAGTAACCCAACTCCCAACATGATCCCGTACTACTCCACCACAGCCCGCCTTATTCAGAGATGTATTAAGAGCACTATTCACATTTAATTTTACCCATCCCTGAGGAGGTGGGTCCCAATCCTTCGTAACTGTTGGAGACATTCCATCATCAAAAGGAATTTGTTGGATCTGCACAAAACTTTTCCAAATTTTCATAATAACAGAATAGGGATCCAAAGGTTTGCTAAACTCCTGATCAAACAAAATTTTGTTCCTCCATTTCCACAAATTCCAAATTGTAACACCCCATATAAGATTCCAATTTGCATTACCGTCTTTGCCTAAATCTCTTTTAAAGTTTAAAGCAAACCAATCTCTTAAGGAGGAATTAAAGAATGCCGGAGCAACCCTGGGATGAATAAGTCTACTCCACAGCTGACTAGCATAAGAGCAATCACGAAGAACATGCAAAACATCTTCAGTATCTTCACTACAACATTGACATAATGTAGTCGACGCAGACCACCTGCTTCTCCAATTATTTGTAGGCAACCGATTATTGAAAGCCTTCCACATAAAAACCCTGATACGTTCTGCACCCCTCCACTTCCAAATATCTTTATAAATAGCACTATAATTACTTGGCAGTTGCTTTTCAATAAGATAATACGCACTTTTTATAGTGAAAATCCCATCATTTGTAGCATTCCATATCATAACGTCATTGCCAGCTCCCTCTATCATTGGAATCATGGTTCTTAATCTCTGAAAAATCCAACTGGGAATAACATCTGCCATTCTTTGATAATTCCAAGTCGCAGCCACCACCCAATCAGCAACTTTGTTAGATTCTTCTTCATAAGATAGCGAACGAAGACACATCTCTTTTAAACTTTTATCAGGAAAAAGCCATTTATCAGTAAAGAAATTCACCAACTGCCAATCCCTTATCTGCCATCTAGTTCCCAAATCCACAATTTCATTTTGCTGAGAAATAAACTTCCATAGAGGGGAATCACCTTTCCTAGCATCCAGCAAATTTTTCTCATTCCTAAGAATGTATTTGTGTAAAAACACATATGCCCATAGCCCTTTGTCACCATTAACAAGGAAAACATGCTTATTTGATAAAGAAAGATTACGTTAAATGAGGTACTTCTAATCAGACGAATTCAGCCCAATGATAGTATACATAATGTATTATGTAGTAGTCAAGTATAAAACTTTTCACCCATCCGCTTGTGAATTTAACTAAAGAAAGAGTGAGATATATGATTATTTAGAGCGCATTTAAATTCTAGTGAGTATAACTTTGTTATGATTCTCGTGACCCTTGAGGAGACATCTTAGCTCTTAGATACCTAGATTTATATCTGAGAATAATAAATAACTCGCTCTACCCGATAATAATATCTCTTAATAGGAAGGAGATTTTATTATAAATCCTAAATGAGTTTATTTTTTTTTTAATTTTTATAAAAAAAAGGTATAAAACTTTCCATTTTATTGTTAGATAACAAGAGAGCTGAGGTGATATCATTTGGGTCAAGACTCATTGACTTCCGTGACATTTCGTCCCTATATCACACTTCAACAGGTGTACTTTCTTGACATATAGATCATCATTTAACTAATGACTATAATCTTTCTTCATTTTTAATCTGGTATTTTTATTTGTTTCCAATTTAATTAAATCTTAACATCTGGGGCAGGTGAGAGTTTAATTCCAAGGACTAACAATATTCAGAGGTAAAATTAAAGAATATACAGATTATATTTTACATTATTTATAGTTTATGAATCATGCGGTGTATCACAAGCAGAGGGTTAAATTACAGCCCACATGGGGAGTGTGCACGTGCATAACACGGTCCCAACGGCCTCAGATTCTTGGGTAGCTCGGTTACAACTTACAAGCTGTTACGGGGGTGAGAGAACTAAAGAGACAGTCCAGGTTATATTAGCATTTCCAGACTTCACTGCAAAATAACCGCATACCCACAAACCACAGTTACTCGATATTTCCCATATTACTTATCACTCCTCAACCTCGTAAAACGCGTCCGCTTTAACTTCCCCGCTCCTTTCCACGACCCTCCACGCTGCCTATTTCTCAAATTTCTCGAGATACATGAGCTAAAAAAATCACATTGACCACAGAAGCGTTTAAACTCGCAATCCTAAGTAACCTCAACCAGAGAGACACGTGGTTGAATTTGTACACTCACTTTAATCCTGAAAGATGGACTGTTTTTATATATATATAAAAATATTCCATGGACGTGAAAGTGAAACCATGAATTAATTCAAGTAACAGATTAAACAGGCTAAGGGCGCCGTTTGGTAAGTAAGAATTCTGGATACAGAAACGAAATTGGAAACGGAATCCAGGTTTTGGCATGTTTGGTATAACTTAAGATTTGAAACAACCAAATTAACTAGCTTGTGTCATGTGATTTTACACTTTACTACGTATTGTTTTAATACGACCAGGACCAGGTCAGCCACACAAATTTTGAGAACATGATACCTGCAGTTTTTTTTTTCCGGCCCATACGAATTTATGATAGCTTTACCTCAACTATATTTAGATCCGACCCGCATCACGCACCTGGCTATAGTAGGTGAGTCTCTCAATGAAATTTTTTTGCATACGTTAAGGCTCAAACTCGAGACATCGTTTAAACGATACGGAACCGCTTACCACTCGGACCAACACAACTACCCGTTAGTATACCTGCAGCTTCTGTTCGTGACTTGTGTCTCCTAATCTTAAAAACAAAACTACTCTTGGGCTTCGACAAATCCTTAAAACGAGACATTAGACATATAAAAGACGCCACTTTTATTTTCTGCTGTTCCCAGAGGTAGCAAACAACAACAGTGATGATGATCATGATCATAGATGAAACAAAAAGAATTTGGCACAAAGGAATTAGGGGCATTCATATTTTATATAATGATTTATCATTTATGTATTTAGTTCTTAGAATTCATCATTACAAAATTCAGCAAAACAAAGATATGGATCACTGCCTGTTGTTACCCGTAAAAAAAGGCTGAATTATGAGCAGCAACAGCAAGCTGGGCACCTTGTCAAGCCATTCTCATTGCAATGAGGGCATCTTCTCCATTCTCTTTCTTCTTTAAACACTTTCCTACTTCCATTGCAATTAGGGCAAGGCACAAATCTTGCATCTCCACAAGTCTCGCACACAAACCCTGTATCCTGAATTGGAAACCCTTTCAACATCTTCGCTAATTCCCCATATTCATTCATTTGCTTAATCTCCTCTGCTCCTCCAACATGTTTTCCCCTTATAAAGATCTGTGGTAATGTCATTGGTTTGCCTTTCAGAGCATTTTGCAGTTCTTTTCTGTAAGATGCGTCCATCGATATGTCCCTTTCATCTACTGCAACTCTGAATCCTCGCAGTATCGTCCTCACTGAACAGCAATCTTCATAAGTCTTGCGGATTCCTCTTAAACTCGTAAAATAAACAACTATTCTCTCTTCAGTGCTCGCTTGTAAACGACGCGTATTGTAAGAAAACGACGAACTCATAGGGCTTGACCCTAATGAACGCACGTTTCTGGGTACAATGGTGCCTAATTGCCTTGATGAGAGAGCTCGCCGGTAGCTCCAAGCCACGTTTGGATCTAATTTAGAGAGTAAGGCTTCCTCCGATAAGTATTGCCAAAGCGGCTTCTTGGCAGCCGACGAAGGGGAAGAGTTTTCAGTGACAACTTCCGACGAATAATATTTCAGTGGTGGTTCAAGCGATTCAAGTAGTACTCTTTTCGCAGACTCATCAAATGTAGTGTACCTGCACGAACTTGGTTTATTCGAAACACAAACGGGGCGGTGAAAAATCGAAGCTTGAGGCTTGGTAGCGTCATCGCACTCATCATCGTTGAGGCCATCCATGAGTTCCCAAGTGTTGATGACAGAGTCAGGGGACAATGACTGTTCAGCCTCTGCCTGATGGGTCGGATATTCCAACCGCACATGACAATCATCGGAGCTGAAGTTAGGGTTTTTAAGGTCGGATGGGTCGTTTAAAACAAGAGAACCGTAGGTGGTGGAGGTGAGGGATACAAGGTGGTGGGTGTCGCCTTTTCTAGTCGGAGGATGATGAACAAGAGGCATTGGGAGAGAAAGAGCTCTGGGAACAGGTGGCGAAGAAGAACTGGATGAATGTGAAGCTGAAGAAGACGAAGCCAGAGAAGAAGAGCGATCCTCTTGGTTTTTGGCGACAATGGTGACGGGTCTTGAGGCAGAGCAGCCCATGAATGCAAAATTGAGACTGGTTCAAGAATTAGGTTTCGATTACTTTCAGCCTCTCTTTTTTTTTCCTGGGTTGGTTGTCTTCTGCAGAGGAAAAAAAAAAACTTTGTGTAAGTTATGGTTGTGCTTGAGCTTTTGAAGGCTTAGATGAAAAGGGAAGACTGAAAGAGAAGGAAATGAGTGGGTTGAAGTTGAAAGGGAGCTTTCAAGAAGGTTGGAAGGGGAAGACGATGAGAATCAATGCTTTTTCAGTTACAAGGATTTTTATATTCCGACTTCCCGAGTTGATAAACCGGTCAAAAGGCTAAATTAACTCGGACTCAGCAATGGAAATTTCCATTCCATTTGCGCAGATCTAGTTTATTTAGTTAGCTTTATGTTTCTGTATTACTATCATTATTTAAGCCTTCTCAATAGTGGATCGCAAGTGACTCCGAAAAGACGAACTTCTTCAGCCCTCCAGATGGAACTTTTCGATAAACTTATCGTAAAATATTTCCTGTTAATTCCCTTCTTCGTTGACCAAAAAAAACTCTGATGTTTGACTTTCTAAAACGTTGTAAAAGTAGATGATTATTATTTTCTCTATTTAAAATATTAAAAAATTAGTTAAAATAATTATTTATATTAAATATAAGTTCATTTATCTAAAATATTTTATTTAATAGTTATTTATAATAAATATATGTTAATTTATCTAAAATATTTTATTTAATTTTTATTCCCATAAAAATATTTTTAATATATGTTATTAACATCAATATTTTTTAAAAAACTATAAATTTATCAATTAAAATAAATTAAAATATAATATTTATAATCAAAATAAATTTTCTAAGTTTAGGATGAGGCGGAGTATATCTTAATTCTCGTTAATTGTTGCTATTTTAATTTGATTCAGATTGACTACATCTATCCTAAAATCCTCAACCATCTTACAACCTATTCAGGATTATTTGATGTGAACATCAAAACGTCCGTGATAAGTGATAGCTAATTTTTTTATAGGGATGTTCCCACCAGTTAAATTTAAGATCCTGCTAATTGTGATTAAGTTCTTACTAATGTAGTTCTTCTACCTTCACGTCCAATTAGTTACTTAAAGTAGTTTTCCAATAATAGTGCCACCAACCAACCAAAACCAATAGTATACTGTATACCAGAGAATCTTTACAAGTTAAGCTTTGAATTTAAAATTAGATAAAGAATCAATTTCAGGGAACAGTAATTAAGATGGAGGGGGGAAAGTATAAAAGGAGGTTGAAAGTGGAATAAAAAGAAGTGGGGGAAGATGAGAAATAATGGAAAATTAAAGTGAAGATATTGATAAAAAGATGAATCGTATTGAAATGGACATTTGATAGATGAACGTTGAAGAAGGACCACGGAGCAATCAATGGAAGGGCGAGACGGACGCAACTAGGCCGCAACTACATTGTTCCTATGTGGTTGTGAGCTCCTACATTAGCTGTCTCCTCTAATTCATTGATTTACTCTACCATTTTCATGTACTTCAGAACAAAAGTGGATTTTTTTAAAAAATAAAAAATAAAAAGTACTTAAATTGTATATATGTCTTTTTTTTCTCTTTTTATTTAGACAATTGAACACACCCCTCCCCATAGAGGAGAAAGCTCACACACCCATCATATACATCTATTCTTAGTTGTCAATACGAGATATAGAGCTCATGACCTCTTCTAGAAGAGGAAGTTTGGTTGTCCGTTGAACCATACAGCTATTGATAGTATATATGTTTTTTCCTTCTCGCCTAACTCAGTTTTCTTTGCAGATTTTAAAATAAAATAAAATTAAAAGTCTTCAATCTCTGATAGATTTATTCTTTCCAAAGCTCTGAGATGATGACTGGGACCAAAAAATTTAATTTATATGCTAATTAACTTAATATAAATAAAGGGGTGCATGTGACTGTAGATAAGAATTTGATTTATTACTTGTAAGTCTGCAGGAGCGTCATAGGGAGATGCTGCTCATTTGTTTGATAAAATGCTTCTATAGAATTTGCCTAAGCAACACAAACAGCATTGAGCAAATGTTATGAATAACCAATGCCAGATGACAGAAAAAGAGGAAGGTAAATACACCAGCCTCACATGATGAAGATGCCTTACCTCAAGCTTATATACAAAACGTCTATGAATTTGTAAAATTGAAGCGTTGTAAATGCAAATAATAGATCACAGAAAAGGGAAATGGAAACAGGATGACAGAACTAACTAAAACATCAAACATCCTAAATCAAAACCAAAATGACGCCATCAAATGATTTTGAAGCAAACAAGCAGGTAGTGCTGGGGATGTTGAAAGTTGAAACGAAACTAGCGAGGCCCGGATGAGAGTGCCTGATCTAAATCAGCAACAAGATCGTCAACATTCTCAATCCCCACAGAAATACGCACAAGATCTTCAGGTAAACCTCTGGCCTCACGGACTGCGGCAGGTATGGCAGCATGAGTCATAAAGCAGGGCATGCTTATAAGTGACTTTACACTCCCTAACAAAACAAAACAAAATTCATAAGTTCAGCATTTTGCAGGAAAACATTCACAACTCTAGCGGGTCAACTACTTAACATATTATCAACAAGGTTATACACGAAACTTCTAACAACTTATTATTTCAGTTGCCTAAGTTTGCCTACATACAACCTCAGATATGGGAATACCAAAAGCAGCAACGATGGACTACTAAAAAAAATAACCTGCCAACTGCTAAATTTGCAGTTAGCAAGAAGATTCTCAATCACAACCTACCAGATTACCATTTTGGTTAACTATGAGTCAACAATACATTTAAGCATACTTTCTTATTAGCTATTCAAAACTCCTTTATCAGAGTAAAGTGGGGAAATATTTACCAAAACTGACTGCAATGCTCAAGTATTTGGTAGTTTCAACGACATGCTTTGAGAGTGCCACTGAGCCTGTCAAAAAGCTAAGCACAGATCCTGCCCCCTTTGCCTGCCAACAGAAACCCGATGAATATATAAAATCGTCTCAGGCATATCAGCAAAAATATTGAATCTCAGTAGGTAAACCGTACCTGAGAGTAGTGCAGGTCATGTCCAGAATGACTAGGAAGACCAGCATAGTTTACCTTCTTAACTCGAGGATGGGAGGCAAGAAACTCAGCAATCTTTTGTGCACTCTCCTACAAAATATGTTGGCTCTAACTTTTATTCTTTTTTTTTAAAAAAAAAAAAGACAATGACAATGTCAAGTTGTTCTGTTAGCACTGAAACTTTAAAAATAGAAGCTTAGTTTTAGAGATATTATCTAATTATGAAAAGCATAGAGATTCAATACATCATTCAAAATTCATTAGTCAATGCGATAGGAGTATCATCGAAAAACCATATTATCTATCAGACAGGAGCGGCAATGGACCAAGAAATTTTAAATTATGAGGACAACACACAGAGACAGCCTTAAAAATAGGAAAAATCAGTAAAAAGTCCTGTTTGGAAAGTTTATTTTCATTTATATGTGTATATATTTTATAAGGGCTATGTAACCTAACAAATATATTAATTAGGTTGTACTTGAGCTGAATAAATGGAGAACAGCCATATTGTGCATTCAGATAATCAGAAATTACTATAAACCATCCATTAGTCTCGAAACTATTGGTAACTTAGAACGTTTCATAAAGCACCTGTTGCTTCTCAACTCGCAGTTCCATTGTTTTGATTCCTTGCAAACTGATGCGTCATTGCCCAGAAATGAAAGAATTGAAGAAAGAAGAAGAAACAGAAAAGAAAGAGAGAAGACAGAAAGAACTCAAGTAGAAAGAAGATGGGAACAACGAAGAGAATCTGTAAGTCACAGTTCATTCAACTACTGTTCTGAATATTCCCTCATCACTGGAAATCCTATTTATACACTTTGGTCTCATTAACTAACTGGGCTTACGGTAATGGTAACAGTAACGGTAATTGTTAAAAGTAATTTTCATAACAATACCCCCTTCCCAAAGAGATCCTTGCCCCCAAGGATCAAGTAAGAACAAAATTGCAAAATATAGGTTCTTATATCTTGGAAAAAATCTTCTGCTTATTGGTGATTTGAATCCAAGAGTTGATCTCTTCAAATTGACTTTACCCTGCCACACTGAGCACTTCACTTCCTCCTTTTCTGTCATACTTAAACAGTAGCCCCTTTCCAAACAACATTGCAATTAATTCACCCTTAAACCATTCTAATACAATAATTCTGGTTGGAGTGAAGTTCAGAAACAAAACCCACTTCTGAAATAACCCATCATTATTAACACCCAAAGAAATTGTGAAACAGAAATGCAATGATATTGGGCTCTCCTCTTTACTATTCCAGCCTAGTCTATAAGCCCATTGGGTTCCTGTGTAGCCTCTAAAACCTTGTTGTGGCTTAACAAAAGTGCAATCCAGCTGTAAATTTGACTTTTCACATTGAAAGTTCTGCAGCCACGTGAACTTCCAAGCACATTCTGCAAGCTGTTCCTTATTTTTTGGAATCTGCGCATTATTTCCACTTTGTAAAATCTTCTGAACACGTGACCCAAACAGAAACAACAGTAAAGGGAAGAAACTCAGCAGCTCACGGAGAATAGCAACCATCAACGTTGAGGAAGCAGTAGTAATTGTCGATGGCGCTGTCTTTGAAAGCGTGTTGTACGATCCAACATGAGAACACCCTGTTTGTTCATTTCTTGGCAGCTGAACTTGCTGTCGTCGCTCAACTTGTAAGGACAGAGACATGGACGGTAAAGGAACAGCAATAAACTCCAGTGACGAATCTATGAATGGCTGCGGAAACATCCCACAACCAGAAGTGACGAACCGAGGTGACGAACTGGAACCCAATGGCAAAAGGACAGAGGTAGGGTATACTTTTCTTGAATTTCTACCTTCCGCACACCCAACCTCTGTCTTTGAGAAGTTTGAAGAACAGAACCTTTGTTTGCTACAGAAACTTGGGTCCTGACTGGAAGGCTCTTGCATTTCCTTAACTTCTTCTTGCATTGCGATGTGTTCTTGGGGTTCTGGGAATTTCCCTTGCTGTTCGTTCTTGATTGACAAAACCATCTTCTTGCTCCGCCACAGCAAAGAAATCTCCTGCACTCTGGCCATACGTTGTGCCTCCACCAAAGTTCTTGGGTTAAAGAATCGGACAGAGTCAGCTATTTCTTCCCTTAACGCTCCCACGTATACGTCCACAAGGTATGCTTCTGGCAAGTCTAACCTTGCCGCAAGCGTATCAAATTTCACGTTGAATTCCTTTAACGTTCCGGTCTGTCGCAGATGGGTCAGTTCCGTTATCGGCTTCTCATAGGTTGGGCTGTGGGCAATGTTTCGTATCTCAAGAGCCATTGCTTGTATTTCTTGACGGAAGGTGCGCCCCATGATCTGAATTTCATTACGGAAGCCCAGAACCGTCTCTTGTAGTTCATCCACACTGTGCAATCGTTGCTCGATGTTCTGCATCTTGGCTTCCATTTTTCTGGCGTTTTCTTGTATTCTGGTTTCCATTATTCAGAGCCAAGGTCCGAGGAGCGTATGCTCTGATACCACTGATGCGTCATTGCCCAGAAATGAAAGAATTGAAGAAAGAAGAAGAAACAGAAAAGAAAGAGAGAAGACAGAAAGAACTCAAGTAGAAAGAAGATGGGAACAACGAAGAGAATCTGTAAGTCACAGTTCATTCAACTACTGTTCTGAATATTCCCTCATCACTGGAAATCCTATTTATACACTTTGGTCTCATTAACTAACTGGGCTTACGGTAATGGTAACAGTAACAGTAACAGTAACGGTAATTGTTAAAAGTAATTTTCATAACACAAACAGAGCCAACAGTCAAAAGGAGCTAAGCCTGAACCCGCTGCATTTTGTAATAAATACAAATCTTTTGCCAAACTTTACACGATCATGATCAAAGGCAAAAATAATGAATGAGAACACAGAGTACTGATCCAAAATTCCAAATTATTAAGAGTATTAAATGAATAAAAAAGGATAAAACAGATGAAAAATGAAATTCAATATACAATAGGATAGACTACATAGTTCGTGACATAATAACAAACTTAACACATGACCATTGGCTTAGACAAGGCTATTTGAAAACAGGGAATAATGCAAAAGAGCAATAAGAGTATTAATTCATTCTCAATAATAAGAAGGATCACAAGCACATAAAATGCTATGCATCACATACTCATGCAAAATTTGGTATTGCATATAATTCACAGATTGACAAATATGGCTTTCAAACAAATCAATATCCTCAACATCCTAAGAGTCTCAAACACCAAGAATAGGAGCTGAAACCTTTCGCATTTCACAGCAAGGACACCAGCAATGATAGCACTATGTCCGCCAATAAATTTAGTAGCTGAATGCATAACAATATCTGGAAGGAAAAAGAAGGGAAAAAATAGTTGTCACTTGATAGAAATTTCCTTTGCCATGTTTTTTGGATGTATAACACATATAAGATGTTCTGAACAAATTCCTAGGCCGACAAGAGGAGTTAAAAAAATTTAATTTGCCCTGAAGAATTGCTTCAATTCATTCCCACACAAAAAAGTGAAAATACTTGAGTATGAAGAGATCAAATGTTCACCCTCAGATTCTAAGTACTCCCCGTTGCTCGTTCATGTTAACAAGCATGTTATTAAGTTGTTAAATCTAGCTACACTTCATTATCTTGCAATGGCGATATGAATACCTGCTCCAAGTTCCAGTGGCTGGCACAAGACAGGAGACATCATGGTATTGTCTACCAATAGAAGAGCACCATGTGCATGAGCCATCTCCGCTATTTTCTGGACATGAATCACGAAAATGAAATAAGTTTTATAACATTGAGTTAAAACTTCAAAAGAATTCAATACTACATGTTCGGATCATAAATATTATTTGAGGTTGGGTGAATGCAAAAACTAGAAAACAACTTACTCGAATATCAGGTATTTGTATCTGAGGATTGGTGGGATTCTCCACCCACACCAACTTAGTAGTAGGTCCAATAGCAGAGGCCACCTCCTCTAGATCACTTGTATTTACTTGTCTGTGCATGCAAGCATTAACCCACATCATCAACGAAACTTATGCTTCTTGAAATGAATCCAGCAATAATTTATTTTCATAGTCCATTGCTCCACAAGAAAAAAAAAATTATCCAAAATGCTGAAAAATCACACTTACTTCACTATGACCCCAGACTTTGGAATTACTTGGGACAATAGTCTATCTGAACCACCATATAGATCATCTCCAGCAACAATTTCTTCACCTACATTGAGATTATATAAGTAAATCTGATAGAGCCCTCAACTCTAGTAATCTTGATAACTAACAAAAACCAGAAATAAACACCAACAACGACGTGGGACTGATACTACTATAACTGAATAATAATAAAGTCAAATTACAAGGGAAATAATGATTCAAGCCAATCCCATCTCCCTCCCCCATACACCCATACTACAAGGAACAACACAAAATACGCATAACAGAAACACTGGACATGAGCCACTGAACTTTCCAGAGGCCTGTACTCTCCCAAGCACAATTTAAATAAGAGGCTCCTGTAAGTCAGATAACACACTGACTACTTTTTCCTCATATTCTCCCTTTTGTCATACTCTCCCAGACTCAAGTCTTCAACTCACATGCTAGGCGGTGCACTGAATTCCTCAATTTGCGAGACATTAAATATTTGTACAAATACACAGTGCCAAAAGACAATTCATTCAACCAATATTATCATAAACTACTTTAAACAGATATAATTCCATGCTCGCACTATTTTACAAGCTTTGAGTTACAAAAACAAAACAGACTAAGATGAGGAAATGCACCAGTTCCAACAAGCTGACTAAAAGCATTCAGAGCAGCCATTCCACTGCTGAAGCAAAAGGCTCTTTCTGCTTTGTCAAGCTTTGCCAGTAACCTGAGAATAAAGAAAATGCCAAGTAAAAGAGGATGGAAAGAAGTAAAGATATAGACCAAAATTAGACAACAAATCAGGTCAAACCTTTCCAAAGCATCTCGGGTAGGATTTCCACTTCTAGTATAGTCATAAGGACCATTTTTTATTGCAGAAGGCTGCATGAAAAAGTACAGAAGACGAGCAATATGAAAAGAATATCATGGAATAGAATACTAAATACACAATTACTAAAGAGCTCAGCACGTACAGATCAATTTTTCACCTGCTTAAAAGTAGCAGTTTGGTAAATTGGCGTACTGATTGCTCCATAAGGATCAAACTCATTGTCGAAATTCAGTAACGCGGTAGAAAGACTAGGCTCCTTGGTCTGTTCTTCTGCAAATAGAAGCTAAGACTATCCGCATATAAAACAAAAATAATTCATACCTTATTTATTAACACAAGAAACAGAGCACAAACCACTTGAGCACTCCGCAATACTGTCCGCCAAAACCGATGTGCTCACAATCGTATCCCTATCGAGTGAACAATTCAGTCTGAACACCTTCAGTCGGCTTGACTTCGAATTTACCGACTTGTTACATCCGAAGCTCTCCCACGGATTTTCAGCAGTTGTGCTCTAAAACACAGTAATGAGAAATATAATCATTATGCGCACGGACTACAGATGGAATTTTAATTTTACCAACCTCCAGTATATCCTCTTCATAAACGTTCGGTACAAAAATCGAACCTTGCCAGCATCTGGAATATTGTCGCAGTAGTTATACTTACAATAACTACGACAGGAATGCATTTTTTTTTGGTAAAGATGCCCACAGCGCAACTCAGCGAATGGCAGCGCTTTGCATTTAACGTTTCTCGCCCAAAAATTATGAGATGCATAAAGTGTTTGAATTAATGATCATTGTTACCTTCGTGTGAAGATCAATAGCGACCGGAGTAACGAGAGGCCTGAGAAACATTGAGGCCAAACCCATCACTGAAGATCAAGAGAGAGCTATGTTTCGCTTACGCTCTTCCAGGTGCATTATGGAGTCCCCTTTGACCTAAGCATCAATTTCCTGAGCTTCTATGTTCATTACCCTCGGCTAAGCCGTTCAAGCCATCCGAGACACCACAGAGCGCCACGTCATCATGAGAAACCAGTTCAGGGCCAACACAAGGTACCAACGGCCAATAATCCAATCATGCAGAGCAAAGTAACAATTCAGAACCGGTACAGCAATCAGAAATAACAGAGCCAACTCAAAAAGATATATCAGAAATAATCATGCAAAACCAGCAGAACCAATACAGCATGTACAAAGCTCATTCGATTAACACAAAATGCAAAGGCAAAGCTTCCCACAGACTGATAAGCTTGCTGATAGGTAGAAAAGGAAACATCTCTCTCAAGATGGAAGGGTTAAGGAAAAAGGAGAAATAGGAACGCATAAGATGAAGGAAGATCGTGGAGGAAGAAGATAGACGGAGTATTTAGTTGAAGAAGACCACGCACCTGATTCCGGCAAAGTCTCAAATTCTTTCTCGTGGCGAACGACGGTGGACGACGCCTATGGAGGAGAAGAGCGACGGTGATGCCGACGGAGAGAACAAAGACGTTAAAGTTCGGGGCTTAGATTGAGAGAAGTGTGAAATTAGTGGTGTGAATTGTCCATCTCTGGCCTTTTCATCTTTGGTTTTTTTTTTTTTTTGGGTGAAAGTTTCAAACACATTACATTAACACACAACTGTATCTGGACGCCATTCGCGGTCGGGGGAGAGGCATGTTGCCTTGTGTTGAAAGGGGTAAAAAGGAGAATGATGAATACGAAGAATGTTTCATGGACAATAATATCCTCTTAAATTGAAGTTATTGTTTATAAAGTATAAAACTTGTAGGAGTATATAATTTTATTTTATTTTGGTACAATGTAGGAGTATATAATTGCTTATTACTTTCTGTGTATTTTTTTCGACATCATCGTCCACTTCCCTTCCTATTTCCGCATCCATGCTCCCCATTGCAATTATGAGAAACATTCCCAAGTAATCTCTACTGTAATTATATATTAAAATTTTTATTTTAATATATAAATTAATTAAAAAAATAATTTTAATTTTAAATATAATATATATTTTTATATTTATTTATTTTTTAAAATTATTCCTATTGATATTTTGTTGAGATAAAAAAATTAAAAAAAATAATTAAAATATTTTAAAAAATATATTATATTAACTAATTTCTTTAATCTAATCAAACTAATTAAATATATTTTATATTAAAAATTAAAAAAATATTATATTAATATTTCAGTATAATCACAGCCACTTAATATCATAATCCCATACCTCAATAAATATTTAAATTATCTGCAGGCCATCCCTGCGCATAGTATTATTTAAAAAAAAATAACACGACATGAACAAAAACAATATCCGACATCATTATTTAAAAAAGAAAACTTGATAATTTAAATGGAAAATTATTCACAAGGTAGATTTAGCTAGAAACCGTTCATTTGCAAGAAACTCGTGTTAAAATGCTTAAATAATCTAAAAAGAGAGAGAGATTTACATCCATTTTAGTTACACTTGTATGGTAAATTTTCATAGTCTGAATATTAAATTCTTGAAATATATATATATTCTAAAATTGATATTTGTGACTTGTGACTTGTGGTCAGGGATTTAAAAGCTTATGTTTTTTCAAAAGAAAAATTGACCTCCATTGCCCATGATATTTGAATTCGAAGTAAGTATATTTTTTAGCTCTTCTAAAATAAAAGGATGTTTAGTTTTGAAAGGAATTTGTTTATCAAAGTAAAAATCATTTTGTGAAAGCAAGAATCTTTTTAAATATTTTTTTCAAATATGTTTTATAATAATCAAACATATTAAAATTAGAAAAATTAATTTTTTAATCATTCAACTTATAATTCAATTTTTTAATTATAATTTAATTATTAAATTTTTGACTCGCTTATAATTTAATAATTTTTTTTAATTTTTTATATTATTATCCTTATTGTCTATAACTTATTCCACGTCGCAAAAAATCGCTGCCATCTCAGCACTCCATGTGGGTTTTTTTAGAAAAAATAAAATTTAAACAAGAATTGCTTCGTGGAGGGAGTTTTGTCGCTCATCACGACATATGTCACTCCTGTTCCTTCTTCATTTCACCCTTTAACCCCCACCACTACTTCTACCGCCACTGCCGCAGCTTCTGCCACATTGGCAAATTCCGAGAACCAAAATCTGAGGTGCCTGTGATCCTTCCAACAGAAAAGGAGGTGTAGGGAGGAGTGAGAGCGGTGGAACTGAACTGAGATGTAGGGTGCAATTGTTGGTGTATGATGTGGCAGCGAGTCCAACCCAGTTCGAGGAGACGTCGCTCCAGTTCAAAGAATGGTGTATGACGTGGTTAGTTGGGAGGTAGACGAGCACTCTGGGTCAAGCACCGGGAGTGGTGGTCGAGCCGACGCCGGCATGTGGCGGCTCTTTTTGCTTGAAGTTATTCTCCTGGTTGGGAATATGGATTTGGCACAGTGCAGCGACCATTGGGCAAAGATGCATAGTGCAGCGAGTCACAAGCGTGATCTCTTGTTTATTATATGGGTTCTTGCCCACTCTGCAGGGACATCCATGACAATGTCGGGAGCTTTGGAGGCGCCGATGTTCCTGTTCTCCGACAACCACCACCCATGGGAACATTCCTGAGAGCACCACCTTTGGTCCGGTACCGGCGACATGTCTTGCAGAAGTGGCGAGGCCGAGTGAGGTTGTGGTTGTTGCAGTAATAGAACTTTGTGGCTGCGATGAGGAGGAAGCAATTCTTTGTCTAAATTTTTATTAAAAACACCCACGTTTAGTACTGAGTTGGCAACAATTTTTAGCAGGTGGACTGAGTTATAAATGATAAGGGTAATAATATAAAAATTTAAACTGAGTCATCTACACGAGTTAAAAATTCAAAAACTGACTTATATCAAGTTATAATTAAAAAATTGAGTTTATAAATAAGTTAAAAATTAAAAAATTAGAAGATTATTTTTTTTATTAAAATATAAGAATGACTTTCTAGAAGTATTAATTAATGATAACGACATCTCAAAACTTGTATGCAAAAACCAGCTGCAATATGCTCAGCAGAATGCTTGAAAACTTTTGAAAACTTACTTTTTTACTGAAAACACCAAGTTTACTGTTGATGAAGATGAGGAGTTTCGTTGTTTGATAATTGATTATGATTGATTACATTTTGGAGACGAAACTTGCGATCCAGAGAGTAGAGATCAAGGGGGCGGCCGGCCGGGACTCCGAGGGCAGAGACCGGGTGATGGCCTCGAGCTTGCAGAAGATCGAGGGGGATGATTCGGTTTTGTTGCGCGTCACCCATTCAAATATTAAGACCTTCTCCTCTGACATTCGATTATCGCTGCAGGTTTGCGTCACTTTACGAACCTTTGCCATCCACACTTCTGTCTAATTCTTCTTCATTTTCCGTGATTTGAAAGCATCACTCACTTGTTTCGTAGATGTCAGTCGAGTCTATAAAAGAGAAGCTCTGGAAAAAATGCGGTACTTCAGTGAACTCGATGCACCTCGAGCTCTATGACGACACAAACGACAAGATTTCCGATCTTACCGACAATTCTAGACCCCTAGGGCTCTACTCGCCTCTGGATGGGTTAGTATGTTTATTATTATCTTTCTTCTCCCCTTCTATTTTTCACTGTCATTCAGTGATGATATAAAATTATGATAAAGCGTAAGCCAATCTTGTTGCAGCCGTAGGGTCTTCCTTGTCTAACGTGTTGCAGGATTATGTATGCTATCCTTCTAGTGATCCTTCCGTGGTGGTTTTTTCCGGTTCTTAAGTTTTGCTGTCACCTTTCACTATATTTTTTGGGGGAAAAGTTCAAAATGCGAGAGCTACAAGTGTTTCTCTGTTCAACTGTTATGGTATCCTATGTCACAGCGTCCTAGGTGTTTCAGTTGTCAAATGCATGCGACATTGCTTTTGAGAAATATGTTGCCTTATGATTTTCACGTTTGCTATGCCCTGTAATTCACTAAAGCAGCTTTTTGTTTTTTTGTACCTTCCTTTTTTTGGTACTAACTTGTTCTTTACATTGTCAAAAAGTCAGCATGGATATTTGGTTCATGGATCTTATCGGCTTCTATGCATTTGCTTCTGGGGCAGGTTTCGTTTGCATGTTATAGATCTTGATCCATCATCTGTCACTTCTGGTGGTTGGCTGGAAGATACTTCATTGGTGGAGAAATACACGATTTCTGAAGAAGCTTATAATAAGCGTGAAGGCATGTTATCTTATCCATTTCCTCCTCTCTTGAATTTGAGGTTGATGCATCTAAACAGACACGTGTTTTATGGACTTTTGGCATTAAATTGTTCATTAGAATTAGATGTTTATTTGTCTTTACACTTATAGTCAAAGCTGGGTAAATGCATTTTGTTTTTACACACAAACAGGCTAGATTATGACAATGCTGGTCTGTTGATGATGCATTTTCTGCAGTGGTTTTTATTGGATTGTCTCGCATATTTATTTTTCTAAATGATAAGTTGTGTTTCCTTCTAAGGAAGTAGTCCAGTGATGTTCCTTTCAAGTCTGCTATTAGATATATTACGTTTTATCAGCTCAATTTAGAGTTGCTCAGAAATTGTGCCAGATTTTTTTATTAAAAAAACATATTCTAGACTAACATTATGTATGAACCCAGCTATCAAGAATGTAATGGCCATTGCCTAATATTTGGATGTGATATGCTTTCTTCATAACCCTTTTTTTACTAAAAGTTTAGTTTTCATCCAAAAGATATACTCCGTATGTGTATTTATATTAGACTTGCTTATTACGGAGATAGCTGAATAAGAGTTGAAAAGTATACTGCCTATCAATGAAGTTACGATTAAGAAATTATTCCATAAAAATTTACGATTAGTTTGTGCTATGCGTTTTATATGATGCTTTTTCAGGAACTTTTAGAAAATTTAAAGAGAAATTGTCTTCCCAAAATCCATCAACTGCAGCGGCAAAGGTAAGTGTTTGGTTAATTTATCCTTCTTACATTAGGGTTTAGGGTTTAGGGACCCTAATTTATCCCTCTTTCAAAATCCATCAACATGCTGTCAAAATGCTCTCCAGGAGTAATTTGCATGTTCAACATAAAGTTAGAAGACTACATTAGGGTTCCACATGTTCATTAATTGAAATAGATCATATCTTCCATTTAGATAACTATCTGACACTTTCAATGATTGGCCATTTCATTGCACAGGTGCCATACACCTCCATGGAAGGCCTCTGTTCAAACATCAAGGTCTGTCAATTATGTCTCTGTCTTTTGTTTTGTTTGTCTGTTTAGTTTTCTATTCATCACAACTGCTATATAGAATTTGTAGTCTGAGATGAACTTTAGCATATGGATGTGGCAAGGGAAAGTAGGTGGATTATAAGAGTGGGCAATTGATCCGTATAGTGTAATATTTTGATTATCCTTTCGTTTAGTATACTGTTTAATAACTGTCAAAACCAAATTGACTATATTATTTTTGTTAAGACAACGGTTGATATAATTATTGGCTGACTTGTTAGAGTAGAGTTCAATCAGCTTAGAAATTTTATGAGCACACTCATTTTACTACAAATCATTTAACTCAACCAAGTATTAACTGCCAGTCGTTTAACCAAAGAGTTAGTGACTGATAAGATCCAACAGCTAGTAGTATGCTGAAGCTCTTGTCGTTTGAATTGTGTATAAATCACAGTTTGTTGGATATCTTGAGCCATGAACGTTTTCCTTTGGACACATCAATTCTTGCATGCCTTCCTTTTTTCGGTAGATGCATATTCTCATTATTTAAATGTTCAGATAATTTATTTAGGAAAATATTGATGACTATGACGATGATCTTACTTCTCTCTTGAATTTCTGAATATTTAGGTAGGTTCCAGATGTGAAGTTGAACCTGGGGAGAAAAGGGGTGTTGTAAAATTTGTAGGCCAGGCAGAAGCATTGGGTCCTGGTTTGTGGGTTGGAGTACAGTATGATGAACCCTTGGGTAAACATGATGGCATGTAAGGCTTCTATCTTTGCGCATCGTATACCTATATGTTCACGCCTCCATGTCTTTTGATGTCTATGGGTTATGTTGCAGGGTGAAGGGAGTACGTTACTTTGAATGCCCTCCATCTCATGGAGCAATGGTTAGAGCGGAGAAAGTAAAGGTATGTGAAGAACCATGTTCTACAGGATTTCATTCATTGCCAATTACGTTTTATTCTTGCACACGAGTCATGTTGATGGCCCAGATGGCTATAATCCGAGATTTAACATATCAATCTTGTCCTTTTTCAGGTTGGTGACTACCCTGAACGGGATCCTTTTGAGGACAAGGAAATATGATTGTGATTTCTCTTTTTGGTTGGGTCTCAAGTTAAGCACTGTTTTTCTTGTCCTTTTCTTGAGTAACTAAACACTGCTGCTGGAAATTCACCTTTCTTGACGTTTCTGGGTAGCTCGTGTGAGGATTTTTGAAAACAAAAAGGAAAAAGGCCAGCTCCAATCTAACTGCGCGCATGTTTTAAGATATCTGCCGTATTTTACTTCCCGCAGCTATCATTTGTCCTGCACAGCTGTTGAGCTAACTCTACTTATCTACTTCCATGTAGTTTTGCCATGAGAATAGAATTAAATTCAAAGCCTCAAATGTTATAGACCAGCTCTCGCATATGGATACAAAAGAAAAAATACTAGAGATGCTCAACCACAAAACGCAAATGACGATGATTACAAAGGCTTTAGTTATACAATCGTATCCTAGCCTGGGAAGCCGTTCGACACTTATGAACAACAGCCTCCTGATAATAAGGCTCCACATTGCGATAGAAACATATAGCGTCTCTGTTAGAAGTTGCTTAGCATATCTTCCTCCTCATTGCTTAGCATATCTTCCTCCTCATGGCACTATAATAGACACTCGCTTCAATGTAAGCATAAATAAACGCCAGTGAACCATGTAAATCCATTTACATGTCGTCCGACTCATCCAAAATAACCTTCCTGCATGAGCATACAAATTCTGTTACATCCATTAAATTAAAGCACACGATAAATGTTATTGGGGAAACACAAATTCTCCAATATTTTTTCAATTACATTACGAAGTTTGCTATCTGAATTACTAAATCATGCCTGCAATTAGTGAGTGGACATTTGGCTTCTAATAATCAAACATCATTAGATATTATTTTCATATCGTAAAGAGAGTCTTTTGGGGGGATAGCATAAGGATCAGAAATAACGTTAGTAAGTAGATGGGATAACCGACTTCCAGATAAATCGACTATGGACTTCTCTAACCACATCAAACACCATTTGAATTTACTGTAAGTAAAGAGTGAACACATTATGACAGTACCATTTTTCAAAGCTCACTACGGTCATGAACAACTTTAAAAACACAGACGTATAAGCAAGATCAGAAATTAGCACTTCAACACGATACGAAACCAAAGGTGCATCACCTTGCAAACAGAGAGCCATACCTTCTTGCCCGAGTAGTTCGTTTTCCAGCGTTATCACATTTTCCCTCCTTCATGGTGCTTTTCTTGGTTCTGGACCATGTTCCTCCTATGATAAATAGTTTCGTTAGTCATGGATAATCAATGTCATGAATGATGGATAATCAATATAAAGTGTGAGTTGCACGGTTCACATGTCATGAATGACGTAACTCATTTCAAGTTTGGAAACAATGCATGGAGTTAAATGTCGTTATGAGAACGACCAGGCAGAAAAATTTAGTTGTTTAAACAGCGAAATACCTCTCTTATTGACCAAGGGAGATTGAATTTCAATATCCCCTCCATCCGACCCTGTCAGCTCACTTGAAATAGCAGAATGTTCTTCTGAATCAACGTGTTGACTTTTCAGTTTATCATTCTTAGACAAAGCTATCCTTTCAGGGCATGAATCGAGAACTTCACCACCTGCTTCCTCTGCATAACACTCGAGGTTTTTCAGCAACAAGAAGCTAACTTAAAGCAACAAGCTATATGAAACTTGTACAATTTTCAAATACTTCAAAACCAGTAAATTCATACTGATTATGGAGAAGATTTTCCTTAAAATTATAATAACGCTGTAGCATATTCGTACTTATAATCTTATATGCTCATCGTCTTTACCAACGCGTCTCTTTTACATAAATTCCCGTATATAATTTCATCGGTAATACTAACAAGTTTTAAAAGGTAGAAGGCTTTATTCCATCGTTTTAGAAAGATTGATCACGCGAGATTCAAGAGCACATACTCACACGTGAAAGCTATTTCACATACATGCAAATAACAATCTTCTTCGATTAGTATCAGGAAATCACAACATATTGATAAAATTCTTGTGGTGGGTCCTACCTCTTGATTTTACCTAAATTTAGTTTTAGGTCATAAGCATCCTGTCTTATTCCAAACAATCCTTCAAGCTAAGCTACAACATGGAAGACAACTAAAGAAAACGAAAACTTCTTTGGAAATTGGGGGCTGCAAATAACTTAATGGACGGTCAATCATTCGACTCAAACAGAAATTATGTCCATGTTTATTGTTAGTTTGTAAAGTCTGAGATAAGTTGTAAAGGCAGAGAGATGCGGAAACAGATTTATTATGCACAAGGAAACACAAACTAGAGAACAAAATTATAGCTCATGGACAATTATAGGTATCTCTGAAAATGTAGGGAAATTAGGAGGATGATAATGAAGTTTCAAGTTAATTGAATTAACCTGTAGTAATATTAGATTCTGCATGATCCTCAGCATCTATGGCTGTGGTAAAGCCTTCCCGGCTGCCAATCTTCTGTTGGTGAATGTGGGCGTTTCTAGCAGTTACTTCTTGTTCATTTATTTCCAAGTGGAACTTCTGTAGTTTATCCTCGAACTCTTCAATACACGATTTAAGCTCTGGTTTTGCAAATTTCTTGCCCTGATTTCAATTTATAATATACAGAGAACAACCTCAGCAGTTATAAAATAATAAATGCGAGGGAAGCGGAATATCATTATCCTTTTCGCATGAGACCAAATTATTACCTTGGTTATTATGGTCCTAAAATGATCCATAACAGAATCCTCTGACAGAGCATGTTCATACGTCTTAAATAACTCGATAAGTTTTTTCATCCCTTTTTCAGTAAATGCTAGTTGAGAGAGGCAATAAGAAAGATGTTCCAACTGTCTGACATCTGCAAATATAAAAGGCTCCATTTAATCAACTATAATCAGTAAACAAAAAATTTTACATCTATTTCTTTCTAATTTAAAGTAAAGATCAATGCATAACAAGGAAAACTTCGAGGGACGGCATAAACTTAAGAGTGTTTAGATAATGTCTGAGATCTGCAAATTTTAGTCTTCATTATAACAATTGTAATACAGAAGAAAAATTCCCCCCATAAAACAATCTCAGAAATCACACTATAGACATTATCTGGCCTTACTAGTGTACCAAACAGTTCATCCTTTGCTGGCTAATCAACACCCGCGACTTTGCTTGCTAAATATTAACAGGGAGTGTTAAGATATTCTGAGAGAAATAAAAAATACCTGTAACACCACTGAACCTATTGCATAGCTTTTCCACAAGAGCTTCCATTTGTTTGTCCTGAAAGAATTCAAGAGAATTCGTGAAAATTACAACCAGAAGCAATTAAAAATAACAGTCAGAATTACGGAACATTTAAAATATCATATACCTTCTTGATCGAAGCAATTAAAAATTGCATGATGTGGCAGAATGAATCCTCAGTAAGATTCTGATTGGACAATTTGCTGAGTATATCTGGAAGTAAATTATAAATTGGATTGCTTCCTGATGCCATGATGAGAAGAGATAAATTAGATACCACTTTCCTATATAAGGGAACATTAGGAGAAAATAATAGGATAGCAGTAGTATAACTTTTTTCTCATAAGAACAACTCTTTTGTATCTAAAAATGCATATATACCCCTGCCTATTTGACATTCTAAACAACTATTTATTGAATTTGGATATCTTCATCCTGTGGTCAATATGACTGAACAAGGCAGGGTACTAATACATTATTGTAATATATAATTTGCATTTAAAAGTCTATATAAATAATTATTAAAGTATAAGAGAAAAACCTTTCTTGGAAAGTTCATGAAAAAAGAGCTTAGCGAGACTTGAAATTCTCTTGTCTTCATCCTCTAATCTTACAGCCATTTCATTGATGTAACCTTTTACCTGATCAAGCAATGATACATCAGATTCACTTTAACAGCAAAAATTGAAAAAGGAAACAAAGTTACTGCAACATCTACCTTCATCATGTCATTCAGTATGAGATGTGAAAGCACCAGAACAGCATTCTTCCTTACAGAAACGCAAGGATCTCTAAGGCGGGCATACATGTTCTCTGTCCATGGTTCTAAAAGATTGGGAAACCGAACTGCTAAGTCACCCAGTGCAATAGTACAATTAGAACGGACAGTTTCTGAATTTGCACCTTCGACAACTGTGAATAGGAGCTGGAGATTTGCATCACTGAAAATAAATCACTAAGAAAACTATTTCATTCTCCACAAGAAATCAATACGTAGGGAAGTGGTTGTGGGGGGGAAGTAGCAAAGAACTAACCAAAAATCTGCATCAATAACCATGAAACGACTTAAAGCTAGCATTGCTGACGCCTGCAATTCTGGGTACTGAATACATAGAAGTTACCCTAGTGAGTAGGACAATTTATTGTTACTTTCGGAGTAACATGAAGATTTAAGAAAAAAAACAGCTGCATCATAATATTCTGATTTTCGAAAACTTGAGTTACTTCTCATCACTTCTGCAATGATATATTATTTTATTTCCAGGCGTTCATTTATCGCAATCCAAAACGCTGCAAAATTTTTTGTAGCAAAATGCATTGGTTGTATTTTATATGATATCTTACGTTTAGTGCTGGAAACGAAGAACCTGGGAAAGTGAGAATGGCTTAAGAATATTAAGGCAATCACCTTCTGCATCAGTCCAAAATTTCTACAAAGCTTGGACAAAAAAGTCGCACAGATTCCAATCAAATTCTTTTCACTTGAACAACCAGAAATGATTTCCTTCTCTGCCTTTTCAAACAAAGCATCAAGTGCTGCGTCCTCGGAAGCGGCCAAACCTAGCTCTTTATTTATATCATTATCCTGCAACGCGTAATGCTGACAATTCTTCAAAAGGCTGAAAAGTAATAGATAAATTATCAAGGAAGAGAATATAACTGGAAAAAACTCTTGCACACCTTTCGTATACCAGATGGAGCAGTCCCATTAGCATCTATACTCTGATTTTCAGCATCCATTTTCTCTTTCGCTATTTTCTGTTTCTGAATTTTTCTAGAACACGATTCAATATATACGAGATGATTCATGGCAACATGACTTATGACAAACAAACATCTACTTAGTTTTGCTACTTGAACAGTTGTAAGTAAGCTGACTTTACTGGGATCACTGTCATTCTGCAGATCATCCCCACAATCATTAAATACAGAATTCAGAGTCTTTATAATCATGTCAGCAGCTATGGTTTCTGGGGTAGGATGAATTGCATATATGGCAGCTATCGCTTTGTCAGCAGCAGCATACCAGATATTTCCTGGAAGCCAAGAGCCAGTAATCAAACTTTCCAGAATACCAAATATCCGAGCGCCACTGGTAACCAACAATTTTTTCTTGTCATCATCAGACAGTCTCTGGATAGCAAGACATGCTGTCCTAGCAAGCAAAGGGTCAACTTTAGCCCAACGACCAAACCCAATATCAATGATGTCCTGTAAATGTGAGCCAAGGACCCCGGCTGATGAATTTGCCACCATGCAAAGAACAGATAAAGCACCACGGCTTTGCTCCGCAGTGGTTCCACTAATATTGAAGCAAAAAATATCCCACAATGCTGATATCTGAAGCAGCAAAGACATGAAATTAATTGATGGGAGCTAAGCCTGATAGTGGGCATGAAAAACTAATTTGAAGAAGGAAAATAAGGCATCTGTAGGGTAATTTAAATCCGCAACCGAAGCTCATAGCCAGCATCAACAATCTTAACGTCCTGCTTCTCAGTAAACAAGAAATGTATAGCTAACAACATTGTCTGCTGTGTAACATTACACCAACATAAAAGACAATACTAAAGCAAGAGCTGGAGGTTGTCAAATGATTTATGCAACATATAACTTAATAAAAAACAACAGAAGAAAACATACAGTGCTGGAAGATAAATCGCCCTTGGAGACCAGAGCACCAACTATAAACTCAAGAGCTGCTAGATCTCCTACATTGGAATCAATGACAAGACTCGAGAGATTCTTGGCAGTTTCAACTGGGTTCTTCCTAATATATATAGTATTGAAAGCGTTCTCCACTGCTTCATAGATGGATTTATCTTGGGAAAATACCTAATGCCAGAAAGAGTTAATTGTGGGAAAAAAATATCATCTAAGCCATAAACGAGAAAGAATAGAGAGCTTACCAATGGCAACATTTTCCGTAGGCATTCCTCTGAGCCATCAATTTGAAACTGTCTACACCTCATCAACAACAGAATTGTGTTTTCGACATCAGTAGCGGAGGATGAGGCCATCAATTGGACAAGGGTAGGCATCGTCGCCCGTATGCATTTAGAGAATCTTAGTCCAGCCTCAAGCGATGCAACCAATGCCCTAGTCTGCTCCAAATTCCCAACATCTGGCAGATTACTGTCTTGCAAAGCAGTCACCTGTCCTGGCTGGGATAAACAACTATCAGTTAAACTGTCTTGATGCTCCTTCGTAACAGGTCCATGATTTAAATCATCGACTTCACCGTCACCAAGGCAGTTATCACCATCAGATGGTAGATCATCACTAACATCTTCCGAAGGCATATCTGGATCAAGCTCATTTAATCTCTTTTTGTACTGATCTAAGGTTGCTTCAAATGAAGCTATTCGAAGCTGTGGACCAAATGGGTTGTGCTGCAGCATCATGATCAATAGGTTTAAAGCAGATTTCCTGACTATTGCACTCTTGTCCTCCAATCTACCAGCAGCAACCTCCGCAACTTCATTCCACAATCCAATTGAAATGCAATGTTCTTCGCATAATTCAGCCCATACCTGGAGAACTCGACTTCTTGTATAGGCTGATACATCTCTACAACGCTCAAGTAAGATTTCCAACATAGCTTGCTTAGTACGCATTCGAATAGATTTAGAGCTCATTTCACCCTCAACATCCTTAAATGCCTTTGCTATTAGCTTTCCCAGCACACCAACAAGAGCGTTTCTAATCTTATAGGATTCACCACCAAAGTGTGGAATGAGAATGCCAATATTAGTAGAAACTAACTTAGAAAGGCGATCAGCTAGCTCTACAAGAAAACGCCCCACATTTTCAGCCCCAACCGTGTCCCTTACATAATCTTTCGGATTAGTCCTTCCAATCTCTCTAATAAGAGAGATGGCCATACTTCCATCTGCATACTTCTTCTCAGCATCCGCAACTGCATCAGCCATGTGGGCAACAACAAAATCATACTTGTGAATTAGGTGCATCACAGATGCACACGATTGTGCCATGTAATGGTACTTTGTAGAGCAAGCTCCAATAATACGACATAGAGCATCTTTTGCTTCAGAATCTTTAAGGAGCATTGGTTTCTCAAACAAAGAGAACGCATTTCTACAAGAAGGAAATGTCAAGTAAGGAGGTTTCCACTAAAAATTCAATAGGAAGGAAATACATCTATCTACCTACAGAACTAAAAGATAGATCTCTTACTTTGTAACAAAAGACAAATAATTTTCATCTGGATCTGACGAACCAAAAAGTAGTTCAAGGTTGATCTCCAGTGAGTTAGCAATAAGATTAAGTATTCGGCCCCTCTGTGCCTCCCAATTCCATGAATTCACAGGTTGTTTCTTCCTGTGAGTGCTAGCCGTTACCTGAACTAACACTAAAATGCTTCAATGGACTGTGACAAAGGGATACATGTATCTCTAACTAAAAAAGCAAGAAACCTATGATGATGTTTATTAAAATTTAAAAATTAATGAAATGCAAAACCTTCAAACTGTTGTTCGAACCACTGTTGGACTCTTCCGCGTGAACTATGTTTAGGAGGAAGAATGTATATATTTTAAAAGCATTGCGATGAGAAGCAACACGATCTAGTACTGGAATCTCTTCATCCTGACCTTGAAATACCCTCAGGAGCGAGTCCACATTAGGTAAAAGCACACTAACATTTGAACGAAGACTTTCGACGATATTCAACTTGCAAGATGGAGGCAGACTACCGTAACCCCGAATCAATGAGTACACCCGATCAAAAACATCTTGATCTTCAACACAAAACAATTCTTTATCGGAAAGATCAAACGACACGCCTGTTAAGACGATGAGCTGATAGTTAAGTTCTACTAATCGAACATTTGCGTTCAGCAATTTAATTAGACAAGGACATGTTAACTTGAATCCATTATATTCATGGTTTACGTCAGCGGACTTATTAATCCATTAGGTGACAAAAACCAAACATTGCTATCAAATTGGATAAGATTACAGTTTATCATGGAATAATTTGTATATTTGAAACACGGAAAAGGAAGGAGCCTGACCTTTGACAAATTCTTCGAGTTCAGAGGCGCGAAGTGAAGAAGTGTCCACAAGGTTTTTGATGCAGAGGCGGTCATCATCGTGATCTTCTTCGAGTTCAAGAAGAGTACGGGGGAAGACGAAAGGAGGAGCCATGGAGATTGAAAGAGAGAGCAAGATTTGCTCTGTTCTTTCCGTTCCTCGTACGTCAGGTTCTTCAGGCGTGGCCTCCAAAATTCAAATGCAGTTGAACGGTCTAAGCGGCAAATTTTTGCTGCCACACAGTTGGCTTTCCTTATTTTCATATAAAAAGATAAAAAAAAAAACTTAATGATACGAGTAATTTTTTAAATTGTTAACTAGGTGGGCGTGGGAAAGAGAAGCGGATGATGAAGAGAGTGACAAAAGCATACCTGTTTCTGTGGAGCGCGAAGGAGGGAGGACGACGACGACGAACAGAGGCGAGCAGCGAGTATGACGGTGGAGTGTGTAGCCGATGAGAGTGGAAGGGAGACTGCGAGAGGCAGACCGGAGGCGGGGAGAATGTGAAAAGGTGCGAATTAAGGGAGCGCTCTTTCGATCCCGCCCATATGACCAGTTTCAAAAAAAAAAAAAGAGTAGATATTAAAAATTAAAAAATTGCAACATAATGATGGCAAAAAAAATAAAGAATATGAGTTAAATAACTAAATCATGTTTATTAAAAAATTAGTTAATTTATTTATGTGTAAAAAAATATGATAGTGTACTTGAAATATATTTCATTTTAATTATTTATTTTATAAATTATTATATTAATTATATACATTAAGATATAATATATATAATTTTATTTGGAAAAAATGATAAATATATAAATAAAATAAATATTGAAATTTTACATGATAAAAGGATAATACTTACCTTACCTACTTCATTTCATGTAGCAAGGTTATTCTAAATCAAACGGGTCTATAAAAAATGGTTAATTAGTCAACTATCTCAACTTTTTCTTCCTCCGGTCATTCTCCATGTTTAGTACCCATCATTAATTAATTATTTTTAATGACTAAGCAAGTAATTTTGATCTATTTATTTGAGTATTTTCCGTAAAAATACTTTAATTGCACATAAAATAAAAAGACTAAAAATGGCTTCGTAAAGTGAAACATATAATCAAAAGAAAATTGCCTCATAAATTAGTAAGAAATGACGGCCGCATGCTAATCAATCATTCGATATCAATATTGATCCATTCATTTTTTTTCCTGTAATATATTGATTTAATCTAAAATTTATATTAGAAAAATTCATTGTTAGTTAAAAAAAATTAAAACGGCGTATACTATAGTCTGGGGACCTTTTTGGATTACTGCGCCAAAAAAACCACAAATATTGAACAAGGAATTACAAAATTAAAGTGCACAGCATAGCATCACCGTATACACTATATACAAATAAAATCAATAATATGAATGATGATTATAACTAAATAATAGTAAAATAAAATTTTCAATTCTAGAAGTTTGGTAAGGCAATCGGAATTCATCATTCATCAAATACAGAGGCACTCCGAAGTCCGAAATCATGTTAAAAAGATGTCTTTTTTCTCAATCATGCTGAAAAGTTTTTTTTAAAAAACAAATTACTTAAAATAAGTTTTCCATCATTCCCCCGCTTTATCCTTTCGCACATGGGTCTGTTCTCAGGATCTTTTCATCAATTTCTGGCTCTGCCTTGAGAAGCCACCGCGGGAGAAGCTGAATATGGCAGTGCCATGGAGTATGAATCTCTGGATGGCGAAGATGGTGTGGATTGCTTTGAGTGGGTGGGTATCTTCGTGCTTGACTGTTGCTGACGAGGTTGCTAGTTCTCTTCGATCCGGTGATATTGGCCCCTTCAATGTTGGATGATCCAAAAACCTAATTCGCCTCTGGTTCGTCATTTTTACACTCTTTCTTACTTGGTTTTATCTGTTTCTGAAACTATAGGTGTTTAATTAGCTGAAAGATTTATCGAACAAATTGGCTGTGCTTCCTTTTCTCCCCTATATTTTAAATCTTATTATAAGTTAGTTTTTTTAAATGTATTGACGTAAGAGACTAACTCAGCGGCCGTTTACAGTATAATTTGAGTTGAGATAAGCACAATGGGATAATCAATTTTCAATTTGGGGGTCATGAATTGTTGTGTTCCTTTATTTCTTCGTGGCTGCGCCTGGCATTTAACTCTGCCGCCTATTAAAGATTAGAAGAAGGTGATATGGTTGCAGAATATTAGAGCGGTGATTAAGTTCAGACGGATTGTTTTGTGGGTTGGGGGTGGTATGAATCAACGATCAGGCGTAATAGGACATTGTATGAAACTGGTTGGAGGGAAGAGTATTAAGTTAAGGAAACACTGGATATGAGTATATGACAGCTCTAAATAATTCTGGATTTCTTCTAGCCATGGTCTAGATTTTTTGTTTTCTAATTTTTAAAATCAAGGATCGAACCAATTAGACTATATGACTTCCACACTGGCACCATCCTGCCCTTGCTTGAGCTTTGCCTAGGCGAGGGACAAGCTTTTGAGATAGAATTCTCTTGACCAATTTTGGTCATGATATGAAGAACTTGTAACTTGGAGTTAGGGATCCTGATATATAGGAACAAAAAGGTGTTTCATGAAAATAGACATAGGTTTAAAAAGCATTAACGGTTCGTCATCTTGAAACAAAGATAACCTGTTGGAGTTTGAATTCTTGCAATAGCCATAAGAGGATTGATTTCTTAGTTTAAGCAGAAGATTTGAAAGAGAATGTTATGGGGATCATAATATCTAGGTAATGAAGTGTGAATGAGTGTATTTTGATTAATTAAAGATGAGTTCTGCTGAACAGCCTTTCAGAAAATGACAGGGCAAGGCGAATAGTTTGGTTTCAGTGTTTGTTATGTTACTGATATTGTCTTGGCGGTGGCCATTGTACTTCTGTTTGAGTTATTAAAAAACATGTTAATTGTATAATGTTTGTCTCACTACCCTCACATATGGAATATGTTTGTATTGAAATTCAAGTGTCCTCCTGAAATAGATTCCAGTGGGCCAAGATGAACTTAAATTACAGTCGCCGTAGAGTTGAGACAGGTTCTAATCATGTAACTTAGTGGATTTTATCTTTGTATTGTATTTATTGTTTTAGTTGTTTGGTTTAGTGGGTGTTTTTCATTTTATAGTGCGTATAGATACAATGTTTTGATCGCAGTGATATTTGTTGGATATTCAGTAGGTACAAGAATGATTAAGAAAACTAATCAAATGTCACTTTTTCCGTCCTGCAGTTCCGTGGAGGCTACGGAAAGAAGGGGGTAAGATTCAAGAACGTCGCCTTTCGTTCCAGTGTGTCAATCTGGTGTTGAGATCTTACTGTTGTTTTTTTCCCCAATAGAGGATATTTAGTCAAAATAAAATATGATTCTTAGCCATACGATTTGATATAAAATATTACCCTGACTTGAAACCATACTTGTAGGATTAGTCTACTGATGGAATTTCTAGCACTCTTGTAAAGAATGGTACAATTTGTGTATATTTATCCGGCAAGGAGAGCAAAAACACATTCATGTCATCAGGTTGGTCATTGTGAAAACAGTTTTGAGCGTTGGGTTTCCCTTATTCCCACAATGTTTGATTGGATGAATAAAATGCCCGTGATTAAGGATTAGTGAATGTATGTTTTGGAATTCGAATATATATGTTTTTCATTCTCGCCACCCAATAGTAAATGCATTTCCTATCAACTTCTCAACTATTTACAGGTACGTCATTCCCATGAACGGTCCTCAATCTGCATGCCAGAAAAACCGATGTGGAGTGGATGACTCAGCTATTTTCACTTCTTAACTTCAGCCGAGTTCCGTTACCGGCAAGGCTCAACTGGTGCGAATGTCTGCATAATCATTGATGGACGGGCATCGAGATGGCCAGGCCATTGGCCAAAAATTCCGTATTTTCTGGATTTAGGTTGCTTTTGACAGTGACGTGCATGGTAATTAATAAGAGCTGGCTTCCCTTGTCTTCTAGCTTCGGAGGTTGACAAAGGCCATTTATATTGTAGTACTGTAGTAGCATAATCTGTGTCTAACAACAGTAATTTGAAACCTGGAGACATGTTCGAGGCTATGCTGATAGGATCTACGTGCCATCTCTTTCTCTTCACCCTGACACGTGGTTCTCTTCTGGTAGACATTTCGTTAGTGATTTGATAGTTTTGCGTGCTCAAAATGTCACCTAATCTCATGCTATTTATGAAATATGAATTATGAACATGTCACCAAACAAAAAAAAGCTTGTGCTCCTCCAAAAGAGGAAACAAAAGAAGCATCGCCAACGGGGGTTGGTCCGAGTGGTAAGCGGCTCGGTATCGCTTAAACGAGGTCTCGAGTTCGAGCCTTGGCGTACGCAGAAAATCCCCGTTGAGAGACTCACCCACCATAGCCAGGTGCGCGACGCGGGTCGGATCCAGATGTAGTCGGGGCAAAGCTCCGGTGAACCGGATGGTCAACAAAAAAAAAAGAAGAAGCATCATCCGTTTGTTGCCAAAATCGAAAAAACCAATTGCCAAAAGTTTAGGAGGGCGACCATGTATACCAAATCATCAAAGATTCTATCAAACTTTTTTTACCTGCCAAAGATAATTATGAAAGCTGTAAAGTGAAGACTTAAATGAACGTATATATCTCATATAATAAATATTACAGAAGGGTGTAATGAACATTCTCTAACCATTTCATATTATATGAAGGGTGTAATGAACATTCTCTAACCATTTCTTTTAAATCCTTTGCTGAGTTGTTCATAATCACAAGACAGTCAGATCAAAGATTCGGTATCCCCATACTTTTAGATACTAATTTTTTTGAAATACAGAGATTATCAAAAGAAATTTTGTCTCTCTCTCCTAACAAAATATTTTTGCATATGCATAGCCTAGTTCTAATCCAGAACATTATGTTTAAACTTTAAAAGGCCTAGTCTATCTACAAGCTGTGTCAAATTTTATTAGTAGAAAGACTTTAATAAACGTGTTAAATATAATAAATACTATGTAAATATAACAATTTTTTAAATCTTTTGCCGAGTTACCTGACATTTCTTTTTGCAGTATCATCAAATATAACAATTGATATCGACCAGGAAAATGAAGTTTAAATCTAAATCCAACAGGAGAAAAATAATGCATCCAGAGTACAGCTTCGATGATTTCAACAGTGTCAGTTTCCACCTTCAATGTGCCATCAAGTGCCAATAAACGACATTAATAAGAAAGGCCATTTACCATGTTCATGCCCATCTATACATTTCGCGAGTGGTGAATCAGTTAAAATGAACAAGAAGGATATGGTAGTTGTCTTGTAGCTAATGCGGCGATAATTACAGAATTTGATTCTCATGAACATCCTTGGGTGCAAAAGATATTGTTTGTACACCCAAAGCACACAGTCATCTGATTTTTCATGCTTGTTTAAACTTTCGTTTCTTCTCGATTGATATGTTTGGGAAGCAAAATTGGAAGGAAATATTTCCAGGAAATGTGTACAGGATGAGATTAAGAAAAAGATACATGAGAATTCCATTTTAAAACCGAAAGACAATAATCTGGCATGATTCATCAGACCATAGTGGCTATGCCGTTGAATCTTGTTCTTGTTCTATCAGTTTCAAGCGAAAGCCCCTCTTCCACGGTTTTCCTCTTGTTAGTATTGATTATCTGTACTGACTGTTGTTGTTGTTGTTGTTGTTGTTCTACTAGTGATTGTGATGCTAGTTGAATCTCTGGGGTTTCAAGCTTTTCATCTCTTTTTTGTGCTTGATCCTTCAATTCCTGGGTCTTCATCATATGGGGTCTAAGCCTGTTCAGATCTGCTGGCTTCACTGGTTTCAAGAAAAATTCCTCTGCTCCTTCTTCTAAGCATTTGCTAATCCTGGAAGGCACATTTTCGGATGACATGATCACCACTGGTATGTTTCTCAAAGACGAAGATTCCTGAAATACCAAAAGTAATTCTCTGTCATTTTCAAGTCTCTTACCTCTCAGGCAGAATTTGCCAGCACATAATTTGCAGATATTTTTTATAGAATTCTTCAGCTAATTCCTAGCTACTAAAGCAGGGCATGTTTTAAAAAGCAAATCTTGTGATTGTATTAAACCAGATTTGTTTCGAATGGGAAATAGTAAATCAGCAAGGAATTGATATATATATATATATATATATATATATATTATGGTAAATCAATAGAACTAAGGAAATTGCAGTTTCAAGCCATGTCGATATTGGATTCAGAGTTTCAAAATGTTAAGTGTTCCCAATAAAAGAGGAAGGAGACACAGGTTCTGTATCAAACTAACAGAAACAAACAGATTGTTTGTTTGACAGATTAAATTATACAACAGATGAAAAATCGTCAGAAAAAGAAACCAAAGCATACCTTGATTTTCTTGAGTAAGTCATAGCCAGTCATGCCAGGCATACAGTAGTCTGTAATAACAAGGTTCACATCCACTTCCTATGGAAAATTAAAAAACCAGAAGAACTTCAGTTCAGAAATCCAGAAAAACAAACTTCGTGAGGGGAAAAGGCAAGAAGAGATTGGGGGAATCTCGTACATTTTGAGCAGCAACTAGAACAAACAAATACCTGATTACCGTGAGGAAACACGAAAGGTGTATTAGGGTCGGTCTGATCATTGTCACGCAAACCCAGAAACTCTAAAGCCTTGCTACCGGAATCAACGGTGGTAACTGTCAATGACATAACTGAGTTCGTTAAAATCAGATGAGGAAGCAGCAATCAAGAAAAGAAGAAGATTGTTTTTATCTTACCTTGATAGGAGGAGGTTTTAAGGAGCCTCTCAATAAACTTCCGATCGATTATGCTGTCGTCGACGGCCAACACGTGAAATTGGGACTCGCAGGCCATTCCCATTATAAAAACCCTAGAATCGCAGAAAGTAAAAAGGTAAGAGAGAAGATACGAAGAAGAAGGTGAGAGAATGGAGCGAATAGAGAGTCGCGTTGCTTGTATGGTTTTTAGCTACGGGAGAGAGGAAGGAGAAGGAGGAGGACAGAGGAAAAAGACGAAGAAGGAGAAGAGTTTTTGTATTGAAAAAAGGACACATCGCATCGCACAAAGCAAGATCCGACCAGATTTCTTACCAAATCCAAATCTTTCAAAATTTTCCAACTTGATCTCTTCGTTACAAGGCAAGCGTCGCTAATATTAAAACATATACATAAATAAATAATTAAATACTAGTACTCAATATATTTTTAGGTTGATGCAAAAGGTGGCCTCTATTTTATTTATTTGTTATACGTAGAGGTCACCGGCCCTTGACATTCACTAATCACAATATTGATTTGTGATTTTGATATAAAAAATTTGAGTACTACTAAATAATCACATTGATGTGTTTTCTAATTTTTTTTTATGAAATGAATAAATTTTATATAAACCGTTATTTTTTTTAAAGAATTATATAAAACATTATACTAATAGTTATAATTTGATTGTTACCGAGAATAAAAGGGTAAAAAACATGTAAAATAAAAAATATTATTAAAAGAAATAATAATTTTTTTATTTTTTTATTATTGCAACCAAATAAACTATGATAATGTGTCAAAATATATCGATGCAAGTTCTCACCTCATTAGGTGGCCCTTTGTATTTTTACTCTTGCAGAGCCTATGAAATGATAAATTTTATTTATTATATATGATTTATGAAAAATGTGACTTTTTTAAGGAAGAATGACCTAAAAATACATGTGAGACATTCCCCTGTCGAGAAAACGAAATGACATAATTCTTTTTAAGTTCTTATGGACTTCAAAGGTGTTAACTTTTGTTATGAAATGGCTATACTGCCTTTGCATAAAAACTTTAATAATGAAAACTATTTTTTTAAAAAAATCAAATTTGTGGTGGAGGGAGATTTTTTTCTTTCTTCGCAAAAATAATATGTTCATTTTAACGTGAACTAAGTTTTTGGATGCTTCAAAGAAACTATACCATTTGATGGTCTTAATGTGATTTTTGCATGTTTGATATTTTACCATTTTCTTACACCGACATAGATTATTAATTAATATTATTAATAGTTTTGGAGAAACATATTCACGTGAAGAATACCTCGCTAGAGGCGACCAAAAAGGTTTAATTCCACGTTGGACTCTTGAGGCCTTTCCTGCCAAACGCTGAAATAACACCATAGCATGCGCCAACCCCTTTTTATTATTTGCAAGGCTTCATAAAACGAACGTATCAAACTTGGAAATCCTCGACCGTTGGTTTTGATGGAACGGGGGCGAAGGCCGAGATCTCCCCCAAAACCACACGCTTTCAATCTTGCTCTACAGCCTGTCACACATAATCCCTCGCCTTGCCCTTCTCCACGGGGAACTCCATGTGGCCATCTGGACACGTGGATCCTGTCCACAGCTTTAACCCCGTATCTCTGCATCAAATCTCAGGAATCTACTGGTATATAGTTCTTTTTATTTTTTTAATTTTTTTACGATGGATATGTTTTTTTTCTATATAAAAAAATTTAGATAGATTATGGGTGTGTTTGGATTGGAGATAAACGGTGGTTTTAAAATGGCTTTTAGCCCAAACCTCGGTTTGGGAAAATTTTAAAACAAACAGGTTTATTTGTCCATAAGTGCTTTTGGACAAAACCATGGTTTAAAATCATAGTTTTGAATAAGCTATTTAAAATAGCTTTTTCAGCAGTAAAAGCACTTATGGACTATCCAATTACTATCTTACCCCTACTTTTTCTTACACCCTCTCTCATCTCTCATACTTTTTCTTACACCCTCTCTCCTCTCTCTTATTTTTTCTTACACCCTCTCTCCTTTCTCCTCTCTTCCCTCTCTCCTCTCTTCTCTAACTCCCTCATCTCTCTTACTTTAAATCAAATCATACACTTTTTGGTAATTTACTACCATAAAAAGTCATTCTAAAAATAACTATCCAAACACCTATTTATTTAAAATCACTTTTTTTTCATAAACTCTTCTCCAAAAGTCCTTTTCCATAAGTTGTCCATAAGCCCTTTTTTTTCATAAGCCCTTTTTCAAAATCCTATCCAAATAGGCCCCATATATCGATATCAGCTAGGATTTAATCTCAAGATTTAGAAAATATTTATAAAAAATTTATAAAATCACCTACTAAATAAACTTTTATAATAATAATAAAAATTAAATATATATCTTTATGAGATATAAATATATTTTTTATTACTTGTATCAAATATGTTCTTGATTATTCTTTTCTCTCTTTTTTAAAATATTAAGAGATTATTTTTATTTTATTTCTAAATTAAAATATACTTATAAAATCACAAAGTGAGATTGGGAGAGCTATGGGTCCCACAGCTTCAATCGCAAAGTGTGACTGGATGTATTTGTCTGTGGTGTCTGCTTCACCCAAAAAACAATGAATACAGTTGGGCAAAATTTTTTGAAAAAATTACTGAAAATATCGCTTTGCATAATTCTTTTTAAATTGCGTGCAGTATTTTTTTTCTGTTGTTGTATATGTATTGTATATTTTACTCGTAATTAAAGATATATTACGTATAACTTATAAGAGTTGTGCACACTAAAAATATATCTCAGCCCTTTAATTTTCATAAAAGAGAAAAATAAAAAAAAATTAAAATTTAGCTTACTATAGTAGAATATCTTAAAATAAAATAATATTTTTATAAAAAATTATATCTCAACTATTTCAATCTTATAGTGAGAATATGATGATGAGGGAAGATAGAAGAAGTGATAATGAGAGGATCTGTTTCTCTTAAAAATAATTAATATTTATTTACCAAAAATTCTCTTATAAATAGTATTTAAATGTGATATTTTATACTTTTCTATCTCATCTAAATTTTGTTTAATAAATGAATTTTAATTTAAGATATATTTAAATAATTATTTGAAGTGACTTATTGGAAATAGTATATAAAAATTAATTTGACTAAGTTACTTAATTAGCCTATTAATTGCCACAGTGGATTGTGGAGGGTGAGAAAAAGGCAATGGAAACAAGTAGACATGGCCCCCTTATGGTATGGCTTTTCTATAAGGCCATGGACCCCTCCATTAATATTCTCTTCTCTCTCCCCCTTTCAATTCCCTCATCAACGCCCTCCTTTTTCTTTTTCAGAGTGTCCACTCATTATTTGTCGTTATTTATTATCATATATATGTGGGTGTGGGTGTGGGTGTGGGTGTGGGTGTTTTCACAATATACATATATATTTATTGTTAGGTAAGAGGGACTTATAATTTATTTTAATTTTTAATTTGATACTTATATATTATTTTTTATTATTAATTTTTTTAATTTTACTCTTTTAACACTATTAATCTTTATTATTCTCACAGAGTAAATTAATTAAAAAAGAAGAAGAAGAAGAAATACACTACTATCAAATTAAAAATAAAAAAAAATACAGATAGCTCAATAATAGGTTTCTCTAATTGTTATGTTATGGGTATGTTATAGTATCCTCCCATTAGGAATCGTATCATGAGGATATACATATTAAGTAGGCTGAAGCATTCATGCGCTAAGGCTAGAAAATTCTATAATTCGTTATAAAATCCCTAATTGAATTATTTTAAATGTGTGTTTGGATAAGATTTTAAAAAGTGGCTAATAAAAAAATGAACTTTTGGACAGCTTATGAAAAAGGGCTTTTAGATAAGAGTTTATAGAAAAAAATAGTTATAGATAAATGAGTATTTGGATAATTGTTACTAAAGGGGTTTTGTAATTAGAAAATTACTAAAAAGAGTATGTATAAGAGATGAGAGAGGGTAAAAAAGATATAGGAGAGAGGAGAGCGGGTGAAGAAAATAGAAGAGAGATGAGATATAGTAGAAAATATAGAGGAAAGATGTTGAAAAAGATAGAGGATAGATAGTTGAAAAGACAGAGGAGAGAGCCAGAGAAGAGAGATAGTGAAAAAGATAGAGGAGAGAGTGTGTAAAAAAATTAAAAATAAAATAACAATTGAATAATTCATAAGTTCTTTTACTGTTTCAAAAACTACTTTGACTAATTTATCTAAAACTATAGTTTAGTCCAAATTTAAATTTAAACAAATATAATTGTTTGCTTTAAAATTTTTCTAAATCAAAATTTAGGCTAATTTTTTTTTTAAAATCATGTTTTATTATTTTTTAAACGTGTCTTACAAACTTCAACAAAATGGATAGTTTAAGACGACTATTTAATATTTACACGTGGCTTATAGTATTATTTGACTTATAATTAAATATATATATATATATATATATATATAGTTTTAGGTCAGTTTCGTATAAAAACAAAAGAATATCTCAAAGATTCGAATTCTTCTTTTTGTTTGACGTTACTAGATATGGTGGGACCTACTAGGGATTTAAATAAGATATTCCAATTAAAATAATAAAAAGAGTAGTTAAAATTAACGGGGAACACCAGGTGTCGACTTTCTATAGGCCAAGCCAACTTACCAAACAAACCTGCGCATGCATAAGCAGGAACCCAATAATACACACAACTCGCTCCTGCAATGTCGTTGTCACCATGTTACACAAACAGACGTGCCCAACAAACATATACAACTCAATTTTTTTGAAAAAAGGACCCAACAGATATTTTTCTACAAAAAAATTCTGTTCAAATTTATATATGCTCGTCTCCACATGGGAACATGTGAGGGCTTTTTTTCAAACAATACAGGACGATGTGAAGGGTTTTCAGGTAAATTATACCTTTTTTAAAGTCTAAAACAACCTCGTTTAAAATTTAAAAAAAACAAAATAGTAATATTGTATGCATAAATATTTTATTTCCTTATAAATTAATACAATTTGTATTTAAATACTATTTTTTTACAATTATATACTAATATTTTTTATATTTTAATTAAATTATATTATTTTAATCATGACTAGTTAACTTTAGTTTCATCCTATTATTTTTGGCCAAATGGTTCGGATTACCAATCTTTAAACTGCTTCCATCGGATCAATGATGAGGCCAATTTTAAGTGCAAGATTTGTATAAACTATAGGCCTATTTGGATAGACTTTTGAAAAAGAACTTTTAGATAAGGGTTTATGAAAAAATGTGGTTCTAAATAAATAAGTTTTTAGATAGTTGTTAATAGAATAACTTTTATTATTGGCAAATTACCATAAAGAGTATTATTTTATTAAAAATATTTTTTCTTTTTTTTTTCTCTTTCCTTCTCTCCTCTATTGTTCACTCACCACTGCATCCTCGCGAACAGAATAGGAGCATCGCCATCGACGACTTAACTGAACAGAACGTGCATTGTCCATCTCCATTCTCCCATAGCACATCACCATTGATGGCAGAACAGAAATAGCGATAGAACAGAAGCATCGAGCATGTCGATGGCAAGCACAAGTGACAGTGAGCTGGACAGGCAAGACGAGCTGAAAGGTGACGGTAGATATAGAAGAGGGTAGAGAGGGGAAAAATACTAGTAAAATAGTAATTGGGTATTCTATAAGTTATTTTACTGTTATAAAAGTTACTTCCAATAGCTTATCCAAAACTATGATTTGGTCTAAAAATCCTTTTAGACAAATATAATTTTTTGTTTTAACATTTTTTTAAACTAAGATATAAGCTAAAAGTCTTTTTAAAATATTAGTTTAGGGTTTCCCAAACATAAGCTATACATTTATTTGAATAGGACTGCGTTGTGATATTTGTTTAATATTTTAAGTTGACAGAAAAATTGATGGGAATTTACATAGCATGGGACCTGATTAATCACAAATTATATATATGCTGTCACTTGGAGGCAGTGATTCAAAATATTATAATAGTACACACACACACACGATTCATCCATGATAGAATTATTAAAACGATAATATAGTCAAGCAATTAGTTTAAGAGATATGGTTGTACGACGAGATCTCTTTTAGATATTTAGTTAATTAAAAGGAGATTACGATAAGATATTATTTTTTATAATTTAATTAATTACTCTAGAGCCTTTTCTGAGTAATCCTAGCTAATCATTTTTTGGAACACTATACAGGTATGAGATTATCCGACTTTAAAAGCTCTTTTTTAATGTTCTCTCCTGTTTAAAAGACCTCTTTGTTTCAAGCGCACTGTTTTAATTCCTTTTAACTTAATTAGTTTCTTATACATATATATAGCTTGTGTGTGTGTTTTACTTTTTTTTTTATTGGTATTTATAGCCTCAAAGTATATGGAAAATTAGTTTATTACCAAAATCGACTAATTAAGTTACAATTCTGACTATGGAAAGGTCGTAAAGAGACTTATATTCCTAACGATAAGAACTTGTGTGACAAATAACGAATTATATATTTTCATTAGATCACGCAAAAACCTAACAAGATAGGAATTAAGCAAAAATGAGTGTATTGACTTTCAAAAAAAAATAAAAAAAAAATAGAAGAAGGAGGAAAACCTGAAAACAGAAAATTATATATAAGGCCGATTCAATCGTGTAATAGAATGTTGACATATATACTTAATATCATACGCTGAAAATTAATATAGTTTGCTGAATTGGGACGAGGGAGATAAAACCTGTGAAAGGAAAATAATTGAAGCAGGTAGGAATAAGTGAATTTCGAACATTAAAAATCTCGTAAAAAGGGAAAAAATCTTAGCTAGTTTATTCGTGTGAAAATGGACATGAGAGTGACAATGTCGTAAAGTATCATCTCAGGAAGCTACGGCATAAGACCTAGGGATATGCACTGTGGATTGCATGAAATATATTGAGTTTCTAACTTTCTATGTTACTCAGCTATTAATGTAACGTTGCATGGAAATATCATATCTCATGACATATTATTACTCATCCAAGGCCTCGGAACATGGAACACCGTACCAGATTTACCCTTTGCCGCCAGCTCTTTCTTTTCTTTTTTATAAGCATTGATATCTTCTTATGGCCCGTTTAAATTAACTTTTAAAAATAGATTATGAGTATAATAGATTATAAAAAATAAATTTAGAAAAAAAATAATTTTTAAAATTAGAGATATTTTGATGATTGGTAGCATAATCACTTTTTCGTAGACAATTTATCAAAAAAGACATAAACTAAATATGATAATTATATAAGTATAAATTCTATTTACAATTTTTTATTTGAGTAAAAAATAAATAAATATATGTAAGATAAAAATTTATAATATTTACTTTAATTATAATTTTTCCACTTAAATAGTATATTTTATAATTTTTTTATTTAAAATAAAAAATGAAAGCGACATGAGCAGAAGGTAAAAAGCAGCAGGTAAGGAAAAATAAAAAATAAAAGTTGTTATACGGTGCCCTTAATGATAAAAATAAATATTTTTTACACAAAAAGCTACTCAAGGCCAGATTTTTCTTAAACTATAGTTTTAAAAAATAAAATTGTGGTTTACATTCAGACGGGATTCTCAATAATTTATTAGTGTTTGGTTGAAGGAGTTTAAAACTGTAGTTTGAGATAAAAATTAATTCTCTAACTCATATGCCAAGTACACACTTAATAAATATAATACTGTTTGAAACCCCGACAAATATTGGATATATGCACATTTTATAGTAAAATTTAAATTTTAGTTTATTATATACTTTACTTTTATTTTCTTTATATTTATGATTGTGCTTGTGATATTTGAACTCCTTGTAATTATCATTTATGTAGTATTAATATGGTTAGTATTTCATATTCAATAAATAATTTATTTAAGGATTGAATTTATGCTAGGGGTCATGTTTCAAATAGGAGAATAGATATAGTTTTAAAAAGAAGGAATCATAAAAGAAATAATTTATTTTGCTTTCATATGCCTAGATTGATTAGTCCCCTTTCCCATAAAATTCAAAGTCCGAGGTACAATCTAACCACCTTCTCTCTCTCTCTCTCTACACACATGTCGTGTGTGGATAATGTTTTTGAAGGGAGCATTTTGGTGAAATAAAATAATGTCATTATTGGTAATGTGTTTAGAAAGCCTAATCCATTCCCTGTATCGCTCACACTTTCCCTTTCAAACTCTGGATTTGTGCAGTGCCTTCCGGGAAGAAAAAGGCACATTCGATTAATTTAATTAATGAATTCAGGTATAATTCTCACGGCCTCAAACAAACAATAGGTCCTCCTGTAAAATGTAACTTTAGAAAAGGCGATTTGACCCAGTCCTCCCCCCATCCTCCTTCCTTTCTTCCAGAAGCCGAAACAAGCGGGAGTTGGGTTGGAATGGTATAAATTATTGGGGTTTAATTTGGGGAGTGACGATTTAGAGTTTATGGAAGTGGAGGAATCAAGCAACTTTTGATACTAATTTCTTGAAATCAGCGGATCGTTATATAGTCATTTTGCAAGAATGAGAAAGTTTGGTTCAGATTAGACGTGATTATGTAGTTAAGGATGATAATATACAATTTTTTAATACTTGGCAGCCTCCTCTGATAGGATGGGTTAAAGTAAACGTCGATTGAGCCCTTACTACAACAGGTATGGCAGGATGCGGTGGTATTATTCGTGATCATGCAGGCAATTGGGTGGCTGGTTTTACCTGCAAACTGGGCTCATGCAGTGTGATTGAAGCTAAGCAGTGAGCTGTGTACAGAGCTTCAGCTAGCTTGGGATCTTAGGTTGGAGAAGATTATTATTGAATCCGATTATAAGAATGTCATTGATATGCTTTCAAAATCGAATACTGAAAGAAGCAGTTTATTAGTCTAACAGATACAGAGGTTTTTATAGCTAAATTGGGAAACTAAACTTCAATATGTGTCTAGAGCTCAAAATAAGGTTACTGATGCGCTTGCCAAAGAGGGGTTAACCTCTACAAGGAGATTTTTTAAGTACCCTCCATATTTGAAGGCCATAGTTCACACTGAGTATTTGTGATTCAATTCCTACTGAGTTAGTTTTATTTTCGGGCATTTAGCCTTCTTGTATATATATAAAAAAAAAAGAAAAGAAACCGAAACAAGCTGTGTCCTCGGCAGATGTGCCGGGGCAATCTCAGTGTTACCCACCTTATCCTCCTTACAACACTGTTTATAGGTTTCACATTTGTCCCTTTACAATTTTATATCTTAAAAATACATCATCATTCAATGTTCAAACTTATAGTGCAGAAGGTTTTTATTTCTTGTGTTTATTGGGATTACCAATCTTTGACAATATTAACCTCATCTGAAGTTTTCGTCCTGTTGGGCCCAGTTCCACTATTCTTATTGTTTTTTCACAAAAATATTTCTTGAATCCCCATTCTTCCCGTGGTACCCAAAATTCGGGCCTCAAACCTGGGCCTTACCCAGCTGCCACATGTTGTTACCGGACTAATCTCTAACCAGCGCTCCCGAAAAATAAACTTCTCTTTTTTTTTTCTGGCCAGAGCAAAAAAGCAACAACAGAAATTGCTCAAATTTAACTAATGTGTAAGAAATACGAACTATCAGGGTGTGTTCGATTTTTATAAATTATTATTTTCTTATGATTTTAATTGTAGTATTTGGAGAGGTATTTTAATTCATGGGTAGACAAATTTTTGCCTAAGAATAATTAAAAGTTCACCATACCTGACACTGGTATCGCCTAAGAAAAAAAAAAGTTACTTTACTCTTACATCGTAAGTGAACCAATATTTTTCTAAAAAATTCTGTAAAAAAAAAACTAAAGTATATACTTTATCCGTGGGAGTATATTTAATATATTTATAAAAATATTGAAAAAAACTCCATTATAAACCATAATAACATTAATACAGTTTATTTTGAGTTATATGCAAATGTATAATGCTCACTATAATTTACATATTTTAAATAAAATATAAAAGTTGTAATAAGTTATAAAATCTATAAATCATAAATAATAGTATAATTTATCTTTTGAAAAATTGATAAAGAATAGTGTGACGCCACGTTTGTTATATTTATATTTTATACCACCATGTGCCATGCGAGCACGTTGATTCCTACGTCTAAACAATTTTAGAACAGATTCACGTGTTGTGCTAGCGCTATCTTCCCACTCCCAATCTTAAGCATTGTTTGGATTAACATTTACCAAACTGATTTTTATTCTAAATACAGTATTAAAAAACAGGTTTAAATATAAAAAAATCGATTTATTCAATGAATAAATATAAGAGCACTTAACTCGCGACTCGACCATGATGCGTGATTCCGTCTCAGCATAAACCCCAAATCGAAAAAGGAGGCGAGTGGGACCAGATCTGGTGAACTCTATCAATCGTTTAGCTGCGTGAATTGTGACTATGAACTCAAAGGTCATAGCCACTGTGCTTGCGGTCTTCTCCATAATATTTGCCTTCAACTCCGAACTATTTTTTGGGCCTCCTTCAATTCCGGGTTCCCAGGATCTGCTCCACACCGCTCAGATACTCCATGTGCCCGGAGCCGTCGGGCCGGAGAGCCTCGTCTTCGATAGCAACGGGGAGGGCCCGTACACCGGCGTCGCCGACGGACGAATTCTCAAATGGCAAGGAGAGGGTCGAGGCTGGACTGATTTTGCCTTCACCACTTCTAATAGGTAATTTGCCCTTCTCTTTTCATTTTTCTGAATTCCATCTCCTGCCAACTATTTCGTGCTAGTATTATTCGGTTTCAGCGTACAAGCCTCTCGACTCAGAAGTCTCATTTGATGCTGAGGAATTTTCCCTGGATTTATTTGTGTTTTGGGGGTGGGGTGTCCTACGAAGATAGTAGAGAAATTCATAATTCTGCAACTTTAGAGCATGATTCAAGCTTTGACCTGCGTGGGAACAAACTTTGTTAGCTGAGCGGGCCAAAAAAAGAAAGAAAAAGATCGGCCGGGGGCCATTAACTGCAACAGCGAACATAATTTTTTGGGTTCCAGGCAAGTGCATCGAACTTAGAAAAAAAAAACCACACATACACACGGAGGGACAATATTAGTTTCTTGGGCACTTTTTTACTTTTTACCAAAATTTCTAAAAATTGGCAACAAAACTTAGCCTGATTCATTTGCACTACAAGCCAGAAAATTTTCTGAAATAGTCAAATTTATATTTTTCAAAAATTATTATAAAATTTTCAAGTATTTAAATCAATGAAGAAATATATTATATATCCCATAAATACTCTTACTTATTACTGGGATATATTTCTTCGTTACTTTTTATACTTGATATTATATTACTAGCTGCCCTCTTTTTTTAAAGCTTCTATTAATAATTTTATATAAATTCATGAAGTTGATTAGACCTAATTATTTTTTATAAGATTTCAAAATTAATCTAAAAAAGTCACGTTTTAGAAGAGTTTGATTAATTTGTTAAAAGGTTCAATAGTTATGTTAGGCAAAAAAAATTAATGTTTTTTCTAAACCATCTCGCCAAAAAAAACCAGAGGGAGTATTTTCTTTCTGAAATTTATACAAAGCTTATCCGAAAAACAAAAATCTTACGAGTTAGAAGAGGCGAAAAACGGAAAAAAGAGTAGAAGGGACGCCCGTTAGGCGTTAGGTACTTGGTAGAGAACTCGAAATGTCAAAAGCCCAACGGGTTAGGTAGATTGGGGTGGAGTTTTATTTATTTTATGGGGTCAGCCGAAGCCAATTCATTCATATTTGTAATTTGATCCATAAATTATGTCTTTGTTTATGCTGTACGGTAAAAGATTATGTTATGCATGCTTGGTGGATAAGAATATAGCAGACTTGATATGTAACTATTACTACATGACTATATTTGGATATGTTTGGGCTAATAATTCAAAGTGAATGTTGAATTGTGTGCTTTTTATCACTGTTCTTTTTTTCCGGTCGAGTTACATGGGTAATGCTCTTTCTTATGCAATGATCCACGTTTTAAATGTAACGCATGATTTTACTGTATTGCTTTTGAAGGACGGAATGTACACGTCCATTTGCACCAGAATTGGAGCATATTTGTGGGAGGCCACTTGGACTGAGTTTTGATAAGAAAAGTGATCTGTACATTGCTGATGCCTACCTTGGCCTTCAAGTCGTAGGACCAACAGGTGGTTTAGCCACCCCTTTGGTCACGCAAGTTGAGGGCCAACCCTTGCGCTTCACCAATAGCATGGACATCAGTGAGGACGAAGATGTCATTTACTTCACTGATTCTAGCACTGCCTTCTACAGAAGGTAATATATTTCTTCCTACACCCCTCTGGCATGATCCAATACATTTATGACATAAGGGATAAGTAAACGGTGTTCCCTGCTGATGATGTAAAACTCTTTGAGGAATATATATTGCTTCTTTTGTCAGAAACCTGACTTGCCTCCCATGAAAAACTACTTTAACTTAGCATGTGAATATGTGATGTTCAACATGATTTTGGGGGCTTTTTGTTTAAAAGTTACTTTAAAGTTGAAGCAATTTCTGACTTCTAGCTTTTCCCTTTTCTTTATATTTGAACCTTTTGAAATTGACTTCTCAATTACATTATCTGACTTTACCCTAATTTCAGTTTACAAAAATTAGTTAAGATAAAAAGTCACTTTTGCCAATGTTAATCTAAACAAGTTGGTTTTCTTAGACAGAAAAATTCATGTCTCTAAACCGTGTGGAGCTTTTGTTTGCAGGGAATTCATGAGTTCAATTCTTAGTGGGGACAAGACTGGTCGATTAATGAAATATGATAAGTCAACCAAAGAAGTGACAGTGTTGATGAGGGGGCTTGGTTTTGCCAACGGAGTTTCACTGAGCAAAGACGGTTCATTTCTGGTGGTGGCAGAAACCTCTGCACGCAGGATCCTCAGGCTCTGGCTTCGTGGACCTAAAGCCGGTCAAGTAGACACATTTGCTGAGCTTCCCGGTTTGCCAGATAATATAAGAAGGAACTCAAAAGGTGAGTTTTGGGTGGCTTTTCATGCAAAAGCAAGTCCTTTCGCCAGATTGGTTTCTTCAAAGTCATGGGCTGGAAATGCAATGCTAAATCTTCCACTCAACTTCAAACAACTGCACGCATCGTTCACTGGGTGGAAGCCTCACTCCTCTATTATAAAGCTGAGTGACAAAGGAGAAATTTTGCGAGTGTTGGAAGATTGTGAAGGAAAAGCCTTGAGGTTTGCTAGCGAAGTGGAGGAGAAGGATGGGGAAATTTGGATTGGTTCAGTGTTAATGCCCTTCATCGGCATTTATAAGCTATGAGTATGACACTGTAACTGTCCATCATTGAAGTGTGCGTCGCATTAAACTACCGTGTCTACGTATATTACTCTAAATTTTAGCTTCTCGAGATCTTCAACACTGTAGGAATTATTTTTTGTGAGGTTGCAGTTGGTTTGGTATAACAAATTTGTTGGTGTATTTGCTATGGATAAGTAAAAATACAGGGTGAATGATGAAGATGTTAAGTGATGCGATTAGGAATTTGGATGATTCATGTGGAACGCATGTTTTTGTCAAGATGGGCATAAATACAGGATGACGGTTGAGCAAATCATCGTCAAGATTCGAGGCAGGTAGAGCGTTGATGTCTTTAACATAAAAGTTACTTGTAGTATTAAAATGTTGTTTCCATCATTGGAAATATCGTCATTTAATTTCCATGTATTGATTGAAGTCTCTTGTTTGTACGGTGGGAGTTATTAGTATAAAGAGAACCTGCAATAGAGGGGATCACACTCATTTAATTAACAATCAACTGCAATTTACAACCCCTCTTAGTATTATATTCTCTCTCTCTCTCTCTCTCATCAGCGATGATGAAGCCACGGCTGTACTTGGTGGCGGCGACCGCCGTTGTTGTTGTGGCCTCTGCTTGGTTCGCCGCCCATCAGGATACCGAGAGGCCAATCCATGTTGGAGAGGCTTGGCCACACGAGGTTGTTCCATTAATGGAGAATATCGGTGTTGTAGGACCGGAGAGCTTCGCCTTCAGCCCCGACGGCCAAGGCCCTTACACCGGCGTCTCCGATGGCCGTATCGTCAAATGGGATCAGAATGAAAGACGTTGGGTGAATTTTACGGTCACTTCTCCACCCAGGTGACCTGTCTCCATCTCTCTAACACATGCACACAAGCACTCGTTAAGGTCTTGATAGATAGTATATATTTTGGTTGGTTGATGCATACATACGAGACCATGAACCGTTTCTAATTTCTTTTTGTTTTGAGAAAAATTTGGCAATTGAGAAATGAAAGGACGAAGTGAATGGTGTGAATACGGATGGAATGTGGCACAGGGAGGGAAGACGAAACGAGGGCGTGTTAGATTAGAACGGTGGCATGTGGGTGACCACTGCTTTCCAGCCCCACGTGTCCCCTGGATGCGTTTCGGAGCCCTCGCTCTTTCATTTATTTATTTGTAAGGAAAACTATATTAGATGCTAAATTTTTAATTTATTATTTATATTTTTTTTAATTAAATTTTTAATTTTATTCTGTTAACACTATTAACTCATGTATAGAGATTAATTGTGTTAACAGAATAATAGATTAATTATGTTAATAGAGTAAAATTAAACTATTTATTTAAGAGAAAAATACATAAGTACTAAATTAAAAATTTGGCTAAGATGTCCTTTTTGTTTTTATTTCCAAAGTTTTGATGAAATTGGTTTGCCATTCTGCAAGGGCCACCCCTCTGAGTGTGCCCTGTACAGTGTATTGTACACTAACAAGAACAAACGAGAGAAGCTAGTTATAACGGCTGTTACAGCTAGTACACGTGAAATGCATGTGAGCCTTGTCTAAAAACTGCGTGTGAGAGGGCAGTCCCATAAAAAGCAAGCAATACAATTATTACACACAACCTAAAATAGAGTGATTCTGAATTCTAAAATTGAATGCTGGTAACTAATAGCATGTGAGCAGGACGTGGATCAAGTTCCACTAGAAACTGACAATGTCATAGGTTGGGTTTGGCAGAGAAGGATGCGGAGGAACCTCGTACGAGGATCATCGCAAAACAGAGCATAGATGTGGTCGACCGCTGGGGTTGTGCTTCAGCCCAAGCGGTGATCTCTACATCGCCGATGCTTACTTTGGCCTTCTTGTTGTTCCCTCCAATGGAGGCATCCCCACTTGCATCGCATCTCAAGTACAAGACACTCCCTTGGCCTTCACCAACAATTTGGATATTGATCAAACCACTGGAGTCGTTTACTTCACCTCCAGTAGCTCCATATTCCACAGAAGGTATATACTAGTATATGTTCTGATTCTGACTTTGTTACAGTAATATGTTCAATCCATCTCACAAAGATTTACGTTTGATCAATATAATGGCATGATGAAAAATGCAGGGATTACGTTTCTCTGATACTTAGCAGAGATGAAACGGGGATGGTGATGAAATATGACCCAGAAAGCAAACATGTGAGTGTTGTTGTGAGGAATGTGTCGTTTGCAAATGGAGTAGCTCTGAGCAAACATGGTGAGTATATTCTAGTGGTAGAGACGAGCAAGTGCAGAGTACTGAGGTATTGGCTGGCAACACCAAAAGCTGGAACCTTGGAGGTGTTCGCTGAGCTCCCAGGTTTCCCAGACAACATTAAACGCAGTCCGAGAGGGGGATACTGGGTTGGAATCTTTGAGAGACAAGAGAAACTTTCTCGTTGGATTCTGTCTTATCCTTGGATTGGGAAAGCCATGCTTAAGCTCCCTTTGGATATCACAAAATCATATTCGTATTTGACGAAGGTGAAAGGCAAAGGTGGATTCGCGATCCGGTTGAGTGAAGGAGGCGAAGTAGTGGAGATGGTTGGAGGTAAGGGGAGAGGGAGATCAGTGAGTGAAGTGGAAGAGAGGGATGGGACGTTATGGGTGGGATCCGTGGATGCTCCTTTTGCTGTCAAGTATCAGATTCCTGTTGCACGTGGACTGTAATAACAAAGATACCCTGTAGTGTTGATTCTATATTTACACGAATAATTCAGGTGTTTTAGGCGACCATTAAAAAGTTGGTATCCTGGACAAGTTATAATAGATTGGACATGCACGTTCTCGGGTGTCCTTTCTTTTCGGGCAATGAAACCTATAAAGAAGTCCGTTGTGTAGAGAAAAAGCGGCTCTTCGTTTATCAAAATATACAGTTATCCCCTTTCCTTTCTTCTTCTTCTTCTGGATGTTAAAGTGAGAATCTCATTCCTTTATCAGTCAAAAATATGAATAATTAGCAACAGAGTTTGAATAGATTAATTTTTTATAATATAATGAATGAATGTTTTAACCTCTATTAATAAAAATATTTATTTTTGTTTTTTTATAACATCTCGAATAGAATTTGAAACAATTATAGAAAATCCACAATCTAAGTATACTGGATACTTTTGTAAGGACTCGATACATGATCTGTGTTTTTCTTTTCTTTTTACGTTTTAAGAGGTATTCCAAGCGAGAGTTAAGCACTAATTCATTTCAACAGTGCAGAAACATGCAAATGTTTAATATGCATGAGAGAACCGATAGAATTACATTTGAATGGGAGAATTATCAGAAAGTGCAAGCGTGAGTAAATTTAAATTGATGCAAAAAATAAGAGTGAATTTCGAGATGTGATTTTTCCATTACCCATCTATTTTTTTGCTCTATTTTTGAGCTTCCTTCTCCGTTCCTAGCAATTTATATGTGTATAAATTTTGTATTATTCATTCAATATATAAACAAGGGAGTGCAATGGAAGAATAAAAAAGCTTGATCTATACTTCTTTAGGGGAAGTTATAAGCTGAGAATGAAAACGAATCCGTGTATGCAAGTTCGCGTGTATTTTCATTGCCGGTAAGCCTTGAAAGAGGTTCTTCGTGGATAACAACATGTGGTTCTTAATTTGACAGAGTACGGTGGGGCCGAAACATCTTTTTTATGGGGTTAAGGTAGGAATCCCACCTTCTAAATCATTTTTAAAATAAGAATAAGTTTATTAATTAAATGTGTCCCGCATTTCTTATACCAACGAGCACTAAAGAAATTGGGATTTATGGAATATATAGATGCGCCAGTTTCCTTTATTATTATTATTATTGAAATGTATACGCAGTTAGTTCGGAGCTATGAACTACGGGTGCACGAAAGTTGGAGGGCTAAAATTAATTTTAACATTCTCTACAAACAAAAATGAACACTTTTTTTTTAAAAAAAAAAAAAGTGTAACATGGCCCCTGCTTGCCCCATGTCCCTGTTCCCAGCTTTTATTGTTGCTTGAAAAAATTACATGAAAGGATCATTGGGTGGAAGGATAAGTTATGATCATTAATTGTGAAGTGGTATGATAACGGATGTGCTAATTTAATTTAATATGGCCATGGGAACATGACGTGGGCCCCGCTAAGGAGAAAGAGGAGAAGCGTATTTTTCAAGGGGTGGGCCCCACCGCTCGCTCTTCATATGGTTTTATCCAATCAATATCTCGTTTTCTTTTTTCTTTTTTTGTTTGGGTTGTTCTAGATATAGATAGAGCCCTTCATTTGATTTGGTGCTCCGCCAATCAAATCATTTTAGACTTTCGTGGTTTGCATTAAACGCTCACTTCTTCCCATAATAAATCAAAATAAATATATATAATATTTATGGCAGAAATTTGTAAGCCACTCCTCTCTAATCGTGTCTTCCCATGAAAGTGAAATATGGCTTTGAATTTCGATAGTTCATGATTCGCGCCTGTGTTCTCGATTATCCTTCTCGCATTTGGTCCCCCATGCCCGATGCCCGCTTATCTTCGAGCTTTATCCATTTTTCACAACGCATTAATCATCTTAATGCAATACCTAAGTTTTCAACAACATTATATTCATCCCAACACATTGAATTAGCTATTAACTTCGTTTCTATATCAGGCTCAAACCAACTTTATCCAAGCTTCCTCTCTTTCAAGACGTTGTTAATGGATGTTTTTTTCAATATAATTCATTTCGAAACTCATCCCGCACAATAGTTTTACTTCTTTTAATAAATATATTTTTTATAATTTAAATTTATATTATCTTTTTTAGATTAGTAATGCCAATTTAACAAATTAATAGACAATTTGTTAGTTTAATGATTAATTTTAAATGTTCAAAATGTTCAAATTAAGATTTAGAATTCATGGAAATTATCCATGCATAACTTGAATTTTTAAAAAGTGTGTGTATATATAATAAAATTAAAAAATACAGTAACATATTTCCAAACGCATGGGAACTTTAGTCGCTTTACGCTCCTGTGCTGCGCCACGTAAGTATTGTAAAATTCAAAATAAAGTAAAATAACCGTAACGGGAGTGATAACAATGCGTGATTAAAAAAGTACCCACCGAACCTAATAATCAAATGAGTGACATGAAAATGACTGATAATGATGTGCAATAGAGTAAATATTTAAAAAAGTAGGGTAGGCAATTAAAAATCTAAAATCAGACGTGGCAGGGTTTGAAAAATTGAAGCTTGGTGGCGGCAATGGACTACGGTTAGGGAGGATAAAGCCAAAGCAAGCGTTGGTGTTGCCGAGCTGAGTAAGGACGCAATCCCAACAAATCGGGACAAGAGGGGTGGCGGTCCCCACTTGTCGATGTGGTCCATGCTGACCTGGACTCATCTCCGCCTCGCTATTTGCCACCTCATCATTTCCACTACTCTCTCTTCCTTCCATTATTGCCCACGACACGCCACGGACTTCAACATATACAAAATTTAGAGAGAATTGTATTTAATCTTGTAGAAAATAATTCATTATAATTTTTTAAAAATATTAAACAACTGAATATAGTATTAAGGGATCTAAAGATAATATATTTAAATTATAAAATGACACAATTACCCATATTATAATGAAACATGAATATTACCACCACCTAAAGTAATTGTAACAAAATAATTATATTATTTTATAATTTAAATATATTATTCTCAACTCTCTGACTATTTAGTTGTTATTTGATAATTTTAGGATATTTTTTTATAATTAATTACCTTCCATGTAATTTTAGAATAATTCTCCTAAAAATTATTAAGTGTAGATCTCAAGCAACTCGTTTTCCAAAATTCCTAATACCGCATGAGATGTATTTAATCAACATTTTAACATATCATATGAAAACTAAAAAAATAATATTTTTTTATTAGCCACAAGATATGTTCTATGTTTAAGTCCCCAAGTGATAACTAATATACCACACCCGCATAGTTTAAAAAGTTATATTATGTGTCAATTTAGTTTGAACTTAAACTTTAATTTTAAAAAAAATTATGACCTAAATTTTAGTTTGATAATTTTAAAATAAATAATTATATTTATTTAAAATAATGGTTGAATTAGATCATGATTTTAAACTGTAGTTTTAAATAAATTTCTAAAAATAAATTATAAAATAGTAAAAGAGTTTATGAAATATTTAATCTGACACTCTGTCTCTTCTATTATCTCTCTTATTCTTTTTTCTGTCGTCGTAGGTCACCGAATCTTCTCTCATTTATTGTTACTGCTACTCCTCCATTGCTAGTCCGTGCTGCTCCTCTATCACTGGAGAAGAGGAGCGAGTGAGTGCCACTTAAAGAGGAAGTCACCGTCTGTCGCTAGGTCGTTGTCTAGCTCCATCGTCTCGTGGGTTGCTGGCTAGCTTCGATCAGTAGTCTTCGATATCTTCCTTCGTCGAGCTTCGCTGTCTTCATCTTCCCCGTGTCAGGATGTCATCATCACGTTTTCATCTCCTCTATCGTCGTCGTCATTTATAAAAGAGAGAGATGATGCTAATAGGATATGCATAATTGATCAATTGTTTTAATATCGTATTATTTTTAGTAATTTGTTAATTATAAGAATATTTCTGATAATATTATCTAAATAATCATTTATTTAGAACTATATATTTTTTTTCATTCAAGCTTTTTCCAATAATTTTTTTTTCTGAAAGTTGTCTACAACCTTTTTACCCTATGAAAAATATCTACAACAATGAGAGCTCCACGTGCCAATAAAGTCTAATTTTAAGAAATCATGATTCGAGATAAATATAAATTTTATGACTAAAAATGTTAAATATACATTCACCATTAAGAAAAGCCATTTAAGCAGACCGTCACATTATTTATATCCACATATAATATTGGGGACAATATTTAGTGCCTCATTTTAATTTTTTTAATTTTAATCCTTATAATTTTAAGTTATAGATTCTGATCATTGGGTAAAATAATCAAGTATTTTAGACAGAAATAAATTTAAAAGATAAAAATATATAATTTAAAATAATAAAAATTAAAATTAAAATAAAGATAACGAGAGAACGATGAAATATTGTGTTAACTCTAGGGGTGTTTACGGGACGGGTCAGGACCGGGACAACCCCGTCCCGTGTCCCGTCCCGATACAGTACACGGGACGCAAAATACGTCCCGTGTCCCGTCCCGTCCCGAATTTGTCCCGGTCCTGACGGGACCGGGACGGGACGGGGCGGACCCGAAATTATTTTTTTTAAAAAAATATATTATAATAAAATCATCTCAATAAATTATTCCATATAAAATGCCCCAGCAACTTACTCGAAATACCAACATTTCTCCTTGATATAATATAATAACTTACCCATATAAGAGAAAAAAAAAGTAATAGTAAAAAAGAATAGAAATATCAATATAAAAATATCTGTATAAGAATAAATATATATATAAGAGTGGGAAAGATAGGATAATGTAAATTTTTTTAAAAAAAAAAAAATCGGGACGGGACGGGATTCCCGAGGGACGGGCCGAAACCTGTCCCGTCCTGAATATCAATCTTGTCCCGTCCCGGTCCATTTCAGGACGGGACGGACCCGTCCCGAAATCCCCAGGACCAGGTCGGGACACTCGGAACGGGACAAGGTTGGACACCCCTAGTTAACTCTATAATATTTTCTTTCTTTATTTCTTTGAAGAAAAAGAGAAAACATGCGCCTTTATCACATCACGCATCCCGAGTATTATATTAAGGTCTGATGAGCCGGGGATTCACATAATTTGTACGCAATTTTGACCCGGTCATCAGGGCCAACCTTATATACATTTCCTAAATACCATATAAGTCCCGGATCATTTCCACTGTGAGACGACTTCTCTCAGGCCTTTCGTGTCGTCCTCTGGCTATCACTTCCGTGGGATGCCTGGAGTTCCCAACGAAGCATGAGATATTAACAACAAAATTACAACAATCACACAGAGTTAGCATCTCAAATGTGATGAAATCATGGCTTTAATGGCTACGAGAACGAAGGTCGCGAGAGTTCTCACTGCTCTTTCTATTCGCGCGCCAAATTCGAGATCAGGGTCTGGCTGCTTCAACCCATTTGGCGCGCTCCAAAAGTTCTCTTCCCCTTATGCTTCCGTCGCTCTGACTACCGAGGAATCAGAAACGACTGGTTCGCGATGCATGGGGTTGGAGGCATTGGAAGTGAAGGATTATGAGGATTACAGGAAGTCCCGGTACGGTGACATCACTCACAAGGCTGTTCTTGTTGATGCCGTTGGCACTCTTGTTGTCCCCTCTCAACCCATGGCCGAGGTTGGTTTACTCTCTTGTATATCATACAACGCACGACTTTCTGGGCTGTGCCCATTATTTTCTGAGTTTGTGCAGTGATTCTTCAAATTTAGTGCGGCTACTACTTTCTTGTTCATTCCCCATCGACGTGCTTGAGTTCTGATTGTTAATGAATTCATTCGGTTGTTGCATTGTAGATATATAGAAAGATTGGGGAGAAGTATGGGGTAGAATACTCGGAGGATGAGATTTTACACCGATACAGAAGAGCTTATGGGCAGCCTTGGGGCAGATCTCGGCTCAGGTGCGTATCATTTTTGTGAGATGATAATCTTATTTTGGGTTTTACCCCCTCGGGTTTACTGATGGATATGTTCATATCATTTAATACAGCCTAAAATTTGGTCATTTATTGCGAATTGGTTTTGTGGAATGAATTTCTTGTGATCTGTTTGGTCTACAACATTTCTCTGCCTAATATTTGTTCCTTTCTATTAGGAGGCATGGGGGGTGACTTTTATAATCCTCCTGTATTTTTCGAATTTAGATCCTTTTGAGTTAAAAAAGAAAAGAAAAGAAAAAAGAATTTTGCCTAATATTTTGAGTTTTGCTCCATAATTTAGCATACATTACAAGGTTGCATTGAACAAAGATCACTTCAGAATGGACTAATTGTGTTTTTATTTTAGCTTTTGTTGGGCGTTCTTACCCGTTCTAATGGCTTTGGCCATTTTATTAGCGTGACCACTTAATTAATGACCGTTGTCTCCACTGCAAGATCCTTCTCAGTTGCTTCTTCTTACAAAAATTTAAGATCATGTTATCTTGAAGAAGAGGATCGTTATGACTTATGATTAATGACAAACCTGTCTTGGGAGAAGTTCTTGTATCCGCAAACTCCATTTTTCAGGGAACATAAATAACCAAGACCCGTGATTCAACATATTACTATATTATATGCAGAAGTTCTTGTATCCGCAAACTCCATTTCGCTATATCCTCTAGCATATTATGCGGAACTCACTTTTATTCTGGGCTTTAGAAAGTACTAGCCTACGTGCCACTTGTTGGCTTTTGACTTGTGAAAGGGTATTTTTTAAATGTGAAGTGAATTTAGGGTTTGACTGAGGATAAACTTTTGTCTTTTCTCGTAACTTACATTAATTGCAGCTGGAAATGTAACTAAGCACTCAACCTTAGAGACAATCAATCTACTATCATCTTTGGTTTTATCTGAAACTCTAGTTCTTTCTCAATTGCAGATATGTTAATGACGGCAGGCCCTTCTGGCAATACATAGTCAGTTATTCCACTGGCTGTTCTGATTCTCAGTACTTTGAAGAACTTTATAACTACTACATGACAGATAAGGTTAGATCTTTTAAAAAACCATTGATATTATTGTGATTTTATGCAACCTTTAGGTAGCATCCTTTTGATTTTTTCCTATCTATGATTCATAGGCATGGCACCTCTGTGATCCTGAGGCTGAAAAAGTGTTCAAAGCAATTAGGAAAGCTGGTGTGAAGTTGGCTGTTGTGTCAAATTTTGACACTAGATTAAGACCTCTACTGAAGGCATTGAACTGTGATAACTGGTTTGATGCAGTAGCAGTATCAGCTGAGGTAGCACAAGTTTCTTTTCTTTATTTTTGAATTAGTTTGTGTTGGAAGCAGGTTCTCCCGCCCCCTTCTTTATCCCACGACTGCTTGCTACTTTGTTGATCGTCATAAACAATCAAAGGCATCTATCTTAAACTTTCCAAAAAGAAATGGTGGCAATGAATACCCATTCTTTGTCTTACATCTTGCCGCTTGATCCTTCAAATGAGGTCGCCTCAGTCTGGTGCTAACTCCTGCCTCCTTGTCACAGTTAGCTGTGTTTGGGCATGATGTAATGTGCTTGTGCTAACCTGATCTGACTACCCTTAAATTCCTCATTCTTTCATTCTTCAATCTTTCCTCACATGATTTGTCAGAATGTTTGTGGAGATAAGTTCTGGGTTTGTTTTGTTCCGACACACATCCACCTCCATTTACTCCTCCTTTGACCTTTTTTTCCTAGTGTAATATATATCAACTCTTCTTATGCTCATTGAACCAAACGAGACAAATCCTACTCAAGAGTTTATGAGCCAAGAGAACTAGAAATTGTAGCAGACCCAGTATGCATACATGCAGAGCAAGGCATGCTATGTGCATGAGACGACCTAACTACCTACTATACTTGGACTAGTTCTTTCCCAAAAGCCTGCTAAAGGGTAATGCCATCAGGTGAATTACAAGTCACCATGTACTCCACATCATCTTGTCAAAATAAAGGGAGACACATGCGTCTATCTCTTGATTGGAATGATATGCATCAAGCTCTTCCACTCCAGCCAATCCCCCAACACCCAAAAAAAAAAAAAAACTAAAGGAAGGAAATAATAGATGGTCTAGTGAAAAACTTCATTGCATCCTACGAAATTCAAAACTCCACTTCCTTAGGTCACACAAAGCAAAGCATGATCTCTGTGAAGAATACCCAAAGGAGATTGATGCAGAGGATTTTTTTTTTTTCCTTTTTGCCAGACACTTTTGGGCATAAAATTTATGTTATGTGCTCACCCACTCCTTTACACTACATATTTATGATTTCTGAATTTCTATGTGATGATGGGTGGATATCTCTTTGTCAAACAGGTTAAGGCAGAGAAGCCAAATCCAACCATATTTCTTAGAGCATGTGAGCTGTTGGGAGTAAAACCTGAGGATGCTGTTCATGTTGGGGATGATCGTAGAAATGATATATGGGGTGCTAGAGATGCAGGCTGTGATGCCTGGCTTTGGGGAAGTGACGTTCATTCCTTTAGGGAGGTATGTTAGCATCATCTCACACGTAGTTCTGTATGCTATTTATTGGAGCTCTTCTGATATACAAGAAACAGAAAATAGCGAATCAAAGACAACACAGTTCGCGAGGAAACAAAAAAGTGGGGTGGGGGGTTGATTTATCTGAGGGGAAACGATTAAGTTTGCGTAGAGATGATCCTTCCACAGTTTTTTTCATCATCACTGAAAGCTCTTCCGAGGGTTGAAAGTGCTGATGATAGCCAATTTCTAATTTTAGGAAATTATATATTTCTTGCGTTTTCAGTTATAATTAGGCCTGCAAATACTTAAGTGGCTCTGATATTTTTGCTGATGCAGGTAGCACAGAGAATTGGGGTCCAAGTTTGATAGATTAAATCAAGCCTAAGTTGAAGAATGCTTATAAATATGCATGTTTAATGAGGTTGTATATGTTCAGCTAATTTTAGTTAATTTTCAAAGTATAATATGGTTATGTGGGCCGGTATGTAACTCCCATGGGCCAGAAATGGAAAACGCAGGAAGAAGTTTCCATCTTTCAAGATGTTCATTGGGCCGAAAATATTTACTTGTGGGGATTGTGTGAAGGAATTAAGTGTGTTTGGAACCAACGGGGGTTGGTCCGAGTGGTAAGCTGCTCGGTATCGTTTAAGCGAGGTCTCGAGTTCGAGCCTTGGCGTACGTAAAAAATTCCCATTGGGAGACTCACCTACCATAGCTAGGTGTGCGACGCGGGTCGAATCCGGATGTAGTCGAGGCAAAGCTCCGGTGAACCGGGTGGGCAACAAAAAAAAAGTGTGTTTGGAATTAACGGGGGTTGGTCCGAGTGGTAAGCGGTTTGGTATCGCTTAAACGAGGTCTTGAGCTCAAGCCTTGACATATGCAGAAAATTCCTGTTGGGAGACTCACTCACTGTAGCCAGATGCGCGACGCAGGTGGGATTTGTATGTAGTCGGGGCAAAGCTCCGGTGAACCGGGTGGGCAACAAAAAAAAGTGTTTGGACAATCTATCATCCGTGGGTTTAACTGGCGAAGGGGTGAGACATGCGATTATTTGAAACGTGTTCGAACTCTGGGGAGTACTATTTTGTTGTGGTTCTAGTCGCAGCGCTTGATGAGGTATTCTAGCTCCTGGGTGCCTAGGTTTATGCTTGAGGGTAATAGACAGCTCGTCTTGCCTGATATTAGTATCCATTAGGATGAAAGGAGACTTGCAATTGCAACGTTGTGGCTAGGTATTTTATAGATGTTAGTTAATTTCACAGGTAATTACTATGAACCGAAGAACGCTAGGCAAATGAGAAGCGAAAATGGGAACTTCTGGAGAGAAAAGGGGGTTAAGGTGAGCAACCGGTCTCTCAACTGATTGGGCCTGTCAGCCCGATTGAAGTTTAAATGTTAAAAGCATCTTATAAAAACAAAAAAAATGTGAAAAGCCTCCCGCATCCATTAATTTATTTATCACGGAGACAATCCCCGCATTAATTAAGAAGTATAGATGCATTAATTAAGGATTGGATTGTTAAATAGAATAAGGGATCTCTAATAAATATAATTCATAATGATGATGCATATTACTATTTGGTGTATAATAATTTAATTGATGATTGATATAATTAGTGAAATAATTGGAAAAGAGGAATAAAATTTACATCTGATTGATAATATGACAGAAGGATGCGGTTCCAATAAATGAGCCTCAGACGCTGACTTCTCAGTCAAACTACAATGCCTTGTTTGTTTTGCAAGAATAGCTATACTGAATTACTAATTTGACCCCCTAATTGCCTTGTTATGGAAAAATTATGATTATGGTTATGATTTTGAATAAAAAAAATTAAAATAATTTTATGCCGATTAAAAATAATTTCTGAATTAGAAAACTAAATTTTATTTTATGCATATAAGTAAATATTTATGTTACTGTTTTAATTACATAAACTCAAAAATAAGTTCATAATTATTTCAATAACAAAAAATAAAAAACTCAAATTAAAGTAATTCTATTAAACATATTTTATAGAAATAAAACATATTGATATCTTGATGATTATGGGCTTGTTTGGATAGGATTTTGAAAAAGGGCTTATGGACAACTTATGGAAAAGGACTTTTGGAGAAGAGTTTATGGAAAAAAAGTGATTTTGAATAAATAGGTGTTTGGATAGTTATTTTTAGAATGACTTTTATGGTGGTAAATTATCAAAAAGGGTATGTTTTGATTTAAAGTAAGAGAGAGGAGGGAGTTAGAGAAAAGAGAAGAGAGAGGAGAGAAGGAAGAGAGGAGAAAGGAGAGAGGGTGTAAGAAAAAGTAGGAAAGAGGAGAGAAAGTGTAAGAAAAAGTAGGGGTAAGATAGTAATTGGATAGTCCATAAGTGCTTTTACTGTTGAAAAAGCTATTTTAAATAGCTTATTCAAAACCATGGTTTTAAACCATAGTTTTGTCCAAAAGTACTTATGGACAAATAAGCCTGTTTGTTTTGAAATTTTCTCAAACCGAAATTTAGGCCAAAAATCTTTTTAAAATCGCGATTTGAGTGTTTTTCAAACACACCCTGTTGCTTATTAGGCCAGTGCAGCGGCAAAGAAATACAGTAATATTTCTAAACTTAAAAAATACGGGTATAAATAAAATTTAATCCAAACAGGAAGCCAACTGGCAAGCGGCAAGTTTAAGCAAAGGAATATTAGGCGGGAAAAGATTTGAACTGTGACCTGGGAAGACAAACGGCCGTCACTTTCTCGTCCGGCAGCGCATCCACGATATCTGACTATTGCGGGTACTGTTCTTTCCAACTCATTTTTTCATGGAGAGAATACACGTCGCCGTCCGGTCAAGGCCACTATCCTCCGAGGATGCCAAGACCAGCCCTCGGAGAATTTCCGGCAATTCCATCCTCATCCCTAACCACTCGACCAAATTTGAATTCGGTATACTCCTCTCTCTTCCTTCACCACTGTATTTTGAGTCTTGTTAGCTTGTGTTTGAGTTTTTCTTTATTTTTTACCTATTACGCTGCGCAGATCAAATTTTCCGGGAAGATTGTAACACGTTTCAAGTATATCAAGCTTGCACCAAGGACATAGTTGCCGCTGCTGTTCGTGGGTTCAATGGTATTCTCAATTTATATACAACAAATAATTTATATATTGCTACTATTATATATTGCATACTTGGTTCTTTGTTCCATAATTTTGTTGCCTCTCAAGTCCTTGACCTCATGGAATTAGGAGAACTAACAGTGTCGGTGTTGGTATGTCTCTCTACTTTTCCCTTTTTATGCTTTTTGTCTGCTTGTCTATCTTCCTTCCCTCTAGAAAATGAATCTCGTTGTACAATATTCCATATTCTTGATTATCATTTTCTTTATTTCTAGAATTTAGTGGATGTTGCTGGTTCAGAACGTGCTGCAAAAACTGGAGCTGAAGGTGTGCGTCTCAAAGAGGGTTCCCACATAAACAAAAGCTTAATGACTTTGGGAACTGTGATTAATAAATTCAGTGAAGGTGCTGAGAACCAAGGGTAAGTTTGAATTATTATCAAGCTGTTCACATTTCCTGTAGAAAATGAAAAGAAAAATCTAATATTTATTGCCTTGGTCATGTTCCTTATCGAGATAGCAAACTTACACTATAAAAGAATTAAATAGAGTATCTCTTTCAACAAAAATTTGTTTTATACACAATTTTTTTAGAAGAGGTTGGGCTCACCCACGATTTAAAAGCAGGGCGAAGTCTCTCTTCCACCTAAGCAATACCAATGTCGGGCAGGACGAGCAGTCTAATACCCTCAAGTGTAAACCTAGGCACCCAGGAGCTAGGATACCTCCTTAATCGCCGCGACTAGAACCACAACAAAATGATAATCCCCAGGGATCAAACACGCTCTAAATAGTTACATGTTTCACTTTTTCGCCAGTCTTTCGACAAATTTTTTTTGTCGCCCACCCGATTCACCAGAGCTTTGCCCTGACTACATCCGGATTCGACCCGTGTCGCGCACTTAGCTATGGTGGGTGAGTCTTCCAATGAAAATTTTCTGCATACGCCAAAGCTCGAACTCGAGATCTCGCTTAAACGATACCGAGCCGCTTACCACTCAGACCAACTCTCGTTGGTAACAAAATTTTTGTTTCCACAAGTAGCCTCAATCATACTGAACATTGGCCTTAGGCCCAAAATGAGCTCACATTGAATGTAGAAGTGTATAATTTTTCTGCTTATTGATTTAATTTCAGTTATTACTAACAAACTGTTAGTTGAGGTGGTAAGAGGCTTTATCTCTATAAAGAGAAGAACATATTAGAATGCTAAGAAACGTATTTGTTAGGAAAAGTAAAATTTTTATGTATACTAAGCCTCGAAAGAATAGAGATACCCTTCACTTAAAAAAAAACAGTTGTTCAAGGTTTCAATTCAATCGCTTAACATTTGAAAAAACAAGAAGAGGATATTGCACGGGGAGTAAACAAAAATAATGATGAATGTGCGTAATGAACCTGCTGGGACTAAACTAGAAAAAAAAAACAGAGAGGGAAAGCATGCAAATTAAATCTCAAAACTGTGGCATCCATTAAGGAAAATCATGCGATCAAGTAAAGCTGGAGACAATAGCCACGGAAATTGACCTTGGAGTAAGTAAGTGGATGCAAATTAAGGATGGAAATAAAAAAAAATGTGTTAAAGACGGGATGTATCACTGACCTGATCAATTTGATTAAAGTTAAGATAAATTAAGTAAATAATTATGAATAATCAACGCTATATGTGCATGCACACTCACTAAAAAACATGTCCTTCTTTTCATGCATGCGTTCCATGAGAATATAGTTCAATCGAACTTTGAAAGCTTCTCCATAGGCAATGATTGCGTGTTTGAAGTTACCCTTTTCTCTTTATGCGTTGTTTTTATCTTTTGAGGGTGGAAAACGGATTCTCTACGATGCACACACAACTTTAAGGATTCGGTGGGAATACAATTACACAACACAATTCTCACAACACCACGTCATGTCTATGAGATATTACCGAACCACAGAAATTAACGCCTCCTGTTGTTAAGTTTTACTTAGTCTATACAGTTACACTCTTATTTTATACACTATTTATGTGTATACATACATGTCCTTCGTTTTACCCCATTTATCATACTTAATTATACTCCTTTGGTATGAGAATAATGAATGAAGAGTAAAATTAAATATTCATATAAAAAAATTAATAATATAACTTATAAATGTAAAAAAAAATTATATCTATTTTATAAATAGGGCCACAAAATTATAATGAAAGGACATGCGTGTGTTATGTGCTAGTTGGTCCCATTGGACAATGATTATGTGCTTTCCTCAAAGTCAATGTTCCCAATCTATATTGTTTATTTATGCTATGAATATCACAAGCATAAGAAAATATGACCTATAATAAATCAAAGGGCTACCACTTAATTAATGAGCTCGTTTCTTGAAATAAACTCTCCATTTGAATTTATGCTCAGAATATTAATTATCAGTGTTTTCATTAAGAAGCCAACATTATAAAGAGGGCTAATCACAACATCTTGACTAACAAGAAAGTTGAGTGAAGTGATTGAAGGGATAAACTCCCTGGTAAGCCTGGTCGCATCTGTTGCAGATGGTGTCCCTTTGTAAGCTGCTTCTTCAATCATCTTAATGCTCCTACTTAGATCACAGGCTAGCCTTACTTAGCTCGGCAAAGGGATAAACTCTTCCTTTCAGACCTATGGTCATAACAATATATAAATATATATATTAATATTATTGACTTTAATTAATAAAGGAATGATTGAGATTTAATTGGAACAAGAGAACAGCCGATGCTTTCCCAGGATATAGATGATGAGGGAGGGTCCACTCACACTGAATTGCAATATGCCATCTTGAAGTCACGGCTTTGGTTGGTCCGTTCTTATTTCAAGTTTTGAAATTGGTGGCCTCCATCAACTAACATGCCTCCATCTATCATTATAAAATATAATTGTTATACTTACAATTTCAACTGTGCTGCCTATTATTTCTCTTGGCTTAATTGATTCTTCTTTAATTATATTAATTGGTCCTTTTCATTTATTGGGGTTAGGTATAATTGCTTTCTTTGTTATAATATACCCCTCCGGTCTTTAACATAGAACCTAATTGGGAAGGATGGAGAGAGGAAGGGAGTTAGAGAAGATCATTATAGTATTTTAGAAAAGATATTTTATATTAACTAACTTAATTAATTTTTTTAATCTAATTAAATTAATTAAATAAGTTTTATATTAAGAACCAAAGGAGTGATAAACAAAACCATTAATTTTATGTGGGTACTTAGGATTTTTGCCAAGATATCAAGCATTATTCATCATTACGTTCGTGTATCTGATGCATTACTAACTTAACCAGCAATATTGGTTTATTGATGGTTACTTGTTTACTAAACTAGAGATTAGTTAAGTAAGTAAACCCACCTTTGATTCGCGGCCCTGTGGTTAATGCCTACTTTGTGATGAGAAAGTCATAGATTACTATATATGACAAACGACAATAATGGAAGATATATATACACGTAGGCTTCTGGTTATTCCATTGTACCCGTTATTCGCTTGCAAATTCACTGGATAGATATCCTACCTCTCAAAAAGCATACAAAAAGCTTCTTATTGATTATTATCATTAAAGGATTCAATGAACTAGTTAAAAGCACCTCATTCTCGTCAACTTTCGACTTTCTTTGTTTACAGCATCTAATAGCCTACTTTAGACTAATCTCCACTCATTATAATTTATATGCATGTCTCCTGTTTTACCATTTGATTTTCAAAATACAAATACAATAATAGCAAATCCCATTTGATTTTCAAAATACAAATACAATAATAACAAATCTTATCATACTAAGTGGGATTGACTGCATAAATCGCATAACTTTATTGTATTTTATAAAAAATAATTTTTTTATATAAATTGTTGATTCAGAGGTTCCACTCAACAATCTCGTTGAATGTTTTTTTTGTCTTCTTCTACTTCTTTTTACAGGACTCCATATTCCTTAATCCATCTTTCTCACTGGTGCATCCAATCGCCTTCTTTATATGTGCCTAAATTACCTCAGACGATTATCTACTTTTTTCTCCTCAATAGGTGCTAACTCAACTCTTCTCTATGTTTGTATTGAGGATAAAATGGTATATCTCACTCAAGTCATGATCTAGTTCACATGGTAAGAATTAGTTTTAACATAAGACATCTTTTTTATATTTATCTATTTTTTTATAAATCATCTCTATTGATACTCTCTCAATACTAATTAAATAAGAGGGAGTGAGAAAATTAAGAAAACTAATTAAGATTTTTTAAAAAATATAATATATTAATTAATTTAATTAATATATTTAATCTAATTAAATTAGTTAAATATAAGAATAGTGTGAATCACACAAACTACGCATATATATAGCTACCTCGAGCTACATTATTTGAAACTTCTCATTATCTGTCCTTATCAGTCTCTAGAAAGGTTGCTTAATTAGTTTGGCAAATACGTTGGAGTTTCACCTTTCAATTCCCTATTTTACTATTTAATTCATTTTATTCCCTCCCATATATAATTATTTTAATTTAACTCATTTGCTTCTATATTTATACTACTTTCTTTTCTTTTATTTTTTTCCTTTGGGAGACTGGAATTGCTTGAGTTTGGAAAACTTTGGCTTATTCCACATTTTCCTCGCCAAATACCAGTTGTTGACGTAAAGTATTATATCCAATTCTCAGATTCATTGAACGAGGCAATAAAACCTTCATCTTTATATATCTCTTAAATCAATTTGGGCGTAACATCATATAATGTTTTTTTTATTGTTCGATGTGACTAATTAGTGTATTAACACAAAATTAGTCGATACAAGAGAAAGCTAAATTTCTCTAAATTTTAATATATATGCTTAGAAAAATAGTTATAAACTTTAAAATTAGATTAGTTAATTATTTAAATTTCTGTTAATAGGATCAAGAAAAAACGTTGGATGCCGTTGATAGTATCAATTAAAAAAAAACTAGCTATCATGTTCTGCAAAACTTTATTACCGTATATGATGTTGGAATTGTGGAGAAAAATCCACCAAACTTATTGCTAGTTGGTAGCTTGGTGCTTAAACTGTCAAACATATATATAATTTTATCCATGTTGCGGGAGCTAGAATAGTCTGTTTCTAATTTTAAAAAATATATACTGTAAGTTAGTTTTTTTAATAAATATGAATTGTCTATAATTTAATTTAAATGTTTTAGACGTATTCTTTTAAGAAAAACTAATATCTCCTGTTTTATGATCATTAATTAATTCAAAAATAAAAAAACTAACTGTGAACAAAAGTAAAAAAAAAATTAAGAATATTAGAAAAGAAGGTACATAAATGGTCTGGACCAAATAAGATAACAAATGTTAAGAAATATTTGTAAATAATCAAATGGTCTGCATGTGTATCTGCGTATATATACAATATTTCTGTTATCATGCAGTAGACCTTCGGGATTTCATAATAATACTAATAACAACAACACAAGAACTTGAAAATAACGGGCCGGATCTCGGTTAGAGATACGGGGATCCGAATAACATAAATCATGGAAGCTTAAATTGATATGTTTCGTATTTGTCATTATTTATGTTACAAGGTACAAACTACAAAGGTGTTATTTTCATACGTCAAATCTGGCCTTGGTTAATTCCTTGACAGGTAATGGATCGGGATAATCTTACTCGAATCTCATTTTGAATTTAGAGCACAAGATGGCTTCTTCTTTTGTTAAATCGATCGAACCCATATTCAATATTCAAAGAACTGTATTAATTTACCAAACTGACTTGATCCTCGAGATATATAACAATTTTCCTATCCTTAATAAGATTAAAGATTAATTAAATTTTATTGATAGATTAAGAGAGTCAAATAAATTAATTAATTATAATTAATATAAAAATTAGTTAATTAATTTAGATAGATTAATAGATGTATAATATGAATTTATTCTTAATAGTTTAATTTAATCATAATTAATTAATTTTTTAATATATTTAAAAAAATTAATTAACTCTAATATTATATTAAGTATTAGTATAATAAAAATAAATATAAAAGTAACTACCAACAGGAATTAGTCTTAGTGGTAAATAATTCGGTATCGCTTAAGCGAGATCTCGAGTTTGAGTTTTGGTGTATACAAAAAATTTTCTTTGGGAGACTCATCCACTATAGCTAAATGCGTAACGCGGGTCGGATCCGGATATAATTATGTGAGAAAAAAAAAAGTATAAAAGCAACTTCACGTACATCTCATCATTCCCAAGAATTAATCCTGTACCATTAATTCCGTCCAGAATTCACATTGAATTGCTTGCAACCAAACACGAAAATCATGGGACATGCTTTTCCATTTCGATTATTCCAGACATTGGTCGAACCAAACAGGGCATTAATGATTGCTGAATGCGAAAAGTAAAAGAGAAGTGTGGTGTAGAGTTGGTGGCGTTGCTTATAAGGGAAAAGAAATGAAGGAGTCAAGTGTCAGAAAATATATGGAGGTGAAAGGGGCCATTAACATATAAGGAGTATCACAGTGGGGATTAGGAAAGGGAAACTGATAGCCATAAAATCCAAAAAGAGAAAAGGATTCTCTCTCTCTCAGTTAAAGGAGGAAGAAGAAGAAAGAAGTTGCAGGTCACATCATATGCATCATGACCCTACACTGCGCACACAATCAATGAACGATTATATAAATATATCTATATAATTATACACGCATAAGGATAGTAACAGTAGATTTTTTATGAAAGATACATCTTCGTTGGTTGAACCAAGACATTGTTTCTAGGTCTATGACACTGACCCACCCCACCCCTACCCCCTTCTTATACTCTCTCTCTCTCTCATAAAGTCGCAGAGGAATCTGCAAAATTTGGTCCATGTTGATATTGAAGGTAGGAGCTGAGATTAGAGAAAGGTGCATGTTAAGGTACACAGTCATGGTTCTGGTTTTTCTGACTCTCTCTATTCTGTTGCTGCCTCTTGTGTTGCCTCCTCTTCCTCCTCCTCCTTCGCTTCTTCTCTTTCTTCCTCTTCTCATCTTACTCCTTCTCTTCCTCCTCGCTTTCTCTCCTTCCAACATTCCCAACATGGCCCTTCTTTCTGCTGCTTGACATATATATCAGCATCCTGATAAATAAATAAACACTTTGCTGATCTGGGAGATGGATTAATCTCAGTGTTTTTGTTTAGAGTCTGTTTTGTAGATCTGCCTCTGTAAAATATGAGATATGCATAGTTTGTTTTGTTCTGGTGGATGCTGCTGCTGCTGCTGTGCGCTTTTGTTTTCCATTCATTGTATACATATATATATCTGACATTTTGCTTATGGACGTTAGGCTTTTCGTTTCAAACCGATCGATGCGTAATCTAACAATACGTACGACTGGTGATATTCGAAAGGAAATAACTGATTTGATTTTTCCGATGAAATGGGTTGAATTCATCAACTGTTATGTCGGGTACAATTTGCCCAGATTAGGGATTTCTCGTATATATGTCTTCATTCTCCATATATATATATATACACATATATATATGTATAGGGAATGCCTGATCTTAAAATCACAATGCGGCTTTCGAGTTTTGAGTGTCACTGTGCGGATTATATATGTTGTGTTGATTTGTTCTCTGAGAGATGAAGGACCAAACAATAATAATAATGTGGAGGAAAAGAGAGCGACGTGGTGAAAAGATGTAACGAAACGTCGTCGGCGTAGGTTGAAATGGAGTAAAGTAAAATGCACATAGTGCTGAGAAAGTGTACGTAATAGAGCTGCGGTGGATTATTAGTCGTAAAAGGAGGCAAAGATTCAAACGTTTGTTGTTCAATATGGAAACAATATGTTGGGGGACTGAGTCAGATCCACATCCATCTCCTATATTAATTCATCTCTTCCGTGTTGACTCGGTCCTCAAAATGAAATGAAATGAAATGGGTTTTGGCGTCAAACTTAACACTCCAAACGACTAAATATGAGTATGAGGATATGTTATACGTGGCATTAGACGAAGAAAGAAAACAAGTGGTTGGGAAAGCAGGAGATGAAAATACAAAATACATACATACATATATATATATATATATACCTTTATTCGTTTCAAGGTACTTAGCTTGCCCATTACCCATAAAAGTAAACGTAGTAAAAAGCTCTCTTTCCAGAAGTGACTGTCCCTGCCCTTAGACAGTGAAAAAATGATGGTGCGTATTTATGGAATTAGGCTTTGCTTTTCTTGAAGGAAGGATAATCTTCAGTTCAAAAAGAAGGAAGGATAATCTATATCCTTTCACCTTTTCATTCGCCATCATGCGTACGAATTGTTACCCATTAATTTTTGTTAGAAGATTAAAAAAATTATTTTAAAATATTAAATATGTTTTTATATTTTTATTAAATTAATTTATTTGATTTATAAATTATTTATTTTAAAGAGATAATATAACATGTATTATATAATTAAATATTTTTTTAATCTCTTTACAAAAACTAAAATATGATCTTAATATTAAGGGCAGACGTAGTCCTATTTATTTGATCAGATATGAGACACTGCAATAACGTTCTCGTTAGTTGATGAATCTTGCATATAACAATCTATCTAAATTATATTATACTATATTATTTTATTATATTAAAAACAAAATCTTGTATATATACATATATGTATGATGTTTTTCCCTCTCTACCAAATCTTGTAATGCTTAAATATTCCTATCTTATTGAGATTTTGTTTTTAATATAATAAAATAATATAGTATAATCTATATAGTTGAATTTATTTAATGAGATAGAATTTATTATTATTAATTTATAGGGAGATGGTAAGTTATCGCATTGTAATTGATAATTGCTGTGTGATCTAAAAAAGGAAGAAGAGGAAGAGGAAGCTGTTAAGTACAATTTGCTATGAATAGGTCTGTTGCCAGCTACAATCTGCCCCTCCTCTAATGTCTATCACATGACCTTGCCACCACTCTGACTAATTCAAATATATATTCCTTCATTCAATTCAACTATAATTATTGCACACGCACACGTCTAACATGAATTAGCTATATAAAGATAAATTCGATCAAATCATCCAATCGTATTAATTTATACACGCGTAATCCATGTATTTGTGGGTTTAATTAATTAGCAGTTAGAATATTTGTATTTTTAACACATATATATGTATAAAGAATGAACAAGGTAAAAAACAGGAGCACGCAGGGCACCACACAGGCTCATATGGAGGGATGAGTGAGGGAGGGGCTAAATTAGAAGGGGCCATGCCTTTGCCACGTCAGCCACTTGCCTTGTGTCTTTGATTTCTTCATCAAGCGAAACAAAGATACACGAGACATGGAAGGACGCCTACCCTACGCCCACTTGAAATTGCCCTTATTATTAGTTTCCACAATTGAGCCAATTATTTAGTCACGCTTAGCTTGCTCTTACTATAATCGTACATATTGTTCTTTGATTGTATTTAATTAAGATGTTGCCCCTTTATCACACGCTCCATTCATCCAACACCGACCAACTACTGTACTATTTGTTACCAATAAACATACAGTCCTTAATTATATATATATACACGATGCATGTGTTTATAAAATTTAATTACATTAAGTCATTCCCCTATTTAACGCCATAAATAGTATAATTCCCACTATTGTATCAGGGTCCCATATCTAGCATTATAAATATCATAGTAGTATTAACAAGTTGTTAATTAAGATAATAAGCGATCTCACCCATATAAAAAATAATACAAATTTAAAACTCGATAAATTTACTTGTTAAAAAAGATAAAAAAATTTTGCACTTTAAGAAAACTGATGGCTAAATAAAAAATAATAAAATTATTTATTTTTGTTTTATATGTATGTTTGACTATTGCAAAGCTGTAAACCTCTATCTATGTGTATAATGATGATGTATAGTGTAGAATTATAAAAAAAAATCCTATTATAAATAGGAGTATTGCTTACTTATTATTTCATGCTGACTTAACATATATAACTCTAGAATGTTCATAAGAAGTTATATATATATATATAAGGGATCTCCTCATGATTCTAGGTGCATGAATCATCCCTCTCTGCTCAAAACCATTATGAAAATTAATGTGCATGAATATCCCAACAGCTTGAGCATGTTGAGGGTGTTCTTCTTGAAGAACAAGGCATAAACCTAGTACTCTATAGATATAAGGAATATATATTAGTGGGCACACACAGAACCAGCACGCATGTATGAGCCAGTTGCATTAAAATATATAGAAAGATGTTCAGTTAATTCCCCATCATCCCCCCGCCATGCGTCTTCCTCACTTCCTGCTGCCATTTCAATAATTAATTAATTAATTAAAAGTAAGGTTCTTTGAATATGTTCAAAACTTGCTTCACTCTTTCTTTTTAACTGCAATTTGTACTCTATAAATCATTATTTATTCATCATCATCATCTCTCTCTCTCTCTCTCTCTCATTGCTGGTGAAATAGAGATTAAAAGATGGATATTCTCGTAGTTCATAAATTACTGAGCAAAGCTCTACATTATATTTGTCCGCTAACATTGTCCCCTCGAAGAATAGAAAATTATTGTTTCGTATGTATCACTGTTTCTCACAAGTTTAAATGTTGTCTTGTTTTCATTTTTTTCTCCAGGCTAAGGTGGCAGGAAATGATATCAGACCATCTTTATTCTTCAATGACTAAACAATCCAATTATATATATTAACATTAAAGAAATTAAAGAAGAGTATTAACAAAGGAAATACTCGTATTTTTTAAATTAAATATAAATTTATATGTCCTATATTATTGGTTTTATTTATATTTTATAGCCAGTATTAATTCTTTATTCATAATAATTTATCATTTATACAATTTAGATCATTTGCATTCGTGCAACGATGCGTTACGAAAATGTAATGTCAAAATATCATTACATATAAAATACATTTAATTTTATTTATATCCATTATTTCTGGTATATCTCTTTTTTACAATGATATTTTTTTTTTGCCTAGCATAAGTATCATATCATCTGATTAAATATATTTAAAATATTATCAAATATTAAATATATATTTTTTTTTCTATAAGAATTAAAATATTAATTTGTTATCTTCTGTTAGATTTAACACGCTACTATAATAATGAATTATTTAGTATTTGATATTATCAACTAATCTAGATTTGGGCCTAATCAGACCCAATTTAAAAGGTAATTCTTTATTTTTTTTTGTGCAAAATCTTATTTATTTATTTTATCTAATTACTATTTATCTTTATAAATATATTTTATAATTATTTATATGATGATAGAATACATATATAAGGTTTAAATTATCTATTTATAATACTCTTCAATTTTATAATATAAATTATATATTATATTTAAAATCGAAAGAAAGAGTATACATATTGTACTAACCCTCGCACTATTTATATTTATAAATTATTACATAAATAGTATGAACTATTTTTCAAACCATGAATTTGCAATATATTGGAAGTCGTGCGCCTTACATTTAAAAGACAAAAAGGTTGTTCATCATATGCTTCCAGCTAGAGCTACCATATTTGACAATTAATTAAAGAATGAAGTTAATATACGTACGGCTTTTTGTAATCTTGCGGATAGATTTGGTAAGCAAATTGTTTTATAGAAGAAAACCGGGTGACAAATAATTAATTAAACTTAAGCAAGTTTGGCGTTAGATCACGTGAATATGTCTCCAATGTCCAAATCCAAGAGGCTGCTTTTATCCCAACCCCGTAAAGCTGTAACGCCATTACAACGTATAAATTGGATTTATTTGCGCACAAAAAAAATTATTTTTATGCGTTGGATCGGAGTCTTCGTGCCATGGTTGATATTTGATTCACTTATAATATGAATATTTTTTTTTAATTTTTAATATAAGACCTAATTAAATAATTAATATTAATCTTAAATATAATATATTTTTTTATATTTATTCGTTTTATCTTAATAACTCTTATTAATATTTTATAAATAATAATTAAATAAAAAAATAAAAAGAATTACAAATATAATTAAGATGTTTTTAAAAAATATTATATTAATTAATTTAAATAATTTTATTAATTAAATTAAATTAATTAAATATATTATATATTAAATATTGGGGAATTATTAATTTTAAAGCTGCTTTCAATCATGATGTTTGTGAATGTTGACCATGGAGTCCACAGCTAGGCTCTTACTAAAATTATGCCCAGTTTGGACGACGCCAACTTAATTATTAGTAAATTAATAAATAAGTTTGAGTGAACAATGAATCTGGAGACAAGTGGTAACAAATGAGGCTAGCTATATCTAGCAACTTGATCGGGTTCGCAGGGACACTTGCTTAATTTAATAATATTATGATGGACTAGGTGCTTTTGTCTTTTAATTCGCTATTTTAATTATAATAAAAATATATTACATATAAAATTTTCATTGTTTCTATGACATAAAGTACTTTTTTATAATTATAATTTAAACTATTATTATTAACACAACATACACATACACAGCTGATGGTGTTTCTCTTATCTTGAATGTATAATCTAGTCAATTAAATTGATAGAAGAAGGCAAGACTCTCTGAATTGTTAATTTTTTTCTCTGTATTATATACAGTGTTATAAATTTATAGACCTTTATGTAAATTTTATATTTCTCCAATATTTAATATAAAATATATTTTATTAATTTAGGTAGATTAAATTAATTAATATAATATATTTTTTAAAATATTATAATTATCTTACTTAATTACATCTCTTTCTTATTTGATTATTATTATTAAGGAGTGTCAATAGAATTAATTTAAAAAATTTGATAAATATAAAAAAATTATATTTATAATAAATATTAATTTTATAATTAAATTATATATTAAAAATTAGAAGGTGGTGTGTTTTTAGCAAGTGAGACTATTTGAGAGTTTAAATAGTAAGTAGTAGAGTAAAGTTGTAATGCTATTTTTATATTATTAACTGATAACTCATATTTTTTTAAGTTATATTATCATATATTTAAATAATCAAGTAATTTAATTTTAAAAGTTATGGTTATCCTCAGTAGGATCACTTGTTAGCAGAGTGAGGTTGTAATAATTCTATACTTGGTACAGAAAATGACCTCAAACCAAACGATGCTCTCTTACTAAAGAGGAGATGGTGGCAGGCTTTTCCAGTGACTATAATTAATAATCGCAATTTACAGTGAGACAAAGTATGCAAACCAATAAAGGCTGTTTGGGACCGCTTTAGAAACCTCCCCCATGAATCACTATTTATTTTTTATTAATAGTAAGGGTGGATGTGGGCTTCTTTTAAAATTGTGGGGGCATGTGCTGCGCCTATTGTTAATTATTTATTACCAACTCACTAAACAGGGGTTGATCTGAGTAATAAATAATTCAGTATCGTTTAAGCGAGGTCTCGAATTTGAGTCTTGGCGTATGTAGAAAATTTTCGCTAAGAGACTCACCCACTATAATCAGGTATATGACGTGGGTCGGATCCAGATGTAGTTAAGATAAAACTCTGACGAATTAGGTGGATACAATCAAATTATTACCAACTCAAAATAGTAGTACGTACGTAGCTGACTCAGGGACTTCCTCGTTTGGGTATTTAGAAAATGGCGTAAACTATATTTATGATGCCATTGCCATAGCCTATCAATGTGCTTGTATTAGATTTTAGGTATAATAAATTTAGGAAAATAGATTATAGATATAATAAATTTTATAAAACCAAGGAGAATGTGTTTAGTTTAGTTTATGAAAAAATTGATTATAAAATAATTTTAAAAAATAAATTTTATATGAAATTTAATTTTTAAAAAATAAATATTCGGATAGTTGTTAGTATGATGATTTTTTTAATAGATAAATTATTAGGAAGGGCATATGATAAAATGATAATTATATAAAGTATAAATTTATATTTATATTTTCTATTTGATATTCAAATAATAAATAATATATATGCATATATGTTTTTAGAGTAATTAATAATAAATAATTAAGACATTATTTTATTTTCACTTTCCTATACATAATTGAAAATTTAATTTTATATATTTTGATTAATATAAAAAATTAAAAAATAAATAAAATTAATTAAGATATATATAAAATAAAAATATAATATGATTTAACAGCAACACAGAAATTTTAAGTCAAAGAGAAAGGATAGACAATAAAAAGATAATAAATTATAAAAATAAAATTGTTATTTCTCATAAAATTATTTAAAAATTGCATGTAAAAATTGCGTCTTGAAAACTATGATTTATTTTTGTTTTTCCAAACTAAACACACACATATATAAATATTCCTCACCTCAGCGTATTTTCATCAATTTTAGACCAATCTTAAATAATGTCCCTAACCTTCTAAATCCGTGGAGATTGGAGAAAATCCTCATTTTATTCTATCAGGGAATTTTATATTAAATGAAAAAATTTGGACACATTCGTAATTGTAAGACGCCAACAGATTTTTGGAAAAATTACACTAAAGGGTCCATGAGATTGAGAGCTAATATTGATCATACACTACCATAGAAGTTATAACTAGACATTAAAGGATCAGAAGAAAGGGCGATTAATTGACCGTCGTGTCCTTATTTAAAACACACCCTAATGTCTTACCAGCAAAAACAATATAAAACTAATCATAACATATTATTGGGAAAAAAGTGAAAAATCATTGAATCACAATAATTAAAATAAGATATATAGGATATTATAATTTATCACTATTTAGAATCTTCAGCACTAGACATTTTAATATAATATTTTGTTACTTAATTCTTATTTGATTTGCCAGATAAATATTTATAAATTTAAGAAAACAAAACAATTTTTTTGTTGACGATATAAATAATTAATTAAGAATTAAAATAAAAATGCAAAGAGAATAATCTAAAGAAGATCCTCTATTGACCGGCTGATTCTAGAGTTAATAAAATGGGTTTAACCCGCATTTTATTTCAAGGGAGGGTTAATAATGGCAAAATGCTAGCCCGTCTCTCTCAGCCAACCGACCACTTTTTTTTTTATTTCTAATATTATTATTTTACTCAAATATTATTTTAAATATTCCTATTATCCAATACTGATAAAAATAATTACTTATTTATTAATATATATTGATATATTATAATTAATTAATATTATGTTAATTTTTATTTAGATTTATAGTTATAAAATTTAAGATTTTTTATAAAAAATAAAAAATTTTAAGAGTATAATATTAATAATTTTTTTATTGTGTTAATATAATATTAAAATTTTGTTATTAGTATTTTAAAAATATAAAAATATATATTTTTTTTAAATATTTTTAAAAAAATCCAATCCACTACTTAAAATGGGGGACTCGGGTTAGCAATTGTGACGGGGTGCACAACTTGTTGTCTCTGGCCTGTGAATTGCAGTGAGCTGGCCTATAATCCGCGGGCGAGTCTGTTTTCCGCCGACTCCCTGAGTCCTGAGACTCTCCCTCTGGGGAGTGAATTGAACAAGTGAACAGTATGAATAATTCAAAGTTGAGGCAAAACGACGCACACGACAAATGAAAACATAAAACGACACTTCTGAGGGCTAGCAAGTTGCCCCAAAACGACAGCAGATCAGAAAGTTTAAGAAGAGAGGGCCAGAGCTTAGATTCAATGTATATATGCTATGGGTTATTGATTACAATGAATGAGCCTATTAATTAACGGATTAAATTTAAAGGTGGCGTGTACCGTCTAGGTGCGTTTGTGTAATATCAATTAACGGATTAAATTTAAAGCTACTACTATTTATATATTTTTCAGGTGAAAAATGTAATTGTATGGGGGAATTAGTGTAAATTTTTACGCCTTAAATGTATGTATTTTTTAAATAAAACGGGGACATTTTCAAAATTTATATCTCATATATTTTTCTTTTCAGCGAGAACTAGGGCCATGTTTAATAGGTGAGAAATAAAAATAAAATCTTCTATTTTTTTTTTTGATATGATAGAAGTCACTTTCACTCTAAATATTTTAACCTATTTTAATTATATCAAAAAAATTAAAAATTGAGATAATATAAGTGAAAGTGATATTTTTTAAATAATTTTATTCTAATTATAAAATTCCTATATAGTTTTAATCCTTCTCAAGTTATAAAAAAATATTTAAAACCATTCTATCCTAAATTATAAAAATATATATATATACATATTAATTTTATATTTATTTTCATCATACTAAATAAATTTTAAAAATTTATTTTTATTTTTATTTTAACTTTATTTTTATTTATGCTCTTGTTTCTGCTTCCATAAAAAACTCTTCGGTCTTATTAAATTTACCGTAAGTTGTAGAGGGTATTGATGACAGTGAAATCATAGCTGTATTTTGGATTCAAAATTATCCAAGGACCATATAATTATTCTCATAATTTGAGTTTTTTTTGGATATTTGATATGTCTTATGAATTATATTTAGAGTTAAATAGACTTTTTGATCTTAACAATTTTCACGAAAAAGTTATAGATATTAGGAAATTTTTCTTAAAGCAACACTGTCTCAAAAATTTTAAAAAAAATAGTAATATAGACATACCTAATAGATTTAAACGGTCAATATTAATTAATTGAGTAATATAAACATTTCAAGACTTAAGAGTATCGCATCATATGTTTTTTAAATTTATGCAATTTTTTATTTTGGCCGAAGTTGATGCAGGTGATTAAGAACAATCATTTGCATTCAAGTTACGAGCGTGTTTAATTAGGAATACTGCTCTTTCGTCTTTTGTTTCCTTTTTCGTGTAATAGGTGATCATTCGTCATTGCCATGAGGGGTGTGCTATTGACCAAGGGAGATCCCCAGCTGATTTATCCCTTAAATGAAATAAATGTGCTTATGGATGATTATTTGCAAAATTACCTTCCGATAACTTGTGATTATTTCGAGGAGGCAAGAAACACGTGCCATGTTTATATTTCGTAATTCATTTTTAATAATTATGTGAAAATAAAGGCATTTTAGGCTACATATACTTGGGGTATGGAGGAGTTTTAGCCCTCATATTAAAGCGTAGAGTCTGGTTTTTGTCCGCTACATTATTTATGTTAATTTTGGTTTAATTTTTAATATTTGGAAATTAATTTTTATTGGAAATTTTAAATTTCAATTGTATACTTTATAATTAAATCCAATTAAAATACTATAATTTAAATTCAGACCTACACTTCTAACAAATTTTTAATAAAGCCAACAAAAATTATTAGAAGATTAGAATTATAGGAAAACTGAAGGTCTTGATTTTGATTATTTTCGTTAAGAGTAACGTTTGACTTTATTCTAACAGGATTTTAGTACAGTGGATATAGTAAAGAGAAGTGGAAAAGAAATAGCGAACTAGATTCTAGAAGGAAACGCGTGTGTAATTACATAAATACAGCCTGAATTTCATAAAGATACGGTGTAGCTAGTCCGTTGTTTTGGTTGAATCGAATGCAATGGTTGGTCGAATGAAGAAAACGCCTCGATTCACAAATGAATCCTCTCAGACGCTAACCTCTCACGCACTTCCTCTTCCTCTTCTTCTCTCTTCCTTAAACACACCTAACTTCTTCTTCTTCTTCTGCTATGCTCTCTCCGTTTCTTTTTCTCTCTCTTAAAGCCACCGTCGATCTGACACCGGAAAATGCAGAGAGGTAAGCTTTTTGGGTTGAAAGGGACGATAACTTTGGTGGTTCTGGGCATCGCGCTGGTGGTTCTTCCGCTGCTGCTTCCACCGTTACCTCCGCCGCCGATGATACTGATGGTGGTTCCTCTTCTTATAATGTCGTTGCTGGTGAGCCTCGCCTTCTCCCGTTCACCTTACCCCGATGCGATTAATCCTCCTATTTCATACTGAGGGAAGCTAGCCTTGCATGCACAAGATGACAAGATACGAGTTTAATTCTGGTAGTCTTGTATTTTTTCGTGTCGTTTTGAAATGTCTTAGGAGTTGTTGCTTGATTCTGTTTTTTTTTTTGTTCTTTTGGGTAAGATTGTAAATATTGGTTTCAGTGCAGATTAGTCTCTCGTGTCTCTTCGATTCTGTTCCTGAATCGCTCTTCCTCATGAGTTGTGCAATCGGAAACCAGAGCAATAATGTAGGTGATTTTACGAGAAGAAACCCCGTTAATGCAGCGAATTCCAGGATTAGAATAATCGTTTTGCCGATAAAGTTGATATTTTTAATTGCTAAACAAAGGGACATTGCGTTAAAACAAAACGTAAGATGGCAGAGAAAGCGAAGAGAAACAAGTACGGCGAAACCAGAGTTTGAAGAGTACGGGGGGTTATTTATGAATAGTGGAGAATAAACAACAAAGGAAGACCGAGAAGGAGGAGGCAGAGAGAAGAGAGTTTGCTCTTTCCGATATAAAATGGTGTTTGGAAGTTTGTGCGTGGGGAGAAGAGATTTTCAACACCGACAAAAGGACACTTCGAGGGAACAAGTTACAGGAGGATGCCTAGCTTGTTTTAGGAAAGCAAAAGGAGAAGAAGAGAGAGGAGAGAGAGGATATGAGAACCGTGGGCGACGTATAACTAGAAGCAAAAGTAGGTTCATCAGTATCTGCAACTAGGATTTCTCCATCATTCATAATACCCCATTTGCGCCGACTCACCAATTCCGGCGATTTTTCGCCAGCTGTTAAAATATCTAACACACACTTTTCTTTATGTCAATTTGATTCACATTCACAATATCTCATTTTTTTTATATTGTGTTGGGTGCACGAGCCTAGTCTAAGAGTTTGGTGTGGAATAAAAAAAAGGGAATGAAAAAGACGAAAGAAGAGGGAACAGTGTGAGAGAGTGAGAATTAATTGAGAAAGCAAGTGATTGCTGGGACACTCTATCTCCTTTTTTTCACGTTTAAAAAAGAATGAGTAGGCGAGGTTCGCAAGAAACAAGTAATAAATGTGGCCAAGTGACAATCGCATTGGACCGCCAAACGGCTATTCTACGTAGGATTTCGGATTTCACTTCCCATAAACAGTAACACATGAACATAAACAGAACATTTTAAAGGCTTTTGAGTTTTGTCTTCCTCTCTCGCCACGAAGCTTCCATTTCCCCCTTCCTTCGCATCCTAGGTTGCTCCTACATTACATTCTTTAAGTACCAACAATTCCCTGAGACAGTTCCGCGATGGTTCACGCTACCAAAATTTTTGACGTACTTCTAAAAAGGAATTAGGAAGTAAACCTTCTTTATATAGATTCTGAAAAATATATTTTAGATAGGATATAAAAAAATTAATAAAAAAAAATTATTTAAAATTAAAAAAGATAAAAAAGGTTTCTGAATTTTAAAAAAGATAGATTGGGCATGAGGCTCAATCTGTCATTTTTAAATTATTGTGCAGAGTTGCAAATATTATTATGGGAGTTGCAAATATCATTTGCAAATTTGAGGTAAAAGACAAAATTGTATTTTTTGCAACTCTATCAATGGTATTTGTAACTCTTGTAATGTTATTTGTAACTTTGCCAATGGTATTTATAACTCTACTAATTGTATTTGAACTCCTATAATAATATTTGTAACTCTATCAATAATATTTGCAACTTCCATAATGGTATTTATAACTCTGCACAGTAATTTGGAAATGGCAGATTAGGCCTCCTGCCTAATCCGTCTTTTATAAAATTTATGGGTCATTTTTATCCTTTTAAATTTTAAATAGTCTTTTTTTATCATTTTAAATTTTAAATGGTCTTTTGAATTGCAAAATAGATTTTGGGTAGAATGAATAATTTTGGTAAAAAAATAGATTCTAGGGAAAAATGGATGTGAAAAATAAGATGGTTCTGTTCACGGTGAGAACGGGGATTGAAACTTACACGACACGAGCTTCAAATTAAACACCATATAACAATCATTTACCACAATTTTTTCCTCTTCTGACGACTTCTTGCAAATTATCTTTTGCAACTTTTTTTAATATCTAATTGAAATTAACTCTTCCAACATCATTCTTCGATTTTTTTTTAAAAAAAGGAATCAGTTGAATTTCTAGATAATAAAAATGTGAAAATACTGCTAACATATTACTTAAAAAAATTACCCCTTCGAAAAAAAATATAAATCAGTCTAAAAATAGAGAAGTTCCTTCAAGGCCATAGAGAAGTTCCTTCAAGGCACATGTTTTTTGGGGTCATAATCTCTCCTGATTATTGTTTTCTGAGGCAACTCATTTGAACAATGCAATCAGCCTAGTCTTATGCGGGGGAAGCAGTAGCAGTTTTCGAAACCCCAAAGATAGGAAAATTCACTCAACAGGAATCTGTCTCTCGTTATACGCCAGAAACAATATCGTAGACTTACCTAAATCCAAATAAAAATAGCGTCTAGTTTTGTGGTATGAAGTGCAGAACTAACTTGAGGTCAATGGAAGTATCTGAACTGAGAATACATTTGATCAGTCATTAATTTATTTTGGCAGTCCAAGAAAGAAGGAAAATAATTTCAATCAGATTGAAATCGACTGCCTTTTATTTACATTTTCTTGTACAAGCGCCTTCTATACAAAGCTAATGAGTGCAGAGAGAATGGGGGCGACTTCAAGTGCAACCAAATGTGAAGTTGCTCTCTATGGCTTTGTGGGATCAATTAATCCCAGGAATTGACTTGGAATCTGGTTCTCCATCCGTGCGGGTGGGGCCAAGTCAGCAATTCATGCACTGTGGGTCCATATGATGGAGGTGGGCACTGGACTCAGAAGTAAAGCCAATAGGATTACGTTCCTAAGCAGACTGCAAAGTGACCTGCTCAGCAGCACTTGTGTCATACTTGGCATTAGCCTCCGGGGTGTCTTCTTCACTTGGTGGAACCAGCTGCCAAAATAATGGCAAGTACTTGTCCCAATCCTGCAGAATAGCCGCGCCTTTGCTACTCCCCGTTTTTTCCTTCACAGTCACACAACACAACTTCAATTAGTCTCCACACACAACAATTCAGATGCCTAATTGTTGTAAACATGCATAGATCTCATGCACTTTTAGATATGGAGGCCTTACAACATGGGCTTCAATGAGGTTCTTCAGCTGCATCTGCCCTACAGGAGCCGACACCCGTTGGATTTTTACAATTTCTCTGTTTACCTGCGAACATAAAGATGAAACAAGAGCAGCGTATTTATTTGTTTCCATGTAACAAAAATAAGGGCTTCAATGTTTATTTTTCACATCTTTCATTTTGACTTGGGACAAAGTCCATTCATGCGCATGGGATAGGAGACAGTGAAAATAGGTCTTTGGCACAAACCTTGGGTATGAGAGTATTGTCTTCATCAAGAAGGTAAGCCAACCCTCCAGTCATTCCAGCGGCCACATTTCTACCCACTCTGAGTTAAGACATGCAATAGGCTCGGTAAATTAACGTCAATTCATCCAACACACTAATCACTACATACAAAGAGGAGGGGGTTGGGTAAACATTACTCACTTTCCAAGGACAACCACACAACCACCGGTCATGTACTCGCAACAATGGTCTCCAGTGCCTTCGACTACAGCTTCAGCAAGTGAGTTTCTCACAGCAAATCGCTCCCCGGCTTTCCCTCTAAGGAAGATCTGTCCACCCGTTGCCCCATACAAGCAAGTGTTCCCCACAATAGTTGCATCCTCTGGTTGAAACCCTGTTTTATCAACTGGTGTGACAACCAACTCACCTCCAGCCATTCCCTGGCAACAGTAGCACATAAATACACCTCACGTACTCAGTACTTCAGCACTAAAACTAGCGAATCAAAACCACATATTTAAGTTATTAGCCTATGCTCAAAAGAATAAGTTAATAAAGATACCTTCCCCACGTAATCGTTAGCCTCTCCTACCAGGCGGATGTTCATTCCAGGGGTCAAAAAGCATGCAAACGACTGGCCTGCGCTTCCTGTGAATCTGGAATCATGGTAAAAAGTATATCTTATTTAATTTCCATATAATAAAAGATGATATCAACTTCAGAATAGCAGAGGGCAACTTACGTTATATTCAACTGTCCAGCAAAACCAGTGTCACCATACTTCTTAGCAATAACACCAGCTATACGCCCACATACAGCACGATCAATGTTGAATATTTTAACAGTCTTATTGACAACCTTTTCATTCTCAATAGCATCTGCAATCTGGATGACGAAAAAAACTTAGATTATTACCTTATGTAAGACAAAGAAACTTTTTTTCCTCATTGTTTCATGCTTCGATGAAAAACAACAATCAACTTGCACATAAATGGGGGAATTGCTCCTTTTTCCCCTGTTAAATAATAGGCTTCAAGGCCTCAGAGTAGGCAGTGGGGATAAGGGCATGAACAGAGATTGACCCTTGACATAAAGTTCATTCGATCTTAGTGACTGAGGTTGGGGCCATGCGAGCTATTAATGCATGGGCACAGAATAGCTTCTCCATTCGCCACTTAGGAGGTCTAGGGATTAGATTCACTTGAGAAAATATAGGTCATTCAATAGTATTTAAGCATTGAATGAAATTAACACATAAGCTGGTATAAAAAAAAATGTGAATGCAGGGGTTGTATGTCAATGATAAAACTGAGTTAGGCCTATAGTTGATTAGAAAGCTACCTCTGGGTCTGCTAACAAAGCATCATCCAAAACCAGACCATTGACATGAGTTTCCTGATTCCTAATTGTTGTACTGCTCCATTTTGGCAATCCAACGCTCTGAAAATGAAAGGTTCATTACAAATAAGCTAGAGAAGTAGGGCACTTATTTGACCCAGAAAGGCAATGGCAAAAAAAAACAAAAAAACAGAGCATTTTCTAATAACAAGAGCCGATTTAAGAAATAAACAACACATACAGAGAGAATATAGCCGAGATCTATATGCTGAGTTTTGACTAGAGATATGTCTCGTGTTTGCAATAAGTCTGTCCGACCAATTACATCATCTAACTTCTCATAACCCAGCTGTGCCAACGTGCCTCTTACCTAGCCAGAATAGCAACCACAATTATTCAAGACAGGACGAGAAGCAACTACTTAAGCCAAACTACATAAATGATAAAATATCACTAAGGACAAATTCTAAAACAATACATCAAGACAAATCTGAAAGAAGTAAACAGAAGGCACATGATACCTCCTCAGCAACATACAAAAAGTAGTTGACAAGATCACCCGGTACACCAGGAAAGCGTGCACGCAGTTCTTCCCTCTGGAGTGCAATCAATTTGAAATTTAGAACAATGAAATACATGCATCATGTTATTAAGAGAATGACAATTATTTAACAAAATACAGCATTAAAAGAAGACTGCTATAGACCTGACTCGCAACACCAACTGGACAATTGTTGGTGTGGCAAATGCGGGCCATTACACATCCAGTAGCAATCATGGCCACTGAACCAAAGCCATACTCATCAGCACCCATTGCTGCAGCCATCATCACATCAACTCCACTTCTAAAGCCACCATCAACTCTGAGAATGACCCTTTCTCTAAGTCCATTTTCAATGAGTGTCTGAAAGGAAAATTGTCAATAATTAACGTTCAAATTTTGACTTAACTGTCAAGAATAAATTGTGACAATATAATCCCATAGTTCAAATTGTAACCTGGTGAGTTTCCGTAAGGCCAAGTTCCCAAGGACCTCCAGCATGCTTGATAGAACTTATTGGGCTTGCTCCAGTTCCACCATCATGCCCTGAAATCTGAGAAGCAAAGACAATATATAATTATTCTACTCAAAAGAGCACTAAAATTAATAAACATTAAACAAAATTTCTTTCGTTTTGAGTTTAACAGGTCCTTTAATGAAACTAACAATCTTCAAAACTTCTTCATAAATAAAGAACATTTTCATTAAAGAGGAACAACAAATACATAATGGATGAGTCTACTTCAGCCAAGACCGTCGAAGTCAGTTCAAGACATCAAATACCAGACTACCCCGGATGTATAATGTATGACAGATCAGAGTTAATACCTGTATAACGTCAGCATTACCCTTTGCAACCCCAGATGCAACAGTACCAATTCCAGCTTCAGCCACCAGTTTTACTGAGACCTTAGCCTTAGGGTTCACCTGTTCAACCAGAAAACCGTGAATTTTTTTCTCCAGAACACTGGATTTAATTAAAAATAAAATGAGCAGATACACAATGCTCAGAGTCACCTGATGGAGATCATAGATCAATTGAGCAAGATCCTCAATGGAATAGATGTCGTGATGAGGAGGTGGAGATATAAGAGGAACCCCAGGTTTAGAATTTCTCAACCTTGCGATATACATGCTAACTTTTTTTCCAGGCAACTGTCCTCCTTCACCAGGCTTTGCACCTTGTGCAATTTTAATTTCTAATTGATCAGCATTTGCCAAGAATGTTGGGGTGACACCAAACCTCCCTGAAGCAACCTGAACACAGTGCAGGATATTCTTTTTTTAAAAGTAATTCCGACAGTATATTTGTCACTGATTGCAAAGAAGGCGGTGGTATAAAAATTAGGTTAGTTTTGATCCTCAATCCATTCTCAGCTGATAGAGGCACATGCTTACAAACAGAAAAATACACATATACGGGTAGGCACCATGTATGATATAATCTACACTTACAATCTACTAGGTAAAAAATACTTCTTTTTAGAGATTCCATGAGGGGTATGGACTCCTAGGTATTGCTTAGGTATTTCTTTGAGTTAGAATAAAGAAAGTTATGCAATTGAAATATTACATCTCCCTTAACTTTTTCCAACAATCTGCAATAACTGGCATCACTTACTGCATGAGAGACATGCACAGTGTGAATGCAAGTATCAGGTATGTAATTGTAAATTTGACAGAAAATTCAATATAAAATGTCAGTGCAATAACCTGTTTGATAGCACTAGTAGCAGTATCACCATTTTGAAGACCTTTGAGATGTGGTAAAGTTGGAGAATAACCATCAACAACATCCGTAAGTGGCTTCCAGCGAATGGGATCCTGAATGCATAACACAATATATATCATCACTTTTTGGGTCATCATCATTAGTACAACGGAAGAGCAACTGAAGTTAAGGCAAAAAAGGGGGGAATATAAAAGGACTTGTTTAGAATTGATTGTGAGCACAATTAATATAACCCGTCTTGTGGAAATAAAATTGTTTTACCTCGCCACCTTCCCCTGAATTAGATTTTCCACCTAATCTGTTCATTGCAATTGCAATTGCTTCGTGAGTTTCCCTTGAAATAGCTCCAAGTGACATGCCACCAGTACAAAAGCGTTGAACAATTGATGAAGCAGGTTCAACCCTTCCAACAGGTATTGGAGCACGATCACTTTTAAATTCAAGAAGGTCACGAAGAACCTGCAACAGACTCCGGCAAATATCAATTAATTCCAAATGTTCACAATTAAAAAAAATTATAAATCTAAGGAATTCAATCTGAAACTTCTAATTTTATTCCAAAATAGGTTGCAACATATAGAGGAAGTACGCCACAGAAAATCAGCTACTTAATCCTCAACATCAAAGAAAATAAAAGCTACAGAAAATGAGCCAACCAGCTAATGAAAGGAAACAAACATGCAACAAAAAAGCCTCATTAAACAAGGAAAAAAGAAATAACAAAACACTTCACTTTAGTGCACAATAAACTACCAAGATTTTGCCCAATAATCCCACGTCATTATTTCCAGGGATTTTGATGGGCACCTAATTGAGGTGGAGAACCAGCTATTAAGGTGGGGGAATCAACTCACCTAAAGTATCTCAGAGAATATCATATTATTCAATGTAGGAAACAGGCATCTCATACTACCTTAGTCCCCATTAGATTCCAACAAAAACAAAGTCATAAAAAAGTAAAATTTTCAACTCACATTAACAGGTCGATTAGCTAAATGCTGCTGATAGACTGAAAAGGCACTTTGACTTTTTTGACGAACAGCTTTGTGGAGCAACTTTGACATCTCTGGATTATTTGCATGATACTCACCTTTGAAAAAGCGAAATGAAGTCTGTTAGAAACTCTCATCCACCAAGAAATATTGACAGGATGGACCTCAATAGAATCTTGAAAAATGCACACACTAACGTACAGAAAACCATTAATTATTTCAAAAATCAACCATTTTCTAAGACCCTCATAAATATTATAGAACACAAAAGAAGGCTCATTTTATACAGCTTCTAAAAATACAAATAATGGTGTACTGATTCTCTGAATTCTAACAAGTCAAGGAGCAAATGATACCTCCAGGTCTAAACTGTATAAACCCAAAATTTTCTAGCCTTTTAGCTGTATCTTCAGAGAATGCCTTCACCCAGAAAGATAAAGTCTCCCTTGCCAGCTGCACAAATAGGAAGTGAGAGGGAAGTTTCGTTCTTAAGAGTTATAAAGCAAATTCAGCGCATGCTCGCATTCATATTCTGCACATAGATTAGAACATTGAAACATTTTTGAAGTGAGTATAACTTGACGTTGAGTTCTATTATGTTGCGGTAAAGCGGTATGGTGGACAAGAGTTTCAGTAGGATTGTTTTGTTTCCAATGAAGCAGTAATTAAAGTTCTTGGCGCCACCTGGACAGATGTAGAGAGCAGATACCCTGAAGTTGCGAATTAAAGAACATGGCACTTGAAAGGGAGGTATGTATATTTGGTGCCTAGGTGTTCAACCCAAGCATTGGAGATTAAGAGGGCAAAATATTGAGGACGCTACCTTTAGGAAGTAGGTACAAGTCAAAGACTTCTTGGAGTTGCCATTGTGTCAAGTGTGGCTGTGGAGGGAGGCTACAATAAAGTTGAGATAGCTGCTCACAGGGACCAGGTTGAAGAATTTTTGGATTTGTGCTTCTCCCCAGGATGTTGTCAAAAGGAGTACTAGTTACTTAAGTTCTTGAATAAATGGTTGAGTTCTTTTATTTGAGTTGACTAAGTTTTCAGTTTTTCTCTTCAGTAGGTTTTATCTGTAATAAGCCCCAGATTATTAGTTTCAACTTAAGGTAGGGTCTTAAAAAGTATTAACGATTTAGAAAAATCCTATACGTCAAAGAGTCACTAGCAAATACCTTATTAGGAGATATTAAGGATTTAGGAAAGTCTAGTAGAATATGAAAGGAGCTAGTAGTAAAAGGATGACAGGTCAATTTTATGCACAAACCAATAGACCTTAAATCCTATGTTTTGTCTGGTTTCTTCATTCTCTTTTGGATTTCTGCCATTTCAATCTTCTCATATATGTAAAGGAAAATGGATACCTTAGGAAAATCGGGCAAAAATAATCCAACATCATATTCTAACTCACCTCATCAAAAGTTAATCCACCAATTTTTGATACACTTCCTCTAAATGCAAGATCAACAACTTCCTTTCCTAATCCATAGATTTCAAATATCTGTGCGCCACAGTAACTACATAAAAGGAACTAAGTTAATAATTAATGAAAGCAGAACATCTTTAAAGAAAGAAAATATAAAGAGAAATACAAATATATAAGAAACTATCGAATAATTAAAAGATGATAATACTAGTGCTCCTTGGTATTAGTGGTTCTCTATTACTACAGCTTTATAATAAATCATAAAACAACATATACCTGGAAAGTAATGAGATGCCCATTTTGGAAAGAATTTTAAGGAGACCCGCTTTAACAGCCTGAAAACCAGATAAAAAGGATCATTATAAAACAAGAAACATGAATATCAAGCAAAAAGTAGCGTTCTTCAGATTTCCTGAAGCATACTGCTTCGCAAAGAGAGTGTACATAAACATCATGCAAGACATATATGTAACCACCAGTAAACACTTATGCGCGTGCAATAAATAATACAAGACTGCAATGAAAAACAAGGTCAATCACATGTTGATCACTAACCTTACAATAGTTCTTCTGCGCCTGTTCAATTGATACAGTAGATATCTTTCCATTCTTCATCAGATTAACAGTTTTATTACTCAAACGCCATTGCCGACATGTCTCCAAGGCCAAGTATGGACACACGGCACTAAAAAAACCAAACAGACATTTTGTCATGCTCAAGACATTAGAGTCAGGAAAAATGAGAACGGCCTATGCTTCCTAGTTTCCGCAGAAATACTAGAAAACAATTCTTTAATGGGGAAATCAAGAATCTACAACGGGTCAATTTTACAAAAGGAAATGGTTTCTGACAAGGTTATCATGCGTACATAAGCAACACCCCATAATATAAAGCAGTCAACTAAGCAAAAGGAAAAAATGAAAAGGAGAAGTCATTTGTCTCCACATCAAATCTCTTCTTTCTACAAACCCTTCACAAAGCTACAACGTCTAGGTCTCTCTGATACTAATAAAAGTATATATTATTAATGGGATATGGCGTAACGAATAAAATGACATTTCAGAAAATAAACAAATGATCCGACATAGAAATTTATCCAGTTTATGCCAAGCTTAAAAGAAAATAAGAAATAAAAGATTATGAAATGAATTCTATTTTTGATAAAAACAATAAAATATACCATATATAATATAAAGTTCCCACTGTAAGCTTAAAATAAGATGACAAAAATATGCTAAGAACTACGTATATCATAAGGCATGTAAACAACCTTGCACCATATCCAATCAAACAGGCAAACTGATGAGTGCTAAAGCACTGAGCAGTATCTGCTACAAGAGATGCTGACATCCGCAGGCCATTCTGAATTAGATGCTGATGAACAGCACCAACAGCAAGAAGGATTGGGATTGCTGGGTGAGTTGGTTCCTAAGACAAAAGGGAATAATTAGCGCATCAACCCATACTTAAAATAGTAATAAAAAAGTCAGTTAGAAGTCCAAACTATTCTTTTTATAAAAGAAATTTATTTTGAATGAATAAAAAAATTGTAAGAAAAAAGTAAAAATGGGAAGGTCAGAAGTTATTCCAAATAGGAATAGAAAATATCAAAGAAAATCTTTTTGCCCCAGTCAAACTGTACAAACAAAGCCCTCATAACCATACCCCAAAAAAGAACTAATGGTTAGAACCTTTATTTTATAAAACTAATAGTAGGTTTTGCAACCCAATTCTCAAGTTTCGATGTTTAAATGTAAGAGTGCCGGTTTTTTTTGGGGTATGAGGCTATGATGGTAGATCATAAAGGAGGAAAAAGGCTAGAGACTAGGAATAGAAAACCCATCATACAAAACAAACCATAAGAGATTCCTACAATTTAAGAGTGACTTTTATGTCCATCAAATGAGGATGAACTGGACACTTCATAAGCTACCACATCATCCGCATAATTCTCATTTATCATTTTTTTGACCAAAAACTATTGAGCAAAACCAAAACAAACTATAAACTGGTTCTCAGTTTGCTAGTAGAACAGCTTGTCCAGTTTTGACAGCATTGAAAAAAAGAACTTCAACTTAATGCAGATGTATCTTATGGACCCCAGGTATACATAGACATTTTAAGCAGAGTAACTAGGGACAGGTTAGTTAAGAGGGGAGTGTGTACAAGAATGGATCACATGTCATTACTTGGATGGCCTAGTCTCAGCAGTACTTTTATGAGGAAGGCAAATACTAAAGGAAGAGAAAGCAGAGAGGACCATGGAAAAATGATGGACTAGTTTGGGAGAAAGCATCTTGAAGGTATTCTCTCTATGAAGGCTATTTTGCCATTCTCTGTTATATTGTCTTTGTCCATCTGAATTCCATAGATTTTGGTATTTCTCTTATATTTTCTTGAGTTCTGGTCAGGATTCAATCAGTATGCTCGACACTCTTGAATTAGATGCTACACTTTCCAAGCTACCTCACGAAGCAAATAATAATAGTAATAATAATAATAAAGAGAATATTTGGAATATGTCACAAATCAGAGGAAAGCAAGAGAATATTTCTTTTCGTAATAACCAACTGAAATATGAGCTTTTTTATCTGTTATGTCATTTAGATCTATAAAATGAAGTGTTTAAAAGTGTCATCAATAATCTCCCTCGAGAAAAAATGCACTTCAGCATACGTATGTGGAAAATTCAAGATTGTACTTACTAGTGCATCTGAACGATCAGAGAAAACAAGCAGCTGCGAGCCATTTCTGACAGCTTCATCAGCAGCTTCACAAAGTCTATCTAATGCCTTCTCCAAGGAACCTTCAACCCCTTTGGTTATATCAAAAAATGTGGGTAACACTTGCGGTTTTAAGTGGGGATCTTTCAATAATGACTCAAGATCCCCTTCATTCAACACAGGACTAGACAATATAACCTGATCCAAAACAATAACATAAGCTTGTGGCTGAAAACAGGGTAACAAAATAAATAGGAATCATGGACCGATACAGATTAACGGAATATGGTTACAATTGACAGATAAGCATGCTAAAATACCTGTGAAGCATTCTCTGATCCAACTTCCAATATATTCCTTCGCTTCCCTATATTGACTTCAAGAGACATAACCAAACCTTCTCGAAGAGGGTCAATAGCAGGATTTGTGACCTGCACTTATGCAAATAAATAGCACTGAAATGGCCTTGTAGATATAAACTTCTAGAGAATTCTAAAAAGATTTTAACTAATAAAATATGAACTCAACGATAATGTGATTCCCAGTATATTTTCTATAAAACTGTTCTGTATTTTAAAATATATCAATTGCACCATATTTGATGACTATCCCACCAACATCAGATGATAGTAAGTAGCAACAGATTGAATATTTTTATAATTAATAGCTATTAATTGGGCAGGAGTGGTTGGGCCGTAGTCCAAACCCATGTGTTTTTAGGTTTTTGGATCTTATGACAAGTCTATGGACATTGTTGAGAAAGACTAATGGAAAAGAAATCTATAATAGAACAACAGAGATCACTAATCCCTCTAACTATCAGACAAGCATGAATCCATAAAGATTGAGATGGGTCCCAACCCACTCCTGCTTATCACTCCTTTATGTCTCTTGCCACCAAAACGTGCAACAAAAGGCATAGAAGTTTAGGGTCTTATGTCTCTTGCCACCATTGCAACAAGAGACATAAAATCCAATGATGCCTAACACTCCTTTATTTTATGTCTCTGCCTGACAGATAAATAGGAAAAATACACAATAGAAGAAGAGAAGGTTAAGCAGAGAGAATGGGCAGTGGCAATGTGGCATACAACTTCCTTAGGTAGACACCCATATCAATTATCAAATGACATAGAAAATAAATTATCTTGCATTTTATAAAAATGCAGTGAAAAATGTAATCAAGTTTCACTAAAGTTTAGAAAATAAATTACATGCTACAACTCCATGAATTGTAGTGGAAAATAAGTTCTGCTAGCACACCTGTGCAAATCGTTGCTTGAAGTAATCAAAAAGCATATGTGGCTTCTGAGATAATGCTGCCAGTGGAATATCATCTCCCATGCAAAATGTTGGCTCCTTTCCTTGAGAAGCCATACTCTCAATCACCATTTGGACATCTTCACTTGAGTAACCAAATGCCCTGGTCTCATTAAAGATTAGTATAGTAAGCACCACAAAAGAGATGTCTGCAGAAATCCAAGCTAACATACTTGACCATCACCAAGGTTGGTTCCTATGACCAAAGCTAAATACTTGACCATCCCCATGTTACCAACCGATTTTGAGTTCACCTGAGGTCATTTGATTATATTTCAGATATGGTTATAGTAACCAGCCTTAATTCACTTACGTTGATAAAGCAGACCCCCCGTACAAGATGCTTTTACTAATCCCTATGGAAAAAAAAATTCTCTACAGGAAGCGGTTTTAATATTTAATTATTGCAACACTTCTGTCACATACTATCCAGAAAGAATAAAAAATTAAGAGAATAGGAACCATATAGACCATATAGGTTCTAACAAGCCAATAACCAAAAGCCTGTGTTATATAGAATTTAAGAAGCCAATACCAAAAACCACATTTCTTTTATCAGGATAAAACTGAAAACAAACTGCATAGAATTCTCACTGTTGGTGTCTTAATATTGCATCATTGTCCATGAATGCTGCTGAAAGGAAGTTCGCTGGCTTAAAAGACCGCAAATTCTCCTTGACCCACTCCCCATATGGATTTGATAAGGCTACTCGCTTTTTAACCTCTGTATTTTCAAAAACCTGCCATGCAAAATGATTGATATTTAAAACAATTCCTTAAAGCAGCAACACTACAGCTTTTTACAAGCACTGATTGCAAGATTAGAGGTCAATTATTAGAAAAAGGAAAATACACAGAGAAAAACCCAAACTTTGCAGATCAGAAATTTAGGGATACAAGTACTTTCATCAGTCAATTAAATAGAAGTGTTATTATAATCCAAGTGACAGTTTTGAGTTTTCAATTTGAAGAAGTCCATTTTCAAAAGGAGCTAAGGATTCAATTTTTGTACTCCTTTATCAAATTAAGAACAAGAAAGAAGCACTTAATTGTTGGAAGTATTAATACATCGTTAACTGATGTCCTTAATTGGCGCACCAAAGGATATTAAGAGATTGTCTAAAAAACATTTTAGGGAAAACAAATCTGAGGCTTGATAGTCAGACTTCTTTTCCTTCGTTATTCTTGCTTCTTTATCTGCAGTCATAGTATGTGTTTATATTTAAAATCTGATATTACCATTTCAAGAGGAATTTTGCAGACGTACATCCAGTAGATGCTGGAAAACAAGGACCTCAATATTCACATGAACAAGTAGCAATCGAAAGAGACTGTGGTAATGACCAAAATATCAACTAAGGAAAAACAAAAGTTGTCATGCAAACCTGACCGCCGACTAAATCAACCGTTATCATCATCCCTGGACCTAATCGGCCTTTCATGGTAACCTTTGATTCATCGACTGGTAGAACACCAACCTGAAGAAAGAATAAGACAAGACAATATATCATTAATCCCTGTATGTAAGTCATGAACTAGGCTTAATAGATTAATTCATTATAATAATTACTGCAAAAAAGTACTAGAGCAGCTGATGATGGAATTTTTTTGGGAACCAAATTATAATGCATTAATTTTTCATATGAATAACTAAAGGACACTTCAAAAAAGCCTAGATAAAACAACAGACTTAAGAAGAATGCAATAATCAGCAGAACATAAACTAGATAGACTGTTAGTGTCAGCCATTCCCCTTGCCTGCAGAGGACAGTAGAGCTTTTTCATAGGTCTATAATACAAAGACAACAAGGAGGCCCAGTAAGACCCACATAAAAAGGATGAACCCGAGGGACCACAGAAGGTGCCAAAAGAAAAAAATAAAAATAATGTGGCCAGCAGACCCACATTTCATCTGATGCTGAGTATGTTTCTATATCAATCAACTAAAAGTTTCTGTCATTAAAGAAGTTAAAGAAAACTAATGGATACTACTTGAAGGCCAGTAAAGAAAGCCCAAATCTATAATGAACCAACAATGACAGAGATGAGGAGTTGATACATGATCAACTAAAATAAGATAGCCAAATCCTGAGCTCTTCAAAGCCCAATACGAGCCAAAACAAAATCATCTACTACACATTCTAAAATCATAAAATAAAGAACTGACATCTGAACAGTGTTTGTGACACCAAATTGATCTTATATTGAATCCAAGAGATAAAAGAAGGGGTTTACCTCAGATGCAACATAAACAACATTGTCTGATGTCCTCCAATACCTAGCAGGCCTTAGGCCATTACGATCAAGACATGCGCCAACAGTTTTTCCATCACTGAGTCATATAAACTGAATTAGTAACAATCAGGAAAAAAGGGGAAAATTTTGGAAGAAAAGATTAAACATAAATATATGCATTACTACTAAGCAATGGAGAAACTAATTGAAAAGGAAAATATACGTTCAAAGATAAAGATTAAACATAAATATATGCATTATTACTAAGCAATGAAGAAACTAATTGAAAAGGAAAATATACGTTCAAAGATAAAGATTAAATAAATGATGAAATTTTCTTTGACAGCCCCAGCAGCAAAGGCAAATAGTTCCAGAATTTAATAAAATTGTTGTGACAGAACATTTTCAACACATATTTACGTCCTTGATTTCATAGTATTGTGTTCCCACAGTGTGTGCCTCTTGAAATTCACTTTGCAAATGAATTATTAACCTAAATTAAACTTCCTCCAGAAAATGACCAAGAAAAGGGCGTAATTCATCTTAAAGCAAAAAAATTACCAAGAAAAGCCAACCTCCCCCCCCCCTCCTTTCTTCTACTCATAAATAAAACTGTAGCCCTCGCAGATTGGGATGGGATCATCCAAATTCTACTTTTAGTTTTAGTTTCCAACTTTCCATGCCACCATAATCAATTATAACTCAATATTGGCAGAAGCACAATGAATTAGGATAGGGAAACGAAGCAAATATATTGCTTCACATTCTTTAGACTCATTACCTGAATAAAAGCAAGGCAGGCCCATCCCATGTCTCCATTTGACCCTTGTAGTAGTCATAGAAGTCAACCACCTAAAAAGCAACAAGGGGTTCCAGTTACTTCAATTTGGAAATCTAAAATATGGTTCAGAGCATTGATAGATGTTCATAGTAAAAGGAAATAGGTTTTCACCTAGCACAGCAAGCTTCAACATTTACTAATAGTGAGGTTTCATTAAGAACCAATCTAGATGGGCAATTCCAGTAACAACTGAGATATTTTTCATTCTCTTACTTAACCTTGTAGCAGTAGGGCTAAGGTTTCTTTAACATTTTTTTTTGTGTTTTTTTTTGGGGGGGGGGTGTGGGTGGTGTGGGGCGCTATTAAGAATTCAAAGGGATTAAATGATACACCCTCCATTTCAAATATAAGGCGTATTTTGGAAAGTCCCATGTTTCATTATATAAGGCATTTTGCGGATTTCTAAGAGCAACTAATGTCTTTTTTACTAAAATTCCCACGAGAGCATATTAAAATTATTTACCTCCCTTCATTAATATGGCCCAACCCCATGCATTAAAAGGAGGGAAAAGTTGGAAAAAATTTAAAATCTCAACTACCTAATTGTTTCTCTTGGTAGGTGTGTATTAGGTAAAAATGCCTTATATTTGAAATGGAGGGAGTAACAATATCTGACGCATGGAGGTTCTAGTAATCAAATTATTAATGGTAATATCAAAAGCCTTACAAAGACTATAAGTGACTTTTTAATCACAAGCATTTTAAGTCACACAGTAAAGCTCCGTGGCTCTCTCAATCATATTTTGCCTTCTTTTGCCAGTGAGAAAACAACTTGATAAAAGACACTACGATAAGCCCAAGGAGCCAAATAACAAAGGCCCATCCGTTTTAATTTTCCAATAAACACCCTCAAGTAAAAGAAGCAAGATAAACCAAGACACTGCCACTGTTCTAACCTGTGATATGTTAAACCCCAAGGACTACACCATCCCTTGTCATTTACAACGGACGTCAATCACTTCATTTTGACTGATAAAAGAAAAACGAAACACACCACAGCAGATGCAACAAGACAATAAGGCGACAAGGTGTAACAAAGTCCATAAATTAGACACAGCACATTATATTTAAGAGTAACACCTGGCCAATGCCAAATGACATAACAGTATATCATGACTCATGACTAAGCCAGATAGAGGGGAGCCCGTGGTCCTAAGCAAGATGACATATATCAGTAACAACTAGCAAAACAAGAGATATTACAGGAGTAAGGAAGATTAAAAAAGCTCAAACTGATAATGGGCCAGTTATTAGTCAATAAATTACCTCGGGGTATTTAATCATGAGAGTTGGATGATTTTTGTAAGCCTCTGGAACAAGAATCATCAATGCTTCCTCAGGATTACGACCACTTCTTATCAACAACTGAATCAGAAGATATTTTATAGATTAGAAGAGGAGATGTATATGACTATGAACACAGTAACAAGTACAGAGAATTTCACAAGAAAACACTTTAAACAAAGAACCAGTCAAAACAGTGCTGCCAAGGGAAAGAAAGAGGAAAAAAGAATTTAAAGACGAAGGAAACAATAGTTAGAGGGAACGAATGGATTGAAAAATGATGAGAAACTCAAGTATCCTTTCAGAGCAACTAGAATTGAATAGACAATCTTTTCTCCTTCAAAGTTCAACTTTCCACTTCAATAATTTATTTCATAGGGATAATCATCATCAAGATCATTGTGCAGTAGGAACTAGCAATTGTTTCAGATTAATATTGAGTTAATGACATACTTCTGCGGCACTGTCCAGATTTGCTGAGTCTGATGCCTTTGGATTTCCAAATGGACGAATTTCATTTTCCCGACCACGCCATACAGGTGATTTCAATGATGTTTCACGAGATTGCATCCAATTTAAGTTACCCTGCAAAACCATGTTGCAATTTCCGAATTCCATCCCGGTAAATTTTAGCAAGAAAAATTTCTAAAGCAAACAAAATTCAACCTGTATGGTATTGATCTCTCCGTTGTGACCAAGAAGCCTCATTGGCTGTGCAAGGGGCCATCTAGGACTAGTATTTGTGCTATATCTTCGGTGATAAATGGCAAAGGGGGACTTATAAATATCATTCTGTAGGTCATAATAAAATAATCCAAGAACTTCTGACCGAAGCATTCCCTTGTAGACTATGGTTTGATTAGACAAAGAACAGAAATAAAGCTCATTTCCCCAACTTTCTGAGCTTACTGCTTTTTCAATCAATTTCCGGCAGATATACAATTCACGTTCAATGTCATCAACATTCTCTTCTTTTATGATCTTAACAAATATCTGCTGTATGTTTGGCATCGTCTCCTTTGCATTAGGACCTACTACAGAAGCATTTACAGGGACAGGCCTCCACCCAAGCACCTCAAGACCTTCTTGTCTGAATATATTTACAATAACTACAGAAAAAATAAAAATACATGTCAGAATCCAAACTTGTTACAGCATATGGGAAACTAACTTTGACCCATTTAAGAGAATGCATGCCATCAATCAAAGTCAAATAATTTGCCAATTGCTCTGAATATTTATGAAAGCATAAGAGATTGAATTTGAGCCCATTTTAATGGAAGAATAGTTTAATAAGATAAAACTTCAAATAAGGAGGACAAGACATCCTTCAACAACAACCAAGCACCAACAAAATGAGAAGATCAAAAAAAGAAGCACTCTAATCCCTCCCTAAATCCATTCACAAGAAAGCCTAAAGGATGATGTTACTTATGACCCAGTTGCAAAGTATGGGACCTGAGTTCAACATCAGACATATAGGACTTCTGATGTAGGATTTATATGAACCCTGGGTTCTCAAACCTCATGAGTTCATGATCTCTCAGTTGCAATTGTCAAAGCAAGCGATAACATCAGTATTGCAGAGCTCACCTAGGGCTAGAAAGCTAGTACAAAGACAACGTCCATGAGCAACATGGCTGCAAGGCCCAACGGAATGTTACAATCTAATGGCACCAACTGAAGTTTGGAAATTTTTGGGCACACAGCCCAACCTCATGAACTAGTTGGATGGTTTTTTTTTTTATGATTTATATCGTCTTCTACAGAGGATAAAAAAGTTTGAACACACTAAAGTAAAGAGTTATCAACTAAAATACAAAAAGAAGCCAGGAGCCTTGTGACCTAACACATCATAGATTCCACAAGATTCAATAGCAGTAAAATACGTTATCACCAATTACAGCATAGACACTTTAGGAGCCTCTGTTGAGCTTTTTTGCTTTTATTTTCTATCTATTAACACCACTTTTACAAGGTCTGCAATTTTAACATGTCAAAAATTAAATGAATGAAAATTTATGGATGCATAGGCATTCTTGCCTCAATGAAACTTTGAAAGGATAAGGACAATATGGAAGAACTCTTGAATCAAGCTCTTCAAAATGAAAACAGTTACCTTTCTTCGCCTCTTGTAGAGGTCCTTCGTCTTTGGGCAGAAATACCATTCCAACACCAGTATGCAACTTATCAAAAGATGCAACCCCTTGCTTGTTCGCCCAATTGTCAAATAGATCCCATGGAATAGATGTCATCAGCCCTGAACCATCGCCTGAGTCATTATCTCCTCCACAGCCACCACGATGTTCCATACAGCCCAGAGCAGAGAGAGCATCTTTAACAATATGATGTGATGCTTTATTTTCCAAATTGGCGATAAATCCTACCCCACAAGCTCCTCTTTCTGATAGTATGTCCTCCAAGTTTGCAACCTGACCAACAAACAATCAGAATCATTCAACATATTGTTTATATTGATAACATGTCAAAAACCAGTTGATTAGCCCAGTAATAGAACAATGAAATTGTCAAACTAAAATGGCAGCAATGCAAGGTGCGGCACCAAATATCAAGTACTAACAGATAAAATTAAAATTTAAAATTTATTCTCCACGTAGTATATCCACCCTATTATGAGAAAGATGAAATTCACATTTCCAATAAATGACTCTTCTCCAGATATTTCTTCACTAAAGCATCATATAAACAAAATGAAAAAAAAAAAAAAAAGCGCACCAAAGAAGAGAATGGTCAAAATCACAATTTGCCAGTTTTCCTTTCCTACATGTATTATCAATCCACATATGCAATATGGTGGTCAATGAACTGGCACAATAAGCTGAAAATTAAAATTGAATCAAGTCTTCTACAATAAGCTGAAAATTAAAATTGAATCAAGTCTTCTTTATCCAAAAAAAAATTATAATTAAACCAAAAGACATTGTAGCATGCATTCCCAAATAAGGTATTCATATGTACTAGATGTCGTAATTGTCAACAGCCAATAATGCAGTCAAAAAAAGGAGGACGAAGAAGAAGTAAAGCCCATGTGTCAGTCAGGGAAAGCAATAAATTTATCTTAGATTATTAAAACAAGAGGAAAATGCTTTAACATAGATTTCACTAAAACTAATCACAACTCCGTATAATTCAAAATTTACAGAATGTTCTCTGAACATTGTAAAGAAACCTCCTTTGGCCTTCAAAAGGCATTTTGAGGTGAGTAAGTAACCCAATCGATACTCTTAATCGCAAAGCATCAAGTCCTCATCAAATGCAAAATATCATAATTATCAATGAAATTGCGGGTAAAATGGTTCGAATATTGTCAAAGTCATAAACTTGTGTGGTTATGAGGGTTTCTTCTCACAGCATTAAGTGATGGGTTTATGAACCACTAGGATGTTTTCACTGCTTAATTTACTCACTAACAATGAGCAGTTGCAACATTTGATAAACTTCTTTTGCATTTTCTGGTATCCGTCACCTCTTACAATTTCCGTTAAGAAAAAAGTGTCGAATGGATGAGTCACGTTACGGTGTCTTACTTCCTTGTTAAATGTTAAAGTAGAATGAACTGTGTTAAATTTTAAATTAAATCCAGGGTAGGATGGAGTAATTATTTTTAGAGTAAAACACACAAGAACAGCATTAGCAAGTTAGCAAAGGATGTGGTACTTGCCTCCCATCAATCATTGAGTCATTGTTTTTCACAACCACAAATCCACTAATATTAACATATATCAACACAATCTCAATGAAATCCTTATGGACACAAGGACTTCACCACTATTATTGGGTAACACCATGTTAATTTAATGTCCGACAGGCTTCATCTTCCCTACAATTTTAGGATAAACTTTAGAAATTTCTGAAAGATTTTAGAGTTGCAAAAATGTTGTTTAATGATACTGGCAAGTTATTCATCATTTTTCAGAGCATTATTTGACATAACGAAGTCATAATCAAATGATCAGAAAAACAAGAGACTGGTGAGCCCCAAGCACGAATATAATCGGGTATAAAGTGCCAAAGGTTTTTTCTTTTTAGCATGAGCTAGTTTTGGCGCAATTAGAAAACCCGAGGTATAGTCGTGGCTGCCGTTTTCAGAGTAATTCTGTAAAAACAATGTGTAGTTATTTAGAGACGGGAAAAATGAGCACACACTCACAAAGTTTCTTCCATCTTTCAAACTGTATAGTCAGATTCATGCACTGATAGGTCTCTACACATTACACACGGCTGGTAACTTTCTTCTATCTTCCAAACCAGGAAAAATCTCTCTGGAACACTTCAATATGAGAATTACAGGCCGATGTTTTAGAAAGAGACTTTTCTCCAATTTACAAGACGGATTTATTTGCCCCAACGAAGTATAGTTATTAGCCGAAGATTATGTTTGATGAAAAAGAAGAAGAAGTATCGGCTCCGTAACGGCGAGAATTCAACACATACGAAGTTCACTAACATGGATAGAACAAACTTGAATTGAAGGATAAAAGGAAAAAGAAAATAAGCCGGTAGCAGCAAAACGAACAGCGCAATACGCACCTGTGGTTTTAAATCAGAAGTAGCAGAATCATCAAGAAGCTTACTGCAACGCTCAAGGTCAAGAACCGCTTTGACCGGTGACGAGTTCTTGGTCAAGTAATGCTGAAAAGCTTTGCGAGAGGTAAAGGCTCCGAACCTGCGTCTAGCTCGCTTGGATTTGGAGGACAAACCCGTGAAGTCGACAAGTAAATTGCCACTGCGAGACGCGAAAATGGAGGGAACAAGGTCTGAACGCACATTCGTATGGTGCAGTCGTGCTATGGAAGACGCTGAGTGTAGCGCCATAGCTCGCGAAGAGAGGGAGAGAGAGAGGATCGTGTGGAGTGGCGAATGGATGAAAGAAAGAGGAGGGAGATAAAAAGAGGAGAGGTCAGGAAGCACCGGCCTCACACACAGCACCAGCAACGCAACTCTGGTGTCTGCTTCCTAGTTTGCCTTCGTCCACCACACTACCTCACTCCCTGGGTTATACTCTTCTGTGGTGCGGTCTACAGCCTAACTCTATGTCTCCCGCTTTCTGGTCCACAGGCACCATCAGCGGCAATAGCACGCTTTCGTTTTGGCCCGAAAGATGATCATAAATGGCTCCAGCCCAGATGCTGACAGTGCCAGGCAGTCATTGGTTAATTTGATTACAATGGAATTAATGGAGTAGCGGCCTAAATTAGAAAGATCCCTTTGTCACGCCAAAAAAAAAAACAAAGAAATATCCCTTTGACTGATTTAATATCTCATTATATTTTATTACTATATAAAAAACAAAACAAATGAGCATTGTTATTTTATTATTTCTTTACTCCCTTGTACTAAATGTAACAGTCATCTAATTAATATATAAATATTTAAAAAATTAATTAAGTTAATAATTTTTCTTAAAATACATATTTAATCATTATCTTAACATATATAATTAATAAGAATAATAACAGAAAAATTATAAATTTATAGAGATAAAATAAATTAAAATCTTATTATTATAATTAAAATAAATATCTCAATTAACTTTTATATTTAAAATTAGAAAGGAGTATTTATTAATTTATTTGTTATTAATTTAAATTTAAATAATTTTTATATTGTAAATCTTACATAAATTAGTTTATTTATCTTATTTTTTTTGGTATTTATCTTACTTTTTTTGGAGGCTGACTTACATTTGCATTCGTAAATGCTAAAATAATATTCAAAGTTAGATTTAAAAACTAGTAGTTTTAGTTTTGCCCAAGAAAAAAAAAAAGATTAGGGAGCACGTGCATAATAATTTTTAAAATATTTAAACAAAAAATTGAAGGGATCGGATTCGTTGTGGAGATCGAACTCCGTTGATGTGGGACGCACCTGATACTTTCTCAGGAAAAATTCCTTCAGAGAATCTCTATAAAAAAATAATAAAAAAAAGAGTTACTGTAGTTCGGAGTTACACGTGGCGGGGTCGGAACCCCGCTTACGTCAGCAATTCCGCAAATAAAAACCTCTCCTTTTGTCCGTTACCCTTTGATCCCGCCAAACGACAGCTTACAACTAGCTCCACTCACACATTATCGGAGTTTCTGTTTTACCCCTTCATCTATGTTTCCGGACTAACATTATTATTTATTTAATTTTGTGTTTATCTTTTATTTTTTTCCTTAAATTTGACTTGAAAAATAATATAGTTTAATTAATTGTGAGTCCACATGTGTTAAAAATGTCTCTCGTATTCACTGACACGGTGGGATACGTGGATATCAATCATAATATATATGAGATATAAAGTCTATTTAGATAAAACTTTAAAATATAGTTTATAAAAAAAATTTAGATTGTTTTTAAAAAAAATTAGAAAAGAGCTTATGAAAAAAATATTCTTAATAAATTAGTATTTTAATAATTATCACCAAAAGAATTTTTATAATTAAAAAATTATAAAAAAAACATGATTTTATTAAAAATAAGAGAGATGATAGATGAGATGGGGTGAAAGAGAGAGAAAAAATAATGTAAAAAAAATAAAGATAAAATAGTAATTAAGTAATCATTAAACTCTTTTACTATTTTAGAAGCTAGTTTTAGTAGCTTATTTAAAACTTTAGTTTAAACTATATTTTGATCCACAAACTATAAATATAACTATTTATTTTAAAATAAATTAAACATAAATGACTTTTTAAACCACGATTTTTGTAATTTCCAAACAAATTGAAGGCCTATTTGGGTAAGAGTTTAGAAAAAAAAATATAAAAAAAAAGTTTTTGGATAGTTTTTAGAAAAAAACTTATGAATAAGAGCTTATGGAAAAAAAGTTATTCTGAAAAAATGAGTGTTTGGATAATTATTAGTAGAAGAATTTTTGTTATTAGTAAATTACTAAAAAATGTATGATTTTATTAAAAGTATGATAGAGGAGAGATGGTAGAGAAGAGAAAGAAGAGAGGATGGAGAAGAGAGAGGATAGAGGATAGAAAAGAGAGAGGAGAGAGGAGATAAGCTATAAAAAAAATAAGAGTAAAATAGTAATTGGATAGTTCATAAACTTTTTTACTGTTCTAAAAGCTAGTCCGAGTAGTTTATTCAAAATATTAGTTTTAAACTATAATTTAACCTAAAAGTAGATAAATATAATTATTTATTTTAAAACAAATTTAAATTAAGATTTGAGTTAAAAAAAATTTTAAAATTATGGTTTGGGTACCAAACACACAGTGATGCCAGCGGTGTTGCTCTTGGCTTCTGATTTTGGGGAATTTGGATGTATCAGTGCACTTTTGGAGGTAACTTGCAAAAGCTGTTTTGTTCATTAGCTTCATATAATTATAGACTCCTTTTATTGTGGACTGATTCACGCCCACTTAGTTTATAAAAATTAAATCTTTATAAAAAAAAAGGTTCATAAAACTAAATTAATTATAATCTCCATGGCATTATTAAATGTTTCTTCTCAGGAAAATGACAAGGAAATAAAACTGATGGGTGAGATGCTCAAAGATACTTAATTCAGTAATAGATCAACTAGAACATAAAATAAAAAAATTAATATTCAAATCACAACTTATTTTGTAAAAAAAACACATGGATATATGTATCGTGATCACAAAACGTTGATCTGTATTAGTCAGTTGTTTACATGGTAATATAATAAAAAGAAAGCCTGGGTGACATAGAAGATATAATAAAACTAATGGGTGAGATAGTTTTTCTTTGTATGTACAAGATAATGGGTGGGATAGTTGGAAGACAACAACGCATCTCTTGTACTTATCTGTCATCCAATTATGTGGTTATGAGTTAGCTATCAAATTATATACATAACAGGTTAATTAATTAGTATCCAGAACTTTTGATATTTTACTCACAAAAGACGTACATTATTTAAAAACGTTAATGTGCGAAGGAGTTTTTATTTGCATCATTGAAAGAAAACAATCTGGTAGTGCTCTTTGAGATGCTTAGTTGACTTTCGGCTCATCAACTTGCATATTTGTTACAAGTTAAAATAGCAGGACGATTTCAGTTTTAGACAAACAGCACCAACCCACTAAATTCTTTTTGTATGTGTTAAGTTCAATGTTGTTTGTTGTTCACAAGAAATGAAGAGTTCTATTGGAAACTGATAGTTGTTTATGTATTATGAGGGGAAAAACAATGGCTTTTCTGTGAATCCTAGAGCCAATTGACCCTCTTTTCTTTGGTCTTTTGGAATAACAAGCTTATGCTTCTCTCTCTTATTGCCGTACGTCAACATCATTGTTTTGCCTCCACAGTTTCATCACCACTTAAAGTCTGGTCCACAACCGAATTCAATCATCATACCCTTTTACCATATATTGAAAGATGCCCCGCCAGCCTCAAGTGTTCTTTTCAAGGTTTTCTTTTGTTCCCAAACCATTTAATTCTTATCATTGCATAGAGAATCAGCTCACATGAAAGAGTCTACCTAACTTTAATGGTATATACAGAAAGAAACAGAGAAGTAAAAAAGAATGAACATATACATTAATTTATCCATTTGAATTCTCCTATGTACAATTCAATCTGATACAAATGTTGAAACTCCTCATCCCCCTCTTACCCATGTCTACGAGTAAAGATGAATTAATCAGAAAGTCTACAGGTATTTGTGTGCGTATGCCCTTGCTTTCAGCTATTTCCATGGCTTGTTCAGAAATATGACATACATAAAATGAATGCAATGAAAGAATATGTATTGAAGGAAAGTTAGTGTGGAGGAGTGATACCCCAAGTCACGTCTGGTTAAGAAATCTGAGTTTCGAGACATTAGGCTTTGAAGTGAGTCTGAGAGGATAAAAGAGCGAAGAGAGAATGGTTGATGTGTTTCTTTCTTCAAGTGTCTTCAGAGAATATTCTAAATATGAAGTCATGGAAACGTCTTGAGTATTGCCTAGGGTCAACTGCTGATATTGAAGTTGGATCATATTGAAACGACTTGTAAGCATGTTCAAGCTTCTTGCTTATGTCATAATCTTGGAGTATGTCAATCACACCAAAAAACAAGACAACCTCGTAAAACTCTCCGACTGGTTCTCCTACAAGTTGTAATTCACAATCCCCTCTTCTCACGGTTCTTTCAACCCTAGCTGGCATATTCACACCCAATTTGATACTAGCCCACCTGAAAAATAATACCCCATTACACTGTCATAAGCACATATAGGAGTGTGGTCTGATCTATGGCCTAAGACAACAACATTTTTTAACATAAATTTTACCTGGAAGGATCTAAAAGAAGCTGGTCCATGTCTGGTCTTGAAATACGGGGAGTTTCACTGCCCTCCGTATCACCTGAGATTAAAGATAGTAATAGATTCATTATCAGTTCAGTAGAATATAAAAGTTACAGATATTAAGGTTGCAAAGTACTTCGTAGAAATATAGGATAAAACTACCTGTAGGATTACAAGATTCTGAAGGAATAAGGTCCCCATCTTCTGATATGTCTCTAAAATGAATACCTACTAGCAAGCTGAAGTCCATTATTCCCTCTTGTTCTAGAAGCTCACAATCTCTATCAATTTGCCTGTAAGGACAAACAACATGATTGGCATGCTTAGTTTAATTAATTAGAAGATGGAAAAAGCAAATGACATGACTTGGCTTTGCAATCAATGAAATCTTCTGTTACCTACAAAACTCCTGAAACCAAGATTTTTGAAGTCGGAATATAAAATTAAGATCGAGATCTTTTAGGATGGTAGTTTCATCAATTTCTGTTTCAGGCTTATCTGTGATACGACCAAGTGAAGAACCCTTCAAATCAAAGCGTCGATGGATGGTGTACTCAGAACAAAATAGGTTTCCCATTATGATAAATCGAACCTGAAAAAATACACACAGTATCTAAGATGACTTTATAGAATATGTTTCTCCTCGTGTTTTTAATATAAAAGCTATTTAACTAATTTGATTAGATTAAGAAAATTAGTTAAGTTAGTTAATATTAGGTATTTTTTTTAAAACATTATAATCATCACCCTTAACTCCCTCCCTCTCACTCTTAATTATTGTAGATGGAGTATCAATAGAAATAATTTAAAAAAAATTGATAAAAATAAAAAATAAATATTATATTTAATACTAAAATCAACTCCCCAATTAAGTTATATATTAAAGATGGGATGGAATATTATATATCTTTACAGTAGCGATAAGAATTGCACCTTCTTCTGAGCAGCTCCAGTTAACTTTACACAATGCAGACCAAAAAATTTAGTCACTAGTGTATTTTTAAAGGATCGAACATGGTTGTAATAGGCTGGAAGCATTCTCAAGAGCACCTAATATTGAAATCCATGGTTAAATTAGTTACAAAAAACTGCCTCAATCTCTCAACAATTTCAAGTGGAGTTAAGGCACTTACTTTCACTTCAGCTTTTCTCATTGTCTTAATCATGTAACGGTCATCATTGGTCAAGTAAAAGAAGCTACCACTTTTACCAGGAGACGAAAATTCCCGAAGGGCATCATTTCCACATATGGATATCATGTAATCAGCTGGATCCACCTTGAATAGCTTCCTTAAAGTCCTGAGGATAGATTACAAGAAGTTTTAAGATAGGCAACTAAAATGCATGAACTGCCATATGAACTATTGAGAAGTAACTTAAGAAGTTGGTATCATTTTTTGAGAAAGAGCAAGCAGATCAAGGCTTATACCTAAAAACTACAGGACAGTAGTCCTTCCACCTAAACTCCATGGATGAATGAGGTGGAGTATATTTGGATCCTTCAGGGGGAAATCTTGTCCAAACTTTCTCCTTAGGATCAAAAGCCGAAGGTTTCAAATCAAGCGAGGCAGAAGGAGCAGGTCTTCCAACAGAATGTCTGTTCAAAGTTCAAACACCACAAGACCTATATAACAGAAACATGGCACAGATTTCACAATGAAGGCCAATATATATAAGAATGAGAATGATACCTGATTCCCAGTTGCAAATTGAGCATGAGGTCGAAATTTTTGTGGCCTTTACATATGATCTCTCCTTGCCTCTTAGATTTCCTAGGAGCTTTAAGCTTGGGAAGTGGGCCCCCTCTTAAAATAGCATCATCAAGTACATGCATGTTCATCAAGTCCTCATGTAATGCTTTGACAGCAATAGGAGTTGAATCCCCAGCAACATCAGCATCCATGGCAGGAACATCCACACCACAATCCCATAGATTCATTCTATCATACGGCTTCTCTACACCCACACTTACCCTCCCATCCACTGATCTTCTTCTTGGCTTGCCATCCCCAGTTTTGGTTGATCTCCAAACCGCAAGCTTCTTCTGAGACGGCAAAATTGAAACCTTCTCTCCTGGACAAACCTGGCACTCAGTCAATTCATTGTACACTTCTTGAGGATCCCACTCTAAATTTGCCTCTTGAGTTGATCCATTTGGATAATACGTTCCATTTTGTTCTTGTGGATCTTTACTCCAATTTCCCACATACACACTACCATCTGACCACTGAAAACTCCCACTTCCTTTGGGAAAACCATCTTCCCAATACCCATCATATCTATTCCCATTTGTCCACACAAACGACCCTTTTCCCCGTATACACCCATTCCTCCATTCTCCAGAATATTGATTCCCATTCTTCCATATGTAATTCCCTTGACCATCTTCTAGCCCTCGTTTCCATTCTCCTTCATACCTATCTCCATTCACAAAACACTTCGCTCCTTGGCCGTGCTTTAGATTCATACTCCATTGTCCCTTGTAGGTTTCACCATTAGGGGCTATGTAGCTTCCTGTTCCATCCATGTACCCAGTTTTGAATTCGCCTTCGTATATGGCTCCTGACGGCCAACTGAATCTTCCTCTTCCCATGGTCTTGCCTTTGTGCCATTCTCCCACGTACATGCACCCATCAGTCCATAGGTATTTGCCTTGGCCGTGTGGGAAACTATCTGCCCATTGGCCTTTGTAGTAATCCCCATTGGGAAGAACCTTCTCGGCAAGGTATATTTCTAACGCCTCTTGGTTTTCCTCGTGGTGATGGCTTCCTTCTTCTGAGTGAGCCATGTACACTGTACCTAACCCGAATATGCTGTTCGCTCGCTTCTTCGCAACTGCTTGCGTCTTTCGCACCGTGAATTCCCATGCCTTCACAACTCCGCTATCTCTACCAATCATTTCTCTCTATCTCTATCTCTGGAAAACTCTGCTTTTACTCAGATCTAAGCTCGTCTAAGGAAAATCATAGATGCCCAGGTGAAGAAATTGAATTAAGAGGAATGTTTCATGCATCCTACGAGAGGAAGATGAATCGGGAATCAGAAACATCACAAGCCTGGGACGTTCCACCAATGCTGGTACATTTGAGAGGAGTGTGAAAATTATATCGGTCTCTCTGATTTGGGGTTGTATTTTTCAAGTTTCTTATGCTCCTGGGGAAGAATTACCACAATGTCCGTCGAATTTTTCTGGTGTGACTTGTCGGCTAAGCTAATGGAATTGGGTTGTTTGAAATCAAAACGTTAGGGAATTGTGTTGTGTAGTTTTTGCTCTGGATGTTTGTAATTTGCTCGGATTGAGAGGGAGAGACTCGTTCATATCCTACAAGCTCTAAGAACCATGACATGTAATCAAGGTGTATGATTGTTTACTATCATTGGATTCTCCAACAGATTTTCCAATTCATTTTCGCTTTTATCCATCAACAGATTTTCCAATTCGGGCAAGTAGACAACGAGAGAAATCAAAATTGTAGTTTCTTCAGTAATAACCAACCGATGATACTGACCCGAATGAGAATTTCCGAGTACTCATTTGACTATTTAATCTCCTTGGTTGGTTTCATTGGAGAAAAAAAATAAAGGGAAACGGCGTAGAAACAGAAAAGAAAAAGCAAATCGTGCCCTGTTGTTGCAAAATAGACAGATTTTAAATATTTAACTAAATTAGCTCAATTAATTCTTGGAAGGGTACGACAAAATGCGGGTCTAAAGGGTTGGCGATCGATTTAGGTTCAAGGCCATTCATTAAATGCCATTGATCTAGCGTTTTAAGTCTCACGCTGGATGGTTTTCTCGGTGGAACGGGGTTAAGATTTGTCTCAAATTCATTATATGCAGTATCAATGTTACCCCTCCGCCCTTAAAATTTACTTTCTCTTATCCTAATTATAATATCTACTCAATTAATAAGTTAAATAGATTAATTAAATTAATTATTTATAATAATTATACATTAATTTTTTTAAAATTACTTATTTAATCATATGTATTTAAACTACCCTTAAACCTTAGTATAATCTCTCTTAATATATGTAATCATATTGGGGTACTTTATAAAAAAAATTATAATTCAACGAGATAATATGAATGAATTAAGATCTTATATTGATAACTAAATCTAACTCTCTACCTAATTCTTATAATTAATGCCGAAAAGAGTATTAAATAATCTATCTAAACTTTCAATTATGTATCCATAAACCTTAACCATTAGTTATACACTATCAAATTTTATTCATGTGTATACCTAAGTCCCTCAAATAAGAGTTACACGCATATAAGTCCATGAACTTTAAGATATGTACTAATGAATAAAACTACTGATAAGAAAGTTAAGAAACTAGGTAGGTTTATTATAAAATTTCAAATGCCCGGGAGATTATCAAATTCATACTAGCAATAATCTTATACTCCTCTAATCTTTAGTAGAATATTTAATTATAAAGTTGCTCTTAATCGAGTAAGAGGTGAAAGAAAAAATTAAAAAAAAATAATTAAGATATTTTGACAAATGATATCATATTAACTAATTTTCATAATATAATTAAATTAATTAAATATATTTTAATGATATTTTTTATTAAGTTTAAGAATCTCCATATTAAAAGCAATCCCATACAATATACTATTGTATATTAATTGTTAGTACATCTTTCAATAAATATTTAAATGTTAGTTTATCATGACAGAATAATCTATTTCACTCGACTCAATCTTTGTTAATTAATATTAATATTAAAAATGTGTCAAAAAAAAATTTTAGTTGCCCACCCGGTTTACTAGAACTTTGCCCCGACTACATCCGGATCTGATCCGCGTCGCGCACTTGGCTATAGTGGGTGAGTCTCCCAACGGGAATTTTTTGCGTACGCTAAAGCTTGAACTCGAGATTTCGTTTAAGCGATACCGAACCATTTACCACTTGGACTAATCCCGTTGATAAATGCGTTAAATTAATATCATCGGGTTTAGGTTTGGTATGGACGGTTGAGACCATACAAACCCGATAGAAGTACGGCCCAATAAGGAGGTACGAGTATGGATGAAAAAGAAAAGACCATTAATTTCCAAACTTTGAAGATAACATTCACAGGATGGCCTGCCAAGCCCTTTTCGTTGCAACATAAAACGAGAAGCGATTGGGTCTGGTAGAAAAATGCTGTGATTTGACCCAACAAATAATATCGTCGAGGCAGAATCAAATGTCCTTCACTTCTTCTTTTATATAAATTTTAAAAAAAGAGTTGAGCTCACCTATAATCTAAGAATAAGAATAAGGTAAAATCTTTTTTTCTCTTAGACAATACTAATATTGGGTAGAGCGAACCTTCTATTACATTCAGGAGTAAATCTAGATACTTAAGAGCTAAGATACCTTCCTAAGACTCGCGATTAGAATCACAATAAAATGATACTCCCAAATTATCAAATACGTTTCAAATAGTCACATATATCACTTCTTCCCCAATTGAACTCACAAACGATAGGTAAATGTCCTTCACCTGAGTCAACGAGAGTTTGTATAAATAATTAATAATAATCTTATATCTTATGAAAATATAAGTTTAATTTTTATTATTATTATGAGAGTTTTTTTTATAGATAATTTCGTAAATTCTCTATAAAATTTTATGAATAATAGAGTTGTGTCCTGATTTTAATTATGGATCGATACTAAATTTATCTCAATTTTGTTGTAACAACAATAATATCATTCACTTGACTTAACTATTATAAACATCTCGAGTTCAGTGATACAGATAACACAGGGGGTACTTAATTTAAATACAATTTATATATAGGAAAAAAACGTGTTTTTAATTATTATTTGCATGTCATCAAGATCTTGGATGGTAAACGAGTTAGTTATCTATCCATTTAATTGTTTTGAACTATCGTTGATTCGTATCCAATTTGTCAAGTTTATAATGCCTGGTGTTGATGTGCGTGGCACGTGCATCGCTATCACGGTCAAATGTCAATTAGTTGAACACTTTATTTGATCATCTTCGTGCCCCATAGGACACTGGAGGTTTGCATTATTGCCAGGAGGACTTTCAGGCAATGAGGAAAGCCAAGAATTGATGTGAGTGACCCCGTAAGATAGATTATTTAAATATGGAGTCTCGACGTATTTGAAGTGAAGTTCGCTTTCTTGAACGCTTTTCGGGAAGAAAGTATTGCTGCTTTTCGCACGTCATATAGATGAATCTGGACCTTCTAAAGTTTTAATGAGTATATACTTTCAAGTTTTATTATTAAACGCATTATTGCAAGTTCCTTTCTCCACGAAGCTCAGTCCAATCACACTCTTTGCCCTTTGCTAAATAATAAAATTAAACACATGGTGAATTTTTGCTATTTATGGCCAGATCATATGGTGAATATCTGATGTTAATTTAGTAAAATTAAACAATAATTTCTTATACGTCTTTAAAGTTGTTCAAACAACTTCTTTATGGTCCGTTGTTGATATAATCAATCTTTGAATTTAACAAATTTTTTATTTCATAAAGTTTAAGTAAATTAAATTTTCAAGGCTGATCAAAGTTAGAATGTATATTTAGATTCAAATAATGTTTTTAAATATAATTATTTATTATTTGTTAATAAAATTTTTATTTTAATCGCAAAATTTAAACTAATAATATTTTAAATTAAGAGTTAATTTTTTACTAATTAAATTATCTTATCTGATAAATTTAACAAAATTATGTAAATGTTAACTGTTAATATCGGTTTTTAGAAGGCAACATTAATTTTTTATAATTATGATGATTTTACTTGTTTGTTAATATTTTTTAAAATAATATTTTTCCCGCAACAGCCAATGGAGATGGAGCAAATAAGAGAGGGGGAGATGGTGGGGATTTTTTGTGGGGGGGGGAGGCGATAGAAAAGTGAAGGGAAGGCGGGGCCCGGGGGGAGTGGGAGACATGAAGGGGGGAATAGCGTTGTCTCTCGGCAGCGTGCTCTTGTCGTGTAGCGGGGTAGGGCGATGGGCAACGCTTTAATTAGGGCGAAATAACCACGTACTCGGCACGTGGTCATTCTCAATGCCATCCATTGCTCCTTCTTCTGTCTTCAACTCTTCAACCCTCCCTCACGGTTCTTCTCTTATATCACAGATTTAGTTATAAATACTCAATTTTAATTCATTTTATTCCATATATTTTATAATTTTTTACAATTGACGGGCGTCTCATACTTTAAAATATATTTTTAAATATATTTAATATTTTAAAATATCTTATAATATATCTAATATTTTAAAATAATTTTTAAATATATTTAGTATTATAAATTATTTTATAGTTCATCTAAGATTATAAAATATTTTTTAAATATATTTAGCTTCTTAAAATATTTTATAGTGTAAATTTACTATTAAATTATTAATTAATATTTTAAGATGATTGATACGCTTTAATTTTATTTTAACTAGATTATTTATATTAAGATAATTTGCATCTAGCTATAGATACTTTCAATACAAATAATTTAAGAATGTGTTTTAAAAAAATCAATAGATAATTTTTATAAATAATTAATTTAACTATTTATTTTTATTTATTTAAATTTATTAAGTAAATATTATATTAGGAACTAGAGGTAGTATTAATTTTATCTAATATTTATAAATAATTATTAAACTTTCTGACTAATTAAATCAATTCCTTTAATTAATAATTTTATTTAATATAATTTAAAATATTATAAAGAAATAATTAATTTTAACTATTTTTATTTACACAGGAACAATTAAAAATTCCAGTAGTCGTTAAGTTTTATGCTTTTCTAATTAAGTTCTTAAACTATTTTTCTTTTCTTTTATTGAGTTCACGATCAATAAAAAATTATTTAAAAAATATTTATAATAATTTTATATATCTTGAGTTATTGAAAATAAATAATTTATAAATTTGATCCTTACGCATAATTTTCCTTTCACGTAACATGTTTATCGTCAATGATCCCCAACAAAGACTGACACTTTCACGTAATATTCATCAGCAGTCGACAATTATAAAAAAAAAAATCATTAATTTAAAAAAATAAAAAATATGGGTTAAACAAGTCAACTCACAACCCAAATGAAATGAGACGTGGGTTCTTTACCTTGTGTTAGATTAAGAAAGAGAAGGAGAAAGATTTTAATAAAAAAAAAATAAAATAATAAGAGAGATTTTATTATTATTTTATTTAAATTAATATTAAAGGAGAGAAGGAGAAATTTTTTTACATTACTTTATTTAGTTTAAAAAAAAGGGGAAAATAATATTTTTATATAGACAAATTTCTCTTATATTATTTTATAAAATATTTTAATAAAATATAATATAGGGATAATATTAGGATATTAAAAAATTATAAGTATATTAATATTATAAAATAATAATATTATATTTCCCCTCTAAATTTTTCTAATTTTGGAGGGGAAGTAAAGTTGGAGGGGGAGGGAAAATTAAAAAAAGAAAAATTCCTCCCCTCCTAAATATCTTAATTAGCCAAATAAAGAGAGGGGAACAAAATTTCTCTCCTCCTCCTCCCTCCCTCTAAATTATCCATATTAAATGAACTGTTAGTTTCTATCATATTACTTTTCCGGATTTTAGTGTAAGAGTAATGAGTAGATTAAAAGAATTAAATTAATTAATTAAATGATTATAAAAATTATTACTCGATTCCTCTAGATAGCTCTGCATAATATTATATCATATTAAATTTACAAATCAAGTAAATTAATCTTGAAAAAATAAAACAATAATTAACCCTTATGTTTAAAATTAGATAAACATACCAAAAATGTGCAGTTCAACGTAGGATTGGGCTATTGGCACGGATGTATTGTAAAATTTCTCTATTACTTAATATAAAATTTATTTAATTAATTATAATAATTATATATTAATTTTTTCAAAACACCCTATACTATATTGTGTATTAAAATTACTCATTGATAAAAATATTTTAACATATATACAATTATATAAAAATATTTTTTAAAAAAATAATAAATTTAAAAAATAAAATATATTAAAATTTTATATTTAAAATAAAAATAAACTGGCACCTATATATTTTAGCATCAAAGGTAGTAATTATTACGTAACGATATAAATAGGAGGTTGAAGTATGCTTTTAATCCTCTATCTTGATATAAATTTTTCTTTAGCTTCTTAAATTTATAAATTATATTTTTATTTTTATAATTTTAATACAGTTAATCTCATTTAATAAAAAATATTGATTTATTAAATTTAAATGATGACTATATAATTGGCATAATTAATTTTTAATATTCTAAATTTGTATATAATATTTTTATATTCTTAAATTAAAATATACCGATTAAAGATTACAAACATCGGAAATCCTTTTCAGCGATCCAGAAAATCTAAAAACAATCGATGGTTTCAAGCTTTTCCTGTGCACTCATATTTTTTGCTATTTCGTTACCCAAAATTCCTCTAAAGCCCTTGAATTTGGGTTTTTTAATTCCTGTATTTGTTGTTCAAGTAGTGTGCCCCTAAGATGTTTCGATTGGAATGAAGTTCATAAAGTGCATTGCAATTAAACTTTTGTCTCACTTCAGGTGCTAGGCTTTGGTTTCCAAAGAAACTATAATTAAAAAAAAATTGACAAAATTTTAATTTATTTTTTTTAAATAAATAGTTATATTTATTTTAAAAGGTTTATAGATCAAATTATTATTTTAGATAAGCTAATCGGATTAATTTTTAGAATAGTAAAAAAATTTATGAATTATTTAATTATTATTTTACCCTTATTTTTTTTCAAACTCTCTCCCATCAATTTTTTATCTTTTATACTATATCTCTTCTTTTATTTATCTTTTTTACTATTTATTCTCTCTCTTCTCTATCTTTCCTCTTCTCTCGTTTATATTCTCTCATACTTTTAATAAAATTATATAATTTTTTAATTATAATTTTTTTGATAATAACTATCTAAATATTTATTTATCTAAAATATTTAAAAAAAAATCAAAAGGGACATCGAGGAGGAAGAAGAGAGCATATTGACGTAGTTTCACTTCAGGTTTTACTAATACGCGGCGTAGTCCTAACACGGTAAACTTTATGAGTTAACAACTAATAATGTTACTATTAATCTGTCGAGTGGATTCTTCCTCGCAAGGATAAGATATGCAGTCACGTGGATGGACGAGTCAGGGCTTAGAGATGATTGTTTGGTTGGAATCGTAAAATAATCTCTAAAAATAGAGTTTTATTTATTTTAAATCTTTCTCAATTTATACAATTTAAAATATAAAAATAATATATTAAAATTTAAAATATTAAAATCTAATGATGCCATGCCAGCGCTAAATTATATATTTATCATTTAAATTTATTAAGTTAATATTTTTTATTAAGTAAAATTAATGGTATTAAAATTATATAATTAAAAATATATTTTATAAATTTAAAAAATTAAAATAAAATTTAAAGATCATACATATCATTTAACCTGAATAAACGAGTCTAAATCCAATATGGCAAGAAACGCATGTGGTGGATCGGATAAAAAAGTTCCACATTTGTTTAGTGCGTGTTTGGTATAGGGTTTTAGAATAAGTTTTAGATTAAAATTACGATTTAGAAATTTTTTATATAAGCCACTGAAAATAGTTTTTAATTTGAAACATAAGTTATAGATTATCCAATTATTATTCTACCCCTACCGTTTTTTACACCCTCTCTCATCTATTTTTTCTTTTTTCTCTCTTCTCTTATCTCTTTTTCTCTCTCTCCTCTCTCCTTTCTCCTCTCTCTTCTCTACACTCTCTTCTCTTTCTTTTTTTTTCTCTATCATCTTTCATCTCTCTTACTTTTAATCATATTATATATTTTTGAGTAATTTACCAATATAAAAAATGATTCTACTACTAATCATCCAAACATTTCTATTTTCAAAATATATTCTTCTCAAAATTTATTCTTCCTATAATCTATTATCCAAAAATAATCTAAACACACGTTGGAGACGCAGAGGCTTGTCTTCTTCTGTCCGTATATTGAAATGGGTAAAGGTGCATCTAGCACTCCAAACTAATTTTAGAGAAGCAATTAACACCCTAAAATATTTAAAGGTGCAATTAGCACCCTGAACTAATTTTGGAGGTGCAATCAGCACCCTGAACTAATTTTGGAGGTGCAATCAGCACCCTGAACTAATTTTGGAGGTGCAATCAGCACCCTAAAATATTTAAAGGTGTAATTAACACCCTAAACTATTTTTGGAGGTGCAATCAGCACCCTAAAAAAATTTAGTGTAATTTATTAAAATAATATTATACATATGGCTTTTAAATAATAATGTATCAAAAAAAAATTATGTGATATATATCAAATGAAAGTAAGTGTTTTTGTTAGTGAAAGGGTAAAATTGTACCAATTTAAATATTTGAGGGTGCTGATTGTACCTCCAAAATTAGTTTAGGGTGTTAATTGTACTTTTAAATACTTTAGGGTGCTGGTTGCACCTCCAAAATTAGTTTAGGGTGCTAATTGCACCTTTAAATATCTTAGAGTATTAATTATTGGGTAAAGGTGCATCCAGCACTCCAAACTAATTTTGGAGGAGCAATTAACACCCTAAAGTATTTAAAGGTACAATTAGCACCCTGAACTAATTTTGGAGGTGCAACCAGCACCCTAAAATATTTAAAAATGCAATTAACACCCTAAACTAATTTTGGAGGTGCAATCAGCACCCTCAAATATTTAAATTAGTGCAATTTTACCCTTTCACTAACAAAAATACTTACTTTCATTTGATACATATCACATAAATTTTTTTTTGGATACATTATTGTTTAAAAGTCATATGTATAATATTATTTTAATAAATTAAACTAAATTTTTTAGGGTGCTGATTGCACCTCCAAAAATAGTTCAGGGTGCTAATTATACCTTTAAATATTTTAGGGTACTAGTTGCACCTCTAAAATTAGTTCAGGGTGCTGGTTGCACCTCCAAAATTAGTTCAAGGTGCTAATTGTACCTTTAAATACTTTAGGGTGTTAATTGTTCCTCTAAAATTAGTTTGGAGTGCTGGATGCACCTTTACTCTTAATTATTTTTTTAAAATTAATTTAGGGTGTAAGATGTACCTTTACCCGGTTGAAATTGATTTGATTGCCCGGGTGAGGACGAACCGCCACCTCAGCTCCCTCTTCCCTATAATCATTCGCGGCTTACAAATACGATACAACCCCTCCCTTGAGTCTTCAACTCTCAAACGCCCATTGCCAACTTCGCCTTCTCCGACGTTCTAGAATTCTATCTTCACCCACATGTATGCCTTCATAGCCACTCGATCTTATTTTATTCCCACACTTTTTCCTTTTTTATTCTTATCTTCCGCATTTTCTAGTTCTTCAAAACTGCATCTTCTTTTGTTTCTCTTCAACAGTTTATTTGCGATGGCTAGCGACGACAAGCAGAAAGATTCCGACTATTTCTTCGATCAGAACGAAGAGGATGCCAACGATGACGATGAATCCACCAAGCTTGTCATTGAGAGTAGCTGTGACAGCGGAAGCGACGACGACGGGTCAAACCCTGACGCTTTCACGTCGCAGCAATGGCCCCAAAGTTACAAGTAAATCCTTCTTTAACTCGTCTCTTTGTGTATTTGTCTCCCCATGATAACTTCAATACCGTTTCTTTACTTGCAGCGGCAATGCATTTGAGAAACATTGAAATTCCTCGAATCATGCTCGTTTAAGTTGATATTCTGTGCTCGTGAAACATTTTATGGAGCCCGTATAAGAATAATTAATTCAGAAGGGGACCGATTCTGTTTAAGATTACTTTATAAGAGGCGTTTGAATATCTTTTGGATTTGATGTCCTCATTTGTCTCTTATTTCAACAAACCTGATGAAGATGATGAAGCTAGTCATCCACTTTTACTGATCACTGCTAGGTGTTTTTTTTTCCTTTTTTAATTTTGGATTTCTTATGATAGAGAGACCGTCGATTCGTACACAATTGCCGCATCACCGAATATTGGAGCAGCTGTTCTACGAACGCCGAGTTTGATATATTCAAGTTTTGTCAATCGTTCAAAGAGCAGTTTAAGCCTAGATGGAAAGACTCCTTTATTATCTGAGCAAGATTTAACTCAAAAGAGATCGTCATGGTTGGAAAGAGTTGAATTGCAAAAGCAGTTTACTGGAGAGTTACCCATTGGCCAAGGATGCAGCCTCACTCAAACAGTTTTCAATGGTAAGTTGTTTCATCGCACAGAGTCAGTGATTTGTTGCGACATTAGTGGTTGACAGTGTAAACGAATGAGAGGTTAACCTTTGGTTTAAAAACCTTGTTAAGAGATTTATGATGAAATCTCACTTTCTTACGTTCTGTTTCTATCTAATCATTCCGTAAGGTGCTTCTGTACCTGGCAGGGGTTAATGTGATGGCTGGTGTTGGCCTGCTGTCCACATCGTATACAGTGAAGCAAGCTGGATGGGTTAGTTTGGTGGTGCTGGTTCTTTTTGCAGTTGTATGTTGTTTCACAGCCACACTTATGAGATACTGCTTTGAAAGCAGAGAAGGAATCCTGACATATCCAGATATTGGACAAGCAGCTTTTGGAAGAGCGGGCCGTATTGCCATATCTGTGAGTTTGTCTGTTTAGTTAGTTAAATACGTTTAATTGCTGACCAATGCTTATGTGGCAATCTGAAGTTTTAACTGGGATTTTGTTGTTTTTGGCTCTAGCACTTATTCGCGTATCTTTTATTTACTCATTTCTAGCTTTATATTATTGTTTAGTGGACCTCAAAATCTATTAGGCCCGTGAGAGATGTTCCACTTCTTTCGTTTGGCCTACTCTTGAATGATATCGGTTCTTCCTTATCATTTATACCTTGACATATTTACGTTTTAAGATTTTAACATGTTACATGACATATCATTTAGCCAATCACTGTTGTTCAGTGTAAATTCGATATGTATTATCCATGAGTGAGAAAAATCCCAAGTGCTGGCAAAACTGCTTTTAAAATAGGCAGAGTGGTGGTTTTGCAACTATGTTAATATTGGCGTGTTTGGATCTTTTTACAGATGATTGTAAGATTCTGATATGTTCCGCGATATGTCATTCCTCCTATCATTGATGTTTTATCTAAATTCTATACTTATTATGTATGAGTTTAAAATCATAAGTGCTGACATAAATTGCTTTTAAAATACGTGGAATGGTGGCTTTATAACTCAGTAGTTACTAATATTGTCCCTTTTGGATCTTTTTGCAGATTATTTTGTACGTCGAATTATATGTAAGTGCTGAATCTGTTCCTATTGTTATCGTTCTTCTTAAAAGGGAAAGAATACCATGTTCCTTTTACTCTGTATGTGTGAGGCCTCTTTTCTTGATTGCAGTCATACTGTGTGGAATTCATCATCTTGGAAGGAGATAATCTAACTAGGCTGTTTCCTGGAACGTCCCTGGATTGGGGTGGCCTGCAGTTGGATTCCATGCACTTGTTTGGAATTTTGACTGCACTTATTGTCCTCCCTACTGTTTGGTTAAGGGACCTTCGCGCAATCTCCTATCTTTCAGGTTTTGCAAATTCTGAGGAAGATTATTCTTTGTTATCAAATGCTCCTAATTTAGCATGCACTTACAAAAGCTTTCTGAATAATTCTGCAGCTGGAGGGGTTATTACTACAATTCTTATTGTCATTTGTGTGCTTTTTGTTGGGACAACAACGGATATTGGGTTCCATCACACAGGCCAAGTTGTGAATTGGAGTGGCATTCCATTTGCTATTGGTATCTATGGGTTTTGCTACTCGGGACATTCAGTTTTTCCAAATATTTACCAGTCTATGGCTGACAAAACCAAATTTACCACAGCAGCAGTTATATGGTACAGAAAATTCGTTGACACTTGCTAGAATTTTTTTTTTTACCAATCTCTGATTAACTCACTAATGTTTTTATGTGCTCAGCTTTCTTCTATGTATTTTAATATATGGAGGTTTTGCGGTCATGGGATATCTCATGTTTGGTGAAGCCACCTTGTCTCAGATAACACTGAATTTGCCGCCGCATGCCTTTGTCTCTAAAGTTGCATTGTGGACCACAGTGAGTCTGAAATCTTTGAGCTTCTTTAATAGTTATTTGCTTTTGAACGTTTTTGGGGATTATGGTGTATTATTGTTCTTTTCTCTTTCAGGTAATTAACCCGTTCACGAAATATGCTTTGCTGATGAACCCACTGGCAAGAAGTATAGAGGAGTTGCTACCTGACAGGATTGCAGATAATTATTGGTGTTTCATTGCACTTAGATCAGCGCTTGTTATGTCTAACGTTTGTTGTGCCTTTCTCATTCCTTTTTTCGGTAAGTTACAAACTTTATCTTTGTAATACAAAAATTTCTATCATATAAAATCCCAATCAGTAACGGTTACTGGACAAAATTTTATTATCCTACATATTTTTCTTTTCATCCATCATGCTCAAGGGAAATTTTCTCATTAACTATTTGTGGTAGAAATATCAGTTTTAGAGGCTTTTAATATTCAGATAACTTATGCTTATGGTTGCCTGGGCTATCCAAAGCAAGAAGAATTTTTTACTTTCTGAGGGCAATTTCATATAGAGAAACAGCAAGAGAGGCAACGTTGTCTTCTAAAGTTTATTAGCAGTTGCAAATACTTTGTATGGCCATGCTGCAAATAGTAAAAAGAAAAAGGGTAAATGTTTTTTATCACGAATGATATGGCATAGGTAATATTACTTTCTGAATGGAGAAGGGTGCTAGGATCATATGGACGGGGAATCATTATAGTAAAGTAAAGTTGCTTTCATTAATCTACAGCACCTCTTTTGTAGTATTTTAATATACTTTTGAGCAATGCTAAAAATGTGTATATTTGTGTTGGATGTACTTCTGTTAGTGGTAAATTAACTTGGACACTGATTGCATGTTTTATATAATTTCAGGACTTGTGATGGCTCTAATCGGCTCTGTACTCAGTATTCTTGTGGTAAGCATATATTTCAGTTAAATAATATGGGAAGCCAATGTTTGGTGACGTTTAGAATACTTTAGATTTAAAAAGCTTCATTGTCAACAAAGAAAGAAATCATGTGTTCATGTTTTTCCTATGAATTAAAGGAAAACTGAGGTTTTAATTTCTCAGTGTAACTTGTTCTTGACAGTGACTGCCATTCAAAGTCACAATGAAAATATAGGCGCCTCCATATGAAGTGATACGTTTTCCTGAAAATTTTTTTAGTTGTGCTGCAAAATCTAGGCAAACTTGTGTATTTTCAGAAATGATGATATTATAACTAATGGGACAGTGCAGAGAATTCACTTCTAGTTGCAAGAAGCCAATAGCTTTTCGTCCAGCATATATTTGCAAGCAATCTGTTCCTCTAGGACTCAGATTATGCCACTTTTACAGATTCTTGTGAGAAGCTAGGTCCTAGCACACTGAGGACCATTTCGTTGATGATGATCATGGTCGTCGTTTTACTATTGTTAATAGTTGACAGTGTTTAGTGTGAGAATTTTACTTGAAACTGTTGAGTGGGATGTTGCTGAAACTTTTGTTTCCTTCCTTCCCAGGCGGTGATAATGCCAGCTCTATGTTTTATGAAAATCATGAGGGGAAAAGCGACTAAAACGCAGGTTAGTATGCAGCGGATCTTTTAAGACTTAGTTAATCTTTATTTAACTTTGTCTATCCTAAAACTTAGGAAATCTAATTGGGATTTCTTACTCCCTCTTTTTGTCTCTAATTCAAAGATTTAATTACATGCGATCTGCTGGCTGTTGAATTGTTCAATTACTTCTAATCCATTCTTTTATATGTTTTTCTTGACATGATCAGGTTGCTCTGAGCGTGGCAGTCGTAGTGTTGGGTGTGGTAAGTGGAGTTCTGGGAACATATTCATCAGTGAAAAGAATTGCGGAGAATTACTGACTAGTGAGTTTTCAGTGTGTGACTCTGGAGGCCATTGTGATCATATATACAACTTTGTATCACCCTTTTGAACTCTCAAGTGCATAGCCCTTAAGCTATGTAGCAATGCAGCAAAACAAGTGGCATGTTTCCATTATTGGTCACCCTTTTCATTTAGTAGTTGTAGCTTATATCAGAGAATCTGAAAAGTAATCATCACCATGAAACAAAACACCCTTCACTACATTGAAGGGGTAACTAAGTATCATTTATTAAGAGTGTGGAATAAACCAGAGGGGTATTTTCTTAAAATATCATAGAATTCTGAATTACCTACTATAATTGAGCCTTAGATGAGATCAATCTCCGTTGACCACGATCACTTTAAAGCATGAGATCGGATACCATATGGACATGACGTGGCATCAAATGTGACGTGTTTCTTATGGGGTCTTGCCTCTCATATTTTATTTCATGTACTAGATCTAGGTTTAATCAATTCGGGGAAAAAAGGGTTCCTTCTAATCTCTGTTTAAATGAGAGGTGTCATTTTATGGAAAGTGATATTAATACAAATATATTAATTAAAAATGAAAAAGTCCGCTGGGGCATACTCTGTTTCTGAAGCTGTTTTTTTTTTCTTCGTGTTGATGATGAACATGTGCCCTGTTTTTACTCTGTTTCTGAAGCTTTTTCTTCTTCTTCGTGTTGATAATGATATATTGTTCTTTTGATTACCTCGCATCCCTAACACAGCTGGTATACGGTTCTCTTAATGCCCTTAGCCCGTCACAGCTACTTTTACTGTTGTTTCTTCTCTTGATGAGTTATGGAGTTCGGAAGATCTGTGCAAAGCTGCCATGCTTGCTATTAAAATATCCACCAGTGATAATTAACTGGTGGATATTTTAATAGCAAACATGGTTATAAAATTGCATTACGTAATTTTATTGATAGTTCAACGTTAAAAATTAAAATAGTGAGTGGTGAAAAATTACTTGTGATATTGTAAAACTAAGAGAGATATAGCCGGTAAACAAAATCAAGATAACTACTGCCGAACATGACATTGTTATCAATTGACGTCGAACATAGGGGGGGGAAAAGAACTCGTCGTCAATATTTAGCTTTTGGAACATGGCAATGGTTGACTGGAAGGTCCTTCGGTCGTGTTTTTGTCTCTCTCTCAGCATTTAGTAAACAACTACTCATATCTAAAACATTATTTTTAATTTTTCATAAATTCAGATTGTCTTGGCATATTATCCAAGTAACTCCTCCCTCGTGTAGTGTTTATAAGTAACATCTTTTATATATAAATATTATTCTCTATATAAATAACAATTTGAATTTATCTAAAAATTCAATATAATTTTTTTATACTTATCTACGTCTCTTTCACCCATTATCCCTTAGCTCTTTTTATATTCACTCTTTCTCACCTAATCGTACAAGAGTATATTTAGAAAATAAATTATATTTTTAACATATTTATTATTTTTAATTAATTTTAACCAACACTCTAATATGGGTAATTTGAATAATTGTTGCTTATAAAAATGATGGGGGGAGTAATTAATAAACAATCTCATGACTAATTAAACACGTAAGATTCACTGTTATTCTCGTGATTTTAATTAGAGCGAAAAATATTCATGCTCCTAGGCCACCACTCATTTTAATAAAGTTCCTCGACCCGTGAAATAAATCACCAACTACATGTATAATTAATTCAATGGAAGCAGCTATTAAGACCACTAATTATAAATTTCATTTTGCCCCCAAACACTATAATATTTAAATTGAGAAAATTTTGCCTTCGCCTCTGATTAACTATCCTGCAACAATATCTCCCTCTAATGATGCAAATGATTATTAAGGCGCTTGCTTGCTGATCCATCAGATTTGAAATGATTGTTTTTAATTCGTTTTCAAAGTCTCGCGTTTAAAAAAATGCAACATCGATATCAAATTTGAAATGATCATTTTGCCAAACCCTGCTTCGTTAATTACTTCAAACTAATCCTACTCCCTTGCTTCAGTCAAGCTGCTGCTTAAATGCCAAATTTTTATTATACTTACATCCAGCAAACAACATATGTTTTTTGAGAAAGAAAACGCGATGATAACTTAAAATAGATAGGATCAAACCCGCGATGTTTTACTTACAAAACGCCTCTTATATTTTTTTTGCTGTCTACCCGGTTCATCGGAGCTTTGCCCCGACTACATCGAGATCTGACTATCGTAAAGCGCTTGACTATAGTGGGTGAGTCTCCTAACAAGAATTTTTTACATATGCTAAGGTTTAAACTCGATACTTCACTTAAACGATATCAAACCGCTTACCACTCGAATCAAACCCCATTAATAAAAGTCCTCTTATATTATTAGACTACAGGGTGACTCTCTTGAATCCAATACTGCTTACTGTACCTTCAAATTGTGATGAAGTTAATATATATATAGCATCGCATATTAATTAAGGAAAATGATAGAAAAATATTCTGTAAAATAATAAATTATAAATTAAATCTTTTATTAATAGTAGATCAAATATTACCAACACAATATTCTACTTTAATGTTTATTATTTTTTTAAAATATTTTTTTGTTATTTTTCATATTAACTAAAAAAGGTGAAATAAACGTCCAAGAAACAGACATCTCTCTCTCTCTCTCTCTTGCCAAAAAATAGACATCACGTAAATTGAGTGCTTGTACGAATATATCTGTATAATATATATATATATGTAAATATATGCCGACAGAGAATAATCATGGCCCACATCATCAACTTGAAAAAAAAATAAAGGGACCAGAAACTTAGCTACTTCTCAATGGTCATTGAGTGCTTGCAACTTGCATGTGCAAGCTTTACCTTCACTTAGCCCAAGAAAAAGACAACTTTTTAGTGTGTGTGAGTGTAAGTATATAATTATTGATCTGAGTATTCGAGTGGCTGCTCCTTTAATACGAGTTAGAACCACACATGAAGAATATTAAATAAATATTATTCTCTCTCTCTCTGATCCTTAATAAAATTAACAACTACTTAACTAGTTTATATCAATTAAAAAAATAAAATTAATTAATTATAATAAATATAATATGATTTTTATAAAATATTAATATATAATATTAGATTATATATTAATTTATAAATTAAATAAATTAATTTACAAATAATAATAAATATATAATATTTTATTATATTTTTTTTGTCAGCATTTCATTATAATTTATAAAAGTCAGGTGATGAGAGCTAAAAAGCACTGATGTCTTGTTCACTCTTTTTTCAATATTCCATGTATCTAGACACAAATACACACACGTTTTTTTTTTAAAAAGGAAAAATTAGCTATTAGCTAGTTTGTCTTTCACGCCAACTTGTCCCAATTGCTTCCCTGATGTATTCTGGTTTCTGGATATAGAGAGAGATTGGGGAGAAGAGAGAGAGGGAGAGGGAGAGGAGATAATGTTATAAGAACAAGGACGAAGCTAATTCAATGAACTGGTATATATATAGATGGGACTAATTTCTTTTAATTTCACTAATTAATATTAATGTAATTTGTCTACCATAGGCCAAGCATCTAGAAAGCGAACCCTAGACAGTAGAAACAAGCTCATGCATTTCCATAACTGCACTCCCCAACTGGAACTTGACGAATTCATTGAATCAAGCAGCTGATGATGAATTTCATCGTTAATTCTTCTACGACCCTCGTCATGTTTTGATCTCCCTAATCAGATATCGTATAATATTAATTAGAGGTTAATAATAGTCATTAATCCTTATTTTTTATCCCAAAATTGAAATCCCGCCTTGGCTTCTAAACAGAAGATAATCCATGCACACCACAAACAATCAACACATACATCATGCATGCATCAATTAATTAGTAAGCACGTGATGACCTGGCAGCTAAAACCCTAATTTTGGGTTTAATTTGCCCTAATTTAACAAACAAATTCAGAAAAAAGAAAGAAAGAAAAGAAAAACACACCATCCCCATAGTGAATGCACAGAAACGCTCTGTCATCAGTTAGAATCAAGACATATATATAATTAATGAGACAGGAGAGTTTGGTATACGGACGAAGCGACTGCTAGCCACTATGTATACTTATATATTTCTGTACTTTTTTTTTATAACAAAAATTTAGTTGAATTTAATATTAATTTGTACTGATATAACTCTAGAACTCAGATAATAATTATAAAAAATTTATAAAATTATTTATTAAATAAATTTTTATTATAATAATAAAAATTAAACTCATATTTTTATAAAATATAAATATTTTTTTTATAGGTGGCTATATATTTTTGTACTTGAAAGTTGAATAGAAACCTTCCCGAGTAATTAGATAGGGCCCTCATGCTCCATTTCACTATTCACCTTTTCCCTCCACGTACACCAAATTATTCAAGTCGCTCTTATCTTCAAAATGAACAACAACGTAACACTTCTCTACCGCGCTAGCTAGCTAGCTAGTTGCTGCAACTTGTTCAGACAAATATCTTGCTTCAGCCTTACAACCTCCACACTGGCACTGCTTGGTTCGCTTGAACCATTTTGACGCAAATGAAAATGAAAAATAAATTAGGTTAACAAGTATATGTTTGGTATGATTATAACAACGTCGATGAAAATATCTTTTTCAGATCTGGTTCCCGTGAGGATAAAGTGGGGAAGACGATGTACGTACGGTGGATCTCCACTGTGGTTAGGGGGACCATGGACGTACTGTGGTCAGCGGTGGCGATGATGGGAGGACGATGGAGTCAAGGGCGGGCTTCTACGGAAAGGTGGGGATGGAAAAGAAATTCTAAGGAAGATACAGAGCCTCAGCCATGGAAATTATTTTCCTGGTTTTTTTTGTAGAAAATCCACTTTCTAGAAACCCAGATTCATGCCAACCAAGCATTCAAAAATGGAGTTCCCATTTTGAGAGAGAGCTAATTCCAGCGAACCAACCGGGCCCTCAATTTGAACAAAGTTGTATATATATATATATACATAGTTAAATCAATTAAACATGCTTAGTTTTATATACATAGTTGAATTTATACCCAGGCATGATATAAAGCTAATAGCAGAGCCTGAGATTAATATTGATGATAAGTGAACAATACGTACGTTCCTATACGCCCCATACGTACAAGAGAAGAATGCGAAAGAGTACTTAGTTAAAGCCTTCATGATCATCAGTAATTACTGAAGAATTAATACAAAATTATATATATAATTACACCGCATGAAGCACCTGATGATTATTATCAGCCTGGGAAGATTCATAGAACGCTGGAACGTTGTCCTTCATCATCTAGGTGGTGAACACATCAACATCATAAAAAGCCTCAAACCACTCCATCGTGCTCTCAATTTGCCCTTCCCATTTATAATCCTTAGCCTCCACCGTCGCTTGCGGCCTCACCGTCCTATCAGAGTTATTACCATCATTTTCATCATCCCCACTCTTCGTCTCGCAATTATCCTTCTGATCATAATGACCACCACCAGCAGCTGCGCCGCCGCCGACACTGTCGCTATCGTAGCTACCGGAGTCCCCGAATCTTGAGGGATCCGGCGGCGATTCCGCGTCTTGGCCGGTGAGTTCTTGCACTAAAGCCCTGAATTCTGCAGCGGTGGCGCTGACCTTCGTGGGGTTGGATATGTAGACAACCTTAATGACATTTTTCTCGTCAACCTTGCGTCTTTTGGTCGAAGTTCTTCGCAGCACGCTGCCCACTGACTTGGTGGTATCCATGAAGGGATAAGATAGGGTGCTCCTAAAGGCTTAAAGAGCTTCCCAAGATATAGGGTAAAGGTAAAGGGTTTGATGGGGTTATTATTCTGGCCAAGTGAGAGGAGGTTCCGGGAAAGACAAAAGAGAGAAAGAAGGAAAATTTTTACAGATAGATATGGAGCGATTTGGAAGGAAGTAAACGGCAAGGGAGATGATGATGATAACAAAATTACAGTCGATGCCAAGCGCGTGCGGAGCCGACTGAATGTTTTAATGCTAGCGGCGCCCGGCGGGGAGGATCATATAGTGTTGTTTTATGCAGTTATGCAGAAATAAAATCAAGAGAGAAAAATCTTGTACGAAGAAAAGTGCTTACACGCTCGCGATGAACGTGATATCTGGATATAAGAGCTTCAATAATTCTGCCACGTGGTGATCGCAGAATGCTCGGATGTTGTGGTGACGTCACTTGCTCGATCCATGATGACGTCGGAATAATAATGATGCCTCTGCTGCTAGTCGTTTTTTGGTTCACGAGCTTACATTTTTGTTTTGCTAATTTTTTTGAATATCTACTATATACTATAGGGACTGGAGATCACGGGAGAACAACGTTAATCACGATCATTGGGTATGATCATAATGTGCTACGTGTACATTAAATATTTGTTATTATGCTAGTAGCAGGTAGAAGAGAATAAACTATATTTAGATTATATTTAGATGGAAAGATAAATAGACTACTAATAATTTTTTTTATAAAAATGGTAAAAAAAGATTTAGGGTTTAATGTAATTTTAATATATTAAATTTATTTTCATTTTACTTTTAGTTCTTTAAATCTATTTTTATCTAAAATATTAATTCTTATAATTTAATAAAAAATTAGATATTTTACTCTTTGAAGAATTAAAATATATAGTTCAAAATTTAATAAATCAAAACTAAAATTCAGAAAAATTTAAAAGATAAAAATTATATTAATCTAAAAATTTATTATTTTATAAGTTTTCCTCTTATTATTATTTTTCTAATTTTCTTCCTATACATATAATTGATACGGTTACACAGCATAAAAACCAAAAAGTAAAAGAAAGGAGAAAGATCCATATATGTGTGTGTGTGTGTAATGTGAAAGTAATTCCACGCGAATATATTTTGAAACTTTGATCGTGAATGTACATGTATATATACTGGCATATGGGCGGAGCGCAGGCGCGTTCGTGGGGACAAACTGCGAAACTTGTCAATGGAAGCCGATAAAGGATTTTATTAATGGAAATAATTAATTATTCAGAAGCCAAGACCAACCAACTATGAGTGTGTTTGAAAAGAGTTTAAATTAAGATTTTAAAAGAATTTTTTACCTAAATCTTGATTTTATTTAAGAAAAGTTTAAAATAAACAGTTATATTTGTCCAAAAAAACTTTTGGATCAAGTTATAGTTTAAAACTAAAATTTTAGATAAGTTACTGAGACTATTTTATAGAATAATAAAATAGTTTATGAATTACGTAATTATTATTTTATTTTTATTTTTTTTATACTCTCTCTCCTCACTCCTCTCTTCTCCACCCTCTCTCCTCTCTCATATTTTTAATAAAATCATATTATTTCTGATAATTTTTTAATTATAAAAATTTTTCTAATAATAATTATCTAAACACTCATCATTGAAAACTATTTTTTTCTATAAACTCTTTTACAATTTTTTTTTCTAAAAACTGTTCAAAATCTTTTTTTCATAAGTTATTTTATAAACTCTTATCTAAATAGACCTATATATACTAAAAAGTTCCTCCCATGCCAGTAACTTATTGAGAAAATGGCAAGAGTGGTGCGAGTTAAAAAAAAAATCAAAGACTATAAAGATAGATGTATGCCATGGATTGTTTATATTCCTCCGAACTCGATATAAACAATATTTAATTATTTTAATTATATTAAAAATTTTATTAAAATAATTAATATAAAATATTTTTTTAAAACACTCTAATAAACTTGTTTAACACACTTCTTCTTTCTTAATTGATTAAACACTCTAATAAACTTTTTTAACACATTTTTTTTTCTTAGTTGATTATTATTGATGGGGTATTAATAGATATAATTTTAAAAAATTAATAAATATAATAAATAGATATTATATTTAAGAGTATGGACTATTATTAATTTTTCTATTAAAACATATATTAATAAATGGAATGAATGGAGGAGTAGTGATTATAATGCTGAGGGTGGCTGGGAATAAGTTTAAATAGGAATGATTTGAGAAATGATAACATTGCCAAAAACAAGTAATGAATGTAAAACATGTAAATGCGAAGGTTAAAGCGGTGGGATTAAGCCCCTTCATGTGAGTTGTATGAAATGATGTGGAGTGCGAGTTGGAAGCAAAGCCCGCGACTTATGGGTGTTCTATGATTGGATTATATAGACAAGGGTGAGCCAATATTAGTTGAAATTAATGTAGAAAAGTGATAGTGGGCGGGGTTGGGGGGGAGGGACCAGAGAACGTAGGCGTAGAACAAGTGACAGCGACTTAACGTTGTAACTCACGAAGGGCAATATTATGCCGTGCAACTAAAGGTATTCATAGGACAGGACGGGATTGGTATAACTTTATCTCGTGTCTTGTCCTATTTCGTTCGAGACCGAGACAAAATATTTTAAATTTTATTTAAAAAAAAAATTAAACTATTAGATATTTTATGCACAATCTATCTATTAATAATATATAATTAAAACACAAAAATAATAAAAGAAATTAAATTCTTTTTATTATGATTACTAACTTAAAATAATAAATAGTTAAATACTATTAATTATACTATAAATATCATTACTTTTTCAATTTGTTTACTTTATCAACTGAAGTTATTGTTTCATCTGTCAAAAAATAAATACATATAAAAAAGAGAAAAATAAAATCATCTAATAAATAATATGATATAACTAATAGTATTTTTTATTTATATTTTTTACAAAAAAATAAAATAAAAATATTTTTTATTTTTTTAAAATATTCAGGACTGGACGGGAGTCATGAGTGTCAGACAAAGACCCGTCCTGACCTTTCCCCCCGTCCTGTCCCGGCACTTCACGGGATGGATCAGTCTTGAATTATCCGGGACTAGGTCGGGATAACTTGGGACCATAAAATTTAAACACCCGACTCCAACCAATTAGATCCACCGTGTTGCTTTCCTCACCTTGGCTTTTTCGCTTTCCACCAACCTCACACACTAGCAGTACCAGTCTTTATTCACATATATAAAAACACAGTGTAACACAGTCATTTGAGTGCGTAATCCTATAACAACGTTGATTATTTCTAGTACTTCATTCGCATGCATGCAATATCACACAGAAACTATATCCTGAAGCTTGACTAGCAAAGAAGAAGAAGATGCAGCGGCATGCGATATGGTAACAATCAACGTATCGTCGCATGAGACAGATTTTCTTTCTTTAACGGGCTACACCATTTATCAGCATCATTTAACAACTTTTACTTATTTCTTTATTAAAAATATAATGAAGAAAAATTACTCACAGCTCCCAAATTCGAAAATTAAATACAGTGAGATCTCGAAAAAATCATATTTACATGTCGAGTTGGATCATTTTTAAGTCGAGCTTATTAAAATTTTCTTAACTGTGATCTGTGGGAAATTTTCCCTAAAAAATATTTCATATTTAATTTTTTTTTTTATTGTCCACCCGGTTCACCGGAACTTTGCCCCAACTACATCCGGATTCGACCCGCGTTATGCACCTGGCTATGGTGGGTGAGTCTCCTAACGGAGATTTTCTAAGTACGCCAAAGCTCGAACTCGAGACCTCGTTTAAGCGATACCGAACTGCTTACCACTCGGACTAACCCCGTTAGTATTTTATATTTAATTTATTTTCCCAGTTATCTTAGATCCCTTACAATAAATGGCCATTCTTTCACCAATAAAGCCCAATTCTCTATGGGGCTATACCACGTCTCACCGAATAGCCCTTCCTTTTCTTGAAGCCCACTCCCTATCGTTCTATGTGTGTTGATTGCAAAGCTCATGGGTCACAGCCCACATACACACAAATTTCCCCCATGTGAAATACTAGCTATTTATTGTGAGATATACTACTATTTAGAGTGTGTTATATCTTTTAAGAGTATAACTTTATTATAACTCCAATCATAACGTTTAGAGAGGTATCATAATTCTTGGGTGCCTAGGTTTACGTATGAGGGTAATTGACGGCTCGCCCTGTCCGACATTAGTATCGCTTAAGAGCAAATGAGACTTCGCCTTACATTTAGATAGTGGGTGAGCCCAAACTCTTTTCAAAATTTTTGTACCAAAAAAAAATGCTAAATTCCATATCGGGAAGTCTACGGTGCGAGATAATTAGTCACTAATTTAGCTAACTTGATATATTTTTTCTAAAATACTCTAAAGATATTCCTTAACTCCATCCCCTGTTTCTTAATTGATTATTGTTGAGGGGTATCAATAAGGATAATTTAGATAAAAATTAATGAATATATAAAATATATCTTATATTTAAGATCGATATCAAATCTTTAATTATGTCATATATTAATAAATGGAAGAGCACCTCCCTAACAAAATTCATATGAGAAATTGTTTGTTGGGGAAAAAATTAACAATTTTATGCATAAATAAATAAGAGTAAACAAATAAAAATTAACAGAGTAAAAAATATAATTTTAGAAGATACGCGTGATTTTCTTTCTTTTTTTTATTTTTTGAATTTTAATTTTTATTATTTTAAAGGTATAAATTATATACATATATTATATATTTTATAAAATTCATGTCTATTTGGGTTATATTACAACTAAATCTACTTCTCAAATTATATCATTTAAACAAATTTCAATTTGTTAAACTCTATATATCTAAACGCATACCACATGTTACTAACAAACTTTTATTCTGACTTTAGCCTACAAAGTTAATTGAAACAAAAATCAATTTTACCCATACTAAACAAGTATCAATTAAAAAATAAAATAAATGAATTTAAAAAATAGATTAAATATTAAAATTATAAACTTTTATGATAAATTCAAAATTAATAAATTTTCTAATATATTAAAAAATTTGAAAAATTATATACTAAAATTAGTTTTTTGTTGTATAGTATTTGTTGGGAACACAAATGTTTAATTAATTATCATGATAAAGAGGGGCATTCCGATAAATAAGGTTTAAAAGCAAAATTTAAATTTAATGTCAACTAACTATTTGAATGAATGTAAATAAAATCTTAAATATATAAAGAGTTAATATAACACGTATTTTAATTTTAAGAAAAATACATATAAATTTTTTAAATAGAAAAATAATTTATGTAATTAAAATAAAATTGATAAGGGATCATATTATTTTACTTAAATATTAACTAAGCTTTTAAAAACTGATCATATTATTTTACTTAAATATTAACTAAGCTTTTAAAAACTTACTCAAGTTCAGACGTAGATCTCGAACGAAGTGATGGTTTAATTATACTAACAATGACTACCGTGAAATAATCAGATAGCATTAGGATTAGGAATGTAGATGGACGAAATACAGACGTCATGATGATGGCCAAGTTGACGAGGGAATGTGAAAAAAGTAAAAAGAAAAGGCGAGGCTTTTGACCATTAGAGGACAACAAACGATAATAATAATTATTGATCATAATAACTATTGAAGGAATGATGGAGAATAATAATATATAATATAATTAAAAAAAAAGAAAGAGGATGCGAGGGATACGTAGGGACGAGGGAGGTTAATTCCGGTGTCTTGGAGTCCAAGTTACAAATTCTGACTTTGCAGCTGAACCAGAGGGGCATTATTGGCATTCCAGTTTTTGTTTCCGAAACTTCCTTCTTCTTTCCAGACTCAACAGAGGCGGCCGCCGCTCCTCCTTCCACCCTGCTCGCGCTATTTCCTTACCTACAACCTTTTAATTAAATGCCATCATTTTAATAAAAATTACCAAGCTGCCACTTCCTCGCCGTTTTCTGATTTCTTTTAGCCTATCCTTTTTTATTTCCTTCCTTCATTTATATTCCCAATCAAATTTAAAATATTTTAGTTCTTTCCTTCTATTCGTTTAAGTAAAAATGTATATTTAATCTTCTATTTTTTATATAATATTTTAATTTGATCCCTTAATTTTATAAATTACTTTTTAATCATTTAATAATGACATTGTCTTTTTAAATGATAATGTTTTTAATTGTTAGTCATTGTTATTTTTAAAATTAAATTTGATATGATAATGCCTTGTTGATGTTTAAAATTTTAATATTAATATTTGTTGTTATTAATAGTATTGTTAAAAAGTGATTAAAAACATTTTATAAGATTAAATGATCAAAATAAATTTTTATAAGGGATATTTTAAAAAATTAATAAAAAGTTACTCTTTAAAATTTTTATTAACTATGATAATTTAATATATCTATATAAAAGAAATTTGGTATTCTACAAATTTCACACATGTAAAAGACTAATAGCTTTTCGCCAATTTTTTAATTTTTTTTCCAACAAAAGATACTTTATCTTCTTGCAAAGGTAAAAGATGGATATTTTGATTAAAATGATGACAAGAACCGACTGGAATCACTGAAATTTATTCAATCATCAATTGGGAATTGATGCGAATCGATTCGTTGTGGGGAACTCTGCGGCTATATGAACCACTGAAAAGACCTCTCATCATTAACAAAGATTGCTATCACATGAGCAATTATTATGAACACTTGCATCAACCCAAATAATTACTCGTGTTTGAATTTGAAGTTTTGAACAGTAATAAGCATTCCCATGCAATTTCAACTTTTATAAGCTACTTAGTAAGTGACAAAAAAGGATCGAATATGGTACACAAATTTTATATTTTTATTTTAAATGTAATTATCTATATATCAGTACTCTTATAATATATTTAGTAGGATTAGATTTTTTACAGGAGTAAAGCAAAAATAGAATTAGGATAAAAATAAATTTTAAAATTTTATTTAATAGGATAAAAATAAGTATAAAATTAATATGTATTATTTTATAATTTAAAATATTTTTTTATAATTTAAAAATAGTTAAAATTATTTAAAATTTTATAACTTAGTATAAAAATTTTAAAATAGTTTATTTCTATTTTCGTCATTTGTCATCTCGTTTCCTAATATTTTTAATATAAAATATTAAAAATATAATTGAAAGTGACTTACAATTTTTCTAAACAATAAAGAAATTGAAATATTTTTTTGCTTCCCCACTTCTAACAAAACAAAACATGCACTTGCAGTTGCTAACATAATTAAGGGTGCTCAAATTATCCCATTCTAAATATCTTGACCTAATCTCGATAGTTTTGGGATAGGTCCGTCCCATCTTGTCTCAAGAAAGACTAAGATCGGACAGAGAGAAGGGTCGAGATGGGACAGGTCTCAGCTTAACCCTTAGGACTCCTGTCCTGTCTCAACCCCAATATTTTTTAATAAAAAAAATATTATATTCTCTTATATTTTTTACTCTATCCACTCGTCTTAGGCTCTCTATCTCTCTTCTCTCACACTTTTTTCGCTCACGGTCACAGATTTTGCCAGTCACCACTCTCATATAGATATTTTTATACATATATTTTTACTTATAAATATTCTTATACATATATTTTTATTTTTTCTTATTGTTTTGTTTTCTTTCTCCTCTTATAAGTAACTTATCATTTTATATCAAACAGAAATTTTAGTATTTAGAAAAATTGTTATAATATTTTATATAAAATGATTAGTTGGGATAATTTTTTTAAACAAAATTAGACTAAGAATTTTCGTCCCGCACTAATCTCAAACGGGGATGGGACGGAATATGAGATGGGATTATCTTAGTTGTCTTGTGATTACCCCCAAACATAACATTAAACCGGAAAGTTTAGACGATACCGATACGATCACAGAGAAGAAAAGCAGGAACTAAAGGTGGTAAAGTTAAGGTATTGTTTGGTTGGAGGTTTTTTGAGGGGAGGGTAGAGTAGGGGAGGGGAGGGAAAGAAAAAGATATGTTTGGTTCAGAAAATGGAGGGGAGGGTAGGGGAGATTTTTTGTCTTCTTTTGCTCCCCTCCTCCACTATTTCAACCCTCAAAAATCGGGGGTTTTTGGAGGGTTGAAGAATTTTTGACAAAATTGCCCAAGAAAATTTTCTTATATTCCAGTGTTAACCTTCAGCCCCTTTTTGCTTCATTCCCCGACGACGCATGCCACGACGATGACGCTCGGCAGTTGCGATCCAGACTGCGATCTGCTCAATCCTCTTCTCTCACTATCGTGAATCCGAAACACAATTTGCCACCAGCAAGAGATAAGACCAATAAATCTTCAGCAGCTGCCGAGGTGGCTGATCAAGATGTTAATGTTTTGTCTACAACTATTCCTGGAAGAATCACTGAAACTGGTGTTGAGGGTGACGTGAAGGCAGCTAGTTCTGAAATATAAATAAAAAAAGTAACAAAACTAATATAAATATTATAAGTAAAAAATTAATAAATATAAATAAAGGCCTAAGGGCATATCTGTCAATTTTTCATTACTTACCCTCCCCTCCCCTCCTGAACCAAACAAGAAATATCATATCTCCTCCTCTACCTTCCCACTTATAACCTCCCCTACTTTAACCTACCCTCTTCTCGGTTGAACCAAACATAGCCTAACAGAAATGCGAAGAATCTAAAAGGCGCCATTTTAGAAAATGGGCGAGTTTCAGACGAAAGGGACATAGGAAAAAATTGGAATGGTCTCAAGGTTACTCCGTATTTCTCTCTCTTTCCCACCCTCCTTTTGATACATTAAGTTGATGAATTCTCTTACTTTAATATGCGATACGATAATCATAAACAATCAGCGAGTGAAAAAGCTTAAAAAAATGTTCTCAGGTTGGAGAGAAAAATATACTGTGGAAAATTATATTTTTAATATTATATTACCGATATTGATTCGTTGAATCAAAAGTCAAAAGGGCTCGGTATTTATCATCAACTTCTCACTGGCTAGGGTTTGCAGAGCTCCATCTATATCTTCTTCTGTGCTCGATCAATCCGGAGAAAGTTCTAAGTTATCCTGTTTCGTCTGCTAAATTTATTTCCTCTTACTTCAAGTCTGGGAAGCTTTCTCAAGCTTATTTGTGGCGAGCTTCGTTGTTAGAAGGTGGATTCTTTTGTCTTTTGTCTTTTGGGTCTTAGTTCTCTATTTGGTTATTTTGTGCTGCGAAGAATTGAGTTTGAAAGCGTGGTCCTTGTTTCTAGATGGTGTACGGAGAGTCGAGCTCTGGCTTAGCTTTTTCCTCCCGGTAGTTATTTTGCTGGTCGTGGTATAACACGAATTTGCAGTTGCTTATTTTGTTTCTGTTGTTGAAGCTTGCGATTTTTCTTGAAGCTCTGGCGTGTAGAAACCGTCAAGTCTTAATATTCTTGAAGAATAGCTTTATGCTTTAAGATGTGTTTTAAAATTGTTTTATGAAATGGACGCAGGCCTCTTCCGATTGTTGTTTGTGGGAGATAACATGGTATTGCCGAGCATGATTATTGATGGGCAGTAGAACAATAAATAGTAAGACCGACAACGGTAACAAGTTTGCGAACGGCATGCCGAGTTACGCTCCTCCGCTGCCTACTTCTTCTTCCATGTAAATCTTCACTTCACTCCTCTGTTTCATATTGTTTTCTCTGGCTTTCACTTCTTCTCATATTTATAGTTTTTTACCTTCACTTCTCAACTTTGAGCTACTGTTTCAGCACGGTTTACTCTTGTTTTCTTCACTTTTCATACTCGTACAAATGATTGATATACTGTTGTAGTGCGACTCCTATTAAATAACTAATAGCAATTGGTCATGTTGGAGAGGCAGTGCATTTCTGGAAATTGACACTGCGCCTCATGTTTTGTCAATAGGTTGTTATGAGATTTGTTTTGTCATGGATGTGTCTTTTATAAATTGAGAATGCGATTCGGGGCTCTCTTCTTAAGCGCGGAGATCTATTTGGCTTTCTGAATCTTGCATGAATATGTTCACACCATTATGACCTGTTAATGTGATGGATTTGGTTTTCCAGGGGTACTGAAGGAACTTCTGTTCTTCCTTCCCGAATTTCTGAATTTGGACGCATTGATCAATCTTTCGGATTTCGTGTGGAGGATGCTATCAATCTTAGCCGAAGTATGATGCTGCCATTTTAATCACTTATGGTCATACCCTTCTTCATGTTTATTTCTTCATGTTTATTGTTGCTCCTGTACCATTCTTTTGTAATTTAATTATCTCATCTCATACTCACTGTTTTAATGATCTTCTCAGGCCCCAAAAAGAAAACGAAAAGAGGAATTTTCATTGCTTTCATTATTTTCTGAAATGCCTTGACTGCCGCACTGAACTTGTTTACAGACTTAGGGTCTTGGCTGCTTGCTATTCTAATTTACCATATTTTATGAATTTGTTCCTAATTATGTTGTATGCAGGAAAAAAAGAACCATATGCTTTCAAGTTTTTGGCATTTGTTTTAATTTAGTGGTTTATTAAGTTATGCTATATCTAACGCCTCTTGATTATTTTCTAAATTCCTAGATCCAGTATTCAATCAAATGAAGTCAAATAACCAACCTCTGGGTGTTGATGTTCAGTTTGGCGCCTTGAGCAAGGTAAATCTGAATCTTCTGCATAGAGTAAACTCAAAATATGATTGGAGTTCCTACTTTTTGCACTCCTCTTTTATGAGGAAGATATGGTGAATGGCAACATCTAATATGAATCTCCCTGCTGCAATATTGGGCTCTCAGACATTGCCACTACAAAATGACTCAAATTCCAATCTGGCTTCTACATCTGGTGGCCAGCGTGAGAACTGGGGGGAGTCTAACATGGCAGATGGAATTGGAAGCCCAAGGACTGACACTTCAACAGATGATACAGATGATAAAAATCAAAGGGTGACTTGTTTGCTTCCATTTTACATTTTATTTTATGCATCTGGAATTTTGGTCACGCATCAATTTATTACCTTTTGGTGATGCCATCTATTATAGATAAGCTAATGTTGTACATTCTTGAGCAGATAGAAAAATGCCTTTAAAAAAAAAAATATATCAAACGTGTTGTTGTTTTGCAGTCTGAGAGGGGTCAATTAGCTGTTGGGGCCTATGATTCCAGTGAGAGATCAAAAGATAAAACAGATCAGAAGGTTATATCAATTGATTTTGTTTGTATAATTTAAGCATGGTGTTATTATATGATAACTTTGTGACCATGCAGGCATTACGGCGTCTTGCTCAAAATCGTGAAGCTGCTAGGAAAAGTCGGCTTCGAAAAAAGGCAAGATATTTTGTGCTGATTGCAAGTGTCCTACACTCCTGGCTATATATTTCCAAGTTATAATTAAATAATCAGGCAGCTGCTGCATGCGGCATCATCATATTACTGGTTTGATGAAAATCTGAAGGTTCTTCGTGTCTCTCTCTCACTCACTGTTTTGATCATTGTTTATATTCATTCAGGCATATGTGCAGCAATTAGAAAGTAGCAGGCTGAAACTGACTCAACTTGAGCAGGAGCTCCAACGAGCCCGCCAGCAGGTTTGGTTTTATTATGTTTTTAGTTGTTCCTGTTTATGGTTTATGCCTTATCCACCCTTCTATCCTGGCTATTTTATTGCATTATAGATTTTAATTAGGTTATTAATCTTTTGCAGGGCATATTTATTTCGAGTATGGGAGATCAGTCTCATTCAATGAGCGGAAATGGTATTTAAGCTTCTTCCTCCGATCATGTGACTCAAGCTTGGGACTTAATCATCACATTAATAGCTTTCTAGTTGGAGTGATTTCTTAGATGTTCTGGGCTTGTTTCAAATTTAAAGCTGTTATCATAATCAATCACCATTGATAGATGCAAAGGCTTGTGAATTGTGGCTTTCCTCTCTGCCAGCCTTATGCAGCTTTATCTTCTAAATGCCATACCCTGATTATAAACAATAGCTTACTGTGGCATCAAAGTTGAAATGCTCAGAAAGGAATTAAAAACAACTTTAGCTCTTCGAGGAACTTGATCCTCTTAAAATTTTCCAATTTTATGCCTCACTCTCCCTTTATTGTTACCCTTTTTTATTCCCGTTTTCCTAACAAACTTACTCTACAATCTCCTAATGAAGCTTCCTTGTGTCTTTGCTACCCAAAATTTTTAGCAACTTCATTCTTCTACCTCTTTAAAGTTTGTATTCTTTGATTGGGATCCTCGATCACTAACACTTCTGTTAACTGGCTTGTGATGCAGGTGCAATGACCTTTGATGTAGAGTATGCACGTTGGTTAGAAGAACATAACCGGCAGATAAATGAGCTAAGGGCTGCAGTCAATTCTCATGCTGGAGATATTGAACTTCGGACAATTGTTGACAATGTTATGACGCACTATGAAGAGATTTTCAGGCTCAAGGGTGTTGCAGCAAAAGCTGACGTCTTCCACATACTATCTGGAATGTGGAAAACACCAGCCGAGAGATGCTTCATGTGGATTGGAGGCTTTCGCTCATCTGAGCTTCTCAAGGTGAGAAATCTCTCTCCCTCAAATTTTAAATAGATGCTGTATTCTGTCTTTAATGGTATGGTGGATCAAGTGTGTGGCAATATGCCCATTATAATTTCTCGAAGCACTTTTCCTTGTGATATTTTTCTGCCTAACTTTGAACTTTGTTGGCACTGGTTCAGCTTCTTGTAAGCCATTTGGAGCCATTAACAGAGCAACAGTTGATGAACATTTACAGCTTGCAACAGTCATCCCAACAGGCTGAAGATGCACTGTCCCAAGGAATGGATGCATTACAACAGTCATTAGCTGAGACTTTGGCTAATGAGTCGTCCGCCCCATCAGGGCCTTCAGGAAATGTGGCAAACTATATGGGGCAGATGGCTATGGCCATGGGAAAGCTGGGCACTCTCGAGGGGTTTCTTCGGCAGGTAATTGACTATCTATTATCTGGTTTGATATTGTTGCCTCGACACCTTCATCTGATGGATTTAAAGATGCTAAGAATCATCAGAGTATCTGGAGGATTACTTTAATTAGAGTGAGGAAAAATCGTGAAAGGACTCATCGTATGTGTGTTAAGATCTAATTAGTGAAAAGATATCAATCTAATCGTGCAATCATATGCCTAGGCTGACAATCTGCGACAGCAAACATTGCAACAGATGCTGAGAATATTAACCACAAGGCAGTCGGCCCGAGCTCTTCTTGCAATAAGTGATTATTTCTCCCGGCTACGAGCCTTGAGTTCGCTGTGGCTTGCCAGGCCAAGAGAGTGAGGTATTTCAATGCCCCGTCTGATTTATGTTCATGAACACGATCATTGTAATTTGTACACCAAATTACTCTTGAAGCCTAGTAGTATGCTGTAAAATTTGATTTGTACAAGTCTTCATATGTAATATATCTCCACGTATTGCTGATGCCTTGTTAGTACCCACCATCTTTCTCATCCATGGCTGATTTTTCTTCTTTAGTTTGAAAATAGTCTCAATAATCTGGGTTTACTATGAAAATAGTTTGCTTGATAGAATTGAGAGGGAAAATGTAGAATAGTATTTGTTCTTCTGTTTACAAGTGTTCATTGCTCGAGATATCAGCTTTGTTTTATGGGGAATGTACTGTTTACTCCCATTACTCGTGGTATAATCAAGTTTAGAGCCTAACAAATCTTCCATAAGCTATAACGGGGTGAATTTTGAAGTGGCTTAGTTATGTTTTAAAATTTGAGAATGTTACAATGTGTTGGAGATCATGTTGTATTCTTATAAGTGGATTTTTTTTGTTGCATGGAATTTGAGTCTCTTAATAAACATTGGGGCTTTATATTATGGTATAAATTGTCACATTTAGGGGCAAAATAGGTCTTTCCTATTAGTTTAAATTTCTGTTTGGTGCAACTTCATTTAAACGTCACGGATCATCTATGCAGACCCAGTGAAACGTGGTGCGTGGGCTTATTTCGAGTCGATTTAGTTGACGTGGAAATTACCATATTGCCTTTTTGTTGCTATTATCCGTACGGTATTGAAGTGTTTGACATTCTGGAAGATTTTGGACTTTGAAATGTCGTTCCAAATGTTATCAAGCTGTGCATTAAAATGAGGTAAACTGGGAAGGGTATAAATTTTTAACTAACTTTATTCCACTAGTTAATTAATAACAGTAATAAACTATTACGAATTATAATTCTAATTTTTCATGTAAAAGTAAAATTGATGATTGTTGTTGATTCAGGAAGGGAACTTAACAATAAATTGAAAATATATATCCTTATATTACTTCAAATTTCTTCCTTTTACTCTTTTATAAAAGAAGTTATTTATATCATAATTTATATTTTTCTAATTTTTAAACCTTAAAATATTTTACCTCGTTTATTTATGATCGTTTGTAGTGTGTATTTTCTATGTTTTGTTTAATTTTACAAATTATCTCATTAAAAAAGATAAAATTGGGAAGACACCATTAAAATTTTAATCGGCCATAAAGATGTAAATTAAAGTATCAGTATTTTATATGTATAAAAATTTATCACTTATTATCATGAATAAATTTTTAAACGGGAATTTTCTAATTTTCCCTTAAAAAATTATTTCAATAATAAAAATAAATTTTTTATATTATAGAAAACTGAACTTTAGTGTAGAATACTAAATATATCAGGGTAAGCATGTATTTAATGTTCAAAATAAAAACCAAATTATACTAAATGTGGTTACGAAACATATAGCCATGCATACGTAACTGGTAGAAATCATTTTTTTGTTTTTTACAAGAGAGAAGAAATCATCTTTATTTACCCGTACCATGCTTCCCGCATTCATTTATTGGCCTCACGCATGGGTATCTTGGGAATACAACAAAGGTGGTAAGGGCAAGTTTGTCACAATATTTGCCTCCCCTTCAAAATCCCCTAAATTTAGAGAAGAGCAAAATACGGCAAGGGGAGGGAGAAAAGTTGCCTTCCCTCTTCGCCAGTTTTTCCAACCAAACAACGTATCCGCTTTCCTACCTCATAAAGTTGGAAACGCAAGGAAGACGCAAGAAATGGTCCAATTGTTTTTTGTTTTTTGCCATTTTTTGCTTCTCCATTCTTCCTCTGCAATTTGTGTTCCATCAGCTTTCTTAACACTTCAATTTTTGCTTCATCCTGGTTCAATGTGCGTTTAACTCTCTGCCTGTGAGGAGGGAGTTGCGAATAAAGGCTATAAGCATAGTGTTTCTAAGCGTATTGGGCTTGTTCCTCGCAGAGACGCGCCGCCGCCGCCGCCCTCTGCATTTCGCGCTGTCGTGATAGGGCTTGTTCCTATAAGTGGGTGGTTGCAGGAATCCTGCGACCATCTCTTATTCGTCCTGTTTGCTTCGAGGTATGAGTATTTTTCATCTTTTAGGTCCTACCCAGTAACCCCCCAATTTTTCATATTTTGCATGAAAGTGGTATTTTTCTCTTTTTACTCAGCTAGGGTTCGAATAGTTGATGTTTCTTTTGGATTTGGAATCTGATTGTGTGTACTGAAGTTGTGAATGGTCAATGTTTTTATTTGTTCTGTCATAAATGATTGAATCTCAGGGACATTATCATATAGAATGAGGAAGTATGAACTTTGTTATGGATTCAGTGACGCTTGAAAATTTAGATTGTCATAGCTAATCTAAGGTGGAGTCTGAAATGCGTAGTACACAGACACCATTTTAAGCCATTGTTTTTGGTTATGATCTCTTTTCGTGCAATTCTCTGCATGACAATAACTGAGCAGTGAGTACTCTGTTATCTACACTTCTATGCTTGTAAATGCTTACCTCAAATAGCATACGATTGCAGGGCCTGGTCTCTATAAGAACGAAAGATGCCTCACAGAACCCGACCTATGACAGCCCTACTGGTGTTCACTGGATTAAATTTTGTTTTGGTCTCAACAATTACTCCAGTCTATGACTTTGTTTGCTTTCATCCTTATTGGGAAAGAAGGGTAAGAATGTTGCTCGCTTTACTTTTTCCTATTATATGGATCTGTTATTGACTATCTGCTAAAGAAAGTTTGCTACATTTTATTTTATATTTTTTTGGCCCTTATGCAAGTATGTGAGATCATGCCAACTCTATCAGAGCAATTTTACTATTAGCCCAAGATACTTTAGCCATAGCGCAGACCTCAAAATTGTATAAGCAGTTTGGATGAGGTTTTTTCATGAATACTCACTTTTGTTTCATTTAAAATAAATAGAGAAACATCCCCAGTAATCACATCGAACTCTCACTTATTAGCCCAAGATACTTTAGCCTCGGCGCAGACCTCAAAATTGCATAAGATAAGTAATTTGGATAAGGGTTTTCATGAATACTCACTTTTGTTCTATTCTAAATGAATAGAGAAACATCCCCAGGAATCACATTGAACTCACACTTGTATTGTGTGGGTATTTATTTGCATTGTTGAATTTATCAGTTTGGGTATTGTTTCACAGTTCAAACCCCAAAAAGGAAAATGATGTAGAATAAATGTTGGGAACGAGAGAGAAAGATAGAACAGAGAGGGAGAGGAGAGAACTAGGAGAGAAATTCTATTTCATTCAACTTATTATCATTAAGATAGAACAGAGAGGGAGAGGAGAGAACTAGGAGAGAAATTCTATTTCATTCAACTTATTATCATTCTCATGACCTAATTGCAATTTACCCAACCCCTCCTATGTATAAGCCTAAGGATCCATTAACTAACTCTAACCAACTCTCCTCCTTTTATTACAATTATATATCAGAAAAACAGAATTGTTTTATAGTATGCGTATTTATAAATGAAACCATTGAAGATAGATTGGCAATGAAAAATATTATTTAGTGACTTGTATGATTCCAGTGGATGGAATTTTCTGAACTTGATTGTTGATTAAAACATTGATCATGTAAATCTTAATTTTCTTAATGCGGCAAGTACTGTTTTCTTGGGTAGAGATTTGCAAGTTATTTTTAGTGCATTATTTATGGGCAAGTTTCAAGTGCCATGTTTTACCAGACACTATGCTTTTTGAAATTCTTCTCCAAAAAAAAGAAAGTCATCCATGCTAAGTTCAAGAGTGTAACTAGAATACGAGAATAATTGCTTCATCCATTTAGTCTATATTAATATGCATTCCTTCATTTACTTTTTAAGATCGTTCATAACAAATCAATCTCTGGAATTGGATTTTTCCCTGTGCATTACTAGTTTTTAAATAATGATGAGCAGTGAGGCCAAAAGAGTGATGAAGAGATGTATCTGCCATTGATATTAATTAGTCTATTTGAATGACTTTTAACCTGATGTTTGTAACAGAGGGAACGACGCCGTCAGGAGGGCCAAGTTGCAAAATCCAATATTTCGAAATCAATTTAACATGTTCTATATGAGTAGCATTTTTGAAGGACTCTTGCCCTCAATTTCTCGTTGTGGGGGTATCTATCTCTTAGAATCCAAGTACGAAATCTCGTCTAATATTTTAGTCTTACTTATTGCTGGTTTAAGTTATAGTTCTTGTGTCAGACTCAAAAGAAGAGATTAATTTTAAATTTGAGTTATGGAGAAGTACTTTAGAGTCGAAGGGTTTTCATCTGAGTAGAAGTAAGACTGAATATATGTATTGTAATTTTGATAAGAGGCAAGTTAGAAATAACTTGGAGGTCAAATTGGGAGATCAAGTTATTCCACAAATAGATAAGTTCAAATATTTGGGATCAATTATACAGAAGGATGGTGAAATTTTGGAGGATGTTAATCATAGAATTCAAGCTGGGTGGTTTAAATGGAGAAAGGCTACTGGGGTTATATGTGATCGGAAAGTACCAGATAAATTAAAAGGAAAGTTTTGTCGCACTGCTATAAGACCAGCAATGCTTTATGGAAGTGAATGTTGGGCTTTAAAAGGACAGCAAGAGCATAAAGTTGGGGTAGCTGAGATGAGGATGTTGAGATGGATGTGTGGACATACAAGAAAAGATAAGATTCGTAATGAACAAATTCGGGGAAGAGTTGGAGTAGCATCTATTGAGGAGAAAATGGTAGAGAACAGTCTTAGGTGGTTTGGACACGTACAAAGAAGGCCAAGGGATGCGCCAGTGAGGAGGGTGGATCAAATCGTATGGAGCCCGGTTAAAAGGAATAGAGGAAGGCCAAAGAAAACGCTCAACGAGGTCATTGAGCGGGATCTCCTGGTCAATAACTTAACCAAGGATTCAGTTTTTGATAGAGCACAATGGCGTTGTATGATCCATGTAGCCGACCCCATTTAATGGGATAAGACTTTGTTGTTGTTGTATTCTTTGGGTATTGTTAAAGGCACCTCTATTTTAAGTTTCAGGAGCTTTGTTCAAGATCTGATCCAAGCAATCAACCTTATCAGATTTACGTAGTATTTCTTTCTATTTTCTTTCCTTATTCGGCCAGGGTATTACTCCATTTAGTGAGGTATATATCCGTCATTTGATGGAAAATTCAGGCAACTAGTGAATTTGGTGTTGTAATATACCTTCTTGAGTATGAAGTGAAACTGACTCTTGAGCTTTTGATACCTTGGGTGAAGAGATAAATGTGGTCCTTCAATACTTGTGTTTTGCTTACAAGCAATCCTCCTCCTTTAGGCCCTTCATTTTTTGGATGTTGCTGTAAGTTTAATATTAGCTTTTCAGAGTCATTCAAATAATTGTACAAAAAAAAAAAAGTCATTCAAATAATCAGATTACTTTTGGTGAGGCCTTTTGAACGATGCTTCTTAATCTGATTCTCAATTTTAAGTGCAATCATAAAAATGAGGCGATTTTCTCTTTCCTTTTGTTTTTTTGTTTTTGCCATCAATTTTATTTCCTGTTTAATTAGTGTAGACAATGATGAGTATTAAAAGCACGTAAAGGGGAAACTAGAATCTAGCATTACCAGATCTAAGACAATAATGAGATTGACAAAGGAGCTCCGTGATCAGCATTATTAGCTTGAACCTCTTTTATGTTTGTGAAACTTACGGAGACATATAAAATATTATTTTGTAATATTAATTAATGAATAATATTTTACTTTTAACCAAAATCCTCAACTAGAGACTGCGGAAAAATTAGTGATTTTTACCTCTGTATATGAATAATTAAGCAAGGAATTTCTTGATAAGTAAGGAATTTACTTGTGATTGATATAAAGGAGAAAAATTGAAAAAAGTGGAAATTTTCTTTTTGATATAAATTTTTTTGGTATCGAGTTGGCTCTTATTTATAAATGTTGTAAGGGATATAAATTCCCCCAATATTGGTGTAAATGAAATGGTGAAAAGTTCATGTTTAAAGATTAGATTACTCCAGCAATTGAGTCCGAATCAAGCTGATCCGAGACCCGATCCATTTTAAAGCCAGATGTTGACAGCTGATTCGTGACGGTACGGATAACCCCCAGGTTTTAAATTCAAACATGTGGCAGAGTGTGAGACAAAGTTTGAATATGAGATCGCATACATACGCCTGGAATACCCATATCCCAAAAGTGAAGACCGCACGCTCGTGTTGAGGCGCGTGCGTGTCAATTGGGTGCGAAAAATCATGAAAAATTGATGATCAACGGATTCAAAAACCTTACGAAGGAATACAGTTATCAACATTTTAATTTTGAGTTTTTAATGGAAAAAGCACGGGCGAAGTGGGCCCCACATTGCAGCAACGTCGAAGGTTCATTGGCTGGATTTAAGATTTGTCATGTGTGCTCTCCACCTTTCCCACTCGCATGTGCGCCTTGTCCAGCCTTGCTTTCTCTCCGGGGCTTCCTCTGCTCCCCGGCTTCGCTCCCCACGGGCTTTCTTCTTATATTCCGCGTAGAGACATGTGCTTCTGTCTCCGGTGACACGTGTCGGTATCTTCTGCGTGCTGTTTCCTGACCATATCTCCCTAATCCTCAGAATCTTCTCCAATACCTCACTCTTCCAATTCCTTTGACTTTTCATTCTTTATAACGACGAAACTTATACTTACGACAATCATATTTCTATGCCATTAGCGTTTCGTGACTGGACGAATCCGAATCTTTTATAACTGTCTGTAATAACGATATTTTATTTCATCTCTTTTAATTAATTAAGAAGAAGAATAAGAATTCCTGTTGATTAATTAATATTACTACTCCCTCCTAAGGCTGGATTCTCAAGCTATAAAAAAAGTAAAAACTGACTTGTACCCCTCAAATCAATCATCAATCCACAAATAAACAATAATAATGGACTCCCGGCTCTATCTGTGTTGCCACTTGTCGCAGTGTGAGCCTTTCTCAATAGAAAAATAACACCGAAGGAGGCCGAGCACAGTAATGAGGGTACACAGTCAGAGCATCCTATAATTCCCCCGGAGCTGTTTGCTTTTCCCAATCCCTGTCATTCGCACGCTAATCTGCAATCGGCATCGCCTTTCACAGCAAGAAGAGCTTTAAATAATCAGCATCTAATTTTAAAACCCCCGCCTAAATCTCCTCCCTAATCCCTCCGTATATATACAACCCACTCTTCTGTTTCTCACACTCTTCCCTCTCTCGCTCTTCCCCCCCCCCCCCCTCTCCATCTACTAGTTAATCTTATTTAAATATATATTATAGTTTCATTGCTTTCGCAGACTCTCGCTGATTTTCAAGTTAGGGTTCAGGGCAAGATTGTGTATGAGCTCAACGTTTCCAGATCTCTGATGGCCAACACCCACATTGGCAATGGTGCCGACTTCGACGCCGCCAAGCCCCCTCTCCTCACCTCTTCTGCTTCCTTTAAGACTCGCAAGAAGTCCAACGCCCTCTCCCGACAGCCTTCCGAAGTAGACGATGTCATTGCCCTCTTACACGGCTCCGATCCAGTCCGCGTCGAGCTCAGCCGTCTTGAGAATGAACTCCGAGGTTCTCTCGTTTTCCTATTTTTTCCTCCTCATAGTTCGGGATTTTTTTTTCCTGGGGGAGGACGTGAACGAGTATTCCGGATGACTCTGAGCCTAATTGATTCGTCGGGGTAATTTGGAGTTCACAGGATTACTAATTTTTTTCTGGAATATGTATTGGAGAAGTGTGAGAAGCGCGTTACATAAGTTGCTTGTTAATTTCCTTTCTTAAAAAATTGATTTAGCTTGTTCGGTTTCTCTGATGATGAAATTCTGTGGTAAAAGAGAAAATCAAACCTGGAGGAATTTTGAACAAAATGCTGTCGGAACATGTTTTTTACTGCGGTCTTTTTTTTTTTTTTGGAAAAACCGTCGTGTCAATTTAGCAAACTTTATTATGGCCCAAAAAATAGCGAATTTCATCAGTGACAAAATTATTCTTATTGAACTACATTAGTTTCATTCTGAATTTGAGATATATCTTTATCAATTAAAAAAAATTACATTCTTCCCACAACATGCAAATTTAGTCATTTTGGCCATAATTTTTTTTTCCTTGAAGAAGTTAGAGTCTTTGGGGAATGAATCTTAGATATGATTTTTACCTGGTGCAAACTATCAAGTTACCATGGATATTGGCCCGGATATCCATATGCTTTCAAAATGTAATGTCCATGCTATCTTGCATTTTTCCTTATATCCCCCTTTTCCTTGCACCTTTGAAGTAGAAAAAGAACAACTCTCTCTCTCACACATCAATGTCATGTCGTCATTGTCATTTTGCTTGACATGAAGTTGGAAAACTGTTGTCAAGTTGATCTTTGAACTTATGTATGAACTTTTTATGTTGCATGCGCTCAGATTGAGGCATCACTTTAGCCTAGCTTATGATCTAGGTCGTTCCATCCCATATATAGATGGATAAGTTGTGGATATTCTCTAATCTAGAGACCTAGATTGGGCAGTTAACGTATGAAGATGGTTTGTTCTTCTAATGGATCTTATTTATTATATGCGTTATGATCAAAATGTCATTCCACTTATTTTGGGTAGACATTTTCCAATCCTGCCAAAAATTTTAAAATCTGGAACCCAAGGTACACTATATAGCTTGTATTTTCTTAAGCATCAATACCACACTTGTGTTCATGACTCCTATCTTTCATTTGGTTCTTTATAACCGACAAGTTCTCATTATTCGAAAAGTCAGAATCTTATTTAAAAGAGAATCTCTTCATTAGAGTGGGGTGTGCCCTTGTTTTAGTAATGAGCCTCGTTGAATATTGTTTCACTTGCAGAGAAAGATAGAGAGCTGGGGGAGGCTCTTGCGGAGATTAAGTCCTTAAAGAACTCAGAACGTCTTAAAGAAAAAGCAGTGCAAGAGGTATATTTCTGTTGACCTGCTGCAGAAACTCTTCCATAAAGCAAAATTATCAGTTCTTTAATTTGATATATAAGTTGTAAACTTTCTATTTGAAGTCTTGTACTTAATGTAGATGCCGGTATATTTTAGAATTCTGAAGCCAATGCAAGGATACTTATTGCTTCCATGTGTTTAATAATTTCAGCTAACAGATGAGCTGAATAAGGTGGATGAAAAACTTAAAGCAACTGAAGCTCTTCTGGAAAGTAAGGTAGTATTTTAGTTATGGTCATTCCCTTGTTGAAATTTTTCCTCTTTTTTGTAGCCATTATTTCCAGGTCACTTAATGCCACATTCTGTTTCACAGAATCTTGAATTAAAAAAAGTCAATGATGAGAAGAAGGCAGCATTGGCTGCTCAATTTGCCGCAGAAGCCACGCTAAGAAGAGTCCATGCTGCACAGAAAGATGATGAAATGCCTCCTATTGAAGCTATCATCGCACCTCTGGAAGCAGAGCTCAAGCTGGCCAGGATGGAGGTATATTTTGATATTCGGTCTAGTATCATGCTTAAATAGATATCCTTTTTCCACACTTAAGGCATCCAGGACTGGGGGCATGCTGTAAAGTTAAAACTTATAAATTAAAATGGACTTAGCTTTTGGTGTATCCACATTCAAGTTTATAGATCCATTTTTCCATTTCATGTTCGTCTTGTTCTGCTATGATAATCAAGACCAAAAGAATATTCATCAAACTTGTGCTTGCTGTTTCCTGTTTCAGGTAGCAAAGTTGCAGGATGACAATAGAGCATTAGATCGGCTAACCAAATCAAAGGAGGCTGCCCTTCTTGAGGCTGAGAGAACTGTTCAAATTGCTATGGCAAAGGCATCCTTGGTTGATGATCTGCAAAACAAGAACCAAGAGCTAATGAAACAGGTTGAGATATGCCAGGTGCGTCTTCCAAATTTTATTTTGTTTTGTAAGTCAGGCAACTGCATACATCTTAAAATAATGGGTGGGATGCCAGGAGGAGAACAAAATACTGGACAAAATGCAACGGCAAAAGGTGGCTGAAGTTGAAAAGCTAACCCAAACAGTTCGTGAGCTTGAAGAGGCTGTCTTGGCTGGTGGGGCTGCTGCTAATGCTGTCCGTGATTACCAGCGGAAAGTGCAAGAGATGAATGTAATGATTGGCATTCTTGAAATATGAACTTTTATCATATGCCTGGTGATCGGTCTTGCTCATTAGCCTGTTGCACGAGCTTTTATCTGCTTATAACCTTTAAAAGTTTTTTAGGGACCAATTCTAACCTTTGTAGTTTGTACATAGGAGGAGAGGAAAATTTTGGAACGGGAAGTAGCACGAGCTAAAGTTTCTGCAAACAGGGTTGCCACTGTAGTTGCAAATGAGTGGAAAGATGCCAACGACAAAGTGATGCCTGTTAAACAGTGGCTTGAAGAAAGGAAATTTTTCCAGGTATGTGATGGGCTCTGAATATTCTTTTACTTTATCTTTCACCTTTTTATTTAAACAAAAAGTTTTTCACAAGGTATTTTCATGTTTCTCACGGCTGATTCTTTGATTCTTTAAAATATCGCAATGGGCTGATGTTCCAACAGAAGATCTCACATAGTAGAAATATATCAATTTTGCTTAATTGTGTTTGTAATTATTCTAATGGTTCACAGTAGCTATGTTGGTTATTTATTTTAGTGATTTGATGCATACATCATGTCAAGATCAGAGAACCGCTTATGAGTAGAGAGAGAATAGGGAAGAAACACAATAATTAGTTAGCTTATTCTTGGGGAAAGATTGACTTTTTCATGGTTTTGTAGGGTGAAATGCAGCAGCTTAGAGATAAACTGGCTATAGCTGAGCGCACTGCAAAAGCAGAAGCACAGATGAAGGTATTTATCTAATTTATGTTACTCCAGACTCTTGATTTATTTTCAGGCGTCTTCTTAATAACCTCTACTTAATTGAATTGATTACACAGGAAAAGCATCAACTGAGATTCAAAGTTTTGGAAGAAAAGATTAAAGCACCCAATGGTAGTTCTAAAATCATTGCATCAGACGTAAGAAACATTGCCAGTGGACCTTCAAGGCGTCAGTCTTTTGGAGGAGCTGAGAGCCTCTCTGGAGCCTCCTCCAATGGATATCTATCAAGGAAAAGCTCTAGTTCAAAATCAGGGTCAATACGATCAAATAGTGCTAGTGTGTTATTAAAACATGCCAAACTCTCATCTAGATCATTCGATGGTGGTAGTAGATCCCTTGAGAGAGAGAGGCCAACTTCAAATGGTAGTTTGCAAGTTATCATGCCAGGCAATGCCAGTGATCAAACTACCAGTACTGAGAACGTCACTGCATGTGAGGGAAATGCAAATAATACTCCAGTTGAAAAATCTAAAGCAGAACATGAAGACTATGTCTCAGGAATGCTGTATGACATGCTACAGAAAGAGGTTATATCTCTGAGGAAGGCTTGTCATGAAAAAGATCAGACCCTTAAAGACAAGGATGATGCAATTGAGGTCTTGTATTTGATTTATGGTTACGGGTAATATTTTACATTAAATACTCTCTAGCTCTTCTCTAACTTTATTAGTGGTTTTCGTTTGCAAATGTGTAGATGCTGGCAAAGAAGGTTGATACATTGAACAAGGCTATGGGAGTTGAGGCCAAAAAAATGCGTAGGGAAGTAGCTGCCATGGAAAAGGAAGTTGCTGCGATGCGGGGTAGCAAGGATAATGATCATAGAGCAAGGCGGGCTAGTGCTCCAAGGGGTGCTGTAAATAGTTCTCATTTAGTTTCTTCCAGGTCAATTTCCTCTTTCTTACTTTTTTATCATAGGGACATTATTTTAATTTAAAATTTGAGTAAACCCGAAGCTCAGCATCTTATTTGACCCTCTTCTGATCCAGTCTTCTTGAACTGGTTTTTGCATTAGGGTCTACTGTAGAACTTGCCTATTTTTGTGATCAATATGATCAACTGTCAATCTATAAATTCTGCGTTTTAAATATTAAAACATGAGTGAGTTTGTCTCGGATGCTGTTTTGTCATTGTCAAAGCTGGTACCTGTATCTTTTTTCTTTGCACGGGCACTCTTTGAAGTTTTGCCTACTTGGTATCCACTTCTGCATAGCTTTATTTTTTTTAAGGTTAAAAGTATTGCTGGTTAAAGGGCAGATTCATTGACGTTACTGTTTATGACATTTTTCAGGAGTGGACGCAATTTTTAGGTGAATTTTATTGCCTGTGATCCTCTGGCAAGGATGGCTAGGCTAAAGGTTATCTTTTGAATTATTTTTCCCCTCTGCGCTGAATAGAATTGTATGATTTTTGATAATTTCCCCTCCTTTTTTCTGTCTCCGTCTAATTAAGTTGGCTCGGCCAGGGGTGTGTGTAAAGGGACTTTGTGTTTTCCCGGAAACCTTGTCTTGTACATTTCCTTTGTATACTATGTCCAGAAAGAAAATTTAAAATTAATGATCCCATGAGATTTGTGGCACAAGTATATGTGTATAGCATCCTTCAAAAGTGTCAGCCGTTGAGCTGCAACCAACTATCTTGCGGTGGGATTTTTCCTTTTTTGGAAAAAAGAACTTGGATTAGTTAAAAAAATTTGCTAAAAGGTTTGTTTTTTACTTCACTTGATAGGCTATTCGTCATAAAAGGCTATTTACTATACTTTATTAGCCAATTTCCTCATAAAAAAAATCTCAGCTGCGGGTGGGGTGGCTAACCGCCGCCGGCATTGAAGCTCAGAGTGGTCAGAAGGGCTAGGTTCTCCTTGAGTATGACAAATTAAAACTAATCAGTCTTCATAAAAAAATAATCTAACAGCATTCACTATATCGTTGAGCAGACTATCTCTATCACAACCTCTAATAATCAAATTAATAACTTTTATACAATCAGGGATAACAAGAACATGTCTAAAACACCTTAACCAAAATAATTGAAGCCCATTCAAGATACCAAATATTTCCACAATAGTTGAAAGAATTGGTCTTGGCGAAAGTGAGGTATGTGATCATTTAGAGCGTGTTCGAACCCTGAGGAGTATTTTTTTGTTGTAGATCCAATCGCGGCGTTTAGAGAAGTATCCTAACTCCTGTGTGTTTAGGTTTATGTCTGAGGATAATAGATAGCTCGTCCTGCCCGACATTGATATTGCCTAGGAGGAAGGGAGATTTCACCTTGCCCTTAGATCATGGTGAGTTCAACACTTTTTCAAAAAAAAAATTTGTAACAAAAAAAAAAAAGAATTGGTCTCAGTTTGTAACTACAACCACAAATCCACCCTTCCTCATTGTCATGTAGGACATCTCTGCAACTACTACTTAATTGCTAAGGACAGATCTATCAACCTCTGAGTTAACATAATCATCATGTGGAACATCTGTAGGTACATTTGTTAAGGAACTTCGACGATAAAGAGCATATATATATATATCTAATAAATCTCAATCCTAAAAAACATGAAGTAGACTCATTAGCACTCTAATGAGCATCGTTATCTAATGAAGCATGTAGAGAAAGTTCGCGTGTCGCTGAAGAAAGTTCGCGTGTTTATGAAGAAAGTTCGCTTTGACACTACTATGAATCACATTTTTTTTTTTTGGTTGCCCACCCGGTTCACCGGAGCTTTGCCCCGACTACATCCGGATCCGACCCGCGTCGCGCACCTGGCTGTGGTAGGTGAGTCTCCCAACGGGGATTTTCTGCATTCGCCAAGGCTCGAACTCGAGACCTCGCTTAAGCGATACCGAGCCGCTTACCACTCGGACCAACCCCCGTTGGTTACTATGAATCACATTTACTTCTAATGGATGCATCTTGTTGTGTGATGCCAAACAAAGTCCGCTTTGATACTGTTATTGGGACATGACATAAGAGCCCAATACATTTTAAAGTTATAAATAAGTCTCTGAATGGTAGATAGAAAGGGTTCATATAATTTTGGTAAATAAGTATTTAAGTAGGTTATTAAATATTATTTTAACTAAAAATGGGTAAGTGATAAGCAATACAAAGTGCAGTCTTTTAAGCGTACGGGATGGTTATTATCATGAGTTGTCAAACTTTCTCTACTAAGAGGGATTGATTTCTTTCTTGACTTCAAGGGGCATAGGTCTTTGAAGGGGTGAAATTGGGCTATTAGCATTGATCGAGAGGTGTGTGCGTGATGGAAGATCTTGTCCTTAGATGATACCTAATGTGGGTTGAGGTTATGATTATTCATTATAGGAGGAGGGCTAGGGTTGCTTGTCGAATTTGAGGGGATGAATGTTGCAGGCAATGAACCGATTAGTCCTAACCAAACAGCAAACGGATTATTGAACTATTTTGAAACCCTTTTTAGATTCCTCCTCCACTTGTTTCATCCTCTGACAAATCCGCAGCTCTCCCCTTTTCTTTATTTTGATTGCACCTAGGATTTTTAGATAAGGAATAAAAAATTTCCCCTTTGGAACCAGAAGAAGAAAAATGTTCAAATTGTATCTTGAAAAGGGTTGAAGCTTGAGTCAACCTCTGCCCCTCCAATATCGCCTCGCCATGGAAAAGTTGTCAGTGAAGCCACCGATATATCTAAAAAATTGAGCAAACTATTGAAAACATGCGGAACTTCCTCAATTTGTCAACCCAGGGGATGTGATCCATGTCGTCACCGGTGGCGATGGTTTCATCATGGTGAATAGCGAATCAGCATATAAGATAGAGGAATTTTTGGCGGCCACTCCACTTCCCTCTTGATACGCCTAAGGGATTGAAGCTAAGGACATGCTTATAACTTTTTTTTTTTTTAATTTTCTGATGATGTGGCATAATACGAGGAATAACACGTGGTTTAATATCCTATGTAGAAGAGTCACCTTAGCATAATTGGTTAATTAATGTTTGACTGTTAGGCTTCTATCCACATAAGGCAATATTGCTATGATTTTATAACTCAACATTGTTCTAAAAAAACTTCCTGGTGCCACAGTTCTTTTGTAAAAACCTTTGACGAAAACAATCTGTAATCCAATATAAATTTACAAGGGCTCCAACGGATGTCTCTAATGGTGGAATTGGATGTTTTATCTCTTCTTCGTGTGCTTCATATAATCACCCCACAAGGGGCTTAGATGTTTACTAACAATCAAATTCACCCTTTTGTTAATGATTCCGTGAGATTTGTGGCAGAAGTATATGAGTATAGCGTCCATCAATGTTTCATTAGCATATATTTTAGTATCAGCCGTTGAGCCGCAACTGTCTTGCAGGGGGCTCGTAATAATCAAACATTTTTTTTTCTTTTTCTTCAATATTCAATATGTAAGTTCAACTAACAATCCCTAAAGAGTATTATTTTGTTGTAGTTTCAATGGCGGAGTCTAAAAAAATATCCTAACTCTTAAGTATTTAGATTTACGCCTAAAAATAATAGACAACTCACTCTACCTTGACCATGGGTCAACCTTTTTAAAAAATTTTTTTACAGAAAAAAAAACATCAATAGTCAGATTTTTTCTTGAGCTCTGAAAATCTCGTGACGTACTAAGAACATTGTTATGCCTGAAAATTCTTTATCCATTTATTTATCTTCCTATTAATTCTTTATCGTTAGCTTCCTCCTATTAATTTATTTATCTGGGAAATTTTCCTTTGGCTATTAGTTTTTTTTTTTTTATAAAGTCTTTGGCTATTAGTTGAGTAGGAAGTGAGCAACTTCCTAATATATTATTTTTATCATTTATTTTTCAAGTTTCTGGGTCAGGGTTTAGAGGGAAGGGAGTGAGGGAGAGATAACACGGCCACTGACAGTTCTTCAAGTTTTTGACGGCCAGAGTCACGGAGCAGCAACAGAGTGTAAAATTTTCTCGCCTGTGCTACAAAATACTTCATTCATGGTGATGGCCCCTCTTCTCAAACTCTCTTCTGCTTATCTTCCTATTCGCTTCATGGCCTCTCGCTTATTCCACGCCTCTTCCTTCGTCTGTCATTCTTCTTGCTCCTCCTCCTCTTCACTCTCTTCGTCTTTTTCCTTTTCTCGGACCTCCCTGTTCATACCCAGGTACTCTCTCTAGCTGCACTTTATCTTTTCCGTTTTATTTTTTGTTCCGTTCTTGAGAGTCCACTAAAATAGCCAAGTTACGTAGCTATACTAGGACAAGGCCCGCTCAATATATCCGTCGAAACTTGACAACATTGATATTTCAATGCTAGCATACTTTTGTTTGGCGCTTTTCTTTCATTTTCTTTAAAAATTTCGAAAGTATCTGAATGAAACCGAATAGCTGTTTTTTTTTTTTTGTTGAATTGAGTGATAAACTTTTGCCTTGGATTACTCGTTTTTTCCTTGACGAAAACGTAAATTATTGTTTGCCAGTAATTTTTAAAAAAAGAATAGTTCACTTCTTTGAATTGCTCTTACTGAGTTGCTGTGAGATACACAAACGGGTGCTTTACAGTATGAGCCTTGTAACTATTTGTGTGGTTTTCTCAGGGCGACTTTTCAGCTGAGTAAACTTTCAAGCCATCATGTGGTCCTAAAAACAGTCACTCCAAGGGCATATATCTCTTCTAGCTCAGCAACTGAGGCTCTTCCGAGAAATGAAAGCTCCATAGCTTATGGTTCTGATCAAATTCAGGTGTTTAGTGGATTGTCTATCAATTTTAAATTATTCGTATAATGTGGATAGATCTTAGTAAATTTTTTGGTTCTAAACAATGTCATCACATCAATGTGCTGCATAGGTTTGTCACTTTATGTCATTATTCTTGTAATGCTTTTCCTAAGATAATGAGCTAATGACTGGTTGATACATCTAGGTACTTGAAGGATTGGACCCTGTTAGAAAAAGGCCAGGAATGTATATTGGAAGCACAGGTCCACGTGGATTGCACCATTTGGCATGTTATTCTAACTCTCATCACATTTATCTAATATTTATGTTGAGATATATTTGATCAAAGGTGATATTTGTTCTTACCTTAGGTCTATGAAATTTTGGATAATGCGGTTGATGAAGCTCAAGCTGGATTTGCTTCAAAGATAGATGTTGTTTTACTTGCTGATGATTCTGTGAGCATCACTGACAATGGCCGTGGGGTATGACTTGTCATCTGTCATTGAATCTCTAATTGTTTTTATTTTCCTATGGACTAGATGTGTTTTATTTTACTTGTGCTTTGGATGTGCTTCCTTGTTCATTTTCCATATGATTATGACGTTATATGTAGAATAGCAGCACTATTGTAGTAGTAATTATATCTACCAAGCATCTTCTTGCTCGTGTAATTTTAAAAATTGAATGCAATTCCTGACCGCTGTTTAATATTGATATCAATTATGGAAAACTCATCTCATTCTAAATTTGAAATGCATATTGTAAATTAAAATATATTGTTTTTGGTATGTTTCATCTGAAAATTCCAATCAAGTAAACTAAACATCTTTTTTGTTCATGAATTGCAGATTCCTACTGATATGCATCCAGTTACAAAAAAGTCTGCCCTGGAGACAGTGTTGACGGTACTCTTGCATGTTCTTTAAACTAAATATAGATTGGAATTTTTTATTTCATTTTATTTTTGAAAGGTTTATGATTGTTTCTCTGGACATCGTTAAATTAACTCCAAATTTCCAGTTTTGTTTATTCTGTTATTCCATTGAAGGCTATGTTTGGCTCAAAATGTGGAGAAATGCCTTGGCCTTCTTAAAACGTAATTGAGCTTTAGTGTTGTTTATTCTGTTATTCCATCAAAGGGCTATGTTTCTTCCCTTTGACCATTGTTCTTATTATTCGTTAGTACTCTACATTCTCATGTCATAAATTTATCATTTTTAACTGATTATAAACCTTAGCTCCGGACTTCCCAAACCAAGTTTGGTCAATTGATCTTAATTGACTCTTTTGACCTTATAAAAATTGAATTGTTGGAACTGTCAATTCAAATCTGATATCTTCTCTCATTTTAACATGTTAAGTGGATCTTTTTTGTTTTCAGTTTTCATTGCCTTTAGACTTTTATATACTCAAGAGCATCATCTGACCTGCAAGTCTGCAATAGACCTGGATATTCTTCACTTTGTGATATTTTGCATATCTATTGATGATATTTGAGGAATTGAATAGACTCATCAACATCAAATCTTATATTGTGAAAGGTGCATGTTGGCATGGTTTAAAGCTCCTGAAAGACAAAATATGCACAAGATATTGAATTGAAGAAGTCGGACTTTTGCGCTTTGATCCATTATACTGTTATTAACATTTAGCATGCCTTTGATAGGCTTATTTAAGGAATCTTGATCACTTTTCAGTTTTTATTTGGGAAAAGGGTCATTTATCTTCTGGGATATGCAGGTGTTGCATGCAGGTGGTAAATTTGGGGGTGCAAACAGTGGCTACTCTGTTTCAGGTGGTCTGCATGGTGTTGGTTTATCTGTTGTTAATGCTTTGTCTGAGGTAAGAACTGTCTTCCTGGGAAAACAAATCTATGATTTTGAAACTTTATTTGGTTCCCTTTTTTGTGTGCTTAAATTATGAAATACTCTTCTCCCCTTCCAGTTGAGATGATTTTTTGCCCTAATATTTTAGGCAATTCTTCTGAATAACTGTGGTAATGCTATGTGAACAACTTTTGTGGCAGCATTTAAGATTGCTAATATGGGTTAGTTATCTAAAAGTCTAAGCTTGACATTTAATTTCAGACACTTGAGGTAACGGTTTGGCGTGCTGGAATGGAGTACAAGCAAAAATATGCTCGTGGGAAGCCTGTAACGCCTCTAACTTTTGACGTGCTTCCTGTTGAGCAAAAAGATCGTCAAGGGACATGTATCAGATTTTGGCCTGACAAAGAAGGTCTATATGATCATACATGTTTATTTGTTTGTTTTAGTTGAGAGTTATTTGTTCCTTCTTGCCAAGGACTTTCATTTGATTTTTTATGATCTCTGCTGAATGTCCAGTATTCACCACTTCTATTCAATTTGACTACAACACAATTGCTAGTCGCATTAGGGAGCTAGCTTTCCTCAACCCAAAGGTAAATTTTATGATTTGAATCACCAAGTTGCATCGTCAGATTGTCTAATCTTGCACTCACTAACTTCATTAGAATTGGTCCCAATTTGGATATCACATTATAAGAATTTAGTCATGCTTCAGTACAATATTTAATCTAGCACACACTAACTTCATTAGAATTGGTCCCAGAAACATCTGTCAAGACATACTGTAAAAGTTGTGGTAGAGTTATGCTCATAATCTTAAACAAAGTGACGTTCTCAATACAGATTTTTAATTGTTAAAATGTTAGAATCTGCTTCTTTTCCTGTTAAGATTCTGTAGCTATTACAATACTCTGTCTCTAATTAATGTTTCTGATATATTTTGTTTCCAAAAATCAAAATCAGTTGAAAATAAGAACTTCGTATTCTTGTGACGTTACCTGACGTGAAAAAGCAGTGAATATGTTTTTCCTAGTTAATGATACAGGCTTCTTGTTGAACTTTAGTTTGTTTAATAGATAAGGCAAACCTAGTTAACTGGGCTCAACAGAAATTGTTAATACTTAATGTCCTTTTATTTTATGCGTGTGTCAGTGGGAACAATTTTTTTTTCCCTAAATCCACTTAACATCTTACTTTATTCTCTTTCTTTACCTTTGCAGCTTACTATAACTCTTCGGAAAGAAGATAATGATCCAGAAAAGATACTGTATAATGAGTATTTCTATGCAGGGGGATTGGTTGAATATGTGAAATGGCTTAATACTGATAAGGTCTTTTTGCTTTTATGTTGAAATTCTATATTGAAAAATGTTTCCTCTTTTTAAGGTTATTAAGGTATAAAACTGCTTGTTGAGTACATATTTTCATGTGCCATCTTTCTTTTTCTTGCTAAGAGATTGTTGGCTAATTACTTTGTCTTCCAGAGAGCACTCCATGATGTATTGAGTTTTAGAAAAGAAGTGGATGGAATCTCAATCGATGTTGCTCTTCAATGGTAAGGCCATTTGTGCTGTCCACTTCTGCATTTCTTAAATTTCTATTGACTGGTTTTTCCTTCTCCGAGTGAGTTAGGAGTCTGTCCACTATACTTGGCACTTACACTTCTAGCAATGATAACTAGTGAAATTTAGTTGTATCTTAATGCGTTTTGTTTGTCAAAATCTTCCTCCAAATGGACATACTCCTTTTGGTTCTAATTATAGGGCAAAGTTAACTGCTTCCTGGTTCTTAAAGAGCAGTATTTGATATCCTTGAATTTGTAGAGAAATGTGTGACTTTTCAATTTCCCCCTCCATTGAATTTAATGAGACCAACAATAAATGGAGATGGGGCAGGATTGGAAAAAAACATAAACACTACATCTTTGCCTTATATTTTAGACCAAGTAGGGAGTAAGTACTTTGCCTTATAATTAGGAATGGAGGGAGTACATATGTCAGATGGGTACTATTCTGCCAAATGTTTGATTATTATTCCTGATTCCTTTCATGAGTATGTTTGGTTCAGTTTATTTCTTCTTTTACTAGGTGTGAAGATGCATATTCAGATACAATACTTGGATATGCTAATAGTATACGCACTGTTGATGGAGGCACCCACATTGATGGTATGAAGGCTTCATTGACAAGAACACTTAATAATCTAGGGAAGAAGTCAAAACTTATCAAGGTATTTTCCCTCTTTTTCTTTTTACGTTGCCATTCTATTCTGAAAATACAAGAATATTTTGCTTAAGAGCCAAAAACTTTGTCTCATGTGTTGGAATCATGTGCATACTTTGTTATACATGTTAATTGAAAGATACCAATAGCCTTCCTGGTTTCAATGAGCCACTTTATGACTACTATTTCTAGCCATCTAATTTATATGATGGGATTCCCTGCTAAGAATCGCCCAGGGGCTGGTATTCTATTGAACAGGGAATTTCCCTCTTAGGAAAAAGTCACAGCACTTGAAAATCACACCAGCGCCCTTCAGATTACAATGCACAAGATTGTCACATATTACAGCAACACCAAGTACATCATCACACACTAAAAGCGCATGGAGTAAAAATCAAGTATAAACAGCAGCAGAAACTCATAATAAATTAGAGAAGAATGAATAAGAGTACTATGATGCCTGTGACATGTCTCATGAGTTGCTACAAGACACTACCTTAGCACAATATGCAATTGCGCAAACACCAGCATATCAGGAAAAGAGACAATTGGCAACAATGAGGTTAGACTTTCAAAAGGCCTGTACTCTTACCAGTACCTCCACCACTAAGTTCTCCTCCCTTTATCCAAGGCTGGTTATCTTACTCTTCCAATCACCTGCAACCACTCCATCCTACTCTTGCAGCATGGAATCCTCCTGTCTCCCTTTCCACTGACCCCTTTAGCATAAACCACGGTACAATTAGTTGGTCAACTAGCAACAACTTTAACAGCTCTATTCACTGCCTCATCAATCTCGTTTCTGCTTTTAGGTAATTTATTATAGGTTTTTATGGTGGGAGGGCTCTGATTAGGTTGTGCAATCCCATCACTATTTTTTCCTTCTACGAAGAAAAGACTACTAATACTGCCGCAATATGTAATTGCAATTTCATTTTTATGAAGCATCGTCTGTTTATTGTAGGAAAAGGACATTGCTTTAAGTGGTGAGCATGTGAGAGAGGGTCTAACATGCATTGTCTCAGTCAAGGTCCAAAATCCAGAGTTTGAAGGACAAACAAAGGTACCGCTTATTTTACATTACTACAAATAAATGAATGTTGATATCCTTGGATTATTAAGCAATTTTAGATATATTTGGAGGTTGCATGGCATATTTGTCTTCCTTCTTTTGATGTTCTTTGTGGTTCCTTCTTGCTCTCTTTGCTGTTAAAAAGACAAGGTTGGGAAATCCAGAGGTGCGAAAAGTGGTTGATCAATCTATCCAAGAGTACATTACTGAATATTTAGAGTTGCATCCGGATGTTCTTGATTTGATACTTTCTAAAGCTTTAAATGCTTTTAAGGTAGGCATCCCTGCATAATATTTTTCAAAATTAAATCTGTCTCATAAATCCAATTGCTCCATAAGGGTTATCAGGTTTTTCATTTTGTTATTTGTTATATTTGCTCATGTGACTTTATCTCCTAAGTAGGCAGCTCTAGCGGCAAAAAGAGCAAGAGAGTTGGTGAGACAGAAGAGTGTATTGAGATCTTCATCTCTTCCTGGAAAATTAGCTGATTGCTCATCTACAAATCCTGAAGAATGTGGTATATATTTGGCTCTTCTTTCTCGAATTTTTTCTCTACTTGGTAGAGAGACACTTGTGAACCATATGACTGATGTTCTCTGACCTGTTCAGTAGGTTTTCTTTATTTTCATTTTTAGAGTAGATTTTTATGTTTTGAATGAAATGTGTTTCTTCATTTATGTATTGCAGAAATTTTCATAGTTGAAGGTGATTCTGCTGGAGGAAGTGCTAAACAAGGTCGTGATAGGCGTTTCCAGGTAAGTTATAAATATTGGGATGAATTCCTATTATAGTGAAACCACCTAATGCTGGAAGAAGTGCTAAACAAGGTCATGATATATCAATAACTAATCAGAAATCGTTCCTCAAAAACGCAACATATATTATGTGCCACTTGCCTATTTTGTTATACTGGCCATGCACTTGCATAACTGATAAACATTAGGTGTTGCATGACTGTATGATTTCATCAGACAATGTAATGTGCAGGCCATTCTTCCTTTGAGAGGCAAAATTCTAAATGTTGAGCGGAAGGATGAAGCAGCAATTTACAAAAATGAAGAAATCCAAAATCTAATTCTTGCTCTTGGGCTTGGAGTGAAGGTTAAATTTTTCCTATATATTATTTATTGAATTTGTTTCTGACATGACAGTGAGTAGTCAAGAGTTTGATCTTATTGAGCCCATTCTCTTTATGGTTAAATTAAAAATCAGCCTATCGTGGTAGACCTGTGCTTTGCTCACATTTCAAACCTAGAGGGCTATCATGTTAGAGGATTTAAAACATTCTTGAATGTAGTAGGGGGAGTGACCTTAATGTAAAATAGTCTCTGTAGTAGGGTGCTTTTATTGCTTGTCAATGATAGTCTCTTCATTAATGTAAATATCAACTCGCTGAATCAGGGAGAGGATTTTAAAAAGGATGCCCTGCGATATCACAAGATTATAATTTTAACTGATGCTGATGTAGATGGTGCTCACATCCGGACTCTTCTATTGACATTTTTCTTCAGATATCAGGTAAAGGATGGGAAAATTCTGTAGAAGTCTTCTTTTATGAATAAAACCAGATCAATTCGTTTTAAGAATAAATGCAAATTATATGATCCATTTGACGCAGTATATACTTTTTTTTTTTGTAGAGGGCTTTATTTGATGGCGGTTGCATATACGTTGGTGTTCCCCCGCTTTACAAGGTTTGCTTATAGTTCAATTTCGTTGTTAATTTTTCCTAGCAAAAGAGGAAATTTCGATCTAACTTCCAATTATATTATATGAAATAACCAGGTTGAAAGGGGAAAACAGGTACGCTATTGTTATGATGACGCTGCCCTTAGAAGACTTACAAGTTCATTTCCTCCTAATGCAACTTACAACTTGCAAAGGTTTAAAGGTGCGACAAACAGTTATATTACTTCATGTTGCATGCATGATTCTTTTTTTTTCTTTCCCTACCATTATTCTTTTTGGAGAAATGTATCCTTTTTAATTAGGATGGTCGTTGTTCCCAATTGAAAATATTACAACTAATTTTTAGTTTTAGAATGCATACATTTTCTTCAATGGTTTATGTAATGATTATTTTTGTTGCCTGTACATTGACTGTACGCTTCCTGTGATCAATACACTAGTTCAAAAATAGACTAAAGTCTGTATTATGCTAGAGTCAGGGTGTAAAAAATTCTTGATCAATTAATTTATACACTTCTACCCATTTATTCTACAAAACTCATGCTTTCCCTACCTTATCATGAATTTTTTTGGAATTATACTATTTTACTATGCTTTCATTCATAAATAGTACATCATTTTAAGTTCTATGTTTGCAGGACTTGGGGAGATGATGCCTGCACAACTATGGGAGACAACAATGGATCCTGAACGCAGAATGTTGAAGAAATTAGTTATTGAGGATGCAGCCCAAACAAATGTTGTCTTCTCCTCCCTTATGGGAACTCGGGTAATTTACCTCGTTATTGTCATATTTTGTCAAGTGATTTATGATTACTTTAGAAGAATATGACTGTATAGGCATTTCAAGTTTAAAAAATCAAAATTATGACAAATCATATCATATAGTGGTTGAGTGGTCATGAAACTAAACTCAAGAATTGAGTGATATGCTTGGTGGAGGAGAGAATTTATTTTGGACCATTCTGCATTTTAATAACTAAAATGCAATTTACCCTTTTAATAATTTTGGGAGAACTGTAAGCTTAAGTTTGAATCATTATTTTGAGACTTGCTATTTCGTTAAGGAAAAATGTATCAATTGCGTGAATCCTTTGATGAATACTTAATATATCATATTGTTAGTTATTATATGTTGTATTCTGAGTTTGTAATCTAAATTTGTATTAGGTGGATGTTCGGAAGGAGATGATCCAAAACTATGCAAGAATGATAGACCGTAATCAATTAGATATTTGAAGCAATATTTCCCTTAATACCTACAGTGCGACTTAGTTGGGCGCAATTTTTTCCTCCATCCTGTGGTAAGCAAAAGCCTACTTCTTTGTATAAAAAAAAAAAAGCCTACTTCTACTGAGAAGAAACTTCATTCCCTTCTTTTGGTTAATCCTTAACACATTGTATTCATGTAAAGCTGCCATTTTTTAAATCTATATCTATCAAAATTGGGAGAGTTGTTGGAGGTCTGCAAATTTCTTTCAGCTAACACTGGAGGTCTGAATTTTACTGTAGGTCTGAGTTTTAGTCGTACAAATTATGTCAACAATCTGGACTGATCTTTAATATATTATTTAAATTCAATTTCTGTAGATTATTTCCAGGTTTCTGTGCCATTCTACATCTAGTGTTTAGTATTCTATGCTGTGCTTGAGTTTTCCCTCAGTTTTCTTAGAACTTAGAAGACATGTAAACTTCGCTTTACTAGCAGTTTATGCCTAGTGCATCAGTATTTTTTTTTTTTAAAAAAAATCTATTTGGGTGAAATGAAACACAGCTTTTTTGCTGAAGATGCAGGCATTAATCTCCCGTTAAGATTGCGAATATTTAATTAAGTAAATATTTAGTCATAATATACAATCACTAAAAGAAGTAATTTATATTTTAATCTAATTAAGTTACATATGTTAAGTTTGATAACGGGATTTTATTGTTAAAGATATTTTAATCTACATAAATTAGATATTTTAAATTTGATCACAGGATTTTACAGTTAAAGAAAACATGAGGGGAGCTCATTATGGTGTTCCCATTCATATAGCCATCTATGCGTATTTTTTTAAAACAAAATAGAATATGCGAATAGCTTGTACATCTATAATTAGTTAAGCTTTAAGAAAGGATCACAAATAAGTAAGTAAATAAATAAAAAAGTAGCGTTTAGAGAGAATATGCGTCTAAAATATTCGAATCCCATAGGAGAGAGCGCGACCGGTGCAAACAGAAAAACAGAAGCTGTAGCTGGCAAAAAACAAAACCAGGAGGTATAATGTCAGCAACTCAGCAACGATTTCTTTTGGCAGGAAACTACTTGAAAGTCATCAAATTGTTCTTGGGCCTCTACGTGGAATTCATAAAGATCAACTTCATTCCTACCTCATCACAAGTATGCACAATTTTTAATGCAAGTTCTGCCTTGGTGGCTGATGGGTTCTGCTATTCAATTCGCATTCCTCTCTCTTGTTTTGTCTTCAAATAATACAAGCACAAGCTTCAAGCGTCCCAAATAACAATTCGACCAACGGGTTTGCATGTTTTCACGTTATGCTCTCAGGGGATGCGGTTCTACTCTCTGAGGTAAGCTCTAGTCAGTCTAGTCTGCCTATCCGCATCAGAAGCAGAAGCAGTTGGATCTGTTGCGGAAGAAGCTAGAGAAGGTCTAACTATAGCGGGAGCAAGCACTGGCCCTAGATGTGATAGGGGCAGGACTATTTCCGAACACTTTCTAACCGAACAACCTCTCCGAATCGAACCCTTTTGAGCCAGCCAACTTTTGCTTTTGAGCCTCCTTACGGCAATTCGAACCAACTCTCAAGCCAAGCTACCTCACCGGCAATTCGAACCAACTCTCGAGCCTACAAGGTACAAGCTCAGCGTGTTCTATCTATGGAATTCCAGAATAGATTATCTGTGAATTTTAAGAATGGGCGATCGTCATTTCGGTCTTATTGTTTAAAAGTTGGAAGATGACCATTTCTTCGCAAGAAAGTCCAAACAAAACAAACGCCAAGCGTATGATGTACACTATACATAGAAGTATAAAAGTCATTTATAGTCAAGATAATGGCTTATGTGTCTTTTAATCAAGCAAGTGCTTCTTTTTATGCGTATTCATTTGTAAAGGAAAATCACTCTATCGGTTTCTGTCTTAGTTTTCTAGAGCAGCTGACAGAAGAGTTGAAAAGTTCTCAGGTACCCTTTTTCTAAATATGCTTTTGTTTGGGGGAATAGTGTTAAGATTTTATAACTCTGGTTAGTCTTGTGATCTTAAGTTAAAAGCAAATGCATTTCTAATAATGTTCATGAGTCAAAGAGGACGTGGGATGAAATTTCACTGGGCTGTTATAGAAGATAGAATTTTCTGGGTTGACAAATATGTAAGCATCTAAGAAAGATTACCAAGGTGTGAGACGTTGGACTCCAGTTAAACGAGAAATCCAAGCTGAGTTGCACTTAGCATCATACCCGTTTGTTTCTTGTATTCAAACACTGTCCTGGTAGTGAATGATCAAAGGCTTGGCCTTGATTTTGATGGACTTTAGCCAATGTATCACTGCTCAAAGTGTTCGATGATGATTTTGGATGTTTACAGAGGCCCAAATAGGATGTTCTCTATAATGTATGATGGCGAATTCTTAGAATGTATAGTCTTCCAGTGTGTTAGGAAATATATCGAGTTTTTGTGATGGGCCAGTTTGGAGATTTAACCTCACATCAATGGCGAATTCGGATGGAAGAAATAATGATGAAATCGTGAAATTAATTAAAAATGCCGCAAAAGTCCACACATAAATAAACAAGGGGCTCAGTATTGGAACTGTTCCAACCAATAGTAGGAGTAGATCAGAGACTTTAATGACAAAAAGCACTTTAGAAGGAGCGAGTTTTCAATTGGTTGGATATTTGGTGAAAGGTAGATCACTCATAGTGTTATTCTATTCTTTTCTAGAACTTGGATTCTTAGGCTACAGCTACATATGCAATTCTAGTTTGTACTTCTGTTAAAAGAATATTTAATTCTATCATTGTTTGAAGTTCTTTTGCTTTATAGATAATGTTTTCATACGGTCATGTGGGAGATTGAGGTTTTTTGTTGGAATGGAATATAATTGCATTTTTCTTGGAAGCTATGTTTAATGAACATGAAACGTATAATCGAGTGCTTTCAGCTGTTTCTGTACATAAATTCAATTGCACTGACTTTAGTTTGAGCCAATTACACAAAAGACATAGCTAGAGAAACTACTTAGACCGTTAGACCCATGCTTTTCATCTCTCCCTTCTTGGAGGACTCCTTTAAAGAATGCCAAAGCTTTTTAGGTTTTGCAAGAAGGTTTCTCCAATTAGGGAGCCAACCTTAATGAATGCAGCAGGGTATCCTATTGGAGCTTCTACCCATGCTTCACTTCCTTTTTCAGAGAACACTTTCCCTGTCCAGATATGTTGCCAACTACTAGTCTCTCCCACTGGAAAATAGGCTTTAACTTTCTTCATTCCTTTGTCAAGAACTGGCACTACTAGAATCTCAGAACCAACCATGAACTGCTGATAACTCAACTGAAGCACATGTTCATCACTTGGGTAATGGAGAAATAGGTGGCGGCATACAGGAAGCCCTTTTTGTGCAGATTCCTGTACAGAAAGAACTTGAAAAGGACATGTTAGGTGTTTGCTGAGTCTACAAAATCTGGCATTAAATTGGTGTGAGGATTTTGGGAATCACCTTCACCAGTTGAATACGGTAAAATTTCCAGGCCGTGTACACTTTTGCAAAGCGTGCAAAATGTGACAGTGTTCGTTGGTTTGAGTAGAACTGGCTGTTCTGAGATGGTTTGTTTCCCTGTTTGCAGAAGATGGAAAATTGACTGTAATTGATACGATGTACTAGTTGGGTACTCCAGGAAAAGTAGTCTTAGAGAGCCCGTATTATTCAGAATGTGGAATTTTTTAAAATAGATATCTCTCTGTTTTTATTTTTCAAGAATAAGCATTTATACAGAAAATCGGTATTTTCAGAAACGAATGCGCAACGTGCTGATCCATGCGGATCATGGTGAAACGATCATAGAACTTAGCAGGTGAATCTTCTTTGTCCAGGGGTATAATGTCAGAAATGAATATTTTAATTGTTGAGCAAGATTCTTGACTATGATACATGCTTTTGCAAATTTGATGTAAATTGATTGTGAAGGTGGAAAAAACGAAATGACAAGAGAAATTGTCATGATGCAGGTGTATACTACTTACTTCATGGGTGCGGAAGATGGTGGTAAATGAATTAAGTTCCATCCATCGCAAAAGCAACTCCTCACTTCTTCTATACTTGATTATAGGTAAGTTTACTGTACAATAACCTCCTATGTCACTGTGATTAAAAGCAAACCCTGAAATTCCACTGCTTAGTAGGCCAACAACGGAACTCTTGATTCCATCATTCATTTGCCAACTAACCATTTGGTCTCCTTCCCAGAATAGCATCCCCCACCTGGGGCTATCTCTGAAACCAGTCCTCATGAAGAAAACCAAGCCCTCTTCTTTTTCCTTCTCCAAACTGTTATTTTTCCATTCTTCAACAAATTCTCTGTTGATTTGGGCCCATAGTTCTGGGTATTTGTTATGAGCTGAAATAGGATCTTCACCTGAAACGTAGGGTACCAAAGTTTAGTATTCCCAAGCTCTAACTAGTTCTTCTTGCTATATGCTCTTTGAACATGAGTTGATCATCACAACCTGGGACTTTTCTGAATGACACATGAGTTGATCATTCAGAAAGGTCTCAGATTACCCCGATGTGTAGAAGCTCTGGGTGAAAGAAGATAAGAAGAAAACCTGAATATAGAATGGCATCCATCGGAAGGCCTTCCCCAAAATCAGCCATCCATCCTCTGACACCATCATCCACCATTTCTCGTAGAATCTGCTTGAACCATGTTGCAGTTTTTGGGTGTGTTAGATCCAACATGCCCACATTAAAAGCTGTATTAGGAACCATGTATGGATCCCCGTTCTTGTTCTTCACTAAGATATCTAACTGCTTTGCCTCCTCAAAGTGATCTCTTCTTTTGTTTGTCTTCTCATCAACCTATGGGTATAGGATAAAAAAAACAAATTTATATGAGTGGATTTTTGTCTCCAGTCCCCAACTTTTGTCTCACGAAATATTTTATACTTGAAGTGTTCAAAGAATGTGTTACCGGAGCTAGACATGGATTACAATATGTCATAACTTTGATTTGCTGAGCACTAAGATCTTTGATAAGCTCCTTCCATCCGCTATACCTTTGTTCATCCACTTCCCAATTCCACCACAATTGTGAACCAATAAAAGTTTCCCTCTGCCCTACCCAATCCTATTCAACAATTACAAATTCAAAATAAATTTACAAAATATCAAAATGTGACATCAATATATGCTAGAAGTTCACATTAGGTTGAAGGTGTCTATAGAAGCGAGTTGCATTATAGATTATCAAAAAGTCTGCTAAAACTGCCTATTATGAATTACCTGCAACCAAAATGCTGAAATTGGAAGGTCATAAGCCCTAAGTTCATCCCAGATATGACGTACTGCTTTTGTCCCACCCTGCATCCCGACTATAGCACCAGATATTATCCACTCTGGAAGCTCAGGTTGCCTTCCAATTGTTTCTGTGAAACGTTCAATGAGTTCACAAGGTGAGTTCCCATGCAATATCCGCCCATTAACTGAATTCCCGTGTATCTGCAAACTCCATTTCACACAAAATTGGAAACTGCGGGTTTTGAGTAAAAGAAAAAAGAGAAGAGAAGAAAACGGCTGAAATTAGAAACTACATGTTTGAAGGTAGATTATGAAAGAAAGAATACCTGGATCTGTACTCTATCCGGTATTGTAAGATCGAAGATGGTATAATCATATCCTTAAAGGTAAATGGACCTCATTTTAGATGTCAAGTAGAATGGAGAAGGTGCATAAGTCGTACTCCAATCACCCCCTGCCCTGCCAATCAGTGAAATGATGTCAACAAACATATAATATATAATTTACTATACTGGTTGAGCATATGAAGCCGATGCTCTGCTTTACCTGTAACTGACCAAGTTAGCAGCAAAGGTGATAGGTTGATCTCCTTTTCCAATTCCCTGTTCTTGAACAAAAATGGGTATCTTTTTTCCTTTCAAATTCATATGAGAGAACTGCTCCCCAAAACCGTAAAATCTCTCATCCTCATCAGTTGCATACGTCAACAAAATCCTGGTGAACTCTGCTGATTCTGGTTTTTTCAATTTTGCCATTTCTTCCTCTGCTGATGAAACTAAGGCAAAACATCTTGACCTTGAAAGATTCCAAAACCACCCAGATCTTTTTCTGTTAATCGGCCTCTTCTTAAATCTTCGGTAGATTCCTGAAAATGTTGGAGAGCTCTGTTTGCGGGAAATGATTTTGGGTGTTTCAGTCTTAATTTGAAATCCAACCTGACTATTGGTTTTCTGACTGAACCACACCCAGTACCTTGCAGAGGCAGAGGGTCCTCTGGCGTTAAGCTGCATATTTGAATGCATGACTTGCTTCTGAAACTTTCTGTTCTTCGTCGTCGTGTTGAAAATCCTTCCCGTGATCAGCAAAGTAGGAAGATGTGTATCTCTTACATCACTTTTCTGATTTAATCCCAGGTACCCAGAAGGAGAGTTTTCGACCTCAGTTTCCAAATGACCATCGCATGGATTAATCACCTTAATATCGTCAATGGTTTGGTGATGGCAAACCAAATGAACAGCTCTGTCTTTGAAAAGGAAGGATCCTCTGCTTTCTTCAACCTCGGTGTCAGCCAGTGCAGCGGAGACGAAGGCCTGTCCCGGGATAGTAGTCCAAATGGGTCGGCTTGGCTGAGAAAGATGCGAAATTGAGAGGTACCCACCATTGTCGGAGGACCAAGAAAGCTGAAAATCATTGCCAATTCTGAAGATTTCATGTGAATGCAGGGTTTTGGAATCGACTAAAAGATATCCTTGAATAAAGGGAATAGTTGATGGAGCGGAAGGGAAGGGGTTGTTGAAGCGGTTATGGTGCTTTTGGGTGATCTTAAGGATTGCCATGAATGAATTGTATCATGTGTAAGATCCAGAAATGGAGAATTGCTGAGAATGAATTATTTTGTTACTTTGCAGGAATTCTTGAATTTCTTTGTTTGAAACTATTGGATGGGGATGGGTGGGAAAGTCTCTTGCACGCCAATTTTTATGTAAAACGGTCGTGACAAGCCTTGGAATTGACTCTGGAACAGGACAGAGCAATTGGTGCGAAATGTACAAAGCTCACCGAAAATTGAATTTTCCGGCCTATGTAGATAGACTTTTAAAAACTAATTTATAAAAAAATATTTAGATAATTTTTAAAAAAATATATAAAAAAAACTTATAAAAAAATAATTATAAATAAATAAATATTTAGATAGTTATTATTAAAAAAAATTATTATTTATAAATTATTAGAAAAAATATATGATTAAAAATTTAAAAATAAAAAAAATATCGTCACCTATCCTTACTGTTATCTTCTTCCTTCTTTATTGTAATATTATTTCCTCTTCTTCTTCGGTGACTCTCATACACTAGAAAAAAAAAATTAGAACTCTCTTCTTCTATCCCATTTTCTCTCTCTCATCTTCCCATCTTTTCATCGCCTCACCATCTTCTCTTAAGCTAGAAGATGAAGATAGAGATGGAGAAAGAAAATGTCGCCGAGAAGCACCGACGCAACCCATGGTGACGGAAAAAGAAGAAGGAGGAGACGGGAACGTTCCCAGAGAGAAAGAGGAGAGAGAATGAAAAAAATACAGATAAAATAATAATTAAGTAATACATAAATTTTTTTACTGTTCTAGAAGTTATTCCTAACAGTTTATTTAAAATTATAATTTAGTTTAAAAGTTTTTTTAAATAAATATGATTATTTATTAAAAAAATTAAATTGATAAAAAAAATTAAAATTTAGGTTTGTTCCCTATCTAAATATGCACTTCATTTATAATGCCACCCCACTATAGTTGATGGTTGAGCTGGTAAAACGGGCCCAGCCCGCAGGCTGGGCCCGTTTTACCTTAAGGGGGCGGGTTCGAGTTGGCAAAATGCTAGCCCGTTTTAGGGCGGGCTGTACAACCCGCCCCCTCAGCCCGCCACTTTTTTTTTTAATTTTAATATTATTATTTATTTTACTTAAATTTTATTTTGAATACTCCTATTATCGAATACTAGTAAAGATAATTACTTATTTATTAATATATATTTACATATTATAATTGATTAATATTATGTTAATATTTATTTAGATTTATAATTATAAAATTTGAAATTTTTTTATAAAAAATAGAAATTTTTAAGAGTATAACATGAACAATTTTTTGATTATACTAATATAACATTAGAAATTTTTTATTAGTATTTTAAAAATGTTAAAAAATATTTTTTTAAAAATTAAAAAAAAAAGTGGCGGGCTGGCGGGCCAGCCCTCCACTAAGGGGGGCATGCTCGGGCTGGCGTTTTGCCAGCCCGTTTTGGAGCGGGCTGCACAGTCCGCCCCGTCTTCTGGCGGGCTGGCCCGTTTTTAGCGAGCCAGCCCGCATTCCCAGTTATAGTTGACGGTTGTCTCACCGCCCTACCTCTGCTTAGTAGTGTATTCAAACATCTATTTATTTCAAAAGAGATCATGTTTGAGTTTATAAGGCGAGTTTTAGAGAAATTATCTTTTTTTTAAAAAAATAGAAAAATTATCCTAACACTTTTATTTTATCAAGATTAATATAATATTTCATCTATATAGTTTGTGTTTTAATTTTAATTTCTATAGTTTTAAACAACAGGCTATAGTATTTTAAATATCAAAATTTATAGTTTAAAATTATAACGATCAAAACTGCTTATAAAATTGAATTTTTCCCTCTTTCTCTGTACAGGTTCCCTCTGTCCCTCATCTGCACTTGGCCCTCAATAGAGTCAGGTTAATCTTGAATCTTCCATCTTCAAAACTGCTCATAAAATTGAATTTCCCCCTCTTTCTGTACTTGTTCCCTCATCTCTGCACTTGGCCCTCATAAGAGTCAGGTTAATATTGAATCTTCTATGCTCATAAAATTGAATTTCCCCCTCTTTCCGTACAGGTTCCCTCATATGCACTTGGTCCTCATAAGAGTCAGGTTAATCTTGAATCTTCCATCTTTAAAACTGCTCATAAAATTGAATTTCCCCCTCTTTCTGTACTAGTTCCCTCATCTGCACTTGGCCCTCACAAGAGTCAGATTAATTTTGAATCTTCCATCTTCAAAACTACTCATAAAATTGAATTTCCCTCTCTTTCTGTACAGGTTCCCTCATCTGTACCTTAAATCTGCTCATAAAATTGAATTTCCTTTCCTCCTCTATCTGGACAGATTCCTTTATCTGCACTTGGTCCTCATAAGAGTTATCATTCATGCTGTTCTGACCTAAACAGGTGAAAGGATATAATGTAGGGCTCAGGCATTGCTATTCACGTGTGCTTTTATTACCTTTTCTTTAGTTATTTATTTATTTGGGGTAGGGACAAGCAATTTTGTAACTTTTCTGGGACTCTTCCAAGTTCAAACTGCAAAAATGTACCTGGCCTTGTTATGGGGGAAGATTCAGTAAAGACATTGTGATGGTGATCCACCATGAAAATTGCAATTAACATGGTTTACTGAAAATAGGAAAGTCAAATTAGTTGGAGTAGCCCGAACGATAAAAGGAGAAATAGGATATCAAAAATGATTTATCAAAGCGTGAGCCTGAGTTAACAAATAAATTGTGTTTGTATTGAATGGGCCTGTATTATGGGCTTGGAGCATGATAAAGAGATTAATGGGCCAACTACTTATCTGAATGGGCCGAGTTAGAAGAAGTAAAGTGGGTTCAGGGTGGTATGAGTAGAGACACTTCCTAGCCTGCTTTAATATCCCATAGACACTCTTCGTTCGTGGGTTCAACTGGCGAAGAGGTGAGACATGCGACTATTTAGAATGCATTTGATCTCTAAGTAGTACCATTTTATTGTGGTTCCAATCACGACGCTTAGGGAGACATCCTAACTCCTAGGTGCCTAAGTTTACACCTAATAGTAATAGATAGCTCACCCTGCCCGACATTGGTATCGCTTAGGAGGAAGGGAAATTTCGTCCTGCCCTTAGATCGTGGATGAACCTAACCCCTTTCCAAAAATTTGTATACCAAAAAAAATATCCCATAGATTAAGGAATATCATTTTATTGTAGTTATAGTCACAATATTTAGAGAGATATCATAATTCTTAAGTATTTAGATTTACATCTGAGGGTAATTGACAGCTCGTCTTGCCCAACATTAATATTGCTTATAAGGAAAGAATACTTCGCCCTATACTTAAATTATAGGTGAATCTAACTCATTTTTAAAAAATTTTGTACTAAGTGCCTGTTTGGCACCATGGTTTGAGAATGAATTATGGGGCAAAACCTCGGTTTGAAAAATTTTCACACAAACAGCAATTTTTGTTGAGAATTGATTTTGAACAAAACCTCGGTTTGAAACCTAGGTTTTGAATAAACTACTGAAAATAGCTTTTTCTTTGAAACCTAGGTTTTGGATTATCCAATTACTATTATACCCTTATTTTTTTTTACACCCTCTCTCCTCTCTCTTCTCTATTATCTCTCATCTCTCTTCTCTTATATCTCTTTTTCTCTCTCTTCTCTCCTCTCTCATCTCTCTTTTTCTCTCTCCTCTCTCCTCTCTACACTCTCTGCTCTTTCTTCTCTATCATCTTTCATCTCTCTTACTTTTAATCATATCATACCATTTTTAGTAATTTACCAATATAAAAAGTGATTCTACTACTAATCATCCAAACATCTTTATTCCCAAAATTTATTCTTCCCAAAATCTATTATACCCAAAATCTATTATCCAGAATCTATTCTTCCCATAATCTATTCTCCAAAAGCTAATCCAAACACACCCTAAAAAAAACATATCCATAGCTTGGCAGATAAATGAGCGTTTGTCTTCACTGATCCACAAGGATTTCAGCTCCGGCCATCGGAGCTCCACCATTGTCGTCTCTTTCAGCATCTTGTTAATTCTTCTCTCCACCTTGAGTATATGAAGGGCAAATTTGAAAGAAAATATTTAATGCCTGATTGATTTTGGAGCATGTATCACAATACTAGATACATCTTTCGATTTTATTTATATATCACTGACACGCCGGAGTGTCTTCTTGAAAGCCACGACTTCAACCCTGAAACGTAATACTATAGGCAGCCCAGGAATAAGAATAAAAACCTAATTTGTTTGACGACGTTTACATTTGAGCTTCAACGCAATGAGTTTGCCCAATTTAGGAGGGGGAACAAGGCGCGCATGCCAACAAAGTTGGAATAAAATCAGAGGATCGTTAATTTGATCAATCAAACAAATCAGAAAATGTGGTTCTTCTAAATGAGCCAACTGATCCGAAAAAGCCTTGTTGGGAAATATATTACCAAGTATCCATGTACTTTCTAATTTTAATCTAAAATTCCGACTACCCCACCCTTTAGTTGGTACTCCATTTAGTTAAAATGGAATAATTTTTTTTTCTAAACAAAGTAAGGCAGTTTTATATTAAAAAATAAAATAATATAGAAACCCTCAATAGAAAAGCCCAAATTAGACTTACTCAACGAATATCTGTTATTTTTGTGTTTTGGAATACTAAATGGAGTGCAATGAAGAATGCCTTCAATGGAGAGACCCTTGCCACCCTTTTCCGCTTGTGTTTATAAACAGATAAACCCTATCAGCTCACTACCTCACTCTAAGAAAGTAAGGAATCTCAGACTCATCAAAAATTGAAATAATTAGGACTCCTTCCAATGATTGCATTATTGCAACATCAACCGCAGCAGTGAAAGCAACAGTCATCAGTCTACATCTACAGAAGAAGAACAGTCAACGTCTTGGAGAGTGATTCTTCCCAAGTATAAATCATTCATGTGATCAGCACAGAGAGGGAGGCATCGTCGGTTCAGGCTTTCATGAATTGCACCCATACCTGGCACCCATGTCTCTTTGTCCAATGGGTTGGCATTCAAGCTGCTTTGCAACAAACGTACTCGATAAAGGGCATTGGTTGTTCTGTCACAGAAGTGAGCAATACAATAGGAAGGAGGCTCGTCAGATGCCAATCTTATTACTGCCAAAGATAAAGCTCCGTCGACAGGTTTTGGGTCTGAGAGATTTCTATCTCCCATCATCTTCACCTCCTTTTCAGTGGGAAAATGCACCTCTTCGTCCCCATTCATTTCATAGACTTTCAAATCTTTGCTGTAATGCTTGAGGGCTTCGCGTTTAGTGGATTCATGCTTCTCTGCTAATGTCAAGATACAAGAAAACCTCAAATGATAACTTACAATAGTTTTCACCGTCTTGAAGTTATGGCAGCAGCAGAAGAAATCAAGCCACCTTCTTGCTATGCCGGCATACCACTTGATAATATCAGCATCCTCGAGAGCCACAAGGAATTCGATCGGCCTGGGACGACCCATATGGTTTGTAAAACCAACCATTTTTACAGCCTTCCTTATGGCTACTATTGGCGCATCAACTTTCATACAGAGCCTAGTCAAATCTTCAACTGTTCTCTTCGCATACTTTTGTTCTTCCTCTTCCCTTGCCCTCCTTTCTTCTTCCTCTATGCCCCTGATAGCTTTTATAGGATTCAAATGTTTATCTACCTGGGCTTGAAACTGATCATATGAATCGACAAGCTCAGGCGGTAGTTGAATCCTGATGTGGCGTAAAGAGAGAAAATCGCCAGCTGTCAGCCTCCGATGCCATTCTCGGCACTCATCTATGTTCCCCAAGAACTCCTGCACTAATTCATCCGCCCAAGATTTAAAAATTTTTCTGACTTCATTTTCAATGTCAAATTCAATCTTAAAGCCATTACTTCGCTTTAGCTTCTTATAAACATGACAAAATATCTTCAGCCCCAATGTCTTTCTGTTCCTTTCTCTAGCATTTTTCAATTCAAGAGCTCTAACTTCCTTCTGCCTAAGGTACTTCTTCCTTGCACGGATTGCTTTCTCTGACATAGGAGGGTGTAAAACAGAAGGTGGAACCGCCTGTAATTCCATTCCAAGAAAATTAATCTTCTCTGACACTGCACTATGAATAGCTGTATTCAATTTATCAACCTGTAACTCCAAATTAAGTTCCAAATGTTTCATAACTTGTTTCATTAAGTCCATTGTAAACATCTTAGATCCAGATGTTATAATAAGTATCTCATCCAAGTACCTCACTGCATATATCTTTACTGGCTTGTAGAATACATCAGATGTAGAGATATTTAGTTTGTGATCCAATTTAGGATTCTCTTGACTTTTCGTAAGTCGTATGTGTTGAATTTCTTTATCAAACCCATCAAGGTATATATTTATCAAAATAGGGCACAACCCACATTCTTGAGGAAACCCCCTTCCCAGATGAGCCCCACCCAGTTCAATTTCCAGAGCTTGATATTCAAACAACCTCTTTATCAATTCAATCAGAATATTATCTTCTACCTTATGGTCAATAAAAAAGCATAACTTATCTACATGACTTTGATCAAACTTCTGACGACTATAGCTAACAGTAAACCACCAGGTAGGATTATGCACCGAGTTTTTCAGGTACCTTATAGCCGTGTGCCGTCCCATTCCAACCCGGCCGCCGTAAGCGAAAGTCACAAACCGTTCATCATACACCACTTCCAACACCATCCTAATAGCCTCAATTAACACCTTCAATTTCAAATTAGGCAAAACCAAAGGCTTCCCGTTCTTCCTCGAAGGCAGTATTGTGACACAGCAAGCTCCGACGTCGAACCTATTCTCGCAAAGCTCCCGAGCAATCTCCTCTATGGAGAATCGCCTTGAGACCGATTCAATAAGGGAAGGTGAAGAAGGCGCGTCGTGAGCACAGCCGGCATGTGGGGTAGCGAGGTTATGACAGGCAGTGAGGAGGACGGTGGGCAAAGCGACGACATTGGTAACGAGGTTGAAGAACTTACCGTGAGTGTAGTTGTTGAGAACTAAGGTCTTGATCTGGGACTGGGTCAGAGGTTGTTCAGGTATATGCTTGTTGGCTTCTTGATGAATTGGAAGTTCAAGTGCGTGAGTAGAGTGAAATCTCAGAGCAGAGAAAGAAGACCTGATTTTCTGTATTCGTCTGATGCTCCACAGTGAGAGCATGGAAGGTGAAGAAGAGAGGGCTTGGGGACGAAAACTTCGTGCGAACCGCTCAACTCGGCACGGGACAGCTCCCTGTTTGCTGCGAAAAATTTGCGAGTTCAGCGATGCTGGCGTCGTTCTTCTAAGGTTTTGGGCTTTCCGTTTAACAACAAAAACAGATTTTATTTTTGTAGTTGCTTCCCAAAAACAGAATCCGCGCTCAATAAAACAATCAATTCCTTTATCTTAACTAACAGGAGTTAGTCCGAATAATAAACGGCTCGATATTATTTAAATAAAATCTCGAGTTTGAGTCTTAGCGTATACAAAAAATTCTCATTGGGAAACTCACCCACCATAGCCAGGTACGCGACACGGGTCAGATCCGGATATAGTCGGAGCAAAACTCCGGTGAACCGGGTGAGCAACTAAAAAAATCCCTTTATCTTACTTAGGGCGAATGTGACCTCTCTTATAAAAAAAATATTTATCTTAACTAGTGAAAGAGTGAGACATACGACTATTTAAAACGTGTTCGATCTTTAAGGAGTACTACTTTATTATAGTACCAGTCGCGACTCTTGGGGAGACATCCTAACTCTTAAGTGCCTAGATTTATGCATGAGGGTAATAGATAGCTTACTTTGCTCAACATTAGTATCGTTTAGGAGGAAAAAATATTTTGCCTTGTAATTAGATCATGGGTGAACCCAACCCTTTTCTAAAAATTTTTATACCAAAAAAATAATTCTTTTATCTTTGTATCAAAAACAATCCTTTATCTTATATTATTTGAAACCCATAAAATATAGTAGAATAAGCTAGTCTCTCATAATATAGAAAATAAAAATTTAAATTCCCGTTATAAGAGGTAGTATCGTTTAGTGTCTGGCATTATATCGAATAGGATTTAAATTGACAAACGCTATTTTTAAATGACATGATATAAAATAAAATATATAAAAATTATGACATGATAAAACCTATTAACTTCAACGACAATTTTAATGGTAGGAGCTTCATAATCAAAACTTGAAACAAGGTCTTAAATTAAACTTTTAAAAAGTAAAAAAATTATATACAATTGACTCCAAATTTACATAGATTTTATATATCTAAGCCATAATATTAACAACAACGTGGTGCTTTTAGCCATAGGTTTTTTTTTTTGTGATAAATAAATTTTCTGAAAGGAATTGAGTTTAGTTAGGATATATTTTTAAGTGTCATAACTATAACCACAATAAAATAATATTTTTTAAGATTTGAATATGTTCTAAATGATCGTATGTATTATTCGTTTACCCGTTGACACACACAAACGATTTGTGCTTTTAGCAATAGGTAAAACAGAAAGAATGTGAAGTTGTAATAATGGGCTGTGAATTGGGTCATAACATTAGGCCTGCCGAGGATCGTGGATCGGATCCGAAACTTGTGGCCCAGGACCAATGATATGGAAAATACGTTGTGACTATACTGATATTTGGATTGGTACTCCAGTCATGGAAAATAGATACCTATACATTTTTCTCAATTTTTAATTTAATACATATATTCTTCTTCTCTTTATTAAGTCAATTATTTTTTATCTATTAACACCGTTAACCCTATAAATTTGCTCTGTTGGTATCATTTAACCCATATATAAGAGGTAATGATATTAACATGACAAAGTTAATTAATTTGATAAAGAGAAAAGAATATGGGCATCAAATTAAAAATTAAGGAAAAATATGGATACTTACAAGATAGTTTTGTTTTTTTAAAAAAAAGGAATTCATATTTGCGCCAATCGCAGATGTAAGTGGTAGCTGAAGGTTGATTTCCGGGGTAAAGAAAAGCTCACTCGAGGAAGGGGGTCAAGAAAAGAGACAAGTTGAGGATGGGTTTAATTAAATAAAATGCAAAACTACAAGACCCAGCTATCTCGTGGTGGGCGTAGCGGACACCCACCCACCCACCCACACATAGGACAAAAGGCTTTATGATGAAGAAGGCAGGAAGCTTCGAGGAAAGAGCAAAACGGTCAAGTTGGAACGGTTAGGAGGCCGAGCAAGTAAAACCATGTTATTGTCAACACAACCTGAAAGTGAGGGGGACGCGTTCTACGTTTGGCACGGAGAGTTAATTAAAGCAAGAAAAGTTATATCCTGATACTTTCTTTCTTTTCAGTTTCCATTTTAGTAATTTCCATATTTAATCATTTCTTTTATTCAATTTATTTCTTTTATAGTTACCGTGATTTTAAAAATATCGTCTTGGTGTGCATTTTTAAACAACGCTAGAAATAACATTGGTCGGTTGTAGCGACTAATCTTTTAAGGAGATATATAGATTTTTGAAATTTTAATTTTTTTTTGTTAGTCGACTGTGCTTTGCATGTTCTTCCACACGGTTCACCAAAAACAAAACAAGAAGAATACGAATATTGGAATCATGGATCTCAACGGCCCATGCTACTTTACCCCACCCAACAATAATGTCACGCCAAACAAACAAACGCACTATTTCCCAACGTTCACATTTGTATGCATCCCCCATAAATAATCATATAAACCTAATATTTAACCGTATAGAGTATTTAATTTAACGATACACTAGTTAGATTATAGAATAAAAAATTTGATGTTTAAAAATATATAACCTCGATAGATTAATCGGTTATTTAGATATTATAAAAAACCGAGTTGACAAATTATAAAAGACCTAATATTTAATCTTTTATCTAAATTGTGTATATGTATCTTTCAAATACTTCAATTATGTTAATAATTTAGTGGATTGATATAGGTGTTACAGACTTTTGATTAGCTAATTAGTAGAGTGCATTCAATTACAGGTGAAAAATGGCTAAACTCTTTGGTTTTTCCTCTCTTTTTATGAATAGGCAATAGATACAAACAGGAAAAACAAGAAGAAGAATACTCAACTGTTAATTGATTGGGATTATACCGCCCTTTTTGTCCAAATAACTAGGAATTTCAGGGAGCTAATGTTCCTAATTTTATAAAAGCAGTAAAAATAAGCATCACATTTTGCCTTCCAAGCCTCTCCATCTGACTGCTAAACGGGCAATATACCCATTGCCGTAAAGCCCCTCCTATTCGTGGCTGTGGATGAAAGACGCATCTTACATTTCACCAAGAGGAAATAAACTAAGAAGATAAAATCAGGTAAAATTTAGATTAATACCGTAACCCCGAACACCAAACAATTTAGATTAACATGTTGAATTTAAAAACTAATTGATTCTGGTCAATTATCTGTACACATAACCCAACTTTAAATGTTTATTAACAAACTGTATTTAGCTAATACAGGCCATTATTAATATATATATATTATATATATATTGCAGTAAATTTCACCCCACAAGGACCCCAAGCTCGTACATGGATCATCACTTTTTATTGGCTTTTAGTTGCCTTTAGCTTCGAACATTAGACGCCCAAATCTATGAGAAAATTAAACGTTCCGGAAAAGAATAAAGCGAAAAGTAATGTTTCCATTCCTTTACTTTACATGATCACCGTTACTTCATCAGGATTATAGAGCTACATCATCATAGGATCATGACCGTTCATTATCATCACATCATAATCATCTCTGCAGCTCCATCATACGAGAGAATTCCTCGAAGCACACAAACCCATCCCCGTTCTTATCCACCCCTTTTATCATGCGCCGGCATTCCTCTAACGTGCACCGCTCGTCCCCGATAGCCTCGAAAAACCCTAACAGCTCCTCCGCCGAGATTTTCCCGTCGCGATCCACATCGAATACCTCGAACGCCTCCTTCAAATCATCGGAGTCTGCCGCCGGACCGCACCCAGACCCGACCCGGTTCATGAGCGTTTCGACTCTGATGCACCCGAGTCCTTCCGGATCCACGTCACTGAGCATCATTGCCACGTCCTCCTGGCTCTCTCCGAGCCGGGTCAGAAAGGCCTCCAACTCTTCTCGGGAGATGACGCCGTCGTCATCTCGGTCTATGAGCCTCAAAGCCTGAGCCAAATCGGACTGAGTTTCGCTCGACAGATCAGACCATTCGTGGTAAATGTCCGGCAAGACGCTGGTGGGTGTCCTGGAGCCGGACGCGCCGGGAGCGGGCTTGTGAGTGGAGTCATCGGAAGAAGAAGACGACGTCCCAGAGCTGAAGGATGATGGATCGGATCTGGAGACGGCGGAGCGATCCCTCTTGGAGCGAAAGAGTTGCTTGGCATTGAGCCGGAAACTTTTAGGGTTAATACTGATGGGCTTCATTGTGTAGAACTGAAGATAAAACGGGAGAGAAAATCGAGAAGAGAAGAGAAGAGAGGAAGAGGGAAGAGGGAAGGGGAAGGGGGTTGAGAGGGAGGGGGGAGAGAGGGGGAGGGGTTAAATGGTGGGAGGGAAGAAGGACCATCGTGTCCATCAGGGTAGCACCAGGGAGCTTCGCGGAAGCTTCCTCGGTTCCTAGTCTTGCGTGATTTAAAAAATGATATACTCCTATTTATATGTTATTTTGATTTGATTAGACAATACCATTGATTGATAGTAATATTGTTTTGAGCAATCCAAGACAGGTGGAGGGGAGTTTTTTTTGTTTTGTTGTGGGTCCATGGGATAAAATATAGTATTAAATAAATCCTTACATCCTTACTAAAAGATAAATTTCGAACATTTTTATTAATTCAATAAGTTCGATTGGAGGAATTTAACACGCAATATAATTTTTTTAAACCGAAAAAATTATAAAAAGAGTTTAGTCAATAAATGAAATTTTTATAGTAATTTGAAGTGTAGAATTTATATCAAATGATAAATAATATAACTTAGATTTTTTTTAAGTATAACCCTAAACTTCTTACATGAGATGACGTGTAAGATGTTATATAAGTTAGAAGCTACTAACATATAATAATTCAGTTGTTAGATTCAATGCGAAGTATAAGAAGATGTTTCTAACTATGTGAAAAGAGTTGGGGTGGTACTGCAGGTGAGTTGTGACCAGTTGGGCCATCGGTTTGTTTTATTCTGATCTCATTCCCCTCCTGGGATTATAAATAAAATATTATAATTAATGGTGGAAATTATTCCTCTCTTTTTTTTTTTTTATTGCTCTCTTCAGCTGTCTGTATTATTTGAATTGTCGCGATTTATAGTGAACGGACTCCTTTCTCGCTAAAAAGAAGTCGGACGTGTTTGCCTTTTAGGTATTTAATTAATTAATCGGCCATTTTGATTTTAGAATCCCAAAACTGTATTGCCTGTTTTAAGCTCATTCACATTTATCTCAGCTTAATTTTTGAAAGAATTATAATGGGACTTCAATAAAAAAATGAAATAATCAAATAATTTGCATACAATAACAAATATAGATGTATAAAACTGTACAATGTCTACGGCCGAACTACTTGTTTTACAACTTTTAATGCTCATGTATTTTTTTTAGATCTCGTAGTGATTTTTACCTATTTTGTCCCTTTAAATATTCATAGAATTCATACTATATTCCATTTTAAATATAGATTATTTCCTCTTAATAGTTAGTATTTACATATTATCAATATAACTTACATATCGGGCAGGAATTTGACTAGTAGGATAATTTCAAAAAATAATAAATAAATTTAAAATTTTACATTAGAAATAAAATAAACATACAACTAAATTGCGTATTTAGACCGGATAGAATCGTAACAATAATGTGTGTTTTTTCAATGAACAAAACCACGATATTCTCAATCAGGCCAAAAAAAATCTGGGTATTTCGCCTATGCACACCGTTCAATACGCATCGCAACGTCTCACTCGGCCGGATCAAACGATGATGTCCTTGCTTGGAGAAAACGTTGTTATTGGTTAATTACGCCGACTTCAAAATTTAAGAGATACGAGTCATTATATTAATATGGGAAAAAAGTATTGTGCCCCAAGGCCTTTTTCAAAAAAATTAAATTAAAATTATTCTGACAAGAAATACAAATCTCGAGAGAACAAATTTAATGAATTATAGACTATTTTATTTTTAATCTATAATTATATATAAAATTAATTTATCCAATCATTTATAAAATTAATTATAAATGAAGTAACTGAGAAAAATAATTATAGTATTTTAATAAAATATATTTTATTAATTAATTTTTTTAATCCATTGAGAAAAACTTACTGTGGCAGATGCTTATCATATATTCTTAAACGGACAGGGAAGATCTGATATGCACATGATAGAGAGCATTAATGACGAGGCTGAGAAGGTTGGTGGTTCTCTATCATTGGAGGAATAAGTATATATAAATTTTAAAAAATATATATATTATTGGAGGAATAAGGATATATAAATTAAGAAAAGTGTCAAATTAATTATTTGAAAATTCTTAAAATTTGTTTAAAACCCTATGTTTTTGGGCAGGTGATAGTTAAATGACTAAAATATCTGCACACGCACAACGGCAACACCACTCTGCCATTGTATCTCTCGCATCGTGTGGCTCACACACTCCTTCGTGTTTGCAATAAATAAACTTTAAGGTAGACTGTGACATTATTAAAGAAAAACCCCATTTTACACAAAAATTCCAGAATACACACACACACTGACACACATATTTAGGAAAAGAATGCCCTTGAAATCGTCTCGGGTCACACGCCATTTCCGGTTGCCCTTTTTTCAAAGCATAAGGGCAGGTTTTCATGAAAAGAATATAAATTTTTTTGTTCCATTTCACCAAGGTTAAACAGGTAATTTTACTATTTAACAAAAAATCCGTATAATTTGTTTCCTCGTTTTAAGTCACCAAGGGCAATTTAATCATCTTATAGTTCTTAAACAGACTTAAGAGACTTTAGGGCAATAAATTTTTTAATGATAGGTCTTTAGCAATTCTTCAATTAAATATCAAATAAAGAATGAAAAATGGAAGATCATGATTACGGAAGCTGCATGAAGTTAGCCGAAGTGGAACGCATGATCTTTGCTTTGGGGAGCTTTGATCGTTTAGTTTTATAAATTGGCAATAGTGACTCTCAAAATATGATAATTACCTAAAAGGTTAATGCCAAACGGTCTTGGTATTAAAAGTTTAAATTGAAAATTTACAAAAATTCGCATGTAAATAAGCAAAATTCTGGGTTGAATGGTGTAATTTCTGTCAATAACGTTTGTCTTTTGGGGCATGGAGTTGCCAAGAAAAGAGACGCCCCGATTCTCACGCAACTAAAGAGTGATGCCATGCGCCTCTTCAATTTCATGGAACTTGCATCCATATTTTCTAAATATTTTTTTTTTACTTGCCCCAAAATTACGCACCATTCTTTAATGTTATTTTATTTTTATTTTTCAATATTATTTAGCCCTGGAGGGTATAATCTTTTTTCAAAATTTATAACGTAAAGAGTTTTTTTTTAATAAATACGTTTTTTGAAATTTAAACAATAAAAACACTTGTTATGCTCAATAAAAAGCTTTTTAATATTATTTTATTTAATTTATTAATTTCTCAATTGAGTAATAAGAATAGGGTTGAGCTGACGTGTTTGCAGAAGACAAAAGTGTCCAGAACAAGGGGCACAAGAAACAGGGGTTTGACCCAGAGGTTCGGCCCGGGTCAAGTTGTGTAGTGGAATTGTGTTTTTAGGCCTGGAACGATGAATATGATTGTCAAATATTAAAGTTAAGTGTTTTTATTGGGCCCAACGACAGCTTTTTCCTTAACTATATGTTTGACCTTTCCATCACAAAATGACAATTTGTCTTCGGTGATGATGTTTCCTAATAGATATCTTGGATTTCGTTACGAATTCTTAGTTAATTTCGTTTAAATATCTTATATATAAAAAAAAGATTCCAGGATTTTTCCATTAATAAATGGGGAAAAAATACCCAGTATATAAAAATCATTAATCTCTGTTCAGATCCCCTCTATCCCAGAGAACAGACAAATAATGTTAAATTTTATGTAATATTTTTAATTCCGAGTCATGCTATTAATTTTTTAAATTTATACAAATAATATTCTATTTGTTAAATAGTATATATATATATATTTTACTAATCATTTTATTGTATCGATAAAATTGTTTGTTTACATTATGCATACACAATTTAAAATTGTCTGTTCGTTACTAAAAATCATTTTATTAGTTATTATCTATATATACAATTAAAAATCCTTATTTATGTTTTACATAATTCAGAGCATAAGAAAATTTGCTTGTTTACAGAAATTTCTCTAGAGGCATCTTTATACCAAAAATTAAATATTAAATTTTTTTGTTCCAAAGGTAATTAATAATTAAATTTTTTTTCTACCAAAAATTGTTTCCAAACTTTTTTAAATATTAAAACACTAGAAAATTATTTCATATATTGTGCAAATATGAAAGACTTATTTCACAAGAATAGCCGAAGGCATTCATAATAACTAGGCAGTCAAACCTCAAATGATACCAGAAAGAAGGGTTGTTTTCCACTCTGATGATTTGTATTTGATTTTTGTTTAGGAATACTCTCAGGATAATTAAGAATGCGAATTTAAAAGTACTCCCAGAGGAAACAAGCAGAACAAGACTTTCACAGAATAATAATAATAACCAAAGAAATATTCTCAGCCGAATGAATGAATATACGGGAACTTCGATCCCTGACTCTCGTGTATCTGATTATATTATCAACTCGTATCGACATCGAATTACATGCTTACATGTGTTGTTGTGAATATATTCAGATTTGAAATCGGGCATTTAAGAGTGATTCTCCCAAATTTGGAATCTTTAATGGCGGGGACCTGCTTCGGAAGAAATTGAACAGATCAAAAATACAGAGGGCGAAGCATGATCTCAAGTGCGTTGCATAGAATGAATTTCAGCTTTACAGATTCCATGGAGCTGAGGCTATTATTATTATTGTCCTCAACGTCAGAGTTTGACCCCTCCTAAAGTTGAAGCACGTTGCACAGTTTCAGCCACAATTATTATTATTCTGAAAAATATTTATTAATACTTTTTTTTTTCTTGAGTGCAGTTTGAAAAGGGTGAGCACACGGAGCATCCATTGTCGGGCTCCAAATATAAATATAAGAAATTGCAAATTAATTTCGCAGAAGAAAGCATAGCCTTAGCTAGCTGCCTACCACTATTCTCTTTCCCTCCACATAAATGCAGGTGGTGGTCCCCCTTCCCTCTTTTCTGCCCCAAATCTCGATATTCTCAAAGCCCCATGCCTGTCCAGGATATTAACGGCAAGAAACAACGACGGACCCTAGACAATCGAAGAAGAACTATATACTTTATTAGCCATGATAATTCTAAAAACTCGGGCCTCTTAACTTGTTACATCATAAACTTTTCATGTCCCCGTGCCTATGCACGACACAGTGGCTTGAATGAAGAAGTAAATGACTCTGGAATTTCTCCCACTATTGTTTGAAGGCTTACAGCTAAGAGGAGGTCCGGGACAATACAGACTAACGAAAGATTAAAAAAAAGATCTTTAATCGAGGAATTAGGATAGGATTCCTTTAATTACATTATAGAGTATGAGATATATAATGTATATCCCAGTATTCTCAAAGCCTTCTAAGGGTTAGCCTGCACCTTCTTAGAAGATAGAAAGTGAAGGAGAAGGAGAAGGAAGGATAAAAATGGAATATTTTAGGAGAAGGAAGGATAAAAATGGAATATTTTCTTTCATCCGAGAAGTTAATTTCTGAAGAATAAGGCAATTCAATGCAACCAACCTTCCCAAGCCTCCGCCCTTCAATGCTTTCAATCTGCCAGAAATTAAGAAGATTTAAAGGAGAATCCCACCACAATAACTAATGCGAGTGTGAGTGTCTTAAAAACACTGCAGACACCCGTAAAGACGCATGCATATAGATACAGATATGTAGGGTATGTACAGACAGAGTAGGGTAGATATGGTGATATGATATTTACATTTTGAAGGAAAAAATATCTTAAAAATACATGAAAGTCACTAAAAAGAAGAAGAAATTTCAGAATTATGATCCTTGCCCACATCAGTGGTAGAATGATCAGTTATTAAGGAGTCGGCCATTGTAGAATCATTATCTTCTCCACAATCAGAAGCAGAGCTAGCAGCATCCATCTCCTTCCCTGGACAGTCACTTTGGACAACACATTCAGCAACCTCGGTGTTGTGCTGCTCAACATCATGGATCCTAGGTTGTTGTGTACAGTCCTCTTTCTTGACAACATTAAACACAATCCCATTATGTATCCTCTCAGGCTGCAAAAGATCACCTTCATTCACCATTATGCTGTCAGGCGTTGAGACCCTAGAAATCTGATTGGACTGAGCCACTTGACGATTTGGATGAGCCACGATGCCTCTATTTAGCTCAGTATCAAAATCTAAGCTCTGGACAAAGTCCACGAATTTATTCGCCGAAGCAGTTCTCATCAAAGGCCCACCAGAACGTGTCCAAGAGCTCTGATCAACATTTTCAGATTCACTGTCACTTCCATGATCATGTATACTACGGTGGGTCCTCGAGTTCTTCGGAGCACCTTGATGCAATGAGGAATCTGTTGGAAAGTCTTCAAGGGAACCTGTGGAATTCTCCCGTGCCATGCAATTCCATGAAGGGATTCTTCTCGAAGCACTGAATTTGACAGTATTGGGCAGACCATGAGAAGAAGAAACAGATGCTCTTTCGGATGTTCTTTTGAGCCTTCTCATGTGGTTGAGCATGGCAACACATTCATCAAGAGCAATCTCAATTGCACAGTTCGCTTTTATGGCTGAAAGCTTCTCCCAAGTGCACCTTCTCCCCTGGTTAGCTGCCTTTTGAACCTCAACGTGGGAAGGGTTCTGGATAATTTTCAAGTACTGGTGCAAGACAAAGAAACAATTCATCACAGATGCTCTAATATCAATGTTAAAAAGTCATATCAACTCAAAATCTCGAGCTATTAAGTTGATGTCTTATGAATAATTACTCCTCCTCTGCTTCCTTAATAAAGGACCTATTTAACTAATTTGATTAGATTAATGACATGCTTTTTCTAAAACACCATAATCATCTTCTTTAACTCCCTCTCTCCTTTTCTTACTTGATTATTGTTTAGGGAGTATCAATAGGGTAATTTGAGGGGAAAATTAATAAATATAAAAAATAGATCTTATATTTAAAACTAAGATCAACTCCCCAATTAGATCCTATATTAAGGACCGGATGAATATAATCTATAACACTTGTATAATCAAGGCATCACCTTCTTCATAGTAAATAAGACATCATCAAGGAAAAAAAAAAGAAATACAGAGAAGGATCAGGATCCTCCTCAAGCTGAAAAATAAAATGTCAAGACAAAGATGAGCTCTAGAGAGTAAGTGTAGAGATCTAGCCGAAACTTAACCATGACACATTAGTTATCTTTTCTGAAACAACCATATATAGGTTAAAACCATTTTGTTTGCTTCGCATAGATGGCTCACGGATATTAAAACTATGTTTACCTGAGCAAAAGTAGCAGGCATAACAACTGTTACATCACCTTCCCATTCTTGAGCAAACAACTTGGCAAGTCCACCTAATGGAAAGCCAAGTTCCAGTACTTGATTACATCTATGTTTCACCTCCATCTCTGTAAGATGCGCAAGCTACAGAATCAAAATCCATGTCAGTATCAGAACAGATTTCAGATCGACTGGAAAATATATAGAATTGAAAACCAGGCACCTTAGAAGTGACAATTCGCAAAAAGAGCAAAAATATTATTCCCAATAAAATGCACAACAATAAAATTGTACACTGCATCTTATATATAAGAATTGTCCATTTGCAGCTTTTACTAAGATTACAAGGCGCATCTTCCAATCATTAGGTCACAAATGTACGAAGCAAAATTGAAGTTCCTGAGAGTAAATTAATCTTTGTGATCCATATCGCCTGCCATTACTTCAAATACAATCATTGGATACAAGGCCACCAATAAACTATCCACAAAAGGGATTGAACAAGATGGTAACGGCCTGACATACAATTGCTAGAGTTGTATGTTAGTTCAAACAAGATGGTAACGGCCCCTCTCTCTCTCTCAAACACACAGACACATCTTTTTTTGTTTTGCTTTTTTAGTAACAATCTCTTGCTAGTCATATATAATCTGCGGGAATAACTCACCCTAGAGAATGGAAGAGGGAGGGTAGCAGGAGAGGTCATGAAACAACACAGGGTTTGTACCACAAGTAGCAATTATATAGTGCATATATATATTTTGGAAATACTAAAGGACTGAAACTCAAAAACACACCCAAATAACAATAAGATCATAACCAGATAAAAGGAAATGGAAGGAAATGAACAATTCACATAGTTTAGTCACACATTAAGGAACCTCCATAGCTAAATTGGATCAGAATGAAGCAAGGGTTAAACAACAACAGCACATAGGAAATTCGACCTTTTAATAATAGATATCACACTGCATAGGCAATGGAAATGCGATAGAGAAAACTCATATAAGAAGTGAAAAGTAATGGCATGCACTGGCAATAGACACACGAATATGTGTATAGTATACTGTGTAATTTGTTCATATAGAGGAGCAAATCCATAGTTACATTACCTTGGCAGCAAAATTGCCTCCATAAGCTCTTATAAATTCTTTCATTCTCAACAATGGAGCAATATGAGGGTTGGCTTGACTGACAATAAAATGGTTGACATTAAACAGCTCTTTCAACTGCATCATAGGTAAATCAATCTCCAAGCTACCATCTCTCCAACGACGTGCTGGTGAGGATCCCTCCTCAGGGCCCAAATTAAACGGAGGGTGGTAAGGAACAATTTCTCCGCTTCTGTCCTTAGCCATCAATTCCTGAGCCTCAAAAAGGCCAGGAAAGGCACAAGAAGCGGTGACTGCACTCCATATAACAACATGAGGCGAAGTTAAATAGTTGAGACACCTTGGAGGTTCATGCTTTCTTGGAGAGCAAACAGTTATCCCAAGAATTCGACCTGTCATATCGTAAGCTTCTTGAAATGTAAGGTTGCTTGTCAGATGCCTCAACATCATTTGCAGCTGTCTGATCTCATGGACAGCACCAAATGTCATAACCCTCTTAACAACAGCAAAAATTCCACCCATTTGATCAAAAAACTGCAATGAACGCCATGAATCCTTGAAAAAGCTTTGAAGCTCTGGCCAAGAACGAGTAGCAACAATAGAACACATGATGGAACCTACACTTGAACCAGCAATTATTCTGGGCAAAAGTTTGTGTTCCACCAGTGTTTTCACTACACCCACATGAAAAGCCCCAAGAGAAGCACCCCCACTTAATAGCAAAGCAGTCCTACCAAATGCATGTCTGGTTTCATGCATGAAAGCTAGCTTCTCTTCCAATGAGAGCTCCTCTGAATCAGAATCACATACCATCCTCAACTGTGTAGATACTTCATCAATATACTCCTTGATTAATTTGGGCACCTGAAGCCTACCTTTATGAAGCTCAGAATTACACATATTGCCTAGATTTCTAACAAGATCAGCACGCATACAAAATATTATGTCTCTAAGAGATCCCTCTTGACGACGGTGGCGGAGCTCTTGAAGCTTGTTTCTCACCAATTCTACATCATAAAGGTCTGATTCGTTCATTTTTGGTGTTTCTCTATCAAGCATCTTAGCCGCATGAGCCCACTCCTCATATGTCAATGCAGATCTCATCATGTTTCTCCAAAATTTCCTCCTATATGCCATTTCAGCCCTTGCTTTCACATTTGTGTATCGATTCAAAGAGAAAGCAACTATTGTCATCATTACTAATATCCCCTGAGGATTTCTTGGATGCAACCATGATATAATGGGTTTTATACATCCCCTGAATCTATAGAAGAGACCCAACAATAGACGAAATATCTGATGCCTCAAATGTGAGATAGACTTGCAGAAAAGAATCCTAAAAGCAATTGTTTTTCCAACAAAACTTGACGGCCCAATTGAAAAGGGGCTGACATTTGCCTCATTACTTATATCCATCCCTTAATTAAAAGTAAGAAGCAAACAATATATTCTCACAAATGAACACTGAATACTATTAAGAGCCTGAAGAAAACAGATAATTACGAGAATCCTAAGTTCTAATTATAATGTGAAATAAGTTGGGCCGTACCTTATGGCATATATGGGTATTCCGGCTATTAAAAGAGAAGAATGTGAAAGACAACGCATTTGGCGAATTAGGTATGTCTTGGCAACTAAAACAAATCATGACAACAGAGAAGAAAACTATTTACACAGGAATCGCAAGATAATTCACTTGTGGTCAACTCCGAAAACTTCTTATGTAAAAACAATTTAGAGCGTTACTCAGATTTCCAGCAACAAGGAATAAAAATCTTTAATTCAATCCCGTTTACCCCAACATCAGATGATCAGACTAACCAATATCTCCGCTCCCAACTCCCAGCTTCCTATGCACACGGGGAGAGCTGGAGAAGCAAGCAACCAAACCACAAGCCAATATAAGATTCTGGAGGATCTCGTCGAACAGGTGACTGGTCCCAATGAGAAAAATCCTGTTGAAAAGGAAAAATTGCCTGGCCAACCAAAAAATAAAGGAAGAACTGCTATATCCTTGAGAATGAGGGAGAAAATAAAGATTACTCAGGCGGCGGCGAGGCCCCAAATCAGAAAAGTGCGCTATGATTTGGATGGGAATTGGATGATTGATATGAAGGGGGGATGAGGTGAGATGGCGAAACTGCCAAACATAGCGGGAACTAAATTTCTTTCCTTGGCTCCTTGCTATCTTACGATCTTATCCGTAACAAGCAGCGCAGTTGGCACGAGACGACATTGAACCCCGTTTTCATTTGGAGCTGGCTTCTCTCCGCTGCCCCTCCTATACCCAAAACGACACCATTTTAGGTATAAAATGATGGTGGGGGATATTTTTTTAAAAAAAAAATCTAAGTATTTTGAAATATTATTATAATAATAATTAATATCCTAAAATAATTTTTTATTTACTTAATGTCTTAAAATATCTTTTTACTGATATTTTAAAATAATTTTTTTAATAACTCCCAATATTCTAAAATAATTTTGTGTGCTCTCAGAACCCTCAAACATTTTAGAAATATATTAAAGATAAAATTGTATACAGTCTCTTAAAATATTAAGTGTTATTAAAAAAATATTTTAAATTATTGAAAATACGAAATATTTTTTTAGGATATTGAATGTTATAAAAAAAATATTTTAAGATACTAATAATATAAAAAATTATTTTAGAATATCGATTGATATTAGAAATATATTTTAAGATGATAATAGAAAGATATTTTAATATGTAAATGAAATAAAAATTATTTTAAAATATTTTAAATACTAAAAAAGTTAAAATATTATATATATATATATATATATATATATATTTTTTAAGAAAATAAACCATCCACCATCCTCGTTTCATACCCAAAACCATCTAGTTTTGGGTTGCAGGGAGAAGCCAGCTCCTTTTCATTTTACCTGAACATTGAACACTGTTGGATAATGGTACTAATAAATTAGTAATGAGCAAATAGTAGGGGTCGTAATTACCAAGTAGTCCCTTTGATCTTATCTAGATGGTCAACGTTTTATTTATTTGAATGTCAAAATATTTTATTTTCATTTTTCTTTTGTTAAAATTCATTTTTGACCAAAATAGTCAAATTCGTGCTCTTATTTTATATATTAGAATTTTGAAAGATAAAATAAAACAACATCCAGAACATCCCATTTTTCAGTAATGATTTAAATTTTAAGACAAGTGTTCCATGCTTATATATCTAATTACCTATAAAAAAATACTAATAGATGCTGACATATTGAGAAGAAAATGTGCAGAGTGAGGTTAAACATTAATTAACACCTAACACCTCATAGTCGTGGCCTAAACTCAAGGGATGATACTAGCAAAAAAAAAAACGAATCAAGGGATAATAGATCGATACAATTTTATATTTCTCCTATTATTAATATATAATATAATTAAAAAATTAATTCTAATTTTAAATTTAAAATATTTTTTATATTTATTTTTTTAAAATTATTCTTATTGATACTTCCTTAAAAATAATTAAATAAGAGAGTAAAAAAATTAAAAAAATAATTAAAATATTTTAAGAAAAATATGTTACAATAGTTAATTTAACTATTTTTTTAATTTAATAAAATATATCTTATATTAAAAATTGGATGAGTAGTAAATTTAATCTCTACTCTAATTTGCTAGCAAAAAAATTAACCTCCTCCCTAATTTAAATTTCGCTATAAGATAAAGATATGTATACAGATTCTTATATTTCATGTTACGAAGAAGCTCATATCCATTTTATGTTGATAGAAAAAGAAAAGAAATAAGGGGATGACTTTAGCGTCGTTTACTTATTTGTTTATATTCGTCATCGTCATCTAGAAAGGTACAAGAAAAGACATTGGAATGTGATTATTTAAAATTAAAAAAAAAACGACCTTTGGTCACCTCTTAAGAAAAAAAGAGTGTAATAACCTTGTCGCTACGTATTAATAAGAATTGGATTTTAATCACATGCTAGTTCAAAGTACCATAGGAATATGCCATAAATTTAGCATTTTTTTTTGTATCGGTAATACTAAAAAAACCTAAAAGAAATTCCAATACGCGAATCCGAACCTTCATCGTGTGAATGGAAAAGGAAAAGACTTTATATCTACCCACAATAAAATTAGAGAAAAACAAGCGGTTAAACGTAGATAAATAACACCCCATCGTCATATAAATCTCAAAAGACAGGCTTGATTACATTTCTTATTTTCTTCCCCAGGCCTCCACAAATTAAAAAAGCTTCCCCTTTTCCCATGCCTATATATAAATACACCCTCCCTGTTCTTAGTGCCTATATTTCAACCACACCGAATCTTTCTCACCTTCTCATATACTCTCTCTCCCATATCTCAAATCCCTCTCTGCTTTTCCATCTCATTCTTCTTCCTCTTCCATGGCTGGTCTTCAACAATACAACTTCTTCCCCACTGATCTCTTCTATCCTCGCCCTCAGCCTTCTCCTTCTTCGTCTACGGATTCTGCTTCTGTTAAACCCTCCACTCTTCCCCTCAAAACCCCTAATCTTCAAATCTCTCAAGATCTCTGTCAGCAGCAGCAACAGGAGAAGAAGATGCCGCAACACCCTTCTAAATATGCTCTGTTTTACAATCGCAAGAAGAAGCTGTCTAAATACTCAATAAACCCGCTCTCTTTGGTGGTCTTTGTTGAAGACGGCGACGACTCTGGCAATAATTGAATTTCGCCTTCGCCATAACTCCCAAGGAAAGATCTCAGTTTGTATGCTTCATCCTTCTTTTCTCCTTGTTTTTAGAATTAGAGTTACGATCTTTGCGTTTTTTCTCTTATGTATATTTCCTTATTTGAGAGGGAGTTTTGTAAAACCCATGAATCTTATGTTGATCATCTTCCATGCTTAATTTTCCCAGTTTTTCTCTCACCCCGCCGTGAAAATAAACTTGTATGCACATGCGATTTCTTGAATCGCCATCTAATAGAAGTAGAGCGTTCATGACGTGAAAGGTCATGATTCCTGAAGCTCGGAATTATTATTAGAATCGAAGCTCTGGAGTTATTATATTTTACGATGGCTTCTCTTCTCTGTTTTTGATCATTCGTCGACTGTAATGTGATTGTTCTTCGTTGGATTAGTTCAAATGAGTTTTTGATGGTTCTGGTTTACACGAACGTGTGGTTAAACAGAGACGACACTGGGTGCGAACGATCGAAGCCAACCGAAAATTAACGAAACGGGGACGTTAAAGTGAGGTTGTTTCACTCTTCAGAGAATGTCACGAATGATCCCGAATCGTCAACGGTGAATAGTAACTCCTTTCAAGTTCTGTTTCCCTTTGTTTTTTTTTTAATTATTAGCGAATGAATTCCATAAAGTCGGTGCTTTTAATTCGTAAATATTGCCATGAGCAAAGAACATAGCCATAGCCTCCACCTTAAATTTTAGATTAAAGATCAAACCAGAGTCAATGGCGGGCGCATGAGAGGAGTAAAATAAATTAAAAGTCAACAATATACCAGGGCCGAATAAAAAGTTGAAGAAAATACAGGTTATACTAAATTTGGTGACAGAAGCATGGTGCCTGAATAGTATATCTAAGAACGTGAATTAAATAGGGTGGCGTTTCTGTGCTTCCGTGGAGAGGAGTAGCTGACATTTATAGTGGGATTGACCACTGTGTTGGATCGTGTGAGAAAGGAGGACCAAGCGTTGCATCAGAATATTCCAGTTAACATGTGATGCATGGTTGGCTTCAGGGTGCCACCAACCGCCCATGGGACCTCTATTTTGTGGCCTCTCAACCCAAAACTTCGAACAGCAAGCTGAACTTAGTAGGGCCGTGGAGGGAACTGGGTAACCAAGTGAAGCCCATCTCGTACCAAAGCTAAGTTGGGTCCTCAATAGACAGAAAAGATGCGACCCAACCAGTCGAAGTGGAATCCATTTCTTTCTTTCTTTCCTTTTTACAAAAAAAGTTAGAAGGGAGCTCACCCACATTTTAAAATAAAATCTCGAGTTCGAGCCTTAGCGTATGCAGAAAATTCCCGTTGAGAGACTCACTCACCATAGCCAGGTGCGCGACGCGGGTCAGATCCGGATGTAGTCGGGGCAAAGCTCCGGTGAACCGGGTGGACAAAAAAAAAATCTCTTTACCAACTGTGTTGGTCCGAGTCGTAAACGATTCGGTATCGCTTAAACGAGGTCTCGAGTTCGAGCCTTGACAAATGCAAAAAATCCTCGTTTGGAGACTCACCTACTATAGCTAGGTGCGCGACGCGGGTCGGATCCGGATGTAGTCGGGGCAAAGCTCCGGTGAACCAGGTGGGCAACAAAAAGCAGATCTCTTTTACTACCAGCGGGAGTTAGTCCAAATTATAAACGGTTCGATATCGTTTAAACGAGGTCTCGAGTTCGAGTCTTGGCATGTACAAAAAATTCTCGTTAGGACCTACTATAGCCAGGTGCACGACGCGGGTCGGATCCAGATGTAGTCAGGGTAAAGTTCCGGTGAACCGGGTGGGCAATAAAAAAATCTTTTACTCCTATGAGATATTAATATCACTTATGAAAAAAATAAAACTTTACCCTGTTCTTAAATAATAGGTGAGTCCAATCCCTTCCCAAATTTTTTTGTTAAAAAAAAATAGAATCCAATTTAACACTTTCTCTCGTCTTTAATATTTTAACATAAAAATTAGTTTGGAACCAATAAAGTGTAACACATTTGATAGATAATTAAGTTTTTTAAACATGATATGTTTATTCGAATTGGACTGTATGTATAAAAAATATTTTATTATAAAAGACAAAACCTATTTTAGTAATCTTACACTCTAACATGATTAATCTCTAGCTCTCAGTTAAAAAATACCACATAGATTCTACAAAAAATACAAGTTAGTTTATATTAGATTTAGTCATAAATATAAAATTTTATTTTATCTTGTCTCGTATACTTATATTTTTTTTAAATTATTTTATTAAACTTATAACTAATATGTGATATAACGTTATATTTGTCGTATTTGTTGTAATTAGCTAGTCTACCTTCTAGTAAGTCAGCCCTTCCGTAAAATAATTCTTTGACGGAAGCATTTTAAGATCATACATGAGAATTTCACGGTAACGGGCTAATGCTTCGGTTTTATTTCCAATAATCCCTCCAAAGTAGTCAGCCTATCGGTGGACGAAAGAAGCACAGTGGACTAGTGCGATTTTATGCAATGACGTCACTGGTTAACTTTAAAAATATATCTAACATCTTAAATTAATTTTAAAAAAATAATTAAGATTATAAAATATTTAAATTTATATAATTTTATTTTTTTTAACAAAAACATAAATTTTGGTCGGATACATGTAGATTTTTTATTTTAATATATTTTTATTTAAAATATTACATGTATTATATTATTTAAAAAAATATTAAATAAATTTTAAAATTGACATGATATAAAATTTATATATAAATATTACAAAAATTTATAATTTATTTAAATATTATTACACATGTAGTGTTTTATAAATGATAACGTGTCAAAATAAAATATGTATGTAGTATGTATCAAACAAAAGTTTATATTTTTATTAGTGAATTGATAAAATTATAATAATTTAAATATTTTAGGATATTAATTACATATCTCAAATTAATTTAAGATACTTAAATATTTTAAAATACTAATCATATTTATAACATTAATTCAAATGTTAATTATACTTTTACCTTAAAACTAATTCAGCGCCACTTAACAATAGAAGTAAACAAGTACAATAAAACAACAAAGCATTATTGGAAGACTTCAAATATGTTTTTGGCATTCCTTTACGTGAAAAGCAGGGTCTGTCTATACCCATAAATTAAACTCCAATTTTAACCTGGTCTGCTGTAATTGTTGCACATAACAACTTTCATGATTGTCGTCTTTAATTCAAAATTTAAGATGCTGAAGAGGATTTAGTTATGATTACACATGACCACGCTTCCAGATAATCGTCATTATCAATGGCCACTTTTGCTTTAAAGCTTTTGAGATAAATGATATATATGTATATATATTTTATATATAAAAAATTACGTAAATTTATTACTAATATTTTATCAAGGTTAAGATATAGTCTTAACACTCATAAAATATTTATAAAAAACTTACAAAATTATTTATTAAAATAATTATCACGATAGTAATAAGAATTAAAGTAATATTATTGTGAGATATAAATATATTTTTTATTATTTATGTTAATTTTTGTTAGCTAAATGATATATGGATGAATAATAATGCGTTTTCATGAGTGAAGGTTCCACCTTCCACGAACAAGCCCATGTGCATGAAAAGCTCATCATAGGAGGATTTTTTGGGTATGTGCTTCCCATATCTTAGACATGCGCGATTTATTACTAATTAAGCCTTTCATCGTATGTAATTGGTTGGACATTGTGATTCAAGAGTGCTGCCCAAGCAAATCGCGCTTGACATCCACCTTTCGTTATTCTTAATTTAAATCTTTCGATAATTCCCAGATAATTAATTAACACACAGATCAAATCATGTGTACGTAGATGGGTAACATGCATGCACCGCAGACGAATACCATTTGATGAAAATGAAATTTCAACAGTGTAACAAGAGATTGATCTCCATAATTCTGTAATTGACTAGACGCACATAATTTAAGAGACAAGCTGTTTAATACTGATATTTTCATTTACGCGTTTAAAATTTATTGAAAATACACAATAAAATTGTATGAAACTAGCATACTGAATTATTAATATCTCTCTCTATAATTATAGAACGGATCATAATATTATATTTTAAATAGTATATAATATAAATTTATCTTGAGAGATTATATTTTATTATGATTAATTGATTTATTTAATTTATTAAATTTATAAAAAAAATTTAACTAATTTTTATATTAAAAATTATGATATTGGAGTATTTCTAAAAAAGAGCATGCCACCTGTATATTGAGATGAATAGCGCAATTTAAGACGTGAAAATTACTACGCTTAAATGAATTATTTTTAGATGAAAGAAGTCAAGATTAAACCAGCCCCTGCGTTAAAGAAGGTAACGTCACTAAACAATAAAAGTATTATCTTTTTTAATAAAACACTAAAACCACGGCAACACCTAGAAATACATGCCCAAAAAAATGTTGCGACAAAACGAGGATTATTGGTTGGTAAATATATTTGTGAAACTTAATTGATTCATATAGGAAATGGCTCAATCTCACCATGAACTATCATGTGGACGAGTTTATTTATTTATTATTATTAATTATTAATTCGGAAAACACGAATAGACAGGGAAACTATAAAGCCAGCAAAGCGAGTCAACAAAGGCTAGCCTCACACGGACCAATCTATTGACCCCACTAGCTGCTCCCGGGGGCGTCCGAAGGTGCACATTGGAAGCTGCATTATTTCCATCGAACCGGCGGGACCCACCTCGTCCCGAACCTTTGCCTCCAAGGCTCGGAACCCCGCCCGGTCTATTTATTTACTTTCTTGCCCACTTGCCTCTCGTCGCTTCGCATTCTCAACGCGTTCTTCTTGCTTAGTTCGTTGGTCCGAATTGGTCATCGCCTTTCTTTCCTTGCAGGTAATTTACTCTCTCTCCCCTCTCCGATCTGTTCGCGATGCCAAGGGTTTTCGTTTTTTTGATGACTTTCTGTTTCGCTCCGGGGGAGGAGGTGGAACCGAGGGAATAATTGAGGTTTTGGAGATTGAGTGGTTTTCAAGAATTAGGTTTGTTACGAAGGATGATGAAAATTGTATGAGCCAATAGTGTTCTGTAACGGGTCAATGATATGTGGTTTTAAATGATCTTGGTTCTTCGCCGCTGCATTTTGTGAGACTCAGGAAGATCGATTTCATTTTCCGCTAGCAGATGAGCCGCTCGATCTGATCTTGAAATGTCTTCAATCTCTCGGTTTCCTCATGACTGATCTGCTCGACATTTGGGATTTTCAATCTCATGTTCTATTTATCATGACTTGGCCCTGGACATAATGATGAATTGTATGCTCTTGGTTATGGTCGAATCCTCGTGAGTCATGGAATTGTCAATCGCTCGGTCAAAATTCATTGTTGTCTCTGTTCCTTTTGGTTTATCTGGTTTGAATCACGTGGCGGACCACTTACGTAGGTTCAAAAATAAAACGCGTCAGCAAATTCATACTCTGACCAAGGACTTAGGGTTGACTCCTAGGGTCGCTTATTCTCTTGGGTCGGGTGGGTTCAAAATATAATGACTTTGTTGAGATCGTAACTGCAAAGGAGTCGAGAATTAGTTTGATCTGGAATTACGAGTAACTTTCGTGTTCTGATCTGAAAGCAGCCAACAACGTAGCCTCGTGTTCTCGGGTTATTTTGTTTTCTGATACAAAGTAATTTCAGAATACCGAGCTTACGATGCTTTGCCAACAGGATTGTGTGCACGTGTTTTTGTTCTTGTAATCTGGGTTGGCCTCTTTGTGTGTGTTATTTTATTATTACGTTATATTCGATTTAACTCTTCTTCCTGCCCAATACTGTTGCTGATCTGTCCCTGTGCCCTGTGACACAGATAAAGAACAAGGATCTAAGTCAAACTCAAAAGATGGAATTACTCTCTGGAGGAAGATCAACATTAAATCCTAATGCTCCTATCTACATTCCTGCTGCCTTCCGCCAAGTAGAGGACTTTTCTCCAGAATGGTGGCAGCTGGTAACAACATTGACATGGTACCATGACTATTGGCTCAGCCAGCAACAGGATGAGGAAGGCTATTATAACAATGCTGAGGATGAATTTGATCGCAGTGATGTGCTTCATTTGCTGCCTGCTACATTTGATCTTGACGCTGATGAAGATCTTTCTGTGATGGAAGCCCAGCTTGAGGAATTCATTCAATTTTCTGAGGCTGAAGGTAAGTTAATTTAATGCCTAACCTGACCATGGGAGACTCAGGCAGTTATTTTGATGAGGCAGTTTGAGATACTTTAATCTTTCCTTACATCTGTGACTGGGCTAATTCATATTGTGGTCTACAAGTAATGACGAACTTCCAATTTTCAGCTGAAAATGGTCACAACACTCTGGGGAAAACGGAGCATGGAGCAAAGCCACCAACCGCATAAGCAACCTGAAATGTAGGTATCTGTGCATCCCAATAACCGGACTGAACGCCTGACCTCATGAGCTTACCGAGAATTTGGGCACCATGTTTGCTGTAGCTTTTACCTTCCTGTAACTTCTGTATAGGCAATGTTCCAACTTTTCACCTGTTCCTATTCTGCATTGTTTCCAAAGTCTGCTTTGGTAAACAATCAAGTTAAAAAAAGAAAAAGAAAAGTTTGTCAAACAAATTTGTATTGCAAGAGCTGCAACAAATGCTATAGAAATGTGAAAAAAAAAATTATTATTGCAGATTCATGTGTTAATCTCTTTCAAAGTGTTAAAGGTAAAGGGCAGATTCATGCACAATAGATGGGAATTAAATCCTTAACCACTGTTTTCTTTAAGTATGACGTATATATGGATTATTGAAAAAAATTATCTTAAAAGTATTATTTAATTTTCTTTACTAAACGTAACTCATAAAAAACGTATTTACTAAAATTAACTCTATTTATTTTATACTGAAAATAATAAAATCTATTTCATCTATTTAAAATTTTAAAAATAAATGTATACTTAAAAATAAAAGTTTAATGGAAAAAGATTTAGGACCCATTTGGTGCGATTCACTAGATGTCAAATATTTGTTGTGCGCTTATATAATAAAGCCAAGAAGAGACAAATAACGACTAAACGGGTAATAGAAACGGAATCTTTTCCATATTTTTTTGTTACATAGATTTAACATTAGTGTCTTACAAATTAAGGTATAATTTTAAGATTTAAAAAACGTTTATAAAAAATTTATTGCTAAAAATGGAGCGTTTATTTTCTTTTGTTTTTATTTTTATTAGATAGATTAGATGGATCTTCTGGCCCAAAAAGAAGGTTAGCTTGATCTCAGCCCATAGATTGACAAAAATGCCACTGGAATTTCTTTATATTATGGGCACCGCCATTTGCCCCCGCCTTTTATAGACAGTTTTGTTTAACCCCGTACTCCAATGATAGTACACAAAACGGAAACTATGGCGCCAAAAACATTACCTTCGTCTCCAATCCCTATTGGTAAAACCCTAGAATGCAACATTTTTCATTGTTTTGCTCCATTTCTAACCTGGACTTCGACACTTTTTTCTCTCACAGGTAACTGCGAGATTATCGTTGAGGCCAAAAGTTTCACCTGTAAGTCGGATTCAAACAGCCTCCAAATTTCTCTTCCAACAAGAGGGAAGATTAAAGTATCAGGTGTGTGATAGTGACTTTTTCCCCACTGAGAAACATAAAGCATAAACCGGGGATCGATTAGGATTTTGACTAAAATTGTTTGCGGCCTTCTACCCTCCAATTTTGCAGTTGTGAAAGGCGAAGTTACGAATGAAGGAAATGATTCTGAGAATTTTAAGATCGAAGATAGAGGTAAAATATTACATTTATATGTCATTGTATCGAGCGTTTGAGAGTTTGGTCTTTATTACAATCCATGAACGTTTGACAGTTTAGTCTTTATTACAATCCGATGATATTTTTATTTATTTAATTTCTTAAAATTTTTGGGTTTTTGCAGATCATACATTCGTCCTTGTTAATCCTAAAGATGCTGACGGCACTAACAAATCCTACCTGCAGGTAAAACTTTTTCTCTCTGTGTGAGACTGTGTTTGCATCATGAGATTGCCCTGTTTACAAGATCTTTTGTTTTCGCTCTCGTATATTATCACCTATAGTTAAAGTATTTCCGTAAATGGGTTGGCAGGAAGTATTGCAGATGTATATGACAGAACTCCCAGGAATGAATTATGCTGCGAATACTGGAAAGCAATCAAATTTTCTTGAAAGATGCGTAACTAATGGGTATTACGTTCTTCTCATTCCACTTTCTTTCCGGTTATAATTGTTTGACCATGGCTATAGTGCTAGTTCATTAATCATGCTGATCGTAATTTACTTCGTCTCTTTTTGTGGAGATTTTTTTTTACCCTTGCGCCTTAAGATTATATACGTGTCGCCAGTAAGTTGAAAGGCGCAAGAAACTTTCATTTATCGATTGCTTATGCCTGCAGGAAATATCGTACACTGCTTCTGAAATCTGATTCTGTTGGAAATTCTGGAAAGGTATGTTTGCCAGGTGAACTAGGGTGCATGGCTTAATCCCAGTAGTGCTAGTTCATTAACTATTGACCTTGTTGATCTCAGCTGACCCGTTCCTTTTCATCTTACCACCATGATTTACCAATTTAGAATTAATAAAAAAAATTCGTTTCTTACCATTTTATAATCATGCAGCTGAATGCATCACTGGGATTAAAGAAAACTCTATATGTTTCTTTATTAATCCTTTTTGTCCCTATGTAGGTTATAGCTGCCATTACATATCAAATAGTGCCTGCAGATACAGAGTATGCAGAGATCCCACTTGCAGCCGTTAGTGCAATATATCAACGCAAGGTCTGTTCTTCTTCTTCTTCTTCGTTACATTTTCTTTATTTTAATTTTCTCTTTTTCAAATATCATGATGGCATGATCTCTGCTTTTTGTCTAAGTTCCATTGCTGGACCAATAAATTTCACGGACTTATGGGCTCAAGTAAGCTTTCTAAGTTAATATTTTACAGGGTCTTGGTCATATGTTGTTTGTAGAACTACGGAAGAGACTTCAACATGTTGGTATTCGTTCAATTTTCTGCTGGGGAGACAAAGAATCTGAAGGGTTTTGGCTTAAACAGGTAAATTATAATTAAAATATCTCAGGAGTGTGGACCATCTTAATAGCCTTATCTGGTTGTTAACTTTTATAGACTGCTGTTTCATTTTTGAGTCTTTCTGTGAAGGGTTAAAGAGGTAAATCATAAATAAAACATCTCAGGGTAGGGGTATGAAGCATTTTACAATCACATCCTCTTGTTTACTTTTATATAATGTTGTTTTATTTTTGAGTCTTTCTTTAAATGCTTTCAGAGTTTGATAGATACACATGCGTTTTTTTAAGATACGAATTTAGTACAACATTTATCTAGAGAGGGCAAATTTTATGGTAAGATGATAGTCAATGGCGCCCCATGCAATTTGCTAAATATAGAGCCGTAAATTTTCTTAATTCATGTGAAAGTTGTTTCTTGAGTTCTGATGCTACAGTATTTTTTTTTAAAAAAATACTTTGGAATTGCAGGGTTTTATATCAATAGCAGAGGTGGACACCAAAGGTAGAGCTCGCAGGTTACCTATAAAAGCTGATATTCGTAAAGCATTATGCTTTCCTGGTGGTTCTACTCTCATGGTTTGCCATCTAAGGACAGAATTTTCAGCTGATGCTACCAACTCTATGAAGCGTCTTCCCTCACAACATCGGAATCACTTAACATTTGGAAATGCTGAGAACGACCGGCTTAAATTTACAGGCCAGTTACTCATTGATTTGAACTTTTCAAATAACTCTACTGATAGAACAGATAATACAGAGACTAGTCATCTTAAGGCTCTGGTGAATGATGGCTTTTCAAGAGGATTTGATAAATTGAGCGGTACGTTTTGCCCTGGTATATCTTTTAATCTGTCTGTCTGTGCTTCTCCCTCTCTCCCATTTGTGGATATGTCCTAGACTCTAATAGTTTTTTAAAATTGAAAGGGAGCAATGTTAGTCTCTTCGCGAAGGTCTATTTAATTGATTTAAATTGTATTTTCAGTAATCTTTTGCTCTATAAACAAGATTTGACCGTTGCAATTCTTTGCTGGTGTAGATGGTGACACACTGCCCACTGTTGCAGGACTTGCAAATGATGGAGTTGATGCTGAAATGAAGGATTGTTCTAATTCCTCAAAAGGTCCAAAGAGGACCTGGGAAGCCTCTTTGTCATCATTAAAGTCAAAAAGAGTGAAAGGAAGCCATATAGTTGATGGTGGATCTGAGTCTAGCTGGGGTTTTGTCTCAGAGGTCGATAGGACTAATTCTTGTTTTGTGGGATGCTCATGGGGCGTTTCAATTGGAAAAAGTTCAGTGGAGCTTCCATGTAGTGATTCTTTGATTGTCCAAGAAAAGAATTCTGAGAAACTCAAAGGGGATTATTTACCTTTAGAAGCTCAAGTCAACAATGAACAGCTGTCAACTAAACAATGCTTTAGAATCATGCTGATGAATATTGCTGATGATGATAAGAAAACGCACCTTACAAAGGTATGGCTCTGGCATGTTGCTTTAATTGTCCTTTATGTAGGAATATGCTTTGCTCCTTTCGAATGAATTAATCTTCTTTCTTGTTGGGACTGATTCACCATAGTTGGGAGGAACAAAGTTTTTCGAAATCAAATAGTATCAAATTGAATCTCTTGAAAACTATTTTTCTCTTATAATGGAATAGATTCATGGAAGGTTATGTCATTTATGAAGTCTTGACATCATTTTTATTCTTATTAATAGGTAATTGAAGCCCTTGGTGGCACTGTTACATCTGAAGGAAGCATGACCACACATGTTGTCACAGGAAAAGTAAGGAAAACTTTGAATTTCTGCACTGCCCTCTGCTCAGGGTTAGTTCTAAACATTCATCTTGCTTAGCTTCCTAGAGAAAGTATTTGTGGTTGATATATATTGTTTAAATAGTTTTCATTTGTGGTTAGAGCTTCTGAGATTATCGGAGCCTTTGTTTTTCTGGTTTAATTTTGATATGTTTGTGGGTAAGCATATTCCTTGTTTCTTGAATGAAGCAAATTAATTCGCTTCATCATCTTTAATTACCTTTGAGTATGAGTGTTTTGAACCTTGCATGTTTTTCGGACATAAGCATATTTTGCTTAGTTATTTTACTAGATTACCTCATTGGAAATGGAGCATGGCCTGATGCACTTAAATGGACGCTTATCTTAGGATATCTATCTACTTAGGCGAACAATGAGTGGCAAACCTGAATTAGTTACTGAACAACGCACTGTTGAAAATACAAACCTAATAAAAAGAAAAATGGTATAAATTTGATTTGATTTTATATTCCATTTTCAATTGTTAACACTGAGACTTGTAATGTTTGCAGTTTCTTCTTCACATAGTAGTTTTCTTTCTAATTTCTTTAATTTCCAAAGCACTAGTTTCTATTTTGTTTTACTTTTGATTTGATTAGTATTGTGCAGATAGCATAGTATCATTCTAAGTTAGTGTATGTATCATGTTCACAGCTAAGGATTTTCTTTATGTTCCTTAGGGTTGATTTTATATAACTCATGTGCATGTTGCTAACTACACAGGGCTTGGGTGGTCTCATCAGATTGGTTAAAAGAAAGCTATCGTGTAGGCAAATTTGTTGGTAGGTCAAACCAACTATCTAGTTTAATATCTTTTATTCATTTGCCAATTAACCAATCGTTGTTCTAAATCAATATGCAGATGAGTTGGCTTACATATTAAATGACAAGGATTATCTATTGAAGTACAGATCTGATTTAAAAAGTGCAGTTTTCCGAGCGAAAGCCAACCCCCGAGCTTTGTTCAAGGGGTACAGTATGTGTATTGCAGATCATGTTCAACCTCCTGCTAAAACGCTATCTTCAATTGTGAGCTCTGCTGGTGGCAACGTGAGTACTAGTACTTTCACTGAAATTTGAATATGATATAAGGAAACTTAAGAGTACGTGTTTTGGAAATTCCCCCTTCCCTCTCCTCCTCTTTGGGCTCAGTAGAATATTGCATCTTATAAACATGTATACTGTACTGAGAACTAACCATATGAAGCATTTGAATACAAATTCTGATATGGTGCAAGATAGCAGGCACTCTTTTTGTCATGCATGCTCGTGCACGTGCAAGTTTTTAGGATTCACAAAACTAATTACACACTGAACCCTTAGGGTGGCGCCATCTTTCATGGCTAATTGAGATTTTTTATCATATAAATTTTCCTTAATGCCAAGCATGGTTCCTACTTGTTAGGAGCTATTTTCTTTCCATCCAGCAGAGAAAAACTTGAAAATTGTCTTGCATCTGCTGCCTGCTCACAAGTTTTGCTTGCTTATAGATAAATATATTCAATTTCTCACAAATTCCACTATTTTTATATCAGGTTATTTGTGGGTTGAAGAAAGTAAATGAAGCATCCTCAACCATTTTTGTGACATGTGAAGAAGATATGGAAGAAGCAATGGTAGCTGCAAAGATGGGGATCCGAACTTTCAGTAGTGAGTGGTTTATGAACTGTGTCATGAGGCAGGAACTTGACATGGAGGCCTTTCAATTTGCAGAGTCCTTGTGAGGATGGTGACTTGCCGAGTGATGATTAACATGATTTCTTGTGATGCAGAATTTGGTCATTTTTATCGTTACCCTTGTATATTTTCCCCCCAACGGGCTTATGCCACTAGAGGTAGTTCTAGCGCAACTCGAAATTAGACCATACGGGCACTATAAATGAGTTGGCCTACAGAAATTGTTCTAATTTTGGCCTGATAACTTGATTTGTTGTTGATTTTGTCAAGAACGTTGCAAATCTACTTGAGATGTACAGAGAAAAGCAGACCTGTATGGTTGGAGAAATGGAAAAAAGTTATCCTAATGTATTGAATTCGCCAATGGGTAACGATATTTTTTAATCTCGTTTTCAAATTATCAATCTTATAGTCATTTTCCCCACCTTTTAATTTTGCCGTCGTCGATCTGAGGATAATGATGACGACGATAAACGACCAGTTACAGTATTTGAATAGGAGTAATTACTGATTAATAAATTATGCTTTGTCTTCGTATATTGAGCTGAGCAAATATTCTTCACATAAAATCCAATAAGTATTAGTTTTCTCCTGTCTTTTTTACGAAGTTGTTTTTAAAAAGTATTAGTTTTTCCTGTCTTTTTAAGATTATTTTTTTCAAAAAAATTAATTATTGCCTAAATTTTATAAAACATCTTATAAATAAAAATATCAAAATCTTCTAAAAAGGTTTTATAAAAACAAGAAAAAGTATTATACAAGCTTGGATATGTGAATATTATAATTGAAATCCATTATTTATATTTTATTTTATATCTATATATGTGTACACATATATTAATTGATACGAATTTAAAATAAATTAAATATAATATCCACAAATTATAAACCTAAAAATTTATAGCTAAGGTAAAAAAATGTAATTATAACTTATATTCTTCAATTTCCTATGATCTACCATACTTCTCCAACTTTGCCCCTCATTTCTCATTTTTTTCCCCTAGTAATTTATTTAGTAGCAGTTGTGGTAAGAGACATTCGTTCTTGTGAACGGCGGCCACTAGCATGGTAATTCACTATCCACTTCCCCGTTGTGGCTATATTGTAGTCCACTTGTCTTCATCGGCAGCGAACGTCTTTCTGAAATGAACTTGAAGATAAGAGTCTCAAGCTTAGACGGTGGAGGGAAGGAGGAGAAGGAGAGAAGTTGGGGAAGGAGCTGTAGCTTCCAAACGTAGCAATGGTGACCATCGTCTCTGATCCTGCTTGTGTAAGAAGCGCTTATGATTCTTCGGCTTCTTTCAATGCCAAATTGAAGGCTTCTCTGAGAAACAAAAGCCCACGTACTCAGCTGGGAATTAGAGCTTGCCATTCCAGTGTTGACAAGAAACAAGTCTACAAACAAGTGGGTCTGTTACATATTGCTTTCTTTGCACGCAATAGCGTACATGAACTCGAAACTATTTCAGATTTCTGTGGTTGATGTCCGGTTTATACTGAAATGTTTGTCAATTGACTCACTTCCTCTAAGAAATCATGCAGGAGATATCTTCTGTTTAAGCTTTTAGAAGATAACTAGGGCTAGTGCTCGGCTGTGTGTTTTCTTTCGGTTTCTCTTGGTGTTTTATTATGGAAGAAATAACCATTATTGAGTGATAATCTGGGCAAGAATGTGAGTTGGTGTTATTTTGGACTTTGGTTGATATGGTAATAGGTATTTGTAAGAACATAATTTACTTTGCTATTAATGTTTTAATGTGGACAACGGTAGCCTATACGCATTTGCTTTTTCAGATACCCCCTCTGCCCCAAACTATAAGTCACTTTTAGCTATTTTACACCTACCCACAACTATTAGGCTAGCAACAATTACTATTTGTCTGATGCTTACTTCTTTGGTGTCACTTCTTTCTGACAATCTACTGAAATACAATCAGGTTTATTTTCTCTAAGAAGGAAAATTGAAGATGCAGTTCTTCGTGCTGAAATGTTTGCACCTACAGCCTTGGAAATGGAAGAAGCAAGATGGATTGAGCAAGAAGAAATGATACGTAACTATAATTTATGGGATGATCTTAACAAGTCCAATGACATTCTGGTCAAGTTAGCTGATAGTGCCAAAGTGGTTGATGCTCTTAAGGACTTAAAATATAAGGTTATACTCTATTCACATCAATTTCATCAGAAGTTTGGTTAAAACAGTGATTCTTTTTTTCCTATTTCAAACAGTGGGTTTGCTGATGATTGTTGGCTTATGAATTTCTGATATTTTGGAACCTTATAAATTGATTAATAATAAATGAGATATAGTAAAGAACTTAAGAATGAAGTCTATATGAAAAAAATTAATGAACCATAATAGTTAGAATGCTATTCTATGAATCTTAGAGATATACTAAAATTTGATTACTCAGCATTCTTTCATAGCTGTAGCTGCTATAAACTTCCTTTTGTAGTAGAGTTCTCTTATCGTCAACCAACCAATCCCTTGAAACCAAAATCCGGTGAATGCTTGGCTTAGGAAGTCTCGTATCCTAGAGAAGGCTAGCTAGCGTTTTGCTTCCTGACGAAGTTATAACATGACTACCCTTACAGCTTCAGCATCCCCAAAAACAATGTTTGCTGTAACCACTAAAAGCATGTAGCTAATCTCATTCTAGTTCACATTCTTATACGTTTTCTTTTCTATTTTCGTTTTAAAAACAATAAATGATTCAGCGTTCCATGTTCTTGGTATTCTGCAGGTGGAGGAAGCAAAGCTGATTACTCAGTTGGCTGAGATGAATGCTATTGATTATGGGCTTTATAAGCAAGCATATGATGCATCTTTGGATGTAAGCAAGATTCTGGATCGATATGAGATGTCTAAGCTTCTTAGGGGCCCATTTGATCTGGAGGGAGCTTGTTTGATTATTAAAGCTGGGACAGGAGGCATCCGCCATAAGGTTTGATAATCGTATGTTTGCATTTTGCACTTCAATATGGTAATGAACTTAGATGTTTAGTTTGATCTTGTTTCGAGGAGTATATGATTGGAACTAAAGTTAACGTCACCTTCATATTCCCTTAGTAAATGAATAGTTTCACTGATAACCTAAATGCTTAATTTTCCATTTTGCCATATCAATAAACACCAATGACTTCTTTAGTCCTTTCGACAGCAATTTAGTACGCTGACAACCAGGAACAAATGAACAGGGCTTCCATTATTCAGACTTTATGATTTCCAGAGCATACTCTCATATGTGAGGCAAATTGTTGACAGATATTCTATAAGCCTGAAAATACATGGAATGTGTGGATTTTTATATTGTTCTTCCTAATAAATCTGAATGTTCAACTGAGCTATTGTGAAGCTGGGTTGTTGACAGTCCAAACTGTGATCCAATATTATTCTGGCTATTTATTGACATGTACTTTTGGCAATCTTTGACCCGCTTTTGCATAAATGCAGCTTTGGGCAGAACAGCTTCTAAGTATGTATCTTAAGTGGGTCAAAAAGCAAGGTCATGAAGGAAGAATAGTTGATAGATGCCTGTTCGAGAATGGTGGTATTGCCTCAGCAACTGTAGAATTTGAATTTGAGTATGCTTATGGTTATCTTTCAGGAGAAAAAGGAGCTCACCACATGATAAGGAGTTCTTTTGATGAATCTTCTCTGCTGGAGGTGACTACACTTCCTTCTGTCCCACCTATAAGTGACTTGTAATTCCTCTTTTATTGATTTGCATACGGAATGAGGTTCAGCTGCTTTATTTCCATATTAATACAATCATCGCTTGGCTTTATCTAATCAAGGCTTATGAATCTTTGTCAATGTCTTTACCCTTTTACACTAAATAATGAAATTTTAGTGTCATTTTTTGTTTGCAAAAATTAAATTTTGTAGGCAAGCTCAGCAATTGTGGATGTTGTTCCCATGTTCCTTGAAAATTCATCTGACCTGGAAATAGATCGCGAGGATTTGATTACCTCATCGCCTTCAAGTATTGAAGAACAGAAGAGCCATACTGAGTCAAGAGTTTGCATTCAGCATCAACCTACTGGGATAAGTGCGGAGTCCTCAGGTATTCAGTTACTTATATGTTTAGTTTCACGTAATTCTGTTCTTCACTGCCTGTCTTGTAGAATCTAAAGCTCTAATAAGTTCAAATCAGAACCTGCATTTGCATTTTGAAATTTATATGAACTATACAAGATGTTGAAGCTTAGTATGTTGGGCAGGGGAGAGAACCCTCTTTGCTAATAAGATGAAGGCGCTTAACAGACTGAAAGCTAAACTTGAAGTGATAGCAAGGGAACAAGGAGTTTCTGGGATAAGTGGTATAAGGAAAGATGCTATTGTGAATCTGTGGCAAGATGAAACTCGTAGGTATGTCTCTCGTCCGTACAAGCTAGTGCATGATATAAAGACTGGCATTGAGGTGCCAGACCTAAATTCTGTTCTGGAGGGCAGTATTGGATCCCTCATTGCAGCTCATATTAATATCAGAAACTCCTGTCATAAGCTCTAAATCTCCTAGCCCCCATAAGTAGAAGTCTCTGATCCCTGGTTAAGTCAGCAGTTGATTACACATTCAATGTAAAAAGAAAATGTAAAGAAAAGAAAAGGGGAAAAAGAAGAGCACGTATTGCTTATATTCTGTATTTTTCTTCATGTTGCAACTTTCTAGATTTACTTCAATTTCTTGGTGTCATGGGAGAAAAGCAAAGGAAGCATCAATTCATCATATTCTTAGATTGATTGCTGACTTGAATATCATTCAAATATGGTTAGCATTTCCAGCCTTTCAAAAGCTCACTGACTAGTGTGCAAGAATTCAACTATTTTATACGGAACTAGTGATTTAGTTGATAAAATTAACTGGTCATTGCCCTATAGCAAGGTTGAATTCCAGACCTCCTTGTTCACAGCTTTTACATTGTTTTGGCCAATACACCTATTGGCGTTTTACTGCGTCGATATTAATTTATTATGAAATTAAACATGGTGTTTAGAGAATAAAATATTATATAGGAAGGATGATGAAAACATTTATGATTTTTTTCCCATCCAAACGTACTGTAAAGTGCGAATGGATTGCGTGGAACTTTTAGACTGGAAAACAAACGGTATCTCGCAGATTGCTTAGCTAAGCGAGCTCTGGGTGAAGGAGTTGGACTCCAGGTCTTGCATGGGGAGGGGATTACGTGATTTGTTTTATTAATAAATAACTTGGGTTTTACTAATGGGAGTTGGTTCGAGTGGTAAGCGGCTCAGTATCATTTAAGTGAGGTCTTGAGTTCGAGCTTTGGTGTATGCAGAAAATTTCAGTTGGGAGGTTCACTTACTATAACCAGGTGCGTGACGCGGGTCAGATTCGGATGTAGTCGGGGTAAAACTCCGGTGAACCGGGTGGGCAACAAAAAAAAATAATAACTTGAGTTTTGTTCATTAATAAAACTGAAGGGAGGCCAATTTATTTACTAACAATTATCTTTTTAATTATTCATTTTCAGTTTTTACCTCAAATTATTAATTTTTATTTAGAGATATGATATGACATAAATAAATTATTATTTCTCATGCCATCGGATTTTAATTATACAGAAAGAGGGCATTGATTAATTACTCTTGATACCGGTGAGATATTCCAAAAATTTCTTGGATGGGCAATGCTTTCTAATTTCAAAGGTTAGCAAGGGATAAAAGGTCTTTAGTATTTGATTAAGTATTTCACTGGGTAACCCTCAAAATCAATTGAAAGAAGTGCTTTTCATATAATCTAAAAAAACATTTTTTACATATTTACTTCATATAGCATAAAATCACTTAAAATAAATTGCCCTAAATTCACATAACCACAACCTTCAAGCAATAGAAACTGAGTACCTTGGTTCAACCAATGAAACATCAAACAATACAAAAACAAGGTAACTGACTTGACCAATTTTTCATCCTTTACCTCCTTTGACAAGGTGGGAAATGATCAAAGAGGCAAAAATAATGAATCATGAAAATGTTTGTTAAATTTAAGTTTTTTAATTTTATTATAATATTTTTGAAACATTTATTTAAATGTTCTTATACTTAATCATTTGAAATTCTTTTAATTGGAGGGTGCTAGGGATAAAACAATTGGATCTTAAGCTCAAGTTAATATTTTTAAATATTTTAATATAATTTTTGGAGTAAAAATAAATTATTTAGATTTTTTAACGTTATGATATAAATGTGAAAGAAGATCAATATTTTTGCTAACAATTATTTTTTACACTAAAAACATCATTTCATAATATTTAAAATATTTTCAAAAATTAATTCCTTCTTAGCTGTTTGGAGACATTTTGATTTATTAATGCGCAGGGGGAGATATTGATTGTCTTGAAATTTAGTTTTCTATTGGCAGCACAAAAGTTATTCCAGCATTTAATAAATTATTACCTGTTAGTATATTGAATCAATAATTTTAATTCTAGCTAAGCATTCCCTGTGCTTCATCGTACTTAATTTTGGCTCAATTGCGCTTATTCAATTTTTTTAAGGATTCCGAATCAAAACGTTGGTCAATTTTCTGGAGTATTCAAGGTACTACAACTCTGATTCACGCGCTTTGACTTCTTCCATCAACATTCTCAGCTCAAAATATTGTTAAACTTCATTTAACAGAGATTGGAAAGCAATCAATTTAGTATAGATTTTATAGATGAAAAATCTTTTATCCTAAATCTTAATTCTTTCGCAATATATTTTCCATTATGTATATTTTTAATAAATATTTTAATTATACATATAAAGATGATACTGGGGACATCCGTGAATGATGTAGCTGTTCCACTTTAAACTTTCTCGTACTAATCAAACATAAAAAAACATATTACTACATTCAATATTTAATATAATATTTTTTTAATTAATTTAAATATATTAAAATATTAGTTAAATTAGTTATTTATAATAATTGCGTATTAATTTTTCTTGATAAAAAATTCCCTTAATATGTATAATCATATAAAAATATTATAATTTTAAGAGACAAAATAGATATATATTTTATAATTAGGACTAAATCAAATTCTCTATCTAATTCTTATAATTAGGATCAGAGAATCTTTTTTAAATAAAAATGATATAAAAAGACTAAAAAATAATAAATACTAAAGTAAGACTTTATATTAATAATATCATATTTATTATTAATAATTTTTGATATATTATTAAAAACATACTTAATTTAAAATTTATTATTTTTAAGAACATTTTTATGTCATTTCCCCTTTTTAAAAGGTATTTAACCCTTGTCTGTATTTTTTTTATACCTTGATTTACTTATTGTTAAAATCCAAATCAAAACAAATTACTAATTCATGCTAAACTTTATCATTTAAAAAATTAAATATATTTCAAATTTATTTGTATTCGTTACCGGATAGATCATAATTACTTCTTTTGAGATGAGATTTATGAAATATAAATTAGTTATCTCTTCAATCTTAAATTATATTAGATAAATGAAAATTAATTTAATATCATTCGTATTTGTGATAAGGAAAACAATTTAGGAATTTAAAATTAAAGGTTTATTCTGGCAATTCCGCGAGGACCACATTGGTGAGGTGGCATTCTGGGATTGGCGGTGTGACGACAAGGAGAAACCTTCGATGTCGCCGTTGCCCGTTGCATAAGAAGGGCGCACACGGTGGAAAGCTCGGTAAACACAGTCATGCCTCCTCGGAAGAGACTTTCAAGTGACGCCTCCGCCGAAACATCTGTGAAGGAAAACGCGCCGCGAAAACCCCAAGAGCCCGCCATTACTGAATCTCCAATTTCACCCCCAAAATGGGACCTCATTTTCAAGCTCTCTCTGTTCCTCATCCCTTACTTGTATCTCATCTTCTACCATTACAACATCGAGCTAGACTTCAAGAGATCCATCCTCATCAATGCCGTGATGAGCCTTGCCGGATTCTTTGTGACTGTTAAAATGATCCCCGTGGCGTCCAGATACGTTCTCAGGCGAAATCTGTTTGGCTATGATATCAATAAGAAGGGCACCGATCAGGGCACCGTCAAAGTGTGAGATTTTATTTCATTTTAGTTGCCGCGTAGATTAATGAAGTCGCTGCTTGGTGGATTATGGTTTGCGATGCTTTTTCTGCATAATTAATAAGCGTCGTTTTATTTTTTTTGGCTTTTTAATCAAATTTGTGCACTAATAATCTTCCAGATTTGATTAAATTTCTAAATTTTGTTGGATATCTTTCATTCCGATTGACTATGCTTTTCCTACACGTAATGATTCCTCGCTCAGTCCTTTGTAATCCTGATATTAATGCACTTCGGTGTGAACTGTGACTTCTCTTAAATCCTGCAATTGCTGTTCATTAATCATCAAACCGATTTGAACAGTACTGTATATATCTCCTTTGGAGAATAGCTGTTGTTATGTTTGCAAATTGGTGCGGACCTGCATCTGCCCGCGGGTTATTTTCTCAAGTCTCCTGTATTTTTTTATTTATGATAAAGAACATATAGCCTTTTTTGTTACATATTATTTTATCATTTGATAATGATGTAGTTATCCTTTGGTATTTATGAATTTATATTTAGATAATTGAAATAATTTTAGGAGTTGATCAATGATTGACTGTAGGGAAGTGTTAACCTTTCTAATACTTTAGCAGGGTTAGTATTTCTTAATTAAGTTTCCCTAAAGTATGAATAGGTCAATTTTTTAATTAAACAGCTATCCCTGATTATTATCGATAAAAAGGATATATTGAGCTTCTGATAAATTTGTGATTTCTATCGCCACATAACTATTGCTTCTATTTGATTTTCTCTATTTAGAATATAGATATATAGATTATGGGAATACTTCCGTACTAATATGGATATCCATGATGTTAAGAGGTTTTCCTGAAATACTTCTGTACTAATATGGGAATCCATCAAATGAATCAATAATGCCATTTACTCTTGATTCAATTTTTCCACAAGTTTGTCATTGAATTTCTTGGAATTGGGAGCTCCTTCTAGTGTTTATACATGTGAAGGTTCCTGTCAGCAATCCAAACTAGGGACAGTATATAGTTACTTTTTGCCTTATAAGTTGATTTAGTAAAAGCATTGACCTAGTGCTTCCCAAGCATGTGGTAAAGTCAAATTCAATCTAAGGGACAGAGCACTGTTAGTAACCTATATGCAAGCTGTATTTTCGTTTTAGTTGACAGTGTCACTATTTTCTGTGTAGGCCTGAGTCATTGGGCATAGTTGTTGGTATAGTCTTCTTGGTCTTGGCAATCTTATTTCAATACTTCAACTTCACAGCAGATTCAAATGTAAGTATTCTTTATTGTTTCTGAGCAAGATAATTTGACTATTTAGTTCAGGTCCAAGATTTTGTGACTGGTACAATTTCATGATTGGTGATTTTTTTACAAACCATTTTAATAATGCAGTGGCTTGTGGAGTACAATGCAGCATTAGCATCCATCTGCTTCATGATATTGCTTGGATTTGTTGATGATGTTCTTGATGTCCCATGGAGAGTGTGAGTATATGATCTTTTAGTTTTTTTCCCCCAGGGTTTGTGTTTGTCTACAAGGATATATATATACACACTTATATTTTTATGGTTTTGTCATGTAATGTGATTGGGATGAGCAGGAAATTGCTACTCCCATCAATTGCCGCACTTCCCTTGTTAATGGCTTATGCTGGTCACACAACAATAGTTATACCGAAGCCACTTGTCCCACATATTGGGATAGAGGTTTTGGATCTTGGTACGCTTCCCTTACCTTCCAAAGGAAACTTAAAAGAAATACTAATCGCTTTGTAGTTTTGCTATGTTGACCACTTATTCTTGAGGCAGGATGGATATATAAACTATACATGGGGCTCCTGGCTGTTTTTTGCACAAATTCCATCAATATTCATGCTGGAATAAATGGGCTTGAAGTTGGGCAGACAGTGGTTATTTCTTCAGCTGTAAGCATAAAAGCTTGTTAGATTAAATCAAATCTGTTTTGGCTGTGGAATATGATAGTTACTGTGGGTTTGCAGATCGTGATACACAATATTATGCAAATAGGAGGATCAACAGATCCTGAATATAAGCAAGCACATGCATTCTCTATCTACCTAGTTCAGCCCTTACTAGCTACCTCTTTGGCTCTGCTTTCCTACAACTGGTATTTATTACTGTATCTGTGTCATTTTCTTTTCTCCTGCTTAATTAGACAGTAATTTGCTGACTCAGTCTGTTGTCTTGTTCATTATAGGTATCCTTCTGCAGTTTTTGTTGGAGACACTTATACATACTTTGCTGGAATGACCATGGCTGTAGTTGGGATTTTAGGCCATTATAGGTATAGCCTTTACTGTTTTATTCTTCTCAAACAAAAGAACTAATTTCTTTGCTCTCCCTATGAGTGTGTAAGGCTACTTAGGTATGATAAGTATGACTCACTAAACTATACTGAGAACATTATAAAATTTGTAATTGCTGAAACTTAGCGATAAATACTTCCAGAATTTGGAATACTAATGAAAAAATACCAAAAGAGGAAAGCGTGTTACATGTAATCATAAACTTCCTAGTAAACTTTACTTATTCGTATCTAGTCCATTCTACTCTGATTTATCATCTTGTATCACGGCGGTTGTCAATTACCTTATAATTAAAGTAACTTTAATTTTTGATTCAGTGAAACGTTGTTGATTTTCTTCCTACCTCAAGTTTTGAACTTTCTCTTGTCACTGCCCCAGGTTATTACACAATCTCTCTCTACTAAAAATTTGTTATGATTTAGAATTCCCCTAAATGTGTATTGCATACAACATGCTTTTCTGCAGCTCTCTGGCTACATTCCATGTCCCAGGCATCGCCTGCCAAGGTAGGCTTTGACATCCTCTTCCTATTTTTATTGTGACGACTTCTTTTAGACATCTTACTTATATTTTTTGTTTGGTTGAAATTTGTGCATCTTCTGTCTAGGTTTGACCCTCAAACTGGACTGCTGACTGGGACAAATGACGGGACACTCGTTAATTTTTTCTTGAGACAGCTTGGCCGGAAGTCTGAAAAGTCACTTTGTGTTTATCTTCTTGTTTTCCAGGTGATTGTCATCATTTCTTTCTTTCCCCCTAGCTGCCCACAACTCCAACACCCCCCTTTTTCTCCCGCCCCTTTTTTCTTTTATTCTTCCAAGTTAAATTTGTGTCAAGTACCACAATAAGCTTGTGGGATTTAAGGAAACCTAGTGTTTCATTGTTCTTGCCGGCAAACCGTAACCAGACAATTTGACATGGGGAAACGCATTATTCTGTTTAAGGCTCATGTGCAAAAATTAACCTAGTCATGTTTTAAGTAACTGATTTGGGAATGACAATTAGGTGTCTAAAGATCAATTTAATGATAGGTCCCAAAATAATTTGTTGAAATATAAGTTGTAAATATCAATTTAGACACCTGCAAATATGAGAGTGTCAGTTTAAAATTATTGAGAATGACATATAAGACTTACAATATTTTCTGAAACTTAACTGTCGAATACCAATTATTGTGCATCATAATCATATTATAGTTAGATTTTCTTATTAAGTGGCCCTATAACTATGGTAGGGGTTTTACTCTTTTATCAAAAGAAGTATACAGCTGACCAGTATGATGAAAATTTGAAAATTTGAACCAGTTTCCATGGCTACGAATACTTGCATTTCAGTTTAACTTATAATCTGAATGCAGATGCAATATGCATTGATTTTCACTTCTTCCCTGCTTCAGTTAGAATTTTTGTGTGGTAGATTATTGCTCATATCCCCTGTAACCCTCTTATAAACAGGCTATAGCATGCTGCTTCTGTTTCGTTCTGAGGTATTTCCTAGCTGGATGGTACAAATGAGGCACAACAAAGTTTTACCCTTGGGAACCACCCTAGTTGCCTAGTTTTGTTGTATAATCATTCTTGTAGAAAAGCTGTATCGAGGAATATAGATTTTTACAATGAGGGAATGCCTTTTTTTTCAATTTATTTTGGTTTCATTCAAGAGTTATGAATTTCTTATCCACCTAATACACTAACAGAGCTATTCTCTCTGGATACCTTGCAGAACCAAAATTTTGTATATGCTATATGAAATGAAGAGTTTGAGGAAAGAAAACGTTGATTAGATTGTTGCATCGCCCTATGTTTGTAACAACGACGAAACTCTTATTTGGAGATTGAAAATTGTTCTCAAGTATTAGGTCACGGAACTTAATTACCAAAACAGGAGAAGAGCACTATAGCAGAGAATGAGTGGCTCATGTCATGCTTTGGTTGCTCTGTTGCATCATTTTCATTCCACAAACATACTGTTCTGTTCTACCCCGCGAGGAATTCACCTTTAACATTTCCATTCTCTTGCACTTGTTTTATTTTTGTCTCGAGATTAAAAATTTAGATGAGTAAGATTCTGATAGGTATTTAGAACTAAAACAAGCCTCTATATTCAAATAACTTTTACAAGAATACACACACAATCTATGAATGGGTCTGCACATATGCAACAGAGTGGTTTGTGGATGATTTTATCTACATTTTTTTTTGCGGATGATTTTATCTACATTTTTTTTAAGAAATTCGAGAGGCAGCACTATCAACCCAAGATTATAAATAGAATCAAAATGGTGACTTGGCCTACATTTTGAATACTATTATATGGCTCTATTTATTGCAAGTGGTCCATATGGTCCCTTCCATTTTGGTACAACCTCATGTGAAATTCTTGCATGCTCTCGTGCGCAAATAGCTTTACTGACATGAGTGCTAAATGAGTAAGATAAAAATAGATAAATAGTTTAGCAGAGAGAGAATAAACAGATAAAAAAGATCAGAATCAATGAGGCTGGAATGAACGATTTAGCTATACTAAAAACACATCAACGAACAATTCACCTATCACCAAATGCTTTCTTTTTCTTCTCCCTCACTCACTCACTCACTCTGTTTTTCTTATCACCAAAGCTACACGAGCTTTGGACACAAACATCAAAACATTCGGGAATAAGTGCTCTATCTCTAAACTTACCTAAGAACACGACTCTTTCAGCTCAAAGAAAAGGTCATGTTCATATCCTAGAACGGCTATCTTCAGATATGATGTCGAAACGGAAAATGAAAACGCTGACTCCGCAAAATCCGATCATATTTACCAAATATTCCCGAAACAGCAACTTATTAACTCAAATAGGCTACTCAGTTCAAATCCATGGGATTCCTTGCAGTCCAAGCTTCTTTGTTTGATCCTCACTTTGTCTTCATTTCCCACCTGGCAGTGGCCATGTTGTCCTCATAAGAACGGCCATAAGCAAAACCACCCCCCTTTCTTCCCCTATTGTTTCTCCTTCCTCTACCACCCGTCTGATTCTCATTACCATGATAAGCACTGGTCTGAAAGCCACTCTCTTGTCTGAAAGCCACTTTCTCTGTCATATTGTTACCCCCATCAGAGCTCCCCCAGTTCCCAATACCTCTTCCTCTGCCAGTTTTCTGAAAGCCACTTTGTTGTCTCTCCTTCCATCGCCAGGAGTCATTCTCTCGGTTCGCCCATTCAGATACTTTTGCAGGTCCTCGAGGGACACAGTACTGCTCCCAGGATCCTTCTCCTGTATCAGTATCTTTTGGAAGATATGTTTCAGCTTCCCCCCATCCAGTGCTGTAATTTACTCCACCATATGCATTCAGGTCAGAATCCCAACCTTGATGAGGAGGGAAATGATTATCTTTATGTGGGTCAGTTTCAGGTTTACCCCATCCAGTTACTCCGATATTTACATTCGGGTTGGGATCCCCCCACCCAGTAGGAGGAGGACTGGGAATATTATTAGCACTATTTACATTCGGTTTGGGATCCCCCCATCCAGTGCAGTTATCTACCTGGTTATTTACATTCACATCAGAATCCCCCCAAACTAGAGGCTGCAGGGTCTCAGCTTCCACCCTACCTGCAGGCGGAGGGATTTCAGCTTCCCCCCAACCTGTGGGCACTACAACTTCAGCTTCCCCGCAGCCTGTAGGCACTATGCCTTCAGCTTCCCCCCATCCTGTGCAGAAAAATGATTGATCCAAGAGGTGAGAACTATCGAGAATCACAACTTCATCACTAGCTTTTTCACTAGGAGCTGGTTCTCGTTCCAAGTCCAGAATTAGCTCAGGGTCGACAGCCGAATTCCAATCTACATGTTCAATGTACATGTCAGGGTCAGGCAAAGATACATCGCAGGGAAGGCCATTGATGTCTGCCCAAAACTTCCGTTTAGCATTGTCAAATGCCTCTTTACCAGCAGAATCATCCCACTTCAGCACATTGTCATGTAGATAGATATACTTCTGGGTTTCTACCACCTTTGACCATGGAACTGAGCCAATTACAGCACAAAATTGCTTTTCCCACGCAGGTACTGTCGCCTGCCACCTATCTGCTGCATATCAAGAAAAGTAGAACTGTCAGTTCAATTCAATGCATGAAAGCACCTATGGTCACGCTATAACAAAACAGAAGAAAAGAATGTCTCACAGACTAAAACTACAAACATAATTAGCACAATAAAGATCCAAGAAACAATGTAAAACATATGGAAGAACAGAAAAACCCAAAAAAAGCATGTTTTCATATTATACTAAACAAATAGAGAAAAAAAGCATGTTTTCATATTATACTGAACAAATAGAGAAAAAAAGCATGTTTTCATATTATACTGAACAAAGATTACTTCTTCAACATCTGCTAATTGACTTAAGCATTTCATAGAAGGATTCAACTAATACAAGTCAGCATAGACATGGCCTTGATGTTGACAGTTTCATTTCATAACATAACAAAGACTGACGTTCAAATGGGTCAGAGTCGGCAAATAAAGAAAATTTAGTTATCATGCAGCTTTATCTAAAAATTCATTGATGCACATTTTGTTCTTCGCACGTAGCCAGAAGATTTGTTTGATAGATACCTATTTAGCTGTTACCAAAATATGAGACAGTTTCTCCCCAACATGACACAAATCGACAAAGCCATGACAGAAAACGTACAAAACATCAATTAACATAAGAAATCTTGTCATCTTCAAATTTTTTCTATATCGATAGCTCAATGGGGCAGGGATTAACTTCTAACACATCATAGAAATATTCAATTAACAGATAATTACTCTTAACATTGCCAAAATCCAGAAGGGTTCAATCTAAAATATGAAATAAACCAACTAAAATGGAAATTTGTATCTATAAACTTTGCCAATTTCAGGAAGTATGGATCTCTTTTTTATGGGCAAATGCATGAATAAGTTAGCAGAAATCAACATACAAAATGGTGAGATCAAGGTGGTCAGTTTTTGACGCGCAACTGCATGAATCAACCAGCAGAAATCAACATACGAAATGGCAAGACAAGATCAAGGTAGCTGAGTTCTAAAGAGACAGCAATACAACTTGCAATAGAGCAGGATGTGCAGAAGATAAACTATAAATGAAAGAAAATCAGTCACCTTAAAGCAACTCCAGAGCAATAAATCAATGAAGTAGGAACCAATCAACCCAACGGACAAGCAAAGCATCAATTAGAAGAAACTAGAACCACCAACCTACCAACCAAAGCTATTACAGCACTTTAACACTTTAAAACCCTTTCTTCGTTATTCAAGCTCTTTTCTTAAAAGGGGGCCAAAACAAAAGAAATTAAATTAAATTCCTCACCATAACCCCACCCGGCCCTTTAGAACTTGAGAGCCACACCCAAGTATATTTGATTATCAGGCTCTGACCACAATAGACGCAATGGTTAAAGCCAATCTACAGAAACATATGGCACAGAAAAGCAACAACCATAATTGCCACTTCAAAATGATGCTAAAAATTTCGAGGGAAACCTAACCTCTTAAGGAAAAAACAATCATAAATTTCAGAGCAAAGTTATCATTCAACACAAACAAAAACCACGTCTAACAACTTCATCACTCACCCCACCATTCCCTACCTTTAAAATACAAAATAGTGCGAATGGGAACTACCAGATACTCAGCAGCAACTTTTAAAATAAAGAGCAAATATAAATATATACGAACCCAGAGGGGGCTTTCTGCTGTATGATCTGTTCCACTGACCCACCTGAAGACGACAGACCTCTTGTTTTTTCCAATTGGCCATATCCAGAACCAAAGAGAACAGCCCCAGAAGAGGAAAATGAACAGGGGGGGAACTAAGGAACAGAGACCCGAAAAGAGAAACAAGGACTATCACACAGGGATATCAGAATTCTGCAGAGAGGAGAAGAATAGGAGGAAATTAAGGAGTGTATAGAGAAGGGAGAGTGTAGGGACCCCTCCGAGAGAGGAAACGCTCCGATGAGTGAAGGAACGATTCCTCAGGGATTGATTAAGAGAGATGCGCATGGATGAAGGAAGGTAGAAGAAAGGATCAGTATTTATAGCCCATAGTATTGGGATTTACTACTATATCGGTGGCTTCCTTATTCTAATTCGGTTCCCCCGGTGAGGGTGTGAGGACCAAGTCCCTAACTCGTTTCTCTCTTTCCTTTTTTGCTCTCAAAACTACTATGTGCCAAAATCGAAACGTTGTGTCTCGCACATCCCTCTCCTACTGTTCCTCCCACCCCTCCCCTCGAAAAAAACAACAAGCAGTTACCACCGGACACCTGTTCTTTATTTTCTTCCCTTTTTTCTTTTCTAATTTTCATTGGAAACGCTTGTGTGCATTTCTTGATTCAAACCCCTGACTGACCAGTGATATGGGGCTGTAGGCTAGGGATTCGTAAAGTTACAGGGATTAGGCGGATTAACACAGGGATACTCATCAAAAGCCTCTAACGTAGGTTACAAGTTTTCAAATTTTGGATAGAATCCTGCGTTTTATCGATTTTGGGTTCTTAGCTGTAACTTTGATATCAAAACCAGCGTGAAGTGTGCTTCATGGATGGCAAGTTTTTCCCCCTTTTCCTGAAACTTAATTAGTCAGTCCTTATTCATCAGATTTTTAATCATGTTATACGAGTAGTTTTTTTAGTAGACCTTTATCATTTTTTTATAATTGCCGTTAGTTATTATAGTCACAATACGAATGATGTGATTGTAGATGCTAATAAGTAGGTGAATTTTCGCAAAAATACAGAACAAAATATAATTGTTTAAATAAAATGATCCAATAAAATTTATTTACTATCAAAATAAAAAAAAATAACTATGCATGCTTACACCGTCTCTTTATTGGCATAATCATTAATTGGTTATTTTAATTTTATTTAATCGATGTAATAAAATTAATTCAAATATATTGAGTAAATCATGATATCAACAACTAAGGTCATTTTCTGAAAACAAATTAACGCGTTATGAGCATATAAATTAATATCCATAATTAAAGAAATTATAAAAATCTCTTAAATATAATATATTATGCTTAAATTATACCTTTATGTATGAAAAAATATTTTATTAAGAAGGATAAAATATTTAATCTTTATATTTTATATTCTAGTATTATTTTTCTTAACTTAAAACTATTTTTTGTTACACACCATCGTCAGTACTATTTTTTTTTTTTTGTATTTTTTTGCTACTATCAGGTAAAATAATTATACTGGATATATATTCTAGATTACTTGTTTAGATTAAAAATTTTCTTTTTTGTTGTATAGATTTGTATAAAATTAATATAAAAATATATATTTTAAGATAAGTATATTGACAAAAAATGGTATGTATATATTATAAATATATTTATATATCTTATAATTATAAAGCTAATTAATGTTAACATTTTTTTATATTTTCTAATTTCTTAATTTTATAAGATATTAAAAATATATTAAAATTAATAGGATAATATGTTAAAATTAATAAAATTATGCTTTGAAGTGCATATAAAAATATTTTTATCATATACAGATAATGTAATAGATTTTATAGTATTCATATTTTAAAAAATAATAATTTTAATATAAATATTATAAAAAAATATAAAAATATAATAATATATTTTATTAATTTTTAATAAAATTATAACAATATTTCATTATTTATGCTTAATAAAAATTAATTTTATTAATTTTTAATAAAATTAATTCTTAATCTATAACTTGTTAATAAATTTATAACAATATTTCATTATTTATGCTTATATTCAATGCTTGAAAAATCTGAATTTAGATCATTATTTATGGTTGTGTGCAATGTAGCAACTCTTGCGTGTTAGAATATCAATACTACATGAATAGTGTGGGTTATTGCGAATCTAATTGTGATCAGCACATAATTATAGTGTGTGTGGTCGCATCGATTATAGTATTCTACGATTTAACATCAAATCGTGTTTTTATCTTCTGAATACAGTATCTAGATGGCAGATTCATTTTTTCAATCATTATCTCTTGATGCTTATCATTATTCGTGAAACCAATTTAACTAATAAATTAAAACATAATTATAATAAATTATGTTTTATTATAATTAATTATTTATTAATTTATTTAATTTTTTAATTTACTTAAACTAATCAATTAATTCAGTAGCTTTTATCAAAACATAATTTATGCTTCATCAATCCTTACCTGGCCAATAGGATTTTGTCTAACAGGAGAGGAAGCGTTGCGTGTGTTTATGTGTAATTCACTTAAATTGTTTCCTATTTTACTTTTCCCCGAATTTAATTTTATAAAACGCCCCGTTTAAACCTTTATTCAACACTGCCACGTTAAAATAAATGAATGAAGCACGGCCATCAGGATAATCAAGTATTAATGATCTGATAGCGATCTCGATCCAGAAACCTCGGCGACTTATTTATCTTTTTAAGTTTGGGAATAAGTTTGAGATGTATGTACAGGGGAATGGAAACGTCGCTGTCGTTTTGCTTGACAAAAGTACAAAAGCAATGGCGTGATCGTGTTATCTTCTTCATATTTCATGACTTGTTGTTGTCGTTTTGCATGATATTTCATCTTCCACATGGACTAAGGTATTTAATTATACGCTCATTATGCTATTTAACAAAAAGAATTGTAACCAATCGAGGTGGACAGTGCCCTTAATATTTTTTTTTATATACTATACATGATGATAAAAATCTGAACAAGTCACGTTATTTGTAAATTTAAATTTAAATAGTATGATTTATTTTGTAAGTTTCATACCAAAAGTAGGACGATCCAGTTTAAAAATAAAAGCCGGAGGGATTTGGCAGGTGACGGTCCCAAAAACAAAGAAAGACATTCGCGACTTTTGTTTAAGGTGCTAGAAAATACTACCTGTCATTCCAATCGGTTGATGCAGGGATTCAAAAACCAATAATCATGTCATATCAATATAATCCCCAATAAAATAATATAATTTAATTAAAAATATAAAATATTTAAATAAAAAATATTAGTTTATAATTAAATTAAATATTTATATATAAACTACATACTTATAATCTAACAAAACAATTACAAAAACTCAATTTTAATGAACTATTATTTTTTTTAATTCAAAACAACATAATCTCAAATTTAATAGGGGATAAATATATATATATATATATATATAAAAGATTCAACTCAGTTGATATATTAAATTTTGTTGACTAAATTAACTAAGAGATTTATTTAATATTTAATTGGTTTGTGCACCCATTGACTTAGGTTTGATTTTAATTACATACTTATGTCCTAAAGGTGAAACATCTAATATTGTCATAGATGAGAAGAATAACAATTCCAAACTCGGTGAGAAAATTAACGTAAAATAACAACAACAAAAAAACATTACATTTACAGCCATTTTATATAAGATTCCATTTAGTATAAAAAATTTTAGAAATGAGTTAGACTCACACACTATTTAAGATTAGAGTGAAATTTTTTTTCTTTTAAGGTGATATTAATATTAAGTAAGTCGAACTGTCAATTACTTTTAAATATAATTTTAGACACTCATAAATTAAGATATATTTTTAAATAATATGATTAAAATTATATTAAAATAAAAATTTTTAAAAATTAAATATATTTTAAATAATTATATATTTTATTTTTTGTCAGCTGAACACAAGCAAATAAATTATTGATTTTTTGTTTAGGGGTGAAATGAAAGGCAGGTTTTAGGGAGTAGATTCTGGCTAATAGGCCCTGCATCTTGGAACGCAGGAAGCTTACATAACGGGCGGGCCCAGTAAATGCGGTTCAGCCTGACACCGCCTCCACTAATACCGTCTGTTTTTCAAAGATGAAACTCAGTTAGGCCTAAGTACACTTGCCTCCTGCTTCAAGCTGCGGTACACATCAGCTTCTTCATTTTTTTTGTTACAAATTTTTTAGGGTGTTTAAAATCTAAGGATAGGATAAAATTTTTTTTTTTTTTAAACGATATTAATATCGGTAGAACGAGCTGTCTATTATTCTCAAATATAAATTTAAGTACTTAAAAGTTAAGATGTCTCTCTAAATGCCGTGACTGGAATCACAATAAAATAATATTTTTTAAAAATTAAATATGTTCTAAATGATCATATATGTTACCTCTTCGTCAATTAAACTTACAGACAACTTCTTCCTAATCGGCTTGTATAGCATCCAAACACACACTAAAAGTTCTTATATGCTTTAGCCTATCATGCCTTTACTCTTTAATATATATATATATCACTTAATTAAAAAGTTAATATATAAAATTTAAATTTAAATCTATTATTTTTTTTAAATTTTTTTAATAATAAGTAAGTAAAAAAATAAAAAAAATAATATATTTAAAATATTTTATAAAATATATATCATATTAACTAATTTAACTAATTTTATTAATTTAATTATATTAATTAAATAAATTTTATATTAAATAGTAGAAGATTATTTTTCATGTGACATGCTATCTATAAGCTCTCATCCAGTATGGCAAAGCTAGTAGGCCCCCACGCAATTACTTTCTGTTTTTAATTTTCTTAAATATAAAAACTAATAAACGCAGACTTAACATAAAATATAAAGTTGAAACCACACTTCTATAAGGTTAAATAAGAATTTAACATGCGAAAAAAGGTTTATCTATTTAATAAGAAATTAATTTATAATTTAAAAAATATAATAAATTTAAATTTTATTATTGGTATGAGGATATTATTCATAAATAATATATAAATATTTTTATTTTTTGAGCTAAAGGTGTGCTACAGTCCCATGAGCCCTAAAACCAACTGACTTTATTTTTTTCAAATAAAAAACTAGAAAATAACTCAACGTTTTTATAAATAAAGAATTAGTTTTTCTTTAAACTGACATGGATTCTAATAGTGATGGCCTCTCGCGAAAGCAAGATATTAGACCTAACATGATAATATTAATAAAGTCAACAGGAACATTGAACAAAACCTAAAGCTGCGTCTCATAATATCAACTTGAAAAGGAGAAAAAGAACGATCTTTCAAAAACATTTTTTTTTTAAATTTGGTCTTTTAAAAATAAATTCATTAATCCTCAATCAATTTCCTCTATGAGGGAACTGTTTTGCAATGATTGCAATCAAATGGGTTCTGAGAAATAATAAAGAAAATAACGCATGAGTAAATTCAAATTATTAATTAACGATTGCGCGAGCTTTCATTTATATCATGTTAATTAATCTAGCAACTGTTTATGATTTTCTTGACATAAAAAAAATTCAATGGAGTAAAAATAATGATTAATAGATTAATTTGGAATACTTTATGTTCTAAAATCAAATTAAATTCAAGAAAAGGGTGATCTCTCAGGGAATTAAATACTTACTTCCACTGAAAAGAAAAGCAAAGCATCTACTTCATCGAACCAGGGCTGTATGGTATAATGGCAGTGATTTCCCAGAACTAGATAAGTAGTTTCCATTATGTATATATATCAGTTATAATATTCATGCATGCTTAAGGTTCAAGACTCTGTTTGACTGAAGATGATCGTCGGTTGACCCATACACACAAACACTTTTATGCCTTAGTTTGATTTTTAGATTATCCTTAGGCAAAGGGTAATTAAGAATACCATAATCTAATGATCTACACTTAATTATTATTACATCAGGCTAAGACTATAATATTTAGGTGGCAAAGATACAACTTAGATAGAGTTCAATGAACATTACTAAATAATTGCCTACCTAGTCACCCGAGTTACTGGAAACGACGATTTCCCGATTAAAGAAAAGTCATGGGAAAGTGCTTTTTCCCATATGTCTGGTTTTGTCATGTTAATGAAACGAACATGCATGTTGTTTTGAGACAGCTCAGCAATTTTAAGTAGGCATAACGCAAAGTTTTTTGGACTACATACATATATACATATATAAATATATATTCAATATCTTGAGGGGTCATTGAGACAGCACACCAAAGCTACTTTTTTTTTTTTTTTTAAAAACCTTTCTTGTCCATTCCTGTCAGGAAAAAAGGGGAAAGAGTAAACCTGAAGACGGGTCGGATCTAGGTTGAACCATCAAAGCTCTGAAGTACTCATACAAGCAGAGTTTAGATCACTATAGCTTAAACTAAACTAAAGTGGCAGGATAATACACCAACAAGAGAGTAAAAGGGAGAGAGAGAGAGTAAAAAAACTCAATGGGTTGGGCAATGGATAACTGAAGGACGCACCCATGTTTATAGCATTAAACTAACTATAAATTAGGAAGGTGTGATCTCTCCCATTCTCAATTAACAATTTTTGTAATTAATACGATATTCGTAATAAATTAAATCCTAATTTAATTTATGTATTTTAATAAGGGGAAGATTCTAATTAAAATGGGATGGCCCATAAAGGCGTACCCGACCCAAAGTGGAACAATTCCTTTGTTAATTAAGCAACTCATGCAAAAGAAAAAGATTCTAATAAAATTCTGTGCATTGATATATGACTTTTCTCCTTAGGCTTGTTCTGTTGTTGGACCACACTAGGAAAGAAGGCTCTAGAGCTTATTATATATTCATGGCCATGGACCACTCTTGAATGGCTCGACTTTGTGTTTTCTCTCTTTGGGAGAAGTCAGAAACGTGCTCACATCAAGTACCGTGGAGGGACACTGGGACCAGATTTTCAGATGTTCATTAACCTAACCAAAAACCAAAAGAGACAGATAAAGAATTAACCTCTTCTAACTCCGAGAATTTCAATGCTCTGTTTCAGACCTATAATATTCTTTTCGATATCTGTAAGGGATACAAAACATACAGATAATATGCGAAATATGCTAATATTGGTCCCCTCCAACAGTAAATTTAGTAATTTACAGTTTTAATATATTAACATGATGACTTTGTAGTTAGCAATGATTTAGGTAATAAAACGGTCATGTCTCTGTATTTCATGGGTCACTTCGACATCCTATAATGTCTCATTTATTCCATCCTTGACCAGAAGAGCTCCAAGTTTTGGCTCCTCTAAAATAGTAAAATTCACAAGGTGATAGTTTAATATGATGAAAGTAAGGAACTATAAAAAAGAAAATGTTCTCAAATTGGGTAGTTGTATATTTTACTAAGTTTGACGAAAGCAGACATTTGAAAAGGACCCAAGAAGTTGTAAAATTGACGGTTGGGGAAAAGAGAGAGAGAGAGAGAGAGAGAAGAGGGACCCCATGAAGTTGAATGAACTTGCTATAAAGTCATCATTCATCTATAGCCTAAATGCATAGGCCACATCATTTAGAATAGTCATCGATCGTCGGCTTGCCTTTCCCAATGCAGTTCTTGGCTTCTGGCATTCTCGCATTTTGATGTTCCTTTAAGTGATAACAGAGACAATAATAGGTAGCTCATTTGGAATTTACCAGAAAAATCTAGCATGGATGGATTTGAAGGCTTGCTGTATGATAAGAGTAAGAATTTCTGAGTTTCATATGTTTTCATTTATCGTTCTCTTTGTTTAGCATCACCATACTGCTCAGCTGTTTGATTTAATGCCTCAGTTGTTCAGGTTACTAAATATAATGTTGCAGGATATCTTTATGTTTGACAAATTAGTGAACATCTTGGTGAGAAATTAAAGCAGAATAAAGATGAGTCAAACATCTTAATTACCACTTAGCAGTTATAAAAGTCTTGTCTATTTATTCAGTATCTGAATTTTACTCTTGGTTTTGGCCCCTGCTGATTCTTCAAAATATCAAATGTAGGAAGTGAATGAATGGTGAAACAGGTTTATATGATGTCATAACTTTCCATGGCAAAGTGGAAGTACTGGTTCGGATGGGTGAAAAGCCTCTTCACTCCTGAGTCAAAGGCCAAAGTAAGCATGTCTTTGAACCTTTTTATACAGTAATAGTTATATATATATATATATATATATATTCTAATCCGTAATCTCATCAGAAGCCAAAGAAATGGGGATGGAGTCTTGGAAGGTTAAAGCTGAAACAATGTCCAACACTTAGAGCGCCAAATAGAGAACTTACTAAAGCAAAAGAAGAACATAGAAAGCGTGCTTTGTCTGTGGCTATTGCAACAGCGGCTGCTGCAGAAGCTGCTGCTGCTGCTGCTCATGCAGCTGCTGAGGTCGTCCGGCTAACCGGTTCTTCCCCTTCCTATTCTTATCTATCCAAAGGCGATCGGAACTTGGCTGCCACTAAAATTCAAAGCGCGTACCGTGGACATCTTGTAAGCTTCCTCAGAAACTTAGTTTCAAATTGAAAATGTGAAGTTAGCTCTATGCAGAGTTTCACCGTAAGTAACTTGAATTTAACATTGGGAATTAGGCTAGGAAAGCATTGAGAGCATTGAAGGGAGTTGTAAGACTTCAAGCTATACTTCGTGGTCAAGTTGCGAGACGTCAAGTGTTCCGCACTTTGAAGCATTCGCCTTCCAGTGCAAGAGAGCCGGTAGAAATCCATGAAACTGCAGAAAAAAGCTACAAGAATGACAAGAGCAATCAGTTTCCAAGGCAGAAGAAGAAGTTGGAAGAGAGGGAGATTAAGGTGGTATATTTTCTAACTCCATGTTTAGTATAATTCCCTAAACTTCAGGAACCCCATTCTAGGACTAGGTCCCATATTTGAATAATTTTGACACCATAAACCAGTAATCCATTATTATAATCCATAGGAGAAATTCAATCCTGATTGCCATGGTCAAAGGACTTGGGATTGCAGCTTGCATTCAAAAGAAGACATAGAAGCCATATGGTTGAGAAAACAAGAGGCCACTATCAAAAGAGAACGCATGAAACAGTATTCCTTTTCACACAGGGTAATCTCATTTGACTTCATCTTACTTATGACTCAGTTTTGTTACTTCTAAGTCCTCTTTTTCATGACAACTATTCAGAATCATCATATCTCTGAGAGTTTCCAGGTAATTATCTTTTGTAGGAGAGAAAAAATTCCCACATGATAGAAGAATATGGAAGAGAGAGCTGCCGTACTCTAGGACAATGGCTGCAGGAAGAAACATGTAACAGGAATGCGTTCCATAAACCAGATCTTCTCTCAAACCAGATCACAAGAGACTTGCATGGTTCAACACAAGTCGCACTGAAGATCGCGAAAAGAGAAGAATCACAGGAAGGATTGATTTCACAAATTTCACTACCAAGGAAATCATTTTCTCACGTAAAGAAAGTGTCCCTTGCAGATGATAGTCCAATGCCAAATTCTCCAGTTTTCCCCACTTACATGGCTGGAACAGAATCTGCCAAGGCAAAGGCAAGATCTATAAGCACACCAAGGCAAAGAACGGAGTTTCTGGAATTATGCCCCAGTCAGAGTGAAGGCATATCGTTTTGGTCTTCTCTTTATGGTGCGCTTGGCAGCACCAATAGAATGCAGAGATGTCAGAGTGCAGATCACCATCATTATCATTAGAATGTGTTGCTGAAATCGTCAGAAGGAAGCAGAAGCAAACTTGCAAGGTCCAATTCATGCTTGGTTGTGTCACTGGTATACCAGAGATCGAGAGAGGCATTGCTGAACCTTCAACTTGCTCACATTCTGACGAAATCTTCACCAATGTACATGTTTTTGTTTATATTTCTGTCTTGAATCTTCTCATTATGGTTTCTTGAAGAAATCTTCCTGGTTTTGGGGATTGTCAATGTTACTGCTGGGTACATATTACATGTCTAAAATGGTTTTTGCATTTTATCCTTCTTTTTTATACCATTGGATTGTTGATTTAGTTTTCTGGCGTTTCTTTGAAAGGTTTTCAGCAGATATTCTGCTCTAAAAATTTTGAATTGTAATGAAGCACAACTTGAATAGAAATATTCCATCGTACCTATTTTGAAAATCTTAACTCAAATCAATGGAAAGTGGGAATATTGATAGCTGTACATCTTAATTCAAGTTTCCTATTTAATCAGTTTCAATTTCTTGTCATTACACAATACACCCTTAGAAATGCCCTTCTGCTCCTCTGTTTGATGATGATGGATGCCACCGACGCCTTCAAGTACATTTGCGAAGCTGCCGAATATAGCAATGTGCATGCTTGTGTGAGAAGTCATCCATTTGAAAGTGAATCTTATCATTTAAAACAAAACTTGCCTCAAGTCCACGACCAATTTATCAAGAATCTCGTCATTTTCAGCCAAATAACGTTCAGCTGCACGTTTACTGTCAAAAGCCAAACCTTCGATAAGGTATCTGTCTCCATGTTTCAGGATCGCTCCATGCTCACAAGCCAACTCTAAGACCTCAGTTTCAAGGCAAAATCCTCTTCCAAACTTGATCCCTAATTCAGCCTTTTTCATTGCAGGTGCCAGTTTATTTTTTACCACCTGCGCGCAGACTGCAAGACCCTCCGGCTGAACATGTCAAGAGGTAGAAGAAAACAATCAAAACAAGTATCTTGATGAGTTTTGGGAAAGAGAATTCCCAAAATTTTTACTAATACCATGGATAGTAATAGTGATTCAGTTGGCAGAAACGACAAGTCTTAGTCAATCCCACTTCAAAATCAAAGACACCAACAGAAATTACCTGATCATCATTTTTCAACAGCCCCATTCTTGAAAGTCTCAAGCGTACAGCTGCATAGAATCCTAAGGCATTTCCACCACAAGTAACCTCTTCAACAGGTCCATGTGCCTGACCTGATTTTGGACTTAATCTAACCTGTATATGAAAGAACTGAAGTGTAAATCCATATAATGTTTCCTAGACATAATTTTAACATATATTCAGACAACTAGATGCACGCTGCAAAAAAAATTTGGCTATGACCTGATTAATGAAAATGATAAGAGTTCGAGAGTGAGACAGTGAGTAATGAATTTTCCGTAGCGCTTGAGTCATTAATTGCTTCAGTAAATCTCGTTTATAGCCAACTCCTAATTGATCAAGTTCAAGTTTTGGGACCAGGGCAGCAACCTGAAATGATAAAACCTTCTTAGTGAAGTGTAAAAAATAAATGTCATGGATCCAAACACCATATCTGTTATCCTCACAGTTCAGAATTCAACACTTAACCACCCTGGTATTGAGTAAAAGCATGATAATCGGAAGTCGCTCCAATCTTCGAAATCCTCAAATGACAGAGGTTAACACTGAATTAATCACTTACACTGTCAATCACAATCACATCCACAGCTCCACTTTTCGTCAATGTATCCACCATGCTCAACAAGTTTTCAGCACAATCAGGATGTGAGACAAGAAGGTTTTCAGTATTTACACCAATTGATTCTACAAGTGAAAGGTCCAATGCATTTTCTACGTCAAGATATGCACAATATCCTGCCAACAGAACAAATAGAAGTTCATTAAATAATGAAAGAATCCAGTATGCACAGCAACACGATTGCAACAGATACAGGAAAACAAGAGAATTAACCATCTCAAGTGTCAGTTGATGAGCTGAAAATTAAAACGCCATTTAGTTTTCTTACTAGTGTAATATTTGAACACAATTTATAATTCCTCAGTAGAAAAATGGCATTACATACTCAAATGGTATATTTCAAACATTTTCACTATTCAAGTCTCTGTAACACTAGTATCATACTGATGATAATTGCAGTTATGACTTAAGAAGAATTTAACAGCTTAACTCATACCAAGAAAAAAACAGATCAATCATCTACATGAAGGATTTAGCAAAATGGCCAACAGGTACCTTCAAGCTTCTGAGCTTCTTTTACAACTTGAAGTGCAAGTGTTGTCTTGACAGCTGCTTCTCGTTCATAAATTTCCACAATTCTACCCTAAAATTTTCAAAAGGATTTTTGCTAAGGGAACTCATATAACGATAGAAATTTAATCTTTAGCGAGCTCCAGCTAAATGAGTCAAGTTCTGCCATCTGAAGAAAGTTGATTGTTCAAAAACCAGACTATTTATAGTTGCTTTAGCCATGAAGTTGTACTTGCCAATCGCTACACTATCACTAATTATTAGAAGGCCTATTTCACATCATGAATTGAATCTTACTTTAAGATATATTACGAAACTGATAAAGTAGCTTTAAAATATATATAATAGGATACAGACATCAGCATGATCATCCATATATAAATTCCATGCATTTAACCAGCATGCAAGGCTGCAGTATGGCAGTCCTTTGGATGGATAAAAATTAGTAGTTAGTAGATGACAAGAACAAAAAAAAAAAACAGACATCTTAGAGATTATTGAGAACTAAAAGGTTCAAGTCAAATAATTCAGAAAAAAATTATACTCAACATTTATGGTGTATGTAAAAGAATCTGTTATTAGCTTTCATGTCTCCCACTTTCAGATGGACAATTGGGTGATATTGTTTGTTGGGGGGGGGGGTTGGTGATCCATATTCTGATAGCCATGAATGTGTGACACATCACACATTCATACACCAGGTATTTGTCTGATTGACAATTGAGCTAGATTTAGAATCACCTTTGGTAACCCTCCAACTCCAAGAGCTAGGTCCAGCTTCAGGGAGCCTGTAGAAATCGCTTGTGCACGATGTGTACAAAAAAACTTCTGCAAAGATAACATAGACTCCCTGGTAAACTCACTAGCAAGCTGTGAAACAGCTAGGCATAGTGCAGAATCTTTCTCTGTTGCCTTCACATCCTCATGGATCTGGTCGCATTCAAAATCTGAAGCTTCAACTGACAATAGGAGAACATAAGATTGGAAAATCTTGTCTAGGCCAATTTAAATATGAAAACATCAAAAGGTTTTGTATGATTCTTTTAAACAGAGACATAATGAAACTACCAGTTAAAACAAACAAATATATTCAGTAGTTTTTCCATATCATTCATGATTTGAAACAATAAGAACTGTGTATTCTCATACAGTGAAGAGACAAAAATAATAACTGGGTGTGTCATGTCTATAACAATAGGCACGTGTGCATCCGCACACACAGACAGGAGAAAGAGGCGGCAGCAGGAGTTATTGCCAATATATGTATAACATGGATAAAAAGGTACGGCCGGAGAAATGGGAGCTAATACCTACAGAAGAAAGAGAGCGGGTTTTCATGCCCATCCTGGTTATTGCATCTCTACCTCTATTCTGAGAGAAACAAAATTCAAATAAAACAAAAAAAAATCTCAATTGGCGACCAATGAAAAAAAAAACACAATAAATGAATTTGTGCAAATAAACAATAATAAGCAAATTAGCTCAAGCAATAATTCTCCAATCTCCACTGCCAGATAAAACACAATTAAACATGGCTTTATAGTGGCCGTATTCACATTGTTGTCATGCTATTATTTAATTCAACCAAACAGGAAATTAAACACTGAAGCAGTCCAAACCATCAAAGAATTCATGGGGCTAAGATTCTAACAAAGGACATCCAATTACTAAATTATCAAAGCATAAGATGTCCAAATATTTAGAACTCGGAGTAAAACAAGTAAATAAGTCATAAAGCTGAACATGAAACATGGGAAAGCAGAGAAACGTAGAAACTCTTATTGGAGATCATCGAATTTCTATCGGACTCAAAACATGGAATGCACTTGAATAGAGGAAGTTCTTTAGAATGAGGAAAAAAAACAGCTGATCTAAACAATTTATTGATGAGAGAAGACTGGTAAAAAGAAACCACAAAAGCTCCGGGAAGAAAATGAAGGAAAGTGACTATCTGTAGAGACAAAAATAATGAAAAAGAAGGAAAGATATAAAAGTAGAAACAAAAATAGCAATCTATTGTAGATATAACCGCACTCACACAGGAAGGCGTCACAACCAAAAGAAAACCAAGGAGTATGCTGCAACCTTCACGAGTTTAAAAACTCAGTAGTCTATCAGTTACAGAGGGAGAAAAAGAAACTGTTTTGAGAAGAACCTGGCGTGAGATGCAGGAGCAGAGAGGTCTTGCGAAAGTGTTGAGGCGAGTCAATGATGACATTTTGATTTTCAGAGCTTCCACCCTTACGGCGCTGTGCCTCCAACGGCTTACCCAGTGAAGCTATAGTGAACAGGGCTCCGATTGTACAGAGTAAAGACCCGAGGAACGGAAGGCTTGGGTGTGTTGGGCAAGTCCTGAGCATGAATGAGCCGCTAGAGGGAAACGAGTCCTCTTTGGTCAACTTTGGCGGGGTTCCTTGCAGCTATATTATTTTAACAGTTCACTTTTATCAAAATAACCCAAAAATGTTGCGCTTAAATTCACTTATTAATTTTGTGGAAAAAGTTCACTTCATTAATTTATGTGTTGTTGTAAGAAAAATTAGATTGCACATTTTTTTTTAAAAAAAATACTTAGGTGATACTCTTTTGGGAAAATTAATCCCCGGTCCTTATAGTTTTTCTTAAGTTTTGAAGTAGGTCCTTGTACTTTTTTTTCTTTTTCTCAAGTCCTTTAAATTTACTGTCATTGGTGTTAGTCTGTGAGATTTAAAACCGTTAAATAAGAGCTAACGGTGTTAAGGAATCCTTTAGGGAATTTGACTAAGCAACAGCTGAAAAAATTAAAGCCACGTGTATTTTTTTTTTTTTTCTGTTTCTCTCTGCTTCATTTACTCCCTCCCGAACTGAAGACGGTGCCGAGCTTCAACTCTCCAAACTCCGATCTGCTCTTTTAAACTGAAACCTCCGTGACGCCACCCCCTCAACTAATTCGGCCTCACCTGCGGCTCCCTCTACGGCAACTTCACTTGTCTCAACCTCCCCAATGTACAGTTTCAGGGATCCTTCCCCACCATCCTTTGCCGCCTCCCTTCACCACGCTTGAAAAAATTTAGTAATCCTATGAATTGAACTCCCATGGCATGACATATTTAAAGGGAAACTATAGCTATTTTATTTTATAATATAACAATACCTGCAAATGGGTTCCACAATGGCAATAAGGAAATCGTAAGCTTGTTTGTATAGGGGAAGGGGAGAGAAGGTCTTGAGGAATATCCGACCACTGCCACAAGCCCAAAGCGGCCGATTCGCGTGATCATTTTTTAACTCTAATTTTTTGAAATATTTCTTGGCTTCTGCTGCAAACCATTCAAATTCATTGCAAACAAATGATTTTTAGATACTAAGAAACACGAGAAAGGATGGTGGGGAGGGATCCCTGAAGCTGTGTTGTGAAGGTTGAGACTCGAGAGAAGTGACGTTGCTGGAGTGGACGTCGTAAGTAAGACCGGAGCAGCTGTGGAGGTGGCGTCACGAATGTTTCAATTTGAAAGAGCATATCGGAATTCGGGGAGTTGAAGCTCAGCGCTTCTTGAGTTCGAGAGGGAGTAAAGGAGACATAGAGGAATAGAAGAAGAAAAATTATTTTCACATGTGGCTTTAATTTTTCCAGCTAGGGCTTAATCAGATTCATTAACGGATTCCCTTAACCCCGTAGCTCTTATTTAACGGTTTCAAATATTAGGACTAAAACCATTGACAAGATAAATTTAAAGGACCTAATAAAAAGGAAAAAAAGTACTAGAAACTAATTTAAAACTCAAAAAATTATAAGGATTAGGGGATTAATTTTACGTATTATATTTATAAAAAAAATTATTTGATTTTCATACAATTAAAATATTTCGTAAATTATGGAATTTCAACCCGTCACAATACAAGAGAGGTCAAAAAAAAAAATCGTCGTATCATGAAACGGAAGCGCTTTGATTTTTTTTTTTTTGTTAAAAAAATTATTTTGACTTCTTGATTTGGAGATCTGCAATGGCCACCGGGCAAGAAAATCCGTAGCGTCGCCGCGAACGAAGACTGAGCCTTGATCTTGAATCCTGAAGACACCGCTATGGCTGCCACAATCTCTCAGCTTTCGTGCTTCCCCGCCATTGGTCGCAGCCTGCAGTCGCGAAGACGTTCACTTCAATGGCCACCACTTGGCTCTAAGGTACATCCTACTTCGCAGTTTCATTTCTCAGTTTTCTTCTTCAATTCCGTCGTATTAATGTCTTCTTTCATTGAAACGACAGAAAATAATTGAAGGTTTATAAAAGTTAGAACTTTGTTATTTGTCAGCGAGTTTGGAATGGCTGAATTTCAATTCAGTGGGCCACGTGAATGATTCCAAAGTCGAAGAATGTAAATAAAAAACTATTGAGATGTACCATTTTGTTCCTGCAGTTGATTTTCTTAATTATTTTCCTTTTGGTCATGGCTGTACTGAACAAACATGCTTGATTGCTTGTACATGTAACTCTAGTGAGATTGCTGAAGAGTGTTAGAAATTTGTGTAAACATGATATATATGATTGATTTGGTGACGTGCATACTTGCTTACAGGCGTATCTTTGAAACTAGAAGATAGAAAGCATAGTCTTGTTTGCGAGATTGCAAATAGAGTAATAAGAATTTACATGAACAAGCTTGCAAAGTGAATTGTTTTGTTAAATGCAACTTTTCCGGAGCAATTATTTGATCCTGATTCTAATATCTGATATAGTTACCAGTTGTTATGAGTCTCGAGGGGCATGGCACAGATGCTGCTGGTTCTGATACCAAAAATGCACTCAGATATCCATCTGATGTTCCAAAGTTGCATGTTGAAGAAAAGCAAGAGTCATACTCAACTTTAGAAAAGCAAGATGCTGAATTTGAAGAGGCAAAGCAGGAACAAGGTGCCAATCTGCAGAAAAAGACTGCAATGATTCATGATTTTTGTTTAGGCATCCCGTTTGGTAAGTGTTCCTTGGTTAATTATTTGCACGTCAAGTGATTTTAGAGATAATGCATGTTACATGACTCTTTGTTCGTGGTGAATTGGTGGATAAAGGGTTATTAATAGCTTATTGATTTGAGTTGTGCTTTTTGTTGTGTGTGTTTGAGTAAGCTTAAAACCTTTGTTTTAAAAGGGCTTTTGGTCTAAATTTTTGTTTGAGAAAATTTTAAAATAAATAGTTATATTTGTCCAAAAAGACTTCTGAACTAAATTATGATTTTGAATAAGCTCTTAGGAATAGCCTTTAGAACAGTGAAAGATCTTATGAACCACCCAATTATCATTTTGCCCCTACTTTTTCTGACACACTCTCTCTTCTCTTCTCTCTTTTGCTCTTCTCTGTCGCCGTGGGTCGGATCTCCTCTCCTCCGTCGTCGATGGTCCGTGTTGCTCCTCTGTCGATAGTCTGTGCTGCTCCTCCGTCGCTGGTCTGTGCCGTCTCTGTGGCAAGTTTTTTTTTTTGTGGCAGTTGGAGAAGAAGAGCGAGTGAGCATCGCCTGGAGATGAAGTCACCATCCGTCGCCTGGAATTTCTGGAGCAGAAGATGAAGAAGAGCTACAATGCGTCACCTAGAATTTAGGGAGAGAAGAAGAGGAATTTCTGGAGAAGAAACAAAAGAAGAGCTACGAGTGAATATAATTTTTTTTATCTCATACCCCTTCTGGTAATTTACTAATAACAAAAGTTTTTCTGGTTATAATTATCCAAACACTCATTTATTCAGAATTACTTTTTTTCTATAAGCTCTTCTCCATAAGTTTTTTTCCAAAAGCTGTCCAAAAGCCATTTTTTTTATAAGTCATTTTCTAAAAACATATCCAAATGGGCCCGTTGTCTATTATTACTAATGGACATTAGAATATGTATGTGCTGGGTGTGTCTTTAGTACCATTTGAACTGAAGCCAACAAAATGACATTTTTTTTCATGCACATCACTCTGAATTAATGTGTTTGGTCGGGCACATGGCTTCCCCCCATTTTGCCCTTTCTTTTACTTGGTCAGATCACTCTATAACTCAAAGCAGTCTTTAACTAATGTTCTCATTATTGGGTATTTAATATTAAATTCAGGTTGATAGAAGATGTGGTGTTTTAGGAATTATTACAAAACCCTTGGAAACTGAAGTAAATAGCTTGACTCAGATCATTCTGGAAAGAAAATGATCTCACTTTATGTTCTAAGGTTGTTAAGTGAGAAATCTTGGAAGTTTGATTGATTCGATGCGTTGATTTACCTCAAGAATGGGTTAATATAGGGTCAGGGTATTGTTTTAAAGAATATGGCTTATTAACACTTTATATTCTAAAGTAATTTAAGATGGAATTTCTTGGTCAACAGAGTGTTGAATTTTTGTTGGTATCCGGGTGACCTGAGTGTAACGTCATTAATGTGAACATGTAACATTTACCCTATTCCCTTGATTAAAGAAAGATGTGATGCATAGTTTCCTGTTGCAGGTGGACTTGTGCTTAGTGGGGGAATTATTGGATTTCTTTTCTCACGTAGTACTGCAACACTGACCAATGGTGTGCTCTTTGGAGGGGCTTTACTGTTCCTCAGTATCTTTAGCTTGAAGGTCTGGAGGAAAGGAAAATCTAGTTTAGCATTTATTCTAGGACAAGCAGGTATATGATGTCGTTGTGTTAAAGCACCCTTACCTGGGGTAAACCAGAAAAAAACATTCTTGATTATTAAGTTTGTTATAATTTCATCTCACTTCTTGCCGCTGAATTTTGCAGCGTTGTCAGGGGTTCTTATGTGGAAAAATTTTCAGGCCTACTCATTGGTAATACATCTATCTATTTAGACAAAAACAGCATTCATCTTTTGGCTAGTATCATTTTACACTTATTTATTTTCAATCCAGGCGAAGAAATTATTTCCAACTGGCTTCGTTGCTATTATAAGGTAAGGTGGCTTCCAAATTCTAACCTTACTAATTTTTGTCGTGGTTTGAAATTGTCAATAGCTTATCATGCCTTTTGGTTGCTAGCATGCACTGATTTTTTACTCCTATTTGCTTGATAAAAATTTTTGTTTTCAGTTCTGCAATGGTGTGCTTTTATTTGTATGTGCTTCTCGCTGGAGGAAACCCCCCGCCTAAGAAATTGAAGGTGACTGCCAGCAAGTCATTATGATAAGAAAACCAAGGATATACAGGCGTATAATTACTGGTAGATATGGTTTATTGTTCTGCTTTGGGGGGAAGGTCAGGGCCGGGTTATTGAAGAGGTAATTATATGATATTGCTTTGAAATCCAAGCCATTAAGTGTTGTGTGTACTGCGAGTTATGATGAAATGGCTTGTTTGTAGTTGTAGCTATTTAGTATCCATATTGACTTGTCAAGTCATACTTCGAAATGAACATATGGACCAATAAATAAAATGCTTGATACATGGGTTGCGATAAAAGCCCTTTCTGGAAGTCATCTGCCAGCATTGAAGTGAGGTTAAGATAATGTGGTTCTAGTCACTTTCAAGAGTCGGAATCAAGGCTGAAGATCATTTGGTCTAGTGGCACCAGGTCAGGGATTCGATCCCCAGCTATTCATTAGGCTCTATGCCTGCCATCCAAATAAAAAAAGAAAAATAAAGAGTCGGAATCAAGTATGATGAGAAGGTTGATATGTGTGTGTAAGTTGTAACTGTGTGTACGTATACTGAGTGCATAAAATTACATTTTGGAGTCCTAATTTGTTTTGCCACTGCCCATTGAGATGACGTCTAGTTGTCTACACTCAGCTGACCAGGTGGGAAACTTGGCTGATATCGAACATAGCGTTGCAATAAACATACTCTGTTTGCTAGAGCAATTCTCTTATATTCTGACGGAGAGTAACGAAAATTGCCAATCAGAGAAGGACTTGGATGAGCTTGTTAGTTTTTCAATGGTAATGAATTTCACAGAAAGGATTCTGACCCTCTTCACTGAAGAGCATATCTACGTCACCGGAACTGAAACGAGCGATCTCTGAAGTCGGGTATGCAGCATAGCATATGGTTTTTGGGTGTGAATCAATTATTAAAATTAGAAGGAGTTAATCTTTCACATAGTGGCGAATCAATATTTGAATATCCATTTAGAGATGTGTTCATATTTAATTTAATGTTTAATAATATCTTAAATGAGATTGTTTTAAATATAAATAGGAGGATGTATATGCTTAGAAAAAAATAAAAGCCAAGGAAGAAAAATGTAAATCATTGGGCTTTGGAATTTCGGGTAACCATATGAGTCACAGACTCATAAACCTATACTGGCAACGACTGGGCTTTATATACCTTGGGTCACATAAACCTATACCTGTGATGGGCCCAAAAACAAGAAAGTAACAAATGAAATCTGTAACAACCTTATAGTTATACGCGGTTAATCCGTGTTAATAATCATACCATGATACAGCAGAAAACGGGTCTAATTTTAACTAACAATTTAATCAAAAACTTGAAAATAATTTTCAAGTGTGGCACATTTTGATAGGCCTGGTGAGTTGCGATGTCTCCCAAATTATCATATGTAAATTGGGTCTGATGTCAATTAAATTTTAAATATCAGTTACTATTACCACTCTCGCTGTCTTAAATCCTGAGAAGACTCAAGAAAGTGAGAGAGGTTCCTCAGTGAAGCATAACCTTGCAAGGTGGGAAACAATAATCATTCATAACAAGGAATTATATTCTATAAAACTTTATAGATTCTATGATTTGTGGTGAGTCAAGTACTATGAAAAGGTCAAATCTACTAGCCCCCATGATGATGTGGCGCGATACCGAGAGTCCATTGTGAATTTTGGTCAACTTTCTCGTGTCCGTTCGTCCGTACGATGATGATACGAGGGAATCCATTTCTTTGGGAGTAATATATATAGACACACGAATCTTCCTTCAACAGAAGTGGTTTCATTTAACGTGAAAAAGAACCAGACGTAGTGCTAATAGTGGAATCGTCGTTGTCGATAGTCGTACAAATCCTTTGGCAACAACTTACAGGAGCCGCAGCCACAGGGTAAACGAAACGTGGCTCATCATCAGGACCCATATATATATGTGTGTGTGTGTGTGTGTGTGTGTATCTATGTATGTATGTATAAAGAGGGGCTAGTGCATGCGGGTTTCATGGTCTGTAAAAGCTGATTCATGACGACGACTGCGTGTATATATAGACAAAAACCTTATCAAATTAAATGACGCCTTCTTCAATAACTTCCTTCTTTCCACCTAAATACACGACTTAGTCACATCTAAGCTCCAGAAAATACCCATGCATGCAAGCAAAGTTCAATTAATATGTAGTATATTTATGCTTTTATATAATGTATATGTTTAATTTTGTGCTTAATAGGTGGGGACGTCTAAGAGACATGTATGAAGTGAGGTGTGTGTGTGTGTGTGTGTATAATCGTTTTCATGTGTGCTGAGGGCATAAGACTGAGTTGAGGCATCAACCCAGAATGTGTCTGCACTGCAAAACTTGATTGTAACTTAATTTGAAGTCCTTCTATATATGTATCTTCTGGTATCTCATAATAAACTCTTAGAAAAGACTTGAATAATGCGCCTGATGATCTGATGTGCCACTCAATTCACTTGAAAGCTGAACATCACTCACACCCATATATTCTGCGAATCTTTACCCACACACGCACAGATTCGTTTAATTTACTAGATATATAGGTCATGAAGAAACACTATATATATATTATGGGCAGAAATTTAAGCAAATACTGTAAATAGAGAAGTGCGTTGTGAAAAAAAGGTTAACTTGGAGACTAAAATAATGCAACTTTTGACTGCAAGACAAAATATTGACATTATTATTGAAAGAGATGGAAGAAGATAATTAGTACATGCATGTAAGGATGATTTGGGCATTGATTAATTGTAGATTCAGTGCACAATGATTCATCAGCAGAAAAAAGATGACACTCTCCTGTACTTAACATAAAATCTATTTAACTAATTTAATTAGATTAAAAAAGTTAGTTAAGTTAGTTAATATGCCATATTTTTTCTAAAATACCCTAACTATCTTCTTTAATTCTCTCTTCCTCTTTCTTACTTGATTATTATTAAAAGAGTATTTATATAAGTAATTTAAAAAAAATTAAATAAATATAATAAAAATATCTTACATTTAAAATTAAGATTAACTTATCAATATTAAAGACCGGAAGAGTATATAGATATCCATATGCCACAAATATCACACGCTATATCTTATCCTCTTCAATATGTAGCCCTAGCTAGCTTTCCTCCCATGTGTCACCGCTATGTATTGTTCACTTGTTGCACTTCATCAGTTATTGCGTATAATTATATATATATAGGTAGGAAGTGACTGAGTGAGACTGGGTGCTTGTTCTTATAAGAGAGCAGAGCACTCATCAGAAAACAAAGTGGCCAAACAGACACAAGTGTTGCTGCACCAACTCTCCTCACTCCTCGTTGCACGTGTGTGAATGCATATACATATATACCCGCCAATGCTTGCCTGCCTTGAACAAATTATCAGTATATGCATGCATGCGTATAACCTACCCTCACTTTGCTTCCCTGCGCTATATATCTACCTACTACTTTATTCCTTCATCTTAGGACCTGCTTTATATATATAGATACGCACACTATGAGTTCACTGTAAAAAGAAAAGAAGAAAAAATAGAGTATATAATGCTGCTCATGTTCATATGGTATATAAACACAAAGACAGTAGGGTGCATGTCTCGGAGGCTTGTTATTTTGGGGAAGCTGGAAAGACATTTTTCTCTACTTTTGCATTTCACTGTGTTCTTTCTTTCTTTTTGGGTTTTTTGCCCTATGCCTGCAGAGATTAGAGAGAGGAGAGAGAGAGTGGGAAAACAATACAAAGAGACATGATTTAACAGACATGGGAAACAGGATTAGGTTACAGAGAGTCAGTGTCGGAGGACCCCATACCCCGAATCCTTTTTATGTTGATGGTCCTCTCCATCGTACCACACGTGGCACCCTCCCATTCTTCATCGTCTCATGCCGTGTCTTCATTTCGTTGGTTTTCATTCACATTATAGTCATACTACACTTAGTCAATTTCTCCTAATTAAATCTCATTCTTGTCATAATTAACAAGATTTTTATATTAGGATATTGATGTTATAGCCTCCGAGTCTGAAAATCTATTCAACCTCTGTTTTTAGTTCAGAGCATTTCTTATCATCGTGCTTTGAGATAATTCTCAAGGTTAGTTTTTTCTTACTAGCTAAAAAAATATTCACAAGAGTACTTTAGCACGAAATTATAGTTATTCAAAAACAAACTACTAATTAGCCTTTAATATAAAACCTATTTTATAATATAATTATAAAATAAAATAAATTTTATATTAAGAACTGGACGAATATTTAAATAAAAAAATTGTTAAAAGTAAGATAAATTAAATTAAGGGTTATATAGCACTAAATATTTTGATCTTATTTCTCATATATATTTAATATTTTAATATTATTTATGGTATAATTTTATCTATAATTTTTTTAATTTGGTATACTTCTTAGTACTTGAGAAATAAGATTATGTTTAAAATTATATCAAATTAAAAATATTATGGATGAAATTGTACTAAATTAAAAGAATTATGGGTGAAATTATACCACAGATAATATTAGGATATTACACACATATAAAAAATGAGATCAAAATATTAAGTACTATATAACCCCTAAATTAATCTGAAGCTTCAAGGAGTAAAAGGCTTAAGTATCAGAACTTGAAGGATTGGGTTCTTGTTTCTTTTCTTTTCTTTTTTAGTGCACTGTTCTTTAAGTTTACTATATTATACCTTTGTGGTGGAATTTTGAGACCAAATCTTGTAACATAAAAAAGAAGTAACCTTATTCTACCCAACTTCTTGGTGGTGACATAATTTGTTGGTCTGGCATGAAGTAGTAGTGTCCATACTCAGCTTTAATTGGCCAAAAAAAATGTACTACTTCTTCATCACCATGATTGTGGCTCTACGTACTTCACTAGCTATATGAAAAGAAGGGATAATTAATTAATCAATCCGTGTGAAAATAATAATATCCTTCTAATTAATCAGGCCAACGTCAATGCATGTTTTAGTTTTAGGATTCAACGTAGGCATCATATGTTTGGTTAGGGATCATGCCTCAGAACTTGACTGGCTCTCGATCAATATGATAATAATAAGATTATTCTAATCAACATGGAATAGTCGTGTTTGAGACATAATTAGACGACAAAAAATGAATGATTTTCCCTAAAAAGAAGTGGGGAAATGATTGCGAAACACAAGGAGGACAAACATATACGTAATTATGTGAATTAGCTCTTAATTAACTAACTCCTAATAATAAACCAAACCTTCAAGGAACATATCCTTAACAATAACTAGCTATAAGTTAATTACTGACCATGTCCCATAAGTATGTACTCAGATTTCTTTGCTTGTGTGTGTATATTCTTTAATGAAAATAAAATAAAATAGATATATAACTTTTACAATTTAGCATCCTATAATTGAGTCTCTTGAATCATTCTAATTATTACTATATTCTATATAACTTGCTGAGGGGGGAAAAAGCATACCTGCGTTTTCTCTATTTTGGTCGATGGATCGCTCAGCCAATGATGGAAAAAAGGAACAGTTTAAAAGATTAAGGTTAATAAACTAGTACCTTGATGCTAAAATTAACACGATCACAGTCCTATATATGGAAATGGACAGATAGAGAGATGTATCTCAAGTAGTATATAACTTCATATATCAACACACTGGGCACACACTGTAATAATAATAACAATAAAGAGAGTTATGTGAAAAACGTTGTCCAAACAAAGATCGGAAGAGGGGGGTGGGGGGTGGGAATGATGAAGTATGAAGAAGAATATGAAAAAGCTTGATTACAAAGCAGCACAAGTACAATGATTAGGAGGCCATACATATTGACTCTAACCACGACGCAAGAAAACAACAATGTACCTCTCTCTCTCTCTCTCTCTCTCTCTCGAGCTAGTAATACGTCCAAGGAATATCCCAAGTAACCCTGCCAACATAATCAGATAACGTCAAATGAACTCAATATTGTTTTGTGTATGTGTGGGGTTCAAGCCAATACCTAATCTCTACGGACGTCTCCAAGATACGTCAGATCTTCCCAGAGTTTTATTTCATGGTTTTCATCTATATCTGCAGAGTAAAACAAGTTCTGCAAGAACACAGCCAACAGAATTCACCATTAAGTTTTTCGGGGGCTTTATAGTTTATATAGTAATTACAACATCAACACGCTTCAATTTGATCACAAGTATGAGAATGCATGAGAATAAGAAGTGGATCGAAGGGCTATCTATACACACAACACAAGCCTTAATTAAGCCTGAAATTATTCATATATTCATGAAGTGAGATGGTTCAGTTTTATATTCAATAACTTCAACTTTACGTAGCTTTCACACTTTTGAATGGAGGAGGGGATGACCCGACACGACAGTCAATTTAAGGAGCAAATATATATACACGTATACGTATATATATAAACATATACGAATACATGGAGCAATAATGTACTGCTGCTTTCTCTCTGGTTCTATGCAAGATTACAGACACACACAAGCGCACAATAACTCGCATTACACGGGGAAGAATAGGCTTCTAATAAGTCAAATATATCGTTGTCATGTCATGTTATTAGGATTATCAAGAGTCAAGGAGTAATTAATTAAACTGGCTCTTTCAGTACTGCTGAGTGTATCTACGTTGAAGATCACGTTGTGTACTGATCATCCCACTTAATTACTATGTAAAAATATGCTTGCCCGAGTCATTCCTCAAATCATCAAAATGTCAGCATCCAGATGGAAACATAACATCCTAATACTTGAAAAAGAATCTCGTTTTCAAGAATGAAGGTTCCCACCTAGTTTTTCAGCACGTCACCTAATAATTATTATGCGCTTCAATTTATGACCATCCTATAATATTGTTATTGTTAAAAGAACACAGTTAAAATTATAATTAGTTGACTGCGTCATAGTTATTTAAACATATATACTGGAAGGATACCAATAATACAAACAAACTCAGGTATAATATACTAGGAAAAATACTTATTACGGCTCTATTTTATAACGGTTATAAAAAAAATTGCCTTAAAAAAAGCGGTAGCATTTTCATAAATAAGTTTATTTTCAAAAACTTTTAACGGACCAATACTTATATGTCTATATATATTGTCAAAATTTTTTGGCGTAGCATTTTCATAAATAAGTTTATTATGGACCAATTTTAATTTTAATTTTACTTTTTAGTCTGTGGTCTCTTCATCACCACAGACTTTGACGGACGTCATTTTTTAGCGTTTTTCCTTAATTTCGATACCCATCTCAGTTGTTAATGTCTTTCTCCGTCGTCTCTATCGTGAAAGTCGTAAGTCACTGTTTAAATTCTTCATTTGCTTATTTTTCTTACTTTTTCTCCAGATCTTTAACCTTTTCGCCAGATCTTCAACTTTTTAGTGAGACTAATATGGTGGCTAACAGTGAGTGGTGGTAGATTGATATTGTTGGAAGGAGCTCGAAGAGCTTTAATGAAATAAGCTTATAGATCTTTAGTTTCTTCATTAGATCTTTGACTTCTTCTCTCCAAATCTAGTCTGATGTTTTTGATAAGAGTGACCGAGGTAGATGATGGTTGGTGTAGGCCGAAGAAAGGAAAAATAAATTCAAGTAATTCACAATGATTTTTTGAGAACTATCGTGAAAGGTTACCTTTAACAATGGTTATAAAATCACTGTTAAAAGATAGATTTATAATAGCGGTGGAATTCACGATGCTCCTAAAACAGCTATAAAATATCATTTTTAACTGTTGTTATAAGTCTTTTTTCTAGTAGTGAGTCTAGTAAATAATGTAGATTCAATTTCTCTTATGAGCACTCTAGAATCCCAATCTTTAAGCACACACATTAAGTTCATGTAAACGAATGTGCTTTCTGATAGAGGGGTCTAAGATGAACAAAGTTTAAGAATACCAAAGGCGCACATTTTATAATGCATTTTACAGAATATAAAGAATGAATCTCATTATTTATAACTTGTAGATAATATAATTTATTACCAATTTTATATTATATATACGGAAACAAATGAATGAGATGTGAATTATAAAAACCAGTCATCTTGAGCTTGATAAACTCATCAGAAACTAAATAAAACGTACCGAGGGAATACTGCAGTGTGAATTGTACATGCTTTAAAGTTTCAGAACTGTGAATTATAAGGTAAACAAATTATAGCATATAGTAGATCCTTTGGATTCTTTAGAGAGCTCTATGTTCAAGACGTCGGCGCTGCTCTTGCGTTAATGAATGACAACAGCAATGTAGGACATATACAGGAGGCTCGTTAGTCATTACAACTAGTAAAACACGTGTTCCTTTTATTCTCTGGAAATAATATATATAGTTTTTAAGTATTTATTTATCAAAATTTTCAATAACAATCCAGTAAAGTGATATATTTTTTTTCAACTTAAAGTCATATTATGATTGAATAATTATTGAAGAAGGTGAGCATAAATACAGAAAAAAGAAAAATATAGTATTAAACATACCAAGTGAATATATAGGCGAATGCCAGAACGGGACCCCACGATATCTGACTCAATTCTCACAGAATTTGCAAGGCGAAGCAGCTGAGATAGTAGGGGCCGGCCGGCCGGATCCGGCAATCACTCTCCACGAGAAAAAGGAAGTGTGTTTCAAAACCTGTAAGTCAATAGTGCATTTAATTAATCAAGTTCAAGCTCATCTACAACCAATTACCTGTTAGTCAAAATGGTCCCCATAATTAATAAGCCAATACAATGCCATTCTAGGCTTACTTTCGGTACACTATATTGGTATTATGACATTATTACGACATATTTTCTTCTAGAGAAAAATATATCAGTGATAATATATTTTGAATAAGTCTAAATAAATAGTTCCACGAACAAGATTTCAAAAATATTATAATATTAACTTTTAAGGTAAGATGGTTATTAAACTCATTGTATAACTTTTCTTTAGAACCTAATAATAACGATTTCTCTAGGATACATCTCAAATGTCAATACTCTTCCCAACTTTCACATCAAACAATAGATATTTGAGCTACTCACTCCCATTCTTGTAAATCCCACCTTATCATCGACCATAGTTGAGTGTGAAACCTGTGTTAAATCACACGTCTGATAACCATTAGTCCCCCAGAGGAATTTATGTCCTTTGAATCCAGAGAAAATCTGAACACGCGTTCTTCCCAAAAAAAAAAAAAAAGGCCACACCTGTGACAAAGGGTTATAAAAGGAGTTACCTCTTTGATCTGTGGCTGTGCAACTCCAACACCCCCTTTCCTAAAAACCCTCTTTCATTTGGCCAAGCTCTTCTAAATTTCTTCTATTCCCTGCCTCCTAATACAGCACTTAATCCCCTCATTATCCCCTATCCAACTGAGCAAACTTCAGAGAAAATATGGGGTTGTTACCTTCTGTTTGTTTTGAACATAGCAGGTTCTTATTTTTTACAGTCCTCGTAGTTGTGACCCTGAACTGTTTACCAGTTAAAGCTAACCTATGCAGCAATAACTCTGTTGCTACCCCAAGAATTCCTACCTATAACGATATTCTTTCATCATTGCAAACACTAGCTCTTGATGGTTACTTCAGTTTGGAAGACAATGGACATGCAGCCAAAGACTTTGGTAACATATACCATTGTCCTCCTCTGGCAATTCTGCATCCAAGAGCAGTTTCTGATATCTCAAGCACAATAAAGCATATTTTTGAAACGGATTCTTCTTCAGAACTAAAGATTGCAGCTAGAGGCCACGGTCACTCTCTTCAAGGTCAAGCACAGGCATATCAAGGCCTAGTTGTGAACATGGAGTCACTGGAGGGACCAGAAATGACTGTTCATGGTGGAGAATTTCCTTACGTGGATGTTTCTGCCGGTGAGTTATGGATAAACATTCTGCATGAGACTCTTAAGCATGGGTTGGCACCTAAATCTTGGACAGATTATCTTCATCTTACTGTTGGGGGAACTCTATCAAATGCTGGAATAAGCGGACAAGCCTTCAGGCATGGACCCCAGATCGATAACATCTTCCAGCTGGAAGTAGTCACAGGTATGTTATATTATAGTATGGTTCTGGCCAAATCTTAGACCATATCAAAACTCACATGAGGAGAAGTTTATTTTAGTCGCTTAATGAAAGTGAGAATGTTTGCACGTGACAATCACTTTGAACTTTCAGCACTAATCTGGTACGCAAAACATATTTGTTGTAGGAAAAGGAGATGTGCTTACCTGCTCAGAGAACCAGAATGCTGACCTTTTTTATGGCGTTCTTGGTGGGCTTGGTCAATTTGGAATCATAACCAGGGCTAGAATTTCTCTTGAACCAGCGCCAATGAAGGTGACTGTACATTCATGTTTCCAGATATTAATAAAACCTCACTCCTAACAAATATCTAACTTGTGACACAATCCTCGACTTCTGCCAGGTGAAATGGATTAGGGGGTTGTACTCAGAATTTTCAGTATTTGCAAGGGATCAAGAGTACTTGATATCGCTTGAAAATACATTTGATTATGTTGAAGGGTTCGTAATCATAAACAGAACGGGCATTCTTAATAACTGGAGGTCATCCTTTAATCCCGAAGACCCGCTTCAAGCCAGCCAATTCAATTCAGATGGGAAGACCTTCTATTGTCTTGAGGTGGCAAAATACTTCAACCCCGACGAAACTGAAGCCATGAATCAGGTTAGGAATTCTGTAGTTAGATCTTTAACATTAGCAAATTGCTAGTAACCAGAGATTGTTCACTGAGGGTATTGGTAGTTAGATCTCATCTATACCTCTTGAAATGCAGGAAGTTGAGAGACTGTTATCAGAACTGAGCTATATTCCATCGACACTATTCCTATCAGAAGTTTCTTACGTGGATTTCCTGGACAGAGTGCATGTTTCTGAGATGAAGCTAAGAGCCAAAGGCTTGTGGGAAGTTCCCCATCCTTGGCTCAATCTTCTGATCCCAAGAAGCATAATTCATGAGTTTACACATCAGGTGTTTGAGAAAATTCTCGTGGATACAAGCAATGGCCCCATACTCATATACCCCGTCAATCAATCAAGGTACTATTATATTATCTTGTCAACCCTTAACCGAACCAAATCATGGTCCACCTCAAAGCAAACAAATGATAATCTTAGTCTTTTTCTCGTAACAGGTGGAACCATAGAACATCTTTGATTACACCAGAGGAAGATGTTTTCTACATGGTAGCATTTCTTTCTTCGGCCGTACCATTGTCAACAGGGAAAGACAGCTTAGAATACATTGCAAGCCAAAACGAAAGGATCATAGAGTTCTGCGAGCACGCTCAGCTAGGAGCGAAGCAATATCTTGCACATTACAGGACAAGAGAGGAATGGGAAGGGCACTTTGGGACAAGATGGGCAGTGATGAGACGAAGAAAATCAGAGTATGACCCATTGGCAATTCTTGCCCCTGGCCACAGAATCTTTCAAAAGCCAACATCCACCACCTCCTTTTGACTGTGTTTGTGAATTATTGGCAATTAATTAATTAAATGCATTTTCGGCTTTTGGTAAGCTGATCTACGAGCATCTTTCGACTCATGTTCCGCACTGGTTCACCCACCCAAGGATCTTATCAACTTTTTGTGGTGTCGGCTAATACTCATCCTCATCTAATTAACTCAAAATAAGGAACATTCAAATGACAAAGTGATTCCAATATTATACTTGAAATTCAACAAGTCCACGTTAGTTGGTAAGTTTGGAAGAACTTCAAATGAACTTATAATGCGGTTCAACACCAAGCATTCCTCGCAGTAGAAATATACCAGCCCACAAGGCCGAAGGTTAAAATAAGTAGGAGCTTAAACCCTCAACGTATTCGCTAGTCCAACGAGCCATACGATCACGTGTGAGCCCGAAACTGTGGCAGGTGTTTACTGGAATGAGATTTTAAAAGCTTGCTTTACACTTCTTCTTCTTCTTTGTTGACTGGGAATTAGTAAATCATAGCCCAAAAATAGACTAGAATAAACGGCCCACAGAGGACTTATCCTCACTTTGCAATTGTAATAAAAATATTCCCTTTCCTTGTTAGAAAAAATGAGATGTAACATTTTCAATATTTTTATTTTTTGGTAAAAATTACTTATTATCTGAAGACAATAATTTTACACAGTGGATGCTTGAGTCTGTCTTCCCCTAAGATCCATCCCCAAAGCTTTAGTCTCCTCCGAACTGAAGGTTGATCCGCACTTGCGTTTACGCCAGTCTGTTTCGGTTAGCAAATTTGTGATAAAAACCATAAGCTGGTCTTTCATCTTTTTTTTTTTGGACATCATAGTCACATGCTTGTCTACAACAAAAATTTAAAAAAATACGTTCTCGCTTCAAATTTTCTTTTTTATGGGGGGGTGGGGGATGAGATCAGGGAGGTAAAAATACGTTACTAATACTACAAGAGCTTAGTTACTTGGAACAGAGGTGAATGCATAGGTAAAAACAAAGGTGAATTCTCTATTACAGTCTTTACTCCTGCTCTTGACAACGGCAAAGATGCCCTAAGCCATATGCTCGAGGTACTAAAGCCTCTCAATTTGAATGCAATTCTAAATAAAAACAAAATCGAGGTAATCCAATAAAAAACATAAGCAAATAATCTCCACACAGCTCATGTGCCATGTTCATCGAGCTACCTGTGCTTGTGCGTGCTCCAGAAGTTGGCTGACTAACTTGTAAGTACGCCCTGACAGTGCCTTGTTATGGTCAATAAGTTGCTCATATCTGTAGTAGTGAATTTTCGACGAGTAAGAACCAAGAATGACAACAAAGATTACAGTTGATATGTTGGGAAAAGTAGGCTAGTCAACATGGAAAAGTCACAATAAAGACCAGACGAGGCAATATCTATCAACTTAGCACTTAACATTTGATCACTTACACATTAGGATGATTGGGTTCCATAATAACAGTTCCAGTTTTAGTGTCAATTTTGGCATCAAGCTTTGAGCTACGAATGAGATTCACAATCCATCTCTCAGCCTCCTCATAATTCAAATTTAACTTCTCAGCGAGAACCCTGTCAGAAAGATCAGCAATTGGTGAAACAAGTCTTACAATTCATGCGTACACTTAGTTATGAAGACCGATAAATTATTTAAAAGAGAGGCAGAAGGGCGGGGGAGAAAATTGAAGCAAAAGCATACAACTCTAAAATTGTTTCTTTGCGTGAATGCTTGAAAATAAGTCCATTTGAAAAGTATAATTGAGGGTTATCAGAAAGAAGGTTCATACCCCATGTCAATCCGTTGGTGTATTCTGCAGTAAGTCTCAAAGATAAACAGCCTGGCATTTTCAAGGAACTCATCCCTCAATGGTACAGTAGAAAAGTTGACATCTTCAACTTGCTTGCCAAGGAAGGGATCATTGAGTATTACCTGGCATTAATGCAGTTGGTAAACATGTGGCAGGCTCCTTAAGTAATAATGCAGGTATATAAAGACAAACTATAAGCAAGAAAGATGTCAAACAGCAAGTTGATATATACTTCAACCCTAAAGACTAGCACTTAAAACGGCGCACATAATGTTCTTAGAGGGTTCTATATTGGGTAGTCGGCAGAGAGGTCATTTACTTCTTCACACTCCCTCATCTTCTTTTGTGCCTCATCAAAGTCATAGTTGACATAAACACAAGCCAAAAATTCAGTGATGGGATCTTTATACGAATGCTGCTCTTGCTGAATAACTTTGATGAAATCTTTGAATTGAGGCCGCCTGCGCTTGTTGACAATGAATGCTGTGGCCAAGTATCGTAAAAGGTGTGGAGCACTAGTTTGAATAGCATTCAAATACCTGGAAAAGATGTATCATTTTAGGTATGTCAGATAACATTGCAAATAATACGCAACGAAGGAAGAAACTATCCCGTTTAATAAGGATTGGTAATGAAAATGAGATGTGTGAAATGTCTATGAACAAATGAAGACAGATAAAGAAAGCAGAGGTACAGTACAAAAGTCATACTTGTCCTGATTGAACAGATCAATAATCAACGTTCTTCCATTTTCATGGTTGAAAAAGATGAAGAGACTCCAATGCATCAACCATATTCTGCTTTGCACCTGACTTGCAGGTGATGCAAAACTCTGCAATGGAGGTGAGCAAAGATAAGCCTATGTTTACTTAGATAACTTCAATAAATAAATAAAATTCCTGATGCCACCATTCAGACATCAAACAAACCTTTGAATCAATTATTTCCTTCAAACGGTTCAGCTCTTCAAGAGCAATGTCCCAGTTTTGCATCAATATCTCAGCTGCAAGCTTCCCCCATAAGGCACTTAGACTCCTTTCACTATTTGTGCATAAAGCCCTGTACTGATAAAGATAGTCAGCAGCACCGGAGTAGTTTCCACACTCAAACTGAAATTTGGCATATTGATACAGTGCTTCTATTTGCTCAGGACCAATCTGTTAAAAATATGTCATTTGAAGAGTCAGAACTCGATCAAACAATTTAAACAAACAACATCACAGGTAGGAGGGGGCAAAACAAGCAGCCATAATGTCAAGGTACATTATCAAGACGTTATTATATTGGATTCTCAGTTGGAATTGGGAGTATACTAAATCAAACGTTTAAGCTAATCAGTTCAATATCACCTAGTTATGCACAGGCAGTTAGCACCGAAGCAAAATCAGACGGGCTTTAGGGAAAAATGCTCTGCTATGTATTGATTGATACAATTCATTCAGGTCCCAATCAAAAGACATACGACAGCTTCTATAAAAGCACGGCACCACCCATTATACAGAAACATTTTGAATTAAATACGTGAATATTCTGATCTTCCAACTATCAATATTAACAAAATGCCTTAAACTCGGTCAGCAAACCACCAAAACTACATCTTAGGAACCCGCTAACGATTCCATAAATTTGCTTAGCAATCCGCCAATGAATATAACTATTTAGCAATAGGGGATAGTTTGAGGTGGGGAGATTCTTCAAATTGAGACCAAGTGTCTGGGTCCAAATTCAATTCCTGGGCTGGCCAAATTATTAAGTATAACAGTAAAATAAAAACTGGATCCCCAAAATCATGAATAAAAGGAAGTTAATAAACCTGATATCTATCGTTGAGCATCTGAAGATTATACTGCTTGTCGGCCTTCAAATCCTGGACGGCACTGGCGTTCTGCAGAAAGGCAACAAGCGGTGCGGCGGCCTCCTCCTGTGTCTTAAGCCTGGCCACCACCTCCGCCCTCATATCCACCATCTCTGACCAAAAATACCAAATTTGCCGTCAGGGTAGAGCGAAAATCAAAACAAACACCAAAGCACAAGGAAAAGAAAGTACCTTGGGGTACATCCTCGGTATGGTAGAGGCTCTTGTGGATGTCCATGGCATAGTCGACCATATTGGTCTTGTTAAGGAGCTCGATCTTGGCCTTGAGAATCTGGTCATTCTCGTAGAGCTGGCGTTCCTGAAGGAACTCGAGAAGAGGGAAAACGAGATGCCTATCCAAGTGCGGCGCGATCCGAGGGGTGAGGTCGTAGTTCGCCATTGACGACAAGAGAGTGCTCGAGGGGAAATCCTAAACCCTAAACGCAGAGATAGTATAGGTGTGCAAACTTGCTTTATTTTTTCCCCCAAAAAAAAATGTTATAATTGCTAGGTTTTGCTGCATCCGGTTGAGATTCGTCTCGCCCCATAATAAATAAATAGATAAAATTAACTGATCCATATTTTTAATTTCAATTTCAATGGTCTCTCTAATCTAATTTATCCAGTTTAGCTATATGACGTTATATTAATGATGGATTTTTTTCCGATAAAAGGGAAAAGACAAACTAGTTGATTAAGAAATTTTGTGAAGTTAATTAGTTAATATATTATATTTTTAAAAAATATATTTTTTTAATTTCTTTTTTTTATTTTATTTGATTATTATTAATAGAATATTGAATAATTTAAAAAAAATATAAAAATAAATTTTATATATTTTTTAATTAGGTTTTAAATACAAGATTAAGGAGTGATACTAAAGGGGAGAAGAGTTATGGATTTTTTAAAAAACTTAATTAATGGTTAAAGATTTTTGTTTATGGTTTTAATGGGCTCTCATTTTCCACGAGAAGCCTCGTCTCTTCTCTCTCATCCCTTATGGTGAAGCCCATATTGAAGACCTGAAGCCCATGCCTATGGCCCAAGATCAACAGCGAACCCAATTTCAAGCCGAGCGTCTCTAACGAGCTCCGAGCCCTTGCTTACAAAGCATTGTAAACCCGTGATAACGAAAGAAGCTATGTATTCATAATATAATACTCTAACGGACTAACGGAGTTAGTCTGAGTGATAAATAACTCGGTATCATTTAAATGAGATCTCGAGTTTGAGCCTTAGCGTATGCAGAAAATTTCCATTTGAAGACTCACCCACCATAGCCAGGTGCGCGACGCGGGTCGGATCCGGATGTAGTCGGGGCAAAACTCCGATGAATCAGGTGGTCAACAAAAAAATATATATAATACACTAAAGGGGGTTGATCCGAGTGGTAAGTAGTTCGATATCATTTAAATTAAGTCTTGAGTTTGAGCCTTGGCGTATGCAGAAAATTCCCGTTGGGAGACTCACTGAAACAACCTTTTCGTCCGATGTCGCCTTGGGGTTACTTCAAAAATTTAAACCAAGGATTACATATAGTGCAACTTCGGGTCGTTCTCCTTGAGGAGCCAAAAATCAAATTGAATTCCTAAGTAACTAAATACAATGTAACTTAAGTTAGAAAATGTGATTTGTTTAGATTGACTAACAACTAAATGTAATGAATTGAAAATAAAGTTAAATGAAATATTTTTGGTATTTTTAATTTAAGGAAAATGTTAATGAATGATAACAAGTGAATGGAATGAAAGAGAAAGAGATTAATAATAATGAAATAAATCCTCCAATTCAATAACGCAGGCAATCATAGCTTCAACAGATATGGGAGTTATAAACAATGAATTAAGAATTTATAATTAAACTTTTAATCCAACAACCGAGCCACCTCGAATTGTCACAAAATATTTTCCAAAATCCTAGTTTATTAACTGCCACCAGAATAATAAATTAGGATTAAAGATGTTAAAATCCAATGCTTAATTATAACTCAATAATTCATAGAAATAGGATTAAAGCCAGTAAGAGATATAATGATCCAATAATTCAAGCCACCTTGAATTATCACAAAATATTCACAATAATTTCAATACCATGTCTGACCCAGATCAAAGTAAATAAAATTAAAGTTAATTAAAGAATAATATCAATTTGTCAAACAATAATCCAGTTACAGTAATCCTCAATAAATATAAATCATTATAAGCATTCCCAATAATTATAAAATTATCCTAAAACCTAGGAATCATAAAATAATTAATGGATGAAGATTAGAGTAACTTAAACTCCCCTTTAGATTCCAAACTCATGCCCTTGTCATTGATTAGGAGGATTATGATGAACTAGCAATGGTTTACCATAGAAGTCAATGCCACCAAGCTTCTACGGATGCCCATGGTCAGTGCTGTTGTACGCTCACCCACTGGTATGTACCTTCGCTGCTGCCGCTCATGTTGCTGTTCTGTATTGCCGTAAGTCGCTACTCCGTTGCTGCTGTGTTGCCGTCACTGCACGTGCTGGCTTGGGCGGAATGGAGGAGTGGGGTGAAGGCTTGTGTGTATGTGAGAGGCGGAGGGAGGGAAAGGTGAATGGAGGGGTGACGGATGACGATGGAGAACTAGGGAAGTTGACGACCGAGAGGGGTGTGTGACGGCAGGTGCTGCTGCGGTTTGGATGATGGAGGAGTTGGCGGTTGAAGATGATGAATGATGTGGAAGGTTCTGTGATGTCGCCGGTGCACACCTTGCGTTCTATGTTGTTAAGGGTGTTCATAAAGCCCGCGACCTGGTATGTCCACCCGAGCCCACGAAAAAATAGCCCTACCCAGCCCGATAAATATAGGACAGGGCTGAGCATCGGGTTGCAAAATGCAGCCCATGTTTTTTTCAGCCAGGGGGGTTGCCCTGCCCTGCCCTGCCCATGAGCATCTCTTTTTTTTTCTCCATAGATGCTACACTTAGAAAGGAGAATATGATAGTTACTGGTGACTAAAGGGTCATTTTAGAAATATAAATAGTTAAGTACGTAAGTTGCATCTTTTAATATTTATAACTACATTAATTTTTTTAACTTTATTAATCATAATATGATTACATTACAAATTATAATTATTTATTTTATTTTTTTAGATACTTCATCATTGTCAACATTTGGGAAATTGATGTAAAGTTGTAATTATAAACTACTTAGACTTCAAGATTTTTTTATATGCAATAAATTTCAAGACTTTAATTATTATCTTTTTGTTACCTTATTTTTAGTGGATTATAGATATTATTTAACTCTTGAAGATATATGAATATGATATTATTTTAGAAGTTTATAATTGATAATTTGTTCCACAACATGAGCATGGCATCACAACTTGGGCATGCCCAGCCCAAAATGATTAGGGCTTTTACCGGGCAGGGCAGGGCATCGGGCTGCAAAATGCAGCCCATGCTTTTTCTGGGCAGGGCACCAGGCAAGGGGGTCGCCCTGCCCAGCCCTACCCATGAACACCCCTATATGTTGTTGTTGTCTCCGACGTTCTTTCTTGTTTCCGCGTCAGTCGCTTGCGGCTCCCCTGGGCAAGTTATCTCTCGGCGTGAATGGAAGTGCTGAAGGTGCCTGCTGCGTCTCTGCGTATGTGTGTTATCTCTCAATGTGAAAGGAATGGAAGGCTGAAGGTGTGTGCGGCGTGAATGGAAAGTTGCGTGCATGCATGGTTAAAAAGGTAACCTAATGGGCCAAACCGCAAGGTTTGGCCTATTGGGTCTTTTCATATAATTTCTGAATTTATAGCCCATTGTTGTTATTTGTAAATTCTGATTTCTCCTAAATTCCTGAAATATAAAATTATAATAATGTAATACATTTTATTTCAAAAATAATTGTTTAGGAGAAATAATAAAAATATGATAATTATACCCCTATTAAACACTAATTCATTATAATGTTCAATAATTCAATTGATGCACAAATAATATAATTAAGGTCCAAAATAATGACAAAAACCCACTAAAATGATATGAATAAATATATAAAAATATGGGTTTGTCACTCACCCACCATAGACAGGTGCGCGATGTGGGTCAAATTCGGATGTAATCGGGGTAAAGTTCCAATGAATCAGATGGACAAAAAAATAAATATATATAATATCTATAGTTCGTGGGTTCAACTAGTGAAAGAATGAGACATACGACTATTTGGAGCGTGTACGATCTTTAAGGAGTATCACTTTGTTGTAGTTCAAGTCGTAGTGATTGGGGAGACATCATAACTCTTGAGTACCTAAGTTTACGCCTGAGGGTAATAGACGGCTCGCCCTGCCCGATTTTGGTATCGCCTAAAAAAATAGAGATTTCGCTTTACCTTTAGATTGTAGGTGAGCTCAATCCCTTTTAAAAAATTTTGTCACAAAAAAAACATATATAATAAATTAATATTTAATTTTTTATTAAAAAGTATATATATATATATATTTAATGTCTCAAATATTTAGTGTCTCAGATATTATCACTGATAAAATTATACATATACTTAGAGAGGAAAATTGCAAATGAGCTAAATATAGTGTTAAATAGCAGCTTCCTTATCCAGCATCACTTTTTACTATATGCAAATCTCGACTTACATTGGAGTATCCTGCCAAGGACAGGGACGAAAGCAGAAAAAAATATTACAAAAAATAATAATAAATTAATTATTATAATTAATTTGCATCTAGTAACGGGTTTTCAATTCAATCTACATAAATGACACTTTATTAGCAAACATTCGTCCTCCCTTCCCCGGGGATGCATAACGACAGCATCTCCTACGCCCATGAGGTTTTTTTTCTTGGACTCATTTTAGACTGTTGACTTGTTTGTCGTCTTCTCTCATGAAAATTTCAGTCAAGCAAATTAAACAAGGCACTCTATTTATGTGATAATATAACTCTCGGGAAGTAATTAAAACGCCAATTCCATATAAAATTATATTATCTTCCTCTATATATAGCAGCAAAACAGTAATAATAAAATATAGAACAAGAACTTGGATACATTAAAAATTTTCTAAAAGAAAATAACAATATCCTACCCCCCTCCCCCCAAAATATATTGCTGTTGAAACTACGGTTATAACAGGCATTTTTTAAGGAAAAAATTACCATCAAGGCATAAACAAATAGTTCAGTAATCCTGATAAAAATAAGTATTCTCTTGACCCTAGGAACACGAAAAAGGAAAATAGTTACTTTGTAATTTTATTGTCCGTATATAGTAGTGGGGAGAGATTTCAGGCAGTGATCCCTCCCATGTACAGCGCAAAGCACTAACAGAGACGAAGATTCGTGTACCTAATCCCTCTATATATATACACACACGATCCTCACAATATCTCTGCCTATTCACATTCATCTCACAATTAACAATGATCTCTCTTTCCTCCTCCAAATTCCTCTCCTTCGTCCTCCTTTTAATTCTGTGCTCTTCTCGTATCCTATTCGCAGACGACTCTAAGGAGGACGAACTTGGTATGATCTCCCTCTCACTGCATTCTCTGTTTTTTACGTGTGTATGAAATTTAGGTTCAAAATAATGGCATTGACGTTATGCGGATTCATGGCGATTCTCTTAAAGCTTCTACTTGTGTTTATTCGATCACATTTGAATATTATGCTTTTCTCCTGAAAACTTGTGCTGAATGGAATTTCATTTGTTGTTTTGGACAGAGGATGAACACCCTTTCATGTACGAAGAGGAAACTGGGAAAGGACCTAAAAGTTGGGGGAGACTGAAACCAGAATGGAAAATTTGTGACACTGGGAAATTGCAATCTCCTATTGATCTTCTACACGAGAGGGTTCAAGTTTTTCCAAATTTGGGCAAACTTCAGAGAGATTACAAACCTGCTCCAGCCACCATCAAGAACAGGGGCCACGACATTATAGTAACCCCATTTTCAATTCGAGGATAACTCTTGCACAGTTTTAGATACTCGTTAACAGGTTTTTCAATGGAATTATGATGTGATGAATTGTAAAATTATGTTTGTGTTGTGTTTTTCATTTGGCAGGTTCATTGGAAGGGATATGCAGGGCATATTAACATAAATGGAACTTATTACAAGCTAATACAGTGCCATTGGCATTCACCTTCGGAGCACTCGGTGGACGAAGAAAGGTCAGTTTGGTGCACACGATCCATAAGAACATGCTCGTTCGGGTCTTTATGTGTTATGTTCACTCAAATTTGATATGCAGGTTCGAGCTGGAGCTGCATGCAGTCCATGAATCAAATGATGGAAAGTTGGCTGTTATTGGGATTTTATATAAATCTGGCCGCCCAGATCCCTTGCTTTCAAAGGTTTAACATGTTTAACATGATGTTTAATCGGATTGCGTATGATCGCGAATGAGTTTTTAATTTGCGATTCGTTTTTTTTTCTGGTAGTTGATTCCCCACATAAAGACGATAGGTGAAGAGGAGATAGATTTGGGAATCTTAAACCCTGGAGACATTAAGTTTGGAAGCAGAAAGTATTATAGATACATTGGCTCTCTTACTGTGCCACCTTGCACTGAAGGTGTCGTCTGGACTATAGTGAAGAAGGTTCTCTAGACTCTCACCATCCTTTAAACTGCGCGTCGTTTTAACTTTTAACTTTTTAATCACGGTTCCTTCTGTTGCATTTATACGTTGTGTTCGTCTATCACAGGTGAGGACAGTCTCAAGGGAGCAGGTCAAAGCACTGAGAGATGCCGTTGACGATGTAAGCAAACCATGCAGTTATCTCCACTTTTTTGTTGTTATTATTATTAAAATTAAAAGGAGTTCTCTCTACCATTTTTGAAGATTAAGCGTTGATTTATCTTCGGAATTACCCAAAAAAAAATCTTCGGAAACTTCCGAGTTAATTAATAGAACACGTGCAGATGGATCAAACTCAAACGCTTCTAAAAACTCTTAAATTCTCCTTGAGTAGCTTTCTGATTCTAGTAATTTATAATTATAATTTTATATGTTGGGTGTGGAACAGGGATTCGAGGAAAATTCAAGGCCTACGCAGGAACTAGATGGAAGACCAGTTTGGTTATATAGTAAGGGACTGTAAAATATATGTAAGGTTAGAGAGAGGAAGTGAGCTTTTTGTATGGGCGTTTACGTTGTTGGATGGACCACAAATAAACCATTTTGGTATATATAATTTACAGGCCCCATCATTTTTAAGTTATTATTCAGTTAAATCAGAGATACAGTTACAGTATTTGCAGACTGATCGTACATGCAATGTTGTATGGAATAATTAAAAAAAATAGCTTTCATTAATTTCTTGAATTTGAGAAAAAAATTGGCAAACATAGGGTTGATTTATTTGGATTTGTCTGGTAATGTTGACAGACGACAGAGAAGGTATTTTTACAAAACAAACCAAAGCTAAGGTCATATCACTATCTCAGAACTTGTTTACATGCAACATTTAAACACAAGGAAAGGAGGTAAATTACATGCAGTTTAAAAGGCCAGGAAGTAGTAATCACAAAGGCAAACCAATACTTTCTCTAGGCGATGAGGAATGGCAGAACAGTCAGCATAAACGACTCATAGGTGAATGTAGCAGAACCAGAGTAATTGGTATCATTCTCCTTGAATTTTTCGGTTAGTCCCTGAAAGTCACATAATTCATGGTGAGAAAATGCATACTATCTTCAGAAGTTAACAACATTGGTGATTATTAAACCAACACAAGTCATAATGCACAGAGCATCCTCCTATTGTTGGAAGTTCAATTTGGTTCTAATCATGGAATTGGGTGCCATTCCATATAGAAACAAACTTATGAATAAAATGTTAAACATCACATCACAAATTGACAATCCAGGATGAATGTATAAGAGATTTTTCAAGGTGTCATTTTATCTGCAAGTAATCTGACTAGGTTAAAATTAGGTGTGATTCTGGAGGTCACCTGAACAGTAAGACAGCACCTGCATTAGCAAACAAGGGAAACGGGAAAAAAAATCAGTCATCGTAAGTAAATATCCAACCGGTAAAAAAATGGACAAGTATATGGAGCAAAGTCATACTCAATGAAATTGTCATATTCAATAGCCTTGCTTTTTCCCCCAGTTTTGTCAAACTTGGAGACAAGCAAATCCAATACCATAGGTGAAACAGCAAACCCCATGCTCAGTAGTGCCTCCCTCAACTCAGATGAATCGATTTTGCCACTCCTGTCCCTATCAAATCTCTCAAAAATGGACTGCAATGACAATAATTCAGAATTCAGAATGTGAGTAAAAGGAACACGGAAAATTTCGAAATAAGATTTACAGAGACGAAAGTACCCTCCAGTTCTGAAGATTGTAATATAAAGAAGTGAATTCTTTTGGTCCTGCATTAAAATTACCAGAAAGGAAGAAAATGTAAATAAATTCAAAATACCAGATAAATAATATTATAAGGACTATAAATAAAAATACTAGTCGTATCTAAGAAACGATGATCAAGTGATAAATCTACGAACAGACTGCCAAGCCAAACACATGCCTTAACTCGTAAGTTTTAAACCAACCAAACAGCGTAGCGCAACAAGTGGATTCCATTCCGCCCATAGTAAATAGGGGCCCGCATAAACAGCCCCAATTGAAGTCGATATATCCATATCTATATATTATAGGTAGCTATAAATATGAAAAATATTTATAAGGGGAAACTTTTAGTTGAAAAAACAACCTCGAGGTTTAGGTGACCAAATCAAATCCGCGCAATTTATAAAAACGTTTGGGCCTTCTGGGCCCTATTTTCACGGCCGTAAGAAAACAGATAACGCCCTCACCGCTCAGTATTACCCAAAAGGCAAAAAATCAAAAAACAGATAAGAGGAACAAAGCGCGGCCGTTTTGTACATTTTACATGCGGTTGCATGCTGACCCAAGTAAAAACACAACCCACCGCCACGTGTCGAAACGGATACCCGCCGCATCCGCCGGGGATCTTCTATACTGACGATCCCTCGGGTCGGCGAGGCCGCAAAGTTTAGAATCACATGCCGGAGAAAATTCTCCCCCGGCTTAATTTATCGGAACATTTCATATCCCCGATCCGAATTCCACAATTCCCTAATCAATTTAAGAAAAAAAAAAGAAAGAAAGATAAAATGTCAGTGAGAGTACCAATCTTCCTGACGTTGGCGTTGGTAAAGTGATACATGAGAAGACGAACAGTCCTCAAACTGAAGCTCTGATTGTAGGAGGAGAGCGCCATCTGCAATTCCTTGTCGTCGATCACTCCACTGCCGTCTTGATCTGCAATTTGGAAGCAGGCAATCACACTAGGATCGGTGCCAGGAGGGAACGCCGACGGTACCAGCGTCGCGAAAGGGATTGAGTACGAAGGCGCCGACGACGGCGGGTAGCCTCCGCTGCTGCTGCTGTGGCTTTGGTAATTATCTTTTGGGGGTTTCTGACCAGATGGCGCGTAGGGTGCAGCGTAAGGAGCGGCGGCCGGGGCATAAGGGTTACCTTGGCCATGTGGTGGTGGAGCTGCGCCGTATGGGTTGGCGGAATAGGGTGGCGCTGAGCCATATGGTTGGCCTGATGGCGGCGCGCCGTATCCGTAACCGGGGGGCTTGTTTGGATATTCAGACATGATAGGAAGGGACTATGCTTATAATGATGTTGACTCGAAAATGAAAATCCTTTATCTTAGCTTTGTATTTATAGGTGACTTGATGGGACGGGGGCCTGTTTAGTTTGATTTCAGCTATGAATTAAAAAAATGGAAAAACGTTTCCAAGCCACCTTAGCCGCAGCCTGCAGTCTGCATGGTTGTTTGAAAGGTTAGTGACTCTTTTTTTTTTTTTTAGCTTAGCGTTTTATTTAATCCAATTCAATGAAATCAGCAAAACTTGTGACAACTGGCAAGCTTGTCTTTTTTAAAAAGAAAAAAGAAAATCGACGGTACGGTCGACTCGTTAGATCCGAAGTCTGCCAATATATACATTTTTTAAAGAAAAAACTGCTTTAAGAAGCATAGTATTCATTTTCAATGGACTCCGCGATTTTAAACGAATAATAATTTATATAATAATATTTAAATAATGCAATTTGTTCTATAGTTTACTCCCTCCTGTCCACAATTCAGTGCTATTGATGATTCGATCTGTAAGACATTTTATGGTTTTACTAGGTCATATGTTCTCATTCTCATTGGTATATTGGTTCATGTGGGTTAAGTAATTGTACTAGAAAAAATATAAGTGTTACCGGTGGATGATGATAAAATTGAAAAATAAATCAACTTTTTACGAGACTCAAGCACGGTATATGTTGGGGAAGTTTTGTACACAAATTTTTATAAATGCTATAGTTTGATTTTAGATATATAGATTTTTAATCTGTTGCTTGTAATAGCTAAACGTGCAAGTGATAATTCAAATTTTACTCAGTTAGATTGTAAATGGCAAATTTATTCTGCTACACTCAATTTTTTGCGATGGTTATTTCAATCTACCTTGTACTTTCTGCTTAAGCATGTAGGAGTATTAAATTAAAATTCGTAACAGATATAGCAAATTATACTCTTGCAATGCCGAGTTTACTTTGCTCGTGTGTTTCTTCCCACCTGCCCTACATTCACAACGAAAATCTAATTGATTAATTGATCATCAATTACTCACCCAGTATTTAATATAAGATATAATTATGAAATTGATCTTAATAATATAAAATTAATTTTTTATATTTATTAATTTATTTATAAATTATTCTATTGATACTCTTTCAATAATAATAAAGTAAGGGGGGAGAGTTAAAAAAGATGATTAGAGTATTTAAAAAAATATATCATATTAATTAATTTAATTTAATATAATTAAATTAATAAATAAGTCATGTATTAAAATATTAATTAACTAGTTAAAGTTAATACCGGGCCTTTTCTTTTGTTGGGCTTCTAAGACGCGGTTGCTGGGTAGTCTTTTTTTTTATGATAAAAAACAACGAATCTGTTGAAGCAGGCCAAAAAAAAAAAACGCCACATGACAGTTGATACATCTCGAGGACCTTGTCCACGTGTCGCTCTCGTCTCTCCGTCCGTTACCGCTAAATCCCGTTTGTGCTGAACTGGATGCGCAAATTCCTGCTCCTGATAAGTGGAACTTCAAATCCCCATTCGTAGCCCACGTTAAGAAAATGTCACCCATCCGGTGTACGCTAGCACACTTTGATGCTGCGTGCACCGCCTGCGTCTTCGACCCTTCTCTCCCCCTTGCTACCCCCTTATCCCACGCACTACCACTCCATTCCCTTTTCTTCCACCATACTCCTTTTAGGGCTGTCGAGGAACTTCTCTTCCTCCTTCTGCCGACCTCTTCCTTCATGACTTTCCAGAGAATTAGGGTTTCTCCGGTTAAGGTTACCCTCACATTGTAATCGCGTCATACCGCATGGATCACAGAAAGCAATCCAAGGACTCGCTCTCCTACTCTAGTATTTTCAATCTCGAGGTTTGTCGTTCTGGCCTTCCCCATTCTCTCGTAACTTTCATATTTTACACCGAGTTATTATGTTATATGCTTTCCTGAACTGCCTTCTTAAAACTGGAGGTTTTATATTCCTGCATCATGTCTCCAGACTTGTTTACTTTTTAATTTTATCGCTCCTGGTGGATTACTAGAGTTTTGCATAATTGATTCTAAGTGTGGTTAGCTTTTTATATTTTCTAAAGCCTATTTTCCCGCGAAATATTATTACGGCTCTTTATCTTTTGTCTTTCCTGTTGCATTGTTTTGTAGTCTTTGATGAATTTTCAACTTCCACAACAAGATGATGATTTTGATTATTATGGGAATAGTAGTCAGGATGAGAGCAGAGATAGCCAAGGTAGGCATTACTTTTTTTTCTTTTTGTTGGTCTTCAAAGATTCTTTACCTAGTTGGATTTTATGCACGCAAATGATAGTTCTATTGTACAAGTTTTCTCCACTGTATAGCATGCGGATGAATTTTGGAGAACCAGAGCTTTAACTCGTGTATATTTGCACCCTGTATTTTTGCAATACTTCCATGGATAGGTAGGGCAATCGCAAATCACAGCAATGGGAGTAAGGTAAATTTGCTGAAGAAGAGGAAGTGGTCTCAAAACAGTGACGACGAAGACAAGGGTAATTTTTGTGCAACGCACATGACTGAGGAGCGATACCGATCAATGCTTGGGGAACATATTCAAAAATACAAGAGGAGGTATAAAGATACCTCATCTAGTCCTGCCCAAAATCGTGTTAGTGCTCAACTTCTTAAAAGTAACACAGGTTTGAAAGCGCGGAAGTTAGTGAATGAGCACCGAGGAGGAACACATGCTCTGGAGACTACACCTGAGTGGCCTAATGATATTAATCCCCAGAAACCTGTAAACTACCGTGACGCAGGATTCAGACAGCAATATGGACCTGATAGGTTTAATTTTTCTTCCCTGATGCCTGGATAGTGTTGGAGCATTTGGAATGTGCAATGTTATTTATGACTTAATGTTGTATAAAATCATCATCACCATCGTTTTCTTTTACTTGCAGAACTATCTACGAACCGGCTTCTTTAGATATTGGAGATGGTGTTACTTACAAAATTCCTCCTACTTATGATAAGTTAGCAGCAATGCTGAACCTTCCAAGTTTCTCAGATATCCGAGCTGAGGAGTTTTACTTAAAAGGCACCTTGGATTTGGGATCCTTGGCTGCAATGATGGCTTCTGATAAGAGGGGTGGGACTAGAAACCTAGCAGGCATGGGGGAAACCTTACTTCAATATGATTCACTTCAGGCACGATTGAAGGCCATGTCAGCTTCTAATTCACCTCATCAATTTAGTCTGAAAGTATTTGATATTGGTTTGAATTCTTCCATCCCAGAGGGAGCTGCTGGAAATATTAAGCGATCTATTTTGTCTGAGGGTGGTGTATTGCAGGTTTATTATGTCAAGGTTTTAGAGAAAGGTGACACATATGAGGTATGTGTGGGTGTTATAATATTATGGGAGACCTTTCTCTTCAATTCTTACTCCCCCTCTTTTGCTGATCTTTATTTCTTCACTTCTGCAGATCATTGAAAGAAGCCTACATAAGAAGCAAAAGGTAAAGAAAGACCCTTCTTTGATTGAGAAGGAGGAAATGGAAAGAATTGGTAGAGTCTGGGTAAATATTGTAAGAAGAGACATACCAAAGCATCATAGGTTTTTTACTGGTTTCCATCGAAAGCAACTTGTTGATGCCAAGAGGTTCTCAGAGAACTGTCAAAGAGAGGCATGTTGTGTTTCCTGCCATTTGCACATCTTTCATCTGTTTTATTATGGATTGGTTTCTGATACGTATCATCAAGTTTTAACTCTAAATCCCGTGATCTGATATTTTACTTGTATGGATATCCTTCTCTTTCAGGTCAGAATGAAAGTGAGTAGATCACTTAAATTCATGAAGAGTGCACCCATCCGCACCCGAAAACTAGCTAGAGATGTCTTGCTGTTCTGGAAACGAGCAGATAAGGAGATGGTACTATTTGTTTCCTTTCTGAATATATTATAATGCCTCTTATTATAAAAAACTTAAAAAAGAAAAACATTGTTTTAAGAAGCTTCTTTATAATGGTGTATTTTCAGTGGAAAATAATCATACCTGCAATTCTTAGGATCCTCCTTCCTGATGAACACTAAGTATTGTGTATTTTAATCTGTAATGTTATGCACCCTTCACAGTTGTGAATTTAATCTGGTGCCTGAACCCGAATGGTGAGGTGGATCTTGAGACTCAAATAAGAAGAATTGGACTTTGTTTATTTGTTATTGCACTTTGTTATGTATAAAAATATTGTTTATTTGGTGGGCACTGATCTGGTGATTGGAATTTTAATTTGAAATTGAAGATTGTCATGCTTTTGTAAATTTTACTGTACATCGATTGGATTGGACTTGGATGCGCCTTTAATTGCTATTTTCACTCATTATAGGCAGAATTGAGGAAAAAAGAGGAGAAAGAAGCTGCTGAAGCTTTGAGGCGTGAACAGGAGCTTCGAGAAGCAAAGAGGCAGCAGCAAAGGCTGAATTTCCTTATACAGCAAACTGAGCTATACAGTCACTTTATGCAGAACAAGTTGAACTTACTGCCCTCTGATGCTTTACCTACAGTAGATGAAAAAGCAGATGATCAAGATGCAGAACTTGGCTCTTCAGATGCTGGGCCTAGTGAGGAGGAAGATCCTGAAGAGGCTGAACTGAAGAAGGAAGCTATGAAGGCTGCTCAAGAAGCTGTCTCTAAGCAGAGAAAGTTGACGAGTGCTTTTGATAATGAATGCTTGAGGCTGCGTCAGGCTGGTGAAACTGATGCACTTTCACAGGAAGTTGCAGGAGCAAGTAACATTGATTTGCAAACCCCGTGAGTTCTCTTTGTCCTTCCCACTGTTCAGAACACGGACAAATACGTGTACACATATATGGACATGTATATGTATTTGCATGTTTCTGTGTTAATTTTTATCCAGATGGCATTGGTGATTATGATATTAAGCGATAATGTTGAGTTATAAGTGAATTGTTTGATGTTCTGATGCAGCTCAACCATGCCTGTGGCATCAACAGTTCGGACACCGGAAATGTTTAGAGGCTCTCTTAAAGAATATCAGCTAAAAGGTCTTCAGTGGTTAGTTAATTGTTATGAGCAGGGTCTGAATGGTATACTTGCTGATGAAATGGGACTTGGAAAGACCATTCAAGCCATGGCTTTTTTAGCCCATTTAGCTGAGGTAACCAGTCAACCTTGTGTTTTTGAGCATTCTGATGACTTTAATTTAACAATTTTTCCCATGCAGGAGAAAAATATATGGGGACCATTTTTGGTTGTTGCACCTGCATCAGTATTGAACAATTGGAATGAGGAACTTGAGCGCTTCTGCCCTGAAATGAAAGCTCTTCCTTATTGGGGTGGGCTTCATGAGCGGACAGTACTTAGGAAAAGTATTAACCCAAAGGATCTTTATCGTAGGTAATCTTCATTTCATGCCTTGTACATTCACAAGTTATTTGAACTGGTTGCTTGGTTTCCTTTCTACACTGCCTGCCCCAGGGTGGGATGTTTCTGCGGTTCAGTGACTGAAAGATAGATTATGGTGATAAGATAAACTCCCTAGAGACTCAGTTGATTTGCTTCATAAAGGAAGAAAATATAAACTAAGCAAAGGTTTTGTTTCCTGTTAGAAGAATTATATCTGCATTCAGCTTCACAATGTCTCTCGTTTATTATCGGATATGTTAGTAAATATTCGAAATGCAAAGATGACATATTTTGAGAAAAATTCAACAAGATTTTAATTTATCTGAATTTTTTAGGTACAGTTGCTTGGCCTTATTTCGGCATTCAGTTCCCTAAATCTCTTTTATTTAATATCTTATATGCGAGTGAAGTTCCGAAATGGCACAAATGACCATGAGTAAATCTCAGACAAGATGATTTTAATTGGTCTGAATTTTTTAATAGAGTAACTTGGAGAATGCTGAAATTTGGCACCCAATAATTCCTTGTCCAAGCTGTAGGGAAAGTGAAACGTTTTATTTTAAACGTCTCGAAATGCTGGTTCTTGTTTTGTTGAAGATGAGGAAGATAAGTAGTTGCCATCCCCTATTACATGGTGGGGTGAGTGTGGCATCCAGAAGTAACAGAGGACGACTGTGTTCTTTGTGCGTTTTTAGTTTGGTAGCAATGCATTGTTCATCTGCATAGATGGCATCTTCTTGGCTTTCATGTTTAGGAGCTGTGATTTGAGGTTAACGGGTTGACACGATATTCTTAACCCTGCCATATATCTTATTCTCTGTGTAACTGATCTTTCTGGTCTTTTTATCTCTAAGATGACTATAGTTAATATTCGTTTCTTGTTTACCAGGGAAGCGAAATTTCACATTCTCATTACAAGCTACCAGCTACTAGTATCAGATGAGAAGTTTTTTCGGCGTGTGAAATGGCAGTACATGGTATTGGATGAAGCCCAGGCAATTAAAAGTGCAAACAGGTTCTAATTATATTATGAATCCGGGTTGTTTAAGTGAATGACATATATCGTCATTGTTTCTACTGAATATTTTGTTACAGAATAAATGTGGGAATGAGAGAAAGATAGAACCGAGAGGGAGACGAGAGAATTAGGAGGAGTTTTATTCCGTTTTATTCCTTTCAACCCATTATTATTCTCATAACCTAATTACAATCTACCCAACCCCTCATATTTATAAGCCTATGGATTAACTCCCTCCACTAATCCATTAACCAACTTCACTAACTAATCTCAACTGTAACTGTCGTTTTTATGATTATACAACATATTTCCTTAAAAGAACACTGTGATTAGTTGTTTATTTGGATTGCATTGCTGAACGTGTATAATTTGTTTTATATTAGTTTGCTTGTGATGATTAAGATATTTGACGTTGTATTGTCATGTGTGTGGTGATTACTGCCTCTAAGATTCATTTTAGTACTATTCTCTTGTGTAAATAATTCAATATCTGTGATCTGACAGTATAAGATGGAAGACACTCCTCAGTTTTAATTGTCGGAATCGCCTGCTGCTGACTGGTACACCAATTCAAAATAATATGGCAGAATTGTGGGCTCTTCTGCACTTCATTATGCCAACTTTATTCGATAGCCATGAACAGTTTAATGAATGGTTTTCAAAAGGGTATTTTCTGTTCATTTTAGTTGGTTGGATTTTTTTGACAGTGTAACTGTGGTCTAAGAGTCTTTTATGATTACATGCTAGAATTGAGAACCATGCAGAACATGGAGGTACTTTGAATGAACATCAACTTAACAGATTGGTAAGTTTGTATTTCTGTTTAATATCTGTAGTAAGCTGATGTTTGAAATTTATTATTGCATCCTCTACTGTTGTGGAAAAGTAGGAATTGAGCTAATATTTTTTCTATATTATTGAGTCTCATTTGTAATTATTGCTTTGTTCTTCGCGTTTGAGCTGTTTTTGTTTAGACTCCCATGAACTTTTTTTTTTAAATCCTTTTGACTTATCTCTTGGTCGTTCTTATCCTGACAGCATTCTATTCTAAAGCCTTTCATGCTGCGGCGAGTTAAAAAAGATGTAGTATCCGAACTGACTAAGAAAATAGAGGTTACAGTGCACTGCAAGTTGAGTTCTCGGCAGCAAGCTTTCTATCAAGCAATCAAGAATAAAATATCTCTTGCTGAGTTGTTTGATAGTAATCGTGGGCAGCTCAATGATAAGAGAATTCTGAATTTAATGAATATTGTTATTCAACTAAGAAAGGTAGACAGTTCATTAAGTGGATGTTCTCTTATGAATTTTGCATTTATCAGTATATTAATAAAGACAAGATACTTTGTTTTAAGCATCTGAGGTTCCTCCCCCCGCCTCCCCCTCTTTTTTTTTTTCTATTTCCTCTAATAAATAATGCTCTTCAAACGTGACAGGTTTGCAACCATCCAGAGTTGTTTGAGAGGAGTGAGGGAACCACATTCTATAATTTTGCAGAGATTCCAAATTCCCTTCTGCCTCCTCCATTTGGGGAGTTGGAGGATGTATACTATTCTGGGGGTCACAATCCAATATCATACAAGGTACGGCATAAAAACCTTTCTATTCTTCTGACGAATTAAATCTCATCATTCTTTATTCTTCACCACCCGTCTCCTCTTTCGTTTTTCTTTTTCTGCCTGATGCTGCTCTCTTAAATTTTAAAACACAAGCAAGATACTATTATAGTATGTTTGGTGCCATCAAGCTTATGTTGTGTAAACTGTTCCAAATGATTTTTGTGTCTGATTAACTTCAGAATCGGTGACATTAATTCCATTCTTATTGAAATGTTATTGTTCCAATAAAAGAAATATGTGGTACCTTAGATAACTTAGCATTACGTGTATAACTGAAATTCCCAAAAAGAAAGTTTTATTTGTAAGGTTGACAGCAGTTGGCTTGAGGTTAAGAGGTACTGAAGTAGGAGGAAGAAAAGTGATAGAGAGTAGATAAATGCTATGTCACTAAGTTTTAATTTCTAATATAGATTTCTTTTAGGAATTTTGTTCTTGATCTATGCTTTTCTTTGAATGATTAAGTACATTTTGAATCTGATCTGTAAGCTAATTTTAATTTTAAATTGATTCTAAATTACAACTTACATTTGTGGGCCAAATAGGTGGGTCCTTCTTTCATTATGTTGATTCTAATTCTATATCCAAGTTACTGATAAAACGTGAATCACTGCCACATCTATATATCATTTTTAATGTTAGTTTTTTCCTCATCTTTTTAGGTGCCAAAACTTGTCCATCAAGAAATCATGCAAGGTTCTAAATTGCTCAATTCAACAATTGCTTGTGGTGTTAGCAGAGAATTTTTTCAAAGACATTTTAATATTTATAGCCCAGAGAATGTTTTTCAATCTATCTTCTCTGAAGGGAATAAATCAAATGCGTCATTTATTAAAAGTGGAACTTTTGGCTTTACCCATTTGATGGATTTGTCCCCGCAAGAAGTGACGTTTTCAGCTACTGGTTCTTTTATGGAGCAAGTACTGTATTCTATGGTGAGATGGGAACAGAAATTTATCAATGAAGTTGTGGACTTCGTAATAGAGACTATAGATAATGATCCTGAATACAGTTACCTTGAAAGAGGAAAAGTGAGGGCTGTCACACGAATGTTATTGGTGTCAACAAAGTCTGAGACAAAGATTTTTCAAAGAAGATTTGCTACTGGCCCCAGTCGTACCCCTTTTGAGGCATTAGTTGTCCCTTATCAAGATAGGATTATATCCAATGCAAGACTTATTCACTCAGCATACACATATATCCCTCGGACTAGAGCTCCCCCAGTAAGTTATGTTTCCTTAGCATCTAATCCTCAAGCTTGATTTTGCAAAATGATCATTAATTGATGTCTGCATTTCTTCTCTTCTTTTTAGATTGTTGCCCACTGCTCAGACCGAAGCTTCTCTTATAAAACACTTGAAGAGTTGCATGACCCGTGGGCTAAGAGATTGCTTGTGGGATTTGCACGTACATCTGAGTTTACTGGACCTAGAAAGCCCGATGGTCCTCCCCATCATTTAATTCAAGAGATTGATTCTGACCTAGAAAGCCAGCCTGCTCTTCAGTTAACCTACAAAATTGTAGGTTCGTCTCCCCCTATGCAAAATTTTGACCCAGCAAAATTGCTCACTGTAAGTGCTGTATTTTCTTTACTTTTTATTTAGCGACCCCCTCCCCCTTCACCCTCCCTGTCCTTCAACTTTCTTATTGAATTGATTTTCTAAAGCATAGTTTTCATATAGGACTCTGGGAAGCTCCAAACACTTGACATATTATTAAAACGCTTGCGGGCTGAAAATCATCGTGTTCTCTTGTTTGCTCAGATGACTAAGATGCTGAATATTCTTGAGGTATTGCTACATTTGTTACAATGTTAAACTTTTTGACTCTAATCATATCTAGAAGTCTTTAGTCTTATGTTTTAGTCACACGGGCTGCTCGATGTATAAGTTCTTTATTGTAATGGTTATGTAAGATCAGCATAGGATGAGACCTGAGTTGCAATTCTTTTCAACTAAAGCAACAAAAAGAGTTGAATGTAATGTTTTTAGGGGGAATGAGTAAAGTCGGTGGTTTGAAAGTGGAAATCTTCCCACAAGGTTTGAGAATGACTTATATGGCAGCATAGTATTGTACTACTTGTCTTGGTGCTTACAGTTTAACTTTGTTGGAGTTTTCATACTGGCTACTATTAAATTCAATTTGCAGGACTACATGAACTATAGAAAATATAGATATTTTAGACTTGATGGATCATCATCTATTCAGGACCGCAGAGACATGGTTAGAGACTTCCAGCAGAGGTAACATCTTGCCATCTTGCAGGGATACCCTATCCTAGTGAGGTTATTAAACGTTTATGCAGTTGCTTATTGAAGTGTAACAGAGGAATGGATAAAATGGAAAAAGAAAAGGGAATTCAAGTTAAATATAACTGTGAAGGCCGACTGTAGGATAGATGGTTCAAGAGGAATCACATTTGATGCTACCAGTTTAGCAGCAGATACCTAGGACATCAATCTCTCCAGATCAGCTTCAAAATAAAAATACATAATTCAGAAAGTTGACTGAGACAAATAACATATTCTAACATAACGACTTCTAAATGAAATTAAATCATGTGCACTCTTAACACTTACGATATTTGTAATTTTATGGTTGCAGGAATGATATTTTTGTGTTCTTACTTAGTACAAGAGCTGGTGGATTGGGTATCAACTTGACGGCTGCTGACACAGTAATCTTTTATGAGAATGATTGGAATCCCACATTGGATCAGCAGGCAATGGATAGAGCTCATCGATTGGGTCAAACAAAAGATGTTAGCTTTCTCTTCCTCATTCCCCCTCCATGCTTATGCATTTGATAATGATTAAATGAGTGTTGCACTAATGTTTGAGACAAATCAATATTGGTGCTCCATGTCGAGGAAGGAAAATTCAAACTTTTCCCTTTTTCTTTGCTAATGTAGAAAGAGTACTGTGCTAACTTCTTAGTTTTAACCATGTCAGTGGTTATGGATTACTGAATTAATTGGCCGGATCATGCACCTTTCCTGATTACAACGAAAGTAAAAGGTGCAGTTTTTTAGATCCAACCTATCATTGAAAAGAACAACCTGCACCCTCCCTTTACAAAATAAATAAATAAATGCACCAAGCAAATGCTTTCTCTTTGTACATTCTTTGCTTGCATACGTGCCACATTTGCTCTTTCACCTTGCTTCACTTCCTGTGATCTTGCCTCTCTTTCTGCAAGCACATAAGCTTTGATTTTTCTGGGGTATGGTAATACTCAGTTTATTTTGGTTTCAACTGATTTTATTTCATTATAAATCTTGTAGGTCACTGTGTACAGACTTATATGTAAAGAGACAGTTGAAGAGAAGATTCTTCTTAGAGCAAGTCAAAAAAGCACTGTACAGAACCTTGTCATGACTGGTGGTGGTTCTGGTGATGATATTTTAGCTCCTGAGGATGTTGTATCTTTGCTTCTGGATGATGTGCAGTTGGAGCAGAAATTCAAGGAAATTCCTCTTCAGGTTGGTTGTGAATCTGGTCCCCAGTGACACAAAATGTTAATTATTGTGACCACCAGTATGGGAAGGCAAAAGAAGAATGCTCAAACCAATTTTGAGAGATCCTGATTATATTTCACCTCGTTTTATACTTTCCAGGTAAAGGATAAGCAAAAGAGGAAACAAACTGTGAAGGGTATACGGGTAAATGAAGATGGTGATGCGTCTCTGGAAGATCTAACAAACTCTGGAGCGCAGGGCCCAGATAATGATATTTCTTTTGACCCAGAGGGATCAAAGCCCAGTAATAAAAAGGTAACCTGATAATTTATGAGTAGATGCTGCTGGTGCTCAAATCTTATTTCAAGTGGGTGCATGATGAGAAATTTATATAGGAAGTTTTGTTTCTCATTTACTGGGGAAGGATTTGATGCATGAGGCATTAGGAATTAATGGTTAATTAGATTGTACTTCATTCCAGCGAATCACATTTCAAGTGAGTATAAACTTGCAGAGAAAAGCTGCCTCTGAGAAGCAAATGGCATCAAGGGCAAGGAATTTTCAAAAGACGAATGAGTTGATGGACTATGAGTTGTATGATGCTACTCAAAATGCTGATCCAGCGGTCCAGAAACCCAAGAGACCAAAGAAGGCAAGGAAAGTTGGGAATGACAAGTTTAACGGCTCTTTTACTGGTACAGTCAATATATTCCCAGAGCAGACCCAATAGGCACTAGTTCCACGTGATTTTAATAATGGAGGTTCAAAGGCAGTAAGAGGGTACTTCTGTGAGTTGTAGGTTGATCTACTACACATTACAGTATATCCTTTATTTTGTGCATAGTGAATAATACTCTAGTGATAGGGTTAGATGTTAGATTCATATATAAGATCATAGATCCGCCCCGCTTCAACATTGTCGGGACAGACTAGAATATCCTTGTTAGTTATATTATTTTTTGCCCTTATATAAAGACGGGGGGCAGTAATATATTAAATAAATAATCTACATAAAATTAATTTCAATTATTTGAAAATTTGCACACACAAAATCACACTTATTTGAAATTCCATTGTTATGTGAGTGAATTTTAGGAAAAGACTATCAAGAACTCAATTTCTTAAGCTTCCTATCAAGATTTCTGTCTTCATAATATCACCTAAGTCTCAAATTGAAAATACATCTCTTGATCCAATTCTTGGCAGTCATGGTCAATTGCATTTTTCCATGTGAACTAAACTGAAAGGAAGTTAGATTGGAGGACTAAAGGTGCACTTTTACCTAGAAAGAAAGAAAGAAAACTGCGCTGTACTGTAATAGCATCATGAAGCATCAATGGACCATGGACCATAATTCCACATAGCCAGGGTCCAGTGACACTAGAAAGGATTGCACGTTACTTGCATTTTCGTCAACATAAGGGGTCTCAGTAACAGGTTCGGGTATTCCATGACATCACAAAGACAAACCGTGAAGAAATGGCTTATCATTTGCACACTGCTATAGCTTGTGTTTTATCCTAACACGTACTCCTTTTGGGTTCGCCAAAGCAGTGTCTGTAATTACCTAAATCCCATTTGAACCACAATATAAAAAAGTAGCATAGCAGAAATGGGGTATCACTCGTTAACGTCTAAGTTTCAACCAAAAGTAAATTCAACAGCCACCGAGTATACGAGTTAATTGTTCCAACAAAGGTCCTTTTGCCATTCTGTAATATTTTTTCACGTTGTACTGCTTTGCAATGGCCCTCAAATTGCTCAATGTCAAGTTTTTCAAGCTCACAGGTACCAAAGCTGAGGTCTTATTATGAGGATCGACTGAGGAGAGGGACCAACTATTCTGAAGATCTTCATGGTTTCCATTGTCCACTGCAACCGCATTCGATTTTGATAAATCCACGGTAACAAGTGAATTTTGTATTCCTGTAGTGACTGGCAACTCGCAAATATTTCGTTTCTTTTGCAACTCTGAAAATTTGCTGTCATAAGGAACAATAGCATATTCAGTTTCATGCTGTTCCGGTTGCATTGTTCTTTTAGCAACCTTGCCGCTCAGCGAATCAACTAAATTGGCACCATCATTGCTGGTTCTTGACTTCCGTGGTCTCTTTTGTGTAACCTTCGAGGATGAATTTGAAATGAGTTCCACAGGATTTTCACCCGGTTCTCTAGCAAAAAGTGCATCTGATTCCATTTTCCTCTTTCCCAGATGTTTTAGCCTACTGGGCTCACTTATAATGGACTTCCCGAGGTTAACAGTAGGCTCAGGCTTATGGCATAGCACTTCTGATTTCCCTTTGTCATTCAGCTGAAACCCGGTAAATAGGGCACTTTTGGTTTGCATCTCTAATATTGAACTCAAACCAGAACTTTTGGCATTAACAAGGCTAGCACTCTGAAAGTTCATTACATGCAGCGAACTTTTATGGTATGATTCAGGAGCAGCAAGACACAATTTTTGAGCACTATCAACTTGAAGAGGATTTATTCCCTCAAAATCATGAGTTGAAGCAACCTTGGATTCTATCTTGCAATCTCCTTGTGCCGTTTTTGGAGCAAAATCACTTGGCATTTGATCAAAATTAGAATTTTCACTTTTCACTTGTTGTGAGGCACATAAATTGGAATCAAGACGCTCATGTGTAGTGACATCTTTGACAGTTTCACCTTCTTGCTGCAAAATATAAGAAAAAGTGGACAACAAACCCTGATGAAAATAAAACTCAAATAGACTGCTATCAATCCAAGAATTTAAAAATGATTAAAAGAAACAAGAGGGCTTTTTGCACCTTGACTTTTTTCAGAACATTTTCCTGGCCCTCAGAAGAAACAGAATTCAAGATTTGACCTTCGTCTGTTGTAACAAGTTGGCTTCTTCTGACTTCCTCATTCACTAAAATTTTTAAATCTGATGTTCCCAGTAAATTCATTCCATCAGAAGGAGCGGTTACACTCCTAATAGCCCCAAAATCAGCACTTCTCGGAACAGTTTTAGCAAGCAGTTCCTTAAAAGAATAACCAATGTCAGGATCTATGGCAGGTCCACTGAGTGAGACATACAAGGAAAATCCAGTCAAAAGATTAAACGCGCCAAACTGAAGTATAACCAAAACAGATTTAAAGAACCCTACATAAAATAGATAAACACCATGGAGGTTTGCTTCAGAATTATAATGGAGCCTAAATAATAGGCAAGTTTAGGCCTCCACAGCAAAAGCAAGACACATATAAGAATAAAACAAGACTTGCATCGCAAACTAAAAGAAGACAAACAATCTAAGAGAGCCACAACGGCCTCACCCATTTACTGGTATGTATTCTCTTTTCTTTCGCTTTTGAAAACTGAAAACAGGTTCATAGCGTCAGGCTATAGGCTGCCAGTACAAGGTTTTTTTGTTTTTTTTAACGCTGAATGCATAGCCACATGAGGAATACTTGATTGTTTCTTCTTATTGGACAAATTGATAGTATCGTTATATAGTGAAGGGGGAGTACGCAATATCAACAGTTGACATCTGATAATTGACAAACATAACAGGGCTCAACTTCAAATCATTAGTTACTATCATGACCTAAATGTCAGAGGGGTTGAACACTAGTATTATCCCAGATGGTGGATTCAATATTTGGCTCTTCCAGAAAAGAAAAAACTTCAAGATGGCCATAATATCTCAAAAATATGGTTCAATAATGTTGAGTTTTTGGAATTAAAATTGACACATTCACTTCCAGAATTTAGAAAGAAAATTTTCAATATTATGAAGCGCTATGCAGTCCAAAGCATCATAAAATCAGGGAGTGCATAATCTTGTAAAAGATAGTCTGTAAGAATTCAAATCTGATTAAAGAAGCATGACAAGAAGACAGCAAATCTTAAAACTGGTGGGCATAAATATAAGAAAAATCGTTTTAATTCAATTTCAAAAAATTATGATTCACAATTCTTATTATTGGGAAAACGAAGAAATTTCATTGTTCAAACCTGGCCACAATTATCTTGACAGTAGTCTCCTAGTGTAGCCTTTAATATTTCATCAAGGGTCCCAGCAGGCTCGTTTCGTAATAGTAGCTGAAGTCTATCATTATCAGCCTGATCATTCTTTAAACTCCTTATTGAGACATCAAGCCAGTTGATTTTCTCAGTCAAAGCATTACAACATATTTCAGGCCAATTTTGAAAGTTCGGCCCAGACTAATTCATTCTGCAGACAAAAGAGATCCTTTTCAAGTTGTTCAATTTCAGCGTCATCCTTTGTTATCAGATTTTTTAAAGCCTGAATGCAAGATTTCTCATTCAAGGCATCTTCTTCCATTATATCTGAAAGGAAAAACAAAACTCAGTAAATGCAGGCGAATGATTAGTGTGTGTGTGTATCAAAGCAGGGCCAAAGATATACAGGGGGGGTAAAGGAACAAGAAATTACCATGCTCGCAATCGAAGTAAAAGCCATATTGCCTTCCAAGATGCTCAGAGTTATTACTGTCGTGCACAGCTGAGAACAGAACGATTACATGCAAATTATTATGAAATAGAAGACTTACGTACAACCCAGAAGACGAGTACTTCACATTGAACATTGATCGTACAAAACCAAAGAGACAAGATATAAAGAAATAGGAAACCTTCATCATACGGTGAACTCCAAAGATCCCACCCCATGGATTTTGAGTATATCCTGAAATGAAACTTATAGCAACAAAGCATGTCTCAATTCCATGCAACTTAACTATTCGTCAACAATAGATGCCAACGTAGTAAACATGTAGATTGAATGAAGGGGGAAAATGCAATGCAGGTAGCTATATTAGAAATAAAATAAAATAAAAAAATCAAAGCGTATAGAACGAACATTTTTTAAAATATCGGAATATCTGGAAAATAGATGAATAACGGGGAAAATATAGAATAAATAATTCAACGTCTTCAGTAGAGATTAGTATCACATCCCTCCCCCACACCACCCCTAGCAAGAACCCAGGAAAGGTAACGAGAATAGCAACCATATTGCAAATGGTGAAGAAGAAAGCTGGATTAGCATGTTTGAGGAAATTACAAAGAACTGTCCAAGAATGCTACCGATAACACAATATCGCAGTATAATAACATCAGGAACAAGAAAAGAGAGAGTTTTAAACATATGAAGGGACTTACAATTACTGTGCTCACCAACCACGCTTACGGACATTAAATAATTAAGTATTAAGAACTTCTATCATTCTGTCGACCACAAGTACTTAAAACAATAGATGAGCATTGGAGGCCAGTTCGACAGAAGATCAAGAAGAGAAGATAGCTTACCGAACTTCAGCACCAAGTAGACATGACGAAACTGAATTTCTTTTAAAATAAGTGTCTTCAAGAACAATAATTCATTTCCGGAAACCAGTAAGAACTAGCAATAACTCTCCAGCAATGAGTAATCGGGAATGTAGCATCCCAGGCCCAGCAATTCAACATTAAGTAGGGAAAGTTGACCGCGAATGACAGAGGAAATGAGGACGCTATGCGAGCCACGCCAATGAATTGCACCAGAGAAACTAAGAGAATGTGAGTGTCTAGGGTTTCGAGTTTCTCGAAATTCAGAGCCGAAGATAGAAGAAAAGAAAGAAAGAGTCTATGCTATTTTCAGCGGGAGAAGAAGCAGAGCTTCCCAGAAAAAGCTGTTACTGAGGGTGACAAGGACGAGCGAGGGTAAGTAGTAATAAGCGGGTTGTGATCGGGGCAAAATGGTAAAATAAGGAAGGATGACGCCAGCCCAGCGGAGATTGATTTTGTTTGGATATGGATTAACCGGGAGATCTGATTCTGGGCTGCTTTCAAGTTCTCATTTTTCAGGCAGATGGGGCCCATCACTTTAGGTACAGAATATGAATCTAGCCCAAGCTGAAGTGAATATTCTTTCAAATATTGGCCTATCGCTTAAGAAAAAAAAAAATTTACTTTATTTTTAGATCGTGATAATCCCAATTTTTTTTTAAAAACTTTTATATAAAAATAATATTATAAGGACTAGAAGTAACATATAAACTCAACAATATTAAATCAAAATATGATTATTGTAGGTGATGACGTCGCTAACGGCCCTCTGCAACTACAATCATTACCTATGTTTTTATAAAAGGAAAATTACAAAAAAAATCTAATTTAAGAAAATTATTTCTTATTACTAACAATTTTTAAAGAGTTTGACACAGAATAAAGAGAAAGGAGAGACAATTAATACTAACTCATGCAATTAAAGTGAGATATTGTTAATTAAAATAAGAAAGGCGAGAGGGCCGTATAAAGTCCATAATTGTCATACCATAGTCAAAATGCTTCCGACGTTATGCATCTGGAGAATGTATATGCATGTGTCTTCTTCTCCTCTGTCTTTTTTAAAAAAAAAAAAATCTCTTTTGAATTAAAATAAGTATCATGACAAGATGAACTTCAAATGGGAGTTCATTCTAGGTTGAAATTTACTTAAGAAATAGATTGGAAATTTGGAATAAATTTCACGTTCACCTGTTGTTGTTGCTGTCGTTTTCTTTGCCAGGATATATGGAAGTAAATCTCCTGATGAAGTTTCAATGTTTGTTTGAAGTTTTTTTTTTTTGGAAATTGAAAATTCAATGTAAAGCAGACCCATTTTACACTATATATGAATTTGTTCTTGTGCATACTGATTTTTTTAAAAAACAAAACAAAGAAAACGCATAGAATATAATAATATGCTTGCTCTATATACATGTTGAACTTCATGAACTTTATGTAGATACAAAGAATCCTATTCTAGGAGGGAAGCATGGCACGCTATAAATAATATGCATAAGGAATATTAATAAGTTTGATACGTTACATTTATAAAATATATTTTACGTTAGATACCTAACAGAAAGTATCAAATACTTATTAAATATCCTAGTCATCTAGTGATCTATGCTAGCTGGTGGGGATCAGAAGGCAATTCCTGGTAACCATCATGATGATGTTGGAGTAGTGATGAATATTTTTCAACAGGGATGCACTTGACAATAGCAGAAATTGGCATGCTGATTGCTCCAATCAAGATACTGAGTAACCAGAGTTTCCAGTTCAGAGGCACTGTGCTAGCAAGTTTCCCCAGGAATTCAACTATGATTACTTGAAATCCCACTGTTATGCAAATTGTCCCTATAAATATCCAGCTCTTAATTATGCATCTCAACACGTTTATCTTTTCTATATCTCGGCTGTTTATCTCATTGAACACCTGCCACAACAACCACCATACAACACCAAAATACGATCCTCTATATTATTTTATACTTATATGACAGTTTCAGACCCAATCCATGGATCTGGCATTAACAAGTTATATTAATCAGACTTCTATGAAGTTTTAAATCATGCCACCATACACAGCATTATTTTATAAACCTCTTATTTAAGCTTTAGGATTACCCAGATTTGTATGAACTGTATATAGACTTGGGATTTTTCAACTGAGAAACATAAATTCAGAATCTGTGTACTTACCTGGCAAAAAACAAAGGAGTTGAAGGTCAAAGTGTTTAGGACAATAGTGGCATCTGAACCGGTGATTCTGAGAAGCCTCTTGCCTTCAAAGTTGAGAATGGCAAGGACAATTAACTGATATATACTTTGTCCAATGATGTTCCTCCACATGGTTTTGGTGATAAAACTTGCCCCCTTTGGAACTGGGGGTCTTTTCATAAGCCCTTCATGAGGAGGCTCAGTGGCTAGGGCTAGAGCCCCTAGAGTGTCCATAATCATGTTCACCCATAGTAATTGCAGAGCTGTTAGTGGTGTAGATCCTGAAAGTAAAGAGGAGGAGAAGAAAAAAATATGACCTTTGCTCTTCCCTCGGACAAATCTAAAGGCTTTGAATAATGAAAATCAAAGTAAAGTTTCCTCAAGAAACAACAAACCTGTGATGCATGCAGAAACAAAGTTGATCACAAGAGCAACAACATTAACTGTTAACTGAAACTGCACAAATTTTTGAATGTTCATGTATACTGCACGTCCCCAACTGGCCACTCTCACAATTGTCTTTAAGTTATCATCCATAATGATCACATCTGCATTTTGTTTGGCAACCTGCAAGGGATAATTGCAAACCAAACAAGAGCACTCGTTCGGATAAATACAACGTAGGACATTATTAGGAATCAGCATAGCAAAAATTTCTAGAGATAGTCACAAACCTCTGTTCCAGCGATGCCCATGGCAAGTCCAATATCTGCTTCATGCAGTGCCGGAGCATCGTTGGTTCCATCGCCGGTAACAGCAACAACTTCACCAAACGTATTCCTTAAATGGGACACCAAGTTATACTTATCAACCGGTAAGGATCGTGCCATGACCTATAACAATAATCAAGCTTGTAAGATAGATGATGAGAATCTCAAACAAGATATGTAAGGGAAAAAGTTTAAAATGGAATGAGAACCTGGATTCTTGGTATCAAATGCTTGATTTGTTCAGGCGACAAGTTGCGAAATTCTGGTCCTTCTATGGCTATACCATCTTGCGTGAGGATGCCACATTCTTTAGCTATAGCCTTAGCTGTATGTATGTTATCTCCAGTGACCATACGAACAGTTGTTCCGGCTGCTAGACAAGTTTGAACGGCGTTCTTCACCTCAGGGCGCACAGGATCTTTGATTCCAACAATGGCTATCAGTGTGTAGCCAGTATCAGGGATACTCGTTTTCCCTTGGTTTTCATTTATGACTTTGAATGCCAAACAAAGAGTTCTTAAAGCTTCCGAGGCAAAATTGTTTATAACTTCAGAAACATTCTTTGTTGGTCTTCAAGAAGATCAATGGTTTCTCCATTGCAGTCAATAAATTTGTCACACATTGTTAATATTATTTCTGATGCACCTTTGCAGAAAGCTCGTGTCCCTCCTCCTTCAGGAAGATCTACAAGAACAGACATCTTCTTTCGAACTGAATTAAAAGGCACAATCTCAAGTATCCTATAATCTCTGCGCTGGGCATCAAAATCACCACCCAAAAGCAAGCCAAATTCCAATAATGCAGATTCTGTTGGTGTTCCGACTATTGAATTCTTTCCATCTCTATCCTTAACTACTTCAGAAGAAGTATTCTGAAATATAGCTTGCAAAAGGACGTTTACAACTCCTTCAGATATCTCTTGTTTTAGTTTGGCTACTCCATCACTTTCAATATTGCCTTTGATTTCCATGGCTTTTTCACATATCCATATTTTATCAACCGCCATATGGTTAGTGGTTAATGTACCTGTCTTATCTGTGCAAATAGAACTCGCTGAACCCATTGTCTCACACGCAGAAAGATGCCTCACAAGTGCTCTCTCATTCATTAATTCTTTCATTGCAAAAGCAAGACTAAGTGTCACTGCCAAAGGCAATCCTTCTGGAACTGCAACAACTATTATTGTAACAGAAATAGCAAAAAAGTTTAGCAGCTTTACTGCATCATTTGATGACCAATTAGTAATATCACCATGAATTGCCTTTTCCCCCACAAACCTTATTGTTAGCACCAAAAATGTCAGCACTGCAAAAGTTAAACCAATTTTACCAATAATTGTAGCAACTCCATTCAGTTTCACTTGCAATGGGGTCTCATCTTCTTCCCCCTCGCTCAAAGTTTCCATTAGTTTTCCCCATTCAGTCCTCATGCCAACGCTTGTCACTAACATTTTCCCTTGACCATCTTGCACTTTGGTTCCTGAAAGAAGAAATGGTTTGTCTTCTTCATGAACATTTACTGGTTCACTCTCACCTGTCAAGCTTGATTCATCAATCAACAAGTTGTATCCAGATATGTAAATCCCATTAGCTGGAACTTGATCCCCAGTTGCCAAATAAACTATATCTCCTACTACCACGTCATAGATTGAAATCTTTTGTCTTTTTCCATTTCTAATGACATGGACGAAGATTTTCTTCTTCTCCTTGTCTAAAGCCCTGAACTGTAAGGATTGTTGGTAGTCACTAACTGCAGTAACAATGACTACCAAAAATACACTGAGTGTGATTCCTAAACCATCATACATACCCCCGGGCCACGATTCAGTGGCAATCCCTACCCCAATGGAAACTACAGCACAAACCATGAGAATTATTAGGGTTAAATCATGTAATGCTTCCCATACAAACAACAGGAAGCTTCTGGGAGGTTTTTCTGTGTAACGGTTGAATCCATAAACTTGTTGCCTTGTATATGCACTGTCTTCGTTAATACCTTTGTCTACTGAAGTAGAGAGTTTCATTGCAATTTCTTTGACTCCACCGTATGTTTTCAGTGCTTCATGATCGTGGCCACGAACAATAGACGCAACCACTTCAGGATCAATGCCAAAACCAGCTTCTCTCACCTCTTCTGGTAGTTGGCGTCCAGCTACATGAGACAACGGATATATAAACGAATGGATGTAATGAACAAGTAATTAGTTCTGATTTCCTAAAGCAAAGGTGAGAGCTTTTATCATACCACTAATAAAGTGCAGTGCTGCCTTTTGAACAAAGAGAGCAACTCGAACTTTATCCTGGTTGAGTAAATAATAATACATGTAAGACATTTCACCAGGAAAAAAAAAGACTTCGTAAGAAAATAATAGAAAAGATAATTAAATAGGACCACGGCCACCATCTATAATCCTTACTTATTGCATCATTTCTATATTATATCATATAGTTCTAGGTAATATTAAAAAAAAAACTCCATGCCAAGAATTTCAACGTACGGCTTCCAACTACCCTTCTGAATTATTAGCATTTCCTCTTAGGTTGACAATATTCTCTTATATTTATCTCCCTTACGTAGTCAGCATATATCATTATTATTATTCTCTTGCTTTTGCAATATTTCCAAACTTTCTATATATGATTGCAAATTCAAGGGGGATTATTCTAGTCATGTACGTGTGCTAACTGTCTTAATTCTAATTTTGACAAGTATCATGACGAGAACAACTGAAATTTCCTTGAAGTTTCCTAGGTCGTCATTATACATACGTTCAATGTCTCAATCTACTATATATATATATTGAATACCAATTGCTTCATGGCTTGATCAGCACGCATGTAGCTTTCGATGTTACCCAAAACTCGAAGCAAATGCAAATTATGAACACAAAATCAAGTACAGCTTGATGATAAAAGATTATAATTCTCATATAACGTACCTACAAAGTTTGCCTACTTTATTGATATAATGAAAAATATATGATTTTTGTAAACAGTTGTATAATTTTTAATTAAATTACAGTCTGTGGCCATATTAGTAAAAATTATCTACTTATCTTTTTCAATATAAAATCTAATAGCAGAAACATAAGACAATAATGCGTTATATCAATTGATCCTTTATAACATGACAATGATATTTTTTTTAATGAAATGATTAAAAATATTTAAATTCATATGATAATTAAGTAAAATATAGGTACACTAAATTTTAACCACAAAAATATCGTTTTTTTTTTCACGATGAAAAATATCTCTTTAAATAAAGACAACCAGTAATAAACTCGAAATGAAACGACGTCTGACTAACATAAAGCTAAAATGACAGTTACGTCAGGATTGTATCTACTATCTACTATCTCCACAGGCAACCGCTTGGAGTCACATCATTTACCGTTGATCCAATCGGCAATTAGTATGATTTAATCAATCGAAATTAATATATTCATTTTTTATTTCTTTTACTTAAAAATAAATATAAAAAGATTATCAACTTCGATCAATATATAAATAAAGTTAAAAATTTTTGGAGAATATCATTCAACCTTGTCAAATATTTTATAGAGAAAATAATTTCCTACAAATACATCAGATACGAAAATATTAATATGAATATTTATTAAATACATTATCTAAATAGGAATAAAACTTTTGGGGTTATTTCTTTTTGCTTTTTTTTAATAAAACTCGCTTGATAAAATGTTCAAAATAAATAAGAAAGTCAATGTCAATTTCGAACAGATTCGAGGACCACCGGTCAAAATGGGGAGTACACAGAAAACTTGAACGCGTAGTACGTCCCTAATGCATACGAAATTGGAATTTAGAGGCATCGACCGAGAGAAAACTGGTTCGCGGAAGTTACAACAGCTGAAAACGCTGATGATGTCGATTTTGAAAGATCAATATCAATCTTGGAAGCCGAATATTATTGCACTCTTAACGGGATAAAGCTAGGGGAAGGGATTGATGAACAACTTCATGATATTCTTCTGACTTCAAAATTTGTCTCACAGATTTCAACACTCATTTGACCCTAGAGCACTCTCAATTCACCTTTCTTCTAAACTTACAGTCATTTACTTGATACATGAAGAGCTCCCGGATTGATTCCGAGGAAATGATCAGGTGAATAACGATATCGATTCTGTCTGTAGCTTCCAGCTAGAGACTAAAAAATGTGTATATAATTATTTTTTAAAATAAAAATTTGTTTGAAACGATATTAGATTCGAAACTAGTAAGTGGAGTAAAACAAGTTGATTTCATCTCAACAAATACTGTGTAGAAGCTAAGTATGAGCACAGAAGTTAATGGAATAACTTGGTTTTGGAAGGAGACTTATCTCTGGAGAAGCGCATGTTGAACGCGTAAGCGAGAAAAGAAAAAAGATAAAACAGAGGGAAATGATGAATAAATGGAGGGACCTGAATTTGCTTCCTTGTTTGTTGGGCTTCGGAACGTTTCTGGAGATCTGGGACCATGCGGAAGCGTCTGCGGTGGTTCTTTACTAAGGCGACGGCGGATCTCCATCGCTTCGAAGCTTCAATAGATGGTCTCTTGTGCTCGATTACGAAATCTTTCAACAGACTCTCCATTTCTGGACTCTCGGTCTCACGGAGCTTTTGCAGATTCGAAAGAAAATCTATATATATATAGTGCATTGCGCGAGCCGAGAAAGCACGTGGCCTCACGCGTCGAAATATAATAACAACAAAGCATTAATGACCACTATACAAATAAATAAATAAAATTATAAGATGCCAATTTCATTCAAGCATAATTGTGGCGGGGGAAAATCTCGTATACAAATTAATTAATTTTCATATATAATTCTATAAAAAAAATATTATATCTATAAAAAAGTAAGAATGGACGATGATGGTAAGAAAATTGTATGAATAGGAGGAATTTAATTTTAGTATTTACCTAGAAAAATAATTTTCCTTTCATGTATGTGTAAGAGGAGACTCAGTAATACCAAAGAGAATTTCCTCGTTTTTAGTGACAACCGCATGGATAAAATCATAAAAGACGACTTGAACGGCCTGACTTGATCGGCACGGAAACTCACACGGTCGTGACGGAAGTTAGAAGCAAAATAAAAAATTCTCACCAATCCGGAGTCGGTCTTCTGGCTCACTTCAGCGCATTTGCCCTCGGAACTCACTCCTGATTTGTTTTCTACTTTTCCGATGTTCAATTTTGATTCCCCGAAATTTACTGGTTTTTCCGGCACATTAATGGTATCAGTTTTTTTAGGACTCAGCAATTGATCTATGGATGGTGAGTTGCGGCGCGCGATGTTCTCAAAGATATGACAGCGATGTTGATGAAGCCTTTTCGCGAAACACTAGCGACGAAGAAGAACATCACTTTTCGTCTAGTTCCACGCCCGAGTTGCAGTTTAGGTAAAGGATTTTGAGTGAATTAATTAGTTGCTTAGGGCAGATTATATTTTTAACTGTTAAAATGCAATTTTGTTATAAATTTTTTTACTTAAGAGCACTGATTATTCAAAATTATTTTTTGAAATAATATTATGTTAAAATTTTATAAATCGTAGCAATTTTTTTACTGTTAACAAACATTAATTTTGACCATTAACACTTTGGTTTGACTGAAATGAATCACACATGGCAGGGCATTTAGTACACCACCTCATCACCACCTCGTCATCTTTTGTTCTAACCACTTCCTCCCTCTCTTCCTCGACAACATCCTTCTGTCCGCCATCTCCCATAGCCTCTCTCTCCATCCCATAAGTGCACCCTCTTCTTCCCTCAAGACGGCAACAACCTCATCTCCAACAACAACCCAGATAGAAGCAAATTACAAACACTAATAACCAGGAACAAGAGAGATGAAGAACATAAACATAAAACAAAGAAGATCAAAACAACAAAAGTTCATAAAATAACAAGAAAATCACATAATAGAGTAGAACTCAATTGCCTCTTTTGTATCTTCATACCCATCGAACTACATAATCACCCAATTTCAGTCAAAAAGACTAATTTTTCTAGTCAGCAAGTTTTATCATTCCTATACATGTATTTAAACATAAACCAGAAAAATCCATCTTGATCAGTCGAGTGAATGTGATTCAAGTAAGAATGTTCAACAGTGTTAGTCAGGTCAAACAAACCTTGGTATGAGCCACCTGGCCAATCCAACGATCTGAAACCACCTCTCTCATTCTTACACGGGAATGCTGACAAAGCGACCAGCAACGTCTGATTAAGCAACAGCCCTGAATGAAAGGCGCCAATAATGATACAGAGGTGGCGGTGGCAGTAAGGATGTGGAGCTTTTGTTGCTTGAACGAGAGCTCGACTTATGGTTCTCTTGTGGCGGCAACGGCGAGAGCGGCACTGGGGGTCATGGCGATGTGAAAGGAGAGTCTGAGGAGGAAGAGGTTTTGGGACTGGAGTGATTGGGTTCTTTGAGATTTTGGAGAAAGAGTGAATGAAGGGAGAGACGAGATGACATTTCGGTAGATCGATTGGTCAAATTGGGTAAGAAGGTAGAGGAATGGCCGACAGAGGACATTGTTGACGCAAAAGGCAGAAGCATCAGAAATGATGCGAGAGCTTGAGGGAGGTGATCGGTATGGAGGAAGTGAAGGTGTTGTAGGGTAGAAGGAAGAAGAAAACGAAGGAGAGAGAAGAGAGGCACACGTGGAGAGAGGGAGAGAGAAAGAGTGCCATGTATATTAACCCAGTCAAATAAAACGGTAAAAATTAACATTTTTTTAACAGTAGAGTAACATTCTTGGTTTTCAGGTCTGCAAAATCCAAGGCAATTTGGAGTGATGAAATGGGAATTGAGAATGGCAGAAGTAATTGAAAATAAGGGGAAATTGATGGCAACGACTGGAATAATTCGTCAGGTCAGGACTCATTATTGCTCTATTGAGGGGACTTTGTAGTTGGAATTCCCATCTTTTTCCTTATTGCATCTTTTTGTGAAATGGAAAGGGAGCAATATGTGGGAATGTCTCTGATCGATGTTAATAAGTAATATTACGTTACAGTTGAATAATGCTTAAAGCCAAAGTATGCTTTGAATTAATATTTAAATTAGAAATAATCGACATATCGCGAGGAAAAATTATTTGAAAAGTTATTGATCACATATGTTTCTTAGGGAAATAAGATATTTCAAACTTTGTCCTGGTTATGTAAAGTCTGGTTTGGCAGGTACTTGATGGAATTAGGAGCATTGCATCTCTTGGAATTTGGGGGGGGGGGGGGGACATCTGGTTATTTGCAAGTCCTCCAGTATTTATGAGTGAAACTAAAAATTTATAATTTAATATGTATATTTTTTTTTTTTTGTAAAGTTCTTCAAAGAACCCATTAGTAATAACTCAATTTCAATTTTAGAGGATTGGGGAGGATTCTGACCAAAAAAAACTATGAAGTTTCAAGAGGCTTGTTCTGGACAAATTAAAAAACCCAGGAAAAGAAAAGGCATCGCATGGATATAGGCCACCCCTGTAGACGTTAACATTTTAACTTTTTAGGGTGTAGCACGGATTATTTTTCCCCCCTCATCGTTTGTGTGAAAAACAATACATTCTTGTCGTCACTGAGTATTTGAGGGAGTGAGATAGTGGAGAATGACAACAAAATATAAAAATGAAAATAGTAAGAACAGTAATACTAATAATAAGTAGACTCGTGATTTTGAAATGTCAAATAAAAATTGTCAATGGCGAAGGATAGTTTTGAATTTGTGATATACTAACGAATGACGTAAAAGCTTATATATATGCCTGCACTCACTTGATTAGTCAAGGGAAAATGCTTAAGATCTGGATGACTGGATAGTAAATACAATAGAGTCCTTCACAAGGACACAAAAAGAGCAGAGCCTTTTGGTGCTAAGGCTATTCTGACCTTCATACCTTCATACGCAACGAAAGCTGCCGCATTCTATTCGATAAAGGCACAAGTACTAGTGTAGTAAGTAGAACCATACTATCTCGTGATATGAGCAATGAAAGTGTCCATTTCCAAACACGAAGCTCCCCCTTCGTCCATCGACCTTCGGACAGCATTTTTCAGGTTCATTGCCCTCTCTCTCATTTCATCACCTTCCTTTGTTGTCATCAATCTCCTCACAGCTTTCTCAATACCCGAGGCAGTAACAATCTCATCTCTGCGACTCCAATCCTTCACAAACACACCAATCTTGAGCACTTCTGTCATCAGAACTCTATTCCTTGGCTGGTCCGAGTGCATAGGCCATGCTGCTATTGGCACCCCCATGGCCATGCTCTCCATGCTTGAATTCCACCCACAATGACTCATAAACCCTCCAGTTGAAGGGTGGCTTAGAATTTCCAACTGGGGTGCCCAGTTTCTCACAACCAATCCAATGCCTTTAGTTCTCTCTTCGAATCCCCTTGGAAGCTCAGGTCTTCTAACTTCTCCGTTAAATACGTCACCTTTATCAGCGTCTCTTAGTACCCAGATGAACTTTTGTTCGCTTCTTTCCAATCCGATCGCAAGCTGTTCGATTTGCTCCTCCGTGAAGGCAGTTGTCGTCCCAAAAGATACATAAATAACCGACTTTGGTTTCTGTTTGTCAAGCCACTCCAAGCTTAAGTGCCTTGCTTTATTACTTTTCTGCTCGATGGTTAAAGGGTTGAGCGGTCCTAGTGCCCAGTGCTTCTTGCTACCGCTGATTCGTTCTATTAACTCCATGTAGGGACCTTCTACTGCTCTGTTTGTGTTGTAAATGTACCCTTTATTGAATTTATGGAACACATACTGTGAGGCAATGAAATCTAGGAATTGGGTTGGGAAGCACCCTTCAAGAGAAGGAACTTCTTTGGGGATATGAGTGCTTTCTACCATAGGTTTTCCCATTCCCTCCCAGAGAAACAAGAACATGGTAAAGGCAGAGACGCTGTGGAAAGTGTAGTTCTCAGCATTTGCAATTTCATTGGCATCTTGCACCACAGACGCCATTAGGGAATCATGGATCACAATGACCCTTCTAGCTGCAGATGAAAGGGATCGCAGAAGTGCAGCCACTGGCTCACGTAGATGTGAGGAGGCCTCAAAGGAAGGAAGGAGATGAGAAGGGAACTTGGTTTCTGCATTGGGGTTGGGAACAGGCGTAACAAAAGGAGGAACTTTGAAGTCATGAAAATGGATGTTTGAACTGGACTTTGGGTCCCAACCTTGGATCCGAACTGTGGCCTGGTGATTGTGGGTGGCTGTGCCAACAAAATGAACAGGTATGTTGTGTGCCAAGATCAGGCGGGAGAGATGAAGAAGCTGATTGAGATGCCCTTGAGCAGGAAAAGGTACTACAACCACTACCACTTGGCTTTGATGAAAGACATTTGAGCCATCGTTTTTATGGCTTTGGTAGTTGGAAGACATTGGGGAACTTTGGCGGCTAGAAATCATTGATGAATTTTGGCTGCAAAGAAGAAGATTACTGTGTTGCTTGGATGACCGTTATGTAAGCATGCTGGGTATTTATAGAGTCAGACATTTAAAATGAACTGTACACAGAAATATGATACTCTTGGGTTACGACCATATAAAAATATTTTAGTGACAGATAACTACATGACATTTTATCTTATTCAATCGTGGTTCCGTGAAATAGTAAATAAGCTTTTAATGGTGACAGTGATCATTTGCCATATTTACTTTAAATAACTAGAAAAAGATTGAAGATTATAGCCTTTATATGGTTATAGTGATTGTTTGCCAGCAGGTAGTTGTGGAGTAACACTACAAGTCTACAGAGTCTTCATAATTGGGACGTTGCTGCTCTTTTTTAATTTTTGGTTGAAAATTATTGCTATTGCAAATTACCTGTGAAATTATATGGAGGTTAGGCATATGTTGTACATAGACACATAGGTTTAGAATTGGGTTGTACGATTGCATTAATGTCACTCAAAATGTAATCAAAAGGAGACCCCACCACAGTTAAATTAGTTGTCTCTCAGCATCGAGATATGAAGAAGCATTTTCCATAAATGGAAAGGGGTATGACGTCCAACGAAACGAAGGATTAAGATTTTTGGAGCTGCTAGAAAAACTAGAAATCTTTTGTTTTGGCTATCACCTCACTCTGTCATATAATGCATGATAATTTTAATGTTGATGTTTACTTGGTTCTGCCTGTAATTGCAGCCTCAGCCACCTTTTACATGTGCACGTTTCGAATTGTAATTGTACTTCTCAGAGGTCGCCCACGTGGATGAGGCAGAGAAAGATATATGAAAACAAAGTTTCACATCTCTCCAATGACTTGTGAGCTTTTAAATTTTACTTTATCCGTCTTTTTCTGTATTTTTTACCGAGCTGATATGTATATGTGGTATTGAATCACATGGAAAGCCGCCTTTACAGATGTTTATGATCCCTCCCTCATGTGGCATGACAAAAGCATATATCGCTTGGTTTACATAGTTGTCACTCACTGTTTGCGATGCATGTCATTCTTTTTAAGTTAGAAAGGTTATCTTTCCTGTGTCTTTTACTCCATTCTTCTCTTTAATTTTCTGGTTTCCACATCAAAACTTCCTTCGCATTATCGTCTTTGTATCTCTTAGTTTACTGTCAGTGTCAAGTACTTTAAAACTTGCCTTAGCTGGTTAGTCAAATGGCAATTCTTCATGACACAGCACAATTCTTATCCGTGAAGAAATTATTTGGATATGCAATATCAGGGACCTAGAAAGAAAGGGTTAAGGTCAGAGTGATGTACATAAATTATAAGGAATCTATAATTGTTGACTGTGACCAATTGAACCACCCAGAATGTACTATAGCTGGAGCCAGTTTTATGGCCATGGAGGACCATTTCCTTTTATTCACTTGTTACTTATCAAAGATGACCTCATGTGAGGGAAAAAACTTCAGCAGGTAAAACGTGAGAGAGTTTGTAAGACCTGGCAACTACTTTTTGAGCTGAGACATATTTTACTTGTATATGATATCTCATATCTATCTTCTTTGAGCTAGCTTGTTTGGTAGTGCTCTTAGGAAAGCAGGGGATAGCTTTCCGGATTCCTACGTGCTCCACTTTGTTTTCTCTATTTTTGCTTCCCCAATTTTAGCTTAATTCATTCACAATACAAAATAAGGTAAAGTACATCCACCATCCTAACCTAATTTTAGAAGAGCAATTAGCATCCTAAAATATTTAAGGGTACAATTAACAGCTTGAACTAATTTTAGAGATGTGATCAGCACCTTAAAGTATTTAAGGATGCAATTAGCACCCTGAACTAATTTTGAAAGTGTGACAAATACCCTAAAATATATAAATTAGTATAACTCTATCATTTCGCTAACAGAAATATAAATTTATGTCATATTCATATTATGTGAACTTTTTATTTTGACACATTATTATTTAAAAAATTACATGTGTCATATTATTTAAATAAGTGTACTGATTTAACTCTAAAATTGATATTGTATAGAATTCATATGTGAAGATTAAAAATTTTTCATAATTTATTTAATATAATTTATTAAAATAATATTACACATGTAATCTTTTAAACAATAATGTGTCAAAATAAAATATTTATATGGCATATATCAAATGAAAGTTAATATTTTTGTTAACGAAGGAGCAAAATTATACTAATTTAAATATTTTAAGGTGTTAATTGTCCCTCTAAAATTAGTTTGGGATACTGATTGTATTTTTAAATACTTTAGGGTGCTAATTGTACATCTAAAATTAGTTCGGAAAGTTGATTGTACCTTTAAATACTTTAGAATGCTAATTGCTCCTCTAAAAATAGTTTAAAGTGCTGGATAAACCTTTACCCAACAAAATAAACACCAATGGGTCTTTTCTTTCCATCTTTTGTGGCTTAGGAAAACCATTTCTATCCAGGAAAGGATAAGGCAGAAAAATAGAGGCCATGTCTTTCTGAATCAGATTGCACCTAATTCTTAGAGCCATTGGCTCAATTTCAATTGCCAGCTGCACAAGCAGATCCCCATGCATTCATTAATCAATAGAGCTGCAGGGATAAGGATGAATAGATTGGGTCCTGCTAAAATTTAATTATAAAAGCTGAGAGTTTCAATCAAAATTTTCTTCTTCTCTTACAGAAACTGGATCCCACCTCTTCTGGATATGGTTCCAGCATATGGGCCCTTTGCACACTGATCATTATATATGTGGATAAATCAGTTTACTTGTGCAATATTCAATTTTTTTTGCGGTTACTATTGATGGCATTGGTGAAGGTATCAATATCTCAGAGCCATCATCTCATAGTGGTAGTTTCTGAATAATGTAAAAAAAAAAATAGAAGCTGTTATAGTTTAGATTCCAAAGTAAACCCCACTATGAAGAGCCTGGAAAGGCATCTGAGTTGAATGTTGGTGGCAGAAAGGGAAGGGCCAATGAATGAACGACAGGTAGTTTCAGCAATGGTGGAAAATGTGGCCGACATTGAAGGAAGAACGTCTTTTCTCACTCCAAAATTCTGGAATTCAAAGCCTTTTCTTTTTATCCATGAACTGTGGAGTTGTTGATCACCCAATGACCGTATCCATGTCACACTGACTAATACTCCCTTCCCTAAATTCTTTTCATTTTGCAGTAACATGTCTTTCACTCCTCCTTGATTTGATATGTCAAAAAGTTTGTCTGTTTTGTTGTTAAGTGGTGATGTTTAAAGTTAAATTCAAGTTGTCAAATTAAGCCACATGATAGGGCATGAAAATCCTTTCATAGTTATGCATGGTGTGCAACTTCGATTGGTTTAATGAAGAATTATGCAATTAATAACAAATAAAAAGATATTTTTTTGACTTTTTGTACAAGGTTAAATTTCATATTTATAATAGGTGTTATTGTATTGATAATATTAAGAGAAGAAAAGGTTTATAATGTATTGCCCATATTTATTGAGGGTATCATTTTATGACATATACTCTTTCCAACTTTAAATATAAGAACTGAATAATTATCTTATAAAGAGTAAAAAAAAATAGTTAAAATAATTATTTATAAAAAATATATATTGATTATCTTAAAATACAATGGATTGAAATAATTTAGAAAAAAAATAAATTTAGATGATAAATAAATTAATGGATATATGTTTAATCAGTAAGGATGTGTTCGAGATGGGGTTGACATGTTTGGGCGTAGAATAAATTTGGAACCCAAAAATAATCGAAACATACACCAGAATGTGACCATCGTTAGAATTAGATTAGCCTTTGAGATAGAAGGCCTTTACTTGAAGACGTTACAGATCTTGGATCTGAGTGGAAATGTGCTCACTGCTCATTGGTTTCATCAAAGAACTTATGATCAGTTTTGGAGGGCCTGGTGGAACTAACCAATGATTGAAGCCTAAGATTGAATCGAACAACTATTGTTCTGCAATTTCATCAGATGACATTTCGACAACAGATCTCTACCCCTACTTCCCCGACAATATCTGCTCCAATCAATAACTAACTGTGTCGGCACGTGCTCTTTTCTTTGAGGCTAAGTCAACCTCAAGTTAAAATAATTAATTTTTTAATAGTATTAATTTTAAAACTCTTAAAAAGTGAGAAGTCTTGAAGAACAGCACCATCACGACTTTTCATCATTTATGCATCATCTACACATCACATTTTACTTTTCAGTATCCAACGTTGAAGCTTTTAGCGCATTTATTAGCCTTCCCCCAAGCTCTTTATAGCTCTCTAGTTTTTGTTCACAGGTCCCCGACATACTTTTACAACTCTGACGTGTACTGTTCATAATTCCTCAGCTTTCTCTGCATTATAGCTCCCCACCATTTTTCTTACATTTCTTACTCTGTATTTAGCTCTTCAGCATATACTTCTTTTTCACCATGTCCAGTGCTTGAGAGTTTTCAATTAGAGGGAAGTATCTGATATTGAGGATCAAATTGAAAGAGTGAGAATGGATTCTTTTGGGACATCAAATATCATTTCTAATTAACACCTTAATCTTTAAAAAATTGACCTCATATCATCATTTCTAATCTTATGATCTGAAGAATTTCGTGATATTTAACTGCTCTTGGGTCCAGTTTGGACAAGTTGGAATTTTTTGTTGTCCCCTCTTTTTCTCACCTTCTTTATTGCTCTCTCCTTTTCTGTTCATTGCTTCTCCCCATTAATAATTACGTTGCCAACAGGGTTCAGTCCAATAGAAGGATACTTCACCCCGTTGCTTGAATTGTCTTTCTTGTCCAATAGAAGCTTGCAAAGAATTGACAACCTCTAAAAAAGTTGTTGGAAATAGTGAGATGGGCTTACCTTAAAAAAAAATCTTGAACAAACGGTTTTGCCGAAGATTAAGTGTGACGTGTTCACTTAATTAAGAGGCCAACATCAATACATGAACATCGCACCCAACAAAAAAGGAACTGAACGCGGACGGAATAGAAAACCGAAAGATGATCCAAATCAGTTTAATTAGATTCTTGACCCAGCCAACCGGTGATTCAGCTAATTACTTCTTAATAATCCAACCCAACATCACAAACATTTATTGAAGGAATGTTTCGCAGATCTTGAGTTGGATGAAAGAATAGAATCATCTTCCAAAAGTTCAATTCCGTGATTTGCTTTCACGAAAGAGTCCGAGCAGCAAAGTTTCTTGTATACTTCTTCCGTCCCCATTTATAAGTCCTGATTTAGATTTTTCATTTTGCCTCTAAATATAAGTCCTAGGTACAAGTCCTAGGTCCGATTTAAATTTTAAAGTATAATTCTACAACTTGTTTTTTAAAACATCCCTTTACTCGTTTTTAATAACATCCCTGTTAAAAAATAATTTTTTTGAAAGTAGTTAAAATCCAAACTAGTATGACATTAAATGGAGGACAAGAATTAAAAAAAAAAAAAATCTCCACTACTACTGATTTTGCTTCCTCCTCAGTCTCTGTAATGTGTAGTTAAGGCAGGCAACTATGAATATATATTAATGCACAGCAGTTTCCCAATTGGACAAACATTCTTCACAGCACGGAACTCAATATTTGAATGGTGCCTCGCCCCAAAAATACTAAAATTGGGAGGGTCAGAAAAAAATGACGCAGTTGACTGCAGGAAAATACACTTAATAAAATAAGGTAAAATTGCACTTTCATTTTATGTTAAATTAAAGCAGTTCGATGGCATCTAAATTCGGCCGCTACTGTGTTGCCCTACAATTCAAGGGCTGCAAAGATTCTTGAGATCCTCCTCCTTAGCGTACCAGGTCGGTATTATTTTTGAAACATGTGGATAAAGATCCTTGTACGAGTTCCTAATGGTTCCTTCTGCAACTCCGGTGGCAACTGATATATCTGCCACCAAATCAAATACATTTATGGAAATAGCATAGCAATTAGCTCAGATATGCCCAGATAAAGATAGAGATGAAAACCCGTTTACTAGCTTCATTTAAACCAATTTAATCCAAACGTAAAAATCTTTCCATAAACTGCATATGAAATTCAAAAGACAATTTTCATAAACAAAGGTATCCATCAATGCATTTGTGTACTGAATGCCTCCAGATCTAAAATCTTCCACTCTTAAGTAGAATAACAAACCTTTTAGAGGTTTCTTATCTTCTGAAAGTTGAGTTATGATATATATAACAGCCGCAGCAATAGATATGGGGCTCCTCCTGGAAGACGCAAAGTTCATTAGCACAAGTCATGACATAGTTAAATCTATTAGAAGATAAAGTAGAATAAACCAAGTACAAACTGCGGAATCTGTATGCTTGCGAATGCCAGGTGTGGTGGAATACGAGTTAATGATGGGATGCGAAATATAAAAAAGCAAAAGTAGTCCATTCCATGAATAATGTAATTTCCAATGTCCCTAAAAGGTCAATTTATGGGAAATTAGGAGTGAGTGCCCAGTTATTATATTTAGAAAAGAAAAGAAAAAACAAAAATAAATAAATAAATAAATAAATAAATAAATAAATAAATAAATAAATAAATAAATAAATAAATAAATAAATAAATAAAAGGAAGTGAGTGCACAGTTACTGAGTCACATTACACTTACAAGTAAGGACAAATGGCAAATGCTCATGTCCAGCAGAAGTTTAAGGACCCACAGTCTAACTCTTTTTGGCAGTAGCTTCGGTACCAAGTTGATTGGCATGATACACATAATATACTTATATACACAACCCCTTGTCCCTACAACTTACGCATTTTATCATGGTAATAAACCTTAGATTTCAACTCACTTCATACACACCGCACTCATCAGAGTCAGAGCACCAGATCTAACATATTTCTGACCTATAATCTCATCCTAAGCCCTATCCTCAAAGATCTAAGGGCAAATCCAAAGTTAATTGGCACAGCCAAAATCATTATAAAACTCCCATCTTAAGTTAATATCCTGATTTCGTTTTCACACAGAGCAACATTTAGACCTTCTACTTATTGCCAGCTATTTTCCTTGTAGAAGCAACAGTATATTGATCAAAGTCAAAATCAGCATCCAGCAATCAGTTTACGCATTACAGCATAAGTTAAATGTATGTAAACAATATGACAAGCAAACTTACTTGTTAACTTATGACCAGTTTCAGTAACTGGTAATAAAATACAAATCCAAATTTACCTTATATCAAACTCTTCTGATTTCTGCACTGCTTCTTGAGCAGCTTTAACAGCTTGATTGCTCATACCAAGATTAGAACAAAACCGCCTCTACAGATTATGATGAAACTAATATTAGTGAATAGTGATACTAAATCAAAAATAAAAATGATGAAATATGTTTAGTAAAAGAATGAATAACCAATCAACAGATCAAAATCACAAGTGCTTTAATTCAATAAAGAAAACTCACCATAAAATCCCCAGCATGTATTGTTCCCATTTCCACTGACTGACCTTTCTCAAAACCCAGTTGTTTCACTATGTACTGTTTTGCTTGGCCAATTTCCTTCTTTGTGGCTCCATTGGCAACAGAGAAAATTTCTAGTTGAAATCCATAGGTTCAAGGAATCTCATTTACAAAAAAGGGAAACATAAATTGGGAAGCATCCAGATGTTAAAAGAATCATAGGATGTACCCTTTACAGTGCGTGGCTTGTCTTCTTGTATACAAGCAATGTAGAGGCAAGCAGCCAATAATGCATCTGATTTCTTCCTCTACTAGACTTCTGATCTTCAACCCTCTTATATATCTCATTAGCTCGGTCCTTCAAATCAACAGCAACATGGCAGGAACAAACTTCGTTAGAATTTAGCCATTGTAATCTATAAACGCACTGTAGAGATAACTTTCGAGTTTCCATTGTGGCAGGGCCTAAAAATACCCAGACCGGCACATTTCAATATCAATTAGAATCTAGCTATCACTAATTGCCTTATGAAGAACATGTCTAATTGTTTGGAAATAAACATACCCATAGCCCCTACAGGTTTTATTATAGAAAGCAAAGTTTAACCTATTTATCTGGTTGTCAATAGTAAATTTTATCTTCCACTTTACTGCTTATGCAACTTGAATCAATTTAACTTCAAAGGTCAAATGATGTAAGCCATATTAGAAGAAGTATTATCGTGTCCTATCAGAGTTCCCACAATGTTGTATCATAATAGTAACTAGTCTATAATTTAACAACTACTTCAGGAACAGAAGAAATTGAGGGATGGTACAATTTCAGTACACTTCTCAACTGACATTCCATGCCCAAAGTCAATCATGACAATAACATGCAAAGCATAAAGATATGGAAGATCACGAAATTAGTGCTGTGATAAAAAGTTGCCCAAAATAAGAATATGCCATACCTTAATAGTCGCAACGAGTCCCAACCTGAAAAATTTCCACATTAGCTGATTATTCACTTATCTCATTTGAAAAAGATAACAAATAAATGCAAGTTTTGAGAGACACTAACAAAGAGATTATAAGGTGTAGAGTTTTGATATTATAACTTCCATATCCTCATGAGGCTTCGAAGGAATGAATTAAACAAAAAAACTATGACGAAGAAATGATATGATCATTTTTCTTTTTCCTTTTTTTTACTTCCTGCTGATAAGTAAAGATGGGATTGCCTTACTACCCAGTACAATGACTTTTAAATATACATGTTATGGTGTATGCAACCCTTAGTTGTAGCCCTTATTTACTTTCTCTCTGCCAATCACCTAGGTAAGACAAACTTCACATTATAGTCCATCATATTGTCAATGCACTGACTGAGAGAGTTAAGAAGCCAATATTTCCTACTTCACAGCCGAGATACAACTGACAAGAAGAAAAAGCTAAGAACCACCAATCCAGGAAACGGAAAAATAAATGTTGCTGGGACAGATTTGACAGCTAGAAAAACTGACATCCAACCAGGCGTAGTACGAGATAATAACGACACCTTCTCCATGTAAAATTTTCATGAAAGTAGTGTCTTCCAGGGCACCAAGCAGATGTAATCAGCACAGAAAAGTTACAAAAGGGTTCGGTCGGGATCAAACACTTACCCATAAGGGTAATTTTAATCCCAATCTCAAGGCAGGGAAGTCCAAACAGAATATCATCCTTGTCCATCAAATTACTTAATTAAACAAGTAAAAGAAGGCCAAACCCATAATCTCCATCAACAAAGCACAGCTAGCAGGAAATTGGATTACGAAATAAGAGCAAACCCTAACTCACCTATCCGTCATAGTTGCAATGGTTTTGAAAGCCAGAATCAACCCTCGATCCGGATTCGATCCGGATTCGACCCGCGGTTCTGCCACCTACCAAGGGATGATGACAGAAACTCGCCAGTGGCTCCGTTGGGCTTGGCTATCACCGTTGACAGGCCACCATCGGCCAGAAGGGGGTTGGTGGGTCCTCCGACACGAACGGGGCCATTGTCGCCAGACTCTTTGGCGAAGGTACCCCAATCGTCGACGGAATGAAACTCTAAAACGAAGCCACACTCGGAACAAACAACGTCGCCAGCCGAGCGATCGAAAACAACCTCAGTCGGGCGCTTGCAGCCGGAGCAAATCGTTTCAGACATTGTTTTCCTCGAAAACAAACAAGATCAAGAAGTCAAATTCAATTCAGGTACGGATTTAGAATTGGTAGTTCACAATAATGGGATTGTTAGATTAGCGTGTTCTCGCATTAATTTCCCGCGGATTCTGGCGGTTGATGTCCGTTTCTTTCTTCCAGGGTTTTAATGAGTTGAAACGGGGAGAATACGGAAGCGGGCTCGGTATTTATACAAAGATTATTTGTAAAAAACAAAAATAAATAAATAAATAAATAAATAAAATGGGGTTAACGAGGGATGTGTTAGGAAAAGGAAAGTCAATGTTTTCGTGTGATGATTTGTTGAGTTTGGGCGAATGAGGTGTTAGGGCTTAGGGATTTGAAGCTGATTTTTTTTTTTGTGATCCTGATCTTAGTTGTGTTTTTTTCTTGCTGGGCATGTGCATTATTTACGAGAGGCGCCCATGAGTTGGCCCAAGACGTCTTGCAATTTGAACGCTGATAATAGCGATGAATAAACTTGGGGAGAATTGCTGTAAAATTCCCTATTATAAAATTTATTATTATCAATAGGTGTTTGAAATTTGTTGAAGGGTACATGTGTGATTTATGTTCGGTGAGTTCATCTCTTTTTCAATTGAATATAATATATTCTTAACTTTATGTAAGATATAAAATACTTATACATTATTAAAGATATATTATGAACGACTGAAAAATAATTATGCTTGTTAAAAATAATAATAAGTTGTACTCTTATTATATCTTATTACATCCTTAGGTATTTCAACAATTTTTCCATTAACTTGTTATGATTCTTTGCCCCGGGGGTGAACAATGCATGCTGTCTTTTGTTCTTTGCCAGACCCAAACTTCTTCCCTTCTCTCTCTGTCCTGTCCCATGATATGATTCGATAAGGTTGGACACGCGTAAGATGAAAAGTAAATAAAACATGCACCGGTGACTTTAATTAGGTGATAAAAATAAATAAAAGTCGTAGAATGTAACCGTATATCTGGAATAGTTTAATTGAATTCGAAGTGAGAGGAAAAAATGGTGGATGAGGGGAATCCGGGAGTGGTCAGAGGAATGATCGTGAAAACATGTATGGATGTCGGAGACACAGTTATGGGATCGTTTTCGTCGGGGTTGGGAACTCACAATCAAATCGGTAGGCTCGTATGTTTTATTGTAAACAAACACGGTCGCTGGTAGGGGTGTTCATAAAGTCCACGGTCCGGTACGCTCACTCGAGTCCGTGAAAAAATAACCCTGCCTAACCCGATAAATATAGGGCAGGGCAGGGCTGGGCATCGGGCTGCAAAATGCAGCCCATACTTTTTTCGGGCTGGGTATCGGGTAGGGGGTTGCCCTGCCCTGCCCTGTCCTGCCCATGAGCACCCCTTATTTTTTATTATTTTTTATTTTCTCCGTAGATACTACATTTAGAAGGGAGAATATGATAGTTACTGGTGACTAAAGGGTCATTTTAGAAATATAAGTAGTTAAGTACATAAGTTGCATCTTTTAATATTTATAACTATATTAATTTTTTTAACTTTATTAATCATAATATGATTACATTACAAATTATAATTATTTATTTTATATTTTTAGATACTTCATCCTTGTCAACATTTGGGAAATTGATGTAAAGTTGTAATTATAAACTACTTATACTTCAAGGTTTTTTTATATACAATGAATTTCAAGACTTTAATTATTATCTTTTTGTTACTTTATTTTTAGTGGATTATAGATATTATTTAACTCTTGAAGACATATGAATATGATATTATTTTAGAAGTTTATAATTGCAGATTTTTTTCACAACATGAGTATGGCATCACAACTTGGGCATGCCCAACCCGCTCACGCCCAGCCCGCCCATGCCTAGCCTAAAATGGTTAGGGTTTTTACCGGGCAGGGCTGAGTATCGGGCTGTAAAATGTAGCCCATATTTTTTTTAGGTAAGGCACTGAGTAGGAGAGTCGTCCTGGCCAACTCTGCTCATGAATACCCTAGTTGCTGGGAATCACAGCGGGCGGGGAATGAATAGATAAATAAATAAATTTAATTAAAATGGGTGTGTGAGCACAATTATTGGATATAATAATGCAGCTGGGTTATCAAAAGGTCAACAAAGTCAATGGCCAACCTTTCTTCCCCATTTGTCTTGTTTCGACTTCCTAATCATCATTTATCACAATGAAAGAGAGGGAAGGGCTAGGTGGCACAAGAAACAAATATGTGCGTCTGTTTGATTATTAGAAATAAGTAATCTATTTTAATAATAAATATGATACTGACATATATTTCTTATTTTTAAATTATATTTTTTTCCTAAAATATATTTATGGTTGTATAAATATAGTTTAAATATACGTAATTAAATAAAATATTTAAAAAGATTAATACATAATTATTATAAATAAATAATTTAATTATTTTTTAATTTATTTAAATTAGTTAAATAATTAAATAAGCTCAGAGGGAACGATAGATTAACTGGATTAGCAGTACATGCTGCCCGCGTCTGTGGAAAGTACTTGCGTTTCAAACAGACTCCGGCACGTAATTAAGCATTATGGTGATCCTTACAATTCAACATTTGATCCCAGAACAAATATAGAAATACTTTTTAGAAAAAGTCATATGTTTAACATATTTTTTTAAACTATAATTTTAAATAAAATATAAAAATATTTTTCACATTTATGCTCTAAAACGTGTCCCTCACAATGAAAGTATGTAATTATGTGTCCACAATGATAAATAGATGTCATTTAAAAAAAATACACTAAAAAACATTTTAAGATATTTAATGTATTTAAAAAAATAAAATCTTCAGTATTTATAAATTCGCTATAAAAAGAGTTTTTTTTTATAAATAAATTTAAAAAAAAAAGTACGGTGAAATCTTTTTTTTTTTTCCTAAGTATAAACGGTGGGATTCAAATTCTTGTCCTCAATTGACACAGGTTATCTAATAACTACCTACCAACCAAACAGGCGTCATGGGGGTATGTGAAAATAGGAAGGAGGTATCAGGTATGGTTCACTCTATTCACTCAGAGCTCAACATTGCTTCACATCATCTGACAAAAACCACGTGCTTGTTGCTGTTTCTGTAGGCATCTAATCATGCTCATTTTTCATACTCAGTTTTTTAGAACATTTATTATATTTTATATTAATATTCATAATATGGTTTTAATTATGTCTGAGTCGACTGTTAAATGTACGATTATTTTTACTCTTGCGTATTAAATAGGAGTAGCATACATTCATTTTAAACTTCTCTTTTGATTTTATAACCTGTGCTAGGCCACATGCGTGGCCCAGTGAAAAGAACATGTGAGGTTTGGGAAGAGTAACTAAATTACTGCGACGCCTGATCCAAATATAATTAGAATAAAATTTTGATAAACTGTAAAAAATAAATTACTGCCTTAATTTCTAATTTTAATTAATTAATTAATTAGTACGCGCAAATAGCCCGGCATGTCATGACACATATGATTGAAGTTGATATTTTTTTGTTTCTATCTTTAGTTTGAGGATAAACAGTTGAACACACGTGAGTAAACACATGCACCGAATCAATTTAAAATTTAAGAGTGCATTGCGTATATCATTGAAAATATCTGAAACGATGGTTACATCCGAAACGGTAATTAACAGAATGTGGTAACACTATCCAAATTATTTATGATTTTTTTTTTATTTTAAATTTTATTACGGTTTGAATTATAGCATCTCTCGATCATAGCGATCTGTTTCTTTTTTCACACAATTGTTTTGCCTCTCTAACTTTGAATACTAAACGTTTCTTTAATTAATAAGATTAAAATCTTGCAATAGGCACGGAGAGCAATTGATTACGGGTTAATTTTTTTAAAATATTTTCATTAATAATATATGTTTAAATTATATTTAGTATAAATATTCTTCATATGTGAAATTATATAGAAATATTTTTAAAATAAAATTAAAAAAAATATTATATTTAAAATTAAAATAAATTATTTTTAATTTTTATATTAACATTGGGATGGATTATTATGGATATACAGCGGCTTAGGCGATGAATGAAGATATAATTATATTGTCTATGGGCACGGACTTTCAATGCCTTCACTCGTTCTTTCATCGAAGTTTTAACAATGGAAGTGCCCATGGACGGCGATTAAGGCAGGCACATCTTTTGGGAGTGGAAGACTAATTTCTCCCATTCTTGGAAGTACAGTGGTAAAGCGATAATAAAGATACACTTCAGCGCGCACCCGACACACATTTAGGCAAAGAGAGAGAGAGAGTATTTTTTAAAATATTTAATATAAGGTATCTTTTACAGGGTAAATTAGAGGATACTCTCATACTATATGTAAGTTACAGCTAATTAATTAGGCAGATCAAAATATTATTTAAAATTAATAAAAAACAGTATATATATAATATGTAATTTTTAAAATATATCATTATTTATTAAGAGGAAGAAAATGGAATGATAAAAATATGGAGTATTGTGACATAAAAGGGGCGCAAAACCTTAACTAGCGCATCATCTGCTTCTCACCTCACCATCCCAAGATATTAGGGCGTCAAAGCACTCGCCTTTTCTGGCATCATTCTCATCTTATTTTTTAATAATTTTTTTAATGTCGACTCGATTTACTAAAATTTTATCTCGACTATATCCGGAGTTAACCCATATCGCGTATTTAGTTATAGTGGGTGAGTCCCCTAACAGAACTATCAAATATCATAATAATTACTTATATACATAATACAACGTTTAGTAATCAAAGTTATTTCCTAAAAACATCATGATAATTCTCCTATTATGATATTTGATTGGAGTAATTTATAACAAGACTAACTAGAATAATAAAAAAGATTAAACAATTTAAATACAGAACAAAAATCTCTAATCAAACACGGGTAACATTGAGGCCAAATCTGTAGGCGAGGAACAATACAAACAAGCACACAGACACACGGTGCGCTCGGGCGCACGCACACACACATATATAATGTACGTATGGCTAACAAATTAAGAATCTTAACTTATGCCGGCAAGATTAAGATGTGACACAATATCCGATTTCGTAATAATATAATTTTGCCATGGAAAAAAGGAAGCGTTGAATCAAATATTTAAAATGCCTAAATAATTAACAAACAGGCGGCAAACCAGAAAATAGAGATGGAAGCTTCCGTGAGGAATTGAGGACTTAGGAATATCGTTTTCTGCCATAAACTATTGATGTGTTTGTTTGAACCAAGGAGGTTGGCTGCTCCATGACGAAGTCGCCGCCCGCCACCGTCATTCGTCCGTGGAAATAGGCCAATCCCACGCTTCCCACGCGCCGTCGTAGCAATGAATCACTTTTTATATATATGATATATGTATGTAGCCAAAAAAAAAATCTTTTACATTTTAATGTTGCTTCTGGCGCTATATTTCATGTTAAGAAATGCATTTTCGGGTCGAATGTTGCAAGATGCGTCTATCCAAAATAACGTGCATATAAAAAGGCGTGAAAAAGCGCGACGAATGCTACTTATATATTGATTGGGCTATTTATTTTTTCAAATTAGAGAATTGAATATTTTTTAATATAAATTTAAATTAATAGTAAAAGTATGCACATCATTGACATTCGTAAAGGAAAAACAAAAAAATCTGAAGTACAAAATTACCAAAAATTTAAAATTAAAATTCTCTTTAAACAATCAAAATTTATATAAAAAAATAATGTGTACCAATTGTTTTTGAACAACATCCCATTTTCTCCCTGACCTATCCAACGAGAGGAATTATTGAAGCCAGAAAACTGTGTGTAATGCACGCTCCAAAGGCGCGTATAGGGAGGAGCCCCCTAGTTCGAAGAAAGAAACCCAACGCTGCGCTATTACGGAATTTCATCTCTCTCACCCTCTGTTTTTTTGGGTAATAGGAGGTATCGTCTTCTCCATGCGAGAAACGCTGTCAAAAAACAGAGCCCTCCGTTTTCATTCATAAAAACCTTCTCGCTCTCTAAGCTCCCTCAGCCGCCTCCTTCCTTCTCTCTTTCCACAACCATATCTTCAAAAGCTCCCATCTTCTTCATCCCTTTATCGTCAATCATCTTTACTTCTCCTTTACTATTTCATATATTCTCTCAACAGAAGAGCCTCCTCGGCTCAAAAACCGATACCCCATAAACTTTTGAGAGTCACTGACGCCTTGTTTAACGCCTTCGAATATATTTGATTGCGTCGTGATTTCTTCTGCAAATGGTCCAATATCACCGGTGCCTTGCGCTGAACAAGAGTGGAGATTGCCCAAAAGATGTCATCTTTGAGTCGCAAGCTCTTAACTTGGATTTCTTCACCTCTTCTTCCTGTAAGAGAACCAGGCCTAACTCCTTCCCTTTCTTGTTTCTCGCTCTTCTCTGCTGCTGCTTTCTGCTAGCTCCTCTTTTCTTCTGCCCTTCTTTCACTTTCTCTCTCCTCTGTAAGTCTCTCCTCCTTGTCGTCTCATGCTCTCCTGGGATTTTTATTTTCCCCTTTTTCCATCTTCATTGATGTTGTTATCTTATTTTCAGATTCCCCTGAAACCGAACATGATAGCTCCTTTTTTGGGTTGTATGCAAACGCTTCTTCCTGCTCTTCAATTTCAAATGGTAACTTTTCCCATTCCCTTTCCTTCTTCGTAGTTAATGGTTGCCTCTGTAATATTAATTGTTAAAATAATGACACGTGTCTTGAACACCAGAAACTTCTGAGTTCGGCTTAGTTGAGTTTAGCACTAAATGCTATATTCCATATCTTCTTCCTATGTTCTTTTCCATGATCACAGAGCATTTGATTTTCTCCAATAACTTGATCACAGGAGGAACCTTATATTGTGATAGAAGCGGTTATCGTTCTGATATCTGTATGATGAAAGGAGATATAAGAACACACTCTGCTTCCTCTTCGGTGTTCCTTTTCAACTCAAGAAGGAAGAATTTGGAAGGCAACAAAGATGAAGTTGAGGAATTCCAACACGAAAGGATCAAGCCCTATACTCGAAAATGGGAAACAAGCATCATGAATCTCATCGATGAATTACACCTAACTTCAAAGACAGTAAATATGGGAACAGAACATGGTTGTGATGTTCGGTATGACGTTCCAGCAGTGTTCTTCTCCAATGGAGGCTACACGGGCAACGTTTATCACGAATTCAACGATGGAATCATACCTTTGTACATTACTTCCCAGCATTTGAACAAAAGGGTTGTGTTTGTTATTCTTCAATACCATAATTGGTGGATGTTGAAGTACAAAGATATTCTTTCTGAACTATCAGATTTTCCACTCATCGATTTCAACAGAGACAACCGGACCCATTGCTTCCCAGAAGCCATTGTTGGTCTGAGAATCCATGATGAGTTGACCGTGAATCCTGCATTGATGGAAGGTAACAAGAGCGTTGTTGATTTTCGAAACCTTCTGGATCGAGCCTACTGGCCTCGAATCAAAAGCTTGATTCAAGAAGAGGAAAGGGAAGTTCGAGATCGGTGGAAGAAACCCAGATTGGTTGTTATCTCTAGAAATGGGTCAAGAGCAATAACTAATGAGGATTTGATGGTGAAAATGGCAGAGGAAATAGGGTTTGAAGTGAAAGTTCTAAGGCCTGATAAAACAACAGAACTGGCGAAGATTTACAAGGCAATGAATGAAAGTGATGTAATGATTGGTGTTCATGGTGCTGCAATGACTCATTTTCTGTTCTTGAGACCTGGTTCTGTGTTCATTCAAGTGGTTCCTTTAGGAACCACATGGGCATCAGAAACTTATTATGGAGAACCAGCTAGTAAATTAGGATTGAAGTACATAGGCTATGAAATTCATCCCAAAGAGAGCTCTTTGTATCAGAAATACGATAAGAATGGTCCTGTTCTGAGAAACCCACGAAGCATTACCAAGAAAGGCTGGAAATTCACAAAGAAGATTTATCTAGACCACCAAAATGTCACATTAGATCTCACAAGATTCCAGAAAAGCCTGGATCGTGCGTATGACTACACTGTTTCAAGATTAAATCTGCATAGTCAGCAGTAAAATTTCATCCTCCACGTTCATTCATTGATGTTCACAGTTCACATTTCCAAATCTTGTATTCTTGTTCATAGGGAGACAGAGTTTTCTTCTTTTGTAAGTTTGCATACAGTGAAACATTATGGAAAGCCAAGCATTTAGTAATAAATAAAACACCAATATGATTTGGAACAGCATCTCCATCTTTCTGAGTGCGAACCCAGATTTTCAAAGCCATGTCTTTTTGACTGGCCAATAGCATTTGGTTTGCTGGAAGGGACAAATTCAAATTGTTTGACTGTGTTTTATGTTTTACTGGAATCAATCAATGGGTAGGCAAAAATAGTGTTAAAGTTGCACTTAAAATTTGACTCATATATTTGAGGCATGGGAAATTAATGCAGAGTGTTTGCAGATTTCTGAAAGTTGGTGGGCTGCTAGTCTTAGCTCCAGAGGTAAGGTCGTGATCATATCCAGAAATAATTACTCATTCTCTACATATTAACTCAAAAAGAGTAAGACATATGAACTTTTAGAGTATATTTAATACTATTTTATTCTATATAATATTAATATCACTTGTGAGAAAGAGAGATTTTACTTTACCCTTAAATTGTGTATGAGCCTAACATTTTTTTTTAATTTTATTTATATATAAAAGAAGGAAATAATTTGATTTTTTTTTTTAAAAGAAAGAATTTATTTTGGGGTCCATAAGGCACGTGAGTTAGGGCAGTGGTGTTGGGAGAGGGATGTATTATTTTGTTGGAGTATGGCAAGTTCTGTGTTAGGCAGATTTCATCAATGGGGGACCATTTTCCAGGTCATGTGCTTCACTTATGCAGTCATGCAGTTAGCCGTAAAATTTGAATAAAATTGATTTATATTTTTCTAATCCTATTTATAAGGAAGATGATATTTTTTTATCTTTAATATAAGTCATTTCATTAAACTTATTATACTAATGTCACTTTTGTCTCCAATTTATTGTCCCCTATATTTTTATTTTCTTAAAAAGTTTTTTATGTATATATTAAATATGAGTAAAGTTATAAAGTTAATGATATTTAAGGCTCTTCTCAATTACATTAAAATATGTTAAAAGTATTTTATAAATGGGTTCAAATAAAATGAGTATGATTGTGAATAAAATTAAGTTAATCAAAATGCTGAAGCATGTAAGGTGCTGTTATAATTGATTTAATTAGAATATGGGAGTTTCAATAAATTGCTAATATTAGTCTCTTCTGTTAGTCTTCAATACATTGATGATTGGGTACGTTTTCTAATCTCTTTCCGTTTAGTTGTGATGTTTGCAGCATGGTTAAAAACGACGTAGTTTCGAATAAGTAAAGTCAATCCAATGATATATTAAAATTTTTCTCTGTATGACAATACCTTGCTTTTTCAATTTTTATTGCAGCAATATTTAAATATGAATTACAAGTATAAAATATAAAATTAATAGAAATCCATTTTATTCGTAATTTATAAATAATCCAACACATTTTATAAGTTTCATGTGATTCGAGTGAAGCTTAATCAGTAATTACTGTGTTCAGAGGTGAAATAAAATAGTGATGGGCTTAAACACTGATTTATGGGCCTACCTTTAGGCCCAAAAAAAGCCCACCTTTTATTTGAGTCAAGTCTAAAGAAAAAACAAATGGTACATCGTAAACTTTATGGGCCAGACAAACCGTCGAAGGACGATCTCCGTTCGTCTTGCCATCTCACTGGGGAACTTTTTTTATTGAGAAAAGTAGAAGATGAAACCTATATTCTAGGGGTTTAACTGGCGAAAGAGTGAGACATGTGATTATTTAGAGCGTGTTCGAAACTTGAGGATTTCCACTTTATTGTGGTTCCAATCGCGGCGCTTGAGGAGACATCCTAACTCCTAGATACCTAGGTTTACGCCCGAGGGTAATAGACAATTCACCCTGCCCTTGGATCGTGGGTGAGTTCAACCCCTTTCCAAAAATTTTTGTACAAAAAAAATGATAAGATGAAATTAATAGGACAAATATTGAATAAAAAAACCCACGAAAATGCATTTTTTAATGAAACTTTATTTTTAAAAGGATATCAAAAAATGTAGAGAGTCGCAAAAGTGCAGTGGCCTATATCTAATTTAGATCGTACCTGGAAATCTAATTAAAAAAAAATGGATGTATGCAAGATTGCAAGCAGTTGTGAACTGCTATGTTTAGAATAGTAAACAAGGTAAATAATAGGTACATTGTGAACAATAATTAATTTATGTTGATGTGAGAGATAATAACTCCTGTGCACATGGAATCTTACTTCAAAGATATTTTCCCCTGAACGACACGCTCATATTGCGTTTGCAAATAATATATGAACTACTTGTGCCCATACATAAAGTCTCTCCATCCCATTTCCTATTTCCAACACATGCATAAAAAATTATTCTCACAATTTTCTCCTTACACACATATATAATATAATCTGATTAATTTGAAATAAAATTAATTTAGACACATGCAAATAAGAAGAAATTAGAAGAATTTAATGAGAAGAAATAAAAAAACTAATTAAAAATAAGATGAAATTATAACAAGTTTTGTATTAATTTTGCCTTAAAAGAATAGCAAGTGCTTATTTATCCCTTGCCTTTTCAAGAACATATTCTAAATAAAGTACCCCACGTTTCTTCATTTGTTTACAGCTTCCAAGAGTCTTCTCTGTCTAGAATGCCTTTTATCTTCAGGTCCTCTGTGATTCTGTGAAGCTTTAGTCAAAGACTTTTCTTCTCTTCTCTTTCCTTTCAAAGTAAATCTGGATTTGAATTAATATCGCATACTGAATTTAAAGGCAATGGCTAAAACTGTTTTAAAATATCTTCGATCACTATAGAAATCTAGAAATTAAGAGGGAAAAAACGAGAGAGACGAGAATATAGGGATGTGAGGTTTTAGAAAAAGAAAAGGAATTTGCTAGTTGCAACCAAACAGAGGATTGGTGGGAAACAGAACTTTCCTAAAGAGGCAAAGGGCTAATCCCTCAAGGAAAATAGAATTCCATTTTAGGATTCACAGCCCACATATAGGATTCCATCTGTCACCTTTCTCTCTGAAGTCCTAATTTCGCTCACTCTTTTCCTTCTTCGGCATTTCTTCCTGCGCAAGAAGAAATCCCAGTCCCATTTCCACACTACACAACAATCTTACTTTTTGTTTGTGTGCTGCTGCGGCCTCTGCGTCTTTATATATAGAATAAAAACTAAAAAGGGTTCAGAGGTGGCTTGGTTGTCTCATTGGCAGTGGCGGCGCCTGCCGTAGTACCGGTCGGAAGCAAGTTTCAGGGGAAATGGGGAGAGGGAAAATTGAAATTAAGAAGATAGAGAATCTGAATAACAGGCAGGTCACCTTCTCCAAGCGACGCAATGGGTTGCTCAAGAAGGCTAAGGAGTTGTCTGTTCTCTGTGATGCAGAGGTCGCTGTCATCGTTTTCTCTGGCACCGGCAAGCTTTATGAGTTTTCTAACACAAGGTACGTAGGCATGAATGCACATTCCTTCTGTCTCGAGAGCACGATGAGGTTTTTTGAGAAATTTGATGTTGATACTTGAATAGAATTTCTGGGGTTTTGATTTTGTTCTTTTGTTTTGTACGCTCATTCTTCTGTTTACTTGAATTTGAAAACATGCAGAATTAGTGTGTTGTTCTCTTTTCTAACACAAGGTACGTAGGCATGAATGCACATTCCTTCTGTCTCGAGAGCACGATGAGGTTTTTTGAGAAATTTGATGTTGATACTTGAATAGAATTTCTGGGGTTTTGATTTTGTTCTTTTGTTTTGTACGCTCATTCTTCTGTTTACTTGAATTTGAAAACATGCAGAATTAGTGTGTTGTTCTCTTTTCTAACACAAGGTACGTAGGCATGAATGCACATTCCTTCTGTCTCGAGAGCACGATGAGGTTTTTTGAGAAATTTGATGTTGATACTTGAATAGAATTTCTGGGGTTTTGATTTTGTTCTTTTGTTTTGTACGCTCATTCTTCTGTTTACTTGAATTTGAAAACATGCAGAATTAGTGTGTTGTTCTCTTTTCTAACACAAGGTACGTAGGCATGAATGCACATTCCTTCTGTCTCGAGAGCACGATGAGGTTTTTTGAGAAATTTGATGTTGATACTTGAATAGAATTTCTGGGGTTTTGATTTTGTTCTTTTGTTTTGTACGCTCATTCTTCTGTTTACTTGAATTTGAAAACATGCAGAATTAGTGTGTTGTTCTCTTTTCTAACACAAGGTACGTAGGCATGAATGCACATTCCTTCTGTCTCGAGAGCACGATGAGGTTTTTTGAGAAATTTGATGTTGATACTTGAATAGAATTTCTGGGGTTTTGATTTTGTTCTTTTGTTTTGTACGCTCATTCTTCTGTTTACTTGAATTTGAAAACATGCAGAATTAGTGTGTTGTTCTCTTTTAATTTATACTATATTGGAATCAGAATCCTGTTACTGGGGAAAATTTTCTCTTGAAGAAATTGAATAGTAAAGAACTATCCTGGAAAATTCTAGGCATGTACAGAACTAGCTAGTTTCAATAATTTGTGTTCCCATCAAAGAATGTTCAAACTCGACTGCTTTTAAATACTGTTCAATTCGTGAACAGAAGATACTTAGTGATGTTGAGGACTTGAACTAAGGATTATTTGGTATGCAACAACTATATTGAAAGTAAAGCGTTTGTTTAGCGACATTGAGTTAGTAAGTGGTCTTATCCTTATAGAAAGGAGAGCATAAATTTAAATTTTGGGAATCATATTTGTTGAGAGAGGTGAAAAACTCCTTGCAATTTAAACCTTAAAAGGGTTCAAGTCCAAAATGGTTTGGGATACCCTTAATTAAATTTATAAAAAAAAGCGTGTGTGTTGTGTGGTGGAAGAATTTCACTTGGATATACAGAATTCTGTTGTATTGCTTTTCCAAAGTAGTCACTAAATGATTTGTTGTTTGCAGTGCAAAGCTGATATTCTTTTATTATGATAATCAAAAAGTTTATTTCATTTATATGAAGCATGGATCACACACTTTCAAGGTATACCAAAGGCGTGGAATTGGATTATACAGAGCAACCTTGTGATGGGCCACCACCTGAGGTATATTTTATATACATAGCGCACTCATTCCCTCTAGAAGCTTTATTCTTTATCATTAAATTAATTAAATACCTTTTAGTAACCATCTATACCATATTTTGATTCCCTCTCTACTTTCTTTTTCTGGCTAATTCCTCTAGTGGCGTTTATTTTTGTTTAGTTGTTAGCTTTTCATTCTAAGCAGGAGACTCAGCCTGATACAGACCTTCTAAAGGACGAAATAAGAAAGCTTCGTTTAGCATACTTGTAAGTTATTCCCACTTCTGACCCTGTTATGTACACACACACATCTCAAGGTAATTAAAGAACAATGTTGTGCCATTTAACTGCTATTGTAAATGACTGAAACGAAACGAGTTCCAGTAAATTATTTTGTTCTTGTGGCAAAGGATGAAACGAAGAACTATTTTGGTTTGGATTTTTTTTCAAATTTTTCAGAAGAATGATGGGGAAGGAGCTCGATGGGTTGAAATTTAAAGAGCTACAGAACTTAGAAAATCAACTGAGTGAAGGGATACTATCTGTTAAAGAAAAGAAGGTGCAACAAATGACAAAAATTGAATACCATTCAAAATTATCTTTTCTTATCATAAGTGCTTACATGAATTGATTCAGTTAATGCCATAAAATGTTATACAATATATTCTCATGTTCTTTTTCTATATCGGTGAACAAAATAGCAAAGTCAGCATCGGTTTCTCTGAGGAAAACGAACTTATATTAATTTTAGCCCCTTGTAAGTGTACAAGGCCCAAATAAATAAATAATGATACATTTTCTTATAAGAAAAACAACTGCTAGTCTAGTTTTTACGTCTTTATTGTTGTGTTCTTCCATCAGCATATAACATGTAAAACTTATTACAGCTTTCGTGCTTGAATGTGCTATCAAAAGCCTAAGCGATTTGTTGTATAAAAAACTATTGCAGGAACAAGTACTTCTAGATCAACTTAGGGGGTCCAGATTACAGGTACTCGTCAGCATTATCATTTTTTTTAAATCTCATTTTGGTAGTTTAGAGGGAAAATCAGGAATTTACGGATTTGCAGGAGTAACAAGCCATGTTGGAGAATGAAGCTCTGCGCAAACAAGTGAGAAAACAAGTGTTTTCTTATGAACTAACTGTGTGCCAATCATCTGATATTTGATTATATACGTTGACTTTGACGAGACAGATTGAGGAGATGCAGAATAAATCAAACACAACACACTTCGTTTATTTCAATACCTTAGAGAGCAACCCCATCTTCCATGAAAGAGAAGACCTTTCTGACACTTGCTTGCAGTTAGGGTACGCTCGATCTCTTCCAAAATTCTCTTTTATATATCTAAATATCATCGAAATTAATTGAGTATAAGAATAAGAATTCATAGTTGCGATGTGCTGTTGTATTTAGGTTGTCAACAGAATTTGGTCGCAAGAGGGAATCACTGAAAGTAGAACCCTGCAACGACTCAGCCGCTCGTCAAGTGGCCTCTGCATCGGAAAACATTCCTTAGTTCTTTCTCTTTTTACTCTTTTTTTTCCCTTCTTCTTTTTAGTATTTTATATTATAGTCACCTATATATAGATTAGCTTATAGTAAAAAGTTGGTTATAACTTGTGAGCTAAAGTAAGCCTAGCCTGTTTATATTTTACCTCCTTGATTACAGGTTGACCATCGCTTTCATTTTGAAAAAGTCTTAAAATTCCAGTCATGCGCTATTTTATGAAGAGTAAGATACGCCTTTTTATTTTATGCACAAATGTAAAGTAGATATTGTAATCGTCTAATAAACAATGCAAAATCATGCTCAGTTGGTTTGTTTTAGTATCTTGTTATAACGCACACAATAGAAGGGATGGTCTTGATGAGGAGAATGGAGGGAAAATGATCAAAGGAAGAGGGCTTTTGTGGAAAAGTATGGAGCGTCAAAGTGGGTCGTAGGAGAAACAGCGTAATCAACATCCTTAGACCATGCTCCTGCCCCCTGTGTCTTCTCCGGCCGCCCTTGCCTTCCCTTTTCCCTTTGTTTCTTCAATCTCTTCGTATTTTCCACGTTACATATATAAACTAAAAGGCCTACTTGTGAGATGCACACGCATGCATAGCGGTGTTGATTAATTAATAATTAAAGGATTTGTGCAATTGAGCAAACCAAAGTAAAATTAGCTCACCTGTCTTGGCCTTGTCTCGCACCATATCATACGTTCTCAACCCTTTTCATAGTTTCCGATGCATGCATGTCTATGTCTCTACCCATTCTTTTTCTATAATTATTTAATTGAGTTATATTCAAATATTATTTGATCTCACTAAAAATAACTCTTCTAAATACGTCTTATACATTCACATAGATTTAAATTCAATACTTTGAGCTTAAGTGACTAAAATCCCTCCTATTTAAACTAATATTTACTTTGATCTCACCTGTTTTTGCGTGTTTCCCCCATACCCATCATTCCATCCAACGGTCTCCGTGAAACCCTTTTTCACAACTTATTACATCTATATTAATAGTTAATTAATATTAATACACGTCAAAACCAGCTCACACCCTTCACCTTCAGCGTCTTCTTCATTAAACTATGGTGTGCATCTCCTCTCAGCTCTCGAGGACCTCTCGTTTACTCAAGTTTAATGAGAAGGTCAGAATATTTTAGATACGCATGATCTCAAGAGCACGCATCGAATCCTGACACAATTTTTCTAGTGATGCGGAAACACACTAAATTATTGACAAAACTATACGTGCCCGCGAGGGGTCTGTTGAAATTACCTTGTGCATGTGAATATTCTATCAACCAGGCTTGCTAGCTGGACCCCCCTACAAGAAATAAGATCATAGAGTATATGTGCAACAGTAATAACAGTATTACCCATAAACGATGCCTTATTGCCTTGTTTTTTCCCCTCTCAAGGGTCACCATTCCATGTACAAGACAAAAGTCTCACCAATTATCATCATGAGACGCACAAGCCTCCATCGCTTCCCTTTATATTCCCTCGCTTCCCCCCAACACTATCATCACCTTGTCGGCTCTTTTTCACTCTCTCTTCATGCTTCAACCTTGAGTCTTACTCTTCCCACGCTTCCCCCTCTCTCTGTATCACTCCCCGTCTCTGTTTCGCTCCATTCCTCCCCGCCCCCCCCCCCCCCAAAATCTTTCTCTCTCTTTCTCCGCCATGAAACAGCAAGACTACTCCCTCCAGAGAAGCACCAGCAGCACCGCCCTCACCACCAGAATCAGCAGCAGAAGAATCACTCCTTCTACTCATCATCACAACGCTCTTCGTCCCTCGGATCCCAACTCCGTCTACGATAACCTCCTCTTACGCAGAGGCTCTTCTCCTTCCACCATAACTCCAGGCCTCAGGCCAAGCTCTCCTCTCTTCTTCGCTCTTTCCTCAACATCCTCTCCTTCCCCACCATTCTCCCCACCTGTAAATGGCTCACTGTTCCCTCCCACCTGTCCATAACACCTTCCCTCGGACGCAAAGTCACCGGGACGCTCTTCGGCAATCGTCGCGGTCACGTCTCCTTCGCCGTCCAGCTTGACCCCCGTTCGGAGCCATATCCACTTCTTCTTTGGTCAAGGAGATGTCGTCCGGTCTGGTTCGGATCGCACTGGAGTTTGAGAAGCTTACGGCCACGGCGGAGACGGGAGGCCGATCCAGGAAGCTGTTCCAGGAGCCGAATTGGATAATTTACTGTAACGGGAGGAAGTGTGGGTACGCGGTGTCGCGCGCTTGCGGGGATTCCGATTGGCACGTGCTGAGCATGGTTCAGAGCGTGTAGGTCGGAGCCGGAGTGATTCCGGTGGTGGAGGACGGAAGCGCGAGGAAAGGTGGCGGCGGGTCCGAGGGCGAGTTGCTATACATGAGAGAGAGGTTTGAACGAGTCGTGGGGAGTCGTGACTCGGAGGCATTTTATATGTTGAATCCCGATGGTAATGGAGGGCCTGAACTTGGTATTTTTCTGTTAAGAATATGAAACAAGAACTTATTCGAAGTAGACTAGGATAAATAATTGTAATGTTGAAGTGATATTTAGGATTGTTTTCTTCTACCTCTTCTTTTTTTGTTAACTCCGTACAAAATATGAGACCACACACATATATATATATAGGTAATTTATTTGACAGAGATATTTGTATTTTTGATTGGTACTTAGGAGTGTGCAAGTCCTGATGTTCTTAATTATACGAGTGGAATGATATTTTTCTTCCCTCTATGATTGTAATCAAAATTAGTTGTAATATTGGAAGTTTTAAATAATTGGCCAAAACATAACCAGGAGTTCCAAATAATTGCGAGTGCAATCGTGTGCGTGTGCAATGCATACGTGCCGTCGTGCCCGCAGCATTGTTATTCTTATTATTATAAAATATAAATTGTGAGGGATAATTGGCCCGGGTCACGTGATAATTAGTGTTGTTAATTAATGGAATTATATTACGGGTTCAATTTTTCTGACTGAATACCTATTTATAGATTACTTTTAGTTGTTTTACACAGATAAAGAAAATTAATTAATAATTAGCTTATGTTCGTAAAATTAAAATTATTCTGCCTCTTCAAGAATACTTAATAAGTCAGTCCTATTAATATTTAGGAAGAGGGTAAGAATTAATCTTTGAAGAGGTTTGAATTATTACACTTATGTTTTAAAATTTATACCTTTTTATTATAAATAAACACATTACATCGAATTCTCACGGGCAGAGACATAAATTACAAGCACGCATATTTTTATTATATATTATTAATCATTACTATCAATATACTAATATATAATACGGTTATATAGAAGTGGAAAAATGGGTCAGTTCGCTGATTGAGGGTCAGCCCGCCACAACCTGCGAGCTGTGTAGCCTATCATAAAATAGGTTAACATTTTGTTAGCTCAAGCCCGTCATAACGCTATATATTTTTATTTTAATTATTTAATATTTTTAAAAAATTATTTTTAAATTTTTAAAAAAATAATTAAAAACATTTTAATGTCATATTAGCATAATAAAAAAATTATTAATATTATACTCTTAAAAATTAATATTTTTTATAAAAAATCTCAAATCTTATAACTATAATTCTAAATAAATATTAATCAATTATAATATATCAATACATATCAACAAATAAATAATCATCTTTATTAGTATTCGATAATAATAATATTAAAAAATATATTTGAGTACAATAAATAATAATAGTATTAAAAAAATTGGTTGAATGGGGTTTTATAATAAAACGGGCTAAACCTATTTTATCAGCTCTATAGTTATATATTTCAAGTTATAATATACATGGCTAATAAATAATATAACTTATTTTAAAATATGTGACATATAGTTTTATTTAATATAATGCTTGTCACGTGGTTTATAGAATCGTTTAAGATCATAATTGAGGGACTAAAATTCTTGATGTTAATACAACCACGCTATTACTATAAAATTGATTTCGTAGTGTAAGACTTTATTAGATTCATGTCAATTTTAATTTTGATTATTAAAAGAGATATTTATACTAAAAAATATAATTATGAACTCTAAAATTAAAATATTTGATAATATGATATAGTTAATATTATAAAAAATATATAACCACGCTGTTCATACTGCGTAGAATAGTTATATTATGTGAAGGAATCGTTTTCAAGATGTGAAGTTAAATTTGGAGGAAGAAGCAACGAAACGGAGGAGTGGAGAGTGGAGAGTGGAGAGTGGAGAGCACCAATGATCGTCGATGAAAGTGTAAACAGAGTAATGCGATGGAGCAGCATATAGGGAAAGTAATCACCTTCATGGGATACATCACAATACATCTTATTCAACATTCTTTATTCCACAACACTACTATCTTGGGTCCCACTGTCTCATCGTTTTCCTCATGGCCCATACGTGTTTACTACTACAAACTACAAAGTTATTAATATTCAATGGTTATTTTTATCTATAATTGACTTTTTCGAATTGTCAAATATTGACACGTCATATATTATCTAGGCAGAATATTTGACGATTCCGAATTATCAAGTATTGGGGTATATTTGACAGTTGTTCACGCATGTCTCCTCTTTTTGGAGGAGGTCAATATTATTTGTGGAACAATCGGGTATTAAATATGTGTACAATGGCCTTTCTATTATGAAGTTTGAATTTGGGTCCTAGTACTCTCTTGTCGGCCTCAACTGAGTTTATTAAGACCCATTATCTGACAAACACAAAACCAGAAAACGCAGTCCGACGTCGTATCAGTCCCCAAAGTCCAATGTCGACATCCTCCCATTAGGCTCTTCGGCGACGCCTTCAAAACTTTGCAGTCGACTTCATTTTCCACCGTTAGCTTTCATCATTGAGCTGCAACACGCCAACACCTCCACTCTGATTCAAGCGAAATTCATTTGTAATTATAAATTACTTGTGTTCAACCTATTTTACTTGTGTACAAACAAATTATACTTCTATATAATTGTTTTAATTATAAATTACTTGTGTTCAACCAACCCATTTTATTGACCTATTTTGTAATTATGTTGACAAGTATAATTAAAATAGGTTGACATTTTGTTGACATTTTTTGATTATACCGAGCCGCTTACCACTCGCTGAATAGTTAGGAAAAATTTGGTTGTTGGCGTTGCAATATAATTCTTATTATACTTCTCGGATTGAATGGAAATTTGCTATTTGTGACTACGTGATAAAACATTTTGCTTGCTTGATGTCACTTTCATCCCTTACAACATGTCCTGCTCCTCACCGCATTGATGTATCAATTCGGGAAAATTTAGTGACCTTACATCAATATCGTTTTCAGAAAATATATTCATTCTATAAAGCGGTTTACCCTCCATTTATGAGTTATGTTGCCTTCTGGTTTTATTGTTGTAGAAATGGATACATTATTTTGACTCGTGCAAGCAAGATTGTGTTCCTATAAGTGCCCATAGCAAGAGCTCTGTTAAGAAGGTTAGTTGGCATTATTGTTCCGTTCATTACAGTTCTACCGTTGCCCACTGCTCTACGCATTTCTATCTTTTGAAGGGAGAAAGTACTTCTAATGTAATGTTCTTTAATCCATATATTATGGTTTAAGTTATTCTATGTTGACAGTGTTCCTGCTAAGCCAAGCCTATCAATTACGTGATAATGAGTGCATAATTTGAAATGCCAATCTTTCAAGTTTTACCTTCCCCCCATACATCAGAAAAACAAGTCCAATGTGTATGTTTTAAAATGTATATTTTGTACTAATTTATCCCCTGTTGTGATCTTTCTTGACCATGTATTGAAGCTTCTTGATCTTGTCGAGTTCAAATTGAAGGAAGTGATTTCCAGGGAACCTACTCTCCTTGTTATAGTGGTTGGTGTTCCAAATGTTGGGAAGTCAGCTTTGATTAATTCAATTCATCAAATTGCATTATCTCGCTTTCCAGGTAAAGATTTTGCATGGCAATTGAAAGTTTCTATTTTATTGAATGTCAAGCTGTCAGATTTTTTTGTTCGTAATTTGGTCAAGGGAATGTGCATTGGTGATGTTTTAATTTGCTTTGATAGTGCAGGAGAAGATGAAGAGAGCTACTGTGGGTCCACTGCCTGGTGTTACTCAAGATATTGCTGGATACAAGGTCTAGTGATCTTAATACCATAATTTCTTCCTTTCTTCTTGACTTCCCCATTTTATATTTGCCACATATGTGTGCGCACACTAATATGTTCCCTCACTTCTGCACTTAATTTCCCATGGGTATGTTTTGAATCGTTCCTCCATTTGATAAACATGAATTTAGCTAGAACCTTAGAAGTGCTGGGCTTTGCATTCCTATTGTTGGTGTATGCATTAGATCCTTGTATTTGTTGTGGCCTTTTGGATTTGCTGTAGTTTATTATATCATTAAGTAGTGTAGTTATATTAGTTTTTCTCGTCTCAGTCTTTGGTTTGGTTAATGATGCGTAATTGCATATGGTTAAACTTTGACATTGACTTAATTAATACCCAGATAGCACATCACCCCGAGCATTTATGTCTTAGATACTCTTGGGGTACTGGTTCCAAGTATCCCAGACATAGAAACAGGGTTGAAGCTGGCTCTTGCAGGTAGTAAATCCATTAAAATGATCTATCATAAATTTCTTTTTTTCCGTTGTTTTGTTACTTGACTATAAGTTATCTATGTGCTAGCAGGATCTATGAAAGATTCAGTAGTGGGTGAGGAGCGTGTTGCTCAATACTTACTGGCAGTTTTGAATGCCCGAGGGACTCCAATTTACTGTAAGCACTTGAACAATAGGAGAATGGAAGGGATTCGATGTGAATATGAGGAAAAGCATGAATACAATTTGAAAATCCTTAAGCGAAAGAGAGTAAATCCACAGAATAAATCTGAAGTGGTTTATATTGAGGTAACATAACCACATTTTTCGTTAAATTTCTCTTATGGGTAAATGGTTATTTATGTGCACCTTCTTATTTCATTTACTCCAAGCCCCATCACACGAGGTTATAATATGTTTGATTGAAGTTCATTTTATATTTGTTGTTGTTACTGCATTATAGGATCTTGTGATGGAAGTTCAACGGGCACTGTATGTGACGCTAACGGAATTCGAAGGGAACGTAGAAGATGAGGGGGACTTGGAGGATCTGATCGAGCAGCAATTTGGGTCGTTGCAGAAGGCGTTGAAGATACCACAAAAGGCTTCAGAAGCACGATTAATGGTATCAAAGAAGTTCCTTACTCTGTTTAGGACAGGCGAACTTGGACCTTTCATTCTTGATGATGTTCCTCATTCTTAGTCCTCATCTTAGTGGGTATTTTGTATAAGTAAAAGAATGGTCTGGTGAAAAAAAAAAATGTAAACGAAAGGGATACAATTTTTCTGCGTTCCTTTCATTTCATCAATTCATCTAACGGTACCAATGGGAGTTGGTCCGAGTGGTAAGCGGCTTGGTATCGCTTAAGTAAGGTCTCGAGTTCGAACCTTGGCGTACGCAAAAAATTTTCGTTGGGAGACTCACCCACCATAGACAGGTGCGCGAAGCGGGTCGGATCCGGATGTAGTCGGGGTAAAGCTCCGATAAACCGGGTGGGCAACAAAAAAAAATAAAATTCATCTAACGGTCAATGAAGTTATATTTTAATATTTCACAGATTTTTTTTATGTGGCTGCCTCGGGGTTTTGATCTTTTACCCAATCTCAACTTTGCCACTTGAAGAGTGATTCACAAACTTCAAAATATAAGTGGGATGCTGAAATCAATTAAATATAATTTTAAAAAACCAATTGGAATATCATTGTTTTAAAAATTATAATAGTTTATATCAAATTTAAAAATATGGTCAACGGAAAGGCTAGCATGGGTATGTATGTATCAAACACTGAAAATTGAAGTGGTCATTAATCAATTGAGGTAGTAGTTGAAGGATAAACTACAGTTGAATCCAAGTGAACCCAATTATCATTAAAATACAGGATATTCAATACCTTAAATAAATTTTAGAAGAGCAATTAATATTTTAAAATATTTAATAGTGCAATTAAAATTTTAAACTAATTTTAAAGATATAATCAACATTAAAAAATATTTAAATTAGTACAATTTTACTATTTAACTGTCTGATCCATATCACTTTTTATTTCAAATGTCACATGTGTCATATTGTTTAAAAAGAAGTATTGAATAAACCCTTAAATTGACATTGTATATAATTCATATATGAAGATTGAGAAATTTTATAGTTTATTTAGTACAATTTATTAAAATAATATTATACTGTAGTATTTTAAATAATAATGTGTTAAAATAAAAAATTTATGTGGCATATATCAAACAAAAAATTATATTTTTATTAGTGAATGAATAAAATTATAATAACTTAAATAATTTAAGGTATTAATTATACCGTTTGAAATGCTTATTGTAATTCTAAAATTAGTTCTTGTATTTTTAGCCCTAAAATATATAAAATTAACTAACAAGAAGCGGCTTTATGAGAAGTACACTCTTGAAGAAAAATAAAAACTGTATAAACCCTAAATTTTAAAAGAAATTATATATTGATTAAATAGAAAAGCACTCGCAAAATACATAAAAATATTTATATATAATTAAAAAAAAGTATATATTTATATAAAAATATATTAATTTATAAGTAAATAGAATATTTATATATAAAATATATATTATTAAATAAAATAGAATTATTAAAATAAAAATTTAATGAATTGTTATTAAGAGACTAATCTATCGGTTTAGTGATCATACTTTATAAATTTATATATATTAATTATCTGGTACTAAATATATAACTTAATTGAAGATTTGATCTTAATATAAAATATAAGGCATGTTTCTTTTATTTATCAATTATTTTTTAAATTATTGCTATTGATACTCTCTCAATAATAATCAACTAAGAGAGGAAGGGAGGTGTTAAAAAAATAATTAAGATATTTTAGACAAAATATACTCTATTAACTAATTTTTTTAATTTAATCAAATTAGTTAAATATCTCCTGAAAAATATTCAAATTGAAAGTTGGGTGGGAAGGTGTTAGCCTGAAAATTGAAAGTTTGGTGGGTAACTCACTAGCCCCAGTTTTCTAGGGACTATCACAGCCAGGTCCCCAACATGGCTTCATGACTCCACTCGATGCATTCCCTAAAAATATCTAAATCAATCTTGAATATTAAAAAGACATGTCGGCAATTAATTTCGAGTAAGTAAATTGACATTTTTGGTTAAATTTATGTTCCTAGTATTATTTCCCAACCAAAATGGTCGTTTTATTTATATTAGGTCAACCTGTAGTTATTTCATAACTATTTAGTGGTTACGGGATGGATAATTAAAACCCGAACCTCTTTCACCAATCGTATTTATTTCTAATGATATTATTTTGCTTAATTTTTATTTATCTTGCACTACTTTCACTGGGCATATAAAATCATCAGTATAAAATATAAAATTTGTAAGTTAGTATTAAATAGGCATTAAGTGGGGCATTATTTATTTGGCCATGTGAGCGATGGAGATACTAAATAATGCATGCTGAGATAGTGATCACATCTATTTATATGGCAGCAGAGAAGTTCATTGGATGCTATGCAGATAGATAGAGCCAAGGAGCCATTATGGGTGGCAGATGCAATATTGTGTGGCAAGATCTCTCTGTGGAAGTTGCAGACACCACCGGCAGCAACAAGAAGAAGAAGAAGAAGGTGCTTCTTCATGCACTCACCGGCTTCGCTCATTCGGCTCGTCTCATGGCTCTCTTGGGTCCTTCCGGCTCCGGCAAAACCACCCTCCTCCTCTCTCTTGCTGGTCTCTCTCTCCCTCTCTACACACACGCATCATTCTTCAAGCAAATATTTACTATATCTATATAATATTGCTATTAAGATTTAACCATCCTTTATCATTTAGTTAATTGTTTGTTGCTTACAAAATTATTTTTCTATTTCCTCTTTTTTTTTTGGGTACTGCACTGGTCATTCGTATCTCCTCTCTCATTCATATCATCCACATATTGGAATCAGAGGAAGAAGCCGCCATATGTATATTGATATATAGTGCAGTACCCAGCTCAGCTGGCTTTTATGGATATTAGAGATGTTTTGGAATGAGATTTTAAAACAGAAATAAAAGCCTGATTCACACAGACACACTCTCTGCTGGTCGGTTAATATAATACCAAATTAACTGATTAAAATTAAAAAATTTAAATAAATGAATTATAGCATATGTTAAATATTATTAGATTATATATTTATAAGTTAGAAAAATTGGTTTAGAATAAAAAATAAATATAAATATTCTAATTAAAGTAATTTATTTAATTTTTTAAATTAATAAATTGTATCTTATATTAAAAAATAGATAATAATACTCTTGAGATATAAATGGATGGGTTTGACCTAATAAAGACCCTTACCTACTGATCATGTGAAAAATGTCAACATAAAATAAGTGTTGTTTGCTATATTTGAAAACTATGTAAACCTTACCTACTCTTTGAAAATCATATAAATTATAGGTTTAGAAGTTTTTTTTAAGTAAAATTTTAATTTGGATAAATTTTAAAATAAATAATTATATTTGTTCAAAAGTTATTCTGGACTAAACTGTATTTTTAGATAAACTGGTAAGAGTAACTTTTAAAACAGTAAAAGAGCTTATGTACCACTCAATTACTATTTTACCCTTATTTTTTCTTACACCCTCTCCCCTCCTCTCTCTTCTATCTTCTCCACTCTCTCCCCTCTTTCTTCTCTCATCTCTGTTCTTTATTCATTCTTCTCCACCCTCTCTTCTCTCTCCTATCTCTTTTTACCCTTTCTCTTCTCGTCTCTCTCATATTTTTAATAAAATCATACTCTTTCTAGTAATTTTTTAATTACAAAAGTCCTTTTGGTAATAACTATCCAAACACTAATTTATCTAAAATTATTTTTTTTCATAAACTCTTCTCCAGAAATTATTTTTAAAAAACTATCCAAAAAGTCATTTTTTTTCATAAATATTTTTCTAAAATTTTATTCAAACACATACGTTATCAACAACCCTAAGGATGGATGACTTTTTATGTCGTTAGCAAAATATATTGCTTTAGATTTACTCCACTAGCCAATTGCTCTCTCCCAAACACATCCAATATCCTTAATTTAATTTATTTCTTTATTCTTCTCTCTTTTTCATGGATTGCTGATTGCTGATAGGCCAGTCTTGCAAATTCTCTTATGTCATACTGAATTTAGGGATATTTTAAATATATATTCTACGTAATAAGTTAACTTTATAGTTACCTCAATTTTTAAAAATATTTTAATGTTGTTTACAAATTTTACCTTAATAGTACTGTATATATATGTTTCATAAAAAATAAATTCTGAATGAACGTAATGATACTTTTATTAACAAATAACATTATTTTTTATATTTAATTTTTTTATCAAATTATTTGGTGTTGATTCGACCTGGTGTTTGTCTTGTCTGAGCTGAAGATGAAAAAGTCTTGGACCCCCATTGATCTGTGTGTACTTTCTTTGGGTTTTTGTTTTTTTGTTCTTGTAGGGAGACTCCATGCGAATGCATCAATGACCGGTAACATTCTAATCAATGGAAAGAAGAGAAACTGGTATCACAAGGAGATGGTAATTTAAAATACTCCACAACTTCACACAAGTCATACCATACGAAACAAATTATATATATATATATATATATATATATATATATATATATATATATCATGAGTAACTACGTTTTTTTTTTAATTTTAGTCTTATGTTGCTCAAGAGGAGACGTTCCTAGGAACTTTGACGGTGAGAGAAACTCTCACGTACTCTGCGAAGATGAGGCTGATTTCGAAAATGAGCAAAGAAGAGATAAGTAAGGTGGTTCAACACACTATAATGGAAATGGGACTTGAGGATTGTGCTGATAATTATATTGGGAACTGGCATCTGCGAGGAATCAGTAATGGTGAAAAGAAGAGGCTCAGCATCGGCCTCGAGATTCTGACGCAACCTAATGTGTTATTTCTCGATGAACCTACCACCGGACTTGACAGTGCCTCTGCTTTCTACGTAATCCATGCCCTAAGCCAGATTGCTCACGGTGGAAAAACAATCATGTGTTCGATTCACCAACCCAGCAATGAAATCTTCCATCTGTTTGATGATTTGCTTCTGCTCTCAGGTGGAGAAACTGTTTATTTCGGCGAAGCAAAGATGGCTTTAGAGGTATACATGATTTGAGCAGAACATTGAGATTTCGATGAAATTAGTGGAAATTTTGAGTCCCTGATTATATATCCTTGGAATAGTTTTTTGCTAATGCAGGCTTCCCTTGTCCAACTAGAAGAAACCCTCCAGATCACTTCCTCCTATGCGTCAATTTGGACTTTGAATTGATTGTAAGTTTTGGTTTAGTAACTTGTTTCTTTTTCGGAAATGTTTTTGTCAAGCTTCTGAATGTGACATCTCATTGACAGGCAACATCATCAAATTCTGCAATGAACTTGAAAACATCAGAGAGTAGAGCGGCTCTTATTCATAGTTACAAAATATCAGAGACAATGGCCAATGCAAGCAGAAAGATTCAAAATCTGATATCTGATGTACGAAATTCGTTTATTGGCAGAAAATTACATTTGACTTCTTGGATCGAGTCTTGGTTATAAAATTAGTTGATGAATTTTAAAATTTAATAAAACACCCATAAACTTTAAAATGTAATTGAACATTCCTCTGAAACAGTGCTTAGTGAATAATATTAAGAAAATGTGCTTATGTTTTAAGTGATGAATTTGTAAACTGTTACAGTCGCAGGAAGAACTGGTGGTCGAGTCCGACGTGAGAACAAGTACTAGCACTTGGTGGAAGCAACTCTGCACATTGACCCAACGATCTTTCCTGAACATGACTAGGGACATGGGCTATTACTGGCTCAGGATCATTTTCTACACAATGGTCTCAATCAGTGTTGGAACCCAGTTTTATCATATTGGTATACACAACACCTCAATCTTAGCCAGAGGAAAGTGCATATCATTCATCTACGGCTTCATGATTTGTTTATCATTTGGAGGATTGCCATTTTTCCTGGAAGAATTAAAGGTAAACTAAGAATTTAGCCGTTGATTTCTGTACAGGAGCTACTTAAAAATCATACTGAAACATTCTTTTATGTAATATTTAACAAAATTTAGGTGTTCTACGGTGAAAGGTCCAAAGGACATTATGGGGAAGCTGTGTTTGTACTGTCAAACATCATATCATCGTTCCCTTTCCTTGTTCTTACATCGCTCTTATCTGGGACGATCATATACTACATGGTGCAGTTTCATCCAGGCTTAACTCATTATGCATTCTTCTGCATCAACTTGTTCTGCTTCTTATCAGTTGTTGAGGGCTGCATTATGGTTGTTGCCTCAATGGTTCCCAATGTTCTAATGGGCATAGGAATAGGAACTGGTGCAATAGTAAGCAAACCGCTTCCTCTGCTTTTGTTAAACTTATCATCGTCATATGTGAACATGTCATATATAAATCTTATGAAAAAAAAGATCTTTTAACATGCTTACATATCTATTCCTATCTGGTTTGAAGGGGCTTGTCCAAATTTTTTTCCAGAAATGACCATGTTTTTAAAAGCTTGATCACTTTCATTGGTGGTGGTTGCAGGTCTTTATGATGATGTCTTCCCAAATCTTCAGACCATTACCTGACATTCCCAAGATCTTTTGGCGCTACCCTATGTCCTACCTCAGTTTTGCAACTTGGGCTGTACAGGTACATTACATCTTAGTCCAAACTCCAAAGTTATTGAAAATTTTCATCACCATTAAATCTATTAAAACAAACTAAATACAATAACGGTGCTCACACTCCCAAACTGGATGAATTGCTTTGTATATATGTGGCTGCATCTTGGTTTGACAGAATAGAGTAAAAGTGAACTTGCTTGGTGTTTTTGAGCGCAGGGACAATACAAGAATGACATGGTGGGGCTAGAGTTTGATGCTCTGCTACCCGGTGAGTCAAGAGTGAAGGGAGAGCAAATCCTTGTGACAATGTTTGGGGTTCCATTGGATCATGGCAAGTGGTGGGACTTAACAGCGTTGCTTTCATTACTATTACTTCACCGAATGCTCCTCTTTGTTGTACTTAAGTACAACAATAGGCCCAAAATATGCATGCTTTGGTATTACACAAAGGTCTTCGCCGCAAGATTTTCTCCAGCTAGGAAGCCTTCTCTCTCTTCCAAAAGGCAACTTGCTCCCCGGCCATTATCTTCTCAAGAGGGTCTCATGTCTCCGAATTTTGCAATTTGATGCTTTTAGGTTATATTGCAGTGATGAGAGTTCAAGTGGTTATTCTCTAACGTATTTGTTATATTTCTCCATGATTTGTAATTTCTGGTAGTTTGTGCTGCGTTATGTATATACTGGCCAAAAATTAAAAAACAAATCATATAAATAAGAAGGAATGGGGTATGATAAGAACCGACTAAGACGTCAAATAATGGGACCATCCTAGTACCTTATTAATTAATATTAACACTAAGAAATCAAATAATGGGACCTACTTTGAACTTTAGTAATTAATATTACGCTACAAAATTGTAGTTAAGTAATTTGTGAGTTACAATGTTTGGTAGCATGTGGAATGTGGAATGTGCAATATGGACACATGCATGCATATGCATGCACCGAATGAATCCTTAGTCAAAATTAAATACGTTTGACATACCATGTACTTCTTCAGTTTTTATTATAAGCTACTTTTTAGAAGAAATGAGTGATTTATTATTATAAGTAACTAGATGTAGTATTAGTATTAATTAAATATCTTTAATATCACTCCTATGTAAAGTTATTATGGCAGAGAATGTAAAACAAATTTTTCATTTAAATATGAATAAAAATAAAAATTTTGTTTTATTTTTAGACAAAATTAATAAACCATCTCATTGATTTCCATGAGATAGTTAAACAATAAAGATGCTTTGCATGTTGAACACTGGCTTCATCGGGCACTTCTCCCATCAAGTTTAACAAGAAAATATCAAGGTGGGAATAGTAGAAGCTCAAATGGCCATTTCACCAAAAAGGAGAGGGGGGAAACACTGCTCAAGATGTCTTCTTAGCTTGAGGTAAGTTAAATTGAAAATTGAAAACTGGGATTTTGTCTTTGATGGTTAAGCCTAGAGACTCAAGTCCAGTTCAACTAGAAGTAGAACCCAAAAAAGAAAAGGAGGGGGGGGGGTTGATTAGTATGAGGTGATAAAGGACTTAATATCACCCAAAAGTCCTAATGATAACTAGAGAGCTAATAATAACAAATTTTAATATAGGAATTGACAATAAATTTATGCTATTTAGGACTTTTTGTCATTAAGTTTCTTCTTGAGACCTAATAGTAATTCCCAAAAAATATTGACAACTCTACACATACAAGTACAATCAAAGAAGTTGGTAGTTGGCAAAAGGAATAATAGTCAAAATTGACAGCATTAATCAGCCACCAATTTTAAAAAATAAAAACAAGATTGAATCACAACCTTGAATGTTTGAAATACATCATTTATTTTCTTCAATGAAATCTCTATACTCTCGCTTTATTTTGACTCCTGAAACGGTCCTGCAAAATGCAATTTCAAGCAACAAACAATAACCATTAAGCAAGCATACATGTAACAATGGCCAATTGGTTAATACAGACATTGACGGCACCATGCATACTAAAAAGTCTCCCCCATGTCTACCATTTTTCTTTCATTAGTCATAAGGTGGAGAAAAAATTGCATAAATGTTAGATTAAGATGTTTAATATGTACCTAAGCATCTCCTTGTTTTTGAAAAACTGCACACATGGTGTTCCCATGATTCCAGCAGCTTCCGCTATTTCTGGATCTTATTCTATATCAATTTCAACAAAATGAACCTCCTGATCAAATTCATCGATCACCTGCCATAAAAATGTAAAATGAAGTATTATAACTCCATTTTCCATGTATACTTTTAAACCCTAGAGATGTCAAGCATGAAAGGTTAAGTAGTCTTAATTTTATTTCTTACTTTATATATCAGAACGCTATTGTTCGATATTACAAAAAGTATTCCAAGGCCATCTCCTATTAGCTTAAAAGTTTTACATTGATTTGCTTCTCGACAAGGCACCAAGTCTTTCACAAGTGGTTAGAAGCTTAACCTTCGCTACCTCATTTTCTTAACTTCATTAACTTAAATTGAACAGAATAAGCTAGATTTAAGCTAATTTAAGCTTCTGGATATTGACAATTACTACTGTATTACTAACAGTTTATAACTACAAGAAACAAGACCTTGCTACTTTCAAGTTGAGCACGTAAGAAGTTGATTCAAAACATGGCATAATCCAAATATGGTGGTAATATACTAATATGCACTATTCTCAATCACAAGTGCAAAAATAGCAGAGCAAATAATACTGAGAACACAGGAACATCTTGATATTATTATTCTCCTAAGCTCTAAATCTTTGCACTAGTAGATGAAATGAAATAAAGTTCCTTAATCAATTTGCTGTGAAATGTGCTGCAATTTGAAAATACAGAAAGTTCTGGGCCATAGACAATATACAACAACATACAATATGTATCTGTATCCTTCACATTTATTCCTAGCATGTAAAGAACTGCACAAACATCACATGTCAGAGGCTTATAGTGACGCCTAGTATTATGACACGAGGATCATAAATAACTTTGACAATCACATACCTTGCCAAGAATTTGCTTCAAAGTCCTACATGGACCACATGTTGGTGCTGTATATAGTACACATATAAGCCTTGGACTTTCATGGTACAGTTTTCGTAGGGCGTACTGTGAAGACAAATTAAAATGGAAAGAATAAATATTTAATATTAACTCGGGAACTAGATAAGGAAATGGATTGATTGAACATAACAAAAACTAGGACTTAATCCCATTAGCATAACCAACAGACAAGTAAACATATACCTGTCCCTTGTGTTTCGTAAGTGTGATGTCAAAGCCCTCTTGAACGTCTCTGTCTGTGAGTTCTTTCTTGACCTCTTCAGTTTTGGACTGGCACAAGTATAAAGGAAGGCATGTTGTAATTACCGCATGAATTAACTGATTTTATGTATACCTCAAAATGTTATGCCCCTTATATTACTACGAATGGCTTTATGCAGTCCTTTTTTAATTCCTCAATTCATACAACATTCAGAAATTACAACCAAATTCGTATTCAAAAAATTGTAGATGCCTCTCCAGGGCTTACAGTTGTATATACAATTACTGGATGATTAGATACCTAGAGCTCATCATAAAGTGCTAAATTTCTAAAGGACATTAAGTGCACAAGAAATTGAAGTTAAATACCTGATGGAACTCTATAAGAAGATCTTTGCTCACAAGATATCTCTCAGCAGATAAAGCAGCAATACATCCAGATCCAGCAGCAGTAACGGCTTGCCTCCATTCATGGTCCTATAAGATCAAATTATGAGATGAATTTAGTAATTTTACTTCCAGATAAATTTGCATATTCATATGCTCAATATTTGCGCCAGAATTTCATAATCTATATATCCAGACCTAATATAAAAAATATAGGAAGCCACACCTATTCATAACATGAACAGTGTAGCTCACCTGAAATTTTATGAAAAGCACAGGCCTCATAGTCTAGTTTAAGGAGAAAAGATCAAATTTTACCTGCACATCTCCAGCAGCAAATACACCTTCCACTGAAGTTTTTGCAGTACCCTCCTCAACTACTATGTAACCAGAGTGGTCTAGCTAAACTTGGCCTTGCAATAGTTGGCTATTTGGCGAATGACCAATGCCATAAAATAGCCCTTTCGCGTCAAGCACAGATTCCTCCCCAGTATTAGCCTTTCGAATTAAAATACCAGACATCTGTCCTTTAGTATCACTCACAACATCCACAGCCTCTGTATTGAAGTGCACGGTGACATTGGGATTGTTGTACACTCTGTAACATTTGCCATAATTAACCTGTTAAACAAACATTAAGGGAGTTGAAAAGTCATAACAATTATTTATCAGTATGTAATTCACCATCATCGAAGAATCCCAAAAGGGAACTCCAAATCAACATATAATAGCAAGTAAAAGACAGTAACATAAGAAACAAAATACAACAAGAGTTTTGTTTCAAGTTAGAATCATTTACTATTTCAACATAACATTGTTCTACAACCACATGTCTATGGTCAAATGCACGTATTAGTGAAATTGTCTGCTGTTGGACATGTGAAGAAAGTGAACTCAACATCTCATGCAAAAAGAGGATGGTGGTGTCATGTTCTTGGGATCAAACAAGGAAGAGGAATGTAAAATCAGAACCAAACCAAAATCTAGGAAATGAATAATTATAACTATAAGAAACTTGAACTAGTTCACCATAAAGTTTACAGGTTATTAAAAACCTTCAATATATGGCCATCATGCATTTGAAGGAAAAAACATCAATGATAATAATACAAACAGAATAAATGGCAAATTCCTTAACAACTAGTAAGTACCAAATGTTGGGATGTGTTCATCAGACCCACCTATCTTGCATTGCTTTAGAAGCCGTTAGTTGGTCCCTACGTACTAGTAAGTGAACATGACGAGCATATTTAGTCAAGTATAATGCTTCCTCAGTAGCCGTGTCTCCACCTCCAATGACAGCAAGAACTTGTTCTTTAAAGAGAGGTGATGCTCCATCACAAATAGCACAAGCGCTGATTCCCCATCCAAAATTCATCTTCTCGGGGCAGCCTAAGTCTTTTTGCAGTAGCTCCAGTAGCAACAATGACAGTATGGCATTTAATCTGAAATATGTATACACATATAAATATTTAATCAATAACACCTAATAAACTACACCAACAACTAGTCTTACAAAGAACAGGAAAATTTGAAATCTAAAAATACTTGTCACCAAGTATATACAAAAAAGTGTTGTTAAAGAAGAGCAACACATAGCAGATACAAAGAGCTATTAAACAAATATATCACCTTACGTTCACTACTTTGTACGGTAAAAGGACTGCTTTTTACATCAATTGCTTCAACATCTTCTTGGAACAGTTCCACTCCCCATCGCTCAGCCTGACGCCGCATTCTAGATAGTAGATAGATAGAAAATGTGTGAACTTTAAGATTAAGGGACTAAAGTTCAATATAACATAGGTTATGGCAAGTCTCCTTTCTTTTCATATACCTGTCCATCAGGTCAGGACCACTTATCCCATCTGGAAATCCTGGAAAATTCTCTACCTCAGTTGTAGTCATCAACTGACCCCCGGGAACACCACCCACTTGGTACCCCTCAAACGCTACAGGCTTCAAGTTGGCACGTGCTGTATATATTGCTGCTGTGTATCCAGCAGGGCCTGAACCTATAATTACTACATTCTCAACACCTTTTCCTGTGACAAAAAGAAAGAACCCAAGAAGTCACCTTTAGCTTTGCTTTTCCTAAAAAGAAGAAAATGAAAGATCAATAACATGATTTACATTATTATGATATACAATAAATCCGAACTGACAAGTCCGTAATTTTTTCTCTCACAAGGGCATCTGTGTTTGAATCAACAGGTACCTCAAACTTCTATGCAATGTTATTACAGAAATATCTGCTAGAAATTTAACCCTAGCCCTGAGGTAAGAACACTTGATTGTTCATTAACACAAGGAAAAAGCATGAAATACAAATTTTCCCCTCTGTCCCTTTATAACTAGCCCAAGTCTCTAATGCAAAATGTAATCAACCCCTAAAAAGGTGAAGCCATGATAAAGTGATGGCATGCGTTCAATAATCAGTATTAAAAAAACAGGCTGAAAATTCAACATAAAATTTGTCCAACACACAACAAACCATAATCATCTTGTAAACTCCAAACATTGTATACCTTCGTCTTAAATCATCATTTTCAAAACCATTTTAACTAATTCCACCACCGCTTTCCTTTAAACTAATTTAGAGTTCATGTCGAATGTTGTTTGTTAAGTAAAGTGTATCAGGCAACCAGGATTTGATTAGCATTTCCGATGTGTAGTCCAATTTGAAATTATCCATTAACTGTCCAACAAATAAATCAAATGGCTGCGCGGGTCGCTCAAAAGCCCAGTTACCATGACACTAATAACAAGCACTCTCATTCTTCTGTAGGCAACTAGAAGCTGCCTTTTCCCTTCTCCCCATCGAGATTGACTATAGCATCAGACTTCATTCTCCAAAACCGAACATTGCAAATGTGTGCCGAGACTTGACATGAAATAGGCATATCTTTTCTCCCAAGCCTCACTCCACAAGTCAATGAAAGGAACGCGGACCGAATCCATTCATTGAATACAACGCCCTTACTAGCCGCAAATTATTGTCCTTTTGACAAGCATTCCCACTCCAACCACTCAAAAATAATACAAGGAGGCACAGTATGAAGACTGCGCAAGTATGGAAATAAATGCCAAACCTGGTGAAAGAGACCCGTCAGCTGACGACGCTCGGACTCTGAGTAGGGAGGAACGAGTTCGAAGAGAGTTAACCCGGAGAAGCCGTCGCCTCGCTGGCCACGTCCTGAGAAAGATGATAACGTGCAACGGAGGAAGTGCGTTTGAGGAAGGGGTGGCCATGGTGACGCGGTAAGTCGGAACGGTTCCGACTCCGATTCCTATCGTCGTAGGAGCCATTGCCTACTTCCGGACCATACAATGGGAGACTAACGATCAGACTTGCAGGGTTAGACTACCATTTATCAGGACAAAAGGTTGGACTTGCAGGCATGGGCACCTGTTCTATTCTATTTCTGTCTTTTTCCTCCTCCTCCTCCTCTTCTTCTTTTAATAATTTAATAAATTAATCTATACACTATTACTAACCCACACTAATTAGTAAATTACTCGTAATGTAGTAGTAATAATAATAATAATTCATGGCTATCAATACTTAGTACTTACAAGTGATTGGTCCATATTGTTTGAAACTCGCTCCGCAATTGGCTCCCATAGCTAAATTTTCAAGTTAGGAAAAATTAAATTTTGGTCTACAATACTATTTTGTCATGAAAGATAATAAAATTTGACCAATCAACAAAACATTTCCCCACTAATCGTTTTTTAGGTGAACATTTCCTCACTAATTATTATTATTTTTTGTATAAAAATTTTTAAAAAAGATTTGAGCTCACCTATAATTTAAGAGTAGAGTAAAATTTTTTTTTAGACGATATTATGTTAGATTAATTTTTTATTATGATATGATTATTAGAATCTCGCTCGTTCGTTTGGCCCATACTAATTTGGGCTTATGATTCGCCACTTAGAAAGTGAGCGGAGTCGATCCCTTGGTCCAATCGGAGGCTCACGCAACACTTTAAGCTGGATATTTGGGTCTATGGATGCTGTGACGCGGCCTCTTTCTTGGATCGGAAGGCCTAAAAATTCAACCTGATTGATTTTTGTACCAAAACACAGACCAATTGACTTGTGATGATTCCGTATCAAACTCATCTAAATTTCTTTATATAAAAAAAAGAGTTAAAACTTAAAACCTATTCTAATCACAAATAACAAAATTATTCCTTCCCAATCTCAATATCATAACTAGATATTTTTTTAAAAAAATTAAGAAAACTAACTAAATAAATTAATTATGATTAAATCTATATATTATATACTATCTTTAGTCCTAATTATAAAAATTAATTAAACTTTTTAAACATATTTAAAAAACTAAATAAATAAATTAATTATAACTAATATAAAAATTAATTGATTAATTTAGATTAAAAAATATATAATATAAATTCTTCTTAAGGTGATAAATTTAATCATAATTAATTAATTTATAACTTTTTAAATCTATCTAAAAAAGTCAACCATCTATTATAATTAAAACTGACAGAAATACTCATTAATTTACTCAAATTAATTAACTAACTATTATATTAATTATAATTAATTAATTTATTTAATTTCTTAATCTATATCAACTATTTCTTGTATTTATTTATTTGGATCATGATGAGACAGAAATCAAACCTAGTTAGGCAGCATCTTGTGCACGTTGAAATAGAGAAGACAATAAAGTTTCTTTAATTATGCGGTTTCTTCGTAAATTGCCAATTCACTGATTGGATTTTGATTTCTCTTCCACCACAAAGAATGGTCATCTTTCAAATGATCTAGGTCAGCCACCAACTCTGGTTGACTTAGACATTCCAGGAAATATTAAATTAATAATAATGGAAACGGTGACTGCCAACGCCAAATATCCATCTCCCACATTTCTCCCAATGGAGCAACAGAAACTGCTGAATTGAAGTGTGGCAATTCTCAATGGCCAAAGAGGAAAAATGGCAGGATAATGAGGAATCTATTTACAATTTGATGGCACGCTGAGTCATCTTACATAACTCATGACTCAAACGACACTTTAATTTTCTGTCAATGATATTTACGTGTGGCCTATCACTAGAAAATTATACATTATTACTGTAATACTTTCTCTACCAGAACAGTGATGAATGGAACATCTCATGAGTTAGCTGCAAAATGGTTAAATATGGTCTCCAGAGTTGACTGGCTGATGCTGTACTCTGCAATGCCTAGTCTATTTCTGGAAAAAGATTTTGGTGAAAACGAGTCCCTTCTAATTTTAACAATCAAGATCAAACGTGCCAAAAGGTATGTGTGTAGTTTACCTGTTTCCTTCAAGAAGTCCAAAAACATCCGCAAGAGAAAAGCCTTCACCATATGGTAACTGCAGTAAACAAACTATTAATTACTGTTATGCCCCACAAAATTCAAACCCCCACACTACTGCATATATATATATGCAAATACCCTGTTCATGGAAAAATCAAGTGAAGCTGAACTGGTGAATATCCTTGGGAAATCTTTGTCTTACATTACCCAAGATACAAAAATCAAGATATGCCAGGTGTTTGATCTTCAGAAAATCTGATCAGTTGGAATGTAAGACCACTTCGGGTTTAAAACGTGATTTTGATCAAAGCAACGTGTTAGTAGTATTGCCTTAAAAGTCGTAAAAGTCCATTTCCAACTAGCAACCAAACAAGCACTAAGGCTATCAGCCATCACGGGAGAACTTTCCATAAAAAAAAAGTAGTCTAATCAACTAAGCAAATACCTGGTATCTCATACTCAAACCATTGCACCCTTGACATCTTGCTTCAGGAAAAGAAGATAGAATAAATGCATCTATTGCCGAGAACTTTTCTTTGGACAGCCACCACTCAGAAAATACCGGCAATGGAATACCACCTAGATAGTCTCAAACAGTTACTGATAAAGTAGAGAGCACTTAACAATAAAAGAACAAATTTTGTGCGTCACATATTTGTAAAGTAAAGGAAGCGACACCAACTTGTAAAGAATGACATGAATAACAGGATTCATGCCCAAAGCTGGAGAAATTTTGAAAGCAACTTGAAGTTCACGCGCACAAGCAAACACCAGAACTTAACTCAGTTATGATGTCACTGGCATTTATAAGACCTAAATTACACAAATAATTCTAGGATGTTCAAGGGATATGTTTCAGACATTCTATAGACTAGAACATTTCATGCAGCAGACAAGTGCTTCAAATGACAGGAGAACATAAATGATTTTTTCAATACGATAGAGATCCATCAAAAGGGGTGCCAGCATGAATGAAAAATATCACACTATGGAAGTGTTTTTTTTTGAACAAAAAGATGGAACTTTTAATTGGTAAATCTTTAACCAGAAGTTAGGATGCACAACCGAGAAAAAGGAAAAGAAAAAAAAATGTCAAAGTGTTGCACTTTATTGTTTTGAACATTTACGACATGTTCTTTCCATATAATATCTTTTATCCAAGTACAACGGAAATGAAATTGAGCATGATGATTTTACACTAAATAAGAATCAAAGTGAAGGTGAAGATGAATCAAGTTATGCCCGATTGTAGACCAGTGTAAAAGAGATCCTTCAGTTATTTACTCACCTTCCAGCCAAAACCAAAGGGTCATCAATTATTATTACACAAAGAATCATCAATGAGGAGAAAAAGCATGAACTGAAGGTTCACACATACCATCTCGGAACAGTTGTTCAGATAACAGTTCACTAGAAGCCCCATCAGATACATGTGTGTAAGAGATAAGCATCTTTATTCTTTCTTTATTGCCAAGCCAGCGTCCAATGAAGACAATCATTTCCCGTGACAAGCTAAGTTCAGCGAAAGAGGCATCTGATGAAATGGAGTCAGCGCCTCCAATGCAAATTTCAAGGCCGTCAAGTAAGCTTCTCGGATGAGATGGAACATCAAAAAGTCTTTCTTGTATAGCTTTACAGAGTATTTCCAAGTCCTCAGAGCTCACTTCAGTAGGTTTCACCTGGAAATGGGAATCAATATTTAGATATATGAAGGTGCTTTTACCTGAAAAGGTAAAAATAGAAATCATAGATTAGTCATCCAAGTAACCTCTAATTCCAGATGATTCCCAAATCTTGTTTTCAAGTGCTGTGGACTTCCGATGCATCTTAATCGGCCACCAACCTTCCAACAGAGACATTGTTATTAAAGCAACTTTTGAGTATGGGTGTCCTTGTTTGAGTAGGGGGGAGAAGACACATAGGAAGGAAGAGAGAGATTGTCTTTCTCTAGAGTTTCGTATTCAGAATAATGACATTAAATAATCCCAAGAGGAAAAGTTGGTTGCATAAGTTTGACCAATAAGTTCCCATAAATATGGAAATAAAAATAAATCATAGCACATTCTAATAATGGGACAATTGAGGAAACAAATCATAAGTAGGTTTGACTAGGAAATACTAAGAAACAAAAGAAAACAATAATACAAGTAAACAAAAAAAAGTGCATGTAAGTGCTTAAATAAGCAAATACTAAGCAAACTTATACCATTATTCCCATTCGCGTACACAATGCTTGAGCTTCATTCATGCTGTGGGTAGTCAGAATTACTGCTGTCTTTCCTCGTCTCGTTGAGATCCTAGATATTACATCCCACATGAAACGTTTGGCAATGGGATCCATTCCTAAAAATATGAATAATTAGATTTCAAAGAAGACCTGACCGCAGGTCCTTTCGCAATTCATCAAGAATAAGCAATTATGCAATAAGTTCTCATCATATTGTTTATCTGGAAGATGCTTTGTCACGTGAAAGGCCTTACTGCTTTAAGTAAAAAACTAGCCGACCTAAAAGCTTAAGCTATTAAGCAAGAGTCCATGGATGTATTTTCATAACTCAAACTTGCCCCTCACAAGGAAATCTCACTAGGTTGCATACGCGGTTGCAACTCCCTAACAGTGAAACTAAAGACTACTGTAAACAAAAGATTTAATAACCAAACAGTAGGCATCAAAAAATAAACAAACACCAGTTTATCAACTTCTCTTAAAACCATGTCAGACTACAGCTTGATCTAATGCAAGTTTGAGAATAGATTTGATAACTTAACAACATGAAAAAGATAAGGCTTATTTTTATGATGTTTGCAGGTAAATAATGAAATAGAATGAAAAGAGCTGAGTTATTATACCTGTGGATGGCTCATCAAGGATGACAATAGGAGGATTTCCAATCATGGCAATTGCGACAGACAACTTCCTTTTATTTCCTCCACTAAGAGAAAATGATGGCTTATTAGCATGCTTCAGCAAGTCAAACTCCTGTAACTTTTCCAAAACAACCTGTCCAGATGGTCATATGGGCATTAAAGGCCAATATATCATAGCTTATAATAATCATGTCATGACACTAAAAAGGTTGATATTCCCCATTTTTTATGGTAAAAATAAAAAAGAATAGTCATTTATTTTAAATTTGTAGAGATATTGTAGGGATATTATACGATATGTAATATTCTGTAATTAGTATAGAGGATACGATATGATGTTGATATGATATGGTAGTATTAATGTCTAGGATATATCATTAATGTCTAGGATTACCCATTGTATCTATAAATACCTATTCAACATATCAATGAAATACAAGGAGTATTTTTCACATCTCTTTTCTCTCAGAATCAAAATGGTATCAGAGCTGTGAGTTTTGGATTCCTGCCTGGGTGTTTTTTCGGCGTCAGATCTTCTGTTCTGGTCTCTGTTTCCGACAGCACTGTGCTCGCCGGAGATCTCCTCTTTTCCGACGACGTTTCCAGACACGCGCCAGCTAGGGAGGATCGCACGGCGCCGATCGGCGTTTCCCCAAAGTTTCGTGGCCATCTGAGCAGCGCGTGACGCTCACGCGCCACCGCCAGTCCGCCGGTAATTTCACGCGCCGGCGCGTGAGGCCGTCTTCGGTGACCTTTTCCGATGGCGCTGCTTTCCGTTGGGCTCGACTCACCTTCCTCAGCATAACCCTGGAGTTTCGTGCCCTGGTTTTGACTGTCGCATACTGGGTCTTTCGTATCTGATCTGTATTTTCTGTCTGCAGATTTGCCCTTTCTGTTTTTCAGAACAGTTTGTTCACTGTGGTGATTTTATTTGACCCCTGGAGTGGTCTTCCTTTACTGGTTCGAATCGTTGTTCTTACAAGGCTCCTGGTGAAGCTACGGTAATTGGTTAATCGCTGTTCGGTTACTTTCGCTCTTTTAGTACTAACCTGTTTTGATGGCTTCAACTAAGTCTACAACAGTTTCTGAGATGGTTCCAGTAGTCACTAAGATTACTGAATGCAAATTGACTTGGAGAAATTATCTAGATTGGAGTAAATCTATTCGTATTTATTTTCGAAGTATTGAGAAAGAAGATCACTTGACCGATGATCCTCCAGAAGTGAACGATCCCTCTCGCAAGTTATGGTTAAGGGATGATGCACGGCTTCTCTTACAAATTCATAATTCTATTGACAGTGAGATCATGCCCTCTATTACTCACTGTGAATTTGTTGAGGAACTAATGGATTACTTGGCATTCTTATACTCAGGCAAAAATAATATTTCTCGAATATATGAGGTTTGCAGATCTTTCCATCGCGCTGAGATGCCGGATGATCGTCCTCTTACAGCCTTCTTTATGGATTTCAAAGGAATGTATGAGGAACTCAATTCCCTTATGCCTATTTCTGATGAGCGGAAGGTTAATGTGTCTCACCGAGAGCAGATGGCGACCATGAGCTTTCTTACTGCACTTCCGCCTCGATATGCGGCTGCTAGATCTCAAATTTTATCTGGGGCTCATCTTCCTTCCCTCGAAGAGGCCTTCTCTCGTGTGTTGAGAATTGAACAGATATCTTCTCCGGCTCCCCTTGTGCCTACCAGCGCATTAATCAGTAGTGGTCAGAATAATGCTCGGGGGCCACCTACTTATCGTGGTTCTACACCAGGAGGTTCTACTCAGGAGTCGAAAGGCGTGATCTGTTACTACTGTAAAGAGCCAGGTCATACAAAACGTACGTGCCGTAAACTTCAGAATAAACAGAATCGACAAAATTCTGCACACGTGGCCACAACATCCAATGACACGGTTACCATTTCTGCTACTGAATATGCTCAATTAAAATCTAGCAATCCTCCTGCTAGTGCTGCTATTGCAACAGGTAATGAGGCTACTGCCCTTGTCTCTTCTTCCTCCAAATGGATCATAGACTCTGGTGCTACTGACCACATGACAGGTAACCGCTATCTCTTCTCCACTTACAATTCTTATGCCAACCTTTCTAACATCACTATTGCGGACGGTTCCCAATCTCGTGTTCTTGGTTCTGGCACTGTTAAACCTACCTCCTTTATTCATTTGGACTCTGTACTCAATGTCCCTAAACTTGCTTTTAATCTTTTGTCTCCTAGTAAACTTACTCGTCAATTAAACTGTTGCATCTCACTATTCCCTGATCATTGCTTGATACAGGATCTTTTGACGAAGAAGATTATTGGTAGAGGTTACGAATCTGGCGGTCATTACTTCCTTGCTGATCAGGGGTCTCGTGCGGTGGCTTGTGTTGGTGGTGTTACTCCTTTTGAAGCACATTGTCGTTTGGGTCATTTATCTTTATCATCTTTGAAAAAGGTTTATCCTCAGTTTCAACATTTGTCGTCCTTAGATTGTGAGTCATGTCAGTTTGCTAAACATCATCGCCTTCCTTTAGTTTCTCGAGTCAATAAACGTGCTTCGTCTCCTTTTGAGTTAGTGCACTCTGATGTTTGGGGTCCGTGTCCTGTTGAGTCCAAAGCTAGTTTCAAATATTTTGTTACATTTGTTGATGATTATTCCCGTACTACTTGGTTATATCTAATGAAAAATCGTTCTGAATTGTTCTCTCACTTTTGCGCCTTTACTGCTGAAATTAAAAATCAATTCAATACTTCTATTCATACTTTACGCAGTGATAACGCTAAAGAATACTTTTCTGCATCCTTTTGCTCTTTTATGCTTCAAAATGGTATTCTACATCAATCTTCCTGTACGGATACACCGGCTCAGAATGGTGTTGCTGAAAGAAAAAATCGTCACTTATTAGAAGTAGCCCGTGCCCTCATGTTTCAAATGCAGGTTCCAAAACCTTTTTGGGCCGACGCGGTCTCCACTGCTTGTTTTCTCATTAATCGTATGCCATCCTCTGTTCTTGATGGTCATATTCCCTACACTACTCTCTTTCCTTCTAAACCTTTGTTTCCTATTGACCCTAAGATTTTTGGATGTGTGTGTTTTGTTCGAGATGTGCGTCCGAGTATCTCGAAATTAGATCCCAAGTCCCTCAAGTGTGTCTTCCTTGGCTATTCCCGTGTGCAGAAAGGTTATAGGTGTTTCTCTCCGTCTCTTAATCGGTATCTGGTTTCTGCTGATGTTACTTTTCAGGAATCTCTTGCTTATTTTGCCTCTACCAATTCTGCTTCTCCTCCTCCACCTGCAGAGGAGGATACTCTTCTGGTATACTCTGTCCTTCCTTCATCATCACCGGCCCCAGCTCCCGTACTGGCACCTGGTCAACCACTTTTGTCTCGGGTCTACACCAAACGTTTGAAGGAAACTACCACTGCTCCTACGCCAGATTCTGCCCTACCATTGTCTACTTCCTCATCAGATCCTGCAGCAAGTATTACTCATCCTGAGTCTGACCCGGTTCCTCCTTCTGAGATACCTCCTGTTCCTGATCCAGATCCCTCCCTCGATCTGCCTATTGCCCTCCATAAAGGTAAACGCACTTGTACATATCCTATTTCGTCCTTTGTTTCATATAACCACCTCTCCTCTGCTTCTCGTGCCTTTGTTACGTCTTTAGACACTATTTTTGTACCTCATTCCCTATCAGAGGCCTTGTCCCACCCGGGTTGGCGTACTGCTATGGAAGAAGAGATGGCGGCCCTTGATCGTGCTGGTACGTGGTCCTTAGTTGATTTACCGGCGGGTAAGAAAGCCATTGGGTGTAAATGGGTATTGACCCCTAAAACTAAGGCTGATGGCTCCCTTGAACGCCTTAAAGCTCGTCTTGTTGCTAAAGGTTATGCTCAGAAGTATGGTGTTGACTACTCTGAGACTTTTTCTCCTGTGGCCAAGCTTTCCTCGGTTCGTCTCTTTATCTCTCTGGCCGCTACTTATGGTTGGGATCTCTCTCAACTGGACATCAAAAATGCCTTTTTACATGGTGATCTTCTAGAAGAAGTGTATATGGAGCAACCGCCCGGTTTTGTTGCTCAGGGGGAGCATGGTAAAGTATGTCGGCTTAAGAGATCTTTATATGGCTTAAAGCAAAGCCCTCGGGCATGGTTTGACAGATTTAGTACTGTTGTGAAGGACTTTGGCTTGTGTCAGAGTAAGTGTGATCATTCGGTGTTCTATCAGCGAACAAATGCTGGCATGATTCTACTAGTTGTGTATGTCGATGACATTGTGATTACAGGGAGTGATACCTCAGGGATCTCATCACTCAAGTCATTCCTTAACTCCCATTTTCAGACAAAGGATTTGGGTTCACTAAAATATTTCTTGGGAATTGAAGTTATGAGAAGCAGGAAGGGCATCTTATTGACTCAAAGAAAATATGTTCTTGATATGCTAAAAGAAACTGGTAAACTTGGAGCTGCCCCAACTAGCTTCCCTATGGTTTATAATCCGCTGCTTGATGCTGATGGTAGTATACCATATGAGAATCCCATTGAAGCTGCTAAGAGCAAGCCGTTTGAAAACCCAGAGAGGTACAGGAGATTAATTGAAAAATTGAATTATCTTACAGTTACCCGCCCTGATATCACTTATCCAGTAAGTGTTCTTAGCCAGTTTATGGTCTCTCCAACTGTTCGACAATGGGAAGCCTTAGAACACGTGTTGCATTATTTGAAGGGATCTCCAGGTAGTGGGATATTGTACAAGTTCACGGACATATAGATATTGAGTGTTTTTGTGATGCTGATCATGGTGGATCAAAGGCCACAAGACGATCCACTACTGGTTACTGTGTCTTTGTCGGAGGAAACTTGGTATCTTGGAGAAGCAAGAAACAAAATGTAGTGTCACGGTCAAGTGCAGAAGCGGAATATAGAGCCATGGCACAGTCTGTATGCGAGATAGTCTGGATATATCAGTTGATGACGGAGGTTGGCCTTCAAACCTCATTACCAGCAAAGGTTTGGTGTGATAATAAAGCGGCTCTACACATAGCTTCTAATTCAGTATTCCATGAACGAACGAAACATATTGAGATCGACTGTCATTTTATTCGAGACAAGCTCAAGGAAAATTTCATCTCTACAGGACATGTCCGATCCAGTGATCAACTAGGCGATCTCCTCACCAAAGCTCTTAATGGGGTTCGGATTGAATACCTTTGTAACAAGTTGGGTATGATTGACATCTATGCTCCAACTTGAGGGGGAGTGTAGAGATATTGTAGGGATATTATACGATATGTAATATTCTGTAATTAGTATAGAGGATACGATATGATATTGATATGATATGGTAGTATTAATGTCTAGGATATGTCATTAATGTCTAGGATTACCCATTGTATCTATAAATACCTATTCAACATATCAATGAAATACAAGGAGTATTTTTCACATCTCTTTTCTCTCAGAATAAAAAAAATTCATAAGAAAGAACAAATACGGGGTGATTAGGAAGTTCTTACACACATACGTTATCTATTATGCAACTTGGAACACCCTTTATTCTAGCGTAAAGCTCAAGATGTTCTTGTACAGTCAAATATTCCAATAGAGCATCGAATTGTGGGCAATAACCAATCTGAAATGAGAATTCAAACAAACAAGTCTGAGTCAGATGGATTCAGGTAAGTCTTCAATCTTTGACTATATATTTGCATATATTAGAGAGAGAAAAGAAAAATTACTAACATGCCGCCGAGCAGCCTTGGGATGAGAACATATATCCTTGCCAAAAATAAAAGCAGTCCCATCAGATGGAGATTCTTCTCCTGTATGGACAGAATAAAACAAAAATATTCAAAATTGAATTTTCTTGAACAGAAGAAACAAATGGTAAGTTTACAGTAAACACAGTGAGCAAATATAATTACAAAAGCTTTCCTACTAGTATACTTGTCCAAGATTTTGAATAATCTCATTAATTCAACATATCAGGCTTGCTCAAATTGAAAATCCCATTAATGAAACAAAAAATATATTCACCAGAAGTGTACTTCACAGATTGATTTATATGATTTCATACTTTTAAAACTTGGAACTGTGTTCTATTGTCAAGTGCAGTTGGATTTGGGTATTTCACCTTAAGAACTATGTTTCAAATATTTTTGGTAATTGACAGTGTAAAAATGGATGTTGGTGGATTATAATTATAAGTATGATTGAAATGGTTATTGAATGGATGGTTAGATGTTTGACCAGTTGTAATGGTTGACTTGTTTAAGCGGGCTTATGGTTGACATGTATGTTTGGGCCTCAAATATGCCCTAGCCCACTTGGGGATTGTTTGGATAAGCTGGTTCTTTTATTAACCATGGTAATATTTTAAATATGATTTTGCTCTTTTCTACCATGATTGATACTTTGTTGCTTAGGTTTGAAACTTTTCTATCATGTAGTGCATAATGAAGCTTTGAAACAACAGGTTTCTTTCAGTTTAACCATGGTTCTTTCAATACCGTGTTTTGTTCTTTTCTATAATGGTTAGCATTTTGAAGTTGGCTTTCAAACTTTCTAACATGGTAATCATTGATGTTTGGGTTTAAGTTCTTTATTACCATGGCAGAGTACTAAAATAACGGTTTATAAGTGGTTTTAAAAATTAGTGTTACAAACATCACATATGTGGGAGATGGCAGTGTCTATACCACACAACATTGACAAAGTTGTGGTCTTTCCAGCTCCATTTGTCCCTAAAAAGCCAAAGCATTCTCCTTCCTGAACTGCGAAGGTTAATGAATCTACTGCAACCTTTTGCTGGTGAAGCTTCCCTTCATAATAGACCTGAAATGAGGAAAAATATCACTATAATTTAATGCTGAATTATTCCATTATCATTTATAAAACGGTTTTGGTGATGAAACAAGCAAAATCAAATCATGTTGGTAAATACCTTACGAAGATTACACAAATAGATGATGGCATTGTCAAGAGAACCTGACAGTACTCTGTTTCTTTCTGTTTTCACATCTACATCTTCATCAAAGTCCATACCAACAGTTTCCAGGGAAGGTTCTAATAGCTTTTCCTGATAAGGAGGAGTATTACGTGGGATGGTATTTTCCCACCACTTTTTGATCATGAACAGAGTCAATTTGAGAGAAGGAAAAACTTCAATTCCAAGTGTTAACACAAAGTAACAAAGGCTCTGTCATAAAAGAGGGGGAAAAAGATTAGGTTGACCAAAGCACATATGTATGTGTATATATTATGTATAAACACTCTGCGCCTGCTTCCAAATCAAGAAGATAGAACCGAGGAATAGAATTTTTGGTTCAAATTGACCAAAATGTAACTCATGGCAGCTACATAGAAAAGAACTATTTACCATAGGCAATAAGAAAAGTGAAAAAAACATATGCATGAAACACAGGATTTACGGTACTAGTGAAATGAAATAAGAGATGGGTGGAGTGGAGACTAGAAAGATGTACATGCTCAGCATCTATACTACACAATAAGTAGTTTCATTCAAGCCACGTAGCCACTTAAGTTTCTATACGTGTATTTGAGGTAAAATGTCCAACTGTATTATTTCTTGTACAATGAGATTATATACACAAGATCAAGGCTGTAATGACATATCCTGATTTCCCGGGATATACAATAAACTGCAATAAATAATAAAATCACTGCATTACAATTCTAATCCCTACAATCTCTCTTGATCCTATAATCTCGGCATGTTCACAGTTTCTCCGTCTCCCATGTGACTTCTTTTATCAGCTGCAACTGATAAACTATTTACCAGTAAGTTGGTCCTGCCATCTTATCCCTCTGTTTCCAATCTTTCTTTACACTATTATAGTACTATTAATATCTGAAGAACCTTAATTATTATAGGAGGACACGGAGAAAAATTTCAATCGTATGCTCTACACACAATATTAGCAAAAATTTATTATATATTCTTGGAGACTTCAACTTGGAAAAAACCATATGAAATTAATGACACCAACCTCAAGAGCAAGATAACAGATAGAAGCACCGGTAACATTCCAATCAAGCACCCCATCACTTGTTTTATCTTTCATCCCTTGCCGTAGGAGAGCTAGTGAAGCAAACCCATCAGCAAAACAAAATCCAGGAGATATTCTGAAGAAGTTCTGAAAGAGAACAAAACATGTTAAATAATGCAAATACGGTTATAGATTCATATCCTACATGACCTGGAAGTGCCGGTTATATAGCTTTGTAGCCTATTACTTAAAACACAACCTTATCCAACAACAGGACATATAATAATAGTATTGGAAAACTCGGAGTCATTTACAGAAATTCAGGGACGCATTAAGATGCTCCTATATTATGTTATTCACAGGGCTATAACTACCTCTGCTAAGAGAATTGGTTTGCCTACAAGAAAAATACATAACAGCACAATCTCTGACATAATTTCCAAGTAAAAAATTGCAAGGAAAAAGAAGCATAAATAGACATCCAAAATAATATTGTCCAACAACTTCAATTTTTTTCGTCCAAAAAAATAAAATCATACTAGAAAGAGACGAGAGAGGAATAATAAAATAACACCATGATCCTCATCAATTTGCAAATGAGAGAAACTCAATAGAAATAATACTTGATTGTTAAAGCCCTCTGATCCCTGCGCACATCTGACAGGGAAAACCAATGGTAGTAACCACTTGTTGAGAACCATATAAAATCCCAACCTAAAATTGATCAAATGTGATAGAGGGAAACTTGTCTATTTGCACTATCAAGGTAAATGGACATATTTCCCACAGAAAATAAAAACACAGTAATTTAAAATTTATGGCAGACAATCGATTTAAGCTATACAATTTAGAAGAGTCCCAGATAGATTTTTTTTCCTTTGAAAAATAGAGCCTAGATAGACACTTCCACTTCCCTCTCCTCTGCCGGTTGTTGGGATCAAAATAATTTCAGTGAGAGGATGCAACTAATATTGCCTGCTCCTGAACATGTATTAATACTAAGCATCTGAAGAAGAATAAGGGTTTCCAACCTTAAGAAAAGAATTGGCGCTTGTTGTTGATGGTATCAGTCCCATAATGAATGAAATAACCATTAGTACTAGGCCAGTGAAGAAGTGGACAAGGAGAACCACATTCTGCGAGAAAAGTGAGTATCTTAAATTTTATAATTTGTTCAAATAAAGAAATGAGAGATTGAAATCCCCCCACACCTGAGCCATGGTATGGTCAGAAAAGAAAAATGTAAGACAGTATGTTGATGATGCAATTGCCAGTCCATACTCCAAAAGCATGAGGACAGTTGGCAGCAAAGAAGGCCCTCCAACAAACTGATCCAGACCTATGGTAATATAAAATACACAGACATAAGCATTGGCGATCAAAAAATTGCAAAACAAAATGAAAATGTCAACAGGTTATATATAGATTTTCTAAAGGACTTAAAACGGGATTTTAGAAGAGGAGGGTGGGGTAGTCATTAGGGCTGAACATTGGCTTGGCTCGGCAGTTCTACTGGGCCAAATCTGGCTAGGCCACTGCAAAAGTAAAACTAGCAGAGCTTGCCTGGCGGCCAGTTTGGCCCAACTCATTTCTTAGGAGAATATTTTACTATCCCTTCTATCTAATCATCCATTCCTTTCCCTGATATTATTAGTTCTTTTACACCAAATAAATATTAGATTGCCTCTGAATAATGTTCCTTTTCAATCAAATGAAAATGACAAAACATATAATTTATAGAAGGGAGACATACCAAAAATGTAAAAGAGAACAACCGCAAAGGAGGTAGGAAACAAGAAGCTCACAAAGTCCCATATAAATGTAGAAGCCCAGTATGAAAAAATAGAAACCTGAATTAAAATATATCAAAATTAGATAAGTATTGACAAAGATAGATATGAGTATGTTCAAAACATGTTTTTTTTTTCAAATTAAGATACCCCACTGATTAGTTGTTGGTGCTTTGCTTTAACTTCCCGTTCCTGCACCAGTAAAACATTACAATTCTTTATCCCAAGAAACAGAAAAATTGAGAATAAAAATCCTCAGATATTCACGTGGCAGAAAACTTGCTTTGGCATGCCACTATGACAAAGACAACGACGCAATGAGAAAATAATACAATTCAAAGCATTGCAAGGACAGGAACTTGGGAAGATATTTTATTCGGATAGATTGCAGGCAGGTATACAAATTAAAAGCACCAAACAAGAGGGAAGAAAATCACACTTCAAAAGTAATCACAAAATGGGTATTTTCAAATGATGTAGAACTGAATTTGACAAGCAGAAATTAAAAACATTAAACGAAAAAAATTAGTACTGTTAAAGGTAGATTCAAGATAAGAATTGCATATATAAGGTCTTGACAGGAACAAGGAAGCCAGAACTTTACGATAGTCTGCAGTCTTTGCAGCGTTTTGTAGGGCAATGCACTGATTTTTAGTAATCTCTTTTCATGTCTTCTGTGGTGCGGTGTCTGGATGGGTCTTATAAACTTCCTTTAGTAAAGTGGGTCAAAATATATCGAGCCAATCTGAACTTCCTAAATGAAAATTTGATATTTCTTATTCTATTCCAAAACAGGAGCTTCAATATATAGGACACTGAAAATCAGCCGATCAATCATTGACATAAAAGGAAATAAACATACAACATCCAAAAACATTGACTTCAGCCCTCAATAAACTACCATAATTCTTCCCAAGAGTCATGTCCCATTAACAGCTTATATATATCCCATAGGAATCTTTACAAGAATCATGGGATCGTAACAAAAACATCTACTACCATTAGAAAATGCTTATCCAGTAATTTTTAGTCTGTTGTAAATGAAAGGAAGCATGTAATAATAAAAATTCCCCACTGACTGTCTTGACTCTTGAAACAGTAGGAAGTGCACCGAAAGAAGCATAAAGCAAATAGAAAAGGTAGCATTTTTTCAGGGGAATGGAAAAAAGGTAGCACCATTTAATAGAAAAGGACGATTGCCAGTCACACAGAAAGTGTACAATGGACTACAGAATTTTATCAGATGATTCAATGGCACAATACACACATAATATTTTAGTCATAATTTTATTAGTTGCTGCCACGACAAACCACTTAGAGTTTCTAATTATATATAAAAAAAAGAACCACTAAAATTTATAAATAATTGTTCAAAGAAACATGCCTAATCCAAGAGCTGCAAGCAAACTTATTAAGAAGATGCCAAGTTGGTTTCAAGCTGTGCATTGGAAGTTACCTACCTTTACAATGGAAACAGCAAATGAGGCCGGTATAAAAGAGAAGGCAATATTGACAATAATTGCGGCAGAAAAAGCATCCAGATCCTACAAAATTTCATTTAACTCATCAAAGCTTTGATAGGTCTAAGAGAGAATGCACTGCTAACTCCAAAATGTTGCTTAAACAAAGCTAACAAGCACACAAGTAAAAAATCCTGAAAAAGCCCATGATGTACTTTCTATGTGAAGATTTGAAATATATATTCATATTAAACTTAGACTATGTGTCACAAGCCTTTTAGTTTCTTTGGTCTTTACATCTCTCCAGAGTCTAGTCTAGTGCAACAAGTCAAAGCAATTAGCTTTACTCCTCCAACAGCGTACACATATTTTGCATTAAGAAAAGAATGACTAGTAAATTAAAGAGCGGGAAGCTAAGGTGGAGGTAGCACGAAATTATGGATAAAGAAGTCCTCTTTTCTCTTCCCTTGTGGTTTTCCCCAAGCTTTTACTCAAGCATAATACTTGCATCTTAATGTGTATTATCATAATTTTTTTTTTAAAATTAGCCTTATCAAGTCATTGAGCGGGATCTCCTGGTCAATAACCTATCCAAGGATTTAGTTTTTGACAGAGCACAATGGCGTCGTATGATCCATGTAGCCGACCCCATTTAATGGGAAAAGGCTTTGTTGTTGTTGTTGTTGTTGTAGCCTTATCAAGCAATAATATAATACGGTAAAAACTGGATTCAACATGCTGCATTAGTAATAAAATATAATAGTACACAATGTGATATAATTTCAATCTAATTGTACTAAATATCACGTATCATGATGCTAAAAAAGCATTCATTCCCAAGAAATAAAGCAGTCACTTACATGACGTTGTAAGAGCTGGCTTTGTGTCATTGGTAGAGGGTGGTTACGTGTCCGAATTGTCATATTCATGTCATGAGTAGCAAGCCTAAGAATTGCAGCATTCATCAAATTGATAAAGGTTGGACCAGAATGCTGACAAGAACAGTTGTGTAGAACAGTGTAGCCTAAACTCCCATCATTGTACTGTTCATCCATTAAAATTGCTCCATACCTGTTTAGCAAAATACATTGCAAACAAATGTAGAACAGATTTGCTCATTATATTAAACTCATCTAATAAATGCATTTTTCTTCTTGAAAAGACATGTAAAGTACAACAGACAAAAATATTGATCCTGCCTTAGTTTTCAAAAATAAATTTTTAAAAAATTCTGCCCACACAAATTTCAAAACTTAAATTGAAAAATAGCTAAAGGCGCATACTGTCAATTCATATGCAAAATTTCCCTAAACAAAGAAAGCTGTCCTAAATATTTAAGAACTCTAACATTGCCCATGCAGTCAACTGTACGAATCTAAATCTTGCCATATGGTTGTTATTGTCAATGAAGGTGTGATACTACCTATTTTGGGGAGAAGAAATTTCAATAAGAATCTGGAAAAAGGATTGAAAGAACTCGATGGATCAAAGAAATTCCATAGAACTGGCATTTCTTGCCCTTGTTTTGTGAGTTCACTGAAATTATCTGTAGCTGAGATTGTCCTTTTCTCTTGACAAAATGGATTTCAAAACATTGGGCATATATTCTCCATGTCTGAATACAGCCCTTTTTTGGCAAGGCCAATCTCTTTTTCACTCTTGTATGAGATAGGTTCCTAGGAGAAATTGCTATGGCATTTTAAACTATCCATGTAGCAAAATCAGGCTTATTCTCTGCTGGTTTTCTAGGACCAGTGAGATAACTTACTTTTCATTTTCCTTCAAAATGTTGTTGAATAGATATGAGGTCATGAATTAAAAAATATTAGTCCAAGTCACTTTGTTCTTGCCGTCGAAGATTTTGCCCAAGTTTCTTCAACAGGCATCAGCAAGATGGAGGAGGAAATATTTCCACTGGGCATGAACTAAACTTCTCGTCTCCATGGTATTTCTATTTGGTTCAGATTGCAGCTTGATGCCAAGAAATACAGGGCAGTTTCATTTTATTTTCACCCCTTGATGAGTTTCAATCATGACAAGGCTATAATGTACAACAAAAGAAAGAATGAAAATGGAAATGAAGCAACGAATCCCAAGATAAAACGATTGGGAATTCCGTACACAGGTTGGCCATGATTTCAACATAATCCAACAAATTTTGCAATCCCAGGAACTAGGAATCTTTGATATTAACATATCCAGCCAAGGGGCCTAATTGTAGCTGAGTCCACAGGCAATATGAATTTTACTTGCCGCAAATGGATATAATGTCATTTAGTAGCTAGCCATCTGACCCACTTTTTGTCCCAAGAAGAACACTGCTTTGATCTTCAATGTGACTAGATGCTAATGTTTAAGGTCACTCAAACTAAGAAATCATGAAAGGAGAAAAAATCCTCCTGAAACAAACTCAAACAAATAAAAGGAGAATATTAGCTCAAAAGAGCTCTCCAGTTCCTTAGCAATTTTTATAAAGGTAACCCATGCTCGAAACTCCTTCCAAAGAAATAATAAGCTGAGACGCAGAAAGATGTTAAGACCATATGACCCATAAGAGTTGTGAGGAAGAAATCTCTGACTTCAATCAAAATGAAAAAAATTGGATTGACAAGAGCTGTCCTAAATTCCTATGATATTATAAAATGGAACTTGTAACCTTCTTCAGTGCACTATAAGTAACAACCTTTCTATATCCTTAACCCTCTCCTAACCACTTAACAGTTTCAAATAGATTATAAAAAAAACAGAGAGAGATTCTAGCTTGCATACCTAGACTGGTAGGATTCATTAAAGCTAGACATCAAATATTCACTCATAGAAAGTAAAGCAGGTCCAAGAATTGGCCCTGCTACTTCCACTGCTTCATCTAATGCCTTTTCTGGGTTAGGGAATTTGTACACGGTTGGTTTGACCCTTTGAATCCACCCTCCTTTGACATAATTGGCTACCTTCAAAATAATAGTAGATCAAGTTAGATTCCATCAGAGAGCACCAAAGTTAAATTTAAGCAGCAACAGAGAATAAAGTCTAAGACTGTGTATTCAGGAGGAAAGATGGTACAGAAATCAAAAGTCATTAACAGACCTCTTTGGTAATTGGAAAAGAAAAATTAAAAGGAATTGGACCTCCCCCGCCACCTCCGCTCAGCAAAGGATTAAAATAAGATGTTGTAAGGGTCAAGGACTGCTGATCAGGGTGTGGCTTAAGCTTGAGAAACAGAAGGCCAATAAATAAGAAGACAGCAGGAATCAGAAGCTGGAAAACAATAGTTTTGTGATCCCTGCGAGCAGATATTGCTCTCTTAATGAACAAAGCCTTGGAATGCTGACAAAATGTGGACCTGGTAATGACACAGCAGCTACAACACAGCATACTCAAGAAGTTTACGAGACTTGACACTGTAGCAAAGAATAAATAACAAGCTCTTGCCACTGTGCTAGATAAGAATCCAATAATCTTCCTGTAGTTTCCAAGAAATTCAAAAAGCCATCTGTTTTTGGATGGATGATCATAAGAAGCATGAGAAGGCGAGGAATCTGACATAAAGGGGCACTTTTTCTCCTCAAAACATTCAACTTCATCATAGTCTGATCCTGCAACTCGCAGGAATACCTCCTCTAGGGTTGTGACAGATATACCATAGCTTTCAATACCAAGACTCTCTTTTCCATCATGATCAGTGGATTCCAAGTTAGAAACTGATTTTCTCAAGCAACTTTCAATTTCCCTGAACATGCTCTCAAAGGCTGATGAGGACAGAAGAGGAAGCCTGAAGGAAATCTCAGTTCCCACCTGAAACACGTCCATTAAATTATGGTAAAAAGAACAGCAATAATCATAATATCAGATATGAAAACAAAAACTTCCGTTTTGCATTAAATTAAGTTTTAAATAACATGGAATGCTAAGGTCTAAAGCATTAGTTACTGTTTACCACACAAGCCTCAAGTCAACTGCTGCATATAATTTTCTTTTAAGAGTGGCAGTATATCTAATGATGATGAAATGTAGATAAATCAAGCCGCCTGATATATGTCAAACATGAATTGACCAAAACTAGCTGAACAACAAATTAATTTGGCAAAAAAAAAAAAGCCTGTTAAAGTCAAGTCAGAAGAAATGAATTCTTCAAAGCAGCATTTTACAGGTAAACATATTAGACATACCATTCCACTAGATTATTTATTTTTCTTAAAAACAAAAATACATTTTCTTGGATTCCTTTCCCACATTTTACAGGTAAACATATTAGACAAACCATTCCACTAGATTATTTATTTTTCTTAAAAACAAAATAAATACATTTTCTTGGATTCCTTTCCCATTTCTTTCGATGTTCCACATTTGATGTATCAATTCTCTTCAATCTGTTTCTTTGAGTAACCCCCAAATCCAAAAGAAACAACGAAGGCAACCAGCATGAAGAGAATACAAAAACTAAAAGAGTTAGACCAGACAACTGTAAGGCAAATTAGCACTGCAGCAATAAATGATCACCAGATTTACTAATTTTTCTTCATTTTCTAGACCAAAAAAAGGAATAGCGGAGAAATTTATGAGTACAAGAATAAACGGTCAGCAAAACTAAGCAGAGAATTCCCCAAGTTTCATGACCATAACATGAAAGAGAAGATGGTACTGCAGTCAAGAAATCATGCATGCACACGCACCCACTCATTCAGTCACACACACATTCAATTCATAACCATAAAAAGAAGGGAGAAAAAATAGTAATGCAGCCCACAACTCTCACACAAACACACTGAGCGCACAAGTGCTAGCATACAAATATTGCAAGAACAGGCTATCAACATGGAAATCTTGAACTTAAGCAACAAAAGTACATCACACCAACATGGATGTGTTCGCTAGCATACACATGCATACTGCAAGAGCAGGCTATCAGAATGGATATCTTGATATTAAGCAAGGAAAGTACCTCACTCACACAAGTAGCTGACGGAACATGGCGTTTGACAATATCAGAAGCTACTGAAGCAGTGGGTGCAGACTGAAAAGACAAGAAGAACAACAAAACCAAAATCCAAGTAAAATTATTAAAAGACTCTCAATTATGAAGCGTCAGCAACTGAAAAAGTAATTGAAGACAAATTTTAGGGCTAGAAGCAAACCTTCACAAGAGTTAAAGTATAACCAACACCATAGTGGTGCTTCAAGAAAAGGGAACTGTCAAAAAAATGATCACACAATATAAGGGTAAAGAAAAAAGTACATCAACATTAGAAAAAGAAAACCTGAATATACTTCCCACAACTTTGCTTCTACTAATCAACTAATTTACCAAAACGAGAAGATATAGTAACTTATTTCAAGGTTTTCAAGAATATTTAAAAGATACAAGTTTAACTAGAAAACAACACAAAATCAAAATTTTCCTTGCATCCTTTCTCATTTTTGTTTAGATTGAAAAAATAATTTATTGTTGATAAGTCTACTAATCAACTAGTATACCAAAACGAGAAGATATAGTAACTTATTTCAAGGTTTTCAAGAATATTTAAAAGATACAAGTTTAACTAGAAAACAACACAAAATCAAAATTTTCCTTGCATCCTTTCTCATTTTTGTTTAGATTGAAAAAAGAATTTATTGTTGATAAGTTAAAATATTACAAAAATGGAGGCCAAGTAAAACTCCCAAAACCAATAAAAGATCAATAAATAAACAATCTCTAGCTAGGGAGAGCTATCAAACTCCTCTATAAATTGATAAGGGAGTGGAAGGAGAATAAGAAGTGTTGGGGGGAAATACAAAACGAATTCCTTGGTCCATTAGTGTTTTTCCCCGCCCAGGCACATGGTCCATTTATATGAAAGTTGGTGAAACTGAATTCCTAACAGCTACAGCTGAATTGGTTATTAACTACTTCAACAAACTCAGCTTCTTATGTTCTGCTAACATGAATCCAAATCAGAATCTAAAGGAAATAAAGAACAAAAAAGGTTAAAAATGCTACAGCTGCTATATAATTGTAGAAAGAAAAGGGAAATAGAGAAGAATAGAAGAGCAACTGAAATTATACTGAATACTCGAGCTCAAAACATAATCAAAGCATATCCCAATAAGACTGAGGATCACCCTTATTTATAAGCGATAAGTAATCATAATCCTAATTAAATATCTAATACTAATATATCATAATATCTAATCATGATATATATTTTAATATCTAATCCTAATTGTAGCAAAAAACGAGACAGAAGACTGATAGAAAGCAATGAAATAGAAGGTAATTTGATTCTATTCAGTTCTGTACATTTCTTCTATGCGGGATGCACATATATACATGAGAATACATAATCAAAAGAGCATATTTTGTGGAGAGAATCAAGGAACACATTAAGTGGATACAATCAGATCATATTCCCATAATCTTGCCTAATTAATTCATAATCTTGCCTAATCAATTCCTGAAATCCTGTCTGATTAATTCAGATATCTTCTACACTCCCCCTCAAGTTGGAGCATAGATATTGATCATGTCCAACTTGCTAATTAGATATTCAAATTTGTCTCGAGTCAACCCCTTTGTGAGTACATCTGCTATCTGTTCTTTGGAGGGAATGTATTTCAGTTCAATTATTCCAGCATCGATCTTCTCTCTTATAAAATGTCTATCTATCTCCACATGTTTTGTTCTGTCATGCTGGATTGGGTTGTGTGACATGTTTATGGCTGCCATGTTGTCTGAGTGTAGCTTGATAGGTAACCCTGTTAGCATTCCCAATTCTTCTAGTACTCGTTTTACCCATAGGCTTTCACATATTCCTAGAGCTATGGCTCTGAATTCAGCTTCAGCACTACTTCTAGCAACCACACTTTGTTTCTTACTGCGCCATGTGACTAAGTTTCCCCATACATAGGTAACATAGCCAGATGTTGATCTTCTATCATCCTGATCACCTGCCCAATCAGCATCTGTGAGAATTTCTACATTTCTCTTATCAGTTTTTTTGAATAGAAGACCTAGGCCAGGTGAGCCTTTCAGATATCTGAGAATTCTGTAAACTTCATTTAGATGCTTCTGTCTGGGGTTATGAGAGTGTTGACTTACTACACTGACAGCATAGGCAATATCTGGCCTCGTGTGTGATAGGTAAATCAGTTTTCCTACCATTCGTTGATATCTTCCTATATCTACCTCCTTTCCCAGATCTTCATCATCTTGAATCTTGTCAACCCTGATCGGAGTATTGCTAGGTCTACACCCTAGCATACCTGTCTCTTCTAGGAGATCCAGTATGTATTTTTTCTGGGAGATATTTATTCCTCTTGCAGATCTGGCTACTTCCATACCTAAGAAATATTTCATTGTTCCCAGATCCTTCACTTGGAATTCCTGGTTAAGAGCCTTTTTAATTCTATTAATCTCCGCTGGATTGTCACCTGTGAGGATGATGTCATCTACGTACACTGCTAATACAGCAAGTTTCTCGTTTTCTCGTCTGAAGAACAGAGTGTGATCACTTTGTCCCTGTATGTAACCTTGTTCTTTCGACACTTTGGTGAATCTTTCAAACCACGCTCGAGGAGATTGTTTTAATCCATATAGTGACTTCTTCAACTTGCATACATGTCCTTCCTCTTTTCCAGGAAATCCAGGAGGCATCTTCATATATACTTCCTCCTTCAACTCTCCATTTAAGAATGCATTCTTGACGTCCATCTGATGTAGAGGCCAGTCCAAATTAGCAGCAAGCGATAGTAGAATTCTGATGGTATTCAATTTTGCCACTGGTGCAAATGTCTCAGTGTAATCCATACCATAGACTTGAGTGAAGCCCTTGGCCACCAGACGTGCCTTATATTTGTCGAGACTTCCATCTGCAAGATATTTCGGGGTGAATACCCATTTACAACCAACCGCTTTCTTACCTTTTGGTAACTCAACTACGTCCCATGTTTCATTTCTTTCTAGTGCCTTCATCTCTTCTATGACTGCTTGCCTCCATTCAGGACTTGCTAGCGCTTCATGAATGTTCCCTGGTATTCTAAGTTGATCGAGATGAGAGACAAAAGCATAATGTTCGGATGATAAGGCCTGATAGGACACAAACCTTTCTATGGGATGTCTGGTACATGCCCGTTGTGGTTTTCTGACTGCTATTGGAAGTTCAAGGTCATTCTGGACTTGGGTTTCTTCAGAACCTGCACCTGGTTCAGACTCTTGGTGTGCATCATCGGCTTGAGAAGCATTACCTGTCATGTTTCTGCGGGTGTACACCTGTCCCCACTTGTTGGCGTCTCCCCCTGAACTAGTTTGTTCTTCACCTTCCCCAGATTTCTCTTGCGTTGGTAGGTCAGGAGTATAGATGTGGTCAGGCTCGAGGTGGAGGCATAGAGGTTGAGGTTCAAGTGCAGTGTTGTGGTATTTCTGAGGATCACTCCAAGACTCCCCCTGAGCCGAAGATGAGGGATAGAAGGGTGTGGTCTCATGAAAGGTGAGGTCTCGGGTGATGTACAAACGTTTGGCCAAGGGATCAAAACACTTATACCCCTTTTGGGTACTTGCAGGTCCGAGAAAGATGCATTTAACAGCTTTAGGGTCAAGTTTAGAGGTATGATAGAGATGAACAAAGGTAGTACAGCCGAAGACTCTGAGAGGAAGGGTGTTTTCGAGGTAAGGAAGGTGAAAGTGATTCTGGAGTACCTGGAGAGGAGTTTGAAATGACAGGGTTTTACATGGCATACGGTTGATTAAGAAAGTGGCCATAAGAATGGCATCAGTCCAATAGAAACTAGGGACGTTACTGCTAAAAAGAAGAGCTCTAGCAGTCTCTAAAATATGCCTATTTTTCCGTTCCGCAATCCCATTTTGTTGGGGGCTGTAGGGACACGAACTTTTATGAGTGATACCATGTTCAGTGAGAAAATTTGATAGTGAGTGATTAAAATACTCAGTGCCATTGTCTGTATGAAGGATTTGGATTTTAGTATCAAATTGGGTAAGGACCATTTTGTAGAAGTCAACAAAGGTTTGGTAAACTTCTGTTTTATCTTTTAGGAGAAAAACCCAACTGACGCGAGTATGATCATCAATAAGAGTCATAAACCATTTCGCCTGGGTACGGTTGGCAACCTTAGATGGACCCCACAGATCACTATGGATAATAGAGAAAGGTTTAGATGGGCGATATGGAATACTTGGAAAATGAGTGCGATGATGTTTGGCTAGTTCGCAAGAGTCGCAAGAAAAATCTGAGTGTTTATTAGAGCAGATTGAAGGAAACATCTTACACATATATTGAAAGTTCGGATGTCCTAATCGCTTGTGCCATAACTCCAAGTCACTAGTCCTAGGGAGAGACACTTTATTACATAAACGAGGTAATGGTTTGTGACACTCATCCAGGTAATAGAGCCCATCGAGCCTTTTAGCAACACCAATCGTCGTCCCCGTGAGCAGATCCTGAAAAAGACAGTGGGTAGCAAAGAAGTTAACACGACAACGTTCATCCTTGGTCAATTGACTTACAGATAATAAGTTGCATTTTAATTTTGGAACATGAAGGACATTATGTAATGTCAGAGTGGCAGAAACATGGATGGTACCACTACCGGCTACCAAAGAGTCAGAAGCATCAGCAATTTTCACTGTAAGACATGATTGGGCAGGAGTATATTTAGAAAAAATTGAGACATCATTGGTCATGTGATCAGATGCACCTGAGTCTACTATCCAACGAGGGCTGGTATGCTCACCTTTACTGCTAGTAAGTGCTGTAGAAAAATTACCTCTATGAACCACAGTAGCAATTGATTGCTTACGGGATTGGTTTTCAAGTGTGGCTAAACGTTGGAGGATGAGGGCTAACTGATCTGGGCCTTGGGTGTGTGCAGATCCAGCAGCAGTGTGGGCCTGTGCGTTTTGGGCCTGTGCAGATCCAGCAGCAGTGTGGGCCAGTGCAGCCCCACGGTGGGCGCCATCAGCGTTTTGGGCCTGCATCAGTTCAGCCACTAAATGGACATTGGTAGGAGCGTGTCTGGCCTCGTGACGAGTAATCTCTTGGGCTCCATCAGAAATTGCTTCAGCCATGTTTCCCTTGGGTGTGCGTTGTCTGGGCCTCCAATCTGCTGGCTTCCCATGGAGGTCCCAGCACTTTTCTTTGATGTGGCCCATCTTCCGGCAGTGTTCACAGAAGGGGCGTGCACGTTTGGAGTCGGGAACCCGAGCTGCCATGGCGAAGGCTTCATGGATGAAGGGTCGAGAGGCTGTTGAGTCCACAAGCATCACCTGCCGGCGAGTCTCCTCATCCCTCAAGAGTGCAAAGGCCTCGGCAACCGAAGGGAGAGGTATCCGTCCCAGAATTCTCCCACGGAGGTCATCGTAGATCGGATTCAAACCCACCAAAAACTCAAATAACCTGTCTTCCTCGAGGTCCTGGCGATAGGCGGCGGCGTCTTCAACATGTCTCCAAACTCTTTGCTTGAGCTGGTCCAATTCCTGCCAAAGATTAGTTTTTTCCAGGTAATAAGCGTTCAGAGGGCGATCTCCTTGTCGGGCTGTCCAAAGTCGAGAACGCAGATCAAACACGAGGGAAGCCGTCGGTCGTTTGCCGTAGGCTGTCTTCACGGCAAGCCAGATCTCTTTCGCGGTTGGGAGAAACATGAAGCTGCGACGGACGGCGGGTATCATGGCATTGAGGAGCCATGATGCCACTAGAGAATTGTCGGTCTTCCAACGACGGCGGGAGACAAGATCATCAATCGACGGCGGCTCGGTCAGAACTAGCTCAAGTTTATCACGCCCGTCAAGTGCCAGATACATAGACTGGGCCCACTCCGCGTAGTTTTCACCGGTCAGGCGTTCGGGGACTATGATGATGGCGGAACCTTCGACGCCGGCGACCTTGGCTGGGAGATTCAGTCCACCACTAGACACGGTTGAGTCGACTTCGGCGGAGGATGACATCTCTGATTGGGAACCTGGCTCTGATACCATGTAGCAAAAAACGAGACAGAAGACTGATAGAAAGCAATGAAATAGAAGGTAATTTGATTCTATTCAGTTCTGTACATTTCTTCTATGCGGGATGCACATATATACATGAGAATACATAATCAAAAGAGCATATTTTGTGGAGAGAATCAAGGAACACATTAAGTGGATACAATCAGATCATATTCCCATAATCTTGCCTAATTAATTCATAATCTTGCCTAATCAATTCCTGAAATCCTGTCTGATTAATTCAGATATCTTCTACACTAATATATCATAATATATATTATGATATCTAGTCCTAATATCACATAATATATAATACTAATTCTAATAAAATAATAAAACTACTTAAATTGCTTATTTATATTTTACATATCAACAGCACTTTTCAATTGCTGTATACCAGTAATGGAAGACAAGCGTGAGCCAAAGAGAAGCCATAAACGCAATCATACACATCACATATGCAAGGCCGAAATGATGACCTTAAAGATGAAAGCATTCTGCTCCAACCAAATACACCAAGAACTGTCTAAATTACATGCTGAAACAAAACTTAGGTTTACTTGCTGAAGCACTAAGCAAGTCATGAGACACTGAAAAGCAACAATCAAATATTCTAGTTTACGGTCCAAATTTGAATCACTAGCCATAGTAAACAGAACACCAAATGTAAGGGTGTATTCACTATATCCATCAATTACAAAACTTCCTCAGAAATTTAAAAGAGGGAAAAAAGAAAGATCATTTTCTCCTCCTATTGAACTTCAATTTTCTTCTTTACCAAAAAAAGCTTAGAACCATTCCTAAAAATTAAATTCAATGACTTATTCATTATTCATACTTGCTTCATGAAGCTCCAAAATCATAAGAAAGAATACTTAAATGAAAATAACCTTCCACAGCATTTCAGAGAACCATTGGCCATGATAGCTATCCGATCACCTAGTTCGTCTGCTTCATCCATAGAGTGCGTTGTCAGTAATATTATCCTTCCTTTTCTTATTTTTTTAATTAACTGCCAAGTCAAGCGCATTGAGTATGGATCCATTCCACTAGTAGGCTCATCAAGAACTATAACCTGCAAAGACCAAAATATTCTAGTCTTGTCCAACATATTAACAAACAATGAAGAACCTTCAATATAAACACAACCTTGCTGTTTCCTATCAATGCAATTCCAAGAGACAGCTTCCTCTTCATGCCACCAGAAAGAGCTCCTACTAGAGTGTTAATTTTATCAGCTAAACCCACCTATCCAAGCAATAGAAACAAATTAACAAGTTGGCAGTAAACCAAATAACCAAGAAGAAAATCATTGAAGAGATAAAAAAATCTGAAGTGAAAAATTGAACTCCAATCATACATATTCATAAAATGGTTTTATTATAGATTGACGAAGTCCATTAAACTGTCCCAGACAAGAAGGGGGATTATAACAGATTCATTGATTCTCTAATCCTTTCAACAATTCTACCTTGGTACTAGAGATGTCTCAAGTGGAAACCGCCATAACCATTTTAGCAGTCCAAACAATAATTTTTGGACACCAATTTTTCGAGATCACCTTCCTTATTAACGCTACAAAAAACCTCCCAACCAACAAGTAATTACTCCTTAATACACTCACACCCAATCAAACTTCAATCTCTGGGCAACATCTTCTTGAGCTCTAAAAAGAGAAAAATTAATTTAAGGAAATACTAGAAAGAAAAGATTGCATATTAGTAATGCAGCCACCAAAGTAGAAGAATGACCTAACCAAGCTAAAATTGAAGCAGCAGTAGTTTGACTTCAAAAGTTTTTCCAAGTGAAATCCAGTTTGTATGATTCTGTTCTTGCATATTTTAGACCAAGTTTGGGTTTAGACGAAAGAAAAGATTTTTGAAAGTCTAAACAGATATATTGGTTTATGCAGAGTTTTCCTCATATAGTAACTGATAAATAGTAAACTCACCTCATCTACCATATTAGAAACAACATCCTTCAAAGAGTCTTCCTCCACACCCTTTAATACCGCAAATATTTCTAGATGCTCTCTCACCTGTATAATCAAGATAATGAGAAGTCCTAAAGTTGCAAAATGTAAAAGCATACAAGTCCCTATGCAAAAAGCATATATACCACTCCAGCATAACATTAAAAGATAACACTCGACTGGATCTGAGATTAGTTCCTACATAGAGAGCATATAGACTTGCTCTCATACATTATAAACTAGACTATCTCATTACAGCCAAATAAATAAATTATTCTCTGCAAAATTTGCAGGGCGGCATATATAATTACAAAATAATTCAAAAGCTTGCATGTTAGTCTAGGGAAAACAGTTAGAGGAATTGGTGTTTAACTTATTGATATGTATTTATTAGAAAGCTAGGCTCTAGTTTCTCCACGTTCACCCCCAATCCCACTTTGCCACCAAAAATAGTGAAAACAACTTACAGTCAATTCTGGAAAAAGTATGTCATTTTGGGGGCAGACACCCAAAACCTTCCGTATCTCATCCTACAGAGCAAGAGAGTTGAAATTAGAATGAACAAATAAGAAAGTTATCAATACAATATCTCCCATAGATGTAGATGACCTTCCCACTACCAGCAGAAGAGATAACTTCACGTAAATACTCTCAAAAGATCAAAGCTTCGAGTTATTACATTCACAATAAGGAATTATGTAAATCACTTAACTAATATATACATGGGTCGACATCATTCAACTATTATTTGATGATACAAGGTCACTAAATTTCACACTACTGTAACATTGATGAAACCTTCTTTCTTTTATTGGAAGACATTTAAGACTATCGGAATTCAAAAAACTAAAGTAAAATAGCAAACCACCTGAACTTACAATATCAGTTAAAATATTCTTTCCAAACACCAAAGCATCCCCTGAAGTAGGAGTAAGAAGACCAACGAGCATTGAGATTGTCGTGGATTTTCCAGCTCCATTGTGCCCTTTAAATCAACATACCAAAATACACACATATCAGTGAGCTTTGAGATTTCCTTTGACATAGGTACAAAGCTTACCAAAGAAGAGAATCGAAGTACAAGGGTGGAGGATAAGAAATCCCCCTGAAACAATGAAACAGAGAAGAATAGTAACAAGAGAAGGAAGGGATGCAGCAAAACTCACTGATCAATTCTGTCTGCAGAATAGAACTAAGGAGCATAAATAGGGGGAAACAGAAAAGAAAAATTCAGACTCTATACTACCTAAAATTCAATCAATCTTAGTTAACAACTGACTACAATACAGGGAGCCATCACCCATAAACACCAGATTTCAAGAGGAGATATTTGAAAGAAATGTTTCAAACTCTTATAGAGAATTAAGATTATCAAGTACCGATACATCAAAGTTTAAGATATTAATTTAGCTTATTAGAACAAGAAATAGACCAAACTACAAAATGTCACCAAAGGAAGAGATTAGACTCACATACCTAGAAGAGCAAGAATTTGATTTTCATACAAAGTAAGCCGTAATGAGTTAACAGCACAGCAAGCCCCCTTTTTAGAAGCATACACTTTATGCAAATCCCTAATTTTAATGCACCTATAATTTTCAAAACAGAAATAAAAAATTAGCTCAACGTAAAATATCAAATAGCACCACAACTGATGCACTTCTGTTGTAAAAGACAAACCTGCCATCAAGCTCTTGTTGTTTCATGTCCAAACTTATTGCTTCTATAGCAGGTTTGAAAGCATTTTCCGCGACGAAAATTCCCTTTGACTTGGAAATCTTATCAGAAATTTCTATGTCTAAACTGGAGGAACAATGGTTTACAGTTTGTTTCTTCCTCCAAAAGTTTTTTTGGAAAATAAAGTTCCATGAATACTGTGATCCATACTCCCTTGGAAGAACCTTCATAATGAGAACGAGAACATGGAAGTTATATAAATAAATATTGGGTATATCTTTCTAGATTTCCATTGCTGGGTGTGTTGAGGTTAGAGAATGATAAACAGTAGTGAGAGAGTGATTAAAGTTTCTATTTCTCTACATTTTCCCAACATAATAGAGGATACACGGATATTTTCTCTTCCATTTCCACTGTTTGATTCGCAGGTTCTATCACAAGCTAAAATCCATATATAGATTCAACTAATCAAAGACATACCTTATCAAGATAAAGACCAATCGCACAATACAGCAGTGTATCAAGCAGCAGCATCAGAAAACAGAACAAAAAGTTTACTCCAGATGAATCCTGTAAGATTAGTATGCTATTAAGTTTGCACAAAAAAAAAAATAGCTTCAAATAATAAAGGAAATGCCCTGTTGGAGAGACTCACCCGCCACATGTTGCTCCAACGAAGTCCAACATGAGCACGCTCGTAATCAGCAAAGTTGATAGACCCCAGAGCAAAAGCCGTAGGTGAAAGCAAAGAAGCAATAATCTTTAAGACACTAAAGTTGGCAACCTCAAATCAATTAAATCAGCAGCTGGGAATATATAAGTTTGGATAGTAAAAAGGAAAAAAAAAATTATCGGTAGCTCAAACACTTACATAGACACTGCCTCGTCATACACAGTGTAATAAGGGAAAAAGGCGCCAAGGAAAGAAAGGGTTCCAACTGCTACAGCTGTTTTAGCCCGCTTGAAAAATGTTGATATAAAAAATGACAACATAATTGCACTAAGCCCAAAAAGGAAAAAGTATGCAAACACCAGTGTCTTATCGCTATACTTGAATAAATTGTCCATTGTGCAAGCTGTGATGATTCCAGAAGAGATTGCAAACTGTAAAGAAACCAAATTGTAGAACCAGCAGATCCATTATAATTCACTCATTAAGTCATTAACACAGCCCAAATGAGTGGAGCAGATGAGGTAGCCTCTACTCATTTTCTGATTTCGTTTTGGATAGAGGGAAATTAAATTGTTAAGAGAGAGAGAATTATGGGACAGGAAGATAAGACAGCCTCCTAAAAGAGAAGAAAACAAAATAACAAATATACACAGAAAAGAGCACTTGGTCTTAAAACACAGTAATGCTTCCCCATCCCGAGGAGAACATAAGTGGAACGCAAGAGATAGGACCCTTTGTCCGTAAATCAACTAGAGTTCAACCAAACTAGCACATCTATAAAATTCTGAAATTAAACATCATTTAACAACACAACTAGCACGCAAAGGAAGCACACATCCAAAGGGCTGCAAAAATAATATACAGTATATTATGCATGACAATTCTTTAAAAAAAATAAAATTTTATTCAACATGACCAAGCTTGAGCCCGAGGAATTAGTTTACTCATTAAAGGTGGACCTGGCCTGGTTTAGTTTTTGGCCACACCAGCAATTACATGGCGAAAAAGATAGGAAAAGGATGTAATATAAAGCAGAAGGGGTCATAAGTAGCAAGTAAAAGAATAGTTAGAAGACCGAGAAGCATGAAAAGTCCATCAGTAGTGTTTGACATTTTGCCCCGGATTATATCCCCAAAAAAATAACGTAACCGGGATTGGCAAAAGTTTACCTGCAAAGCATATGTTATAAACCATGAGAGATGGAACACACCATCTTTCAGGCCCATCATGTAGAGCCCTTCCTTAATTTTCTGTTCCTGGAATTTTGGATCAATAAAGAAGAACTCAAAAAGGTGAAAGACTTCTAAAACATGAGTTGTGAGGACAGAGATCTAATAAAAAGAAAAATTGAAATGGAAAAACACGTTCATGTAACAAACAGTGAAGGGCATAGGTAAATCAGCCACCAAATTTTAAAACATCAAGTTAGCAAACCTTCTCAAACACAGAATAACTGATCAGTCGAGAAATTGGATACAGAAATCCCAATAAGTACCTGCACACCAAAATCCCAAAGAAAAGATAAAGCTTGTTGGAAATTTTTAAAAAAATGTTCTTATGAATAGAATATATTAAATAGAACATAAAATTACTGGAGAGAAGCTTACAAAATCCCCATGAAATTCTTCACAATTGACTGGAACTGATCATCAGTGTACTCTCGAGTGGGAAATGGAGCCATTCGTATGTGAGCAGGACTAAACTGAGTCCAAGGAATTTTCAAAGAAAAATCAGTATCATAGGAGCGTGGCAGAGCATGCTCTACACTTTCAGTGCTAGGGGTTATGTCAGACTGCTGAGCCATGAATATTATAAACGAATCAACAACTTGCTGGAGCTGCAGAAAATACTAAATCATTAATCCCTCCTGTAAAATATAAATATTAGATTCAAAAAAGGAGATAATGAAGCCTCAAATTTTGAAAGAGATGGGTCCAGCAAGAGACAGATGGAAACAAAATTGTAGTATAAATCTACATAAACAATCTATAAAACAATGAACTAGTCTTTAAATGACTTATAAACTGAGATGTAAAACACCAAAAAGATATAACATAGAACATTGCTCGCTTGCTCTCATTAGATTCATATATAAAAGAAATGAAGCCTGAAATTTCGTAAAAGATGTCAGAAAAGAGACAAATGGATGCTAAACTATATAAACAATCCCGTACAAAAACAATAAAACAGGTCGGTGTGGGGTATAGGTGACCAGAGTTCAAACCCTACTAAATGTTAGGATATGAGTGGTGATTAAAGTAAAAACACTTCTGATTTGTACACCTGCCCACCAAATGGCATCCATTCACAAAAAAGGCTCCTTTTAAGACAAAACAAAAAACAAAATCATTTGTTTAGTACTCAATAAGATTAGTTACTAATGAAATACGAACTACAGTTCTTTTCCCAATACATACACAAACGCACACTATGCATGCCCGATAACCACATGACATACCAACTACAACCCTTTTCCCAGATTTGTGTATTTTTTATGAACATTGGGCTTTCCATCTTATTGATCTTAAAGAAGGTTCTAGTTTCTCAACACAAAGGTATATGTTGCAAAATATAAAAAGCTACGAGGAAAAACGATTCTAGGGGAGGCATAAATAGTAAAGGACATAACTACAGAAAGAAAATTAGTATGGACTGAAGAGGCGTTAGGCTTAGATAACTTTCTAAATCACTCAATTCCTTGATTAGATGTTTCCTTAATTATGTCCTTAAATATGAACATTGGACATAACTAGCTCTCTTATCATATGAAATCCATATACAATAATTAATAAATTATCCGTTAATGAGTCAGCTGTACAAGGGTTCTAACTCACGTTTTCCTGCACACACAAATTCTTATCTCTTTCCAGTAATATTTCTTCCGTCACCAAAACAACAAAGAAAAGGCAGAAAGTGAAACATACAGTTAAAAACCCACTGAAGCTGTACTGCATTGTTGGTATTGCACTAACACCAAGTTCCAAGTCACGGACAAAAGGGCCATTTGTGTCCATTATGGTTTTAACATCAGGAAAACCAGAGAAAGCCCATGTATGATTGAGGCGTATGCTGTAATCAAATGAATTAGGACCTTGTTCATGAAATACCACTGCTCCTTTGATTTTTGGATATAAACAATTCCTAAACAGAAAGAAAGTACACAGATAAAAATTACCAGTGAATCAACTCATCAAGACATCAACAAAACCCTAATTACTACTAAAGTAGCAACATTTACATATCTCTTCTTAAGCTTTTTATATATATAAGACAGAAGCAAAGATTACCAGGGGAAGTGGAACAGGAGACATACTCATTAACAGAATCACAAAAAAGAAGATAAAGAAGAAATGTAAAAAGGCTAAAGATTCTACAATATTCTCATATTCCTCTGCATATCTTAAATAAAAACTCCTTTGAAAATAAAATTAGCCTATAAGATCTAGTCTTGTGAGTATGTCATTTATCCATACACACCCAAAAACAAAAAGACTGAGAAACTGTAGCATGATCCCCCAAAACTAACTGTAGATAGAACAATGTAAAAAATAAAAAATAAATGCAAGTAAGAACATGCCCACAAAGCAACCAGCAAACCCTAATTTCAATTGTCTAATAACACCTCAAGCGTTATTAATAGGCAATGGTTGTTGAGATTACTAGAGACCGAAATGAAAGATCCTATAGTGAATCTCTACTAGGATATAACCAAAGAAATCAATAATTCACAAACTCACTTATAACCTCAATAAACAAAGAAATCTATATTATGGAGAAACATTACAGAGTTTTAAACCCGTCTAAACAAGTTTATTAGTAATGTATCTGCTCTCACAATCAATCAAAAACAACATGACTTAAATTTCCATTCAACCATGCAACTAACCCAATAATTGACCTTAAAATCCATCATATGGCCTTCAATGCCACAAAAGAGTTTACCTTGCTTGATTGCAGGTACCATAAACATCTGAGCGTATGTAAGTCTCCAGCTCTGCCTCATCTTTGTATATTTTACTGACACGCTGCACACCATGACCAGAAATTTTTTTCATTTCTTTTGCTCAACAATCATGACCAAAATTTAATTAGCTTGATTAATGAACATGAATGCAGAATACACATATTTATGTTCACTATACTTATTTTGCAACAAGGATTCTAGAGAACTAGCTTTGAGATGTACATGTGCATGGAGCCATGGGCACTTCAAACTAGCACACATTATGATGGTACACTGAACTCTATGCACATCAAAAAGTATTGTAATAGACTTGTAGCATCACCGTATACATTTATTTCAGATGTCTATCCCCCTAAAACAAAATGCGATAAAAATTAAAGGGGGAGTATATAAAAATGAAGATCACTCATGACGCTGAAATTGTTTTTCTAAAATAAATGTAGGACCATTTAAAAGGCAGAAAAATTTAATGTGCAACATAGAATAGACCATTTCAGTTCTCTATCTACAATATGGAGCAATAGACACAGTACAAAAAGACTAAACAACTATACTCATAAAAAACAATCACTCAACCACAGTAAAGCTCAGTCCAAAAGTGAAAAGTTAAAAAAAGAACAGCTAGCAAAAAAATATTGCACAAATCAATCAAGAAAATTAAGTGCATAAAACCACAAGCTAACAGAAAACGAGGGGGTACCTTCAAGAGGGGAAATTTTATTGACATTATGTCTATCATTTGCTCAGTCTCTGTTGTATTAGGGGCAAAGGCTATATACTCTTTCTTGGCCAACAAAACTTCCAAAACTTGTTGGAAGCTAGGAGAAATACCCCTGCCCACTTCTACATACATCCCATCTCGGATATGCCTGTTCCATTTTCATAAAAACATTACTCTAAATAAAAATATTGGAAAAAAATAAAAAAGATGTGTTATTTGCTTCACTTTCCTTCCAAAATATAGATCAAGTAGTGAGATCCAATTGAATTTACCACATAACATACAATGGACTTCAAATTTAAACAAGATTTCCATCTTATACACTCTATTCTCTTCCTCGAGTTCTTAAATGTAAGAGATTAAAAAAGGAAACCCTCGGAAACAAATAATAGTTTTTTTTTTTGCCGGAAAAATTATAGATTGATGATAGAGAAATAGAAGGGAACGCTCACGGTTGCGCGGGATGAATTTGTGTATCAACCCGAGTCCTTACAGCTATTAACAGCAACATCACTAAAGTTGGGAGCAAAACCTGTCAACCATTGAGTGATATGTCAGAACTCTAACATAGATGAATCCTTCTTCACCAAATTCAAATGAAAAATATTACTGTTGAAGAAATTAGAAGGGAAACAAGATCACGCGCCCCCATTATCAGTGAAACAACATTGAATCTATCAGAGACAGCTCCGTCCAATTATTCACTCCTTACAGCGGGAAGATAAGAACGAAATTACCCGGTAAATAACAAATACAGTAAAAACTAATAGTAAAGCAACAGCTTCAAGCCGTAGACTACCTTACTCTCAGAAAAAAGGCAAACTATGATCGTTCAATAAAATCATCACATCACTCAACTCCACCGTTCACGCAAACCACGGAAGGAGTAAAATGTGAAAACAAACTTGGTGTAGATGATCAAAGTACAGTCAAAAGGAACAGGTTAGAGGAACATGCAAATGAGATCAAAGCAAGGACTACTTTGAGACTTAGAATAGAAGGCAAAAAGGCGGGAAAAGGAGATTGATGAAAACCTCAGCACTTGTTGCAAAGGGATGACGAATTTTGAGAAGCCAATTCTTCCATAGCATAACCTTTAATTGCCTCCACGCAGTGCCCATCGTTGCAAACCCTACAATTCCTTCATCAGACGATGATACCTTCACAATGAAAGGCAGAATAAAGAGACAAATTCTTGAGACTGCGGAATACCGAATGAGCAGGCGTTCGGGGGTCAATTAACCGCCCAAGTAGCTTCCCGCAAATTGATATTTATTGCGTTAGTTTCTTGGGGAGACATTTCTTTCTTTTTATATGAATTTTTTTTTTTTAACTTTTAGTAATTTCTTGCCTTGTTTTTTTTACCGGAAACATTACGATGTAATAAATAAAACCGGAAAGTAATTATAGACTGTTCACCGTATTCTGGACGCAACATTTTTTTAGAACGAAAAATGAAAGAATTATTGATGATTGAACTACAGTTGTGAATGTCAAAAAAAAAAAAAGCTACAGCTGTGATTGATAAGTTACTAAATTAATTAGACCCGGACATTAAATTTCCAGGATAAATATTACCGTTGCCAGCTTTAAAATTGAGATAAATTTAATGTTTACAGCTTTTATTAATACATTTGGGTAAAAAAAAAAGTAGATTTAAGTTAGTAATAAGTAATAAGATATCATAAAAAATTTAGTAATAATCAAATTCAAAGATGGACGGCTTGAAATTGAAAGGGACAAATCCCCTTGGTTCGGATATGTGGCGGCTTGCAACGCCTTTTCTTAATATAAAAGAGAGAGTCCTTTTCCCATTAGTTTATTAATTAACTAATTAATAAAACAATAGTAATGATCTTTCACGAGAATTACGATTTCAACATGATGAAGAACAAAATAATTGGGCAACAAGACAACGTCTTTATTTCATTTTATTTTAACGGATATTGATGCTTCACCTACCATTCCAGCCTTCCTTCAAGTTCGAAATTTAGGTAAGGGCTAGTAGTATTATTAATTTACAGATTATAAATATGATGTTGAGGCCTTGTTTTTGTCATTTAAGTATTCTTGTCAAATTACAACTACCAGTAGTTCTTTATTTGAAATAAATCTGGGTATATCGTTAATGATATTTTTATCACATATATGGTCGGGAAATTAACTGTGATTAAATTTGATTAAGTTCATAGCTTCTAGCAGTAGAAAAAAATATAGATTAGGAAAACTCGATCATATTTTCCTCAGAATCAATTCTTGCTTGATTGGGGAGGCATATTAACAATTAAACAAAATCTAAAAGAACGAATTAAAAAATTAATTAGCGAGGAATAACTGTTTATACTGATGATTAGTAAAGAACAATTAAGGTATATTAGTGTTTATACTTTCTTATCTCTCTTTTTTTTTATTACAAAAAATTTTTTGAAAAAGGATTGGGTTCACCACGATCCAAAAATAGGACGAAATTTCCCTTCCTCTTAGGCTATACCAATGTCAGACAGGGTGAACTGTCAATTACCCTCAAACATAAACCTAAGTACCTAAACTATGATACATTCCCAAATATCGCGACTGGAATCACAACAAAATAGTACTCTCTAAAAATCGAATATATTTTAAATAGTTACACGTCTCATCTATTCACCAGCTGAACCCAATTACTTCATTTTTATGAAAAATTAGGGGGAAATGCCTTTCGAAATTTTTGTTGATTGAGAAGGATTTAAATCATAGGATGAATACTGTGTGCAGGGATTATGAAATATTTTTATTCATATGTTGGTTATAACATCATTTTATTGTTAGTTTATAGTGTTTATATGTTTCTAATTGTAAGTAGAGATATTGGAAATATTTTTATGCATTTGTTGGTTTTATAATTTTGTCCGGCAAATACCATTTTTTGTTTTTATATTGAATATTAAAAACTCAATATTATAAAACAAATTTTGCATTTACTTTTTTTTTATTATTGTTCGATATTGAGTTTGTGTCGGAATTGAACAACAGAAGGAGTGAGCAACGGGTGATGGGTTCTTCGGCGTCAAAAGGGATCGATAAAAAAATGTGCTAACAAAAATATCTAAAATTTAGAAATAACAAAATTGTGTATCAGTACTATAGAACTCAAAACATATTAAGATTTGTTTTCTTTTTCTATGGGCAATAACATGTACTGAGATTTGTTGACACTCGTGTGTACTAGCAATATAACAAGAATAAAAAATGTTTCAAGTTTTCTTATGCTTGGTAAAAGTGCTAGCTAGCTGAGAGGAGCCAATAAGGACATGACAAAATGCAAAATGTAAATTCTCAAACACGTGCAATCTAGTTTCTTGCACTTATCGTAAATGTATAAAGTGCGTGTAAAAATCTTGCAATGAACCAACATGAAAACCTTCTGGAGTTTGTCTAAAGCTTTAGAATCCATTCATTTATCGTCTAAAAAGTGAAAAATACACAGAAAACGAAGAACACCATGCTTCATTTAGAAATGTAAATTCAGACAAAACCTACAAAGCCTACATCATTTAGAAAACGAAGAGCATGCATTTACAAATAGACTGAAGAAAGAACGAGAAAATAATAAACTAGAATCTGATAAACTCATTTTTACGAAAATAATAATAACTAATAACCATACCCTCTAATTTCTCCTCTAATTCTGTACATGCAATAGAAAAACATTCCCACTATATTAAAAAAAATCCCTATTTGTGTAAATCTATCATTTTCTATATACGTGAATGAGATATCAATTAATACATCTGGATAGCTTGAAAAGATTTAAGCTAATGTACAACAGAATATTTTCCTTTCTATAATATCCAAGGACAATATCACCATAAGATACCTGCAAAATTGAACCTCAGGGCATTCTCGGACTAGTTGAGGCCTTCAGATGCTTATGCTGCTGTAATGCTGTTGGTCAATACAAAAGAACGAACATATCGATCCACTCCTATTAAGTAGATGTCTTGCTTTTCGTCAAAATCAGAAATCCAAACGGGGATGTCAAATCACTCCTCTGGCTGAAATATGGGGTAAGTTGAACTGCTCTCGGTCTTGGTAACCTGCATATCAAATTCATATATGTTTGTAGTGAGGTGAATCTACATGGAAAGCAACTAGTAACACGCAGTCAGCTAAACAATTTGCATCAATTGTTTGGTGAAAACTTAAGGTATAGTTTGAACTTTATTGTTTCAGTCATCTGATTGTCAGACAAGGTTTTAATGCTGGAGGCGGCATTAAAATCATTGAATAATAATAGGAAATTTGGGTCATAAAGAAGCGTAGCCGACTTTTTTTATCTTTAAGCATTTTAAAATCATTATTCAAAACTGCAATAGCATAACTATTAATTTTCATGAAATTATCAAGTAACCACAATCCTTCAGAGAAAGTAAAGCAGATATACCAACCTCGGCTGTCCGAGAAAGGCCAGCAGGAAGCTCTGTAATCTTTATAATGAAAGATGGATTGACATTTGATTAGTATTTACCATAATGTATACTGTTGAAGTAATCAGATCCAGCCGTTCTACCATATGATGGCTCCCATCCGCTGCTTTTTGGTACTGGCACATGCAAAATAAAATGCAGAATAAAAGTTTAACCATCACATCAATGTCAAAAGTCTCCATAAGAACATACTGTTACACGGATACACTACTTCATAAGCTGCAGCAGAGAGAGGCATTTTATTGCCATATATATATCATGCAATACGCAGACCATTGAAGAACTATACTCACAAACAAGGATGGAAATGTTTGTAGATAAAAGTTTCTGTATGGACAACTAAATGACATTTCGAATATAGACATTCAATTAATAATATAATTCAACTGGATTTCTTAAAAAGAAAAATACTTTGAGGTCCATCATTTATTTCCTCAAATTGATTCTTCACCAATGCAAAATAATAATTAAAAAAAGTTAGGTTTTTTTAACGTCTAGATTTCTTTTTAAATAGTGTTAGAATTCAAAATGTGGGATGCAAAGCGCACTAGGCAACAATCCTCTAACAAGGTCCATGTAATATATTTCTACATAAGTTTGAACACTAATCAACAGACAATATATACACATATTTATGCGTACATGCATCTTGTATCCTTAACTGATAGATAGGCACCTGGAGAGTTCACGATATTTAGAGATTCCTCTAGAAAAACCACTGCTCTTCCTGCAGAAAGCATCCCATATAAGTAACAATTTCGTTTCATGTTCGAAAACATTTTAGTCAAGTATATCCACACCACCGTAAGGATGCAAGGTATTCCTCTCGAGAAAATTTTGCCTTTCTTCAAGATATCTTGTATAATCAGTCACCTGCACAGATCAAAATTTGATACAGATATACTGTATTTACAACAGGAGAACAGTTGACGTACCTTTTCCATGGTAACAGAATTAAACGCATCTAGCAATGGGAGAACAATAAGGATAACAAGAAAGGGAATCGTTCCTCTAGTAATGTGTCCTCCACATCAAAACAATTATTCCAACAGATATCTTACCGGAAAGTTGATTAGAGACCCCGGACCATAGGGCTAGAAGCAAACCTTCACAAGAGTTAGAGTATAACCCACACCATAGCGGCGCTTCAAGAAAAGGGAACTGTCAAAAACATGATCACACGATATAAGGGTCAAGGAAAAAAAGTACATCAACATTAGAGAAAGAAAACCTGAATATACTTCCCACAACTTCACTTCTACTAATCAACTAGTATACCAAAACGAGAAGATATAGTAACTTATTTCAAGGTTTTCAAGAATATTAAAAGCTACAAGTTTAACTAGAAGACAACACTAAATCAAAATTTTCCTTGCATCTCTTCTCATTTTTGTTTTGATTAAAGAAAGAATTTATTGTTGATAAGTTAAAATATAACAAAAATGGAGGCCAAGTAAACCTCCCAAAACCAATAAAAGATCAATAAATAATCAATCTATAGCTAGGGAGAGCTATCAAGCTCCTCTATAAATTGATAAGGGAACGGAAGGAGATTGAGAAGTGTTGGGGGGAAATACAAGACGAATTCCTTGGTCCATTAGTGCTTTTTTCCCACCCAGGCACATGATCCATTTATATGAAAGTCAGTTGGGGAAACTGACTTCATAAGAGCTACAGCAGAATCGGTTTTTAACTACTTGAACAAACTCAGCTGCTTGTGTTCTGCTAACATGAATCCAAATCAGAATCTAAAGTAAATAAAGAGCCAAAAAGGTTAAAAATGCTACAGCACTTTCCAATTGCTAAATATCAGTAATGGAAGGCCAGCGTGAGCCAAAGAGAAGCCATAAACGCAATCATACACATCACATATGCAAGGCCAAAATGATGATTTTAAAGATGAAAGCATTCTGCTCCAACCAAATACACTAAGAACAGACTTAACTACATGCGGAAATAAAACTTAGGTTTTCTTATTCTTGCTGAAGCACTGAGCAAGTGATGGAACCACAGCTCCAAATATGTATTATTCAATCACAGAAACTCCTCCTCCACAGAGTGTATGGTCTAATGGAAGCTTTTGATGAACTACTCCTCCACAGAGTGTATGATCTAATGGAGGATTACACAATAGGGAAGACAGAGAAAACACACTACCGTATGCATTTGAGAGGCACAGGAACTCTCCCAATTAACTCATCAGAATTCTCATGCCTCTCTGAAAGCATTCTCTATGTACAATATGGAGCAATAGACACAGCTAGACTAGCAAAACCAACAGCACAAAAAGACTAAGCAACTATACTTACAAAAAACAATCACTCAACCACAGTAAAGCTCCGTCCAAAAGTGCAAAGTTAAAAAAAGAACAGCTAGCAAAGAAAAATATTGCACAAATCAATCAAGAAAATCAAGTGCATAAAACCACAAGCTAACAGAAAACGAGGGGGGTACCTTCAAGAGGGGAAATTTTATTGACATTATGTCTATCATTTGCCCAGTCTCTGTTTTATTAGGGGCAAAGGCTATATACTCTTTCTTGACCAACAAAACTTTCAAAACTTGTTGTAAGCTAGGAGAGATACCCCTGCCCACTTCTACATACATCCCTTCTCGGATGTGCCTGTTCCATTTTCATAAGAACATTATTCTAAATAAAAATATTGAAAAAAAATCAAAAAGATATGTTATTTGCTTCACTTTTATTCCAAAATATAGATCAAGTAGTGAGATCCAATTGAATTTACCACATAACATATAATGGACTTCATATTTAAACAAGATTTCCATTTTATATACTCTCTATTCTCTTCCTCGAGTTCCTAAATGCAAGAGATGAAAAAAAGGAAACACTCGGAAACAAATAATAGTTTTTTTTTGCCGGAAAAATAATAGATTGAAGATAGAGAAATAGAAGGGAACGCTCACGGTTGTGCGGGATGACTTTGCGTACCAACCCGAGTCCGTACAGCTGTTATCAGCGACATCACTAAAGTTGGGAGCAAAAACTGTCAACCATTGAGTGAGATGTCAGAACTCTAACATTGACGAATACTTCTTCACCAAATTCAAATGAAAAATACTAGTGTTGACGAAATTAGAAGGGAAACAAGATCACGAGCCCACATAATCAGTGAAGCAACATCAGATCTATCAGAGACCGCTCCCGTCCCATTATTCACTCCTTACAGCAGGAAGATAAGAACGAAATTACCCGGTAAATAACAAATACAGTAGAAACTAATAATAAAGCAACTCTTGGGGACAAAAAGCAAACTAGGATCGTTCAATAAAAGCATCACATCACTCAAAACACGGAAGGAGTAAAATGTGAAAACAAACTTGGTATAGATGATCAAAGCACAGTCAAAAGGAACAGGTTAGAGAAACATGCAAATGAGATCAAAGCAAGGAATACTTAGAGACTTAGAATAGAAGAGGGGGGGGGGGGGGAAGGCGGGAAAAGGAGATTAATGAAAACCTCAGCTGAGAAGCCAATCCTTCCCAGAATAACCTTTAATTGCCTCCACGCAGTGCCCATTGCTGCAAACTCTACAATTCCTTCAGCAGACGATGATAACTTCACAAAGAAAAGGCAGAATAAAGAGACAGATCATTGGATCTACAAGATTGTTTCGTACGTGTTCCTTAAGCCTTTTATTTTCACTTTTAATTTTTAATTAACTATGCAACGGAAACATTACGCTGTAATAAATAAAACTGGCAATCATCAATCAATTAAACTGGAAAGTAATTATAGAATGTTTACTGTATTCTTCACGCGTCATTTTTTTAAAATTAAAAATGAAAGAATTATTGATGATTGGATTACAGCTGTGATTGATAAGTTACTAAATTAATTAGACCCAAGCATTAAATTACCAGGTTAAATATTACCGTTGCCAGCTTTAAAATTGAGATTTATTTATGCTGATATATCTTTTTTTTAATGAGCTTTTATGGATTCCCCGTGGTAACAAAGTGTAAAAAAAAAAAGTAGCTTTTAAGTTAGTATTAAGATATTTTAATATTAAGAATTGGAGGAGTATTTTTTTTTATATAAAAAATTTTAAAAAAAAAATTTGTGCCAAAAACAAGTTTTTCTTTTTTTTTGAAAATTTTTGGAGGAGTACATTTTAATGTGTGTTCACTTACCATTCACTGGACTCCCCACCTGACGCTTCCCCTACCTTTCCAGCTTCCCTTCCAAGTTCGAAGTTTGGGTGGTAGCTAGTAGTATTATTATTTAATTAAACTATAAATATTTGTTGTCATTTTCTGCTTGTTTAATAGTATTTTAATTTACAAATTACAAATTACATTCACATGTAGAGAAATAAGCACGTTGGACATAAATAAAATAATTAAAAAAATAAGGACTTTATTTTTTAAGAAAAATATTTACTTGGTCTTGGTCTCTGTCTCTTTCATTTTTGTTTTTTGCCTAAGTCTCTTCTCTTATATGGATAATGACTTGTGATTCATAGAATTGGAGAACAAGGAATGCGGATTTTGATAAATTTTTATTCACATTATGGTTGTTATGTCATTTTAGGGTTAGTCTATACTCTATAGTGTCCATATGTTTCTTATTTTTTAAGTAGAGACGTGGAAAATCTTTTGCATCTGCAATTTTGATTTTATATACTTAACGTTTGAATATTAAAACATCTATATTATACATCAAATTTTGTGTTTATTTAACTAATTTTATTAGATTAAAAAAATTAGTTAGGTTAGTTAATATATCATATTTTTTTCTAAAATACCTTAACATTCTTCTTTAAGTCCCTCTCTTATTTCTTACTTGATTATTGTTGAGGTAGTATCAATAAAAGTCATTAGAAAAAAATAGATAAATATAAAAAAATATCTTATATTTAAAATTAAGATCAATTCCCTAATTAGATTATATACTAAAAACTAGATGAGTATTTATTTTTTATTATTGTTCTATATTTATTATTGATTATGGATGAGATTTTGCCGAAATTGAACAGAAGGAGTGAGCAAAGCAATTGGGGTTGGAATTTTCTTCTGAGCGTTGAAAGGGATCGATACAAAACATGCTAAAAAAATATCTAAAATTCAGAAATAAGAAAATTATGGATCAGTATTAAGAACTCAAATATATTAGGACTTGTTTTCTTTTTCTATGGGCAAGAACATGTACTAAGATTTGTTTATACTCTCGGTATACTAGCAATATAATAAGAGTCAAAAAGGTTTTAAGTTTTCTTATGGTGTAAAAATAAAAGTACTAGCTAGCTTCTGCAAGGAGCCAATAACGACATAACAATGTGGCAAAAAAAAATAATAATAACGACATAACAATGTGCAAAATGTAAATTCTCAAATGATACGGCCAGTTAACACATCCATTCTCTAGTTTTTTGCACTTATCGTAAATGTATAAAGTGCGTGTAAAAATCTTGTGATGTAAAAATCTGGATTTTGTCTAAAGCTTTGGAATCCATTCATTTATATCGTCTAAAAAGGAAAAATACACAGAAAACGAAGAACACCATGCTTCATTTAGAAATGTAAATTCAGACAGAACCTACAAAGCCTACATGGCCATGCACTGACAAATAAACTGAAGCAAGCACGAGTAAATAATAAAATAGAATCTGATAAACTCGTCTTTACGAAAATAATGATAATAATTAACAAATAATTATGTACATGCAACAGAAAAAATTCCCACTACATAAAAAAAGAAAAAAGAATCCCTATTTGTGAAACTCTATTATATTCTATATATGTAATTGAGATATCAATTAATACATCTGGATAGCTTGAAAAGATTTAAGCTAATGCACAACACAGTATTTCCTTTGTATAATCTCAAAGGAACCATATCACCTTAAGATACCTGCAAAAATTGAGCCTCAGGGCATTCTCGGACTAGTTGAGGTCTTCAGATGCTTATGCTGCTGTAATGCTGTTGGTCAATACCAAGTGATGAACATATCGACCCACTCCTGTTAAGTAGATGTCTTGCTTTTCGTCAAAATCAGAAATCCAAACCGGGATGTCCAATCACTCTTCTGGCTGAAATGTTGTGTAAGTTGAACTGCTCTCGGTCTTGGTAACCTGCATATCAATTCAAATACGTTTGTGGTGAGGTGAATCTACATGGAAAGAAACTAGTAATTTACATCTTACCATACAGTCAACTAAACAATTCGCATCAATTGTTCGATGAAAACTGAAGGTATAATTTGAACTCTATCGTTTCTGTCATCTCATTACTTTCAGACAAGGTTTTAATGCTGGAGGTGGCTGCTTTTCCTTGAGATATCATTAATAATAATAGGAAATTTGGGTCTAATAGAAGCGTAGCCCATTTTTTTTATCTTAAGCATTTTAAAATCATTATTCAAAACTGCACTAGAATATCTATTAATTTTCATGAAATTATCATGTAACATCAATCCTTCAGAGAGCAAAGCATATTGAGCAGATATACCAACCTCGGCTGTCCGAGAAAGGCCAGCAGGAAGCATAGGAATCAGAGATGTCCAGAGAACAGGATCTACCATGGGATCGGCGGTATTATAGGCTGTCAAGAGTGGTGCAGACAAGAATGAAGTCAATGGGTAAACATTTCTTTGAATAGACAATGCCCCGCTCATTCCCACTGCAATGTCATGTCTTTCATCCACACCATTAGGATTTGGTGATCTCTCAAGTTCCTTGCCATGGTCCAACTTATTGATGGTATTCTTGTTCTCATCCTCATCATTATCAGTGTAATTTTCGTGTCTCTTTGACGCCTTCTCTTGCAGGCTCTTGTATGCTGCCGACCGTGATAAAATACTTAAGGCAGAGACTGCAGAACTTTTATGCTTTTTCCTATCATGGGGCAAGCCTAACTGCGGCATCTGGTATGGCTCAGTGGGTTGGAGTTCCTGTTCCAGCGTTTTGAGCTCACCACAAATATCTCCCGCAAATCCTTGCTTTTTTTCTTCTGATGATTTTGTTCCAGCATCAGGTTGGCGACTTTTATTGGATCCCCACCACTTGATATAATTTGTTAAATCAATCTTTCGTTCTATGCAGAAACCACTAACATATTCGCTTTCTGCTGCTGAATCATCACCTGTCCCTTTATTTGAAATTGTCAGCAGATAAAGAACAGGTGGAAATAAATTGAATTCACTCAGAAGTACATTTTTCAATTGATAAAACATAGTTAAGATTGTGGTTACAGATCTGTAGTCTTTATAATGAAAGATGGCTTAACATTTGATTAGTATTTACCATAATGTATACTGTTGAAGCAATCAGATCCAGCCATTCTACCATATGATGGCTCCCATCGGCTGCTTTTTGGTACCAGCACATGCAAAATAAAAGTTTAACCATCAAATCAATGTCAAGCGTCTCCATAAGAACACATTGTTACACGGATACACTACTTTATAAGCTGCAGCAGAGAGAGGCATTTCATTGCCATATATATCATGCAATACGCAGACCATTGAAGAAACATGCAAATAAACACAGACGGAAATGTTCGGTGACATATCGAAAATAGACATTCAATTAATAATATAATTCAACTTCTGTTAAAAAAAATAATATAATTCAACTGGATTTCTTAAAAAGAATACTTTGAGGTCCATTATTTATTTCCTCAAACTGATTCTTCACCAATGCAAATTAATAACTAAAAAAAAGTTAGGTTTTCTTAATGTCTATATTTCTTTTTAAATAGTGTTAGAATTCAAAATGTGTGATGCAAAGCTCACTAGGCAACAATCCTCTAAAAAAGTCCATATAATATATTTATACTTAAGTTTGAACACTAATCAACAGACAACATAAACACATATTTATGCGTGCAAATGTGTGTTTTATCACATGCATCTTGTATCCTTTTCTGATAGATAAACACCTGGAGAGTCCACGATATTTAGAGATTCCTCTAGAAAAACCACTGCTCTTCCTGCAGAAAGCATCCCATATAAGTATCGATTTCGTTTCATGTTAGAAAACATTTTAGTCAACTATATACGCACCGCCGTAAAGATGCAAGGTATTCCTCTCTTGAAAAATTTTGCATTTCTTCAAGATCTCTTGTATAATCAGTCACCTGCACAGATCAAAACTTGATACAGAAATACTGTATTTACAACAAGAGAACAATTCACATGCCTTCTCCATGGTAACAGAACTAAACGCATCTAGCAATAGGAGAACAATAAGGGTAACAAGAAAAGGGAATCATTCCTCTAGTAATGTGTCCTCCACATCAAAATAATTATTCAAACAGGTATCTTACTGGAAAGTTGATTAGAGTCCCCGGACCCCAATATTTCAGAGCAGCAAGGTCATAAGCTCTAGCTGCGGCCTCCTCCTCATCATATGCACCTGTTGAAATATCATAAGAAGTAAGCATCAATATGAATGACACAGCAATTGAAAAGAAAAAAGATGTTAAAAAGATAACAAGGAAGGAATCGCCATATGGAAAACTTACCCAAGTAGACTGACATCATAAGTGAAATGTTGTCCAGTCAATCCATGCACAACAGAAGAATTAAATAATGTAAGTAATTGTAATGATATGTGAGTTTGGTATGACAAGTGTTCAACAATACAGAGAGAAGAAGAAACCTTGTTTTCCCTTTTTATTCTGAGTCTGGTTCCATGTACTTTTATCCCAAAGATGGGCCTCATAACGACCAGTCCATCTATGCCTATTCATTCATCAAAACAGAAGAATAATTCTAAGCTTACAGAAGCAATTGCATTTCAAAAGCAGCCCAAGAGAAACTTACAGGATTATTTGAAACAGCAGAAATGGTGTTATAAACAGTTCCAGAAATAAAAAAATAAAAAACAAAAAAGCGTTTCAGCTTACAATCATCTAAAGGGAATGTAAAATGATCAACAAGAAATGCGGGCACGGGCATGTAAAAGAAGTCAAATGATAGCATATGGTGAAACGACTTAAGACATATAACAAAGGCATTCTAACATTGCTTATACATCATCTATCAAGTGTCCTTTACAGCCATGAGGAAAAAGCTGAAAAAAGGGAGAAGGTAGTCTTTATTTTGACGAAACTAAATGTAGCATCGAATTCAGTGAAATTGACGCAAGTATATCACGCATATGCAAAGAACTGCTTCTCGTTTTGTTAGTTGCTAGCACCGTTGCAAGAATAGTTTCACTAGTTTAGTGGATTCAGAGATTTAGAACCTTTTTTTGACAGGCAGGATTGAGGATGATGATAGTTGAACTAAGGTGCATCAAAAACACGGCTGATAGGTACCATTTATTCATCTAAAGGGTAAAGCCTTTAGATGTCAGAAAGAGCAATGTCAATGCAGGATGTCAGAAGGTATTGATTGCCACTGCCATCGCTGGTATAATTTTTGAGGTGTCAATAAAAATTAAAGAAGCTTGTGTGCGCCATCTCGATGCCTTCATAAATTTCTCATTCTATGTGAGCAATTGAAGTCGATGAGTCAATTATTATTACTAATGAAGCAAAACGAATAGGATTCAGCTTCTCTGCATCCCCGAAAAAGCAGCTATTCGGTTTACAGTTACATATTTATCCTACTGGATCACTTCCGTACCTGGTGACACCACGATATATGGAGCTGCGTTTCCCCGCAGCACAAGGGGGCATCTTGCTGATGCGCTCTTTAGCAGTACACCCTCTTTCTTTCTTCGCTTTCTTCAATCCCCAATAGAGTAAGAGCTTATCATTTGCCATCGCTGCATCCGAAACCTCTGCACTACCGCCGCCGCCGCAGCAGCCAACTTCAGACTTGCTAGGGTCAGAGGAAGAGGAAGCCATAAAAGAATCTGAAACCTAACCCTAGAATAGAGATGTAGAGAGCTACAAAGATAGTTCAGCGTCTGCCCTCTTTTAGATGGTGTTTTGATTTTGAGTCACAGTGGAGGGAGAAAACTACAGAAATTCAGCGAGAGAGGAAGAAGCCATTCTAATTACGGATATGACCTTTCCCCGATTTAAAATGACTTGTGGGTATTTGGTCGTGTGGCAATCTGGAGCAGAGTAACGGCTAGGACCCCGAAAGGGTAATTACGTCATTTGAGACATTTTGAAAGTATTATCAATTATTATGAGCATGATCATGCACGTTCCGTTTGTCTGTTGGTTTCGAATACAAGCAGGCAAGGACTACCTGCTACCTCTCAAAGCAACAAACTTCATTACATGAGGGGCAAATAAATAAATAAAGGGGTCTCTCATGGACGGAAGGAATCCAAGAATTGTTTGGAGGCTAGTCTTACAATTGTTTCATATGTAAATTTTCCTTTTTCTCCTTTTGTTTGGTGCTATGTGAATTTTTTATTTAGCTGTTGGCGGTTCTGTATTAGGTGTAAGTTAAGGATGTACTCTGCTGGAAAATATATGGTACGTTTCTGGACCCATTTGATGGAAAGAAAGATTAATCCTCTCAGTATCAGTATTTTTTTTATTACTCACCCGGTTCATCGAAATTTTACCCCGATTATATTTGAATCTGACCCGCGTCGCGCACCTGACTATGGTATGTGAGTCTCTTAACGAGTATCACTCAGACTAACCCCCATTAATTCATTCGTATCAGTGTTGTATTAGAAAGTTGTATTATTTGTTATAAAAAAAATAATGTACTATTGCTCATATAGGATGTTGATGAGTGGATCTCTAATTCCCTATATTGTTCAGGAAGAGTTATATGTATCACAAATGATTTTTGTTTTGCCCAAAAGTTTATAGATGCTGAACAAAATTGATGCATCTCCGAAGTAGTTTTTTAATCTGAACAAAATTGATGCATCTCCGAAGTAGTTTTTTAAAAAGAAAAATGTCATTTTTTCAGAAAATTTTTAATTACAGTAAATATAAATTACGTTTTAAATTTATTTAAGGTAATTTTTTTTCCAAACATATCATTTAGAAGTAGTTTTTATCGTTCACAATAAAAAAAGTGCTTTTATTATATTGTTATATCTAAACAAGTAAAAATATCATTTATTAATTTACAGTAATTTTTATTATTGTAACCAAACATAAAAATAACTTCAGATTTTCATAAAATCTCTAATCCATAAATCACTTTTTAAACAATCAAATAACCATTTTTCTAAACATAAACAAACAGTCCTAAGGAAAAAGCCCTGAAGTCAACGGGCTATTTAAACTGATCGCAATTATATCGATAGCAAAATGGTTATTAGGGGCTATGCCAAGACTTGCATTTTACAAACAGAATTTACTAGTTGTACATCAATGCATTTGAGAAACTTATATACAGACCGCGCAGGTCAAAATTACTAAACCAATAAAACAAACCTCGACAACTCGCCTGAGGATAATTTTCCCAGCATCAAACTAATAATCTTCAATCCTTCAAATCCAATTCTTGAGTTAGGCTAGTAACACAGGTTGCGGTGATGTAAAACAGTTCCATGGGGAGATCAAGTTAAAAGATGAGGTCCAGATGACCGTCTTGTGGAAGTTTGATCCCTAAATTTCCTTTGCAAGGATTCTGTACAAGTTTGCGACGGAATTAAGTTTTAGGTCAAACGAATCTCTTCACACCATGACAGTCTTACCATGCTCTAACTTGAAGGACAATCACGTAAAGAACATCTAAAACTACTTACAAATAATAATAACCAACAAAGGCATAATTAAAGAAGACGATTGTATTCTTCTTGTAAAATACTCTCTCTCTCTTCAGTTTTAGCAATTAAGAAAACAAACACAAACTACCACTAGGTGAAAATATTAGCAGGCGTAGATACCTTTAAATAGCTTGATTTGCGAGAGAGAGAAAAAGAATTTACAGAAGATAAACTATACAAGAAATAGTTGTCTAATTTTGACTTCTCTCGATCATGTCTCGTGAAGGTGAACTGTGGAAACTGTGATGTGAACTTAGATATAGCAGCATCCAAATTAAATTTTCTTCTAACCAACAATTCAAGAGGCATACTTATGTGAATTTGATCAAAATTTTAATTCCATTTAGTCTCTTGGGATCATTTTACTGGTATTAGGCCATTTTGTGGGATCATTTTGTCATATGCCTATTTTAGAGGTACTTAGATTTCATTCTCCCAAAAAATATCTAGTAATGATGTAATTATCCATACCAAGTCTTTCTTTTATGATAGCAGCACTTTCAGCTCCACAGATTTTCCGGGCAAATGAAGATATATCGCAGTACATTTCATATGATGGACAAATCCCTGCATCTTCCATCCATTGCAGGACCTGCATAAAGAGCTTGCATTAATTTTTACAGGCATTCATAACAAAGGGAATTAATAGAAAATTGAAACTAGGAATGAACGAATGAATATTGTGCTCCAGATATGCATCTTTGCCTTGCAGCCAGAAAAACAGAAGAATAATACAAACTACCATGTTCTGAACTGGCATTGGTATGAAAAAGAAAAGCATTACCCCATGACCATAAAATATTGCACGGGGCTCCATAAGATCTTATATAAAGTGTGGGAGGAATTTTGGCAAGAGTTCACATTCAAAGAGTAAAAAAAACACTTAAATTTATGTGTCCCACGCAGCTACCAGAATCCACGCAACAAAACTTACAGACACTGTTAGCATCATGGGAAAAATTGCACCCATCCAACCAAGACCAAGAACTCAGAAGCTGTATGCATTCTTAAATTAAATGCTTAAGAGCGAGCTAGATGAACACCTAAATGCAATATGTAAGAGAATATGAAGGAAATTGAGGTTACCTCCATGCATTTCCTCCAATTTCCAGAAGATATAAGGTTCTTCAGTAAAACAGAATAAGTAGTAAAGCTAATGTCAGCACCTGATGCAACCATTTTGTAGAACAACTGGGCATATGGAAATAAGATGACCAGAAAGCAAGATAATGTCAGATGAGTAACCCCTCGAATTATGTGTTAACTGGGAAAAGGAGATCTCAATAAATGTAGTGGCAAAACACATTGAAATTGCATGGTAGCATTTAGCATAAACATTTTGCAGAAGATTTGATACCTTCATCATAGTCTCAGTCCTGCCACTTTTTCCTAAAAAATGCAGGAAATGATTAATAAGTCCAACTGAAGCTACAGGAAGTAAGGGCTCCATATAAATAATTAGTTCACCAGCTGTCCTCCAATCACGTAGCCTGACAGCAAAAGACAAATTTAGCAAGACAGAGATATTAAAATTCAAAAAAAATGCAGCCAAAATATCAAAGAGAAAATATATCAGAAAACCATATAGACATATATATACAATACTAACTTCCCTTCCACCAAAGCACCATATCATGTGAAATTTTCAGAGGCGAGAAAAAAAATAAAATAAAATATCTAAATATCCTAGTTGAAGATCTGCCAAGTAACACGGGCTTAAATAAGGAAAATTTTAACATCAAAATCAAATATTATAGTTAAGAAATATGCTTTTTAATAAGCAACAATAAGCCAATGACCAATTGCACCAAACGAGGGAACGCAAAACAAGTATCTATGTCTCACAAATAAAGACCCCTCCACCTTATATATCTATCAACGTGGCTAGCGATATCCTTCTAATAATGAAAATATTAGCTATTAAAATTTTTCCCAAGGGGGGAATGCACAATGAAGCCTAGATGTGGAAGATAATAAGCAAAATTCGGTTTGGATTAGCTGAATGTAGTCCAGGAGAATGTGATGACTTCCCAGAAGTTTCATAAAGAATAAACAATGAAAAATCATTGTAAATTGCAGGGCATAATTAGAACTTACAAGCTACATGCAGATAACAATTCGAAGATAATGGCATCAGTAAATGGAATCTCTTTCTCTCTCATCCTTTCTGAAAGTTTCAAAGCCCTTCTGGGTTGGCCTCCTTCATTAAAAGCTTTCATCAGAGCAGCACAACAAATAGTATCTAGTTTGATGTCATTTTGAACCATTTCATCAAAAAGAGCATATGCTCTTTCCCATTGACCTGATAAACACACACTAGGGATGTTACTCCAAAAATATATAAACTCCATTTACTATAGTATTATTTCAATGGTTAATAACTCAATAATTTATCTTACCTGCAGCACTGTATGCATGAAGCGTTGCAGTATATGTAACTACATCAGGGTAATAACCAGACTTTTTCATCAAGTCAAATGTAGATTCTACTTCTGTGAGTTGACCCTAAAAATCACCACAAAAATGTGAAGAAAAAGAATGGCAAAAGGAAATAGAGTTGTTGAATTTTATAATTACTCCGTTAAACAGTATCATATATACAAGGTACTTGCCTGTTTGCTATAAGCACATATTACACATGAATAGACCTCTTTGGACAAAGGAAGTTTTAGATGCATCATCTCTTCCCAAAAAGAGAGAGCATCACTATATCTTGACATCTTACAACAACCACTAATGAGCACAGTGAAAGTAACAGAATCAGGCTTAACTTTTTTCTTCCACATAGAATTATACAAGCCTACAGCTTTGTCATATTCTCCCACACTCATGTAGCTTCCAATTGCTGAATTATATGCAATTGTGTTCAGTTCAATGCCTCGCATCTCAGCTGCTGAAAGCACCGTATCAATCTTCACCTTCTTATTGCATTGTCCACATGCTGCCAAGAGGGTGCATATCGAGACAACATTTGGCTGAATTCCATCCTGCTCCATCTCACGCAAGACTTCAACAGCATGTTCTAACAAACCACCTGATCCATAGGCATCAATCAGCGCATTGTAGCTAACAAGATTGGGCCTGCAGTTGTTTTTCTTCATCGTTTCAAATACTTCCCTTGCCTTTTGGGGTTTTTGAGATCTTCCATAAGCATTAAGGAGAGATGTATAGGAAACAATATCTGGGCGCAGACCAGTTTGTTTTATCTCATTAAAAACCAACTCTGCTTTATTGTCCATCCCATGAGTGGCATATGCACCAATTAGTGCATTATATGAGACAGTGTTAGGTTTTAGCCCTTCTGCCAACATTGTATTGAACACAGCCTCACAATTTTCAACTTGGCCACACATAGAATACAAGTGAATGATACTAGTGAATGTTACAACATCAGGGTGACATTCTGACCTCTTTTCCTTCATGGAATTGAAAAAAACAATAGCTTTATCATATTGTTGAAGCTTTACTAGACAATGGATCACAATATTAAGCGTAATTGTGTTTGGACGAATGTTAGTTCCCTTCATTAGTTCAAAATAAGACAAAGCTCTCGAATACTGAGCCCCACTTTTAAATGCTGATAACACAATATTGTGAGTAACAAGATCGGGCCCAATTCCATTGTCTGTCATTCTCTTGCAAACATTAAGAGCTTCTTTCCAATTTCCACTAGATCCACAAGCATTGATCAAGTTGTTATATGTTGACCGGGTTGGTGGAATCTGCAATATTTTGTTAGTGTTACAAACAGATCTCAAAATGAAAATACTAACTGTCAAAATCTATCAATTATTTTCCTAATGTCTAAGTTGTTTAGAATAGTGCAACCCCTGAACCAGACAGTACATAAAACTTATTATACATTGATAATGAATATCTATAACTAGACTTAATTACTTATTTCAATAACAAATCAACAATACTCAGAACAAAAACATAAATAGTTCCACAGAGAAAGATAGATCCTCCACCATCATGTTAAACAAATTCAAAGAGTATCTAACAGTGAGATCTCAAGTATTTCATCTGAGAGAACCAGTAACCATTAATCTATTTTTTTTTAAAAAATAATAATAATAAATTTCAAGGGGCATATCGTATCTGAAACATGGAAAAAAAAATTAACTCATTACACTTCATCATCAAACAATATGGTGAACTACTTTAACACTCTTGCTTTTGTCCCTCCACGTTAGTGGGCATGCTTCCTTAGACTTAATCAGAGATAAAATATAGGCTATGAATGCCATAGAAGATGCAACATGCCAAGAAGAAACAAAAGGATGGTCATAATGAATACTCCAGCAAGAAGTGCTAACACAAGCATGCCATCATGATGTGTGATACCTCGAGTACTTTTGTCCCTACATGCCATCTAATAATAAAAATTGAGGAAACCGAAAATAGGAGGTTGCTCACATCAATTTAGACCCACTAAGATTGATTAGGGAAGAAAAATACAAGGTACACACAGCTGCACGTAGCATGTCTTCCATGATATTCGAAGCCCAACGCCATTGTCCTGCTCGCCCATGAGCATTGATAAGAGCATTGTAAGTCTCAGCATCAGGCTTGCACCTAGAAAAATAAGATGAATGCAATATTATAACCTGAATAATGACTACAGAAAATCAGGCAGGCTTAAAAAATCAATTGCAGCACTAATCATGAGCAAACCACTGGAGAACACACTTAAGAAGCATCAACAATAGCAAAAGTCCATCTCATTTGATTCATCCACAACCACATTCAAGATGAATATAAAGAGCATATGGAGCCTATGGAGTGCAATCTTACTAACAATGAGAGTTTGCGCCAAAATAAAACCATATACCTCCATTCTTGCATCTCAAAAAACAATCCACGTGCCTGATCCGTTCGATTATGCCTCGCATTTAACCTTATCATCATATTATATATATCAGTTCGAGCACAATAATTTTTCTGATTTTTCATCCAGCGGAACACTAGATTACAGTGCTCAATAGATCCCGTTCGAACCAACTCCTACAAAATCAAAATGCAGATTTATATATTGGCGTATCAAACTGAAACTTAACAGCTAAATAGAATTATTTTTGTAGGAGAATTCAGAAATGAAAATGTAAAACGCGAAGAACGTTTGGGGACTCCGGTGACTATCAAGATGAGCTATATTAGCGTAATTGCGCGGAACACACAAAATTAGCACGCATAAAATGCCAATAGAGAATTTTGCAATACCCTAATAAGCACAGGGAAATTCTTCCGAGCAAAGCGTCCAACCCAGCGATTCAGGAGTCCCTCGATATCCTCCGAGAGATTCAGCATCAAAACCAAGTCCACCACCTCAGACACCGTCCAGTCCTTCTGGAAGCGTCTGCCTTCTACTCGCAAGCGATAGTGCTGGGGAATGTCATTCTTGCGGAGCCCGCTCACCCTGGTAGAGACTTCGTGCTTGCCGCTATCGTAGTCCACGAAACCCTGCTTCGTCTCCTTAAAAGCCGTTTCGTTCTTCTTCTTCTTTGGCGTGTCGAGTGGAGTCGACTCGGCGGTGATGGCGAGTTTGAAAGAACATTGGTGAAATGCAGTGGCCATCGAGAAGGGATAGTACTGGTGGGGATGAGTGGATGACGGTTATAGATAAACCCTCCCTCCCTCCCGTACGGTTCACGCGGGTCGTTGATTTTACGCTTCTACGGCATACCCGCGCGGATCGCCAAGGCAAATGATTAACAAATACTTCCATCCTCCCTAATTATTAATTTAAAAATTAAAATTATAAATAAATAACTTAATTATAATATATATTAAATATTATTCTATTAAAACAATAAATATAAATATTTAAAATAATTTATTTATGTTTTTAATCTCTCATCAACTACATTTTATATTAAAAAATTAACATATTATTTATTTATTTTTTTAAAATAATAATTAATTTATTACTAGCAGCAACGAGCGGCAAAATCTAAAAACCCAAAAATATATTATGTCTGTAAACAAACGTAGTCTGAACTCTTTCTTTTTAATAAAACTAGTCTGAACCCTGAAGTATACAAAATGTATTTTTTGTTTGCTTTACAATCTAATATACAAAAATATTTATCAACAAATAAATTTATATTAACCTTTGGAAAATTGTTTTTACATTTAAGTATTTAAGTAATATATATGGCCAAAAAAAGTATTTAAGTAAAATATTAATAATTTGCAAAAAAATTGACTAATTAAATATTAATTTTTCATTATGCTTATTTTACTTAACACATGTATGAAGTGAATGAAGAATAAATTTTTTTTCATTTAGTGTATGCTGGATTGATATGTTTAGCATCTACTATATATAAATTTTAAATACGCATACTTCATTATTATTGAATAAATTTAAATATTATTGGCTTGGTTGCTGGAGTTTTTTTAGCCAACCTCTATTTTTTGAATTTAATCCACTTGAAATTATAAATATAAATCTCAGGAAAAACACAATTAATTTATTTAGAGGACTATTTTCCTTCAGAAAAAGACAGAAACTTCCGAATCCAATCCCCCCTATTCATTTTTTATTACCAACTCCTACCTATCTAAATTAAATTTAGATGACTTAAATTTTATTTTTTTATGATTTGGAACATACAAAAGACGAACGCAAAAAAGCTAAAAAAAACAAACAAGGAGAAGAAAAATCCTAACGACCCATTTATTTATTTTCAAAGAAACGATCAAAATTCAAACACATTAACGACTAAATGGTAAGAGAACAGAACAATCAAGAACTAATGAACAGAATGAATACTTTAAGCGTTAAATATCTTCTGTTGTACCATAAATATTACTATGATTACAAATATACACGTTTCTAACCAGGGGACAAAAAAATTGCAACCCTCTAGTTTTGCTTCTAAGTAGAAATTGAAACTTAGAGCTTGGTGAAAACTGGCAACTCAATTACACTACTTGGTCAGCCGGAAAACTTTATGCTTAGACATTAATACTCTGCTTGGATTGAGGGAAAAGAGGAGAGAAAAGAAAAATAAGGTAAAAAATTAGAGAGGAAATGAGTTTTCTCTTATTTGGGCAGGGGAAAAAATAGAAGAAAAGGAAAAAATAAGAGAAAAAATGAGATAGATTCTACACCCTATTTTCCCCCTAAATTTTCACTCAACTTAAAGAAAAATTTGGATAAAACAATTCCTTCCACTATCTGCCCTCCCGTGCGCAAAACTCTCATTGTCCACAACTGTTTATATAATAAAGATATACTAGTCATTCTAATATTTATTCATTTTCTTTCTTCTATATTTTCTCTCATTCATCCAAACAAAATGATTGCTTATATTATCATTCTAGTTTTCTCTTTTCTTTATTTTAACAAAAAGGGAAAAATTATAGAAAAAGATTTTGAAAAATGATAAATATCAAAATAAGACAGTTAACAACTTTAAATCAAATATTACCAATTGTAGATCAAGTATTATCAACACAATATTCTATTTTAACATTTATCATTTTTCAAAATATTTTTCTATCATTTTCACTTAAAAAAAATCTGCAGATAATATTTTATCCGTTATCTCCTCCGCTTATATGGTCACGGGGATATAACAACATTTGCGCAACGCTAAACTTGTGGCCAAACTTCCCCTCCAACACATCATGGGAGACATGCCATTTTTCCTGGTAGCGCTTGCTTTTCTAATTTATGCAGATTGCTCTATCCATTTCATTTTGATTTACCTTTTCGTCTTGTGGGATTTGGAAGATCTCATAGGTCCATGAGAAGCTGCCTCTTCTTAGCCCTCTTAGGCTTTATTTTTCTCATACCACCCCCAGTGAGACCTTTGTTATTACTACTCCAATTGCCCTTCTTGCTTCCTTCTTGACCTCCTTTCTTTGAATTATTATTATAAGAATGCCTAGCTCTTTTGGCGGAATCTGATTCTTGATTGCTACAAGACTTGAGAGGATCCTTTAAGCTCGGTAAGTGAGTCTCAGATTTCTTCTCCCTCTTTCTCTTTTTAAGTTTGCCTGCACCATTCTCCTGCGAATCTAAATTCTTGGGCTTCTTCCTCTGCTCTGGCCTATGATATAAGGGAGAAATTATGAAAACCAGGATCAGATAGAGGCTGTTGCTTTAGGTTTTGTAGGATCAAGGATGACGCTCAAAAAACCAATGAACTAAATAATAAAATTAGTTAATAAGAAGTTGAAGCTATACCCCTTGGCAGATGATCCTTCAGGCATAATTTCTGTATCATTATTGACGGCTTCCCCTGCATTTGATCTGCCATGGCGGTTCTGGAGAACAACGGGTGCAATACAGCGAAATGAAATGTTTAAAATTGGTCAGCATTTACCATTTAACTAAAATAAAATTAAAAAGTAATACAAACTTCAGACGAAACTCCATCAATCAAAGAGATCCAATTGATGCATAATATAAATTGTGTGGGTGGCATATAAGAAGAAAAGGAAAAATTCGCCTTAAAAAATAGACAAGGGAAAAAATTTTCTACACAAGAGATGAATAATTATTTAAAGCTCCAAAACAGAAGGATGACCCTCCAAGGGGGAAGTCAAACCAGAGACAAAATGCATAGTCTGGCTCCACATAAACTTGGTAAAATATTTTTATTATGACAGCAAAGAAGAATGTGGAGTATATATTTGTTCATTGCCTGAATTCAATCGCTGTATTTTTGCCTTAATGAAAAAAGACTGTGATTTGGAATTTGTGACTTTGATGCATTTGAATTTTGAACTTCAAATTCCACGTCCAAAAGTTTATGTGCTTCTGCATAAGTTGCTGTCACATAAGAAGCCTTGGACCAAGTTTAAGGTATAGCAGCAGTCTCTTAAATAACAGAAAAGGTAATACCTCTAGCTCTGTCTTAATAAAACCGGTGTGTTTCTCAGGGGTAACCGCCTTGACTGCTGCAGCACCACACTTTCGTATTATTATATCAAATATGACAGTAACCTGTAGAAAACCAACACAAAGAAACACATGGGTTTTTAACATGTTATACAATCCTATCTATATAGCACACACCCAAGCATTTATTAGAATTTTACAATCACAACGGTAAAATTTGCACATGCCTTCGATATAAAATGATGTCTTGAGACAGACGACTAGGCGATGACTTCAGTTACAATATCTGAGAGGAAGTTGTGCAGATCTTTTGCTTGTAAGCAGGAGACCATCACTTTTACAAAGCCCAACACAGCCTGTAAAAGATGTAAGTCAACTCAGCACTTGTTATGTAGAGGTCCTCTAAAAGTATTCTGACCCTCCAATTTGAGTAGGAAAACACTCACTTTTATCAGTGCAGACACTGCCCCACTTTGTATGTGCGGAGATGAACCAGAAAGATAACCCATTATCTGAATATTGTAGAATGTTAATTGTTTACTATTAACTATAGACGCATAAGCTAAGTGAAATTAAACAGTAGCACAACGAAGTTCAATAGTGCAATAAACAAATAAAGATTCAAAAACAGCATAAAAAAACATCTCATTGCATAAACCTATTTTGAGTTAACACACACACACACATCAGAACATAATCAACTCTTAACCAAGCAACTACTGAAAAGGTAATACTTTTAGAGAAAGGAACATCAAAGTGAAATACAATATGCATTTACCATATTAATGAGTTTATGATATGGTGCAGTCGGGCCATCATACGACAAGTCTCTCAATGTGGAACCAATATCAAGGAGGACATTATACGCTTGTTTCCTAGCTTCATCATTGCCCTACAAATTACAATTGGTTGTCAGATTATTAAAGCCGCTACTTTTCCTCTTTCATTTGAAATGACAGACCAAACTTATATCTGAAGTTTTTGACAAGTACATCAACAACATTCACGCAAATCTTACATCCTTTAATGTGAGAATTATTTCATTTAGAATTAAAAAAGCTTTTGAGTCCACTCCTCCTCCAAGCTCATCTGCAGAATGAATAGAAGAATTAGTTATTGTTCAATTTCACATAATCCGGGTAAAATAATTATGTTACAGAATGGTTTGAATAAATTGCGGCTATCAGGTCCCCCAGTCCCACTTCCTCCAAAACTTGATTCTGACATGCATCGAGCAAAATTCAGGAATCAACTTCAACATGCTAAACAGCTAAAACATGACCCCATGAAGAAAATTTTGGATTTGATTAAAAATTAAAAAATTATAAATAAAGGCACCTAAAAAGTAATCATGACACAGCTCAAACTTCAATGTCACCCTAGCTAGTTTTAATTATTTTGGTCAAGTAAGCTCTCAGATTGGCTTGGTTTAGATAAAAGAATTGGCAACTTTGGGTATTAGACTCAACTAAACCTGCTTATTGGATTAAACACCATCCAGCCCAAGAAAAGTAATAGGGTCTCAAGTTTGAGGGCCCTGATTATTTGAGCTACACTCAGCCTTTGAGGAAAAAGAGCCCCAGCACATTCCATCCCCATCTCATAGGTTAGTGTATATTATTCATTAAGGCCCTCTTTCGAAAATTTTAATTCTTTCTTTGATATAGAATGAAAATATAATTTAGTTGCACTTCAAGCCAGGTTCAATCCCAAAAAACTGAATCCGGGCCCATGATCATTTTCTTTCACACTTAAAGGCCCACCCAGTTATTTGATCTAGCTTAAACAAATTAATTTATCTTAATTGAACAAAATTCTGACCTTTACCGTGTGTATCATCAAAGTGTGGAAACAAGCAAATCGACTTGTGAGACATGCAATATCACTTGAAGGCTTCTGATTCAGCAAGAAATCAATAAACTCTCCATATCGAGAAGCACAAAAGGATGCCTGTTCCTGTGTCAATCAGCAATAGTGATGAACTCCTCTAACAGCTGAAGGTTTTGGGATGGTTGGTTTCTTAACAAGGTAAAAGTTTCACCGTAAGTTAGGGTGGAAGGTCCTAAACTTCCTCAACACTTCAAGCAGAAAGGCTTTTGCTTGAGTGGCATGTGAAAGATATTAATTGAACTATTCTTAGGTCTTCTCCAACACCATAAGCTTTTGGGATAGTTGGTAGCTTGCCAGAATGAAAGTTCTAGTTTAAATGATACGGAGAAGCAACTGATTTGAATCAAAAGGTAACTATTCATTTTTCTTAACGAAAACAAATAATGAATAGAAGTATTGCAGCTGTCTGGTGTTACTGTGTTAGTGATATTTTAATGAAAGGTATGGTGAAGTAAACTAAAGGCAACCTAGAATGTTTTCAATGACAGAATAATAACATCCCAGCAAATTGTGTAATTCTAGAATGCAATAGCTCAAGACAAAATAAAAGTTAAAATAGACAAAACCCAGAGCCAAAAATTCCAGTTTAACTACATAAAATTTGATGATGGAGAGGAAATAACAAGAGACCTAGAGTTAACCCGAACACAGTGAAATGATAAGATTTTACATTCAATTAACATGTAGGAAGTATACATACCCACTACAGAACTACAAACATGAGGAAGATTCTTCATCCAAGAGCTTGCTTGTCCAGTATGAAGTATGTCCAATGCACGGCTTAACAAGGTTGCTGCACAAATTACAGTATCCAAGGGGTTCTTGTCTCCCAAAGACACATATGAAGTAAGAGAAACTGTAATGTTCTCTGTCACTACAACTATATTTTCAGATCTTGAACTTCAAAAATAGCTTCAATAATTTTAAGAACATGCCTTGTAAGTGCTGAGAACTGGGAATCAATTAATTTATGCATTTCTGAAAGCACTTTGGAAATGACTTTTGCAGAAAGACAAGGAGCAGTAAGCTTAAGAACATTTAGAACATAAAGGACCTCCATATGTTCGGGTTTGGAAGACATGCCATCTTTAGATCCATCACTGGTCCTTGAAGTGACTAAGTCTGTAGTCAAAGGCATGTAACTTCTCAGCACTGACAAAACGAACTTGCTTGCTTCCATAACAACTCTGGAAGATTGCAGAGAATTGAAAACCTTCTCAAGATACTCTTAAGCACATCTTCGTACCTGAAAGAAACGAACCAGCAAAAGTATATGAACTGAACTTGTTTAATTCTAATAATGATTGATCTACTCTTTGACCAAAAATATTGCAAAAACAGAATAAAACATGTTATCATGAATTACATTACTTGCACGGTTATACGCCAATAACGGGATTAACCACGAAGACGGATATGTACGATGCTAATGGGCAGTGAAAGAGCCGATGTATTAAATAAGGTGAGAACACGATGTGGATTGAGTGTTAAGTTTGAGACTATGGAACATGTGCACGAAATTATGGATAATTAAACATAAGCAACTTGATATGCATAGTTGCATAAACTGACAATGGGAAAAATAATAACAAAAACATAGGAATACCTTGGGACGCTTGTCGATGGAGAAGTTCATTAGGGCTTCGAAACCCAACCTGACATTGTCCCAAAGCTCTAAATCACAAAACCCCATCAAAACCCCGAAACACTTTACCGCAGCCCTCACACTAGAGACAGGCAATCCCTCCCCGCCACCTTGACCAATACTTCAACAGCATCACTCGCCCTTTCAGGCGCAATTCCGCCGGGTTTCCCCAGATTAAGGTCAATAGCCAGGAAAGACACGAGTGCAGAGGGCCGTTGGGTCCAAGGACTCGGACGAAGACGCAGTATCAAGTACAGAAATAATGGCGGCAAAATAAGCCGGCAGTATGAGAGGGAGCGACTAGGCGGTGAGATTGGAACGCATGGCTGAGGCGGTGGCGATAATTTGCCGGTGCTGCGGTGCGGCGGAGTTGGCATAACGGTCCATAAGCTGCTGGCAAACGTCCGAGCCATCTTAATTCTGCGCGTTCTTCTTCCATGATAAACAGATTTTTACTTGATTTGTCACGCTGTCGATAATTTTCAATCCCTGCCCTCCTGCAGGTCGAAGAAGGAAGAGAGCGGGAGGAGGCGAGGGTTTTTTTTTTCATGTTTGATAAACAAAATAGGTGAGGGTTTTGGTCAAGGGGTTTTAGGAATTTGAGATTGATCGTTGTCAAAAAAAATATAATTTTATCATGAGCCCATAAAATAGGAAAAAAAAAATAATTGTCCGCTTAATTCATTAAAATTTTATAAAATTTAGATTTAAAATTTTTTTTAAGTGATATCGAGTGGCTTTTAACTTAAATCAATCCTCGTTGATATAAAATAGGAAAATTAACTTGCCTAATTAATGCTCGGAGTGATTAAATATAATTGGACCAATTACACGAATCCAATAGAAATTTGTTTTGAGTTTTTTATGGATTTGTCCAAAACCCTATGGGTTTCACGTAAGCCCAATAGAAAGCTTGAACCGGCTCCACCTCGCATTAATACATAGGTTCGTGTTGAGAAAATAATACAATTTCACTTATTAATATATAATATATTTAATTAATTTAATTATATTAAAAAAAATAAATTAATTAATTAATATAATTTTTTTAAAATACTGTAATCATCTTAACTCTTCTCTCTCTTTTACTTAATTATTATTGAGAGAATATCAATAAAAATAATTTAAAAAAATAATAAATATATAAAATATATTTTATATTTATAAAAATTATCAGCTTCTCAATTAATTATTATATTAAATATCGAAATAATATTTAAAAAATAAAACAAGAGGATGTGATGGATATATCATTTATTTTCGAATAAAATTTAGGTGCTTACTTATGTACTATTAATATATATTTAATCATTTTAGAATATATGGATTGTGAAATTTTAAAAATAATGAGTATGATAATAAGAGTTAATCGTGAATAGAAGATACATAGAGACAAATACATAGTTTTTTTTAGTGACCCATTAATGTCCTGGAAGAGAAATATTCTTTCTCATCAATTAAAAATACCCATTGAAAAATTCGCCACCTCTCTTAAAACCACTTTCTGCCAATTGATGTCGTATATTTTTTTAAATAAAAATTTAGGTAAGTTTGACACTTGTCTCTTACTAAAATTAAGGCATAGTCCTAAAATTTAGAAAATATTTATAAGGAACTTACGATATCACCTATTAAAACAGTTCTCACAACGGTAACGATAATCAAACTCACGTCTTTATAGAATACGAATCTATTTCTTACCATCTATATCAATTCGGATTAGCAATTGATGTCTCTCTTTTTTGTACAAAAATTTCTGGAAAGGAGTTGAGCTCACCCACAATCAAATGGTAGGAAGAAATCTCCCTTCCTCGTAGGCGATAATAATATCAGGCAGGACAACCTATTTATTACCCTCAGACGTAAATCTAGGCACTCAAGAGTTATGATGCCTCATCAAACGTCGTGATTGAAACCATAATAAAATAGTAATTTTTAAGATTTAAACACGCTTTAAATAGTTATATATCTCACTTTTTTATTAGTTAAATTTATGAAATATAGGTAATTGGTGTCTTATTTTTTTTTTTGGTTGCCTACTCGATTTATTGAGTTTTATCCTGACTACATTTAGATTTAACCTGTATCGCGTCCCTAATTATGATAAGTGATTTTTTTTAAAAATATTATTTATATACATTAAAAATCGAATTTAAAATTTTATTTAAATAATATTGAGGTGTTTATCACTTAAATTAATTCTGTTGATAGTTGATGTCTTGTTTGACATCGCGATGGAAGTGCTATTTTATACTTTAGCACTGGGCTTATGTTTTCATGGTGACTTTCACATTATGGGAAGTGAGACTTTAAAGAAGGGCCGATATGGCATTGTCCCTCGAACACACGAATGACGATGGGATTTTGATGGGCGTCAGTGTCTCTGACCAACTGATAGACAAAACAAGTCACACAATGATGGAGATGACAAAGCGAGTGGCAAAAAATTTCCATCTCCTGCCTGCATATTCAAACATTATGCTTATTGCTTAGGGCCTTTGAATTTCCCCACTTCTATAACTTGCACAGAACAGACCGATCACTTACAAAACAAATTCAACCTTTACTCATTGCACCACAATCGTCAATCCAACGTATCAGTATAAAATATGACAAGTACGTACTATTCACTCATCACGATCGGCATAAAAAATAATTATGTTTATTGCCTCAGCAGTGTATTGATAGAATCATCATAACTATGCCAAGGGGGTTTAGTATTGTCAAAAAGGTTAATTCCCTATCACATGGAAGAATTAATATTTAAGTCTTCGTTAGAATAAATATTCACATCTAGGCTATATTTAAATAAAGAAAAAACAAGAATAATTCGAAGATTTTTTTTTAAAGTGCAAAAAAATTACTATTTTTTGAAGTTTTTTATAGTATTATTTATTCCATAATTTTTTTATTTAAATATAGAGTTAGTGTTCTAACACGTCTCAAATGCAATTACTTTCAACACGATGATGCATATTATTGGCAAAAAAATCATAAATATATATCCGCCTAAACCCTAAATGCGCTACTTTATATAACCCCATTTTGTCCCACAGGTTAAGCTAATAAAAATATAACTAAGCTTGATATCATGGGGCCTCATAACCCCGCCATTTCCTCTTCAGCGGCTACACTAAAAATCTTCTCATTCCTGCACCGCCAAGTTAAAGAAACTAGGAACTAAGGGTATGTTTGACTCAACGGAGGGGAGGAATTTTAATAGAGGGAAAGGAAAGGAAGGAAAAAAGAGGGATTTTATTATTACCTTGTTTGGATTAACATTAAGGGAGAGGAGGGGAGGGATTTTCATATTACCTTGTTTGGTTCAAGAAGGAAAGGGAGGGAAAATACTTTTATATAGACAAATTTACCTTATATTATTTTACATAATATTTTAATAAAATATAATATAAGAGTAATATTAGGATATTAAAAAAATTATGGGTATATGAATATTATATAATAATTATATCACGCTTCCCCTCCAAATTCCCCCAATTTTGGAGGGGAAGTAAAGTTAGGGGGGGGAGGAAAAATTTTAAAAAAATTTCCCTCCCCTCCTAAATATTTTAACAAACCAAACAAGGGGAGGGCAGCAAAATCCCTCCCCTTCTCCTACCTTCCCCCAAATATCCCATGCCAAACAATGCGTAAGGCCAGAGATAAGGTACAAATCACTCATACAATATTTGGTAGAGTATATAGAAAAATGTTTTCTACTCGTATAGAATAATGAGAAATACACCTATTTCAACGGAGTGTGGGCTATATAGTAAAAATAATATCATCTATAAACAATAGTATTGAATAGTTATTTTAGGGGAATAAAAATATAAAAATAAAAATCGTAGAAGAGGAGCTGGCGACCGCCCACGTGATAGAAAGAAGGAGACGAAGTAGTAGTACAGAGTACGAGGAGGAGGAGAGCATGAACGCCTGTCTACATTTATCTTCGGAGCTTCCAACCCCATTTACTCCGAAACTTCGTATTTATGTTCCTTGTCTTGCTTCTTTCAGTCCTTCACAACCCCCCAAGCTCCATGCCATCACTCCCCTCGTGGCTCTGGTTTAATGCTTCAAAAGAAATCATATGAATTAACGAAACGCATTGACGAATCCATGCATTCTGACTTTCTTCTTTTATTTTTTTGGGTTTTTCTTTCCTCCTGATCAGAGTCAGCTTAACTAGATTCCAAACCTGTATATTACTAAAAGGAAACCGCGTACGATACTGACAATTTACAACCATATGTAACTTCCACACGTTGATATATAATATTGAACTTCTCCCTTTCTCTGTAACAATTGAAGGTAAAAAACAAAAAACTTCTCCGTAACAAAGAGCGTCTATGCATGGTATTTGTTTGGCAATGAGCCTTGGGTCAAATGGCATATCCCTGTCACCCCATTGAGAAGGTTGTGAGATCAATAATCCCTAATTATCCCAGAGTTGGGAAGAGCGTGTGGTGTACAAGAGTTAGGGACAATAGTTAGCTAGCTCATTGCTTATTTTGAATTTGTCTATGACAAACAAGTTAATGTAAGTCGAAACAAAAAATTAATTCTAAAATAATGATTAAAAAATAAGATTTAAGTTTCAGATTATTAATCCAAACAAACAGCCAAGGTAATACATATTTAAACATTATTTTTCTGCTAACATATACACTGAACAAGAAATTAACAGAAATTGAAAGAGGAGAGAGGGTGGTGAGGGGTGTGTGAATGCGAAAGGACATGACTTGATTGCTCGAGATGAAGTGGAATTGGTGGATCCAGGATTGGACCCCACCGGTCTCCCCCTCCAATCCTTTCCCGCCCTCACATTCTCCACCATCCTTTTTGGTCGGCAGGAACAGCTATTTTTCTTTCAAGACTAACTTCATCGTTCCCTGCCCCGATATATATATAAAAATTAGATTTTTTGGATCAATATCTGTATTAAATTCTAGGATCCTCTAAGAAATCTTACACGTCTATTAGCATATATTTACTTATAAAATGAGATATAAATAGAGTGACTTGCATGATTTAGATTTCCTCGAATGAAAGACAAAACATCATTGTTTTTTTTTCTTGCCAGCACAACGTCGGTTATTTATAAGATTATAATCTCATAGAATCTTGTAAATGGTTAAGCATCTTTTTTATTCACTGGTGTGGTGAAATATTCCTGTTCTTACATGCACTCGGGGACTAATTATGTCGGCGCTGCGAGAAATGTTGAGCGAATGTTGTTGACCTGATAAAGTTGTAGTAATTAGTTAATTCGATGCAGAGAAACGATACAATTTTTAACGACGTACTCCTCTGATTACTAAAATATATTACTAAAGTTGGAGAATTATAATAAAATATATTTATTAGAAAGAACCATAAAATTTTAATGATTTATAAGGACTACATCCTAAATAAAAATTTATAATTACTAAATTGCTATTTACCAAACTCCATATACTTTCTCTCACATTTTTTTAAAATTAATATAAAATTTTAAACCTCCTATATTCTCTCCCACATCATATTTTAGTAATTACATTTAAGTTTTTATTGAAAATTTTTTGGCATACAAAATATACAGTAATAAATGATTTAGATATGTATAACTGTAATTTTTTTTTATTTTCTAGATATATAACCTTTTTTAATATATATAATAAATTATAAAAAAATCAAATTTTCTTAACGTTATGTAATTTTTATTTTCAATTAAAGTTTGTGTGAATTTTAAAAATTAATTATAAATTTGATAAAATTAAACAAAGTTTGTGTTATTTTTTTCAATTGATATCTATGCATATAACTGGTAAATATTTAGATAAATTTTATTTAATTTGTTAAAATTTAAGATCTCATATTAGTTTTAAAAATAAAACTTGGGATAAAATATATGTGGTTTTGGTAGATGACAACTTAGTAATTTTAATTTTTATTTTAATATTTAATTATTCTAAATAATTATAATTTTTATAGTCTTTTCTAATAAATACCATTTAGTGTTTGATCATTTATTCTAATCCTCCTTACACTTTGGTATGGGCCAATAAAGGATTTTCAACAACACGTCTGTCAATTCTTCTACGTCAGTGAAGCGAACTTAGATAGATATGTCAAGAATTCATATTTTGTGTTGGATATAAATTATGTCTTTTATAGTATATATGTTGAAAAAATATATAGGAGTATTGGTAATTCTACCTTGATCAGTTGAACTTTTCCAATTTTAAAAGCTCATTTTTTTTAATAAAAAATGAATTCATGAGTGTGGTAGCCATCTATTGTCACGTGGTTTGAGGCTTGAGCTTTCTATTTTTCAATTGGTTTGCTACATGCTGGTGGTGTTTTAAGTTAGCTATATATGCGTGTGGTTAAAAGATGTAACGAGAACGATATTTTGTAAACTTCCTTTAAATTTGTGAATGATTCAAGAAATTAACAGATTACTCACACACGTGCTTTTTTCCTGGGAAGGGGGTGGGGGGTATGGTTAAAAAATGAACTCCATCGGGCCACCTCTTCGTGGTCTGGAAAGGAGTAAAATGCAAATTAACTGTTCCCAGGCTGAGCTGTAATAAAATTTAAAACTTAAGTTTAAATATATAGCTAATTGCTTTGGATAACAAAAGAACATTCTTAAATCTAAAATCAAAACAATGGGTTTGATATATACGTATGGATATTTCGAAAGGACAATAAATCTTTTTAGTTATAATATGAATGAGTATATCACTTTAATTTTAGTAAAAACTTCAACTGATTCGCCTTGAAAGGCACAGTCATAAAAAATTAGAAAGGATTGATCACCGTGATTGATATTTGTTTTGAACTGAAAAAATATATATATTATGTATACCTAATATTAGTATAGTCGCCTCATATCCTCGATCCGGATTCAAATAACTTGTTATTATTATATAGATTAGGTATATTTAAAATTACAGAGTAATAAAAGATAAAGGTTGAGAATTATCCTAAAGAATAAAATAGAAACTCTCCAGTAATCGCTATCAATATATTATCATAAAACATAATCCTATGTCATCACGGAATCCCACTGTTTATTAATTATCAATTTGCTTTTTTTTTCCCCTTCAAAATTAACCATTATTTTGTGGAATTATAACGAGGCAGCGCTAATAAAATCAAAAACTATCAAATTATCAATTTAAATATTTTGGGATTAAGATTTTTAAAACTAGATAATGCATTCACAATTTTATACGGATGTTGGACTATATATGGAATATGGACATATAGGTATATACATTCTCATGATATCATAATAGAGGTGCAAAGAACAACAACAACGTTGTGGCCGAATGGAACATAATAGACGGCGAAGCAAATAGCCAAATCGTGGAAAGGCCTCATAACTCTTCTTCGTTATCGTTTCCAAAGCGTCCAAAAACAGAGCAAGTTAAAAGCTTGGCAGCATTTTTTTTACGACCACAGAGGCGAAGATGGGTTTCTTGGCGAAAGCAAAAGGCAAAGTCTGGCAGTAACGCTACCGCCGACGATAACAGCTCTAACAGGAACATGGGTCTTCTAGTAGTCTTCTTCCCTGAAGATGATTCCGCCATTGCCGACAAAACCAAGCCTTTTCCTCCCTCCTCTATTGCTTCATCTTCTTATTCTTCTTCACCCTCTAGATCACCTGCTCCTTCCTTCAGAAGAAGAAATTCCAGTTTCCTCCTCTCTAAAGCTCAATCCACCATTTCAATCTGTGCGCTCTTCATCTTCATCACTCTTCTTCTCTTTACTCTCTCTACTTTCGAACCTTCTACCCCTTCTCCCCGCAATACCCTTCTTCACAACCCTCCTCGTCGATTCCTATCTCAGAAACCTCCCACCACTCGCAATATTACCAGCAATCCCACTTTGAAATCCAAAATCCACAATTGGGTGCCCCAAATGTGGAAACCCGGATTGTACGAAGCATCAAAGATTGAGTATTCTTTCCCTTCAACTGCTCTGCAACGAATGGGTACTCTGTATCGGAGAGGAACCAGAGCCATGAGTGATCTCGTTGTGGCTCACGTGGTTGAAGACACCGCCGACGATGAATTCCGCTTGTTTCTCAGAGTTCTGCACCGGTCTGGTCTCACTGCTAGAGCTGACGTCGTTTTCATCTTCGCTTCTGCTTCTTCGTCTTCTGGATTCGGCTCCATTATTCAGCAAGAGAACGACTTGTTCTCGTCACTCATTGACCACTATACAGAATTGAACTCGACCGACTCGAGCCTGAAGAAGAAGCCGGAGTCGAATTTCGAAGCGGCTCGGTTCTTTAAGATTGGCAAGAAGGAAAAGGTAATTGGGGAGCCATTGTGGGGCAAGAAATCCCGAAGCAATCTCACAAACCCAGAAGCAGAGAAGGAGGCGGCTCAGTTGAGTTACGGGTCGATTCTTAGCTTCGACGCCACAGAACTCGACCCGGAAAACTCGCTGGCCGGCTTTCTAGATCACGTTCCGTTAAAATTGCGACGATGGGCATGTTATCCCATGTTACTGGGCCGAGTCAGGCGGAACTTCAAGCACGTAATGCTCGTAGACGCGAAGAATCTGTTAGTTACTAGCGACCCATTGGGACGAGTCAGGAATCGGAGCCCCGAGTCGGTTTTTATGTACTCTACGCCAGACAGTAAGCACAGTAAGAAGATCTCTGACAAAACTCAGTCTAATCGCCCGGTGGTCTCTGCCGTTGTAATGGGCGGCGAGCGTGGAATCCGGAGATTATCGAATGCGATGTTGGTCGGGATCGTTCGAGCCGCGACACAACACAAGAAGAATAACTCGGTGTCCGAGTCAGCGATATTGAGTCAGCTTGTAGGCAACGGGCTTGTCTTGAAGAACATCAATTTGATCCCGTCGACCGAGTCGATACCGGACGCGACTTCACTCGGAGGCCGGAACTCGGTTGCTTTTCCGTGCTTGTCGGATTATCCTATAATTCAACGTGGCACGAGTAATCGTGAGTTAAATTCTGTTATTAAGAAACTATTATGTTCCTCTGACATAGATTCTTCTGTTTATAGAGATTGTTAATTAGCGAAGCAGATAGATAGCCAGTCTCGAGAGGGAAAAAAAAATAACAAGTGGGACATAATCAAAGAAAAAAATTCTTTTAAATTCACGCTTACCCTTCACTGTGTGATTCGATAAGTTTTGTTGTAATACATGTAGATATTCATGTTGGGATTATATTTTTGGAGTTTTTGTATTCAAGTTATGGAGCAGTGTGAAGGGAGGGGAGCAGACAGGAAAATTTGACCACGCAGCCCAAATAATACTCTTTCTTACTCGCATACCTTTGAGTTTGGCCCTTTTCCCAAGATCTCCATTACAAGTTAATTAATTAATTATGCGTATCGTATATTGAAAATTAGGGCATAGATCAGCACGCGTTTAGGATAGATTAGGGTTGCTTGCTGGAGAAGGACCCAGATGCGAGAAAAGAAAGTGAAGGGAAATGGAAAAGAAAAGCGATAAAGGAGGGGCATGTGGTGTGGTGCTGAACTTTTTAGGCTGGGGGCAGTGCTCATGCTGGTAATTAATAAGAGAGCGAGGGCTGCATTAATTAATTTTGGGAAATTCCAGCTTTGAGAGACAAATGTAATAAAACGTGCTGATTACCTTTTGTATTTTTTTTCCGCTTCCTCTCTCTGTCGCCCCCAAACAAGGCCTTTTGAGGCGTGCCCTCATGAACGAGTTTTTAACTTTGTAGGCAGGCTGTAAAGTTGAGTGAAGGTTTATTTTAACCAAGAAAGGCCCCTGATGGAGTATACTTTGTTTGCGTTTTAGTAATTATTTAAATAAACGAAATGGAGGAACGATCCTAGAATTGAGCCAACCAAGTACGTGGTCATTCACTTTAACACTTATTAATGGTAAGCCCGCTCGTATCCCCATAAAAGACTTGCCAAGTAAGGAAGAGCCACTGAATTAAACAAGCTTGTGTGTGTGTGTTTTAATTCATTTTGGCTTTGGATGCTTACCAATGAGCAAGTGACGGAAACCATATTTTGATGGTGAAGGCCAACTCACCCACACCAATTCATGATGATCTACGTGTCACGCCGTAATTGATTCCGTAGGATGGACAAGGCTCCCCTGGAGAGCCCCCACAAGATCCCTCATATTAAAGTATTTACCATGTTTTACATCATAGGACATCTTTTTTTTGTTTTCTTTCAATTTCTTTTATTTTGCCACAATCATTCATAAAAAACGATCGAGACTAACCTGTTATTAATAAATTCACTGTAAAACAGCAGTAGAGTAATACATAGCTTCTCAATATATATATATATATATATATATATATATTTTTTTTTTTGATACAAATATTTTTTTTTGTTTACCATAGCTTCTCAATATTATTTGCTCGCAACAGTGTTGGATAATTACAGATACTGGAATCTGTTTGGTTTTGGCCCACAGTTGTTTGTTTTGGTACACAAAATTTTAGAAAGGGGTTGAACTCACCCACAGTCTAAAGACAAGATAAAATCTCCCTTCCTCCCAAACGATACTAATGTAGGGTCGGGCGAGCCGTCTATTACCTTCAAGCGTAAACATAAGCACCCAAGAGCTATGATGCCTCATCAAGCGTCGCGATTAGAACTACGATAAAATGATACTCCCCAAGGTTCGAACACGCTCTAAATGATCGCATGTCTCATCTCTTCGCCAGTTGAACATATGGATGATGAGTGGCCCACACTTGTTCTGACATTGGTTACCAATATTTTCCATGTGCCTCATCATGTACAGCTCTGAGAGATATTGATCCGTGCATCCTCAAATTTTCTATGTACACATTCTGGTCTTCGCTTCTCCGTCCCCTGTTCCTATTATCTCTGCTAAAATTCATGTCGTTTCTGATTGGTATATAAGACCCACTTATTCAATATTACAATTTCTTGGGTCATTTTTCTTCTTTCTTCCTAATCGAGTTAAGCACAACGTAATAGCAGCAATCTAATCCCGTGGGATCGTTTCTCTCTTACACGCGCGCGAACAGTGAAGAAAATTAAACTTGTATAAACAATCAAGTTTGTATTTCAACGCTCCTTGACAAGAAGGAAGAATCCAAGGCTTTTGTAATTGAAAATGGCCTAATCATAGGTTGCTAGATTAAGTAAGCAAACTGTGTTATATAGTTTATAATATAAAATAAGGTTGAAGTAACCTGGATATATATATATTAATCAAATCCCCTACAAGCATTTTGCCGTTGGAATCACGAAAACTCAAAATCCACGTATTTATATTATCTTGGAGAAATAAACATACGAAACTGAGAGTGGCTTTCATATGCACTTTCGGTGTTAATGGGTGGCACGGGTCCAAAGCAAAAAGCCAGACCATTCAAGTTCCTTCATTCGACCCCCCCCCCCTAAACTATCTCTGTTTTATTTTTTTTTCTTTTCAAAATGCTATAAATAGAATGTATATTCACGAAAGCAGATGATAAGTTCCATATAAATGTAAGCTTTGAAAGCCGTTATATTGGATAACGCCTTTAAACTTGCTAAACGAACCTCTAACACGACTCAACGCAGCATGCTGTGCGACATTTTAACAAGAATCGTTTATTTACATTATTTTATTATAATCAATAGGGGATTTAATTTCACTACTGAAGGATATAGTTAAATAGGTTGAGTGTGTGAAAGCAACAGAAGCCCTAACTTGTTAAAAAGAGACAAAGTGGGATGGGTATAGTAGTGTGGCCATATATTCCCAAGATCCCACGGGATGCCCATGAAGCTTATGAGAATGCTCTCATGTGAAGACAAATATATATATATATATATATATATATATATATATATATATATTATGTGTGTGTATTGTGAATGCGTGGACATGTGAACCTCACGTCACTGGCCCTTCCCTCAACCTTTCTGGAAGCAGCCTCACAATGCTTATCTTTTTCAATCCTAACTACATGATCTTTTGCTTCTGTGATAAAAATTACACATACACATAAATATATATATATATATATATATATATATATATATATAAACATTCATATTGTATTTAAAGCATGCCAACAATATCTTAAGAGGGTTTGTTGGGACCAGGGTCCTTCAGTACTATTAAAAGTGGTGGGGTTGTGAGTAGACAGAGCTTGGGACCAGTGAAGCAGTGATTATATTACTGGCAACTATATGAGGTTGAGATAATTTACTCATTACATGATTGATCCGCAGCGTTTTAGTCTTACAGTATATATGAAGCATTCTTAATTTTGTTCATCAAGCCTGGAATCTGCAGTTTGCTTTAATTTTGTTTGCCCACAATAAAGAGTTATCTGAGCTAATTTTTTGTTGATATGAACTTTTTAAGAAATGAGTTAGGCTCACTCACGATTTAAGGGTAAGGCGAAATCTTTATTCTTCTTAGGCGATACTAATATTAAGCAGGGCGAGCCATCTATTACCTCAAACATAAATCTATACACTAAGAAATTATGATGTATCCCTAAATAATCACATGTCTCACATCATTAATTATCCAGGTGTATCACACTTAAACCAGATCATAGTTTTATTCAAAATAATCTGAGTGACCTTATTATATTTAGACAAATGAGTAGATGATATGTATGGGGCCCTAAAATTAATTAATGATATGACTGTATTATAAAATCAGAAAAGGAAGATACTTTATTAAAAGGCAGGAATTATAAGGAAGAAAAGAAATCCCATGATTGATTATCCCACTTTGTTATATAATTTCCTGAACTGAAGAATATTTGTAAGATAAAGAAAAAAAAAGTATTTTCACGCTGAGTTACTGTTTGGTATGAAAATAATAATAATAACAAAAAAAGCGCAACCATGCAAATGTATACATGAGAAATTACATAACGTTGATTACGTTGTTATCAGCCTTAATTAACATAACTTTCATATCTTTAATACTGTGACTGGGTGTACTTTCGGATAAGCAGTTTATTAGAATTATCTCAATGGCTTTATGTATGCGTTGGCCATTGACGTGGACTCGTGTAACTTTATGTACACTTTGAGATAAATTCCAGACCCAATTATTCCCTCGCAGGCCCTTCATTAAAGGTCACTTTAGAGGACAGGGATGGTTTTCCTTTCTTGTTCAGACTGTATACTTAGTGCCTGTTTGGCATTTAGGTTTGAAAATGAATTCTGGGGCAAAATCGTGGTTTAGAAAATTTTTACACAAACAGTAATTTTTATTGAGAATTGATTTTGGGCAAAACCTCGGTTTGAAACCTAGGTTTTGAATAAGCTACTGAAAATAGCTTTTTCTTTGAAACCTAGGTTTTGGATTATCCAATTACTATTATACCCTTACTTTTTCTTACACCCTCTCTCCTCTCTTTTCTCTATTATCTCTCATCTCTCTTCTCTCCTCTCTCTTTTTCTCTTTCCTCTCTCCTCTCTTATCTCTCTTTTTCTCTCTCCTCTCTACACTCTCTTCTCTCTCCTCTTTCTTCTCTATCATCTTTCACCTCTCTTACTTTTAATCATATCATACCCTTTTTAGTAATTTACCAATATAAAAAGTAATTCTACTACTAATCATCCAAACATCTTTATTCCCAAAATCTATTCTTCCCAGAATCTATTCTCCCCAAAATCTATTCTCCAGAATCTATTCTCCCCAAAATCTATTCTCCAAAAGCTAATCCAAACACACCCTTAATCAAACACTTCATTATCATGGTTAGGCGAAAGGTATTCTAATCAATGTTGGGTTATCACACAGACAATTACTAATAATTTGAATAACTTTCAAGAACTGCATATACACTGTATGTATAACTTTATACCTGCAATACTCGTGCTTTAACCTAAAAATAAATTTTCAACTCACATGATAAGCAGTATCAACCTCATAAAGAATATGATATAAATTTTTAAGAGAAATAAAAACTGGAGAAAGATCATATGATTCATTGAATAGATAGTAATAATTTTTCATGACAATCACTATAAAAAAAATTAAATAATCTATATTTTTTGACTTTATAATAGTTATAACTGTTAGAAAATATGTTTATAGTTGTTTACCAAACCGCTGCAAATTAATACATTACATACACGTTTGTAACGATTTACATAACTACTATACATGATGATCAAAGCGTTACAAGTATTTATAGCGATTCATGTAATGTATTAGAGGTGAACATAACTGCTATACATTTTAATTTGAGAATAATATATGAAATTTTGTAAAAAAAATATTTTTTAAGGGAAATTGTAAGGTAACAAAATATTTAGAGGTAATGTAAATATATCAGATCCAATAATGTAATGTGAAAAATCAATACGTGAGCATTGACTTCTTGCCTTCTTTTATTCACATGTACTTCATCACAACGGTTACATGAGTGCATTATTACCTAAATCAATTTGAGTTATATTGACCACCTGCTCCTCAATCTACTGCGTTACATTCTCAATCAGGATCAATTATTCAATATTTAATTAAAGATTCCTTTGAATCATTCTAAGACGCTTGAGCCTAGATAATGCGGTGAAAAAAAGGACAGTAACTATATAATTAAGTGGTAATCTCTCTGGTTCTAATTATAGGCAAAGTTTTTAAATCCTACCTAGTCTTGATTATAAGACAAAGATGTGGTAGCTATTTTTTTCCAATCTTACCCCTCCTCAATTAAATTTTACTAATTGACACTTTATTATGGCTATTAATTTCATTAAATGACAAAATTGAAAAATCATACATTTTTTCCACCGATTTAAGGATATCAGTTATTCGTAAGAATTGTAAAGTTAGTTCATTTTACCCTGTAATTAAGTGGCAGAGGGAGTAGTGAAGGGTGAATTGTTGAGATGGTTGAAAGATTTCAAATGAGATCACAACGGTAAACGTTTTAATTTTGATTATTGGGGGCACTTGCTGCGGTATCACTTGTTTTTCCAGACTCCGATTCCTCTCGATCGTGGTTCAATTGCCCAGAAAAGTGGAACTCACGAGAGAAGCTTTACTTTTACTTTTACTTTGTTTTCTTTTCTTTTTTGGTTTGGTTCATATTCCATAATCCATGGCTACCCTTCCACTTCTATCTGGGAGCCGTGAGATTTCAACAGAGCAGTTTTCAAGGGTAAAAAGGTCTGCGAACCTGATGCCTAAAGGAAGGCGAAATACCACTCCAAAAAGAGACGAACCCGCCTAAAGTTACCTTTTTTTTTTTTTATAAGATACAATACGAAAAGAGATTGTTTCAAATTTTTTTTTATTGATTTTATATTTTATCTCTATTTAATTATTTATATTACCCATATCATTATATTTAATTTCTATATATTCTCTCTCAATCGTACATTCTCTATTTTTGATATGAATATGGATATTATTAGAAAAAAATCACATTTTTTTATATCTTAATAGTCTTTGACTAATTTTAATTAATATTTAAAATAATATAATTCGATTAATTGTACTTTTTAGAAAGTACGGAGTAATAAAATTGAGGTCAGGCTCAACTGCTAAGAGAGTAAGTTATAGACTGTGTAGGTTTTCAGCCTGGCCGCTCTGACGCTCTGTCCAACATATGAGGCGACATCTAGTTGACCGGGTATAATGTGGGGTTAGAAAAATATACTAAAATAAAAAAATAAAAAAAAAGGGTAAAGAGAAGCCGGAGAGGTACTACTAGTATCTTAAAAATTAATATTTGTCAGTTATAAATTTTGATCCATGGTCGTTAGTCGTTACTAGAAATGGATCATCAATGTGACGTGCATAAAAAGAAGGAAACCAGTCTGTACCGTCCTTTCCCTATTTATAGGATCAGACCACGCATTGCATCGCTTCTTGGTGCAATGGGCCGGTCCAGTTCTGTTCTCAATACTAGGGTTTCAGTTATAAATGTTGAAATTCTTTCTGGGCCTAACCCCGCCTTTTTAAACCCACATATCAAAATTCCCCAATGGGCCAGGAGATATCCAATAAAATTGGGCCGGAGTGGCCCAATAAGGGGCATCCAAGTTTTTTTTTGCCATGAAGGGGGAATTGAACTGGATGACCCGCCGATGTTTCAGGGCTGCCGTTATAGTTATTGCGAGAATTGCATTATTCTGAAAAGCGTCCTCAATTTGTATATAAAAAAAAAGCGTCCTCAATCCCAATTGGATGGTAGCTTGCTTGCCAAGCTAGCTATGTGGCAGTTCTTTTCTGGTATGAGCCAAAACCTCTGTGCGTGTAGAGAGATTCTATGACATCTCCATTTTCGATCCTATCACTTTCAGATACTGCTTGAGTTTATACATATGGCGGCTTTTCATCTCTACCAGCTAAGACGCGCACAGCCTTTTCCCTCTGGTTTCCACGCGTTTCTCCTTCTCTCTCTAATTTACTCTCGTTAATTCTGAAATATGCTCCTCCCTCATTCCAGGAGCTGATTCTCTTTTATTACCTTTTTTCATTTAATTCTTTCCCTTTTGCCATCTTATGGACAGAACTGCGTGATTTCCAAATTAGTGGATGGTGATACAAAATTTTCTACTTTTCTCCCTACTTATAGGCCCAAGGCTCCCACTTCAACTCACGCTGCAATCGTCAATTCACTCCGGCGGTACGTTTGTGCTACTTATGTGTTCTTGATTTTCCTTGCTTTATGAGCTTTGTTGTTGCTTTTGGGATGCTAGTTTTTCTGCTACACAATAAAGTATGAACACTAACTTCATTGTTAATTTGATTTTCACTTTAAATTAACTTCTGAGTTGGTTGCTGTGCATCACAAATACTTATGAATTGGCATCTTGTCTGGGACAAAGAATCTGGTGCTCCATGCAGATACATATATATAAATTTTACTTAACTAATCCCTCTTATTTGGATTGGCATCAAGAACCTGAATTAACTTCCTATCCTTCACTCTGTTAAAGGATGACGCTGTCATCGAGATTCAAGAGCATTAGCAAATCACACAATCTCATTTTTTCATCTCTTATGATTTGATTGTTATCTCAGCAAATCATGTCGTCTTTAATTTCACTCATCAGTCTCGGAACCCCGAATTGATTAATTGACTATTGATGCAGGTTACCGCGTTAAAGCAGAATTCGTTCATCCACTGTTTCTGATCCTTGAGTTTCTATGGGTTACCTAAGTAATGTAAGCAAAATATTCCTATTCTCTATCGCTTCTGTGAAACATTTTTAAGACTTCTCTGTTTAACTTTATCTTTATCTTTTGGTTGATGGGCAGGAGTTTGATCAAACTAATCAACAAGATGATCGTGGTATGGCGTTCTTCTGATATTTCACAATTTCATCATGTAGCTTGTCTTTTGCTGACTTAGAATTGAAACTCCCATGGCATGCACAACATTATTGTCACAGCTGGATTATTATCAATAGTAGTAAAAGTAATATTCACAACTGAATTTTCAGTGGCTGTCATCGTGTCAGCTTAACCGTTGTATGAAACATTTAAATAAATCCTCAGTTGAGGATATTTTGATCCTACTTAATGTTTCATTGACATGTATGATCAGGTGCACTGATACGAAATGGAAAGGAAATTCTTTTTCAGGTAAACTAAAATTTGGTACTCTGCTTATATGCTTAGTTGCCTACCTGTAGCTGGATAGATTTTGAAGACAATGTTCTGGGTTTAATAATTATCACATATCATCAACCCTTTTTTGGCTACACTTTCGAATTATATGTTTGTTTCTCTAGCTTTGGGCAGTATTTAGTTGGAAAGCTATGCTGATTTGGTTACTTCTAATATACTGCATTTCAGTTTATAGTATTAAAACCGGCCAATAGAATTGCACACAGCAGATTTAACACACACAAAAAAAATGCTTTGCAGGCATTCAACTGGGAGTCTCACAAATACGATTGGTGGAAAAATTTGGAAAGAAAAGCTCCTGACATAGCAAAAGCCGGATTTACTTCAGCCTGGTTGCCACCGCCAACACATTCCTTCTCTCCTCAAGGTTAGAAGCAATAAGCATGAAGTTATTTGGTTTTCAAATAATATTTTATCTCTTCCAATGACCTGATGAGGACGATGAGATCAAACTTTTAAGTTCCTTTTCATTTATAGGTTACACTCCACAAAACCTTTACTTTCTCAATAGTGCATATGGCTCTGAGCATCAGTTACAAGCTTTGCTTCATAAGATGAGGCAGTGCAAGGTGCGAGCGATGGCTGACGTAGTTATCAATCATCGCTGTGGCACAACCCAAGGACGTGGAGGGATGCATAATCGTTATGATGGAATTCCACTATCATGGGATGAACGTGCTGTAACATCAGATACTGGTGGTTCGGTATGATAATTTTCTATAGTTAGCACATTTTCATTGATTCCACTTTACAACCAATGAATTCTCTCATTTTAATCTATGCTTTTTATTTAAGGGTAATCGTAGCACAGGGGCCATTTTCCACGGGTTTCCAAATATTGATCATACCCAAGATTTTGTGAGAAAGGACATCATTGGTTGGCTCCAATGGCTACGCAATGAGACAGGCTTTCAGGATTTTCGTTTTGATTTTGCAAGAGGGCAAGAATTCTTATCCCTTTGGAATATTAGTTTTTTACTTTGTTGTTTTCCCTATTCTATTCATTGATAAACCTCTCTAATTTCTCTATTTTTTCAGTTTTTCACCAAAATTTGTGAAAGAGTATATTGAAAAAACAAAGCCAGCATTCTCTGTTGGGGAGTACTGGGATTCTTGCAACTATCACGGTTCTGGTTTGGACTATAACCAAGGTACTACACTTTAGTGCATGTCGTCTATTGCATCGCGGATAAATTTTGTTGTCCAAGTCTTATTTTATTAAAGGCGTGAAGGGAAAATAATGTCCTTTGGATTTTTTAGATTTTTCGGTTCACTAACTTTCTCTATGGATGGAGTTGTGTTGGCTTTTAAAATATATTGAAAGCTCGTGTAAAATTGGAAAAATCCAAGAGAGATTATTGTTTTCACTTAATTTAAATTCCTCAGGAAATTATTGCAGCATGAGGAGAGTAGATGGCGAAACATCAAAATAAAGTCCAATTTTCTGCTTTCGGCAAACAAGAAAGAGTCCAATTTTCTGCTATAACTAGGAATTTAAGGCATTACTAACTAATGACTATGAGATATCTCTTCTCCAATGTTTAAATTTTTTCTCAACTACGGAAAAACTTATAGTTTAACATTTATTGAAGAAGTATTAAGAGAAGAAAAGGAGCCGAATGAAGTTTAGTAGCGGCGCCGGCGACCCTATTAGCCGAGTTTTTCCTTAGTAATGAATTGGTCTTTTCTGAGTGGTTGATGAATTGGTCCCAATTGTTAAACATTGTTACTCTGTTGGGACTACAGGGTCCCAACACTGTAGGCTTTTGCTTACTTGTTTTTCATACTCCGATAATTGATCAAACTATATTATATTCTTGTGCTTGTTCACCTGTAGACAGCCACAGGCAACGGATAATCAATTGGATTGATGGCACAGGTCAGCTTTCAACTGCATTTGACTTCACAACAAAAGGAATTCTGCAGGTATTTTCCAACATTTTGTAGTTCATAAATTAAATGAACATTTTAGGAAATGAGCGCCATGTTTTACATCATTAATTGAGGGTAGAAGGTGAAAGTACTAGCTCTTTTGAACATGACAGCTACATCTTTCAAAACATGAAGTTCATTATAGTTTTACTTTATTTTTCATTAGATCTTATGAAATCTACAAACTCTTGTACCTACGGAGGTGTTATGGCAAATGGAGTATCCAGAATTAAATTTCTTACAGCAAGTCTTTTCCCATGTAAACTGAGGTTCTTTGTTGTAGGAAGCTGTCAAGGGAGACTTTTGGCGTTTAAGGGATCCTCAAGGAAAGCCACCAGGGGTGATTGGGTGGTGGCCTTCGAGAGCTGTGACATTTCTAGACAACCATGACACGGGTTCTACACAGGTACTGAATTTATTATTACTAAAATGATGCACTGAGACGCTTCAGAGACAACATCTAAGAGGTTATTTTTCTTGTTTCTAGAGCACATATTGCATGTATTAAGTATGCGGGTTGCTAATTAAAAATTATTGCCTTTCTAATTTTGATAAGAATTTTAGCATCAACATGCAAGATGTTTTCTCCTTTTGACAACAATTCTTGTTGCATCCTATTATTTAACAAAGCCACCGTCTCACTCACTGTGCAGGCTCATTGGATCTTTCCCTCAAATCATATCATGAAGGTACTTTTTTTTCCCGGTCAACATAATGATTGCTTGTAAATAATGCTTTAGTGCCCGAAGTTATCTTCCATTATGCTTATTGCATAATTCTCTGTTTTGTTGGCAGGGTTATGCTTACATATTGACTCATCCAGGGATGCCAACAGTTTTCTATGATCACTTTTATGATTGGGGTAACTCCATTCATGATCAGATTGTGAAGTTGGTACGTAACTTAACTAATACCCGACTATTGTATTGGACATTCAACAAAGATGCCCCGCCGTATATATAACTAATAAACATTTGGTGGCAGATTGATATCCGCAAGCGTCAGGGTATTCACAGCCGATCACCTGTAAGGATTGTGGATGCTAAGCAAAATCTCTACGCAGCATTCATCGGGGATAGAGTGTGCATGAAGATTGGGGACGTTTCATGGTGCCCTTCTGGTAGGGAATGGACACTGGCCACTTCTGGCCACGGATATGCTGTATGGAACAAATATTAGTGTTTCCTTAACAACCATAGAATAAAAAAAGAGGGCTCAGTATATGAAAGGTTTCTATCAGGTGGGGCTTAGAAATAGATGTATGTAACCTTATTCTTTATAAGTAGAGAGACTATTTATAAGATTTAAACTTGTGATCTCTTAGTTACATGACATCAACCTTACTACTACACGATGACTCAACTCCCTCTAGTAAAAAGGAGAAGGAAAAAAAGTCAGTCCCCCCTTTATTATTACTTCAACTTTTCATTTGCTATAATTGGGGATAAACCTCAGGCCATGGACTCATTCTCCATGTGACAAATAATAATGATAAGTATGTTACCAAAAAGAAAATAATGATAAGTATTTTCTGATGTATTTGTTCCCATAAGTAAAAATAAAATTACTACTGTGCTTCAGTAGACAGGTAGTTGACCGCAACACTAGAACGCTTTATTACAAGTTTGACCGTTCCGATGTTCCTGAATTGAGTGGGTGTTGATAATCTTGTATAACTGTTTAATAAGCCCACCTGCAGGTTATCTCGACTGCGTTTTATTTAAATAACTCTAGAAAACGAGGAGCCGATAACCCTTACATTTACTTAATTAAAAACCATAACAAACAAAATTTCATTCTCTGCATTGAGATTCATATAAAATGCAATTACATATACATCCGCCAACCTAATCAATGACAACATGAAAGAGGTCAAGAACTGTAATACGAACTAGAGCAAATGGAAGAATTTGCCCAGTCCACTATAACTTAACTGCTACAATACGTGAACATTATTACAAAGAGGTAGCAGCAGTTTAAAAGGAGAAATTAAAATCACTCTCTAAGTCCCCGCATCACAAGTAATTACGACACTGGCTCCTTAAACGCCAAGGACAAAATTTATGCGCGGCGCCTCTAAGAATGGTGTGCCTATAAAAATTCAACAGATAATTAAGTGGATCTAAAGATGCAAAAGCAGCAGATACATCCCAAGTCTAAAACAAGCCCTGCTTCTTTTTCTGCGCGTCTTGTTTCCATTTTGGCATTTCATAAAATGCTTCTTTTGTCATTCCGAATACAGATTGGAAATCATCATCTGACAGATAAGCCTGAGCAACATCACAATTGGAGACAAAATCAGTATATATAACTTCAAAGCATATGGTTAAATTAATAATATGCAAAGAAAGACTAACCTCTCTCCGTTTAAAGTCAATTCCAGATACAGGATCTTCAGAAAGGGTCTTTAATTGATCATAACTGTATGTCACCCGACTACTTGGACTTAAAATATCATTGTCCAAGTTTTCCTGTTTTGGTTCGTTATCCCCATCACCACCAGTTTCATCTGCAAGTACCTCTGGCTCCTTGGCACCTTCGACTTCTTCAAGCCCTCCAGTTTCAGCAAGGGCATTTTCACTCTTACCTATTCAAACTTGTCAAATGGATCAGCTTCTGATTCTTTGAACAAGTAAAAATCAAGCACGTGGACAGCAAAGAAGTTTGCAGTTCTCTTTTAAATATTTCCGAAAAAGCAAAATTAGGACGTGACTTCGAAGATACCTTGAGGGAAAGAGAAAGCCAAAGCCTTCTCATGCATTACTGTCTGACATCTCAATGAGCCAGGATAGCAAATTCTTTTTGAATAAAAGTAAATGTGCCTTGATGGCGTTGTTTGTACTAATTTAGCTCAAATCTTTGATTCTAGATAATGCAACTGGTCATAATACTACACATTTTCTCACACTGATCACAGTCAATTCAGGTGAGAACAGCATGTGTAATAAAAAATGACAAAAAACTTGTATAAAAAATTTAAGGAAAAGGAACAAAGGGATCATGCTACAAAAAACAAGAATGGAACTATATTTTTTTTGAAGAAATGTATTTTGCAGCATTTTATGCAAAAAAAAAAAAAAATAGACAGAAGCACCAGCAAAATGCGCATAATGCAACATCTCTTAAAATAATCAGAAATTTATTTCCTCACCAGGGGTGGTGTTTCCTGCAAGAGGACTTCCAACTGGTGTAGAGTCAGGTGTTTGCCTCATTTCAGCAGTGAGAACTGATGAAAGAGCAGCTACTGCAGCTGCTCTTTGCGATCCTTGACTTGTTGCAGAAGGCTTAGGAGCGACAGCTTTAGAACCCGATGATGAACTAAAGGCAGAATTTAAGGCCGCTAAAGCTTCTACTCTTTGTCTTGGTCCTCCATGTAAAAATTCTTTCAACCTATCCTGTGACTGTGGGAGTGCCACAAATTAGAAAGAAGCACTACAATATGCTTTATCTTGCTAAAGATACTATCCTATTAACGAGTTTCTGTTTGTTTCGGAAACCACCCTGTATAATTAATCTGCGAACAAGTGACAATACCGTAACGGATGTTTTCTCGGAAGATGAATTAAAAGCAGTGTTTAAGGCGGCTAAAGCTTCTGCTCTTTGTCTTGGACCAGATCCATCAGACTTTTCCTGTCCCCAGAATCAAAGCCTTATTAATGAAATACAGGAACAATATTACTAATGTAGCAACACATTCACATATGATACATATCTCATACTGACAGAAATGCTTCTGAATATACTTATACCACTAATAATGACGATCAAGACATCTAATGATGAGATTATACAATGCCTACTCTCACGGAACCAGGATGAACTTGAAAAGGCATCATAGATATTCTAATATGAACATAATAATGTTGATACTCTATATACTATGTGCCTCACTTTTCTTTTTATCTCATTAGAAAAGAAAGCTACTGCAAATGAATTATTTTAACAATCATCAAAAGAACCATTTCATGAAAACCTGTCCTGAGCAGAAAAGAAAAGCATAAAAACAAAGCAGTGTTTCTGTATTGCTATCGACACTTCCATCCTTCTTTCAACCCAGTTTGAAAGTATAATAGTCTTGGGGTTGACACTTCCATCCTTCTTTCAACCCACACCTTACAGAACTAAGTGAAATGTTTTGTAACTGAAAAGACGATGCATGGCGAGCATATATATATATCCCATGTTTCTCTACAAAAGCATCTTTCTCCATATAGAATTAATGGCGATACAGAAATATGACATGAACAAGAATTTCCATGTTTTGGATCTTAGCAGTTAGCAATCATGAATATTGGTCTTGATTGAAGTTCAATTTCAATAGTTGTTTTTAATGTAATCAGTAAGTGTAATTGATAAACGGAGTTATTTTTCATGATTGACAGCAATAGAATATTGTGTAGATTAAAATTGAAGCCTTTACCTCCACAGCATGGCCAAGCCCAAATAGTAGGGTCACCTTTTTCTGGAATGAATTTCCTTGAACCTGCATTTCATCAGCAAGCATCATTTAACGAAACATTTAAATTTGTATGAGCCTTGTCTTGTGTCAAATATATTCTTCAAAATCACACAATCACTTCAACTGCTACTAGGGACCTAGTTTGGTTGTGTGCAAATAGATGAACCCAATATTTAATTACAAATGACAATATCACAAGGGCTTTTGCTAATATAGACAGGAAGAATTATTTCAGTTGACCAAGAGAGGCATTCATCAAACTGGGTTTACAGTTGAAAATGATAAAAAGAATGAAAACAAGGAATAAAATAATAGAATATCAAACAAAAATTAAAAAAACCGGAAAACGCTGATAGTTAATAAGCATACAGTGGCTTTCACATGATCCCATGAAAAGTATGCTGTGAAGAAGCATGGTTCGTTCCCTTCTGTGACTTTATATAGTGGCACTTGAGGAGACAGTCCCTCCAAAGCTTCAGCCAAATCTATGTATTTCTGGTGGGGAAAAGTTCCAGAATAAATGAAGTATATCACGCAGGTAAGAGAATGGGAAACAACATCCTAAACACGATTAATATGTTTACCTGCCCAATTTCAAAAGCATTTTGCCTCTCTTTTGAGTCAACAGTCTGACCAACCCACATAAACACTTCTCCATGCGTATCAAGGATGAGCATGTCCTCAGTTAACAGATCATCTTGGGAGAAGTTGTAAATCTCCTCAACCTCGAGAGGAAAATATAAAAATACATTTAAAAGTTATAGAAAGACCAAACTACAAATAACAGATTTCTAAGCTAGGAAAATTGACATAAAGAAGTTACAGACACCAACTCACCTGGAACTTGCCTGCTGAATCCACGTTGCAAAAGAATTACCAAAGTCAAGAATGGTTAGGACAAGGAAACTGCTCCATCAACAATGCCAGTGTCGCTAACATTTTATACAGAGAAGTTTAAAGGAAGAATGCTACCTTTGTTAAACGAGAAAGTGAACAAATGTGGATCTCTGACAGTGTCTTTAACGACTTTTTTGCTGACATAACTTTGTTTTCCTCCTAGTGCAGACCAGAAAGCTGAGCTTTCTGTTCCTTCTTTAGCATGTTTTATAGCAACTCCTGGCTGAAAATCCCATGTAACAGGTGATAACACTATCACTTAATCTTTTATGATAAATCAAAAATACATTATGTTAAATAAGATAGGATTATTCAAAATCATGCTTTTGCTTAGTTGTAAGAAATGCAAAAGGAGCACAAAGCCATCGGGTCAAGTTAGTGTGCTTGACTTGAAACAATGTGTACAACAAAAGCACCTAGTCTAATATTTCATGCATATAAGAATCAAAATCTCTTTCTAAAAGGGTCTATATTTACAAGACATTAAAGTAAACGCATACTCAGGTTTAATTTATCAGTGGTTGGAACAACTTGGTTGTGTGCTAACTTCTTACCGTAATGCTTGAAGAATTTAAGTCTTTTTTAGATGAAAATAGTTGATGTTCCAAAGCATTTTGGTAAGTAGAATGTACCTTCAGAAAGTCTGAAACTTTTGCAGCTACTTGCTGCCGCTCAAATGAAGATTGATTTCCATGCCAAAGGTAGATTATTGAGCCAGATTGCAGGAGGAAACACTCAGTGGAATTTAGTGATGTTGCCACCTGAACAAGAATAGCATGCTTGGTGTGATGCAACAAAAAATGACTGGTAGAAAAATATAAGCCCCAGAAAAAACAATGACGGTGAACAAAATTGAAGCATCCAATGGGTGCATACTGCATCAACTTGCACTGCTTTAGTGTTATAATTGAAAGTTCCAAAAACTTGAATGAGTGAAATACACTCTGCTGTATATGTCTCGTCTTCCAACCCTTTGTCAGCTATTAATTCTTTGTAAGAAGAGCTCAAACCTCCCTAAAACATAGACAATTCAGTTAAAATGGATAACTTCACATGTTTCAACTACGTGTATTGTAAAAAAAACACTTTCAGAGTAATGAGATGGTACCTTAAGGACCACCATGGGCTGAAAAAGAGCAACAAACTGCGGTGGCTCTTTACCTTCAAAAATGCGACCCTGAAACAAACTAATTCAATTGTAGACAATTTCCAAGCACCTTGCCAACTTGACAATGTGATAACGATACCTGAACAGGTCTACCCTTTAGGGAATTGAACATTGCGTTGGCCAATTGAGTTGCCATACTTTGATCTTCCTGAGTGGGAATTATAACCAAGATAGTTTGTATATAGCCATCAGTTCATCAATACTTCAGTCAACGAAAACAATTAGCAAGAGAAGTTTAAAAATCTGAAGAAAATTTCATGCCCTTTATGTTGTTTAATCTCAACTCAGACCAAATGCCATAAGAGATTACTTATTCTTTCGTACAGATAAGTACTATTGGAGAAAAGACCCTTTGAAAAAAACACTAATAGCAGTTATGAAAAGACCGAGTAGACAGTTTATTGATAATGGGAAGCAAAATCTTATATCAAACTAGCCATAAATTGGTATCACAACAATGGATGTATCATTTATGGTTACAATCTAAGAAAAGTTATTTTTGTGCTCACAATGTAAGATGATTATTTGTGGTTGGATTGATGTGTAAGACATTAGATATGTGGAGCAAACAGTCAATGCAAACATGTAGCAGCAGCAAAATATTTGATTAATTAAAGAATAGAGTTGGTATAATCTAAAGACGCTATCAGCTTAATATGATTATTCATGAAAAAAAAATTCCTTCAAATCTACATAAGTTCTTTGAATTCACAAGATTCGGGCAGTCATGTAAGTTTGAAAATATCAGTACATCACTCAAACGTTGCTTTTACAGCCAACCAAAGCTTCATAAAATGTGAAATATTTGCTTCAGAATGGTCGTTTTTGGTCAATCTTAAAATACCTTGATTACAAATACTAACAAGGCTGAATGTCACGAAATATTACACTTTCCATTTTATATTTTGAACTCAAATTGGAACAACTGAAATTACCTCAACGCTGTCTTTCCCTAACCAACAGCACAAAAAGTAGTCTTCCTTCCTTTCACCAGCGTAGTGGGTGTACAGTACCAGGTAGCAATCCCCACTATAAAATTTACCTATATCCTCCTTAGGTAATGGATCCTTATTACCTCCATCAATCCGCCATACCTGAAAAATTAAAATAATATTATTTCCAAGATACCAATTATAAAAATAACATGTATTCACACACACACGCCCTAGACAACTGACCTCCATCTTTCCACCTCCTTCAAGTAGATGAGGAATTTCCTCATTTACAGCAGTGTTTTTTGCCATTCCCTTGATACCGATACCTTGTTGCTTCACCAAAGCTAGTAGTAAACAAAGTACCATACTTAGTGCGCATAGTGAGACACAATGGCACGAGTCATGTTTCAAGTGGGAAGAAGTGATATTCACCTGCAACTTTTCCCCTTCCTTCCTCTGCACCCGTAGTAGCAGTTCCTGTTGGCCAAGAATCAAAGTTGGATTTAAATGAATGTGTCTCAAAACCTTGAATTAGTCTGGTTATCTTGGTAGATTTTGGCCTATTGTGACTCACAACAAACTCCTGCAGCCAATAGGAAAGATAAGGAATCCATGTTCAGCTGACACATGAACAATTAGATGCTATAACGTTAATACCTCAACTGCTAGACAGGCTGATTTTCTTTCTTCAACTTGTGTTACCCGGCCAACCCAAAGAAATACCTCAGCCCCACAGTCCAGTATATAGCATTTGCTGTTCTCCAATAGTGATTTAGACAATTCACCTTCTACGGGCTTGACCTCGCCATCATCAATGCTACAGGGGCATTTCTTACGATATTTTATAACCAGACAACTCTTTTAAAAACGGAAACTACCAACTTCCATTATGGTCCTTCTGAAACAGATTTTTGAGGGAATGGGAGAAGGGATGAGAAGAAATCAACATACACATGAAGTTGAGCTGGAGCGGCCTCTGGAATTATATCATCCTCAGAGATGACCTTCTTTCCAATGGGAGCAAAACCACCAAAAAGGACCCAAAATTCACCCGAGTCTGACTCAGTGTCCAACCTTCCATCATCTGCGATGTGGAATAGATTTTAGACACATTAGAAAAAAAAGAAAGACTTACTCCCACAGAATAGAAATACAAAAAAAACATATAAATTATGCCAAAAAAAAGTGTCCTCACCAACAATTGCAACGTCACATGTCCCATCATGATACTTTTCCTTCAGAAATTGAATTACTTCCAAAGCCTTAGCTCTTTCTTGAAGATTGGAATTTGCACCATTGAACTGATAAATTTTATTCTCTGTGTCTAGGATAAAAACATCGTCATGATTCAGTGACGATCGTGCAAAATGTACCTGCACAAGTAAAATGTTAAGTTACATGTTCATTCAATGAATGTTCACTGGATCCATAAAGTTCATGTCTAGGGGAAAATATGCCTGTTTCATCCTGACAGCTCGCTTTCCCTTGCATATGTACAATCGTGTTTCAAACTCTTCTTCTTCAGGTTTTCTAAATCCTGACGCAACACCTCCCTCTAATGGTATGATACATGGTTTAAAGTATGACAAGAACTTGTCCGATTCATGGCCTTGGATTTCCCTATGCTGCACTGCACGTCCTCCAAGAGCAGCATCAAGTTCAACAGTTTTGATGGCTGCTGTTCCAGCCTCATCCTACATAAAAACATTGTATCAAGAAAGAATATTCTTTTGACAGAAATAATGATTCAGGTAATTCAAAACAAGCAGGCGAATCATGTATTTCATACAATCAGAAAAGAACTTCACTAGGCTCACCTAACATTTTACTTAGGCTCACCTGACTTGTGTCCTTTCCAATCCAGAAGTGTATATCATAAAAGTAAGGGCCTCCTTTTGCTTGAGTTGTCTGAAAATAAGCATATAAGAATAATAAGGGGGAAAACTGAAGATATAAATCAACATGCCAAAAGGTTAGTAATTGTGATAGAGGCTTTGGTTTCGTTATATATTAATATCATGGAATTTGTGCCCTTCCTCCTTCTTCATCTATTTAGTTTGTGAGTGTGCTTTGACCTAGAGTGTCTAATTTGATAGTTATCATGACATTGTGGACCAAATCTCTCAGAGAAGCAAGTTAGGTATGCTACGCACATGGTTAACAGAAGAGGATCATGAACCATCTATAGAACAATCAGGGTCTGGTCATGCAAGATGATGATTAATAATATTAAATATCATGGTCAATGCATCAGATTTAATGATATCACACCTGCAATATGAGATACGAATCACCCATGTAGAATTTTCCATGTTCGGATTTGGGCAAAGGAACTGGCTGAAAATTCTCAATTCTCCATATTTCAGTTCCTCTTCAAGAAGTTAAGTCGAAAACCACTCAATGTGGAGGCAATATACAACAAGATAACCAGAAAAATCATATAGCATCCGAAGATCAATTGCATATAATTTGGCTGTTCTATGCAGTAAGTTTTTCTGTTGCTTTCGTTTTTAACTCTTAATTTATCCAAGAAGTTAAAGAAAAAATTGTATCACAATTTATGTCCAAATGCATTTGATATATTAAGGATACGATTTTAGGCCCACTCCCTGAAAGGCAGGATCTAAAATTTTAGTTGAGCTTGACATTGATGAAATTCCTTCTTCTTAAATGCTGTCTTTACCAGAAAGCACACAGTGGATGCAAATTCCTGAGTAGCTCACTGCATGAAAAAAATATTTGATATTAACAGATATGACGAAGAATATATACACGCATGAATAAAACGTGTCTCTATTAAGTTATCCCAATATCGTCCGGACTCGGATCAGCAATTACAATGCAGATTATAGAATGATCAGTATATTGAATCAGATAATAAAAAGTGCTGCAAGAGATGAGCGAATTTCAGCTGCATCACGAATCCGCGGAGCTTATATGAAGAACGTGCTTTTAAGGATATATACCGAGGGAGAGGAATTGACGTACCTGTGATCTCTCACTGTGATGATGAAGAGTGAAGAGCTAAGAGGCAGGAGATAGAGCAGGAGAGTAATGTACGTGAAAAGAGAGGTGAATTATTGCAATGCCTGCGACTGCTTTCTCTCTCTAGCTTTTGAGGCTTTTGAGATATGTAATTGAGAGAGAGAGGGGTGCAGAAAATGAAAAGAAGAGAAGCATGGATGAATTATGACGACGAAAGGTTGGGGAAAGGAGAAATGCAGAAAGTGAAGAGGAGAGAGGATTTTGGCTAGAAAAAGTCTTTGTTTAAAGACAATGATCCGCTCACCTTGGCACCGGGCATGTTGGTTTTATACGTTCGCTTTGCTTAGATGGACGAAACTTTCCATGCCTTCTTTTGTTTTTATTAAACATCGTTATTTCCATTTTTAACTGAAAATCATTTAATCGTTGTTATGAACTAGGTGGACGTTAGAAATTCGAAGAATTATTGATTATTTATTTATTAGCTGTAGTACATGTGGATATATGGCCTTCCTTTATTTATTATCTATCCTTAATGAGCAGAGTTTTGAAGTCTGAACACATTAATCTTTTTATGATCAATCAATTTTTATGCGAAGGGAACGTTTGATAGAAGGTGGCAGCTTTTAAGCGTGAAGATCATGCGTGATCGTGGCATGCATTTTTGCTTTTGCTCTTACTCATTGTAGAAACACTGCCCTACACACTCTCTAGCCTCGTGCGTCATGATGTTGCACTTATTTTAGCACCATTTGTTCCTTTTTACAACAGTGATGAGTTGATAACTATCATATATATTTTTATTAAAAAATAAAATAATATATGTTCACTGTAGCTGATAACTGTTGGCTTATCTGGATAATAGACTTTAGCTTTCTCTGACAAAGACTTGTCATGGTGGCAAAGTCACATCCCCTTTTGAGATTTCTTCTTGTGCTTTTTGGGTCCAGATCAATTCTGAATTAAATTTTATTTTTGGGTCATGAACTGTGAATTTCGTTCGTTCACTTGTAGTTTAAAAGGCAATAGATAGCCCATTTCCCTCTCAATTTAAGGGCCACGAAGAAATCAAACAATCCAATATCACTACCCAATCCGATTCTTGACATCCGTTAACGTCCCAAAGCAGACACACAACCTGCCACAAAATCTCTTCTATATATATATATATTACGTGCAATATATATATTGAAAAATTAAATGCAGAATGTACTCGCCTGTTAGTTTTATAGATAATTTAAATTGGTAAGAAAAATGTTTTATAATTTAATAATTTCGTCTCAATAACAAAAATATATACACACATACCCAGCAAAAAAGGTGGATGGTGGTGTGAATCAACAATGAAATTCCGTCCTGCGGTGGATATATCCACCTATACACACACATATATATATATGTATATATGTAAAGGGGATATTACTTTCTTGAGCAACGTTTACCTAGGTGCATGTCTTTACCGATGAGTGAAGCAGCTGGAGGAATAATTTATTCCTTTTCACGGGCAAAAAAGTTGGAATAATTTATTTGTTCGTTGCCTTTCTTGGTTATTCATTAAACCCTAAATGATAATATATATCGCCATTAACTAATTCTTCCTCCCAAACGATCTCAACACAGGAATTAATTTCTTCCTCCCATATATCTCTCCTTCATGTCAAGCTCCTCAAACCCTCGTTCTCAGCCTCCAGATGACAATGCAAAACGTAGCCAAACGTCAGAAACCACTCCCCAAAATGGCTACCACAAGGTCACTTTTGGAGAAGTATTGTTAAACCTCTGGTCTCGAAGTGATTCTAGTAATAGTAATTCTCCAACGCCATTTCAAGAATGGTTTGGTCAAAACGTGTATCCTTTGTTGACCCCAAAACGTATATTTTTCTTCTCTCTTGCCCTCATAAGCTCCTTGTTAGCTTTTGCCAGCTTTACCCAGACTGAGTTCTACAAATCAAGCCATTATCCTCGCCAGCTTCTCTTTGTGGCTGCATTCCTATGGCACAGTGTCTGGCTAATTTTTATTCTGTTCTTCAGGTTCTGCACTCTGGATCGACACCATTACGTGTTGAAATCTCTCGGAGAAGTCGTGGTTCTTGTTCTGGTTTCTTGTCTGATGTTGGAAATCGAACACAAGTATCAAAATCATCATGGATCATCGAACGAGGTTGTAGTATTGGTGATGTGTATTTTCATGAACGTTGATGTGATTTGTTTGATCAATTTATTTACGCCAGGCCATCATTTCTCTGTGTTGGAGACCATCGTTACGTTAACGTTGCATTTGGGCTGGTTGGGAAGCATTTATCTGAGAATATTTGCGATGTGTTTCGTGTTCCTCATACTGTTGGTCAAGAATTTTCAATCGCGACACATGGGAGATGCTCAAGCTAATTCGAATGAGCAGCATAACCTGGTTTGGGTTGCTCTTGAAGAAGCTGTTTGATCCATAACTTGTTCCCATTTAGTTTATGGAGCATCGCGATCTATCTCTATTCCTAATAAATAAATGGTGTATAATATATGTATTCGATGATGTGCTGTTTCCCTTTTCTTTTTATGATATTTGATTGTAAATAGTAATAAAGTGATGGTTTATTGGAATAATTTTATGTTTCTGTTTAATTTTAATATTTTATATTTTGAGGACTTTCTTGTACGTTTTATTTTTTAGGTACCCAATTTGGTTTGTCGAAGTTAAATTGTTGTATGCTGACAAAATATCAATCAAAATCATTTTGCCGACCAGCAATTTTTATTTTTTGATATTTCCATTCTTTTCTTTTGAAAAAAAAAAACAACTCACACTAAATAGAGCTAACCTAATCGCCATTCAATGTAAGATTATATTAGTTCTTACATGTATGTCTAATTAATTAGTGTTAATTTAATTCAAATATATTGGCATCTTTTTAGACTATGTGCCATGTTCACATTTTAATGGTTGAAAATTGATTATAATATTAATACACTACAAATAATATATACGAGTGTAAATATAATTTTATTTTTATTACTACCTCCTATCCTTAATATAATATCTATTTAATTAATTTGGGTAGATTGAAAAAAATTAATTAAATTAGTTATTTGTAATGATTGCATGTTGATTTTCCTAAAATACCCTCTTTAATAATGTGCATTTGAACTAACTTTAATAGAAACCTCTTGATATGTGCAATCATATATGGGTATGTTGGGGAGAAAATTATAATTTTAAGAGATAAAGTGAATTTAAATTTTATATTTAGAACTAAAATATACTCATTATCTAATTTTTATATTTAGGAGCGGAGAGAATATTTGGGTAACATTTGCCTAATCTTTAGGCTAAATAGTTCCTCACATATAATTGTAAACAATCCACCTTGATTCCTTTCCTTCGGTGGCTGATTACCAATACCAGAAGCCTTTGAATATACCTGCCTTCATATTCTGGGCTACGTCAACTACAGAGAACACGTACGTTGAAAAGGGTTTGAAAGCCATGTATAAAACCCCATTAATGCTACAATCTCTCAAACAGCACAATCATTTTTGAGCCGAAACACGCACACCTTGGTGACAAATCCGAATACCAACCCAGCTAAAATAAGCTCGTCCTCCTTCAGTAATAAACCACCATGTTGAGCAAGAGGATCTAAATCGGAGTTTCGGAATGGGTGGCTTTGGGAATTGCTTCACGTCTCCATGAAATACCAATATGTTCACTAGTATGGCCATGGAGTTCAAAGAAGAAGATTGGAACCAAGAGCTTAACGCTGTCTCTTCCTTTGAAGACCCCATGGCGTATATTTTTGTCCCGCCAGATATTTTGCGCAGACATTTCATGGAGACTGAGTCCTACAAATCAAGTGAAATGACTCGCCGGATATCTTCCGCGAGAAATCTCTCTTTCATGCAGAAATAGTGAAGATCGATTATTGTACTCGGTGCTCTCTCACATTTTTTCTCAGGAGGTGAAAGTCTTCATGTTGTGTAAATGGTACATGTACCATAATTTGTTTGTGTAAATGATATGTGAAAGCTGATGGAAAAAAAAGTAAATATGTTAAAAAAATATTTTATTGGACAAAGATGGGACTCCCATTACATAAAAATGTGAGTTAAAATTGCTGTCAATATAAGATTTTATTTGTGGCTATTATGTTTTTGACATGACTATTTGATTAGATAAGATTCAAATATTGTCTAGTCTAATTGAGAATAGCTCTCATAAAAATATTTTTTGCATTTACAGACTTAAGCAGCTGAACCTCTTCTAACTAAATCAATGCTTGTTGGTCATTGGTGGCTATTATAAATACTCTTTGAAGAGCAAAACATGTGTCCTCGAGTCTTTAGAACTAAGTAATTTTGTGTGAGTAAAGAGCAAGCATAGATTTTTCTACTGGCGTTTTAGTAACATGCAATCCAGGCAGATCGACCAACGAATCTCCCAAACTAAAAGGATGTAATTAGATACTCGTCTGTGCTTGGTGGTTTCCCAGGCAAAAGGCATGGAACAAGAATATATCACTTTTCATCCGCATCAAGATAGCAAAAAGATTGAGTCATCAGAAGTCAACTTTTTAGCCAATTATCCTATATTCCATTCCTTCAATTGTTGATGTGGAATAATTATAAAAAGCTTCCAATATGCATGCCTTCATAGTGTGGGCTAAGTCATACGCAGGTCAAGTGGAAACGGGAATCGGATGTTCTGGAGCCTTTAACCACTATAAAGGCCCATCATACTAATTCAATTTCTCTCCCTGCACCCTAGGAACAAAGTTAAATTAGCCCAACTTAACCCTCTGCTTTTTGGTAATGAACCACTCGATCAAACAAATCAAGCTTTTGGAATGAGTGCCTTTGAGAATTTGTGTAGCCTATTCATCAGATGCCATTACATTGCTATAGTATTTAATATAAAATTTATTTAATTAATTAAATTAAAAATATTAATTAAATTAATATATTATATTTTTTAAAAAATTATAATTATTTTTTTAAATTTTCTCCCTCTTTTTCTTATTTGATTATGAATATCAATAAGAGTAATTTAAAAAAAATAAATAAATATAAAAAAAATCTTATATTTAAAATTAATAGTAACTGTGGTCCTGGAGGCCTAAGAATGCATCTGCACCTAGAGCCTAGGGTCACCCTACTTCCATACCGTGATACTAATGAATTTGATCTCAATTTGCTGCTCTTAAACTTTTTTAATCATATACTTACATATGAAGTCAGGAACTATCGTACTACAACAATCACTGATAACCGATGAGCAAATCTTCATCCCTTGTAAGTTAATGGATCACAAATTCAATAGGAACAACAAAAAGATTCTTAATTTCTTCTAATATCTTTCTCTCTTAATTTTCATCCTTGTCCAACCCAGGAGTATGGATGAATATTTCAGTAACATAATATTTTCTGGAAACGGCAGTTAGAACTTAAGAAACCATCCAAAAATCTAAGATAGAGAAGTGACTATCGAATTGTAGGAGATCTACACCATACTTACCAGAGAATACATAAAAGTCACAAACAGGAATATGTTGCAGAGCAGTCCAATTTTACAAAACTATCCGAGATACTTTTCTCAGCATTCTGCTATATATAGCAAGGACTAGTTCTACTGAGGCATGACAAGGGTGCATCATATTCTCAATCTATCTTCGCCATTTCTAAAGCAGCATGCGTTGTGTCATACATTCACCAGACCGGTCCTCTGCATAAATTTTCAAAACTCTGCACATTCATATGCTATGAAGCGGGTTCCGATCCTCTTCAAGTAATCGATTATACAGAATTCTCATTCTTTTCCATTTGCTTCTCCTTTTCCTTGACCTTATTCATCAGTTTTGGCCTTGGCTTCATTGGCTTCAAATAACTAGCCTGGAGCTTCACCGTTTCCCTCAAAATCTCAATTAATTTGCTCTCAATCTCTAACCCATTTGGCTCAATCACTCTCAAAGCTCTTGCCACAGCCTCCATGGTACTCACGCACCCAGAAAAAGGTTCCTTCCTCAATATCAATTCGGAGTCGTATATACTTCCACCACTCACTTTTTCATCTGTCTCCAAACAAACCCTAGTAGCGAACTTGGAAAGGAACTCCTCGCTGGCCTTCACCATCTCCCTCGCGTGCTTCCACGTTCCATCAAAAACGATCAAAACCAAATCTTCTCCATTATTTCGGAGCGAATCCAATGTATTGAGATGATTGATATTGACGGCCGGCGAGGAATGCGTAGGCGGAAAGAGATACAAGGCCTTGGAAGATTGATCGAGTAGTGGGGAAAGGCCAGGGTGGAGACGTCGGCCAACGATGGCGTTGGCGTTGAGTAGTGCCTTGGTGAGAATTGGAGTGGTGGAGAGCTTGTGCTGTGCCTCGTGGGGGTGGTGAAGGATCACTACTTGGGTCGAGGTTTGGATGGGGTGCGACGGAAGGACGTGGCAGAGGCACACCGGGCCGGGGCGCGAGCAGTGGGAACAGATGAAACGGCGATGCGACGGTGATGGTGGTTCGGGCATACAGGCGGCGGTCGTAGTTGGAGTGGGTTCGTCCGAATCAAAGTCCATGAGCAACACCGAATCCGCTGCGCCCCTTTCAGCTTGGGGTCCTTCTACCCCCATGGGCCCGGTCAATTTTCTGACCTCTAAATTTTTCGTTTTACCAAACCCTAAAGGGCAAAAAAGAAAGTAAGGACGACCCAAGAATTCATTTTTTGTAATGCAGTTTAAAGAAGACTGGGTTGAGAATATGTTGGGTTTTCAATTCTTCTTCTTTTTTTTTCAGCTAAAAAACGACCACTATCGTGTTTTTAAAGGGAAAATATAATTATTTCAAATGAATATTAATTATATTAATTTAGTCAAATTGAGCAAGTGTTTCAAAAATTCTTATTTTCAATCCAATTCGAATTATTCATATTGAACTAGGTTGAAATGCTTTCCCTGCTAAAAATTTATGAACAAAATAATCTTTCTGGGTCCTTCCAGAATATGATGCCTTACTCATTTATTCGTGACCCAAAAACTTGAGGTCATGGAGACCCTTAATAGCTGCCGCGGAGTCGCTTTCTCCATTTATATGTGATCTGCAAAATGTATGACTTCTACTCGCTTAATTCAAGTTTAATCCAAGCTTAATTGTTAAATACCTTAAAAATCGAAATCAATACAAACCCCGTCTAATAATTGTGTCAAAAAATTGATGATCTGTGAATTTAATTGACAAAAGAGTAAAATATACGATTATTTAAAATATATTCAATCTCTAAAGAGTATTTTTAATCACGACACTTAGAAAGACAGCATAATTTCTGGGTGTTTAAGTTTACGTGTGAAGATAATGTACGATTTGCCTTACCTAATATTGGTATAGGTTAAAAAAAATGAAAGTTTTACTGTGAGACTAATTTTTTTTTTAAATTTTTATATATAAACAAAAAAATGCGTCAAAGTACACCTATATTTTCTCTAAATATCAAGCATTATTTTATCATGTTTTTTTTGCCAACATTATTTTATCATGTGACGTGTATACTATTTTTATTAATTTTAATAGTTTCAATGCCTATTTCATATGAAACTCGAATACATCTTCACATCACTACCACTTAGTTATCCAAACAGTGTCTTATCTCTGGCATATTTTGCTTTATTTATGTTATGCCTGAGAGATCTTGACACATCACACCCCAGCCTCTATTTTATTTTTCCATCCAGTTCACCGGAATTTTACCCCGACTATATCCGGATCCAACCTGTATCGCGTACCTAGCTATAGTGAGTGAGTCTACCAACAAGAATTTTTTGCATACGCCAAGGCTCGAACTTGATACCTCGCTTAACTGATACCGAACCGCTTATCACTCAGCCCGTTGATACCCCAGCCTCTGTTATTTTAGCACTCGGTCTTTTGATATATCCTCATGGGTCCATTATGTTATTCAATCTCAAGGACTGGCTAGCAAGCTCAGTGGAATTTACAGGACTTCACATGTAAACTAGTCCTTCAATCTTAATATAAAATATAATTAAAAAAATTAATATTGATTATAAATATAAATAATATTTATTATTTTTTAAATTATTTTTATTAATATTTTTTTAATAATAATCAAATAAAAAAAAGATGAGAAGTTAACGAAAAATAGTTAGAATATTTAAAAAAATATATATCATATTAATTAATTTAATTAAATATATTATATATTTAAAAGTATTATTGATTATTGACAGTGATTAATTAACACCTTTAAAATATAACTGGAAAATTGTTCTCAGCGGAAAATGGACAAAAGCTGGCAAAGAAGCCAGTAATTAATAAGGAGAAAAATGAAGCTGGCAAACAAGCATGGCGTACCGTACTACAGAAGAAGAATCGAGACTCACGAAAATATCTAATGTGGTCGGTAACATTCTCGCACCACAATCAATTCCATAAATTAAGTTACATTTTTTCCCCCAATATTATGAAGTGGAGTTTCAATTAGCTTATTTTACCCTAAGTTGATATAATACTGACTCGCGACGCCCACAAAAGATGAACGGAGGAACTTGTGTGAGGTAAATGGCAGTAGACTCGACAGTATACGTGGGCCAATGTGAGACACAAACTCAAAAAGTAAGAATCTTTATGCCTTCCGAAAAAGGTCTTCGATACGCTGGCAATGCAACAAAAAATCTCACTTTCTCTTTCATCATCCAAATCCTCACCCCTTCTTACTCCTCCTTGATCCCCTCGCTGAGAAATCCTCTTGGACCAATCAGAATTCAGGAAACTCCATCTCAAAAGCTCAATAGATAGAAATATAATACCAACACATCTCTGTTTCTCTCTCCTACACACACCATCACACTTGCATCAAAACCTCAGTCATTCATTAACTCCAAGGTGTACCCGACTTGCCACGTGGTTCTAGCTCTCACCACTAACCATAAAACCAACTGTTCATTTCTCCAGCACTTCTTTTATTGCTCTCCACACAAACTTAATAAAACCCACAACCTTCCCTCTTTCTAAAAGAGAACAGAGGAAGGAAGAAGATGCACCGGAACTGAACTGAGTTCCAAGCATAACCTTAGAGAGCAAAAGAAAGCAAGTGTGCAAATTCATTCCTCTACTCTGATTCCCCATTCTTTCTCTTTCCTCTGCCTTTTACACTCTTTAATTTTGGAGACACCGCCCTCCTTCTGTGCGTGATTGTACAGAGCTTATCATCAATGGCTTCCCTGGTATCCTCCCCTTCTACTTTACCCAGCTCTAAGGCTGACCAGCTTTCTTCTCTTGCCCGAAAGCATTTCTTTCTCCATTCTTTTCTTCCCAAAAGAGCCAATTTTGTCAATTCAAAGACCCGCATGAGAGTGAAATGTGCCGCAATTGGCAATGGCCTGTTCACCCAAACATCCCCAGAAGTTCGTAGGATAGTTCCAGAGAAAGACACGAACCTTCCGAAAGTTAAAATTGTATATGTTGTCCTCGAAGCTCAGTACCAATCATCTCTATCGGCTGCTGTGCGAGCTCTCAATGGTGGCAAAGAATATGCTTCATATGAAGTCGTGGGTTACTTGGTCGAGGAGCTTCGCGATGAATCGACGTACAAAACATTCTGTAAGGATCTCGAAGACGCTAATATCTTTATTGGGTCTTTGATTTTTGTCGAGGAGCTTGCTCTCAAAGTTAAGGCTGCGGTGGAGAAAGAAAGGGAGAGAATGGACGCTGTTTTGGTTTTCCCATCAATGCCTGAAGTAATGAGGCTGAATAAGTTGGGTTCTTTTAGCATGTCGCAGCTTGGGCAATCCAAAAGTCCATTTTTCCAGCTTTTTAAGAGAAAGAAGCAGCAATCAGCTGGGTTCGCTGATAGCATGTTGAAGCTCGTAAGAACTTTGCCTAAGGTTTTGAAGTATCTTCCAAGTGATAAAGCTCAGGATGCAAGGCTTTACATACTGAGTCTGCAGTTTTGGCTTGGTGGATCGCCTGATAATCTGCAGAATTTCTTGAAGATGATATCTGGGTCTTATGTTCCAGCATTGAAGGGGACAAAGATCGATTATTCAGAGCCAGTCCTGTACTTGGATAGCGGAATATGGCACCCTTTGGCTCCTTGCATGTATGATGATGTGAAGGAGTATTTGAATTGGTATGCAAGTAGAAGGGATGCTCACGAGAAGCTCAAGAGTCCAGATGCACCTGTAATTGGTTTGATTTTGCAGAGGAGTCACATTGTAACTGGGGATGATGGCCACTATGTGGCTGTGATCATGGAACTCGAAGCAAGAGGGGCTAAAGTTATTCCACTTTTTGCTGGTGGGCTTGATTTTTCAGGGCCAGTGGAGAAATATTTGATCAATCCGATTACCAAGAAACCATTTGTAAATTCAGTTATATCACTCACCGGCTTCGCTCTTGTCGGAGGCCCTGCAAGGCAGGATCATCCGAGAGCAGTTGAGGCTTTGAAGAGGCTTGATGTACCGTACATTGTTGCAGTGCCACTAGTGTTTCAGACTACAGAGGAGTGGCTCAACAGTACATTGGGTTTGCACCCAATTCAGGTCGCTCTGCAAGTTGCTCTACCTGAGCTAGATGGGGGCATGGAGCCCATTGTATTTGCCGGTCGAGATCCTAGAACAGGTAATGACACTTCCCTCTTTGAAGTTTTCTTAATTCCATTTTAGTTTAAGAAAATTCTCACCTGATTTTTTGATGTGTTTTAAGGAAAATCTCATGCTCTTCATAAGAGGGTGGAGCAGCTCTGCACTAGAGCAATCAGATGGGCTGAATTGAAAAGAAAAACAAAGGTATTTCCTGGTTTCTGAGTCTTAAATTGCATATCCAGTTCAAGTATGTACTGATAAAATCTAACTGAATACCTTTTTGTTCGCACATATACTTTATAAACTCTGTCCTGTTTGGAAATAAATTTAATATTGAAATAAACTAATAGAGATGAAAGCTGTTAATATGAACTTTTCCCCCATGTCCTAAGACAGAGTATCTGATAAAGGATTTTCCCCCGTTTTTGGTGTTTACTCCACCCAGCCGTGACTTGCTAGCAATATCTAATAAGAATCGCTGCAGTTAGAATCTATATTGCATAATCTGTTTTTGAAAAGGGAGAAAAGATGTATGAGTTGTAGATAATTTGAAGATAAAGTGTTTAGGGAATGGGAATGAATTTAGCTCATAGAGCAGAACAGAGTCATAGATAGGAAGGTTTCCTAGTTTGGTAAAAGTCTTACAGCTTTTTCCACTAGTATTGCAGGAATGGTAATAGGGTTTTCCCAACAGTTTACATAGCGGAACAATATTACTGCTATTCATTTCATTACTACCGTTTAATTTGACGAATCTTTCTCCTATATTTGCTTAGTGAAGTTTCACTTTGACTGTTGAGATTCTCATGGCTCATTTATGCACTCATGCAGGCAGAGAAGAAATTAGCCGTCACTGTTTTCAGTTTCCCTCCAGACAAAGGAAATGTAGGAACTGCTGCATACCTCAATGTTTTCTCCTCCATCTTCTCTGTTCTAATAGATCTGAAAAGAAATGGTTACAATGTCGAGGGCCTTCCAGAGACTTCTGAAGCTTTAATTGAAGATGTCATCCATGACAAAGAGGCACAATTCAGCAGCCCAAATCTGAATGTTGCTTACAAAATGAATGTTCGTGAATACCAAAAGTTGACTCCCTATGCCTCATTATTAGAAGAGAACTGGGGAAAACCTCCTGGGAATTTGAATGCAGATGGAGAGAATCTATTGGTGTATGGGAAACAGTATGGTAATGTCTTCATAGGGGTTCAACCCACGTTTGGCTATGAAGGCGATCCTATGCGGCTGCTTTTCTCCAAATCTGCCAGCCCACATCACGGGTTCGCGGCTTATTACTCTTTTGTTGAAAAAATCTTCAAAGCTGATGCTGTTCTTCATTTTGGAACACACGGTTCACTTGAATTCATGCCTGGAAAACAGGTGGGGATGAGTGATGTATGTTACCCAGACAGTCTGATTGGAAATATTCCCAATGTCTACTACTATGCTGCAAACAACCCTTCTGAAGCTACCATTGCCAAGCGCAGGAGTTATGCAAATACCATTAGCTATCTGACTCCTCCAGCAGAAAATGCTGGACTTTACAAAGGTCTTAAGCAGTTGAGTGAGCTCATCTCTTCCTACCAGTCCCTTAAGGACACTGGCCGGGGACCACAAATTGTGAGTTCAATTGTCAGCACAGCTAGACAATGCAATCTTGACAAGGATGTGGAACTTCCTGAGGAGGGCGAGGAGATCCCAGCAAAAGAACGAGATCTCGTGGTTGGTAAGGTGTATTCCAAGATCATGGAGATCGAGTCTCGCTTATTGCCTTGTGGGCTTCATGTCATTGGTGAGCCTCCCTCAGCCTTGGAAGCTGTTGCTACACTGGTGAACATTGCTGCACTCGATCGTCCTGAAGATGGTATCGTTTCACTCCCAGGAATACTAGCTGAGACTGTAGGAAGAGAAATCGAGGATGTTTACAGAGGGAATGACAAAGGAATATTGAAAGATGTGGAACTTCTTCGACAAATAACTGAAGCATCACGTGGAGCTATCACAGCCTTTGTGGAGCGAACTACCAATGAGAAGGGTCAAGTTGTTGATGTAGCTGATAAGCTCGGTTCGATTCTTGGATTCGGAATAAATGAGCCATGGATTCAGTACCTGTCAAACACCAAGTTTTACCGAGCAGATAGGGATAAGCTAAGAGTATTGTTTGCTTTCTTGGGAGAATGTTTGAAGTTGGTTGTGGCTGACAATGAATTAGGAAGTTTAAATCAGGCCTTGGAGGGTAAATATGTGGAGCCTGGTCCAGGTGGTGACCCCATTAGGAACCCAAAAGTTTTGCCAACAGGAAAGAATATTCATGCCCTGGACCCACAAGCTATTCCTACAACAGCAGCTATGCAAAGTGCCAAAATAGTGGTAGATAGGTTGATTGAGAGGCAAAAAGCTGATAATGGAGGAAAGTATCCTGAGACAATTGCACTTGTATTGTGGGGAACGGATAATATTAAGACTTATGGTGAATCCCTGGCCCAGGTCTTGTGGATGATCGGTGTGAGACCAGTGGCTGATACATTTGGCCGGGTCAACCGGGTGGAACCAGTTAGTCTTGAAGAGCTTGGCAGGCCAAGGATTGATGTTGTTGTTAATTGCTCTGGTGTGTTCAGAGATCTTTTCATCAATCAGGTATCAATCTTCTTGCTGTTCCTCTGGAGATGAAGTATCTTGTCTTCCTTTGATGTAGTTTGTTGCTCCATTGCTTTGCCTGTGTTCTAATTATTTCATTTGCAGATGAATCTCCTGGATAGAGCTGTGAAAATGGTTGCTGAATTAGATGAGCCAGTAGAGCAGAACTATGTGAGGAAGCACGCATTAGAACAAGCTCAAGCCCTGGGGATCGAAGTTCGAGAAGCAGCGACAAGGGTCTACTCCAATGCCTCAGGATCCTACTCCTCAAATATAAACCTTGCCGTGGAGAACTCTTCCTGGAATGATGAGAAGCAGCTTCAGGACATGTACCTTAGCCGGAAATCTTTCGCTTTTGACTGTGATGCTCCTGGTTCAGGCATGATGGAAAAAAGAAAGGTCTTTGAGATGGCTCTGAGCACTGCTGATGCCACATTCCAAAACCTTGATTCATCTGAAATTTCCCTCACCGATGTGAGTCACTACTTTGATTCAGACCCTACTAATCTGGTTCAAGGTCTAAGGAAAGATGGGAAGAAGCCAAGTGCCTACATTGCTGACACAACCACAGCCAACGCGCAGGTGAGAATTTATACGAATCTCCCATTTCCAATCTAAAATTCTTCTCCAGCCATATTGATTTTGCTCTAACCTTGTGAAAATATTGCTTTCAGGTCCGTACACTTTCTGAGACTGTGAGACTTGATGCACGAACCAAACTACTGAACCCCAAGTGGTATGAAGGAATGTTGTCTAGTGGCTATGAGGGTGTTCGTGAAATTGAGAAGAGACTCACTAACACTGTAGGGTGGAGTGCAACTTCAGGGCAAGTTGACAATTGGGTCTATGAAGAAGCCAACACAACGTTCATTCAAGATGAGGAAATGCTGAACAAGCTCATGAACACAAACCCTAACTCCTTTAGGAAGTTGGTTCAGACGTTCTTGGAAGCCAATGGGCGTGGCTATTGGGAAACTTCTGAACAGAACATTGAGAAGCTCAGGCAATTGTATTCTGAAGCGGAAGACAAAATCGAAGGAATTGACCGTTGAATTTTGCCCGAGATATTGAGAGGTTGAGGAGAATATACGACAGGGAAGAAATATGAAATTGCTGATTCATCATCCTTGCCATCTGTATTTGGAACCTTACTCCACCTCGGTGTTCATTATCAAGGATATCTTTTTGTATCATTCTGTTTCTCTTGCCTCTTTTCCCTGTTGTAAGTTAATTTATTTGTAGGGATCAATCAATGTGAAGTTGCAAACTCTTTCCCTTTGCAAACACAAGCTTCTGATTCAAAGTTAATCATCTTACAGTTACTCATATGTTTTGTTTGATGATTCCGTCCTTATAACACACTACAGAAGAGAGCAGAAAAATAATTAGTTAAACATGTCAGTATTGGAGATTAACCGCATTGTCAGATACATGTTACTTTGGCTTCAGCAACTAACATAAGAAATCATAACATCAAAACGAGCATTGCTACAAGAGAAGAAGGTTTCAATTGAGAGCTTGAGTTGGGACATTGGATACAAATGAATTCTCATATTACAGAATTTCGCAAAATAAGGGGGCAAAGAATTTAATACATTTCTTCCTCTTCGGAGCAAACAACCAAAAGAAATGAATTATACAAGGCAGATCTACAATGAAGGGAAAACTTGGAAGAAAATAGGGAAAAATAATCCCTTTCTAGAATTTTTCGTGAGGAAAAAACCTTTCGTAACGATTAACTGAGTGTAATATGTTTCTTTGCGTGCTCTCTCTCGTCTTTATAATATTCCTACCATCAAACTAACTCCATTAATAGGGGATCCCCTTCAGCCATTATTCTGATAAGCTTTATAAACTGTTGCTCGGTTGACACATTCCATGGATGAACAGCAGGTACTTCAGCAGAATAAAAAGTGGAGGAGTTTGTTGGGGTCTTATTCTTGTAGGTCATTGTGTTGAGAACAGAATCAAAATTCTGGGGAGAGTCTAAGGATATAAAGAACATAGGAATTGCAACCTTCTGATGGATCTCCAGATCGCCCACTAGGTTAATAAGCTCAACAAAGTCACCTACAAAGCGCTGAGGAATGTAGAATACCTCAGAGCTACATATTAGGACGTTCTTCTCACTTGTTAGAGTTTCTTTGTAATTGACTTGAAAGTGAACTGGCATTATGCTAACAACCTTCTGGACCATGCTTGCTTGTTTTGAAAACCAATCTGAGTTGTCATTGGTTGAAACTGTAGTCCAAGACTTCGATACCTGGAAGCCAATGAGTATGTCAAAGGGGAGATAAAGCTCTAATTAGTATGTCAAAGGGGAGATAAAGCTCTAATGGGGTTTCTAAAGATCAGCTAACAGAGGGGAAACTTCATCAACTAAAGTCATTAGGATAATTAGATAAGCATTTCTCGCAGAAGCAAAGTTCAAGTGACATAGGCCTTTTTTCTTAAAACTATTCTAAATTGAGTGGAAGGACTTTAAGGCAATCATCATCCAAAAATAAAACTTCCTAACTTGAGTGAAAGTAAACAAATCGGAATACCTTGCTAGTGATCCACAGCTTAGTTTTGTCAGCCTGTAGCAAGTTCCAATAGTTAAGAATGGTATTATCTTGCAGGAACAGAAATCCTTCAGCACTGCTGAATTGATCAAATATTTTAGGCAGATCCCTGAAAACAGAAGAGAAGTGAATTTATATTATGAAGAAAGATTAGCAGTCTAAATTCTGTACCATATCTCGATTTTAAGGCTTCTACCATCAATATCATAACATAAAAATTACAAGTCAGAATTTTATTTTAACAATATTATGTCTAATATTAGTATAATGCAAAACAATGAATTTACACCGCTGAACCTTGCTAGATCATTTTCTCCAATATTTCTTATCTTTACTTCAATAATAAAAATAACTATTAAGCCAAGTTTCCAAATCAGAACCTCAGTTGAGACATTAATGGATATTCAGCTCCCTAATGGATATAATTATAGCTATAATGAAGTAAGGGTATTTTATAAACTACACATTTGACGTCCAACGTATATTCGCATATTTCAAATAATTAGGATGTGCAATAGTCTAAAAATTAGAGACAAGTTTCTTGTGGTTTAACTTGCGTATTCATTGAATTATTATACTAGAGAACTTCGCCAGCTTCTAAATTTTCAGTGCAAATTCCAAAATATAAACCATATTTAAGAGAGAATGCAATTCAGGAGAGAAAGACACGCTACAACAGCAGTCATTAAATAACAATCAAATAACCTAGGTAACACGTGAAAGAGAAAGATATGGCTGAACTTACTTGTATGCTTTCTCCAAATGGCTCTCTGCTACAGCGAGATCGGCATCCTTCTTTTCAGACAAAATGACAACAGCTCTGAATATACGCCCATAAAGCAACCTCCACTCAAGAGCTGTACGCTCCACAGGGCCACTACAATACATGATAAGCACAACATTCCCAAAAGTTTTCCTCCAATTGATTAAATTAGCAATCTCATAATTTACCGTTCCTGTTTCCTCAACCCCAAGATGAACAGATGGCAACTTTTGTGGTATAAACTCCCTTCTATCACCATGACCAATATTTGCTCTTGGACGTCCCAATTCCAATGACATCAATCTTGGCTGCTGATACCCAACAGCGAGCAAATCCTGTAACCAAGCAGCGGTAAGCTTCACATCCCTATCTGTCCAAAAGCCCTCCTCAGCCATCATGTAGCTTAACTCCAAAACCTTCTCAAACAATCTATGTTTATTTGATGTCCATGAAATCAAGTACTTGATTAGACGCCCCGCATTCACATGAAGATCTTTCTCATGTGAGAATGGATAAGCCTCAACCCTATCATATCTATGAAGTGTAGGGGGATAAAATACAAGATAACCACCAATTTCCCAAAGAAGCCTCTGTCCCCAGTATCCTCTTATAACATCAGAAGCCATGGTGCTAACAGAAACTGGAAGCATCAAAGCCCAAAATGCTGAAGAATGGTACAATGTGTTAAAGGAATTAACAGGCGCCATCATACCTTGTGGCAGCGCCACTTTTGGGGCATGCTCATCAAACCGAACATCAAAAGCTTCAAAGTTGGACTTACGTGTATAATAAAACACGGAATCAACATCAGGAAGACCATTTGAAAGTCCCTGCTGTATAAACTGTTTTCCACTGAAGACCTCTGTGTAAAATTCTTCATGCCCAATTTCACCAACATTTTCCAATGGCATCCCTCTTGGCCAAACTGAACGCTGCCCGAAATGAATATATGGATTCACAACTGTTCGATTTGGATTGTCGTGGCTGTACTGTAATATAACCTCTTGCCTGGCCCCTTCCCCAATCAATTCTACATCAAAATGCTTACCTAAATCCCCATCAATTACATCACCCCTATTATCAGCATCGAAGATCTTTTTAGCGCCATGCTGAATAGCAAAGAGATAACCAACAGTTTTCCTAACATATGAATCATAAGGAAGATAATCCACTACCCGAAATCCCAAATTAGCTTGTTCCTCTAATGACAAAAAGATTGCACCTTTTAAGCTCCAATCCGACGGCGTTTTAGAGTTCCCCACAGCCAGCACTTGCCACCCCTTAAGCTTGACGAGAATGCGAAGTGAATCTGTGGGATAATTCGACACTGCGACGACGATCCACCGCTCTGATCGAAAATTTGCATATCTGGAAGTCTTATCCTTGATTGGAGCAATCGAATTCCAGTTAATATGCGGAAATTCGATCTTCTCGAGGTCTATGGCCTTTTTTTCGAAGCATAGCAGCGCAGCCGTGTCGCCAACGTTGCGGAGGAAAAATAATGCTGCGACAGTGACAATTAGGAGAAGGATTGCAATGATTTTGTAGAGATTCTCGGACACCCATGCGGAGCAATCGAGGTTTTTGGACTCAGAGAACCGATCTATAGAAAGCTTGTGTATAGTTCTCCCCAGGGGTTTAGAAGATTTAGGGGCTGCACGGTCTTGGACCAACATTGGATCCTACGAGACGAATCACCCGTCCTCCCACCAGACCAGCGCTTGATTCAGATCCCTCCTCAGTCCAATCTTGACTTCAGCCTAACTAAAACTTCGGAGTCTCACTTGATTCACCAACAGCGCAGACCAGAAATGAAACCACTGTTCAGAGACGCAGAAACTCACTTTGTCTGCAATTGCAACTCTTGCCGACAGGTGTGATTTGTGTGTGTGTGATTCCTTAGGCTTCAATACATCTGCAAGAAGTCTGGTGGGGTGGAAGACTCTGTCTTGTGCTGAGCCATCTCTTTCTTTTTTATGCTCAGAAATCTATATATCTATATATATATATATATATATATATAGATATATATTTATGGTTGGGTTAGACTGATTAGGTAATGCTATCGAATAATTAGCTGATATACAATAATATACAATTTGTCTGGTGGGCCTTGTATCGTCGGTTTCATGGTTCTGCTTGCTTCCAACACCAAGTTTCAATCTAACCTCTACATTTATCAGCCGATGCCTTCTAAACAAAGCCAGCTCGGACTTTGGTGCCCACTTGTCTTTTTTGATTTGTTAACAAGTCATTTTCATTTTAATTAATCCCTTTCTGGTTTCCGTGTGCAATGCATCATAAAGGAAGTTAGAATTTAGAAGACGTTAATGCCCTAATAGAAAGTTGATGGATTTATAATTAATAGTGTGGTTTCATTCCTTTCACTATATCGTCTTCGGGAAAGAGTGCATTCGACATTATCTGATCTAAGTATCAGGGAATGTGTTCTTTTTCATCATGAAAAGCGCCAAAACGGAGTTCTTCAAATGCAAGAAATGTCAGTGCACCCTGAACTTAAAGGTAGCTCTTGACTATTTTAATTACAGGACAATGTTAGCTAAATACGCTATGTCAATACGTAATATTTGGGAAAATGTTTATTATATATATAATTGTAATGAAAAAAATTTATTACACAAAAAAATACATGCAAATAATACTAAGTGCTCAATACCAAACAAGTTATAAAAATAATCTCCTTAAATGGAAAGCTTTTGATGATTTTACAATTTTTCACGGTCTACAAAATCATGGTGTACACTGAAGAAAAATAAAAAAGAAAACATTGATCAGTAATATGAAGAAATTTTAAATTAAACACTCAATGAAAATTCTAAGTAAAAGTTGAAAAAAATACAGAAACTATTGTAACTCATCGAGATAATTACAATGTCACAGTCCAGTATGAAAAACACAAGCTGTCAGTGGAAGATTTTAGGCTTGAACTGAAATATGCCCCAACGTGTAAAATAATATTAAGAAATTTATTTCAGAATAAAAGAACGTAACTACTTGCAATTTTTTTCTAGAGTATAAGTACAGGAAAAGCAGAAAAACACTGAATCATGTGAAATATTAAGTTCAAAAATCATGATAATCCAGCGAGGAGAGATAATGAAATCAGATCATTCAAGTAAACAATATCCGGAAACTTTTTTTTTTTTAAATTACCTATCCGGTTCAACGGAGTTTTATCTCGATTACATCCGAATCCGATCCGCATTACATACTTGACTATGATGGATGAGTTTCCCAATAAAAATTTTCTATATACTTGAGATCTCGTTTAAATAATATCAAATTATGTATCATTCAGACTAACATTAATTTCATTTGGACGCAGAGACAATGGATCAGTGCAGGGAATGAGGCCCATTTATTTGGCGTTTTATGGCCAGAATTATTCTTTATCCGTATAGAGGGACAAAATATAGTATTTGATTATACCAAAAAAGAAGAAGAAGAAATATCGTATTTGAGATCGGGTTTGAGATGGGACCCATATTAATGGTTTTCTATTTTTTATATAAAAATTTTTAGAAAAGATTTAGATTCCCTCACGATATAAAGGTAAGACGAAATTTCTGTTCTTCCTAAGCGATATTAATATCAGGTAAGGCAAACCGTGTATTATCCTCAAGCGTAAACTTAGGCACTTAAGAGTTAGAATGTCTCCCCAAGCGTTGCGACTAAAACTATAATAAAATAGTATATCTAGGAATCAAATACGTTCTAAATAATGGTATGTCTTATTCCTTCGCTAATTAAACCTATGATAGATTACATTAATATTTTTTTTTGTTGCCCACCCGGTTCACCGGAGCTTTGCCCTGACTACATCTGGATCCGACCCGCGTCGCGCGCCTAGCTATGGTGGGTGAGTCTCCCAACGGAGATTTTTTGTATTCGCCAAGGCTCGAACTCGAGACCTCGCTTAAGCGATACCGAGCCGCTTACCACTCGAACCAACCCCGTTGGTATATTACATTAATGTTCTTGCAACTTAAGCTGCTCGTAATTATGGATCGGGCTTACGCTTAGCCCAATTCAATTTCCTTCATTTGTATCGTACAACAAAAGGCCATCCCATGCATGCCTCAGGTTCCTCTTTCAAGCCACACACGCATCCGCGAACCACAAGCGTAGGCCGTTGAGGATAGAGAGAAATTTGAAAAGAGTTTAATAAACCCGCCAAATTAAAATTGGAAAACAGAGGCATAGAGCTTCTGAAACGAACAATGTTAGTGTCACCGTTTCCGAGTTCGCAAGAACAAACGGTTGCTTCTGCTTTGCTTCTTCTCTCAGATCCGCCTCCATCTTCCTCTCCCTCACTTTCTCCTGCAAGGTAGTCGAGCTACGTAGAGCTCTCCAATTATATTTTCAATCTAATTTGCTCTTGCTTTTTGCATCTGCATTTAATTCTATTTGCTCCACAGGTTTGATGTTGATGATCCGAGAGATTCGCCGCCAGAGAGAAGCAGAAACAAGAGCTGCAGAGATGATAGCTTCGTGTCGAGTGGTTCCAATATGTCGTCGTCGTCGCTCGTCAGCGACGATGGATCGTCGGAGAAGATCAGAGGTCGTAGGATCAGGTTCTTCTCTGCCGTCGCTCGTTATCGTCGGATGAAGTTCAAGGTCCGGAACTTTTGATCTCAGATTTATATTTACTTCTTCGGTAGAATTCTCATTCATTCTCTGTTCTGATCCGTTTTCTGTGCGTTGTGAATATTTTACTTCTGTTCCCGGGTAGGCAGAACAATTTCTTGAATAGTCTGATCTCACTTTTCTGTCCTGACTCAATAGTTATGAAGTTCATATTCAAGTGCTTTTTACTTTTTGTTTACCTTGATATATTGCAATCAGTCACTTGCTTAGGCGAGATATATACTTGGTTTTGTCGCAGAATTTTTTCTCTTAGCCTTGCGTAATATTTGATTGTTGCAAATCAGGCCATAGTTTTTCTTCCACTGATTCAGTATCATTAGTATCTCGGTTCTCTTTTCATATGAACATAATCTTACTTCCTGATGAATTTCGAAATTTTAATGTGTATATATAGTCGAATACATCTTTCCTCGCGCAAGTTATGGGTCAAATATATACTTTCCATTACATAATTGCCATCGAAGACTCTGGAGTTTGGACTCTCGGTAGCGGCGAAATTCGTCGCAAAGCTCTTCTTTGTAACTTTTTAGAGTTTTTAAAGATTAGTTTACGATGTTTTTAATATGAGCGCACTGAGGTTCTTTGAATTATTATCTCAGAGTGCGAGGAAGAGTCGATCGAAGATCATGTGGGTCTCCAACGAAGACGTCCCGAAACCAAACGCCAGTATGGCATCAAAGGTGACCGAGTATACAGCTGACGCATCCTCCTGCTTGTCAAGCGGTTCCAGCGGGATCTCTAGCGCGCGAAGCTATATAAACCGAACAAGACGCGGGAAAATTGTTGGAACTCTGAAAAGCAATCACGCGCAGCATGCAAAGAAAAAGCACGTTACCAGTTCCGCTTATATGCGCCGCCGAGCTGAAGCCATTTTGAAGATGCTTTCTAGTGCAGATTCCTCTGAAGTGAGGATCCGCCAACTCCTCGGCGACAGCCCTGACACCAGCAAAGCTCTCCGAATGTAATCTCTCTCCCTACCACTCTCTCTCTGTAGTATGTATGCATTGTACACACATATCACAAATAAACATACGCAGCCGCAGCTAGCCACACGCATATTTACAGTATACACTGACAAAGAACATAATTCAGTCTGACTTTCATTTTGAGAAAAGAAATTTGGACCTGACATCTCATGATAACCTGGTAATTTTTGTTTATACCCCACGGTCTTTTATAGACAAATTAGTGAATTATGGAACTTGTTTTAAATCGAGAAAGGGTTGGCATTAGCGTAGTGATTAGTTTCAGAACCCCCCAGATCGTACTTCCACTGTAGTCAAAATAAGCATCTCTGTCTACGTGTACAAATTCTCTTTGATTTGGCGATCTCTACCTGGCATATATACTGATAAATTGTACTAAATATGAATTGTCTGAAGGCTTCTGAGGCTACAAGCGGTGAAAAGATCGGGCTCAGGTGGGCGTCAGGACCCCTATATTTACAAGGTACGTATGAGTACAACACCACGTCTTTTTCCTCTTGTAGTATAATTTTATATTGCTTTGTTTAATTGCTGATGCTAGATCTTGCTGCATGATAACGCTATTCTTACCTCAGGACTATTCACTTCTGTTCGACTTTTGTGATATTTTTTTGGCAGATAGCTGAATAAGGTTCTCATATAGTAGAGGCTTATATATATTCGTGAAGATTCAAGTATCCTGATACAAATACCATAGAAAATCAACTAAATTTCGGTATATTACGGAGTATGGTTATAAATAGTAACGTAGATGAAGGGAAAAGATAGAATTACAGGTTTCCCATGTCCATAAACATAGTCTCAACAGCCTTTAAAATGGATTGGATTTCTTGTTATCCTCATTATCCATGTCTAGCATATACATCTAAAAAATGAAAAATTGAACAGGTAAGGATGAGAATGCATCTCTCGAGTATTATTATGGATGCTGATGAATTATCACAACTGATTCATGTGTACTTGGGAACAAAAAATATTGAAGATATTTTGGTATGGTAATATAATGTGATGTCATTATTGTAAATTCCTTAAATTTTTATCAATGAGCTTTTCAGCAGGAAAAAATTTGGCTCAATTTTCAACAATTTTACCTTGAACTAAATAAGGAGGTTAACCCGCATGTAAAGGCGACTTCCATGCACAACGGACACGTATGTCTGTCTCTAGTCTTGAGCGAACGACTTGCAAAGTGTGTCAAACATTTCGACTAAACTACTCTTTATGCGGCAGAAATTCGATCTATTGATCCAATGGCGAACTGTCAGAAGGATGAAACTTACAGTTTCGTTTAAACGGGTAAAAATATACTGACACGCCATTATCAGCTTGAGATTATTCATATAACTGTCTGCCCTTTTAAATCGGACACTCGAGAATTTTAGGAGGGAACTTCTTTTTCATGCTGATATGAGAAGGCTGGGTATTTTCAATCTTCCAGAATCATCATCCCAAAATAATAGGCAACGCAGTTTCACAATCCTAGTCCTGATCCAACTTTCTATAACTTCACCTGACCCGAAAATCCTTTAAATGAACCATACAGAGGCTGAGATTTTCTAAAACTGAAAATATCATCTATTTTAGTTGGCTGTGGATGCGAAGCTTCTGCTTTAAAATCCGATGAATGAAGGTTCCCATATACTCGAACACTTAATGTCCTCTTTCGTGATGCACCGACTTTAATATATTCATTGAAGAAATCCACAAGTTGTTGAAGAGTGAGCTGCTTTAACTCTGCAATCTGTTACAAAAACACTCAAGAGAATCACCACTTCAGCAATGCTACATTGCTTATATCCATTTTCCAGCCCCAAGAAGGGTAATATCCATTTTTTTGGGGAGAGTTATACCGAAAGACCACTTCACAAATTTTTTGCTCTTAATGGCCACTAATGGTAAATACTCATTGTTACGCTTGTAAATTTAAGTTGTTTGAGTGGTAAATAGTGTTAAATATCTTTAGTTGTAAATTTGTGTTATGTAAATGCTACATTTGAGAGCATTCTTAATAATTAACTTGCGAATTTGGTCCTTCAATATAATTCTCCCATACTTTTGTCCATAAATTCATGATTCTTGACCTAATATGAGTGTTCTAATCAACTCATCCAGATAAGATTCTAGGAGACCTTTTCCCCGAATAAGCTTTCCTTTATTCGCCTTTTATTTAGAGGGGGAAAAAGCGAACTGGGGAAATAAGGGAACAAAAATAAAGAATACATATAAAAATATATAATATATTCCAGTAATACCTCAAAGTCTCTCCTATCAAATTTCAGAGTTCCATCATTAATCTCTCGCCAGTAAAATGCTGACTCCTCTCGCAGGTTCTTGTGTCTCTCAAGCTTCACCTCTATCAATGCGTTTACATGCCCCTAAATAAGCATTTCAGAAATCAATTATAGTTCAAACACAATCATTTCTATTTAAGTTTCACTACAAAAATACCAAAGGTTCAAACCTTGAATTCTTCAACCGACATCTCAAGAAGTTTTTTCTCAAACATCTCGAGAAATGCCTCAACTCTCTTATCAATGTCTCCAGGACCCTGTCATGCAAACAAAATGATAGTATTAATCAACGGAGTCTGAAGTATCAATTATCAGATATTACTTCTATATACCTTCACAGTGGATTGGATGATAAATTGCACTCCCCGTATTCCTGAATCATTCCTACACATTTTGAAGACTAAAGTGAAAAACAAGGAGCAGGTCTTTCGTGTTGAGTAGGATACTGGGGACAGTACAGCCCAACTCACCTCTGCATGAGCACAGTAATGTATCCAAGCTGTTCAACTGATCGAAGCTGGTGAAAAGCTGGTTGCTTTGCAATAAGCGCAAAAAGCTGAAGTTTAACATTCATCTTAAAGTCATCAGGACCAACCTGCAAGTTAATCATGAGGGTTACATAATCAACTTAAGGTATACAGCTCCAAACAATTTGTCTAATCAAATAAATAGACCGATTGAGGATGTACCTGTATATAGTGCACAAGAGCAGAATTCTCGTCATTTGGATTGAGACATTCTGAAGGGTAAAAATAATTCATACCGCTTTCGAGCTTAACAACCCGATTTGTCAAATGCTGAGATGGGAATAAAGGTTTGCAGAGAGAGTTTTCAGACTTAAAGAGAGTATCTTCTATGTGCCTAACCATTGAGTCTGCTTCATTGTTTTCAATGTTTCCTATAAAGATATGTTGATTAGGTGATTTATCCAATTTTCTAAATATAAAGATGAGCAACTCATCAACATTTGAACCATAATTACCTGCTATATAAAACTCTAAAAAGGTCCTTGAGAGCATCAATGGTACAAATTTAACAAGATCCTCTGCTTGAAGATGTGGAAGTACTTCAAGCCCTTCTATCCATGGCCAGGTATTATCTTGCAATATCAATGAGCAATAATACATAGCTTGTTGATAGGGTTGTTGATACTTGAAATTTTCGTACTCCTTAGTAACCATTTCCTGATAAAATGGTAAAAGAAAGTATTATATAATCCCTCTAAAAGTATATACAATAATCAACCTGGTTAAAATTACAAATCAAATATTAACCAGAGTTCTAGCTATAACATTCTTTCATAATTTGATAAAATGTTTAATCAGGCATATTTTTATTAAAAAAAATTATAGAAGCAAGCTGCTCTATGATTAACAAAATAAAAAGGTTCACTTAAGTCCATTAAGGTCAAAGATTAATGAAGTAAAGCTCATATGAGAAAAGAACCCCAGGTTTACCTTAATAACTAGGAACCTGTCCTCCTTCACTGTGAATGTTGCGATCTTTTCAATTATAGTTTCAAGTAGAATTCTTAGTTTGTGATTATAACCAAGGAGGGTCACCTGAGAAAACATGATATATAAATGATATGCATGGAAACAAGGGACACGTTGATGGATAAAGGAATATAGGCAAATATGTGACAGTAATGCTTGTCAAATGAATCATATCATATCAGGCAACCTCAATTCCTGTTCTTAATTAACATTTGATGGGTGCAAAAATGAGGTGACGAATTCTTCACCAAAAGCTCTCTATTGATGTGAGAAAGTCAACCCACCTAAGTACCTCACAATACATCTTTTTCTACCTCGAATGGTAGAGATCCTAATAGCTACATTGCAATACTTTACTCGAAGACACTTAATTCAACTTTTTAGTTAAAACCCTTCGTAGGTAGAAAACTTGACCATTAGATTGAGTGAAGACTCTTGCAACTTATGTTTCAACAATATCCTTCCTTAATCAGATTGTTGATTATTTAATATAAGCATGTTATCGTGCATTTAAACCCTCATTTCTGTTTCTACCACTACCTTTAAACCTTAAAATATCGTATATTATTTTCATAGATCATAATGTGTAAAATACAAACTCGCAATTAAATGCACGTTAAAGAAGAAAAATGCATGTGGAGATTTGAAGGATTGAAAGTAGAGGAAAATAAAGCCTCAATATTATTAATCCTTGAATGAATGAGAATACAAATAAGCCTTTATATAGGCAAAAATATAAGCTAATAGGATAAACCTAGAATCTATCATAATCATAATATCTCAGATTTATTCTTCTAAGATATGATAATTTAATATTCAAATCTGATCCTAACTAACAAAATATAATATTAATTAATAATTAATTCTAAAATAATGCATCTCAACACTCCCCCTCAAGCTAGATCTACAGCTTGAATATTTGTATTTCTCAACACTCTCCCTCAAGCTGGGAGGTAGCTTGGACGTGAGCAGCATCATTATAGAAGAACCAGAACTTTGAATCCTTAAACCAGAAGTGACCAATGAACTGAAGTTGATTGAATCTTTGTAGACATGCCGAAATTATAGGGAGAGAGAGGATTTGTAGGGATTAGAATCATACTGATTTGATTTTATCATTCATTATTACTTAATGTATTCCCTGAATATCAGGCTCCACATTAAAGCCTTGATTTCAGACATTCATGTATATAACCGTGTATAGACCATGAATGAAAAGCAGAACAGTTGTTCCATTACAGAAACTTACATGGTATCAGAGGCACGGTAAGATCCTTGCTTGTATCAATGGAGTCACAGGGTCGGACAGAGGGAGTTTCCAAGTATGGGTCCTCGAAGACTGTCACTGTTGAAGGGACGACGACGCTGCTCGTGTCAGAAAAGCTCACCAGAGACAACTACATGGAATGGACACAGTCAATGAAACTGGCCATTGATAGTCAAGATAAACTCGACTACATTACTAGAGACGTACCGACCTTCGGCAATGCTCAAATGGAGAGGTAATGGAAGTCCGACACTTCCTTGGTTTCATCGTGGCTAATCAACGCGATGGCTCCAGGAATTAAGAAAAGCTACATGTTTCTCCTTTCGGCGAAAGCTATCTGGGACGCGGTCAGAGATTCCTACGGCAACAAGGCAAATGCTTCGGTGATCTTCGACGTATGCTCTCAGTTATGGCAGACGAAGCAGGGGATGCGGTCGTTGAACGAATACTGGTTGGAGAAAACGGCGCTTTGGCAGGAACTCGATCAACTCAAGGATCGTGTCTGGAAGTATGCCAACGATGCTACCGAAAGCAAGAAAGAACTGGAGGAGGAACGTCTCTTCGAGCTGCTCACGACGTGCGGGGTCGGATACTTGCCCATGAACCGCTTCCGTCAGTCCGTGATGCTTTCACAATTCTGAGGTATGAGGAGTCGCGTCGGAGAGTCATGCTTTGCGCCGCAGAAACGTCGCCGAACTCTTCAAACCCGTCGCTGAACCCTTCAAACCTCTCTCAGATGAATCCAGTTGAGGCTTCTGGACTTGCTGCTCGGACCATGGCCCAACGGAATATGACTCGGCCCACTTGTGATCATTGTTGGATGTTTAACATATGATCATACAATCATGGTAACCTACTTAGATTTATACACTCATCTAACCTCACTTGAGAGAGGTAGACTAATCCCATAACCTATGAGATTTTGTGGAAAGAGACCCAAATTATCCTCTTCCATCGCAACCCAGGTCAAAAAAGCTTAACCAGATGTCACACCAGGGACAAATAATCAACTAGCATCTAAGCTAAGAACAATATATTAGAGAGAGCAATAGCCACACTAGGGGCTTTGTCACAGAAAATACCAAACACAAAGGCATTACACGAGATATTATATGATATGATATATAGCCGATTAGTATTAGAAGCACTTAATCAAAATAAATATAGCGACCAAAGGCCACTCTAGGGACCAATCAGCAAGAAAATATTAACCAAGGTGCCAAAGTTGTCTCACAGGGACAAAAGGGATCGTGAATCGAACAAAACAAAGATGACCCAACCTGAAAACGTCGAACTAGAGTGCAAAACTACTAGGAGTCCGTAAAAGGATCAGTAACAAAAGTGAAAGTAGCCGGACAACGACTAAACAAAAGAATTAGATTACCCAATTACCGGAGCTTCACCGGGAGCTCCGTAAGACCCAATATTCAAACAAGTAGAAGAATACCACTCCATGGGTCAAAACAATAACCAAAATTGTCTAAAAAATAGAAACTCCAAGTCACAGCAGGGGCAACGTGACGGAGAGCAGAACTCGTCTGAATGCTGAAGGCTATCAAAGCTGTTTCACAGGAACAGCGAGACCGTCGAGAGGGCAGAAGTGCAAGGGTTCAATTTTTTGAATTCTAACTCCACCCCAGCTTCATGCACACGTGTCGAAGAATAATATTCAGCCAACTACTACACAACCATGCCACCAACAAAGAGAAGAGAGGAGTTCGGATACACTGATACACTCAAGGAGGCAGCAAGGCAATAGAAGGGTTCAAACATACCACCCACTCGTTGGCCCATCAAAAGGTTCTTCTTCACACACATACACGGCAGCGTCTTACAGAACAGAGGAAGGAGAAGAGAAATCCGACAATTGCAGCACCCGCAGTAGCGAAGGACGAAATCTTGCACCCTCAAAACAAACATACTAGAGGAAAGAAGAGGAAGAGCTGAAACTTAGCACATGCAAACATAGCAGTGACGATCAAAACATGGGAAGGAGAAGAGCCAAAATCTGACGTCATTCACTGGTCGTTCACCGGCAGAGGACCAAGCTCCTGCCTCTTGAATCTGACGCTCAACCAGGAGAGAGGGGGGGAAATGCCAGGAATTGTGCCTGCTTTGATACCATGTGGAGATTTGAAGAATTGAAAGTAGAGGAAAATAAAGCCTTAAAATATTATTAATCCTTAAATGAATGAGAATACAAATAAGCCTTTATATAGGCAAAAATATACCTAATAGGATAAACCTAGAATCTATCATAATCATAATATCTCAGATTTATTCTTCTAAGATATGATAATTTAATATACAAATCTGATCCTAACTAACAAAATATAATATTAATTAATTAATAATTAACTCTAAACAAATGCATCTCAACAATGCAAAAGCAAACTGATATGGACCAAGGTAGTATGCCAACTTAAATCACATTTGAAGCAGTATGGCTACTCAATAGGCACTTAAGTAGGGTGGTTTTCCTATCTAAATAGTTAGTCTTTGGGGTATAATTTACCCTAATGCTTAGATGCTTACCATTTGGCATCAAAGATGGTGGCTAACACCTTTGAAAGGCTACATGTAGAGTGTTCTGACCCAAGGAAGGTCAAGTGAAGTGTCACACCATCAAAACATTGACTTTCATGTTTGACCTATTGATAAGGATGTGGGATCCCTAAGTCTCACATTAAGTAATACAGAATGCAGCATGTAATAATTATGATGGTTTTTCCATCCCAATAGTTAGCTTCTGAGACAAGATTTCCTACCCCATTTCAATGTCAATAATATAAATAAATTCTTAAATTAAAAAACAAATTACACTAAACAATAATACCTGAAAACCACTATCCGTGTGGCTTATGCCGTAATACAAACCAGCTACTTGAGCATAGTAAGCTGAAAAAAGAGATCCAGTAAGAACTTCTTCCATTTATGGTTAGCATCTAGGAATAACAATTCAAGCAGAAAAAAGCTCTATAAAAGGTGCAGTTGTTTGAGAAACCAACAAAACAAACCATAGTCATTCAAGTAGTCCATCAATAATCGTGTGAAAATATCACTCAAAACTTCAGCTTCAGGGGAATTTCCAGCATATGGACAATTGAAATCTATCTTTACAAAAGCCTTGGGAGTAGAAAACATGGTATCTGGCTTGTACCATAAAGCTGAATATGATGACCTGCTTAATAGAATTGGAAACTTGACCTGTTTCAAAAGATAAATATTTCAAATAAAATTAAAATGCCGATAATCATATTTATGTTACGTTAAATCACAACTTATGTTGTACCTTCTCTTGCACAATCTTAAGTGACAAGTCAGTAGGAATGAATATGTTAGGTGCTGGAAGATGCAGATTTTCCTTGGGAGCAGATAGCACCCATTCCTGAAGGTACAAAATCATAAGGGACTAACAACTTCAAACTTTTTACACGATAATACTACTACATAAAAAGGCCTAACAAACTCCCTTGAATAATAAAGACACAAATAAAATTAGTTTAGTCCAAAAATTTCGCACGGTTGCTCATAGAAACACAGACCTGAATTGTGGAAGTAGTAATGCTTTCAATGGAATATGCGGTTCCATACCATGGTTCCACCTTATCAGTGTGCCCTTCGAAGTTTTTTTATTCCCAAAATATTCTGCATGGCAGGGAACAAATCAGTTTGACAACAATCTTAACAAAATTATGACCACATCCTTAAAAGCACAATGACCATAAGTACTTACAACAACAAAAAAGAAAGATCTTTTTCAACAAAAACTGAAACATGAATGAATGAGATTGTCATTTGAACTAGCAAACACAAGTTAAATGGTTTTTAAAATTCAAGAAATCTGTTTTAATTTCCCAGTATATTGAGTTCAATCAGGAGTTAATGGATTGCAAAACAGGCATCATGAAACTACTTGGCTAGTATCCAAATCATACCGTCACAATGTAAGCCATGTTCAAGTGAATTTCATCAGTTATAGAATTTATTTTCTAATCACAATTCACTGATTATATCCACAGCATTGAGCTTTCGTTTAGTCTTCTATCACAAAACAATTAATCATTCTCCCCATAATAATTTTCAGTTTTCACTTATGGTATAGATCAACCTTCATTGCTTTTTCTATAAATTTTCTTCCACTAATATAATCATTGCTCAATTAAGTGAATTAGCAATTAACAATTGATATTTAAACGTCAAAATGCATTTCTCACAATATAAACAGTATATAAATTATCAATTAGCTTTACTAAACGAGGAATCTGCCACCACAAATAAATGGAACAATTCCAAGTTAATACAAAAACCCAGGAATCTTTCCGCCTGACTTGAAAAGATTCGGTTAATCTGATATAACATTAGTTTGAATTATATACAATGCTAACTCAATTCTAGTGTACTTACCGAACATTGTTTGGAGAAAGCTGATTCAGCACCATCTGGATAACACTTGGGCAAAATTTAGATGGCAGAGATGACCCTACTAACCAATCTTTGGGGGGATATAACTGTATGGCAACAAAATGTATCAATAAGAAGATTTCCATGAAAGTACTTCATGAAAACCATACGCATATTTGATAGGATTTTACCTGCATATTTGATGCTATATTAACTACATAGCTAATTGGAGGAGTCTTGTCCTGATAATGGAATTTGGTCTCACAAACAGCTGAAAGCTTCAAGAACAAGTTCAATTATATCAGAATCTTTTCAAATGGATTTAAAACCATAAAGAAAACAGGCATACTGTACATATTCATTCCTTATCAAAATGAAATACCTCATCAAATATCCATTTGCAAACACCAGAGTGCTGTAGAAGTTCAATGTATTTGAATAACAACCCTATAATGTCTTGTATGTGATCTAAATATCAAACATAAAGATGTCAATAAATTTACAAAATCCAGAAATCAATATATCTCACACCTAGGATTCGTTCAGTAATTTGAAAAAACAAAATGACAGCTTGCAACTTCCTCAGTGAAGAGACATTCTGAATATTTATAAGTAAAAATGACAATGACAAAAGTGATAGAAAGATATGTACAGCACGACAGATAAAGAGAAGGGAGGGGGAAAAAATCTAACCATGACCAGCATCAGTAAGATCAATTACAACTGTAAAGAAAGAAAAGTTCAAATTCCAATCTGATTCGCCTGCAGACAAGCCCGTTGCCCATCCTGCAAACAGAATCCTTTCATAAAATCACACGGCTCATAAGATATAAAAGCTAAAATGTATAAGATACAACGGAATCCTTATCTCAATATACTTTATCTTAATTTTGAATCAAGCAAAGTGACGTTATCAGAAAATTAACTGTAGGATGCGTAAGGGATGCATAAAACCCACCCAGTGTTTTCAAGATGTAATATAACGATCCTTCTCCCTCATGGCCAATAAGATGACCAAGATACCTGCATGGCCCTTCTGTGTAGTAACGAATCTCAGGGGTGACTGGCCATACAATTCTCAATTTATGACCTTGTTTGATTGGGACAGTTTTGACAAGAATCTAACACAAGGACGGTTCAGAACAAGCATTAACATAAATGCTGAAGCAGTCAAGAAATATTTAATCAGCAACAGTGCAACTATACCTGCAGATGGTCTGATTTGCATGGCTGACCAGGAGAGCAGAAATAACTTCGGTCAATATTTCGAATATCCGAGAATTTCTCTTCCACCAGATTTTGAATTTTATTGAGGCTTTCTAAAAATATCCAGGCGTAAATAATAGTATTTAGAGCCATTTCAAGAAAAGCAGAGAGCTTCTATCTGATACAAGAAAAGATCTAATAGTACCGTTTGTATATACAACTAGATGCATCAAATTGGCTGAATAGTTTTCTTCATGGAACTTGATAAGCTCATTCCTTGTGTCCACTCCTCTTTCTTTTGGTCGAACTTCCAAAGTGTCCCAGTTCCCTATACAAATCACAATCATTTGAAAGCATTACATTATGGTTACAGCAAGATGAAGATAGTAATCACTAAACTTTTCAAAAATATTACAGCTTATTATGGACAGAAAAATTCTTCTATGATGAACTAGAGCAAAATTAAGCATGCTGATATAAAATTTTAAGCAGCCATGTCAAGAAAGCATAACTATGAGATAAAGTACCAATGCACACGAAAGTGAACATAATTGTTCATTTAAAATTTCAAATCAGAATTATACTGAAAAATCACAATGGAACTACAATATTGTTTTAGATCCTCGTGTATCATCTAGAAATATCCTCCAGTTGATTCAAGAGATCAACAAACATAGATGAGAGGCAGAAAGAAATGAAGAAAATAAATTCTGCATAACCATTTCCATCATTAGAATCCCATGTATCAATTTATAGTGACAATGCAGAAAGAGAACAATATAACAACAACAACAACAACAAAGCCTTATCCCATTAAATGGGGTCGGCTACATGGATCATACGACGCCATTGTGCTCTATCAAAAACTGAATTTTTTGTTAAGTTATTGACCAGGAGATCCCGCTCAATGACCTCGTTGAGCGTTTTCTTTGGCCTTCCTCTATTCCTTTTAACCGGGCTCCATACGATTTGATCCACCCTCCTCACTGGCGCATCCCTTGGCCTTCTTTGTACGTGTCCAAACCACCTAAGACGGTTCTCTACCATTTTCTCAAAGGAGAAAAATTAATCCCGCTTTTATATTCTTTTTCTCTTTTATTAATTCACAATGTTGAAAAGGACCTACTTGAAGCAAAAGCATTGCTGCATGGGAATTCTAGGTATGAAACAGGCAAGACCAAAACACAATTGGTGAAGGTGCTCTACCAATAAGAAGAAAGTTTTCTCCACATGCATTCCCATCAAAAGGAAGAATGAAGGGAAAAAACCATTTATTGAAAAAACATCCAATAAAAAGCAACAATTCAAATTTTAGTAGAATTAAAAATAGAAGAAATCAAATACTAACCTGTACTGAATTTATGAAACGGATGGTCCTCAGAACTGAGATGCTTCTGAAGCTGAACAGATTGCAATATTTCATGCAGGGGGAGAGAGGGTTACAAAAAACTGACTTGAGATGCTACTAATAATAAAATATTTCATATATCTCATAATAAAATAAAATTTTGATTTTGCTTTTCTTCTATGCACCCCTACAGACTTGTAAAGGCAAGAATAGTTACCTGGTTCATTCTCCAAGCATCAGATAATAAGTTCTTCTGGTTTTCTGTGAAAATGAGCAAGGAAGAGTACAGAGATAAGAAGGTAGGGGGGAAAGCTTGAGATATTGGACAATAGTATAAAATATTGACTAACCAGAGTCAACAGCTTTAATTTCCCTTGCGGTAGCATCGGCGGACATCAATGGTTTAATGAAGAACTGAGCAAACCTGACAGACAAACCATGGCCAAACATCATATCTTCTCTAAGAAAATTATCATAAGAAATAAGAAATGAAGGAAACCGCAACCCTGGGATCTACCTGTCTAAAGCCTCTTCAAAAGCATCAGTGTTAACATCAAAGTAATAATTGGTGTGCTCAGACGATGTAAAAGCATTGGTGCTTCCTCCATACTGTGTTAAGAAGACAGACCACAGCGATGACAAAACTACAGTGATTAGCAAACAATTGGAAAAGCAACTCTGAAGGATGAAGTCACATGACTTCCAAATAATATAATGAAGGTTTGTACTCTAGAAATTTCCACCACTTAAAAAAATGTCATTAGAAGAGTTAAATGATAAAAAGGACCAAGGCAACACCACGCACACAAAAAAGGCACCAGTTAGGCATATTAATGAAACAAATTATGAAATTTAACTTAATTTTTGAGTTGAAGTAGTCAATAACATGAGATCAGAGCCTCTTTGACCAAATTGTCAAATGTTAATTGCCAATACTCACCAATTAAAAGCATAAACTTGCCTTTCAATTCATCATTTTATAATTTTAAATCGTCAATAGAAATTAATACGCTGACCAAGGAAATGCAATGAGTTCATCATTATATCAAGGCTTCCCATAAAGTAATAGTAGCTCTACAGAATTATACAGTCTCAGGAATCTTAAAACTATGGCAGCATTTACCTCAGTAATATACTTGGAGTAGCTATCTTCTACTGGGTATTTTTCACTGGCATAAAACAGCATGTGCTCTGTAAGCAACAAAATCAACTGATCATCAAGTTATAATTTTTCAAATAAGTAATATTTCAATCCCGTCCTTAGATAAATCCCCAGTAAAGGTGAGTAACCTACTGTTAAAATATAAATTAAGTTCTTGTTGACCAGTTTAGGTCTATTTTTCTCCTCGTTTCTTGCCTAGCAGCTAAGGTGGTAAGTCATTTATGGTTAAAGTTAACCTGACAATAGCTGTCTAACATCAAAGCCAATTACTAGTTATTCGGGTCAAAAGTAATTTTAAAATATACTCCAAAGATTCACCTACGTCCTAACTCAAGACCCCACTCCACTTTGCATAATATTTTGACCAAAGTATCTCTATTATTGCACATATTAAGATAAATTTTAATCAAGGAGTAATTCTAATACACAATACACAAGATTAAAGAGGGTAGTTTTAAAAAACTAAAATAAATTTGTAACAAATAACTAACTTAAATAATTTTCTTCATCTCCATAAATTAGTTATTTAATTTTTATATTTTATATTAAACAGGTAGGATTAGAACACCCCATTTGTTCAAAAACGAAGTATTAGAACACACCATTCTCTAATAATATTGATTAATTTTATAAACGTAAACTGACTATGACGCCCAAGTCAAACTTTACCGAGGAAATGGGCAAGGCCTTCAAGACCGTCTGGATCACTGAAGGAGCCGACAGCGACGTCCATGGAAGCAGCGCACTGAAAAAATAACAGAAGCAATATTAAAAACTAAATTGAATTAAAAACAAAACGCAGTGTCGGGAGATAATTCAACCTTATCGCTGTCAGGATCACTGATAAGAAGTACTTCAAGCGAATTCCGGAGAACGATTCTTCTGTAATCCCTCTTGTCCGAGCGAGCTTTAAAAATCTCTACATCTTCCTTTCCCACCGCCATCGTCAGTTTCTAAACACTCCTTTCCTTTCTTCTCTTCTGTCCCTTCCTCTCAATCGTAAGAGAGAAAGATGCAGCAGTGTGGATGGCAACGTTTTGGCTTTTGCAACTCTGCAACCCTGCCTTCTCTACTATCCCTTCAGTACTCAGATCTTAGGCGCTTGAACAGTATAAGTCCCTCGTTTTCCGTTTCATCATCGGCTGTAGGGGTGTTCATAAAGCCCGCGGCCCGGTATGCCCACCCGAGCCCGCGAAAAAATAGCCCTGCCCAGCCCGATAAATATAGGGCAGGGCTGGGCATCGGGCTGCAAAATACAGCCCATGCTTTTTTCGGGCTGGGCACCGGGTAGGGGGGTTGCCCTGCCCTGCCCTGCCCATGAGCGCCCATTTTTTTTATTTTTTTTTATTTTCTCCGTAGATGCTACATTTAGAAGGGAGAATATGATAGTTACTGGTGACTAAAGGGTCATTTTAGAAATATAAGTAGTTAAGTATGTAAGTTGTATCTTTTAATATTTATAACTACATTAATTTTTTTAACTTTATTAATCATAATATCATTACATTATAAATTATAATTATTTATTTTATTTTTTTAGATACTTCATCCTTGTCAACATTTAGGAAATTGATGTAAAGTTGTAATTATAAACTACTTAGACTTCAAGGTTTTTTTATATGCAATGAATTTCAAGACTTTAATTATTATCTTTTTATTACCTTATTTTTAGTGGATTATAGATATTATTTAACTCTTGAAGACATATGAATATAATATTATTTTAGAAGTTTATAATTGCAAATTTTTTTCACAACATGAGCATGGCATCACAACTTGGGCATGCCCAGCCCACCCACGCCCAGCTCGCCCATGCCCAGAACAAAATAGTTAGGGCTTTTACCGGGCAGGGCCGGGCATCGGGCTGCAAAATGCAGCCCATGCTTTTTCTGGGCAGGGCACCGGGCAGGGGGGTCGCCCTGCCCAGCCCTGCCCATGAACACCCCTAATCGGCCGCAACTGAAACTTTTCTGATTGTCGTTGGCGTGGTGGATGAGGCACTTTTTTTATATTTTAATTAAATATGTTATATCATTTTAAAAATTCAAGTCTAATATATCAAAATACCCCATTTTGCCCTATTTTACATGTTTGTCGATATTCGTCTGAACGGCCATCCGTTTATTTTGGTACGGCCATGAGTTCGATCAGCTTTAACTTCATACGTGGTGGAAGTATACTTGATAAATGACTAAAACAATAAAACTTCAACTGCTGTGAATATTAAAATATAGATATCTATTTTTATATTTTTTTTTAATTTTTTTAAGTTATTATTCTTTTATTAATTATTAGACTTTTTTTTTTAATTTTTTTAGGTCATTACTCCTCCATTAATTATTAGACTCTTCCTCTTCAACTTCTCATATAAGACTATATCTATAAATAAGGTATGTCATTTGTGTTGTATTAAAAAGTAGAAGAATATAAGATACTTCTCTCATTTTTTTTTATCTTTATTTTTTCTCTTCTCCTAATCTTATTGTTAATTTTATAATCACGACTGCTCTAGAAATTGATATTATTGTAAGATCTATTATTAGAATATGAGTTTTTATATTACTTTTATGTTGAATTATAGTTTCGTGTTTGATTATTTTCTAATTACTCAACTTTCTTAATCTCAATCTCCATTTAACTTTTATTGCATTTTATGATAGTATCATCATGTCGAATCTTACAAAACTTGAGTTTGTGGCTCTTAACATTATTGGAAAGAATTATCTATCCTGGATACTCGATGCAGAAATGCATCTAGATGCTATGGGTTTAGATGGATTTCTATGGTCAAGGACGTGGACGCGATCGTGGCTATGTACGAGGATGTGATCAACGTGGTCGTAGTTCCCACTTGAGGTGGGCAAATAATGATGATAATCACAAAAAGAAAGTTAGTAGGAATGATAATTATATTGAAAATTTATGTCCTCGTTGTGGTGACAAAGGTCATTGGGCTTGTACTTATAGTACACCAAGACATTTGGTTGAATTATACCAAGAATCGCTCAAGAGAAAAAATAAAAATAAAGGTAAAGAGCTAAAGATAGAAATAAATTTTGCTGGGGAAGAAAGAGATTCTGATTATGTCAATATGGATGTGACTCATTTAGATGTTGCTGATTTTTTTATCGATCCTAATGGAAGAATTGATCACCTAATTGGTGATGGGAGTGTCAAAAAATAAGCTAAATTTTGATGATTATATGTGTTTTTATTTTATTGTAATTAAGTTTATACTTCTCTTAAAATATAAAAAAATTCTACTTACTATAAAGTTATTTCTCTCAATAAATAAAATTATGAGTATTTTTTTCATTAATTCTTTTTGTATTTCTTTTGCTATATTCCTGTTAATAAAGAATGACACTCATTGACATTAATAAAGAAAATTTGTGTCTCGTTGATAGTGCAACAACTTATACAATATTCAGAAATATAAAATATTTTTTTTCTTTAGTAATGCAAGAAGCCAATGTCCAGACCATATTTGGAAGTATAAAGATGATTGAGGGGTTTGGAAGAGCTAATATATTGTTACTTGGAGGAACACAATTATACATTAATAATGTATTTTATTCCTCCAAATCTAATAGAAATTTGTTGAGTTTCAAGAATATCCACAGAAATAGATATCTTATTAAAACAACAAATAGAGAAAATCAGAAATATCTTGTTATCACATATATGATTTATGGTAAAAAATGCACACTGAAAAAATTTCCTACTTTTTCATCTAGAATATACTATACATTTATTAGTACAATTGAAACACATACTATTGTAAACTAGAAGTTTGCAAGTGAAAATAAATTTAATATTTGGCATGACCGGTTAGGTCATCATAGGACAATAATGATGCAAAAAATAATTGAGAATTCATGTGGACATTCATTGAGAAAAGAATCAATTCCATAATCCCATATTTTCTCATGTGCTGCGTATTCTTAAGGAAAACTAATTATTAGACCATCATTGATAAAAATAGAAAGTGAGTCTCTCACTTTTCTAAAACGTATACGTGAGATATTTGTGGGTTGATACACCCACCATGTGGACTATTTAGATATTTTATGATTCTAATTGATGCATCAACAAGATAGTCACATGTTTACTTATTATCTTCTTGTAACCTGGTGTTTGCGAGATTATTTGCTTAACTAATTAGATTGAGAGCATATTTTTTAGATTATCCCATGAAAAAAATACGTCTAGATAATGCTGATAAATTTACTTCACAATCTTTTAATGAGTATTGTATGTGTCTGGAAATTGATATTGAACATATTGTAGTACATGTTCATACACAAAATGATCTTGCAGAATTATTAATTAAATATTTGCAGTTGATGCAAGATTATTACTTATGAAATCAAATCTCTTAATATCTACTTAGGAACATGCAATTTTGCATGCAACGATGTTAATTTGTATCATACCAATTAGTTATCTTAAGGTATTCCCTTTACAAATAGTTTTTGGTCAGGAACCAAATATTTTTCATCTGAGAACTTTTGGATGAACAGTATATATTCCGATTGCTACACCACACCGCACTAAAATGGGCCCTTAAAGAAGAATGAGAATATATGTTAGATATGAATCTCCTTCTATAATAAAATATTTAGAGCCAACAACAAGAGATTTATTTACGGCTCGATTTGCTGATTATCATTTTGACGAATCAAATTTTTTAACATTAGGGGAAAAAATAAATAGCTAAAAAATAAAGTTAGTTGGAATGATTGTCTCATCTTGATTCTTGTACAAAATAATGTGAGCTAGAAGTTCAAAAGAGAATTCATTTACAGAGTTTAGCCAATCAATTGTTAGACGTATTCACTGACCCTAAGAGAGTGACAAAATCACATGTTCTAACTGCGAATGCTCCTATCAGAATTGATGTCCCTATTGGACAATCTACTGATGCAAATGGATCAAAAGCATGCTTGAAGCGTGGCAGGCCCATCGATTATAAAGATAAAAATTCTCAAAAAAGAAAAGAAACTATAAATATAGATGATCAGGTCGATGATATTCAACAAAATTTAGTGACTCCATAAGAGTCATTTGACAATACTAATATCTCAATTTTTAAAAAAATTCAGGTACCTGAAATATGTGAAAATAATGAGATATCAATAAATTATGTTGTCAATAGAATACGATGGGATCGAGATAAAGTCAACGTTGACGATATTTTTGCATATAATGTAGCTCTTGTTGTAATAAATGATGATGAGGATCATGAACCAAGGTCTATTAGCGAATACAAACAAATAGATGATTGGTCAAAATGGAAAGACGCAATTGAGGCGGAATTAAAATTATTAGAAAAAAAATTTGGCCCTGTGGTTCTTACACCTGAAGATGTAAAATCAGTTGGATATAAATGGGTTTTTGTGAGAAAATAAAATAAAAATGGTGAAGTAGTAAGATATAAAGTACGGCTTGTTGCTCAAGGATTTACACAAAGATCTGGTATTGATTTTATAGAAACATACTTATCAGTGGTGGATGCAACTACTTTTTAATATATAATTAGTCTAGCAGTAAAAGAAGACCTCGATTTATGTTTAATGGATGATGTTACAGCCTATTTGTATGGCTCATTTGACAATGATATTTATATGAGTCTCCCTGATAGATTTAGTTGCTGAAAATATATAATTTAAGTTATCGAGAAAGGTAGTCAATTAAATTAAATAAACCTTTATATAGATTGAAGTAATCAGAGCGCATGTGGTATAATCGACTTAGTGGATATCTATTGAAAGAAGGATATAAGAATGATCAGATATATCTATGCATTTTTATAAAAAGATCTGAAAATGAATTTGTTATAATTGCTATTTATGTCAATGACATAAATATCATTGGAACTCCTAAAGAGATTTTTAAAGCGATAAATTGCTTAAAGAAAGAGTTTGAAATTAAGGATTTGGGAAGAACAAAATTTTACCTTGGACTACAAATTGAACATCTGAAAAATGGGATCTTCGTGTGTCAAGAAATTTACATGAGAAAAGTCTTAAAACGTTTCTATATAGATAAATCGCATCCATTATGCACTCCGATGATTGTAAGATCTCTGAAGAAAGATAAATATCCCTTTAGACCTCAAGAAGATAATAAAGAACTATTTGGCTCATAAGTGCCTTACCTTAGTGTAATTGGTGTGCTTATGTATCTTGCTAATAACACACGACTAGATATATTATTTGCTGTGAACTTACTAGCAATATATAGTTCTTCACCAACACGAAGGTATTGGAATGGTGTTAAGTATATTCTTTATTACTTGAAAGGTACTATAGATATGGGATTATTTTATTGGAATGAACACAAGACTGACTTTGTCGGCTATGCCGATGCTGGATTTCAGTCTGATCCACATGTTGGCAGATCGCAAACAGGATATTTGCTCACATATAATGGTACAGATATTTCATGGCGACCAATGAAACAAATCATATCAGCCACATCGGGCCTGTTTGGATATGATTTTAAAAAATGGCTTATGAAAAAAAGGGCTTATGGACAGCTTATAGAAAAGGGCTTTTAGAGAAGAGTTTATAGAAAAAAGTGGTTTTGAATAAATAAGTGTTTGGATAGTTATTTTTAGAATGATTTTTTATATTGATAAATTACCAAAAAGAGTATGATTTGATTAAAAGTAAGAGAGAGGAGAGAGGTAGAGAAAATAAAAGAGAGAGGAGAGAGGGTAGAGAGTATAAAGGAGAGAGGGTGTAAGAAAAAGTAGGAGAGAGGAGAGAGAGTGTAAGAAAAAGTAGAGGTAAGATAGTAATTGGATAGTCCATAAGTTCTTTTACTGTTCAAAAAGCTAGTTTTAATAGTTTATTCAAAACTATGGTTTTGCCCAAAAGTACTTATGGACAAATATAACTGTTTGTTTTAAAATTTTCCCAAACCAAAGTTTGGGCCAAAAGCCCTTTTAAAATTATGGTTTGGGCACTTACCAAACAGGCCCATCATTTAATCATGTAGAAATACTAGCGATACATGAAGCAAGTCGAGAATGTGTATGGTTAAGATTGGTAATACATCATATACGTACTACTTATGGATTGTCATATAGTAAAATAATCCTAACAGTTATATATGAAGATAATACTGCATGTATTACCCAACTAAAAGAATGATATATCAAAGGAGACAGGACAAAACATATTTCTCCAAAATTATTTTTCACAGATGATCTTCAAAAGAATGGTGAGATTAATATCCAGTAAATTCGGTCTAAAGAAAATCTAGCAGATTTGTTCACCAAGTCACTTTCCAGCAATAATATTTGAGAATTTCATACATGATATCGGACTTCGCAGATTTAGAGATATCAATTGACGTTGCAAAAAAGGGGAGTCGATACACGCCATATTCTTTTTTCTTTGTTTGAGGTTTTGTCCCACTAAGTTTTTCTAGTAAGGTTTTTAATGAAGCAACTCTGCAAGTGTATCAATTAATTGTGTACTCTTTTTCTTTTATTAAGATTTTTATCCCACAGAATTTTTTCTAGTTACAATTTTTTTAATGAGGCACATTATTAAAGAATGGATATCTAAGGGGGAGTGTTATAAATATTAGAATATAGATATCCATCTCCATCTCCATCTCCCTCTCCCTCTTCAACTTCCTTAAGTCATTACTCCTCCATTAATTACTAGACTCTTCCTCTTCAACTTTCCTAGATCATTACTCCTCCATTAATTACTAGACTCTTCCTCTTCAACTTCTCATGTAAAACTATGCCTATAAATATGGCATGTCATTTGTGTTATATTAAAAAGTAAAAGAATATAATATACTTCTCTCATTTTCTTGGCTTTATTTTTTCTCTCTTCCTAATAGTATTATTAGTTTTACAATGTAAACATCAATTTTAGGATGAAAATATTATTATAAGTTTTTAAATTGAGATAATTTTAATGTTTAAAACTTTTATTGGGACACATGGCTGTGCAAAAACATGAATTCAAAGGAGTGGGTCAAAGAGAGAAAGACGGGAAAAGACCTTTTTCTAATTTTTCATTAGAAAAAGAAAACAAGTTTATTTTTTCGTGAAGTTAGGCTTTCTAAGAAACTCACGTTACCAAGTTTTTTTTATATACTAAGGAGCTCATCTATAATCTAAAAATAAGATAAAATTTCTCTTCTTCTTAAACAATACTAATATCAGACAGGATGAGCTATCTATTACTTTCAGGCGTAAATTTATTTTTTTTTTGTTACATGAATTTTTAGAAAGTGATTAAACTCACCCACAATCTAAAGGCACAAAGAAGTCTTTCTTCCCCTAAACGATACTAATATTAGTTAAGGTAAGTTATCTATTATCCTCAGACATAAATTTAAGTACCTAAGAGTTAGAATATCTCCATAAACGTCGTGACTAAAACTACAATAAAATAATATTCTTTAGAGATTGAACACATTTTAAATAATCAAATAATCATATTTTTCATTCTTTTATCAGTTACATTCACGTACGAATGGGTGGCGTAAACGTTTTATTTTTCACCCAGTTCATCGGAGCTTTACCTCAATTACATCCGAACTCGACCCGCGTCACGCACCTGGCTATGATGGGTGAGTCTCTTAACAAAAATTTTTTATATACGCCAAAATTCGAGCTCAAAATTTTGCTTAAATAATATTAAACTGTTACTACTTAAACTAACCCGTTAATACGTGAACGTAATTTAGTTTAGCGGGGAAACACATATCAGCCATAAAACGGGCTTGGTAGAGGGCTCGTATTTACAATATTTGAACAAATAGATATTCATATTAGCCCATCACTGTTTAAAAAAATTGAAATATCAAATTGCATCACGTCTTATAAATTAAAATATCAAATTAAATTTTAATATTCCGTATAAATTAAATTATAAAAAAATACGTTTGAATACCTGTCATTCAAATCTATCTATTATTCTATTATTTATTTATTTATATATAATAGCAAAGGTCTTAAGCAGGATGGTTCAGTGGCAGTACGGAAGCAGATCCTCTCAGCGGCATCCCCCTCCTCATCCCTCATAATCTCAATTTTCTTTACTTTGTTTCCTTTTCTCTTCTCTCCACTGCCCAAACACATTTTTTTTAAAAAAATAAAAAATAAATAAATATTTTTTTAAAGAAAGTGTTTTTAATTTTTTTAAAAAAATATTTTTTTTAAATTTTTCTTAAAAACACCTTTTTAAGACTTTTTTTTAAAATGTTTTTTAAATAACAGTTTTTTTTTAAAGTCTTCTCTCTGCTGCCCATACTGTAAAAAAAAGTTTTAAGAAGATTTTTTTTTTAAAAAAAGTCTTTCTACTTTTTTTTTTGGGAAACTTGGAGAAGAGAGAAGAAGACAAGGCAAATGTGAAAAAAAAAATGCTTCTGAGGGATGGGGAGGGAGGGTGATTCTGAGAAGATCCGGATCCGTGGCAGCATTAGAAAGCAGTATAGAATAGCAGATGTCTCAAGACAAGAGGCCGACATGTGGCAGTATCAAAAGGCAAATAATTCAATGAATTTTAAATAATAATAATACTATGTCTGTTATCTCTTTTGTGACGGTTATCTAGGATTTTTAGATTTTATTTTAAATCCTAAAAATAGAAGATTCATAGAATAAAATATTCATAAACCCACAATTTCTATAGTTCAACCTATTTTTTCTATTATTAAACAATTAAACTTAAATATCGAATTCGCTTGTATTCCTAATAACTCGGCCCCCTCACCCCTGATTTCATGAAAACCAGCAACTTCTTCAATTCAACATATTTTTTTATTCGTAAGTCCTAACAAAATATTCTTTAAACTTTAAGATTTTAATTAATTTTAATAGGAGACCATCTACTTAAATTAAAAAAAAATATTATTAAATAATTAAATTTAAATATTGAATGGCCTTTTTTGCTTAAAAAACTATTGAAATCCTTTATATCCCTAAGATCTACACTCACTTACCCTGCATCTCATGATAATAACATAAATTGCTAGTAACTTTCTAATACATACTTAAAAATTAAACCTGTAACTAAGAATTGAAAAATCTATATTAATATAGGTATTTTCTAAAATTTATACCGATTTATTATACTTAAGGAAGATTATTGTTTGAAATTAAAATAATTTCAATTATATATTAAGATAAGATTATTTTATCTTTGATTTTTTTAGTTGGCCATTTACGGTTTTATGGGAGCTTTTTAAAATAAATTAATTTCCCCCTTGGTTGTATTTCAAATATTCTAACTCTGAAAATTTGAAACCATAAATTTATTTCAAATATTTTAGCTCCAAAAAATTAAATTTATTGTATTTCACATTTTTTTAATGGCCAACTAAAAAAACAAAAGATAAAATATCTAGTCAGCTAAAGTTGACCCAAAAAGCTTTTTAAATGGGACTATCATGGTAATTGTGTAAAATTCTCCTTAAAATCACAATAATTAATCCCTTAAAATTATTTTTATCATAATTGGCTATAAACTAACAAAGTTTATAAATGAGTTTCTTAATTTTAAAAGAGTTAACCATGGTAGAAAAGAGCTTTACAAAGATTTCAAAATGAACACTACCATGGTTATAAAAGTTTTTTCTTAATCATCCAATAACTATGATTGGAAATATCAAATACTATTCCAATACTATCATAATTATCAATTCCAAACTTTTAAAAGGGGCTTTCGAGCGTTAAACCCCGAGTAAACAACCTCAGAGCCCATAACACAAATAAAATACTAAATAATACTATTCATATAGCAAAATAGTTACTGTATATCCATAATTTCACATGCATAATCCTGATAGACCTCTGGCCTTCTATCAGCACACAATGTACAGTGTGATCATCAAAATAGTAAATTATAAAAGTATAAACAAAAATAAGTCCTACAGTGGTAATTTACATATATTCAGCACATAAACATAAAGGATGGTGCTATACAGGTCAAATAGCACCACTATACCTCTGGCACCTTCCCGTGAGAACCAGCAACAGAACTAACTCCTGAAAAATGTTAATAACCACGGGGTGAGACAAATGTCTCAGTAACCAACAATCCTACTCATCATGCATACTAACATGTGCTCGTGAGGTGTCAAGTGGGACAGGTAATAAAATATACGAGATAAAATAATAATACATTATCATAATACGATCAAACCAAAATACTATCCCAATTCCTCCCATCAAACCAACCGAACCGCCTTATACCTGCCGACCGAACCCATGGGCTAGTGATAATTACCATATAACTAGTCACACAAAAAGCTAACCAGTCGAGTGTTATGGATCGGCCAAAATCCATAGAGCACAAGATTTGGATTATGGGTTCATTTCCCCTCGATAAACTGGTGGGGGTATCGCAGCCCCTTGGTAAACTGGTAGGGCAAGTCCCTCAGTAAGCTGGTGGGACAAAATCCAACCATCGAGCTCCAATGGAGGTTATACCACGTGGTAGAAAGACAACTTCATCATTCACCAATCCCAATCACTATATACATAATTATCAAAATAATTATAATAGTCAAAATATCAATCTCATGATATAACAGGTTTTTAATCTATATTTAAACTTTCCAGATTACTTTAAGTCCCACGAGACCATTTTTAATAAAATCAGCAAATCAAAATTTTTTCAATATAATCACATCATCGTCAGTATATTTATATATATATCAAATCACTCACAAACATCATATTAACACACACAATGAGTGAAAAGTGATTACCTCTCTCCAAAGCTAATAAAAATACCACAGATGAGGAGCACGTGTTTAAGTCACGACTCACTAGTCAATCTACATAATTTATATAAATGTGCATCAATATATTGTTAATTTGACACAATATTTACTTTTAAATAAATATTCATATCAACTCTCCTATAACATCAAACTCCTCAAACAACTCAAAAACCATAAATTTATAACCTTTAAAGCTTCACCTAAAATTTTCAATGCTCACACTTCATAATCCACCTAAAAAATCATAATTTATAATTTTCAATCAAACTTCAACTTTAATTTACTTAAATCAATCACTAAATCCTCCAATTATACAAAATCCTCAAATCTCTTATCTTATAATTAACACAATATACTAAACCTTGAGTTTCATCATCAATCAAATTGCTAAACAAATAATAGATTTAATTTCACAAGTCCAAAGTTTCTAATTTTTACCTCAAATTTTTAAATCTCACTCATAATATCCAAATCATCATTTCAATATTAAATCGTATCATTCTTAGATTTCAATAACTCATTTGCACTATCAATTAATCCATAATTATTCAACTCAACTAAAATCCCCAAATTTCTCTAACTTAGGGTTCTCACAAAATACCCATTTTTAATTTACAAGCTCTAATCACAATTTAAACCGATTAAATATCAATTATACTTCCAATAAACATAACCCAATCATTAAACTCAAATTAAATCAATAAATTTTTTATATTAAATTATCTATACCCTATAACATTTAAACCATAACTCTAAACCTCTTAATAATGCAAATAGAATAATTATAAATCAATTAAATACAAATATTTATTTATCTCTATAACTCTATGATTTTTATTTGTTAAAAATTCATACTTATTTTAAACCTTAATTCTTAATTTTATTTTTTTTAATAGAAATTTTATTTTTAAGGGACTCATTTAATATAGAAAATAATTAAAAAATAATTACGATAGTTAAAAAATTTAATAAAAATAAACTAAAGTTTAAATAGATCTTTCATCAATAGAGGCACTGGAGGTGAATATCGCGAGGCAGAGAACAAATGAAGAAGAAGAAAAGAAAAGCGTGGTGCGTGGTTTCTGTGCGTGTTTATTATTATAAAACAAAAAGTAGTGTGGGCCCCACTTTTTTATTTATTATTATTATATTTGTTTTATATATATATAATATACATATATGCAGGAGGTACATCTGCCCTTTTTCTTTTTTTTTTCTTTTGCCTCCTCTCTTTGTTTTATTTTTGCTTTTGGTATATATATATATTTATTTATAATAAAAATAATATTTTTAGACAAACTCTCTTGACTTATATAATTAAAAAAAATATCTACTATAAATTAATTTTTTTATACTACTTAAATTCTAAAATAAGAATTAGGATGCTACATATTACACGGGTATACTTTAAATTTTAAATTAAAAAAATAAAAATCAAATAAATTCCATAGCTCTCAAATAAATAAGTACATGATACAGTATGTATTATTTAAATTTAAAATTTGAAAAGCTTAAAAATCGTACCTCATCATTAATTATTTTTATTTAAATTTTTTACATTCATCTCAAATTTTAGCTATAGAATATATACATATATTTTAACTCTATATGTTGATAACGAATGTGTGTGTGTATTGTCTACTTCTGAAAACTTGACTATTTATCCTTGATATTATGTTGTAAACTGATTATGAGATTATCCTATGTGATTATTACGCAACATACAATTATAATATAGAAGAAAATGTCATATTTATCTTATGTGATTATTTACTATAAAAATAATTATTGAATTAAATATGAGTTTTAAAAACTAACTATTTTGTCTCCATTCAATTTTTTATAATAGATACACATATGTACTGGTTCATAGAATAATTCATTCCAAAGGATAAATGACACGCAAAGATCCTAAATTCATACAGTATACAAATTTAAACAAAAAATTGAAACTTCATTTAAATTCTAATAATCGTTCTCAAAGCCAACGAATTTTGATTTGAAGAAAGATGGGCTATCAGATTTGGTTCCTTATTATTATTAAGCTTGCTTTTGATCTAAAAGTAAGAATATACTAAAGATAAGTTACAAAATTTTACTTTCTTCAATCTTAAATCTTAAATGTATAAACTAGTTAACTTTCACATAAATTAAAAATATTAAATTAGTTATTTATAAAAAAATTATTTATTTTTTAGAATGCATATCTTTTTTAATAATCATTTATATTTATATTAGAGTATTATTAACATAACTTACATCATATAAGAATCTAACTATAGGATAATTTTAAAAAAATATTTAAAATGAGAGACAAGAAATTGGAGTTTGACCTAGAACAAAAAATAACTTTCTAAATAACTTTTATATTTATATGCTATTCAAACGCGTTATCAATAATATCATGTATCCAGTCTCAACTCATCCAAACACGCCTATAGCTTGATAGCGCAGAGTAAATGTATATAGAGAATCATACACCAAAATCTAAAATGATTTAAAGAGAATTAAAATTAAAAAAAAAAAGTTCTATATTCGCTCTTCACACGGCTTATGAAATTTCAATCCGAAGAAAAACGTGTCAATCGATTCATGATTGAATTATTGATCAACATTTATTAAAATTTTAATTGGCAAAATAAATCAAAAAGCTGTGCGGCATGAATCTCGGGGTTTATGACTGAGATTAACCAAAAAAAAAGATCTTCAAGAATCAGAGCGGGACTTGACGATGAAATTTTGGCGAGATATGGGATTCATAACCACCGGGGGACCAGCAGTACGAGGCCATGCCTGAAACTTTTTGTCAGTCTCGTCCAACCAATCCTTATTTGAAACTGTATTTGGGGTAGTGCCTGAAGGAAAACACTAGCAATTAACTGCTTAAAGAGCACCGAATAAAGCAGAATTAATTATTCCATAAGCAAAAAGCAACTGACCTCCAAACATCTTTGAGTCAGAAACAGATGTGTCACAAATCCATGCAACTCCAAATGATGCTATTATAGCAGGAATGATATACTTGACTGCCATGTTCAAATTTTTGGCACGCTGCACAAGAGAGAAGAAAATTAACACACTCAAACAACAACTCAAAAGATAGGAACTAGATGAGAGACAAATCAAGAAGACACAGACATTAAAGTTTAAACTCCAAAAAAATTTCCAGAAACTGGAAAATCAGAGGAATTAGATCCAATCCTCACGAACAGATCAATGAAGCACATTGGTGTGGCCAAAAAGCACAATTTCCCAACAGCGGGCAAGGCAGATGTAACTCCATTGCTACCAATACAGAGACAAGTATCAGGAAATATCCTATTTCTACTACGTATTTCCCATGCGAATGACAAATAAAACACATCTCGCGTCCCAATCTGGATTTTTTTTAATCCTGCCATTGGTGTGCAGATAAAACATACGATATGCTTCATCATCTCCGCTAGAAAAAAGATTCGAAACTGTTTTAAAACGATCAGAAAGCATTTATCTACATAACTGATTACCTAAAGCACACTTCGACCTAAAAAATTACCTGAATTAGAGAATCGCAACAATAAAGAAAACACTACTACAAAACAATTCTGAAACACCTTAAATTGATCGATAACAATTTACTCACATTAGGTTTATACATTTCAGACCCTATGATTGTGTTTTATTTACGAGGAACTTTTTCGAGAGTGATTCGATATAATCCATCATTCATAGGTAAATCCATACTAACAATACAGATTAACCCTGTCAGCGTAAAGCAATAGTAAGTTCAAAATATCTAGGACATTGATTTTTATTTTCTCTGATTCTTTCCACGTAACGAAACATATGTGCATTGGAAAGCAGCCAATCAAATCAACGGCCTCGCATTAAAATAAAGCGCAGAAATTCAATGAGGCAAGAGATTCCATTCGATCAAGGGAATGAAGATAAGGAACGTTCCGAAAAGAGCATTAATGCGTTCGAGAAAATTGTATATTGTTTACCCGAAAGTCTGTAACGGAGAAGACAGATCACTATACCGATCGTTGGTGGGCGAAAAGAAGGAAATCGAGAGTTGGGAGAAGAGGCCAAGAAGGACTTAATAACGAACGCCACGATAGAATTGGTCAGAGTGGAATAGGGCTTAAATGGGTTTGTTATAATATTATATATATTTGTGTGCATTAACGATAAGAACTGATAATACCATTTATTTTTTTGTACAGTTTTTTAATAATTTATGTGTGTTATTTTTAAATATAAAGAGATATTTATCTTTTTTTTTTAATCAATACATTAAAACTTAATTTTTTTACTCAGCAAAACACATGTATTTATAAATTTTTAAATATAAAGATTTTTTTTAAAAAAAATGTATCAACCTTATGCTAAAAAATATTAATGCCTTATTCGAATTCTTACCTCTGATTTATATCTTTCTTTTTTCTTTGGCCAGCCGCTCTGATTCATATCGCTCCTAGGTAATACATCGAATGAACTAAGCTCCCAAAACGGGGAAAACCAGCAACCTTCGCTGGGTTAACATCTACAGAACAATTTAAATATCTAACCGTTTTATTTTTTTGGTATAAGCTGGTGGAGTAACAACTCAAGCAGTCTGTTTAATTTTTGTCATGAAGGAAGAATGCAACAAATAAATACAAAAGTAACCAAAAGAAACGAATCATGCTGCGATGATTCAACATGACAACGATGTTAAAACTTCTTCAAATTCCTGTGAACAAACTTTTTGCTTTAAAACGGTGCGCAAATTGATACTATACCCTGGAAAAGTAGTGAAGTATAATTAAACTTCATCCTGTTGAACCAAACCTAGGCTCTTGAACTACCACCGTGATCCCTCTCAACATGCTCCACAAGAGCAACTGGATCTCGAAATCCTCTACCACACTTGGGACAGGCATCGATGGTCACCTTAGCCACCCCCCTGGATCGGTTGCTGCTACTTTCATGCACTTTCTGCACATGATCCACCAAAGAAGTGACAGAGGAAAACTTTGCATTACACTGAGGACATTGCTCCATCTCCACTTGCCCATTTTCATTACCCCTCCCACTGCTCTGTCCCATCCCATCCTTTGCTGTTAGCCAAGCTTGGTTAATTTCATTACCCAATTTTGACATGCTGGCTTCGGCTGAAGCTCGGAGATTTGACGCCACACTGCGAAAGCCTGAAGCCCATTTTGATGAGGATGTTGGTGGAGATGGATTTGGCTTTGACTCTTCTTTTCTACTTCTGCTTAAGAGATTCATAAATGTAAAGCTTGTTTCCAAACTTTTGGGTCCAGGACACTTGTGATCAGGGCCAAAACGATGCTTTAGACAATGATCTATCAAGCAATCCCTGCATTTGATTGTGTTTGAAAACACCAAGACCTCTCTGCATCCAGGGGCGGGGCATTTTTTCTTCTTCATGGCTCTCTCATAATTTGATGGGTCACACTCAGTGTTGACATGATTCTCCCAAGTTATGTTTGGATCTTGATCAGGAATTAGGCGGACTCCTTTTGCACAAAGTGGACATATGACAACAGCGACATCTTGTTTGTCCGCTTTCTGACAATGATGTTTAATATAACCTCTGTGCTCCAAACAAAATACCTACAAGAGATTTTGGCAGATATAGACATATAGTTAACTGAAACAAAAAAATGTAAACATGAAAGAAGGAGGATTAGTAACCGTACACAGAACTAAGATATGAAACAATAAAACATACACAGTGCATTTACCCAAAAAAAAAAACTGTGCATGCACTAGCACATCCCCAGAAAGCTAACATGCATAATCAATTCTTAAAATACAAGTTACTAAAGTTGAGAAGAAAAATTGCTTCTCAAAGACAAAACTAAGAAGAATTTCCCATAATATAAAACCAAACATCAAAACTCTCGCAGGACTGCCAAACATTGTAATCACATGGTTTTTATTCATCATCAAGAACACAACAACCTGACAGCACTTGGCTGTGGGGCTCAACCTAAAAGAAGCATGAATTCAGTTTGTTCTTGTATATTAAAAAGCTTCAATTTGTTTCCAGCAAAGGCAATAGATGTACAACCAACCAAATAAATAATGCAAAACTTCATTCCAACTCCAAATTAGTGTTATACTTATTTCACATTGTAATTCAACCATTATCAAAGTACACAAACATAATCAATAATATAATTGCTATACAGGCAAATGAGACCCTGAGACAAGATTTTAAGGAAAAGGAAAAGACAAGCAGACAAATTGAGAGGAAATAACAAGTACTAAATGGTGTCAATCTCATTTATAACTTAAAACTATGTGACAGACTGGCTGGTAGAGAAAAAACTACGAAAAAAATAGAACTTCGTACATCCTTACCATTAGTTCAATAAGAAAGATATGTGCCTGTTTAAGTCTACAACACAAACTAAATTGGCACACAGGAAAATGTGTGAATATGCCAGCTGCTAAGTATTCATTATTGAGCTTTTTGTGAAATTAGAACTTCATCTTCAATCTTCAGTTTTCACCAACTCCCAGGGCACATGAATAGGCAGCAGAAATTATCCCCAGAAATTTCCATTATCAAAGAAAAACTAGACTAGATAATAGATAGGGTAAAGGTGCAATCAGCACCTAAATTAATTTTAAAAATACAATTAGTACCCTAAAGTATTTAAAGGTGCAATCAGCATCCCAAACTAATTTTAGAAGTACAATTAACACCCTAAAGTATTTAAATTGTTGCAATTTTGCCGCTTCGCTAACAAAAACACAAATTTTTATTTGATACATGTCACATAAACTTTTTATTTCGACACATTATTGTTTAAAATGCCACATATATAATATTGTTTTAATAAATTGAATTAAATAAACCATGAAATTTCTCAATCTTCATATATGAATTCTATATAATATCAATTTTAAGGTTTATTCAGTATTCTTTTTCAAATAATATAACACATATAACATTTTAAATAATAATATGTTTTTAAATAAAAAGCTTACGTAACATGAATCGGATATAAATTTGTGTTTCTGTCAGTAAAAGGACGGAATTGTACCAATTTAAATATTTTAGGGTGCTAGTTGCACTTCTAAAATTAGTTCAGGGTGCTAATTACACCCTTAAATATTTTAGAGTGCTAATTGGTCGTCCAAAATTAGTTTAAAGTGCCGGATGCATCTTTACCCTAATAGATATAAAGGACAAAGCAAAAACTAACAAGGAATCTTCTTTTTTAAAAGAAAAAAATCATCTCAGTGATGAAGGTAAAACATTAAAAAGTGGTTCAATAGTCAAACAGAAACTGCACTGAATGAAGTAGCACTCATCTCTGATATAATCTAAGTATTAGAAGTGGTAAATTTTATTGGCAAGCAAGGGGCTTTAGGAAGACATATGCCAGTTGATATGCAAGGGAAGAAAAACAAGAAGGTTAGGACTCTAATGAGCAAAGTACAGTGTGTCAAATTAGGAGGGGTACAGTCAAACAGCACAAGCAACTATGATGAAGTCGAAAAGTTCCCACTAAAGACTATCACGATGCCAAAGTCCATGAGAAGAATATCTTGTGAGACAATCACTTCACTTAAAAGCGGGAAAGACCAAGTTAGCCTTTTATTTCTCTTCTATATTTTTCAAAAAATAAGCTCCAATCGATGTTCAAGTTTCTATAAACCAATTTTACTGCATTCCCTATGGCCATAAGACATCAAAATGATACGAAGATAATCACATAACCTAGAAACACAATTAACAAAGAATAAATTTCCAGCTTAATTGCTACTCCCTTCTGTTCTCCTTGGTTTTTTTTGTTTTTTTTTTTTAACTTTTGGTGGTAAAGGGAACGATTTAACCACTGGTATACATCTTAAGTTTCGACAAAATCTAACTTAAGCAATCATTCGAACAAAGAATCAAAAACAATTTGAAACCAATTCAGAAGCTGGAAAATACATGAAAACGAATCAACAATGCAGGTTGCATACATTACAGTGACACAAACAATAAGGAAATCTAAGTATAAATTAAAAAAAAATAGTTTGAGAAAAAAAAGAAGAACAAACCTGATTGCAACGATCGCATGTGAAGGGCAAGAAATCAATCAACTTGCAATCATCAACAGCGCAATGCTTTCCAAGATCTGGGAATTCGGGAGTACCCATTGGAGGATCAAAATCAGCTGCCACGCAAGAAAGACCAAGAAGAAGACTTGGCCGAGAATTTAGAGATAAAGTCCGGCAATAATAAAAAGGAAAGGTGAATTTTGATACCCCGATTTTCCTGGGCGAGTGGAAATTGAAAATCAGGATTTTAGATTTCCAAAGGAGGGCGAGAGAAAGACCGAAGGAACGGACGGCAAGGAGGGAATCGGAAGTCGCCGCGGTCTTGGAACATTCGTCGCGTTATTTATTTTTCCCGAGAAAAATTTAATTTTACAATTTGGATTTGGTCATCTCACAATATAATACCGCCACCGTCTCCCCCTCTCACGTCCAATAGGAATATAGTCCAAGAGTGCTTTTGACGTAATAACTAATAATTTAACCGAAGCAATTTTTTATGGTATATAATTAAAATAGTAAAATCCATATTTTTATCTTATATTTTATATATTCTTGTCTTTTGATAAAAAAAAAATAGAATCTAATTATTTACTAGTATTTTCTTTAATTATAAGAAGGCAGTATTACTCTTTCACGTTAATGATTTTGCAAGTGAGATTATAATTTTATTTTCCCTTTTAAAACGCGTAAAAAATTCTTAGATGTGGTTGCAACTTGAAATTTCTTAGAATCTTCATCAATATTTGTCAAACATACAACAAATCCACCATACACAATTATTGTTTATTAGTAGTATATCCTTTTAATCGATGTCGTTATAATTGTTAAAAAAACAGTTGTCATAGAATATTATACATATAATTATATATATAACATCAAGATGCTACAGCAACGATAACATCATTGAGCGATTTTAGCGAGTTGTAGAATCATGGCGAAGCCGAACAAAATCTAGCTACTGATCATATTGTAAGTCATAAACACGAAAATCCTACCGTCGCTAAGAGCTTAAAGAAATATTTGAATTATAAAAGTTAACAGAATATTTTAATAAATATTTAAGAAATCATAATTTACATTTATGACAATTAAAAATCTACACGTATTTTTAGATGTCGTAACCTGTAAAATACTCTGAAGTCTGAAGTATTCTCCCCACCAAGCGTCAAGGTATACTATTGATAATATATACCCATCGTGAACAAAAGACGAATCATTACTCAGACAAATCTCACGTAATAAAGGTTTCGTATTCGAAAAACGGTAAATATCCATTGAATTAAAACTCAAACGGCAAAAACAACAAATGTGGTGTTCCTGAGAAATAAAAAGAAACATACATGACCAGAAACATATATAATTACTAGCTTCCTATCACCAGATTCTCAAGATCTGGTGAATCCCATCTTATCAAAACTGGCTGATTCAAGCTTCGACTCTTTCTTCCTCCAGGGTAAGAGCCTTACCAGTAGGTTTAGCCAACAGATCTGTGTACTCTTGGAATGGAGATTTGGTGAAACGAGTTTCCCTCCAGAACTCAGGCGTTAGGAACCCATAGGTTTTCAGCAAACAGTCAAAAGTCGCCTGCCGAAAAACAGAACGTTATGGACATAGCTAGCAAATAATTTGTAAGCTACACCTAACCGTCTAGTAATGGAATAGTGCTTCCAAAATGTTTTGATTCCGTATCAACATCATAACTTAAATTAAGGACTATTCGTGAACTCTATCCACATTTCTTGCTCATCAATTTTTACAATCATAAGCATAGGTACGGAAGAACTGAAAGCAGAAATAAAATATTTTAAGCACCGAATTTGCAATGTGCCTCGAGCATCAGCAGATTATCATTAGCACCCCCCAAATATGTGCACAGATAGCATCCAGAGCAGAAACTGTGTAATTCTAAAGAGTCATTAACTTTTTCATGCCAGCAAAGCATGTCTGGAGACAAAACAAACAAATAAGAACAACATCACAGCAATTTAATATTCAGTTAACCCAATCCTCTCACTTGGCCTTGAGACCAAACGTGAAACCAAAAATTAGGGGATTCAAACCCATCTAGATTCAACCTGCTCAACATGAACGTGACAATGAATCTTAACTCATGCAAAACATTGCAAAGATAACAATTTCATTCTTGTTATATAATCTAATTAGTAAAATATCATTGCAAGGATAATACTCATCAACACTAGAACAGTTCCCCGTAATCGAATATAACGCCGGATTCATAGTATACTAATTGCACTGCCACAAATGACTATGGGATGCCGATTGAGATGATCCGTTAAATAAGCACATGAGATACGGTTTACCAGTATCAATTATAAATTAAATAAAAAAGGGTTTAAAAGAACATTTCAATAAGCGGATCAAAAAATATTTGGAACGAACCTTGACAAAATTTCCTAGAGTCTTAGTCGACCCTCTTGAAGAAGTGAAGACATCCTCGATACCAGCGAACTGCAATACCTTCTTCGGCACCCTAGCAGCAACAATTCCAGCACCCCGAGGAGCGGGAACCATCCGCACAGTGACTGAACCACACTTACCAGTAACCTTGCACGGGACAGTGTGGGGCTTCCCGATCTTGTTACCCCAGTAACCTCTTCTCACAGGAATTACAGAGAGCTTTGCCAATATAATAGAACCACGAATGGCCGTGGCGACCTCCTTGCTGCACTTAACACCGAGGCCCACGTGTCCGTTTCCGTCGCCGACGACAACAAATGCCTTGAAACGAGTTCTCTGTCCGGCCCTAGTCTGTTTCTGTACAGGCATAATCTTCATGACTTCATCCTTAAGACTGGGACCAACCAAAGTATCAACAATTTGGTGCTCCTTGATTGGGAGAGAATGAAGATAGATCTGTTCAAGGCTGCGGATCTTTCCCTCCTTGACGAGACGGCCAAGCTTTGTCACCGGAACCCACTTCTCCTCCTCTTCGCGGCGACCGCCAGCTCTGCGTCGTCCACCTCGGCCACGATCTCCACGACCACGGCCGCCAAAGCCACGTCCAAAACCACCACGATCTCCTCCGCGTTCAGCCATAATTGTCAGCAACAACGAGAAGCAACCCAAAATTCCGAGGGGGAAGTTACTGCCGCCAAAGGAGAGGGGAGACCTTGAAACGAATGAGAGGCCTTTCTTATATGAGCGAGTGGCCGATTGAAGATGGATGAGATAGCCTAGGGTTTTTCGGGGGATTGCAGTTATGTTTGGATTCAAGGATCCAGTAAACCGGGATAAGAGACATATTCTTTTTCTGTCCCCTCCTGTTTTTTTAAACTTGTAATTTTTTGGGCCTGAACTGGGATAGCTGTTTTTTACAAAGTTAATACAGAAATCTAATATAACAATTCATAAAGATAAATACTTTTTGTGTTTATAACATGATAATGCAAGCTATTAGTTTATGATTTTAATGTAATAATAAAAAAATAAGTGATATCATCTTAGTAGAATATTCAGTGCATAAAAAATTTACATGACAAATGGAAAGTAATTATCAGAAGAAACTTCAATGATATATAAATAATGCATCAAGTGTTATAAAAATGCATTATATTTTGTGAATAAAAAATAGCAAGCGTAATGTAATTAAATCTTCCAAAAAACCTAATTAAATTTAAACATTAATTTTTTTTGGTAATTACAAAGGAAGATCATCAATGTGTGGACTTTTTAAGCCCAACACAAGTAGTAAGGGCGCTACGGCCGGTGGTCCAATAATTTTGTTTAGGCCTAGCTGTATCATTCCATTAAAATGGGCCATGAAGTATCCAAAAACAAAGATTTGGGCCCAATAAATTTGAGGGCACATGGGACAGTTCTGCAAAAATTGGGCGAAGAGCAGGGGAGGCTAACGTAATTACGTAAATGTACATGTTATAGAAAAACAAAAAAATAAAAAAACGAAAGAAACACACGAGAATGAATCTCATTTCTTGAGAGGTTATGTTTTTGTCAAAACGTACAGTTAGCTTGTTGCCAAACACGTACATAGTAGTAGATCAGATCCTATGTCAACAAGTGAAACCCACCATATGCCTACCTAATCCACCTGCCCAGAAGCTAACAGTTGTTAACAATGGTATTGGATCTAGCTAATCCCGCGTAACATAGTAGACAAAATTCGAATTTCTGCTAAAAGGAGTAGCCACATTTAATACTCAAAAGTATTTTAAACAAAATTGACTCCAATATAGAAAATAAAGAAGCTAACAGTTGTTTCTGGGAGCTCACAGGCTATACATTTTTCTGATTTGTAGGCCAAAGACAATGCGAGATCAACATTCACACGCATGTCAATAAACGCTTGGACGTGTTGATGGTACTGGTTTTGAAGTTTTCAATATTGTATGGTTGCATTCACAAATATGTTTGCAGCAGAACATCATGGTCCGTGCTCTTGAAGAGTCGCTATGAAGCGTGTCCTCAGTGAGTAGTCAGGTGTTTTGTACCTATCCAAGTTCCTACAAGTTGACGACGAAGAGCCAGCCATATCCAGATGCAGAGCTCTTACCTCTCTAATTTCTGCCAGACACATACCAACCGTAGCCCTGTGACATCATGAAGCACGAGCCATGACAAATTCTTGGAAAATTCGAAGCAGCGAAGAAACAAACAAAATCATAGGTATTAGGAAATAATATTATCTGATTTATCAAAAGAGGGTCACAAAATCTCCTGATTCTTTAGGGTTCAGAGAGACTGAACATAACATGAACATGTGACACGAGAGAGAGGACAAAAATTGGGAGGAGAAATCAAAATTTTTAAGTGTGAAGTTGCAATGCAGGCCAAGATCCTCCACTGACGAGCTAGACAGTACCGTTTCTACTTTATATCATTATTAATAATGAGTTAATGGGTGCTCAGAAGCTTTTTTGCCTTCATCTATATTTTTTGCACCTCAAAAGCCTCATCTATATTTATATATGAAATAACATACCAAAGAGATCCTAAGCAACAAAAAAAAGCAAGCCAGTGACATTTATATTTGCCACATCCACTTGATTGCATTAAATAATGATAGCCAGCTAGCTCATTTCCACGCCCTTTCTGTTCTAGTTCAGAGCTTGCTTTCTTCATCCCTATCCCTTGTCTTGTTCATCCATGGAGAGCTCAATGCAGCCGGTAATGGTGGCTCCGCCGAGAGGGGAAGAGGCAAATCGTTATTCTCACAGATCAATAGAGACGCTCGTGGTGGTTCTGGCAGTGATCACAATAGTGGGTGTGCTTGCAGGAATAGTGGCTCGTCTCTGTGGTGGAAGGCACTTTGGAGGCAGTGGAGAGAACGATATTGAAGGTTGGATTGAGAAGAGATGTAGAAGTTGCATCGACGGAGGCCTGCCGCCGCCTCCTCCTCCACCACCACCACCACCACCACCACCGGAAGAACCAAAGGCAGCGCCAGCAGGAGGAGATGAAAAAAAGTGAAGACTGTGAGAGGCAGAATTCTAACCCTGATCTGTAAGCTAGTAAGTATAGAGCTTGATGAGTGTTTTCGGTCAGTGAGGGTGAATATTTAATGTGTGATATATATATATATATATAGAGAGAGAGAGAGAGAGGGTAAGGGGAAGTTTACACAGCTTTTAACTATGATGTAGCACTGTGTTAGTTGAACCTAAACCATTCATGTTTGAGTTTCAGTTTTACTCTGTTTCATATTTCCCCCTCTGCGGCTTGTTTGAAGTGGAGAAATTGTTATGTTTTCTTCTATTATAAGCGAGCCTTCACTTCCTGGTAACAAATGCAGACGACAGTAGGGATACTAGGGTAGTGAGTTACACTTTTACATGAACAAAAGAGGAAGAGAACAAAAAATTCACATTTCATTCCATACTTTCCTGTTATTGTGGTGTCTTAGAGGGCAAAGTGATAGTCTAAAACAAAAGAAATACCAATGCAGATTCCGGCCGAAGTGGAATCAATTATCATGACTAGTGTTTATTGAAAAAATCGAGTGCTTACTAAAAGCATGGGAAAGGGATGGGTGATAATAATAACATACATGAATTATTTTGTGGGAGTGTATTATTTTTGTAAGAATTATTTTTATAAATTTTTAATTTTAGTTTATTAAAATTTGATGGGTAATACTCCTGTAGTTCTTAATGTACGACCTAATTAGGCTATATTTATTATTATTTTTTAAATTATCCTTATTAGTATTCTTTTAACAATAATCAAATGAGAATAGGTAAGAGAGAGTTAAAAAAAAATATTAAAATATTTTAAAAAAATATATATTAAATTAATTAATTTAACTAATTTATTTAATCTGCTCCACATCAAAGTATATGAAAAGTATCTCTTTAAGGAAATGAGGTTGGGCCCTAGGTATAACTCAAGCCATAAAATCCGAAACAAACGTACGCTCAATGATGATGCTGTCCACATGGTAGCGCTGAGTAACATTCTAATTTAACCTTTTAAAGAAGGAAAAAAGAAAGAACCAACAACTCAACAAGGTGGTGCTTAGTGACCACAAAGCAAAATTCTTTAGTGGGCGTTGGAATGTTACCGTTGCAATTACTAATCACACTTTAGGAAAAGGAACTCATAAAGGGGTCGCTCAGACTAAAACTGCAGTCACTTTGTGGAAAATACTCCTATATCATTTTACAAGGAACCTTTTACTTTTAATTAAGCTGCGCTTATTCAAATTGGACGGTGGCCCCAAAACAAGGCCTTAAATAGGCTCCTCATCCTCATATAAATAAATATTATAAACTCAATAACCAATAGAAGATTTCGCTTAAACAAAATTTTAAATTCAAATCTTAACGTATTCAAAAAAATTTCATTGGGAAACTCATTCACCATAACTAAGTGTACGACACAAATCAAATCCAGATATAGTCGAAACAAAACTCTAGTGAACTGAGTGGACAAAAAAAAAATTATAAGCTCAATAAATGCCCATAGTTAAATTATTCTTAGTGGTTGTATGCTTCTTTAGGCCTCCATATTTCAGTTTCAAGATGAACGTACTTTCGATTGGTAGAAACTGATGAAAATAGAATAGGAATATTTTTTTTGTACAAAGGAAGGCAAAAGCTTAAGTACAAAAAATAAAGCATGGGGTATTGATATCCCAATGCATCTTTCCGAACCAGGTCCTCATGTGCTGAGATTCCATGTCATGTATAGAGGTTGTTGTAAAACCATGCCTTGCTAATGCATCTGCAATTTTACTGCTCTCACGATGAACAAATTGAAGCATAACCTTCCAAGACAGATAAAAAAACCTTTCGACTTCCACAAGTGCATTGCTGTAAGTATATAAGTCTAAAAGCGTACCAATGAGAGGTATGTTATCGATTCAACAATCAAGTCTCCTTGTATATATATATAAAAAAAAAAATTGTCTCTAAATCCTATTTCCCACTTAGGCCCCTAAGCATAGCTCATTCCTTAGCTTCATAAGCACTACAATCTCCAACATACGACATCTTCGTTTATGACCCCTCCAAGTATCATTTCCATGTAATACAGATGAGAGCCCTAAATGCTATTGCGATTACATGATTGGGATAGCTATTCATAGGATTTGGTTGCTCCCTCGTTCCTTTTTTGTCCCGTCTTTAGCATCCTTGCCTTTAATCAGCAGAGGTGCAACCGAACTAGACAAACTCAACCGAGATGTAAGTTTGTGTACAACAAGCCTCATTTTAGCCTCATTTTATTAGATGGAATCAACTATGAAGTATACAATATCACCATATTCTATCACCATATTCTATCACTATATTCTATCGAAAATCAAATATTTGAATATCTCATCAACTAGAAAGTCATGTTTATTAATATCATTTTGAGTGTTCTTTTCAATTTTTTTCTACCCATTTCCAGAACTCCATCTAATCTACCGTCTTTATTGGCATCTCCAACAACATCCTCTGTACATATATGAACTATCTTAAAAAAAAATCTACTATATTCTCTTCAATAAGCATCACACCTACTCTTTCTTTGACATGATCATTTCAAATCTTATCTTTTCTTATATAACTATATATTCATCTCATCTCAACTACCACAACTTTATACCCTTATTATTCTTTTAGAGTCCAACATTCACCATCACTAGTCCTATAACACAAATTAACCATCAACATGAAAATTATGGTCCACGAAATACATTACTACTTTAGTTGCTGGTGTTTCTTTAATCGCTTGGAGTATTTCAGGGTTTTTCAATCCAATAACCAAAAACAGATTGCAGCCACAGAAGCAATGTACTTTCCAAAAACTCCCTCTAAGCCAAAAGGATTAGAATATGATAGAAATTGTATTTAAATAATAAAAATCTTACTTTTACAATCTTGGTTTTGTATATAAATGAGAAAATTGGTACAGTCCAAAAGAACATAAGTTTAAATACAGATACTCTTTGTATACAAATTATCCAAAGTACCAATACTTCATGTGTATAAAAACGTATCATATTCTTTTGACTAATAAAATTTTCAAATAGAAATTTTTCATTAATTTTCTCTTCTTTTTTTCACACCCAACCAAACATAGTCCAAACCTAAGCAATTGGCTCTCTGTTCTACCCTCCATCTATAAAGGCCAATTCCTTTTAAATGGATATCTCAATACAGTAGTTATAAAGCATCAGTCTTACTACTGCATGGGTGCAATTTTTTACATAATTTCTACTGCATTTGTCTATGGGTGCTTCACGATCATAATTTTTCATACACTATAAGTATCATGAAATGCTAAACTAGCTTGAAGTCATGCCAAACAACACCTAATTTCATGTGTTATATATTAACTATTTAATTAGCCAACGTTTCAAAATGATAACTAACAACAACAAATAAATTTTATCTCACTACATGGAGATGGCTATCTGATTCACACAATCCTATTATACTCTATCAACAAATAAATCTTTAGATAAATTGTTAATATAAAGATTCGCTCAACAACTTCATTGTGTTCTTTTCATTCTCCCCTACCTGCTCAATAACTTTATTGTGTTCTTTTCTTTCTCCCCTACTATCCTCCTTAGCCTTTTTTATGTGCCGGAACCAACTCAAACGATTAGATCTTATCCAACACAAAACAGGAAGAAGTTCATTGATTATACCACACTCCAAACTATAGACCTACCCTTTGTTGGTCCGAGGGACCGAGGAGGCTAGGTTAACCGAAAGATGGTTATCGGTTCAAAGATGCAAGGTGCCCCAGCTTTTTCATGTAAGAAGAGGTAGAGAAAATGCCTCAAGCCCAGGCCCTACGTCGCTGAGCAAGCAGAGTTTGCTACAAAGTAACAAAGAGAGCAATTCAACTATCCTTTAACCAAGGAAAGCAAGCCAAGGCAACTCACAATAAGCAGCATGATGTCGTATAAACCTGAAATGAAACACAACCCAAAAGCCAGTGATATATCCACTACGTCCTCTGTCTCCCTACTGAAACTAAAGACGCGCTGTGATCTATTCATGTGCGTTAGTAAGGGAAACAATTTAACGAAATGAAGGAAGAATCATGCAGATCGAATAGGCTACTCAATAAAACAACATGATGAAGCTAAGCCAGCGAGTTCAGCTTCCCCCATATCACCCTTCTCCAGTTTCCCGTTAACGCGTCAGCTCTCAGCAGCTATGAACTGCTACAATTCTGCAATGGAAGCAAGTTAAATGCATACACACCTTTAAAATCAGATTCGAGATTTGTATTTATTCACCATGTTTACCCCCGAAAACCAGATTTGGAATTGCGAGACATTCGGATCCGACAGATCTAGGGTTTGGATACAAAAGGGGGGAAAGATTAACAGAAAATATTATAAAATCAAATTGGGAACCAAAGACATAATTTCTTACCATAATCGTCGGGAACAACTCAAGAGAGACAAGATCCCTCTCACCGCGTTACCATTTCCATTTTACCTATGGAGAATCACAACCCTGACAAAAGATGGCGCACAACGAATCCTTTGACCTCTTACGAATAAAGATAAGCAAATCTTACAAGCATCAAGTTAATATATTAGTATACGTATTTCTTATGGATCCAGACATGTTTCTATACGAGGCCGGCGCAATCTCGTCTGAGAGCCAAAAAAATCTCGGAATTTTTTCCTTCAAAACGTGGGCTGTCGTGCGAACTCATCTTTTTGAACAAAAATCACTACACAGTTATTTTTGTTAGGACTATGATCCTCCATAAATAAAACATAAATGTGAGATTCATATCACAAGGGAAGAGTATGATTGTTTGCATTCGGCCGGCTCAACCCGTTTTACTTTCTAGTTGAAGAGAGATAGATAGAATGATAAATTTTATATTTATATCATCCCGTAACCCTAATCATATCTAAGAATCTAGAATGTTATGTGCGTGTTTGAAAAGTTAAAAAAATCGTAATTTTATAAGTCTTTTTTTAGACAAAATTTAAATTTATAAAAAATTTAAAATAAACAGTTATATTTATAAAAAAAAAATTTATATCAAACTAAATTTTTAGATAAACTATTAAAAGTAGCTTCTAAAATAATAAAAAAAATTATGAATTATCTAATTATTATTTTATTTTTTATTTTTTTACTCTATTTCCTATCCCCCTCTTATCTCTTCTAGCTCGTTGTCTTCTTTTTTTTACTATCGTTATCTCTGTGCTTTCGCCGTTACCGCTAAAGTTTGCCATTGTCATCTCTATGCCTTCGCCGTTAAGCTCATTTTTGCCACTGGAAGTCGCTGTTAAGCTCATTGTCGCCACTAGTAGAGAAAAGAAAAAGATGACTAAAATTGGTGTGGTGCAATTGATGAGGAAAGAGACTGTGAATAGTGAATATAAATAGTGACTTGTGAGGGATGTGAATAGTGACTTACTTATTTAATTAATATTTTTTTATCTTATATTTTTTTTATAATTTATCAATCACACAAATATTTTTAGTAATAACTATCGAAACACTTATTTATTTAAAATATTTTTTTTCATAATCTCGTTTTCAAAAACTATCTAAAAATTTTATTTTTCATAGGCCTGTTTATAAAAACCTATCCAACATACTCTATAACAAAATTTATAATAAATTATATTATTTATAAGTTATGAATTGTATACTTTAATTTTTAAATTTTATATGATCAAAACAAATTTATTTTGATAATATTCAAGTAAATAAGACGGATAAGTTAACATTTATTATCAAACTTTTCTCGGGGTTTTTGACATTTTTATCACTCAACTATAGGGATTTTTTGTGAACATTTTTTTAAAGGAATATGTTATTGATCTTTGCAGGAAATAAATTAGACATCAACGCGCGCTTTTTTTTCTTGGCAACTACTGAGTGCAGAAAAGTATGGTCAAATGTGAAATATTAAAAGATACTTATTAAGTAACATACATAAATTTGGATATTTTTGGGTCCACAACGACAGCTGGGTTGCTCAAAAATAACCCTTTTAACGAAAAAAAAAACTATATTAACGTGAAAAACAGTTAGTGTATTACTGCCCAATAATGTCATTACAATACTAAGATCGATATTATATTTGTTTTTAAGGTATATCGATATACATAGCACAACTAGGTCATTGGTTATTATTGGTTCTCTGATTCTGAGAACAGCAGAAATGATCGACTTGCTAGTTGCTCAAATGGGCGCTTTCTAATGGCTGGGCTGTTGAACTCTCATCACTTCCCCTTCCCTTAATTTCTTTATTCTTGTTAACAAGGAACACCGCCAAACTAAATTTAGCTAAAATCATTATTTACTGTCTCTCTCATTAGTGTTCTTGTCAATTACTCCTCATATTCTTAATATATGATATAATTATGAAGTTAATTTTAATTTTAAATATATGACATTTTTCGCATATTTTTTTTTTAAATTACTCTCATAGATACTCTTTTAACAATAATCAAATACGAGAGGAAAGAAGAGAATTAAAGAAGATAGTCAGGATATTTAAAAAAAATATATGTTATATTAACTAGTTTAAATAATTTTTTTAATATAATTAAATTAATTAAATAGATCGTGTTGTTAAATTTTGAGTTGTGGAGACAAAGAGAAGAATTCAAACATCTCTTTATTACGATGACCTTTCAATCATTAATCCCACACAACATATATACAATGATTTATGACAACACACACACATATATAGAAGAAAACCCACAATATTTTGTAGACAATAAATATGTTAGATACACACAAACGCGCCCTATACAGATAGGATAATAAATATAGATTTTCAGTCGTTCTATGGGCAACGTGGGGAAACGGATCCAACATAGGACAAGTCAGCATTTTCACATGAAGCTTTAGGAATTTGTCCATCTACATCTTGGAGGTCTATGTTCTGCAACACAATCCCTTGACATGGAAAGTTTTGGCTGCAGTTCAAGCTCACTGCAACATCAGAAGCACTCGTTCCTTTTATGTTTTCGTACACCACATTCCTGATCTTCACCGTTGACTTCTGCATGCCACAAACCAAACCAAATCATATGTATATGATTGGTCGAGTTCTTTAACCTCGACGGACTTGGCAAAAGAGAGAGCAGTTAATTGATTGATTCATATATTACCTCTTGTTCGCATGGAGTGTCTTGGTCACAGTAGTTCTGGTCTATTATTATGGGGTTGGTCACATTTTCCATTGTAATATCTTGAAACTTGATGTTACTTGCCCTCCCTTCCCCTCTCTGTATTTATATATAGTAAACCAAACAAATAGAATTAGCGAGATGCAAAAATGAGATTATTGAATGATATAAAAGAGTTCAAAGTAATTACAGGCCAAGTCTTAATTCTAACTCCATTCGTAGTTCCAGAAAGCTTAGCTCCATTCACTGTTATTCCCGACACAACTTCCACAGTTCCCGTCTCCCCTAAGCTTCCGATGCTGTATTATCATTGATAAACAAATCATCAATTATAGACAAATATATGATTTAACTAGGTTAATATGGAATATTTAATTAAATTAGATATTGGGAATTAATTAATTAATTACCTGATACCATGGCCGGGTCCGCAGGTTATGCCTGTAGCTAGTAAATTTTGGGTTCCACTCTCTATTGACAAACAATCATCTCCTGCAAACGCATCGAGGGATTAATTAATTAAGATAATTAAATGGACAGGATTATATTTCACACTTCAAAGTATAATGATCTAATTACTTTATTCAGTATATATATATATACCTGTGGCTATAATCGAGTTTGAGATTTGGATATTTTTGGTATTGGTGATATGAATTCCATCAGTGTTGGGGCTATCTTCTGGTGCACTCACTTTAACATCGGAAACCTTAACGTTGGTGGATTCTTGAATGTTGACATGGATTTGTTGTGCATTTTTAATCACCAAGTTCTCTACTCTCAGATTATCGCACTCATAGAAAGTCAAAGCCTGCAAACACACAATCATTAATATTAATCCGTGTGAAAGCATGTATAATTAACATGACGCTTTCAAAAATCTTTCAAAGTTACGTACCGTTGGGGCGCCCTTGCAAGGCTGTAAAATTATAAATTAAAGAAACAACAAAGGAAAATATATTTAGTAGATGTTTGAATAGCAATATGAGTATTTAATTTAGTAGATATTGGAATAGAAATTATAAGGGTTCTGAAATATATATACACACACACGTACAAGACTTGAGTTCGTTTTGCAGGAGTTTTGCCACCATGTGTCTCCGTTACCGTTGATGGTTCCACCACCTTGAACTGTTAGATTCTGAACTTTCTGGAACATAAGCCAGTGTCGTAGGTCTTGTGCGTAGTCCGATGAGTTCTCTGATGCTTCAAGTGTCCCATAAATCTGATCACAATTTCAAATATCAAATATATGTGCTTGAGATAAACAATATTGCTTGAACTGGAAAAATGATTCACTATAAGTATAATCCAGTTTCTGCATGAAACTAACTAATAACTAACCTGGACAGCAATATTGGTAGAATTGCAGGGACCTAAGAATGTGACAGGCTTGAGAAGATAACTGTAATCGGAAGGAACCACAAGAATTACGTCTTTTCCAAAAGAACATGCAGCTTCCCAAGCCTTACTGAAAACCTGCAGAAATGAAAATAAGCATACATATATTGTTATTTTGGTAAAAAGAAAAAAGCTCTAAATTCATGTAATATATATGCATGGTTGGTACTGTAGATAAGGGTGTGTGTGTATACCTCTGTGTCATCACTTTTACCATCCCCTTTAGCTCCAAAGTCATTGACATTAACCTTGGGAACTGATGAAGAAGACGTGACAACCAACTTAACAAACCTATTTAAGCTCAAGACTTGTGTGCTTTGCTTTGCTGGGTCCTCTTGAGAGTTACCATAGCAAGGGACGACAGAAGGAATAATAACGATGAACAACATTAAGAAGATCGAAAGAATATGTTTTTGGAGGGCCATTATCTTAGAAAGTAGTAGCTAGGGTTTATAACCAAGAAAGGATATAAGAAGCTAGCTATAGATGACTGGTATAATATGAGGAAGTGTGAGGAGAACGTTGAGTGGGAAATGAGTATTTATAGAGAAAAAGGGAAAAGAGAAGAAGGTAGTTGATTTGGTGTTAATATGAACACAATGGGTATTAACTGTATGGGAGGGTATGAGAGGTTGAGACGAAAGGGTCTCTCAGGCCAACCCTATGACTTGTGTTCCATACCATATCCACTTGTAACGTCCACGAATCTGTCGTCTATTATATTATATATGCACCTAGCTACATGTTTGTTCTATGTGTGTGTGTGTATGTGTGTGTGTGTGTATATGTATATATGCTATGTAGACCTAAAAAGAAAAACGAGTACATGCCATATCCCTTTGCTTCTAAAAAAAATATTCTTTGATTGTTATAATTCAATATTTCAATGCATAAACTTTCTCATCAAATTTAGCTAAGAAAAATTAAGGGTTAAGGTGAAAATTTATTTTAAAAGTTTCTAAGTAGTAATATTATTTTAAAAGTTTTTTTTTAAATTAAGATTGCTCCGAAAGTATTAAAATGAAACAATAATGTTGCCCCTTACTATTAAAAATATTAATAATCATATTAATTTTTTAACGGGGTAAAATAACGTTGTTACGTTTTAAAGTTCTCGAGGCTATGTAACGTTGCTTTTAAGCAAAACTTCTGAAAAAAAGTTACATTTAAACTCAAAAAATTAATAATAAATAGTTAAATCCCTTTCCTTTAACTATTACCTCTAATCCTTAATATATTTAAGAACTAATCGGAGATTAAATTTAGTCATAATTAAATATAAGACCCCAATTTATATTGTCTCTAAAATTTATAAAAAAAATTTCTGAAACATCCTTATTGAAAAATCAAATCGTATATTTTACAAATAATTAATATGCTTATTTTTTTTAATTTATCTAAATTATTTATCTAACTCTTATATTAAGTACATGAGGTAATATTTGATATTCTTGATTGAGATATTTTGCATATTTGTGTATTGATTATCCTGAGTTAGAGAAAAGCTTGGTAAAGAAATGTGAATGGAAATCATTGTATGTATATTAATTAGTTTATTGATTTAACCTCTAAGGGCTTCCCGTACATACTGATTTATTTCAATATTTCAAATCCTTCATCATTTGAGTGAATAATTGAGATTTCTCATGACGTTAAACTGCCTGTTCTGTCCAATTTTCTGCACTTTGCTTTTAGTTTCTCGCTGCCAAATAAAGGAAGAATATTTAGAAACAATACCACTTGATATGAAAGACAATTAACTTTTGCAGTTATCAAACGGCTTTTAACGTAATCCGTTAAAATATCTTACATGCCCGGACACTTGTCATTCCTTGACGGGCTAAATCATGTAAATTAGGGTTTCATTCATTCATGCATTTCCATAATTCTCATGAAATTAATAAAACTCGACGAGTTTGGAATAAATGGGGATGATAATAGAGTGCAAGACATTCCTGTTGGAGACGAAAACTTATAAGCATTGACTTTTTATTGCCTAAAAGTTTTCCAAACTTTTGTTACTATCTTAATGCATGCCACGATCGATCAATTCTTAGACACGTGTTCAAAATTCATATCTTTCTTTCTATCCCAAAGAGTATATATGTGTGTATGTTCATCATTATTGCAAAATAACCCTGCCTATGTTTGATAACCGATCCAGATAAAGAAAAAAGATTATGTTAAACTCTTAATAGCCAATATAAAATTATGTTGAATCTCCTAATAATAAACCCCTTATTTATGACAAGGCATGTATTGTCTTTGTTATTCATGCAAAACCCAATTTATAACCATTTTGAGGTATGGGAGGAGGAGGTATTGAAAAAAATAATTAACTATTTCTCTAATCCTTAATATATGTTTCATTTAACTAATTTGATTGAATAAAAGAAGTTCATTAAATTAATTAATGTAACATATTTTTTTAAAAATATTATAATCATATTACTTAATTATCTCTATCCCTTTCTTACTTGATTATTATCAAAGGGTATTAATATGGATAATTTAAAAATATTGATAAATATAAAAAATATATATTATATTTAAGATCAAGATAAATTCTCTAATTAAGTCATAGGAGGAGTAATTAAATAAAATCCATAAATATGACTCATATGGGCAACAAACAAGGATTATGGTCTACGTGTCAAGAAATTGGAGAAGCCACGTGGCATTAGAGGGTACAAATATCCCATGAATATGTAGGGCGTTGGATAGATTTGGATAATGGAAGACGGTAATCAAAATTTGAAATGCTTTGGAGGTATGGAGGAGGGGTTGTGGTCTTTATAACATAACTAACTTGTCGTCATTAATTAGGAAACTTAGACGATTAACTAAAGGCAAAGAAAGGTTTAAGTTGATCTTATGGATAAAGTCTGGTTAAGACTTAATACATTAATCATGTATTGATCAATCTGTGAACTAGCTTGCTCGTCCCATCATAACGTGTTCCTGTTGTATTTTACTTCAATTTGAAGCCTACGGTATCTGTAGGAAACCTGTACATTTAATGTGACATATTTCTCAAAATGGGTCAAACGGGGAAGTTGGCTACATGTCCTACAGAAAGTCAACACAAATTCTGATCAGACATTAGGTTCAATATTACGTACCAAATTGCTCTGTGTGATTTGAATGAAACTAATTAATTTCATCACTTTAATTTGGGTCAATACGTTTTATAGATGGTGACGAATAAAGGCCATCTTGTCCGATTCCATATATATATATGCATAGCATTCATGTTAATTTGGCCACTCAAATTAATATACATACATGATACTGCTATTTTAATGCACGAAATGCATGCACATGCTTCATGGATATAGACGCGTAAGCTGTTTTTCCGAAGTAAATCTGCCTTTTATATTGCATTTTTATTTCGTGAACAAAACCTGAAAAACCGATCTACATGACGAAAATCTATATATGTTCACACGTGTTAAATTTCTTTTTCTGGAAAAAAAAAAGCTACAACTTAAGATAAAGAAATAGAACTAGGAATTATTAAAGATGAGAACTTTTATTGGACAGAAACAAACATGAGGATGCTACATTTCTATATTTTTTTCATAGGTAAATAAAACATTATGCACCTAATAGTAAGCACTAAACACTTGCTCTCACATCTCATTATGTTATTTCAAGAGAACCCCTCTTCTGGCCAACCTAGAAACACACTCTAAATTACTCAAACTTGGATTTGTATGAGCCATCTGTACATTTCCTGAGAAGGAAGTGGGATGGTGACGGTGACCAACCCAGTGGCCGAGTCATATTCGAAATCCAAATCCGTTTCGGCCTCTCCTACAACACACTTCAATGGCCGCTGCGACGAGTACACTCCGAATCTCCCAGTTCCTCTCACTTTGAGAGCAATAGTCGCCGTTGCTGATCGCTTCGAACTGAGACAAGCGGTCAGCTCAGATTCAACTTCCCCATCAAATACTTGTTCTTCTTTGTCACTAGCCTTGTGGAATTCAACCTGCTCAACGGCTCCTCCAGTGTTGAGCATGTCCAGTAGCCCTATCGCTGCAAACGAAATACTTGGACCAATTTTCTGTCAAATGTAACAGCATTTTATCAGTTTGTGCTCTCAACGATATCATCTTGCAGGGCACACTATACCAGAGACAAGTCAGATTTATAGCCTTACCTTCACTGGACAGAAATGAAATAGTTCATACTCCAAAACTTGCAATGTCACCGGCACTGAAGCATCTTTTGGTAGCCTTATCACCTCGCCTGACATATAGCACGAGCATGTTGAAGAGTAAGTTTCATTTCTAACTTTCACCAGAATCACAAGCATTTAAATATTCAGTCTTGGCTTATTCGCATTCTCCCAAATAATAATACCTGTTTTGTAGGAATAAACGATAACGTCGCCATCCCAATTGGCACCAGCCACTTGAGCGATTGGATCAACATCAGAAGCACGAACAGAACCTGTGAGTGTACCAGGAGATGCATCATGGATCCGAGTCTTCTTCTCCATCTTGCACCACCCAGCACCTTGACAGTTAAATATCCCAACCACTCCAGAGCATTTGTTTAAGTTCCATATTTTGAGCAAGCTACAAAATTGCAATTTAGGTGCATGAGCCTTCAGTTTTGTCCAAATAGTTCCTAATTCTTAGAGATAGAAATAAACAGACCTAGTCCCATCTCTAGCTGGATCAGTGAAGAGAGAATCACGAGTGGGCCTGCCTGGTAGCTGAGCGCGAAGAACCGATCCATCAGGCAGAACCAGCTTCCTCAGAAGTTCAAAATTGTGGTTGCCTGGCTTATCACTATAAAATCAACAACTATTAACAAAGTGATCATTTCTTCAATAACTCATTACAAAAAACTCAACTGATATCACTATACCTGACATAAATTGCACATCCACCAACTGCACGAGCTGCAGCATGGTACTCTGCTGCTGGGTGTAAACTCTGAAATGGTAAAGATTCTTCCGTCAATATGAATAGAATATTAGATACAAAAGGGAATTGCAGAAACCGAAGTGTTATCCCTTCTTACATGGAACATATCCCAGTCAGGCTGCATGAATTCTCCAAGGAACAGTGTGTTGTATGCTACAGATGATATATGGATAGTGTGGGAAGCAGGATCACGTGGGTAAAAGTCATCAGACGCTCTCACAACAGCAGTCTGCTTAGCACTATATAGCCCATCAGTATTGTGACACATACACGCAATGCATCCATTATCAGGAAAGTTACGAGCCACAGAGGCCTCAAGGGCCTGGTGGTAGCTGCTTGTGAGCGAGACTCTGCCACCATGTCCAGCTCCAAGGGTTTCAATAATGTTCTGAACATCAACTTTTACTCCATCTATTCCACATGAAGCTAAGTAAGCATGGAGCTCGTTGTAGAAGTTATAAACCTTCTTGGGATGCACTAGACCCAAGCCATGTACAGCCAAGCTGTCCATGACAATGTCTGGTTGGTTTCCTAGTACGCCCGGAGACTGTACTGGGTATGCTAAGGAAGTGACATAATGTTCCATACCACTGGCTGCTGGCTTCACTCCACCCCAATAACCAGCTAGAGCATGCCATACATATACATATCTGTGAATCAGGAGAGTAAATAAGAAACTTAATTACGCCAACCACTTATCAAGACGATGCTTTTCACATGCATTTCTAGATTTGTAAAACAACTTGTGAAATAGGAAAATGCACCGCCAATACTCATGTCAATTTAAGGATCTAAGACCATACTTCAAATTGTGATGTTGCTTCGCTTCATCTACAAAATGCTTTAGGCCTGAAGTCTGTTCGGTATTTTGTCCATTCTTCTGAAATTTAGCGTTTTCTTTTATACCAGTCAACCTAGTGGTAAACCTGAAAACATAGTATTTGATGAAAAATCAACCAGATATAGCTTCAATCAAAGATGTTTAAATGCTTTAAATACTTATTACTATTAAACAGTAATAGTAGTATCTGAATATTTAAATTCTTATTGATGATCGTGTTCTTGAATTAAGCATGGAAAATTATAGCAGAGTATGTATAGAGATCTTACTGTGCTCCTTCTTGAATGGCACAGTCGGCATCCTTTGGTTTACTTTCAATTTGTTGCCAGCCATCATCTATGATAAGGAAGCGTGGTGGCGTGCCACCCTCTGATAAGCTGCAATCATATGAAACCAAGTTTCAGTGTCGTTTCAGTGTCTATTTTATCTTTACATCATCTTAGAATTCCATCTCTCCCTCATTCATCAAGAAGAAAATTAGCAAACTCAACAAATTTTCTCATTAATCACCTTTTCAGGCCTTCCTCGACACCCTCTGCCGTGACATCGGTATAGAAAGCATCCCATGTGCACCAGCCAAACCAGTCGAGAAAAGATGGCAACTATACGAAATCAACAAGGAACATAGTTACAAAACCATTTAGATATTAACTTGGGAAATTTTGTGGATTTAATAGAAATACAACAAGGGGAAAGTTCTTACTCTTTTCTTCTCGCGATGAAGGAATGTTTTCATGTGTTTTTCTAGAGCCCTTGAATGACAAACAAAAAGCGGTCAGCAGTCATCAATATATAGATTCAAATGTTTAGCAAGGAAAAGACAAAGTGCTAATTAGGAGATGGGGAAACAGAGGTGCCAGATCAGAGAACACCCCCCCCCCCGGAACCGCCCCCCACACCCACCCACCCACACAGAGAGATGGAAGAGATGCCTCACTTGACGGCTTGGTTAATGACTTCAAAGGGGTTTGTCCCAGCATGCATTTAGACCAGGTGAAGACCTAGACTCGTCTCAACAGCATTGTCTCCTGCAAAACAAAACCACACACCGAAAAAAACAAAGGTCGGTTGGGTTCTTTCGGTTCATCCTATTTACTTATTCTCCAAAGCTATAATAGTGTCATCGAGAGGTTTCTCCCGCCCACATGTATTCGCTTTAACGACAGCTCCACCCCAAAATTTCAGAAAGTAAGACTCCTCCAAATTTTGGCTGATGAAATTAGACATAGCACTTGATTATGACGGCGTGGCAGGGTTTAATGTGGACTAATGTATTTATCGCGGGTAAGAGGTACTCACCACTCTCAAGGCAAATCTCTATCTCATTTTTGTCATTCCCTTGTAGAACAGCACGGAACGGGCCTTCCAGCAGAGGAAGCAAGACAGTGTAGATGGTTGGAGAATTCTCCTGATCAGCAGCTTCATCATTTTTGCTCTCTATCAGCATGAATTGGGTCTCCAAAGGGATATCCCGCCCACAAGTTCCCATCCTCTGAGTCATCCACCATAACTTGAACCGGAAACAGCACATGAAACGAAGGCCCCTGTTTTTCGAATCAATGAGAAATTAATTACAATTTTAACAAGTAGCAGTGGGCAAGTCAAATAATCCAACTATATATAAAACGATGTTCGAGGTGAAAAAAGTACGTAAAGTTAGATTAACATGTCACAAACTTTTTAATTCAGCTGCGGCAATATGTCTGCCCGTGTCAAAAGCAAAAACTTCACATCGCCCAGTATAATTTGCAGCAGTCAAGTTTTCATTTACTACTTGAGTAAGTGACACAGGCATCCATTGAAAGTAGCGTACACAAATTTAACACAGAGACTTCAATAACTTCACAATTCAAGTTTAAAGAGAGTGATATAAAAATATCAGAAGTATCAATTGCCTGAAGAGCTGATAGTAGACCATTAATGGCAGCTTCAACGTCAACTTTCATAAGTAGTATATCATACAAATTTTGAATTTTTAATTGCAAAGTTATAAAGTTTATATGTTGGAAAGAACTTACTCTAAGATACCCATGGGGAAGACATGGAGACTTTGGCTGTGGGAAGCTGTGGCACCTATAAAGGCACCAGCAACAAGGCCCACTCCAGATCCTGGGGTCAGGACGATGTTATCTGGTACTCCAGTCAGTATGGTTTTCCCATGGACAACCAGGTTCCCATCTTTAACGGAGATCTTTGGCGTGACTGTCATCTTTGAACACCTGAGTACTGTATCCTCACAAACACCAAACAGCTAGCATATATAAGAAAGATTAAAGAGAAAAAGAAATCCCCAGAATGTGAAATATTTAATATCAAGGATGAAAGAATCTAACATGTTAAACTCAGAATACAGAATACAAACAAACACTGGAAGAAGAAAACAAAAAATGGTCAGGGGGCAAAAAAACAAAGTAGCCCCCTGGTGTTAAATTTAAAATTGTCAGGGAGTTGTGCAATACAGCTAAAACAGTAAAATTTAGGGAGTTAAGTAATATAAACCTAGGGGTTTATGACGCATGCGAAAACTTAGGTGCACGTTAGTTTGATTGCGATGTGGCCCTCGTGAAGGAAGAATCAAAGCCGAGGGCTGTATCGATGTAATTCCTAGCATCATTACCTACTCAAATTGAACGAATTAAAGGGATAGATGAAATACAGAACACGTCTTCTGTAGTTATTGGTAATATAAACCGGAGTGGGAAAAAAAAAAAGTTTCTTCGTTCGTATCAACAGTTTAGAATTTCAACTTCAGTAACCCCCCACTCCTTCCCTTTCAGGCAGAGGAGGAGGTATTGTTCTTTCTTGCGGTATGGGCTAATTGCCATTGGTGACCGTCGCATCAGAAAGAAAGTCAGATTTCTTACCGAAGACCATATATGGCAACGATAAGTGAAAATTTCAAGAGTTTTAATGAAAATACGAAAAGATAATTAACGTGACCAAAAAAAATGAAGGCAAACCAAGCCATTCAATAGAGCGATGATGGACCATGGTACAGTGCTTTCCCAGAAAGCGTCAGCTGATTTTGTCTCATGTGGAATCAGTAATTAAAGTTTAAACAAAACGACAAGAGTGAAATTATGAGTTGATGGAGATAGAGCGGGAAAATGAAGTTGCAACAATTTTAGAATGATCGGAATACATGAAGCAAGAGATCTCAAACAAGCTCACAATCCATATGATTGAGATTAGACCGTCTTGTTTCGTATTTTACTCTATTGCTCCTTGTGATAAGAAATATAGGCGCAAGCAAGAAGATATATGAAGTACGGGCTACAGAAAATTGAAGGCAAGCATTCCTGGAAATGGCAAAATCTTGGTGAGCCAAGGAACTTCTCGAAGATAAAAGCCGCAAGTCTGTCACCGAAGAAAGATTATAAAAAGGTCTAAGAAGTAACCTCCACCGAAACACTAATGCCTCGGAATTGGTCCTCGCGAATAAAGAACAGAGCTGACAAGTAACAATTTCCGAGATAAAAGCTTCGTAATCAGCGGATAAGCAGATCTTCGTAAAAGCTCACAAAATCCAGATGCAAAATCAGAATACACAGAAATTTCACAGTAACAAAACAGTGAACCAACTAGCTAGATACTCAAAATTAAAAATCTCTCAAGATCTTTCACGTTGATCATAAAATGAATCTTCAGAGCACACAGAGGCAGAGCTCAATCAAGTAAAAGCTAAGAGTAGTATGATATTATAGACTCCATAACTCACCGGTATATATCAGCCGCTGGAACGAAGTCTTTGGAAGTAGCTCCGAGAATTCAAAGAAGAAACAAAAGCGAGGTAGCTAGTACGATTCAGAAACAGGGAGACACAAGAAAGCCAGCAAAGAGCTCAACAAGAGAAGTGCATTCCAAGAAGGAATGCTCCTTCTATGAAAGGAAAGCTCGAAGCAACTATCAGCTCAAATGGCTTTTGATGCTCACGAGTTGGTACTGGGGTAGTGGGGTGAGAAAAGAAAAGGCGGGGAAGAGGGGGTTTTATACCATGTCCAGTGTTAAAGGTCGAGCAAGTTTCAAACTTCCGGTATAATCAGATTCAGACACGTGGAAGATGCGGTCCGAACAGAGCCCAACTGTGAACATATTTTGAGCCTAAAATCGTAGAAGTATCGCGTGACTTCTAGAGGTGAAAACTAAAAGAGGTCCCGGCACCGTTGGTTTTTCATTCAATCTTCAAACATCGTTAATTGCGTATTACTTAACACTAACACTAATATGCATGGATATACACACACGCATTACATTTTTTAAATTTAATCAGATATGGATTATTGGAGAAGCTAAGTAATCGGCGGTAGCCTTAAAGGAATGATTATAATGGATAAGAATACATCTATTTTTAAATTTAAAATTCATTAATTTACTTTCTCGATTTAAAAAATAAAGGACCTGGCACGAAGGAAGCTGAAACTAGCAGGAAGTACTCACGTGAAGGCTAAGACGGTAAGACAGGTCAGGGACCAGAGAATATCAGAATGATGCAACATGCATAAAACTCCAAAACTATTTGTTAATTTCTGTTCAGATTTGAGATCTAGTGTGTGTTTGGCATGTAGTTTAGGGAATTAATTTTTTCCTAAAATCATGATTTTGTAATTTTGTTACTAAATAGTTCCTATATCAAATCGCTCATCGTATCAAACCATAGTTTTAAAGATAAAACTATAGTTTTACAAAATTTTCTCCTTTTCAACTTTTTAGCATTATTATTCCGTCTTTTCCCCAACTTTTCACGATTTTATCCTTCTCTTTTCCTCTCTTCTTCCTACGCTTCCTCTCCTCTTCATTTACATAAAAAAGTTATAAATAAAATTTATACCTTATATAATTATCATATTTATTTATGTTCTTTTTAGGGTGTATTTAGATTAGCTTTTGGAGAATAGATTATGGGAAGAATATATTTTAGGAATAGAGATGTTTAGATGATTAGTAGCAGAATCACTTTTTATACTGGTAAATTACCAAAAAGTGTATGATTTGATTAAAAGTAAGAGAGAGTAAAGATGATAGAGAAGAAATAGGAGAGAGAAAATAGTGTAGAGAGGAGAGAGAGAAAGAGAGATAAGAGGAGAGAGAAGACAGAGAAAAAGAGATATAAGAGATGAGAGAGGGTGTAAGAAAAAGTAGGGGTAAAATAGTAATTGGATAGTCCATAACCTAAATTTCAAACCAAAAGCTATTTTCAGTGGTTTATTCAAAATTTAGGTTTCAAACCGAGGTTTTGCCCAAAATCAATTCTCAACAAAAATGACAGTTTGTATAAAAAAAATTCAAATCGCGATTTTGGCCAAAATCAATTATTATAATTAATATCCAAACACACACTTAGAGTGTGGTTAGATTAACTTTTGGAGAATAGATTATGGGAAGAATAGATTTTGGAGAATAGATTTTGAGAAAAATATATTTTGGGAATATAGATGTTTGGATGATTAGTAGTAGAGTCACTTTTTATATTGGTAAATTACCAAAAAGGGTATGATTTGATTAAAAGTAAGAGAGAGAAAAGATGATAGAGAATAAATGGGAGAGAGAAGAGAGTGTAGAGAGGAGAGAGGAGAGAGAAAAAGAGAGATAAGAGAAGAGAGAGAAAAGAGAAAAAGAGAGATAAGAGATAAGAGAGGGTGTAAGAAAAAGTAGGGGTAAAATAGTAATTGGATAATCTATAACCTAGGTTTCAAACTAAAAGCTATGACTTATTCAAAACCTAGGTTTCAAATTGAGGTTTTGCCAAAAATCAATTCTTAACAAAAATGACTGTTTGTGTAATATCCAAACATACACTTAGTAAATTGTCTATGAAAAAATATTTTTGCTGCTAATCATCTAAACATCTCTAATTTTTAAAATTACTTTTTTTTTAAAATCTATTCTTTCTAAAATCTATTCTCCATAATCTATTTTACTTATAATTTATTCTCTAAAAATTAATCCAAACATAAGGGGTGATGTACTGAGTATTCCCATAGGCCCTAATGAAAGGTTAATGGATTATTATTATTAATTATTCCCTTTTCTGGTGGCGACGATTAGCCCTTTTCACATTAAACTGTCCCAAAACCCCAAAAAATAAAAGAAAGAAACGGAGCCTACATAAAACAACTCTGCACTATTATCAGAGTATTTTTAGTGGCATGTTAATCATTGCGAAGTATAATAAATTCCCATTGTACGTGCGGCAAAAATTAATATTATGCCTGATTAATGTTTTTCTCATGCTATTGCAGAATACCATCAACCAATTCTTTATAAGATTTGGAGGTAGACGGTTTTTAGAGATTTAAATTTATATTTTTTTTTATAATTTATTATAGTAAAATATTTTAAAATAGAAAAATAATAATTTTATAAAAGATTACATTTTAATTATTCATTTTTTAATCCTATAATGAGAATGTGATAATTAGAAAAAATGAGAAAAAGTAACTATGAAAGGATGTGTTTCCAGCTTCGTACATATAAAAATCAAATGTTTGGATGAATCACTTTTCTTGGCCAAAACAGAAATGAAGCAATCGACGAGAACTGAAATCGATCCCGTTTAGTGCGGATGCGAGAGAGAGTGGCGGCATCTGCGAATTGGGGGTTTGTTGTCGGGAAGGAGGGCCCCACAACAGGAAAGTACGGTCGAATCAGGAATGTGATCTGCGTGATGGTGGGCCCCATACACGTAGGATTGAATTGACAATCGCACTCTCGCATTCAGCATCTGCTATGAACAGGCAGGGAATGCATCATGCAAGTCTAGTAACAACACTTTGGTATGATGGAATAGATTGTAGAGACAGAATATTCTGAAAGTAATGCGTCGGATAACTTGTTAGCTCAATTTTCAATATCAACTTGACGCAACATAACCAAATGAAACGTTGTCACGTCTAGCAAAACAGGTCCATTAATATTTTTATATATTCATATTATTTTTCACTTTCAATAATATCACAACTTTGCTTGGAAAATGATATGAAAATCTTCCCGTCGACCTCGTCAATCAACTGATATAGTAAAAAGATTTACAAGCAACTCATCATGATAGCCGGGGGGAAAAGAAAATCAGAGAGAAGAGTAGTAATCTTCGTATGTAATTGGCTTGGTTTCTTATAAAATACTCAATAACGCATCACATAACGAGGCGCCTTTCACTGATTTTCCAGACAATATTCATGGATCGGGGGAAGTGGGCCCCCCTGTTCCTCAATCATAAACCTAAAAAAGAAATAAAAATGAACGTATGAAAGTCAATACCACAATTCCAATCATTTAAGCGATTCTTAATTAATCAAGCATTTGGAAAAATGTATAAAAAACTTTATACGCGTTGGCATGCTTTATATGAAAAATTGATTGAAGAATTTATATGCCATTCTTTTTTGTCTCCATGTAAACGGAGACGTCATTTATTTAAAAGATATTTTATGAAGTCTTCATTTTTTTTTATTAATCTATAGGAGAGAAGCTACTTAGATGCATTCGCGGAGTTCAGCTTGCTTGTACGAATTCAACTTGGAATCTTTGAACCTTACATAGATTATGTAAATGAAATTGTGTCAAACATTTTTACATTAAGTATGACGTATTTAAAAAAAAATTAACTTTTATAATTAAAATCAGTGTAATATTTTTTTCTTACCTAATAATTAAATAAAATGATTTAAGGTGCTTCAATAATTAACTATTGATTATATATGACTCAACGAACTAATGTGTGAATGCTCATGTTGCACTAGTAACCACGTTCATCAGTTGTACTTCGTACGTGTTCTGCATCCATCAATGATCGAGCAGAATTCGATTAACTTGAAAGTTCATTTATTAAGTATTTTATTAATATAGAAACTGAGCTCTAATTGACTCTCTTGTTTGTTTCAAACTAATGTGTTGTTACTTTATATGGGTCCATGTATTAGTCCCGGCCCCAACAAATGAAGTCGTGACATGCAAAGCAAATGACGTAAAAGCCTTGCCCTGTTCCGACACGTGTCACTCTCACCCTTGTTTCACTAACACGTGTGCCCCCACAGCACATAACATGCCCATGGCGCCAAAAAGTCCCACGTAAAAGGTTGGAACTATGAAAAAAATGTGAAAGAATAAAGATAATAGATATACAAAAATACGGCGCAAGCGGGGAATTTGTACACTCTTTAATTTTCTTGATCCTATTGATACTGAATTTGTAATTGAATTGGGAGGGAAGAAAGTAATCTGAATTATTAGTATCAATACTGATATAATATGAAGCCAGCTCCACTGTTCTTAATTATGAATGACATAATTCAAATATCAAAATGGATATATTCATTTCCATCACTGATTATTGTCTGGTTTCAGATGGATGCAGGTCGGCATCATTCACTTTATGTGCTAATGATTGTTGAAGCTGTCATCATTTGCAGTAGATATAAACAAGAGATGAAGCAGTGGATTTCAATGCAACCTCCTTATGTGGACTTCATTTTTCTCTCTCTCTTTCTTTCAAATAATTCCAGGTTATCAAATAATTGACTTTTGCTTATGACTCGACGCATCACTATATAATAAAATTTACTTTCTAGCAAACATCCAGTTTCGGGGTTCATTTTGTTTAGATATATAAAATTTTAGATAAATTAAGTGTCAAGAACTTGTCAGGACTGCCTCAATATTCAAAGAATTATTATAGAAATACTTACAGATCACCTATTAATAAGATTCTCACATTAGTAGCGAGATTTAAATTTACAACCTTATAGATTATAAACTAACTTTTTATTAATTAGATAAATTTTTGTTGGCAGTTTCGGGTTCATGTATTTTCTTTTTTGGTACAACGGGTTCATGTATATTTTTTTTTGTTGCCCACCCGATTCACCGGAGCTTTGCCCCGACCACATCCGGATCCGACCCGCGTCGCGCACCTAGCTATGGTGGGTGAGTCTCCCAACAGGAATTTTCTATGTACGCCAAGGCTCGAACTCGAGACCTCGCTTAAGCGATACCGAGCCGCTTACCACTCAGACCAACCCCCGTTGGTAACAGGTTCATGTATGTTTTTTTTAGTTGCCCACCCGGTTCACCGGAGCTTTACCCCGACTACATCCGGATCCGACCCGCGTCGCGCACCTGGCTATGGTGGGTGAGTCTTCCAACGGGAATTTTCCGCATTCGCCAAGATTTGAACTCGAGATCTCGCTTAAATAATATCGAGCCGCTTACCACTCGGACCAACTCCCGTTGGTACTGGTTCATGTATGTTCTATACATTGTGTAGTATTATGTAGCTTCTTAGGCCCGTTATGTGTTTTTATCTTTCTGGTTATGCGAGCCGGCCCCAGATTTTGGGCAAAGCCCATATGTTCTTTTAACCCATTCACGCAAAAATCTTCTCTAACCCTACCCACTCTCTCTCACTCGAAAGAGCTCAGACACAATAGGAGCCAGATAATTAATCTGTAAAAATTAAAAATAATTATTAAATTAATTTATAAAATATACGTTAATTTTTTTAAAATATCATATTTAATCTTCTACATTAATAGAAACCCCCTAATTATTTAATCAATGATGGTAGTTTTGGAAAAAAAAATATTAATTTAAAAAATAAAATATATTGAAATTTTACAGACTAAAATAAATTTAGAACTAACTCTTAAATGGAATAATAATTCATGGACAGGTTTGGTGATCTTGGGATTGAGTAGGTTTTGTTTAAGTTTACGGAATGAATATTTTTAGACGACAAAAGGGGGAAAATAAAATAAAATCTGTGGAACAAAGGTGGCCTAATGGTACCAAAGGTGTATCAGATAAAATTATAACAGCATTGACATATTTACAGCCACAAATCACAACTTCACTCCTCCATTCACTCCTCTCCCTAATGTCTCCAACAACCAAAATAAAACACAATCAGTCCCACACAAATGACATCACCACATCTCCAGCCCATATCCTATTTTCACTCTTGCCCGAAATCAAATGAGAAAAAAGAATTACAATGGTAAGGGGCAAATGAAAAAGAAAAAAGAAATAAATATATGGAAGACTTCATATTTTGTCACTCCACAATGTTTCAAATTTCTAGAGTCATCTAAGGTCATTGCTTGTCGTTGTTTAATGTCAAGGATCCGTCCCTCATCAATTTCAGACTGAGACTTGTGAACCTCTCTCGTGAATACTGTCTTGATGCCTTCCTCCAATCCGTGCCAGCCTTCATCATTGCGGCGAATTCCTCGTAACTTATTCTTCCATCCTGCACATTCGCCCCCACACCACATTAAAGGCCAATTCTATATGCAAAATATTGGATCAGTAATTCTATGTATCCGATCAAGATATATTCCCAGAAGAAAGAAGTCCAGGTCTAGGCACCGAAGCAGTCAAAGATGTCGTTTGCGAATATACCCGTAAGCATTCACAAAATTATTTACAGAGTAACACTAACTATCATTAATTTTTATATTGTCATGCTTGTTTGTCACAGAAGGTAGTTTAACATTCAGTATGCTGATTTTATGAAGCAAATGCCTATATGGACATGATAGAAAATTTGGTTTGTAATTTTTAATACCAACCATAAGGGAAAAAGAAAAGAAATTTTATGTAAGAGTAAACTGACGACCTTGTCTGTGTCGACATCTTGCATAATTGCATTAATGACTTCTTCATTGTTTGTGTCGACTTCATAAGCTAAGGCATTGCGTAGCTCCTCTATCTCTATATATCCACTCTGGTTCTGATCGAAGAATTGGAAGGCTTTCTTTAAGTGCTCATCATTGCCCATCTTCCTCAGATGAACAGAAATGGCTACAAATTCTCCATAATCTAGGTATCCATCTTTATCTGTATCGCCCTGCAAAAACAGCCCCGAAATATTAGAAGCTGACAATCTTTCAATGGTACATAGCTTATACAATAAGTAAACAGATAGAACATTTTCTAGGAAAATTAAGAATGTCTGTTTGTGGCTATCCACAAGTTTACAACTGCAGACTCAGTAGTGGAAAAAGATTCCAGTGATACTCACCGCTTCCATCAGAATTTGAACGTCAGCATCAGCCATTTGATGGCCTAGTTTATGCAACCCTGCTCGTAGCTCATCAATGTTAATTTTTCCTCTATTGCTAGTATCCATCACCTTGAATCCCTCTTGTATTCCTGCAACTTCTTCTACAGACAAATGCTCTGCAATCACCTGTTCACATGAAATTTCACCAAATACAAAAATATCAGTTTCTTTTGAATTATCATGATCATCGTGTATGAACATATAGAAGACAACCCCCAAATAGATTTCCAACAAATTCCGCAGGCATTACCCTTAGAGCTCTTTTCTTAAGCTTGTTCATTACTGAGAATTGCTTAAGCCTTGCCTTAACAGTTTCTCCTAATGAAACATTAGGAGCTTTCTTGGCATTTTGTAACCATGGATGATCTGCATTTGATAAAAAGAGTAAAACACTAATCATCAGTCTCCAATTTCCCCACACCCCCACTAAATCTTGCCAGTGAGCCAAAATGCCACATATTCTATGCTTCTCGTTATGTCCCCAAAGCTTTATATATGAACTGCATATTACCTAACACTTCCTGAGCAGAAAGCCGCCGCTTTGGGTCAGGATCAAGCATTTTCTTAACAAGGTCTTTCGCATTATCAGAAACTTTTGGCCATGGGTCCCTTTTAAAATCAATAACAGATCGTATAATTGCTTGTGCAACTCCCTGTTCAGTTTCTGCATTTGAAGAGAGAAAATGTGGACATATTAGCTTGAAGGAAAAATTTTTGCATTGGAAAAAATCTTTATTGGATGAATTCATGAGACAAATCATTAGTCAACTCAATGCTGAAGAGTACTAGACCAACAGGCAATAAAAAAGTGTAACCAAGACATGACCAAAGCATTGAAAATATGAAAATGCAACCAAGAATCCAAGATATAGCATAAGCTAAGCTTTAGTCCTTATTCTCACCATACAGGAAGATGGCATGGACTAGAAATATTTATTAACCGGAAAACAGACAGACTACTCTTTCTTGACCGTATTGAAGTCAATTGTTGACAAGCATTTATTTTTCTTCCAACAGTATATCCACAGTGACATAAAATTAAATTCTCAGCCATTTAAGACCCAACTATCACGAGCTGAAATACACCATTACATGACGAAACTAACCTGCCCAAAACGGTGGGACACCACAAAGCAGGATGTAAAGAATTACTCCAGCACTCCATATATCTACTTCCGGGCCATAATTTCGTTTTAGCACCTCAGGAGCCATGTAATAAGGACTTCCAACTATCTCATCAAATCTTTCACCTGCAGAAAATGGCAAGCATCAGTAAATGAATCTAGGACAGACGCAGCTGATTGATGAAAGATGAGCAACATAAAGATAAGTTCAATTTCTAGCCACAGGCATTACCAGGTTTAAAGAAAACTGACAGCCCAAAATCAATAGCCTTCAGAGGTGCTGTTTCTTTCTTGTTTCCAAACAAAAAGTTCTCCGGTTTGAGATCTCGATGCATCACACCTTGTTTGTGGCACATCTGAAACATGGCAAAACATAAATCACTCAAGACCAAATCTCAAAGTAAAGAATATAATACACAATTTGAAGACTCGAAGCGTAAAATTGCCAATTCTGAGTGCAGTATCCTCACGCCAATTGCCTTTAACATCAAAGGTTTAAAATTTGACTGAATGAGAAGTTTAACAAACTATTTGACATAACGACGGCAAGGAGCAGGATGCTTTAATTATAATAATTTGATTTGCTTGCAAAATGTATGATAAATGAATTTTATAGAATAGCTATTTATCAGTGCATGCCATTTGCAATACAGTTACAAAAAAACTCAATACATATATAGTTCTCGCAGGTTCAAAGGGCTCTCCATTTCCAGTAAGATTGGAATCTTGTAAAGCATCTTTTTAATGCTATTTCTACATTTGTATAATCGTGATTCCGAAACATACCGAACAACTTCTTCCGCTTTAAAACAACCCAACGCTTAGATAAACCAAGACCGTCATTTAAAATTTCATATGCACAAACAGATCTAAGAAATAGCCACAAGATCAAGAATAGAAACATTTAAGAATTCAGAATTTCTAACCTGCACAACTTCGACAATCGTCCGGGTGACCACTGCGGCGGCGCGTTCTGTGTAGTGCCCACGCGAAACAATCCGATCGAACAATTCTCCTCCTTCGCACAATTCCATCACCAGATGAACGGCATTGTCGTCTTCATAGGTGTTCTTTAAGGTCACGATGTTGGGATGCTCTGGTAAATGCTTCATGATCTCAACTTCTCTCTTCACATCCTCAATATCTATAGCTGTTCTCAGCTTCTTCTTCGATATCGATTTGCAAGCTAAAACTTCACCCGTCTCTCTATCGGTACACAGGTAGGTTATCCCGAATTCTCCCCTTCCAAGCTCGCGACCCAGCTCGTATTTGCGCTCGATTTCGTGACCCGTCGGATCGCTCAGAACGGAGAGCTTGCTTCCACCGTTGCCAAGGTAGTTTACGTCGTCGGTGGCGAATGGATTTTCCTTCTTCTTCTTTCCCTTCTTCTTGGTCTCACGAGGTCCAGACGGAGTTACACAACAATTACCCATGACTCAAGAGGAATAAACTCTGATGAATTTGAATTTTCAAAGTTATCAAATAGAGGTCAAATGCATTCAAATCTGACCTCTATGAACGACTTAACAGATGAGCGATCTCAATTCAAGATCTGGCTTCAACCCTGTAAAATCCCAAGATGTTTGCCCAAAAAAAGTAATAATTGTATTGAAAATAACCACAGCAGGGAATTCTCCAAGAGAAACTGAACTTTGATTTCCAATGGGTACACAGAAAATGGAACAAAAATTGAGAATTCCAATAAACAAAGCAAATGGCCAGAGATGTGAAGAAGAGTGACAGATGATTCAAGGAGGAAATTGAGGGTTTTGGGAAGGAAAAAGAGGGGGATTAAATTAAAGCGCGTGAAGCAGCCACCAAGGATGAAAAGGAACAGAAGAGATGGTCAGACTATATCTTCTGTCCCTCCCTCTAAATTTATTTTTTCTCTCCTAGAGCTCAAGGTTTTCTGTCTCCGTCTCTGATAAAGTCAGTTTAAAAAGGAAGCAGTGTTTTTTTTTTCTTCCAAATTTGAAGAAATCCAAATCACCCAGTTCAACAAATAAAAGCTTTTTCCAATATCTGATGTGATAAATGAAGCTGGTTCGTCCTATGACCGGGACATAGTTTAAGGGTGTGATTGGATTAGTTTTTGGAGAATAGATTATGTGAAGAATAGATTTTGGAGAATAGATTCTGGGAAAAATAAATTTTGGGAATAAAAATGTTTGGATGATTAGTAGTAGAATCACTTTTTATATTGGTAAATTACTAAAAAGGGTATGATATGATTAAAAGTAAGAGAGATGAAATATGATAGAGAAGAAAGAAGAGAGAGAAGAGAGTGTAGAGAGGAGAGAGGAGAGAGAAAAAGAGAGATAAGAGAGGAGAGAGGAAAGAGAAAAAGAGATATAAGAGAAGAGATATGAGAGATAATAGAAAAAAGAGAGGAGAGAGGAGAGAGGATGTAAGAAAAAGTAAGGGTACAATAGTAATTGGATAATCCAAAACCTAGGTTTCAAAGAAAAAGTTATTTTCAGTAGCTTATTCAAAACCTAGGTTTTAAACTGAGATTTTATCTAAAATTAATTCTCAACAAAAATTATTGTTTGTGTAAAAAAATTGTAAACTGAAATTTTGATTCAGAATCCATTTTAAAACGTGGTGCGAGGCACTAATTACCGTAATGCGCTTTAAAAAGGTTCGTTCAACGACCAAGTACACGGCATAGCAGCCGGCCATCCCCGGACTTTTAACTTCCAAGTTTTCTATACTTTTCTTTTTTCTTTGGGATTGCTCAGACCACAAAAGACAATGATATTATTAAATTCAGACACAACTAACACACACTATCAAGTCCTTTCTCTCGTGATTTTTATAAGACAAGATATTAACTTTTCCGAGTCAATTCATTGTTTCTGTTTGAAATTTGCTTTTACGAACTCGATCTTTACGTTCCAGACAAACTTTGATCTCTCGGTTATATTACGATATTCTATTAATTAGCTAATTAATCGATAATTCTTATTATTTTCGGAATACATCTTACTGTACTATACAGACAACGAGTTTATTTTTATTTTATTTTTAAATTGAAGTACGCATCAGATTCATCAAGTGATTAATGCCGAATTTAGGCGCTATGGGGAAAAACCCCTGCTTCTAATAATTCGGCCGACTTGGTTGGACTTTGGAGGTTCACATTAGTCAAAGTGGATAACTAATTTTGGTTTATTTATGCAACAAGACGAATAAAGGTGAGGGTAGAGTGGTAAATTCACCGGTAATTAGGTCCCTTCGTCACATGCTTTCATTGGATAAAAAATTAATGGGTAGTGTTTTTAGAGTTTTCATACGTGTCAAAACATGGCTGGCAAATTCCGCATATTCTTCAAAATATCTTTAAAATTCTACCCATACACAATTTTAAAAATTAGTTTAATTTAATTTTAATTTGACTTATACAGTCCTGGGAATTTTTGACAGATTTTCGGACATGGGTTGAGTTTAGTTTTGACAGGTTCATTGGCCACACGTGTGAAGTTTTGTGTACAAAATGTTATTCATTTACAGGTTTTAAATTGCATCAAGCGTACAAGTACCTAAGAGTTCACACGTTCTGGCTAACTGAATCCAATCTCCTAATAAGACTTAGGGAATGAGATTTGTAAGGATTAGTCTCAATTTCATGTGTCTTCAATAGATATCTTTCATATTAGAGAAGATATTATGCATGCTAACAAGGAAGAACTTGCAAAAAATTATCATCGATGACGAAAGAATAACGAATAAGTTATAGATTATTAGTTATATATAGAGAGAATTGTATAAAAATATTGTGAAAAATAATTAATTATAAAAAAAATAAAATTATTAAATAATTGAACAGTTTTAAAAAATTTAGGATAATATTTTTTAATTATAAAATAACATGACTACTTTAACTATATTTTTTATATAGGTAACAAGTTTATATTTAATTATAATAGAGATAATTGTATCGTTTTATAATTTAAAAATATTATCCTCGGTCTTTTAAAACTATTCAATAGTTTGATGATTTAAAAAAAATTATAATTAATTATCTTTTACCAGATTTAAATATAATTCTCTCTCATATATATTAATTTTATTTAAATTATATTCTTTTCATTTTAAATATAAATATAATTTATATTTTATATTTAAAAATGGAAAAGGGTATTTTGGAGAAAGCGTCACTGTCACTAGCCTTGGGGACTGATCCGAAGGGGGAAAAGGGTATTTTGGAGAAAGCACAATTTTAATTTTGAAGGCCAGAGAAAAGTGAAAAACAGAGAGAGAGAGAGAGAGAGAGAGAGGGAGGCATGAAAAGCAACGCCTCCAAATATAATTGGAGAGTGAATGAATGATGAAGGATTGACCAGTCAAACTCTCACCATTTTTGACTTATCTTATTTTTATTTTTTAATTTGATCATCAGTCCCACCTGTCTGCTTCCTAGTTCCTGCCCCCAAAAGCCTCAAATATATATCATAATCCCTTTTCACTACACACCAAATGAATTTAGATGTTCCTATTTTTTTATTATTAATATTAATATTAGTACCAACTCAATCAAATGATGTACATAAGTCAAACGATCCATTAGTTTAATGGATATATAAATATATAGTAATGCAGAGAAATGGTATGGGGTTGAGTAAAAAAGAGACAAAGTAGCGTATACTCACCCCGTTTATGCTTTGCTTCTTTAAAAGAATGGATCCAATTTTGCTTTTCGGTCGCTACCTTCAACGTTAGTTGGGTCTTGGGTCATAAAGCATTTAGCATGTCCTGAATTGTTTTGTTTTGAACAGCTCTTTCTTAATATTCACTAATAAAGCCCAGGAAGAGGAATGCCATTCCTTTTAGGCAGCCTTTATTTTTTCCCTGGTTTATTAAAAAACCGAAGTGATGTAACAGAAAAAAAAAACGAAGTGATGACTAGATGCATAAATAGAATAACAAATACATGAGAGAATACAATTGATATTTATTTAGGACCGACTCTTTTTTAAAATCCATCTTGGAATTGGAACATATGGCCTATAAACTGCGTTGACAAAGTTCTATATAATGGAAATTTCTTCTAGTCAGAAACTTAGGAATCAAGAGAGTCAAACTTGAGGGGCTAGGCGTTGAATTTCATTGAATCTGGACAATGTCATGGGACAAATCCCAGCTAGAATCTCGTACAACACCCTCAGATATATTCCCTCATATTTTTAATTTGCCTTGGGAGGAAAACAAACTCAATTATAGTTTATTAATGCTTATTTCTCATATTTGGAGGTGCCAATCAAGAAATGTTAGATTTCAGCTCTTCATTGAAGGAAAGTGTAATCATTAGATTCACAATTAGAAAGCTTTAAGGCCAAGAAACAATTCACGTATACCAAAAGCTAGTATTGTAAACGCTTACAATTTATATTATACAGCGAAGGGGGATCTTTAATCGTTTCAATATTACACTCATTGATAGCAAATCAACACCACCATTAATGCTTGTAACCAAGACGAAGTGGGTAACAATACAACTGATATGCAAAAGGAGAAAAAAAAAATCAGTAAAATGCCATTTTGGGTAAGTAATATATTAACAGCATTTGTAACATGCGAGGTGTGGGAATATTGTGATTTTTAATTTTTCAATTTGGATAAGGACCAACATTCAAAAGAGAAAAGAAAAAAGGTCTAACCTTTACGATTCATTCTACATGTTTGGAAGAAGTAGAACAGCATAATATTTCAGCTCATGGAAGATTCTATTCAGACTCGAGTGATAATCTGACATTGCTTTACAAATCATCCCAGACATTAACTGTCAGGTACTTGTCCGGTATATCAAGAAATTCATCAAGTATCATTTCTCAAAGAATGCATCTTTTGATTTTCCTACAGCTAAATACTAGTGCCTTTATAAAGTAAACAAAAATTCAAGGCCTCTCTGTGCCTCTAAATCAATCCATGAACAATTGCTGTAAAGAAAACAGCTTATCACCAGCCCCTATATATTTTACAGCAGGTGAGAAGAATTTCAGGTATTACATGACGCGATAAGTGGCTTGACATATTACCACCAACAATAATATTAATGGGTTATGCAGCGTGACCAGCTATCCCCACGACAAAACATCTGCAAGTTGCAGGTTTGCGGTGGAAATCTACCTTGTTTTCTTTGCCAGTTTAGGATTCTTGCATATTCGGATGCTTTGGGGAGTGACCTCTACAAGTTCATCTTCTTGGATGTATTCGATGCAGTCATCCAGACTATAATCCAACGGTGTATCAAGAACCACTGCATAAAGGAGTAAGATTAAAAATAGCACAATTCCTAGCTTAAAAGTTAAATTTGTCTTGCAGAATTCTCTCAGCCTAAGACCTGTAAATAACTAGGGTTGTTTGTCAGTTCAGGTTCGACTTGAAGGAACTCTAGAATAGTAGTAAGCAAAGTGGCTAATAATAAAATAACCATTTTTGAAGAGATTTAGCCTCTCAAAGCATAAAAAGGTACTTTTAGTAACTAGTAATTGCATCAGAACACTTCATATGGATAGAAAATTGTAACTGCAGTAGAGCTCTTCTCACCTGTTTGTTCCTTGTTGGAACGAATGTTTGTTGCAGCCTTTTTCTTGCAAACATTTAAAGCCAAATCCCCAGGTCGCTGATGGATGCCAACAATTTGACCTTTGTAAACATCCACTCCAGGACCAATAAACATCTGTCCTCTCTCCTGTGAACTAGCAAGCGCATAAGAAGTACTCGTTCCATCTTCAAAAGCAACCTGTAAATCAATAACGTATGATTAATTAATGTATGGAGACATTGGCATTCTGAAATGCCACAATATAAATAGAGATGTTATGAACTGCTCTCAATGATCCAAAGGAGATGTCTGCAGCCCAAGGCATGATGCTGAACAGTATGGGCAACATAGTTAAAATTTGCGGTAGCAGTAAAGAAGTTACCAGTGAGCCTTGATCCCGAGTACTGATGTCCCCAGCCCAAGGCCCATAGCTATCAAAGATAGTGTTGAGAATTGCTGTTCCACGGGAAGCCGTTAAGATAGAATTCCGCAATCCCAAAAGGCCACGGGTTGGAATCTTATATTTGAGTAGGGTAGTTCCTTCCGATCTAAGGGGAAAAATAGAGATCCAAAGATTAGAAAAAACGTGAATATCCTGTTATTATGCTACAATACACATTAACATGGGGCATATGTTCAATATCCAAAGAGAAAAGCCTTGGGTAGTTAACTATATCGTAATTAAAATAGAAGATAACCATTTCTACATACCCAACTCCTTCCATATCGAACATTTGTCCTCTTCTCTTGCCCAGAAGTTCAACAACAGCTCCCATGTGTTCTTCTGGTACCTCCACGGTGGCAACCTGCAACCATTTAACATATATGAAATGAGCAAAATGATAGCTATTAACCTGTCCGGTAAAAAGGGATATTCTTATTTATGGATTTTGGAACTGCGCAAAAGATATAAATGACAGTATCAGCACTTTGTAGCAAAAGAAAAGTTTCACTACTTCAAGTCAGAAACTCAAGTAAGGGGAAAAATTATGAGTTTCAATGTGTTGAAATAATTTTCTACTACATCATCTTAAATTGTTTGTATAGTTAAGAATGTTGGCTCTCAAGGTAAGATGTAGTCAAATCAAACGTAAGCCTTAGGGAATAATAATTGGGAAACGCCATATCATTTTCCAGGATCCTTCATATTTAGTAATGTAGTTACAGAGGAACTTAATCTATTTATTTACACATTAGCGTAGGAGAAATCAGTTTCCGGCACTCCTAGTGATCCTGTAGTAAGACATAAAAAGATCCTGTGAAACAAGCATTTCAGTACAACAAAATTACCAGATCTCCATTTCTACGTCGAATAAGGCTATACAAGGCTATCAGTCATGTCTGCATCTCCTCATATGGCTATGTAAGTCTTTAAAACAAAAATAAAAGGCATTGCTTGCAAAGTCACCTCATATGGTTCCAGCAGTTTGTCACCCACTTTCTTGTTTATAACTTTGGGAGGACCTACCATGAATTCATACCCTTCTCTTCTCCTGCAAGTGCCATTTTTTGGGGAAACAAAGCAGCCATATTAGGAACAAAACAAATAAAAGAGGAAAAACAATCATCATTAGAATTTTGTTATTCTGGACTTGTTAATTTTCCGATTAGCCTTTTTAATTGCATCATATTTTAGCATCAAAGAACTTATTTATTTCCAATTTATTTTCTTTTTATATGATTGTAATCAGACCTTAAAATAGGTTTTCTCTTATGCATTTATTTCTTCATTTTTATTGTATTGTAGTTGTTGTCTGATCTGGTCAACTACTACGGATTTTCAACAGTTTTTCCCACCTCTTTTATTAGATTCTAAGATTTCACTGCATTAATGGTGGCTTTATTTCAAGGGCTGAACGGCAGAGATGTTGCCATCTGCTTCCCTATATAATTTCACCTCAAACCATGACCAAAGTAAGAAATTTTAAAAGTCATTATTTGTTGAAATTTCTTCACTCATACTTACATATTTTCTATGAGTATGGTTATGTGCAAAGTACCCCGACCACTGACAATAAAGGTATCTGCTGTTTCACCATCTTCAACTTTCATGGCCAAATTTCGCTCTAGCTCACGATAGAGCCTATCCCTTAAATTCCTACTAGTAACATACTTCCCCTGGAAAGTTACAAAGAAACTTAAGTTAGTAGAGCCAAACCAACAGAAAAAACTATCTTATTAATTATTACCTAAGTGTTAAAGCAGAATTTCCAATAATGCCAAGCTGCTATGCAAGCTAAATCTAACCAGTTATAACAATTATGGCCTAAAAGGCTGCACCAGGGCATTCATATAGAATAGATGCAGATCAAGATTGTTCCATGTAACATATAATCTTAATGAACAGACATACCTCCCGCCCAACAAAAGGTGAAGTGTTTATAGAAAAAGACATTTTCACTGTAGGTTCTTCCACCCTGATGGATGGCAGTGGCTTCCCGTGTACTTTGTCAGCAATTGTTTCCCCAATCTGATTAAAGAATTAAAATAGTTAAAAAGGCCAACACATATATAATATGAATTCCATCCTAAACCATAAACCATCAGGTGATACCTGAATATCAGCAATTCCACATACAGCACATATATCACCAGCCTCCACACGTTCTGCAGGGACCCTACTGAATTTGTCATACACAAAAAGCTCACTAATTCTTCCATATCTGCATGAATCTTCAGTAGTACATACCTGGATAAAAGAAATCTATGACTTCATTCCTAAAGAAATTGATGTGCAAATTTATTCAAAACTAAGCCACGGTAATCTCAAATATCTCCCAAAAAAAACAAAATGAAAGAAAAACCCCACACACACAGAGGATAAGTGATTGAAAATAAGGCTCAAATTTCACTTATTATTTGTCAAATTTCAAGACTCAGTATTATAAGCATAAGGAAAAAGGTGAAGTATGTCGCGGAGGAGAATGGAAATAGGAAAACAGAGGATAGAAGAAAAGGCAAATTCTCTCACCCTGACATCCATGCCTTTTTCTAATACTCCAGCTTGCAAGCGTCCAATTGCTATACGCCCTTTATGTTCATCATACTCAGTATTTGTAGCCTGGATAGAAGCACAAAGTACAAGACTAGGGATTAGATATTTAGAATAAACACATATATTAAGAAATATGCATTACTAAATTCATTAAATAACTTTATTCTGTATTATCAAGCATATCTGCTTGTTACTGATCTTCACCTTTTTATCCTCTTTTTGTTTCCCTTGAGGTGGTAAGACAATAGGAACAAAAGTTCACTAAACATCCTCAAATATTACAAAAAAAATTAAAAAAAATGCTATTAGTTCACTAGATAGATTGAACTGGGATGATTCACAGAAGTCGGAGAAAGTTGAAATAGATTATATGACTCCTCGTCTAAATAGTTTTCATATCTGAACATGGCCAATCAATAACTAATCATATTTATTCAGCTTTTGATATTGACAAATCTGGCGTTAATGCCATTATATGGTTAAGAAAAGATCAGAAAAAGAAAAGCCATTAGCAATTGATCCATTGTTCAACAATTTCACATCATGGAGCTCAGCACAGGAAATAGTTAGTTAGAAGGATAAAATCATTTAGATTACAAAAAAGTGATATAATAAACTAATAATCACTAACAAGCATTTGCAGGGCACCATCTTTGTCAATATGTGGTCCAGGGATGCATCTGATTATAGCTTCAAACAATGGGCCAAGATCTTCTGCCAAATTTTCAGGAGATAGTCCTGCTTGTCCCTTTATGCCACTAGCATATATTGTTTGGAAGTCACACTGCATGCACAAAAAAGCAAAACTCTCTTTATTATTTACAGAATCTGAAGACTATTTAGATTGTTTTGACAATATAAACCACAGAAGTTATTTGACAAATAACAAGCTACAGCATCCCAAACCTAGAACGGAAAGTGAGAGTTTTTAGTCACAAGTGTCTTCCATCACATCTTATTTGGGAGAGATAATTTTGTGGCCTCTTTGTGGACTTCAACAAATTGTTTTGGAGGGGTTTCCCATGAAATTTTACTATGAGTTGCGATGCTCTTCTCAGCTACTGTGTTTTACCCCTCCAGGTTAGGGAGGTTTCCTTGTCCTCATTTTTTGTATCATTTTTCTCTTCTCATCAATAAATTATTTTTATGGGAACAAAATGGAAATTCCAACCCAATTTTTGAAATATGGGAAAGTCAAACTAAATAACCAATTTACCTGTTCATCTGACGCATTTAGTTCAAGAAACAGTTCAAAAGTAGAATTGACAACAAAGTCCGGCCGAGCAGAAGGTCTATCAATTTTATTGACAACAACAACAACTGCATGCCCAAACTCTAGGGCCTTCTTTAAAACAAATCTCGTCTGTGGCATTGGGCCCTCAACAGAGTCCACCTACAGAAATAGAGAAGCAATTTGTATTTAAATGTCAAATGGTACTAGATAGTACAACAAGTCACATTTAAGGGAAAATTACCAAACACCTATAGAAAGCATAGCACATCTTTAAATAGAGTAAACCACTCCAAAAATCTTCCATAAAATGATAGATTTATGTAGTATGAGTGCTTAATCAGAATAAAAAGGAGAAGAACTAATTCATTCCTTTTATTTGTAAATTCAAGCCAACATTGACAGTGTCACTGCAAGTCAAGACGAATAAGAGAACATGAAAATTTTGCATATAGAAAGTACGGTGAAATTCCCTTCCAAATTCTAAGGTTTCATCTTCTTCTTTTTTTTGAAAATACTAAGGTTTCTTTAAAGTATGCATCTTTTTTGAAATTGAAAACCAATATGTAGGTGACAAATGATAAGAGAAGCATGGTGAAAACCATTTTTTATAGGTAACTAATGTGATAAGTAGCTAAGAATCAGTGAATGTCAATATCAATCATCTAATCAAACAGAATGATGGGAAATATAACAATAGAGCAGTACCACCAAAAGGATTCCTTCCACCATATTTAGAATGCGCTCCACTTCACCGCCGAAGTCAGAGTGACCTGGAGTATCTATTATATTAATCTTGGTGTCTTTATAGGTGACAGATGTGTTTTTACTTAGTATTGTAATTCCTCTTTCACGCTCCAAATCATTTGAATCCATTATTCTTTCCTGCACAAATTGATTATCACGAAATACCTGCACCAGAGATCAACATAAAAAAACCAGTGACACCTCACTCCTTTAAAACAGATGAAGGAAAGTAAGATAGTAAGAATATATAATTTGATTTTGCCATGGCAGCTCTAAACTGTTGAAAAAGTCTTAAGCAACTACCAAACCATATTTCATTCAAACAACAAATAGTAATGTATTTTTTTTGTTGGGGGGGAGGGGGGGTCTGAAAAGTACTTTCCAATTCTATTTGCGTATCTCAATTTTAAGCACCAGGTCAGAGAAGAGCAAACCGAGACATTTGATTATTGTTTAGCAAAGTAATCATTTAATGAGGATATTTGATCCCTTGGGAAAGCTTATGCAATATAAAAAAAAATTATATGTAAGCTACTGTATGCTTGACCATAAAAGACGTTAGAGAAATACATTTACTTAAGCAAATAGTTTTGGCGTTACCTTTGTTTGTTTCAGCATTGCATCAACTAAAGTTGTTTTTCCATGATCAACATGAGCCACAATTGCTATGTTTCTTATGTCTCTTCTTCTCTCCAGCTTCTTCTTCTCTAAGGTGGGAATAAAGAACGTATTAAAAATCTCAAGATACATCTACAATAGTGGTGGAAATGTAGACCAACAGTCAATATTTAACTTCGGACGAGACACAGAAAGAAACCTGATGGTATTGTCCAAATATCCAATATAGCGAAGATGAATCTATAAATGCATGGAACATGTACACGTATATAGAATATTATAACCAGAATCCCCCGGGGGTCCCGAAAAGGAAAATCATATGAAGGAACGAAAGATAAGATTCCTTTGCCGCATACGAGAATTCGAGCTGATACTCGTTACTTCAGCAAGGCATCCATTACATCAAATTCAAAGCTAAAAACGACAAAGTAAGAGAGTGAATCACCAGTCTTAGGTTCAGTAGCTTCAGAAACGGAGCATTTGATGGGCCCGTAAGTAGAGTTCCTGGAAACAAATTGCAGAGGCAGTTTGGTGGACGGTGAGGAAGAAAAGGGAAGGCCAAATAGTTGGTTAGCAAACTGAGGAGGAGAAGAGGTCCTTCGAAGGCTAGAAGGAGTAGCCATGGAGAAGGAAAAGGAAACTCTGTGCGTATTGAGTGCCATTTCCATCGTTCTTTCACTCTCTCTAGTTGCAGAAAAAGGTCTCGAGGGAGCGAAAGAGGATTTGGCAATAAGGCTGCTGTTGCAAGAGATTGACCCTTTACGAGCCACTAATAATAAATACTTCACATATTTCGCGGCACACGATAATGTACGGCTAAATGGTTACCGGCTTCCCTACACCTCAATGAATTTGACGGCCTATTTTGGTCCACGTCGTTGTTCACGGCTCACTAGTAATGCCTTCGGATAAATCGAGGGGAAGTATATTCTTTATTCGTAAACGTTACGAGTTAAATAATTAATTTATAATAATTTTTTAAATATTTTATTTAATTTTTTATATTAAAATTATTCCTAAATATAAATCACATAATTATGTAATTAATAAGCATAGTGATAGTTTAAAAAAATTATAAATTTAAAAAATATAATATATTAAGGTGTACTAACATATAATTAGTTTAACAGTATAATATTTTATTAGATCCTTGAATTCGATTTTTAGATAAGACATATATATTAGGAGGGACAGTCATAAACTCTAAAATTAAAATACCTAATAATAAAATTTAATTAATATTTAAACAATAATAAATTAAAATATTATATTTAAAACTAAAATTAATTCTTAAAATCTTAATTAGAAGGGTTATAATTTATATAAAATTTTAAAATTAAATATTATATTTTTTTATTTACAATTTTACATATCCTTTATCCACATCAACTTTCATAGACCCGTTGAACTAAAAGAATTTTAACTACATAAGAGAGGACAATTCCTCAAGGAATAAAAGTTTAAATTTTCAATAAATAACTGCATTTAAAAAAAATAAATAAACTAGGTCATCATGGCCTACTTTTTTTTGTATATGTTAAATTCAAATTACATGAAGTTTAACCATGGGAAAATAATTCCCAACCTCTTTTTAAACTTTATTGCCACCAAATTTAGGAGACAGACTCCCACAAAAATATGATATAGATAATCCTTATTTAATCAATATATTGATAATTTGATTATACGTCCTTAAAATATATGTAATTTTTTTTATATTAAAAAATTTATATAGATTCAGCACTAATTTTTTATTTAGATTATAATATAATTTTAAAATTTAAAAAATATTTATAAAAAATTATAATATCGTGAAAATGTATTAAATTTGAACATCTCGGCTCCCTGCCTTGTTGTCTGTGCCTTGTCTCCCAACGATAGTCCATAATTATTGGGGCCTTTTAGTCCATGACACCATATTCATACTGACCCACTTGAAGAGCCCAATTAGAATGGTATTATAAGTGTTTGGACATATTCTGTTTTATCTACCAACAAATTCGAGTAATAAGCGACTCAATATCACTTAAGTGAAGTCTCGAGTTTGAGCTTTAGTATATACAAAAAATCCCCATTGAGAAACTCACCTACCATAGCCAGGTGCACGACGCGGGTCGAATTCGGATATAGTCGGGGCAAAACTCAGGTGAACCGGATGGACAACAAAAAAAAATATTCTGTTTTATCTAGGTTTCATTGGTAAAAAGTTACAAATTAGTTTATTGTAATTTTAGTCACGATATTTAGGGAGATATTTTAATTTTTAAGTACTTAAATTTATATTTAGGGCCTGTTTGGATAGGATTTTAAAAAAGGATTTATGAAAAAAAAAATGGTTTATGGATAGCTTATGAAAAAATGCTTTTAGGAAAGAGTTTATGAAAAAAAAGTGGTTTTGAATAAATAAGTGTTTGGATAGTTATTTTTATAATGATTTTTTATATTAGTAAATTACCAAAAATGATATGATTTAATTTAAAGTAAGAGAGATGAGAGATGTAGAGAAAAGATAAGAGATAGGAGAGAGGGTGTAAGAAAAAATAGGAGATATGAGAGAGGGGGAAAAAGTAGGGGTAAGATAGTAATTGGATAGTCTATAAGCTCTTTTACTGTTGAAAAAGCTAATTTTAATAGTTTATTTAAAACCATGGTTTTAAACCATAGTTTTGCCCAAAAGTACTTATGGACAAATATGGCTGTTTGTTTTAAAATTTCTCTAAACCAAGATTTTGCCCAAAAGGGCTTCTAAAATCATGGTTTGTGTAGTATCCAAATACACCCTTAAAGATAATAGATAGCTCAACCTTCTTAATATTAATATTATTTAAAAGAAAAAAAAATCGTTTTACTATTGAGTGAACCTAAATTTTTTTTTTAAAAATTTATCCAAAAAGAAAATATTGTGTTTTATCCCGACATGAAATGAAGCCCGGGACCAATAGTAGAAGGATTTGATTGTTCCAAGCGCTTATTCTAGCCACCCTACTCCCTTTAAAAAAATTTATCCAAAAAGAAAATATTGTGTTTTATCCCGACATGAAATGAAGCCCGGGACCAATAGTAGAAGGATTTGATTGTTCCAAGCGCTTATTCCAGCCACCCTACTCCCTCCTTCTTCCGGTCATTTACAAGTTCTACCTCCGCCGAAACCAAAAACGCACAATAATGGCTTCCTTTACCCTTGTTATAAACACATACGATCACAAAGTATTAAGCTTGAGGCAGCCCAGTGTCTCGAACTCTCTGCTGCTGCAATTTGTGAGCCGTACGCTCCTCCTCAACACTGGCCTCGGCTCATTCAAACCTCAATCGAGCAGAAAAATCTATTGCTGACTCGGGCAATTCATGGGTCTTAATTAAATCTAACTGTGAAGATGACCTGTTTGTACAGAACAATCTCGTAAATGTTTACTCAAAATTCAATAAAATGGCTGATGCACAGCGGGGTTTGATAGAATGCTTATTAGGAACACGATTTCATGGACTACTCTGATGAAGGGATATTTGAAGAATGGTGATTTCGAATCTGTTTTTCGTACTGGGCATGATATGAATGAGCTTGGAGAGAAGTTCAATGAGCACACTTGCTCAGTAGTCCTACAGGCGTGTAATTCCCCTGAAGAACATATTCATGGGGAGCAAGTTCATGATTTTATCATAAAAAATGGGCTTGAGGAGAACGTTGTTGTAGCCACTTCTTTGGTTTCTATGTACTCAAAAAGCGGTCTCTTGGAAAATGCAGAAAAGGTGTTCGACAGCATATCTGATAAAGATGTTCAATGCATAAATTATATGATTCTGGAATATGGCAAGGCACGTTTTGGGAACAAGGCATTTCATGCCTTTGTGGGTCTACTTAACGATGGATTGAAGCCGAACGATTATACATTTACAAATACGATCAGTGCCAGTGATTCGAGCATAGGACCCTATGAAGGGAAGCAACTACACGGGCTAGCTATGAAGTACGGTTATATTGGTAAAACACCTCTTGGAAATGCACTAATTACAATGTATGGGCAGCATGGGATGGTCAGAGAAGCTGAGAAAATGTTTGTTGAATTGAACGAGGGGTCTTTAATCTCCTGGTCTGCAATTCTGTCAATGTTTGTTAAGAATGGCTATGCTAAGAAAGCCGTTACTTCATTCTTCGATATGCCTGAGATTGGTGTGTATCTTGACTCTGGGGTCCTCCGCATTATACTGGATGGATGTTCAGAATGCAATAATTTGCAATCTGGGCTTCAAGTCCATGGATTTGCAGTAAAGCTTGGTCATGCCATGCGGATGCTTTCAGTCTGCAAGAGTGGTTTTTGACAGACTCCCAAGTAAAACCATTGCTTCATTTAATGCACTTTTACTTGGATATTTGAATTCAAAATTTGAAGATATGAAGAAGATCCTATGATCTTTCTACGCAATCTGAGACTCAAGGATGTGAGACCGGATTGGGTAACTTTTTCTCGGCTCCTTAGTATGTATGCCGGACAAGCTTGCTTAGTTGCAGGGAAGAGTCTTCGTGCTTACTCCATTAAGACGGGAATTGAAGCAGAGTCTGCTGTAGGTAATGCTGTGATTACCATATATGTTAAATGTGGTAGCATTCAGGATGCTTATCAGACGTTCAGTAATACGAGCCTTGATCATGTGACCTGGAACGCCATAATATCTGCATATTCCCTTCAAGGTGATGGAAACAAAGCGCTTCTTTTGTTTGAGTATATGAAGGAAGAAGCCTTTCCTCCAGATGAGATTACAATATTGGGTGTTCTTCAAGCATGCAGTTATTCAGGCTTATGGGAAAACGGGTTATGCTTGTTCAATGAAATGGAATCCAAGTATGGAATTAAGCCTGTAATTGAGCACTTTGCATGCATGGTTGATCTTTTTGGACGAGCAGGAAAACTAACCAAAGCCATGGATATTATCAGAAAAAGCCCATTTGCAGAATCACCTTTGCTTTGGAGGACTTTTGTGAATGCCTGTAAACTATGCAGTGATTTACATCTTGGCATGTCAGCTTCAAAGAAATTGCTTGATTTGGCACCCAATGAAGCTTCCTCTTACATTCTTGTTTCAAATATGTATGCTGAAGGTGGAATGTTAGAATAGGCTGCAAAGGTGAGAACAGCCATAAATGACTTGAAGCTAACTAAGGAAACAGTTTCCTGCTGGATTGAGATAGACTCTAGATTCACTGTTTTATAGCTAGTGACAGAAACCACCTAAGCAGAGAAATTTGTGCAAATCTGGATCTGTTAAGAGATGATATTGCTTGGAGCTGTAATCACAGTAATAATCTCCAACTACTTTCACAATATTGCTTTTGACATGATAATATAATTAGATTTTCCTTAATATAATTAGATTTTCCTTAGTTTATTAACAGAAAAATCAAGCAAGCATTTCTCTTTTTGAAAAAACAGGGGGGAAAACTGTGGGGCCAATGCAAGATGAAATGGGAAAAAATATACTTCTGATTGGGAAACTGCCAAAATACAGTATATATGCAGCCACAATCACATCAAATATTGCTTGAAAGAAACCTCCATTGCCCTACCTCTTTTAAAATCTCAGTGTCATGAGATAAAATCCTTTCTGTTCACGACAAAAGACACACTCTGAGCGCACAGCACGAGAGATAACCAAAGTCTTCACCTTATTTTAAGGAAAAAGTTGCAGCAGTGGATGAATGATTTCCACAATCTTCTTCGTCTTTTTCTGTTAAACGAATTTACCATAGCAGGGCAACAACACATTGTTTGAGCACATGTTTATGTTGACAATGTGTGTCCCTTGTCCACATCCGTCATTTTCTAGATAAATGCTTCCCACTGGTGATTCACGCTTCAATTCCTTTTACGCACTAGAAAACGAAACACCTACTGTTGTTTTGAACTATAAGTTAACGGTGCATTCAAACTAACAAAGAGAATGTACAAATTCAGATAATAAGCTGGAGATCTTTCTGGGTTGCTTTCTCTAATTTATCAAGTTGTCAGAAATCTTATCTTTTCTCATTGATGAAGAACGTAGTTAATGGCACACTAATAACTTCAGGATTCGGACTTGAGGACACTTGGAATAACACGAGCATTTTATGAGGGATATGTTAAGCATGGGGATGATTAGATTGATCTGCAAAATATTTCCCCCCAGACTTAAAAAAAATGATTTTTTTCTCATATGATTTTAAGAGTTAATAATCGGGTAGGCAGAGATGATAATCTCATTTAGAGAACATCAGCACAGCACTTAGCACTAGAATGGGTTGGAAACGATTACGTGTGAGCAATATCAACTAGTGGGTTCCGACTAAATAAAGATACATTACATTACATTAATGTACAAAACCCAAAACGTTTAACCTCACACTGCAATGACCAATCAATCATTCAAACACACTAATATATACCCAAATCATCATATTTCTCTCTCTTTTCATTCTATTTTTAAGCTGTAATGCAAGCCCTCTTGTAAAAACCTTTAATTAGAAGGGGGAAGGGGCTCATATATATATATATATACACACTATGTAGTCTACAAATTTTAAGAGCTTAGAAGAAGGATCTTTTGGCAGGAGGTCTTCCAACAGCTCTCATGAGGTTGGCAATCTCAAGGACTCTAGCTACTTTGGTTCCTCTTTTAGCCTCTGCTGATGCCCTCCTCTCCTCTGCTTTCCTGTGGGCTTTTGCTACTTCGTTTTGCATTTTCTCTAACGCTCTTGCTCTTTTCTCCTCCAGCTTCCTCTGCATGGGCAAAATCGTCATCACATCCACCATTTAATGCAACTTGATATTATTAATTACCACTAAGTTTAGAGATGGAACATTTGCCAAACTTTGTAATTTAAGTTCAACGGAATTATGAAATGAGTAGCTTCGATTAATTATATGCAATTAATGCAGACCAAAGAAGCAAAAAAATGATCCTGGGTATAATGATGATTCGGCTTTGAAAGCCTTCTAAGCAAGTAAACCAAATATCCGAGAGACACTCACTTCATTTTCAACCAGTGATGATTTAAGACTTTGAATCTGTGATATATGATCAAGATCAAGTTCTTGATAATTGGTATCCAATACTTGGAACACCCAATGAACATAGTTGCGGGAAAATAATTTCCCTCCTGTTGTTGAAAAGATAGATCGTTCAATGATCAACGTAAAAATTGTGGAACAATCTTCATTCATCAGAGCACTATCTAACGTAACTTTGTGAACTTTTTTGACTTGTTCATGAATCATGAATTGATGATATCAATGATCGGTTAATGTACGACGTCTTTAAATAACGAAACCAACATGGTCTGTTGTTTTCCTCAGAGTAATCATGAACTCGAAGAAGCACCATCATCGCTAAATTCAAAGATTCCAATCATTATCATTAACCCACTACCATATTACCGCGAATTGCTAAACCAATAACATGCTCAGAACCATGCAGATGTGCGACGCAGGAAAACAAAATTAGGAAGAATCTTCAAGTATCTTATGTAATACGCACTCGTTTTTTTTTTTCCAATACGGATCAAAAAGTGAATTGACAGTAAATCGTACCTCGACTTTCTTCATCCATGAAGTAGCTTTCTGGACCTGCTCGCTTTCCCATCCATTGATTACAGCATCTTCTCTCTTGAACCTGTTATTGATCTTCGAGACCTTCGCATTCTGCCACGCCGATACCTTCGCCTCCACCTCCTCCTTCTTCACCCTCTGCACCGACAATTCACCCTGGCCACTCCCACCGCCCGACGCACCCGCCGATGCCGACGACGACGACGCACCGGCTACTCCTACCCTCCTTGGAGACGGGACCGGGTTCAACGGATTATTATCAGGCACGATCGCCAACGGATTCGTCTCCTCCATCAAATCCTCTTCTCCAATTCTCCCCAAATTGTTCCCGCTTCCTTCATTGTCATGCACATCAATAAGGCTGCCATTGTTGGGATCAATACTAGACCCAGCGAGAACCAGAGCACTGAATTCCCTACTCATGCTGGTGAAATTCTCACTGGAAGCTCCTTCCGTGCTGGCCACAGACAGAGACGACGACGGGCGGCTGCGTGTATCCAAGGCTTCTCTGCGACGAGCACGATTGGCGGTGTGCGGAGTGTGAGGTGGGCTTAAAGCGTGGATTTCTCTTATTTGCTCTTCATCTTGATCGTCGTGGGGTTGATTATTGGCGGTGGAAGTTGTTGGATGGTTTAACATAGCAAGGTTTTAGAAGCTATATGAAGAACAGCGATGGAGGATCACGGCGAATACTGAGTGTGTGAAAGTGGATAATAATCAGAGAATAACAAGTCAAGGGGTTCTTGCAGCACAGTCGCAAAGCTGCAGAAGAAGCGTATGTGTTTCTGGGTGTTCTTTTTCTTGGGATCGTAACCAGTGGAACCAGAGATATAAACCACCCGCATTCAAAGTGGAGATTTCAGGAAGCTCCTCTCACCATAAATTTCATATTTTTTATGCTTTTCTAGTTATATATATTTCAAAAGATGTATCTCCAAAAAAATACACAGTCGATTTTTTTTATATTTATTATTTTTATAATTTTAAATGGAATATGTTATGATAGTAGCATATAGTTATCATTTTTTGTGATTTCTGTCTTTGTGAATATCTCGAACTGCTCCCATATAGTTGAACATCTCATTGGTCCTCTCAAGGAAAATCTTATTAACTTCTGTGCTGTTTTTTTTTTTTTTTGTAAAAGCACAGCAAATTCTAGTAAATGATGAATTTTGGCTCATGACACTATAATCAATCATCAATATAATATAAAAAACTTATAGGAAATCTTATTATTTATAAATTGTTAACAATGCAAAAATAGCAACATGTCTAGTTATTAAATTCCAATTTTATTTTTATTAAAGAAATTCTTACGCAATTGATAGTTTTGATATATGTAATTATCACTCCTGTCACCTTACGAGAATACGGCTTCTTCGACGTGTGGAAATGTATATATACACATACACTCCTTTAGTTTTCATAAGCACTTCACTTTCAAATCGCTTAGAGAAAGTGATTTTACTATTTAATTATGCATTCGTCCCTGTTTATTTATCGTTTAAAAAGGATTATTCATTAATTAAATACCTATGCTATATATGTCTTCCTCGTAAAACTATCCCTCCTGGCCTTTTTTTTCTGACAGAATTTTCTTTTTATTTTATGGACGTTACGTTGCATGAATATTGTTAGGGCAAGGTACTGTTTTATTGAGCTCGTTAAACTACTTTATCAGGGTCGATATACAGAATAATTTAAAATAAAATCAATAAATATAGATATAAAATCATATAATTAAAATTTATAATACAATAGGACGTGCACAAGTTTTGTTTAACATAACTACAAGTTAGGTATATATTGTATAAAATACTTAAATGATCATTGCATAAAAGGTTATTATATGAAAATATGAAAATGACAATCCTGCTCATTAAACAAACTTCACCCTGATATCCAACAGTACGCTTAGAATAATTACACGGAACCCGGAGGACCTAACAGAAAAACTCGCCTTGGATCTTTTTTCCCAGTGTCGGCTTAGAAGAATTATGAGGAGCCCACAGCATTGTGTAGCGCAGATGGACTACACGTGTCGTAATCTAATTGGCATTCGTCGGGCCCACTTTAGGAAGCTAAGTACGTATGCCTCATCCTCATCTCGGCACTGTTGACGTCATTCCATTTTCTATTGCGCCACGTGTGCGGTTCCTCTTTCATTTGTTTATTATTGGGCCTTCGGCAAGCCCATATCTCTCGCGATATTGCTAAACAGCGACGCTGGCTCTTACCTTAATCCAAACTTTAAAATCCTTGATTAGAAAAGTGCGGTTTTATTGGTCAGATACGTTAATTTTTTATGATTAAGAAAGGACTATAAATGATTTGCGTGTTTAGTTGGCCACTTGATGACTGACACGTGGAAGTCCTCTTATGTTTTTAATTATGATTTATGCTGATATTAAAATAAGTGGTAGCTATCTTTTTGACGTAATTGGATAGGCAAAGGAAAAAGATAAAGAAGAAAAGTGACGGACTGATCCCCACCACATAACAAACAAATTTAGGTGCAAAACTTCTAATAAACTTGTGCACTGAATGTGACTTTTTGATACTGTTTGATTGGAGTTGGTTGCGGATTAAGTGGGAGAGGTGTTGATCGCGGTTGAGTCTAAATTTACGTGAATGTAAAATTTGTTAAGAGAGTTATTTTTAATTAGACTTAATAATACTCAAATATAATTTAATTAAATTGATATATATATATATATATATATATATATATATATATAAAGAAGTTGGACTCGTGCATTAAATTAAATTAAATTGATGGCAAAATCAGAAGATATCATGCTTACTATTATTTATCATAAAATTACACTATTTGATATCATACATACCAAACAGCTTTTTACTCAAACTAGTTTTTTTTTTTTAAAAAGTAAAATTAACAGACGTGGGTGTGTCTGGGACCATGTGTGACATACTCAGGCGAAGTTCCAGGTTTGAAAAATGCAGTGGATGAGTCATATGCGGGCTAGGATTGGGTCGTGAATACATTACAAACAAGAGAAGATAGAAATCGGTAAAGGTATGTCTGAAAGCCGCATTAAATTTGTCTCGTAGTAGCATTACACATTTCTCTGTGATTTTATTAGCGGTTTGTGAGCCCAACGCGTATCACACACGGTGTTCTTTATTTTTATTCCTCGTCGTTTTCTTTAAATATCTTGATAATCTAATATCATCATGAATTATATGTTCCTCACTCAATAGTAAAATGTTATCTCGCTATATGTAGTTAGTAAAAAGGAAATCTTTATATACGAAGATAAATATGATGTTAGATGATCTGGTTGGGATTCGATGAAAACTTGAAAAATTGGCTGAGGGATCAGATTAATTTATCGGATCATAAATTTGGGCCGTGGGATCAGAGTAATTACTGGAAGGCTTTGGGCAGAAAACATTGTTTAATCTCAGTCTCAGGCCCGTTCTCAGACCCAGCCAAGGTTGGGCTTTCTTTGGCCCGGGATGATAGCATCAGTAAAGTCCTGACTTGGAAATTCGCTTGGGCTCATGTAAAAAAAATAATAATTAAAAACAAACGTTTAAATTTAATCTTTTAACTTTTAGCGAATAAAAATTAACACAGTTAATAAAAAATATACCCATATTATATAAAGACCCGAGCTTGATTTCTGTTGTCGTCATGGGGCTCATTTGGTAGGCGATCTGTAGTCATGAGGACTCATTTGGTAGGCGATCTCATAAATTTTCTATAAACGCTCTCTAAATTATAGGGCTATACCTTGACTTTGATAAAAGACTGATGTTGAACCAACATAATCTTTTATTTACCGACCAAAAAAGAAAGTCTTCTGACTTTTGTTGTCTGTGTGCTACACAATCCTTATAATCGGAAGGTATGATCATTTTGAGATTTATAACATAAATACTTTCATTTATCTTAACAATGCTAGGAAAGTGTAAGCTTTAAATTTATATTATCCTCTTTATTGAGTGAGGCAACTTCTCACATCAATTAACGATTTATTAGTTAATATTTTTAAATTTAAATATACACATAATATTATAGATTTAAATCCCGATTTTAAAAATAAGGAAAATAGAGCCTAAGATGGAAAATCCACTATCAATTAACTGTTACCCACCCTTCTTAGCGAGATTATTTTTTACATTTGGTCATCGTTAACTCACATGTCAGAAGGAACTATCGCCATCATGCACGAGACTGAAGGATGAATCATATTATTATTCCACTTCTTAACCTTCCCAGCTAAATGCCAAGTATTAATACTTGTACGCAGTTTTCAACTTTTTACACATACTTTGATAAATAAATCACTTTCTTCAGGACATAAATACAATGTATTATAAATTGTTAATTACTTCTCTTCGGACTTTCCTCCTCTTTCTCGCTACAAAACCTTCCTCATTTTTTTTTTGATACAAGGTTGAGAACCTAATACTGTAGAAAAGTTACTTAAAAAGTTTGTTTATATTTAACTTTCTACCTCTATATAAGAAGACTCTTATTCATTGTAAAAAAAAAAAGTAATGCCATAATAGAGATTTTTTAGCGGAAAAAAGTATTAGAAAGAATCATGGCTTTTAAAAAGAAAATCTGACAGAACAAAAGGAGCAGCTGGGAAGAAAGTGTTGCAACGCATGACAAAAACCGAAGCCGGGCTTCCGATTCGTGGATCAAACGGCACCAAAAAGCCTTTTTCGTTCATTCCTGTTTCTGTTGGCGCCTACAAGTATGAGAATGGTTCCCAGATTTTCTCATAACTTCCCTAGTCTTTCTCTTACGTTTCGTTTTAACAATGGAAAAGTTTTCAGAAAAATTAAAAGTAAATTTTAAAAATTTATTTAGTAAGATAAAAAAAAAATAGAATTAATGTATATTTTTTTATAATTTAAGATAAAATAATTTAAAATATTTTTTTATAATTTAAAAACAATTAAAATTGTCTCAAAGGTTTATAATTTAAATAAAATAATTTAAAAATTTTTATTTATCTTTCATCATTTAATTTTTATTTTTTTTTATAAAATTAAAATGATTCAGAGTGGAAGTGACTTCGTGGCAAACGAGAGACTTCCACTCGTCACCTACCAAACATCATGCCCTCATTTCTCTCCATCCACAGTGTGTATTCCTTTGACTGCCCATTGCAAATTCGACGTTCTACTCTGAGAAGAGAGAAGTTGAACTTCGTACAGCACCACTCCAACAAAACTACAAACCAGGACCTGCCCTGTTCTTTCTGCCAAACAACTTGCTTCTTTCACCAAGGTATATTATGAACGTTGATCGCAATCTTCTCAATGCTCTGGCATTTCAGCCACCACCGTTCTATTTAAGATTTTATGGACTCTGATTTTCTTATCGCTTTCTTATTTTTCTTGCATTCTCTGGCTGAGTTTTTATGTTGTTTCTTTTTAGTTTTTTTTTAAAGCTCGGTTCTTATTCCGGGCTGTTTTCATTTGTATCTTTAAAATTGTCATCCAAAGAAGCATACCATTTTGGATCAGAGATATATTGAGTGAGAATCGATCTTGGCCAATTCTTGACGTCTATTTCTCTGGATTTTTATTGTTTTGGGTATTTACTGGTTGATGGATTCTTACACTGTTCCCGGATAAAAACCTCGTTCGGTTGGTTTGATTTCTTGTGGAAGTCACCGCCTGTAATGTCTTCTGATCCAATTAAATGTATTGCAGATCCAAATTCCATCTCTGTTTTACGATTTGGTTAGGTTAAAATCCAGATTAGCACTCCCAGATTTCTCTATGGTAAGACCTGCAGAATGCCGTTAGATCATGATATTCATTTCTGGATCAAACGAATCTTGCTTTGATGAATCTAATCACTTTAACCGAGACCGTTAGGGTGAAGCTCCGGCATTCTTCGTTGATGACATGCTGAGCAGACATCCTAATGCCTTTGATTTCGAAAATGGTACTCGCAGAACAAAAAGTATAGTTGGCGATAAAACGGTACGTCATCTCTTACCGATGTTCTATTTATTCATTTGCACCAACATGTCATCCGCTTAATGAAAATTCCGGTCTCCGTTTGTTTAACAGTACGCCATTCGTGAAGCTGAGGATGAAACTTTGTGCGTTGAAGTTCAATTTTTTGACCCAAGTCTCAGAGAATGGTCAGTTCAAGGTTTCTTATCTTCAAATGGCCCCTTCTATCTGCCTTTTGTTGCCAATTTTTATATCAATGTGCAGGGTTTATCCCACTGTTCTGGGCACCAAACCTGTGTCATCTAAAGGCCATTCAGCTTTGCTGTTGAAAGACCGAATACTGATTGTTAGAACGGGTTCTGAGCCAGACGATCACACTTTGTTTCTAGAGGTTGGCGTTTTTCCGCTTAAATATAGTCATTAATCACCTATTCAATCGTGTGAATTCTTAGGCAATATTATATTACTGTAATAGGCGAATGCATAATTATTTTATTATTATTTCCCCAATGTTTTCTGGTAGACACACAATATGTTCGGCAGCAGAAAGAAATTTTGAAGACTGAGGTAGTTACTTGGGTTTGATAGGCAATCCCCCAAATCCTGTCGTTATTACCGGTCCTTCTGGAGTAGGTAAGGGAACATTGATATCAATGCTCATGAAGGAATTCCCATCTATGGTTTTTCCGTGAGCCACACCACCCGGGCCCCAAGAGGTATGGAGAAAGACGGGGTCCATTACCATTTGACTGAAAAGAGTGCCATGGAGAGAGATCAAAGATGGCAAGTTTCTTGAGTTTGCATCTGTTCACGGTAATCTCTATGGGGCCAGTGTTGAGGCTGTTGAACTCGTGGCTGGTTCTGGAAATGTACGTTCCTTGCGCTTCAATGAATGTTGAATTACATTTAATTTGATATTTTGCCATATTGGGCATTCAACACGTCTGACGCAACAATCTGACCAAAGTTCCAAAACAATCAGGGTTTCTTGTGTAATCAAGTGTTGATTAAGCTTCTCTTGGCAACTGACTGATTTATATAGGCATACTGCATAACCAATGTAATGACACAGCATTGTTTACTTTCTGACAAAAAATTGAATGCCCTCTGAGAAGTGCAACTATATCTTCTGTTAATTAACCACATCATTGCAACCTGATGAGCGCGTTCTTCACATATATGGTTTTGGACATTTTAACCCAGAAATAACGGTATATTGTTTTTCCTTTTAATTCAGAGATGTATTCTTGATATGGATATTCACGGGGCAAGATCCGTGAAGGCTAGTTCCCTTGAGGCCATATTTATCTTTATCTGTACCCCATAAATGGAAGAGCTGCAGAAACGCCTCCGTGACAGGTAAATCTCATAACAAAGTCTTCTTAATTTGTGCTATCATCCAGAGTGTAGGTCTGAACCTCAGTGTTTTACTTCTGTGTAGGGGAACAGAGACAGAAGACCAGATCATGAAGCGACAACGAAATGCTGAGGCAGAGATTGAGCAAGGGACACTAGGTCTATTTGATTTCATCTTGTATAATGACAATCTTGAGTAGTGTTATGAGAGACTTAAGGTAACTCGGCCGGTGCCCATAATCATATTTAGAAACTCTGGGAGCTTTTTGAAATTCAAATTATCCTGATCATAATAATCTATTTGTCCAGAAACTATTGGGACTAGATGCTGCTGTTTCTGCTCAAACAAAGCCAGGTAACAGTTCATTGAAGTACATCTAATCTGATTTCAGCTTTACAATATCATTATACCAGCAAGATAAATTCGCGTTTAATCTGTTGACTCGGCCGCCAGGGAAATAAATCTACCGACAAATCATTCGGTGACAAAGGCTGATGACAGAATCATCATAAAATCCATTTGTACAGGACAAGAAAAGGAATCATAGATTCGCATTCAGGTGGTTTGAGTGGAATGGATCAGCTGAGCTAACAGTTGATGAACCTCACCCTACTATTACTAACTTGGTTCCTCAATTCCTATATCGATTTGATTCAATTGGTTTTTTCTAGTAACGTTCTTCCATTGTTAAAGGCAACGGACTTGAATGTGGGCACAGTTGTTATTTCGTATATATAGGCACCGAGATATGACTTGTTATTTGCGACTATAGTGTATTGTTCTTGAGGATGATGGCATAATATGAGTGTAGTGTGTGGATTTGTATGATAAACTTGATATGTTCGTTATCCAATCTAAGGATGGGTCATGATGGGTGGGGAAGGCCTTTAATTTTCCAAATAAAAAATTTCATATTTTTTCTTATCTTTACTTCTAGAAGCTGAGTTCAGATAGTGTGGGTGGTGTGTGGGTGGGTGACGTTGAGATATTGTTAGCGACTTGAAGGTAAAACCGTAAAAGTAGGTCTGTTGTGTGGAGGGATGATGAAAAGCGGAAGAATATGAGAGTATTTTTTTTTTTTTTGTACACCCGGTTCGCCGGAGTTTTGCCCCGACTAGATCTGGATCCGACCTGCGTCGCGCACCTGGCTATGGTGGGTAAGTCTCCTAACGGAGATTTTTTACGTACGCTAAGGCTCGAATTTGAGACCTCGCTTAAGCGATACCGAGCCGCTTATTACTCGGACCAACCCCGTTGATATATGAGAGTACTTGTATGATGTAAAATCAACAGACGATAAGGGTGGAAATATTTTCGGTAGGCCAGGCCCATTACCACATAATTGAAAAGATTACGGAAAGAATGATGGAAGGGGCGAAGGCGGTTAATGCAGTTATCAGTTTGGATTGGAATGGACGAGAAAAAGTCAGGTGACATGTACCAATGGGGGGTTGCCAGGAGTTGGATCAGGTGGGACCCAAAATCCCTCCTCTGAAGTTTTGGGACCCTAAAAAGGGCAAGCGGAAAAGTGCCTCACTTGGCGTCCTCCCTCATGGCGGGTTCCCCTCTCACATGCTATTGATGTCAGTGATGAGAGACATTACACTACTATGCCACAATGCAATTTGAATTCTCCCTCTTCCTCTGGCCCAATCTCATTGCATTCAACATTATTGAGTATTTGAGTTTGCGTATCTCAACAAACTTTCCTTTGACAGGAGCAAAATAAATTTACTTACTACCCTGCTACTTTGTCTTATTTACCTAGATAAAATGTGGATTGTTAAATAGTCAACAAAATACTTCTTTACATGTGAAGAAAAAAACTTCTCATCAACATTCTAGTATTCTAACATGCTGTATATCGTGGGACCTTCACATCAGTCAAAGATTACAGTGATTCAGCTAGTTTATTATTTACCAAACACCTCCTTACACGATTTCAAGATGATGAAGATCTGAGAGAAGAAAGCCAAGCCAAGAATGACTTCCCATGACAACATAAGCATATAACATGTAGAGTTGCCATGGCCCTGTGTTCCTTAGTCAGGTCAATGTCTGCCTCTCTATCGAAGCCTTACAACAACACTAACATCAAGACCTCAGACCTGTTGGAGAAGAAACCTTAAGACTCCATGGAGGGGTCATTTGATTATTTAATGGTCAGAGCCCTGCGAGCCCCAGAGAAATCCCTTTGGTTTCTTCTATCACTTGAGAGAGGTTGATAACCAGAAAGCTCAAATCCCTGAACGTGGGAGTAATAATTGTTGCCACTAGAACTGGAGTGCATACCTGATTGGTGGGATTTCAAGACTTCTCGGGACCCAGAATCTGAATCAGGAATGGCAGATAAATTGGGAGATATGCCTTTGTGGCCTGAACTAACAGTATCCTGGTTCTTGTTTGCCGTGTTTGCAGCAGTACTATCGACCTTCTTTGTTGTCAGAAAACGACCTCCACACCCTCTTGCTCTTCTCAAGGCATGCAAATGCCGAGACTCATGAAGATATGGCTGCAGATTAAGATAAAGCGGTCATGCACCAAATTGAGAGTTAGAATCCTCAATATTCTTGATAGATGTAGTAATAAATGCATTTGGATTTCCCTTCAATATGCTTACTGACAAATAATTTCATGTCATTTGATAAAAGTGGAGTGCCTTTTACACGTTCACATGGTTGAAGCTAACTATTCAAAGCTTGGAGTTCATCAAAACACACAGGCTCAACATAGGCCAGCAGATGAACTTTGGTGTAAAGTAGCCAATTCAAAGGAGTTCATATTGTTAATAATAAAGCTGATTATACCAAACAAAATGTTACCAAGTTCATTACTAAGAGAAGGAACTTGGTTAAGAGAGAGAAAGTTGCCTCCACTAGTTAAGAATCTTGTTAAGAAGAGGTAACCCTACACTTTTTGCAGCCTTTTATTATAGCAATTCTTTTGTGAGTTTATTGTATTACTTTGACCTAGTTACGTGTGTCATATGCAGTGGAGTGTGGAAATAAGAAAAATACAAAATTAGCGGTTGAGATCAGATCAAATATTTCTGGAAATGAAATAATACCTTCCTCACTTTTATCACCTTCTTTTCAAGCTCAGCCTTGGCTCGTGATTGCCTACGCCTCAAAATTCCATGGTATTGCTTGGCATTAACATACACAGGTTCTTCTTCCATTTGCAGTGGTAACACCATCCTAGAAGAATGCACTCCGAGACTAGGAGGATGTAACTAGTACAACCAGAAACGAACACGAGTTATTATTCTTCAAAGAAACAGATAAAATAAAGCTATCATGCTCATTTATGAGAAAACGGTCCATATGGTGCTTTTAAACAAATTTATTTCCAATTAAGATTGTACTCAACAAAGCATTGCTTCATATAAAATGCAAATTGCTACCTTCAGGAATAAAAGTCATGTTAATCATTGAATAAAGGTCAGCGTATCATGCATGCAAGTAGTTTTCATCATTTGATAAATCACTCTTTCCACACACAAGCATGGAAATGGACATGAGTAGCAGACAATTAACGAACTATTTGAAATGCACAATAACAAGTATGAAGTAACGTATAAGAGGCGACATATTTCATACCAAAGGCTGAGGTCCATAAGGAGGAATTGCTCCCCCATAATGTGGATCTAGATAAGGGTAAGAAGCACATGCCTGCAAGAATATGACATTCAGATTTTCCAGAACATTACGTTGCAATAACTAAAATTAAGACTCCAACTTCCAACATAATAAAGAAAACTGGTAAAAACTCAGGTCAATAAAAAATAAAAGAAAACTGGTAAAAACTAAATTCTAAGTCTGGTTTTTTATATGTCCTTCTGAACTTTTTTTTTTGCCCACACCCTGTTTACCGGAACTTTGTCCTAACTACATCCGGATTTGACCCGCGTCGCGCATCTGGCTATGGTGGATGAGTCTCCCAACGGGGATTTTCTGCATACGCCAAGACTCGAACTCGAGACCTCGTTTAAGCGATACCGAACCGCTTACCACTCGGACTAACGCCCATTGGTATGTCCTTTTGAACTTGAAATTGAGGAACTTCCAGATCAGAGGTTGCTATAACTAAAGTATTGGTTAAAAACATATCAAACTAATTACAATAGAAGGAAAGTAATGTGTGAGCATTGTGTATTGTGCGTGTATTGAGAGAGAGAGAGCTCACTGTTGACTGGCCAACAAGATCTGACTGTCTAGGTGGCGCAAGAAATTCATTTACTGTTGAATGCAAAGCACGGACAGCAAATTGCTTTTGTTGATGTCCTTCATACTTTTCTCCACCTGCTAATGCAAGCAATGCCTTTAGAAGCCTAAGTATACCCAATCTATGAAGCATGTATAACTCCGTAACAATTACTTACGCTTAAAACAAATGGACGTAAATTCCTAGAGACAAAGAAGAAACAATATGCCTATGAGGAGATCACGGGAAGTCAAATTAGAGGTTACAAATGGACAATTAAGATAAGTACCATAATGATTCAAATAGACCTCTGCTTAGATGGTGCATAATGCTTGATTTTCAAGGATAATTCCATTTCTTGGAAGCTTTTATGGGACAAGATAGTTTCGGTGGCTTCTCTTTGGTGCTCTTCCCATGGTTTATTTAATAGAGGCTCCCTACTAAATGCAGGGGGTACTGGAAGCTCTTCTGCATCTGTGACTCTCTTGAATTTCATTATTTTCTTCCTTATTTTTGTTGTTTAAGAGGATAGCTTAGTCCTCTCTTTTAGTAATCTGTCTTCTTTATTCTCATTAACTTGAGTTTGAAAATGTGAGCTATTGTACATCTAAACAGAAGCAAGTAAACATGGAACCTACTGCATAGAACTCAAACGATTTCAGTCTTCTCACTCAAAATGTCATTTATGAAGTCCAAGAATAATTAAATGCATACATCCAAATATTCAGATCAATATTTTAGACAGCATTTGATTGATTTGCTCTCCTAAAAGCATGTGTATTTCATATTTGTTATAGTGACCACCAAAGCAATACCTTCTTTCTCACTTAAAACTGATCCTAATACAAGAAACTGAGCAGGAATCATATTAGTACATAGTAATAAGAGAATCAAGGAAACAGGAGAAAGTGCCTTTCTCTTTGGTAGCTTCCCTCCTTTCATCCAGAAAAATCACAGCTTGTGAATTACTTGCTGGGTTCCCAAAACTACCATCCAAATGTTGTGGCACAAAAGAATTCATTTTGACTTCCCCTTCCATCTCTTTAGAGAAGGCATCGTGCTCTACGCCATGCCACCAAGCTTGAGAACAGGTCTTATATAGTTTGTTGCTGCATATATCTGATTCAGAACCGTTTGCAGGGTCCCATTTTTGTCGCATGCTTCAGTATAAATCAATTTGCTGCTTAACCCTGGAGGCAGAAATTAAACAATAATCAACATACAGAGACTACTTGCATGTAAAGGCAAATAAAACATATCAAACCTAGCGATCACTACAGATGCAATAAACCACTAGTTTATAAGGCCTAAAAATAGAAAATTTCCATGTAGTACTTCAAATTCCCCATGGCAAAATCCATTTCTTTAGAATATTTGACACGTGAGACGCCCTAAAAATTAACTTCCTTTTTTCCTTAACAAACACAACAACCCGGACACTATAGCTATAAATCGGGGAGTTATAATTACAATTTAACTAAAAATTGGCACGCCAAGAAGTTTAACTTTGTTGCTTGAAACAAAGAAACTGATCTGATCCAATAGTTATTGTCGAAAGCGCTACGCATGTAAAATCAACCCATTTTTTGTCGAAAGTAACCCAATAATGCACTCGAGATTAAACAAATATGGGAAAACTTTGCGTCTTAGTTGCTGCCATCATCATCTTCATTTATAATCCATTAAGGATCATGCATGCATGCATATTCCATAATTAGAAAGTGGGATCACCATTATGAATTACTGGTGATCCTGAATCTTTATAAAATCTAAGGTTAACCGAAAGGGGAAATACACGCACCCGCGCGCACCATATTATACTGAACGTGAAGAAAGTAACCAGAGTCCATAAAGGTCGTATCTATAACATATGTAGCTTTTATCGAGCAAAGAAAATTCAGCAAGCCAAATTACTTGAAATGAAAAAAAAAACAAGTTATTAGGGTCATTTGTGATCTTGCCACATGACAACGCAGTCCATTTAACAAAATAACCAAACATACAGGGGAAGAAACGCATGCCGCGAAAGCAATAGAAGGAGTTACAAATATCGAGAAATCAGGGAATCACTGAGAGAAAGAGAAAGCACAAAAATAACACAGGAGCTTACTGTTTTATATATGATGAGGGAGGGGTTGATACTGAAATTGCGGCACGATGTAATATTTTGCAGAGAACGAGGATCGATTTAATGATATATAGAGAAAGGGACGCTGTATAGCAGTAGTAGGAGGCGCAGGAGCAGACACTATACTGTTGAAGAATAAAGGATGATGATGAATTGATATATGATGAATGCTTTTTCTTCTTTTTGAGATAGAAAAGAAAAAACGTGAGTGCTGATTATTACTATTGTTAGGTAAAATTACTATAAAAAAAATCTCTTATTATAATATTTATTGTTAGGAGATATCTGAAATTTATTTAAAATCTCAATGCAATTTGTTTTCAATAAATATAGTTAGAGAAGAACTGAAAAAGAAATGCACAGGCGGGCTAAACATGGTTATACTAATTAGGTACTTTTTTGTATTAAATTCTGAGATTTTTCATATTATTATTATTACAGTTATCGTTATTAACAGGAGTATATTTATGGAAGGTACAGTGACGGGTCAACTGTCTTTTTTAAGGACGAAAACAGGTCCTGATTACCGGACAGAATGACTAGAATGCCCCGGAATGTGCTTGGCAATTGAGTAATTCACAGAATGCCAAGGATTAATCTGTCGAACTTGATCTTGAAGGAGGGGTAGCAAATAATTAATGAACATTTTTGGGGTCAAATTTTATGAAGCATTTGAATAAGCTATTGTTGGAGGGTATAAGAGCGAGAGAGTTAGCCAAAACAGGAGTACGGTGTGTTGCAAATAAAAGATAAAAGGGAAGAGTGAGAAACGTAACGTCGAGGGGGGGGGTGACGTTTCGGAAAAGATGGAGAGGGCACAGATCTCGTGATGGTGACGGGGAGGCCACGTGTGCGGAGGCAAACGCATAAATTGTAGGAGGCCTTTCACGTGTCCCCCCTACTTCTTTATCTGGTAATGATATATATTTTTTTTTAAAATGAATTTTTATTTAGAGCGTGGATAAACTTTTGAAAAAACCTTATAAATTTTTTTGGATAATTTTAAAAAAAATTATAAAAAATAATTATGATTAATAAATTATTAAAAAAATATAAGAAAAAATTTACAACACGTTTCTCTATATTTTTTATTTATTTTTTGCTCACCTTTTAATGATCGACTAGCTAAGACACGACTTACGGTGACAGACTACATGACCCACAATGATAAAAAAAAATAAGAAAGACCAGACGGGGATTCTAAGAGAAAAAAAAGAATAAAAAATATAAAAATAATAATTAAATAATTTATAATATTTTTTATTATTTTATAAATTATTTTTAATAGTTTATAACAACTTATAATTTAGTCTTAAAGTTATTTTTAAAACTTTAATTTTGATAGAATACAAACATGCTATTTATTCTTTAATCATTGTAATCATGATTCAGCAACTCCTCTTCTCAGTTCTCAACACAAGACCAGCCTTCCTATTCTTCCTCTCACTAAACCACCGCTAGTACAGACTATAAATTTTTTAATAATAATAAAATTTAAAAATTACGTTAAGTTAGATTATTAATTTATAAAAATTAATTAAATTAATTATTTATAAAAAAATATACTTTATCTTTAAAAAATATCCTATTGATCGTTTACAAATCTTTTGTGAGAAATTAAATGTTGTTATATGTAAATAAAACATTACATTTGATTTGTGATGAAACATTTTGCCCTTCCATAATTGTGTTTTACTGTTTTAGGACAAATGATTGACATTTGACAGATCAGACTTAATTAATTTATAGTATTAATGTTATCGCTTTCTATATTTTTTTTAGTTGTCCACTCAATTTATCATAATTTTATCTTAACTATATCCGGATTCGACCTGTGTCGCGCACCTGGCTATGATGGATGAGTCTCCCAATAATAATTTTTTGCATACGCCAAGGTTCAAATTTAAGACTTCGTTTAAACGATATCAAACTGTTTACTACTCAGATCGAAGTCTATTAGTGCTTTCTATATTTCTTACTGTTAATTGGATTGGATTCCCTTTTTCTTTTCTTCTTCTTTTTAGGGGCCAAAACACTTGGGTCAGCATCAACTTCGTGGCCTGCACTACAAACAAAAGATGGGTGTAACGCCACTGATGAGTCACACGGTCTATTGGTATAACAAACTATTATCTTTATAATGAGGCCTAATATAAATAGTATTTAACTGTATTTTTTAGATATCTGGTTTGATTCATGATAGTGCATATGAAGGTCTCATATTTATTATTAAAACTTGTTTAAAACTTAGACTCATTTTTGTATCTAAATTTAAATGGATAAAAATTACAAAAATATATACTAATATTTTTGCGCGTGCCCTGATACAAAACTCGGAGAATGGCTGAAACTTACCTAACCAGCGGACGTGGAAAGACATGATCCAGTTGTTTTATATATTAAAACTTGAAACTAAATATATATTTTTATATTTTTGTTATCAAGTTTCTCAATTAAAATGATAGGTATATAATTAAATAAAAATTGAATATTTATCACACTATTTATCGTATTTTAACAGTATATAAATAGCGTCGTCAAGTTAATTTATCTCTATTTTGTGCCACATTGAACTGATTATTGTCATTTGCATTAAGACATTGTGCTTTTTTATTGAAAGGCCCATTTAAAAAATAACTTACCATCCACACGACTACAGGCCATTAGGACCAAGCCTGTCTAACCACATCCCATTGTTATTGTCCCTGTTTTTTAAATTTTTTTATATGATTATCTGATTTAGATTTAAGTATCATTAGACTCGATTGATAATAATTTTATCAAAAGATATTTTTAATATTTATATAAATTTAAACTCAATATTTTATATTTAAATGTTTAAAATCTATTATACTAAGACAAACGTGGATGGATTACTTTTTTTTTAGTTATTTTTAATAAATGTGGTAATATAAGTTGACTGCCATCTAACCTCCTGTGACATGCAGGTTGGCAAAAATATAGACTATTTTGACGTGGGTTTTTTTAACCCAACCAGTCAAAACCCGCAACCCGGTTATCAACACTACTTTTCAGTGGCTTGATGCAGTACTCAAATTTCAAAACTATCCCCTATTCTAACAAGTTTTTGAATTTTTAAATTGATTGGTAATTATCACATGGGAGCAGAAACTGCTCTTGAAATGCACATGCAAAGGAGAGTTACATTTTTGAAATTTTACTGGGGGGACATTATAATTCCGAAAAGAGGAACAGTGAACCTTGTTGATTATTAACAGTAATAATAAAATCAGAAAATAAAAAACTGTTGTATAAAAAAAATCAAAATAAAAAACTGTTATAAATAAATAAATAGTAAATAGAATTAAAATTTTCACGAGGAAATGGAGATTCCCCTTACGTGCGTCCATGGAATATAATTTTACAAAAAGAAAAAAAAGAAAAATAAAAGAGCAGCAGCTTCATCGGATTCTCCTTATCCACATGCCTTTGTTGTCAATGCCTTCATGTGTGTTTCCTTTTGCAGGACGCTTTCAATCGCATCCTTATAATAATGATTAAACCTTACATGCATGTATTATTCTCTCCCCCTAATAACGTACAAATCACCATTCTTTGGATTCCCATATTTCAAGTTCTGTTCTTTTTTGGGGTAGCGTAAAAGATAAGAATGACAACGATAACCATAAACCTTCCATCTTAATCTCTGTCAAGTGATGTAACTTTAATCCTGTAAAGTAGCCTGTAAATGTTCTTCTCTGATGATAGTACTTGAAAAATGCAACAGATTGGAAGATGAGAAAGAAGAGTTTTTGCAGGCTAAAGATTAGCGCTTCGATGACAAAAGGGATGAGAGCATTACGGATTGAAGTTGCAGAACAAGGAATATTCAAAAGCTCTCGTTTTCAAAAAGTTGCTTCCTTTTCTAGTTTCATAATTCCCTCTCCTTCTACGAAAAGTAGTCTCCGATTCATCATTTGAATTCATTTTGAACCACTTTAACTGCTTTTTGAGGAACACATCAACTGTATTATATTGATCATGAGCTACAGTAAATTAACCAACTAATTAGTGCAAATTATTTTGGCTTTGCTTTGACATCCCATATGGTCAAAATTAATTAATTAGATAATAAAAACAACTTTATGTTTCCTAATCAAAGCTTGACTATCAGCAACACATAGCACCAGAAACCGAAGAGAAAACGAGGGGAAAAATCACAGTTAGAGAGCTTGCAGCTAATTTGGGTAGATATATTTCTGCACTCTTAAATATATAATTACTTGACGACAAATTAAAGTAGCTATAGTTATAGGCATAGTAAACTAAACTGCACTGAACTGAAGTTGAAAAATCTATGTGGGATATATATAGTATCAGAGGGATCAAGCTGATAGATTTCTGAGGGAAGAAAAGAAGAAGTCAATATCAGGGGAAGAGAAAAACGGTATTGGGGATCTAATATTATTGGATGAGTAGTTTTGGAATACCATTGTCTTCTTTGGAGCTGGTGGGCATGATAATATCTCTGGTATTTTGAACCTCTCGGCTTTTGGAGTACAACATCCACTTGAACTTATATCTTCTTCCTCTTTCTTCATATCGTGATCATCATCATCGCTTGCAAGTTCATGATGGTAATGGGTCTTTGAAGGATTTGTCACAACTGATTCTTGCTTCTTCTTCTTCTTCGTCTTCTTCATCTTTCTCTGCTCAACTTTCTGCCATTCATGGACGATTTGAGCTTTTGCAGAAGATGGCGCCATCTTTAGCTAATGAGCAAGAACGCAGAGATAAGTAGTGTGAAAATCTTTGTTGGCGACAAAATAGTCTCTGATTGATTATCTGAAGCATCGATCAAAGAATATTCATGGTGGTAAGGGAGTTATAAAAGCTTCAATCTGCGGCGCCTCACGTAATAAATCCAAAAAAGAAGCTAATACAGCAACAACTGCTACCACTAGCTTGAAGAGATATCTAATTTGATAGTGAGCTTTTCTACCAAATCCTTATATATAAGAAAGATAAACCCCTATAAGAGGATCCCTCTCTATCTATGCTTACATGAGAACTCGCCTTTTTGCTCCGGGTTCTATTATAAGCTTTACCCTAGCTACTTGCTCAATACAATATATGTGTGTGTGGAAGGAGCTAGAGAGAGAATAAAATTATCTATAAATTAAAGCAACAATGGAGGGGAGGGAGAGGGGAGGGGAGGGAGAGGAACCATTGTAGCCCTTCTTTTTGTGTAGGTAATATTGTATATTAAATAATAAGCATTGGGCAATACGTAAACCCCAACAACAAAAACACTTGTAAAAAAAACTGACAAATTAAGTAATAGACTAATTACCACTATTTCAACATATCAACTGTTGGACAATACTCCTTCTATTTTTAATATTTTAATATAACATATTTAATTAATTTAATTATATTAAATAAATTAATTAAACTAATTAATATGATATATTTTTTTTAAATTAAGTCATATATTAAGAACTAAGAGAGTACTACACATATATAAATAAAGAATATATTTTAATTTATGGAATTGAAAAAAACAATCTATTAATAATGCATTAATTTATGACTGTTTGAAAATTTATAGAGAAAATTTTTTTATTTTTTTTAAATAATAATAATATAAGATATAATAAATTATTAATTATTCTTAAATATAAATTTAAACATTTAAAAATTAGGATATTTTTATAAATATTATGTTTAAAATTATAATAAAATATAATTTTTTACAAATCGAACTAGGCTCGCATATCTTATTCCTTGGTCGGATAAACTTACCCCCGGTAGGTGATTTGACAAGTTAAAGTAGGGACGCTTTGGCAGGCTGCAGTTGTCTATGTTCGGCCATGATGGATAACCATACCTTAAAGGTTGCAACTTGTGATCTTCGTCGCATCGCCAAAATTAAAAGCACACTGACTATAGGCTAAATTACGTTTACCTAATACATTCTAAAATAAAAAAGCGAAATTACCTAATTCATGTACTATCTTATCGCAGTGCATACGAATATACATATTCTTCCAATCACGTGCCGTTTGTGTTAATTCATGATCAGGTCTCTAATATTTGAATTAACATTTTTTATCGATTAAAAGTGAAAGGGGAGGAGAAATCAAATTTCTATGCAAATGGAAGAAATGAATTTTTTTTCTCAAACGTTTGAAGCTTCTCTCTGCAGAAAATATAACAGTTATTTTGAGTAAGATATGCCAGTTCAACTTATAGGAAAGGTACGTATATGTTAAGAATATTTTTTTATTTCTAATGAAAAGAAGGTACGTATATGTTAAGAATATTTTTTTATTTCTAATGAAAAGTTGAATTATTTAATTCAGTTAAACGGCAAAAACAATATAGAACAAGCCACTTTCCCGTTTCATCTTTAAAAAAAAAGAGAGAGAGGAGCGTATGGGATTGCTTACGTTTCAGAATTAGTAAACAACAACTGATGAATTTAAAAAATAATCGTGAGTAATATTGAATACACTTATTTCTTCATTAACTATTCAGAGTCAATTATATTTACAAATAATAATAAAATAAGTTATTTTTCAAAACAGAAAACTTTTTTTTTTGTACAAGAGAGGGCATGTGCGCCCTAGATAAATAAAACTAATCTACAAGGGGATTAAATCCCAAAATCTCGTTGGTAACCACATCCTTTAAATGTGAAGGGCATGAGTGATACATTGTTGTAAATCTTAAACCTTCTTTTGCTAGAGCATCTGCAATTTGATTGTGAACTCTAGGTATATGTTGTAACTGTACTTCCCATGATGACTTTAGAAGACAATTTATTTGTTAAAGCAACAAGCTGCATCTATTATCTCTCAAATTCGACAACATCTCTACTACATTCTTGGCATCAGACTCTAAAATTATTTTCTTAAACCCCATTTTCCAAGCAAGCTTTAATCCTTTATATACCGCCCACTGCTCTACTTCAAAAGCGTTACAAGACGCCAACATATTTGTAAATCCTATCACCCATCTTCCAGTATGATCCCTAATAATACCCCCATATCCTGCTATATTGTGCGTTGCTGTGAAAAAAAACTTTTCGTTCTTAGATTGAAACAAAGTTGCATCTGGGCCTCTGGTTCCAAGCAGGAATTTAATTTGGGCCTCTGGCTCCGAGAAAGCATTTCATTTGGGCAGGTAGAAAGGGAAAGCATTTTTGGCAAAAACAATTCTTAAAAACAAGGTATAAACGAAATAACGCAAAAATGCGCCCACCGTGGGGCTCGAACCCACGACCACAAGGTTAAGAGCCTTGCGCTCTACCGACTGAGCTAGACGGGCTTTTAGTTTTGTTGTTTGAAGTAAGTTATATAATCCTAATAAATTTGTAAACCGTATAGACAACCAAATTCTGACCTAAAAAACAATGCGCCACCTAATTCGCCATTAACGTGATTCGTTTCTTGTATTTTATAATATAACATCCGGATCTCCTTTGATTCATCCTCAAAGTTGGATTTTTTTTTGTTGCCCACCCGGTTCACCAGAGCTTTGCCCCGACTACATCCGGATCCGACCCGTGTCGCGCACCTGGTTATGGTGGGTGAGTCTCCCAACGGGGATTTTCTGCGTACGCTAAGGCTCAAACTCGAGACCTCGCTTAAGCGATACCGAGCCGCTTACCACTCGGACCAACCCCCGTTCGTTCAAAGTTGGATTTGCTTTGCAACGATTCGGCAAAAGTTGGATTCGTTTCCCTTTTTATTCTTTTTTCAATATGAAAAAAATATCTCCAACGCTTTTCTTGGTCCAAAAGGCAGAATCTGGCGCTGTACCAGCCACTAGAAAATATATCCACATAACATCTACTCAGTAAATAAAGCCTTGAGTATTAGTTGCTTCTCTTTTCTTGTTTTTTGGGAAAACGATCTCTTATCCTTACGGGAAACCACCACCACACCACGAATCAATCCAGGAATATTAACGCATGTGGCGTGAAAGAATCTAAAATAGTAGGTTGAACATTGATCAGAAGCCTTGAACGGCAATGTACACCAGATTCAACAATGAAACTTTCTATTTAACCTACTTTGACATGAAAATAACAATAAGCAATACACAATAACGACAATACAACAAATCATGGAACGCTATGTGCTCAAATGGAGAGATGTAGCTTCAAACAAAACCAGAAAATACATCGTGGGGTTCCCAGTTCAGTTTACAGTTAAGGCCAGGGACCAGAAAAGAAATAATGGGCATGGCCATTTCCATTTCCATTTCTCATCTACATGTTAGTCCTAAACCTACTACTATACACATTGAATAAAAGGAGAAAGGTGAAAGAAGAAAAAGAAACAACATTAAATGAGCATCGACTCCAACAAGTTCAGCAGGCATATACACTACTGATTCTGAATCATACTTTTTAAGTATCATCATCATCTTCTAGCAATGGCCTCTGGACAGCAAAAGGAGGTGGTGGAAGATCAACATTCAATATACCGTCTAGCACCCTTGCCACTTCCCCCATTGAAGGCCTCCTACGTTCATCCATTTGAAGACACCAGAATATTGTTCTTAACGCGCGTTCTAGCTCGTCTGAATTGATTCCACTATCAACTCTTTTATCAACCACATTGTTGGATTGTCCTTCTATCCATTGTTCATATGCCCACTGGCAAAGATCCTCGGTGTCTTGACGCCCAGATAACAGAGTTAGTGCCAACTTCCCAAAATCCTCCACGTCTTTCTCAGCTGAAGAACCACAAAATGATGCCTCACCATCTACTCTTGCAAACCCAAATTCAGTTACCTTGGCCTCCAAGTTTTCGTCCAGTAAGACATTTGCACACTTCAGATTGCCATGGCTAAGAAACTCCCGACACTCAGTGTGCAAATAGCAAATGGATTTCGCCACACTCGAGCATATCTCAAGTCTCTTTTTCCAAGTTAGCCTCCTGCAAAGAGATGAATCACCTAAGAACTTATCCAAAGAACCATTCTTGACATACTCATACACCAAGAATCTGTGACAGAACTCACAACAATAGCCCTCCAGCTTCACTAGGTTCTTGTGATGGATGCTTCCTATCTTTGTAACAGCACTCCTGAACCTCCTTTCTTCTATGCTTACATTCAGATTCTTGACTGCAACCCAGTGATTGTTCTGTAGTGTGCCTTTGAACATGTTTGGACCGATTTGGTTCTTGAAATCCCCAGTGAGGCTCTTTATCTCTGAGAAGGACAGCACAAACAAACCCTTTGAGTTGGGGCTTGTTAAAGCTAAAGTAATTTCTTTCCTAGTGATGTTTCTTCTTCTGCAGATCCAGAAAACAATTCCTAACTGTATGATGGCAAAGAAGAAAACCGTGGCAGAGGCTGCTCCTACTAAACAAGGTACACAAAGTGCAGGAGGCTGTTTAGGAGGAGGTGAATTAATAAGACCAGGATTCACAGCTAATGGACCTGAACATCTCTTAACAAAAGATATTGAGGTTAGAGATGGATCTGCATAACCCGTGACATACTTAGTTTTCATTATTGAGCATTGAGCACTTCCATCATTGGAAAAGGTTGCGACTGTACATTGTGGGTCATTCAAACACAGCTGTTTGCAATGCTGCAAACTACTAATGGTAATTGAATCTTCAGGTGGGTAAATTCCATATAGAAATGTTTTCTCATATGTAAGCATATTGATGCCAGATTCACATGCCTCATCATATGGAACCAAACATTTGTTAGGGTCGGCTAACTCAAACGGGCATCTGCAATCAGCAGAACCTGAAGCACTTAAGAAACACATGCCACGTTGACCACAAGTTGCAAAGACCTTGCACTGGTTCTCCACAGCTTGCCATACTGATCTCCATGATTGTAACGTTTCTACCCATGAATATATGCGCAGGTTGCCGTCCAAATCAAGCCTAAGAAACCTATAATTCACTGATTCATTGTGGTCTTCACCAAACGCTGACCAAACAGGTTTTGAACTTTGGTCTTGAAGTTGCAGGGCTCCAGTGGTTGTGAGAGAAGCACTCAGATTTGCAATAGAAGGGCTGTCACTTGTCCAATAGGTAATATTACTTTCCCATCGAAGATGTAACTGTCCTGAGCCATTCAAGTAAAGACTGTAGTAACTAGACATGGTCTGCTTGCTGGCAGCTCGGAGTGTTTGATACACAGATAAACTCTGCCCTGGGACTAGTGTATCAGATGGGGTATCAAAACTCTGCCAAACAATACGTTGCTCTCTGTTTATGAGCTCAAGATTGCCATTGTCACGAAAGGCAGCCGAAACTACAGATTGGTTGGCGGTTCCACTGGTCCATACTACTTCCTGTAATGATGAATCAAAGAGGACTAGTTCTCCTTCTGGGGTGAGCTGGAAATAGGACATGCCACCCACAGTGACATGAGCTCCAGCAACCCAGACAGTTTGCTGGCTAAATGGTATAGACTTTGAATTGAAACGAATGCCAATCCTAAACTGGCTAGGTTGATCTGAAATGTTAAAGAATCCTACTGCGAAATCACCATTGGAGGAGACCCAACTGTCATTGTCAACCACAGAAAGTTTTGAACCCAGTGGAATTTCGGAAGTGAAAGCTGAATGTAGCAAGAAGCCAATGAAGATGCACAACAACAATGGTAATCTAATCAGACACAACTCCGGTCCAAGCATATCTAGATATGCTCAGGGAAGCAACACTTGTGAAATAGTGATGAAAGCTATCCCCTAAAGTGCCATTTACCCGTATAAGTTTAGACCTTGATAATTATAACACCTGAAAAGGGATAAGGTAAATAAATTGGAGGTTATTCTCAAGCCCAAGTATGGTTTAGTGTTGCAATGGTAAGAACTCAAATACACATAATTTTGGATTCAGGAGAACATATGCGAAGGGTTCTGATATACATTTTCAAAATGAACCAATGGGAAAGAAAATATACAAGATTCGTGGTACCTGAACTGAAAGAACAGTCAACAACTTTGATTCAAGAAGCCGACACAGACTGATACAATGAACACTACAGAAACGAAGTAATGCTACTTAACATGGGAGAACCATATCTTTTATGAAGTATCTTGAAATTGGACAGTGAAATAGGAGATTCTCAAGCAGAAGCTCTTTTTTCTTTTTTGGTTGAAATAAATGAATTTCATTATCACGCAAAATTAACTTTGGGCAGCAAGGGGGGACCAAAATTAGACCAATGACAATGGGGAACAAAATTTTGAGAATGCAATCATTCTTCGGTGTTCAAAGACCCAAGACAGTGATATACTATCAGCAGAGCAGCCTTGAATTTCGCGGATTAATTTCAATAAAAAGACGAGTAAAAGAGATACCGAGAAAACAATGGAAAGGATGAACCAACAAAGCCCATTTTCAACAGGGAATACTTTAAATGGGCACGAAATTACAGAAAGCTGAAAAGATTTAGCTTACCATTTTTGAGTATGAAAGGAAGATCTGAACAAATCAACGACAAAGGGAAGCTGAGTCTCATGACAGAGGAATTTTGAGCTTCAACATACCAAACCTCGAGGTCCATCCCAGTGGAAATTTTCTTGATCTCTCCAGGGAAAGTTTCTGGCACCTAACTATTCTGCAAAGGGAGGGAGCTAAAGGGAGCGACTTTCACAGAGAAAAGCGAAAATTGTACCTTTTATTCAGCTGACTGCATGGAAAGTAGTGAATGGGGATGCAAAGAAGGAAAAGGGGAGGCTGATGAAGACGGTGGTCACTAATGGGTTTAGATTTGGAGTAGAAATGTTAGAGTGGGAACAGAGACTGGAACAAAGGTATATCGAAGCAAATGGGGTTAGGGAGAAATTGAGTTAGCCGGAAATATAGAAATAGATGGGTAGTCACCAGGGAAGATGAAGAGTAGTCGCGAAGAGAGAGGGAATTTAAAACACCACAATGCGAGGTAGCCCTCAGCCAGTCAATCAAGAATTAGGTTTTACTGGAATTCTTCTTTGAACATGCTGTTATAGTGTCTACAGTGACTAGCTTGTTTTATTAGTATAAAATTATAAATTATTCATATTGGTAGTTTGATGTTTTTTGGCCGGCGAATAATTATATATGTGAGTGTATGCATATTGATTTCTGGGATAAATTATAAAACTTTTTTACTTCATTTTTTTAAATGAATGGGCTATGAGATTTTTTATTTTTCTTTGAATTATTTTTTTATGCAAAAACTATTAATTAGAGAATGAATCGTACTGTTTTTTTTACTATTTACCAAAAATAAATATTCTCCTTTCATAATTTCACTTGAATTTCAAAACAAATATACAAATTAGTACATAACTTATTTTAAATTTTATTTAAATCATGTAATTTTGTTTTATAATCTCACATCACAAAGCGAGCAATGATTAATTTTCTTTGATAGACAAATAAAACAATAGAAAAATATCATGATACATTATTAAAATTAAAACAGGAAAAGGATGTTTTTATTTATTTATTATTTATTTGGTGGGAAGGACCTTGAGGGCGGGATCGGTCTTGGAGAATGTAGGAGGAACATGTGATCCCCAATATCTTATGTCTTGTCTCTTTGTGGTCATTTTCTTCCACTTGCTCTGTCCATTTTCTCTTTTTTTTTTTTTTGAAAAAAAAAACAGAAGAAGGAAAATGTAATTTGTTTAATACTTTTTTTTCATGTAACACAAATTAACAAGACATAATCCAATCTTCATGATGATTAATTGAAATGCATGAACACGAGTATCCTTCAATGTGAAGCCACCTTTTGCAATCAATAATTCGAATTTGTAATAATAATTATTACTGTTAATATGAAATAAAAAATAAATAAATCATGCCCATTGTATTGGTAAGTTACTCTGTTTATTGGTATCAGATCAAACTATCAATACAAAATGCAGTTGTAATTTGACCATTCGTATAAACAATTGAACACTCTCTGAATAATAATGTAAACAAGTCACCTACAGGCCTACACATTCGTTATTTTTTAATTTAATGGAAGACATACCTCTACTGAGTCAGGGATGGGGAAAATTTTATAAAATTGTTTGAGGTCTTAAAAATAAAAAATAAAAAATCATGATATGGGTTATAATAAAAGGAATGATAAAAGCTTTAATTGCTGGATTTTAATTTAAAAAAAAAAAAAGAAAAAAAGAAAAAGTGAACAGTTAATACAACTTGGGGGTGTGAACGGGGGAAGAGAAACAGAAGCTGGCAAGTGGTGGAGGAACAGTGAACTGAAAGTCAAAGGTTGAATGATTAAAGAAAGGGGGGGGGGGGGGAATGTGAGTTAAAAAGCAGGCATTAAGATAATATTGAAAGGTGAAAGATTCTGCCTTTTTAATGCATAAAAATTAAATAAAAACAAAAGTCACAGCTTTTCATGAAAAGAATACAAATTAAATATTTGGAATCCTACGTGGGGTGCATGCAACTCTAAATAAAGCAACCTCCCCCACTCACGGCAATTATGATTTATCATTATGAGCCAATTTGAAACCAACCAAACATTTTGTAAAACGTTATATATAAGAATAATAATAAGAGAGAGAGAGAGAGAGAGTTTTATACATCAATGTTAAGCATGTAAAAAACCATATTAGATGAGTTACTTTTAATTAAACCCAACCATACCACTTGTTAATAGTTTTTTTTGTGTGTGTTGTGTTTGTCAGTTTAATAATGTTTTATGAACTTGATGATTATGATAATCTAGGCGAATAACAAACGTGACTGGGTCCATGCACGAAATAGAATATGAAATATGACTGTTTGAGACGTGAGTCTATCGAATAAATATTTAATTATTGTGGTTATTGCTTACATTAACAAGTGGTATGTCGTGCATGCCGTCCTTTTCCCTGGATGGAACCTGGGAGGTAACAACTAACAACGTCACGGGCCCTCTTGTGACCTTATTAGTTTCCTTATCTTTCATTATCTGTTCAACAACTCCCCGTGATTCACTCGTCTATGTGTGTGTGCGTGGGTCTCTCTCTCTCTCCCTCTCTATTGATTGAAATCGTGGAAGTATATATGGAGTTTATTCTCTAATCTCAATGGAAAATCATGCTATGAAGTGGTTGATAGGTTTCATTTTTCCACGTTTGTAAGGTAGTGGCCATATGACGTGGAGGAAAAAGCAAGCGAAGACCGACTTCATGAAACGATTTATTCCCCATATTTATTTAATACCAAAGAATCTCCCTCATTAGAGAGAGGTCAAAGATATCAATGGCATTGTATTATATATAATAACATGAAAGTTCTCATATATAAGCGAACTTAAACCGTTCACGCCTATCCCTATAGACCAAACACGGAGAAAGATAGACGGGTCAATGTGTGCGTGCGTGAGAGGGAGGCGGAGGTGAATATATAGATTATCTATATATCAAAAAAATTTAGTTAGGTTAATTAATATATAATATATATTTTTTAAAAATATCATAATAATTTTTTTAATTCCTTCTCTTAACCCCTTATTTAATTATTATGGATAAAGTAATAATATGGATAATTTAAAAAATATATATAAATATAAAAAATATATTTTATATTTAAAATTAATATTATATTATATATTAAATATTAAAGAAGTATACTTATAAAGCGGAGGCTGCTGCATTTTGTACTTGGTTATCATAGTTCACCTGTTGTTTATAGCATCATTGAAATCTGTATAAGTTAGATGATTAAGAAGCAAGATTCTATACCAACACTTCCGTTGAACGCTACTTCTTCTTCGTGGTCCCTTGAATTCTACGAAGCCGCATTGTACTATTGAATTCTCACAAGAATCCAGAGAGAGTTGGTATATAATCCAATTAGCGCAAAAACTAACCCTTGGCTCCACAACAATAGTCCCAATCCTGATTACTTTAAACTCATGCTCCATCCGTTATCCATCACTCATCTAATATTTAATATAAAACATAAATATTAAGTTAATTTTAATTATAAATAATATATATTTTTTATATTTATTATTTTTTCTAAATTATTTATATTAATTTTTGTATATTAATAAAGTAAGAAAGGGAGTGGAAGAATTAAAGAAAATAGTTATAATATTAAAAAAAATATTATATTAATTATTTTTTAATATAATTAAATTAGTTAAATAAGTAGTATATTAAATATATAAAAAGTATTTATATTATTATTGATGTTAAGTATTATTATTGTTGCTAGGCTGACTTAATAACGGATACAGCAAGTGTCCACAATGATTGTCCTGCAAAAATTTTGAAATGATCCCCCACATTCCAACCCACATGTGAAAGGCTTTGATGATTTTTTTTATTATAACAAAAAAAAGGTAAATTTGGTATTAGTCTCTTACTAATATCAAGCACAGCCTCAAGGCTTATAAAATATTTACAGATAACTTACAAGATCGTTTATTAAATAAATTTTTATAACAATAATATAAATTGAACTTACGTTTTTTTATGATACAAGTTAATTTTTTATTATATATCTTAACTTTTATTTTGGTTCGTGTTCCAAGCACCCCTCTTATTTGTATTTGATATTTCAAGAATAAAGCTTCTCAATGTTACCAATTTTGTAGGAGTGCCCAAGGCAGAATTTGCTAATTCTAGAAGGATGCTAGTTAACTGCGGTGTTGACACGCCACAGTTATGATAGTCCATGACCTTGAGGTTTCATAATTCTGGGGCATCTTTCCTTCCTTTTTTATGGGTCTCACCAGTTTCCATCGTCCCGGAAATGTCCACACGTATTTATTTATTTGTTTAATTAATATTATTTAAAAAAATCAAGGAAAAAATGTTTGCTGTTTGCAGTTCGGCTTGTATTTTTTTTATGTTGCTCACCCGGTTCACCAGAGTTTTGTCCCGACTACATCCGGATCCAGCCCGCGTCGCGCACCTAGCTATGGTGGATGAGTCTCCCAACGGAGATTTTTTGCATACGCCAAGGCTCAAACTCAAAATTTTATTTAAATAATACTGAGCTATTTATTACTAGGACTAACCCCATTAGTACTTTGGCTTGTATTCGTTTCACACAAGACTTTTTTTTCTTAAACAAATGGGCCTCAAGCCGATATCATACGAGTCACATGGATCTTCGACTAGGGGCGGCTTCATTGCTTCTTCTACTGCGCAGTTTTCGACCCACACAAATCCGGCCCACCTTAATTGCTTTATTGTTAGTTAACAAAGTATACTAGAATCATTTACAAAAAAAAAAAAAAGTATACTAGAATCTGGCTATTTTAACTAGAATTCTAGTCACAACTTTAAATAGGTATTATAATTTTTAAGTGTCTAAAACTAATATTAATATTATTTAAAAAATAAATATTTTATTTTATTTTTAAATCATGAATTTAATTGTTTTTTAAGTAAGAGTGCTTTTTATAAAGAATCGAGCGTAGGTTTTATATTAAGAGTAGCCGCCAATGCAACCAGATGAAGACAAGTGTCCATTAGATAGTGGAAAGGATCCCACATTGATATCCCCGAAAGGGACACGGTGTAGCCGCCCCATTTTCCACCTCATGTTCCGGGCCACACTCTAAAAGAGTCCTCCACAACTACTGTTACTTATTAAATAAATTAATTAAATTAATTAATATTATATAATTTTTAAAATATTTTTATTATTTTGTTAACTATCTCTCTTATTATCTTATTTAATTATTATTAATATAATATTAATAAGAATAATTTAAAAAAATTAATAAAAATATAAAATATATCTTATATTTATAATTAAAAATAATTTTTTAAATTATATTATATATTAAGAAGTGTACGAATATTATTTTATTTTGAATGGAATGAACGCTACAAGCCCTGCAAAAGTGTTGCCGAAAACAAAATCTATTATGAAATTATTATCTTCTAATCGAATTTTGTATGTTTCAATTAGAATATATTTTTCTAATCCTTTATATAATATCTAGCAAATTTTTTTAGAGAGATTAAATAAATTAATTAATTATGATTAAATTTAACTCTTCAAGATAAATTTATATAATATAATTTTTAATCTATCTAAATTAATCAATTAATTTTTATATTTAGTATAATCAACTGATTTATTTGATTTCATTAATTTATCTAAAAAATCAACTAAAATTTTTGTTGATGAAGGGAGAGAAATAATAAATATATATACTTTCCTTTTTTTTTTGCCCAACTATAGGGTAAATCTACTGTCTCTGTCCCAAAGCCCAGAAAAAAACTCCAAAAGAAATTCTGGAAATGTGGGGTTAATGGTAGAACAAGTAGATGTTAATTCTATAAATATGGGACAACTTTGGGAGGAGGTCAGTATTTCTTAAACAAGAAATATAAGGACACCGCCGATAAACACTTCCTTTCTCTCAGTCAATACCACAAAGTAAAGTTATCTCCAGGAATTTTGTCTATCCTCTATATATACAATTCAGACGAATCAGCGGTCTCCAGCACCGAATAGTTCATAACATCTTGAGGCAATAATAATAAAATTTATAACAATTTCCCCTTTGATTTTCTAACGTTTAATACTGTTCTTACTTTTAAATGGTGCAATTAATCCAGTGCTTTTCCCCCATGAGGATGTCTGCAACACACACACTCACATATAAACGTGTGATTTTAGAAGACAGAACTGGCATAAAGCATGTCTCCTTCCAACATCCAAGTTTTCCTAACGTAGGCATTAACTGTGCTAATATGAGCATACTTTAAGATTATTTCATTAATTGAACATACTTTAAGATGGCGCTAATATGAATATTGGTAATCTTGACAGGATCATGGGCTGAGTTTACATCGCTATCCAATCGGTTGAAACGCCATTTTATATATCATATAGTAATTCCTTCGCTGCTAAATAATGTTTACGGGAAAATAAGAACAAGAAGAAAAATTGAGGGGCAGATCAAGATGAGGAGTATGCCAAGTAGTTAGGTGACAACCTAACCAACCCTGTTTTTAAAGTCATTTAAGAAGTAGTTTCCGTCCTCAACTTCCTCGACCTAGTCCAAATCACATACATTGATGGAATCATGTGTTACAATAATCGTGTGATTCAGAATCCCTCAATGCGTGTCACCTGCTATGCTAACTTTGCTCCTAATTACAATTCTCATTTATTATTAAGGGTAGTTTGGTATAAAAGATTTCAAGGGGAGGGTAACGTAGATTTTTTTTTCTAAGTTGAATTTATAAAAAATAGAAAAGTATGATTAAATTTTTTTAATTAATTTTGTTTACTATTTTATTTTATATATTATCTTTATTAAAATTTTATAACCCCATTTCTCATATTTTTTATAAATTCAATTTAATTTTTTTTTACCTCCATCTAAATCTCTCATACTTAATAGCACCCTAAAGTTCATATTTACACGTGGCCTCTCTTAAACTTATGAATTAGTTAAGAAATTTGTTTATGTATGATGAGATTTTAATTTATTTTATTTTATAAATTTATATTCTTTCTCATAATTATTTATATTATTTACACATATTAAATAGGATTTAATCAATTGAGAGAATTTTCAATATTGAAGATTGAACTGAGATATTTTTAAAAAATTAATACATATTATTTATAAATAATTAACTCAACTAATTTTATAAATATCTAATGAATAATTATCCAATCGTTATATCTGGAAAAAAAGGAAAGCCTAGATAGCTGCCAATATAAGAGAGAGCACGTGATGTTGGTGATTGGATTAGGCAGAGCTATATACACAATCATATGCACCAAACATTTCCTTAGATTTGCATTATAAGTTACTTTAAAATATTCTATAAAGATTAGAAAAGCGGTTAAAAGAACAATTAATGTTCTTAGATTTTTGTAAAAAAAACTGGCACCATGGGTCTAACAAGGTGACTTCCAATATAAGGTACATTTGCGAAGAAAAAATTTAATTAATACTCGAAACGTTTCGTGACATGACTTATATCTAGAAATTATCAAAAACTTTTAAAGCGTGATTTAAAATTTAGACAAGTAGTACAACGAAATAAGCAACTCATTGGACATGATGCTAGTTTGTTGACTGAATGCAAATGTTCAAATCAGCGGGTTTTATTTCAATGCTGCATGAAATCATAAATTATTTTCAACCAAATTTTTAAAAATAAATGTTTTATCCCACACTGATTATGGGCTTTGAATGTGCCATTGTTACTATCAACACGGATATTGCTGTCTTTTCCTTTTTTTTTTTAAATAATAATTATATATATAAATAAGAAAATAGTTAGACCGAGTAGGACATGAGAGGCCATAAGTAATCAATGACCGTACACAGAGTCTGAATCTATCTGCCTAGTGGGCTCCACACCTCGTTATAGTTCGCTTCAGTCTCTGACCCATTGTTCGACTTCATTCCGATTTTAGTGGAAGGTTAAAACAATAATTTTCTAAGCTACTTGTACGACTTGTTTTGATTATGGTTAAATTTTTCTAAAAAAAAAGAAATATTTGTCCCCAAAAAAGTTAAGAAAATAAAATGTAAAGGTCGGAAGGAATATTCAAAGTTCCAAACAATATTGTGCCACGTCAGATTGCTCACGGATCCTCTCGGGAAATCAGGCGCACTAGATCCTGGCCTTTGTAATATTAATTCGGGTTGAATTTCCAGAGAGTTCGATCCAACAAAATTCAATGGATAATCTTTAATTATCACATGAGCGTTTTGTCGCACTCGTCTCAAGAATAACCACGTCAGACAGGAGAGAGAGGTACTCGCTCTTAAACTACTTTTTGGCCCCTAATCTTTTCGTAAATTGACGATCGCGTCCCTCTGTGGTACGAAGAAGCGGGATACGATTGGCCAATAAAAGGGGCACAAGGTGCTGCGGACGAATAATCAAAGGCTTACCTCTCAGTGCGTCTTATTATTATTATTTTCTTCAATGTGTTGCTCAATTGTTTTCCCAATGATCTTATCGATAAAAAGAATTTGTAGTTTTCTCTGTGTGCTTTAATGAGAACCAGCATAAGAAATGGAGAAAGAATTGGGGACATTTTTTGTTGTTAGTCCCTCTTCCAAAATTTCTTCGAATCCAAACATCCTCAGTTCGAAGCTCTTCTTGGGCTGCTTCACTCCCCGTTGAGATCTGACGACTTTCCTTGACTGGATTTTTCCTTCGTTTTCTCCCTAATTCGAGAGCCGGTAAGATAATATTCACCTTGATCAAAGCTTGTCTCAGTTTGGATCGTTTTCAAGTCTTGCATACATCTGTCTTCGGTGTAATGGTGTTTTGATGGTGAAAGGAAACTGTGTGGTTTGTGTTTCTTACTGGGTTTTGGTATTCTTTTTTTTCCATTTAGAGTCATCAGGAAGTCTATGACTGTAATTTGGTTTTGTTCTCTCACTTTCTTCGTACTTTTAAAATCCACGATTATTTTCTTGTGGAACGTAAATTGGACTTGCGTTTTCTTGTGGCCTGACTGCTGCACCCTACTTTTAAGGCACATGTTTCGTGGTAGTTTGTGTGAAAACGAGTGCGTAAGCATGCTTAAAGCTCGTCGTTAGCCTGATATCGATTTTTTCTTTGTGAAACTGTTCCATGCAATTTCTTGTCTCATTGACTGTTTGATTTGATTTCCCTGGGTTGATGAACGATTTCTCTCGTTTAGAAGTTTCCAAGCACATTGAATTGTCTCCATTTGCCGGGGACTCTGTGTTAATCTGTTCATATGGTGTTTGGTTCCTGGGTATTGCGATTGAGAGCAAAGGTAGATGTTTGGTTACTAGAGGAAGCTGAGTTTTTTTGGCCTGTTTATTATTTTTGCTGTAAGGTAGCAATTTTTTGCATAGACCAATTGGAGAAGACATTTTAATGTCCAATTTTATGCTCCTACTTGCCTTCTTAACTATTATTGTGGAGCACTTAAGAGTTGCTTATGGGATGGTTGTTTATGCTCATATCTGGCCTTGGCATCTTTTCATTTGAGTGCTTCGTCATTATTCCTTTTGGTTCATATAATAATTCTTTCATATGAATGAATGGTCGTTTAAATGTATTTGTGTTTTTTCTCCTTTCCCGCAGCTGAATCTCCTGCAAATAAGAGCATGTGCTGTGGATTTGAGCGGCTAAAGCTTACTCTGTATCCAATCACCGTCTTATATTTTATTAAGCTCCACGGAACTTAGAAGCTGCAAAATGAATCACTTGACTATTGACACTGATGATGCTTTTGCAAGCTTGCTTGAGCTTGCAGCTAATAATGATGTCGAGGGTTTTGAAAGACTGATTGAGCGTGATCCATCCTGTGTTGATGAGGTTGGGCTATGGTATTGTCGTGGAAAGGGTTCCAAACTAATGGCCAATGAGCAGACAACCCCTTTGATGGTTGCTGCCACTTATGGTAGCATTGGTGTCATGAAGCTGATTCTAACACTATCCAATGATAACATAAATCGTACTTGTGGCCTTGACAAGAGCACTGCACTTCATTGTGCTGCATCTGGTGGAGCTGCTAATGCGGTTGATGTTGTAAAACTGCTCTTATCAGCAGGTGCTGATCCAAGTTCCGTGGATGCCAATGGTCACCGTCCAATTGATGTTATTGTTGTCCCTCCCAAGCTTGATTATGTCAAAAACAGTCTTGAAGAACTTCTTCAAACAGATGACTCCATGGCAGGGTTTAATCTTAGGGTTAACACGACCAATTCAAAAGCTGAATCTCCACCTTTATCAACTTCGCCAGAGAATGAGTCTCCATCATCTGCATCAGATGTCCACTTGAAGTCAAAGTCAAAAGATGCACCTGTTTCTCATGCATCGGAGAAGAAAGAGTATCGTGTCGATCCATCTCTTCCAGACATCAAGAACAGCATATATACAACTGATGAATTCCGAATGTATTCTTTCAAGGTTCGGCCCTGTTCACGTGCGTATTCCCATGATTGGACTGAATGTCCTTTTGTCCATCCCGGAGAAAATGCCCGAAGAAGGGACCCAAGGAAGTTCCACTATAGCTGTGTTCCTTGTCCTGATTTTCGGAAGGGGGCTTGCCGACGTGGTGATATGTGTCAGTATGCACATGGAGTTTTTGAGTGTTGGCTGCATCCAGCCCAATATCGAACCCGTCTCTGCAAGGATGGGACAAATTGCTCTAGAAGAGTTTGTTTCTTTGCCCATACTGCTGAGGAGCTTCGGCCTTTATATGTTTCAACTGGTTCTGCTGTTCCCTCTCCTCGTTCAAGCACATCTGCCATGGATTTTGCTGCAGCTATGAGCCTGTTTCCTGGCTCCCCTTCCTCTATGTCTGTCATGCCCCCCTCACCATTCACTCCGCCTATGTCTCCATCTGCCAATGGCATGTCACACTCTTCAGGTGCTTGGTCACAAGCCAATGTCCCAGCTTTGCATTTGCCAGGGAGTAATCTTCATTGCAGTCATTTGAGATCCTCGCATAATGCTAGAGATATTCATGTGGAAGACTTGGATTTGTTGCCAGAATATGAAGTTCAGCAGCAGCAGCTCCTTAATGAGTTGTCTTGTCTTCCTCAACAACCAATGAATTCTAATAGCATGAATCAGTCACTTCGTATAAAGACATTGACCCATTCAAACCTTGATGATCTATTTTCTACTGAGAACTCTTCCCCTCGATTTGCTGATCCAGCAATGGCCTCAAGTATTTATTCCCCAATGCACCAATTTGCTGTTCTTAATCCATTTCAGCAGCAGCAAAGCTTGCTATCACCTGTGAACACAAAATATCCTTCCAAGAATGTTGACTATCCTTTATTGCAGACTTCTTTTGCCGTTCAGGCATCAGGAAGGATGTCACCACGCAAAGTGGAACCTATTTCACCTATGAGCCCCAGAATTTCTATGCTAGCTCAACGTGAGAAGCTGCAACAATTCCGTAGCCTTAGCTCTCGGGAACTCGGCTCCAGCTCTGCTTCTGCTGTTGCTGGTTCCTCAATCAATTCTTGGTCCAAATGGGGTTCCCCCAACGGCAAATTGGATTGGGCTGTCAGTACCGATGATTTGGGCAAATTCCATAGATCGTCTTCATTTGAGCTTGGGAACAACGGCGAGGAGCCTGACTTATCATGGGTGCAGTCTCTAGTCAAAGAATCTCCAGCTGAGATTAAAGAGCGGTCCACTAGTGTCCCAGGCATGGCAGTGGCGGGAACCTCTGGCGAGGGATCAAATATTAGCACCCAAATGGAACCTGTTGATCATGCTGTATTGGGGTCATGGCTTGAACAAATGCAGCTTGATCATCTTGTGGCTCAGCAAAACTGAAATGAGTTTTGCTGACCCTGAGGTAGATGACCGAAAATTTTCAGTAATTACTACATATTTGTTCTTTTTGAAATTTTGTTGTTGTTGGAAGAAGGTAAACAATAACTGTGAAAGTAAGCAGGAATAATAGGAGTCCCTCCGAGGAAATTCATTTTTCAAATTTGTTGCTACAGAGTTAACTTAGAAGATTCAACCACCGGGAGGCATTCAGACAAGAAGACAACTGATCCAAGCAAGGATTTTTTGGCTGCGGATCTTTTCAAATGTATGAAACTCACCTCCCTGTCATTTTTTTCCTTCATTGATCAGCAACGTTATATTAAATCCAAGTCCTATTCCTAAACCCCAAGTTTGGTCCATCTTTTTCTTTATTCCTAAATATTTTGGGGGTGGGAAACATAATTAGTGTGGTCATAGGGGATGAGCTCTTTGAGACTCCATACTGGTCCAATTTTGGGGAAGAAAAATACGGTATTCTGGTTATGATAATTCTCATGTCGTATGGAATCAATTTTTTTGGATAATTGGGAAGTGGGTAAATTAGGTATATTGAATGACCGAACATCTGGTTATGTAAACATTCAATTTAGGTTTATTGATATATTATTCCCATTATCTCTTTGGTATAATTTTGGCTTTAGTGGGCGGTGCGTGGCATAAAGTATTCCACTTGAATAGAATGTATCTGACACCTTCCATATTTATAACATAGTTAACTAGAAAGTTTTGTATGCTTATACAAAATTCAAAATGGCTCATACTGTTTGTGGAACGTGAAAATATGATATTCCTTCCATATGGGTGATGTGTGGACTTGTGACGATGGAATTCCAATATAGCTTCAGCCACATGGCTTGATTATATTTTATTTTATTTTATCGTAACTCTTAAATATATAAGCACAGATTCTTGTAGATGGACGGCTAAGGGATTTCGATAAGAATCTTTAAAGGTGAAAAAACTTACTAAATAGCAAGCATGTGGTTGCTATCACGATTCACGGTCTAGATAACTGTATATGTCTTGTTTTGTTCTTGATTTGACCCCAGAAGGCCAGAATCACAGTTGGGGGCAAATTCCCCGAATGATGCTATCTCATGTGAATTTACTTAAATACTCTTTCCAATTCATATTTCATTTTCTTGATTGTTCCCACTTTTGCCTTGCTTTTGCATAAAGGGACAAGACATTAAGAATAATGGATAGTTCAACAGCCTGCGATCTTTTTCCACGAATATTTTTATTCTCCTTGTGTAATAGATAATCACAGAGTAAAGTTCTTCCACTCTATATTTCTCGATAGAGATAAGGAATTACCCATAGTTCTCTTTTGCCGAACATCGCACAACGTCCTCTATCACTCCTTTTTTTAATCTATTGAAGTAATATGATGAAATTCGAAATGGAAGAGGACAAGGAAATTCAAGAACTAGATTGTTTGGTGATTCTTGAAGTGGCCAATAGACATTATAAATAAAGATTTAGAACTTTCTTAAAACAAGCGCGTTGATGAAATACAACCACAGTGAATCACTTACCCTATATTTATATTTGGATGAGGAGAAAAATTGAGTGAAAAAAAAAATTAGGGGAGAAGAACTCCAAAAAATTGTTTTTTAATATTTTAGAAAATTTTTCTACATCTATATTTCCCCCTCACCTTACTCAACATCCAAATATATCAAACCTTGATGGAGGGCAATGAGAATCGGACTTACCGGTGGAATATCTTCAGGGAAGAGCACTGTTTCTAATCTATTCAAATCTCACGGCATTCCGGTTGTAGATGCCGACATGGTTGCCCATGTATGTTATCAGTTCCCTCGTTGAATTTTTGATGGACATTGAAACTAAACTTTCGTTGCTTTCTAAATTGAAAAGATGAATGATCATGAGTTGAAGTGAGATGGGTGTATCGGGAAATTTTACTTACAGGCTACATTGAATAAGGGCACCAGCATGTGGATAAAAGTTGTTGCAGCTTCCGGGCAAGAAATGTTACTCCATGATGGAGAATTTGATAGGCAAAGACTAGGGCAAATTGTTTTCTCCGATCCAGATAAGCGTCGACTTCTTGATCGGTAATGTTGACTTTTTATGTTCAATTTTTTCATTTGCTATAGCTATTTTGTTTCTCAAAGTGTAGCGAAATCAGCTTTTGAATTTCAATTGTCATCTTTTTTAGATTGCTGACTCCTTATATATTCTGTGGAATCATTTGGGAAATCGTGAAGCTGGGGATGGAGGGTCATAAGATCATTGTTCTTGATATCCCTTTGTTTTTTTACACCCGGTTCACCGGAGCTTTGTTCTGACTACATCCAGATTCAACCTATGTCACGCACCTAACTATGGTGGGTGAGTCTCCCAATGTAAATTTTCTGCATACGCCAAAGCTCGAACTCAAAATTTTACTTAAACGATACCAAATCGCTTATTACTCGGACTAACTCCTGTTAGTATATCCCTTTGTTATTTGAGAAGAAGATGGACAAGTTTACAGAGCCCATTATTGTTGTTTGGGTTGATTCGGAAACACAGATTCAGAGACCCGTGGCAAGAGACAAAAGCAGTGACGGGGATGCAAGGAAGAGGATAAATGCTCAGATGCCAATGGATGTAAAAAGGAGTAAAGCAGACATAGTAATAAACAACAGTGGTTCGATGGATGACTTGAATGAACAGTTTTAGAAGGTTTTATTTGAGGTCTCTAAACCCTTGACATGGACTGAATTTTGATTTTCTAGGCAGTGATGGCCATTGCTTTAGCGGCTGTACAAGGGGTTGTTTTTTGGAGTTGAATTCTTATTAAAATTTTATAACCCTGTTTCTCTATTTTTTTAAAATTTAAATCGTTTTTTCCTCCCTCTTACCAAACACTCCCTTAATCATTAAAATCTTAGATTGACGTTGTTGCCCGTGTATGTTTTTTTTATTATAATTTTGTTGGAAATGGGTTAAATTCACTTACGATAAGGACATGGTGAAATCTCTTTTTTTTCTAAACAATATTAATGTCGGGTAGGGTGAACCGTCACTTACCCTTAGACATAAACCTAGATACTTAGAAGTTATAATACCTCTCTAAATACCGCGATTGGAATTACAATAAAATAATATTTTTTAAAGATCGAATATGCTCTAAATAGTCATATTTTTTCGTGTATATTTTTAGTCCTTTCATTGACTTCTTAAATTTTGGATGGACCTTGAAACTAAACTTTCATTGGTTTCTACGTTGAAAAGATGAATGATCATGAGTTGAAACGTGATGATTGTATCGGGAAATCGTGGAGCTTTGGATGGAGGGTCATAAGATTATTTTTCTTGATGTCATTCTCTCTCTCTCTATTTTTTGTTGTTACAAAAATTTTTCTCTAATGTTTTTAATTACCCATTTAGTTTACCAAAATTTTACCCTTATTATATCTGGATTCGACCCACGTTATGCACCTGACTATGATAGGTGAGTCTCCCAATAAAAATTTTTTATATACTCTAAGATTTAAACTCGAGATCTCGCTTAAATGATATTGACTTACTTATCACTCGAATCAACAGTTAGTTTCTCTTTTTTTTTTGATACATTGATGTCTTTCTCTTATTTGAGAACAAGATGGACAGGTTGATAAAGCCCATTATTGTTGTTTGGATTGATATGAGAACAGACTCAGCGACTTATGCCAAGAGACAAAACAATTACATGTAACTATAGGTTCAAGTGAAGAAGAGATAAAATATACGACCATTTAAAATATATTTAATCACTAGAGAATACTATTTTATTATAATTCTAATCACGACGTTTAAAAAAAATATTATAACTCCTAAGTGCCTAAATTTACGCATAAGGGTAATAGACATATTGATATTACCTAAGAGGAAAGAAAACTTCACCCTAAATGAGCCCAACAGATTTTTAAAAATTTTTATATAAAAAAATTACATAAATATAAAAAGTCCTATTAACACTCTCCAAGTCTAAAGTTATATTTTGGTAACTAATACTGAACCCACTTAAATTTTTTTTATATAAAAAAATAATTACATAAATGTTGTTTTATAATTTAATTAGATTAACTTTTATTAGCACAGATAATTTTGAGCTGATCCCTGAGAGATCAAACTGCTTATCTTCTTGATTCAGTACTAATTAAGAATAAATAATTATCTTGTGCTCTATTTTGCGGTAACAAATGAAGATACCCAGATTACAACTTCCCAGTTAATTAAACTATACTTTTACCTTCCTCACCTGCAAATAGCTTTACTTCTTTTACAAGGCCGTTAGAACATATCATTTCTCCATTTGTCAAGATATGAAGAATAATACAGGGGGAAAGGGTAATTTGAATCTATAGAAGTCCATGACGGGGCTATGATGATTTCACAGAACTAAGTTAGTATTGCAGAATTTTCTTTGAGGAACCTCCAAGGTCCTGTTTCAGACGCTAGCCTGCAGTATAGCATCCATTAATGGAGTCCATCCTTTCAGAAAAGTGAAAAGATAATTTCTTCTAGATTTTGTAACAACAAAACATTATATTTGCAAAATAAGTTACCTCCAAAATCCAGCGAATGCACGTAAGCTCATATAAATGGACAAGGCGATCCATATGCCAACAAAGCCATGACTTGAGGATAACGTAAATAAGCATAATATGCTGACTATTGCCACCAAAACCTGAGAGAAATAGGAAACTAATTAGCCATGCCACAGACAGACATGCATAGAGGAGGAGAAGGCAGAACAAGGAGAAATGATGAATGCGTTTCAACGGTTCGGTCAATTAGAAACTTTCATAAGTATCATTTTCTTCCTCCTAATTTCTGAACCAAAAGAAATGTGATGATTGTTTTGATTCCGTAAGAAAGGATCTTCCAGAAATACCATGGAGCAAGCGCTGTATGTAAAATCTGAAGCTCCATAGTTAATGCCATCAAAAACAAACGCCAGAGTATTAATGGGCAGAGTCACTGCAACATACTAGTCAGCCGGAACAGAAATGTGAAAATCAGTTGCTGTATTTTGGTAAACAATACACAATGATATGATATTATTCTCATTTTATAACCATTGGAATATTACCGGGATGCCAAGTCTTACAAGCTGCAATACATGGATGCTTCTGTAAATAATTTAGAAGCAAAAGGCAGTAGATTAAACAAAAGGAAGGACAGCACTAGTCCAAGAATTAAACCCAGCTGCATGGTTAAACACGAAACAGTGAACTAAGCATGAATACCCAGTAAAAGAAAGCCAAGGGTTCTAATAAGACGAAGTACCTGCAACACACGGGATGTAGTTGTCATGACCTTCTCGTAATCTCTACTTGAAAATGCACGAGCAATAATGGCCTGAAAAGAGTCTGTCATTAGGGTTTGAATTCTCAAGGGCACAAGCTTTTGAATAGATGGATTCATGTAGAATGAACACAAATGGGAGGATGATGATAGATATAAATCCATCACACTCTTAAAAGTTGTCAGTGTTCTTTGCCACACAACCATTTCAGGTTATTAGCCATAGATTAAGAAAGGAGAAGGCTGGAGGGTGCAACTTTATAATTAATTATGAGTTCTGAATATCAGTGCCAATTTTCAGATTGTAGTACAATATGAGCCTTAAAATTAAAAAAAAGAAACTTTTATTTTACCAAAATGGGATGCAAATAAAAGATTGTTGCAAGGAACTTTTATTTCTTACCTGTCCAGCAACAGCCAATCCATCAGCAATCAAAGAAGAGGCCATCCAAACTTGTAAGCAGAACTGAAAAGCAGCCATGGTTGTTGATCCTAGCCTTGCAGCAAGGGATGCCGCCAAGGTTACACAGAATGTCGCGGCAGATACTCTCAACAATATCAAAAATCCTACAACCAAATATAGAAAATATGTTACACATTTAGATTATTCAAAGAGGATGTGACAAAGAAATTTCTTGTCTAAGCCTACAAGAGATGTCTCTTTGATTAAGAAGGCAATTCCAAGGGGGGCCACATTGCAGTGATGCTATGGCGGAAGAAATGAAAGGGGCAATCAGAGATAGAAGTTTAAACCATTTTTCAGAATCTTCTCAAACTGGAAGTCATTGATACTAGGAGGCAGAAGATCAACTTGTTTCATTAAACTCCATAATAGTATCAGGGAAATCATGTACCTGCAAAATCGTAACCCAAGTAACTGAAATGAGTAATGCATATGGAAAAAGAAAACCCCTTATATGAAACGGTTGAAAGTGGCAAAGAACACAAACGTGAACTTACTGAGAGGTTATGTGGGCAATGGCTGCACCCCTGATTCCTAACTTGAGTAAAAAAATAAATATCGGGTCTAAAATGATATTTGCTACATCTCCCATAACTACAGTCAGACATAAGTTATGACATGACGATAGTATCATCGTAACGAAGCTTGAGAGAAATAGTGTTCAATTGAAAGAGAGAAATGTGTACTTGTAGCGTATAAAGGAGTTTTTGCATCTTTGGTTCCCCGGAAAATTCCTTGCATGGCCATGGAAAGAATAACAGCCGGTGCACCAAATGATCTCAATGTCAAGTATTGTATTGCTGGTTTTAATATAGGAGAATCCTGTATTGAGAAAAAAAAAAGGATGAATTCGAATCAATTCATGCACAACATTACTGATTGAACAGATTAAACAACAACAAAGTTTTAGGCAGAAAATACACCAGCAATACTAGAAAAGTGAAATTGGTTAATCCAATATTTATCCTGTCTATATTAACTAATCTAGATCAAAGCTTGGGAGGAATAAATTAAAAGAACGTAAACAAGCACGAGTTTCATGGGGCAGCAAGTTTAATAAATGTCAACAAAAGACGTATCAACCATTCAGCAGCACGTATCTTTTGTTTCTTCTTTTCAAAGGTGAAAACAAACCACAGAAGTATATATGAGATTTTGCAAAATTTCTGGCTTGGAATTCAAGAAAGCTGATTATGAATGATATATAGGGTTAAGACAATGTACGAATATATGGAGTTATGATTGCCTTTAGGCTTGTTATACCCACGCATTACATAAAGCATTTTATTAGATTGCGGAAAAAAAAAAAACAGAAAACAGAGTAAGAGTGTATGAATTTAACCAAAAATCACAACAAAATTTCTTTAAGAAAATTGGATGAATAAACCTTCAAACAATCATTTGATCAGCCCAAATGTCAAGGAAAATAAATAGACAATCAAATCAACTTCCATTTTATACAGAATTCCCATAGCTTTATCAAGAGAGAGGACTCACAGAATCAACGCCCATATAATTCAAAAGTGGTTTAGCTGTAAAAATGAGGAACACAGCTTGCAGTACTCCAAGAATAGCGCCTACAACTATAGCAGATGAAGCAGAGGGTATATAAATTCCGCGATGCTTATATTTAGCTGCTTTCCCAATGTTTGCTGATGATGAGCTGCTTGTAGACTCTGTCTCAAACCCAATGAAGAGCAGAAAGAAAATTAAAAATTGTATAGAACTGCGGAAAGCAAATAAAATGTTAAAAAGGAACCATACCAGCTTGTAGTTCTACATTTAACCTCATTTCCTCATCAACAGAAAGTTCCCTGGTCAGCAATTCTTTTTCTTCGTCATGATTTTCTGTTTTCTCAGAAGATTCTTCCTCAGCAACCAAAGAGGTCGTAACACTGACGAGTGGAATTATTGCTATTTTTGACACTTGATTGAAAATAGCGATTGAAACTCCCACAGCAGCAAGCTCCACAGGACCTATGATACAGTGATTTGCAATATTAACAGATGCATCGATTCACATATTGTCATGATAAAGACAATCCTTCAGGCAGCATAGCTCAGAAAACATCATAAACTCTCTCCATTATGTGTGTGTGTGTGTGTGTGTAAGGTGAACGCATTAGTCCATAAATTATCTTGAGACGTTCAAAAGCAAAAAGTAGAACGAAACCTATGTGGCCAATAAATGCTGTGTCTATCAGAGAAGCAATTGGATCTGCTGCTAAAGCCAGAGTGGTAGGAAGTGAAATGTGCATTATTTCCAGTCCTAGGCCATCCCTGCTAAGAGCATTCCTGGCACAAACAACGTAAAATTTTGTGTATTAAAAAGTTGAGCTTCAAATAAATATATCCGAAAAAATATGACTAAACAGTTGAAGATCATCCTGATATCAGATATCAGACATACACAACATGATCAGGTGCGATCGATAAAATCATACCTTATGCCCACAAATAGCATTAGAAAGGGCATCTTCCCTGTCCTCGTTCAAGAGTTGAAGAGCAGAGGAACTTTGGACATAGCTGGAATAAGTGCCAGAAACGAATACTACGAGTAATTTTAATTATATAATCCAGCTCCATGATTCAAGAAAGGGCGAAAACACATTTGCGATACTCACAACGGCCAAATACCTCGCAATGAAGCGCTGTGAAGAGTTGGCCAACCACCAATTTGACACGAAATATGAAGAATAAAGAAAGGTCCTCGCGGATTGGAAAATAATCCTGCGTAAAAAGAATCCTTGAGGAAGCAGTGGAAATCATTCTTACAAGAAGAGATGCAAACTGTGCAGAAAAGCCTCCCTCCGTTGTGGCTAACCCAGGTTGTATGGTTACGAGATCTCATTATATTAACTTGGAAAAGAAAAAAGAAATGTGAAAGAAAATAAAATAACTCCGAACCTGGAAACGTGAACCGTGAAAGCAAATTTAAGGACGCCTAAGGTCGTGTTTGTTTCCCGTCGCAATCATCAAAATTAAAATCATGGTTTCGATGATTTTTATCGCAAAACCAAACATACATTACACTAGCGAGTGACTAGATGAAGCATGCCTTGTTTTGCGGGAGACCTCGATGACTCCATGCATAAATGAGATATATGGAACACTCATAACATTAACAGGTGCATTAATTAATTGACTTACTAATAATGTTCGTAACATTAAGAGTTGGTTTGCTACGGGGTATTTGGGAGAAAGTAGGAGGAGGGGAGGGATTTTGCTTCCCTCCCCTTGTTTGGCTCATTGGAAATTTTCCCTCCCCCAACTTTACTTCCCCTCTAAAATTGGGAAAGTTTGGAGGGGAAGTGATATATTATTATTTTATAATATTAATATACCCATAATTTTTTTAATATTTTAATATTATCTTTATATTATATTTTATTAAAATATTATATAAAATAATATAAAGTAAATTTGTCTATTTTCCTTCCTCTCCCTTGTTGAACCAAACAAGGTAATATGAAAATCCCTCCCCTCCTCTCCCTTAATATTAATCCAAATAAGATAATAATAAAATTTCTCTTTTTTCCTTCCCTTACTTTTTTTTTTATTAAAATCCCTCACTTCTGTTGAGCTAAACACACCCTAATCGATATTTTTTATATTCTCCTTGTTTGATGAAAAGGGGGAAAAACTTGTTCCCTAAAAAAGCTCGATAGAACCCTGTGAGATGCACTGTAGTGCGGGGCGCGCGCGTAAAATTCTGAGGAAGGCATATTCATGAGACCAGATCGACAAATTTGAAAATTCCCCTAAAAAGCGTAGCCGACAACCCAGGTTGTACTATGATCAATGAATATACTTTTTCATGGAAAATCCTAAAGAATGTACGACTGTCATTGTAACAAAATTAATTTGTTAAAAGATTAGTTAAATGCAAGCTGAATGGATTTATAACTTCAACCTGACTATGACTTTTTTCTCCTTATACTTTTTTATTATTGTTCATTTAAAAAATATATGAAAAAACTCAAAAATAAAATGTAATAAAAAATAGAGGCAAAAAAAACACTGTTTATTATTGATCATATATTATATTTGATGTTTTAGGACTTAATCATCATTCTTCCAATTTTGAAACATGTTATCCCAATGCTCATCTTAACTTCGATTCAACTAATTCCCGTATAAAATTCAATAATTCATTCAGAACTTCTCATCGATCTCAGAAGTATCCCGTTTAATGATTTAGCTTAGAACAGTTGCTCCAATACGAGCGTGTATGTATGCTCCAACAGGCATATAAAACTACTCAACGACCTTTTAAATAAAATTGTGGAGAAAAACATAATAAAAGAACTTTTAAAATTAAAAAAAAATAAAAAGTCCTTTGAATTTTAAAAAAATAGATTGGGCAGAAACCCAATCTGTCATTTATAAATTCTTGTGCAGAGTTATAAATATCATTATAGTAGTTATAAATACTATTGGTAGAGTTACAAATAATTCTTTGCAAATTTAAGGCAAAAGACGAAATTATACTTTTTACAACTCTACTAATAGTATTTACAATTTTACCAATAGTATTTACAACTCTGTCAATAGTATTTATAACTCTCATAATAGTATTTATAACTCTGTCAATGGTATTTACAACTCCCATAATAATATTTGTAACTCCTATAATAGTATTTAGTCTCTGCACAGGAATTAATAAATGATAGATTAAGCTTCCTATCCAATATATCTTTTTTAAAATTCAGAGATTGTTTGAATTTCAAGAAGCTTTCAGTCTTTTTCCCAAAATTTTACATAGAATAATTAAATAAATACTCAATCAAATTGAAACCTGTGGTGGTTCGGCGCTATAAGCTGCGTAGATGAACAAATTGGGCCTTTCTTTCATTTATTTTGTATTTCTCCTTAATCTTCTCTACTCATCTGCATAACTCTCCCTTGATGCTTAACACAGCTCTTCAAACAAAAGAGACGAATAATGAGATGAATGTATAATCTATTTTCGTTGTCATGAATGAATAATCATCTATTTTCGTTGTCATGATTAATATATATAGCTGTTCACAGTACTAATCTTGATGATCACCAATAATCTCCACAAGTGCATTTTCCATCTTCAAATCTGTGGAACCGATTGTTATCCCTCACAATGATGACCCTCCCAGTGCATTGGCTTATAAACTTGATTGCAGTGTGGCAATCACCACAAACACGCAAATTCTTCATTACTCTGATCGGTCGTTCATGAGGGAACGTAATGAGGCCAAATGCTATGGCTAATCTTTCACTGTGATACCTAATTGTCTGATTCTTCTCTTCACCATCCACTTCTTTCAACACAAAAGATGTGTCCGCTACATAACCTGCTTTCTCCATTTCTTCTCCTAACTCCTCCAACTTCTTATACATTTCTATGGTTTTCGCATGAGATCTATCCCCAGCAGCAAATGTGTGAACTCTGTTTCCCTCCTCCACCCAGCTCAAACCAGTTTCCTTCTTTATTCCTTTGTCCCTCAACATTTTCCTCGCTCTTGCTGCTTCTTCCCATCTTCCAGCAGCAGCATAAGCATTAGATAAGAGGACATGAAGACCTGCGCTTACAGGACCCAACTCAAAAACTCTATCAGCAACATATGATGCCAATTCAGCGTTCCCGTGTATTCTACAACCTGTCAATAATGCTCCCCAAACACTTTCTGTTGGTTCCATAGGCATTTCTTGAACTATCTGAACTGCTTCCTCCAGTTTTCCGGCCCGGCCTAGCAAATCTACCATGGAGGCATAATGTTGGGCCCCTGGTTTGATACCCCAGTCTTTCATCAGTTGAAAGTAATATTGGCCTTTCTCTACTAATCCTGCATGGCTGCAAGCATAAAGAATGCATAAGAAGGTGATGAAATTGGGCTTCATCCCAACACTTTCCATCTGTTTGAACAGCTCAAACGTTTTGTTTGTGTGCGCATGCTGAGCGCATGCTATCAGCATTGCATTCCACATACCAAGGTTTTTAATGCTTATCTCATCAAAAACCTGATAAGCTCCTTCAACAACTCCGCACTTGGAGTAGAGTGATATCAAAGAACTACCCACGAAGCTTGATGAGTTAAGACTTGTCTTGAAGCATAGTCCATGCATTTGCTTACCCAATTCAAGCAAAGTTGAGCTGCCACAAACCCGTAATACACTTGACAACGTAAAATCATTGACATCCACATCTTCTAGTAGTGCTTGCTTGAAAAGCTTAAGAGCTTCATCATCCTCGCACATTTGAGTGTAGCCATATATCATCCCGCTCCAAGAAACCACATTCTTTTCAGGCATTTCATCGAACATTTTCCGAGCAAGTCTTATCTCTCCACACTTGGCATACATATCAACAACGGAACTCCCAACGAACACATCAAATACATACCCAGTCTTCATGACAAGGCAGTGCACAGACTGCCCAACATCACACCTCGATAAAAATGCGCACGACTTAGTCGCACTGGGGAATATATGGTCGTCAGGCCGAACCCCACTGTAAAGCATTCGACGAAAGAATTCAAGAGCAAGTAAAGGAAGCTCATTTTGGGCAAATGAAGAAATAACAGAGCTCCAAGTGGTGCTTGACTTATGAGGCGCCTCTTCAAAAACTTGACCGGCAAAGAGGGGACGTTGTGATTTTGAATAGAGGTTAATAAGATGGTGGGATATGAGAGGGATGATCTGGATACCTGCTTTGATGATATGGGCATGGAGTTGGAGTCCCTTGGGAACAGACCTTGAGCGAGTTACAGAAAGGAGGAGTTCGCAAATGTTCCTGTAATCCTGCTCGAAGCTGCAAATGTTCAGAGAGTTTTGAGGAGGTTTTGGCACAGTGAGAGCTGCCGGAGGCGCTGAGCCGAAGAAGCAGGTTAGGGTTTTCTCCTCGAGAAGATTTTGCGGATGAAGAAGCATCAGATGTCGATCGAGGAATGCTGAGAATGACCGATTATGGGCGTTCGTGTATCCTCCGATAACAAATCAATTTTTAGTCAAATTCAATTAAATCTTAAATTATTACTCATTATTGATAATACGAATCTTAAGGTCATTCGAGAATCGAGATATTGATTAGAAATTTAAGATACATTTTTATTAAGTATATATATATTTATATATTAAAATTTAAATATTTTTCTCATAATTTAATATCTAGCACCTTTTTTTTCTGCCTTCATTCAATTTTAAACAATTTAAATATTAAATATGGGGAAATTTAAATAAATGTTTTAAGATTTTAAATTAATAATTAATAAAATTAAGATAAAAATATCAAATTAAGAGTCCTAAATTTAAAAATAGGTGGGGTTAAGATGTTACTCCTCCGATCCTTAATATATTACTTATTTAATTAATTTAAATATTTTTTTTAAATATCTCATATTAATGCCTTAATCGTCTCTCTTAACTACATTCATCAATATCTTATTTGATTATTATTAATAGAGTATTAATAAGTATAATTTTAAAAAAATAATAAATATAAAAAATATATATTATATTTAGAATTAATATCAATTCTTTAATTAGTTTCTATATTAAAGATCAGATGAGTATTAAAGAAATATTTATGTTAAGTCACTAAAAAAGGATATTGTTATAAAAAAAGTTTAATTTAGTGATTTAGCAACTAATTAGTAATTAGATAAATAAAACATAATCCTAAAAAATAATACAAAAAGTTACCCAAAAATGAATGCGGGTACCAGTTATTACTACTCCGACTTCATTTTGGGGAAAAAACCTCCTGTTATAATTAAGCTTGTTTTTTGTTACCAACTTCTGATATATAATTAAACTAATTGAAATAAGTCGAGTGTATGGGTTGTTTGGTTAAAGTCCATTGCACTCTGCATTGCCGTGCAATATTAATTGAAAAATAAATCCCGGAGATTTAAAATCTAGTCTACTTGGTATTAATTAATTGTTAAGTTTATAAACTCACATCCTACTACTTTTTTAATCCTCCATAAACGTTATAATTAAAGCAATTGAAATCAACTGGAAACAGCAGTAAAACTCAATTAATTGAATCGGTTTAAACGTTGATTGAAAAATTATACTGGCCCTTCAGTTAAAAAAAAAAAAAATTAACCCTGCCAATTAATTAAATCAACGAAAAATAGCTGTGAAACTCAATTAATTGAATCGATTTAAATGTTGATTGAAAAATTACAGTTTTCAATTAATTAATTCAACTGGAAACAGCTGTTCCCAATTAATTGACAGTTGAATGAAAAATTACAGTCGTCAATCAATTACATCCTCAATCAAGATAATTTTGGCGGTTTTGGTTTCTTGTTGGTAAGGAAATCGGGGAAATAAGAGGGAAATTCCCAGGCAGTGCCGTTGGACACAATTGGTAACAGCTGTTCCCAATTAATTGAAAGTTGATTCAAAAATTACCGTCGTCAATCAATTACATCATCAATTAAGATAATTTTGGCGGTTTGGTTTCTTGTTGGTAAGGAAATCGAGGAAATAAAAGGGCCTAATTCCCGGGTAGTGCCGTTGGACACAGACCCGCCAAAAGCCCTAGGAGGGAAACTGTTCTTGAGAATGGAAGGAGGTACGGAGGAGTTAATATGGCAATCGGAAGCGGAATCCATCATCTCCGTGACGCTAGCGCATGCCATGAGTGCTCTTCTCTGTGCTCGACCCAAGAAGCTCCAGGACGCTATTCTCCGCCTCTCTTCACTGACACAAAGACCCTCTATCGGTAATTTTTCGGACACTCTGAGCTTGTTACTGTAGTTCACCGGATGCATTGCTTCTCGTTCACTGATTTTCATTCTCCCAGGTTCTTTGGAGGACTTGCTATGGTTCTTGCACAAGTATATAAGCGATGCTGCTGAGAAGGAGATTTCGTTCGACCAAGTTCTCGTTCCCATAATCGAAAATGTATTCAATTTCTGATAGTCTTTTTTAGATTAAACTTGCTTTACTTTTCAAGTTTTCCAACTTTAGCGTTTCTAGAAGCTCTGTTACAGTGTTATGTTATTTATCCGTATTGCAGTCATAATTATGGGTTTATATTCTGTATGTGGATGGTAGTCATTGAAATCCAAAGACTCTAGGCACGGTGGCCAAGCCCTAATACTGATAAAATGGCTCTTTCAAGATGAGTTGCTTTTCGAACCTTTGGCGAAAGGTCTTGCTAACATCATTACAAGGAAGAATGATCGTTACTTATTGTTTGGATGGTGTGTACTTGTGCGAGCTCTTGTGGACTACGATAATATTATCAGTGAATCTCCTTTTAGCGGTAAGTTTTCATTTTCGTGTTGATAACAAATAACTTTCGGAGCAGAAAATTCTGAGGCGTCAAAAGGAAGCTTCTTCCTCTCTTTATTTTTTTGGCTTATAATTAATATTTGCTTCTCCGTGTTGGAAATTAATGCATTTCTGAATGTCAGGGACAAGGGAGAGGTACAATGGGTTAATAAAGATATTCTCCACCTGCTTGCCACATCTGGCCGGGATTGTTTCTCAGGGAAGGTAATTTCACGTCTGATTCTCTATCAATGACATGGATTTATCATATCTCAATTTTGGCTTTTTCTTCAGTTCTGCTCAAATTTAATGGGCATTGCGCACTATCCAAGTAAATTAGGCATGAAGGCATGAACAATACTCGTTTTTTGAAGAAAATTTTTGCGATTCTATTTAATTATAAGAAAAAAATTATTTGTCTGAAATATTTATTAAAAGTATTTCTTTTGTACTCTCATTAAATACGGAAGAAAATCATTTATCATGAAATTTACAAAGCTACTGGTTATTACTTATATAAGTGTTATAATATGTTCTGCTCTAAAAAAGTCTATTGTATACGGTAGCATTTTACAGAATTAGTGTAAAATGAAGAAATGAAGGATTTTATTTTTTTAAGAAAGTTTTATTTAGTGCTATTATATATTGTGATGAACACAAGCCTAATGGGAGAGTGCCCCTTAAATTTATAAACCCCGTTTCTCTGATCAGGCTCCCCAATGGGATTCATAACAACGCCACCCCTTTTGAGAGTCAATGTTCTTGTAGGCTTGCACTTGGCTCACGCTTCACTTTGCCTTCTGCCATTCAGAATCCTCTGTAGGTAGCCCTCTCGGTGAATATCGGCACCAATGTGATGAGCACAAGTCCAAGGGAGAAGCGGGAGCCCGATTCCAAAAGCTAACTTTTGGAGCGTGGTTCTTCCGAGGACATTCATCTAGAGTCGCCCAACGAGAGAGGGCTACATGCGGAGTGTTGTGATAGGTGGTGTCAAGTGAAGTACCGTAGTGTGGGGATGTTAGGACGTTAGCTCTCGAGGGAGGGTTTCTTTGAAAGAGGGGCCTCTTAAGGCCTTGGGTTTCCCAACTCCAACCACTAGCTTCTGGGTGTGGTTCTCCCATTGGTTTTGCTTGTTACATATATCTATTAATGCTCATCCCTGAAAATAATTTGTAGACCATATCTCCTTATATTATCTTTCCACTATTTACTTTACTCATCTACTTGTCTTGCATTCTAAATCTAAGCATTTACGTGAGTCTATATTAACATATTTCACTCTTGTTCCCTAATTACCTCCTTTCTTCTAAATATTTTGCTTGAAATCAGCTTATTTTAGTTCGTGGTAAGTTCTATCTGGCTATGAAACTTGAACATGAGGGAGGACAACTCAAGATTTATACATACAAACATCGTGGTAATAGAAAATTATACTGGTTAGAAATTAGAAAGACTTAAAATACAAGTGATACGGCATTATAATGCTCTTAATTTTACTCAGTTGATTCTCTCCATGGGTTTACTGTTTTCATGTGCTGTCTGCTATTTTTTTCAATAAAGCCCACTATCTCTCTTAAATAATGACAATTTTTTTTGCCTCTTGTTGCCTTTTCTGGCCAAGCACCTGTATGTTCTGTTTGCATTCTTGATTCTTCTTTGATTTCTTTTATTTTTTATCACTTGATCTCTGGTTTCTGCAGCACTTTTCAGGATGGGTTTGAGTTACCATCTCGTCTTGGAGTGTCTGCTGCTGATTGCTTTTTGAACCTGACGGAAGCGTTAAGTGTTTAATTATAAGAAAAAAAATTATTTGTCTGAAATATTTATTAAAAGTATTTCTTTTGTACTCTCATTCAATAGGGAAGAAAATCATTTATCATGAAATTTACAAAGCTACTGGTTATTACTTATATAAGTGTTATAATATGTTCTGGCAAAAAAAAGTCTATTGTATGCTGTAGCATTTCACAGAGTTAGTGTAAAATGAAGAAATCAAGGATTTTTTTTTTCTTAAAAAAAGTTTTATTTAGTGCTATTATATATTGTGATGAACACATGCCTAGCGGGAGAGTGCCCCTTGAACTTAAAATCCCCGTTGAGGCTCCCCAATGGGATTCATAACAACGCCACCCCTTTTGAGAGTCAATGTTCTTGTAGGCTTGCACTTGGCTCACGCTTCACTCTGCCTTCTGCCCTTCAGAATCCTCTGTAGGTAGCCCTCTCCGTGAACATGGGCACCAATGTGATGAGCACAAGTCCAAGGGAGAAGCGGGAGCCCGATTCCAAAAGCTAACTTTTGGAGCGTGGTTCTTCCGAGGGCTTTCATCTAGAGCCGCCCAAACAGAGATGGCTACATGCGGCGTGTTCTGATAGGTGGTGTCAAGTGAAGTACCGTAGTGTGGGGATGTTAGGACGTTAGCTCTTGAGGGAGGGCGCATTGTCATGGTCCCACATCGGGAGGGTTTCTTTGAAAGAGGGGCCTCTTAAGGCCTTGGGTTTCCCAACTCCAACCACTAGCTTCTGGGTGTGGTTCTCCCAAGGGCTTTGCTTATTACATATCTCTATTAATGCTCATCACTAAAAGTAATTTTTAGACCATATCTCCTTATGTTATCTTTCCACTATTTACTTTACTCATCTACTTGCCTTGCATTCTAAATCTATGCATTTACGTGAGACTATATTAACATATTTCACTCTTGTTCCCTAATTACCTCTTTCTTTTAAATATTTTGCTTGAAATCAGCTTATTTTAGTCCGTGGTAAGCTCTATCTGGCTATGAAACTTGAACATGAGTGACGACAACTCAAGATTTGTACATACAAGCATCGTGCTAATAGAAAATTATACTGGTTAGAAATTAGAAAGACTCAAAACAACTATACGGCATTATAATGCTCTTAATTTTACTCAGCTGATCCTCTCCATGGGTTTACTGTTTTCACATGCTGTCCGCTAGTTATTTCAATAAAGCCCACTATCTCTCTTAAATAATGACAAATTTTTCTGCCTCTTGTCGCCTTTTCTGGCCAAGCACCTGTATGTTCTCTTTGCATTCTTGATTCTTCTTTGATTTCTTTTATTTTTTATCATTTGATCTCTGGTTTCTGCAGCACTTTTCAGGATGGGTTTGTGTTACCATCTCTTCTTGGAGTGTCTGCTGCTGATTGCTTTTTGAACATGACGAAAGCGTTATGTGTTTAATTATAAGAAAAAAATTATTTGTCTGAAATATTTATTAAAAGTATTTCTTTTGTACTCTCATTCAATAGGGAAGAAAATCATTTATCATGAAATTTACAAAGCTACTGGTTATTACTTATATAAGTGTTATAATATGTTCTGGCAAAACAAAGTCTATTGTATACACTAGCATTTTACAGAATTATTGTAAACTGAAGAAATGAAGGATTTTATTTTTTTAAAAAAGTTTTATTTTGTGCTATTATATATTGTGGTGAACACATGCCTAGCGGGAGAGTGCCCCTTGAACTTATAAACCCCGTTTATCTTATGAGGCTCCCGAATGGGATTCATAACAACGCCATCCCTTTTAAGAGTCAATGTTCTTGTAGGCTTGCACTTCGCTCACGCTTCACTCTGACTTCTGCCCTTCAGAATCCTCTGTAGGTAGCCCTCTTCGTGAACATCGGCACCAATGTGATGAGCACAAGTCCAAGGGAGAAGCGGGAGCCCGATTCCAAAAGCTAACTTTTGGAGCGTGGTTCTTCCGAGGACTTTCATCGAGAGTTGCCCAACCAGAGAGGGCTACATGCGGCGTGTTCTGATAGGTGGTGTCAAGTGAAGTACCGTAGTGTGGGGATGTTAGGACGTTAGCTCTCGAGGGAGGCGCATTGTCATGGTCCCACATCGGGAGGGTTTCTTTGAAAGAGGGGCCTCTTAAGGCCTTGGGTTTCCCAACTCCAACCACTAGCTTTTGGGTGTGGTTCTCCCAAAGGCTTTGCTTGTTACATATATCTATTAATGCTCATCACTGAAAATAATTTTTAGACCTTATCTCCTTATGTTATCTTTCCACTATTTACTTTACTCTTCTACTTGTCTTGCATGCTAAACCTAAGCATTTACGAGAGACTATAGTAATATATTTCACTCTTGTTCCCTAATTACCTCCTTTCTTTTAAATATTTTGCTTGAAATCAGCTTATTTTAGTCCGTGGTAAGTTCTATCTGGCTATGAAACTTGAACATGAGGGATGACAACTCAAGATTTGTACATACAAGCATCATACTAATAGAAAATTATACTGGTTAGAAATTAGAAAGACTCAAAATACAAGTGATACGGTTATAATGCTATTAATTTTACTCAGCTGATCCTCTCCGTGGGTTTACTGTTTTCATATGCTGTCCGCTATTTTTTCAATAAAGCCCACTATCTCTCTTAAATAATGACAGATTTTTCTGCCTATTGTCCCCTTCTCTGGACAAGCACATGTATGTTCTGTTTGCATTCTTGATTCTTCTTTGATTTCTTTTATTTTTTATCACTTGATCTCTGGTTTCTGCAGCACTTTTCAGGATGGGTTTGAGTTACCATCTCGTCTTGGAGTGTCTGCTGCTGATTGCTTTTTGAACATCACGAAAGCGTTATGTGTTTAATTATAAGAAAAAAATTATTTGTCTGAAATATTTATTAAAAGTATTTCTTTTGTACTCTCATTCAATAGGGAAGAAAATCATTTATCATGAAATTTACAAAGCTACTGGTTATTACTTATATAAGTGTTATAATATGTTCTGGCAAAACAAAGTCTATTGTATACACTAGCATTTTACAGAATTATTGTAAACTGAAGAAATGAAGGATTTTATTTTTTTAAAAAAGTTTTATTTTGTGCTATTATATATTGTGGTGAACACATGCCTAGCGGGAGAGTGCCCCTTGAACTTATAAACCCCGTTTATCTTATGAGGCTCCCGAATGGGATTCATAACAACGCCATCCCTTTTAAGAGTCAATGTTCTTGTAGGCTTGCACTTCGCTCACGCTTCACTCTAACTTCTGCCCTTCAGAATCCTCTGTAGGTAGCCCTCTTCGTGAACATCGGCACCAATGTGATGAGCACAAGTCCAAGGGAGAAGCGGGAGCCCGATTCCAAAAGCTAACTTTTGGAGCGTGGTTCTTCCGAGGACTTTCATCGAGAGTTGCCCAACCAGAGAGGGCTACATGCGGCGTGTTCTGATAGGTGGTGTCAAGTGAAGTACCGTAGTGTGGGGATGTTAGGACGTTAGCTCTCGAGGGAGGCGCATTGTCATGGTCCCACATCGGGAGGGTTTCTTTGAAAGAGGGGCCTCTTAAGGCCTTGGGTTTCCCAACTCCAACCACTAGCTTTTGGGTGTGGTTCTCCCAAAGGCTTTGCTTGTTACATATATCTATTAATGCTCATCACTGAAAATAATTTTTAGACCTTATCTCCTTATGTTATCTTTCCACTATTTACTTTACTCTTCTACTTGTCTTGCATTCTAAATCTAAGCATTTACGAGAGACTATAGTAATATATTTCACTCTTGTTTCCTAATTACCTCCTTTCTTTTAAATATTTTGCTTGAAATCAGCTTATTTTAGTCCGTGGTAAGTTCTATCTGGCTATGAAACTTGAACATGAGGGATGACAACTCAAGATTTGTACATACAAGCATCATACTAATAGAAAATTATACTGGTTAGAAATTAGAAAGACTCAAAATACAAGTGATACGGTTATAATGCTATTAATTTTACTCAGCTGATCCTCTCCGTGGGTTTACTGTTTTCATATGCGGTCTGCTATTTTTTCAATAAAGCCCACTATCTCTCTTAAATAATGACAGATTTTTCTGCCTATTGTCCCCTTTTCTGGACAAGCACCTGTATGTTCTGTTTGCATTCTTGATTCTTCTTTGATTTCTTTTATTTTTTGTCATTTGATATCTGGCTTCTGCAGCACTTTTTAGGATGGGTTTGAGTTACCATCTCGTCTTGGAGTGTCTTCTGCTGATTGCTTTTTTAACCTGACGGAAGCATTAACCAAAATGGCTGAGTGTCAACGTAACAAGTTGAAATCAGATGCAAGAGCAACAATTCAGCCAATTACTCTAGTTCCATTCACTAGTGACAAGAAAGTGAAGTTAGCTTCTGAATGTTCGAAAAGGTCTGATACTGGAAGGGAATGTATTTTGTGGCATCATTTGGGTGAGATAATTTGTTTGGTGCAGAGGCTCCTTGCTGTACGTCACCTTTTTATTGTCATCTAATATCAATGTTTTATGTGTTACATTTGCTTGGCTATAGCTAAGTTATTACTCTTGGTTGAATCTCTCTTTGAATTTCTTATATTTCATAATTTTCAAGTATGATATTTGAAGTGGAAGATGACTGTGAGAGAATGACCGGTGGAATGAAAGCAAATTGTTTAACTAAAAATTGCATCAAAAGGACATTTAGAAAATAAGTTGAAATGCCATTTTTTGTCATATTTTATATACGGTGAAGATTTAGAATTTAATTTTATGTCATATAGATCTTCCTGAATATGTGTTGTTTTAACCGATTACTGTAATGCACTCATTCTTGATTCTGTGGACTACCGGTATTGATATCCTATTAAGGCAGATATTGTGGTGGATTGTTTTTGCAAAATTTTAAGACAGATCTTGGATTTGTGAATTTGCATTCTAAATGCAATAGGTAGTGGGCGCTATCAAATGCTTTGCTATTTATTTGTCTAACTTCTTTGAAACTGAACATGCGCATAATTGAAGCTGTTTCCTATGGTCTGTGGAACCTCATTTTCCCCTCCTTTTAAAACATTCATTGTAGTGGAGCCAAAAAAGCCGATTTTTACATGCCAAAGGGTTGGAGCAAGTGCTCAAATGGTTGGAAGAGATAAAAAATCACTACTGTTCCTTACAATATGAGGCAGGTTCTGCGCCCTATGCATGACTCTGTTTAATTTAATGTTCAGTTCTTTACCAGATATTTTGTTTACTGTGATTTTCTTGGACTACAACATGCAGACAGATTCTAATGTTCTCAAGACTGGAGATTTGCTACTCTCTTCTTGCTGAAATTTCCACAACATTATAAGGAGCTTTTAGATCAGTATCTGTCTGGGATTCAGGTTATGCTCTAGATGTAGGCTTTTGCATATGCTTTGATATTATTTGAAGCAATAACTTTCCAGTTTACTTCGAATTCAAATATCTTGTTGCTGTTTGATGTTTGCCAAGGGATTATTTTCCGTGATGATTTCATCTTTGTTTGCAAAAGAGAATACATACTCACTACATGTCATATCCTAAGTGAGTAGGATTATTTATCTCATATTTGGGGTGCCTGATATTGCTTCAAGTAGATTTATTTTTTTGAGTTGATTCGGAATATTTTGGTTGATTACACATGCATGGCGTTTGTTGGAGTTGTTTTGTTGCTGATATCCTACAATCATGCAGTATTATATGGACAACCATTCTAGTGGGCTTGCTGACCAAAAAGATAGTGAAGTGGAGACCAGAAGGTTTTTCTTGAATTGTTTGTGTCTTCTATTGGGACGTCTAGATAGCAAGAAATTTGAAAGCACAGTATTAGAATATGGGATGGATATATCACGGGTTCTTGTACCACAGGTACCTAAACCAGAGGTCTTGTAGAAGGCCTCTGTACAGCTATATAATCTGGGTAGTGTTTCTGCATGTACTTTCCCAGGCATCAAAATTTGTGCGTAGTCTGGAATTATTACAAGGATGTCAATTTAGTAACTATCATGCCTTAGCTTAGAAGAATTAACGAATTTTATTTGCATGACATTGTATTTGCCTTAGCGTAATCTGGGTTGTTGTTGTTGTTGTTGTTGACATTGTTATTGTTATAAATTGGATGCAGTTAGGGTGCCCTTGGTATCTGGAAGAAAGATGAATGCTCATTTTTTTTTAGCAGTTTCATAGGCAGTTGACAATTGCTTGCTCTCCTGTCATCCTATGACATAGTTTTAGCTTGCTAATGAGGTTTACTTGCACAAATCCCAAAATAAACTGGCATTCAAATATGTTAATTCTACATAGCTGGTAAACGTATATCTGGCATGATGGTCGTGCTATCATTTTATTTGAATAGTATACTGGTTCAAAAGGTTGCCATCCTGCCATTTGAGAAAGGAGTCCTGGTCAAGTACTTGTGATTGATGATATGGATGTTCGGTGTTCCCATTTAATGTGAATGTATGCTGTTATATGGCATATTGATACAGATTGGACAATGGACAATTGCTTTTAAAATATCTTGCTGTTTTTTTGTTGTGTAATTATCCTATTGAGACAGGTACTAATGCTTTCGTATAAGAGTCATAATTGAAACTAAATATGATGCATATTTGGTTGTTACTTCTCTCTTTTCCTGTAGCTAACTTGTACTAATGAAGACATTATCGATGGGGTGGTTTCAATCTTCAAGGCTATCATTTTGAAGCCAAATCACTCTACTGGAAGCACAAATATTAACAGTAGACAAGTGGATGCTGTAATGCCTTTTCTGCTGCACCTTCCAGACGAGCAGGAAGTTACAGCAAGAGCTGTAGTTAAGCTGATAGCAGAATACTGCTCAATGTATTCACTCTATTCTTTCTCATTTTATGCTAAGAAGGATAACTCTCCAAATCAATGATCTTTATTTTAAATTTAGTACAATTTTTACTTGCTGATTTGCATTGTGATCCCCCACCACCAGGAGCAAAGATGATAAGTGCCTTAAAGAAGTTTTCAAGCTTCTTTCATCTGGAAATGTTTCAGAGGAGAAATGCTATTGATGTTATATCAGAAGTGGTTGACATATCAACAGATTCACAGAAGTCTTCTCTACTCTCTGATTGGTACGATGGCACTTGCAGCTATTATAATTTTTAGTTTGTATTTTAATCTGTTCAAATGATTAATTCAGGCAAGATGTAGCCAACAATTTGCTGGAGCGGCTTGGAGATGAAAACATTGTGATTCGGGAGCAGGCTTCCAAATTATTTCCAGCTTTAGGTTAGTCCTAAAACTGAATGGTGCGCTTATGCAATTGATTGGGCATATGCACGTGCGCGTGTGGAGAGAGGGAGTGAAAGAGAGACTAAAGCAGTGGAAACAGCAATGTTCTGTGCTTCTGGTTTTGTTTGGGTTGTGAAATGTTATGTATCAGGGTCGCACTTGTGATCTTTTGCCCCAAATAGCTTAGGTTTTTAAGTTGAATGGGTTCTTTATATTGGTCTACTTTTTCTTCTTTTTCCTATTATTTTATTATATCCCTAATGCTTCATAGTTCTCTAATGTTTCATTGGACTACAATACTTCTCTGTGAATTTTCACATGGCACATAAATCATTCTTATAGGTATGTATTTAAGCATTAGCATAATTATATTGATGTGATCCCTTTCCACGTTATGATTTCTGATAAACCTTCTGTTAATGTGTTACACAACTAAATGATTTAGCATGTATCAATATTTATGATGTGCTGCGTGTGATTTTGACCTGGATAAATTTGGTTATCATTGGCCGCCTATTAATAATCACTAACTCTTGATCACAGTTTTCTTTTCAACAATTGTTATTATGATTTGGGACACTTATGAGTTGCTGAAATACTTCTGCAGACCCTTCATTGCACTTGCCTACATTGATCAGTCTTGCTTACTCTCCAATTGAGAGGGTACAATCGTCTGCTACTGATGCCCTTATTAGGTTCCTCAAATTTCATAACCATAAAAATGATGCTCTATTGTTTATGCTAGACTGCCTTAGGTATTCTTCCCCTTCCCCTTCCTTTCTGTTTTATGCTGAACTTACAAAGCCAAAAATTTGTGGTTTTGAAGGTGGGAACCCAAAATCTATGATCTTGTAGCTTGTTATATTACTGTTTTTCTAATTTTAAGTTTTACCGCCTTATCCTTACAGCAACATCAGCCAAAGCGTAGATCTTCCAGAGGAAGCGGAAAAGAAAGGTACATTCTTTCTTTCATTTTTTGGCCTCACATTTTGACAGACTATTAATGAGCTTGTTCTGTTAATGTCTATATAGATTTTCAAATTATTGTAGTTGCTGAAATGGCTGAATAAAAAATGAACGTTTACTTTATATTGTGCATAATTATTGTAATTCAATATTCAGATTGGTGAAAATAATAATACTATCAAGTTGTGTGTTGTTGTCTGTTAATCCTTACTTTTATATATAAATCTCTGCATGTATATGTATGTATATCAATGTTAACTAAACTAGACTTGTTGTTGAGCTAGTTGAGGCATTGGTTCGAATTTCTTTGTTTGGTCTATGGTTGAGTCATGTTCAAATATGTCGTAATTAAATTAATACGTTTTTAATTTATAATCTTATGATTATAATATTATTATAAAAAAAATCCAAGAATAATGAGCCGTAAACAAGAATAATAATAGAGCAAATCTATCCGTAGAATTTATCTTTTGTTGTTATTTTATCACTTATGAGGATTATGTTCCACATTTATTTTTTTAAAATCACATCTCTTTATTATTTATAAATTTATAAATTTATAAATTACACACTATTTTTGTACAAGTAGAGAGAACTATCCTTGTAAAGCAATTAATGCATAGAAAACACATCCCAAAACTAGGTAGTGATGTCTCAAGATTCGATTTTAATCATAGGGTCAAGTAATAAATACAGGATAAATGCAATGACTAAAATAATCACAAATAAAGGCCACTAATCTCTTGCAATGTATTGATAACTTGGTGTGCCCATTGCCATGAATTACAAGCATTTACCTGGCCTTTGTTGCCTTTTTCTATGGCAAGAAAGTAGAGGATGATGACAAGAAAGAAGAATGAGGAGAAAATGGTGTTGATTTTTTATGTAAGATAGAAGTAGGGAGTTGAAAGGGAAAAAGTGTCCCTTCTAGATATAAGAGTGAAGTAGGGAAGACAAGAATCATGCTAATTAATGGCCTCAAGCGATGAACTCTAGGCACAGGCCCATAATTTTTTCCCCAAAAATCATGGCCCTTCCGGTTTTTAATCGGCTTACCTGTCTTTAGCTTGTTCTAAAGGAGTGTAGTTTTAACTATGTTCTGGACCAAATTAGGTGTTGGTTCACCGGTTTTAATTGAACCAGCTTGTCTGGTCTTGTTATAGTAACATTGATGTGTTTCTTCCCCAAAAATCATGGCCCTTCCAGTTTTTAATCGGCTTACCTGTCTTTGACTTGTTCTAAAGGAGTCTAGTTTTATCTGTGTTCTGGACCAAATTTGGTGTTGGTTCACCAGTTTATTTATTGAACCAGCTTGTCTGGTCTCATTATAGTAGCATTGATGTGTGTGAGTCTAGTTTTAACTATGTTCTGGACCAAATTAGGTGTTGGTTCACCAGTTTTTTTATTGAACCAGCTTGCCTGGTCTCATTATAGTGACATTGGTGCACGTGTGTGTGTGGACCAAATTAGGTGTTCACCAGTTTTTTGATCGAACCAGCTTGTCTGGTCTCGTTATTGTAACATTGATGCGTGTGAGTCTAGTTTTAACTATGTTCTGGACCAAATTAGGTGGTCTCGTTATAGTATCATTAACGTGTGTGTGAGTCTAGTTTTAACCGTGTTCCGGACCAAATTAGATGTTGGTTCACCAGTTTTTTTATTGAACCAGCTTGTCCTAAGCAGTTTTGTATTATCTTGCTTTTGTAATTTGAATATTTTTTCAGTTGATAAAATTGTTCGAATAAATGTACCTTAAGATGTGTTACAACAGGTTCAAGACTGGAACTTCTTGATTGTACCATTGGTAGACAAGATGTTTGCAGATCCATCAAATGTAATTATTGTCAGATTCTTGAATTATGTAAGTGAAGATCTGTCTGATGCTTCTGATTTAGTCTTGCATCAGGTTCTGGTGCATGTGTGAGGACAGAAGGAGTGAGTATACGCACTAATAATGTTTTGCATTCCTTGTTTGGAAATTAGTGATGTTGCCTTAACCTAATACTTTAACTATTGTAGCTTGCCCATAATTGTGAGTTTGAGCACAGAACTTTAGCACCAGAGAGGCATCTGTGCGACTTTAAGTTATCACTGTGATGCACTGATCAGATACCTAAAAAAGAGCTATATTATACTTCTTAAGCCTTCTTGGTATGCTTTTCATTTGAAAATGAGCAATTGAATTCTTAACAGAACCTGCGGTGGTATATCAAAGTCAAGGATATTGGCAGAATTTGACCTCAATCGCAAATGAAACTATGAAAGTTGTCATCAGTATCCCCTTTGGAAAAATGCAGACAAAAAGTTGAGTCTAAAGAGCTTTGTTTTTGGGTGACTGTAATTCATGGATCTGGTTGTGAGCTGGATCACCACCTTAAGTTATGAACTTGACTTTCATTTTGCTTGAATAACCTTAAATTTGATGCCTACTTATGTGGTTGGTTGTTTTAGCCCTGCATATTAGTTAGATTTTCATTTTATCTTACTTATTCATATGAAGAGCATAATATTCACATTATTAAATGAATCAGAGTTTTTTGTTTCAAGCATTGATATTCTGGTCATGTAATGAATCAAAGTTGTACTTTTATGGTGGTAGTAATTTCTTGCCATAAAAACGGTCTCCTCTTTGGTGACAGAATTGATGGAAGTTTCTTATCAAGATGGGAGAATAGTGTTCATCGTAAAAGGAATGATGAACGAGAGAAAAAACCGATAACTCAAGGTTCAGTGCAATACTTTTTTTCTGTATTTTCATCTGCTGTTTCTGTTACATATATACACATATAGGATCCCACATTTGATGGGATTTACAGCACATAATCCGGAAATGATTCAATGAATAAAATCACAATAATATCTCCTAAAATCTCTCCTTCTCAATCCCTATGATCTCTCTCTCATTAATCTGAATATCTTCAACACTCCCCCTCAAGTTGGAGCATAGATATTTATCATGTCCAACTTGCCAATTAGATATTCAAATTTATCTCGAGTCAATCCTTTTGTAAGTACGTCTGCTGTCTGTTCTTTTGAAGGAATATACTTGAGATCAATTGTTCCTGCGTCAATCTTTTCTCTTATGAAATGTCTATCGATCTCTACATGTTTGGTTCTATCATGTTGGATCGGATTATGTGACATGTTGATGGCTGCCATATTATCTGATTGTAGTTGAATAGGTAGCTTCATTGGCATTCTTAACTCTTCTAGTACTCGCTTTACCCATAGACCTTCGCAAATTCCAAGAGCTATAGCTCTGAACTCAGCTTCAGCACTGCTTCTAGCAACCACACTTTGTTTCTTGCTTCGCCAGGTGACTAGATTTCCCCAAACATATGTAACATATCCTGAGGTGGATCTTCTATCATCTTGGTCACCCGCCCAGTCAGCATCTGTTAACATCTCCACATCTCTTTTTCCGGATTTTTTGAACAAGAGACCTAGCCCTGGGGAGCCCTTCAAGTACCTGAGGATCCTGTACACTTCATTCAGGTGTTTTTGTTTAGGGTCATGAGAATGTTGACTCACGACACTAACTGCGTAAGCGATGTCTGGTCGAGTGTGAGATAAGTAAATCAATTTACCTACCATGCGTTGGTATCTCCCCATATCTACAGCTTTCCCTAGGTCTTCAGCATCACTTATCTTGTCAGCTCGTATAGGAGTATCACTGGGTCTGCAGCCAAGCATACCTGTTTCTTTTAAAAGATCTAGAATGTATTTTCTCTGTGAGATACTTATTCCTTCTGGAGATCTAGCAACTTCCATTCCCAGAAAATAATTCATTTTTCCTAGGTCTTTAACCTGGAATTCTTTGTTTAGGGCCTTCTTGATCCTGTCGACTTCTGCCGGATTATCACCTGTGAGAATAATGTCATCGACATATACTGCCAATATTACAATTTGTCCATGCAGGTGTCTGAAGAAGAGAGTGTGGTCACTTTGTCCCTGTGTGTAATCTTGAGCTTTAAGTACCTTAGTAAACCTTTCAAACCAGGCTCGAGGAGATTGCTTCAAACCATATAATGACTTCCTCAGCCTGCACACTTGATTTTCCTTTCTTCCAGGGAATCCAGGAGGCATTTTCATATATACTTCTTCCTTCAATTCCCCATTTAAAAAAGCATTCTTAACATCCATCTGGTGTAGAGGCCAGTCGAGATTAGCGGCTAGAGAAAAAAGTATCCTGATGGTGTTGAGTTTGGCTACTGGTGCAAATGTCTCGGTGTAGTCCATGCCATAAACTTGGGTGAACCCTTTCGCCACCAATCTTGCCTTGTATTTGTCCAGAGTCCCGTCAGCGCAATATTTAGGGGTAAATACCCATTTACAACCCACAGCTTTCTTTCCCTTGGGTAGCTCAACTACTTCCCACGTTTTATTACTTTCTAAGGCCTCCATCTCTGTCATTACTGCTTTTCTCCACTCAGGATTATCAAGAGCCTCATTTATGCTTTCTGGTATTTTGATCTGATCAAGGTGAGATACAAAAGCACAGTGTTTAGATGATAAGGCCTGATAAGAGACAAACCTTTCTATGGGGTGTCTAGTGCAAGATCTTTGTTGTTTTCTGACTGCAATGGGTAGATCAAGGTCTGTATCTTCTACCGGAGTCCCATGATCAGGACCTGCTCCTAGTTCAGATCCTTGGGTTGTGTCAGTTACTTGAGGAATATTACCTGTTATGTCCATGTTCCTACGAGTGTAGACTTGTCCCCACCTGTTGGTATCTCCCCCTGAATTAGTGTCTTCCTTACTTAGTTCCACATGTACTGGTTCTTCAAGGAGATAGATTCGATCAGGTTCAGAATATGTGGGTATAGGTTCAATGTCTGTGGTTTGATATGGAGATATAGGTTCAATGTCTGTGGTCTGAGGTTCTCTCCAAATCTCCCCCTGAACCGAGGCATAAAAAGGAATTGTTTCACGGAAGGTGACATCACAAGTAATGTAGAGACGTTTAGAAGTGGGATCAAAACATTTGTAACCCTTTTGGTTCCCAGCAGGCCCTAGGTAAATGCATTTGACAGCTCTGGGATGAAGTTTAGGTGAGTGATGTAAGTGAACAAAGGTGGTACATCCAAAGACTCGCAAAGGTAAGGTATTCATGAGGTATGGTTTGTTAAAATAGTGGTGGAGGACTTGGAGGGGTGTTTGAAAAGATAATGGTTTGCAAGGCATTCGATTGATTAGAAAGGTAGCCGTGAGGATAGCATCATCCCAATGGTAGGTAGGAACGTTACTGCTAAACAGGAGAGCACGAGCAGTTTCTAGGATATGTCGATTTTTCCGTTCAGCGATCCCGTTTTGTTGAGGGCTGTGAGGGCAAGAGCTTTTATGAATAATGCCGTGGGCTTTGAGAAAGGTGGAGAGTGTATGATTGAAATACTCGGTACCATTATCCGAATGAAGGGTTTGAATTTTTGTGTCAAATTGAGTAAGGATCATATTATAAAAATCAATAATCGTCTGACAAACGTCGGTTTTATCTTTTAAGAGAAAAACCCAACTGACACGGGTATGGTCATCAATTAGGGTCATGAACCATTTTGAGTGGGTGCGATTTGGAATACGGGATGGACCCCACAGATCACTGTGAATAATGGAAAAAGGTTTGGACGGCTGATAAGATTTGCTGGGAAAAGAGGTGCGATGATGTTTTGCCAATTCACATGAGTCGCAATAAAAATCAGAATTGTCCTTTGAGCAAATAGATGGGAACATCTTACACATATAATGAAAATTAGGATGTCCTAGTCTTTTGTGCCATAATTCCAGGTCACTAGTTCTAGGGAGAGACACCTTATTACAGACAGATAGAGGCGGATGGTGACACTCGTTCAGGTAATAGAGTCCATCAAGTTCCTTAGCAACACCAATCGTCGTCCCCGTGAGCAGATCCTGGAAAACACAATGAGTGGCAAAGAAATCAGTATGACATCGTTCTCGCTTATTTAATTGGCTCACAGATAATAAGTTGCATTTTAGCTTAGGAACATGTAGCACATCGTGAAGGGTGAGGGTAGCTGAAAGTTTAATAGTACCACTACCAGCTACTAGGGAATCAGAGGCATCAGCAATTTTAACTGTGAGACGGGACTGGGCAGGTTTATAAGTTGAGAACAATGAAACATCGTCAGTCATATGATCAGAGGCGCCTGAGTCAACTATCCAACAAGGGCCGTTAGTCTTACCTTTGATAGTAGCCAGGGCCTTAAAGAAATTACCTCTTTGTACCATACTAGCTGTGTGTGGCTGTTGACGGGTCTTATTCTCAAGTGCAGTCAACCTCTCCAAAATAAGACTGATTGGATATGGTCCTTGAGATGGGCTAATGTGCATTGGGCTTGCAGGAAATGGGCTTGCGCTGGGAAGGAGAACGCCTGGTGGGCCTGGGGGTGTTGGACCTGCAGGGAATGAGTGGGCGCTGTTCATTGGGCCTGAGGGCATGAGTCCATGTACTGCGCCGACTGGACACGAGCTCATCTCTTCTGCACTTGAGGTTTCAGCCAGATGCCCCTTCGGTCGGCGAGGTTTTGGCTTCCAATCCTGAGGTTTGCCGTAAAGATCCCAGCAGGTGTCCTTGGTGTGGCCTGTTTTCTTGCAATGGTCACACCTTGGGCGTTCTCTCCTCTGTCCAGAATCTGCAACCCGAGAGGCAAGAGCAGAGGCTTCAGTGGGCGGTGGCCGAGGAGCTCCATGGTTGACGAGCATGACGGAGCGACGAGATTCTTCATCTCGCAGTAGAGCAAACGCCTCGCCAACGGAAGGTAGCGGGATTCGGCTGAGAAGGCGTCCACGAGCATCATCGTAAATTGCGTCAAGACCAGCGAGGAATTCGAACAATCTTTCCTCCTCCAAGGCCCGACGATATTCAGCAGCATCGTCGGGGTCTTTCCAGATGCGATGCTGTAGGAGATCTATTTCCTGCCAGAGTGATGATTTCTCAAGGTAGTAGGTATTGAGTTGTCGGTTACCTTGCTTAACTGTCCAGATTCGTGCCCGTAGATCAAAAAGCAGAGAGGCGCTTGGTCGTTTTCCGTATGCTTCTTTCACAGAGACCCAAATGGCTTTGGCGGAAGTGAGAAACATAAAATTGCGTCTGACGGCAGGGAGCATCGAATTGAGGAGCCACGCGGCAACCAAGGCATTGTCAGATTTCCATCGCCTGAGAATGGTGACATCGCCCGTAGCAGGTTGATCGTGGTGGATGAAGTCAAGTCGGTCCCGTCCGTCAAGAGCAAGGAGCATGGACTGGCTCCAATCAAGGTAGTTGTCGCCGGTGAGACGTTCCGGCACGATGATGACGGTTGATCCTTCAAGACCAGCAACTTTGGTTGAGTGAGGACGTGACCCACCGTCGGACGAGACGGTGCCGTCGGATTCAGCGGTGGAAGGGTGGACAGAACTGACCGCTGCCTCTGATACCATGTTCATCGTAAAAGGAATGATGAACGAGAGAAAAAACCGATAACTCAAGGTTCAGTGCAATACTTTTTTTCTGTATTTTCATCTGCTGTTTCTGTTACATATATACACATATAGGATCCCACATTTGATGGGATTTACAGCACATAATCCGGAAATGATTCAATGAATAAAATCACAATAATATCTCCTAAAATCTCTCCTTCTCAATCCCTATGATCTCTCTCTCATTAATCTGAATATCTTCAACAAATAGAACCTATACCAATGATGAGTTTGTAGAAATGCGGCAATCTTTATTTGAGCACCTTTCCCCATTGCTTATCATTAAAGATGCTTCCACTGAAGGCTTTTAATGACCGCAATTCATCAGTGATGTATGGCAATCTCCGTCAAGACATAATTCCCAGTATGTTTTTATTGGTTGACATACCAATGACAGCAAGAGAGATAACTCAAGAGAGATAACCAGAAAACTATGAGAGGTTTTGTATAATATTCTTGCTTGTATTGCTTCATTGGGGTCATGTGAATGTTGACTCACCACACTAACAGCATAAGCAATGTCTGGTCGAGTATGAGATAAGTGGATTAATTTTCCTACCATGCGCTGATATCTCCCCATATCTACAGTTTTTCTTAGGTCTTCATCATCGCTGATTTTATCGGCCCGTATCGGAGTATCACTTGGTCTGCAACCAAGCATACCTGTTTCTTCTAAGAGATCTAGTATGTACTTCTTCTGCGAGATACTGATCCCTTTTTTAGATCTGGCGACCTCCATACCTAGGAAATACTTCATTTGTCCTAGGTCTTTAACCTGGAATTCTTTATTCAGTGCTTTCTTGACCCTGTCAATCTCTGTTGGATCATCACCTGTGAGAACAATGTCATCGACATATACTGCCAATACCACAATTTTTCCATTTAGATGCTTGAAGAATAGGGTGTGATCACTCTGTCCCTGTGTATAGGTTTGAGCTTTGAGTACCCTGGTGAATCTCTCAAACCAAGCTCGAGGAGATTGTTTTAAGCCGTACAATGATTTCTTTAGTTTGCACACTTGATTTTCCTTTCTTCCAGGGAATCCAGGAGGCATTTTCATGTATACTTCTTCCTTCAATTCCCCATTTAAGAATGCATTTTTGACATCCATCTGGTGCAGAGGCCAGTCTAGATTAGCAGCCAGGGAGAATAAGATCCTGATGGTATTTAGCTTGGCCACTGGTGCAAACGTCTCAGTGTAGTCCATGCCATAAACTTGAGTGAAACTCTTCGCCACTAATCTTGCTTTATACTTATCAAGGCTCCCATCAGCGCAATATTTTGGGGTGAACACCCATTTGCAGCCTACAGCTTTCTTGCCTGTAGGCAGCTCCACTACTTCCCATGTTTTGTTGCTTTCCAGGGCCTCCATTTCTGCCAGCACTGCCTTTCTCCATTCAGGATTATCAAGAGCCTCATGTATACTTTCTGGTATCCTGACCTGATCAAGATGAGACACGAAGGCATAATGTTTTGATGATAAACCCTGATAAGAGACAAACCTTTCTATAGGGTGTCTAGTGCAGGACCGTCGTTGCTTTCTTATTGCAATTGGAAGATCAAGGTCCTCATTTTGCATCTCGTGGTCAAGATCTGCTCCTAGTTCAGACTCTTGGGTTGTGTCAGTGATTTGTGGTGTATTATCTGTCATGTTCATATTCATGTTACGGCGGATATAGACTTGGCCCCACCTGTTGGTGTCTCCCCCTGAACTAGTGTCTTCTTCACTTTCCTTAGGCACTCCCCCTGAACTAGTGTCTTTTTTACTTTCTTTAGGCATCTCATGTACAGTTTCTTCAAGGACATAGATTCGATCAGGTTCATGTTGGGGGTATGTGGATATAGTATCTGTCTGAGGTTCACTCCAAATCTCCTCCTGAACCGAAGGCGAGGGATAAAAGGGAACAGTTTCATGGAAGGTGACATCACAAGTGACATAGAGGCGTTTAGAAGTGGGATCAAAACATTTGTACCCCTTTTGGGTCCCAGCAGGCCCTAGGTAAATACACTTGACGGCTTTTGGTTCCAGTTTATGGGTATGGTGTAGGTGAACAAAGGTAGTACACCCAAAAACTCTTAGTGGTAAGGTATTTTCAAGATAGGGTAGATTGAAATAGTGGTGAAGTACCTGGAGAGGGGTTTGGAAAGATAAAGGTTTAGAGGGCATGCGGTTAATTAAGAAGGTAGCAGTGAGGATAGCGTCGTCCCAATGGTGGGTAGGAACATTACTACTAAAGAGGATGGCCCTAGCAGTTTCTAGGATGTGTCTATTTTTGCGTTCTGCAATACCATTCTGCTGAGGACTGTGAGGACAAGAACTTTTATGAATGATACCTTGTTGTTTAAGAAATGTGGATAACTGGTGGTTAAAGTACTCAGTACCATTATCGGTGTGGAGAGTTTGAATTTTTGTATTGAACTGTGTATGGATCATATGGAAGAAATCAATGAATGTTTGACATACCTCAGTTTTATCCTTTAAGAGGAAAACCCAACTGACACGGGTATGGTCATCAATGAGGGTCATGAACCATTTAGAATGGGTACGATTGGAAATACGGGATGGACCCCACAAGTCACTGTGAATAACTAAGAAAGGTTTAGACAGATGATATGAAATACTAGAGAAGGAAGCTCGATGATGTTTTGCAAGTTCACATGAATCACAATAAAAGTCTGAATTTTTAGTTGAGCAGATTGAGGGAAACATCTTACCCATATATTGAAAATTTGGATGCCCTAATCTTTTGTGCCATAATTCCAACTCATTAGCTCTAGGGAGAGACACTTTATTACAAGAATAAGGGACCGCATTATGACAGTCATTCAGATAATACAACCCATCAAACTCCTTAGCAACACCAATCGTCGTCCCTGTGAATAGATCCTGAAAAACACAATGAGTAACCAGGAAATTAGCACATTTTTCCCATTTTGTCAGTTGGCTTACAGATAACAAATTGCATTTCAACTTTGGAACATGTAATACATCATGAAGTGTTAGTGTAGCAGAAACATTAATGGTACCACTACCAGCCACCAGAGAATCTGAAGCATCAGCAATTTTAACTGTGAGGCGTGACTTGGCAGGGGTATAATTTGCAAATAATGAGATATCATCAGTCATATGATCAGAGGCACCGGAATCTATTATCCAACAGGGACCGGTATTTTTACCTTTAATGGTTGTAAGGGCTCTAAAGAAATTACCGCGCTGTACCACAGTCGCAACAGATTGTTTACGATATTGATTTTTGCCGGTGAGACTTTCCGGCACAATGAGGATGGCCTACCCTTCAAGGCCAGCGACTTTGGCTGAGCTTGGACGTGACCCACCATCAGACACGACGGTGCCGTCAAACTCCGCGCCAGAAGAATTTGCAGATCGGATTGCCTGCTCTGATACCATATTGGTTGACATACCAATGACAGCAAAAGAGATAACTCAAGAGAGATAACCAGAAAACTATGAGAGGTTTTGTATAATATTCTTGCTTGTATTGCTTCATTGTTGTGTTACATATATATACACATATGAGATGATTCTAGAGACTGATTTATGGGGATCTTATAATCTGTACAATAAATGCAAATCACCCATTATCCTCCTAATTAATAGATATAATAGCAAATCACTCATAATCCTCTTAATTAATAGATATAACAGCAAATCACCCATAATCCTCCTAATTAATAGATTCTCCTATAATCCCTCCTATTATCTCTCCATTTAATGCTAATATTTACAACAGTTTTCTTCCATAAAGTATCTTCATCTGTTTTAATCATACACTATGTCAATTTTTTTATATGTTCGAATAATTTTTTAGATGATATTTTTTATCTACAAGATCCAGTGGATCAGTTGATTTTATTTTTATTGACTATAAGTAACTATCTTGTGATGAACCCATTGTGTTGTCTTTGTATCCGTCAATTGTTATTAAATTGTTCTATTTTTACCTGATTCTTATGATACTGAAGCTCAATTTATCTAATTTTTTAGCGGTGTGTTGGTTAACTGAGACTTAGAAACCATTTTTAGTTCCTCTCTTCTTGCTTAACCAAAATTTGAACCGAAAGCTTATCTAGCCTAGTGGTTCCTCTTTATTTTGATCTTATCAGTTCTCCCATTCTGAAATCTGATCTCCATAATTATGATTGGATGTTCTGCTAATTTTTTATGATCTCCATAGCTAGATCAATTGTAATTTGGAAGTTCTATTCCTGTTTCTTAAAGTTCCCAAATTCATCTGATTAGATTATGTTCTTGCAACAACTATATTATTTTGGTAGGAGATAATTCAAGAAGAAAACAAAAATGATGACAATAGAGTTCTAGCTTTTCAGTTACACAGATTCATGCTCTGTATTTGCATTGTTTAATTTTAGATTTTTGACTTCCATGCAGAAAGCTCCTTTTTCTTTTTACGTGTGTCTATTTGATTGGACGTTGAGTTTTCTTTTTTCTGCAGTTTCATTTTTCTTGTGGGGTTATTAGATTTATTTTTTACTTATTTGATATAAATTTAGGCACCAGGGACATTGAGGTTGGTTATGAGTGTATTGCTGCTCTCCTTCTAAGCAGGTTCGTTCTTGAGTTTAGCATTCATCTTACTCTAGCAATCATGTAAAAACTTGTTATTCCCCTTTTTATTTTGACCTTCTATCTAATTGTTTTAGGGCATTTTGTGACTTTGAGTTTGAAGATGTTCGGAAACTTGCTGCTGAGCTTTGTGGGCGCATTCACCCCCAAGTAATTTGAACTGACTTTTTTCATAGAAAAGAAATTTAAAGATTCAAATTTTGTAAGGCATTACTGTTTTATGCTTGGGAAATTTCCTCTCCCCTGCCCCTGGAGAAATAAAAGAAAAGAAAGCTTCCATTTATTAATCTTTTGTTTTCATTTGGTAGTTAGGTTTATAATTATAATAATAAAAATGGTTTTAGTTTTTAGTTGAAGCTGGTTTCGATAGTTTATGACTATATGATGCATTGAGTCAATCTTTGGTATTGCCGTACATATCCCCCGTATGTTTTCAATCTTTGACCTTTGGTGGTGAGTCAGTGTTGATGCGGGGGCGTTGGAGGGTATGGGTATATTTCTAACGTTGAGGTTTTGGGTTTACCGTGTTTACTTTGGCAGTTGTGTCGCTTATCTTTGTTCTTTACAATTCTTGAAAAATACTAACTTGTACAAGTCATTCGATTTCTAGGTATTATTCCCAGTTCTCTGCTCCAAGCTAGAGCAGGCTGTTGATACTAAGAATATACTGAAGATAAAGGCTTGTTTACTTTCAATCTGCACATCGCTTGTGGTAACTAATTACTATTGTAAATACTGCATTATCATGTTTTGCTTTTGTTGAGTCTGTTTCAGTTTATGGTAGAATCTATTCCAAATTCCTTGGTTTCTTTGGGTTTATAGGTCAGAGGCTGGGAGTCTTTTTCTCATCCTGCTATGTGCACTATTAGAAAGATGATTGAGACAGTGTTGTTGTGGCCAAGCCTTGATGCGGATTCAGGTCAGAAACCATTTAGTTTCTAAGTTTTTCTTGTACATTTCCCTTTGTTTCGAATTATTTTTTATGGCCATAATTTTCCTTCCAGTTTCAAAAGCACAACATGGATGCATTGATTGTCTAGCACTGATGTTATGTGCTGAACTACAAGCTGAGGAATCAAGTACAAACTATGCCTCGGATAAGATTATGGCTTTTGGGAAGGATGTATTGGTATGAATTTTATTTTGGTTTAGGCAAAGAACTTTTCTCAGTAGTGGAATCAAGAATGTGACTTCTACTCAAATGCGTAGATTCTGCATCAGGGGTTTCTGTGGTCACTTATGTGATCGGTCATCTCATACATGCGAGAAGGATCTTAATCCAGCTTCTGAGTTGGATAGTAGCACTGTGCATTTGCATCTGCTGTTCCTCTCCCTTTCCGTCTGTACATGGCTAATGTTCTTATCAGTGCTTGCCAGAAGATCCCCAAATCTTGCACCAATCAATTTGCAACACGTGTTCTTCCATCTCTCCTTCATTCTGTTGAGGTAGTTCCGCATATTTAGAATTATTATGAGACGTTAGTAGCATGGAGTAGTCATCAAAATTTTTCATTCAGTTCTGATTGTTTCACGAAATTGGTATGTTGTGAACAGTCTAAAATGAAGTCAGAGATTAGAGCAGCCTGCGTCCAGGTCCTCTTTTCTTCAGTCTATCATCTACGATTGGCAGTTCTTCCTTATGTATCTGAGCTTTTCAAAGTCTCACTGAGAGTGCTCAGAAACGAGTCAGAGAAGGTATTATTACTGAAGTCTCAATAATGTGGTTTGTTCACCTGTGACTATTGCGTGATAGAACCAAGGGAAAACAGTAGATAAAACAACACTAAATTGATATTAATACACAAAACACACCCTCCTCAAGAACAGAAGGTTACAATACAAGATATCACACCAAACAGCAGACTCAGGTGCAAAACACAGAAACTCTCTAACACACTGAAATACACTAAATGATGAAGAAAGAAGACCTTCCTCCACCCCCCCAGCTAGCATTCGAGAGGCCAGCCACTCTTCTAATCACACTCCAATCACAAAATAAGTCCTCCCCTATCCCAGCACACAGCAACGGCTAAAAAAGAGCCAAAAAGTAACCAGCACAGTCCCCAAAATAACGTTTAACAAAAGACAGGTCTAAAGCACCCTTAGAGCCACCTCTAATGCTCAGTAAGTATCCAAAACAGAATGAAACTTGAGGTCAACCCTCTGGTTAGCAGAAAGTGATTTTCCTCTTTCATGCATCTTGCCTAAGCTTCATGTATCAGATACTCTTTCCGTTCCTTTTTATAAGAGACATTTTTGGGGTATAGCTTGTTTCTATTTATAAGAGACACTTAGAAGTTGTCTCCAATTTTTTTTTCTAGAATTTTTATTTTACCCTTATTTAATTACTCATACTAATAGCATTGCATTTATTATCAAGGTAAATTGTCAAGGAAACTTTTTTCCTATTTGTTAACTTTCCCTCTTTTACTCACACCCTCTCTCCACAAATAAGGATATTTTTGAAAAATGAGTTACATTTTTTACATATTTATTATCTCTAACTAATTTTAATTAATTTTTTTATCGAAGTGATTCAGTCATATAGAGGGAATACATTTTTGGTGCTTGGTGTCTGAGTTATGTGGCAAGAGAGTTTGTAGCGCAAATACTATTTTCCTGAACATTTATTATTGATTTTATTGTTATTTGCACTAGTAAAATATTGTTATGATCTTCATTTGTCCGTCTATTCTACACCTACCCCCAGGCTTCATTTGTAAGGTCTAATTAGATCTCTTTAAATTTCGAATTTAATTTTTAAAAAAAATATTTATATTGTGGTAGTCACAAATCTCGAAATTGATATATTTTATAATACGATCCAGTTATTATTATAAAAAAATGTTTCAAAATTGATAAAAAAAAAAGATTAAATTTGTCCTTGTAAAAAATTTCTCATCTCTATATTTACAAATTATTCTTGCCCCTCTTTTCTCATGGGAATTAAATAGGAGTATAATTTGAAAATAATTATTAATACTTCTTAAAAGATTTATATTTAGAACTAAAAATTTTTTAATCTGAGAGACTTATAATAAAAATTAGAGTGGTACATGGATTGAGTAAAATGCACCATGCATTTTTCCCTACCATTTTATAGCATTTTATAGCAGAATTCCCTTTCCTTCCTGTTTAGGAGATAGTATTAGAAAAATTTTATGGGTTGTCAATAGTATCGTTTTTTAAGGGAAAATGGATCTACCAGTCTTTATACTTGCATCAGATTTTGAATCAAGTCCTAAATTTTATTTTATCAAGTCCTCCAATTTTACCATGATCTAGGTGTTGATCCATCTGTTAATAAATCGGTGAACACCGTTAACTTATACCCGAAGATCAATCACATTGAAGACGCTACACGGACAAATTTTTTTCCATATCAATTTTCTCTCTCTTCCTTTCCCTGACTCGCTTCTCTCTTTCTTTTTTCCATCTTTCTCATCTCAATCATCCCTGTTTATATAGTTTCCGTGTTGGTGTCAGTTTGGTTTTTCTGAAACTCATTCACTTGCTTCCTTCCCTCTCGCATGCATCTCACCGACGGCTAAAACTCATCTTTGCTTTCTCTTCATAAAGGTGGGCGGTTTCAGCTTGTTCTTCGAATCAGGTGGTCGGCCTCGAGGTCAGCGAGTTTTGACTTCCGACTTCAATGGCACCTTCTTTAGGTTCATCTCTATCATCATCTTTGTCTCTGTTGTTGTCGTCGCCATTGTTCTTCCAACTGCTTTCTTTGATAGAGAGGTCGGTGCTATGTTGTTTGTTCACTGCCGCCAGGTCTACTCCCAGCAACCCATCCTGTTGATCGATCCACCAAGGAATAGCCATAATTGCTAGTTGACAAAGAAAGAGGTTAAGGTAATTGAAAGGAACAAAGAAGATGATGGATCAGAGCCAAGAAATTATGATCAAAAGCTTATATTGTTTGTACCAGAGTATGAAAATGGGAACATCTCTCTCTTTTTTTTTGGTTGTGCACCTGTTTACTGGAGTTTTGCCTCGACTACATCTTGATCCGACCTGCTTCGCGTACCTGACTATGGTGGGTGAGTCTCCCAACAGGAATTTTCTGCGTACGTCAAGGCTCAAACTCGAGATCGAATCATCTCTTTTATCTAATAGTAATTATGCTTCTTCACAATACTGAGTTTGAAGAGCTCAAGAAGAATGGAGATGATGGAGATGAAGAGGCCGATGCCTATTATGGAGAATAGAATGAAAGAGAAGCGTGGAGAGAGATAAACATGAGCTTTTATCATGAGAGAGAGAGTGGTTCTAGAAAAATTTGTCATGCAACGGCTACAATGTGATCCTCTGTGTATACAGTAAGGACGTTCAATGATTTATTAACGGAAGGAGAAGCACAATGTGATAAACTTGGAGGACCTAATAAAAAGAAAAACAATTAGAGGGACCTAATTCAAAATCAGATGAAAGGATATGGACTGGCAGATCCATTTTCTTTTTTTTTTTTATAAATTATATACACACTTTAGTATTACTGATAGATGATACTCGTATTATATATAAGATCTATTATCTCCTTGATCTAGCATTCAAGTCAACGCTCCACTCCCAAGTTTTCCATATTCTCTTTCAGGCTCTTCCTTATTCTTCTCGTGAAAATAAATAGACTTTTTCATAGATTCCGATTTGGGAATCGCACGCCACACAATAATCCACTCATTTTGCCCTAATTTCTTGCGAATTTTCTCTCAACTCCGTGTTGATTGCTTCGCTGCCCAGAAATGCTGCAACTTCTGTTCGCAGTTGCCTTCTCCGCCGTGCCTCTCACCCTCTACATCCCTCCTGTCCGAAGCTTCAATCTCTTCGTTCAGACCATCGAAGACTTCTTGCGACAGATCGCCGTCTACACCCTTAGAGCCTATCCTCGCGTGAGATTCGCCCTCTCGCGCATCTTCAATTCCTTCGTCCGCCCAACCAGGTAGATTCTTTCTAACCTTCCTGCTTCCTCTCGCTGTAAAATCGTCTGGCTTTTCGGGCTGATCATTGATCTTATGATTGGATCGATCTTCAAGAAATCTGGACATTTTTTTGTTTTCAGATTTGCAATTGTGCTGAATAGTCTTCGCTTGTAATTAAATATTTGTAAGAGTTGATCCTTTAGTTATTCTGGACTGCTATTTGTCAATCAATTTGTGAGAATATCAGCTTCACAGCTTAAATGGCGTTCTTGCGCATATTCAGAGGTGACTGCTGTTTCTTTAACGATCATTTGAATCTGCTTAATTGAAAATCTTAGCAGTTTTTAGTTTTCAGAGAGAAATCTCATCGATATCTTCCTGTACTTCTGTTCAATTCCATGTATTTTCACTTGATCGACTTCTAAGATACCAATATAAAATAAATCGAATAAAAGTTTAGGATTGATTCGATTCCCTGGAATCTGGGGGGCCGAAGAAGCCCTAATCGATCACTCTTTAACCATTTATCATTCTTAATATTTGTCCCTTTTTGTTATGAGAGGATAGCGATAAATACGGAATTTAGTCATATTAGCAGGGGCGATTGTTGGCATTATCTCGACAGACTCGTTAAAAAACCCGGAACCAGTTTAATGAGCACGTCATCGCTGGGGTGAGATAATTCCAACAGTTTCAACTTTCAACTGTTGAGATTTAAAAATTTTAATTAAGAATTTATTAAAAAATTACAGTTAACAAATTATTTTTACTTTAGATTCTGTGATATTAGAATATTTTTTTAAAAAAATAAAAGTAAAAATAATCTGAACCATTTAAATTAGATATGGATAGGGAGCAAATGGGCTCTTGATACTCAGTTAACACATAAATTCGTTCACAAACAATAGGTTAATTGTGATATATTTTATTTTTTTATATTATTTTGTGGATATTGGTATTAGTTTTGGGATTTGTATTTGTCTCTTTTAACATAAATTTATCCTATTGAATTTGAATTCAATATTTAAAGAGTCTAATAAAATTTTATACTATTAGACTAATTCTATATTAATAATTATGATATTATTTTATAATCTCCTAAATATTTAAACAAATCTTTGAATAGACATCGTGTACTTGAAATTTATTAAGAAAATCATCAGAAAATTTATTCATTTGTGCATATTTTACTTTAATTATATGTTCTCATAAAAATATACAACAATTTTAGTCAGAACTACAATACATTGGATTGATTCCGTATTTATTGTTTGAATAAGAAAAATGGCAATCTAGTTTTTTAATAGTCACAAAAAACTATGCATAACGTATTTAAAAATAATAAATTGAATGTGAAAAAGAAAAACTAATTTTACATATGATCACATTTTTTAAGTTATCTGCCCAGACAGATAATCATATATAGATAGATGAACAGTGAAGTGAGAAAATGGTGGGCGTGGATCTTTCTGAGAAAGAATGGGAGATTGTTAGGAACATGAAGTCTTCGAATACAAATTCTCTTCGGGGCATGTTTGTTCAATGTCCCCACCACTTGCACAACTAACTCATTAAACATTGATGAAGCTCGAAAACCTTACACGTTATTACGCTATATTCCAACCATGTCACGTTTTCTTTTCTTTTTTTCCGTACAATTCAAAATAGTAACGTAAGGAGCTTCGCTAGCCAAATCAGATCATAACGCATAGCTATTTTTTTCGGCCACGATTTATTTGGGGAAATTATAAGCATGAAACAAAAAATTGGAGTTCTTTTTTTTTCAATAGGCACAAATATTCTCTTATTTGAAGCTACTATATTCTAAATACTATCGAATACTAAATATAAATATTTATAATAATAAAGATTTAAATTTTGATTTATTATAAAATTAGAATTCAAAAAAGTTCAATTTGTTTAGTAAAAAAAGTTAATACCAAATCTTTCGATGCTGAAGTATAAGATGATAAATAATGAATTTAAAAATTAAATTGTGATGAGATGGTAATTTGGTATTAACCTTCTTATTACGAGGTCATTAGTTTTCATTCTCCCCAAAAATTTTAAACTCAGCCCAATCACGAAAGCCTTTTCATTCTGTAGTTTGCTCCTCCCCGGATTTATAATCATCACTGCAATGGCCATGATAAAACATGGAATATGGAAGCTTCACGGTATAAAATATATAAAAAAATAATTCAAAATATCAAAATAGCAGACAGGGGAAGCATGGGATATGGGTGAAGATGGTCCCGTGAATGAGGCTCAGAGTGACAAAGAAAACATGTGAAATAGAAATATTGCTCGTGAAACCAGAAAATGTTGAGGTGCCCTTTCTTCATTATCATCATTCTTCTTTTTCGCACTCCACCATTTCAACTCCTAATCTTATATTCCCACACTCCATTCAATGCACTCACTCCATCATATCTTAAATTTTATATATTAATAATTAACTTAACTAATTTTTTTAATCATCACAAATTATTAGTTAATTAAATTTTATATTTAAGAGCAGAGGAAATGGCATTTCAAATACCCCCTCGTTGTTTATTGCCCCTTAGTAACCTTTAAACTTACACATGCAGTTGCAGATAATTTGATTTTTTACTGGTGACATTAGATAAACAACTCAAAATTTCCTTCAAAGGTAGCTACCAGTTATCACAAACTAATCATAATTCTTTAGGTTCAAGCTTTAAGCATCGTTGAGAAAAAACATACTTTAGAGAAACTCAATTCTCAACTGTGAATTCATGTGGGCTATCTAAGCTACGACGATATTGTTGACCTGTAATTTAAGGAAATGATCAGACTATGCATATCATCAAACAGGTGCTGGAAGCTTGTAGTTTCATACAAACGAAGGCCATTTTCAGGCCAAAATAAAACCCCATTATTTATTAATTCAAGATTTGAAACTTTCTGACTCAAGCCTCACTAACGGTCACATGAGCTTTGTTACTACTTCTCTTAACGTGACAACATTTATAATGAACTCCTCTCCCGCTCCCTACAAATCGCGCGCCTTTCTTGCTCTCTTTAGTCAGTTCTAAGTATCACAAATAACAGATACCCTCATAACCTATCCTTATTCTTCAGCTCTACTCAAAATCAACCATGGATTCTTGCAGAAAGTCTCCATTAAAGCCATGGAAGAAAGGGCCAAGCAGGGGCAAAGGTGGCCCTCAGAATGCGATGTGCGAGTATCGAGGCGTTCGTCAGAGAACGTGGGGAAAATGGGTTGCTGAGATTAGAGAGCCAAAGAAGAGAACCAGGCTGTGGCTTGGTTCTTTTGCCACAGCTGAAGAAGCTGCCATGGCTTATGATGAAGCTGCAAGGAGACTCTATGGTCCAGATGCTTACCTTAATCTTCCCCACCTTCAACCCACCTCCAGCTCCACCATCAAATCTCAAAAGTTCAAATGGTTTCCTTCCAAGAATTTCATTTCAATGTTCCCTTCTTATGGATTGCTCAACGTTAATGCTCAACCTAGTGTTCATGTAATCCACCAGAAGCTGCAACAACTCAAGCAGAATGGGGTTCCCAGACACACTCCCTCTAGTTCATCCTGTGATCCAAAAGCTGAAGTTCAGATTATAGGAAGCAAACATAATGCAGACAATCCTCCAGACGAAAAAGAAGCTAAAACATCATCAGAAAGGATGTTTAGTGATATTCAGGACAAACCCCAGATTGACCTCCATGAGTTTCTTCAACAGATGGGAGTACTGAAGGATGAACAGACGGGAAGTTCCACAAAATCTGAAGCTTTATCAAATGATTTCAGTGATAATTTTGGAGAGTGTTCTGACAAGAGTTTCAATTGGGAGGAATTAATGGAGATGCATCCAGTTGTAGATAATCAGGGTTCAGAGGCAACCCAATTTCAAGCATATGACATAAATGAAGAGCTTACTTTCGCCACTTCGATTTGGAACTTCTAAGAGAATCGGCCAGTCTTTTTTCTTTTTCAAGAAATAGAACTACTTTGCCTAGCTTGTAGTGGAGTTGAAATATAGTGAAATATCAGTAGTTAGTATTCAGTAGGAAAGCTAGTATATAAATGAGATGTTTCTGGTTCTACTACCACTATTCATTCACAGAATTCCAGTATATTAGAAGATACGAAGCATGGACATTGATGTGGATACAGTACAACTTACAAGATTAGTATTCGTTTCTTGATGGGCATAGATGTAGGGCTGAACACTAATCTTCGGACACAACAGCTCATTTCTAGCGTTCTTTTTGACATAAATATTACCCCCCCCCCCCCCCAATAGTACCAGAAAATGGATAGACAAGGCTACTGATAACGTATTTTGTCTTTTTATTATGTTATTTTTGTGACTGAGAAAACAAAAGTTTAGAGTTCTAAAATTTGTTTACCTCCACTTTTGAGGAGTCTTAAGAGTCAAACTTACATGACCATCATTTCATCAAATGGTTAGTGATAAAAGCCTGATTGATAGCTAAAAGGTGCAGACAAGAAAAACTCCAGTAGCATAATCATATGAAGCAATGATTAAAAGAGATCGCTATAGATCTGCTAATAAGTCCTTTCTCCCCCCAAAGGCTATGCACATTAATTGCTAATGCTTAAATATCATTAAATCAATGAATCTATCTATCATGAAAGCAGGGAACATTTCTTAACTTTCTAGCGTCCTTTGAGAGATGTGCATGGAAAGTAGTGTCCAACTGCAACGCATTGAGGCATTTATCAGTTTCGTTCAAGGAATGGCAGATGATAATATGCGGTTGTATATGGGCAAGATAGAAGTCTCCAAAAGTCACAGTCCCTTATTCCTCCCAATATGAATATCAAATGAACCAACATCAGCATAATTTGACAGATAGTTTTCAATGAACAAGAACACGTCTCATTAATTCATTCAATTCAAAAATTGGTTCTAACTTCAACAATCACACGGCACAAAATTATCAGATGGCACAGGATAAGAATGGTGAAGACTAGAAGTAGAAGGTTATTTCCACTTGATTACTTAAGCTGCAAATACTTAAAAAACAGAACATGAATGAATTAATCAGAGTTACCTGTAATTGAGACAAGTTGTTCCAGGGAGACATAACCGTCTCTTCCTAGTGCCTGGAAAGCTCAGAATGTCAGGAACAGTCGATAGAAACATCAAACAAGGCTGCGCCAACAAATTGCTCTACAATTAGAGTTTTGTCTTTCTAGTCTCTCTCTCTCTCTCTTCCCCTAAAAATTATGTTATATATATAGATGAAAAGTACTAGTTAACAATTAGCAGATATTGAAGTCTTGATATGGAATTCAGTTTGTTAGTATTTAAATGATGTTACACTCTAGAATTCAGAGAAACAAAAATATTCCACTCTTGAGAATTATGTGAATGATAAAAATAATTGAAATACTACAACCAGATGCTTTCTTTTTGCTCTGGCCTATAGCAACATGGACGTCATATAAGAAATTAGGGAAGAAAGAATTTTCAACTTATTTAAAAATGAAGGCACCGCGTGAAGGCCCAACATCAATGTAATGAATGGGTAAAGCAGCAAGTTCTTCAATCCTTTCCACATAATGGCGTGCAGCTCTTGGAAGCTCAGAACACTAGTTTCTGGTGGAAAAAATATCACACTACCATCCTGGAGGTGCTTCATACTCTATCTACAACATACAATTGTTACCCAAACCAGAAAGTTCTTACATACAAGTCCAAGTATTATTGCTGATGGACTACATAATAAATACATTAAGCAGAAGATCCTTACTTCATGCTTGTTCTCATCCAAATCTTCCACAGTTAGCTGAAATAAATAGATGCAAGTCTACTACCAAAAACTGTCTTGTTCTTGTCGCTATAGGCACATGGAAGTCATATAGGAAATTGGCGACAAATTATGGCCAACTTATTTGTAAATGAGAGCATCACGCCCAGGTCCCACACCAATGTAGTGAATTGGCAGACCAAGGAGTTCTTCTATTCTTTCCACATAATGGCGTGCAGCTCTTGGTAGTTCAGAATACTTTCTGATGGATGAAATATCACACTTCCACCCCGGAAGTACCTCATACTCCACCTGCAACATATAAATCTCATATCAAAATTACTTTGAAATTACAGAATTCTCATGCAACTGAGTTCATTGTCGTTAATGGAAGTTTACCTTCAATTGGTCTAGAAGACGGAGATCTGAAGGGAATGACTTGATTGGTGTACCATCAACGTGTTTATAAGACCCACCCAATTTAATTTCATCAAATTCTGACAAAACATCCAGCTTGGTGAGATTGAGTGATGAAAACCCATTGATCTGACAGCAATATCTTAATGCAACTATATCAAGCCAACCACAGCGTCTGGGACGACCAGTAGTTGTGCCAAACTCCTGCCCAGCAAATCTAAGGAGATCACCCTCCTGACCCAAGATTTCAGTGGGAAAAGGCCCAGAACCAACCCTTGTAGTGTATGCTTTAACCTGCAAAGTAAAATAATGTTAAAAAAGTATTGTGTACATCCTAGTAAATGATAGAGTACTAGATACATATTTCGGTTCCTAACATTAGAGCTCTGTTCAAATGAACTTCGATAATACTATTTGGCCAAATCTTGTTAAGAGTTCTTAAAGTGGACATAGAAAGAGAAAACACCACAAAATTCTCATTGATTGATTGATTGGTTAATATTAAGTCAGATAAGATCATCAACAACTACAATGAAACAAAATAAAAACTAAAAAATCCAAATAATCACGTACCACACCAATTAGATCACCAATAACTCTTGGAGCAATACCTAGACCAGTACAAATCCCACCTGCTGATGGACTGGATGAAGTTACAAAGGGATAGGTTCCAAAATCAATGTCCAACATTGTTGCTTGACCCCCTTCAACAAGAACCTTCTTCTTTTGTGATATAGCTTCATTCATGAAATGTACAGTATCAGCAATGAAGGGTTCCAATCTCTCAGCATATCTCTTGTACCTTTCAACTTCTTCCCTGAGCATGTCTGGACTATAGTTAAAATCTTTGAATCTTAATGCCGCATCTGATAACAAAAGATCAAGCTTCTGAGGAAAAGTATCCATGTACTTCAAATCACTTACTCTAATGCCATTACGGACAACCTTGCTAGAATAACAGGGTCCAATGCCTCTCTTGGTAGTTCCAATAAAAGATTTAGCAAGCTCAGCCTCTCTTAGTCCATCAACTACTTGGTGAAAATCAAACAACAAGTGAGCACGATCAGATATCAGTATCCTTCCCTTGCAAGAGACCCCATTGGATTCTAAGCCATCAATCTCTTTAAAAAACTGTGGCAGATGCACTACAACCCCATTCCCAATAACACACGATGTATCCTCATTAAGTATACCAGAAGGAACAAGATGAAGACCAAATTTTTTTCCTTCGGCGTTATAAATGGTATGCCCAGCATTAGCTCCACCCTGATGACGTATAATAATTACATATCATCGAGGGAAAATAACTTGCAATTTAATTCTACAAAAAAGCATGAGAATTAAGAGGGTATGAAAGTGGCTAAAAGAAGGAAGTAAGAGTACCCCACCACTTAATAACCAGGTTAATCAAACAATGTGTCCATTGTCCTACTAATTTAAATTTAAAGTCTCTTAACGACAAATTATGAGGGTGGCCCGATCTTCCTGACATAGGTTGAAGGATAATTGGACTAATTAATGCAAAAAACCCATAAACATTATAGGGAATATGACTTACTAGTTAAACAACGCACCCAACCACAAACTTAAAGGAATCAATCCATATAGGGTAGATTGGCAAAGTAAGATTTTCCAAGAGCAAAGAGAGTTAATCTCACACGACTATAGAAAACACTCAAATATTTATATTAATGTCCAAATTCCCTCTCCATTAACAGAATGTTCACTACACTGCAGCAACTACCTGCATTTATGATCACACTCCTTGTAAACACATGGAATAAATTCTCTTCTTTCTTGTCCTCTTTGGTTATAAATTGGCTACTAAAAATCCTCCTAATCATGATGAAAAGGAAATAATTGTATTTTTTTTTTAAAAAAGAAACTACTGCAAATGAGTTCTTTAATTCCTTTCATTCATGACAACATTGGTATGTTAGATTTACGCCAATCTTCTTCAAAGACCCTGATTTGGTGCTACCAAGGACAATAATCCACGGTTGTGCTTACTATTCCTATGAGGCTATGAACTACAAATGCGTAATGAAACTCGAAGCTCATATCATAATAACACATGCATACTGTCATTATGATACTTGATCTTCTACTCTATTGTTATGAAAGACAGAATCGCTTGAAAAGATTGAGCTTGCCGTACTTGTACTATCATCATCCTTAAAGCATTGGCTTCATCGTTAAGATTTGAAGAAACCATACTATTATCATCATAATAAATCTTACTAGTACTATCATCATAACAAATCTTACTAATCTTACTAGTACAAGGTTTTGGAATCTTTGGCTAATCGATATGGGGCAGCTTCTGCTTGTGCACTTTTTGTTTGAAAGGAACATGAGCGTTCACAGACAAGATATCACAAAAAGATCAGCCAAAGATTTCAAAAGTCAAAACACAATACCAATAAGATTCATCATAGTGATAACAATGTGATTTCTTTTAATCCTAACGATAAATCCAATGTTGTGATGGAGATCAAGCACCACAACGACGTGGTCCAAGTGGAGCAACCTCACCATCTACATGCGATTGTCTCTGCATGGTTATGGAGAAGATCAAGCACCACAACGACGTTATGTGTATTAATTACAATTTGAGCCTCAAGTATCATTATGCAATTGGAAGTCACGGGAGTAGCAAGCACAACAGGCCCTTGCTAGCACCAAACCAAGGCCTTCAAAGAAGTTTGAAACTATTTGGTATTTATCTTAAGTACCGAGATCCTCAAGAATGAATGGAGTTTAAAACTCACATGCAGTCATTTTCTTCTAGGAATTAGATTATTTTCCTTTTAATGATGATTAGGAATGTTTTTGGTACCTAGCTGATAGTTGAAGAGCACAAGCAAAACAAGAAATGTTTCCATACAAGTTGTCAATTTCAAGGACATGATCGTAGATTAAGTTGCTACAATGTGGCAATCGACGAGTTAGTCGAGAGAGTTGACGATAATTAAATAATTTGAGATCATCTTTTGTTTTTTAGTTTTATACTCTTCTAAAACCTTGCTTTACCAATCTACTGTGTTAGCTTGGTTATTCAAATTTACAAAGCTTCCAATTCGTGCCTAAAACCCAACCCAAGCTTTAGAATGGAGGAAGAGATGAATCTTGAGAGATATTGGCCCAACATGCAGAGCTAAGTCACCATCCTGAAGGAAGGATTGGGGAAATTGAACTTAGACAGTTAAGGATAACAAAGCTGGATGAGGTAAGCGGATGAGCGGCTTGTCACGTGGCCATTACCCTCTCCCCATAAAACCGGTTCGTACAGGGTGTGCAGCGCCACGCTTATATAGCCCAGGACCCTTCCACACCTATCCGATGTGGGACTCCAACAGTCACCCATGACATTCTCCCCCACCCAATCCTGTGACGCCCTCGTCACAGTGGGGCCCCCTGCCTACCCCACACCTTCGAAGGTCCCCGCACCTCGAGGGGCGCTTGGCGGGACATCGGAGTCGGAGCGGGTCGGCTCTGATACCACTTGTCACGTGGCCATTACCCTCTCCCCATAAAACCGGTTCGTACAGGGTGTACAGCGCCACGCTTATATAGCCCAGGACCCTTCCACACCTATCCGATGTGGGACTCCAACAGTCACCCATGACAGCCTGCTGTCACAATATCGGGTCATGCATGGTGATTACGGCAGAGTTGTGGGATTGCTCTAATGAACTACTGCTCTGTTAGGAGCAATGTATTAAGAAAAAACTAGAGGTTGATAATGACTCTCCGGTCCTAGTTAAAGCCATCATACAAACAAACAAAGCCTTCTACTAAAAGTCAAGAATTTCTAATGACTGAACCAGAACTCAGTCTCCCTTCAGCCAGAATCTGAGACTTGAGCAGAATCCATCTCAAATAAGCTTTGTCAATAACCGCTCAAGTTTCATCCAACCAGATATCTTTTCCGAAAGAAAAAAAAAACAACGGCAAGGCAAAGTGTGTTCATTACTTGACAACGAGCAACGATATCGAAGTGGCGGGCTAGGATATCCACGAGCTTGCCTTTACCTTCATCGCCCCACTGGCTACCTAAAACACCGGATACCTGACTGAGGGACCCAATTCGACTCAGCGCATCAACAGTGGAAGAAGAATCAGCCGAGCTGGGATTGGAAGGAGCGGACACCGAGGGCTTTGCAGAGCAAAGGACAATGCTCCGGCGAGGAATAGGAGGCCTGCGGTGGATTTCGCGGGCCCTGCGAGAGGTGGAGACAGTTAAGGGATCGAGTGTGAGGAGCGAGAGGCTCATTGCGAGGTGTGGAGGCAGTGACGACACTGATTTGATTATCGTAGATATAATAGACTTCGCCTCGAATTTTTTTTTCCCATTTTATATTATTGGCAATACTTTCCTTTTCCAGTTTCGAATCGGAATTGATCGCATTAATTTAGTTCCCACTGCGAGTTTAAAATTAGATTTATTGTTTTAAATTATGTTTGATTTGATACCCAATCCATCATATTTAATGTATATTTTATTATATCCAATTATATTTTTTGCAGTAAAAAATGTGAATCACATTTTTTAAACAGGAACAAATCGAGCTCCATAACAGAACTATTGGGATTTTGTATGGCCATTGATGATTGACTGCTCAGTGTAATTTATTCAATATTACCGCCAGTTGTTTAATATAAAGTATAATTGATTATAGTAAAATTAATCAGTCACCGTAAATTAATAGAATCCTAACACTAATGTTAGAATTATCATAAGGGTTAAGGTATGCCTATACTCTTCAAGTATTTTTTTGCATGCACTTATTGTCTTAAATTTTTTATAGTACAGTTTTAACTCTAAACTTATTTTTATGGTGCAATCTCATCAAATTTAAACAGAAATTTACTTTGACCTGTTAAAATACTGATTAAAAAAACATTTGACTAAAAATTATATATATGTGCTATCTTGAGTATGACTGTTTACATGGCAAACTTTAAGAGCATTTTCATCGTCTTCTTCCGAGTTTCAGGTGCAACCTTTATTCTCTTCGTTACCGTCGAAATTAAAGCTAAGTTTGAATCCCCCGTCCAAATCTAATGCAACAAGAGACCATAATGGATCATTGGAAATAAAGAGTAAAATTTGTCCTCTTTACCCTTGTCTCCCTAGTTCGTCCTCGGATGCGATGGTTCTTGAGAGGCGACCCTCCCTCTATTGTGCAAGGGTATTTAAGCGGCAACCTTCCCCTCTTGTGCGACGGTGCTTGACCGGTGACCCTTCCCTCTCCTACGATGATCATATGACAAAACCTTCTGCTAGCCATTTATAGGTGAAATTGCTCTGCACTTATGACATGGGGAATTGCGATTTTCTGATCATTTAGTCCTTCATAGTTTTTGTTCAACTATTTCTCCCAGCTAGTTTTCATATGAATTTATGCCGATTTTTTTATTGCGAGACTGATAGTTAAATTACTTTCCTTCTTTTTTCCCAGTTTTGAGTTAAGACCGATAGCTAATTACTTTGATTTGTGCATCTCCTTCTATCTAATCTCCCTTCTTATAACCCCTAGCAACGATCACATCTTCATCCTCCTCTTGTGACATCGTCGACGTGAGATGTGTGGGATCGATTGGCGATTTTGAATTTTCATTTTTGATGTTTTTGATATATGATTTTTCATTTTTTTGTTAGATTGTGCCACATAAGTAGTTTTACTCAAATGTCACCTAGACAATTTTTGGTAAAATATTTATTAAATTAGTATTTTAATAGTCAAAGTTCAAGCTTCTATTAGGGTTAGACGATATTACACTATAAAAATTAATTCAAAATTAAAATTATACTGTAAAAAATTTTAGGACACTGGATATATTAAAAAAAATACTTTAAGGTGTTAGATATATCTTAATTCTTTTCATAATTATGTATCTTTAATGTTGAAACATGTCACTGTTATTTACAGTTTAATATATATAAATACATATTTACATATTTCCAAAATTGCCATCTCATTTATACTCTAATCTATTAAAATACAACTCATCTAATTTAAATTATAGTTGCTACCCTATACCTTTTTGAAAAGAGAACAAAAATCTTTGACAATTAGAACAATAATAAATATAGATGAATTATTGATAATAAATAATAATAAGTAGTATATTTTGATTAGTCATAATACATATGAGATGTAATATGCAAGTATTTCTCTGTATCTGTTGAGATTTTCTTTTTCATAAAAACAACATCATACAAGTATGAATCAGGTGAGACTATTTTTTTTTATACAAAAGAATGAGCTCGACACTCATCTCCTACTAAGGTTAGGACACAGCCTCAGGGTTGAGAGAGAGCTTATAGAAAATTTATGAGATCGCCTATCAAAAGAGTCCTCATAATGACACTGAAAATCAAACTCTATTAACTAAACATGTTTGAAATTGGACTCTCTATGAGCTCAGATTCACAGGCTTAACTGTATTCTGGACGACACCAAGAGCCCGGCCCAATCATAGAAGCTTTCCCACCATATTGGGCCACAAAACCCAGCCCCATTATATTACATCTCAGCGTTCTGGACCCCACGAGTGCATCAGCCTAATAAACATCTAAAACTAGAATATACGTATTATTCTTTATATTTGTTCAAATTTTACTTTAATATTTTAAATATAAAAAACGTGATTATAATTTTTTAAATTTGATATTTTTAATTTTATTAATAAAAAATACTTACTTAATATATATGAAAATAAAAAATAAAAAATATTGGCTCAAATGATACATTAATTTTTAATTTAAAATATATTTGAAAAGAATAGTCGACAATTATAATTTTTTATATTTGTACATATTTTTGTATATGTAGAAGGTTAATTTTTAATTTTAAAATATACAAATAATTGTATTAAAAAATTAAAATTAAAATTGAGATATATTTTGCAATTAATTAATGAGGCATTATTTAAAATTATTTGATTGAGCACATTTTACTAGTGGAGTTAACATTATAACCACGTTTGGTACGCATTATTAGATTTTAATGAGGTGAGGTTGAGATTAAAATTATGAATGAGAATATACCTTTAAAATTATATTTGATATGAAATAATATTTTAAAAAAAATATTTTATTAGTTTTATTTTATAATTATCTATAAATTATAAAAATATCCTAGTACCACTTGCGTTGAACCTCGAAATTTAGGATCAGAGGGGAGGCTTTCGCCACAGAGTCAATAGAATTAGAGTGTGACGATGTTGAGGAGGGAGTCATGTTCGTGTTGTGCCTTGTAGTTGATGATGGGTGGATGATGAAGATGACATTGAAGGGGTGAATGAATAGAGTCGTGATAGGTGGACGGCAGGAGAGGAGATGAGGTCAGCTCTAGTTATGTGTGGCCACAGCTCCCGACTTATCGCGACTCTCCTTTTGCATAAGTTGTGTGTACAATGACTAAATGAATGATGAATGAAGGTGGAGATGAAGGCCTTTGGTAATGGCTGATAAAGGATGGTGATGGTAGTGTGGACAAAGGAGAGAAAAAGAATAAGGAAAAGAGAGAGAAATGCGTTGAAGGAGGAAAAAAAAAATATTTCTATCTTAAAATACTTTTATCGAATGAAAATAAAATATTAGAGGAGGTAATATAACCAATCACACTTGCGTTGTATTACCTAATTTTAAATTTTTTTTAATATTACATATTAAACAATCTAATTTAACCTATTTTTTATCTCTCTGTCAATCTCAAATCTTTAATACTCTTTACTAAACGTGACTAATAGGTTTAGAGAATTAACAGTATATTTTTTACGTACTAAAGTGAAATTTGATGAAATCTTAAATAAAAAAAGCCACACGTATTAATTTGATAAAGTATTAAAAATCAGACCAGACCGGTTAGGCAGGAAACCGGCTAACCGGTCAGTTTTCCGGTCTGGTTCACCACATGAACCGAAGAAAAAATGACCCAATGCAAACCGGAATAACTCGGTGTGACTCGGGAACCCGCTGGGTTGGGCGGGTTGCCCAAGTTAACTTTTAAAGATTTTCAAATGCCAAAAATGGAATCGGAGATGAAAGATCCGAACCACTAACAGAGATCTGGGTCAGTATCATAGAAGAAGAATGGGTAGAAGACGATAAAAGAAGAGAGAGATGGATACTGAGAGCAACGTTAACAGGGGCCGCTCGGTAGAGCTGGGGTTGCCAGATCTAAAGAAGGCGAGATGGAGATGACGTCGTCGAATCTGGAGATAAAGTTGCCCCTCAGTTGTTGTCAGTTGGGCCCATAAACTAAAAATCCATAACCCCAATTGCTACGGGAATACCATTTAGTTAGTTGACCCATGCCTGTTTAAACAGCATCAGTTAATCCTGTCTTTCATATTTCGCACCCCTACGGTGGACGGCGAAGAAAACCCTCTGGTTGAAGATTATTGAAACCAAAACAGAAGGACGAGTGGTCGCTGAGAACTGAAGTGAAATCTGATAGAAGATGAAAGTGAAGGAAGAGGGAAGGATGGAATGACGCAGAGAGAGAGAGAGCAGTTCCCCAACAATCAAGTCCACACCATTGAGACACGTAGTTCAAACTTCAAAGTCTCTTCGATCTGACTCTTTCGGTCTTTTGAGCCCTTCAAGGCACAACTCAAGTATGCTTTAAAATGTTTTTCTTGATAAATATAAATATATTTTGATTAAAATTAATTTTATTTGAGATTTTTATTACTAAATTCAAAAACTACTTTAAAATTAATGAAAAATATTTATATTTGAAAAATATGAATATTTTTTATATTTTTAATTAAATTATAATTGATATGATTTTGAGTTGACCCTGACATAACCTATTTACTTTTTTATTGTCTCGATAAATTTAATTATTAGTCTAATTTTTAATATTTATTGTTGATGCATTGATTTTTGTATTTGTAATATAATTCTATCTTATTTTTAGGTGAATAAACCAACTTTGTTGGTTGTAGTTTATTGTTTCCTTCTTTAATTACGACGTTGTTTGTTTTTCTAATGTATTTATGCTTCTAAACGTTGTGCTCCAATTTGGTCGGATCACTTGGTAGCTCTATACATATTGTTTTATTTTTTATTGAATATATTGTCCTTTATAAGAAAAATAGTAAGACGACATTGCCCCAACAAAGCCATCGCAATAGTTTACCTCCTATTACTAACAAAATTTAATATAATTAATAAATAATTATATTATTTAAATATAATATATTGAATTTAAATGAGACTACGTGTGAAACAAAATTTATAAAAAGAGGCTAAATTTATTTTAGTAAATTTTATATTTTAAGATGATTGATTTCTAAATTATTAATTATAGCATATTATTACGTTTTTTAAAAAGAAAAACTAAAGAAAAAAAGCTGACCTCATGTCTCGAGTGGACCCATCAAAGAGCGGACCACATGAATATCCTGGAAAACTTGATCCATTCCAAGCCCAGTCACTCGCCCGCAAACAGGACCATGCTTCTAATGGGCCGTAGAATTAATTAATAATTAGATAAGATATATGATTATTTAAAATATATTTAATTTTTAAAAATAAATTAGCGTTTCACTTTACTTGATATTAGTATGGTATAAAAAAAAAATTATTCTATCTTTATATCGTAGGTGAACCTAATTTTTTTTAATTTTTTTTATATATATATAAAAATATTCCAATCTATTTACTTATATATATATTGGAAATTAAAATTATGTCAGTTAACTTATAAATAGCATATTTTTCACTGCCTAATTCGGCTACTTGTACTTGTGAATATAATATATATTGATCATTTGAGTATTTATTTAAAGTTGAATATAATTGGACAGGAATATTATATCACATCACCATTTTTTAGATTGTAATATATTCCATTTAAAGGATATAGGATGACTTCCGAAATGAAATGGTAATAAGAAAGTTCGTTTAAGTTTTCTCATAAAATTAAATATTTTAACTATATTTACAAGAAAACAATTATTAAATAATTATACATAACATTAATAGGATTAAAATGAACTCAAAATGATACTGAAAAAAAAAAAGACCAGGTACTGATTCTAAATATAAAAATTAAACGATAATTTTATTTTAATTTGAAATATAAAATTTTAATTAATTTTATTTTTAAATTATATTTTTTTCTAAATCTTCACATGATCACATATATTTAAGAATTTATATTACTGATATTTTAAGTATATATGATTAAAATAAATATAATAATTATAAATAAATAATTTAATTAATTTATTTAAATTAATTAATAAATATTATATTAAAAATAAATATCAATAATTTATTATCAGAAATATTTAATTAAAAATGAAATAAATTGGGATAAAGCGAAAAAGTAAATGGTTATTTCTCTTTTTGACAAAGGAAATACAGGCCTGTTTGAAAACCTCTAAATTTAGGTTTTAAAAGGGTTTTTAGCTCAAATTTTAGTTTAATTTTTTTTTAAAATAAACATTCATATTTGTCCATAAGTATTTTTGGACTAAACTATGATTTAAAATTATAATTTTTAATAAGCTATTGAAATTAGCTTTTAGAACAGTAAAATAACTTATGACTATCCAATTATTATATCACCCCTATTTTTTCTTATACTCTCTATCCTCTATTATTTATTTTCTCTACCTTCTCTTCTCTCTCCTTTTCACCCTCTATTTTCTTTTTCCTCTCCCGTCTCTACCCTCTCTTATTTTTTTTCTACTATCTCTTCTCTCTCATATTAATCAAATTATATATTTTTTAATAATTTATTAATATAATTTTTTTTAAAAATAATTATCTAAATATTTATTTATTTAAAATTAATTTTTTTATAAAAACTATTTTTTATAAGCTGTACAAAGATTGGCGTATAGTAAAAACGCTCCGTTTCCAATTTCCCCGAATTGGTTAAAGGTTGATCGGTGTCAAATCACACTCAAACGCGCGTTTTTCTTGTAGTGTGTGAGGTTTCGCACTCGCGCAGTGAAAGAGCGAGACATCGATCAATTGCCAATGTCGCATAAGGCACGCAACTCTCGAAGCTAAATCATTCTCACCTTAATCCATATCTAATTACTCCTGCTTCGTTATTTATTGTTCTATCGCTCTCCGTGCTCCTTTCCTTTTTCTGAATCTCTCCTTTCTATCGGAAACCGGAGGCTGCGTGGCCATGGCTGTTGCGGCTGCAGCTGTCATCGTGCCATTGGGTCTGCTCTTCTTCGCCTCCGGCCTTGTTGTCAATCTCATTCAGGTTAACCCTCTTGATTTCCCGAATCTTCGAAGTCATTCATATTAACAATTTGTTTTTGTTTTTTTTAAGTTTCCCCCCTTTTTATTTGCTTTATTATTTGTTTCCTGGTAAATCTCTGCGCTGTTAACTTGCTTTATATACTTTATCTTGGCCGATCACGATGTTTTCCGTTTTAGCGGTATCAATGGAGTATGAACTTAGCTCGATGGGTTTGCTATTCCAGTATTTGTACGTTGCAGTGACTTTTCGAAGGGAAAAATGCTTTTATCTGAATTATTGAGGTTTTTTTTCCAGGAGTAGCCGTCGAGCTTGCGGGTAAATCTATCTATTGTTATACTTCGTTTAGTACCAGACCCCCCTCTCTCTGCTCCTATACCCTTCTCATCTCCGCTGGTATACGATACAAACATTCCTTGTGTTATCCTCCCCCTTTCTTAAACCGTAGTTTATTGACTGCTGGAGAACACTTAAGAAAAAAGTATCTCATGCTCTGCAACTTCTCCTTTGTTACCAATGTGCGAAAGAAGAGACTTGAGAGTTAAGCTATGGTTATAACTTTCAATTAATCACTCTAGGTTAGTGTAAGATTATCCACTGGTCTTAGGTTTTGTGTACCTCAAAACGTTCATAGCCATTGCTTATTTTAGATTTAGCTACTGAAAGATTTTGGCCACTATTAGCTCCTTACTCGAATTAGATTCAGTGTTGTAATAACACCTAAATCTTAATTACCATCCATCGCTGCCGACAAACTCAATTATGGACCTAGGAAATGCTGCTTATCAAAACGGTGCTTTGCTGCTTTATGGGCCTCCACCGTCCAAATGCAAAATGCCAGAAATCCTTTCAAATCCTGGTCGTATTCTTAAGTTCTCAGCATTTTCTGCTTTGATTAACCTACCTGTAAGGCTGTAACGCATACCATATCGTAATTAGCATCACTAAGCATATACATATGTTAGAAGACGGTTTCTCTCTCACACATTTTCTCTATATCTATCTATCTACGTGCCTTAAATTCAGAATTGGATATGGATGATAAATTTTGAATTCAATCTAACTGTTGAAGTGATGTGTATTTGGGGTTCACCCCTGTATCTGGGCTTATTGAGAGCATATGAAGTGAATTTCTGGCGATGCATAACATGAAGGAGATAGGGTAATACATTGGAATCATAGCATCAAATTGGTATCAGTATTTACAATAACTCCTAAAGGGAGGTCTTAAATTCACTTAACTGATTTTCATTTACTTAGAGCATATGGAACTCTTTGAATGTTCTGAAAACTCATTGCATAAATGGGAAGAAATCTCTAATGGTGTGCTGGAAGTGTTAGATGACAATTTCGTCAATCTGTTCACAATGAATGTAAACTAAATGCACAAAGATAAGATTTCTGTTCTTCTCTTGCTTGAATAAAAGTTTAAATATTTTTAGAGAATATCCGAAATGTTAATCATAAAGTGAAAAAAATGTAAGAAAGAGTTTGAGTTTCTTTCAGCGGATAATCAATTTGACCTATTGATTACTCTTGTCTCAGGCAATATGCTATGTACTTGTACGGCCTCTGTCAAGGAATTTGTATAGACGGATCAATAGGGTAGTAGCAGAATTGTTGTGGCTGGAACTCATATGGCTGATTGATTGGTGGGCTGGAGTTGAGGTATTTAACCAGTTCTCACTCTCTACTCTCTGATGCTGACAATTTCAACTGTCTATTCACCAGTTAGATTCTTGCTCTGTTCTTTTGTTTGCCTTTTGTGTTAGTCCATATTCCAGACATGGCATTGGGATTGTTGTAATTATTTAATGAGTCAATCACATTTGTCCCTGATCATCACTACCTTCTCCGTGGAAGTAGGGTGTAATAGTGAGATCGTGGGTCTGCATAGCAGTACCAATCCAATAAATAAAACATTATTGCTTGTGGCCAATTCTTGAATAATGTGAGTCAATCTAGGCCTTTCTGCGAGTTTTGCAATTGAACCCAAATTATTGGGCCATGGAAAGATTTAGGAACTTTTCACAGTGGTGCTTCTCTTGAAGTTACTTTCCTTAAATGGAAGCTGAATTGTTTAGGTGGATAATGGATATTCTTTTATTCTTGATTTATGAAATTTAAGGAACAATCTAACCATTCTGATGCTTGTGGCGAATGTGAAAACCTGATTTTAATAAAGAAAAGAATTTTGAATGTAAAAGACATGATATCTGAGCTGCAATTTAATGACTTGTTTGGCATGTCTCCAGGTCCAACTATTTACGGATCGTGAAACATTTCGTTTAATGGGTAAGTCTCTTGTTGACCAGGTACCACCCCCATCCCCAGAGGTGCCTGTACTCGTTTTTCTTGTGTTGTGCGTGCGAGAACTTGTTTTGTAATGAAAAAGGAAATACTTATGTGCCAAAAAATTGTTTGCATCTAAATAATATGATTCTGTTGTGGATTTTCCAGGTAAAGAGCATGCGCTTGTCATATCCAATCACAGAAGTGATATTGATTGGCTTGTTGGATGGGTTTTAGCTGAGGTGTGATCATTTTTATATCTACAATGCTAGAAAATTAGCTCATCTTCAAATGCATTTCTTCTGACTAATATACATATATGCTATTTGGTGGGCATGTTATGTCTATGTGACCTATCTGGTTTGATTTTTGTACTTCAACTGGTGATTGATTTTTTAATGTCATTATTTAACAGCGTTCAGGTTGCCTTGGCAGCACTCTGGCTGTGATGAAGAAATCTTCAAAACGTCTTCCGGTATGTTTTGTGCTCAAATGTTTTTCAAATGACAAGATGGAAGGTTCTTATCATTTACTGGTTATGGTTTAGACATAACTGATGATATATAATATTTGATACGTTGAATTAAAAAATATATAAATAGTATAAAATTTGATATGTTGGATAAAAACAATACATAAATAATGTAAATTTTGATATTTTGAATTAAAAATATATAAATATTTGTGTATTTATGTATAATAGAAAATTTGACATATCAAATAAAAAAATATTAATTAATAATATTACATGAATAATTGTGCTACCGATGAAGTACAATTTGGTCTCTTCAAATCAATATGATCTCCTGAAGATGTTACAGTTACAGTCGAGGATAGATATCCATGGCCACGACATCCTCAAACAACAGAGTTAGCTCGTGGGCAACGTGAAGTCCTTTATATCTAAGTTTCCTGTATTCTGTATTCTCCTGCATGCATGCTGCAACTAAACAGCATGATATATTTAAAAAGAAGAATATTGAACATACAACTTCCCATCTATACGTGGAAGTTTTCTTTTAATAGCATCATTCAATATCACCCATCGTAAATGAAGTAGCAAAATTGACTGAGTACTCTGCTCTAGCATCCTGACTGTTTTGGCAAGACTAGATCAGTTTTAAAAAATTCTGGATTGAATCTTATACGGATTTGCGTGATGTGTTATATATGTTTGAAGGATTTATTCTACACACACACTAACTAAATGCTAGTTACTGTGACCTTGCATATCTGATGACTGTAACACCCTGAATTCTCTTATACATTTGACTCATGTTCATGTCTTCAGAATGACAATTGTGTAACCATTCTTTTATTTGCCTTTTTAATGTATTGTAAACATATTGAATGCATTTATTAGGCTTCAAGAAACAGAAAAAAAGTTTCTCATTAGTTGGAATTATTTCAAATTATTCATGCTTCCGAATATAAAGCATTAGCAATTTCTTGCTATGATATGTCATTAATACCTTCAATTCTGATATAACTGTTAATTTCTACATAGGTCATTGGCTGGTCCATGTGGTTCTCTGAGTATCTTTTTCTGGAGAGAAGTTGGGGCAAGGATGAAAGGACATTAAAGGTACGTGTTACTAAAATATCATTAATTATACTTTTTAATGTAGACTTACTCATAAATCATACCTATTCACCAAGATATTAAAACTGTTGTAAAAGTTCTTTCTTTTTTGTGTGTATGCCTTTTTTAACTACACTTGTGAATCTCAATTGAATCTTGTGATACTGTATGTGCAGTCAGGTCTTGAACGACTTAGAGATTTCCCCCTTCCCTTTTGGTTGGCTCTCTTTGTAGAAGGAACTCGTTTCACACATGCAAAACTATTAGCTGCTCAGGAATATGCAACCTCAACAGGATTGCCGGTTCCTAGAAATGTTTTGATTCCTCGAACAAAGGTGAATTTCAAACCCTGTTATATTCTCTTATCCCCTGCCACCCCAACCCTGGGGTCTGATTTTCTTTCCTTGGATTGGGAACCAATTTGCAAGAATCAAGTAACGTCAATATTCATATAATATACAGGTGGATTGTCGTGTTACCTAGGTGGGTACTACTAGGCTCATAGAACATTTTTCATGGATTTGTGAATTGATTTGAGGACTTTGAAAAGCTTGACCTACAGACATATCTGAAGACAAGTTACATCAATCCATGCGGATGTATTTAATGTATAACCAAGTTGGATTCATTTTTGTGGAAGATGCTTTATGGTTTAGTCAACCTGGTGAATCTGATCAATTGCAAAATTTCAAATCTGTGTTATAAAAGTTAAAATTCTTTGGGAGTAGTATTTAAATTCTTTTTTCTTTACTAAAAGATATTTATTTAAGGGACCTTGCCTCCTTGTGTAGGCGGTGTAATTGGTTAACCTGTCTTTTTGCCCTGTAATGACAAGTCAAAATTGGAAGAGAAGAGAGAGAAGAGTGTGAAAAGCTGAGTTTCTGGTTTATCTGGGCTGGTTAGTTCTGTCTGTTACGTTTTGACGTGGCACATTTCTGTGAGACCCATATTACTTGTTATTATTATGTAAATTGACATGTTTTTGGATCCATGAACATTGTGTTTCCTCAAGCTTAATTGAGATATTGTCTTGATTTTGCTTACTTCTTTGTTCTAAATCTAAACAAGTGATATGTTCAATCTGACTAACTGTATGTCTGGTGCTAGCTTACTAGGGCTTCATTGCTCTTCTTTGTGGCTTGCATATAATTATTTAGTCCATTATTTTGCATTCAGGGCTTTGTTTCTGCAGTAAGTCATATGCGCTCATTTGTTCCTGCCATTTATGATGTGACGGTGGCTATCCCTAAAAGTTCACCAGCTCCTACAATGCTAAGGCTCTTCAAGGGGCAACCTTCAGTGGTAAAGCCATCAAAGCTGGGTTTTAGAGTCTAAATTCTCCCCTCCTCCTTTTCTCTTCCACCATATTTATAATCAATCGTGATTGACTATTAAGGTCTCTTTAGATATTTCTCGTTAAGCCAATCAAAGCTCCCAATTTTCACCTGTCAGGTGCATGTGCATATCAAACGTCATTTAATGGAGGAAATGCCTGAAACAGAGGAGGCTGTTGCACAGTGGTGTCGAGATGTATTTGTGGCTAAGGTGCGTGTTGAAATTGAGCTTAAAAAATTTTGTGACAAAATCGCCCGTATCAATTTGTGAACTTATTCCTCTCGTTTTGTTGCATACTTCTCTTTGCTCATTCATGGCGTGCGACCGCTTTCCTGTCTCATTCATTTTGCTTGTTTTTCCCTGGGCGCAACAGGATGCATTGTTAGACGGACATATAGCTGAGGATACCTTTCCTGATCAAGAGCTGCAAAATACTGGCAGACCATTAAAGTCTCTTCTGGTAATATGATCTTAAGACGCCTAGCTCATGACCCTATTTCTTATATATCCTTATCTTACATTCACTGTGCTTAAGTTCGCATAATTGACTATCACATTTATGTTGGGACTTGGGAGCAGGTTGTGACCTCTTGGGCTTGTCTGGTTATTGCTGGGGCTGTAAAGTTCCTCAGATGGTCTTCATTTCTATCATCCTGGAAGGGCGTTGCATTTTTAGCTCTGGGTTTGGCAGTCGTTACTGCCCTGATGCATATTTTGATTGTATTTTCTCAATCAGAACGTTCGACACATGCCAAGGTAACCCCAGCAAAGCATAGAAACAGGGGAGACAAAGAAGAGTCTGGAAGTGACAAGCAACACTAAATTTTACACGCTTCTTCCCCAAATCTTCCTTACGGACAATTTGGGGAATTTAATTTTGTGTTAGTGGGTCTACCGTTTAGGGACTGTATTTCACGCTGTTGGAATGTATGCAGTAATTCTTTTTCCTAAACCACAACCAAAAGGGTCACAGGGGACCCCTTGAAGAAATTCTTCCATGTAGTTTGTGTGCTTATCGATTCATTAGTTTTCTAATTAATTAATGGGGATTAAACTTGTATAGACTATCTAGAATTGTTGCAGAAGAATGTTTTGAGTAGAAGAAAAGAAAGACACAATCCTCTTTGATGTCCAATTTTTATTTGCGCGATTATTACTCGGGTTAAGGGCATTTAGTACTCGAACTATTTTTAAATGTACAAGCCGACATAAAAGTTAGCCTCCGTTAACTTACTGTTCATCATCCTCATCAGGCACAGACACGAGATGCCTTGAGCCACTCTATCTTCCTCTTTCTATGATTCTGATCTGAAAGCTTTCTTCACAGTAGAAAACAAGTTGGAGTGAAGAAAGCGTGATTCAATCACATGGCACTGAGACGAAATAGTGCATTATTATCTCATTTCAAATCAATCGCATGGCAAAGCTCCAAAGTGACCCCTCATTATCCACCTGGTCCCCTTCGTCTCTCCAGTCCCACCCAAGTTTCCCCAGAGAATAAGCCGCCGGCGGAGACCTCAACGGCTCATCCGCCATGCTAAACAAAACCCGATCACCTTCAAACTCTGAAACCCCCACTAGCTTCTTCTGATGTTCCCATTGTCCCCATGCTGCTGCAATACACTTCATCGTCAAATGCCTCCACCGCCTCCATCGCCACTCGCCGTATCTCGTCGGGATATGTGGACGCCGGCACCGCAAGCCGCCACACGGAGCCTGCGAAGTTGAGACAAGCCGACTTACCACGAAGTGCGAGGGCATCAACATCGTGTTCTCTGGCGGCTTTCTCAGGAGTCGAATGAGTTCCAAGCCAGATCCTTAATTTGTTGTTATTAGGAACACGAACCTCGCAGACCCACTTGTCGTTGTCCCTGCGACGAACTCCACGGTACACAGGATGTCTTGTCTCCTTAAACACCCTACGTTCGGCTCGCTTCTTTGGTTTCTCCGACGCTAAGGTGATCGCTTCTTCATCTCCTTAAAACGAAAATCAAAACCATGTCGAGTACCTGATCGCTCCCCTGTTTTTTCTTCCTCCGGTCTCTCTTGACCGACAAGAACTCCTCAAACCTCGCCTTTGCTTCTTCTTCGTTCACCCTTTTCCTCTTACCCCTTTCAACCGCGCTCTGCAGAATCGCCATACTCTGTTTCTCGTTCACACTCCTTCTGTCGGTATCTTCCACCGTCAAAGAAAGCTTTCATTCTGGTCTGTTGTTTTCACTGTGAAGAAAGCTTTCAGCCTAGAGTCAAGGAAAAAGGAAGATGGAGTCTTGTCTCTGCCTGATGAGGATGGTGAACAAGTTAACATAGGTATGTTAACGGTTTTGTTAGCTTGGGTGTCAATTACTCCACTTTTAATATGTTAAGAGTGTTAATTACAACACTTTAAAGGATTAATTATACATTTAAAAACACAGTTCGGGTGCTCAGCGGACCTTAGCCCTTGTTACTTTGCAACATCAATTCTCTGTCCAATTTCTTCAGCTCGCCCTTGTATTTCTTAAGATGCCTCGCAGGGTATTGCTGTCCATTTCTTTTAAAAGAAGGCTAAAAGAATCTAGTGCGACGACGCGAAGTCAAGTCTAGTTTGATTTATTATGCTTTGTTAAACCAAAATAACAGCTGAGTTGAATTTGTCAATAAAAAGAGAATTACAATAAAATAAAATATAGTCACGACTATTCATGAGATAAAATTGCATGGCTTTATTGAAATAAAATAAAACTAAAGAACAAAAATGTAATTAAAAGAACACATAATAAAATATTCTTTTTTATAAGATATAAATAACCCAAAAATAGTATTATTATAATTTTTTTAAAAGAAGTATCATCGTTTATAGAAAATATGGGTGGGAGATAATGAGTAAAAGAGGATATGAGAGAGAATAAGTGAGAAAAAGGGTAAAAAAAGATATATAAGTAATTGAAGATAAATATAAAAAATATATATTAAATTTTTAGATATCTCAAAATGCATCGGATAAAAAACAATGAATGGAGTACAATTTAAAATCAAATTATTTGATATTGATAATTTAAATTTATTATGCTATATTTAGATAGGGAGAAAATAAAAGAGAAAATAAAACTATAAAGAAAAATGAAGGAAGAAATAGGTTTTCCTTTATTTTTGGAAGAGGGGAAAAAGTCGTGGAATAAAAAGTATGCTATTTTCCCCCAAACTTTTCTCTCTTCACGTGGAGAGATTTTCGGATGAAACTCGTTCTTCCATCCCTGGCATCACTCTCTCTCCTCTCCCGCTTCTGGCCTTCTTTTCCGGGTTTGCTGTATAAACAGTCTGTCTTCTCACAATTTTTTTCTTCCTCTCCACCCTGTACATGCGATTCATATAAATATATAACTTTCAGTTATGTTAAATAATGGGTGATTTATTTGTTTACGTTGCTATATTTAATTTTAAAAATTATCCTTTGGATTTTTTAAATAGAACTAGAAAAGTAACATATATTTTTACTACATTATTTATTTTAAAATTTAAAAACAAGAAAATACATCTTTTACAAAATAATTTGATTTTAAATTATTATGGTGATATCAATTTTATAGATTAATTTTGCCTCAATTTTTAAAGGCAATTACATGAGACATAATATATTGTCATATAATTAACGGTATTATAGTAATTGTGATATTTGTTTATTTTTTTTCTCTTTCATCCAAACAATAGAGGTGATAATATTTTTTTTTTTATTTTCTCTCTATTTTTTTTTTCTAACTTTTCTTTCCAAACGAATAGTTAATTTTTAATTATTAGTTTAATAAATATATAATACAAAATATAAAATATATAAATTATATCAAATAAAGCTATTATGTAAGTTGTTTCATATTGCGTGGGAGCATGGGCCCATATTCTTGAAGACATACATACTTTTTTTTAATAAGTAAAGCCATGGATAAATGGTTCACTTTAGGCATGAGCTATAATCTAGATTAATTAATAATTAATTATTTGACAAAAAAAGTTAATAAGTAATTTTTTTTTTGATACAAATTTAATAATACAAAAAAAAGTTAATACAAAAAAAACTTTTTTTGATACAAAAAAAGTTAATAAGTAATTAAATTAAGCTATGTTTCCTTGTTCTCGGCCCATTAAAACAAAGGATGGGCCAGAAGGGCTGGTGTGGGCCGAACGGCAGATCCCCAAAAAGGGTTCTTCAATCGGAGGGACATGCGCACTACCGAATTGAAGAAAACTTGGGAACAAGAGAACAAATAGGGATAGCCGGCTCGTGCCAGCGTCGCCTCCCTCGCTCTCGCGCCTACTCTCCATCCTCACTTTCTCACAGAGCAAATTGGAAGACGAGTACCAAGCAAATCCCTAAACATCCGCTGTAACAGTAGCTCCACCTCTTTCAATCCTTCGTCCTCTTTAGTTTTTACTACTCAGCTTCTGCTATAGCTGCAACCGCCCCACTCTTTTTACTGCAAAGCCCAGCATGGCTCAGATACCCAAGGTATCATTTTGTTGAATTTGGTTGCGACGAGCTGAAATGATTTAATAGAAGAAACATAGCTTGCGTTTGTAGTTTTTTAGCGAATGGTAGTAAGTAATACAATGTGAGCTGGTGGCTTCTTAAGCAGAGTTGAGCAATGAGTATAACTCCCTTTGGTCATATGTTATGCGGTTATTTGCACTCTTTACAACATAAATGTTCACCGAATATTTTGTATTTTGCTGTGATCACGGATACGTGTTATTTATGATTGGACTATTACCCGACCTGTTTGCTTATCATTCTCCATGTCAACGTTGAATTCTATGCCGGTTTTAATGCTGTGATAGGTATATAGAATCACCGTTGGTTGGTTTTTTCTCATTGAGAGAGAAGTGTAATCAGTTAAGCATGAAATATGGGTAATTTTGATGCATATAATCGTGGACTTATTTGTAGGTGTAATTCTAAGACTCCGTCCAATTGAATTATAAGAATAACAGTGCTGGTATGTGAATGCCGCCACTGTTCATACAAACCATAAAGAATCAAAGCTGTTAAAGATATATATGGATGTATGTGCAAAATTGTAGCAGTATTACTAATACTACTATTATTACTTCTACTACTACTGCTGCTGTAGGTTGTAATTTTTATCACCCCCCCCAAATATTGTTGCTCCCTTTCTGTCACCATCTAAAATGATGCCAGAAATTGTGATTATGTTGTTTCCTCGCTCTCTGCCATTTGATCTAGCATAGTTTTCTGAAGTCTAAACTCATAATTTTCAGTGTGCAACGGAGTCTGTTGAGGCGGTTGCATTCAGTTTCTTGACCACTGAAGAAATACAGAAGACTAGCTTTGTGAAGATAACAAATCCCATTTTGCTTGATGGTGTAGAAAGGCCCGTGCCTGGTGGACTGTATGATCCTGCATTAGGTCCTCATGATGACAGGACTCTGTATGTTTCAACAATATTTGACCGCATCAAAATGTTTTCTCTCTCTTTTAAATTCCGAACTATGCTATTTGATTATGGGAATTCACTTTTGACTAGTGAAAGTTTGCAACTTTGAAGGTCGTCTTTTGTCTTCGGGAACTTCTGGTTACATGACTTTGCTGAAATGCTAGCTTTTCTGTATATAGATGATGGCCTTATTTTTAGAGCTGTGTGGGAAATCTTAATTTTTATGCAAACCTCAATTTCCCTATTCTAACAAAGTTATATTTTGTATAAGCATTTCTATTTATTTGATATGCAGAGCTATTGTGAGGCAGATTTGTCTTTATGGAATTGGAGGTTTCAAAGCACTTTTGAACCACTGAATTTTGATTTTTGTTTCAGTTTAGTTTTCCTAGATTTCTGTTTTTAAATTTGATTTCTTGCCCTCTGGATTTGTATTTCAGATTCCTTAATGAGATATTTAAAAGAAAAAAAAAAAGGACTCCTTCTGGTCATATCTATAAATCATTTTTAACTGATACATATAGATCAAGAAAGTTGGTTAAGATTACTTGATAGTCTTGAATTTATCACAAAAAATTATTCCAATGTTTCAGAATTACGCTAATATAAAAATTCATCAATTTTATTAATTTATATTCCCACATTAAATACCTCTCTTAACAACTCATTAATTTACCTCTCCCCTCTTTAATCCTTTTCTCAAATTTCTTGAAAATATGCTTCCCATGAAATTTTAAATATCAAAATCTGGTCCCCACACAAAATTATGAAGGCGCAACCTAAGAGTATTATGATTGCATTGCAGGTTACAGAAAAAATAAAGTGTGGGGTCTAATGCTTCACTGATAAACTAGTGTCTTATAAAAAGCTACATTATATATAGGACCAATGGAGTATATTAGTGTAGGTAATAGGCAGCATTATTCATATGAAATGAAATTTCATGTTTTACTAATCCTAAATGTCTGTATTTACATTTAGAAATCATTATCTCAAGTTGTGTGGTTGATACATCTCTTTTGTTTGGTGTAGTTGTAAATCATGCGGTCAGCCTTCAAAACATTGCCCAGGTCATTTTGGTCATATTGAGCTTGTTTCCCCAGTCTATAACCCTTTGCTGTTCAATGCACTTGGCAGTATTCTGCAAAGAACTTGTTTCTCTTGCCATAAATTTCGGGCTAGCAGGCGTGAGGTAAACTTGCATTAATGTGGGCTTATTAGAAAATTGCCATAAATGGATCTGTTCGAGTACTTGCTGCATTATTTTCTTTAATAAGTTAAGATGTCTATGTATTTCTGGGCCATTATTCACAGTCTTATATTGATTCAAGGTGGAGAAATTTACATACCAATTGGAACTCATTGTGAAAGGGGATATTATTGGGGCCAAAAAATTGGATTTACTTGACCCAAGTGAATCCATGTGTATGGACGATGATGACTGGAGACAGTGTCATAGTGCTGAGCACCTGCAAGGGAACTGGAATTCACATCAATTTAGTGAAGCGATGTCTGTTCTAAACAAATTTCTGAAACGAAAACAGGAGAAGTGTAGAAATTGTCAGTCTAGGAATCCAACAATTAGCAAACCAACCTTTGGTTGGTTTTATGTGGTAAGTCTCTTGACTTCTCGCTACTGTGGCTTATATTCAAAAGTTATTTACCACGAAGCTCTAATCTATATTTTTCTCACCTATCCTTGTTATTTTCAGTCTGTGCGGACTGGGTTTTCATCATTTTTCTTCTCTGTTTTGGTGGTTGCTTTTAGGAGCTTTGATATTTAGTTTCTACTAGTTGCTCTCTTGTTAATTTCAGAGTTTTAAGTGCCTCAACTTTTTACAGCATGTTTTATTTTTCAGCTGGCATGTAGTTATTGCTTGTTTTACTTCTTATTCCTTTTTATACTCTTTCCTCCCCTTGCTTAATTTGGCTACACGGTTCTCATGTGCTTTGTCCCTAGAAGACGTAGTCAATATCTTTGGATAGGCTTCAACTTATTTTGGGGATCATTATGATATTTCCTGGGTCCAATGTCATTTGTGTGTTCTGATGTAATTGTTAGTTGCCACAAAATTATTTAAATTCATCATACTACTGTTTAAGATTTTGATGATCCATCAAGCTTGCTGTGCTGTAAATTTGTGGAAATAAACGTCTTTTGGTTGGGCAGACATGTTGGTATTGTGCAAGGCACTGTTAATTCCCTTCCAAATTTATATTTTCATTTCATGCTTATTTTAGTTTTGAAATATGGAAAGAAACTTTATATATTTTTTACAGTGTTTTTCTTAATCTTGGAATTGGATACTATAAACTCTACTGTTGACATTGTACTTCTCAATGTGAACTATGTATGCATCTTTTCACAGTGCACGATGGCCTGTTGGCCTGTATATCATTACCAACCACCATTACTAATTTTTTCTTCATTTCCTCTCTTCCTCTTGGGTTTATGCTCTAGGATGGTCTCTCAAGTGAAAAAGCTAGAGGAAATGTCATTAGACATTATGCTGATGAAATTATCAGTGATGTTATGCCTTCAGAAAATAGGGATAACTCAGATGAAAATATGCCTTCTGCTGCTTCGGTTGGGACTATTAATAGTGCTTCAAAAGGGCATCAGGAAAAAGGTGAAAAATTGGCTCGTGCACTTGCTAAGCAAAAGAAATCTTCTCGGCCTTTGTTACCCTCAGAGGTCAGTTTCTTGCATATATTGTTTACTTTTGCGCTGAGACTAACGTTCATAACCTTTGGTTTTATTTGGAATAAAAAGTCTGTTGTTCGTGACATGGTCAATATACATTGCTTCTATAGAATCTCTCTGAGTCACCTGGCTTAACTACAGGTTAAAAATATATTGGAACTTTTGTGGGAAAATGAGGCTCAATTCTGTTCTCGTATCAGTGACATTCAAGATCTGGGATTTGGAAAGAAAGCAGGTCATTCAATGTTCTTTCTAGAGACCATTCTTGTTCCACCAACCAAATTCCGACCCCCAACCAAAGGAGGTGATTCTGTAAGTATTACAAGGAAAAATGGGTGTAAAAAGTTTGTTGATTTGTTCCATATCAGATCACCGTAAAACAATTTGGGGGGATTGCAATTGGTATTTTGGTATCCAAATTACATTGTGCATATGAGCATATGTAGCATGTTGTGATAATATCTTTTGATTAAGATGTTTGCGTGTTAATTTATCATCTGATTTTTTTTCCTTCTGAGTTTCTTCTTTTACGGAATATAATTGTTGATATCTGTACAAACTGTCATGGATTATTGGTATTTATATTCATTCCAGCATTTGGTATTATATGACAATAACTAATTATTTTGTAATGCAATTAGTTCTAATTTGAATGTTGTTCTTGTCCTCTTTTCCTTGCCTCAATTTTGTTTGTGCATTCCTTAAAATAATGAAGGTTGCTTTTGTTGGAACTTGGAATCAAAAGAGATCCATGGTGTTAGAGTATGTGTTTTACTTGTACTAGAATGAATCATGCCTGTCCATGACCAGTAGCCCATATTTACACGCGCTCATGGAGTCAGTGCTAAACGTACGTACTACAGTTGACTACAATTAGATTGAGAAGGAAGTTTACTTTACATTGCAGTCTATCTATACCTTTCTATTCTCTCTTCGAGTTTCTGGCACATTGGGGCTGAGGTCTTTGTAGTACCATGGTCAGAGCAATTTTATCTTAACTTTGCTTTTTGCTACACGGTACTGTTGGTATTGAAGGAAGCTAGTACAGTTATAAACAATTGTAAAATACTTTGACATTGTATTATAGTTTCTGTAACCAAGTGATGTGGAGTTGTAATCCTTGCTACCCTCCATTGTGTTAATTGAAATTAAGTGGTAGAAGAAAGTATGGTGGGCTTGTGCTTTGTTCACACTTCAAAGTCCAAAGGATTTCATGTGAGTTGTGGTAGATTTTAGTGATCCTCTTAATGAATCTTCACTTAACTACCCAAGCTTTGAAGTTGAAGGATCCTTGAAAATTTTCAATAATCACTTCATGACGGGGCAAAAGGAACTTGACATACTGAATTTTGCTTGTTTGTCTGAATTCTTCTTGCAATGGAAGTTTCTATTTCAAAAGTGACAACAACAACAACAACAACAAAGCCTTTTCCCATTAAATGGGGTCGGCTACATGGATCATACGACGCCATTGTGCTCTGTCAAAAACTAAATCCTTGGATAGGTTATTGACCAGGAGATCCCGCTCAATGACCTCGTTGAGCGTTCTCTTTGGCCTTCCTCTACTCCTTTTAACCGGACTCCATACTATTTGATCCACCCTCCTTACCGGCGCATCCCTTGGCCTTCTTTGTACGTGTCCAAACCACCTAAGACGGTTCTCCACTATTTTCTCCGCAATAGGTGCCACTCCAACTCTTCCCCGTATTTGTTCATTACGAATCTTATCTTTTCTTGTATGCCCACACATCCATCTCAACATCCTCATTTCGGCTACCCCAACTTTATGCTCTTGTTGTCCTTTTAAAGCCCAACATTCACTTCCATAAAGCATTGCTGGTCTTATAGCAGTACGATAAAACTTTCCTTTTAATTTATCTGGTACTTTCCGATCACATATAACCCCAGTAGCCTTTCTCCATTTAAACCACCCAGCCTGGATTCTATGATTAACATCCTCCAAAATTTCACCATCTTTCTGTATAATTGATCCCAAATATTTGAACTTATCTATTTGTGGAATAACTTGATCTCCTAATCTGACCTCCAAATTACTTCTAACTTGCCTCTTAGAAAAATTACAATGCATGTATTCAGTCTTACTTCTACTCAGACGAAAACCCTTCGACTCTAAAGTACTTCTCCATAACTCAAGTTTAAAATTGATCTCTTCTCTTGACTCCGCCATAAGAACTATATCGTCTGCAAAAAGCATGCACTTAGGGATTTCGTCTTGAATAGGCTTAGTTAGAACATCCACTACCAGATTAAATAAATAAGGACTCAAAGATGATCCCTGATGTAGACCAATCTTTATGGGAAAATCCTTTGTTTCTCCCCTAGACGTTCTTACAGTAGTAGTTACCCCTTCATACATATCTTTTATTGCTTTGATATATGCTATCCGTATACCTTTCTTTTCCAAAGCTTTCCAAAGCACCTCCCTTGGCACTCGATCATACGCTTTTTCTAAATCAATGAAGACCAAATGCAAGTCTCTTCTTTTGGTCCGATACTTTTCCATTAACCCCCTTAATAAATAAATCTCCTCCATTGTAGACCTACCTGGCATGAAACCACACTGATTCTCCGTAATATCAGTCTCTAATCTCAACCTGTGTTCAATTACCTTTTCCCATAACTTCATAGTGTGACTCATAAGCTTTATCCCTCTATAATTTGCACAATTTTGAATATCCCCTTTATTTTTATAGATAGGAACTAAAGTACTTTTCCTCCAATCATCAGGCATTTTCTTAGAACTTAAAATCACATTAAAAAGTTTAGCAAGCCACACCACCCCCGTTTCGCCTAAACACTTCCAAACTTCAATAGGAATCCCCTCAGGTCCAACCGCTTTATTATTTTCCATTTTCTTAAGCGCCTCTTTAACCTCGCCAACACGGATCCTACGGTAAAATGCCAAATTTGGTTCAACTTCTCGTGTTAAATCTCCTAACTCATAACTCGACCCTTCTATTTCAAAAGTGACATTTATGAAATTACAAATGTCGTGTTCTTTCAGAAATTGTGAGGGATTGGACTAATATTTTTATTTCATTCATTATTCTTTGCATTTAAATATCTTGAGTGACTTGTTAAATGTCTATTTTAGGTGAGGGAGCACCCTCAAACTGTTCTGTTGACTAAGGTCCTACAGTCCAACATTTCCTTAGGAAATGCCTATCTCAACAACGTAGATCACCCAATAATTATCAGGCGGTGGATGGATCTTCAGCAATCTGTAAATATGCTATTCGACAACAGAACTATGTCTGGTGAGATAATTGGAATGGTAGCTATTGTTATTTGGAATGATAATTGTTTGTTTGTTGTTTTTATTAATGGACAAAGTTTTTCGTTCTTTAGATTTATCTGTATACATCATGTATGTCAATAGGTGGCTGTTTCAGAATTCTGATATCTTGCTTTTGCTTACATCAAAATTTCCTTGGTTGGTCTAGGTCAAAAAGATGTATCTTCTGGAATTTGTCAGTTGTTAGAGAAGAAGGAAGGCATCTTCCGCCAGAAAATGATGGGAAAAAGGGTTAATTTTGCATGCCGCTCTGTGATATCACCAGATCCTTATTTAGCTGTCAATGAAATTGGAATTCCCCCTTATTTTGCCTTAAGATTAACTTATCCTGAGGTTAGAGTTGTAACTACTCATTATTTGATGGACGCATTTATATTTTTTCACCATTTTCATCAACTTCTGAGTTCTGACATCTAATCAGTTTAGCAATCCACATATTTACATTATGTCTACATATAGAACTGATAGATGCATATATTCTGTAGTTGTGCAATGTACTTCATTTCTTTGAGCAACCTGGATAATTCTACTGACAACACTACGCAATTGAATCCAAAAGTTTAAAATTACTAAGACTCGTTTTGGGTGATTCTGGTAGAAATATGATATGTTGATTAATTATTGAAGCTTCATGATATAATTTGAAGGGTGTCGGAAACAATTTCCGTTGGCTTTGCTTTATTTAACTTTTGCCATCTTTATTCTAAGAGAATTTATTATCCCTTCTTTGTATATCTATTCTTTCTCCGAAAAGATGATTCAAATTGAAAAGTCTAAAATAACAAAAAGTGGCTAAAATCAAAAGTATTGTGCTAGAAATCTAGTTGGATGTTTGACTTGAGGGATTTGTCAGCTAATTTACCCACGAAAATATGGATCCTTTAGATATTTGACCAATTTATTTTGCATTTCACTGAGAGACAATGGCTACATTGCTGTTTTGATAGGGAGAAGTACCAGTGTGATTATACTTTCGTGCCTTTTACAATATAAAGGGAAATTTGTAAATTTTGAAATAGATAAAAGTTGCAGAAACTAAACCTACTGTATCAAGGAAGTTGTGAAATAGAGACACGTGTTCTTGTTTCTTATTGGACTTTGCTTGGAGGTTTCCTTAATTGTCTCTACTTTTGTTGTGCATGCCTCTTATTTTGTTTATGGTCCCACCCCTTCCACCCTAAATTTCATGTTAATACCCTGCAGAGAGTTACACCTTGGAATGTAGCCAAGTTAAGAGATGCTATACGTAATGGCCCAGAATCCCACCCAGGTGCCACACACTATGCTGATAAAGCGTCCACTATCAAGCTTGCCCAAAATGGGAAAGTTCTTTCTATGACATCGAGGAAGCTGTCATCTTCAAGAGGGGTTATCATGCAAGATGGCAAGATACAAGATCATGAATTTGAAGGCAAAGTTGTGTATCGTCATTTGCGGGATGGAGACGTTGTGCTTGTCAACCGACAGGTACTATATTATCTAATTGGATATATTCGATTTAAATGATAGTTGGCTTTTATTCCTGTAATAAAATATTATGTGTTTATGTATATGAATGCTGTTCAAGTGCTTGTTTGCAAAATGGCAACTTGTGGAAATTAATCTGGTTTTTAAAAGTCTCACACAAACATGCATTTTGTTGGATGAATATCTGTTGAATATGTGAAATGTATACTTTTTAGTTTAACATCGTATTCTATTGCAGCCTACACTTCATAAACCCAGTATAATGGCACATGTAGTTCGTGTCTTGAAGGGGGAGAAAACAGTGCGCATGCATTATGCAAACTGCAGGTAATATGAAATTGTATAATTTAAGCTTGGTTTGATTTTGGATTGAATCAATAAGTTTGGCTTTGAATCTTACAGCCCTTGTGAAGTCATTATGATAATTTCATAAAGATCAGTTGATGTATACTTATGTAATGTGTTAAATAATAATATGGTTGCTAACTTGGATCTGATTCTGTTTTTCTTACCCTCTTAATTTCAGTACTTACAATGCTGATTTTGATGGTGATGAGATTAATGTTCATTTTCCTCAAGATGAAATTTCCCGTGCTGAAGCCTATAACATTGTAAATGCCAATAATCAATATGTCAAACCTACCAGTGGTGATCCAATAAGGGCCTTGATTCAGGTATTTACACAATATTAATACTATTAATACAAATAATAGCAATGATGACCACCACAATTTTCATTGTATCGAAGTCAGAAGTTCTTTTCTGATTTTGAGTGCCCTTTTATTTTGAATAATTTTGCCAGGATCATATTGTAAGTGCTGCACTTCTTACAAAGAAGGATACTTTTGTAAGTTATGAAGAGTTCAATCAACTTCTATACAGTTCTGGTGTATCCACTGCTTGGCTAGGCTCTTTTCATGGGAAGCCTAGTCAGAAAATTTTTACATCAAATTCTGAGAGTGACATTTCACTACTTCCTCCAGCAATATGGAAGCCGGAGCCCCTATGGACAGGAAAACAGGTTTGTATCAGATAGTCTTTTTCTTTGGATTGGCTTTTGGAGAATAGCTTCCAGAGAAAAGTGATTTTAGAAGAGAATGGCTTCTGAAAAAGTAAAAATTTTTGGCTTATGGAACACCATGGTTTTTCACCCCCCAAACCATGGTTTCTAATAATAAAGTGCTTCTGGAAAAAATTAGGTTGTTTGGCTGCCTTTTGTCAAAACCATGGTTTTTACTTCCAAAAGTGCTTTTTGGGTTCTATCCAAACACCCTCTAAGTTCTATATCATGCTCAAATATTAATAAACATTATGACAACTTTGGTCTTTGTTCTCTTGTGGGATACTATATTAAGCTGTAGAATTGTCTGGGATTTAACTTTGGTATCCTATTTACCTGCTTGAGTATGATGTGCTTATCTGATATAAATCTTGGCTTCGGTTGTCTCTGTAGGTTATCAGTGCATTGTTATATTATATTGCCAGAGGTCATGCCCCATTTACAGTTGAGAAAAGTGCGAAAATCCCACATGATTTTTTCAAGACTCAAACTGGGGAGAGAGAAAAAGGCACAGGAGGAGGTATATCAAGGAAGAAGGAAGAGCCTGATGAAGATAAATTGTTGATATATAAAAATGATTTAGTCCGTGGTGTAGTCGACAAGGCTCAATTTGGTGACTTTGGTATGGTACATACAGTGCAAGAACTTTATGGCTCAAATATCGCTGGCAATCTGCTTTCGTCATTAAGTCGTTTGTTCACGGCCTTTTTACAGGTTAGCTACCAATTAATTCAAAGTTTTAGTTCTTTCTCTTCCCTGCCCCCCTTTTTTAAGTTGGTTTAGTCAGCATGATCATGCTTGTTAACTATGATTTAGATGCACGGGTTCACTTGTGGAGTAGATGATCTTCTAGTAACTGATGAAAAGGATGGTGAAAGGAAGAAGCAACTTGAAAGCTGTGAGGAAATTGGTGAAATTGTTCATCTTCAATTTATTGAAGCCCTGGATGGTGCTGAAATAGGTACGTTGACTTAAAAGTATCTGTATTATGAATCGTGTCATTTTCAAATAATCCTGCAACAAGGTTTTACTTAACCAATAAATTTTGGTATACTTATTTAGCATTAACTTATTAAGCTTGCTGCCAAATGCCAGTTCATAGTTGTCTTTTTCCTGGGTTACCATCAATTTTTTCATGTCTTGACATATTAACTTAAAAGTTGTGACGTTTCTTCATATTTGGCTCTTCAGACCCTTTCACGCTTCAATTAAATATTGAGAAAAAAATACGCGAAAATGGAGAAGCAGCCTTGACATACTTGGATAGGAAGATGATAAGTGGTCTTAACTCCAAAACAAGCTCTGGGATGTTGAAGGTGCTGCTTTCTGAAGGAATAGTGAAACCTTCTGGAAAGAACTGTATTTCCCTTATGACTACATCTGGAGCTAAAGGTAGTATGGTAAGTTTACTGTTCTGACTTCTCATGTTAATTTGATGGCCCCAATTACAGAAGAGTATCATGCATACTGCATATGCTGTTCTACAAGGGAAAAATGTTAGTTTTTCATGTCCTTGAATAACATTTTCTGTAACATTTGTATGTGACCAGTTATGACTTGTTTATCGTTTCTTAATGTTACACTTTGAGGATCGGATCCAGAAGGAACATTAACTTTATGTAGTTTATTTTTTGTGATCCTAAATAATCTAGTATATTTCTATATATTTTTTGTACATGCGAGGGACTCGTTTATTAGTATTTATCTACAGTGTTCGACAGCTTTTTGCCCTAAGAACTGATTAAAATCCGGTTTCTAGTTTCTACATTCAACCGCATTTTCTTGTCTGGTTTCTATATAGTGTTCCCCATGGATACAAATTATGTGTGTTCTGTTCATTGTTTTTAGCAATTCCAACTCAATTGCTGTGTTTTTTACAGGTTAATTTCCAGCAAATATCTTCTCATTTAGGTCAACAAGAGTTGGAAGGAAGACGAGTTCCTCGCATGGTTTCTGGAAAGACCCTGCCATGTTTTCCTCCATGGGATTGTTCCTCTAGAGCAGGGGGGTTCATTATTGATCGGTTTCTTACAGGTCTACGTCCACAAGAATATTACTTCCATTGCATGGCTGGTCGTGAAGGGTAACTACTTCTTTCTTGTCATAGATAAGGTTGTGATGCTAACCACAGTAATCATGGTTAGAAAATTAAGTATTCACTTGTAGAAGTATATCTTGTTGAAGTCAAATATACTGACAGCATAATAATTTTGTATTTTTTTTAATCTAGGTAATAAACCTCTGAGGACATAATAGGAAGAAATGCTTTAACAAAACAAAATGAAATAGAAGAGAAACAAATTAGAATGTGTCTGAATTTCACTTGTCACTATTTCGTTCTGTACATGGAAGGTATAATGTATTACTTCTTCCCACCTATTGACGTCTTTGCCTCACAGGTTAGTTGATACAGCAGTCAAAACATCACGGAGTGGATACCTGCAAAGATGCCTAATAAAAAACCTTGAGTGTCTAAAAGTCTGTTATGATCATTCTGTCCGTGATGCTGATGGATCAATTATTCAGTTTCATTATGGAGAAGATGGGGTAGATGTCCATCGAACTAGCTTTCTCACCAAATTTGAAGCATGGTTAACTGTAAGAACTTCTTTTTATTAGTTTCAGAATCATAAATTGCAAATAGAATCTGGCTCTTGCTATTTATTCAGTTGTCTATTAATTTCAGAATAAGGAAATGATTTACGGCAAATGTCACCATGAGATAGACAGATCCAGTCCTTATATTAACAAGTTGCCCAACGCTCTTAAAGAAAAAGCAGAAAACTTTATTTGTGATATCTCTTCTAAGAAGAGGACTTTTAGTTCGATTGATCGAGCAGAGTTCTTGAAGTTGATGGAACACAAATATGTCTCAAGTCTTGCTCAGCCAGGAGAGCCAGTTGGTGTGTTGGCTTCGCAATCTGTGGGAGAACCGTCGACACAAATGACGTAAGTTCTTTATATCTCCTTTGAAGTTTCTTCTCATGTTTCAAATACTTGTGGTGTCGGGAAGTACATTTGGAAATTACTTATACTCGCCATGGCATTAGTAAAGCATACATGAAGTTTTTTTTTTGCTGTTGACAATACTAGTTGTTATCAGTAGAAATCATATAGCTGCTGTGTTATAAAAATTACTTACTGTCACGGTAATGTGAAGGTGACCCCTGTGACTTTAGCTTTAGTTACGGAACCGAGATGTATAAATACAAAGGGGTAGATGTAATGAAGGCATGATTTGGAATAATTCAGTAAACAGTTTACCTTACTTGCTTTTCGTTCTTCCCTTCTCTCGATTCTCTTCTGATTCTCTCTTCTTCAACTTCTGAATTCTCTTCTTCTTCCTTCCTTCATCTGAGTTTCTTCCTACAACTTCTTCTTTTCTTTATTTCTGGTTCTCGATCACAACATGCTGCAGTCAGATAAGAATGATACTTAGAACGGATATATTGACCTTTGCATGAACTAGAAATAGCTTATTTCTTGGTGAAGCAGAACCAATCATGCATGACTGTTGAGATTTGGAAATATAAATTTGGAGGGACTTTATGGCCATGGTTTGGATTTAGACGAGCTTTTGGCATCCTGACAGAGTGTGCAAGAAGGAAATTCTCTCTATTTGTAGGGAAGACTTGATGAATAAAGAAAAAATACTAATCAATTATAAGAAACTGGTAGGGGTAGACGATAATATAAACATGTAAAGGATGCTGATTATGGCTGTATAAAATGCTGGTGAAAAGTACACCAGCCCTGCCATGTTCAACTATTTGAAGGCACCATGATGGAAACCGATCAAAAGTACGGAGACTATCTACCCTATCATGAGAAAATTTGCACATTCATTGGCTTCCTATGAACAAAGCTCACTGGGGTCAAGCCCATCTCTACCATCTTCAGCCTCCGCCCTCCTCTTCAACTTTCCACCATGATCAAACTTATCTTTACCACATTCGAAATAGTACTTCAACCATTTCAATGACTGATCCAGTTATAATAATGTTGTAAGACTCAAACATGTAGTATAATTTGTGTTTCAACTCATTCTCTCTGTCCATAATTTCTCATATTGGATTATGCACGTTATAAAGATGCAAGTGGAAATAGCATGATATTTTGTTATTATATTGTTGATTACGTTATAAAGGCATGATCAAACCTCCCTTGACTAATTGATTGTGCTTTCGTAACATGGCATTCCTTTTCCTTTTTCCCCTGTTCCAGTTTAAATACATTCCACCTTGCTGGTCGAGGTGAAATGAATGTAACTCTTGGAATTCCGAGACTGCAAGAGATCTTGATGACTGCTTCACGTGATATCAAGACCCCAGTTATGACATGCCCTTTGAGACAAGATCAGTCCATGTGAGATAACGATGTTGTTCTGTTTACTCTGCTTCTAAAACTCATTGAGTTCTCTACATTTTGGACTTATGTCTTTTCGTTGATATCTGACCTATTTGATGGTCATAGGGACCATGCCATTCGGCTTGCTGATAACCTGAAGAAAATAACAGTGGCAGACATAATAGAGAGTATGAAAGTGTCTGTTGTACCGGTAGCTGTTGATGGTGGTATGATTTGCCGTATATATAAGTTGGAGATGAAGCTTTACAAGCCTAAACACTACCCAAAATACGCTGAGGTATTGCTTGAGGACTGGGAGGAAACTCTGGAAGTTGTCTTTTTAAGAGAGTTGGAGGATGCAATTCAAAATCACGTGGTACTGCTCTCTAAAATAAGTGGCATAAAAAACTTCACGTCAGATTCTTCAAATTCTTCACAAAGTTTTGAGGAAGATGATTCTATCAGTGGTTCTAAAGACAAAAAAGCTCGCAATGGTGTTGGTAGTGGTGGTGGTGGTGGTGGTGCTGCTGCTGCTGCTGCTGCTGATGATGATGATGATGATGATGATGATGGCAGGGAGGATGCGGAAGAGGGTGAGGATCTTGGTACTGATGCACAGAAGAGAAAACGACAAGGTAGAGATGAAATTGATTATGAAGATGGTGCTGGAGAAGAAGCATCTGAAGGAGAGCAGTTGGAGGAGGGAACCATTGGAGAGGATGGCGGCCATGATGAGAGTGATATTGAAGTCAATGAGGATGATGTCACTCGAGTACTTGAATCCAAGGACGGCAAGTCTATTGATGAAAAGCCTAAAATGAAATCTAAAAAGACACTGCTGACAAAGGACACTGACAGAGCAGTCTTTGTTGAAGCAAAAGGGATGCATTTTGAGGTCCATTTTAAATTGAACGAGGAACCTCATATTTTGTTGGCTCAGGTAATTTTGAAAGCACCTCATTTTTTGTTAATTTTGGTATTCATTTATGGCTGATTTTTTTCCTTTTTCTCTCTGATATCAACTCATGTGGTGCTATTATTGTCAATGTGATGTTTATTCCATTCTGATTAGTATATGATACAATATCTGGGAAGTTATTATAATAGATTTGAGATTGACCCAAGTTGTTTTCTATGGGTCAAACTTCCTAAAACGTTGAAAACTTGAAATTGAAAGTTCAATGAATGCATGAAAAATTAGGAAGAAAAATATGGGTTAATAATTAGAAGCCACCTCAGTAGAAAAAACAGAATTAAATGCTGTCGTGCCTTGAACCTTTTTAATTTTTTGATAGCCTTCATAAAAATTGCACTCATTGCTCTCTTTTGGTGTTTTAATTCTGTGATTCTGAAGTGGAAAATTGCATATATATTGCAAATCTTCAATTTTGGTTGAGTGTTGTGCACATGCCAATTTGCCACTAAATATGGCGAGGATAGTTGACTATTAACTTATTATTCCTACTCTTGTTAAGATGGGGATGCTCTAAAAGAGTGTACGCCATCCTTTCCTCTGGCCAATAGCAGTCGTAGGTTAATTTAAGCGAAATGCAATATGGAAGCATATATATTGGGCTATGAGAAATTTGCATTTTGTGTTTTGCCCTTCTATTTATAAACCCTGTGCTCTTCAGGTCAATGTACCATCATTTTTTCTCGGACCTCGGATGTGCGTTCATTGAATTCACTGTTTTCTCTAATTATATGCAGATTGCTAGCAGAACAGCGAAGAAGGTTTGCATCCAGAACTTTGGGAAGGTTGACCAATGTGGAGCTATCACGTGCAAGGAGAGTCAAGTAATCTACTTTGGTAAAGATCACAGGAAAAGGGAAGATATTCCATCCTCAGTAAAGGAAAAAATACCAGCACTTCAGACGACTGGTGTAGATTTCACGACATTCTGGGAATTGCAAGACCAACTTGATGTTAGGTACATATATTCAAACAACGTGCATGCTATGCTAGAAACGTATGGGGTGGAAGCTGCCAGAGAGACCATCATCAGGGAAATTACAAATGTTTTCAAATCTTATGGTATATCTGTAAATATTCGGCACTTGACCCTTATTGCTGATTACATGACGCATACGGGTGGCTATCGTCCAATGAGCAGAGTTGGGAGCATCTCTGAGTCCATTTCTCCTTTAAGCAAAATGTCTTTCGAGACAGCAGCCAAATTCATAGTTGAAGCAGCCTATCATGGGGACGTTGACAGTTTAGAGACTCCATCTTCTAGAGTCTGTCTTGGGCTGCCTGTTAAGATGGGTACTGGCAGTTTTGACTTGATGCAGAAGTTCTAACTCATCATTCCTGGAGTTCCTGCACAATTTTGACCTTAGTGTAATATATTGTTTGCAAGTCATTTTTTCTTTTGAGAAAGGCAATTAATGTATTGATAGAAGGTTCAGGGCAAAAATATGTATTGATAGGTATTTTGTCCTTTGGGATGCAACTCCCCTTACAGTTAATTCGCATTGAATGATTGGTGAAAGCATATCCTGTTATTTTCCCCCTTTTACCAAAGGAGATGAGAATAGTGCATTATAATCATAGTGAAAGTCTCACTGTAATATGATGTTTTCATAGTTTGGATAACATTTAAGTAAATTTCACTTTATTACATGCATTATTTGAAAGTCTGCTTACTGCAGTGCAAGGTGAATACTAAACAAAAAGAATATTATTCCCCCCTATTAGAACAAAACCCTTGGAACCAAGTAGAATACAGTTGCGGTAACAAGAAAGTAAATAAATGAGAACTTCTGAGAACCATATGGAAAAGTGGCGCTTTACAGGTACTATGGTCTGACGGTAATGAATAAAATTTTGTGCCCCGTTAATTATTTGTATTAAAATTTTGCATATCTTAAGCGATTAAGGTCTATTTGGATTAGTTTTTGGAGAATAGATTCTGAGAAAAATAAATTTTGAGAAAAACAGATTTTAAAAATAGAAATATTTGGATGAGCAGTAGTAGAATCATTTTTTTATATTAGTAAAAAGGGTATAATTTGATTAAAAGTAAGAGAGATAAGAGAGGGTAGAGAAGAAAGAGGAGAGAGTGTAGAGAGGAGAGAGGAGATATGGTGGAGAAGAGAGGAGGGTAGAGAGGAGAAAGGGTGTAAGAAAAAGTACGGGTAAGATAGTAATTGGATAGTCCATAAGCTCTTTTACTGTTTTAAAAGCTAGTTTCAGTAGCTTATTCAAAACCATGATTTCAAACCATCGTTTTGCCCAAAATTATTTATGAACAAATATAGCTATTTGTTTAAAAAAAATTCAAACTAAGGTTTTGCTCAAAAGGGCTTTTCAAACCATAGTCCCAAACACACACTAAGTTAAGAACTAACCCTTGACCAATGGGGGTTAGTCCGAGTGGTAAGTGATTTGGTATATCTTAAGCTTGATCTCGAGTTTGAGCATTAACGTATGTAGAAAATCCCCGTTGGGAGACTCACCTATCATAGCTAGGTGCGCGATGTGGGTCAAATCCGGATGTAGTCGGCGTAAAGCTTCGAGGAACCGGGTGGGTAAAAAAAAAAAAAAAACTAACCCTCGCCGTGATAACAGTAGCCCACCCCACTAAAAGGCTGGTGAAGGTTAGGCCTAAGAAAATGTTGATGGGCTAGCAGTTCTTTTTTTTGTTTTTCTTGTGTCAATGCTTAACAGCTTTTATATGTCTGGCAGCTTTACTTTGCCCAAAAAGAAAACTCTACAGATTCTGTTTATCTTCTTGGGCGGCTTTATACGACAGTAGGTAGTTACTGCCAAAGGTATGCGAACCAAGGGTGAATAAAAAAAAAAAACTGGAACATGTTCATTATGATTTATAAATCGTAAATAAATGGGTTTGTAGTTATGATATGATCTGTCATAGGCAGTGGAAGAAAATGACATTATTCTTTGGATTTCTTGGAACAGTAATGAATGAATGACTGAACTGAAACTGTTGTCTCTTTCTTTTTCTCTGTATTTATTATTATTGGCTGATCAAACAGATAGGGCCCTTTCTTTTACGTCATCATTCTGAATCCCTTCTCTTGAAGCTGATTGTTTATCTAACCCTCTGCACACAGTCCACTTCACATGATAGCCTTCTTAGAACTCCATCGTTTCTGCTCAAAATTTACGGTTCAAGCAAAAATCCCATTTCCTTGTTTTAACTCGATGCTCTCAACAACACTCATAGGTCAAATAGCCGTACTCATGGATGGAGATGTTCACCACTCACAACTCATCACTCTTCATAATAACCTCAGAATTCAGGCCCCTCTATTCCCTCTTCTATAGCTCTAGGATTGCATCTCTCTCTCTCTCTCTGAGTGAACCCATTTAATCCTAGAAAGAGAGACTCTGTGTGTGTGTGAGTTAAGAGAGAGAGAGAGAGAGAGAGAGAAGGCATTTATGATGTCATAACTTTCTTTAAACAGTGCGTCTCAGTCACCAAACTAATTTGGACCTTCCATACTGCAGACAGAATATTAATATTATTATTATTTGTTCCCAGCTTCCTCCGTTAGCTATCTCTTTTCTTTCTCCTTCATCAATCTTTCTTTTCCCGCCTTATATTCTCTTTATTTACACACACATTTTTTATCCCTTATAAATATCAGACAAAAGCTGTCATCATTATTCGAAAAAGGTTTAAGTAGTAGTCGTTTATGTGAATTCTGATTAAGTCAATTAAATTTCATCATTCCTTCTAAAAAGTTGTTTCCGGACTTGAACGTGTTCGTCAGTATTCAGAAATCTTCTTATATAACCAACACGTTTCAGACTTGCACTATGACCAAAAAATTTGTTTCCTTCTCCATTTCAATTTTCCATCACGTGCGTTATTTTCATGGGATTTAAAAATCATCATTTGGAAGTTTTCAGAAGACAGGATTCCAGAAGAGAGAAGGATGTTTATAATAATAGGCCAAATATTAATTAATAATTCTCGTTTTACAATGTAAGCTGGTCACTCGTGCTGTCTTGAAAACACAAAGGATGAACAAATGCCCTTTTTGCTAAAACTGCTTGATTATGTTCCTTGTTTCAAGCGCAAAATTTTACTTTCATACTATTTGTTTATATATATTATAATTAAACAGTAAGTGCTACATCCTGTATACATGAATTTGTGCTTAGCTTCCACACGGTTTATTGGGTCAAGAATTCACCACATTTCAGAGATTTTATTCTGTATTGTGAAACTATGGCTCTTTGGGGCTTCGAGGTTAATTATTAGTTGATTATGCAGCTCAAATAATGCTTACGTACAGATAAAGAAGTATTTATAAATTGTCTATCAATAAAATCATCACATCAGTAAATTAACCTTAACTCACAATTTTATAGGTTATATATGAGTTAACTTCTTATCAATTGGATTAACTTCACAAGAATTTACAAAGTGATGGCGTTATTAGTCCATGGAGTACCCATCACAATATTTTTGCACAAGGCAATGGACAATGTATTAATAAAATATTACGTACGTTGTATCAGCTATATATAGTTAATGTTTGATTTCGTATGAAGTTATCAAAATAGTAACACATGCAATGATACTGTGCGTACTATGAAACTTTAAATTATACGTAAGAAACGTGTATAAATGACGATGGAGGAGGAGTTTTAAGTGTTATGTATGGAGCTGGATAAAGTAGTGTGACGATGATTGGTTAAAGATAGGACATGGGTGGGGGATTAAATATGCGATATATATATATATATATATATATGAATGTACGAATGTATGTATATGTAGGTTGATGTGCCTGTTACGTTGGTGTGGATGGGAAGTGACAAGAAATAATAAAACTGCAGTTGGGGTTGGGGTTAATTAAGTGTAAATGGCTTTTTTCGTTTGTGGGGGTGAAAAACTATAAAAAGAGAAACAAATATTCCAACTTGAAAAGCCTTTAATTTTGCCCTTGCTTTGAAAGTTGGGAAAATCTTCATTAGAGAGATAAACGCATTTAAGTGGTCCGGCAAGAGGGACTGGGGGAGATATGGAAAAGCCTATATTTACGGGTGTGTGTGTGTGTGTGTACATATATATCCTCTATTCTTTGTTTCATTTTTCTGTTGGCAACGCAAATAAGATATTATAATTATGAGGGGTAAACTAAATGCGACAAATGTTACTCCCTCCTATCCTAAATTATAAGACATTTATCTATTTTTATTTTTTAAATTATCCCTATTTATTATACTTATCTGATTTTATTTAATTATAAGTTACATCCCACATGTTTCATTAGAAAAAAAATCTTAAACCTCATTAATCTTGTCTTAAAATTTAATAACTTTTTAACTTTACACTTATTTAAAATATACAATTTCCAAAAAAATAGTCTATAAAATAATAAATAAAGAACAATATTATATATTCATATAAAAAATTTAATAATATAATTTATAGATAGAATTTAAAAAAAATCTCTAACTCATAAATACATGTTAAAAGAATTTCTATGAAAAGATAATTCTAATACAAATGATTAAATAATGTATTTTAAAAAAACTAACACATCTTTGACAGTAAATTAATTTAATTAATTTATTAAATATATACATATCTAATTCTTTTATTTAGGATTGAGAGAGGAGGAGGGAATAATAAATAAAAGAAGAAAGGATGCATAGTGGTATGGCCAGATGTTGGTAATCATAGGAATGAGGGAAACAACAACGTTGGGCATACCCACACCTTTCTCAGACTCAAAATCCATCTCTTCCACAGATCCTCCCGCAAGGCACGCCATTTGGTCGTGTGTCCAGTTGGAACCAGCCCTCCTCCAGTTTCCACCTTCAAAAATCATTCACTCATTCGCATATATAAATTAAGTCTCATATCTATTGAAACAGGGTAAAGGGAGTGAAACATATATATCAGATATTAGTCCTAGCTAGTCAGTATATATTACCCACATCACAACTTGACAGCTCGTGGTCAAGCCAAAAAGAAAATCACAGCTTGTGGGCAACACACAAGCCATGTCTCGTTGCAAATGCCTCTCGATATATTTACATGACTTTATAAGTACATATCAACCAGATTTACTGTGTCTCGTCCTATATATACATACATGTTAATCTCAACTAAGAATTCCAATGAATGACTTCAAAAGACAACCTCATATATAAATATAAATTACGGGAGGGAGAGAGGGAGAGCGATGGAATACATATGGGGACAAGGAACGTAAGAAGACACATTTGGCATATATAGCCGACCGGTTTTAGCAAACCAACGGAAATGTTGGGTTCATTGGAATGAGTTTGTTTGTTGCTTGTCTCTCCGTCATCACCTCCTCCTTTCCACTTAATCATATCTCAGGTTTTGATAGAAGCGAGACAAAATGTTCTGAGGAAAAAAAAAATCAAGTCCCTCCCAAGCTTATAACAACATAAGATAACTACTATATATATACAAAATATTTCCTTGTCTACACAAAATTCCTCCAAATTTTGAACCATATACCAGTAATTAATCCTCCCATAATTAACTTTCAAGAGTTCGAGTGAGTTGAATACATATATATATTAGCTGATTGGAAATGTATTGATACATGCATGCAGATATATTTAACCTGTCGTCTTGGTTTTATAAATAATAACACAACATGCTGGATTGGGAAATAATTTAGTGAGAATGTTTGTGGATCCCCCAGCATTTATGAGTGGCCCAAAGATATGTGAGCACAGCTAGGAAGATAATTAATTAAGATAAATAATAATAAGGAGTTAGGAAAGAGATAGATGTGATGAGATTCACAGCTATCTCCCAATTAAAATAATATCTATATCACTGTCAAAACACAAAAAAAATAATCATGTATATATATATACACCAGACATTCAAGAATGGTTTCATTTTACTTTCCCCGTTGTATCTGCCAGTTTTACTATTTATGTATGAATTTTTATTTAAGTTAGTCCCTTCCATGTTTGTCCTACTAATAACGAAGAACGGCCGATCATATGATTAAGGGAACGTGAGTTTGAAAAAACTATGAGAAAAAAGAAAAGAAAAAGAGAAGACTTGACTTTTAATATTGCTTTGCTAGACAACCTAATTAATCATTAACTTTCGATCTCATAATTTCATATTTATGAATCTTTCTTTACATTTTCCATTACGATCAGTTCATTTGGGTCAATAATTTTGACTGTCGTTTCAATAATGTTTAAATTAAAATTAATAAGAATCAATAAGCAAGTGTTGGTGAGTGAAAATGGACATGGAATTTCATCGAGATTTTAAATTCCATGGCTACCATTTTTTTCCTCTCTCCAGAAAACATAAACAATTTATAATAATAAGAAAAAGTTGAAATTATTGTGTCTTATTTACTTATTTTTCCCCCAAGTGGAGCAAGGTTACTAAGTATGTGTGTGTGTGTAAACTACACGTATATGCTCCATGTTACTTTTTACTTAGTTATGTTTGATGGACGTAATTAAGTGAATGGAAACTTCGTAAGAATTTCTTCGTATATATGATCACGGTTCAATTATTGTTAACTTTTTTTTACAATAATTTAGCAAGAAGTTAGCATATATAAGGAATGTAATTTCATTCATGTAATTATTTATTTAGCAAGAAGTGAAATACTCCAACTTTTGACGTTGTACAATAAGTTTCAAGCGTACGTAGACTTATTTATCATTCGAGATTTCAAGTCATACGTTATTCTCAGAGTCCAAAAAATAATCATATTACTGTAAACAGGAAAATATACAGAACATGTTAATTTCATTCGTTTGATTTGAAATTAATTTTGCATTGCTCGATTTTAATTTAATGGACACAAATATATTAGCTCAGTACTCTCAAATTTATAATAAAACGAATGACAACTAATATGATTTAGACCTATATTTTAAGAGAAATATAATTATCATTTGTTGCTTATTAACTTGTTAATTATAGTACATAAAATTATCATTTGTGTTATCTCAATTATCATGGCTTAACGAACGAGAGTAAGATAATAATTTTACAATTAGAATCTCTCTCCCTGAGGTCCTATGGGATTTATCAATAATTTAATAATTTTATAAAATTTTATAAGAATAAATTCTTTTATATAGGATTAAAGTGTGATTCTCCCTTATATAATTGACCAAAACATGGGCAAGACAATAATATGGGTAACAGTGGCAAATGGTAAATAGAGAAAATGAAATTTTATGGATGCCCCCATGAATGGCCACTAACGGAAATTCTAGTTCGTAATATTCCCATATATTATTATTTTTTAAAAAATAAATAAGAAGAAGAAAATAAGAGAGGAAGAAGAATAGGCAAATGTGAAGAGAGATTCGTGCTTGTAATTAATTATAAACCCAAATGATCAACAATTAAATTATTGCGTTTTCTTTCTTTTGTACAAAGTTTGGCTCATCATCCTATCTCACTCGCCTTTACTCGCTTCTCTCCTCTCTTCTCTGTTCCTCTTTCTTTCTCTCTCCACCGTCCACTTCCTTCAGCCATCTTATACTCTCTCTCTATGAAAGCAAACTATTCCCAACCTTACTTTATTCATCATCACCATGGCTGACCCTTACTCTCATCTTTTCTCTTCCCCTCCTTTCTTCCAATTCAACGCTTCCCCTTCTTCTTCTAACCCTTCTTCTCACCACCACCACCATCCCTATGCCCTCCACAACTTCTTCAACCACCCAACCGTCTCCTCCTCCGGCGGCTTTTCCCACCACCACCACCACCATGCCGCTTCTTATTCTTCTATCCCTTCACCTCCGTCTCCTCCTCTCAGAGAAGCCCTTCCTCTCCTGAGCCTCAGCCCGTCGACGAAGCAAGAGCAAGATCGTAATCAAGACTTGGATGTCAAGGTCGACGACGGGATCATCTTCCACAGTGCTAAACCCAAAGAGGAAGAAGAAGACGAAGAGGAGGACGACGAGGCCACCGTCACTGTTGCCCTCCACATAGGGCTGCCCAGCCCTAGTGCTGCTGAGATTGATTCTGTGCTCTCCTCTTGCAACGATAGAGAACAAGTTGGAGGAGGAGATGTCGGCGGCTTTGACGGCGGTGGAGGTGGAGCTCATGAGGATTATTGTCCTGGGTCTGGTTTCATGCTCCACAATAAGCTGAACAAGGGACAGTACTGGATCCCTACTCCTTCACAGATTCTCATTGGTCCGACCCAGTTCTCTTGCCCTGTTTGCTTCAAGACCTTCAACAGATACAACAACATGCAGGTCCAGCTTCTTCTTTTGCTATATCTCTATTTTCTGTTCCTTCTTCTCTCTCTTTTCCTCCATTTCCAGCCAAAATACAATTATGAATTATTATCCTTACTTTCTTATTCCCTGATTTGAACCCTCTTATGCGTCTCTTTTGCTTCCTTCCAAACCGGGGAAAAAAGTTTGATTTATTATTCTATATGGCTATGGCATACGGGGTACTTGCCCGTGCCTCTTCCTCTTGTTGGTTTTTCTCTACCTTTTTTAATTTTTTCAACTGGGTTATTATGAGTTTGGGTTCTACAATTTAATTTTATTTGATTTCATTATCGCGACTCAAATCGTTCGGAGCTTTTGCATGGTAAACGGGGATATAATTTTTTTTTGTTGAAAAAAAAATGTTGTTTTTGGCCTGATTCAAACTGTGACTTAGATCAGTACCTTTCCTTTTCGTTGATTAAACTACTCAGGCAATGTTCCTTATGCCATTTGTACATTGAAGTCCGTGACACTCCAGTCTCCATTCTGCAAATCCTGCAGTGTTTCTTCCAGATCCCCCACATATACTCGTATTAATTATTTTTACTTCAAGCTTGTGGCTCTTTCTGACTCTTCCATAATATATCTGGATTCTCAAATCTCAATTATGGGATGGCTTCTTCAACTTCAACCTCTTATGAAGTATCCACAAGTAATTAGAGTGTTACCTCGCCTTTCTTTCTCTTTCCATTCCATATAAAAAAAATTCTCACTTTCTGGATACATATCACAATACTTGCGCCGTGGGCGAAGAAAATCAAACCCCATTTGTTTCAAAGCGGTTCTTTATAATCTAGTTACATTTCATGTAGAGGGGGAAAATATCTTCCTAACAGTGGCACTTGCCCAAAAAGAAAAAGGAAAAAAAGGAATCCACATTTCAAATCTCGGCAACATCAAGATGATTTATCATCACACATTTGACTACAAGAGATCCAACTGAAAAGGGTCAAACTGAGAATATATGTTCCTTGAGATTTAATTAAAAACAATTGATTGATGAATGAATGAATTTGGTGGTTTTAATTGTAGATGCATATGTGGGGGCATGGATCACAGTACAGAAAAGGCCCAGAATCACTGAGAGGAACACAACCAACGGGAATGCTGAGGCTTCCATGTTATTGCTGCGCACCAGGTTGCAGAAACAACATCGATCACCCAAGAGCGAAGCCGCTGAAGGATTTTAGAACACTTCAAACGCATTACAAGAGGAAGCATGGGATCAAGCCCTTCATGTGCAGAAAATGTGGCAAGGCTTTTGCCGTGAGGGGCGACTGGAGAACTCACGAGAAGAACTGTGGCAAGCTCTGGTATTGTATCTGTGGCTCTGATTTCAAGCACAAGAGGTCTCTTAAGGATCACATCAAAGCCTTTGGGGTTGGCCATGCCGCTTATGGGATCGATGGGTTCGAAGAAGAAGACGACCCTGCGTCCGAAGTTGAGCAAGATAACGAGTCCACCCAGTAGTAAACAACTACACATGATGGGATTAATTGATTTTATATTATTATATATATGCGGACTATTTATCATCTTAGCTTGTGATGATGATGATGAACTCATAATTAAATAACTAGGATCATATAAGCATTAAGTTATTAAATGGAAGCCAACTTTCTTCTAGTTTCTTATGTGGGATTAATCGTTAATATCAGATTATATGCAGATAGACACTGGCATCTGGTAATATCCCGTGAGAAGAATACTTATTGGAACTGAAATCGATGGGAAGAAGCAAAAGTAGCTTATAACACAATAATGCAGCTCAAAAAATGTATATCGTCCGTCTTTGAATCCATTTTTCATACGTATAATATTGTGGTTTTTTAGGGCTATACGGTATATATACACATATATATACTCGTATACGTCCGACTATGATGTGTGTTCGTTGAAGAGGTATATTTACTACGCTTGTAATATGCGGAAATGTCGAGCCATATATATACACACACACACATGGGGGAAAGAGGTGAAGAGATGAAGAAGAGCCTTTTGATTTTCTGAAATGCAGAGGGTGAGATCCTCAAAGTTAGAAGGATAATGATATGCATGTGCAAGGAGAAATACTTTAAGGGTGGGCATTGATAATTATTGGCTTTATTTCTTCATGTAAGGAGATTAGTAGATAGCGTAGGCTTTTCAATTAGAAAATGACGGTCAGCTTTATGTGGGGAGTTGCATACGATACGATGCGCCTTTTGCTTTTGGTGATAGACGGAACATATACCATGATCTGAGATTCACCAAAGTTGAGGCCAAATGATTAGCTTTTGAAGAGAAGGAAGAAAACGCATATATAATACTATCTAGGTTTTCATTTAACTTAGATAAATTAAAAAAATTAATTATTTATAATAATTGTATGTTAGTTTCCTAAAAATACCTTATTTAATCATGTATTTGAACTATCATTAATAGAAATTTTTTACTATATGTAATCATATAGAAATATTCTAAAAGACATTATAATTTTAGAAGATAGAATAAATTGATATCTTATAATTATGATTAAAATAGACTTTTTATCTAACTCTTATATTTAGGATTGGGGGAGTATAAAAAAGAAAGAAGGAGGGATAGGAGGTAGCTAGAATGAATGATATGATATGATATGATATATGATAGAATGAATGGTCCCCAGCAGCAGAAGATGAAGGAGGAGCAGGCATATATGAATGAGAAGAGAGGGAGGGAGAGATCTGTTTTGCAGCTTTTGAGAGAGAGAGAGGGATGGGCAAAAGGCGAAAGGCGAAGGGGGGAATAACCAAAAACTGCAAACACAACAGTGGAGCCCAAGTGGCTTTGGTTGGGCTGATTGGCAACATATATACTGATGCCCCCTACACTCCTTACACATTTCTCCCTTCCCTTCCCTTTGATCCACCGTACCCCTGAAGCGACCTTTCACCCCCGCTCATTCTTGTTTCTTTTGACCACCTCTCTCTCTCTAGACCTATATGTATATCATAGGTATATACATACATATACCTACGTACGCACTCGTGAGTATATATATACGCATGATGTAGGAAATTGATTAATTAAGCGAGTCGAAAGAAGAAGGGTGTGTGTCAGGTTAAGAGCATGTGGGGTTAGTAATGGGGTTTGTGAGTTGGGACTACTGAGGAAGACATGATTGCTGCAACAGTGAATACCATGACCAATGCATTTATTCACAATCAATGTCCTTTTTCCTAGACGCCAACCCTACCACAATTCTCATTATATATTCACTATTTTCACCACCTCCTCCTTTAATTAATTCCTTCCTATTAGAAACTATTCTCTCTGTATCACCGACTACTGAATGTGTCTCTCAATATAACATCCTCCCTTTTTTTATGCCATTTCTGCTTTCTCATGCCATGTCTCTGTCTTCATATATTTCGCCCATATCTCCCATCATTCCTTCAAATACATATTTGTTTGTTGATTTTTTTAAAATAAATTAATTAATTATAATTAATATAAAAATTAATTAATTTATATAGAATAAAGAGTATCGTAATATTATATATACATGACTCTCCTTCTTAAGTATATTAGTTATATATTTTCATGAAACTTAATAGTATCAGTCTAATTCAGGCATGGTTCTATAATCAGATACAACGATATATAATCAAAAAAGGTACCGAGCTCTTTTAATAATTGTAAGTACGTGTAAACGCTTCATTACTTTCAAGCGATCGACGACAAGCAAGTAGTGGCCATCTCTTTTGGAAAGGAACGAAATGTTTGTCGAGAGTACCCTAATTAAATACATATACATATATATATATATATATATATATATATATATTCTGCAGGTTACAATCCCAATGTTCTTGTCATTTAGATTACGTCTCTCGATTACCAATAAAATTTGATGTAAAGTAAAAGATTGAGTGGTTTATATATATTTGAACATAAAGGAGGATTATTAATCAGTTTATTAATTGCGCGGCTTCATGGCCATGTTGGGAGACCAAATTAAACAACCCAACAAACACGAGAATACGTACGCATACTTTATATTATTCTGCTTTTAATCTGCATTCTTATTCCACTACATACATATTAGGGACAGCTTTGTCTTCCCAGCATCGAATCACAAGCTTTTCTGCTGTTGTTAATTTTATATTCCAGGTTAAAGACTTAAATAAAGTCTATAATCTTTGCAATAAACAACACCCATAATATTTCCCATCATCTCCAATACGTACTCCACAAGTTCTTCATACGAATTTATATATATTCCTTAAATTCTCTTTGTCTGAAATTCAAAGGACAAAAACGACAATATGCGCGCTCGCCTTATTTTTTTGACCTCAAGATTTTTTTCGTATTGTACACACACACACACACATGTACGTACGTACGTAAGTATAGAAAAGTTGCGATAACATGGATATTAAATTCATTAATTAAGTACTTTATGTGTGTGCTTGTCTTATTTTTTTGACCTCGAGACGTCTTGTTGTTGAACACACACATATGTATTATATATATGTATGTATGTACGTACATACGTATAGAAAATTTGCAATAACTGCCCTGTATGATATTTTATAACAAAAAAATTAAGTGATGAGTTAGTTTCCCAAAGCTCGCCAAGGCGAAAATATGTTTCTAGGTTCAAAAAATGATTATAGAGGTACTTATAAATCGTTCACTAATAAAATTATCATATCAGCAGTAGAGTTTGGGTTATGAACTAAGTCAAACCGTGGATTAATTAAGAAAATTAGAGCTTTTTTTACATTATCAAGAAAACAGAAAAATGGAGGGTAATGGATTGTAAAGAGTGCATTTGAATTACTACAATACATTCCCGAGAAGATAAACTCCATACGCTCACGTTCATCAAAATGCTAAAAGTTCGTGTTAATATTCACAATCAAGCTAAGAAATATATTTACCATGCAAGTTAGACTTTCTTTAATTATGATAATTAAACGAAAATTGTAAACAGGTTGTTAGGAAGAATTCCTTCCTCACATAATTATTCATGTTAATCAATTTATTATAATTAAATATATCTAATACTTGGGGTTAAATAGTAAGCTGCGACTGAAGCCGATCAGAAATTAACGGGGCCAAAAGGTAATGGACGTCACAATCAACCAAAAATATAATTCTTGTTTAGGGAATTAATTTGTTTTTTTATCTTCTAGGGTGAAATGATGACTATGCATTCGCTTAGGAACAAAATCTTTAAACAGAATGGACCTCTCTAACAGGGCTAATTCCAGGTGCTTTTGATCCTCCTCAGAGTAGATGAGACAACTTTGTTAGTGAGGCCCCAATCAATAAAAGAAAAAGGGAAAAAGGCGAGAGAAATATAATCTTGACCCATAATCACGATAAAGTTTTGAAAAGAAAATTCACATAATTATATATACAACTTAAGCCGTATTAATATATATTCTTTCCCCCAAAAAAAAATGTATAAACAGAAACCCTTGTTTTGGATTCTATCCCCAGAGAGAACTATCACTATTTTCCTTTTCTCATTCGTCGTTATCCATAACTACACATATCATGCTTGGCTGGTTTGATCATTTTCCTTTGGCCCCGATGCTCGGAGATTCTCTCCCAAGTTGTGAATATTTTGTTTCTTTTATTTGTGGGTTTGTTGAAGAATATGAAGAAAAAACTTCAACAAGAAGCAAGAGACCATTCCTGGGCAAAAGACACTCTCACACATGCCCCTTACATGTATGACCTTATATATATATATAGATGTGGAGTTGCTTTAATTTCCTTTATGCTGCGAGGGATTTAAATTAAAGGCTATGTTTGTTTGACGTCCATGGCCATCAAATCAATTAGGTATATGACGAGCAATTTAATATTTTTCATCTGTATATATATATATATATCTATGTGCATGCAATCGATTAGGTATTGGGGTCGTTGTGCGGAAGATTCGATATATCCCACGCCAGATTTAACATTTTAAATGAATAATTATAGAAAGCCGCAGGCAAAGGCCAGCAAAAACCCACACGAACATCCTTTCAGAAGAAAAAGTAGTTTGGAAAGCATCAACGATCATGCATTTTGACAGACAGATCTTATGCAGTTTTCACCTCGATAGCTCTGCGGGCACTGTCACTGCTGTGTAATCATTATAACAATGCCTGGTAGTAATTAATGTGGTCGGATGAATTAACCCTAAAAAAGAGTAAATATACGTATATAAAATAATATGAACAAGCGTGATTAAACAGTAGTTTTGTGAGTGGTTCATGGATGAAGTTGAGTTGTGTTGTGAGAGAAGAGGGGAGGGCTAATGTGAGTTAATGTAGATAATAAAAAATATATATATTTTATAAAGATATGAGTTCGATTTTTATTATTATTATCTTATTTAATAAGTAATTTTATAAATTTTTATAAATATTTTTTAAATTTTAAGTCTGGGTCTTGATTTTAATAGAAGATGAATGTTAATATTGTCTATATTTTTATATATTTTAATTTTAATAAAAGATGAATGTTAATATTATCTATATTTTTATATAAAAGAAATAGAGAGGGGAGAGGGCGATAAAACAAACTGCAACATGTTGCTTTAAAATCTTGTCTGTTTGGTTGACATGACAATACCAGAAATCTCGAGGTGATCAAGATTGTGATGGATTATGTCTTGTTTGTTTGCTTAAACGAGTAGGTCAGGTTCTAATCTAAAAGCGAAAAGGCTGCTTTTGTTTGTTTCACACTCAACACCCTTCCACCTTTCACAATTAATGATTCATATATATATATATATATATATATATATAATATTAGTATTAAATGAGTCGGAGGCTCTCGTTTTTCTGCTGTATGTATGTACAAAACACAAATAGTTTTTTTTATTTATCGCCTAATATCTTATATTACTATCAACCAACTACTTGAGTTCGAACTATAAGTTTATAGTAACAAAATTTTGTAGATTCTAAGTAATTATTATACCTGTATATCCATACCTCAAACAGAAGAGCATTAGTAAAGTTAGAATAACTCCCAACTAATTAATTCAAGCATCCCGTATTTATAAACAAAAAGTTTTAAATCTTATATATATATATATATGTCATTATTAGTTTAATATATGTAATCATCTTTTTTTTATATCTGCTTGTAAATAATAAAACTTACTTCTTTTCTAGTAATCATGAAACATGATATCAATCGCGATTCCTTTTACTTTATTTTGGTTAATAATAATAACTTGAATTTAGTACAGTGGATAGTATTCTTAACCAAAGGAAACTAATGATTAAGTAGAGAAGCTTTGGATATAAAGATTTTGACCGGTTAATGAATATAATATCGCGGGAATGCGTTGGGATGAATATATGCTTCAGTGGGGACTGGTCTTGAGTATGATGAACAGAGGGGCCCATATCATATTGTGTGTGTGTGTGTGTATCATATCTTTACGAGAAATATACAGCAAATAAAATGAAATTACAGGAAGGATCCTATCGTTAGATGTTTACCTGAATTTAAAAAGCAGAAAATGAAAGGTGAAAAGCAAGTAACAACCTTGCGCACCGATGCAAAAATGAAAGCCTCTTTTCTCTTCTTCTCTTTTGTGTCTCTGTGCGTCCACACACACTAGTCCTCATCGATTATATTACTAGGCTAGCCCTCCCCGAGTGAGCCCAATGTTTATGATAAAAACTGCTGCAATATATGATGTAGCTGCTATCATAAACACTATAACCTAATAATATATATGTGCTTCTCTATCGCTTTATATCACCACATACATTCTCTTAGATCCCAAGTGCTCATCACTAAGTAAGTACTTGTCTAATTTTTAATATAATACTTATTTAACTAATTTGATTATATCAGTTAAATTAGTTGATATGACATGATTTTTTTAAGCACTATAATAATTTTCTCTAGCTCCCTCTTTTTTTCTTTTACTTGATTTTTGTCAAGAGAGTATAGATGGAGGTAATTTAAAAAAAAAATGATAAATATAAAAAATATATTATATATTTATGATCTAAATCAATTATATAATTAAGTCATATATTAAGTATTAGAGTAGTATAGAATGATTCTCCACATTGATTTCTATACCGGGATATGTACAAGTGCTCCTTCAGGATTTTCTCCTACGGCAATTATTAAAAATGCCAGGTCTATATTGTACGTAATGAAGCTTAATTATCATGGAGATCGGTAGATATCGAAGTGAAAAGTTCTCCAGTATTTTTTTGACCTATCGGTAAGCAACAAAGAGAACAAATTAGTACATCTTGTGAAAGATATTGTGCTATACAACTAAATATATCCAACGCATGAACGCATATATATCAATCATGCGCATTATTTTCTTCACATAATAAACTTTTCCCCCCTTAGAGACAGATAGAATAAAGGCCAGAGGGTCAGGATGGGCAGAAGGAGTAGTCCCCACCACACCCATGACCCATATGATGAGAAGGATATATATATATACACACACATGTGAACACATGCCTACAGTGTAATAGTACCCTATATTCATAGGATCATAAATGAGCTTGCAAATGCTGGTAAGGCAACAAAAAATGTGACTTCACTCTTTGTTCCCTCTCCTCTGGTTAATCCTAGCTCCACAAGTACATATATATTATTCTTCTATTTACTGATTGTTCTCTCTTTTGGGCGTGGCTTGGCAAAAACGTCAAAATTCCAACCAGTCATTGCACGTAATATGTCCCGTTATTGAATCAATCTTTTTCCCTTTTCTGCAACTTGCTTCTCTTCCTTTTCTCTCTTCCTGTCGCCCCCTTCCAGGTCAAATTACACCCATTTTTCTCACCTCCAAATAATTATATCGCTTTCGCAGCTAAGTAAAAAGTCATGCACGTAATCATTATAAATCACGTAGAATCTGCAGAACGCCCCCAGAAACAAAATAAGGCCGCAGAGAGATTGAAACCCTTTGATCATGGTGATGGAGACATGTTTGTTTCAGCTTAATTTACTGCTGGCTATGGTTCAGGTTTAGGAGGTGAATCCTTGAAATGACAGAGGAAAGTAAAAAGAGAGAAGGCATGTGTGTGTGTATGAGGCCCACAAAGAGAGGTCTGGGCTAAAAGTAGGGTTTTGTGCCGTATGGCATGTTTTACGTCGTTGTTGAGGAAAGTCTCAGCCTTGTTGGGAAAGCCATTGTATTAAATGTCTGTAAGAAATTCTGGTGCACAAAGTATATGACCGACTGCTTAAATTTTTTGTGACCCAAAAAGGGTCGTCGTCGTTTTCTCTGTTACCATTTTCAGCACCACACCCATACCTGTCTTATATCCTATGCCAAACATCACACTGAGCTCTTAAATGATTCAATTAAACAGACATCGCCATAAAACATACGTACGCATATGTAAATGTAAATGATTAATTAAGAAATGTAAATGGCAAATCAAGCTACAGATTTCTTGCGCTTTTGTTGTGATTTGGATCCGTATCCAATGCCTTTTCATGGGTATGTCTGTTCAACTCTCACTTGCACCAACAAAGTTTGAGTCTAACAGAAGGGAAGGGGCTAATGGCTAATTAAGCTTTGAATTTTAGTTCCCAACAATATTTCGAACAGGATGCCTCTAAAAAAACTTTCACATGGTCGGTGGTAACAATGAAGAGAGAGCAACTTTTTTGGGTGAATGTAGGGAGGCAGCTTTAATCCCATGGGTGAATGAGTTGCACAGATTCATGATATTTAGAAAAAGAAAGTGATAGGAAAACGATGGAGGCCGGGCAAAAACAAGTAAGAACAGTGAAATGTATCAATCAGCATCTGAGTTTGAGGGCAAGTTTGCAGTGGGGGAAGTGTATGCAGGGAATTTATGTGCGGCCTTAAACGATAATATTTCTTGAAATGCCTTGGCATTCAGGACTTGTGTCTGACTTCGCTATTTCACTCCCACTCTCTTTCGCATGTGCCTCGCACATGTTCTCTGCCCCTTTACTATTCAGTTTTAATCTTAAAATTATAGTTCATAGATTTACCATAAAAATGCGAGTTCCATTCTAACTGTAATTGTGAAAATTCTTTTATAGGTGATTTTGTGAGTCATTTGTAAGCACTATTTGAATCTTAAAACTATGTCATAAGTTTAATTGGATACCGATATCAAACCTACATAAATTTTTGTGTATAAAAAAAAACCGTAGATTCATATGGAGGGCTCTTTCTATGATTGGCGAATTTCTGAATACGTCCCCATTTTCACGCCTTGTCTGTGGGCTTTTAGATGGGCTTCCTTCTGGGCTGAAACATTTAAGTCTGTTTTAGGATGTGGGCCACTAGGCATCCATCTATATTGGGCCTCCTACCCAAATTAGTGGTCCAAGTTCTCTATTTGATTCACCAAACCAAAATATAGGGCTATTTGCCCCAAATGCTATTCAAAATTCAAAATTTAAAAAATAAAAAATTTAAAATTTAGATCGTAATGAACCAACTCTTTTTTAAAAATTTTATATAAAAAAAATTTAAAAGTAAAATAACATGTGGTGCTGCCGAAATCAATAGTTCTAGACTAGATTGCCTTCTTTTTTATTATTATTAACCATAATTTTTTAACAGTTACAGTAAAAAAATAATTCAATTTTAAAATCTTAAAAAATAAAATATAAAAATTATGTTACAAAATTTGGACAGTGAAGATAACAGGGAGTCTTTTTTTTTACTGTGACCCCCCCCACCTCCTCATTACGTTTTTTCCCCATATTTCTGATGTTTGAATTTGGAATTTTAAATGGATGGAATCAAACTCCAACTATTCAAATTACTTTATCTATTTTTATAAAATATTTTTTTGGCATAAACATAAAACCTTATTATTTCCATACAACTATTATTAAATCTGTTCCTCCGGTTAGAACTTCCAGAAAACGAAGGAAGAGAACAAGTCAGAAGAAGCCAAGTGTAAGTGGAGGAATAGGTGAGGTGGATTATCACGGCACGTAGATAAATATACGTACGCAAGTAAGGCGTGCAGAATGCGAGAGCCACAGCTTGAGAAGATTCAAGTGGGGTCCTTCCCACTCCCAGATTCACCAACGCATAACGGTCACCGGTTCATAAAACTCACGCAAATCTGTTCCTTCCTCTCTTGTTCTGTCTCTGTTCACTACCCCAGAAATGGAGCCTCTCGCTCCCAGTTTCGATCTTAAAGCAACACATCGCGCTGTGGTTCCTGCTAAATCGGGAAAAACCACCCCATTACTGTTTCATTCGCGTAGGTTTTTGTCTCCTGGCCGTCATATAAACCTTAAACAGAAAAGTGAGGTTCCATCATCAGTAGCAGCATATGGGAAGGTCCAAGGCAGTGGGCAAGGGTTTATGGAATCTGTGGCCAATAGGGCCTTGGGATTTGGTGCTTCCGCCGCTCTATTCCTGTCTATCTTCTCCGATTCGCCCGCCTTTGCTGAATCTCTCACCGTGACTTTTCCTGTATCTCGTGCACCTGAGGTCATCAATTTTTTCTCTCTTTCCACACTTTTTATCTCTTATCAAGTCAATAATTAATTCGTTTCTCGCCATTAGCTTGTTCATTTCTTTATCATACATATGGTCGTGTACTTTTTAGTATTTAGCTTTTAGATGGAAGTCATCTTGAAGGTTGACTTCTAGTATTTACGATATTTGGTCAATATTCGCACCTTTTCAACCAACCAGCGGTTAGGTTACAATTAAAAGTATGTCGACTTCAATCTATGTACTGAAACTGAAGTTCTCTGTAAACGCTCTCCTGAAAGTTTCGTACATTACACCCAGCCATGATTCGGAGCTGTAGTGGATTTTCAGTATTATGGTAGTATTAGAGTTCTGTTTCCTCAAGCCAATAACCATGACATGAATTGTGCTGAGTGGGAAGGGTTTGCTTGCTAGGTGAATGCAGTTCAGAGAACTCTTGTGGAAGCATGGGGTTTAATTCGAGAAACATTTATTGATCCTACATTTAATCATCAAGGTATTTTTTACTCTATTATTGACTTGTGCATATCCGTGTGAATCATCCAATAAAATTATAATTATTTATAAATTATATTTGTAGATTGGGACTTGAAGTTGCAGCAAACAATGGTGGAAATGTTTCCCCTGCGCTCAGCTGATGCAGCATACATGAAAATCAGTGGAATGCTTTCTACCCTTGGGGATCCTTTTACTCGAATAATCAGTCCAAAGGTTTTACAGCCAAATTTTTCTTTCTGGAATCTCAATCTCTTCGTTTGATTTTTTTTACGGGGAAAACAAGTAAACTTAAGATATGATCATAGATGCTATGGCAGTTCATCATGTTTCCTCTTACCTGTTGCTTCCATAAATAATAGACTGCTAGGACAACTCCATTTTTCGGATTGACATTTGAAGGCGAACTTCTGTGGCTAATTTTGGCAGTGATTCATTTGCAGGAATACCAAGGGTTTAGAATTGGAAGTGATGGAAACTTACAAGGAGTGGGTCTCTTCATAAATGCTGAACCAAAAACAGGACATCTGGTTAGTGAATTTTCTTAAGAACATTTTATAATTCACTGTAATCGACCATAATTATACTGTTTGTTCTGAGGGCAGTTTGTATGCTATTGGCCCCTGCCACTTTAAGGATGTTTGCTTTCATTTTTGTTGTCAAGTCTTGGCATAAGGTATTATGTATATGTCATGGAGTAGTGCTTATCTTTCCTCATGAACCAGAGTGTTCTTGCGCTTGTTAATCTTTTCAGTTGAAATCATAGGTTGTTGTGTCCTGCTTACAAGGTAGTCCAGCTGCTCGTGCCGGTATACATCAAGGAGATGAATTGGTTGAGATAAATGGTGAGAATGATTATTGGAAATTAAGAATTTATGTCTGAAAAGAAACAAGTCTCTTTCTTTTCTTTTTACTAAAACATAATTACTGTTTTTTCAGGGGAGAGGCTTGATGGCATTGATAGTGAAGCTGCAGCACAGAGGTTGAGAGGGAATGCAGGAACAACTGTTACAGTAAAGGTTAATAATCCACTTTTTGTTACATAAGCACTATTCCATCTATTGATATAGGCCTTGCCCAGATTTTTGTGGGCACCTTCGAAAACTGTGCTTTATTTTCTTTGATAGTTTTCAACACTTGTGAGCTACAAGTAAGATTCTCTACCCATTCCCTTCCCTAAAGGTCCTCCATACTCTGGGGGCAGACAATCTTAATGGTGGAGTGAATAGAGGGCGTTTTGTTAAAAATACTTTTAGAGTGATTCTTTCACAAGTTACAAGATTTTGGAGCATTTGAGCATGAAGATTGGAAGGAACTAATTTATACTTTTTCTTCTTCAGGTTAAAGACTCAGGACACAGCTATGGTATTCGAGAGGTAAATACTGAGTTTTGACATTTTATTGGTTATAATTGAAAAATGAAACTAATTTCTCTTATCAGGTTAAACTATGATATGCAGAAGAAGTTATCTAATTTTTTATTTTTTTATTTTTGCTTTGGCTTAAACTTTACATCTATATCTGGCTGGCCAATCTAATCGCTAAGTGACTCAAGGTTAAATTGCCACGTGAGTATATCAAGCTCTCTCCAATATCTAGTGCCATCATTCCTCATAGATCCCCAGATGGAAAGCTTACAAAAACTGGCTATGTAAAATTATCAGCCTTCTCTCAGGTTAGCAAATACCCAGTTACCAAATAATAAAATCGCTATTCATTTAAAAAGTAAATATAATCCCAATAACAACTCTCATTGAAATGTTTGTTTTATTTATTTGTTTACTTATTGTTTTGCTTTCCGTATGAGCCACATGTAAATTCTTCCTCTTCCATGTCCGACAGACTGCTGCTGATGACATGAAGAATACTATTCAGGAATTGGAAAAGCAAGGAGTGCACTCATACATACTTGATCTACGGAATAATCCAGTAATCTTTTCTTTCCAATGGAAGATGTCCTGGAAGGTTACTTGGCCGCTGGATTATATAACTTACATCGTTTCCTAATTTCTGAAATTGCAGGGTGGCCTGGTAAAAGTAGGCCTTGATGTTGCCCAGATGTGGTTAGATGGAGATGAGACTCTGGTGAATACTGTTGATAGGAGTGGAAATATGTTACCAATTAATATGGTCAATGGGCATGCTCTTACTCACGATCCACTTGTGGTCATTGTGAGTATATATCACTAACTTAAGTTGCGTATTAACATGTCATGTCTTTAATCCTACAACGTACAGAGAGCAACAAAACAGGGGACTGCAATTCCCAGTTTCTTAATATCAAACTCATCCTCGTTGTCTGGCTATAATACTTAAATTTGTACAAGTACCTTTTTGACTAACACTGAAGGTAATGAACTGCAATTCTGTTCTTTCCCCCTCTCACAGGTAAATGAGGGAAGTGCTAGTGCTAGTGAGATTTTAGCCGGGGCATTGCATGATAATGGCCGAGCTCTTCTTGTGGGGCACAAAACATTTGGTAAAGGAAAGATTCAGGTATTATCTCTGTCTTTTGTTAAGTAATGACATACTCGAAATGTTCGAAGGTTCATGACTTATGATTAACTAAAACTTTTTCATTACAAAATAAATAGAACAAGGGGCTTCATTATGTAGGGTATCATAACCCTGCATCCCCTGATGTGTGATGTCATAAATAACCAATACCATTCATGCATGATGCTTGGTTCAAACATGGTTATTGATTTGTCTGTGTCAGATTAGATTTTAAATCAAAATAAGGGAAAGTATTAAATTTTATTCCTTCCTGCCATTTTCGTCACATTTCAGTTAATAGTGCGGAGTTCATTCTTAATGCAGAGTGTAACAGAGCTTCATGATGGTTCTGCCCTTTTTGTAACAGTAGCAAAATACCTATCACCAGCACTTCATGACATAGATCAGGTTGGGATAACACCAGACGTGCAATGTACAACAGAAATGCTTAATCCAGCCAAAGAGATTTCAAATAAAGATAAGAGTCCGGTCTCATCTTTGGAAGCAGATTCCTGTATTATGGTAGCAGAGCATGAGTTGGATGCCGAAGAGTCCAAAGGCACTGCTTCTTGACCATTTACACTTTTTCATCACACATTTCATTCAATTTTACAGTTGAAAAGAAGGTTAGTTCTGTGCTGTTATGTCAGCCAGTACAGTAATTTGTACAGTGTACATTGTGATTACTAATTAGCAACTGTAGACAAAAGATCCGAAACCCACTGTATATTATATCGGGCAATAAAAGAAGCCAAAATTTACCAAACAGCTGTATCATTTCAGTTTGCAAGAAAATGTGCTGGAAGAAAAAAGGAACAAAGAAAGAACATATCAAATTAATAGACAAAACAGAAAAAACAGATACATATATTCGTATCACAAGTCTAATCTTTTACAATACTATATAGGAGGAATCACATCCCAAAAGTAAGCAAGAGCCATGAAGTGAATAAACATAAAAAGAACTCTTTAAAGACACAGAAAGTGACAAGTTTCAATCACGATGGATGGAAACATTCCAGTTTACTGCAACATGAAGGCCACAATAGAAATCAACAGACAAGAACACAAGGCTACCCCAGAAACAGGCAAAGCAAAGCCATCTCCAGCCTCCAATGGTGGTGTAGGTGCAATCTCTGAATCCTGAGCCACAATTTTAGTGAAGCAAAACAACCCCACAACCATTATAGCCATCAAAATATGAGCTGAAGAAGAGCTGCCATTTTGTGCCATTTCCACAGAATATCACTGTTATGCTAAAGTCCAAAGAGACTGAAAAGATACAACTGGGGTGGGGACTGAATTGTTTAGTACATACAGAGAGCCAAGTGTTTAATTTATAGGCATTCTTTGTGGGGGGACACGTGAAAAGGCCATCCTTTTCAATGTGGTAAGAGGTACATGAAATGAAACATTAACCATTTCTGAAGTGACCATGCCTTTTGGGTTACGGCTGTTGAGACCCACAAGACCAATCATAACCAGGCATTTTGCAGGGTGGCATTGCGTTCTCATTGAGCCATTTACGTTACAATTTACTGTAACAATCAAGCACATAATAGGAATTAAACTACACTTGACTTGAATATTCTAATTTCAACTGTTGGATTTTGAACACTTGTCTAGCATATAAGGTGTGACGTTGTAGTGAAGTAAAATGGATTACTGCTGCGTAGGTTATCTTTTCTCGGTCACTGAAGATGGTGATACCTCGCTTTCAGTCCAGCTAAAGCGTTGTTGACGTAACAACGGTGTTGTTGAGAGTTTTATTCCGGGAAACTTCTGCTTCTGATAGGTCTCTTTGGTCCTCTACTTGCAGAGCAAAAGAATCTAGAATACTTACATGTTACTGTTGTTGACAGCTGAGTCAAGAAGCTACTTCAGAGTTATTATTCTATTATTTCAGATTGAAACATAGACAAATTGTAATCAATGTCAGGATCTACTAGCTCTGGTGCCAATTAAATTGAACCGCCTATTGCTGGAAATTTCTTTTCCTGCAAATTTCGTTGTCACATAAAGTAATTAAACAGAGACATCATTTGGATTTGGATTTTTTTTACTTCTTTGGGCTATATCAGTTATTATTTGTGTAACAGGATAAGCAGATTCATTAAGTTCGGCGACTTATATGTGACCTAACATAATCAATGAACTTGGCAGGGCATGAATCCATTCAAGAGAACCAATTAACGGTGGGTGAGTGGGTGGGTGAGTGTTCATCATCTTGTATAAAGGAAACATGCATGAAGCATTCAAAGTTTTTCCTTATAACAAAATGTATATTAATTGGTTTCCAACTATGATGAGGAAAGAAAAGGTCAAAACACTTAGTTTTATTGATGTTAGTAAAATTAACCAGTTTAGATTTAACGTAACAATATGAAAAATAAGGGCTTGTGTAGATTAACACTAACAAAAGTGACTTTTATCTAAATTGACTTTTACAAACTAAAATTAAAGTAAAAATTAAATTATGTAATTTTTGTTTAGATAAGCTTTTGTAAAAAAAAATAAGTTTGAGAGAAATTTATCTGGACGATAAATTAAAAAGTCAATTTTAGAATATTCAAATCTTAAAGAAAAGTTAGAAGATAGAAGAAAAAAGAGTTGCTTCAGCTTTAAAATAATTTTTTTAAAAAAAATAGTTGCTTTCAAAATCATAACAAGCATCCCATATTATACCACAGTAACTTTTCGCCATAGAAAAGTCAGTTTTGCCATCACACAAGTTTAGATTGCCTTGGATATGGAGTTTTCTTTTGAAATATTTTTAAGAGTTCCATTTTGGGTTTTGACAATATATAATAACTACCTCTAGACCTACAGTAAAAATTAGAAAAGCAAAAACAGAGGGAGAATGCATAAAAACAGTAACGAATTGTGAAAAATAAAAAATTTCAATTCCTCATGATATATTTGGCGAAGCTTTAGTGACTAACTTAAAATCTAGACCATATATCTATAGGTAAAGCAGTAAGTTGTGGGTTAATCCTTCGTGCCACAAATAAATATGTTGGAAATGGTCAAACCAAAACCAATATGAGCTGAAATCATGCAAAACCATACACTCTGATCGTTTCATAACCAAAAGAAGCTGTATTTTCCCAAAAAAAATTCCAACTTGTTCCCTATAAATGCATACCCATGTCCTCATTGATCTTCAGACCGGCGCCACAAAACAAATAAAAGCAAAGTTTATTCAAAGCAGAAAAGGCAGGTCTCCCTAACAAGTCATGGACATGAAGAAGGTTACTTGTGCCGTCCTCGTCGCCGCCGCCTCCATGAGCGCCGCAATGGCCGTTACCGAGGTCCCTTCAGCTGCCCCGGCTCCCAGCCCGGACGCCGGAGCCGCCGCTGGCTTGCCAGTTGTTGGCTCCTTGATTGGTGCCTCGATCTTGTCTTTCTTTGCCTTGTTCCAGTAACTGAGCCGAGAAAGATTTCTGTGAAATTAGCGGGTAAAAATCCTGATGTAAAAGTGTTCATGTACTGTTATGATCGAATAAAATGCTCATCTCTTTCATACATTATTGGCCAATTGGTTTTTCTTGTTTTTAGTGGAAATTTTATTTGGTATCTTCGTTTAGCTATTATTATCCATTAGTAATAGCTTAAGCGATGTGTAAACTTTTTCTTAAAAAAACAAAAACAAAATAATTCTGATTCGAGTAATGAGGGGAATTGACCCTAACTTTCCATAATATCGGTCCTAATAACCTACTATTAAAGAAATGAGAAGAATTTATAAGTTATTATTTGGTGAAATTTATACATCTGTTTATTTACTAAGAAAATTGACAAGTACACCAGAATTTTCACCATGAAGTCATCTATTTGCTTATAACTTTTTCTTCAGCTCTAATGAATTTATAAATAAAACGAAAACTTATTAATCTTAAAATTTGGCCTAATCCAACCCTATTAACCCCGGGAAGAAGAAAGATCCACAGGGAAAAATAACTTGAGTTTGAATGTTGCTTTACTAGTTTGTTTTAATTTTTTAGGGTGGAATGAGCCAACCCTTAGGCCTGTTCTAATTCTTATAACTAAACCCTTTAGATCGCCTATAACACGATATTGATTATAATACAAAAAGTTGAGAGGGAGAGAGATAGAGAATTGGCCTTACCCTCTCCCTATAATGATGTAGACATGTATTCATTTATTATGTTAAATAAATAAAACAGATTCAATTGCTATAGATATACCTTAAAGCAAAACAGTACCTATTTATAATTCTACGTACTAATGAAAAATTTATTTCACATACCATAAAGCATGCAATATAGGAAAAGAATATGTGAAATGGTTTTTCTATCTCCAATCAAGAAACAGTCAGGAACAAGCTTATGGAACATATGAAAAAAAAACACATTGCTTACAATAATTTATAAATCAATGGCATTGGGAAGCAACTCTCAAAAACTAGGTTTCTGTGTTAAATTTTTTTTGTGCAGATATGAGGCTCTTTGTCAACCATATTGCTGTCTCTCTGGATGAGACAGCTTCATGCCCAAATGGTCCAAGCACACGAGCAAGCTCATCAAGTTTGTCCTGCTCAAGTAACCGAGCACATAACTCAAGCAGAGACTCCAGAGCATCAGCTCTTTGCTCACATGGCCTCTCCAGCACAGTCTTCGTTTCATCACCGCCGATCACAGTAGGTTTGCTTAACGAAAGCCCACTCTGCATCTGATCAACCTCACTAACAGTTTCATTCTCTTTCTGCATGGAGCAAGTGGCCTCAAGTGTTCTTGCTTGGCCTCCAGCTTTACCTGCAAGTTTATCGTTACTATCAGAAGTCAAACAGTCCAACCGAAGGCCTTCCGGTTCGGAGTCCTGTTTGACCCTAACCCTAACTGGCTGCATAGGAGGTGGTGATGGTTTTAACGTTTCCTCAATGGATCCATCTTCATCACAGCTGCCTGCACAGGACATTATTGGTTTCTTGGAGTCCTCAGGGATGGTACCTTCCCTCTGTACCTTGGCTTCAGTGGAACCATCATAGGAAAGAGTACCTTTTACATTTGTGGCCACCGCATCCATGTCAACCCTTTCTGATTTTTGAAAAGTTTCAGCATTCAATCCTAGTTCTTCATGCTCAGAATCTTCTGGAATTGTCTCTGATACTTCCTTATCGATTGTTTCACTTGCAGGTTTACTTTTAAAGTCTACTTCCTTGAACACACTACTAACAGTAGATTCAGATGTTGTAGAGCCAGCTTTTGAGCCACTAATACTAGAACATGATTCCACAATGTAGCTGGTGGGATCAACCATCTTGGTCTCAAGGTTGTCTTCTACACTGGATGAAACTGTTCGCTTAGGAACACTGCTTGGATGTGCATTACCGTTTGCCTCAAATAGATGAACCCTCTCCAATCGATTAGTTAACCCCACTACTTGTTTGTCCCTATGGTCTTTGCCATCACCAGACCTATAAGATCTTTTTGTTTTCTTATTTGGGCTACTATTTGGGCTACTTTCGGATTTTATAGGAAGAAGGATAGCTGATGCATTCCGACAGCGGAGGACGTATGGTTGTAAATGAGGATGCCTTAACAATTCCAGTGCCTGTGAACAAAGAGATGCAAAGTGAACACTTAGTCCAGACTCCAGACTACTCAAAACAGGATCATAGGCTTAGTTGAACTAACTGTTGGTCTATGTTCTGGATTCTTCCTCAGCATACTCTTGATAATTTGTTTCCTGTTACACATTAAGTCCTGATTTAATTATACCATTCAAAAGAAATAAGAAAGATATTAAGAATGGGGATAATTTCAAACAAAAACAAACGCGAAATCTACAAACAAGTTTTACTTAGTTTCAAATGTAATTGTATATATACTTCAATTCCGATTGAGTGGAAAACATTAAATCATTTATTTGAAAATGACAGGACCAGGGAAGAAGGCTTAATAATAAGTTGACTTGTATTGGTTTCGAAGAAATTACTTACAGGGTGGACGAATAAACAATTGGCAGTGGAGAAATGGAGGATCTATTTATCTTATTGATAAGCCCAGCCTTGTCCTGTTCCAGTCTTTCATTCGTCAGTCTATTTATTCTACTTATAAATACATGTTAAAGAAAACTTAATGCTAACAATAATATCAGATTCTTGATCATGGTTCAAATTTGTCCTTACCGGAGCACGGAATGCAGGTTGATGAGCAGTAATTTCAAACATGCAACAACCTAGACAGAGACAGGTCATTCTTACATAAGAAGTGATATCATAAAGCAGTGATATGAAATCAGGAATCCAAGATACTTACCAAGCGACCATATATCAGATTTATAACCATAAGGTATATTTTCAAGGAGTTCAGGACACATGTAGTTTGGAGTTCCCACACCCTACAAAAGATAGATGAATGAAGCAAATAATAAACAGCATCAGCAGGTGGATTTAATTGATTTAGCATAAACATTATGATTAGAAGTTCGTATAAATCAACAGAATAATTCATTCTACGATGAATAACATCTTGGCTTGACAATACGTTTCAAGAGGGAAATAACACAAACAAGTTTCCTTAAGAAGGCATCAGAAAATTGCTAATGTTATACAATACCGAAGAAGCAAGGTCTTCTGGTTTAAGTAGTTTTGCAAGACCAAAGTCACCTGTGCAGTCCATGCAATACATATATTCTTTTAGACACCACAATACATGAAAAGCCAGATGTGATGAGTTTGAAAAAGGACAACACATACATACCAAGTCGAATGTCATTGAATTTGGAAAGGAATATGTTGGAACACTGAAATTAAATAAAGCTGCATTAATGGAAATGTCATATAAAAGATTTCTTTTGGCAGGACAAGGGAGTATCAACACCTTAAGATCTCCATGGAGTACACGATTAGAATGCAGATAGTCCACAGCAAGCAATAACTGAGTCATCCATTTGCAGATTTTCTGCAAGAGAATATGGTGCAGAGCAGGTAAGAAACGCTCATCCAAGAGCATATTAAGGTGTGATATATTAAACCTCCCAAGTTACCTCCTCAGAGAAAAAAGATCCCCGGGCTCTCTTTATCATCTCAGCCCTGCTTAACAAAGATGTCAGTATTTCATGAAGCCTTATATATTGAGTTTGAAATAGTGTTGATAGTTCTCCCAAGCATTTACGTATACACACATGCTCATATGCAAATTCATGTATCTCAAGAGATATATGCAATCTTCTATGAAACATAAGACCCAACAAATACCAGATCCATTATCCATGTGTATTTCCTTTTCTTTTATGTTTTTCTAAATGATGGAGCAGATATTTGAACCTCAGATTTTATGAAATGAACCTTCATTCCTCATTACCAAACCACGCCTAGTGCCCCCCTAGTGTTTCTGGTGAGGATCTTACTAATATTATAAATATAACATCACTTTTTAATGAAGTATTTTCAATGTATCAGTTTATCAGACTACTAATAAGAAAGATTATAGCAACAATTCAGCATCCATCGACAATGACTTCTTCCTAGATTACATAGTAGATTTTCATGTGCTAGTCTGCGTAGGAATTGCGTACACAAATTATTGACCAAATTTAATATCTTAAGCTGGGTCAATAATTTGCACGCAGATTGCCAATACAAGTTTTTTTCTTCTCTTTTCTTTTTCCCTGTAGATGTTATCTGTTTGAATGTTGCTGACAAGGACTAAAATGGAACTGGAGGAACAGCAAATGTTAGTCTTGTATAGAAGCAAAAGTTATTCTAGGTCATAAATATGGAATTGAGATTAATATGCCCAGATACTTGAGTGAGGCAGGAAAAGAGTAACGGTTATTGACGTAAACTTACATGTTAGCTCCTTCACAATAGCCAGCTATAATGCACATGCAGTCCTCCTACAAAACATGAAAAATCTCACAGGCATGCATGTTAAGATTCATAAACATCAAAACAAAACCCAGGGCACCCTATAAAATCTTAAACTTATCATGTATTTTCTGCATTTATGTAAAACTGAGCACACAAGAACGATCATGGACTTACCTTTTCCATCCAGGCATCTTTGTACTCCACGATATATGGGCTATTTAGTTTTGAAATCAGGTTCATCTGAAACAAAACAGTTTATGTTATAAAAAACTTGTTCAAAACCAGCTTCAGGATGTATTTAACTCAATATGCCTATTGCATGCTATTCATATATGTTTACAGTATTTTCACAATCCAATAGGAAAGAAATTCCAGAAAGCCAGTACTCTCTTTCTAATCATCTGATTTGTACTAAAATATGCAGCAATGACTTGCTTCTGGATAGCACCTACAAGATTTGCTCTTACCGCTATCAATTTTTTATTTTCAGTCCCAGTCTTTGTTCTAAAAAGGACATTGTTTCCTGGAAATACTACACATCCAGATGGCTTGTTCGATGTAAGAACAGTGTAGGCAGCAATGGTAAATTTATAAATCATCAAAGAAGAGTAAAGATGCTAAGGACTCAAAAAGAAATTAGGTACGCAGATGCATTCCACTTATGATTGAAAACATGGAAGGAAATGGATTGATCGATGCCATTTATCAATGCATATGGGACATTTGAAAAAAAAAACAGAATGAAGAGATAGTATTGACATTAATGTGGATTCGATTGTCCATTCGATTAAGACAGAAAGAGAAACAGAATAATTGGTGTACTTTTTTAAAACAAAAAAAAAAGGAAAATTATGTATATATAAACGGCTAACACTGCATATATGCATCAGTTGGGTGGGTTTGTTACGCCAACCTCTTGCAGCGCTGTACGTTTAGACTTGTCGATTTGCTCAGCCAAGCGAATCTTCTTCAGCACATACCTATCGGGCATAAAATCAAGAAAATGAACAATAATCTCATAAAAAAGGAACGGGTCGGAGCAAATAGCTATCAACATGAGTGAGTTTCATTTCCAACAAGTAAACACAGAAATCTCAGAAGTAAAAAAGTTTTGCTTCGTTGAATTGTCCAATTTTCAACTAAAAACTCATCTTTAACCATTTATACCCATTGTTCAGCAGGTATAGAAAAGCAAGGCAGAGGATATAATTTCTGCTAAGAGTGTTACTTCTTTTTCTCAGACTTATTGAGAACAAGAAAGGAGGTGCCCAGTGTTCCTCTACCAAGTTGCTCTATTACTTCATAGCCTTCCATCTTTGACTTGGCATCACCATTGTCGGTTTCCATGGCAAGCTCCGAAAGCTACAGCAGACGAATGGTGAAGCTCCAGATTCTAGTGGCCACGGATCCAGTTCAGACAGCAGAACGTGGGCTCCACTACAAAGCTTTAACCCCTGCTCTAATTGAAGCTAAGCGATAGCTTGGAGAGCGTTTTAATTATCCAAATCCAAAGTAAATATCCTGCAAGAATGAGTTCGAAGGCTATTGAACTTGATTCAAACAACTATGAAGGTCTTAAAAAATGGAAACAGGCAAAAGAAACCGAGTGAAACAGCTACTCTCCACAATTTATGACACTAAACTACCCTCTGTGAGGAGAGAAGAGGTGACTAAAGCAGAAGAATATACCTCTACCGAGAAAAATTGAAGTGTGATGATGACTTAGCCAAAAGAAAGAAGAGAGAGAAGAATGGCGGGGAAGGGTCTTCACTCTTCAAGGGTGGCGTTGAAGGGCGAGAAAGTCAAGGGAAGCAATCAGAGCATGCATATTATCCCCATTTATTGTACTTAATTAATTATTACTCTGGTTGGTGCATGAATATGAATTGTATATCAAAAGACATTGAAACGTGAAATTACTTGAAGGATTGAATTAAAATGAATTTTTAATTTTTTAATATTAAATCTAAAGAATTTAGTAAAATATTCATCTCACCCTATTTATAAATAAGTAAATTCTAATATATTTTATACTAGCTAATAAAAACTTTAAAATTTATTAACTATGTATTAATATTTAATAATTTTATCTATATTTAATATACATATAAAAAATTAATAACATAACTTATAAATAGTATAATTTTTTTTTATCTGTCTGCCTCTAAATAAGAGCAAAGAATATGACGGGAATCAAATCAAGTGGTGGCTTGCGTTTACAAGTCTCTTTGGCTAGGGGAATGAAACATCACTAATCATGGGGGACATTGATGGCACGAGTTGTGAAGTCACAGTCCTTGTACCTTTAAAATAATATAATCGTCCAATTTTGATATCAGCTAAGAGGTTGCTTCTCCATATATTTGAGTTCTTTGGGTTTGTGCTCTTGCGTTGTGCTGGCCACCCACCCACCCACTCGAATTTGGTCCACCACCATCATTATATTTATTTGTAGCCTAACACCATCAGCCATTGGTTAGAGACAAAAATGGGTTCTATTTAAAGTCTTTGAAATATCGATGCCATGGTGTTCAATTGTCAGTCTGCAAGGTAATTTTGTTGACCATATGCTTGGAATTATGTTCTCAAAGGTTATTTCAGAAGTAAGCAAAAGATAATATTTTTATTCCTATGGGTTCCACAAGCTACATTTGCGCTTAATTGGGTAACTATGACGTCTAATCAGGGCCTGATTAGGATGCATAATGAGGTGGGGTATTGATGAGATGAGAATAATTGAAGTGGGATTAAATTTTTGTTGACCAGTGACCAAAACCTGGCCTAGGAAATAGGGCTGAGCAAAGTGCCCACTACCCGGTGCACCCGCCCGGACCCAGTTTGGGCCCACCCAAATTAAGCCCGTAATGGGCGGGCTTAAACGGGCGGGCTGCATATGTTAAACGGGCGGGCTACGGGCACACCATCGGGCTGTCCGTATCCGCCCATCTATGTATATATATATTTTTAATAATTTTTTATTTAAATATTTATTTATTTTTTAAAATAAATTATAATATTTACTATTTTTGTTGAAGTTGTGAAATTTTAAATTACAAAAATTATAATATTTATCCACTATTTTTAGAGAAGACGGAGTTTTGCTGGGTTAAAATTTTATGGGTTGGTCAAGTTTTTAAAATAATAATATTAAATTTAGAATATTTAAATAGATATTTTGTAGGATTGTAATTTTATGATGAATAATTATATCATGTGTATACTATTGTTTATTATCACTATACACTATATTATTTGTAAGCATTGATTGTTATTAGAATTTTAAATAGATTTAATTTTTTTTTAAACGGGCTGCCCATGCCCATTTAGCCCAAACGGGTTCAGCCCAGCCCGTTTAACACGGGTTTAAACGGGCTGAGGCACGGGCATGGGCTAGCCCGTGCCCATTAAAATATAAACGGGCGGGGCACGGACTGACCATCGGGCCAACCCAACCCGCCCGTTACTCACCCCTACTAGGAAACCCAAATGGGAACTTGAAGGCTCAAAAAACAATTAGGTGACTGGCCATCCGTGAGTGAAGTTATTATCTGTTAGGGTTAAGGGGATGAGCCCCACTTGCAAAGCATATGCCTACAGAAACCAATATAGACAAATTTCGATAAAAGAGATGGGAGATCCCCTCCTCCTCTGCTTTAAAGGAAAACCCTTTTTTCCCTTTTGAAGTCATAACACTTTTCCTACCACGTAGGCATCCCGAAATCTGATTTTGGAGATACCATTAGCACAACCTGTATCACTAAGTTTGTGCACATACCCAATATAAAAGATAATTTTTATCAATATACAAAGCCCCCCGTTATGCTATATCCATACAAGATAGCAGGTATGCATCAGTTCAGCTTTCAAAGTAATTAAGTTACACATCATAACTCCCATTAATCCGTTCAGAAGAAAAAGATATACCATCAACAGTTTTTTTGGTGATATGCCATTCACATTTAGCTATACGGAAACAGGAGCTGAAGGACTGCTTGCTTAAAACTCTACCCTTGATTCTGTTGCAACTTTCCATTACTTGCGTTTTGATTTTTTTGACTGCCTTCGGCTTTCAAGTTTTCTCTGTGTAGCTTCAAACTCTTCTTCACTGGGCTCTGCTGCATCACCTCCATATTTAGAAATTAATGATGAGAACATTGAATCAAACTGGCATTTCCTCTCATTTCGGCGTTGCGATATGATTGTGTATAGATCTGTTCCAGACTGTTTATTTGACCTATAAAAGGTTTAAAAATAAATTATTCCTGAACTATTACATGAATAACAAGTAATACCCATGCCGGTTAGCTTACTTTGCTCTCCTTAAAGGACTGGTTGGTGGCTTCATTTCATCAACTTTCTTTGCCCATTTCTGGTAGGCTTTAGTTGACTTCAGTTCACCTGCAGATAACAGTGCAAGGAAAAAAGGTAACTAAGGAAAATTCTATATTCAAACTTAAGAAGCAATGGATTCTGCATAACTGCATTTTGCCATGAAGACTCTTTGCCAAAATATACAAAAATCTAGACTGCACTATATATTATGCCCTAGTTTGTTCCCATTTCACTATAGTGTACCAAGAGATATGGTCTCTAGTTCTGTTATTAACACAGTCTGATAAGAGAACTCAAATTTAATATGTCCATCAGAATAGAACATTGCTAGGATTATTCTTACCAGCAGCTATAACCTCATCAAGAATATCTTTGAAACGATGCGAGTCAAGTTTGGGATCTGAACAAAGCATTGAACAGAAGAGCCTGCAAAGGAAAGTTACTTATCAAACTAATAGCCCTATTTTTAAGGCTAAAAAAGCCTTTTAAATAAAGGAAGTATATCATAACGCTCTTTTACCTGTTCATATTACCCTTGTACTTTTTGTACAGATCAATTAAATCATTTTTCTCAGAGTCTGATCCCCTATAGTTTGCTTCAAATTCCTCAATATCAGCTTCAGTGACCTATAATTGAAGACTTCGGTCATATAACTAACATACCAGAAGTCATTATAAAACACTCAGCAGCGCATAAAATAAATACCTTCTTGTACACTGCTCTGAAATACTCGTGAAGATTCTGAACAGCTTCCCCTGCAAGGTCCTGATTATCAAAAGCAACAAATAAGCTTTGCAGATATGCCAGACATATTTTAATTATTTTCATATCAAGAGAATGCCGTTACAAGGCCATTATGTCTTGGTTCCATAGTTCATTAATTTATTTGCAGCTACAAATGCCCAGATACTCACAGCATCATCAACACAACCAGTCTGATCATAAAGAGCCCTTTTCTCTTCATCACCAAGAATTGAGATCACTTTTTGCAATTGCTGAAATTTCTCCTTGGCTTCCTGAAAACAGATAAGCAATTACAACCACAAATATTTGCGAGTCAATAAATTGATAGTGCCATAAATAGGCAACCTTAAACAATCACCTCATCACCAGGGTTTTTATCAGGATGGAGCCGCAATGCTAACTTGTAGTATGCTTTCTTTATTTCCTGTTGAGATGCTGTTCTCTCCACGCCAAGAACCTATGAAGATTGAGCAAATAAAGGAGTGGGTCCTTGTCCAACACATCATTCAAAACTGGTCAAAATAAGGAAAAGAAAATATTCAATGCAAACAGTAGAAAACATAGAACCACCCGTCAGCTTCAGCACGCCAAGGAAGCAGGATACCAGACCATATGGAACACTTGTTAGCTGATTAAGTAAAAGAGACAACTAGAGTGGAAATTTCCTAGATACCCAAGAACTTAGGCCGACATAATTCTAGAAATAAGCCAAGCATAATTTTTGCGGTGGATAAATTTCTTTAAGCGCATCATTTCTGTTCAATGGATGAACTAGTTGATTCAAAGATTAGAGACTTGGGAAAAATTAGTGCATAACAATATCTTCTTATCAAGGATCTTCTGATGTTACCAGATGACATTCATCCGTAACTGCATTCAAATATCTACCTACAGCACTTGAGAGTTTGCAGATGCCATTTACACCAATAGGGTTTTAATCTAAAATCCTCAGGCCCATATTTTCTTATCAAGCTCCCACAGCAGTTGTGAAGTAATTCCAAATCCAAAAGAAAAGAAACACGACCATTCTCAATAATTTGACCAAGAAAATATAATGCAGATTGCCTAAATAACACTTGTTGCCACCAGACCTGAATGGTATTAAAATGTATTACACCAGCGGGTTGTCAGTGTTTATAAGTCTTAATTGTGAATTTCAAGGTCAGCCTCTTCTAGCAACAACAAATATAATTTGAAACCTCCTGTTAGCATAGCCATTGTAGTTTTTTTTTTCCCTTGTGATTCTTGATATATATGTTTATATTTGAAATTTCATAAAGCTAAGAAAGAAAAAACTCAAACTTATTCAATTTTTTCACTTAAAACACTTCTAAAAGCCTCACCAGTCACTACATTGTTATCGGATGAGTTAAAATGGTGTCCATGGCATGAGTATTGTGTTATTTGCAACCAATGCCACCAGACTTTCTAATCGCAAAAATGTTGCAATATTCTAACCACCTCCAATGAAGTAAGTGTTTCCTATAGAATGATTGGTAGCAAATTTTGGGCATGAAAGAACGAGAACAAAGTCATAAAATTGAAAATATATATATGTAGTATATTTCTCCTCAGAAGCAGCAACTTCAAATTTGATCCGCTTTCAAATATTGCAGCACGGGTCTTATCTGGCAATTTATACCATCAAGCACCACCAACCCAATTAATTTACAGCAGACGTGAAACCTAATCTCCGGTGTCGCAAGGAACAAGGACTAAAGGTTTAATCATATCAATAACGTAAAGATAATTGGTCGATCAGGAATACCTCGTAGAGGCTCTTCTCAGTGGAGGAACTTGGGCTCTGATTCTGTTTCTCGGCTTCTGGTTCGGATCCAAGACTTTCGTCATCGGAAACCCTAGCCTTCTTCTTCTTCGCCATTGAGATGTCTGAGAGTAGCCTTTTGAAGATGACTCAAATTAAAGGCCAAGTACTTCTATTTAAACCAGTCTTGAATTCCAAACAAAAATATTGCCCAAAAAGCAAACTTTGGCGGTCATCAAATTGTTCCCGCCATTCGCTTCCGGCAGTTCCCATTTTCCCTCCGCGGGGTCAGATATACAGATTTTATCCTTCTTATCGTCATTTTTTACCCTAAATTGTTCTTATTTTCATTACTATCATAAATATCAATCAAAGCATCAATTAATATTAATATAAAATTTTGTTAAGTATATTTATTATTCAAAGTTATAGATATTTAGAAAAAAATAAAGTGCTCGATTATACTAAAGTTTACAATATTTTTTTAACTAAAACGCTTTTGAAAAAAATAGAGTGCACTTGAGATAATTTGAATTATGAATATTATTAGTGACTAGTACCTTTATACAAAAATGATTAAATTTCTTAAGACTTTAACGTATAAATTATTTAGAAAATTAATAATAATATGGCACCCATACAAATTTCTGTTTATATTTATAGCATTTACTCTAACTTTGTGCTTGGCTAAGAAGGGAAAAGCGGGGGGCAAATATTTTTCTCTCCATGTCCATAATTAAATATGATAATATTTAAATATTTTAAAAAAATACTATTGTATTAAACCTAATAAATTTTTAGAAAAGAAATATATTAAATAAATTATCTTTTATTATATTAAAGGGTCACCATGGAAAAAGCTTGCTGTGAAAGGAAAAATCGTAAATAAATGGCTAAATGCGCCCTGCGACAATATTTTGTTTCGTTATTGTTCATTCGATTCATCAAAATTTTACTCGGCGATGATATCTAGCTCTAGCACAAAGCCACAAAAGCATAATTGGGCGTCGGCTCGGCTAAATTATGTTCGTGGGCCTGGCACATAATTTAACTTCCAAGGAACAGTAAAAAAAAGAGCCGAATAAAGAGGAAGAAAAGTGAAAGTAAAGGGCAAAGTAGCAATTTCAAAAAACTACAGGGGTAGTTTACGAAAGGACCAACCGACTCTGTGAGAAGGGTTTAGTTGGCAGATAATGGTTCAAGTACAGCATTTCACACAAACGATACGACCGAAAACAACCTATTTCCCTCTCTCTCTCTTCCCTGACTCTCCATCTTCCTTTAATATTGTACTTCCTTTCGGTTTTCTCAATTATTACCTACTGTTCTCCAATTATCGAAGGTTATGACTATTTCTATCGATCTTCTTTTCCTTTTGAGATTATTTTTGTTGTTGCGTGTGTTCTGTCAAATTTCCCTTCTTTCTCCTGCTTTCTGTCGAAGGAGGCAGCGATTTCCTCGTCAGGATCGGTGAAACTAAGCCCTCGGGCTAGAGGGTTTTTTTATTTTTTTAAACATCTGAATAAAAAGTGCTTTTGACATTTTCCCTATTTGTTTGTGGTTTTTCACGGTCAGGTGATTTTGTCTTGTTGATTCCTGGTTATTGTTTATACGGATTACGAAAATAAAACGTAGTCGTTAGTGGAGAGTTTAAGTTGGTTCTATCTCATTCCCGTGTTCGATTCTACTTTATTGTCCTCTGGGCCTGTTAAATATTAGAACAATCATTCGCAAGAATGCATATGTTACTTATGGATTTTGAGCTGCCTTTGCATGTTTGGGTTATCCGTAGATGTTTTTCTCTTATATTTTACATATGTTACTTGTGTGTCCAATTTCCATATGAACTCTTGTCTAATTCTTCAATATTTTTAACTGTAAGTATTGTAGCGTGAAAAATAGTCTTTTCTGCAAGCGACTGGGAGATACAGGAAGAGTATTGGTCTTTTTGGCAGCCTTTTGTTTGGCTCCTGTTTCTGCTTCACTAATTTTGAACTTTGATATGTATGTCATGATGTCACTTTGAATTTGCTTCATGTTGGAATAATTGTTCTTTTGGCATCTAATTGCCTGTGTGTCACTTGCCCTTGTTCGTTTCTTAATTTTTCTTGTGGGGGGCAGGCGTCATTTCTTCACACCGGAACATGAGTTTGGTTTTGTATGTATTTTCTAGAGATAACTAAATTATTTATTTACAGTTTGTCATTAATCAATGGAGCCTCAAGATGAGACAGGATGCCAGACTCCAGAAAAACCAATGCTCTGCATCAATAATTGTGGCTTCTTTGGAAGGGCTACTACCTTGAATATGTGTTCAAAGTGTTACAAGGACACACTGTTGAAGCAGGAACAGGCAAAAATTGCTGCATCATCAGTTGAAAGTATCGTGAATGGCAGCTCTAGCAGGAATGGCGAAGAGGTTGTGAATATAATTGCTACAGATGTACAGGTTGGAACAATGGAAGTCAAGCCAGTTGGTGCTAAACTTTCTGAGAATTCATCCCCTAGTGAGGCTTCAGAGGTGAAAGCCAAGACAGGCCCCAGCAGATGTGCCACTTGCCAGAAGCGAGTTGGATTAACTGGTTTCAGCTGTAAATGTGGCAACCTGTTTTGTGCAACGCACCGCTACTCTGACAAACATGACTGCCCTTTTGATTATCGGACAGTTGGTCAGGATGCTATAGCTAAAGCCAATCCTGTAATCAAGGCAGAAAAGCTTGACAAAATCTAGGCGTATGCTGGACTGAAGCACAAAGCTTGACTCATCACGTTTCTAAGAACAAATCCTCATATATGTTGTCTGATTCGTATTTTAGGTGTCCTTCAGTGATTAAAATGGTCCATGTCTGGACATCATTAGGAAAGCTTCATTCTGCTCCATTGTGAGTGATTGTTCTGGTTTAATGGACATCCTTGGTTCATTTTATGATTTAATTTCCCGGTAGATCTGTGCTTCCATTTCTTAGTTCATGAATAATGCTCCAGCTTGCTTATGTATGTGTTCTTGTGCTTTTGAAATTGTTTGAATAGTTCTGATTTTGCTTTTTGTGCATAAATTTCTTGTCTGCCTCAAATTCGAAGTCATTGATCGTGGATGGAATACGGTATATTCTCACTCTTCCATGTTGTTGATAGTCCCTGTATCTTAACTGATATGATCATGATTAAACTAGGTTTGGTTCAACCAGATATGGACATTTGAACTATTCTATTTTAGCTTGCAACAGTTCATTATATACCTTCATTGACATATTTATGTCAATTCAATTCTCAAGTGTTATTCCATGCTGGTGAAGATTTCCTTTCTGTAATAACAACACATGAATTACTTTCCCTCTATGTGAGATATAATAAGGTTCAGATTGAGAGTCTTATTTAGTTTTCCTTGATTGTATGTTTGTGGATTTCCTATTTATAATGTTTTATTATCTAAAAAGTCAGGATTTTACTGCTTATGGTATGATTTTGTTGATGAGGGAGGGGTTCAAATGCTCAACCTGCTATTCATTGCTCATAAATTAGGATGTCAGGTTCAAAATAGAATTGTGTTTTATTAGTTTCATCATCGGTGTTTACAATTGATGAGGAGGTTATTTGTCTTTGAATCACTCTTGGTGTTTGGTAAAGCTTTAGTGCTATTTCCTTATCTGCTCTACGTTTAGGTCTTTGGACTGGTAATTCTCATAACATGTGTTTGTTGGTCAAGTGTTGTAAACATCAGTAAGAGATTTCTTTTAATAACTTGTTTGATTATTCTCATTGTTTTAGTCCACTAAGATGAAGGTTATTCGAGGGAAGAAATCCCCAAACTGCTTAGGGCACAAGGTGGCGTGGGATCTATCATCAAGCATTTATCAATGTGATTTAGAAAATAATTACAAATGTGAGTTTATTTTTACTGTGATACTATTAGAAGTTGCCAGTTTCCTGTTATTGTGATCGTATCATAGGATGACGTCTGCATGCCTGTGTTGTGTGTGTTGCTGTTTACATGGGATTTGACTGTTTCCACCTACGGAAGTGTTAATAATCATCTTATTCTATTTGGGCAAAATGCATTTGTTAGTTTTGCTCTTGTCTTGTAAGTTTGATGTGATAATAAGTTATATCCGTGATATTCTTACGCCATTCTCTGATGTTCAAAAACCAATTGAAGTATCTAAGATGAATATGCTAATATGGAATTTGAGGTTTCCCAAATCTGTTCATCGTTCTTTAGTTTCGTAAAGATCAACATGCTTGTGTAATCGTTATGTGTATAGTTCTTTATGTTTGCTCAAACCAAGATGCTTTTTTGAATTTGATTATCTCTTTTCCCCAACGGTTGAGAAAGAGATGAAGAAGTTGGGGTTAGATGATTGCACTTGACCCTTTCTTGGATGAAACTATATGCAGTATTTAATATTATTAATTAGTTTATGCCAGTATATCAATATTATCGGATCTGTAATTATTTTTCATGTGGTCTTTCGCGTTTGAACGTATGTATCATCCCTATGACCTGCAAAAACATGTAGAAGTTTAAATGGTACGTAATCAATGAAGGCCAATTCTCAAGTTTCAACAAATTCTTTTCCGAAACGACACAAACAAGACTCAATCGTGCAATATGGGGGTACTTTAGTTAAAGGAGACGCAGACGCGCAAATTCGGTAGATACCTTACAACATTTATCATACAGACAACATAAATTTTTTGGAACGTGCATGTGAATTAATATATATATATATATATATATATATATATATATATGTGAATTGAGTTCCGTAACGTACATGTGAATTCCTTTATACATGATTTTAAGTGTTGGTATTTAATTTTCTGGGTGTACATATGTCATCAGAAACGGAGGGAGCGGCGGCGAGAGCATATGATATAAGCGATAATGAGATTGAAGGGCACGACCGCCGCCACAAATTTGAATTTCGCCCCGCAATCTTATGATATCGAAAGCATTCTTAATAGTGCCAAGATTCCGATCGGAAATGGTGCTTCTAAGTTGATTAGGAAATGCACGACGGATGAGATTCTTTTGCGCATCAGTAACAACAATCGAGACCCATCATCTTCCACGACCTCCTCCGAACTGTATCATCTGAACCCTAATCTCGTGAACACTGATGATGACCCTAACGTCTCTTGCGAAATTGCGGAATCAGTGATTGACCTTGGAGTTGCGATTGGCGACCCATTATTCGAAGCAGAAAACCAGACGGTGGCGAATAGCGAGGCGTTTGTGTATGAAGATAATAATGATGTCGCTTGATATTCCCATCACAGCATGGGTTTTCTGAGTTTCCGACAGAGGTAGAAGATAACACAGAAACTCTGTGGAATGAAGTGTATGGTGAATCTCTAATGGACCATTTACTGAGCGGGAATGATTCGTGGAATGATTTTGAGAAAGGTCTTGATTCCATGGCGGATATCGACTGGAGTTTCGCTGAGGAGGAGCCTCAAGAATTTGCTGCCGCTGGTGGGTGGAACCAGACTGATAAATAATTAGTAAAATCTCCCTCATGACTCACGCTAATATCCTGTTTTTCTTTTTCCTTTCTTTTTGTAAATGTTAATTAATGCCTTAGAAACTTGAAACATAACGAAGGGCTGTACATATTAATTAGTTGGTGACTTAGAATCTTGAAATACAATGAAGGGTGATTAAAATCAACAAAAACGTATCTTTATTATCTTTTGGTAAGAGTGTATTTCTTAGTTGTCTAATGTCATAGCACTAAATTTCAATTTGATAATGATATTAAAAATTCTTTATTAATATTTAAAATTGCAATGTCCATACTTTTTGATAATAAAATTAGTAGTGTTAGAATTAGAAGACTAAAAAATATTTCATAAAAGGAAAAAAAGAACCAGTAACATATAAAGGTCTACATAATGCTGTCAATGAATAGTTGTTTATTGAGAGTAATAAGTAATATTATTATATTATTTTTAATAAAAATTATACTGTATCTCTTAACCATTAGTTTATACATTAATTTTTTTAAATTATAGAGATAATTAAAATAAATTTTATTTGTTTTAATAACCTTTTTTTATATCCATAGTTTAATTTAAATTTATGATATTATATTTAAAAGATTTAATTATTTATTAATTATATCAAATTTTAATGCTAAATTTCAAGATATGTTACCGTTCATTTAACTTGTGCATGGGTATTTATGTAAACATAACGGAGCAAGGCTATAGGACTGAATTGAATAATACAGGTTGTGGCGAAGGCACGCGCCCTTGTTTGTATTGAACTGCGTGTGAACCTTCAGCAAGTGGGCTATTCCTAACAGAAACTTATCAAGAAAAATTTTCTAGATCTACATATTTTATAGATATTTGACACGTGTTTTTTTATAGGGCAGTACTTAATGACTGTAGGGTGTTGAATTTAATTTTTTATTAGTATAATTTATTTTTCCTTTCAGGTCTGTAGCCCTCTCATATAATAAAAAAAAATAGATAAAATGTCAAATGTTATCTTTTTAGATAAATATAAAATATCTATTATAAAAAATAGTAACTAATTTATTTACACTATAAATCTTTTGAATAGACTTTAATATTAATTATAAGATTTTTTCTATATGCATTATCAGAACTCTTGAATAAATGCTGATAAATGTTATTGACGTGAATGTATCATTTCATTTGTACTAACCATATATAAATAGGGAACTAACTAAATTACAATGCAGTCCCTAATACTTGTCAATTTATCTCGCTCAACGAATGGTCCTATGACATGTGATGTCGCCACTATTTTTTTTTTTAATAAAAAGAGGGCTATACGCCCAATTAAACTAAAAAAAATTGGGCTACATGAAGATCAACTCTCAAACACATATTAAGGATAAGATATCTCAGATTTAAGAGATAATAGTGTTATATTTTTGTCTTATCTAACCCTTCCTTTATAAGCACATCGCCACTCCTTCCCTCACCTGGCGGCATTCACGGGCAAGGCCGCTCTGAAGTATCCGCCACCGTCCTAGAAGAAGATGGAGTTCATTGAAGATTACGAGATGACAGATCACGGCACTGTTGAACTTGAGGGGAAGCGGCCCAACAGGCATAATGGTCTTAGACTTCTTCTTCTTCTTTTTTATAAAAAAAAAAAAAAATCCCACTGCATGGGAAGATCATTTCAAGCCAAGAATTCTAGTTAGATCTTGTGAACCAAATATCTTTAAAATCAATAATAGAAAAAAAGCGGTTATATAATTTTTATAACTATACATATATGTTTAATTGAACCATTACTTAATGTAATATTAATAGGGAATCAGACATTTAACTTGTTATAACTAAAAATAATAGTAACAATAATGTACAATTAGATCTAATTCTTAAGTTATTCTCTTTTTTTTGGTATAAAGGATTAGTCAGTCACACTTATGTTAGCATTCCCAAAAATAAAAAAATGAAGATTGCGAGCCAGATTGGGAATGGGGAGGTCTATATGAATGGGGTTAAGGGTTGTGGAAATTGGAGATTTATGCCTTAACGTTGTGGAAGAAATTAAATGCAAAGGAAGATGGTGGCGGTAGAGACTCTGAGACTCGCTTCATTTCATGAAACAGAGGTGGTTAGGATATAGGAAGGGAACTGGAGAGTGACAACTGAAAATAAAGCACATTCTACAGAGAAAAAGAAGGCAACTCACACTTCCACATGCAACTACACCTGATCGCCTCTGAAGTTCCAGCCACCGTTCACGGCACATTCAGCCCCTGATGAAGCACCAACCCCTGTAGTTAGAAGTTTTGAATTTGTGCTTGTAATTCCTGGCATCCTTACAACCAAACAAATGCAGTCCTCCAAGGAAAAATATATGAGCGAGCTTATGCACATTGTGACAGAACCCCGAAAGGCTAAAAATTAGAATAGATTGTTCAGGCAACTCTTCCAATAAGTAATAATCGAACTTCACAAAGCAAACAAACTCCCTTGCTAATTGAGTAACGTTTTACAACCTGAATCAATCATCGCTCATAAATGAAACTATTTGACCGAATGACACCACCCCGACTGTAATTAGGCATACATGGGATTGGAATACTATATCTTTTAATATAAGAATAAGAATAGATTATCTATTCTTACTCCTCTCTGCTCGAGGAAAACCCAGGTTGCCACCTGACTTGGCAAATATAAGACAGGGAAACCCGGCTCAATGATGTGGCTGCTCAATTCTCTACTCCATTGCTGCTAATACTGTTCTTCGTATATACACTACTGCAACTACCAGCTGCTTGCTTCACAGCTCCATCTTCAAATGATTTGAGTGCAGAGATACTGCATCACAATCCAATCAAGCTTGATTTTAGTTTCCTTCTCCGGTTTATTCTTCGATAACTCTTTAACTTAATGTATTTATCAACGCATTTCTAAGGTTCCTCTTTGTCTTAAAATGATTTCAACCCTAATTAAAGAGGGCTCTGTATATTTGCATTGAATATAAAATGAGACATATTATTCACAACTTGTGAATAAGTAAATCTCCTCGTGTTTTTTATACTTTATATGACTATCTACTGAATCCAAGGTCAATGAGAGCAAGAACCGTGTCAGACCACAGTTTAAAAAAGTAGCGTGGAACTTGTAGTTTTTAACTCTGACATACCTGAATTTGCCAACGAGTCATAACTCAAGAGAGAGTTTGCTGGGGTCACGAAATTACGGTTATCTTCCTCCCTCCCCAAAACCGGTTGGTTAAATGCATCAAATTGCCACTGTTGTTGATATTGCTGTCTGTTTCCATTGACTGGAACTTCCTGCCACACTGGAGGTGTAACCATGTCTGGAAAGTTGCAGTCCACTCGAGATGCACCCTACAAGTAGCAAGGAAGAACATCAAACTCTCACTCAACTCCACATACGAATCCCTGCGCTTTAATTAAAGATTGAGGTGCAGGGACTTCAATTAAAAAAACTGCCTGTGCATTTGAAATCAGGACAGATTTAGGCAACCAATTGCATGTGTTTATCTGCCCTGCTTATTTCCACTACTCATGAATTGGCATGACATCTGACAGAATGTCATGGCTGACTACAAACCATGTCTTTCACCGGCCTCATGTTCTAGTTCAATATTTAAGTACTTGGATAGGGATATATAAAATAGATAGATAGAAAGATAGATACATTCAAAGAGGGAAATAGTAACACTTTTACTGGTCATTGACTAGTGAACGCACAAAGCAAAGCACTTGAGAAAGGAACAATTTCAGAAAGGAATCTAGTCCAGAAATATCAGGATTACAATATTCTGTATCCCAATCTGTCAATTTTAAATTGCAAAAATTTACTTGTGGATGGCACCAATACCAGCAGACTTGAGTGATGAGAAAGAGATGTTATCTAGTATCCCTCTAATACGCATTCAGAAGTTCAGAGTGCTCGCAAGCTCCAAACAAATACATAGCTTACATATCGCTGTGATTCATGAAAAAAAAATGGAAATACAGAAATGAGATCAAATCCAAATTACTTACTTCGGTAGCCAATATGCTGCCAAGGTCGAAATCAATTCTTGGGTTGACTGCTGCTAGTTTCATTGACAAGAACTGAAGCCAGAGCTCAGTTCAATCAGGAAAAGTTCGATTCGGTGAAAGATAACAAATATAACTGTACTGTATTTCAATTTAATTTGCAATTCATATGCGAAGGAAAATGAATTTAACTAGATATTATTACCATAAAACCATGACAAAGGAACCCAGACTCTTTTAGAAATTAGTAAGCCACATCATATTTATATTGAGAACCGGATTAGTAACTGTGGCCTTTTCATGAATTTAAATCAATCATTATGTCCCGGATGTGAAAGTCTTACCTCCACTTGGCGTTGAAGAGATTGAACATGGTTGATGATTTCATCCAGAACTAATGCTGTTCCTGAAATCTGTAGAGAGACTTTGTCGTGTCAGATAAAGCGTGACCTTATAGAGCAGCTATATGGGGAAAATCTTAAACAATTATCTGCTGAGTGCCCAACAAATTTAGGTTACTTAACTCGACATAAGCAAAGTCCAATTTACAAAACTGGCCAATTTATGCGAGTGATGGTAAATTGTTCTAAGGAAAACGGTTTCAAGCAAAAAAATTTCCCTTGATCGAGAGAGATCTTCAAACGAGAATTATTAAAACAGAAACATCATCAGAACAGGTGCATGCTAAATTTTCTTGCATCGCTGTCAAGCCCACCCATCCCCACAAATGCATTTATTCATGGACCTATTTTAGTCATACTGTTTAATATGCCCTACCAAACTCACATGGATGATCATACCATCACCGTCACAGGATAGATTAAAATTTTACTGCCGTGGAGAGCCCCTTGGACCCTCGTTTTCAATACACCCACCATACGTGACGTGTCTCCCAGTTATGGAAGCAGATTTCATCCTTTTGTCTCTTCAACAAGCCGTAAGGCTAAAGAGTAAAAACTGACAAGAGAGATGACCAAAATCCAGCACGCCTATGACGTACATTTTTTGTCCTATAATAAGAAGGATCCGAAGGAATGACTGTTGAGTGTTTTCTACCGGTTAATGGACGATCCATGTGAACCGCAACTTATAGGTTTAGGGCCTGTTTGGTAAGTTACCAAACCGCGGTTTTAAAAGGGCTTTTGGCCCAAACCTCGGTTTGGGGAAATTTCAAAACAAACAGGCTTATTTATCCATAAGTGCTTTTGGACAAAACCATGGTTTAAAACCATGGTTTTGAATAAGCTATTTAAAATAGCTTTTTCAACAGTAAAAGCACTTATGGACTATCCAATTACTATCTTACCCTTACTTTTTCTTATACCCTCTCTCCTCTCTCCTACTTTTTCTTACACCCTCTCTCCTCTCTCCTACTTTTTCTTACACCCTCTCTCCTTTCTCCTCTCTTCCCTCTCTCCTCTCTCTTCTCTTTTCTCTAACTCCCTCATCTCTCTTACTTTAAATCAAATCATACCCTTTTTGGTAATTTATCACCATAAAAAGTCATTCTAAAAATAACTATCCAAACACCTATTTACTCAAAACCACTTTTTTTCTATAAACTATTCTCCAAAAGTCATTTTCCATAAGTTGTCCATAAGCCTTTTTTTTTCATAAGCCCTTTTTCAAAATCCTATCCAAACAAGCCCTTAGATGATTATCATCTACTCTTCTCAATAAAAACAATTTCAACATAAAGATATGATGTACGTGTATCAAAACAAAATAAAGATAAAATGTAAAAAAGACAAATATCTCAAGACAGCAAAAAGTAATATGTATGGAAATGTAAAAGAGTTCATATTTTATTTGGCCCAATAAGTTATTTATTTAGGTATTTTAATATTTCAACTTCTAATTTGTGTCGTTTTCATTCTTTTTGGTTGCATAATCAAAGCCTGCTTTTGTCACTGTGAAAGAAAACTAAGGATCGCTTTTAAACACTTGAAAAAATATCTTGAAATACTAAAATTAAGAGAGAGAAAAGGGCATAAATTATAAGTTAAAGGGATAAATGAAAAATTGAATCAAAATTAATGAATAAGTTAATAATAATGATAATAATAATAATTTTTGTACCACAAAAAGGACCCCTCAAATAAACAAAATGAAATGAAATAAAAAATGGTTTTATAAATATAAAATTCTTTTTTGCACTTGAATAAAAAATACAGTTCAATAATACAAGTTAAAGTATGATAGATATTACATCAATTTTTGAATGATACTCCAAGCAATTTCTTCGTGCCTGACCTTTTTTTTTTTTTTTGGTTTTTGCCCCACAACACAATGTGGCCTAAGGACGTCTAGCGGTCTAGGGAAGGGAATAATATTATTCTTGAAAGAAAAATGTTTTCCCAGAGATGGTAAAATTACGGAAAATTACATATGGGTTCCATATACAAATTTCAATAAATAAACAATTTTATTTGTAATTTAAAAATAGTATAACTAATTTATACGTTTTAAATACATGCTCATATCTATATTGGTGACAAATTTTATAAAACTAGACCATGAATTCTATATTTTGTAAGGAAGTTGAGATAAGTAAACAGTAAGCTTTATGTAAATTTACATTACATCGACATAAAGATATTAAATGAGATATTGTTTAAAACACATATTTATCGTAATATCTATAGATATTAAATGCGATATTGTTTAAAACACATATTTATCGTAATATCTATAAGCCAAAAAAAATCACACCAATGATGAACAATACTCGAGAGGATCCCTTTGGTTTTTTTTGGACCAAAAATACTTGAGAGGAGTTGAAAGTTATGAAACCATGCGTCTTCATCCCTTTTGGTAATTGCTCATAGTGATTGTTTCTTTGGATTAAGGAGGGTCAAGTACCCGAAAATAATTGTAATAGTACAACTCACACTCTAAATTATTTTTAAAGTAATTTTTGGGTGCAATTATCGTTTTTCAATAGCTTCCGTAAAAAATTTCATCCAAACATGTTCACATAGGCCCTTTTTTTCATATCATTCTTTAAATTTTACCTCTAAAAATAGTTTTTTTTTAAAATATGGCAAATTAGAAAACTCCGTGCTCCGAAACCCGATCCAACAATTTGAGAGGAAAACAGGTTCTAGCCCAAAGTAAATTCAGATTCAAATTCAACGCTTCAACCATTCGAACGAAGCCATTTCCTTGCAGGTAAAGAGGAGTGGCGGACTGAGAGAGCTTCCACGGTAGGCAAGAAAGAAAGAGAGGACCTCGCTGAAATGGGATAATCCATTTGGAAAGAGGAAAGAATATGCGAGGACCGAAAAACATTTCCTGCATTATATGGATCCCTCTTCCATTTTGCTGTATTCTTTTTAAAAAAATATTTTCACAAGTGAAATTTAAAGAATAGAAAAAAAAAACCTATGGGGACATACTTAGATGAAACTTAGTGCTAAAAAAATTATTTTAAGATACTAATTATATCTTTAAATAATTTAGGATATTAATTATATTATCAAAAATACTTTAGGTGCTTAAATCATCTTAACCCTTTTTCTTTTCCTCCGGGCCTTCAGTCACTTATCATGATATAAAAGCAAGCACTTTTTCTAAGGGAAAAAAGTGATCATACCACAATAACAATAGGACAATAGCTTGCCGTGAATCTGTCTATTTATTTTTAAACAATTGAATATAAATAATAACAACTTAAAAATAATATTTTTCCCCAATTCTCACGCAATTTACGATATTATAATACATGCAAATATTTAATATATACAAGACATGAACCAGGCCTGGAAGATAAATATCATAATGTAGCTAGTTTCTTCTTTTGGACCAAAAAAAGAGCTCTACTTTAAAATGATTTTCATTTTTAAAAATGGTTTTTTTAAATAATTATCACTTTAACATCTATAAAGCATTACTGTTTAGCAAATTTCTATTAATTCATTTTTGGCCGAAATATTAGTTTATAATTATAAAAAATTAATACAAAGTTTCAGCCAAAAAAACTTAATAAGGAGAAAACAATCTTAGTCAAGTAAAATTGATAAGATCGTGATAAATTAATTATAGCAACCAAGGCACATCACGCCTACCTTATTGCAGCCGGGGACCAGCTCTTGTAACAGCTTCATACGAGCATTAATTTTCTCTCTCCTGGCCTACACAAATACAACAGTCAATTGAAATCATAATTAATTAAGAAAAGCTTTTGTAATTAAACGATCGATTAGAGAGGTTAGCAGGTTACCCTTTCTGCTAAGCTATGGCTGTCTGTAGCTTGACCGCGACGAGCTCGAACGTGAACGTATGGGAGTTTATCTCCATCTCCGGATGTTTCGTTGGCGACGCTTTTACTCTTCTTCGAGGACTCTTTGTCCTGTATTTCAAAGATTCTGTCATTATTCCGTGTTCTAAGCAGCAGATCATCGAAAGCAGAAACCCTAATTATTGGTTCATTACAATTACATTTCCAAGTACCTTCTTCTCTCGTTCCTTCCTCTTTGCGGCCCTCTCGTTCTTGTACTCAATCGGGGGGTTAGAAGCGATAACAGAGGTTGGCTTGGGATTTGAATCGGTCTCCGGGGGTTCATGCTTCGCTATGTTCAAATTTGCTCCTGAACTAAGCGGAGCCAGGTTGGGCTCCTCCAGGGACGAGTTCTCTTCGGCAAACACGGAAAACTTGGCAGCGCGTTCGATCAAAGCAGTGTTAGAAGGGAGTGTTAAAGTGCCACCGAAAGATTGAAATACGTGGGGCTTCTTATCGTTGATATGGCACAAGGGCTGTTCCCCGTAGGCGGGGACCGCCGCCGCCGCCGCGGTTCTGTCACAGTTGGGCGAGTGGAGCATCTCCTTGGCCTGCGCTGGGGGTAGTTCGAGAAGCGCGGTGAAGGAGCTAACGTTGTCTGTGGCTGGGGCAATGATTCGCTCGATTTCCTCGTTGAATTGAATGGATTCAAGTGCGGCCTGATCGCGTTCACCAGCAGTCAGACTGAATCCAGTGAAACCTCCGGTAGTTTGCTCCATCAATTGGAAGTTGAACCAATCGATGACGATCCAAAATGAGTTACGAGAAATGGAAGCTAAACCTCCTCAATTCCTGTAGTAACTGAAACGCTGAGTTGATTAATTATACCAATTTTGAAGCATTACAACATTAAACCAAAGAATTAGCTATAGGAAGCGAATATAGCTGAAGAGAGAGAAATGAGAATGGAGATTATAGAAAGCGGTGAATGTATCAATGACGGTCAAGGGAGTGTGTTCTTATCCTGGGTGTCTGGGATTGCTTGACAGCCATTTGAAGTATTTAAAAAGCAACGCCGGCTAAGTTACGGTGCGGGTGGAGCTTTGAGGGGAAGGGGTACGAGTATTTTTGGTGCTAATGGACAAAGGCTGAGTGAGTAGGGGAAGGAGGGTAACACTGTTCGCACGCTTCTAACAATTCTGTTCGTCCATTGCTTTGGTGAAACCTTAAAAGGAAGCAATTCTGGGGACCACCCAATAAAGCCCCCCATTTCGTTAACTTACTTTTTTTAATCCATATTTCTTTATCAATCATTATATATTATATATATCAATATTAATATAAAGTTTGAAATTTGTTATGCAAAAAAAATGATTTAAAAAACAATGGCGGTAGTGAGAATAAAAATAGAGATAAATGAGAGGATTTTCTTATATTCTTTCTATATCTTAATGTCAAATTATAGATATAACCTTATACATTAAAGGCTTCGTTCATATTAAACGATTAATAATGATTAACAAATTATTGATAAAATCCATAAATTTGAGTGGGGAAATAAATTATAAGGATTTATACTGTAAGTTATATGATTTGAAAAATACGAAGTGATGGTGGGAGATTAATTCCAACTATTTATAAATCAATCCATTTTCTTTCAAACTATTGATTTACACGAGACATGTGTTTGGTCTAACTTAATCTAAATATTTAATTTAGAATAAAAGAAGGAAAATCAATTATATTGGGTATGCTATAAACAGCATTGACCATAAAATATCAACAAATAATAACAATGGATGACACCCCACCACCATCTGTTTGGTACAATGGATTTGAATTGGAAGTGAGCAAAAGGAAAATTTGTTTTAAGTTAGATTTATATAAATTTTAAATGAGAATTAGTGTAGACAGTATGAAACATATTCGTATATTATAAAGATATGAGTTTGATTTCTATTATTATTGTGATGACTATTTTAATAGACGATATAGTAAATATTCGTAATAAAAAATTGGTGCCGAATTTACTTAAATTTTTTTGTACTAAACAAAATTATAAACATTAGAGAAATGGGGTTAAACTTTTTTAATTTATCTTTTTTACTCTCTTAACTCATATCTTATCTTTATTAAAATTTTATAATTCTACTTCTCCAATTTTTTATAAATCTAACCTAGAAAAAATTTTCTTCCTCTCTCCTCCTAATCCCTGGTACTAAACACTCCAGAGGTAAAAATTGTGAAATCAAAACCCCAAACAATACAGACGGATGTGTGTATAGGTCCCTCCTCTATGGAAAATGAATGTAAACAAATGATAGTAATAAAATAATATTATTGTGCCTCTCACTTATCAACTTTTTCCTTTATAGGTCAATGAACAAGTCACAATCTCTGCTTCGTATATTCCTACTTGGATACGTTTTCTCATTTGAGTTATGTGCATACTTAGTCACTGTTTTTCTCCTTTCTTCTTCCTGACAATGTTAAGTGACGTTTTTAAAAAAATAAAAGTTGGTGAAAGTTGTCAAGCAACAATGCTGTGTTGACCATGATCACACTCCTTTCTTTCTTTCTGGGCGAACAATACCCATGCTTCCTTGCAACCGAGACTTCCCTCTTTGATCCAAAGTCTTTGCTCTTGAGTACACAGTAGAAATCTGTCCTGTTTTATACAGAAAATGAAGCTCATTGCGGTAAGAAAGAATCACTCCTCATCATTTGTGGAAGAAGCACAAGGCCATGCTTTTGCTTTGACAATACGTGAATATGGGCATGTTTGGATAGTATTTTAAAAAAATATTTATAAAAAAAAAGGTTTATAGACCACTTATAAAAAATGATTTTTAGATAAGGGTTTATGGAAAAAAAATAATTTTGAATAAATAGGTGTTTGGATAGTTATTTTTAGAATGACTTTTTATGGTAGTAAATTACCAAAAAGGGTATGATTTAATTTAAAGTAAGAGAGAGGAGAGAGTTAGAGAGAAGGTAAGAGAGAGGAGAGAGGGTAGAGGAGAGAGGAGAGATGGTGTAAGAGAAAGTAGAGATAAAAGAAGAGAGAGGGGAGAGGAGAGGGGTAGGGATGAGAGAGGAAAGAGAGTATCAGAAAAAGTAAGGGTAATATAGTAATTGGATACTCCATAAACTCTTTTACTGTTGAAAAAACTATTTTAAATAGCTTATTTAAAACTATAATTTTACCCAAAAATACTTATAGATAAATAAACCTGTTTGTTTTAAAATTTCTCTAAACAAAATTTTACCCATAAAAATTTTTAAAACCTTAATTTAGAACCTTTCCAAACACACACTGTATGTTCATGTGTATAACAACATAAAACTTCTCCTATAAGCTACGGATCATTTGGTCTAGTGACTCCATATACATCTTTAATAAAATCAGGTTTAGAATTCGATCTCCAGCTTCTTTCGGAGCAAGGACAATGACAATGTTCCTACCAGTCGACCATATTCGTGGCAAGTAATTATAAATCATGCTGATTGCTTCTGCTAAATTGACGTTGCGATATGCCATTTCCGTCGTTCTTGATCTGACGGTGGTCCTAAATTACTTTAGAAAGTGTCCTACAAAAAGGATGAGGGGTTAAACTTAAAATACAAGATGATAATTCTTCTGACGAGATTTGTGACTGCCCATTTACTGATTCCGACCCTATCACTCATAACCCAAAGTAGGCGGTCCTTTGCCATTAAACGTTCCTTTAATCACATCTCATGCTTTTCTGCACTTCCCTCTATGTTGATCTCCCCTTTACCCTTTTTACCCCCACTCACGATGCCTTGTTATTTTCTCAGAGTAATTAAAAGTGTAAAACACAGGGGTATTGATAAAAGTAATACCTACTCTTATACCATCATTCCGTACTTTCTTTTAGATCATAGAAGTCAAATTTAAATTCAAGATTAAAAAGAATTAAAAAAATCCTAAAAAACACCTTTTAAAATTTTAAATCAATTTTAAAAAAAAAATTATAAAAAACTATACAAGAATTATAAATAATTTATAAAATTTAGTAAATAAGATTTTAAAATTTAAATAAATATTTTTTAAGATTTTTTTTAAAAAATTTAACAGAACTTTATATAGTTTAATTTTTTTATTTTTTATCTCCTTTCACTTTACTCAAATATCTTTGATAAAAAAAATAAAATATTGACGGTTATTGGCGACGAGCTGAAATAATGACAGGTGGCTGGGAGATAAATTTAACCGTTGGGAGAAGTTGAGCGAGAATACAATTTTGCCCCTAAAAATTTGAATAAAATAAACTTGGACGTCCCTTTCTGGCTTCCGCAATAATCGTTTATTCCTTCAGAATTCTTCGTCTTCTTCTTGTTCTTCTCCGGGTTTGTGAAATAATGATCCATTCGCAGCGAGAAACAAAATATGGAAACTTTTTCACATTATTTCTCCCACACTCCCATTTGTTTCTTCTGATGAGAAGCTTTGGAGAGAAGAATTGCCTTTGCCTGTGTCCCCACCTCTCTTTGTCTCTATTTCCCCCCTATCACTCTCAACCAAAGTGAATCTTTTTCTTTCGACTATTTCCACACCCTCTCCTTCTTTCTTCGTTAACCCGTTCCTATATATAAATATCAAATCAAGATCCTGGGTTCATTGGAAAGAAAAAAAAATAACACTAATTGTTCGAAACATCACAAGGAGCAGAAAACCATCCATGGTGTAGGTTCAAAGTGAAAGACAAGAATGATATTGGCTTTCAGTCTGATAAGGAAACCCAAAAGAAATGAAAGAATGGGATGGAAACCTGAAAAAATAAAGCAAAGGAGGAAAGGGAAAGATAACAGTCACACGTCTTTGGGGGGCCCACACCCCAAAGGATACATAAGGAAGAACCCAAAAACCTAATTGATATGCCAACTCTCAAATTGCCTCAAACAACTAAAGAATTGAATTCCACCGATTCTCTTGGCACCAGAAACAAAGAAGGAACCAAACCAGACAGCTAAAAGCCATACAAATTTTATCACTTTGGTCGCATCATTTCGTCATTTTGTCTTTTTCTTTTTTCCTTTTCATTTGTCAACCTTCTCTTCCTTCCTAGCCTCACCCTCCCCCTCATCCTCCTATCCTTATACAGTTTCTTCTTCTTCTTCGTTTTTTGCATGAAATTATGGAGAGCGAATAGTGAGATCAAGTGGAGGGAGATGATATTGTGCAAGTGGATGGCCCACCAAAAGTGGTCCAGAATGAATAAGACCAGCCTTCATGACAGAAGGTAGAAGGCCCACCTAAACCAAATTGCAAGGGCAACACACAAATGACTAGCTAGCAGGCTCCCACCAACGGGATTAATATGGGTGATAAGTGGTTCGGTATAAATGATGTCTCGAGTTCGAGCTTTGGCGTAGGCAAAAAATCTCTGTTGGGAGACCCACCCACCATAGCCAGGTGCGTGATACAGGTCGGATCCAAATATAATCGGGGTAAAACTCCGATAAATAGGATGAGTAATAAAAAAAAAACTAGCAGGCTCTCTAAAATCAACTTTAAGGATTTTTCAGTACCGATGGCTCACCAAAACACCTTTATATTCAAAAATCACTTATAAGAATACTTATAAATCGTTTACTAATAAAATTTTTATTACCAGCGCCGATTTGATTGCGCTACATCCACACATTCATATTTCATAGTCCACACATCAAACAGTTCAGTTCTAAACATTACTTGCGTCTTGCCATACTCTTCACACTTGAGTCCGTCCAGGTAAACTTAGTTTGATATCATCATCATCATTCAATATTCACAGTTTCATTTCTATTTCCGTGAACAGTGAACTGCTAACTTTTTAATCTGACTAATACAGGTTGAATTCAAATTCCCCACTCAAATGAGAGAGAGAAAAACGGGGGAAGAGACAACTTAGAGCAACTTACACGTTCGTTACCATGTTGGTCAGGTAGCCAGTGATCAAGTTACCAAGAGTTTTGGGGGCCATCGTCCTCAATACCCAGAACAGTTTACCTTTAGGATCCTCCAGGAAGCAATAAATGGCTATCCATGATGAATGTTGCTTGAAAGAATAATGATAAATACTTTTTGCAACCACTGTTTGAGGTCTAACTTATTTTACCATGGAAAAGAAATACTAAGACAGAACCTCGAGAGCAGATAGGAATAGAAAGTCAGTGACTAGATGCCTTCTCACTTCTCAGGCTATCCATGTTCAGATACAGATCACTGGTAAGAAAAAATGGTGAATAAGGAATTTAAAAATAGGCTTTTACTTGTTCGATTATATCATTGCTTTATCTTGTTTGCATTATAGTTAACAGTCAAATGTGCTTTCAGAAATCAAAGTTTTCTCAGTAAATTGTATAAGCATGTCTCCAAAAACCTCCTACATGCCCAGTTGTGGTCCTGCAGTTTAGACGATAATCTATGGTCATAGATACCAACAACTGATAAGAATTTAGGATTTGGTAACAGGATTCCAGGTACTGTTCTAGGATCCGTTTCCACCAAACTTGCCCCATGATGACAGGTCTGCAGGCAATTCCCTGATTGAAGAGGTTGACACGAGGAAGATGATTTTCAAATTCCAGGCCAACGATAATCAGGAAAAGTCCAGCACAGTTATTTATCCCATTACTGTATATTCTCACAGAGTTTTAATGGTTAGCAGACATATCACATAACCTCACCACAAGATCTAAAATTTCAAGCTACAAAAGACTAAAATGAAGATATTAACATCTTTAAGCCTTTCCAAGAAGTAACCTAAAAAAATTCATAAATCACCTCACCAACTATCTGCAGTACTTTCTGATTCAATTACGTATGAACTGCTCTCATGAGGTCAGCGCAATTATGATAATAATTGAGTTAACAGGTTCTCGACATGGTAACACAGCAAGATTTTGGCTTTCTTTGCTCCCCATTTTTTTCAGTAAAACTAAATTCCAACACAATATATAAGGAGCTAGTGTTTTGTTCATATTTCAAGCCAAAGCTTTCATGTGAGGTGTATTATAAATTATTGTAAAATTATCCCCATTTTCTTTCAAAACATGCCAATATTGGCAGCACCATAGGCATTTTCCAAGCTTATCAACATGCAAGAGTTTTACATATATACAAGGTCCGTCCATATTGAAGGATAACTGGACAAGTAAATTGATAGCCAGTGACGGGAACTGTCGACAAGATCATGAACCAGTGCCCAGTGAGGAGACAAAAAGCGCAGAGTGCTTCCTGCCCAATAAACTCAGGAACAACGAAGTAATTGATCCGTGAAGAAGCCTCGTATGGGTTGAAATAGTCAGCCCCCAAGTCTGATAAGATCAGAATCCTCAGGGGGGGAAGAGGAACTTTAATAAGATTCGTTGAACTTGAAACAGCAGTAATGTGAATCCTCCATAATCAATCACGTTGGCATCTAAACTGACTGTGTGGAGAAAAGGAGATACCTTATAAAGAGTGGAGGCAACAAGAGCAATGTTGAGGAGGAACAGATTATGAGTCAGAAAAACAAATTCCAACCCATTTACTCAGAAAGAGAAGAGGGGTGCCATTGCCATTTATGAGCTCCAAATGAGGAAGATAATTTTTTTTTGTTTATACAAAAAAATTTATTCCCCCACCAAGCAAGGCACTACTCCAGAGTACTTATAAAGGGCTTACGAGATTGTTTATTAAAAGAGTTCTTATAATAAAAAAAAATTAAATTTACGTCTTTATAAAATATAAATTTGTTATTTATCATGAGTCAATTTTTTTTTTTGATACAATGTGTCAACTCTTATTCACAAGGGAGAAAGATAGTTAATTTAGCATGAAGCAAACGGGGCCAAAGCCCAGCCAAACCTTTTCTGCTTCCATTCTTAGATCTTGGGTAGTTTTCTTTTTGGGCCAAAATGTCTGCGTAGGCTTTGAGAGCATATATTTGGTATGGATATATTTTTTTCCTTAAAAAAAAGCATTATTTTGTCACAAAGATGCCAATTAAAGTAATTTGGTAAAAAAAATTGTACATGCCAATTACAGTATGGCTCGGTTTTGGTTTGATGATGTCACCAAGATTGAAATAAATTGCATTGTCCATGACTATATAAAAAAAAAGTAATTTTTTAGGTAAAAAGTATAACTTTTAATAAATTTTATATATGATAGATATATTAAAGTTCTATATCTTGCGTAAATTTTCAGAAAGAAGGACAGAACTTCATTACCATGAAGATCTATTTACTACATGAATTTATTACTAGTTAACTAGGCACGTGTTTTTTTCAAAAGAACTGCATTATTCATAATTTATTAATTAACCATAAATTACAAGTCATATATATCGACTTATTATTATTGAAAATGATAATAGAAAATGGAGAAATGCTTATTGAAAAATATAATGTTAAATTAAAATATAATAATTTAATATATTTTAATTTTAGTTTATTGATTACTCATTTAAAATAATTTATATTTTATTTTATTTATTAAAAAAATAAATTCCTTAAATTAATTCAAATGAATTTTTATTTTTTAAAATTAAAATATTTAATTTTTTAAAAACTAAAATAAATTTTAAATTTTCTTAATGAGTCATAAATTATTGTTATATAATTTAGTTTTAGATCGTAGCCTAGGTAAGAAATCTGCGTCCCTATGTCAAATCCTACAGAGATCATAAAACGACTGCGTGGCGGCGGCTGATGCTGATGCTGTTATTGTTTTCCGATTTTACCCGGATTTCGGTTCGCTGGTGGAACTGAAGCTGAAGGTGCAAGTCAGGTGCGAGAGAACCGAATTTACAGATTTGAGAGATGGAGTCGCACCTTTAGAGGAGTGGCTTCAATGAGAATCAAAACAATTTTATTAAATTGAATTAAAATTATTATCCAAGATCCTGTAACTCATACCTTTGGGGAACTTGGTCCCAAGGTTAGTTCGCTTATTCTTTGCTTCAGCGTTTTTTTCCTTGGCCTGTAGCTTTTCTCTTGAGTACTCATCCTGATTCACGTGTTTCCCTCTCCAGCTATTTCTGTAGAATTCCCAATGGCGTACCCACCAGTTTTCTAACATTTGAACAGGTTTATTTCCCTTGTAATTTTCATTTCAGTTTGGTTGTATTGTTATTGTAGGTCCGAGCAATCGCAAGACTCGGTCTGTTAGCTTTTCTCAAATTTATATACCTCCTCATGTATGTTATGGGAGCATTTTATCGGATTAGAATTCCGTATGATAATTCTTTGTAAACCATTTTATCACGAAATGGATAATGGGAATGCGAGCACAGAATATTCAATTTCCCTTTTGTCTAACTGGCATTACTGTTTTAGCTCAAATAGTTTTGATTTACATCTGCATGTTTTGAATTCTGATTTTGAGAGTACCATTTATATTGTTTTATTATCTGGCAGTTACGATCTTCTTTTGTCCTGGAGTTGGCTAGCCACTTGGTCTCGTTTGCTACTGGATAAGAGCTTTCTCTAATGAGAGGTATGAAGGATTATTAAAAGCATGCGGTCAAGTCATAGTATTTCAAAGAACTCATGATATATTAAATCTTGTCAATAACTTCTATGAAATTTGTTGGGTTTAGTTCTCCTGTTGCAACTTAAACACATAATTGCGAATCGACTCAGACACAGAATAGAAATAGTGAAATTTCCTTGCATTAGTTGTTATTGTTAAATTGAGTATAAATAGTTAAAACTCATACTCCTAGGAACATTGTTTTGACTAGTAGCTAATTATTAGATCTAACTGTGACTCAGGCAATGTAAACATGAGTGTTTGCTCTCCTGTTTGCTTATCTTCCATAAATGCCATTGTCCTGAAAGGTCGTGGAAATCTGCTAATAAGCAGTAATACCTGTGGTCTTTCGTCCCAAGGAAAGTGTGGTACATGTTCTATCCATTTATCTCCTGGGAAGTCTGAGTTACGACATGTTGGTTTTTCTGTTTATACAACATTGTCTTGTCCAACTATTATGGGCCAAACAATCAGGGGAGGTTACTTGGGATCTTGCTTCTCCAAGCAAAGGGACAACATTCAAGTCCTTGGCTCTGTAGGACCTGAAAGGAAGAATCTTGAAATTTCATTGGCTAGCCAAAGTTTGAATATGAAGCTTTTGGTACCTAAACAAAAGCTTCTTCCTAAAGCCAAGTGTAAAGTGGGACCAATAACTTGGCCACATGGATGTGCATCAGCTGGCTTGATTTTTGGATTACTTGTTTGTAATTCAAGTTCGCAACATGCACATTCTGAGACAGATACAGAGGATGGGAGGAAGGAAGATGACTGCAGTGAGCCATACGTGAAGTTCTCACATGGGAAGAAAGTTTACACTGACTATTCTGTAATTGGTGAGCTGCACATTCTTTCTACTAATAACTTTTTGCATTCAGATAACATAGATCTGCATGGTGTAGTTGGTTACATACAGTAATGCAATTACATATTACATAAATTGCATATAAATGTATATATAGAAATAGTTACAGATTTAAAAATTAACTTTCATATTTATTAATTGCATCATAAACTTTCCACACTGTGAAGGAATACCTGGTGATGGACGATGTTTGTTCCGTTCTATTGCTCACGGGGCTTGTTTGAGATCCGGAAAACCTTCTCCAAGTGAAAGTCTTCAAAGAGAGCTAGCAGATGACTTAAGAAGCAAAGTATGCCTTTTGTCACTTAATTTGTTAGCAGCATCCTAATAAGATTAGAATCTCCCTTAGCTCCACCCAAAGAAAAACAACATAAGGATTGAGCGCACAGTTAGCGTACATTCATTTGATTTGTTTGTTTATTTCCTGATGAATAGTTTTTATCTCATTTTAAATATTATTCTTAAATCAGTGAAAATTATTACATGTCTTGACAAAATTAAAATCTCCTTTGCATAGAAGTATGAAACCACGCTGTTTGTGTTCTTCTGGTGCCATTCTGCTCCCATCAATTCTTCAGCTGCCATCGCTCCTGATTTTTCTTCATTTTTCTGTTACATTGGTCAGGTTGCTGATGAATTTATCAAAAGAAGGGAAGAGACAGAATGGTAGGCCTTCAAGTTCCATCTCCATAGATATTTGTGATTCCAACACATGGAATGCCTCTCTTTTTTTTACTGAAGACAGATAACTTTCAATCTGTGTTTTTCTCTCTGCAAACGTCACTTATGGGCATATGTTCCCAATTAGCAGAAAAAACACAGCAGATTGATTGAAGTAGAGTAGGTCTTGTCTATTACATGGATTTTGAGAAATGAGTTGCAATGTTTATGACTCGTGAATAGTACAACTTGTTAGAATTTTTATATTACATATGGATATGCCAAAGTAGACTATGTATGTTTGAAATCATTGATTGTTTTCGTTGATTGAGGTATCATGACGATGTCTTCGATGCTCAAATGGGAGTGAGAAATCGTGAAACTTATACTATTATGATCCCATGGAATGATTGTTTCTGATGAACTAGGATTTGGTTGTCACATGATATCTGCAGGTTTGTTGAAGGTGATTTCGATACTTATGTTTCCCATATTAGGAAGCCCCATGTGTGGGGAGGTGAACCTGAACTATTCATAGCTTCGCATGTTCTGCAGTTAGTGCCCCTCTCTCTTGAACCCGTTATCTAATCTTTATGTATTCGTGTACTCTACAATTTTGGATGCTGAACTAATATGAGACCAATTCTGCAGGATGCCAATCACAGTGTACATGTATGATAAAGATGCTGTTGGCTTGATATCTATTGCTGAGTATGGCCAAGAATATGGTAAGGAAAACACAATCAAAGTCCTCTACCATGGCTTTGGTCATTATGATGCATTAGAGATTCCTGGAAAGAAGGGGCTTAAGTCAAGACTCTAGCAGTTTACGTCGCAAATCTAATTAAGATGAGTACATTATACTCTGTACATCTCACATGACAGCAATGGTCAATTGTTTATTTTAGTTAAACTTGCAATAATCGATATGGTGATAACTTTTTTTTTTGTAACTGGAACAAGAGCACTGCTTCCTCACTCTCTGGTCAAACAATCCCGCATGAACCTTTTTGCTTCCTGGAACAGTGGTGGCTAGAGAATGTACTGTTGTATAGAGAGTTGGGGTAGGCCTAAGGACAAGTCCTGGAAGCTTGTTGGCTCCAATTATATTACATGAAGTGGTGCAAAGTTAACAAAATGTTCGCAGGTTGACCCAAAAATAAACTGCTCCAATGTAAATGATGATTCTAAATATAAATTTCTAGGACTTCCTTACAGAGATCCCTTTGATGTCCTGTGGATTATGCTGTGCCCTCTGCTTTAGTAGTGCTTGAAAGGCTGGAAGCACTTGGATGGCTGCTTCATGCCTTTTTTTTTTTTTTGGTTACATCTTCATGCCTTTTTTTTGTTGGTTGCCCACCCGGTTCACCGGAGCTTTACCCCGACTACATCCGGATCCGACCCGCGTCGCACACCTGGCTATGGTGGGTGAGTCTCCCAACGGGGATTTTCTGCATTCGCCAAGGCTCGAACTCGAGACCTCGCTTTATGCTTTTTTTTGATATTTGAGTGGAGGCTGCTTTATACTTTTTAGAAAATGGGCTTTTGAGGTGGGCCCCCAAAGCTTCAAAGTGCACAAAATTATTGTTCGTGGGTCTTTCGGTGAAAGTTAGAATAGTGGAGGGCTAGGAATGCAAGGTGGCCCTAGTGTCGTTTCCTGTCATTTTCTTCCTTTTACTGCTCCATTGTCCTTTTACTTACCCCATTGGCCTCTAATATACCTTCCTCTTTGAACTTCTTGTGGTCTAATGTTATTAAATTGTAAGACATCTTTGACCCAGAGGAAAAAAATGATTCTGTAACCTAAACTCCAGCAACAATAATAAGGGTGGGGGAAGCCTTGGATCCAAATGGGTCATGGTTCATTAGTGAATTAGTTGTACTTTGATTAAATTAAGATTGATACCAGAGAGTGAGGTTTAGAGTTTAGAGTAGGCGACATTTGGATTTTTCCAACTCTAAAGCCTAATAGGAAACATTGGGATTTTAGCTCATAAATTGTGGAAGGGATGAAGCAGAGCACGTGACTCAGAAAATTCTTACCATTTTGAATAAAAGAAGCAGTCGCTGGATCCGTGAAGCATTTTATTTATTTATTTAGTTTTCTGGGTCTGAGAAGGAAGCAGGGTTGTTTAATGGCAAAACTGAAAAAAGTGAAAACAGGATCACAAGCATGTTGTCCTTGTTCTATGATTTTTTGACACCACGCCACATTTTAAAAGATTTTTTTTCAAAAGTCGCTACAAACAAAACGAGTAGCCCCCTATGGACAACTCAGTCCATCTTATGCCCGCAGATAGCGGATTTTTGTTTCTTGGCCATATTTTGCCTTCAAATTAGTATTTTGTAATATTTTAAAGAGAAATCGACTTTATATTTAATATAAACCTAATATAAAATATAAAATTAAGCTGTGCTGTTTATAAATCATAAATAATATGATTAGTATGATATAAAATTTTCTAAGGAAAAAAGGCCTGGGGATTAACTATGCCGATGGTTACTTGAATTAGAGTTATTTTTGTTCATCACTCTACTTTTTTCTTATATAATAGGAAAAATGATATTAGTAAATAAAAGAGTAAATTACAAAGTTCATCACTCTACTTAAAAGAAAGTGAAACAAAGAAAAGTATAACAAAATAAATATATCAGCATAAACTTTATATTTACATCACACAATTTACAGAAAATAAATATGTTAGTTATTGCCTTTACTACATGCTAATACTACTAGTGTACCTTTTATGAAAATGATTTTAAAAAATTTCCAATCAAGGGTTCCTTTTTTAACCTTTTGTTTTACCTCCCAACAAAAAAATAAAGAATTTGATCGACTGCTGTCCATATCTTCATGACTTCATGGTAGGTAAGTTATGTAACGAGGGCTAATGATTTTTTCTAAGAAAAAAATATACTTATTTTTTAATAATTTAAATGTTATTAAATAATTAAAGATGTAAATAAATATTATAAACATAAGAATAATAAACTACTCTACATGAAGCTTAAGAAATGTGAGATTTGTTTTTTGGCAAAAAGTTAGCCAGAGTAAAGAGCCTCGGCTCTCGAGGGAAAGAACACTGACTGCTTAATGCTTATTGGTAAATAATAGTAATAATAAAAGAAGTGTCTCGAGGATAGGAAGGTCAGAAGAATTCAAACTGTCATTCCACCTCGAAAACTCCTCCTGCAACAAAATTCAAATGCTAAGCCATCTTCTTCATCTTGAACTCAACTCTCTGCAATCTGTGACACCCTGGTTCTAAACATACATTACAAAATGATCCATTAACATTCTAAACTTTTTATTTTAATCCCCACTTGAAGAATGAAAATGCATCTTCCTCTCCACGTAGCTTCCATTCTCCTCCTCTTCTTGGCTTCTTTCACCTCCTCATTGAACTCCGATGGTCTCTCCCTACTCGCCCTCAAAGCCGCCATCGAGTCCGACACTTCCGGAGTTCTCAACTCGTGGTCCGACTCTGACTCCACCCCATGTCGCTGGGCTGGGGTCGCCTGTGCCCATGACCGAGTCACCCAACTCGTCCTCCCCAACAAAGGCCTCACCGGTTACATCCCATCGGAACTCGGTTTGCTCGACTCGCTCAGGCAACTCAGTATTTCGCACAATAACTTCTCCAATGCCATTCCTTCCCGTCTGTTCAACGCGACCAGCCTCGTCGTTTTAGACCTCTCTCATAATCTCCTCTCTGGTCCCATTCCAACTGAGATCAGGTATCTCAAATCCCTCAGACATTTGGATTTATCCTCAAATTCCCTTAATGGCTCTCTCCCTGAAGCACTATCCAAGTTCACTAACCTCGTTGGGAACTTGAATCTCTCTTACAATCACTTCTACGGTGGGATCCCGGAGTCTTTGGGGCAACTCCCTGTGATAGTCAGTTTGGATCTCCAGAACAACAATCTGACCGGCAAAATCCCTCAAGTTGGTTCGTTGCTAAACCAGGGTCCTACAGCTTTCTCCGGCAACCCTGGGCTCTGTGGGTTCCCTTTGCAGAACGCATGCCCAGAAGCTCAGAATCCCGAGAATTACCCAGGCACAGAAGACCCTGAAAACCCAAAAACCGTTAACCCTGGCTTTCCAACGGGGTTTCAAGAAGCAAAGGCGAAAGAGCGAGGTCGTTCCGTCATTGTCCCTATAATTTTCGGCATCTCTTTGGTAGCAGGGGCCGTTTCGTTGTCAGTTTGGCTGTTGCGCAGACGACGGACGGTTGATTTGAACAGGTTAGGGAAGCAAAAATTAGACAATGAGGCCGATGAGCAAGGAGGTGAAGGGCAAAAGGGTAAATTCATGATCGTGGACGAAGGGTTCAATCTGGAACTAGAGGATTTATTAAGGGCATCCGCATATGTGGTGGGGAAAAGTAAGAGTGGGATCGTATACAAGGTAGTGGCTGCTGGGAAAGGGTCGGGCCCGGCGGCGACTGTGGTGGCCGTCCGGCGGTTGAGTGAGGGTGATGCCACGTGGAAGCTCAAGGAGTTCGAGGTTGAAGTGGAGACCATTGGGAGGGTCAACCACCCTAACATCGTCCGCTTAAGAGCGTATTACTATGCAAGTGACGAAAAATTAATTATCACTGATTTCATCCGTAATGGAAGCTTGCACACTGTACTTCATGGTATCAAATTTCTCAGCCGTTGTTTGTTTATTTTTAATAACGCTCGTTCTCTCTTAATTGAATTATCAAACTTTTTTCGGCCAATAATTGTCTACTTTACTATATCCGTGCTATATGCCAAATTGCCAATATGTGTGAAGTAAGATCATTTACAAGGCACTAGGTGTATTTCTCTTCATATTTTTTGTGACACTAGATTGAACGTTCTGGGAAGTGTAGTAGCATATGAAACTTTAGCCTAATAATCATGCGCTCACTGTTGGTTTGGTTTTGCTACTCCTTATGACTATTCATGCATGAGGTCAATCATGAATTCAAATTCCACTTTTTGCTCTAAAGAGCTCATTTCATTTTCATGTATGTGATTGTTATCATAATGTTTTGCAAATGTGGAGGAGCTGGTGAATCCAAGGTGTTTTTCAATCATCACTTTCTGGTGTTATTTTCCTGTCCTTGTCTTCTTTGTTGCACACTGCATATTTTGAGCCATCGATCGTCCAGTCCTTAGATGAACATTGCTCTTCACCGGAGACCCGAGACTCAAAGGGGCTGTTATCCGTGATCATACAATATGAGTATATGACTTAATGCTGTTACACCTTGGGTATCTCTGTTATGGTTTCTGAATAAATTGACCCTTTTTTGTGGTCCCACCTTGTGTGGATAGTGATAACTGCCAAAAATCTAACCTTATGGTTTCGACCCCATTCTGGTGACTGGAAATTCCACGTCTCAATGCCCTCGTCTTTATTCCCTGTTGATCCGCCTTAAATTGTGAACCGCGAGCGGTGGTTGTCTTGTAGCGAGTGAGTGAGTGAGTCCAGGCTGCTTCCACGTCTTTCTGAATGCCATGCTAGTGAACCGGTGGTCCATTAGAGTAAAAGATTCTGTTTTGCCTTTTTTGGGGGAAAGCAATGGGGAAAGTTAAACTCTGATGTTAATGGTCGTGAGGTCACTTTCAGCATTTACTCTCCACTTGAAAGCTCCGTTTGAAGCTTTTTCTGCTCTGTCTGGTGTTTTGTGGTTGCAGGTGGACCTTCCAATCCTTTGCCGGCATTAACATGGGAAGCGAAGTTAAAGATTGCTCAAGGAGCTGCAAGGGGCTTAATGTACATACACGAGTTCAGTGGTCGAAAATACGTGCATGGCAACCTTAAATCAACAAAAATCTTGCTGGACGATGAACTCCATCCTTTCATATCTGGTTTTGGACTTACTCGTCTCATGTCGAGCTGCTCAAAGTCCACAATAGTGGCACCAAAGCGACAGAATTCAAAGCAGTCTATTGCAACCTCTGCAATGGCAGCTTCCCAAAACAACTACTTGGCACCAGAGGTGCGCATGAGCGGAGGCAAATATACTCAGAAATGTGATGTGTATTCTTTTGGGATAGTGCTGTTGGAACTATTGACAGGACGGAGGCCAGAGAATGAGGGGGAAGTACTAGAGAGTTTTGTGAGACAGGCATTCAGGGAAGAGAAACCCTTGTGCGAGATAATTGACCCTGCACTTCTGTCTGAGGTGTATGCTAAGAAGCAAGTAGTTGCAGCATTTCATCTTGCACTCAACTGCACAGAACACGACGCAGAGATGCGACCGAGAATGAGAACCGTGTCGGAGAGCCTCGATCGCATCAAGTCACCGTGAGAAAGGGGAGACAGTCACCGGCAAAATTTTGGTTTTAAGAGGGTGGATTGGTGTTGAATTTGTAACATGCTTGGACTTAGGAGTAGGAGCGGGCAGCTAGATGTACCTTTTAATACATGAATGCAGTGGAAACTGGAAACTGGAAATTGTTCTTGTTTTTTAATTTGAAACTGCAAGGAGCGACCATGGGAGCTGGAAATCGTCAGTGCAATTGTCAGGCCCTGACAGTAATTAATATGGGAATCAATCAACAAAGTCCAGTCCTCTCTGTCTTGCTTAATTATTAATCAAACCTCCACCCTGCTATGAGACCCTGAAGCCTGTAGGCAGATGGTTTTTCAGTGAGTAAATGGGACGGCCCAACCCAAGATCCATGTTCAGCTGGCGGCCCAATATGGCCCATACTCTTCGTCCCTCACGGTTCAGGTTTTGTGATATTTTATTTTTTTCCTTAATTTTTAAATTTTAACAAGTACGTTATCTAAACTTTTTTTTTTTAAATAATAATCTTAATTGTCAGTTGTTTTTAAAGAAATAAATAAAATTTATTTTTGTATGAAAAAAGTATGGGCTGTCTTTATTAAATATGGATAATCCAAATCTCATGTGAATAATGAGCGTCATGTGCATGTGCTCAACGCTAAAATCCAGATGGCCACCCTGTGGCTAACCTAGGAATATAATGGAACGTCACAAAACACTCCTTCAAAAATTATGGATTTTACAGTTTTATCAATGTTTTTTTAAAAATTAAAAAGTATGAAAACCTCCGTACTGAATTAGCGTTGCTTTTGCGCTATTCATTTTGAGCCATTCACGGAGGTCCCAAGATCGTGTTTGACGAGATCGAGAACATGTATATTATAAATTATCTTTCTCATCCACCCTTTTCCGGTATATTTCATACATAAAGACAAGGGGGGAAAAGCAAATAAACAATTATTTTCTGAAATTCACAATTTTTAATTCAAATCGTTGTTGTTGTCCTCCTCCTCGTTGTGTGACTCAATGTTTTGGGTCAATAGCTTTGATTATCAATTAAAATATTTTTTTAACACTCATCAAATATATTATATATATTAATTTTTAATCTTTAATATAAAATATATTCATCTGATTTAAGTAAATTAAGAAAATTAGATAAATTAAAAAAATTAGATAAAATATTTTTGTATAATATTATATATCAATTTTAAAGTTTACAAAATAATAAATATGAGATATAGAAATAAATAAATATTTTATACTTGGACCAAAATTTACTTACAAAATAAGTTATACATTTAATATTATCAAATAATTTAAATTTGAATCAGATTAGATTCGATTATTGGTAAACTATTTAACATTATGATGATGAACATGGCTTCATATATAGCTAGACAGCTCTTCATCAAACCTTACGTGGGATTCCATTGTAGAGCTTCTTATTCAAATGGATGCAAGGAGGACGTTGACCTGGATTGTGTTGGTCTATTCCTTTTTTTTTTTTTATCACTTTGAGATCCAGGAAAATAATATAATTACCAAAAACTTCTTACCTGCACTAGCCTAGTTACATGTAATGGTAAATATATTGCTGCTTTCGTATAAGAGAGAGGCAAAAACAATATATTCCTTCTATCCTTAAAATATAATATATTTAAATAATTTAATTAGATAAAAAAATTAGTTAATATAACATGTATTTTTTAAGACTTTTTAGTTATTTTTTTTATTTTTTTTTTGTTACTTGATTATTGTTAAAAGAGTATCAATAAGATAATTTAAAAAAATTATAAATATAAAAAATATATTTTATATTTAACTTCCTTCTTCTTTATTTACGTAGAGGGAGGGGGCACATGGGATGTTGAAGTTGTGTTTTGTTCCCTGCATAGCAGAAGGAGGCCATACCGGGCGCAGCAGATCTGGAGAGGTTTTTGGAAATATATGGTGAGAGTGAGAACATCCCAATTAAATTATTAATAGCTGTGAGACGAATACGAGGATGAGACTTTGGGACAACACATGCCTCGTTGCTTAAATTGGAAGCCCCTCAGCCCCTATTGTCTTTGCGGCAGAATCGAGTAACAAATATGTTTAAAAAAAAATTAAAATACATCCGTTCCATTTAAATCTTCTTATTTTTAATATAAAAATTATTTTTAATAGGGTAAATTTAATAAAAGAAGTTAATCTTTCAATCTTTAGGAATAAATGTGTCCACATTTAGTTAATATTATCCTATATTATACTAAATGAAGTGTACGTGTCTCTTAAACACAAGCATTTTAATAGCAAACATTTTCATTTTTTCATTTTTTTTTGTTATAATAAAATTTAAGTGAATTGAGTATAAAAATTTATTAAATTTAAGATATATCTTTCAGCTTAAATAATATTTATAAATTATTTATTAATAAAATTCTCAGTATAACTTAAATTATCTTTTGTTTACTATTTTTTCCCCTATTTTAAATGCGGTCTCTGGGGAGTTGTGTTCGTTTTTATTAAGTAGGGAATCGAGAAAGGAAAATAAATAAATAAAGGAGAGGGAATGAGGGGGCATCACGTGTGGGTGTTCGCTTCCACAGAAACTGCACCTTTTGCACTCTCCTTTTGATGGGCCGCCTTTTGTCCTGTCCCTTTCCTTCTTCACAGATCCCCCGTCCCTTATCTCCATCCACCCCCCACTTTTCCCTCTTTCTCCTTTTTTATAATCATTTCCCCTTGACACTTTTTCTAAATATTATTACCAAATATTCAACTAACTAATTAACACATAAGGATGTCTCTTACCATACATATTTTTTAATAAGGGTCTATGTGGATAAATTTTAAAAATAAATTTTTGGACAACTTTTTAAAAAAGTAACATAAAAGATAATTTATAGAAAAAAATGATTCTAAATAAATAAATATTTTGATAGTTGTTAGTAGAAAAATTTTTACGATTAGCAAGTTACTAAAAAAATATTATTTTATAAAAATAAATTTAATTTTTTCCTTTTTTTTTCCACTTCTATATTTTGTTCTCTCCTATCATCAACAGTTTGACGCTATCTTTCACCACGCTGATGTCAATTTTTGTCCTTCGCCTTCCTCTTCTCTTAGTTCTATATCCGTGACCCACGATCGACGATGACTTTTAGATCTAAAAGGAGGAGCGCAACCCACGATAAACCATGAAGACGGTGAGAGAAGTGATAGAGGAGCTTCTCTAACGATGGCGACAGTGAAGAAGATCGAAGACGGGAGAAGAGGTAAGCGACATATAAGAGATAAGAGAAAATAGAGATAAAATAGTAATTTAGTACTTTATAAACTTTTCTATTATTTTATAAGTTATCCCAATAAACTTATCCAAAACTACAGTTTTAAATAATAATTTAGTTCATAAGTCATTTTAGACAAATATACTTATTTATTTTAAAATTTTTTCAAATAAAAGTTTAGACTAAAAACTCTTTTAAAATATCAGTTTTAAGATTATCCAAAGAAACTCGAAGATCAATGCTTTTATTTTATAGTTTAACTGGTCTACGACTGCCGAGTATGTTTGAGTCTCCACTTTCCCCTTTTCGTTGCACATGTAATTTCCAGTTATTAACATTATCGCCACTGTTGGGTTGAAAATGGGATCCTTGGATTATTGGATTTATGTAGGGGGACGAATCCATGAGGTCACTCTGACGTCATATGGGAATAAAAGAATGTCGCCTTCTGTGTTGCTTACTATCATTAGTGGCCTTGAGCCATTTTGTTGCCCCCTTGAGTTGACATCCTTACATTCCTGGCGAGCCACTCCTTATTCGGGTGCGTGTGTGTTTGTCGACTGTTAAGATGAGCAACGAGAATCAAAGTATAAAAAGGGGTAAAAGTGACAGCAATATGTGCCCTATTTTGGAGTGCGATCTATCCGAATATATTTCTGTTTTCGTGGAAAATGGAATAATGAGCCAGTGTACGGATCGCAAGAAGGAAACGCCTCAACATCCCGTTATATGGATTGAGTTAGCTTTCGTACAGCGGTAAGTCCCCGCGGTGTTTTATTTTATAAAAGAAATTAGACGGTAAAAGTATTCCTTATAATTATTTTCTTAATATTTTATTATTTTATATTATGTATTACTTGTACAGCATAGATTGATAATTCATTGGGGTGAACGGGCATTTAGGACCAGAGCTGCAATTATAATTTTTCAAGTGAGGAAGACAACTGGGGGAGTACTTTTTTTAAATAAATTCAAATGACCTTTTGACCAACAAAAAAAGATCAAATGAATTTACTTTCCCAAAAAGTCGCTTCGCTGGTCTTGTAACTATAAGTTTCACTGCAATTAATAATGTTTTGGTGGTACATCCTCTATAAATTTAACTGACGAATAAATAAAATATATAATTATTTTAAGCGTATTTAAATCTTAATAAATATTATTTTTTTAGAGTTATAGTCGCGATATTTAAGGAAGTATAATAATTTTTAGGTACCTAAATTTATATTTAAAAGTAATAGACGACTCGCCCTACTTGATATTGATATCGCTTAGGAGGAAAGAAAATTGTACCCTATCATTTAATCGTGAATAAGTCTAACCTCTTTTTAAAAAAATTTGTACAAGAAAAAATTCTTTTAGTGGTGCTATCGTTAAAAAAAATAAATTATGATTGACCTGGTAAAAAGATCAAATAATTAATAATGCAATAATGAAAATAATTGTAAGATTGACTAAATAAACGATTCATATGGCCACCACTACAATGTCTAAAAGTAGTAATATATCAGTTACTCTCACCCAATGAGTATTTTTTTCCTTTTTGTTTTTTATAATATCAATCCTGTTATGAATATTAGAATATAGATGTCCATCTCCATCTCCCTCCACCTCTTCAAATTCCCTAAGTCATTATTCCTCCATTAATTACTAGACTTTTCATTACTCCTCCATTAATTACTAGACTCTTCATTATTCTCCCATTAATTACTAGACTTTTCATCTTCAACTTCTATGCCTATAAATAGGGCATTCCATTTGTATTGAAGTGAAGAAGAAGAAAGTATAGAATATATACTTCTCTCATTTTCTTGTCTCCATCTTTTCTCTCTTTCTAATCTTATTGCTAGTTTTATAACACGTTATCAGCACGACCGCTCTAGCCAACTGATATTATTGTAAGATCTATCATTGGAAGGTGAGTTTCTATATCACTCTTATGTTGATTTGTAGTTTCATATTTGATTATTTTCTAATTACTCAACCTTCTTAACCTAAATCTCCATTTTCAACTTTTGTTATATTTTATGATAATATCATCATGTCGAATCTTACAAAACTTGAGTTTGTGGCTCTTGACATTACTGGAAAGAATTATCTATTCTGGATACTAGATGCATTTACTTGATTCTTCCAAAAGCTCGTTATGACTGAATGCATTTACGTCTGCAAGATTTTAAATCAGTCAGTGAATATAATTCTGCACTATTTAGAATTAGTTCTCAACTGAAACTATGTGGAGAGAAAATTACTGACGATGACATGTTAGAAAGAACATTCTCCACATTTCATGCATCCAATGTGCTCTTGCAATAATAATATCGTGAAAAAGGTTTCAAAAAGTATTCTGAACTGATTTCTTGCCTTTTGGTGGCTGAACAAAATAATAAGCTTTTAATGAGGAATCATGAATCCCGTCCAACTGGCTCTACTGTATTCCCAGAAGTGAATGTAGTAACAAATGAATCATCCCGTGGTTGGGGACATGGACGTGGACGTGGATGCGGCCAAGGCTATATACGAGGTCGTGGTCAACGTGGTTGTGGTCGTGGTTCCCACTCGAGGTGGGCAAATAATGATGAAAACCACAAAAAGGAAACTAGTAGAAATGATAATTATATTGAAAATTTATGTCATCGTTATGGTGGAAAAAGGTCATTGGGCTCGCACTTGTCGTACACCAAGACATTTGGTTGAATTATACCAAGAATCGCTTAAAGGAAAAAAATAAAAATAAAGGCAAAGAGCCAAAGATAGAAACAAATTTTGCTAGGGAAGAAAGCGATTCTGATTATGGCAACATGGATGTGACTCATTTAGATATTGCTGATTTCTTTGCCGATCCTAACGGAAGAATTGATCACCTAATTGGTGATGGGAGTGTCCAAAAATAAACTAAATTTTTATGATTATGTGTGTTTTATGATTATGTGTATTTTCTTTTTGATATAATGAAGTTATTTCTATCAATAAATAAAATTATGAGTATTTCTTTTCATTAATTCTTTTGTGTTTCTTTTGCTATGTTTCTGTTAATGAAGAATGGCACTCCTTGATATTAATAAAGAAGATCTGTGTCTCGTTGATAGTGCAACAACTCATACAATATTCAGAAATCCAAAATATTTTTCATCTTTGGTAATGCAAGAAGCTAATGTCCAGACCATATCTGGAAGTATAAAGATGATTGAGGGGTTTGGAAGAGCTAATATATTGTTACCTGGAGGAACACAATTATACATTGATAGTGCATTTTATTCCTCCAAATCTAACAGAAATTTGTTGAGTTTCAAGGATATCCGCAGAAATGGATACCATATTGAAACAACAAATAGAGAAAACCAGGAATATCTTGTTATCACAGATATGATTTCTGGTAAAAAATGCACACTGGAAAAGTTTCCTGCTCTTTCTTCTGGAATGTACTACACATTTATTAGTACAATTGAAACACATGCTATTGCAAACCAGAAGTTTGCAAGTGAGAATAAATTTAATATTTGGCATGACCGGTTAGGCCATCCTGGGACAATAATGATGCGAAGAATAATTGAGAATTCATGTGGACATTCGTTGGGAAGAGAATCAATTCCACAATCTCATATTTTCTCATGTGCTGCATGTTCTGAAGGAAAATTAATTATTAGACCCTCATCGATAAAAATAGAAAGTGAGTCTCTCACTTTTCTAGAACGTATACAGGGAGATATTTGTGGGCCGATACACCCACCATGTGGACCATTTAGATATTTTATGGTTTTAATTGATGCATCAACAAGATGGTCACATGTTTGCTTATTATCTTCTCGTAACCTGGCGTTTGCGAGATTACTTGCTCAACTAATTAGATTGAGAGCACATTTTTCAGATTATCCTATTAAGACAATACGTCTAGATAATGCTGGTGAATTTACTTCACAAGCTTTCAATGAGTATTGTATGTCTCTGGGAATCGATGTTGAACATTCTGTAGCACATGTTCATACACAAAATGGTCTTGCAGAATCATTAATTAAACGTTTGCAGTTGATTGCAAGACCATTGCTTACGAAATCAAATCTCCCAATATCTACTTGGGGACATGCAATTTTACATGCAGCGATGTTAATTCGTATCAGGCCAACTAGTTATCTTAAGGTCTCCCCTTTACAAATAGTTTTTGGTCAGGAACTAAATATTTCCCATCTAAGGACTTTTGGATGTGCGGTATATGTTCCGATTGCTCCACCACAACGTACTAAAATGGGTCCTCAAAGAAGGATGGGAATATATGTTGGATATGAATCTCCTTCTATAATAAAATATTTAGAGCCAACAACAGGAGATTTATTTACGGCTCGATTTGCTGATTGTCATTTTGACGAATCAAATTTTCCAACATTAGGGGGAGAAAATAAACAGCTGAAAAATAAAGTTAGTTGGAATGAATTATCATTATCTCATATTGATCATCGTACAAAACAATGTGAGTTAGAAGTTCAAAAGATAATTCATTTACAGAGTTTAGCCAATCAATTGCCAGACGCATTCACTGACCCCAAGAAAGTGACCAAGTCACATGTTCCAGCTGCGAATGCTCCTATCAGAATTGATGTCCCTATTGGACAATCTAATGATACAAATGGATCAAAAGCACGCTTGAAGCGTGGCAGGCCCATCGGTTCCAAAAATAAAAATCCTCGAAAAAGAAAAGGAGCTATAAATATAGATGGCCAGGTCGAGGATATTCAACAAAATTTAGTGACTCCAGAAGAGTCCTTTGACAACACTAATGTCTCAATTTCGAGAGACATTCAGGTACCTGAAATATATGAAAATAATGAGATCTCAATAAATTATGTTGTCAATAGAATACGATGGGATCGAGATAAAGTCAACGTTGACGATATTTTTGCATATAATGTAGCGCTTGATGTAATAAATGATGATGAGGATCATGAACCAAGATCTATTAGCGAATGCAAACAAAGAGATAATTGGTCAAAATGGAAAGACGCAATTGAGGCTGAATTAAAATCGTTAGAAAAACGAAAAGTTTTGGCCCTGTGGTTCTTACACCTGAAGATGTAAAACCAGTTGGATATAAATGGGTTTTTGTGAGAAAACGAAATGAAAATGGTGAAGTAGTAAGATATAAAGCACGACTTGTTGCTCAAAGATTTACACAAAGACCTGGTATTGATTTTATAGAAACATACTCACCAGTGGTGGATGCAACTACTTTTCGATATCTAATTAGTCTGGCAGTAAAAGAATGCCTCGATTTACGTCTAATAGATGTTGTTACAGCCCATTTGTATGGCTCACTTGACAATGACATTTATATGAGTCTCCCTGATGGATTTGAGTTACCAAAAATATATAATTCAAGTTCTCGAGAACGGTACTCAATTAAGTTAAATAAGTATTTATATGGATTAAAGCAATCAGGGCGCATGTGGTATAATCAGAATGAAGGATATAAGAATGATCAGATATGTCCATGCATTTTTATAAAAAGATCTGGAAATGAATTTGCTATAATTGCTATTTATGTCGATGACATAAATATCATTGGAACTCCTGAAGAGATTTCCAAAGCGGTGAATTGCTTAAAGAAAGAGTTTGAAATGAAGGACCTGGGAAGAACAAAATTTTGCCTTGGACTACAAATTGAACATCTGAAAAATGGGATCTTCGTGTGTCAAGAAACTTACACGAGAAAAGTCTTAAAACGTTTTTATATGGATAAATCACATCCATTATGCACTCCGATGATTGTAAGATCTCTGGAGAAAGATAAAGATCCTTTTAGACCTCAAGAAGGTGATGAAGAACTACTTGGCCCAGAAGTGCCTTATCTTAGTGCAATTGGTGCGCTTATGTATCTTGCTAGTCACACACGACCAGATATATCATTTGCTGTTAACTTACTAGCAAGATATAGTTCTTCACCAACACGAAGACATTGGAATGGTGTTAAGCACATTCTTCGTTACTTGAATGGTACTATGGATATGGGATTATTTTATTCAAATGAACATAAGACTGACTTTGTCGGATATGCTGATGCTGGATTTTAGTCTGATCCACATGTTGGTAGATCGCAAACAGGCTATTTGTTCACATGTAATGGTACAGCTATTTCATGGCGATCAATGAAACAAACCATATCAGCCACATCATCTAATCATGCAGAAATAATAGCGATACATGAAGCAAGTCGAGAATGTGTATGGTTAAGATTGATAATACATCATATACGTACTACTTGTGGACTGTCATCTAGTAAAATGATCCCAACAGTTTTATATGAAGATAATGCTGCATGTATTACCCAACTAAAAGAAGGGTACATCAAAGGAGACAGAACAAAACATATTTCTCCAAAATTCTTTTTCACACATGATCTTTAAAAGAATTGTGAGATTAATATCCAGCAAATCCGGTCTAAAGAAAATCTAGCAGATTTGTTCACCAAGTCTCTTCCAGCAACAATATTTGAGAAGCTCATACATGATATCGGACTTCGCAGATTCAGAGATATCAATTGATGCTACAAAAAGGGGGAGTCGATACACGCTGTACTCTTTTTCCCTTGTCTGAGGTTTTGTCCCACTGGGTTTTCCTAGCAAGGTTTTTAATGAGGCAGCTCTGTAAGTGTATCAATTAATTGTGTACTCTTTTTCTTTTACTAGGTTTTTATCCCACAGGGTTTTTCCTAGTTAAAGTTTTTTAATGAGGCACATTATTAAAGAATGGACATCTAAGGGGGAGTGTTATGAATATTAGAATATAGATGTCCATCTCCATCTCCCTCCACCTCTTCAAATTCCCTAAGTCATTATTCCTCCATTAATTACTAGACTCTTCATTACTCCTCCATTAATTACTAGACTCTTCATTATTCTCCCATTAATTACTAGACTTTTCATCTTCAACTTCTATGCCTATAAATAGGGCATTCCATTTGTATTGAAGTGAAGAAGAAGAAAGTATAGAATATATACTTCTCTCATTTTCTTGTCTCCATCTTTTCTCTCTTTCTAATCTTATTGCTAGTTTTATAACAAATCCAAGTACTTTTTCTATATTCTCTTACTAGAATTTAGGCAACCAATCAGTATAGTCTAGAGATTAGTAATTATTCCTCCTAATATAGATTATATCTCTTTTAATCCTCGTACTCGATATTATCAAGGCCACCCAATTCAGATTTACAAATCGTGACAATAATACTTGAAACTGGTAAGTATGAAAAAGACTTGCCCCGTGGCGTTCTTTATCTCCAACTTATATATGGTTTATCTTACTAAGCACATCAATGTCCGACTACATGACGCACCAGAGTTGACTTCTCTTCTTTATGTTATCGTTTTCAATGAAGAATATATATGGACCTTTTATTATCACAATCGAACAAATTAGTTGGACGTATCTAGAGAAGGCAGAGCACGATAATAAAAAAAAACTAATATCGTTAATATGAACAACGAGCAAGCATGGATGTACAAGATGCAGAATTAGGGTTGGGCATCTAATATAATTGGAATTGGAAGTATATGAAAAGGGAAGGGAGCATGAAGGAATGGAAAGACGGCGCGCATGTGAATAGTGAAACGAAAACGACTCCTTAGAGAAAGATGGGAAAGCCTGAAAACGACAACTCACGGAGTCGGTAACCGTACCAATCTGCTGCGCCCGAACCTATATTACCGAGTTAATAATGCCTCCCTGTTCCAGATCTTCTCGGAGCCGGTTTTCAATAGACGTACACGATGTATTAATTAATAACAACATAAAATACGAAAGAAAGCTGTATAAAAAATTAAGCGCCAGATCTATTCCCTATTAAACAATAGAAGCAACAACTATTGACGTCGATGGATTTCACCGCCGTCAACCCCTCTTATCCTCTCCCTATTGGGAGATCGGATAGGCCCCACACCATTTTTATTTATCTATTTATTATTTTAAGTATAATTATAATTATAATTTAACGTAGAAGATTGCGTGGTGAGGGTAGTTCGGGACCTGTCAAATTAGATGAGGTAAAGACACACGGGACGCCGATTGATGGCTTCCCTGTACTTTATTACTGTCTGAAGTTGCCCTGGAACTACAGATAAACATTGCTTCTTCCCTCCCCTCCCCTTCCCTTCCTTCTCCCTTTCTCTCTCACTCACAAGATATTCCTTGCTTTCAAGACCAAATCTGAAAGTTGTACTAATCATCTTTATTTATACGTTTGCTGCTTCCTTGTCCTTTTCACTGGATCTCTCGTATCTCTCATCTTCTACGGCTCCCGCCTTTCACCCCTGCTCTGTTTTTTAACTTTTAATTAATTCTTGTTACGCCCAGCTATAGCTAGGGTTCTCTTCCATTTCGGTTGCTTCTTCGGTAAGATCTTATCCCACCCTGCTTAGGAACTAAGCAGATAGGAAAAATTCTCAGGATAAAGGCGGTCAATCTTTTGCGCTGTGATTCCCTAGCTTCTGATATCGGCCTGCTTGTTCCGAGCTAATATATAGTAGTAGGACGTAACGGAGTGAGGCTGCGGGAGCATTTTATGGATTCCAATTCCTTTCTCAATTATCAACACCAACGTCAGCCCAATTCTGGGTTGCTTCGCTATTGCTCTGCGCCGACTTCGGTTCTTGCAAATTTCACGCAGTCCCTTGGTTCTGGTCTCAGTAAGGGCAATAACCAGTGGGAGACTTCTGAATCCGAGAAGTTAATCTCTAGATTCGTAAATAACGACGACCTGGATTCGTCTAGTTTCCAGGAATTCGAAGCCAAGGGGCTTAGAGCACCAACCGAGGAAGCACTCAACCATATGAACTCCTATAATGGTTTGCCCCCTCACTACCCAAGGCAAAAGTCCACAGAGAGTTCTGCCATGGATAGTTCGTATGGACTGGTGGAATCATTGGGAATGGATCAAACGCAGCCGAAGAGCTTCAGGCCCAATCTTCTCAGGCAAAGCAGCTCCCCTGCCGGGCTTTTCTCCAACATTTCCTTTCCAAATGGTATTGTACTTTTCTGCCTAGTCTTTTCCCTTTCCGATTTTGGTACCCTGCTTTTCAGGTGTTTCCAAGTTTTTTTTATTGCTTAAGAAATAAATGAGGAATGCGAATTATAAATTATTGTTCTGAAGCTGAGTAGATTTTAGAATGTCAGTTGCTGCATTTTTAAGGAGAAAATCTCCTGTATATCCTACTTTGATAACTAATAATTTATAGGCTCAACGTTAAGTTGCGGTGTGGACGATCTACATCTGCATCTTAGCGTTCAGCAAATTCTAGCTCATGAAATGTTAGATACAATTATGGTCCGCATTTTTGGTATTCTTACCAATTTTTATGATAATTCCTTCCATTTGAGGATCCATACAATTATGGTAGATGCTGGATGTCCTGGTGCGATCCCCAACACTGTTTCTTGTATGGTTTTCTCAAATCTTAGTGGAAATTGCTGAATTTGTCTAAATTGCAGGGTATTCCACCGTTAAGGGTGTTGGAAACTATGGTGTGGCGAATAGCAGTAACGGTGAAGGGAGTCCATCCATGGGCAGATTGAAGGATCAGTTCGGCTTCTTATCAAGAAGTAATTCTTCCTTAGGGATTTTGTCACAGATATCGGAGATGGAGGGCGAGAGCATTGAAGCGACCAACCCTGACAATGGGGGCTTGGGATCTGTGAATGGTTATGGCCCTGGGTTTCCATACAGTTCCTGGAATGATGCGTCCCATGTCTCAGAAAATCTTGGTGGCTTGAAAAGAGAGCCAAGCGACAGTGAAAAATTATTTTCTAATGCTCAGGTATAGCAATGTTGCGTATCTTTTTCTTTCATTTTTTGCCTTTTTGTTTTTCCAGTTTTATTCCTCAGTGCTTGTTCTTGACACGAATAAGTTGTGATAATCAGAATGGACCGCTCGGAAATCGGGTTCACATGTTATCTCATCACTTGAGTTTGCCAAAACCTTCAACAGATATGGGTGCCATGGAGAAGTTTCTTCAATTCCCAGATTCTGTTCCTTGTAAAATCAGAGCAAAGCGAGGTTGTGCAACCCATCCTCGAAGTATTGCAGAAAGGGTAAGAATTCCTTGGAATATATCGAATTCATGAATTATTTCGTTAAATATGATTCTAATTAAGAATAAACTGTTTTTAGGTAAGAAGAACTCGGATAAGTGAACGAATGAGAAAACTTCAAGAGTTGGTCCCAAACATGGACAAGGTAAGCCAATATAATTAGATGTCTGAATCTGACCCTGGAATGTAGTAATTGTTGTTGTGAAAGAGTCTTTAAGTTGAACTCCATATGTTGGTCTCTGGCAGCAAACGAACACAGCAGACATGTTGGACTTGGCCGTCGAGTACATTAAAGATCTCCAAAAACAATTCAAGGTATAGATACACAGGGAGAATCTAATCGGATTACCCAAGTCATGAATGACATGTTGGCATTACTCATTAATTTGCTCAATGTTTTTTCCCCACTTTCTGCAGACTCTCAGTGAAAAAAGGGTAAACTGCAAATGTATGAGCACGCAGACGGCAGATACAAATCATGTCGTTTGAGGTGCGGCTGTGTTGGGGAATAAGCTAGCAGGGTATGCAATTGGGGATATTTGATCAGAAAATTAAGTAGGAGGTTCATGCATAAGATACCTTTTAAAATCTGCTGCACGCGATACGGGGGAGTTCGCTGCTCTTCAACGCAATATTCAGGTTCTTTCAAAGCTAACATGGGGTTTCAATTACAGAGACGACAAAAGAAATAGCTATATTTGTAATTTTGTATAGCAGAATTGTAATAATATATTTCATCCGATATTTTATTATCAATCAGGTCAGAAAAGTAATTTACAATCCTTTTTTTTTTGTCAAAAAAATATCTTCCAATAAAAGTAGTCGCCATTTAATTATGCAGCATTCTCAATTTTATTGAAGTTGTCAACGGATGTATGCATGGGTTACGTATTGATATCGCCATTCAAAAGTTCTGAGCATATTGTCATGGGTGACTGTTGGAGTCTCACATCGGATAGGTGTGGAGGGGTCCTGGGCTATATAAGCGTGGCGCTGCACACCCTGTACGAACCGGTTTTATGGGGAGAGGGTAATGGCCACGTGACAAGTGGTATCAAAGTCGACCCGCTCCGACTCCGATGTCCCGCCAAGCGCCCCTCGAGGTGTGGGGACCCTCGAAGGTGTGGGGTAGGCAGGGAGCCCTACTGTGACGAGGGCGTCACAGGATTGGGTGGGGGAGAATGTCATGGGTGACTGTTGGAGTCCCACATCGGATAGGTGTGGAGAGGTCCTGAGCTATATAAGCGTGGCGCTGCACACCCTGTACGAACCGGTTTTATGGGGAGAAGGTAATGGCCACGTGACAATATAGACCAATGAGAACGCCGCCACGCCAACCTTTACGTTTCTCTTTTTCCTTTGGGATGTAAAAGGGGGCCCAAACCCAAGCAATTCATGCCAGCCTTATTTTTTTTTATAAAAAACTTATCAGCTTCCGTCTGCCACCAGCCCTCCTGCCTTGAATGCACAATTGTCCTTAATTTTCTAATGTATAAATTTTGTTAAAATACATAGGAAAATAAAATAAGTTGCCGTAATTAGCTATAGTGTTATTTTTAAAAGGACTTGTTTGTCCCAAGCACAAGACCATGAGCGCTTTGTGGCCCAAAAGGGCGAAGACCCTGAAATGCTAGAGACATTTAATTTTCTTGTTAGTTATTCTGGCCTTTATTTGATCATATTGTTCCCGCAAAATGTCGTTAAACACTAACAGGTCCCACCACACAGGACGTCGTTACTCGTTCCCTGACTTCACTGCCTCTTCCTCTCGCCTCCGATTTGCCTTCCTCGGACTTCTTTGATCTTTCCTCCCAAACTCTTGCCCTAATCTCCATCCTCACTCCCTCTCACTCTCTTTCTTTTCCCCATCTAAGTCCCCCCTTCCTCTCTTTTCTTCCCTCTTATGTCATAGATCAATCAGCGATCCGTGCTCTGATCGTAGGAAGCCCCTACGATAACCATTTCATGTTCGATTCTGTGGTTTTATAGGGTGGAATTGAGGGGACAATCCATTTGGATTTATTGCTGCAATAATGTCGAATTTGTACGGCGATTACAATCAGAAGATTGATTATGTATTCAAAGTGGTCTTGATCGGGGATTCCGCTGTGGGAAAAACTCAGCTGCTCGCACGTTTTGCACGTAATGAATTCAGTCTCGATTCCAAGGCCACTATCGGTGTTGAATTTCAGACGAAAACGCTCATCATTGATTCCAAAACGGTGAAGGCACAGATTTGGGACACAGCAGGGCAAGAAAGGTTGGCCTTGTTAGCTCTTTTGATTTCATAACTTCCTCCTGCATTCCCCTGATCTTTGGAAATTATAATTGAACCAGCCATTGTTTCTTGAAGTAATAATTTGAAATTTTGTACGTTTTTATGGCTGTAATGATTTTTGTCGGGACAAATCATCGTTGCTTGGTTGAATGCGGAAAAATTAATGCTCTATTATTTTCGAGTCAATAAAAGAAATGATAGAGTGAGGATAGAGGTTCTGCGATTGCTTTTTAATAGGCAAGTAGGATAAGACATCTTTTGAACGTAATATGAACTCCTTTCTCCTATGATTTACTCTTCTTTTCTTTTCTTTCATTTCCCAGATCTTAAATGAATTCATACTACACTGTTCTGGGGGTTGCTGCAGGAAGTGTTAAGGCAAAAGTAGTATGTTTTTTCATATAACCGAGTCTAGAAGCTCTTTGTTGAGTGGGGTTTTCTATGTCCTAGGATTGCTATCTAGAGAGTGGAGGAGGATCCAGAAAGCTTGGGTGAGGACGATTCCACAATTAGTAATGACAATGGATTATATGATCGTTATTTGCTTGTTTGCAATGCAACTTCCCTTGGGAGGAGAACAGCATAAAGCAGGATCTACTTTCTTATATTGTTAGGGATGCTTTAAGCCTCCGTGGAACTTGTTTTAGAGATTGATACTGTTTTCCCGTTTATAACACCAACCATTTTATTCCTTGGGAAGAAATATATGAAAGAAAGTATGATTCCGACAGAAACCTTGAAGAATTCGTAAACATATGTTATTTCCTATTTTCGTGTACACGAGTTGTTTATTTGATTGATTCTTTCAGCATTACGGCAATTGGCTTGTCGTCATGGTTGCATTTTACTGTTGTGTACAATGCTACAATCATACGTGTGGCTTAATCATGTGTGAAGTTATTTTATTCTCCACTCAGACAATTAGAAGATACAAAGTGTACATATGAGAAAGCATGCTTCTGTGTTCACTAGTCACTACCCAATATCATGATTCATATTAGTATCTTGTCGAACGGGGAGGAATGGTTTGTTTGGAGGATCACGTTGTGATCAATATTTGTTGGAACAGTGATAGTGAGATTTGACTTCATATTGTTAACGATTGTTTGGTCTACTGGATTGTTAAGATAGTTGTCTGCAAGCCACGTGTATTCAATTGAGTTATTCATCCTTTCTCTTTGTTGTAAAAGAGAAAGTATTTCAAAAGGCCCCATTCTCAATCAACCTCTTGTTTTTGGATTAATTTTAATTGGTAAAGTCAAAAAATTAACTCAAAAACTAAAGTTTGATTTGGAAGGGACTTTATGAAGTGTTTTGATTTAAGGGCTTCATTAAACCAATCCAAATATTGTCCTAGTGAAAATCTTAATTAAAGCAACATTTTGTTTGGACGTATACGTCATTATTAACCTTAATAATTTGGTTTGGTTTTGTTCATTTCAAGTTTGCCTTGAACGAAGATTCCTACTTGGATTTGATCTGAGAGCATATGATTTGTATTGCTCGAGACTTTATCTGCTGCCGTAACATCTGATGGTTATCTATTATTGTCTGATTCAGGTACAGAGCAGTTACTAGTGCATACTACAGAGGTGCTGTTGGGGCAATGTTAGTATATGACATGACAAAGCGTCAATCATTTGATCACATGGCAAGATGGTTAGAGGAACTGAGAGGTCACGCAGACAAAAACATAGTCATTATGCTGATAGGCAATAAATGTGATCTGGGAGCTCTTAGAGCAGTGCCAACTGAAGACGCAGAAGAGTTTGCGCAGAGAGAGAACCTGTTCTTTATGGAGACATCAGCACTAGAGTCCACCAACGCAGAAACTGCTTTTCTGACCATCTTGACGGAGATATACCGAATAATAAGGAAGAATACGCTAACTTCAAACGATGAGGGAGAGTCGAGTGGTGCAGGGCTTTTGACGGGAACCAGGATTATTGTTCCTGACCAGGAGAGAAAGAAGGGCTGCTGCCTTGGATCCTAACTTTACTTTTCGCAAATTTCTCGTCGCACCTTTGTACTTTGTAGAGAGGCTACGTATTGTTCTCGGCCAGGATTTTATGTTGCCCCATGTCATTCTTTCTTTCCTTCCCTTTTTTGAACTTCTTAGGATCTAATTTTGCCGATACAAATTCTCATAAGATGAGACGGTTGAACGCATGCTTCCAACTTCTATGTTACGTGGATATTTAGGATTGAATATTGTACAACTTACACCGAGTATACTTACTCTTAACAAATCTAGTGAAACACAGTTTCAATCTTTTAAGTTAGGTGTTCTCTCAATATTTACACATTACAATACTTCACAATCAAACACGTGAAGGTATTTCGATCGGATTTATGAGAAGAACGTTTGAGGATTAAATGAAAAATAAAGTTTATATTTAAAAGGTAATGGCCGAGTAACAATGAAAATATTATTGTGTAATGATAAGTGTGTAGAGCATGTCAAGTAATAAGTTACTGTGAATGGGGTTGGTGATTAAGAAATGTGAGCAGGTACTTCAATAATTATATTTAGATGCACACTTATTTCTTAACATTCAATTACACCCCATAATTACAAGTAAAGCTGCATATTATGTTCCTCAATTTCCTAAAACCCTATCTCCAGTGCCTTCCAAGTCAAAAAAAAAAAATCCAATCATATTAACATGTATAATTGATGATAAATGGATTAGACGAATAAATTCATCGCACGCATGCTATGGCTTTATACGGTTTGGAAAATACATGTGTATTTCTCCTAATTCTTATCATCTTTATTCTGGTGCTCATTGCCATTATAAGGTCTGAATGTTTGAATTTAATTTGAGCTATCCATATTTACATTTTTTAATTCATGTTTATCAATAATTATTTGTTTTTTTAACGTAGTGATAGTTAAATCTAAACTAAAGTCCATCTCGTAAAATAAAAATATAAGAATAAATAATTATTAAATCTGGACGCTTTTTAGTTTTAATATGGATGGCCAGATTTGAAGACAGAATCCAGTCCCACAGGAGATGATTAATGCAATAACAAGGCGAGCCATATTGGAATTGGATTTCAATAGCGTGGTTACCGTAAAGCCCAATGAAGAATTTGATTTCAATGTTATCCCGCCTTTAGCATAATTTGAAAGCGGAAGCACGCTCACACATGTGCGGAGGCTTTGATTTCATTCTCATCTTTAAAGACCGCCCATTTTTCATTTTCAAAATTTGCCCATTTCGTTTCTCCCTCAAAGCAACCTTTTCCTCCATCTTCATTTCTTAACGCGCAGGGACTGCTTCATGCTTCTCTACAATCAACAACCCCAATCATTTTGAAGGTAACTCCCTCTCTGCTTGTTTTCCTCTTATCTCCATCCTCTTCCATCTCGTTGCTCTTACAATTCTGTTCTCCGATCGATCCGTCTGTATACCACACTGCGGCATCTCAGTCTTCCGTCGTTTCGTTAATGGTGACCCCAAACAATAGGAATGTTGTCTTTGCGTGAAGTTATTATTCTTGCTTCTCCAAACCAAAATAAGTAACGCTTTATTTTTTTGGTGAAGCTTAGGTATGCCGGAATCAAGAGACAGGTTGTCAAGACCCCTTGACATTGCAGCGATATTTGCTCGTCGTAGAGCTAGTATTTTTGGTACTCTTGATGACGAGTTGGAGTCAGCTTTATTCGGACCAATCGCAATGCGAGAAACCACTACCTCGACGAATAACAGCGGAGCAATTGGGTTTGGTACTTTACGAGGCGGTGGAAGGGGCCGTTTCGGGTCGCCAAGAATCGTAATTGGGCGCGGGCGTGCACGTGGGCTTAATCTTTACAGGTCACCCGCTACGGGTGTGGAGAACACTCCGCCGGGAACTTTACGGCGGAGCAGGGGACGACGTTCGCGGAGTCATCTACCTTCTTGGTACCCAAGAACTCCTCTGCGAGACATCACTGCGGTTACGAGGGTAAATAACACTTTCTGTCGCTTGTCGTTTTTATGTTTTTCTTTATCTGCTTTTGGGGTTTCTTTCCATGATAGAACATTGTTGTATTTGGTAGCATCTGATTTATATCGTAAATATGTATAGAAGAAGAACAACGTATATTTAACTCGTGATTAGTTTTTTCCTCTTCAACTTCCCCTTTTTGATTGGGTGCGTTTGATTTTATTTTTGAATGACATCGCATGTTGATTCTCCTGCTCAATTATTTTTTGTGAAAGAAAGTAAATATTCATGCGAACATCGAAGTTTTGTTGGATGTTTTGTATTTTATTATGATATTAGTCTTGGGCATGAGCCCAATGATATTTTACTTTCTTCTAATGAATCGCTGCAAGCTAGTGCCGGGAACTGTATTTGTTCTTGGCGAGCCAATTATTTGAAAACCTACAAGGATAAGTCGTACATTGGGGATCAGTTCCTGTGCTGACCATATAATGCACACAATAAAGGAGTTAGGAGAACTATTTTCACATTTATTGCATTGAAGCATACCGTTTGTTGTCCATTATAGTGGTTGAGGCATTCTGCTTGAATTTGGAGATTTTGTAAACTTTGTATTGCTAACTTCCATCAGGCAATCGAAAGGAGGAGATACCGCTTGGGAGATAACGAGGGCCAACAAATTGAGGGTCCAAATCTTGCATATCAGTTGATTTCTGACCCTTCTCTTTTAGAGTCCAGTCCTCAACTTGAGCCTGGAACATCCGTGAACTCTTCGAGTGCAGCTGTCGGCGTTAAACTCCAAACACCTGCTACCAGTAAAGTGCCAATGATTTTACTTGATATTCCAAGCAAGTGGGAAGGAGAATCAGAACTTCTAACGCCTCAGAAGCAACTTCTTAACTCTATTGACGAAGTTGAGAAAGTTGTGAAGGAGGAGTTACAGAAATTCAGGAAAACGCCTACAGCAAAAAAGGCGGAGAGAGAAAAAAGAGTTCGTACATTGATGTCCATGCGCTGATTTTTGAAGCACAGAACACTTGAATTTGGAGTTAGGACTGTGTAGATAGCTGATATTGGAACAGAAGGTAGATAGCTGATATTGGAACAGAAGGACAGAGAACCTATGTGCAATCAATCATCATCTGATGATATCCTTACTTGAAGTTGGGTTTATTAGGTGTTAGGGAACTTTGCTCTTACTTTTAGCCGAACGTCTTGGAGCAGGACAAGTAAGCATGTTGATGTGTTCTAGAGATTGTGGGATTAAGGATAGTAGTAAGTACATTGACCCCTTGTGCATACTAGTCATAGTGGTAGTTTCAGTTGCGGTACTCATGGATATTATATTTTTCCTGTTGGTTACCAAGTATGACGGCAAAATTTTAATTCCCACGAAATTCTTTCCTGCACATGTTATCTGTTGCTGTTCACTGTCGATATTACTTTTCCTCCGATGGTACAATGGCTTGAGGCAGCTTATTCTGTGGACAGTCTCTCTGTTGCAGAGAATTTCAGTTGCTAGAGATACAAACTGGTTTCTTGTAATCTGGAAACACATAAAAATGCCCTGAAATAGTGAAATATAGCAACCTAAGATAAAGTTGCTTAGTAATCAAGCCATGAAGGATCCCCAGATTAGCAACCTTGGTTTTCGTTAGAAGGGTTGAACTTTCAAAACTCGTAACTAACCTAGTGATACGGCTATTATAGGTTTAAAAGGGTTCAACATTTTTATTCGACATATAAAAAATGATATCAATCAGAAAATTCCACTCTACTGTATCCTACCCATTCCTTCCCCTCAATTCCTTCAAAAATCCCTTTGACACATCAAAACCAGGTTCTAAGAGAAAATTAACCCCAGAAGCATAACTTATCAAATTTACAATTTACAAAGATCCGTTACAATCATAACTTTTTAAAATTATAAAAAATCTTGTCAAACAATGTTTTTCGAAGTCCATTGATGTAATTCTTCCAAAATATAGAATAAGGTAAATCTAGTTATAATCATTAACGTACAAGAGAATCGGCTTGATTGATAAAATTAAAGATTTTTAAATAGATCGTTTGGGTTCATTCAGAATTCACGCAACACAATTTATCTTTTTTAAATTGAATGTCTTTAAATATATGGTTTGTTTTACTTATATAATAATTTGTATCACTTTTTAATGGCGATGAAGGACAAATTTGTTAATATTCCTCCGGTGAAGCTTGATCTGTGTCTGGATGTTTGCAAGACAGTGAGCAGATAGTTTTGATAATTCGCAGCCAAGGACCACTTTTCACATACTTGAGGAGGAAATAGCGGACCACTTGATGTCATCATGAATAAGAACGATAAAAAAACTAAGATTTTTTTTTTGGTACAAGAAAAACTAAGAGGTTATGCTTTCAAAGATGACATCATTCTTCAACCTATCCAAACATCTCTCATATTCTGATGCATGCCAAAAGAAAGATATGTCCCAAACCTACATGAATTTATTAATAGCTTCATGCATTATAAACAATCCCTCCACCTTAACCTTTGAACTCCAAACTACAAAACCTCATTTTCTGGCCAAATAATCGAACCATGTCTGCCCTCACCCATAGCATCTTGTTCTACAGCATGAGCTGCTTAGTTCTGCTCATCTGCACCATGCTTTTCATTGTCAAGTCATTTAGCGTTCACCTTCTGAATTCTGGGACCAAACATCGAACCCCACCGAGCCACCGGCTCTGCCCATCATTGGCCGCCTTCACCTTGTTGGCTCAATCATTCCCAAATCTTTCCAGAACGTGGCTCATGTTTATGGCCCTCTCATGCAGAGCTTCGTTTAGGTGCATCCACAGCCTTAATGCCCAGGTTGCTGGCGAAGTCTTCAAAACCCACGAACTCAACTTTTGTTATCGCACTGAGTACAGAGGTTCTTATTTCATCACTGCCCCTTATGGCCCTTATTGGCGTTTCATGAAGGAACTATGCGTCTCCCAGCTCGGTCGCTTCACTCATGTCAGAGACCAGGAGATCAAGAACCTCTTGAATTCTCTTCTGCAGTGTTCTAGAGAATCCAAAGCCTGCGATTTGAGCTTAAAGTTCACTGCTTTGACCAACAATACCTTATGCCGGATGGCTATGAGCACCACTTGCGACGCTGAGCACATTTACGGGCTGGTTCGTGAGTGGTTGGAGTTAGGAGCTAAGCTAAGCTTAGGCGAAGTTTTGGGACCTCTAGCAAAGTTTGACTTATTTGGGTATGGCAAAAGTTAAGTGCGAGTTCGATCAAATCCTGGAGATGATCATGAAAGAGCATGAAGAGAAACTTAGTCGTAAGAGTTCTGAAGCAGAAGAGAGGAAAGATATGATGGACATATTATTACAAGTTTATAGAGATCTAAATGCTGAAGTGAAGCTAAGCAGAAATGACCTTAAGGTTTTCTTTCTAGTAAGTTTCATTTCCCCCCTGTAATCACTCTTCACGTGTGTGTGTGTGTGTATATATATATGGGTGTTTGATGAATATTATATTCATGTTATATCGAAGGAAATAATGCTAGCTGGCACGGACACAACTTCAGTGGCGTTGCAGTGGGCAATGGCAGAGATCATAAATCACCCAAGAGTGTTGAATAAACTAAGGGAAGAGATGGACTCAATTGTAGGGACGAGAAGATTAGTCAAAGAAAGTGATGTTCCTAGTCTGCCTTACCTGCAAGCTGTTGTGAAGGCAGTTCTGAGACTTCATCCTTCAGCATCGTTCTCTCTCAGGCAATCTGCAGATGATTGCAACATCAACGGCTACGATCTCAAGGGACAAAACACGACACTAGTGAACGTCATCAGGGACCCACAAGTTTGGGCCAACCCAGAGGAGTTTATGCCAGAGAGGTTCTTGGGTGGAAATAATGGAACTCATCAAAATCTGATGCAAATGAAGGGTCAAGATCTGAGATATGTTCCATTTGGGAGTGGAAGAAGGGCTTGTCCTCGGGAATCTCTTGCTTTGGCAGTGATACAATCCACCATTGCTGCTTTGATTGGAAAGTGAAAGGTGGCGCCAAGGTTGATACCTCACAAGGGTCAGGATTCTCTGTGGGCTTGGACAAACCACTAGTTTGTTACCCCATAACTCGTCTTGATGATCTGTTTTCGGTTTAATATTCGTAAATAATAAGGGTGAAGGGTCTTAACTGCAATTAAGGAAAGAAATAAAGTTGTTTTTACGTATGTGATAGCTGATTGGTGACGCCCTTCAATGAGATCTGTAAAAAATCTGTATGCGTTCTGAGCAAAACACAGATCTGTATGCGTATGTGTATTTCGTTTCTTTCATAGATAATAAATGTTTCTTACCAAGTCAGAAGCTTTTGCCCCATTGAAATGACGATAATTTATTCAGAGTTCCTTTTGTTTTATTGTCGAGCACGTTCCGTTGAAAATAAGACATTGATTACGGGACCGCGAACTTTGTTTTTGACAGAGGTGGACAGCGAACTTTAAAAGGGACAATCTCATGCTTAAGTGGCCTAAAAAAAATAACACTTAAATTTGGAAACATTTAAATTAGAAAATAAAATTAACATTTAAATAGAGAGAAAACTAATTTTTTAAGTCCCCATGATTTATCTCAAATTTTCTAATGCGTTGGCTTTTGTTAACTAATTAACTCCAGGTTTAATTCCTACTACTTTTGTGAGGGTTCATTTAGTAGGTGATTTCATAAATTCCTTGTAAGCGCTCTTTGAGCCTTGGGATTGTGCCTTTGCCTTGATGGAGGACCGGTGCTCAACTCATCTAAATATTTTTTTACAAAAAAAAATAAAAAATAAATGATGTATGTTTTAATTTTTAAATTTTCGATTGGTTATAAAGTAGTAATGTGTTGCAAATAATTGTGATGGCTTCGTTCGTGTGTATGAGATTTCCTAATCCCCGGGACCAATCCAGAGAGGGAAACATCAAAAGTTAACCACACCATCGTACAATTATTAAAGGCTTAATATGTGTGAATGTGTAAATAAATTAGTCATGAATATTATTTTAAGGCCTCATTTATGTTGGACCACTTGCTGTCAACATAACTAGGCCCTGTAAGAAGGACAGTGATTCATTTAAATTAATGAGCTCTGGAATTAAGCTTTCATAATCCCGGGACCAATCTGAAGGATTTAAACACTAGTTTAGATATATAATCCCAATAAAATTACATCTCCTTATAATGTGAAATAGATTTCTTCCACACACTGAAGCGAGCATGCTGATATATAGGATTCACTTTTACAATCAACATTCATCAGAAAATAGAGGACCACCGGCCACGCGCATAGAGTGAAATAAGGAGAGATATATAATAATAAAACATCCAAAAGGGCAGATTTAGAGTGGATTCTCTTGTGTCCTTTTCGTTTTCTCTGGTGTCTGAATCTTAAGAGCATCTGATGAACATCAAACACCAGAACTATATACATAAACAAGCCAGCCTTACAAGATAACACATTGATATCACGTAACAACGTGGTCCTCTACCATCAAACGTTAGCCATAACTATATAGATGCATATATATATATATATATATAGCCTTTGACGCGACCTCTCATCAACATTATTAATACCCTTTAATTTGTTCATAATATTAGTCCATATAGTACTTTTCAAGATTAAGACGATGGATGATTTGAGAGCGATTCTCATGTTCATCATGTTGCCAGCTTTGTTCTTCATCTTCATGTTAAGCAAGTGTAAAGGCAAACCTAAGCTGCCACCAAGCCCGCCCGGGTTACCGATCATAGGCCATTTCCACCTGCTTGGCCCTCTTCCTCACAGAGCTTTCCACAGCATCTCACAACGTTATGGCCCTCTTCTTCGTCTCTCCTTTGGCTCCAAATCCTGCTTTCTCTTTTCCTCTCCTGAGATTGCCAGGCAATGCCTCAAAACCAATGATGCTTCCTTCTTGAACCGCCCTCATAAAATCAACCTCGACTACGTCACCTACGACCGTTCTGATATTTTCATGGCGCCTTACGGACCCTTTTGGAAGTTCATGAGAAAGTTTTTCATCACCTAGCTCGTCAGCCCCACCACACTGCACCGTCACTCACCTGTTCGAGCACAGGAACTCAACTTCTTCTTGCCCCGTTTACTGAAAATGGTTGATTTAGTAGAGCACGTTAACGTCGGAGACGAGGTAGCGTTGTTGGCTTATAATATCGTCACAACATTGGCGTTTAGACAAAGGTGTTCCGATGTTAAGAGTGAAGGTTCCCAGCTGGTTCAGGTGGTCAAAGAGTTGGTTGAGCTCAGTGGCAAGTTCAGCTTGGCAGATATGGGGTGGTTGTTTAAGAAGTTAGACTTGCAGGGGTATAGAAAAATACTAACAAGTGTCCGAGGTAAGTACGACGTTATAATTGAGAAAATTATCAGGGAGCATGAAGAGTCAAGGAGGAAGAAGAAGGAAGACGAAGGAGAGAGGGATCTGCTTGATATTTTACTAGACATATATGAGGATCCAAATTCTGAGATCAGATTGACCAGAGAAAACATCAAGGCTTTCTTTTTGGTATTTCTCTCTTTGAATTCAAATAGCTAAATATTTCTCTTTGAATATAATTCATATTAGTGTGACATATTTTGCAGAACATCTTTGGAGCTGGCACTGACACGTCATCTCTGACAGTGACATGGGCGCTGGCGGAACTGATGAATCACCCAGATATAATGAAGAAAGCAAGGAAAGAGATCGATTCAGTGGTGGGGAAGGGGAGATTAGTGGAAGAATCAGATATTGCAAACCTCTACGTGGAATCCATAGTGAAAGAAACGTTCAGACTGCACCCAACAGGAACCATAATATCAAGACAAGCAACTCAAGAGTGTGAGATTAATGGGTACGTGATTCCAGAGAAGACGTCTCTGATAGTGAACGTGTGGTCCATTGGAAGGGACCCTGAGTACTGGGAACGCCCATTGGAGTTCAGACCAGAGAGGTTCATGAACGAAGAGGGACAGAATGAGATGAGCTTGAAGGCGCAGAATTTTGAGCTGTTGGTGTTCGGGGCAGGAAGAAGAATGTGCCCCGGTGTTTCTCTGGCTACGAAGGTGGTGCCAACGGCTCTGGCTGCAATGATACAGTGTTTTGAATGGAAGCTGCCTCATGAAGGAGAGGTGAACATGGACGAGAAACCTGGTTTAGGCCTTCCCAGAGCCAATCTTTTGCTATGTATTCCTCTGCCTAGGCCCCTTCCCTTTCTCAAACTCTAAAGCATTTGCTATGTAAAATGTTTGAAACAAATAATGATTGCTGTAATTAATACCGCAACGTTCTCCTTCAAAAATCACATGCCAACCCATCTAGGCCCAATATATATAGCTCTTGTCCTGTTATGATTTCATCTTATCTTTCGGGTTCAATGCTTGATTGATTATGCTTACTTGAACTTCAATATACCCAAAGAAACTATAGAAAATGGATTGGTCTAGATGTGAACTAGTGATTTTTCTTTCTACATAGGGGCATAACTTTATGAATGAGGGGGCTAGCAATGAAAGCGATGTCATGAGTTTAATAAATCTATCAATCGATGTCACCCGTCACATATCAGTATCGGGGACCATTATTGCAGGCAGGAACAGAAAGGAAAAACACTAAATTACTCTTGAACCTTTTCATGACGTACGTTTCAGACTTCTGGAGTTTTATATATATATATATATATAAAAGTTGGGTTGATTAAAACTTGAAATAAGTCTGGTTTGATTTTTAATGCATTTATCCTTTTACGGTGCTTTAATTTTTTCCATGCAGACCTTGCAGGTGAATATATAGCACCTGTTTACTACATGCATATATCTTGCACTGCTTCTTGTTCTAAACATACAAAGATGGATATGATCCATAACATTCTAGGCTCCAACTACGTTCTCTTGTTCACGATTTGGTTGGCTTCTGTCATATTGGTCCGATCCATATTCTCTAAACAGCCTAAAGCCAGGCTTCCTCCAAGTCCTCTGGCCTTACCCATCATAGGACACTTGCACCTTCTTCGACATGCATCAAGCTCTCCAGCCGTTATGGACCCATGATTCTCATCCGCCTTGGCTCCGTCCCCTGGTTCGTTGTTTCTGGTTCTGATATGGTGAAAGAGATCTTGAAAACCCATGAAATTTCTTTCTGTAACAGAACCCCCAGTTCTGCTGTCAGATATCTCACTTATGACGCATCAGATTTCGCTTTCGCCCCTTATGGAACCTACTGGAAGTTCATGAAGAAGCTCTGCATGTCAGAACTTCTTAATGGTTGAATGGTTGACCTTCTCCTTCCCGCCAGGCAACAGGAGATTCACCATTTCTTGCAGGTAATTCTAAAGAAAGGTCAAGCGGGAGAAGCTGTGGATATGGGAGCTGAGCTTGTGAGGCTAACAAACAGCGTCGTTATGAGAATGGCAATCAGAAAAAAGTTTCTGTAACAACGACGAGGAGGCTTACGAGGTGGCGCGGTCCGTGAAAGAATCAGCCAAGCTTTGTGGAAGATTCAACTTATTATCAGATTTCTTCTGGCTTTTCAAATACCTGGATCTCCAAGGAATTGATAACAAGCTGAGGGAAGTACACGAGAGATCGGACGCTTGACTCGAAAGCATCCTTCGAGATCATGAACAGGCAAGAATTAAACCCAACGGGAAAGATACACCAAAGGACATACTTCATCTTCTTCTAAATATATCAGAAGATCCAAGGTCAGAGGTCAGAATCACTAGGGACAACATCAAAGCCTTCCCGAAGGTAATCAAGTAATAATCATCCTCTCTCAAATCTTTTAGTTTAAAGATCAAAACAATCAATTTTAATTAACTGACTTATAATTTGTGCAAGGCAGGATATATTGTCAGGTGGGACTGGTACGATAGCCGTGGGGATAGAGTGGGCGGTGGCAGAACTGATAAACCACCCAGTAACAATGGAGAAAGCGAGGAAGGAGATTGAGTCGGTGACTGGGAATGAAAGAATAGTGAAGGAGTCAGATATAGTAAATCTTCCATATTTGCAAGCAATAGTGACGGAGTCACTAAAGCTTCACCCTCCAGTTCCAATCATCGTGAGAGACAAATGAAAACTGCAACATAGCAGGTTATGAGATTCCAGAGAACACTCGAGTTGTCATAAATATCTGGGCGCTTGGGAGTGACCCGAAGCATTGGGATGATCCATTAGAGTTCATGCTAGAAAGGTTCATGAGGGAAGAAGATAAGAGCCAGATAATGGAAGGAAGGGGACATAACTATAATATAATACCCTTTGGAAGTGGAAGAAGAGTGTTAACTTTCTTGGAGAGAAATAATGAGAAGAGAAATAAAGAATCATATCATATTCAAGAGCAACATATCATAGAAACCCACTTGGGTTTACACACTAATCTACCCTCACTTGAGGGAGATAAACTAATCCCATAACCCTATGAGATTTTGTGGAGAGAGACCCAAGTTACCCTCTCTCTCACTATGGTGAGGATCTCACTATCCCACTCAATTAACCAATAGACTAGGACTCTTTATATAGACTTAGGGTCATCTAGTAACTAAGTGATTAACACTAATCACCTAACTAATTCAACCTTCTAACACCCCCGCTCAAGTTGACACCCCTTAACTCTAGGTGTTCAACTTACCAACACAACACAAGGGAATAAGGTGAATTAAACCAAACTATTTTCATTTTACAAATTGAACATTGAACATTGCTCTATTTCTCTTCATCTTCTTCCACCATGATCTTGTTGCAGTCCTCGAATGTCTACTTCTATTCAAATACCTCTAGAAGCTTCCTGAAACATCACACATCGCCAAGCTATTTCTCAGTTTATCTTTCTTGAGTAAGTCATCCACCAGAGCATGTAACTTGCGACTAATCACCTTCTTGTTCCTAAAGTTTTGAGACCCTTCAACAGCACATGGATCATGGATGCTTATCTTGTTTATTTTTCCAGCTTCACTAAAAATACGCTGAATGTTTTCCCTTGAGTGGTCCTCTGGCAAATTCTCTACCAGAACAGTAAAACACTTTGGGTCTCTAACTTTATGCAGTTGAAATGGATTGAGCCGCTTAACACTTTTCCCATCACCAGTCACAACAAGTAGGGAAGATTCCTTCAATGCAGAAACTATCAATGACTGATCTCGAGTAAGCTTCTTCATTTTTTTTTTAAAGGAAGCAATGACTGACATAGGAACAAATCCTTCCTTGTTCTTTCTGAGGAAATCAATCAGGAACTTGTCAGTTGGCAGATTTTCATCACTGAAATAATGCTCTACTTGCTTAATGATCTTGAGCTTGAGATCGTCTACGGAGGTAACGGTCTCAGCCGTGTGATCCTCATCGTGGTCGTGGTCGTGCTCGTGCTCTTGATCTTGATCTTCGTATTAGAGGAATTGATCAAGAAGACAACAAGAAGACCTCCTTGGCTGTAATTACAGCTTTAATGTGCTCCAAATTCATGACGATGGCTCTCTCGCGTCCAAGAATGGAGGATCCCAGAACAAAGAACCAAGAAAGAACGAAGAGGATTGAGATCCCCATAAAAAGAAAGGCAATGATCTCCAAGACATAAACTTGATAGAAGACACATTCCTATCCGCCATTGTACAATATAAAGAATTGAATACATAGAATCAGTTGGCACGAGATAGAATCCCCGAACGTTAATCCCAGATTTGGAGGCCAAGAAAGACCAGAATAGCCACGAGAACGAGGGGGTTCAGAACCAAAGAACAAAGCATAAAGCCGAAGCAGAAGAATTCACCGGGAAAACTTGTGTGAACCCATTATAGGAATTGCCCATGCAAGAAAAGAATGGACTATCAGCAGAATAAACTCAACAGACCCAGAAAAAGACATATCGTTTGGCAGCTTCAAGACTGGGCTTGCTACGGTGGAAAATCAAGAACTACACATAATAGGTCCATGATACAGCCTGCTCTGATACCATGTTAACTTTCTTGGAGAGAAATAATGAGAAGAGAAATGAAGAATCATATCATATTCAAGAGCAACATATCATAGAAACCCACTTGGGTTTACACACTAATCTACCCTCACTTGAGGGAGATAAACTAATCCCATAACCCTATGAGATTTTGTGGAGAGAGACCCAAGTTACCCTCTCTCTCACTATGGTGAGGATCTCACTATCCCACTCAATTAACCAATAGACTAGGACCATTTATATAGACTTAGGGTCATCTAGTAACCAAGTGATTAACACTAATCACCTAACTAATTCAACCTTCTAACAAAGAGGGTGTCCTGGAGCTTCATTAGCACTCAATATTTTCCATACCACTGTTGCTGCTATAATTCAGTGCTTTAAATGGAAGCCTGCAGAAGGAGATACTGTTGACATGCAAGAGGGAAGCTCGGTAGATCTTCAAAGGGCCCACCCCCTCATTTGTATCCCAAAACCTAGAATCTTTCCATTTCCCTCCATGTGATCTCCAAGAATTCTCATTGTTTGCCACTGCACGCACTTTTACTTTCGCTCTTGTTCTTCTTTATCATCCGTTTCAGAATCGTTGCTTGACATTTGTCTTGAATACGCTGGTACAAAGTGTGTATATTCTCGGGCTTCATCCTAACTAAATCCTTACCAACAAACTAGCTAGGTCAAGTGCATTTTATCGCATTGACTTTGAGCAAGTTACTAAAATGTTCCTCATTATGGCATGTCTCCCAAGAATAATTGAACCAGAATTAAAATGAGATGTCAACTCTTTTTAGTGAACTAACGTGTATATATATACAATGTGCGAAATTATAATTTATTACTAAGTTTACGTGGTGATTAGATCGTTATTATCTCGGTTATATATATATATCGGTTGGACTTTGGAACCACCAATATTTACCTATATGCCTAACAGAAAAAGGATAAAAGTACGGCTAAGATTATGATCGAGAGGGAAAAAAAAACAAGAATCTCATAGCGCTGTATTATGATTTAGTTGAAAGTCCATGACACGAGATGTTTAAGCTAATTGAGAGAGTCAGCGTAATTATAATCTATCCTAAAGAGATGGATTTAATATGGAAAACCAACAGATTTATAATCAAATTTTAATAAACAAAGTCGCTAGAGACAAATTACCTAGAGCGCATATTGATGGTAAGGTATTGACCTCAGGCCTGAATAAAGAATAAAAAATAAAAAATAGGATAAAATGAAGTTAACAGAAAAACGTCTCAGAATATCCTTAGTATTTGAGAAAACTTGATAGTGTAATTCCATCTCCTGAATGGGTACAATTCTATTCTCATCTCCTTCGTTGACCAAATAAGCAAAAACATATAATGGTCAACTTGCAATGAAGAGTAGATTAAAAGCCAAAAACTAAAAAGCTAAAAACTCTTTGAATGATCATATATATTGATTATATTTTTTCACTCACTCATTAGATCAAATCCATATTCTAAATATATGGAGAGAAGAATTGATGAAAAAGGTATGAAGAGGATCTATTTCCATTGTGGGATGGAGATCAAATAGACAGGATATGAGATTAGAAGCCTATGGATATAAGAAAGCATAAAATAGAATGAAAAAGACCACCAAAAATAACTGATTCAACTGAATATTTAGACATGTTTTCCCTAAAATAATATTTTGTATTTCAATCTGATGAATTAAAAAAAAAAGGAGAGAAAATTTAGGTGAAATTGTTCATATCAATTAAATTAAGTTTTTCAATCGTACTTATTATTTTATTATTGTTAATTGTTAAAATATTTATGTATATTTGTAAATTCATTTCTATGAACACTTGCAAACTTTTGTATCATCTCTTATAATATAAATTAGAATTTATAATTTTTTTTATAAACACTTATTATTTTATTATTATTAATTGTTAAAACGTGTGTGCACAATGTACTTATAAATTCACTTATAAACTATAGACATTGATTATTTTGCTCATGTGTATGTGTACTTATAAATTTATCTATAATCATTTGTAAATTTTTACATTACTTCTTATAACATAAATTATGATTTGTAAATTTTTAAATAGATACTTTATTTTATTATTGTTATTTATTAAAAATTAAGATTTATAAATCTTTATATAGATATTTGTTATTTTTGTATTGTTAGTTATTAAAATGTCTATATATATTTATAAATAATTCACTTATGAATTTCACATGAGAAATATATAAACAACTTCACCTAAATTTTATATATAAACAATTATTTGAGCGGCTTTACATTTGTGTATAGTCCAGTTTGCTCAAGGATTGATTCACAAAAACTAGCTAGTTAGCACATAACAAATGAATTTATAAATAAAAATAATTTTTATAGGTTTCTAAATAAAAGATTAAAAGGAAGTTATTATCAAATAATTATAATAAAAAGATAATAAATATTAAATATTCAAATCTTCTCAACATGCCAGAACTCCTTTTCACGTCATACCATTATGAGATATTCCAATTAACAGGTACTATATTTTTTGTAAACATATATTGTAGAGAAATAAACAAATATAACTTAATAATTGATATATAAGATCAAAAATAATTTTATTTTTATTAAATCAGACCACCTATTATCATTAATACAAAAGCTAGTTATATGGTTGAAGTTAGTTCTAAATATAAGACATTGATCCATTTTATATCTAAAATTTATTATTTTTTAAACTAATTTATTTAACTTATAAATTGATATATAATATAATATTATACATGAATATTTTGGGATATTACGTCACGTTTATTATAATTAACAGGGTTATTTAATGTTTTTAATATACTCGAACTAGTTAACTAAATTTTATATTAAGATTTCTCATTAAAAAATTTAAATCCTATATTATAATTTAATAACGTTCAAGTGGGAGTTACAAATTATTTTTTAAAAGGTAAACAAAAGTCGCTATTTCAAACCATTGGATGATAATCTAATGATTAATATTTTTAATTAAGATTAAATCGAGAGATATTTTGCAGGATAAAAGATAAATAATGAAAATTATATTTAGAGAATTGAGAACTTCACTAGACTGAAGTCATGAAGAAGCTTCTCCAAATTTTTCTCCTCAGCAATTATCCTGATATGTTTTTGAAATTCCTTTCATTTCTTTTTCTTTTTTTATATATATTTTGAACCATCTTTCTTTATGTTTAGTTGCCGTGGATGTGTAGCGTTTGCCAAGGTTGGTAAAGATATGTTCAATTGAATTCAGTTTATCTATAATTAATCATATATCTATGGATCAAACAGTCAAGAAAGGTACTTTCAACTGAGAATTTTGTTTAAAATTCTCTATTTTTTGAGGACTAAAAGGGGCAAGGATATGGACGATGAAAAGTTGTAAACGGCTTAAAATTCTATGGGAAAAAATCCAGCTTCTTAGGTTTGATTTAAAATGGTTAGATCCATATTTTCAAGGGAGCTTTAGAAATAAATAAAGTTTTTAGAAAAGAAGTGATCACTCTAGACAAAGAAATCAAGAGCCTTGTTACTTGTCCTTTTTACTTCTTACTTGACCTTAAAAACCACACCCCAATTGAGTTCTCTGATTTTTGAATTTAATCTTAATTAAAAATATTAATCCATAAATTGAACAACCATTGGATGACAATCTAATTTACCTTCTCAGCATGACACTCTTACTGTTTCTCATTTCATACCAATGATTATTTTTAGTTCAGAAGATCATACTTTTATTATATTTAATATAAGACATATTTAACTAAATTAATTATATTAAACAAGTTAGTTAAATTAGTTAATATGATATAATTTTTTAAATCACTCTAACCATATTCCTTAATTTGTCATCTCATTCTCTTATTTGATTATTATTGTAGAAGTATCCATAGGTGTAATTTATGAGAAATAGATAAATATAAAAAAAATATCTTATATTTAAAATAAAAATTAACTATATAATTATATCATATATTAAAGACTAGAGTTTATAAACATATTATAGAACCTTAAGAAGGAGGGTTTGAGAATCCAAGCCCTTCAAATTGTACTCACCCATTCTTTCCAGATTCCACCTCCTCCACTACTCCCATTTTTTATTTCCAATTTCTTCTAGATTCGTCTTCCATCACTGATGGTGCCCCCGGCAATTGTTTTGCCCCAGTTGAAGTTGATGGCTTGTTTGTTTCCCACATTCTTTTCTATATACATTTTCTTCTGTTCCCAACAAATCCATATGGATAAATAATACTTCTTCAATCTTAATTGTAAGATCAAATTGATTTTTTTAAAAAAAATTAAAAAAATTAAATTAATCAATTAATTATAATTAAATTTAACCCTCCAGATGAATTTATATAAATATATCCTTTAATTTATTTTAATTAATCAATTAGTTCTTATATTAGTTATAATTAAATAATTTTTTAATATATATACAAGTTAACTAATCTTTATAATTAAAATTAAAAATATAGTATTATGTATCTCTCAATTCGTTAAAAAGTCAGAGCTGGATTATTCCAAGGCAGTCTCAATCTGAGCAATTCACAATTGAATTATGGCCTTTGGAGTCAACTACATTGTGTCCCGTATCATCGTGATCGTTGACTTTGTCGTAACGGCGTTCCGGCTTCAAAGTGCACTCATTCATATTATAATTATTTTGTTCCCCTCTGCTCACAACACGTTCCAGTGTGAACCCGTACTGCTGCTGGAGTAGAGAAAAATCATTGACTCGCTCTCGGTCAGATTCACGTACTTTGTTTTTGGTGAATACGTGTCCTTTTATTAAAAATAATTTTATTTAAATATTAAATATGAGTGTTTCATCTATTAAAAATTCAAACTTTAGTTTATACGAGTGACTAACTCTTCCAACAACGTCATCTATCTCTCACCTCCCTCGCGTTGCTATAACTATTCTCAAATTTGTATAGGGAGCCTAATTCCTCATGCTTGAACGCTGTTCTCGATAACGGGTAAGATTCCAGTTACATAGTTATTATTCCATTTCAATTGCTAACCACGGAGTTTAGAATTCGAAACAAACCAAAAATAAAACTCCATCTGTGACAGACAAACAGACAAATATCTTATATTTACTTTAAAAAAAAAAAGGAAACAAAAGTTTTTACTTCAATCCACGAGATAAGGTGCTAATAATTGATATTTTTCAATTGAGCTAGAGTTGAATTGAGAGGAATATTCCAAATCCATTATTTTCAATTATTTCTTTGGTTCCAATTAATTAAATTGCGAGGATCAGCTACGCATTTTTAAAAATGATTTTTAAAGACAATTAAGACCCGGTCATATTACAGGATCCTTATGGCCGGCCAATCCCAGAAATATAGCATAAAGACAGATTACTCCTTTTAAGTAAAACACTCGCTTCCGACATCTAAACTATGTTCACCAACCATATTTATTTTCACTTTAATCCTTCTTCCTAGTCACATAACTTGCAAATTTAATCTTTTTTATGTGAACCAAAAGGGAGCCATTTTGGAATCTCGTGCTCCCCTCCCAATTTCTTTTTTTATTATGTATATATATTTTTTTATTAAAAACAATTATATTTCACTTATAATATTTATTATGTCATTCGTTCGTTCGGGACGAACTTATTTTATTAGATTTTAATTCTTTATTCTTGTCCTCTTCTTTTGATCCATTACTAATATTGTAAACAAGTGAAGACAAAATAGGTAAATCAAGCAAAATAAATTAAATAGTAATCAAAATAAATCAGCTATGATTATAATTATTGAAGTCTCGGACAGACCGAGTCGGCATATAACAAGTCCCACGAGATAATGAAATCCCTTACTTATGAAAGATATATTCAAACCCCGCAACCCCAAGACATAAGTGTGATTCCCATTGCAAGGATCATCAATGGCGGATTTTCAAGGATACTCCCAACTCCTAATTGTTGGGTTATTCTCGTTTATCCTGCTTCGATCCATTCTTAATAGAATACAGAAGCAGCCTAATCGCCCACCCGGCCCACTCGCCTTACCCATTATTGGACACCTCCATCTTCTTGCTCCTATCCCTCACCAAGCTCTTCACACCCTTTCCCAGCGCTACGGACCCATCATCCAACTTTTTCTGGGCTCTGTTCCGTGTGTTGTGGCTTCCACTCCAGAAACCGCCCACGAGTTTCTCAGAACTCATGAAGCTTCTTTCTCCAATCGCCCCCAGAATACTTCCGTTGACTTCCTCACCTATGGCTCGCAGGACTTCTCCTTCGCTCCCTATGGCCCCTACTGGAAGTTCATGAAGAAACTGACCATGTCTGAGCTTCTCGGCGGCCGGACGCTCGACCAGCTCCTTCCGGTGCGGCGGCAGGAGACGCTCAGATTTCTGAGGATTCTGCTGAACAAGGCCGAGAGGGGTGAGGCCGTGGACGTGGGAGCAGAGCTGCTGACAATGTCCAATAATATCGTGTCCAGAATGATCATGGGCCAAACATGCTCTGAGGATGAAGGTGAAGCCGTGGAGATAAGGCAGCTAGTGAGAGACACCGCCGAGCTGACGGGGACGTTCAATGTTTCGGATTTTATCTGGTTTTGCAAGAACTGGGATTTGCAGGGAATCAAGAAAAAGGCAAAGGCAATAAGGGACAGGTTCGACAGTCTGATGGACAGAGTGATAAGAGAACACCAAGAGGAAAGGAGGAAGATGAAGGAAGGAGGTGAGGTTTATGAAGTAGCGAAGGATCTGCTTCATATTCTGCTAGACATATATGAAGACGAGAGCTCAGAGATGAAATTGAACATGGAGAACATAAAGGCCTTCATCCTCGTAAGCCAACCGAAAGCATCACCTCTCCCTCCTTTTCATTATTTATTCCTAGCTACATATACGTATTAACTAGCATATTGCAGGACATATTCATGGCAGGAACAGACACGGCAGCCTTAACGACGGAATGGGGAGTAGCAGAGCTAATAAACAACCCAAGTGCGATGAAGAAAGCGAGAGAAGAGATAGAGAATGTAGTAGGGAGGAAGAGGATAGTAGAAGAATCAGACATTGGGAACCTTCCCTACCTGCAATCTATAGTTAAGGAAACCCTAAGGATTCACCCGACAGGACCGTTGGTAGTGAGGGAATCAAGTGAAAGATGCAACGTGGGAGGGTACGAGATTGAAGAGAAGACGCAGCTGTTCGTGAACGTGTGGGCCATAGGAAGGGACCCAAGGCATTGGGAAAACCCAGAAGAGTTTAGGCCAGAGAGGTTCATGAAGAAGCAGACGGACGTGAGAGGGCAACACTTTGAGCTGATACCATTTGGGAGTGGAAGAAGAGGGTGTCCTGGAACATCCCTGGCATTACAGGTAGTGCAGGCGAATCTGGGAGCCATGATTCAGTGTTTCGAGTGGAAGGCAGAAGGAGGGAAAGCAAGCGTTGACATGCAAGAGAAAGCAGGGCTCACTCTTTCTAGAGCTCATCCTCTGCTTTGTGTGCCCTCCCCTAGGCTCTCTCCCTTTCCTTCTTTCTCATGAACACAACCATCGATAGTTGAAGTTTGGATTTGATCAACTTATATATATAAGTTGGAACTTGGAAGGTAGTAACCTCGGGTTATCCCCATCCGAGAAATGTTGGGGTGTCTTTTTCTGGACATCATGATGTAGAAAAGCAACGCCCCTATTAAAATTCCATTTGCTTTGGTCTTAATCAAACCAATACCCACCTTTTTAATCTTTGCGCCATCCCTTTTAACAAGGTTTCATATGCTTCTTTCACTGCCAAATGTGTGTGTGTGTATAGTCCTGCCGTAATTTTTTTTGGCTAATTAGTTCTCCTTCATGTCGACCGACGACCGCCACAGGATTATGTGTCAAACAATTATAGCATGATGATTAAAAAATAATTAAGATTAATTCAAATTAAATCAAAGACGATAACAGCATAGGAAACGAAATTTAAAAGCGTAACTTACTTTAAATTAGGTTAAAGTATGATCAATTAGCCTAAAGCACATTTTTACACCATTTTAGTCTCATAATCTTAACATTATTAATTTTACTTAACCAATAGTATTAACTCAACATATTAAAATGATAACTATACAATTAAATATTGATAAAATATTATTAGATTTTAATATAATATTTTTATATTTTAAATAATGTCCCTTACTTTATTTATTTATTTCGCACTATCCCCTAATACTTTTATACGATTTCAAAAAAATATGATATTAGATTTAAAAATGTAATTCCCCCACAGACGCTTTCCCTCCACCGAGTTTTAGCTGTATTGTCATGTTTTTTTTTCAGTTCTCATAAAGATACATGAATTATTAAAAATTTTGTAATTTGGTATGCCTATTTTTATGTATATTCATATATAACCATCAATATCAATAAGTTAATATTATATATATAATATAAAATTTTATAAGATGCATTATCTATAAATCACAAATAATAGAATTTAATTTTGTATATCTACAAAACTTGAAAATCATATTATAATTGTTATTATATAAAAAATTATATATTTATCAATTCAATAATTTAATTGTAAAAATATAAAAAAATTATATGTGTGTATTTTGAAAAATAAATAAAAGGGAAAAGAAGACTATTTTTTGGCCAGAAAGATAAAAAAAAATTAAAAGGGAGAAGACAGAGGGGGCACAACCGGGTGCCCTATCCAGCGAGTCATTTAGCGGTCTTGTTCCCTTCCCACAGATTGTGTTTCCAGTAGATGGCGGTTCTCTCCTTTTCTTTCTCTCTCTTATCGCGCATCCGCTTCCGCTTCCGCATTTGGATCTGCCTCGATTCCCTCAACACCATTCTTCTTGCTTTCTTTCATTGATTCTGGTCTTTCTCTTGCAGTACATTATCCATTCTAATCCTTCCTGCAATCCCTCTTCTCTCCTTGTTCTTTTCCTTTTTCTGCTATTTCGCGGTCATTCAGGATTCTTGTCGGACTTTCGGTTCTCCAGATCTGTTTTGCTTTACACTACTAGTTCACTCCATATTCTTTCCCTGAAAGTTTTCTATTGTTTTACGTTTACGAAACAGAGTTCTTGTTGATCAATCAGCTTACAGTCATAACTTAACACTGTTCTGTTTTATTTATCGTCGTATATCATCTCATCTGTATTTGACAAATTTCGATACTTTACAATTTGAGATTTTGGATAATGGTTACAGTTAATCTGGGAATTCTTCATTATGTATTGGACCATGTTTATGGTGCATTCATGCATCGATCGAGGATTAGTACACCCTTCTTCTCCAAAGGATGGGGTGGCCCCAAACTTGACATGCTCGAGAAAATGATTAAGCAGTTGTTCCCAGAAATTGCGGGACAAAATTGGCCTCCCGTTTTGATTCAACCCATCTGGAGGACGATTTGGGAGACTAAGACGGCTTGTTTGAGAGAAGGGGTATTCAGAACCCCTTGTGATGATCAGCTGCTGAATGCCTTGCCTCCTGAGAGCCATAATGCAAGGGTTGCATTTCTGTTGCCCAAGAATGTTCCCCCGGAGAAGATGGCTTGCGTGGTTCATCTTGCAGGTAACACGCTATAACTTTTGCCTCTAGGCGGAGTTTGAAAAAATGAGTGTTGACAACTAAACTACTAGGCGGAGTTTGAAGTTGTAATTTTGCTAAAGGCTTGAGATCTGTCTCTAATTTATCTTTCATCAGGAACCTGTCAAAGTTGAAATAATTTATGAATTTTGAAACGACAATGTATTGACAACTAAACGTACGTAGTCCTGGATGGGGAACTTGGGGTTCTTATGAACTGTTTGAGCCAAGTGGGGTTGCTATCAATCATAAATTTATTCTGGATGAATCATCCCTAAATTACTAAATTGTTTTACACAGAGGAGACTGGAAAGAATGTTTCTGGACTTTAACTATTTGTTTATTCTGCAATCGCTTAGTCTAAATTAGGTAGCTAGCTTGATCTCTCACTGGGTCCTATCCTGTGCAGTCAGGATGCCATTGATTTGGTCAGCAATCCTGACGTCCTGAGTATGGCCAGTCATTAGCACGTTCAGAATTTTCTCCATTGGTGAGTTTGGTAATTCGTCAAACTGCAGAGAGGATTATAATGAGCGCACATAGGAAAACCAGGAATGAATTATTCCCTTGTTTGTGTAAGTTGTAGTATCTTCTGCTTTGCTTCATAGGCAAGCAGCAAAGACTGACATGGGACTCTTATTATTATGAGTAGGATAAGGTCATTATTTATCTAGGGGAACCACCAGCTCATAAAACCCAGATGAAATCCGTGAATATGTCTTTTGTCACCTTGCCATTTTGTTTAATAGCTGCATTTGTATCTTTAAAAAACATTGCAGGAACTGGGGACCATACCTTTGAACGGAGATTGCGCCTTGGTGGACCTCTGGTGAAGGAAAATATTGCAACTATGGTACTTGAAAGGTGAGGCTCAAATTCTTTTTGAAACCAAAATTATCATCTTTTCAACCATTTTTTTAATATAAACTTACATGTGTCATCATATATATATGTGCGTCTGTCTCTGTGTATGCGTGCAAATGCAGTCCATTCTATGGACGAAGACGCCCTGTGCTGCAGTGTGGCGCCAAACTTTTGTGTGTTAGTGACCTTTTATTATTAGGAAGAGCAACCATTGAAGAGACCCGAAGCCTTTTACACTGGCTGGATACTGAGGAAGGTTTTGGCAAGATGGGTGTTTGTGGACTTAGTATGGGTAAGATTCATCTGGACTGTAACCCATGCTAATGCTCAAGCTACTAGATCTTGATTGTCCTGTTTTTCTTTTGACCATTGCTAATTTTTTTCAATTTATACATGACACGGGAAATAAATTAGCAGAATTGGTTGAACTTCTGAGTCTCAGTTCAGTTGTCAAAAAACAGTGACCTCTGCCTAGTGGAGTGATTGGACATTTGCATTTTAACTTTTGGAATATCCAGTTTCATATATATTTGGATATTTTTATGAACTTTAGGAGGAGTACATGCAGCAATGGTTGGATCACTTCACCCTACACCTATTGCAACTCTCCCTTTTCTATCACCACATTCTGCTGTTGTGGCATTCTGTGAGGGAATTTTAAAGCATGGCACTGCCTGGGAAGCACTGAGAGAGGACCTTGCAACGCAGAAGGCTGCAATGACTCTCGAGGAGGTAAGAGAGAGGATGCGGAATGTTCTCTCTCTCACAGATGTCACACGCTTTCCAATTCCCAAAAATCCCAATGCTGTGATCTTCGTTGCTGCTACAGTAAGTTCCAGAACCTGCTATGGCTTAAACACCTTTGAATATATTTTCAGTGAAAATTGGAAGTGATTGACATCTAATTTTGTTAGTTGCCTTTCCATTTCCGCAGATCAATTTTAAGACAGCTAAAAAATGAGAATCATTTGCATTGAAATGAAGCATTCTGAAAAATTGGAGTCCGCATTATCTTTGTTGGTCAACCTTACTTTATTTCTGGTTCAAAATTTGGCTGTGGATCATTTTGATTCTGATTATACAATTTTCGCTTTTGATTCCATTTTCCCTGTATCTTCGATTTTCGTATCTCGTGGTATTTTTGTCCATACCAATCAAGAGTCTAGTAGAAAGTTTTTAGTTCGTTCTGCTGTTTGTTTACCTGGTGTTTTCTACATTGCTACTTTTTATGGGTAATTTTTTTCTGCTGCAAGTTAGAACGGTGAATTTTGCACATTTTTATTAAGTGCTTGCAGTTGACTAGATTTCTCCGCTTATTTGTTATCATTCTACATGGGTTTTTCTTAAGAATGTTTGCTGTGAAAGTTTAGGTCCAATATCTACTTATAACTGTAAGCATCATTTGCAGGATGACGGATACATCCCAAAACACTCGGTGCTGGAACTTGAGAAAGCTTGGCCGGGTTGTGAGGTGAGGTGGGTCACTGGTGGTCACGTCTCATCCTTCCTTCTCCACAACGGCGAATTCCGCAGGGCGATTGTCGATGGCCTTAATAGATTATCCTGGAACAGGGACACCCCATTGTGACCGTCAACTTTCAAGGAGTGCCCAATGCTTCGACTCTCAGTCTCACGATTCATCATTGTATCCTTTGTTTTCAATTAAAATTGTCAATTGGGAAGCTGATTTTAGAGTGCCCATTCCTTCTGAAGAAAATGGATTGAGAAAAGGGCTTGTACATTGATTTGCCCATTGTAATTCGAAAATTGTACAGGAAAATTGAAATAACTCAACCCACGTTTCTTTAAATAATTTGTAGATTCTCCTCGATGACTTAGCAACCGCCATGGAATAACTTTTAGACTTAGTGTAGATGAAGAGAAAAATAGGGGGGATTTTTACTATTTTTGAAAGTTATTTCTCTTAATAATGTCTCCCCCATAGTTTTATTCCCCATCCAAACAAAGGGAAAAGGGTAAGGAGATAAGTTGAAGCCATTCATTTGAATTGGAGCATGATTTTGCTTCTGCCTATATCATAAGCAAAAAGCGAATATATTCGCCAAAGAGACTTTTTTTTTTTGTTACCCACCCGGTTCATCGGAGCTTTGTCCCGACTATATCCGGATCCAACCCGCGTCGCGTACCTGGCTATGGTGGGTGAGTCTCCCAACGAAAATTTTCTGCGTACGTCAAGGCTCGAATTCAAGATCTTGTTTAAGCGATATCAAGTTGCTTACTACTCGAACTCGATACTTTTTATATATATGATCAGTTTCTTAGAGACTGTTTGGCAGAATTTGAGCAAAGCCTATTCTAATGACTGGGTTGAATACCCTGGGCTTCATTTCCCAGAAAAAGGAAGACTCCTTGTGGCTTGATGTGATTCATTGAAAATAGAATGACAGGATCTAATGCAAGTATATTAGCTACCTTGAAATATTTGAACACCGTGTTTCCCAATTCTCCAACACAAGTTCAATTAATGAATTCATTAATCAAATATGCAATATTTATACTAATTCTTTTGAAAACATTATACGATGTTGGGTTAAGCTATATTTATCAACTTTTGAATTTTTACAGATAAATGTAATAACCTCGAGAATATTCAAAAGTCAAATCCATAGCCAGGTGCGCGATGCGGGTCAGATCCGGATGTAGTCGGGGCAAAACTCCAGTAAACCGGGTGGGCAACAAAAAAAAGTCAAATCCATAACCCTAACTGCAGTATAACCTAAACCAAGTGTGGCTCAAATATCAAGCTTTTGGACTCATTTTCAGCCTTGGGCACTAGGCACTGTACATAAAACCCTAACCTATATAGGGAATGCAGCGGCACATATAGTAAGGAACGAGTTTATATTCCACAAGAATATGAGTTTGATTCCCTCTACTATTGTGAGAGTTTTTTAGTAGACGATCTCATAAATCCCTTGTAAATATTCTTTGAGTAAAGCCGTGTCCTAACTTTAGTAAGAGATCAGTGCCAAATTCATCTAAATTTTTTTGTATAAAAAAAAAGGGGTATCTCTTTTGGTCTCCGTCCTTCTCTATGCCCATGCTTTTATTAAATAGAACAAAGGAATATGTAAACGGAGGAAAACTTTGAATAAAGATGGCAGAATAACGGTATAAAGGGCCTGTTTGGTAAGGCCTTAAACCGCGGTTTTAAAAGGGCTTTTGGCCCAAACCTCGGTTTGGGGAAATTTTAAAACAAACAGGCTTATTTGTCTATAAGTGCTTTTGGACAAAACCATGATTTTGAATAAGCTATTTAAAATAGCTTTTTCAACAGTAAAAGCACTTATGGACTATCCAATTACTATCTTACCCCTACTTTTTCTTACACCCTCTCTCCTCTCTCCTACTTTTTCTTACACCCTCTCTCCTCTCTCCTACTTTTTCTTACACCCTCTCTCCTCTCTCATACTTTTTCTTACACCCTCTCTCCTTTCTCCTCTCTTCCCTCTCTCCTCTCTCTTCTCTTTTCTCTAACTCCCTCCTCTCTCTTACTTTAAATCAAATCATACCCTTTTTAGTAATTTACCACCATAAAAAGTCATTCTAAAAATAACTATCCAAACACCTATTTATTCAAAACCATTTTTTTTTCCATAAACTCTTGTCCAAAAGTCCTTTTCCATAAGTTGTCCATAAGCCCTTTTTTTTCATAAGCCCTTTTTTAAAATCCTATCCAAACAGGCCCAAAGCATTTTTTTGGAGCCTCACTTACCCCCTTAAGCTTTCTACGATGCTTCCCCTTTTCTTCTTTATACTCCTCATACCCGCTTAACCTCACAACCTTATCGCTTAATTAGCTGTTCCGTGGCATACGATGAAATTGTCCATTCTGTTTTAACCTAACTACTTCAAACAAGAACAAATAACGAGGGCAAAAGTAGTCGTTTTCATTTTTCGCCCGAAGAATCTAGGAAAGTGGGCAGAGATTATGGGTCAAGTCTATCTGTATTTTATTCTCTCGAGTAGGGTATCCGTTATATCTTTTGACACTTTGGAATTTCAATCGGTGGCTTTTATTATCTCTGTTTCCTTACCAAGTCACTGACTTATATGGCCCCATTCTTGAATCACTCTGCGTTTAGATAAAGCAGAGAGATTCAAGAGCATACTTTGTTTCTCTAGCGCAATTTAGTTTGTCTAGTATCTATATATCAACATAATTTTTGTGTTTCATATGAATGCAAATTGGGACAACTTATGAGGCATAGAGGAGAGTTACAGAATATGCATTTTTATACAAAGTGGGCCTCAAAAGAGACTTAATGCTTTACTCAGAAAATGTCACTAACAACTGTCCTAAAAAAGCCCGGAAAGAAAAGAAGCATGGCCGCCACAGTTTAAAACACAAATACAGATAAGTGAGGAATAAAGGTATAAGAACCTTTGCATATTTCGACTTGTGCATTAGACTTCCTTTCGTGGTCTCAAACTCGAGAGAGAGTTTAAACTTCATTTCTCCATTTTCCAGAGTCCTCTAGAGTTTTGCTCTGAGTTCCTCCCCCTGCTGCATAATTAGCAACAACATCGATCGGAGAATAAATGAAAGTTGATTTTAGCAGAGGACACCAGTGACCAGATTTTTTGCAGCAACCAGAAATTTAGAAAGTTGACGTTTCCAAACGCAATGGGTTCCCAAGCTTCTTCAAAGCCAAAAGAACAAGACGATTACAAGCTGAAGGACACAAAGCCTGAGCTGGGAGAAAAATGGCCGCACGGGGGACAACGTGGAGGGAGTGGGTGGATGGCAAGCGACAGGGCCACCAGCACTTACGACCTCGTGGAACAGATGTTCTATCTCTATGTTCGAGTTGCGAAAGCCAAGGACCTACCCCCAAATCCTGTGACAGGAAATTGTGACCCTTACGTAGAAGTCAGGGTCGGCAACTACAAGGGCAAAACAAGACACTTCGAGAAGAAGAGCAACCCCGAGTGGAAACAGGTTTTTGCATTCTCCAAGGAAAAGATACAATCTTCAGTAGTTGAACTGTTTGTCAGAGACAAAGAGATGGTGTCCAGAGATGAGTACATCGGAAAAGTCGAATTTGACATGCATGAAGTTCCAACCAGAGTCCCCCCAGATAGCCCTCTGGCTCCTCAGTGGTACAGATTAGAGGACAAGAGAGGAGAGAAAAAGGTGAAAGGAGAAGTGATGCTCGCAGTTTGGATGGGAACACAAGCCGATGAAGCATTTCCTGATGCATGGCATTCAGATGCTGCTTCAGTTCAAGGAGAAGGAGTTTATACAATTCGCTCCAAGGTCTACGTTTCACCAAAGCTGTGGTATCTCAGAGTAAATGTGATTGAAGCTCAAGATGTAGAACCAAACGATAAAAGCCAACCACCCCAAGTGTTTGTGAAGGCTCAAGTTGGAAATCAAGTACTCAAGACTAAGGTATGTCCTACAAAAACAACTAATCCGCTCTGGAACGAGGATCTCTTGTTTGTAGCAGCAGAGCCGTTTGAGGAACAACTGGTTCTAACTGTGGAAAACAAAATAGGATCTTCAAAAGATGAGATTGTGGGTAGAATAAGCATCCCACTTAATAAATTCCAGAAGCGTTTGGATCATCGTCCAGTCCATTCTCACTGGTTCAATCTAGAAAGTTTTGGGTTTGGTGCTTTGGAGGGAGACAAGAGACATGAGCTCAAATTCTCTACTAGGATTCACCTCAGAGTGTGTCTAGAAGGTGGCTACCATGTTTTGGATGAATCTACGTTGTACATAAGCGACACTAAACCAACCGCGAGACAACTATGGAAGCAACCAGTTGGAATTTTGGAAGTAGGAATATTGAGCGCTCAAGGGCTCCAACCTATGAAAACAAGGGATGGAAAATCAACCACAGATGCTTATTGTGTTGCCAAGTACGGCCAAAAATGGGTGAGAACAAGAACCATCACTGATAGCTCAAACCCGAAATGGAATGAGCAATACATGTGGGAAGTATACGATCCTTGCACGGTGGTAACATTGGGAGTTTTTGACAACTGCCATTTGGGAGGGAACGAGAAGCCATTATCAGGAAGTGGAGCTAAAGTTGATTCCAAAACAGGAAAGATAAGAATTCGCTTATCAACACTTGTCATGGATAGGATATACACTAATTCTTACCCTTTGCTTGTTCTACGTCCTTCTGGTTTGAAGAAGACTGGTGAGCTTCAATTAGCTGTTAGATTCACTTGTCTTTCCTTAGCTCACATACTTTACCTTTATGGCCAACCATTACTCCCCAAAATGCATTATCAGCATCCATTCACTGTGAATCAATTAGACAGTTTGAGATTCCAGGCCATGAACATTGTGGCTGTGAGGCTAGGGAGAGCAGAGCCACCCCTGAGGAAGGAGGTTGTAGAGTACATGCTTGACGTGGATTCTCACATGTGGAGCTTAAGGAGAAGCAAAGCTAATTTCTTTAGAGTTGTTTCAGTTTTTTCAGGTGCATTAGCTATGAGCAAGTGGCTTGATGAAGTTAAGAAATGGAAGAACCCAGTGACTTCAATTCTAGTACACATCTTGTTCTTCATATTAATCAGCTACCCTGAATTGATACTACCCACGATCTTTCTGTACATGTTTGTGATCGGAATGTGGAACTTCCGATTCAGGCCAAGACATCCGCCTCACATGGATACAAAGCTTTCATGGGCCGAAGCGGCGCAACCTGATGAACTAGATGAAGAGTTTGACACTTTTCCTACTTCTAAGTCTCAGGATGTGGTGAAGATGAGGTATGATAGGCTGAGGAGCGTGGCGGGGAGAATACAGACGGTCGTCGGAGATATTGCAACTCAAGGTGAGAGATTTCATGCGCTGCTGAATTGGAGAGATCCTAGAGCGACTTGTTTGTTTGTGATGTTCTGTTTTGTTGCTGCCGTGGCTCTGTACATAACACCTTTCAAGATGATCGCTGCTCTTGCTGGAGTTTACTGGCTTCGCCACCCCAGGTTCCGAAGCAAACTGCCGACTGCTCCGAGCAATTTCTTCAGGAGATTGCCTTCTCGTGCTGATACTATGCTTTAAGACTCGACAATTGTCTTCTTTCTTTCTCTTCTAGTAATTGGATTTGTTATTCTTCGTGCTATTTGGCACTGAGGCATTTTGATTTTTGAACATAATGGTTGAGAATAAGATGAATCCTTGTTATAAACCTGCTATTTCTTTTTGAATTGACATCAAACCTGCCACGTTCCACTTATAAGAGAGTTCTTGTGCTATCAGGTTACACTTATAATTGTTATTTATGTGTCTTCAAATATTGACCTAACTACTAATGATAAATAAACTGAAATGGGGATAATTTTATTTCTTTTTTATATACAAAAATGGGGATAATTTTGTTTTGTTACAGAAATTTTTAAAAAAAGTTCGGCTCACCAACGATCTAAAGGCAGGACGAAATCTCTATTCCTCCTATGCAATACTAATATCGGGTAGGGCTAGTCGTCTATTATTCTCAGGCGTAAACCTAGAACTCAGGAGTTAGGATGTCTCCCCAAACGCCGCGATTAGAACCACAATAAAATTGTATTCTCCAGAAATTGAACACGTTCCAAATGATCGTATGTTTTAAAAATAGGGATAGTTTTTTTTTGTTGCCCACCCGGTTCACCGGAGCTTTGCCCCGACTACATCCGGATCCTACCCGCGTCGCTCACCTGGCTATGGTGGGTGAGTCTCCCAACGGGGATTTTCTGCGTACGCTAAGGCTCAAACTCAAGACCTCGCTTAAGCGATACCGAGCCGCTTACCACTCGGACCAACCCCCGTCCGTAATAGGGATAGTTTTAAAAGAAGACAAATCCATCGAATTTACCCCGGCCTTCAAATGTTCTACAGTAATTGGGCCACTGTTGAAGATGGTGCGGCCCATAAAGAATAAACCCTATCATGGCTTCACCAAGAATTCAATTAACTTTTGTCAGGTATTTGAAAGCCCTAGTTTAATACTGTAACTTAGGGCTGGTAATGCGGGCTAACCCGCCGAATACGGGTTAGCCCGCGGCGGGTTGGGCTGGAGGCGGGCCGGTCTTTTTAGGCCCACCTCCAGGCGGGTTGGTATAAGACCAACCCGAGCCCGCCATCTTTTTTTTTTTTTTAATTTTTTATGTGTATTTTTTTTTATTTTTTTCAACTTTTTTTTAAAAAAAAATTACATATATCAATATTAATTAGATTCAAATCATGTCTTAAGTTGTCAAAATATTTATTTAGTCAATTTTGCCACTATCCATAGATAAATATATCACAAAGAAAATAATAATAAAATAAAATAAATATATATAAAGAAAAAAATAACTCAATGAGATAAAGTTAATATAAATTAAGTGTAATATCTCTTGTTTAGTTAAGACCCTCAAATTATTAAAATATAAATATATAATATGTATAATAAAAAAAAGCAAAAAAAAAAAAAAAAGCGGGCCAACCCGCCAACCCGGCGGGTTAGCCCGCCGCAGGTGTGGGCTTGGTGGGTGCGGGTCAAAAAGACCCGCACCTAAGTGGGTTGCAATTTTTGCAACCCAACCCGCCATTTTTTGGCGGGTTGGCGGGTTGGGCCCGCGGGCCCAACCCAAATTACCACCTCTACTGTAACTATACCTTTCCTTCTTTCAAACATCATTAATTAAATTACAGGTCAAATAAACAGCACAAGATAATTTAATTGGTCAAAATGACTATTGATGAAGCCATAAAAGAGAAGAGTTGCTTGAGAACAAAGCTAAGGTAAGGAGGGAACGCTTAGGGTACGTTTGGTACGCAACATTGAAGACTTGGGATTGGCATAAGGACAGGGAATAGGCTAAATAAGTTATTTGGTATGCAGCATTGAGAATGGGTTTGGGATTGGGCAATACCACATAGGTGGAATTGGGCAATCCCACCTCCCCCATAGTATTACAATCTCAATCCTAGGATTGAAGTTTATTAAGATAAAAGTATCCATGTAAATATAATTTTTGGACAAAGTTACCCTTGCCTTAGTTTGTTAATATAATATTTTTATAATTTATGGCTAATTATAAAATAAATAAAATTATTCCCTTCAAATATTGCCTTATACCAAACATAATTTTAAAAGCTTATTCTCAGTCCCAGTCCCAGTCCTAATCCCAATCCTAATATATTAAAATCTAGTGTTGTATACCAAGCGTGGCCTTAGGGTATCCCGAAGAGACAAAGATCCCATTGAACCATAATACAGTAACTATAATATGTGCTTAAATTAATTTTAACTTGGCTTCTGATAAGATAATTAAATTGACCGTCTGCTGCAAACCTCAAGGGAACGGACCACCGAGTAATTTAAAACACAAGAAATAAATTGAAACTGGGACCTAATGTTAAATAAAGTCTCCATGTTCATCAATTTTGGTTCCTCCATCTCACTCTCTTCCTATTCTCTTACATTCTTTCTCTTCTCACTCCTTTTTCTCATCACAAATTCGTGTTCCGGCGAAACATCCATCAGGCTCACAGTCAGAGAGGTAGGTCAACTGAGTCAACATTTAATTCTATATTAACTATCTGTCTATATCTTTACATTAAAGATACCTAGCAGCACAGGGATTAGATAACACTGATTCACTTTATATTCTTGATCACAAAATGAACAAGAAGAAGCTACAAGGACTAGTCACTTGATGATGGCTATGTATGTATATAAATATATAATTCTGGCCGATGATATTATAGTGTGCCGCTTGATTGATTCCAGAAGAAGCCACTGGGTTATTCCTGGCGAGGGCGAGCCACCCACAGAGAGCTGAGGGCTCTCAGACGATAAGAGTACTCCGCCATGGCCAGCAAACACCTCGCCGCCTGACGCGTCGTTAGGATCTGATACAGACGGTGAATCGTTTGGTGCCGCAGACCATCCGCCTGTAAGTTTCTCATTTTCAATATATTCACAATTTATCTGTAACTCGTCAAAATGATAATATAAAATATAACATCAAGTCATCAACCTCGTGCATGTTGCTTTTGAAAATGATTATACATGGCATATTGTCATCAACCAACCAATAGAATTTTGTAAATTATATATTTATTAGGTTAGGAGCCTACGTACAGTGAATGTGTATTCTCTTTCCAGCTTTCCAACACAAATAATAAAAAGGTCCGACAACTCTTGATTAGGAGAGGCACATCCTTAATTATTAGTCAACAAAAAATTGGTGCCATTTTCTTTGTATGATCTTTTTTCAACATCGACACATTATATTTTCAACCATTTGGCTTTTCGTATATCCAGATAAATGACAACAGCAATATAACCATGACCCTTTTGATTCAATTCAATTTTTTTGTCTCGTAATACAAATTCTACAGATTGGTCAAATTAAGAGTCGTGAAGGGTAGCTTAATTGCGCTAAAGCTCTTAATCATTATGATTATGGATTCCTCTAGCTAGTTTGAATGCCTATAGATGCTTATTATTGACTGGTTAAAGTTAGAAAAAGATTCAAGAGGGTGTTTATGTTCTTGGGTGACTTTTAATTGTTCACTCAATAGTCGGTGAACCAACCTAATGACCCAGAGGTTCTACATAGAAAAATATGACACTTGATATCAGCTGCTGTCAATCCCATGCTCAGCTTTTTGGACCCTTTTTCTACTTTTGCTTGTACTTGGGAATAATTCTAAATGATATCTTAGAATTAAAATTAAAAAAAAAACGTGTTCACATTAATTGACATAGACTAATCATAAATGGCGTATCATAAGTTTGGTAAACACTAGACGACAGATACGGTATGAATGAAATTTGGACGGAACAAATTCATTTAATTAAACTAATTAATTTGACCACATGATTAACTAGCCAGTAAGATCATTCACTCACTAAAGTCAAATTCTGCTTCTACACAGCTGTTTGAATTTCAGACTGGGGTTGGTTTGAATTTTTACTTATATCCGTGATCCATCTCACTCTCTGAGGCGACAAATGTATTTCCTTCTTTAAATGAAAAAATTAAGTCAAGGCAAAAAGATAGAAATTTGAATCCCTCCTGTACTGGAAAAAAATATTCTTCCATGTGTGTCACCAAAAAAAAAAAAAGGAAAAATAAATGATCTTTTCACTTGGGAAAGCATTCTCACTAACCCATGAATATCAAGATCATCCCTTTGTATTGGAAAGAACTAAAAGGTGGGTTTCTTGTTTTACTATTCATAGTATATAAATATGGTAGTACCATTCCATATTGATACTCTATTCTGGTTAATTAATTCGTATTGGAAATCTCACTGATAGCAGGAGATCCTCAATGATTCATGAACATGGGGATTCTCACTGGTCCTAGAAGGAATATTTACTAACTTGTGAACATTGGGATATGAGAGTTTTGTGTTTTGAGGAAATATTCAACAAAGGGCGTTACGGGGAAGGGTTTATGCAACGTCTTCGAGTCAAACGGTTACCACCATGACATCATCTAGATATGGGCCTCAATGTGTATCTCGCTGGACCAGGATTATTTCAGTGAGGGACCACAGCTACTAATTTGCCTTCGCGGCACGTGTTCATTGTCACAAAATAAAGCACCTGCCTTGTTTGTGTATAATTAATTACTAGTATTAACATAACATATACGAAACTGCGGTTCCATATATCCCCCTCCCTACCAGAATCACAATTCATAAATGGAAACTAATTAGTTATGTTACCATTTATTTACACACAATGGAGGACCTTATTATTATTCTGGTGTATTACCCGAGTAACTAACTGAAGAGTGAGGCAAGCCTGGAAGGAAGTAGTAGTTGATGAGAGTGGGTAGGTCTCCTAGCTAACCCAAAGAGCAACAGATTATTGTTGTTACTCGAGATCAGTTATGGAAAATGTTATCATATTCATGCTCATGTGGGGACCACACTAAGCAGTTCGGATTATAATTAACACAATGCACATCATTAGATGCCCACAAGTATACTATGTCGTACCAGATTCAATCAACGTGCATTGGTGGTTAATGAGGTTTTTACGTACGTACCTGTCGGACGAAACCTTCGAGTGTGGAGAGCTTATTCATGGCCAGGGCCATTTGTCCCATGTAGTTGGCCATATTAGGGGTAGAGCTCAATGAGTCTGAGGTTATGGTTTCCGAGAGAGATTGGTTCAGAGCTTCGAGACCTTGTGAGAGAGCATCTTCTGCCTCTTGTGTAGATTGCTGCAACCCACAGATCCCAAGTATTTGTTGCTCCGTCAGCGGCTCTATTTGATTTAGAATTATCTACAACACCAACACATTCATTAATTAATACGACTTTCAGACATAAGGAAATTCCAGGTTGAGAGATCGACGTAGTTGTTTTATTTATTAACTAAGACACGAAGGAAGAAATTAAAGGGGTATGGGAACGACAACTTTATTGCCATGGACAAGGACCGCCAAACAAGACAAAGAGAGATACAGACCCGTGCCACTCTCTCTCTCTGTGCCCTCTAAATTTCCGCTTCAATTCCAACAAAGAGGAATTGGAGTGAAAGCAATGGCTTTATGGGAATGAAGCCTAACTCCACCCATTCCCGGAAATCACCATAATTAATGTCATTCTCATACCTTTCGTCATTAATTGAATATTCTTATTTTATAAGAATGCAAACTTGTAAGCCTGACTAGTTGTCTAGTTGTTCTTTTCGTCCCTGTAATAATAAGCTGATAAATACCTTAATGAGTTCAGAGGGCCTGAATCCGCCGATCCACATGAAGCAACGCTCGGCCGGAGTCTTCCACATGCCGGAGACGAGGTGGAAGACGTCAGTTTTAGCTATGATGCTCTTGAGGTTCATAACTTGGTCATAATGAGCGAGGCAGTTGTCCACAAATAGCCTCAGCTCGTTCTCCGGCAGGTGCTCTTGAACCGCCGCTCTCAGCTCGCACACTAGCCGGTGGTGCTCCTCCACCCATCTCCCGTATTCCACGTCGAACATTGCAGCATCTGTCCATTTTCATATATTCTTATTAATTTTTTGAACTTATTTTATTTATTATATTTCATACACTCGCACACGCAACAAAAAAAAAAGGGGTTTTAATTAATATATCGTGGTGGCGTGGAAGAAGACCTGAGCTAATGGTACTCATGGAGACAAGAAGGCCTTGCTCTCCTCCCAAAACTGCACCAGATCCTCCTCCAAAGAATATGCCCTAAAAATACAACACCCGTTACTTGTCAGTGATCCGCTGTTTTCAGCTTTATTCAACAGCTTAATTTCTCAGTCATTGTGGTTTCCATTTATAGCTTTAAGCGGTTTCGCTCCGTCAAAAGTTTTCTTACTTGAGCTCTAGCACGCTGCAAGTCTTGTTCCAGCTGATTCAGTCTGATCCTACTTGACTCTAGCTGCTGCACATATGCCTGAATCCCCCAGAACAAAAAAAATCATGATCATCGATTAAAACACAAAAGCAATATATAAATAATTAATGGGTGTACCCTAGGTAACTTTTGAAAGGTCTTGCCTAAAATGAGCTAAACACTACTGAGATGAGATTATAATTTTGCTGGGGGTCTCACCTTTTTTCTAAGCCTGCTTTTCCTAGCTGCCTCTCTATTCTGAGCTAGTCTTCTGAGCGTCTGTGCACAACATTTTTTGAAAAGCACACATTCAACGACATTAATTAATTATATCTCGGAAATATGTATTTTTTTCTTTTATTCATAAAAAGAAAAAATTAGTCAATTAGCTAGGTAGGAGGAGGAGAAAAGAAAGTGGAACCTTAGGATCAGGTGTTTTAGGCCCTTCCTGTTCAGAACTTGAGGTTAGGCCCTTGCGAGTGCTCTCTCGCTGCACATTTATACACAAAGCACATGCATAGCGTTGGTGAATAGTTGGGAAAATGATAATAAATATATATATACACATCCTATAATTAAGCTCAGAGAATCTCGGTTTTCAAAGATGCTACCGAACTCTGATTGTTGTCCGTTCTCTATTCATTTGATAATTTTCAATTTATATATATGGGTACTATATATAATATAAGTCACCTTGACAGCTTTGGATGATTGATTAGCGGCGGCGGCGGTTTCGTTTTGCGAGTTAGACAACTTCATGGACGGCTCCGATGGTCTCTTGAAACCACTGCTCTGAGGAGAAACTAGTTCCATGCTAGCCTACGTACCAATTACCGAATACAAACAAGAGCCCACCATAAAATATGAATGTCTCCCGTAAGAAACTAAAGAAGCAAGTGAGGAATCAAATAATCGAAATGATTGATAAAAGTTGATAGTGGGATTAGTATACCTTGGAAGATAAAGGCGGGTCTACGTGCATAGGCTGAGACGGGAAAATGTTGAGAGTGGGAGGCCTCATTCCTGACGATGATGAGTTGTCTGCTGATGATGAGTCGACAAAATTCAAACACATGATCGATTATCAACATTTATATATAGACATAGAAGAGAGAGTTATATATATATAGGAAAAGGTGTTTATGATGGGAGGAGGAAAACAAAAGGGAAAGGCAACAAGGGAGGTGTGAAGGGAAGAAAGCAATATCTGGGGAATGGTCATGCAATTGGAGCTCTGAGCTTTTGCCCTCCCCAAACAGAAAAAAAGAGAATAAAGTAGGGCAAGTAAAGCCAGAGGGAAACCATACCCTATTCGATCGTACTCTTTTTCAGTACATGTGGAATTTGCAAGGAAATAATCATGACACTCGTTTTGTTACATGTCATCATCTTACACCTCCAGGCAACAAAACTTGAAACCAGGTAAATTCAATAACGAAGGAGAGGGGGAGCGGGGGGGGGGGGGGAGGAGAGAGAGCCGAGTTTTCTTTTGTATGTTGCTCTTCTTTCCGCCTCTTTCTCTCTCCCTGCAAAGATCGGGTCAAAGCAAGTACTGAGGCTGCAGATATGATTTTGACGAACACGCTTTCCATGTGAGTCGAACGGCCAATCTCTATCCGATCAGAAACCAAAAGGCATATTCCCCGTAATAAAACCCAAATAAATTAGTACGAGTGAGGAGAGAGAGAGAAGCTCACGTCTTTGGTCTTGAACATTCATGGAGGAAGGCTCGGCTTGTCCGTCGAGATACAAAAGAAGCGCTTGATCCAAATCACCTAAATCGTAAGCTCCGGAATCCTTGCTTCTGTTGAAGCCAACACACAAACGATATAATTAGAAAGAAAACGAGAAGAGAAAAGAGGTACGAAGTAGGAAGAGTGATGAAAGAGCTCACAGAAAACTGGTGGGGATGTAAGAGGAGGAAGAAGATTGCATCGTGCCGAAAGAGATACGGTGGTGGTCTTGATGAATTTGATGAGGATGGCGATGAAGTGGTGGAGGTGGTGGCAGTGGGAGTGGTTCCATTTCGGCGTTGTTGGTCTTTTTACCACTACCCCTACTGTAAGGCATGGCGAGACTTGGAAGTTCCTAGAAGCTTTGTCTTTTGCTTGCTTGCTCTCCAAAACCCCATTAATGGCGAAACCGCCTTCTGTTTCTTCCGCATAAAATAATTTCTCCTTCGTCCACCAAGAGAGAGAGTCGGTTATAGTCCAAGAGAGAGAAGGGACTAGTCCTTGAATAGAATTGAATTAAATGCAAATTGAGGGGTACAAAAGACAAAGCCTCCTTTTCCTTTCATACCTCTCCCTCCCCCCCCCCCTCTCTCCTAATTCAGATAAAGCGGTTCTCGGCCTCTTCTCTCTCTCTAGAAAACGCAGTGAAGTGTAAAGAAAGAGAAACTGCTTTTGATCATTTAGAGAAAAAATACACTTTACACAAAAATATAAGGTGTGTCTTCTTTGTCTACCCTTCTCTCTGTTTTTTTTTAATTGGACCAAGTAACCGAAAAAGTCTTTCTCTTTCTTCGACTTTTACGATTGACATTTTCATGCAAACTTACACGTAGATCACTCCCCCTCTTTTCTCCCTCGGATCATTACTTGCCCACTTTTCTTTTCATCTTTCTCTTCTCCCTTCTCAAAAAAAAAAAAACGAATGAGAAATGTATAATATTATTTAATTATTAAAAACCCATTTCTTCCGGAATCTATTTATTTATTTATTTTGAAATCCCTTGTCAACTTTGGAGAGTTATATATAACATGTTCACCCCTTTATGATTTGGAAGGAGATCAGATATTAAATATAACTTCCGTGTCTTTTAAATTGTTAAAATAATGTTATTACAATTTTAATCTTAACGCAGATAATTTTCTGTTTCAGTTTTCTCTATATTTTTTAAGGACATCACTGCAACTCGTTTTCAAGACCTTAGAATATGGGCTTTAGTTTAACTTATGGAAAATATACTATGGAGAATAATTTTTGAAAAAAAGATAATTATAAAGAAATAAGTGTTTGGATAGCTATTATCATAATAATTTTTTTGTAGATAAATTATCAAAAAATATATGAGGTAAAATGATATAGAAAAAATATAGAGACATAATGATTGTTACAAAACTCAAAAGTATTTTTTTCTATTCAGAAATTAGTCCATATTTTTGGACCCTAAAAACTATGATTTAGTTTATAAATACTTATAGATATATGATAGCTATTTGTTTAATTTTTTACTCAAATCATAATTTAGACTAAGAGTACTTTTAAAATAATAATTTTTATACAAACTAAATAGGCACCATGTATAAAATAATCAGGATCTTATGGATAGCTTCTATTTAAGCATAATGGATGGTTGAAAAATATACTTCTATTTAAGCATTATTCCCAACTTGAATAAAATTGACTTTGATAAATATATTAATTAATTATGAGCATATATATATATATATATTAAAGTAAAGTCTCTGATCAGAAATTTGAATGCACAAAGGTTACGAATTCAGGTTCTTCGTTCCATGCGTGAAAATGGCGTTACGTTCGTTGCCCCTCCTCCTTCAAGTGTCCCAGCTTCCGAGAAAGAACATAGATAAGGCAATAAAGGAATACAGTAAATAAACATTCTTAAGTTATTATATGCTAATTGTCTTAACTGAAAGACGTGGAAATAAATTTAATATGGTTGGTTTAATTAATTAATTAATTAATTAAGGAGAATATGTAACATTGACTGGGGGCCATCGTTTGCTATGTAAATGTCATCAAGTATTGTTTTTGGCAAATGGGGAGCACTCGTTATTAATTAATGTTAAATTATGCATCAATTCTAAAGTCATTATAAAAAAGTAAACATACCCCACAAAAGTCAATACCCTCCTGAAATTATTATGCCATACGTTTTTCATTTGCCCCGACCAATCTAACTTGAACCTTGCCCAATATATTTGTTTCACGCCCGCCTATCTCTAGTTAATATCCTCAAAATTTTATATAGTCGATATTAAATTTATTTCTGTTTTGCATAGTTAATAAGAGTCCCCATTATTTAAAACAATGCATAACAATAAAATATTTAAAAATTAACGTTATCGCTTTATGGATTAAAGTGATTAATGCAGGACTATCATCATAGTCATGTGAAACGTAAGTAAATTAACAATATGGCACGAGTGTAAGTAAATTCAGTTTTACGAAATATTTCAGCAAAATAATATATTTTATAATTTATTTCCTGGAGTATTAATAGTTGATTTACTGCAAATTAATTTGTTCTTAGAAATTCACAATATTAATGAAATCCGGGAATTTGAGAAAAGAAAACCAGAGGTGTAGTGCATACAACAAACAAAGACACGTGTACAGAACATCCGGCACAATTGCGTTCATCTCTCACCATTCATATCTATTGTTTAATAACCAGAGAATTGCTTTGGCTAATAATAAATACATAATTAAAAAAGTGCAGAAGAAAACACGCATGATAGTGGGGTGTTTATATTCGTATATATAAAATAAATGATATTATATATTTTTTTTTGTACAAAATTTTTTAAAAGGAGTTGGGCTCACCCATGATCAAAAGACATGGCGAAATCTCTCTTCCTCCTAGGCGATACCAATATCAGGTAAGGCGTGCCGTCTATTACACTCAGGCGTAAACCTAGATACCCAGGAGTTATGATACTTTCTCAAACGTCGCAATTGGAATCACAATAAAGTAGTACTCCCTAAGGTTCGAACACGCTTTAAATAGCCCATGTCTCACTCCTCAAGGTTCGAACAAGCTCCAAGTAATATTATATATTTTATTATTAAGAGATGTTACTGAGTATCTAGGCCTGCGGACACATCAAACCTTAAAACAATTGTAATAGTCGTCCAATATTGGTATAATAACCTATCCTACCTAATATTAGTATTGTCTAAAAGAAATATCAATTTTACTTTATCTTTAGATTAAATTGTAAAAGAATCTAATTTTTTCTTAAAAATTTTTGGAACAAAACAAAAATTGCAACAGCTGTCCACGCGGCATAGTATGCACAATGCAACGGTCCACGTGTCACTTATGTCGAGTGTGGGCCCATTAAAATTTTATATATGGTGATCTGACGGCTGTGATCAGCGGGCCTGAAAACTCCGTTGAAAAGATCGTAGGGTCCACTGTCATCCCAATTCCGGCTTCGTTTATTGCCATATTTGAACGGCCCGCGTTCAACCACTCCAAATATTTATTTTATCATTAGCCCTTTTGGTGGCAGTGCAGTTGGACAAATGATTTTTTTTTTCATTTTTAATAAATATAAAAGGGGCTTAATCCTGCAAGGTGTTTCTAATCAACCCTATCCCCATCTCAAAGGCATATGGTTGTTACACAAAAAAAAGTGTTCTTTAAATAATTCCATTTAGTGGCTAAACGATCAATTACGATCATCCGATAAATTCCATTTTTCAAAATTCGGCTATCAAGAGAAACTTTTCTAGGTCTTACTTTCACATCTGTGGTTGAAATTAATCTTAACTCAATTAATTTTTCATGCCCCAGACCGCCAAATTTCTCTGATACTTGTCCTACGTTTCTTTCTCACCCCTGTCTTTGTTCCCTTTTTGCACCATCTTCCTCACGACTTTATCTCAGAGTCGATCTGTACCTTATGATGAATATTCATGCAACCTTTTTTTTCTTTTGGAAAGACATGTTAATACAACTTAACCACTAGCAATAGCACTGTTCTCATAATTAAGTCAGAAGAAAATGACATGTTTAAGGAAGTCCACACATTCAATCTCTCGTGAAGTTGAATACATAGCTAGTGACCTTCGTCGTAATATGTATATATCCACGTCAACTTGAATTTTATTTAAGATTTAAGTAAATTATCCTGACTAATGTGCTCCATGCATGTTACTTCACCAAACCCATCTTTGTCTTTTCTACCAATAATTACCAGCAAAATTTTCGTAAACAGTTCCAATTGTAACTTTTTGCACTCTCATGAAGATCGTAGTGTATGATATTTTTGTTCTGGGCGATAAATTTACTTCTTCCCCATTCATTCACAAACAAGTATACTGATTAATGCATGATTAAGAACGAGTAATTTCTTATTAATTAATTGCAGGGCCATTATGTCAATCCTATGAATTCAACTGTGTGGGTTAATTAACGCATGCGCTCTCCCGATTAAAATAACACTTGAATTCCTTTAGAAAGCTTGCAACAATACACGTCGAGAGAAAGAGGAGAATAACCAATTCACACAGGAGTCTGACAAAATTATTCTTAATTATATCATCAACTATCCTCGTACGGAGTGAGCTTAATAAGTTTTAGTTTTGTACTATATTCACTGACTTAGTATTGTATTTGCAAAAATTAGACGTCAATCTAACATAATTTAGTATTGTATTCCGTCAATATTAAGAGATAAACTAAATAAACATACTAAAATGATATAGGGGGGGTCGAAACGAGTGGTAAATTAATGGATTAGGTACATCAATAGAGAGCATTAAAAAGTGAAAAACAACAACAACACACACACACACACACACACACACACTGGTTATTATTAGTCAAAGTTCCATTGGGCGATCGATAAGAAAAAGCCAAGGGTTGTTTTAGATTGCTATCGGTTAAACAGATAAATTTATACAAGGAAATTCGTATAACTATTGCTATGAGCGTTAAATACTGAAGAAATCCAATGAAGAACTTTTTCACTTGATAAGACTTTAAGAGTATATATATACAACATACATATACATACATGTGATTTTGATGCTACATCTTGTCCCGTTCAAAACCTTAAAACAACAGGTGAGTTAAGGGTTTTTTTTAATATATTATTTGGCTCAATTTTATTGTGCAACGTTTTTGTATATATATAATTTTATTATTATTTTTTTCTCTGCGGAGTTAGTCAAATACTCTTGTATAAATTCAGCATTTTTAAATAATTAAGGTTGCTGAGCTCCACTTGTTTTACAGATTTAATAATTAGCAGTTGGGATTCTTTCTTTTCTGTTGTAATATTATATTCGTTGAAGATAAATTAGGTCACCCAATCTCATCCATCATCTCAATCTAAGGACTGAAGCTTTACATAAAAACCACTTTGCTTGGATCCAAACTCAATGACACGTCAACAAATTCACAAAAAATTGGAACTTTTTGCTTAATAAATTTGTCCCTTATACCCCTTAGACAGTGATGCTACAAATAAAATAAAATCTCATTTTTCTCAGTGAGATTCAAGATACAAAGAGTTTCATCATATGCTACTTTTGCAATCGAGTGTTTTCATTACTCTTTCGGCACTGTCTTAAGTATTTAAAAAGAAACACATGCTAGCTAGAGAGATAAACTATGTGTAAAATCGGATTATTATTTCATAATATAGGTTAAAGTAGCATAAATTAATGTCTACTAACGAAATGTAGTTTCGTTCTTTTTATGGTGCCTGCAGATACTCACAAATGATTATTGTCAAGGAATTGAAATGTATCTACTTCACATTGCATTTGTCTTTGTGTTCTACCTTCCAACAACAAGATGCTATTAACTTTATATATGTGCGTAGACTTCGACTCGACCATACATATTCTTCTACGTGAAGAATAATTTGAATAAACCAAAACTTAGTCCAAACCATCTATACTTATAATTATTTATTATTAGACGTTGATATTTCGGTTGTTTAATATATAGATGCAAGTTCTTATTGAATATCTACTCATAACTAATTCCCCCTCATATTGACTCGGTATATATATATATATATATATATATATATATATATATACCGAAGATCAAATTCAATGTATCCGACTTACTTGGTCTCAGAAGTACAGCTATGTAATATATATATATATATATTGTTAGCCTGGCCGTTGATGCAACCCATCATCGATATAATTAATAATTTTGTCTGATTTTAATTAACATATAAAAACTATCAGGTCAACTATATCAAAGTGTGTGAGCCTTATCAGTTTCATTACTCGGGGACATGGATCATTTATTCGATAGACTAGGGCATTTCGTTGATTAGTCCAAATGGTAATTCTCATAATTTTCTTGCACTAGTCTTAAACGTTCTAATTAGTAATAAATAAAGCATCATAAAAAGTTCTGATCACGTGCTATGAGCAAGGCACTATCTGAGATCATACGTTCACTGATGAGTTATTAGAATAGAAATTAAAGCCAGAGTACTATCAACACTTCCTCTTTATGACGCTTTATTAGGGGGGGAAACAGTACTCTCTCGCTTAACAGAATCGTACCAATCACTGTCTTGTGATTAATTAATGATAATGCGAACCGGGGGCATGTATCTCGCGTGCCGGAATAGGTGGGGTTTGTTCATTTTGAATGAAGCAGGTCAACGATCCCCACACACGTCAATGCATAAGGTATCAAGCTGTCCTATGGTTACATATTTTAAGATATGGCTGGGGCAGACCAAAGGTCAAGAATATACCTTAACCTAGCCAAACTTGTTGGCAGCAAGTAAGACCTATGGACTTGGACGTTGGTGCAAATTAATAGTAGCTTTCAGAGATTTCTCTGAAGTCGGTACCGGCCAGCTCCTTAATTAAATGCAAAGCTAAATTTCATCCTTCTCATTATGGATGTCTACTGTTAATCTTCCTGGACACTACCAGCAACCATGGGCGTGATAATATATTGCATGTCAAGAGCTAATAATGATCCACAATTAGCTCCCACGTGTATAAACATATTATATATATATAGGGATTTGCAGGAAGAAAAGGGTTCAAATTGAATTTGCGTTCGAATGGTATGAAATGCATTTTATTTATTTATAAATCACAACGTCATAATATATAATATATAAGGGGGGAAAAGGGGGAAGGGTGGGATGGAGAAAAGAAATAAAGGGATATGGCGTTAGTGATGGGGGATGCTTAAATTGAGGGAATTATATATACATGAATGAAATTCAGCGTAAACCACAAGTTAAGTCTAAAGTGGGGGCCACGGAGCCACCCATTTGAGGTACCAAATATAGTAAATGGTTGTCTGTTGGGAGCTTATCCAAAAGCTTCACAATTCCCACTTTGTTTGTTTCCTCGATTTATCAAATGTTCCATGTCTCTTGTAAATCTAGTCTCGGCTTTCTTGTTTCTCACAAACACTAAACCCTCTTCCCATGCCAACCATTGCTATTCCTTGCTCTTATCTTCCCCATCCACTTCCCCTTTCAATCAATCTCTATTATCTCTCTTGCACTGTTTAATATTCATAAGCCACGCATTTACAGTTCAGTGAATGCATAAAGAGCTAACTATATCTTTAAAGTCTGTTCCCATAAAATTGTTAATAAAATACGTATCATGCGTACTCATAAACTATGCCAAATGCATAAAAGTACAATTTCTAACGTTTATATAACAATATTGAATACCGACGATATCGATGACGCGAGTAACAGTTCACCTTATAATTAGGCGGATCTATTATTACCAAGGGTAAATCAATAGCATGCATATAATTACCTATCGCCAAATCTAACGTAACTAGCTAGCCACTGCTTTTTCACATTTTACTGTGATTTTCATATTATTCCTCCTTGCTTTAATTTAACTCCACTAACCTTTTTTCACATTTGGTTTTGGGTTAACATCACTAGCCCTGCCTAATTTGGTCGGACACATCTTTTCAATCTGGAATGTCAAGGTTCCTTCATTTGCTATTTCCCACATATATCTCTCTTCTTCTTGCTGATTGCTCACATATATTAGTTTCAGCTTTTCAGCATCGGGATTCAAAGCTAAGAACAACGTGGGTGCACCTATCGGTGAGTTCAACTGGCGAAGAGTGAGATATGCGACTATTTGGAGCGTGTTCGAACCCTAGGGAATATCATTTTTTTGTGGTTACAATGGCGGTGCTTGGAGAAGCATCATAACTCCTGAGTACCTAGGTTTATACTTGAGGGTAATAGACGGCTCGCCCTACCCGATATTGATATCACTTAGGAAGAAGGGAGATTTTATCCTACTCTTAAATTGTGGGTAAGTTTAACCCCTTTCTAAAAATTTTTGTAATAAAAAAAACAAGATGAAAAATGTGGGTCCGCCTTCAGGATGAAGCAAAAGGACAGGCTCCAGCCCAAGTTATCATGCCAAGAAGATATCACTTGGGCGCTAAATTTGACCCGTGTGGGTCAAGCTAGGCCCACTCTACCTTCCTAATACTCTCAAATGAAGGCCCAACCAATATTCGTTTCCATGGCCCACTGTCCACAGATATCGGTGACTAATAAATTTTTCAACTAATAGGATTAGTTGGAGTGATAGTAGTTTAAGAAAAGTTTTAAATTTGAGTTTTAGCGTATACAAAAAAATTCTATTAGGAGACTCACCTACCATAGCTAGGTGCGCGATGTTGATCAGATCTGGATATAGTCGAGGCAAAACTCTAATGAATCGGGTGAGCAACTAATTTTTTTTTTCTTTTCAACGGCAGGTACGCACACGCAGGATATATTTGAACAGAACCTTGTACCAACAAAAAAAAATGATTCGAACATAACATTCATATCAAATTTTTTTTTTTTAAATCGTTGTTCTGTACTTAGTCCTCCAGAGGAGAATTATTATGTAGATCATGAGCGCACATCAATTTTAATCCTTCAAGCAATACTTCTGCCAACCTCACTCTGTTTCATTTCATACCCCTGTTTTTGTTTCATAAATAAACAAAGCAAAGGAAATTCCAAATTTACTTTAAAAAAATAATAATAAACAGTTCCGAGTATGCATGCCTGAGCTTCTTGAAGTAGTCAAATACGATCTATGAAAATAGCATCTTTTCTAAATTAGCACTGAAATTGAAAATAGAGAAAAGCTAAATTGAAAGGAATCCAGCAAAACTCAAAAATAGAAACATGGCGTTTTATTGTTTGATATCAGACGGTGTCAGTGGAGAAGTAGCAGAACCGGGCTCCCGGGAAACATGAGATTTCGTGGCAGCAGAAGAAGAATGCCGTGCATTATTACAGTTTATAACATAAGGAGGTATTCGTTGTGATCTCAGGAATCCACAGTTCACCCCAACATCATCGTCTTCATTTGATTAAACGTGGGACAAGCCAATCGGTCAAAATTTAGCCACTTCGAATCAGATGCTGCCACGTCACTAGGTTCCCATACAATTAACCTCATTTGACCGCACTCACCTCTCTCCTACTTCGTTTCCATAATTCCCATCTGCTGAAGATCTGCAACTTTCACCTTTCTCCTCCTCGTTATCTCGCGCTCCCTCTCAATTCACATTGTTTTCTCTCTATCTAGCGATGACCGACGCAATTGAGCCCTCTACATCCTCTTCACTGTCGTTTTCGGCCAGAGACCCCAGCACCGTTATTCATCCGAGGCGAGAACCCTTCGAGCATGGCCTCCTGCCCATCCCCAAGCTCATCTTCTCTGACCCCACGCAAACCCTAATCTCCCTGAAGCAGAAGCTTCTTGAGCTATCCCCTAATCAACGGGCCAACTCTGCAGCCATCTCCGACGCTCTCCAGATCTCCATTGACTGCGCCAGGCTCGTTATTGATACCCTCGCCTCGGTATTACACCCGGAGTCCGAACCTTTAGTTAGAGCCAATCCGGAAGAAATCGAATCCGTTGGCGCCGATGTCCATGATCTTATTTTGTTCTTGTACATTCAATCCTACAAGAAGCTGCTTCCCAGAACGCACAAGGACTCTGCGGCCGTGGCCGATGTTTGGCCTTCCACCTCGGCTTTTGATGGCTACCTGTCTGCTCTCTCGCCGTTGCAGGTGATTTCTCCCTGTGTTTTAATCTTTGTGATTCGGTGGCACAATTTGAGCATAACGGAGATTAATCAAGTAAATTGGGCACGGTTGATTTTTAAAATGGTTTTTGCAATATTCCTGTTCCCTTTTTTCTTTTCCCTGGCAGCCTTTGCAATTCTATCCATTGTCAAGGCTGGGGCTTGATCAGTTGCAGCTTCTTCCAATGACATTCAGACTCTTTTTTAATTTTTTAATTTAATGTTATTTAGCGGCCCCTGCCATTATGTTTGATTATATGAGGCTAATGTCTATGTCTATGAATAAATTTTGATAAATTGGATAATTGAAGTCACTGCACTATCGAACTTGGGGGTTGAGATATCTATTAGTAGTAGACATCTGATACTGTGTTCCGTCCTAGTTCTATTTAATTTCCGTGTTCAGCTGCTGATAAGCTTTTAAGAGCGATTCTTCATATTGTTAAGTGTTTATCCTGATTTTCCTTGATTTACAGCTAGTGCGTAGCAACAGTCGTCGATTTATGCCATCACAAGCTGATGAGGAGGCGCATCAGTTATCATATTTACAAAAGCACCTGGCTAATATTCTGTCTCTTTTAGCTGAGCCTGTGGAGGGGGAAGGGGAAGGGGAAGGGGAACAATTTCTGGTTTGTGAATTTATTGCATATTATTGACTCTGTTTGTTGGAGTATCAATGATTCTTAGACGTTAAATTCTCCCACATTTCATGGTATCAGTGTGTATATTTTTACTGCATTGTTAATTACCACGAAGGGTTATGCTAGAGTTATACTAACTAGTAAGGACTGGCACCTCTTGCTTAGTTAGGCATAGCCGATTGCTCTGTTAAATATAATATCACCCTTTCTTTGGGGCATGCCATATTTCCTAATATCAGTCTCTCGGTTCCTTCTTCCAACTGACTCAACTTCGTGGTGTAGGATTTTGCGATTCGTTTAGGGTACGTAGAGGAAAACATATTTAGAGAAGTATCTGTCTTGTCTTTGATTTTAGACCTCATTTAGCAATAGTGTTAGTTCTTAGTCCTATTGCTCATTTGATCCGATTGTTTTTAGGTTTTAACTATGGATAGATTTGAGCACCTTGGGTTTCTAATTGAGTTCGGTGACAAGGGATCTGAAGGAAACACTTTGAGCCAATCATCTCCCTTTTTCGCAAACTCAGATCCTGACATGCCAGCTGTTCCTGTTCCTGCTGCACAAGTTCATGATTGGATTTTGGGAATAATTGCTTCTTCTTTAGAAAATATTTCTGAAAGGGCTTCACTAAAGGAAAATGGGCCTGCCACCTTATCTGATCAGGATGTTGCTATGGTTGATGCATGTACTGTCCCAGTTAAGGCCTCATCAAGTACTAGAGGTCCATGTCTCATTGAAGGGATCTCTAAATCATCATACTCTAAGAATGCATCTGACATTAAAGGTTCATCTGTTAAGGTTTGTTTCTTATCCTAGTTTTCTTCTTCCATCGTATTTTACTTTGACTAAATTGCTGGCGTTTTAGGGTTATATCTTTGAGTATTTCATTGAAACTATTCATCTTAGGCAGGCTATGTAACATTTCACATTCTTCTTTCTCATATCGTGAACTTTGATTGAAATTTCTGTTCATGAGCATCTGCTTTTAACTGACTTGGGCTTGAAACTAAAAACTTGGTTGTGTTTTCTAATAATATGACTGTTGTTTGCTCATAGGTTTTATTCATATTCAGTTTTCTGTTTGAAATTTTGGAAATCGAAACTACTAGACTGTATTCATATGTGCATGCTGAGGTCCAGACGAGTTATGAAACCTGGTTTAGTTTTAGGTTTATGGTTCTGATTGTATCTTCATGTTCATATGCATGAAAGAGCTGTGATTTGTATTCTAGCTGCCATGGATTTTGGAACAGAGTATTGATAGTGATTGTATAAAATGAATGCTAGGTGTTATAACAGTTTAATATTATTAACAAATGTATTTTCCTGAGTTCATTCAAGATGATAAACTCCTAATTTGAGGAAGATTTCAGGTTGAATCTCTGGCCTTGAATGCTTTAGAGCCACAAGAAATTCATGATTTATTTTATGGCTAGTCATCTATTCAAGTAAATTTTATTCTTGTGAGGCTTTAGGAGCTGGCATTTGGAAAAATTATGTATAAAGCAGAGATATGCTTAATGTTGACATATGTGATGGCCTTTACTATAGATTGTGATTTCTGTAACGAATTTATGATTGGCGTTATACATCAAATGTATTGTCATCCTTGTTTTAAAAGTGACCAATGCCCAGAGTCAGCCACTTCTGTGCTGGTTCAGATATATAATTCCGCTATTCAATTTTTAGATTGACTATCAAAACTATATTGGAAGAATTATAAGCAATAAGTTTGGTCATTGCAGGTTCTAAATTGCCAGGAGTCGGCTATTTACATTTTAGCACCTATGAGATATGCCACTGTCTATGGTTGCTCTGATGCTACTATTGTTCTTGGAGCAGTTGGCAAGGTAATAATAAATAGTAACCATGTCTTGCGCTTTTTAGAGGAGCATAATGGGTTGAAACATCTATGGAAAGTGTTTTCTAATAGGAATGTCGAAAATGATATGTTACCTTGTCCCTGTTTTGGTCTGGCAAATTCGTAAAAATTGTTTTAACAATCAATATAAAGCCTCAGTGAGAAAGTAAACAATTGTTCTTTTTAGACCAACTAAAGTTAAACGTCACCTAATACGGGTGATAACTCAACAGCCAGAATGTATTTTCACACACACACACACACACATACACAGAGTTAAAAATCACTAACTCTTTGATATGGGACTTGAAGTCCTTCTCTTCGAAGAGAAACAAACAAGTTAATGAATAGGAATTGTCACATTTATTCTTCTCTTCCTCATTTTTCTGGTAAAAGTTCTTTGCAAATAGAATCATTGGCTGCTTAGCTGACTGTTCGCCATTTAAGAATACCTTTTTTTTTGTGGCTACTAAGCATATTAATATTAGAATATTTATCACTATAACTAATAACATGTGCATACTGTCAATGTTAGGTAACCAACTTAATAATTAATGGCATTTTGCTTTTGCTCTTCATCCGCTTTAAACTAGTGGTGGTTTTGGTTACCAAGATGGAAGTTGATGTCCAATGCTTTCTTTTCTTGACAGGCTGTAAGAGTAGAACACTGTGAACGAGTTCATGTGATTGTAGCAGCTAAACGTATATGTATTGCAAATTGTCGTGAATGTGTTTTCTTTTTGGGAGTGAACCAGCAACCTCTTATTGTTGGTGATAACCATAAGCTGCAGGTGAGGTTCTTCTGCTCTTGCATGAATAAGGAAGTTGCTGGTCAGTTGGTCTTAGAACCTTTTGTATCTTCCATTATATATGGCCGTGGTTATTGTTTCTGCAATTTTCAACTTGCTTAGGCCTCAAATTTAATGCCCCTTTAGAAAATATAAGTTAATCAACATATCGATATATCAGTATATATATAAAATAATATTTATAGAAAGTTGCACAATTCATAAGCCATGAACAGTGTAGTTTGCCTCAGTTTCTTTGCCAAGGATGAGGCCCATAATCTAGTTGATTTGTAATATACCCTATTTCATTTCTCTAATTTAGCCTGGGAGAAGTGGAAATGCTATTCTTCTCATTCTTGAATATTTTTAACTGATCCATTTTGATTTATTTCACTTCGCTACATTTCCCCTTCATTGGGACAGGTATTTTCCAGTTAAAGGGGTCAGATTTTGGCTTGTTCTCTGTATTAATGTATTTTTGAGCTGGGCAGCTTGCGCTTCTTTCAATTATTGTTATATTCCACTAAAGATTTCGATTGCTAATGTTACAACCCAGACTGCCCAGTGCACCAATAGTCTATATACGTTAATCATAAGGTTTGATAATAATAGAGGAAAAGAAGGTATGAAGTTAAGTCCACCTCTCCACGATTAAGCTCAAAGTAATGAAGTGGGTAAAAGTCTTGCAAGATTAGCATATTGATGAAGCTCTACAAATGCAAGCACTTGAGTTTATGCAAATTGTTCTAATAGTGGGTTAGTTGAACATTTCTTTTGATGAGTAATTTGCTACAAATACAAGTAATAGTTCCTGTGGCCCTTTACATAAGTTAACTCTTTCCACTCGAATATCTGCTGCTGCTTATAGAGGCATTAGCTTCTTATCGTGCATGCATATTCTTCTTTAGAGTTTTTCTTCTCAATTCGATTTTCTGTTTGAAATTACTCTCTCTTGTTCTCAGGTGGCTCCCTACAATACATTTTACTCACATCTAGAGGAGCACATGGCTGAAGCTGGAATTCTTCCCACAGTAAACAGGTGGGATGAAACTGTGGCATTGGGTGCAGTTGATCTTCATGATTCATTATCTCATCCAGCTGGTGTTTCTGATGTTCAAGCTGAGTCTGCTACTCGGGTAGATCCTGATCAGTTCACCGATTTTGTGGTATGCCTTTCTATCTTTTATAGTCACTTGAAGGAAGATTGAAGATCTTTATTTTAATTCTGCCAAATTTTGTGGATTTTCAAATGTTGATTTGTTCACATGTTTTCGCTTTAAGAATATACTACTTTCATTGCTTCACATTGAACTTTGTGGGTCCTTTTCTTCTTTGAGAAAATAAAAAATGGGGGGTTAATTTTCAAATCTCCATTTATTTTGGAAGCATGTTCATTTTATCCTCTTCACATGCTTCTTTTCAACCGCATTGTTTGGAGTGCAGATTCCAGACTGGCTTGGAGGAGAGTCGACTGAGTCTACAAAACACAACCCATTCACCTTACCAGATGCTTATATGGCTTCGCAGCTTAGAAATGTATGTCAACTGAGCTAGTTGGTGATGTTTTAGTGATTGTATTTTGAAACCTTCTGTGTTCAAATATTGAAGAATTACGCTTAAGTGGATTAGTTGTTTCAATTATTATTATTTTTTTGGCTTGTATCTTTTCTCCAGCAAAAGAATTTAGGAGAGATAAGGCAACTCTTGCGGGAAGCACCCCTTGAAGAAAATCGCAAAAGAGAATTGTCATCTGCGCTTCATGTTTGCTTCAAGGACTGGTTATATGGTAATGGTTATTCCTGTTTTATTTACTTCTTTTGTTCCAACAGTTTCAAACTTCAAGGATTTTTTTTTAGGATAAACTTGCTTGAAAATACGAGGTATCTCGGGCAAATTTTTATTGATGTGGTACCTGCCCTGATCTTGTGCCTGTGTTTCATTGTTTCAAATTGAACTCTTAACTATATCCTTTTGCTCTGCGAAGTTTTGTTTGTAATAAAATTGTACTTCAGGGAAGTTTGTTCTGCTATAAAATGATTAGCTTACTTCATCAGTGATTAATGTACTACTTTTTGTGTCATTATTTTCATTTTTATACAATTAAAAAACTTCGGATTTGTTCTTGAATTTAAATTTAAGTTTGAGCGAGAGTGAGAATCACTTGCCACACTTGGTGGATTTTGAATGATTTTAAATTTTAGTACAGCCTAGGTCACAAATAAATTATCTACAAGTTTTCCTAATGTGAACATGTACACAACTGCTTAGACGATAATGTGGGTGCCTGTGCTTTCTGTAATTAAGTACGAAGGCTCTTGATTGAACAGTGTACCTCTTGTTTTTTGGTCGCCTTAAGCTTGTTGTTTGAAATGATGCTATTTTGGAGGAAGTGTGTCCGAATAATACTGTCCTTTTGCATTTACCATTATCAGAGCAGATGGTATCTTCTGTCAGTCATTGGTTTACTAGTTTATGTTCATTGAACATTCTTTCTTTTGGAACTGGCCACACTCTGATTTATATAATTCCTTGACCTTTTTCTGTTCTGGCAGCATCCGGAAACATTCGGCAACTCTACTGTCTACAAGGCGAATGATCTTTGTGAGGCAACGCCATGACACAGTTAGTGATAGTACAGGAAGAAGGTTTCTAGTTTCGTTTTTGAGCTCCCTTTTGAATTCCTCTTGTCAATCATGTTGGCCGTACAGTTAGCTGAGATCAGACGACGTGGATTAGAATACCCACCTATTTATGCCGTGACACTGGTGCACATAATGGAATCAGAAATACATTTTGCTAGTCTGAATGTAATTTTTTTTTCTTGTGAAAAATGATCACTTTGACATTTTGTTAGCCTAAATTAATGGCCTTGTGAAAAATTTCACCACCCTTGCCAATATCTGGTGTTATTCATGTTCTAAACTAAAAGTTTTGCATTTTGATACAAGTCTTGGGCACAACTGGAATTCAATCTGAAACATGGTTTGCTGGATTGTGTAGTGCTTGAGGCCGAATTGGCGATCACGGGTGTGTGCTTATGATGTCGGGGCAGTTATCATGTTATATGTACATTTAGTTTGTGTTGGGTTCCCAAAGCAGAGTCCATTACATTATTATTTTGAGAGGCAGAAAAGGGCTGAAATGAAAGGTTTGAAAGTTGTTTCATACAACCGCTGGGAAAATTTCAACTACTTGAGTATAGATTTTATATTCTCATTAACAAAACAGACATTATACATACTCCCTCCAGTCTTAAATATGAGAAAAATTACTTTTCTTAACTTTTCTCTTGCAAAGATGACTTATAAATAATAACATCATGTATATACACGTTCACTTACCACATTTCGATTTGCAAAATTTAATATCATAAATAATAAATAACATCAATAGTGTAATTCTATGATGCAAGCTAATGCTACATAAAATCTCAAGTTCGTTAACTATGCTACATAAAAATGAGAAGGGGAAAACGAATAAAAAAAACGATATGGTTGGGGAATCTTGAGACCTAGCCTACAGGCGCCAGTTGGAATAACTTCTCTGCTTGATCAGGGAAGAAGGTAATGAACAGATACGCACCTGCACAATCATAGAAAGACAAATGAAAATCTTCACAAGCATCAAGAAACCGTATTAGACGAAGCTGAAAAGCTTACAAACAAGAACAGTTCCCAAAACAGCTGAGATTTTTCCTTGGATCGTCACCAAACCAGCTTTTCCAGCATTCTGCAACTCAGTGGAACCAACAGAATCAAATGTCCCTAAAAAATGGAAAGCCAAAGCCTTTCAATTTCTTGAATCCAACACATGAATTGGATTCTAAAAGATGATTCAGTGAATTACTGAACCTGGCTTCACAGTCTGAAGGCCTGATGTAATGCATGCTATATTTGAGAAACCAGATTGTTCTAATCTATTTGCTGCAGCAGCAGATCTTCACATCAAAGAGGAAACACAACCCTCAAATGTTAGTAAGAACAATAGAATTGAAGAAGGGTAGCAATCAAGATGACATCAACTAACCTCAATCCCTCCTGGCATACAACCAAGAGTTTACTTTCAGGGGAAAGCTGACTCTCAACAGATTGCACAAAATCAGGGTTTAATTTAGTGAATGGCAACCCAAAGAACAACCCAGAAAAGTTATTGTGCACGGTCCTTTTTATAATTGTACCTGCAGAAAAAGGTGAAGATAGATAATCAGAGTGATAAAAGAGGGAAACGTACGAATGTTTTCAAGGGGAATTCCATACCAAGATCATTGTCTTGATTTTCAATAAAAAGAGGCACGTGATAACATGATTTTACGTGAGCCCGTTCGAACTGGGTTTTATCCCTCACATCCAGAACTGTGTATCCTTCGACTGCTATAAGTTCTTTTGCTTCATCCGCATTTACATACTTCACTTCAGCTTTTATTGTCAAGCTTGTCCTTCCAGGAAGTTTCCCTGGCATGGTCCTTGCATTGTGAGATTTTAATACCAACCAAGATGTCCCTAAATTGCTGAAAACACAACCTTGATCCCTTACCAGCGTGTTCACAAAGATTTAAACATTATTTGGCAATTTTCCTTCATTAATTTCGTGAATAAAATTTAGTTTAAAATCTATCTTTCATGATAAATGGCGAGAATCTGTAAAAATAGCTAGATGGAATCGCATGTATAATGTATTGATATTTTCTTCTCAAGAATTTTTCCCCGTTTCAGAAAATAAGGGAAAAATTTAAAGAATCCCGCTGCTGAGTAATTCTCAACCAAACGATGAACCTTGGTAGGAACAAAATTAAGCTAAAGATAAACATGAATTACCTGGAGGAAGAAAGACTGGAGCATAAACCAATTCCCGCCATTGTAAGATTTCTCCGTAATCTCTGTATCTTGTTCTGCTTACCATAATCGAGTCATCTCCATTTCTTCATTTCTTTCTGGGCTATCACGAAAGAAAAAAAGACCCTAGCCATTGGTTTCAGTGAAGTGGGCCCAGTAATGTGGGAGAAGCAATGATCGTCAGCCGGGTGGCAACCGAATCACACACAGTCGATAACTTGATTCAGCTAAGCTCTCGCCTCTTCGGGAACCGCTAACGCCGTTACCTGTAAAAATATTTAGGAGAAATTAGAATTTTAGATTATAAATAAAAGATTGTATTATTGTAAAAGGTTGACTTTTAAAATTATTTTAAGAACTTACTGAACCAGAAATCTTAACTTTGACATTTCATTTTATAAATAACACCGAATAAGAACAACGAGGCGGAAAAAAATAGTCAAGCGGCCGTAAAAAAGTATATCTAATTAAGACATATGTATCTAAATAACGTATATATAATCCAATTATTAACCAAAAAAGTTTATCTAATTAAACCGAAGTAACTTTAATTAATTAATGTATTTTTTCCACGCTAAGTTTTCAAATAGCAAAGGCTATCCAACTGTCCATTCCTTTTCTGCCCCCTTATACAAAGCTCCCATCAAGAAGATATGAACACACCGAAAATTCTGAAGTGTTGGCAGACTTCGGTGAGTTTCTGTTTCTTTTATAAATAAAAAAAATGTTACTTAAAAAAATAGACATGAGAAATTTTATAGTGGTAAAATAATAAATCATCAAAGGACCCACACCACCACATGGATTGTGATGTTTCTCCCGCCACAAATTTTTCATTTTTAGCTCGCGAAGCATTATTTAACGATTGGGGTGTGAAGTTAACGATGCTCTTCGCCCATCTTCGTTCCTTCACTTTTAAATAACTGCAGTAATGTCCCCCTGTCCTAAATATATAAGACATAATTCATATATAAATTAAATTATAAACTAGATCTTATAACTAAGAGGATATTATTAGTTAAGATTACGTAAGAATTAAATGATATAAAAAACTTCAGATCATACTCTTTAGCTATTAATTGAAAGATAAATCCTATATTTTGTAGAGCTTGAAATGAATCATTTATAACTTACAAATAATACGACATTTTAGATACACCGATATATTGATTGAGGTTGTCCAATAAAAAATACATGATGTGTTTGTGTTTGTATTTCTTTTTCTTCTTTTCTGATGAAAAGTAGTTAACCAAGTCTACATGTAACGTGTTTGTATCAACCACGCTCTGCAATAATTGCAGCTACAATTCATAATAGACACAGCATTCGACCCAATAGAGATCCACTGATCATAAATCACGAATAATTTTACTCATTTCCAGACTCCTTAAAATGCACAGAAAAACGTTTAGTTTGAGGTAATATCAAATATCTGAAAAGATCAAATTCAGCAACAGACGGAAAGACTGCTGAGTAAGAAATTCCAGTCAAGCAAACATTTGATTCAACAAAGAGCAATAAAAATTCTCATACCAACATGAGGGTGTATTTATGAATCAGCACTAGTTCTTTTCTTGGTGGTGTAAGGATAGTACTCCTTCCCATTGTCAATTCTTGTCGTTTGACCACCGATATCAATAATTGAAGAAGTGACTGCTAATGCAGCTCCGGCAGAAATTGCAGTTGAGATGCTCCTTCCTACAACAAGAAGGACAGCAAATTATCAGTACATTAACACTTAAAAAAATGCAATTTCTATTATTACATAAAGCTGCCCCAGTCAGAGGCATGAAAGCTAAAAATGAACATGCCGTAAACAAAGGGCCAGGAAGCATAACCAAGTTTCAAACTAGACACGGAGCTTAAGGAATGATTTTTTATCGTTAAGTTATAACATTTGAAAAGTTCGGTTTACCTTGCCTCTTGATGACTCAGGCAAGGCGTCAACTTTCATGCTTCTTTGACTGAGGCATGGTGCCTTATTTCAGTCATTGTTTAGGCAATGCATCAAAGATAGCTAACAATGAAGTTCTGAATTTATTTAAAGCTCATCCATTCCCATTCCCATTTGCTTTTATTTGTTTTCACCTCTATTCAGTCTAATTAAACGCCACATGCTAGCCTAAAAGTCCCATCATGCTGAGTGAAAAAGAAAGCAATACAAAAAGAGAGAGGAGAATATTGGAGGATTGATCCCAACGAACATCTAAAAAGACCAGACAGAACATCAAGAAATCAGAGCTTCAGTTACAGGGATTGGTTCCAGTTTCCAAACAATATCATATTTGAAGATATTATTTGACCCAACAAAGACGACAATTAGCCTCTTTAGCAAACAAGATGGGAACAATTATTAGCAACAAAAATGTTAAGTTCTTATGCTTCCATGTTTTGTCAGAGGAAAGAACTACCTTTGTAACCCAGAATAGTTGCCCCAGCCACAAAGCCACCAACAGCCCCATTCACGAAGTCTCTCTTCATCCTATACTTCTGCACTAATTGCTCCACACCGATGTAGACTCCTCCAATTGCAGCAAATGTCATCCCGTAGTTTCCCATCATCTTTAAAGTTCTTAAAAGACCAGGAAGAGCAACATTCCTCTCAACACGGGGAACATCATACCAGGTCGCACCTATGGTCCCCCAGATGGTGCCAGCAACCAAACCAGTTGTTGCGCCCTTGACAGTTTTCATTGTTGGTGTATCCTCATCCTCCAAGTACCTAAGTTCAGAAGGGTCCATGACTTCCTCTGCGAAAAAGTGAAAGCTGCAATAGACAAACAAAAGTTAAGTCTTGGATGACACTCAAACTGTCAGGGAGGAATGTAATTATGGTGAAATACCGTACAGGCATAACTATACAAATAGAATAGGGAAAACATACATGACTTTTTGCCTACATCATTTTGGTATGGATCATGACAGAAAGTATAGACTTTCAACGTTAATATCGACGTTTCTAAAAGTTCATAATTCTTCTGAAATTTCAAATTTTATAGCAAGCCTTAATGACCATACGTTTCTACAATACTTGCATTGAACGTTATATATGGGAGAAAGGAGAAGGAGCCGGAAGCCATTGATAAAAAAACAACAATGCATGACATTAGCTGCTGCCAGAAAAAATAATGTTATTATCCGGTTAACATCGTCGATTAAGGTTAAAACTAACAATAAATTCATGCCTATATTTGAAATCAAATGGAAACGAGCAACCGAAGTTATTTGGAGCCACGCAAATTGTTGAATGGCAGGGAGAACTAGAAACATAGACACCCAAAAGGAAAAGAACTAGGAAGGCAAGAGAAAAAATAAAGATGCAAAATTGGATAAACACGCAGATTGTGATGGCGATGAAGGTTCAGAATCATAGTCCGATATTCAAATATTCAGATCGAGTGTCACGGCTCAAACGGGTATTACATAAAAGATGAGATTTAAAACCCTAAATAGATGCATAGACATGATAAGAATAGATTATCTAAAGGAGAATTTTAAGGAGTTGCAATGTCTTAAAGGAAATAATAGTAATAACAATACAAAATTGAAAGAGACGAAGAAAATGCAGGAGCACCGGTGGCAGTGAGTAGAGAGAAGGTCGAAGAGCTAACTGGAAGGCGATGAAGATGTTTTGCAGCTTCACTCCATGTGGCTCGCGGAGCCTTGGCACTCTAGTGTCACGTGTTACTCACGTGATGTGATGCTCGATTTGTTAGAAAATTTGATTATGAATGCATTAACCAGTTGAAAAAAAAAAAGAATGCATTAAATCTTTTTTGAAAAAATTCAAAAAAAATATCTATTTAAATTTTAAAATTCTAAATCAAGATTTTTATAAAAAAAAATTATAAATAATTTTATAAAAATTATAAATAACTTATAAAATATAATAAATAAAATTTTAAAATTTAAATAGGTATTTTTTAGGATTTTTTTTCTTTCTTTTAAAAAACAATTGAACCATGTTTCTTTTTCTTTTTTTTCCCCAATTGAAACATGTTATACTGATATACTTGGGGCCTGTTGGTATTGAAAATCTACCAAATTTATTATTACTTTAATTTAATATTTTAAACTAATATATATATATCAATTTTAGGGTAGTTTTCTCTTCAATTTTGTGTAGTGTGATTTTTTCCCCTCTGGTTGCCTCCAATTAATTGAGTGTTTCTCCCTGAAATGAAATTACTCTTTCGATCAAGTGACAATTTCATATTTCATAGTACTAATAAATTCTTAATTAACGTGGGAAACGACGGTTAAGTACCTCCGGAAAAGGAAAACAAATTAATCTTGCAAAACTGGGGATCAAATGAAGCACGATTACTTGGAGCAGCTGACTAAATTGTGCTGTTAGAGTGTTGGGGACTTCAGAGCGGGCGCATTGAAAGGGAATAACGCCGGCACTGCTGATTATCGATCTCTTCATCGTCAGCTAGTTTCCCAGAAAATGCAGAATCCCAATGATATTCGCAACCTCCCTATTGATATTACATTTTCTCGTCTTCTAGGTAGCGGATTCATCCATAACTTTTTACCCCTCTTCAACTTCATCTTACTGTTTGATTTTCTCTTTGTTGGGTTCGCTGATTTGACTAGACTTGCACTAATTTTCAATTTGGTCGGATTGCAGAGTGGTTGGTTGATCGGAAGAGAATACCCGCGGATTGGCGGAAACGACTGGCGGCGATAAGAGCCCGCATATCAAAGGAATTCTCATATATCCCCAGGGATATTGATCCCTATTTTCAAACCCTTGACCCTGAAGGTTCGTGTATTTGGTGCCATTGGTACTATGGAAATTATTCTTATTTTATTGAATATTGGTATTTTTTGTTTTTATTTTGCTATATATGAGTTGGCTGTTTTTCTCGTGTTCCAAATGTGTTCGCTGATATGAAACAACAAAGTAGATGGAAAGGCAACAGAATGCTTTTGCCGAGGATGAACTAACTTACATGAGATGGAATTAAAAGCAACCTCAAAGCGTTTAGCCGTGTACTGGAAAAAAAAAAGGCAGCTTCAAAGTCCAAAGCCTGTGGCTCAGGCTTGGCATCTTCAGCGATCCCTCTGTTGTATCATGCCATAAAGCTGTTATAACTGTTTTATCATCAAGCGGCTTACCATTTTCAGGGACTAGTTATTTGGAGGCCAGACAGATATATAATATTCTCTTAAAGTCTACTCCAGAAAGCCGGAATATATTTGGCCGGTTGTCTGGTGCTGCTGTAAGATAGTTCTCTTTACACCCCCCCCCCTCCTCTCGCTCTCTAAGATTAACTCCTCAGTCCCCAGCAAGTCCAAGATTACTGTTTTCATGTTAAATTAAATTCGTTTACTTTATAATATATTACTCGGGCAGGGTTCATGGGAAGCAATTGTGCGTTCTTATGAGAAGGATAATGTTTTCCTGGGTGAGGCTGCACAGATTATGGTTCAAAATGTAAACTATGAAATGTAAGCATGAAAACATCATCTTTTTTAATGAATATTATATTTCTTAACTATTTTCATTTACATTTTTTTTTGTGACCGAGTATTTGTTTCAAATATGAAGTCCTTATCAGAGAAAACAGGTGCAAAAGATTCAACAACAGCTAGCAGAACTAGACCGCAAAGAAGCTGATATAAAAAGAAGTGGAGCTATGTCAGCAGCCAAATATGCTGAAGCTTGTCAAGAGCTGGGCTTACAGGTCACAATCATGAATCCTGAAGTCCTTTAGCGATCGTGAAATCAATTTATTTTTTCTTACAAGGAGATAATATAGTTAGATATATTGCAGGGAAAAAATGTTAGATCAGAACTTTTGGAGACGGCAAAATCACTTCCAGGCACATTTAGCAGAATTTTGGAAGTTATAAATACCGACAACATATCTCAGGCAGTGGACTATTATTCCAATTTTGTCAGAGATTCTCACACTGAACGAAATGTAAGGCAAAATAGGCAATCTTTAATATCTTATACATATGCTTTTTTAGCAAAGCTTTTATTTTAGAGATAAGTTCAGGGTTCCTACGGTTCATTTCATACATTAACTTAAATCATAATCATGATTGTAGAAATCTTCAGAAACTGTTCTACAGAACTTGAGGAACATATGAGAACATCCCCCATCGTTAAATGTTTATGTTGGCCCTGAGATTCTTGGTGCTGATGCTGTTAACTTGAGTGAAAATGATGTAAATATTGCAAAAAGTAATGCGGAAGTTGCTGGCCCTGATATTGACTGGGACATTTCTGTGGAGAGTTCACAAATTGATTGGAACATTGGAACTGTGGAAGAAACAGATGATGCGGGTAATGGTTTGGGTCCTTATGAGATCATTAATGCCAGTGATATTGTACAGACTTCACCAACTGATGTAGCAGGCTCCAATTTTACAACATCAAATAAGGAACATGGCTTGGATCTGGATATATCTTGGGATATTAGTGTTGAGGCTCCTCAAGTTGATGTAATTGATGATGTTAGTGCCTCGAACGTGCCATTGGATGATCAGACTTCTTTTCCACACAGCTCAACTAATTTGACCGAGAACAATGAAGAAAGGAGCCAGCTTCTAGACACAGAGTACAGAAATAAGATTCTTGATGGTCTATGAGGTATACATTATATATGCAAACTTGATTAATACTGTTGTTGTTGCTGTTGCAATTATTATTGTTGTTGTTGTTGTTGTTTCAATTTTCTAATTTTGTTCACATGATAGATCTAACACATAACTCTTGCCAGTTTTGCTTGTATTCTTTTTCCCTGTTTTTGCTAGCACAGTCATCCAGCGCATGATGGGCTTGTTAGTTTGATATTGTTGTTTTTATACCGAGATTAAATTTTAAAATTTTTTAATGATATCATATAACATCAGTTGAAAGCATTTTTAACCCAACGGGTCGCTGAGTTGGGGAACGAGGAAACTTTGTCCCTGCAAAATCAAGTCCAGGCAGTTGCTCCCTTTGTCCTGCAACAGTATGCTCCTGATGCCATAGAAACAATGCAATCTGATGTTCACCTAGCAATTTCATTGCTGACAAATAGGAAGACAAGGGATTTGATTTTGATTCTCAACTCCAAAAGGTTGTATTTCATATTTTAAACCTAATAGGTCATGCTCATTTTTATTTATCCCTTTAAATTCAACTACTTTTTGTAGATTATGGCTTCTTATAATTTGTAAAGACCAGCTTTTTTTGCCAAATCTTTTCACATCTCTTTTCTTTAATTTGTTTATGAATTTTCGTATGTGAAATGCTAATTCATGGAGCTAAATCCTGATTTTATTACATTTTAAGCACTATGATAACTAAATAGAGCTGAAATATGATTCCTTGAAAGAGAAAATATTTTATCAAGTTAAAGTTTACTCATTCAATTAGTTTTTCCAACACTGAGGTGGCGGTTTAAACTTAAAAGCACGAATTATTGAAGTGATTGTTTTTCCAAAAAAACAAAAAGGCACACGAACTTATTTTATGTCAAACCGTAGTTGAATAGAGCATATCTAGAAATTTTATTTATCTTTAACAGAACAGAATTAAGAATAAAAAGGTATAATCTTTCACTGTTGATCAACTAGCTAAGTGTGCAGATGATGTTCTGTTGTTTTGTACATGTAGATTCTGGTTTTATCCACTTTACTGATTTTTTATCAGTTGAGCGATTAGTGAATTCAAACTTCAAAGTGCCAGATCAAATGCTCTGCTTAACTTGCTTTTGATCTTTGTGTTAATTCTTTGTGGTACTGGGCTGGAATTCAGATTCTTAGACAGACTAGTGAACTCATTGGTGGAAAAGAAGCATCGTGAAATGAAGTTGAAAGAGGGTTTGAAGGACCTGGCTACCAAACGGATGGAGTTGCAGAACTCTTTATCCTCATTATGGCCAAAGCAAGTGAGTTCCATTGTCATGTGCTTGATCTTTCTTTGATGTCAGTATATTCTAAGGAAGTCACATATTATAGAAATGAAATTGATCGATTGATTTAAGCCCTCCGCCTGTATTATCTAACATTAGATACAATACCTATTGGTAAAGAGTAATATTACAAAGTCATCTTTCTATTTGAAGCTTCAAGGTTTTAGTTATTTTGTTCAAAAATTATCTTAATTATTTATTTCGGCCCTAGACACCCCCACTCCAAAATAAATGGTAAATAAATATAGATGATTACATTTCTGTGTGGAATGCAGGATGGAGCTCTGGCGAAGACAAGGGAGCTGAAGAAACTGTGTGAGGATACACTTTCATCCATTTTTGACGGAAGACCTGTAAATATAATTGGAGAGATTAACGCTCTGCTGTCTGCTGGCCTTGGAGCATGAAGAAGATAGCTTTTCTGAGAACATTATGAAATTTGCTGAAGGAGGATACGTTTTATTGGGCAAAACATTTCTTTCCTGCTTCTACTTAGCATCAAATTCTAGACCATATTGGAGTCCGACGCAAAAAATATAGTACATTCTATCCCGCTTATTGAGAATAAACATGTGTACAGTCTCTTGATGTTACAAATTCGGTCCTTACTGAGCCGGGAATGGGATGTTCAAATTCATTATATTTCAAGGAAATATAATCAAGTTGCTGATGTATTAGCAAAGCAGGGACTGTCCATATCAAGTTTTTTGGGAAGTTGCCCCCCAAGCTTGGAGGCATTAGTAGCCACAGAGAGATTGGGAATTGTTTCCCTATAGTTGTATTATTGTAATTTGGGTTTATCCCTCTCTTATATCAAACAAAATTCTAGACCATGTGAAATCCCCTTTTTGTCTGCTGTTAGTTTTGAACTCTACTGATGCTCATGAGTCATGACAAGGATGGCCAACGATGTATCGTTTAGATCTCATATAACATAAGCGACTGATTTAGATCAAAGGGAAAGTGTTCAGTCGCTTTGATTGGGCAATTAGTACGTGATATATATATATATATAGAGAGAGAGAGAGAACTGTCTTGGAAAAGGAAAAACAGGGAACCTATTGGTTTGAAGTAGGAAGAGAAGGGAGAAAATATTGGTGCGAGCTTCCAACACTAGGCACATGTGGACTAACAAACCTGGGGTTTTCACAGGCTGAATAAAACGAGTTTGCACAAGCAGAATCTGCTATACGTCAACAATCTGTATCTCAGAAGAATTTACACTCTAGAAACAGCTGCATATGTATCAGGCGGAAACGTAGCTGTAAGCGGGGGAACTTGGAAATCGAGTATTGGTTAACGGAAAGACTTGTCAAGTGAATCCAAGTCAGTAATCTCTCCACTCTTGGACATGGACATTTTATGCTTTTAACAGATTATAAGAGAGTCAACCACCTCCGACATTGGTGGTCGGAATTCCTTCACGGGCTGTATGCAGAGGGAGACGATATCTGCATAACGAGAAAGAGCTTTGGTTGTAACTGTCCCTGGAATTCCTGGATCCATCATCTGTCCCAAACTCTCATTGTCATGGATCCTCCATTATGCCCATTTTGCCAGGTATTGTTCCTCCCTTGGCCCTCTAACTGTGTTCAGATACAGTACAGACATCATCATTTAAAAGAAAGAGATTACCCACAGTCAAATAAAAGGAGCTTCTGGAGAAGAACATACTCATCGTAAGGTTTCCTTCCCGTTAGTAATTCCAGAAGCAACACCCCAAAGGTATAGACGTCACTCTGTGTTGCTAATTCCTGGTTCCCCGTGGTCGGGTGCAATCAGCCTGCGTCTTCAGTTGCAAGTTCATAACCCTATTTCCAACAGGTAGTCATTTTGCGAAAACTCCTTATACAACTTAAATGATAAAGCAGCCATGACGAAATGTGATTCTTCTCAACATGAGACTTTTCGGAGCAGGGACTTACTCTGTCTTTGTTGGTCACTAGCACGAGGCGTCAGATTTTCGTCGACAAGGATATTGGCAGCCTTCAAGTTGCCGTGCGCTACAGGAGGGGTGAACGTCGAGTGCAAATAGCTGAAAGAAAGCATTTCCTTATATATAAGCAGGATTTAAGACACTAAATAAATGGCTAGAAAATCACAAAACCAGTATATGATCGGCAAATATTCGAGAACTCACTTCAGAGCCTGAGAAACACCAAGGTCAATAGAGAGACGGAGGGCCCAAGACAAAGGCTCGTATGCGTCACTGTGAAGAGCATCTTCCGGAGTTAAGTTTCTAACATATTCTATAGGTTTAGCTAAAGAAAAAGTGAGATATAATATTATTTGGAGCGTGTTCGACCTTTGAGAAATACTATTTTATTGTGGTTCTAATCGCGGCGCTTGGTGAGATATTTTAGTTTTTAAGTATCTCAGTTTATACCTGAGGATAATTAATAGCTCGTCCTGCCTGGTATTAATATCGTCTAAGAGGAAATGAGATTTCGCTCTACTCTTAGATTATGGATAAATTTAATCCTTTTCTAAAAATTTATATATATATATATATATATAAATAGTTTCTAACATAGTCGTAAACAAGATGCTGCTGCCCGTGCTCCATACAATAACCATTCAGCGCAACGATGTTGAGGTGCCTCAGACGGGAAGTGGTGGAAACGACATCCAAAAACGTTTCCTCTTCGGGAAAGGGAGGCCCGCCATGTTGATATTCTTCAAAGCCCAAGTCTATAAAGAGAAGCATCGATATAAAGACTGAAAGCAGCAATATCAAGTTTTAGTTTTTGAAAGATAGATTAAGATTGTACTTGGCCATTTGGAAACACAGCTCTGTAAACAGGACCCAAAGATCCCTCTCCCGGAAAATTGTCTTCACTGAAGCTGTCCGTAGCTAACTGAAGCTCTCCCACTGAGTAAACTTTTGTCCTTCCTGAGAATCTGCGTCTTCAGGAAAAACTACGACTTGACGTTTCCCCTGTTCTGTTATGGGGCAGGGGAGGCAATCGCCTTGGACCCAAAAGAGATACAGAATTGAATGGCGGGATTGGTGGGCTTCCTTCTGACGTGGGAGGAGGGGTATCTATCACCAAAAAGAGATAAAGGATTAGTATAGAAAAAATGATGAACATGTAAAGACATTTACAGCGGCGTAATTCTGTCACTGCGCAGTAAAGCTTTTAGCTCTTCACTAAGTCGGTACAAAACAGTAGTGGCCTAGTGGAATAAACAAAATTCCTATTAAGAAGAAATTGGTCCTTGAAATGCCAAAAATTAAAATATAATAATTGGCCATTGAATACTGTTAGAAGGTATGCAGGTTTAGCCGTATATTTGGAGCGTGCTTTAAGAATAAATCATCATCTATATGAATTTCTCGAAATATAACCTATGGTTGGAATGATAGGATGAGATTGCAATGAGCTATGGCTGCTTTCTAAGATTTTGAGCCTCTTTTCACTCAATCGATTCAAACGGATTGCAATGAAGAGCGATACAGCTGTAACTATTAGCGTTCCCCCACCAACTATAAAAGCTACTTCTTCAGCACTCATAAGTTTCTTCTTGTGCCCACTTACTTTGCGAGAAGAATGGTTATCGATGGCATTTGCCTGAGTCGTGGGCGGGCGACTAATGTTGTATACAACTGGTGCTCTACCCAAAGGAAAATTCCCGGGAGGAGAATTGGCTTCTACATGGAATTTATTACTTCCGATCCTATTTGGAATTAAAAGAGTAATAATTCAACTCAATATGAGTAACTATTCAACGTCATATGTAACTTCTGAAATGCAAGAGCAAAAGGCAAAGAAAGTAGGAGAATTTCCACTGAGAAGTTGTCACTAACCATAAATTTGGTATGGATTGAAAATGCTGCGGAATAATGCCGCTAAATAGATTACCTTGAATGTTCCTTACAACAGAGACAAGAAGCCAAATAATAGAACAGTGAACAAAAACTTTGAAAATTGTTTTTTATATATTACTTTGAAAATTGTTACAGATAAGATAACTTACAAATCTGTAAGTGGAAGGTCAGCCAGATATGTGACTGATCTAGTGAAGTTATTATTTTGCAAGAACCTGCATGTAAGCACGGTGCTGACAGATTAAACCATCATAATGACAATGATATATTGCGCTCAAGTCTTGCGACAAAGTGAAGCATAAAAAGTTTGAGGAAATAAGAAAGTGAATTTACAATCTGGTAAGGTTTTTCAAGGAACCAAATGAACTGGGTAGATCTCCTGCGAAATATGGCTTACATATGCATGGCTTACATCCGAACAACTTGGCTTACATATGCATGGCGTTTGGGGGTAAGTTAAATGGGATTTCCCACGCTATGTTATTGGAGCTGACATTACTGGGAAACCAGAATAAAGTAAGTGCATTTCAGATCTTCACTTTACTATCCATATAAAGACTTGAAATACCATGTAATTACTCACAGCATCTTCAAATTACGTAGATTATGGAACTGACTCCCAAGATGTCCTGTGAGCTTCAATCCTTGAATTTTGCTGCATGACACGAAGAGACAAAGAAGGGATCACGCTTATAGTCCACTTTACGAAATATAAAAACATCATCTATGTGGAATTGTTGCATTACAGGTGTATGACTGACGACCCAGAACATGCTACTCCTTTCCAAGATTCCTCACAGGGATCTTCAAGATTCCATTTATCCAACAACGGCGGCTGGTTCAATTTCTTGTATAGATCTCGAGAGCTGTGACTGTTTATCCGAAAGTACAAGAAATACAGTTTAATGAAGATGAGGAAAGCCATTAAGAGCGTGATCTAGGAGAAAATAGCCCGCATTTAGTTCAGGGGGAAATGATGGACTCATATAATTGCCCAATGTAATGGATTGTGTAGTTCTTTATCAGGACCTTCATCTAAGTTGTCTTGAATTTATACAAGCATTCTTCCTCTGTTTTGGTTCTTTTCTGAAATGAAACCTATTCGTTCAGTTAAATGCTAACGGGGTCATGGTTTTATAGTACTAACATAAAAGCATAATAAATCTTCAAGCCCAGACCCACCTTATGTAGCATGAAAAATCAGCAAATTGGAACATTAGATATTAGACTAATGAATATGCAACAATTATCTGAATTACCGTCAGCAGGATCAATAGACGCGGAACCCAGGGAAGTCAAAATTCCCCAGAAGACAATGATAATGAGATGCATACAGTGGCACTTGTAAACCATTTTCTCGATAATCAGCGTATTTGTGAAGTATACTCGTTTCTTTCCTGGAAAGAATGCCATTTACAATGCGGAATTAGGCCAGGAAAGAGACGAAAAGAAAAGAAAGAGAAAATGATCTAATTTCATGTATTTCTTACTTTAATGACACTACAGTGAAGTCTAACCATCATCAAACCAATATACGCAAAACAATAGAAAACAGAATCCAAACTCGGAATTTGTTTACCATTACCTCTGTGTTCTCAGTTCCCAAACAGAAATTTTCTGAAGCCGAAGTGCAGTTAACGAAGAATCAGAGCATGAAGGGTCAAGATCGCAACGAAAAAGAAAGAGGAAATAAAAGAAAAAAAGCAAATCCCCCGAGTTTTGGCCTTTAAATTGAGTCTCTGGTAAGATGGGGTCCCACTCAGCCGACTTCGTTATGTTTTGGCGCGAGCTACTAGGGGCTTCTCACGACAAAATATATAATGGGCCTGTATTTAACATTTTAATCTTAATAGGTCCAATTGGAAAACGATCCGAAGTTGATTGGTAAACGGGCCCACGGAGGTTTTAAAAATGTGTCTCTCCGGACTGGGCCCCGGGACGTTCGCTGAAGGAGGCATGAGGGAAGGTGACGAGGAGAGCAAAAACGAAACTCAAGGGGAGGAGCCAACGGTGGTTGGTACCAGTCGGGGACCGAGTCATAAACGACTCGGTATCGTTTAAGTTATCTTGAGTTTGAGTTTTGGTGTATGCAAAAAAATTCTGTTGGGAGATTCACCCACTATAACTAAGTACGTGATGCGGTCAGATCCGGATATAGTTGGAGCAAAACTCCGGTAAATTGGGTGGATAATAAAAAAAAAAAAAAGAAACCCAAGGGGAAGAACAAGATGAAGACTACATGGGGGATCTCTCTCAGTTTCTTCCTTCAGAATCGTTTGGTCCTGTTGAATCTTCCAGAAAGGTATTAATTTCTTTTCGGCCCATGTGTCAGTTGTACTTTTTTATTTTTCCTCGGTTTTTGGAGAAAATTTTATGACTCAAAGCGAGTGAAATATGAAAATATGAATTGGGTAATGCATCTGTTTCTTTGTCTTTGAAGATAGAAATACAATAAAACCTGGGAATGCATAAGCTGGCTAAGTTTCGCTTCCTGGACTACGAAGTTGTATCGTCCATGTTATGAATTTCCTATAACCTCCTTTTTCCCCTGTTCATCAACAGTGTTGGAAGAAGAAAATTATACAAATTTACTTCTTCGAAGAATTTAATAGTCTTGGTGCTGAGCTAAGCTACGGATAGCCAAAGTGATTAAGCTGCCAGAATTGTGATGCTAAAAGCGTATAAATGCTAATAATTTTAATTTTTTATGCCTCGGTGGTTTTGATCCTTTGGCAACACCTAAAAGTTTACTTGTTAAATGTACATCTTTCTGAAATTGCACATATTTAGTGTGACATAGAGTATGGCAATATAGGATCGGATGCGCAAGCTATACTTAGTTAATACTCACTTTGGATAGATTGGTCTCTGTTGAAGAATCCAGCATCATGATTTTGAGAAAAGAAAGCTGAAGCATGAGCAATTTAGAAAATGAACTGTGCCATGTCTGACATGTTTAAAGCACTTACATGGAAATTACATATTTCTTGGTCTTGCAATGTCAGTGTCTATGCTTCTTATATGATAGTTTGCTAACCCAGGCTCTGCGTAATTCTATATAAAGAAAATAATGGGAATGAAAAAAGTGAAAGAAGAAACTTATCTTCTTGTTTGGAGGTAAGTAAAATATGAAAACAAGATCATATCTGGGCTTAGCATCATGTCATAGTTTGACTAGGTCAAGAGAACTGCCAGCACCATACAAAGAAGATAATCCCTTTATTTGATGCAGATCTCTAACAAGAAAACCACAACGATCAACTCTTCCAAAAAGCAGTTGAAAAATCTCACCTGGCAAGAACAAAGAAAACTTGAAAGACAAAAAAAGCAACAAGAAGAAGATGAGCCAACATTAGCAGAAGTGGAAGCTCCGATTCCACAATTAAACATTGGATTTAAGCTGCTCAAACAAATGGGTTATACGCCAGGCTCTGCCCTTGGAAAGGAGTGTTCAGGCAGGGCTGAACCTGTAGGAATTGATATTCGACGGTTATGAGCTGGTATAGGACTAGATGATCCCCCCTAGGAGAAGAGAAAAAGGGAGGAGATGAAGATGGAAAGGAAAAAGAGGAAAGAAGAGGAACTGATGGAAGAATTTGGGTCTAGGAAAAAGTCAGTGGCAGAGTAGGAGAATTATAAGCAATTTCAAGAAGGCAAAGCTGGTTTTGACCAGTTAGAGAATAGGGAAGTTGTACCACAGAAGAATGACGATGAGGAGGAGGGTGACGTTGACGAAGAGGATGAGGAGGAAATAACAAAAGAGGTATGTAACTTCATCCTATATTTTCCAGGTGAACCTTCTTTAAGCTACTTTTGGTTATTGATATCTTATTATATGAGAACAAGTTCCATTTGTTGAGCTTGATGATCAAGCTACACTGGAACATGGGTAATCTTATGACTGAGATGCAGATTTTGTGCCTAGCAATATGTCATCTATAATCTGTTATGATACATATGTATGGAAGGTCGTCTCACTAATATGTCAAGGCTCGGAATTGATTGGGTTCAAAGCGAACTCACTTGATACATGGGGATTGAGATAGGTTGAAGATAGGTTCCAGGCAGATTTTTGGGCTGATTAACAGAATAATTTAAATAAATTGGATTGATTCTGCTTTTATGCTGTCCTCATTTAGTTGCCTGCTTGAGGACTGGATTGATTATTTCTCTTCTTGGTTATTGCTTGTTTTGCTATTTTTCCCACTCAATAATTGTTGCTATTTACATGATATTTTCTTTAAAATCGTAACTTAGTTAATTTTCACCACCCTTGATCTAACTATTTTGATGACGAGAATGTGATATGAATGCAGGATTTACAGGATGTTCTGATGAAACTGGGGGATGAGCACCAGTATTGCCTCTTTTGTGGGTGTGAGGTAAGCAAACGCAAGATTATTTTTATTGTTGTGGCTGTTCAAAAATACAAGAAACTTAAATAATGTGAAGTTGCAACTCAAATTTTAAAACCCAGTCTCTAATTCGTTTATTTGATTGTTTTTTTCTACATTGATCAGTATGAATCGATGCTCTTTTGGCTAACTGCCCTGGGACCAATGAAGATGACCACTAAACTGACAAGTTTCAGATGCGGGCAAGTTCAGACTTTTTTTTGGTTCTATTGTCTCGCAAGTCCCATTATTGCACTGGAGATGGATTAATGAGCCTCCGGTGACTGATCATTCTTCAACGTCCATTCCTGCGCATGCCTATGAAAAGCCAGAGCCTAGAGGCCACCATGTTTGAAGATTACCACTGAGGAATTCGCTTTCCTTGTGGCCGCATCATGGGACAACTTATATACACAGTTTAGGTTTCCACAGGTTGACATGTACATCATGAACATCGTATTACCATTGCACATGCATTTTGAGAGCTATGTTGTAACGTGAACATCGTATTTGTTTGACAAACCGATGGGAATTGTGCCATAGGCTGTCCTCTACACCGGTAATGCGGGTGGTGCTACGTCACTATATATATATAGCAAATTTAATTTAAATATAAATCGCAGCAAAAGACTTGATGTATTTTATCCTCCGAATTACTACTTTAGCATGACTGAAAATCACAAAATGATGCTCGTCTGTTTACATTACCAATGCAAGCAAAATAAAAGTTTCAGTCTGGTTTTTAGCAATAGAACCGGATGGTCTGATGCTCATAAGTGGATCATGTAATCTCATGGAGGTTTAGTTGCAAAATAAAGACCAGAAATCAAAGAAACCATCAGAGTGACCAGGGCATCAGCTGAGAAGACTCATAGGCTTCGAATTGCGGCATCACGAGCTCACCACCAGGAAGTCCACTATTAGACAGTGAAATCTGATTCGCAGCAAGATCAGGGACAACCTCATGATGCAAACAATTGAAAGACGCCGAGGCATTTGAAAGGTGATGGACGGGAGCACCATAAGAAGATGCAGCAAAACACAAGTTGTTCAGCCCAAGAGCTGGTGGTGTGTTTCTGAGGCGACATGTTTGATTTGACAGAAGAGAGAGAGCACAGCTAGTTTCTGCAATTCCAGCGAAGCATTCCCCAAGAGGATTTCTGGAACCAGAGCCTTGCCATGGAGGTGTTGAACTTTGATTGCCTGGAACTTGCTCCATTGATGTTGCAGCTGGCAACTCATTCCTCAGAGTTGGCTTACGGTATGCAGCAAATTCCATCAGAAAACCACCAACTCTGCCCCGGTTATCTATCAATGCAAGTTCCAAATATTTAGATGAATAATGTGCCTTCTTATAAATCTTATTTTATATATTAATTAATATATTAATGTCTAACCAAATAAAGCTGGAGAAAATCTGGCATAGGGAGAGATCAACAAGGAGCTGGGTTGGGGCTTTCGCCTACGTTCATTATGGCCTGCAAGTCGCCTGCGGCAACTTCGTTTTTCTTGATCAAATTCAGTAAGCTGATGGAATCTGGAGAAGGCTATAAGCAACATATTAGCTTTCTGAAATAAATAAAACTTGCTTTAAGATAATACAACTGCTTAACCAGAACATTTTATTTTGAAAAAATTGCCAAACAATAAATAAATAAAAAATATTACTAACAACAATTAGGATATGCTTTATATGGCATACTCGACCAAACAGATAACCAAGCAACCCAGAAAACACCACATAAAACCCATCATCATTTATGATTCTGTAGCTCCAACTACTGCACAGAAGTCAGAAACATGAGCCACTTTAGCATTTATATCACTGAACATAAGATGCTCCATGCCCCAAAAAATCTTGAAGTGCCATCGTCCCGATTTTAATAACATGAATCGGTAAGAACGAATGGGTGAAGCGCATGACATGAGTACAGGAGAAAAGAATAGAAACATTAAAATATCAAAGGAAGACTACAAAACCTGCTGCACTGTTGGCAAAACCTCTGCTCCAGACCAGCGACAATGACTTTAGGGGATTTAGAGTGAAAGCCACAGACTTTATTCCTTGAATAGTAAGCCTTGGAGTCACTCAGATCTACCTTACACCCCTCAACCTCACACCTTGGAGGCTGAGCTCCTTGAACAGTGCCACCCCTTCCCTTCTTCGATGAAGAGGACCGGCCACCGGCGGTGGATTTGGGATGAGCTACGACAGCCTCATCCTCAAAGTAGATTTTGTGGTCAAATTTCAAGGTGTGAAGGCAGTGGGCGGAGGAATTGGACACAGAGGATGAACCCATTTGAGGGATAGAGAAGAGAGAATGGGATTGAACATAGAATGGGGAACAATGGGTTACGTGGGGAAATGGTGGGGGAAAAGCAGAGAACTGACGCCGCGTCATCATAACCCCTCTGCCCCAAAAAGTAAGGATATAGAAAGCACAGAGAGAGAGAGAGAGAGAGAGCATGACGATTGACAAATGGCCAAATGGAGTTGTTTCTTTTCCTTCCTCTATTTGAGAGCTCTGCGTCCTTTCTTGCCCACTCGTACACCCAGCGATTCCAATTCAACCATCGCTATCTTGCTCGTCCTGATTTGTTTGGATTCTGGAACACTTCAAATGCTCTTAGAGTCCTCATAAAATTAAATGTGTGTTTGGATAAAATTTTAAAAATAAATTTATAAAAAAATAAAATTTTAAATAGTTTATTAAAAAAAATTTAAGAAAAGAGATTATAAAAAAATTTAAATAAATAAATATTTAGATAATTATTATAAAAAGAGATTTTATAATTAGAACATTATTAAAAAGAATATATATAAGAGATGAGAGAGAGTAAAAAATATATAAGAGAAGGGAGAGAAGAAAGAGGATGGAAAAGATAGATGAGAGATAAGAGATAGTAGAAAAAATAGAGGAGAGAGGGTGAAAAAGATAGAGAAAAAAATAGAGAGGGTGTAAAAAAAAGTAAAGGTAAAATAATAATTGAGTAGTTAAAAAAGATTTTACTGTTCTAAAAGTTATTCTGATCAGTTTATCTAAAACCATAATTTTAAACTATAGTTTGATTCGGGAATATGTTTAAATAAATATAGCTATTTGTTTTAAAAAAAATTAAATAAAAAAATTAGATTAATTTTTTTTTAAAATTACGATTTTCACGATTTTCAAACAGGCCTGGATATAGTCTCTGGGAAAGGTTTAATACTACTCTAAGGTACTCCATCAAGCATTGAAACTAAATGAATTTTTTAATCACAAGGAGTACATATTGTCAACAGAGAATGAAAATATTTTGTAAGTAACATATCCATCCTCCCTTAAAAATTAAAAATAGAATACGTACAGAAAAAATTGATGCCCTACCAAATTGAGTTGTTACAAAATACGACACTCACTTATTGCTTGTTTTTTAATGGGGTCAATGGCATTAACAGCCATCCCTTATTATTGTACGAGTATTATTTTGTTGCGCAATTCATCAATTGACTGAAATTGGATTTATTGAGAAAAATATTAAATATAAAACGTATTGGGCTTCAACTTTGGACTACCTCTTGGGTCAAACTCAAGAATAGGGCCCGATATTGTTAAGGTTTTGTCCAGTGAATAAAGGAGAATCATATTATGTTCGATCTTTAGATAGTATTACTTTATTATAGTTCTAATCGTAATATTTAAAAAGATATCTTAGCTTCTAGGTGTTTAAGTTTATATTTGAGAGTAATGGACAGCTTACCCTGCCCGATATTAATATCGTTTAAAAAGAAAGAAAATTTCGCCTATTTCTTAAATGAGCCCAATTTTTTTATAAAAATTTATATATAAAAAAAAAAAAAAGGGAGAATCATATGTATGAAGCTGGCGTTACCAACACTCTGAGAATATATGTTCATAATATCCATTCTTGGTGAGATTGTTAAAAGCTGGCAACAAGATTTCCTAATTTTAGGCGTTAGAACATGTTCACTGCCTCCATTAAGCGCCCCAAGATCAGATGTTGTCTCAAACACTTCCGCTCATCATTCATCAACAATTACCATTCCAATTAAAATCTGCATAGGGACACTCACTCCATCTCATGTTCTTACTTCAGATTTTTACTGATATGCACAGATTTGAGCAACGTAAGCAATGGGCATTGCTGACCTGAAATCTCGAGGAAAAGCCTCAGATAATTGAACTATTTCATGATCAAAGGAATTCTATAGACTCTTGCAAAGTTTCTATAGAGATACAGAATGTAGATAGATACTAGTGCTACAGAAAGCAATATGAAGAAGCTTATAAAACTCAGGAAATCAACCCTTTAAAGGAATACAATACAAAAGTTACAACAGATTAAACGAATAGCCATAAACCACTATATGAAGCCTTGTTTGTAGGATTGAATGAATCCATTTCCATCTTGAGAAATCTCCATGGAGGACAAAAACCTCACTTGCAGTCTACTCCGGCTTCAGCAGCACGGCGAGGCTTGTTTTTCCGCCTGCTTCCATTTTGTCGGAACCCAGCAGCCTTTGTTGGATCATCGGAGCCTGACTCGGTTCTGGTGCCATTCTCTTCCTTAGTGGCATCTAATTTCTCTTTGACCTGTACGGACCTCTTCCTTTTCTTCTTATTTTCTGGGGCAAGCTGAGTTTTCATCTCATTGCTGGAAACATTACCATTCAAGTTTTCACCATTCTCTTCAATCTTTTCAGTTGTTTCTACTTCTTCAATCTCATCCTTCAATGGCTTCTGTGGCCTTCCTCTTCTTCTGTATGCAGGAATTCTTTCCTCTTCACCGCTCCCAGGTTCCTCCTGTTTAGAAGTAACCGTCGGCTTCTTCCCCTTTCCTCTGCCTCTACCCATAGTCAAAAATTACCTTTGACGAGATCTACTAAATATGTCAACAGTTATCTGCAAAGACGAAATGATCACTGCTTATAGCACCAAGTGAAGATCAATCTATAAACTGAATGGTAATTATGTCAGTTAAATTAAACCACGGATTTACCTCGGACTTCTCTAATACTTCGGTTGAATTTCACAAATAAAGGGAAACAAGTAATAGAAACAATATGGCAACCTAAATAACATCAAGCAAAACTATTGAAACTAGTTCAGTGGCGATTCTCTGGGTTTGCATCCACTCTTTCTAGATAACTAATCTTCACTGTGGAACATTACAAAAAGCATCTAGCGAGAACCTAAGAGGGGAATGAAGAAAGAATTACGCCTCATTTAGACTCATTCTCCTCAAAAATAAATCGAACCTCATTTAGCGAATTGAATCTGATCGCTAAACAGAGCAAATCATGCTCACTTCATCTGGGCAATCATATGGAGTGACCTAAACTACTACTATTCAATATCAATGCTCAAGAGAAAAAAATGAACAGTACAAAATCACGAGAAATTAAAATTTTAGATTCTCTTTGGTCTAGACATCCGAAAACGTGATTGCCACCTAATCCAAAGTGCAATCTGAGTGAGTATGTATAACTTTTTATCCCCTAAACAAGTAATCACTAAAGATTAACAGTTTTGATCAGTGTCCTAGCTTGCTCTCAGAAAACGAAGAGACAAGAAGATTTATCAAAAATAGAAAAAAAAAATCCATGGAATGAAGACTTCGCATCATATATGAGCAAGAAGCAAGAGACACTAGGAGAAATGAGGCTGACCTGATATCTTCTATCTGCTTTCTGCATCTCAGACACGTCCCATTTTATAAACTCTGACAAGACAAATCCAGGAACTACGTGAACCCCAAAGAAAGTACAGACTTTTCTGCGAATGATTTGAAGTGAGGCATAGCAGTTGCAGCCACTAAAAAATGATAAGAAATTTGATCTGAGATAGAAATACTGAAGATTCAGATCAGGAGCAGATGTGCTAAAATAGAAATAGCAGCCAAAAGATTGAAACTTTATAAGTGCAAGCCGGACTAGGTCTGAGAGTAGTGGCCACAGGGAGCAAGAAAGAAGGCGAAGGAGGAACTAGTTAGAGCCGAAGAAATAAAATGGCGATCAGAATGTATGAAGTGTTTTTTTATTATTATTTTTTTAATGTGCAAAGGTTCCGCTCCCCTTGCAACTTACAATGAAGGGCCTGTTTGCTAAGTTATTAATCTTCAATTTTAAAATGACTTTTAGTCTAAATTTCGATTTGAGAAAATTTTAAAATAAATAAACTTATTTGTCCATAAGTGCTTTTAGACAAAACTATGGTTTAAAACCATGGTTTTGAATAAACTATTTAAAATAGCTTTTTCAACAGTAAAAGCACTTATGGACTATCCAATTACTATCTTACCCCTACTTTTTCTTACACCCTCTCTCCTCTCTCATACTTTTTCTTACACCCTCTCTCCTCTCTCCTACTTTTTTCTTACACCCTCTCTCCTTTCTCCTCTCTTCCTTCTCTCCTCTCTCTTCTCTTTTCTCTAACTCCCTCCTCTCTCTTACTTTAAATCAAATCATACCATTTTTAGTAATTTACCACCATAAAAAGTCATTTTAAAAATAACTATCCAAACACCTATTTACTCAAAACCACTTTTTTTCCATAAACTCTTCTCCAAAAGTCTTTTTCCATAAGTTGTCTATAAACCCTTTTTTTCTATAATTTTTTTTTTAAAATCCTTTCCAGCCCTAAAATAAAACACAAAAGCGATAACGTTGCGTGGGTCATTAATATGCAGCAATGTGTGTATTTATACCACACACATATTACAACTGTTCCGTTAAAAAATGGGAGAAAAACAAAAATGAAAAATCAGAGCGATGCTTATAAACTTATAATTATAATGATATTAGTGATTCGGTAACGATTTTTAAGAGTAAAAGTCAATAAATGATTGTAAAAGAAATAACTAGAAAAAAATACTAAAAAATGATTATTTAAAATTTAAAAGGATAAAAAAACTCATGGATTTGAAAAAAGAGAGATTAGACAGGAGGCTCAATCTGTCATTTTTAAATTACTGTGCACAGTTGCAAATACTATTATGGGAGTTGTAAATATCATTAGCAGAGTTGTAAATACCATTATAGGAATTCAAATACAACTAGCAGAGTTGTAAATACCATTGAAAAAGTTACAAATACCATTACAAGAGTTGTAAATACCATTGACAGAGTTGTAAAAAGTATAATTTCGTTTTTTATTTACAACTCTGCCAATGGTATTTGCAACTCTCATAATGGTATTTATAACTCCTATAATGGTATTTACAATTGTGCACAGTAATTTCTAAATGACAGATTGGGCCTCCTGTCCAATCTATATTTTTTCAAATTCATAGACATTTTTATCTTTTTAAATTTTAAATAGTCTTTTTATCATTTTCCCAAATAACTATTGCCTGCAATATTAGTCAAAAGAAAGCATTATATAAATCTCGTAAAATAAGATTCCAAACCGTTGTGCAGAAAGAAAGAAAGAAAAAGCTAGATTGCACTATCTCCTAATACTCTCCAATCCTAGACTGGGCGGCCTACATTTCCCATTGCATTTGAACATTTTCAAATCTAGAGCCACTTGTTTTTCCATTATTAGATTATTCATTATCACGACACAAACAGCACTCAGCCCACCAACAGCATTCTATCAAGATTACAATGCTGCCTTACTGTAGCAATTCGAATGATTGTCTCTGCTAAATATTTCTTAAAATCATTTGTCCACAAATAGCTGGTTACGAAAAATTTATCTCCAACCATAATTTACTCATCTGCTTGGTTCTCAATAGCTCCATTTCAGATTTTCACGAAACAAGAAACTTCTTGCTTTCCCACAAATCTTTATTGTACAGTATGCAGTCTACTAAAACTAAAATTCAAACTAGAAAATTGACCTAAGCGGATCCTGCGGTTGCCTGATAAGAACAATTTGCATCTAAAACATTCACAAAAAAGATATCTAGTAATTTAATTTAGCATCATGCATCCCATTACAAGTTATATTAAAAAGTACACAGAACACCGCCTCTTGACTTCGGTTTGCCAATGAAATCTACATCCACCATCCACTATCGCTACGCCGATATCCAAATACCCGGGGATAAATAAAAAAAGGACTTCTAAAGATAGAGACAAAGGAAAGCATGACATAATAAATAATGATTTAACTGGTGCTACAGGGGAACAAGACAAGGCAAGGCAAGGCAAGGCAAGGAGATGAAGAATCAATATCACCATGTTTATTTGAATTTAGTTATTCCTTAGGATAGTAATATGGGTAGTTATTCATTCCAACAGGCGTAGTTGACTTGCCAGAAACTGGAGGATAAGAAACTTGGCCTTGTGTAGGATAAGGAGCAGGTGCGGTGGGAGGACTTGGATAAGAATGTGCAGGGTATGATGCTACGGTCTGAGGGTAATTGTAGCCAAATTGGGGATTGCTAATATGTGTTTTGACATGCTGCATCTGCACATATCCAGGAGCCATTGGTAAGGTTGTCATTGGAATCCCTGATGGCTGCCCTGTTTTACCCTTGTGGGAATCCGCATATTTTACAATTATATTCCTCCCCTGCAACCACAGAATGCAATGTGCAATAGCTTCAGCACAACTCCTGAGGCAAATTAATGCTATGATAAGAACTTTGATTACTTAGGTTATAGCCTGGAAGTGCTACTAAATTACAGTTCAAAGCATTATGAATAACAGTTAATGTGATCAGAGGCCCCACAGCGTCAATCAAACATGGATGAAAGCATTAATCTTCTCTACCACATATGCTTTCGTAATTTAGATTCATTTATTGATGTAACTTTTTTCACTCAATGATCTTTCTAGCTTTCATGCTGGAACCCCAAGCCATTCTTCTTTTAGCATACCAGCAATCAGGTCCAATGATCAAACCACAACTAAAATAAAAATTTAAGTGTTTGCATACCCCAAGAGCCTTTTCTGGATCATCTATGGCCTTCTTTGCAGCTTCTGCCGTCTTGTATGTCACGAAGCCAAAACCACTACAAATCAAGGTAAGATTGGCGGGTTAAAGGAAAAAATCAGGTACTTTAGTAACTACGAAGAAACCAAAGACAATAAAATATCATATTAGGGAGAAAAATTTTCCACTCTTACCGAGATTCATTTGTATCCTTGTCATATGCAACTGAGCCTTCCTCTATTTCACCATGCCTCCCAAAAAAGCTAAGTAACATTTCACTACTGACTTCTGGTGATAAGCTTCCAATGTACAGCTTCCTCAGGGAAAGATCAGGGGCATTACTTGCTCCACTTAGGCCCTCAGCAGCTAGATTACAGACAGCCAACCTGCCCTGAGAGTTAGAAAGCCCTAAAATCAACTGAGGGAATGTGGCAAAGAAGACGACAGACAGCAAGTAAATTTTAGATTACCAAAAAAAAAAAGACAATGGCATCTAAACAATGTCTTAGGAGGCATTAGATCAACGATAGACCATCAGTGAATTTCATTTTAAAGCTATACACTTTGTTCTCCTTTGTTTCACAAAATGCCACTTTGTCCACATGTTCCACTACGCATATCTGCTAAATGAGGAAAAACAGAAAAAGGTGGATACACATGCGAGTTTTTAAACTGAAATATGTGACAATCAAAACAGCAAGGTGACGCTTAGTGATACTGTGAAAATAAAGAGAAAGTGAGTGAATCAAAGGTGAATTATCTGTTATTTGACTCCTGAAAGTAAGGCATTAACTTCTCAACACAATGTCCTACTTTCAGATGGCATGGTTAGATTTGTTTTGAAAAACAAATGTTTCATTTCAGGAAGGTGAGGAGCTAATAAGCTCGAGGAGGAAGAGTATGTAAAGATGGTATTTTCCTCATAAAAATGTAGATTCATGCACTAACTCATAAGAGAGGCCTAAATTCAGAGCAATATAATGGGCTTAAGCTTACATCAATTAACTTGCTTGGTGCTCTCAATGCACGATGAGTTGATTCCATATGTTTGTAAGTGATGAAACCATAACCACGGGATTTTCCTGTTGCTTTATCATAGATAACAGCCCCTTCCTCAATTTCTCCATGTTCTTGAAATGCCTGGAAGAAAATATAAATCTAAGATGTAATCTATAAAAGAAGGAAGACTTCAATTTTTAAAACCAAAGACGGTTGCAGCTCAAGAGAGGGTGCAAAAATGAAAAAAGGAAAGATATGCCATCCCATCATTAAATCATCTTGGGCTTGTTCCTCATGACACGCGACAAACACAAGCATGGCACACTAAACACAATCAACAATCAGCAATGCACTCACAGCACACAAGGTTTCCGAACTGGTATTCCAGGCCAAGCCACGAACAAAAAGCTTTCGATGGACAGGATCTGCACTTGCTATACTTTTTATTTCTTCTGCAATTGAAGGATATTGGGACCCTCTTTATGCCTCAACATGCAAACAAACACATGTGCACACGGTCAATCACTCAGCACACAATTGGGAGCAATACTTTTATGGCCCATTTTCAATGAATACACGTGCAGTCATGCAGAGTGCATGCACCACGCACTAGTTATTCAGAGATCACAAATAGCAAAGGCAAGGGAACTAGGATCACGAGTGCATATCATATCCATCCAAATATATAAAGCCATAAATGCAATCGCAGCGGCCTCAGACATTAAATGAAACTAATCTCAAGCCGCAACGTATTTATGCTGCACTCAGTAACTTTTGGTCGCAATAACCGTTTATAGTAGCATGTTGTTACACAAAAACAATATTTAACAACTTCAAAATAAAATATTGTGAGTTGCACGGTGGCTGAACTAGCAACAACCAAGGCTTAGGACGACGCCAGTTTAGTGCTTAATATAATTCAAATAAAATGTTGTGGAACTTCAATAAGATTCGAGAGTCGACGTCAACAATGAATCGGCAGAGATGTTAATTCAGAAAGCATGTGGCGCGAGCGTGCGTGTATGACAACTCGATTGTAATCCTAACGCTAACGAACAATCTGGCAGGTAAGCTCCGGAAATGGGTTCAAGTTCAATAGAATCTAACAACATGCCTACGATTAGAAAGTCAGTTGAATTAAACAAAAAAGAAGAAGTAGAAGATATTAGAGCACTGAATCCAGAAGTTGGTGAAGATAATAAAGCCAGAAGTTGGTAAGTAGGAAACATACAGTTTAGCGAGAAGATCAACAAGCTGGGGCTTGGCCAGCGGGTCAAGGAGAAAGCGAAGCTCTTCCTTTGAAGAAGCATCGCCGTTGCCGGCCTCTTCTAGCTTTCTCTTTTTGAAATCATCCATCTCGGCGTCGGTTCCTCCTCTCCGCTCTACCTATCTTCAGTAATCTGAGAGACAGCGAAATCGAGCACGCACCGCACCGCATTAGGGCTTGCCTTTTACGGGTCCAACTCGGCTTCTAAAGCCCAACTCTTTCCGGCGGATCTTTTCTTATCTAATTGTTTTTTATATAATTTTTAAGGCACATTTTAATTTTAATACTATTATTATAAAACAATGATCATGTATAATTGTATATTTCTTGACGTGTTTATTTATTATATACATGCGCGAGCCCCTTTAATAATAAGTATACAGATGGTATTATCTTAATTGCGGGCAAAAAAAATATCTTATCTTAAATTTTAAAAAAAAATTACAGCATTTTAAGTCTTTTGCTTTAGGATAATGAAATTGAACGAGTGTTTCACTAAGTAATTAATAATGTCTTTGTCCACAAAGAAAAGGCAATAATTTTAGAGTTATATAACACTTAATATCTTTATCTTATCTCTCATGTGTGTTCAGTATCGTAATCTTATTTTTTGTACAAATTTATCTTTAATCTTTTTAATTTAGTATAATTTTACATATAATTTTATTTCTCAAGTATCAAGAATTATACCAGATTAAAAATATTATAAGTAAAATTTTACTACAAATAAGATTAAGATATTTGACATATATGAAAAATAAGATTAGGATATTATGTACTATATAACTTATAATTTTATAAAAAAAAAAAGTAATAAAGCTTAATCCAAGATTGCTCATTTGTTTTTCGCTGATGATTTATTTATTTTGTAGAAGCTAATATTGATCAAGGAGGTGATTAAAAATTGTCTCAAGTGATTTTGTGATGCTTCGGGACAAAAAGTCAACCAGAGCAAAACCGAAATGTTATTTTCCAATAATGTAAATCACAACCCAGCTGAGGGGTATTTAGCTTAACTAAAGAGGGGAGAGATTTTATTGGACAAAAAAAGAGAAAGAAAAAAATTTTAATATTACCTAATTTAGATTAATTAAAAAAAAGGGAGAGAATAAACTATATTATTATATAAATAATTATGAGATATAAAAAATATATTTTAAAGATATTAAAAAAATATGATAGATATAATAGTTAAAATAAAATAAAAAATTAATTTAGGGGTGGGTTAGGAGGAAAGGGAAGGAAGGAAAATCCTCCTAAAAATTTGTGTGAAATCCTTCTCTTTAAATCCTTCTCTTCCCATACCTTCCCTTCCAAATCTCTACATTAGGATTCCCTCAAACTGCTGAGCTAGGGAGGTACTCGGGGGTTCCGCTGCATCATGATAAAGTATCCAACAAAACATACCAATATATTATTGACAGAATCAAAAGTCGTCTCAACAGTTGGAAGATCAACAGCTTATCGTTCACCAGAAGTGAGACCCTTATGAACTCTGTTACTAATGTTATGCCCACCCATGTTATGCAAACTGCCTATATCCCGGATAGCACTTGTAACTTAATTGAGAGGCAAGCTAGGGATTTTCTTTGGGGTTCTTCAGTTGAGAAACGGAGAATGCATCATGTATCTTGTGAGAGATTGCATTGAGAAGCAAATAGGAGGCTTAGGCATGAGGCATATTAAACAACAAAACCGTGCCTTTGTGATGAAACTTGGCCGGGGTTTAGTTTCTAAACGGGATTCTCTGGGTCAAGGTGATTCGAAGTAAGTATGGTTGTGGAAATGATCTTATCCCTCAAATAAATCTTAAGAAACCAGGCTCAAACCCGTGGAGGGGGATAAAAAACAACTGGTGCCATGTTGATTCAGGTTTGCAGCAAGTGAGGGACAGACATAGGCAAACTAGCGTCCGTTGGAAGGGGTATAAGAGTGATTATTCACTGTTAAGTCCGCTTATGCCATGCTTAATCACCATCAAGATTTTTCTGATAGCCGCTGGAAAAGCATTTGGAAGTTGAAGACACCCCAAAGGTGCAAAATTTTTGCTTGGATGTTATTCCATGAAACGCTTGTCACGAACAAAAGAAAATTGAAATGTGGCCTTCATAATAGCGGCCTTTGTGATCGGTGCCAACAAGGCGTGGAAGATGAAATACATGCGTTGCATGATTGCCCTGGGATCCCGTCTATCTGGCTCTCGCTGATTAAACCAGATTTTGCTACAGATTTCTTTGCTAGCAACTTACAAGATTGGCTTCGCCTGAATATGAGAAAGAAAGTTGGGCATGTCGAAACGGAATGGAACAATTTCTTTGTTACCCTTTACTGGCTTATTTGGAGGATTAGGAATGAGTTTACTCACTCTAACACTGTCGCCAATATGGATGCACTCCCGGTGACGATCCTGAAAAGTGATTATTCGGAAGCTGTACATCTTGTCACCGGCGGCGAAAGCGAACTTCATGAGGACTGGGACGTGATTCGTGAAATCCGAAATATGATCACCTGGGAACGGAAGGTTGGATTTCGTGCCATCAACAGAGATGATAATCAGATGGCGGACGCTCTTGCGAAGTTGGGCATGAATGATGCCCGAGGTCTTCAAATTCGGAGCTCTAGCACAATACGACAAATGATCCTCTCGACAACAATTAGTTGTTTTTTCCTTTTCGAGCCTATCAAAAATAAATAAATCTTACTATATGGTTAAAATAATAAATTTGATAAAATATATGAATTGAGCCTTAATTTCTTGAAACCCGATAGCCTCGCCCACTCGCACCACTGATCAACATTATTATCATGCCTTGGAAGTATTTGTGAAAATGTCTAGGAAAACCTGCAAACATCACTTGACTACAATTTTGACAAAGTCAAATGAACCTTGCAAAAGTTTAAGTGGATGATTGCTATAAATAAAAATGAGAAGCTGGGAGTTGACTTGTCGAAAAATTGAGATACAACATGTGCTCAAATAGAAGGAAACAACACAGCAGCACCGTACTGTAATGACGCAAAATTTCTCCATCTGAAAATTACATTCACGATTTTTCCTACTTCCTTTCTTCATTTCTGTTTCCGGGTAAATGAAACAAAGGCTTTACAATGCTTCTGGTTTCAAAATCGCCTGGTGTGGATTCTCTGTTCTGCTGCTTACAATGAGTAAGCTTTTTTATGGAGGACTGCAACTGCTTATCCCCACACACCTAACTTATCTTGGAATGGAAGAAAGAATTTCCAGACCCTTCAGAAGTTGATAATTCAAAAACTTTATGATTATTTGATCTATCGCTATTATTATCATTGGCTGTGCTGGTCAAATTCTGAGTATTCTTGAGGCTATCACTCGTCTTTTGCTGCTGATCAAACATCATCTTCAGCTGCCTCCCCTGTTCCTCAATTCTCAACTGCAACTTTCTCTGAATCTGAGTTTCCAAATCCAAATTCGAAACGAGAAAAGAGAAAATGAAAATCAGCAGTTAAAAGAATGATAGCATTGATAGATGTACGTACCTCTAGCTGTTCATGAAGGCGCCTTTGGACATCTAATTGCAGCTGAAGTGCCTCTCTTAACGGCAAACCACTGCAAATGATGAAGAACAGAGATTTTAGTTAATGGATTATGCAGCAACATCACTTCAAGTAGATATGAGAAGAACCAAGAAGCTTAATGCAACAACTAAATTATGAGATAAGTGGCATTACGTTTTGGTGTCAAGATGATGGTGCGCATCTTCTACATTGGATCTTTTATCAGACTTTCCTGCATCAGGAATCAGTTTATTGAGATCCTATATGGTGATTTCAAAGAGAATAAGAAACAACATATGCATAGAAGATTATGGATAACTTAGGAGTAAAGAAAATGGTAGCAGAAAAATCAGTCATATCCAAAAAGTGGATATTAATCTCATCATCTGTAATTTACAAGACAAAAATTTCTGACATATTCATGATACAAAAACCAAAATCATTTCTTCTGCGGAGGCAACATCCTGTACCACAAATCTGACCACCCTTTTGTTAAATGTACATGACATAGAAGAGAATCATGCTATGAAATTAATTACCTTGAGCTGAGTCTGGCATGTATTTTGCAATTCTGTATTTCTGCAAGATGAAAATATGCTTCGTTGACTAGTATTGTAATAGTAAAAGAAACAAGGAACATGGAAGAAAGGGCAAACCTGCAAATGGCTCTTCACATGGAAGATGGTCAATCCATCGGAGTCCATCAGCTTTAATATAGCTTTTGGTGTCGCTTCTATAATCAACCAGAAATAAAAGGAGACAGTCAGATATAAATATCAGTTTCCTTCACATGGATATTTACTGCAATTTACTTACTTTCAGCACCTCCAAGGCGATTCACACACTCAACAAACTTCTCATGAAGATTCTGGTTCCACCTAATACGAGTTTTGCTTGAGACCGTTGTCCCATTGGAATTCTGATTGCCAGAAACAGCTGGCACACTCGCTTCTGATGTAAGTGGTGGAGACAGCTTATTGTCTTGCTGAGAAGAGAAACTCATCTGATCAACATGTAAATTATATGAGCCAAGACCAACCTGCAGAAATACGCAATAACATGAAGGAACAAACAAACAAACAAGCAACCGCTCAACAAAAATAAACAAGGAGTTGAATTTAGTTTGCAAAATCACTTGCCGTATGATCCTGATTTCCCATATAAGGAGAGTTCATATTAACTGAGGCAGAATCGTTAATAAACAAGCTGTGTTGTTGAAAAGGAAGAAACTTGGTGGTGGGCAAACTCCCATAAGAAAATTTATTGGATTTCTCAGGGGATTTCATTGAGTATTGGTTACTCCTCAATGGAGATTTCATCACCATTGCTTGCAGGGTATTATTGGACGATTCGAAGCTGGGATCAGACTGATAAAGAGGGAAATCCAAGTCGTTAAGCTTGGAGAACTGAGAGGTCAAAGAGGGATTACCAAGCTGGGATTCATATTGCTGAACCTGAAACCCCATGCATCGTTCTGTGGCGTAGAAAGCAGAAGCTGGAGATTCAAAACGGCTCATGATGGTGGCGGAGGATTTTGCAGGGCCGCCTTGGTTTGGTGGTGGTGGTGGTGGTTGTTGTTGGGCTCCTCCTCCAGCGAGCGTTTGGCTGCAACTTCCCATATTCCAGGCCTGATTGATATCCATGTCTTTTCAATAACTAATACCAAATTGGAGCGTATGGCATAAAATTCTGTGTGTTGCATTATTACAGAAGGCTTCAGCTTCAGGTATAAGACTTGAATCTAGCTGTCGAAATGCTAACATACAAGCACTAGGCCACATAATTTAATCTCTTAATAATTTATAAAAGGACTGCAAAATTAGGAATGAACGATTCTCGATTGATATTGTCAAAGCATAAAAAACCAAGGAAAACAAGAAAGGTTTTTGTCTAACGTTGTCCTCACGTGAAATTTACACGAAATGCGAGAGAATCAGAAAAACTTTTAAAAATATATAGGAAAGATGCATGAATCTCAAATCTGGAGGTTGAAAATTACTATTTCCAATTGATCGCCTTAATATTGGAGAATATTGGTATGGGCATCTATAGTGTAATAATTAAATGTTAGATAAGATGCCGGCATAAATTCACTCAAACAAACAGATCTGCAATTATTCTTGTAATGGATATGGTTTACACATAGATAACCAGACATTTCGTTATAAAAAAACAAAGAAAATAGGAAAAAAATAATTAATAATCAACAAGTTAAAGCAGATGAGATCTTATACGAAGGAACGAAGAGAATATAAAACTAGATAACAAAATTATTGGAGTAAAAATATTAAGGGCTAGCTGGTTTAATGGCGCAAAACTTCAGATGATCGACGTGTCATGAGAATTGCTTTGGAAGTTCCGGAGGGAAATAGCTAATGAATATTTTAATATAATTAACGAGCATAGAGGTGACGAGGATAATGAAAATCAATGATATGATAAATGGGGGAAAAAAAGCTAATGGAGTATCATCTGTTAACAAGATGCAAGAAAATACAGATAATTTATTCAGGAGCAGTCTAGACGTCGCTATCAGAATTGATAGAATAATGAAGCTAATTAATTAACGTGATTACTGATTAGCGTTGAATTTAGATGCGGGAAGCAAGATTTCTCTGTAAAATATCAGACTCCTCCTAAAGCCGACAACGAATTATCCAATGCTCATCCTATTAAATTTTGATGATCAGGTTGCCTTAATTATTTCTGGCGAGAAAAATGGATAAAAATCATCTTATAATTATACTAAATAAGAAGACACACGTATACGCCGCAGCTAGTCTTTTTCTCTTTATTTTACTTTAATAAGTAGACGTATCTCTTGTTCAAGGTACTATTTAATATTAAATATAAATATTTTTTTAATAAAAATTTAAATATTAATTTATGAGATGAACCTTTTTTGTTAACCTGCAACCAACGAGTCTTGGTATAATATCTAGTGTCAACAAGTTTTGATGAAAGAGAGGGATAAAAAGGGGGGAAAATGGAATATGGGTAATTAAACGAAATTTCCGGTTGTAATTGAGTCGTAACTCTTTGAGTGTGTGTGTCTTAGCCAGTTGTGTATAGGTATCAGCAATAATGTGGGAGAGAAGGTTCGGAGTGGACTTTAAATGGCATCCAAATTCTCAGGGGACAGTGATATTTAGATGTACTGTGAATTTATATTGATCGCTAGCCTTAACGTATATAAAAAAATTTTGTTAGGAGACTTACCTACTATAGTCAGGTGCATGATACGGGTCAAATCTAGATATAGTCAGAATAAAACTCCGATGAACTGAGTGGTCAACTAAAAAAAATAATGATCGCTAGCTGATCATGAGATGTGGAGGTTTGACTAAGGTCGGTTGTTTTCTCCATGTATTTTCATATTATAATCAAAGTGAACATCGCTATATATATATATGCGCTCCTTTTTCCACATATAGAAACCCAGACATGTGACGATGCAGCTTTCAAGATTACTACATATGTGCGTTCATGTCTCATGGAGGACGATGGATGCTACGATTAGTTTTGTCATTTATTTTGTTCTTTCAAATTTTATATATTTCTGGCAAGCATTGATCTGGACGTCGAATAATTAAAAATACAAAAAGAAATCAACAGTGTAGCATATATGTGTGTGTGTGCATATAGACACAACCAATATCTGCTAGAGTCGGCAAGAACGGCATGAACACATTGACTAGATGGCGATAAGATTAACATGAGACAGGACCAGGGATGAATGAGAATAAACTAATTAATGAAGTTTGATTATTGCTTGTCGCCGCATATAATGTTGGAATCTACAACTAAACTTGACGCCTACACCCTCCAAAGGACAGTTTTAGATTGGTCTCGCCCCTCCCCTTTCTCTTCTGGGAATTCCTTTCTTTGAATAATATAGTTTATGTATATTTGTTTGACAAAGACGTCCTGCAACTATAAGCTCGTGTCACTGCCGATCCTATAATGTTGTACTTCTCATATTTGGAACGGATTTGTAAAACGAGGTTACAATGTAAAAGTGTGATTGCGTTTAATTACCTCTCTTTCAAGCAAAGTTTTTGTGTTTAAATATGATTTTAATAAAAAATAGCTTCTGCAAAAGATAAAGATAGAGAAGAAAGAATTGACTTTATAAAAAAACTACGGTTTTAACCTTAAAATTATAGTTTTGATATTTATAAAGTGTTGAGATAATATTTTTTAAAATAATTATTTTAAGAAGTATTCAAGCGCACCTTATATCAATTTTATTTTACTCTTGTCCAGCAGGGATTACGATTCATTCTTAATTAACTCTTCTTTCAAGTTCTTCACAACTTTTTTTAAAGTTTATTCCACACATATTCTAATAATGGAAGTAAATTTTCTTTTTAGTCTTTTGTTGACCAAAAAGGTGAATTACAAGTTCAGCATGGTTCTAAAACTGTGATATTGGTAAAAAAAATTTGTTGCCCACAAGCTTTGCCCCGACTACATCCGAATCTGACCCGCGTCACGCACCTGGCTATAGTGGGTGAGTCTCCCAACGAAATTTTTTTATATACACTAAGGCTCAAACTCGAGACCTCGTTTAAGTGATATAGAGTTGTTTATCACTCGGACCAACTCCCAATTGGTTGTGATATTGGTAATGATGAGCGAGAAAAATACTATTTCTGGTTGGGCTATTGTACTTAGGATGATCCATCACTTGTTGGATTGTTTGGGCCTTCCAGTAAAAAAGTTCCAACGTTTTGAATTCCTTGTGCAAGGAAAGGTCCACTTCGCATTACATTATTTTAGGGAAAAAAAAAACTCTCGGCCTAATTAGGCGGAAAGCTATACTACTAACATTTGATTACTTTATTAAAATGAATATACTATAAATCGACTACAATCAGTGTGTCCTAATTTTATCCGATTATGTTAATCCCAGACAGCCAATATTAATTAGTTAAACCAAGTGGATCTTGTCTCAATCACATGGTCAGTCAACTTTCCCCCAACATGTGCTGAAAAGTAATTAATGATACCGTCGTGGTGCTTAATTATTCATTATAATCTTATTGACAAAAGTTCAGGTCGAGCTGGCATCTTTATCTAATTCGATTCACACCCATTGGCCCAATTTTATCCAGCATCATTATATTGTCCAGAGAAGAAAAAAAACATAAGATCGCACCTATCTATCTTGGGCAGATTTGTATGGACACTTGTCATCAAAATAAAATTAGAATAGAAGGGGCTTTCATTTAAATCATCATGCGCTTTATATATATAGGAACAAAGATATTTGTTTGATATTTTGTTGCCACGTGTATATATATGATTGGATCAACATGTATTGACTGAAGCTCCAGTGTTGGTGTAGAAATCAGAAATGGAAGATAGTTTAGAATGAGTTGATTGAAGAAGAAAGGAGGAGGCAGGAATACGACGTCGTCCCAATCATTGATCTATAAAGAGCGATGTTTTTGTAGTTACTTCCAAATATCAACATCAACTCTTCCAAGCTTCAAACCTTTTTGCCACACAACAACGAATAACAAAGTTCAAGCCTTCACGTGTGATCGATCAGGTGGCAACTCTATGAGGTCTCAATGTATCTGTTATCTCCTGCATTGAAATATGTTATTACACATTGTCCTCTTGTTGTGAAGCTTTTAGATGATTACATTCTTTACTTATACCTCATAGTAATTTTTCATAAGAATTTATTACTTCTTAAAAATGGTTTAACTTCCACCGTGCTGTTCAGACATCAAAGCAATGAATGAAAAGGATAGTGCAATCATAAAATTATATGCTGATGCATGCTCATGATCAATCTTATGCAACTTTCATGCTCTCAAAATGAAGGAAATCTATAAACATTTCCTATTATACGCTCTCTATTAGCCTAAGCCATGGAGTCCTCCAACAACTGCAGACACTTTTACAGCTCGAGCAATATCTTTATATGACATCAAAAGGCCTAATAGCTTAAGTGTGTGATCGGCTTATAGTATAAGGAAATCACGTCTCCTTCATCATTTGTAAGCAAAATAAAGCTCACTCTTCTCTACCCTTTACTGGACTAGCTATGTAAAGCAAAGCTTGCGACTGACTTGTTCAAGGCATATTTGAGTCTACGTCATTTGATATATAACCGAGGGAAATGACTTCAAGTCGTTCAAAATTTGTCACAGGTAAAGATGTGCAGTCAAGCCACGTGATGGCCTTTAGGTCTTTGTTAGTTTTTTTTTTTTTTTTGGTTCAGTGAACTGGAAAACCGACCTTTTCTGAATTGAATTGTATTGCTCCACAAGTTACAAATACTAAGTGTACATTTTGTTGCGTTCTCCTTATATATTGTTCTAATTTCCTGGAATCAATCAGAAAGGAGAAAGACATATATTTAGAGAAAGTTAAGAATCATGTGAAAATATGAATTCAAATGTTTAAAGGAAGAGGGAGAGTTTATTATTTGAAGATATGAATTCCAGTCTAGGATACCCCTCATGATTCCTAAACAGAATATTTTCTTTTTTAGATAAAGAAAATTAAAGCGGAGGAAAAAAACTAGAATTTGCCTAACAACGTAACACGAACCAAAAGTTAGAGATGCAGAATTTCATGGGACTTTCCTTGACATTGACAGGAGATGCTGAGGGAATATATTAAAGGATTTATTCCTATCATGAGAGGGGATCGATTTTTGCAGATTTTGCAGCCGCAACCTCATTGGAATTCTTGTAATTACGAGAGAATTGTTAAGGACGCTTGGTGTCAAAGAGCCAAACTGAATTAAGCTAAACGTGAGGGGTTGTTAAAAAAAACTGTTTTCAACTTATTTCTGTGATGAGTCTGTCAATTAAAATCAGTTGAAAACATATTTTCCTTCAATAGTCCATTGTGTTTAAATTAAAATTCTCATATAATAATTCTCTCGTATGGTTTAACCAACAAAATCATTCTTGTTTTGTTAAATTTGAACAAATGAGCCCCTAAAATTTTATGTTTTTTTTATTAAAAACAATCAAATACGATAATTTAACAATTTAAATAGCTACAGAAAAATCTTGCGCGCGCGCACACAGAGAAATGTTTCGTTTTCGTTTGCATAAATGGTGATTACATAGAAAAACGTGGGTGTGGCCCCTCATTTGAACCTTTATGAGTAGGGGTGTATAAGATGCCCATAGCCCAGTGAGTCAGCCTAAGCCCGTATAAAAAATGCCCTGTCCAGCCCAATACCCAATGTAAAATGGGCAATTTCGGGCAGGGGTTGCTGTCCTGCCCAGTTAGTTACTTTTTTACATATCAAAATTTATAGATTATATTATTTCACATAGAACAAATATAATGGATATTGGTGACTAAATAGTAATTTTATAAATATGAGTAGTCAAGTAGATAATTGCATCATTTAAAATTTATAACTAAATTGATTTCTTTCTTTATTTTTTTTTTATTTTGGTAACCATCATATTTTTTTTCCAGATGTTTCATCTTTGTCAATTTTGGGGAGATTGATGTAAAGTTGTAATTGCAAATTACTTAGACTTCAAAGCTTTTTTTTATATGCAATATATTTCAAAACTTTAATTACTATCTTTTTATTACCTTATTCTTAGTAAATTATAGATATTATTTAACTCTTAAAGACATATGAATATGGTATTATTTTATAAGTTCATAATTGTAGATTTTTCTCACAATATAAGCAAGGTATCACGATTTGGGCATGCCCAGCCCGCCCACGCCCTGCCCAAAATAGTTAGGGCGTTTATCCGGTAGGACTGGGCATCGGGCTGTAAAATGCAGCCCATACTTTTTTCAAAACGTGGGTGTGGCCCCTCATTTGAACCTTTATGAGCATGAACCTTATATATCCTCTATTCAATAGTTGCCCTGGAAAGGCTCTCCTTGTCCCTCGCTCAATTCCTTTTAAACATTCCCTTCCAAACACATGAAATTAGGGGTGTTCATAGAGCCCGCGGCCCGGTATGCCCACCCGAGCCCGCAAAAAAATGGCCCTGCCCAGCCCGATAAATATAGGGCAGGGCTGGGCACCGGGCTGCAAAATGTAGCCCATGCTTTTTTAGGGCTGGGCACCGGGCAGGGGGTTGCCCTGCCCTGCCCATGAGCATCCTTTTTTTTATTTTTTTTTATTTTCTCCATAGATGCTACACTTAGAAGGGAGAATATGATAGTTACTGATGACTAAAGAGTCATTTTAGAAATATAAGTAGTTAAGTACGTAAGTTGTATCTTTTAATATTTATAACTATATTAATTATTTTAACTTTATTAATCATAATATGATTACATTACAAATTATAATTATTTATTTTATTTTTTTAGATACTTCATCATTGTCAACATTTGGGAAATTGATGTAAAGTTGTAATTATAAACTACTTAGACTTCAAGATTTTTTTACATGCAATGAATTTCAAGACTTTAATTATTATCTTTTTGTTACCTTATTTTTATTTGATTATAGATATTATTTAACTCTTGAAGACATATGAATATGATATTATTTTAGAAGTTTATAATTGCTGATTTTTTCCACAACATGAGCATGACATTACAACTTGGGCATGCCCAGCCCGCCCACGCCCAGCCCGCCCATGCCCAGCCTAAAATGGTTAGGGCTTTTACCAGGCAGGACCGGGCATCGGGCTGCAAAATGCAGCCCATGCTTTTTCTGGGCAGGGCACCGGGTAGGGGGGTCGCCCTGCCTAGCCCTACCCATGAACACCCCTACATGAAACCAATTTCGTGTTCTCATTAACAACTTCACAAAAGCTCTGAAGCTAGCTACTTTTCATTTTAAAAAATAGCTAGGTTTGGGAAAGTCAAGGCACTTGTAAAACTCATCATGGCTTCTTGTATAAGATACAAAACTTTTCTAGTTTGTTAATCACTAAACCGTTACGTATTTTTCTTATATGACTATATTTGATTATATCAAATTCGAGTATTTAATCTAATTTAATTTATTAATACTTGATTAGCTACAAATTGACTGGGTGGTGTTAGGTGTATTGATGTCATAATGCAAACAATTTGCCTTCCATTGAATTGAGAATAAATATGAATTAATTAACACTAAATTAACCTGAATGTCATTTATCATTCTAACAAAAAGTTTAAAAAAGTAGTATAATATGAAACATAAATAAACAAGTCTTTCTACAATATATTATAATATAATATTAATCGTCCTTGGATTACTAATCGTGGCGATTCTTAAGCCTTAAACAGCGTTCTCGAGCTGCTTACTAAATACATTACAATACATCAAAGCCAAGCCAGGCCATACTGGTTCCATGCATGCATCACTCTGTGGAACGGCAAAACCTAATCACATTTTTGTTTTTTAAAACTGGTAAGCGCCTCATATCCCACACCATATCACACAAAAAGAAAGACAGAATAAATAAAAGGAAAATGACACTCAAATTTTCCACACAAAAAAAGTGATGGCATGCCTTTGAAATAAACCAAAAACTCGGGGGTAAAATGGTAATCCAGATGTTTTATAAGTATAACAGCTCATGACCCAACACGCACACAAGACACTGATCTAAAGTGATCGATCGAAGATGTTTAGTCCATCTCATCACAAAACTATTCGCCCTCTTCAAGCTTCCTCTATAAAATCATTGTCTTCTTCAAGCTTAAGCTCCATGAAGCTGAAAAGCCTTATCCACACCCTCATAGTCTCTCGCGTGTGCCGAATCATTCGTGCACTGTCCAAACTCAAAACCATTATCGTTGAGATTCTCAGAGACAACCAGTCCATCCACAAAAAGCATTACACCAGGAATAAGAAGATCATCCTCGGATCCTTCAGGCTTCATTACAACTGGTGTTCTTCTAAATCTTCCCATGTCCTGCCAGTTCCCACACATATTTTCCAAGAGTCGTCTTCTTCATCGGCAGCCACGAACTCTTACTATGATTCCACCTGGAATGTTTCATGCGAGCAACAATTACAGCTAGGAGATCATCAGGAATGTCCTGATTCGCAGCTCGCAGGTTATCTTCAGTGGCTGGAGGATAAGGGTACGGAACAAGAGCAGTCGAAACAGGAGATTAACGAGATTGACGTGCTGGCAGAAAAGTTTATTGCGAATTGTCACGAGAAGTTTAAGTTGGAAAAGCAGGAATCTGATAGGAGATTTCAAGAAATGTTGGCCAGGAGCATGTAAAATAACAAACAAGCCCTGTTATATTGAGAGCTTTTGAATTAATTACCGTCATATTTTATTTTCCTCTTTCTCTCCGTTGTATCTTTTCAAAAAGAAACAAGTGATAATATGGGGGCTGAATTGGGTATCAATGTGGGATTCTTCTTTTGACATATAGGTATTTCCATGGTGGTTTCTTAACTAGTTTCAACGTTCCAATTATTCTCTCCTCCTTAACCAGATCTTCTCTATAATTACTTAGCTCGCCACTTATTTGCATATAGGCGACGAACCAATATGTCGTGAATATCTCAAACAAGAGGGAAAAGGGAAAATAGTAATTTGATTATTTGTATTACCTTCGAATTCACATAACAGCAATATAGTTTGCGTTTATGGACAATAATTTAGTTCAATGCCGTACAACTTTAAACGGCGCCATCCTGTAGGTCTCCGGGACACCATAATTAGTGGCAAAAACATTATCTATTGTTAATTAACACGATAAATAAATATAATTAGGTGCCACTGTCCTTGGTTGCTAGCGCTTGTGGGATTCGTGGCATCAGAACATGTTTCGCTTTATTTAACATTAATTAATAATTAATGATCCTCTCCCCATATATGAAGCTTCCGACCCGATCTCTTGCTATTTGCTTGCAAAATCTTAAGTACTACGCATGTCCATCTATATAGGCTATACGATTTTGCGTAACTCTCAGTAATAAGCTAAGTTTGGTCTGATTTTATAGTCTTCGTTTTTATTCGACCGTCTATTACTTAACTCACCTACTCCGACCCACCTCAGGTTTTTCTATTTGACTTTTGGTACAGAAATTATTGTCACTTGTTTACGTACGTTATCTTTCATACCTCTTGAGTATATAAATTGGGGATAGCTTTAGCGGAGCTTCGTTAGATAAAGTTCATGCTGACCCGAAAAGCGTAAAAGAATAATAAACTATTAAAAAGCTTGCTTAGGCAGATAAAATACTTGCTATACCGCTCTTTGTGAAAGATTCACCAACAGAAAGGACTATTTATTGTATTGGGCTCTCCCACGAAGAATCTTAATCTCGACACTGACTCAGATAATTATGATTAATTAATATTAAATTCCGGGTCCCCCGTTTAGATAGGCAACTAGTTACATGCATGGATCAAATCTCACACTAGGATATATATATATAAGACAGCTAGACAGAGCTTTGATTTTGAAGATGGAAGATATAAAGTTATAGATCCAATATATATATTTTCTTTCTTACAAAACCCAGAGTCCCAGACATGGGTAAACTAAAAATCGAAGAATCAATCTCGTCCTTAGTCCTACATATTTGCTAGAATGGTTTTTTTTTTCCAATGTGCATATGGCCTCGTTTGCTGGCATGGAGAATAAAGAGGAAATGTGAAGCTTGTAAGAAGAGAAAAAGTACGTAACAAAGCACGGGCGGTTCAAATGATTAATATCAGTTACGTTGCATATGATTTTTTAAACCTTGTTCTTTATCATTATCATTAACTTTCAGTTATCTTTTTCACTGTATAATAGTCTATGAAAAATGGGGCAGAACTTGATACCAGAAATAACCATTGATCACAGGTGGATGACAAAAGCATATAGAGTCGCTGATGTCGTACTTTGATATGCAATTATGTAACATGAAGCCAAAAGGTTAACCGATATTTCCAAATTCAGATATCAACTAGTTTAATACGTTACTATAGCAGATCAGGGGCAAGGGTAACATTTGCGGCTTTTTCACGATACTAAAACCTAATTAAAACGGGCGATCGCCCAAATAAGATGCTTTTTTAAATTTAGGTTCCACGCGACCAACTGTCCAACTTGCTTCTAATAGTTTTAGTAATGGGCTCTCAATAATCATCATGAATTTGCTTTTACATAAGTGGTGCAAGTTGTTGCTTTTCTTTTCCTACATGAGCGTCTCCGGGATTTGAGATTAATAGGCCCAATTTTTCTAATAATGACTAATTCTAAGACTAAGGGGGGACTAGAAGTCTAGGGATAATCATCGGTCAATGATAGGCGTTGTGGAGTAATTAAAGTTTTTGGATCTTGCGGGACGCTGCAAGGATCTATATATATATAAGTAAATATAAAGAAATGGAAATGAGGGTGGAAGTAGACAAAAGAAGAGACAAGTAGTTTGTGTGGTTCGGCCATGTGGAGGTACCTCGCCACTGTCTCTCTACTAGAACCCAGCATTATTAATTAAGAAATCACATAATCAACATCAAATACGCCAAAATGACGCAACTCAACTACTATAATTATCAGATAATTAATATTAAATGTAAAGTCTGTTAAATTTTGTTGCTTCAAAGAGTAACGTTTGCATTGTTGTGTTGAGACCAGTCAAGAGTGAAGAGTGATGGGTATGCTTTTTACAGTAGATGGGGGATACTAGTACAGTGAAAGCAGCTAAGGCATCAATATTGATGCCCCCTTCTTTTCCCCTTTATTCCAAAACTTCTTTAGGTCCCTGCTTTATTATCTAGAGAGGAAGGTAAAAGCTTATACAAGGGAGGTAGAGGGGGCTAGATTAGGTTCCTTTGGTCTCTGCATGTTTCCTGATGAATGGACTGCCTTTAAACATATACATGTAAAAGTGAATGCATATGGTTGAACTTGAAACAACAGATGAAGTTTCTTCTGTTTATAATCACTTCAAACATCTAAAGCTAATTACTAGTTGGACCACATGCCACAGAATATATCTACAACTAGTCAGGCTGCACTGTCATTTTCAGCTGATAATGTCTGGGCCCTATATGTAAGTTTTTTGTACACATGATACACTATGGTTGTTCAAAGACTAAGTCGCCTAAAAGGCTAAAAGCACTACATGGATGTGTTTTAAATTTAAATTTTAAAAAATACTCACTCTATTCCTTAATATAAGAGTTAGTTTGTAGTACAAATGATCCGAGACGGAGTAATTAAGAACATTTAGTGAATTGGTAATTGATTTGTATGTTGATGTGAATTGAACTGTAATCATCCAAATATGATGTTAGAAAACTGTCATAAACTTGGAGAGAGGAGTGATTGAAGAGAGTAGATAAAGACCGCATGGATTCACAAATAGTATGTATGCAAGAATAAATCACTAAATTCCGAAGGCAAATCGGATCTGAATACAAAAATCTCTTCCATCTTGGGATTTAAAAACAAATCTACTTAATCTCAATGTCAGCAAAAATAGTATTAATAATTAAATAAATTAAATAACTTTTTATTACAGACGTATTCTCTTTTTTAACATTGAAATATTTATTTTTATGCATTGTTTATTTATTTATTTTTTTGTTGCCCACCCGATTCACCGAAATTTTGCCCCGATTATATTCGGATCCGACCGGCTTCGCGCACCTGACTATGGTGGGTGAGTCTCCCAGAGGAAATTTTTTGCATACGCCAAGGTTTAAACTTGAGACCTCATTTAAGGAATACTAAATTACTTACTACTCAGACCCACCGCTGTTGTTCAATAAATATTAAGAGTGACGAGTACGTTATAATTATTCGGTAATAAAAAAAAATGGAGAATGAATCAAATGGGCTCTGAAATGTTAAGAGCACGATGTGGACAGCTATTCGGGCTTTTGCGTTTTCAATCCCCTCCAGAGGGGCCCTTTATCCATCCATATTTGCTTGTTGGGCTCAATAATGTTATATATATTCTCAATTTTATTCGAGTAAAATAAATGTTTATAATTAAGTATTTGACTCTTTTAAACCACTCTACCTTAATAACACGAAATAATAGTAAATCAAGGGCATCATTGAAAAAAAACACACATATAAACATTATACATTGCCCGGTACTACTTTTTCCTGTGCATTCCTAGAAACCGTCCCATATAATTGATAACGTTTCAAATTTCTAGCTCATCATAGTCCGGAACATAATAAGGAAGGGAGGAATACTCCTTCTCTTTTATTATAGCATATTTTTAATTAATTATTATTATTAAAAAATAGTTAAAAATATTAAAGTCATCCTAAAATTTAAGTAACTTATAACATTATGTTTATTAACTACACTAAAGTGCACTATTATATTAATTTTTACTCTATTTCACTCTCCTAATTAAATAGGGCATATATAGAAAATAATAATAAATGCTCTTTAAAATTAAATAGGTACTTTATAAAAAATATCAAAAATATTTTTTAGTTAGTGTCTTATAATAAAAATTAGAAGAAATATATAATTGGAGATTCTGAAAAAGAAATGGAAGAGAGACAAGCGGGCAAGGGAAGAGGGAGAAAGGGGATTGGGAAGAGATTGGCAAAATAAAAATTATTTATTATCAACGGGGGTTAGTTCGGGTAGTAAGCAGCTCGCTATCGCTTAAGCGAGGTCTCGAGTTCGAGCCTTAGCGTACGCAGAAAATTCCCGTTGGGAGACTCACCTACCATAGCCAGGTGCGCGACGCGGGTCGGATCCGGATGTAGTCGGGGCAAAGCTCCGGTGAACCGAGTGAAAAAAAAATAAAAATTATTTATTCAATTAAGCTCAATATAACTATGGAACTTAATTAGCTCTATTTAATGATGGGAATATCTAGTTAATCTCTATATATATATACCCTATTTTATTATTGAAAATAAATAAATTTAAAATACTCTCAAGAAAGATTATAATAAGAAAAATCTAATGATATTCAGAATATCCTTATTGAATATTTAGATAAAACCCAGACTATATATCATCCCATGCATATTCCATCCCCTTAACTTAGTGATCACGTGTAAGGGAAGAACATCTGATCCTACCTGTCCTGGGTAGGATTTGGGATGCTTGGTGGTATTCTCCTCGAAGTGCTCTCCATAGCTTTCATGCTTGCACTTAATTTGCCTACAATTGTTGACGTAAAACCCGGAGATGACGATAACAACTTCCTCGACAGACCAGTGCCACCAGAAAATCTCTGCTCACGGTGAAGACAAAATGAGGAGAACACAAGGAAGTGAAGCAGAGTGAAGGCCAACACAAGAGCCAAAACTCTATAGCTGATAATCTTCATCTCAGGCGATAGTCTCAATATTATAAGGGTGGTAAGGCACTGAGAATAGATGATGCTAGTAATTAGTCAGATGGGGTTTTATATGAAGAGGCACACGGGAGCATTTCCTTTACCCACGTGATTTGCCCTTAGTTGTATTATATCATCGTACGGCGTAAGTCTGTGGTTTTGCACCTTGCTTTTCGAGTTCGAGTGTTCCAATAATCTTAAAACTGGCACACAAATATAAACGTACGCCTGATAAACCCCCCCACATGTTCACAGCCATCTAATAATCGAGTCGCTTTACTTGGTTTTCATTATCAAGAAACCTTCTTAACCACAATTTGTCAATTGTCATCTTCCACCACTTTTTGATAGCCCCCAGTGCCACATGTGAAAACCTTACTCTATAAGTAGAGTAAAGTGCAAATTTAATTAATTTTAATCCAAATATATATACACAGCTAGCTACCACATATAATTAGTTTAGTAGTGTAAGACCCTACTACTTAAATCCCTCTAGATCGTTCAATTTCTAAGGGAAACGCCTATGTTAGCTATAAGATTCTTCTTGTTGGTTGGAAGATGGGGAGGGGTATAGAAATAGGGAAAATGGCACTGAGAAAAGTTTAGTCCTAAATATAAGTCACTTAACTTGTAGAAAAAAAAGTTCAGTTTTAAATATAAGTAACTTGTAGGATAATATAATTAAATGATATTTTTTTCAATGTTTCTTCTATTAAATATAAGTCACTTGTGGGGTAATAATTAATGATATTTTTTTTCAATACCTTTTATTTAATAATGGCAAATGTGAAAACTTGTATCAATTAATGTTTTTCTTAGATAGAGAGAGTGAGATACAAGTAACTTATATAGGATCATAGTGATAATTAAGAGCAAGGGGTAATTAATTTGTGTAGTGTTGTGAAGAGCACTGTATCCAACTATGATGTTAGAAACAAACTGTCATATACTTGGAGAGATAAGGGGGTAAAAAGGGTAGACATGTTATCTTTTTAAACATTAAAATATTTATTTTTACACATTGTTTATTTATATTTGGAGTATTTTATTCGATGAAAAATAAAAAACGACAGGTATGTGAAAATTTCCGGGTAATACAAAAAAAGAAGGAAGAATTAATGAAATGGGCTCTAAAATCTGAAGAGCAACGCAGACAGGTTTAGAGGAGAGGATGGCAATGGCTTATTATTGGGCTTCTTGTGTTTTCAATTATTGCATTAAAATGCAATGAATGTTACACGTTTTGTTGGCTGGAAAGCTCAATTTCATAGCTAAAAGGTATATATGTGACTATACACCTTCAAACAAACAAGGGCCTACCCAATAAACCAAACGTGCGCTAGCTCCTTCCTTTTCCATCTGTTTTCTTCTGACCCGATCATTCAGTGCCCTCAATTGTTCACTAGTAATTCAGAATGGAACAACGAAGAGAATACGCATATCAGAAAAGAAACACCATTCCATGTAAATCAACCAACAACATTAGACCACAGGCATTCTTTCATGATCTTCGTAAATTCCTAATCAACGTACGTGCTCCAAAAACACTCCCTAGTTAATCCTTACAGGACGAAGAAAGTCTCAAGAATCTGGCAATTCGGTATATTACAAAACCTCCAAGAAAAAAAATAAAACTAGATTAAAATAAATAAAATGAGGCATCTCGTGGTGATCAGATCCCTTGTAAAAACATAGCGTGTAGGATTTGGGACGCTTGGTGGTGCTTTCTTCAGACTGCTCTCCGCAGCTTTCCTGGGCTGTTCCTTGCTTCCGCTTAATTTGCCTATACTTGTTGCCATCAAAGCCAGAGATGATGATAATCACTTCCTCGACAGACCCCTGCCTCCCGAAAATCTTTGTTGTTCATGGTGAATGCAAAATGAAGAGAACCCGGAAAGTGAAGCAGAATCAAGGCCAACACAAGAGACGAAACTCTATAGCTGATAATCTTCATCGCACTAGTTTCAATAAGAAACATTCTAGGATCATAGAAAGAGCGGTATTAATAAGGCACTAAGAATACGTACAAGTTAGATCGGTTTTATACGAAGAGGAACGAGTATTCCTTTTCCACGTGGTTTGCTTTTCAGCATACCATTGTAATTACTAGGTTGAAACCTGGAGGGAAGCAGGTGATCATGTGACGCGGAATTGACTAATGCTGTTCAAGATTGATAAATCTGCCAAAAATCTTCAAACACTTGAATCTGAACTAAGCGCTTGATAAACCGCCATGTTCACATCTATGCAATCAAGTTGCTTTATCTGGGTTTAATGTAAGCCATTCGGGTCTGTGTTCAAGATTCTTCCTGTTTTCCCGAGATTGGAAGCCGAAAGAAAATCTCAAACCGAGATTTGAAGTGGAAGATTCCCAGTGTGACAATCGTACTAGTATTAAATACTGCCACGAACAGTGTGACCAATGGCCTTATGGATCCAATCGTCCGGGCTTCACTTGATAAATATGGGCCGTCAACAGGAACGTTGAATGGGTTAACTTCATCGTTATGGGCTCGTGGCCTCGATTCAAACTAAATGCCCAAAACAAAAGAGAAAACCAACTTCGACCCAGGAAAGTTAATTCTTAGTTAGATAATAAAACAAAAAACAAGAAGAGACATATTTAATATATGTTTTTATATTGATAATATTTTAGATCCATTTAAATTTTATCATAAAATAATTATGCCCATTATATTTAAGTAAATGATGAAGTGAGAAAAAAATAAAATTGTTAAGACCTAAATTAAAGAATGGGTTGTAATCTAATCGCCTAAATCTTCTCCTTTCCATATATTACTAGTATATGTATCTTAATTTTAAATTAAAGAAAAAATAAGAACACATGGGATGAGATGATGGGAAACATGTAATAATTTATCCACGAGATAAAACGACGTAAGTGACTCATAGGAAGACAACCTTATTCAGTCGTCCAGCTCATTCTATAAAAACCTACTTATTATATCCAAATCCAATTAGGCAATTAGATTCAGGTTCCTCTGTTTCTCGTTAAACCCTGTCCCAAAATCCCGCCTTTGCTCTTCGTGCGCCCTTTTTTCTCTTCGCCCGCGCCGTGCTTAATTGCGCCCCCTCTGCAAATTAAACCTCGTGAATCAGAGTCCTAGTGTAGTTCATACATGTTTTAACTTTCATCTCTAGCTATTGACTTTGCCGGGCTTTTTTGCGCGCCACGAATTATCCTATCTCACCGGGGAGTCTTCCTGGATTTTGCTGGTACTGGTTCCCGATCCCCATTCAACTTTAGCGTCTTTTTAACTTTCTGTTGGCACCGGCCAATCTTGTTAGAGAAAGATTTCTCCTCCTCCTCCTGCTTCTTCTTCTGCGATTATGCTTTTGATTTTTAGTGTTTTGGCGAAGATTCTATTTTTCGTTGTAATGGCTGACTAAACGTTTGAAAGCGTTTCGGTATTTGGGGTTTGTCCAAGTCGGTAACGTGATATTGGTGTTAATTTATTTCGTAGTGTTTATTTTACGTGTTAATTACGTAAGTGGTTGACGCGCAGAAAAGAAGTAGAATTAGGGTTCTTTTCTTTTGCTCTTTTACATGGGGGGCTTGAAATCTCCAGACAAATCCGATGAAAAGTGGTGTAGAGAGGAATTAGAAGAAGAAACCGTAAATGATAAAGAAACAACTGGTAGGATATTTTGTGTTTCTGTCCAGGGTTCAATTGCCGTTACCGTCATATTGATGATGAAAAAGGAGGGGATCTGGCTGTTGCAAGTTTGTCACAACTCACATTAACACTGATTTTTAAACTTCAAGGAATCCTCGGAAGTTAGTTATTCAGTTATATTTGACCTCTGCTCCAATTACATCTGGTTCCTTTTAAGTTGACATAGTGTGTGGACAAATTCAATAGAAGCCTGCTTGTAGCTTGGGCAGTGCATTTTAGTAGACTTTTAGGATTGACCAAAAGTTGGAAATCGATCAAATAAATTGATTTAGTGTTGACCCTAAATTATTGGATGCTCCTAAAAAGGGATGGGGTGTATATATTATGTAGAGAGGGGGGGGGGGGCTGCAATTATTTGTGGAATCCTTCTATGTTGAATATGTGAGCCACTACATGTCACAGAAAAATCAAAGGATATTCTTACTTTTGTCATGTATGTTATCTTTCTGTGAATTCCTCTTTGTAAAACAACTCTGGCTATTGATAATGATCATCTTCCCCTAAACCAACACAGAATTCTGAGAGCTAGCTGTATTTCTGGTGATGCAATATCTGCTGTAGATTCTGTCCCACATTTCAGAATGTACATTGACATGGAGGCTCAAATTCACCAACTTGAGCAAGAAGCATACTCATCTGTCTTGCGTGCTTTCAAAGCTCAGTCTGATGCTCTTACTTGGGTATTTCTTTAGCTTCTTCCTTGACATCTTATATTATCTCTGTAGTTTCCTGCTTTAAAGGTTTATCTTTACAATTACATGTATTCATCAGGAGAAGGAAGGCTTGATAACTGAGCTCAGGAAAGAGTTAAGGGTTTCGGATGATGAACACAGAGAGCTTCTTACAAGGGTAAATGCTGATGAAATTATCCACCGGATACGGTATAGTGTTTCTTTCAACATTTGCTACGATGTTGCCAAACTAATTATGGACTACTGTTGTCTTTTTCTTTATTCAATGATTTGTGATGGGAAATGCAAGCAGGGAGTGGAGGCAAACTGGTACTTACCAACCTTCAATGCGCAGCAGTTCTCAACCTGTTCAGGATGTTTTACCGAGTCCAACTGTTTCTGCTTCTCGTAAGAAACAGAAGACATCCCAACCGGTACCTTCTTTTGCACATAAAGTGATTTGAGCTTTTAACAGCGCTAGTAGTAGCTCTATGCATTACGGTGTTTATTTTCAGCTGCCATGAAGGAGCTGCTTTAGGACCCAGCACTTCAATTCATTTCTTATATAGAGAAGTACAAAGAAAAGTCATAATTTCGCTTCCATTTTTTGAAAAACATTTCCGGCTAATTTTGTTGCCAGGTCCAGTCATTACCTGGTCTGTCTTCAGTGAAGTCTGTGCAGTATCCTTCTGGGGCAGCTGGAGGTAGGCATTTGTCAAGTCGCAGTTCTTTTAATGCCCGCTCATCTAATGCGCCTGCTGAAGCAGCAGCTTCTGATCCATTGATCGGGAAGAAAGTTTGGACTAGATGGCCTGAAGACAATCATTTTTACGAGGCTGTCATAACTGATTACAACCCTACAGAGGTGTGTTTAGGTTTTTCATATATTTGATTTTTATGCAATGAACTAGAGATTTGATGAATCTAAGGTTTATTTATATCTACCCACACCCGTCACCACTAGACCACTAGATTCACTCTAGTGTTTTATACTTCCTTCTTACTGGATTCTCATTATTTTCAGGGCCGTCATGCATTGGTTTATGACATTAACACATCAAGTGAAACCTGGGAATGGGTTGATCTCAAGGAGGTATTTCTATATTGTTGCATAGATTGAAACAGTTACTTTTAATTTATTAGCTACTAATTTCAGTGCAGCAATAGTGCTAGATATGTCAATTTGCAACAATATTAAACCTTGTGAGTTGTGACACTAAGCATAGAACTCAATGCATTACTTTCATATATGACCACGATGATGGCAAGCTTGCGCCAATGTGTGCATGTGCTTGAGAAAAGCGAACATACGCGCCGTATAAATTTAATGACTAAGAATATCTGCAATAACGCGAGTTTTTCAAAGAGGATGATCATTTCTATCTTTAGGATATTGATTCGTGATTGGTTATAGATATCACCTGAGGACATACGATGGGATGGAGATCCAGGCATACCCCATAGAGGTGGTCCTGGTAGGCAAGGCCATGGGGTTAAGAAATCTTTTAGCCGCGGCATTGATACTCTGGGTACTGGAAGAGGGAGAGGACATCCAAAGGTTCAGCCCGGAAAAGAATTTCACCCACCGCAAAATGGTATCGTGAAAAGAGTATTGGATGAATTTGAGTTGCTGAATACAGATTTACTGGTCAAAGAGGTGAGTGACTTGTTTAAGCATTTTCATCGAGAGTAAGAAATATTGTCATTTATGGTGCTGTTGTTACTTCAACAGGTGGAAAGGGTTTTTGCTGTGAATCACCCAGATCCTATGGAACTTGAGAAAGCTAAAAATAGGCTGAAAGTATAATCTCTGAGCTTCTTGCTATTTCTTTTTCTTGATATTCATGCTGCAATGTTATTGCTTTTCTAATTATTGCCCGTGCAGGAGCATGAGCAGGCACTTGTTGGTGCTATCGCCAGACTTGTAGATGCATCTCATGGTGAAAGTGGTAATGACTAGATACCGTCAACATAATCATACTGTATTTTATTTTATATTCCAACTTGTTTCATTGTTTTAGGGGGTGGGATTTTAAGTACACGAAAATTAGCATTATGTAAATAGACTAAATATTTAGTATTTTAAGCTTTTGGGTTGAAATTTTGCGAAGAATGTCAACTCTATTAACGAAGGGAAATCCGTCCATAGTGGGAGGGACAGAGCATAGTTGCATCTCTTGTTGCCATCGGTCTATTTTCATATATGTTGTATTAACTAAGATCCATCTTCTTTGCCTTGTTTACAGATGGAGAACATCCACTTTTGGATGGGCAGTTAATGGAGACGGGGTAAGGGAGACGAGGTGAGATAGACGAGTGTCTCCAAATGTACTTGTATTTAAGCTCTGGTATTTTTATGGAGGCGAAATTGTGAATGAATCCAGGGAAAAGCCTTGAAAGGACCCAGATGTATTTAATGACCAACTAGATAATCATTCTAGTAATGCATGTATGCCATTTGTTTCTGTATTCTTAAATTCTTAATATGCTCCAATTGTTTCCCGTGGCGATTAAGAACATGAAGATTTATCAAGCACATCTCAAGCTCAAGACGGTAGTTTCCATTATTCGATAAGCTTTCGGCCAACCGCCCTAGACTGTAAAACTTCAGTCTCACCAATTGCATATGTACAAGGGCACCTTAATTAGTCTCAACATATAGAAGCAAACTAACACTAACATTAAAACACTCTTGTTTTTGGGAATGTGAATGTGTTTATCAGCTAACTTCTTAACTATGCTAAATGCAAGGTTGTTTATCCTTATATCCATGATCTACGTACACAAAAGGGAGTAGAAGGTAATGAGAATAGAAGCGTACCAAGTACGCCTTGTAAGAGCTGGAGACCTTGACCTTCAATGCCGTCAGAATTTATAATAATCATGAATCAGGAAATGCTTTTAATGAGTATGAAGAGTCGAAGACAATGAACTGATCCCAATGATAAAATCTACTACTCCAATACTCCGTTAATAAAGATCCTTCACCACTTTTCTTTCGCCCTTACCCGCAAATTGCGAATGACAAGTTTGATCTGTGTTTTAAAAACAGAGGTGAAAGGAATAAAGGGTGGTAACTGATTACCCAAATGAATTCCGATTGCTTCTGCACGAGAATTTGAGGCCTGATGCTGCATAATCGAGCAGTGCGACCAATTCTATCACCTGTGCAAGCAATTATGGAATGGATCAGTTACTCACAATTAATTATACGTGCGAAGCGATCATCTCATGTGTTCGGGGAAGCAAACAGTTATATTTGGTTGGATGGACCTTTTTGAATACATCAGGAAACGTCAGGCATGCAGCCGAGGGGCCATATTTGGGCGAACCATTTGAGAGAGCAAATAGTTTATCCGTTTGGTTGTGTGATTCTGATATCCGAAAAAATCAGTCATAAGAAAATATATCATTAAAGGTAGTAATTATATTATTCCTTTTCGAGAGATCAGAGATGTATCCGAAGATGAACCTAATTGTGTATGTTAGACTTTGCTTCTTCTTATATATATATATATATATATATATATATACCAAAAAAAAAACGACTCATCAGAATGGCAATTTACGATGTTAGCAGTAAAAGATATATCCCGTAGATCCACCGCAAGATGAGGTTATTGCTATTGTAAATCGCTGCAATACTTGAATAATATTTATCTTTTTTTAAAAAAAAAATACTTTATAATAAAAATTGGAGGGAGTAATGTGTGAGGAATGTCGCCATTAACTTTCATCTCCACTTAATATCTCTATCATTGGATTAGTTTTCAATAGTTGATATTTAATATCAGATAAAACTATTATTATAATATTAAATATTCTTCTATAAAAAAAATAAATTAGAGTAATAGATGAACGAAAGCAATGAATTATGGTGGAGTCCAACTAATAATTTTATTAATTATGAGTGAAGTTGGAGAACATTAATTTTGAAACATTAACTACATTTAATTATGTTTATTAGTGGTACTATGAATTACTATTACTAATATAATATCATGTGACTTACCCTTCGGCCTTAAATACAAGGGTGGTTGTATGAGTATTTTGGTTTCGTCATGAATATTAAGTTTTTTTTTATATAAAATTTTTTGAAAAGGGGTTAGGTTCATCCATAATTTAAGAGCAAAGTGAAGTCTCTATTTCTACTAGACGATACCAATATCAGGTAGGGCGAGCCGTCTATTATCTTCAGGCGTAAACATAGGTACCCAGGAGTTAAGATATCTTCGTAAGCTTCGCGTAGAATCATAATAAAATGATACTCTCCAAAAATTGAATACGTTTTAAATAATCGTATATTTTATTTTTTTACTAGTTAAACCTAACAGATTGTGGTTATAAATATAACTGTGTTGTTTGGTCACATACCCCGTGTTAATTTTGTTAAGGCCCGGACGGAGGAGTATGACATAAAACATAAGGTCCGTCCCTTATAATGTACTTGATGCTATAAATTTCAAATATTATAATATTTCGCCAAAAGATATTTTATATACGGGTCCTGACTTTGTTCAGTTCTGCATAGTTTTGTTACTGTTCTTTGAATACTTTTTCATTTTTCACATCTTGAAATAGGATTTATTTAAAAAAAAAAAAATAGGAGCACAAATGTCTTTCACGTGCGTGCTTACGAAAACGGTTCTCCTCGATCTTCTTCCTTATGTCCCAGGCTTCCGCTGCTTCTGCCTGATAGCTGCAACCCGAAATTTTGAATTGCTCTGAATCACTTCTGATATCCAAAAAAAAAAACTGAGGGAGGAGTCACACAATCATGGTCAGGTCAGTGAAATATGAAGAGGGCACTAGCAAGGTTGGTTCTGAAGCGCCCGGGACACCCCCCGCCTCTGCTTCTCAAAGCAGCGAAGAATGTATATATCTTCGTTCTCGCTACCAGTCCGTGAAGAACCTTATTCACGGTAATTTGTTTATGTTTATCTCTCTCTCTCTCTCTTCATATTCGCTGCATCTCTCTCTCTTCATATTCGCTGCATTCTACGTGTTTGATTTATGATTTCAGACCGTTCCTTGGGCCCCAAGTCTCGAACGCACAATTTCACTCCTAATTCCACGCGATTCTTTTTGCCGTCTTGCCGTTGCTAATTTTTTTTAGTAATCGCAATGGTTAGGCTTGATTGAGTGATTTGCTAAACCTACTTTGTAAAGCCAGATTCCGTGTGTTTGTTGAGTCCTTTCTTTCGGTACCAACTACTGAATGGCAGCCTGCTATTTTGTTTTTGCAGATGAAAGCGAAGACATAACAAGGCCTAACTCTGAGAAGTTTAATTTGATCTTTAGAGGTGTGGAGAGGTTACATGAACGAGGTATAAAATTTTCCGTAATTTGGATATCTACAGCATTTCATGATGTTGAATTACAGTCTTAGTTGTTTTCCTTTGTTGGCGTAAAATGTCGTTGTATATATGGTTGCTGCCTATGTTGTTTTATGATACAAGGTATATAAGATTTTACTTTTTAATTTGTTTTCCTTGCTTTCAGTTGGAAAACCCAGAGAACAAGTGGCTGATGCAAAAGCTCTTCTGGACATCACGGAGTGCTTGGTATCGTCTGTGAAAGCTCACATCAATGATGGATTAACTGCTTCGGACTTTATCTCTCATCTCCTTAACGAATTTGGAAAACAATGTGAATCAAAGACAAGCGCTCAGGACTGCAGGAACTCAATACTTTGGAAGGATCTTGGACTTACTGTATCAGGTGTTTTCAGAAGAGTTGCTGGGTGCTGCACCATGTAACGCTAATACATCAAGGGTTGTTAGTCCTATTACAGATTTGTTGTCATTTTGTAATATTACTTTAGATATTCATTTTTTATTTTTTTCTTCTTCAGGATTGGCCCCATGGACACTGAAATAAATCAGAGGAAGACTATTAATCGAAGAAAGCGAATGAGACCCACTCAAATTGATCGGCCAGAAGAGGTGAAAGTAAAACATATACAGTGTGCAGTTTTTGCTTCGCAGAAATTGGCGGGCAGAGGTTTAAATTTTGTTAGACCTTTCTTTCATTTACAGATTGTGGTCTTTAGTTGCCAATACTTTAATCTTCCTACTAATCTTCTGCCTGTTTATTACCCATTTTAGTATAGTTAGAACACAATGAAGGTGTAATTGCATTATGTCTGAAGTTACTATGGAAATAAATCATCCAAGATTGTAACACGTAGTTACGTACATGATGAAACTCACTTTCTTTTCAGTCTTAACTTTTTAGGTTGCACAACTAGTCATTATTGTGTTATTGTGTTTTAATTATCTCAGTTTGCCGAAGTAATTGTACCTCGTTGCAGCTTGATGGTTGTTCGAGGGAAAAGATAGTTGGTACTGATGAAAACATGGCAACCATGTTTAATATCTTGAGGGAAAACAGAGTTGTTAGGCTTGAAAATTTGGTATTGAACAGGAACTCTTTTGCTCAGACGGTGGAGAATTTATTTGCTCTTTCGTTTTTAGTCAAAGATGGAAGGGCCGAAATAAAAGTGAATGAGAAGGGATGGCAACTAGTCTGTAAGTGACTTCAAAAATTCTTATACTATTCTCACTCTCCACTATCTATCTGTTTATCTCTTGAATTAAATTATCTGTAACTTTTCTTCATGCATTTACTTTATGCCAGCACCAAGAAACGCTCCTGCTGCAGACGCAATTCTTTCTGGTGAAGTTTTGCACAGCCACTTTGTCTTCAGATTTGACTTTAAAGATTGGGAGGTATTTTGAAGCAGCTGTATGTAAATAATTTTACTGCTTTAAAAGACTGTTTAGAAATGATCTTATAATTTATACATGTTCTTTGGTTTCTATATATAAAATAGTAGTAATAATAAAGGACTGATTCTGCTAAGTAACTTCTTTTTACTACCAAATTCTATATTGGCCTCAGTACTCAAGTGGCTCTACAGACAGCAATTGATTTGCTAGGCAGGCAGAAGAAAATAACAGAACAGGAATATTGGTTGATTCTGGAAACTTGAGTTTTTGTACATGCACCACATGCCTCACGCTTGGTTTAATATATGTCAAGGGATATTTTGGCTGGCTGATAAGCTTTTGCTGAAGAATTTATATGAACCTGCAAGTTCTTTATTGCTGAATGTCTTTCCGTTTGTGTAATTCTCAGCTGATGGCTCGCTCTGTTGGGATTGGTGAGGAGATGATGCCACACAGGAATAGCAAATCTCCATCTGATGAAATTAGCAACAGAAAGCCAAGTGTTACTTGACTCGCCAGTTTGACTATGGCAAGTTGTCAACAGAAATAGCTCGGGTTTTTGCATCTTTCTTGTTACAGTAATGTGTTGACAAATTTTGCTTAGCTTTGCATAGTCCTCATCAGTAATCGCCAGCCTTTGTTGGGGCGTTTGAATGCGTTGTAGAAGTTGTATAAATGGTCTAATAGCACAATACAAAGCGATATTTTTAACAAGTTATTTTGCTGCTAATAACACTAACACACACACACACACTCGCGCGATTTAGTGGCGCCACAAAAGGTGATTTTTTAGTTATATTTTGACGCATGCACATGCACCTACGGTACGTACACATTCCTTTTTACTATTTATGAGTATTATTTTTAAAGTTTTAACATGTATACTATCAATAACTAATTTTTTCCATTACTATATATTGACACCCCTCATTACTGTGAATTAGATACATTAATAATAAATAATAATGGTTTTAAATAGTATTATTGGTTTTTTATTCAATTATGCTTCTTGGTCTTTAAAAGTTCAAATATCTTCCTATTTGGAATGGTCCTGTGCAATGCACTGGATTTTATTATTAGCAGCACAATTTTTTCGTTGCTACAAAAAGGGGCAAAAAAATTTATTGCACTGGTATATGTATAATAATTTTAAGATTTGATATTTGTGTATTATAAATTTGGCCTATAATTTTTTTCAAAACAGGGAGAGTTTAGTAGTCTAGAAAAGGACACCAATGAAAATATTACTTTTTTAGTAAGTAATCTCGTAAATTTTTTGTAAGTGTTCTCTGAATTTTAAAACTGTGTTCTAATTTTAGTAGAGTATCGGTGTTAAATTTATCTAAATTTTTGTGTACCTAAGAAATAAAATAAAATTGTACAACGTGATTTTTTTTTATTTTACTTTTTTCGGCTTTTGGTGTGATTTAATCATACAACTGGCCCAGTGCTATCCTCAAAGGGGTAAAAAAGGCCCGGAAATAAGTGTTTTTTGTAGTGCTAGATTTACACGCACGTCAGCAAGTGTTTATGACTAGATCCCCGAGGACGTGAGATCGAAGCAACCTTCATGGCTAAAAAAAATTGTTCCTCCTCGCTTGAAGTCGGTGGAATAGGGATGGAGGAGAAACTAAAAACGCTAATGTCAATTCTTTATCGGGTCTCTAAAATAGTAAATATATAACTTAATTATTTTATTATTAATAATATCCTCTCCGACCAACCCTGTCCTTCTTTCGAAGCCACCAAGCAGCTTAGTGCCCTGCTCTTTCGAAAGTCGAAACCCTCTTCTAGGGCTAGGGTTTCTCACTTTAATCCCTCTCTACTTCTACTGTAATCTTGATCTTTCTGTGTTTTAGCGATTTTTTTATCTGCTATCTGTTTGTATTTTGGTTGAAGTTATTTTTATTCGGATCTTGATCTACTGCTTCCTTAAAATGGATGCTCGCAAGAGAGGGAGGCCCGAGGCTGGCTTCAACGTTAACGGTGGCCTCAAGAAGACCAAGCAAGGTTTGCTTTTTTTTATTTCTTATTTTTAGTTTCCATCTTTCTCTGCTCACATATCTAACACGTTCCAGAGTTATTCTATCTCTCTTTGCGTGTTTGGATTTTCATGTTTTAGAAGCATCTTTAGTTCTTCTTTATTATTTCGTGGCTTTTCTTTGGTGATTATTTGCTTCTTTTCCTTTCCCATCTAAGCTGGATTTTTTAGAAGTCTTCCCCTATTAGTAAGCGGCATCTAAAATTGTTCTTCAGCTACCCTTTGAATCTGGCGTGAATTAAAACTCTTTGGACTTCAACATTAGAGTCTCGGGCATCCAAGTTTATTTGGAAATTAATTTCTTGCTGAAAATTTGCAAAAACATGTGTACTCTTCAGTCTTAACCTAAGAACTTTTTCATGGCTACCTTTTCATTCATAATATTCCCTGCTAGGGTTACCCTTGGGGCGATAATTTTTTCCACTTGCACAAGCATATTAGTAGCTGTAACTAAAAATGTTTTGAATCGGTCCATCAACTAATGGGAAGACACTCAATGTTCAGGACGGTCAATGACTGCCGTTCTGTTTATTAAAGAAACCAATTTTTGTTCGAAGATATAGTGCCTTTCACTTTTGTGATAACCACAATTTGCAATATCCATGATTGCTGAAAACACTGCCTTCATCTATTAGTTACAATGCAAATTATTAACTTTGAACATGTTCTCCTTTCAGTATGACTCAAACAGGGCAAGAGTCCACTTCTAGTTCCTAAAGTTTAACCAAGTTTTAATTTAGTCCAATAAGTTTATTCTGGTTCAATGTCACCCTCAAAGTTATATTATGCTTTCACTTCAACTCGCACACGTAATGGATAAGTTGACGAGTGAGTGCAAGTGGTGTCAAGCTTATATCCAACTCTCTATTTTCTATTCATCTCAATACAATCCCTGAATCAGTGTATTTTAGGGTTGAACAATCCCTCCCATTTTGGAATCCAAAATTATTAGTAAGTTAAACCAATTAACATTGAACCAAAATAGACTTTTTGAACTAATTCAAAACTTATGTGAAGCTTTAGGGACCTAAGATGGACTTTTGCCTACCGAAAAGTAAGATATCATTTGAAGCGTCAACAATTTTGATATAAAATGTTCTAGGTTAATAAGCAAGAGAATATTAACTGAGAAAAAGTAATTAATGTTTTGCAACAGAATTGGAGTCCTTATCAACTGGTGTAGGAAGCAAATCGAAGCCTTGTACCAAGTTTTTCAGGTTCTAATCTATTCTTATCTAAATAAATATTTTGAAGTGTACAGATTTTTTACAGGTATATACAGTTTTTATAATTTAATTTAATAATTAAATGTGCAACTGCTATAAAACTCTGCAAATTAACATGGGTATTGGAGGTTTTTATACAGGTACATACTGTTTTCATAACAGAATAATGTTTTTCTTTGGAGTACAGAAAAGATAATATATCCACATGTTGGACAGTTGGTGTTGAGCACTCACCACTATGTCAATATAAATTGATAATTACCCTCTTCATGTTTGGCTTACAGCTTTATAGTATAATGTGTCCAACGCAATTTTGCAATGTTTAACTCTTATATTGAGCTCTCATTGGATTCTACGGCTTATGAACCACATTTAAATTGGTGAGCCAGTAATAATTAATACAATGAACTTTGATCAGTTGGAACGGGTATGATATCAACATGAAATACGTCTGGAATTTTGTGTTGTGGAGCTCCGAACATACTCTTTAAAATTGAAGAAACACATGTCTTTCGTCATCTTCAACCTTAACAAGACGTATTGTATCCAAATCTTCTTTCTGATTGCATGAAACTTTAATCTAGTAACCCGGGGTGAATTGAATCACGATGCTCGCCATCATTGTATCTGTGAAATCTGTTGAACTTGTGTCATAATCCTAGTTATTTTCTTTTGGTACGGAAACTATTTTATAGCATTACCAGTTTAATTGCACGTTGTTCTATTAATGTTTTAATCTTCACTGTAGGTGATACAGTTAGGTGTATATTGTATATATTGATTGAAAATGTTAATTTGTGTATGCTAACAGTTCAAATTTGGGATTTTGTGCTTGCCTGCTCTGTTATATGATTGAGCTTCTATTTGAGCTGCCTGCATTCTATTATATCGTTTTGGACAACTGTTGCTTAAGTTTTTCATGAAACATTTCGTAGTTAATAAATTTTAGTCTCTTTGAATCACAATATGATACTTTTTGAGGCCTGTGATGTCCTTCTGGGTTTTAATATCATGCTGGAATTTCTTCCCGAGTTTCACGAGAATGTTGGATACTTTGCTACTAATGAATGTCGGTGTGTTTTCCTGAGTATTTGTTCTGCATTTGCTACTACAATTGTAGCATTATAGTTGATAATAAAATTTGTAACTGCACCCTTGAACTCGTCTGTGGAGACGCTCAGCTAGACCAATGTGCACATCATATATACCTTTGCATGTAGATAAGGTTAATGGAGTTCAGTAACTTTGGAATTTGATTGTTACCCATGAAAGTTTGGGTTTGGATCTTTTTTAGTTGGGTTAGAGGGAAGAGTGCACTGATCTAAGTGATGGTAAAAATGTATTATTATTCACCAATGTCACCCTATTTGAATATTAGGTCAGGTCTAATCCAATTCAGTCAACCCAATATCGTTACATGTTCTTATTTTGAAGTTTGATTTTACAATTTATCTGTGTCACTTATGTTTGGAGGCACAGGCATAATCTGGAATTTTATGTCAGCGTATTTTATGCTTGCAGTGTATCTATTTGAATATACAGGTGTACCTATTATTTGTATTTCTGAAGTTTCTTTCCATTCCTTTAGGATTTGCCAGATAGTTGATATTTTCTTGGAACTTGATTCTTATACATTGACTTGAGGAATTTTAAAATGAGTTAACACCTTTAACTCACCCTGCAGGAAAGGGGGTGAAACTCAGATTTCTATGCAGTCATTATTAATATTTTGGCATGATCTGATTGTTTAATTCTCTGTACATTGCAGCACTGCTGGCTGCCCTTTTGGAGAGGGTTGCCACTTCTTGCACTATGTTCCTGGTGGTTATAACGCTGTTGCTCAGATGATGAATTTAGCCCCTGTTGCTCCTGCTGCTTCTAGATATGTTGTAGCCCCATCACCGGTTCATAACGGCTCCACTCCTGCTGTCAAAACTCGCATATGCAATAAATTTAATTCTGCAGAAGGCTGCAAATTTGGTGATAAGTGTCATTTTGCACATGGTGAATTGGATCTATTGCAGTTCCGTATAGCTCCCAACCGAATGGAGCCCCCACCTGGTCCTATGGCTAGTTTCGGCGCCAATGCCACTGCCAAGATCAGTGTAGAGGCATCCTTAGCTGGAGCAATCATTGGGAAGGGTGGTGTAAACTCTAAGCAGATCTGTCGCAAAACAGGAGCCAAACTATCAATTCGGGATCATGAGTCAGATCCAAATCTCAGAAACATTGAACTTGAGGGAAGCTTTGAACAAATTAAGGAAGCTAGTAACATGGTGAAAGAGTTGCTTGCAACCATCTCAATGTCTGCATCACCTAAAATCCCCGGTGGAAGCAATTATAAGACCAAGTTGTGTGAGAACTTTGCCAAAGGATCTTGTACCTTCGGAGATAGATGTCATTTTGCACATGGGGCTTCCGAACTGCGTAAAACAATAGTATGAACTGGTTAGATGCATTTTGTCTTTGCCCTTTCGTAGCCAGAGTTGTTATTTTTGTTGGGCAAGTGTTACTGACAAATTCCATTATCAGAGTTCTTCTTTTCAAGGCTGGCATGGCTTTCTCAATCTTAGATTTCAATTGAATCTGTAGGTGTTCTCATTAGGTTTGTTGAATTGGCTAGAGGGCGTGGTCCTGAGATTTCTAATCAAGACTGGTCCCGTTTCCTGTACGGACTTGCACTGTTTCCTCTACGGTGTTTTTTCTTGTGCATGTTTTTCGATTCTGTTCTGTTGGATCGTTGGCGTCATATTAGGATTAGTAATCAATAATAAAAATAATATCTGCATATCATTTTCGGCCATATTAGTCATATTGGTCTCACTTTTGGTACGTAGAGAGAGAAAATGTCACTTGGAGGGGGTGTGAATAATGATCACAAGAAGCAGCATCGTTCATTTTTAGGGACATGGGTCGGAGTGAAGTATGAATTTTGCAGGTGGCAGTGGCATTTTGGTGGGCTTCATAGACCCCTTTTCTTCTTGTTAACGCTGATGATCAGATGGGCCATGAGCATCTGCTATCATTTAGTAGGTCAATAATTTAGTAGGTTCACCTATAATATGTGGGTTAAACTGGTGAAGAGGTGAGGTATACGATTATTTAGAACGTATTCGATTTCTAAAAAGTACTATTTTGTTATGGTTTCAGTCGCGGCGTTTGAGGAGGCATCTTAGGTCTTGGGTGTTTAGGTTTACGCCCGAGGATAATAGACTGCTCGTCTTGCCTGATATTGGTATCGCATAGGAAGAAAGAAGATTTTATCATGTTTTTAGATCGTGGGTGAGTTTAATTTTTTTTTTTTAAATTTTTGTATCAAAAAAAAATTTAGTAGGCTCGCCCTACTTAATATTAGTATCTTCTAGAATTAAGGGAGATTTTATCTTAACTTTAGATCGTAGATGAGTCTAATTTTTTTAAAAAAAATAATTGTGAATTGCGAGATTGTAAAAAATAATCGATTTTCTCAACCTTGAACCTATTCAAATTCAAATCAACATAATCCGGAAATTCATTAGCGCAGTCTGGCGATATGTTTAATTTCAGAATTGATTGAATGGTGAAATCGCTGAGGTAACTGGTGCGAATAGGGCTATATAAGTTAAAGGCATTTATAAATTGAACACATTAAATTTTAAAATTATAATGTAGTCTCAAAAGTTGCCTGTACTATATTTTGTTCAAAGTCTAATAAAAGCAGAATCCATAAATATCTTAGATTTTTTTCCAAACCCTCTGATATGATATCTTAAGGGTGATATATCGCAGGCATCATTAATGAGTCGGGAATGATGAGGAAGAGGGTGGCCGAAGCAGATTGATTGAATTTGCATTTAGAGATGAACAGTGGTATGGCGTGTGGGTCTATGGCTTATCAATGGGTTGTCATGCTCACCCAACACCAGACACACAAGCATATCCATGTAACTAACTGTAAGCCAGGGAGAGATTTACATATCCTTGGTTTAAATGCCACTGCCACTGCCACATTACTAGTGTTCTTGATGAACCTCGGCAAGTCACCCATTCCCAGTTTGGCTCAGTTCACAACAATCGCAGCTGAATTACAACTTTGAGAAATAAATTGGTATTCCAACAAAAGAACAAATTGGGAGTATATACCACTTTCAGCTTTAACCCTATGTTATATACGTTATATCCCATAATAATAAAGTCAATACAATAAATGAAGAGTAAAATAGTATATTCATGAGAAAAATTTATCTCCTTATCCTGTAAATATGGCTTAAATAAAATTTATCTTTCTACCTTATAAATAGGTCGAGAAACATAATAAATTATGAGGTCATGAATCCGTTGGCGTCTTTACCAATAAAGAAGAGGGGTCAGGCAATAACGTGAGATTGAGAATGAATGAGATCACAGGGGAGGACAGGGTTGATGATGGCGAGTGTCCACTAGTTATTAGGACACAGATATTCGCAATCTTGTCATGTCCCTTTGTGACGCAAATTGCATATATTAAACCAATGGACCATTCTCCAATTTTTTTTAACATTTTTGTGATTCGGCCGATCATGATCCACAAAAGTTGATGGTTTTGATTCAGGAAATAGGCGTATTTTTTCTGCCTGCAACCTTGTCGTCCACATAACTCCAAGGCTTCAAAGATTCACTGACACCAACAGTGTGGTGGGCACCGCTAATGTACAAATTCATGCAATGCTTGTAAAATAAGCAGTGACGCAGTAAATATTTGATGATTTACCTACGCACTCTCCAATGCCATCCTTGTTTATATTCCCACTAATAAAAACACAACTCATATGATTAAATTCTATATATCATCTTTTAATTTTTTGGAAAAGAAAAAAAATATACGGCAATTAAAATAATAATAAATATAGATAAAGCATTGACATTAAATAATATATTTTAATTTGTCACAATATAGATAAAAAAGTATTATGAGAATATATAAATATTTCTTAACATGGTATTTGTAAAATTCTAAGTTGGCATAAAAATAAGTGAAAAATAAATAAAATTTCAAGCTGGCCAAGGCATGATGACGACTATCCTAAGCATATGCTATTAGTTTAAGGAATATAAAAGGAATCATTCCCTTTCTACCTCACGCCTCAGCTCACAGTTTTTCACTTAAAAAATTATAGTATAAATATATATTTTTTATATAAAAAAATTTAAGTAAGTTTGACACCAACTCCCACTAAAATTATAGCACAATTCTAAAGCTCCGAAAATTTTTATAAAAAACTTATAAAATCGCTTATTAAAAAATTTATAATAATAATAAAAATTAAACTCGTATTTTTATTAAATATAAATTTATTCTTTATATGTTTCAACTTTAATAAATTAAATGCAGTTAGTGGAATTTGCTTTTTGTTTTCTGTGGCTGAGATACAATTCCCCGCTATGCCCAATCTCATTTTTCTTTGTTTTTTTTTTGTACTTTTAAGCTATAACTTGCCATTCATTTATTTTTTTTAATGTATGTAATCAATATTCAATAGTAAGAAATTATATAAGTATGATTTAGTAGTTATCTCATTTAGTCTCTTAATTAAGTAATAGGGATTTGAATCCTGCCTTTAAATATGAAAAGTATATCATGATCTGCCGTTTATCTTTGAGTAAAAGCCCTACGACGATAATATTAGTTATTATTATCAATAGTAATAGTAAATACTATGATATATATAAAAAAAATTAAAACCGAGAGTGTAAAAAATAATTATAAATTGAAGAGACAAAATGTGTTAACGTATTGTATTAAAATAAAAAGAACTTGACTGCTAATTCTTAAGCATTTAACATAAGAAGTAGTAGTTTTCAACAGGTAAATACATTTATTGCAAACCTGGGCGAAAAAAGATATTTGCATGTTTGATGTAATTTTATTTTATTCATCTTTTACGTTGCATTGTATCCAGAAATACCGTACATGGTCAAAATAGCTGCATTATTTTTCTATATAAAATCTTCATCCAATATTTAATATAAAATATATTTAACTATTTAATTTTATTAAAAAATTAGTTAAATTAATTATACGATATTTTTTTAAATACTCTAATCGTCTTATTTAATTTTCTGTTTTTTATTATTGTTAAATGAATATCAATAGGAATAATTTGATAAAAAATTGATAAATATATAAAATAAATTATACATATAATCAATATCAGTTCTTTAGTTAAATCTTATATTAAAGATTAGAGGGGTATATAAATAAATTAAATAACTTTTGTGAGATATGAGGAGCAGGAGGTAAGAGAAAAAACAGAGAGATAGCAGGAGGATTACGGTAGAGATTAATCCATCTAAAAAGTATTAGATGGTAAAAAGTAAATATTTTCCAACTAACCCCTTATTTGTTTAGACGGAATAAAAAAGAAAAAGGAGAGAAAACACATATTATATATATATATATATATGTATATATATTGACGAGTAGATAAAACTTTTAAAAAGATAAATGAAAATGTTGGGTGGAACCCACTGCCTTTATCTTCCAAAATTTCTCACCACATATATAAAGATTTTGGGGTGGAGACCGCTATATCCAACATTCACTTGTTGATGATGTCGGATAATGTATATTTTTGTTGTCATTATATTTTATTATTCATTTTTATTTTTAAATAGAAAAAATTGGAAATTATGTCTTTGCCAGGCTATTGATTTTAATGGAGGGAAAATAACAATAGTTAAAAAATTATTTTGCAAGACATTAAACGTGAATAGTTCATATATTTACAATGGGAAGTGAAAAGGCAAAGGTTAAAGGAATGGGAGAGAATAAGTCCTGTTTCTTGATTGTAATGTTTGAAAGATAGTTGAATTAGTCGACAAAAAATGTTGAATCTCATGTCTGGGAATTGAATTACCTTGACCAATCCCTTTTTAGTACTTTGTTTCGCTAATGATAGTTCGTCCAGTAGGTAAAAGTGGCCCAATCAAAAGTCATTTGAATGCATTGATGAGAACAGAGATGTCACTTCATTTTCAGTAATTCGGACGGAAAAGAAATCTGATGACCAAGGAAAAAGGGACTTGAAAAGAAATATTTTCAAAAGAACCAAATTAAAATATAAATAATGAGAGGGACTGATTACGAATCAAGATTCAGATTTTTTTAATAGAAATTATTTTATATATTGATTAATAATATCTAAGGAAAGAAGTCACTGATGCGTTAAAAATACGACAACCAATCCCGATAAATTAGATCAGTTAGTTAAAATTATTTTAACTTAATTAAAAATTATAGGTTTAATTTTTTAGGAATATAACATCTTAGAGGTCAACTAATTTTAATAATTTTTATCTTGATCTGAATTAATCTGATTTATAATTTTTGGATGAGTTGACAATAATACTGCTGGCAAAATTTAAAAAGAAAATACTACCACCAGATTAAGGTACAAGCGTCTTATCAGACGTAATTGATTAGACATTGATTTATACGAATAAAAAATGTACATCTGACTGGGCCCCACCAATTAACTGGGAAAAGCGTAATGTGTACGTAACGTTTAAAAAAAAAAACTAACATTACAGCGTAAGATAACGGTAGGTGGGCTCTCTCGTTTAAAAAACGCTAATCTTAACAGCGAGCTGTCACATAGCCATTACCCTCTCCCCATAAAACCAGTTCGTACAGGGTGTGCAGCGCTACGCTTATATAGCCCAGGATCCCTTTACACCTATCCGATGTGGGACTCCAACAGTCACCCATGACATTCTCCCCCACCCAATCCTGTGACGCCCTCGTCACAGTGGGGCCCCCTGCCTACCCCACACCTTCGAGGGTCCCCACACCTCGAGGGGCGCTTGGCGGGACATCGGAGTCGGAGCGGGTCGGCTCTGATACCACTTGTCACATGGCCATTACCCTCTCCCCATAAAACCGGTTCGTACAGGGTGTGCAGTGCCACGCTTATATAGCTCAGGATCCCTCCACACCTATCTGATGTGGGATTCCAACAGTCACCCAAGACAGAGCGCTTAGATGGAACGAATGGCTGCGTAACGAATCAAGTGTTGGACCCCTTGAGGGTGGGATTAGGAAAGTGTAAAATTAGAGGCAGTCAAATCTACAGATCATTGACTATATTCTGATTTTAAATTATTGATTATTAACTTCATTCCAACCCAATTCTACACGCCAAACTCCATTCTATATAGTGATTTAGGGTGTGTTTGAATTATCTTTTAGAAAATATATTTAAAAAAAATAAATTTTAAATAATAGATTTTGAGAAGAATAGATTTTAGGAAGAATATATTTTGGGAATAAAGATATTTGGATAATTAGTAGCAGAATCACTTTTTATATTGGTAAATTACTATATTTAATTAAAAGTAAAAGAGAGGAAAGATAATAGAAAAGAAATAGGAGAGAGAAGAGAGTGTAGAGAGGATAGAGGAGAGAGAAAAAGAGAGATAAGGGATGAGGGATGAGAGATAAAAAGAGAGATGAGAGGGAAGAGAGGAGAGAGGAGAGAGAGTGTAAAAAAAATAGGGGTACAATAGTAATTGTATAATCTATAACTTAAGTTTCAAACTAAAAGTTATTTTCAGTGGCTTATTCAAAACTTAAGTTTCAAACTGAGATTTTGCCCAAAATTAATTCTCAACAAAAATGGCTGTTTATGTAAAAAAAAATTAAACCGCGATTTTAGTCAAAATCAATTTTTAAAATTGATATCTAAACACACTTAAATGCTTAACTATACCCGCCATCTTATTATCATGCAGTTAACTTAAATGACACTATACTCTAACTGTTATTATTATTATTATTATTATTTGTCCTCGTATATATGTAATTAATAGAGACAGTTATGAGATAGACCATTGAAGAGAAGGGCTTTTTGATATGTATGAAGTCGTAATTGTGACACGAGTAACCTCCAAAACCACGGGATGGAGACTAGACCTAATTATCAGGGAAAGCAATGGATTTTATTTGCAGAGAAAATTAAGGCTAACATGCGTGGAGTAGTTGGAGATGTATAAAAGGAAGGGTGCCGGATCAAAGAAAGGGTGTTGAAGAGGGGAGAGTGGGAACTTGGGATTAATGGACGGAAAATACTTACCGACTTATGAAATGTGACGTGCTGATTTCCTTTTCGTCAGCATAACAGAGCTCATTCATTTTCGGTGACAACCACACACACAAAGGATACCTTTTTTGTTATCGCTTGAAGCTTTAGGCTATGTTTAGTTCAACGGAAAAAAAAATATGTAAAAGTTAGTTTAAAAGAAGGTAAGTCAAAATAGGAGAGGTTATAAGTGTGAAGGTAAGGGAGGAGAGATGATATTTCTTATTTAGTTTAGGAAGGGAGGAGGGAGTGGGTAATGAAAAATTGACAGATATACCTTCAGGCTTTTATTTATATTTATTAATTTTTTATTTATAATATTTATATTAATATTGTTATTTTTTTATTTATAAATTTAAAAAAACTTAATTTATACTCCAGCCTCTAGGGCACCAAATTTTGCAGAAGCTGATAGAGCAGAAACAATAGTGAGATCATTCGGATTCACATTTTCTTCAAGCAGTTTAGAGAAAAATGACAATGCCTGTCTGTGTTCTCCGTTTTGAGATAAACCTTTTACCATTGTGGTCCAACAGACCATGTTCTTCTCTTTCATTTGATTAAATAACTCTCTTGACCCAACATTTTTTGCAGGCATATCTTCAAAAAGTTCTCTAGCCTTGTCCAAATCTCCCATTTTACAACATCCATTAACAGAAACATTCCTAGACAATATGCTCCCGCGCTTCATAGTCTGCGGCGTTTCATCAAACAGCTTTAATGCAGAACCCAACTTCTCTACTTTAACATACATATCCACCAAGGAAACTCGAACAAACAAATCAAATTCCAGGCCAAATTTCAAAATCGCACCATGAAGACAATCACCGAACTCGCCCAAGAGCAAAGCCGCAGCTGACTTTAGGATGAATGGAAACGTTAGCCGGTCGGGCCTAACATTCAACCTCAACATGAGACCAAAGAAGGAAATTGTACCTTCAAACTCGTCATTTCACGAAGCCCACGAATCAAAGCATTGCAAATAAACAAGTTTTTATCGTGATACTGCTCAAAGATCGCAAACGCATAATTAATGGATTTGAGGAGAGAACAGGAAGAGATGAACTGGGTCGTAACTCGACTGCTTGAGAAGAGGTTGGAAATGAGTATCTGAGCATGAATTTCTCGGAGTTGCCTGCTAGTTCTTGAGGCATGAATAAGATAAATTAGATGGATTTCGGATTGGTAAGAAGCAGATCTACTATAGAAGAAGATGCTAGTGACTGTCTTGGGGCGAAACCATGACAGAGAGCTTGGAGTAGTGCTTTTCTGGTGCTTTGGGGCTTCTGTGTTGCTGTGGAGTGGAATGGCCGGACCGAAGAAGGAGAAAGGGTTTTTTATACTGGGGGTAATTTTGGTAAATTGAAAAATATGCAGGGATAATTTAGTCAGAATCATACATAATATTTCTCACCCCTCCAAAAAAACCCAAATTTAGAGGGGTGAGAGAAAGGGGTAGGGGAGCACAGAAAGACAAAAAAAAAACCCTCCCCTCCCTTCCATTTTTTTCAACTAAACACACTTATATCTCCCCTCCCCTCCCCACCAAAACCCTCAACCAAACAATGTTTTATGAGCACGACTTTAATTTGGATTTGGGGTAATTCGTTTCAGATCATGAGAAAAAAAATGATCTTGATTAAGTTAAATGTGATACAGTTGTTGAAAGCACGCGAAATTGTTAGGAGAACCTTGAGCTGAACGTCAAATTTTTATTGGAAAATACGTGTTTTTAACCCATTTTTACACTTCAACATTGAGCTGAACTGACCTATGGCCTGGTCTGAACATCTTTCAGGTCAGAGAGCAAAGTGAACCGGCAAGGGCCTTTTAAGAAAATAATAATAAGCTAAAACTATATTATTTTACTTTTTTATTTGGCTTTTATTCAATGTTATATATATTTGTACTTTGAGCAAATCATTAAAGCTCGCATTAGTCTAGTTAGACAGTTATTTTAACATATTCGTAGTTTTGATTCAAAGAGTTATCTATATATGATTCGAAGTTTACTGAGGTTTTATATAATTTAATGTAAATTTAAAAAAATATCATGTCATTTGTAAATAATATTCCATGGCATTTGCTTAACAGCGCTAAAAGACGAGGGGCGGTTCCAACAAGAAATGGCGGGAATACTTCCTCTAGTCTGGCCACACATGCGCGGCTTTCCCATCTCGTCCGTCGAGACGAATTTTAAATAATAATAAAAAAACAACGCCTTGGTCTAAGATAGGAGAAAATATCTTGGTCACAAATAAAAAGAGTTATTCAAAAAAATAATAAAAATATAACTAATATACTAAATTAATTTTAAATAAATAATTAACACTTTAAAATATATAAAAATATTATTAATATTTTAAAATATTTAAATTAATATAATTTTATTATTTTATTGAAAAAAATATAAATTTTTATCCTATTACTAAAAAATATAAATAAAATAATTTTTTTATTCTACTATATTATTATTTAAAAAATTACAATATATTTTATTATTTAAAAATATTATATTAATATTATATAAAATTTATATATAAAGATTAAATAATTAAATAATTTATTTAGTATAATATATTAAATAATTTATTTAGTATAATTTATTTAATATATATCAAGTAAAAGTTTATATTTTAGTTAGTAAAAAAATAAAATTATAATAATTTAAATATTTTATAATATTAATTATTTTTTAAAATTAATTTAAAGTATTTATTATACTTTTAAGAAAAAGGAAGTAACGGTGTCCCTCACGTTAAGGGCGAGATATTTTGAGGGGTTATGTGGAATCGTGACGGTACAGAAATGGAGGGACGATCAAGATCAAAGTACGCAGGAATGGGATTCCTACTTTTGCCAAATAAATATATAAAATAAAAGTTTCTCCCTATTCTATATGGCCGAAGCTACCGCACCCACTCGTAGGTGATCCACTCACCGATCAACACGTGGACACACCACCCACATGGGATTCCCTGAGGCTAAGGATGAGAGGATCACAGATTCCCAAGGGAACACAAAAATATTTTTCTTAATCTTGTCTTGCTAAATATATTAAAAACCAAATAACTTTTATTCTATTCTTACAAATATAATGTTGTCAAAATTTATAATTATTTTAGATCATACTTTTGGAATAGAATTTTAGCTTTAGAAATAAAAAAAAAACTTCATATATATTAAATAATATAAACTAAACATTTTCCTACATTGAAAATACAGCAATTTATTTTTCCAAAATATTCAAATCTTAGTTATGTTGTTCATAACTTATTACCAAATTTGATGTTTTATATTCCATGTTGAGAATTTAAATTCTATCTTAAAAATAAACGCATTGACGCCTTGCCCGTGTTTGCAAACTGCAGTGTTTAGGTTCTCTTTGCTGTCCCTCCTATCAATTTTATTTTTTGAATTATTAGACGAAACTGGATGAGTTTAATTTAATATTCAATCTAGTGTAGTTTTGAACCATTTTTAAAAGAGTTCAACAGTTCGAATTCATTCATTTATTCCATTGTTAATTTTATAAAATACTAAATTTGAATTACTGAAATTCAATATAACAAAATAGAGAGGGAGGAGAGAAGAAAGAACTGTCTTTTTGTGAATGCGTGAAGCCAGTTCCATGCCAACCGGCCAGCTAATTCACTTCATATTTATATATTTTTGAGGTCATCTTCCATCGCTTTTTATTGGGTTATCTGTAATTTATTAACGATATACTTTATTACAAAATTTACCTTTCACAATAATGATTATATTACATGATAACGAACGGTGATGTTGATGTGGAAATACAAAAGGATATTCTCAAGAGAGCGTTCTAATTGTTTGTTTGCTAGTAAATCTTTGAAGTAATAACACTGCCCGAATGATTTATTTTATTTTATTTTATTGTTTCAAGGTTTCTGCCCTACCTAGTCTAGTCTGGCCCTTATCCCCCCCCCCATGCGCCGTGTCTGTTTGAAAATAGGTATACTGATATATGTCATGAATCGTGTTTAGCCTTTTCTTCTTCCAGCTTGAAATCAAATTACTGAACGATTTAAGAAAATCGTTTCTCAACTCTTATGTTGTATTCAGATAATTTGATTCTCATATTATTCAATAGAAAGATTAAATAGTCACTTAAAAAATATTTAAAAATGGAATAATAAAACACCAAGACTATTGCAAAAAATAAGATAATTTTATATTAGATTTTAAAAAAAACTGTAGGAAATGTTATCCTAACAGAGCAAAATGAGGGCTATAATATTTTGAATTTAGTTGATATTTTCTTTTTGGACAATAAAAATAAAAAAGGTGAAAAAGCACAAGTTGCAGCCACGTGTACCTGCACTATAGGACACGGAAAGAGCAAGTTGAGGAGGGAAACAAAAAGCTTAAATACCGGCGGCCTCCCTCATTCTCTTCCCCAAAAGCACTGTTTCAGGGACGGCTGCTTATTCCCTAACTCACTCTGTTCAGACGCAGGGAGGAGACACCAGTTGCAGAGCTCTCAGCTTCCTCTCTCGCTTCAGGTCATCTTCTCTCATCTCTATTCTCTGCTCTCCTCCTTCTCTCATATCACTGTTTTGCTTTCGCTTTCCTGCTTGAATGCTCTCGAATCCGGCCTCCCACCCTCATTTTCTCCACATGATCTATGCTAGATCTAGTTTTAATTTCCTCTTATGCTCCTAAGTTTTATTGTAGATTTTAGATCTCTTCCCCGTTTTTCTTCCCTTTTTCGTTTTCATCATATTTATCGGGAGTTACGAATTGCGTTTATCCTACAATCAAGGCGTTCAAAGTTCTCCGGTGGTTTTTTCGCAAATCTATGATTGAGATGTTTTCCCTATTTGATTCATTCTTGACTAATGTGGATGGTTGCTCTCTTTCTGCTTTGCTCTTCACTGGTACTACCGTCTGATAATATAGAGCGTTCATGACCCTAGGCGTTTAGGGTTCGCATCTAGCGAGGGGAAAGCCCCTCCATCGCTTGGTTGTCTGTCGTATATCTGGGATTGGAATGGTGGTCACATGACCATTCCATCATTTATGGTCCCACTCGACGGCTTTCGTGGAATCTTCAATACCGGGGCTCCTTCCCCCAATCAACTGAAACGCCAGCCGACTAGTGTAGCGGCCATTTGTCTGCTGGATTTCAGTAACTATTTATTATCACTATGCCACGACTAACCTAAATCCTCACGGCTTAGGTTGAACTCCACTCGGTTTAGTTTCCGGCCCCGGCGGGTACTTAGCACTCCCTCCCTCATCTGCTAAATATATCAATCTAAATAAATTATTTAATTATAATTAAATATAATTTTTATAATAAATTTATATTTTATACTCTTTAATATATTTAAATTAATTAATTTTTTATATTAATTATAATTTATTTATTAAAAAAATAATTAATTTTTATAATTAAGATCAGAATATAGCTTGCTTGTCCTAATTGGATCTTTATGATATATGTAGAAAATTTGCTAGATTTCTAAAACTTCATGCTATTTCTTAAAATTTTCTATTCTTTATTTTTTATTTCATTAACTTGAACCTGGTACATATTCCAATTTAAATTTAATATATTATTTATAAAAAACAGAATTTTAGTAATATATCATTCTGTAAAAGAATTTATTAGTAATACAACTATTTATAGAAATTAAAAAAGAAAGAAATTTTTTATTAAAAGTTATAAAAATACGATTCAAAGTTTAGTTTCCAGCACCTCGGTATTTCCAAAATTAATTTCCTAGGATAACTAAGTTTTGTATCTAGTTTTAACTATGTGAAATTTAAGTCATTCAAATATCGAGGGAATATATTTGTTCGGACCCAATTGGTCGCTCTCGTTTTATACTCTCGCATTAGATTTTGTAAATTGCTATTTTGCCATTTGGTCACTTTCTCAAGCAATACTGCATGTCAAGTTGGTAGGGCCTGCTGAGTTGTCCTGCGCCTGACGAGATCAGAGTTCTATGCACAAATTATTTTGATAAATTCGCAACCATTCACGGATTGATGGAGAGAAGTAAATCTATTTATAAGATAAATAGCCATTTGATTTGATCTACCGGCAGTAATTTTGGCATCCTTCTTTGGTTACGGATCGGAGTCAGAACATATCAGTTCGTGCATGATTGTTTTTTGTCTTGTACCTAAAACTTGTTGCCCGCGTTCGGAACCATCATCATCAATTGTTTTGTGGAGTTTTAGTGGTGTTAGTTACGGGTTCCGCTTCCGGATCACCCCACATTCAGGATCTTTATCGGCTAGGTAGAAAAACCTCCAATATGCCCGTCTTATAGCTTCTTTGTTTGGGGTTGTACTTCAATGTGAATTTAATTCTGAAGGATGGTAGGTGGTTTTAGGACGCTAGCTTTTAATAAGCGAGCTCTCTATTCTGCGTCCTAAAATGGAAATTGGCCGTTCTTTGTTCTCTGTCTTCCAATTGTTTTCATTAGGGAAAAAAAGGCTTGATCTGTTTTTGGCAATCAATGAGACTGAAAATATCTATCATATGTGGTTGGCGCTAATGTGTTCCGTATGTGGTTTTCCGCTCCTTTTCGGGGATAGTATGTTAAGGTTCATGTCACGTTAAAATGACAGAGTTAAGCATTGGCGTTAAAATGACATTTTTATTTAAAATAATGAAAAGCACACATTGTTAACGTTAGGCATTAGATTGATGACTGGGAGGATTTTCTGACAAATTCAATTTTTACAGACAGATTGGGTGAAAATGGGAGCAGGTGGCCGAGCCTCCGTTCCTCCTGCCCAGAGGAAGACTGAGACTGTGAAGAGAAGCCCGGTGGAGCAGCCGCCGTTTACATTGGGCCAGATCAAGAAAGCCGTGCCGCCTCACTGTTTCAACCGTTCTGTGGCCCGCTCATTCTCCTACGTCCTTTACGACCTCACCATAGCCTTCAGCCTCTATTATGTCGCAACCAATTACTACCATCTCCTCCCACGGCCTCTCTCTTTCTTGGCCTGGCCAATCTACTGGGCAATTCAAGGCTGCATCCTCACCGGCGTCTGGGTGATCGCTCACGAGTGCGGCCATCACGCCTTCAGCGACTACCAATGGCTTGATGACACCGTTGGCTTCGTTCTCCACTCCTCCCTCCTCGTCCCGTACTTCTCATGGAAATACAGCCATCGCCGTCATCACTCTAACACCGGATCTCTTGACCGCGATGAAGTCTTCGTGCCAAAGAAAAAGTCTGGTCTTAGCTGGTACAGTAAATACCTTAACAATCCACCAGGCCGAGTCCTAACCCTTACTGTTACCCTCACTCTTGGCTGGCCTCTCTACCTAGCTTTGAACGTTTCAGGAAGGCCTTATGATCGTTTTGCTTGCCACTATGATCCAAACGGTCCCATCTTCTCAGATCGTGAGCGGCTACAGATATACTTATCGGATGCAGGGGTGCTCGCCGTGTTCTATGGGCTTTACCGTCTTGCGGTGGCGAATGGACTTGCCTGGGTTGTGTGTGTTTATGGAGTGCCATTGTTGGTGGTGAATGGCTTTTTGGTGTTGATCACTTATCTGCAGCATACTCACCCTGCATTGCCACACTATGATTCCTCTGAGTGGGACTGGCTGAAGGGAGCTTTAGCCACGGTAGACAGGGATTATGGTATCTTGAACAAGGTTTTCCATAACATTACAGACACTCATGTAGCACATCACCTGTTCTGCACGATGCCTCATTATCACGCGATGGAGGCTACAAAGGCAATCAAGCCAGTTTTGGGAGGGTATTATCAGTTTGATGGAACGCCAGTTTACAAGGCAGTGTGGAGGGAGGCCAAGGAATGCATTTACGTTGAGTCAGATGAAGGTGCCGATGCCAAAGGGGTATTCTGGTACAAGAACAAGCTCTGATTTGAGTAAGATCGTTGCACGATATCAGGTTGAGAACTTTAAGCTTCCCTTTCCCGAGAATTTAGACTTTGTTTCGTCTCCAATTGAAACTGTGCAACTGTGTAACCTTTAGGTTTGCCTTTGAATAATTGTATTGCTTCATAGATGTAGTAGTAAGAAGGCATGGCTCACGAGTCCCCAGTCCGTGGTGTTGGCCTTTGTTGTTAATTTGCACCCTGACCTCAGAAACTTGTGCCAATTGGTCCATCTGGTGAACCCAAGTCTAAAACTTGATTTTAAGTTAATTCTCTTTTTCGTTGTCGGCATGAGACTGTTGGTGATTCAGCTGTGAGAGTAGGATCGCTGTTGAATCTAATTTCTGCCAGCTGAGAGGCATGAACCGCGAGATGAACTAATGAAATTTACAATTAATTATCTAATAGTAAATAATTCCAATGATAAGTGAATACATAATTAGTATATCACTTATTTTCAAAAATTTTATTATACCTTTTCTTCTTTAATTATTTGTCAACAGGAAAGAAGAGATAAATATTTTTTGGTAATATTTGTTATATCTTTATTTTATCACTAAAAAATCAACTTTGTTATTAGGCCGTTGTTTGTTGGACTCAGTCTCGTCATCTTGGGCTGGCCCAACTGGCTTCGTCTATTCAAACAAACTTATTTTCGTGGGACATGACGCATCCATGGAGATGACGTTAAACGACAACTTGTTAAATATAAATTATTATAAAAAGAAACTAGAGAAATATAAATGAGGGAATTTTGAATGCTAATTATTGGGGTGAGAAGGTGTAGTGTTGCACGAAAGAATGAAGGAGTTGGAGTTTTACTGACTCCTTTTAAATTGACCATCCTGAATCCCAAGCTTCAGAATACAAAACAAAAGCCATGTAGTTTCGTATGCCTGATAAATGGATAGATATATTTGAGCTCAGCTGTGTTTAATTCCTAAACCGAAAGGAGTAGAACAGAGTGTTGTTTTGTGGACGCCGCCGCGTATTATGTATGAGGAACAAGAATCTGAATATGTGGAGGCAACCCATTGAAGATCCGAAAACTAGGCTCCCTTCGTTTTGGTGTGCATGAATGAATGCCCCATTCATAAATTGGTGTAATTTGATTAATGATTATGATTGGGCAGTGACAGTAAACCAGGAGTTGCATGGCCCATATCACCCCCCCCCCCCAAAAGCTGTAGTCACCTAGCTGCTTCCCAAATGGAAGGCAAATGTCAATCCCATGAAGCCCTAAAGATTACCATAATTTATTTTTTATATTAATATTCATTAGAATACTTACCCAGCGACATACTCGGGATGAGGAGCTCCACTATTTGCATCATATATACCCTTCTTAAATAAGGAATTGAATCTCATCAGCGTGTTCCCACTTATAGACATGTCAGATTTATATATATAAATGCATGCGTGTTACCAACTAAGCTGTTTTCCTATAACTCATGCCTAACCTCAATTTCGTGTTACCCCATATTGTTCACTTCTTCTGCCATTTGTGCTCAATCTCTTTAATTCTCTTCAATAAGAATCTTCCTTTACAGAGTTTCATTTAATTAGAGCACCGACAACCACGAAATCGCTACCTCTCCTTCGAAATCAATTAATTATTCCGATCCGCGCTTGAAACGTATATGCCAACCCTAACCCTGCCCCTCTGCTACTCATCCCAAGTTGATTGCGTGTTGATTATCTAAAATATCATTTGTAATGATTGCGTGTTGATTCTCTAAATTATTATTTTTAATAATATATATTTAAACTGCTTTTAATAGAAATTTTTTTAATATGTGCAATTAAATATGGATATTTTACTATAATTTTAAGAGATAAAAAGGATTGAGATATTATATTTAGAGTTAAAATTAATTTTTTTATTTAAGATAAGATGAATTAATATTACACAAAAAATATCATATTTTGGGTTTAAATGCAATACACGCTCGTAAATGGGGTCCGCATTTCCGTTTGGTCATTTGACATTTGAGGGCACGCTGGGCAGTTGCACTTACTTAAATTGACTAATCTCTCCCTCTTGCTCTTGCATGTCGCTCAAGGATTCATCTAATCCTTCCTCGTACAACACGCAGCTTGTTTTCCTTTTCCATATCAATTCCCACTTTTTCTTCATCTCTCCATCCCTTCTCTCTGATTCAAACGGTGCCTCGCTCTCTTCTGCCTTCCTCTAATATACATCATCTCCTATCTTCTCTCCTTCAAATAATTTCTAAAACCAATCTCTCTCGCATCTCACAAACCCCTTCTGCTGCCGGTTTTAGTAATTAATTTGTTTGTGGGCGTTGATGGAGCACGGGGTTAAAAGAGAGACAGCATGCATGGAGAACAAGATCAGGAATATTAATGGAGGTGGAGGAGGACACCCAGGGATGCACAAACACTCCCACATCATATCCAAAATGAAGCCCAAGATACGCATCATTCACATATTTTCACCGCAGATCATCCACACCGACGTTCACAGCTTCCGCGAACTGGTGCAGAGTCTCACCGGAAAGCCTAGTGCTCGCCAAAACTGCAGTAAAAACCCCAAGCAGGCAACACGTATATCGCAAGAGTCAAGAAGAGGGATTAGTGGTTGTGGCCTGCGCGACGAGACTATGAAAACGGAGTTCACGAATGGGTTTTTAGGGTTGGATCATCAGTCGAGGGAGACATTGATCAAAGAGGAAGAAAAAGGGTTTTACGACGGTGAGATCAGCTCCGGCGGGTACTTGAGAGGGTTGGAAGGCTTCATTTCTGAGTTCGGCGATTTCCCTATCTCCCCAAATTGGGATGCTGCTCATCGTCACACCCAAGAGTTTCAAGACCCCCTTCTTTCATAGATGCTCGTTTGTTTTGATCCCTTACTTCTCTTCAACTTGTATGTTGATTGCTTCGGCGTGTTTGATCATCAGATACTTTTGTGTAGTAGGAATTATATACAGAATTGTTTATTCATCGCCTCTATAGATCATCTCACACTGTCTCCGGTTATTCATGCGTATATGGTTTAATAACTTCTCTCTCTAGATAAAAATAAGTAATTAACCCCATTGCCCAGATGAAAGATGTGACTTTTTGGGTTTCAACGGATCGGCAACCATGGATGCCACTGGCCAGCTATCTGCTATATGAATATGGGACCTCTTCAACAATATTAATTTCATCAAAGTAAACAAATAATTTCACTACTATAGATGGGGCTTGCTTCTATTGAAACAAGGTCATGTTTTTGTCTCTTCTGTGCTTCCCATCCGCCTCCTTTCTTTATCATCTCTACTGAGACATTTATTTAGCAAACAACACAGGAACGTGCAAGAGACAATTATTTCAATATATATATATATATATATATATATATATATATATATATATATTGATGATCTGTGCATATGGGTCAAAACATGGTTCGACCTATCCATGCATGTAAAAAGAGAATAAGTACATTTCGAGCTTCATCAACAACATAAACCATTCAACATTACATTGACACTGTATTTAAAAAAATTACACTAGCTAGCATATATATTATATATTTACATAGATATTCAATCTTCCGGAGACATTAAAAGATCAGTTGGCCTAAATTAAAAGATGATGCATGTCTGATCAGTTCAACAAACCTACAATCGAGGCTCTACCATCATTTACACGAACCTCCTCCATCACACACACGACTCTGTCTAAACTCAAAATTTAGTCTTGGTTAGAAATTTAAATATTTTTTTGCTAAGTATAAATATTTTCGTATAAAAAAAAATCTTATTGAGCTAATATAGAACGACGATAAATTATATATTAGGTGAAGTGTTTTTACATCAAGAAAACTTGAAAATGACGCTTATAATAATATATGAGTGTGATAAACCAAATTAACAGAAGAATGAGCTAATATTATATATTAAAAAATGATGAGCAAATTAAATTGACTATATATATGAGCACGAACTAATCTAATAAATTTAACCCATTAATATAAAAATATACCATTTTAGGGTAAAACTAACACGAGTAAGTTGACTTGGAAGACAGCAGCGTGAGAGTCTTTTAATGTGCAAGTTGCAATATCCTTTTTATTGGGGGCATCTTATTATACTGCAGCTTGATAAATTGATAATTACAAATATAAATGAAAACAATGGAAGATGACATATCCAAATTGTCACATTCAGATGAATCAAAACCGACCATATGGCATACCAAGTTGTTGGTGTTGAAAATATTTTGAATATTGTGAAATTGTGTGTCAAAGAAAAAAGTATTTTTCTGACATCACTCCTAGTTATAAAATAGTGTGTTGAAGAAAGAAGCGTCTTTCTAACATAATTTTTGAATTTAAGGGACATATGTCTAAAAGATATGTCTCGTGTCCTTCCACAGTATATAAAAGATGCTTCTTGATGAAGGAGAAGTATATAGAGAGAATGATACACCAATCTTCTGAGATTATTTTTATCTTCCACCAGTTATGTTACCATGTATTTTTATAGGAAGAGTTCACTTAATTTTGGAGAGTGTCGCTTCCTAATTTGATGAGGGGTTACGGAATATCTCTTAAGTACAGTATTCTCATACGCGACTTTAACTATAAATTTTATTATTTTGCGCCAACAACCGCCCCAATTTCCTTGAACCCTTAAACATCCAAGCTTCTTTAGGAAGTGACATCAAATAATAGAAAAATGGCATGTCATCAAACTTGCCTCCCCTAATTTCAAGCTTATCCAAAACCTCAAAGTTTGAAACTTTTCATATATGTATGTATGTTTGTAAGGAGAAGAACACAGTGAAGATGCCATTACCAAGTTGACACCACTTGCTCGTGCTAAACTAAAACTTCAGAACTGAGATTTTGACCTTCGGTAACCCGGGGGTTCCATGTCAGACAAGACAGGTCATTATGACAGCTCAATAAGTTCTTGGTCAAACAACGTGGTTTCTAATGTCAAAGTGTTTCGTATTAATCAAGCACAAGTGTAAAATATCTGCCCCGAAACTAGTAGTATTATTAAGTAGTGGGAGGGATTAAGTTGCCATCCAGTGACGATAGATTAGTATAAACAGATCAATGAAATGGTGCTATTAATGGAGCACGTTCACATTGCCAAGTTCAAATTATACTTCTCAACACTTCATTTTTCTTCACTTCATGGCTCTCGCAATTTTTTTAATACATGGATAGAGACAATTTTGTTTAAAATATCATGGGATATAAAATGTGGGTATATCTCCCAATAAAAGTTAGGATTTTAGTTTAAGATTTTAGTTTGTTACTTTATGAAAGTCTGGTTCATCCTGTTAAATGTCTAAACTTAATGCCCATTGGTTTTTAGGACTCCCAAAATTGACTTCCTTTTCCAAGTCAATCTCGCTTGACACAAATTTGTGGCACAAGTATTTTTACCTAATTCTTTGGAACATGTCTTGCTATTTACAAAATGCGGTAACGAACGCCCCTGAAGCTAATTTAATCATACCTAAAATGAGGAACTTTAAGTTAAATTATTCGACACGGAATACCTTCAATTTTTTCAGCCACTTCATTAAATGTTAAAGAGTTCGTTTGAATTGGGAACGGTAAAAGAAAAGAAAAGAAAAAAAGTTTTAATTTTTACTTTTACTTTAGATTAAAATCTCGTGGCAAAAATATTATCTTCAAATCTAAAATTATGTTGGAATAAAAGAATAGAAGAGAATACGCTTTTATAGGATTCAGTTTGGTTCCCTTTGATTCCCCGGAAGTTGCAAGTCGAGACTTCAAATGCCTTCAAAAATTTCTTTAGAACTCTTATGATCCATATAACGAAGAACAACTAGTTTTTACGGCTCCGTGAATTGACTTGGATGAGAAAAACAGATGGCTTTTAATTCATCACTGCAAGTAAGGGAATATATATATTTATTTATATATGTGTATATAATAATTCGGTCTCCTTACAAGCCAAGAAATCTCAGCTCTCGTAATCAGGACTTGCTTTCACCATGGAAGTTGGAGATGCATCCAGCCTTGTTAGAACTTCAGGCATTCCTGCTGTGTCCCTCATTATCTGCATCACAAACAGTGTAAGCATTCAGTAATCTAGAACTTCCTGGATTATATTTGTGTCTAAATCAATTCTAGCACGCAATGTGAATGGCGTGTAGAGATTTCTGATCGAAAATTCAATTGAATCGAGAAACTAATGCACCCAAATTCAGGATGCTACATCAACTATTTCAACGCTGTCATCTATATTCTGGCCAAAAACAGCAGTGAAACGAAAAAGCATAGGAAAATGCGCTCAAAAGAATATCTAACATATCAAATGCTTACAAGTATCTCGTCATCAAGATAAGAAATCATGAAAAGTCTCTGGAAACTTCCACCTACATATGCAGAACAAAAAAGTGAGAACCTAGTTTTCACAAGGAAAGCTGGATAAAAAGTATAGGTATGAGCGCATAGAATGGTAGTCCCAACTCAAACATTTGATTCTACATTTTTCACACGTACATAATTATATTTATAAGTCAACGCCTTCAAGTTCTTGCACACCCTATCGTTCTGAATATATGTTTCATGGGAAATAGCAGATAACGTAAATAGTTGATGATCTACAACTAAATGTTGAGAATTTTCTCTAACAGAGAAGATCTGAACCACCAAAACAAAAGTATCTACACAATCGTCGAAGTAAATAGAACAATTACTGCCTTCATAAGAGTCATGTCTGCATCCTCTTAGCAACTTCAGCCTTGCAAAAGTAAGTTTTATACATAAAATAATATATGTCACCTATCAGTTACCCATAAGAAGTGCGTGTGGAAGTTCAAGTAAAAAAGACATGTAACTAAGGTGCTTCCCTGAGTAAAGCTCGATAGGTTTCACTTCAGCATATGATTTTGGCAATGGCATGATGAAAATAAAATTTAACAGATTGTGAAAATCTCTCGAAAAAGTTTTTGGATATTATCAGAGGTTCATATAGAAGATAGGCAACATCTTACTCAGGGGAACTTTCAGCCCACTGGTAACAGCATCTCGGATAGGGACAGGAAGTTGTTGCACAGCATTAGCTGCCTGCCCGAGTGCGCCTTTGAGCTGTTCCGGTACTGACTCCTCAATAACCGTAGGTGTCTCAAGAATCCCTTCAACGTACTCCTCTTTTAGTCGAAGGGGACCTTCTACAGATAACTTGGTTGATAGAACAATTTTGCTTTCTACCTACATGTGATCAAATATGATCCATGATCAAAGCCCATGAAGTGAGACGTCAGCCAAAATACAATCAACAAGGGGAGAACTAATAGTAAAATATCATAGGGAAGTTGTACAATAAGAAGTGTTGAGTCCATACATATTTAGGAAGTATCCAATATAACAACAATAGCTTATGAAATCAATTTTTTTTTCATTTTTATGGATGAATTCACAAACTCATCAGAGTATCAAACTACTGCTACCGCACTTCTTATATCTTCTTTAAAAGAGTTTGAACAAAGGTAAACGAAGGGAAAATTCGCAATGGATATTTTTTCCTCCTGTATGAAATAATACGCAGGATCCACTCATGAAAAAAATATTATAAAACAATTTAATTCAAAGGGGTTATCTTTATCGCAGGCTGACAACAAAAGTGCAGAGCATACTAAAAACAGCGGGATAAATTTTCAATCTGATTCTGATAGCAAACAACCAAAAGTGCTCTCATATTCCCAAGGTAAAATTTTGGCAGCACTGTAAGCTAGAAAACAGTACCGAGTTCAATAATCTCATGCTTGCAGTAATCCTTGCATTTCCATCCTTAACAAAGACATCCATTTTTGACAAGGTAGCTAAACTTGAAGGGAAATTCCTGCAAAGAAACAAAGGCTACCTGAGCAGTGATATCTGTCATTAAGTTTAATAAAAACTTACTAGAAGATTTTGAAAGGCTTCAAGGTCTTATGATCAGAAATACATGATCCCAAGCCCCACCGGATAATTCAAAATGAAGAAAAACTAAATACAAATCTGTGATCGGAGTACTCACTCAAATATAAATTTAGCAGCAAACAATCCTGGACTTCCTGAACCAAACCACTCAAAGTTCCATCGTCCTTCTAAAAAGGGTGACCTGTAATTGAGAAAGGTATTAACATCTCACGCCAAAGAGAATGGATAGATGCTTTTCATCACTTACGTTGTGGGGCGAGGCGTTGGATTGAGCCGCTCAAGACCAGTTATCCTTTCCGTCACATCAATTTTTTGCATATCTGATGTCTTTCCAGTGACCAAAGCCTCAAAACCCCCTGCATCTTTAAACTGAAAGGATGTCTTCAATGTCTGATCTAAGAATAATGGTTTCCAACACAATATAGAACTCATTCCTAGACTATATTGTCAGTATTTCGTCAGCTCTTTCAGCAGGTGAAGTGTTTAACAGAAAAAGACCGAGAAACTAAATTAACATTGTAGAACTTTTGTTTAGTTCTCTGAAGCAAATCAATTCTACGTCACCATATAGGCTATACACACCTCCAGTACCATATGAGAGGTTACTGTTGTGACTCACAATAGAGGAAAATTCATACCACCTCCATGAAGTGTACATGATTATGCGCGCGCGCGCGTAATTTACAGTCCTTAGCAGAGTTTGCTTGCATCCAATATTCTTCATTTGTCAACTTTCATAATGATAACTGTAAACTATGTAATCGAATAAAAGAGGGGGGGGGGGGATACACCAATGCCCATTTACAATCATGCCTAGATTTAAAATTTAAAATAGGAAAGTAGCGGAAAAGACAGCAAAACGAAATTCGGGGATTGCCTTATTTCCGAATGAAGTTCCCCCTTTTATTGTCAACCAAGTAATTAGAACTAGATACAAAATCAAACCGGACAGCCCAGAATTATCAGCGCAGCAAAAGAGGGAGGGAATGGAGAAGAAGACGATACTCACAGCAAGAAGAAGCGATTCTTTGGCGGATAGCCTCTCCATGTCCTTGGCGTAAGCCGCGGGAGCTCCCTGAACTGCCTCCTGAACCATTGCTCTGCAGACAAGCCTTTTGGCCCCTAAAGCTTTCCGATTAGTGCTGGACAGGAATAGCAGTGAAGTAGGAGATGCTGAAAAATGAGAAGAATGTCTGCAAGACGAAGGGAGAGCAGAAATGGAGAATATTGAGGCTTGTGAAGCAGCCATTGAAAGAAATGTTAGGCAGAAAGAGACAGAGGGGGATTTTTGTGACGTGGGGATGGGTCTGAAGATGAAAGCGAGGAATGGTAGAGGGAGGGAGAGAAGGTATTTATAAGGGGAGAGAAGCAAGTAAATACGGCAGCGCGGGTGGAGAAGGCGTCTCCGTCTTCAATTACACCATTGTGAATTTGGCGAGCCCCGACTCAGGGCCCTCAACAAACTGACACCGAACTTATTTTCCATTCATGGCTCGTTGATGACAAAAAATCGTGGCCGTAATGAAAGAAGTGGTAGTAAATCTCATCAGACCAGTAAAATTGTTGAAAATTTATTGCGTAGCACCTAAAGATCTGTGATATGAGTGCCAACTTCCGGAACTACAACTACGTACAGGATATCTTTATTTATATACAAATCTATTATATTATCTATTTTGTAGATAATTAAAAATATATTATATTTATTAATATGCATTATTTTAGATAGAATAGATTTTGATCGCTTAAATATGAGATCTTAAATTTAAGTATAATATAAATATAAAAAATATTTTTTAAAAAATATTTTTAATTAAGCCCGACAATACTTAAATCTGACTAATTAGATAATCATATAAAAAAAGATATGTTACATTTAGATTATTAAATAAATTTTAAGATTTTTTAGATATTTTTGGCCAAAAAAATATATCTCTAGACATTGCAATGGGAAATTATTGAGCAATATTTTCTTTTTTTATTTCTGGCCTCTATCTAATGTCACGTTATTTTAAACCTTACCTATACTTAAAAATATGAATTAAGACTTATGAACAGGGGGTGAATAAAGTAATAATTAATAAATGCAGGATATATTTAGATTATGACATGTTATTTTATTTCCATCCCCATTGCTTTTTTTATAATCCATTTGAATAAGCAACTAATAGTCTAAATACAGAATATATTAAATATAGAGTTAAAATAAATCTCCCCATTTAAATTAGGAAATAATAATAGGGGCGTCTCCTTCCTCTCCGTGTTCATGAATTTTAGTGTATCATTTGATTGGTGGATATGAAGTAATAAGAAGGCGAAAATGGTTGGCGATGGTTTCCATGTTTAGATTTGCGAAATAGGAAGCCATGTGACGGAGTGGGGGAGGCAGGCGCATTGCATGCTTATCCAATATCCATGCATTTGGGGTGACATGACAACCCTGGAGAAAGAGAATAAGCAAATCAAAAGAAGCGGGGAAACGACTGAGGGGTATCGAACCCGTTACCTCTCGCAGTCTCGCATACAAAGCGAGAAATCTTCCGTTTGAGCTGCATACCCATGCGCTCCTTGAATGTAAATCAGTTGATTTGCTGGTCTTGTGTCCCTTCAGAAGTATAACTAAGCCACTAACAGGGTTGGTCCAAGTGATAAGTAGTTCGGTATCGCTTAAGCGAAGTCTCAAATTTGAGCCTTGCCAAATGCAAAAAATTCTCGTTGGGAGACTCACCCACCATAGTCAGATGCGCGACGCGGGTTGGATCTGGATATAGTTAGGGCAAAACTCCGATAAACCGAGTGGACAACTAAAAAAAAGTATAACTAAGCCTCTCTCTCTCTCCTTCTGTGTGTACGTGGGTAGCGAGTGATACCGGATGGTTAAAATTAAATGAGGGCACAGTGCTGCAGTTTATTGGGATTCAGTGCCACCTAACTAAATGTAACTTCAACTCCATTGATCTCATTTACATGTATGTATAGCCCTTAGTATCAGAAAATGACAGGGCAAAAGAGGCAAGGGCAGCGCATCCACATTTGCGTAACGCACGCCGAACCCAAATCATTGCGAACCCCCACAACGGCTATATTCCCTCCTCCCAATCCTATTATTCATATGCCTTCCCTCAACGGTCCATTCCCCCCTCTCTCAACTCATAATTCTTACTTATCCCTCTTTTATTCCACCACCCATTCCCACTTCCCTCCCTCTCCTCCTCCTTCACAATGCCCTCTCCTGCTCCTGCCGCCTCCCCTACCGTTCAACATGTTGCCAAGAGGTCTTCCGACCAGCTCCTCCAAAAATTCGCCCACTTGGATTCCCATTCCCCCAAAATCAAATCTAAGCGCCGAAACACCGTCGCCGAAGCCCCTTCCCGTGGGGGCTCCACTTTAGTCGAGAGGAGGTCGCTTCTCCTGCCCGCCGCCACTCGCCGCTCCACACTGCTCCGCCAGCTTGGCATTGCCCGCGCCCGCCTCAAGGCCAGGGATATCCGAAACAGATCCCTCTTCGCGACCCTTGACAAGGTCCGCTTCTTTTACATTTAATTTGTTGATTTCCTATCTATTCTTGAATTACCGCCGGCTGGAAGAGTGATTGAACAATTTCAGACTACCGGGTGTTTACCGACTCTATCATTGATCACACTGTCTTTTTTTGGGTTCGTCCCCCTAATTCAAGCTTTAAAATAAAACTGGCGGAATCTTTTAAAATTCCATTTACTCCATGAGATTATCTAGGCTAATTCGACTTGAACGAAGAAAAGGAACCGAGTGAAATACGGTAACAGTTTGACGGCGGCTTCTGAGCGCTGAAATCGAGATAAAGCGTAACGGAGTGTCAATCTGGCGTAAATTAAATGTGAATCAGGGCTTGATGTTGACAACAATTTTTCTCTGAGCTTGCATGAATTTGTTCACTGGTTGTTGCAGACGTGGCGGAGTACTGTAGAGGGTGCGTCCAGAGTTTTCATGGAGAAGCATTATCATCGCCACAAGCGTTTGATCAGTGATGCTGTTTAGCCTCTGATCTGCTCTGCTGGGTCTTGAAAACGAGCACAGAGCTCTGGAGGAAACAGGCAACCAGCCCAAGTTACTTCCCCTGTACCATTTGATCAACGACCACAGAAACTCAGACTACGCGTATAATATATGTTGCACCATCGCCGTTCGTTTATTCATTAATTCATGCTATTCTTTAGTCTCCGAATAATACATATTCCATCCGTTCTTTGTTATTTGTCTGCGTAACAATCTCCGCTAATTAATGGCAAGTTTCTCCTCTCTCTGTCACTCCTTGTAGATTAGATAATTGCACAGGAGGATTTGTGCTTATTAGAATCATCATCATCATGTCGTCATCCCTCCGTCCCCCATTTTTATTTTCCTTCTAGGATTTGAATTCACCGGACGGCAAAGCGAAACAAACTTTATATGCGCGTGCCTGTATTTTCATCTGAGTCAGCAACGCCCGAAAAAAAAAACAATAAATCTCTATAACTATAGACCATTAACTATGTATGATATTTAACAAGCAGCTTAACTACGTATGAAACTTAACTATGTATGATAGTGTCAATGTTTGGACCAGCTCCAAAATCGGATTTGATATTGACATGTTTATGTGTGTAAAAATGTTTAAACTGAACATAATTGAAAAACCAATGTTTAATATAACTCAAAAATCTATATATAATATCTAATTTTTCCGCAAGTGTCAAGAAATAAAATAAGGAAAGATAACAAGTTAATCCTAGCCATTGCCTTTTACCCCCCCCCCCCCCATTCGTTCAGTTTGCACGTATTTGGGGGTTAATAATGCACATTGTGTTTCGATCTTATCCTTATTTCAATTTTTGTTTTATAAAAAAATTTGGAAATTTCCCACTCAAATTAAGGTATAACTCAAAATTTAGAGATCGTTTATATAGGGTAAGATTATCTATTAAAAGAGTCCTCATAATAATAGCGAGAATCGAACTCACGTTCTTATAAGATACAAGCTCATTTTTTACTATATTTGCTAACTTTCTCATTGATTTTTTTTTTAATTTAATTTGGATACTTGGTTACACAAAATCAGGTATCATGTTATCTGAACCTGGATGACGAACAAAAAAGGTTATCTCAACTAGTGTCGACTAACAAAATTATACTATAATTTTAATAAGAGATTGACATAAAATATATTTAAATTTTTATTTATAAAAAAATTAAGGAATGAAATGGTAATTGAATAAAGAGAAAAGGGGGGAAATTGATGCGCGCTGCATCGTCTTTACAATTTCATAATAATTCTTATAATGGAAGACATAAACCATTTCGTTTTGAAGCTATGTGGCTTACTCATGAAAATTTTATTGAATTTTTGTCTAATGTTTGGAATGATTATGATGAATTTAATAAATCATTGGAAAACTTGAAGGTTTCTCTTGTTGATTGGAATAAAAATATTTTTGGGTTTGTGGAGAAAAGGAAAAAATCTTTGTTAGCTCGATTAAATGGAATTCAAAGATCTCCTGCTTATACTCACTCAAACTTTTTGGATTCTCTCGAAAAGAGTTTGCAAGCTGAATTGGAGGATATTTTGAAATTAGAAGAAATTAAATGGTTTCAAAAAGCTAGGACTGATTGGATTACTAAAGGTGATCGGAATACCCGTTACTATCATCTAAAAACTAAAATGAGAAGAAGGAGAAATAGAGTTTTAACTCTTAAAGATGATAGAGGGATTTGGGTAGATGATGAGTCTGCGCTGATGGCTATGGTGATAAATTATTTTAAAACTATTTATGATTATAATGACATGACTCCATGTGCTTTACAAACTAAAACAAATTTTCCTTGTGAGGTTAAAGATCGTCTTAATAATATGGGTAATACGCCGACTGATAAGGAAATAAAGGAAGCCCTATTTTCCATGGGGCCTTATAAGGCTCCTGGCATTGATGGATTCTCCCCAATTTTCTACCAAGCTAATTGGAGTACTGTAGGTAGATCTTTATGTAAATTTGTCCGAACAGCTTTTGAAAGAGAGTCTGTTGAGGGTAGTGCAAATAGGACATTGATTTCACTCATACCAAAGAGGGATCATCCTGATGTTATTGGTCATTTTAGACCTATCGCTTTGTGTACCGTACATTATAAATGTATTACTAAGGTGATTGTTGGCAGATTGAGGAATGTGATGGATGATATCGTTTCGCCTTTTCAATCTAGCTTTATAAAGGGCAGACACATACAGGATAATAGTATAGTTGGTCAAGAAATTATGCATATAATGAAGAAAGCGAGAGGAAAAACTGGTTTAATGGCTCTGAAGATTGATCTTGAGAAGGCTTATGATAGCATCCGATGGGACTTCATACATCAGGTTCTGGTTGATGTTGGTTTAGAGTCTTCTTTTATAAACCTTATTATGACTTGTGTTACATCTGTATCTTATAATTTATTATGGAATGGTACTCAAACTGAATTTTTTTCTCCTAAAAGAGGTCTCCGACAAGGAGACCCTATCTCACCTCTTTTATTTGTTCTCTGTATAGACAGGTTATCTCATCTTATTACAGATACTGTGAATGAGGGCCAATGGAAACCAATTTGGATTTCGAGTGGTGGTCCAGCTATTTCTCATCTTATGTTTGCAGATGACCTTCTTCTTTTTGGAGTGGCTAATGTTAAACAGGCTAAATGTATGATGGATTGCCTTGACAAATTCTGTCTTGCTTCGGGGGAGAAAATCAATAAAAGTAAGTCTTCTATGTTTTTCTCTCCAAAGGTAAATGCAAATACTAGAAGAAGGATCAGTGAAATCACAGGTATGCATGTTTCTGCTGATATAGGAAAGTACCTGGGTTTTCCAATCATCAGAGGGAGGAAACCCAGGGACACTTTTTATTATATAGTTGATCGAGTTAAATCTAAATTGGCAGCTTGGAAAGAGAATACTCTGTCAGTGGCTGGGAGGATAACTTTGGCCAAATCGGTGCTCAGTTCGGTTCCGGTATATCCAATGCTTGTTTCCAAGATACCTGTTTCAGTTTGTCAGGAAGTGGAGAAGATACAAAGGAATTTTATATGGGGGAATGGCCAAAATTCACATGGATTCCATCCTATTTGTTGGGATCAAATTGTAAGGCCAAAATTAAATGGTGGCCTTGGATTCAAGAAATTATCATCATTAAATCGTGCTTGTGGAGCTAAAATTGCCTGGAAGTTGGTTAATGGAGATAAAGGCTTGTGGGTTGATGTGCTCCTACACAAATACATGCTGAGAAATGAAGATAATTTACTGGAGGCAAGGAAAGGTGATTCTGCGTTATGGAAGTTTATTTCCCAGCAGAAAGATATAGTTGAGTTAGGAACAAGATGGCATATTAGAAATGGACAAATGGTAAATTTTTTTACAGATAAATGGTTGTTTCCTACTATAAACCTTAAGGAAGTGTGTACTAGACCACTTACAGTTGAAGAAGAAAATAGCAAAGTTGCAGATTGGATTAATTCAGGGTCTTGGGATTTCCACAGACTTGCTAATCTTCTCCCAAGCAATGTTATTCAGAGACTAGTCACTATGCTTCCACCTATGACAGAGGCGGGCAATGATGTAATGGTTTGGAATGCTACAAATGAGGGTACTTTCACAATTAAGAGTGCATATTTTCTAATCGAGCCTCAATCGACTGATTCATATAGTTCTACTTACAAAGATATCTGGAAATGGAAGGGTGCTGAGCGTATTCGTGTGTTCATGTGGATAGCATTTAATGATCGCTTAGCGACCAATGTTTGGCGAAGTAAGTGGGCGTCAACTTCTGCAATGTGTCAGTACTGCAATGAAGATACAGAGGATATTTTACATATTCTTCGAGATTGCAGGTATGCTAGACAACTTTGGTTTCAAATGGTTGATCCCAAGTATTATTCCTCATTTTTTAGAGCTCCCTTACGTGAATGGTTTGCTTTAAATCTCAAGAGGGAGTTAGGAATTAATAGTCTTACTAATTGGGGATTAATTTGGGGAGTTGCAATTTGGAGCTTATGGAAATGGAGGAATCAAAATTCATTTGAGACAAACTTCTTCAAACCTGTGGATCCTTACCCGATCATTATGCGTACTTGGAAGACATTTGTGCAGGTTCAGGAGGAGAATTTAACTACGGATGTTATTATTTCAAGTTCCTCTAGTTGGCAACCTCCTCCTTTGGGATGGCTCAAACTGAATGTGGATGGTGCTTTGACGGCAGCCCATAACAAAGCGGGGTGTGGTGGAGTTATTAGAGATCATACTGGGAGTTGGGTTGTTGGATTTACTAGTACACTGGGTTCCTGTACTGTGATGGAAGCTGAGCAGTGGGCTGTGTTTAAAGGTCTTAAGATGGCTTGTGATCTTGGATTTAGGAAGCTTATTCTTGAATCTGATTCTAAGAATGTTATTGATATGTTGTCTAATGGGAATAATGACAAATACAGTTTATTAGTTGTACAGATACAGAACCTTATACAGAGTTCCTGGGATCTGAAGCTCCAATACATTCCTAGAGTTCAGAACAAGATTGCAGATGCCCTAGCTAAGGAGGGTTTGTCTACTACGAAAACTTTATTTTTTTGCCCTCCACATTTGGAGTCTCTTATTTTTAATGATTGTTTGGGATCTAATCCCTTTCGGAGTTAAATTTTCTTGTTCGGGCAGTTAGCCCTCTCTTATATCAAAAAAAAAAAAAAGTCAACAGAGGTTTCCCCAACTTTCCGCTTCCTCCCACTCCCACTCGCCACTCTGCCATCAGTACCTTCTTTGGGAACTGTGCGGGCCTTTGCCTCCTTCATTAAGAAACGGCTTCCACGGACTACGCCTCTACGCCCACCCCCACAATTCTTTTTCATTCCTTTCCTCTCTCAACTTCTCCTACCTCTCATTTCAAATCTATATAATTAATTCCATCCCCTTTATTTTCAAATCCTGATTCTGTTTTCCTTCATCTCGTGTGCTACCTCCCCAAAATTTTGTATCTCTCTCATCTCCCGACTCCTATTACGCACAATTTTTGTTCTTCCTTTTGTGAAATTACAATATCTTTCAGATTTCTCTTTCCCTCATCACCCATCACCTGTATTCATTCACTTGTCAAAAATATCACAATTTATTTTTCGAATTCAGAAATTCGTCCGGCCATCGCCTTGGGTACCCGACCTCTTCTATTCATTGTCGCTGGCCAATATTCTAGGGATTTGTTAGAGAGGGAAATGTGGGATGTTTTCTTGGCTGGCAAGGATGGTTTCTACGTGTTTGAGACCAATAAGGCGGTATGCCCGTATGAACAAGGATGATATCGATGATTCTTCCGCGTCTGAAGACGCTCTCGTCTGGTACAAGGACCTTGAGAAGCACTCGGGCGGTGAATTCTCTTTTGCTGTAGTTCAGGCTAATGAAGTAATTGAGGATCAAAGCCAGGTTGTGACAGGACCAGACGCCGTGTTCGTTGGGATATACGATGGCCATGGCGGTCCCGAAGCGTCCCGGTTCGTCTGCGATCACCTCTTCCATCATCTAATGAGTGAGTCTTATGCGCTCTCTTGGATGCTTTTACATTGATTTATAGTTGGCTTTTCGTTACTTCCTGAAAGGGTCGTTGTGCAGTGTTTTCGATGTTGATTTATTTGGACTTCGGTGTCCTTTATAATCATATAGCTTATGTGTTTCTTTTTTGTTTTTATTTGGTTGGCCATTTGGCCTTTACCGTCTAGGCCCCAGACGGTATTGTGGTATCGTTGTTCTGTTGATTTTGCACATTATTGAGAATGCAAGGAACTGGCCTCCAGGATTCGGTGTTGGAAACTCTGGTTTGCCTACTGAAGCTATAATATCAGGCCAGTTAACATTCCTCTCGTCTCGTCTTCCTTCCTCACCCCTCTTTTCTTTTGAAGGGTAATTCTTGAAAAGAGGGAGAAAAGAGAAACAAAAGAACTGGAGGGATCCAGTTATTGAATGTATATGCACGCAGAAAGGATGAGGAAATATATTAGTTATCAAGTAATTAATCCTCAATTTATCTCAACAAGATTTTGTGTTTTCCCCCTTTTAAATTGATCATCATTTACCATTTTTTGTCTGCTTTTGTATGCTCCATTTTCTCGTTTTATGTTTACTGTGCGATTAATAGCTTCCTTCCATATTGATCATTTGGAATGTCAATAGGTTATATCGGAAAGTGAGTATTCCATTGTGGATCTTCCAAAGATTGGCTGGCTAAACAAACCTTATTCTGGCTGACATGGTTTATGAATTTCAGATTTTTTATTGTTTTTATTTATGGATCAGAATTGACTGAATGCACTAGTTTGAGCTACTAAAAATAATTTCTGTTACTGTTAGTCAATCAATGCATCTATTATTAGTTTTTAACTTAGCATTTTTTTTTATATTTTGCTCTAACTGCTGCATGCCCGTTGAACTGCTTTGATTTAAGTGGTTATGGAAGTTTTGTGGTGAATCTGGTCACAGGGATTGCTCAAGAAAATAGTACTATATCCGAAGATGTAATAAGGGATGCTGTTTCTGCTACTGAAGATGGATTTCTGAATCTTGTTCGAAGATCATTTGGTATAAAGCCATTGATAGCAGCAATTGGTTCCTGTTGTCTGGTGGGTGTTATTTGGAAAGGGACATTATATGTTGCAAATCTTGGAGATTCTCGTGCTGTAATTGGCTCTGTACATGGGTCTAATAAGATCGTAGCTGAGCAGTTGACCAAAGAGCACAATGTAAGCAGAGAGGAGGTTAGACGAGAACTCAGGACTTTGCATCCAGAAGACTCACAAATTGTAGTTATGAAGCACGGAGCATGGCGTATTAAAGGCATCATTCAGGTTTTACTCACTTCAGAAAGAATCCGTTAATTGTTTGCCTTGCCTCTTTTCCTTTCACTTTTGCTTATGTTTTTATCTAACATTGGTGAGTTTGGTTATTACAAGTAACAAGTACTGGTCTTTCAAATTGTGTCCCTTGCCTTGAAATGAAGTCAATTGTTTGAGTTTTTTTTTTTTTAATTTAAAATCCGTTTTGAGTGTAACTCTGTAGATCAAATGCACATGCTGTCAACTGTTATAATCGCTTTTTGACCCCCTTTGATTTCTACAAGGACTCTGAAAAAGAAAAGGTACAGAAAAATTTCTTCGGAAATTAGATTCCTTGTTGAGCTTCTTAGTTCTAATCATATACATTTATCTCCCTTGTATGTGGAACGGAAGCTTCCATCTAGTGCATGTTTTCAATTTTCTGTCTTGGGGTTTAATTATTGGTATATTTTATTGCCTATCTATCAACTATGTTTATCTTTTGGCCCGTGTAAGGACTCAAATTATATTCTTCAGATGTGCAAACTGTTTAGGCATAGTGACTTCAGTTTTCTCAGGGTTTCTGAAAACTTTTAATAGATGCTTGTTTAATTCATTTTTCTCCTGTTCTATGCAAGTTATTTTTATACTTGCTCTAAATAAAAGTTTCTTTTTTTTTTCCTTTTTGGTTTCTACTGCAAACCTTCTATCAGGTATCCAGATCTATAGGTGATGCATATTTGAAGAGACCAGAGTTCGCTCTTGATTCTTCCTATCCACGGTTCCATCTGCCAGATCCTATCTGTCGACCCGTGCTTTCAGTAGAACCATCTATATCTTCCAGAATTATACAGCCAAATGATAAATTTCTTATATTTGCATCTGATGGCCTTTGGGAACACATGACAAACCAGGAAGCCGCTGAGATTGTTTATAACAACCCACGAACCGTATGCTTCTTGCGATACTTGCTCTTTCTCCTTTTTCTGCGCTTCCTTTTGTGTCTCTCATCCTTGGCATTTGGCTGATGTTTTTCTTGAAATTCAGGGGATTGCGAGAAGACTTGCTAGAGTTGCCCTGAATGAGGCGGCTAGGAAGAGGGAAATGAGATGTAAAGACATGCAGAAAGTTGGGAAGGGTATCAGGAGGTTTTTTCATGATGACATCTCTGTTGTTGTGATCTTCACAGACCATGAGTTGCATGGGAAGATGACCATACCAGAGTTATCCATTAGAGGTTTCGTGGACAAGGTTGGACCATCAAATCTTAAAATTGTCAGGAAGTGAGGCTACTTAAAGACTAATTCAAGTGATGAAAGTGGAGTGAGAAATGGATAAATGGCCTATGACCCAAACTCTTCTAACGTAATAGGTGGGGAAAACTTATTGGGAAATGGCTTTATTACAAGGTTCACTCCTAGGGTTATCGCCTACCAACTCGAATCGGATGTCCCTGCTTGGTTAAAGTTGCCATTAAAGGAAGCTCGAACAATTATATGCTAAGTCAAAGTTGGAACATTTTTATGGCATCTAATTATTTATTTTGAACATTTCTTCTCGCCTTTCAAGAACTATGCAAAACTATTAAATTGAGACATCATCTATTGCATAGTGTTGGTCAAACAAATAAAAATATTTTGCCTGCTCTGCCGTGGGTGACAATTGTGGAAAGCCAGTGTTCCTTTATCTTTTGTTTCTAACGCTCCTTGGGAGAATGGTTCGCTTTGAAGTGCTGTCGTTTCCATACATTGACACCCTCATTTCTATTCTAAGTGAAGTCCATTCCGAAGCGTGTTACTCTTGTTACATCGTATCTGGACTTATCGTCAACGTGAAATAATCCCTTGCAAATAAATTATGTAAATGTCACATTTAAGTTAAATGTTTTAAATTAAATTTAAACTGTTAAACTTTCTAAATAAAAAAATAATATGGTTTAAACAGTGTTAATCTGAAGTGGTTGCTGAGTCGCATTCGGCATTTCTTTAGTAACCATCTATGCATATTTTATGTGAAGTTGACTTCTTGTTTGTTTGTCCTTTTATTATTTGTTTACATGTCATTATGTTTTCCCATCGTCCTTTCACAAGGCTGGTCCGGCATGGGATCTTCATGGGTTCAAGTGATAGATCAGCATTATTACGCAACCAATGAATCCACATATCTATCTTAACCAACTGCTATTAGGGTGTGTTTGGATTAACTTTTGGAGAATAGATTTTGGGAAGAATAGATTCTGGAGAATAGATTTTGGGTAGAATAGATTTTGGGAAGAATAGATTTTGGGAATAAAGATGTTTGGATGATTAGTGGTAGAATCACTTTTTATATTGGTAAATTACTAAAAAGGGTATGATATGATTAAAAGTAAGAGAGATGAAAGATGATAGAGAAAAAAGAGGAGAGAGAATAGAGTGTAGAGAGGAGAGAGGAGAGAGAAAAAGAGAGATAAGAGAGGAGAGAGGAAAGAGAAAAAGAGAGATAAGAGAAGAGAGATGAGAGATAATAGAGAAAAGAGATGAGAGATGAGAGAGGGTGTAAGAAAAAGTAAGGGTATAATAGTAATTGGATAATCCAAAACCTAGGTTTCAAAGAAAAAGCTATTTTCAGTAGCTTATTCAAAACCTAGGTTTCAAACCGAGGTTTTGTCCAAAATCAATTCTCAACAAAAATTGCTATTTGTGTAAAAAATTTTCAAACCGCGGTTTTGGCCAAAATCAATTCTCCACCGCTGTTGCCAAACACGCACTAGATTCAGTGGAAGAGGTTAGCTACATCGGAACTAAAATTCGAATCTTTACTGTTTAAAAAAACATTTATCTTGAAACAAAATGCTAGTATGATACCATGATAGAGTCTGCCGTTCGCCGTTGCAGATTAATTATTTTTCTTTTATAATTTATTCTCAATTTGTGTTTATTTTCAAGTAACCTAATATTTCTTTGTATTTGTATAGGGCCGGGTTCTAATTCTCAACGACTAACTAACTGCTGATGGACTCTACACACCCGCAGATTGCGTTTAACAGTTCACATGGCATCTTCAATATCAATCGACACACACAAATAATCAACGGGGGTTAGTCCGAATGGTAAGCGGCTCGATATCGCTTAAGCGAGGTCTCGAGTTCGAGCCTTGGCGAATGCAGAAAATTCCCGTTGGGAGACTCACCCACCATAGCTAGGTGCGCGACGCGGGTCGGATCCGGATGTAGTCAGGACAAAGCACCCGGTTAATACACACACAAATAATGAAAGCCGTATTGTTCAAATGCAGTCATCATCAGTGCAGTTCCCAACCAGCTCGAGCTGTTATAGCACGTGGGCCAAAATCTAGTTGATTTAATACTCAGCAAGTATAATCTATTACTGTAGTCCAAAAATTTAACTACCAGGGCAGAGATAAGCACGACTCTGTTTCAGAAAATCTCAGATCATTTTTCCGAGGACCATGATAACCGGAATAACTTGAGCAAATAATTGTTGGTTCAACCAAACCAAATCAGTAATCATTCACAACTATACTACAACAAAATAATAAGGAAAAGGAAATTGCTTGCCTTCATTCTCTTATCCCAACATATAAAGGAAAGAAAACGCAAAAGAAACACGACGGAAAAAAAATGGTAAAGAATAGGAAATGAAAGTTCCCCAAGCACGGACGATAATTCTGTAGGATGAAATATGTGTAGCAATTTTCTGATCCACCTCTTGCTTTCCGTAATTAGAAGCATTTCCTGTGGACGATTGAGGGACCGGATTCATCATACTCTGCCTTGGCAATCCACATCTGCGCTCAAGAATTAAAAAAAAGAAAGTATCAGAATAAATACTTAATAGTGTGACGAGAGAAACGATCAAATCAGCAGAGCCTAAGTAAAATTGCATAGACAGGTTCAACTGTTCTAGTTGGCTTAAAGAAGTACCATATCCCGTCAAACCCATCTCCCATTGAATAAAAGAATCCGTATTGCATGCTTACCGGGTGATTTTATGCCTTCCTTGATCTGACCATCATGTTTGTTATTTTATCTCACCTTACTTCCCCTATTCACTTAAATTACTATTTCTCGAAATAGATATTCATGCTGGATCTGTCACATTATCTATACAAGCTCCAACAGTTGTGCACTTGAAAGTTAAAATCACACACTCTACCTGTTGGAAGGTGCTAAGGGATGCCAAAATGGAGCCTCCAATCCAGACACTGTACTTCCTCTCTGGTGGTGCCACCACTTTAATTTTCATGCTGCTGGGTGCCAATGCTGTAATCTCCTTGCTCATTCTATCAGCAATGCCAGGGAACATTGTGGAACCACCACTCAAGACGATGTTACCATAGAGATCCTTCCTGATATCCACATCACACTTCATGATTGAGTTATAAGTTGTTTCGTGTATGCCAGAAGCTTCCATCCCGATCATGGACGGCTGGAAGAGTACTTCAGGGCAGCGGAATCTCTCAGCACCTATTGTGATCACCTGACCATCAGGTAGCTCATAGCTTTTCTCAACAGCTGAGCTGGTCTTTGCAGTTTCTAGCTCTTGCTCATAATCAAGAGCAATATAGGCCAGTTTTTCTTTCACATCTCTCACAATTTCTCGCTCAGCAGTAGTGGTGAAAGAGTATCCACGCTCAGTCAAGATTTTCATGAGGGCATCTGTGAGATCACGCCCTGCAAGATCCAAACGCAGGATTGCATGTGGGAGGGCATAACCTTCATAGATGGGAACTGTGTGGCTGACACCATCTCCAGAGTCCAGGACAATACCTAAAACAGCATAAAATACTCACTATCAACCCATTTCAATGGTAAGGTATACCGTGAATTGGATGGCCCTTGGAATCCCACTCAAACATTGATTGATAAAACTTAAGAAAATGACCAGAGTAAAGCATTCCAAATCCCAGCAGGTTGTAAAGAACTCTATTCGTTTGCTCATTCAATTCTATACCGACTTTTTAATTCGCACATCCACACGCATTGATAGAGAGCGAGAGAAAGAGAGGGAGAGATAATTCATTACCAGTTGTGCGGCCACTAGCATAAAGGGAGAGGACGGCCTGAATGGCGACATACATAGCGGGGGTGTTAAAGGTCTCGAACATAATCTGAGTCATTTTCTCACGGTTAGCCTTTGGGTTGAGAGGAGCCTCTGTCAAGAGAACGGGATGCTCTTCCGGAGCTACACGGAGCTCGTTGTAGAAAGTGTGATGCCAGATCTTCTCCATATCGTCCCAATTGCTAACAATACCATGCTCGATCGGGTATTTCAGAGTCAAAATACCTCTCTTTGATTGAGCTTCATCCCCAACATAGGCATCTTTTTGTCCCATACCAACCATCACACCAGTGTGACGAGGGCGACCCACGATGCTAGGAAATACTGCCCTCGGAGCATCATCTCCGGCAAATCCAGCCTACATGGTTTTTTAAGTAATGCTTATTTAACTGGAAATCATGAAACCCGACTGATAGATAAGATCAACAACATTTGCATGCTCGGATCCATACCTTGACCATACCCGTCCCATTATCGCAAACAAGAGGCTGAATATCCTCAGCATCTGCCATTGTTTATTAAATGCTGCAGAAAGACACCAACCGCCCATCAAATCAAAATCTCAAAGCCAAACAAATGCAAACGACGAAGAAAATGAATGCCCGTTTCAGTAATAGATGCAAATGCAACATGGTTCTCAGTGATTAATCGCAAATATTTGTGAACCGGTATACGCCCAAATCAGTTTAAGACGACAAAATTTCATTCCGGTGGAGTAATCGTAGAAACTAGAAAATGCCGTTCCATTGTTAGGAGAGTCTTAAAAGAACTTAACAAGACCAGGGGCTAAGCACAGATTCCCGCGGATTAAAGGCCATTAATGCCATTACTGCTAATCATCGGTAGAACACGGAGAAGAACATATACGGCAAACACGAACAGTATACCACTATAAGCAGATTTATGAAATGACCTAATAAAACAATACGCCGCATTCCATAAAAACACCGACTAAAGGAAATAAGCATCGACGGGATATTGTGCATTCACAAGCCGCAATATGTTGTGGGACTTAGAATTATAAGAAAGCCCGTGTGTTCAACATACCTAGTGGGAAAACCGCTTGATCGATTGGAAGAAGTGAATCGTAAAAACGTTGGGAACAAGCGATTCGTTATGGAAGGGAAAGACGCAATAAAGTGAAGGAGGTATAGGAAACTGAGGTTACACGAAGGAAAAGCTGACTGAATCGGGGGGTGGAAGAAGAGGATGGGAAGGAAGGGGGATGCCTGTGGATTGTGAGGAGTGAAACGAACGAATATGAGGGCGAAGGACCCGCGTGGTCGTTTAAAAACGAAAGGTCCCGCAAATGAATCATGACCGTCTTTTTCGAATATCTCGTCTCCTCCGTGGACCCCATCCTCGCGGTCACGTTCATGTTGGAAATCGCTGGCGCCCTTTCCTCTCCCACGTGGACTCATTTCTCCCTCCCTCCTTTTTTTTAATACCCACTCGGCACCCCTTCCCTTTTCTTCTCAGGCTCATCATTTCTCAAGTATCAACCCCCATCGTCTATTAACCCACCGTTTTGGTGTTGGGTTCATGTTTGTAAAAATAATTTTTATTTTAATTATATTTTATAAGTTAGATTAAAGTTGGGATAAAAATTAGTTAGTGTTATTTTATTTATATTTGGATATATTTTTATAAAAAAATCAGTTTACTAAAAACCCTTGTTCAAAATATATTGAAAATTCAATTTTAAAGATTTTAATATTAACAAAAAATAGAGAGCTAGAAGCTCCAAAAATAAGATTTGACTTTAACTAGGTTTATGTATCAAAGCATTATTTTGCCAAAATGCTAACTCAAGGAGCATAGACTTCTAGTTTTGCAATATCTAAACGAGATGCCAAACATAGTTTAATTAGGCACATAATTGACAAGATTAGCATCCAGAAGTTGAGAAGAAAGAGCTATAAAATATGTTAATTTACATTTTGGTATATATGAGCATAGTGTCGATTTTAGCTCGGTATATCCTTTATCACAAGTGCCAAATACTTTATTTTTTGTAAGTTTTCCCTTATAGTATTATTTTTCTTATAATTTTCTCCCATCCAAATATAGAGGTAAAGATAGGATAAATGCAATTCTACATATTTATGATAACTGTACATACTTATTGCGCAGCCAAGTATTGAATTATAAGGTACATTTTTTTCCTGGCCATAATGGTTAGAGTTAGAGGGAGATTGGTCGGAGCATAATCGACGGGGGTATTGTGGGGATAACCGATGAATAAATTAAGAGGAGACATGCGCTGTGCTTAGGGATGGAAACAGGGAGATTGGTGGAAGCATAATGGGTGGGGGTATGGTGGGGATAACATATAAAAATAGATAAGTAGATGTTCAATTCATTATTTATTAAACATCATATAATAATTAAACAATTGAACTAATATATTTTATTATTAATTTTATTTTTATATTATAAATTTAAATATATTTATGTAAAATTAAAAAAGAATTAAGTTATCTTAAAAGGCTTCAGGTTAGGCTATACAATTTTTATAGGCTAGACTTAAACTAAAAAAATAGTTTATAACAAACTAAAAGTTAAATTTATATCGAATTGTTACTTAATAAATTTAACCTGTTAAAATCAAAATTTGATCTGGCCTGACGTGGCTTGCTTATATCCAATTGACTTGTAACTTGGGTGCCTGATTGAAGATTTTACTTTTGCGGTTGGCCCCAGCCCAAAAAGAAAAGAGAACACTTTAAGCAGGTACTGGGGTTTTTTAAAAGAGCGGCACGCCAGCTCAGCATTCGTTAGGGTGTGGTTACATATGATGCACGTATGTCCCGTACGTTGTATTGTCGTGGCCCTCAAATTCCACGAGTCCTGTTACTGGATGGCACCATCTTCAAGACCAGACATCCAAACATACCAATGGCACGCCCCATTCATGCTTTCTTTTGCTTTAGCTTTGTAGCCTATTCCATGCTTTCTCCCATATGAGTTGGGTTTGGGTTGTCATGATTTTATAGAAACTTCATTTTGGTGACTCTAAATTCGTGACAACTGGACATACTTTTTCCTAATCAGGAAAATTTCCACTTGGTGACTCTAAATTCGTGACAACTGGACGTTTTTTTTTTAAACTGGTAGGAGCAACTAGGCATGGCTTTCATATATGGTAGGAAGGACTCCCTCTTCGTTGGCAAGAAATAAATAAAATAAGGACTCCTTTTGCTCTCAAAACCTCTATTTTATCCATATAAGTTAGTATATATATAAATGATAATTGGAATAAGAGTATGCTTGAGAATAAAGTTAGTTAAAATGGGTTAATTATATTCGGTGGTGTGACGTGTCTTTGGTTTTGACAATAATATTATCCCTAATATCAAAATACAATAAAATATCTGTGATCAAGTCTTTTAATAATTAAGAGTCCACCCTTATTTAGTAATCAAGTAGTTAAAATGTTGGTAAAAAATAGGGAGGAGGACATAGAGAAAGTGGTATTTATCAGAGAGGACCGTAAAAATTATAATTATTTTGAAGGAATATAAATACTAAAGTAGAGGAGACCTTGGACATTATAATATAGTGATCCAGAAATATGAATGGAGGCGCATGCGTGCATGTGGGAGATAAAATATAATGCAGCCGAGTTCGGTTGGTGCCCTTGAACTTCAACTCTTTACCCTTCTCCATCCATTATATATATACAGAGAAACTGATACTGAGATTATATCCTTTGATCCTTTTGTAAACTGAATGGCATTATTGACCATGCTCCGCACTGATGTCTCGTCTCAGGAAGTTGCTGGAGTTTCTGTATGTATATATATATATTTGCTCATTTGTCCAATAAGAAAGTATCGCCTTAGTTACGAGGGAAAGAAAGGTCCTTTGTGTGAGTACGAGGATTAGGGGAGTAATTAACGAATAGTAAGGAAGAGGGAAGGGTGGAATTATGTAGAAGCAGAGCAAGGCTGGAACTGTACGAGAAGGCTCCATCACGACAGCAAGCTATATAACCATCCAGGCTCCAGCACATGGCTTCAAGTTGCAGCTTGTCATAATTGCCTAAAAGTGGAAAGCATAAAGGCACAGGGAAAAGAAATAAAGAATATACAGAGAGAGAGAGAGAGAGAGCTCTGGTTGTGGAAGGACAGGCCGCAACTTTTGAAGCTATCATCAATTATATATGTCGGCCCAAAAAAGAAAGAAAGGGCGATCTGTTGGAAATCGTGCCCTAGGGGCCAATCATTGTCTTATGAACATTATTGATTTATGAATTTATTAATTGAGTTATCATATTATTTGCATGTTTACTATGATGACCATCCTTGGATAATTCATGATATTATCCTAAATGTCCCTGGTCGATCATCTATGTGGGAGCACAGATGAAATAAGACCAGTATGACTTTGAAGATGTATAGAGATATAAATCAAAGTCATAAGCACATGTAAGAGTACAGGGTGTTGGACCGACCCGCTATGAGAGAACTGCATGGGTAACGTCATAAGCTTCTCTCATATACAAACCATGTCAATATGCCCTTTGACCTGAGATCATCATGGATTCCTACATGACAAAACGCTCAGCTTTGACCTAGTCAAAAGTCACTTTTGACCGAGTGATCATAAAGACTATGTTCGGGCTTAGTGGTTTTTCATGCGGAGGAATGTGAATGGTCAAGATGGAATTTGTCCCTCACATTCGTGGAGAGATATTACTGGGCCCCTCGATGAGTGAGTCTGAGAAATGTATGGCCATACTGTAATGGAAAGGTAGTTCCATTTCTATAGTCAGACTACTCAGGGATCGAGAAAGTAACGGTCGGGAATAGGAGGATGACATTATCCATGCCTCATCCATGACCAAAATATCGCGTGACAGAAGGGACATGATATGGTTGTATAAAAGGTTACATCGTTTATCGATCCTCATATGATTTGGGTAGTCGTTATGTCTTGCTAGAGACCGCTTGCGACTTGTGGGCTAGTATAGCAAATGGCCCACTGCCAACTTCATATGGGCCTACAGGGTCGCACACAAAATAGCCCAACACGAGCTATGATGTCCAGATTCATTGAATCTAAGACATGTCCAGATTCAATGAAAGATCCAGGTGAATGTATATATATTTATTTATATTCGTATATATATAAATTCGTATATATATATATATATATTATATATATGAGATATATGAGATTTAATTTATAAGGATAAATTAAATCCCTATCACGTTTGAATTCAAAATTCAAATTGATAGGATATCTCATATAAGAGATATTTATAAGATTTAATTTATAAGGATAAATTAAATCTCTATCACGTTTGAAATTCGAAATTCAAATTGATAGGATATCTCATATAAGAGATATTTATAAGATTTAATTTATAAGGATAAATTAAATCTCTATCACGTTTGAAATTCGAAATTCAAATTGATAGGATATCTCATATAAGAGATATTTATAAGATTTAATTTATAAGGATAAATTAAATCTCTATCACGTTTGAAATTCGAAATTTAAATTGATAGGATATCTCAAATTTGATTTATGGGAATAAATCAAATATAACTCAGTCTCATCTTTATTTAAAGTTAAATAAATAAGTAATTAAATCTGTGGGACGGATTTAATATTATTTTATTTAATTAGTTTCTTATAAAATTATACAATATATGATATTGTATCAATTCGGAATTAATATAAGATTAACTCCAAAATCCAATTAGGTGAAGTGGAAAAACGCATACCATCCTCTATATCTGATTGGAGGAGCTACGTTTGAAAATAACACAGAACACAAAAGGCCGAACGGAATCTGCAAAAGGTTTGCAGACAAGAAACTGCCGAAATAGAGACGGAGACTTGTGAAAGCCTTGGAGGGACAGGAGACGCTAGCACGTCGTTCGTGGTTGGAACGCTGTTCGTGTGGATACCAGTAGAGGAAGCCGACCTGAGGCGTCGACTTCTTGTGATCGGAAAGAGACCACCGTCCGCGGAGAGAATCTGTGAAGGTCGCTGAGGAACACTCCATCGATTTCTTGCGATCAGAAAGAGATCACCACCCACGTAAAGAAGCTGTGAAATTCGCTGAGCAACACTAAGGGTAATGATTCTTTCCACTTGACTTAAACACATACGGCAGATCCTGGCAAGGAATGGAAAATTTTTAAAGTTTATTTCCGCTGCGTGTCTTCCAATTCCTTACACGATCATCAATCAGGCAAAGCAAAATATATATATGAAGAGGAAGGCTCCAGCATCGACACCAGCCTCTTAGAATGCCCGTGTACCAGAGATGGCATTGGAAATGAGAGTAACTGAACAAGAGTTTCATTTTGCTCCAACGAGGGCTTCGGCCCAACATTCCAATAATCCAATGAGCATGCATAGTAAGAATAATTCCATCACACAACTAACAGGGTTAGTCCGAGTAGTAAGCGACTCGGTATCGCTTAAGCGAGGTCTCGAGTTCGAGTATTAGCGTACACAGAAAATCCCCGTTGGGAGACTCACTCACCATAGCTAAGTGCGCGCCGCGAGTCGAATCCGGATGTAGTCGGGGCAAAACTCCGGTGAACCGGGTGAGTAACAAAAAAAAAAAATTCCATCACACAACAGCTATCAGGAAGCGCACCAGCCCAACCTGATGCATTTCATTATTCTTAAAATTAGTGTCCTTTCTTTTGTATGAAATTTAAAATCAAAACTTGAGCCACACTATTAACAAACTATTATAAACAATAAATAATGTAATTTATCCAAATCAAACCCTTCTCAAAATTTTCATGGCCCAGATGAGATATCAAACACTTTAAACATAATAAAAATGTTTCAATTTATTATTTTTTCGCGTTGATTTCCCACCATTCAGTACTTAACATGACTAATTTGAACTCGTGAAAGTTTTTATTTTTTAATATGGTTAGTAGTGGATGAATGATATTACAGGGACACCAATCCCAAACCGACAAACACAGATAGAAAGTAAACGAGTCACCTTATATTAAAAAAAGCAACATTTGCTTCCTAATTTCGGTTGAGAGGGGTGAAGTTTTTGTGTTTTAGATTATAAAATGTGAAAAACTATATGTAAGCCATGAACAATGTTTTCTTACCGCTCCCTTTTTTTTGTCCCCACGCACTAGTTTTACCTTAAAAAAAAAAATCAGCAGTCGCGACATCGAGGCGACTCGGACTGTCCTGGCGAAACAGGGTTAACCCATTTCGATGCTGGGTTAGCCTCAAGACCGCGACTTGCAGCAACTGTACCCCTCCTGGATCCTGGGCATCGATTTGCAGCAATGAATAGAGCTATGAAATCGGCACTGGTTAATTCGAAAAAGACCTATATGTCTCTCAGGGCTTCCCTCTTTCATTCCACTCCTGTCTTGGAACGTAAAAGACGGAATCATTGGGACTCTGTTAGTTTCTCTATTGCCTTTCTTCCTGAATCTCCTGTCTATTTTGCTTTCTCATTGTATGAGCAGTTCCGAGTAATTCGTAATTTCGTGAATAACTCTTACTTTTTAGCATATGCAATTATGCGGAATTGAGTAGAGATTATTTGCTCTAGAATTGAGATTAAATTCATCTTTTATTTTATTTTTTCTGGTATCTTCTACCATCTTTGGCTCTTGTTGAATGAGAACTGTGTTGGACTGGACCTGTTTGATTGCAGAAATTCAACCATTATTCAAAAAGATGTACAAGGATTCACGCTAAACAGACATTATTGCGCAATATGAATGCTTATGCAGACTTCCTGCTTCAGGTTCGCTACGCCCTTGTCTCATCTTATTCTTACGCTTCCCCTCCCCAAAATGATTTATTTTCCCCTTTTTATTTAATATTTGAGGTATGCTTCAATAACTTGTTATCGGGTGATATTAAGTAAAATAAGAAGAATGATGGATTCCGTTGTACTGTGTTTTTAGAATCTACTACAATATGGTAATAATGTTTTGCATCTTTAGGAACAAATGGTTAAAATAAAACTTCTTACAGTTGGTTATGTTTCTGACCAACTAGCTTGGAATTTGGTAATAGGGAATCCCTTGAGAAGAATGGTATGGTGTATCAGCCGGTGGAGAACTTATCAAAGGTTATAAATAGTGGTTCTTGAGGATTTTGCGTTTTTATATCCCTGCTGATTATTCAGTTTTCACCCCAATGAATGCGTTCAATACTCAAGTTCCCCAACTTCCTCTTGGGCCTTCGCCTATAATTTGAATTTTTTGTTGTCATCATCATGATAAAAAAAATTTGTTTCTTAACTGAAAAATCTGCCAATCCGATCCAAAAAAATGATGTATATGAGAGAAAATATGTTTGAAGTATTATTTGAACAAATGATACAGGACCCTCTCTCTCCTAGTTTGCCTGCTTATGCTGTATTCTGCTCCTGGTCACTTCAATTTTTCGTAATACCTTTTTCTGCAATTGCAATTTTATCTGTGTAAATTCAGTGTCTAAACACTCAATTCTGGAAACGTGACAATTGTGGCAGTTGTAATGTCTGGAACATTGCATATTGTTTCCTTTTACGGGTGTAATGCTTTATGATTCTATTTTACATGATTTGTTGGTCTCCATTCATCCATGGCTTATGAGACTACTAAGTCCTTTTTATGATTTTTGAGTCAATTCTCTCTGCCTTGTCTTGCCATTATCAATCTTGGTCGGTGTGATATTGGTGATTCTTTAGTATCACTAATTTGAGAGGCTGTTCTCTCTACGTTCTCCACGTCGTATACGCATATGAGGTTTCTTCTTGCTTCTCTTTCTGTTTCTTAATTCACTTAATGCTTCTTCTTTGATTTGCCCCCTTCATGTTGTAGAGCTGGAAGGATGGGATTCATGAGGATGATCCATCGTCAAGTCAAGGCACCTCATGGTTTAGGAAAGAATATTCTGGCAGGGGCCGTGGAAGGAATAGAAATGGCAATAAAGAATCACGGTATTCTCGCAGAAGTAAGGACGTTTAAAATAGTTGTGCTGTAAAAGAGTATCAAATGTTTCTGTTAGTACGGATAATCGGATATATCAAAATTTGCGTGAGCTGTTTTTTCTTTGGGAAATCTTCTAAAATCTTGTCCTGTCTATCTAGTACGATTATGGGTGATTAAATTTGCCTTTGATGGATATCATGGAGCTATCTGGGGTTTTAAATGACCCCATAAGCTCTCTTGAATAAGTTTTCTCTTTTGAGAGTTTATGCGATTCATAGTAGCAAGTATCATATTCTGCAGATGCATGGATTTATTCACGACACTCGTCATCTTTCAGGAAGTTCTGATTCTGATTTTCCTGAAGAAGATTTTGATGTTGAAACCATTTTCCGCTCTGCCTTTGGTGGGAACCGATTCTTTTATTATTCCTACATCAATGAAGAGAATCCTCAATGGAGGAGGTCAGGACGCTATTCTAACTACAGCAGATCTTGGAGCTGGAGCGAGGATGACGAATGTTATGACTCTTCTACCGAGTCTAACAGTTCGGATTCAAATTTAGCTTCAGATAGGTTAGCCCTTGGTTTGAGTGCTCATGGTCCTCTGAAACCTGAAGATGTGAAAAATGCGTGAGTTCTTGACACCTACTTCCATTTCCTCCATGCTGAAGAGTTCATGGGAACCAGAGCTGCTAGTTTTTCTTTTATCTTGAATTCAGCCGATTTTATGATGTCAGGTACCGGGCCTGTGCCATGAAGTGGCATCCAGATCGTCATCAAGGCTCTTCCAAGGTAATAGCAGAAGATAAGTTCAAGGTTTGCAGTGCAGCATACCAATCATTGTGTGATAAGTTGGCCATAAATTAAGGACGCATCTGACATGCAAGCTGATTCTTTTGTACCAGTATCCAGCTCATGGCAGCTGATTTGGTCTTTGCCAAATCAGCGCAACCTGCTAATTTAAGTTTAGTAGTTTACTAGTTTTCAGTTTTGAGGAGTTCTATATTGAATTGAGGAAATAAATTTACGCCAACGGAACAGGCCAAATTCTTGACAAAATCGTGTATCCTTAGTTCATTCATTGTAATTTTCATTCTGGTAGGTGCCAGTACGGGGAGTAACTTATCATAGTTTTAATTTCCAGCTCCAATCAACCTGTTTATTGTAAATCCGTGGCCCTCGTTTTGGATGCTTGAGGGAGAGGCGTTTCTATTAAATCTACCAAAACATTTTATTTATTTATTAGATTATTTTTTTTTAATTTTGTTTTGTTTTATTTTATTTTATTATATTGCAAGCTACCTGTATTTGCTGAATCGCAATACAATGGCTTCACATAAACGTAATTTATGTGGAAGTTCCAGTTTCTGACTATAACTGAAATGCGGGAAGCAGAAGATCGGAGCAACTATTTTTGCATCAGTTTATTTTATTTTCTCATGCAAATATTTAGGCTTAGAAACAACTCACAGTTCTAATTAATTCAAGCCTTTAGCTCCTAATTAGGGATTATGTATTACTCTCTTACCCTTAGAGAGTTTTTGTAGGTTTTCTTAAGAGAACTCGACTAATCATACATTATATGTAAAATTATATATATTTTTTATATCTTCTCTACGGGTGTAAAATTTAGTTATTATTTAAATATTAAATAAAATTAGAATATTAATTCAGCTCAAAATAATTTTTTTAGATTTAAAAATTGCTTGATATTAATATGGTAGGATGGAAGAGTTTTATATAGAAGTATAAATAAAAATAGAATTAGACTAAACATAAATTTTAAAAATTTATTTGATAGGTTAGAAATAAATATAAAATTAATGCATATTTTTTTTTATAATTTAGAGTAAAATAGTCTAAAATATTTTTTTGTAATTTAGAAAATGTTAAAGTTATCTAGAAATTTTATAACTTAGGATAAAATAGGATAAAATATTTTATTTTTATTTTTTTAATCTTATTTTTTAATTTTTTTTATAGAATTAAAATAACTTAAAATATTAAAAATAAAAATAATTTTTATTATATTAAATAATAAGGGAAATGGTGATTTCACCGATACTCTCACTTACCTACTTTTACTTCCATCCATGCTAATAAATATGCCCTTGCTATTTAATGTAACTGAGCTGCTGCCTACGTTTGTTGACTCGGTGGTGACGGTAACTTTTAGCAACTGAAGTGTCAAAGATAACTTGGTCTTCACGAAGGATATACCATATCTCCGGTGGCGGCGGCGGTCCCGCGTCTAAATGTACGATGCTGATTTCTATTTCTGTTTTCGTTTATTTTTTTGTGACTTTAAACCATCTCACTTCCTGTTTTGCAACTGATCTGTTTCCGTTTCGGCTGCAGCTTTATCCTCTTGTAATCAACGTTGCGTTTGTTGCTCTGTTCCAACTTGAAGCCCCTTTCGAATCATCCAATTCCAAAAGTGCCTTCCTCGACTTGAGAAGCACAATTCCGAATCACCGATACTCTTCCCTTTTCTGTTTCCTTTGATTTCCTACCTTCTCTATAGTATTGTCGTGAAAATTCCATGCTGATCTGCATTCCACATTCTCGCCGTCTCAGCAGTCCCTTTTCCGTGTCTCAACATCTTACAATCAATGGAGACGTCGGATTCGTCCCACACTCGGAGCTCTCTAAATGGGGATTTTGGGTTTGGTGCCAGTGATCGGAGATTCGCGTTCTCCCGCCAAGCTTCGCTCAAGCAATCGCAAGAACCTCACTCGCCTGTTTCATTCCATTTGAACAATTCCAGAAGGCCTTTCCTTTCCCGAACTGACTCCAGCATAGACATTCCTCGGGGGCACTATTGGTCAGGCCAAGATCATTACTTTTCTGAGGAAAAGGCCCCGGAGAAAGTCTCTTGGTCCTCGCTTATTTTCTGTGTTTTTCGAAACATTAAGTCTGGGCATAAATATATGAAGAGATTATTTCTGATGATTTCCCTGAATGTAGCATACTCTACTGCAGAGTTATTCATTGGCCTTTTTACTGGGCGTGTAGGTAAGACCATTAATTTCTCATATTGGGTTAATAATTGCTTTATACAACTATGCACCTTTCCGTTTAAAATTGTTCAAAATGAGTAAAAATGATACTCCTTGCTGGGCTGCTATTCTGCTACTTAAATAGCACTCAAGGCTTTTGATGCTTTGAGGATTGTGCTTCTCAATCATGAGAGGCCTCAACGGAAATATGAATTTTATATTTTATAATTTAGTTATAGTGAGAGTATGAAATAAAATGTAGATTTTACACTTTTAATTTCGCAAATCTTTCACAAGTAATTCATAGGCAAGATTTGTTGCTTTAATAACTTTTCCAATATCCTCTTCTTCCCATACTGATATGGATTCAACATAAAATCATTCTCGTGGCCCCAATTTGAAAGTATAGTCTTTGATGACTTCTGTTTCCGCTTTTCATACATCTGCTATCAGGTTTGGTGTCTGATGCATTTCATTTGACTTTTGGATGCGGTCTTCTGACATTTTCATTATTTGTCATGGCTGCCTCAAGGAAGAAGGCTGATGAGGATTATACATATGGGTAAGACTGCTGTTTGAAAATCATCTTCAATGATGTGCAGTATTTGTGCATAGGCTGCGTATGAACATGTCCATGTATATTGTGTGTGTATTCTCCTTGAATCAAATATTAAAAACTAGTTTTTCCATATTGAAGTTCTCTAAACATGAAAAAAAGATGAGTATTTATATTGAATAAGTTTCTTTTGTAGTTCTATTGAATTGATTAATCAAAATGCTAATCGAGATGAAAGGTGTGTATAAAACAAATTCTGTGGGAAATTCATTTTCATGCACGTGACACAAAATGATGTGAACGTGTTTGTCTCACAATTACTTAATAGCAGATGCACAAATGGCAGAACTAATCCTATGTGTAGTTGACAGATATCATGAATGTTGAAAAGCTGCTATCTGTCAATGTTTCTGATTTACTTACTTTCCTCTAATTTCAGGTATAAAAGGCTAGAAGTTTTGTCTGCATTTACAAATACTGTAAGTATTCAAAGTATCATTTACAACTAGAGTTTTTTTTAACCTTACATTACAGTAATCAAGGTACATTCTGAGAAACTAGTGGCGGTCAATGCAAAGTAATAGTATGTACATTTTAAATACTAAAAGAGGATTTTTACTGGTCTTTGCCCCTCCTTTAATTAATTATAAAGAATGCAAAATTTGCATATTTGCTATATGGATGCTTTCCACCTTAATCTCTGTTAGTCTTGCTGCGGATGTTGTTTTGCAGTTGAGATTCTAGTGGTGTTGTTGATGCGTTTGATTAGGTTTGGGATTTTAATTGTTGCTCGCCTTTTTGCACATTAATTTATGTGTTGTGTTCCCTTACACTCATTTCTGTAAACTTGATGGCTATTGATGTTTGCGCTAGAAGTCTAGTCATTATTTTTTTGTTGGTATTTTGATATTCTCAGTCATCTGATGAACTGGAAAATTTAGTGTTAAATTTTTCTTTAACCTTACTTATATCAATTATGAAGGTCAAAAGCACTCCATTCTCTCTCTCACTCTCGATTTGCACTAACATGTTGAACTTTCTTATTTTGTTTGCTGCTTGTGTAGACAGCTGTTTCTTTTGTTTATGTCATTTTCTCTAGCGGTTGAAGCATTTCACGCGTTCATACAAGATGAATCAGAGCACAAGTAAGTGTGTTATACCAATGACGGTCACAGTTTTTGTATCACATTTTATATGTACATTCAGCATGGAGAAGAGTTAGTATTTTTTTATTCCGTAATACTCTCATTATTTCTGTTGATGGTCGAGTTCTATTTCATGCATGTTAGGAACTCAAGATACTTGCTATAGCTGTTAGATGTTAACTTTTAATTCCCTTGGATGTAAAAACAATATTTGACCAGGCTGAACTGTAAAAATGTGTTTTTTGTTTGGAAAATAATGCATGGCTCTAGACTGCAAGACTTTTTTCAGCTGGACAATTTGTGTTATTGTGTCTTCATCTATACATATTACTATTTGATTTGCGATCTATTGTGGTCATACTCCATAAACCTGTTGGTAATTAGTTGACTTATGCTAGATACTTTGCTCTATACATGTGTATTACTTGTGATCTTTTCAAACGTAATATGTTTAAGACGTATGCTTAATGGTATTATCTGTAAGAAGATGGAGAGAAAACCCATCCACGTGAAGCCATTACTGGATCTTTTGGCTGATTGCTAATGTATTAGTATTCAACTTTTATACCCAAAAATACTTGCAAATTTGTTTCTCTGGTAGGGATTTATGGTTCTTTGATTTTATTACTTTCTTCAGTATTTGCTGATGCTGATAATGATATGCTTGTAGGCATTATTTGATTGTTTCAGCTGTGACCAATTTAGTTGTGAATCTCATTGGCGTATGGTTCTTCAGGAATTATGCTCGGATTAATCTCAGTAAGTATCTTTGAACATTTTATTCTTCTGGCTACTAACCTTGAGTAATGTTTCTCCATTTGAATGGGATGGCATATATTGATGGATGATTGAGGCTTGACTATTTTCATTTATCTGTTTCTCTTGGAATTTTGGTTGCAGCTTATAGAAATGCTGAAGATATGAATCATCATTCAGTTTTCCTGCATGTTCTAGCAGATTCTATTCGCAGGTAGACATGCTATGTCTCTGTATGGATATCATTGTGTATTTGAAGGATAGCAACGCCCTTGCAGTTACAATCAGTTTCATTCTGTTAGTTCGCTCATGAATGTTAACATACTTTAATGGTTTCGCAGTGCAGGTTTGATATTGGCATCCTGGTTACTGTCCATTGGGTAAGCACCTGTTTTTTAAGACCAGATTATTTTGCAATAAAATGTGTGTGTGTGTGTGTGAGAGAGAGAGAGAGAGGGCATAATTGTTTTTCCTTCTGAGTTCTTCAGATTTTGTAATTTCTTTACCTTCCTTTTTATAGGGTCCAGAATGCAGAAGTCTTGTGTTTGGGACTTGTTTCAGCTGCGGTTTCTACGCTGGTCTTGCCACTCTTTAGGACAACTGGTGGTATCTTGCTCCAAATGGCACCTCCTAGTATTCCAACTTCGGCTTTGAGCAAATGTTTGAGACAGGTTAATACTCTAGTTTCTATGAGATAAAGTATGCTATTGCTATGGGACTGGTTTTAGCTTTGACAGGGAGGTGCTTATCTCTCTCTTTTTAACAATTCCAACCCCTTGTGGAAAGGGTGAAAAACTATATTTTGCTCTCATTAATTTATGATTTTTAAGTTTAGTTTTCATTTGAATATACCTTTTGATGCTTCAATGCTTCATATGTTTTAATATCTTTAATTTTCTTTAGATAACTGCTCGGGAAGATGTGGTGGAAGTTTCGCAAGCTCGTTTTTGGGAGCTGGCTCCTGGTCATGTGGTTGGTTCACTCTCAATTCAGGTAATTCCCTCTTGAATTTCATTCTTTGGAGATCCAGTGAGTGAAGTGTGATTCTAGTGGGGATATGCTTGGCAGGTGAAGAAAGGGGGGGATGATCGTCCGTTGCTAGGACTGGTGCATGGTCTATACCATGATTTGGGTGTACAGGACCTCACCGTGCAGACTGATGAAACATGAGACCCTCCTATTCATGGATCTCTGCAAATGATTACTACCATGGATTGCTTTTATTTATTTGATTTGTCATCGCTCTGCGGCCGAAGCGATGGTGACTTTATTTCTCAGAGAGAAAAGGGATCAATGAATTTTAGAAAAGTATCAGGCTATCACAGGTCAATATCCATTTCTTTGCCTTCCGCGTCTTAAAAAAAAAAAAAAAAGCTAAAGAAACTAGCGCCTGGCGAACACGGCAGAACGAAAACCAGCCAACAAAACAACGTCGTGTGAATTTATTTTTATATATTTGAGTACCCCAAAATTTCAAGTGCCCATATGGGCAACGAATTCTCCAATCTTCATGCTGACGGTATTGAACTCAAGTGAGAATTTGAAGCTTTATTCTCACTTTGCCCCTCGCTCGGGTCCATTTGAATAACTATATTTTCAAGATTTGATGATCACTCAGTTAATATAATCATCAATATCAATATAAAAAGTAACTCATTTTTGTACCTTTTAACCCTTCCAAGTTCCAATAATGCCCTATTAAGACCTTTGGAACGAAGCTTTCTATTATTTTCTAACATCAATGTTCGATTATTCTCTACTTTAATTTTGCAATGTTCTTTTTTCTTTGCCGCTCGACTCGCTCCAATCTTTTGCATTTCTCTCCTTGCACACATCCATGTAATTATATCCTTAGTGCATGTAATATAATCGTGATCTATTTCCAAACATAAAAGTCAAATGATCGTATGCAAATATAATTCTTTTCCAAAATCATATTAGCATCCGATAATTCTCAAAATTCTGATAACTTTGGGGCCAACGAAACACCGGATATGCTTGTAATCATGTGTTTTATATATTGCATATTGTTTCAATTCGATTTTGACGGTAGAGTCGAACCTTTTCTAAAAATCTCAATCAGGCAACTCATATATATAATATAATATAATAATCTGGATATCGACTTTAGGTAAGGAAAAATATAGAGCCACTGAGACGAGAGACGGCGTAGAGATTAAATGATAACGAAGATAAATAAATTTGAATTTGACAGGAGAAATATTTAAGTTGAATCAATGGAATTCAGAAGTCGACTACACCTTAATTTAAGCAGTTAAGCTGACTTAACCATTCAACCCGAAGGAAAAAAACAATTTACACAGATCGCACTGTTGTTGGGTGCTATTTAACTATATTCAGCTGCCTATGTACAAGAAGAACAACCATTCCAGCTGGTAATTATGAAGATGATCATCTGCCGAGTTCAGTGAAGGGAGGAGTGAGTTGGGCTGAGTTAATGGAGTTATCAGTGACGTTGAAGGAAGAAGGAGCGGCCGGCCACGCAAAGGCCGGCCGTCCCCTTGGCACCTCCGGCGGAGCCACCTCGCCCGTCAGAACCTGCAGCGCCGTCTCTTCATCGACGGCCTTTTGTGAGGATTCGGATGGCAACAGGCCAACCCTAAAATTATTACTCTTTCTACTCGTTATTCGTCTTCCTCAGTCTCCTCTATTCTTTTAGCCCCTCCATCTAATGTTTCTCCCTTCCCCATACATCTCCCACACCCAGTACACTATACTGTTCTTGTAATCGTTCTGAACCCACACGTTCCCTGGCCTCTTCCCACACACTGCTTCCATTATCAGAACCCCAAATGCATACACGTCAGTTTCCACCGTTGCCCTCCCTGTCAGAAACGTCTCCGGGGCCATGTAACCTGGTGTTCCCGCTATTTCTTTCGTGGAATGGTGCGTCTCATTTCTTGTTTGAATGGTGCGAACCAGTCCAAAGTCTCCCAGCTTCGCGTTGAAGTGTGAGTCCAACATGATATTGCTCGCCTTGATGTCCCTGTGAATCACCTTCTTCTGGCACCCGTTGTGAAGATAATCAAGAGCTTCGGCCACACCGCGTATCACACTGTATCTGGTTTTCCAATGAAGGTTTTGATATGGTGATCCATCCGAGCTCCCGAATAGGTACTTGTCTAGGCTTCCATTGGGCATGAACTCGTACACGAGGAGGAGTTCTTTTCTCTCGTAGCACCACCCTATCAGTTTAAGTAGATTCTTGTGGTGAAGGCTACTTATTGTTGTGACTTCTGCTATGAATTCTTGCTTTCCTTGACGTGAATCCTTGGAGACTCTCTTCACAGCTATCTCTTTGTTTCCCATGATTCCCTTGTACACTTTTCCGAAACCACCTTCCCCGAGCTTGTTCTGGTCGTTGAAATTGCTCGTCACCTTTTTTATTTCCCTCAGCCGGAACTTCTTTGGAGCCGTTGAGGAACAATTAATCTGGTCTTCTATCCTCGGATACGGGTCCTCTGCCATCTCCCTACTTCGTTTCCAACGCCATATCAAGAAAAATGTTACCGCACCGGCTATAGCCACTACCGTTGGAACTGTGATCCAAACCCAAAGTAGCTCTTGATTTCCGTCTCCAATATCTTCACCGTTGAACTCCCACGCTCTGATGCAGTTCAGCTCTTTGAAATTACTTGTGGATGCAGAGAACCCCAGATATACCTTCTCTGGTAGATATGAGGTGAGATTGAGGGGTGGAGATTGTAACAAGAGCTTCATGTCTTGTGCGTTGGTTCCATTCATCATGTAATAACAGAAGACAGAAATCACATCGTTATCATACTGAATTCTCACAGTCACATTGATGCCCGATGAAATATTGATCCCCAAGGGAAGTAATGGGACCTGTTTGATGGAGTAAGCACTGTTCACGCCAACATGACCGTCTGAGCCGTCTTCTGGGGAGTTGTTTCTGGTATCAAACTCCACAGCCAATCCGGCTGCACCAGAAGTGCCATTTGTGGAAGAATTCACAATGCCAAGCCATCTTCCATGGCTGTTGGGCGGGAGACTTGTGTCAGCAGCTACTATGAAGGCCAAACCTTCGCCAGCACCTGGGTTTGAAGGAGTATCTGGGCTGATATTGAGGACGAAGGTGGTATTAAACGATGCAGTTTGGTTCTTCTTCTTGCTCCAAATCCTGTATGGCTTACTGTAGAATGCTCTCCCTGACCTGTTCCTCAAGTCTTCACCGTAAGCATCAGGTGTCACTTGGATGGCATCTCGGAATATACGCGAAAATTCACTCAGTTTTAATCGATGATTTTGATCTTCCGGTTTGAAGGTGGGGAAATCGAAAGGATCAAAGCAGTCGGCTTGGATATGGCCGAGGATGCTGATGAAGATGACTGCTAACAGTTAAGCCTTAACCATCCAAACAGTCATATTTATCCATAAATATTTTTAGACTAAATTATAGTTTTGAATAAGCTACTTAAACTAATTTTTAGAACAGTAAAAGAGCTTATCAATTATCTAATTACTATTTTATCTTTATTTTTTTTTACACTTTCTCTCCTCTCTCATCTCTCCTCTCTACCCTCTCTCTTTTCTTTTTTCCACCCTCTCTCATATCTCCTCTTTTTAATAAAATCATATATTTTTTAGTAATTTACCAATATAAAAAGTTATTTTAAAAATAACTATCAAAACACTTATTTATTCAGAATTATTTTTTTTTTCATAAACTTTTCTTTAAAAGTCTTTTTCTATGAATTGTCTAAAAATTCTTTTTTTTATGAGTTTTTTTTTAAATTTATCCAACCACACACGTAATTCCGAACGAGCATGGTAAGGTACACCGAACTCGGCAGAGTCAACGAATACCTCCAATAAAAAAAACATAAACTAATAATGATGTTTATCGATCTTTTCATATATATATATATATATATATATATATATATATATATATATTTATTCTGGGGCGGGTGATCGTAGAGGAAAGCTCCTACTTGCATTTGCCGTTGGAAGTTATAAATTATTTCCTATCGTAATCGTGGCTGAATCACGTATATCTCTCTGAAGGGTAATTAAGAAGATTTGGGAGTTCGGCTTATAAAACTTGATATAAGAATTTGAAGTGATATAATATTCCAATATGGTTGCCATCGCCACGTTCAAAGTAAGGGGATAGAATTAGTGACTAGCAAGGAAATGAATAAGATGTTTGGGGCTGAAATGAGGTTAGCATAGCATTTGCGAACAAATTAAATAATGGCTTTTCTGGCAAACTTCGTATTGATTTTTTTTGTATAAATTTTTTTTAAAAAGGGTCGGACTCACTTATAATTTAAGGGCAGAGCGAATTCTCCCTTTCTTCTAGACGATACCAATGTCGGACAGAGCGAGCTATCTATTACCTTCAGATATAAACCTAAATATTTAAAAACTAAGATATCTTTCTAAATATTTTAACTAAAATTATAATAAAATAATATTTTTCAGTAATTGAATGATTGATAAGAAGTCAAAAACTCACAAGTGAGAACCAATCCGCCCACCTTGCCCTCACGGTATCACTTATACCACACTATGAAATTAATTATAAATTTTATATTACAAATTATATATTTAATATGTCAATAGATTTAGTCCCCCAATTCACATGTAATACGAGTCATTTTCTGATTTAGTCTAAAATATTTTTTTACAATATTAATCAAATTTTATTATTAATTATCTTAATTTTAGGGTTTATTGTTGCCCTTACTAATATAAGTTTCTTTTCTAAAAATTAAATTCGAAACCTAGAGAGATTTAGTAAAATCTTACACAGTGAGACAAACTCTATGTTAGTGACTTGATCTAAAATATAAATTTAGCTTAATAATACTTAGAATATAATTAAATTTTATAAGTAATTAATTTATTATAATTAATATAATATCAATTTTAATAAAAAGGTATATTTCAAAAGTTATACAACTTTTTACATGTTTAATAATATAATTTTATTTTAATTATTATTTTTTATTTACGCATAATAGTAAATAAGATTTTGATAGATTTATATTGTATATCGAAAGAGCAAGTGTTTATTAACTTTACATTTTTACATGGTGAAGGAGCTCCATAAGATTATTAAAATTTTATCCCCCGTTTGGTTCCATGGATGGGAGTAGGAGACAAAATGAGGATTTTAATAACGATGTAAAAAAATGATAAAATAAGGTTGCAAATTTCTTTCCATACTCTTAATTCTTAAATCAAATATGAGTGATAGGTGTTTCTTGATATGAGGGGAATGGAGGGGAGGGGAGATGAGAGAATTTTTTAAATAGTTCATTTTCTTAAAAAAATAATAGGCGAGGTAACAAAATTTTAATAAAGAGAATAAAGATAATTTTTAATAAAAGTAATATGTAAGACAAAATAGTACGAATGATTAATTAAAAACTTGTAATTCTATTTCTTTAATTTTTTAAAATTAAATTCATTAAAAAGAATTTCTCCTCCATTTCTCTCATGCAAACAGATCTTAGGTCAGAGCCACGCTGAGTCGCTGGCAAAGTAAAAAGGGGTAAAATAATTAGCAGTAACTAATACCAATACCACGACTCTTGGTGGGAAAAAAAAACTAATACTGAGAGTCCGAGAGTCAAACCAACAGTACGGCCATTAATTACCGTACATATCCTTGTTATTAAGATTTTTTTTTAATGAATTGCCTGAGCGTTACAAAATTCAATGTGAAGGCTTGATCCAACAAAAGGAAAACAAATTGTATTTAGGAACTTTTATAAAAAATGAATTAAATCATTGTACTAGGAGAAAACTTATTACATAGATGAATTATTTTAAATCTAATTAAAACATACATATTTTTTATATATTATTTATTTTATAGCAAAATTGTGTTATTAATATTGTTAACACTTTAAATTCTATGGATTTTGATTTGATTGAAAAAAAATCATGTTATATATACTATTTTATATTAAAAAAAATAGTTAAATTAGTTATTTGTAATATCGTGTAGTATTTTTTTAAAAATATACATTTAATAATGTGCATTTGAATAACCATGGATATAAATTCCCTTAACATGTACAGTCATGTATTGATATTTTATGAAAAGATTTATAATTTTTTAAAATAAAATAAATTGATATATTATATTTATGATTAAAATATATTTTTTATATAATTTATATGTTTATCACTGGAGTAATATAAAATACATCAATTTTGTTTATTTTATTATGTAGAACGGCCCACGTAGTACTTATATTCTATCTACTAATTACATACTTCTATCATATGAATATCCTCATAGTCTATTAATGCGCACCACCCCACCGGTACCTCTACTTCATCTTTTAATATACTTTTGTGGATTTAATGATTTTACTTATTTTCCTCTCCTATTTATGAATTCAAGTTATTAAGTACAAAGATGTTAATTTAGTTAAGTATTTATTGTTATCAAACTAAAATGACAATGCAGTGTTACAAAGTTATATTGTACAGAAGATCAGTTTCTGAGAGAAATGATATTTTGCCACCAGCATATACTTGTCACAACTTGTAACAATACATTATTATCAAATTAAAAGAGACACTATCAACAATTGAGTCAAATACACGAGTTTGTTAGTTATTAGTTAACGTTAATCCATGATAAACACTCCCATCATGACGCAACCGCCAAGCTAAAAGTATAAGCAAACATTACGTCATTGCCCAATTTTTGGGCCCACCCGGATCCGGCTCTGCGCCAGCCTGGCCATCTCTGAATGGTGACCATTCGATCGATCGAAGGGTGCATACCATCTACTGAGTCAAATGCATCTCGGTCGTCCATCTGAAGCAAATTGTAGCCGTTGATATGGATGAAGCTCTCCTCCTGTCATCCATCCCCGGCAAGTATGGGACCCTCTTCGTCCCATGTCATCGCAAAATCTTATGAACCGAATGACTATCCGTCTCTCTTAATCTCTTTCCTTCATCCGTTAATTGGTTCTTTAAAATCATATTTGTTCAAGTAATTAAGCTTTGGTTCTTTAATCTCTCCACCTTAAAAAGAAAGAATCTTTTTGTTGGTCCAAAACAGAAAAACCCGGGTGACTTACTTTATGTTTCTTTCATTTTTAATATACAACGCATTTAATTAATTTTATTATATTTAAAAAATTATTTAATATAATATGTTGTTTCTAAATTATCCTAATTATTTTTTTCTTATTTAACTGTTGATAGAGTTTCAATAGGGGTAATATGAAAAAAAATCAATGAATATAGAAAATATATCTTATATTTATGATGAATATCAACTCTCCAATTAGATCATATATTAAGGACTAAAGAAATACTTCTCTTTTGCTGTTTTTTTAAACATTTGATGCCTTTTTTGTTTTCTATTAAATATTGAGCTGATTTATTTGTTTATGGCTTGTTTTGTGAATATCGAAGGATCACCTCATATACATTGCCCAGAAAGAGTATGGAAAAAGAATTATGGGTTGGTGGCGTCCACCGTAGGATCAATGGAACGACTGTTATTGAGAGATGGGCAGGCTACGTACCTACGATTGGTGTTTGGTCAATGCCCCTTTAATTTTAATGCTCCTTAACAATGCGATTGTCTAATGGGTTCCATGAATAAAACAGTACCCAAACACGTGGTAGAGGCAACTTTAATTTGGAGCATGGGTTCTAGTGTTCGATTGCACGTGAATCCAGCAACACAATTATTCGGAATATATATATATATATACACTTTTTGTTTGTCAAATGAATAGGCCAGGCAAAGAGGAGTTTCGCCTACGAACTGATATACGAACGAACATGTCCTAATGAATACTACTCACTCCCTCACAGATCGTAAATATAAGATTATGTTTTGTAATATAAACAAAATCTTATATTTAAAATTGTAGAGATTAAAGAATATATAATATTTTCGCTTCGGACAAATATATCAGATCCCGGAAGAATATTGGATGCTTTGGGAGATTCTGTCATTCTTGGTTCTGTTAGTGAGGCATATACATTAGACGTATGCATTTGGTATGACCATAGTATATATATATACTGTTCTATTTTTTAATATAAAACTTAATTTAAAATGAAAAATATATTATAAACTAAATTTTATATTAAAATTCGGAATAATATATATATGTATATCATATATACTCTCTCCTTCTGCACTAGCTCTTAACAAAGCCTACATCAATCCCTGTCCCCTCCGCATATTCGATGAACACCGTAGAATTAAGCTGTCTGACTCTTTTGAAGTTAATCACTCACCGTCGTCGTATAACTAGAGCTAACACATTAAAGAAATATGGTCTGTTCTGGCCTCTATGCTCATCAACTTAAATATCACCAAGCACAGCAGAAAATAGAGATTAGTTAAGACGGGGGAGCTGGCTTCCGATTAATTAATTCGGTCAAAGCCCCGAGTTCCCACTTGTTTAGCTTTCCATATTCTATGGCATCAACCATTAAAGCCGGGATCTTCAAAATACGCCTCCTTTTTGCTTTTCACATAATCATCAATCCAAATAATTAATTAAAGGACCAACTTTTACTATGCCCACTATAGCCGCTTTAAAACTTTGAACATGTCATTTTAAAGTCTGCCCGCATGCGCATATTTAAACAAGCTCCAAATCCTGTAATCCTACATTGCAAAAGGTCTAATGATTCATTCACACTGTATTAAATTAATTAAAAAAAGATCACAAATTACGAAGATTTATATACATGGTCGCTTCCTTCTATAATTGAAATGCGATTCGCTTTGCGTAAAGTAAAGACATGTAAATCATCCGTAAATTTAGCAAGGAAGGGACAACAGAGATGGAATTAATGAACAAAAAGAAGAAGACCACATATCTGCTGAAACCTGAGGAAGTTTCAAAAGGGAAACTGACGAGGAAATCATCGGCAAAAATATAAGTAACGAAGAGAACGGAGACAGACCAAGAAGAACAATGAGAAGAACTTACAGATTAAAGGGGCATGTGTTGATGTGGAAGAGGGACGATCCGAGAAGGAAAGGCGTGGGCATATCCGATCCAGGTGAGAGCGACCCGTATCGTGTTGGTGTTTAATGATCCGCAAATCACAGGCTGATCAACACGGTACGCGTTTCTCTCACCCGGATCGGAGATGACCACTTGACCAGAGAGCGATGGCCGACGCACGCATTCGAACTCTCACGTCTTCGCCACCTCACAGGCTCACATTTCCTTCACGCCTCAATGCTTATCTCTTTCGGACCCCAAAATCTATAATGCAAGCGTATCCCACGCCAATACTATGGCCGACATACTTGAGTTGAATGAATACCTATTTGGTCTTCAGTCCCCATCTGGATCAATATCCCCAATAATGAGGACCACACAGTACGATGATTTTATGATTCCTGTGATGTCCTCGGAGGATATAATTATAGAACACGCACCCCTCGTTTTGATTAGCGTGTGACGGGTCTTGTTTGCTTGCTTGTTTACTTGATATTATATCATCATCTGACTTCATCACTTCTAGAACTCCATCATTTCTTACCTCCACTCACTTTTCCCCACGTGCCTCTCCCCTCTCTTCCATGCCTCGACTCTTTCAAACTTTACATTGACCACTTCTCACGAATCATGGTAAATGCTACTCCTTCTGTCCTTACATGGTATTTAGGTTACTAACAACTGATTACTTTAATTTATAGAAATATAGGTTTATAATAAGAAAATTTTACTACTTTTAAATAATTGTCACGACTATATATCTATGACTCAAGTATAAGATTATTAATTATGTTATAACGACTATATACAGCTAGAGTTAGTTGATGCAAACGCATGATGTTTGGTGGTATGGCCTTGTATAATGAAAGTCAATCCGAGCCTATTTACAAGTTGATTTTGAAAAATTATTTTTTTTATTATCTTCAGATGGACACAGAAAGTGGCACACAAATGTTTTAGTGCTCATAATTCGATTGGTAAAATATTTACAGTAAGTGTTGGATTTTGGATCTGCTTTTGATGGGCTGAGAAATTTAGTGAGTCTACTTAATTGAATTAAATAATATTAAATTAATTAGTATATAATTTAATCACATTTAAATTCATTTTAACAGAATACCATATTTAAAATTAATGTTAACTAAAACTAAAATATTGTATTTAATTAAAATATTACAAGTGATTGAAACATACTCGTAATATGTACATTGATTGGATTGCGATTCGCTAATGTCTTGCTTCGATTGCTTCTTTCCAACACTGAGCTGAACTAGAAAAGGGCCCCCGCCCCCCATGTCACGGGAGTTATAAAGGATCATACGCGCAACCAAACAAAGAAAAACCAGTGAATTTGATTTTGAAACATTTGCTACAAATTTGTGAACGGACGAACGATCCCCTAATAATGTTTTGGTTCTATTTATAAAAACGCTAATATGTTTAATTTGAATGCATAGATGCAGAAGCAGCCGCCGGTGACCGGTTCCATTCCACAAGATGGAAGTTGAAGAAAACCCCCAAAATCAATGTCCACCAGACAAGCATTTTTTCCACACCCTCTTTATTTTCTTGCGCCATCCCTTTTCAGTTTCCAATAAAAAACTATTTATCTTATTCTAATTATACGAGTTATTTAATTATTTTTTAATAAATATAAAAAATTAAATAAATTAGTTAATTATAATTAAATTTAAACTCTTAAGATAAATTCATATTAAATATAATTCAATATACCCAAGTTAGTCCATTACATATTATATTAATAATAATTAACTAATTTATTTAGCTTTCTAAATTTATAAAAAAATCATCTAATTTTTATAATTAGGACTAGAGATATAGTAATAATTAATTTGCTTAATCTAAATGTGATGTAAGTTATATGCATGTAATTAACTTTTGTACTAACCTCAATCTTGCTGTGCACAACTCTTGACATGAAACAATCTCCTCTTCTGAAGCCATTTGTTATCTTTCTTTGAAAGCAAAAAGGAACCTAAAGAAAAACCAGCGGACAATTCCAACGTTTAAAACACTCATAATTAGTCGGATACGATCATCAGAAAATCAACTTTATTTATTTGCCCGCCCTCGCGTATGTAATTCTTCCTCTGGTATAGGAGTAGCGTATCGATGTCAACTTTTCCTTCAGTTGCATTCATTTGGCAGCTATAAATGCGAGTAACTTCAGAGCGAGAACCTCGAAGAAAGTGGTTCTCTCAACGAAGCAACCAATTGCCGCAGCACAAGAGGAAAGAAGCAATAAACTCACTGGCTCTTGGAAGATGGACTTGTTCATGTTGCAAGAAAATCAGTATCGCTTTTGTTTTCTTTAGGTGTTGGTCAAGATTCAAAGCTGAGGAGAGATGAATATGGCTTGGAGTTGAAAGCATTCCAAGTTCTGTGACTGTACTGTACTTGCTCTGATCATGGAAAGCCAGAATAATGAACTGTTTTTTTTAAAAAAAATAAATAAATGATGGCCACAGACAGCGAGAATGAAACACGACAATATTAGCCAACTCCATCACGTTAACAGGTTACGAACAAATCTGCTACTTGACAGTGGCTACCAGCTCCAGCATGTGCCTCTTGGCGTTTCCCTCCTCCACTCCACAACTTAGCTTCAAGGGTTGCATTCTACGCATGATATATATATAGACACACACATACATGTTATATATAACCCAATGTTTCATTAGAATTGAAAATGCAGTTTACTTTCTTTTTGATTGTTCAGAACTTCAAATATGTTGCGAATCGGCCAGCCCGCAGGACTGGAGTTTTAAATGAAAGCGAGTTATTCAAGCCTATCACTCTCACCGAAACCGGCACCGCAAGTTTTCGGGAATGCCATATATGGTTTTAACTCTTGTTTAGATTGTATCAAAAAAAAAAAAAAAACTCTAGTTTAGATGGATGTGAGGACTAGCGATGATGTGTGCGTAACCCAGCTTATAACGAGCACACGATTGAGGAATCTGCAATCTCAACTACAATATTTGACTTCGGCCATTAACATGAAGCCCAAACCTTAACGAGTCCAGCACGGCAATGTCTTAAATTCTTGTACTCTGCAAATCGATGAGCTCTCTCATTCACTCAAAAAGTAAAAAGAAATAGGAAGTGGTATGTTCACGAGAAACGGCAAAGGTTAGTAATGAGAACGTACTTTCTGGGGGTTCTGCTATTGTGGCATCATCATGATCATCACTATAATTGTTGTCATAATTGCAGAATCAAAAGACACAAAGCGCATAGCCATGACAGGCCTATTAGGCAGAGTAGCTCTACGGAGGGGAGGAATGGAGATTCGTCAAGAATAAGATCCCATTCCCCTATTTGAAGCACTAGTGGTTTCACAACCACTATCTCACTGTTGACATAAATTTGGCAAAACCACATAAAGGAATCCTTCAGTTTATTAATTATGCGTGTGTAGTACATAGAGAGAGGCTAATCCTGAGCGCCGGCGGGTCCCCTCCCTGCGATTCAAATATACTAATAATAATATGCGCTCAAAAAGCTCGCGGCTTAAGCCTTTGTGTTGTACTCACAACAGGCTGGCCATTATTGAGACTAGTATATATACAGTGACATTGGCTTTTGCCGTTAATGGAAGAACAGGATACTTAAAGGCTTAAACAAAGGCATGCACGATAGAGGGCATTGAAGGTAAAAGAGAAACGGGAGAGAGGATGATGAGAGTGTTTGTTAGTATTGGAGGAAGGGCATTGGTGGGGACGCCAGCCCACATGCCATTCAATAATACTGAGATCTCCAGCACGCCACCCTCGCTTTGCTGTCTTCTGGCCTTCTGGGTCCCTGCTTCTTCCACCATTTAACTAACCTCTTTTTAACCCCTCAACCAAACACGGCCTCATTAATTAATTGATGATGCGAGGAGATAAGAAAAGCACGGGAGTGGCTGAGAAAGTTGGGAGTCAATTCAGTGGGTAGAGTTGTAGTATTCATCACACGTTGCCTCTCTTTTCTTCTTACTATAAAGCCCCCAAACTCATACAAACTGATAACAACACTTCAACTACGACCCCTGACTTTTAAACCCTCTCTCTCTTCAAAATTGCATGAGTTTAAAATTTGTCTGAACCACAGTCTCACTCACTGGAAACTTGCTGGTATTCTCGCGCCACACATCTCTAACGCGCTCCCAGCGGCAAGAAGTAAAAGCTTCGAAAACCATGGTGGAGGGGAGGAAAATTAAGAGACGAATGGAAAGCTCTTAACAGGGGTCACGGATGTAGTATAGGGTTCTGACATCCAAAGACTTTTTGAGCAAACTCAGGCTTAAGTGATTTGGTGTTGCCGAAAATTCTGCACCCAGTGTTACGGTAAAAGCAATCGGTACTAGGCACACACAGGGGAAATGCTTCCTAGGGTTCAACCTTATATAACTATGCATGGATTGGCCCATACCATCCCTTTTTCATGGGAATTACGGCGAAACGATTTTAGTCCCGAGACGCACGCGTGGTGTAGATAGCAATAGCATTATGGGATGGGATATTGACTTGCTCTTATGTGAGTGATTAATCATAAGTAATAATTAATTAAACAACGGTCACGTATATGCATTTAATTATCTTTCGCCTTTCGGGCTTCTCATACAAACCCAACTTTACCCTGCTGAACGTCTCTTTGTAGTGTTTTCGCTGTAAATATGTAGGAATTCCCCATGACTCGCCTTTCTACTCGACCTAAAACTACTATATATCCCTTGTCCTTCACAAACTCCACACATCACATGTATATATGCATAACTAAAGCAGACTCCAAAAAGTAACATAAAATGATATACAATAAAATGGCCCCGGACTTATACGCCGTAAATATATATCACATAACAAGCAATCCTATTGATAATAATATAATATGCTGCGTAGTCCATCATTCCAGCGATACTCTTCCTCTTTCTTTCCTTTGACTAAGATACTTGGTTTTCTTTTTTCTTCACAGCCACACATATATACATATCATTGAATTAACTTAATTAGGAGACATCCCATATTGGTGCTTCTGAACAGGGATTAATTACGCTGTTGACAGAGATAATGAAATTTGGAGTACTTGAATAAGTGGCAACAACCGGACGAATGTCATATCATGCCGACGAAAAAGAAAGCAATTGGGGTCCATTATCTCCATCAAAAGCTGCTCTCCAACGCAGCTCTCAAAATCTTTTTTTTTTTGTCCCATCACAACCTTTGAAATAAATCACCGCCTTGCTAAGTTTTAATTCCTGATTTTAATATACATATACTCTACAGCTCCAATAATCTTTCCAAGTATCCTAGCCTATCACTCTAATCGACAGCGACATAAATAATATATAGTGCTATCACGGAGTTCTGGAAACATCGATCATATTTTGCTGCATTGCAGCTCACTCTGGCAAAATTTTCAGCTAAAGGAAAACTAGCAATTTTTTTCATTCGTCACGTGCTCACGTTTTAACAAAATCCCGATTCAAAATTCAAAGTTATTTTTCAGCGTGATAAACGACGTTGCCAAATTAATAATAAAGCCACTAATTTCTCTAATTCGTTTTTTCGTGCCATTTATTAGCGCCCTCATATATATATATTTACACTCTAAACTGGACACCTGAATACACGATATCCGTAATGAAACTATGCAAGTATACATGCAATAATTATAAACGCATCTTTGTTCATGAGCCATGTGTATATTTCTACAAAACAGCAACATTCTATCAAATACAATGGCTGATTTTCATTCCAAAGTAAAAAATATATAAGTTTCGGTATTTCCAACTATACAACGTAAGTATCAGAAGGCTTTTAATGATCCACTTCTACAGCTTTTTGTATAAATAAATCTGAACTTTGTGTTATAAATTAGTGAAAGGGTGTAATCTATTACGTTAAAACTGAACCTGGGTATATTTGGGAGATTATTTGCGGATGAAATCGAAATCATGTAATTATCCGAGCTACTAAAATCCATTAAGCTATATCTCGGTCGCTACAATTCTTCGCGTGATTTGCTCGGCTAATGGTAATGGACACCCAGTGATCATGACGCAGTCCATCGGGAGACTACATACATATACTATAGTTAACATTATGTTACTGCCAGACAAAACAATACGCTCAAAAAGTAATATAAATATATAGTAATTCTACCACGAGGGAGGAAACAAATTTTAACAGTCAAAGCAGGAGAAAGGATGAAGATATAGCACACTCACGGAACTAAATAGCAGCAGAGATGGTTGAATTCAAAGCAGTTGCATTCATTGGAATATAAGTTATAGTAATAAACTTTGTTTGGAGGTCAAGAGTCAAGTACATGGAATCATAACAGTTCATGCTCGTTGTAATTATATTGACCTTACTTGTTATTCTCATGTAGAGTAACTATGGTGTTTGTCTGTCCGAGCAAGCTGCTTATGGACCGTGCTTTCACCATTCCAAGCTTCATTCTCTTCTTGGTAATCACAGCTGGCGGCTTCTTCTCGTCTTTGTGTTCCTCATCAACGTCGGCGGAAGAATCATATTTACTTTTCTTCTGAGGAGACGAAGATGAAGCTCCGCACGATGAGTCGTTACCGAGGGAGAGAGAATCGTTATTCTTTGTCGTAGAAGGAATAGGTCGGCTTCTGACACTGGTGATGCTTCTGAGCCTTCCCTTCCCCAAGTGATGCTCACACAGAGAGTAACCCACCAGTGTTTGCTGACAACATCTCCATCCCCTTCCGTTGACTCTACTGCACCGTGACCCCTCCATTACCGCATTTCCCCTTCCCCTCTTCTTGCTCGTCGTATTCACATCCATGTTCACTTCCTCTTTTCTTTCTTCCTCCTCCTCCTCCTCCTCCTCTCCATTTCTCTCATCATCATTTTGCGTGCATTTCTTGTTCATTTTCGTCTTCATCTTCTTGTTGTTGTTAGTATTACTGTTGCTCTCCCTCGTCGTGTTCATCATGTAGTCACCTCCTCTCCCTCTTCGTTTCTTCGGCGGAATCGCTTTCTCTCCGTCGCACCATTTCCCATCTGCATGCCGCACTCAACATGTTATATGTCGCGATAACAATACCGTACACAAACCGGCACAAGCAATAACAACACTTACCTAGATTAGACGGTGATAGTGGGATGGCCTTGGAGAGCGTACCGGAACCCAAGAAGAGTCCTTTCCTGGGAAATAACAGCGACGGCCAGAATGTATATTGAAACAAGAACCACATGATAACATAAATTTTAAGGAAGAGGGAAGATAAAGTCGGGTGTAATGCAATATAGAAAGAGGAAGAAGTAATGCAGATGGGGACCAGCATATCCGTGCTATTTGTGAGCCTGAGACGCATGGTAGTTAGCCAATTTAGAGAAAAAACACGATCCCCTCCTACTCATAGGAGGGGTTGTGGTGGTGGCTATCTCACTAATGACACCTTCCACAGTATTTTCCACTATCACTATTTTTTCTTCTTGCGCCTCCTATTTTTATTATTATTATTTCCCCTTTTCGATGCCGGGTAAAATCAAGTTATGGGTCTCCATGTTTTCTACCTTTCTTTTTCATTTTTCATGAAACAAGAAGAGACGACGACGCATATAGATCGTATTTTAATTTATATATTCATTCCTAACTTTTTTCTTGTCATCTTTCTTACCCGGTATCATTGCGCTTCTCTCCTCCTCCGACTCGCCCTCCCCCAGCTTCATCCTGCAAAATCACGAACCAAATATTAGATCCAGAGATATAGGATTGCCCCCAAAAGCGCCCCTCGGCGAGTTTAAAATCTAATTCGCATAGCTCGCGTGAGAGACTGGGCATAAAGTAGGTGCAGTCGTACGAAACTCAAAAGGCGACGGAAATAGCAAACTCAGAGAAAAAGAAATCGCTAACCGAACGATCTAGCTTGGCGTGGTGATCGTGTGCTCCACTCTCGGCGACGATGTCGGAGGAGTCCCCGGCGTCCTCCGGTTTTGCCATCGGCGGGAGAGGGCGAGGATGATCCAAGAGGGAGGCAGTGAGAGCTGTAGCAGCCTCAGGTTGTTGTTGGATGAGAGGAGCGGGAGATTCGGGCGAGGAAGCATGGGTGAGTTGCACCATCGGCGACGGTTGGATCGGGCGGGGATCTGAAAGGGGGACGGGAGGGAAGGAGGGAAGAGGGAGAGGGACCTGCCTTTTGCGGATCCTCATGGGGGGAGGGGTGCAGGATAGGATTTGAGGATAATCCCACCAGATGTAAGGCAGAAAGAGGGAGAGATTGGAAGTGGGGGGGTGGGGGGGAAGAAGGTTCAGATTTGAGAGGTGAAAAGGGGAAGGAGAAGAGAGAGAGAGGGAAAGGAGGGAAGGGGGAGGAAGAAAGAAGCTACAAGGAGGAGCTGGGAAGACCAAGAAAAATTGGGGGTTGGAAGGATTGAGATGGAGAGCAGAGAAGCACAGTGGGTGTGGCTGCCTCTCGCTCTCCAAGGCTCCATGAGAGAGTCCACATATATTGGCAAAGAGGGGGCTTGGGGGTTTCTCTCTCTAACTTTTGTTTAGTTGCACCAAGGAAAGAGAAGATGCGAGAGAGAGAGAGAGAGCACGTGTGAGGTGAGAGGGGTAGGGGGGATGGAGTGGGTGGTTTTATCATTCACCCCTCCCACATACTTTTATGACCGTGGGGACGCGTGGGCCCCCCTTCTCCTGCTTTTTCACTCACAGGCCACAACTCTGTTTTTGTCTTTCCCACTCCCAAACGCTGCGTTGTGATCATGTGTCTCTCCCTCCCCACGAGAACACGTTAGTGTTGTTAATTAAATGCCTCGTTTTGGTCTTACTCGTCTATCTTCATCTCTGCCCTCCCCAGAAGCTCAAAAAGAACAAGAACAACAAACATTCTTTCTCAGGCCACTTGAGATGGCTCCATTTTCATGTTGTTGAAGAGTTTTGAGATGGGAACGGTGTAAAAGTGAATGGTGGCGGTTGCTTTCTGGAGAACCGTCTAAGTAAGATGATTGGGGGAACGAGTGTTGGATTCGACTGAAACTGATTTGGTCCAATTAGAGAGACGCAGATGAGACCATGAGCATTGAGGCCTTTGATACGACTTCTCGTAGCCCTTCGCCTCACTTTATTCCTCACCCACTGCAAGCGTTGGTGGACTAATCAAGTTATGCATGGATGATAATTTCACAACTTGTCTTTTCTTTGCCGCACAATATCATCGCTCTCTACACCACGCACCTACACATCTATGTTTCAATGTGTTTCTACTTTAATTAGATGCACGGCTTAGATAATCTTGTCCACTTACTTTTTATTAACACTAATTCTTTTGAGAATCAATCACAATATGCACCTGACTACGTATGATACGAGGGGCCCATCTCCAATATGATTAATGCTATTTTAATTTGTATGTGCTGGATTTTGTTTTAAAGAGCTCCTCAATTTTTTGCTGCACCCTATCATATATAATCTGTGGATCTCCGCATTCTATATAATATGACATGTCAAGATTTATACCATGGAGGGAATGGCCTTCAAAATTAATTATGTAATCATTAAAAGTCCCTTTAAGGAATTATAACTATCCTAAACACTGGGCACAAGTCACAGTCCTCATGTCAATTTTATTTGGACTTCAGATCTGCTATTTATGGCGGAAAACTGAAGTTCTCTTCTTTTGGGACAAAAACATAGAAAGTAGCTTTAGCAATAGGATAGCATCTAAAAAAAGCCCACCCAGATCTGTATCCCAGCGCATGGGCTAAAAGTACAAAAGAGGATCTCCACTTGGGCTTCGACCATTTCGGTTCTGTAAAGCCCAAAAACCTCTAAAATCTCTCTTTGAAACCCGAGAACCGAATGACAGAATGTGTGGGTGTGGGGGGGGGGGGTGAAGTGAGAACCTTTTGTTTTAATTGAAATAGCTAAAACATGTTTTTGGTAGTTAGGGAGTTATTATAGGTAACAGTGACTCATCTGATATGAAGCGATTTCTGATAATTGAATTCCAACCAACCGGCCACTCTATAACCATAATTATCACGTAGCTGGTTTCTTCTAACCCGTCAAATCGATATTGTCCTTTTCTTAGTGTCTTAATTATCTGCCCAACGATACGCAAACAACTTAAACAGACGTCACGTAGAAAACTACACAAGAATATTACTAATAGCATAATATATGCATATGATTAATAAAACAATCGCTGTATGTTATAATGATAAATATCGACCCCAAAACGATACATTTTTCAAGCTGCGGAAGCGTCGTCTGGATTTTGAGGTAGGAATTTTTGCGGGGTTCTCATAATACCGGAGACCAGTAAAACACACACACACATATGTATATATGTTATCTACTCTAGTCCAAGACAAGACGTCATGTCCCATTTATTCGCTGGCTTGTGCACTTCTATTGTTTATGTTTCTGACAATACCATCCATGACAGTTCAAGAAGTACAATCTGAAGACCCACTAGGACGTGGAAATTTTATATTTTGTAAAGGTAGGATTTCTGCTTCCTAAGAATAAAAAATTAAATATGTGTCATCGAGGTACAATGCATAGCTTTATTAGATTAAATACGTGCTTAGATTAGTGATTTGAAGTTCATATGACTCTTCAACCACTATTTTTAGGTTTAGGAGATTAGTATGTAAGGGAAGTTTTATTTCAGCCTACATAAACGTGCGCTTATCATCATCAAATGCAAGCAAGCACTAATTCTGGTCCTAAATGAATAAGGGCTGTGATCCATGCAAGTTCAAGCTCTGCAATATTAACTAACAATGGTCTAATTAAATCAGCGCAGTTGTTTCACCTCACGGGGATCTCAATTTTTAAGAGTACCCACCTTTCATTATGGCGAGATTTTATCAGTATCCTTACTGCCTACTGCTTCTCTAATTGATTCTACTTAGAAAAACATTACATTGTTTAGGGAACTTTATTTTTGCTGTGTTACGCATACTTATCTTGTATATTTTTTCTTTAATTTGAACTGAACATTCGGTTTAATTAGTTCTTATTTTATAATATAGAAGCAATTACTTTAATTACTTACTAACTTGGATGCATCTCATTTGTCGTTAATACTTTTGTGGGACGTGAATATTCCCTAGTAATTAAGTGAAAGATCGCAAGCTTGATACTGCTTACAATTATATTACCATTATATCCAGAAATGCATATGTGGATGACACCAAATTTGTATTCAGAATAAATATTAAAAACGAAACCATAACATGAATATAGAAGAGTGATATTATCGGTGTGTTAGTACTACTGTTTTTGTTCCTTTTTGGATCGTGAATAGTGAATAGTACAATCTTATTAATACTACAGTAGCTGCACGTTGTTTTGGAGCTTGGACTAGATGTTGTACCTGCACCAAACCAAAACACAAAATCAAGCAATCATATGAATTAATGACACCTTTGTAGCTCCTGGGTTACTTTCCTGACTCTGGGAAGTAGGCCCCCAAGAATCTTCTCTCTTAATATGGTTCAGAAATTGACTTCGTATCAAACACAGTCTCTTTTCCTTTTTTTGCTGTCAGAAAACGCCCTCTAAAATGAATCAATCAATCCATGTACTTTGAGGAAGAAAAAGTGATTGGCAAAGGCAACTTGTGTCCTATAATTAATCAGAAGAAACAGACACGTGGCTGAGGAAATTACGGGTAATAATATCAACCCTTTGCTTAAGGACAAAGCAGATGCTTTTCATTGACTCGTTCTTTATGAACTTGTTGCTGCTATTACACAATATTGTATTGGATGGCATATATAGTACGACGAGTTTGTTAAGTGGGAATGATTATGGTTTGAATTTTCAACTTTGGTTCCAGTAATACTGTAGCTAATACGCATTACAGATAAATGCACTATTCATACATGCTTCTAAGCAATAACTAAAGGGCGACACTTTATCAGCAAGCAAATAATAAAGTTGCAAAGGCGTGACGCGCTTCTTATCTTTATGGAGCATATATATAGGCGTCCTGCAGATCAGTCGCCAGTGAATTAACCCACCGTTTTCTCTGAAGAGAGAAGAAACCAACAACTCAAAAATGCCTTCCTTTCCCTGCTATAAGCTTGTGGTTACCATTCTGCTTCCCGTGGCCCTAACTTATTCATGTAACGCTCAGCTGACTTCAACGTTTTATTCCAACACATGCCCCAATGTATCTTCCATCGCGCGCAGTGTGATTCAGCAGGCTCTGCAATCTGATCCCCGTATAGGAGCAAGCCTCACTCGTCTTCACTTCCACGATTGTTTTGTCAACGTAAACAATACACACACATATATTCAAAAAGACTTGTATATGCACTAATGAGAGATCCTGTTGGTTACTTGTGTCTTTAGGGATGTGATGGGTCGATTTTGTTAGACCAGGGTGGTAACATAACGCTGAGCGAGAAAACTGCGACTCCGAACAACAATTCAGCTCGGGGCTTTAACGTGGTTGATAGAATCAAGGCCTCCATTGAAAACTCATGCCCTGGTGTGGTGTCTTGTGCCGATATTCTTGCCCTCGCAGCCGAAGCCTCTGTTTCTCTGGTAAACTATATATTCATATATATCCTTCACGTTCTTATATATACGCGTTCATTTCTGGATCCTTATGATATTTGCAGGCAGGGGGTCCTTCGTGGAACGTTCTACTCGGGAGGAGAGACGGTGTGATAGCAAATCAGAGTGGTGCCAATAACGCAATTCCAACCCCATTTGAAAGCCTCGCCAATATCACCGCAAAGTTTGCTGCAGTTGGCTTAAACACAAACGATGTCGTTGCATTGTCTGGTAATACTGCTACTTTATATATATATGTATATACATGTTATAGTATATATATACGACTGAGAAAAAAATGAAAGGGGTTTGAACTTGGAAGGTGCGCACACTTTTGGTCGAGCGCAGTGTCGATTTTTCAGCCAGAGGCTATTCAACTTCAGCGGAACGGGAGGGCCAGATCCGACTGTGAACACCAGTTATTTGGCGACGTTGCAGCAGAATTGTCCTCAGAATGGGAATGGAACAACTCTGAACAATCTGGACCCTTCTTCTCCGGACACTTTTGATAACAACTACTTCGCTAATCTTGTAACCAATCGGGGCCTTCTTCAATCCGACCAGGAGCTCTTCTCCACCAACGGTTCTTCCACTGTTTCCATTGTGAACAGCTTTGCCGGCAACCAGAGTGCTTTCTTCATCGCCTTTGCTCAGTCCATGATCAATATGGGTAACATTAGCCCCTTAACGGGAACTCAGGGAGAGATCAGATCCGATTGTAAGAAAGTCAACGGAAGTTGATACATCCACTTCCAACTGTTGTATTTCGTGACATGTATATGTGCCTTCTAGCTACTGTGGGGCTTGCTTCCTAAGTTATATGCAGAGTTATTTCTAATGTGAATGTGACTATTCCTGAATAAAATATTCTTCGTATAAATGAGAGATGCAGACCTCTGGTTTGTTTTGTCGGCCAAAAATGATTGTATGCGATGATTCCTCATTCGATCAGAATCTGATGCTTATCTTCAACATTACGTGAATCTGGGTTGCATTTCTATGCGTGCGCACTGTGTAGGAGTCAGTCAACACTGCTTCGGCAATTTCAATTTTCAATCCCTCAATTTGTTTTTGCCTCAATTTTAATTTTTTACTATCGGATCAAATATTCGATAGTCTCCAGATCTACCATTTTTTTTTTTTTAAAAAAGTGTTACCCTTTGTGACCAATGAACAAATTAAAAAACGCTATTCAAAACTCATTGTTTCATTTAATAATTAAATGTTGATACATATAAACAAGTAGAAAGATAATGTAGACGAACTGAGACGGTTACAAATGGAGAGGATCATTTTTTACTTTTTCATGTGCATCTCAACGACGATTTCAAATGTAACTATTAAGGTCTGAAAGCAACGCAAATAATCCTCCCAAGTTTGTTTAGGATTATGATTGGAGATTTCAAAAACACTTGTTTATATAATTAGAGACAAAAGACTTCACATGTTTACCTCGTATAGAACAAAAATACTTAAAATAAGTTAATCTAAACAAGGCACTCAAATTTTACTAACATGTACATTTTTTCTCTGGCAGTAATGGGGTCATTTGGGTACAATGCATTGGGCAGCCGTATAAATATTTAGGTACAAAAATTTAAGATGAGAGCATTATACTAGAGAGGCCTAAGCCTGAGCACAAGAGCATGGGACATCTTTTACATGACCTCGTATCCCCAAACACTGTTCACTCCCTTGGTCCATCCATCTAACCTCCCGCTGGAAACGTACTTCCTCACAAAACTTGATACTTCAGGTTCACATGGCTCACTTGAAATGTTAAGCCCGACGACATGCCAGAAGTTGAGCATCTTATCAAAGCAACCGTCTCACTTCTTTTAAAAAAAATTAATACCAAATATCAAACATTAAAACAATAGATCCTGTTTTAAAAGTGACAAAATATCTTATACAGTTAAATATTTACGGAATAGTAAGAAGAGTAGGACAAGGACTTGGATCATTTATAGAAAGAGGGAAGAGGCGGACAAGTTTTGCAAGTAGCCTAATAGCTTGCCAATTCGTAAACTAGTTGACCCCAGAGTCCGAACTTGTATGACGCAGATTCCACTATATAATAGTAATAAAGTTGAGTCGCAGCGAGTCACTAATTCTGTTTAGAGCTCCCCCAGAGCCACTAGTCACCACGTTGGACACACACTTCATCACAGCCGTTCATCTCCATCTGTTGTGTGCTTTCATAAGGGCTCCCCCCTGATCTTCTCTTGCCTCTGCCCCCTCCTCCCCTACCCCGCATGATGGCGACTTTCCTTTCATTCCACACACCCTTCTAAACCCTCTTCCTCTTCCTCTCTTCCCTCATTAGATCGCTGAGCCAACGAGACCCATAATACTCGGCTCTACTCCGACCTAGCTCCAATTAGGCCTCCCCCTCCTCACCATTGGAGTAGGTCCGAGCCGATCGTCAACGTCGTCCTTCATGAGTCACGGCCCAGGTTTTACCTCTCCCTCCCAATTTTTGTATCTCTTCTCTTCCCAACAATAAAATTCCCGTATTTCTTCTTTTTTTTTTTCATTCATCTGTTATACCTGAACCCGTTTTCGCGAAACCCAATTTGGTTACTCTTCCACGTAGCTTCATTCCCCTTTATAAGATTTTCTTCGATGTCCTTTCAATATGAGTTTCCTGTAATTGAGTTGAATTCGAGCAATTGGGCGTGGGGTTTCATTTCGATTGCGTCCAACCTTGGGTATTGGATCTGAGTTCGTTCGTGTTTGTGCGGGAGTTAGGGTTTTTGCCCAACCTTGTTGCAAATTTGGGCAATTCTCATTCCTGATTGTTCAATTCTGTCACCAATTGAGGGTTTCTCCGATCTCTTCTTTTTCCCTTTCTCCCCCAATTTGTAATTTGTAATAAAGCCAAGGTTTGTAATTTAATTCTCTTTTCTTAAAATTTTTTCTGGTGGTTTAGTTTCGTTATCTTCCTGACACTGTTTCGTCAGAATTCGTAATAAAGTAAGCTTTTTTAAATCGTGGTCATTGAAATTGTAATGGGGGAAGAGACATCGGACGCGATGAACCTTGATTTGAATCTGGGTCCTGATCCAGAGCCAGCAGCTGGCTCCATAACCAATGAATCCGTGAGCTTAGAGGATTGGATTGAAGAGCCTAGGGTTAGCGAAGCAGTTAGACATAGGACTCGACAGAGGTGGAGATGGCGGCATCTTCACATTAATCCTCCTGAACCCCAACGTAGCTTTATTTTTTCGCCTGAAGTCCAACATATCTCAATGGAATTGAATCATTTGTTGGCCAACCCTCGTAATGGAGGTGCGTTTCAGGCTGGGGAAGGTAGCGTGGCAGCTGAAGATAGAACAGAGGTGGCACCAAAAGCATGTGAGACAAACAATGGTGTTACGGAGGATGAAGCATCAGATAAGAAGGATGATGTTGAGAAGGGTAGTGGAAATGATGGGAGCTTTTTTGATTGTAACATCTGTTTGGACTTGGCTAGAGATCCTGTTGTGACTTGCTGTGGTCATTTGTTTTGTTGGCCATGCCTCTATAGGTGGCTACATGTCCATTCAGATGCTAAGGAATGTCCAGTTTGCAAGGGAGAGGTATCATTTAAAAATGTTACGCCAATTTATGGTCGTGGAAACAATGTCCGTCAACCTGAGGAAGATCCTACTCTCAAAGTCCCTCTTAGACCCCATGCTAGACGTGTTGAAAGTCTGAGACAAACCATTCATCGAAATGCATTTGCATTCCCAGTGGAAGAGATGATTCGGCGTCTTGGGAGTAGATTCGATCTCTCTCGAGATGAAGGCCAGCCGCATGAGCCTGACAATGCCAGGGAAGCAGCCGACAGAACCACTACCTTGTTAAATAGATTTTTGACCTCTCGAGCATTACGGAGAGAGCATATTCATGGGGCAACTGCAGATGATGTAGTGGATTTAACTCAAAACAACATTGGTGGCCCTGAGGCAGGGGATAACCGCAGGGTTCAATCCCTTTTACTTCGAAGAACACAGTCACATAGAACAACACTTTCTTCTCTTTCATCAGCTCTGAGTTCCGCTGAGAGATTTGTGGAGGCATACATCCGTAGCCGTTCTATAGGTAGAAACCAAGAGCAGCCTCCACCGGTGGATGATAGAGATTCCTTTTCAAGTGTTGCTGCTGTCATACACTCAGAGAGTCAAGTAGACACTAATGTAGAAATTGATTCCATGGTATCCTTGTCAACATCCTCTTCCAGGAGGAGAAATGACGCATCTCGGGTTTCTGATGTGGATAGTGGAGATTCTCGGGCTTCAAGGCGAAGACGTTTGAACTGATAAAAATCTTTTTGATCGTTTTTATCTTTCCTGTAGTGCACAAATTTATATTCCGACAGCTATGTAAGTGCTACTTGCCTTTATATGGCTTTATATTAATGAAGTATTCTCCTTTTACCTCCACCCTTCATAGTTATAAGATGGTTTTAGAAGCTTCAGAATTGTCACTTATCCCTGTTTAAGGATAGAGCTTTCGAGAGTCAATCATCTTTGGTTTGTCTGGCGAATTAAATGGCCATGGTACTGTTTTTATATATATATATGGTTGATAGGTTGATTATATGGTACTGTTAGTATTTATGACCAATTTTCATGTTTAGTTTTCAGAATTTTTTACCCGTTGTAAATTTTGTACTCAAATATTTAATAACAGGGCATGCCAATGTGCTCGGTGGTATAAGTTTTGGTAAATATTCCATCTGTTGAGTCACCAGCTTTGCAAGTTAGTGCGAGGAGATAGCAATCTTATGATTATTGTGTCATTCCTACTGAGGCTATGTAGTTCTAACCTTGTTTTTATCTGTCTAACCAAGCATCCTAATTGTTCTCAGCACTCAAGCATATGCTTAGTTTAACTATTCAATCTAGAATAATTAGGATAGAAAGTTCTCTTGAAGAATTTCCTTGGGTTATTACAACTCATTTCAAATACTTTGACCCTTATGACTGATAATGTACTCTGTTTGAATCGGAAGGATCTCTCCTTGAAACTATAATCTAATGTTAATTTATATTAAGGCTCCGGGATTGGGGCGCAGATATTGGATCATTAGGCTTAGCGTGTGTTTGGTATGTGGGTTGGAGAATTGATTTTTGCTTCAAACCACAGTTTTGAATTCCTTCAGCCAAACACTGATAAATTCCTGAAAATCCCATTTGAATGCAAACCATGGTTTTATTTTTCAAAATCATGGTTTGGATATAATCTGGTGCTGGGCAGTTTTTGGGCAAAAATCTCCTCAATTTACCGTCAAGGGCATTGATGTGACCATATATTTTTGTTCATTTTTCACTCTTCTCTGCTCTCATTTTCACTTTCCTCTTCACTTTCCTGGGCAAAAATCTCCCGACCGTACACTTTAATTTTTATATACATAAATTAATTTAGTATATAAATTTTTAAATTATCCACATAAATTTTAAATTAAAAAATACTATTTAAGTGGGAAAAAATTTAAAATTAAGGTAAATATTATAAATTTTTATCATACTTAAACACATATGAATATGTTTTATTTTTTAATCAATTAAATAAAAATTTATAAATAGAATTTATACCTTATATAATTATCATATTTGTTTATACTCTTTTTGGTAAATTGTCAATAAAAAAGTAATTCTACTACTAATCATCCAAACATCTCCAATTTTCAAAATTATTTTTTTCTCAAAATCTATTTTTTCTACAATCTATTCTTCTCAGAATCTATTCTCAACAGCTAATCCAAACGGGCCCTTAAGCGATAACATTTTTAATTACCTGCATATTTGACAGTCCCGTTTATTCTTGATGTCCAAAAGAGATACGCTGGTCTTGGGTAATCCTAATGAATGAGTTCTTGGTCTTCAATTTCGTTATCTCAAGATAAAAATCTGAAGTATTTAAAAGAACCTAGTGGTTTTACATAGATGTGTTGCTGTGAGCTGATACGGTACAGTACACTTCCGCCAAAACTTCTGTAAGATGACTAATGAGCGGCCAAAGCCATGGCAGGGCACGTTTTCTGGTGAGCGTCGCATGGGGGGAAGGTTTTTAAAGGAATCGGAATAGGACAAGATGGATAATTGGATGGGAAAAGAGAATGGAAATGAGCAATAAAAATAGATTTGGTATATGGAAAAAAAACTGAAATGCTTGTAGAAGTTTTTTCTTGGCCCACGCTTGTAGAAGTTGTTTAGTAGAGTACGTGTATTAATTAATACTAGAATGAAATTTTATACATATCACAAGATCAAAATACCTTCCCGACTCTATCTTGATTCCTCTTATTCATTGCGGTCACCCCTATCTCTCAATTCTTCACCAATTTCATCATTCCCCAGAAATAATCTTGCATATGCTGAGAAAATATGAAGAAACGAACTGGCCAATATCCAATCTCCCCAAGAGAAATCAAAACCAATCTCTCGTGACAAGAAGACCTGAATTTTGGTTTTGACTTCTATCCTTTTGCTCTTGCTTGACAAGTTGCTGGGCTTCAAAAAAAATTGGGCTCAGTACTCTTACGGCAATGTGATACGCTTTTGGAGATTTACTTGTTTTTTATCCTTGTCGAAAGTCTGAATATTTTCCCTAATAGAAAACGCACTTGAGAACCCATTATGGCCTTTCTTTATGTTTCACTCGGAATGGAACAGTTGCCAACTATTTGGGCTGTCATGTAGATATTCCTTGAGATCAGCAGCTCGCCGTCCTCTGTTCTTAATCCTGTATTTATCTCTTTAATCTCTCATCAGTTTTGTTCTCTCATTGCTTGCCTCTTCAGTCTTCACCTCTTGCTGAAGTGGCTAGGAACTCAACATTTCCTAGTAGGACGATGTGGCACGTCAGCTCCTTGCTTATTCCAATTAACTAATCTCTTATTAATCCATTTCTGTTTCTCTGTTAATTCCCTTTATCTGTTCTTCCAACGGCTTTATGCTTAGATGATGTTCGTTCGATTGTAAACTGTCAACAGCTATGCCAATCAATCAATATCATAACTTAACGCCATTATATCCGTGTTGATTGAAGATTCTGTTTGGTTATTGCTCCCCATGTACGTACAGGTTACTTGGAAGCTCGAGCTTCTGTTCTATATATATTTCTGCTAACCACATTGAAATATGAGGGAGCGACTTAATTAATGGCATTGTTCATCCTTATCTTCCTCACAGCTCACTAGTCTCTGATTATGCTCTCTCATTATTTGTGTACTTGTCAGCTAGGGTTCTGTACCCTGAATCACAAGTTCTCTTCTTTTCTTCACCCATCAACTAGTACTCCGTACTGTTTGCAGAAGGAATATACAGAGGCAACACTTTCGGAACTGAAGCACTAGCTTGAGTAATTTTGGTGGAATCAAATTTTAACCCTCCCAAACATATCTTCATTATCACCTTTAATTTGTAACGGCTGAGCTTAATTTTCCAGATCCAGACAAACAGATACACGCATTTCTTTAATATCATTCCTTTCCTTGCGATAATATCAGCAGGTCCCGCTCTTAATACGCTCCATTAATTCTCTCTTGTGGGGTTCCAATTAGAGAGAGGCACTGCATAGTTATAGGCAGAAAAGGACTGGTCACCGTCTTAAGAGCCTGAAATGCTAATTGAAAGCAGCATGGCCCAGTTTCATGATCAGTATATATGGAACTCCACCTAAAGCCCAAGCTGAAGCTCAAAATCAACGACGTCACAGATTAGCAAGACAAGACTGCTACTCCAGGGAAACATCTTGAAGGCTGTAATCATGATCATCAAGAAATTGTGTTGGTGACTTAATTTATTCTTTATGATTACAGGCACGTTGAAGTATGAGAAATAGTCTGAGAAAAGGAGCAGGGAACAAAGTGATGAAGTGAAGGAAGAGGGCATGATTGGAGTTGTACGCACAAGCACAAGTATCAGTCTTTTGCAAGTATTTGATCTTCCGTTGTCTGTGGTCAAAACTCAATTCACAATCCATACTCAATACGCTTACCAAACATCATCATGTCCTTTCTTCCTTTAATTTCATGCCTGAATGTTTCTCTGAATTTAATATATATATAGATACACACACATATTGAAAAGCAATATAATATTCTTATATATATTCCTTTGATTTATTGTGTCATGATTATCTTTCCAGACAATTTTTAATTATTATTGCAGTCATTATCGTTATCATTGTGGCGATATGCTTTGTGCCCTCGGAAAATTCAGGAATTAATGCAGGCCCGCGATTCCCTGCCCGCAATTCAGAAAGAAAGACTTTGCTCATTTGATCATCACTTCATCGTGATTCAGGATATCAACATTTGAGAGCTTCTAGTAGCTAGCCATCAATTCACGTTTGAGGAAAACGACTTTAATTTCTATGGTCAAAATGAACTTTAGACATTCTCTTTCCCTCGCTCCGGCCCCCAAAATCATGGTTGAGATTACTTTGAGATTGAAGGAAACATCATGAAAGGTTTCAATCTTGAGAGTATCCTATTATCTGAACATTGGTGAAATGGATTGAAGTCTCATAGCACCCCAGGTCAAGCGAGAGAGAAGTTCTCTCTCACACAGATTGAGAGTCCTGTCTCTTTTAGCTTCTGGGCCAATTGATGGAAAAGAATTCGAATGACAAGGCGAGCCAAGTCTGGTATTTGGTTGGGACAAAGCATGGGAAAATAATTAAGGAGATGAATATCATCAACCACCGAACAGTTCCATCATTATGTTTGACATGAGAGAACGTAACTATTTGTTCATCTCTGAATAATTTGATTTGAGGTGCACATATACAGCCAGATTTTGTTGTATTATTGAGAAACGTTTTGGATGTATATCAGGCGACTTTGGCCGGGTTGGATTTGATAACCCTAATAATTTGTGATCATGTGGGGGAGAAAATTAAGTTTTGAGAGAATGGGTAAGTTGAGAGGAATAGATTTGATAACCCTAATATATCATCAATAGACTTTGCCCATCCAAGGACGCAACACTTGAACCCAAATCTTTCATTTATTTTTCTTTTGCATGGAATGCTCAATGGGTGGCATCCATCGTTATCTGAGGAATCATATACATGCATGCATACGTGGTCCCCTAAGATATTGTACGTTCGTTCGTAGTTATCCTATGGGTAGCATTTTTTAATTAGGGGGAAAAAGAACCAAGCGTATTCACGTCATGAACAGCCCCTTATTACCCAGTCCATAATCACTTGGTAAGAAGAGATGTTAGTTCCTATAACACGCCAGCCAGGTGCACAACGCGGGTCGAATCTAGATGTAGTCAGGATAAAGCTCTGGTGAACCGGGTGGACAATAAAAAAAAAATACGCCAGCGCGACTTCCAGAGTCAATCCCATCCTAAGTTCCAAGTTGAGATGCTATTTAGCCATGTTCACACATTATCAAGCGTTGCTATTTAGTGTGAGAGTTCAACACGTTAAGGATGAAGGATACCTTCAAAGACTAAAGACTGATAGGGTTCTTATTTTCCATCGCAAATTCGACTTTATTTAATAACAAGGAGACTAACAATTTATTAGTTAAAATAGTAAGTAATCTTATTTTTATAAAAAAATGACAAATTTAAATAATAAAAATATACTTATTGAAAGAAATAAAAAAAATGTATACTTTAAATTCTAAAATAGATTATAGCCTTAAACAAATAAAATAAATCATGTTTAAATATATAAGAAAGTCTGTTTTCTTTAAAAGAGGAAAAAGGAAAAGGAAAAGGAGAGGGAAGGCGGGTAGGCGGGGCAGTAGGAGGAATGCAAGAGGAGGCAATAATGAAGGAATTAAATGGTTCGTTGAGGGTCCCACCTAATAATGCCCACATCCTTCTCTGCCCGCTGCGCCTTTTCATCGAGGGCTGCCTCACTTCAATTATTGCCTTCTTCCCCAAACCCTCATCCCTCCTCTATTCTCATTTACTACCCCTCATCTTCGCATTCTTCCTTTTTAACTCCCACCTCTCCCCCGTGGACCACCCCCCGGCCCCACCACACAAATATTATTCCTCCCCATAATATAGCTCTAGATACGGACAAACGAAATATAGTCAATTAACTTATTAGAGATGTAAGAATATTCTTCATCTTATCTCAAATATAGATCTTAATTATAAAAATTAATTAATTTTTTAAATAAATCTATAAAATAAAATTAATTATAAATAATATAAGAGCTAATTAATTAATTTTAGTAGATTAAAAAGTATATAATATTTATTTTGAAGAGTTACATTTGATTATCGTTAACCGATTTATTTAACTTATTAAATTTATCTAAAAAATTAACTAAATCTAATAATTAAGATCAAGTAGGTTATAAGTTAAAAATATTTTTAACCAATTTACATATATTTTAAAAAATATTAAATTTATCATAAAATCTAAACATTTGTAATATTATTTTTATTAAACAAATTAAACTTTAAGATTATATTAATTTATACCCCTTCTCAGTTCTTATTAAATATAGATATATATAGAGTAAAATTATTTAATACTCTATATAGTCTTATTTATAAGCTTTAAATTTAGGGTTAAGGTGTATCTGGTTAATGCCCTAAAATATTTTCTCAGGTACATTTAGTCCCATAAAGTTATTTATTGTCCAATTTTACACATGAAGTATTTAAAGTAGTGTAATATTATTCAAACTAATAAAAATATTTAATTTTGACTGTTAAAATGCTGAGTCAGCTATAATTTAACTAAAATAATCTTACATGGCATTTGATATAAGTAAAAATAATAAAGTTTATTTTTGCTCATTCTTTCTTTCGATAGCTTTGTTTAGGTGAGTTGTATCTATCATTATCCGATATCTAGGGGCTAGATCGATCGTAGGTTGTCACCAATAAAAAGTTGAAAGTTGTTGAACCGTGGCGGTTAGAATCACCGTCACACAAGGGGTCATCATCAACGATACGATGAGGTGAGGTGGGGTGGATAGAGTGAAAGACTATAAGCTATCAAAAGAGAGAAAGAACAAAAATGATGAATTTTATTATTTTTGCCCAAAAAAATCTTTAACTCATCTATTTATATCAAATACTATGCAAAAGTATTTTAGTTAAATTTTAATTGATTCAGTATTTTAACAGTCAAAGTTAAAAAAAATTATTAGTTTGAATGATATTTCACTATTTTAAGTATTTCATAGATAAAATTTTATTAAAAATTATTTTAAAGCATTGAGGACACCTTAACCTTTAAATTTATGAAAGGGCATGGTCATTTTTATAAGCTTTATTTTAGATTTATCTAAATATTAATTACTTTTTTTTAATTTTACTTATAATTAATTATATATCTGTATAGTTAAAAAAAGCAATATATTTCTTACATATTAATTATTTTTAATTAAGTTTTTTAGTAACGTAAATCGATGATTTTAAATTTATAAATAAAACTGATGGAGGAGGAGTACTTCTTAAAATGTTATTAAATATTGTAGATAGTAGCCCACTCAGCTTAATTATGATGTTGGAAAGGACATGGATTGGAGTAGCAGTAATCGTTTTCAAAATCCAATAAAGCCTACAAATGGAGTTAGCTGGTGTGTTGATTGCTTGGAGACGTCCCCACGCTTCCTCCCATTGGATCCTCCCTCGTTTTTATGACATGATTATGCAGCCGCTTCAAAAGCTTCAAAAGAACCTTCTCCTTTTAATGTTCTTCTGAATTACTCTTACACTCCTCTTTGCTTTTATTGCCCATCCATGGCAAATCTGACAACGTTGGTCGCCTTGCCCCCCATCCTTTCTACTACTATTTCTACTAATCATCGGACCCATCCTTCCCAATCATTTTTCACTTTCCTTTTCCCTCTATTTCTCACATACATCACGTTCGTTCATTTTTTTTCTTTTAGGAAAGATGGTAGATTTTCCTGTTCGTAGTGGATGACAAGGCTGATATATCTGCAAAAGCAGCAACGCTGCGATTGGCCGCTTAGTGGCGGTCGTGGGTGGTCCTTTAATCATGCTCAATTAATCTCACCCCCAAACACGCCAAAAGCTTCTGGTTTGATAGTTTAACCCACGCGTGGGAGCCCACATGGTTGGTTGATTGCGTATGTGGCACCAGGGACAATTCATCGTCTTTAAAGACTTTTATCGTATGGGGATGCATGATGAGAAGGACCATAATGATGACAAGGATGGAGTATTTATGGATTTAAAAGCAGCATGCATACGAGTTAGTCAATAAGACAACAGGTCTCTATTTCTCTCTCTGTCCCCCATATATCATTTTCCCTTGTCATCATCATGCTTTCTGGACTTTTGTTCGGTCACTATATATCCAACTCCCAAATTCTTCCCCGCCATCTTCTTTTCTGCTCTATGCACATTCAAAATCTCTGATCAATTACCAATAGATCAAAGCATTAAATAATATGTATACCAAGTAAATAGGGCTATAGAGACCATTCCTCTCCTGAAGATGTGGATTCATGCGTTACATGAGAATTGAATTGAGAGATACGTGATATTAGAATCCATAACCTACACTATAGTGGTAGCTTTTTATGAATGCATTTATTATATATCGATAATGGTGTGAACCAGACAAGACATAATTTAAAATGTATTGCCATGGATATCGGACATGTCGCCCTCACAGTATTTAAAAATACTGTATGCGTACAGAAGGGGCGAACCAAATTAGACAAAGAATGGATAGAAAAGAATTAAGTATGCGGCTGTCCTAAACTGACCACTTCCTTCTCTAAAGTTCACAAACTAGTGTGATTAAAACTAGAAAATGCGAGGCGTTCAAATGAGTAGAAGTCACGTGCGTTTGTCAAGTTGGAATTGTGGGTCAATGCTTATTCCTAGAACGAGGCAGAGCAGAAGAGAAATAAGAAGGAGGTGTTGGAGGGGGAAGGGGTTTGTGCTGCTGACTTCTTGAGCTCCCTGGCTTTTCACCAAGAAAAAAGAACGTCTACTACTACGCGTAGCCTAAAGCCTCCCAAAGCCTCAAGCCTAAAAGCCTCCCCCTAATCCTTATTTTACTTCACTTCATGCCATTAAGCCTGAAACATATATGGAGTTGGCCTTGAGCTTAGGAGACGCACCAAAGCCCTCCTCTTTTCTTGACAAGCTCGCCAATATGCCCCGCCAAGAACCTACCTTTTGCATACCCCTCGCCGCCGCTGCAAGATGGAATCATCCCAGAGAAGAAGACGAAGACCTTCGGACCTCATCTGCTCCGCCCATTCAGCTCGATCTTCTTCCCTTCACCCCGCTTCCTCCTCCACCTCCGCGCCTTTCAATTCCCTGGCTCTCTCGTCCATGTAACCTCTCTCTCCCCTCATTTTCCCTCCTGCTTGTTTCGCTGACGATGTTGTTATCGCTTTCTTTTTGTGGTTCTTGTGGTGGTCATTCCTTTTGTCTCAGTCTTGTAATATTTTGTGCCGTTACAGTGGGTGGCGAAGATATTTCATCCGATAGAGTAGTGACTGCGAGGGGTTTGGATGTGAACAGTGCGCCGGCAGACGTAGATGAGGCCGACGACTCTGCGGCACTCTCATCTCCCAACAGTGAGATTTCATCATTTCACATGGATTTCCGCGTCGGAAATAGTCATGGCACCGGCAGTTACAAGAGAGAGCACGATGTCAACGCCGACAGACGCAGCGACGATGACGAAAACGGATCAACTCGCAAGAAACTCCGACTGTCTAAGGAACAGTCCGCTTTCCTCGAAGAGAGCTTCAAAGAACACGCCACTCTCAATCCAGTAAGTCTGAGTTTCCGGCGGCGCCATGGCTTCCTTTCTCTCCGTCTTTGTCATGATTAACTTATTATAATCGCAAAATTTTTTTTGACCTCGTCTGCAGAAGCAGAAATTTGCTCTGGCGAAGCAGTTAAACCTTCGTCCTCGTCAAGTGGAAGTTTGGTTCCAAAATAGACGTGCCAGGTAAATATATAGTAACTTACTCTCCCTTCATCCTTTTATTCATAATAAAAAAAAATTAAATCAGTAGGCTAACTTTTTTTATGGTCCATTCATATATTAAAAAAAAGGACGAAATTGAAGCAGACGGAAGTAGATTGTGAGTATTTGAAGAGATGTTGCGAGACGCTGACGGAGGAGAATAGGAGGCTACAGAAGGAGGTGCAAGAATTAAGGGCTTTAAAGACATCGCAGCCGTATTACATGCAGCTTCCGGCCACCACTCTCACCATGTGTCCCTCCTGTCAAAGGGTCGTTACAAAATCTTCAGCGCCGGAACCACATCCACAGCGACGGCGACCGCCACTTGCCCCAGCAGTGTCTCTCGAATCCCGGTAGCTCTGTCTCTTGGCAAGCCCGGAATGCTTCCCTTCGCCTAGGCCAGGCCCAGGCCCATCAGACGGCTTCGTGATCCAATTCCAATGGACCCACTTTTGATATTTGCTTTGATTACATATCAGAGTTGGAACATGTTTTACGGGGTATATAGTTTTTGTTATGTTCGTCCATTCTTTTTGGTTGGCGCTAGCTCCTTGGCGGTGGAGTTACGAGGGATGTATGTATGGAACCATGTTTTTCTTAAGCATCATTCTTTCGGTTTGGTAGGATTGATTTGTTATGTTCAAGTCGTTACGTGTACAACTCTCCAGAGCCTTTATTTGGGTTGGTGATTAAATGGGAAGATATGATTAAGGGATTGGGGTGGGAGTGACATGGGAAAGGAAGATGATGATTGCGATAATAAATGGCGATGGGCAAAGTTGTGAAGAGAAATGAAAAAGCAGATAGGGAAAGCAGCAGCTATTTCTTCAACCTTTAGTTAGGTTGACATTTAAAGTGGGGAACGTAAATACAAATTGCAACGGATGGGTGGCATCATAATTGTTTGAATGCCAGCCATCTTTTATATATTCACGTCATAGATTGGAGGGTTACCTTTTGCAGATGGTGGATCCACGTGAAAATAGGGTATCCAATAAATATAGCCACGTCACTCACATGCCAAGGAATTGTTCTTTATATGCTCTGTATATGCAAATGCGTGTCGAAGAGTAATGCAGTTCCAACTTTCAAGATCTGAACCTCACTTGAAATAGATATATTACTGTATATTAGGTGGTGAGAGAGATAAATAAAAGATGGGTCAACACGTGAGAATGAGCCCCGCCTGATCTTTAATTATATTCTCTCCTGGTTTGAGCAACTGATGCATTGGAATCCAGGGGAACAATGTTAATATCATTAACGTTCAGCAACACACCCTATATTATAAGTAGACTATATCACAACAACAATAATAAATCTTATTTCATTAAGTGGAATTGTCTATATAAATTATATAATATTATTACATTTTATCAAAAATTAAGTCTTTCAGTAAATTATTGATTAAAAAGATCCACCTTCAGCTTTCTCTTTGATTTTCTTCTGTTTAATATAGGTAGACTATATTAATTGGAGGAATTCTGAGGACATCCCCATACGGAGACGTAGGAAGGGCTGGCTTATTTGGGGAGAGTTTTTTTTTGTACAAGAGAGGGTGAATATATCCTAAATCAATAGAAAACTAATCACAGTAAAGATCAAATCTTAAACACTCCTTACGCACGATATCCCTCAAATAGACAGGACATGAATATAATATTTCTGTAGACCTTAAGCTATCTTTTGCCAATGCATCAGCCAACTGATTTTGATATCTAGATATATGTTGAGTTTTTAGATCCCAAGATAGATTCAACATTTCCTGTATCTGTGTAACTAATAAATTACATCTATAGTCCATCGAATTGTTTAACATGTCTACAACATTTCTTAAAAAACCCCATTGTTCAGATTCAATAGCAGTACATGACCCCAGAACAGTCATGAATCCCACAACCTAGCTTCCAGAATAATCTCGAATAATACTACCACAACTTGCTATATTGTGAGTTGACGTAAGCTCTCCGTCTACATTTAATTTTACCCATTCTAATTAGGGGGTTGCCAAATGGGTGAAGCTGATGCATCAAATCTAATAGGCACAAAATCATTCTGTAGCTACACAAATCTTTTCTATGTTTGTGTAATGATCGAGTGGGGATCTACTGGTTTAGTAAAATCATTATCAAATAAAATTTTATCCCTCCACTTTCATAATTACCACTCCCCAAATTAGACTTCAATTATTCTCTCCATGAGCTCCCAACTGCCTTTTGAGATTCATAGCAAACCAATCCCGTAAGGATGCCCTAAAAAAATAAGACCAATTCTGAGAGTGAATTAATTTATACTAAAGGTCTCTAGCATAACAACAATCACAGAGTATATATAAGACATTTTCTGTGCCATCATCACAATATTGGCATGTTGCATCAATTGAGGACCATATATTTCTCCAAACATGGGTAGCTAAACGATTGTTGAAGGGTATTCATATAAAGACACGAATATATATAGCCCCTCTCCACTTACATATATCTTTTGTAGACAAAACTATAATCCTGCATAGAGTTCTTCTCAAGCAAATAGCAAACATTTTTAATAGTAAAAATACTCTCAGCATTTCAAACTATCAAATACCTTTGATTTCAAACTATCAAATACCTTTGACATCAGGGGTATCATACTAATCAACCTTTAAAATACAATTCTTGGAATAATAGGAGCCAATCTCTAGTATTTGCGAGAGTTGCGTATAGGGAGCGGCGGTATCAGGAACGATAGGCTGTAGAAGTAAAACCTAAATAAAATAATGGCCACCAAATATGTTTCCCTTCTCCGTTCTTATGGACAACCATTTTTTAAGTTTTAACCTTGGACGTATCTGGCTCGAAGAATTTGAGGAGTGCCGTGGTCTTCAGCAAATCAAAGGTGGTTTGAAGAGCAAGCTAGTCCAGTCCAGGCTAGGTGTTTGGTAAACCCTCCAAAATCACTTTTCACTTTGAGATAAAATTATAAAACTATTCTTACATATTTATTTTGTACAACTAAAATTATTAAAAATAAACCAAATCAAACACCCCCTAAATATATACAATCTCTCCAAGTCTACAAGTATTCTACTCACATGACATTTCACACCTCATCTCATACAGCAGGTTGTCAGTTCTCTAGCCAGGTGACAAAAATGGGGTGGTTGTGTGTAGGGGAATGGGTTTTAAATTATTAAAATAATAATAATAAACGAAAAGAACATCGAAGACTGTTTACCTAAATACTATATTAATATACAGTTATACACAGATAAACTATCAGAGAGAGAGAGAGAGAGAGAGAGCTTAAAATATCAAGAAGCATAAAATAAATGGGTGCACAAACAATTCATCTCTAGCATCTGCTTCAACATGAATTGATTTGAGATTTACAGTACGACTTAACCTTTCAGGAGAGGAGAAAAACTGGGAACCCAAGGGATTTACAATAACAGACAACTCCCAGCGTAGCACTTCCCTTTGACCAGTAGTAACTTCTATAAGAAAATAATATTAAAAATCTTCAAGGTACAATTCTTTGATGTTGTTTCCACTAGCATATTCACTTGAACTTTCCAAATTTCTATACACTTCAATAGAAAAAAATATTGACTAGAGATTGTTTCTTACCACCGTGTATATGGATGGCACAAAAATATCGTATTGCTTTCTTCTTTTTCTTCTTGTTTGTTGTCTTTTTCTTTTTTCTGTTTTTTTTTTTATTTTTATTTGACCTTCCCTTAAGCTTTAAGTCATTGAAATGAAAAGTTCGTTCACCTATGGTCGGTTCTGCTGCTGATGCTGATTTCGATGTTGTCTCAACAGAAGCTCCGCATAAAGAATCTCATTCCATGCATCAGGAACACCTGGAAGGCACCAATGACTGCAGTCTTGGAACATATGTGGCGATCTCCTTTCTTCTGGCGATAGGTTTTGCTTCCTATACATCGAGGGATGCCCGTCCTTCCTGAAATCTGTCATTCTCGTAACATTTAGGTACGTCACAGGGGTTTTCATATTCTTCAAAATCTTTTCTAACACCATCATTTTAGGTGGATATTCTCTCAAGTACTTTTCGTTCTTAATCGGCTTTGTTTCATGGTCACATTGCCCACCTGAATTCCATTGTCCACCACTGCACCCACATCAGAATTCCAAGGTTTTGTGAAATCAGTGCTGAAGTGATACATTCTCAATGGTCCTGAATTTATACTAAAATCGATCAGTGATTCAATATGAGTTTACCTGAAATGAGAAACAGAGTAGCCTCTGAAGAAGACCAAAGACTTGGATGGATTTATGTTGGCATCAACCCATCTGCTCCAAGTTGTTATAGCTCTTCGAAATGCCTCCAGCACATTTAGCTCCTCATACACGTGACTACCTTCTTGGTAATAATCTTTCCTGAAAATTTTCACGGGAAATTTGTTTTACTTTAGCGAGTTTTGGACTGAAAATATACTGATAAGGAGGAGACTAAATAGCAGCAACATGCAAATTAAAGAAAACAGAAATGCATTTAATTACCCTCTGGAAGTTTTATCATGGGTCCACCAGTGGCCAGTGTTGAAGATGATAACATCTGCATCTTTGTATTGATCAGAAGCCATCGTAACTAAATCGAGACGAAGAGTTTGCTTCTTTGTTCCATTCTTGTCTGTCACCTCCCATTCTCGAACTAAGAATGGAGCTACGAAAAACTCTATGGAGAATTTGTAATCCTACTCCACCATCGACACCAAAATAACAACATCAGCGAGACACTCATGGAATGACACATGGAAAAACATATGCATTAACCAAGAAAGAGAAACGAAAATCAAATAAACGGAAACAAGCAGAAGCAATTAATACTTACTTCGAATATGAAAGAATAGAAGGCTTCGCCTCGGAAGTGAACCCTGCCATGTGCTTCGTAAACTTTTCTTTTATCTTTTACAGAGTTTCTCAGTATGCATACAAGGGATTCCCACATATTCCTATTGAGAGAATCACCCACGAAAACCAGTCGCTTCCCTCTCAACAAGTCTAGCATTCGATGCCCATCCAACCTAAATGTGCGCATATTTGCTCTTTTCATCAAATTGGTATCCCGAATAAAGAAAATGCAAGATTAATTTTACAAACTGACACTAGTACCAACCAACAAACTGAATCACCGAGATCAAATGGAGCAATGGACAAATCCTGTGGAGCTGTACTGATACAAACGTTTATCAAATAGAAAAAGCTTAATGTCTAAACACCTCCAGCCAATCCCAGAATAACAGAATTGAGAAAAAACCCAAAGCGACCGTTTCATTCGAATTAATGGACAAGGCTTTAAATTTATCAAGACTAACAATACCTTGGGAGGGTGCAGCCCTTAGGTTTCCACTTGTATTCCTGATAGTCTCTATCAGGCCTGCCATTCCGAATACATTTGAACTGTTCATCTACCAGATCGCACGAATCATAAAGTGGATAGGAATCATCCTTCACCCATTCTCCATCAAACAAATCACAATTCATCAGAGATTCCATCAAGTCATCCTTCTGCCTCGAACCAGTCCCATTGCTCCGTTTCTTTGCCAGGGAAGCCGTATAATCACTCGATTTCTCGTGGCTAGTATTGACCGACGAGTTAGATTTCAATGCAGAGCTAATATTTTGAACGGGCGTGGCTGCAGGGGCATTTTGAGGAGGAGGAGTGAGTGAGATGTAAGGAGGAGGGGCAGCAACTGTAGTTCGATTAGCCTCCAGAGATGTACCTACATCAGACTTTCCCGAAGTCTGCTCGTGACTTTGAACAACGGGTGGCTTCACCGGCGAATCTGCTGTCAGATTACTTAGCTTGGGAGGAGTTGAGCTAGAAATTATCGTGTGATTGAAGCTTGGAAGCGGATACTGAGATGAATTCCCTGAGCTTAGAGTTTGGTTGAGAAGAGAGACTGGTTCGGATGAATCTTTGGTAGAGCTGGGAAACTGAGAAGTGGAATTAGCGGATCTAGAGGTAACGTTGGATTTTGGGGTAGGAGGGGAGGGAGGATGAGGGGAAGAGGTGGTGCGGGGGGAAAAGAAAGAGAAAAAGGAAGAGAAGTTAGGATTAGAGGAAGTAGGAGTGGAAGAGGTAGAGGTAGAGGCGAAGATGTTAATGAACCAGGGAGAAGAAGAGTTTGGGGAAGGAGAAAAGGCAAGGAAAACGGTGAGAGCAACAAAAGCAATCATGAAGCCATAGCCAAGGGCAACTGTTTTTCTGGTTTTGAGAAGAGAGAAAAGGGTCTTGAAATCGGAGGGCGGGATTGAGCCACCAACAGGAAGGTACTTGGCGGAATCAGCCATGGAGGATGAAGGTTTTTGGTTATGGAAGCTGAAGACGACCGCAACTGGGAAGAGTATGGGAAGGACTCAAATCAAAACTGAGTAAAGGAGGGAAGGGACTGTCATGTCTCGGGGTAGGAATGTGAAAGAGAGAGAGAGGGAGAAAACATCAGAGAGCGAGAGATGGGGGTCGGGAGGAGAATAGAATTAGGAATAAAACTGTTATTTTTATTACTAATCATGTGGGGAACAAAATACATAAAATGAATATAAATTTTTTTATACAAAATATAATTTTTTTTCCTTTTAGCATACCAGAGTATCCTATGTGAAAGACTAATTTTTTTAGATACAGGGATCTAGTTATGAAGATAATCCTCTTAAATACGCTAGTTTTATTTTTATTTTTTAGGGATCCAACTCAAAAATAATAATTAAGGGATACACTCTCAACTATATATGTTAATATGTTGGTACAAAATATAATTTTTTTATTACCTACTTAGTTCATTGAAATTTTATTGCTATTATATCTAAATTTGACCTATGTTATGTACCTGGTTATAGTGGGTGAGTCTTTTAACATAAATTTTTTGTATATCTCAAGATTTAAAATTAAAATTTTATTTAAGTGATATTAAGTCGCTTATTATTTGAATTAATTTTTATTAGTTATAAAATATAAAATTAGAATAACGGTATTTTCATGTTGTTTTAGCCAAGCCCAGGAGGTAGAAATGGAAAGAGCCAAGCCCAAGGGGCAAGGGGGGTTGACGAATTCCAGTTCGGGAATGCAACCGTACCCACACTTCCGTACGCGCGATTCACCATCAACGGACGACAGAAACAGTAAATATTCGTACGATCTCTTTTGATTTTAAATGATCAGATCCGCTGATGTAGCACGAATCTAGTAATCCAGTAAATTAATAGAATATTTTAATTAAAAATTTTGAATGTCTTCTTGGGAAAATAAAGTTTAAAATATAAACAATTCATTCAAAATTATCTTTATTGAAAAATACAAAATAATAATATTTATAAACCCTTTCTCTTTCTGCTTTTTTCTTTATATATAAAATAAATAAAGGTGGATACGGGAGACACGTCGTCCGCATTTTGAAGTGTGCGGTCCCTGTATACAAGTTGGCTTAGAGCATGTTTAAATTAGTTTTTAAATAATAAATTTTAAAAAGAATAGATTTTGAGAAAAAAATAATTTTTAAAATTAGAGATATTTGGATGATTAGTAACAAAATCATTTTTTCATATTATATATTTAGTATTTATTAATAATATTAGATAATAATATAATTTATTGATTTTTATTATATTTAATTTCAAAAATTTATTAACTTTTTTTCCTATATAAATTACATTTTTTAGGGAAAAAAGATATTTGATTTTTAAATATAATAAAATGGATATATATTTATCAAATAATTTGATCGTAATTACTTGTATATTTTGTCGCCTTCCTATTTTCTCTCATTCATACGAATAGAAGAGATATATTATTTCCAGTTTTCTCTTTTCTTTATCTTCTGTCATCCTTTTGTTTTTCTAATAGAGCATATCCGTTGGGGGAAAATACTTTATTAAATAGAGTATTTGTTGATTTTTGTTGCATTAATAGAGTATTGGACAGAAATTAGAGTGCAGAAAAAAAAAACAAAAGTATTGAACACGTGAGTCTGACAAGGAAATAGCTTATTAGAAAAAAGAAAAGCAAAAAAAAGGCTTCATAACCAAAAAAGATAAAAGACTTGACACTTCCAGAGTAAAAAGCTTATCGGTGAGAGATTATGTAAAACCATAATTTTATAAGATAAAACTATGGTTTGAGCCTCAAAAGTAATTTTTGTGGCAAAGTCACGGTTTAGCTGAAAACTTACATAACTATGAGGACAAAATCTATTCCCTAGCCCACATGTAAAACACCTACTTAATTGGGGTTTCACACTTACAACAGACACCCACCCATGCAGCTCCTACCTCTCTTCTGGTCCAAAAACATAGTAAAAGTAAACATTCTCCCTCCTGCTTCCTCCTTTTACATGGGCCTACGGGGGCGCTATTTTTCTTTACAACATTTATTTAATCATGAAATTATGAAGGCGCGAAGGGTATACATCAGGGGCGTGATGACGTCCTAAATGTTCTTGGGGCGTACTAAATGCACAGATTACAGGATATGACGTATTGGTAAGGAATCATGGTTTTTAGAATTGTTCTTGGGACAAAAAAGCCAACGAAAACAGTAATGAGAACGGGACAGAAAGGGAGCATGCAACCTGAGAGGATGAATGGAGCAAATGGAGATGGGGGGTGCTTCATTCCCCCCAGGATCGCTTAGCATGCAAATTATATTGGGATTAAAGAAACAAGAGAAAAATGGGAAGTAAGGACCGTACGCAGCTCTTCGGGTGTGTGGACGGCCTGAATGTCAAGACGCGTCAACTTTTGAAGAGGTTGTTAGCGTGTCGGTGATCGGATCTCTCGCCCTTTTTACTCTCTCTCCTACACCTCGCACACACAAATCGAGTCAAAGCTTTGTATTTCAAAACAAAATCGACCCTGTCCAATAATCGTTATTAATATAAAATATATTATCAAGTGTTATAAAACAGTACAATCTCTTATCACCAAAAAAAATATAATAAATAAAACAGTACAATCTCCTCTTCTTCTCTATGTGCATGTTTGATAAAAATTTAAAAAATAGCTTATAAAAAAATAGATTTTTAGATATCTTATGAAAAAAGTTTTAAAATAATAACTTATAAAAAATAATTTTAAATAAATAAGTATTTAGATAGTTATTATCAAAAAATATTTTTTAATTGAAAAATTATTAAAATAAGTATGTATGAAAGATGAGAAAGGAGAGAGGGCAAAAAAGATAGAGGAGAGAGGGTGAAGAAGATAGAGAAGATATGAGAGATAGTGGAAAAGATATGAGAGAAAAGAGAGATAATGAAAAAGATATAGGAGATAGGAGATATATTGAAAAAGATAGAGAAGAGAGGAGATACAGTGTAAAAAAAAATAAGAGTAAAATAGTAATTGAGTAGTTCATAAGTTATTTTATTATTCTAAAAGCTACTCTGACCAGCTTATCTGAAACTATAATTTTAAACCATGATTTAATCTAGAAACTCTTTTTGACAAATATAACTGTTTATTTTAAAATTTTTTAAATTCAGATTTAAACTAAAAACTCTTTTAAAATTATAATTTTATTAAAAAAAAAAGTAGGATCTATATATTTTATTACACTGGCGTCCTTTTTTTTATTGCCCGCTTCATGTGCTCCACCGACTCTCCCCGTCAGGCCGGCATCGTCAGCATCGCACTCACTCACATGCATGAATGTTCTGCCCATGCCTCTATTTCAGAATGTCAAATCAGTGCATCTTCACGATTCTCGTCACGAAGGCTATTGCTTTTATTAAGATGAGGGGAGTGCTGGTCATCGTGTGCTGTAGGAGTGCCAGAGAAGAAACCAGATGATTTCCGTCTCATGGGTGTTCTCTGTCAGAGTATGCAACATAGCTAGGAACCAAAACCTGTTTTCCATTAATCACGAGAGACTGCAGACAAACTGGCAATTCTTGATTTACAAAGTTAGCTATGTCGTACCCCCACTTTGATTTCACCTCGAGTTATATATCCCAACCTCCCTCCCCAAATATATAAATATAATTCGTTTAGTTTACTTAATCAAAAGGAATTGCAGTAAATCAAGCCTTGTTGTTATCAATCCGTACAGTGCACTGCATTAATTAGCATGGATTTTAGTTCTTACTGGTAATGATAAGCACTTTAATTACATTTATTCTTGCTTAAGCCTTGGACACGAGTTGAAGCGCAGAGGCTTATGACTCTATTTAATGCTGGCGATAAACCTCTTTATAGGTCTGGCATCAAGTCCATTCCCACAAATAGTTGATTAATGACCTACCTGGGTTGTTCACATTGAATTAATGGACTTTAACTGATCCACAATAACTAAGGTTGAATATATATCATGTCAACTTGGTCAAATTGTTTGACTTTATCCACCAAAACTTGGGTTTCCGCGCAATGCCCAGGTCTATGCAGCGTTTGAACAGGTACCAAGTTAACCAATTTATATCATTTTTATATGTTTATAATTTTATCACTGCGTCATGATTGAGTCGTTTATGGGTGTTTGGTAGGATTTTAAAAAAGGATTTATAAAAAAAAAAAACTTATGGACGGCTTATGAAAAATGACTTTTAGAGAAGAGTTTATGAAAAAAAAGTGGTTTTAAATAAATAAGTGGTTGGATAGTTATTTTTAGAATGACTTTTTATATTGGTAAATTATAAAAAAGGGTATAATTTGATTTAAAGTAAGAGAGAGGATAGAGGTAGAGAAAAGAGAAGAGAGATGAGAGAGGTAGAGAGTAGAAAGGAGAGAGGGTATAAGAAAAAGTAAGAGAGAAGATAGATAGTGTAAGAAAAAGTAGGAGAGAGGAGTGAGGGTGTAAGAAAAAGTAGGAGAGAGGAGAGAGGGTGTAAGAAAAAGTAGGAGAGAGGAGAGAGAGTGTAAGAAAAATTAGGAGAGAGGAGAGAGGGTGTAAAAAAAAGTAGGGATAAGATAGTAATTGGATAGTCTATAAACTCTTTTACTGTTGAAAAAGATAGTTTTAATAGCTTATTCAAAACCATGATTTTGCCTAAAAGCACTTATGGACAAATATGACTGTTTGTTTTAAAATTTTTCTAAACTAAAGTTTAGGCCAAAAGTCTTTTGAAAACTATAGTTTGGGTATTTATCAAACAGGCCCTATAATTATAATAGCCGGGGTTTTGTGCCTATTGTATTTGCAGAATACATGTATTTTCAATCTGGATAGTCTGATTTTCTCTAGATCTCACGATCTATCTAGCAAATATAGGGCCTGTTTGGTTCCTTTTCAAACTGTGGTTTGAAAAGGGTTTATGGCCCAAACTTTGGTTTGGGGAAATTTTAAAACAAACAGCCATATCTATCCATAAGTACTTTTGGGCAAAATTATGGTTTAAAACCATGGTTTTGAATAAGCTATTAAAACTAGCTTTTTCAACAGTAAAAGAGCTTATGGACTATCCAATTACTATCTTACCCCTATTTTTTCTTACACCCTCTCTCCTACTTTTTCTTACACCCTCTCTCCTTTCTCCTCTCTACCCTCTCTCATTTTTCTTCTCTTTTATATATCTCTCTCATCTCTCTTACTTTAAATCAAATCATATCCTTTTTAGTAATTTACCAATATAAAAAGTCATTCTAAAAACAACTATCCAAACACTTATTTATTCAAAACCACTTTTTTTCATAAACTCTTCTCTAAAAGCCCTTTTCCATAAGCTGTCTATAAACTATTTTTTTTCATAAGTCCTTTTTTAAAATTCTATCCAAACATGCCCATAACAAGTTATTTATATTTTACTCTAACATGACCAATAAATATGAAGATTTGTTAAAAGTTTGCTAATGGCAGATTCCTGACGAGCTTGCATAGAATACAGCTCTGGTGGTCAACGGAGGGTCCAGCTTTTCGTTCACTCTTCAAAAATTGTTTTTTGCAAGAACGGTACTGCAGAAGCATCGACAGCTCACTCTTAGGATTTCAGAAAATGGACTGGATATTGTTGCAATTACTCCCGGGCCAAGTTTTCTCTTAACCCATTTCTTTCATATAATTTTGGGCCAACATAGTTCATCCATAACCTGCTGATTTAAATCTATCGGTAAATTGTAACAAAAAAAAAAAAAAAAAATCTATCGGTAAAATATGAGAATATTTAAAACGTATTTAATATCTAAAAAATATTATTTTATTATGATTTTAGTTGTAGTGTTTAAAAAAATATTCTAACTCTTGAGTATCTAAATTTACGTATGAGGATAATTAACAGATCATTCTGTCCAATATTTATATCACCTAAAAGTAAGAAATATTTCGTTATGCCTTTTAATCATAAATGAGTCTAATCCATTCTAAAAAATTCTTTATGAAAAAGAAACTTATTAACTTAAACAAGTATTATTTTTACCCCATAAAAACTATGCAGCATAGAATAAAATATCCGGAACCTCGGAACAAATTAGTACATACACATTTTTGTTTTAATTTATCAAATGTAATTCTATAGCGGATTCCTGCATTCTTAAAATTATACTACCGTGGAATCATGAAGTAGGGCGACCGGTCAATTCGCTAAAAATAGGTTGGCTCACTATAGGTTAGATTGGAGGAGGATTTATTTTAAAAAGCTTACCTCCCGACAGGTTAGTATTTTATCAACCCAAACCTACCATGGCATAAGAAGGCGGCGAGACTAAATTTAAAAATAAATAAAAATTTAAAATAATAATAAACTTTAAATAAAATAATAATAAAATTTATTATAAAATAATAAAATACTAATAATAAAAATTTAAACAAGGGTTAGTGGGTTAGAAAGACAACACAAAAATGGTCATATTTTATCAACTCAACCTGTGATTTTTTTGCGATAGTTCTAGAGATTGTCAATGTCAACTTGTCCAAACAAGGACTTGTATATCCAAACAATAAAACTGTAATAAAATCACAAAATTATCTAACTTCTGAATTTTGATAAATTTTTTTTGGTTACCCACCTGATTCACCGGAATTTTGCCCTGACTACATCTAGATCCGATCCGCGTCGCGCACCTGGCTATGGTGGGTGAGTCTCCCAACGGAAATTTTCTACGTACGCCAAGGCTCAAATTTGAGACCTCGCTTAAACGATACCGAATCAGTTACCACTCAGACCAACCACCGTTGGTAATTTTGATAATTAAAAAAGGAGAAGTGTTCTGCATACAAATATAGTTTTCTTTGGGCCCGAATAAAAATGCTTTATTTGAACTAATGGGGGGCTTTATCCGAAACGTATGGCCCCTGACTCTTTTCCCTCAATTATACTCTACATGCACATCTTTCCCGGATAAGCCATCCCCACAGTAGCCATTCTTTGCTGCTTCCCGAAACCACTTTTCCAATCATTAATCTAACATATTCATGTTCTGAACAGAAATTCAATGCCATCAGCTTCCCATTTTACAGCGTCTAACCCCACGAAAATGATTCTTGTTCAACACTTGTTATTTGTCATAACCCCGCTAGTCTAAATTCCATTTGTTTCAAGTTTCAACCATTTTCTACCCGTTCAAATTGAGAAACTCAGAGCGAGAAGGCTATGTCTGCGATAGCGGCTTGTTCAAATATAATCTGCAGAGAGAATTACCAGCATCAGTGGTTGATCAGTGCCGGAGGAACAAATTCGTTCTCGTTTAAGACTACGACTGGGAATAGTTGGACTGAACGCAGAAAGAAGGAAGGAGAAGGGAGGAGAATAGGAAGGAGGAATGTGCGACTAGGAGCGCTTTGGCCAGATTTGTCAAGACCCACCGAAATTGAGATGGAACCCATCACAGATTCTGATCATCTGGATCAAATCCTTCTAAACGCTCAGCAAAATTCCCAGCCCATTCTCATCGATTGGTATTTCGTTTTCTCAATTCTTATAATTCTGTTCCTGCACCGTGATATACTATGTAGGCGGTATCTCTCTCAGCTACAGCTCACAGATATTTTGGCTTGGCTGTCGTTTGCAAAGTTCTTGGGGTCGTTTAGCTATTCTGGTTCGGTGGCTTAATAATTAACTGAAGTCACTATTGTTACTTTATTTTTGGGGATAGGATGGCTGCTTGGTGCCGGAAATGTATATATTTGAAGCCCAAGTTGGAAAAGCTGGCTGCTGAGTATCATAATAAGTGAGCTTTGTTTTAAAACTTGGTCTCTGTGAAATACAGTTCCTACAATATCAGTCTATATGTAAATTTATGGTGCTAAGTTTGTAGTTTTGGTGGCTGATAGGCTCAAATTTTATTGTGTGGATGTTAATAAAGTACCTCAACCGCTAGTCAAGCGCGGTAACATCTCTGTAAGTTACCAAGTTTTCCCCTTTATTTATTTTCTTTCTGATTGATTGTATATGGCTGTGCTAAGCAAAGCTTGATTGGTTTCTTCCTTCCTGCCAGAAAATGCCAACAATTCAGGTGCGTTATTCACTATATTGATCTCTCTCTTACCCAAAGATGCATATGTGGAATTAATGGGTGAATGTGTTGCAGCTGTGGAAAGACGGAGAGATGAAAGCAGAAGTGATTGGTGGACACAAGGCCTGGATGGTGATTGAAGAAGTGAGAGAAATGATCCGAAAGTTCGTGTAAGATAGTATATAGCATTCGTCTTCTTCTACTCTCAAAAGAAAACATCATTTGCTGTATAATGCTTTTGACTTTTTTTCTATATGTCAATGTTATGAAGCTGTGCATATCAAGTACAAGCCTTGCAATAGCCCGACATAATTGAACATGAAAAAAAAAAGAGTCTGTACTGTAATTTTGCTCCTGTTAGGCTTTACAAGTCACAAATTGCAGGATAAAATCTCTCAAGACAATTGTGATGTGGTATTTGAAAATTTGGACAGTTGGCTCAAAATAAGATATTCCTGATGTTGCTTAAAACGTTATAAACAAAGTCGCTTTGGCCGAGTGGTTAAGGCGTGTGCCTGCTAACGTTTGTTGTTCTTTTTCCTTATTCATTTTCATGAAGGTTTTATACCAGTTTCCAAGAATCTATCATCAATTTCTCACTTTTGCAACAAATCTGCTGGCCATGGACAAAAAAATCATCGGATTGGTTGAAAAATCATGTGCATTCTTTTTTTTTTTGGTAAGAAATAAAGAGATATTAATAGCAGAGAGTATTGCACAATGAACGTTAGTTAAGAAAAACGTAGAAGAACTAAGGCTACGAAAATAATTTACATAAAGGTGAACTGGGAACATGGGTGAAATGCTCAAGCATCCAGTGGATATCCTCATGGATAACGTTAGCAGTAGGATTAGAGATCTCTTGAAGATTACTCACTTCCCTCTTCACACATCATTTGCTAGAAGAGTCAATCATGTGCACTCTTGAATCTAAAGATGCTGTAGGATTTCAATTTCCCACACGTGTGCTGGAGGCCTCTCAATAATAAACATTTTCTAATTGTTGGACTTCTAAAGGGTATACACCCCCACATCAGTTCTTCCAGGGCAAAATTGACTAGTTATCTTGCAGAATAAACCACTGTCAACTGTCAAGGCACCTATCTCCTCTCAATTATCTTGTTTCCCTCATTTCTCATACACTTGACAACAATAGTATTAGAGGGATCCTTAATCCTATAAACGATCAAGCGCATTCACATGTTTGGGATGTGTGGAATGCGAGTTGCAGACAGGTCAGCCAATTTTTCTCGGATACTAATATGTATTTTCATACATGTAACAGGAATCAGATAGCCTAATAGGGAGCTTTAATACCCACAATCGCAAAAACTTGTCAATCTAATAATTTTCAGAGGACGAGCTAAACCTTACATCAGAGCCACATCTTTCTGTTTAGACCCCCTTATTAAAAAACAAAAAATCGAGAACTCTTTGGCATGACACAGCTGACGGCAGTTGACACTTCCAGAGAATCTCATTCAAATCGAACCGAAATTACCCAAGACCAAGTTAGCTAAACATGAGACAATTTGCATTGTAGAAGAAAACAATTTTCATCGAACCAGGATTATGGTAGTTCACAATATCCAATGCCAATCCATTCATCTTTTTATTGAATGGATTAGAATCCTTGATCCCTTTTTTCCAAAAAATAACAGCATAGAAACACAAATGGGAAAATGCTACATTCCAAAGCCAAAGACAGTCTTTATCCTTTGGAAAATGAGATCCCGCCATCCCCCCTCTGTGTTCTCCACCACTGTGGCGTTGCCATAACTGCATTTTCAAGCAATAGGTTGAGATCCAAAATATACGATAGAAAATTCCATAAACGTAAACCAAGGTTTTCAATTGCTCACCTACATTCAATAGGAATATCAGTGTGTGTCAGCTTGATACTTGTCACTCCTGATTCGGGCTCCTCAAACACAAGTCTAACCTGCAACGTTATCGACAGTTTGACACTCAATCATATGATACCTAACCCACGTTTGAATTCCAGAACTGCTAAAGATATTAAGACTTACCAGAGACTGCATACCATCCGGCCAGCTCTCGAATCTCCATCTTTGCACAATCAATTTAGCTTCCTGCAACTCCACATTAGTTCCTTTCACAGACCCATAAAAAATGCTAAACTCTCAGTCGACTTCTTTACTTAATCTATCCACAAATAGTTCTTATAATTATAACTAGAAGAACGTGAAACACCATACCAATATATGTAATCAAACCTTTTATTGTTTTGAATGAAAGTGAAAACGAAAGAAGCTACCATAATATTAATATCAAAATCCTAAATCAAACAATCAAATATAAATTTCCAAACCAAAGTCCAAATCAAATAATCAATACAAGCACCACCTAATTAGCTTAGAAAGCTGTTGAAATATTAATAGCACTTTCCTTTTCCTCTAATTGCTCTACCACGAATAATAAAATAGTGAATAAAAAAGACATGGTTAGGATTGCTCTTAATTAAGAAAATTAAGAAATGTGAGATAAATGATATTAAAAAGTAGTTAAAACCGGCCTAAAAGCAAACCGGTGAAAAAGTAGTTAAAACTTAAAACCTGTTTTTTCATTAACAAAAAAATCTCAACAAACCCAAAACTTTTATTTGAATTGTGATTGGTTTTCTCTGGTTATATAAACATCTGAGGATTTATTTATTTTCTAAAATATTTTTATTTTCATACTCATCCTTTAAACTGTATTATTTTGATGGGTACTGGTCCAGGTAGGATAAGTGAACCAATATCTTGACAAGCTCAATGTCCGGTCTGATCTTGACACCATTGCAAAGTACGCTTGCAATTGCATATATATTCTCTCTCATTAAGACGATTTTCATATTATACTGAAATTTGAACTAATATTCATATAAATATGGGTAACATTTTTATCAATGGATCCATCTTCATGACCCTGCATCAGCATATTTAATACACACACGCAAGGAATGAATATGGAGATGTGTATGTAAAATGGTGGTGGGTCAGCAGGCTTTAGCCCCGGGAGTTGCGTCTGCCACTGGCCGCCGACTTTCATGCGAAGGCGTAACACTGTAACGAATCAAAAACGATCACTGACAGTTGGATGCACATGCAGTGTCCGAGGCCATGTTGCTTATCGCTTTTTTAAAAGGCCTAATTCATCAAAGCATAGGATTATCGTTCACAATTCAAAAGCAAAACAAAAGCACTTTCCAAGCAACGGCCAACTTCACTTTTGACCCCCTCCTACGTATCCACTTAATCCTCAATAATATTTCAATAATGAAAAATAAATACACTTATGATTTTATCGAAACAAAAAATTCAATTCCCATTTTACGCTGTTTTTAGGACATAGTGGTAATTTCAAGTGTAAAAGAATGAAGTGAGGTTGCTTGTGTTTATTATTTTTGGCAGATAAAGTAAAAGAAGAAACTAGCAATCAAGTTATTTTTGATTGAATAGCTTTGCTTGAATAAAAGCCGAGCTAAATTAATTAGGAATGAAACAGGTCAAAAGGAGAGGAAGAAATAAAACGATGGTTGCACTGGATGCTAATTGCAGAATCACGGGAAGGAATTTTTGGGGAGCAGATACCGATGCGGAAAATTAATGTCAACGGACAACGATGCCAAAACAAAAACCAAAAAAATATTAAAAAGCTGTTTGGTTTTAAACGTCGCGTGCGGGAAGGGGTACTGCGCCCCCGGTGGCAACGTATAGGTAGAGACGACGGACAAAGCTAAAAATGTTCTTAGTTTTCAAAATCTCACAGCCTCAGAAATTAAATGAAATCAGGGCACGAGGGACGACGATTAGCGTTTGCTGATTCGACGGGCAGCGTCGATACTGAAAAAAAAAAAACTCTTTACTTCGATCTTCATATCGGGGTTGCTCTACGCAACTTCTGGAGCTCTTGGTACGAAAATTTTCTCGTCTTTATTCTTTATTTTTTTGCACCTGTCGCCTTTTCATATCTTGGAGCAGAACCTAGATTTTGTAGTTTTCTTTTGCTTGGGATACGGAACTAGTGGGCTCGAGATTCTCAACTAGGTATTTGTGCTTTTTTTGTTCTGCCTTTTGTTCATATCTCGTGCTTTTGTTTCTTCTTCTGATGGGTAATGGTTTTGGATAATAGTATCAGAATTTGTCTTCATTTTGCCAGTCATGTGCGGGATTTCATTGCATTATGTTTCTATTTATGAGCGTGACTTACTTCTGGAGATAATCAATGTTGCGGATCATGGATTGGTCAATGGGTGGATGTTTTCCATTTTAAAATAATTCCCCTTTTGCCTTTCCTTATCTGTTCCAATTTGTTTACTTCATGGGTCGAGCTGGGAAAGATAGTATTACGGCAAAGCCGTCCCGAAGCATGCTGCTTGATTAAATTTCCAAGTTACCGTTTCTTCCTGAAATTGTCTCCCTCGTTCGCTTCACTGTGATGTTTACTTAAATTAAAAATGGGAGAGAAGAATTCAGAGAATGAGTGGGTAATTTCAAGCATGTCTTGATTCTATTTACACTTACCATTGATTGCATTGGCATTGCTTTGTTGCCATACGAAGTTGGATTTGTTTGCTCTCTTTCTCCTCCTCCTATACTCTCCCTTTTCAAGGCGATGAAGGAATGCTTTATTGGGGAACATCAAATTGATCCGGGGTTGTCCTGGTTTCCTGAACTATTTCTGACTGTGTAGTATTATTCCTTAGGGAACATCACTTTCTACTTTGTTGGTCTCAATAACTCTCTCATCCATATTGATGCTTAAGCACCGAAACCAGTAATCTCAGCAATTTCATAGTAATTTATCCCAGAGAATTACTCATAATTTGTCAACTAAAACATATAATACTTATTACTTAATAACTAAGTATCTACTGACGTAGGTGAAAGGATGCATCTACCAGATAAATGTGAAAACGGTCATGATTTTTTTGTAATGCTTGTCACTTTCGCACAGAAATTGGAGGTTACATTAATGTGGACTAGAAACACTCAAGAATTCAAACAAGAAGTTGGTCCTGGTCCTTTTGTCTAAGAATGCAAGTTGGTTGTGTCACCATGTTGAAATTCTTGGGGGAAAACTCTGTAAGGTAATAATGATGGCTGAAAAAGAAGTATTGTCTTGAGTCTCCTCAGTTGTTGCACTTGCATACTTGTTTTCCTAGATTAGTACTTAAATATAAAATTTTGAGTACAGTACTGCAGTACTGCTTTACAATTTTTTATGCACTGATCAATTTATTTGTGAATTGTGAGTTATGACAGATATACCACGCTTGTAGGAAACTCAAAGCAGATCAGACTGGACTAAAGCAGGTTTTTTGGTTCTAGTCATTTTGAGAGAAATACTGTGAGATCTGGATAAAAAATGGCTCCTGGAGTCAACGCTTGCAAAGAATTTCAATCTCACCTGACAATTACAGATCATGACATAGCCAAGTCCAAACACAATGCTAAAAGTAGTAGTCCTCTTACAAAGTCTAATGCTGACTTTGGTGGAAAACATGGAAGTAATTCGAAGAATGGTGTTCATGACTTACTTGAGTGCCCTAGTTGCAAGAATTTGATGTATCCTCCAATTTACCAGGTGCAGTACTTGCATTTTCATGTTATTAACCCTTCTTTTTAACATATAATGCGAGCCTGTTGTACATATAAACATACCGAAAGTGGAATTGTTATTTTTAATTCTTATATTCCACATTGGGTAACTTCATTTGCGTTAATATCTGTTTTCTTATTCTTCCATTACAAGGGCTGCACCATCGAGCCTGTCTCTGCTGCATGTTAAATGCCATTCTTAATCTGCTTAAATTTCTAAATACCGTGAGTGATCACTTTAATTATTGATCTTGAGGGGAAAAAAGAATGGGGAGTCGTAGGGAGTAGAGTGAGCAAATTTGATTGATTTCTTGAATCTATAGGGGGCTTTGATTAGTTATTATGTTATGCTCATTAGTCTACTTATGTATTGAGTTGCATGGTAACATTCTAGCTTTACAGAACAGTTTCTACATCTTCTGTTAATTTTTCTCATTACATAAGTGAGTATTGTGGAGCAATACTGTGACTTTGTTGTTTTCGGATGCTGTGTGCATCCAGCAAAAGACTGGAGAGTGATTCTTCAAAGAGGTTTCAAAGGAAACGCACAAGTTGGATAAGAACAGTTAAAGAAACTGAAAACTGAATTGTTCTTTGGAGTTTAGCAGCTGCTATTTCAGTATTTTTATCAACGAAGAACTGGATTGTTACAGATAACCAATGATGCTATAGAATCTGAATTCCTCTTTATCTGTTCCTTGTATTCTTCCTTCCATTTACTAGAAAGGTCATTATATATCAGAACCTATGGAAACTTTTTTTTCTTCCTTGACATGTTACTGTGAAATATATTTTTATATTCTTCTAATCCTTTCTTTTGTGGATGAATTGTGTTGCAGTGCCCAAATGGCCATACTTTATGTTCAAACTGTAAGACTAGAGTGCATAACCGCTGTCCAACTTGTCACTTTGATCTAGGAAACATAAGATGTTTAGCCCTGGAGAAGGTGGCTGAGTCATTGGAACTTCCTTGCAGATATCAGAGTCTAGGTTGTCATGATCTATTTGCATGCTATACCAAGCTTAAGCATGAGCAAAATTGTAGATTTCGTCCATATAATTGCCCCTATGCTGGATCTGAGTGCTCTGTGGTGGGCAACATTCCAACTCTTGCCAGCCATCTCAAGGATGATCACAATGTCGACATGCATGATGGATGTACCTTCAACCATCGATATGTCAAATCAAACCCTCGTGAAGTTGAAAATGCAACATGGATGCTAACTGTGAGTCATTATTTGTCTTGTGCCATATATGGTTTGTTTGAGGAATCGATCAACTATTCATGACATGATGCCGTTCTTACATCTTATTTTTTCAATCGGTAAATTATTATTCTTATTTTCAAAAAGTATATTTTGTACCCCTAAAAAATCATCTGCAGAAGGTCTTGAGAAATAGTGGATTTTCAATCGGTAAGTTGTGTGGGAATTTACTTTGCCGTTTTGTTTTACATCTGGCACCTCTCTAAGCCATAAGCTAGTTTACCTCTTGTATCCTCAATAATTTATTATTCCAATTTCTTTGTATCAAGTTTGATCCTAGGGGAATTCTAACATAGATCCTTCGGTCCTAAAAGTGACACTAATACCACTGAACCAAACCTCATCTGATATGTTATTACAAGTTTTACCATGTCCTTTTGAAGTTAAATCTACTAGTCCATCCCTATCGTAGGATCTGTCTGCTTATTACATCTTGAAATCTCCGCTGCAGATTTTCAGTTGCTTTGGAAGACATTTCTGCTTGCACTTTGAGGCTTTTCAGATTGAAACAGCTCCAGTTTATATGGCTTTTTTACGATTCATGGGTGATGATGACGAGGCAAAGAAATTCAGCTACAGCTTGGAAGTTGGTGCTAATGGCCGCAGGCTGATATGGCAAGGAATCCCTAGGAGCATTCGTGACAGTCATAGGAAAGTTCGTGACAGTCAAGACGGACTTATTATTCAGAGGAAGCTAGCTCTGTGTTTTTCCGGTGGGGACGGACAGGAGTTAAAGTTGCGGATTACTGGGCGTATATGGAAAGAAGGTTGACAAATGTAAATTATTTTGGATGTCTCTGTGAGTTTACAGAGCCAGAAACGATGTTCTTGTCATTTAGCTCCTCTAGCAGAAAATGAGGCTTTATTTACCTCCATGCCAAGCTTTCAAATTTCGGATTTAATTTAACTACGCTCCTCGTGATTCACTTTGAAGGGAAATAAATTGTCGTTAAAGAATTGACAACGAGCGTAGAAATGCCGAGAAGAACGGAGAATCTGATTCCAAAAACCACGGAGTATATCAGCATCCTTAGAAATCATAAGAACTAGAATTTATGCCTTATGATCCGGAATCCAACTTGTTCATGTTTGTTTTTTAATTTTAAAATAAAAAAACATTAAAATTCACATATTCAAAGTATAACATTTTTAAATAGAGGCCAAATATATAGTTATATAGAGAACAGGACCAAAAGATTAGACGTAATTCACCTTTCAGAGAAGGAGACAGATACTTGAGTGAAGGGTGGTCTGTGTGTGGGCATTTGATATTATGGAGGAAAGAACATGGGTCGGCGTCGTTTGACGAAATGACAGAGAATGAAAAAAAAGGATAATGAATGGGTTAAAATAGTAACAGCAATAAGCGAAGGACGTGCATCGTGGGGGCACGTACGTTAACTTATGGTTTTTGCGGTTGATGTCTTCATCACTTGCGCAATGTTCACGCCTAATACAGAGACTTGTGCCTTTGTTCCCTCCCGGAGCTTCCTTTGAGGGAGTTTTGCTAATTCTAACAAAAACTCCCTTCTTCTCCCTCTGCATTCCCTTCCTTCCCTCCTTTGAGCGACATTCATTATTGCTTCTTCATTGAAAACTTTCTCATCCTCCTTTCCTCCGTCCATTATTTACCTTTCTGGGTTCGGCAGCCACTCCTTAGAGGTCTGTGTTATCTTCTTTTCCTCAACTGACAAGGGTTTTTGATTCTTTATCGATCGTCTTTGTGCCTTTCTCTTCTTTTCCGGGGTTCAAAAACGTATAATATAATAATGAGTGACGCTTATAAGAAAAATACCAGAGACTGAGACTTCGATGACCTCGTGAGATTAATTTCTCACAACAGAAATTCTTTGGAAACCCACAGATTTAATTCTTCTCCGGTTTTGCGTGTGAGGGATATTCTCTCGATAATTCGATTTGAAGAGTAAATGCAAGCCTCGGCCTCGTATACTTTTGTTTGATTGACTATGAGGTGGAAAATTGTTGAGGCACGAAATTTTTGCAGGTAAATTATTTGATATAATTTCCTCTAATTAATGGGTTGCTGAGGCCGCTGCTGCAACGACTGGCTTGAAGTATGTCGTGCTGCGGAGGTACAGAGGAAGAGAGCAGTGGCCCGCCTGAACCTGCACCCCCCAGAGGTGGTAATGCGTATGGAGAAGGTAACGCCGTTACTTGTATATTTTACACCTTGGTTTTCACTAATCCTTCAACGCGCATCATTGAATAATGTGATTAAAAAATTTCCTCGGCAATCTCGTATGTGAGAATTACGATACCTGAGGATTAGTGTCGTAATTACGAGTAATAATTTAGAATAACGTTGTTGAAATATTTGTAGGGGGTGACAGAGGAGAGCCAAAAGCCAATGCTGCCAAGGCTGGTTCTCCCCAAGAAGTAATGCCAATTGAGACCCCCGCAATACCATTGGACGAGTTAAATAGGTTATCCGACAACTTTGGCTCCAACGCTTTGATCGGAGAAGGTTCCTACGGACGAGTCTTTTATGCCAAGTTAAGCGATGATCAGGATGCTGCAATCAAGAAGCTGGATACCAGTGGTACTTCTACCGCAGAAGAAGACGCCGATTTTGCAGCTCAGGTGGGCCTAATTAAGATGTGGATACCTGTGTATTCGTCTCTTCAACATCTATATAAATGTGAGTTTTAGATTAAACACACTATATGCTACCGTGCACCATGCAGTTATCTGTCGTTTCAAGACTGAAGCACGATCACTTTGTGGCGTTGATTGGATATTGTTTGGAGTCAAGTAACAGAATTTTGGTTTATCAGCATGCAAGTTTGGGTTCTTTGCACGACGTATTACATGGTAGGCTTAGCTACACATGCAACCGACTTTTCTTCTTCAAGTGTTTTTATGAAATGATTAATTAGTGAAGGCTTTGGACGGGTGCAGGAAGGAAAGGTGTACAAGGGGCCGAACCAGGTCCAGCTCTGAGCTGGAACCAGAGAGCCAAGATCGCACTTGGAGCAGCAAAAGGCCTCGAGTTTCTTCATGAAAAGGTTCAACCTTCCATAGTCCATCGTGATATTAGATCCAGCAATGTCTTACTGTTCGGTGACTATGATGCCAAGATCGCGGATTTCAGCTTGACCAGCCAGGGTTCTGACACAGCAGCTCGCCTACATTCAACCAGAGTCTTGGGAACATTTGGCTATCATGCTCCAGAGTATATATATATATATATGCCCTTCATGATCAGTTCTTTCTCCTTCCTCATTATTCGAGTCACTGTAATCTGAGTTTGTATCTGAAAACGCTTGCTTTCATACTCAGGTATGCCATGACAGGGCAGATAACCCAGAAAAGCGACGTTTACAGTTTCGGGGTAGTTCTCTTAGAACTCTTGACAGGAAGAAAACCAGTAGACCACACAATGCCCAAAGGCCAACAAAGTCTTGTGACTTGGGTATGTCTTGCAGTCTTCCTTTAATTTCCAAGGTTTCACTCTGATCTTCAATTAATACGTGTTCCAATTCTATAACAGGCAACTCCAAGGCTCAGCGAGGACAAAGTGAAACAGTGTATAGATCCCAAACTCAACAATGAGTACCCGCCAAAGGCAATTGCTAAGGTACACTCTCCTTTATTCTTCCTCTTAGTCTTCCTTAGTTGGAGGTATTGTTGACGGTGGTTGATATTACATGTACATAGTTGGCGGCGGTAGCAGCATTGTGTGTTCAGTATGAGGCTGACTTCCGGCCCAACATGGCCATTGTGGTGAAAGCTTTGCAGCCACTTCTGAATGCAAAACCAGCTGGCCCAGATCAACCTAGGGCTTAAAACATTAATGTAATCTAAGTCGCCATCATCATGATCTGTTTCTGATCCTATTTCGTTGTTCTAGATTTGTATCAAGAAAAGCATCATGATGCTCACTCTGCTTCACCCCCTCTTTTGTTGGGATGGGAACATATGTATATATCTGTGTGCATGATGTATGGACCCAGGACCCAGGACCCAGGACCCAGGACCCAGGACCCAGTACCCAGACCTGTAATTTAGGCCTGTTACAAGTTTTATTTAGAGATGCCAGGAGTTAAATCGTTTAGTGGCCTGCAGAATGTTTCTTTTTGGTTTTTGGGTTTCTGCTTTTGCTTTTGCCACTGTCTCAGCTCCCATGTGCATCCGAGGCGATGGAAGTTTTGTGACGTTTCTAAACTTTCTTTACGAATGACTCCTACTTCCACTAGTCGCCCATGTGCAAGCCCGTCTTTGACAGCTTAATTCTCACCTAAATGAGTAGAGTATCTTTTAGAAAATTTGTGCGCTGTATTTTCTTAAGATTTTGTATGATACTATCTAGCATTATTGAATTATATCTTATATTACTGTGTCCAAATAGAGATTATTCTTTCAATCTTGTACACATTCTATCCGTTTTTTTTTGTGTCCTAATTTTTCCTAATAAAAAAATCTCATCATGTTAACTGAAAAGCAGTAGAGCATAAAAAAAATATGTAAATTTTGAGAATGTGAGTAAGGGAGTAAATTATAAGAATGGTAGGAGTTATATTCTTTCAAGAAATTTAAAGTGACATAAGAGATATATATTGTATAAACATGCACACTAATATTATAGTTAACACATAATTCGATAGGGTAGTAATTCTAGCTAGAGAATAGATGCCCTTAGATGGAAATAGGTAGCGTGAGATCAGAACACGTGGAAGGGGGTTGGCCAAAATTGAAGAAGGACACCTAGCATTGGCGCCTAAAACCACGCGCGACACCGTAACTTCCCGGACCTGTACTAGCCCAGTCCGGCCTAATATTGAGCGCAGAGAATGTATATACCATTTTAATTAGAGCACATTTAATCCATGCCAAGGTGGATTTCGTCATTCCGCAACATCACCTGCTTCGTCTTCATTCGATCGCAATCCGGCCCAATAAATACGTTTAGGGTTTCCTAGATTATCTCTGACGGGCATACCGAAATAGGGACGCAGACAGTGGAGATAATCCGGATAGAGAGGGCTTGCCACCGTCATCCAAGAATATACTAAGTCAAGAAAATTAATTATTTATTAATCTTTTTAAAATATTTCTTTTATTAATAATATGTATTTGAATAATTATTAATAGAAACTTTTTAATATACACAAAATATTTTAAAGAAAAAATAATAATTTTAAAAGATAAAATATATTAAAATTTTATATTTAAAATTAAAATAGTTTTTTTATCTAATTTTTATTATACTTATACTTGAGGGACTTATACTTAATACTTGCTTATCAAATAGCTCTCTAGTTGATCCCCTAAATCACCTTCTCTTAGGATCTCATCACCCAGCAATGTGTCGATCTCACTGGTTTCGGTGATTCATGGTTACATTGTATGGTGTTTAGTGCTTGATTAAAAAAACGTGGTGATGTGCTTAACTAATTTCAATTCAATTTCCAAACCATATGTTTGTATCTTATATGCTCAAATTTGATGGTTTTGAAGGTGCCTAGACCTAGCGATTGTGTTGTGGCCTGGCAATCCAATTGACCCTAAACACCTTCCTTCAAAACTTTCTATAAGATTATAAATTTAAACTCTATGCATGGTGAGATGCGAAACCAACTTCTCATTCCTCCTGGACCCTTTAAATATAAATGTCTTGCCTCGTATCAAAATTCCTATCAAACAGTCATGTGTACATTTTTTCATCATTTAGTGAGTCACATTCACGTCCTTAACAGCATTGAACTCGTACAAAACACGTCTCTCGTAAGAAAAGTCCTGCGGATATTTAAGTTTCAACAAAAATCTAGATATTAAATAAAACTTGATACAAATAAAAGAGGGAGCGGCGATTATGGGAGTTAGTCAAAGTCAATTTTTTTAAAGAGAATAAAATGAAATTCTCTCAGATTTATTTGTCACCGCATTAATTATGTAAATTGTGGTGCGTGTAACAGCAGACTGGGCCTCCCTTTTCACCGCGCTCCTTGAGCAAACCATTACCAATCCTTCTTCTCTCCCCACCTCGCTTCCAATATATACAACGCCCCAACAAATCTAATCTTCTTCATCAACCAAAAACCCCTCCCTTCATCCGATTTCTCCCTCTAAAGCTCTCTCAATTCTCACACTCCTTCGCTCGCTTTCCCCTCCTCACCCCAACTCCCATCCTATTCCCATCCAAACTGAACCATTTCGATCCTACCTCAAAGCTTTTTCGGTCTGCTTACTATTCTTTTTGTCTGTTCATTATTTTATATTTTTTATTTGTATCCGATTCAGATTAATTTGGGAATATCAATTAAATTAGATCCTTGTTAGGCCCGGTATGCGCTGGAATTGAGGGGTCAGTGCATGGAAGCATCGGTGAATGATTCTTCCAGAATTTAAAAAATGCCAGGATTAGCGCAAACAAACGACCGATTTAGTGATGGATCATCGGTGGCGTACTCGCTTTCAGCCAATGGATTTTGGTCCAAGAACCGTGACGACGTTAGCTACAATCATCTCTCCAAGGTAGATATTATTTGTTTTTTTAATCAAATTGCGATGGCGCTGGATCACTCTCCTCTATGTGTTAATATGTGAATATCGATGAGCTGTTTGACCTTGTGTTGGATCTTGCAGTTGAAACATTTCGTTGATTGCCTTCATTTGTTATATACGGAATTGTATTGCCATTTATATTCTGATTCATTCTCTCACGTTTGATGTGTGAAATGTAGCTTAGTCTTCTTTATCTTTTCATATGTGCTCGGTAAATGCAATATGAAACTGATGTTGGTCATTTTTAAATCGTCAAATTATTTATTCTAATTTCTCATCGGGTAACATGTAACCATTTTACGAACATGCAATGATCAAGGTAACAAATCCTGATATAATTTTGGTTGAGACAATGAGTTGCCAATGCTTGTAAGCAACTGACTAAAGTTGTGGCATGAAGGGGAAGGAAAAGAAAGAATTCACTGAAACTGATATTGAAGTAGAGATTTGAATATTGGCCTGAGAATCCATCACACACATCTCCTTGTTTTATAGATAAGAACTCAACTGGTAACCTTCTTAAGTTGTCTCTTATGTGCTTTTTATGACTCTTGTGGTACAGTTCTGGAGTGAGCTGTCATCACAAGCTCGGCAGGAGCTCTTGAAGATAGACAAGCAAACCCTTTTTGAGCAAGCTCGGAAAAACATGTACTGCTCCCGATGTAATGGGTTGCTGCTTGAAGGATTTTTGCAGCTTGTCATGTATGGAAAATCCTTGCAGCAGAAGGGAGCCAGTGCTCACTTTCCTTGGAATGGATCTTCAGGCGCAAAAAATAAAAATAACAGTGCATCGAACATTATAAGTGGGCACCAAGATGCATCTGAAGATCCATCTGTCCTTCCTTGGGGAGGTTTGACAACAACTCGTGATGGTTTGCTGACGCTTATGAACTGCTACTTGTATTCAAAGTCTCTGAAGGGACTGCAAATTGTAAGCGCAGCCACTTGACACTTGTGTTGGATTCTCATTCAACTCTTTATTTTTTTGGCAGCTTAACTTTTGCTCATGTCAGGTCTTTGATGGGGCACGTGCAAGGGAACGTGAAAGAGAATTGCTTTATCCTGATGCCTGTGGTGGGGGAGGCCGTGGTTGGATAAGCCAAGGAATAGTGAGTTATGGCAGAGGGCATGGGACAAGGGAAACATGTGCTCTGCACACTGCCAGACTTTCATGTGATACGTTGGTGGACTTTTGGTCGGCACTGGGAGAGGAGACTCGGCAATCTCTACTAAGGATGAAAGAAGAAGATTTTATTGAGAGACTTGTATACAGGTGTCCATCTATTAGTGCATATTTCTCACATTCCATCTGCCTTAAATAAGCGACATGTTGTTATGACTGGTATGCTAAGATAAATGCAAGACCTGAAGCAGTTATGTGAATATGGCTGTGTTCTTTGGGATCCAAGTTTTCTATTTTGTGCACCTAATAAAGGTTTTGGATGTATGATATTCCTTAACATTCACATGCAGGTATTGTGTAATGGACTAGCTATCTGTCAGATTATAGGACAGATGTTCTACTGGCTTGATAGTAAAAAGTTGGATGGGGAACCCTCTGATAGTTATGAAGTTAAAAATTTGAATAGCATCATGCTTCAGAACAGATTGAGCTATGTAATGCTCCATTAATGGATTAGTTTGCCTCAGTTACATAATCAGGCAGATGAATGGGTTTTGATTGAAGAAGTTTAAGGAGAACCATTAAAACAATGTCAAAGGTAGAATGTAAACGGGAAGCTGCATTGAGTGGTCAATTAGATGTCTCTCTCACTACACACTGTCTTCAGTTAATCTCTTCCGAATGTGCCTTTATTCTGTCTGCTTACATATGGCACTGCAGCTCACTTACCCTGGGAGCAGCCGCCCATCTGATTTTTAAGGTTTTGTCCTAATTCTTGCTTGGAGTTGTTTAGGTGTTGCTTGACATAAAGTGTTGCCCAAAACGGTTTCATGTTAGAGTTGAGTGTGACATTGAGGAATGGAGAAGCAGAGTGATTCAGACTGTCACTTGACACTTCGTTTATGATACCAAGGATGATCTTGGTAATTGGATAACAGTGGTTGTATGTGGACTTCGACATGGACAATTAGATTAAAAAATTACAAGTTTGTGAGCAAATCGTTCTCATGCCATTATGAAGAACATAAATTAACTTATTGGCTGTTTTAATGTGTTCTATGACCTGTCAGTAAAAGATAGATACTGAGTGAAGCTTTGTGCTCCTTGCTTTTTACTCTAAAATTTTGACTTTCCCCCCCATTCTTTTGCTTTTACAACTTGATTTATAGCATGAATTAGTTTATTTTGTTGTCATCTGTAATCATTGCTTTGAGGCCTTGCTTATGATTAATAATGTCCTCACTTAGGAACTTGTTTAAATGTTTTTTTTGGAAATTTCACTGACTTTTTATCCATTCTTCTGGTTTTACTAAAGAGCTTCCCTCTATCTGCCAGGTTTGATAGCAAGAGATTTTGTAGAGATTGTAGAAGAAATGTTATTCGAGAGTTCAAAGAGATAAAAGAACTGAAGCGCATGCGTAGAGAACCTCGTTGCACCAGTTGGTTTTGTGTTGCTGACACAGCCTTTCAGTACGAGGTGTGAATTTCATATTTCTATGCTGTGAAATCTTTCGTGATAGAGATTATGCTCAAAAAGTCTATAGTAACATTCTTGTGAAAAGTCTTGTTTTATCAAGTATCATGTCAGGACTCAGGACTAGTCGTTAGAGTAGTTATTGTATCTAATATAACAGATCTATTGCTTTTATCAGGTTTCTGATGATTCAATTCAAGCTGATTGGCGCCACACATTTGCAGATACCATGGGATTGTATCATCACTTTGAGTGGGCTGTTGGGACAAGTGAAGGAAAATCTGACATTTTGGATTTTGAAAATGTTGGAATGAATGGATCTGTTCAAGCCAATGGTCTCAATCTTAGCAGTTTGAGTGCATGTTTCATCACCCTCCGAGCTTGGAAACTTGACGGACGTTGTACTGAACATTCTGTCAAAGCTCATGCGTCAAAGGGTCAACAATGTGTACACTGCAGGCTAATTGTAGGGGATGGTTGGGTTACAATTACAAAAGGGGAAAGTATTAGAAGATTCTTTGAGCATGCTGAAGAGGCAGAGGAAGAAGAGGTACTTCAAGTTCCAGTAACAATATCAATTTTCTTGCTCATGTCCATAATAAATGTAATTGAAAACATCTTCGAGGAATATTGTTAAACTAAATTTCTTCTTTTATCATGCAAATGTATGCTTTTAGGATGATGAGTCAATGGACAAGGATGGAAATGAGCTTGATGGAGAATGTTCCCGTCCTCAAAAACATGCAAAAAGCCCTGAACTTGCGCGAGAATTCCTTCTTGATGCTGCTACTGTTATATTTAAAGAACAGGTATATTTAGCTTTCCCATCATATTCGTGCATAATATTCAATCTCCTTGCTTCCTTTCCATATATCATATTCCCTGTTAAGAAGATTCAAAGGTTATTGGTGTACTCTACAACAACAACAACAACAACAAAGCCTTATCCCATTAAATGGGGTCGGCTACATGGATCATACGACGCCATTGTGCTCTATCAAAAACTGAATCCTTGGTTAAGTTATTGACCAGGAGATCCCGCTCAATGACCTCGTTGAGCGTTTTCTTTGGCCTTCCTCTATTCCTTTTAACCGGGCTCCATACGATTTGATCCACTCTCCTCACTGGCGCATCCCTTGGCCTTCTTTGTACGTGTCCAAACCACCTAAGACGGTTCTCTACCATTTTCTCCTCAATAGATGCCACTCCAACTCTTCCCCGAATTTGTTCATTACGAATCTTATCTTTTCTTGTATGTCCACACATCCATCTCAACATCCTCATTTCAGCTACCCCAACTTTATGCTCTTGCTGTCCTTTTAAAGCCCAACATTCACTTCCATAAAGCATTGCTGGTCTTATAGCAGTGCGATAAAACTTTCCTTTTAATTTATCTGGTACTTTCCGATCACATATAACCCCAGTAACCTTTCTCCATTTAAACCACCCAGCTTGAATTCTATGATTAACATCCTCCAAAATTTCACCATCCTTCTGTTATTGGTGTACTCTACTTAATTTAAAATGGTATTTCACTTGGACTTGAAGATGAAACCAACTTCAGTGCAATCTGTGTAGATTTCATTTGAAGATAATTAAATTTTATTTAAATGCAGAGTAGATAGTACACAGGCTATTGGACTCGATGTGATGGTGTCAATCAGTTTATGTAAACAATAGAAGTCGTGAACTTGTGAAAGCTAAAGTATTTAACTTTATCCATACTTTTTGTGCTTTTTGAAGTAATGCTTTTTGAGACAATCGTGAATGGTCAAATCGTATGTTCAAAATTTGGAGCATGCACTGATTAGTAAGTGTAGTTGTATAGGCAATCTGGAGAAAAACCGATGATCATTCATGTTCTGTATGCTGTAATATATACACGGGAAGGAAGAAACCGGTGAATCAAAGCATTAACATTGAGAGCCTGATTTCCCGGGATTACAATGAATGCTAATCAATAGTGAAATTTGAAATTAAATCAATACAATCAAATCCCTCAAATCTCTCTCAAATATTCTCTGTTATCTACACTCCCCCTCAAGTTGGACTATAGATGTCATACATGTGCAACTTGCCAATAAAGTGCTCGAACTTCTCTTTCTCTAACGCTTTCGTGAGCACCTCCGCTGTTTGATCTTTCGAGGGGATATATCTGAGTTCAATGGTTCTTTCGTCAATCTTTTCTCTGATAAAATGCTTATCAACTTCTACATGCTTCATTCGATCATGTTGAACGGGATTGTGAGATATGTTTATAGCCGCCATATTGTCCGAACGAAGTGTAATAGGCAGACTCACAGAAAGTTTCAAATCTTCTAGCACTCGCTTTACCCAAATTCCTTCACATACTCCAAGCGCTATAGCTCTGAATTCAGCTTCAGCACTGCTCCGGGCTACTACAGTCTGTTTCTTACTTCGCCATGTAACCAAGTTTCCCCACACAAAAGTGAAGTACCCAGACGTTGATTTTCTGTCCTCTTGGTCACCTGCCCAATCAGCATCCGTAAATATTTCTGTATACCGATGTTCTGACTTTCTGAACAGAAGACCACGTCCTGGTGACCCTTTAAGATACCTGAGAATTCGATAAACCTCATTCAGGTGTTTTTGCTTTGGACAGTGAGAATATTGACTTACTACACTGACTGCGAAGGCAATGTCTGGCCGAGTATGTGATAAGTAAATCAGTTTTCCCACCATGCGTTGATATCTTCTTAGGTCTACTTCATTTCCTAGATCCTCCTCCTCCTTTACTTTATCAATTTTTATCGGGATATTACTGGGTCTACAACCCAACATTCCCGTTTCTTTCAGGAGGTCCATGATGTACTTTCTTTGTGAAATGTAGATCCCTGTTTTCGATCTGGCGACTTCCATTCCAAGGAAGTATTTCATCTGTCCCAAATCTTTGACCTGAAAGTCTTTGTTCAATTCCTTTTTGATACGTTCAATTTCCACTAGATCATCCCCTGTGAGAACAATGTCATCCACATATACAGCTAGAATGGCTACTTTTCCTTTTTGGTGTTTGAAGAACAGCGTGTGGTCACTTTGTCCTTGGTTATATCCCTGTATTCTCAAGACTCGGGTAAATCGTTCAAACCATGCTCGAGGAGACTGTTTGAGCCCATATAGGGATTTTCTGAGTTTACAGACCTGATTATCCTTCTTTCCTGGAAACCCTGGGGGCAACTTCATGTAGACTTCTTCTTTTAGTTCTCCATTCAAGAACGCATTCTTGATGTCCATTTGATGTAGTGGCCAATCCAGGTTAGCAGCTAAAGATAACAAGATTCTGATAGTATTCAATTTCGCCACAGGGGCAAACGTTTCAGTATAGTCCATCCCATATACTTGTGAGAAGCCTTTCGCAACTAGACGTGCTTTGTATTTGTCTAAGTTCCCATCAGCTGTATACTTTGGTGTAAATACCCATTTACAGCCCACTGGTTTCTTTCCTTTTGGTAGTTCAACAACCTCCCAAGTGCCATTCATTTCCAGTGGTTTCATTTCTTCCATAACAGCCTGTCTCCAATGAGGATTAGCGAGTGCTTCATGTATATTATTTGGTATCTCAATTTGGTCTAAATGAGAGATGAAAGTGCTGTAATGGGAGGCAAGGGCCTTATATGAAACAAACCTCTCAATGGGATGTTGAGTACATGTCCTGGGCTGTTTCCGTAATGCAATGGGAAGTTCGAGGTCATCTTGTGTGGGCACATCTTTCCTTGCTTCTTCCAGGCCTGTTTCTGGTTCAGAGTCATGAGTTGCATCATTTGTCTGATGAGACCTATCTGTCATGTGTCGACGTGTGTAGGTTTTACCCCACCTGTTTATGTCTCCCCCTGAACTGGTGTTGTCTTGTGGTATAGGATTATCAGTTATGAGGACAACTTCAAGATCTGAGTTCCTAGGTAGTTCAGGCAATGGAGGCAATGGATTGGACTCGGGCTCAGGTAATGTCTGAGGTTCTCTCCAACTCTCCCCCAGAACCGAAGACTGAGGATAATAAGGCATGGTTTCATGAAAGGTGGTGTCACAAGTGAAGTAAAGGCGTTTGGTGATGGGGTCATAACATTTGTACCCTTTTTGTGTCCCAGCATGTCCCAAAAAAAGACATTTTATGGCTCTAGGGTCTAATTTTGAGGTATGATGAAGATGGACGTAGGTAGTGCACCCGAAGACTCGGAGAGGAAGGGTGTTTTCCAGGTAAGGTTGGTTAAAGTGGGCTTGTAAGACTTGTAATGGTGTGCGGAAGGAGAGTGGTTTGCTAGGCATACGATTGATAAGGAAGATAGCTTGTAAAATTGCATCACTCCAGTAAAAGGAGGGGACATTACTACCAAACAACATGGCTCTAGCTGTCTCAAGGATGTGACGATTTTTTCTCTCAGCAATGCCATTTTGTTGAGGACTATTGGGACAGGAGCTTTTATGGATAATGCCATGGTCGGTCAAGAAGGTGGATAGTGTCTGATTAAAATATTCAGTCCCATTATCTGTGTGAAGGATCTGAATTTTTTCTTGAAATTGGGTATGAATCATGTTGTAAAACTTAATGAAAGTTTGCGAGACTTGGGTTTTATCAGTGAGAAGAAATACCCAACAGACACGAGTGTGATCATCAATGAATGTTATGAACCATTTAGATTGGGTGCGATTCGGGACACGGGATGGACCCCATAAATCATTGTGGATCAGTGAGAATGGTTTGGACGGACGATAGGAAGTACTAGGAAATGAAGTACGGTGGTGTTTGGCAATTTCACAAGAGTCACAATGGAAATTAAAAGGTTTTGTTTTATTGCAAATGGAAGGAAGCATAGTCGTCATGTAATGAAAATTAGGATGTCCTAATCGCTGATGCCATAGGTTTATTTCACTAGTCTGAGGGAGAGACAAGGCCTTACAAGATTTAGAAAAACAATTATCACAATCATCCAGATAGTATAGTCCCTCAAACTCCTTAGCAACGCCAATCGTCGTCCCCGTGGACAGGTCCTGAACAAAACAATGAGTGGTAGAAAAATTAGCCTGACAGTGTTTATCTCGAGTCAATTGACTAACAGACAATAGATTGCACTTCAAATTAGGGACATGTAAGACCGCATTCAATGTTAAAGAATCAGTGACTTTCACTTGTCCAATACCCGCAACAACAGATGTGGAAGCATCAGCAATTTTTACAGTAAGCGGAGATTTAGTAGGGACATATGTAGTGAATAATGAGCGATTATCGGTCATATGATCTGAGGCGCCTGAATCAACTATCCAAATAGGACCAGAATTCATACCTTTAATTGTAGCCAAAGCCTTAAAAAATTTACCTCGTTGAACCACACTGGCAGTAGATTGCTTACTCTCTAGAGCTGCCAACCTTTCTAAAATTAGAGTCAGCTGATCAGTGGCAGCAGAGGAAGGTGAGGCCACATCATCATGTTTGGTTACTTCAGCCACGTGCCCTCGTGGTTTACTTTTCTTTGATTTCCAATCAGGGGGTTTCCCATGTATATCCCAGCATGTCTCCTTGGTATGCCCTATTTTCTTGCAATGTTCACAAATAGGGCGATCTGAATGACGCTGGGTGTTGCTGCGAGTCGCGAGTCCAGACGCTTCCATCGGTGCCGCGCGCTGTGGGTCGGGGAGCATGACACGCCGCCGAGACTCTTCATACCTCAGAGTGGCGAACGCATCACGGACGGAAGGCAGTGGTTCTCGGGCGAGGATCCGTCCTCGGACATCATCATATGTCGGGTTGAGTCCAGCGAGCAACTCGTACAACCGCTCCTCCTCCATTTCCTTTCTGCTATCGGCAGCATCCTCTGCGCATCTCCAGGTTCTGTCCTTCAGTTGATCAAGTTCCTGCCATAACGCCGTTTTCTCCAGCCAGTACTCGTTCAACGAGCGGTTGCCCTGTTTCGCCTGCCACAGCTGTGATCGAAGGTCAAAGATGACAGAGGAATTTGCCTTATTACCGTAGGAGTCTCTGACGGCATCCCATATTGCTTTGGCCGACGGTAGAAACATGTAGCTCCGTTTGATGCCAGGCACCATAGCGTTGATGAGCCACGAAGACACCAGCGAGTTGTCGGACTGCCACCTCCTTTCCGCCTGGGTGTCGCTAACTGCAGGAGGCTCCGTTGTGATGAAGTCGAGTTTGTCTCGACCGTCGATGGCCAGTTTCATTGACTGTGCCCATTCCATGTAGTTTTCACCAGTGAGCTTGTCGGACACCAGCACTGCCGATGACCCTTCCACATTGACAATTTTCGAGGACCCATGTCTGGGGACTCCCTCAGTGTGATCGTGCGACGCCATAGACGAGACCGACGACGCCTCCCAGGTTTGCTCTGATACCATGTAGTTGTATAGGCAATCTGGAGAAAAACCGATGATCATTCATGTTCTGTATGCTTTAATATATACACGGGAAGGAAGAAACCGGTGAATCAAAGCATTAACATTGAGAGCCTGATTTCCCGGGATTACAATGAATGCTAATCAATAGTGAAATTTGAAATTAAATCAATACAATCAAATCCCTCAAATCTCTCTCAAATATTCTCTGTTATCTACAGTAAGCAATGAGCAAAAGTTAATTATCTTTAATGTTCTATTGAATCTGTTGCTTCGGTCTTGTCAGTGTGCACATGTGAACTTATCTGCTGTGTTCAACTGCTGACTCTGTGTTATTCTTTTAGGTTGAAAAGGCTTTCAGAGAAGGAACAGCACGCCAAAATGCACATAGCATCTTTGTCAGTCTTGCATTAAAACTGCTGGAGGAACGTGTCTATGTGGCATGCAAAGAGATCATTACATTAGAAAAGCAGGTCCTCCCTTTTATGCTTCTAGTAAAAGAATGCTAGGGACTAAATGAAGAGGCAGAATGGTAACATCTGTTATGGGATCACTTTCTAACACTGTCTTTTGCTTCCTTCAGATGAAACTTATTGAAGAAGAAGAAAAGGAAAAGCGTGAAGAGGAACAACGCAAGGAGAGGAGACGGACAAAAGAAAGAGAGAGAAAACTTAGGAGGAAGGAAAGGCTAAAAGGAAAGGAAAAAGATAAATTAAGAAAAACTTCTGAATCAAATGATGTTCCTGGAACTCCTGAAGCCCCAAAGGAACAATTGTCAGCAGTTGCTGATATGGAGCAAACTAATGCTAATATCTGCAGGGATTCATTTATTGAAACGGGCGATGATCTGTTGGAGGATGGATCTCCTGACATTGAAGATGATGAACCCTCTGAGTGTGCTACTTTGAGAACACAAGACCACTCTTATGATAGATGTGATGGAGAAATAACCTCTGCGAAAGATGGGACTGATACTTTTACAATTGATCAATCCAATATTTCTCGGCAGAGACCAAGATTTAGTAAAGAATATCAATTAGATTTGTCTCAGAAGTGGTCTGACAGACACCGATGTGCAGTTGTTTGGGAAAATGGACCAATGGTAGGAAGACCAGAGCCAAGGCATTGTGGAGGTAGTTTTGTGACATCATCCAGAAGAATTAATGGATCAAATAGGCAATTTAGAATAAACCCTTTGAAATCCTGTAGTCGAAATGTTGGTATTAAGTATAATGAGAAGTTCCATGGTCCCAATAACCGGAATAGTGACGGATATGATTTGCATTCTTGCAGTTGTAACCTGAATAATGAGTACAAAATAAGGGTTGAGCAAAACTCTCCTATGACTCGAGTTAGTCGGGAGACAAGACCTGCTAGTAAGTCTGAGTCTGCAATAGATACTTCTAAGCAGAATTATCGTGGTAGTAAGTATAATCAAGTAGACTATATGCATGAGAGTTCTGTGAGACCCAAAAACAGAGTCATCTCAGGGAACTATCCAAGCAGGGAGCTGCTTCATTCAAAGAAAGTTTGGGAGCCTATGGAATCGCAAAAGAATTATCTTCGTAGTAATTCAGACACTGATGTGACATTGAGGTCCCCTGCTTCTAAGGTTCAAAGTGTTCAATCAGATAATAACCTGATCAAGTCATCTGATGGTGAAACTGGTGTTTCAGTTGACATTGATGATGAGGATAGTAATCTGAAGATGTCCAAAGGAGCGTATGAAGGATCTAAGAATGATCTTCATCTGGAAGCTGCAGTTTCTTACAATTCCAAAGAATTTGCTCGTGAGGAACCAGGAATAAGTTCAACTAGCTCTACCTCGAATGGTTTTTCTGATCAGAGTCAAGGTAGCACGTCCAATTCTGATAACTGCTCATCGTGCCTAAGTGAGGGTGACAGTAATTCCTCTTCGAATCGTGGAAATACAGAATCATCAACCACATCAGATTCAGAAGATGCTAGCCAACAATCTGAAGGTAGAGAAATTTCTGCGGGTATTGACAATAGTCTGTCTGATTTCCATGAAGTTGGGATGGAGAAAGATTACAATGCAAGTAGGGAGGGTTTGGCCAGCAGGTCATTATTTGTTCCCTCTTCAGATGGAGCCGGGGGTGATATGTCAGGGAATCCTGGGAGAAACAAATTTATTAGAGGTTACTCCGCCAGCAATCTGTATTCCGAACCTCAAAGCATGCTTGCCCCAGGGTCGAACCACAAGATACAATTTCCAGTGTTCCAAGCTCCTTCAACAGCGGGTTATTACCATCAAAATCCAGTTTCATGGCCAGTGGCTGCTACAAATGGATTGCTGCCATTCCCACATCCAAATCACTATTTATACGCTAGTCCACTTGGATATGGCTTGAATGAGGACCGTCAATTCTGCTTGCAGTATGGGGCCTTACAGCAACCGACGCCTGTTTTCAGCCCTGCCACCATTCCAGTCTATCAGCAAGTTAGCAAAGCTAAAGGCTTAAATGCAGAGGAACGGTCTCAGGCTCCTAAGCCTGCTTCACTGCAAGAGAATCTCAATGGAAGTAGTGCAGAAAGGGATGTTCCGGCTGGATCAAAAACAGCATTGAGTGGAGAAGTTGGGCATGAAAGTACTGCCAAATCGCAAGCGAACAACGGTAGTTTCTCCTTGTTTCACTTTGGGGGACCTGTAGCTCTTTCAAATGGCTGTAAATCGATTTCCGCATCTTCAGACGGGGGAACCGTTGAGGATTTAAGCTTGAAAAGTTTGGTCGATCACCCTTGCAATAAGGAAGAGACAAACACCATGGAGGAATACAACTTGTTTGCAGCAAGTAATGGCTTAAGGTTCTCTATTTTCTAATGGATCAGAGAAGCATAAGATTTGGGAATTTAGTCCCCCCTTCTCATATAAATGGAACTTTGAGCACCTTCTAATTTGGGAAACAATAACCATCCTTCAGCAATTTCCGATTTTGGCCTATAGTTTTGAGTAGTGTTTGGTATACATTTATCTTTATTTTTTCTTTTGATGTGGATAAATATTGGGAGAGAGCCTGTCATTTTTAAGGGTTTTTTGTCTTACGTGTGCGTTCAAAAATCCCCCTCCTGAGTTTCAGTAAAGCGTTTTTTTTATTGTAATGCTTGAAACAAAACCATTTTGCATATTGACTGATATTGGGGTTCTTGGACACAGTATCATCAATAATTCAGCTTCAGCTAGACCGTTCTTCTCACGGTGAAACGGTATTTTTTACTTTTAGTAATTACGAGGACATATGTATGAAGTATAAGATGAGTTGTATTATTCATTATCTATCAATAATGCGGTTCTTTGTACTTTGTTTTATGTTAATGATACGCGAGAATATCGTGAAATTTAGAGATCAATCCAAAGTTGAGTGAATTGTTGTTCACTCATATGAAATTTAGAATCATAACATAGCTTTTTAATGTGTTTTTTTATTTTATTTTACATATATCTATATATTTATAAGATTTAGACGAAACTAAAATGACCCATGCCTTACATGCAATCCAAGGTTCTAATCATATCCCCAAGATCAATAGATAACCATGATTAGGGGAAAATGCATATATGCCGTGGTTGAGGTTGGTTGTAGAAAGTTTAGGGGAAATATACAATATTCAATTTGACATATAATAATGTCTATGGCCATAATTAGCCTATCACCATTCCCATTCCAAATATTCCAAAAAGTAGTACGAACCATCTCATCTCAGCCTATCCAAGCTTGCCTTCTAGTCCACAAGTGAAGTCATATCCATATACTACAAGACTGTTAAATCAGGCACAGAAAAGCCCCAAAGTTCACCTAGCCTCTCCAAACTCGGGCATTTTGATTGTTGACTTGAGACAGGACCTCAATTAAGGGAGGAAAACATTCCTTTCTCCCCCTTTCTTTTTCCCGAAATGTTCAAAAAATTGGCCCATCCATCCAATCATTCCATTTGAAGGATAAATCCTACAGTGAACTGTACATGCGTACTACCAAAGTCATCGAGTAATTTCTCTTCGGCAAATGTAGGGAAAAAATAAAGTCTAATTCCTTCCATAAAAAAATAATTGTGCCTACGACAATTATAGAATTGGATGACATAAGGATTAGGCGTGGGTGCCTATATCATGTAACAACAATTAATGACGACGCCTATATCATTCCCAGTCTTGAGGAAGGTAAATTTTAACTCCAACAAATAGATTTCAGCATCTAAATTCTACTCCTATAACAGCGAGTATACCAGATAGGGATGGTGCTGACATACTAAAGAATATGGTTAGCCGATAATTTCTGTATTCATGTGTCTTAAATGCAACAGGCTCTCACTAAATTTCACCCTCGTTCCACTTTGGATAAAGTTGTTCTATATGTTTACAATACCTTAAACCAACCATGAATCCTTATGACATAAAAGAGTCTATTAGAATTAGGTTTCTAAACGGGCCAGTTAAGACATAGACGTTAACCTGCACTACTGAAATCATCCTATGATTGTCCCAACGTACCGTCAGGATGCTTTTCAATTAAAAAAAAGCATAATTCTATAAATCAATATAAGTTTAGCTGTAGCTGAGAAGATAGTGAATGTAGTGAAATTCAGAACAAGAACCATGCCTAATCCAGTTATGTGAAGACATGCAAACAATCATTATCCTAACGATGAATAGATCCATGTTCAAACACAAAAAGCAGGGAATAAAATCTTTATAAGAGCTAAGAGTTAGCATATAGACTGAAATTCAACAACAAAGAACATTTTGCCGCAACTAATCAATTTAGAGTATAGAAATAGTTTAGAGCACATAATATCGTTAACATAAAAGACAACAGGAGGAAATCAAATCACTGAATCACTAGTAACTTCAAAAATGATTGCCATTATTCCATATAGATTGAAGTTTCTAAAAACAAATTGTGATTGTAAAACCGGAGTAGAACCTTTTAAAGATAGATCATAGCAATTAAGAACTGAAATTATATTGGGTTCCATTAGTGAATCAATCACCCCCAAAGGACTTATGCGATTCCAAATTATCTCTAGCCTAGCCACACCGATAAGTCCTGCAAATAAAACATGTTTCACTCAGTTGGTCTTCGGATCCGGCATCGGGAACAGACCGGCACTCGCACCCCGTGGCGGCGCGAAACCCAAGAACTTCTGCAAATTCGTTCGAATACTAATCGAACACAAAAAGTATAGAAACGCCATGGAACAATCGGTGGGATCGTTACCCTGCAACCCTCGATGGCTCATCTTCATGATAAGTCCAAACGGTTGGAAGGGTAATTTAGCGACTACCTTGCCCTCGAAGAGGGAATTGAGAAGCCCAAAGACGACGAAGAGAACGAGAGCGACGACACCGCCGGACTTGAACTTAAAGAGGGACAAGTCGCGGTTGGATTCTTTCAAGCTGGTCTCGACACGATCGATCTTTTTGGTCTTGGACTTCTTGACGTTGATCTTGTTGGTGTCAACCTTCATGGTCTCGAGCTTCTTGGCGGCTTTGTCAATGGAGGATCGAAGGTTCTTGTAAGAACTGGTGCGGTAGATAAGGACCCATGAGATTGCCTCGCAAACAATCGCAGTGCAGAGAGAGATACCCACCACGGTGAGGCTATCCGCGTACTTGAAATTCGAGAAGGTAGACGCCATTGACAGCGAAAACCTGCGAGAGAATGCGTGGGCAAACCCAAGCGGGATCTTGAATCTGAATTATCCCGGTGGTTTGGGACTTCGGTTCAATTCTAATATATATACTGATTACTGAATCGAACCAAGAACCAGACCCTTCGTATTCTTCAGATCAAATCAAGCAGGATCCCTGGATTTTTTTCTTGCCAAAAAGCAGGATCACTGGATCAACCACTTCTTCTTTTATAGACTCTCGGAGCTCATAAGGCCCAATGACTCAGAGTTAGGGTTCCAGCCCATTGAACCTAGGGCTTTATGGCCCATAATTTATGAACAATTGAGGAAAACTAGGAACTGGCTCAACGGAATGCATTAAGGTTTTTTTAAAAAATAAAAGATTTAAATTTAACCAACAACGTTTAGCACAGCTGGTAAATGGTTGTATCTGTTAAATATGATGTATTGAGTTAAAACCAGGCCATGCACATAAAAAAAAAAACTTTTTTTAGGAGAAGCAAAACCCATTTCGGGTTAATGAAATTCAATTACTATCACTAATTATTAAAAAAGAGTAAAGGGAAGAAAAAATATATTTATGCAGGGTTTGGGTTTTTGTTGCATGGATGGCTAATGAAATTAGATCACCAGGAGTCACTTCTCTTAAAACGCAACAATGATTCAAAAGTTGTAAGATGATGTTAGTTTTATGAATTTGACAAGATTAATATGCCAGAATGTAATCGTGGTATCACCTTGGCTGGTCTAGTTATGCGGTGAGGCGTGGGTAAAGGCCACAACACACGTGGACAGGCTTAGCATTACCAGGCAGGCACTCTTGAACTTTCTTTCATTGTGCCATCCCTTTCACAATTTCATAAAATGAATATCTCATCTATAAAAGCAAGCTGTGGGTTGGGTGCAGGGGTATTGATGGAAGGTCATTCAGAAACTCCATTTTTGAATGGCAAAGGAGAGAACTAATCGGTGAGTGCACTCAAATGCGATTTCTTCTCCAGATTGCCTCATAAGCTTCGATCTTCTCTCGACCCCCACCTTCCTTTTCACCTTGACTTCTCCAAAACTACTTCCTTGACTAAAGGTCACTCTCCTCAATCATCTATATATTTCCCACTTTATTATTACCATTCTTTATCATGTGGGTGGATCATATTATTGATTTATCACGAAAGATAACGAACTATATATGGCGAATTTCCTAGTTCCTAGTTACTAGGAAAGTAACACTCAAATGGATATTATATTACCTACCTTAAATATCTTCCGCCGAAATTATTAGTTTCCAGGTTTTTATTATTATCTTCCACCGATCATTTAATAATGTTGTATCATTTTGGTTGCTTCGATTGTTGACATGTCGCCACATCCATCTTTGGGTGTTACTTAGTTTTTATTAATGCAGTTTGGTGATGATCGAAACCATTTTTCTTTCCTCCCTATGGTATTGTTTTTCACCTTTCAACTTCTATGGGTTTGATCAACATAATTCAAATTAATTACGTTCTCAAATCATTATATATCTTTAAAGAGGGTTTTTTGAAAAAGGTGGACATAGAACTACCAGAGGATCTGCCGCTGAAAGAAGGACATGAGATTGAAGAATCGTTGCAGATAAGGATTGAAGAACTGCCAGAAGTAGAGAGAGCATTTGTTCATCTTGACACTGAATGGAATCATAAGCCTGAGCACTTCATTCTTACAACACTTCCCAGCCACCATCCACTCATGAAACCTTATAAGCTTAAGTCTCTTCATTATCAACTGCAATTTGAGGAATTTAAAGATTTTCAATCTTTTATCCACTATTTGTTATTACATCCATAATGAGAATGTGAGATTGAGAAGAAAATGAAGGGTGGGCTTGGTTTATGTCTTGGAATATTCTTAAAACCTCAATTTTAATTATCACTATTTGTTTATCAAACTTCAATTTTCCTAACACAAGTAGAAGGTTTCATTGCTGACAAACTGAGTTTTCCTAGCGTCAGCTGTTTTCCAAACATGCACGAAGGGAATAAAAGGATAATAGTCGTGTTTGAGTGCATATGCGCTTGCCTTTTTTTGTTTGTTTAAAATTTGATTAGATATATATAAAAAATATCTTCTTCGTAATTTTTTAGTTCTTAATTAAAATTAGTAAATATAAAAGTATAATTTAAAAGTAATCATTGAATAAAAATCTTCTTCAAAAAGGGTATATACAGTTTGTAGGTGAAACGGATGAAAGGGAAGGTTCCAATTTCAAGTATCTAGGTTTTTCCTTTTTCTTTTTCTTTTTTTTTCTGGATTTGGTCTGAAAAAGAGAATAATAATTAAATAGATGAGACGTTATAATTAACTCTCAAAGACCCAATGGTTGGAGTTCAGTTAATGACATGAGACAGTGGACACACCCAGGCGGAATTTATCTTATTTCCTCTCTCTTTGCCACTGCCCACTGATTTCATCTTATTCTTACCTGCGGTGACTTTGCCGTACCAACGGTTGAATTCCTGAAAAGGCTAATATCAGATTGTGTGGAGTTTATACATCCCTAATACACTTTTAATAAGCATTTATTATGAATCTTTTTGGGGATTTCCTCCTTTATATGCATGCAATCTTTAATCTTTTTCTACTTGGAAATGCTCACATATTCTCATCCTGGATTTTGCTTTTCTTATTCCATATATATATATATATACTCCCACATCGTTATCCTTTTCCTCACAAGGATACAAAAAAACGCAACATAAAATCAAGTTCCATGAATGTGAATTAATATTTTTGGTGGTTTATTTGGAACTTTTTGTATAGTTTTTCTTTATAAAAATCTAAATTTTTATTAATACATTAACGAATAAACGATTCTTAAAATCATCAAAGTCAACTAATTTTTAAATTGTCAGAGTTTATCATGAAGACCAAATCTATCGATAACTCGTAGCAATTTTTACTCCTGACCATTAATTCCCATGTTCACAGTTTACAAAAAATTAACCTAGTAATTGCAATATTTAAAAACAAATAATAATTTTATTAACACTAAATATATATATACTTGGCGTTTATAATAAATTGTTATTAGTAAATCTTAAATAATATTATAATTCTGTTTTAAATTTTGTGTTATCCCAAAAAGTATAGTTAAAACAAAACACACAAGGATTTCATTAGACCCCGGTTCACAGCTCCATAAACTCAATCCCCCACCATAAATATCCGTATCACTCGTGCCTTCTTCCCCACTCAGCCAACTTGTCTCTCTTCGTACAGAGAGCACTGTTTCATTGATTATCCTTTTGCCTTCATAACAATCTCTATTCAGCATGAAACGTGAGATAATCAATTTCTTCGCCGACTCAAGCATGTCCGACGCCCACCCTTTTGGGTCCGAACCCGACTCGAACCCACCGTCTGAGATGGGTATGTATCAGCACCGTGGCGACCGGAACTACTTGACCAGAGAAATGTACCACACCACAAGATCACACCAAGACCAATTTGACAGGCGAGCCCATGCGATTGCAATGATCAGGCAAGAAACCCAATCGATCCATCATCCAGTACTCGGGTTTCAGCAGCCTGCACCTGCATTCGGAGCCCCGGAGGTGAGCATGGAATTGCACTTTGGAGGAGGTACTGCTGCTAGGTTCGCCGGCGACGACGTCCCCTTCATCTCGGCCTGGAATGGGGTTCACGTTGTTCATTCGTACCAAATGGACATGCCGGATCCAATCCCATCTGACGATGAAGAACATGACGACGACGACGACTTGGGAACGGTATTGGTCACCAGGAATTTTCTTGATGCAATGGACCGACCACTGAATCCAGATTATGCGAACCAGGCGCTGCAGCTCGAATCTCCAGAACTGATGACGGTGACTGCCCCAGTCATTGACCTGGATCCTGAGGAAGTCGACCTGGAATTGAAGCTCTAGGTCTAGGGCTTAATTACAGTTTATAATAATGTCAACATGTCGGAGTCCTTTTTTTCTGTCTTTTAATTTTCCTGCGTCTGGCTTAGCTTTATGAATATATATGGTCCAAATTATATATATATATAGTGTCTATGGGGTCCTGTGTTTGAACTCGCCTGTGCTCTTTCTTCTGGGTTCAAAAGAAAAGGATCGATGGATATTGTGAGGTTATTGTGTGTCAACCATGATAGTGATCTCGATCAGAACGGTGCAGGGGCAAAGAAAGACATTGATGGAAGCAAAATGGTGGTCGTTGACTAATTAATAGCTAAAGACGGCGTTCACCGATCTCGATGGAGAATATATGGCTTTTATGTTAATGATGTTGTTTGGATGTATTTGGTTGCAGTACTGGAAATTAAATGGACTTGATATTATCTGGAGAAGAAGCTGTAATAACAACAATTCAGAAATAATATATATCATCATCCATATATAATTTGCGGCAGCATATATATATCAGTTGAATAACGCAGCTGCTCTCTTAGATTGATGCACCACGATCGAAAACATAGGATAAAAGAATAATCTCAATTAATCTCAAAAGCATTTATATCTTTTGTATCAAATTACCTCACACACATGCAAGGCTTACCATATTCTTATCGTTTGGGCTACTCTCAAATGATTAGTGCTCGCGCATATATATGCTTATCATATCTCATTCTAATCTTATCATTTGGGCTACTCTCAAATATCTTAATTATCTTGGTCTTGGTTCTTCATTTTATTACAGTCCCCCTATCTCACTCTACATTTTAAGGAAATAAAGAAACACTACAGACTATATATAAAACATGTTTGAGGTGATGCAAACGCTATCCCAAACTGGAGAGTAACTTCTGCTAAATCCTTGGTTTTGACAGCAAAAATCTACCATGTTTGAGATTGAGGTGGGGTTTATGCAGAAAGTGGCGCAACTGTGCTTGGTCTTAACTTATACATTTTAACTCAAAAAGTTAGTGCATCCACTGACTTTGATCGCGAAACTACTCAATCAACCAAGAAAAAGAGACGATCACAAGGGTGTTGTTTTAGATTAATAACTTACAGGAAAAAATGATAAAAGTGATTTTAGCGAAAATAGTTTATGAAAAAGTAAAAAAAAAAAATCTTATTGAAAACTGTTTTCCATCATGAAGTGTTCTTTTTTTGGAAATTTTAAAATGTTTGGCTATCTTATTTCAAAATCATGGTTTATACTCTTGAAAGTTTTTTCTTGGGATTACCCAAACACCCCTTAAGACGACTACGAACCGTGACGTGCTTGAGTTTTCTCTTCAAGGTTATGCGCCCAGATATATATTATCATTACGTATTTAATATATAAAACAAAGCATAAATACTCACCTTATTGTGTTTTCTGTAAGTGCAAAATATTCAAAACGCAAACATTCATCCTAGTTATACATATACATAGACCATACACGTACGACTCTGAACCCGGCTTATCCGTTTTAAATGGTTTCATGCATGCATTGTCGTCTCATTAATCTGTTTGTTGTTTTCTTTGCCAAACGGGGTTTGAACAGAAAATGGCTGGTATTTATGACAAAGCAGGTGAAGCTTGAATTAAAGGTGCTACACGTGTGCACTGCACAATTTGCTGAAACATCGTTAAGGATATAAATTAAATTGCGTTAAATTATACTGGATATCATTTGTAAGCAACGTATAATTATAAATAGCGAGAGATTTTTTATCTTTAAAAGGACCGTTTTCTTAATTGTATACTTCAATTAGATTAAGGCTTATGGTAGAATTCATAATTTTGTGGGGGAGGGAGATAACAATATTTGTTATTTTTTTTAAAACAAATTAATTAATTGAAGCATATATAATATTTGTTGATACGTCAAAAAGCATGGCTTATGGATTGAAAGTATGAAACCTCAAATTTGCTACGTACTCTCTCTCTCTCTCTCTATATATATATATATTGCATGGCCTTTAGATGCAAATCAAGAGGAAAGATGTGAGGTTTATTCAAGTCGACTGATTATAGTCTATGATATCTTAGATTGCACAATAGATGGTGGATTCAGAAGTTCCAAGTTCCAGCCTCTCTGAAAATGAATGTAAAAATTCTCATGGTGATTGGATCTTCTAAATTATTTTGTAAAGTTTGATACGAGGAGAAATAAAAAGAGGCAGCGTCTAGGACATAACAAATTGGTCTCTCACTTTTTCTGTGCTCTTGTTCTTTCCATAAATCCATAGAAAATCTATAGAAAGTAGCGGATCTAATTTCCTTCTCACGATATCTTTTCAAATTTACATAATTTGTTTGGCAGAAAATTGGTTTTATGGTATGAAATTTTCAAGCTATATTTTGGAAAGCATTGAATATTATGAAAAAAGTACTAATGTTTTTGCAATATTTTAAATATTAGGAAGATAAAATTATTTTTTTCAAATTATAAAATAAATATTACTTCATATAATTAATATCAATCTCCAAATTGATCCCTATACAAAAATTTTAGGCCCAAAGCTATTGCTTAAAGTAGTTCATACAAATTATTACGCCTAATTGCTAAACAGGGTCAAGGAATTAAAATATACTCCTTCAATTTTTAATATAAAATTTAATTTATAATATAATTTATATTCTTATATTAAGGACAGAAAAAATATAAATAATAAACATAAGACATGACTAAACTGAGGTAACAGAAATTCTAAGAAGGAACCCCTCAAAACCTAAAATCCTAAAACATCGTTGAAAACTACGAACTGAAATTAAAGACCTAGAATGAAGAGGGGTATGATCCAACAAAAAGAAAAGAAAAATTAAAAAAAATAAAACCATCGTCCATGAGGACAAGTATTTTGTCCAATCCAATCTTAGATGCTGAAATATTTACGAAGGGTGATCAGCGCATTAGTTAGGATTAAAGAAATGAAGGAAATCAAGGTAACAAAAAGGAAGCAGCCATTATTATTTGTATACACAAACAGGAAGGCCTTGCTATGCACCAAAACGGAAACGCACACTTTCCTACTAACACCACCAATCTTTACAAAGTCTCTCTAGTCAACCTAGAATCTTCACTTTCGGTTCCTTGTGACTTTTTTAACTTTGCGACCAGAACCCACATGTTGGCAAGTTCATTTTCCAAGTACGCTTCTCTTTGTTTTGACTCCTCAATCTTCCTTTGTAGCTCAGCCTCTTTGTGATCCTTCTCCAAAAGAGCGGCTTCATATGTCAGTTCCCTCTCTTTACTCAGCGCCATTTCTCTCTTCATATCTGAGTTTGACACCCCTTGATCACTTCGTTTAAAGTGACTTTCCCTCCGTCCATTTCGGACTGCTGTACTGTTTCTACGTTGGGTGGGGGAACTTTTGGATGCGGCCAGCTCAGCGGCAAGTTTCTCATTATGGTTCATGAGTTTGGCAACTTCTTCTGATAGTGCCTTCAGCTCAACCGCCGCAGCTGAGGCCAATCCTTTCGCATATGAACTCTCTTCTGCAAGTTTCTGATTCCGAAATTCCAGCTGCTCCTTTGATTCTGTTAATTCTGCCACCTTCAACTTCAAGTCTTCTATCTGAATACACCGTATTAGAAAGTGAACATAATCAGTAAAAATGCTGACTTGATACAGGAACTAAAGTTAATTTATATGATAGAAGCATGACGAAAGATGGAAACAATTTATCAATTAATAGAACAAGAAAAAATCTCTCAAAAGATTCTTTCCTACCTTATTCTTCCTCTTTTTTCTTTTTTGGGGTGGGGATCGAATAAGATTAAGATTCTGATGAATCTTATTTAAGAACAGAAATGTGTTTGAAGTTGCTACAAGACAGTTCAAAAAACACGTATCACAAATCACATACCTGTGCTTGTAAAAGAAAACCTTCGTTGGACTGGTTCATCATCACATTTTCTTTGTCCAGGTAATTTTCACCATGGTGTTCTTTGGTTATAGAGAAATTTTGTGAATGATCTACAGGGACAAAGCTTTTCAACTCAAGTGCATCTGTAAGCTGCTGTTTCAGGGAGGCAATTGTTTCTTGAAAGCTTTCACATTCACGTATCTGATGATGCCAAATAATTAGCTTAGCTGATAACACGGCATAATAAGAAGAATTTGAATTTCATAGTGACTTGAGCAAGATTTTGCACCTTTTGATTGAGCTGCTCTTGAATTACACGGTTATCTGCAGTTTTAACCTGAAAATATGCAAAATAATGTAGGGCATTAGACAAACACATTGTTCATGACATGCTTTCATATTTGACATTTACAACGTCTATGCTAGATACTGCCTTGCATTATCAGAGCATTGCTTAAAATTCACTCATAAATAGAGTTGACAAAAGTTATGTGCAATGCAATGATTAAGTTGGCAAGTATTAGCAAGAAAAATGATCACCTCAAGTTCAAAGGATTTCTCATTTAATTGTGTCACCAGTTCCTCAACAGTCTGCAGAAGAAATAACCAGCATTAACTAAGTTGACCAATAACACATGAAACAGAGAAACAGTGATGTCAACTAAGCATACTTGTGATACTCCTGATTGATCTATCTTATCTGAAGTAGTGAAGGAATCAGCAATTTGTTTTTCAAGCAAATCTATTTGTTTATTCTTGGCCTTTATCTCATCTATCAGTCTTTCCATCTCCACCTGAAGTTTAAAACAGCAACAGAAGTGTAACCTTCAGGCATAGCAAAGTAATAGTATCAGTGAGTCCCACACCTATACCCACACCACCACCACCAACAACAAACCTTATCCCACCAAATGGGGTCGGCTATATAGATTGCACAGTGTCATTGATAGAAATATACACCCACACCCACATCATAACAGAAACAAAGACAGAAATATACTTGAATCTGATATTTCTCAGGATTTTTTGTTGCTTCCTCAGATAGTCTTTTCAGAGCACTTGAATGAAGTCCCACCTCTCCAGACAAAATCTTTTGCTGCTCCCTCAGAAGATCAATTTGATCAATTGATTTTATGCTTGTCTAGACAATAAAACAAGACAGTGACATCTGAGAAGAAAATTTTAGAGGTTCACAAGTAATACAGTCATCACAAATGTCTGTCAAAATGATAGCCAAGATGAAAAGTTAAAGGTGATGATTACAAACCAAATTACGGGTTACTCTCCACATTCAGGACACCAAAATACCTTGCTTCATATTCATCTTTTGAAGAATGACAAGGATATTATATGAACTTGATGATGGCTACACTCAATACTTACAAGCATATATGCATTACTAGCAGAATTCAGGTCAGTTGTGGTGGTTTTATGGGATGCAAGCGATTTGTGACACAATACTTGCTGCATTGGTTTATGACAACACATAAACATAGGGCATAGCATGTGGTGTTTTGTTCTGTCCATTATGAGGGTGAATATGAGACATTCATGCTAGAAATTAACATTTCTCTGCAAAGCTGCAGTAACAAAAGGAACTAGTTACATACCAAAGGTGTCTCTTGCCCCAATAAACTATCCTCATGATTTTCTTTGTCCTCTTTAGCCTCCAATATAAGATCAGCAGACGGAGAACTTTCTGTAAGTAAAGAATGGGAAAGCCTGGACTCTGTATGATTGCCACTTTCTGCCTGAGGGGTGGAAGGCGTGCTAACAGATTTTGCTCCACTGGATTTATCACTAGTGCCTGTCAAGGCACTTGATCCACTGTCTCGTTTCTGATCATGAACAATAAATACACAAGCTCAAACAAATAGAAAACTAATCCCTGAAGAATGCCAATAGAAAATGCATTAGACCATTTGAAAATCAGACGTTTAACAAGGTAACAAATTCGTGCATGTGTAAACACGTTAGTTGGGCTAACAAATATTAAAAACTTGAATAAAGGATGAACTCAAATGACAAATATGGCCAAAGATAAGTATTGAACTTTTGCATAATTATATGTAGCCAATTAGGTTTTAAAACGATGATCAAAACTCTCAGTTGATTGTTATTGCACATGAAACTTTGAATATTTCTTATCGAATGTATTGTACATTGCCAATAAGGATAAAGGGATAATCAAGACGTGAAACCGAGTTCATTGTGATGAACTCAGGCAAAGAGCCATTTAATTAAACATACAATTTTGCTAGATTTAATTGCTTTAAAACGATATATGTAATCTCAGGCCCTGCTTTCCCACAAACCAAATTCACTAATGAAGATGAAAAAGGTCATCACGAGACCAACCTAATATTAATTATTTTTAAAATCATGAACTGATGATCCTTTTAGGTTCCCGATCCCTAAAATTGGTGGTGTTATAAATATTATGGAGAAGCAGACCAAAAACGGAGTTTGGTCTTATATACTTTTAAGATGAAATTAATAGATGCATTCAATATATTTAAGGCATGCAAGTAGCATTGTTACCTTGCCAGGTAATAACTTCCCAGCATCACCAAACACCAGTGGAACAACTTACCCGTAACTTCAACCAATTTAGGAGTCCGTGTTTCTTTGTCTTTTTCTCCTCCTTAAGAGAATCATCAGCTGCTTCTGCATTTCCCTCTAGATTAACATATAAATCAATATTTTCCTCATCTAGGATTAAATCCCGCCTTTTGTATGGAAGGTATGCCAGCTGTAAACATGATTTATAATTAAAAAAAATGAATAACAGGGAAAGAATTAAACAGAATGTCATATGTAGCTTCTGTTGAAACATGTAATGTAAACTAGTAATCTAAACTCATGATACCAAATAAATAAAATCAAAAAGAGAAACACCTCTTCCTCGCCAAAGGAATGTCTTCTCCGTGGACCAGACCGGTTAGGAAATCGTGATGAGTGTGATGCTTTTGTGGATACCAAAATTAACTTGGTCAACCGTTGAATCCTGCTTAGTAAAGCAGCTTTAGCTTCCTCTTCTTGCTCCAACCTAGATTGCAGGGCAACTTGACCATCTTCTAGCTTCACATATCACATGAAAATAATTGAAGCATTCAACTCCAGAACGTGGCATTTCAAAGAATAACAATGATGAGAAGTCCAGGAAACACTAAACACAATTTCTGATTTCTCCAAATCTGATTACAAAAACAATGCACAGTAGGATTAACATGTCTTAAGGAGACCCTAATGATTACAGAACAGCGTTAATTACTAAATGGTGCCTCCACGGCCTGGCTATGTATGGGCATATGGTCACACGCCTCCAAAGCTGATTCAGAAAAGTACCAAGACATGGACATTCATATAATAAAGAAGCATACAGAACAGCCGCATAGCTAAAAACACACAAAAATATAGAAATGATAATTCATAAGCATCAAACAACCAGTTCAACATAATTTTAATTCATAATCCACCAAATACACAGAAGCTCATGCTAAGACTACAGAGTTTTCCAAATACATGCAAAATGACTTTTGCTAACTAAAAAATAATAATTTAATGCTGGACTTTGAGAACATCATTGGATTGTTCAAATTTAAAAACAATTTTTGAGCCATGGTAAAGCCAACATATGTGCAGTGGAAAAAAATAAAATAAAAAGACACAATGGGCAGAACTCTGAAAATTGTAATATAACATTACCTTTTGTTTTAGGAGCACAATGTCATCTTCACCTGTACCTTTTGGATGAACTGTGACTATGCCCCTCTTCAATTGTTCTAACTCTTCTTTCAAGCAATGAATTTCGTGTTGGTATTTCTTAATAAGTGACTTCTCATCAATTATCTGTGCAGGTTCAATGTTTTATGATTCAATAATACGGAAAGGTAAGAAGAAAAGGATTTAATAATGCTATCTTCTCAAAGAAATAAAGGGGGGAAACGAATAAAGTGATTGGCACCAAAATGAAACGCAAGAACTTGATCTTATTTCCAAGCACATGAAGTGGTCTAACATTCCAACTAGACACCTATGCAATAGCAACTATAATAAATCTCCAAATAAACCTTTCCTACAAACTGTTAGGACCGCTTTTGGGAAACTTAGGAAAATACTAATAAGGGAGAAGCACCTTTCGTTGTTCAGACTTTTGACTTACCATTTGAAGAAAGAAATAGGGTAGCTGTAGGGTGGCTGAGGTTAAAGGCTAAGAAAAGACTAAATTGTGGAATGTAAGGGTCTCTTTTTGGGTCCATAAATCACCCCTTTTGCTGAGAAGGAGGGGCAGAGAAGAAGTTTGAAGTTTGGCTTGGCCCTTTGGGGAGTGGAGAGTGCCAACCCTCTTGAATGATTGGCAACCCAGTTCTGTTTTAGAGAGTCTATAGTGTTATAGTGTGAGTGTGAGTGTTTTGTGTAACTGTTGTTTAGATTAAAGTTTATGTATCTTAGTGTGTAAGAGTCTCCCTTCCCTTGTAACTTATCAGTAATATCAATATCAGTCTCAAGTTATTTCTGTCCCTTGTTGTCTATTTGTATTTTCTGTCTTGTTTTTGGAATTGTTTAGGAGAGGGTCCTAACACAAACATATGCAGGTCCCTAAGATTTCGGCCTGAAGGAATTAAAAGAAAGAACTTCAATAGAAAGAAAATTTAAATCCCATGAAATGTGCTTACCTTGTTTTGGGCTGCTTGTATTTCAATGTGCTTTGCCCGGTGTGCAAACTTCAATGTATTATGTGTTTCTTCAGCACTACTTGATGAAGGAGTTACAGTGCAAATGAGCTGTATTTCAAATGACAACAAAAGAATAAACCAAGAGGATTGGTAGCTTATTTCAAGCTTCTCAGCCACAGATTGATATCATGTCATGAAATTATTTTTCACAAAGAAATCCATGCATGTTCATGTCTGCAAATTTATACACAGGGGAAGCCTTACAGAGACACGCCCATGACCACTGAGTGAATACTGTAGTAATCTGGTCAACTTGGAGTCCCTATAAGGTATGTGACTAGCTCTACCTTCAGTCAATTTCGAAATAACCTGCACAACAATAATGACATTTTTAAAGCCAATATTCAAGTTATGGAACATAGTAAACTCAGTTAAACTCAGGTACAAATATATCTATTATCAATCATTTAATGATAAAATATAAAGGCATCAGCATGTCATGTGCAGCTTAATTACTTAGCCTTGTTCATATAATTTACTTGTTGCGAGCTTTGTAACACAGTGCTATAGACAAAGAACTTTAGAGCAATGACAGAAAATAAGGAGGATAAGACAAGATATATTAGTGTGCAAAAGAGAAAGTGTTCCAACTTCAATATTTCAAAAAATAAGAAACTCAACGTTGTGTTTACAGAATATTAGTAGTAGTAGTTGCAGTAGTCAAGGAATAAAATGTATTAGTTCATGAGTAACTAATCAGAGGTAGTTAATTAATAACTACTCAGATGATGTACATGGTGGCTGCGCATCTACTTGGAAACAACTAACCAACCACTCCAAGCTATATAAGAGGGTGATTGGTGAGTGTGTGGGGGGATTATGAATGATGAATAAGAGTTAACTGGTGAACATACCAGATTTGAAATACCACTATAACACGTCTAACCAATTCAACAGTATAATTCACTGCAAAACAGGGTCCCATAAATAAAAAGATAGGGGCTTGGAAATGAAATTATAGCAGAAAATTTCCAGGCTCCAGCCAGTCATGTATAAGTTATTGATTAAAAGAAATACATCGCTAGCAACAAATAAAAGAGTGAGAAATCATTAGACTTGGCTAACGACGAAGTTTGAGGCCTCACAGTGCCGAGAGTTAGCAGACTCTTATTGATATAAGATCCTTCTCTCCTTCTCATTCCAGTTGTTTCAGCCTTTGAGCTCTCAGAACCTGCCAGATCGATGAGGTTCTGCATGTATAAGTAAAAGATTAAAAACAATGTAAGAAACAACAGACAAATGACAAGCATTCACATAACATGTGCAAGCAAATGAAGTGCAACCAAAAAGTGATAAAGCAGTGTTCAATAATTACCAGTTGTGACAGTGTTACAGCTTCTCCTTCACTATGTTCACCACATGGACTGCTCTCGACAGTCTGTTACAATATATCATAGAATTACAATTCATATGAATGAAGTGGTATTTTAGATATGCAAATGGGTAGCAAGAGGTATTCAAAGCAACTTAAAGGTTACATGCTGATGCTGAAAGGGCATAATATAAAATCCCTGTCAATCAATTTAAACAAGACCAATCTTCCTTTAAGGTCCGGCAAACCCACCAGGGTAAATATGGTATGGCTCCTGCTGCTAAGTATGTTGAAGTTTGTGGACCCAACATGTCTATGCTCTGTTAGCAAATAAAAATGGCATGGTAAGCAAGAAAGGAACACATAAAATGACAAAACTCAGCAGTGTTTTATCGAGTAGAATTGTAGAACACAAGTATCATCATTAGTGAAACAAGCAAAATAGATGAATTAGTTTTGACCAACAACTCAACAATAACATTATATATGCAACTACTTTGAAGAGGATCAAAACACATCTTACTTAATATGCTTACTCTTTTTCGATGTAAAACCTTCTTCCCAAAAAAATCCAAAGTAAAACTAAGGAGATATGTGAGGAAGGTTGTGTTTTCTACCAGGCTCCTTAAAACAAAACTCCATATTTGAATTACTTAAACAGCACCTATTGATAACTCAAGACAACAGGACCAAATTTTTATCGTACATACAAACAGATTAACTTAGGTAATTCCCGAGATTTTAACTCCCAAGAAAGAATCAATTCAAAAGGATGACAAAAAATTATTGACAATAAAACAGAACTAGTTGATCCATTACCTTCACCGGCTGCTATAAGGGAAAGCGCGTGAGCAGGCGAAAGAACCACCTCTTCCTTTATTCCCTCAACAAAGGTGCCCTGCATGTCAATCAAGCTATTATTGAGCAACCTTTTCTTCAAACAATAGCTATTTAGAAAACTAAAAATACGCATTTTGGAAACCACATGTCAGACCTTTTTTTTTAATATAAGCGGTAAGCTAATAAAGCTTGAGAAAGTAGCCAATTACAAACCAAAAAACAAGGAACAGATTAGACTAGACTACGTCTATCCTCCCTGAACAAAGCCATGCATCCAGGGGAAGTTTCCAGAACCAACACATGTAAGACTTTTGATTAACATAAATTGCAATATATATTCTACTCCATTAATTTCATTGAATAAAAAATTGTCCCAGAATTAAAAAAAAGAAAAGAACAAAAGACAACATTAAGTTGCACCCAAAAAAAATCTACAAAATCAGACTTGTTAAATAATATAAATATCATTTTGTGTCTAGGTTTTTTCTTCTTTCACTAGGTTTAAAAACTAATAGCTGTTATCTCCAAAGTTCATAAGACTGATTTTTTAACAACAAAATAGAAGAATTGTTGAACATCACATGGGCCATAAGCTGGAGTCAATTTTCATCCATAAAATCAATTACGCTTTCCCTTTTCAAAAAGTCACAAGCTGTGATAATTTATGGAACCAGCAGTTGTACAAAATGAAAGGCCTCATCAGCAGAGGCAGAACAACCATTGACTACAATATTTGTCCCCCCATATCATATCCATGCTTGAGTTATCAACCTCAAGGACTGGGTATAAAAATATGCCAGATCAACCAGCAACTAATCAATTTTTTGAGCGGTTGGGGATAATGTGAAAACCCAACTTCATTCAAATCTAATTGAAGATAAGTTTTTACCTTGGCAGGAACTATGGACAAGAATGCCACAAAGACCAAATCTCACTATGTTATAATCAGCTAAAAGGTTGCCTTATAGGGGCCATGTACGAGCTTGGCACAAGTGATAATGTATCATGAACTCAATGTTAACAACACACCAATTACAGAAGAATAAGGAGGGCCTAAAATAGACTCAATCTTTTTACAACTATCCCCATAACCATGCCCAAGAGTGCCAACACCAAGTTATAAGTAGCATGTTTTGCCAAATTCAGCTATCTTATTTAAAGTCATCACCTACTTTTTTTAGCAGTCTCTAACGAAAGGACAAAAGGAAATGGAGATTCAAAAAAAATTTACCGGGCGAATAACAAATTCAGAAAAGATCTAGTGCTTTAATACCAAAATTATGGTGAAGCAGTTAACATGACAGAAAGAAAGCAAGCTACTGATAATGTAATGCACACTAATCAGTGCATGTGCTCAATGTCCATGATGCTGCATAACACATCAGTGTCTTAAATTGAAGATACATGTTGTATAGGTTAATCTACATTTCACTTCGTTCAATGAACTTGACCATCAAAATTAAATTTGCATAAAGTAAGCGGAAAAAGTCATCACATCCAACCTTTATTTCTAAATAGTTTTGTACAATAAAGATAAATCATATGAGAAAAAGGGTAAGAAAATTCAAATCAGCACCTGAGCATCCTCTCTGATTCTTAAGTTCTGTCCAGCTGGATTCAGTAAGTCATTAACCACCTGGAAGGGGACAAAAATTAAAGGACAGTAAAGACATTGAAAAGTAAAGCATTGATCAGATATCAATTTGTGCTGAACAGTTAGGTTTGTGAATAACAATATTTACATTATTAGAGCAAAAAGAAGTGCACCTCATTGTAGATCTCCAAGTATGAAACTCGAAGAAGAAACTCTCGTTTTGGAGTCTGAAGTGCAAAAACAGTAGACATAGTAATTTCTACCATAAGAAAGACAGGAAACAGAGGAAACAGATAGCTAATATTTAATTTACCTCTTGGATAATGCTAAATGCATCCTTCACAGCAAGAGGTATAATTCCAGGAGACCTTTGATCACCCTACAATTGTGGACCCCATGAGTAGCATAAAAGCAAAACAAATAAAATGAAGACTGATAAATCAAATATGGTCTCACATGCATTGTATGAGTCTTTCCACTGCTTGTTACCCCATATGCAAATATTGTCCCTGTGAAGACAAAAAAAAAAGGAATTTATATACAAGTTATCCAACATGCCAGATCTACAAACAACCAAGAATTTGTATACTGTAATTTTCAACGAGCATTGACACCCAACAAATAGCTCATAGGCTATCTCATTTTACAGTAAATCACATGATAACTTCTAACCTAATTAGTTGATGTGGGACTTTTCAGCTTTGTATTATTTCAAAACATACATTCATAACCCAACTACATTAAGAAGGAAAAAGAAAAACTAACTTTCTGGCAGCGAACATATATTTTGAAGTTCAACCATATGAATAGCTAGAGAGTATATAGTTAATATGTCACATACCATTGACACCCTCCATAGCACCATTAACAATATGCTGAGCAGCAACATCATAGACATGACGTGTTGTGGTTGTAGGACCAAAGACACGATCTGGAAACAAGAAACAGAAAAATAAATGAGTTATATATAACTGAAATGAAAAAGAACATTTCATGACATTGAATTGTACGTAAAAATAAATATAGACAATAAGACTCCATTCTTAAATGTCATACTTTACCATATGCATATCCTATGGATGGATTATACTCATTTCGCACAATAGTTTCTCCATCAGCGTACCATGCAATCTCCTCTCCTTGACGTATTTCTCTTGGACTGTCCCAGACGTAGACCCAGTCAACTTAACAGCTGTAAGTAGATTGAAATCTAAGGATAACAGATAGTTTAGAAATGCAGCACTCACTTCAGGGGGCGAAATCGGACTGTCACTGTCACATTTTCTTTTGCTCTTTCTGCATCTAAAGGCATACTTTCTGAGTAAAAATACTGTGGCTTACTTCGAGCTGATGAAGATGCTGGCGAGCTGAGACCATCAATGGTGGTTTCCAAAAATTGTTTTGACGATGATGTAGTGGAAGATGATGGGGAATTGGCAGCTCTGGAATTGTTCAATCCTAATTTTTTTGATTTTGCACCATGTTTTGATGCCATTGCCGTTTCCAGTCAAGCCTTCAATACAACAAAGAGGAGGGAGAATTTTGAGAGGTTTTGATTTAGCATCATCAAATGCCGATTTTTATCAATCTAATAAAATTTAAATATCATTATTAAAAGGCAAAAAAAAAAAAAAAAGTCAAGAGAAGCAAACGGACCGGACTGAGCTTACTTGAATTATTAAGCTTCCATGAGGCATCGCGCTACATTACACATATAGAAGAAAACAGAAAAAACGGTATACGGAAGCCATAATCTATCATTCTAATCTCTAATTTAAACCCGAAATCTAAAGGAAAAAGGTGTAGAACGTGTATTGCTTGGGTCAATCAGTCCATACATGCTATAGAACGAAGAATGCCGGAACCAGAGAAGGTCGCTACCGGAATGAGCTCCACTCTCAAGAAATTTTGCTTTACTTCTTCAGGAAGGGCAAAATACGAAGGAGAAAATAAACAAATTAACTTCGATTGCCCCAAATATATTATAATCCTCTTTTTCCCAGGAAACAAAAAAGGGCGCTAGAGATAAGAAAGAAAAATCACCTTGAAAAAATCAGAGAGACATTGGAGAGGTGTGGAAGAGCAGAGAGAGATCCTGTTGGAAGGTAGAGACAGATCGGGGAAAGAGAAAGAGAGTGAAGGGGAGTAACCGAGGGAGTGAGTCAGACTAAGAGGATGAGGAAAAAGAGCATCGTCAGATGGCATGCATCAACAAGAAGATGGGGATTTGGTGAATTATGAAAGGTAACAGTAGAGTTTCAAGTTTCAACTTTCAACTTTCAAGTTTGAGAGGTTGGAGAGCTGCCTTCCCTTTGAAGCGATGCCCCTCATCAATGCACGACCTCGTTGTCAATCCAGACTGACTTTTCGAAGGTAAGGCGTGTTTAATTTAAGATTATGAGCACGATTAAGAAGAAACTAAAGAATCGAGGATGATTGAAAGGGGAAGGTAAGAAAGTCAGAAAGCGGTATTACTTATTTCTAACGGAGATGAGAGAGAAGGAAGGAAAGAAAAAGAAAGCAGTGATGGATAGAAAGAAAGACACCACTGGTGGGTCTCTTCTGTAAAACTTTTCCACGATTCTCACTCATCTTTCTCTCTCAACCTTTTAGCTGCAGAGGCGGGAGTGAGCTGTCACGAGAAGTGCGTGCGACAAGTTACGACCAAAAGACGTTGGTAATTACTCTGGCTGAACCAATCACACTCCGCGACGTGTCAAACCAGACGAATTAAGCGCCTTTTTACTAAGAAACAAGGTTTTCGTTTGGGAAAACAAGTTGATGGATGCTCTTGTTGAATAGAGCCGTCCAAATCTTCTGAAGACTGTCAAAACTTGGAGGGAATCAGACTGCAGCTAAACGTCTCGTAGAATCTCCTGTAACGCATATTTTAAATTTGTGGGTAACCGAGGACCACCCTGCGAACGCTCAAATAAACTGAACAATGTTTATCACCAAAAGAAGTGTTAAAATACATTTGGCTGTATTTTTCCTATAACACTTATATTATAAATTAATTTGCAGTTGATTCAGCTTTTTAAAATATTCTTTTTAGTAACGCTGAGTATCACGATTTTATTTTTTGAGTATTTTTCTCTATATTAATAAATACATTGAACTTTATTAACAAAATATTTTAGAATATTATAATGCATAAAAAATTATTATAAAATAGTTTAGGATATTAAATATTATTAAGAAAATATTTTATGGTGATGAATGAATCACAATTAATTTAAGATATTAAGTAATAATAATAAATATTAAAAATATTAAAAATTAGTGATTGATTTAATATATGATACATATCAATAGATCATGACATAAATTCCATGCGTTAACTTAGTACTCTTTATGTGTTCCTCGTGTCCTTGATATAATATTAAATTTAAAAGTTGATGTTAATATTAAATATAAATTATTTTTTTATATTTATTAATTATTTTAAATTATCGCTATCTATACTCCCTTAATAATAATCAAGTAAGAGGGGAGTTAAAGGATTAAAAAAATTTAGCAGGGTATTTTATAAAAAATATGTCATATTAATTAACTTTCTTAATCTAATCAAATTAGTTAAGTATATCCTATATTAATGATAAAAGGAGTTTTTTTATTTTTGTGTAAAAATAAAAAGAAAAATCTTAAATAAATCTAGCTAAAATACTAAAATTTAAATTTATATATGTTTAACAAATTTCTAATCAGTGGCCTAACAAATGGAACGGGTTTTTTAACCAATTAGATAATTAAATATTTAGCAATTTTTTAAAATTTTATTATTAAGTATTTAGATAATCGATTAATTTAAATCGATGCTTTATAATTATTATACTTCTCCTTAGACGTGTTTTTAAATAATGTGAGAATCGAACTTTAATTATTCTATTTTATAATCTAATTGATTTACTATTATACCAATTACCTTAGTTGTGGAACGGGTTGTTTAAAAGTGTTGAATTTTTTAATGTTTCATCCAACTCTCATCAGTGGGTGGCAAGAATATTCCGGTCTATACGTGCTAAGTGCTAACATTACAAGTAACAAAACAAACTGATAATAATTTAAAAGAAAAAGAAAAACATCTCCCGTGAAATTTTACGGGACCCAGACAGACAGGCGGGACTACTAATTTTCAGCCAATGAGCAAACATGTGGTGGGACCTTTCATGTCAACACGAACGCATTATTTTTTTGGGTCAGACTCAAATGGAATCGTTTTTTCTTAATATAAAATTTAATTAATTAATTTTAAAAAAATAAATAAAATTAAATAAATTATTTAATTATAATATATATTAAATATTATTAAATTATATATTAATTTATATATCTGAAAAATTAGTTTTAAAAAATACGATAAATATAAATATTTTAAAATAATTTTTTAATTTCTTTAATCTTATCAAATTAATCAACTAAATATTATATTAAGGAATAGATATAACATCTTGTTTCTCACAATAAGACCCATTTCAATCTTAAATATAAGATTTTATTTATAGTATAAATTATACTGTAATTAAAATTTATACTACAAACGAAATTTTATATTTAAAAAGTGATTATTATATTTACCTCTAAACAAATTATTTTGCCTAAAATTTTTATATGTATCTTTAATCTTTGCATGTAGTAAATATTTTTCAGATATATTGAATATATGACTTAGGAATTAATGTCGCACCACTGATAATTTAGTTTTATCTATCATCAAGATTTATGCTATAAATATACGAATTTTGTTAGTTTATTAGTTCATAAATTTATGTCATATATTTAAGATTAGAGATATTAGAGAGGTTAATATCAACATGAGAGGGAAAGAGATAATGTGAAACTGCAAGTTACCAACCCATACATACGCATGATATTCCATTATCATTATATTAATTCTATGAAGAAATCAAATTTACGGCTGTATGGAATGAAATTTATTAACATTTTGACGATTGTCAACTAAACGTGTCTGCTGGCCAAAAACACAAACAACGAACATGCGTCTTAATCAGTGAATCCCCATAACACACCAAAACGAGGAATTACGAAACCACGGAAACCAATCAACTGAAGGGAAAGAAGTGACGACAAAGCGACCCTTGATTTCTTTTAATTTCGTGAGTAATTAATATGAAACGGACCAGTGCCATGGGAAGATTCTTAATTACTCTCTTATTCCCTTCTTTCAAAGCATCAAAATTCCACCACCTTTAGAGAAGTCCCCACTCTCCACAACGTACGCTTCAACCACCTCTTTGTTTGTCCATCAGCAGCAACAACGAACAAGAAGAACACAGACAATCACCTGTCGTAAACACGCACCCATGCACACACGGTAATGCTAAGTCAGGCAATGAATTATCCTTCAACCTTGATGTGTTTTTGAATGAAAGAAGTCCATGGTCTGAAATGATAAGTAGGATCGAACTTGTGATCTTCTACTTTTAAAGAAAGCTATGAGGATGATAATGTCACGGACACCCTCCGACATTAAGTTGTTGACAACTATTGACTACAACTAATTGTGGAGCATGTGTGAACAGTATTATAACTAATGCATAAAGCCACCCCTTCCTGTTATGATCTTATCTACCAAACAAGTGCTTACCATAATTCGTGGGAGTGAAAATGAAATGATTTGGAGAATGGAGGAAGCAACATAAGAAAGAGAAGATGATTGGAAAGGGACCCACATGTAGCTACCTGTTGGGAAAGTATTGTCAGAACTGTTAACCTTGGAGTTTGGCACATTTCCTGTTTTTACGTATACTATTGTTGAGATGCATATCATGACTAGTGCAAGTTTTGTACCTTATTATCCTCATGGAACAAAGATCATGAAACGTGCATATTAAATGACGCAATGACAAAATGTTGGAACTTCGATAGGAATGTTTTGAACCCCCCACCAAACACCCCAAACAAAAAAATGGTGGGTGAGATAAATACCCATGCACACAGTTTTTTCAGCATAATGAAGCCATTAAGTAATGCTTTAGCATATAATAACATAGAACTTATGATCAAACATATATCGAATAGTAGGTCATTTTATAACCCTATCCTCTCTTTAATATGGGAAAGCAACAAAGGGAAGCTTCTTATGAAAGAACAACGTAACAATCAGGCAACAAGAGTAGAGCATACCAACAAAACATTATATATGTGATACGTACGTACGTACAGCCACAAGGATAACGATCGATATTGAGAAAAATAACGTAACAATATAATATTGCTGATTCCAGAAAGAGAGTTTGTGGAACCACAAGGAATATTGAGAAATCATGCTTATATATATATGGGAGAAGGTAGAAAATAAAGGTGCGATAATTGCATGCTAACCAGAGCCAACCACTCCCTCGTGTATGGCATCTGTGACTCTGTGTGTACTTTAAGCCATCTATATTATCATCACAAGGGGACCCCCCCTCATATGATTTCTCATTATTAGTTTTCATCAACTGCAATTATGGAATCCAATTTCAACCTGTCTACCTCTCTCATCAGTTCAAGCACTAATATTTATAGGTCAAGAGGCACCATATTAATTATTCCTCCGGTACTAAATATAAAATATAATTTATAATATAATCATAATATAAATTAAGTTTTATATTTAAGATAACAATAGTACATTAAATTAGTTGGTTGTTCTTTATCTTCAATAACATTATTGACGTACGTACGTCCTTTTTTTTTTTTCTGGCTATGAGGATTTCACTCATGTTCCCGTAGAAATATATCAATTCCCCTGTAATGAAAAATTAAATATAATCAATTCCTATGAACTTTGTTTTCTTCTTCGGAATCACACACACCTATCTATCATATGGTAAGTTTGACCAAAACAATCATCCTTCCATATTATAGGTATAACAGACGGAAAATATTCTAATTTCCTATACTCAATTCTGTAAAAAACTTTTTCCCTGACCTTGTATTTGGATGGGAAGAAAATTAGAGAGAACAAAATAATAAAAAAAACTCTTAAAAATAATATTTTTTTTACTATTTTTAAAAATATTTCTTCCCCATATTTTTTCTCACTTTTTCTCCGTCCAAACATAGCTAAAAGAAGTTGAAGAGATACATGAAAAAATAAATTACTCATCCATACAAGAGTTGTTATGCACATGTTTAGTTTAGACTTGTCCAGGATAATGTTATATTATTATAACCAACACGGTGGTAGTTAAGGTGGTAACCGGCTTCATCTCATAAAAAAGAGAATATAAATTTAAATTATGAAAAGTGTATTTATTATGAGAGATAAAAAATCCTTTGTACTCCATGCCTCAGATGGATATGATACTCTTCATTGAAAAAAAGTTATATTATTAGAGTCAGAAATTTATGTCTGATAAAATATTCATAAATTGGTTGCGCTTAGAAATTCTCACATTTTGTGTCATTTTAAACATTATACAGTTGCACCTGCAGTCTTCCCCAGCATATAAAATGCCACACAGTATGCATTGTGCTTTGCACAGTGAAGCATGAAGGGCAGTGATGATAAATTAATGCTGTTCCTTCTGGATGATTACGACACCAACGTTAATAAAATTAGATTTTTCAACTAATCTCTCTCGTGGTTAATGGCTTTTATGTCATGAGGCATAAGCACAGTGAGATTCCATGTTGTTGGGGGTAACGTATTAAGAAATGTCTAATTAGTTTAAGAGAATAAGGAAGGCCATGTGACAACGAGGGAACGGTCTGACTTGTGCCCGCTCGCCCCGTATCTGCTGGTCGTTGAAAGGGATTGGATTGACTTTAGGTCGCTCCCAATTGGCTGCAACCAGGTTTGTTGAAGTGGTTCTCGCTTATTATTATTATTATTATTAAAACATTAGTAATATTTTCTTTTCATTAAAAAAAATAACAACGCATCTAAAACCATTATCACAATAACTGTTCTAAAATTTGTACTAAAGAGAATTTTGCTCGGAACTTTTCTATGTTATTTGTAACCGTGCAGTTTAACACCGCGGTCTTATTATTAAAAAAATATTAACTTAACAAGGGGAGATTTAAATATATATACTTATCTCATTCTTAATATAACATATTTAACTAATTTAATTAGATTAAAAAATTAACTAATATGACATTTTTCTAAAAATACTCTAATAATTTTAACTCCCTCCTTTATTTCCTTATTTAATTATTGTTAAGAGAATATTACTAAGAATAATTTTAAAAAAATTAATAAATATATAAAATATATCTTATATTTAAGACTAAGATCAACTTTAAATTAACTCATATATTAAGATCTGAAGTATATAAAAACAACCTCCTAATCCAATGCCCTCGTTTGCATTTTCTAATTTCTCAAAGACGCAATTTTCTTTTTCGAGACCACATATAGCACGGGGGGGAATTTTGTTTTGAAAGTAAAACAGTGGAATCAAACCTCCTTCCCTTGTTTTTCTTTCAATATAATATTGTTTTGAAAGAATCTTTCTTAATAATTTTTGCTCAACAGTCATCGTGCTATGCCAGGTGTCTCCACAAGAACGAAAATGTTATACCAACTGCCTGCAGCCTGATTATAAACATACATTACGGTTATTAACAACTAAAGACAGGATTTTTTTTAATAATCATAATAGCGAAGACGACGTTGATGAATGTTGATCATCAAAATTGTCTAGTAGTATTTGCCACAAATTGAGCGCCATTATCACATGAACAAACTTTGGGCAGCTTTAAGATACATTGGACCTGAAGAGGGGGACTCAACAACAACGGCCAAGAGTGGCGGTATTCCTCTAACAACAACAATAAACTTTATCCTAGATAGGATCGGCTACACAACTGTATTCCTCCATAACTATAATTTATCCCAAGAAAACTATTCAAGCAGAAACAGTGCTTACGTCATTAAGAATGCGGTAGTATCTATTATGCTCTGAAGTGTGTTTGAACCCAGGAAGGAAATCCGAGAGGAATCTGAGAACTGCAGCTAAATGTTGGGGGTCCTTGGAAACAAATGCTGCTTCTAGGAACAACGATGGCCGGATCGTATCCACCTGAAATTTGGAATTGATTCTAACAATTGTTATCTGAACTTTCAACTTTCAACTCGTACTAACATCACAAACACCAGCCTTTTCTTATTATAATACTCTAAAGACGTCAACAGTTTGAATAGTACATCCTTTCGCCATTATCATCCCCAACCAATTCACCAATAAACTACAGTATTATTTTTACCAGCATCATGATCCTGATAGCTTCATCGCTCATTGTTTTTTGCAAAAGAATCATCTTTTGATTCTTAATTATTTTACAACAAACTTAACCGACGTTCATACACACAAAATCTTTAGAAAATATTCAGTGCGATGAATGAAAAAAGGTCCGACTTATATAACCGTCAAATGGACATGTCCTCTATTTCAAAAATGATTATTTCCTTTCGCGATGAAAAGCACTACCTAACTTAGAATGACAAGATCAGCTGAGAAAAATGGCAGGAATAAAGAAAATTCTAAAGCAAAGAAGCCTGCAAAATTATTAGATTGCTGCAGTAACAGTGTCCACAAACTTTTATTATCGTATCCTCCTTTTAGCATTAAGAGCATCTAATAACTTTATAATCCAGCAATGATTGTGATAGAAATTACCTTGTACTTCCGAGCATATCTTAAGGCTTCCAGGTAGTATCCATCTTGCACCAGCAACAATACATAATCCTGATGTAAACCAAGCTGTCTCAGCATATCCAGCCCTAGCTTCCTAGTTTGGGAATTCTGACGACCAGACTCTAGGAGTTGTAATGCAACTTCCTTAGAGGGCTCCAGAATCTGTAATGAGAGGGTCATGTGTTTGCATCAAGTTAATCATAGGTTAGATGAAGGCCGTTCTCCTCCCTAAGAATAGACAGAAGAATTGCAAACCTTGTCTATGACAAACAACCCAAGTTCTGCATATCGCTCATTACGGGCCAGCAGTTGAATTGTTAAAACATACAGATTTGCGAGGACTCGAACCTTTTCTGCATTAGCACTGCATCAATGAATAGATCAGCATTTGGAAGCTAATTCAAAAGGAACTGGAGGTAAAAGCTATGATCAAGAAAACACAAATGACATATGCAACTTTCATCATTTGAAGCACCTGTTCCAACCGGCCAACTAGATTTGCAGGTTAACCTGAATCTAATTCTTAGCAAAGGTTCAATGGATAATCAAACTAAAACATTTCAGAGTCATGACTTAAAAATTGAAATCACTGGTTTTTAAGTCAGAAAACACAATGCTTTCTATTCTGATATCAGCTTACTAACAAGCTCACTTATTTAAATATTGGAAGAATTAAAGCCTGAAGAAAAATTTCTCTGAACATGCCAGGGTCGACAATTAGCAATGACAACCTCCATTCAAGTCTGATGCACATATAACCAAATTTCACATAAAAGGCTATAGATCTACCAGTAAGAGATTAACAATATAATTAAAAGTAGCATTCAAAGCCAAACCTCCTCTTAAACTAAGTAGTTGCATACCTGTGAAGGAACTCAACAATGACAGTGACCAAGTAAGAAGGATCTCCAACCATTTCTTCATCAACTGGAGCGAAGACAAAGCTGTACATCTCATCAGGTGAAATCGCTGGAGAAGTAAGTTGGGGCTCTTCTTGCCCAGACTGCAAAGAAGATCGTGTAGCATGAGCACTGTGAGCCTGGGTCTCAGGTGTATAGCGCCTTTGATTAGCAGATCTGGCCTCACCCTCAGAATCCAAACTCAAAACAGTTGAAGATTTATTAAGAGATCTACTGTCTACTCTAGCAGCAGACTCATGCATAACAGATTTTCCAAGTACATCTGCTCCCAAAACAGACACATCAGCACCAGACAAAGGGCTAACACCATGTTGTGCACCAGAAGCTGATGTTTTATCTGATTTAGTTCCCCTTAGATGGGGAATGGTTTTAATTGAATGGGAGTAAGCAGTGATTAATACATGTATAGCCTTGGCAACCATAGATACAGGCCTACGCTCTAGAATAAGGGTGCGTATTATACCCAAGCACAATTGTTTGGCCTGGAAGAGTAAAAAACGAGGTCAAGATCTTCAAAAAATCAGAGATCAAATTAGTTAAACCGAATAAATACCAGCATGAATGGTGAATGCTATTAATTTATTAACTAAAATTTAAAGCCACTTAATGCAATATCAATATAACTCACTTCCTTAAGGGCCACTTGGACAAGTAACTTTCTAAAATTGTATTCCTGATGCAGTGCCTCAATATACGATTATCTGGGATTCTAAATTCTTATGTCCAGTAAGAAGATTTTTTGGTATCCAAAACTCCCAAAAAGCACGAAATATGACCACATAAAAATACTGAATATCCAGCAGGATGAATATGAAAGTAATCAACTTTCGCATCTTCCAGTTTTCCAAACAACTTTTCCAGGCCAAGCATATCATCAATTTAACTAAAAGATATAACAATAACAGTAATTCTTAAAAGGTGTCATATGGCAAGTGAGAATCTCAATTACCTATCCACTGTACTCTAATTCTCATAATAACTAACATAATCGATACTACTCTCCATTACCTTGACAGAATACCCATACCATGCCAGGAATTACAGGCTAAAATTGACAGATCATGCTCCAGGAACTTAAAAAATGACTAGAATCCAAATTGCCATAATTGTGAACTAATCTAGCAAATGTTTCTGCATCCCCTAGATATACATCACCAAATAAAGCGGCCAAAATTCCAACAGAAACCTAATAGCTAGGCCACATACTGACTACTGAGTTCAAATGATGAAGGATAACCATTCACAAGTGCTGCAATCCTGAAGAATTATAAAAAGTGAAGCAAAGGAGAAAGTGAAGGGAAAAGATACCTTGTTAGCTTCTAACTTTCGCCTCTGCAAGAACTCTAATACTGATGGAACCTCTGAGCTACTGGCAGAAATTGCCTGTCACATAGGTCAACTTATTAAAGAAAGCGCCCACAAATCATACTGAATCATAAATGGAAATAGACTTGCCTCTAAATCTAACTGGATCTTCCACAATAACTTATTTGCCACATCACATATCAGGTCAGGAACTAGGAAAGACCACGTATTGGCATAGGTGACTGCCCCATGATTACTCACAAGATTAGCATCTGAACCCTCACTTTCTTTACCAGTTGATCGAGATGAAAAAGAATTGGACCTTGGGAGGCCCCTTAACAATAGAGGAAGTGGTGCAGATATAGGAGCGCGAGAATCTGCAAATATATCATATAGTATAACAACCTTTGCATCAACTTGATGAATAAGAAGTACATTGTCCACTGCACTCACAGCGATCCTGCTCGAATAAATTGGCAAAGAACCCTGCACATACCATGAATATCATTTTGTCAAAAGATTCCATATAGTGAAGAATGTTGCAGGTGGCAACTACTGCAATCGTATGAGATGCAGCATAGAGGTGAACCTATAATCTATTATCAGAGCACCAAATTAACAAGCCTTCTACAAAACCAATGAACCATTAAAAAGGAGAAAGAAAATACTAAATATCTAGAAGTATGAGAAAACTATAATGTGGCGATGAACATAATTATTCTGTATAGTCCTGAGTTGCAAGTCTTGAAAAGTATAAAAGCTGATGGCCAAATAAAATTATAAATGTTATGAATAATAATACTATAATTATTATACTGCTAATAATATTAACAAAATTGTCACACAATGTTGCTCCTAATTAATTCTTATCGGGAACTGTCTTAATTTTACTTAAATTTCCTGCTCATTAAATCTTTGACTTCAGGATTTTTAGAACAACCCAAAAACATTCCTCGAAGAAAATTAGCACTTAGTAGTAAAGATATTTAGAACTAGAATTGGAATATTATTTCATGTTCTTTAAGTTTCAGGATTGAGGAATTTTATAGAAATCTACCTGCTGTATCACAGCATCACGGTACAGCCTATATGAATGGAGGAGCATAGCAACTCTATCAAATTGCAGGCAGTATATCCTACCATAACTGTGAAGGATCATAACAAGATAAGGAAAGATGTAGCTGTTAGTTAGGTTAACTATGAATATCTCAGCATGAAGTTATAACTGATACCTACACAGTAACAATATAGATGTCTTCGGCTGCTAAAACAGGCTTACTATTTGCTTCAGATTTGGCCATAGCCATCTCAAACCTCGGCAAGCGGACAATATCTGCAGATGAAATCTAAAGAAATGTACGGTTGCATTAGGCAAATAAAAGAATAGAGGAAGAAAACATAGAGATCCTGTCTAGATATTTTACAATAAGTGAAACTTGCTGATAGTGAATATCCTAACATTCAGGTAAACATAACACTACCTGAAATCCATGAAATGTCTTGCACTGCATTCCGGACGCGAGAAGAACCAAACGACTTTCATGTGTGTAAGCATACCAACTAACATTCAATTTCTTTGTCTCCACTAATTGCAGTGACTTTGACTCAGAATTATATGCATACATGTCTAGTCCACTGGGAAAACAAATAATTGCACTTTAGCATATCTCGGTATAAAAATAACAACAAAACTCTCCTGGAGTTGTAGGTGATTGCAGCAATATGATGTAATTTATTGGAACGTGATACAGGAACTTTTGGCAAGTTTAGAGCATTACAATCCTAGTGGATTAGAGTTTCTTTTTGTATCCTTATGGTGCTCAGCAATAAAATTTGTTACAGCCATCCTTGAGATATGTGAAGAGAGTGGATTAGATGAATTTTTAAATTCCTTCTTATACATCCCTCCTTTACAATATCAGAATATCATATCCTCATTATAGTACTTACTCTTTCTTATTCTCTAAAAATATTTTTAAGAAAACAAAAGAAAAGGGGGGGAGGGGATTACAAAGGAGAAAAATCAACCAAAAATGAAGATAACGCCATAGCAGTTTAGTAGTCACTGCAAGTAATTTAAGCATTTTAAATATATATTCATTGGTTGTGAATTTAGTGTGTAAAACACTACTATTGTATTCATCATGCCTTTTTTCCCGAAAAATCATTTATTAATTTAAGACAAATTCCAGGATATATGCAATACGAGTTAAAAGCTTCAGATGGAGGCCAAACTGCAAAAGATTTATTAAGCAGAAAATAACCCCAAAAAAATCAATTCCAGAGCAGGAATAAATCACCCAAGAGCACAAATAAATAGAGAATGAGAATCAACTTATTTAGTCCAGAAAGGAATTTTTTTTTTCTTGAATGGAGATTCTTTCAAACCTGAATATCTTAAAAAAGGAAATTTAGTATACCTAGTCTTTACAAGAACAATATCACAGATATGACTATCTGTCCAAAAAAATCCAAGTATGCTTTCAGATTCTGGCCTGCAAGTATGAGTAAATGCTTCCCCAGTCTCTCTATTCCAAAATTGTATCGCATGATCTGACCTTAGGATTGCTATGACCTTCGCATCTAAGGAATACCGAATAGATATGATGGGGCCTTCACTTATTGAATCAATGGTGGGACCAACATGAGGATCAAAGGGAACAACTTTCCAAGAGAAGACCTAAACATAAGAAATAAAAATCCACATTATATGACTCAAATCTCAAAACCTTAACAAGAAAATATATTATATAAAATCTGTAAGAAACCACACTATTCGTGTAAATCATATCAAATTCCATACAAAGCAATGGTCCACAATTTAGTTACAAATAATTTTGATTTTTGAAAGAAGTTTAACCGCGTAATGTACAGTTTCTGCATCAAGTTTACTTTTTTAAAAAAAATCAAATTACCTGATCAGATGTTGGGGAAAGTAGAAGTTTATTTCCGTCATCATAAAACAAACCCTTTGATCCAGGATTGTTGCACTGTAATGGCGGATACTGAATATAAGCATGTGAAAGACCCCCAGATCCACTCAAATCTATGTAAGGCTTTGAACTTGATGCTTTCCCAGACATGTTTTTAAGCCCTGTTTACCTGTTGAACGAATTTGGCAGAATAAGACGAAAATCTTCCACAAAGATTTAAAAATGATTTACATTAGACAGTAAAAGATTTCTGAAAAAAATTTCATAAAGAATTACTACAATACACTTAATAAGAGCTGAAAGAGAAACCTTTACCTACAAAAGTTGATGTTCCTTCCTGTAAATTATTAGGTGAAAAATTCTTTTCTGCAAACTTCTCTTAGTAGCTTCCAAGCTTTGTTGTTTGCTTATTCAATGACCCAAAACAAGGACAAACAACTGGTGAACTGCTAAACCTTCTTTTTGAGCTGTTTAGATCAACATTTATTGATAAGTAATATATATTAAGCAAAATAACAAAGAGATGTAACAGTTCCACAACAAATATAAGATCTCAGACTTCAACAGTAGACCGGAAGAAGAATACAAAGTTTACGGTCAGAAAACAGAGACTCAGAAAAGACCTTCCAATAAGAAAGGATGATCCTGATCATGAATGAACAGAATAAAGTTCATGAAAGTTTCTCTTTAGTAATTCCAAAGGAGATGTTTCCTATTTAAATGCCACCCTGAATTAAAGTATAAGGAATGCCAATAAAATTACAGTACCACATTCTGCATGCAACTTTTTAACGCCAGAAATTCCTTGGCACACATATCACGCTCAATCTCTGGAACTCTTGTTGCAACACAGCTCCCATATTCTTTCGCCTGATTGGTGGAATTTAACCGAATTAATTAATAAACAAATGGGAAGAATAACAATCCAAAGAGAAAAAACCAACGCCTATTGAACAGCCTGTCCCCTCCCCTCCCAATAACAATCCTTGAGCATAACATGACAAAATTACTTTGTTAAAGGCTTAATTAGTCAAACACCCATATGTTTCAAGAACTTTGTCCCACAGAAGATTTATGATTTATCAATTCTCTAGACGCTGAAACGCCTGCATCAAAATTTCCATGTTCCAGAGTGATGCCATTTATAGGTTATACGAGCAATCACTTTATATAACCATGAAAATAAAAAGACAACTCAATTCGAGATAAAAACCAAACCTGAGATGCGCAATTTACTAAAATACGCTGGAAAATAGTAGTGTTCTTTTCCTTCATGTCCACAATGCTGCAAAATGCACATAAATAGAGAAAACAATTATTTACTTTTTAATAGGGAGAGATAGAGGGCACAACTTTTAACAAGCAATAAATTTTCCTTGATCAAGCTTCTTTCATATGAATAACTAGAAGATTTTATTTTTCTCATAGAATCAGTAAAATCACAAGACATGTTATCATAGAAACTTCCTAACAATTGAAAACCTAAACATCACGGATAATTAGTCACTATATATAATCAAGAGTCAATCTTCAGCAAGAGTTCTGAGAAATAAACTGCAATAAATATTAAGTTTATATTCAGACGTAAAATGGAAAATAATTTTCACCAACAAAAAAGCCTTAAATCCATATAATTGCACGGCCAAGCACGTGAAATGCAACAAAAATCAGGGCAAAAATTATTTGATCACTGTCAAAGAAGGCTCAGTTGGCAAAGTCGAAGGACCATATGATGCAAATAATAATCCATCCGAAACTTATACAAGCATTTATTCAGATAAACACTGAGAGTGCTGAAGGAATACTGTTTAAATTGATTAATTGCTTATATTAAAAAAAAAAGTGAAACACAGAATTCGTCTCAATGCATCATCCCAATAAACCTAAATTTTCCTTAAATAAGATGTAAGCCCTCTTACGAACTCCACCTTCGGTTTCCACATAGCCGAGAAAAGAAATTCTTTAGTCCTTAACAGATACGGAAAGCAATTATCAAATTCGAATGCGAAGAAAGGAGTGAAAGGGGAAATAGGCTATTAAAGAGGAAAGATGAGACACCTCATAAATCGGCCATCGTGGTCAAGTCACAACTATCGCGGCGAACACTTCTTTTCCTGATGGAATCAAACCTCTGCTGCAACTGGAAATCCCGACGCACTCAACTAACAGTCACCGTTACTTGTGGAAGGATCGGCGGTATTTTTTTTACCCTCCGGAATTTTTTTTTTTTACCTCTGGAATTGTTTCATGAGTTGGACCTTCGTCTTCTGTGGGCTGGGCTCCTCGGGGCCGGATTACGGATTCGGCATTCTCGTCAGGAGTTCGACTAAAGGCGGTTAGGGTTTGCCACAGACGAGGGTCAGTTTTATATGGGACGGGCTTCTTTCAATTGAGATGTCCAATTTTTTATTAGATCTTCGTCTGACGTCATCGTTTCCCTTGTAACACGAGTAGATGTTTTTATTCTGCAATTCCTTCAGGCTTTAAATGGATTTATTTTTTTATGAGTTAAATGGATTTATTTTTTTATGAGTTAAATGGATTTATTTTAGTCTATAATATAAAAATCTCTTTTTTTTTCTTCCATCTTTATTCTTTTTTTCAGACTATCCCTGTAATTAAATTATTGTATGATGTAAAAGCTATGTTAATAATACTTAAACATAAATGATTAAAATGACGGTATTTGAAAAAAAATTAACATATATTTTTTATAAATAATTAATTTATTTAATATATATAAATTAGTTAATTAACTAGTTCCAATGTTTAGTACGGGAGTAGATTTTTTTCTGAAATTATACTCATTTTTATAAGATTTAAATTCAATTTTATTGAAATATGTGAAAAAATTGGATGAAAAACGAAGTTACGTTACAAGCAAAACGGAACATTAAAAAAAAAAAAATCATGCTACAGTTTGATAAGAGTCGGGATGTTACGTTGATGACTTAAGAGTAATTTTATATTTGTCCTTGCCTTTGTGACAAAAATGCTCTCGTCTGTATATATACCAGAGTTTAATATATATAAATACAGCAGACAGACAGGCAGACACAGATAGATGATTACTGTCGTTGAGAAGTTTTAAATTACGGGCTTGTTTGGTTTCAATTGAAACCATAATTTTAAAAAAAAAAGTAGGCAAAATTTTAGTTAAATTTTTTTTTAAAATAAACAGTCATATTTATCTAAAAAAGCTTCTGAACTAAACTATGATTTAAAACTATAGTTTCAGATAAGCTGATCAGAGTAACTTTTGAAATGGTAAAAAAACTTTTGAACTACATAATTACTATTGTACCCTTACTTTTTCTCATACTCTCTTTTCTCTATCTCTCATCTCTCCTCTATCTTTTCTACTATCTCTCGTCTCTCTTATATTTTCTTCACTATCTCTCCTCTCTCTTTTTTATCATCTCCTCTCTCATAATTTTAATAAAATTATACTATTTTTAGTAATTTTTTAATTACAAAAATCCTTCTAATAATAATTATTCAAACATTCATTTATCCAGAATTTTTTTTTTCATAAACTATTTTCTAAAAATCTTTTTCTAAAAGTTACCTAAAATCTTTTTTTGTTATGAGTTCATTCTTTAAAATCTATCCAAATACGTACAACTTATTTGACATGACCCCGGTTACAGCTATTAAGGAGGTAAATGCATATAAGACCATGTATATTTTACAACATAATACACATGTCTTGTCTATATTGATTTTTTTAATTAACAGTGTTCCTAACTAATTATAAAAATATTTTAAAAAAGTACTTGTAATTGACTTTTTTATAACTTACATAGAATAATTAATTGGAACTTATAAAAAATCAGAGATGAGGTCATGTATAAGATGCGAGCCATTATATATGCACTTTCTATACAAAACGAATCTAGAGATGACGTCTTAGTTTCAAATTCATAATAAAAATATATCTTGGTTTGATGATCTATGAAAGACTCACAAGGTGTGACTTGCATAGAACAATTTCCCAAAACTCGCCATATTTTTTTAATAGATTATTATATTCTGCTATTCCTTCCGGCTTTAAATAGAATTATTTTATTCTAGAATATAAAATTTTAATTTTTGTTGCCTTTCGTCTTTATTATTTTATTACCAAATCCTATTAGTAGATATTTAATTTTATGATTCTTAATTCTCAACATTTGTGTTTTATTAGGAATAGGGCTATGCAAGAAGCCTAGGGTCCGATGAGCCCACCTGAGCCCGCACAAAAAATACCCTACCCAACCCGATAAAAAATGGCCTAATATAAAATAAATAATTTCGGGCATAACCAATATTCGGGCAGGGCGGGGCATCGAGCAGAGGTTGCTACCCTACCCATTTGGTCCTGCCCAGTTAGTTATATTTTTATATATCAAAATTTATAAATTACAGTATTTCACATGGAACAAATATAATAGACACTGTTGACTAAAGGGAATTTTATAAATATGAGTTCAAAATTTATAACTAAACTATTTTTTTTAAAACCGTGCTAACTGTCATATTTTTTTTATATGCTTCATCTTTGTTAATTTTGGGGAGATTTATACAAAGTTATAATTGTAAACTATTTAGATTTCAAAGCTTTTTTTTATATGTAATGGATTTTAAAATTTTAATTACTATCTTTTTGTTACATTATTCTTAGCGGATTATATATATTATTTAACTATTGAAGACATATGGATATAATATTATTTCAGAAGTTCATAATTGCAGTTTTTTTATATAATATGAGCAGGGCATCACGACTTGGGCATGCCCACCCCGCCCATACCCAGTCCACCCATGCTCAGCCTGAAATAGTTAGGACTTTTACCGAGTAGGGCCGGGTATCGGGCTGCAAAATGTAACCCATATTTTTTTAGAAACTTAGAGGAATCTAGTGGGACATTATACTACTAGATCAACTCCATATCAGCATCTTTATTATTTTTCTTAAACTATCCCTATAATTAAATTATTGTATGATGTAAAAGTCATGTTAATAATACTTAAATAAAACGTTAAAATGGTGGTATTTTATAATTATGTACATTTTTTGTTTGCAAATAACCTGATGAGTAAATTTTTTATCAAATTATACGCATCTTTATAAGATTTAAATTTTATTGAAATATGTGAAAAACATTGGATGAACAAAACGAAGTTACGTGACAAGTAAAATGAAATATTTTTTTTTTGTTCAATAAATGGAATGTTAAATGAAACATTGGAAAAATTAAATAAAAATCATGCAAACAAAGTATATGTGTCTAATTCTTTCTACACAAAAAGAATTAAGAGAGATGACACCTTAGTTTCAAATTCATAATAAAAGGATATCTTAGTTTGATCGATGAAAAACTCATAAGGAGTGATTTGCAGAGAAGCCAGACTGCAAAAACAACTTACTAAAACTCGCCATATTTTGTATTTAGCGTCAATCCAGCTAATAGATTTACACTATATTTGATTCCTTAGTTAATTACGGTCAATAATGTCACTTAGTTAAGCAAAGAAACAGAGTACATATTTGGCAGTTCCAATTGTTGCCTTTCTTAGCGAGCTAGAATCACCAAAAAAAGATGTAGATCCAACGCAGTACTTTGACTACACGTAATTCCTCAACAAGGTCATAAATCATTTAAGCCAGCTGTTAGTTTAATCAAGATCTGGAAATAATCATCCTTCAATTAATTCGTATGATGATTCCCCAAAAGAGATGTAAATTAAATTAACTTGCACTCATTCTCTATACCCAAGTCTGAAATAGGCGAATGGAATATAAATCATATTTCTATGGTGGTGGTGGTGGGGCGGTGCAAAACGTGGAGTGATTACACATATATGGCTAATCTCACATAATGCTCGGTGATCCCCACAACACAAAAACCCATCAATATCAGAGAGGGAGAGACCTAAAGCTATTGGCTTTTCTGTAGCTAGGGTTTGCAACTCAACGTGGGTTAATCTGAAGAAAACGGTCCAAAAGGAGATGACGATTACGACAAGGCGGGTTTCCAACTTGCCAATTGTTCTTCATTACGTTACGCCCACAACTTTTTGAAGTAAACAATTATGGAGAAGATACATGACACAGCAAAAATAATGTTTGTGTCATAATCATAAATGAGAGAGAGAGAAGACAGGATTGCAGGTTAAGTCGTGTATAACGAGTGATGATTGTTTTCGCTGTTTGTACTTGCTTGCTTGCTGGGTTTATTAGCTTTTTGAAATTTGGACTATATGAAGATGTAGTAGAAGGGGTGAATGTTATCTTTTTGTGGGGTATCAAATGGATGCTTTGTTTCACAATTCACACCCATTTCGCCATCAACGGTCCCACACTCATAAACACTCTAAAGCAAAAGGCTCAAGCAAGTTTTATATATACATATATATATATATATATATATATATATATATATATCGTGTGGACGAAAGAAGCTATGTTGAGGACCACTTTGAGGATAACAGAAGAAAGCACCGCACAGATATATGCATACACACATAACATAAATAGCTGAGAAAGATCTCAGAGATCTCTGGTTATATTTCACTCTAACACGCAGAAATAGGTACATGTACAAATCCATATACATACATACATATATATATGTATGTATCTGGGTACTCTAAGTCGAGAACCATGGAAGAAGCAAAAGAAGCAGACATGAAAGAAATGTCAATAACCTGGCGTAAATCACTCCTTCTCACCTATCAATAAGCGGAACTGTAAGAAAGAATCGGTATAAACCCATGAGAAAAAAGATAAATGGTGCTGAACAAATTACTTTTCACTTTTTAGAATTTACATGATTTTTTATTTTTAAACATTACATTCTATCTTTTTTAAAATTTGGAAAATCATAGAAAATACAAAATTACACTATTTCATTATGTTAAAATATAAGAATATCTCTCATTTTATTTAGAAATTAATGATCATAAGAAAAAAGAAAAACAAAATTGGATTTGGGTACATTACAAGGAACATTAGAGAGTGTCAAGGCATTTGAGACCCACCAAGATGGGTTTTAGTAAGGAAATATAAGGCCAATGATTTTTAGATGATAAAAATGATAAACAAATTTAATTTCTCTCACATAGTTTTTTGGACATATTAGGCCCAGTTATTCATTAAAAAATGGATCAATTAACTGGTACTTTATGGAGATATAATATTAATTCAAAGACATAATATGCAGAAACTGTCTCAAGTGTCCACATCTTGATTTATGGATGTGGACCCGGCTCCAGTGACGTGCATATAGAAGTGAATGGAGGAGAAATTGTTCATGTGAGGGTCGTTAATTAATTTGCAACTGCTACCAGAAACTCAGATCCTATTCTCTGCTGTTTTTTATGTCAAACTCAAACAAACAGCATAGAAAATGTGAACGATTCTCTATCTCCCTCTCACACTCGCATGATGTTTGTCACCATAAACTACAACAACATCAAAGTTGCTAACGACCCAAGAATATGTAAATTTTCATGGAAAATCTGAGGATGATTGATTTGGAATTTCAGAGAAATTTACTGCTACATGGTTAAGGTTCTTTCCAACGTATGTATCAATCAGAACTCAAAGTAATTAAGACATGTATGTATATGTAATGATAATGGTAATTATAACGACAATGATTTCAATCAAGTTTGTGGAAGCGATGGTTTGTGTTGACGTGTAATTGAAATCCACAAATCTCTATCAAAGTGACAGTGAATTAAACAGCGCTCTCATTGTCAAACAATATATTGCGAATCGTTTTAAATCCAGTAAAATGATAACATGATAAGAACTTCTGTGGAAGATTGGAAATAGTAGTCAACCGGACAATATTTCGACCAACATACGTAAAAAAATGTCTTGCATGTTTTTTAATTTTGTTTATATATATATGAAGGGAAATTTCTCCTACCTGTCAATCGCAATAGTGAAATTAATATATACAGAATCGTGCCTGTGTCTCTGACTGTGTCTGTGTTTTAAATTTTTCCTTTTCTTGTTAGGATCTGCGCATATACTGAAATTGTTTGCCGTGGAATTTTGTGTGATCATAATGTATTACGAAGTTGCAGTGTATATAACTGTACAAGTCCAAGTAACTTTAATTTTGTGTGATTACCAATGCAAATTTGCAATCAGGTAATAATAATAATAAATTAAATAATAATATATAACGCAATAGGGTTAAAGAAAGATGGAGAAAGAAGAGCAAGCACGTTTTCGTGTTAAGAAATATTGAGAAACATACAAGAAGGCATAAATCGGTATAGTTGATTTCGTCAGTTTAACTCACCGCCGAAAGTAGATAGACTAACTGCATCAATTACTTCTTCTTCTTTTCTTTTTTTTAATTTTTTGACCATTTAAATCGGCATTAATTATAATTATAATTAGAATGGAATAATGAAAAACAAATAATTAATGATCAACGAAAGAAAAGAAAGAGAAGTAGGAATTAGACATGTACGTACGTAATTTAAGGATGGTCCCCACGTAATGTTAATTGATTCAACATATCTGAAAAGATGCTGCATATTGTGGGCCAAAGCCCTTAAGGTTCCAGAAAACAATGATATAAAGTTATCAAGAGGAAGAGTTCAAATTAACTATCTTAATATCTATGAGTGACAGTTAAGGGGTCTTGTTGTGTCGTGTATGCAGAAGAAACCATAATATATATATCAATCAAACATCAGAATCTTGCGTTTAGATATCCATGTTTCTTGTCAAGTTTTCTTTAATTCGAATTATGAAACTCTGGACCCCTCGCCTTTTCTTTTTCCTGCTGCCACTTTTCATTAGCATATATATCATTTTTCTCTCTCTCTTTTTTTTGGCTATTCATGTTCTTGCTATTTTAATAGGTGAAAAGCTCATATTTAAAAATTTTATTACTCAAAATTACCTGATTTTAAGTATTGTACTCTTATATATAGATTTTTCATAGTATTGATAATTTCTGCATATAAAAATATATCAGATCTTAATAGTTAATAAAATTTTTAAATATAAATTTTTTACAGATATTTTCTTCCAATTATTTTCTGCATAATGAACAGAATAACAGGCTAAATTTTTTGTAATGGGGGTATGACGAGAGGTGTTTTTTTTTGGCAAACGAGTGTATGAGATGTTAAATACATGGGAAACACACACATATAGAAGCACATATATGTGTGTGTGTGTGTGAGGGGGGAAATAAGCCTACTATATTTTCCCATTCTCATCATCCAAGGGTTTAATTATTTGATATTTTTTATCATAAACATGTATAGCTTTGAAAATATTTTGATCATGTTTAATTTTAATTTTAAAAGAAGTATGTATGTATTTATAATGGAAGAAATTAAAGGACCCACGGGAAAGGAGAATAATTTAACTTGATTATATTAAATGAGATACCAGCACCAAAGGCTTTGATCGATTGGTTGTGGGTGATTCCAGCTTAATCAGAAGTTTTATGTTTGAGCCCTAAGTATGCAGCCACGATAATAAAATACTCCTCTGATCCTTAATATAAGACATAATTGTAAAGTTGATCTTAATCCTAAATATAAGACATATTTTCTATATTTATTAATTTTTTTAACTTATCCTTATATATATTCCCTTAATATTAATCAAGTAAAAGATCGAGGTAGGGAATTAAGAAATATAACTTAGGTATCTTAGATATTAACTAACTTATTTAATTTAATCAAATTAGTTAAATAAGACATATATTAACAAGGAGTATTAAATAAAACTTTCTCCACACACATATATATCAGAACAATTATATCATAACCTTGAATATGTTGAAACTGAAAGACATCAATTGATATAAAAACTAGATTGATGGATTGATATTATATGTATTATATATAAACGTTGGTTGGATAGAATGGCTAGCTGAGCAAATAAATCAAACAAGTGTCAAATTCATACGCTTCGCATCCAAACAAACCTGGAACTATAATTAAAAGGAACAAACTGATCTCTCCCTCTCTCTCTAAATGAAGCCATTGTAGATTTGTCCACGCAACATGTAATTAAAAGGAAGAAAATAGGGAGGTCCAAACATGTCACAATCAAGACACGTCGTGGAGAAGAACTCAAGAGAGATAGGGAACAAGTAGAGAGTGACCCTTTTGTTCTTCCCATAGGAAACGCCAAATAGTATTAACCAAAGCGGTTTCATTAAAGGGACGACACTTCATAACACACAGAATTAAAATCTCTCTCAGCCTAACCAGACCAATATGCCTTGCCAGGCTAGCCACTAGAGAGTGTTTTCAATATTCTCATATCAGTTTTGTCATAATTCTAGAGGACAAGCTTTGACGTAGCTGTAAGGTTGCTGTCATGTGATTACGGATTTAAATTTTAAAAACAGTCTCTCAATTTGTAGGACTAAAACTATATACATCTATCCCTCCCAATACATCATTTCTCATCTTGTAGAAGTTTCATGCACTAGGCTGCCTTTTCAGTTGTGTCTTCACCCTCTTTGTTGATGTTAGTGGTGGTGTGGTGGGAGGACAAGCACTGAACTTGGACTTATACATGGTCACATGTCTTGGGGTTTTCCATTAGGGACGTCGTTAAGTAATCAATATTCTGGTGGCTAGCTACTGGCTACTTTCTCAACTATTCTATATGTGGCCTCATCTTGTAATGCATGTCAGGTATATTTTATATTGTCGTTCTCTCTGTTTGCATATATATACGAATCTTGCACTTAAAGTTAAAATTAACCTTCTTCCTTTGTATTTTTCATTAGGTGCGGGATCAATTCTGTACGATCGTAAATAATCATTAATGTGAGAATTGTAATTGCTCTACATACGGCATAGACCAATATATTTCAAGTCCCTACCATCGCTTATTTGATGATATGGATAACGATTTGAACAATGATGCCATCAAATTAATTAAATTGTAATTAATTATAGTATAAAGAATGAAAAAATTATTGAAAAATCTCCCATTGAAATGTTTATTGCTAAGAAGCACCTGGAATTTGGTTAAAGAACAATGAGTGCAGCTCTTTTTTAGTTGTCTGCAATATTCTTCAGTTATATGCAAATGTTTATTGCTAAAAAGAAATGTGTACAACTTATAGTCAATCGGATGTAACTTTTCTTTAGCTCTATGTAATATATATTTTCAACTATATATAGAAATATTGAAAATAAAAATTATTTATACATAGCACACAAAAATAAAAAAGAGTCATATATTTTCAATAAACTAAATTTTTAAACAAATTTCAGGGACAATAAGAAATTTAACAAACTATCTCTGAAGATGTACGGATTGAGGTAGCTTGAAGTGGGTAAAAAAATTAATAACGTACATGTGATGCTTATTCATCATTGCATCACCAAAATGCAAAATTGCATACAGCTAGTAAAAAGTATGTCCTTTTATAATAAAAAAATAAAAAAATAAAGAAATTGTAAGAGTCATGAAATGTCACTAACGATGTTGCCAAATCAAGAGGCAAAGCAAATGGCAAATGCTCATGTTCACATCAGATAATTTTCTACTTTATTAAGGCACATATAAGTGGTTCAGTTGCATTGGAACCCCATATGTGTTACTATGGTCCCCCTCTCTCGAAGCCTTTCATGAGTGCGACCCTATTGGCAAAGAAATTACTTGCATGCTTCTTGTTAGGTTTAAGCGAAAGGGAGATATATAGGTTCTTTAAAGAACAAGAAGAAACAGGCCCACTTATTAGTTTAGACATAACTTGAAAGTATTAATTTTTTGTCAAACTTTTGAAATACAACATATTATCCCAACTCAATTATTTTTGATCCTGGCTGAACAAATTTGATATGGATGGGAGGGAATCCCAATCCTACCAAGTAATCAGGCACAAGACGCCAGTGCCATTTTGGGAATTCATCACAGGTCTAACCCAGAAAATTAATTAATACCCACCATGACTGAAACCACAAGTAATTAATTGGTAAAATAACTTGCCCTTGTTTGGGAAACCCCAAAAACACTTTAAAAACTGCCTTTCACACAATTCAATAAAACTCCTCTCACATGCTTTATCCCATATAATATAAAATCACTTAAAATAAGTTCATCCAAACACACATACGTCTTTAATATTATATTGTCTTTGGTACGAAGATTTTAGAAGGGGGAGGTGGGGAGGGGAGTTGTTACCCTCCCCTTGTTTGGCTTAAAAAAATTTTAAGGGAGAGAAGGGAGTTGCTCCCTTACCATTGTTTGGATAAGTAATTTTTAAAGAGAAGAGGGGATCCACTCCCCTATTTTTCTCTTCCTAGCCTCCACTCCAAAAGTGGAGTTTTTTGGAGGGCCATGAGAGAGAAATATTTTTATCTTTAAATTAACCTTAATAAAATAAGATAATTAGCTTTTTATCCTTTAGTTTTTATAATAACTTAATATATTCATTTGGCACTAACATTTGATATCATCATCTTCACGCCTAACAAGTGGAGCGTCAAACAAGTGAGCGCTTCATGAGTGAGTATTCTCCTACCTTTCTTCTCTTCTGCTACTTTCACTATTATCTTTTCTCTAAGTTTTGGTATTTGAAGTTTTGAACTATGACCTGTTGCTAATATTTAATTCCTAGTAACCATTTTCCTCAAATTGCTAATAACATAAATAAACATAAACCCATTATTATGGAGTATTCAGCTATACCTCAAATGTGTGAAAAACCATTAATATACCCTATATAATTGTGTTTGAATTAAGGAATATGTGGATTCGGATTTAATTTAAATCTATTATTTGATCAGATAAAGTGTATGCATTTGGATTTGATCCAAATCTAAATAAATATATGTAATTATATCATACATTATGTTAAATTAGTTTTTCTTATTAACTAGGGGTGGGGTCTGAAATTTGTAAGTGCAATGTGATACTGATTTATATACATTTTGTAACCTGTTTATTTATAATTAGACATGGCCTAATGTATGAATTAGCAAAATATAATTATTTATCTTTTCGTTGCGACTACACATTATGCTTTCTATTTGTTTGATGAGAAGTATGTTGTTTATTTGTTGATGGAATTTTTAAGACAGATATTTGTTGGTTCGCCAAATCTTGATGCAATATTTTATGTTGGTTCGTCGATACTTGGAATTGCGTCGAAGAGCTATAGTTCAAGTGGTTTATGCCCTTGTATATATGATACTGTGACTCGTCGATGTAATAAGGAAAAAATAGGTTACAATATGAGCTCGAGGAGAGAAAGAGTACGTGAAGAAGTAATAGCTCGAATAATTAATAGTAGAAATGGTCGAGACGGATGGGTCCTGAAACTTTTTTAAAATTATGTAGTATGTTAGAGAGAGAAGGTGGCTTACGAACCCACACGATATGCAAGTATAGAAGAACAAGTTGCTAAAACTATTCACATATTGTCACATAAAGCAAAAAATCGTGTAGTGAACTTTATTTTTTGAAGATTTGGCGAAACAATCAGTCGCCGTCTTTATAAAGTGTTATATGCCATAATTGATCTAGAAGAAGATTTTATGGTGTAACCTGGTAGTTCTTTAGTGCCTCCAAAAATCCATAATAAGGTTAAATTCTTCCCTTTTTTTTTAAGAATTATGTTGGTGCAGTAGATGTGACACATATACATGCCAAAGTATCTCCAGTAGATGCCGCTAGATATCATGGTAGGAAAGAATACCTAACACAAAATATATTGGCAGCATGCTCATTTGATCTAAATTTTACTTATGTGCGCCCTAGGTGGGAAGGCGTTGTATCTTACTGAAGAATTTTAAAGAATACATTAGCTCAGAGAAAATAGGCTTACAATCCCCCAAAGTAACTATTGAAGTAATTGTCAAAATAATTCCAATTAATGAAGGTATTATCACACATTCATAATAATTATTTTCATTCATTATAGGAATTATTATGAAAATAGGCGTTGTAGATGTTGGCTTCATGTTAACAAGTGGCCCTATTACACCTTATAGAAGGGTTTGATATCATTTAAAATAATATTCAAGAAATCTACCTCAAAATCACAAGGAATTATTCAATCTTGACATGCATCATTATGTAATGTAATCGAAAGAGCATTCGGTGTATTGAAAAAAATATATCCATTCTGCATGTTACATTCTGCATAATTACTTGATGACTACATACCCAAATAAATATCTTATTAGGGAAGTCGATCAAGAACTTGGAAATCAAAATGAAAATGAGGATAATAGTCATGCTCCAAATAATGAGGGTGCAAAGATTGGTCAAGGAGAGCTTATTAGAGAAAACATAGCTAATCAAATGTGGGAAGCTTATCAGGCTCAGGCTCAAACTCGTTGAAATATGTTCTATTAATTTTTTGAAATGTTTATTGATTAGTTGATGTACCATTGAGTTTTATTTGTATTATTTATTGACTTGTTATTGTTGGGTTTATTTCTACTATTAATTTCACTGAGTTTTATTTGTACTATTTATTTATATTTTTTGAAATATCCTTTGTGTATGAGTATGAACGCAGCCACAAAATTCATGGAAACTTTACCCCCACAGCTTATGAAAATATTGTCAAAGTGTTGAGCGCACAATTTGGCAGAAAGGTTGACAAGGAGAAAATAAAGAATCGTTACGTTGGAAGACATTGAAAAAGCACTTTAGAGGTTTATGATATATTTAGAAATGGTTTGAGCAGTTTTGCTTGGGATTCATTAACTCAATTATGGGATACTGAGCCTCAGGTCTGGGAGGCTCTAATTGAAGCATAAGTTCTACAAAGGCAATGGTTTGGTAGTATACCTATTTCCTAATTTTAATAAGATGGTCATATTATATGGAGTTGATAGAGCTGGTGAAGTAAAGTCTCTGACAGCAAATGAGAGGTGAAAACGGGGTCAATCAGACCTTACGGAAGAAAACATTGAAACTATAAATGACATAGATAAACTTGTCCTACAAAATGAGGTCACATTAGATGGTGTTGAGGTAATTAATGATGGTAATATCGGTCAAACAAATCTCTCACCTCATGAGGAACAACAAGTAGTAACTAAAGATTGTGGTAAAAGGAGAAGGAAAGAGCATGCTAAAGATAAGGAGACTGATCTCAATGCAATAAAGGGTATAGCGTTTGAAATGGCAACACCAATTAGATAAGGCAATGAATTATTAACTCAAGGTCATAATTTAATTAACGAGTCAAATGTTATAAAAAGAGAGAGGTTTAGCCACAATATTCCACCTATGTCAGGTGAAGAAATTTAAAATTTGATAACTGAATGTAGATTTGATGAGGATAAAAAGTCTCAAATTTATAACTATCTTGACAAGTTGAAATCAGTCGTTCAATGCCCACCTCTAGCACGCAAAGCAATAATCATGGGTATGGTGTTTGGATCTTCTAACATCAATTAAGGAGTAGCCTAGCGGTATGTCATTGGTATTTGAACTTCTTTGTTTGATATTTGAACTTTGTTTAATGTATTAACCCGTGCATCTGGACATTTATTTATTTTTAGATGTGATGTTTATTTTAATTACAATATGGTATGGTAGTTGAGTTTAATATACTTATTGGTATTTTAATGTTAGTTCGATTTAAATAAAATTATAATTATGGTTATTTTCATAAATTTAATATGGAATTAGTAATTTTAATTCTTGTACAAGTTTCTTTTCAAATAAAATCAGAGATCAAAACTATTTTTTACTATGGTAAATCATTTATGATAAATTGTATGATACATATGTATATACTGATCAAAAGAAAAGAGGGAACAACCCACTTCAATTTTATATGGATAAAATAGTCAATTTTTTATTAGCTTTCCCTCCCCTCTAATTAATCCAAACAATAAATTATTAAAATCCCTTTATTCTCATCCCTGTCCTTCCACTTCCCTCTATATCTCCACTCTCCACCCTTTCCCTTCCCTTCATTAAAACCCCCCTCTCCTTCCCTTCCCTTTGACGAAACAAACAGTGTAAAAAAAGTATATAATTATTAAAAATTTTTACAATAAGTGAGTAACACGGATTTGTGTCATTTTCTATAATCGACCTTGTTATTATATGCTACTTGCTTGTTGTTGAGCTTTTTGGTGATCAAACTCCTTCCTTATGACCAATTAGTGATTTTCTCTTATACCTACAACTATACAACTACCAAACTAGCTGTGAATTGGATGCGAGGGAATCTTCTTAGTAAATGCCCATCAAGCAATATTCTTAATAGCTTTAAGAGAATTCAACATCTGACAATTAATTATCATTCTCTGTTATATGGTTTAATTAGAGAGTTACAGTTGATTATACTTGACAATAATGAGAAAGATGGATCCACTCTCAAATCACTTTAAGACACCGAACAGAACAATATACCAAAAGCATAAAGGCCAGGGCGGATAGATGAATTAGAAATAGTGGTGATATCTATCGCAAGTATTTTCAACGGAAGCTGGTTATATCTTAATGACAGCCCAGAAAGTAATTATGAGAGGGAAAGAAAGTAGGGATGGTGACATGTCAATGGCCAAGAAAGGTGCAGAATTATGAAAGAGTGAGAAGTAGTTGAAGGGTGAGAGAATAATATTAGGGTATATGGCAAAACGAGTCAAGCATGCATCGATAAAGCAGGTTGTTTTTGCAGAAAGAGGGAAAAGGTAAACTAAAAATAATATTATTGACTTGCTATTTTGAATGAATTCTATGAAATATTCGCTGAAAATTTTATAGAACTCTCTTCAAAGACAACTTCTTATAACAACAGGCTAAGAGAGGTCGCCTTCCCCATCTTTTTCTCTCTCGCTGAATATAAGGGGTGACTTTTTAAGGTAACAAGAACGATAAAGAGAGACTTGGGGTAGTGTAGTCATTGAAACAAGTGAAAGAGGAAAAACAACAGTTTCATAGATATATTCCCTTACCTTTTATGTATGACGAAAGATAGATTTATTTGTTTTTAGCTTTTTTCTGGTAAAAATTTTGTTTTTAGTTTTTACCTATAATAGATTTCTCTGTTCTGCAATTATACCAGTAGACGCTATTCGTTTCTAGTTTCTGACCTTTATCATAATGCTGTGCACGAATATAAAAATAAAAAATGGAAATTCAATTTGGAGATTTTTTTTTCTTCAACACCACAAATTTACTTGAGTGGAGGCTTCTATTTTTTTTTCATAAACCTTCCTTTGTTTTTATTAGCATTAAGTAAATTATTGTATATCAATGAATTATTATTATATAAGTTTTTTTTTTCTGTCCAGCTAATGATTATTTGGAGGTGATTCTGGATTTTCAATCAAAGTTTCTCATTAACTTCGGCAAATAGAAGTCTCATCGTGGAAAAAAAAAGTTGACAATTGTTTTAGTATATCACCTTTTTTTCTCCTTGTGAATATACACAGGATTAATGACAAAAAATACTAATGAAGGAGAGAAGAAAAGGAATGGCGTTATAAGAAGTGGCTCATCATGGTGATGAAGCAAAACAGTTAAACATGCGTTCGTACATATAATTCAAAATTCAAAACGAGAGAGGAATAGAGTGGGAAAAAAAGAGGTGAGATATATCTATAATTATTCTCTTAGACGTTCGTGGAGTACTCTGATTTGAGGACCACTCTGTTCAAATTTTTACAGCAAGAACTCGAATCATGGTCATTTAATTTGTTCATGGCAGTACCGCTGATCAATTATAATTTATGACGATATGATCCATAAGAGGGTTTTTTTTCCAGGAAAAACAATGTGTTTTTGTTTGAATTAGTCGGTAATTATATTGATCATGCATGGAGTGCAATTAATTAAACTTTTTAATCATGCATGAGTGATTTTAGCCTTAAAAGGAGAGAATGAAAGAGTTTTTCGAAACATATTGATTTGTACGGGAATACTTGTAGCACTGATCCAAGATTGTACTGGAAACATGGTTTTGTATACGGGTAAAAGTAAAATTTGTCATTATTTGAATAACTAGTCATATATATTAGAATTTTCAGATAAAATCGGCGGCATGACAAGTTTTTTTCCCCGGTGCGTGTGAAAGCGTGAAAATAATTGTTGAATGCGTAAACTAAAACTTCTAGCCCCAGAAGAATTATCCGGCCAATTTTTTTAATTAAGCAAATTTAACTCAGACCAATATCCTTCAAATACGTAAAAGACAAAATGAAGTGTGCTTCATAACAACTATCCACTTAAGGAATGAAATCTACACGAGTTCATCCCTATTTTTTTTAATAGTGTTAACAGGTATCTGAGATAAGTATTTAAGTAATTGACTACTTTAATTTTAAGATTTTGTGACTGACTAACTATACTAATACACAAGTATCTCATCCGGGGGCTCAAGCCCGATACCCATAGAGATTTTGTAGGGTCCTATATTATTAGATTAACTCTGTATTAATAGATCATCATTGTTAATCATCATGTTTACAAGAAAATAAATAAGTAGGCGGCTAGATTCCCTCATCAAACGTTAACATTGTTTGAATGAAAAGAAATAATATTGGGAGAGAAAACTCTAAAAAATAGTAAATTTTTTTATCATTTTAAAAAAAATTCCTTAGAGTATTCCCTTCCCATCATTTTCTCTCACTTTTATCTCCATCCAAATATACCGTAAAGGATATCTAGATGCTAGGATTCTCAATAATAATCCTTGCGTCATGAAGCATAACAACATTGTTTTCTTTTGGAGGATTTCAATGGTAGCATTGGTATTAATTAAATATAAAAAGAAAAAAATGGTAAATTAAAATTACATAAGAAAATGGAAGTGGAGAAAGCGGATATACATTGATGAGAAAGGAAAATTAGGAGGAAGAGGGTACATACATGATGATTATGATGAGGGCTTTCACTCTAAGGTGGATTAGCCCTCTCCCCTCCCAGTTGTCCATTTGATATCAGTCCCCTCTGCTCTCTCTGCTTCCCCCTCCCCCCTGGGTCCCACCCCTCTCCTCCTTCTTCTTCCTTCCTCCTCCTCCTTTACCTAATTCTCCCTTCCCTTCCCCAGAACTGTCTACTCTCTCCCCCCCTCTCTCTCATGGACAAGTCGGACAGAGAGACTCATGACTTCATGAACGTTCAGTCCTTCTCCCAGCTTCCTTTTATCCGTCCTACTCCTCACAAAGAGAAGCCCGTTAAGCTCTTCGGCATTGAATTCCCCAACGCCGACTCTCCTAATTCCGCCCCCGATGATGCTCCCTCCTCCGGCGCTACCACCACCAACAATAATGCTTTTGACCTTGATTCCAAGGACTCCTCCTCCACCGCCGCCCCCGACAATGCCGAAACCAGCCGCCGGTTCGAATGCCAATACTGTTGTAGAAACTTCCCCACCTCTCAGGCCTTAGGTGGTCACCAAAACGCCCATAAACGAGAGCGTCAGCACGCCAAGCGAGCCCACCTTCAGTCTGCCATGGTGCACAATAGCCTCTCCGTCGACACCGCCGCTCATGTCTATGGCCTCATGAACTACCGCCTCGGCTCCACCGCCCCATACCCCGCCTGGCATAATAGTAACTCTGCCGGTGGAAGGTTTTACGGGAGCCATGGCGCCAGCTCGTATCCTCATCTGCAACCCATCAACGGTAGCCCCTTAGCCTTGTGGCGGATACCCGCCACCGTCCAAAATAACCCTACTACGACTTTCAACCGCGACCGTTCGTTGCACTTACAGCATCCGTTGCCATTGCTTGCCGGCGACGAAATTAACGTCGGGGCTTCTCATCATCCGGACGTCGGTTCCGCTTCGCAGAATCGCCTCGTTTATGACTCTAAACCCGGCGTTCACGACCATGTGAGTTTGGATCTTCACCTGTGACGATGAAAAATATCTCCTCACTACTAAGAATAACTACAGGGGCTTCTTCTCTATATGAAATATATGAAAATTTTCTTTCTTTTGTTGAAATCCTGTGACTTGATCCCATATATAAGAAGGCCCATATATCATCACTTCGGTTCTTATTATTCTGGAGATTAACTGTGATTAGGTAAGATGAGAGATGATTAATATGTAAATGAAGTTCCCACATATTTATTGATGAACAGCCTTCCGCTTCCGATTCTCTTCCAATTCTTTTGAGCATTTCTTGATTTTAAACGCAGAATTAGGAAACGACATAACCATCTTGACTGTTTTTTCTCTTGGCTGAAATCGGTTAAAGTTGTTGCATATACCAAAGATCTAAATGCAGAATTCTGCAGTATCATTTCGTATTCTGTACAATGTATTATAACGTCCTTGTTGGTCTGCAAGGAGAACTGTTCACACGTGTGGCGATGATAAAGCGGAGAAGACAGTTGGGTTCGCATGAAGGTTTTGTCCAGACCCACACGTGTGCGTGAATCCATCATAGTGTGGAGACAGATGGGGTGGTGAGAAAGGACATGCTTCTGATTCAATGCAATGTAATTGAGAAAAAGTCATTATATAAAGGGTTTTCATGGTCTGCTCTAAAATTGCAGCAAAGAAAGTGATTTCTCAATGCCATTTTGCAGTTGCAGCAATGCAGCTTACCAAACATTAATAATACTTGCAAATCCTACTTTTTTATTTTTCCAATTAATTTATTACAGATAGTGAAAGAGGAGAAACCAATAAGAAGAGAAGAAACATCGTATGAATGTGTAAGCCTAGCTATCGACTTTGGATTATGTCTCATATGGCTAGATTTGGTACAAGGTAGAGCCTTCTTCAATTGAAACCTAGGGCTCTCATTCGACCATTATGAAGGAACATATCCCGCGACAACAGGTTCATGTTTATCTGCAGATTTTCGTTTCAAAGGGGTTGATTGAAGTTGACTCATGTATATATAGAGAGAGGGTAAGTCGTACCCAATACTCAAATAATTTTGGTGGTACAATTAGTATCCTAAACTATTTAAGGTATAATTAATACCTAAAATAATTTTTTTAGGTACAATCAGCACCCTTAGAATTTTCGTAAGTTTTTTTTACCATGTCATTCTTTAAAAATATTTTTTTAAAAAAAAAAGACTGCAAAATAGAAGAGGGAAGAGGAATCTGGAGGTGAATTTGGAAGGAGTGTAACATAATGAAAATTTATATTCGAACAACAGGTTCATGTTTATCAATGGATTTTTGTTTCAAAGGTAAGGGGTTGATTGAAGTTGACTCGTGTGTGTCTATATATATATAAAATATCTTATGCTAGAAAGAATACTTAGGAGTTTTTTTTTATTTAATTAAAGGTATAATTCTTTTTAAAGTTTAGAGAGTGAAGGGGTTTCACCTCTCACATTAAATATATTTTTTGAGATTCAAAGTTACGTTCTCCTATTTAGAGGATTAGACCGCTTACCGCCTCAATCAATAATTTGTTGATAGAATATTTTGGAGTTCTAGCTAGCGGTGGCGAATTATTCATCTACTTACTGTGGGAATGATTCAAAATTGAAGGGAAAGGAAACAAGAAGTAATTACCTATAAGTTGACGAGTACTGTTGAAAGTTAGAATGATACGGATATATGTGTACTAAAAATAAATGACATGTTTATAATTCCTCGTCACAATAATAGATTCATATAATTAGAAGGGAGAATGACATGCACCGAGGTGCCTAATATATGAAGGCTTTAAATGGCGAAACTAACCCGAGAAAAAGGGATGTGTTATCCTTTTCACTTTAAGAGAGACTTTTAAGGAACATATGGACATGGTAGTTAGAGAGGCATGTTCAATTTGTGCATCTCATGGTTGTCTGAAGGGTAGAGAAAGAGAAAGACAGGGATGTGTTAATGTTAGGTAGGTTATTGGTTTTTAGGTGAGTGGAAATGTGGGACTTGGCTTGGGAGATTCCTTCTCTTTCTCTGAGGGACGAGGAGCACAACACTGATAGTTTAGTACTGATGAAACCGTCTACTTTAATCATCTCTCCCTTGTGGCAGATTTATATGACAATGGCACTACCCAATACCTATAAAATTCAGAGAAGGAAAGGGCAATCAATCCCCCACTCATGCTTAACTAAAATTCTCACCTCCTCCTCAAAATTGTTGCGATGTGTGATTTTGACTTCCATTATCCCAACTTGTTCGATACTATTTTTCTTTCCTTCCGTCCTCTCAGTGTTTTGACCATTGTTTTTTCAACTTCGAATTCCAGCTTTTCATTTGTACGGCAAGCGAATTTCACGCATTCCCTCGCCTACATACTTCATATGGTCATCTCTGTACACTCAGGATTAACGGTATCCGATCATGATAAGATTTTTAATTGTAATCCACCCACAAGTTAAATATAAGACTATAAAAACTAATAGTACATATTAAAAGATTTTTTTAAAGTAGTAGTTTTTTATATAAATAATTAAAAAAAATATTTTAAAAAATTCAACACGTTTTTTTATAAATAACTAACTAAATTAATTTTATTAATATATGCACATTAATTATCTATAGTTCTAACATTTAGGATGCAGAGATCACTTGATTTAATTAATTATTCCGCGCACAAGACTCTCTTAATGCATTTACAGACATAAATGCTCTTATATTTTAAAGACCTGTCTCTTATTTGGTCCCGTTGCAGGATTTATTGCCGCTAGAAATTAGATATCTGAGATATATTTGAAAAACTAGTTGGATTACATACCATTCATTGTAAGTATAAACATAATATTAGTAGGTATACCCCAAGCACGAACAAATGATTTCAGAGGATATTATACATATAGCAAGGAATTTTTCGACAACCTTACAAAGGAGTTCAGATGACTCGAATGTACAGTGATTTCTCAGCTGTTTTACACCTAGGGAAAAAAGTAGTAAGGGAACGAGATCGCGTTTTATTATTGGCTTCCTTCATTCGACTGTTTCTGTTTCGTATTAACTGACCACGCAAGGTTAGCTACGATGATGAAAGTGAAATTGAGTGCACGTAGGTAAATGATTAAAATTCAAACGCTTATAATATACTCTCTCTCTAGTCCTAATTAAGAGCCAGTTAAATTTTTTTTAGATAAATCTAAAAAACTAAATAAATCAATTAATTATCATCAAATACAACCCCTCAAAATAATTAATATTATATACTTTTCAATATACCTAAACTAATCAATTAGATCTTATATTAGTTATAACTAACTAATTTATTTAACTTCTTAGACTGTCCAAAAAAATCAATTGACTCTTATAATTAGGGCCGGAGATAATATATTAAAAAAAATAAGGTTAAAAACAAATTTTCCAGCACATGATTTTTTTTTGTGGACCTGGAAACATATGACCCACCATTACTCCTCTCTAAATCAAGAGCCATATCCAGACATAATGTGTACTCATTTTCTAGCTCCCCGTCATGGAAAATAGTTACTTTTCTCAAAGGCATTACAAGGTTTCAAGATATAATGAATCTATATCTGCCTTTTCATTCAAATAATTCAAAAGGATAAAACTTGTGATATCAAATGTCAAAAATGCCCATCGAAAAAAAAAACTAGAAAAGAGAAAGAGATGATAGAAATAAAAGACAATCCCCAAATACTGCCAGTGTTAACGTCAACCCAACAATAAAGGGCCCTACAAGTAAATGCAACATATAAAGCGCATGTGAGGGGCAAAGATAATGAAGGGACACAATGAAGAGGGAGAGTAGACACAGGACACATAATAATGAGGACCACTTGTTCTCCTTCCTACTTTGACAGAGGGAAAGAACAGTGGAATTTGAGAAACATCGGCCCACACCTCAATAAAGTTTGTAAACGAGGTTGATAGTTTATACAGTAACCTTATTGAGCAAACATGCACATTTTTTAACATAAGAAAACACCTTCCCTTTATATCATATTCCTCCTATTGGTTTAACTTTGTCGTAATAAACGCCAGACGATCCTGTAGAACCATATGCTTGGTCTTGTCAAAACTATCTATCTATTCTCTTACTTTTCAAATCCCTCAACTCCACTTCATTATTATGCAACCCACAAGCCTCCTAGAAATATCATATCACTGCCCACCAAGTCTTTGGAGCTGCCCATTTGTCGGTCCAAATACAAGGACCACTAGTGGGTCAATGTTTTTTTTGGTCCCAATTGAACGTCACTTTGATTAGGCACATAGTTGGTCCAGGTTGATCCATAATTGTAAGTGATTGCACAAGAAATAAAGTCAGATTTACCGATCAAAGACAAAGATGTTTTAGCCTTCTATATATGAATCCCTGTAATTGGTGAACAGAGGTTCTGAATACTCAGGGTTCAGGGTTCTTTCAAGAAATATTGTTCTAAAGGATTATTTCACTGCACGATTATCCTATGGGATAAAACAAACGTTTCATGAATAAGCTGAGAGCAGAACTATAACATGCAGAAAACTTTACCATAGATAATTTGCTAAAATTGCTCGATCAATAACTATCTTTTGACCACCGTTTAATCATATCATGTATGTACATGGTCTTACTACTAAAAAATTACTTTTACCCTAGTTATTGCCTTATTGGTGCTTGACAATGATAACCTAAAGACATAAGAGAGTTAGTAGAAGTTTTTCAACCATATATAAAAAATAATAACATTATGAATTTAAAAACACATTATTTACAATAAACAATTAAACTTTTCATGCCACTATTTTATTTTAAGAATTTTACTCTGAATTTACCCACTTTTATATACAAGAATTCATGCAAGCATAAAAAAATGCAACCGTCATCATGCTTTGCAAGTGTGCTTACAATAAAAAATTTTCAAAGGGCTACGGTCTTTAAAAGACATGTATAGTCCAAAGCAAACATTACAAGTAGACCCGTGTAAGCATATTTTCGCACATCAAGATTAGGAATCAAATGAAACAATTGTTACTGCCTCATAGGAGTACATTAGAGATAGAAATTCCAACAACAAAGCCAAGACATCTATTTTAAATCAAAATAATGCCATTTCTTAGCAATCATGATAGATCACAAGGCATACATGTACTGAAAATTATGGCATCTTCCCATGTTAAGTTCAAGCATCCAAATCAACCGCCACTTTCCCACATTTGTATACAGATATTATGACAAAGCTTCAAATGATGGAGCAGTCATTAAGTTTTGCATGAGTGCTTACAAGAAAAATTTTCCGAAGTATATATTCATCGTATATGTGGGGGGCTACAAGTAGCAAAGAAAGAGAGTCGGAAGTCGAAACACAAAAGTAGACCCCCATAAGTAAATTTCTGCACATTTAGATTAGGCATCAAATGATATAAATTTCATTGAGCTTCGTAGGAGTGCATTTCAGAAACATGTTCTCTCAGGGCCAAAAGCATATATTCCATTTCAAAATATCGTCATTTCTCTAATAAGCCACATATATCACAAAGCATGCATATAAGCAATGTTATAATAGCTTTGCATGTCAAGGTCAAGCCTCCAAATCAATCTCAATTTACCCACTTTTGTATTCGAGCGTTCATAACAAGCATCAAATGATGCAACCACCATCAAGCTTTGCAAGTGTGCTTACAACATGAATTTTCCAAAAAGGGCATACATGTAAGGGAGCTACAGTCTGAAAAGACAGATAGTCTATGGAAAACATAAAAAGAAAGCACCCTATAAGTATATTTTTGCACATAAAGATTAGGCATCAAATGAAACAAATGTCATTGAGCCTCATAGGAGTGCATTAGAGATAGAAATTCAAACACCAAAGCCAAGACATCTATTTTAAATCACAATACTATCATTTCTCAGCAATCATGATAGATCACAAGACATCCATGTAATATAAATTATGGCATCTTCACATGTTATGTTCAAGCCTCCAAATCATTCTCAACTTACCCACATTTATATACAGATATTATGACAAAGCTTCAAATGATGGAGCGGTCATTAAGTTTTGCATGTGTGCTTACAAGAAAATTTTTCCGAAGAAATATACATTCATCATATATATGGGGGACTAAAGCAGCAAAGAAAGAGAATTCAACGTGAAACAATAAAGTACAGCCCCGTAAGTAAATTTCTGCATGCTTAGATTAGGCGTCAAATGATATAAATTTCATTGAGCCTCGTAGGATAGCATTACACATACATGTTCAAATCCCAGTGCCAAAGAAATCTATTTCATTTCAAAATATTGTCATTTCTCTAATAAGCCCCATATCAACTTTGAGAGATCACAAAACATGCAAGGTACGTTATGGCAACTTTGCATGCCAGGGTCAAGCCTCTAATCAATCTCAATTTACCGACTTTTTGTATATGAGCCTTCAAAACATTGGCATTTCTCCATTAAGCCACATATCCTTTTTGAGATATCACAAGACATGCATGTAAGGCACGTTATGGCAGCTTTGCATGTCAAGGTCAAGCCTCCGATCAATCACAATTTACTGACTTTTTGTATACGAGCATTCAAAGCAAACATCATATGATGCAACCACGGAACCACCATCAAGCTTTGCAAGTGTGTTTACAACAAGAATTTCCCAAAACAGATATATTTAGCATACATGTAAGGAAGGGGCTACAGTCCAAAAAGACATTGAAAGTCTAAGTCAAACGTCAAAAGTAACCCCTTATAAGTATATTTTTGCACATCGAGATTAGGCATCAAATGAAACAAATATCATTGAGCCTTTTAGGAGTGCATTAGAGATAGAAATTCAAACACCAAAGCCAAGACATCTATTATAAATCAAAATATGTCATCTCTCTGAAATCTTGATAGATCACAAGGCATCCATGTAATAAAAATAATGGCATCTTCACATGTTAAGTTCAAGCATACAAATCAATCTCAAATTACTGACATTTGTACACAGATATTATGACAAAGCTTCAAATGATGGAGTGATCATTAAATTTCTCATGTGTGCTTACAAGAAAAATTTTCCAAAAAAGTACATATTTTTTTACATGTTCATAGTCTGAATACTTTTGCATACGAGAAAAAGTTTTCCAAAAAAAAATTATCATGGAGCTTCAAAGATTAGGCATCTAATGATATAAGTTCATTGAGCCTCGTATGGGTGCATTTCAGATACATGTTCAAATCCCAAGACCAATGGTATCTATTTCATTTCAAAATATTGTCATTTCTCTAATAAGCCACATATCCATTTTGAAAGATTTCAAGGCATGAATGTAAGGCATGCGTAGCTTTACATGTCAGGGTAAAATCTCTTAATTAATCTTAATTTACCCACTTTCATATACGAGCATTCATAACAAGTTTCAAATGATCCAACCATCGTCAAGCTTTGCAAGCTAGTGTGCTTACAATGGGAATATTTCAATATCACAAAAGTAGATTTCAATAACACAATAAGATCATGAAGGCTCTTGAATAAATCTTGTGTCGTACTAGTACTAATAATAATAATAAAGCTATTTCCATGATATAACGGATATCAAGAATCACACAAACAATCCGAAATGCATGAATTAAGAATACCTTGAAGAACGCTAGCAGCCATGGAAGAGTCGGTGTAGTGAGGAAGCGCAAAAACATTATTTTCAAGAGCGAGTTTAGCCGCACCGATATGGCCATCGTAACCTGGGAAGCTCAGAAGGGGGCTAGGCGTATTAAACGCGATAAGCTTATTTTCAAGAGCCATCGCCGCTTTCTTCCTCTCTGAAAAATTCTTTAGAGAGATAACTAAGACGCTAATAGATGAGGGATAGCTCGCGAAGGTCGGCGCAGTGGAATTAGCCGTTGATATTTAGGGTTCGCATAATAGGCGCGTAATTTATGGTTTACGGAATTAATGGATGCGCAAGCTTAAGGGCATGTTTGGTTTAAAATAAAACCATGATTTTATAAGTCTTTTTGGATAAAATTTTAGTTTGTAAAAATTTTAAAACAAACAGCAATATTTATTTATAAATATTTTTAGGTAAAATTATAGTTTTGAATAAGTTACTAAAATTAGTTTTTAGAATAATAAAAGAGGTTATAGACTATCTAATTACTATATTACTCCTATTTTTTCTTATACCCTATATCCTCTCTATCTCTATCATCTCTCATCTCTTTTCTCTACTCTCTCCTCTCTCTTCTTTTTTTTTACTATCTTTTATCTCTCCTACTTTTAATAAAATCATACATTTTTTAGTAATTTACTAATATAAAAATTTATTCTAAAAATAACTATCCAAACACTTATTTATTTAGAACCACTTTTTTTTATAAACTCTTTTCTAATTTTTTTTATAAGCTGTTTAAAACAAAATTCATAATTTTTTTTAAATCTTAACCAAACAAACACTAAATAACTAATCCGGTGAAAATATCTCGATTGAAAGGTAGCGTTTTTTTTTAGCGAAAATGTAGCGCTTTTCTTAGTTCAAAATAAAAAGAAAGGTAACGTTTCTCATTTTTTGCAGCGATACCTTTTTTTAAAAAAAATAAAAGTTTAAATGGTTTGATTCCAATCTCTACTAATACTAGTTTTAGGGTTTAAATAATATTTATAACAAAAATTTATAAATATTTTTTTAAATGTTTAAACTCAGTTTTTTTTGTTGTACACCCAGTTCACCGGAACTTTGTCCTAACTATATCCGGATTCGACTAGCGTATGGCACTTGGCTATAGTGGGTGAGTCTCCCAATAGAGATTTTTTACGTATACTAAGGCTCAAACTTAATACCTAATTTAAATGATATTGAGTCGTTTACTACTCAGATCAACCCTGTTGGTTGTTTAAACTCAGTTGAGAGTGAAGACTGGAGTCTCTATGGGACATGCTCTCTTTTTTTGTTTTCATGGGACATGCTCTCTTTGAGGTATGGGACTCTAGAAGTCACGATCAAGGCCTGAAATGAAATGGGCTGATTCCGTAATTCTCGACCCGAATGAACCTCAATTGGATTTCATCTTGGAATCGTACAAAAATGAGCATATTTTTGTTAATACGTAAATATAACTATATAACTAAATAGGAGTTGACATAAATAATAAATTTATATCTTGTAAAATTATGAGTTTGATTTCTACTTCTATTATAAATATTTTTTCGTAAGCAATCTCGTAAGTTTCCTGTAAGTACTCTCTAACTCTATGATTGACCCTAAGACTATGCCTTAGCCCTAATAAAGAACTGGCGTCGAACCCACCTAATTTATTCTATAACAAAAAATATATATAAATATAAACCACGAGGACACGTGTAACATGGTAGGTATTCCACTTAATCTCTTAATTAAGTGGTAGGATTTGAATTCTACTGTTATATATGGAAAGTATTTTATGATTAGCATTTTACCCTTAAGTGAAGGCATGTTAATACATTGATCTATATAAAAAATATATATAATAATATTTTATATTCATCCAATCCTTAATATAATACATATTTAATTAATTTAATTATAATAAAAAATTTAGTTAATATAACATAATTTTATTAAAATATCATAATCATCTTATTTAATTATTTTATCGTTCTCTTATTTAATTATTGCTAAGGTAGTATCTATAAGGATAATTTAATAAACAATTAACAAAAATATAAAATAAATCTTATATTTATTATTAAAATTAATTTATTAATTATATATTGAGGATGTAAAAAATATTAATCACAAGTTTATTAATTTATGTGTCATAACTCGTAGCCTTGAGTTCAATCAACAAGGAATAGAGGGCAGCCCTCCTTCGATCTTGAAACACTGGCCACTTTGAAGTTAAACATTTAAACTAATAAATATTTTAAATTGTTGTCAATACAACAGCTTTTTACCAAAACATATTTTTAATTATCATTACCGAGTAAGATGATCAACAAAATAATCAGCACATTGTAAAAATATTAATAATAAAAGGAATATTTTGTGAGCACCGTCCCCACGAGCGCATAAGCTATATTGGTAAGTGAATGCACAGCCACTCGGTTCCCTTGTAGCTGACGCTTGATTCTCAATAATAATAAAAAAAAACAAGTGTACTCCCTCTTCTGAATCTCCACCAAGTGTACTCCTTATTTTAAGGAATAAAAGAAATGTAATTCGGGCAAAAAATATAATGCTTTATTGTACTTCTTTTTAATTAGTATTGCATTCTTATAAATGAAAAAAAATCCCATACTAAAATTGTAAAGTTATCATAATTGATCTATATGGTATTAAGATAATTGGGGAGATATTATAACTTCTGGGTATTTAAATTTACACTTTATGATAATAAACTATTCGACCTACTCAATATTAGTATCGTTTAAGAAGAAAATAAATTTCGTCATATATTTAGATGGTGAGTGAACTTAATTTTTTTAAAAAAATTTTGTAATAAAAAAAAATATCAACGTTTAAGATAGGATACAATTCAACATAATCAACCTCGATATTGAAAAATGAAAGTTATAACAAAGCGTTATATTCAGAATGAGTAATCTAAAAGCCTTGTTCAAGCCCATGAGTGAACTACATCAAAGATAAAAGATATTGATCGTTGCATCATGCGACCACCCGCTAAGTTTCATGGCGTACAAAATGATAACCCACTCAATTAAAATATTAATTTCATACGTAACCCGCTAAGTCCTGTTCAGAGTCAATTTTCCCTCCCATGTCTCAGACGAGCCTGCATCACCTACAGATACCTCTGCATCTCGTCATGTTTGAACATTTCGTCACAATACGTGGTTCAGTATGGATATCGTGAATTAGATAACACTTTTTTTAATATTTAATATAACAATTGACTAATTTAAATAAATTAATTATCATTAAATATAATTATTAGATATAAATTTATATTATATACTTGTTAATATATTTAAATTAAAAAATCAACTCCTATAAAAAAAGTATAATATTAATAATAAAAAATTATTAACATACACTAGTAGACTTAAATTATAGATTTATAAGCAAATCCAACATACATTCTACTTGCCGCTCTCATGACAATAATAATTGACTCCTTAGCCATAAAAGTAAAGCTAAATTTATGGTGATGATGTGAGTTAACTAGTTAAAATCAAGTTAACCCGTAACAAGTTAGGTTATAAATAAGCTAGTTTATAAAAAATTAATTCTAAGTGAGTTGTTATTTAATCAACCTAAGCCCATTATGATAGGTTGACAAACTAATCTGTCAACCTGTCAAAGTTTTTTAAAACTTATTTTTTTAACAACAAAAATTGTTATTTTGTTTTAAGAGACGTGAGTCAACAAGAGGAGAAATAAGGGTTAGGTTTTGGCATAGTAGGAGACTCAAAAGATTGGATTATACCTTTCCAGAAGTAGAAAGAAGAAAATAAATAAAATAATAAAAAAATATAAATATATAATAAAAAACAGGTTAAACCGTAAACCCGATCGATTAGTACGTGGCGACTTGCACCAAGACATTAATCTAATTTTACAATTCAATCCACTATTTTTTTGTGGGTTTACAGTTAGTCCTGCATACATAGCATTTTAGATCCATAAGAACTCCAAGCCTATAATTTTTATCTAACCATCTGCAAACATTACAGGGAATATATGAAATAATTAAAACATCTGCACCCAGTTTCAAGAAATTAAAACAATATTAACGTTCCATTTACGTTATATATATTGATTGTCTAAATTAACTAAAATTAAAAAACATAGAGACAATGCTTGGTACAAATATATAGCGATGCACATATACTGTAATTATACAGAACATCTTGTATCAAACTAACGATTTTGCATTATTTTGTCCCGGTTGCATCAAGCACCACACGTTTAGCAAGCATTATCAACAAACTAGCAAGAACTCAAAAAGAGAAAAGCACTTGAAACATATTCAAGCCAAATTAGAAAGGAGAAAGAGAGGAATAACTTGTCTCTGGAAACTTTATGCGATATCGGGGTGGAGAATCCCGATCCCACCGTGAAGTAGAACCCAAGGCAACGACCACCACGTCACCAAAAGTGAAAAAGAGAGAAAAGACAAAAGGGACAGAGGATACAACTGGGAGGGACGGTCTCTGAGCTAAAGGAAAAGGGAACATTGACTAACAAGGACCCTATAAGTCAATAATGGAACACGTAGACGTTGTATTCCACGACGGCGTCGCCGGTTTTCACATCAAGGGTGTGGGTTCTGGCCTGAGCGTAGCCACGTGCGAACCGGAAAAGCCCACTCCCGCCGACGATTGGCATCTCTCGAACAGTATTGAACACCTTGTTCCGTCCCAACAAGCTCAGATTACTCCCATTATACTTCCCTTCCATAAACGCAAAGTTCATCACCATCAGCAATCCGACCTCGTCTTGCGCCGCCGACGCATATATTCCCTGGGCTTTACCCACCAGCTTCGACCCCCGCTCCGGCCCCGCCGTTAGCGGGTCGTCGACCATCACCACCAGCCCGAACCCCGTTAAGGAGTTGTTGGTCATGTGGGCCTCCGCCACCTTCACGGCCGAGGGGTTCCGTCCGCTGACGATGTCGTGGAAGTAGAAGTGAAGGTGGCTCAGCTTCTCCTTACGGAGGCCCAATGAAGATGGAGAGAGAACCCGAGAGAAACCGTTGGGTTTGGCGGCGGCGAGGGATGTGAAGAGGAAAATAAGGGGGAGGCTAGTAAGGAATGTGGAGGGTTTCCTGGCCATTGTTGGAGCTTTTTTGAGAGCTCCGAAGAAGATTTCTTCTACTTGCTCTTTTCTTCGGGATGCGAGGAAAATAAATCTTTATGGTACATGAAACGCTGGGATTGCGGTAATACCAAGCGCAGAGCGGAGAACTTTGGCCCAATTGGAATGCAACGTACGACTTTAATTTGATTCACAGTATCATAATTGACCAATGAATAAATAGCCAAATCACATTTAAATTGTATCTAAAAGATTTTTTTTTATAAAATTATTAGATCATTGATAAGTCTCAGATTTTAGAAAAAGAGATTTCAATTATAAAATTATTATTTTATTTTTATTTATTTAAAATAATAAATAGAATGATATAAATAATAATTTTATGTACTACAATTAATAAGTCGTGCAAAAATAAATTACAACTCATAATTTGGACATAATATTTTTTTAAAAAGAGTTATCATTTATTATTACATGACTTATTAATTATATCATATAAAATTATTATTTAAGCCACCTCATCTGACCAAGTCGACTGGAGTATAATTTTTTTTAGGGTGAATAATAGAAAGATATAAAAGGCGGTTATTTGTTTTATAGGTATCGATACAAAGAAAGAAAATATCATATGCCCAAGAAATGAATCAATTTACATGCATGTAATTGCTGAACAATGCCCCATGTGTACAAAATAAAGGGACAAAATATCAATACTCTGCGGAAGGAGGCAATAGGCATAAGGTTCCCCAATTTTAATCATTCTCTGCTGCCATTGTTCTGTTAAGACTAAAACTCTTGCAAATATAATGAAGTACGCCAGGGAAAAAAACACACAAAAGAAAACTTGCAGATGAAAAGAGTGGACTTTTTTGGGAGTTACACAGTCACACAGATTGTGTGTTTTTACATACTTATTTTTTCCTTTCAGATAATTACATGGTTGCAGAGATTTGTGTCTATTTTGTAACATCTTATTATTTTTTAAAAATATTAAAATTGTACAATTAATTCACTGCATGATTCTAGAGACATTTTTTTCGTGGGTAAATTTTGTTTTAAAAAATAAAAAAATTGACAGGAGGGTGCAGAGGGAAAATGGAAAGAGGGAATCCCCAATAAAAACACACAAAACCAGCTAGGGAGATTTTTATCCTGTCAATTTATTAATTCCTGGAGACTGCAGCCAGGTAAATTGTCTCCCCCCTCCCCCACAAATTGACTATTCTTCTTAGAAGTATGCATGGGTAGGGCTGGGCAGGGCATGTCCCGTGCCCGGTGCCCTGCCTAAAAAAAGTATGGGCTGCATTTTGCAGCCCGATACCCGGCCCTACCCGGTAAAAGCCCTAACTATTTTGGGCTGGGCATGGGCATGGGCGGGCTGGGCATGCCTAAGTTTTTATGTCATGCTCATGTTGTGAAAAAAATCTGCAATTATGAACTTATAAAATAATACCATATTCATATGTCTTTAAGATTTAAATAATATCCATAATTCACTAAGAATAAAGTAACAAAAAGATAATAATTAAATTTTTGAAATTCATTGTATGTAAAAAAAAAGTCTTGAAGTCTAAATAATTTGTAATTGTAACTTTGTATCAATCTCTCTAATATTGACAAAGATTAAGTATCTGAAAAAAAAATAAACAATTATAATTTATAATATAATTATATGATGATTAGCAAAGTTAAAAAAAAAAGAAAAAAAGAAAAAAATAATATAGTTATAAATATTAAAAGATACAACTTACATACTTAACTACTCATATTTTTAAAATGAACCTCTAGTCACCAGTAACTATCATATTCTTCTTTTTAAGTGCAGTATTTAGGAAAAAAAGTAAAAAACATAAAAGAAGTGGTGCTTATGGGCTGGGCAGGGCAGGGCAACCCCCTACCCGGTGCCCAGCCCGAAAAAAGCATGGGCTGAATTTTGTAACCCGATGCTCAGCCCTGCCCTATATTTATCGGGTTGGGCAGGGCTATTTTATTGCGGGCTAGGCTGGGTATACCGGGCTATGGGCATTATGTACAACCCTAATTCTTCTATCTCCTTTTTTCATTGTTGGACTGATTTTTCTATCATTTAATCACTAAAATACGTGGAAAATTATACTATTCAGTGTTCATGAAGCTAATAATTTTCATCTTATTTAATTTGTTGGCTTGTTCTTTTGTTATATTCGTGGTTATAAAGAACTACATTTTATAGATTACACGTGAAATTGAAACTATAAGGGTTGCTAGTAGTAGGTTAGAGGAGTAGTACATCACATTGTTGTTCTTTGATCCTTGACACAATAAGGACATTGTTGAGAAGTTTTTTAAAATTAAATGTTGCAGGAAAAAAAACCTCAGCCTTGTAGATCAGTTGTAGTGTTGTAGCGGTCACTAGTTACAACAGTTACCCGTGAACGTCGAAAAAGTTAAAAACAGTTCCGTGTGACGTAAAAATCTCCTATAATGGATTATGAGACAAGAAGCTTGTAGCTCAAAGATACAACAAGTGTGGGGGAAAAAAGAAGAAAAAAAGAAAAAAGAAAATAAGGGGTCAACCAAATATGGAGTTTTGGGATGGAGACTATGGCGTGACAGAAGGATTTGGAAAACCGAGGAACGCGTGGAAGAAGGTTAAAACTTAAAAGTCATGACGAGACTAGCAGATAAATAAAAGAAGATTATTAGACAGATAATTAAATATTTCGTCATGTCATAATATAAAGAAAAGGTGCACAATTCCTTTTCTCAGAGGAAAGAAAGAAAGAAAGAAAGAGCGTGGTAAGTGGGGAAGCAGGTCGAAACTCGAATTTTGTCCCCACAGCCTAGTTACATTCAAATCTCGGCCCCGTACTATTTCCTGGATTCTTATATTGGGCGGGGTTTGGGATGAAAGGCAGGAGATGATATAGGAGGAAGTCAAGTTGTTGAGTAACGTAACTAATCGCTGCTGTGAAATGGCAATAAGACTGGATTGAATGATGAAGCAGAAATTTTTGGATTGGTGAAGGGGTTGCCGGAATTTATCGAATACGATGAGCACTCTTCTACGTACACTCAACGTCGTTTGCACCTCGCACATAACATGCCATTTCTTGCAGAGTCTCAAACATAATCGTTTACCTCCATTAATACCAAAGGATGGAGACGAAGAAAAGTCGGAAAGAATTGTGTCCAAGTGACACCAAAATAGCAGTCATAAAGAAAGGAAATGTCATTCACGATTAAAAAAAGGCTAGTTTGCCAAGAAAATTGTTCAGATCAAATCTTCCACATACAACAAAATAGAAATAATAATGGTGGGGCGCACCTTGAGTTTCAGCATAGCCACATATATACACTTTGTTTTTTTTGAGGGAAGACGAAAACAAAAAAGTTAAATCAAACTTATGGTCCCCTCGTCATCGCCGACAACTAAATAAAGCTGTAAGCGAGACAGATTATCCAATTAGTTTATATTTTATGGAGCAAAATCCAGAATGCAAACATCCATCACAGTTGCTAATAAGTAAACAGATTCTACCCTACTACAGCCATGATTAATTTCAAAACACACGTTATATTTTCAGCCAAGGAGAACTCAGATTTATCCAATACAGGGTCAATGGCCGACCCTAATACCCAGAAGACAGATTAAACCAAACATATATACAGGCCAGCATATACCCTTGCATGACATTATTTGCAATACCCGGTTTCATAGTTGGAGTTTAAACCATGAAAGAGGAATAGCAATGGCGATCACGTGCAGATGGCAAGAACTGTCTGAAAAAGGGTCAATAGTGGAATACATAGACATTATAGTGTTGCGTCCCAGAACGCTCAAAGCGCTTCCGTTGTATTTGCCTTGCGCGAAACCGAAGGTTAACACCATCATATAGCCCACCTCGCTCTGCGATGCAGAAGCGAATATCCCCTGCGCTCTTCCCACCACCTTGGAACTCAGCTCCGGCCCCTCCATCAAGAGGTCGTCCATCATCACCACCGCTCCAAATGGCGCTTCGAAGCGTTGCTGGTTGGAGCTTCAGTCACTATCACGGCAGACGGATTGGCTGGGTCCACCTAGGTTATCGTGGGAGTAGAAGCGGAGGTGGCTTAATTTCTCTTGCCTTAGTCCTATTTTGACCGGAGTAATATTTCGCGATAACCCATGAGTTTTTGCTGCTCCCAGGTCCCAATCGAAGAGGAAGAAACTGAAGCAAGAAAGAAGGAAATTTTCAAGTGATTCAGCCATAGATTGGACCTTAGTTCCAGGATTCAGTAACTATCTTGGACTACGTTTTGCTGCTTCAGAAGGACTTTTTGCGCCCTGACTGCTCTGAGGGGAATTTTTGGACAAGGCTTTGAGAGGATTAGGAAATATGAATGCTCTCTGTTTTTTTTTTTTTAAAAATGCTGGAGCTTCATTTACTCTATCATGGATATAAAATGTAAATAACATTAATCATTAAATTATATTATTTATACAGCAAAAAATCAAATGCAATATATGCAGCTATGCAGCCAATTTTAAAGAAAAAAAATCACAAGTTTGATATTTTTTAATAGTATCCAATTAATACTGTATCTGCATTGTTCATATTAAAAAAAAAACAAAAGAAAATAGACTCTCATAGATCATGGGCCCACCGTTTAAAGCCCCATAATAAGAAGCCCATCTGAATGGGCCATAGTTGTTTTTGAATCAACCATTAAACCCATATTTGCCAAAAATGCCCATGCAGATCAGCGGAGCATAACCCTAGATTTCCAGTTATAAAAGCAGCCAAGCGCAGCGCGCGAGGAGAGTGGTCGCCTCCTCTACTCTGTACTCCACTCCATCTTCGCAGATAAACCCTAGTATTCTCTGAAAATGCCTGCTGGACATGGTTTGAGATCTCGAACTAGAGACTCGTTCTCTAGGCCATTCAGGAAGAAAGGTACCATAGCACTGACAACCTACCTTAGAACTTACAAAATCGGCGACTATGTGGACATCAAAGTTAATGGTGCGGTCCACAAGGGTATGCCTCACAAGTTCTACCATGGACGCACAGGCCGTGTCTGGAACGTAACCAAGCGTGCAATTGGTGTTGAAATGAACAAGCAGGTATAAACCTCTCTGATTACTGTGCTCTGGAATTTGGTTTTGGTTTGGGGTTACCCCCCGTTATTCGCAATTGATGAATTTGGCCGTTGCTAAAAGCGTATTCTGCTTTTCGTGTGATAACATTTCTGCTGATTACCAAAATAAATTCCCGTGTCCGCGAATAGTGTAGATGATGTGTGCCTTTGTTGTGGAACTCTTGTCGATTAATTCAGAATCTTTTGCGTGAGCTTGATGTCCTTGTTATGATTAGGATGGTCTACTGAATTTTAAAGCATCTAATTTTCATTCTGTTTGCTGAAAGTTTTTTTTGGCCAAATGTTCGCTCAAAGTTATTGTTCGAAGTTTGTGTGATTATCTATAAGAAGTTGATTATTTTATGGCATTTGATTTCACGATGTCCATTAATGTATCTTGTAATTTACATGGATAAATTAGAAAAAAAGGCGTTGGTAGTCATAGCATTCTAATTGTTGTTAGGGGAACCTGATGTGATGTTGAATTCCGTGGATGAAAAAAATGTCATGTTGAATTCTTAGATCGCCCTTTATGTTAACTGGTATTCGTAGTTCATGTTTTCAAATTGATTTATGAATCAGTTTCAAATTATCCAGGCCTGCTGGTGGTGTTCTTTTGATGATTTGCTGGATTTTTGGAAAATGACCCTTGGATCCATATTTTCATATCGAATTTGCTGAGAATTGATATTATTGCCAGTTGCTAAAGGATGTTTCCGTTCCTTGTCTTGTTAGCTTTTCTCAAGCTCGTTGGTATTGATGATTTTTTGAAATATTCCACGGATAGAATATAGAAATTTTCAGATTGAACAGTTTCTCTCTATTATCCAGTTATCCTACGTGTTTCTATTTGTTATGGTGAAACAAATCACAAGAGAAAGTAGTCTCTATCATTGATTGTGTTTCACTCCCATTTACGTTCTTAATTCCTGATATTGGCTATTCTTGTTTTCCCCTAAGTCATGCACTTCCTATTACCATCTGATTATTCTCCAATCCCTGCCATTCCTGCCTTTTCTTCTGGGAGTAAGCTATTGGTACCTTGTAATTTTGATTGACAAAAATGTGCATAATCCAGGTTGGGAACAGAATAATCAGAAAGAGAATTCATGTGCGTGTAGAGCATGTGATGCCCTCAAGGTGCACTGAGGAGTTCCGTCTGAGGAAAGTTCAGAACGATAAACTGAAGGCTGAAGCCAAGGCCAGGGGAGAAGTCGTCAGCACCAAGAGGCAGCCCGTGGGTCCTAAGCCAGGTTTCATGGTTGAAGGTGCTACATTGGAGACTGTAACACCCATTCCATACGATGTCGTCAACGATCTCAAAGGCGGGTACTAGGTCTGAACGTTGGTTATCATATTGTTTGATGGACTGCGTAGTTTTATTTGGATTTGAATCCGAGGGTTTTGTCATTGGACTCCCAATTTTGTCCTATTTCATTCTAAATACAAAAATGCTTTCGTCAATGATCCTTGAAATGCTTTCATATAAATATACTCTTTGCAGTATTTTATATGCTATTGGCACCGATCTTGAAGTATGAACACGCGTTATGGGACTTGCCCTGAACTAGTTTCGGACCACTGTCACAGATTTGAACTTCTTTCCAAACATCACCAACACCAAGCATAGGGTTACATTTTTTTTTTAAAAAAACAATAGAAAGAATCGAATGTAGGTCCGTAATATTACGTGGAATGTGATGTAAGCATCATTGGTTTTAGTTATACATAATCGCATATAGATTTTTTATAGAAAAAATAATATTTTAATATCAAGGTTTGAGTATATTAATAAAATCGACGTGGTTGCATTAGGCGGCTTAATACCAACTTGTGTAAGCAGAAAATAAGACAACCATGGGCTCTTAAAAACCACAGTTTGTTTTTTTTTTTTAACAAAAAAAAAAAAAAGAAACTGTGGTTTGGCCTTTTCGGCTATTGTCTATGTCAAGCGTCAAGCTGTCCTGAGAAGTTAGGGAGAAGTGAGAATATCAAGGCGCCATCCTTCCCTGCCCTGGACATTGCGTGTTCTTTTGGGCACAGACATAGAAGAAAACAGGACGATCAAGCAGAGTTCACACATTAACGATGGCAGCACCTTCCATAGTCCTTCATCTTCTGCTCATCCTTATTTTTTCTGGCAATCATTCTCTTCCTTTCTCCTCCTAAAATGCATCCATGCCTTTCTTCTTCTGATTCCTTTTCATGTTATATGTAATTTGTCATTGTTAAAACTTGCAAGGGTCTGGTGCTCCGGCGGTGAGAATCCCCGAACACAGTCGCCACGAGCTGCTTCACTTGAGCAATTGTGACCATCAGAAATGCTCTTAATAGTGCTGTAAACATCCCAATGGCGTCGGACAATGCAAGGCCCCCACCTGCTTTTGCACCTTCTTTTGCAAAGATTCTCCTCGCTTCTTCCGCCTGGAATCTATGAATAATGAAGCCAATCATATATATACAACTCATTGACTTGTACTGCTACGAGATTCATTTCTTTCGATTTGGTTGTGCTTGCTCTTTCTGCACAGCTGATATAATTCATGGAACTGTAAGACAGAGAAATGAACCATATGAAGAGAGCCTGATTGAACCTCCTTTTATTTTTACATATTGATGATGTAAGTTCAGTTAATTAAATAACAAGGGTGTTTAGAGCCCTCTTATCAACAGTTGGAGGATAAAGCTTCCCTGGGCACGTCCCATAAATGGCAAAATTTGCAGCATTATCCAAAAATTGGTGCCGATACGCAAGGCCAGGAACCATCGGTGGCTGCATTGGGAAGGCTTTAGATTCTTGACGTTTTCGCTGCTCGCTGGCTATTATAATTCACAGATCCGTATTATGTGTTTTCTCACCTTATTCCTAAATTGTCTCCCTGGAAAAGTACACGGGCCCTGATACGGTTCCGTTGATTTCGGCCATGGGTGGCATTTTGCAGCACAATTGAAAATTAATTTTATATTTGTATACAAAAAATTAATTTTATATTGACACTGTAAAAGTGACTTAGGTTTATGCGTTGCAAACTCACAGCAGACTAAATCAATACATTAATATTTTTTACAATATTAATATCATTATATATAATAAGATTTATAAAAATCATATTATTAATAAATTATAAATAATACGACTTATCTTAAATTCATGTCAACTGTATGAATATTCAGATTTGTTAAAAAAATATGGCTGAACACACAATTCATTTAAAATTTAGTTTTGCTTTTAATTAAAAATAGAAACATAACACCTAAAACATTTTAATAATTAAAATAACTAAAGAAAAATGAGTTCAAAAATAAATCTCAAGGTGCAGATAATATATATTATTTTTGTTTCCATTAAAATCACATGTGCAATGCTTGTAATAGCTACAATAAAAATCTCAAGAGCAAGGTAAAATGAGTTAACCTAGTTATTATTATTTAAATGGTCCCTAATTTATCAAATCTAACATGTTTACAAAAAGACTTGTTTTCCTAATAATTTATGAGATAAATTAATATTATTTTATTGAATAAATAAGAATACATGCCTAAAGATTAAATAAACAGAATTAAAAGATGGCAAAAGAAAGAATTAAAAAAAAGGGATGGAGATTTATGTGGGAAAAAGTGGCAAGATCACACATAGTGCCGTGGGGAGTAATACTGTAATTAAGGGGCACACGCCCTCGCAAGAACAAAGAAAATAGGATCAATGGAAAAAGCAAAAGTCGTTTATTATAAAGCCCTCCCTCGCTCTTCGCCTCCTGAAAGAAAATGAAGCATAAGCTATTGCTTCCACTTCCTCTGTAAAACCCTAATAATCGATCCCCTTCTTGTTTTTCTCTCTCCGACCAAACATTCTTCCTCTGAAAAATTCGATTGCCTCACTCTCTGATGGGTTGGGTGAATTAACTTCAATTGCTCCGCAGACGATAGCTTTCATCTATCTTCTATCAAGATCCGCTGTTGGCTGCGAAATATGCTGTGATTTTCTCGGGTTTGCTTTCTGGTCCATTAAGGCTGGCGGGTATCCGGGTTAGGTAAATGGCGGATCCGCCTGGCATCCGCCTCGGCGCGCGCGGTCTTTTAGGAGCTAGCAGAGTCGTTGGTTGTCTTGTTCGATTGTCGTTCTTAGGGTTGCAGTTTTGTGACGATTGCAACGAGTGAAGCATGCTGAGCGTGCTACGCGTGCACCTCCCCTCTGATATACCCATTGTTGGATGTGAGCTTACGCCGTACGTGCTCCTACGGCGACCCGATAAGCCTGTTACCACCGACGATGTGCCAGAGTCAGCCCCAATAGACGGCCATTTCCTACGTTACAAGTGGTAAGTGCTGTTTTGTTCGCTCCTTAAGATTTTTCTGATTTTGTCTGTATATTTTTTGTTCGCTCTGGAAATTGATTGATTTTTAATTTTGACGACTATGACTAGCTAATTGGTGTTAATGTATTTTTAAATGATATCAGATTGTTTTTCACGGAATGTTAATGTGCAAACTGGGAGGACCTGTTGTGGATGTTATAGAATTGTGTAATTGTGATTTGAATTTACTACTCATCCGTCTTGTATTTTTCAAATGCGTGAAGTTCATTCGTTTAGTGATGGTTTGCTAGTAGACGTAGTATGCTTATTCACTTATCGATGGTTTAATTTCAGTCGTTATAATCACCTAAGTAATCAAAATAAATTCATTTATTTTATTCTTTCTATTTATCGGAAATCTTTCCAATTCATGAATGTTGTTTTCATTGCAAATAAAGTTTAGGGAAATACAAGTTGAGGATGAATAAACATTTAACACCTTACAAATTTTGACTGAAGTAAAAGGAATATTGTGGTCTCCGGGATCATATGATATGGATGGCTACCTTTTCATTCCATTCCATCTTTTGCTCCTTCCTACTTTAGTGCTTTTTTTTGGCAGTTATTTTACAAGATTCGATACTTCTAATGCTAGCAAATTACGATGGTTGAAATAATGCTTTATGTTCATTGACAGTCTAGACTGCGATAGGCTGTGATGTATGAACAATTTCTTTTGCCATTCCTCCATTCTTATCATTAGCAGTATCAACCTTTACAAATTTCTATATTTATGTAGGAGCTCAAAATTTTAATTTGTCAAGTAATCATATGACATTCATCTGTTGTTACTTAAGCTGCAAATGTAAATTTATGGGGTTTCTTTTCCATTATTTTCTTTGATGCGGAGATTTTAATTATTCATTTCACAATAAGTTAATAATCTTTTTAAATATATAATTGTGTGCAAAAGCGATATAATATATCCTGGGTAGATTTTCCATTTCAGCAAAAGATATTCATAGAGAAGAGGGAAAGAATTCCAAATAATCTATACCTTCTGCTGAATAGTTTTCCTCTAATAGTTTTCGTTGTTGAGAACAATAGTACTAAATAAACTAACTGCTGAATAGTTCATTATTTCATGTATAAGGTTATTTGGTTGGTTCAGTACTTAATCTGTTACTTATAAACAGATATATCATTTGTCTGTCCTTTCTGGTAGGTATCGTGTGCAAAGTGATAAAAAGGTTGCTGTCTGCAGCATACATCCATCTGAACAGGCCACACTGCAGTGCCTTGGTTGTGTTAAAGCTAAAATACCTGTTTCGAAAAGCTACCATTGCACACCAAAGTGCTTTTCAGATGCATGGCAGCACCATCGTGTTCTTCATGATCGAGCTGCAAGTGCTGTTAATGAAAATGGGAATGAGGAAGAGGAGGTGTTTGGTCGCTTTAATAGTTCTGGATCTGGGGCAATGAATAATAGCTTATCTAGCTCTGCATCAAGTGCTGCTTTGACAAATGGGTCAGCACAGCTGCATCCATCAGTTGTTACCCAACGAAGTGGTGGTGAAACTTGGATTGAAGTTGGACGATCGAAAACATATACCCCAACAGTTGATGACATTGGTCATGTCTTGAAATTTGAGTGCGTGGTAGTTGATGCAGAGACAAAACTTCCTGTGGGGCATGTCAACACCATACTAACCTCCCGCGTCATTCCCGCACCATCGCCTAGTCCGCGTTGCCTGATACCTGTCGATGGGATAGGACCTTTAGATGCTGATGGACGTATAACATCTTCAGGAAGTTTTATTGTTCTATCATACAACATATTGTCTGATGCATATGCCTCAAATGATTTATACAGTTACTGTCCTTCATGGGCTCTTTCTTGGCCCTATCGTAGACAAAATTTGTTGAGAGAAATAGTTGGTTATCGTGCAGACATTATTTGCCTTCAAGAGGTACATTAACATGCTTTTGTTTGTGGTTTTGACCATTGATAAAGTGACTTGATAACTTGGGCTGATATTCAGGTTGATTCTACTGAAGAATTTTTATTAAATGATAATGCAAGTTAAAGTAGAAGCTCATTGCTATTTTTGTTGCATTGTCAACTCAAATGATTATTTAAAGAAGGGGGAAGGGTTAGGCATGATGGCTTATCTTATTCTATGACTTATCTATCCTCTTATTGGCAACTTTATTTTTTTTTTCAGGTCCAAAGTGATCATTATGAGGAATTTTTTTCTCCTGAATTGGACAAACATGGATATTATGGTTTATATAAGAGAAAAACAAATGAGGTTGAACATAAATTCTGTTTCCTTGTGCTCATGGTGTTGAACTTTGCTTTAAATGTTAATATGAATTGTTGATTTGCAGGTATATGGTGGTAACAGCAATACAATTGATGGCTGTGCAACATTTTTCCGCCGGGACAAATTTTCACATGTTAAGAAATATGAGGTTGGGGAGCGCACTTTTTTCTGTATAATAAGTTCTCTTGAGTTTATTCACAAACTTAAATTTTGTCTACATGCATGCAGGTTGAATTTAATAAGGCTGCACAGTCTTTGACAGATGCCATGATTCCAACAACCCAGAAGAAAACTGCTTTAAATCGGCTTGTTAAGGTGGCAATCTATTGCTTTAAAGACTAGATGTCACTTTATTTCTTATGAAACTTGTGTTTATCTTGTTATCTTGTTATCTTTTTGTTCCTAGGATAATGTTGCCCTAATAGTGGTTCTAGAAGCAAAAGTTGCCAATCAGCCAATTGATAATCCTGGGAAAAGGCAGCTTCTTTGTGTTGTAAGCTCTTTTACACTGCTGTTATATCTGTGGATTTTAGATGGTCTTGTGTTTTCATTCCTCAGTGATGCATTGTGTTCATTTGTTTTCTCGTTTGTGTTTGATCTTCCTTCTTTGTTGTTGTTCTCCTATCTCTATCATTGTAGTTGCATTACTGGAACCTTTCTAGAATTGTTCTTCTTGGATGCAAATTGCTAGTTATCTAATCCATTTGTAAGAGTGATTATAACATAATCTTTAGCTGGGGGTTTGTATTCTTTTTGCAGCTTTGGTTGGGTTGTGAATGGTTGGGGCAGATTGGGGCACCAGGCCTTTTTTGGTTTAGCTCTAAAAACATTAAATTCCTAGGGCCACAATGGATGTGTAGCTTTAATTTCTATGAAATATTTCTTTGGCATTAGAGGTTCCTGTGAGATTTATGCCATTTCCTTTTCCCTCTTTCTCCTTTCGGGTGACAAACACAATTTTCATTGTTCATTGTTGAGCACTAATTTTGCCCTTGGACTGCAGGCTAATACACATGTAAACGTTCACCAAGATCTGAAGGATGTCAAACTCTGGCAGGTAAGTGTTTTTCAATTGGTCATTCATATTGAAGTGTGTTTACTGTGAGCTTAGGAGTTATACTTTTTCATTCCCTTCTTATAGGTGCATACTCTTTTAAAAGGGTTAGAGAAGATAGCTGCAAGTGCAGACATTCCAATGCTGGTTTGTGGAGATTTTAATTCAGTTCCTGGAAGGTTTTGTGGCTTTTTTCTTTCGTTTAGTTTGAGCTTATTTTAATTTATCAATATATTGGCATCAGTAAATTTTGTCTAAGGCTGGTGCTGAACGTTGTTGCAGTGCCCCTCATGCACTTCTTGCAATGGGAAAGGTAGATCCGTTACATCCTGATTTAGCTGTTGATCCTCTCAATATCTTGCGTCCTTATGGCAAGTTGGTTCATCAGCTGCCACTGGTAATACATTCATTGAAATGCAGCCCTGAAAAAAATAACTTTAGCTTTTCTACTTCCTTTTATTATTGTGGGCTTTTGCTTTTTGTAGTTTTTAATTTTAGCTATGTAATGTGAGTTGCTTTCTTCAATTACAGGTTAGTGCATACTCTTCTTTTGCAAGAACAGCAGGTCTTGGTTTTGAGCAGCACAAAAGGAGACTGGACAGTGCAACAAATGAACCCTTGTTCACAAATGTCACTAGAGATTTTATTGGCACTCTAGATTACATCTTTTATACAGGTTTGCTATCTTGCTGTGTTGTATCATCAATTAAATTTTAAGATGCAGGCCACTTATTTTTTAAGTGATGTGGTTTGTGGTTTCAGCGGATTCTTTGGTGGTGGAGTCACTATTGGAGCTATTGGACGAGGAGAGTTTGAGGAAAGACACGGCACTTCCTTCTCCTGAATGGTCCTCAGATCATATAGCTCTGTTAGCTGAGTTTCGTTGCTGCAAGAATAGATCTAGGCGTTGACATGTAAAAGGTAGTTAGCCTCTTCCCTTACTCTTTACTGTGAAAGAGCTGACATTTTATTGAATTTCTCACCTCACCTAGCTATATTCAGCAGAATTTGAGTCTGTTCGTAAGCCTGAAATTGCCCTGTTTGCAAATCATGAATAATGTGGTGCATTTTAAACTTCATGCAAAGCATGAGCTTGTAGTCTAGTTTGATTAAAATGGCTTTAAATGTTTGTAGGTCATTTCCAAAGACACGTAAAGAAAAAGGCCGGAAGAAGCGTTTGGTTGATAAGTTATTGTAAGGATGGTAGATCACGCCTTTGTCTTTCTCAGGTATTATCATGTGGAATCCTTTCAATGATCTGCATTGTATTATGCCACCCGTTCTCATAGAAAAAAGAAAGCATGATTATGCCTTATTAAATTGCATCTTCTCTCATCCTCAATCGCTCTCCACATAAAAATTATCTTCAGATGTCCGCTGGCTCACTTCACCCGTCATCTATCGAACTTCTTGAAATATTTAAATGGACTTGAGCATTAATATTTTGGGGAAAAAAGAGTGCCTGAAATAAAATGGCAAACGGTGGAGAACAAGTTCGTTCGCGGGAGCTTTGAAATTATCTGAGAATCTGCCATAGCTTTCTGATAAGGTTGATTCTATTTAGAGATTCAACGGACACTTAATTATGAAACCATCATGGACTAAGAGATCTGCGATTTCAAGTTGCATCAATCCTAAATGGAGAATACCTGACCACTGCCAGACGAATTCGATCATATCTCCCAACTGTTTTTGGTTTTTGTGGGAAAAAAGTAGAGAGCAAGGGGAATTTTCGTTAATGGCATTGAGGGATAAATTGCAACGTTACAACTGGCGCGTGAACATGTATTCTTCTTAAGGCATTAATATTTCACTTGATCGATATCAAATGAAAACTATATTTGTTGAATTTTGGTTATAATAAAAAGAATTTCAGTTGAAAAAAGAAGATATTACCTGCATACAGTCCAGCACAAATCAGTTACAATAATATATAATTTTTATATTTTCAATCGCCATCTTTTGAAATATGTATATATTTTTAACTGGGAAAATTCTATCGAATGTCAATGTATGGGCTAACTGGCAGGATAAATAAATTTTCAATATTTTTTAGAACATATTAGAAAACTCACCTGTGAGATGAAGTTCCTTCCATTACATTCAAACGATGATGTTATTGCCCTTGGAATTCACTAATGAGCTATACTACTAATTACTTATAAATTATGAATTGCTCTATACATATATTGATTTATGGGATTCAAAAAGCAAGGAAATTGCATAATAACTTTCAGAATACATCCCAAATAATTAGTTCTGTCCGGAGAAAATCTGAGGGGATAAGAAAGGAAGGAAAAGGAGATGAGATTTCGAGAAATCAAATTACCATTCGCATAATGGAAAGACTCAAAATAAGTCTTACAAAAATACCCCCCATCAAGCCCAAAATGAGTTGTAACAAGTTCATAAAACGAAGTCCGACATGATACCCTTTCCCCGGATTTCAGTGGTTTCATATGAAAACAAAACAATTCTGTTAAAATTTGACGAGAAAGTTAGAGACGAAACTTTGTGATTTCACAACAAAACTCGTACATGATTAATCATCTTCCAAATAAGCTGAATCTTTGGTTAGCAGGTTAAATAACCTGTCTTAGGAGATTGCTTCCATTTGGAACTCTCGGAAAGCACCACCCTAGCTGTGCACTTTAAAGCATTTCAGATTTGGGAACAACTCAAGCAGTTTTTCGCGGCTCCGGTTCTACAAAATGTGTTAGCAGGTTACCAAACGAACTGGTGCAATTAATGCCAGTAAACTAAATTGTCATATACACAGACAGAGACATTTCAAGTTAGAATATTGCCTTAATGCCAATACATCCGTTCACATCAAGGGTTGTGATCTTATTGGAACTGGATTTTGAGAGTGCCTCCAGAGACTTATCAGTCACACCAGTTATTCCAAACAAGCTGCATATTAGTCCTTTCAAAATATCAGTAAAAGGATTGACCGAAAAGAATCAGAAAAAGGAGTCATTTTGGATGGAACTATTAAAGCACAAGGTAACTTCCATGTTGCCATTGAAGCAAGAATATGTATATCTGCAGAGATGTGTTCATGAATCATCATCTGCTATTATGCTACTACTTCATGTGTCATACGAGTCAAAGGAAATTTATGAAAATCTGCATGACTTCTTTATCCGAGTCTCAGCTTGGTTCAGTTATTAAAGGAAAAAATGGACAACTAGGCTTAACTTTATAAGTATCCACTTCAGTTCATTCACAAACAATTTTTGAACGCCAAATATAACAGAATAACCCACAAAGGAAACTTAAGTGCGGAAACAATTACACAAAACCATAAACTGAACTCAATTGTCATTTTCCCATTTTTTATTTAACAAGTTGGACCAAGTTCAAGAAGTATGCCATATGAGAACCTTGTCTTCACTCTTCATCTTTATCTCAGAAAAACTTACAGAAATGGGAGTGCTAGAAAAATTGAAGGCCAAGAGCCCAAACCTGGTTTAAAAAGTAAGCTATATGAGGATCTTGTCCTCAGCTCCACGCATAGGCACTCTATACGACTATATCTTTGAAAAACTTTTTAAAGACAGTTTGGTAGTTAAAATGAAGAAGAATGGAAAATAAATAGAAAGAGAAATGGAAGTACTCAAGAAGGTGAAGCCCATATAATTTGGTTGCATGCAAACTTGCAAAGGTACATTCAAATACACTAACCCAAAAAAGGTGCATTCAAGCACCATCGAGAAGTCTCAAAACGTACACACTACACACCTTAGAGATTCAATAGAGGTGCAGCTCCGTGCAATGGATATGACCCCATCATCTGTCACACGTACACACCTATCACATGAAACGAGATGCAGATAATCCCAAAGAACTCCTTTAGATAATATATATATGTACAGGTTGAAGCTTTAGTTACCATGTCAGATTGAGGGTTATAAGATTCTTGCATTTAGAAATGCTGGAAAGTCCTTCATCTGAAAGGTTCTATAAACCGAACTATAAATTGTTAGCATTAGCAGTTCGCATCAGATAAGGTGTAGAGGAGTCTTCAAAACCCCAAGACATTTTACCTGGGCACCACAGAGATCCAGAAGCTTGAGATGCACCAGGAGGGACATGTTCTTGTAAACTTCATCTGTGAAACTGAACAAGAACAATGCAGTGATTTTATCCATAGAAAAAATTTTCAGCTAAAATGCATATGTTTCAGCAGCTACCTAGACAGAGCATAGAGATTCAGACTCTGAAGAGATAGACATTTCTGTAGTAACTGCTTTAAGCCAGAATCTGTAAGCTTGACACACCTAAGCACCAAATTGTGAGGTAAGAGTATTGAAAGAAAAATAGAATTCATCTCATGTTTGATAGCATCATCTTACCAGATAGATGTATGGAATGCAAATTTCTGACAGTTCAAGAGCCTAGAATTGAAATAGAAATAGAAGCCTCTAATTTCGATACTTATCATGACTCATGGATATAGGGCGGTATTATTTATACATCAAGATATAAAAAATAATCCCATAATAAAAGACGTCTCAAAAAATGAGAATCTGTTCTAAACCACCTCAAATACCTTGTCAGGTTCAATGACTCTAATTCTGAATAATTGTCAGCAACAAATTCCAAGCTTTGGTCTGAAATATTCTGCGATTACCAAATTATGGAGCCCTTAAGAGATTGTTCAAGGACAGCTATTGAATTTAATTAGCTGAATTTTGAGTTTACGTGAGTGTTAAGAAAATAACTAAATGATTATCATTCAGTATCTTGAAACAATAAAAAGGCTAAAAGAAGAATCACTAATCAGAAATCATATTCGAGATATTGAAAGTTGTACTTATTCAGAAACAGCTGGGATTGGAAAGAAGCCTGAAGGAGAAACTAAATTACATGTACTTTGTTAAAAGGAACAAGTCGAGTTTATAGTACAATTGGATCTTGTTTTGTATTCGTATAGCTTTTCAAGGAGCATATCAAACATGCACACTCTCAAATTCTTTGTAAAGGGATTTCCTCCTTGCTTTCCTTCTAGCGGAAGTTAGATATCATTTTACACCCATAAAAATAGCAACGAGAAAAGAAGAGAGATTGATCACAAAATGCTTTAAAGCTTATAAGACCATTTTACCACTTATAAAGCACATGTGAAGATTTAAAACCAAGAGATATTATTCTGACAGTTCAGAACAGAAATGTGATATTTTATAGCATTCTTGCCCGGGCATGCTTTTGCACTCCTGAACATCATCTTGAGCAGAATTTTCTAGAGCTACAAAGAAGGGATGCATAAACACACCACACACATATTGCATGCATAATCCAATATGTTTATGAGAACAGATACAAAGAAAAAATTACGGGTTACTATTATTTGTTTAAGATGCTTAGTAATATGAATCCAAACCATCGCAATACTGTCAAATACAGCTCGGAGTGTCTTGGTGGCTCGCATACCTTACAGCCACTTATGTTCAGACGAACTATGCCTTTGCAATTTTTCACTAAATGCCCTAGTCCTGCATCTGTTAACCTGGAACATGTTTCGTTTTTTGACAATTGTTGCCAAAAGTGATGGGAAGTCAAAATATGATTTTCAGCTACTAGTATAAACTTCACAGATTCAGAAGAACTTAAAGCACCTCACATTCCAGTAGATGGAAAAAGCTTTCATTTGTGGACAACAGCTGGTTATAGCTTCAACTCCTTCATCTGAGATTTTTTGGCAGCCATTCAGGTTTAAGGAATCCAAGCCTTTAAGAGAATCTGAACACTAGGGTGAAAACAACACTAATTAGAATCACTCAACATATTTAAGTGATATTGAAGATGAGGTAGAGTGTAATTCAGCCTTTTTTTTATGAAGGACCTTTGTCATCTTCAGGAAAACAACACAAAGTTCGCTTTCTTAATTGTGGAACTTGTGCCTTTCAGCTTTGACGTAATAAGATAAATAGATGAAACATTCATAGAAAATGATAAACTATGCACCTTAGTCTTGAGAAGGACGAGATCTGTGTCATCAATATCTTGAGCAAATTCCAGGTTAATCTGCTTAACATTGCGATATCTAGGCTACAAAAAACACGTCAAATTGAACATAAAATGACTATCAGCAGAAAAGTTTAAGAGAGGTTAAACAACGCACCAAACAAACAATTCAAACTCAGTGTGGTACTTCTACATCAAAAACTAAGACTTCATCCATTGGTCTAAAAATTTCACTTTTTTCCTCCACACACCCCCCCCCCCCGGCGGGGCGGCCGGCAGGGCCAAAATCAAGATATTTGCACTATACGAAATTGAATGAAATATATGGTATCAAGAATGCAATCAAACTTGAAAAGAATAAGCTAACCAGAGAAAGAGCAGCTACAAGCCGATTCCCTGCATTTTTCCTCTCGCGAAAATTGAGTACCTATCAAAATCATCCATAAGACCTTATCCTTGAAAGATTAATCAAAAGAATGAAATAGAATCCAGAGAAGATGAGAAGCACCAGCCAAAGTGATGAGGCGGAAACAAGAGTCCGATTAATCCATGGGCTGACTAGCAAGAGAGAAATAAGGTCTCCCTGAGATAATCTGGAGGAAACGAGTAGAAAGACTCGGGGAACCGTTTCTCTGCTCCATGTGAAATCCTCTGTTTCTGCTATTTCTTCCATTCCTACTCTCGTTTTGAGTGGAAATGTTGTTATGCGGAATGGAAAATGGGGAGGATCCGATGAAAAAACTAATAAAAGTGTTTTGTGTGAGGGGAAATGTGGTTCAAATTGAAAATCTTGAAACGTAAATATTAGGTTATATAGTACGGATATACTGATTTTTTTTATATATATATATTTAATATTTTAATTTTATTTATAATATAATTTTATTCATAATTTTTTAATTTAATACAATTTTACTCATACTTTTTTTAATTTAATATAATTTTATATATAATTTTATTTTTTAAATATTAAAAATTATATTAAATTAAAAATATTTGATGCTATATCATCTTAAATATTATATAATATTAAATAATAATTGTGTAAATTTTTTAATGGATATTAAATTATTAAATAAATCAAGAAAAAATAAATAATAATGATAATAATAACTCAAAATTCAGAAGAGTTTATGTACTTTAAAAGAGAAAGACAAAATCACACATTTACGGTCAAGTTGAATTAGGTTTTTTGCGAAACCCGACCCAAACCGACCAGATTACTGCTTCTGTGCGCTGACAAACGTTTCTGTGCTCTCTCAGACTCTCACAAGGCTATGTTCTGTTATTTGTGGAACACTTAGCTTGTGGATTTAAGACTTTATGTCGAGGCTCTGTCCAGATTACCAGTTTCTCGAAAATTTAGGGCCAGTGTTCTCCCAGCTTCGCGACTTCGGAAATTGGGCGTTTCTGAGGATTTTTTTTTTAATTTTTGGGCCATCGAGGAAGGACATTTGGCAAGCTTAATCTGTTGGCAATTATTCGAATGAAACAAGAAAGTGATTCTCATAGTTTGGACTCTAAACCCCTGGCTGGTAATGTCCTTCCGGGTTCCGTAGAACAGTAGTGTTTAGTATCACCATGACTGATTATATAACTTTTGTAGGAAGAACATAGGAAAACCATTCTCATAAGACTGATTAATTCCTCTGTGATTTAGACCAGTTTGCGAACTTTTATTACTTCGCAATCCTCTGCTTTTGTCCCCATTGAATGCCCATTGTTATTTCAAATATCATAATGTTAGCTTTTTCAGTCTCCCTCTGATTCGGAACTTCTAAATCTCCGTCTTGAGTATTGTTAATTCGTAGAGATGAACTATCTAAGAGATATTTCTTTGCTAAAGTTGAAATATTACGCTCTGTACGAGACTTCCAAACTCTGTCAGTGTTATCAATACCTCCATTGCCGAGGCATAGTGAAGGTCCGGCTCAAATGGGTGAAAAACCGAAGTATTGATCACATAATTGACAAGGAAACGGATTTGAAGGCTGCTTGTCTCCTCAAGGACGCGATTAAGCGATCGTCCACTGGTTTTCTCACAGCAAAATCTGTAGCTGACTGGCAAAAACTGCTTGGCCTTACTGTCCCGGTTCTTCGTTTCATGCGTAGGTACCCCTCCCTCTTTGAAGAATTTCCACATCCTCGTTTGCCTAATTTGCCTTGCTTCCGTTTGACAGATACTGCAGTCTCGTTGGACTCGCAAGACCACAGCATTGACGAGGCCCGTGAGAGTGATGTTGTCGAACGGCTTTGTAAGGTACTTATGATGATGAGAACTCGAACTGTGCCGCTGCAGCCTTTGAAATGGGATCTGGGTTTACTGGATTGTTTTGAGAAAACACTTGTTCCAAAATTACCAGCTCATTTTCGATTTGTCAAGGCCTCAAACGATGTCACCTGCCTGCGACTAGCAAATTGGTGTGAGGAATTTGCAGTTTCAGCATTACAAAAGAGCGATGAAAGCAGGACATGTGGGGATGAGTACAGGCAATTCAAGAGAGGTCAAGCAGCTCTGGTTTTCCATGAATTTTCCAAGGGGTTATGGAGCACAGAAGAAAGTAAGGGCATGGATGGAGGGATTTCAAAAGTTGCCTGACATTTCTCCTTATGAGGACTCCAGGCAAATTGATCCAAATAGTGAACTAATGGAGAAGCGAGTTGTTGGAGTTCTGCATGAATTTCTAAGTTTAACCATGCACAAGAAAACAAAAAGGAAGTACTTGAGAAGCTTGAGATAGGAGTTGAATCTTCCCCATAAGTTTAACCGAATCTTCACAAGATATCCTGGCATATTTTACCTCTCACTGAAATGTAAAACAACGACTGTTACTCTTAGAAAAGGGTATCAACGTGGAAAACTAGGAGATCCACATCCTATTGCTCGTCTCAGAAAGAAGTTTTATCATGTAATGAGGACGGGCTTCTTCATCGTGGAAAAGGCGCGAACTTTATAGATCAAGAAGACTTATTACTAAACGGTGAAGTGGATTAAACAGGGCTGGGAGAATCTGAGGAGGAAGAGTCTGGAACAGGTGATGAATTCTATGAGGTTGAAGATTCGGACCTAGAGGGAGCGTCTGGTGGAGAGTAGTGTTCATACGACAGAAGTAGCGTTATAGCCACCTACAAGTAAGAAAGAAAATGATTTGCTTTCCAGTAGCGTGGCTATATTCCAAAATAGTAGAATTTTGATTATTCTCTCATCAAACATCCAAGCTTGGATGAGTCTGCTGGCTATATTTTTTTATTTGTCTTGCCAGTGCAACCATGAAACATTCTTTAATAGTTGATATTTTATATTTTCTTTCCTTCTTTCATGTTCTTACTTCCTTGAAGGGATAGTGGGATGTGGTGCTGATTAGTTGGTATGCAGTGAATTCTTCTCATCAGTTACCAGCTTTGAACTAATTTGCTTTTATGTTTAAATTTCTTGCAGATATTGATTGTTATAACTGTCTGCACCATTTTCTGTTAAAGGCTGTCTGGTGTAGACGGGTAATAACGTGAGGAATACATCTAATGATAGAAATGACATTCTGGTGAAAATTGGGACAAGTCAACTTGGTTAAGTTGCCTATATATGTGGTTCTGCCTGAGAATGGTGAAAAATGGATTAAGTTTATCAAATTAAGAAAGACTGAACTCAAATTCACCATTCTCGGCTTCATAAGATCGATTTAACACATGAAAGTTGAAGTAAAGCTGTAAGAACTATTTAGCAACTTTCTTTCTTGTTTGGGACCGACATGTTGAGTTCTGTAAGAATATTTGGAGACCACTGGAACAATTGAAGCTTGAACTCCTCTTGAATCGTCAGCCTCGTTTGCCCGCTCTGTCAACTGATAACATTATAGGTCTTGTCTCCTTTACCTCTCCCTTCTGCAAGTTTTCTGTCAGAATTCATATTTTGTTATTACACATTGTGTTGACACGAATTGTAGGAGATAATAAATGTCTAGTTTATAGCAATTATGAATTTATGCCAATTATTCAACAACTTAGTTTTAAGCTCTCAAAGGATTGAGAGAGATGCTATAGTTGATTTATTTCAATTCCAATTCATAATATAACATGTTCTATTTAAAAATATTAATTTTTTCCACCTAGTATGCCTAATTAACTATTAAACTTATTAACTAATCAACCTAACTCCTTTAACTAAAGATGATATTTATTGAGAGTAATTTTAAGATTTTGCAACAAATAATTAATTTTAACTATTTTTCTTAATTTATATAAATTAATTAATTAAAGTCTGTAAAAAGGATTAGAGGGAGTAATTTCTAGCTGATAAGTACTTTCGACTCGCTAGAAAAACATTTACTCAGCCAAGATTTTTTCATTAACAATCTTAATATGCATCTATTTTCCTTGGTTCGTGCCTTTATTATTGCTGATGCCATATGTCGATAAGTTTTATGAAGCCATTGTTGCAATTTAATAGATATTTTCATAATACATTGGATGATATCTGAATACAAACGCTCCGTCAAATTCCATATTAATCCATTCGTGTACAAATGGATACCACTACTACATATGCAACATCGAATTAGTTTTAGAAAACTTGATTTGCAGGCATCGTAATTCTCATGATCTTTCGATATATCGTGCCATGTCTCTCTTATCTCGATAAACTTGAGTCTATATACCATTACCTGACAAAATTGTAACAGCTAAACCGGAAAACCTATCAATTAAAAAGAATCCGACAGCAAAACGACAGTGAATCAATCTCACAGGAAATCAGTAGCCCTCTAATATTAGACACAAGATTTCCAGCACTAGGGAATGCATGAATCTAGGTAGGGGCCAAGGGCTAAGATTAAGCTATCGTCAACGAAGTCTGAAATTATATACAATCACCAACAGTTTGAATGAATCGGTAAGAGGAGACTAATCCCAAGCGCTAGTAACCCCTGGAGGACCATAAACTCCACCATAAGTGGCAGGAACACCGTATCCACTTGTTCCCCCATAGTAGTCAGCTCCTTTATTATGTTGGTTGTCCCTCCTATAATCACGGCCACCGAAACGAGCTCCCCCTGAACGCCGGTTTCTGTTGCCACCACCATAGGAAGATCTAGCTGCATAACGTGTGAGCCAGGCAGGTACTTCTTGATTTGCCTCTTGCATCAGATCAGCCAATGGCTTAGCCAATGACAGATTATTGTCATTGAAGAAGGCTGTTGCTAAACCCATTTTACCGGCCCTCCCTGTTCTTCCTATTCGATGCACATAATCATCAATGTCATTGGGAAGATCAAAATTTACCACATGAGCTACACGTGGAATATCAAGACCACGCGCTGCAACATCTGTTGCCACTAAAATTGGTGTGTTTCCACTCTTGAACGACCTCAATGCTAGTTCCCTTTCCTGCATACATAGCAGGACACATTTATAGTTAAAATTATATAGTATATACCCATACTTCATGGAAGAGACATGTGCAAGGACTAATTAAAATCCTTCAACTTCAACAAATCAAGGTCAATTAAATGCTGCCCCAGAAGACCAAATCCAAATATCAGGAAAACGACTACATTGTCATGGTTGCCCAAAAATTTTTAGTTTTAGAACACACTAGTAACCAACTGTTCTAATTGTACGAGGCTTTATGAGAGTTGATGAGAATTGGAAGCATCTGATTTTGATCCATAAGATTCTCAATTTATAAACCCACTAGGATGGATTTAAAATTAAAATGCAATTCAACTCTCTTTCTAACCCTCAAAATCAGCATATATGTTTATGAACATAAAAATAGATATGGACATATTGTAACGGAAACCATAATATTGACGCATGTAAAACTTCAACATGATTTTATTTAGCCAAAATAGTTACCTGCTGTGATCGGTCACCATGAATGCTAGTTGCAGGAAACCCATTAATGCACAACCAGTGTTCCAATGCATCAGCTCCTTTCTTTGTTTCCACAAAAACTAATGTCAGACCTTGCTGCAAAATCCACCCAAAGACTTTAGCAGAGAGCAGAATATGATAAAATAAAAAATCTGTAAATGACACATGCATATTCTTAAACAAGAAGTTAGAAAATGCAGCATAATGTTAAAAACTAGAGAAGTTTGCAAATTAAAATGATAAAATTACAATTATAGTATAGAGAGACAGTTTGCATCGGGGACAAATTACCTTGCCATAAAGTCCATTTTCCCTCTGGGCATGAAGAAGGTCCATGAGGTGGCTTCTTTTGTCAGATTCCAAGACATATTCCACTCGTTGAGCAATTAGGTCAGTACTTGAACCGACCCTTCCAACAGCCAGAAACACATAATTGTCGAGGAAATCTGATGCAAGTCTCTGCATACATATGAACATTGCCACAGGAAGGTCACATTTGCTATTTCAAGCGAGTTTTCTCAGACTTAACATAATCATTGATTTTTTTTATATAGAATTAAATCTAGCATTCTAGTTTACTCCTTGATTACAGTGTTGTTCTAAATAATACAAGCTCTCTTAATTCAAATTTCATATTTAACTTGCAATGCAATATTACCATCAGCATAAACTACAAATGACACATTTCATAGCCAAGCCTAACTATATTAGCAGCAGCATCTCTCAAGTCTTGAATGTCTCCCACAACTTCATCGCCATCCATATCTAGAACTAGCAAGCATATAATCTTCTCTGGTAAACCTTTAATTAAATAGCGAAGCTATTCATCCAAAATTATCACTTATGATTTAAAATCAGCAACTCTAAAGCATGAATTATGTTCTACGTCTGTCCATATAAATACCTGACGACTTTCCACATGTTATCAACATTTAAAGTACGGGCATGAGACTAACTGAAAAAGTAATAAAATATAAATTTAGCTCCTATTGCTTAAACAAATCCGTATTCCCTTACTTCCACCCTGTTTATAATTATGTTATATGTACCCTTCCGCCATTACATGTGAAGCAATTGATCAGGCACCTTAATAGAAGCAGTAAGAAATTTTGCAAGTACAACACAGCAGCGTAAAACAATCTGATGATTTAAACTAGACACCCAGTGGTGAAACCGCATTGGACAGTTGCTATCAAGAACTCTTCCCTCTCATTCTATCATCATCAAGACAATTATGGCATATGACAGCAAACACAGAACACATGAATTAAATATTGAAATAATTTTTTTTCCAAGAATACATGAGAAGCTTGAGAACCTGATTAAAAGCCATAATCTACCTGTATCTCTTTGGGAAAAGTGGCACTAAACAGCATTGTTTGTCTCATGCCTTGAGGAGGCATGTCCATTTGTTCAACTATTTTTCTTATTTGAGGCTCAAACCCCATATCCAGCATCCGATCTGCCTCATCGAGAGCTAAATATCTGATCATTTGCAGTGACACCCTAGCCCTCTCTAACAAATCTACCAGACGTCCTGGAGTTGCCACAAGAATATCAACTCCTCTCTCAAGCTCCCGCAACTGAACAGTGCAATAATCATCACAGTATTAAATTAGGGCAAGTGTTCATGACTTCAAGCTAGTAACACAGAAACTGAAGAGAATAACACTTCAAAAACTTCCAAGCATAATGAGTGAAGACATAATCATTTCTGCAAGTGCACATGCACAATGCATGCAATGGTATAAATCTAGTGTCAAGTAGGCGATGGAAAATCAAACAAGTAAAAGAAATTATACAATAGCAAGAAATACATCAAGAAATCAGCATGAGATGAACATCAGATGGTAAAAAGAACCTGTTGGTTTATTGGTGCTCCTCCATAAGCAACTACCACCTTAACACCAGTTTGATAGGAAAACTTTTTAGCCTCGTCATGTATCTGCAAGGGATGAAACCAGAAATTTAATATATATATATATATATATATATATATAGATAGATAGATATTGCGGTCTTTAAGACAATATACATTACAGAAGATGTGGAAAGTAGAAAATAAAAATAGAATCCCACCTGACAGGAAAGCTCCCGGGTAGGAGATAGGATAAGAGCCAGAGGGAAAGCAGTTCGTGCTACACGTGGTCTTTGAACATGCGGCATCCTCAGGATTCCACTTATGATAGGAAAACAGAAGGCAGCTGTCTTGCCTGATCCTGTCTGAGCGCAAGCCATCAGATCTCGCCCCGCAAGAGAAATTGGTATGGCGTACTTCTGAACTGGAGTTGGTTTGACGTATTTACACCTCCTTATATTTTGATTCACTGCCTCCCCCAAGTCTATTTCTGCAAAAGTATTTACAGGTGGAGGCACATTATCCCCACTAGTGTCCACAGGGATATCATCATAAGCGTCGAAATTAATGCCTGTGTTTTCTTGCTCGCTATAAGTATGATCTGTAGCTTCATCATTCTCAAATGGGTTAACCTCACGCTCCCTTCCACGGTCCCACCCTCCGCTTCTATTGTTCCAACCTCCACCAATTCGACCATTAGAACCATAGTCCTGCCTTCCATGGTCAGGCTTATTAAAGGAACCAGCACCGCGATAACCAGCAGTTGACCCGCCAAAATTTACCCGATCATTCGCCGGTAACGAAGATGGGTGTGATGTCATATGGGGTTCTGAAGATGGTGGCTTATTACGAAGATGTGGTGGAACATATGCTGACCGAGAAGGACGCGCCGCATTGGCATTTGAAGAACCAATGGCTGAGTTGTCAACAGAATCTGCCCATGAAGTTCTCATAGCTGCAGATATTTGACTTCGTTGATTACAAGGAAATGTCAAAAAGCAACTCGGCTTCCCGATGGAAAATACTACTATGCCTGCACTTTATGCATCGACCATAACCCTGATCAGTAATTATGTACAAATGATCAAGCTATATAGAAAGCACCAGCCACAAATGATCAAGCTATATAGAAAGCAAGGGGTTACGGGGCAAAAAGTCTTGAACTTAAATAAAATAAGGGAAATGGGGTTATGAGCAGGAAATCCATCCCGCAGTGAACTTCGGAGGAAAAACAATTGAAAAGATGCCATCAGAAGACGGAATAGCCTACCAAATCAAAATGTTAAAGGGGGGAAATTTTGCAGGCTGCAGGCAAACAGATCAAATTAAGCAACGAATAATTAAGAAAACAAGTTATATTTTGCAAATGATTGAGCGAATCGGATTTCTGAAAGCAACAAGTTGTGCGAAATTCCACATCAGGCGAGCGATAAAACGGAAAACGAATGAATGACGATAAGTTTCTTACCAATAGACAAAGCGAACGGATGATAACTACCAGGAAGAGAGAGCAAGTGATGAATGATGTATAGAAACGAGCTTCGATTGTAGCAGAATTGAAAAACAGATGAACTTTGAAACCGGGTTGAACCCCTTGCGAAGATATCGCTCTCTCTCCTTTTTGTCAAAAGATATTTAGATTTCTCAACGGTATCAATACTCTTCCCTTCTTGGTACCATTATCAAAGCCACTGACCTCCGTATACTTTTGGCTGGCCAAAAATGAGCTTGCGTGTGAAAATTCTATTTCCGATTACTGGCTAAATTAGTTTATTTACTTTTTTTTTTCCTTTCTTTTATACTGTCCGTTGATCACTGCGATGATCGTAGGCTTGGTTTTATTTTAGACTAAATAAACTAAATAGATTGTTCTTTTTTTTTTGTCTGACATTATAATTATAATTATAGTATTACAAATTTTTCAAAAATTTACATGTTTTAAAAGAAAATTTACTTATGTAAACAAAAAAAATAAAATTTACTTATGTTTTAATTTAATTTCAATTCCAATGTTTCCATTAAAATGAGGGAGAATTAGAAAGAAATACCTAAGAAAATTAATATTTATTCTAAAGGATATTTAAAATTGTAATTATTTAAAAAGATAAAATATTAAAATATAAACATATAAATACTAAATTACCCCTAATATAAGAACTGTAAAAAAATCATGTGTTTATAAATTTATAAATAAAATATAAATATAGATATAGTTGAAAAATAATTACAGTTCACTAAAGAAATAGATCTTCCTCTTCTATTAAATCGTTCTGTCGTTTTTAGGGTCGTGTCCAAAGTGTTAGACGCCAACCATTCTTTAGATTTGCGTCACCGTTCCCTTTGACTAATCTTGAACCTAAGTGCTGGCCAAACAAGCCTATATATAGGAGATTGTATTAGGCTACAAGTTAAAAAATGTCGTGTGTTTCTGTACAGACATTGAGGCAAATACAAGTCCTTCAAAGATTTGCTTTATGAAGAATTTTGAACTAGTCTAGTTCCACGAGACAAGAGGAGACAATAATTGCAATATTTTCATTTGCTAAAGTGATGAAATTCTCCATATATATAATCTTGTATTTTGTGGATCCAAATAATGGTTAGGGCTTAATGCTTTGGGCACAACGCTAGACGAATGGCGGAACACTAATTAAAATTTTTATAAAAACAACAAAACTAAATAATTTTGTAAAACAACAAAAGAAAAACCATTATATATTCCAAAAAAGGAGGCACAACTCTTTTATAAAAATTTTGATAACCAAAAAAAAATAAACAGAAAAAGGAGCGATTCATAAATACATAATTTTTGTTGCCACAAAACTAAATTTTTCAATAATTATTATATATTCCCATTGCAAAACCCATTTTATCAAAAGTGGGGATGGGAATTACATAATAAAAGTAGATTAATTTTGTTTTCTCTTCTGTCAAAACAGGCACGTCATTGCAGCCTCATTTCATATCATTTGCTGGAATTTTTAACTTGCATGCTCCATTATTAGTTTGGACTTGTATTATGAACAATGTTAGGAATAAGTGTGAGGAAAAGGATTAGAATTTGAATGTGCATTTGGAGTAATTTTGAATGTGTTTTAAAATTTAAAAAATAAACGTGAAATGATTTTAAGAAATGAACATGGTTTATTGTTACATTTTTTAATCAATTATGGCCTTTACACCTCCACAATCCCCATTTTCCTGAAACGCCCTTCCACATCCCCGATCGAGCTCCGCCCTCCCCCTCCCCCTCCAACCTCATTGTCCTCCTTCTATACCCTCACCCTTCCATTCTCAACTTCCATCGCCGCCCACAGTCATAGTCTGGTGAAGAAGAACCCCAACGCAGTGCAGATTTGGGTCGCCGGCAATTATGTCACTAGCGGAGCTTAGTCGGGCGTTGATGGCGGCGTGCATCCTCCTTTCGTTCGTCTTCTCCACATCGTAGCATAGATTTAGGTCGCCAGATCCTCTCTCTCTCATTTTCGTCTTCTCGCACGTTTTCATCAACCTCTCTCACTCGCTGGCTTTTTCATCCGTGTTCTTGCTACGAACTTCCAGATCTGTTTCTTTCCTTCTTCTTTTTTTCTAGTTTAAATGAAATTGGTTTGCTCTTGTTAGATGAACAATTCTTGTTGAATGAACTCTGTTGTGTGCATTTGTTTTTTTTCCCCTTGATAAACTAAAATGTTTAGTAAATTGGTTCCCATGAATCCGATTATGCCTTCAGATTATATAAAATATTTATAAATTATTTATCAATCAAATTTTTATATTGAAAATAAATTTTAAACTCATAATTTTATAAATTATAAATTTAACTCTTTATTAATTAAGTTAATAATATTTGTTGATTGGTTGTATATTTGTGATGCTATGGCTAGTTTGGACTTTGGCCGTGTGGATGACCCACGGGTAGAGAAAATGGAGAATGAGAAAGGAAGGAATGGAGAAATTTGACATGGTAGTTATTTATTTCACAATTATTTTTATTTAATAAAATAAAAAATATACTGTTTGTTTTCAAAATTACATATACCATACTTTTTTCCCCATCTACTGATACCATACCAAACATAACCGATCCTACTTACCATTGTATACTATTCTATCCCCCATCACTGCATTCAATTCCATCCCCATCTTTCATTGAACCAACGGAATTGGCCCCTTGTTTTCTAAACCGATATCTCGATTTATGTCATTGCTTAGGTTCTTGGTAGATCTCATCATTTTTCTCGGTAAACTCTGTTTTTTATTTGTTTAAATTCAAATCATCAGGGTATTTTGATCTTTCCATGCCTTGAAATTTTCATTCAATCAATCAAATACACATGCAAAATAAAACTTGTATAGCAAAATTCATAGATTAACTTCTTGATATTATAAACACATTTAAACCCCATTCTCATTTTCTTGCTGGTTCATATCTCCACCATTCTTACTACTCATTCCATCCAAATTCATTCCAACGCTCTAAAGGGATGATTAGTGCATAAAATAAGGCCTCGCCCCTTGTTTAACAGGAGGATATATGCGTGTGTGTATTGGGCCAGACAATAGGAGGGACTTTCTTTTGGTGGGGGTGGGGTGATTTTGCATTCTTTTTGTTTGGTTCAAACAAATGGAAGGGAAGGAGGGAAAGCTGCAACTCAAAAATCTAACAACAAAAAATCACCCTATTTTTAGATCGTGTGTGAGTCTAACTCCTTTTTAAAAAAATTTATAACAAAAAAAGTAATCTAGCAACAAAAATAACCCTTCTAAATGACTTAAATATATAAAATCTCTTAAATTTAATGTGAGTTACAAGAATTTCTCTAATTTTTAAATATTTAAATTAAAAATTTTAATATTTTATATTTTGATTAATAAGTCCTTCCTGTTAAAATTAACGACTTTTGCCACGTTATAATTTCTATATTTTTTATTATATGCCCCATCATTTAAAAAATAACACTTAACAATTTATATATAATTTTAAATAGTTTATATTTTTTAAATATTTATAAAATATTTTAAATTAAGTGTCAAGTGTTATTTAAATATTTTATTTTAAGTATTTAAAAAAATTAAAATTAAATATTAAATGTTATTTTTTAAATAAAATGATATATAATATAAAAATATGACATAATAAAGACTATTAATTTTAACAACAAACTCTCTATAATCAAAATATGAAATATTAAAATTTTTAATTTTAAATTTTAAATACCAATGACGTAAAATTTAAGAAAATTTTATATATTTTGGCCTTCTTAATTTTTAAAATACCCTTTTATCAAGTGAAAGAAAATGACACGACCTCCGCGGTCAACAAATTCATGTTGTTACTTCTACTCCGCTGCTGCCTGTTCCATAGTGTTATGCTATTTTTTTGGAGGCAGGAAGAATCATTTTTTTTAAAATATTTTTATGCTTTATAATAGAAAATTCTTTCACATATTTATTATTATACAATATAAAATAAATTTTCCACAGTTAATTAAACGGGCACTAGGAGTTAAGATTATACATGTAATATTTTAAAAATGTACATAAATAAAAATTTTAATGAATTTTACATATGAGATAGAGTTTAGTACATTCAGTAAAAAATTTTGAAATTTCAAAATAAAATAAAAATTAATTGCAATGTAGTAATGTAATAAAAACATATTGAAAAAAATATTTGAGAGGTATAACGAATCAATGTATTATTGTTTTCTATTCCTTCCGTCATGCCCTTCATCAAAGTCCTCACCTTCCCTCACCAAACAAAATAATATAAAGATCCCTACCTACTATTTATAAATAGTAAAAAATGATAAGATTCCCTTTAGGCTCCACAATATTTTAATCAAACTGAACATGATTATATCAAACAATTAATTCAATGTATAATAAAATATAAATATCATATTGCCAAAAATAAAACGAGTCACGTACATTATTTATGGAAACAGCAAGTTTTTTTATCTATATATTTACACTGAAGTTAATATTAATACTAATAAAGTAATAATTATCAAGTCTATAGGAAGATACATCGTTACCAATTAATAGTAGATAACATCACCCAATTTTCCCTCTTCATTTAATGCACAAATTTATGTCTAGTTCATTTATATTTTGTATTACATATAAAAAACATAAAAATCTCAACGAGAGAGCAGAATATGATCTTTCTTGTTATTTTTCTTGGAGAAGGGTATTAAAAAGAAAAAACTCGGGCCTGTGTTGCTTTCTTTCTTTAAAAGTTTTTTTTTTTATTTTAAAAGATAAAAAGCTTTTTAAAATTTTGTTTTTATTTTGTTCTGTAAAAAGCAAAAATTTAAAACTTGTTATGGAAAACAAAAGAAAATGATATTTTTTAAAATTATTTTATAATAATTTATTCTATAAAATCAAAAAAGAGATAATGATGTCATGCATCATCAAGTAGCGTTGGATAATGAAAGTGACTAATCTGTGGAAATAGGGGGTTAATATTTAAATTTTTATTATAATAATTTAAAAGTATTTATATTTTAATATTTGATAATGTTTTAAATTAAATTATTTTAAACAGAAAAAAAGAATATTATGTATTCATTAATAACATTTATATTAATAAGCTCACTACTTTAATTATATATTTTTTAAAATAATAATTTAAATATTTTTAAATTTTATATTTTTAAAACTTGTTTTAAAAAATCGACTGAACTTAAAAAATAGTCAACAAAATGTAGTAATGTACGAGTAATATTTTTTTAACTAAACTTTTTTGTAACGAGTAATATTTTTGGTTCCGCGCAAATCATTTGATGTCTTATCCATTTCGTATTATTTATTACACGCGCCATCCCTTGTTCTAACTTCCTAGATCGTCCGTCCCCTTCAGTCTGGACACTGCGAGCTGCTCGAAACTAGCACCGCAGAATTTCACCTAGGGTTAGGATTTGCCCTAAGTTGGATTTTGTTCACCAGGTTCTTATCGATCACCGAGCAAGATGGGTGTGGATTCGTTATCATCGGAGTCGAGCTCCGATCTCGACGAGCAGGTCTCACAACTCATGCAGTGCAAGCCCCTGTTGGAGCAACAGGTTTGATTTCTCTAATCTAGATGGTTAAGATCTGTTCCGTCGCTGAATAAGCACATGACATTGATATGTAATTAACGTTTTATTGTTGAATTGCTTAATTGCTTTAGCAGTCTGGGTTTGTGCTTATCTGAGTGATATATCTTCGAACATGTTTTGTCCTTCAGTATTTATTACCTTGAAACATGACGTCATGTTGATAATCTTTATTTTGTTTGTCATATTCCTTTTATTTGGAGCTACCTCGAATGTCTGTTACTCCTCCTGCTGTTATTATTTTGTACAAACTAATGCTTTTGTTTTCTGCCCTGCCTGTAGGTTATAGTTCTTTGTGAGAAGGCTAAGGAGATTTTAATGGATGAGAGCAACGTACAGGTGCGGTCCTGTCCTCCTGTCTTTAAGTTTTGATCTTTTCAACGCTGCAATTTTCCATTTCCGAGGACGCTGTTGATCCTGTTGCTAAAGCTACTTGTTTTGCATTAAAAGCAATCCATTGTTGAGTGCGAAATGAGTTTTTCAACTAATTCTGATGTTTTTAAGTTTGTTTTCTTATTTGTGACCTTTACCCTGGTATCATTTGCTTTTGAGCCTGTTTGGAGTAAGAATAAGTCGCCTTTCAAATTGCAACCTTTTATTTTTATTGAAAATTTGCATTCCTCTTGAGATTATTTTAAATTGCTAATCACTTCTCAATGTTTAAGTTCCCTTATCTTAAATATGAAGCGTTAATTTTTGTATCTCCTGTACCACAGCCTGTGAAAAGCCCTGTGACAATATGTGGCGATATTCACGGGCAGTTTCATGATCTTGCTGAACTATTTCGAATTGGAGGGAAGGTATTATTTCTGACCATGACTTTATTGTTGTATCTAATTCTTTTGTTTCAGCTGGGGAATGTCTTAACTAACTAATTGAGACCTGCCAAAGAAAAAGCTTTTGAAGCTTGAAGTGCATCAGAGGTATTGTGAACTAAATTGCAAAATCAGGAACTACTCATTAAACTCACTGTAACCTTAATATTATTATGTCACAGTTCCTGTACTATTTAGGTTATGCAAAATGATTCTTATGGTATGGCTTTTACCTATTTGTCAGTGCTTAAAATAGCTTTTTTTAATGATTATATTGTGAAGAACTCCTTCATCAAGCTTAGATCTGTTTTCTGAGAAAACCTTGTTCCATTTGACAGTGTCCAGATACTAACTACTTGTTTATGGGAGATTATGTGGACCGGGGTTATTATTCAGTTGAAACTGTAACAGTAAGTACTAACAACATAAATTCATCTGATTTTTTCCTAGTTTAATCATTTCCCCCATTTTGTGCGCATTTTGATGATTTTGTTACTCTATTCATGTTCAGAGTGAAATAAGGTTCTGGCTGATTTTTTTCCCCTTAAAGAGGTAGTTTATTAATAATGAGCGAGCCTCGTTCAAATTTTCTTTTAGTAATAGGGTAAAATAAGAAATTGGACTATCCTCAATATGTCAATATCTCAAAAGTTTCTATAAATCATTCATATGAAAATAAAGGAATAGCTGTTCACCAATAAATAACCAGTTTAGGTATATTAAATTCTTCATCCTTATCATTGTCTTTTCTGTTTGTTCACATTGGAAGGCCTATAGAGCTTTAAGGATGACTAGATTTAGAAATTTGTATCATCTTTAATTATGTTTTCAACATAACTTCACTGTGCATCAAATTTTGTAACTGTTAAATTGTGGGCTGAGGTGGTTGTTGAGACTTTTGGGCAGTTGTGGGTAAATTATCTTTAATTATTATTTTGATTGTAAACGACAGCTTTCATTCATGAAGAAAAAACATCAATACAAGAGAAGAACAAAAAACTAACAGGCTGTCTATCATCATTCCCCACGTCCATACAAGAAGGTGGAGAATGATCAAAGATGCAAAAATAACTTTCCTAATGCATAAAACTAATCGACGCATTCCAATCTCTATTAACAAGTCTTCAAGCATCCTTGAATGGCATCTTTGTTTTGCTCATTATTGGAGCAGTGAATGGTGGTGAAGTACAGGGATATTTTTTACTTATGGATATTATTTTACTTTTGATTGAAATAAGTATATGTTAGAGAAAAGATACTACAAGCTAATTAGTTATTCTGTCCAGCTCCTTGTGGCACTAAAAGTGCGGTATCCCCAGCGCATAACTATTCTTCGTGGGAACCATGAAAGTCGCCAGGTAAGCTTGTTATTTTCTTTCATTTAAAATAATATATTCTTATACTTTTCCTCAGGTTTCTTTTGGTATTTATTCCTGTAGTTCTTAGTGATTTTATTCTTGAGTGACATAATCAATAGCTAGTTTTAGAAGCTTTTATTTTAAGAAATTATAGTTGGCTTTGATTTGCAGATTTATGTAATGGTTATCTAACTGATGCTTTATCTTTAATTATTTGTGTAGATCACTCAAGTATATGGATTTTATGATGAATGCCTAAGAAAGTGAGTTTTCAACACCTTTTATTTACAGCTCCTAGAAAAAAGAAAATTTTGCATGTTTATTAATTGTAATTGTTTCTACAAACTTTTGTTTGTTAACTACTAATGCACAGTTTATTCTTTTACTTGTGGTTTAGTGAGAAAATTTTCTTTTCAGATATGATGAACTATTAGATTTTTTTTTATTTTTAAAAAAAACATAATTTAGCCCTATTATATTGTACATTTGTAGAATTTCAATATTAGGTTTTGGTTAGCTATTTTCTTGCTGCTTACATTTACCAAAAATGTGGTCTTTGTTGAGAATCTGAATCATCAAGTTGAATTGAGGTTTAGAGATCATTTTAATTCGACATTCTCACGTGGTCGTGTCATTGTTGATAGTCATGGAAGTTGTGCATACGCTAGCAAAAAAAATGGTTGATCTGATGCGAGGTTGCATGATCTGATGTAATGTTACAAATTAGATTGGCGGTCTCTGACGTTATTAGGAAAAAAAAAAATCTGACCTTGGATTCAGATCAATTGTGTTTAATGAAGGCACTAATATTTAGATTTGAGATTTAGGATTACAAACTCGCATGTGTATAAACTGACACCTTATTTAATTAATATGGCATGTAAGTGATGTGGACATAGTTGCAATTTGGTGTGCAGTGGATGATCCAACTCTAATAGGTCCGGTTCCAAAAGTTTACTTTTTCTTCCCCTTTGTTTTATTTTTTTGGGGATTTTTTTTTTGGTTTTTGGGGGGTGGGGTGGGGGGGGGGGGTTGTATTGAGGCGCAATGGAACTGATATACAACACGGTAGTGCCTTAAGCTATTTGAAATTCACCGACCCTTCTATATAGGGTGGTAGTTCCCCATGAATAGAAATGTCCTCTTGACCACCAAGTTGAGTGCAGTTGCATGAGTTTCTGAATTAGTTGATCTTACCTGTTCTGATTGCTGATTGGTTTTGATTCTTGTGCATAAGCAATGTAATTTCTTTCTAGTCCATGATAATACTTCTGATTATCTATTTGCAGGTATGGTAGTGCTAATGTTTGGAAGATTTTCACAGACCTTTTTGATTACTTTCCATTGACTGCATTGGTTAGTAAATACATAATTTTGTTTGAGACTTTATGTTGTAGAAGGGATTAGTTGTGGAAAAACAGATTAAATTCATGTTAACTGAAGGGGGAAGGGGAATAGTTTCATCGAGTCAATTACCTGCCCTGCCATTAAGATTAAGTGGAAATGTTAAATAATGATCGGTTTTAAAGAAAGCCTTTGGTTTGTGTGAGCATAAAGAAGGTAATAATTCATTTCCAGATATAAGATTTCTGTCTCTTAAAGGAAACCTTTGTACTTTTCATATGCTTAGTTCAAATGAAGCTGTCTTTATAGTAATGCTCGTTTGAGTTGTTAGACTAAAACCTTATGCTCGCCATAATAGCTGGATGAGAAATTGGTTGTTAGTATTGACTTTTTGGTCTAAAAGCGTTCAACTTCTAATTTAAACTCTTCCAGGTTGAGTCAGAGATATTTTGTCTGCATGGTGGACTCTCTCCTTCCATTGAGACTCTAGATAATGTGAGGAACTTTGATCGAGTTCAGGAGGTTCCTCATGAAGGGCCCATGTGTGATCTATTATGGTCTGACCCAGATGACAGATGTGGTTGGGGAATTTCTCCTCGTGGTGCTGGATATACATTTGGCCAGGTAACTTGAATTTAATTGCTAAATCATGCCCTCTATTTAATTTTTATAAGTTATTTACTTAAACTCACACTGTCTTTCAGGATATATCTGAACAATTCAATCACACAAACAACCTTAAGTTGATCGCTAGAGCTCATCAGCTGGTTATGGATGGATTTAATTGGGCTCACGTAACGTCTTCCTTATGTTTCCTGCTTTAAAATTAAGAGTGTAAAGTTGTGGATATTTACTATTTTGTTGAAACAGGAACAAAAGGTGGTTACCATATTTAGCGCTCCTAATTACTGTTATCGGTGCGGGAACATGGCTTCCATATTAGAAGTTGATGATTGCAAGGACCAAACTTTCATCCAGGTCTCTCGTTTCGTATTCACCATAATTAGCTCTTGTTCTAATTGGTAAAGTTATTGTTTGTTAGTCCGCTGCCTCGTATTCCATGCATAAATTTGAAGTGAATGTTGCAGTTTGAACCTGCTCCTAGGAGGGGAGAACCAGATGTTACCCGTAGAACACCTGATTACTTCCTTTAATATAGATGCTCATTGCCATGCTGATATCATGGTTAAGTCTACTGCTTTGGTATCTGGCAGTTGCGCAGCCTTGTCTGAAAGATTTTTATGAGCATTTAAGGCCATGGTGGATATAAGACTTCCGATGCTTTTATGGTGGTTGCGGGCTTCACATTGATGTATTATAGGCAGGTAACATTCGACTGATTTGTTCCGCCCAAGAACTTGCTGGACATCTTGTTAAAGTTGCATTAGATTGATGGCTTTGTCAGAATATGTATCATTCAAGCAAAATGTGGATATCTAGACTTTTCCCCTCATTTATTCCCATGTTTCACACCCGTTCTCAGGCTCTAGAAGCAACAATGAATGTTTTTTTTTTAAATATATATCTTACGGATGCTTTGCAATATTCTACCAATTTTCAGAAAGGAAAAGTATGCATGATAATGGTGATTCAATTCTGCTCTTACTAAACATTTTATGATATTATTATTAGAGCTCACGCTTCGATTGAAAGAGCTGTAATACATTTATAAAAGTCATTGATCTTCTACTCCCCTTGGTTTGATTCTTGAAGCATTTTTTTTTTTTGGTAAATGATTCTTGAAGCATTGGTTAGTCATTAAACTGGTAACATTTAGGGCCTCTTTGAATTAGTTTTTAGATAATAGATTTTAGGGAAAATTAATTTTAAAAAAATAAGTATTTAAATAATTATTTTTAAAATAACTTTTGTATTGATAAATTACTAAAAAAAAGTATGATTAGGATATTATTTTATTAAAAAGAGGAGAAAGAAGAGAGGGTGGAGAAGAGAGGAGAGAGGAGAGTGGGTAGAGAAGAGAGGAGATAGGGTATAGAGAAGAGAGGAGAGAGAGTAGAGAGATAATAGAAAAGATAGAAGAAAGAGGAGAGATAGCGTACGAAAAAGTAAAAATAAAATAATAATTAAATAGTTTATAAGTTCTTATATTGTTTCAAAAACTATTCTGACTAACTTATCTAAAATTATAATTTGGTCCAAAAATTTTAGACAAAGATAACTATTTGTTTTTAAATTTTCTCAAATTAGGATTTTTTTTAAAATCGTAGTTTGAGGTTTTCCAAACACACAGTTAGGAGAATATGATACAGTATCTCGCTTGTTTTTTGACGACGCGGATGGCAAATGAGCTTATCTAAAATCTAAGTTACTCGTTAAGGGGGGGGGGGGGGAATGTAATCATCTGTTACTTCACAAAAATTAATTTTACATAGCCACAGGCATTTGGCAATGGGTGGATAAAATGCGCGAAGCATACCTCGTTCACAAGCTCAGATATGAAAAAAGCGACGGCACAAGGTCAGCGACGGCCCATGCAAGACCCGTATACTGAAGAAATCTAATTCCAGTATCAATATCAAATACCTGATACTGGGAAAGCAGCTTTTGCAAATAAGCCTGTTTGAGTTTATCAGACTTATCTCCCTGGAAAGATCCTTTCAATGTTGGGATATAACTTGTTGATTTTATTGGGATGCCCAAGGTGTTTGATACCACAGGAAGAGTCCATTTTGCGAGAGCCTTGCTACAGAATTTCACGACCAGGATTGTAGGTATTCCCACAAGCATTCTTCCTACAAATCCAGGTACTGTCATTGCGAGTTCTGGAGAAAACACACGTGGTACAGAGTCATGGTGAAATTGATGGTATGTCTGCTGTACTCCTGCGACCTGCACAGCATATTGAGATCTCCACATGTTGCAAGAAAAAGAATAATTCTAGATGACAAAGTAACTTTATCTAAGTGAAGCCAGTTACATGGATTATATGTCATTAAGCTCCATTAATAACTAACTTTTCAAATATATTATTCATTAAGAGTTATAATCCAAAATAAGAAGGAAATATCACTAGGAACTGTAACTCGAAGAAGTAATTTTGATGCTCAGCTCTAGGGCGCTAAAGATGTGAAAAAGGCTGCCTTAATACTTCAAATTCTTTCACCTGGCTCCATTATATCACCGGGGTAATAAAACAATATTCAGATAAGAATACATTACAAAATCTGAAGGCGACAGAATCAATTCTAAAACAATAAATGAATCGTTTCTTTTTATTTCTGTCTGCGTAGAGATTTTGGCCCAAAATAGGGAAGTTCTGCATGAGGGATTTCGAAGTCCTATCATCATTAGACAAGCTAGCAAACAGAAGAGCAGTTATTTGCGGAACCAGTAGCTGAAGAATGCTCTTCATCCAAGTCACAAACCTTATGGAATCCATAATTTTAATCAAAAGTAATGCATCGAGCTTGTATGGTGTATAGGTTCTTCACTTTGTCTCCATATTATATAAGAAGCTGTATTATTCATAAATCCTAAACAGTGTGGCTCATTTTGAACCCTGTGTGAATACAAAGAGGTCACTTAAGTTATATCTAAAATTGACGAGTCTTATGTAATCATGTGTTAGGTCAAACAAAAGGGACTCGGTACTCTTGGAACAAGGTTTTAAATTCGAACTTTGTAGATGGAAAAAATCATATTGGAAAAGTGACCTCTATTTTGACGAACAAATCTAACTCAGTAAGGAAATTAGATTAATCTTACCAAAGGAGAAGGATAATGAAACAAGATGCTCAAATAATGCCAAAGGACGAATAAGTACTCACAATTCCCAGTGCAACACCATTGAATGCAGTGTGAAACTCAAAGCTTGGAGTTGGAAGTTCGGGAGTTGGGTAAGCAAAGAGCAAGAGTATGCTCAAGGCAACCCAAAATGATGTGACTGCAACAAAAATGGATGATTAATTATAAGATAGCTTCCCAAAAAGAAAAACTATAATTTTCATTAATGAGCTCTTCAAAATTATATATTTTAATATGATAATAACAAAAAAATAATTTGATTGCCAGCATATGTTGCAACAGTTAAAGCTCCATTATGCTCAACATATTATAACTAAGGATACCATTTTGTCCGGAGGTCAAAAAACTATCTAGGTATTCATCAATGTGAAGCCAAAATGCAAGGGTTCCAAGTCCAATAAAAAGACCACCAATGACATCGACCAAACTGTGCATGCCAAGATAAATTCTTCCTACAAAAAGAGACCAGATATCTGTCACACTTCTGCAGTTCTTCTGTCCATTAAACCAACAGAAGGAAGTTGCTCGTGACGTGAAAGTAAGATATACTTACCCAAACCAATGAAAGCCACGAGTAAGCTAGCAAAGACCACTCCAAGTACACTAGCATAAGTACCTTGAATTTGAGTATCAGTCAGGATATAGCGCACAATGTAGCTGTAAAGCATCAATTCAAGGAGAAACATCCATTAATCACAAGAGCAAGTTCAGGGCAAAATTCTGAAACTACTCGAGAGAATTATATGTCTTCTTGCCAACCATATTGTATTGACTTTTAAGTCCTAAATGAAGGAATATTCAATAATTTGTGCAATGTATCAAGCAACCTTTTTTGGGGGGCCTTTTTTCCTTTTTTGAAGTTTAAACCTTGATCATTACTCATTACAATAGATAGAAAAATATAATGCATAAAATTTTACTTTTTCATAGGAGTTAAACCTCTGTGAAACTTAATTAGGCATAAGTAGTCTCAACAGCACCCATTGACAACTTTAAAATAATACCACATGAATTATAGAAATTGCCATAAAAGCAAATGAGGGAAAGCACCCAGCGAAGCAGACTGTATTAAGAGTGTGAGATGAAGGCAGCCCATATTCTAACGCATTGTCTTCTTCATCTTTTGTGGCTGTTAATCTCCGAACAGGCGGAGAAGCAGGTCTTGGAGCTGATACCACATCCTATCGAACGGCAGATTCCGCAGGTAGGTGAGCATCTTGATAATGCGGAAAAAGACACAGATGAATTACAGTCTGATTTAGCTGATAGTACGTACAAACATACCTTTACACAATTACCAACATAATCAGAGAACGCGATCAGCAACGTTAGCTGCCTTGCCAATTTGCAATATCCACTCTACACAGGCATAAAAAACTACCACATGAATTCTCGAAACTCGTTTAGCAAAAAGAAAAAAATCACATTCACCAGTTAAATCAATGAAAAGCAGACGAGAAGTTTACTGAAGCCACAGAAAAGACACCCTTACCCAGAATACCAGAGGAAGAAAAGCTGTGTAAAAGGGAACGGAAACAATGCAACACAATCCAGAGAAAAAAGCGTCCAGAATTCCAAGCCTGTAACTCTGCAAAATCCCGCCAAGTAACAACAGGAAAAAAATACCGAAGCAATTCGTCATTCACCGCATTTAAAAAAGATAGAATGTACCGAGAACAAGAATCCGAGTCTATATTTGTTTATTTAATTTCTTTTTTTATCATAACTAGTTGCCTACCTGGATCTGAAGGACAATAGAGGTTCCAGACTCGACATGGTGAATTACCCAGGGCTGGAGGAAAGATCTAAGCCTGCGAGTCACATTGAGGTATGAAGACGACAAAATCCAGAAGAATAATCCACCGAGAGCTGCTCCTTGCCACACTGCCGCCGAACGCTCAATCATTTTCGCTCTCTTCCCTCTTTGGAAGGTTGGAAACGAACAAACAGCAGCAAGTCAAAAGAAAAGGAAGTAAAACAAAAGAATTAAATTACAACCAGAAAGCTCTCAAAGAAGATTGGCAGGACTTGATGCTGGCAAGGATCTAAGTGTTAAAATAGTGAGGTTTAAATTAAACAAAGATATTTCACCATTCTGTAAATAATTTTTTATTATAATCGTTTGGATTTTGGCGTGGGCACTCCTCATATTCGTTAGATTTTTTTTTTTCACCCGAAATATCAGAATTTTACACGATTATATTTAAATCTAATACGCATTACGTATTGAATTATAATAGGTGATTCTTTTAACGAATTTTTTTTATATACATTAAAACTTAAATTTAATATTTAATTTAAATGATATCAACCTATTTATTACTCAACCGACCCGTTGAAGATTCGTTGGATTTTGCTGGCAGAGATTGTGGTGGCAAAATATGTCAGAGAACTTTTTTTCTACGCCTCTTGAATACTGATTCCACGTGAAAACGAAATTTAACAACACTATACTTCTTATAGGCACAATCAAGCAAGTTATAATTAAAGGAAGTCTAACTTTTTAGCCCAAATCCAAGTAAGTGTGATTTGTTAATATTTAGGCGATTTAATTTTTTCTTTTTAAGTATATATATAATTTAAATTAAAAATAATTTTATTTAAAATATTATCAACTATTATATATAAATATTTTTATCAATAAAAATTTAAATATTAATTTATTAAACTATAAACTATTATTTTTTTTTTTCAATTTAGTCAATAGTATAATCTTATTATTTTTTTAATATAGTTTTTATCTCATCATATAATCTTTTATAAACACAAGTATTTATAAGTGGTAAAATATTCTTACGGCAATGGATCTAATTTTTATATTGTAAATGTATTTTAATTTTTATTACTAAATATATATATCTTATTATTAGAAGTAATCATATTTAAAATATTATTGTCTATTGAGTATTAAATATGGATATATCTCCTCTTATCGAATACTGAATATAAATATATTTTTTAATAAAAAAATTAAATCTTAATTTATTATATTATAAAATATTAATTTTTTATGCTAAATTTAACCCAATTAATTTTTGGTTATTTGTTATCATCGGGAAACATGAATCGCGTGGAAAACAGCTCATGGGGCCAAAAGATGCATTTATTATTGTGGGTCGGGAATGGGAATTATTTTTTTTAAAAAAAAATTTAGATAAATTTAATATCAATAATTTGTTAAAGTTAAGATACAATTTTAAGACATAAAAATTATTTATAAGAGATTTACGATATTATTTACTAAACAAAATTTGATGACAGTAACAAAAATTAAACTCGCGTTTTTATGGGATATGAACTCGTTTTTTACTATCTGTTCTAACTTTCATTACAACTTATTGGATCGTATATTTATTTTATATAAAAAAAGTTTATGTATGTTTGACACTAGTTATCCACTAAAATCAGGACATAACTTAAGGGCTCAGAGAGCTCTTACAGATAATTTATGAGATCATCTATTAAAAGAGTCCTCATGAGGATAATAAAAATCAAACTCATATCCTTATAAAATATAAATCTATTTTTTACTATTTATATTAACTCTTGTTGAAATCACATATTTTTTTTTATTACCACTCAGTTCATCAAAGTTTTACCCCGACTATATCTGGATCCGACCCGCATCGTGCACCTTGCTATGGTGAGTGAGGCTCTCAACGAGAATTTTTTACATATGTCAAAGCTCAAATCTGAGATCTCGTTTAAGCGATACCGAGTTATTTACTACTCGGATCAACTTCAACTTTCGTTGGTGTTGGAATCGCATATTACTGGGCCGAGAAAACAATTGGGTCGCACGTTAACGCCATGGAAGGTCCTGTCTTCACTGCTGGGCCAACGCACATGTATGTCTTCGCCCCTACCGCCCTGCGATTATGATCCTAACTGTATTATTTTTAATTTTATTTTATTAGAGTATATTATATGTATTAGCTGACATGTTATTAGTTAAATAGAAAAATGTTTTATCCTTCTTTTATAATATCTCGTATTTTTGACGGATTAAATTTATTTTTATTCATTTTTTTTGTAAAATTTAAACCAAAAAAATCTGGCAATTCCACGCTCACATGGTATGTACTGATAGGTAGTAAGTATTTTTTTTTTTTTGGGAATAGATACATATACAAGGTGGCAATTGGCAAGTGAGATCAACGGAAATATGCAAACACAAATAGAAAAACTCCTGTGAATATTAGCAAATAGAAAGAAAGATGAGTTAAAATCCAGTTCGTTTAAGGTCTTTAAGGTTGTGCTCCCAAATTAGGACACTCGAAGTTCCTCAACACTTAATTTTAACAGAACCTCAGCCCAAAAACAAAAAACCCAAAAAAAAAAAAGAACTGTCAGCTCCTAGCCATGCATAAATAAATAGGAGAAAGGATAAATTCATTATAGATTGAATTATTGATAAATTACAATATGGATAATATGTATACGTATATATATAGACTATACTGGTGGTGGGGCCATATGCCTTAGCAGTAGGTAATTTATTACAGAAGGTTGGAGGAGAGAGAGTGGTATTTAGATGTCACCAAGATTCAAAGAGTCACCGGCTAGTCAGCTCCCCATTCCTCTTCCCTTCATGACATGTTTCCTTAGGCCCGGTATATGCACATTCGTTATGTAATCTTCCCAATCTATCCCCTTTACATCAAACCCAAACTCTCTCTTCTCTCCTTCTGACATCATCTCCCTTAATCTCTCTGTATTACTGTTATCAAACCTGCATTTTTACAATTACACTCAATTAATAACTTACTGAAAAAATCGGTAAAAAATTTCGATTTAAAAATTTTATTAGACTTAGTATATTTTTATATATAAACAGTATTAATATTTGAATTTAAATTTAGGTATTTCTGACTAATAAAATTTTTAAATAAGAGGATTTTTCAAAAGTTGTCAATATCTTAGTATGTTTACCTTCCACCATAGAACGTGTAGGGCTCATATATGTTGGCCAAATACTTTGCTTGCTCCACCGATTTTCTGCATAAAGTTTCAAGCTTTTGGGGCAGTTTGTCCGTGGCTGAGAGGCCACTTTTCTGAATAGCATCTGTCCAGAGGTGAGCTGAGAAATCTTCTGTGGAGTTGCACAGTTTCATGAATGGGACTTGAATTGGCCTTCCCTTTGAGTCAATGCAAGGTGATGAAGTGTAGTGTTTATAGAGCAGTCTTGCCAGCTCTTGGAACACCAGAGGGTTCACTACAGATGAGGCAATATGGTACACTTCGATCTCCGGCTTTCGAGCCGTTCCATGCTTCGCCATTGCCGCCATAGTTGCATTAACAACCATATCAGCTGGTACCTATAAATTACTCAGTTTAAGAAAGCAAATGTTAGTGTCAGATCCTTTAATCAAACTGTGAAATGCTTCTGATCCACTTTTCCTGCCCTTATTACGTTACAGTGTTGATAATAAAAGCGGGCTGTTTGAAAGAATCTGAATGGAAAATGAATCTCACTTACCACATCCAATACTCCATTTGGGTCTACTAAGAAACCTGTGAGCTGCCCTTTTCCATAGCACAGGACTATTGGATCCATCATCCTGAAGTTAAAAAGAAAAGCTTGTTAGTTATATTTATATTATTTCAAGTCAAGCCGAGAAAATGGGCTAAGCGAGTTAATCCTCTAAAAATAAGTGAGCATTTAGCTATAACTCTTTTAAACTAGATCTCTTCAAGAGCTAGCCCTAATCCCACCTCTATAAAGACCAAACTTAACAAAATAGAGCATTTTTTGTAAATAGTTTTTTTTATCCTCAAGTTTATCAAAGGTTAGCCTGTTTTTCTATCTCTAATCTCATGAGGGATTATTATCCAAAAAGGGAAATAATCTCACTTTAATCTGTAAATAGACCATAGAAAGCTCTACTTTATTGTTATAGAGGTGTTGAGATATACCTATTTCCTTCCATCCAACCAGGGAATGGATCTCTGAAAGTGCTCTCTATTACACTAGGTCTAATTATAACAACTGGAAGATCCTCTCTCAGTTTATCAATCATCATCTCTCCCATAGCCTTTGTGAACACATAAGTATCTTGCCACCCATATAATTTAGCCCTGTTTTTCAAACAATATCTTAACATCAAATAAGATCATGAAATTCTGAAAAATTGAAAGACAGAGACACTCAATATACCTCTCAAGACCCAACTCCATCATCTTTTGAGCTAATAAGTTGCCTTCATATTTTCCCTTGAAATATGAAACCAGCTTCATTTCCCCTTCTATGTCCAATAAGGGTAAGGCTTCTGTTGGAACTTCAGATACAAACTTTTCTCTGGCTATACTATCTCCAATTATGAATGGCCTCTCAGTGATTTTACCTCGCCTTTGTCCATTAACATATGCTGCAAATTACAAACAAAGGAACTCAAAAAATCTTAAGCTGTTTTTACTATGATTTGGTTTCTAGGAGTTTTTTTTCACTCAAGTCATATATCTCTGATCTTATTCTTTTTTTCTCTTTTTACCTGTTGAGACATGCAGAAAGAGCTTAAGCTTCTTGCACTTTTTTGCAAGGCCTATAAGGCGGGAGGGTCCTTTGGTGTTTATGTTGATCGCAGTGTCATATCTAGGGTTTCAAACAACTCAAGTTATTACATTGCAAAACTCAAACAAGAAAATGTGGAAACTTTTATGAATTTAGATGCTAACCTTTCATCAAACGTTGTATTAGCGGCAGAATTTACTATTACATCTACTTCGTCTGCGATAATATCAGTTAAATCTTCATCTAATCCAAGACCAGACTCACAAATATTGCCTACAACTGGAACCAGCTTGCTCAACATGAAGGCTTGGTAGGATTTTCCATGGGTTTGTCGAAGGCATTTGAAAAGCTCTGTATTTATGATCTATAATCACCCAAAAACAAGAAGTAAAAAGTATGACCAAGAAATGAAAACGCCAAAGTTAACGAGTGCACATTGAAGAAGGAGAGCATCACTCAAAGAATTTATACTTCATTCTGCAGTCTCTCCATTGCAGCTTGCTTATTCTTTGCCTTGATCAAAAGGTACATTTTGCCCACATCAGGCTCAGTCCTTAAAATCTTCTCAATGAGAACTGGAAAGGAACCATAAATACATGTTAATTAGGAATCATCTGAGAAACCTAAATTAAGATGAATGAAAAGAAAAGGGAGAAGCTAAAGAAACCTTTTGCTAGAAACCCAGTAGCACCAGTAATGAAAAACTTCTTTCCTCTGAGAAACTTGACGATGCCTATTCCATCTTTGAAGCCTATGGAAGTGGTGGGTGATGATGGCCCAGAATAAGGCATCAAATCATTCACAACAAGCTCTGCCTGGTTTTTCCCATTTGGTGACAAGACCAAGCTTGCTGAATCCATTACAGTTGCAGTATGATCTGCGCTCAACAACGGCGATCTCTCTGTCAAAACAGAAGAAACCCCACTGGATTTCATCACATTTCCACCACCTCCTTGGCAACACACAACAATGGCATTCCTCCTTGAAGGACACAGGACATTGTTTTCAGGCACCCTAACGAGCCTTCCTGGTAAAACAGAGGAAGATGAACTTAGGGAAAAGACCCCCATGATTAGCTAGAAAGAATAATGAGAGACCAGTTCAAGAGAAAAAGGTCGTAACTAAAGGGGTGTGCAGTTAAAAATATTGTTGACTTGAAAACTTAGCTAATTTCTTACTGAACAGAAAAAGGAAAAGCAAGTAAACAAACCCAGTTCTATAAGAGAAAGGGTTTGGTTTGAATTTTAAAAGAGAATGAGATGAGTATGAAAGGCAAAGAAAAGTGGGGAGGATTTAAGGAAGAAGGAGATAAGTGTTAGGTAGTTTTAAAATTGGTTTAATTTAATAAATGTGAGAATTTCTCTCATAACAGCCCTCTTTTTGCCGCACAGTCACACCTCCCACAAAGGCGCCTACAGCTCAGATGGCGGGAGCTCTCTTTATTTCACGTCAGTAAAGATCTTTGTTAGTTAATTATTTTCTTTCTGATTTTCTTTCGTAGAGAAATATTGAGGAAAAAAGGGTGTGAGAAGAAATTAGTTCTCCAAGGAACTAGCCACCACAACCAACGGTCCGCGAACTAGAGCGCGTCAACTACAATTATAGACTTCGAATCTTCAAAATAGTCAACGAAATATGAAGAAACAGCAGGTTTTATCAAAAAGAAAAGGGGTTAATATGGAAAAGAAAAAAGAAAAAGGAATTTGATAACACGTGTTGAGAAATGACCAGGCGAATATTAACCATTCCAGCCCGGTTCATGCTTTCAATCAAAAGAAATTACAAAATTTAAGAGAAAAAATCCAACGATGTAGATATTAGTCGCCTTGCAAGCATCTATTGCAATTGCAATTGCATCGATAACCAAGACCCTGAAGCAAAAGTTCTTGCCGAGTATCACGGTCCAGGCTGGCATCAATGTAGCAGATTCTTAGTGCTTCGCCTGAGTTGTGTCAAAAAAAAAAGGAGCATTCTTCTTACCATTGTCCGATTATTAACAAAGGAGTTAGATGATACGAGTGTAACACATCGAGATGAGTACATTAGCAAAGGAAGATTAAAGTATCCAATTCATTACTTACTGGAAAGTCAACCTAAAAACTTCCAAAAGACAAACAATAAGACTGCAGTACTTTTATGGGAGTTCGAAACTAGAAGGTTGTTAGATATTAGCCGAGGATAAAACAGATTTGATAAAAGTAAGTTTGGAGGTTTGAGATAACAGTCTGCCTTACTACGAGGAAATTCTATTTTTGACAGCATTGACAAGGGCTTGATACATTAATGAATTATTTATTCCAGCATCTTCCCATGTTCCTAAATATTTTCCTCTTTAATGCCTCTTAATACAAGTTCTTACCTCCTTTTACTTGAATTTTCATATCCCAATTTTTTTTTTGTCTACCCGGTTCATCGGAGTTTTACCTGACTATATCCGAATTCGACCTCCGTTGTACACCTGGCTATGGTGAGTGAGTCTCCCAATAGGAATTTTCTACGTACGTCAAGGCTCGAACTCGAGATCTCGCTTAAGTGATACCGAGCCGCTTACCACTCGGACTAACCCCCATTAGTATATCCCAAAATTTGAATAGATTAAATTAAAAGGAGACATTTTGAAGTATTAAATGTACACTTAAAAATTTAAGTGTTTTATATTATGTATTATATATTTAAATAGTTTTACTGTATTCCTTTCAATCCACAATATAAGTCATCTTCAACTATTTTATAGGAATAAGAAATAGCAGCTAGCTTATTAAATATATCTTAAATCAATTTTTTTTTCAATTTTATCCTTATTAAAATATTGATTAAATGAGGTTTTGAAAAGAGAGAAAATACGAGGGGCACATTGAAGCATTAATTATATAGATAAGATTGGCAAATTAGCATTAATTAGCCAGTAACTGACTTACCAAAAACTTTATAAAAAGTTGATTTGCCACGTTGTGAGAGACTATAGCTCTTTTATTTTGGTTTATTATAATCTCGATTACTTATTATGCATTTATTGTTGAGCCGATAACTTCTGGGTTCAAAAGAGGATCAAAAGGAGGTCAGCCCGACAATGAGAATTGGCACAGATTGTAAAAAATAGATTTATATCCCACAAGGACGCAAGTTCGATTCCTTCTGCCGTTGTGAAGGCCAATTTGGTAGGTGATCTTGTAAGTCCTTTGTAAGTATTTTCTAAGCCATGAGGCCGTGCCCTGTCCTTAGTAAGAAATTTGATGTCGAACATACCTAAACTTTCATGTATTGATATAAGGTCTGTTTGTATAGGCTTTTAGAAAATGGCTTATAAAAAAAATAGCTTTTGGACAGCTTTTAGAAAATGTTTTATAGAGAAGAGTTTGTGGAAAAAAAATAGTTTTGAAAAAATGAGTGTTTTGATGGTTATTACCAGAAAGACTTTTGTAATTAGTAAATTATCAAAAAGAGTATGAGATGAAAAAAAATACCCACCCCAGCCTCACATCCCACTATGACTGTTCATCCTCATTTCTCTTATTTCTTTGAGGACAGACGGAGGCTGACGTTGAAGGCAAGGGCGACAGATGGAGGAGAAAAAAGAGAGACAACGATGCTGATGACGGACGGAGGAGCACCACAAGCATATTCTTACGATGACACCCTGACGACGATGGCCAGATCTGTGACGGCGCCCAAGCAGCATGATGACCTCCAAGCAGCGATGGAGGAGCTAAAGATCAAGAGTTTGAGTCGACACGCAGAGGGAGGAGAAGGGGAGAGACGAGAGAGAGTGAGAACAAATAGGTAAAATAGTAATTAGGTAGTCTATAAGTTCTTCTACTGTTTCAGAAGTTATTCCTAAAAGTTTATCTAAAATTATGATTTAATCTATAAGTCATTTTGAATTAATATGGCTATTTATTTTAAAAAAATTTAAACTAAAATTTAAGCTAAAAACTCTTTTAAAATTTTAATTTGAGTTTAAACCAAACACACACACTCATAAAAGGAAGTCAGCCCTAAATAAGAAAGCGTGGAAGCAACCGCATGATTTTTTAAAATAGACATCTTAGATGTTGACATGTACAAGAAGACAAGGGATTTGGTTACTAAGAGTCTAAAAGGACAATTTTCTCTTTTAATAAAAATCTTTCGTGCGCCCTTTTTACTCTCTTCATCCTAACGTTTTGCACCATTCTTCTTTATAGTGATTGTTTTGCTCCATTCGTACCGCCATTTTGCGGTTACAAGAAGAACAAATTTCTCTTTTGGTAAAAATCTTCCATCTGCTCTCTTTTTACTATCTTCTTTCTTCCATTTCCTTTGTTATGTTTTTGCGTGACTTTGTTTTGCTGTTCAGCCGTTTTGTTGTTTGGTATCACATCGTGCGTTTCAAGGCTTTGAAATACACAGCTCACCTCACTCTATTTTATTTTCCTTTTCTTTTTGTAAATAATTAATTAAGTAGGTAAAGGAAAATCTGAAACATGCTCTGATATTACATATTAGACTAAATCTATAATTGAAGCTCTGATATCATATATGTTAGACAAAATCTATAATTAAAGTCATATGCATGCATATAAAGTTCTACAACATCATACTAACAGTTGACTGTTAGTATAAAAGAATGTCAAAAATTCTTCTAATGGAAAAATGGGCATAATGATGGTATAGGGAATAGCAGTCACTAGTTAGAAAACCCTCAGGAAGCGACAACCAGCAATAATTTTTTTTAAAATGGGCATATTAGATGTTGACTTGTACAAGATGACAATGGATTCGGTTACTAAAAGGCCGATTTTCTCTTTCGGTAAATAGCTAACAATCAGCACATGCATTAAACCTGCCAAAAGAATTTATAAGGATTGACACACTTTACAATATATCATACTGTATCTTATAAATTCTAGTCATAACAATTATCCTAATTACTAAGTATCTAAATTTATACTTAAAGATAATAGATAACTAACCCTACCTAATATTAGTATTATCTAAAAAAGAGAGAGACTTCGCCTTACCCTGAATCGTAGGTGAACCTAACCCCTTTTTAAAAATTCTTGTAACCGAAAAAAAAATACTGTATCTTGTATCAGAATTTTAATTTTTTCATATAAATTTTTTTGTGTTAAGAGGAACAGTTGAGTTTGAGGTAAAGTTTAATTCAACCAATTATACCCTTTTTATGGAGGGCCTTCAATTCTGCATCTGCATTATCTATCCATATAATGTGCGCATTAGGATCTACAGTAACAAAAGCATAGCTTCTTCAGTTATCAACGCAGAAAGAACATGTTCTTAGCCGTGTTTTATATCCATTGAGGACAGAACCAATGAGAGTAAAAAATAATAATAATGCAATTACCACAGTTACGATTGTAGAATGATGGAAGTATGTAGACAACATTTCCAACAGCAGCTTGGCTTCTACAGATACAACTGCAGATGATAGCAGATCTTCATACAAGCCTCCGGCCAGTTCAACTCGAAATGCATTAATAAGAATTCGGGCCAGAACACTAATGTACCATTGCTTGCTTGGAACTTAAAAATGTCAATATAAGGAGTCTCTCAACCAGTATTGATCTGTCTTAGTGTTTACGTGTGTGCTTGTATTCACAAAAGAATTCTAACACATGGAGGATACAAGCAACATCTTCATCTGCCATAAGTGTCTTCGTGAAGGCATTCCTTAACATGGCAAAACCCTCTTCCAACTGCAAATGAAACAAGAATAGACAGATCATGTCCATGGCAGCCACGTCTTGATGTCAAAGCAGTGTAATTAATGCTAATCAAATTTTAACTTACAAATCAGTAAAGTTTCATTGAAAGAAGCTTTAACAACAATTAACCAGTACATAGGATTTTGCAATAGGATTTTAATAAGAAAATTGATTTCATGCCAATTTAGATAGGAAAGTCAATTTTCATTTCTTGAAGAAATCTGCTGACCACTATTCAAGTTTCTACTTTCTATCATTATTATAAGTGAATAATAAATCTCTCACCTCTAATATCATCTCAGGAGTCAAACTGGCAGGCTGAAGTATGTCAAGACTGTCTATACTGGCAACTACTGATATGATCATGCAAGCCAATCGTTTTACCAGAAATGGATATTTCAAACCGTGGGGGTCGAGAGATCAAATAACTTTTACATATCAATTAATCTTAAAAAATAAGTAAATAATAATATAAGGTGTTAAGAATCAATAAACATATCAATAATTTAACAAGAGGTTCCTTAACATTTACATGGATTGAAGTTCTAGAATTTCTACTATTCTAATAGACATCCTGTTTTTCCCCTCCCCTTTCCATGTTTATGCTGTTAAATGTTAATATGTCCCTCACTACAGGTGTTGAACACTTTGTTGTACAGTGCTGGTTCATTAATACCAAAAAAAAGAGATGTACTGATACTTAAGACCATATATATATGATTCTTCTGATGAAATTGCACACGTGTGCCTATAAGTAGGATTGATACAATGTTTCAGAACTAAATCAAGCTTGGCTAAAGTGCTCAACCCAACTGGGATGAAAAAATAGCTCCTTTTATCATTCTCTCATTTCAACTGTACAGTCAGTGTCATAATTTTCCGATAAACTGATAGCAGAAATTATGGAAATTTACATTAAAGATGTTTTCTTTCTCTTCCATTTTGAGCAGAATTATAAAGCATCAACTTAATAAAAGAACAAACTAGTCCCATCAATATAGCATTAAGGAAATGAAATAGTATCTTGATCTTCATTCCTATGAGGAAGGTAAAAAAGATGGTAGTAATCTATCACCGCTGAAACTAGAAGAGTCAATCTTTAAATGCTTGAAAATAAAGCTACCATACCGGCAATAATCATCAAAAGCCATCCATTTCGCTTTCATCTCAACATCATAAAACTCGTACCCAAAAAAAATCCTTAGAAAAGTTTGTTTCAGTGGAATAATATGATGCAAAACCAACTTGATGCAATTATTTAAAACACAAGACCGAACTGAAAATAAGACATGTAATAATAACCTCAAATCAAATGTTCAACACATCAATAGTAATCATACTATTTCTTTAGGATAAAATTTGATATCAGAAGTATCAAAATTTCAGTATTAACTGTAGAGTCCATACTAGATCTGCATCTACTTTTTCATTTTATGTAGTTTCATTTCTACCTACATTTTATGAACTGCTTTCTTCGTCAGAAACTTATTGCATTAAATTGTAGTATAGTATTAATCCTGTGCTCTTACTAAGCAACAGTGGATCCATCAATCACTAAATAAACTGTGACAATACTAAAATTTCAACTGATCAATCCCTGTGATGCCATTTTGCATGGTTAAATAAGAGGCAGAGGAATAACCACGACACACAAAGCACACTTCTATATGCTTTCTTTTACTTGCTAACTTGTGAACACTACATTCTGCAAATCAAGAGTGTGAAGTAGCCAAAATTTTCCAAATACACTTCTCACAGTCTAAACCTCAAACAACTGGTAAGCATTACTTAAAATAACTTCAAATGATGTACAGTAGGGGTAACAAGTAACATTAATGCACCTTAGAACGCTCTTTGCATTAGTCACTGCAAAATGATACACCCGCATCTTCCGGTTTGCTCAAATTTAGGAGCTTTCTGAGGCAAAAATAGCAGACAGTGTGGATAGCGGAGGGAGAAGGGTGGCTCAGCAAGGGTTTGGCGGTATGGATGAGATCTCCGGCTCCGATTGCTCGAGTGGAAAATACACCACGCCCAGCAGACTCGGTAAAACCCACTCGAATTGGAGGCGGACTGGGTCGACTCGGACTGTCATGCTCCGCAGAGGTAGTGGAAAAGGCGAATGCCGAGAGGTAAAGCCTCTTCCCACAATTTGAAGTTCTGAATGAAAAACCAACCTGCTCCAACGCTTACACAGTAACTGTGACATTTACTTCAAGTTCAGGTAGATATCTCCCTTGTACAGTTATACGGATTCTTTCGCTACTACTATTGCTGCCGCCGCCGACACCACCATAACCACCACTCCTATTACTGCTGGTACTAATACCACCACTAGTACCACTACTACGACTACGACTACTACGACCACTACCACCACCACTACAATACTAATACTATCACCACTACCACTACCACTACCACTACCACGACTACTACCCGCTGTTGCCGGCCCTGCTGCTGCTGCTATTTATTTATGAAAGTTATACGATATTCTAATTTCTAAGGTACGAAACGATTTAATTACAAAAGCAAAATAGCACGTGGCTTCTGGAAAAAAAGCGCATAAACATCAATTTTTATGGTCAATCTCAATATCTCTACTCCACTAATTTTTTTTCTTTTTCTGGGACCTCTCTTAAAATTTGGAGATTTCGCCAGGAGCAATAAATAATCCAAGCATACATCAAGAAGCAAATCAAATCAAATTACAATATACATATACACATAATACAATAAGTTACTCGCGTCTATTTTGTTCCAAATCAATTTTAGCATTTTAAGATTAATTAGCGTCAAAAGAGGAAGGGTGGGTGGCCGGAGAGAAAAATCATCATCCATGCAAGGGGGATCTCCAATCCAGATCATCCTCCAGTGGAAAATCTGTCCGCAACTCCTTAGGTGGTATGAAACAGTCCACTGATAATCCAGGGACGTTGAAGGCAATATCATCTATGGTCCACGATTCTTCCAAGCGCGTGATGGCGGGGCCAGCCTTTAAACTGTCCCCAAACCTAGTAATCACCGCCGTTGATCGCCCCGCATGGGCTATCATCACACCCTCCACCGTCCGATAATCCTTAATCTTGGTCGACATGGTGACCTCCCAATAAGTAGGGTACGTCCCAGGGGATTGGATCCTCGTGAGGTACGAGTCCTCGAGGTACACAAGGAGGCCGCTTCGTTGGCTGAAGTAACCGTACGCAACGTGCTTGATCATTTCTGCAGTACTATCGCTGCGGTCCGTGAGGTTCTTCTGTTCAGCTGACAGTTTTAACGCAAAGCAATCGTCGCCTGAGATTTGCTTCTCTCCCATGTACTGCGCAGCAGAGAATACGGCAGACACCGCCAAAGGGTCCAGTCCCTACAAGGTACAAACCGCAATGTCGTTTAAGCATAGAGCAACATCAGTCTCTTCAGTATCATTCTATGTAGCGACAACTAGCAGAGATGCTAATCAAGTCACTCCCCTATTTTTCAGAGGGGACCCTCGACGTTGAGACCTGTAGTCTGAGCCATCATTTTCCCTCGGAAGCATATTCCGAAATATCAGAGAATTTTTTTTTATTTTAAAGTAATGTTGGATTAAAAGTTTAATTTGAGCAAAAATAGTCATACATAATAATAATAATAATAATACACGATGATTATATTAGTGACAGCGGGAGAATTTATTAGTAGAGAGACAAAGATCCAATGTATTGGCAGCTAGCATATGGAATTTGGCCAATGTCATTATTTATTGAAATTGAACATCCACAGCAACATACGTGGGTATGATTTGACAATCTTTTTAAATAATATTTTAACATAAAAAGCAAAATTTACTTCTTAAGTAACATATTTTTCAGATTATTTCTCCTTATAATACCCTCAAGGCTCAATCTAACAGATATTATTAAAAATTAGTAATAGTAATATGTTAAAATTTGAAACAGTACACGTATTTAAGAAAAAAATTACCCAGTAGAGACGAGTAAATAGATTGAGAAAGTAATTGTTCTGACTTCTGAGTTCTGAGTTCCTAAACCCACCAGTTCGACCGTAGAAAAATAAAAGATTTGTTGTAAATGGAGATCCAAGGGTTAGGTAGACCTTAATTTAATGTACCAATTCATTGTCTGATACAAAATTAGGGTATGGGTGTACGGAACTTGAAGAACGCTTTGTGGAGGAGCTTTGACTGATTGACTCTAACCCAAACGAATTAAGCCGAATTATAAAATATATAATAATAAGGTTCGAATAAATGAGGGATGACTTGCCTGAAGAGCACGACGGAGGGGGCGGACGCCACCTTTAGCAGCGTGGGCGCCGAGCCACGGAGTATGGCGCCAAGCGACTGTGCCGTCACTTCCGGCGACGACCTTGTGAGCACCGACGACGAGCTCTATGAGCCACATATCAGGAACCATTTGCCACATGACAAAGCATCCTCTCTCTAACACTCCATTAGATCCCATTCCCGCATCATCCACCACACCCATCGCCACCTTCCCCGTCACAAACACATTCTTCACTCTCCCCTCCAACTTCCCGCAGCCCGTCGCCGCCGTAAAGTGCTGTATTATATACTGAGCCGACGATGAAACCTATCACATGCCACAATAAACCGCATTATATAATTATATCTCTATTTTTTCCTTTTTCTTCCTTTCTAATGTTCTCACAACTATAACGGTGGTTAGAGCAAATCAGATCATGCACATAGTAAGCAACATAGAGGGACTAGTGGCTTTAGCTAGGACCTAACACGAGAAAAGAGAAACCTTTAGATTGGGGTACATCTATATGAATGACAAGTTAGTGCGTGTCTGGAAGAAAAAAAAAAAACTTTTAGCTAAAACTATAAATTAAGTCTAAAAGCACTCAAGCATTAATATTAATAATATAATTATTTTAAATAAAATTATAATATAATTTAAATCATTGTAAACTATAATTTTATATAAATAAAATTTAATAATTTTTAAAATGATTTTTAGATATTAAAAATAAAAAATAATTATTTTAATTTTATAAATTTTTATCATCTTTATATTTTTTTTATTTATTTCGTACTATTTTTAATAATTTATCTATAAAAAAATTATTATGATAACAATTATTTAGATATTTATTTTTTTAAAATTATTTTTCATATAAAATCTATTATATAAAATTATTTTTAAATTAATTTTCTCCGGAATATATTTTTTAGAAACTAAATCAATACACCCTTAGCCTAATGTATAATTAAAGCGTAAAAGAGAACCCATAACAACACTTTTTGCTCAACTTTAAGACAGTGATTCTCTGATCTGAGAAAACAGTGTAGTATATACTTCAACATACACCAAACTTCAACCTTAATTAACTGACAAGAGTAAAGAGAAAAGTATACCAATCTCAAACATAAGTCCAAGAAGAGAGAATTAGAACATGGCTTGCCTGATGGGGTGATTGATGTGGGCGTGGAAGAAGAGGGAGAGGGAAGAGAGGGCAACCCAGAACGCTGAGGAGGACGTTGAGGTGGTGAGATTTCTTAGAGAAGAGGAGAGAGAAGTGGGTCATGATCCAATGACGCCATGCTTGATGGCGACTTCTTCTCTTTGTGCTCGCAGAGTCTTCTTCGTTGATGGGTTCTTCTGAAAGGGGAGCCAGTTGACCCATCTCTCTCGCACTAGAGAGACTTGAAAGTTGCGACACGCACAAGAAAGTGAGAATTGGGAAGTACTAGTTGCAGAGCGGAATGAGTGGAATGACACTATCTAAAAGATAGAGTTTTATAGATATGTGCGTGGTAGAGTAGGCTGATCGCTGATGTGGTTTTACTTTTAGTTACTTTAAGAACACGCAGCCAATGCGCGCGCGTGCCTCAGTTATAGGGGTGTTCATAAAACCCGCGACTTAGTATGCCCACCTGAGCTCGCGAAAAAATGGCCATGCCTAACCCGATAAATATAAGGCATGGCTGGGCATCGGACTACAAAATACAGCCCATACTTTTTTTAGGCTGGGCACCGGGCAGGGGGATTACCCTACCCTACCCTGCCCATGAGCACCCCTTTTTTTATTTTTTTTATTTTCTCCGTAGATGCTACACTTAGAAGGGAGAATATGATAGTTACTGGTGACTAAAGTATTATTTTAGAAATATAAGTAGTTAAGTACGTAAGTTGCATCTTTTAATATTTATAACTATATTAATTTTTTTAACTTTATTAATCATAATATGATTACATTACAAATTATAATTATTTATTTTATTTTTTTAGATACTTTATCATTGTCAACATTTGGGAAATTGATATAAAGTTGTAATTATAAACTACTTAGATTTCAAAGTTTTTTTATATATAATGAATTTCAAGACTTTAATTATTATTTTTTTGTTATCTTATTTTTAGTGGATTATAGATATTATTTAACTCTTGAAGACATATGAATATGATATTATTTTAGAAGTTTATAATTGCAGATTTTTTTCACAACATGAGCATGGCATCACAACTTGGGCATGCCCAGCTCGCCCACGCCCAGTCCGCCCATGCCCAGCCCAAAATGATTAGGGCTTTTACCGGGTAGGGCCGGGCATCGGGTTACAAAATACAACCCATGACACCGAGCAAGGGGGTCACCCTGCCCAGCCCTACCCTACCCTACCCATAAACACTCCTACTCAGTCACATTGGAGGAAAAGCAAGGGGAACAAATTACGGATGGAATTGCTAATTCAAGTTGTACATTTTTAACTTTACCTCACAGCACATGTTGACTGATCATTAGTCATCTTACTAGCTACTATGCGATTAATTATGACCCAGCTTTAAAATAATAATAATAATATTTTTAATACATTTTTGTATTTATTTGTATTTTATCTGTTAATAAATATTAAAATGGTTACCCAAACTGTAATTTATTAATAAATTATCAACTCTTTTAATGTTAATTTTTTCAATTGTTCTTTTTAATATATTATGATAATCAAACTTTTAAAATTTCTGCCTAGCTAGAGACATGCACAAATGTTTTCATCATTTTGATTATAAGTTATTTTGAGCTTAAATTTAAATTTAGTAAGTGGATTTAGTTTTAATTCAAGGCTAGCTTTAATTAAATAAAAATTTTGCGCTTAGAATTTTGTTCATAAGTATCCTGTGTTCATCTTTCAAGTTAAAACATATTAGAAAAAATCATATAGAAATTTTATTTTAATATGAAATGCATTTTTTGTTTAATTGCCCGATTAAGGAACCTTGTAAAAGACATCATCAATTGTTCAATCGTCAGTCATCTCTAAAAACTTTAATATATATATTTAAGTAATCTTCCCAGAAGTAAACATGAGATTAACAAAATTGGATGAGAAAGGGAGTACGGAAGAAATTTAATTAAAAGCAATGGAAAGGCACGAGAATCTTTTGGGGTTTGAGATTCAGTCCGGGGTGATGTTGGGTTAACAGCAGCTTTTCAGTGGTTGTTCTAAAGTTGGTCCATACTCTTTGTTTGGGCTTCTTATTTTTTATTTTTTTTTTACCCATCGTCTATGAGTTTAACTGATAAAAAAATATGACGAGCGACCATTTAAAGCGTGTTCGAATTCTAGAGAGTACCGTTTTATTGTAGTTCCAGTCACAGAGCTTAGGGAGGTATCATAGCTCATTGGTGCTTAGGTTTGTATCTGAGGGTAATAGATAGTTCGTCCTACTTAACATTGGTATTACTTAAGAAGAAGGGAACTTTTACTCTGTTCTTATATCATAGGTTAGTCTAACCCCTTTCTAAAAATTTTATAACAATAAAAGAAATATTTCTTTCTTTTAAAAAAAAATACGATATCTAGTCAAGAGTATGATTAAATAAGAGATAACTTAGTCCTTGCATATTCTCAAAACAGTGAAGAACATTACCAGGAAGAACAAAGTCCTCTGACTTTTATTATCACTCTTTTGTGAAAAAATGGCCAACCACATGCATTACACCTTGCCGCCGCCGCCGCCGCCACCCCCCCTCCCCTCCCCTCCCCTCCCCCAAACAACACACACACAACTTTGCATGTGGCTCTGCATTTTTTCTTCAAACATCCATCCCAATCAAGGTGCGAACAAACGGCTAAGTTATTAGTGAGGTTAAATCTATAATTTCTCATTTATAGTAGAGTTTTCATAAAACTAAGTTGTAATATTAGTATTAGTAAAATAGAATAGCAAGGGTACTAAACCCATGAAGTTAGTGACAAATACACACACATTAAGACGATATTAGTTCAGCAAGGAGATCGACCATGAAATAGGGATGCATAGGAACCTGAAACTGATGTGTTGATGTTGAAGTAGTAGTTATGATGGTAGACAGACAATGGGGCCTAAATCATCAGAGAGAGTTCCATGAAATTATGAAACAAGATGGAGAATATGTATGAAGATAAGTTAGCGGAACTTACAAGATATCAGAAAGTAGAAGAATGATCATAACTTTTAAGTAAAAAAGGCAGAGAGGTAAAAGAAAGTGCAAAAGTTGGGATCATACCGCATTGGAAGTCCGAAAGAAAACAGTGAAGATAATAATTAAATTAATGATGGCGATGAAGTGTGAGTGACGCTTGACTCTGGTAATACAAATCGCGATACTCAACAAAGTTAATATATGAAACATGGACGGTTTAAGAAATTAGACAACTTGACTATGAAATATATGACCCCAGGTTTCTCTCTTTTGGAGTGTTGTTAGAGTTTTTTTTTTATACACAAATTTTTAAAAAAGGGTTAGGCTCACTCGGGCGAAATTTTCTTTCTTCATAAATGATATTAATATCGGGCAGGGCAAATTGTCAATTACCTTCAGGCGTAAACCTAGACACTTAAGAGTTAGGATGCCTTTACAAGCGTCATAACTATAATTACAATAAAATAGTACTCCCTAAAAATCGAACACGTTCTAAATAATTATATATTTTATCATTTTATTAGTTGAACATATAGACCATGGGTTATTGGAGTTTTTATACGAAGAAGTTGATGCAACTATATAAGGTCCATGGGCCTAATCACGACAAAGGGCTAAGGGCTACACAAGCATAACTTTTTTTTTGTTGTGTTGCAATGACGGAGATTGTTCCGAGTGGTAAGCGGCTCGATATCGTTTAAACGAAGTTTCGAGTTTGAGCCTTGGCGTACGCAAAAAATCTCCGTTGGGAGACTCACCTACCATAGCTAGGTGCATGACGCGGGTCAGATTCGGATGTAGTCGGAGCAAAGCTCCGGTGAACCGGGTGGAAAACAAAAAAAAAATTTAGTCCTTTGACTAATGGAAGTTGGTCTGAGTAGTAAACTACTCAGTATCATTTAAGTAATGTCTTAAGTTTGGGCCTTGGTATATATAAAAAATTTCCATTAGGAGACTCACCCACCATAGCCAGGTGCGCGACGCTAGTCAGATCCAGATGTAGTCGGGACAAAACTCCAGTAAACTGGGTGGCTAAAAAAAAACTTGGTCATTTATAAACCTATTATCTATGGGTTCAACTAATAAAATGGTGAGATATATGATCGTTTAAAATGTGTTCGATCCTTAAGGAGTATCATTTTATTGTAACTTCAGTCACGACATTTGAAGAAGCATCTTAGCTACTAAGTGTTTATGTGGTGCCTAAATTTATGCCAGAGGGTAATTGATAGCTTCTTTGCCTGACATTGATATCGCCTAGGAGAAAGAAAGATTTTACTCTACTCTTAGATCGTGGGTGAACCTAACTCATTTCTAAAAAATTTTGTAAAAAAAAATTGTTCCTTTATATACTAAATTCTTTTCATGGACGTCTCTGATTTTCTTTTCTTGTTTTTAATAAATATGGAACAGGACATATATGAATTATTATGATTTACGAGGCTATAGCGAGCGTTTTATTTTTTACTAAGCCCAAGTATTTATTATTGAATGTAAGACACATAGCTAGTTATTAAATATAAATATTTTTTAATAAAAATTTAAATATTAATTTATTATATTAAAAAAAATTAACTTATTTTACTAAATATAATTTTTATTAGTTAACTAATTTTTATAAAAAAATTAAAAAAAATTACGACTAAATAACAGGTAGTACGAGCTAATTTGAAAGAATATCTGTAATATTTTAAGTTTTATTGTAAAATTTAAATAGTATTAGCCAAAATTAATTTATAGTAAATGAGATTTATATCTAATTATCTAAATCTAAGTAAAGAGAATTTATCTTTAACGGTAAATTATAATTACAATAAAGACTATGTAAAAAAAATGGGAATGAATTAAAAAATATATTAAGTAAATTAAATGAATAAACAATAATAATAATAGATATTGAAAAAATTTAATTAAATAAAAAAGGGGGGCCGTGCTCCCTTTAATATATATATTATATATATAAATAATTAAGTGGGGCCCACGCCCTATTTTTAAAATGCCCCACCTGTCTTCAGTTTCTACTGTGCACGAGGGGGACGTCGTCTTCTTCCTGAGTGAGCCAACGCCATTTTTTCCTCTAGTAAGTTTTAGAGCTCACTTTGTTAAGTAAAACTAGTCCTTTTTATTATACTCTCTTCATAACAATTATTCTACTCACTTAGAGTTTCTTAACGGTGCTATTATTGTGAAGCTTTGAGCAAATTTTGAGTTTAAAGTGTGGGAAAAGTAATGAATTTTAAGAATAGATGAATATATGATTGTAGAGCTATTTTATTAGACAAGTTCTATAGGTTTAGTTTTATTCATTAGTTGATTTAAGAATTTAAAACTAAATTTTTAATTAAAAAGTTTAATAATTATGATATATATATATATGTAAAGTTTGAACCGATTAAATTTAAATTAAATAATTTATTTGTGTTTCTTAGGATATTATTGGTTTTTCAACGGTTTAGTTTTGTTAGATTTTGAGTTAGATAAATTTTAAAATTAGGGTTTGAGGAAAGTTTGAGATTTTTGATGAATCATGATAATGTAAAGTTAAAAAATAAAATTTTATAATTATATTATATTAATATGAGTTATAATTGATATTTAATCGGTATAGAATATTGGTTTGATTGAAATTCAAATTTAGGGTATTTTTTAAGTAGAACCCTAGTTTAGAATTTGGAGTTTTTGGTCAATTAATACTATTAGAGGTTAATTGATGATCCTAATAAATTATTTGAGCTATTGGGATATATAATTAAGGATTTAATTAGTTTAATTGATGTTATAGTGAGTTTAGGGTTGATAAGGGGTTATAGGACCTCTTTAATGTTGTTGATTAATTAATTATTTAATTATTTGTAAACTAATTATGATGATGATATGATTGTGTAAATTGATTGTTGGCTTTGATTTTGAGCACATAGTTGATTTTGTATATAATTATCTTTGGCTTAGGCCGGAGATAACCACTTTCACTTGTTATATATGTTAATTAGTATTTGTGAGTGATTTTAAAATTTGAATTCCTCTAACAGTTCCATGAGGGGCCGCCCCAACAGTTTTATGAGGGTCTTACATATCTCAACTGTTTTATAAGAGGCTTTGACACCCCAACAGTTTAACGAGGGGACCTATGGTCTAGTTGTATATTATGTGGACTTTGGCTGGCCTAAGCCACACAAACATTGAGCTTTTAGAGTAAATAGTAATTTGGAAAGTAACTCAGCCTATAGGTCCAGTCAAGAGTAATAAGGAAGAGTTGGGTTGGTGCATCATTATGTCATATGGCAATGATTATATTGTAGCACAACAATTTTCCTACTGTACTTAGTTATGATTATGATTGTTGTTTTATAACTGTTTCATCTGGCACTCAGCGAGCACTAGCTAGTATGTATGATGAATATTATTGTTAGTTATCGAGACTGTGTCTCACTCCGTAGTTATTAATATTTTCTAGTTGAAAGCTCTAGGGTCACTACTCTTGGTAAGAATCTAGAAGCTGGAGCTTCTATAGCTTATTGTATTACTTCCGTCACTTTTTTTATGTGTTAAGAAGTGTATATTGCCATCTAAGCCCCCTTTCTTTTGCATAATTTATATGATTATATTTTTGCCTGCTCGACTTATATTTTGATTACTTGATTGATTGTGAATGATGGTGGAAGGCCAGAGGCCTTTAGGGTGCGTTTGGTAGGATTGAAGAGTTTTTTATGGAAGTGGAAGTAAAAATGAAAGTAACAGTGTAAATAAAATTATGTTGAAAATGAGTTTTAAAAATTTATTTGGTAGGATGAAAATGAGTATGAAGTTAATATACATTTTTTTTATAAATTAGGATAAAATGGTCTAAAATATTTAACTTTCACTTCCATCATCTCATTTCTTAACTTTTTAGATAGAACTGAAATGACCTAAAATGTTAGAAGTGGAAGCGACTTCTATTATACCAAACAACAAAAGTAGAAGACCATTTCCACTTCCAATGTACCAAATATACTGTTAGTGATTATGCACGTGACATTGTGGATTCATATTGACTACTTGCTATATTATGAATACCATTCAATGATTATGTTTGTGTTATGGACTATAGTGTTGTTTATCCATGTTCGATGCCTGGAGACCCATTAAGATGTTTAAATTTAATGACTGTATTATTTATGTTAATTAATACTTGAATCTTGTAACCATGTTAGTGGAGTTGAATAATTTCTATCATAGTTTTGCATATGATTTCGCATGCAATAGTTATGTGAAGTTTAATTTTTCATGTTAGATTCTGAAATTGAGTAATTCTTTTTCTAACAGGGATATACTTAAATAGTAATAGAAGCTTTAAATATATATGTAGACTCATTTAAATTATTGATTTTTCCTTTTATATCATGGATAATAATTTAGAATTTTAGTAAAATTTTTACATCTATGATAGTCTTCTAATATATATTTAATTTTTTTTATTATTGATATCTTTTTTAAAATGAGTTAAACTCTTTTAACTATGATATGCTTGAAGGGTAGTTTTATCTTTTTTTTTTATCATAATTACTTGTTGATTAAAAAAAATATCTTTATACCATGATTGGTAAATGATTGATTAGTTTTGGATAAAGATAGTTTTAATTGGTTAATTATTTTATCAGTAGAGAAATTTTATAACTTGGTATTAATTTTAATGTTGTTTTCCTAGTTGTCACATGACATAACATTACATACTAGCATACTAGTGGCAATATAATTAATGATAATAAAATCATCTTGCGCTCTGCTGGGTGTTTTCTTAACGATGTTATTGGTTGTTGTTTTTTTCTTATGCATATATGATTCTATTTTTTTCAGCACATCCGCAGCAATTTTCCGACGTAGTATTTTTTTTTGTTATAAAAATTTTAAAAAAAGGATTAAACTCACTCACGATTTAAGAGCATGAAGAAGTCTCCATTTTTTCTAAATAATACTAATATCGGACTGGACGAGCCGTCTATTACTTTCAGGCGTAAATATAAATACCTAAGACCGTAACTGAAACTATAATAAAATGGTATTCCTGATATTTTATATTTGGGCATAGAGTCTAATTGGCCGGAGTCTAATCCAAATGGGCTGGAGTCTATAAATCCAAATCTGATTTCCTATTAGAAATCCCCCCCCAAAAAAAAAGGATTATGTTGCGAGCTTAAAAAGTTTAAAAGGTCTTGACGAGATTTTAGGTCGAGCAATGAAGTGTCCGGAGATCCTGTCAAAGCAATATTGGGCCGTTAAAACAGTTAGCTATAGAACAAAAGAATGGAGCTTCAGCTTCGCACCTCAAAATTAGCTATATCTGATGCTACTATCTTTCTCCTGCATCGTTTTCATCGACAGGCAGATGCGACACAATTTTCCTCTGAAACTTGTAAGAGAGCCTTTGCCCTTTTGTCGCATCTGCAATTTCTCACTCTTCGTGGGATTTACTTCTAAAGTTTTGAAGGTTTCATCTATCTCAAGGTTGAAGCGAGAGACGTGTTAAATCTCAAAAGCAATGGCAGTAAGATATTTATTTATTATCAGTAATTTTGTGTGTTGAGAAATTGGATACATCATTGGTTTCGGTTGTTTTCACCTTTACAATGGCATAGATGATTTCATTTACCCAGATCTCTGCTACGTTTAACTGTGAGAAAATTTATCCTATAATGAACTGGATCTGGAAAATGCATGCGATCAATAAATTTCAACCTTTTCAATACCATAATTAGAGATACAATCTTAGATTATTTGAACATAAATCACAAATTGGTAAAAAAGTCAACCGTGTTTGATACAAATATAATCTAATCCTGATCCTTGAACACAAGGAGCACCATGGATTCTTTCAATTTCTTAGCCGATGATAATGGATATTCAATTGTGAAATCTGTCTCATTTCTCATACAGAACCAGGAAAGTTGACAGGTGGAAGGTGTAAAACAATTTCATTAGACATGAGAAAGCATATGATGATGTTTCCCTCATCAACTCCAAAAGGCTCGACCTTATAGAAGAATATTAGGATGAAGTGCTATCATCATTAACTAACCACTTTGGAATAGTTTTTATTACAATCTGTAGCTGCAATTTGCAGGAGTTATTAAGCATGGAAGCTCCTACAACAGAGGTGGACCTTGGACCTGAGAAGATTGAAGAAGAGAAAGGAGGTCCCGTGTTTCGTTGTGATCTTTATGATACAGAAGTAGTTCACAAGGTGGCTGAAGCACTCCTTCCTGGGTTAGCCACAGCATGTATTGATAATACAGCAGGAGGTCTCTTCAACACACCTGGTTCAGTGGCTGCAGATTTGAGAAAGGAAATGAAAGAGTACCTTACCACGAGAAGCGAGTCCTTTGTTGCGGAGTTGGTTGTGTTAGAAGGAGGGCCAGACAGTGAACTTCTGGATAACCCTTTTGAGATCATTTCAGTTTTTGTGGATGACTTTGCAATTGAAAAGAGGAATCTGTTCAGTCGCTTTTCTGGTTGGCTGCTGAGTGAAAGAAGAGAAGACAGAATAGATGATATCGTTCAGGAGATGGAGATGAATGGTTTTTGGACTCTAGAGCGAAGACAAGCAGTTGCTGGACCTTTAGTTAAGAATGTTGACTTTAAGAACTCGTTTCATTGTGACATGAAGTTCAACTCCTTGGAAGAACTTTCCAACCATGCTCAGAATTGCGGCTTTAGGCCTATGATCTGTCATAACCAAGGGTGTGAGGCGAGATTCTGTGCAAGTCATTTGGAGAAGCATGATTCAGAATGTCCTTTCAAGATAATTCCGTGTGAGCAGAAGTGTCCAGAGCTCATTATGAGACGTGAGATGGACAGACACTGCATAACTAAATGTCCCATGAAGCTTGTAAACTGTCCTTTCTATGCCGTGGGGTGTCGGACCCCTGTTGCACAATGTTTGGTCGATAAACATCGTTCTGATGATCTTAATTCTCACGTCCTCTACGTTCTTAAAGGCATCTACAAAGAAGCATCTGAAGAAGATCTTAAACCACGAGTGGAGGAAATTATGCAGGTTAGTGTCTGTTCAGTGTTTATGGCTAGTGTTTAATATTCTTTGAAACCTTTAATAATGAAATTTAGTTAGTTCTGAAGGAGATCATTAGAAAATGCTTTATAGGCAGAGAAAAATGGCATTGCTGAGAGTGGGAAAGAATGAATTTGATATCCTCATGCAGTTAATATGCTTAAATTGAGGCCTCGGATACTCATATATAAAGATATCAAATTGTAAGCTCTTAATATTAGTTTCTTTCGAAAACTGTAGTTTGCCATATTATTTTAGGATTGAGATATGCCAATTTCCTCATCATTTTTTATATTCAGACCTTTAATCTCTTGCTACAGGCATCATCAAACAGCAGACTAGCAGATGCTCGAGATGTGAGGTTTTTAACTTCTGTTGTCAAGGATCTTGATTCCAAGCTAGAGCCTCTGGTGATCACTGTGAAGACAGAAGATGATGTGGAGAATAATGCAGAGACTAGAGATAGTAACATAAAAGAAGAGGACAGTCAACAAAGCGTACAAACATCAAGTAAGGAAAATTCATTGGATAAAACCGAAGTCACTGTGGAGACGAAAAATGCTGTAGTGAATGAAGATATTAACATCAAGGAAACGGACAACGAGAAGAATACACAGATATCAAGTGAGGAAAATTCATCAAATAAAACCCAAGTCACTGTGGAGACGGAAAACGATGCAGCGAATGAAGATATTAACATCAAGGAAATGGACAATGAAAAGAATACACAGATGTCAAGTGAGGAAGATTCATCAAATAAAACCGAAGTCACCGTGGAGACCAAAAATGATGCAGTGAATAGAGATATTAACATCACGGAAACGGGCAATGAAAAGAATAGACAGATGTCAAGTGAGGAAAATTCATCAAATAAAGTTGAAGTCACTGTTGAGATGAAAAATAATGCAGAGAAGGATCAAAACAACGAAGATAGTAACAGCAAAGAAAAGGACAGTAAACAGAGTACACAGATGTCAGGTATGAAAAGTTCATCTGATAAAGTTGAAGTCGGTGCCGTTATAAGAAAAGATAGTGTTGATGATTATACCGATGAGGAAGATAGTGACATCAACAAGGGCAACGAAAACAATGTAGAGACTTCGAAGGAAGCAAATTCATCAAATAAAGAATAAGTCAACAATGCGAATACTGCCCAGGTTGAAAATAAAGACAAGGATGTTGCAGATGGTAGTTTAAAACCCGAGGGCAAAGAAGACAGCACAAAGACCATATGAAAGTGCGTAAAAAAAAATGTTGAAGTCACTACTGCAAATGAAGATGCTGTTGTGACAAACATCAAGGACACATACTAAATATTAAAAAGAATCAAGATCAGGGTGGTTCCTAGAATACTGTAAAGAACAAAGATTTTGGAGACGATGCCTTAGAAGACAAGGGTAGTGAAGGAAGGATTCAGGTATCCATAGTGGAAAATATAGCAGATCCAACTGAGGTTAATGCATTGTCAGAGAATAGTGCGGAGAGGTGAAGACTAGTAAAAAGAAGAGACTAGTGAAAATCTTCTGGTCTCTTTTACCCACACACTTCTGTTAACTAGCCTTTTATCACTGGCTACTTTGCCACATCTTTTTTTTTCTTTTATTTATTAATCTTAATCTTGACATGCTTACAGACATAAAAAGAGTATTGAGGTGTTACAAATAGCTCCATTTAGTTCTTGGGAATTTGTGTATGACACCTAATAGTGGCGGCTAAGATGTAGAAATCTTGTGTGTTGGCTGTAGCATACTTTCCTCTGACTTTATTTTGACTAAAATTAAGGAATAAGCTTTGATATGACAAAGCACCACCAATTCACCAGTGAAATTCAAAGTTGCCTTCTGTCCAAAATCATAGTTGGATAGTATAAGAAATACTTCAAATATCTAAGTAGAGCTCTCAAGTTTGATGAAAATTCCCAACATTCTTGCATGCAAAGCTCTGCTAAAGATTTCATATGTCAACAAATGCAAAATTTGTGCAAGAGGTTTCATAGAATGACTGAAGGATTGAGAAGAATTTATATGTTTTAAAATAATAAATCTTTGCATCAATATATTTATAAAAATAAGTCATACTATGGATAAGTTATTAACATTCACACAAGTAGAATGCTGAGTCTTACTTTGATTTGTACAAAGAGTAAAGCAAAGCAATAAGAAAAGTACCCGACACCGCAATAAGAAACGCAATAAGAAAATAACGTAGCAACCAAAATTATTTTACCCAACAAACAATATTAAAATTAACCGACACCGCAAAAGAAAAGTACCCGACAAAACAAAGAAACGCAACAAAATGAGGAAACGGTGAAACGAACCACGTATCTAACTTGACTTAATTAAATGATCAATTATTTTGCCTAACTAGTTTTAGCTTCATGCAATTCCATGTAGATTCATAATTTTAATTCGGTTGATAAAGAACAAAACGAATGAGCAAAGTAACAAACATATTAAAATTAATTAATAAATAATAAAATGATAGTATTTGTCTATTGTACTTTTATATAGCTTATGGATGAGAGGTAGAATAAAACAATCGAATATATATAATTATTGTTAACGGCTTAAAACTTAACAACTCTCTTTAAATTAAAGTTAAAAGTACATTCAACACCCTAAATTAATTTTAAAAATATAATTAACATATTGAACTAATTTTAAAAATGAGACTAATATTTAAAGGTATAATTAGTATCTTAAACTAATTTTAAAGGTGTGACTAGCATTTTATTTTTTTAAATTGATATAATTATGCCATTTTATTGATGGAAATATAAATTTCTGTCAATGTGAGTTATTTATTTCGACACATTATTATTTAAAATGTCACATGTGTCATATTATTTAAATAAAAGTACTAAATAAATATTAAAATTAATATTATATAGAATTTATATATGAAGATTATAAAATTTTATAGTTTATTTAATATAATTTATTAAAATAATATTACACATGTGTTATTTTAAATAATAATGTGTCGAAATAAAAAATTTATATAACGTATCAAATGAAAGTTAATATTTTTGTTAATAAAAAAATAAAATTATACCAATTTAAATATTTTAAAATTTTAATTATTTTTTTAAAATTAATTTTAAATATTGATTGTATATTTAAATATTTTAAAATTAATTTAAATACTAATTATATCTCTAAATTAGAGTAGTAAATCTACTTTTGCCCTTAAATTAATTACCCCCGAGCGTAGGTTACATTCTAACGGAAAAACATTTGTTTTTCTCTCTCCATGTGAATTTCATCTCCCAATAATGGTATATAGGGGCCAACCGTATTGCGGCAACGAACATCGCACGATCTAAAAGCATGAAGGAGCCACCCTGTAATTAACCTTCAGACCCTCTGAAAACAAGAGGTCGATCAATCTCTTCCTCTTTGTTCGCATTCTCTCGCATTTCTTCTGCTTCTCTTTATTCTCTCTCTCTATGCGTTTAGTTGGCTCTTCCTGCCTCGGCCCAACCTCTCCTTGAAGCATTTCTTCTTGTCCGGCGCCACAATCACAGGCCAAGGTAAGCTCGTCGATCGTAAACCCTTCCTTTTGTTTCATTACTCTACCAGAAAAACTCAATATTTATTTCCAGATCGATCATTAATTTTTGAGACATGCTGAAATTTCAGGAATATGTTAAAATAATTTATGATGTTTGAATTTGATATGTGACAAATTAATAACTAATTCAAGATGAAGTAGTTGCACATCTCAAAGGAAAAGATAAATTAATAACTCCGCTCATGGCATTGTCTCGTAACCCTGCTTCTCTTGAAATGCTTTAAGCATGCGCGCGCGCCAAATTCTTTTAGATTTTTTAATCGTTTATTTGCTTCCAGTACATGATTGGATTATATAGAATTTGTTACGATGCTGATTTTAACTCTCCTACCTGCCTAAAGTAACCGAGAAGTTTATGTATCAGTTTTTGAAATCAAGTTTTCCGTCATAATTGTAACGGCAGTTAAAACTAGTTTTCTTTCAGGGCATGTGCTGAAATGTGATTTTTTTTCTTAAGTTTCCTGAAATGTAAAATCTCTAAGAGTATTCCCCCCCTCTTTTCCCCTTTTTTTTAATATTTTTAAATAAACTGCAATAATCAAATGTGTGTCTAAACAACACTTCTTGAACTTTAGAAAAATAACTTAACTGGTTCCTTGTTAGGATTGGAAGCATTGTAAACAATTATTTGCGATTTATTAGTGTCTGCTCCATTACTTACGAGAAATGATAATTTGAGACGTCAATATCCATATTTTGTGCCAGAAGAATCTTACCACCGCTCCATATCTTTCCAGTAATCTTGTTTAACCATATCATCCATGCACTTTTTTGTTTTGGATAGTGTCTGAAGGAACATATATTCTTTTTTTTTTTTTATTTGGGTTTTATTTTGGAGCCACTTCCTTCTTTTTTTGTTTTGCAAATAATAATGTTACCTTGAGATCCAGCATGGGCTTTTGTTGGTGAAGGTGCCGTGTAATAGTGGCCATAGTGCCAAAGTTTGATGTGTGTTTCAACCTTTTTATTTTCATTTCTTATAAATAGACATTCTGTTCATAAATATTGTTGATTGAGATCTTGAGTATTTGAAGATATAATTAATGGGAAATTATACCTTTTTCCTGACCGTTTGATGATATAAGTAGTTAACAACCCCTCCTTGGAAACTACTCTGATCTCTAAAAATCAAATTTTGGGCAGGGAGATATCAGTTTGTCTAAACTCCCAAAGGAGAAGTGGAGAATGACTTCTCATGTAAGTCAATAAGCATAAAGAATAAAGACAATTTTGATAATTTGTCAATATTAACTAGTAACTTCTCTGAGAGGAACCTCCAGTCATCCTTGCCATAGACACCCTATTTTACTGCAAGAGACAAAGCCGCAACCAGATTGCAGAGAGTTTACATTAGTTTCAGAACAAGGAGGCAACTAGGAGATTGCGCAGTTCTTGCAGAGCAGAGATGGTTAGTATTTATCACATTTGTTTTGTCCTCTCAAATAAACATCAATTTGTGTTTGTGTGTGTGTAACTGTGTCTGCATTATTAAAACAAGACACACTGTAGCTTTCTTATTCTCCTTGATTTGAGCGCATTGTTTTAAAATTTTATCTCCACCTATACGGATGGGGGTAGAACGATCTCACAAGAATGCAATTAACCGTCAAATTTTAACTTAAGATAAAAAAGAACTGTAAAAAAAAGAATAGTCCTATATCTCTCATTTTCCAATTACTTTTGTGTGTCACAGTTTGTTACAAATTCATGTAAAACACTGGCAGGTGGAAGGTGTTGGATTTTGCTGAGCTAAGGCGAAGTTCAATATCATTTTTTGACATCGAGAAGCCAGAGAGTGCTCATTCCCGTTGGTCAAGGGCAAGAACTAGAGCTGCCAAAGTAAGTTTTAAACCATGACGTGTACTTTATTAATATGTTACTGTAGTTGTTTATGTTTTAAGAGCTGCTGAGAGTCTCATTTTATTTTTTGGCAGGTCAGAAAGGGGCTATCAAAGAATCATAAGGCTCGTAAACTTGCTTTACAGCACTGGCTAGAGGCAGTAAGTCTCGCAGCTAAAGCAGTACAGTAAAATAATTAACATATTAGTTTTTCTAACTACTTGCCACTCGTTCAATAACAGATTGATCCTCGGCATCGTTATGACCATAATCTTCAATTTTACTATACCAGATGGCTCCATTGTGACAGCGATAAACATTTCTTTTATTGGTAAGCTTGCATTGGTCCCGAGAGTAGGGTAAACGATCATACTAAATGATTGATGTGTATTAATTAACCTTCAAAATGTAGGTTTGATGTTGGACAAGGCAAGGAAATCAATCATGAAAGATGCCCATGGTCAAAGCTTCAACGGCAGTGCATCAAATATCTGGGTCCAGTAAGTTTTCTTGTCCCTTTGACATTTCTAATTCCTTTAACTGTTTTACTGAGAATAGCAATCTCATCTAGCCTGGCTAGAGGGAGAGGAATGGGTCATATACTATTTTGTAATAAGGCTAGAGTTCATGAATTTAGACTAAAATCCCAGAAGTTGTGGGTAGCTCAACTGTCAAGCAACATGGTAACACAATTTAATGCTTTCTGGTTGTCCGGGTGGAAAGAAAAGCTCATGAAGTAGCAATAGAGAATGGGCGACTCTTCTACAAGCAAAGCGGGAAACTTGTTGAAACTGCAGGAGATGCTAAGTGGATTTTTGTGCCCAGCACATCCAAAAATTTATATGTTGGACAGAAGATTAAGGGCAAATTTCAACATTCAAGCTTCCTGGCGGGGGAACCACGTTGTCTGCCGGAAGATTGGTGGTCGAAGGTAGTTTCATGAAGGTATCCGGAATAGATCGATTCCCTGCATTCCTTTGCTTCCTGTTTGACTGTTTGTTACACTGACATTAATCTTTCTTCACTCCAAAGGCTATTTGGGCTCACAGTGGTCACTATCTTCCGACAGAGGAAAATTTTCAGGCATTCTTGTCATTCCTCATTGAACAAGGCGTGGATCTTACAGATGTAGAGGTAAAAGATGCGAGACCTGTTTCTTTCTAAGATATTTTCTGCCAAAACACAATGCAGAGACTTTATATATGGCCGCTGTCCATGCTATTCGGCATAGAAACTTGACTTGAGCCTTCGTTAGATGTAAATGAAAAGATAGTCCTACACAATGCAGGAAAACAATTAAAGGCAAGTTTCTCACTTCCTTCTACTATGTTAAACCCGGAAAAACCCTCAAGAAGACGACGAAGAAATGACCCAAGAGGAAAAGGATCTCATCTCCCGAGGCAATCCTTTGCTGGCAAAGTTACCTCATGACGGGGATCCGGGAAGTTCTGGCATGTCAGCTAATATGATACCTGGCTTGAGAAACGAGGATTCTAATGCCGAGTCTCATTCTCATCCCCCCTCTTCAAGATTGTCTAGAGGACTGAGGCCAAAATTATCCACATTCGAAATACCAAGACGAGACAATGGGTCAGACATTTTTGGGAGGCAATCATGTCCGTTGAGTGTTTATTTCCTGGCTCCAGATTCGTTATCAGATGGTTATGAGACGGCAGAAGAACATTATATTGCAGTCAGAATTCATGGTTTCAAAATCGAACTTGTTTTTTGAAGATCATGGGGAAGGTGATCATCATCGTATTCCGAGAGAAAAGATAATTTTTTTTTTTGTCCACCCGGTTCACTGGAGCTTTGTCCCGACTACATCCGGATTCGACCCGCGTCGCGCACCTGACTATGGTGGGTGAGTCTCCCAACGGGGATTTTCTGCATACGCCAAGGCTCGAACTCAAGACCTCGTTTAAGTGATACCGAGCCGCTTACTACCCGAGAGAAAAGATAATGAAGAGGATAGATTCACACAAATCCATGGAGTCATATCAGTGGGCGCATCAATTATCTACTAAATGGACAACAGGTGCTGGCCCAAGGACTGGTTACATGAGAGACTACCCTAGAGAACTACAGTTCCGAATTCTGGAGCATCAAAACTTGTCTCCAAGGACTAGATCTCTTTCTCCATTTCCATCTCCCAGGGTCCCTTCAATCTCTCGTTTCGCACAAAAACCATAGTTTTATTCACTGTAGCCGATGAACTGACAGTTTACAGTTGAAGGCCAAACTGAGTGGTCCTGTGCTTCTGTTTGAGTCCAGAAAACCAAACTACCGTTCGTCCGCCCAAGAAGCTTTTTGTCGGTCGTGTAGTGTGTACAATACAATAATATCAAGTCTTATCCCTGGCTTTACCAAAAAAAAAAAAGTCTTATCCCTGGAAACTAGAAGCGCTAAAGGCTTCCATATGGGAGCCATTCCGAATATGACATGCGTCGGCGGCTATAGCGGCAAGTGATGTCCTCTTTAGATGATTTATTAGTCTCTGAAGGTGTTCAGGATACCAGGTTAGGGAGCGTGTATTATGATCATCATTTGTAAAGGATGAATTAGTACTCTGTCCAATCAGTATATATGGGACATGCATCAGCATAAAATCCAAGCTTAGTGCAGAGTTCCAATGGTATTACGTCTTATTACAAGATGTTGGCATACATTAGATCTACCAAAAAAAGAAAAAAATATAGTTTACTTGATACAACAAGAAGAATTATCTACCAATGCCAGCAAGCTTCTCTCCCAAATTATCTACAAATGAACGGCATTCGCTAGATGAACGGAAATAAGGCATATTCCGCATAAAAAAGATTCCAGATAAATCGATAGAACCCCGAGATTGCCTCCTGCATCATAGAAACGGACATTTTAAGAGAAACAGAAGAAATTACTTTTAACGTACCAGCAAAAATATTATTCTTAGTTTTTGAGTGTCTAGATTTACGTCTGAGAGTAATTGACGACTCGTCCTGCCCGATATTGATATCACCTGTGAAGAAAGGAGCCTTCGCTCTGCTCTTGGATCGTGAGCGAACCCAACCCTTTTATAAAAATTTATTTATAAAAAAAACGGCCTTCCAAACTGTCAAAAAAAGATGCAAAACAAAAGTGGGGTTGCATGCTAAGGTTTAAATCAATAAGATCGGGCCGAAAAAGATCTTACGGGCCAGAGTAATTAATTTTGTATTGATACACCCATTGTCCATAGGTTTAACTGGCGAAGGGGTGAGACATGCGACCATTTAGAACGTGTTCGATCTCTAGGGAGTACTACTTTGTTGTGGTTCTAATCACGACGCTTGGAAAAATATCCTAGTTCTTGGGTGCCTAGGTTTACGCTTAAGGGTAATAGACAGCTCGCCCTACCCGACAATAGTATCGCCTAGGAAGAAGAGAGACTTCGCCATGCCCTTAGATTGTGGGTGAGTCTAACCCTTTTCTAAAAAAATTTGTAAAAAAAAAAAATTGTATTGACACAATCTTGGGCGCCTTATATATATACACCCATAAAAGATCGAAAAAAAGGAACTACTAATGCAACTAATCTCAACTAATGCCAATCCACATAATATAATCATTTGCTCAAATATATGAACTACAATTATTTTCAAGGCAAAAAAAGAAATGTTACCTTTGTATAATTAGCTTGTTCTAATGCCCAAGTCTGAAATATAAGAAAAAAATATGTTATGGCAATTATTTGAACATCCACAATATCAAATTTGGTATTTGGTAACCACTTTCTATAAACAAATATTTAATAGAGGGGAAAAAAAGAAGCAGCCGCATATTTTGTTTGGACCATGGAACTGGACAATAATGACAGCCACAAAAGTTATGAACCCAAAGAAACAAACCTGAAAAATCAAGCTTGATGCGAAAAATACATGAGCTGGTATCAGCAACCAGCGCCTGAAAGCCTGTAAACATGTGCCGGAATTTACATATGGTTTTGTTTTTGTGGAATACAATATAAAGAACTTAATGTAAAGTGACCAGCAAATAACATGAGTTTGTATTCACCTGTGGTAAATAAATTGCTGCTAGTATTGATACGATATAGTTCATCAGCAAAATTCCAGAACCAAGGAAAGCAATATTTCGAACTCCTAGTTTAGTAGCAAAAGTTGAGATCTGATACCTAAAATAGTAATTACATTCAATTCATTATTTCATGAAAGATGAAATCACCTGCAGAGGGTGAATATGCATTAAATACACACAAATGCATGTACACCTAATAGAGTCTATATATAATCTAGAAATTCTAACAAGTCAAATAACTCATGAGTCGTGAACAGTATGACTCATTTTCTCAGCCAATGTTAAAAGAAAATACTGTTTTACAAAAACGGAAAAAAGTACTGTATCTCCAACTTAGCTAATTGAGATAAATAGATTATAGATCTACGGAATTAATCCAACTTTATCTGAAAACTTACTTGCGATCCCCCTCAACATCTGGGAGATCTTTTGTTATAGCAATTACCAGCGCAAACAATGTTACAAAGGTTGTGATGAAAACCACAGGGGAGCTGCAGGGAGAGATACATGAATAAACACATGATAAGTTGTCAAAATATAAGTTGCAATAATGAAAACAAAATTGAATGAAAAGCTCATGTCATCCTGAACTTTATTGGCATAATAGGGAAGCATATTTTTACTTGGAAAACACAATAGACTGACTCAACCATTTCAAGGTGGATCCTTTAATAGTTGGTGTCACTCATTAAGGGAATCTAACTTTCACAGTTACTTCTTTTAATTTATAACCTTTTTTATTGGAACACCATAAATTCGTAACTACTGTAGTCTTCAGGGAGCTCTATGTTTGAACATCAGGCACCTACAACCTAATATTGTTCACATTACCCAGTTACAAATATGAAGTTACAAATGCTAAACTCTAACGAACCTCCACTGAAAGGTAAGTCCAAGAGCAGCTCTAGTGGCATAATACACACCAAAGTTAAGAAGAAAACCCCGTACCTGCACATACTGCTTCTGTCAGCCTTTGTACAATAGTATGAACTTATGAATATACAAATCATATAACAAAATTGAATTCAACTAAAAGAATTGCAACTAAATCAATGTAGAATCCATTTTTATTTTTTAAGAAAAATCAATAAATCAACACTTAGTTCAAGCAAAGATTGAGGGGAAAGGAGAATACTTCTTACCGTGGCAATAATAAGAAATGCTGCGACAGGAAACCTTTTCATTCTAAAAGGAGGAACAGAATAAATGGTACCAAGAAGAAGGCCAAGAGTGTAAAGAGAAAAAATAAAGGGCCCAAAGTTCAGTCCAACTATCGACAAGCCCGCTGCAGCAAAAAATATCACCAAGAACCATGCAGATTGAACTGAAAGATCTCCTGCGGCTATAGGTAAATAGGGTTTGTTTACCCTGAAAACAGACATAAAGCTAACTTAGATTCATTTGGCAAGGAGGGAAGTCAGCTTCAACATGAAAAAGTTCAAATCCAAGAATGGAATCTCAAAATGAAACTGTTCTGGAGTTGATGCAACTTTAAAAGATATATTGCAACTTAGCAATAAATAAGCAATGACTAGTACATAAAAAAAGTAGGACGAGGACAAAATGTATACGTATGCATCATACTTGTCAATACTAATGTCATAAATTTGATTGATGCCAACTATATAACCATTCCCACATATTAAGGCAAAGAGACCCGAGAATGCCTTGAGCAAAAGTGACCACTTTATCAGATTTGAATTCTCAATCAATGCTCTTGCCACCAAAGCACTGTAGATACAAAAAGTGAAAATGAAAATAAGTATGCTTGACATGAAGTAGCCAAAAAATCCAAAAAAGAAAATAAAAATTAGCATCACAGTTTGATGTTACTCACACAGAACCTAATGCTGTACCACGTATAGTATGGGGTCGTAAAAATCTCCAACATGCATCTTTGAAAGCTGAAACTCTGTCTGCAATTGGATGTTCAGCTCCAGCAGCTCCAGCTTGACTGCAGGCCTGGGAGCATTCGGCTCAATTAAAGTGATACAATTGATTCACTAGAGAACGGTGCCAAAACAGACTCATGTCACATATATCAAAGTCAAAGTTCATGAAAAATCAGTTCTTTGAAACCAATACAAACATTTACAAGCTCAGGGCAAGTTGAACAATATAATATGTGCTTAAGATGAACACTTATGTGCTTTATTATTTTAAATGCATCAGCAATTTCTTCAAAATGTATTAAAAAAACAACGGGAAATATAAAGATACGCTTATTGACAGCACTCAGGATAAGTGTGTAAATAACAATCTTAAATTCACTAACACCATAGGCGCCCCCTAATTACTTTTCAGTTCATTCTAATTGCCTCTTTATTGCCCCCTCGCTGTATCATGCGATCGACTGGCCACCGTTCCCAACTTGGCCAGTTAGATTGTCATCTATGATCGTTGATCTTATCATGGAAATCAGTAACTTCACTATTGCAATGTTATAACTAAAATCACCAAGTGGTCCAGGCCCATCATCAGATGTATAACACTCATAGTAATTGCCCTGCCGCAGTGAACTAGCATTAATCTTCCACCCATTTTGAAAGTTCTGCGACACTGCCACAGTCAGTGACAATGCTCAACACCTTGCCATGCCATAGTCTCTTAAGTTCTTATCCTAGACAGCCACTTATCACTTCCATTTGTTGCATTACCCGAACAACCAGACTCCAACCGTCAACATTATCTTCGTCGATTTGCCCTTCATTGCATGTCCATAATACCACTTCTAGTCTGTTATTACCGGTTTCTTCCATAAGACACATATATTTCCAAATTATATCATTCCTAATCAAAGCATCTCAAGACTAAATAGCGTCTGTACGCGAACTACCGATATGCAAAACAGGCGGCGCCAATAATGCAAACTCAATTTGACTACTTAGCGACGTCGCCCCAATGATATTGTGTCCCTGGTCACCCTTAGCTCTTGGACCTCACTTTGTAACGAAATGCCTAGCAGAGCCCAAGTATATCCACTAAAGCACAGATAGCTGAAACAAAATTCTGATAGGATGCGGGAAGAAATACAAACCCTGATGGAATTGGGTCTCTGTTGTCTCTTCGAAACAGGCTTAGAACAGCTTGTGGAGTCGAATAGGCCAACCGAATGCGAGTTTCTGGAAAATCCTAATAAATAATTGGAGGTTGCAGGTGTTGCCTGGCACGGTATTTTCATGCAATACGAAGAATTCCGTCTAGGAAATATAGCAGGAACCCGAATTGAAGTGGAAGCAGATGAAAGCTCCATGCGGAGCAGGGGATAGCAACACTCACAGGCACCGAAGCGAGGCAAACGGCAAAAAAGTTGTGCGGTGGCTAGCAACAACCACGCAACACAAGTACGGCCATTGAATGTGGGGTCACTCTTTATCTGCGCTTCAAAATATTTGTTAGGCAAGGTCGAAATACGCCGGGAAGTTTATTAGGCCATTCTGCCTTTTTTTTATATTTATATATATAAATATAAATATATGTATATATATAAGTGTTTATAAATTATATATATCAATAAAAATGTGTGTGTTTATATGTGAAAATAATATTAAATGATATATTCATAGATAAATTATATATAAATATCTATAATTTAAATTTATTTTAAAACTTTATTTTTTGTTATATTGATTATTAATTATCGCACTCTTCTTTTAGCGGCGTCGTGATTGATTCATGAAATTTTCCATAGCGCATGGGTGTGTTGATTCTCTGTAGTATTGGACTTTTTAATGGGAATGATAATGTTAAGATAAATTTGGAAGGGAGACATCATTATAATCTTTTAGGCATTATTTGATACAAAGGATTTTGAGGGGAGGGAAGAGGGGAGAAAAATTTTATGAGTTGGATTTCCTCAATTTTTTAAAATCTAATTTAGAAAAAAGTTTCCTGCCACCTTTTCCCTTCTAAATCCATCGATCCAGCCCCTTAAACTTTGATTTTAACAACCAAACCGACCCTAACTATTTCTGAGCTCCTATGCTGACTCCAGCTCAAATACTTTTAAATGGGTTTGTAATATATTACAATAACCACGTAACGAATAGTCCCCGGACAATTGATAAAAAGAAGTCTCATTTTTTTTACCAGCTGAAAAAAGATAAAGCAGCTAGACCGAGAACATAATTTACCCGATAAATAGAACACGTGATCGGGCCATTAAAAAAAACGAACACTCCAACTGACCGCGGGCAAAATCGTAATTTGAAGAAACACTGGCTCTTATAAATCTCAAGTAGGGTTTAGTAACACAATTCTCTTCTACGGGTGAGATCAAAGTTGCGCCGCTCTCTCATTCCCGCGTCTCGCATTATTCACCTTCAGTCGGATCAGGTATGTTATGATTCGTAATCTTAATGCGATTGTTCATCAGGATCTTCCAATTTCTGTTTTTGAAGTTTTGTAACATGCCGCGTTGCATGTTTTACTATTAAGTCGAATTGAAATCTCTTGAGAGTTCGTGGATCGTTCTCTGTGGAAAACGCTTGCTGTTTGAGTGTCATTTATTTTAGGCTGGGGAATTTTGAATGTGCTCGCTTTTGACTTGGGTTATGCAGGTGTAGGTGAAATTAAATAAATAAAAAGAAAATCTTCTAAGCCTGGGAACACAGAACAAAATAAATTAAATGCTTATGAATTATGGCATATTTGGTTGTGTTGGGGACATCTGGGTTTTACTTTATTTAATTTCAGAGTCAACTAACAGTGGCAGTAAAAAGGAGGAGAATGCTTTGTTAGAAAAACGTTTGCCTTGGCTCATCTCTACTTTTTATTGTGTATGCCGTCCTCTCGATAATAAAGATTTAATTAGATTTTGTAGTCTTAAAATAACTGTTGAATTGCTTATGGATGTTTGCTTTAACTTTTGGATATTAAGAACTTAATGATTTCTGCTATCGTAGTTTAATGAACTTACATGTTTGTGCCGAGTCTCAACGTACTGGTGACACCAGTTCAATCCTCGTCTGAGGACTCCTGTTGGTTCTCACATTAACTGTTAATCGTCGGGAACTATAGATATTTTTGGATGAAATTGATTTTTATTCCTCTGAGGATGTCTTAGTCAGATGCTGAATGTATTATTCTGGATTTTGATCTTGGAAGGGCCATGATTTAGTAGTTTTGGATTGTCTCATGTCCTTGCACTTCTCATTTTCTCGTATGTCCAATGTGTCGGCCAGGATGGAGACTCAGGCCAAGCATGTTGTGGTTGTTAAAGTTATCGGTCGTACTGGTTCCAGAGGGCAGGTGACTCAGGTTAGAGTCAAGTTTTTGGATGATCACAACCGGTATATCATGAGGAATGTGAAAGGACCAGTGAGAGAAGGAGACATTCTCACCCTTCTTGAGTCTGAAAGAGAAGCAAGGAGATTGCGCTAGAGAGGGTTCTTCTCTGGGGTTTTTTCGTGCTTTCAATATTATCCTTATAAAGACTGCTTTTTGTGGTAGCGGACACCAATCATATTTGTAGTTTTTGCTGTTGTAAAATGTCTTTCCTATGATGACTGCAATTTTGATGCGTCTTTAAGTTTTAATATCGAAATGAAACATTCGAGCTTTGCGTAGTTTGTGGATTGATCTATATATTTAGTGCACATCTCTACTGTTATCTTGAAGCGCTAAGGTTAGGTCGAGGGGGAAATACCTTTGCTGTGTTTATCTTGGTTTGTGGCTTTTAGTTACAAGTTAAACGCCACCCGAAACTTGGTTTTTGATCTCTAGTCATCGGGCTCTCGCATGGAATTGGGTAATGGGTAATGGTCAATGGCCTTTCAAATTCCCGGTTTGACAACGGAGATGAGTCTACTGTGCCCTTGCTGGGAGTTTTGTGAGTATGAAATTACATCTCTCTCTAGTGAAAATCACCTACACCAAGAAATACCAACGAAACAGGCGCCAGACTACACTACACCTTGGAACAGAAGTAAAAGCCTTGTGCTAATAAAACCGCTCGTCTTCATTTGAATTGAAGGAGAATCATACTGAATATTTTATCTTATTTAGTTTATTTGAATGTAAATAAAATATGATCCTATCTTTTAGGAATTAGGATTAGTGTGGGAACCTTGCAACTTGCAGAGCTTCAAGAGTTTCAAATCTATTCTTGATAACTTAAGTTTTCAAAACGATAAAAGCTGAGACCTGTAATTTGCGAAAGAACGAAAGTATAATTCTGTACAGCTTTACGTTTTTCCCTCAAGAAAGAAAGCTTGTTATAGTATTTCATCGAACCGGGGAAAAAAAGGCTGGTCATGGTAAGGAGTCATCTAATTGCTTAATAAAGTGCATATAAAATAGAAAATGCAAGGGCATTCTCCTGGTGCAAACAGCGCACTCCTTTGGTCATTGCTTGTTGCTATCGTCCGTCGGTGGTTTCACGATAAGGACTGGAATTTTTGCATGATTAGCGCAGTAATCGCTTACACTTCCCACAAATGTCCTACAATACATAGTTCAAATGATTGGCCCATTACAAAAAGTCAAAAACTATTCACCATCGGTAATGAATTTTATATATGGATAGTACTAACATGTGTTGACTTGCGCGTTACTTGGAGGATTATGTATAATTGAGAAGCATGGCCACTGGGAAGGGTCAAATGCTGCATGCATGGATTCATTCAAGTTCTGTACGAAGCTGTAGAATTAGAGTTACCTGGAAACGGGGCCAAGGCCACGGCTACCCACAACGAGGAGATCAGCATGCACTTGTTCCGCAGCTTCACCTATCATTTCCCTGGGGTCTCCTCTCAGAATCATTGTCTCTGCTTTCACCTATGTACTACGTTCTTGTTAATATCCATTAAGTGATTGCAAGGGCCCAACCATATGCTCTTCAATTCACTTGGGCCTTCATTACTTACCAGTTTATCCTTGCACATATCTAATGCCCGACACAGTATGGCCGCTGATGCTTCTTCCTGTGCTTTGTTCATGGAATCCAGTGCTCCTGCTGTCGCACCAGAAAATACCGTTCACACCCAAATTCTGCTGTTTTAATCGGTTATTTAACTGTAACCATTGGAGATTAATATAGGGGAACGAAGGAAGGGTAAGAGAATACGAACCGGTTCCACCGGCTTCAACGGGATATCCATATTCTAACAACTTGGGTTGCACGTGAACCAGAAACACCATACCCCCACTCTCAGTAGTAGTGGCCATAGGGATAAAGAGGTTATCCAGGGCCCACGTGAGCCCATAGAAGCTACCATCACTGTCGTCCAGAGCCACCACCACTTTCATCTCCATCCTCCTCTCTGTACCTGCACTCACCGGATCATTGCCGCCAACGACTGCACTCGCCTCCATTCCTCTGTGAGCTTCAAGTGAAGCTGCTCCGAACGATCGCTTTGCCGCTAAGTCCTTCCGCTTCACCGCTCGGACCCATGAATTGCATTTTTTGCCCTGCAAATTTTTGACACGTGGCGGCATTTGGGCTATGCAAATATACCAATAGCGAATACGTGTGACCCTTGCAGAGAACTGCCGGTAATGGAGCAGGAGATACTCTTAGAAGCTTAGCTATATCAATGTATATTAGGACATACAAACCTAATATAAAAATGGCAAATTTTTACTAAGGTGCTTAGTGAGGAGGTGGATTCTGGGCTTCTCGTTAACTTGCATGGGTCTCAAAGTGCAACAAAAAATTCTGTCAAAGTTAATTATCCTCCTTTCTTCAGTTGCATAACAGTATTTGGAAGTCGCGCGCTGAAAGCGTAAACTCCGTAATTAAGAAAATCTCTGCCCATTATATATGGTGTGATGAGCACTGAACAATTTAGTTGCATAACCATTGTTTTAACATGGTGAAGTTCTTAGGGTGAGTTCGTTTAAAATTAACAAAAAAGTAATGCTTATGCTTGTCAATGTTATATTGCAGCAACACCAAATGAAACATAAGATCCGCCCCTCAAGCCTCTTTTCCTGAATCTCTTAACTTAATCCAAACAAGGCACATGCATGTTCGGCTGCATATACACACATAGACGCAAAAACTATCTTACGTTGTGAATTAATATTTATTTCTTCTTTTCAATCTCTGGAAGGAACGGATACACATCCACCATTGATTCAAGGGACTAGCTAGTGCTAGGGGTGAAGCTCCATGTGAGGCTTCACTATGAGCACTGGAGTTTTTTGCATGATGTACACAATAGTCGCTCACACTTCCCAGAAATGCCCTGTCACCCCAATCAAATTCATTATAACTATATTTGTCATCTTTTTTGTAACAAATCAATCATAATTGCACTATACTAATACAAAAATATATTAAGAGAGATAATTAACCTCTTGAAGGAGCCGAGGCCGCGGCTACCCATGACGAGCAGATCAACTTGCATTTTCTCTGCCGCTTGACTTATCATTTCTCTTGGATCCCCATTCATAATTATGCTCTCTGCTCACACCTGCTCAGTCCATATATATATATATATATATATATATATATACATACACATCATTATTATATTCTCTGTCTACTATTTAATTTTAACTTTTGAAAATTGATGATTAATCTGTGTGGTATCAGTTTGAGTGATTAAATTAAAGTAGTTACTTACTAGCTTGTCTCTGCACATTTGCAATGCCTTTGACAGTATCCTCACAGATATTTCTTCCTGAGCTTTCTTCACTGCATCCATCACTGCAGGCGCCGTATACGCTGCTGTTCATCCCTCCAACAATTTCAAACCCAATTTAATCCTTTATTTGTTATTTTTTATTAGGGTTTGTTTGATACATATATTTTTCCTTGTATATATATTGGCTTGTCCAACTCATTTGAATATACACACAATATTTTTTCTAATAATTCACTCTATTTCTCACATGGTATTAGAGAATAGAGTGGTTAACTGCTAGACTCAGCCTTTCATGATGAGAGGGACTAAGAGCCACATTAGCGATAACCTGTGCATTCTCATAAGATGAGATGGCATCAGCAGTATAATTAAGTAGAAAATCATAGACTCACTGTTAGAAGAAGTAGAGGGAATCAGTATGGAGTCTAAAAGTTGCAAGATTTTAGCACAATGCTCAAAAAACTTGTTCTCCGTGCTAATTTTGTGCTCGGAAAACTATTGCAAACTTCCCCCCGCTAGGTAAAGTGGAACATACACAAGGCAAGTTGGAGAGAAGCAAGAACAATGCTATTGGCGACCCACAGGAGTTCCCTATCCTCGACAATAAGAGAGGGGAGGAGGGGTTTCGGAATCGACCAGTTTCTCCATGAAAAACGACATCTCTCAAAATCTCCTAGCCTTCTCAACTATCTTAGCTAAATAGAGACGTCGTTTTTGGCTTAGCTTCTCAGGAAATTTTGCCATCGCGGCCACTAGTGAGTGGAGTGAGGGATTTGGGGAAAGTGTGATACTCCGATGCTGATTGGAGAAATGACTACACTGATCGTCGATCTACTGCTAAGTTTTGTACATCTTGGTGACTCTCTTATTTCTTAAACGAGTAAGAAGTAGGCTCTAGTCTCTCGATCCAGTGTTGAGTTAAAATATCGTGTATTAGCGGATACTACTACTAAAATTATCCGGCTCCGGCTCCGGCTCCGGTAATTGTTTGATGATTTAAGAGCTTCCTAGATATCATTCACTTACATATATTATGATAGTCAAATAGTTATTAAGATTGTCTATATTCCATAAGTCCACAAAACATATTGAGATTTATTATCAGTTCACTAGGCAACATATTATTCGAGTCACACTAAGTAACAATCGGTGTTACTTCAAAAGACGCTACTTCAAGGCATATCTGTAAGGCCTATAAATATATATCACCATTTCTTATTTATTACAAAAAAAACACATAATATATATTTGAGAAATACAATAAAATCAAACAAATTGCCTTTGTCTTTCAATATACATAAAAATAGAGTTAAATTATCACTTTTTAAAGTTTGTTGATTGTACTAGCTTAAATATTCACAGTACAATTTATATTCAAAAGTCTTCGTTATATTTTGTAGAAAATTTATCGGTCAACTCAACATTGTACCTTATAAGACAGGAATAAATGGGGACCAATTAAATCTAAAGAAAACTAATGCCCATACCTTCAAGATATTGTACACAACTTTATTCTTCACCACTTCTTCTTATACTTTTAAAGAAGCAGTCCCGCAAACACTCAACTGATTTGAATATATACACATAATATTTTATCCAACAGTTCCCTCTATCTCATTTTTTCTCTCACACCTATCCGATAAATATAAAATTTGTGAGAAACTTTTCTATTCACATATAACTAATAACAAAGCGGGGCCATTCTGGTGCTTCTTATATTTTTTTATTATTTTATTTTTTCTATATTTTTGGAGGGGGGGGGCTATCTAGTTTTAGTGTTTTACCTCTATATCTATTTGTCTATTTTGAATATTTATATGCGCTCACTTTTATCAGGGTTAAAGAATCTGAATGAGTAATGTGACTCCCCGCTCCATTCTCTACGTTCTAATATTGTGTTTAGTGTCGAAAATGATTGCCAAAAGTTATTGTGCCTGTTTGGTTTAAAAAAATAAAATATTTTTAGATTAAAATTATGATTTGGATCTAAAATTACCTAATCATCTATCTTAAAGGCAAAAATACTTTTAGCCAAAAATAAAATATAGTTTAGGTCATTTGAAACTATTATTTTAGATAAGCAAGAGTCACCAACTTTTTAAACAATTTTCATATATTAAGTATAGGAAATGACAATTTTAAACCTATAAATTTTTGTTATTTTTCTATCTCTTTTATCTCTTTATGTAATTATCATTTTATCTTATACAATTTTTGATAATTTACCTATAAAAAAATTATTCTAATAACAACCATCTAAATATTTATTTATTTAAAATTACTTTTTATACAAAATTTATTTTCTAAAATTATTTTAAGATCAATTTTTTCTAGGATCTATTCTCCAAAAACTAAATCAAACCCATCCATTAGTATTCTTTTATATTCTCTTGAAAATGTATAGATATAAAATGCCAGTGAGGCCAGGTGCGTCAAAGAAGAGAGAAAGAGAGACACGTTATACAACTTAATAGTCTTCTACTCTGGTCTGATTGTGAATTTTCATCTTTGACGAGTCCAAAATAGAAAATGTCTCTAATTTTCCCACTCTGTGGGTAGTAGTGTTTTTTTTGGGGGGCAAAAGTATCAGGTCCTGGTTGATTTGAAAAACGGGCATATATGACGACAGTAACGTGAGTATATTGATGCCTAGGTAGCACTTTTCATTTGAAGTTTCAACGTGTCCATTGAATCCTGATCCCCTCCATTCTCTAATAAATTTTGCTTTCAAATATCGTTTTTTCGTCTCTTCTAATACATACAACTTAGTCTAGTCTTCTCCATCAACATTTACTTTTATTACCATCTAAGCTTCTCCCCACTCCATCGAGTGTTACTCACGTTCTAGAGGGCCCCACCTCTGCAAATTGCTTTTAATATGCATGTAAAACGCCCAATTAGTTTCTTGTTTTCTTGGGTTGTTTTAGCATGATTTTGTGGCCTTCATGGTGGCTCATTTAATTTTTTTTTTATAAAAGTGTGCTTCAAATATATATGAACATCAAAACAAACGCAGCATATATAGTTAAATTAGGAATCTAACAGTGTGTGTGGCTAATTAATGGTCTGTTTTGTCGATGAATTAAATGGAAGAGATAAGATAACTATCGCAGAGACTTGCGTTCGAAATTTCTTTGATAGGACAAAATGTGTTGACTTGACTTGAGGTTATTACCTTGCTTGTACTACTTCGTCTTGTTCAGTTCTTTGGTTTGCTTTCATTTCATCAGAATCTTGTATCCCACGATCTTGAGTGGAGTAAGCCTCTCTTCATCGCCTGGCAACCTCGGCCGGCCACCCACCCATAAATAATACAACTTGCAAGGGATCTCCTAAATATCCTCATTCCTCATCTCCGGCCCCCAGGAATCTTGATCTCTAGTATATGTGTGTATATTCATAAACCTATACATACAGGTGACTGTCATTTTGATTCTTTCAATATGGCAGCAACAGTCTGGGTGTTTGTCTTAGATTCATAGTATCGCTCTGTATTCACTTGCTCTTCATAATCCTCTAGGTTTAATTTTCCAGATTGCTTCGTCTTTCTTATTCCGATCCCTTCAACAGGCTAATTTAAACCTCTTCTGATATCCAGCAGAATGGAGAATCGGCAGGGGAATAACGGTCATGTTTTCGACAAATTCATATGGAAGATTGAGAATTTCTCCAAACAAAACGCCACCAATCTGCGCTCCAAGCCCTTCAAAATCTACGGTTTTAAATGGTACGTCCCTTCCCACTGGAATGATTTATCATACCTAATAGAACTTTTATCCTCCTTAGTTAATAATAATTTCCTTTAATCTTCACTCGGATTTGGATCACATACAGGAAGATGTATGTGCATCCGTTGAGGAGGGACGTGGACCATTTTTCTGTGTATTTGACGGTTGCGGATTCATTACCGCCCTATGGTTGGACTAGGAACACGTACTTCAAGTTGCTCCTCGTTAACCAGATCGATCCCACCAAGTCAATTATCAAAGGTGCTTCAATTCTTCTCTCTCTTTCCTTTTCTTGGTCAATTTAATTAGTTTATTATTGTTCATATTACCTAGCAATGGTCATCGTCTTTAGATTTTTTGAGTAAATAAAAATTATTAAAACAACCTAGACTGTACTGAAATTTAACTATTATTTTATTGAAATACTCTTGACTTAAATATTATTTTTTATAATTAACTTAAACTAAAAAGAAAAAAAAACTAATTATTAGTCCTGGGACAAGCATTTTAAAAAGGTAGAAAAATAATACATCTGTTCTTTAATATAAGATTCAGTTAATTTTTTAAAGAGATTAAATAAGCTAAATAAATTAGTTGAGGATGGCCAAATCTAATATTTCAAAATAAATTTATATTATATATCTCTTATCCTATGCAAATTAATCAATAAATTTTTATATAAATTATAATTTATTTATTTATTTAATTTATTAAAAAAGTTAACTGGTAGTAATTCATATTGTTCTGACCTTTCACAGATAAGTAAATATATATATATTTTCTAAAGATACGATTAAAAAGGGAGCGAGGATAATTTTGGGATATTTGCTATCATACTTGAACGTAGATATCATTCCATTAATTGCACAGTAATGCCTTATAAATGCACCTTAATTTCCAGAAACACAGCAGAAATTCAATGGAGGACATCGCAGCTGGGGCTCATCCTTCGTGAATCTCAAAGACTTCTACGACCCCAAACAAGGATATCTCGTCAAGAACACATGCATCATCGAAGCCCACGTTTGTGTTCCAGACACTGCCCCCAAAATTCAAGCCACCAACTCCACCAATAATATCCTCCCAACAATCCCAGAATCTAATCATCAAGTTGAACAACAACAAAGCACAGAACCCACAACACACAAGGAAGATCAAACACCAGAATATTCCGACGAAATTAGCGACACACTTAGTTCCCTAACCAGTGTGTCCAGTCATGCAGAACTCGACGAAGTCCATTGCTCAGATTTAACCCTAAGAGACCTCATAGATGTGAGCAGTCTTGGACCAGACGAAGCAGCTTTCGTCCCTCTTTTGGAAGAAGCGTGCACGTGGCATCCTCAACTGATATACTCTCAAAGGGACAGAACTCTCTGGTTCAAGCTATGGGCATTCACGTCTTTAGGCCAAGTTCTGTACTTTCTCAAGACAAAAGGAGTCAAAGACATGGACGAAGATGGGTGTAAGTACCTTCAAGGTTTATGGGATGAGGTTGTGAAATCGTCTGGGTTTAATTTGAGTTGGTTAGAGCCTTATGTTCAATCGGCATTGAATGCAAAGAATAATCTGACAAAAGCTGAGACAGTGGAGAAAGCAACGCAGAAAATGACTGATCTCGAGATTAAAGTGAAGAAGCTGAAGGGAGAATTGGCTGCTGCAGAAATGGAGCATGAATTAGCAAGAAGAGAGTTGGTCGAAGTAAAAAACAGTTTCAATGAGCTGGATTTGAACGCTGGATTAGATTATGCCATGTTTTAATATTATGTTTCTAATATATATATATATATATATATATGCAAGAGACGGGTCATTGAAGTGGTGGAACTCAGCATAAAGATGTTTAAGGTTGACTCTTATTATTAAAAATGTAATCAGTAGCCGCGTAAAGGCGTGTAAGAATGTACCTAATTAGGCTTCTTTAAAAAAATGTTTACATATTCTGTACTACTCTTTCAGTTTTTGTTATGTTAAAAAATACTCCCCCAATTTTTAATATAAAATAGAGTTGATATTAGTTCTAAATATAAAATCTATTTTTTATATTTATCAACTTTTTATTAAGATATTCTTTCAACAATAAGTAAGTAAAAAAGAAAGAGAGTAAGTTAATTAAAGAAAATGATTAGTTTATTTTAAAAAAATATATTATATTCACTAACTTAACTAACATTTTTAATCTAATCAAATTAGTTAAATACGTTATATATTAAGGACAGGAGGAGTATAATTAAATATAAGATACCCTCCTTTAATGTATATTTTTATGCTAGAAGACTTGCTTATATGTCACAAGAGATTCCAAACAATTCGGTTGTACATCAGTCATATGTTAGCTAGGAGGGAGACTTTCAAACTAATTACTTTACAGATATTCTGTTCATACATAGTACCGCGTATCCAAACTAATTATTTGAAATTCAATTGAAGTTTAACGATGTTAATAAAAAACAATTGCAGTACAGACCACAGAGAGTTAGAGGATTCTTGCAACAGAATAGATCAAAGCTAGTTCTTCCTTGAAACTTTGATTTTAATATTTTATAGTTCTACTTAACATGTCCTGCGTTGAAATTTCTTGGTAGCTTCATTACAATTTACAGATCGTATCCAGCCGATGAGTTTGAGTTGACTTCTGTGATCTCTCGCACGTATTGCTGTTCCTCTGTCTTTTTTCTCATTTAATTTCAGTTTGACTTTTTAGATTCTTCGACCTCATCTCCGTTGCGTGTTTCTCCACGCCTTCTCTTCGCCAGTGCCAAGAAAAAGTATCCATTAATCTCCAACTTCATTTGAACGCTTCATCTTCCTTCATCCATTAACTCTTCGGAATTCCACTGAGTTTAAACATAAGTAAGTTCCTGGCATTCAATCATAACATTCTTAGTTATACTGTATATAACAATATACATAAGATATATATATATATATATAGGTTTCAAGCTTTTGATGCTATCAATTCTCAAACATTCTATCTGTTTCTTTGTTTGTGGGTGTTAGGATGGAGAACCAGGAAGGAAAGGGTATCGTTTTCAAGAAATTCACGTGGGTAGTTCAAGATTTCTCAAAAAACAAAACCAAGAAACAACGTTCCAAGGCTTTTGAAGCTGGTGGTTGTAAATGGTATGTACTGATTGTTGAATTTCCTTTCTGCTGAAGTTCTAAGGTATAGACCAAATGATTTAATTACCAGACATGTGTAATTAAAACTACATGTGTCTCAACCTCAGGCGAATCCTTGTGAATCCAATTGGAAAAGGTGTGGAGTATTTGTCCTTGTTTCTGAAGGCTGCAAATTCTTTACCATCATTTGGTTGGACCAGATATGTCTATTTCAAGCTCTCTCTCATCAATCAGATCGACAGCGAGAGGTCCATTACAAAAGGTATTTCTATTTGTCATCTAATGTCACTTTTAATTATGTGTATTTTTCTACTTATTAATATGTGTATTTCTTTTTCAGAGACTCAACAAAAGTTCAATGCAGGACATAGTAGCTGGGGTGCATCAATCTTGCTTCTCAATGACTTCTTTAATACAACAAAAGGTTATCTTGTGAATGACTCATGCATCGTAGAAGCTCAAGTATCCGTCTCAGACGTTGCTTTTAAGATTCAAGATGAACAGGCAAAAACAGAGGAATCCTCCACAGAACAGCTTGAAGATCTTCAAAGCATTTATTCCTCGGATGGGACTCCACGTTTCAAATCCTCGGATGAATATTCATGGACACAGGCAAGTCAAAGAGAATCAGAAAAACAAGATATTGTAGGGGCAGATGAGGCACCAAGTCCTAAACCAGCACGTTATGAACCAACTGCTCCACCTCTATATCCTTGTGTGGATGAATCACCTGTGGAAATACCCTTATTAACTCCTCTTAGTGATCTTATAGATTATAAGAGTTTAAAGCCAGAAGAAGTGGGTTTTGTTCTATTACTAGAGGATGCTTGTTCACGGTATCCTTCGCTGATAGAGAGCCAAAAGAAGAGAAGTCCTAAGTTTATACACTGGGCATTCATAGCTTTAGGTCAAGTTCTGTATTTTCTGGAGACGACGGAGGCGAAAAATATGGATGAATCTGCTTGTAACTACCTACAAGGTCTATGGGAAGAAGTCGAGTTATTTGGATTTGACTTGACTTGGTTGGAGCCTCATGTGAAGTATGCATTGGGAATGAAAGATTATTTGGAAAGAGCAGAGAAAGTGAGAAAACTGAAGGAGGAGGTGGTTGCTTTAGAGAATGAAATGAAGAAGCTGCGAGCAAGTTTGACTGTTACAGAAGTTGACCTTAATATAGAAAGGAGACACCTGAGAGAGAAAGAAAAGGGATTTGAGGACAAAGACATGGATGCTGTTTTGGGCTATGCCATATTTTAGTCTTACATGTATTGCCTAATAATTCTCTGTTTATTTTCCCCATGTAATGAGGGGGAAAACTGCTAATTTTAATGAACTTGTTTCTGTGAAATACTCTTACAACGTGTAGACAAGGCTACGAAACAAAAATGGAATCATATGTGACTCGCATGAACAAAAGGTCACATATATAATTGCCTATATGTAAGTATTGATGCGGGTACACCACTGATAAATACTTTGTGAATTTTTATAAGCATATGGCAAAAAATAATAATTAAAGCTTGTTTTGGTGTCTGTTGATATCGTGTACTCCAACTCATCTAAGTGTATTTTTTTTTAAAAAAAAAGTCAAACTAAGCATAGACCTATAAGTTGCCTCTCAATTTTTTCCCAGCACAGTCGAGCTGCAATATACTTAAGTAAGTAACCCAAGTCATCTTTTTGAGTGAAGGAGAGCACGTAATTTTTTTTAATAATAATCAAATTATTTCCACTAATTTTCTTAGATCCAAGATTAATCAATATTTTTTAAAGAAAATATATCAATACAAAATTTAATAGTAAAGTGGAATTTGTATTTTATTCCTCTGTATATTCTACTTCCAAGTTAATGAATCCACTTGAATTTGGTCAAATTAATGAACTAATAAATCAATTCATATCCGATTTAATCAAAAGTTTTAGATAAATTATTTGGCTGAATTTATTTATTTTTTCTCTAAATTTAAAATGACATAATTTTAAGTTAAAGAAAAAGATAGTAGTATATTATATTTATAGTTTGATAATTTTGTTTTGTTAATTTATATATAAATATTTTATTTATATGTAGATTAATATTTTTTATATTTAAATATTACTTTTTTCAAAGTCATATATAATGTTGCTAAAAAAGTTATATATAAATATTTTTATATATTTTAATTAAATCTATTGATTTAATAATGAATGACTAAGTTAACTTTAATTTGAATTAATAATCTTTAAATTATTATCTCAACCAGTTAACTTCGATTAAATTTTATTGCCTTTGCTGAATCTATTAAAATAAAAAACAAACAGAATTACTAAGCCCATCATCCTTAACTGCACGTCAGAAAAAAAAAAACTCGCGAGAAATGTGGTTCTGAATATTCAATACGCACGCAAAAACAAACAACTGCCTTGGTTTCTTTCTTGGGGACTCGCTGTCGTCTTTTCCAACTCGTTACTCGTTTTTTTTATTCCTCACATGTGTTTAGATTTAGAGTTGGGAATGCGGGTTGGCCCGCTAAAAACGGGCCAGCCCGCTTCCAGCCCGCCAACAAACGGGGCGGGCTGTGCAGCCCGCCCTAAAACGGGCTAGCAAAACGCCAACCCGAGCCCGCCCCCCCTTAGTGGCGGGCTGGCCCGCCAGCCCGCCACTTTTTTATTTTTTTAATTTTAAAAAAATTATTTTTAACATTTTTAAAATACTAATAAAAAATTTCTAATGTTATATTAGTATAATAAAAAAATTAATCATGTTATACTCTTAAAAATTTTTATTTTTTATAAAAAAATCTCAAATTTTATAATTATAAATCTAAATAAATATTAACATAATATTAATCAATTATAATATGTAAACATATATTAATAAATAAGTAATTATCTTTACTAGTATTCGATAATAGGAGTATTCAAAATAACATTTAAGTAAAATAAATATTAAATAATAATATTAAATTTAAAAAAAAAATGGCGGGCTGGCGGGCTGAGGGGGGCGGGCTGTGCAGCCCGCCCAAAAACGGGCTGACATTTTGCCAGCCCGAACCCGCCCCCCCTTAGGGTAAAACAGGCCCAGCCCGCGGGCTGGACCCGTTTTACCAGCTCTATTTAGATTAGAGTGCATAAAATAAATTTTAGGCAAAATAAATTATAGATAATAAATTTTAAGTAAAATAGATTTTAGATAGAATAAATTTTAGAAATATAAATTTTAAGTAGAATAATTTTTTATGAAAATTTATTTTTTTTAATCTAAACTATAATTTTAGATAAAATAATTTAAACACCCCATATTTTTTATAATTAAATTTTTAAAAATTTAATAAATTATTTAAATATTATTTTTTAATTAATTTTTCACAAAAACTAATAAACTATTTAAATATTAATTTTTTTATTAAAACTAATAAATTATTTAAACATTAATTTTTTTCTATTAACTCTTTTCTATAATTAATTTTTTATCTAAATTTATAGTTTTAAGAAAATTAAGGAATCACTTATAACAATCAATTTTTTTGTAAAATTTATTTTTTAAAAATTAATCTAAATACACTAATAAAAAATATATTTTTTATAAAATATATTATACTTAAAATTTGTTTTCCCTTACAAAATTTATTTAAAAAAAGCTAATCCAAATATATTAGTTAAAAGTTGTTCTCTTAATAAAATAAATAGATTATGAATAAAAATTAGTATTTTGATAAATATTGGTTTTGGTAAAAATTTAATCATAAAAAATATTTAGATAATTTATTTATTTTTATAAAAACTTGATTATAAAAAAAAATTAGTATTCGACAGGCAATTAGTCTTCTTCTTTTTTTTCTCTGGGAAGAATTGACTATGAGGCGTTTAAATTATTTTATCCAAAACTGTTCTGTGTCCAATCTAAACACGCACTTAACCTCTGCACCCGCGGTTCATCCTTGGGTAGAAACGCCCTAGGTATGTCTCTTTCTGGGAAGTTTTTATTTTTTGAGGGGATGTTTCTGGGAACTTTGTTGTCTTACTTAGTCACGCTGTTCCGTATCGTGACACCCATCATTTAGTTTTCTTATTCTAACTCAGATCTCCCGAGTTGAACCTGTCATTGTGTGTGAATGCAGTTGTTTATTTAGATTCTGCTTTGTTGACGGAGCTCTGTTTTGGAAGATGGAATGTCGTATATGTATTCTGATCTTTAATGCACCCTATTGTGCTTCCGTTGAGTCTCAGTTTTTGTTCTTTCTTCAATTTTTAGGTTTAAATAGGGCTGAGAGTTGCTTGACCACACGTTATTCTGTTAAGGTTGGTAAATCATCAGTTTAATTTATTTTCCGGAATATGGAAGTGTAATGGGTCTGCCTTTTCAGTTTTAGTGTTGGAACCGGTGGGCTGCGCAAAACTACAAATGGATAATCAACAAACAACTCATTTACCCAATGAGAAGAAATTCACATGGAGAATTGAAAACTTCTCTAAGTTGAAGTCTAAACAGTTGTATTCCGAGACTTTTATTCTGGGCGGCTATCCATGGTATTTTCTTGAATTTCCTTTGGTTGGAATTTTCTGAATATTTAGTTCCTGTTTGACATAATTTGCATTTGTGTTTTGAATATGATTTTGTTTGGGGTGGCTTGTAGGAGGATTCTTATATATCCTAAAGGGAACAATATCGATTACTTGTCTTTATATTTGGATGCTGCGGATGCCAAGAGTTTATCTGCTGGTTGGTCCAGATATGCAAATTTCCGCTTGGCTGTAATTAATCAAGTAAATGCGCAGACCACAGTCACAAAAGGTACCTTCATGTTTGGAATTTCTTTTCTCATTTGCTATTGTCCATTTTGGTTTTGTCATTAAGTTTTTGATTGAACTTGTATTTCTTAACTTGTTTATATAAAAGTATTGCATTGAATCTATTTGCATTTCCAGGAGAAGACATCAAAGTTAATACCGGCAGTCTTCTTTGCCATTTCATATAGTAAATAATATGTTATTCAAGTTTTTACTGCACCCTTAAATTCCCATTTGTCTAATTGCTAGAATTATCCTCTGTAGTCTACAATGCGTGATGGTTGTAATTTGGGAATGCTGTAAAATGTAACTACATGTTTTGGGAAAATTTGTTTTCTTTTTTCCTTCTTTTAAATGTAAAATTGAATTTATGTGGCGACTCTAATCTTCATGTATGAATATTACAGAGACCCAACATCAGTTCAATTCAAGAGAGAGTGATTGGGGTTTCACATCATTTATACCTTTGAGTGAACTTCATGACCTTAGGAAGGGTTACATTGTAAAAGATACATGTGTAATTGATGTTGAGGTTTCTATTCCCAAGTCTGGAGAAGAGAATCAAGTAGATCAAGCATCTACCCCTATATCCTTAGATTCTGGAGTTAAAGCTGGACAAATGGAGATGGAAATTCCACAGCAAGAAGTGAAAACTTCACCTTCTGCATGTGTTTCCATTGAGTCTGCTCAGCATAGCGGTAACCCTTCATTGCCTGTAGAACTAACCTCAAACCCAATGGATGAGCTTTCGGATTTTAGGGGTCTTGGGAAAATAGAAAATGTTTTTGTCCCACTCCTTGAAGAAGTATGTTCTAAGCACCCATCACTCATTGAATGTCATCAGAAGAGAAGTGGACGATTTGTTGAATGGGCATTCACAGCTTTGGGTAGAGTTCTACATTTCCTTAAGACTAAAAGGGTGAAAGACATGAATGATGAGGCTTGTGAGCATCTTCAGATTTTATGGGAAGAACTTGAGACATTTAGATTTGATTTGACTTGGTTGGAGCCTCATGTTCAGTCCGCCTTCGACATGAAGAACTACTTAGGGAAGGCAATGCTGGTGAAGAAGTTGAAGGATAATGTGAGTACTCTTGAGTTGGAAATGAAGAGGCTTAAAGCAAAGCTTGCTGCTGCAGAGATAGATCTTGAAATAGCAAAAAGAGACTTGGTGCAAGCAGAAGAAGGGTTTGAAGAGAGGGATTTGGATGATGAACTCGGATATGGGAGACTATAGACCTTAAGATATATCGCTCTTGGTTGTGCATCTTCGTGATAATGTATCTAGAGCTAGATGTGGTGACTAAAATGTTTCCCTATAAATTGTATTTGAAAACTCCAGTGTTATAATGACCTATTTTCGTATTGGCTTGTGTAATTATTAATGATTGTAAGAGATAAGGGTGTATCAAGGCATTAACATTTACATTCTTGGATTCGAAAAATTAAATTAGGGATATGAACATGATCTCTCTTACTAGCAAAAATTCTTACTCGCATAGACACCTTTAATAGGGTAGGAATTTGCCAATATGGGTCATACTTCTTGCATGGAGGGAGGTGTTAGGTAACTCATGATGTCTGTATGCAAGACTTTGATTATGCTACAAGGCTCTTATTGGAGGGAAATTCATCAGAAATTTTAGTTGAGGAAGAATTTCAAAATATTTAAAAAAAAAAAAAAAGTTTAGATAGTTGCGTAAGACAAATTGTCACTGATAAAAAGCAACCTACAGTTGACTTTCTATTATTATATTTAGTGCACATAGAGATGAAACACTCATTAATCATATAAAAATCAACTTCCTCCGAGTATTTGAGATCACAAATATATCAATTAGAAGGACAAATAAAGTAATGGAGCGTAAAGACGAAGGCAATTTCCAATACATTTAGCAAGCAAGTTATTCATTTAAACTATCATTATAAACAACTTCTTATGAGTTTAACAGCGAATACCCAATTGACTTTTTTAGGTGTGACGACATTTGCTCGCCACCTTTGTCTTAGTCCTCCTAGTTTCTCTGCAACAAGTTGTACTCTTCATCTATCGGGGAAAAAAATGTCGTATTCTTCATTTTCCATCTCTTGATGATGCTATCTATATCAACCATTCTTACTTGTTAGTGTTTCAAAATAGTCATTGACTTGCTCCTTTTGGTTTGCATGATGCCTATTGTAATGGAGGATCATCTGAGAACTAATATTGCTTTTCATAGATTCACATGGACAATTCAAGATCTCTCAGAGAGGATAACCAAGGAACTACGTTCCCAGTCTTTTGAAGTTGGCGATTGTAGATGGTATGTACTTGGTGAATTTCCAATTTTCAAAACTATATATATATATATATATCTTTGTGTATTTAAGTATACAACTATATCTTTGTTTATCAATGTTTAGGCGAATAGTTGTGAATCAAGTAGAAAGGAACAGAGAGAAATATTTGCGAGTGATTTTGAAGGTTGCAAAATCTTTATTATCATTGAGATGGAGAAAATTTGCTCGTATCAAGTTGATTCTTATTAATCAGACGGATCGAAACATGTCCATTGTAAGGGGTAAATTATCTTATCTTAATTATTTCTCACATATATTTGTACATATGTCGTGCTTAGTCCAATCTTTTTAACTGTGTTTTTGCAGAGACTGAACAGAGGTTCAATGCCGGGTACAAAGCCTGGGGAACAGCATTTGTGCATCTCAATGAATTCTATAATCCTATAAGAGGCTATGTTGTGAACAGCACATGCATTATAGAAGCTGAACTTTACATATCTAACGATCCTTTTAACCTTCAAAACAACGCAAGGATACAAAATGTTGGCCAAACACAGGAATTCCCAACACGGCTTGGAGATCACGGAATTGATTCTTCAGATGACACTTTAAGTTTCACATCCCTTGAATCTACATGGAATCATGCTAGTCAAACAAATATAGAACTTCAAGAGATGGAAGATCAAGGATCTGTAGAATCTGAGGAAGTGCCCTTATCCCCTGCTCTTAGTGAGATTGTAGATCTCATAAGTTTAGAAGCAGAAGAAGCGGCTTTTGTTCCATTACTAGAGGAAGTTTGCTCATGTAAACCTTCATTGATTGAGAGTCAGAGGAGAAGAACTTCAAGGTTCATGCGCTGGGCATTCATAGCGTTGGGTCGAGTCCTATATTTTCTCAAGACAATGAAGGTGAGAAATATGGGTGACGAAAGTGCTCGTAGAAAGCTCCAGGGTTTGTGGGAAGAGCTTCAGATGTTTGGGTTTGAGTTGAAGTGGTTGGAGGTTCATGTTCAATCTGCGTTGGCCATGAGAGATTATTTGGAAAGGGCAGAGCAAGTGAGATCACTAAAGGAGAAAGTGGCTGGTTTAGAGATTGAAATGAAGAAGCTAAGGGCAGATTTGGGTGTTGCAGAAGTTGACCTTGATATAGAAAGGGAACACTTGGCAGAGGAAGAAAAGGGTTTTGAAGAGATTGACACGGATGCTCAACTAGGTTATGGCATCTTTTAGACGTTGTTTTCATCAATAATCTTACCTTCATTGTCTTGAGAAAATATAGAACTCGACCCAATTTGAAGTATTAAGAGTCAGAAGAGAAGAGGTTCATGCTCTGGGCATTCATAGCGTTGGGTCGAGTTCTATATCTTCTCAAGACAATGAATAAGGAAGACGAAAGTGATAGTAGAAAGTCTCAAGTGTTTCTGGGAGGAGCTTCAGATTTGAGTTTGACTTGACGTGGTTGGAGCTTCATGTTCAATCCGCCTCGCAAACGGCTGTTTCAGATATTGAAATCAAAGCAGAGGAAGAAAGGGGTTTTTAAGAGATTCACGCGGATGCTCAACTAGGCCGTGGCATCTTTCTCTGATTAGCAAACTCTCCTTCATTACCCTATTTATTATCTTTTTCTTTTGTTGATTAATCCATTTTAACTATAGTATAAAATATTTTCGCCTCTCTTAATATTCAAACTTTATTTATTATCTTTTCTGTTCTTCTCCCGCCCTTATGAACTTGAATTGATCTTACTTCAATTTATTTGTTTGCCTTAATTTAATTACAGGATATTTATTTAATACTTTTATTTTAAAACAGTCTCTTTCTTAAGTTTCCTTTTAGTAATCCAAAAAGGATTTTTCCCCCAAATAAACAGCTAATTATCATAAGAGAGCCAGGCTAACTAACAAGTCGCATTTACATTTTAACCAAAACAGAAGAGAAAAGAAAAGAAAAACCAAAAGTTAAGGGTTAGCCAGTAAAGAAAGGGCCAACCCATACATAGCTTGAGATTTTCCTATTGGATTTTACGTGAACTCTCCCCTCAGAGCTGAAGCAGCTCTTTTGATGGCTCTGGCAACCTTCCAGATCTCATGTCTAATTGCTGCCTGCCCTTCTTTTTCACTATTTTTGGCTGACCAAGCAATAGAATCAGCAACTCCGGGGAAGAAATCCATCTTACTTTCATGGTCGCTTGGAGGCCCAAACACCTTTGTAACAGCAAGACACATCGTCAGGTTTATCAATCAGAAACTTTGAAAATGATGTCAAATGTAAATAATGATCATGGATAAGGGGATATAATCCTCGTCCCTAAACTTGTAAAGATATATCTTCCTCATTTCCAGACTTGTATCCTAAAGCTTCAATAAGTTTAGTTGGTATATTTATTAATTTTGCTTCAAGAGTGTTGGTTTGTATTATGTGGTTTGCTATCTGTCTATACCAGTCAAGCCATCAGGGTAAGTCATTTTTCAAAGTGACCCATCCAACAATTATAGTTGAAACAGTGATGAACACTAATCAAGATTTAGAAGGCAACGCACTCACAAGATGTTTGAACCAGGTCCTTTCTCTAAGTCCATCTGGATCCAGGAAGCCTTTTTCAGCAAGCATTAGTCTATCATTTAACGCTCGCTCTTTTGAATGCACAAAACAATCAGCGGCTTCTTGTAATCTCAGTGCCTGCAATTCAAAACGAAGATACATAAATAGATGAAGACAAGGAAAACAAAAAAGGAGCAATTATAGCAGCTTTATATATTAATCATATCAACAGGGTACTTTCGTTTTACATTTAATTCATCATCAAATTCTTCAACAGCTGACGCAAAGTCTTGTATCGAGGTAGTTAATGGTTGCAGAGAGATTGATTGGTCTAAAAGGTTGCCCAGTCTGTTCCTGTATGCCTGGCCAAAACAAACGAAAGTTACAAAATCCACCAAGAACAATGATTTCAAGCTTTTCCATTTTTTCTGTCATATGTTCAAGACTTCCAGATAACCAATCATATGTATATATGTATGTGTGCATTTAATTCACGAAATCATTGTTTAATTATTTAAGGGCGGTTGATATCTAAATTCCAGAAAGCTCACAGCTGGTTTCACGCCTTCAAAAGGTCATGGCCTCAACGAGTACCCGTTAGATTTTCTAACGCAATTAATTTTGGGAGTAGAATTCCCTTAATTGGCTCAACAATATAATTTATTTTCCTGAAAGCCATGAGTGACTTAGCAAGAAGTATCAACTCAGCGAAGACTACGAACACATACCTGTAACTGATCTACATAAGAATGGTAATTAAACGGAAGAATGGGATCATCAGCCAGGTGAAGTGCTAGAAGTCCCCAAACTCCAGCAACTAATGGAACATGGAACAGAAAAGAAAAATAATCTTATGTTTATAATTTATTGATGGAAAAAAAATTATATCGTATTAACAGTGTAGAAAAGAATTAATCTAACCAGCCACATGCCGCTGAAAGAATGGATCTCCATATTGTGCCATCCAGTTGTAGGAGTCAAAAGCAGTGTGATAGACAGGAAAATCTACAGAAGAAGTCGATAATCTAAATTCATTTAACACCCAAGACTACGAACACATACCAGTTGTAGTTGTCATATTACTATTCTTGCTTAAAAGGACCAAGGATTGTTCATTATACTTCTGGCTCCAAGATCAACATAAGTTAGATACATATTATAAAATAGTATCCAACTATAACCACAAACACAGGGATTACGATAGTTTAAAGCCATACAGAAATGGAATAATCAATTTATCATACCAAACCACAATTAATTGCTACTAATACTTTCTCATATTGCATTTTACTTTTGAAAAAAATTTGATGTTCTGTGCATTAGCACAGGGGAGGACTTCTCTAGTTAACTAACGTAACAGAATTTCATGACTCCGTATCAGTTTGGTCCAATCCACATATCAGAAAAGAAACAGACCCAAATCAACCTCGCCAAACGCTCAAGCGCCTTTTAAATCCCAAACTAACCTCTTACGTGCACAGAAAAAGCCAATAACAAGATAATATTACATAGCATAACCAGAGTAAGTCATATGTGATATTTCCCATTGCCTTGGCCTTTCAACCATATTCACTCACATCACTGGCTTGCTTTTTGAAACATTTTGGTTCATACAAAGTAATGTACCTGATCCATAATACAAATCAATTGATGGAACACCGGCATGCTGCACAAATGGCGCAAAATCAGAATCTAGTCCATTGAGCCTCAAAATCTGCAATCAACCAGGACAAACACTGGTAAGCAACAAAAATATATTGCGCCAATTGTCTCAGGCTATAAATTTTTATTATTAACTGCGCAAAAGAGATAGCATTTAAACTTATCCAAGCAAAGATCACTTTATATGCTTGTCAATATATAGAGGTAAAAGAAGCAGTACGTTAGAATTTCCATCAGCAGCTGCCCAATTTTCGTATAGTGTCGCACCCTTGGCGTCAGGATCCTTAACCTGAATTTGACACATTTTAATTGATTTTCAGCATTAGCTAGAAACCCATATCAACCACAAAGTATTGTAAAATACTGACCTTGTACCATAAAAAAAAAAAGAATAACGTAAAAAAATAAATCTCTCATCATACCCTTCAGAATAATTCTTGAATGTTATACCCATATTAAGGATGCTAAAGGGATGCTCATCTCCATTTAATTGAGAATTGAAATACACATACACACACATTTATTTACACAAGTTACCTTCTCTGTGACCTCAAGAATGAGATCATCTAGCTGAGGAGTAGAGCTGGCAAAGAAACCAGGCCCTTGGACAGCACAGTCAACATTGAGATATGCAACTGCTTTGGAGCCTAGATTGACAAGGTTCTGCTCCACCCACTCGGTGGATCCAATCTACATGATTAAATAAAGTTGATTAGAGAGCATATTATAGGAAGTGTTACCATAATTGCAGTTAACCATATTCATCTATCTTGGAAACGTAAGGATCTCTCCTCTGCAGGAACAACTGATAGTGCTAAGAAAAAATGAAAACATATAAGGATAAAGCCAGTCAAAAAATAAAATGTCTTCGAAATAAAAATTCAGCAAGAAAAACCCAAATCCCATTGAAGAAGACTTAGACTTTTAATTATTTTCCTTCATGAGTCCATAATAATCTCTTCTTACCAGACTATTGCCACAAAAGTAGAACAAAGGAAAATTAAAAGGAAGGAAAAATATTAAATCTACAGTCTGTCCATATTTCTGGAACCACAAAACTAAGATTATAAGTGAAAGAGGAAATTATTGCCTACCATTCCGAACTCCTCAGCATCCCAACCGCAGAGGATTACGGTCCTTCGTGGATTCCACCCGATGCGCAATAGAAGAGAAAATCGCCGAGCAATGTCGAGCAGGGCTGCAGTCCCACTGCTGGGATCTACAGCACCATATGTCCAGGCATCCCGGTGGTTCCCGAGCAGCACAAAACGATCGGGTTCTTCTGATCCCTTTATGACCGCGAAGACGTTTTCAATGGTACCCACCTTCTTTTCCCCCTGAGGATCAGGAAAGTAAAGACATAATGAAACAATGCATATTAAACAAGGACATAAGCATCAGCTTAATGACTCTTCTCGTTTCGACTTCACAGCTATCTTTCCATTCTTAGTCAGCCATACTAAAATATGCTTGATCTTAAATATATGCATGTTACAAATGATAAGAATTAGTATCCTTAGGTTCAGCATCATTGATATGTGAATGACAAGAATAATGGCCAGAAAAATCATATCATTTATAACTTCACATATGTCATTATCTCACCAATACCTTCAATCATCAAAGGAGCACTTCCTAGCATCTACAATTTTTCACATTTGAAAATAAACTTCTAGCTCAACCATAGAAGCAAAGACATGAAGGCAATTAGGTAACTTTCAGACTAGTCATGACCCTCACGCCCTTCTGTTTTACATTTTTCCCTCTGAAGTATAAATTTCGGATTTTGAGCTGTTCCCATTATCTTTCAGTCTAAGTGCAAAAAATACGCAGTAGAAGTCACTCCAATACATACATGCACGGATCCTGCCATATACATATTCGGCCAAAGTCAAAGACACCTATATAGGCTCCGAGATAATAATAATTCGAGCCCTAAAATGAACTTAGATTCCAACATGGCTCAAGTGATCCCATCACCAACCTGATACGTGAAATTGAGCATTGTCGGGCCAGGACCAACATGCGTGAGTCTGACATTGGACCCTAGTGAACTCTTCCACTCCTGTGGCACCTCAGCGCCTACTAGCGAGTGTAAAATGGTCTTAGCGATCTCAGTGGAAAGGGGCATGGATGGAATTTTAGGAAACCTTTTCAAAACCTCACTATCTTCCAAATCCAAGCTCTCGCCGCTCTCAATACCAGCCCACCCAGGGGTTAGTGGGTCCCCTATGCCTCTCATGACGTGTCCTCTCTCGAACCCTTTACCAAACCCATCAACATCGGCATATATCAGCACCGCCACCGCACCGTAAGCCTCCGCCTTCTCCACCACCGCGCCTCTGGTCAGACCGCCACCTTTCCTAGCAATCACTATGCATCCGGTAACGTTCACTCCTAGCACGCCGAGCGCACGGTAATCCTCGACCCTCCCATAATTCACGAAAACAGCCTTCGCATACGCCGAACCAGATGGCGAGTAAGCATGGTAAGGTGGCACCACGTCCTGGTCAACCTGATTGGGCCGAACCGTTTCCCCTAAAGGAAACTCCGAGCAGGACCCGTTGCTAAAATGCGCCGAGATGGAGGAGTGCAGGGGATAGGAGAGGAGCGCTTTGTAGTTCACAGTGTGGGTCTGAAGGCCAAGGTCTCTGAAGTGGTTGAGAACATAACTGGCGGTGTCGGAGCCGAGTTTTGTTCCGGCAAGGTGAGGGTGCTGGGTGAGGTCACGGAGGTAGGAGGCGATGGTGGAGTTAGAGGAAGAGGAGAGAAAAATATGGCGGCAGTGAGACGCATTATGGGATGTGAAAGACGGCGAAAAAGAGTGGGGGCGATTCACGGTATAAAAGCCCAGAATGCAGAGGATAAGAACCAGAACGAAAGTACCCAGAGGGGATGGTCTTGCAGTGAACATGGTCTTTGATTTTGACAGACACTGAAGCATTCTCTGAATAATTTGAGAAGTGATGATTGGGGAAGAGAGAGAGGTCGAGTGGTGGTAAGAGATGAAGTAGCAAAGCAGGTTTTGTTCAGAAAAGGAACTGATTTTCTGCGGCAGTTACTACTACTTTCGAGGGGAATGCAATGATGATGCATTTTGGATTTTTTCTCAACAAATATTTGAGCGAAGGCTTTTTGCGTGTCTGCTTCATCCCATTTAAAAAATGATACTTGCTTTTTGGAAGTGATGGCAGGCTCTTGCTAAAGCGTCACCACCAAGCCCAAGAGTGGCGATCCTCTCATTCTCAGCGCATAAGCCACTTGAGCCTCCTCCCCTTCCTCCATTTGGAGCAGCCTAAGATCGTTTTGTCCCATCAGGATATTACTATTAATTAGGGTATGGATGCTGATTATCAATCATGCGTCTAACCAAAAAGATTAATCATTTAACTTCCGTAATTTCACATCTTTACAGCTCAAATTTTGAAGTGATCCAATATAAGGCAGCTAGTTCCTATTTTTTGTAAGTTACTTATAATTCAATCCTAAAAAACTATACGATAATTTTTAGTATTAACGGAGTTAGTCTGAATAATAAATAATTCGATATCGTTTAAATGAGGTCTTAAATTTAAACTTTAGCGTATATAAAAAATTTTCGTTAGAAGACTCACCCACCATAGTCAAAAGCCCGACGCGAGTCGAATCTAAATATAGTCGAAATAAAATTTCGATGAACTAAAAAATATGATTTTCAGCGCTTAAATAATTAATTACTTTCTCCCCCTTTTTCATGTACACATATCCCTCAATACACAGTCATTACGTGATGAATTTGTACCAACTCGATATAGGAAAACCGGTAACTTGTTTTTAAAATAAGAAAAAATTAAAAAGGAATATGAAATTAATTAATTGGGTTTAACAAAGCAATATCTATACCAAGCACCAAATTAGGATGGTCCAGATTTTTTTTACGTTTATTTTTAAAAAATGTTTTAATATATACAGAATATAAAATAAGAAAGATATGTTAATTGTCAATTTTTGGGAAAATAATTATTTTATTTAAAAAATCGATTAAAAGAATTAAATAGTGCAGCGATAGTGCTCATCAATGAGCATCGGTTCCCGTCAGAAGAAAAAAATTATAATATCAATTTTTTAACCTAGTTTTCAAATATGCGAAAGAATTAAATTACCCGGTAGTAACCAGTCCATACCTAGTCAAAGAAGATAATTCCAAAGTCCGAACTCCACAAGCAATTGAATTACACAATTGCATAATATAAAACACGGGAACACCTGGAGTTTCACGTGAAGAAACGAACTTCAAGGTAACTTCATAAACCATGCAAGTTTGGGAAACTTCGCTCACTTTTTTAAAACGTTAAATAAACGAAGAACGTCGTACGTACGCGTATAAATGGGGAAAAAAAAGAACCATTGATAGCATGAGATTCAGAGTCCAATCAATTACATAGCCATTTACGTCCATAAATGAAATGACAGAGAGCACACATTCTCTAAAGGGTCAGGTCATACGTGCGGCCGTATTTTTTCTTTTTTTGTTGGGGACCAGAAGTGGGGAAAATACCACCTGTTCATTAAATTACATCAGATGCTACGAATAAGAGAAAATTTTAATGGAAGAAAGTTGACTATACCAGATCCTGCGAATAAGAGGAAATTTAGAGAAAGTTTTAATGGAACAAAGCTGATTAGATCAGATTCTGCGAATAAGAGGAAATTATAGAGAAAATGCAGATGGAAGAAAGTTGTGGTAGTCATACATATGGAAAAGGAGATGCACTTATTATTAAAATGTGAGGAGGTGGATGACAGCTCCAGGAGATTTGTCTTGTGTTCATGAACGGTGGAGATTTTAAAATCTGATTATAATTATAAATCTAAACACCAGCAACTCTGCCACTGCTCACATGAATGAATATCTTGGTTTTTTCCAGGAACAACATCTTTTTATCGATACCAAGAATAAGCCCAGTTTGTGGCTCTAAATGCACAATTAAAGCAGCCTCCTGCTAGCTTGGCTCAAGAAGCAGACGTGATAGCTTTTGCCTTTTGATTGATTTCTTTATTCATCTCTGTCTGCTATATGAAAAAAGAATGAGAACCCCTTGTCTTGTTTGTTTCAACCCTTTCTTTGTCAATCCCCTCGTGATCCCAGCCAAAAGTAGGGTGAGTGGAGAGAGCATTAGGCTCTCGAGAGCATCCAAATATATTACTACCCATCAAAGAGATAAGTGCCAGCATAAATGTGTAATCATTATAATATGCTTTCATGGAGCAGGGGAAATCAAGGTAGACCTAGCTGTTCCCATAAGATTCTCAAAGCCCAAACACATGTCTCCACCTGGACATGAAGGCTTTTCCCTTTTCTCGATTAGAAAAGGATTTGCTACTTGCCATCTTTTTTTTGTTTTTGATAAATACTTGCCATCTTGTTATTGGGGCGGTGTCTTGTCAATTGCATGTCAATCACAGCCTGATCTGCATAATTGATTCTTTATCCAAGTCCCTGTTATGAACATGTACGATAATAAAATGGCTGAGGAAAGGATCCAGGGGCTTTAGGCAAAGGCCCACGTAAGTAGATAAGCTCGAGTTTGGACTATGTCAGAGGGGAGTGGGGTGCACGAATTTAATTTTTGTTAATGAAACCGTAAGTTCATTCAGCTGGTGAAAAAAAATATATAATTATTTAAATGATTATAAAAACTATTATTTTATTATGATTATAATCATAATATTTAAAAAAAATATTTTAATTTTTAAATGATTAAATTTAAATTTAAGGATAATTTATGACTTATCTTATCTAATATTAATATTATTTGAGAAGAATAATAATTTTGTTTTACTTTTTAAACCGTAAAAAAATTTAACCCCTTCTAATATTTTTTTAGTGGAATTTCAGTTTAACACATAATTTATAGATTTCATTTACAAAAGAAATGAAAATTAAAACTATTCAATAACATAAACCCTATTCTTATTCAATAACAAAGTGGTGCTATGGTCTCCCCAAGGATGCAGACAAGAAGACAAAGCAAGGTGGCGGCGATGAACATGAATGTTTGATTGTTGCCTTTCGTTGTATCAGCTCGAGTCAGTTCTGTAGCTAGATATGATAGGCAGACCTAGGCCATAAATTGAAGTGATTTAAGTTAAACTCAGATAAAATTTTAAAAAATAACTTATAAAAAAAATTAAAATTTAAAAAAAAATTATAAAAAAAAATTATAAAAAAAATTAATCTAAATAAATAAATATTTAGATAATTATTACTAAAAAAAATTTATAATTAGTAAATTACTAAAAATAATATAAGATAAAAATATATTAATTATCATCAAATACTATTTATCAGTATTGTTTTCGGTACTGTTCACATTCTTCTTTCCCCTTCCATCGTGTCATCTTTTTCTTTCCTCTACTGGCGATGAAAAACAACAAGCACAGGGCGAGACAGTGAAGTTCCACTAAAGCAGCGACCAACACCGAGCGTAAATAATGAGCACGGACCCCCAAGCAGCGACCAGTATGAGCACCGACAACGAGCACTGAAGCTCAACCAGCGACTAGCACTGAGCTCTGACCAGCATCATCACCGTCTTCCTCTGACTTTCTTCTAGCGAGCAAACCAACAGCATCATCGCAAAGAGGAGAGAGGATATCAAAAAAATAAAGATAAAATAATAATTAGATAATCCATAAACTTTTTTACTGTTTCAGAAATTACTCCTATTAATTTATCCAAAACCTTAATTTTAAACTATAGTTTGATCCAAAAATATTTTTAAACAAACATAGCTGTTTGTTTTAAAATTTTCTTAAATTAAAATTAAGGCCAAACATCTTTCTAAAACTACGATTTTCATAGTTTCCAAAGCTCTCAATTGTCAAGCTTGCCGGGTCCTGGACCACAGGAGAGGGAAGTACTCATTCTGACCTAATCTGTAACTGATATAAAGACCAGGTTCTCATAAATCAATGTTTACCTATCTGACAAATGTAAAGAGGCAGTAGAAAAGTTTTGGGGCTGTCAAGACAAGGCTGATGAAGTCCAAATTTGAAGTTATGGAAAATCGCGGTTCTGCATAACTATATAAACCAAATTGGGAAGGCTTATGCAATAATGAACAAATTAGTATTACAGCATCTTGTGCAGCCTTACAGGAATATATTAACCGTAAACCTTTGTTGTGTTACATGAGAAATACTGATTTGTGTTCCAGAAAGGCTTTTATTGAGTAGGATGCAGGTCCAGAAGCATTTAAACTCCAACTATGGTATTGTATGTGCCACAAGCAGCAAAAAATAATCCACAGACGTCCTCATCTTCAAGAGCCAGGTGCTCCCACTAAGGTCCTCAAAAGGTGTAAGAAATAGAACGATAATAGCAGACAACTCATTTCAATCGTATCCAACCAATTATATGAAAGGATATAGGCTGATTTTAGGATATTCCAATGTCAGAGTCGATAAGCCATGTCTAGTATAGTTAGTCTGCATTCCTGGAAAGTGCAAGACTGCAAGTCACTAGAATGTTCTCAAGATCTGAGTCATGCAATGGTACCTTTGCTTAATGATTTTTGCTCATCCTTTGACTTTTATCAAATAGTATAATTTCAACTCTTATGCATGTCCAAGATATGCAGGGAGCAATATAACATAAGATATATATCACTATAAATTCAGAACTAGCTGGGAAAAGGAAAGGGGAAAAAGGCAGGATATTGATCAACTAAGTTTGAGAAAACTACGAGAGAGTAACATGTCAAGCCAAAAGGGCAATGCGACATTTTATAATCTCTTCTCTTAGCCATATTACCTGCACTGCTAGAGATGACCAATTCCTGGGGAGATTGAGGGTCACAATATCTCTAGTTTCATCACCATACGCCATGTAACCAAAAAACCCAAAAAGAATGTACACAAGTGTTATCCCACCAAACGTCTGAGCCAGCAATCTTGGGAATTTAGCTCTGTGCTGCATAGAATTCTGCAAGGCCAATGTCATCCCAAACCCTTCAAAACAAAAAAATGCCATGCCTCCTGCAAAAGGCAGTCCCCCTAAGAAGGATGTGATTGCGGTCCTCTGTTCAAATCAGAATTCACCCCGTCCTGCTTGCTGTATATCTTCCTTCACCACAATTCCCATTGCCAGTACATCGCAAATATCAGAAAAAATGCTAAATGGTGCTAAAGCAGATAAGCTCCCTATCCATGATAATCCTATTTCAACTGGCACTAACAAACATATATAGGACGTGAATGCGACACTTTGCTTTTGGAAAATGGATTGGATGTTTTGGCCAATGAATACCAATTATGCAACGGAACCTCCACTCTGTGCTAACAAAATAAGAAATTTCACTTTGCTTTTGGAAAATGGATTGGATGTTTTGGCCAATGAATACCAAATATGCAACGGAACCTCCACTCTGTGCTAACAAAATAAGAAATTCTGGTAGATATCGACCAAAGGTTCCAAAGCTCTTATAACCCAAATCTCCATATGTTTTTGCTTCGACTGATGATCCAACTGCTGCCAACTTCTCTCTGCACAAAGCCTGTAGCAAGGAAAATTAAATGCAAACCTTTCAATAACAAGACACCAGCTGAATTCTAAAGGCAGACAACATAAATAGAAGAAAATGCTCACTCGATTCTAATTCGGGTTTTTTCTTAGGAAAATCTTTTCCCTTTGCTAACGAACGAATTTAATGTGTACCAAGAAGAGAGGGGGGGGGGGTCATGTCACCTGTAACGTCATAATAAAGGGAAGTAAAGCCAAAATTAGTCAGGATCAACATTGATCTGAAAAAGAAAACGAATTGTTTTGACTTTGCGGCAGAGTTTATATTTCCAAGGAAAGGATGAAAAGGTTCTCTAAGCTAATAGCATGGGATAAAATTCCTCGAGATCCAGAGTGACAAAAGTAGGTCAACTTGTTCCCCCAACCCCAAGAACTTAATCGTTTCTCAACCTATACCTTGGTGCATCAGACGTATACGAACCTATGTGCTAGACTAATTTGAGAAGAAAAACAAAGAGAATGGATGCTCACTCACAAGGAGGAGCAGGCAATAGTAGGTGGTCATGCCGACGATGGCAACTCCCAGTGAGCCAGCAAGCCACCCAGCTATCGGAAAAGCAAAAGGCAATCCCAGTACACCGGTACCAACTATAGAGACTATGATGTTTCCCAGAGTTTGAAGCCTAGAAGCTGTTCCAGAAGGAGACGATTCCAGCAGAGGGGCTGCCCAGCTTTTTGTGTCTTGCTCCATCGTCTTCTTTATCCCCTATCACTAGTTTACGACCTCTCTTCGATCTGCTAGAAATGCCAAACTATGTTCCGGATTCGAGTATTATTGGGGTTTGGGATTCAGTTTTGGCATGAGATACGCATTTTCCAAATCGTGAATGGTCCTCTCGAAACAGGAAACCGATAAGTGAAACAGATTATTGCTCATCTGGTACACGCTGATTTCTAGTCTCTTGTTGGCACGAAAATTACGATTACCGCCATTACGAGCCACCATCCTGCTAAATCGCCGTTCGAATCTTAACGTTCATGATATGATACAGTTACAAAATGAAGGACGTAAGATTCTTCGTCCCGCTTTCCACTGATGGATCTGGGAAGGATAAGAACCAAATGACAATTATTGCTCATAGTTTGGCAGCCATCGCGATTATTTCTCAGCGAGAAGATTTTACGGGCGGTACTATCTATATAGGGAGAGATTCATTCACATTTTCTATAAACCGACAATTTCATTTTATTTTAACAAAATAGCTTATTTTCTTTTCTTTTCATCTTTTATTTTTCGTAGTTAACAAAATCAAGGGTGGGAACTTGGTAAGTGGATTTTTTTTTTTTATTTTTCACGCATTAATTAGGAATTAGAAGATTTTTTAAATAAATTTAATATCTTAATTATGTTGCTTTTTAAATAATAAATCAAACAATTTAGATCTAATCTGAAGTACCCAAATTAATTAGAATAAAATAACAAAAAGAATAGGATAAATTTGAATTTTTATATGCTAAATAAAAAATGAAATTCAGCAAATGCCTAACGCAAAAAATTATAATACAAACATGTATTTTTTGTTTATCTTCCTATCTTTTTAAATATATGGATAAAAAGAATATATTTCATTTAACCCCTTCATGCCCACTATAATTAGTGATTTTGGTTTTTTACTAGCAGTTTTAATTGTCTTTAATATGATTGATTTTTCATCATGAAAAAAATTCATTTATGCCTTAAATATGATTCTTTGATAGGGAAATACCTGTGGAAAAAAAAAACATTTATGATTGGATGAATTCTTTAACGAGACGCTGAATTCTTTCGTCCATACAGGAGAGGCAGAGGACAACTTACTCATACAGGCAAGGGATAAACCTTTGTGCAGATAAGCTGGCTAATAGGAGTCACCATCACCAAGGATTAATTCTGCTTGATGAAGTGCCCAGTTAGATGACCCGAGCATGTATGCTTTGTTTGGGGCTTTGGGCTATTGCCACGTTTGTAATTAAAGAAAAACAAATAAAAATAAAAGAAAGGAAGGAATAAAAAATCACGTTTTGCATGTGTATAATAAATTCTCAAATTGTATACGTGTCTATTAAATCACACGAAGGTAAAAAACTCTCTGCAGCCCTGAAGCGCGACCTGGTAGTGCTCAAGAGCTGGCAGAAACCAGGTTTGCCATTTGTCTAGTGTCTCGGAATTTGTGTATGGTCACAAAAACCTATAAGCTTCTACAATGCCTCAAAACAATAAGGTTGGCAAACACAGTCAATGGCATGGATCAGTTTCCTGCGAGGCCCGACAGCATTGGCACCCATATCCTTAAGCTTCTTCATGGTTAGATTTACTAACTGATACTTATTTAGACTCTTCCCATGAAAAATTCTCACAAACTGCCCCAGTCCAAGTGATGTCAGCCACTTGCTCAACCCACCCGCTCTTTCAAGCTTTCTTTCTAAATTTGAAGCCCGCAGACCTTGATTTAGAGTTGTGCCCAGGTTTGGGGACCTACACGGTGCAAGTAATAGTCTTGGCTGCTTTATAGCTTTGGAGGCCTTGGAGATCCCAAGTAATTCGGGTGACTTTAAATTACTGACTTGCGGTGGAATTTCTAATTCTATTCTTTGATCTATCCTTGCATTCTTGGCTGAAGTTGGATTAGGTAGAGGAGGAGATTTTCTAGCCACCTGAATCTCCTTTTGGGCAACCAATGAAGTGGTCTCCTCTTGTTCATTAACTGAAGGAAGTACTGTAGAAGTCCGCATTTGAAGTTGAAAGTTGCTACTTGCTATGTTGGAGGGCCCATGGGTCGCTGTTATAGATATTTTGGTGGAAAGAGGAACAGCAGGGATCAGAATGGTAACTCGCTGCTTTTTTACAATTACCCAATCATCTTTGTCAGGCTGGTGATCAGCCTCTGAGGTGTCAATAAGGTTGGACGGAGTACCACTTTTCTTGCCAGTAACAGCTACTGGGTGTCTTAGCTTTGTTTTCCCCATGAGCTTAGGACCTGTTTGTCATACACTTGGATATAGCAAAAAGCCACTAGATCAACCAAATTTTCATTTGATCAAAAGCTAAAAGAACAATAAATAAAAGATCAGCATTTTGTTGAAAGTACATGATGCAGATTACTCTGTCTCTAAGCAACACCAATGACAAACCAAATTACAGTATTTCACAAATAATATATATAATAAGTTGCCTGAGATGAAGGACCTTGGAGTTAAGTGGAAAATTCATGTTTTGGAACTCAATTAAGACGACGTGAATAAAAACCAGCGCATAACAATGTTCTCAGATCAACCTCAACATCTGGCAGTTCCCCCACGGCCTACACAAATAACCAATAAATGCCAAGCAAACACTGAAAAGATAAAAGGAAAGTAGAAGCAACAAAATGAGAAAGAAGTTCATTTCCTATGTGACAGTGGACATAACACTTAAGGTGATTAAAGCATTGGGGGTGGATTTACAGAGAATTCATGAAAGGAAAATATATTTGCCGCAAAAGCAACTGCTACAAAATCGAAGCACTTTATTTTGCAAACATGCCTTCCATAAAAGCATGTGCTAAATTGAGCCATGAAATTTTAGGCTCTGGTCCTTATAAAAGTACCATAAATGCTAGTGAATAAAGCAAAGATACTTATTGTCATTTTAAGGAATCAAACAAAACATTACATACGTGCTTGAAATCTCCAGTGTTAGTCCTGTTAGTGAATAAAGCAAAGATACTTATTGTCATTTTAAGGAATCAAACAAAATATTAGATACGTGCAAGGCTTGAAATTTCCAGCGTTATTCCTGTTTTCTGTCAATCAGTGTGTTTGCTACATAACTCTTGTATCTTACGTAATAATTCATTAAACTCTTCAAATTAGGATTCAGAGATCCACACTAGTTCTCTCCCAAGAAAAAATGCCATTTGACGTAGCAATCCATCTCTTGTTGCATTCGTAAGTAGTTGAGGAACTCTAGGAACCTACTCTTACTAACTTATCGGTTAACTGGTGGATGACAATCTCTTAAAGTTGGTGGAGTCCGAGATAAATGCAGAAGAAGAGGGCAGTAAAACATATTCTAACTTACTGTTGTAAGCTAGTAGAGAATCTAATCCAAAGGTATGCAAGAGTATTTAGTGGAAAAGCAACACAGAACTATCTACAGCAGAGAAGCATGGTCAAGCATATTACAGTTGTACCCTAATAGGAACTTTTATTTCTTGTAATGTTTTAGAGTTCCCTCCAAATCAGATCTACATTAATAATCTAAGCGCTCAACTTAAAACATCATTCAACCACAAACTACTTTCACAAAATTCAACAGCAAATCATTATGCTTGACCTTATCCTAACATGATGAAAACCGTTAAACTCCAAATGTAAGCATAAGCAACAATTGGTTGTCCCCTTACATGCTGTGAGATGCAGGTCAATAAAAAGATGTCCAAATCCCAAGCTAGTTTCTTTAAGCTTTTCCAACTTGATGAGCATTACTAGCCATGATGCTTGCAAGGATACCACAAAAATATTTAGGGTGACAGAAAAAAGCACTTCATTTTTTTTGGCCAAAAAAAAAGCACTTCTTTTCAAAGTGGGTACTTTGAATGTACAAAAAGAATCAGGTATTTAGGTAGGAAGGACCTCAACGGATGCCCCAGTTTGGCAGTTTGTTAGTGGTTGGTTTCATTAGCTAGATTAAGAAATTAGATCCTAAACCAAATTCTCTCGGTTTTAAAATTGAAGAATGAGGTATTGAGGTAGGAAGTAGCTCAACGGATGCCCCAGTTCGTTAGCGGTGGATTTCATTAGCTTGATTAAGAAATTAGATCCTAGACCAAATTATCTGGGTTTTAAAATTGATTATTTCCTCACAACCAAAAGATCCAGACGTATTTTAAGGTCATGATCATCCTGCAACAACCGAACTCACATGGAATCGACGACTTGGAAGAGAAATTTCACCAATCTAACTAATAACTATACATGATAAAGCCACGACCCTATTTCAGCCTAATTATATTTTAAAACATATGCAACAGAAATGGACATGCATTTTTTTTAGGCTTTCCAATATATAATCATAATAATCTAGAGTAACTATTATTCAAAATATGATAAGGGATAACACAGAGAAAACACTGCAACAAATAGTTCCACGCAATTCCGAGTACTGCGTATATGTGAATAAGTCGCCGATATCACTACTGAAAGCCCACTTAACTGACCAAAAGAAAAATAGTTGCAGCTATTTCACTGGAACAAAGTTCGCCAGAAGTTAAGAGACAGCAAGATCACTTGCTACGTATCATGATTACAGCTGATGAATATTTTTAGCAGTTAAGTCGGTATGAAGAATCTTCTTCGAGATTCCAATCTAATTTATTCATTGACCCTCAATGTTGTCTCTAATTTTTTTTAAACAAAGAGCATTGATTTATAAAACGAAATCCAGATATGAACAGAAAACCTTGTGCAACACAGTTGGAGATATATTAAACGGTAATGAAATAGAGAAGAAACCTGGAGCTCTAAGGATAAGAACAGTGCAGCGTCAATCTCAATTTCGGCTTTCGACAAGACAGACTTGGATCCTAGTCATGGATATGCGTTCATGCTTTCTCTGAGAGACCCTGCTGACCGGAAAGGAAACTGATTATCGCGGGATTTCCCCCTTTTTTTCTAATCGTGGTCTGGAGTTGGCCGAAAGATAAAATCTTTATGTAGTCAAAAATCAAAATATATAATAAATTATACAATTCTTTTTAATTTATTTTTTTAAAAAGGTTAAATTAAGAGTTTAATCATTAAATTAAATTAGAGAAAATTGGCAATAAATCCCATTTGACAAATTAATTGGCTAATAGGACATGAAACTTGAGATCCTCGAATGTCAATAAGTGTGAGATGGAAAAAGATTAGATTACCCTTAATGTTTAGTAGATGAGAAAAAAGGAAGGTAAATACATATTCCAGAAGGTAAATTACACACGTATCCTTTGCAGTTCTAAGTTTACAAATTACCAAAACAATACACTTAGCTAATATGAGATTGATAGCCAGTCTTATACATATAAAATTCCTTAAAATAAAAATCTCAATGCTCATGATCAATGAAAACTCTCAACAATGCAAATCAAAATGCTAAACCCGCTTTACCTATTGCAATGATTAAACCCCCAAAATGTAGATAACTCCCCTAATTAATTTATCAAAATGGGAATTTATCCCCAATTTTCCTATTAAATAATTAAATAAATTATGCTATTTTTTTTGCCATCAAAATGAAATTATGCTTAAAAAGACATATATAAACATCGCACTAAATAGGTAACCGAACCCTCCATGGCTCTCATCTGGTTAGTTTAGGTTCGACTCTCGAGCTTCCTCTGTACTTTCATTGCGGGAGCGAGAAGGAGTGAAGTCGAAGCTGACCTTTTTGTGCTCCACCAAGGATAACTCTTTCCCCGCTTCTTCACGCTTTGTCCGTCTGTTTAACTGTTTTCGACAATAATGGCGAATTTCTTCTCCTGGTTTGCCCGCCTGCGCTCTTCGTCCAAGTGCTTCTACGAAAATCTGAGAACACCAAATTTTCATAACTTTAGGACCCAGAAAAATGCACCCACTACAAATGTTATGGACTTCGAGAGAGCAAGGAAGCAATGGATGACATGGTCAAGCTCTGTGCTTCCTTTGGCTCTCGCAGTTTCTGCTGGATCACTTGCTTTTCAAACCCAGTTCCATCCTTCATTATGTGACGCTCCTAATTCCAATAGTCGGTGGGTTTTTCTTTCGGCTCACCAATCCGTTTCAGCATGTCAGAAGTATCTATTTTGATCACTCAGAGGCGATGGACTCTTTAAGTACGTTTATGGACCATGAAGATGAATAGATTATGCAAATCTAGCTAGTTATCCTCAGTGGAAATTAAGCTAGGAGAATTGGAGGGGGAGAGGATTGAATGTTATCTCTATATATTCTTTCTTCACTCTTTTTGCTCAACTCCTTATATTTTTCTTCGATAAATCACAGTTTCAAATGCAATCTGCTAGATGAAGGGCTTACAATATGTTTTTCAATGATAATACTAGCGTTCATAAGCTCTGATCCCTCCCTCTACTGCTATACTGCAACTAATTCTTATGATACTTTTGGAACTGTTAACTTTTTTTTTTTGGAACAAAATTGTCTCCACCCCTCTTTACGCCAATTATAATAACAATGAGTAAACGTGAAATTGCATGCCTCAAAGAAGCAAATTCTTGATAGCGGTAGTGACATGGATTTTCTTACACGGATGATAGAGGTGCCAGCTCGGGGGGAAAAGGTAGCACCCAGTTTGTGGTTAAGAGATCACAAAAAGAAATTCCGCAGGATCTTGTCCAGGAGTTGAAGGCCATCTGTCAGGTGTGGGACTCAATTTAATCGAGGAACTCATAAACTTAAATAAAGAAAAGAAATCAATACCTCAAAATGCCTAGATGGGTTCTACTGTGCAAATTGATTGGGTTTAAAACTTCAATCTTATGGCTAAAGGTCTGAGTGTTTTATAATTCTACAGGATAACATGACACTTGATTACGATGAGAGATATATCCATGGAAAACCACAGAATAGCTTTCACAAGGCTGTTAACATACCTGATGTAATTGTTTATCCAAGGTGAGACTAACTGTTTACCTTTTGTTGAGATTTTTATGGCCACTGATGTTTGCTTGTGTTATTGATTTATGCCTTATGAGTTATTAAGCGGTCTTTTCTTTGCTTTTTCAGTTGGAAGGTTGTTTGAAAATAGACAAAACTGATAAAATCTGGTCGATCTCTTAGTTGAATGATTATATAGATAAATTAGTACTCAAACTATGCTTTCAGATCAATCAATTGATTCATTTACATTTGACCTCTGAATCCCACCAGAACTTCATTTTTCTATTTCCAATCATTTCCTTTGAGTGCACCTGATGCTTTTTATGTAATTTTATTGAGGTGATGTTATGACTTCTGTAGAATACATTAAAGTTTTATAAGAGAAACATTTTAGGGTCACCAAGGCTAATGTGATATTTGATTTCTTATCTGTTATGCTATTGATTTCAATTATGCATGTATTTTCTCTATAATTGTAACCAAAAGATTAAAAAATCTCCATACTTTATACAATACCAAGAATGGGCATGAATAAGCCCAAGAAAGTAGGGGAGGTTATTGATTCGTCAGAGACGTTCTTGGAGTTTATGATAAGGTCTGTACATTTTTTCTCTCATGTGATGATAATAATAATTTTTGCAGATCTGAAGAGGAAGTCTCCAAGATTGTTAAAGCATGTAACAATCATAAGGTTTGAGTATCTTCAACTTAACCCACAACTCTAACCATGTTTAAGCTTACTGGCTTGCCCTCTTGATTTCATAGCATAAATTTTGTAGGATTTGACCAAGCCCATATCCTTGATATATCTTTCACAATCCTGCCCCCTAAATTGCAATTTCCATGTTACTTTAGACCTCACAAACTTCGTTTCTGTTCGTAGTTTAGCTTTGTGCTTGTTCATAGGTGTCCAATGCTCATGTTGATAATGTTTACCAGAAGCTGCTGACCTAGGTTTTCCTTCTATTTATAACAGGTTCCTATTGTACCCCACGGCGGTGCTACATCAATTGAGGGTCACACCTTATCCCCTAATGGAGGGGTTTGCATTAACATGGCGTTAATGAAAGTATGTACCTGTTTATTTTCAATGATAGTGGAATATTTAAATGTAATTATTTCAATTATTAAATCCATCCATATTTTTCTATGGAGTTGGTTTGACATCTTTTAGTTATGACCCTTCTCTTTATATAGCTCAATAAATCTGGCATGTTATACTTCTAGGAGGATTAACATGTTTTCCTTGAGAAGGCTTATATTTCGACTTTTTTGAGGATAAAGCATGTCATGTTTTTGGGTGACAAGGAGGGATCCTCTCAATGATTTTGCAAAGGAATTGGATGGCTCTTTTGAAGACTTGAGATGTTCTGGATGTTTTCTGGTTTTCTGGCTTATAATACTAATAGGTCTTAAGCTGAAAAATGTTCTCAAGGTCCTATTGGAGAGGTGGGCAGAAGAATGAGGGACATCGATAGAAGGGATTTCCCTTTCCTTTGGGTCATGGTTATAAACTAGTGGCTTTAGTTTGATTGCGTCAAAACATGCTTTCTTGTTTACCTTTAACTCTATGATTAAACTGATTCCAACATCATAAAAAACTGAAGCCATTTTTTTGGCTTCCGTTGCTTACTTCCTTTCACAATGAAGTGAATTGAATATGTAGTATGAGGAAGTTGTGCTAGGAAGCAGCTACACTCCTAATGATTGAAGCAGTTTCATCAAGATTACCATTACAATAACTTGATTTATTAATGCTTGTACCAATATGTAACAAAACATTTGCATGCATATATTCAAATTCACGGCATAGATACCATGAATACTAGTACATTTTAAACATAAAAGCTGAAACTTTCTTAAGATGTCATCTTTTGATTATACTGCCTGTTCAATTGATAGAGAGTGAAAGCATTACATGTTGAAGACATGAATGTGGTTGTTGAGCGTGGAATTGGATGGATGGAGCTTAATGAGTACTTGGAACCTTATGGTCTATTTTTTCCACTTGATCCAGGTTAGTTGAATGCCATGGTAAGACAATTTGCAAGAATATTTATTTCCTATATTTGGGGGGAAAACTGGAAGAAAAAAATATTTTCAATTGCATATTCCTTGATTAATGAAGTTTGTGCTTGTTATGTGTAGGCCCTGGTGCAATCATAGGAGGCATGTGTGCCACTCGCTGTTCTGGTTCATTGGCTGTCAGGTGGTCACTTTCTTCTGTTTCTATACAATTTCATTGATGTTGATTATCAATGTTGTGTTCTGGTTTTGGATTAGTCATACATCACAGTTTCTATTAGTCTTTAGTCACCAATCTGTGCATTTGCATACTGTTGTCGTTCAGCCTTTTGTACGATTTTCTTAGACTGTTAGAACCTTGCCGTTTCCTTTCTACCCATATACATGCCTTATGCCTACTAATTTGTAGGTATGGAACTATGCGTGACAATGTCATCAGTCTCAAGGTCTGTTAATCTCAACCTTTGGTTTATGATGCATTGATGTAATGCTGTATTTATTATGCTGCATAGGTAGTTCTTGCCAATGGAGATATAGTTAAGACAGCATCTCGTGCTAGGAAGAGTGCTGCAGGGTTTGTTTTTGTAGAGATATTAGAGATATTATAAGATATGTAAATATCCTATAATTAGTATATAGGATAAGATATGATATTATTTTATTAGTATCTAGGTTTATCTAAGATTCTCTATTGTATGTATAAATATCCCTTTTGACTATCAATAAAGTACAAGCATTATTCATCTAAAATAACATGGTACCAGAGCCTGATTAATTACTGGGTTATTTTATTACTTTCTTTCTTTTTTTTTTCTCCTCTCCTGGTTCAGCAGGAAACTCCAGCCCCGCAAGAGAGGAGACGACGCCTTCAACGACGACAGGAGGAAGACGGAGCTTTAGCGTCCAATGAACGACTCTCCGTCGTCCTCCGGTCCCTTCTTCAGTCGTTTTCCGGTCCCTTCTTCAGCGCCGACAGGAGGTTTGGGTACAGTATCTGGGTGACGGAGCTTCAGCGTCCAAGGGAACGACTCTCTGCCGTCGCCAGATCCTTTCTTCAGTGCCGACAGAGGGAAGACGACGCCATTAGCATTTGGGTCAGTTGTCAACTCCGCAGTGGAAGAAGGTTCATCGGAGAACCCTCACAATCCGTCGAGCTTCAACTTCTGCTCTCTCCTCTCTCTAGTTGTCTGTCGAGCTTCAGTGGCTGTTTGCCTCTATCAAGCGATATTGCCACCGTCTTCTCCAATTTGCTATAGGAACCATCACTTGGGTCTATTTAACTGTACAGGACGATTTGACTATTTAATAATTTCAGTGGCTCCTCATCTGTTCAAGTGGCTCGTAGTATAGCTACCTATATCTTTGATTTGCTTGACCTCTTTGTCCCTCGTGTGACAAGATTTTGTTCGTTTGCTGATTTTTTATGGCTGCAACTAAGACTACCGCAATTTCTGAAATGATTCCAGTAGTTACTAAGATTACTGAATACAAATTAACTTGGAGAAATTATATAGATTGGAGTAAATCTATTCGTATATATTTTCGAAGTATTGAGAAAGAAGATCACTTGACCGATGATCCTCCAGATGAAAAAGATACCTCTCGCAAGTTATGGTTACGGGATGATGCACGACTACTTTTACAAATTCGTAACTCTATTGACAGTGAGATAATGCCTTCTATTACTCATTGTGAATTTGTTAAAGAACTAATGGACTACTTGACACTCTTGAACGTCTAAAAGCTCGCCTTGTTGCTAAAGGCTATGCTCAGAAGTATGGTCTTGACTACTCTGAGACCTTTTCCCCTGAAGCCAAACTCTCCTCTGTTCGTCTCTTCATCTCTTTGGCTGCTACTTATGGTTGGGACCTTTCTCAACTAGATATCAAGAATGCCTTCTTACATGGTGATCTTTTTGAAGAAGTGTATATGGAGCAACCACCCGGTTTTGTTGCTCAGGGAGAGCGTGGTAAAGTGTGTCGCCTTAAGAGATCTTTATATGGTTTAAAACAAAGTCATCGGGCATGGTTTGACAGATTTAGTACTGTTGTAAAGGATTTTGGCTTGTCCCAGAGTAAGTGTGATCATTCTGTATTCTATCAGAGAACAAGCGCTGGCATGATTCTACTAGTTGTGTATGTTGATGATATTGTGATTACGGGAAGTAATGCCTCTGGAATCTCATCACTCAAGTCATTCCTTAACTCTCATTTCAGACAAAGGATCTGGGTTCATTGAAGTACTTCCTGGGGATTGAAGTTATGAGGAGTAAGAAGGGCATCCTATTAACTCAGAGAAAATATGTCCTTGATTTGCTAAAAGAAACTGGAAAACTAGGAGCTGCCCCAACTAGCTTTCCTATGGTTTACAATCCACTACTTGATGCTGATGGTAGTATACCATCTGAAAATTCCGTTGAAGCTACCAAAAGCAAGCCGTTTGAGAACCCAGAGAGGTACAGAAGATTGATTGGAAAATTGAATTATCTTACGGTAACACGTCCTGATATCACTTACCCAGTGAGTGTCCTTAGCCAATTTATGGTTTCGCCAACTGTCCGACAGTGGGAAGCCTTAGAACATGTGTTACATTACTTGAAGGGATCTCCAGGTCGTGGGATATTGTATAAAAATCACGGTCACACAGATATTGAGTGTTTTTGTGATGTCGTCCATGGTGGATCAAAAGCTACGAGACGATCGACTACAGGATACTGTGTTTTTATAGGAGAAAATTTGGTATCTTGGAGAAGCAAGAAACAAAATGTGGTGTCAAGATCAAGTGCAGAAGCAGAATACAGAGCTATGGCACAATTAGTATGTGAGATAGTATGGGTATATCAGTTACTGAAAGAGGTTGGCCTTAAAATCTCGTTACCGGCAAAGCTGTGGTGTGATAATAAAGCGGCCCTACATATAGCTTCTAATTCAGTATTTCATGAACGCACGAAACATATTGAAATTGATTGTCATTTTGTTCGAGATAAGCTTAAGGAAAACTTTATCTCTACAGAATATGTCAAATCCAGTGATCAGTTGGGTGATCTCCTCACCAAAGCTCTTAATGGGATTCGGGTTGAATATCTTTGTAACAAGTTAGGCATGATTGATATCTATGCTCCAACTTGAGGGGGAGTGTAGAGATATTAGAGATATTATAAGATATGTAAATATCCTATAATTAGTATATAGGATAAGATATGATATTATTTTATTAGTAGCTAGGTTTATCTAAGATTCTCTATTGTATGTATAAATATCCCTTTTGACTATCAATAAAGTACAAGCATTATTCATCTAAAATAACAGTTTTATTCCTTTTTTTTTTTAATTAACTTCTATTTTTTCCTTGTTGTGTTCCTTTTAAGACGTAGACAAAAGAAAGAATGTGAGTAAACGAGGATACAAGAAAGAGGGACACGAGCTGCGGAGCTGGTAAATCTTATGCTCAAAACAAGAGAATATAAACAAGAAAGGGGGCGGTGCCTGAGGGTTTAACTAATTTGTAATTATCTAGAAAGTTCAAAGACAGTGATAAGATAACCCTTAAAATATATTAGCATGATTAGTTGTGCTCCAAAGTAGAAAAGGTTGCGTGATTAGTTTTAATTGATTTAATTGCAATGTGATATTAGTTGCTTCATATTTTGTGACTCAAATATGCAATGAAGTAGTGTTAATGATATTAAATTATATATCTTAGGTATGATTTGACCCGCTTGATGATTGGAAGTGAAGGAACTCTTGGTGTAATAACAGAAGCAACACTGAGGCTTCAGAAAATTCCCCAGCATTCAGTGGTGAGTTGTTATTTTCTTTCATTCATTGAATGTGCTATTTTCTCTCCATCTTTTCTCAGGTCAACTGAACTATATTTGTGATCAATTTACTGCACATGTGTCCATGTCATTGTAATGTGATTAGAGATTGAATATGAATGGCATGTTTAATTCATGTGGAAATGTATCTTCTTGCCTCTTTTTTTGGTGACCACTCCATCCTTTTGAAGAGAAGTCATCTAAAGTACAGTTCTTTACCTTTACTGTGAATGGTATTTTCCCTAGATTATTTTCCTGAAGCAAATATTTCTCTAGAGAACTTATTTATATTACATCTACTTGCTACAAGTACTTGTTTTGAGTTGTTGCTATGCCTATGGATTGCCTAAGTTGTTGAACTACAGGTTGCAATGTGCAGTTTCCCTTCTGTAAAGGATGCAGCAGATGTTGCTATTGCCACTATGATGTCTGGTATACAGGTGGGACTCTGGCCTTAAATCTGGATTCTTTCTCTATTCAATGATAATTTTAAAGTTACTGCTGGTTAGGTTTCAAGGGTAGAGCTATTGGATGAAGTTCAAGTGAAAGCTATCAATATTGCTAATGGCAAGAATTTGCCTGAATCTCCAACGTTAATGTTTGAATTTATAGGAACAGGTGAAAGATGAATTTCTTTTGCCCCTTTCTTTTCTTTAACCACATTTACTATATATATTTGTATATCGCCTGTATGCATCATGTAATTGGAGAAAATATGTGTTTGATAAGCTCATCCCAGAGGACAGAAATGAGAACAAAATAAAGAACAAGAAAATCAAGAAATTTTTCTTTAGACAATCTCGTTTTTGAAGGCGCTGAATGAATTAATCTTCCTTCATGTGTAAAGCTTTTTTGTGTGCTGATGATTTTGCTGATTATACAAGATTCACACAAGAACTCAAACTGACATTAGGAATGAATAAGCGAAAATAGAACATGTAAAATTGAATGAGAATGTAATACGTTCAACCACAAAATTCCACTGATAGAAGGAGAGAAAGAAAGGAAATCTAGTTAGATGGGTCTGTTTATTTATTATATGTCATGATAAAGAAAATAAAGAATGCCGGATGGCCAAAGGCATATCAAAAAAGAAAAAAGGAAAATAAAGAATACAAGACTGGTTATAAAATCCCTTACATGTATTATTCATATTGCTTTCAAAGATGTATTTCCGTTTCTAATAAATGCTTCTCAAGTTTCGAAGTAATTGATAGAGCTGATTTACTGTTATATATTTTTCAGAGGCATACGCTCGTGAACAAACACAAATTGTTCAGAGAATTGTTTCTGAACACAGTGGCTCAGGTTTTGCATTTGCAGAAGAGCCTGAAGCCAAAAAAGAACTCTGGAAGGTAGTATTTATTCCCTTATAATATTTTGCAATCCGCTCTTCCCAATCTGAGTTTGTTCTGTCACAATCTTGGTGCTGATCTTGTTCCTTTTAACTTATTTTACGCCACCAGAGACTATGGGTATAATTCTCAATACTCGAGATTCTTGCCTTTAACTAGAAATTATAGTATAGATCGTCCTGGTTAAAAATATTAGATTCTGGTTGGCTTCTTTTTCAAGTTACCTCATTGCAACCCAAATTTTTAGTTTTCTTTTAGGCTTGTAACTTCTATTCTCAGGTTAATTTCTTCTTTATGTGCAGATAAGGAAGGAAGCTCTTTGGGCATGCTTTGCAATGAAGCCTGATTTGGAGGCAATGATTTCGGTTAGTTTTGGAATTTTATGTTTCGATCTCTGATATGTCGGTTTTGTCCAGATATTTTCAGGATGGGTGACGTGAGGAAACGTTTAAAAATTGTCATATAATCCTAATGAATGCATTTGAATCCATATTTTAAAATTATCCGTGTCAAACTTGTTCAATTTGGATTTTATAGTGCATATACATGATGATAGACAAATAAAATAAGAAATGGATTTCATTTCAATGCATTTCTCTTGCCTATGAGGGAGATGTCTGCTCTTGTCGGCCCCAAGATTGAAACAATGTTAAGAATGTCTGCAAAGGCTTGAAAAAGTAGCATGTAAAACAAAAACTTTTGTTTTGCCCGACTCTTATTTGGGTATCTTGATGTGGTCAGAGTTGCTGCACTTGTCAATATAATGAGTTATAATTATAATTTCTTTGCCGTTGCTTTGAGGATGTCCAAGGACAGTATTCCCCGGTTTTTTATTCTTAACTTCTGCAGGACGTATGTGTGCCTCTATCTCGCCTTGCAGATTTAATTTCAAGGTCCAAAAAGGAACTGGATGCTTCTTCACTGGTTTGGTATGTCTGATCAGGGTGATTTTTGTTCTGGATATTGAACTTGGGTTAAATTTTAAGATCCATGTTGTTGGATGATGATAAAAGATCGAATGAACTTATTCTCATGATGCTGTCTTATTCCGTTTGTTGCTGTCTTATTGCCAGCACTGTAATTGCCCAGGCGGGTGATGGTAATTTCCACACAGTTATTCTATTTGACCCTACCCAAGAAGAACAACAGCTGGAGGCAGAGAGACTAAATCAATTTATGGTTCATGCTGCCTTGTCATTGGAAGGTACAGTTCATCTTGAGTTACGCTCTTCGTAGAATAAAATTTATTGAAATATGCTGTTAGTGTGATTAATCAAGATCTGCTGGTTAACTGTTTATCAAAAGAGTTGGTTCTAGGTAAAGCACAATAACATCATACGATCTATATAACTGACTCCATTTAGTAGGATAAGGCTTTTGTTATTGTAGTTGTTTATGCTGTTAGTGTGATGTTTCTTGTTCTCTGGTCCAAGTAGTGGCTTGTATCTACATGTTTTTTTGGTTCTCTTATGTCACCACGATGCTTAGAAATCTTAAGTCTACGATATGTTGCTTTCTCTAATCCTTTGTTGATACATTGTCCTGAAAGAAAATTGTTTTTTTTTTTGGCAACTTTCAATCAGGAACTTGTACTGGTGAACATGGAGTTGGCACTGGGAAAATGAAGGTACTTTATTAATATTTTTTTTTATTTCCATATGATTATAGTTACTCATGCAACTTTCCAATGATGCATTAGCAATTGAAATTTTGGAACCATGGATATGGTACGATGTCTATCACTAATAAGTTTAGCTCTAGGAACCTGATTTCCTGCCTTAACTGTAAATAGCTTATTATTCTTTCTTTTACAAAGTTGAATGCTTCCTGTTTTTTTCCCAGAATTTAAATAGTACTTCATCGTCATGTTTGAATGATGCATTTACTTGTTAGATATAAAATTTTACCCTTTTGGTAATTAAATCCTCATCCCGATTGCTATGTTAAGTACCTGGAAGAAGAACTGGGAATAGAAGCATTGAGGAAGATGAAGAAAATAAAGGCAGTCTTGGATCCCAACAATATCATGAATCCTGGAAAGCTCATTCCTCCGCACGTTTGTTTGTAAAAGCACCATGCAGTGTCTAGCCTTCTTCAGATCTGAAGGAAGTCATCTCTACCACACTAATTCAGTTCATAGAAATGACTCGGGCCATTGCAGATTTTCTGGCCTCTTCCTGCCTGTGAACCTACATAAGGTGACTTTCTTCTTCTTGTCTGTATAATATATTCCCGCCGTAATTGTCGAGGCCACCCTCTTCTCAAGCTGAAATTACTGTCAATTGCATACAGGGTAAAGATTATTTATGTTCATTTTTTTCTTCAGCAAAACAGGGTGACGTCTGCCCCAAGGAAATTTTAAAAATTAAATACAAATAGGACCATCAAATTTCATTTAAATTGTTTGCAAGTTCTAACATCGAAGAACAGATATATAAGATGCTTAGTTATAACACATAAAAGTTCTAAACTTGTATTTTCGCAAGTAAAAGAATGGGTGGTCTTGAAAGCAATTGGGGACCAAGCATCAAAGTGACAACAAAGCAATCCTGAGTGATGACGAAGAGAGTGACCTACATTGGTAATTGGGGAGTGCTGTTGGGATATACTCAAATGAAACCATGTTCAGCGATCCTCACTTCCTCAACGATCTTTTTCTTCCTCTGTCATTTTCTTATTCCGACAATATTCTTTTTTCTCTTCCCTTTTCACATAGAATCTCTTAGATTGAGGGTCCGTTCGGATAGGCTGTTGAAAAAAACCACATAAAAAAAAATTGGACAACTTTTGAAAAAAAAATTAAAAATAATTTATAAAAAAATTAATTATAAATAAATGAGTGTTTATATAATTATTATTATAAAAAAATTTATAATTGATAAATAATTAAAAATGGTACGAGATTGAAGAAAAAAAAGTCTCAGTGCACGTCTTCTCACTGCTTCTCTCTCTCATCTTCTCATTTTCCTTGCACTAATCTGATAAATACCCACCATCATCTCCAATCATCCCTGTGAGAAAGAAGACTCAAACTAGAACAAGAACTCATCTGATTGAACAGTGATTGAATTGTTGCCAGAAATGACAAATACCCAACATCATCACCACATGCACCGCCTTGATAAAAGGGGATGATTGATGGAACCACCGCAGCAAAAGCATAACACATGGGGGAAGTGTCATTTTGTATCTCCACCACCTCTCACGGCGGCTGCGAAAACAACAGGCAGAACTAACGTCAGCGGAAGACGAAGAAGAAGATGCCGAGCCTTTGCTTCTCTTGGGCTTGCAACAGCCAGTGGAGAAGAAGATACGAAGGGAGGAGAGAGTAGAGGGTAAGAAAAAAAAAATAGATAAAATAGTAATTTATTAATACATAAATTTTTTTTTATTTCACAAACTATTTTGAAGAGTTTATTTAAAATTATAATTTTAAATTATAATTTAGTCTATAAATTTTTTTAGATAAATATGATTATTTATTTTAAAATTTTTTAAATTAATATTTGAGTTATAAAATTTTTAAAATTTAAAATTATAAGTAATCCAAACACACATTGAGTTGATGATCTTGGATCCATTCTTTGGGCCTAAGTGAATTGATTTTTTTTTGTTGCCCACCCGGTTCACCGGAATTTTACCCCGATTATATCCGGATCCGACCCGCGTCGCGCACCTGGCTATGGTGGGTGAGTCTCCTAACGGGAATTTTCTGCGTACGTCAAGGCTCAAACTCGAGACCTCGCTTAAGCGATACTGAGCCGCTTACCACTCGGACTAACCCCCGTTGATAAGTGTCTTCACTAATCCGTTCGTATCAACACAACCACTTACCAACCGAGTTATATTTTATAAAATGGATTAGTTCCTCACATGACAAATTAAGATTTCAATTTTCACTAAGAAAAGTGTTCACATTTAGTATCAGACAATACCTCAAATAAAATTACCTTCAATAAGATGATACATATATTTAGAAGAAAAAAAACTACTTGTAACAATTATTTAACAAGGATTCCTCAAATCACAAAATGCAATTGGCTTCTACTTATATTGTATATACTCTTTGGATCTTTAATATAAGAGTTATTTATCTGATTCAAAAAAATAATAAATATAAATAAATTATTTAATTATAACATATATGATCTTATATTTCTAAAATATTTATGTATAGCATTAGATTATATATCAGTTTTAAAATTTAGGTAAATTAATTTAAAATATAAAAAATAAATTGGATTAAAGTATAATATTTAGGATTAAAAATTATTATTAAATAACTTTTATACTTAGTAGTGAAAGATATTCAGATAAACGACCATCAACCATGCACGATTCTCCACTCACGCTTTTAAACTCTGTAATCGCATGTTCATGAATATGATTATGATTAGCCTCGTCATCAAAAGAAGCAACAAACAAAACGACTGTAGTTGCCGGCTGATCTCAGATTAATTAAACCCTACAGTAATTATATTAATTTATTCAAGTGGGTACCAAACAACCCTGCAATTAAATGTAATCCACGTGTATATATCACGGTCGTAATAATAATTTCGACAGCATTGATCCATCTTTCATTATTAAAATATATGAGAGTATTTGGTATATGTTAGCATCGCTCAAAAGTTATACCAACAACGTTATCTGTTCCTTTTTAACGATCATTTCTGTCCGTTTAAAGCTGAAAAAAAGTGTCAGTTAATTTTATTTTAGAGACATGCTTATGTTTGCACACAGCTCCTTCTTTTTCTTACCAGTATATTTTATGCACAATTTCGAACTCATCTAATGCGATGTGGCGTGAGATTAGTGGCTTAACACGTCATCGAGAACCTAATTAACATGTAAGCATATTGCTTATAATCAAAAATGAAGAAAGTGCACTGCCACTAGCCAAATATGGCTTTAATCGTGGCACCACCACTATTCCTAGTAGGACCAAGTGACCAACACACGAAACTGACGTTCATCCAAAAAACAAATGACACATTAATATGCATTCACACCCAATATATTTAATTTCATTCTGGATTTTTTTTTTTGGAATTAATACTGCTGATTAAATATTTGAATGTTCAGATCAACGCTATACTTAGAACATTATCCTAATTGTGTCGTGTCTTCTCTCGAAAACATCGAACACTATATCTTAAACACCCCAAAAAAATAAAAAATGAAAGCACGAGTGATTCTTATGATTCCTTCGGAAAACATGTGGTCAACCATGCGACACTAGTTCTAAGTATTCTGATCGATATGATTATGATCTAAGAAATTCTCCATTAATAATTAAGTCCAAGTTTATTATAGTAGTCCTCCTCTTCAGTCAGCTTCGTATAGTGCGCAAATAGATAATATAAAGCAGCAAATAAAACTCATATCTATTGATAAAGATGCGACTTAAATCCGATACGTGGACATTCTCTTTTCCTAAAATCAGACAAATTCCAGAAAAATAAATTACACCAACTCTTGTCCTATCTATAAGGCAAAGATAGAGAATAAATTTTTTAATCATATTTATAAGTCATACGTAAATATATAATTTTACCATTTGTTTAAATATGATAAAATTAAAAATTTATTAAATTTTAAGATATAGTTAATAAAATTTAAATTTTTTTAACAAATTTACTAATATATTGACCACATTAACAAATTAATTCGTTTTATTTTTCCAGTTTTCACAAGTATATATTTACATTTTTTATTAGGTGTGTGAAATCAATGTTAATTATTATAACTTCATAACTGCTCCTAATTAACACGTTATTTTTTTATAACGGAGTATAATCAAACGGCTTAATTATATTAAGTAACTAAATTTGTTCATGTGTTCTTTATTTGTTTTCTAAATTTGCATACCATGTTTACCAGCCAAGTGCAGCAAAATTCAAGTTTTGACTGACTGTGTTTAGAAAAGAAGAAATCGAAGTAGAAAGAGTGGATAAAACGAAATGACCAATTAAGGAGGCGGCTGCACACACAAATTAATTAATAATTATACACATATTTTTTGACTGACTTTCTATTGTCATTATCTCCTAATTGGATCCTAGATTACAATTAAGGAACAATATCCCTTAATTAAGGGTAATCCGATATTTTAAAATTTTGCTTGCTTGCGTCAGTTGATGTGAAAAATATCATATTTCAAGGATCTGAACTTTTCAAAATCCAAAACCATGTCGCATTTATATATATAATTTCCACGTTGAGCATATTGTGCATATACATACAGTACAGAGTCTTTTAAAAAATGTCAAAATATAGGGAATAAAAGAAATCAAATAATCTATATCGCCAACTCTTCAAAGTAACGAAAAGGTAAAAGGACAAATATCCCTACAATATACATGCGACGCTAAAATGCACAGATGATACAGAAATCTCTTGGGCCAAAATGAAATTTTAGAATTTGGGGAAATGACCATAATGCTCCTCACATAAAAAAAACACCTCTCACCCCGCCAATCGCCGGTGGCCAAGCTCTGACAACCAAAAGGCGTTATAGTCATTTTATACATATGAAAGCTTGATAGCCCTATTTTATAGTTATTTTATATCATAATACTTGTCGTATTTTTATTATAGAATTTAATTGAAGAGTTAAATTTAGTTATAATTATAAAATATATTTTTTATATTTATTAATTTTTTTTAAAATTACTCATATTGATACTCGCTCACCAATAATTAAGCACAAAAGGGAGTGAGAAGTTGAAGAAAATGATTAGAATATTTTAGATAAGACACTATATATTAACTAGTTTAACTAACTTATTTAATTTAATTAAATTAGTTAAATAGATCATATATTAATGACTGAATGGGTATTAAAAAGTTTTAGTAGCTCAATATAATATTTATATAACCTTTTTACAATTAAAAGGTGGTGTGATCAAATTTGGCATTAACCAACCTTTGCAAAAAAAAATTCTAGACTATAGTTGTTGCTTTTTAAGGTACTGATTTGAGTTTTGTATATTTCAGGAATATATTATATATACTTGTCTTTTTCTCAAGAACTAAATCGATCACCCATGGAGAGCCACCCATTCCCAAAGCTCATCTGCGAAGGTTCCCATTCAAAGAACAAAATAAAAAACCAACCAATAGCAAATTACCAATTATAAAAGGGAAAAAACGCCAATAGCTCCGCATGCATGTGCCTCTCCCACCACATTTAGTGATCGTGAAATTACACAATTAACCACCCTCGTTTCTCAATTTCCCTCACTTGATTCTCTATATATACTGATTCATACGAATCGTGTCTCCTCAAAGTAATCGAATTTACGAATCAACTGTAAAACCCATTTCGACCTATTATGGGTTCTCTTCCCCATATAGTTGAGGACTGCATGGGTTTTCTCCAACTCTACAGCGACGGTTCCATTTACCGCAACAATGACATCAAATTCAAGGATTCTATCGTTGAAGATCACTCTGTGCTCTTCAAAGACTCTCTCTTTCACAAAAGTTTCGATCTTCGTCTTCGAATTTACAAACCCCAACCATCATCTGATTCTGATCTCACCAAAATGCCTCTGGTAATGTTCTTTCACGGCGGAGGCTTCTGTTTTGGCTCGTGTACATGGCCCCATGTTCATAACTGCTGCGTCCGCCTAGCTTCTGGGCTCCGGGCGGTGGTGGTGGCGCCGGACTACCGGCTGGCTCCCGAACACCGGCTTCCGGCGGCGTTGGATGACGCTGTGGAGGCACTGAGGTGGGTTCAGAGGATGGCGTCGACGGGGGAGGATGCATGGCTGAATGGTCATGTTGACTTTGACCGTGTATTTATTGTGGGGGACTCGTCCGGGGGTAATATTGCGCATCATTTGGCGGTTCGGTTTGGATCCGAAGCAATAGATTTGGACCCGATTCGCGTACGAAGTTATATACTGTTGGCACCATTTTTCGGTGGGGAGGTCAGGACAAACTCAGAGGAGGGTCCCCGGGAACAGGTTTTGAGCCTAGAAGTACTTGACAGGTAATTTTTTTAAAATATTTTTTTGCCCAAGACAAGTAATAATCACTATTATTTGTTACGTACTTACCAAATTTTGTCCATACTTTTCTATAACACTATCTTATCCTCTACTTTGAGATAATTTGCGTATTAATATAGTCTTCCTCTGCATGAGTCTACAGTCTATAGGTCAGTAATCTCGTGAGGCAGGTCAATATTTTTTACATATTTTATTCATTTTTACTATATTGCATTAAATGCAATCAATTCTGTGACTGAACAATTTAAATATACTATCTGTGTATGTGTTTTGTGAGATCGTGTGTGCGCGAGAGAGAGGGAGAGATTTTTTATATTGAATTTCTTGAAATAGAAAAACTCCAAACTCGGGAAAAATATGTACAAAAATATTAATAAAGAGGAGTAAAACTAGGAAATTAAACTACTACTCATATATACTATAGCAGATCTGTGAAAAGATGAAATAAGGATATATATATATAAAAAAAAAGTATTTTGATATAAAACTTGAAATTATTTGAGTCCATAAAAACGCGCGAGTAATCCGTATCTAGCAGTAGTATCCCAAGAAAAGAGAAAAACATACATAAATCCCATGAATACCTATTTATTTTCCGTTGAAAACATAATATACGAATAAATAAGGACAACTTTATCTATAGAAGAGCATGAAATTCAAAAGAAAATGATTGGAAGGAGTGGTTACGTAGGTGAGGAAAGAGATGCGAAGGAGGTGGTGGAGGTGGTAGGGGACGGGTATGCGTAAAATGAGTGCTTGACCCCCTTTCATGAAAATGCCCACACAAATTAACTCATCTCACCTGAAGAACCTAACTCTGAGATAATTAAGATTGGTAGATCTGTACACATCGCGCGTCCTCTAGTATATATGGAGAAAAACACCTGTCAGTTGTGTGTTGGAGGTGTGAATTATGTCACCGTCGTGGAGCCACCACAAATTCCACGTCAACAAACCTGGACCAATTAAATATGGAGATGGGTAAACGTATCTGTCATAAGCTTTTTTGCTGGTTGTTTCTAAAAAGAATTTTGCTTTGGGATTCCTATTCCTTCCCATATCAATTGCTTTCGCAATTATTTCATTTTCCCATTTGTATGGGTCAGGTCCTTCCCACACCAAGTGCCCTTCCTCCCATTCTTCACATGATTATTCGCTTTGATTTGTGTCAGCATATGAACTAGATTACGGATCTCTCGCTCGATTTAATTATAGGATTTAATATTCTTTCTTCGACAAAAATGATAGCGCCACTTAACTTAAACCTAACTAATTCAGAGACTATGTGGCAGATAAACATTTGAATAGAAGATACTAAGAATTCAAATTGCGTCACTTCTCACTGTCTTGCAAAGGAAAAAGTGGGCACACCACCCTCCCTCCCGCACATGCAAAATTTTAAGAATAGTTGAGTCTTCCAATATCAACCCACTAATTCAAATTAAAACATCATTTGCATTATTTTCTTTTCTCAAGTGAGGACACGCCTAATCCAATAGCAAAATGATTCCTTTCTCTTTTATGGTCGAAACCTTTTCTCTTTTCTCTATCCATATATTGTTTCACTGCGAAATCCCACTAATAATTAGATATAATTAAATAGTGCTTTTGATATTGACATGTATTGTTGATATTGAAACAGATTCTGGAGGCTTTCGATGCCCGTTGGAAAGAACAGAGACCATCCATTGGCTAATCCATTTGGACCTGAGAGTCCAGATCTGGGACAAGTGAAGCTCGATCCTATGTTGGTGATCGTAGGAGGCAGAGAATTACTGAAGGATAGAGCAAAAGATTATGCAGAAAAGCTAAAGGAACTGGGCAAGAATATTGAATACGTTGAGTTTGAGGGAAGAGAACATGGGTTTTTCTCGCATGATTCTTACTCAGATGTTGCAGAAAAGGTCGTGCAAATCATTCAACGATTCATGCTTCAAAATTCTACTTAAATAACCTCTCAGCTTTTCATATATTGCTGAGAGATAATGTTAAGATGTTTCTACAGGGTTTAATTTTCAGCTTTGTATAATAGTAGCTTGTGAGAGTAAGATTAATGGAGTGATATATGATTATAGCTTGTGTGTGGGTGTAATTGCATAAGTAAAAGCTATATATATATATATATAGTTAAGATTTAATTTTGTCTAGAAGTTGTCATATCTTAAATTTTTTTTAAGTTTAATATTATCCTGAAATTATTAAAAATAAATAATGTTGCCCATAATTATTAATGATCAATATTAATTTTTTAATGATTATAATAATTTTTTTAATACTTTTATATTGAGATTGAATCCAAAAATACTGTTCAAACAATATTGTTTCTATATAAAAACTTCCGGTGTATGAAGGATATAATGGGAGTGCCATTATCTTTTAGTTTTGTTGGATGTATTCGTAGTAACCAGTGAGATATAGAGAGAGAGAGAGACAAGACAGGGGTCAAGGTTGTTGAGTTGGGTCCAATCATGTGTCAAATATGATTGAAGGAAAGCTCGTGGAAGTTCTATCTTCAAATATGATTGAACGTGGAATATTTCTAAAATGATATATGTTGTGATAATCATCGTCATTATCTGGAATCATATAGGCTTATTTGATTAATTAATCATCGCTCAACCACTCTTGTCAGCTTGTGAAAATTATCGTCTCTGGTGTTGATTACATCACGCATATGATATATTTAAGCATTGAAATTTAAAAGTAGCTAATTGCCTTATCAAGTATTCTGATTATGAAATAACAAGTGAAATACATTCATTGGAACAAATTTGTAATTTGATCCAAAAAACATTTAATCTTATATTTGTCTCAAGCAATATATAATAAATTTCTCCATGGCATAAAAATATAAAGACTTAAATATACAAAACTCCCACAAATTTTAAATCAGCTGCATATAATATCTATAATCTTTAAAAATTAAAATAAAAATCCTAATATTTAATATTTTAATTATCAAATTTTTACTGTTAAAATTGTCGTTAAAATTAATAATTTTTATCATACCATAATTTTTATAATATTTATTATATAACATACTATTTAAGATATAATTTATATATAATTTTAAATAGTTTATATTTTTGTTTAAATAATATATAGTAAAATAAATATTTTAAATAGTTCAAAATACTTTAAATTATATGTCTCAATTGATTTAAGTATTTTATATTTTTTAAATAATTTATTTTAAATACTTTTTAAAAAAATAAAATTATATGTCAAGTGTCAAGTGTTATTTTTAAATAATGTGATATATAATAAAAAATATAAAAATTATAATATGACAAAAAGTGTTATGAGAATAGGTTGATAGTTAAAATATAAAATATTAGAATTTGTAATTTAAATTTTTAAATGTTAATGATGTAATATACAGTTGAATTAAAATTTAAAATTGTTTATGTATTTTAGGCAAGTAAAGAACACTCAATGCGCTCCTCGTGGTCGAAAATGTTTTTTTTCCAGAGAAACATGTTATGGTCCAACTATCATCGGGACAGAATTTATATAAGAACATCGAAGACAGTAAAGATTATTGAAACACGTCAATAATTAATATATTATTGTAAACGATGAATTTATTTATTTATTAAACTTTAAAATTAATATATAGTTATATATATTTTTTCCTTTATAAGAAGATTTCTCAGTTGATAAGGATATGACTGATATGTTCCACGAGGCCTGACTTAGCCGAGTGAATTATCACGACGCAACTCACCTACGCATTTATTAAAAACAAATTATTGGCCTCAGGATAATAAAAAACAGACAAACAACACGGACGCAGTAGTAAACTAAATATATAATGTTGTCTTAATTTAAGGTGAATAAAGCGATCTTGTCTCGCATCAAAATCTTTCTATGGCGATTTGGTGGGTCCGCTTCCAGGATCTCCTCCACATGAATCTATATGATTTAAGGTGAATATAGCTGAGTTAGCTAACTCCCTTCATTTCATATGATTTAGCCTTTTACACACACACAAATATATATATGCAAGAAAATTTACACTTAAATATCCTACCGAAATATTTAGATTTAAATTTTTAAAAGTAAAATCATAAATTAACTGTAAAATAAAGCTAGATAATGGAGTAAATTTGTATGCTCTCCTATTACCCTTGCTTAGGAGAGGAAGGGAAGAATATTATAATAAAAAACTCTTAAAAAAAAGAAGTAAAATAACTATCTAAATTTATACGAATTTTAATTTTAACTTTTTAAATTTTAAATAATAAATTTTATTAATTTAATCTCTCAAAATATAAAATAGTCTAAAATTTTATTAAATTATATAAATTAATATTTAAAAAAATTAATGAATTAAAATATATAATTTAAAATTTGAGAAATTAAATTTGATGATTAAAAATTATATTAATCAAGAGGAAAAAAAAACAATTCTTTCTCTATCCAAACGAGTCTTGAAAAGAGTGTGACTTGTGAGCAACTTCTGTTGGAAACATCCTTAGGGTGTGTTTGGATTAGCTTTTGGAGAATAGATTATGGGAAGAATAGATTCTGGAGAATAGATTTTGGGTAGAATAGATTTTGGGAAGAATAGATTTTGGGAATAAAGATGTTTGGATGATTAGTAGTAGAATCACTTTTTATATTGGTAAATTACTAAAAAGGGTATGATATGATTAAAAGTAAGAGAGATGAAAGATGATAGATAAGAAAGAGGAGAGAGAAGAGAGTGTAGAAAGGAGAGAGGAGAGAGAAAAAGAGAGATAAGAGAGGAGAGAAGAGAGAGAAAGAGAGATAAGAGAAGAGAGAGGAGAGATAATAGAGATGAGAGAGGAGAGAGGGTGTAAAAAAAGTAAGGGTATAATAGTAATTGGATAATCCAAAACCTAGGTTTCAAAGAAAAAGCTATTTTCAGTAGCTTATTCAAAACCTAGGTTTCAAACCGAGGTTTTGTCCAAAATCAATTCTCAACAAAAATTGCTGTTTGTGTGAAAATTTTCCAAACCGAGGTTTTGCCCCATAATTGATTATCAAACCGAGGTGCCAAACAGGCACTTAATTAGCTGCTGGGTCGTTGATCATTTTCATTATACAGGAACCACGATGAAATGAAAGAATTGGCGTGCGTACTTGACAAAGTGTGACAGCAAATGCTTTCAAAATACACACGATGCTCCTGTAAAAGCCTTGGATTTTATATCTAAAAATAGAATGAGTTTGTTGTGAGCACGATTTTCCATATTCGAAATGTACCCGACAAAATTTGGACGGAGTAGAAAAATCTTGTCGACAACCCCTAATGTTCACTAGATTTCCCAGGATTCTGGCATTCAAAAGATTCGATTTTGGGGTCAGTACGTCAAATCGGTAAATATATATGATCCAACATTTCATTGAATTTGTTGTTGTTTAACATTCAAGACGGCAAGAATCTTTGGTAAATCATCTCGTGACCACTCAAGCGATGATCACTAACGCAAATCTTGGATTCTGCTAAAAAAGCGTTGTTTAAGCCGCCGAAAAATAACACGAAGTACTGAAAAGGATGAAGGCTATAACATAGAGCACTCAAGACCTGGGAATTGTCGTGTCTCGTAAAGTTCTTGAAACCAAAATGGACTCGCAAAAATATTCTGGCTCTGTTTGGACGTGGATGTCTTAGTGGGTCGTGAAGGTGAAGCTACTATTTCTTTCTCTTCCCCTTCCCCCTGCTTCGAACAAGCATCTTTTGTATTCCTTTATTCTAAGCTTAGCCATGACATAATTCTATTTAAGATACTAATAGATATTAAATATAGACATTTATTCTAAATTTCAGCAAGAATTCAAATATTCACTCGCTATATTATAATAGACTAATTTATTTCACTAGATCCAATCTCGTTTATGACATCTTCTATATTATGATTTCTAACAATAACGAAAAATTATTCTTTTTTTTTAAGTAAACATGGGATATATACTATTGAAAGTAATAACTAATCTGCTTATATTATAAATTTTTTAAAATAAGTTCAGTATTAATTATGAGACCCTCCATATGCACTATGTCATAAAAAAAATTGTCCTTAAACACCATTTAATCCCAAGATTCTGACCCAGTTCGAGTCTCTCAACATACATGTTGAGGATTTGCTTAGTTCACACGCAGTTTTTGACACAAAAAAATGGATTTAGGCCTGACATAGAGCTTGGAAAATGGGCTTAAAGAGGCCCATTTGGTTTTAGACCAATTTGGTCCATGGGCTTTGGCCTTGTGGGGATTCAATTACATGTAGGCGCGCTAACTCCATTATTCTAAGTGTATCAAGACTATCATTGGGGCCGAGATATAGCTAAAAAGGTTAGCTCCTTATTATATATGACAAATTAATATTTAATTTTTTTTAAAAGATGTATCTGTATTTATTGTCTGACAATATGTTAAATATGATTGCCTCTAATATAACTATATCTACTTTTAGCAAAAAAATTGATATACGAATGCTAAGAGACTCATGGGTCATTTCCAAAGTTAAGCTAGAAATTAGTTCCATAGGACTACTAACAAAGTTAGCTTGATGAGTATGATATGCAATGCAAATTCATCTTAATGCTTGCTCTTGTTCCTTTTTCAGGAAGGGAAAGAATAACAATGTCAGTTGGGCAGGCAGGTCTTCTTTTCTCTTGACGAGACTTGTCTGCTTCGATCTGAATTAAAGCCACTTGTATCAGATTCCTTCATGAGAGCCTAAGCCAATATCCACAACTGCAGTAGGGTCATGAAAAAAGTTTCAATCATATGGATGCCAACTACATCTTCATGGAAAGGGGTTTTCTGGGTCATGTTTGGCTTTTCATAATACATGCATCGTATTCCTTTAATTCAGAGCTGCATTATCACAAGGATTATCATTAGAGGGGTTTGATGATAAAGTGGCATCAGTGCATTTATGTTTTACTTTTCTTGGACTTCATCTCAATGCAATTAATTAAGTAAATAGCATATAATCATGTTGTGATCCTTCAGAATAGAGGCTTAATTAATTCCCTCCTCGACAAACACTTCATACCAAACTGAGATGACATGTTCAAGTGGGCTTTAAATTTAACAAACTCAAAACGAAATCAACAGTGATCCTGAAAAGTTATGGCTTGTTGGAATATATTGGCTATTTTCTGTACCCACAAACTAAGAATATGCCCTTTTTTTAAAAATATATATATAAGGGAAAAGAGTTCTGCATCTTTGGTATCTAATTTAATAAAGGACGTTATCCGCTTCACAACGGCAACTTCACACTGTGATTCAAGATCCAAGTAGCCGTTGAGGAGCTTCACAAAAACACACTTCACTCTTTTTTCTTGTTTGGTCGGCAAAAATATCATTCGCTTGAAAATCCAGGTGTAGCGTCGTTTTGAAGCTGAGCTGGAAATGCGTTGAAGGCTTTGGATTTTGGAATCTTCAATGTGTAAATGTCTGCATAATATATATATATATATATATACATATCAATCCTACCCTATTCGTCAATCATAAATAACAGTTTTTGTTGGATACGATGTAAAATGCCGAGTCCACGCATGGATGTCGTCAAAACAAATATGGTCAATTGTAAAATTCTTATATATGACTTAAAGTGGGCCCATCGCCCAATCTATGGGCTACGGCTTTGTAGTCTCTAACTGAATTTTTAAAGGAGGCACTGTTTTCTATATGGAGGGACGAGGGGGCGACCAGGCTTAGAGAGAGAGAAATAAATAGAAACCGTATGATCTAGGTCATTGCATGCTTCCCACGTGAACTACTTTTTGGCGACAGAATATTTATTTCAGAGTAATATCTGATTGCCACGAATTTCACAATCTTCAGTTTGTGCTTTGTAATAATTTTTCTATAATTGTAATCGAATAGATATGCATGATGCATACTAAATTTAGCAAGGGAACGCGGACCATGAACGACAACTGTTTGTTTCTGAGTCTAACACATTTAAAAATAAAAATAGGAAAAAGGAAGATTCATCTCTCCCACCTAAGGCTCCTTATCGGCTGTAGCTAAAGGTGTGTATGGATAAAGCTGGTCAGGGTAGCCATCTGTCTGATATTTTATCCTACTCGATAAAAATTCTACTATTTTAAGTTGGACATGGGGGATTAGGTATACCCAAATCGTGATAATATGTTAATATTGTAAAAAGAAAATTACAATTATAAACTTTTAAAATAATACTATGTTCATATATCTTTAAAAGTTAAATAATATCCATAATTCACCAAGAATAAATCAACAAAAAATTAATAATTAAAGTCTTTAAAATCTTTTGCATATAAAAAAAACTTTGAAATCTAAATAGTTTATAATTGTAACTTTGTATCAATTTCTTAAATGTTAACAAATATTAGGGATCTAAAAAAATAAAATAAATAATTATAATTTTTAATGTAATCATATCATTATTAGTAAAGTTAAAAAAAATAAAAAATTAATATAAATATAAATATTAAAAGATACAACTTACCTACTTAACTACTAATATTTTTAAAATAACCCTCTAGTCATTAGTAGTCATCATATTTTTTCTTCTAAATATAATATATAGGGAAGAAAGTAAAAATAAAAAAAAAGTGTTCATAAGTAAGATAATCTCTGTCTTATATTTATCAGGCTAAATATAACTATTTTATTTTGAGTGCAAGTAGACATACTGGCCGCTAGGGGTGTGCATGGGCAGGGTTGGGCAGGGCAGGCCCTATGCCCGGTGCCCTGCCCAAAAAAAGCATGGGCTACATTTTATAACCCGATGCCCGGCCCTACCCGGTAAAAGCCCTAACTGTTTTGGGATGGGCATGGGTGGGCTGGGCATGCCCAAATTTTGATGTCATGCTCATGTTGTGAAAAAAATCTGCAATTATAAACTTATAAAATAATACCATATTCATATGTCTTTAAGACTTAAATAATATCAATAATTTACTAAGAATAAAGCAACAAAAAGGTAATATTTAAATTTTTGAAATCCATTGTATGTAAAAAAAAAAAGTCTTGAAGTCTAAGTAATTTATAATTGTAACTTTATATCAATCTCCCTAATATTGACAAAGATTAAGTATCTGGAAAAAAATAATAATTATAATTTATAATGTAATTATATGATAATTAGCAAAGTAAAAAAAAATAAAAAAATAAAAAATTAATATAGTTATAAATATTAAAAGATACAATTTACATACTTAACTAGTTATATTTTTAAAATGAACCTCTAGTCACCAGTAACTATCATATTCTCCCTTTTAAGTGTAGTATTTAGGGAAAAAAGTAAAAAAAATAAAAGAAGTGGTGCTCATGGGCAGGGAAGGGCAGGGCAACCCCCCTGCCCGGTGCCCAGCCCGAAAAAAATATGGGCTAAATTTTGTAACCCGATACTCAACCCTACCTAATATTTATCGGGTTAGACAAGATTATTTTATTATGAGTTGAGCTAAACATATCGAGTTATGGGTATTATGTACAGCCCTACTGGCTGCAGTACCTTTAGCTACAGCTATGAGCTAAAAGCAGCCATTGCCCCTCTCGATCTAATCCATATCCAATTTCATTTAATACTGATCTTTTCTGTTGAATTAAATATTATTAATTATGATATATGACAATCAAGGCCCCATCATTGCAAATAATTCTCCTTTACGTGGCAGGCAATGGAATATTTTTTTACCAGCAAAGAAAAATCTGATTTGGAAGGGGTTGAACGTAGATAAATAACTATCTATTTAGGATTATGTTCAAACCAGATTATCTAAGTCTAAATAGACTACCAATAAAGATTAATCGTAATAAATAGTTTAGTATCGCTTGAGCGAAATTTTGAATTTAAACTTTAGCGTATATAAAAAAATTTTGTTAAGAGACTCACCTACCATAAACAGATGCGCGACACGAGTCAAATTTAGATATAGTCAGGATAAAATTTCGATAAATCGAGTGAGCAATTAAAAAAAATCTAAATAGACTATTTCACAGCCCACATTTTTTAAATTGGATACTTTTTTGTTACTGGTATTTTTGGAAACCGCTAAAATCGTGGTTTTAAAAGGATTTCTGGCCCAAATCTTAATTTGGAGAAATTTTAAAACAAACAGCCATATTTATTCAAACTTCAGATAAGTTGGTCAGAGTAACTTTTGGAACAGTAAACTATTTTTCAACTACTCAATTACTATTTTACCCTTATTTTTTCTTACACCCTCTCTCATCTCTCTTCTATCTTTTTTATCCTCTCTCCTCTCTCATCTATCTTTTCCACCATCTCTCATATTTCCTATCTCCTCTATCTTTTTACCCTCTCTCATCTCTCATACATATCTTTTTTAGTAATTTTTCAATTATAAAACCCTTTTTTATAACAATTATCCAAACACTCATTTATCTAAAATCTTTTTTTTTTCATAATCTCTTATCTAAAAGCCCTTTTCTATAAGCTGTCCATAAGTCCGTTTTTTTTATAAACCTATTTTTAAAATATTATATAAACACAAACTTAAATTAACTTTTTTTTTTAAAGGACAGAGATAGCCTTTACCAAAAAAAGGTCAATGATAGCTAAGATCAAAATTTGACATCATGATGCTAAAATTTAGCTCCGCTTACTACAATTCTATGTAATTAGAATAAGTTTGGACCGTTCAGAACATGATAATTAATTAATGTCAAATAAAAGTGTAGTTACTCTTACGTAAGTTTAGAATTTCACCTACCGCAAAATTCTGATTTTTACAATAACTAATAACTGGAAAAATATTAAATTTAAAAAATTTAAAAAATATATGGTAAGAAAAGAATTAAGGCGGTAAATAGCTGTAAAGTTGGAAGCGGAGTAAGCAGCCGAGCCATCAAACATGTCACCATCGCGGACGATGCAAAGTACAAACTACGCAGTACGCACCTTCATCAACCGTTCATCTCTCTCTCTGGGTTTTTGTGGGGGGAGAGCACTTGAAATTTGAGAGAAGCTGCACTATTACGATTTCCAAGAAATCTGGGCCCAGACGAACATATACAAACAAACCCAACATCGATGCAGAAAACAAACAAAATCAGATTCTAGGGCTTCCAAATCATCTTTCTCTTTTATTTCCCCCCCTCCTATTTTCCCTCCCTCTCAACAGCGTTCCCGCTTGTGCATTCTTTCCCCACAAGAAAGCGGGGACGAGTGTTTTGATCCTTTTCTCTCCCTCTCTCTCTATTGGTTGGTGGTTGCTGGTGGCCCCTTCTTAATTTTGCTCCGGATCTTAAATTGAGGGCGAAATTTCCAGGAAATTTACCATCAATTTCTGTTTCGTACGACCTCAGCCGGCGACTCTTGATTCCTTACTGCTAGTTCTCTAAGGTTATTTTTCAAATTAAACTTTCTATTTCCGGCTTATTTTTGTTTTTATTTTTTCAGAATACTTTGCTTTAGAAATATTTCACTTTGGCGAATTCATTTCTCGCTAAGGTTTGAGCTTATTTTGAAGTCGAAAATGCTGGCGCTGACACTTAATTCACTGGAATAATTTCCTGGAATAATTTCGTTTCCACCTTGTTGGCGTTGTTAATTTGCCTTTTCATTTGGTTTTACGTCGTTATCTTTTCTATTTCGTAGGTTTGCCTGAGATCTTCTGGTTTGAGAGGGACGACATCGAAGGATTTTGGGATAGTGTGAGTGTAAGAGAATGCCTAATGGTAACATGAAGAGAAGATGCTATAGCTCCCATGAAATCTATTATTCTCCGATTATTGATCTGTCAGACCTTTGATGATTTTCTGTTTGTTTAAGTTCGAATGTGATTTGTTTTATGGATTCAGAAGTAGTTCCATCTTCCACGAATTCAGTAAAATGTTGTGACTGCGGCTGTAGTTGCTCGTTGGCAGCTGATTCTTCAGCAACCTTGCTTCGTACTGTTAAACGGAAGCTTGACGAGTTTGAACAGGACGACAAATTCTCTATACCTGAGTTGGATTACACTTCAGTTGCACGGGTCCAAATTGAAAATGAATGTGAAGCGTTACGTGAGACAGTGACTAGGCAACAGCAAGCAATACAAGATCTATGTGCTGAATTGGAGGAGGAGAGAAATGCTTCAACAACGGCAGCAAATGAGGCCATGTCTATGATATTGAGATTGCAGAGGGAGAAAGCAGAGATCCAAATGGAAGCTCGGCAGTTCAAGAATTTTGTAGAGGAGAAGACTTCACATGACCAGGGGGAGCTTTTAGAATTGGAGGACTTGTTGTATAAGAGAGAGCAGACAATACAAGCGCTTACATGTGAAGTTCAGGCTTATAAGCACAGGATGATGAGTTATGGCCTCACGGAATCAGAGGCAGCAGGTGAAAGGAACCTGAGCTTGGAGGAATTGGGTGATCAATATGAACTCCCCACCTATGACTACCCTCTTTTAAAATGCATTGGACACGCTGCCACAGATGCCGAGAATGATGACACAGATATTGAGAAATATACGTTCGGTGAAACTCCTTCCGACCGATTGAGAAACTTGGAAAATAGAATCTCCCAAATGGAGAGAAGTTCTATTCATAACCAAGTGGATGGGGATTATACGGGGAACACTATTCTGGCGAAGGAGGTAGATGGACAATCTCCAAGGCGGACTAAACATTTGAGAAAGATATCCAATGAATCAAGTTCATTCATAGTGGGTTCTCCCAATAGCTTTAGGAAGATGGATTGTGTCTCACAACCAGATGACCCTTCCAATTTGAGAAGGGTGGATTATGCATCAGAAGCTGGTGATGATATGGGTGATAGAGTTTATACGGTTGACTCTGGTCATACGGGCACACCACACAAAGGTTTTTCAGAGTCCAAATATGGAGCTGTTTATGAAGATTATTCGACTGCTCCAATGGAGTCACTGAATCATGCTGCTTTTGAAGATCCCGACATAAAGAAGCTTTACACGAGACTTCAAGCTCTTGAGGCTGATAGGGAATCAATGAGGCAGGCGATCATTTCAATGCGCACTGATAAAGCACAGGTTTTGCTACTTAAGGAAATAGCTCAACATTTGTGCAAAGGGATGTCCCCGCAAAGAAGAATGACAGTGAGGAAGCCAATTGTTGTTCGTAGTTTTTCATTTTTGTCACTTTTTAAGGTAACAAAAAAAACTATCAACATTATGCAAGTGTTTTTACCATATTTTAGATTGGATGCGATTTTCTCATGTCTGTTCATGTTATATTTATTTTATTCAAGTTTTAAGTGTCATTATCCATTTCATTCGTCATTCATCATTTGTTTGCCCTTCAGTGGAGGTTTTAAAGGTATCCTGCTGGAGGTTTACCTAAAATCAGATTTCAATTATCCAAATTTTTGAAAATGTCTCACAGGCAAACAACAAGCAAATACATTAATTTTCTTAGTTTGTTTTTCAACATTGGTGTGGCTAACTTATCAGGTTAGTACATGAAACATTTTAATGAATTCCTTAATGGCAAATGTTCCTAGCCAAAAAACATTTCCCCTGGCAAATGATTGTTGTGTTATTGTTTTCATCAGGAAAGAATTCTACCGTTTTGCTTATGCTCTTTTTTTTTTCTCATTTTGTATTCAGTGGATGATATCGTTGGTTTTTTGGAGAAAGAAAGCGGGTCAAAGCAAGTAAGTAGATATCATCATAGTAGCTCAAGCATATAGTTTTGCCTCGCATAAATTGATTTATAATTGTCTCTAATGACTGAGTAGTATACTGAGGATTGTGCCAAATCAGGAATGAATTGCAACCATCTCAACACAAGAACTTAAATTAAAGAGAACACAATTTTATAATTTACGCAGCCAATGCTCATAAAACATATAGTTCACTGTAGAATGTCCTCCTTGACCTTATGATACAATTTATATTAGCTTAGGTTTGGGTATTTCGAAAATTATTGGAAAATATAGCCCTTGAATAATTCATTGACCATATATTATTCATCTTCCAAAACTTTGACAATAGGTATATGTTGGGGCTACCAGCCAATGGCGTGGGCTTACTAATGCTTCTGGACAAGAGGCCCCGTGGGAGGCCATGGAGATGCGTCTCAGTCACCCAGTTGGGAGATTAGTTCTTGAATTTCTGTACTGGCTTACAGAGGGTAAGCTTGGATATGGGAATACCAATCGTAAACTGAATTTTAACCACACTACTACCAATTTGAGATTTCTCTCCTTTTCTTCCTGCCTGGATCTTTTTCGTGCTGAGAGAATGGTGTTCTGTGCAGTTTTCTATTATTTCTTCTGCATGGTTTGTTTGAGTTGAGAACGAAGCGCATGTCTTTTGACAGTTCTCCTGTACATCGCATTGTTTCAAGGTTCCTCTTTATTGGACTATGCAGTTTTGCTTCATTTCTCCAGTTCACCATTTACCACTAGTTTGATTGTGGGTTCTTGCCCATCTCGTTTCTTTCTGTATTTGTTATGTAAATTTGTACAATATTCATATTGTATATGTTATCAAGTATTAGTGACAATTTGTGGTTTACCGGGTATGCCATTTTGGCCTCAATTGAATTGGTGAAGGGGGTTGGGCAACCAGGCATATTAGGGGAACAAGAAGTTTTTTTTTTTTGTTGTCCACCCGGTTCACCGGAGTTTTGCCCCGACTACATCCGGATCCGACCCGCGTCGCGCACCTGGCTATGGTGAGTGAGTCTCCCAACGGGAATTTTCTGTGTACGCCAAGGCTCGAACTCGAGACCTCGCTTAAGCGATATCGAGCCGCTTACCACTCGGACCAACTCCCGTTGGTGTTGATCGAGTCATATTTGACGAAAACGAATTTACAGCTGCGCGCTGGACCCATTTACTTGAAGTCAAGTATTGACAACGCGGGGATGTTGGAGAATTACGTGCTTGCTTGAGGTATGCGTGTTCTGGATTTGTATGATGGCCATGTTTATCCAACAATCTTGGGATAATTCTAGAGAGGCATACATTATTCGTTGGCTGATTTTAAAAAGGGTGAATGTGCATTTAGTATTTTAAACTAATTTTAAAGGAGTAATTAATACCTTAAAATTTGTATTTTGAAATCATTTTAGAAATGTAAATAGTATCTTAAAATATTTAAATTGGTATAATTTTTTTTTCTACTAATAGAAATATAAATTTATATCCGATTTATGTCACGTAAATTTTTTTATTTTGATATTATTATTTAAAAAATTATGTGTTATATTATTTAAAAAAAGTACTGAATAAATTTTAAAATTAATATTATATATAATTTATATGTGAAGATTTAAAAATTTTATAGTTTATTGAGAATAGAGATGTTTGTAGAATATATTCTAGGAAGAATAGATTCTGGAGAATAGATTTTGGGAATAGAGATATTTGGATGATTAGTAGTAAAATTATTTTTTATATTGGTAAATTACTAAAAAGGGTATGATTTGATTAAAAGTAAGAGAGAGGAAAAATGATAAAGAAAAAAAGGGAGAGAGAAGAGAGTGTAGAGAGGAGAGAAGAGAGAGAAAAAGAGAGATAAGAGAGGAGAGAGGAGAGAGTGTGTAAGAAAAAGTAGGGGTAGAGTAGTAATTGGATAATCCATAACTTAGGTTTCAAACTAAAAGCTATTTTTTGTGGCTTATTCAAAACCTAAGTTTCAAATTGAGGTTTTACCTAAAATCACTTCTCAACAAAAATGACTGTTTGTGTAAAAAAATTTCAAACCGCTGTTTTGGTTAAAATTAATTCTTAGAATTGATATCTAAACACACGCTTTAACCCCTCTACCCGGCTTTTTTTTTTGTTTTGTTTTTGGTGAAAAGATCAATCCATTGAGCTTTGACCTATATGTTGATGATTATCTAGCTATGTGTTTAAATCCTCCTAATATATATATATATATAAACTATTAGTAACAATCATGACAACTTTTCCTTTTTCAAGAACGAGTTATTATGAGCTCTGTTAATTCGCCCACTTCCATTCGTGCTGCATGTATGAAATCTACAAATACTTGCGCTACAAAATCCGAGGTACGGACTGTGAATACATCAATCTTACACCGTCTTACTCTTGTACACAGAGTCTAACCCGGGTTGCTCGCACGCTCTGCATGGCTTTAAACAATGCCGTTGTGGGCATTGGAGGACTCGTCTCCTTTGAGGCGGGACCAGAGAGGCGAGTAGCCCGCCATGAAAGCTCTCTAACTTCCTCAATTCTGATACACCAACGCACTAACATGTACTAGTGCTCAACTTTGTTTCTCTAGATTCTAGCCCACTGAAACATGAACCTCCGAAAATGACCGGTAGTAGCAGTAGTTTGATCCTCCAAACGCTGAGGCTTAAGAATTCCAAGCTTGTGCTTCTCGAATATTGCTCCAATATTCGTGATATCAACATCATCCATGCTCATATGATAAGAACCCTTTCCTTCTTCGACGTATTTGTAGCCAGTCGTCTGATTGCCTTCTGTATAGACGCAACCATTGGAACAAGCTTGCTGGATTATGCTGTTAGGGTCTTCTCCCAAATCCGGAATCCTAATCTCTTTATCTACAACGCGTTGATCCGTGGCTGCTCAAGCAGTGAGAATCCAGAAAATTCATTTCATTACTACATTCAAGCCCAGCGCGTAGGCATTCTCCCTGATAATTTAACTTTTCCATTTTTGGTTAAGTCATCTGCCCAGTTGGAGTCTGCCGCTATGGCCACTCAAGCACATTGTCTAATCGTTAAACACGGGTTTGAAAACGATGTCTATGTGCAAAATTCTCTTGTTCATGTCTATTCTACAGTTGGGGACATTAAGGCAGCGAGCTGCATTTTCCATAGAATTCATCGATTTGATGTAATCTCCTGGACTTCCATGATCGCATGTTTTAGTAAACGCGGGGATGTCGAATCTGCACGCGAACTGTTTGATAGAATGCCGCAGAAAAGTTTGGTGACGTGGAGCACAATGATCGGTGGTTATGCTCGGAACAATCGTTTCGATGAAGCAGTTGCACTATTTCAAGTTCTTCAGGAAGAAGGAGTGATGGCTAATGAAGTAGTGATGGTGAGTGTGATATCTTCATGTGCCCATTTAGGTGCTCTTGAAAGAGGGGCGAAAGCCCATGAGTATGTGATAAGAAACAACTTGACTATGAATGTGATCCTTGGAACAGCTATTGTTGACATGTATGGAAAGTGTGGGAATATTGAGAAAGCTATTCAGGTTTTTGAGCAACTCCCAGAAAAGGACACACTTTGTTGGACAGCTTTGATTGCTGGATTAGCCATGCAAGGTTATGGCCAGAAAGCCCTTCAATATTTTTCTGATATGGTGAAAGCAGGGTTTAAGCCAAGAGATATTACATTTACAGCAGTATTAGCAGCTTGCAGCCATGGGGGATTGGTAGAAAGAGGTTTGGAAATATTTGAAAGTATGAAGAGGGTTTACTGTATAGAACCAAGGTTGGAACACTATGGATGCATGGTTGACCTTCTCGGCCGGGCAGGGAACTTGATGGAGGCAGAGAAATTTGTTCTCGAAATGCCAGTGAAGCCGAATGCTGCGGTGTGGGGGGCTTTGCTGGGAGCTTGTAAGATTCACAAAAATGTAGAACTTGGAGAAAGGGTGGGAAAGATTTTGATCCAGCTGCAACCAGAACACAGTGGATATTATGTGCTGCTTTCAAACATATATGCACGCACTAACAAGTGGGAAAATGCCAGTATCGTGAGACGAATGATGAAGGACAGAGGAGTTAGAAAGCCACCTGGATTTAGTCTCATTGAGATGGATGGAAAGATTCATGAATTCACGGTTGGAGATACATCACACCCAGAAATTGAGCAGATAGAAAGAACGTGGGAAGATATACTCCAGAAAATTAGATTAGCAGGGTACGTTGGTAGTACAGGTGATGCATTGTTTGACATAGATGAAGAAGAAAAGGAAGATGCACTTCACAGGCATAGTGAAAAATTGGCTATTGCGTTTGGAATTCTGAAGACACAAGCTCGTATTCCAATTCGCATAGTGAAAAACTTGCGAGTCTGTGAAGATTGCCACATGGCTACGAAGTTCATCTCGAAGGTTTTCAAAGTAGACTTGATTGTCAGAGATCGAAACCGGTTCCACCATTTTAAAGAAGGCTCGTGTTCTTGTATGGATTACTGGTAATGAGCTTGATGACGTTTTTCCATTTGCAAAATGCTCTTTGATTTGGGTAATATGTATATATATATATATATATATATATATATTCAGGAGAGGATTCACATTTTATGATTTCTGAACTTGGAGTTGAAGTTTTTGAACTATCGGACACATCTACGAATTAAGCTCGATAGATTATTCGGGATATGGGTGTTCTCATCAAATGCCTCTTCAGCTCCTGTCCTTCACGACTTTCAAAATATAAATTTGACACATTATTAGTTTGATGTTTGTGGGTGTATTTATGGAAAGCTTCTCAATTCAAAAAAAGAAAAAGAAAGCGCAACTATTTAAAATTATGTACAAAATACAACTATACCGGATAACGTTTAAATTTTTGGGATACTACAGAAAATTTAAACATAAGCTGCTTAATGCGAATGGTCGAAATTGTACATGACTACATGGGGCTTGAGGAGATGTGTGATGCTCACGTGGAAGCTGGGTTCAAAAGGAATAGTATTAAAAACGTAGAAATCAGTTTGAATAATATTAATTTTTTTTTTGGTACAAGTCTAATAATTTGGATAAATTTTTTACGTGGCATCGGATTGGAGGTATATACTATATATGCATATTGAAGGTGGAGGATGAGTTTGTTTAAGAGAGCGCATGCAGGCCAAAAAAAGATGGCACATGATGTTTCATCAAGAGCACAAAATCCAAACGCTTTCGAGGCTTTTCTTCTTCATTTCTTCAACTCCTGATTCTCCTTCCTCCCAGTTTTATCGGATGTTCCCGAAGGGACATTCAGCATCATGTTTTACATTGGTAATAAGAATATGAAAAAGATTAGAGAATGAGTAACATTAATCTTTAGACAATGCATTGGTTTTACCATTCACAGTAAACATAATCTGGCGAATTGTGTCATGGTGCAATTCGAGTTCCCAGAATCGATGCGGTTCCTTTCCACGAAGCACAATCGAATGCCATTTAGTGTTTCCCAATTTGATGTAAGAGCGTCCCCGGAGAACGCGCTAAAGACATAAATTTTGAGGGGAAATAAACCAAGCGGGAATGGCTTCTTGGATTCCGTTTCGGCCGCTGTTTTTAGAGACCGCCGTCCGGGCGGCAGGCTTCCTGCGACGGACGCCTCCATCACCGATAAAACTCCGGCAAATGCAGGTCCTGATTTCTCCAAAGATTCCGCTGCTCCTAACGGTTCTGATCCTTCGGGCTCAGGTCAGAGTAGATCACCTGGAACGGTGAAGATTGCCGATGTCGAATCGGAACCACGGGAGCCTGAAAATCCTCCCGCTGATGGCGCGAAATCTGACAAATCCACTCACGTTAAAAGGGCGTGCAGTGTTGGACGTCAAATTGAATCAGTGTTGGAAAGAAAAACTCAAAACTTGAAGGATGTGTATAGTTTAGGGCGGAAGCTAGGGCAAGGGCAATTTGGGACGACATTCTTTTGTTTAGAGAGGACAACTGGAAAAGATTTCGCTTGTAAAACGATCGCCAAGAGAAAATTGACAACTATTGAGGACGTTGAAGATGTTAGAAGGGAGATTCAGATAATGCACCATTTGGCTGGTCACCCCAATGTGATACAAATATTTGGTGCTTATGAGGACGGCGTTGCTGTCAATCTTGTTATGGAATTTTGTTCTGGTGGGGAGCTTTTTGACAGTATCATACAGAGAGGACACTACACTGAGAGAAAGGCGGCTCAGCTCGCAAGGGTAATGGCCCATGTTGTGGAGGCCTTCCACTCTTTGGGTGTCATGCATCGGGACTTGAAGCCGGAGAATTTTCTGTTCGCTAGCCAGGACGAAGATTCACTTCTCAAGACAATAGATTTTGGGCTTTCCGTATTCTTCCAACCGGGTATATTCATAACTAGACTCTGAGGTGGTTTATAAACGGTATTGCTTCATGTATACTTAAGATTAGTATTACAGCGTAGCATTGGTCTGAGTCACAATTATTTAGGACGCGGACTGTTACATATAGCGTCTGTTTCTCATATCTGCTGACTTCGATGATCCATGTTTCTAGACTCAACACATGTCGCTGTTGAGTAGGAAATGATTAGCTGTTTCATGAAACTAAATTTTCTGTGTATTGATCTAGCCTTAGTTCTTTGAGTAACTATGAACAAAATTATACTGGTAGAAAGAGAATTGATGACCTGCTAACTATGTGGGTTAGATATCAAATGTGTGAGCACAATGCAGGGTTCGTTCACTCATGTTGCAGACAACAATTGTGATTAATAACATTTCAATAATCTTATCCCTGAATCTTAAAAGCTATTGTCTTTAAGCTTGTTGAAACTTCAGCGCTTGCAGTTTACTGGGCTTATTACAAATTGGGAAAAAATATTTATCCTTTCAGGTCAAACATTCACTGATGTAGTTGGCAGCCCATACTATGTGGCCCCTGAAGTTCTGCTGAAGCACTATGGTCAAGAATGTGATGTTTGGAGTGTTGGGGTAATCATTTATATATTACTATGTGGAGTTCCGCCATTTTGGGATGGTAAGAAGGATGTACCATCTGACTTTGTCGTGTTAATTCCTTTGCAATATCTATTTGTGTTTGAGGTGTATATTAATTGCATGAAAATTTCTGAAATCTTTTGTACTGGATCAAGAGACCGAAGAAGGAATTTTTGAGCAAGTTTTGCGAGGAGAACTTGACTTTATCTCTGAACCATGGCCTAGCATATGTGAGAGTACAAAGGATCTTGTCCGTAGAATGCTAATAGGGGACCCTAAAAAGAGGATGACAGCACATGAAGTTCTCTGTACGTATGCATGTTGTTCTGTTACATGATTAGTCTTAGTGTGTAAGACATTGGAAAGTTTACACTCTCCCCTCGTTTAATTTCATGTCATGTGTAAGACATTCTTATAATGCTGGATATCTTGATTTAACGACCTTATATGAAAGTCTATCTTGTTAGCTAACTACTTACCACAATCTCTAAAAGGTGTGCTTATGCTGTCTGCAACATATTCTGACTTTTTTAGTAAAACAGATTCTGACCTTTTGTTCTAGCTGTTTGTTTGGGGGAAAAAAAACATATTTCTCTTTGAATTTGGCATTTAATACAATTTTCAGCTACATAGAATGTGAAATATATTGGCATTTGGCCAATTCAATTAAGTATAGAGGAAAACATAATTAGTGAACCCTGTTTTCTTCGTGGTCTTTAACGAACCTGATGTTAAATCTAAGCTTTCATCTTAGTTATGTCAATTGATCTGTGATGTGATTGTTCTTAATAAATACCATATATGGAGGTCTATTAAGATTATCTTCAAATATTCAAGTCCATTAGGAGGAGCTCTTGATGTGCAGGCCACCCTTGGGTTCAGGTAGATGGTGTTGCTCCTGACAAACCTCTTGATTCTGCTGTCTTGTCTCGTTTGGAGAAATTTTCTGCTTTGAACAAGCTTAAGAAGATGGCTATTCGAGTGAGTACTCACCATCTAGATTAAAATTCCAACTTGGAAGTTATGAGTATCTAACATGCTCGCTGTGCTGTTGTTCTGTGTGTGCACCCAGAAAGATTTCTCTGTGTCACAAATTACAAGCATAACTCTTAGATTAAGACGCTAGCAGTATATTGTTGCTTTTTTTTTCAGAATCTACTGGGGAAAAAAATCAACAATGGTGTATTTTTAAATGGAAAAATTTATGCAACAAATTATTTATTCGAGTAATATTGTATTTGTATATAAACTGGGTTAGAGTTTGTTCTGAACGACTACTTCATGTTGTCACTTCCGTCATCTGGTTTGATTCACTTTATTGTCCTTTGGAAGGTAATTGCCGAAAGTCTGTCTGAGGAGGAAATTGGAGGGCTGAAAGAAATGTTCAAGATGATAGACGCAGATAATAGTGGACACATTTCTCTAGAGGAACTGAAAAATGGATTGGAGAGCGGGTGCCAATCTCCAGGAACCTGAAATTGTTAGCTTAATGCAAGCGGTAAGTGTCTGCATGTTATATGCACTGTAAAAGGAGGATGCTGTCTTCTTCTTACTGATATGTGCTAGGAAGTATATGAAAGGAGAACATATTCTTCCTCTTCCTGTTCTTAGTTTGGTTCTCATTCTGTAGAATTATAATATCTCTCTTCCTTGAGTCCTGGTATTGTTGTGACGTGACCCTGCCTTAAACCACCTATGGACCATTGAGTTCAGTGGGATGAAATTATGCATAATTGTGTTCAACTGAAGGATTGGTCATGCGTTCCATCTGTTTAACCTTGTGGCTTTTGTTGTTTAAAATGCAGGCGGACATTGATGATAGTGGCACCATCGACTATGGTGAATTCATAGCAGCCATGCTTCATATGAACAAGGTTCATAGGGAGGAGCATCTATTTGCAGCTTTCAACTACTTTGACAAAGATGGCAGTGGGTTCATTACACGAGATGAACTTGAACACGCCTGCGAACAGTTTGGTCTGCAAGATGTTCAGCTAGATGACATGATAAAAGAAATTGACCGGGATAATGTAATTCATTCTGTTTTTTTAATAAGCATAATTTATTCTGTTTATGCTACATAAATAGAGGGTCCTCTGTATTTATTGTATATCTCTGGCTTTGCAATTTTATGTCTCTCTTACAATGCACGTATACTATATGCATGTCATTTCTCTGAAAAAGTGATGTCACGTTGAATAGTTAAAAGTGTTCATATGCTGTGTTATTAGATAACTTTGATCCTATGCTTTATAAATTGACGAACTTATTTTTTCCTTCTTGTTTTCCCTTCCTTTCTCTGAAGAAGTGAGAAACTTTATGCATGCCATTTCTTTTTCCCTTCATTTTTTTGGGCAACAATGTAACCTGTATATTATGCTCATTTCAGGATGGACGAATTGATTACAGTGAGTTTGTTGCAATGATGGAAGACGCTGGTATTGGCAAAAAGGGACTAGAAAATACAATGAGCAGAATTGCGGGTGCTTTCAAGCCTTAGTGAACTCTTGGCAAATAAGGGATTTATTGCACAACATTGGGCTGGCATCGTATCTTGCACACGGCAGAGGATAGGATTTTGTTCAAGCTTTTGGGTTTGTTTGGATTGAAAAGCACGGAGGATAGGAAAAAGGAAAATGTTTTAATTCACACATATTTCACTTGATTTAAGTGCAAATAAAACCTTTCTCTAAAGACCTCCTAAGTTTTTTCACTCTTCTCAATCCGAACCTGCTCATGGACAAAAGGATTGGACCATTGAATAGCCATCTTGCAACACAAACAGCGTGCATGAGTGCACTGTATCATATTGTATCTTCTCATGTATACACACCCCTGAGTACCTTTTGTTCCCCCCCCCCCTTTTTTTTAATTTTTTGTTGTTGTGAATCTCCATTTTTGCTGATAATGAAGTCCAACTAGTGTGATAAGATTGCATATAGTGTTGAAATGAAATGCCAGAATTTTGTGGTCACAGAAATAACCGACCGTGACCTTGTGAGGATAAGGTTACTAGTAGTATTTTGGAAATCTGTATTTTTTGACATTTTACTTCAGATCTGTCAATATACGATATTTATTGCTCCGATCTGGACCTTCACTTTGTCCCCTTCTGGCTTAGGCGTCACCTTCTTAGCTTCTCAACAAGCATCATCATCTTAGTTATCCCTGCCCATTGCCTTAATTAACTATACGGCTAATTATGTCCTGAATTCTGTCATCTAAAACACTAACCACAAATAAAGTTCCCCAAATCTGATTTCACATTCGCTAAAGCCAACTCGTCATTTCCTCCTCCTAAGCACGGTTTTAGATGACAGAATCGAAGCTTTTTCCGGTTGGGACTGTGAGAACTGAGAAGAATTCTTTGTCTTGAGGATTCAGACCCAGCGAAGAACAGAGGAAAAGAATTCATGGGTGGCTGTGGGGAGACTCAGAGATCGTGTCTGCCATGGATCGCCACCATCATCGCGAAGAAACGCCGCCCCCCAATAACTCGAAGTCGATCAATGGCGGCTGCCATGTATGCTATCTAGATACTGTTCTTCAACCAATGGCGGCTCAATATGGCAACATTTTACAACTTTAAGATTGACATTACTCCCCTTAAGAGCTTAGAATTCCAAATTATCCTCTATGAGCAGTTGAACAATAAAAATGTCCTTTCTAAATCTTGTTTTTATTATTCATTTAGTAATATTTTTTTACGTCAAATTCATTTAGAAAACTTGAATCATATATGGAAGTTTTGAAATTCACTTAGCAATTCCTTTCATTTACAAAGCTCTAATTAATCACGAAACTAGAACGCACTATTTATATATATACTCCTGTCCTTATAGCCGGTTTTTAACTTCTTTTCACATATAAAAAATAAAATTAAGTTATTAAATTTATCTTAAAAATAATAAATTAAAAAGAAGTTCCACAAGTCTCATTAACAAAATACTAAATATCAATTAATAATGATGATAAGATAAGGAAAACCTTATTAATAAGGCTGTCAGTGCTTTATAAAATTAAAAAAGTATCCTTTAATTAGTGTTTTATAAGAAGGATAAAATGGAGTATCGGGTTTATGCGTGTGCTAGACTGATTTAACTTCACGGCAAATATGTCTAATGTAAGGTTTAGTTAAACAAGAAAAACTAAATCGTGCTTTGGAATTTTCAAGAGGCCAGGCCGAAAGTGTGGGCGGCGCCCCGGTGGATCCAAGTAAGACGGTATAAACACATAGAAGCAAAATGGATTAACAACAACCCTTTGTTTAGTTGGTTTGAGAATTAAACACCTCGATATCGTTTAAACGATATCCCGAATTTGATATATGTAAAAAAAATTTATTAGGAGACTCACTTACTATAACCAGATACGCGATACGGGTTAGATCCGGATATAGTAAGGGAAAAATTCTAGTAAACTGGGTAGGTAACAAAAAAAAACCCTTTGTTTAGTTGGTGAGTAGACATGTGATTATTTAGAGTATATTTGATTTTTAGAAAGTATTATTTTATTATAAATCTAGTTATGACATTTAGGAATACATCTTAACTTTTAGATGTTTAAGTTTATATTTAAAAGTGATTGATAATTCGCCCTATCTAATATTAATATCGTTTAAAAAAAAAAGATTTTCCTTTGATTAAACTAACTCAAGTTTTTTAAAAAAAAATTGTATAAAAAAAATAGATGAACAACGGCCCAATGGTTAGCACGTGTCAGATGATGTGCGGTGCTAGTCACGGGCCACCAAGAAGCCGAAGAAAGATGTAAACGGCCCACAATGGATTCTTGAAGGTACACGTGGCAAGGAAGTATGACTCGGCTCCGCATCATGTTCCCCACTTGCCAATGATGAACCATTTATGTTTACTAGTAAAAGTTAAATTTTATAAAATATTATTTTATTATAATTTTAAATGTGATATTTAGAGAGGTATTCTAATTTTTTAATATTTAAATTTATACTTGAGGGTAATAGACGACTCGTCCTACTCGATATTAGTATCGTCTAAGAGAAAAAAATTTTACCCTACCTTTAAATTATGAGTGAGTCTAACCTCTTTTTAAAAATTTATATAAAAAAAAACTTGCCAATGATGAATATATTTAATAATTTATATAATCACTAGGCCTCGTAATTTTTCTGGCCATATATTGTGTCGCTTGCGTAAGTCTTACCTGAAACATAAAAGACACATGTCCTTTTTTTACATTATTATAATTCATTCAAAAAAATAATATCCACGTGTATCATTTTGTATCAATGAATTCTAAATTCATCATGTTTAAAGCTATATTGTGAATTAGTGGTCAACATGATGATTAATTGAAATGAAATAAATTAATCAATAATAATCCACTAGAGGAGAGCCACCATTATCCTCCGAACTAGGTTATGGTACTCATCAAAAGTGATAATTACTAAAATTTAGGCAGTTTAGATTTTAATTTTTATTTTTTAAAATTATTATAATATATGCATAATTTAAAAAAGATAATATTTTCATTATAATTTTTTTATAAAAAATATATTTTATTTTAAAATTATAATTTAAACCGTTAAAATGTGTTTAAAGAATTGGTTATCTCATGCATGGGCACTCCACGTGTCACAGTCACAGTCACAGTCACGTGACTTTCCCTCCCAGCCAGGGAACCGCCCCGCGGCCATGCCTCCAATTTTGTTGTTGTTATTTTTTTTTGCCCACCCGTTCAACGAAGTTTTACCTCGACTATATCCGGATCCGACCCGCGTCGCGCACCTGGCTATGTTGGGTGAGTCTCCCAACGGGAATTTTTTGTATTGGCCAAGGCTCGAACTCGAGACCTCGCTTAAGCGATACTGAGCCGTTTACCACTCGGACCAAATCCAGTTGGTTTGTTGTTGTTGTTGTTGTGGTTGCAGAGAGGAAAAACGGGGGCCCTTAGATCCATCAGCGCTCCGACATTTTATTGCTCCATCCTTAATATACTTAATTGATGTAACTTTCATGTCGTTGATCTTTTCATAAATGGGATTCCTACAATTTCTCTGAAAAACATACATGGTTGTTGAGATTAAGGTTTAATGTGTCTATATACAGTGAGGAGGAAATATGACAATGAATGGGAAGAGCCTAAAGGAGGAGCGACAAGGTGTGGAAGAAGAAGGACCAACTTCTTGTACACCACAAAAACACCTCCCTTTGTCAAAGCACTCTCCTTGTCCTTTTTCTTAGTGGAATAATGTCTTCCCCATTAATATTATTGCGCCACATACCCTAATCGTAAGCCATAATTTAGGGAATATATACAACTTCTTGTGCCCCCCAAACACAAGTTTAGCAGATCATTTTCCCTCTTATACTTCTTCTGAAATGATATATGTAGTTAGAGAAAATGTCGTATTTGTAAGTATTATTAAAAAAATTAATACTCATAATTAAGAAATAATGTACTTATTTATTTAGAGTGCAGTGAAAATAGGAGCACGCACGTGAGTTCTTATTCTATAAACAGCTAGCCAGAGAGATTGGTGCCTTGAGTGATTATACGCACTTAATTAACAAGGGCAACGGCTGTGGATGTTCCAATTGATATATACTTAATTAAATAAAATCTCTATAACACAAAACCAAAGATATTCTCTGATGATGGCCATGTAATACATGGATATTTATTAGTGTTATCACTCCGAAACCTAAAACCATGGCCTTACCTATCCCTAATAATATGCAACACGCCTTTCATGAAAGCTTCAGAGAGAATCCCTCATAACCACGCATTGTGTTGAGCTTAACTGATGAGAAAGGGATACGCAGAAAGGACAAGACAATAAAGGAACAAGTTGACACACACAGGAGTTTGTCAATTTGCAGTAACAATATGAATAATTGAATTCAAAGTACTTACCCAAATGGTATAGCAACCACGAAATGTCACAAATGTAACTGAGAAAGAAAAGCAGATGCATACACATCTTCTTGGACGCAAGAATCCAAGAACCCTAGCTTCCCTCTGGTGCCTCGGATGGAAACAAAAACCTTAAGAAGCTAAGGTCCCTCCAATTAACACGGCGAGGTCGTCATCTTCTTCATGGTTCGTTTTTGTCTGCATCTGAGCTACTTGTTAACAAGCCACCCCCATGCATGCACATAAGGTTAAAACCACTTATTAACTTATTAGTACCAAAAGTACGCGGGCATGCATGCCAATAATAATAATATCAATCATACAACTCCTCCCTCGTCGTCGGTGAGGAAAAGCATATGGAAAATGATAAATGAGGAACACGTGTACGGCAGAGATGGGAGGCGAAATGAATGAGGGTGAGGGTGATCAATGTACATTATATCAATCTCTACGAAATCAACAGGTGAGGTACTTATCAAGAATTTAATTATATGGGGTTCATATTTGCTAGCTGTGACAGCAACAAGGGCATTCTAGTAACTGTGCATGGTTGGGGGCTCTTAATTAATTTCTTTATATAAGAGGGTTGAGTGCTTGTGAGTCATGAATGTGGTGCGCAGTGCACAGGATTGAGCAAAAACCGGTTCATTTAATTTATTAGCTCCTTATATTATAATGGAGTAGGGAACAACGTTCCCATTCCGTATAGGATCTCTCTCTAAAGTTAAAAGCAGCTATTTCTCTGTCGTTCTTCAGGCCTCGCCTTCTTCTACTTCTCACCACTTTATTTTTCTCCAGAAACGGTATGGCTAAACTCAACTATCTATCCTCTTGTACTACTTGCTGTTCCACCATATATATATATTCAAAAGTCTCTTAAAAATTGTTATCGTCTTTCATGCATGGCCACCAATAATATTCAGTAGCAGCAGAGAGATCGTTATATCATGTATTGGATATCTCTGCTGGCTCCCACTGTGTCAGAAATATTATCTTCTACTGCTTGTTATTATTATAGATCCTCAATCTTGTTCCATCCTTTTGTTTTGCTTTCTGTAAAGAGCCCCGGCTGGAAACAAAAGCTTTATATCAGAGATGGCAGTTTCCGGTATGGACTTATTTGCAATAAATTAAACTAGGGATCAATCAAGTCAGATAACCGTACTCTGCAGTGGATGATACGACAATCAAAATGATATCGAGAGTAATATCAAACCATTTAACAAATGCATTATTCCTTGTACTTGTAACTCAAGTGCTGAGCACTAAAAATAATGCAGTATTTAATTTCCCTCTTAATGAATTAATGGTTTTTGCTCAACTTAATTTAATGATGGGACCCATATTTTTGTGTGATCGATCGGTCAGAAATGGAGAAGAAGAATTCGAGTGGGTTGGCGAGGACGAAATCGGAGCAGTTAGTGGAGACGGTGGTTGCAGAGCTGAAGTCGGCGCCGTCGAGCGAGTCGATAAACTTGATAATGGATAGTGGGGGAAGCGGAGGAACACTGTCGAGGAAGTCGAGTAGGAGGATGTCGCCGGGAGGGAAAAACAGCCACATAAGGAAGAGTAGGAGTGCTCAGATAAAGGTGGATTTGGACGAAGTAGGCAGCGGCGCCGCCCTGAGCCGAGCTTCCAGCGCCAGCTTGGGCCTCTCCTTCTCCTTCACCGGCTTCACGCTTACTCCTGATGAAATCGCTGACTCTAGGCCCTTCAGGGACCAAGACATTCGTAAGTTCCTTTCTTTCTTCACTCTCCTTTTTCAATTTTTCTAACCATTATTACATAAACCTCAGTCCATTATTATAATTATCTCCATTTTCTTGTGGTGGCCTTCAAAACTTGAAAAAAAAATAATAAAAAAAACAAAAGAAAAGAAAGAAAGCTACTCTAGAGATATGAATGTTTTCTTGATTATTATACATGATCCAAATACCAAATTATATACAGTATAATTTATATTCAATTTTATTATATATATTCATATTAATAATATTGATACGAAAAGGTACTGATTTTACGGAATTAGTTGCCTATAGTAAGTATATATATAATACGGGTGCGGAGGTCCCGTTCTTAGGTGTAAGGTTTGCTTATGCTGCACATAGGCTCTTTAGTTATTATCATACACAAGTTCTAATTTTTATTTGTCTTCTATTATAATTCTTTTGTCGGTAGAATCAGGCCACATTATTTTATATATTATAAAATATAATACTTTGAGTCTTTAATATATAATATATTTAATTAATTTAATTAGATTAAAAAAATTAATTAATATGATATATTTTTAAAAATATTTTAATTATTTTTATTAATTTTTTCTATTTTTTTGCACTTAATTATTATTGAGGAATAAAAATAAATATAATTTTAAAAAAATTATAAATATAAAAAATAATTCTTATATTTATAGTTAAGATCAATTTTTTAATTAGATTGAAAGTATAACTTATTTATTAAATTTCATGTATTATATGAAGTCTTGCAAATAAGTCACACTATTAATAACATATTATGAACTATTATATGATTATTTGATTAGATTAAATTTAAATATTATTGGCTATAAATGGAGATAATTATCTTAAAAAATATTTTTTATGTTCACGCGAACTCCTTGTTAAGGGTGGATACTTTTAGTTTATCCATATTTTTTCTCAACGTATTCTCTACTTTTAATTTTGTGAATAAAGAAGATGCAAAGACTACATATTTTTGGGACATAAATAATTAGAAATTATTTTTTTATAACAAAATAAAAAAGACGTGAGCACAGGATAGTCCGAAGCAGAATAGTTGACCAAAAGAAAGAAATGGTCCGAAGAAGAATAGAAATGCACGATTGGGGGGTCAAAAAGCAAGTGAATCAGGTAGTTGCCAGTGCAAAAAGGACCAGAACAGTACTTCATGCACACCAACTTGCAGCGATCAATTAAAACCATTGAGATCATTCACCAATATTCGCATTAAATCTTGCTGCTTTTTTTTTTTTTGTTACAATAGAGGGCTTAATGCCCAAATCATATAGACTTAAATAATAAGGGATTAAATCTAAGTAGTCATTAATAATAAGGGATGCCAAATATAAAAGATAAGAATATAATATTAATATAAAAATTAATCTGTTAGAGCATTCGTTAATTTATTTTATTATTTAGGAATATGTAGAATCTTTAATTTCTATACTAAATCTAGAAGTATTTATATTTGTGACACCAAGAGGCTATATATATTAAAACTCTAATTAGATAATATTCATACAACATTCTTAATATTTATTTCTAGAATAATTTTTTTAAATCCTAAGTCCTAAATAAGTTTAAGACATTTGTAAATAGTTTATTATTCTGTTTCTAACACTTCACAAATACTTAGGTTACTCAAACTCAACAACCTAAGTGTTAAAATAATTTTTAATAATTCTATCACACCTTATTTTATTATGATAAGCTATAACAGCCTATTAACATTTAACTTTAGCCATCCCCGTTACAGCTTAAATCTTGCTGCTGCTTTAGTGAGAGAGAGAGAGAGAGAGGCGTGATTATCTGAACTCTTTGCTTGGCTTTGAAATGGGAATTGGAATGACCTCTCCTCTTAAACTTGTTTCCATCTCCGGATTGTAAAGATAGCGACCTTGTCAAATATTGGACCGTATTATATCGAAACATGTTCTCTTCTGTTCTATCATTTTCCTCTCACAAGCAACAAGTTGCCCTCTGCACCAAGAAAATAAAAACCATCAACTTTCGCTATTCCTCGTCTTCTTCGACTACTGCCTCCTTTGACTTTTCAGACTTCCGTTTTCAATCTACTTCACAAAACCCTCCTATGTACCTGAGGTGGATCATCTTCAAGTATAGGATTTTACTGCGATGCGTGCAGTAATTATATCAGAAAAGTTTCCCTGTTCAAATCACAATACAACAACAGATATCTAGATCAAAATAATTAAGGGAAATTAATGTCGATCCGAGCCCTCTTGTTACCATTATTATTGATTGGAGCTGTCCCCTCTGTTCTCCTGTTTTTCTTATATTTTTCGTGGCTCTACTCCTATTTTCTGGGAGAGCATTTTGTCTCACTGATAGGCCCCTCATTAAAGTTAAACTTGACTTTCTCATCGCTCTGTTAGTTAGCATAAGTTACTCTCACTGTCTTGTCTCTTCGGTCAGTGTCTGTCTCCCTTTGGACTTTTCGTTAGTCCACATGCATCGAGCATATTGGACTTGTAGGGAATCACACAGCGCATTGATGTTATGAGAAATGGGAGAAGCCCATGATGAAACTCCTTTATGAGCCGCTTTCATGATCTCACTGATCTTTTTTTCCCGCTAATTAAGGAGAACACAACCACATGTTTCATTAACCATACTTACAACACGTATAATGTGTACACCTACACTGTACTGAGCAAAACTGGTAGCTTCCTCGAATAGAACTCAAGGCTCCAGCTGAAGGATCTTTTTCCCTTCTTGTGTTGTTTAAAAAGGATTGCATATGTATATTGCAGCGGAGGATATTGAAGCTGGAACTTGCCACTTCAAGTTTCAAACGGAACCCACTTTGCCTATTTTCCTCAAGGTAAGCTTCTCTTCTCCTCCATTAATTTCCACGTCTGCACCTATATAACTCCCTGCCAGGTGTTCATCAAGGCTTCCATAGCGCGTAAGATTTGATGTGTTATGCTCTGTATTTGGGCAGGAAATTAACAGTGAATATAGTTAGCATATAGCAGGGCAGAGAAGTACGAGCACACACATTAGTTTCTTGCATACCTCAAAGATCTAGGTTCGGGTTTGAAACCCAGCTGGTTTTGGAACTGCAAAACATGGTGTAGTATATGCATAGTTAGTTAACAAGAAAATTAAAGATGTCTTGGTGCATTGAGCTCAACTTTGATGCTTAATTCAACCAACTGAATTCTTGTGTGGTAATGTGCAGTTCAAGGATGTGAGCTACAAGGTGGTGATCAAGGGCATGACAACAAGTGAGGAGAAGGATATCTTAAATGGGATTACTGGTTGCGTGAATCCAGGCGAAGTTTTGGCACTGATGGGACCCTCAGGGAGTGGAAAGACTACCCTTTTGAATCTTCTAGGAGGCCGGTTGATTCAGTCCACTGCTGGTGGTTCTATCACTTACAATGACCAGCCATATAGCAAATATCTCAAAAGCAAGATAGGATTTGTGACTCAAGATGATGTTCTGTTTCCTCACCTTACTGTGAAAGAAACACTTACATACGCAGCCCGTCTACGACTCCCCGATACATTCACAAAGGACCAGAAGGAAAAACGAGCCTTCGATGTCATCTATGAACTTGGCTTGGAAAGGTAATATTTCCCATGAAATGCATAGTAATATATATATATAATATTATGGGTTGTGATGGATGATGTTCTTATTTCGTGTAACTTAGGTGCAAAGACACTATGATCGGTGGCTCCTTTGTTCGGGGGGTATCTGGAGGAGAGAGGAAAAGAGTTTGCATCGGTAATGAGATTATAATCAATCCTTCGCTTCTCTTTCTGGATGAACCAACTTCTGGTTTGGATTCTACAACAGCCTTAAAGATCGTTCAGATGCTACAAGACATAGCAGAGGTATATACTATTTATTATTCTAATCCTTTCTCTTCAGGATCAATGAAATTTCATGGCAACCTATCAATAAAAATACTTCAATTTGATGGCAGGCTGGTAAAACAGTGGTGACGACAATTCATCAACCATCAAGCAGACTATTTCACAAATTTGATAAGTTGATCCTACTGGGAAAAGGAAGCTTGCTTTACTTTGGCAAAGCATCTGAAGCAATGCCTTATTTCCAATCTATAGGATGCTCCCCTCTTATTGCCATGAACCCAGCAGAGTTTTTGCTAGACCTCGCAAATGGAAACATAAATGATGTTTCTGTGCCATCTGAGTTACAGGATAAAGTGCAGATGGGAAATGCAGTAGTTAGAACAAAGAATGGGAAACCATCACCAGCAATGGTACAAGAGGTAAGTTATCATTTCATTAGGAAGGAAAACTTGAGACTACAGATTTTCCATTTGATTCTAAATAATTTAACAATGCAAAGCAGTATCTAGCGGAAGCATACGAGATTCGAGTTTCTGAAACAGAGAAGAGAAAGCTAATGGTGCCCATCCCACTTGATGAATCACTGAAGTCTAAGGTTTGTTCTCCTAAAAGACAGTGGGGTGCAAGGTGGTGTGAGCAGTATTCCATACTGTTCTGCAGAGGAATAAAAGAACGGAGGCATGACTATTTCAGCTGGTTAAGAATCACCCAAGTTCTCTCTACTGCAGTCATCTTAGGATTACTTTGGTGGCAATCAGATGCTAACAACCCAAAAGGTCTTCAAGACCAGGTAAACACATACATGAATCTTCTTACCTTACAGTAGTACAAGATGGATAATTTTTCCCCTCTCTAAAACCTTGACTTCTCTGCATTTACAGGCAGGGTTACTTTTCTTCATAGCGGTGTTCTGGGGATTCTTTCCGGTGTTCACGGCAATATTCACATTTCCTCAAGAGAGAGCAATGTTGGCAAAGGAGAGAGCAGTTGACATGTACAGGCTAAGTGCATATTTTGTGGCTAGGACTACAAGCGATGTTCCATTGGACTTAATACTACCAGTTCTGTTCCTGCTGGTTGTCTATTTCATGGCCGGTCTGAGACTAAGTGCCGACTCCTTTTTCTACAGCATTCTCACCGTCTTCCTCTGCATCCTGGCAGCTCAGGTACACATTTATTCAAATACATAGAGTGCAACGCTATAACCAAAATAACCTCAGATTCTAACCATGGCTAACGGCAAAGCAGGGACTTGGACTCGCTATTGGGGCGACACTAATGGACTTGAAGAAAGCAACAACTCTAGCTTCCGTGACTGTAATGACCTTCATGCTGGCCGGAGGATTTTTCGTAAGCCCTTTTTCTGTTTTATTTCTCTTGGGTCTCAAAATCTTCAATTCATTTGATTAACCCATTTACGTGCTCTAAAATTTGGCAGGAAGTACCGAAATTCATATCGTGGATTCGGTACATTTCATTTAACTACCACACATACAAACTTCTATTGAAAGTGCAATATGGAGGGCTCTCGCGATACAAAAATGGGATGAGAATTGACGATGGTTGGACAGAGGTTGGAGCTCTGATAGCAATGGTTTTTGGTTATCGGTTATTAGCGTACCTTTCGTTGAGGCGGATGAAGCTTCCATGCGGATATTAGAAGGAAGGTTATAGATTGAGTTGCTAGGATTTTCATCAAATAGAGCGTCAATGAAGCTTCTGCTCTTTAACTTTCTCTACATAATATTTTGCTGAAACTTGAAATCCCAAAATAGCAATTTAGATCGATGTTAGAGGCTGCGAAATTTCAGACAAGCTTTTGTTTCGTCCATGCCTTTGTCTCTGTACATATCTGTACCCATATCACACCTAATAAACCAACGTATTGAACTTATAAGTTGAAGTTAATGAAACTCACAAGTTTTATACTTTATTTCCCTGCTTGCATTTATAAAATTTATATATTATTTCTATGTCTTGCCACTTTATATTTAACATAAGATGGGATTTAGTTATAAGATTACGCCTATATCAAGTATTTTGTATTTTGAGAATGAATGAGAATATCCTCCCTCTGTTTCTCTCCACCCCTTCTGGTTTCTATAATTCTTCTTTATTCTTGTCGAGTATCGTATACATTTTTTATTTTCATAAAAAAATAAACTTGTCAAGTAAAGTGGCAATTGTCTTTTTGAGTCAACTGAAGATTCTGGTTTAGGCCTGAACTTGAACTTGCCCCTAGATGCAAAACGACATTTTCCTAATTCACCTTATAAAGTCCCACCCCCTAAATAAAAATAGAAGTGATAGGATTGAATAGTTTTAATTTGATTTATAATGATTTAATTTTATAATCACGATATTCCTCTATCACATTTTTTGGAGATATCATCCTCTCCCTCAACAAAAAAAGAGAAGTGATAGTAACGGATATGCGGTTGTATGAGTTGGCCAGTCCTGCCAAACCTCAAAGGAATATGCTACTACTCATGGCAGTTACCCGTTATTTAATACCTAAAATGCAAATTATTTAATGATTCCATTGTTTTTTTTTTGGATCAACATTTAACATACCATCTCTGTTTAGGATCAGGGGGGAATTTTCAGTTTTGGCCTTAATATATTTAGTTATTTAATATTTTTCATAATTATGCGTGCTTGTCTTGTCTTTTCTCTCATGAAAGAATCGCCAACGAATTTGGATCCGATTCTTCGTCCTCGCTCGCTCGATCACTACCCATTCATCTTCCGCCTCTCAATTACCTTCTGCCAATCCTTCTCGCCTTCCCAAACATCTGAACCACTTGCAGGTAATCCTATCCCAATCCCACTTACTAGTCTACAAACGCTATTTTCTTCTGTCTTGTGATTGAATTCATGCCATTCTTGTCGATTTTCTGTAGAATTTGGAATTTGAGTTCGATCGATTCCACTAGTTTGGCGATTTATTTTGTTGTCAGTTTCTCTTTACATGCACCTAGGTAGAACCGGAAGTCCTAGGAGTGAATCTGGCTTCCGAAAGTCGACGATGACTTTCTCTTGGACAATTAGAATCCTCTCCGAGGCGAACGAATTTACTTACATAGGTTTTACTGGAGTCGATGCAGTTTATGAGATTCATTCTCTGTTATAGAAATGAGTTCCTTGTAGCTTATTAGTGTCTTAGCGACGCTCTTATGTTTTTTCACTAGCTTCGAGAAGTTACATTGGTGATAGAACTTTTTTATTATTTGTGGAAGGGGTTAAGGGTTTTGCTAATTTTGCTTCTAAAGGAAGTTCTGACTTTTTGTCTAATACTGATGAACCTGCAATTTTCCACGCTAAATATTCAACATTCTCTTTAATCTTATCCTCTGTCGGGATATAGAGAATACCAGATAAATTATCTTTTGCAGGGAAAAATCAAAGAAAGAAAGAAAACCCATTATCCTTCTCTAATTCAAAACTGAAAACGAAGATGTTTGTTACCATTTGCATATATATGGTGCTTATACCATGCCAGATAACTAACCATCACAAGAGTTGAAGTTACGCATAAAAATAGCGGGAAATAAAAGCTTATGAATGTGCCTATTGACATAGGCACAAAATAAGACGCTTATAGAATCTTGCATGCAGTTACTTTGTTGTTTTTTTAGCAATTTTGGGTGCTTGTTTACTTTCACTTGAATAATGAGGCTGTTTATTCTTGCAGGATCAAATTGGGGATTGATTGATCAACATGGATAGGCTAAAGTCTTCTGCACGTCTCATGATTGTCTCAGATCTTGATCACACAATGGTATGTTTTATATTTGTCCGCCTTTGCAGCTCTGATGCTTTATCATGTTTCTAATGGAGAGTATGATCTACTTGTAGGTTGATCACCATGATGCTGAGAACCTTTCCCTCCTCCGCTTTAATGCCCTTTGGGAAGCCTGTTATCGTCATGATTCTTTGCTAGTTTTCTCAACTGGAAGGTCACCTACGCTTTACAAACAATTAAGGAAGGAGAAACCCATGATAACTCCTGATATAACCATAATGTCTGTGGGAACTGAGATAACTTATGGCAAATCAATGGTGCCAGATGACGGATGGGAAGAATTTTTGAATCGGAAATGGGACAGGAATATTGTCATTGAGGAAGCAAGCAAATTTTCCGAACTTACTCGTCAGGTATAATATATAGCTGATCACAGTGATTGATTGGTTGTTGTCTGTGATTCAGCTGTTGATATTTGGTATGACTTGTTAGATCCCCCTGCAAAACTGATTTGCATAGTATCATTAAATGAATTGATAATTAGTGGAGGTCCTATCTGAAATAATTGGTATTGCAGGCAGAATCGGAGCAGCGACCCCACAAAGTAAGCTTTTATATCAAGAAAGATAAGGCTCAAAATGTGATAGAAGCTCTTTCTGAGACATTTCGAAAGCGTGGGGTAAAGATATAACTCCTTTCTTACAAATGTTTTCTTCACCAGTACAGAAATCCTCATTTCTCTTCAACTAATTTTTGTATCCGTTGTATCAGCACTGAACTAACAATTGGTTTTTCTGATATTATAAATTAAATAGTTTTCTAATGGTGCTTCACATTTTGGCAGTTGGATGTTAAAATAATATATAGTGGAGGAATTGATTTGGACATATTACCACAAGGCGCTGGCAAAGGTCAAGCTCTTGCATATCTGCTAAAGAAATTTGAGACTGAGGGAAAGCGTCCCGTTAATACACTTGTCTGTGGTGACTCTGGAAATGATGCCGAGTTATTCAGCATTCCAGGAGTCTATGGTGTCATGGTTGGTGGTTCATTTTGTTTATTGCCATAATTTTCCTAATGATGTTAGTTTGGATTTGTCAGCGACAAATATCTTTTGCTAACTTAATCCATTTTCATTCATTATGTAGGTGAGCAATGCCCAAGAAGAGTTATTGCAGTGGTATGCCAAAAATGTCAAAGACAACCCCAAGATCATCCATGCCACAGAGCGATGTGCATCTGGGATTATACAAGCCATTGGTCACTTCAAGTTAGGCACAAACCTGACTCCAAGAGATGTTCCAGACGTTGCAAAAGATGTTGAAAATGCATCTCCAGGACATGAAATAGTAAAAGTTAATTTGTTAAGCGAAAAGTGGAGGCGTGCTGAAGTTGAGAGTTCTGAGCAATTCCTTGCAGATCTAGAAGCAGTTTATGTGTGTCTGCTATCCCATCCCGCAAAAATTATTAATGCTGTCAATTAACGCATCTTGTCCATTTTAATTACTTCTCAATTGTCTCTTGTTTTATTGCTCAAGTGTTATAATATTCCACTAATTTACTTGGACGTGACATTTGTCATAGATCACCATTTAGGATTTATCTTCTTGAAATCTGTCTCAACCATTCTCTTGAAATATGCAGGATCCATCTGGCACTTTTATTCATCCCTCCGGTTCTGAGCATTGCATTGGGGAGCTTGTAAAATTTCTCGGAGAATCCTATGGGGAAAAACAGGGAAAACAATATAGGATTTGGGTGGACGGGGTATTGGCTACTCAGCTCAGTTCAGGTGCTTGGCTGGTGAAGTTTGATATGTGGGAGTCATGTGGTGAGCATTTTTTTCTTCCTCTCACGTTGCTAGATTACCATCGTCTTTGATTGCCTTCTACTTCTTACCTCAGAAAATGCTATAGTATATTATGTTTACGTGCTGTGATTCTTTATTACGTGGTATGTGCAATAATCTATCTGTCTGGAACAGTGGCTGGACATCTGTAAGATTGTTGGAAAATCTCTGTAGAAGCTCGTGTTAAATTAGATTTGTGTATATTGTCTTCAACTACTGATTTGCTGTCCTTGTAGGCGAGACGCGGCAAGGATGTGTGAACACGGTCATACTAAGGAAAAAGGTCAGTTAATGAAGTTCAAATATTAATACGTTTAGTAATTTTCATGAGGTCCCTTTATTGTTTACTGAGAAGAGTGAAATATGAGTTTCAGGATTCGGGGCGGTTCAGCTGGGTGCATGTGCATCAGACACGGTTGGAACAGCCAGGGAAAGATGCTCAATCGCTTTAGCAGGTTACTGAGGCATAATTCTAAGTTCCAGAGTGCCTTGTGATTCCTTTTGCAATAAATGTGTTTCGATGAGCTAATTTCTGAATAGTAACTCTGTCAAGACCCACCATGTGAAGATGCCTTCCGTTATATGTAATTATACTACGAAGCTCCGGATTCCGGCGCTAATCAAAGATATGATTTTGATAACTTTATCCAACTTCATTTCAGTATGATGTTCACGTGGGTAGTAATCCAACCTCTGTTTTCCCCTCGCTCTTTTTCTCGAGGGAGGGGGATTGCGGTCTGCTTAATTCATTGAATGTAGCAAGACCCTGCTGGGCATATTATTGGAACTGGAAAGGAAATGTAAATATGAATCAAAACAAGAAAAGGAATAAAGTTGGACTTTATTTTACGTTTGATATGTCCAAAAAGAATAAATTTAACTCTCATATGACTTATGTTTTGGAAGGTGTATTTCCACTCGTAAGTTAAGCATTTCCTTCTTTAAGGGAGATGATAAGAAAAGATAAAAAAATATCCTTCATTTTTAAATTTAATTTTTATATAAACTTTTTTTTAAAAAATCAAAAGATTTATGGAGTCCAAGAAGAAGAAGGGCGACTTTGTTAAATTCGTCAGTGTTGTGAACGAGAGTTTCGTAAGCATGCTATGAAGTTTGAAGCGATATTCGCAGTTCTAGATTTCGAAGCTCCTTGGCAGCAGCTACAATGGATTGACGATGGTAGACTCTGGAAATTGGCTTTGGATGTTAGTGCATTTTTTTTTGGGTGTTTTTCCTTATAAAATCCTCATTTTATTAATAAAAAAGAGATGTAAGTAATGGAAAATAAATAAGGAGAGAATAAAATAGATCTATGCATATGGGGTGTTATTAATAAAGAAATATATGCACCAAAAAGAAGTGCGACGGATCTCTTCCCCTGCATTCCACGTCAAACGGAAGAATAGAAACGATTTTATATGAAATGACTTATTTTTTTTAGTATGCTCTTGAACAGCATCCAACCTTCTTATCATCACCAAGAAATAATATAGTCATATTATTTATATATACATATAATTGTAAAAACCGATTGCTTTCAGCTGAACGTCCAACCTCATAGCCCCTTCACTTAAATTGTCCACAGATCTGACTTGCTTTCCCACCCAAATCAACTTGATTGAAATTATATTTCCTTACAAGTATTTGCTGCAAGTGTAAGTACGTACATCAGTGGTTGTCCAATCAGAACAGGGTTTTGTCTGACAGGTTATTCATTTCCAAGTTTGAAAGAAACAGAAGACACACAAGGCCCCAACTGGAGGAAGAACGAATAGTCAATGAATGAAGGGTTGGTGACAAATCACAACATGAACAGAAAAATTAAGGGGGGAAAATGAAAAATAGGGCCCAACCGGGTTCGAACCGGTGACCTCTTGATCTGCAGTCAAATGCTCTACCACTGAGCTATGGACCCTTTGCTGTTGAATGTGCTTAGTTCTTAACCTTAATTATTATTTACCATTTTATGAGACCCTAACAACCAGCCAAAGATGTCCTCAAGAATAAATAGCGAAACTGAATTTCTAATTACGAAATAAAAATCAGCACCGTAAGTTAAAATAATCTGTACGTAGTTTTGTCAATTTTGGAAAGCTTGATGAAGATATGAATGGTGGGGGCATATGGATATAGGGGATGATTTCATGTCATGTCAAATTAAAGAAACATGATGAAGGAGAGATAGACCTAAAACATATAAATTGAGTCTCTCTTATGTGGGTCCCCAGAAAAAGGAAGCTTCTTCACTATTTGAGGTGTTCTCCAATGGGTTATGTGAAGTAAAAATAGGTAAAGAAAAGCGACCGTTGGCCACAAAGAGAGGCTAATTCCGTTTCCACACGTTCCACGGATTCATAAAAACTATAAAGACTCCAACAACCACATCCACTTTTTCTTCCCTCCTCTCTTCTACCATGATTCTTCTTCCCCCCTTTTCTTCCCCTTTATCTTCCCATTTCATGCCTAACTAACTAGTATCCAAATTCAGAATCAGAGATCAAAGAAGGTGATGATGGAGAGCCCTAGCAGGTACGGGTTGTTGGCCGTGTTTTCTGTATCGGGAAGCATAGCGTTTTTGTTTCACCACCTCCATAAACGATTGGTGTCCGACTTCATGGACGAGTTTGAGTTCCAAATCTCAGCTGGTATTACCATATATTCTCTTTTTTCTTCTCTCTTTCCCGAAACATGGATTTTTGTGTGTGTTAAAATAATGTGGTGAAATCTGTGAATACAAGGTAACTGTGAGAAGGGACAGGAGGAGAAGAACAAGAAGAAGAAGACGGTGAGATTTGCAGAGGTCGAGGAGGTGAAGAGTCATAAGAGAAGAGAATCGAAGGACGTTATGCCTCCCAATGGGGCAGCTCTTTATCGAGGCATTATCAAGCATAGGTCGTCCCTCCGTTTCTGACCTTTTTTTGTTTGTTTGTTTTTGAATAACGTAGTGTGTAACCTCGTATTCTACCAAACACGAACTCTCTGTATTTCCATCATTTTATGAATCTGCAATCTTGTCTCTTTTCCCTTTTTGAAGACGCAAATTCATTTGCGCCGTTAAAATTTGATTTTAAGGATTTGGAATTACAATAGAGATATTAAATTTGAACTACATATCCATGATTCAGCCCCGTTGTATATGGATATGATCATGTTTTGGTCAATTACCTAATTCCCCGTTGCTTTTTTTTTTTTGAAATTTTTTTGAGACATGAGGAATTTTTTAATCTGGGGAACAATTCAGGTTAACTTTGATGACAAATATTCAGATTAATTCCAACAAAAAATATAATTAAAGCGAGGAGGAGGAATATATAGGACCCATATAATATAAGTAGCCCACGTATAGGGCAATACTTCTTTTCAGGCATGTTTTCTTATTTATGTATATACTTCAGATTTTGAGGAATAGAGTAACTGATTTACAATTTATGTAAAAAGCGTATGGTGTATATATATTGATGTTGTGAAATATTCACGATTTATGATGATCTCCCAGAATATAAGATTTATATGACAAAATAAATGAACATGATTGCTGGCCGATATAATTGAACAAGGCAAGATCATTGTTTTGTTTGATTCGCTGGACTTCACTGGGGGGTGCTGGGCGTGTTTTTTTTTTCTTATAACTTTATATACTCATTATACTTGTACACATATTTTGTTTGATTTAGGTCTTTATTCATTCAATAATTTAGTGTAAGCTAAGTGCCATTATAGTTTGACTTGTATAGTTGTGATCATTACAGACGTACGGTTCCCTTTTTTTAAAAAAAAAAAAAAAGATGAGTAGGGTTTTATTCATCGGCATCCCTTTCTCGAATATTTTTTTTAAGAAAAAAATAATTGTGTTTGCATTTTTTTGTGAATATTTGCATTTAATTAGTCCCAGAAAAGGTCAAGTTGAACCTCACATTCAATTCAAGCGTGCGGATCCATCGGCTTTTGATAAATTTGGCAGGCGTGAATTGATAAGAAATGAATGGGTTTGACTAGAAATGAATAAAAGAAAACTTATAAAAGCAAGCGACTCAAAAAAAATTCAGAGAACAGATTCATATAATCCAGATCTCACATGTCTTTGTTCCCCGTGCGTTATTTACCCAAATCTATGGGACAGACAAAAACAGGCACAAAAACCTGCATATTCTCGCGACCGTAAGAAAATATGTTATTACTGATTAGTGATTATTACTTTTTTTTTTAAAAAAAAACTGAATAATAGTCTCTAGGTCTCGTGAACACCAAGCAGATAGAGAGAATCTTTACTCAGCTCGTTTGTATATAGAACTCTGAGGTGGTTATAAATTTAACAGCTTTTTTTATAGGCTTTTTATTAATATTATAATAATTATTATTAAATAAGTAAGAGACTATGGAACCCAGAAAAACGCAAATTTATTTAAGCGCTGGGACGGATAGGTCAACAACGTGCGTGGCTCCCGCATTTGTTCGTCCATTAATCTACGTGCGCCCTCCCCCTATGCCTTTTAACACCCCTGCTATCACACACACACACACACACACACACATATAAACCTGTTTTCCGCTGCCAACACACATAGTGTGTGTTTGGCTTAAATCCCGGTTTTAAAAAAAACTAACCAAAAAACCCCCCCTTTTACCACAATCTTAGGGTGAGCTGATAATTAATCTAGTATTGACTCCTATTGGATATGTTCATCTAATCTTTAATATAAAAGCTAATTCACTTTTTAAATAAATTAAGAAAATGAGATAAATAAGTTAATTATAATTAATATAAAAGTTAGTTGACTAATTTAGGTAGATTAAAAAGTATATTATATGAATTCATCTTAAGAGATTATATTTAATTATAATTAACTGATTTATTTAATTTTTTTAATTCACTTAAAAAATAATTAACTCTTCTATTATAAATGAGATAGAGTATATGTTTGGGGGTAATGGATACTCTCATCGAAATTGGAGGTGACTGTATGGACAAGAAGATTGGAAAGGGGTGTCTTGGGACAATGTTGAGTCTTGACACTATGGTGTCCGGTGGCAAAAGGATCGGCAGAGGAAGCAGTGAAAAAGGGACAAGAGATGGTATATTGTGGCCACCCATACATACATTTGACCGCTAAGCATTTCTGATGTGTAGTAGGACTCACTCTTTCAACTTGCTCCATTTAATTTCGATACCACCTGCAAGCTCAAGTTTTGGCTCATTCAAATCAGCAACTCATCTCATTCCCACCCACCATGAACTCCATTTCATGTACTTAATAGTAATGAAGATGCATGACATCAACCACGTTTAATTTATTTAAAATACAATATCATCAACCAAGTCATATACAGTCTGTTTCTGAGTATACGTATACATTGAGGATTGGTGAGGGCAGATGCGTGGGTTTAGTGTTTAGGATGAAGCGTTGAGGGCGGGTCAATCCCTGAGAGTTGGAGGTCCCACATTCCTTTTGGCCTCACCCAAGTTCCTCTCCCCCTCCCTCTCCCTCATAGATATTGTATGTATGTATATATAACTACACACACACACCCAAAAACGTGTGTGTGTGAACCGTGGAACAAGTTCTGTTAATGAAAGGCTGTTTACTGTTGCCATGATTCCCATGTTTATAGGAGACCAGGAGTCACAATCCCCACATTAACCAACATTACAGCGCTCTTTCTCTCTCACACACAACTCTGATTCTTCATACGCCTAACAAAATCACAAACTCATCATCAACAGTTTCTCTCTGTCTCGCAATCAATTTTCGCCAACCCCTCCCTATCTCACTCGCCATATATATCCTCATCCATCCTCTCCTATTCTACGCTATTCTTTCCCTATGTCCAGGCCCAGGGTGGTCAAACAACAGCACGCGGCTTCCAGCCGTCGCCAACACCTCCTCAGGATCCATTCCGCCTCCTCCATGAGCACTCGCCTTGGCGAGGTGGTGGGAGGCACCGCGGCGGAGTGCGCTGTCGTGTGCTGCTGCTGCCCCTGTGGCCTCATCAATCTGCTGGTGCTCGCATTCTACAAGGTGCCGGCGGGGCTGTGCCGGCGAGCCCTGAGGAACAAGCGGAGGAGCTGCAAATGCGGCTGCCAAGAGGTCGAGATCCCGATTCACCCGATGGTCCGCGAGGACGACTTCTCCGACATAGAGTGGCAGAAATCGGTGGAATTGGATAAGGAAGCGATGGCGTTTGAGGAGGAGATGTGGGATATGTTTTACAGTACTGGGTTCTGGAGGACCGCTTCCACGAGAGAACGTTGTCAAAATCCGATTCCTTCCGTTAACTCCGACGATTCCCTCTTCCACCTTACTTCGCCCCAACCCGATTGTCGTTGACGTCATCGCTTTCGTCTTCACAGCAGCAAGGGTTTCTTGTTCTTTCTCTGGGATTTGTGTGTTTGTTCGTTTTTGTGGAATTCATTTCGGAGTGTTTGAAGGGTCAGCCTCGATATTATGATTTCATTGATTTGAGAGCAAGAATTTAGAAGCCCAGATGAAATTTAAATATCTGGGAATTTCCTCAGGGCGAAGTGGATTCAACTTAAGATGCCGGTTATGGGCTGGTGTTTTGAAGCTGGGAATACAGGAACACAATGGATTTCCTGTTTTAGGGATCGTGATGCATCTAAATCTAACCATTTCTCGAGTAGAAGTTCTTTTGACGCTTGATGACTTGAATCTAAAAGATGCGTTGTGGGATTTTACATTTTGGAAATGATGTGAGATATTCCAAATCCAATTATGTCTGCACTCAAAATGTCATTTGGCTGTGTGTTTTAACTTTTCAATATCAACCACCATTTAAAACCTAAATTAGCTTTAACAACTAAAAACCGAGCTGCGAGGAATGCGTAAACTTTTTTTTTTGGCCAGCAATAAGTTTATTTCTACTAAGAATATTCTTAGGTGCCATGAGAGTACAACTCCATTTTCACTTTACCTAGTAAACGTCTTCCTTTTTTTTTTATCTTGGCATTTGTATAAGACTATAAAACGTAACAAATCATATTGTGGGTCCCATCATTTGCATTCTTAATTGATTCTTCCTTCTCCTCAGCTTAGTCATGGGGAGATGAGTCTAGAGTATTTTTTATTCTCTTTGTTTAACCAAAACGATATAATTCAAGTATTAAATACATGTATTATGTTACATATTAAAAATAAAATAATATAAATTATTGTGATCATTATAAGTTTTTTCAATATGTAACATTAAATTTATGTTTAACACTTAAACAATATTATTTTAACCAAATAGAAAGTCAATAGAAACAGGCTCTCAATGAGAGGCTCTCTCCCGGGGGAAATGAGGGTTTGAAAGGATACGTTTGGGAGTGGGGTGAGAGAAATGAATGTTTGGAGAAGAAAGGAGGGGGAAGTCGTTGTCGAAGGCTGTGGGGAAACTATCGCTGTACTATGATTTGGTGGGAATATGTGTAGGCACACTGGAGGGCAACTATGAATCATGGGATTGGTAGCGATAATGAAAGTGGGCATCAAAGTTGAGGATTCTTCAAATACGCTACTAGTACTTGTGTGGTCCCTTCCCTCTTCTTCTCCCGTGGAACACACGCACACTTTTTGAAACTTGCTGCTCTCTTGTTCATATTTCTGGCTCTATTCCTGTCTCCATCTGAATCAGGAATATTTTGAAATACATGATGCCATGTGTGATCTTTTTTATCGAGCCTCATTCTCCATAGAATCTTAATGGTGTTACTATTTTCAAAATAGTGCAACACACACACACACACGAACACGAACAAAAAAACTTATTTGTTTCAACAATGCCGACTTAGATGTATGCAAATAAGATTAAAGAGTGAATACAAAAATAAAAAAATTAAACTTTATATACATTCTTATCTTTCTTATGCATTTTTTAAGGGAACAGAGGCTTTCGAACTTTAACCGCTACGTACGTACCTACTTCCTATTTTACTTTTGATGATTGAATGAACGTGTTATTTTTATATGGTTCTTATCTTAATTAGACATTCTGTTAGTTAATCTATTACACTATAAATTATATCTTATATTTATGATAGGATGGATGTTAAAGATAAATAATAGACATACAATGAAGCCTGTTATAAAAAATATATTTTATATTAATATTAATATATTTATGTTGATGATCTTTTTTTTGTTACATATTTTTTTTTATCCACCCGGTTCATCGAAATTTTATCTTGATTACGTCTGGATCCGACTCGCGTCGCGTACCTGGCTATGGTAGGTGAGTCTCCTAACGAAATTTTTTTGCATACGCCAAAATCAAATTTAAGACTTTATTTAAAGGATATTGAACTGCTTATCACTCTGACTAAGGGTGTGTTTGGATTAGCTTTTGGAGAATAGATTACGGGAAGAATAGATTCTGGAGAATAGATTTTGGAAGAATAGATTTTGGGAAGAATAGTGTTTGGATAGTTATTTTCAAAATAATTTTTTGAGAAGGTAAAAATAATTTATAAAAAAATAATACATATACATATGAGTAATAAGATCAAAATTTTATAATATTTACTTTAATTTTAATTTTTTTTTCATTTAAATAGTATTTTTTTGAGCTCAAACGTGGCAAGAATCTCCTTGGGCATGAGATTGTTGAAACCATGGTTTTATTGTGTAAAACTATGGTTTGGATAGAAAATCAATTTTAAGAGAAAAATAGATATTTGGGGGAAAGAAGACAAAACCATAATTTACATAGAAAATTAATTTTCTAGCCATATTGCCAAACACACTAATTCGCGCTAGTGTTACATATTTTTTTTGTTGCCCACCCGGTTCACCGGAGCTTTGCCCCGACTACATCCGGATCCGACCCGCGTCGCGCACCTGACTATGGTGGGTGAGTCTCCCACCGGGAATTTTCTGCGTACGCCAAGGTTCGAACTCGAGACCTCGCTTAAGCGATACCGAGCCGCTTTATCACTCGGACCAACCCCGTTATATATTTATGTTGATAATCGATGATGTGTGTTTCCTTTTCCTGACAATTTAAAGAGCCCTGGCCCAATAAGTTTCTGTCCCATTTGGTCTTGGTCAAAAGGCCCATGATGGGGCTAGTGTAGCCACTGGTCAGGAGAAGAATGATCATCCTATTTACAAGGGCTTGGCTCATTGCGTTTGAGAAGCTCTAAATTTTAGTTTAAAAAAAATTAAATTAAATAAATAATTTTTAATATTTATAAAAATTGATATATTAAACTATAATTTTAAATCAATTAAAAATAATAATTTATAAATAAAAAAATAGTTTATAAATTATTTAATAACTATTTTATTTTTTTATTTTTTTATTTTTTATTTCTCACTCTTCACCTTCCCTGCTATTTACTTCTCTCTTGTCGTTGTTAGGGCGAAGAAAGAAGGAGGAAACTACTCTAGATCTATATAATTTTTTGGTATATCTGTTCGTGTCGCTTCTTCCCTCTCTCTATCATCCTTCTTTGTCGTGGTAGTCCTACCGCCGTCACTGTTACTGTTTATGACAAAGGTGAAGAAAGAAGGAGGAGGCGAGCAGATATGTTTCCATCGCTTCTTCATTCTCAATGACGACAGCTTCTGCTTATCTCTGCTTCTCAATATTAATTAATAAAAAATATTTATTTATTTATTATTTTAATATGGAACAAGAATAAAAAATAAAAATTTCTGATAATTATATTTTTTCTGATAATTTATCAATCATAAATTTTTTTCTGATAATAATTATCCAGATACTTATTTTACTCATAATTATTTTTTTCTCATAAGTTCTCTCTATAAAAAATTTTATATAAAATTTTTTAAATAACTTATTCTCCATATAAATTTTTCTAAAAGCTAAATTAAACAGATCTATAATAATTAGATTTCTCTTTAGCTTTTATGTTTTTCATTTTTCGCGTATAAGAAGATGTAGAGAGGATAGAAATAAAATTGCCGCATAAATTCAAAATCCCAATGTCTTAACCTTAGGCTCTATATATCACAAGAATGTTCCTAACTTGAAGAAGGGGTTTATCTTTTGGATGAATACTATTGTACCCAGGCAGCAATGTTGCGTATCGTATTGCGCACCATTCAGAACCTTTTAATTATGGATAGAATCTTCTTAAATTCCTTTTAGATTTGTTTTTAATAATGATAACAATAGTATGTGTCTGTTAACCATAACCATGTCATGTCATTATGATAATAATCTCACCTTAATTACTGTCATCCAACATCATCACGCCACTTGCTTAGTCGCTTATATAGACAGAAAGGGCTAAATCAATGAACTATTGACCCTTTATTCCAAGTTGTGGAAAAATACCTTTTTATCATTTCTTGTAAAAAAAGAACAACATCTGTTCACCATTTTTAGGATACCGAGCTGATTTGTCTACACATCAATGTCTGTAAAAAGAAAGTCTATACAGATCAACGATCTTAATGCCAAAACACAAAAGAAATGATGAGCTGTAGTATATAACACCAAAATCCTGAAATATCTAGAATAATTTTTAAAAACTGAATAAAGTAAATTGTACAGTAAGGATTTCTTTGTCTGTTCTCACCTAAAAAAATATGCAATTTCTGTGCACAGTAGGTTACCTTTCCTTCTTGTTTATTTTTTTTTAAAAAAAATCAGAGTAGTTTAAATTACATTTCCCGCACTTCCAACCCCTGGCCTAGAGTATTCCATTAATTATTTGCTTCTTTTGGGAGGCAATGCTTTATTTGATGCTTAACCTAGGGTTAATTTCGAAAAGTTAAGTAACCAAAAAAGAAGGTATGATCCAAAAAAAATCAGTAAACAATGATTTAATTATTCCATAAAAATGATTCAATATAATACGTGTATATCATTATGGTCTTATATATAAATTTATTTTAACTAATTTTCACATACTATAAAATAATAATTAAATAATTTAATATATTTTATATTTTTTTTTAAATTTATCTTTATTTACGAATAAGTATTCCCTATATTTTTTTTATCTCAATTTTTTTTCTCCCCATTTTTAATAAGGGGTAAAATTAGAAGATATTCATTAATATTCTCTGATAATGCAATTCACAAACTTTCATTTTTTGGACTTTAATTAATAAATTTGTTATGAGAATGGAATCTTACTATCTTGACAAAGTGAGAGAGAAAAAACGAAAGAAAGAAAAAAAAAAAAGAATAGATTCGGGAGGGAGGCCTATGGGGGATTTAAAAAGGCGAAGAAAAGCCAAACAGGTGAGTGGCAGATGTTCCCCATTTGATGCTGTGCCTGTGGGGATGAGGGGTTTGTTTCATTAACGCTCAAAGAAAAATTTAGGAAACAAACCCATAACTGAAGGTTGAGTACAATACCCATTCTTTTTCTTCTTGTACATTATCGTATTCTTTTTCCATTTTTGTCGTAATTCCTCCTATTCAGTTGTTGGGTTTTCATTTTATTTGCTCTGGATCTCTAGCATTCTCTGGGTTGCCGATTCAAGGCTCGATCTCCTCTTGATGTGTGCTCCCTTCATTTCTTGATCTCTTTTCTGGAGCTTGCCAATTACCAGTGGAGGTAAGTAAACCCATTAAATTTCCTTAACTGCATTCAAATTCCTTATAGATTCCAAGGCTTCTTGTCTTCTTTGCGTGTCTGGTTTCAATCCGAAAGGGTCATTGCTTCTAACAGGGGTTGATTCCAAATCATTCTTTGTCTCCAAAAATCATTTTTTTCTCAAGGGCGTGAATCCTGTGACGACATTCCTCATAACAGCGAACTTTTGCTGGTTGACTTTAGAGGATGGCAGATTGTTTGAGGCGTCATTTTGATACGACGAACGTGGTTTATACTAGTATTTTCCAGGCGGCTAGCAATAGGTTGTAATAAGAAGTTAATAACTTACATTAGCGAAAAGATGCAAATTTTAACGCCACTAATTCAACCCACGATGAAGAATTCGTGAATCTTATCAGGGTGCATTTTACTGGTGGATGCTACATTCGTTCATGGGGTTTATAACGGTGTTACTGGTTTTTTTCTTTGACGTAATTTGCACCAAAATATTTTGGCAAAAGGTAATATTGTTTGTGTTAGTGATTGTGGTTCAATGATTCTGAAGGAGTAATATGCAGTGAGATTATAAGCTGATTGGGAGCCTTCTGTCCAATTTGGACAATGACTCAGAATGCATTTCCTTTTTGTTTACTTTGACAATATGATTTATTCAAGGGCAACAAAAATTATATTTTCTGGCTCTGAAGTTTGGGCTGATGTATTGAAGGTTCCGGACATGGAAGACAAGAACAATGAAAGTCATATGACATCAGCTGCAGCCTTTGTGGAAGGGGGCATTCAAGAAGCATGTGATGACTCTTGCAGCATATGCCTTGAGGATTTTAGTAAAAGCAATCCTCCAACGGTAATTTTTTTTTTGATAGACCCTCCAACGGTAATTTTTAGTTGTGTGTACTGTTGTTGTACAATTTCAATTGCTTGGCACGTATGATTTTATTTCAAAAACATTTGTTTACTTCTATTCTCTCTCGTTTTCAGGTTACTACTTGCAAGCATGATTTTCACCTGCAGTGCATTCTTGAATGGTAAATCTTAATATATGTGTTTGTGTGTCGGATTTTATGTTTTATGTTGGTTAATGATCCCTATTGTTTGGGCTGGGTATCAATGAAAATAATGTGAGATAACACATTATTTATGACTTGTGAATTGCGCAACTGTGTTGATTTTATATTTTATATCAGCATATTGATTAGAAATGTAGGGGTTGAAAATGTTGGTATAACGGTCTGCTATCAAAACTGAGCCATATTTGACTTCCTCGAACTTTCCATTCGATATTTTTGTCAACTATTTAATTCCTAATTGGAGTTTTCTCTGGTGCAAAATGCCTGAGTCCCATCTTACCAAGCAAACCATAAGATATTGACAATAAGCTCCTAAATTTATTACCGCCAGAATATTAGCATACCCAGTACCCATTTAGGAGTAACTGGTCACTAATACAGTAAGATACATGTGAACCATAGTGAGTTCATCAAACATTATCACTGGCTTATTAATCTGGTTTGCATGGTGATTATGAATTCGTTGCCACTTTTTTGAAATACTTAGACATGTCATTTGTCCATAAAGTAAATACTGCCCACAAATTTTGTAAGTTGTAACCTATAAAAAGAAAAGAAACTATAGAAATAAGCACAAATTTCCAAAAAGTTTGACTTTTGATGAATAAATTTTGTTTCTATCTTAGTAGCTATCTGTTTAATTCCTGTGTAATTTTCATGAACACGAATTTATCAAGTTTTTAATTATAAAAACTGGCTATTTTGAGCTGCGGATGGTTGCAAATTATTTAGATGTTTATGTTTCTGAAAATGGAAGAGGATGTGCTATTATTTGTAGGTGTCAGAGGAGCTCCCAGTGCCCTATGTGTTGGCAGTCTATTAATTTCAAGGATTCTACCAGGTTTGATTATGTCTTCTCTTTAGAGATTTACAGCGTGTGTATATGTATTTGGATAGTTTTCAAACTTGGATGTATGTTGTTGCAGTCAAGAATTGTTTGAGGCAGTGGTTCAGGAAAGGAATTTGAGAGCTACTTCCTCAAGAAATGCAACGATTTTCCATCATCTGGGTCTTGGTGATTTTGACTATGTCAGTTATTTACAAGTATCCGAATGAATTCGATTGTCTCTTATCTTTTGCGCATCACAATTCTATCATTATCTATTTCTTGTGATCTTCCTCTTTCTGTAGTTATCCATGGGAGTAAGCGAAGCAGATATTGAAGAGAGGATAATTCAACATTTAGCTGCTGCTACAGTCATGGGAAGAGCCCGTCACCTTGGTCGGATAGAAGGAAGCAGGACTAGGTCATTTTCTCATGGTCGTCCTCCTTTCATAGTGTTCTCGACTCCTCCACCTGGTGCTGTTTCAGCTGCTGGAGGGGGGACCGAACCTACTGCAATTCCTGTAGGAAATCCTTCTACCCCACTTACATCTGAAGGAGATGAACCATCACAGCAGATCCCAAGCCTTCAAACACACAGTTCTTTACCTGCCGGATCTACTGTCACGACGATGAATCGTGAAGGAATTTTTTTTAATGATCGGTAGCTATAACCTTATATTTCTTAATGGTCGCTAGTAGTTGTGCTCATTAGTGAAGTTACACACTTTCATACACTCTGCGTATGTTTGTTTTTAGAAGTTCTGCTGTCCATTCTGTACCACCTGATGAGGGCAGAGCAGGGCCATCAGAACTTCAGTCATTTTCCGAGTCAATGCGATCCAGGTTTGGTTCAGTGTCTATGAGGTACGATTACTTTGGAAGCCACTCTTTTTGGCTGTTGTGCTTGATATAATAGCATACTACACATATAAAAGCACGCGTTGTGGATGAGCTACTATGTTTTTCTTGGCCAAATCAGCTTAACTGATATTAACTTGTTATCAAAAGGTACAAAGAGAGTATTTCAAGGGGCGCAAGGGGATGGAAGGAAAGGCTATTCTGTCGTAGTACTTCCATGTCTGATATTGGCTCAGAAGTTAGGAGAGAGTTGAATGCTGGAATTGCTAGTGTGTCCCGATTGATGGAGCGCCTTGAAACAAGAGAAAATAACGATGGAGCAGGTGATAGTTCTCTGTCAAATCATTTGGCTGCAGAGACAAGCAACCCAAACAATGGTGAAGCTCGTGAGGTTAACACACTGCGTGACAACACTCCAGCTGCTTGTTCTGCTGGCCCACGTTCAGATTGAGATCTGTTATGCTTCTGCTACTGCATCTTTCCTCAGCATCTTATATTTGAAGGTAAGATTAAGTAACGGTCTTCACCTTCCAGTTTCAGCCAGAACAGATATTGTCGTCCATGAATTAAGGAGCACTCTTGCTGTTGATGATAATGTTATGTATATTCGATGTTTCTGGTCATTTTCGTTCGCTGTGGGATATGTTTGCATTCTAATAGGAGTACTATTGATGAAGTATTAAAAGGAGTAATGTTTGGTTTTCATTTCCATCCCTTTTGATTCAGTTGCAAGCATGGTTTAAACATTGTGATCTGAAGCCCTTGTGGTGTTGTTGCAGGCTAATTACTACTTCAGACATGACATGCTGAGGAGCAGATGATTTGGGAATAGTCACTGCTATTATATGATCTGATATGCAATAAAATTTAGTATCTGAAAGACGCTTGTGCATCAAGTTATGTATGATTGATTTTCTTTTTCTTTTCTTTTTTAATGTAAATATGATATAGATAATGACGAGGGCCGGCAATATTGATGATTACTGCGTATTTAAGTAATCGGCCCCTGCTCTGAACATATTATTATATCTTAAGGAGGGTGTACCAATTCGTTGAGACGTTGTCCACAATCTGTACTCGTCTTGTCATCTTATTGCTGTGATATCACTTCAATGCTATTTCCAACGCTTAAGAACAGCCTCTGCTGGCATGGACCTTAACCGAGTTTCGTCTAATCTTTTCTTCCTTCCAATGACTCCTAATTTACGGGCCAAAAAGAAGTTTTAATGGATTCAAGCATAAAATTAATGCACCAACGAGAAGGGTTAGATTTGATGAAATAAGTTAGTTCTATATAATATTACGAACAATGTTTAGATTTATGTTAGAAAAAATGTCTACATTTTTATGTTTAATGGTGTTTCAAACAGATTGTTGTATGAAATTATCGCCACCACGAAGTTGGTGAAAGAGCACAAGCAGTTTAGATATGGCTGCACGAACAAACATGAATAGATTTTCTATATTGGAAACAAAGGCTAGCATAACGTGGCGAATGTAAAGGTAGGAAACGGGAAAATGTGACAAGGGAGCGAAGCAAATCCTTCAATGAGGAGCTTTGTTGTGCTTTAAATTCCGAACCTTTTCTAAGGTTGCAGTGTGTGAAAGAAATAGAGGGGGGTGAAAATCAGGAAGGAAGTAGGTTGGATATAAAATAATGTGATTTGAGATTAGGTGAGAACTTTGAGAGGTGTATAAAAATGGGAGATAGAAAGGAGGAATAATAAATTTAAAGAGAATAAGATCCAAGGAGAGGAGGAGAGGAATTAAGAAAAGGGAAAGGGCAGGGGTAGGGTGAGAGAGGGGATGGGGACAAAGGAACCACCGACGGATGACACGTCGCCGTTTTGATTTCTTTAATAGGCATCGGGGGAGGAAGGAGGCTAATCATAGGGTAGGTTGAGCGTCACGCAGGAGAAGGGCGATCGAAGGAGGACGTAAGCGAGGCGAGACATTGATTTGTAGCTTAGCGTAGGAATGAGGCCATTTTTATTCATTCCCCGCAACACCGACACTTGGCCTTATTCTATGCTATTCTCCCACGTTTCATTATTTTAGTAATCCTGCTCATTTAAACCCAAAATAAACGTATTTAACCAAGAAACGGCAAAGGTTGCGTTGGGCTGAAATACCCATGTTCAAATTTCTCTATGCATTACTCCCTCAAATTTATATATATAAGAGAATTGTGCGGAGATAAATCTGTTCCTATTTGTAAAACACACTGATAGTAATACTATATTTCAAACTTTCAGTATTATTTTTCATTTTTCTCTATTAATTATTAATTAGATTTACTACATTAATTAAGAATAAATTATATTTTTTACGTATTTATAAATTACGAAAAAAGAAGGGTTAAGGGAGGGCATTAAATTAAAGAGAGAAGGATATTAACGAATAAGTCATGATTGAGGTTTCAGTGTGAGCGGTGGCGCGCTCTCTCTCTCTCTCTCCAATCGGACAGGCTGGCCTTCCATTTTCATTTCTTCTGAAGTCCCAGCAATAACTGCGTCCCAAGCCTCCTGTTCCTCGCTGCTTTTTCCCCCCGCGTGTCCCTTCCCTCTTCCCCTTCTCTTCTCATTAAGCAATCTCCCCCCTCCTTTCCCACCAAACAAACTGCCCCACTTCACTTCCTTCAATTATTCTTCAATTCCGCCCCTTCCTTCTTCCTCTCTCACTCCGTACCCCATGGCCTCCCTCCCTTCTCTCTGCTATGGTGTTCCCCCCTCCCGCCCCTTCTTCTTCCTCTCCCTTCTCTTCCTCTCCCTTCCATTCCACTCCGCCCAGAAATTCCCTTCCTCTTCCGGCTCCAGTCAGATTAACTCCAACTCTATTCTCGTCGCTCTTCTCGATTCCCATTATACTGAGCTCGCTGAGCTTGTGGAGAAAGCTCTCCTCCTCCAGAAACTCGAGGATACCGTCGGCGCCAACAATATCACCATCTTTGCCCCGCGGAATGAAGCTCTGGAGCGTCAGCTCGATCCCGAGTTTAAGCGTTTCCTGCTTGAACCTGGGAATCTCAGGTCCTTGCAGACCCTTCTCATGTATCACATTGTTCCCAGACGAATCGGTTCCAATGACTGGCCCTCTGAGAGTTCTGGAGCCGTTCCGCACAAGACCTTATGCAATGACCATGTGCATTTGGCCAGCAAGGGTCCTGCTAGTAAGGTTGTTGGTTTGGCCGAGATCGTTCGCCCCGACGACGTCGTTCGTCCTGACGGTGTGATTCACGGCATTGAGCGCCTTTTGGTCCCGCGATCGGTGCAGGAGGATTTCAATCGCCGACGGAATTTGCGGGACATATCGGCGGTGATCCCAGAGGGTGCGCCGGAGGTGGATCCCCGAACCCACCGGTTGAAGAAACCCGCTCCAGTACCCGCCGGAGCTCCTCCTGTGTTGCCCATTTACGACGCCATGGCCCCCGGTCCTTCACTCGCTCCCGCACCGGCACCCGGACCCGGTGGTCCTCATGGTCACTTCAATGGTATGCGTCAGGTGAAAGACTTCATTCACACTCTCTTGCATTACGGTGGCTACAATGAAATGGCGGATATTCTGGTTAACTTGACATCTTTGGCCACCGAAATGGGAAGGTTAGTCTCAGAGGGTTATGTCCTGACGGTGTTGGCTCCCAACGACGAGGCCATGGCGAAGCTAACCACAGACCAATTGAGTGAACCGGGTGCACCGGAGCAAATAATATACTACCATATCATACCGGAGTATCAGACGGAGGAGAGTATGTACAATGCTGTGAGAAGGTTTGGGAAAGTTCGGTACGACACACTGCGGTTGCCACACAAGGTTGTGGCTCAGGAGGCTGATGGGTCTGTGAAGTTTGGGCAAGGTGAAGGGTCTGCATATCTGTTTGATCCTGATATATATACAGATGGGAGAATTTCAGTACAGGGTATTGACGGAGTTCTTTTCCCGGCCGAAGAGGAGCCAAAGACTGAGCGAAAAACAGTACCAGTCGTCAAAGTTGCCACCAAACCAAGGAGAGGTATGATACGATACATCTCTTTTAGATTTTCTACCGGCTGTTAAATCTTTAACTATTTATGTTATGTTCTTCATTGCTTTTGGCTTCGGGGGGTTATGGGGAAACCAATTCTGAAACTTCATTGATAATTTAGGGTTTTGGTCCGCTCAGTTATTGTTCTTTGCTGAGGCATTTAGGAAAGTAACTGAGGTAGAAAGCAATAGAATGTTTTTACTTTTTAGTACCATGCTGCATATTGACATTGGCAAAAGAGAAAGTTCAAGAGATGGTTTTTTTTTTATGTGAATGGAGAAAAAAATGGAAATCTAACAACTTCTGGGTTAGTCTGATCGATCGAAACTAGATGGGAAAAGTTATTTGGTCATAGAAGGTGGCAACTTTTATGTTGACCATCCTCGTGGCCATGAAGATGGGATCCTGATACCATTTTTTGTTGCTACTGCTGTATTTTACTTTCAATTTTGAAGTTGATAATGCTTTTAGTATATACAGTAGTTTCTGGGAAGGCTGGAAACAGCCTGGCTTTGCGATGCAGGGCCAATTCTGGAATACAACATGTGACGGGGGACTACTTGATTTTACTTTTTACCAAGTGAAATTTGTGTCGCGTAGTTATTTGGTGAATTTATTGCATTTTCTATTGAATTCTCGACTGTAGACTGGTAGATCTCAAATTTTATGGCTCTTAGCTTGCTCTTCATTCATAATATAAATGGAAAAGTTCTGCGTAGTTAAAACTTTAAACAGTTGTTATGAGAGAGCATGATGGCTTAATCAGGGGTCTAAGATTCGAGACGGTGTGGGGGGGGGGAGCTGGGCAAACATCAGATTGAGGAGAGTGTTGTGTCATGAATCTCTAAAAAATCATTAAAATTCCCCCATGATTTGTTCCCTTGTCTCATAATAATTCAGCCTGCCAAGCTGTGAGCCATATTCTATTTCTGCACCCACCTCAATTTGGCTGCCGACACAGTCTGTGAAGGCAATCATACACACCCTTGTTTTTGTTGTTTCGTATCTTTTTATGTATTTTATTTATGGTCAACTTGGCATGTTTCTTATTTTATTTAACTTCCAATTCTCGAGTGCTTAGTTTTGTTTCTATACGATTAGTTAGTTGATACATATTCTGAAGGGATATAAAAATCAACTTGCTTCTATCGTGCTTATTTTCTTTCTTATTCAATACGGTGGAAGCTGTCCAATATACCTGGTTATCAGTTGACTTACAATTTTATTTACCTAATATCATGTGCAGGGAAGTTGCTGGAAGTAGCTTGTAGCGTGTTTGGAGCTTTTGGAGGAGCCTGCTAATCGAATCGTTTTCTCAACTAATATCTTTAAAAAAAAAGAAAAATTTTAAAAATTTTAAAAAATAATAATAAAGGGGTAAATTTATGTAAACAAATTGCTATATGGTAAGCTTTGCCACCTTTCATTGCATGGTTTACATCTTATCGCATTCATGATTTTAGCAAAAGTAACAGTGTTTGTTTTCACTTTGCGTAATGCAGTTGTAGGAGTAATCATTTCAATACAGAAGGATGCATGTTGAGAGCGATGAAGTTGGCAGGATTTCAGTGGAAAACTCACAGAAGATAAAATTCTGTCATTTTGCTTTACATACTGTAATTACATACCATTTTTTCATAACATTTTTTTTGCCCTTTTTGTGTTGATGCTGTCTTTGGCTCTGTCCCTGTGTATGCATAAATAAAATTGAAATGCGACACTTTTCTTCATCCCAGATTGCAAAAAAATTTCACTGCCTGTGTGAAAATTAATGCACAATCAACTCTCATTCTCTCTGCTGATTATTATTAGCCACTATTGTGTTTGAGGATGATTTGCTGACTAACTCTGAAACTGACTTCTGAGCGGAAAAGGAAGCTAAAATAGTTTTGTTTGTTTTTTTTAAATAAAGGACATAGCTTTGTTTTACCGTTTCCGCGTAGACTTATGAGTATGAGAGGGTACTAAACTGAAAGCAATATATATTTAATGGTGAGGGATGTTGTTGAGGGGTTCATATTCTTGAAGAAGACAGCATAGCTAATACCTTGCATGGCGGGTAAGAAAAGCCATGTTAGGAATGTGAATACGACTTTGTGGCTCTTTACTTTTTAACTAAAGCTCTATATAATATCTACATCCCTATGTCATTAAAGTGCATGATAAACTTTTTTATAAGCTGATATAGAATTCTTGTGATCCACAAAATTCTCTATTATAGAAATTAAAAAACACAAATGTGTTTGCATACTTAAATATTTAATACATGAGAAATAAGAAAAGATTTCTTTAATTGAGAACATAAATTGATCTACTTGAAACTTGAAGGTTAATTTGTATTAGTCATATGATTATTATAGGATACTACATTCAACAATAGGTTTCATTTTTTTTTTATAATATTACAGAAAGACAAAATTTGAACTTAAAGTCTAATATTAATACTATAATTTAAGAAGTTAGGATGTTCTTTCCCATGACTTTTTATTTTGTGGTTGTCTTTTCTAGAAAATGTAGTTGTCATTCATTATCTTGCTTCAATGCGTGGTTACTCTGGCCACAAAAAGTCTGCTTAATTATTTATTTCTGCAAAAATATGGCGAGAAGTCAAACTATACAACACTTTTTTTTTTGTTTTACTCTACAACACTTGTCTGTTATATACAATTACAAAAACTCCTGACAAAAAAAAAGGAAATAAAAATTTCAGCTTTGCAAATGTTATGTTTGTTCTTTTGTAAGAAAGGATTTACTAATAAAGCTGGCCCCCCAACTGTAGTATTCCTTCCTTGATCACCTCACGAATCATCATTCCGCAAACTCTTCAAGCGACGAAACACCGCATGATCACAGATAATAACAGAGCATGAAAAGATTCATAATTGTACAAGTTAAAGAATGAGATTGTCAAAAGAAGAAATCCTATCTCTGAAAATATTGTTCCTTCATATTGAACAATATAATATTAGGACCAAAATGCCCCTGAAGCAACCTATCCACAGAACAATCCAACCTGCCCTGAACATTGGATAATATGGTAAATTATTAACAAACACAAAAAAAAAAATTATTCCCACTTCTGTTAATACACTGATAGAGCCTCCCTATATCCAATCTTAAATCTATTGCTACCTCTTTCACCCTTTTTGCCCATTTCTGTGTTGCCTCTTTGCATCATTGCCACAAATTCCTTGTAATCTATTTGCCCATCCTGCACCACAAACATATCATATCATTCATAAGTTTAATTTTTTTAATTACTCTGAAATCAATTCTCATTTTTGATTCAGTTAGTGCAATATATATATATATATATATATATACACGCGCGCGACCGAACTCACGTTATCTTGATCTGCTTCTCTGATAATTTCTTCCAAGTGGAAATCTTCTATGCCAAATTCTTGGCAAGCTTGTTGAAGCTCATCTGGTGTGATATAGCCACTTCCATCTTTATCGAAGTATGAGAATGCTGCAACTAAGTGGTCTTCTCTCTCAATTTTATTTAAGTGCAATGTGGCAGCTATGAATTCTTTGTAGTCAATTGTTCCACTGTTATCAACATCTGCCTGTATTCCCAGAACAAGTTTCATAGGATCAAATTAGAACGTTGTTAAATGTCCATCCCATTTATTATGATGTTGGAAATATGTGAAGTAGCATTCATCTTGTTGGTGAAATGAAATACTCAAACAGAAGCAAAAAGCAAAAGAATAAAAAAAAAAAATTCATATGTACTGAAGATGATGAATATGGACTCATACTTACGGCTTGCATTAGATCATGTATTTCTGATTCATTTAGATCAGCCCCAAATCTTTTCAGTCCATTCTTTAGTTCTTCGAATGTAATTTGACCACTGTTGTCTGTGTCTATCATCTTAAAAATTTCTTTCAATCCAGCAATTTCTTCTTCAGAGAGCTTCTCTGCAATCACCTGCAAACAACAGTCAAAATAGGGTTTTTTAGAGTTATGTTATTTAGTCAAGAACTTGGCAAGTTAACTTTTTTGAGCAAAAATATTGGTCATCATTCCCAAAACATATGCAAACAACATACTCTTATAGCCATTTTCTTGAGCTTATTCATGGCTGAAAACTGCTTCAGGCGACTCAACACTGCTGAATCAAGAGGTTTGTCTGGAGCTTCTCCATCAAGTCGTATCCAAGGATGACCTGCAACAATGAATAGTTTTATCATTAACATCAATTTGCAAATATGTATCATAGTAATAGTGAGCTAAAATAGACCATAAAAATTCTTATTTGAGTTATCTGAAAAAGCTGGACAAGGAAAACTCACAAAGAACTTCATGAGCAGTTATCCTTTTTCTTGGATCTCTAGTAAGCATCTTCCTCACTAAGTCTTTAGCACTGTCTGAGATTTTAGGCCAAGGATCTGATGAGAAATCAAGCTTCCCTTCCAAAACCTCCTTGAATATATCCTCCTCTGTTTCTGTTATCACTCAATAAAAAGTGTGCATAAATTTTAGAGCCTCGCAGAAAAACATAATGTAAGCATATAAATCATCATCATGTTGTAAACATTTTGAGAATTCATAATTACCAGCCCAAAATGGAGGCACCCCACATAGCAGAATATAAATCATCACACCAGCACTCCACACATCTGCTTCTGGACCATAACACTTGTACAGAACTTCTGGTGCAACATAATAAGGACTTCCTACAACGTCTGAGAAAGTTTCTCCTGCATCATTGAGACCATGTATATAAGAAAACAAGCAGGTGTTTAGAGTCTTAAGAGATAAACAACTAAGTGACAAGGCATCTGACCAAATACCTGGTTTGAAAAATGTAGACAATCCGAAATCGATAGCCTTAAGGGGGGAGTCTTCATCCTTACTAACGAAAAGAAAATTCTCGGGTTTAAGATCCCGATGCATGACTCCGAGGGAGAGACAAGCTTCTATAACACTAACTATAGTCCTGGCAAGTTTTGCTGCTTTTCTTTCAGTGTAATGGCCTCTTTCCACAATCCTATCAAACAGTTCACCTCCTGCACATAGTTCCATCACAACATGAACTGCCACGGGATCCTCATAAGCTCCTTTTATGGATATCACATTAGGGCATCCTGCCAAGTGATGCATTATCTGAATCTCCCTCCTCACATCCTCAACATCCTCATATGTCAGCAATTTACGCTTAGCAATGGACTTGCATGCATATTCTTTACCTGTGCCTTTCTCCACACAAAGGAAACTCGTTCCAAATTGCCCATGTCCAAGCTTTCGCCCCAGTTTATAGAACTCCTTAAGATGACCAGTTTTTGTTTGCAAAACAGAATCTGCTTGCAGCCCTGCAGATGCAAGCCTCTTCACCTTGTGGGGCTTTTTTTGTTTTTTAGGTTCCACTTGTTGAATAATCTCTTCCTTTTGTACACTCGTCGGAATCGGTCCGGCCTCTTCCGTTTGCCTCAGCTTCACCGACTGTGGTAGTCTTGATTCCTCCATCGGTGGCTTGGAAGATTTAATCTCTTCATCCAGTTTTTGAGGTTGAGGTGGTTTTATCTCCTGTATTGGCTTCATCTCTACCTTGTCGATTCTCAATATCTCGGGTGGGCTGCTTTGAACAATCTCTGAAACATTTGGAACTTCGCTTCTGGACGATGATTTACTGGTAGGAGAAACCATATCCCCAGTTGGTCGTGACCACCAAAGTGAACTGGAAAAGGAGGGAAATAATGCATCCCTGGAGATTCTTGATCCAACGCAGTTATTACCCATTTTTCAAGAGTCACTTTCTTGTTCTGAGCGTTCAGCGAACAAGAACTGAAAGAATGCTAATAACCCGATACGCTATTTAAAGTGCAAACGCAAACAAATGAATATCCGTGTCTGTTGTAAGAACTTCCATGGAAGTACGCAGAGAAGAGCATGGAATGGGAAATGCATATAAACAAGTTTATGTGAGAAGGGGAATTAATGAGGCAAGAAGGGAAGATTTCGCGGAAGTGGGGGGATTTTGAAGGCGTAAAAGGGGAAAGTTTGTGATGATTGAAGCTGGCAGATAAGAGAAAAATGACTCTTGTTTATGAGACAGTGCGAATGGGACGAAGAGGAAGTCAGAACAGGAAAAGTCACATACTTAAGGTATGAAATCTTTGATTGTGAAAACAAAAAGGAAACTGGAGGGAAAGAGGGAGCAACAGAAAGCGAGTGACCGGTTTAACTGGTGCGTAGAATGTTTCAAAAAACGCGGGCCAAAGCCTCGAGGCAATCGGACGGTTCTCAATGATGCCCCGGTTTAAGGATTGATCCCTGGCATAAGCCAACCCGCCGGCGGCCGGCCGCCATTTACACCTGTTCAATATGCATATTTATTTACGTTTTAGTTTTAACTTTGAGATCTTATATGTTTTCATTGCTTTACCGGCTCATCTATATTCACATTGAAGCTTAAGTTCAAATACTCTTTCTTCCTTCTAGTACGTTGTGGACGAATATTTTTTTTTTATCGGCAATTAACGTTTCACTTTATTAGAGAATTAACAAAGAAGAAAAGAGAATTCCCTACCCAGTATAAAATTAAATTAAAGTTGGTGAAATTGCTTCAATATAAAAATTTCTGCCCAGTTAAATCAGATGGCAGTGAGCCATACTATGGCAGCAATGAACTGCTGTATTTTCTGCGGTCAGACACGGTTGGAACTCGTAAAAGCATATAGCTTAATTTATCATTTAAAATGACAATTTTAATATGTTAATTAATCAGTCAACTAGATGATAGGCGTTTAAACTCCGGCCTTTTAAAAATGAACATGCGTGTAATTTAATAAAATTGGACACCCATTCAACTCAACAATCTTTTATTTGACATACTCAATTTTCAACGCTATAAAAGTTTGCAAAGATGGGGAGCAACGAACGAAAGCCTTTATTCTGTTCATCCTGAATATAAATAAAATAACGCATTAATATAAAACAAGAAAGAAGATAAGAGGCCCCCCACTAAGTTGAATTACCAATTCAGAAATCTCATCACCATGCTTGTGCTTGGGAGCAACTGATTGATTCTCCAACATGAGAGGAAAGAAGACTTGACTGCATTGTGGGATCAAATTCCCACCAAATGAGTCACCCATCATCGTGACCCCCACTTCCTGATGCGAGTCGACCCCACTCAAAACGTGTTTATCGGTACCCCAATTCTATAATTTATAATAATCTTGCACGTCTTCACCTTTACTTAAAAATCTATGAACTCTCCTATTCAGCCTTCTTGAGCGAGACATTTGACCTAATCTTTTCTCCACCTTCAAGAAAAGTTCAGACACAACCACCTGGGAATTTTGGGGCCAGCTGTGATGCCCAATCCAAATACTTGCGGTGTTCATTTTTTATGCTGTACTTAACGAGCAATTTGAGGGAAACGATAGGAACTTGGTAAAGAAAATGTGAAGAATCAACGCAGGAGAAACACGTTATTGGAATAAATTCTTTGTATAGTCTGCGCTTTCACAATCCACTGTCAAACACTAAAACATATCCTAAAAAGGCCGACATGTACTAATATTACGTCAGTGGCTCTCTTCAAACGTCTTTAGCTAAGCCAGATAGATCAGCATCCAATGATCCGTACTCTTCGGGTTTGGGTTTAGAAGATGGATCCTGTCCAGGAAGTTCTTCAATAGGTATACCCTTCCTCATGGAGGATGAGTCCCCATCAAATATTCGTGGAGCCCTTGCAAACACATCGAAGAAGCCATTGCTCATTTCTTCAGCTGCTTCAAAAAAACGACTGAGACCTCCAAACAAATTACGTTCAAGGGACTCAATGTCCCTCTGCATCCCTGATGATCCAAACATGAATGACCCTCCCCTCTGAACCGCATCAGTGACATCTTCTTCAGTATACTCCTGGTTTGATTGAATCACTTCAACAGGCCTGAGAAAAGAGGTACGGGGGCAGGAGGTAAGAACCGGATTAATTAAAACCTTTCAAGTAAGAGCAAACCCACCAAGAGAAAAAAGATCAGACCAAAGGAAGCAAGCGATAAGACGCAGGTTTCAACTGTTATTCCTGTTTACCCGATGTTGAACAAAACCTATTGCAAGAAACTAGAATCAAACCTTTGGAACATCTAAGCAAACTTTCTAAAAGCCTAGGCTGCTCAGCCATCAAATATCATCTTGGAACCTAAACCCTAATTTATCGCCTGGAAAACTAATAGTACTTGATATTATTATGCCTAAAGATTCAAGGCCACACGATAACAGACATAAGGTCTCAATATAGCTATGCAAATCAAAACATAAATAAGCCCCAATCATCCATTTCAATGAGAGCTAAAGTTTGACAATATTGAAAACTGACTCTGAACAATGCCAAAATATGACCAATTGGACCAACATTCATCCGAGACCCATTAAAACATCTGAATTTCTTAATTTTTTTACTTACAGGCATGTCTCGAGTAATATTTTAAAAATAATTAGTACGCAAATAAATAGTTTTTTACATTTTAATTTTTTGGTAAGTAGTTGACCCAAATTAAACAAGTACAATCATAAACTCAGACCTTCAAACAAGAGTAAAACCAAACATGCTACACTGCGCAGAACATCTTCACCTGCAATGTCCCCTCTCGTTATCCAACCTTGTGTGTGGTGTAGCTAGCATGATTAAATCAACATACATCCCTAGACTATGTGAGGCTAGCCAGTGAGCTAGCCTTCCTTTATCGGTAAGACGACTAAGATTTAACCCCAGTCCTTCACTATCCATTCCTTAATATTTATCAGTACGTTGCTACTATGGTCTCTGATAGCATCCATGATGCTCATAACATCATTTTCTACTTCGATTTTCTTAAGTCCCATCTCCCAGCGCATCAACTTGCCATCCAATAGAAGAAACTAAAATTTTTTCCGTAGACATATATCATCAAGCAGGCTTTTCACAAGTTTTTAAGTTATATACTTGTTGATAAAATCAAAATGGAGATCAGTAAACATTTTTATCTCGTGACCTATCACAAAAAGCAAAGAACGCAATAGAATAGTGACAAAAAAACTTCCAAGGGGGAGGACCATGGACATCAGTGAATATTGAGTGTGATGTCCACTAAGCACATGAAGCTTTCCCCTCTTCACTTTTTATCTTCAGTAGATTCCACCACCATACTTCACATATATGTCCCAAAAGCAGATTTAACACAAAATCTCACTGCTTCTATTTGTTACAAGGAGACATTATTAGACCTCATTTCTGGACAACTCTTTTCTCACAGTATTTTGCTTTACTTGAATTCATAGTTTTCTAACCTCAAATGTCAAGGCAATTTCACTAGACCTGCTTGTTCATCAGTTTCTGGTATTAAAGATTTCCATTCAAACAATCAAATCAGTAAGAATTTACACAATCATATATCCTAAGAACAAAATACACCATGGTCTACAACAATTTGGCACCTAATCAACCATATGTTTATATTCAAGAAGATGACATATTGGCCAAAAATATGAGCCGCAATGGCAATTTGCACCGCTTAAACCATTGGATTGCATGTTCACAACTCTAGCAGTGGAATTTCAATGGGTGGGTATACATGCTGATATTCTTCGTTTTTGGGAATGAGGTCGGGTGATACAGCAACTCTACTACGTGACTTCAAAGCCAGCTTTCGACCCCTCTTTTACAAAAATCAGTAGTTCATGTAGGAACGTTCGGCGCTCCACTTTGAATGTAGCAGTTCAGATAAAATACATCCAAAGTGTTTCTAATCCAGAATTTGAACTGCTACATCATATCATAACTCTTTTTACATAAAAAGGTAAGGTTCAAAAATGTCAAGGGGTCCATAGCATGAATAAAGTTTCATCAATTTGTACTTTACATCATGCCCTAGAAGAACAAGAAAACAAATGCGATATCGCAATGTAAAGGTTGCCATAAACGTCGGTGAAAATTTTCAAATGGAGCAAAATAATTTGTTCGCAAAAGTTGGCACCAGAGACAAAGGAAAAAACACCGACTCACCATAATCTCTCAGCGGAGCATACTCAAATGAAAAAGTACTGAAATAGAGACCCTAAGAAGGGAGAAATAAGAAACTTACTTTCCAATACAATCCCTGAGGACCTCTTCTGTTTTCTCGCACTTCCTGACGAATTTTCCAGGCTGGACCTCCTCAGTTCTGCACTGGGATTTCACAACCTTTCTGGTGGAACAACGATCCTGGGAAGGAGGGACAGATCTCCCAAATTCGCTAATGTCACGCGAGGATACTTGTTGGTCGTCATCGTCGTCTCTCCAAACCCATCCCATTATGGAATCTCCCTAGCAATCGCAAAACGGCAATACCTGTATAAGATTTCACCCACAACTTTTACGGTCAGGCTCCAGCCTCACTGTCTAGTTTCTTTGGTGGTTTTTCCTATTTATATAGAGTCCCTCCTAACTTTCTCTCCAAGGAAGCAACCAGAAGCCCGAGTCCACGTGGCTCTATGAGCCTTGACTTGTTTGGCTCGTTCCAGAACTCGCGGTCGATTGGAAATATGACCCTTAAAAAAATAAAAAGAAAAAAAAATATTACCATAAAAGTTTGGATTAAAGTCCGTTCAATATAATTTTTAGGAGTGAATAGTGGCTCAATATGTCTCCTCGAATTCGCGATAAAAATTTCCAGCTCAATCCAAAAAAATATAAAATCAGGCTAAACATATGATTATAAAATATATCCTATAATTTTTTCGAGTTGGGCATCGGACAAGGAGTTGTCTTACCCATAAGTACTCTTTTTTTATTTTTTTATTTTTTTCCTTAGATGCTACACTTAGAAGGGAGAATATGATGACTACTGGTAAATAAATAATCATTTTAGAAATATAAATAGTTAAATAAGTAAGTTGTATTTTTTAAAATTTATAATTATATTATTTTTTTCTTTTTTATTTTAACTTTGCTACTCATCATATAATTATATTATAAATTATAATTATTTATTTTATTATTTTAACATGCATCATCATTGTCAACATTAGAAAGATTGATACAAAATTGTAATTACAAACTATTTAGATTTCAATATTTTTTTTATATGCAATAGATTTCAAGAATTTAATTATTATCTTTTTATTGCTTTATTCTTAGTGAATTATAAATATTATTTAAATTTTGAAGACATGAATATGGTATTATTTTAGAAGTTCATAATTGTAAATTTTTTCTCACAACATGAACATGATATCACGACTTGGGCATACAAGTCCACCCATGCCCAGCTTGCCTATGCTCAACCTAACATGATTAGGGCTTTTACCGAGTAGAGTCGAACATCGGAGTGCAAAATATAACCCATATTTTTTCAGACAGGGCATCAGGTAGGGTTGCTCTGCTCAACCCTACCCATGTATACCCTTAATAATTTTAATAGTATAATTAATACTTTAAACTATTTAAATATATAATTAATATTTTAAAATAATTTTTTTAATACAATCAATATCCTTCATTAACTTTGCAAAAATTTCTATCTAAGCATATCCACATATAGGGGTGTCCAACCTTGTCCCGTCCCGGGTGTCCCGACCCGGTCCCGGGGATTTCGGGACGGGTCCGTCCCGTCCCTAAATGGACCGGGACGGGACAAGATTGGTATTCGGGACGGGACGGGTTTCGGCCCGTCCCTCGGGAATCCCGTCCCGTCCCGATTTTTTTTTTTTTTTAAATTTACATTATCCTATCTTTCCCACTCTTATATAGATATTTTTATTCTTATACAGATATTTTTATATTGATATTTCTATTCTTTTTTACTATTACTTTTTTTTCCCTTATATGGGTAAGTTATTATATTATATAAAGAAGAAATGTTGGTATTTCGAGTAAGTTGCTAGGGCATTTTATATGGAATAATTTATTGAGATGATTTTATTATAATATATTTTTTTAAAAAAAATAATTTCGGGTCCGTCCCGAACCCGTCCCGGTCCCGTCGGGACCGGGACAAATTCGGGACGGGACGGGACACGGGACGCATTTTGCGTCCCGTGTACTGTATCGGGACGGGACACGGGACGGAGTTGTCCCGGTCCCGACCCGTCCCGTGAACACCCCTATCCACATATGCTTTTCTTTTTTCCATATCATTCTTCAATATTTTTGAAATTTTACTTGTGAATTTTTTTTTTTATAAAAAACAAAAAATAGAAGAGGGATTTGGGGTGAATGTCGAAGAGTTAAGATTCACAGAGGTGGAAACTAAAGCTATAACAAAGAGGGAGAGAGAAGGTTTCGACAAAGGTACGTGATTAAATTACTCCATGGCATGGAAGATGGAGGTAAACCTGAGCTAATTAATTTAAAGATTAATAGAGAGCGTTGATTGTCTTTTAAAAATTATTTTAAGAGACTAATTATACTCTTAAATAATTTATGATATCAATTATATCATTAAAATTATTTTAAGTTTGCGCTTTAACCTTAAAAGTTTTAACTGTTGTGGGGGAAATATTTTCACTAATTTTTGTAAAGATTATATTGAAATTAGAAAAATAAATAGTTGGTTCGAAATAATGTTTTTCCCTAATTTTATAAATATTTTTCATTAATTTTTTCTGGTAACTACTACTTAATGTTAATAAAAATAAATTGCTTTTTTAGAAGATTTCATTGATTTTTTTGGTAACTAATTTTTTTAATAATATTAACTAGATTATATTACTATGTATTCTAGTTTTGGAGTTCGCGGCTTTTTCTTAATATAGATTTTTTTAAAAAAATTGAACTTAAGATTTAAAATAATCTAATATGATATTATATTGCTAGAAAAATCCTATATTGTTTTTGGTTTTAACCATTTAGTGGGGCTGGAATCATCAACAATCATGCGATCACTGATTAGAACTCAAACGCCTTATCCATTAGGCAACAGGCGTTGAAGGCGTCGGATAGGTATGCAATAACAATATCAATCAATTATTTTAAAATAATACTAGTATATTGGATTGCAAATCAACAAAACCCTAGAATGAAGTGGAGCCATTCAAAGTTTTTTTTTTTTACAAAAAAATTTAGATGAATTCGACACTAATTTTTTACTAAATTCTTACTAAAGCTATGACACAGTCCTAAAGCTCAGATAACGCTTACAAAAAATTTACGAGATCACTTAACAAAAAAATTCTCACAACAAAAACGAGAATCGAACTCATATCTTTATCGAATATAAACTCATTTTTTATTATATATATGTTAACTCTTAGCCTTCAAACATCTGCGAACTACTTTTAAAATGCATCTGCGGCCCAAATTGTGCGTATAAACAGTGGGGCAAACGCCCAAGAGGCCAACACAATCTGGGGGCGAAAAACCAGAAGGTCCCGAAACAAAACATGCTCCATGTGGCGGGAAAGACGACAGAATCAGTTTGATTGAAGGGGGCAAATAAGACCTTTTAAGTAGAGTTTTACAGATAAACTAATTAAAGTTCGTCTTAATTACATCTCATTCCACATTCAAAAGAAGTCTTCGCCTAGCCTATTATTAATCAATACAAATATATAACTATGAACAAGGAACCGAAGAAAAAGTCAGAAGAAGATTATTATTACCTCCTTTAAGAAAATTAATGACAGCAAAACTGCAAAAGGAAGGAGGATCCAAAGCAATATTGCATGTCAAAATTTCTGCTTTTTCCCTCGAGTGCAAGACATTTTTTTATTACTTCTTGTAAGCAGCACCCATGTATATTACAGGTATAGGCTGATCGGCAAAAGAATGGCCTAATGCCTTCGTGGACGACAGCAATAGCTTAATGTTACATATATGACAAATGGTATTTTGAACGGAAAACAAAAGGAAGAACCTCGATGGCATATATGACCACCATAATGTCACAATACCTGCATCAACCAAATGCTAGAACAGCAAGTAGACAGAAAGCCGGACATTACCCAAATTTCTCATCTTCTGCTCTTGGCTGTCGAACTCGTCCTTCTTAATGACGGCAGAAAACAACAGTATTGATGCTTTTTTAGCCTGCTTGACTTCTTTGGTTGATCAGAAGACATATCTTGGACTGCATCCACGTCTAATGGCTCATTACCGTCCAGTGTTTTTTGGTCCAAAGTTGGGGTCTCTGTTGCCCCATTTTCCAAGGAACATATAACATTTTGCTCGGGAGAAGCTGGTACTACTTTGTTGTAGTTTACTTCCTTTAAATTAGAATTTGTACCTGTACGCCTGCAGTGGAGAAAACAGAATCAGATTGTTAATTAAATGTTATTTATCATTAACAACATTCTGGCTATTTGGCTCACAAGAACACAATAAGTAATAATCACCTTAAGCTGTGAGTGTCAGGGTTATTCCCAAGTGCTTCTTGAGAATTTTCCTCCAGTATCTCTTTGTTCAATACTTTGACAGCACTAACCTCATTTTTGGAACACAATTGATCAAGTTTTGAGGAATACATATAAGCTTTGTCATCCTTTTCCTTGGAGGGAGACTCTTCACGGGTGAAGTTGAAGCTAGGAGAGGGATTGGAGGAATGAAATCCATGTTCTCGAACAGCTGAAATGGCCTTCTCTAATGTTTCGAGAGCCTGCTCCACCTCTGCTCTGATATGTACATTCCTTTTGCACTTTAACTGACTCGCATTAACTTCCTTAATTGGAATATCTTTCACTTTCCCGTCATCCTCTTCAATGTGCTCAGTTTCTTCACTATCTGCCTCCACAATCTCACCATATGCATTGCTATTATCTAGTGCTTCTCCATTCATTGATGTGAAGTCATCTGCATGATGGTTGCCCTTATCCACCTGAGACACATCTTTTGTCTCATCTTGCTTACTTTCAATAACATCTTCAACCGGGAGAATGTCTACAACTTGGGCATCCATAGCCTTCTTTGACCCATTAATAACATATAGAGCTTCACGAAGTCTCGAATAGAATGGCTCCTCCAAAGCCTTAATAAATCCTTCATCATGGTCCATCATTGAAGCCACTGACTGTAGCAAAATCATAAGTTGGATAATGAGCCGTTTAAAAAGGAAAAAAAACATAACGGGAATGCTGGGAAAACAAGAATATGAAAAGAATCTTCAACCTTCTTATAAAGTCTGAATCCACTGCCAATGAGCTGTCTTGAGATGAAGTTGATAAGTGATGGAGGTACGATATCCAACTTTATATCCATGTTTGCTATCGTCCTACAAAATTTGATAGACTCTGAATCGGCTTTGCCAATCAAAATTCTTTACTGTGCCACCGTTTTTTACTTTATCCCACATGTAGTTAAAAAATCAAGCCCATACCTAATCTAATCCCATTGAATATAAAGGCAGTTTGATAGCCATATAAAGGCAAGATAAGAAATGCCAACATTGAAAACCAGTAAAGTCAATGAGAAAAACCAATCAAACAAGGTAACCATATCGAACAAGCAACCAAAATAGATGATCAGAGTGAGAACAGTTCAAATTCCGCAATTGATCCCCCACCCAAGCCTAACATACTCAAAACTAACTTCTAATAGCTGAAATTTTATTACTACCAATGAGTGACAACTAACAACAAATTTTAAACCCAAGACAAACTAAAAATTGATTTAGGACTTCACCGTTGAAAACAATTTTATACTCATCATACTCAGCCACATTCCAAAATTATTTTAAATTTAGCCATATTCATTGCCAAATTATGAGCCCAGCACCCAGCTCACTAAAGTAATAACTAAAGAAATAAAAAAACAAGAAGTATATTGAATCTCGTTATGCATATAAAATTATTCTTTATTTTGCCTCTTCTTCAAATCAAGCAGATCCTGTAGGATCTACTATGCATTGAAATTGACCGTTCCAAGTGACTGCTTCGCTCATTTAGTTCCATATCCAAAGTATATACCAAACTCACCGAAAATAACTTCTTTCTGATGTCACCTTTTGCAAAGCAAAGCCTCCCACCACTTCAATTCTAACCACACCGTTTGCATCAGGAATTGCTTCATTGTTTAATCCATAAGGGTGCCCATTGAAGCTCTTTGAATCAGGAATCTGAGACCAAATTCATCAGGGTTATTGAAGATTAGATCTGGATCTGAATTAAATAAAAAAAGAAAATAAAGAAGAAAAAATGTCCAAGCAGTTACCGTATTTATAATTACAACAATTAAGTCATCCTGGAAGTACTCAAACACATAATAGTGCATGACAGCCTCCCTTGTGGAAAGTGGCCATGAAAGCTTCACCCTTTCTTCCAAAATTACAAGTATAATAATCAGGCATTAGAAAGTTAAGATCTATAGTATAATAGAGGGCAAGTGCATTTAAAAAATAAAGAAAGATCAACGACAACAAGAAATCAACCTTACTAGAGATAATTGTTCCCCAATCCGGACCCTCTGCAAACAGTCACTCGACAGGATTTTGAAAGTGGGTACAGTAAACTGAGGCCACCTGAGAAATGAAAAGTGTGACAAGGATGTCAGCTCTTTAATTACTGTTTTCATCCCTGGTCCAATAAAAGTTAACAACATCGTAGAAGTGAAATTAAAAAACTTCAACCTCTTAGGTTAAAAATTGCCCCCAGCTTAAAAAATCAATGAGATATTCATAGGAGTAAAAAGTACTCGATATCCAACTACAGAATCTTTCCCTTCATTTGTTTGGTAAAAACAACTGGGCAATTATTACCTAGATTCAAATCATTTAGAAAGCAACATAGCATCATACAATAACAGAAATGGATTTGCTAAATCCCTCTCCAAAATTGATCATATCAACTAGGAGAAAGCCACACACATTTAAGTGGAACCCACCATTTGAGTGGCCGAACACAATTAATCAAATCTTACAAGAATGAGAAAAAAGGAAACCATAGAAGCAACATTAGAAAACTTCAACGTCTTTGCTTGAAAATGCACCCAACTTACAGAATCAACAACAGTTTCATATTGGTAAAAGGCATTGGATATTCAACTATAGAATCTTTTCTTTTTAGTAAAACAGATAATACAATTATTACTTAGAATTATTTATACAGTATAAACAACTTCTGGAATCACATCATAACAGAAATAAATTCTCTCCAAAATTGACTTTGGGGAGAGTCCTAGACGTTCATATGAAACCCACCACTTGATTGGGCCCTATACACCCTACATCCGTCTTTCCAAAATTGAGAGAATCCATTTCTCGTAATAACATAAACAATCCAAAAAACGAAGTAAAGATATCTTGAAACTAGAATCTTTCCATAACTCAATGATATTCCAAAAGGTATAAAAGGAAGCAGTTATTTTCATTAAGTGGTATAACTTCCGCCCTTGTACAAAAGTTCATCAAAAGCATAAATATGACAAAGCATGATACCCACCATTTCTTGTAAAGGGGTGTCTCCCATGACATACATAAACCTGCAATAAGGAATAGAACTCGTTAAATTTAATATACTGCATTCAAAGCAGCTGCTGTCAAAAGGGTGATGCTAAAATTTTGGTTGGACCAGTGTGACTCACAAACATCTACGGGCCCATCAACGTAGCCTTCGGCTAGCAATGTATGAAAAGGAGTTCCCTCTGGTCCTTCACGATACATAACACGAAACTCTTCATTATCTTGTTTCAACTGAAGGGAGAAGAATGACAATGAGTGTCTAGGATTTTATTGGAAAATTCATGAATCTGCCATCCAAAGCATAATCAGAGTTCATAAAATAAACTTCATAGAAACAGCATCAATTCATTGAATTCTCAGCAATGGGGTACTTCTGGACCAAGACCACTAAACCAATGAGGTCAGGTCCCTCATCAGTTACGAACTCTTTAATTCTCCATAAAAAAAAAAGTCATGCATTCTTCATATACATATAAAAAACAAAAACAAAGAAGAAGAAAATCGAATTAGAGGAAAGGAAAATTATTTGGCAACGGGTAAGAGGTTTAATAAAGCAAAAACAACTTGAAGAGAACTGCACATACTAGATAACATACTTTCCAATCGGTGTGTGATGTTTTAGATCTGTCACTACCATCTGCAGAAACACTCCTCAACATATCAAGAAACTTGGACACTTCTGCAGCCCTGGTTTCCACTGCTTCCTCCCCGTACTCATATCCTGCATAAACCAAATATGATTGAAGAAAAAATTAATAAACTGACATAATATTTGCAATTCACTTCACTTATTACCAATGCAGCCTAAATAATTTGTAAGGCAATAAGAGAATATAACAACCTATTTCTTGTCCTGAAGAACGTAGTTGCCTTTTGACAAGGGATTTTAGCGCCTCCTCGTTTCTCAGATCAGGTGAGGAAAGCGTATTGTCCAGCCTCTCCCTATACTGCACAATCTTTCGTTTCTTTTCCATCTTCACATCAACAAGGAAAGTTGAAAGAGCCTTGTCTCAAAAGTCATGTATGAAACTGAGGCTAGAGCAATTAGTTGGTTTTTGAATCACCAACTAAGCCTACAGCCATAAAAAGTTCAATGCAAGGATAAGAATACCATTTAAGAATCATGACCAGATACTGTAGAGGGCTTAAGGCACAAAGCATTGCAAAGATGGCATTTTTTGGCTACTGATTGGCCGTTAAAGGATTCGCTTCATTGGCCCTAAGTAATGATAGTTCTTGGTTATATGGATTAATGCAGTCTCGAGTGAACCATGAAAATCAAGAAAGCTGGTTAATGTTCAAATTAACACTTCCCATGAAGCTCTGTAGTCTAGACTACAGTTCCTCCACGTTGATCTGGACAAAATTTAAATCCAAAGACACGCTCGCGGACAACAAAAAAATTAATAGAATACCTCCATACAATAAACAGATTTTCATGAATAATAATCACTAAGAAAAGATAGAAAACCAGCATGAATATTCCGGTAAAATTGACTGACTAAAATCTAAACCAAATTAATGGTTCCAAGTAAGTGCATATAATTTCCAAGGCAAGCAGATAATAAAGGAGATCAACGAGACTAAATTCAAAGCTAAACAAAGCTTGAGATATCATGGAACTCACGGGAAACCGACAGGTAATTGATCAGAACCAACTAACTGGAATGCTTTCGGGAAATGTCCCTTTAATTGTTGTGAAGAGATTACAGAACCCAGAATCAGAGATGCGAAATACTCACCGACAAATGCCGATCTAAACTACAATCATTCATCACCAATGCGAGGAGACAGCTAGAGTTCCCAGACGGAAGGGGAACGTGGAGTTTAAACTTTTCTCCTTGAGCATGAAGGAAACCGGATTGGACCAAAAAGAAAAATCCCGATTTAATACGTGAAGACACTGGTATTAAATAGATAAGAATAATCGTTCTGGGGAATACGAAAGTAACTGTGTGCTATGGAATTAGGTTGCGCTGAGTTGAAATTCGAAGCAACTTTGAATGCGTCAGAGTTAGAAGGGACCACGCAAGAGCGACGAAGGAAGGAACATGATTAAATACAAGCATCGAGAAGGAAGCAATTGACGCCTAAGGTGAGCCAACAGAATGGTCTTCATATCAAGGCAGAATTAAAAATATTATGAGTTAGTGAAGAAGGAAGAAAGCTGAGCTGTTTTTTTCATCCCTCCCAAATCCAATCCCAGCTGATTTACTGATTGGTAAGGACGAGACAAGGCACGTGTATTGTCTTCATTGGTCATCACGCACAGAGCTTCGCTGATTTCGCCGTCTGCTACAACGGATTGCGAACCATGCCGCTAGATTCATTCAAGTTTGATTTGGTATAATATAGTCCTAGATTAGATTATTTCCAGTAAATTATCTCACAACTAAAAAGAGTTGTTTCAAGAAAATCCGCGTGTAATGGCTCGTAACATGAGAAAATGCTGCAAATCTGCCGCAATGGATCTTTCAAGTGGTCGGGGATGTATAGTAAAATTATTTATACAATAATTAAAAACTACCCCATTTATAAATGATGAGGAATTCAGCTCCAAAATTTATCGGCATTAGTTTATTTCAATGCATATCATTAAGAATATAGTATATTAGTTTATAATTGCGTTTCACGCGTTACTTTCACAAATCAACTATTGGTTTCCCACATTGGTTGACAAGTTTAAATCTTTAACAGTTGGAATCTTCAAAATATTTTAAATTCTTGCCATTAAACTTCATTCTTAAGAGATGCCTTCAACTATCAGCGGAGTAGTAACAATAACACCTCAGTTATGTGGGAGCTAGGGAGGAAGGGAGAGGGGGGGGGGGGGGACATTTTTCCATAAAGATAGAAGGTTTTTAACATAAGCCATTTTCCATTTTACCAAGGTACCTTCTTATAATATCCATATCTTATTTCATTATTGTCCATTGATCCATCTTATTTATTTTTTTAGAGTCAAGATAATATCCCTAAATCGATAGTTATAGATTAATCATACTAAGTCGTAGAGATTGTCTTTCCTAATAAAATATTTTTTTAGATACATAACTTAGTTTGAATGTAAAATATCATGTGATCCATCTTCATTTATATATATTGGGATGTCTAATATATGATAGAGTAGCACTAATTTTTTAAAATTAAAAAAGCTGACATTAATGACTTAAAATTATAAATAAGGTCAACGTTACAACTTCTCAACTCATTTATACTATTAGGTTATACTCCTTCCCACCAATTCTTTTTATAAGTAACATGCTCTTTCTTAGAGATAATTTTATATATAAACAACAATTTTGATTTATCTAAAAATTTAATAAATTTTTTTATATTCACCTTCTAATTAATTGTATATATTTCTCCCACTTATACTGTCGTTTCTTTCTTTACTCATTATTTCTCTCACCTATAATTCTCATAACTAAAACTAAAAGGTATATTTAAAATATAAATTATATATTATACACATCTATTATTTTTAACTATTGGTTGTTGTTTATAAGAAGGCGGTTTGAGTAAGGTTATTGATAGGCTATTATGAATTATTGACAACGAAATATGTTATGGCTGATTCCTGGTATTGAGTGGCAGATGGCAAGAAATCTGAAGAGAATTCACATTGAAACAGATGAGTTGATGATATCCGGTTGATACGATTCACATGGGCCGGGAGGAATACGACGTTGACGCTCAAAGTGGCACCCAACTACTACGCATGCATAATCCAAAACGCCCTCCTTTCTTGTCACATATCATGTCTTTTTTTCCTCTGGCCAGAGAGTCAATACTATATTGAAAATGTAAATCCTACGTCATGAGTTCAAAAAAACAAAAAAGCCATAACCGAAGGTAAACTAGGTAAAATATACGTCTATCAAATTTTGTCCCTATTTTTTATATATTTTAAATATTTATCTATAATATAAAAAGCTTCATCAACTCATGTACTTCAATAGTCGTGAATAATATTGACTCGTTTCTCGTATTTAATTGTCTTACGTTAGTTTCTCTTCTTTGAAAGAAAGCAAGGGGAAGAAAAGCATACCACATCATCTTGGCCAGAACTCCATGGTAATAAGAAACGAGCAAGTGAACAAGCCACTAGTCTTGTCCCAAATAAGAGGTCAAGTCAACCACCTTAGAAGATAGATTATCGAAATTGGCAAAACAGCTGTCAAAAAAAGGAAATTGGTAAAACGGGTTTCTATCAATTTCTTCGAACAAATTAAATTTGTTTTACAATCTAAATCATATTAAATATATTAATTCAATTATGGTTAGTTTGACTTTATTTCAACCATAATTTAACCACTAAAACTTATGAACTAATATCTAGGCTTTTTTTTTTTTTTAAATAGGGGACAGTCAGATCCTCCGCCAAGGCAGATAGCAAATTTTTTTAAGTAGATAAAGAACAATTTTTTAAAAAACTAAGTTTGTTATATAAATCAAATTCTCAACTATTTACTTAAAAAATGTGCAACTTGCTCCAACCTCAACATATATAATATATATAAAGTGATTTAATAACTAGTCTAATTTTTAACTACTAAAAAGTTGTTATTTATGTGAAGTCGTCGCTTTGCATGCGATATCTAATATTATTAGAGGCGAGATGTGTTTCGATACTCATCATTTTGATGATCATTTTTAACATGTTAAATTTAAATTGTCTATATCTAATATAGATAGTTTAGATCTATTTTTGTTTTATGTCTATCTTTTAAAAAAAATATTTTAATAGGTAAAAAATTTAAAATAAAAATAATCTCTCAATTATTTAAAAAAATAATTTTTTTTATTTAAAAATTATTAATTTAAACTGTTTAAATTAAATTGAGACGTTACAGCTTTAATAAGCTATAGTGTTAATGGTGCTCAGTCGGAATGCGGTTCTATTGGAGGCATTGCAACCAGAAAAATAATAAAAGTTTGTTTAGATAGAAGTTTAAAAAATAATTTATAAAAAAAAATTTAGACAACTTTAAAAATGAGTTTTTAAAAAAAATTATAGAAAAAATAGTTATAAATAAAAATTTAGATAATTATTATTAAAAAAATTGTTATGATTAATAAATTATTAGAAGTAGTATAACTTTATTAAAAATAGGATAAAATAGAGAGAAAAGAGGAGAAAAGAGAGGATGTGGAGAAGATTGAGGGTGAAAAATAAATATGAGAGATGAGAGAATGTGTAAAAAAAATAGAGGTAAAATAGTAATTAGGTAGTTCATAAATTATCTTACTATTTTAGAAACTATTATCAATAGTTTATATAAAATGTTACTTTTAAACTTTAATTTAATTTAAAAATATGTTTAAATAAATATAATTATTTATTTTAAATTAAAATTTAGGTTAAAAATCTTTTTAAACATAGATGAAACTCAAACAGCACTAACTCACACACTCACACATCACACCTGTAGTCTGTGGGTTTAATTGATAAAGGAGTGAGACATGCGACTATTTGGAGAGTATTCAAACCCTAGGAAATATTATTTTATTGTGGTTCCAGTCGCTATATTTGGGAAAGTATCATAACTCTTAGGTGTCTAGGTTTATGTCTGAAGGTAATAGACGACTTGTCCTACCCGATATTAGTATCCCTTAGGCCGCTTAAGAAAAAAAGAGATTTCGTTTAATCTTTAGATCATAAGTAAGCCCAACTCTTTTTTAAAAATTATTGTAAAAAAAAAATGGACACACTCGCACCCAGTAAATATATTTTGATAAAATCACAAAATTTGGAAACCGTCACGTCAATACAGTTAAAGATAGAAGTAGTTGATATGAAATGAAGACGTATCAAAGAAAATCACGAATGCTATGGAATCTATAGCCTCCTTAGCCCTTGCCATGTATTCATGAATTAGTACATCGGCCACCGTATCATTCATTAATAAAGTAAAAATTTCTTCGTATAATTAATTAATTTAAATAAATTAAAAAATTAAAATAAAATAATAATTATAACAAATATATTATAATTTTTTAAAATATTAATATATATATGATATTTGATTATATATTAATTTATAAATTAAATAAATTAGTTTGATAAAAAATAATAATATATTATATTTTTTTGGTCTTTAATTTATAATTTAATTGAAAAATTGATATTAGTTATAGATATAAAATTATTTTTTATTTATTAATTTTTTAAATTATCTCTATTAATATTTTTTAATAATAACAAAGTAAGAGAGGATGTGAGATAGTTAAAAGAAGTGATTATGATATTTAAAAAAATATATACTATATTAATTAACTTAACGACTCACTTCATTAATTTAATTAAATTAATTAAATATGTCATATATTAAAGATTAGATGGATATATGAAATATATTAAAATTTTATAAATTATATTTAAGATTAAATTTAAGCTAATATTTATATTAAAGAGAATGTATTTGTTACGGTATTTGGAAAAGAAAACAAATGCAGTATCCTAAAATCCCATTCTCCATCTACCCTCTGAAACTGCCAGCGAAGCAAAATAGATATATTTCTCTGGAACGCCACAAACTGAGTCGTCCTTGTCGACTTAAATGGAATGGAACCCTACATATATTCAATTAGTTCGACCTGCAGTACCCCAATATAATGCTCAGTTTTTAGTATATTTCTGGCCCTTTTTTCATGTTCTCCTAAGTCCCAACTAAACATCTTACCTCGTGCATGATAAGTTCAAAACTATAATAATATAATATTCAATTATTTTTTAGAAGTATAATTCATTATTCCTCTATTTTGAAATTCTTACAAGAATATGAAAAAAAAAAAATTGAAGTGCGTCTCTTTGCAGTTTAGAAACGACTTTTTATTTTCATATGATGATTTAATTTGTGCAGGTTTTATGAATCTGAGTCGTCAGTATTAATATTACTATTAATAATGTCAGTAATTAATATAAAAACCTATATAATAATATAAAAAATATCATACTATACATGCTAAAATTTTCAATAAGATAGGCTAAAGTAGAGAACCGTATAACCTTTATTATTATTATTATCCTTAATCATTCCCCCCATTTTTAAGTATGCAGAGTACATAATTGACATATATATATGAATTATTTATGTCAAAATTTACTAATTCATTTAAATTTGTGTTTTTCGTTTGAATTGTTCATTTCTAAAACATCTGAAACCTCTCCCAAACTTTAAAAAAAGGGAATTTCTAATTATTTTGATAAATATGATAAAATTTAAAGATATTTAAATAGTAAATTATTTGGATATAAAAAATATCATAAAATATTAAAAATTAATAAATAATAATAATAATAAATTTGTGTGATTCTAGCTGAAGACCAAATAAATATTGTTTTCAATAAAATCTTTACAAAATAAATATTTTTTATAAAATTGTATATTATTCTTCTTATCTTTAATATATGACATATTTAAATAATTTAATTAGATTAAAGAAATTAGTTAAATAAGTTAATATGATATATTTTTTTAAAACGCTATAAATTTATCAACTCCCTCTCTCTATCTCTTATTTTATTATTGTTGAGAAAATATTAATAGAGATAATTTAAAAAAATTAATAATATAAAAAATTTATATTTAAAATTAAAATTAATTTTTTAATTAGATTATATATTAAAGATGGAGAAATAATATTTAACAATGTTAAATTTTAAACTAATGCCACGTGGCATGGTGGTAGTCGAGAACGGGGTAATGGCGCGGCGGAAAGCAAAGTCCAACCAAACAAACGTGTCTCTCTCCCTCAAGGTAATCTCGTTCTCGGATACCTCTATCCGCCGTTTGTCCCAAAGCTAGGGCTTCATCTCTTCCTCCTGTTTTTCAAAGGCTTGCTTGGCTTTGCTATTCTAAGCCTCTGTTTGTTTTTGTAAGTCTCAATTTTCCACCGCCATTACTTTCTCAACTCTCTTCCAATTACTTCATCTCTTATTTATATTCAATTTTGCCTACAGTATTTGGGTAAAGCTTATCCTTTCCCCCTTTCATCCTCTTGATTAGGTTTCCAAGCAAAGATTTATGATTCTTCATTGTCGTTGCCCTAATTTTTGGATCAGTCTGATGTTTGGGAGATGAGCTTGGATTGTTTTATGATCTCTTGCACTGCTCATATCGGCGCATAATCAAAATCCGAAAGAAAAATTAACTTTCAAGTCATTAAGTTCATTCGAAATAAATATCTAATTGAAGAAGATAAACTTCCCGTGATTCATTCGAAGGCTTTAATTTTCCTTTTCTTTGCTTCAATATTATTTTTTTTATACAGCGGGAATTGGTGGGTTGGGATAAGATGTTATGGTTGCATTTAGTTGAATTCATTTAATAGTGGGGAGCTGGAATGAACTGTCTCCTTAAATGAGCTGAGGGCCTTCGGATTGCAGGCATACTATTATAATACCGGTCAATTTGATTTTGGAACAGGACATGTTATCTTAATAATTTGACCAATCTATAAACGCGTTATCGTAAAATTTTGGATGAACGTCTCACTCCTTTTAATCTTCAATGATGTGTTAACCACGGTGTTTTTAGAGGATTTGCTGCAGCAAATACGCATAATAATCTGTTAATAGCTTTTTTCTTTATATGTTATCCCCTCCCTACTTTCAGCGAGGCTATACTGCGAGAAAAGAAAGTCTTTCTTACCATTGCCGCCTTCTCCTTAGTACTTTACTGCTTCTGTCTTCCTATTAAGCAACTATTTGGGGAGTGGAAAAAGAAGCACTTCGAAATATTGGCACTTGGGAGCTTACATGGGATAATATTTGCCAGATTTAAGTTAAGGTGTTATCGTGCATTGGGCTATCTATGAGGATGGACACTTGATAATCGTTTTTGTTTTCTCTTTTCTCTTTTCTGTGAGGGGTAAAAAGACTAGCTAGCATTATTGCAGCTATTGGTGGTAGAAGACAACGTATTAAAAGGATTTTGTGGAAGGTGATAGTGCAAGTAGTTGGTTAGGTTGTAAGTAAATAATGTTGTGCTTGATTTTTATTTTTATTTATTTAGTTATTTATTTTTGCCAAGTTGTTGTGCTTCTTGTTTCTTACTCATGTATCCATATAAATTGCAGGTGATGAAATGGAGGACTGCTTCAGGGCTAATTGGACTCCATCTCAGGATCAATATTTTCTTGAGCTTATGCTGTCCCACGTGCGGAAAGGGAATAAAACTGGCAAAGCATTTAGTAGACAAGCCTGGGCAGACATGACTGAGAACTTTAACATCAAATTTGGTTTTAAATATGATGTGGATGTCTTGAGGAACCGACTCAAACGCTTCAGGAAGCAATACAATGAGATGAAAATGCTTCTCAGTCAAAGTGGTTTTCGGTGGGATGGAACATTAAGCATGGTGATAGCTGATGATAAAACATGGGATGAACATGTTAAGGTACCACAACACACTTTCATCAAACATTTGCAAAAAGCACCTATAAACTTGACGTTGCAATTAGCTTGTGAGTATATATGCAGGACCATCCTGACTTGCAAGCTTACAGAACTAAAGTCGTGCCCTATTATAACGAATTGTGCATAGTTTGTGGCCATGCAGTTGCCGACGGAAGATATAGTCTTTCATGTTTTGATGTAGACTTTGAACGTGAAGGTAGGAACAAATACCACAATGATGAATTATATATATGTGTATGTGTGTCTGTTCTAAAAGGAACATTCTTCTAATTTTGAACTATTGTGATCTATCATCAGAAGTTTCAAAAGAAATGGGTGACCAGAGTTCTCCAAGTGGAGGGGATGGTCAGACCCATCACACCAAAATTGACTGGTCTCCAGTGATGGACCAATTCTTTGTTGAACTTATGCTGGGCCAGGTGCGCAAAGGGAACAAGATCGGTCGCACGTTCAAGAAGAAAACATGGGCAGACATGATAGAAGTATTTAATGATAGATTTGAGTGTCATTACGGCAAGGTTGTCCTGAAAAACCGTTTTAATGTCCTGAGGAGGCATTACTGCTCTATTAGGGTCCTCCTTGGCAAAGAAGGGTTTAGTTGGGATAAGGCGCAACAGAAGGTGGGGGCTGATGATCAAGCTTGGCATAAATGCATCAAGGTACATGTTTCCTTGGGCATAGTTTCTTAATTTACATATTTCTTTTTGAATGATCCTGACTATCATACGTACTCTGTACTATTGGAGGCAAATCACAACTTCCGGCTATACAAAATGAAAAGCATGCCTTTTTATCCTGCCATGTGCATTATATGCCAGAATGAAACTACGCCTGCGAGCATAACAAATGCGCGTGGCAAGTCAAATCTTAAAAATGGATTTTCTGAGGACAATAATTCTACCAGAGATGCTCAACCGAAACCTACTGCAAATAAAGGAGAAGAGCGTATAAATGGTGACAAGAACTTCACACGAGAAACTCAGACGCTTTCTAAATCAGATAAGCAAGCATTGCATTTAGGTGGCGAAAAGAACGTTCATGGTCATCAAAAAAGGCATCAGCCTGAAATGCCTCGGAACTTGAACGAGTCTAAGAAGGCAAGAATTTGTAATGGGAGAGTGCAGGATGCTCTGAAACATAGAATGGTTGCGATTTCAGTTTCTTCACTAATGAAGAAAACGAAGAAAGAGGACAAGTATTCTATAGATAATGTAATCAGTGTTCTTCAGACTATACCAGACATGGATGACGATCTGATATTGGATGCCTGTGACTTCTTGGAAGATGAAAGAAGAGCGAGAATGTTTCTAGCTTTGGATACTAATCTGAGGAAGAAATGGCTAATGAGAAAACTTCGTCCAGAATAATTGATGAGAGCTAGTGCACACTGCATCCATCGTCACTTGCTAGTTTTCTTGAATCTTGTTGCATAATACGGGGAATAAATTATAGATCCATTGGCGCTCAATCGCTGAACATAGTGCCGTGATTCTTTTGCCTAACGAGGTTTAGTATTGAACATGAAGAGATTATATCCAAGATTATTTTTGGTTGATAAACATGTTGACTGGACAATTAAGAATGATACAGCTCTACTAACAATCTCATGAAGTACTGTTATATTTCATATACTTCTTGTTGTATGTTTTAATCGAAATATACTAAATGTTTATTTTTTTTTATAAATGATATTAGACTATGTACATAAAAACAAAAAACAAAAAAATATTAATAATGTTTACTGAGATCGAGGCTACCGAATACAATAAAAAAAAAACCGCCTATCTGATCCGGGCAAAAAAAGGTCCATATCTTAAAATGACCAATGTTTATATACATGGCAGCAAAGAGATATAATGATCAATCCTGCCATAACAATAAATTGGGGGGGGGGGGGGGACTGCTTAAGAACTAGTAATACTCATTCCCCTGTGGCTTCTAGAGTATGTACGAGACTAGATCCTTTTATCCTTCCCTGTACACTCGGTGAATCACAACCCAACGGCTTCTAAACTTTTCTGTAGAAAAGAACATAAGCAGCAGAAGTCTTTACCATGTCCTCCCTCACAGGGACAACCCTGCTATCATCAAACTCGTACCATTTATCATGTCCATACTGCATCCAAGCAAGTACAAGTTGGACATGAGTAATTTCAACGAATATACCAAACTGCCAATAATAAATTAAATTTAACATTGATCACCAACATGAAAAGATGATTCCATATAGCCAACAGCACCAAACAATTCAGAGTACCAGCGATAGCTTCTGTTTATTTAATTTTTTCTTTTTCGACCCTTTATAGTCAATACACGCCTCAATGTTGTTTGTAATTGTCCACCTCTTAAATATGTGATAGGCTAATGAAATACTCCTTTGGTCCTTAATATAGAACCTAATTGTAGATTTGATATTAGTTCTAAAGATAAGATCTGTTTCTCATATTTATCTATTTTTTAATAAATTATCCCTGTTGATACTCTCTAATAAATAATCAAGTAAGAGAGAGAGGGAAAGAATTAAGGAAAATAGTTATGGTATTTTATAAAAATCATGCTATATTAACTAACTTAACTAATTTCTTTAATCTAATCAAATTAGTTAAATAAGTCTTCTATTAAGGATCGGAAGAGTATTTAATTTATTGTGCAAACAATCAAATAATTAAAAATGAAGAGAAATACTGTTTTAACTGATTAAAAGCCATCTACTATAAAGAGGTACTTACACGAACAAATGCTGTATAATGACCTCCTCCCAATCCTCCATAATGACAGCTGATTGCATACAACTCGTAATGGGGGGAAGATGGGCTATTCTTGTGGGCAACATATGTTGACAGGTCCAAATCATTGATTGGGAAATCGACAAATGTTTCTAGCTTGTTCTTGAAGTATCGGCTGAATGAAAACCTCTTCAAATGAACAACAAGAATTTCAGGTAATCTCCAAAGATCTAGTTTTTTAGTCGCTTGCTGAGGTTTTTTGCATTTAGGACAGAACCTGTTAGCATAGCACACCAGATTGCACTATGAAACATTAGACAAGCTAAAATATGCCTGACCTTTTGGGCATAATGAACATAAATTAACATATAAAATTTGGCACTTGAAAATTGAAATAGCTTGGCATTTGAATGCCAATTAATCAGATTTGATTAAAAAAATTAAAAGTTCAGCCCAGCAGTTGTCATATTATGTCAAAGATATACCAATTTAACAATTATAAAAAGACATATCAAAAGGCCTGAACCCTCCTGATATAATAAGATATAACAATTTTAAAAACATATTCATAAATAAAATGCCCGACACAGTTTATCTATACTAACCACATGTCATCTGGCCCAAGAGGCTCCTCTTTTAAGAATGCTTCAAGGCACTTGTAAACAGAAATAGATTCTTGTGTTCTTTTGGTCAATAAATTTGGCTTGAAAACCTCAGGCAATGAGCTGAGTAGGCATGTATCATATTTTGCTATCATCTTATCAGACCATAAGACAGAAACCTCCAGCTTCTTGGGTAGCAGTGTAAATGGTAATGGTTTATCCATTTCTATCTCCACATTCTCCATTCCTAGCCGTGCAGTTAAGTAGAATCTAAAGTCAGCCTCCAAATCTGAATCTGAATCACCTTCCGAGCACGCAGAACCAGTGGCATCACTCAACTCCTTATCTTTACTAACTTCAATATCATTATCATGCTCATCTAAGAAATCTTCAGAGGGCATCAGAAATGGATTAATTAACTTCAGAAACTCCCTGAGAATGTCATATCCACAGGAAACATTGGGCAGCCTTGCCACAATAGGAATGCCGAACAAACTTTCTATCAACTTCTCCCTTCCGAAACTGCACTCCCTGAACAAAACAAATTGCACAGCAAACAAAGCAGACTCCAAAGATAAGCAAGGAGCAGGTAAATGACACACCAATAGATATGAAGAATTATACAATAATCCTTCAATATTCCACAAATTAGTTATTTATTTTTGCCAGATAAACTAGCACTAGGATATTACAAAAAACACACTCATTTACCAGATAAACAGACCAATAGATATGAAGAATTATACAATAATCCTCCGACATTTTATTCTGTTTTACTTCATTCTATTTGATACATGAGCATCACATTAGCTCTCAGAAAGTTTACAATGGCGTATGAGTCGGACAAGATAAAGAAAAATATGAAAGTGTCCTTAGGTTATGCCTAGTATGCGTTAAAACGTCCTCCGAAGTTGAGTGAATCTACTCAATTTTTAGGAGTATCGTACTAAGGTTTTAAAGTAACTAATTGAGAATAAGTGTCATGCATATATACCTCCTCTCTTGAATGGCCAGTACTTCAGAAGTTCATAATGAGCAGAATGAAGAAAATTAAGATGCAATTCCTATGGGAATTGATATCAAATTTGAACTTTGTATATGTCATTCATATTACCATCCTAGGGCAATTTATTTGATTTTTGGATCACCTAAAATAGTAAAATCCATACATGAAACCTATGTTCATTTTCAAACTTACAACAAGTCTTATCCCACTAGATAGGTCAGCCACATTTATTTAATTAAAACATCATTATCATACTTAGAAGGCTTACTTCGTCACCTGCTGATGCATGAAAACAACCAAGGGGCCAGCCTCATCTTTTGGCAATTGATAAGCAACTAGTTTGTCCTCATCTCTAATCAAGGCTAATGAATCAGATGGTTCCTCCAACAGACGACAGATGCGATACCTGTATATCTGTAGTAAGCTCTTGTCAATTGTTAGAACTTGCCCAGTAAATTAAAGGCAACTATCTCAAATATGCTTAATTTCACCAGTGAGGTAGTGATCCCCTACACTTCAAAAATACAACTCCTTACCTCCGCGACCAAGAGCGTCTCATCATCTCTTAAGGAACATGCATCACCTAAGGCCTCAATAAGATCCTTCAATAATCCACTCTTGGGTAATGTTATGGTAAATGTGGAAGGCAGGGCAATCCCATCAGTGCTCAGGACAGTCAAAGTAATTGTCCGCATTGTTGCAGAAGGTAATGGCAAAGATAGGTGCATAAAAGGGTCAAAAGTGATAGAAATCTTCTTGCAAACAGGGCAGACCAATGTTGAACGGAACTGACCCTATAAGAAAAGGGAACAGAATAAGTTTAATTTTAAAACAGGAAATTATCTCATCCAAAGTAGCCTAGTATCCAAAATCAACCATGAGACAAATAAAATGATCATCAAAATAACACCAAATATATTTCTGAAAAAGTCAAATCTTGCTAGGAATAACAGGCAATTAAGAATTTTTCCATACATCACTTTTATACCCCGTGAATTTCAGGACTTAATGTTGAACCTATTAATATGAAAGTGGAGCTCAGTGTTGGCTAATTGCCAGTTTTACATTACATAATTCAACACATTGTACTCAAATCCTCTGCTAGGGACAAATAGATGAACTTTTTTCTATCAAGACTCTCAAATTTCTATCTGTCACGGATATAGAAACCTACAGGCCAATGTATACTAAAGGACGCAAGAAAGCCAAGAGACAATCAAAGAGGATATAGATTTTTCAAATAACCAACAAAAAAGATTAATGAAAACTCACTTGGCACAAATCAACTATTATGGAGTCATTGCGTGCAAGGTGATTATGCCAATATTCTTCTGATACTTCTTCATCTGGACGACCATCTTCATCTTTGACTTCGTGATATGGTTTGCGCTTTACACGATTAAGGTCTTCATGGAGTCCATCCAACAAAAAAGCAAGAAGTTCCTGCGCAACAGACACTTCACATCTTTAGAAATTATTTCACCTAAAAAATTATCCAAAATTCATTATCTATATGAGTAGAGCGACAGTGACATTGTTTTAACATGCAAATCACATAGTAAACAAGAGGTATTAACTTGAGCATCATGCTGGTTATAACCATTAAACTGAGGAGCAAAATTAGCAAGCTTCATCTTGAACATTCTTGGTGCCACAGGCCTTGCTCCAGGAAACCACAACTTTCTAAGTAAATCCCCAAAAGCTAAAGCAAGTTCTCCCTGAAAAAATTTTCAAATGGAAACAGAGAAACTCAGGGATGCCAAAAAGAAGATACTTAAGAGGGGTAGAAATGACCACCAAGAAAGAAAATATATATCATACATTCATTCCCAAGGGATTTTCATAATTTATTTCTTTCCGGTAATCTCCCAGGAAATGGTCAACAAGCTTGGGGGTGTGAACCAGACATTGAATAGCACTGTTCATAAAACAAGTGTTTCCAAGATTCTGTAATCCTGTCAAGCCCAAAGAACCAACTGCTTTATAGCTACTCCTTTGAAAGGAGTTCATAGCTGTTACATTGGAATTCACATTGTGAGTGGTCCCATTCATCATAACAGAGCCACTGTGAGACGAACATCCCACCGTAGATCTATCTACAAACATCTCATTGCTTCCATTAACCTTTATAGAATCAGAAAGTCCATAAACTTGCAGCTCCAAGAGAACCTGCATGTACAAGATGAAGCATGAATGCTATAAAAAGACTGAATAAACGGATTCTATGTCTTGCAAAACTATCAATAAATTTATAACAGATATCTGAAATTATTATTGAAAAAAAAGAGGTCATAAAATTGATAGGGTCCATTTGAGTTCATAATCGAAAGCCCAGAGCATCCTCTTGGAAACAACCTAGGACACTGACCATTTTTTTCGACAATAAATACCACTATCAAAATTTGTGGAATGTCACAAGTTACATAGCTCATCAAGAAGTTAATTAACTCACAAATATTTCAAACCATGTAAAGGTTAAATATAGAATCAAATTTAGCAGCTGCAGAAACTTCATTCAATTTTGATGTCCTCAATCGAGACTTCCTAGTTCTCAATGAACAGTCATTTACATCATGGATTATCTTGATTTAACCAGAAGCTTTTTGGTTGAAATGGTCCATGGCATGGTATCAAAGTCCTTAAAGACCACATGGTCAAGAGATGCATCATTGCCACCACAAGTACTCCTGATTAAGAATAAGTTTCAGCACAAAGATCATTGAACTTTTGCTTTGTGCACAGTTTAACCTAAAGTGCTTGTCGTTGACATTCATAAATTCAAGTCATCCAGGCAATTGTCTTAGCTTTTGAGTCTTTATTTCTCATATGATATAGGAAGAATCGCTTCAAACTCAATGTAAAGCATAAACCCATGATATAGTTATGGAAACCCCCGGGAATCCGCAACTCACCCCTTTTTCAAGTTGCCCAGAATACTCATTATCGTCTATGAAAAATTGAGTTGTCTGGCCTGAGAAGTCCAAAATGTGTACCTGCATGTTCCATGTTATAAATAAAAAACAGGACAAATACAACGTCTCTACAAAATTAATTGTGAAATAACTCACTGGGTCATATTCAGAGCTGAAAATATTGCAGGCTTTCATGTAGGCATCAACCGTATTTTCCTGAAACCATGCTGTCTATTATTAGCCATTGGTAACATAGAGCTACTCAAGAATAAATAGAAAATCAAATGCCATCCGTGGGGTAAGATCCATCCAGAAGAAGAAACCAAGAACATCACTAAAATCAAACCTTTTGGCTTATCTTTGCTACCAATGAATTTGTTTCCCATGAAACAAACATCCTAACTTGCAAGGAGAACAAATCTGGCAAGCAATCATCTGCATAGAAGGGGCTCCCAAAATTCTTCCCTGCATTACTATTATCACTACACCTACAAGAATAGTGAAATGAATCCAGACTCAATTTCTAAAAAATATGTCATCGTGAAGAACAAATCAGAAAAATATTACAGCTTGCAATGAAAAGAAATCCATCATAAAATCCTCAGCAGATGAATGTTAATCCTCAACTTCACGAGAGAATTCAAATTAATATGCGGACAGCATCTGTCAAGAGGAATGCTAATCAAAACTCAATTTCTACATAATACACATAAGCACTCTATAAACAATAGCGTCGCATAAGTTCTGCTAGAATACAGAGGAAGTGAGGGGGCCAAAGAATGGACGTGAAATCATTATGGCTTCCCATCATTCTACAGGACCTGATGAAAGGGCACTTCAACATTTATTAAGGTAGCAATTGTAAAGTGCTTTTGCTTATTAACATTTTTACTGTTCCTTCTGAAAACAACTTAACAGACAATTAAAAAATTATAGCAGTTTACAACTACACATTCCTCCTTTTATGGGAGGGATTTAATACTTGATTAGGTTCAGTGCTCAGCATATGTAACATGTTCACCAATTAAATTTACTAGTCAGCCAGGTAAATCTGGAAGACGATGCAATGCTATGAACAAAATAACGCACAGTTTGTGGCATGAGTTCTGTGAGTAAAAAATGTTGCTTATACGTAATAATTTTGAAATTACACACACCGCACAGTCTTGCACAGTGGCATTAGACAAAATTGAGCGGAAAATTACCGTCTTAGGACACATAATGATGACCACAATAAATGCATTCTATAAGTCGTCAACATTTTGATTTTCTATGAACAGCGACCTATAAATGAGTTCAAAGGGAAAAGAAAAAGGCCGAATGCGTGGGCGTGTTTAATTTTAAGACCCACCTTTTAAGAGCACGCAACCACAAACCTTCAGGAACCAACGCATATTGACGGCCTGAAGATCCCATCTGACTATTCATCGTTTCCTCCCGGTTGTCTTCCTTTCTTAACTGGAGGACAATTTCTGAGTCCGACTCAAAATCGGAGCTCGTTGATGCTGTGTATAGGACATGTTCTACTCGATCAGCGTCCCCTTGTACTTCCTTCCACCACCTGCAACCCCGGGGGAAAGACATAAATAGAAGAGTGCGATTGTAGTGAGAAAAATTCAATCTTCAAAACGAAGTTAACAAAGGCTGAAAAGGATAATTAGGGCAAGCAAGGGAACATCAGTTGCAAATTCATTCATCTATAATTTTCGCCGGCGACTGGTATTCCAGTTGCTTAAGGGACAAGGATCCCAAGCTGACCACGTCTTTTTCGACACGGACACGTAACTGAACCTCTCAGGACGCCCTCCCTCCCAAAAGATCGTTAGAACGAGGTGGGGGAAGGGCAATACAGCAAAAATGCCTTTTCCGTTCATATTGATTTTCCAATTTATTTAATTCCTTTCAGGGGCAATCATACAATGAGATAAGAAGGAAATAAGAAAGAGTGAATCACCTGTAAAGAACCAAGTAGAGGGGCTCATTCTCCAATGGAGGCTCTTCTTCTCGGACGAAGCGACGTTGGGGACGGGAATCGAGGTCCGAGAAGTAATCATTGTGATCCGAGAATAAACTGTCCATGGTGAGGAAGGAGAGGGTTTTGGAGAGTAGGGAGCGAGCAAGGGACTTGCAGAGATGGAAGGCGGAGAGAGGGAGGAGAGTAAGCTTCTGAGAGAGAAAACGGGTCGGTTTGACGACCAGCGAAGAAAGGCGGATCTTCTCTGAGAAACGGGTCATAGCCTTTAAACTCCGTTGCCTCGCAGACCGCACGTTTAAGAACTCTGGTGCCCAAAAAATAATAAAAAAAAAATAAAGATAACAAAACGAAAAAAGGGACTAGCACGCGCCTAAACACGGGAGGTGGCGTGGAGAGGGGTGTCGGTAGGGTACACGCGCGAATATGAAGAGTGAGGATGGAGAAGACAGATGAAATCTAATCTGGATGGTTTCAGGGTGTCCGCGTCCGGTCCGGTTACACTTTCTCCCCCATGCCTCGCTTTGCTGGCTGTAACGTAAGATGATCACCTACGGTCGCATGAACTTGGGTCGGGGCCATTTATTTTCAAATCGGGCTAATGGGCCTTGATACTTTTGCCTAAAACAGAAAAAGGTGATAGCCTTTTACGTACGGTCTATAACGAAAGATGGAAACTTGGATCCCTTTGAAAACAACACTAATAACTAAAAATAAAAAAATATATATATAAGAGAGAGTTAAAATTTAAATATAAAATAAATTATACTACTATAAATTTTAATAAGAAACACTCTAAATAACATTATAGATAATAAATAACGGGTTCATATTCTATAAGAATGTAAGTTCAATTTTTGCTACCGTTGTGATAGCTCATTTAATAAGCGATCTCGTAAGTTTTCTGTAAATGCTTTCTAAATTTTATGGCTATATCATAACCTTAATTGTAGATTAATGTCAAATCTACCTAATTTTTTTATATAAAAAATAATAATAAATAAATATAGAACAAATAACTTGTATAAAAAAAATAGATGAAAAATGACTAGTAGAGATTAAGTTGAATAAAAAGAGTTAATATTTGATTTGTATAGTGGTGGGAGTTCAAATAAGCTCGTTGATTTAAAAAAAGTGATTGGATCTCCCTCCATACTTTTAGCATAAATAATAAAGAGTTGCTTATGTAATCGGAATAATCTTAATAGAGTTTCAGCGTTAAATTTGTTTCCTATTTAACCTCTTACCTGTTTCTTATAACAATAACAATCAAAATAATAAAATATATTTAAATATTTGTATAGTTCATTAGATTATATTTAATTATAATTATAGAAATGTAAACATTTTAAGATTTCCTACCTTTTAGTGATTATACAACTCTAATAGACAAAATATGTCCTAAAATTCACTTATAAAAAAATTATCTAAGCAAAAATCATAATTAACCAACATCACTTATAACTATTATTGTATAGACTCAGTTATTCACCACTAATCCAAATGGGCACGTGATCCCGCATAATATAGCAAATCAAAACTCAAATCCTCACTGTGATAGATGTTCATATTTAGTGTTTGATAATGCCTTGAATATAGTTGACTAATAGAGAGATCGAGTATGGCGAAAAGTGTTAGTTTCTCATGAAACCAAGGGTTGAACCCTATAAATGCTCACATTTAATATCCAGCAATATAATGGATATTTTATTTTTGATAAATAGAAAGTTTAGATGGGTTCGATATCGGTCTCCATCAAGGTCAGTGCATAACTCTAGAGTTTAGAGAACGCTTACAAAGGATTTACAAGATCGCCTACTAAATGAGCCCTTACAATAGCAGTGGGAATCAAACTCGCGTCCTAGTAGAATACGAACCTATTACTTATCATCTGTGTAAACTCTCATTGGCTGGCTGAATATTAGTACATCATATCACTTGGAAAAATAAATAAATGGATAGATCAACGATCAATAGCGGATCATTAATAAATAAACTTTGGCAAAGTATCATGCCATTGTTTTAAGTATCATATTAGATGAGATAATATTAAAATCTATTTCATTTTAATAATCTATGTTTTTATAGTTTCCAAATATAAATATACCATGAATTTAAAGATAATGCAACTTAATCATAGTGTAATAACTATAAAATAATTTCATACTGAATGATTGGTGTGTGATTATTTCGAATATTAAGATTTAATATTTTTACAATTGTACATATAAAGTTAGTAAACTCGGTAGACATGTTGAAATTACTGTGTCCGGTTATAAAAGAACTTGAGAGAGAAGTGATTGAAGAGGGGGAGCATTAACTGTATTTTTTTGTTCTAACTTGATAATAAGATGGGAGATATTGGGGTATTAGAGTTTTTATATAAATTATATTACAATTATAAACATAAAAGTTTGGGCCAAGCTCCCAGTAATTATAAAATTTCTCGTAACTCGATACCCAGCAGAAAAGCCCAAAAAGAGTAGAGATGGACAAGGTCCAAAAAAAGCCGAACTAGTTCGCACACTTTCTTTTTTGGTTACAAGTTCGCACACTTTCAAGTCCGTTACTTTATCCTTTTCTTGCTGCCTTTGTGTTTGGACTTGACCTCCAAGTCCCAGCTCAACAAAGCTTCCGTGATTCTATAGCCCACAGCTATTCAAAAAGAAATAGATCCATGTACCAAAAAAAAAAATAGATCCTTGATACTCTCTGGGCTGTTGGAAACCCAAAATCATAGTTTGGTAAATATTTGTACGCATGTGCCTATATCTAATATTTAACAGTATATCAAATAAATTTTTTTATAATAAGAATATATATATTTGGCAAAAATAAAAAATATTTTTACGCTAAACTCCTCTCACATGTTTATCTAAAATTATTCTAAAAAGCTAATCCAAATATCCTTTTAGCCCAAAGTAGTGGGATATAGAAGTTTGATTTGTCCATACTCAAAAAAACTTCCGGGCAAATAATAAATAAATAGAAGATGAAAATAAGAGAAATTTGTGTAATTGTATTCATAGTATTTTTTGAATAAATACTGATAACAATTTAAAGTTATAAGTAGAATCAAATCCATAACCTCTACTACGGATAAACTTTCATATTACGTAGCGTGGAGTAATAAGGGTATATATGTATGATAACGAAATACGGGGGTCCATTTTGTTAACGAGACCACTGCGAATGAAGCATGCTTGTCACCGCCAAGTAAGAAGAGAGAAAGAGGATGAGAGAAAGCATGCTGGTGGAGAGTTTGAGATTGAGACGTTGCATTTGTTGTGTATTATTCCAAGAGTTGTGTGCGTGCCACTTTATATCATAACATGTTCTGAAACTCGCTCACTACCAATCATGACATACACCTACAGAAAACATATTCAAGCTTATCATCAAACATGATTTCATGGCCTTCCTTCCTTTGACAAATCCTATAAAGTTAAAATCTCAGTGTTGTTCAAGCCAGCCAACCCAATGGACACAATAATTTTCATGGTCTCTAATTCTCCAAGGATACCCAACCCCACAACATGCCTCGAGCATATTCCTGACCATCACTGTGAATAAAGCTATTAGCGAAGGCAGTGTCGTACAAAGATAGAAGAAGCTAGTAATCAAATTGAGTGCAGCGTAGGCCTATGATATGTGGAGAGAGCATGAAAGGAATTTGTCTGTGATGGGGAAGGCATCACTTCTGGGATTCCCTCACAGTTCGATATGTGTGGAACTCATCATGCCTTGTTATTCTCCACCACACTTAATGGCGTCTCCATTTGAATTTTGAATGCCCAAATATCCCCACCCTCAAACAACAAGTTAACAACCTATCTCCGTTCTCAAAAGCCCCTCTATCAACTTGATTACTTTCACTGAGTACTTGATTGACTCACTTCTCTTCACTCATTGGATTACACGTACAGATATTAGTTTATTAAGAAATACTTACGTGCCTAAAAAATAACATGTTATCTTAACTCTACCAATTAAGACAAAGCAATTCAATTGGTTTTAATTCTAATTGATTGATGATGGATCATTTAAAATAATCTATATGTTGTGTTATTTACTAGCCAGTGAAATGTTTCTTTTGAATGTGAATTATTTCTAATGAGTTGTTGACTAACTATAATTAAAATCAATTGAATTGTTGTGTGTTTGCTTTGATATAATTTAGATGACATTATACTATTAGAGTATGTAAGTATTTCTCTTAATCTGATTAGAGAGTATATATATATATATATATATATGGATAATTAACTAGAATGCCCACGAAAATCATCTATACTATGATACTATCGTCCATTTCTTTTACTTTAATGGACTAATGCTTAAACATAATTGGCACGCGCCTCTCTTGTGATATCAACCCGCATTTGCTATTTTAGGAGCTGGCAGGTTCTGTTTGGTTGGATATTAACTTGTCACTAGCTCACTTGGTGAAACATAATCCATGGTTAATTTTGATCGTCATTATTATTCTTAGCATATAAACAATGGATTGTGTGAAGAGCAACATTTTTAAAAATCAAACCAATTGTCATCAAAATAACCTGATAAGAAGCAACTCACATTTCGACAATATGTCCCGCTATAATTGATGAATCAGAGCCTAATGTGTTGTAAAATATATCTGCCTTTTATCCCCCCGGGGGGGGGGACCCATTGCTTTAGAAGGTGTGAATTAGTTAAAACGAGTTGCTCCTCCCTATAGTCTCAGAATGACATGCCTGAATTAAGTTGGTACGATATTTCAAAATATTAGTCATTTTAGAATTTAAATAACATATTAATTATTGTCACAGTGTTTTACCGCTCATTAATCAAAATAATTAGATAAAATGAGGATATTTTTATAAAATACCATTAGATTTTGCTACGCTATAGGCTCCTCGATAATTTCCATTAGTTCATGTACAAAGCTCTAACTTAAGCACGTAACAGTGATTTTCGATTAAATGGACAAATTCCATCGGATTCTTCAACATTTGGTGGGAACTGGGAAGGTATCAGGCGGCCAATTGGGGCCCAATTACTTTAATTTAATAATTTATTTACATCAATTAGTATTGATTTGTGTATCAAAAAAAAAATTAGTATTGATTTGTAGGGCCGAATTTTAGGATGGGTGGGCAATAATGACGCAAAGTTTGGTTTAATGGCATGAGTAGGCAGACGGCCCAGGCCAGATCATATAATATATTAATATTATACATTTGTTTAGAGAATAATTATTTTTTATTGTTAAATTAATAGAAGCTTTAATGTTTAATTTATTATTTTTCGGCCTGCGCTTTTTATTTTGTCCCTCTCTTTGGTTAATGGGTTCTCAACATGACAGATGACACCAACTTAATTGTATTATCCGTTGCTTTCAATATATCTCTCACTTTTTCGTTGAAATATACACCATAGTTAGTATAATATTTATTTAAAATTTTAATTTTAATTATAAATATAAAATTTATTTTTTATATTTATTATTTTTTAAATTATCTTTATTAATACCCTTAATAATAATTAAATAAATAAACGAGAGAATAAGTTAAAGAAAATAATTATAATATTTTATAAAAATATATAATATTAATAAATTTAATTAAATTAGTTAAATATTTTATATTAAGGATAATTGAATGTTATATATCTATATATTACAATCTCTCGCTTACTAACTTTAGCTTTTGTTGTGCCTTAGCCTAACTACGGATAATGATCTGTCTTTGCATTCGAACCCTTCTCAGTTATTTGGAAAGCGAAAAAAGCAAAGTTTGTATGATGGTATCTTATTTAATTTAATTTAATTATTTGATTAGTGTTATCTAAAACCTTTCATCCCTGTGAGAGATATTGTTTGGGCCTTTTATCATTTAGCATATAATAATTGTTTTGAGATGCCATATCCCAGATTGCCCAGGCAAAGCACCCATACACAAGAGATAGAAAAATAAAAATAAAATAACTAATTATTCTTATAATATTATCCATCACAATTATAAGATTAAAATACATCAAACTTTAATAAATTTTAGGTCAGTTATATTGAACCTCTATAATCTTTTAAATATCTTAATATTTTATATTTTGATTATCAAATTCTTAACATTAAAATTAACAATTTTTTGTTATGTCATAATTTTTATATTTAAAAAATAACATTTCATATTTGACATATAATTTTAAATTTTTTAAATAGTTAAAACAAAATATTTTAAAAATATAAAATATTTATTATTTAAATAGAAAAATATAGACCACTTAAAATTATATCTAAATTGTCAAGTAATATTTTTTAAATGATATGATGTATAATATAAAATATAAAAATTATAACATCATAAAAATTATTAATTTTAACAAAAATTTTAATAACAAAGGTTTAATAATTAAAATATAAAATATTATGATCTTTAACTTTAAATTTTAAAAGTTGTGAGTTATGTATAACTGACAAAGAATTCATCAGAATTTTCATGTATTTAAACCCAATTATAATGTACTCATTATAGTATAATATAAAATAATATTTTACTGAATAATAGTTTAAAATATTAATATTTCCAGCGATTAAAAGCAACACTTGATAGATTTAATTAGTTTTAATTAGATAAATGTCGCGGTAATAAATATAATAGAATTGAAAAATATTGTGCAATATTCAATAAATGTTAGTAATTATTAATTGCGTTGTATATACATTTTTTTTAAATCTATTTCCTGTTTTCACTTTTTCCGTGATTCCAACGGAAAGAACAGTTGGATCTGCCTTGTTGGTATTTACGGGTTAAGATTCGGAAGAGGTCAAATCAGCCTTATTCGAAATATAATAAGAAGTCACTGGATCAACTATTTATTGGCCTAACAAATGTAATCATAATTAAAAGTCTTCGCCTTAACAGTTAATGAATTTTTAGCCAATACCATAATTAATTGACAGTTGTGGACCGAACCAGATTTCTCGCTTTATATTTTCCTTCCCTCTCAGGAACAATAAACTAATCCATGGAAATTCATAAATATTTTAATTTTAATTTAACTGATTTCATTATACTATAAATGACTAACACATGTATGCAACCATCCATCCATCCATCTATACATACATACATGTGTGTGTTGGCGGATATAGCTGGCGTGCGATTCGCTGTGGTTTTGGTAGATGTGAATATATATACCTGTCGTGGTATTTGCCGTATGGTTACATCTTCTTTCATTCTAAACTATTTATTTTATAGTATATTAAAACTATTGTAAAGTTTAATTAAAATAAATAATAAAAATAACTGATCACAAAGTTACTGGAAGAATATTTTGATTAACAATCTATTTAAAAATATAATAACTAATAGAGTAATAATATCGTATAATTTATGTAGATATATTTTTTTTTAAATAAAACTTATTATTAGTATATAATATCATTTCATACACATACACGCATGTACATTGGGGATGATGCTATTGCCGTTGCTTTCATTTGAAGAATATATGTGAAGGAAGGGGCATAGAAAACAAGCGAGGGAAGTCATTGAAAGGGGAGGGAGAGCATGTGAAAGGCAAGTGCGCGTGCCCTTACCAGCTGTGGAGCTCCTCCAAAGAATGATTACTTTCCTTCACTCAACCCCTCTCCCTCGTGCTCCTCACGTGCGTTCTGACTCCATTCCTCTCCCTGGCATTATTGTTTTCAGTCCAAAATGTGTTGATGCGGAATCTGGAGACGAAGGCACAATAATATAATATGCATTGCTTGACTATGAATTCAATCATTTTAAAAACGGCACTTTCCACCGTTTCCAACAAAATGACAACCTTATCAGGGGCCTTCTCTTCTATGACGGAAACATGGAACATTTTGAATACTGGGATCCAACGTCGGACAAAACACAGTCACTAGGCAGCCAATTAGTGAAGCGAAGGCGCGTAATTGGCGATCTGTTTATGTGTTTAAATTGAAAGCTCAAAAGTAAAGCTGCGTCAGTTTTAACAAGTTCCGTACGGGGCCTGCCACCCATAAACTCATCATGGCCAGCTGGATTTCGGTGTCGTTTTTTGTCTGTCCCTACGTTCCTCCCTTTGTTGTAACTGGCAACATTCCCAGAAAAGACGCACTTACCCCTCGTGCCTGACATTTTGAAAAGGTCTTTCTTGTAAAGTAAACGTTTTCACTATTTTCAGAATGCGCCTTCCCTTCCCTGACAGATTTTATTTATTATTCTTCTTAATGGATCGATGGATATATTATTGAGACGTTATTCCATGAGATGCGTCGTTTCGCCCAAAACGACGTCCCGCTGGGGCTCTGCTTTAAGTTTAACTGCCTCAAAACGACGCCAGCCGAGATGTTGCGGCCCAAAGCGCAGACGTTCTGAACTGTGGCGTGCGGCCCTCGTCGCTCGAAGCCTCCTTTTTCCCTGTGGGGTCCTCCACACCACCTTTGTGACCCCCATTATCTGTATTGTGTCTATCTTTTCACCCGTTCACTTTCATGCGGGTCTTCATCTTCAACAGGGATTATATTATTGTGGCCTCAAATCTCCGTTGAGTTGTTCTTACCTCATACACATGGTGCATTTGTTTTAAATTAAATTAATAAAACAAAAATGCATACACAAGCGTTCCTGTTAACACACCTTCATAAAATAATAAAATAAATCACGCAACGCAACACATTCATAATTATTACTTTTCTTAATATTTTTATTAATTTGTAAATTAAAACTCGAGACATAAATTATCTTTTGAAAATGGATAGGTGTGGTCAATATCCCCGGATAATTAATTACAGACTTCACCCTGTTTTCCTTCAAAACCAGCCTCATCGATTGTTGTTAGCTACGGCTGAAAACAAAAGCATCGCCCACTACATCAAAAGATGATGGAATTCTGCGATATGATGTGGATTGAAAAGGTAATATTACACCTATTGGTATTTAAAAAAACCGAACAAGTTGTGACCAAAAAATATGGAATTCTGCGATATAGCATAATAATCTATTCGAGTGGAAGTTGTGTGTGTGTCAGAATTGGATAAATTCTCAGATTTCGCCCTCAAATGTTGGACTTGGGGCATGTACGTATGATGTCAAATTACAAAAGGCATGAACAATTACGCTATTTATTTGATCAATCTAATTCATTGACTTTTAATAACGCCACGTAAATTAAACAGTGCCCACCATTTGACTAAAAGGGATTTGCGAAAGTTTTCCATATCTTTTTCAATTCTAATGCACGCCAAGACAGCACGACATATGATGAACGATTTGTAATTTGTAATGTTCAAATTGGACTATTTCTACATATCCACATCCTCCTAAGTCATCCATGGCATCATTCCACCATTGCCAGGAATATATAATTTCCATCGCTGTTAGCTTTGTATTCAATTGGCCTATTTAGAATTAGATCAAAGGATTGTCAATTAACCCAATTTCATGTCCTCTCCCAAACTTACTCTCAAAAAACGAAACACATGATCACGAGACACCTTGGTTAGAGATACAAATGAAAACGGAGCCATTTGACTTTATGGGTTGATGAGAAAATTCCTTCAGTTTTTATGCCTGCGTTTTATTTGGAGGATGTGAGATTATACATTTTATTACCTCCAATCTTAATTCCAATAATTAGTTTATTTTTTTTAGTTAGATTAAAAAAATTAAATAAATAAATTAATTATAACTACCGTAAGAGCTGGTCTGCCAATTTATATAGATTGGAAAGTATACAATATGAATTCATCTCAAAAGTTAAATTTTATCATAATTAACTTTTTCATTTTACTTCCTTAATATATTTAAAAAAAACTATTAACTTTTATAATCAGGAGTATTATTCGGTGGGAAACTAATTATAATGAAACACGCACATGTATAAATTGAAATTGTTGATATCTTTGCAACCATTGTTAGTAGGAGAGACGTAAATAGAAGGTTATTGAAACCGAGAAACAATAAGAAACGGAGACTTTTAGGACACACTAGGTTTGGCTACGTAATGCATCATAATGCAAAACACCCCTAGGCAAAAGGTTTCCCCATACGTTTTGTGTATGCTTGTTCAGCAAGCGTCATTATTTGCCATAATTAAAAACGGAATCATACTATTACCAAACTCTTGAAAAATTAAGGCTTACGTTGAATAGATTAGACGGTTGGGGCAAAAAACCTTAATGACTTTATTATATTTAGGTATATATTGTAGGCACAGAATCTGTTACGATATATGCTTTTGCGCCTACCAGCGATGGTTAATTAATCAAAACCATACTAGATAGTTAATTAACTTGTGCAATCAGTCAGTTGGTTGGCACTGGACCGCATCATGTTATAACATGTGATCTTTATGGTAGACACGTATGCTCAAAAGATCTATGTTGATTTGTTTGATACAATCATAGTAACAGAAATAACGACGGAGAGAATCAGATATGGGATAGAGTGTGAAGACGAAGACAAATAAGAAGGTGATGAAGCCAAGCTGTAAAGGTAAGTTGAAGGAATTAACGAGGACCGAGTCCTTGCAAAGGGAATATGCAGGCGAAGAGGATCCCAATCCAACTTTGGAAGCAAAATTTTAAATATGATATCAAAATCCACACGCTACCCATGTGGTGCACATGAAGTTAAACTTAAAAACCTTGCACTGGGACTATCCCTCGCCCTCTCCACAAGGAAAAAAATAAAACAAAAATAAATAGTCCAATGCAAACTTCTCTCTCTCTCTATATATATTATGTTAACAAAATTTAGATAAATTAAGCCTATAAACTCACTAAAATCAGGACATAGCTCTAGATTTAAAGAGTTTTTATAGACCCCTAATGAATGAGTTAACTTCTTATTAATTACAATAAACTTTTGCTTAATTAAGCTGTGCGTGCATTTGACCTGTTAATAGTAGGGTCCTTGTAAATCCACGAGGAAGGGGCAATAAATGGAAGCAATTTGGCATTGTGATGAAGGGCGCACACCCCATAAAAAGGCAATTGTTTTGTTTTGAAGTTATTTTTAGTGTGGGTTTGGCTCGGTGGAGTCAGAAGTGGTGTTTAAGGATGGATTGAAATGGAGGGAGAATTCCATCTATGTGAGGAAACTTGTCGTGTGGGAGACAGGTTCGAATGTTGGAGCAAAATAAGTCAGTGGCCTTCATTTCCTTTACCACCGCCCAGCACCAACGTATGAAAGTGACGACTCATGAATACCACCGATGACTTAAGCTCAGTGTGAACACAATTTGCTTTCACACCCACACACACACGCGTACGCGCACGCATATTAAGTCTCTTCAATGTTTCATTTATTTCGTTTAATTCAGTACTAACTGTCGTTTCATCCGCTATATTGACACGTGGCTTTAATTTTAGTCCTTTTTGTCATTTCTTCCCCCAGTGGTTGTGAGCAACAAAAAGTAGATGGGAGAAGGTTGTTCAGTCCTCAATAAACCGAATGCGTACGTGCAGAATTAATTCTAAGAGATCATCAGCATTCACACTTTTTTTTACCAGCAATCAAAACAAAACATTGATCTCAAAAGATTATTTTGGCAAAAGCAAAAAAAATAAAATCTAGAAGGATTCCGAGGAATAGACAAATTGGGCAATGAGCAATTGACAAATTAAGCCATCATATTCCTGAGCCAAAGCTACTGGCTTTTTTTTTTTTAAAAACCAAAGTAAAATAGTAAAGAACTATAGATGAAATCAGGCTAAGAAAAAAATAACAACAGATGACGAGCCAAAGAACACGTCATTCTGATTTTTATCTTGACTTTGAAATTAGGACAAAATATTAAAAAATGGAAAAGGTTTTCCAGATTCTTGCAGAATAAAACCAACGAATATAGTTAGGATATATATCATCTATAAAAATTAAAAAAAAAAATACCGCCCTTCCCTCTTTCACGGAAAAGGGTTGTAGCTCGTGAAGGGAGAGAGAGAATTTATTTCTTCAAAATATAACCACACAAAAAACTTTAAAAAAAATATATCACAAAAGTCTAAAAATTATTTTGATATTATGAATTATTGTAAATAAATCTGAGTCAGACTCACTAAATTTATCTATGAATTATTATTAATTTATTTTTAACAAGTTATCATATTTATGTTTAAATAATTAAAAAGTTTACCTGCCATCAACAATCAAATCTATTTAAAACAACTTTTTATATAAAAATATAGAAAATCGGAGGTTTTAGCCTTTACATGTTAGTCTACATAATAACGGGGTCAAGGCCTGACGAAACTTTGTGATATTTTAGGCGATGCGGGGGCGACGAAGATGGGAAAACTAAACGACCCCTAAACGATTAACCATGGTAGAATCCACCCGGTTTTTTCAGGTATGCTATATAAGTTTAACCCAAGTTAACTCCTTCTTCCCCTAGACCCCTACCCCTTAGTCCTTACCCTTTACCTGCTATAACAGCTCGCTCTCTATTTCACACTCTTTTCTAACTTCTATCTAAAGGCTAAACTCTCGCCTTCTCTAACGGCATCTTCTTCCTTTCCCCCCCTCGATTTCTGCGGAGATTTTCTGTCTCCCTCCCTCCTTTCCATTCTCTTCTTCAACCCCTCTTCTCTTGATTCCTCAAGATCCGATCATCTCTCCCAGATCCCCCTTATATTTATGTTTTAACCTTTACCCTTTTGAAGATTGCTCTTTTGTTTCTCGCCGAGACCCACAACCCACAAGGGTAGCTCGAAATGGTGGTGAAGATGATGAAGTGGAGGCCTTGGCCTCCTCTTGTTTCCAGGAAGTATGAGGTTACGTTGATTGTCAGGAGGTTGGAGGGTTGCGATCTGCTGCGGGACTCTCCGGAGAAAGGGGCTGATGGGGTCAGGAAATTGACGGTTGAGATTAGGTGGAAGGGTCCCAAATTGACCTTGAGCTCCTTGCGGCGGACTGCCGTCGTTAGGAACTTCACGAAGGAGGTGGGAGTCGACGCCGTTGCCCCTGACGCTGTCGTCATGTGGGACGAGGAGTTCCGGAGTTTATGCAACCTATCGGCGTATAAAGACAATGTGTTTCATCCCTGGGAGATCGCTTTCACTGTTTTTAATGTAAGTCTCTTCTTCCTATTCCCATTTTCTCCCCTTTCTAATTTCCCCTAATTTATCGGTTTCAAATATTTCCTGGGTTCTGGATGAAGAGTTCTGTTGCTCAAATCAAAATTGAAGAATTATTGTTTTGTTTTTGTTTGGCCGGCGTTCAATTTTAGTTTGGTTTATCGGCTGTCACCGTCTCTCTGCCCCTGTCTGTTCTCGTTTATTGACTTTTGGTTGGGGATGCATTTGTATATATTAGGCTTAAAGGAAAATCTCTTTCATTTATCTCTTCATTTTTGCTACTATGCTACTCATGACATATCTATTAATGTCCTTTTAGATATACAATAGATAGATTATTGGAGGCTTCATGATTTTTTGGATTTTAGTCTAATGTTTGGTCAGAATAACTTTTTCCTGTCAAGAAAATTTCAATTGCGGGTTGTTTGTCTGATATACTTGGCCACTATATTGCTCTAATTCGATGGGTTCAGCGGGACAAAGGTTGTGTTTCATTCTTATTTCTCAAAATAAGATTTGGATTTTTTTGTATACCAGGGACTGAATCAAAAGCCAAAGAGTAAGGTTCCCGTCATTGGAACGGCATTATTGAATGTTGCTGAATTTGCATCTGTAACTGATCAGAAGGATTTTGATTTGAACATCCCTCTCACACCCCCAGGAGGTTCTTCCGAGTCTTCTCCTTCACTTTGTGTATGTTCATCTCTCCTTTTACCTGATTGTCCTTGCATACAAAATTTGTAATCTTTCCATATAGGCTGCTAGGGTTATCTGTTTTATTGTAACTTTCTGTTTTGTGCTTCCTTGTATTTTTCAAACCGTGCATAACATTTCCTGATCCTGCAGATATCAATGAGCTTGGTAGAGCTAAGAGCTGCTCAAGAAAACACAGAGATGGTTCAAAGATCCATAGTGCCAGTACCATCACCAACTCAATCAGGAGAAACTACACTGGCTGAAAAAGATGACCTTTCGGCAATCAAAGCTGGACTTAGGAAAGTGAAGATTTTGACAGAGTATGTATCCATTAGGAAACCGAGAAAGTCATGCCGCGAGGAAGAGTGCAGTGAAGGCAGGTGCTCTATCCTTAGTGAGGATGGTGAGTACAATTATCCATTTGACTCTGACTCTCTTGATGATTTTGAGGAAGGAGAGTCAGATGAGGGAAAAGATGGTTCCAGTGTTAGGAAGTCATTCAGTTATGGAAAACTGGCCAATACAAATGCTGAAGGATTATTTTATTCAAGCCTGAGGCTAAATGGTGATGATGAGGATTGGGTTTACTACAGCAATCGCAAATCAGATGTTGGGTGTTCCCAGATGGAAGATTCAACTGTGTCAGCCGTTGACCCTTCTTTATTACAAAGTTCGAAGCGCAGCATACTTCCTTGGAGGAAGAGGAAGTTAAGTTTCAGATCTCCTAAAGCAAAGGGAGAACCCTTGTTAAAGAAGGCTTATGGAGAAGAAGGTGGTGATGACATAGATTTTGATCGTCGGCAACTTAGTTCTGATGAATCCCTTTCTCTTGGGGTGAGAGTCTACTTACAACTTATTTCCTCTTTATTATCTCCATAAGCTATCTATTTTACTGTTAGAAAATTTTCTGGATGTTACTGAGGACTTTACCCCATTTAATGGGAAAAGGCTTTGTTGTTGTTGTTGTTACTGAGGACTTTGCAATTAATAATTAGTGATTAGAAATCACATATTTGCTGGTTTCAACTTTGATAGGGATTAAGTTTTTGACTTAACCTTTCTGCTTTGCATACTGTTGTTGATACTTGCTAAGCTTATCAATGACTCTATTGTTTCACACTTTCTACCAGTGGTACAAGACTGAAGATGATTCATGCGCAAATCGGTCATCAGTCTCTGAGTTTGGGGATGACAATTTTGCTATTGGCAGTTGGGAGCAAAAAGAAGTGACAAGCCGAGATGGTCATATGAAGCTTCAGACCCAGGTCTTCTTTGCGTCAATTGATCAGCGTAGCGAACGGGCTGCTGGTGAGAGTGCCTGTACAGCTCTTGTTGCTGTAATTGCTGATTGGTTCCAAAACAATCATGACCTCATGCCTATAAAGTCCCAATTTGATAGTCTAATTCGCGAAGGCTCCTTAGAATGGAGGAATCTATGTGAAAATGAGACCTACAGGGAGCGATTCCCTGACAAGCATTTCGATCTTGAAACAGTTGTTCAAGCCAGAATTCGTCCACTTTCTGTGGTTCCTGAAAGGTCCTTCATTGGTTTTTTCCACCCTAAAGGAGTAGATGAGGAAAGATTCGACTTCCTTCATGGTGCCATGTCTTTTGATAACATTTGGGATGAGATTTGTCGAGCCGGACTGGAGTGCCCTGATAACGGTGAGCCCCGTGTTTACATTGTTAGTTGGAACGACCATTTTTTCATCCTCAAAGTTGAAGCAGATGCTTACTACATAATTGACACATTGGGTGAGAGGCTATATGAAGGATGCAACCAGGCATTTATATTGAAATTTGACAGCAGCACTGTTATATACAAAACACAAGATGCCGCCCAGTCATCTGAAGAGAAACCAGGCGGCGAACGGCAAACTGTTGCAGCAGTATTAGAGTGGCATAATGAACATGCCCCTCAAGTTAATGGAAAAGAGGTGGTTCACGTGGCGGAGGCTGGAGAGAAGTCGAAGAGAGAGGAGGAAGAGGAGGTTGCATGCAGAGGGAAGGAAGCTTGCAAAGAGTACGTCAAAAGTTTTTTGGCTGCAATCCCTATTAGGGAATTGCAAGCAGATGTGAAGAAAGGCTTAGCATCATCGGCACCGCTTCATCAGAGACTGCAAATTGAGTTTAACTACACGCAGCTGTTAGAGTCGAATTCTGTAACTCCTGTGGCCGAAGAAGCATCGTCGTCGGACTCTCTTGCTCTTGCAGTGACTGAGGTTTCTAGATAAAAGCTTACTGTTGACTTTGACCCCAAGTGTGATTTGTTCTAACATGTTCTAAATAACAGGTGTTGTCTGATTTGAGGCGAAATTAACGAAGGGAAAGGCAAGGCTTGGCCATTGCCCGTAATTTGGCTAATGTTTTCTTCTTGGGAAGGTTATTTTATTTTTGTAAGTGTAAATGACTATAATTTCCTTTTCGAGAGAGCTCAAACTTTTTGGCATCTAACAAGTAATGGAAAGATTCTACTCGTGACTGGCTTACAGCTTTTAGCTTTTTGTATACTCTTACACATGTTCTCTCTGTCTTGTACTTTTGTATTTTTAATTTTTGGCCGGCCTTTTTATTTAAATATTTTAATCTTCTATGCCAGATAGAGCAAGGGTACTTTAGGCCTACCATTTCCCATTCAAAGGTCTTTTGCCCCCCTCGTGTTGGAAGACTGGTTCTAGACAGCTGGTTTTCTTATGTTTCTTTTATCAGTATCAATGTTTTAAAAATTATGTGAGCATTTAATCTGAACAAGAAATAATTCACGATTTAATACAAAGTTGAATTATATTTTAAATAAATAAAAATTAATTAATATAAAATATACTACAAGGGATAGAAATGTTATAAAATACTCAATATTCTTATTTTATTTTTTATATATCTCCGGTATCTTAATTTTATTTTTGGTATAATTTTAACTATAATCTTTTTAATTTAGTATAATTTTACACAAAATCTTATTTCTTAAATACTAATAATTGTACCAATTGAAAAGATTATTGGTAAAATTGTACCAAATTGAAAATATTATAGATAAAATTATACTATAAATAAAATTATGATACTGGATATACATAAAAAATAAGATCAGAAACAGTTTACTACTGTAGTAATAATTAATTATATAATAATATTTAAAAAATTGAAAAGCTGACAAATTTAACTAGTTTAAAGTTTAAACTGCTTTTATTGCTTTTTCATTGATGTTTTAGCCGACTATTTTTTAGGGGGGAAAAATCAATCAGATTTGCTATATTTGTTGATTAAAGGCTTCATTGTTATGGGTTTTGCTATATTTGTTGATTAAATGGGCTCCGTCCTCTAGAGGCCATTTTTTTGTTTTTAACGCTCTGATATTTTACTCAATAGTATAAAATATTTTATTTTTAGATTTTAGCCCTCTAGAAAAAAAAAACGCTCTGATATTAATTTTATTTAATAAAAAAAAAGAATTCGCTTTATTTTTAGATTATAAGTAACCCTAATCTTTTTCTAAAAACTTTTATAACAAAAAAACAACTTTAATTAAATATTAAGATTGCATAATCAACTACAAAGGATCGAACCTACCATCACGTAGTTAAAAACCACTCGCTCTACCACTGAGATAGGACGACTACATGACCTGTATTTATATGTGGTTAAAATTTATCTTTTATAAAATTGATTGTTCCACAAATAACTTGCCTTACCCAGAAGGATAGCTATATTTCTCATAAGTATCATTGACTTCTTATATATTTTCTCTTTAATATAGTAAAAAGTAATTATATATATATTACCGAAAAGGATATTATCTAAAGAAAACATTTCCAGTGTGATTTGAACACAAACTTACGGATTTCTTTTCACTATTAAATCAATCATTTGATAGTGTTTTGGCCAACGAATATTATTTTTTCATACATTGAAGACATTTTATATTGTTCAGGACATGAAATTATGTAATATGTAAAAAATTTGAAATTGAATTATCCATGCGCCAAAGGAGTTTTTTTTAACCTTCCTTTGACTTGTTTTTCAATTTCCCACCTTTGTAACACACCTTTAAACCAGTCTTTTGTACTAATTCTATTCTTTTTAGCTCATTGTACAATCTTATTATTCTTCCAAGAATTGGATTAGACTAAAGCACTCAAGCTCGTAATAACCCAAAAGTTTTGTCTGACAAATTCAATAGGGCACTTTTGGCTAATCAGAGAAAAATAATAGATGATCTACCTTTTCTTATATTCTCTTGAACACTAATTGTAGCTTTCTTAAAATAATTCCGTAGAATAAATTTTTAAAACAAAAAATTAAAAAAATTATGTGAAGTGAAGGATGAAAGAATGATTTACTTTATTAACATAATTACCATTACTAAATTACATGATATTCTCCCATCCTTCTTTAATTTTGTACAACAAAAAGGATGTTCTAATTTTTTTCGTTTCTCGAATAAATTTTAACTTTTTTGCTTTTTCAGAACACAAAATAAAAAACTTATTATCATACAATCTCTTTGATTTTTTTTTCTTCTATTTTTCAAAACAAGTAACTGATCCGAAGTCTTATATTTTTTTCTCTCATCTACATCTCAATTATTCTTTATCAGTAAATTATTAATTGCCACAACTTTTCTTTTTCATTGTAATGATTCACAATTATACACATTCTGCTTTTCAGCATCTAGCTAGCATGATGATTGACAATATCAGATTGATCACCTTTAGTTAGTTGAAACATCAACCATCACTTTTTGCTGCAGAGCTTCCCATACGAACCATTTGAAAATAACACCCCACAGTTGGGCGTTCTGTTTAATCTTTTTCCAATAGCGTATACTGTTTAGATGCTGAAGAATTAATGTCTTGTATCATCTTTTCAAAAGTTATCATGAGAATTAGCCATTAGTTATGGACACTTTGTCGTATGCCCCTACCATCTTTTGGGTACATAGCCCTTTTTCTATAAAAAAATATCAACTTTCTTCCAAATTCAAGAAGAGCCATGTGCATGCTTCTGCCCATGAATCAATTATTATTTTACCCAAAACTGATGGGTTCCATCAAACTTGGTTGCATTTATCAGAAAGAAATAGAATCATTATGCCTCTACTTTTATCTTCAACAACATTTTTGGTTCTTCCACTTTCTGTGATCTTCATCTAATTCCCTTTTCCTTTGTGATGGACAAGGAATAAAACGATTATACATTATCAACCAAGTTCTGCCCCATTTGTTCGTAAAGACACTATCTTTTGGTGCAAACATCAAAACCAGCAACTAAAACTAACTTCTCCAAGTACCATGTTTATTTGAATACTTAGCATCTGCTTATAGTCAATCCATTCAAATACCATTCTAAGGACTACCAGATTACAAATATTATACCCATAGAAGAGACTAATAAATATAGAACAAGACGGTTATACAATACAAAGATCAAGACCAAGATGATCCTCTCTGGTTAGATCAAGGTTATTCTAGCTAGCAGCAAATGGGGCATTTGACAAGCCCATTCTCGTTGCATTCTGGACATCTGATGCACAATTCATCGTTTTCGCCATTGCTGGTGAATACTTTGCAACTTCCAGAGCAGTTAGAGCAAATAGCAAACCCCATGTTAGCACACCCAGTGCAAGGGCCATCGGCTGAGTCAACCGGTATCCCTTCCAGAAGCTTCCTGAGCCATCCCATCTCATGCAATCCAACCACTTGATCAGCTCCTCCAATGTACCTCCCTTTGATGAATAGCTTGGGAGGGATCACTTTGCTACCCAAGATCTTCCAAAGCTCCTCTCTGTATTCTAAGTGCAGAGACACATCCCTTTCAGAGTATAATACTTTAAAGCTTCTCAGCAAGAAATGGACCGTCTTGCAGTCCTGATAGGTTTTCCTTATGCCTCTCAGAGTTGTAGTGTAGAGAATTACTGATTGGCTTCCCCCTGGTGGGCATATCTCCTCAAAATCTGTCAGAGAAGGGCATAATAATTTGCTTTCTTGAGTGATATTAGTCTCCATTTTGGTCTCTGGCAAGGTAGGAGCCACCGGGTTTTGCTTTCCAAGCTGTGTCTCGTTGGACCTTATGGTGGATATGACCTTGGTTTTGCTGCTAAAGCTGAATTCCAATTCCATTTCTTCTTTCTCAGCATGCTTATCATCTTCACTTCCATTAAGGGTAACATCCAGCTCAATCAGGTGATTGCCCTTGAGATCTTGATCATCATAAAAAGATGGTGGTGTTGCATACTTCTGGGTGCAGAATATCTCTGGAGAATTGCACTGAAAAGCCAGGCCTTGTTTCAAGTTGCTGAAGCTTGGGGCGAGTTTCAACTTCCTAAGCAACTTGCCTCTCGTTGTTTTCATGTCTTCTAGCTCTCTGAACCGAGATGGCATGTGGTGTTTCCCACTAAAAGGAAAGAAGGAAACAAGAAAAGAAGGGTGAGAATGACTGAACGCATGAACACTATATAGAAGATATCGTGGTTCGATGATAAACTCTCCTTTAAGCATTCCAATGGCTATTTTATAAAGTGGAGACTGAAAAGCTGTTTAGTGTTGGGTAGCTTTACTAAGATATGAATTATCACTGCATGGTGTGGGGGCAAAGCTGACTTATCTCTATCCCCCCCTTTTATCTGATTAGAATGCAATGACCTATTACCTACCATTTGGTGCCTCAATCATAGTATGATCCAGGAAGGATACTTGTCAACTAGAAACAAATCAAGTGGCTAAAATTCCCCTAAATGATTTTGATAATGAGGAACCAAGTTACTCTTTAGCTCAATATGACAATATAGCACATGGTTCATTGGTTCTGTGGGTTAAGTACCCACTACACATAGGGAGTCCATGGCTGGACCACAAGGTCCACAACTTACCCCTCTTTTCAAAGGAGACAAAATGTGCCAGTGGCCATAATTCAGCCCCAATTTTGTTAAATGGCTACGTTCTTTATCAAACTAGAATCCAGAAACCAGACCGAACTTTCTTTCTCAATGTATCACCGGATTTCTAATCCTACAATCCGCAATCACATGCAACCATCACGCAAAAAAGTGGGAGTCCCTAAAGATAGTTTAGCAAGAAAAAGAGAAATTAAAAAAAAACAATAATGATTATCACCGTACGTCCATTACCAGAAGTGCATATTAACAACCAATCAATTTTTTTAAACATGAAACAAAATTGTGATTAGGAATAGGTACTATTAACATTATGTATGGATATGGATACGCTTAATGATTAAAGAGCAGAGTACATCGTATATAGTGCCAACTTCTCCAGGATTCCACTAGAGAAGAGTACAATAATTGGACTCCCAATATCCCAAACGTGTGAATTAAGGAAGGGATATACATCATTACACCAAGACTACGTCCTCTAAGTACTGTCTACATGATATTTGTAAACCACTAACTGTCAGTCAGGTCGATCACAGTATTGCATGGGTTGTCTTTACAAATAGTTTATATGTATGTATGTATGTAACCGACAACATATTTCAGGATCAGTACTGAAGTTCACTCAGATATCAGCCACGGAGGAAACAAATCCAATAGTAAATCCGAATTTGATGCAAGTCAGCTCATTTTTGTTTCCATCGTACATCTTTATGTTCAAAGAGTAAGGACCCTGCGATCAGCAAATGTGAAACTACGGTAAGAGCCATGATGCAGCAAATTAAAGTGACACTCCGACCGCTTGATAGAACATCAGATAAAGAGATGTTGGAGTGAAACCTTATAATTCAAAAACAAAAATTCCTAAAAAAAATCCATTGTTTTACTAAATGTAGCTAGAATGTCTTAGTTTAGACACCTTGAAGGATGCCCTCCGGATATTAGACAATTCTACAAGTATGCCATTGGAAAATATAAGTCCGCAATGATACACAAGATGGAGGAAACCAAAAATGAACAGTGCGACCTAAATGATGAATGATACATCTAAATCCAAACATCAACTTGAAACCACCATCGTGCATGACCAAGGGAAAGGACAACCACAAGCCAACGAACTTATCATTCCAGTATAAGGCGTCTAAATTTATGCACTTTCACAAGGGTTAATTTCAGAACAATTGACAAAAGATCAGAGAAATAGCAGTACTAAGTACTGATCAAAGTCAAATAACCCCTGTGTAAGCCTTAGAATCAATATTCAAGCCATGGTAAAATCCGACTTCTTATCCAATACCCATAATAAGAGATGAGCATGAATGTGGTCACATGCACCACAAGAGATGAAAGTAGAAAGAACTTAAGGAAGTACTTTGCTTTTATGTGAAATTCATAATTCAAGGCTTTATCTTTAGTTACCTAAAGAAATACTTGGTAGAGTTTAACTTTGTCCATTTGTTAATTACACAATCTTAGTCCTGTCATATAGTTTTTGATATAAAGACAGGACATAAATTAAGAAATTACTAGAGAAGGACGCCAACAAAATGTAAGGTACAATGTTTTCCTTCCTCGAATAGTGATATGTTTTAAAGCCTGGGTTAAAGAAAAAACAAGGACATCCTTTTCTTCCAAGACCTCATACAGTTCCTCTCAAGGGAAAGGATCTTGGAAGTCCTCCTACACTTGGTCAAGCGATTAATGCTACAAAACTGAAACGGAATTCATACTTCCAATTCAACATTGTATGGGAATTGGTACTTAAAATTGCAACTATTTAATTCCCATGCGCACACAGGTTTAACTGAATTAAAATAAACAGGAAACAAGGAGCAATGTGATAATGATATTGCACAATACCAGTGGTAGCAGCTAAGCTGAATGTGGCAGGTTGGCCTCTTGCAATGGGATTAGGAGATATCTCAACTCCATTGACTTTAACACCATAATCGGTTTTCTTATCTGCATTGTAATCAAATTCTAAGTAAATTAGGGTATGAATTTGTTTAAAAAATGTGACACATGAAAAATACCAGCAAAAAACTTCACTAATTCAGCCATTAGGCCCGGGGGGGGAGGGGGTGCGGATTCTACCATACAGTCGGACGAAGCCTAACATTGTAGTCAGACACCAAACAAAGAGATCATAATGCTGGACAAAATGAATACCGGATCACAAGATAGAAACAGAACTCTACAGGAAATGGAGCTTGTAATTTGAAGTTTCAAGGGTAAGTTTCATTTATTCATTCCAAGGGCGTGTATATGAAATGAGATACTTAAGTGTGGTTGTAGCTACTAAGTATACGAGATTCAGTCAACGAGTCCATGAAATTGGCAAAAGATGAAAAGAGAATGGCATAAGTGGCAGAAGCGACGTGTGCAGAGATGAGATATAGCACTTTATTTATAGTACAGCTCATTCTAACTCTATGTCTCTTCCGAGTACTTAACTAAGGAGGCGTGTTGACGGCGGAGGGAACCACCGGAGCCAGAGGCGTTGATAGGGGAGATGTTCGGCAATTCGGGCACGTGGGGTGCTTTCTGAGCCAAGGGTCTACGCAATGGAGATGGAAGAGGTGGCCACAATCAGGCAGCACCCGAACCACATCAGTGTCCTTGTAATCCGATAGACATATGGAGCAACATGTGGTGGCGCGTGATTGGTCAGAACCATTGTGCTTGGCCTCACAGAATAGCAGCTTGGGGTAACTTAGAATGGTGGCCTCATCTATGCCTTGCACATCAACCACGGAATGAGGAGGAGGAGCATTAATCCTGTGCGACGGCAGAGCAAAGGGAAGGTGTGGGCGAGCGCAAAAGTAGGAAGCAATGGTGAGAGCAGTGATGATAAGCATAACGCCAATGGAAACTCCCACGAAATACCAAAACCCTGATGCTATGAACTCAGCGGAGCCTGGTGCATCGTTCATCTTGTGAATTAATCACTACGCCAACACAAAAGGGCATTAAGGGAGTGATTAGTTAGATTAAGAATAGAATGAGGGGGACGTTCAAGCCAAATACATATATAGAATGGGATTAATTAATTAATTAATTAATTGGAGAGAATTGAACACGACGAGGGCTTCATTGCTTCGTGAAGGTGCATGCCAACAGCCACGATCGAGTTTGCAAACCCCACGATTGTTTTGAGTTGTATATCATATTTTTCTATTTCATTTTTTTATCAAATAATTTTATTTTAGGTTTGTATTCACAAAGCGAACATACACGCGTGTCAAAGGCATGAAGAGAAAACAAGTATAATAAAGCATGAAAAGAACATGTGTCGCTCTTATATATACATACTTTTATGCATATGTGCGTGGCAGAATCAACTAGATGACTTTTATCATATGCGAGAGAGAGAGGCTATTTAAGATTCTTAAAAGAATCCCATGGCCACAAAAGAGAGAAACAAAATCCTAAACTATTTGGCTTCTCCAATATAATCCGGAGAAGGGGTTGCATGCGAGAGGACATGAATCAGGCCATTTCAATACTAATAAATGCTATACCCTTTTTTATGGTAAGCTATAAGGCTTATTAAGAACCAAAATGATAAGGTTTTGATTGAGCCTGACGAAGCTTTAAGAAAAAGGTCCCATTGAGAGTCTTTCCAGCTTCACTTAATTAAAATTTAAATTAATTAATCGTGAACCCCTAATTTCAAAACAAAAATATTAAATTCTTATTTTTAAAATGATATTCATCTTTAATCAGATTAAAAAAATTATTTAATATGTATTATTTTATCTAAAATATCCTATTCGTTTCTAAGAACTCATACTTCTATTTTTTATTTAATTATTGTGAATGAATTATTAATAGAAATAATTTTAAAAAATATTAATAAATATAAAAATATATTTTATAATTAAAGTTATTATTAATTTTTTAATTAAATCTTACGTCAAAGAGTATATAATTTATTATTGGATAAAATTATCATTTGAATTTAAAAAATATTCTCGTAGGGCAATGCCTCCGGCACAAGCCTACCGATTCCGCGTCGCGTGATCTCTCCGCCCAGAGCCCTTGGCCAAACCAACTTCCCAACACACCATGGCGGTTCTTAGGGAGCTGGCGACGTCGTTAATGATCGCCATGACTGCGGCGGCGGTTTTCGTGGACGCCAGAGACACGAACGGAGTGTATTCTCCGTGCACGGACTCTAAGGTGGAGCGGTCTGATGGATTCAGCTTTGGAATTGCATTCGCATCGAAGGAAAAATTCTTCTATAACAACACTGTCGAGCTATCCCCTTGCGATAATAGGCTTGCTCTCTCGTCTTCCAACTCTCAGATCTCTGTGTTCAGGCCCAAGGTCGATGAGATCTCACTCCTCACTATCAATTCCTCTTCTTTCACTCCGGTTCGTTCCCTCTCTTGCTCTATCTAAATTTGCGAGTAAAATTTCTGGATAGGTTGGTCGTTTCTCAAAATTTGTGAGTGAAATTTCTGGAGGTTTACAGGATTGAATTCAATTGAGGAAAAACACTAGTATTTTATTTTCTAGGGTTTTTCTAGAATTTTTCAGCGATTCGATTTGCCGTTGTTGCTGTTGCCTATGTAAGATTACAGATAATGAGGCGAATTATTCGGAAGTCGATGGCGCCTTCTTTATTGTTGATATTGTTATGCGATGTGCTGCTTAATAGAGAATTTGAATTATGGAGGTTTCGTGCAAGTATGCAACCTTGCGTTTCCGGCCTTCAATAGCAGCAAAATAAATAATGATTTAACCTGCCCTCATCGAGTTTAGGTTATTCGGATTAACATTTTGGGGCATTGATCCAGCTGCCTATATTTTTCCTAGCGAACATCATTGATAGATTATTTTTTATTACCTAAATAGGGCGTACACTGTCAGTTTTTTGTGATTAGCGTATATATGGCTACTTTTCTGTATCTCTGGGCATTCATTTAAGTTTTTCACGTGTCCAGGATACCTATGGCTATATGGTTGCATTTGCTGGTAGAAAATATGCGGCAAGGTCTCCTCCTGCATTTGTTGCAAACAGCACGTATACTGTAACTAGTTTTACTCTGGTAAGGAGATAATGAAAGTTTTTTTGGATATCTTTTTGGTTTTCCATAGAATTTTTTAAGACCATAATCCTTATTGTCTATTGAGAAGCAACTAAAATGTGGCATTGCAGGTCCTTGAGTTTAAGAAGGGCAGGCTGCAAAATTTATATTGGAAGAGAGATGGTTGTGCTAAATGCTCGGGAAACTCCAACTTTGTCTGTCTCAACAATCAAGACTGTGCGCTGAAGACTACCAGCTGCAAGAGCCATGGAGGAACTGTGGATTGCAGTCTTGGGATACAAACAGCGTTTTCTGGTACTGATAAGCATCTTTCGGTTCTCAACTCCTGGTATGAAGTAGAAAACCTCCGCCAGTATTCACTTTATGCCCTTTATTCGAATCTGAGGGATTCCCTCACTAGTCAGTATGACAAGTTTTTCTAATGCTCTTTAGGCGAGGCGATATGTATATTTCGTTTATGCTGCTATGGTGCGATTCATGTGTTTGCTTACATCATCAATCATTCTCTAATTCCTGTTTCCCCTTCTTTCTAATCAAAATATAGTTGTGAGAACTGAGAACCATGGTGTGTAAATTTGTATATTAAAGCATAATTTCATTTTGCACAATAGATTATGTATGAATTTGTTGCTCGTTGTTCCTTACCTCCAAGATGGATCAGGACGACTAAAATTGGCGGCCCTTGTGATTTACCTTGTTCGTTCCATATAAAACGTGTTTCACATATATACATAGCTTTGTTTTGTTTTGAAAGAGAAATGAGGTTCATCAAATAATATACATATCATGCAAAGGATAAATACTAAACACCAGTTATTGACTGGCTAAAAGATCATGTTGCGGTAAGCATCCGCATCCGTGCTCATCGAATCGAGATGGGCACTGGTGCTCAGCAGCAAACAGGATGCTCGCTAAAAGATTTGCCACATCTCTGCTTTCTCCTCTCCTTGACCATGGATGATCGCACAGGATTTTCAGCTCCTTCCCCTTCTTCAACAGCCCTGCCTTACTTTTCTTGAAGGTCGCTTTTTCAGATGCGTCATTCTCTCATTCATGTCACATTCTCCTTATCAGCCTTGTTGTCTCGTCCTGCGATTCAAGGCTATCTCTCTTTTTCCTATACTTGAGACTCTGTATATATTGCCAAGATGGAACTCTTAACTAGGTGTTTAAAGAACTTAGCTAAGTGTTAATTATACTAAGTCTTATGGTTCAAGTCTCTCTCTTGTTATCAATAAAGGTTAGTTTAGTTAGTAAAAAATTGGTTCATAACACATAAAGTCTTAAGTTTAAATTTTACTGTCAGTATGAGGATCTTGTTAATAGTGATTTATAAATATTTTTTTAAATATTTTTTGAGCTGGAGGTATTTCTTGACTCTATACAATTCACGTAAATTTTTTTTAATAAAAAAAAAATCTATCTCTCTTGTTATAGTCACTATTTTTTTCTGTTTTTATAAAAAATTTAAAAAAGTGGTTGGGTTCATCTATGATTTAAAAGCAAGGTAAAATTTTCTTTTCTCTTAGTCAATGCTAATGTTGGGCATGACGAGCTGTAAATTATCCTCAAACGTAAATTTAAATATTTAAAAATTAAAATGTCTCCCTAAATATCACGATTAAAATTACAATAAAACGTTACCGTCACCAATTTTTATTTATGGTCTAATTGTGGATATGAGCTTAATATCAAGCCCAAATCTTTCTTATATTTTCTTTTTGGGGTAAAATATAGTCTTGTTGATTTGGTGGCATGAACATCAGACTATACTACTATTAATAAGAGTTTTTATAGATAGTAAAAAATAGATTTATATCTTATAAGGATACGAATTCGATTTTCGCTGCTATTGTGAGTGCTCATTTGGTAAGTAATCTCGTAAGTTTTCTATAAGCGCTCTCTGAACCCTAAAATTGTGTCCCGATTTTGATAGGAGACCGGTGCCCTAAACTATTTAACTTTTTTTTATATAAAAAAAGAGAGACTATACCGTTAATATTATCACTGAAAAATGAAACGACACTCTATATAACCCATACGTTTTTCTTTTTTTGTTTCTTATCGTCCGTGTGAACAGAAATATAATTGATTATTAATTCCCACTAGTTGATGAACAAAGTCCAAGAGCCAGCTCACTCTAGATTTCATTTTCTAAAACATTTTCCTTTTAAAGATTAACAAACTTTGAGTGCAAAACTAATTTAGTAAGTGGCTTAAATAATCAAAACACCCTTGAAGACTTCCTTCCCATTTAAAATTGCAATTTTGTTTTCAAGCTTGGTATCCAAATACGTACTCGTCTATCTCTACTAATATATGAAACTTATAATTAAAAAAAGGTTGCCTAAACCACAATAAATGCTCATTGATATTAAATAATTGTTGTTATTGTCTTACAATATTAGTTATATGTAGTTCGTGAAGGCGCAATGATAAAGAGTCCCACTCACTTTTGATTCACTGGTGCCTCCGTCCCAAAGAACTAATAAAGTTATGAAAATATAGTTGCAGAAGATTATTTAGCAGATTTTTCAATTTGTAATAATCCAGAGAAGATACAAAGAGGAATTGTTTATAATAACTTGACAACCAGATTGTCTAAAATCTAATCAGCCCTAGATGGAAATGACATGGACATAGAAACGCTAATCCACTTGTTTGATGCTTAGTGGTGAACCCACTTCTAAACCTATCGCAGTTTTTATCATTCACTCTGCCACAAATAAGGGAGAAAATTAAAAAGCCAGGCATAATTAACGTTTATTTGTCTGAAACTGTGATAATTTACAATCAATTAATTTATATAAGAAAATTAGTTATTTCTTTTTAATATGTTAAGCATATTTTGTCATGCTGCTCGCTCATCTATGTTTCCAATCCTTCGCCGTCTCTAAATAGTTTGTTTCTTATGTATATGTACACGCGTGCTCTTCCTTTTCTTGCCAATGAAGATGTGATTTTGGACGCATGCTCTTCCTTTTCTTCATTTGTGATCATCGCCTGTGTCCCCTCACAAGAAATGACCTTGACCTTTCTTGGATCTTCTTCTTCCCCAATTAATTAATTTCCCCTTTTGATCTGTCTATTTATGTAAATTAAATCATCACGGGTTTTTGAACACAGTCATCGCTTCATGATTATTATTAATTTGATTTGATTTGCTTCCCCGTGGAATTTTATGTCTTGTCATTTGTATTTGCATTTGCATTTATTAGAGTTCTTTACTGTTTCTGATGTATCATGTTTATTACAGAGGTTAATATATAATCCGTTTTTTTTGCTTAGTGTAAAGAGCAAATTAATTAATTCTTCACGCCCACCTTTGCCCCTGTGTATATATATGTATATCATTTTATGAATTTTCTAGTGCGTTCGTTATGCACTTAATTTGTTTTGAAGCTTCCACCGTAACATTTTCTGCGTTCAAATTAAAGTCGATCGATTTAACCTTTTTGGTTGATTTCATTAATTGAATTTGAACCCTGATTATGAGTAGGACCAATCCAAACTCCTCTTTATTACACACTTGCACTAGTACTTGAACCCTAATTATATTCCACGTCATGTTAATTACGAATTAGAACATACTTGCTTAATTCAACCATATATATTCTTCAATTTGGATCTGGGAATAATCTAGAGACTGGTTCCATGATATTATGTGTATATTTGTGTCTCTCTCTCTCACCTGTTAAATCATCAAAGGTACGCGGTGGCAGAAGACTTTGCGTTAAGCGAAAGGTTAATTATGCCAATGATATTTAATATTTTACTATATGCAGCTTATGTGAGCGGCAAAGGCATATTTTCTGAGCAAGGGAAAGGTAGCTCTAACTGAGACTGAGAGGCTTCTGCAGTGATGTATGAGAGATTTACTCGAAAGAATTTGTATATTACCGCATTATCTCAAGAAGTGAATTGAGTTGACAATCTGTGAAATAATTTGTTATAGATGTTAGGGTTTATAGTGATATATATATATATATATATATATATAATGACCATACCAGTTCAAGTTCTCAATATATGTATATACATATACATATACATGCATACATATGTGTGTGTATTCTCCTACTCACACACTCGCGCGCTGCATTATCTAGATTACTGAGGGAGAGTGAGAGAGATGATAGGGAAGCGTGAGAGTTGATGGAGAGTCATAATCAGTTGGGTTGACTTGCTTGGTTTATACACATCCCCATTCACCGCCAAGAGCGATATAAATGTGTGTGTGTGTGTGTGTGTAGATTATAGCTAAGGATATTAGCTTGCTTTTAGAATCGTGTTCAAAAATTATCACAACACTATATATCACTCTTATCATCGCCGTGATAGACGATTGCTGATTGCGGGGTGAATTCATTTGTTTTCAAGTAAAAGTTATTGACTTTCGCTGTTTAATTAATTTATCGGTCCAATTAACGTCAATATTTAATCATACTCATTTTATGTTCTTTTTCTTTAATATAATATCTATTTAATTAATACTATTAGATTAAAAAAATTAGTTAACTTATTCTCTCTATTTTTTAATATAAGATAAGTTAACTCTTTTGAGTAGAATACGAAAGTCATATAAATCAATTAATTATAACTAAATTTAACCCTTCAAAATAAATACATATTATATACTCCTTAATTTATATAAATTAATTAACTAACTATTATATTAACTATTTTATTTAGTTTTATTAATATATCTAAAAAAGTTAATTAATTTTTATTAAGAAATAAGGTAATAGTTAATATGACATATTTTCTGATAATCATATTTTTTAAACCTATTATTCTTATATCTTTTATTTGATTATTATTAAGGACTATTAATAAAAATAATTTAAAAAAATGATAAAAAAATAAATATTAATTTTTTAATTATATCTCATACAAAAATAGGAAAATATGAATAAACGTACGTACGATATTAAAGAGATGAGAGTTGGACGCACGTCAAGTTAGTTAATAGATAGATGAGACCATATTTAACGAGCTAATTAAGCTAGTGTCCTTGATTAATAAAGGACGTCATATAGGTAGTTATAGGGCGACACACGTATTATAGAGAAAGAGAGGAGAGAGGATAAAGTTGTCGAGACATAATCGCATAATTTGGCGGAGAGGAGATGAAAAGAAATCTGGTTTAAGAGCATGTTTAAAAAATTCTTAAATTTAAGTTTCAAGAGAGTTTATCACCTAAATTTTAGTTTAAATTTTTTTTAAAATAAATAATTATATTTATTTATAAATATTTTTTGGCTAAACTATGATTTTGAATAAGCTACTGAAACTAGTTTTTAAAACAGTAAAAGAGCTTATGGACTATTCAATTACTATATTACTTTTATTTTTTCTTATTCTCTCTTTCTTCTCTCCTCTCTCTTCTCCACCCTCTCTCCTATTTCTTCTCTACCCTTTATCCTCTCTCCTCTCTACCCTCTCTCATCTCTCATTTCTTTTCCCTACCCTCTATCCTCTCTCATAATTTTAATCAAATCATACACTTTTTAGTAATTTATCAATATAAAAAATTATTCTAAAAATAACTATCCAAATACTTATTTATTCAGAACCACTTTTTTTTATAAACTCTTCTGTAAAAATTATTTTTCATAAGCTATCTAAAAACTTTTTTTTTATAAATCCTTTTTTAAAATTTTATCAAAACACTAAAATATAAATAGAAACGGAAGATGGTGGATGTTGACAATGTGTGAGTTTAATTTAATTTTTAGAGAATATATTTTTAAAAAAATCTAATTTTAAAATGATTCTAGATAATAAATTTTGTATAAAAAATAATTTTAAATAAATGTTTAAATTATTATTATAATAAATTTTTTATAAATTAATTATTAGAAATTGTATGATATAAATAAAAAATGAGAGATAGATAAATTATAAAAAATTATATTATTAAAATATTTATTTTTTATATTTAATATTTAAAAATTATTTTAAAAATGAGTAGATTTTATTTATATAAAATTATAATTTAAAATAACTCAAATTATGAAAAATTGTCCCACTATGATTTATATACCCAAACAAAAGCCCTTCTGAATATATTCCCTTTCTAGATAGAACGTGCATTTCTCTTTCCCCCTTCCCCGCGCGCTCATCACACACACGCGCGTGGTGGTAGTAGGGTGTGATAAAATATTATGAAGTGACAAAAGTAGAGTACAGGGATTCTGAGTGGAGGCGGAAGGCAAATGGAACCTCAGAACTGCTTTATTGTACGAGCCATTACGCTATATTTCCACTTGGATCCCCCTCCCTTCTTTTCCCTCTCCACGCGTCTCTTTCTCTCTCGTCTCCCCAATAATGCCATATATTCGACCGCTGATTCATTACTTTTATTCGCAGTAGTGCCTAAGGGTGTGTGTCGCTCAATGGATGGAGGAGGTGAGGAGGAATTTTAATAGAAATAAAAAACAAACAGTAAGAGAAAATAAAGGATTTGATTATTATTTTATTTAAATTAATATTAAGGGAAAAGAGATAAAAAATTTTAATATTATTTTATTTAGTTCAATAAGAGAGAGGGAAAAAATATTTATATATAAACAAATTTACTTTTATATTATTTTATATAATATTTTAATAAAATATAATATATAGATAATATTGGGATATTAAAAAAATTATGGGTATATTAATAGGATAAAATAAAAATATTATCCTTCCCTTTTAAATTCTCCTCATCTTGGAGGAAGGTTAGAGTTAAGAAGGAAGGAAAAATTTCTAAAATTTTAAAATATCTAAATAAAGAAAAGGAAGTAAAATCTCTTTCCTTTTCTCCTCTCCTTCCAAATCACTCATACTAAACTATGCCTTAAAGTCACATGTATCTATGAATGGATAAATAAATACAAAAAAAAACACCTGTGAGTAGGGGTGAGCAACGGGCAGGCTGAGCGAGCCCGATGGTCAGCCCGTGCCCTGCCCGTTTATATTTTAATAGGCACGGGCTAACTCATGCCTGTACCTCAGACCGTTTAAACCCGTATTAAACGGGTTGGGTTGAACCTATTTAGGCTGAACGGGCATGGGCAGTCCGTTAAAAAAAAATAAACCTATTTAAAATTCTAATAACAATCAATACTCACAAATAACATAGTGTACAGTGATAATAAATAATAGTATACACATGATATAATTATTCATCCTAAAATCACAACTCTAAAAAATATCCATTCAAATATTCTAAATTTAACATTATTATTTTAAAAATTTGACCAACCCAACAAAACTTCGCCCTCTTTAAAAATAGTGGATAAATATTATAATATTTATAATTTAAAATTTTATAACTTCAACAAAAATAGTAAATATTATAATTTATTTAAAAAAATAATAAATAAATATTTAAATAAAAATTATTAAATAGATATACACACATAAACGGGCGGGCACAAGCAGCCCGATGGTGTGCCCGTAGTCCGCCCGTTTAACACATACAGCCCTCCCGTTACGGGTTTAATTTGGGCGGGTCTAAATTGAGTAAATTTAAGCCGGGCCCGAACAGGTGTACCGAGCAGCGGATATTTTACTCAGCTTTACGTGTGAGATGCATGCATGTCAACAATATGTGTTAAATCAATTTAGAGTATAAAGTTAATTCATCAACAATAAAACGAGTATAAATCTTGTTTATATATATAAATTTATAGTTATATTTATTTTAATTTTAAATATAATATCTTAATTTATTATATTTTAAAATTTATAATTATTTTTTAAAATTCTCCTTATTAATTATGCATGTTAAGAAATTTCTTTTATTAAAAAGAGTAATTTTTCAAATAAATAATTAGAATATATGCTTTAGAAAAAAATCAACACGCATTTTTAAGAGAGGCTTAATATAATTTTTAATTTTTAAAATTTATTTTTATTTTAGTTTTAGTCATTTAAATTTTAAGCTATAAGTTTTATTTTCTTAAATTTATTTTTATCTAAAATATTAATTTTTATAATTTAATAAAAATTTTGATATTTTATTCTTTAAAAAAACAAAAGTTATGATTTAAAATTTGTGAGATCAAACTAAATTTTTTACAAATTTACAGTATCAAATATTATATTAACTATTTTATAAATAATTTAAATATTTATAATTTTTGTATCTAAGATAAGCAAGTACCCTACAAAGCTAAGACCTTTAAAAGAAACAAGGGAATAAAATAAAAGTAACAAGAAAAAGGGCCTTTTGAACTTTGATTGCCTTTACTGCCGAAGGTGATGGGGTTTCTTAAGGAGGAAGGAGTGATTGCATTTAATGGGGCCCATTACACCAGAACATGCCAACATGGTCCTATTTTAGAAACTACCACACTGCACAAAGTTGTTGTTTTTTTCCAGAGATGGGACACCAAAATTTCAAGAACCAAGTTGTGTGCATATGCTAATAAGGTTGTTGATTTGTTAAATACTTGGTAAGACCAGAAAGGGAATCATTTTGAGGATCTTCTTGCGTTGTTTATCTGTAAAGTTGATTTTTTTTTGTAAGAAAAAACTTGTCATTTTTATAGTCTTAGGGAGGAATTAAGATTAGGAGGAATGTATGCTGGATATTCGATCGCCTTCCTCACGTGCTTAAGTCAACGAGGCGTCCCGTAATTATTATCAAAATCGTGGGAAAAAACCTTTATATAGCAACATGGATTGGTCCAACTCGTCTATAACGGGTAAGTTTCCAAGGCTCATGGAAGTTGGATATACCACAGCGATACTTAAATTGGTAAGAGAATAGCTCACCTTCTCTATATATAAAGTAATCAGTAAGTAACCATATAGTCCCTCATCTTTCCTTAAACCACAACAAATTAAACTTAATAGAACTGACTTCATTTGTTATGTTTAGTAGAGTGGGTGAGCTAATTAAAATTCCAAAGAATTATTCCAGAACTTGCAATGTCACGCTATATTAATTATTAACCAGAAGAAATCACATCATTTACAGAATTGCTATTAGTAAATTCCTCCTTTATATTTATCTAAAATCACTTTTAAAAAAGCTAATTTAAACACTATTTAAGTCAGGCCTATATAATGACATACGATCTTAACAATTTAAAGTTTGAATATTTTATCTCATTATTAAGAAATGGGTCAGCTTGCGCAAGGTAATTTACCTTCCTCATTAATATTGTCGGAATATACAAAAGTTTGCTTAATTATAGAGGATCAATTAAGAGAGTTTCAGCCCATCCAACTCCAATGGCTGAGACATCCTATTATCTATCTAATCAGAAGCTTTAAATCTAAGATCCAGCAACGGGTATTTAATTATTACACCATCAATTAATTAATAGAAAAAAAAAGATCGGGGGGTGGGGGACTAAAGTAGGAAAGAGACCGGAGACAATCTTCTGTTGAACTAACCTTAAAAAGAAAGGAAGAAATGCCAAGAGTACAAGACCCAACACGCTACACTCATATCAATATGTGGTCCTCCATATCATGAATTTAATATCCCTGGTCTGGGGTTAAAATAATTAAGGCATGGGCAATTATATAATAGCAGTTAAACCCTATCTTTTTTTGGGTGTTAAAAAAATGGAGCTCAAAGTCGAATCGTGAGTAAGACAAAAATCTTTCTCTGTGTTCCCAATGGATGCTACAAAGTCCCATAACATTTAGATATTCTCTCTCCCCGTTTTTTTTCCAGCTATCTATCACAAATTAAAACAATTCCCACGTGGCATTCTTCTTTATTTTTACTTAATTAAGAGTATAACATTTTCTTGGAGACTTTTTCCTCCCACCCGTAGGTTTTTTGAAATTTAAATTTATATTTTTCTATTTATCACATCAACTAATATTTCAGTGGGCTGAATGAAATCAAGATTGTTGACCAGAACAAAAAAAGGCTGACTTTGTGACTGATCTTGGAGTTCTAGTGCCACTTGTCATGTTTTCTTTAACTCGTACTTCATCCATTTACGGTTAACGATGATTTCTCCAACAAATAAGCAAGGGCTAAACTAATTTTCTCTCTCTTAATTTTAAACAAACTGTACCTAAATCCATGAACGCGACATAAGTAACTCGTTGTTTTTAGTTACGTACTGCCCCTATAAAAAGCATTTGGCGGGTAGCCTTTTGATGGGAGTATTTTCTATTTCCACTAGTAACATTTCTATACCACAAATATATTTTTTTTAAAAAAAGACAAAAAAATCAATTAAAATTTAAAAAAATAAAAAAGATCTCTGAATTTACAAAAAAATATATTGAATAGGAAGCCCAATCTATCATTTATAAATTTTTATGCAGAGTTATAAATACTGTTATTAGAGTTATAAATACTATTGGTAGAGTTACAAACAGTCATTTACAAATTTGAGGCAAAAGACGAAATTATATTTTTTATAACTCTGCCAATAATATTTGTAACTCTTGTAATAGTACTTGTAACTTTATTGATAATATTTGTAACTCTATCAATAATATTTATAACTCCCATAATAGTATTTATAACTCCCATAATAATATTTAATCTATGAACAAAAATTTATAAATGATAGATTGGGCCTAATCTGTCATTTTTAAAATTCAGAGATTTTTTTTATTTTTTTTCTTTTTTTTGATACTCCGAAAAAATATATATATCACTCAATTATCCACATCTTAATTTTTCCAGCTAAATTTAATTTTCCTCCTGCAACTATGCCGTTAATTATGCCGGCGGATGTTGTGAAGGAGGAGTATATTAAATATCATTTATTGCTGAACTATTTCAGCATATATAGCATATTTATGTGGTCAAAGCAGGGAATGTTTTGAGACACACTTAGAAGCCACCCAGTCACTGACAAGTACGAAAGGACGCTAGATTTACCGCACGTCCTACGTATATTAAAAGAATGACATCGATCTTCATTATCAACTAGATTCATGCTAAATGAGCTTAACCCTTTTTAAACATTTTTATAAGAAAAAACTAGATTCATACTTATTTAAGGAAAATAAAAAATTACCCAAGAGTTGGATAAAATTGGAAAATCCATTATTTTGACCAACGAATTGGAAAATCCCTCGTGGCCACGATAAAATCACAGGCACAGCATGGAGCAGAGTAAAAACTAAAATATTGGGGCTGTTGATACCGCTCCCAAAACAAACTAGAGATAAAACCGAGAGCCGAGATTAATAGATTACGTCAAGTGGATCAATTTTCTAATTAGAAGGTATTAAGAGATAGATAGATAGGAAGAAATGCTTTTCTTTAATGCTAGCACACCAGCCTTCTACCATCTTGCTCCTACTTTAAAAAAAAAAAATAATCAAAGAGAGGGATTAGCTAGAGCGGGTATGGGAATGGCATCTTTTTTTATCAATATATCAATTTAAGAATATTCTTTTATTTAAAAAAAAAAACAGAGAGCCGCACTAATTATGCATTACGAGCAATATTATGGTATTTTAGACTGGCTTCAACTCATCCACCCCTCTCATGAATAGCTGAGCATGCCAACTCAGCTTTAAACGTTGTGAACGGTAGAGGTAATTGGAGTACTTAGATTTAAATCATTATCAGATATTGAACATAGATACTTGTTTGAACTGGCCGGGTAAAAAGCATATTCTACCCACTCACTGTTTAGTACCCATTTTAGTTTATCTCATAAGTAATATTCTCTTTTGTAACGGTTTATATTTATTTAAAAATTTAATATTTTTTTTATATTTATCCCTAATCAATTATATATCTCCCCCATGTCTTTTACCCGTACATTTTCCTATAAATTCTCTCACCCATAGCCATCGGCCTCATAAATAATGGTATAGTTGTTGTGGGATTCGGAGGGGTGAAACTATGATGTATTTAAATAGTCATTCCATTATGGGTTATGAAGTAAAGCTCCAAGAGACATATTGCTCATAGAATACGAATAGATATGAGATTACCTCCATACAGTTCGCTCATATTACTAATTCTGTACTAACTTTCTAATTACAGATTCCTAACATCTGTATGTTTCTTTTTACACGCTAATATAATCTTTACACCAATCCAAAAACCCACAAACGCGTACCAGCTCTCATTTAACTTTTATTTAATATTTTCTGCTGTAATACTCACCCTCAGTTTATTTTATCCATAAAACATAATTTTTAACACAACACTGTTTGATTTCATTGTCACGGTGTAATAAAAATTAAGTAGATACTAAGTATTATATAAAAATGATAACTTTATGTTAAATATATACAAAAACAGATTAAAAAAATATCACGGGATTAAAGGATACTACTGGTATATAGAAAATTCTGGATGATTGAGAATGGGAGGGAGAAACGAAGTGGGAAAAAGTTGGGAGTGACGACAGAAATGATAAATGTAAAATAAACAAAGTAAAAAAAGAGTGGGAAGAGGCAAGAGGGTGGCACAGTAATTAAGGATTACACTCGGAAGCTTTAATCGCCGTCTTCTTTCCATTCTACCCTCTCTTTTTCGAGCTCGTGTGCTTCTGCTTCTCATTTACCGACATGCTTCCAACCTAATGGGTTCTTTCCTCTTTTCTGTTGATTCCCAAGTGAGTCTCTGTCTTCTTCCCCTTTTCTTCCGATCACTGGCTCTTTTCCTTCTCAAGCGTCTCAGCTTCTCTTTTTCTTTTGGGCTTATCTGTATTCACCCATCTGCGATTTATGGTCTCTTGTGGCCACATATGCTGGTTTCTGCCGTTTCTCTTCCTCTTTTAAGTTTTGAATTTTTTTCTTGCTGGGACTTTCTCCGACAATCATTCTTTAAATCAATAACTGTAGATTTTCTGTCCTAATATACTCTCATCTCTTGCTGATTCAGCTAGGCTTGAACTGAAGCTTCTGTAGAAGACTAGGTATTACCAAGGTAAAGCAGTGTTTTATTCTTGCAAGTTCCACTTTCCTATCCTCTCCACCTTCTTTTATTTTTTTTTTGGTTCATTTTTGAAAATTATTTAACAAAGTTTCCCTGAATATTTTCACTCGTTCAAATATACCGCTGGTTTTTAACTTTTTATATTTAAATATTTTCTTACAGGAAGTAGTTTACAGCCATAAGATAAATCGTCTATTGGATCGTATTGGGGGTGTGTGTATATGGCCATGCAAACTGTTTATTTCAAAGAAGCTGACGGAGCTACTCATAGTTCCGCCGGGCCTATGTCATCTGTAACTTCGACTCCTTGGTGGAGCGCGTTAGGGCCCCAAACAATTTTTGGCGAGTCTTGTGGCCAAATGAAACATTTTTCACTGGAGATTCCCAACTATGTAGACCAACTTGCTGCCAATAAGCAAGCAGGAAGAGGAGCTGAACAAGTGTGTACTCAGTTCGCTATCCTTTCAGGTAATTTTCTACTTTTATTTAGAATTTGGATCTATCTCCTAGTTCATGGCTGAATTTTAGAAGCTTTTATGACCTTAACAAAAAAGGACATGACTAACAAGTTCCCATTTATCTTCCTGCCGAAAATTTCTGAGATGAATATCATGTGAGGTGGCCTATGATAGATGAAGACATAAAAGGCACATTTTTGTCTCAGATTTTAAATAGAGGGAAGCTGGAGATGGGATGACTTACTCCTTATTTATTGCTGGGTATTGTCTTCCTACTTATCGAGTTAAATTCCCATAAATGATAAGATGTGTGTGTTGGGGGTGTTTGGGGGGGGGGGGGATTATCGTCCTCCATACAGACGTAGTACTTTGTTTTCAGTTTTTCACTAGCTCTCATTTTTGTTCAAATGTAATTCCCATTTCTTACAGTCCCAACTGCCCTCTTAGCTGAGCTGGCTTACTATAAAATAAATCTGGGTTCTTACCGCCAGTTTGATAACGAAAGGCCTTCTCTTAATACTGCTTGTCGATCTATCTCTCTCAAATTAAAAGGGAAGACAAGCATTCTAGAAATAAAGATATGATAACAGCGAAGCCTGTTTAGATTGATGGGTTCTTTACCAGGGCCACATAGAAATGGGCTATAATGTATGTGAAAAACCTGAATTTGATTTGAGGATTGCAATGATTAGAGACTTGATTTGAGTACTTCTGGAGATGTTCTTACGCTGTTATCTCATAGAGACTTCCCTTTTGCCATATGGTCTTCAGTTGCTGATATGCTTTGGGAGGAAGTAGATTCATTTAGTAGTGACGGTTAAACTAGGGAAAGTTATATTGTTTTTAGAAGTTTCTCTTTCCTTAAATGAAATTCCTTTCAAGGCCAATTAAATCTTGTTATTTAACACACTGGCGGAGCATTGGGTGGAATTGATTTGATGCATAAGTGTATCTATATTTGTTACAGATGGGTTGAAACAGTGTAATGATTGAGAGTTTTTGAGATAGAGGCTCGTATGAATTGGATACTTTCACTGGACTTGAACTCTGCAAGAAGATAATGAATAAATATTACTATAATCTTACCCTTACTTCCGCTCTGCCTCTTATACTGACTTGAAAGTTCGATGAAGTCAAGGGTCTGGCAATCTAGTTATCTGGAAGTTCTATTTATTAGCTCTTATTGAGCAGATAAAGCAGGATTCAATCTGCTGATTGCGTACAAAAAGTTGATAAGATCTTTCTTAATGGTTAAGCTCCTATCTAGTTTTTGGTTGCTTCAATTTATGTCAGAGAGTGGCATTTCTTTTTCTAAATTGTCAAGTGAGAATTCTTGCCTTGTCACTTAAATTTAAATCCACCTGTGATTAACTAGTTAAATACTTTTTCTTCAGATGATTGTAAAATGTCAGGTGATCAGAAGTCTCAAACTGGCATATCACTTCAGTCATCGATTCCTGATCCTCACACTCGTGTTGAGCTGGGAATTAATCAGCCCGCGGTAAAATTCCTCATAAAATGACCCCTTTGATGCGATATTATTTAATTTCTCGCGGACCTTTCCATTTATTTGTTAATTTTTACGTTGTAGATCTGCGCAAAATATCCTTATATGGATCAATTTTATGGGCTCTTCTCAACTTATGGACCTCAAGTTCCGGTCAGTCTTTACCCCATCATCACCTTAGTCTATATAAACCATGCTATGCTTTTAACTTCGATTACATGGGAACTTAATTTGTTTTGTCAATTCATAGTCACGTAGTGTAACCATAAATGAGAAAGCTAATATTCTTATAATTCTCTGAAGTTTATCTAGTTTGACTTTGTATGGTGAAAAAGTGTAGTTGATTGTGTGCTGTTCATTGTATATAGCTTCTAACGCCCTGATTTTCAACCTTGAGTGACATTCATATGAATAATTAGATATCATAGAATACGGTAATTTTGCTATCCTCATGCTAACTGTAGTTTATGCGACATTATTCTTTTGCTCTTGATTACCTCTTGATAATGTGCTATACAGGTTCCGCTAATTCTGAATTCTGATTCAAAGTTTTATTTCTTTGTAATAAACCAGGGCCGTATGATGCTGCCACTTAACATGGCATCTGATGATGGACAGATTTATGTTAATGCTAAGCAGTACCATGGAATCATCCGACGTCGGCAGTCCCGGGCAAAGGCTGTGCTGGAGAATAAAATGACCAAACGTCGCAAGGTATAATCTGTTATAATATCATAATTTGACCTTGAAACACTAGCCGTGGGGGTACAAATCAATGTGGAGTTGTGGCCAGTGGTTGCTGAGCAAGAATAAGTTGATATATTTTATTGTTTTTAATTACATCACTTGTCTCCTCAATCTTAAGTAAGACTCAGATAACCAAGAAATAGATATGGTGATTTAGATTTGCTTGATATTAATCATGAACAATCAAATACCTTCATCTTCACCTGATGGCCACTCTTGATTTACAGCCTTATATGCATGAATCGCGCCATCTCCATGCGGTGCGTCGCCCAAGAGGATGCGGTGGTCGGTTCCTGAACACAAAAGCCATGAAGAGCAGCAATGCAAAAAGTGGAAGTGAAGGGAATAAAACTGGTGATGATCAAATGCTGTCCACTGGTTCTCAAAGCTCCGAAGTGCTGCAATCATCAAAGGAAACAGGTGGCAGCAGTCCACACATGTGTGGGACAGAGGTGACTAGCATGTATGCAAGGGGAGGTCTTGATCATGGCTTTACATTCAACCATCTCGGACCCGCCATTCATCACACTCTTGCAGGCACGATGGATGGTCACGGTGGCATGGTTATGCCCGGCAAATGGGTTGCAGCACCAGGTAAGTGCTGCAGCCTTGAAGTTTGATTATGGCAAGGAGACACAGTGGGGTTGGTGAACCAAGGTTGTACCAAATCCCCACCCTTGCCCCAAACCAGATGAAGAAGCTTAGTTGCGTGTGACAAGTTTCGTATGTGAGGCTCTCTCCGACATCCGGTTTGAAGGCAAATCAATTCTTGGCTCATGAAAATTTGCTGGCAATTCGTCCTTGGCTCATTTACTACTAATATTATTATCTCTAGAACTACTGTCTGCCTTTTCCCCTCAGGCATGTCTGTCTATGGCGTGTTGATGACTTGATATCCTGAAACGGGGTTGGCTGGAATTCGGGCGTGTTTGTTAGAATAAGTGTGTGGAACTCTAGTTTGCATTTGGAACTGAGCTTTGTGAGCGTGGTGGTGTTTTTTCCTGGACTGACTTTGTGAATCTGTGTACCATACAACTTGACCTGTGATGTTTGTTTGATGAATAAAACTTTTGTCTGGACTTGATTCTCTCTAGAAAGCTAACCTTCTCTACAAAAATCGGTTTGAATTGTGATGATGACGCGGACCAGAAAAACGAAAGCGAGAAAAATCGGTGCTGGGCGACAAAAGTTCTGAAAGTTGGACTACTTAATATCGTCTCCGAGGCTTTAAAACAAAATGTAGAATTTTAGATTATGAATTATCTATTTAAGTTTGTTAACCAGGAGGCTTCACTGAATAATACCTTTATCCATTGATACCAAAAAATAATGAATGAATAACAATGAAGAGGCCCTTAAATGGGCTGTGTTATGGGCCTAACCAAGTCAGTGTACAATACATGACAATTACAACCTTACTCACAGATTACACAAATATTATCCTCCTAATACATTTACAACACTCCCCTTCATTGTAACAAAAACTCCTTTAAGTGCCCGTTTGGATTAACTTTTGAGAATAGATTCTGAAAAATAGATTTTAAAAAAAATAAGTATTTGGATAGTTATTTGAAAATAATTCTTTAGAAGGTAAATTACTAAAAAGAGTATAATTTTATTAAAAGGAGGAGAGAGGAGAGAGGTAGAGAGAAAAGATGAGAGATAGTAAAAAAAATAGAAGAGAGAGGAGAGATAGTAGAATAATATAATTTATTTATTCTATTATATATTAAAAAAATGGCCATGATAAGGTGAGGTGATTGGTGGAAGTGAGTGGTGAGTGGTGGAAATGTGTGGGAATGGAAAAGTCTGAGGGGAATGGTAAAATGCCAAAAATCACACTCGCTGCAAATTGTCTAAAACTATAGTTTTGGAAAAAAATTGACTTTGGGTGTAAATTAGGTGTTTGGTTGAAACATTACAAAATTAAAATTTGAGCTCAGAATCGATTTTGTAACTATTATGCCAAAGGGTCCATATTATCAGGCGAATAAAAATAAAATCTAATAATAATAATAATAATAAAAAAAAAACAGAGAGAGAAAGGACAAAGGAGGGAATGACAGAAAAATCCGAAAGCGAGCGAACCTTATCCTTCTCCCCGCTCGAATGGAAAGCCTCAACGTTGCTTCTCTTCCTTCTTCATTTGTGTGCCATGTCTATTTCTTAGGCCTGACTTTTAATCTCTGCTCTCTCGGCCATTTCGCTTCTTCCCAGTTTCGACCTCGTCTCTCTCCATGGCTGCCACGGCCTCTCCTTCCTCTTCTCTCTGCAATCGACTCCACAGCCTCTACGTCAGTCCCTCTTCCTTCTCAGTCACCCTCAAATTCCCTCTCAGACCCATTTCTCAGAAACCTCCCAACCTCAATCTCAAATCCCACTTCCTCAATTCTTCTCCTCTCTCACTCTACCATCTTCGATTGGCTTCGGCCGCCTTCGATGGATTCGAAGTTGTTCAAGACAGCACCAGCGCTGAGCAGGTAGAACAGGTAGAGCCAGAAGCCAAACCCTCTGAAAAATCAGAACAAGAGGAAGATGACCAAAAGTTATCTGAGTCAAACGAAGCTGGGAGGCTCTATGTGGGAAATTTGCCCTTTTCAATGACTTCTTCTCAGTTATCCGAGATTTTTGAAGAGGCGGGCAATGTGGTGTCTGTAGAGGTTCGCAAATTCCCTCATTTCTTTTCATGATTCCCGCTTTTCATTTCCTGTTTGATTTCAAAATTCCACGTTCTTGATTTGAACAAGTTTTTATAGTAATTGAATTAATGTATGGATTGCCCTTATTTTGTATAATTGAATTCTATAGATAGTATATGATCGCGTCACGGATAGAAGCAGAGGATTTGCATTTGTCACAATGGGAAGCGCTGAGGATGCTAAAGAAGCCATTCGGATGTTTGATGGCTCCGTAAGTTTCACACGCACTTACTCCTACCGATTTTAATACGTAGATCTTAAATGAACTATTTACATAAGCCTGAAATGAAAGTTTATATTGAATGAGTGCAAATATCATCCAATACAATAAGCTCATTCAGACCTGAGAACTCTTCATCAAAAGGGCTTATAATAGTTAACGATGTTGAGTTTACAAATGTGCAAAGTTTAATGCAAATTTGATTGGTTGACTGTGATGATGTGCAGCAAGTTGGAGGTAGAACGGTGAAGGTAAACTTGCCTGAAGTGCCAAGAGGAGGTGAAAGGCTAGTGATGGGGCCAAAAGTAAGGAACAATTACAGAGGCTTCGTGGACAGTCCTCACAAGATATATGCTGGAAACCTTGGATGGGCATTAACTTCACAGGGTCTGAGAGATGCTTTTGCTGGTCAGCCTGGCTTTTTGAGTGCCAAGGTCATCTATGAAAGGGACACTGGAAGATCTCGAGGCTTTGGTTTTGTCTCCTTCGAAACTGCTGAGAATGTTGAGGCTGCTTTGAATGCTATGAATGGTGTGGTAAGAACAATCTTGGTAACTTGGTTGGTTTTGCAGCTATAAATCTTCTTGTGATGTCACGATTTCGGTGTAATCACTTTGGGGAATGTAATGTGTTTTCAGGAGGTTCAAGGCAGGCCTCTGAGATTGAATTTGGCTGCAGATAGGACAAGTGCGTCTCCTCCATCAATGGATGAAACTACAGAAGCTAATGTTGATACCTCGGAATTGGTGTCTAGCGTGAGCACATGAGGAATTTTACCCCTTGTGGTCCTCCATTTCCAGTTCTTTATTATTACTCAAATTGGTATATACTAACTACACGTCCCGGCGGTTGTTGTGGTATGTATGTCTGGAACAGGGATGCTCAATACATTATTCAAGAAATTCATGTTCAATTGAATAATGCATAGTTTCCTAGTTATCAAAGAAAACAGGCTTTTCAATAATTAAGGATTTCATTTGTCAGACTTCTGCTAACTTTTATCTTCCCTCTTTTCCCTTCAATTTTGATAAGATGCTGAGGTTTTGACACAACATGGGATAACGACATCAATATATTCAAACGTTTATTTGTAGGGTCAGTAATATACGTCACCTCCTTCCACCTTGCCTTCGCTAGCAATTATCAACATCAATACATATATACATGGCAAGTGTAATAATAAATATCAATATATATTATAATCTAAAAAATTATAGCATTCATTAGCCATAAACGGTGCTTGGGCTCTGTGCAACACATGGTATTACTTTTAGTTTCAGCTCTTTGATCATGGGAAAGGACGGAAATAGTGACATGCATGACGTAGAACTGCAGAGCACAAATAATCTTTTTATTTCCAGTAGAACAGGAGAAAATTAGCATTGAATTGGAAATCTTCGGACTTCTTTGGTTCATGCACAGGAACAGTAGGGGTTTGACCAAAGCAAAAGAAGCGAAGCACAGAAAAAGTGAAGGATAAAAAGGGGAAAAACAGATGGATGTGCTCTGCCCCATCAAAAGCATTGCAAACGATCATACATAGTGACCCTAAACAGTAAATAATCATCTGTCGTTCATGAGACTGCTTTCTGGGTATTCGCTTCGTAATGTAGCACTTTGACAGAAGGAACGATACTTCAAGTCCACTTGCTCTCGGAGAACAATAAGTCAATAACTCAAAAGGTGTTCCGATCAAAAGAAAAAAGAAAGAAAATGGAGGATTATAGGAATGAAAAAAGAGTAAAGCTGCCTAGAAGTCTGTCTACGAGGTATCGCCACCGGCTAGAAGAGCATCTGCCGCAGAGTCCAGGTCATGCGGGAAAAAAACCCTGCAAACCGGATAATCTTGTAAATTTTCCATAACTAATTTAGGATCTGTTTTTCACAATTGAACACAAAGTTTCCTTCAACAATGGACAATCTCAAACTGGGATGGGAACCACGTTACCTGCAAGTGTTTTGGTACAATGTTTCACTAAGTTTACCCAAGTCGTTGATGCCTTTACAGCCAGCAACCACCTCAAGAACTTGCCTGGCAACAACCATATTATTCAAAGAAAATGGTAAATCCCTACGTAACTTTAAACACATTTGGACATAAGCCTAAGGTAGATAACAATTGCAAACGCTGAGACCAAACTTGTCGAGTAATATTTAAGTGCTAGTTTGAAATTAGAAGGCTCTAATATTCTTAACTATACTTATACCATTGACAGATTTTTCTTGAGGTGATGGTATCACAATGATGTACATCAATTAATCAATTTAGAAGTTGATGTCATTTCAATTACCTAACCAAACAAGGTTCATTTCGGCCTTTGACAATGCATTCTTGATCATACTTCTCCTTCTTTTTAGAAGGCCATGTAGATTTAACAAATCCAATTCCCGCATGAGTGTTCTTGATTTCACAGTATGGTGAGTCTGTTTCAATCATCATTCTCTCAACAGGAATACCTTTCACTACATCAAGGTTCCCAGTTGTCTTCAAAGAGCAGCCATTTATGCCTGTCATAGTACAAGAAGCACGCCATACCATCAGTGAGACTCAACTAGACTGTTAGCATTTACCTATGTACAAATTATTGAACGGTGTGATTTACCTATGTACATATTATCAAATGAGAGAACCTTAATACAATCTTCTGCACTGCCAGTAAATGAATGAGTCACTCCACCAGTGAACCTGCCATATAAATGGAAATGATAAAGTTCATTTAAATTCCTCAAGTCATGATTCTAACAACTACTAACAGTTGAAACACATGCAGTTTTTATGTTAAAATTTCAGGTATGGACTTTTATGATATGGGGCTAGTGATGAAAATGAGCTTGATGCTATTTTTTATATGCTGGTAATATAATCCCTATGTAATTAATTCTCTATCACTTTCTTTCATAATATACATTAAACAATTATTGCTTGCTTATCTGACAACAAATTAGTGGGCCTTGGCAACCACACCTGTCCCTATTTCTCTCAACCAATTCACAAAAATCTGCAGCAGCTGCTCGCATGTGCAGAAACATTGGCAGTTTTGTGATATGTGCTAATTCAAATTGCTTCTCGAAATACCTAGTTTTCACAATAACCAAATTATCAATAAGATGATATTAATAAAAAGCGAATGTATCGAAAGACTTATGCTAAAACTGCATACTTCTTTTGAATCTCAGCGGGGCAAAAGTGAAGCCTATCATAGTCTAATCCACATTCTCCAACTGCAACAACCTAGCATAAGAAATTATTATTATTGTTTTGGAAAAATTCATGAGAGGAAATAATTTGTTTTATCCTTAGATTTCAAGCATACCTTTCCCTTTTGAATTCCTTCTTTAGCCAATGACAAAATAGCCTGAAAATGCTTTTCTGGATCTCCACCCTCCTCAAATTCCTGAACCAAAACAACGAGGCATTTAAAAACACTTCAACTCAAAGCACCCATCCAGAGAAATGTTTTGAAGGAGGAAAGCAACCTTACAACGTGTTGGATGCACACCAACTGTGCAGAAAAGCCGTCCTATATTAAACTAATTAATCATTAAATGGCTCAAGAGGCAAATCTTGCATTTTAAAGTCGATATGGACGATAAAGTATGGTAATATACACAAACCATCTGTTTCTGCAATTGCAAGAGCTTCCCTTGATTCCTCAAGGGATCCACCAGTTACCTACAACAAACCAAGTCCGCACATTAAAACCCATTACATTTTATCAGATCAAACTTTTGTCCATTAAACATATTATAGGCAACAATAACATATCAGTAGTAATCACATTCCTCTTGTTTGCTTTTTAGGGATTTATGATATAGTTTTTACTCGTTTGGGATTTGTGGGTATAGTGCCATCCTCACTCATGGAGAGACTCTTCTGAAGGAACAAGGGATTCTACAGTGTCAATCAAGGAGAGATTTCCTAAAGACAATTGAGGCTGATATTTGAAAATGGGACTTAAAAAAAATAATACTATAATCTTAACTGGTGGAAACATTAAGAGAGACTACAAAAAAGAATTCTTCAAACTTCTTTTTTTTCCACCGGATTTCTTATCCTTCTCCATTTCATTTTTGAGGAATTCTCACTGTTGCCAGGAAGTAAGTTCTTAATAATCTGCCACTGTGCAATATATTCACACATTAAGGGGATTTTCGACAAGTGTATAACTTTACAATAAAAACTTTAGTTTCATAAATACCCCAATTCAAGCCTAAAATCCTCTAAACAAAGAGATGTGGAGAAACGCACTTCCAATCGAACCATACAAAAAAAAAAAAAAATCAACTTATCAAACTCTGCGACGTTTCATCTCTTTGCTTAACTTGCCCTGCCTCGTCTACTGGCTAAAATTATATCCTTTCGCATATCGCAACTTAGTAAACAAATCATACACGCAATTAAAGCTAATAGCAAATTAATCTACATAAAATGGAGATAAAGGAAGAGGATATGGCGTACAATAATTCGGTCGACCCCTGCACTCCAAGCTCTGCTCAAGACCATTGCAATATCTGAGACGTGACATTGCTTGCCGTTGTAGATTCCTTTGAACATTCCATCTGTTGGAGAACCTTGGTGTTTAGAATTAGTAAACTAGATGATAGAAAGCAAACACGGATTGTTATAAGACGCCCGACAAGTATTTGATAAAATGCCTGACCTGTGAAGTTGACAGCTATATCTGCATCGGTTGCGCGAGAGAGGATTAGTTCAAACTCTGAGGATTAATCGTCACAAATGAATCTGCAAATGAATTAGTCTACGCAGTAGCTTACCTATCATTCGAATAGTTGCCATGCCTCCCCTGATAAAACGAATTCCTCACAATGAACTGCCCAAATGCACATTGTGCTTCGCTGCTTTATTTATAGGACCCGCTACCGGTTAACTACCCATTTACCGGTAACACTCACAGGGACCCACACCTAAATTTAAATTTATATCAACAAGCATATCAACATTACATTCAATTTAAATTTATATTCATAAACTCATACATTAATTTTATTTTATGTTAAATATGTTTAGGAAAAAGTTTAACAATGCCTTTTTAAATCAACTTTCTTAAAACATAACAAAAAATCACTGCTTTGCAAAAACAATATCTTTACATTGAGCTTTGTAATATATGAGCTGTCAGATTTTCATACTGAGTTGCTTTCCCCTCATTAAGCTCGACCTAGTTTGTTTTCTAGCCAAACAACATGTATTGTCAAACGCATCCATATGTTTCTCAAAAAATATCAAAATGGTGGTATTATTTTTCATCATGTTCACATCTCAAAATATATACTTTGGAACTTAATTTAAAGGAAAATTTCTTTTAGCAGAATTATCTGATACAGACATTCTTCATCTTTTAAGTAATAGCATTTTATAAAAAATAAAAAAAATCTCAAAGCATTAAGTCATTAACTGATCCCTATGTTAGTTTGTAACCTTGGTTTGAGTCTCATATTAAAATATATTCAACTGGGTTAAATATTATATATATCAAAATTATTGTTAGAGCAGTTTGATTCGAATTAAATTCGCCAAAATTAAAAAAAAAATACCAATCAATTAATTTTGTCTGGTTTCTTTCAATTCGGTTTAACTAATTTGTTTGGTGCCGGCCTTAGTTTTATTTTTAAGCTTTTCCCTTCTCTATAATCTAAAAAGTAAATTAATATTTTAACGAATTAAAAAAACACATCATAGTCAAAATTTATAAAGAATTCACAGTATCATAACTCCATTATATATTACTGCCTCCCCCAATATCAATGAATTAGTTTCTGGGTCCCGAGTGCAGAATGGGAAGAACATTTTTCTTTGGGGAAAATATTTCTATTATAAAAATTCAAGTAATGACAGCGAGCTCCAAATAGTAACTTTTTTAAGCCAACGTATGGTATGTTTTGTTCCCCTACAGGTTTACAAGCTTTTAAGTTGATATCGATGATTGATATGAGTCCCAACATCAACACTCTATTCAGCAAACGTTGCATTAACAGAGCAAGGATTTGAAGGACAAAGCATGCGGCGGTTGAAAGAAAGAAAGCTAATAACCAAAACAAAGATTAAAGAACTATATCAAGACGATAATGAGAACGTGTCAGTTTCTGAGAAGAATGGGGAGGAGTATGATCAAGACGATAATGACAAGCAGCAAGATGCCAAAACAGGTCCATTTATGGCTGTTTTTCTGGTGCTTCTTGGCTACATGGAGCTGTTGGACCCCACTCCTTACGAACGAATTAGCTCGAGCCATGTGGCTCTCTATGTCGTCCAATAGTTCCCCCTGCGACTGCACCAACACCGCCATGTCCATGAAAACTTGGTGCAGCTCATTCAGATTCCTCTCTATCTCCCTCACTGCGTCATTCCTCTCTTGTATCTCCTTTATCGTCTCCACAATGCTCTCCCTCCCCTGCTCTTGTATTGCCTTCTTCAAGAATGTCTCGCTTTCACCTTCATCAATCATAATTTAAAGCAACTTCTGAATTAGAATTTGAATGTGTTTATTAGAAGCTTCAGAAAGAAGAAGCAGGCATGGTAGTTACCAGTGGAGATGAGCAGGTCGATGGTTTTTTCGTCGGGATTCTCTCCGGTGACGGTGAAGTACCTACGTTGCACGGTTTCCCTGTACTCCGAGGATATCTTTTGGCGCAGGTTGTTGAAGCTGTCCATGGAGTCTTTCAGCTTTTTTCTCAAGCCGCTCACCACGGAGGTCCTAGTGCGGTCGGAGGAAGAGCCGGGTCCGCAGCCCGGCAGGATCCGGTTGGCTTCGTTGGAGCGGTCCAGTGCTTCCAAGCGGACCTTAATGAGCTTAGCTTTCTTGAAAGCGAGGGCGACGTCAGCATCCATGCGCGACCGAAGCTCCTTGACGGATTCGGCGGTGTGAAGGGTCTTGCTGTGTTCGTGGGATCCACGGAGGCTCTGGTTGAGCCTCTCCAGCTCCTTGAGCTCCTCCTTGACGGACTCCACTTCAGAGAAGAATTTGTCGAGGTTGACTCCGTCCCTCGACGGCGACGTGTCCGTCATCTGGATGACGTGGTGCTGGTTGTCCGGCGAGACTTGCTCGCCGCGGAAGCGGGAGAACGAGCCCGAGAACAGGTCGTTCATACCTCGGGCTTCAACTGAAAAGGAGAGATTTTTAGAGCAAATCAGTTGAGAACAGAGTAATGGGAGAAGGCCAGAGACTTCAAAGGCAGCTTTGAGCTCTGGCTTTTAAAAGAGGGTAAAAAGATACGGGGACTGGTCAAATGGAAGGCCAGTTCAAGTTCAATAGCTGCAAGAGACAGGAGAGGGCGTTAACAGGTCAAAACAAGGTTGGGAAAACAGAGACGGGACAAATGGGTACATGGGAAATTTCCTTCTTTGTTTAATGCTGTTTTCTGGGAAAGCGGCTCCCACAGAAATAGTCAAATACGTAGAAGGGTACTTTGTTGTAGGAGCTGAGGAAGCTCCCTATGGTTGGTTATATGGGATTATAAAGAGTGAGACGATTGGTTGAATGAAGATGGTGATGATGGAGAAGTTGAGAAAAAGGGAATTGAAGTGTGTGAAGTATACATGAGACTGGGTCGTACGTATTGGACTATTGGTACGTATGTGTATGTACCATCTACCAATCCATCATTTTGCATGCAGCGGGTTTCGGTTGCTTGGATGAGAAAGCGAAAGATCAACCAAAGTCTGAAACTTGTGTTTCGGGACCTTTTCAGTTGAACTCCATGGGGTGTTTCGCGCCATGGATTGGCCGTTAGCATGCAATTGTAGGTGATTAATTACTTCGTGGATTCTTGAGGTCATCTCAATCATCATCATTATTATTCGTAGATATTTATTATGTAATATAATTAGAGAATTAATATTATTTTATATATAATACATATTTATTATATATTTATTAATTTTTTTCTAAATTATCTATATTGATACTCTATCAACAATAATTAAATAAGAAAATGAAATAGAGAATTAAAAAAAATAATTATAATATTTAAAAAAAAAATACTATATTAGCTAATTAAATTAATTTTTTAAATATAATCAAATTAATTAAATATATTTTATATTAAGTATAAGAGGAGTATTAGTTAAATATACGTATATTAAGCATAGGAGGAGCATTGTTATTGTAGAATCAAACATCCCATCATTAGAAAGAAAGAAATTGGCACTTTAATGTAGGGGTGTTCACGCGACGGGTCGGGACCGGGATAACCCCGTCCCGTGTCCCGTCCCGTCCCGAATTTGTCCCCGTCCTGACGGGACCGGGACGGGTTCGGGACGGACCCGAAATTATTTTTTTAAAAAAAATATATTATAATAAAATCATCTCAATAAATTATTCCATATAAAATGCCCCAGCAACTTACTCGAAATACCAACATTTCTCCTTGATATAATATAATAACTTACCCATATAAGGGAAAAAAAAGTAATAGTAAAAAAGAATAGAAATATCAATATAAAAATATCTGTATAAGAATAAAAATATCTATATAAGAGTGGAAAAGATAGGATAATGTAAATTTTTTAAAAAAAAAAAAAATCGGGACGGGACGGGATTCCCGAGGGACAGGCCGAAACCCGTCCCGTCCCGAATACCAATCTTGTCCCGTCCCGGGATGGACCCGTCCCGATCTATTTCGGGACGGGACGGGACGGACCCGTCCCGAAATCCCCGGGACCGGGTCGGGACACCCGGGACGGGACAAGGTTGGACACCCCTACTTTAATGTCTCGTTTGGCTATGCTAGTTCTAAGACAGTAGTTTAATTGGGGGGAAACATGGTCTAATTCTAACAGATGTTTGAAAGTTTGAAACAATATTACTTTTCCATAGGAAACAGTGATTCTAAGAGAGAGTCTATTTTCGTTGAGGATATCTATCACACTGCGCGTGGATTATGTATATCAATTATTTAATTTGCTCTTGTTCATCCTTATTAATTACATGCACCACATGGCTCGCCTCATTTGATTAATGGATTGGAGGCTCCCGATCTCTAGAAAAGAGACGCTATGCCCAAGAAAAAATTTATGTAAATCTCATACTCAATGCATATTACGTAAATATCCCAAAAAGAATACACATATATGCCGTCCATAAACAGGCAACTGATCCTCTCATATAAAATTAATTACAGAAAAAGAATGTAATACCCAAAACCATAAACTACCTCAATAGAGCCATCCACCTACACTTCGTCACATCTTGGATAATAGATAAAACTGTTGAAGATCAACGTACCTCTCAAATCATGTCAGTCTCACCTCAGCCAGATCCTAGCTCTAGAGCATAAAAAAATTCTCTAGTTTCATGCCAAATCCAAAATAAATGAATCCCACAAGCATCGCAATCTATATTACTAATAATCGACTGTTAATTTCTAATTTTAAGCTGAAGAAGGAGGAGTCGGTGGGGGTGGTGCAGGTGGTTGTGGTGATGACGACGAACTGCCACCATTGTTTTCCCATGGCCTCACAGTGAAGAGCACGACGATCAAGATAATCACAAGAAGAAGCGTAATGGCATAACAGGTCCATTTCCTGGTGTTCTTCTGGTGCTTCCTTGCCGTCTGTAGCTTCTGGGCTCCCCTCTTCACAAACGAGCTCGCTCTCGCCACGTGGCTCTCAATATCATCCAATTGCTCTGCTTGGGATTGCACCAGAACTGCCATGTCCAGGAACACTTGATGCAACTCCTGCAGATTCTTCTCCAAATCTTTCACCGCATCGTGCCTCTCTTGAATTTCATTGATGGTATCCAGTATTTTCCCCCTGCCTTGCTCTTGTATGGCTTTCCGAAGGAACGTCTCACTCTCACCTGCAAAGTTTGTCTCGAATTAGAGATGAATAAGTGGATCGTTACTTTCAAGAATCTGTAAAAAATAAAAACACCTGTCCATTTAACTGATTTGGCAGATTCCGGCGTATTTCAATTATGAAGTTGGTGATTCAAGGACTGATGGTTGACAAAGGGAAGAAACTAATGCTATAACCATTTCCAAAATTGTTTTGTCAATATTTTGGTAGATAACTTCTCCAGAAGCAGAGCAATTATCCATGAAAGCTTCATGCGAATCATGTTGAATACAGAAACTATAATAAAAGACAGTAAAATGATAATAAAAGAATACAAGTGATGTCACCTGTGGAAATCAGGAGGTTGATGGTCTTCTCGTCGGGATTCTCGCCGGTTACCGTGAAATACCTGCGTTGCACGGTCTCCCGGTACTCGGAGGAGATCCGCTGCCTGAGCTCATTGAAACTTTCCATGAAATCCTTCAGGTTCTTCCTCAAACCATTCACCACGGACGTCCGAGTCCGGTCCGATGACGACCCGGGTCCGCAATTGGGAAGGGTCTGGCTGGCGGCGTTGGATCGATCCAGTGCCTCCAATTTGACCTTGATGAGCTTCGCCTTCTTCAGAGCAAGAGCAACGTCGCTGTCCATGCGAGAGCGAAGGTCCTTGACGGCCTTGGCATTGTGAAGAGTCTTGCTCTGCTCGTGAGAGCTCTGCAGATTCTGGTTCAGTCTTTCAAGCTCTTTCAGCTCGTCCTTTATAGATTCTACGTCCTCGAAGAACTTGTCGAGGTTGCCAGCGCCGGTGGAGGTCGCGACGGAACCCATCTCGATGACATGGTGCTGGTGATGGTCCGGCGATGAGTCCTCGCTACGGAAGCGAGAGAAGGAGCTAGAGAATAAGTCATTCATCTTCAGACGAAAGGATTAGAAAACAAGAAAGGATAAAAAGAAACAGAAATTAAAATCAGCTTGAAGAGTAGGGCATTGGGGAGGAGGAGGAGGTAAAGAGAGAATTTATGGGCATGGGAATGTAAAAGAAAGTCAATGGAGGTAGGGGACGACGTGGCCAATGAAAATCTCTGCTCGGAGGGAGAAAAGAAGGAGATTGAAGAAAGCGCGTAGAGCGAAATCATAATTTGAAAGGGCTGCTTTCCTCGATCCTCATATGCCGGAATTTCCTCTCGCGGGTTCGAGAATAGCGCGAATTTGAATTTGTAATTTGCAACGGTATCTGTTACATAAAATATAATTTTACCAATAAAATTTCGTTTTATTTTGATTTTTGATTTGATTAATCAAGTTTAAAAGAGAAAATCTTAACTGTTGAAATTTTATCAAGGTTGAAATTTCGTTTGGTGCAAGCTTCGTAAATAGCAGGGGAGGAAGCGGTTCAACAATCCCAACAAGAAAATAGGAATTACAGAAATCAAAGTATCTTTCTTTTCAAAATGAAAAAAAAAATTAGGCTATGGTACACTCTTATAAGGTGATTTGTTAGTTTGAACTAAAATGAGAAACAAGTCTACTAGGTCTTACTCTACCAAACTGCAATTAGAAAACAGGGTCCAGATATCTCTTCTATCGCATTTATTTTTATGAATGCATGAAATCCAAATCCCGTTTCTTTCCTTCCAATAACCAAAAGCCACGATTGCGAACCGCGTCTGCATACGTCCCAGATACCCCAGAAAATAAGAATCCACCATACCTTTGGCAGTGTTATCCTCACCCCAACCTAAACAGATAATAATGTCAGCAGTAAGATTGTCTTAATAAGAATACTTGTTCAAAACCTGTTTAATCAAATTGGGTCGGTCCAAATGCATCAGGCGATTCCATGAAAATATATTTCCGCAATTATTCTGTGAACAAAGAATGAATATTTTTATCCCTTTCCTCTCCCTACATATCACAGTTCCTTGATCCTATCCATATCTAACAATACATTGAAACATAATATACAACCCACAGTAACAAAGAATTCAAGCGTCTGTGAGTGATACAACATTTTTGCCAACTTCTCATGTGGATTGGAGCACAGTTAGGTAGTATGTATATCCCAGGCACTTTCCCGACTGTTGCCTAGTTTCATCTTGATCTCCCTGACCTTCAGCCAGGAGAAGATTCCAATGCAATGCGTAATTTGACAGATCATATATCCCAGGAGAGAACACACAGATCTGAAGAGGAACTTCAGCTGAGGACATGGACTCTAGGTGGATATTGGTCGAGCTTGATCCAGACCAAATGTATGGGGAGACACTTCCTAATGATAGAGGCTTTTCCAGTTCTGTCCCACTAATGTTTGATGTGACTTTTACTTCATTCACCGGGGTGACACGCCACCAACCTCCTTGATCGTCAGAAGAAGATGCTGACTGAGCCATGTTTACACTGTTCAGATGCCCACCATCGACAGCAGAATCCGAGGTGGTAATGCACACGAAAGCGGTGGCATCAGAGTAATTGTGAAGATGCATCTTCAGATTTAATTCACAGAAGGATGCAGAGAAATTATGATGTAAGGTTCGAGGGCCATCCAACATCCATGAGATAGGGCCCGTGCTTGCAGTACTATCAGGAGAGAACAAGAGATCAATATAAACCCAGAAAAAGCAAGTAAACAAGGTATACATGATTGGCTACAATATTTCAGAATGTCAATCAGATGCCGTAGGTTTGGAATAGAACTTGCCTGCAATGGCATGCATAATGAGACATAACAAGAGGATGGTCAACAAACCCAGCATTACCGTTACTCTGCCAAAGTCGAGAGATCAATACAAAATCAACAGTGTTCAGGTCTCCCCGTGCCTGCAACAAGACGAAGCTCTCAAGCTCATATCAATAATAGAACATTGCAAAAGTGAAAATCCAAAGTTTAAGGACTAGGCAATAGTCAATCCTACATGATTCAAACCCATTAAAGTTAACAACATTAGCCAACTTAATCCTCAAGGTTTTCGTTTTTATTCAGTGTTGTCCTTAAACCTATTGCTGTTGGAGCAATCAATACATGGCATTCATTAATGATTGAACATGCTAATTTCTTATCATTAACTGGTCAGTTACTCAGCAACAAATGGCAACATATCATAAGTCCGAAAAATTAGTATTGATGATGATGATGATTCAGGTAGAAACTTCCACTATGAGAAATTATAAAAACAAAAATTACGTTAGGGTTATATTTATTGGGCTTAAATAAAATACACTTTTAGCCTCGGTAGTTTTATAAAAATTTAAATTTGGTAACCCTACTTTAAAAAGTGTAACATTCCTATTTTTATGACAATGTCATATTTTTAAGACCTGCTAAGTGAGTACCCTACCCATGCTCATCCCTCATCATACATGAAATTTTCTACAACTTTCTCACTCACGAAGAAGGAAGTCATTAGATCGCTGTTATTACATGCATCACCTAAGGAAAATGAAAATATTAAATAATGACAACAAATTCTAACGCCAAGATATATATATATATATATGAGTGATGGGCTTGATACGAAAGAGAAATGCCTACCTCATTTGGTAATTCCTGCTGCAATCTTTCGTAATGGTGGAAATAGACCAAAGGCTCACTACTCGTATCATAAACTGAATCCTCACTACCTTGAGGAACCAATTTGATGTCATTTTTGACAGGCTTAGGAACCAAAGATATATTGTCCATAGCAGTCGATAGGATCCTGCAATTCTGATGGCAAACGCTAATCTAATTCAACCAGCTGAAAGAATCACATATTAAGGCACACGTGCTTTTTCAATAAAATCTAGATTGCCAGTATTTCACAGACAAAGTCATACATAGAAAAAAGACACAAGGACAGAATGGGTAATAAAAGTCAAAGGAAAGCAAAGCACACCAGTTCAGGTAATTGAGTATTGCCATATATAAAATCTGAAATATGATGTAGCCTCTTTCTACATTTCTTCACCATAACTTCTCAGCCAATAGCTCATTTTTCTTTAAATTCTTATTTTCTATCAGTTACGTTTTCTTTTCTTTCTTTCTTTGTTTTTTTTAAAGATCACAATCTTAGTTATTTCCAGAGGAAATATCAAAATATAATAATACAAAAATAAGGCAAAAGAAAACCAAGAGTTAAAAATCGCCATAACATTCAACTAAAATCAATCAGATCATTGCAAGAAGCTTGCATTTATCTATACTCTCAACATAGTTGAACCAGACAAAACCGCAAACTGGCTTACATTCATGCAAATGACACAGTTACTATTTTACAATATTTGGGGATGAAATAATCCATAAACAATACCAGTCTTTTCCTCAGAAAAACAATCAATAACTACAGTTTTTATCAAAATAACCACTTTACTTAATCGCACTGCCCCACTTTTTGCTTCAAGTCATCTGCTGTTAATATAATTATCCCATGTTCCAAATCCCAATATATCATGAGAAACAGGCAAAGAAAATTAGTTACTTACTTTTCCACTAATATAGACAATTATGTTCCTCTCAGAAAGTTCGTTAATAATTGTCAGTCTAACCTATGCAATCGCTTAAGCAACGCTTAACTGCTTTGCTTATTAATCTTTTGACATCTTGCTATCACCCCTTAACATGAAGCCTCTCCTCCATGCCATCATAGAAAGCGTGTCTTGGAGATAGATCACAAAATTAAAGCCTTGAATTCAAACCTTTATTGTTAAGAAACATGATATTGCTTGACCGGCCTTCAATGATATTGAAGGGAAAATGGTATCAGCATGCTGAAGTAATGATATTTCCCAGTTGCTCCCAAAAGAGGACAGCTGATTAACTTGGAAATCTTCTGAGGCTGCCTTGTTAACAACATCCATTCGAACAAGGTACTCTTGGAATCTCAATGGAGAAGGACTAATTTGAAAAGACACGTCCAATGATGGCAATACCTATGGAAGTAAAATATTAGAATTAACGACTGGTAAACAGAGCCTCTAGAGCCTATACATGCAACCAAAAAATTACAAAAACAATAATTCTATAAATTTCCATTGCCATGGCAATGAAGACACACATACAGTACGAGGAAAGAAAAACGAAGCAAATTAAGCCATATATTTTTCACTTCAAATATCTATTATATCAACCTGTAGATTGTATTGTAACCGAAGAATACGGTATTTGATGACACTTGATATATCTCCGATTTCATAATATATGCTTATATATAGAGAAATATCGCCAGGAAAAGCTGCCCTAAACCAAAGAGGCCATGCGAATGGTGTAGCGCCCTGAACAGAAGTGCCCTGAACAGAAGTGCCCTGAAAGAGTAATTCATGATACCATTAAGTGAAAAGTAGCAATTTCAGATCAGACTTATATTACAGAACTCATATGAAAAGCATTCCATACTAACCTCCGGAAACATAAAGACTGTGTCAGACATGTTAAATGGATTAGCATCTGCATCACTTGGTACTGAATCCACCTTCTTCATTAAGCAAACAGGAAGCTCTGACTTCATACTTTCCGGACTTCCAATATTCAGAAATCTAGGATGGCTTAACTTCATTTTCAGATTCTGCCAAAATCCAAATTGAATAAGCATGGAGACAATGTATATATGAAAGAGCAGGAGAAAAGCCAGTTTCGGCATGACATAAGGAAGCCAGGCTACATCCGCCTTGTGGTGAAATTATGTGTCTGCTGTAATTGTAAGCGGGCCTAATTGGCGCCATTACAACAAATGAAGCCCTAACACCAACCCCCCCCCCCCCCGGGTCCAAAAAAAAAAAAACAGCTACAGCAGACCATCAATAACAATTCCTGACATTCAAAGGTTAACCACCATATCTAGCTAATCTGATATACAAAAACAATTCAAGAAATATTTATAAACAGAAAGTAACAACTATTTACGGTAATTAAATTCAAACAGTTACCTTAACAGGAAACTCTGATGGGTTTCTCAACTCCAAAACAAGGTGCCGTAAATCTCCCACATAAGCCTTGTCAGGGAAAGGTTGAATGGACCCTTGAAGCTTGGGTATGCTCTGTGATTTTAGGAGACAGAATGTTCGTTAGGTCTAATCTTGAGATTACAAGAAGAGGACTCAGTTGAGATAAGCGTAATGGAAAAAGGGTACAATAGTAGCAAACACCTTAATCACTAAAAACTTTAAGTTTTCATTCGTTGAGCGCTTCCCTTTCCCCTTTCCCTTTGGAATGTACTTCTTTACATGATTAAAGTCAAAGTCATGAAAGCCGACTATAGAACCCAACAATTTCCACCTAACACCAAGAACTTCCAGAGTACCTTCTTCTCTTGGAGTAACTGATAGTTGCACCTGAATTGACAAAGTGAATTTTGTAAAGTTGGCAACAAGGACGGGAAAATATCGATATTAAACATTTTAGTGCATCTCAACGAGAAGATATATCTAGAAGTAATTAGCATTAGCAAGGGAGATTTAGACATTGTCATACCAAATCAAAAGCACAATAAAGAAATCAGATACATAATCCTATCTCAAAACAGGTGAAAAAAAAATTTGAATTAGAATCGCAGCAATTTACTGCAATGCTTGCCCAGATGTTCCAAGGATCATTCCAGCACTCAAAGTGAAGAAGTCAATGACTTATCTTCACCAAGCCAAGGAGAATGAAAAGCCATCCGGAAAAAATGAAAAACTTTCATCTCTTGATAAACGTTAATTAACCACCTCTTAAAAGAGGAGCTGAGATGAGAAAAGAATTCTAGAATGCTATAAACTCACCATGGTTGTTTCACCACCTCTTAATAAGAAGTCAACCTCCGACACCAGAAAAGAATTCTCAGAGCTCATGTCCCTGCAGTGACGTAGCCAAGAGATAAATTTATCTTTGGAATACAAAACATAGCAGATGTGAAACTAACAGGTTAAGATACATACCTGCAGCCTGTCACCTCTTCACGTTTACCCGCATTATCATTTTCCATCCTTGAAATATTTTCATCTTTACAACAATTTACAACCAATTAGCATCAAGAAAAAAGGCTAAAAATATGAAATTTTGATAGATAAATTTTAAAAATATGAAGAATCCTAACACATAAATGACAATGTCAACGGTACCAGGAAAATGCTTGCAGACAAGGGTAACTCCAGACACAGGAATTGGTATTTGAAGAGGGTTTTTGAATTCGACATTCACCTTCACGGCTTCTGTAATAGGTTAGTGAAACAATGCATAAACTTCATAAGAACAAGCAAAATGAGAAACAAAAGATAGTATAATTGGTGAGATAAAAAATTAGCCCAATTACAGTTCAAGTTTTTGTGCTTACAAATATTGAAAAAATTAGCATAAGACAACAGGCCATCTAATTTTTTTTCATAAACGTCCAAATCTGATTGCTTCATTTTTCAAAACATAGGAGACTATGCTAATGGAAATATTACTCATGCTGAATACCTGCTCCAAGGTTTAGTCCAAACTTAAAAGGTCCTGGCCTTCACCACTTTGCAACTTTACCCAACCCCTCACACAAATTTGTTATATAGGATTCAAGGTTCCCATCTAACATGAAATTTCTAATTATTTGGGAACCTGAATGATCTCTTATGCCCTTGCTCAAGTCTTCGCATATCCTCCAAATTGGATGGACTAGGAGGGTAAGGTTTCTTATTTCTACTGTGTTTATCCCAGTGAGCCTTCCTTCCATTTCATGAAAAAGTCTTTTTGAGCAGTTTCATTAGAACAACCAAGCAATCCAAATAAGATTATTTCTAATATTTCGCGAATGGTCAGGCAAAATAAGCATGTTTATTCTAGCAGTTTTTACTAGAACTACCAGCAGCCTACACCTAACGCAAGCATATGTTTCAATAAAGTTAGTATATAGAATTTCAAACTTTTATCTTTTTTCCCATTCTTTAAAAAATAAAATATTCACTGAGATAAAAGAAAAGTAGTACAACCAAGGAGGACAATGAATCCTACTATAGCTATCTACAAAGCCTAAAATAAAGGACTTTAGCTCAAAAGAACTTTGCAAGTCCATTCAAGAGCCAAAGCACTCCACCCATTTGTCAAAATGTAGAGCAGAAAAAGATCATTGCTTATCACAAGAGTAAAAAAAATATTGGAAAGAGAAGTTCAAGAAGTAAAATGATATAATTAATTATTCAATTTAGTAACTCCAAATGAAGTCCTATGATGTTCATACCTCCTGCAACACAAACATTTGATTCTCTGTACTTTTTTGAGATAAGCTTTGATTGCAACTCCAACCAATTGCTCTTTGTAGTAGAGAGCGATGGTATTATTTCTTCCTCCAAGGAACGCCACAAGCTTTCTCTAGTGTTAGCCTGAAAATTTTATAATGAGCAACACCCTACGAGACTATATCTATAAACCCCCGAACATTCAAATACAAATATGAAGAGAATAAACATATATAGAGACATAATTTGATTTTTCATATAGCCAATATCAAGAGACGCACAATTACAGGTGCTAGTCAGCAACTTAGCATTCAACTTAAGAGTCAAATAGAAACATCATCTTCTCTGAATAAGTTGATTCAGTGCACCATGAAAAGATTCTCCAACAAGGTATAAAATTAACAGATTTATCTGAAGCTTGAAGAATGGAGATTCAAGTGGCCAGTTACATATGGATATTTATAAGGGTCAAGGACCCAAGACACATTTAGTCTTTCAATCCACTTTGCAAGTGATAAGGCTTGACTAGCTGGTCGACTTGTAATTTCTGATGCTTTTGCAGCCAGTATAACAAGAAAACCTAATGAATAGAAGTTTTGGTTGATTATGAATGATTTGACATTAAGAGAATCTCATATATCTATTCTTTCATTGCATGACGAAAAGATTAAGGGACATGACCAAGTATCCATTTACGCACTCAAGGGAAGATATGCATTTTGTAGGTTAAATAGAAATTTAAACTGAATGGTAACTGTGACAAGCCTCTCCAGGAAAAAATACCAAAATTAAGGGAGAAAAAGAATAATATCACCCATGATAACATGTCAACGCAATGCCACAGTATGTCACATTTATTCATAAAAGCACCATCCCTATATCCTAACAAATTATAAATTTTCTAAACTGTAATGATCAGCGAGGGCTAAATAAAAAGGGAGGGGAGAACATGTTGAGAATTAAAACATGACAATTCACGTTTCTAGACCCAGAAAGTGATTTGACTTACAGCCGAAGGTGATCCAAAAGTTCGATGGTCTTCAAAGACAACCTTGAGTGAAGAAATGTTGATTACAGGCAACTGAAGTCTGGATACTTCAAAAGTTCGTCCTGTTTTCTATCATATAAAAGAAAAATTAAGATAAGTGTTAAATTAATTAGCTCTTGTCTAACTCAGCATCTAAAAGACACTCCAGAACCAAAACAAGAAGCCACAAAATGATTTGAGTAATTCTAGCTATGCCACACATATAATGCAAAGAAACTTATTTACTGTAAATCAAATTATCAATCTTAGGCGCCCATAAAAATTCTATTAAACATAAAACACTAAGTTTTGAAATACAATACTCCAAACAAATAAATTGAAAAGATCAAACTAGCAGGTTCTAAACATTTGAAAAGCCACTATCACCTGAACTATTTGAAGAAAGTCACCCAAAAATAACTCCTGTGTTGTCTTGCACTGGTGGCCACAAGCCAAAATTTCCAACATATGCTTGACGGCCACATCGCCCATCCCAAGAGAAGCATACCACCTAAAACAATCATCCTTTGTTAAAAACAACAAAAAGTTTGCAGAATGTAGATACCATGGTTTATTCTGATGAAAACCCATGTACTATTGCTGAACAGGGTCTAACTTACTGTCCTATATGGAAATGAACATGATCTTTGATATAACTCCATGTAGTTTCCCTAAAAACAAAGAGAGCACTTCTGTATGTTCGGATTGCATGTTTGATCTACTCAAGACCAGGCAAGAAAATTAGCAAAAGAAAGGACCACATCACAAGGAATAATGTTTCTGCAAAACTTTGACAGACCAATACCTGATCACACTTGTTATAATGATCCCCAGAAAGCACAAGATGAAATCCAAATTTACGTAACATGGAAGGCTTGGACAGCAAGTAGCAGTAGGATGCTTGTTCAAGCATCACAGCAGAATGTAGGATATCCTAAAACAAAAGAATTTTGTCAGCAGCAGAAGAAATGTTTCTCAAATTACTCGTTTTAGCACCCAAAAAAAAAAATACCTTACCTCACCACAAATGCGGAAATAAATTGGAGCTGCCTCCTTATATAGATCTCGTGCATTCAACATTTCTATCCACCAGAGACCACATCGCGTGGCATTTTGCTGCCCAGATGAACTGAGTTTCTGGACATAACAATCTTGTAAACCAACATGATAGCAAAGGAATAAAGCAGCAATAGAGCAACGTAAGCTTATCATCTAATCCACATTTATCATCTGAAAATAAACCATACATACTAAATAAGTGTTAAAGGCATTTTCCATGCAATATTCAGCTTCCTTTCTTGATTGGTCCAACATGAAGTACGTAAGTCCCATCATTTCCTGAAACAGCAGGCCATGCAAACCAAAAATGAACGTATTGATCATTCCAAAATCAGGTAGCGTATAACAGTAATATGGAACTTAAAATAACAAAAGAATAGTAACACAGAGATCTAACCGCAAACTAGATACATTTCTCTCATGCATTTCAGAGAGTGAGAGATAAGTCATAAATTTTATTATATATATTGATATTTTAATGTTCAACAGAGTAACGCAAGAAATTCCACTTATCTCTAACTCAGAATATAAACATAAATCTACTGCAGTATCCTTCCACCATTTCTACCCCAAAAAAAACCTAGTCTAACCAAAACATATGTCACAAACCATGCAACATCAGAGCACCCTTTCCGCAAGGAAATTGGAATTAATTCAACATGAAATTACCTGCACACCAGCATAGTGCTTCCAAGCTTTATCAAGTTTGTAATCCGTGGAAATTATGCGATAATTTGACAAGGCAAGTTCATAATCCCTTAACATGAAAGCATAATCACCCAAAACTCGAATTTGGGATTCGGTGGAACTAAAGGCATACCTTTAACCAAGAAAACAAAGACTATATTAAAGAACGAGAGGAAGGAAATAAGAAGCACTGGATTCCTAATAAGATTCATGCACAGCATACATAGGACCATTGACAGAATCTGTGTTATCCTCTTTCCCTTTTCTCCACCATAAATTTTTCATTTGGTTTCTAAAGCCTTTCCGAGTTGCAGAAACCTAAACAAAAGGAAATATTACATAAAAGGAAAGAGTAATGAGAATCTTCAAAACAATAGATGCAAAAAACACCACACTCATTAAAAGGAAGAAAAAGATGAATATAAAATACTTGTTGGTTGAGCACACGAATCTTTTGCTCCATGCTTGGAATGATGTGCTTGGATGATAAATCTTGCATTAGGTCTTTAATCTGTACTCAGGCCAAGTAACAGAATAGTAAAATGCATCTACAGAGAACCAATGTTATGTAAGAAATTGTCTGTGATGGCAGAACGAACTTACCATATTGATATCATCAGTGTTAAGAAAGAAACCAAGATCTTGACCAGGAGAGACATCGGATTTCTGCCACAAATTACAGAAACAACATTTATATGAACAAAAATACCACAGAAAACAGAGGCCCAAATAATACATGTCTGAAAGCTGAAACAAAAACTAAAAATCATTTCAAAACAAACTCATATAAAAGGGCCTCTAGTGAGAGAAAAAAACTTACATATGGAGCCCACGGGTTCTCTTCATGTTTGACTGGAGCATCAGTTGAAGAATTGATACATAGCAACGAACAGTCACCAGTACCAAATGTGCTCCTCATTTCGGTCAATATTTTAGTTGCCCTGCCAAAAAACAAAGCATGGCATGTAGAAAGCTCATCAAAATAATTTCCATGTCAGCAAGAAAGGCCCTAACAAAAACTTTTGTAGTAGAAAGTATGTAATTTGGAAAAAGAGTTCTCAGCAAACTATAATTTTAAGGTAGTCGATTCATGATTGATTTCTTCAGTGGATCCCTTGAAAATATTCAGGCTGAGCCAAGTTCTGAAATCTAGCCTCTAAAGTTATACATATTTATTATTAGTTTATTTTTTCTTCCTCTATTGTCCACAACTTGGGTGGTAATGTCATTCCCATGTGCCTTCTTTCATATGAGTGTTACTTATAAAGATAAAATACTTCAGTTTCCCACCTACTGTGAACCAAAAGATAATCTAAATATCCAGCAACACATAAACGAAAGAAAAAAAAGATGAATCAACCGTGGGCCAAAAAACTTCAAAAGCTCCTCTATGTAAATACCACAGAATGATCCACTTCCTGAAACATTCATATCCAATAAGCATTCAAAGACTCCCTCCAAGCAATCTATGCTATAATAAGAACACAGACACTCCATCCCAATCATGACAAAGCATCGCTCAATCCAAAGCACACTAATATGAAAATTTTTCTTTTCACATGAAGAACGAAGTTATGAATCTGTGTCAAATGTAATGACAGCGAGTATAATGTGACGAGTCTTTATGAATAAGAAGCTAAAAAGGAAATAACATTTATACCAGTCAGAAGGGACATCTTGATTATCATGCACTAATAAATAATGCTTCAAAATCTTTGGATCCATCACGCCATCATTAAGAAGGGAAGGCAGCTTGTTGGTGTTAAATAGGTCAATAAATCTGTTAATTGGTTGTTCATCCTTAGAAGAAACAGCCAAAAGACCTGCAAGTTACTCATAGGTGAGAGGAAAGGGGGCAATTTTATCAATAAAAAAGCTTAGAATGAGGAAATTTTCATAAGGGTTTATTTGTCTATAAAATCTACTATACTTTTCGAGACAACTATAAACAAGATATAGGAATGCTGACTAGTTCCAAAAACTTACATGCCACAGGATGATCAAAAGCTTCATGGTCTGAAAAGGAGACCACACGGATAAGTTCTTTGTTAAAAAACTGAAACCAGGATGGTGCATTTCCGGATTGAAAACCTAGAAAAGCAACAGTTAGTCAACTCCAATCCAAGATAACTACAGAATCTCAAAAACCCGAGGAAATGAAAATTCTAAAATCTACCAAAAATAAAACACAAAAGCGCGCGCACAAACTAACTAAATTAGACACGGCACAGCTAACGTCAAAACAGTAGTAGCAGCAGCAGCAGGAAACAAAACAAATTATGATTAACACAGATTTTACAGAGAGTATCACTTACTCTCGTGTACATGATTAATTTCTTGTGTATCCAAACTCAGCTCACTGAACTCTTTCTCCCCTGCCTCTGTGATAACTTGCTTTAAATGCTCTTTACCTACCTAGTTAAAGGTGAGAACACACAAAAGGAACCAGATGATAAATTCCAAGTGCAAAATATATTTACACATTGGTACTTTTGTAGTGCAAATCAGAATTCCAATCATTCTCAATTTCCCACGACAAATATCGCTAGAAATCGACTTCACACGAATAGGCAAGAAAGAAGTTCAAATTAAAGTTGTTTAAGCCTCTGTTACGGAATTCCATGTAAGCTGAAATTAATTCAAACTCCGTTGTCAGCTGTTTGGAAGTCTACGAATAAATTGTCACGTGTTAATCCTTGCAACATTACCAACCAAACCATAGCCGAGTCATGTACCGATGAAATGACCCGGCGGACAATTACCTCCAAATCTGGCATCCTGACATCCGAAGCATAATATAATCGCAATTTGAACTTCTGAAGCCTATAGGGCTGGTCACTGGCAGTCCTTACTGGCACTGCAACATACAGGCCGATAAAACTTGTCACGACCCTTTATAACGGGGCACGAAAATGCGGGCATTGCCAGAAACTGAAGGATTACCGTCGATGTTGTCAAAAGAGCTGAATGGGGACAGCATCTGAAGGAGGCTGAGGCCATTCTTGAGGCAAGCCTCTTCGACAGAAGGAGTAGAAAGTACCATCACGACTGGAGTGATCTCATCCAGTAACATCTGGCCAAGCGGCGTCTTCGCCGGATCCATGATCTTCTTGTTTCACCGGTTAGTTGGGGATTCGCCTCCAATTTGCACCACTGTATCAGTCGCCTCACTAGCTGAGTCAGATGCGACCCGTTGAGGAAATGATTTCCCAGGAATTTTGGCCGCTCACTGCGATCGAATCGGAGAGGGTTGGCAACATGAGGAGGACGGAACGGGTTTATTCAACGACGTCGTCCCGCGTTTCTCCCACTTCTTCACCTGGTTCGCGGGAGTTTTAACACCGCCCTTTGGTGGTGATAGTACGATTTGACACTTGTCCTCCTTCTCGACAAAGTTATTTGTTTTAAAAAAATTTAAAATTAAAATTTAGACTAATTTTTTTTAAACTTTAATTTTAAAAAAATCTAAACATAAAATAATTAAATATTAATGTTGATGGCTTTGGACCAAAAATAATAGATGATCATAGCAGCTATTTATAAAGTCAGATTGGAGATGATGGCATCTGCACTAACCTGCAAAGTTTTCAGCCAAAAAGAAATCTCACCTCAAAATGTATCAATATCAATATTATTGAAAAACATTAATTTCAGTTAATGATTTAAACACCGGTAATGTTAATTTGAAATCATTGTTTTTAAAAATATTTTTTATTTTCTCTTATTAAATTATGATACATTAATTTTTTTTTATAAAAAGACACAATGATTTAATTTAGAAAGATAAGATTATATTACAATGAGCTAAATTGATACATCCCTGGTTTCGGGATTAGACATAGGACTATGGGTATCTCTTCTCATATTCACACACACACATATATATTATTTTAATTTATATTGTTTTATTTTATATATAATTATAATTATATATATAATAAATAATTATAATTGATATATGAGTATTATAATTCTCAAATATATTTATAATATATATTATTTTATAATTATATTTATAATGCATATATATTTATATGTAATAATTATAAATATCATTATGATATAATAATTATATCATTTTTTTTTAAATAAAGTGACATGTCCCTCAACTAGGATGGTGTCGGAGACGATTTATCTTATTCCCTAAACACCCCTAATCTATATTTTAATTATCTAACTAGAGATAAATTTAGTATGTAAGTTTTACCTGAAGTATGAAACATTAAATTTAGGATTAATATAATTTATATTCTTTCAATTTATTCTTATTTTATTTTTTAAATCTCAAATTTTAAATAGCAAATTTTTGTCTCTTAAATTTATTCTAGCTGAGAATGTTAGTCTCTTAAGGGTTAATGGTGTAAATATGATGATGTAGCACTAATACAATTCATTCTATTTTAATTTTGGTTTATCCAATTCATTCTTATTTTAATTTTGTCCTTAAGTTTTTTATTTTGATTACTCAAGTTTACCTTATTTTGTTTTTACACTCTCATATTTAACACTATTAACTTGGGAGGGCTAACAGCTTTAGAGAACCAAAATTTATGGTTGAATATTTAAGGACCAAAGCTATAATAAAGGTAAATTTCAGGATAAATAATTTTTATTAACTCAACCACCGGTTCGACCCGGCCCTATCAATAAACCGTGACAGTTTTCAAAAGCTCGATGCTCCGCACTCGCTCACCAACTGCAGTGTTATAAATGTCCATCTGCTCTATGACTTTGTTATTATTTGCAGGACACTTGCACGTTCCAAAACATTTCCGGCGCAGGCTACGAATCTCGACATTCGTCATGTCTTACCGGCCCAATTACCGAGGTGGAAGAAGGGGTGGCGCCACATCATCCGGGCGTGGTGGCGGCCGTGGTGTGCGCGGAGGCGGAGGGCGGAGGTGGTGGGACCCTGCATGGCAAGCCGAGCGCCTGAGACAAATACAGGGCGAGGTAATATCATGGTGTAAATTATACCCCCGGACGAATTCCTTATTAGTTAAACAAGTAATATTAAGATAGGTTGGGCGCGATGTTGTTTTGTTTTTAATGTTTGTCTCTGAGATGTTTTGAGTGACAACAGGATTGAGTTGCAAAGTTTTTAATTGGCGAATTGGTTTGTAAAACTAAAAGTTCAGATTTTTGTTGGTCTCTCTGTGGATACAGGCATGTAAAATGATTCATGTAAGAAAATGGGCCAGTCCACCCATGGTGGATTAGCCCAGATCCATGAAGAGCAAAGGAGGGAACGGTTATAATTTGAAAAGCCAATGGGAAGTAACCGGTGATGCAACTTCCCCCCCTATATACACACGTAGAAGCAAAAACAGGGAGCGGGAGACCAATTCCAGAGGAGTGGTCATTTTGCTTCCGGTGGCTGTGTGTATTGGAACCGTTCCAAAGCAACAGAAAAAAAAACGTTTCTGCTCCCTCTCTGTGTCTGACGCTCTGTTTTCTTCATCGGTGTCATTTGCTGTGTATACGTGCCAGAGTCCATACAAGGTGCTCCGGCGACGCGTGGCTATCTCGCCAAGGTACGCCCGAAACCTTCAATTCATAATGACACCTCAATGTTGTTTTAACTAATACCGTCTAGAAATCCAAATATTCCCTTTGTTAACTGGGTTTTATTTACTTTTTCTGACATGCAGAAGGAAGTCTTAGATGAGAACGAATGGTGGGTTAAGATTGAGACGATGAAAAGAGGAGGAGAGCAAGAGATGATCATTAAGCGTAATTTTAGTCGTGAAGACCAGCAAACTCTCGCCGACATGGCGTATGAACTAGGGCTGCGCTTGTAAGTCCGTTATAACTTATATACTTAGTAAGTTTTTCATTCGACGAAAAACTGAAGTGGGACGGCACGTCTGAGCGCAATGCTGTTGTGCTTACATGCGTTCTCTACCAGCAGTCTTATGGCGTCACCTTGGATTAAGGAATATTATACTGTATACTTTACCTAATGCTCGACTGTGATTGAATTTGCTGGGATATCCACCTAGCTTATATATACTCAGCAAAAGTTGTCTTTATTTTTTTCGTGGAAATTGAAAAATTTATTAGATACTTTGACAATTCTGATATTTTTATTCTGTCTGACATTTTCTTCACCTGATTTTGTGCTTGGGCAAAGAAAGCCATGCATATAACAAGGGGAAAACTCTTGTCGTTAGCAAAGTTCCATTGCCTGATTATCGTGCAGATCTTGATGAACGTCATGGATCCACACAGAAGGAGGTAAAATATATCACTATTTATATGCTGAATACCCATTTTTGGCCAGAAAAATTTTGTAAATCCATTCATGATTCTGAGCTTTCTGCAGATTAAAATGTCCTCAGACATTGAGATGAGGGTAGGATCTCTTTTGAATAATACACAACCCAAGGGGGAAGGATCAGTTAATGTGCCTTCAACAACAACCAATGAGAAGCTTAAGCAAACAATAACTACTACGAAACCTGTTTTTGCTGAGCAGACTGGTTCTTCCAATGAGAAATTTAGTGTTGAACTCAAAGAAAGACAGGAGAAAATGCGGGTACACGGTCTTTTTTGACATAATATTTATGTTGCCCCTTTAAACTCTTGTCAGAGTTAAATTTTATGTATTTATTTGCAGGCAAGTGATAGTTTGAAGAAAATGAAGTCATTTCGGGAAAATCTTCCTGCATTTAAAATGAAGTCCGAGTTTCTGAAAACAGTTCAAGAAAATCAGGTGGGCAAATTGTCTATCAATAACGCTCTATTATAACAGTTGATTCACCAGCCTTGGTGTGTGTAGACCACACTTTTTATTCCTTATTAGATATTAAATGATCAAAAGGAGGGAGTTTTAAATTTCAGTTGAATGCATACGATCCTTGACTTCCTATTTCTAGGTATGAAAAAGATAAAAGGTTTTATAAATATCTATTACTGAAGGTTTGATATGTTTAGCATTTGTAGATCCTTGGGAAAATGAAAAAGGAAGTAAAACCTTAACTTGCTACATCTTCCTGGTCGGATAGGATCTCATTTAAAATTTTGCTTACTTGTTTAAAGATTACAATGATCATTCCGTATCAAAAAGTAAATTTTGGCTTGCATAAAGTGCAGGTATTGGTAGTTTCAGGAGAGACAGGTGTGGCAAAACAAGTCAACTGCCACAATTCATTCTAGAAGAGGAAATAGCGTGTTTATGTGGAGCTAGTTGCAACATAATTTGTACTCAACCACCGTCGTATATCTGCAATTTCTGTTGCAGCTCGAGTATCAGCTGAAAGGGGGGAGAGTCCTGGTGAAACAGTTGGTTACCAAATTCGCCTTGAAGCAAAACGTTCTGCTCAAACACGCCTCTTATTTTGCACCACTGGTGTATTGCTTCGTCGGCTGGTAATTTAAAATTATTTTCCATCTGAAACAACTCTTTTTCTTTAATACTATTTTAACACTGTTTGAATTTTAGTTTGTTTCTTCAATTGCCATCGGTTTGTCTTTTCCTGAATGTAATTCACATAGATTAGTTTTTTTCAAATTTCTTTTCCAATGAAACATTTTATCTTTACCTCCTTGACTATAGAGTGTCATCCCGAGAGTTATAAGTTGTGTTCATGTAGAATGTATATAATTCTATTCTGTTAGGAGAAAGGTGACAAAATTTCAAGCTGCAAGATCAGTAAGATCACTAGATATATTGTGTTGTTTATCTTTAATTTGGAAAAGGATAACTATTTAAAAAGAAAGAAAAGAAAAGCCCTGATTCCCTGTACCTACGATATTCATAAATTCTTGCCTGCAACTTGTGACGTTTACTTTTCCTTTCCGTTTATTCAGGTTCAAGATCCTGAGTTAACTGGGATTAGTCATCTGAGGGTAGATGAAATTCACGAAAGAGGAATGAATGAAGACTTTTTAATCATAATTTTGCGTGACCTTTTGCCTCGTCCCCCAGATCTGCATCTCATTCTAATGAGTGCCACCATTAATCCTGACTTATTCTCTAAGTACTTTGCAAATGCGCCAACAATACACATACCGGTATTGCATATTTTATATTTTTCAGTTCTTTTTTCCCTACATATGTAATAACTGGTTTTGTGTATTTTGTGCCAGGGATTTACTTTCCCTGCGGTGGAGTTCTTCCTAGAAGATTTACTTTCCCCCCAAAATTTTCTTCCTATGGCTATAAATACTAGATATCTCTAATTTTAATTTCATCCTTGAAAATAGCCCAAGCTAAATCATAGTAAATGGAGACAGACCTTGCTAATTAAAGTTCTAGAGTGATTTGTGAAAATCAAAGAGTTCACAAATGATTAGATAAGATTGTTTCTTGGAGGATCACGTGGCAACTACCTAATTAAAGAAATTTTAACTTTTTGTTGAAAGGCAGACTGCAATGATGTCCTCTGAGGGATACTCTTCTTGTGGTGACATTATCAATGTACATAATTTTTTACATTGGACAACTTATTTGGGTATGCAATTATATGTTAACAGGATGGCGATGTTGGTAATTTGAGACTGTAATTGCTTGATGGTAGTTAGGTAAATCTAGCCACTGTCTTAAATAGCTATAGGTGGTGGGATGTAGAAGCATTAGTTTAGCTTATGCTTGGTTTGCAATGTAGTTTCTGCTTGTAAGATATAGTGTCTTTTAGTTTTAGAAAAAACTTATAGTGGAGGAAAAGCAAAGTAGCTTCCTGTGTAGAGTTGAATGTAAAATGCTTCTCTTTGCTTGGTATTGTAATGCTTCTATTTGTGGTACCAATGACCTTTTTCAATTTTTCTTTTTTGATGAGTTATCTGGAACTTTGTTGACTGGGATTTTCTTTAGGCTTTTCATGTCATCAATTATATGGTAAGTTTGTTTCCTTTTGATGGCTTCTTACTGTACACTGGCCACTATTTTAATATATGGTGTTTGTGTGTGTAGATTGACTTATTTGAATGTGTGCAATATACATGTATAAAGTTTTATGTTTTATTATTGCAGGATATTGATATAGATAATCACTACCAAAATTACAGTTTACATGCTAGAAAGTCTCTTGAAGCTTGGTCTGGTTTGAAGGTTGATTTGGTTTTGGTATGTGCTCTATGCTTTTGTTCAAAATATTGTGTTCATGAGTTAATTTTGGTGATTTCTTTTTGTACCAGTAGCTCAACTTCTCTTAGTCCATTTTATTTACTATGATGTTTCAGGTAGAGGCAACAATTGAATATATATGTCGAAATGAAGGTGATGGAGCAATTCTTGTATTTCTTACTGGTTGGGATGATGTTTCCAAACTATTTGACCAACTTAAAGGAAATAACTTTCTTGGAGATCCTAGCAAGTTTTTAATTCTTCCTTTACATGGTTCAATGCCTACGATCAACCAGCGTGAAATATTTGATCGTCCTCCTCCTAACAAGAGGTAAGCCCTTTTCTTTTGCTGATCTTATTTGACGGATTTCTGCTTGGGAAGTAAACTAAGAAAAGTTTGAGGAGTTTTTAGCCCCCTTTGATTCAAAAACTATGTAAGAGCTAAAGGAAGCATTCTGAAAACTATGGCAGAAGTTGCATCTGTTGCAGTCATCTGAAATAATCATGGCATTTGGCCAATTATTTGATGATTAGAGCACCATAGATTAATTGGTTTATCCAAGTGGATGCTATTTGGATGACACTTTAAATGAAACCATTCAATCTTGTTTTGCTGTTACTGCCTCCTTCAATGTTCTATTAGCTCGCTAGAGCATCATCATATTCCATAAGCAAGATTTAAGCCTCTGCCTTCTGCTTTCTTTCACCTGATAATAGATATGTGCAGGACAGAATATTTGCTGTCCTGGTCAGTACAAACTTTTGGAAAATCTACCTGTATTTTTGGGCTGACACAGTCCTTTGTTGTTATTTATGTTTATGCTGTTGTACTTTTAGAATTTCATGAAATTATATGATATGATTTTCTTGTCATTTTGGCCTTTTATCCTGTTAGTAGTGTTACAGTGCATCAACCTTGTTAATCTACTCTCCATGGTGTTGATTTGATTAACATCTAATTGTTTTGCTGTCATGTATCTTATTTTCTTGTCATTTTACCTCTTAGGTTCTGATTAATGTTATTCTGCCAATTCAGAAAAATTGTTATAGCTACAAATATTGCTGAGAGTAGCATCACCATGGATGATGTTGTATATGTCATAGACTGTGGAAAGGCAAAGGAGACTAGCTATGATGCTTTAAACAAGCTTGCCTGTCTGTTACCGTCATGGATTTCAAAGGCTTCAGCTCATCAGGTATTAATGGCACATGGTTTTTTTTATGTTGGGGAACATATTACACTTCTGTGGCTGACTGGTTGAGCTTGTGATGATTGCTGAATTTCTTAGTCACTATATGTTGTTTTCAATTTTACTAATGGGGGAGAATATGTCAGAGACGAGGGCGTGCTGGTCGTGTACAGCCTGGAGTTTGTTATAGGTTGTATCCGAAAGTGATCCATGATGCAATGCCTCAGTATCAGTTGCCTGAAATTCTCCGAACGCCATTGCAAGAGTTGTGCCTGCACATCAAAAGTTTACAGTTCTAGCAAAAGCACTTCAACCACCAGATCCTCTTGCTGTTGAGAATGCTATTGAACTTTTGAAAACAATCGGGGCATTAGATGTTAAGGAGGAGCTTACTCCATTGGGTATATTGTGCTGTATATTATTTTCTCCATTTGTGAATATTGCTGGCTTTGGATGTTATCTGAATTTATTTTCATCTAATGGGTCGGCATCTTTGCACCATACCCTTCGACCCAAATATAGGGAAGATGCTTCTGATGGGTTCTATTTTTCAGTGTCTCAATCCTGCCTTGACTATCGCTGCTGCACTTGCATATCGTGACCCATTTGTCTTGCCCATAAACAGAAAAGAGGAAGCTGACGAGGCAAATCGATCTTTTGCTGGTGATTCTTGCAGGTCGGTTATGTAGCCAGGCACTGTGCTCCTTTCTGATAGTGTTACTATGGATTTTACAATTATGATTGTTTTTGAATATTGAAATTATAAATGTACTTTTGATTCAGTGATCACATCGCCCTTCTGAAAGCATTTGAAGAATGGAAGGATGCAAAACGTAGAGGACAGGACAGGCAATTCTGTTGGGATAATTTTCTATCTTCGGTAACGTTGCAGATGATTGATGATATGAGAATGCAATTTCTCAATTTATTATCAGACAAAGGATTTGTGGACAAATCCAGGGGTGCTAACGTAATTTTTGGTCTCAGTTAATTTATTAATTGAAATGTCCTTTCCCATACCTTACTCAAAATTTGTTTTCTTCTCTCCTGAACATGTTTTGGTCAACAGATTTCCTGTTGACTTATCTTCCATGTGTACTGATGCTCAACCCATTTTCTGTGGATGTTGAAAATTAAACAGCCATTGCTATATGTCTATGCAGGCTTACAACCAATACAGCCATGATTTGGAGATGGTTTGCGCAATTCTTTGTGCCGGGCTCTACCCGAATGTTGTGCAGTGCAAAAGAAGAGGGAAACGGACGGCTTTCTACACTAAAGAAGTTGGGAAAGTTGATATTCATCCTGCATCTGTCAATGCAGGGATTCATCTCTTCCCTCTGCCCTACATGGTGTATAGCGAAAAGGTTAAAACGACCAGCATTTATATTAGGGACTCAACAAACATATCAGATTATGCTCTGCTTCTGTTTGGTGGTAATCTTACCCCTAGTAAAACTGGGAAGGGCATTGAGATGCTGGGAGGTTACCTTCATTTCTCTTCTTCAAAGAGCGTCATTGAGTTAATAAGGGTAATTTCTCTCTCTACCTTAAATATTGGCTTGAGCAATGCATGCAAAATATCTCATGGTAATGGAATTTGCAGAAATTGCGTGGGGAGCTTGACAAACTATTAAACAGAAAGATTGAAGAACCGGGATTGGACATTTCCGCTGAAGGAAAGGGAGTGGTTGCTGCTGCTGCTGAACTACTTCATAGTCAGAATGTAAGATGATCTTTTTCCTAGGACTGACGGGGACCAGTTTGAGTCCTTTAATTCATAGAGAATTAATTTCTTGCAGCGACGGTGGGATTGCTTCGTGATTCGTGCGGGCCTCACGTGGCATCCCTCTGTAAGGAAGCAATCATATATCTTGCTTGTGTTAACTATACGGTGCACCAAAGAATGGCTTCCGTTCATGCTCATCCCAGATATTAATTAGGACGATAGAGATACAAACAGTCTTGATAGCGATGTCGTCTTACTAGAATGCCTATGCTCGATTTACGTGTGTTGTAATTGACTAAGAATAAAGAATAGTAATCTCTTTTTAAGCTTTTGATTAAATGTGGTTTGAAAAGAAATGTTGTGAAAAATACTCCTTATAGTGTTCAACATTTTGGACTGGCGTAGTGCATTATTGTCTTGTAAGTTGTAACCTTTTTTAGTTGTATTATATATATATTTTTACTGTCTTAAATATAAAATTTAATTTATAGTATAATTTATATTAAAAATTATATTTTATATTAAGGATGGAGTACATATGTACATGTTTATCCCAAAAAAGGGAGCGACGAAAAACGGACAAAGCGAATTTTCTATAGAAATATTGACTTGAAGTAACTAGGAGCCTTTGAAATATTGACTTGAACCAACTAGGAGCCTTTGACAAGTACAAGGGTCAGAAGGGGCCTCCTACATCTTAACCACTTGATATCGGTGGTTCTCAAACTCTTTGAATTTAAGTCCTTTTATATATATGGTCCCTGAATTAACGTTCTTCATGCCAATACAGGCTTCGAAATTATACCACCGACGACCCCAACTTGATCGAGCACATTAATGTTTCTCATATCCGGTCAAACAACCAGACTAAACACATGCTCATATTCATGGGTGTTTGGATTGTCGACGTTTGCATGTTAGATTAGTTCAACAGTAATTTCCAGTTGGACTTTGCCACCAAACTGCATTTTGTGCATTGCATGATCCCAGAAACAGCAAATAATTTAATCTTTTTTGACAAAGCAGATAGTTTAATTATTTATGATCCAAAATTATCATATATCACGACAATTTAAAAGATTTATAATTGTAACTCAATGCTTGTCAAATGATCTTTCTAAAAGCAGGCCCAAAATATGATATTTTCTAAATGCAGGCCGAAAATAATATAGATTATGAATTTTCAAGTATTTTTATCATATATATATATATTGTCAACTTTGGATTTAATATTATAGTTATAAATCTTTCGAAATCGCTAGCGAGCTAGCTCATCGAGGACGCTGTTCATGCCGCAAAATGATCGTTGACAGAATTGGTAAGGTGGCATTACCGTGTGCGAGCTGTACCTTTCCATACATCAGCCATTATTATTTATTCTATAAAATGATTTGAATTGCAGTTCACTGGTTTTTATTTTGGTTTTTTTACTGGTTTTTTAAGAATTTGAGCATGCTATATATGGGTCGAGTCTGGTTTTCTAGAAAGTAAAAAAGTCGCATCTTCCCAGAAAAAACATCAATTCACTACTTAATCGTGTGCTTAATTAATTAACAGGGGTTCTTCTTCAACCTGCAGTTAAATGCTCTACCAGGGAGCTATGGACCCAATGCTACGAAAATCATATGTTCGAGATGATTTAGACACATACAAAAAATATTATTGGATGTAGAATAGATCAAATAGTATGGAGGTTTAAAAGAGAGAAAATAGAGGAATACCGAAGATAGTACCAATTATATTATTGAACGAGGTCTTTTAATTAACAATCTATATAAAAATTTGATGGCTAATAGAATTCAATGGTGTCATGCAATCTATCTAGCCATGGGATAAGCTATCTGTTGTTTGTGATTCTTCTTCGAACTCATGAAGGTCAATTTATTTTTAATGGTAGCAAATGAAAGGCATGCATGAATAAAAATCATATATATATTGTTGTGCGCTCATATAACGGAAGCTTACGATATCTGACCGATTAATTACCGATATGATTTGGTCCAAAACGGTAAGTGAACTAATTTCCTGATCAATATGTGTGATACGTCTGGGCTGAGGCTAATAGACTGGTTCCGTCGGTTTTAAAAGTATTAAGAAAGAAAAACAAGCAAGTCAAACAGTTTGTTAAGACTGTTTAACAAATTATTTTTAATTACTTCCTGTTAGGATCGGTGACGTTTAATCTATCCGTGTTCTACTTAATATTCCATTCACACATTTTCATTGTTCATGATCTAGCCATACACAGATGATGATCACAATCTTGACGGAAAACGCTGGCAACTACTATCTATTTTCATTTTCATTTCATGACGTCTATTTGACCATTTGCTTAAAAAACCAAGTACGGTAATGTTAATCAACTTTTAAATAGTTATTCTTTGTGTGTGTGTCTACTCTTTTTTCCCAGTTTATTTATGGTTAGATATTATTCAACATGAACTGTATTACATAACTGCGATTTGATCGCCAGAGTCATTTTATGTTCTTGCATAACTCTTTTGAGTACTACTAAGCAATTTAATTATAAGAAGGAATTCAAAGAGGACAAGAGGAAATTGGTGAGCGACACCATGTGTGTCAGGAATCCATATAAGCATAATCCATATCGATCAACCAATCTACCCTGCATGGGCTGTAATTGATGCCCATACTGGCATTTATTCTTCATATCTCTCGAAATAATTCTGTACAACAGAGCGCAAAAATATACAAAAGGAAAAAAAATGTCAAAACTGAAAACTCTGAACTCATCAATTCGGGTAAGAAGAAAGAAAATTGCTGGGTACGCATGGAGAGTTCCTCCAAGCCCAAGAATGCATTCTGAGAATCTCTGTGGCTTTCTCCTGAGCCTTTCGTCCACTCTCCACTTGAAGCACCAAACACAGCTTCGCCACTACCCCAACATGCAACATTTCCTGCAATACGCTTGGAGTTGCAGAGAACTTGGCAATGGACAGCAGAATCCTCGCCGCCCTATCGTTGGCCATCGTCGAAACCCTCAGAATCTTCTTCGAAACTATTGCGATTCCTGCTCCATGACTCAGTAACTCAGCTCTCCCCTCGGCACACCCACACAGCATCTCCAACAACACCATCATCGTCTCACATGGCTTCCTGTCCTTACAGTCTAGAAGAAGCTCTATCAGCACCGATACGCCTCCTGCTTCCACGGCCCTTATTCTGTTTCTCCCCCATGGACATATTTGGATCAGTGTTCTTAGAGTCGCCTTCGAGGCTTGCTGAGATATCTGGTCTTTCAACAGTTGAACTAATTCAACGAACATTTCAGGTTTCAAATGGGATAAAACCGTCGGATCAGCCACTTCAAACATGGATTTTAACAACAAGACCGCATAAGCTCGTGACTCGTAGAATCCCCTCTGCATGATTCTGGTTAAGCAGTCGATGAATGATCCTTTTTCGAAGGTTACGAGACTCTTGAAGCCGGCCTCGGACAGGTGGAGGCTATGGAGGATGCTTAGGGCTTCTTCACCTCCGCTGGTTTTCAATTCAAACCCATCATCATCAGGGCTGGCCTCTTCGGGTGTGTAGGAGAAATTTGTGTGACAGAGTACAATGGATGCCAGGAATTCAACAGCTCCGGCGGCTTCTATGCTACGTTTATTGGCGTCGCTTTCGGAAGCAATGGATTTGAGCGTTTGGAGGCATGTAACTAGGGAAAGAGAAGATCGAGAAGCGTCTTTGATGATTTTGGCAACCTGGGTTTTGGTGACGGGTGGTTTTGGTGTGGGGATCCTGTGGATGCCGTGAGAGGCGTTGAGGGTACACCAGGATTGAATCAAACGACGAAGGGTGTGGTTGGGAAGGAGGTCGGAGGAGTCAGATACGGAGAGAGGCAGTTTGGTGATTGGGCAGGTCTTGTTTTTGCCGGAGAAGAGCCATTTCTCGATGCTCTCTCTGTCGTAGGTAATCCCGGAGGAGACAGTGATTGGATCCTTCATGATTTCCAAGGAGATGGGGCACAAGAAGAAGGTTGGAACTTCAATATTGTCGTCCATGTCTCAGAACTAATGAAGAATCTCCGGTGGAATCTGAGAAAATCTGGCCGGAAAGAAAGTTAGAATCAGAGGATGAAGTAGAAGAAGATGGCTGCAATGAGTTAAAGATGGAGTTGATGATGCGAAAATAAGAGAGGGAAAGGGGTTGTTATTTATAAGGGAAAGCGTGTTTCAAAGTCAGAACACGGAAAAGAGAGAGAGAAGAATGGAAAAGGCCAGAGTAGCACGTGTCGTTTTGACCTTCTCGTGCTATATGAGTTGGTTCCTTAGGGAAAGTCCAAATTGGGGTTCGTATCGGGTGAGGGTTTGACCCAAAAACAAATACATTGTCATATCACTGTTCAGATTCAGATTTTCTCTCTCTTCCCAACTCCACACTCTTTCCATCTCAGTTCCATCCTCGTTCCTCTCCACGGCATTCTTGTTTCTACTCCCTCCGTTTGCCGGTTGACTATCTCAATAAATAACTTAATTAATTATATATTAAATATTATTAGATTATATATTAATTTATAAGTCAGGTAAATTAATTTTAAAAAAAATTAACAAATATAAATACTTTAAAGTATTCATCCGATCCTAAATATATAATATAGTTCATAGTGTAATTTGTATTACAAATTAAATCTTCTGTTTAGGATCGGAGAAGTAATTTATTTAGCTTAATTCTTTAATCTTTATAAATTAATCATAAATACTTTAAGGAATAGATGTAGGATTTTTTTTTTCAAACACCTACTTTATTGCCTTTGTACACATCTCTTCTTTATCTATTTATAACCTTTTAGATTCAATGTACTCAAATCTTTAATAAAGAGTTAATTGACTAATTTTAGTAGATTAAAAAGTATACGATATGACTCGAGAGTTTCAATTTAGTTATAATTAACTGATTTATTTAATTTTTTTAATTTACCTAAATTAGTCAACTAACTCTTATATTAAAAATTATAAGAATATATAGTTGCAATTCATCCTCGGTGTCATTTTGTTTTCAAGTTTCATCATATGTTTTGTATTTAATTTTTATATAAAAAATAAAAAATGCATGTCTGATATTTGTGGATGTGTATATATATATTTATATAAATAGGTTGTGATGATGACTTATATTTCTTATCAATATTGAAATTTTTGATCGAGATCATAAATAATTTGGTCCATCTTAAATCTTTCACATAAAATACTAAGACTTCTTGTCTGGCTGATTTCTTGCAATGTATGCAATTTGTCTATGGTGCAACATATGAAAGAGTAAAAGCTCTGATCCGGGAGGCTTTAAATCAAATAATGTAAAATAATGTTTTTTTAAAGTTGACTTTATGTTTTTTGTGTATTTTTAAATGGGTTTTTATATATAAGTAGGGGAATGGAGACTTCCACGTGTACGATATGTCGAACATGTATGGTCAGAGCATCTTGCAAGCTTGATTAAAGTGATTCCTTGTTTTATATTTTTGTTCATATTAGGATTACTATTGAGATATTATCTATCTTTGAGATATAAATAATATTCAATCCCGAAAATCAAGATAAGAACAACCAATGACTGAACAAATATAAGTTAGACTTCAATATTATATATAATATCATAAAAAAATACAAATTAGCGATGATAGATCAGAATTTGAAAATGAAACTTATTTTTTTTTAAACACCACGGATTTCTCGAAGTATACAATTTCTCATTTAATTAAACTTAATTTTTTTTAAACACCACGGATTTCTCGAAGTATACAATTTCTCATTTAATTTTCATTCCAACCAAAACAGAAGAAGGAAAATGTATACACGTTATGAGCGTCGTATATTTTGGGTTGCATACACACACTTGCAAAGCATCTATATTATATAGTGTATAGCTAAACATGCCCCTATGTTTTTTTTATCTTTATTGTTTTTGATTGATAAGGTTAATTGAAATAAATTTAAGGCTATATTAATTTTATATTATCAAATTATGATAATTATTTTTTTGGCCATCATTATAAACCCAAATTGTTCGAGCATTAGAAGATAAATTATAGCTGTATAGATTTAGAATTTGGATTATAAAATGAATCTAATCTTTTTAATTTTAATATCATTTAACTAAATATAAAAAATAAACTCCTTGTCTATATTCTATTCTACCCTACTCTATTTCTATGCTTTCTGAGAAAGCTAAAAGAAGACTTAAGAATCTTAATAAAACATGATCAAAAGTTCAAAACCTTGATGCTCATATCCTCTAGAGCCTTTGTCAGATACAAAACTTCTTTATCCTCCCGCAATTTCAATGTCGCACACCTATACATATAAATTAAAATAATTAATTCAGTATTAAAGAAAAATACACTATACAAAAATCAAACATCATTATTTAGGTAGAATAAGCCTTGTGTTAATTATTACCGTGAATGGATATTGAGCACTTCAATATTGTCACTTTTTTTCACAGCATCTTTCAGTCTAATGAGAATTGGAATATGAAGAATTGGTTCCAATTTATTTGAGGTCCCACAACCCTCAAAAGATCTGAATAAATGCTTTTGAGGATCATAGTAGATAAAAAATCTAGGAGGATCATAAATCAAAATTCCAGGATCAGCAGAACCTGTTATAGGCTTATATAAATGGGGCCAATTATTTAAATCATCACGGTTCAATTTAAAAACTTCAGTCCAAGATTGGACAACACCACCATAAGTTTTCATAGTCCAAAACCTAAGACACTTTGTTCTTGCAAATCGACAATGTATGTAGAAACTTCCCTTCAATTCTCCAAAGCCGATAAGACTTTTAGCTTTCATGCTTGTCCATTTCAAGGGTGATCTTGTTGAAGGACAAGGGAGTGAATTGAACGTCTCACTTTCTAAATCAAAACATAAAATTGATATTCTTCTGTCATTATAAACAAGCCAATAAAGCGATCCATTCAGACAAGTGGAAGATCTAATTGTTTCTCCATAATCGAGTCCCTAACGTGTGTATATTCTTATTGGCATAACTATAGGGCAAACCCCCAAAACAATTTGGTCATATATTCTTATACCTTATAGTCATTAGTTCTCCTGAGATAACCAAGCCCAGAATAAACACTGATTCTCAACAATTTATCATTGTCGGATTGTGGAAGTCCTATAAATTCTCCTGTGATTGGGTTGCAAACAATAAGTGGATTTCTTTCAAAAGGATCACACAAGCAAAGTAGGCCATTACAAGAGTTCACTGCATCAAACTTATCATCTTTTCGCCTAGAATTTATGTACATCCTTTTCATAGTCCTTTTTCTGGTCTCAATGACAGGCATCATTTTAGAATCATAAAGAGGAAGTTTGAACTTAACCTCAACCTTCATGTGAATTTTACAGTTGGGTCTAAGAGAATCTTTACATGAACAAGCATGCCCTCGATCATTATCACTTGGCAAATTCTAGACTCCATTACTCTTTAACTCATCAAAGTCAAGTAGATGGAGAGTCCTTGAAAGACGTCTAGGATTTACTTTTACGTATCAAAGTACTGATAGGTGCACACAAAATGCATTTGAGCAAAATGTGGATTTGAAATAATGGAGTGCCAACTCTTGCATGTAAACTTGCAAAACAAAACTGACTTAGTGTGTGTTTGGATAGATTTTTAGAAAAGGATTTATAAAAAAAAGGACTTTTGGGTAATTTTTAGAAAAGGGCTTTTAGAGAAGAGTTTATGAAAAAAAAATTATTCTGGATAAATGAATGTTTAGATAGTTATTACCAAAAGGAATTTTGTAATTGGAAAATTACTAAAAAGGGTATAACTTTATTAAAAGTATGAGAGAGGTGAGAGGGTAAAAAAGAGAGAGGGGAGATGGTGGAGAAGATATAAGAGAGATGAGAGATAGTGAAAAAGATAGAGGAGAGAGTGTGAAGAAGATAGAGGAGAGATAGTGAAAAAGATGGAGAAGAAAGGAGAGAGAGTGTAAGAAAAAGTAAGGATAAAATAGTAATTAAGTAGTTCATAAACTCTTTACTGTTCTAAAAACTACTCTGATCAGCTTATTTGAAACTATGGTTTTAAACTGTGGTTTGGTCCAGAAGCCATTTTGGACAAATATGACTGTTTGTTTTAAAATTTTTCTAAACTAAAGTTTTGCCCAAAAAGGCATTTAAAACCATAGTTTGACCTGAAACCAAACAGGCCCTTAATTGGAAGTTTTAGTAGAATCTTGGTAACAATATCATAAGGAAGATCGGCCAATGAAGTCCCAAGTGGATGAACTTTTGGGTCATCAACTTCTTCTGTTCTTCTAATGCCTTTCGAAGTGTTAAGTCGACTAGATCCCTTTTTCCTTTTAAGGCCATCCTAGCTAAAAGCTAAAGAGGAAAATAGATTTGAAGTTAACACTTATGCCCAAACCAAACCAGAAAATCAAACAACAAACTCATATCATAGTCGCTTGATACATTATCCGTTAGAGAGGAAAGAAAAATCTACTGATTTGGTGAGATAATAGGGGATACGGAGAGATAATAAAAGGATGTGGAGAGATATGATGACATGCAGATAAATATTATATAATCATCACTCAATCATCAATTTTATTTTTAAAATCTACTAATATCTAATCCAATAATCTTACTTTAATTTTTCTGTCTACAAGCTACAATAAATAATCCCAATCATTAATCAACATTAATCTTTGAAAGATTTTGAATTCTATGATTATAATTAATTAAATATCTTATTAACTAATTATACTATATTTCAAATTTATACAATAATTTTTTATACTTTTACTAGATCATATTATCAAGTATATAGTTTTGACGTTTGTGACGGCCCTTAATAATGATTCAAAATAATCATAAATCACTTTGATCTTTAAAAGATTTTGAATCAATGATAATAATTACTTAGTAATCCGATTAATTAATTCTATAATATTTTAAATTTCTAACTATAATAATAATGTATAATAATCATAAATAATTAATCAATTTTTTTTTCGTACTCTCCATAGGAGAAATCTAAAGTTGATTTTATGTTTTGGATCGCTTTAGTGCCTTTGTTAATGATATTACTATCTTGTAACCTTTTTGTGTATATATCCATTCAAGAATAAAAAGGGGAAAGCAGCTGCTATAAAAAAAATGGACAAAGAATTAGCCTATATTGGGGGTGAACAAATTAAGAAACATTTGAAAACAAACCTGTAAACATTTGCGTAGAAGCATGCATGTGACATTTTACTGCTGCTGATGTAAGATCCGATGTTTCATTATCCATTGCCATATTGTTACTTAGTGGTGAACTTCTGTTAACAAGATCTTTCAGTCACACAGAAGCATATCTGCTGGTTGCTTGGGATTCTTAAATTTTGTAAGATACACAAGGGATTATGGGAGTGATTTTTGGATAATAAAGCTTGTGGGAAATTTTAATTCTCTGCTATCTTGGTGCTCAAGCAAAGAACTTTAGATCCACGTGCGGCATCCTATTTGCAATAATTTAAGAGCTTGCTTCGAAGAACTCTAAAAATCATGTCATCTCAATTTCAAGCATTGCCTATTAATTTACTCTGTTGGGCAATTTTTTCAGGTGTTTGTAGGGCAAGCATCTGAGTGAATGAGGATAGAGCGGTTAAGCGATTACATACTTTGGCATCGGTTTTCATGCGTTTCGTCAGCATTTTGCCACAAAACTAGGTGACTTTGGATGAGAAATCGGAGAGGCCCATGATCCAAGAAATAGGGGTCAACGATGGAAGTTTATATGATCACCGTGAGAGAGACATTCCTTCCTAAAATGCTTCCTCTTCCCACGTGAATTACACATACACCATGACGCCAATAATTTGCTTATCATAGTCGCCACATGCTCACAGAGTCTAATATTAACTTCAACTTTGGGGTTAACCATCTTGTGGTCTGGCTAATGGGTTAACAAATAAGAAAAGACAACGAGTATTCGGAATAACTAACGATTAATAACGTTATATATAGTACCCAGCAAAGGACGCCTTTCATTCCTACTGAAATCAGGAAAAGAAAAGCAAGAAGGCGATGATAATAAGTATATATGCCACTGCTACAAAATCTCCATGGCTTATAGTCAAACTTTATATATAGTAAATGTTGCAAGAAGAGGGAAATGTGGTTGGAGCTGATTGTGCTCCTGCCATTGATCTTATAACCAGAAATCTCAGAGCGTGAAATGTGAAATGGCATTACCGAGGAGTTTGCTTAGCTTCCTGAACAAGCCTCATATCACGAAGCCACTCAAGAGTAAACACCGACACATTATAATTAGCCTACGGAACCTGTAAAGCACCACCTGGACTGCCTACTACTGTGCATGCGTCCTCATGTGCAGCACGCCTCCACACGCATTCCCTCTCTTCAAACTTGTATATAAAACCCTAGCTTTTCGACTCCATACCAATAATATAAAATCCTATATACTTTCAGGTCTCATGACAACGGGTGCAGAGGATAAAAGAGATGATGGAGAGAGGGTGGAAGCATAATACTGAGATACCACCTAATTGTCCCAGGTGTGGCTCTTGCAACACCAAGTTCTGCTATTACAATAACTACAGCTTAACTCAACCTCGCTACTTTTGCAAAGCCTGTAGAAGATATTGGACCAAAGGAGGATCCCTCCGCAACGTCCCTGTCGGCGGTGGCTGCCGGAAAACCAGGCGCCATACTACCAAGACTTTACGAGTACACTCAGCCTTGACTAATGCCCATCCCTCAACTGTTTCATCTTCTAGCTCCTCATCACTGCCGGCGGCTGATCATGCTCCACATATTGATCTTGCCCTGATTTATGCCAATTTTCTCAATCAAAACCCAGGTTCAAGTGATCAGGAGCCACACCATCATCAATTCATGAAAACACTAGGTTTTGATCCTTGCATAGAGTATTCGAGTCTATCCGACATAGTTTTTGGTCTTTCTGAACCATCCACAATAATAGAGTCCCATTTCAATGTTGTTGGGGATCATCATCATCTGGGTGGGTTATTCAACTCCATGCAAGAGCATAAGGAGGACGGAATAATTGGTACCAGCGATTTTGAGCTGCCAACATTACCAGGGGAAGAGGTAGCGTCGCAATATGATATGATGGTATGGTCCTCCGAAGAATCTCATCATGATAAGATGATGGTCGTAAACCAGGCGCCACCTGGAGTTCAACCTCATCATGTCAATGGTAATTGGGGACTCCTTCATTACTCGACCAATGTTTCTCTTCCCAGCCTTTGATTACATTTCTGTCTCTTCATATTCTTGCTTTGTTTGAAGTCAATAAGGACTGAATCAGTATTACTGAACAACTCTAGTATATATGTATGCCGTGCTATGAATAATCGATCGGAATTTTCAGTTCAGCAAACGTTCCTTGTTTCAAGTTGACTATAGTCGGCTGTTCAATGAACAAATTAAAGATATTCAAATCTGTAGTTCCTTTCTTAGCTCTGGCCTTTGTACTATTTTCCTTTTTTTCCTTTTTGGCATCTGGCTTTCGTATTAATTAGTTTTCTTCCACTTACGCGAATGATGAACCATCCCTTTGTTCGTACAAACTACAAAGGTGATAGTGCATTTGCACAGAAATTATCAAAAATATGGGGGGGGGGGAATGGAAAAAGGTTACACAAAATAAGGGAAATGTGATAACTTATAGAAATTCTTATAATTCTTGCACATTTTCTATCTCTTTTAAACATTTTTGGATAGACTTATTCATATTGTGGATACTTATTTTAAGAAAATATGCATGCTACCTAGCAAACTCAAAAAGATTAATTGTTTGGATAAAATATGAATATTTTGATTAAACTGAATTTCATAAAGATTTTTATTGATTTAGAAGCTTGGAGATAAAAGAACACATCAAGAGTCACAAGACATCTTGAAGCAAGGGAAAAGCAAATAATTGAAGTTTGAAGCAAAGAAACCAAGTTAGAGCTCAAGATATGAAGAAAATAGCTCTACTGTACCCGTCACAACAGCCAAAATCACTTTCGTCACGGCCAACCATGAAGAACTGATGAAGGGTGCTCTCTGTACCGATTTCCACGGCGAGCATGAAGCCTCGCCGTTGCGAGAGCTCATAACTAGAATTTCTCACCCTCTGTGTACTGTTTGCCGTATGGGTGTTCATAGAGCCCGCGGCCCGGTATGCCCACCCGAGCCCGCAAAAAAATGGCCCTGCCCAGCCCGATAAATATAGGGCAGGGCTGGGCACCGGGCTGCAAAATGTAGCCCATGCTTTTTTCGGGCTGGGCACCGGGCAGGGGGGTTGCCCTGCCCTGCCCATGAGCATCTTTTTTTTTTTATTTTCTCCATAGATGCTACACTTAGAAGGGAGAATATGATAGTTACTGATGACTAAAGAGTCATTTTAGAAATATAAGTAGTTAAGTACGTAAGTTGTATCTTTTAATATTTATAACTATATTAATTATTTTAACTTTATTAATCATAATATGATTACATTACAAATTATAATTATTTATTTTATTTTTTTAGATACTTCATCATTGTCAACATTTGGGAAATTGATGTAAAGTTGTAATTATAAACTATTTAGACTTCAAGATTTTTTTACTTGCAATGAATTTCAAGACTTTAATTATTATCTTTTTGTTACCTTATTTTTAGTGGAATATAGATATTATTTAACTCTTGAAGACATATGAATATGATATTATTTTAGAAGTTTATAATTGCTGATTTTTTTCACAACATGAGCATGACATCACAACTTGGGCATGCCCAACCCGCCCACGTCTAGCCCGCCCATGCCCAGCCTAAAATGGTTAGGGCTTTTACCGAGCAGGGCCGGGCATCGGGCTGCAAAATGCAGCCCATGCTTTTTCTGGGCAGAGCACCGGGCAGGGGGGTCGCCCTGCCCATGAACACTCCTAGTTTGCCGCGAAGAACGTACAAAAATAGAAACTCTATATTTTAGTAGCTGATGTGAAAAATTAAGGTTTTATTGAAGAAACCCAATGAGAGCCACCAAGGGTTAAAGGTTTTGAGCTTGGTAAAGAGGATTTGGAGGTTTTGAGGCTTAGTATTAAAGCAAAGAAATGATTTGGAGCTACAGTCTTTGATTTTTCTACTTCTCCTTTTATTTTCTCACTTGATTTTATAATGAATCAGTTTATTCTTCTTAATTTTGTTTCTTTGAAGATTATGAGTAGATAAATCTTTTATTTCTAGGGTTATCTTAAACTATTTTATAGATTGAACCTTGTATTTACATCATTTTATGAGCAATGATGATTTTATATTGATTTTAACCTATTCTTGATACTTGATCACCATTTGTGTTGTTTTGTTTACTTGAGAAAGCTAGTTTAAGTTATAAACTTGTTTAAAATCATGTTTTACTTGAAATTCCTTTAAGAATTGATAGCTTTATTTGGTTCTAATATAAAAGATATTATTCCAAACTTATATTGGTAAGAAAAGTGTTGATTATTTAACTTAGTTTTCATTAATTGGATCAAGAGAATGTACATTTTAATGGAAAATAGAATTTAGTTTTGACTTGAGAAAATTTAATTAAGTGTTTTAAACCCTTTGACAAATACATATTATCATTGCTTGCAATTAGAAGATAATTTTGTTAAGGTTCATGAATTAAAAAGAATATAGATGACCCTAAAAGCTTCTTTTATCTTGAAGTGAGAATTCTAAATTAATTTTAGTTAACTAACTCTTTAATTTTTATATTAATTCACTATTTACAACACTATTTTCTCAAATATTTGATTAATCAATTTAATTAAAAATAAAATTGTAAGAATACAATGTCTTTTGCCTTAATACATGTGGGAATGACATTTTTTATACATCCGTATGCTTATAGAAACTAAAACGTGAACAAAATGGATGCTCTAAAATTATTCTTTTTAATTCTTCTGCAAATTGAAGAAAAATAGACAAGCCCTCTATCTCCCTCTCCCTCTCGCTCCCCCTCTCACGCGCACGCACACAATATTCACATAATGCGGGCTTCATATTTTATGTTTATCTTTGTTTCAACTAGACGAAAAGTATTATTAGGAGCTTTCGAAAATCCTTACGCCTTATGGTTCCAAGGAATATTCACGAGTTACACTGGAACAATGAGTTTATACAAGGATTATATATTCAAACGAATTACCTGCACCTTTTTTCTTTCCTTACGTTGAAGAAATATTTGAATTCTCTTGACACTATTTATAATTTACTCCTACCTCGTTCTTATATCACGAGGATGGAAACCATCCTAAATCCTAATGACCAACCGGCCCTAGATTTGATTATAGATTGCAGATAACGATGTACTGGATGATGCTCTGGATCTTTTGCGTGAAATGTATGGGACAGATCAGATAATACCTAAAAAAATTTTGAAAAAAAAAATGTATTTGTTTTTCTAACATTCGAATTAATGCATAGAAAATGACTGCATATTTTATCATTTTTGCGTGAGTTTTTAGCTAGACAACACATCTGGGAGGTGTCTGTTACTTGTATTTGTATATGCTTCTGAAGCTGTTCCTAATTCAAAGCATCCCTCCCTTAGCAGCACATTCTGGTCAATCCATTTCATTCTCCATTCCGTGAAAAAATTACACGAAAGTTATGAAATGTAACATAATATAAAAGTCTCTCCATAGGCCAAGTTGTTTTTTGACCATACTTTAAGATTATAAAGCGAATTTTCTCATGGAAATATTGACTTGAACTAGCTAGGAGCATTTGACAAGTACAAGGTCAGAAGGGTCCTCCTACATCTTAACCACTTGATATTGGTGGTTCTCAATAACTCTTCGAATTCAAGTACTTTTTATATATTGTCCATGAATTAACGTTCTTCATGCCAACGCAGGCTTTGAAATTGCTACCACCTACAACCCCAACTTGATCGAGCACATTAATATAGTTCTCGTATTCAGTCAGACAACCAGAGTCAAACATGCTCTAATTCATGTTGGGATCGTCGACGTTGGCATGTTAGAGTAATTCAACAGTAATCTGCTTATAAAACTTTGTGCATCACATGATCCAAGAAACACCAAATAATTTAATTTTTTTTGGACAAAGCAGATCGTTTAATTAATTTATTATCCAAAATTATCATATATATACCACGACCATTTCAAAGATTTATAACTATAATTCAATAGTTGTCAGTTGTTAGATGATCTTTCTAAAAGAAGGCCCAAAATAATATTTATGAATTTTCAAGTATTCTTATCATATATATTGTCAACTTTTGATTTAAAAAGTACAGCTATAAATGCTTCGAAATTGCTAGCTCATCGAGGACGCTGTTCATGCCGCAAAATGGTCCTTGACGTAATTGGGATCGTGGCATTACCGTGGGCGAGCTGTTCCTTTCCATACATCAGCCGTTACTATTTATTCTATAAAATGGTTTGAATACTATTCACCCAAAAAAAAATGGTTTGAATACTTCGCAGTTTATTGTTTTTTTAAGAATTTCTGTTTTGATTGATTTTAGGTCGATAGGTGAGACTTTTTAAACCGATTTAGGTTGTTCCATTTCAAACGAACTATATAGCTCCGGAAATTTGAATATCATAGTATGCATGCTGCCATGGATCGAATCTGGTTTTATCTAGAAGTAAAAAGAAAGTAGCATCTTGCGAGAAAAACATAACGATTCGCTACTTATTCCTGCTTAATAAGTGGTTGTTCGTCGACCTCTCATGGAGGTCAGTTTATTTTTAATGGAGCAAATGAAAGCATGAATAATTAAAAATAATATATAGTTTTTGTGCGCTCATGTAACGGAAACTTACAATATCTGACCAATTAATCACCTATCAATAGGGGGACCGATTGATTTAGAAGTATTGAGAAAGAAGCGCGAAATTCAAAAAGTTCGTTGGGAGACTGTTTAACAAATTATTATTGCTTCTTGTTTGGATATTCAACTGGGAACGGACTAAAGTTAACGTGGAAGTCTCATAACAAATAAAGTTGACATTCCCATAAACTTGAACTTTAAGATTTTGAATTAAAATGTGTCATCGTCCTTCTGATGTTGATCACTACCGAGCCGTAGACCAGAAAAGTTTGAATAGAACCGGATCTAAATGTTCAGAAAAGTTTGGGTGGAACCGGCTCTAAATGTTGGCTAGGTATGAACCCCATAGACCAGCCCTAATGGTGGCTCCCAGTTGGTATTAATTCCCTTCTCAAATCTTCTTTGTTCATGATCTAGCGATAGATACATAGATGATGATCACAAATTCCCAGTTTATCATCTTGAAGTAACCCTGGCCGGCAGTATACATGGCTCATCGTCAAGGAGAGGAAATTAAAAGAAGATTAAGGTCCATGAAAACGGAAGTGGTTCAATGCTATATATTTTCATTTTCCTTCTCATGACGTCCATTTCCTAAAAACTCCAATTAATCAACAGTTTTCAATGGTTGTTCTTGTGTGTGTGTGTGTCTACTCTTTTTTCCCAGTTTATTTATAGTTAGATATTATTCAACATGAACTGTATTACATAGCTGCGATCTGATCTCCATGTATATTAGTCGGTGAGCTTATATTTTTCATACTCTTTTGAGTACTATTAAGCAATTTAATTATGAGATGGAATTCCAAGAGGACAAGAGGAAATTGGTCAACGACACCATTTGTGTCAGTATTCCATTATAAGCATAATCCATATATCGAGCAACCAATCTATACCCTGAATGGGCTGTAATTGATGCCCCTACTGGCATTTATTCTTCGTATCCCTCAAAATAATTCTATACAGAGACTTAAACAACTGATAAGGAAAATACAAAAAAGAAAAAATAATGTCAAAAGTCTGAATTCAATTAGGGTAAGAAAAAAGCAAATTGCTGGGTACGCATGGAGAATTCCTCCAAGTCCGAGAATGCATTCTGAGGATCTCTCTGGATTTCTCCTGAGCCTTTCGTCCACCCTCCACTTGAAGCACCAAACACAGCTTCGCCACTACCCCAACATGCAACATTTCCTGCAATACGCTTGGAGTTGCAGAGAACTTGGCAATGGACAGCAGAATCCTCGCCGCCCTATCGTTGGCCATCGTCGACACCCTCAGAATCTTCTTTGAAACTATTGCGATTCCTGCTCCATGACTCAGTAACTCAGCTCTCCCCTCGGCACACCCACATAGCATCTCCAATAACACCATCATCATCTCACATGGCTTCCTGTCCTTACAGTCTAGAAGAAGCTCTATCAGCACCGATACGCCTCCTGCTTCCACGGCCCTTATTCTGTTTCTCCCCCATGGACATATTTGGATCAGTGTTCTTAGAGTCGCCTTCGAGGCTTGCTGAGATATCTGGTCTTTCAACAGTTGAACTAATTCAATGAACATTTCAGGTTTCAAATGGGATAAAACCGTCGGATCAGCCACTTCAAACATGGATTTTAACAACAAGACCGCATAAGCTCGTGACTCGTAGAATCCCCTCTGCATGATTCTGGTTAAGCATTCCATGAATGATCCGTTTTCGAAGGTTACGAGACTCTTGAAGCCGGCCTCGGACAGGTGGAGGATATGGAGGATGCTTAAGGCTTCGTCGCCTCCGCTGGTTTTCAATTCAAACCCATCATCATCAGGGCTGGCCTCTTCTGGTGTGTAGGAGAAATTTGTGTGACGGAGTACAATGGATGCCAAGAATTCAACGGCGCCGGCGGCTTCTATGCTACGTTTATTGGCGTCGCTTTCGGAAGCAATGGATTTGAGCGTTTGGAGGCATTTAACTGGGGAAAGAGAAGATCGAGAAGCGTCTTTGATGATTTTGGCAACCTGGGTTTTGGTGACGGGTGGTTTTGGCGTGGGAATCCTTTGGATGCCGTGAGAGGCGTTGAGGGTACACCAGGATTGAATCAAACGACGAAGGGTGTGATTGGGAAGGAGGTCGGAGGAGTCAGATACGGAGAGAGGTATTTTGGTGACTGGGCAGGTCTTGTTTTTGCCGGAGAAGAGCCATTTCTCGATGCTCTCTCTGTCGTAGGTAATCCCGGAGGAGACGGTGATTGGATCCTTCATGATTTCCAAGGAGATGGGGCACAGGAAGAAGGTAGGAACTTCAATATTGTCGTCCATGTCTCTGAGAAAACCCTGGCTGGAAAGAAGGTTGAAGTCGGATAAAGTAGTCGAAGGAGTAGAAGAAGATCGATCCCTGCAATGAAATAGAGGTGAGGTATTTGATTTGAGTAGATGCGAAGAAGAGAGGGAGGGGGTTGTTATTTATAGAGGAAAGCGTGTTTCTAAGTCAAAACACGTAAAAGGGTGAGGAGAGAGGTGAATGGGAAGGGCTCAAAGATGACAACTTTTCCTTGTCAGACATATCAATATTAAGAGCAGTGTGGAAAAGGCGATATCGCACATGTCCTTTTGACTTTCTCTCTCTCTCTCTGCGCCTTGCGCGGTATCATTATGTTCATTCATTGGTTCCTTACGGAAGGTCCAAACCGTAGTTCAGGTTTGACCACGAGCTACCCACAAACAGGCTGCCATTTTCACTGTTCAGATTCTCACTTCCCCTCACCAACTTGCTTCTTTCCATTTTTTATACAAACGCCTACATTTTGCAGAACTGGTCTCCATACTCCTCGTAGTAATATCATCATGATATCTAGTGAAATTGCACCGTCTAAATACAATTTTAAAAATTTAGATTTAAAATAAAATTATCAACTGATAAATTTTTAAATACAAAATGACAATTAAAAAATTATTTTTATTTTAAATCATATATACATTAAAATATTTTTTTAAAAAAATAAATCCACATTTAATAGTTATCATCAGGTGATGATGGTGAACATATCCTTGCCTTTTTATGCATCTCTTCTTCTTTATGTATTCGCAACGTTTTAGATTCAGTGTATATATATTGTTCCCAGTTCGTTTTCCATAGCAATTTTGTTTTCACCTTAAGTTTAATTTATATTTTTACAAACAAATAAAAAATAAATGTTTGATATTTGCGGATATATATGTAAATAAATAGGTATGACGATGGCGTATTAATTTATATCAGATCGTATTATTGACTGGTCATAAATAATTATATTCTTCTTACATTAATTTTCATATAAAATGCGGAGACTTGTCTAGCTGATTTCTTGTAATGTATGCAATTTGTACATAGTACAACATATGAAATGGTAAATATTATGATCCGGTCCTTTAAATAAAATGATGTAAAATAATGTTTTGGCAAAGTTGACTTTATGTTTGTTGACGTATTTTTTAAATGGGTTTCATATATAAGGCAGGGGGATGGAGACTTCTACATATACAAAATACGGGACATGGTCAGTGCATCTTGCAAGCTTGATTAAGTGATCCCTTGTTCTATATGTTTTGTTCCCATTAGGAACTGAGATTATTATATTTGTTTGAGATATAAACAATTATTCGCTCCTCAAGATAAGAACAACCAATGACTTAGCTGGAAAATAAAGATATATGTATATATATGGGATATGAGAGTTGAACAATTAAATTAAACTTCCGTGATTGTTGAACACTTCAGTGTTTCAATACTAAATATAATATCGATCACTTCATAAAAAAAAAAACAGGCAGGAAATTGAAAATGAAACTTGACTAATTATTACAATAAAAACACCGGGGGTTCCTCGAAGAATACAATTTATGATTTTATTTTCATTCAAAAAAAAAAAAGAAGGAAAATGTATTCACGCTATGCACGTCTTATATAAAAATGTTATCTTGGATTGCATATACACACTTAGCACAACATATATGACAGGTAATACCATGATGTTCTTCCAGATCTCGTAAAGTATCATAATAATATTCTTCTTTTGAACAATAACTAAAACATTATATAACTGTTTAATTGATCGATCAGATGTACAAAGAGGACTTCATTTTATACCTTTATAATATGTCTCTGTGGTCTGTGCTCATGGTGGAGGAGTACCTTTATAATAACATTCCAGATGAGAAGAAATAGAAAAAGGAGTCAAAAAACAAAACCTCCAAATAAGCCTTGTTTCCTTGGTAACTATCTATGCATATCAAACACCTAGAACTTACGAGTAACGCGACTTAGTACTATGAGGAGCAAGATACATGAAAACCAAAAAAACATGTTTTTTAACAATAACAGATTTAGATAAATTACGTTATAAATTATTAATTATTAGAGTAAAGGTATGGCTCGCGTCTCCACAAACATTTAGAAAATATTTGTAGATTATTTAACAAGAAAACCTTCATATATCATATAATATGGCTCAATTATTTATAATTAACTAGACCGACTTTTATTTATTGACAAACAAGTAATATGATTTGAAGATATAAAGGTAGAACAGATTTAAAAAAAAATCACTTCTTTCAAATGCCGGTGCACCAGGTGCGTTGATGCATCGTTTGACCCAGTGATCATGAGCACGTTGCAGGGCATAAGAATTTCATTTATTCCTCCTCCCGCCCTTTTTTATTTTTGCAAATAATGTGTTATATAAATATATACAAAATAATTATCATACAAATGCTAATTATATTATTTTTTATTTTTTAATGTTGTTATGATTAAATTTTTAACCATTCAAATAAGATTGCACGCAATTGAATCTTATTGGTAACGCAGAGTCTATATAAATAAAATTAAAATTATAGCAGACCACAGCGTGACACGTTGATGAGGAGTTAGTTGGCTGATTAGTTGTGTATTAAGTTTTTTGAGATTATAAATATATATTGGAGTTACCTTTTTATCAAAATAATTTTAATTAATTTGATAGAATTTTATTTAATATTATGCACCTTTAATTTTTTTTTCTTTATTTATTAAACTTGAGACTTCCCTATATCGTTTGTAGATATCGCGTAATGACCACCCCGGAATGAGAGGAAGACAAAAAGCTCTTTCCCGAAAAAACAAAAGACAAGAAGAGATATGAGCAATAAAAGAAGAGGGAACGGGACGGGAAGGAGGTCTAAAGGGGCCGGAGAAAAATAATAAAACGATTTTTTTATATATTAAAAAAAAGATGGCGATAATGATATAACTCGAAATGTCGGCCGTGATTAGTGTCACGTGGCTGACCCCACACGCAGTCAACACTCGATCCCCATCCTATCATTATTATTTGACCGTGCATCATTTTTCTCATTATTCTAGTGCCCATTGCATTGCATTTACTGAGATTTTAACTCACAACTTCAGATTGCAAATATAACGTGCTCCGGATTAATTAAAACTAATGAAAAAGTTGTGAATGTATGTCACTTCTATATATCTAAATATAAGACTTCATGATAAATATTATATTTATATTTATGAAAAAAAAATATTATTTATTTATAACATGTCAAATTAATATTTAAAATTTTATTAAAATATATACTTATATCTATACTTAGCAATAGACAAATTAGATTTTGATCAACTTTATCTCCCTTGCTTAGTTATTTTTTCACTCTTTATGCCTCTCACATTTAATATGCTCATTAAAAGAGGTATATTTTGATGAATTAGTTAATTAACTGAATCATATATCTATGAGAGGAAAAATGTATGTGTATATCAGTATATTCTCGTGGGTTAATCATTAATGACACTTTGATATTAAATAAAAAAAATAATTAATGGTATTGAAGGATTTTTAAATTTTATGATGTTAATTAAATACCTTAGTCATCTACTAACATTATTTTTTTAATTTATAAAAGTTCCAATTTGCATGTAAATGGAGTTATTTTGGTCAAATTATAAGTTTTTGAGAGAATTTCACTTAAGAACCAATTTAAGAAATTAATTACAAATAAGGATCGTTATTTAGTTAGTACTTTTTAAAAGTATTTGACAAATAAGGAAAACGTGTATTAACCAAAAGCAATTTAAAAGGGTCAAAGAAAAAAAGAAATAAATAAATAAAGAAAATGCCCTCCTCCCTATGATATATATATATATATATATATATATATATAACTATATATATATTGTTTCCGGACACGGTGACGGCGCCATCCCTCCACAACTTTTCCAGTGGAGTTCCCGTCATCTCCTGCGTCTTTTCTAGTAACGTAGCTAGAGTCCATGCAACTTTATATATATAGATATATAAGCTATGGAAAAAGTTAGAGGTGACATTCAAAAAATTTGCAGTTAATTCAATATGATTAACAACTTATGTCACATTTTTTTTAAAGAAAAATCATAATTTAGAAGTTAAGCAAGAGAAGTTTAGAAGAGTCGCTCTAAAAAATTGTGATTTAATTTGTAATATTCTTTTGAAATAAAAATATTATATAAGTTGTTAAATTGATGAGGCATTGTGAAATTAATTACTAAGTTTGAAAGGGAGATACACTTTTAAATTTCTTATAAAAATGGATTCATTTATAAAATTCTCCCTAATTTTCCCCCTAAATGTTAGTATAAACACCAAAGTCCTTATTTAATGCTTTAAAATCTGATAATTCTAAAATACTATTGTTATTTATTTAATCCCAAAAAATAATTTTCAACGTACATCTTCAAATTTCAGAATGTGGTAGCTGCATGGCGATGAGCACACCAGGCGGCAAGTGGGCGCTGCATCCAGCACCTTCGATCGCCATGAGTCATGACGCCATCTTTTCTATTTTTATTTTCAATAAAACGTATTTCTATTCAAATCTGTCTATTAATATAAGAATAATTTTGTTTATAGACAATATATTTTTATAAATATTTTTTTAATATAGAAATATGTCGTTACTCTTGTAAATTTTAAAACTCAACTCATTCAAATTTTTTTATAGAAAAAAAACGGTCCCTCCATTTTCTATCTTTCACTTGTTTTATTCATTTCCCAACCTTAATATTCGTCTTTTCTAACTCAACATATAGATATATAAATAAATAAATGCCACTTGGTACACAATATTGTTACGTATAAAATTAATTTCTGGTAAGTATTTATTTCTATTCCAATTTATGTATCAATAGGGGTTAATCCACATAAATTAAAGTCTCGTTTTTTCACATATTAAAAAAATTAATTTCACTTCATCAAAAGAAAGGAATGATTTAATTTCAATGTTATTAGTTATATATATGTTCCAAATTTTGTAATTTTTTAAATTAAGGAAAATTTGCACTGAAATATATACGACTTGCCTGAAGCAACTATGAACTTAAAGAGAGAGAGAGAGATGGAAAATTCTGAATGAGTCAATTGCGAATTATATTCGGCATGCGCAAGATTATTGTTATTAGAGTACTATTTTCATTGCTGAACGAAACAAGATTGATTAATCAAATGCACATCCAAGATTTGAATGTCATTTAAATTTCATATAGGTTATTTTAGTCTCAATTTCTTAAGACTATTTTTCTCAGCAAAATGGAATCAATTTATTTAAATGCTTTTAGTCCATAATGGGCTTCCACCTGTATATAAACAGGATCTAAGTCCATAATGCTCAAATTTACCCTTCAAATATTATATTTATTCTTGAGTCAGCATACATACTAAGTCCTGAAAGTAAGGAGTTGTATCAAGGAATGAATTCACGTGCCAAGAAAAAGTTACTATGGTTTAACGAGCAAAATATACTTCATATAGTTTTTAATATAAAAACTAAATAATTAATTTATAGATATTAAAAAATTAGTTAAATTAATTATTTATAATAAATATATGTTAACTTATCTATAATATCATTTCTAATAATATGAATTAAACTATTTTTGAATATAATTATCTTGCTATGTTCAATTAATAAGAAAGGTGGAGTATAAAATTGGAAGAGGAAATAGACTAAAATTTTATATTTGTGATTAAAATAAATCCCTTGTCATCAATTAAGGCTAAGAGATTATAGTCTGTGTTTGCGCAAACCTAACTAAAAACTCCTGATGATTTGGTCCTCATCATAAAAACATAATAACAATACCAATTTTCATAAGGTCAATACCTTATCTTATCCTTAATATAAGATCCACTTAATTAATTTTAGTAAATTAAAGAACTTAGTTAAATTAGTTATTTGTAATGGTCGTATATTAATTTTCTTAAAATATCTTATATTATCATGTGCATTAAAAATATTTCTTGATGGATACTCTTTAATACATATATAATCATATAAGGATACTTTAAGTAGAATATTATAAATTTAATAGACAAATTAAAGTGGATTTATGTCTTATATTTATGAAAAAATAAACTCATTATATAGTTCTTATAATTTGGAGTTGAGGTAGTAAGAAATATTGTTAAAATTAGTTAATATTTAAAAAATATTAAGAATAATAATAACATACATAAAATTCATCAATTGAAAATATTAATTTATCAGGATAAAATGAAGCTTGGTTGGTAAGGGACTATTAAAACAAAAGATATTTTTAAACAAATAAATGTTTAAATAAATAATTTTATATTAAGGACCAATAGAATGATGAGTTTTATAAGCCAGTTTAGGTGATTAGTGTAATGAAAAATGTGTAGAAGTTTAGGTCTCTACTTAATGTGAGGAAAATATTACGTACTCTGATTTTTCTATTGACAAAAATAGCTTTTGACGGTTCCAATTCTCATGTTGACCCGCCATTTTTATTTTGATACCCGAACTCCTCCAACGTTAATTACCAAATTAACTATGTTATAAATAATAACGTGTCGTGATTCTGGGACTTGATTGGAAAATTAACATTATTATTAAACTTTCTGTGAAGCCATAAAGATATAGTATTAAATTTTGAATCCCGCTACTAAGCGGGCATGGAGCTTCCTATAGTGGGCCTACCAAGTCAATAGTCTTCCCAACGGTAACATGAAACCCATGTGACAATTATGTCAGAAATTATAATGAAATTAATATATTGTTGACTTGCTTTATGCCCACAGCAACTTGCATTAGGCTGCCTCCAACAATTACATTTACATAACGTGAATCACAGGTACGACTATTCATTGATATTTACATGTCAAAAGGGAAGAGAAAAAAAACACTCACAAGTACATGAACCAAATAGTCTTTCTTCAAACCTTTGTTCAAATACTACAAACTATTATTACCCATAGGTTTTAAAACCATTCTTTCAATTTTACACAGCGTTTCATAGATAAGTATAGTTAAAATTCAATTATTGTAAATAAAAAGTTCACGTGACGAGAGATTTTTCCTTTCATTTTAGACTGAATAATATAACTTGAATTTAAATTGTTGTTAATCACCAGCTTTATAAAGTGATCGATCGCAACGAAGGAAAGGTCTAAAAGCTCACAACATGGAGCGGTTCAAAATTGTCTTAAGGAGAGATCACGAGGACCGATTAAAACTCATGAAGTTGTTTTTCTTTGAACTGTAAACAAAAGAAGAACCCAGACCAAAAAAAAAACAAAGAAAAGAAAGAACTGGGGACAAATTAAAGGAAGGTTCGTGAGGTCAAAAGCCACCCCACGATAAATTAACAACATTCGGGGGCAGTTATTTTATTTTAGAGGACTTTAACTATAGAGTTTGACCGGTTAATTAATTAAAGCCCCATAAAAAGACCGCACCAACTCTAATTTTTGTTCAACTTATTATGGCAAGTGCTAGAAGCCATTTGAATTATTTGGTTAACTTGAAAAGTACTAGTAATTTTATTTGGTTTGACTTTTATCGCTGGAAATGGTAATTTGAATTATTTTAAGTACTAAAAAGTCTACTCACAACTGTAACAAGAGGCCAAACAAAACGTGACGTTGTTATAAATTTTGCATTCTAAACTTGTCACCTGCATATCCAAGAAGTTAACTCAGATTTCAACCTTCCAGAAGCCAAATTTCAATGCTGGGAATTTGAAATGTGTCATTACTCCTTTCAACATCTTAAGAACAAGTCGTCAGAAATTACTTGTGTGCCTTTATATGGTGGGTATAGTCTGCTGGTTGCAAGTAAATATTCGTATCGTAGGCTTATCGTTGTGAATATTTTATGCCATTAATATATCGATTCCAATTCCAAACCCCATTGAAATATTCTCTTTCTGACCAGTAATCGAAAGACTATTTCTGTTTGGATTTTTTTTTGAAAAATAAGTGTTAAATTAATGGAATATTAGTGTCAAATTTTTTAATCCTTTATTAAATTTTTATAATATTTCGGTCTTAAAGAGAAACTAAATTTATCTTTTGGTCTCCATCTCTTATTCCCAAAAGAAAATACTTGGGTCAAGATTCAAGTCACTTACATTTGCCAGTATATATGAACTTTCAATCTTAAGCGAAAATTATGACGTTTGTTAAAGGAAAAACCTTTAATTGTTCGATAATTCATGAATATATAGTTCTTAAAAGTATTTCAATCGATCATGAGCAGCCTTAGAGTATTAGAGACATAATTTATGGGTATGTTTTGGCCCCACAAAAGAGAGGATTAAGGGCATGCGCCTTTCCTTTTCTTTTTTTTTTTACACAAATTTTTAGAAAGGGGTTGGGCTCACCTACGATCTAAGGATAGGGTAAAGTCTCCCTTCCTCCTAGGCAATACTAATATCGAGCAGGGCGAGCCGTCTATTACCCACAGGCGTAAACTTATATACCCAAGAGTTAAGATGCCTTCCCAAGCGCCGCGACTTGAACCATAATAAAGTGGTACTCCCCATAAATCAAACACGTTTTAAATGATCGTATGTCTCATCTCTTCGCCAGTTAAACTCACGGACAAGGGGTGGCATGCGCCTCTCCTATATGAGAGAATCTGACATGTATGAACTTGCATAAAAAAGAAGCAACAGCAAACATGAAATAATCGGCTCACTAGTAAATTGGCCCAACCATAAAAGCCCATTTAGCATAAACAGGCACATGTTCTTAATTTTGACATCTTTCATTTAATAAATGATACTACATTTTAAATTCAAAATTATTTTTTTATCTTTGGCGCATTTTACTAATAAAAGTATACAAAACATTAAAAAAAAAATACACTGTTTAAAATTTCACTCAGTTATATAGTTAAAGCTTTTATTTCGCAAAATATGATTTTGACATATCTTGCCATTGAATCGGCATGAAAAATCATATGATGAAGAGTTTGAATTCTTGAAAAATACCCATAGTTCACCTCATACCAACTCTCATGTAGCTAACTGACTAAGTTTAAAAATTGAACATTATATATTTATATATCAAATGTAGCATAAAATATATGACCTTGAGGAACACAACGAGATTGGTAATGATTATTATATACTATTTTAGGAGGAAGATGCCGTATAAAAAGAAGTTATGTGATTAATTCAAATCAATTTATATTCAATATAGATATTAGTTGATGTCCATAAAAGATGAAGTTAAGATTTGACCATCTAGTTAAATAATACAGATGACGTTGCTGTGTCTTATATTTTATACTTTATGATTGTATCATGTCGTTGAAGGTGGTATTGGAGGAAGCCACGAGTGTGGCCTCTGATTGCGTCTTGCTTGTAGATATGTGTAATTTCAATCTGTTGAATAACACACTTCAACTTCCATAGCTACGTATCCTGAGAACCAGTATATATCCATCAATACTAGCTGAATTAGATGTTGCTCAATAGCCATTGCGCCTTTAATGATATACTCTATTTTGGGAGGAAGACATCACATCAACCAAGTTATGTAATTCAATTTGACTTCTATTAAATACTGATATCAATCAATTGATTTTTCCATTTCTTGTGGCGAGCCAGCCGGTATGTCTTCGACTTTCAATTTATGTATAATATATATACCCACAAAAAATAAAGTCAGTATTTGACCATATAATTAAATAATATAGATGGTTTTGTTGTATATTATATTTTATAATTTAACTACGAAATTTGTATTTGAAGACGGCATCATCGGGCCTATACGGATAAAGTCATTCTACTGTTTCTCTTCGGCGCCAAAGATACAAAAGAAACAAAAACAAAAATCTAAAGGGATAGAAGATTTTACCTGTCTTCGTAGATAAATTTAACCTTTTTTTAAAAATATTTGTATAAAAAAAAATCACGGCATCTTATGTTATGGCCCCTGGCTAGATAAAATTTATGTTTCGATGTAAAGAAAAAAAAATCTTTTCTAAATGATTTATCTAACGTAGGCATGTAACTATACACACCCATGTTTTGAAGAATATAACGTGATCTGGAATCAATGCTATAGCTATGGGCAGAGACAGCATTAAATGATTAAACTGAATTCTTACTTTCTGAGATACAAGCGAGCCCTCTAGCTACGATATACTTATTATAATTTACCACTAAAAATTGAGAATGTTTAATTACTCGGCTCGAATCTGAAGGCATTAATTAATTTGAATATATATATATTCACCTGTGCAAACTTGCTTTAAAAGATCCAGGAAAGCAAGGCGAGTTCTTCCAAACCTCAGAATGGGACTTGAGGATGTCCATTGCCTTGTCTTTTAGATATGAAGGATGATCGGCCTGAAGCAACATGCAAAGCCTCGACAATGTCCCAAGCTGCAACATCTCCTGGATTACTGCTTGCGAAGCACATGACTTTGATACCTGTGACAGCACAAATATGGCTCTTTCATCGGCCGCCGGCGACACCTTCAATATTCTCTCCGTCAACACCGCAATGCCGCCTCTGTGACTCACGAACTCTGCTCTCCCACTGGCGCAAGAACACAGATGAAACTGTATTCCTAATATTAGCTCCGTCGTTGTCTTCTCCGGCGTCCCCAGCTCAATCTCAATCAACTCATGAACTGTACCGGCCTCCACCATCAACTGGCGATTTCTTCCCCACGGACAAGCTGCTAACAGCACTTTCAGACCAGCGTTCATCCCTTGCAGGGTTATTCCATTTCGTAGGACTTTCACAACTGTTTCAAAGAACTCGGGTTTGAGTCTCTCCATGACGCCGGAGCTGGCCTTCTGGATGATCGTTTTGAGCACCGTAATCGTGTGGGACTTGAGAGTCACAGAGTTGTTCATTATTTCAGAGGCTAAAACCCACGTGAGAGAATCCAAAACCTGATCATTTTGCTGCAGAAGCAGCCTGATTTCCTCTTGGGGAACCTTAACAAACTGCAACAAACTGAGAGCCTCTTCGAGCCCCTCGCGAATCCATCGTTTCTGAAAACAATCCAAAACGAACAAGACCATCGCCCCGGGAACACCAGCCTCCACCAGACACCTCTTATTCCGGTGGTTCTCGGCGGCGAGCAGTTCTAACTGGCGGAGAGCTTTGAGATACAGGTGAGGGCTGCGAAGATGGGAGAGGATTTTGAGGACCTGAAACTTGTCGAGGGGAGGTTTGGGCGTGGGAATACGATCGACGCCGAGGGAGGCATTCTGAGTGCACCAAGCTTGAATGAGGCGGCGAAGGGTGTGGTTGGGGGTCAAGTCGGAGTCTAACGGCACAGTCTGTTTGGTGACCGGGCAAGTGGTGTTGTTGGAGGTGAAGAGCCAGCGTTCGATGCTTTCACGATCGTAAGTGATGCCGGTAACGGCAGTAACGGGGTCTTTCATGATTTCGAGGGATATGGGGCATATGAAATACTCAGGAATCTCAACTTGATCCATCGAGCATGAAACAAAAATGAATGAATTAAGGCGTGATTAGTTATTAGCTAGCAGGAGGAGGAGAGTTGGGTGTGAAAGGAAGGAGAAGTAGCAGTAAGAGAATGCGGCTATTGAGAATTAATAAGAGAGAAGGGGGTCAGGGGTGATATAGAGAATATAAAAGGGCGTTCGGCGGTCAAAGGAAGAAAATTAAAGCCTACTTTGAAGCACTCACGGAATTGTAAGGTAGTTTTGTTTATGTCGATCCATATGCACAGGGGCATGCACTTTCATCTTTTTTGCGCTTCCAATGGGACAACTGAAATGGCTAAGGGAAATGAACTTTGAATATATTTTATAAATTAAGAAAAACTTTAAATTTTATTAATTATTCTATATAATTTAATAATTTTTTAATTTTATCCCTATTTAATATACATAATATTTCATAAAAATTAAAAAAATCACAATAAATAAAAAATAAAATAGTATATTTATAAAAAAAATTATTTCTTTATTCTATAAATATAACTAAAATAAACCTCCTCTTAGAATAGGACAAGAGGAGTAGAACCCTTTGTATGTTATCAAACTCATCACTTTAGAAATGGGTTTGTGTTGAACGTTTTGATGAGCAGTGTATATCTGTGTCGACATGTATGTTTAGGAGAATCTGGTCCGATCGCATGCATTAAGCTGCAAACACGCAACACGTCGTTTTCTCGTCTTATAATTCTCATCAACACATTAAAATACCAGTGTTTCACATATATTATAGGGACCTTTGTTATATATATATATATATATATATATATATATATATATTTCCAATTGTTGGGCACACCATACCTAAATTTGGTTTTCTCTACCGCTTTTCCCACTCAATCAAGCATTTTAATTGTTCACACGCAGCATCTTTTTACCTTTTCCCCTTAATTTCCTATTTCTCTCGTTGTTAGAATTGTTAATAAGGAAAAAAATATTTATACTCAAAGAGCCGGATAGCAAGCCCAATATTGCTCTGTACGTAGCCTCAGACTCATTTTTTTCCACAAATACATAAAAAAAAATTACAAAAATCTGTTGAATACTACTCTCTCTAATGATACTAAACGTGTCCTTTATCACAGACACATTCTTACCAATCACACGTTTTTGAAAGGAAAAAAAAGTACAAAATGTTGACCCACAGAACTTCTCCACTAACAACACTATATACGATTTATACTTTAATAGAGTGAGCATAATGCAAGGTGGATCTGATCTGTGTGTTGTGAAAGCTAACTGTCATATCTTGAAAAAGAGTTGGGAAGGGCGCTTCAATTAATATTTGATTAATATTGTGGGAATCCAAAGGCGAGGGGGCAATAATTATGGACATCAGGACATCATAGAAGGCAATAATTTAATTATCTGTATAGCTAACAAGACAAGCAGGGCTATATGAATGGGGAGAGGAAAACTATGAAACAATGTGGATGGTACTTTGCCTTTTTCTTCTTTAAATTTTATTAATTAATTAATTAAGGTGCGTAGTCACGTGAGGGGATGAAATTCCACTGCGAGTCAAAAGGGGAGACCCAAGTAAACGGGCGAGTTTACTCGCATCAATTATACGCGCAATCCCCACTCGTCATCCTAATTACTAACTGTTTTCCATGTTCATCGAGTCTTCTTTTTCTGCCCAAACCAATACGCCTACTTAATTCCTGTTTAGTTTATTAATCTCCTTCTCCTTCTTCTTCGATCTAGGGTTTGAAATTTTACGAACCAATCCTGCTTGAAACATTCGTATATCACACTAAGCAAGTGTTTTATCTTGTACGTGAAGTTTGAGACGAGTGTTTGCTGTATATAAATAACGCTACTTTTGTATTATATATATAAATGATCATTTACATATATGTATGTGTGTATATTTTCTTTTCATATATTTATATATACATGTTTGTAATTTCCAGTTTCCTTTCCGACTCTAGTAGCGTCAGAAAAGAAAATTAGTGAAACAACTAGTTGTTATAATATACACTTAATTGTTGAGGATAACTAAATGACGAAAAGTGAGCAAGCTCGTTAACATTCAAACTTCAAAATATCACATTGATTGATTCAGCTTTTAAATAATTTTGAGATATTTAGAGAAATCAAAGGGGAAAATATTAGCAAAGGGAGAGTATATGACGTGCAATGAGGGATTAGATGGATCTAGATCGGCCAACAAAGCCGGCTGATTCGTAATAATATTCTTCATCTTTGTTTCTTATATTGATATGTAATTCCAAGTCAACGTTGTTGTCTGTTTGCAACATCACCCTCTGCTCATTAATTTCACGAGACCCTACAACACCCACTTCCAACTTGTCTCCTTTTTCAATCCTCATCATCATGACTCTTTCCATTACAGGCGACTTCTCTCCTCTCGCTTTATATATGTCAGTCAACTTTTTCAAAAACATGGAAGCCAGTTTGTTACTTTGCTATCGTGCGATCAAAAGGAACATGTGTTTGACAATTTAATGGTCGTTACATTTGTGATTGTCACTGTCCCCCGTCGTTCAACTATGCATCTCATAACAACATCGTAGAACATGGTCCTTTCATTTTAGTCTGGTCGAATTTCAACCTTGGCTTTGCATGCATGGGTCTGCATCTAGGTGTATATATATATATATATATATATATATATGGTATGGTATGGTAAGAATCTTTGTATACATCTACTGATCTGCAGACACATGTATGTGATCTCAGTCTCATATTTGATATATGGTGCAAACTACCTTAATCCTAATTCTACGTCGCATTCTTTTAAAACTTCTTGTCTAAATATTAACTATATGCATGCTTTCTATGACGGTACCCTATATTTTTTTCGCTAAATATAAGTATTCTCTAATCCTATTTGAGGCAGTGTTGTACACATGTGGGTACCTATTTTAACGGTGCCGTATTATTTTACTAAGAAATATTTAACTATGGCAAAATAACACTCTAATCACACAGATGATAAAAAAAAAAAGTTACGTCAAAGGTAAAGACTTAGACCCGCTAATATAACAAAACATAAAACTTTCAACCCCAAAACAAACAAAATGGGCAAAATCTTAAGTCCATGGAATTACGTACGACCCGGATACTGATAATAAAAAATGAATCAAAATTTTACTATTTTCCCATATCAACTCTGATTATATTCAAATGTTTCACTAGACTCTTCATTATTAATTTTGGGATTACCTCGTGATTTATAATAATAAGCACGTTTGTTGAGCATAATATGCTCAAATTAATATGCAACACTAATTTTAAAGGCTGATTGGGTAATGAGCTGGGCAAAATTTACTTGATGGGCCTTGATTCCCTTGGATACTCTGCTTTCCCCCGGTCAATTCTGTTGTGGGCCTGAGTCCAATATCTTTGTCTAGGGCTTGCTTCATTATTTTTTTTTGGTATACAAATTTTTAGAAAGGGGTTGGGCTCACCCACAATCAAAAGGTTGGGCAAAATCTCACTTCCTCCTAGACAATACTAATGTTGGGCAAGGCGAGCCGTCTATTACCCTCAAGCATAAACCTAAATACCTAAGAGTTAGGATAACTCCCTAAACGCTGTGATTGGAACTATAATAAAGTGGTACTCCCCAATGTTTAAATATGCTCTAAATAATTGCATGTTTTACCCATTCGTCAGTTAAACCTACGATGGGTTTGCTTCATTACTTGAAACCGTGGTTAGTTCACTTGTAAATAGAGCCCGTCACGTCGTTCCTTGCTGTGTTAAAATGATTGATAGATAGGTGTGTTTTACGTCCTCGAACACTCTGAAACTCTGCTCCTGGGCTAATTCGCTATCAGACATTCAGATGAATTACAGTACTCACAATTCACTATTCTAAGTGAGTATTGAAAGAGACTAACTTGTGACTCAATGGTTAGTACTTGGGAATTGAATGTGTTGTGTATTCAGAGTTCAGACCCGACAGGAACATTTGAAAATGGCACTTATATCGCCATTTGAACAGGTTGCAAAGAGAATACTACATCATTTCTGGGAGATGCCAATGATATGACTAACTACTATACCTTCCCTGGTCAATCCACCCAGAACAGAACATCATCCATTTTTGGCACAACAGTGTAACTTTTCTTGTGCCAGGCATCTTCCAAGTTTCGTTATCTCCATTCTTATCAAACTCATACTGAACTGCAAAGAACAGCATTTGTCAGTGCGCTTCTAACTGTAAAGAATTTTATATTCTTTGAACGATTGGTTTCACACAGCAAGCACGATCATGATGATGTACCCTTGACCTGTTGATTCCTCTGGGCTGCTCCAACGTTCTATTAACAAAAAAAAAAAACACGTCATATCCCGGTTTTGTTATTAAATGAGTGGAATGAAATTATCAATGCATATTAGGAGGCCAAAGTCAACAAAGATGTTAAAAAGGAGGCACATGGTTTGACTGTGGTCTGTGTTCATTTAAGTAACAGCATTATTAAACCATTAAAGCCGCATATGCTTTAGCTGAAGCAGAAATCTTTGAACAAGTGGGATCTTGCTTGTGCTTATCCTTTATCCAAGATCATTTTCCCTTACATTATAAGTTATTAACTACAATTTAAACTTTGTCCTTTTCTGTCCCTTCCCCCATATCAGAATCGGATGCAGTATATTCAAACAACTAGAGCTACGTAGGATCATGGGTATCTACGTGTGCTTGTGTATTGGCGTTTTGTTGTATTCTGTTTTTTTTTTGTTGCAACATATAGTTTATGCAGATCGCTTTAGGACTAGTTATATTTGTGTCGTCGCTCATGATTAAAGTGAGTGATACTTTGAAAAGAACAGTCCTCATAATGGGCAACTCCGATGTTTATATTAGATTTAGAAGGCTTTTGCTCAAGGATTTACGCCTTAGCTGAGGGAACAACCAAAGTGTTCTTGGACTTAAGGTTCATTGTTGACTTTATCACTTATTTATTAGTCCAATCTATTAAAGACCAAACCCAAAATAGAGAGATGCGAGTTATTACTACTTACTGATAGAGTTACGTCAATTTAAGTTCATGATTTTATTGGCGTGATATAATTATTCAGTTCTAATTAGAAACCAACAATTAAGGACAATACCTTTTCTGACGAATCAATCCTAATTGATCTTTTACTTGCATGGACTATATTTTTTTATAAATAAAAAGTTTAAGTAAAGTCCCAATAGCTCATCAAGGTTTAAGATATGCCTCTAAAATTAGAGAATGTTTATAGAGATATTACCTATCAACAAGATCCTCATATTAACAGAGATTTAAATTTATGACTTTATAGGTTATAAGGAAACTTTTTATTAACAAGATATACTGAGTATATTCTATCCTTACATTAATTAAGGATTCTACTCCTATTTTTCATGATGTGGTTACACCTCCATATCAATAACTTCTAATTCTTTTTCTGAACGATCACGGGTTCATTTGAAAAATGTTTTGGGTGACGATGAGTTCATTCACACGGAAATTTAAAGTTCACTTGGCGATTCTGTTCTCTTCCACGGACGATAGGCACAACATAATCAGTAATCACAACACATGTATACCACCAATCAAAATATATTTGTAAATTTCCCCAAATAAAAACTTTATGACACGATCAACCCATCTATCCCATATCTTCAAAGCTTACAAAAATAATATACAATCATCAACCATATAATCTCAAATCCTAAGCTAGCCTAGCCATCTTAGAACTCATATGGTTTTTGCAGTGTATAAACTATAAAACCTATACTAACATAAATTTCCTTCTTTCTTTACAATACCATGGATTCTTTCTTCGCTATCGCCGCCCCCCCCCCTCCCCTCCCAACACCTAGCTTATTACCACGAGAGACCCAGTCTCTTTGTTTAATCAATGTCTTATTCAAGCCACGAAGTCTGGCAACAATTGTGCAGCAAACTTCTTGGGGTTCTGCATATTGATATTCTCAAATGCAGCTGAAGAGAGAGGAGTTGAAGTGTTTATACCACCAAACTCGTTTGGTTCACCCAGCTCCATCCTTCTCCCAAGTTGAATACTCTGGTTTGGAAGAAATGTTTGATGTGTTGCTGCTGATAATGAGTCACAGTGCGGAAGACCAAGAGTGAGGGAAACCCCATTATTACCTGAGAACCTTGGTGTGAATTGCTCTGCTTCAAACCTATCAATTTCTGCGATTGGGTATTGCCCAAATCCCCCGATGAAGTTCGTCTGATTTCCCATGAAAGAGTACCCATCTCTGCTCTGCCTCTCATCGCCAAATTTCATGGAGATTTGACCATTCCCCGCATCATCAGGCTTCATATCAACATTGATTGTGGACTGCAGAATCTCATGGTTCCTTGGTTTCTTGGGACTCGGTTGTGCGATTCCATCTAGCTCTGAAGTGCCCATGAAGCTGAACCCTGGGTGGTTTCTGGCATTTCTTCCAACTGGTGATGTTGATGGCGTAGATACAGAAACTGTTGGAGGGTTGGGGTTTGTGGAAATGTCTTGTTTGAAATTCAAGCTTTTGGGTTCAGTGGCAGAGGCAGGAGATTTCTCTTGTGGGGCTGCTGCAGCTTTCATGGCAGGATCTTCACTACTCTTGCTTGATCTCTCATCCCCACCGTTCTGTTCGTGCTCCTTCATCTCCTCCTTGTACATTTCTTCCACCATCGGCTTCCACAATCGGACTCGCGCATTTATGAACCAATTTGAGACCTGTATCATTGCAAGCTTGGTTAACAAGATTAATACAATAATTAAGAGACAGAATTGCTCAAAAAAGCAAAGATTATTCAGTACCTGGCTCCTGGTGAGCCCTGTTTGTTTTGCAAGCATGTGTTTGTCAGAGTCCTTGGGGTAACTGAAACCCAAAAAGTCAGTGGAATCAACATACAGTTGAGAAAAAGCAGAATCTGTGATTGGGAAGTTGAAGCTAGAATTTGAGATATGCTTACGGGTGGAGGAAGTGCTCGAAAAGCCAAGCGCGAAGAACAGAAACAGATCTTTCAGGCAATCCTCTCTGGGGTCTCCAAGCATTGTGCTGGATCATTCCCAACTGTTGGAGAGCTCGCTGTTGGCGAAGATGATGGTCCACGTATTTAAGCCTGGAACCTTCCATTTTTGTACCAAAGCAATCTTCCTCTCCTAAGCTCTTGTTGGCAGCTCGAATTTGGCCCAATATTGCATCTTTCAAACACCGAAACTGCTTCGAGATTGTTTGAAGTGCCAGTGCTGTGTATGTTCTCGCCGACCCAATCCCTGCAGCTTGTTCAAATGAAGAACTCACTATCTGCATCTGATGGTGATATTGTCTGTACCTCTGCTCCACCTTTAAGTAACAACAAAAAAGAATTAATTTTAAATACCCCAAATCCTTGCTTCTTCGTAAATTAAAACCCAGATGATTAGAAAATATCAAAGTTTACCTCGTCAAGCATGGTGATTAACTTCGCCTTCTTCATCTGAATATCTTGTTTCTCCGCAGTTGAGAGCTCAGGGCTGGGCTTGGCGCTTCCATCTCCGGCAGGCGAGCCATCTCCACTTGCCCCCGTGGAAGACTCTTTAATCGCCTTCGTCTGGCTGCTACTTTTCTTTGCCATTTCGCTCTTTATGCCATCGTTCACGTTCACGACCTCGTCTAGCAGTTCCTGCGCTGCCTTCAAGTACTTAGAGCCCAGGAGCATGCTCTGAATCCCTGAAACGCCATTAGTAACTCCAGACGCCGAGGACGATGACCCACCTGACGCACGGATATCATCCCCTGACATGGCTGGCGCCTGACCCTGTGATGGTACGTCACGCTCGACCCGGAAAGACCCCATCCCTGCCTGCTGAGAGGAAAGGCTGAGGGACAGACCCTGTTGAGAGCGTGGGATCTCACTCGCCGCCGCGTTCGAGTTAACCGTGCTCCAGAGGTTGTACTGCATGCGGGGCACGAATCCATGCAGAGCAGAGACATCGTGATGGGGGTGCATGGAGTGGTGCGTGGGATCGTGGGAGGAGGAGGCGGGGAGAGGGATGCCGACGAATTGTTGGGTGTGAGAGGGCGGCGCGTGTTGTAGGGTTTGGGGAGGGAGAGAGTTGTTGGGAGAATTGAGGAAGATAAGGTTGCCGGGATGCGATGGTTGCGGCGGAGGCGTGTCGGAGTACTGGATGTAGCCTGGGTTCATGAGCACAAGAGTTTGGAGGCCGTCGGGTGCCTGGATTTCTGAATTACCATGGAAGTACGTCGCCATCGATCTCTTTACTCGTCACTTCACTGCAAAACAGAGCACGTCAGTTAGCTTCTCAAACTCGAATTCCTTCCACCAAAACTAACTTCACAAACCCATGAATAATCGTCTCCCTCTCTTCTTCTGGAGACATAACATCATGCATATCTAAAATTAAATTTAAGACCATGTATGTACAATCTACCTTTAACCTCGTGAATTACTCCATCAGACACGCTAGCAGAATTATAGTTGCTTAATTTCACTGTGACAGAGTCGTTCTTCTCAATTGAGTCCTGAGAAAAGATAAGCAGTCAAGACTCAAGAAGAATAAACGATATGGATCCTCCTCCAGAGCATGTAAGGATCCAGAGGTTTTTGTGTATGTATATAGCTAGGTTCGTGAACTCATATGCTCGAGATTTATAAAATTCTTATTCATGTGTGTCAAAGTTGCAGAAGAGTTTCATGGTGTTAGGCTGAGAGGGGTTCCAAGAAGTTGGAGAGAAGGAAGGGAATGGAAAGGGGTAGGGTTTGAGAGGAGATATAGGAAGAGGACAGAGAAAAGGAAAAGGGGAGGAATTGATTATTTATGAGTTAATGATGAGGAGGAAGAAGTAGTAAGTACCTGGTGTAAGGGAAATAAGGGATAGAGAGCGCACGTGCTTCATCATCGTCTCTGCTCTGCGAGGGGAAAGAAGGGTTTGAATTACAATGACCCAAAACCTAAGAGAAAACAATAGACTCGCCACTAAAAGCAATACAGTTATGGCTAACATACACGAAAACAAAGCTGCAGAGATAGATAGATCAAAACCCAAGCCCCTCCCTCTCTCTCTACATATGTATGTATGTATGTATGTATGTATGTATGTATGTATGTATGTATGTATGTATGTATGTATGTATGTATGTATGTATGTATGTATGTATGTATGTTTGGGATTGTATCAGTCGCTTCACTTGCAAAGAGGAAAGTTCACTGTCAGACTCAAATCTCTGCAACTCCAACCCCAGCTGAAAAGGGGAAAAAAGAGTTGAAGAGAGAGATGGCCTTAAAAAGACTCCCGAGAAAGATACCCATCTTTTATTCCGCTCGTTATCCGCTCGCTCTTCACCCCAAATATTTACAATTTCTTTGCAGGAAAATAAATAAACATATAATTGTATGACGGGGCGACTGGGGAATTTTTACATGTACTACGTATTAACTCTTTTTTATTTTTGAAAGAGAGAAGTACCTGAGAATAGATGAAAACAGAGGAACTTGATATGATTTTACCCTCTCATTTCAAAATCAGCTGCCGAGCACCCTTGGATGAATGAGAAAATAACTTTTGGGAGGATGAGAGAGAAGGGTCCGTGTTCAGAGGAGCATTATTTAAAAAAAGAAAGAAAATTATGAAGAAAATGATAAGGTGTGTCAGAAGATCCAAACAGCTGAAAAACGAGGAAACGTCTTCTTCCACAAAGTTAATTGATTTATTTATAAAAATAAAAAAGAGGAGAGGGCAAAAGATAAAGACGGGGGTTTTGTTTTTTGGGGGGGGGGGGGGGGGGAATCATGTAGCAGCAGAAGCGGGTGGGTTGGAAGGATCTCACAGCTCTTTTTTCTGCATTAAATATCTCCTTGTCGTTTTCACAATTCCCACGTTCTTTTTTATTTTATTTTCCAACTTATTTTAGGGATTTTTTGTGGTTTGATATAATGCCCCGATGAGTTTCAAGATAAAGCAATTCGATTGCCAGGAAACACACCCCCAACTGCCCTACTAGCCCCGTCTTTAATGCCCTCAAACCAGAAAAACACCATCAATTATTCTAACTTCTCCATGATTAATATTCCCCAGCTTTTAATTATGGGTTATAGTACTATTTCAATAGGCTCACGGATTTAGCAGTGTCATGGTAATGGTAATTATTGGGGAAAATAAGAGGGCCCCAATCAAGTGCATGTAGATGCGGATGTGAATCATGCCCCCTCCAACAAGGGTCCCACCTTGGCCCCCTGCATCATCAGACCTACCAAGCATCGCAACATCATAGAGCTCTTACTTTGAGATCTATAAATTTTTCTCTTTTAATGCGGGTATATATATAAACAAAACAAACGGAATTAATTATTAAAAAAATTCCCTTATTTTCAAGCTGTCTACGTTTTCATTGTCAATAATCTTCGATGTCACTAAATGGAATAACCAAAGAGCAGAATAAAAAAAAAACTTTTTCCTATGATTAATTAATTAATATGAACAAATAATTGACAAGGAAAGAAAACGAACGGCCAATTATATAATAAGCTATAACTCTTTAAAGGGCGATGTAATCCCATCATTGGCGTGGAAAGGCACAGAATAACTAATATATAATAATTAATGTATAACATATCATATATATTCTGAACTATATATATAAGTGTGTGTATGTGTGTGTGTGTATAAATAAATATAATAGCTAGTATTATTCTTTCTTTTTTTTCGCATAGCAGCCTTTGAAAGTAGGACATCGCCATCAGTAACTATTATTGAAGGCGTATGATGTTAATGGGACTGAAATTTTCGAAGTTTGGAACATGGTTTCACAAAACTGATGATATTCGGATTTACCCAGAAAACAACGCGGGGGTGGGTAGGTGGTGGCGCTGCTGATATATTCTATATAGAGGTGGTTACTATGAATGGGATTTTTTTTTTTTTTTGGTGTAACGAAGCTGTCGTATTCTCGTGGAGATCAATGTTGTCAATGGAATTTATTATCCTCTCATGCGTGCGCCTTTCTTTCACGAAAACTCACAATTGAGAACTTTTTAGTTATCACTGAAGTAGACATGAACAGATCAAAGAGTGGTTTTTCACTGGCCAGTGAGTGAAAGCACATTGGATCTCCCACGCACCGACACTTGTAAAAATGAGAGAAAAAGAAGTTTGCTTGTGTTATGGGTATTATTCAATTTGTCAGAGACATATGTACTTGAATGTACAAAAAAATATGATCAACACAAGGATATCATTACTCACAAAAGGCAAATATAGCCTTATTATTTTATTATTGTCTTGTGAGATTTCATGAAGCTGTCCCATTATCGTTTTTTATAGAATAATATATAATTCGCGGACAAAGAGAAATATGTACAACATACAAGGAATTGATGGGGAATATTGTATTTCACTAACTCATATTTTAATGTTTTATATATATATATATATATATATTCCTGTCTGGAACACATACATGCAATATATTTGCGTGTTGCTTATATATAATCCAAAGGGTGGAAGCTAGCTTCTCTTTTACCTTTTTAGTTTCTTCATTAAAAAAACAGTAAGGCTCCACAGAAAAAGAAAGACGACAAATTGAAGATAAAAAGGGCGGTGTGGACGGCATCTCGTGAACATCTTTCTGAAATTTAAGGGCACAAACAATAAATATAAATATAGCAAAAAATTGATTATCTGCATATTTATGAACATCCCAATTGAGGGAGCAAAGGGGGCTCAAAAAGAAAAAGTTAAAACTCCCCCTTTAGATTTAGCAAGGGCTCATGCTTTTACAATTGAGTGCATGCCCCTGAGGGTGACACAGAGAATTAATCAATCATTCTCCATCATCATCTTTAAACAAAAGCATTATATTTGACAAGTTTGGCACAAGCAGGGGTAAAAAAATCTGCCAATGCACGGGTTATTATCGATCGGCTCATTGAATACTTAACCCAGACCAGGCTCATATAAATAATTAACAGCGCACTTGCTGAAAATTACAACTTTTCTGTACATGACCGTACTACTTGTGTCCCTTAAAATGGAACTTGATTCTGTTGATTTGAATTTCAACCACAAGTGCCCCACATCACATCATAGTAATCCATCTCAGATGTCTTTAGTCTTTACCCTCTTATGCTGTTCAATCCCACTTATTATTATTATTCCGTTCATGTGGGTGTGACAATTTAATTATATATTTATAGAACGTATACAAAAGGGGATTTTGTGAGTCGGTATGGTCCCTATGTTGTTGCTATTGTGTATATGTTTCAATATATATTATTGTCACTGAGAAAGCTTTGCACAATTAGTAAATGTATGGATCCCCTATACATAATGCTATAGTTTTAAATTAGGCCATGTGTATGAATTTTTTTTTATAGTTTTAAATTAGGTAAAACCCACCGTCTAGGGAGGATTAATATCTAAATTATAAACTGGAGCATACCGTCTAATTTCTACCAAAATTATATATTGTTGTCATGGAAGCTCTATGCCTTGTTCATGCTTATCTCTCATTTGTCATATATATTATAGTTTTAATTTCTTTTATGGAGATAATGATTTGAGAGGAAGAGAACAATGGGAAAGGTATAAGATTTCTTACTTAAACAATTCCATGAAGTTATAGAATGTGTCAAAAGAGGCCATGAAAAGGATGGCAAAGGAGAAAGTACGTTGGTGTGTTAATGGCACCAAGTTCGTCTAAGTCACATAAATACATATTTGCGCCCATATTCAACCATCAGAACAAACTCTTCCCAGTTACATCGTCACATAAATATATTTTAAAGAAGTCAGAAACAATACTAACACAAATATATACCCATTCAAGAGATTATCACATATTCAGAATATCCACTAAAACCGAAATTTTTCAAATTTAAAATCATTACAAGAAATGAGCTGTGTATGGTTGAGAGAGAGAGATGTTAGGGGAGAGAGGGGAGGCTAAGTCATAAGTGCGACAAAGGGGTGGACCCCTATGTTTGAATAGAAACAAAAGTGTGTTTGGTGATATCTACAATGTGATATTTTTGCTCGGAGGGAATACCCGTCTGGAGACGCAACTAATGTGATTGGGTTTTGGTTAGAGAGAGAAGTAAAAGACCAAATAGTAAAAAGAAGCCTAATCAATATTGGCACAAAAGTGATGGGCCCCCCATGGGCCCCCCTCCTTCACCTTGTACCTACTTAACTACGACCTTGTTGCCTCTTCATCCACTCTCACCATCACATGTATGCCTATATATCATCACGACGTAAATGTCATTAATTAATATATATAATAAATAGGGGAAGAGAAGATATGTAGATATGTGTATGTGGTTATGGTATTGTAATTTTGAAATGAGATAGGTTTTTTTCTGCCCCCAACTTCTGCCGACCTCTCTGATTTTTTTTTATATAAGAGAAGGCTGTAACTTAAAAATAAAATAAATTATATTATTGAGAAATTTAATTTTAAATATTTTGAGTCCACTAAGTCCTATAACGATGCAGGACACGCCTTAAATATAACAGATCTAGAGAAATCTTCATTCACAAAGGCATCCGCAATCTGGTTTGCTTTTATTGGAATAAACTACAGTTGTAATTCCTATTGTCTATACATGAAATCCTTAATCTACAGAACAATATTATTTTCTCCCAACATATCAATGAGGTACTTTACATCTTATTCAAGTATAACCCTCTTATATACTCTTTGTTTCAAACAGTTTGAAGCCCCTTTAGAATAGCCCATTCTTCTGCCTAAGCTGCACTACCAATTCTAATGAAATACGTGAACCCATATATCCACTTGTTTTGATGGTCTCTTATCACCCCACCACATCCAGTTCTATTATTGGACACTGTCATGCCTCCGTCCACATTAAGCTTAACCCACCCCATGGGCGGTATTTGCCAGTTCAGCTTATCTGTAAGGGACAATTGGTGTAAATTATCATTATCACTCACCTGCACATACTTTCTCCACACTTGCAAAATAACTAGCTCCAATTATTTCGGTCTTATAGCATCAGGGTTAACTACAATCATATCCCTCCATAGCCATAACTTTCAAATAGCTACTCTCCAGATAAGATCACAATTATCTCCCATATTTTCTAAATGTCTCTTTAGATTTAAAGTGAACCAATCAGTAAGAGATGTACCGAAAAAAGTTGAGCTATGTTGTGGAGCTAATAGCTTCAACTAAATACACCTTGCATCCATACATTGTAAAGTATCCCCATTTGCCATGCTACAGCTGGGGCACACAGCAGACGTAGATGACCACTTGTTTCTCTAAACATTGTGTGATAGCCTATTGTTGACATCTATCTACATAAACACTCTAATCCTCTTTGCACTTTGCCACTTCTAAATGGCTTTGTATACTGAACTCTGAGAAGTCAGCCTGATTTCCTCTAATAAATAATAGGCACTCCTTAAAGTAAAAGCCCTATTTGCATTTGCCTTCCAAGACATAAAATCTGGTCCAGCTTCAACTCTTGGCGGAAGTATCACGATTAGCCTCTGAAAAATATTAGTTGGAATAATGGTCGCTAATCTTTAGAAGTCCCGTGATTAACCTCTCTGCTTTTGTTTTGCTTTATGGTAACTTGGCCTCATATTGCTCTCTTCTTTTCTCCACCATTTATTTATTTAAATGTGCTTGATAGTCAAGTTCATTGAATTGCACGTCCATATGTGAACCTTCTCCTTTCATGTTCCCATTCAATTGTCTATATTGAATTATCTCCTCACCCCTCAGCATGTGTGTGACTCCTGTTTATTTAGAAACTAATTGTGGTTTGGGAGATTTCTAAATAAGTCTGTTTGTTTATGATTCCTAGGTTGATTTGCTTCATTTTATCAAGTAATCAACAATCACATACAACTTATCTGAACACATATATATACACAGTACACACTAATTAAATCCTAATACCTTACATCATTCTTCAACTTCCACTCTCACTGATGAACTGTTGCTGTGTAACTTGTTAATTAATAGGTCGTGTATGATATATAAATAGTTCGTGTCTTTGTCATAAGTTATATGGTTGGAATATAACTTTTGAAGATAACCTTATAAAATTTTTGGCCCATCATCAGCTCCAATATTCTATTTTTGAGGTGTAGTTTTCTCAAAAATTTGTTTATTACAATTTTTACTATGTATTTCCTCCCTATCCGTGCCGTTGAATGAACTCTCTCATCTCATATATACTTTAATAGTTTGAACGTCGCCCTCGTGTTAAATTTCAAGACATGATTGTCACATCAAAATAGGAAATAGTACATCGATCAGTAACAAGTCAAGAGGGCAAGACAAACAGTAGTGTCACGAAGAAATAAAAAGTAGAAAAAACAAGTGGAGGAGTCCGAAAATTTGAAGTGGATAAGACACAGGAAGCAAAAACCCTAAAAGCATTTTTGGAGGGGGTAGGTTGAGAGTAATGGAAACTTGAAGAAGGCGTAATAATATAGAGACAGCTTCCGCTTATCTTGGCTATCATAGGGCACGCAATCATGCATCCGCATGTGCCTCCATCTGCTCTCACACATGCTACCTTCACTTGTGTTCTCTCCATTCCATTTTCCTCCTTTCTCCCTTTTAATTCGCGCCTAATTAATATCCATCTATATGGCGCCGTCCTCTTTAATTACCGCACACTCACATGCATGCCTAATTATCCTTTTTATTATTCTTTCTTCAGTTTTCACTATTATTAACCGGGAAAAAGAGGAACCAATACCCCGTCTGGTCTATTTCGGAAATTAATATGGCTTTCAGTGGCTCCTCACGCGTGCTTCTATGCTCCTGCTTTAATCACCTTTATGTTTTTATTTGCCTCCCCCCCCCCCCCCCCTCTTTTCCCTTTTAAATCGTCTTTTTAACAGAGAGATATTCATATGGTTCTAATTTACTTCGGTCGGCCGGAGGAATTTAAATAGACAACGCTCGCTAGCTTGACAAAACATGCATATATATGCGAAAGGGTAGTTAAGGTCAACGACGATTGTTTGAAACTATTCATTGTTAGTAATTACAGTGACGGTTTTGATCTCACAATTATTTTGTAGGATCCCAAGACGGCCAGATTTCATTAACTTTTACCAACCACGAATCACACAAAGCCCTTGCCTACATCAAAAAAGTGAATGTTCTGGCATAATACTCTAATTGATTTAGCTACTCGTCACAATTAACCCGAGTCATCTTACCATTTCCTCCATTTGAATCTTGCATCACTTAACCAGAATAAAAGAGGCGCTTTAATTGATTAATTAATATTTTTTTTTTTGGCATTGGAAGGGAGGGGGGCCCACGTGCCGAGACCCTCTGCGAGTTAAAGAACTTATGCTAAATTTCTGCGATGTGGGATGAAAGGATGTTGTTTGGTTTGTTGTGGAGAGATGAGAATTTTGGAGTGTTCGGGGGAGGAGGGTGGTCCCCACTCCAACTGTAGGCGTGTCAGCCCCGGCTCTACCCTTCTCCGGGAGATTCGGTTTTTCTTTTATGGAGGAGGTGGGGCCCCACGGCTTTTTAATGAAGGAGTGTAATGCCACGAATATAGAGGGTCCCACCCCCTTCCTTCAAAGGTCAACCAGGCAACCAATTGCAAGGAGAGATGGGTCTCTAGGCAACCTCCCTTTCTCTTTAAATGCGGATTTATCTATGGGCTTCCCCTTGTCGGCTTCCTTTCTTTTCGACGTGTCCCCCCTCCATTACCCCCACCCGCTTTCTTTCTTTTTATTTTTATTTCCACTTTTCAAACTTATTGTACCCTCCATTGAAGTGAAGCTCAAGCAACATTTGAACCTCACCTTCATCGTGTTCCATTTATGGCCGTCGGATCATTCCCTCAACGCTTCTGATGCGTCGATGCGTTTGCCATGTCCAGCGACACCACGTAGGCTATCCTGTTTGCGATCGCGTCTGGATTTAGATGGTAAAGTGACGTAATACATACGCAACTGTTCCAAACGACAAAAACCCAATAATCGTTTTAAGTCTTTAAGCTACGCAGCTTGGGAACAATTGTTGTCAAACAATGTGCTCGTCGCATACAATTTAAAGAATGATCGAACCCGTGTATTTTGCCCTTGTCGATCTAACGTATTTGGCTTATGTCAGGCTCAATATTTTATTTATTTTTCTATTATTTTTGTCTTTATTTTGTGATTAATTTAATTATGTGGGTTATACTGGCTTGGTCAAATTAATCCATGGCAAGAAAAAATTTCAATCTTTACTTATTTATTTTTTGCATACCTTCACAGCTCTTCGTAGCATACAAGATAAAAATTCTAGTTTATATATATATATATATATATATATGTGTGTGTGTGTGTGTGTGTTGTGTGCTACGCCTACGCTCATGCAAAAGCACAACTCTCTGCAGATTTACTATATATTATATATCTTACGTTTTGTTATACTAGCGATATTGAAATTAATATTAACGGGTTCATATAATCTTTAAAAAAATTATATTTAAATTATATGCAAGGAATCTAATTATAAAAAAGTCTCATCAATTTATTAAACGACTATAAAATCTTACGAGACTTAGAATTAATTTTTTTAAAATTGTGAAATGATGAAACTACCACTCCTGAGAAAAAATAACTTGAATAATAGGAATAATAACTCTTAGAGTAAAAAATAACAATTATAAGTGAAAAAATAATAATTAAAATATTTTTTTAGGGGTAATTATATTATTTTTCAATTTGAAAAAAATAATCCTAAGTTCTATAAGACTTTCCAGTAGTTTGATATTTTTTGAGATTTTTCTATACAATTAGATTCTGGGAATTAAATGCAAATTTCTTTAATCTTTTTCCTGTATCTTATCCGTCAACTATTCCCCAATCCCAATTTTGTCTCGTTGCTGTATTGAACTACGCTTTTTTCAAATTTGGGACGTAAAGTATAATTGATTGTTCAGCCTTTCAACATGTGCTATAATTATAAGTTGCCAATATTCTTGAAATTCTAATGAATATTCCTTTTATTATCACGGGTGAAGTAAAATTTTATTGACCAAGGATGTAGAGAAATATGGGGATCGAAATGGCATAACCTTGCGTCTTCAGAGTCTCGTGTCATTTAACTAGTAAAATCTAAAACATGAATAATTTGACCTTCGATTTTTAAAAATTACTATACTTGTAATCAAGTAGGGCCATTTTGGCCTCGAGCGTTAGTTCGTTTTTTTCTTAAAATGAAAAAAAACCAGTATGTTGGATCCTTGAATGTCATTTTCAAAAATGAAAGTGTTAAGTACCATTATTCAAAGTGCTTAAGGGTCATTTTCGGAGGAAAGATTTTGGCAGGGCGAGAAAGAATAGCAACCTTTTGGGACATGATCGGGAAAAGACAAGTGAATATGAATGGCCACTGTCCCTTTCTGTTTGCCGTTTAGGACAATTCTCTCTAAACGAAGGGTTCCTCCTCCCTAAGCAAAATTAACACACTTACGCACACTTCCATTATATATATATATATAGAGATAGGGCAATGCATCAGCAAGATGTAAGCTACATCAAGAAAAACAGATAGAGAATGTGATTTGGGTCTAGGTCTTCTTGTTTGTTTTGTTTTATTAATTAATAGTGAGACCCACTGGAATTGCTAATTAACTAATACCAACTGCAGCTTGCCAGCTACCTTTCACATCTTGTCCCTTTTCAAGTCTCCCAAACACTTGCTAACCTAATCTTCTGTTTGGCCCGTACCTTCATTTTCAGTGACTACCCTCCTTGTTGCGCCTTCAAAATTGAGTTACAGTGGTCTCTTATATATGGCATCATATATATATATATATATATATATATATATATACACACGCATATGCATGAAGTAGAGATAAGGACATACGTACCCTTAACGTTATAAATTATTGATCGTTGCAGGACTCCATACAGGTACTTTCCGTATTTGGTGCTGCAACAAGGTCAACAACATATAATGTCGATCAAGCTATGTAGTATTTTAATTTATTGTGATCCATATGTCGTTTAATTAACCGGCCATCTAGAATTCACCGACACAACTTTTTAAAATTTTACCCATTTATATATCTAGCCAATCACTGTTTGACGGGAATTACCAAAATTAAATGGTAATTAATAGTTACTACATACATAATTATGAATAATAATCGCAATAATAAGGGAAGCATAATTGGGTCGTTGAAATCTGTAATTATATTGCGTCAACAAACATAGAGCAATTATATTTGCTTGAGGCTGGAACAGTGGTTGAAAGATTCCACTTAATCTTGGTGTTTCCCTTTCTCCTCAGTCTTTGCCTGCAGGCTATATATATTGGTGTACCTAACAGGGGGCCATATATATAAGTCACTCACATTCCAACCCTCAGCTGAAATATTGGATCATTATATATATCGTTATCATTAAATTATTAGTTTGATCTTGGGATGAATTATGTAAATACGTACTAGTTATTCCGAATAATTAGTAATTTCCAAAAGCATTTACTTACTTTATCCGGACCAGCCTACACGTTTGACCCTTCGTTTTCTTTTCCTCTTTTTCCTCTCTGACAGATAATAAGATAAGGACACATGTTTCATGTTTGGCAATTTAGATTCTCAAAGGCAACCCTAAAAATTAACCCATCACTTGGTCTAAGTTTAGACTATTAACATATTATAAAATTGGACTTCTTTGGGAAAAGGGGATTTAAAGAAAAATATATAGTGAAATAAAGAAGGACTTGACGGTTCTTTTTTAAGCTCTTTGTTTGTTTATATTTAATCGTTGTGATAGAGAAAGACAGGGATTGTGGACTACGGAGTTACAACAAAGGGATAAGATGGCGACGTTGGATATGTTATTCTAAGAAGCAGCTTAATTACGGGGAAGACTGAAATCTTCTCTTTATGAAAAGATAGAAAAGGAATTAATATCCGATTTTTTTAATTGTATAGTTATAGTTATTATTGAAGATTATAGGGCAGTAAGCCGTCCATGATGAAAAGATACTTGAGTGCTAAAATACTAATTAATGCGAGAGGGTCATTGTGAAAATAGATCTCTCCAAGTATCAGGAACTGAATAAACAAATTAAAAAGGTATATGAACTGTCGTCGCCGACACTGTGATCAACAGACCAAATTAAACAAGCGCGGCTCATGCGCTACCCCTTGTAAACAAATTGTGGGAAAGCTCAAATAAATACGCAAAAAAACTAATATTAAAATTGAATGTGCTCTCTTTTGCCTTTTGTTCTTTTATTTGATTCATGAGTTCCTATTCAGCATCTTGTATGGGATACATATCAAACTAGATAACAAGTTTGAGGCTTAGTGTTTCCAAAAGTATGGACGACTCTGAGTCTGAGAAGGTCTTATATATGCACGCACGTAGTTCATTTGTCTTCTCTACGTATATATCAAGATCTTGCCAGCTTTGCTATCTCTTTTCTGATGGTTTCTTTTTCTAATGATAATTAATATAGTTTATTGTTCAAATTCCGTATGAAATATGCCTACTTATAGTGAAATTCGATATGAAAAGGGAGTAGGAATGATCATATATCTTGGGTGAGAAAGCATTATAGGTAGCTTTAGTGGGTGTGTTTAGAACTTTGGATGGCTGGAAGGAGTTTGGTGTAAGAGCAATGTAGAAAAGAAGAGAATGTGTGCGACTGAGAAAGACGAGAAATTTGAGAGAGAGAGAGAGAGAAGGAGTGGTTGGGGCCAATGGGTGAAGTTACTGAAATAATAATAATGGAAAGGAGATTATATATGGGACCTGTCTAATGTTGCTTTTACGTACCATTGTGTTGTGTTGTTGTTAATCATGAGATTCCCATATTCATATATATCTTGCCCTAGTGGTATCCTACATGTCCTTCTCATTTTCCTTTATTCCAAGCTCCTTCATTTCATAGCACGCAGTACTTTCCCTCTCATCAGTTCCTTACAGCTTTTCTGCGATCAAAAGCAAAAGCATATATAAGGACTTGTGGGCGTGGACCAGACCACTACTTGGTCCTATAGTATGATTTCCATAGCCACAAAATTCTGGCCCAAGCCCCTCCCTACTACTAGCTAGCTGCTGCGACCCCTTTGGAACTTGAGGAGCAAAATTATACCATCTAGTATCCATTCAGCTATAGGCATTTTGATTTTTCACTGTGCTCTAAAAAGAGAGTAACTTTGGCAACAAATTTCGTTTCTCTATATGTATCTCTGTCATCTCCTAAAGCGATCCAACTTATATTTTGAGCTCATCTCTCTTTCTTGTGCTTTTGGGAATATAGGGGCTGCAATGATGAAATATCATTAAAGGTTCTATCTCTTTAGTGTAATCATTGCGTCTTTCCTCATTGCTCACTAAACGCAGTTTCATTCAAACAAGCAAAGGATCATCCCCTCTTATCCTATTTTCATGCTTCAGTTGCAAAGAAACTATTCTAAGTTTCCTCGCCAACATTTTTATATCATTACTTCGTTACTGATGATTAAATCGTGCATTTATTATCTTATGTTTATTTTACAATTTTAATTGACAAAAGTCCATTAATGTAGCAACAGGTTTACACCGTAGACTGATTGAGATAGGCAAGGGCTTCTTTTGCCTTCTAAACACAGCTATCGGTTATTGGGCCAGCGTACCACATGGGAGGCCCATTATTGGCCCGTGAAAGAAAATGTGAGACTCGCTCTTTTTTGGGTCTTAATCCACTACTTAATTGGCACTGACATTTCTTTTTTATTTTAACTTTAGAGAGACTTCGCCCTACCCTTAGATCGTGGTAAGTCCAACCCTTTTCTAAAAAATTATCTAAAAAAAAAATTTACGTTATGGTTACCCATCGTCCGTGGGTTCAACTGGCGAAGGGGTGCGACATGCGACCATTTAGAACCTGTTCGATCCCTAGGAAGTATCACTTTATTGTAGTTCCAGTCGTAGTGCTTGGAGAGGCATCCTAGCTCTTGGGTGTCTAGGTTTATGCCTGAGAATAATAGAAGGCTCGTCCTGCCCGACATTGGTATCGCCTAAAAGGAAGAGAAACTTTGCCCTACCCTTAGATCGTGAGTGAGCCCAGCCCCTTTCCAAAAATTTTTGTATAAAAAAAAAACTTTACGTTATGGTTTTATAAGAAAATTCATGGTAATTAAGCCTAAAAAATTGTTCTTAATAATTTCTATAAAGTCAATGAGATCAGATTATTCATATTATACTCACTTCAATAGGACATGAACTGAAATATTGTGGTGATGATTGGCATGTTGCTAACAACATTGTTGATTTAATTAGATCGTTTATTCCTTTGAGATATGAGCTTTCGAAAGTGGTTAAAAAACCTTGAGAATTATACTGTGGCGTTAATCATAAGATGCAAAAACGTGGTCTGACTCTGATATATGGTCATTTCATATTGCTCTTTTTTATAGTGTAAGGTTGACCTAATTATGCAGTTCATGATATTCTTTAAGGAAGTGATCTCCAACACGATCGAATGATCAAAGGGTTACCAGATCAGCATATAGCCGTTGCTTTCAGGCAACTAAAGTATCACTGATTCGGTCATACCAAACAATGTACGGAACTTTTGCCCTCCCAATACTGATTTCTTATGTCACAGCCCCTTTAAATTAACAAGACCAATGCACATATATAAGACTTTATTACACGTTAGATAAAGCCGACCAGATCATTTCTTATGAGACCATCAGCAGCTATCACTTTCATATTTCACACTGTATGCAAGTGATCGAGGAAAACTTTTTAATTGGTGAACGAACAACCTGCTTTCATTAGAGATAACAATTAATAATCAACGATTTGCAAGTTAAGAACGATAAATACAGAGATCCCTTGATTTGGAACTACTGCCACAACACCTTATTTGATCTGTGAATATAAGGCATTATTCAATTTCAGGAGATAATGATGTTAGGTATAAGGATATAATATATTGGGATGACGCGTGGGACGCTTACATAAAGATATAAGGCATTATATAAATATCGAGCCATCAATTTTAGGATATGATCAAATAGAAACACTGTATTGGGCGATCCCAGGACACGATGACAATATATATTAACTTATTTGTTTTATTGAATTTTATAATTTGCTTAATGGAGGTACCATTACTTATGTTTATTTGTCTTAACGACTGACAATCCCCATTAAGCCTGAGGCTCTTTTTGTATTGTGCTAATTAGGGTTAGTGACATACAAGCTGTAAAGCTCATTTATGTGCTAGTTAGTGCCTACAGCAGAAAGCACCCGTCAATTTAAGTATTATATATTTCTAAATTAAAAATTAAAATCACACTGACATGCATCCTTATGATAAATATTAATGAATTCCAGTGGTATGAGAAAGTCTGATTGAGTGACTGTTCAATAAATTATTCATGATGGTTACTAATTAGTATATGGAAATAAAAGAATGTCCACATCATTGAATTTCATATTTCTAAGAAGATAACATTGTATAAATGTAGATAGTAAAATCTATAACATCAGTTAGCTAGATCCCTGATAAATGGAGTCTCCTGATTGAGAGAGAAAAGGTAGTCTTAACGAGAAATTTATATTTTGATAGAGAGAAACACATATCAGGTTAATCCTATTTTAACTCTCTTAACCTCTGTAGATTATAAATAAAATATCTTCCATTAATTACTATATTAAGGCCACACGTTATGGTGACGCCGTTTTAGTATAAGTAATGAATTGATATCATCGTTCCGACTTAATGATCAAGAGCGACTTAGACATCTCTAGCTAGGTATCTTTTGTAAACATGTATATATTGATATATTCTTTCATCTGACGACCTAAGCATGTCCTCGACATTCAATAACTATTTTATTTCAGAGTTCTCGCTATAGCAACTCAATTATTTCTACGTACAATATTATAGAAGGCTGCATGTTAAGTGCTAATTTATCAAATTTTGTTGGCTGTTTGTTACGTACGGCAGAGCCTTGCGTATAAAAAATTCATTGATTGCAAGTCTGCAATATCATTATATTCCTGGGTCGGTGAACATTAATTAAGTCATATTTTGCTTTAATTTGTTACTGTTTTTAAGCTCAGAAATATGAAAAAGAGGGTTCACGAGGACTGTAAGCCACTCAAAGCGCAAACAACATATTATTAATTAACTAGTCCTACTTTATTCCACTAGAGTCATATTCTTTTGTTGGTTATGACCTAATTCAACCAAGTTACGTTCACTTAATTAATTTGATTATTCGGCATGTTAAAGAATATATCAATTTGGAATTATTAAGGGGGTGGCATGCATGCAAAGGTGTTCCCTTGAGCCGAAGAAATGAAATGTAACTCACTTGTGTCTCGGTCGTTTTCTCATTTGCAGGCCTGCTCTGGCCAATATGTTTTGATTCAAGAGTAGTACATATGTGCGTGTGTAAATGAAATAGAGAGAGGGAGGGAGAGAGAGAGCCGTACGCACAGATATGCATGCATGCATGCATGCATGCATGCATGCATGTATGTATGTATGTATGTATGTATGTATGTATGTATGTATGTATGTATGTATGTATGTATGTATGTATGTATGTATGTATGTATGTATGTATGTATGTATGTATGTATGTATGTATGTATGTATGTATGTATGTATGTATGTATGTATGTATGTATGTATGTATGTATGTATGTATGTATGTATGCCTACCACAATTAAGCTGTTTGCTGCCAATTATTTGATCTCCCCCGATATAACCAAATATTAGAAGGTGGAGGACAGAGATCCATACCGAGGATTCATAATAATTGTCAACCATGGCTAGTGCCTGAATTACTTTTTCAAAGTAATAGAATTACAACTTTTTACAGTGGGTATTATACAATTTTCTTTTCAAGGGTAATAGCGTACGGTCCAATCTTGTAAGAATATTTAGAACCGTAAGTGAATAGGGTAGATCATATAGTATAAAATCTTATAAACATAGGTAGAGGAAATAAAAAATAAGACTCAATATGAAGTCATTGTTAAATGTAATCTTTTAATTAATAGTTTATCTAAATATTTAGTTATTGATAGAATATTATAGTATTATGTGATTTATATAGATAACTCTACCTGGTGGGATAAAATATACTACTATGTTATTATAATATTTTATTTATTATAGCTCTAAAAGCGGAGATATTTGGTGGATGAATTTTGAGAGAGTCACGGGATTCTCTAATTATAATAATTTACTATCTCCTGCTCAACGCTATAAACATCAACTGATGCTCACCTGATAAAAGAAATTAAAAAAACGAATATTCTTATATTTGCATCACATGACCGAACTTTTGTATCCTATTTATATCCTTCAGAAGCAAATTCCGCCCCACTGCCTCAAGCCTCTCCATCAACTTCCCTTCTAACTAGCTAGCAAGCTCTTCTCTGGTTTGGTTAATTAGCCTTAACTAGAGCCATGGGGATTGAGTCAGGAACACAAGTGAAAGAAGGAGGTTGGTGGAGCTGCCTCAAGAATATGCCTCACAAGTCAAAGTCCAGTGTCATGAGCATGGTGGAGGGCATAAAGAAGACTGGAAAAGACGATCCAAGGAGAATCACTCACTCTCTAAAAGTAGGAATAGCTCTCACACTAGTCTCTCTCATATACTACTGGAGGCCTCTTTATGATGGCTTTGGTGTTGCAGGAATGTGGGCTGTTCTCACTGTCGTTGTAATCTTTGAGTTCACCGTAGGTAAGTTCATACGGATCAATGATCATAAATTAAAGTTCATGTATTTTTATTATATCACGGACAAATGTAATATATATGCTGCTCAGGTGCAACCTTGAGTAAAGGCATAAATAGAGGATGTGCAACATTAGTAGCAGGAGCTCTGGGATTTGGAAGCCAACACTTTGCTATTTTATTTGGAGAAAAAGGAGAGCCTGTGGTGCTCGGGACCCTTGTCTTCATTCTGGGTAAATAAATTATTGTGTTTGAAAGGAATAATTTTATGTGGCTTAGTTATAAATTGTTTGTTTTTTGTGAATATGCAGCGGCAGGCTCTACATTTTCGAGGTTTTTCCCAAAGATAAAGGCAAGATATGATTATGGGATGGTGATATTTATTTTGACATTCAGTATGGTGGCAGTATCAGGGTACAGAATAGAGAAACTCTTCGAGCTTGCTCATCAAAGGTTCTCAACCATTTTAATAGGAGGAGCCACATGCATGATGATATCCTTATTCGTTTGCCCAGTTTGGGCAGGCGAGGACCTTCACAAGTTGGTCTCTTCCAACGTTGAGAAGCTCGCTAATTACCTCGAAGGTACATATATATATATATATATATATATATATATATATACTGATATATAAAATTTATTTACTTCATATGAGATCTCGCTCGTGTTTCTAACTCTTGGTGTCATTAATTTTCAGGTTTCGAAGGTGAATACTTTCAGTGCTCAGAGGATAAAGCAAAACCTGAAAAATCAAAACTTGAAGGATATAAGAGTGTTCTGAACTCCAAAGCAACTGAAGAGTCGTTGGTGAGCATTATTAAAAAGTGTCTCTTTTCGAGATTTTGTTCAGCATTTTCATCACTTGATCTCAGGATCTTATTTTCCGCAATATCAACAGGCAAATCTGGCAAGGTGGGAACCAGGACATGGCCGATTTCGTTTTCGTCACCCTTGGAAACAATACCTCAAGATCGGAGCACTTTCTCGGAAATGTGCTTACAGGATGGAAGCTCTCAGTGGTTACCTTAGCTCTGAAATCCAAGTAATTAAAACCCCACTTCTCATAGTTTATACTTATAAATTAATCGCAATAGTTTGTAACCCACTTCTCATGCGCCAACATTTTTTAATATTATATGGTTTTTGGTCTCTGCAGGTGTGTTTAGAATTTAGTCGGAAAGTTCAAGAATCGTGCACGAAGATGACTTCTGAATCAAGCATCGCACTGAGATCATTATCTTTGTCCATTAAAACGATGAAAGAGCCTTGTGAAGTAAAACCCCACCTGGAGAGTTCTAAGGCCGCAGTTAAAGACCTGGAAATCGCAGTCCAAACTGCTTCCTTAGAGGACATGGACGTCTTAGCAATAGTTCCACTTGCCACGGTGGCATCCATTCTCGTAGAAATCACAAAGACAGTCGAGGAAATCTATGAAGCTGTCTCTGAACTCTCCAACTTGGCTCGTTTCGACAAAGTGGAGCCCAATGTCTCGCCGGAGAAGCCACACTTACTTCATCGAGGTGTCATCAATCCCGTCGTAGACGGTGGTGGTGCAGACGATCATATTGAAATTATTACCATCCAAGATTCCGACACTGCAGGGAAGGAACCAAAGGGTGCATCTTGTAAATAGATTGATTTTAATTCTACTTGTGATCTGTAAGTACTGATTTGAGAGGCTAGCTAGTAAGTGATCGATCGCTACTCAACAGTTTTTCTCCAGATTGAGTGTTAAAATGTAGTCTCTGACCTCATCTTTGGATAATATTGTTAAACTAGCAAAGCCTCTGAGCCACATTTGGTGCTTCTCTTTCATGACTTTGATATACCAGAATAACAACGAAAGAAAGTGCGCAAAAATGAAGAAGCCGAAACAGAGGTGACATGGGCATTTTGGTTTTCCTTGAATATGATTGAAAGCTTAAACTCTGAACTTTAATAAATTTAAACGTACATATGACGCTCAATATGTTTGTAAAATCTATACAAAAATAATGTAGTATCGATATACAATAGTGACTGACTAGACCCTAGAGTCAATCTTCAAGATTCTATAACTTTGGCAATTATGACCAAGAAATGCAGCTGTCTGATATTGAGACATAGCTTCGACAGCACAATTAGAAGAAGTCATATGCTCTATATATTGTTAGAAGGTTGAATTAATTAGGTGATTAATGTTAATCACTAGTGTCTAGATGACCCTAAAATTCTATATAAAGGGCTCTAGTATATAGGTTTGTGTGTGGGATAGTGAGATCCTCACCATAGTGAGACAGAGGGTAACTTATGTCTCTCTTCACAAAATCTCATAGGGTTATGGGATTAGTTAATTACCCTTGTGTAAGGGTAGATCAATTGTGAATCTTGTAATGAGTATGTTGCTCAATAGATAATGAAGATGATGATATTTTTTTCCAATTAATATTGTTAACATGGTATCAGAGCAGGTCATCTTTGGGTCAAAAATGTGGAAGCCCATGTCTGATTCTTGTTTCACCACCAGAAGTCAACAATTTTCTTTCTTGATTCGACGATGTCAGTTTCCGGTTTCTTGTGCTTTTCTGCCCTTAGCCACCACGACGCCGTCTCCATGGGATAACTTATTCCTTCTGCGCCATCGCACGATCATCTTTTTCTTTGTACATTACTACTGCCACTCAGCACTCCATCTACATCAAAGTTTATGGTCTCCTAGTGTAATTGATGTATGTGATTCCTGTTCTAACACTCGAGTTCGGTGGATCTCAAAAAGATCGTTGATTCTTCGATCTCAACCTTCTAAATCTTGAAGATTTCTTCAGAGTTAGTAACGATTCGTAGATCCTCTAATTCTTTGTGGCTCTAGTTCCTTTAAATCGAGTCTTTGGTGCACGAATTTCTTTTTCCTTACTCCACTGCGTGACTCTCTGGCCACTGGAAGAGGGTTTCAAGAAAGCCATAGTCAAAGCGAAAATATAGAGAGGAAGGCTTATTGCTACACTTGAAGCACTTGAGGAGATGAATGAAACTGAGAAATCACTAAAGTTATCAACACTTTACAAAGTTTCTTTGGCGCATCGCAAAGGTCCATGCAAATTCCTCCATTGTCAGAGGTTTCTGACGTGTCCGTTCATACTCCAGAAGATCTTTATGAGATGCCTGCGTTTGAGGCATTACAAAGTTCCGTTGGAGGCAATAAGTCGCACAATTCTTGGAATAACAATGCTCAGCCTTATCAAGAAGTTGGAGTATCTGGGTATATCACTTGAGAAGAGAAAGATCAATTATAAGCAATGAATTTTCATTGCTTTTCAGTGTGATGTACGTGGTTTGCAGAAGACAAAAGAGATGATCATAGATCCTTCTGATCTAGACAAATATTCTTTACATTTGATGGGGCAAGTTTAGTTGCAGTGCAATTTGTACCAGATAACATCATAGTCTGCGGTTGAATCAATTCGCAAGCAGTAATATGCTGTGTCAAAGAACCCATGGCATTGTTAGTGGATTATAATTGTAAAGGAGATGATGAATATGCAAGAGGTGAAGCAGCTGGAGATGGAAGTTGAACCTGAAAACTTAGACAAAGTAACTTGAGCATCCACATCTTCGGCTCTGTTCTGACCACCAAAATATTGGGCTGAAGAAATAGATTTAGCATTTGAGAACTTCCTCCTCGCTTCATCAGATTCTTCAACTTGCACTTTTGAGGAATTTGATCCATATTTCTTTGGAAAACCCCTATCCATTCCAAAATCTGCAAAGAAGCTTGATGACTTTGGCGGAGCCACATGACTAATTAGATGTGACCCTCCGGAGTTTGACTCAGAAGACTGGACATCATCAGCATACTCAAACCTAGATGTCAGGGGTGGCCCAGCAAGCAAACTGCTATTTGCTGAGGAAGACACTGAAGCAGGTGGTTCTTCCGGCTTCTGCTCATAGAGAGACTCACTTGGCTTTTTAGTAAACTTCCGGGCACCAAGGCCGGAAGAGAGAATATAAAACAAGAGCTTACAGATTCAGATAGAAAAAGTCTGCACATAGTCTTCATAGAGGATAATGGTTATGAAGAAATCATGTTGTATTGAATATCAAAATTGTATAGTTTAATTTACCTTACTCCTTTATATGTTGTGTTAGCAAGTTGAACACCTAGAGTTAAGGGTGTCAACTTGAGCGGGGGTGTTAGAAGGTTGAATTAATTAGGTGATTAGTGTTAATCACTAGTGTCTAGATGACCCTAAAATTCTATATAAAGGGCTCTAGTATATAGGTTTGTGTGTGGGATAGTGAGATCCTCACCATAGTGAGAAAGAGGGTAACTTAGGTCTCTCTTCACAAAATCTCATAGGGTTATGGGATTAGTTAATCACTCTTGTGTAAGGGTAGATCAATTGTGAATCTTGTAATGAGTATGTTGCTCAATAGATAATGAAGATGATGATGTTTTTCTCCAATTAATATTGTTAACACATATCCTCCACAGTAAGAATGGAATATTCAGCCAAAAGCAGCATTTGAGACTTTTATGACTTTCCCTGAGTATATACAATTGAAGTTCAATACCCAACAAAATAGCAGTGAGTTGAAACAAGAGAGTGGCGTACATATGCACCTAATTAAAAGACGAGTTATTTTGGTTTAATTTCATCCGTATATTTGATTAGTTTTATAGCTCGATCTTTATTTGTCTTTTACACATTCATGGCCAACTAAAATGGGTTTTGATTTGTTCCATGACTCCGTTTTGATCAAATCATTAAGATCAACATTTTGTTGCATAAATATGACATTTTTTCAGTCAGTATCCTTTTATCTGTATGGTGACAGAGAACAAGAATTTGAATTATGTAGGAGCAGAGAGAATCTGATAATTATATTCTTGCGAGAGAAAGAGGGACTTCATATATGCAATAGACACAATAAAGAGCAAGGCTAAACAATTTCATTGGTATATTAAAATAAACAGTGTCAAGAAAAGTAGTTGTATACTTCTGTCTTCCAATAACGGAGACAAACAGTGAGTGGCTATTATCCCATAGCTCAAGGCAAAGTCTTGTACTAAAAGCTGAACATTCGACAGCCACCAAATCAATAGGAACTCGGTTTAATAAATGGTAGAAAGGTTGTTTTTGCATCGAGCTACCAGAATTCAGAAGTCTCTAGAAAAATATGCCCATTGTTATCCTTAGCTTTACCTCGGTGTCTACAAACAATGTTCCTTTTCGGCCGCCTGAAGAGAAGTCCTTCACTTTTAATTTAGGATTAATTAGGAGAATATACAAGTTTTCAAGCATGGACTTTTTGATATTAAAGTCATGATCATCAGTTTGCCTCATTGTTCCTTTTTCACTCAAATGGATAAATTTGCATGCACTGAACATTTGATTTTATTCAGTACACATGCATGTTTTCAACAATAGTTTTCCTCAGTGGAAATATTATTCAAGTGCCTGTAACTATAGCCTCCCTCTATTTCCTCTCAAATTTTATGATTCCCCCAATACCTAACAATATATATATATATATATATTGTTAATGGTATAAGGAGGAACAGAAGTAAGCATGGGCTTAACCAGATTAATTACAAGTTGCAACTAAAAGACAGTACCTAGACACTGAACACCATGTTTTCAACCTTCGTCTTCAAACATTTACCTTGTCAGAGGGTTACCACTTACCAGTCACGAGGGTATTAATTAATACCGCGCGCACGAAATGGGAAGCAGGATGGCATGTAACGTCATAGTTTAAGGTAAAAATTATACCCAATCTGACGTATCATACATTGCAGATCAAAACTTTTCAGATATTTAATTCTTTTTATCGTTTAAAACGTTGTCTATACCTTGTGATGGCAACGAAAAAAAGTTGCCTACACCTTGACTCGGAAAGGAGAATTTACAAGCTCTTCTTCTGAGCTGCTTCTCTATTTTATGTTTCATCGCTTTTCTTCGCCATAACGGTCTCTCTCCATCTAATATATTTTACGTACGGTTCTCTTTAAATATCTAATGACCAAGCTCTCATTCAATTAAAAGACGCCTTAATCTTTCTCGGGAGATTGAACTGTATTTTGATCACATTCCTGTGTTTTCACGAACGAATAGTTACCTGATTTATATCTTCAAGACGGAGTAAATATTGTTATCCAGGACTACAGCAAACCCGATATCTTCTTTGAGGTATTCGTAAGGTTACATTCAATGACGAGGATCGATGGTTTATTTTAATCTTTAGCATCCTCAACACATTTTATGTTTGTTCCTTTTTCATCAAACCGATGCTTATTCATAGAACTTTACTCGTAGCTTATTCATAGCTTATTTACAAAGGGGGGGGGGGGGCATGTTACAAGGGAAAACTGAAATTTTGGCATTCCAGATGTGTTTGAAAAATAAGCTACATAAACTTAGGAGTGAGAGTATGAAAGGCTGCTAATCAGAACTAATTACAACAAACAACTATTATTAAAGTTAACACTACGAATTCAACCTGGTAAATCTATTTGCTATACTATTCAGTATTCACTGAGGCAAGAGATTGTCCTTGCAGTGCTGATTGTCATAGTCGTATCATATGTCCCAGAAACTGCTCCACTAACTACTAAATCTATTTACCAGCCATAGATAGGATTTTCTACCTGAGGGGGCAAGAGATGAAGGTCTTTACAGTGCTGCTTGTCATAGTCACGTGTACCAGGTATTGCTCCAGTACATAGCCTCAGGAATTCATTCCCAGTGAGGCAATAGTGAGCAAAAGCCAAGCCTCCATCCACTACTTCTGTCAGATTAGGCATGGATGCGGACCTTCCCACAACCTTTCCACCATCCTTCTCTCCTTTCAAGACTTTGTCAAGCTCAGAATATTCCATGAATCTTTGAGTAGCAGCTTCCCACGAAAGTTGATATCTTTGCTCAGGGGTAAGAGGGTGGGGTTCGTTGGCTAAAGCTTCTTTTACTTTTGCCACAAAATCTTTAGATGTCTTGTAACTCAAACAATTCGGGAATGACATAAAGAACTGATTTGATGGATGATCAGCACACACTACAAATTTTCCCATGGCAAGAGCCTCAGCTGTAGCTGTGCAGAGCACGTCACTAATACTAGGATTTATAAAGACTTTGTACCTTCAAGTAGGGAGGAATAGTGTCAAAGGGTTAACCAAATTAAATAAAAATGCAAGACCGTTGCTAGCATCTGGTTAATTTAAACAGTGTCCCGTCGGAGGAAGTCCAAGTATGAAGGCATGGAAGGAAGATGTAAACAGTTTCAACATTGCAGTCTCCATAACATGTAGTTAACTCTATGATGCAACTAAGTGCAGTTACTTTTCGAATTTAACTTACATACGGTTTATGATAATGCAAGGGTTCTTTCCGGTGAATATATTCTAACATTAAAAAAAAATCATTTCAATTTATCCTTACCCATGAAGAGAATCATCTGCATGGTCTCTTCCTTTCTGAAAGTTGAGATTTAAATCCAATAGTCTAGCTGCACTCTGAACTTCATGAGCGTCCTCTCCGTTTCCAAATACATCCAACTTGAGGCCATCAAGGTCACTCTTATGCTTTGCTAATAAATCTATCAATTCCTTATATCCCTTCGCCCACACCATCTTTCCCAAGAAATATGCTCCTTTTGTAAAGGCTTTCTGCCCAAGCTCCCTCTCTGCAGCAATCTTCTCCCCAATTTTCAGAAACTTGGGATTCACACCATGAACGTTACAAATTTCAGACTTGGGTAAATCCTGAGTGGCAGCTGAAAGACGAAGAACCTGGATAAAGATGAACAACTTACGTCCTTCTGTCTTGTTAAGTTCTCCAATAACAATCTAACTCCAGTGTGTATTAATAAAAAAAAACTACTTTTATTTTTTAATTATCACAAGTGCTAGCTCACATATTCAGGATAAAAATCATACCTTGTGGCAGTATGCTCTTGTCACCCAGTTGTTTATGTGTTTCACAAGGAATGATTGGAGGGCCCCATTTTTCTCTCTCTTAATGTATTCCAAGTAATTTGTGTGGACAATACCAACAACGTGGTTGAATTTGTCCGTCCAACGCTTACCATGATGGTACCAATTCAAATGTTCAGGCTCTTCCAGTATAGCGATGTCAGCTTCCTTAGATGGTATGAATTGAGAAGTGTCTCCAGCAGGTATAATACTACGTCTTGCTTTAGAAAACTAAACACAAGAAGGGCAAATATCTCAGAATTTACTTTAATTTAATTCGACACAATATAGCATATTGCCAACTTCATACAAGAATTACCTTCCCAGGATAAAAGGAAACTTTAAAGTCTGGCTTGAAACCAATCCTTTCCTCAAGCCAATTCCGTATATAAACTTCCTGCTCTTCTGGTGAACTAAAAGTGAGATTACTGGGATAAACTAGTTCTTGATCGGACTTACAAAGCCATGGAACCAGTAAAGTGACTTTTTGCTTTGCAGACTGTGATAGATATGCTGCTCGAAATAGAGGGTTCACAGCTGTTCCTGTCATCCAAGGAAGACTGGCAGTTGTAACTATTGCAACGTGTCTTTCAGTGCCTGATGAGTCATGCTTTGCATGTTCTGTCCAGAACCCACCATCATATCGGTGCCCTGTGCTCTGAAGGACACTTGCTATTCGCAAATCCAATTCATCATTTATATTTCCATTCCCAAGAGCAGAAGATTCTTCCCCAGATAGGGACTGCAGAAAAAGTTGGTTTTTGCGTTTGCTATACAAGCTTTCAACTATCTTGTCACATACCTCTGCAATCACATTTGAACAAAAACTCACAAAAGGATAAAGTGAAATCTACATTATATGAAAGAAACAGGAAACAGCTGATCTATACATAGTAAAGGAATACCACTTTCATTGAACATGTATAAAGCTGGATAAAACATGACAAATAATTCCCAGGTAAATTCTGTACCTCTTCTGACTCCAAGTTGATCCAAAAATGGCTCAGATTGCCTAACAAAACTGGCCAAAAGTTCAGGCACATCCAATGGTGGCACTTCCTGCAACAAATGTTAAAGGGAAAAATATTAAACATGGTACTTGATCTAAAGCATGGGCTCAGGTGCAGAAATACAAGAATCAATTTACAGGGAAGCTAATGCAGCATGCAAAATTATGTTTAACTGCAATGTATCCTTCATTTCCCATTTATAGTATTGATCAAAAGATTCACAATACACAGTGGTCATAACTTACAAAAGTTAGAGCCTTCCACTGACATAAACTTTTGTTTCTTTACACTGATGAAGTGGATAATATGTAGCAGGCAAGTTTGAAAAACCAAGGGAAACTAAAGAAATTTGACACAAACCTTTGACTCTTGAGGCTCCATGCACATTGATTTCTGCAAGAAATGAAGATATCACATCTTAGAATACAAGGATTTATAAAATTTATGCTCAAATGTGAAACGTGCATATACTCACTTTAAAATAATAACTACTACATATGAAGATTTAATAAAAGTTCGCCACACACATGAGCTTAACACCTAATTCCTTAACAGAATGCAAACACTGGTGCAACACATAAAATAGACAGCATTTATATCGTTGGTTGCAACTTAAATTGGGAAGAATCTATAGGCCCACCATTAAAAAAATGTCAAAGCAGAATGCTAATAGCATGTTGCTGCATCGTATAGATAAGCTTAGTTGCAGAATTAGGCCACAAGTCAGCACCAAAACTGACTTAAGGTAAAAATCGAGAAAGAGCAAAGCTGAGAGGCAAGAACACCAAGCTCAATCCAGTGGATATGTAAAATACCAATTAACTTCATTAAGGCTTCATTAAAGTATACACATCCATCCTAACAACCCAGTAAGTCTGGTCTTCAGACAGAATGACTTTTTCTTCTTAAAAGTCCCCTAGATAGTAGATACAATATACAACTCCACGCAAAATGTCCGAATGAAACTTTATCATTATGAATAACAAATAAAAATATGCATATGCATCCCACCAAAATGTGCACGCGCGCATACGTAGCTATAGAGTATACTTAACACATATCAAGTTAGGAAAATGAAATCCTTAAAACTGGTTCTAGAAAGCTTTATTTTCCCCTATAGGTGGCACTTGTCATGAGAGCATCAAATATCAAGTTATCTTTAACAAGAAAGCAACTAGTATGCAATTCAAGCTCAAAGTACCCATAGAAACACTGAACCACTTGCTTTTACCATGAAACTGCACAAACTAAACTATGTTATTGGGGGGAAGCAAGAAGAAACATACCAAGCCCGATTTCAGTTTCTCCACAAATTCGCCATTCTTGAATCCATCAAAAATCTCTACAGACGACCTCCGTTTTTCAAACTCTTTTAACGTTGTCTTCAAGGCTCGAATTGGCTCCCAATCCCTAGCGGACTGCCCTTCCCCATCCGCTTCATCCTCTCGTTTCCACTCCCCCCAGAACTCCCTAAAGTTCAATCTCCTAGCTCTCTTACCCCTATCAAAACCGAGAATTTCATCCCCATCCTCAACCTCGGATACAATTGCATCCTTTATCGCCGACAAGTCGATCCGAATCCTCGACCTGGGCCGCCACTTCTCGAGAACCTTCTTACTGAAATCGGGAGACGAATAGGCCCGTCGAAATTCGGACAGCTTGGGCTGCAACTTCTTTACAAAATCAATCTCGGTCTGCGGGGAAGCCCGTATGGCGGGAACGGAAAACGGGGAAGCCGAATTGAAGAAGTTCTCCAGCTCGCGGTCGAATGAGGTCGCAAGGTTCTTGAAGGTGTTGGCTCGGTCTCGCATCAATCGGAGATCGGCGTCTGCAGAGTCCCGAACCTCCCGCCAGCCCTTGGAGATGAAGGAAAGCGCGTTGGAAGAGGGGGAAGTTTGACTCTGGGTGGCCATGGCGGGACCTGAACTAGGAAGTAAGCAAGCAAGGAAAGAGCTTTTTGTGGTTCGTGTAGAGTTGAGAATTCAGAAGTCCAGAACAATAGGGCGAAATCGCTGGGAACGCGAGCAAGGCTTACTACGAGAAGAACAAAGAAGTGGAAGAAACGAGAATGGCCTATCAACGGTTGAGAATTTGAAGGGTGACCTGGATGAGAATCACATGAGGTGCTGATATGGTGGCGTTCTATTGGGTCGTGTGGTTTCGCGCTAAAGGGTATTTATATTCTTCTTAGGAGAATATGCTTGTTTTGTTTGGGGTATTCATATAGGGAAATAGGGTCGGGTCGGCTGTGTCGCCGCGGTCCATCGAGATTGAAATTTGTTGTCACTTGTCAGGCACCCAGAGTAATATTCTCTTACATAAGCATTATTTTATTTTATTTTTAAAAAAATTAGCCAGGACAAAAATTCAACTTCAACTTTGATTATTGCGTATAATTATTCATTTATAGGCTGCTTACTATGTAACTAGGGCGATCATCTACTAGCATAAACGCTATTTTAGTCACGTGATTAATAAAAATATAAAATTCAGCTTTGGAATCTTTTGTAGATTTGACTTGGGCAATTTTATTAAAAAAAATTATATCTATTAGGGGGGATGCGGGTCAATATGGACTAGGCACTAGTCAGTAACTTGAATTAAGCACCGTGTAATAATGCGTCCAAACGGGTGAACCGTAGGTGGAAGCGAGATGAGCAGAACACCTGACAACGAACAAGAACCAAGCACGTAAAGTACTTTGCGGGATGTAATTGGAAGCTAAGGAAGATATTTGAGGGACCAAGCAAGCAGCCCTCCCTCTCTCTCTCTGTGCTTCCCTGGCATGGACGAGTTGTTTGCTGCTGCTGCTGCCCCATTCCCTCTCTGTGGAGTACTGCCAATATGTGCCCATCATCCTTTGTCCATCTTGCCTATCTTGTATTCAATCTGCGGTTCCACAACACCTATCATCAACTTCTTTTGTTTTTTACCCATATGTGGGTTCAGCTGACATCCTACAAACGTGGCGTTTGATCGTTAAAAAATATTATTTTATTATAATTTTAATTATTATTTAAAAAAATATTTTAATTTTTAAATATTTAAATTTATGTATAAAAATAATTGACAACTTATTCTATCTAATATTAATATCTCTTAAAAAAAATTTATATTATTTTTATATTGTTGGTGAACTTAACTCATTTTTAAAAAAAAATTATAAAAAAATTTTCTTTTTCTTCACTGGACGTCTTAAACTTTTGGTAAGCGTCTAAGAAATAAAATTGATGGTCCATTTTTTTTTTATTGGTTGTCCACCCAGTTCACCGAAACTTTACTCCGACTATATCCGGATCCGACCCGTGTCGCGCAGCTAGCTATGGTGAATAAATCTCCCAACAAAATTTTTTTATATACGCTAAGGCTCAAACTCGAGACCTCGCTTAAACAATACTAAACCGCTTACCACTCAGACCAACCCCGATCCATTTTAAAGGAACAAAAATGGTCATGGGCCACTATAGACTTTAAACGTCTGACTTCATTAAAGCCCACTGACAAGAAATTTTGATTTGATGAGCCTTTATAACAAGTACCACTTTATTATAATTTTAATTATAACATTTAAAAAAATATTTTAATTTTTAAATATCTAAATTTATATATAAAAATAATTAACATCTCATTATATCCAATATTAATATCATCTAAGAGAAAAAAAAATTTATCTTACTATTAGATCGTGAGTGAACCCAATAGCTTTCTAAAAATTTCTTGTCCCAACAAAAAAAATTCAAAAACTTAGCGGGAAAGACCTATAGATTTTACTAAGCAAATCTTTGACTTCTCAAGGGTACGATAACCACAAAAGAATCGCTATAAATTAGTATAATCACATAATTGCCACTCCCCAGTTTTCTCTTGTAAGCATACAGGCGACGGCAAAGATTCAAAAATAGTTTACACGAAATGAAATGAAATATAATTGTGTCAGCCGATAGCAGAGCCAGTAAAGACACGTAGAGGTCACGTCAGCAAGTAAACTCTCGCTTCTACCTCAAACAAGCAAAACTGCATTTATACAGCCGTCATTTTCTGGGTTATTTGTCACCTGGGCATATTTACCTGCATTATCACAAACAACCAGCGTATTAATTTTGGTATCAGCGAGTGGTAAAAAGACAGAGATAATACTGATCATCATACCCCATACAACTTTCCCAGCAGGGGTGACCAGACCAAGTTCACTGACATTCACCTGAAATTCAAATTAACCAAGAAAATGAGTAACACTGTCATTCTCAGTTTCTCACAACACTTAAAATATCATTGCCCAGCAAAAGCAGATAATTAAACAAAATGGCAAGTGGGGATGTCACGAGACAGCTTAATCCCATATTGACTCCATTAGATTGAAAAGAAACTTCCAAGTAGATCAGGAGATTTACCTCAATGATAGTTCCCTTGGTCATGACACCAAGGGAGGTGTACATAGGACCATTTGGATTTTTCTTCACTCCAATTATCTCTAGATTGAAGGTACATTTCAGTTCTGGATGAGTCACGTGAGCTTTAGTAAACCGCAATCCCGTAGGACGAATGAAACGCTCGTATTTTGGAGGTTTTCTGGTAAAACCAGGCCCAACAAATGTAGCTTTTGTGACCATCCTCTTCCATTGCTTAGCTGCAAAATGGTAGGTTATAATATTTATCATGTGCATTTCTAGCAGGTGAATAAATCATTACATATCCCGTCTAATTTATTTTATTGAAAACGAAATGCAACGAAAGACCAAAGATCATGGACATAGACTGCATTCAGCAGCAACAGAATATCACAAAACCCAAGCTTGAGAATTAGTATATTATATTAGCCACAGCTTCAGTTTCAGTGATCAATCCAAAAAAAACAAAAGAAAAATAAATTAGCCACAGCCAAATGAAAGAACTTCAGGCAACTAAATCAAGTCAAGTAACAAATGGAGGTCACTTGGCTTCATCCATAATCAAGCTAATAAAGGAAAAGAACACTTTATCCACACACACACACACAGAGAACAAGGACTTGTTAAGCCAATGAAATTTGCATCAAGATAATGAGTATACAAATATGAAAAATACTATTACAGTTCAAAATAACGTCCTTATATTTACCCCTCAAAAAAATAACCTCTTTATGCCATTTTTAACGTATTGCACCAGTCAGCAACTGATACCATATGTTTCAAAGTTAGAAATTTATGCCAATTATTATCAACATAAACGACTAAATCATAAAGAGCCCAGCAAGGCATGTATATGACTTACTCTTTCTTTTGCCAGACCTGACCACTTTGAACATCTCATCTTCAGCCACTGGACGCACCTAAACCAAAAAAGAAACACTTAATTAGTTATTAGTTGCAATTAAAGTCCCTTATCCCCAACACACACTCAAACAAGTTACAAAACGCATGGCCTTAGAAGCAAAATAAAAAAGCAATCGTTTTACATTTTGGAGCAGAAAATTGAGTATAATCTTACCTTAGGTAGAGGAACATCCCACTTCCCAGCCTTTTCCTTCCTTTTTTGCTTAATAGTGTTGCTAAGAACCTAATTTTTTTTATCATTAAAGAAAGTGTTAGTTCACTTTACATAGAATTTAGAGGAATCAAATCAATCTTTTTGATACAGAATGAGGCAAGTGAGACAAACTTTTGCTCTGGTTGTATTCTCACGATCAAGAAGATATGCAGGGACAGCTCCATCGTGAACATCATCATCAACCTTGCGCCTGGATGTTGACTCTTCGTGCATGGCCAAACTGTTGATCAATGATGGTAAATTTATCTCTTAGGAAGTTGAAAATAGTGAGGAAAATGGTGAAATAGAACTATACTGACAGTCTAAAATTAACCAACTATTCTGAAATAATCACAGCATTCAAGAACTAACTAATACATCAACCACAACTTGTTCTAGTATCCACACACCACACGCATGGCATATCATCTATGAAAACGCTACAGGACCCATCTCTTATAAGCTATGACCTATAACAAAGCATGAATTTTCAAATATTCATACAGGTCATATTCAAATGTTTATAATTAAGTTTCCAATTACTTGTGAAATTATGGTGTTTACATAGTAAACCGCAATACTCTTTCCTTCACTATTCCTTCCAATTACCAAACAAACCCGAAAAAATCCCAACAGAATTTTAAAAAAACAAGTAAGTCACAATGAAGGAGGAGGGGGGTTGGAAGAGGGGAGAAGAGAAAAGCAGCATTCAGCCATGAAGCAACACTTATAACCAAAATAATAGAATTATGAGGATAAAGACACGTTTGTTTGATCATTGCAAATTATAAACACAATTAAACGTTGACTGACATCATTTCAATCAGCTCGGCATCATATTTGAAACTAATCTGAAAAAGCATGATTTAAGAGTGAAAACTTAATCAACTCGAAGTAATGACTCACGTCTTCTTCATCTGAGCCTTTTCGGCATAATTTTTCTTGGCAATCATCTTGCCCTTGATACCCAGAGCCTGTTCCACTCGAATTAACAGAAGGCAGTTAGAATAATGGAGACACGACTAAAGCAGGTAAAAACGGAAGTAATTGAAATCTTAAAGAGAGAATGGGGGAAAGAATGCGACCTTCTGAGATATGGCAGAGCGCTTATGAACCTCACGAGCCTCCTTCTTGCGCTTGCGCTCGAAGTGATCAAGACGATAGCCATGACGCTTTCTATGGAGTTCGATGTAATCCCCTTGCGGCTATAATACAGAGAAGAGAAAGAACGGAACAGGGAAAATAGAATCAGTACACGCATGAGATATTCTAGCCATGAAGGCTGCATGATGGAACCGGAGAACAAACCATGGTGACGGCGGCGAATTCGTCAGTTCAGACTTCGGACCAAGACGAGGGTCGGCAATAGTTATTCGGAGCTTCGTTTGTGCGCAGATGCATAAACCCCAGTTTTTTGTGGGGATCGAATTTCTTAGGGTTTTGTATGTCAACTAGATATGAGCACAATAATTGTTGGGCTGAACAGTTTGTCCCATCAAATTCGGATCGAAGCTTGATGATACCGAAATTATTGGGCCAAATTGAAAGTGGGGGAAACCCCCGGGGGGCCCTATCTGATTACTTTTGGGCCGTTTTCACCATTAATAGGCTATGCCACTCTTGTTTGGAGGAGGGCTTATTCAATGTAAACATTTTTAGTAACTAAATTATACGTGTCATAGATGGAAGTTAGATTTATAAAAAAATTAGTCCTTCACAACATAATAAATTAATATTTAAATTTTTATTAAAAAATATACTTATATTTAATATTTGATAATATCTTAAATATAATTGAAGATATTTATACCAGCACACAAAAAAGGTGTACAAGTCATACAGAGGGAGAAAGAGAGGTGTGTATTATAGAATAAGGGCTTGCATGGGATTGCATTTGAGCCATACTTCTAGACTTGAAAAGTACAGCGGATCAAATTTTAAGTGTTCAGTATATTTAACTAACTTTTATTTTATCTTTAAATCGTGGATGAGTCTATTATTTTTTTTTAAATTTATGTAAAAAGAAATTGATTTTGACTTTTTGTTTATATTTAAATATTTTAAAATCATCTTAAATAATTTTTTTTAATCAAAGTCCATCAAATAACGGAAAGGAAAGGTACTAAATCTAAATGGTACTGTAGATATGTACTTATGTATGTCAGTATGATGACCGCATGACAGCCTAGCCCTGCCTGCTGATAATAGGCATGAAAGGTAAGTGGCCCCAAGTCACACCAATCATACCATCCGTACCCCCGCTCTTATTGCTCCACGGTTGTTTCCTCCATCTCCGTTATCCGCTTCCCTTCCCTCTTATCATTGTAGTCGAGAGGGACCTAATGTGAACCCTCCACTGTACGGGACATAATAACCATCTTGTTTTGTCATCTCAAACACACACATATTTAATCTTCACACTGTACCATTTTCAAAAGGCTACGAATAGGTATGATCGATTTTGGTTTCCGCGGAATCAATTTTCCACCCAACAAAGGGTACACATAAAAGAGTGCTACCATATGGCTGGGTCAAATTAAATGCCCTTGGCCCATTTTCAAGGACTCTACTTTTGACTGGAAAAATTGGTAGTAATTAAAGCCAATACTTTCGGCTCCTACATCACACATTGCTAGTAAAAACCATTGAAAAAGTTGTGGGCGTATTTGGGACGGCGAGGTAATCTAGATTGGTGGCGGTTGCCCGTCATATATATATATATATATATATATACATAAATATATATATAAGGCCTAGATAAAATTAAAAAAAAAACTTATAAAAAAAAGGGTTTATAGATAACTTATGAAAAAGGGCGTTTAACAAAGAGTTTATAAAAAAATATTTTTAATGAATAAGTATTTAGATAATTTTTTTAGAATGACTTTTTATATTAGTAAATTATTAAAAAAAATATGATTTGATTAAAACTAATAGAGATGAGAGAGGTAGAGAAAAGATAAGAGAGATGAGAGAGAGTAGAAAAAAGAGAGAAAAGAAGATAGATGAGAGGGGAGAGAGGTAGAGATGAGAGAAAAGAGAGATTATAAAAAAAAATAAAAATAAAATAATAATTAAATAGTATTTATTTAAAAAATAAATAAACTAAAATTTTATCAACAAATATTTCTAAAATCAGAGCTGACCTAAACAGGCCTATAAATGATGCATATATTCTAAAGCTCTTTTTCAGACATCGCAATCTACCTGATATCTTGTTATATCTTTGATCCTCCGAAATTAAAGCTAAAAAGCTTAATTAATGAATAAAAACTTATACAAAAGGTACAATAAAAGCTAAAAATGGGCCTTCAACTTTTGACTAATTGAACCTGTAAAACAAAGTTTTTTTTAACAACAGAGTTAGTCCGTGTAGTAAACGGTTCAATATCGTTTAAGCGAGGTCTCAAGTTTGAGTCTTGGCGTACGTAGAAAATCTCTATTAAAAAGCTCACCTACTATAGCCAAATACGCGACGTGGGTCGAATCTAAATATAATCAAAATAAAACTCCAATAAATTAGGTGGGTAACAAAAAAAATATATTTTTTTTAAACGATGGATTCATCACACTAGAAACAAAAAGCATAGAATAAGGATATGGGGCCCGACTTTGTCTGTGGTATGTGCCTTCCTCCAAAACCAGCTTTGAATCATTTCACTGTTCCCACTCATGACTGGTTGTCTGTGCCCACCTCTCCCCTTTAAATTATTTAATTATATGCCTCTTCAATTTTGTGATTTTTTTTTCTACTCAATTTATTAGAATTTTACCTCGTAAATATTACGATCCGACCCGTATCGCGCACTTGACTATGGTGGGTGAATCTTTCAACATAAATTTTATACATGCGTTAAGGCTCAAATTTAAGACTTCGTTTAAATGATACTGAGTTACTTATCACTCGGATTAACCCTATTAATAATTTTGTGAAATTAAACAAATACGCTAAGGCCCGTGTATAGACGTACCCCACAACTTCTGGCATGTTTGTTTGTTGGGCCCTAATCATTCTATTCTATACGCCCATGGCCATAGAATGTGGATTAATTATCCCATGAATAACAAACATCTATTTACTTTTAACACAAGAGCTAGTTTTATTTTTTAATAAATTAAATAAATTATTAATTATAACTAATATTATAAGTAGTTGACTATTTTTAGATTAAATAGTATATAATATAAATTTTTCTTTAGAAATTAAATTTGATCATAATTAATTGATTAATTTAGTTTATTTAATCTACTAAAAATAATCAATCATCTCTTATATTAAGGATTGAAGGGAGTAGTATTTTTAAAATATCTTTCTCATAAATGACTATGAAGTCATAAGAAAAATAACTAATCACTCTAAACTTCAATGATAACTGGGGAGCATGTAATAACGGGTTTTAATACAGAAAATGATAACAAGTTTATATTACGCATTTATCATTAGAACTTTTTAGTGATTAAGTTTATTCTTTAGAATCTCATAGTCATTCCCCTATCTTTTTCTTCTTCTATTTTTCATATTTCGTGGAGGGTATCCATATCCTTTCGATGCTTATAATGTAAAGAATTTTTATATTTATCAATAAATAAATTTTTAAATATTTAAATTTATATAATGAGATCGTTTAACATATCAACTAATAGATTGTTGGTAGTTTCTTATTCATAACAACCAACCATTTTTTGTAATCAATCTCAGAAATTAAAAATAATAAAATTAAATGACGCGACAGTTTATCCCAAGGGTTCGCTCCTTGATGATAACATCAATTAGAGGCAGTCACTCTCTTCACCATCCAACTCTACTGTAACCTATATTTTTAGCTGGTCATTAAAAAGGCATATATAGCCAATTAATGTTTTATTATTATGGCACTGTAAATCATTTATAGATAAAATATGATGATGCCGTCTTTAGCTAATTTTCTATGCAATACTATAATGATAAAACTGGACAAAACTGGATACGTGCATGCACGGAAATGATGGTGGTGGTAAGGCCAATTCAGCCTCCGACATAAATATATTCGTTAGAAGTTCGAAGTCCCCCTGTGATCTCGTTTTCAACCACTCATGCAACATCGCGTTTCCTCACATTCACTATTAATTGATTAAACAAAACATAAACGAGAGCAGCTAGATTGCAATAATCTATGTTGCTCTTGCTTCAACTGTGGAAAATGACAGCTTCAAATTATTATCATCTAATTAATACATGATATCCCAAAGTTAAATCTCGCATATGTTCTCTCTATCACTGTTCGCTAGTGCTTCGAGAACATTAATCCTTTTCTCTTCGTCGAACGTACGAGAAAATTAATCTCAAATGTTATCCCAACATCACAACATGTTCTTGATCGTGTCGTGTACTTCACTCTAGATCATGTTATTAGCCTTATCGAGTCTTTTGGGATATGATAACTGTTTAAGCATATTTCCATTTGTAGTCGTGAAGATAAGATTTCTCCGCAGAGACTTTTACTCGGAAGAAACATGGTGAGATGAATATTATAAACACTGCAATCTGTCTCTGTATTACTCAGTATATTGAAATATGATTCAGTTTATAGAAAATCCTAAATTGCAGAGATAAGCATAATTCTGGAATGAAAATGACAGCAATAGTGTAAATAACAGAATCGTAATAAGTAATTTCAGAGGGAACGATAGCAATGATCAGGGAGAAGATTGTACTGAAATCATCCTTGCCTCCCCTGGTCCTTCGCCTCCTTCTTATCTTTCTCCATTGCTTGCATTTTCCATGTGGTCCTGCGGAGACGGTTACTCCTACGTGGCTGTGCATCCTTCTCTTCCAGAATATTCATTTCCTTGCTTGGGTCATCTGTATTATGGGCCATCTCACCCCTATTCCCTGGCTCATTCATGACACATGGATTCCAGCTGTTAAACTATATGTATGTTAATTAATTCTCACTTTAACCGGTATGATTTTTCTTCAATGGGATAGTTAAACCAGTTTTTGAATTCATATAGTCAAATTTTGGTGTTTTAGAAAAAATTACCAAATAGTGCCGAAACTTGGCAACCGCTTCAGTTAATGCATGAAGTTCCCTTACATAAGCGGACTTTGCTTGCATCCTAGAAGACATTTCTTTGAGTAATATGCAATAGGATGATTCTGTTGACTAATAACAGCCCCTATCCCAGAACCTGATGCATCTACCTCAATGATAAAAGGCTGTGAGAAATCTGGCAATGATAACACAGGTGCAGTAGTTAGAGCTGCCTTCAGATTCTGAAAAGCAACTTGAGCACTAGCAGACCAAATAAAAGCATCTTTCTGTAATAGATCAGTTAGAGGTGCAGCAAGAGTAGCATAATGTCGAATGAAACGCCGATAGTAACCAGTTAAGCCCAAAAACCCTCTGAGATGTGAAACAGAAATAGGAATTGGCCATTGTTGAACTGCTGCTATTTTGCCTGGATCCATTTCCACACCCTCCGCTGTGACAATATGCCCCAAATATTCAATTCTGTCACATGCAAAGGAACATTTAGATAACTTAGCAAATAGCTGATTTGTAGCCAAACATTCTAAAACCTGTTTCAAGTGAGATAAATGCATCTGCCAATCCACACTGTACACTAGAATATCATCAAAGAAAACAAGTGCAAAGCGACGAAGGAACGGTAGAAAGATGTCATTCATCAATGCCTGAAAAGTAGCTGGAGCATTGGAAAGGCCAAAAGGCATAACTAGCCATTCGTACAACCCATGATGAGTTTGAAAAGCAGTTTTATGGTGATCTTCTGGCTTGACAAGAATCTGATGATATCCAGAACGAAGATCCAATTTGGAAAAGAACCTTGCCCCCTTTAATTCATCAAGTAATTCATCCACTGTAGGCATAGGATATGAATCCTTAATAGTAATAGCATTGAGAGCTCTATAATCAGTACAAAATCGCCATGTACCATCTTTTTTCCGAACTAACAAAACAGGAGCAGAAAAAGAACTATTACTGGGTTGAATAATACCCTACTCCAACATCTCGTTAACCATGTTCTCAATAATAGATTTCTGACTGAAAGGGTAGCGATAAGGCCTAACTTTAACTGGCTCAACACCCTCCTTAAGTGGAATTGCATGGTCATGCGAGCGACTTGGTGGTAAACCCCGAGGAGATGTGAACACCACTTCATACTACTGCAATAAATCACGCAAATCAGAGGGTAATGTCTCTGAGAAAGAGACCATATCACTATCATTAGATGAAACCCAAATTAGAGTCAATAACTCTTGTACTGCATCAGTTGCCTGCATTCGCTTCAGATGGTGATAGTGGAATGGTTCTGGACTAGGGCATTGATCCCCGACAAGTGTAATAAAAACATTATTCAAATAAAATTTGATAGTAGCACAACTATAATCAGCTATATGAGCACCCAATATAGCCAACCAAGAAGAACCCATAATCAAATCGGACCCAGCAATTGGTAAAACAAAAGCAGACAGCACAATATTATGACCTTGAATATTAACAGTCATGTCTTTAACAATTCCTTCCCCACGCATATACTCCCCATTGCCCACCATTACTCTATCTGTAGAAGATAATAAAGGCAATTTAAGATGAGCCACAATGCGAGGATGAATAAAATTATCGGAACTACCTCCATCCAACAAAATCTGCACTGTAGTGCCCTTAATTGATCCCGTAAAACGAATAGTGGAACGATGAGAAGAACCATGAAAAGCATGAAATGATACATGAGGTACTACATCTGACTCCACTGGCGGTGTTTCTATGGCCTGAACTGAATCCCCAATCGGCAGTACTGGATCTGGGTAAGCGTTATCATCATCCACTTGAATCAGCAAAAATTGACGATTAGGACACTTGTGATTCCAAGTAAACTTCTCATCACAGTTGTAACAAAGTCCCTTCTCCCTCCGTATTTGCATTTCTGCTGCAGAGAGCTTCTTAATGGGTGGTGACGGTTTCGTCGTAGGTTTAGGTAACAGCCCAGAAGTTGAAGGAGAATTCGACGCGGAGAAAGAGGGCACACCAGAATATGTTTTGGATGCAATAGACCGGCTGGACACAAAGCTGGGCTTGTTTGACGGCCCACGTACCATGGAGCGCTCATCAAAGAGACGTGCTAACGAAGCGGCCCGAGAAAGAGTGCAAGGTTCTTGAGCTAAAACCTCAGTAAATAGCTCTGGCTTAAGCCCACTCAAAAAACAATCACGGAGAGCGTCTTCTGACAGACCATCAACGCCGTTAGCAGTGGCCATGAACAAGGTGTGATACTCTGCCACTGATCCAGTTTGTAGCAACTTAAAAAGTTTAATGCGGGGATTGTCAAAAAGGGACGACCCAAACTGCTTCTCAATGGCCAACGCTAACGCACACCAAGAAGCAATCTGATTTGTTTTCTGCAACAACTGAAACCAAGGAACAACAGAACCATCAAAATGCACCGAAGCTACCGTAATACGTTGGTCATCCGGAATTTGATAGAAAGAAAAATATTGCTCAGCGCGGAACAACCAACTCATAGTATCGGACCCATCAAAACGAGGCAAATCGAGTTTAATCTGTCTACCAATTGACGAAAAACCAGTAGGAGATACAGGCGCATTCACTGGTATTCCAGATGATCCCAGACCCTGACCGTGATTCTGCTTCAACGTCTCTAAACCACGAATCATTGTGTCCACAGAACGGGATAATGTAGCTAACGAATGATCAAAACTCTCCAACTTGTTGTTGTTGGCCGCTAACAAATTCTCAAACTCTGACAGCTTAGTCGATTGAGCTCGTTCTGAAGCTGCCAAAGCTTCTGCTAAACTACGTATCTCCGCATTCATGGTCTGCAAACGCGTGTTCTCAGCCATTCAACTACTGGAATGAAAGCACCAAATGAGATGAATATTATAAACACTGCAATCTGTCTCTGTATTACTCAGTATATTGAAATATGATTCAGTTTACAGAAAATCCTAAATTGCAGAGATAAGCATAATTCTGGAATGAAAATGACAGCAATAGTGTAAATAACAGAATCGTAATAAGTAATTTCAGAGGGAACGATAGCAATGATCAGGGAGAAGATTGTACTGAAATCATCCTTGCCTCCCCTGGTCCTTCGCCTCCTTCTTATCTTTCTCCATTGCTTGCATTTTCCATGTGGTCCTGCGGAGACGGTTACTCCTACGTGGCTGTGCATCCTTCTCTTCCAGAATATTCATTTCCTTGCTTGGGTCATCTGTATTATGGGCCATCTCACCCCTATTCCCTGGCCCATTCATGACACATGGATTCTAGCTGTTAAACTATATGTATGTTAATTAATTCTCACTTTAACCGGTATGATTTTTCTTCAATGGGATAGTTAAACCAGTTTTTGAATTCATATAGTCAAATTTTGGTGTTTTAGAAAAAATTACCGAATCCTCTTTGTTAGATTGCATTATCAAGAAGACGGACGAAACCATTTTTAACATCGTCTCTTATAATATAAAATCGGGAAAGAATAATTAATTTTATGAAACTTGCGCCTTATTGTTCTTACCAGACAAAACAAGTTAAAGCAGAGCTTTCAATCTAGCTGGAGCACATGATATAACTTATAAGCATTAGCAAATTCTCAACCCCCTAATGATTTCTTGTCTAAATCTACGTGCATATTTATTTAATTTAGTATCAGGAGAAATTAAAATCAGGGCATAGTTGATTTCAGAAAACACCGAGAAATGAATACATCCAATATATACTACTATAAAACAGCAAAAATTAGGTCTTTCCACACGATTCTTAGCAAGTAGAAAAGGGCCTAGTCGGTGTTCTGTGATCTCATCACAGGGATTTGACTATGGAGTTTTGACTTTGATTTACTGGGTGGCATGCATACGGCTGATCAGTAGAAATTTCACTATAATTGGACTAATATTATTTGGCATGTGAATATGCATGTGGAATAATTGGAGTTTGGATGAATGGATATGCTTGGCTGTTCGCTGTTCACCATAAAAGATTGCACGTGACCATGTGGCTATGATCATTTGACTCTTCGCCAATAAATTAAACAAGATTATTTAGAAAAATAATTAAGATGGTAATCTTGGTATGATCTGGATCGACGACGAGTGAAGTGTAGAGATTCCAAAGCACCTAATTCTGTCGTACATGTGAAGTGTGTTGGCGTGTCACGATTTCTTGATTCAGTATTTTGCAAAATAGTCACGAATAATGGTGTTACTGTTACATAATACTTACTCCTTAATCATATTCAAACAAGGGACTTTTGAAGTTGGTTATATCAAAATACGTTAAAAAAGCAGTTCCTATATCCTGCGAAAGCGAAACTTTGTTCTTAATTATCTGTTCTGTGAAATTAATCACCGCATTCCCGATTTTGCCGCGAGGCTTTTAATTTGCGTTTCATCAATGGTTGCTAATTAAAGCGATACGTCGTCACGACTCTTGTAAGATATTGGATTTCTAACTTATTTGACGATATGCCGTGGGTAAAATAAAAACATCATCGAAGCTCTACAACATGAAGAAGAAAAGGTAACCGATCATAAGCTTTTGACGGCAGGTCGTTTTGCGCTGGGTCCTCTCCTCTGACCACCTTTTTCATAGGGGATTTTTTTTCGGGGGGCCAAATTTACAGGAAAGAGATCCTAACACTAATACCAAAGAAAAAATGAGTTAGCGGAGCTTTACCGTGATTTAAAAAAGCCTTTTAAGCCAATTTTGGAGTTTGTGTGGATACATTAGCGGTAAAAAATTCCAAGAACACTTTTAGAAGGCAAGAGTCTGGTTAATTTTATAAAAAAAAAAAAAAAGAGTCTGGTTAATTTTTATTAGACCTCATAGTTAAATAATTATTGAATTGTTTTACTTTATTCTATGCAACAGGCTTACATATGTTAATTTTCTAGTGGTCATGGTTTATAAAACATGGTGGCGTGTCCCTTTGGGGACATCCGGACAAGGCTGCGTTTGGCAATCTTCGATGCAACGTGGCGCTTAAGCGGTCGTTGACAAAATGAAGGGCGTGATTTTGGGCGAGCTGGACTGCGAAATGGACAAGCGAATCCAGAATATGGATGAGGCGGATAAACGGATCTGAGCTCCCTAGTCTCAGAAGAACAAACTAGACCTTGCAGTCTTTCTTTAAAAAAAAAAAAAAAAAGTTGATCGCAGTTCTAAATTGTTTCTCTCGCTTCGCATCTGAAATCTGCGTTTTCCTCCTGCATTTCTTGGCCAGCTTTGAGCAGATGGTATAGTTGAATGAAGCAGAAGCATTCCGTCATTCACTTATGAGTCAGTGTTTTAGATGAACCGCGTAGCTCCCGCCATGGATGAGTGTTTCCTGAAGCTTGTTTCAGCACTCATTCTCTCGCTTGCTGTAGTGGGTTTTAGTGCCACTGATCCGAATGACGTGAAGATTCTCAACCAATTCAGGAAAGGCTTGGACAACCCGGAGCTTCTGCCGTGGCCTGAAGATGGTGGAGACCCATGCGGGAGCCCTCCTTGGAAGTACATCTTCTGCAAGGGAAATAGAGTTTCCCAGATTCAGGCTAAGAACTTGAACCTGAGTGGTCCTCTGCCTCAGAATTTCAATCAGCTCTCCATGCTAGAAAACATTGGTCTCCAGAACAATAAATTCAACGGGCCGTTACCGTCTTTCAGTGGATTATCCAATTTGAGATATGCATACTTGGACTACAATGACTTCGATTCCATTCCCGCTGATTTCTTTGATGGGCTCGTGAGTCTAGAAGCTCTGGCATTGGATGATAATAATTTTAATGCCAGCACTGGATGGCAATTCCCCCCTCAGATGCAAGATTCATCACAGTTAACCAATCTTTCCTGTATGAGTTGCAACTTAGCCGGTCCATTGCCGAGTTTTCTGGGGAATTTGTCTTCTTTGTCTATCCTGAAACTTTCACGCAACAATTTAACTGGTGAAATTCCGGCGACTTTAAGTGGCTCCATTTTGCAGGTTCTATGGTTGAACGATCAGCAGGATGGCGGTCTCACTGGTTCTATTGATGTGGTGGCAACCATGACTTCGCTTACGAGTGTGTGGCTTCATGGAAATCACTTCACGGGGACGATTCCTAAGAACATTGGGGATTTAAGTTCTCTCAAGGATCTCGATCTCAATTATAACCAGCTCGTTGGCCTAATCCCTGATGCTTTGGGTAAAATGAAACTCGACAGTCTTAATTTGAACAACAACCACCTAATGGGACCGATCCCAAATTTCGCAGCAGGCAAAGTTTCATACGATTATAATCGTTTTTGTCAACCCAAACCCGGCGTTCCTTGTGCCCTTGAAGTCATGGCACTTCTGGACTTTCTGGATGGGTTGAATTATCCTTTAAATCTAGTTGAATCTTGGTCTGGTAATGACCCATGTAGAGGTCCATGGCTGGGACTAAAATGCGATGACTCTGGAAAGGTGTCAACGATTAATTTGCCCAAATTTAAACTCAATGGTACTCTGAGCCCCTCACTTGCAAACTTAGGTTCTCTTGTTGAGATCAGACTGGGGGGCAACAATCTGAGTGGTCAAATACCTAGTAATTGGACTAGCTTGAGTTCTCTGACACTGTTGGATCTCAGTAACAATAACATTTCTCCTCCACTGCCTCATTTTAGCAGCAAGTTGAAACTTGTCGATACTGGGAACTCTTTATTGAATGGGAACCCAGAGGCCCCTTCATCTGGGAACAGCTCATCTTCTGGGAGTTCCATTCCTTCAATTGATACTCCATCCCCATCAACACGCACAAATCCCAGTCCCAATACTACTCTTGGATCACAAACTTCCAACAGGAAAATTTTGGTGGCAATTGTAGCCCCTGTTGCAGGTATTGCGGCGGCGGCTTTTCTACTCATCCCCCTGATATATTGTTACAAGAGGAGAAAAGATAGCTCACTGGCTCCAAGTTCACTAGTAATCCACCCTAGAGATCCATCTGATTCAAGCAATATGGTAAAGATTGCTGTAGCTAGCAATACCTGCGGAAGTACGTCCACATTAACAGGGAGTGGGTCAGAAAGTAGAAACAGCAGTGGAACTGGGGAGTCTCATGTCATTGAAGCTGGAAATCTTGTGATATCAGTTCAAGTTCTTCGAAATGTGACTAAGAATTTTGCCCCAGATAATGAGCTTGGTCGTGGTGGATTTGGTGTCGTATATAAGGGAGAGTTGGATGATGGGACTAAAATAGCAGTAAAAAGAATGGAAGCTGGTATAATTAGTAACAAAGCGTTGGATGAATTTCAGTCTGAAATTGCAGTTCTTTCAAAAGTGAGACACCGTCATCTAGTGTCTCTCCTGGGTTACTCTGTTGAAGGTAATGAGAGAATTCTAGTTTATGAGTATATGTCCCAAGGGGCTCTCAGCAAACATCTTTTTCAATGGAAGAGCCTTAAGTTGGAGCCACTTTCTTGGAAAAGGAGGCTCAATATCGCATTGGATGTTGCTAGAGGAATGGAGTATCTCCATAGTCTGGCTCATCAGAGCTTCATTCACAGAGATCTTAAGCCCTCCAATATTTTGCTTGGGGATGATTTTAGAGCCAAAGTCTCAGACTTTGGATTGGTTAAACTTGCTCCTGATGGTGAAAAATCTGTAGTAACTCAGCTTGCTGGGACCTTTGGCTACTTAGCCCCAGAATATGCAGGTAATTCACTAGCTGTTAAGATTACATATGCTTATTTCCTGAAGCAGTCTAGAAGTTTTATTTGTTTCTGTAAGGTGCATATCTCTTAGTGGAGCAGTCTAGAATAATTCATAGCCAGTGGATACATTCTGTTCAAACTGTCTTGAAATTGAATTGGATTTGACACTGTTAATGAAGTAGCAAAATTTGATCAAATTTAACCTCAATATACTTTAATCTGTACATTCAGGAATGACCTGGATAACCTGTGCGATTCTTTTTATCCAAAAATGTTCATTTCAGTAGCAGATTTCTAGCATCACATGCTTCAACCCATATGGACATAATTTATGAGGTATATATAAATATTGTACTAATTCAGCTTTCATCTTCTGAAATGTTTCAGTGACGGGAAAAATCACAACCAAAGCAGATGTCTTTAGTTTTGGAGTTGTGTTAATGGAGTTGTTGACTGGATTGATGGCACTCGATGAGGATAGACCTGAGGAAAGCCAATACTTGCCTGCATGGTTCTGGCATATAAAATCTGATAAGGAGAAACTTATGGCTTCTATTGATTCATCCCTTGACAGAAAAGAAGAAACTTTTGAGAGTATTACTGTCATTGCTGAGCTAGCTGGTCACTGCACTGCAAGAGAACCAAGCCAACGACCAGATATGGGCCATGCTGTGAATGTTCTGGCTCCACTCGTTGAAAAATGGAAACCCTTCGATGATGACATTGAGGAGTATTCTGGAATTGACTATAGCCTTCCCCTTAATCAGATGGTGAAGGGTTGGCAAGAGGCAGAAGGAAAGGACTTGAGTTACATGGACCTGGCAGACAGTAAGGGTAGTATCCCCGCAAGGCCAACTGGATTTGCAGATTCTTTTACTTCTGCTGATGGTCGCTAGAACAAGCGGTTTGTTTATGGTCTCGACTCTCTAGTACGTAGCTGTAGATAGCACGCTTTTCTGTGTCTAAAAACGCAACTGTTTAGTACCCTCTGTTTCAATGGTGAAATCACCATGACATTTCATATGCTTAGAAATCTCCCGTGTATGCTTTGTATGTTGAACTACGAGACTCTCAAGTATTAACGCTTGTAGATAGTCAGCCATAATCAACGAGTGTTTGCCATTTGTTCATTCATTAACGTTCAGTGTTCCTTTGTCATATGAATTGGCTTGTGTGGTTGTAGATGGAAATTCTCATTTCTTTTTTATTAGAAATTCTCTTACCATGTCTGGTTGAATGGGTTGTCTATGAAAATTTGAGTATAATGGTGCCTCATCCAGTACGATTGATGACGCAAACATATTTTGATATCCTGTTTGTTGGTTTGCGAACTTTTCATTGAACATTTGATTATGCATGCAAGCTAATTTTCCATTTGCCCCCTTGTCCTCCTTGTTGGAAAACAATGCATGCTCCTTTTCTAACTCGTACAAATGCCTCACCTTGCTAATTGATTTAGTTTAGCACGAGATAATGTCAGGTTAGTTTGGGTTTGAAAGGTTATCAAGACAAGGAAAAAATGGTAAAAAAAAAGGAACGATTTAACAATTACATTTATGCTAATCTGATGTCTTTACTTGAACTCTTTTCTCTTTAACTTGAACTCTTTTCTCTTTAACACTTGTATATACTAATTTAAAATGCGATTTAACACTTGTATGGTAAAATGCGATTTATTGGGAGAAATAAAAATATTTTATGCTCTAAATTTAAAAAAGGTAAAGATATTTTTGACTAAATAATAAAAAAACATGAAAGAAGGACTAACAATTTAATTTAGTTCTGTTGGTGAAAATTTGTGATGCGTCATATTTATAATATGTGAATAATATTTTTTTTGTTTTAAATATATGACTTAATTTATAATATAAAAAATTAATTTTTAATATAATTTATACTATAAATTATATTTATATAAATATTTGTATAGATATCTCTTTCCATTTAAATTTGAATTACCCTACTATTTTGGCACCACAAGAAATGAAGGGCCTAGGGAAATGAAATCCCAGTTCATTGTCAAGTTGACAACGATTTGACCAATTATTAACCCAATCTGCTTGGAGGGGCGCATCGTGGGCAGGAGGAAGTGGGTAGGGTGTTAAGATGAGTAGACCCCCAAATTGAAAGCAGCCAGCGACGTTCTGAGGGGATTCTTTGATTACTGACTAACCTCACATGGCATCACTATTCATCAGGATGATGTTATTCTGTAGAGTAGTTTCGGTATCATAATTTTTAAATATTTAAATTTATATTTAAAAATAATTAATAACTTATTTTACTTAAAAAAAAAATTTGTTATACCTTTAGATTGTGAATGATCTTAACTTTTTTTTAAAAATTTTATATAAAAAAAACTCAAATAATTATATTTTGCCGGTCACAAGCACAAATAAACACATTTTCACAATCACATGTTATCAATCAGCATGTGTTTGCCATATGTCGTTCGTTTCCGATGCAAATTTCAGACGCAACTCAGATGCGGTCATTAAGCTATTTCCTACTAACTAGGAACTAGATTGAATTCTGTGTTCCACAATATTTAATAAATAAGTTGTATTATCTTCAACTTATAAATAGGACGAAGAATATAATTCGTTAAAGTTTTATTATGTGGATTATAGAAGAATATCAAATTAAACAATGTGATGCCAGCTATCCGACTTGAATTACTGTTTATCTGGTATATAAAATTGTAGAATATGAAAATAAAAAAAAACTCATATTTTCACTAAAAATAACAAAAGATGTTAAATACAAATAATATTACATAAATTGTACAAAAAAAACTACACAAATAAAATAGTCTTATTTGCCCCATTTCATCTCCATCATTGATTCTTTCAATCAGATTAAGTTTACTCGGTTTCAAGTACCCACGTCAATTTAATGCATATCCACAGGCACATACAAATTCGTTAATACAGCAAAATTTTCATAATTTTTCTTGAGTGAAAAAAATAATTCATTACTTAAACGTATTTACAACAAGGCAGTCATTGGTTTACAAAGAGATACCAATCTGCTTTCAAAACAGTACATTTTCGTATTTAATGATCTTATGGTTGATAGTTGATATTACCTATGGTCCTTAATATAAGCATTAACTAAAATATTCAATTTGATCATAAATATATGATACTAATCTTTTTTTTTGTATTTATCATTTTTCCTCAACCCAATTGTCTTATGGTTGATAGTTGTGATACTATCTCTCGTCCTTAATATAAAAGCCGAAAAACTCGCCGTTAGTATAAAAGCTGAAAAAAGGATATGCCATGCATGTATCCGATTGGGCCAAAATGACAAAAAAAAAAAATGTTGGAATCCACGTTCTTTGCGGGACGCTAGTTGATCACGAACAAGATATCAATTGATCAGTTAAAACAGGCACACATACCACAACGAGTATTTCCGCAAACATACACGAGGAGCAAAAAAATATACGAAGGAGACCATGAACAAGAATTTCCACAACACTCCTAAACCTCTTCTTTCCTGCTGAAACTTGTCAACGACTACAATTAACTCAACAATTGCACTGAAATTAGGAAACTACATACAAGCATTGTTGTCAGCGGAACAGCAGCCCAGTAGGGAACGCTACGGCTTTAAAGCAATAGCAAGCCTTTTCCCGAACAGCATTTCTATTCAAATCTTCTACAAATATCAGGAACACAACTTCAATCCGGTAAGTAACTACTACAACCTGAAATGCATTAAGACAAATAGTCGATTAAAACCAAAGAAAATTGCAACGTAAGGGGCTGTTAGATACTCTGGTTTTACAGTACGTTTCTTACGTTGGGTAAAATTTTAAGATGTGAGATGTATGATTTCGTTTGATGAAATAGGATGACAATATGTGACACTAATCAAATTGCTTCTGGGTATCTTAGGTGCTGCCAGGCGTCTTAATCCCTGGTATACCAGATAAACATAGATCAGTTCACAGGTCCCCTATTTTGTAGGTGCTTTTCTTTCTTTGATTTTGGGGGGGGGGGGGGAGGGGGGTATGTGTGTAATTATGAGGTACGGATCACAAGCACAATAGCATTCTTTTGTGTTACACTCTCTTCGAGCTCTTTTTGAATGATGAATGGAAAGGATCTTAGATGACGATGACATATCCAGGGGATCCAAGGACAGAAGTGGAATTACCTAGATAACTCTTGCATTCACAACTCTATATATATACAAGAGAATCCATCCGCCTCAAACTTTTCCTGTCAAATTTAGATGAAGCTATTTTACCGTTGTGCCACTAGAGAATGTAAGAATTATTTAGATATCACGATTCTAAGATTAAAAATACTGTTATTTGTATCATAATAATGTTTCTTTCACTGACAGAAGTTCTAAATATCATTTGGATAGTATTTCTATGAAGCAACCAAGAAGCTCCTTATCCCTCTGATTTTCTACTTTTTAGGTTTTCTGTGAAAGTAACCAGTAAGAAGGAGCATGAGTCTCAAACTGCCCATCGACAAGTGAATAATGTTTACAGAAATCATCTGAAGGGAGGAGATGCTACCCCTCTGATGATCTCGCAAGGTTAGCAACGTACTAACCAAATTAATACACACACATAAATAATGGGGATGTATGGAGGAGGGGGATGGCATCTCTAACACAAGCAAATGAACATTCTAAAGAATCTAAACTAGTGCCTTGAAGTTTTAAATCTATTGTCGTACTGGACTTACCAATATCATTGGCAGATGTCGCTACGTTTCTGCAGAGAAGCAGCCAACATGATAAGCCTGAGTAATATCTGTATTTTGGTCTTTTGAGGTGATGGTTGACAACAGTTTTGAAAAAGAAAACTGCCAGTAGGGGCGGTGGACAGGAGGTAACAGTAAAGCTGACTGTTTATCCATAGCAAGTAGCAGAGAACACTTACTGCAGAAGCAGCAAAGTGAGAGTCATAATTCTGATAACCGATATAGGAATCCAAAGAATTTGAAAACTGAAACAAACCTGCAAGACCTTGTAAAAAGGGTCTGGTAGCTGCAAATCCAATGCTACATCAAGAGAACCAGAAAGGTGAGAAAATTACTGGCCTCACCAAACTAAGCATTATGGTCATGCTGGAAACTTTGAAAAAGATAGTTTCAGTACCAATAAACAATACAGAGACGAATCAGATTGGTTTCCTAGAAAATATTGTAGAGCTGTAGCTGCATATTCCTATGACAGAACCAAGAAGAAGCTATAATCAGAAAGACTGCATTAGAATGGCAAAATTATGAAGTTAGCAACAAAATCTGTTACCGTAATATGTCTATACACATGATGAACTGAATAACCCCTTGCATGCACATAGCTTCCCCCCTGTTGAAGATTATAGACAGTTAAATACGATGGAGCAAGGGACCGAGCAACATAGGATGTTAGAATATATTGATGTGACTTTCATGTCACTTTAATACAGAAACGAAATTTAATCAGGGTTAAAACCATGCATACATATTTAAAATAAAGTATCTAATAAGCCAGATATATGACAAGCGGAAGAACAAATGAGGATTTTTTGTTTGGTCAAGAAAAAACTGTTATAACTGCAATGGAGGACCACCAGTCCACATAAACCATGTCAATTATCATGAAAACCATCTCAGGAGTGAGTATTTTAAGGATTCAGGAGAGGTACTTATAAACAACTAAGGTCTCAGTCTAAATATGAAGCCTTCTAACTAATGAAATTGATATTGAGTTTATTCTAGCCTGGTTAACTTCAACAAAGGTGTGATAATAAATATTCAAAGCAAGTCAGAGGTCAGCCAACTGACCTTACTCCTGTAGCTTTCTAGTCTCTACTTTAATCTTTAAAATACAGTCACCAATAAAGTAAATACAGGATATGCAGAAGAACAACTTCAAAAGTTAGCTGCCATAAAAGAATAGCAGTCTGTTGATTCTTTCCCTACAACTATGGCTTCAGGAGTGGAAAATTACATATTTTCCAAATCTAGCAGAACATTGATAGTAGATTCACCAATTCATCTAATACAGAATCGTGGAATCATGCAAAATAACCAAACAAGCATTTCATATACACAAGAAGATTCTTCAAGAAAAAAGTAACAAGGACAAATTTCAAAAATAATATTATCTAGTGTACCTCATCTGGAGAGAAGAAAGCTACTGCATCAGGCTCTATGGAGCCAGCGGGGTGTAAAGATACAACAGCTCTAAAGACAGATGGAAATAGCAGCTCTACCACAGCAATTTTGTCTGCAGCACCAGCTCCAAATGATCCTGGCCTTAGGTTATTTGATCCATGGAAATTATGTTCTAGAGAATTCTCATTTTGTGATGAGGATAGTGAAGAAGCTCTTTTTAACCAGTCCAATCGTTCAAAAGTTAAAATTTCCAGATTTGGCACTTCTTTTTCCAAACGCTTTAGAACATCTGGTAATGTACTAAGATTACTAACTTCATCTTTACAATCCAACATGATTTCCTCAGAACCACAGTGTTTCTTTGAAGGTGTTTCATTATGAAGGAGTCCACCATCAAGATGAGGGAAGAATCGCCTTTTCTGATCAGTGAAGGCTTTGAGAGCCAACCTGAAATCATATAGAAGCCTAAGTAAGCAATCAATGTAGCATAAATCAGTAACACTAAAGACCCTGTTCATGAATTGCCTTGACAAAAGAGGAGCAGAAAAAGGTTGCCATGCAACTTTCTTAAATGGCTAACGATTTAAATTGTGTCAATACTAGATTTTGGAACTGAAATCTAATATAAATGAGCTTTAGTGAGCATGCGATCAGTTGCTATTTGTTACCACCTATAGGACAAAATAGCCATAGCTTTGTTATAAACTAACATTAAATTTATAATATTCTACACAGGTTAGGCATGAGATAAATCTTCTAGTTCCCTCTTCACTTGACTCAACATGGATGTACAACTGTCTCCAATAGTATTCTGAATGCCATTACAAAAATTGAAAACCGAAGGTGTTGACCTAAATTATGCAAAGATTCTTGAGAAGATTACAAAAGGTCTCCCGCATTGTACTTCCACGACACACTTACATCTAATTAATTCCTTAAAATTCCCCCTCATTTGCAAGCCGTGCTACTAACTTGCACAGTTTTTCAGTTACCAGAGTACTAAAAGGGATTTTTGAAATTCAGGCAGCAAAAATGTAGAACCAATTGCCATGCAACGAACCTAGTTCTGTCGACGGCAGAAGCCCCAGCTTGCCCCGCAAGCTGTCGTTTCCAAGCATATGCAACTACAGCTCCATCTGGACAAACCAAAGGCATATGCAGACCCCAAGAATTACTTCGCGATCGAAGCGATTCATTAAGAACCCCAGACTCTTCTAGCTGCCTTCCTATCAACACAAAATTACAAAAAAAAGCATAAGCAAAAAACGTCAATAAAAAGCGACAACGTTAAAGCAACACTTAGAGTATAAAACCAAATCTTAGAAGCAAGAAACCAAAACTAAAAAAAAGCCATCCCTAAGTACAACTTCGTATCGAAATGGTACAAACATGGTACCCAGGGAACGAAGGTCTTGCAGGTGTCGACGCATGGAAGCATCTTCTTTGTGGAATAACTGCAAAGGCTTAGTGCTTTGATGAGGCTGTGAGGCGATGAAGAGAGCTTCGAGAAGACGGTCGGCGCCAATTCTGATATCTGCGATGATTCGGGCAGCCTGGCCCAGCCTATCCATTGCTAGCGCCACCTGCTTCGGCGGAGCCTCCTCCGAAGGGCTTCCGGCAGAAGCAGGGGTGGATGTTGAGTTCACCGTTGCCGTCACCGGCTGACCTTGTGGCATTTGCTTTGTCCACCAGCGATTGATCTCTCGCTATCTCGGCTCCGGAGTTGGAGTTGGATTTGAGCACGAGGCGGCCCGGAGAGCGGGGTTCCGATGCCCCACGGGATTGGGCCCATAACCCCAAGTTCGCTCATACATTGGGCCCAAAAGATTTTTCACTTTAAAAAAAAAATTAAATACCTTTTGTTTTGTTAGAACATGTATAACGACTTATCAGTTCAATTAGCAAAATAAGGACATACAAATATATATTTAATTTTTGAGGAGTACTATTTTATTGTGAGTCTATTCACGGTATTTGGAAAAGCATCCTAATTCTTAAGTGTTTAGGTTTATGCTTGAGGATAATTAACAGCTTATCCTACCCGATATTAGTATCTTCTAGGAGGAAGGGAGATTTCATCTTGTCCTTAGATCGTAGGTGAGTCCAGTCCTTTTCTAAAAATTTATATATAAAAAAAAAAGAGTAGGCTTAAGGTTTAATTATAGAATTAACATATATATATATATATATGGTAAGGAAGGAATTTATATTTTATAAAAACATAAATTTAATTTCTATTGTTATTTTGAGGTTAGTAGATGATTCGTAATCTTTAAATTTTGAGATTGTGTTTTAATTTTAATAGAAAATTGGTGGTGTTGAACTACCTAATTTTTTTTTAAAATAACAGGTTTAATTCTCTTTAAAACTAACGGCTTTTTCCAATAAAAAAATGTCAAAGTTCTCGGACCAAAATAAACGTTCTCCTGTACCAAAAACCATTATTTTTATTATTAAGGTATTAAAAAAAATTGAAATACAGTCGGCGCGGATCTTGCTTGTTCCCGCTACGTCGAGTCCTCTAGTTCCGCCGCCGCAAACTACCCTTACAGGCGTCCATAGTCAATTAGTCATATACGTTCGCCCTTTCATCTTCTCCGGCACCTTGGAAACATAAGTGTTTTTTACTCCTCAATCACAATCACAGGTAGTTCCTTTACCTCCTTCTGTTACTCTTGCTCGTATTATCTGTGACGGAGACTGATGAGGGCAATTATAATCTCATATTCTACTTATCATTGAATGAGCTTCATTTTAGTTCTCTATCCTGGTCTTTTAGCCTTCTTCGTAGGAGGTTTTCGTTATATTCAGTTGCGACGTAAACATCTATTTACCCTGTCTAAACCGTTAAAAGTTTAACTGGTCCGTTTGGATATTTTCAGTGCATAGATTGGTCGGAAAATATGACTCGTTCGAAAGCTCCTTCAAAGAAAAAGCATGGCGTGGACTTTAAGGTTACCAAAACGCATTAGTAAAGTTCTTTCATTATATTTACTAAAACGTATTAGGATGAAAATTCTTCGAGTTCTCATTGATTGAACAATTTCAGAAAATAAAGCGAAAGATAGGGAGGAAACTGCCACCACCTAAGAATGCTACAAATACTGAAATTAAATCCAAAGGTACTACATTATTTCAGCTGCAATTTCTTTCTAGGTTTCATTATTGATATGACTGTTCGCTGGTTTAGTAATCAAGTCAATTTTGAATATGCTCTTTAAAAATAGGCTTCTTAAAAATTGCAAATGAAATTCTTCTTTGGTTGATACTTCAAGTTCTAAACGACTTCACATGAACTAGTTCTATGCTTACACACGTTTCTGGCAGCAATTATTTTGCCCGAGCAGAGTGTGGCATCAGAGAAGGCAGGCTTAGCAGTAAACAAGAAAGGTTTGACATTAAAAGAGCTTCTTCAACAAACATCCCATCACAACCCAAAAGTTCGAAGAGGTAGTATATCCTTGTTGAATGTTTTGTCATCATGCTAGCATTGTCAGTAAACCTAAAAACAAATATTATGTTTGAAGCCAAGTTAATGTTGAAACAAAAAAAACAGACTCAAAAGACTCATCTGTACCAAATCAAGCTGAACTCAATAGAGAAAAGTTTATTGGGACATGAAACTGAAGAATGCATAGGTAATATTTAAAACAAACTTTTTCTCGAGACGACCACAATTGAATAAATGAATTGTGAAAATGATTAATAGATTTTCCAGACAGAGTGCTTTTTCTTAACTTTAAATTAATATTATTGCATTCTTACTAATTTAGTTGCAAGTTAATTGTTTTCTTTGGGATCTTGGAGAATTAACTTGAATGGCACATGATGGTTGCCGCATGTATACAATTTATCTTTGCTCTTTTTAATCAAGTTATTGATTATTGAAGCATTCAGCTTTTATTTTATTTACATGGTATTCAATGCTAATATAACCTGATCCTTCCCCCTCCCCCTCCCCAAAATTCAAAGATGCATTGTCGGGTATCAAGGAGCTGTTCATCAGACATCCAACAGAACTGAAGTTGCACAAGTATGCTGTTGTAGAAAAACTTCGTGAGCGCATTGGTGATGATGTTAAAGTGGTTCGAGACTCAGTGTATGATCTATTTAAGTTAGTGATTTTGCCTGGCTGTGAAGAGGTATTTATAATTTAGTTCTCCGCACTATCTTTTCTTTATTGCTGAAATGGAAGCCGGGTGACCTATAATCAAAATAAAATATCCTAACCTGGTATATGATTTATTGAAAAACTGTGGAAAGGTTGGTTTTCTTTTTTACAGTCGAAAAATTTCTTTTGGTGTTCAAAAGTTACTTGCTTAGTTGCATGTCCGATATTTGTTTGGAATAGTCGATCTTGATGCTCTCTTCAATCTTGGTTCTGGAGATACAATTTGTTTTACCTTGATGCATCTTGTAGTCATTATATTTAATGCCACTGTACATTTATCCTTTTCCGCGATTGATTTACTTTATTTTGATGTTTATTTCTCCCTATATTTTGTAGGATAATCGGGAGCTGGTTGTTTCCTTGCTGATGGCTTACATTTTTAAAGCAATGACACATTTAGCAATTGACATACGGCTCAAAGCTTTTGAATTCTTGGATCTTGTTCTTGAGTTTTATCCATCGTCCTTACCTTTATATGCTGATAAGGTGACACCATTTTTTCTCTAAAAGATATATGGGAAATTGCCGCCTGAGATGCATATGAATGTATTCTTTGTTGGGGAAGGGAATGTTAAAGGGCATTGATTCATGCTGTATTTGCAGTGGGCTCCTTTAATTTTGCCGATGATGTTCCTGCAATGGGATATTGATTTCTGCAGCCATCCGTGCCAATATTGATCTTTTCATTCTTTGATGTAATTGTGCGGCTTAATTGAAATAGTTATGTTGGAGCTTTGTATTTACTGTTTTGTTGTTTTCATGATAAACAGATTTTCCAAAACTATGACGATATTCTTAGGAAGAACCAATGCCATTTACAGGACAAAGGGAAACTTAAGGTTGCCCTGGCTGGGTTGGTTCGCTGCTTGTCACTCTTGCCATGGAATAAACGAGAAACCGATTTGCATAATAAGGTATCTTGTTTTCAATTAAAACAATGAAATCTATGTTTTGGTAATTCTTTGTGTAAAGCTAATTGCTGTTGGCATTTTAACAATATACTAGATTTTGTAAATTTGTACCTTTGAAAACTGTAGTTGGATATGGAATGTTTTATTTGTTTGTCATTGTAAATATGAGTTAGATCCTTCGATGGGTTTTTTTTGGCTTATACTATGCAGACTTGTAACTTCAGGGAGTGCTTGGTGTTGCTCAGAAACCCTTGAAACAAAAGATTATTTTGCGCAATGCATATTATTTACTGGAATGATACATATGAAATTTTTGTGGCACTCAGCTTCTGAGATTACATTTCGTTACCGTTTTTGACCACATCTAGAATTGCTTGCTTTTTTCTCACAAAGACTGTTTTTTAAAATGCTTTTGCTTATTTATCAGCTGCTTTTGGCTTCACCAACTTGTCTCTGACGCTTTCTTTAATTTCAATAGAATGATGCTGGAGAAATGGTATTGCATGCTTTTGAGGATGATATGCCTGCAAGATCCAGTGGTAAGGCATCATAAATTTTAAAACAGATAATTAGTATTCTGATTTTGATCAGTTCGAATAATTTTTTAGTAGAATTGCTTATTCAAATTTTAGATTCTGCATTCTTTTTATTCAATTGAGACACTAATGGCCTGACTGTCCTGTTTTATGCTTTCTCTGTTTATAGGAATTCCTCTTATCATAAAGAAACTGAAGGATCTTGTGCCAGTATTACTAAATAGTTTCCAGGAATTTATGCCTCAAGCTCGGGCTTCTCCAAAACTTGATGGGATGTCTTCTTCTTGTATGCTGTCTATACTTAATTGCATAGATATGATAATCAGGTCCTTTATTTATGGGAGTAACAGGGAGCAGTCACAGTCCCAAAGTTCTCTTGGTGACCTTGGCATGATGATATGGGATGACGCTATCTCTTCCTTAATGTTGAGGAAATTATTTTCTTTGTTTCCCCTCAATCCTATGCACGATCATTCAGAAAAGGTACTTATTTTGTGGGTTTGTTTTCTATAGCTTTTCTTAGGGAGGGGAGAACTGTTGATGTAATATAGGGCTTGTGTTACAATGTTACAGCCAATTTTTATGTGAAAATAAGCACACAATTCTCTTTGTAAATTTTTCTGTGTGAAATACCCTTTATTTTTGGTAGTTCCCCTTCTCTTTGTGAAGGGTTTGGTCAGACTAAAACAGTGTTCTGGTTTGCACTCTCAATGGATCTGATTCCTTTTACCTATGCTTTGCAGGAATACGATAGATACCTTGAACTTAATATGGTCGTTACAAAACTAGTTTTTCAACTCAATGAATGGATCTGTCTTCCTTTTGATTTGTTGGAGAATTTTCTAGAATTTCTGGAAAATGCATTGCTTAGGAAGGTTTGATAAATGCACCAATTACTGTTTTGAATTTTGAGCTATTGAGCTATACAATTTGAAAGTGGTTTGACTTGTTGCTATGCAGGTTTGTGAAGCTTCACAGTCGGCTAACCCTGTCTGGGAAAAACGTTTAATTCAACTCCTTCCTTTTATTCCTAAAATTGTTACATTTGAGGCAAGCTATTGGACAACTCTCCTTCTTCAGGTTTGACATATGATTTTAAAGATTCTGAATATTGATTGTTTTTTTCTTCTTAAAAACCGTTGACTTGGTTTTCTTATTTTGTTTAAATTATGTAACTTATTTGTTTTGATAAGTAACACTGCTTGAATGCAGGCGTTTACACAGGCATTCAGGGAAAGCAAGCCAGCTTCTTTATTGAAAATGGCTTGTCTTTCTGCAATTGAGGATATGCTAACTTCTGTGAGTTTGGCTTCATTTTTATCCCTAATAATTATTCCAAGTTGGAGACTTATGGGTAAATGAATTTATACCTATAATTGAATGTGTTCATATTTTGGTACAAATTATAGATCCAAAGTAAGCTTCGTCTAGAAGCAAACAATCCAGAAAATCTTGAATTTCAAGATGCTTTGATTGCATGGATAAGAGAGCTCCCTTTGTTGCTGATCCAGGTTGGTGATAAACACCCAGCCTTCTCACAGGTAAACATTAAATATGTGAAGTTTTCAAAATGTAACTTGAGGTCTTAAATCACCGATTTACTAACTCCTTGTCCTTTAAACATTCATTGTTCATTAAGGCTGTGTTACGTCTTCAACTTCACATTGGACAGTGTGCTTTGTTGAACTCATCGCTTGTTTGCATATATGACAACATGCAATACTCATTGCAGGAGTTTTACTGTGCATGTCAAGAAGGTAAACAAAAACACTGTTAACTTGGTATTTGTGGTATATTACCTATACTCTATTTCCTAACCTCTCATCACATTGCCTTTTCTTGTTGCAGGAAATATGTGTTATGGTCCCTTTATCAAGCTTCCTAGAGAAGTTCAAGAGCTCTCTTTGTGTTGCCTTTACTATTTCTCTCATTTGGATTCACATCTCTTAAAGACAATATCTTGTTGCTGCCTAAGTATGTATTTTTGCCCTTGGTAAAATTGTAACTGGCTTTCATTTTTTTAAACATTTTCTTCACTGTTTGATCTCTTATCACATGCATGATGATTAGTTTCTTGTGCTATTCATTTATAGATTCGAATTTCAAAATTTTCACAACACTGTTCTCTTGATGCTGTACTGTTGTGTGTCAAAATTACCAACTAGTGTTATCTATGCTCGTGGCCTTTTGTGCTTGATACTTTGTGCATTTTCATTTATTTGTTGACTGATCTGTCATGTAAAACTTGATTGTAAGTTGTTTAAGCACTTATATTGTTTCAAAAAATACATACCAATGGACATATGAAAGTGGAATGTAGTTGTTGATAGAGAATAAATTCAGAATCTGTAGCTGGTGTCTCATGAAAAGATGAATATAATTGTCTGACTGCATTATTTATAGGTTGCATCAAATAAATATTTACGCTTATCTTCGCATTAAGGATGTGGTTTCAATTATTTGTAGTATTTTAACATAAAACGTGGGAGCTATATATAATATTGTAATAAAAAATTTAATTCAATTTTGAAAACAGAAACACTTTGTGAAGTATTGAATAATTAGTAAGTTGATGCACCAACAAGAATCATTCTTGCATTGGTAAGTTGTAACAATTAGTTATACCTTTTTACAGTAATTACACTTGCTATTGGTGTTTTTACAATATGTCCAATGTCATTACAGTATATGCTTATAAACAAATGCTTCAGGTTTTTATTACTTAACACCATTCATTTCTCTCTCCTTTTTGTAGGCCCTAATCTAGATCCCCATGTGTTATTTCGGACAGTTGAAGTTCTTCATTCAGCGTACAGAGCTGGACATATTGATATTGCCGATCACTTGAGTTTCTTCATTACCTTGCTCTCAAGCTTTAAAGTTTCTCATGGTAGGCCACAGATTTACTTGGTGATTGGCACCCCCAAGTGGCGTTATATGGTCAACTTTCTCGGGCTTATGTTTGTGGGAGATTTTTTGGGGGATTTTATTGGCATAAAATTCGGCTTCTTGATAATTACTAGATAATAACAACTTTGACATTGCATGCTTTACATGTTCTTGAGCTTGTGAAATCGTGAGGGTGAAGAAAATGGTCTTAGTCACTGTTCATGTATGTATGACTTGCTAGGCATGTAATACTGCCCCACTGGTGTTTAAGTATAGTGATCTAGGATGGTTGAATTAGGGAATATCGACTTTTCTATTTTATTAAGCATATCTTCTGTAGTCATCCGATGTAGCTGTTGTTGACTGAATTTTGCAGCTGTTCCTCCTGGTTTGGGTAATGATCCAATCTTCAAAACTTTCAAGTCAATTACAAGTGTTCTTTGTTCACATCTGGCTATGATGGGCAATAATTTTCTTGTTCTAGAAATGCTAGAGGAAGTGATACTTGATCAAATAGTAAGTTGATTCAATTTCTTCCTATAACCAACCAATTCATTAAGCTTTCGTTTGCATGGAGTTCTCTTTCTTATTGATTGAAGTACTCATCTCCCACTTTTTTCTTTTTTTGATGCTTTGGTCCTTTCCAAGACATTCTATAATCATGAGGTCTCATATATGTACTTGCATTGAGTGGTTTTTGTTAACTGAACTACCATTTTTCCGTTTTTTCTCCCTTTTATGATGATTTAATCCGTTGAGAGATGTTCCCAAATGATGAGTTCTCACATTTTTATTGTGTCGCAGCTGCTAAAGCCTCCATTGGATAACAGTTGTTCTCTCCTAAGAATGCTTGTAACAGTGGATGTTAAGCCTACAATGCTTTCTGAGAAAAGTATTGACACTCTGGGAGGTTATCTTTCAGAATATTTGATGGATGTTGTACAAGTGAGTATATTATTTAAAATTCGACAGCTAGTCATCAATATATGCCACAGCTAAGTGGGGATTTAACCCTTTCATATTACTTCTTTTAGATTTTCAAAGTTATGCCTCTCTTTGAAAGTTAAAATGATTTATTTATTTATTTGTCTTTTGCTTTGTTATCTTGAACCTTGAAAAGCAGCAAGATCTTTGACAAATGTGATAAGTAAGACAATATATTAATCAAATTAAACTTAAAAGATGAGGTTCTTTTTTGAAAAAAAAAAAATTAAGATTCTCCTTAAAATCAGCAAAAAGTCAATCAAATGCAGAGTTGGAAGAAGTTCTTGCTATCTAACCTTGCATTTTTTTTTTGTCTTGGTTACTTCACCTTCTTAGTCATGTTTATTTGGAATTATACAACTACAGAATTATAGATCACGGTTAAAACCAAAGAGACAATTCACCTGAGAAAATGGCAGCTACGTATTTCCGATCTTCTGTAATTTATTATATTCTATTTTACAATCTCATTTAACTCTGGGCACTTGTTTTCAATGCCTTTGGTAATCCTGTCTTTCCTCAAGTTTCATCCTTAGTTATCCCCTTAATTCCTTGATTGATTATAGATTTAACTGTCTTACAGTGCATTCCAGAAGATGATGACAAGCACACCCTGTCCAAGCAATTAAGTACTCTGCATTATTACCTACTTCCTTGTTTTTTCTTGTTTTATCGGTGCCACAAGCTTATGAATCTTGTGTTGAAGAGCATGAGATCCGCTATAGGAGGAAGTTTTTCAGTAATTTCTGATACATGTATTCAGTCTAGAAAGGCCTTCTACAATAGAGTAAATGCGGTTGCATCTCTACTTTCTTTGATGCACAAAGATCCTAAATTGCAACAAATATTGTCTTTATTCAAGGCAGATATCGATAACATCCTACAAGTTTATTTGCAGGTTGGTTGGTGCAATAACCCCCCCACCCCCCGTTCTCTTTTTGGCCATTGATCTTCAATATTGTTGACTGCTACTTTGAACATGTCATTCTTGACTATTAGTTATGTGATGATACCTTATAAAGAATGGATACGGTTGGTATTTTATGATAGTTTACAAAAGCTAAAATTTCCATGATGTTAGATTTTCATGCTTTTAGAGAGGTATGAGATGCATGTAAATGAAGGCTTCATAAGCCTCCAAGCATCTTGAATATAGGTGTGCAAACACATCCAACTGGGGTACTTTAGATACCCTAGTATCCTAGATGCTTTGATGAAGATGATGGTGCAATAATGCCTCATGAATAGTTGATGTCAAAGCTTGTGTTTTCTACTTTATGATTTTTTTTTAGTATACAATTTACGCTAATGTTTTTAACTTTTCATAAATATGATAATTTGGTCTTTTCTTTACTCATTTTCTTTGTTTTGGTGCAGTTATTAGAAAATATCAGTGTGGGAATTGAAGAAAGGGATAAAATACATCGCTTATTTGATCAACTAAAAATTTTAAGAAGCTCATTACCCTAAGGGACAGCGACTGTCTAGTGAAGAGTGTTTTAGAACCAATCACCTAACTTGTCCATGTGAGTTTTCATGACTGGACCACCATTATGACTGGGGCCTATTTTTCTTGAGACTTCTCATTCACCCATGTTGTGGATTTCAGAGTGATATGCATGCATGGAAAATGCTTCTATTTCATGTTGAAACAGGTGGAACGTGGAATGCCTTGTTATTTGTTCTCAGTTGCATGTTGAAAGGATCTGCATAACAATTACTTGCTTTGCTGAACTCAGTACATGCTCCCAAAAAGAAAAACTTGTTTCCTCATCGGGTCTCATCATAATATATAACATTGATATGTCATAATATGACAATCATTGTCACCAAATATTAATTCATTGATATGTGTCATCGGGTCTCGAATTTGTGTGAGTTCCTTTGTCATTAGAGGAATAGCTATTCATTGAGTACTTCTGATTTCCTATGACTAATCTTCACAGAAATGGTGAGCACGGAAATCTGCTTAAATCCTCAGAAGGATGATAAGCACGGAACTTTGTAAGACAATGTTGTTTTCACTCTTTGAACATTTAACGTGGCAAAATTTCCTTCCATTCCCTCTTACATGGTAGGCGTGCTGATGAGTTTTATGATTGATTTAACTTGCAGAGAATACTGGATGACAACTGTTAAAAGGGGAACGCCGAACGTGTTCATTTTGAGCTTCGTTAGTTGAAATTGATATCTTTGTTGACCATTTATGTTAAAGCGGGAAGATGGCCAAGAGTATCACTTTAGTGCATTAGTCATCATGTCAATCTCTTTTTTAATTTAAAGGAGGCAAGTATTAATGACTTGAAGTTATTAGTAAGATCGAATGCACAACCTCCCTCTTACAAGGGAATTTCTATGCCATTAGGCTACAATGCTATTGGCCAATCCATGAAGTGCATTGTTGTCGTCCTTAACTGGTAATTTGTTTTCACCATGGGTAAGCAATTTTGAAATCTGCCAGTAGGCATTTAGTTTCCATGTGGGAGATATGTAATATTTGTCTTCATTTCTCCATAATTTCTTGTTCTCACAACCTTGCAGCCATGAGTATTAATGGCGTATTCCTCAATGAGATGATTAATGTTGCTGGAACTTCCGCCCTGTATTGTTGCTTTTTGGTTCTCTAGTTTTTCTAGAATTGAGCTCAAACTTTACCCTTGCATGGAAAGAAAATTAGAGAAGAAAGAGTCTTAAGAGGAAAAAGTCTAAAAAATAGTAAATTTTTTACTATATTTAGAATTTTTTTTCATAGTATTCTCTTCCCATTTCTCTCTCTACCAAAACATAGGGTTAGAGTTTAGACCCTCGGAATGTCTAGCGGTAAAGGGTTTTCTTGGGGAATTGATTGATTGGAAACTAATTTCACATCATTCAATATCACTTAAGAAATCCCATCCGGTCATAATATCATATTTTCTCATGAATAAGTTTTTTTTTCATTTCGTTTATGAAGAAGTTGCATTATGAATGTATAAGTTGCATCATTTCATAATGTATGGAATGATGTTTGAATAAGAGAATTGGTTTCTTTATTGAAAATTAGAAGGGGGAAAAAAGCATTCGGCTTCTGTACCCTTGTCTATTGGCTCACCTTGGACCATGATGAATTTACTCATAAGAAATAAAATTTGATATTTCCTTACGTAGTAAGAAAGCCATGTAAATTCAAACATGTTAGCCCTCACTCAAATTGAAACTGTTAGCATTTTGATCTATTGCACTTTATTAGAATCTGGCAGTTGAGAAAGTTAGAATAGATCACAAGGTATCATAATGTGAAGAGTATGTTATTTTTTTTTTCTATTAATAGTAGTATTAAGAAGAAAAATTCTCAAAAAATAGTAATTTGCTCATCGACTGTTTTGGGTATATGTTATTTTTCATTTCGGCAAGAGTTTTGAAAAAGAGAGGCGTTTCCGTGGAATGATTGGGAGGTGGTGGATGGACCACTGAACTCTAATCTTTTCTGATGATGAATCGGTGTCGAATGTGTGGAGGCGCCACTCCAACGCACTGCCAACCCATAGCTTAATTGTGTGAGGTAACCCAAAGCTTACTGTTTGTTTTCCTCATGTCAGAACAGTCTTCTAATGTCAAAGTTTAACTTTTAAAGCTAAAATCATGCGAGTTAACTTACTATATTGGTTGGTGTATTATAATTCTTTAGTCTGATTCCTGTCTAAATTTTCTGTTCAGTTCATTATTTTTTTTACAGAAAGTTATAAAACAAAATGCCTATGGCTGCTGATATATCGAATAACTGATTGATTGCCGAACTCTTTTGCTGGAAAGGCATCAGTTTGTGTTCAAAATCCATGTTCAATTAGGAAGATAGTTAAGCATTTAAATTTTAGAACTTAAAACTATGTTATTAGCCACGTTTGCTCATATAGATAAAGTGTTTTTTTTTAAAAACAAAATCATATATTTTTTTTATACAAAAAAAAATTAGGTGAGTTCGGTACCGGTCCTTTACTAAAGTCAGGGTATAGCCCTAGGATTTAGAGAATACTTACAAGGGACTTACGAAATTACCTATCAAAGAAGTCTTTATAATGACGAAAAAAATTGAATTTACATCTTTATAAGATATAAACATATTTTTTATCATATATGTTAATACTCTCGTTGGTAACAAAATCATATACGTTGTTATTTTTTTTTGTTGCCCACCCGGTTCAACTGAGCTTTGCCCCGACTACATTCGGATCCGACCCGCGTCGCGCACCTGGCTATGGTGGGTGAGTCTTCCAACGGGAATTTTTTGCCTACGCCAAAGCTCGAACTCGAGACTTCATTTAAGCGATATCGAGCCGCTTACCACTCGGATCAACCCCCGTTAGTATATATATTGTTATTGATGTAACTGAGCAAGTTTATAGCTGCTCAGGTTCGCTGTACCGGAGTGGATTTGTCACCTACAATGCCTATGATGGATCATCTGTGTCCATATCACTTTAGTGAAATTACATCTGTTTTTTCAAGTTAAAATATAACTATGAATATTAATATTGCTAATCTGTACAAATTAGTACTGGAGAATAAAGCACGGAGGCTCGTCACCAACCAAACTGCTTAGCATTCATAATCATATCCATTGCCGCAATTTTTGTATTTCGCTCTCACAAATGTGTCATTTCTACCGAACAAATTAGTTTCCATAAATTACTTATTAGTGAGGGCGACGTTGGAGCATGGCGAAATCGACGCCTCTTCTCATCAACATATTTTGATGAAAATCAATTCCATATTTTAATTGGCGATTTCTTTTCTTCTTTTTTGCTATTCCATAAATGCTTCAAGTTGTAAACATTTTTCAACACTACGTCAGTGTATTTATAAAATTGTATTGTATTGTCTTCATAGCAGACGTTTTCTTCTCACTAACATTTCTAAATAAAAACCAGTTGCATAAATTGTGCAATCCATTTCTAAAAACGTATACAGTTTATAAAAATATGAATATGGACAGTTTATTATTGAATGAATCGTCTATTTAAGTATAAATATATAATTCTTATTACTTGAATTAAGTGATTATTTATCTTTTTTTTTCACTTTATAAGGAAAATAATCAAACTTTCCGGATAAAAGGCCAGCTTTTCTTTTTTTACGAGTCGTTTTGTTAGCGTCTTACTTGATCTCCAAGCGAGAAATAGTACCGGGTCCTGACACGTCATCATCCCCGGGTTTGTGGAAGCCCTACCACAACGTTATTTCCATTAATGCCCCCGACCTCCTTTCCGTATTTACTAAACCATACCTAAAACCCCTTCCCTTTCTCTCGCACTCGTTTATAAAACGCTCTCCCTCTGTTCCATTGCCTCCGGTTTTCCCATGTCTCTGTCTCCGCTCTTCTTCCGACGCTGATTTCTCCTTTAAAATGTTGAAGGGAAGCGCCGGCGTCCTCTTCTCTGTCGTCTTCTTTGACGGCGAAAACACGGTCAACGTCGGCGAAGTCATGGTGGACTCCTCTATGAATTTCAAGAATTTCCAGTCGGATCTCAGCCAAAAGATTGGCGTGTCTTCGCACCAGCTATCCGTTTATCTCGGCAGCCCCGAGAGTAACCGGAAAATCCCTATAACACGTAAGGTCAATTTCGCCGCCATAGGGCGCGAGAAAGGCGGATACTTCTTCGTGAAGCGACGGCCCAGGAGGCATAAGACGCAGAAAGAATCTCGACATGATGAAAAACCGAGCAAGAAGAAGACCCCTCCGGCGAATGTGAAGCTTCTGAGGCGAAACGCGGGTATCGACTTCTTCCCGACTCTACCCGTGTTCCAAACCCCAATTCTTGATCGGATCGAATACGGAAATCGGGTGAGGAATTTACAGATCGAAAAGGAGCGGTACCTGATGAATATGGGGCTCGGTGGCTTGTGCCTGGGAGAGGAATCGAATGGCAATGGCCACGGCAACAGGAATGCGAATGGAGGTGAATTGGTGTGCAAGGTATGTTCGGTTGGGGATGCATCAGGCCGCGATGTGGGTTTCCACTGGTGTGTGCACGACGCAGTCACAGAAGGGTTTAGGTCTCCGGCGGGTCCGATTGCCCGACCCGTGAAGAACGTGGGTTCTAGGGAGCGACAGTGACTGTGACGGATGCCCTGGGATTGGGCATATAGGAGAAGGATAACGGACAAAACGGGAACGTATAGTAATAGCATACATTTGGGGGAGTAATTAATGGAGAATTAGATGATAAACAGATGAAGGTTATTATATAGCAAATACCATTTAGAGCTAGTATATAGACGACGGTGAATTGGCGGTGGCCACTGATATAAGAAAGGGTGCATTGGCTTTTTGGATATATTGCGAGCGGAGGAAAGGGAAAGCCAGGGAGGCATACGGGGTTTTGCTTTTCCCATGGCATTCTTGTGTTGCATCTTACAAAACAAGATTGAGACTGCAACTTGAAATGATTGAGACATTTGTAGGCCCTTTTTCAGTGATTGCTTTTGCACAATGTTGGATTGTTGCTCTCTCTCTCTTCTAATTACAAGCATTGATTGCTTTTGATCTTGCTCCATATCTAACCTGATTCTTCTTCATTCTTCTTTTTTTCTTGCTCCATAACAGCATTTGGTCGATGTTTCTGAATTGGCTGATTGCGCCAAGTCCGTCCTAACCCCGACCTTTATCTTTTATTTCCTTTTTTTATAGTACTTAATAACCTCTCTCTCTCTCTATCACGAGAAGGTATATTTGTGTCTAATATACGTCGCTTTATTACCCGAGGTTGTCCCACGCGCAAGTTCCCTCCCCAAATGCTCTTCCCAGTTATATCCCTAATCCCTTAAATAATAATGATGATGATGATGAAATCCCCCTTTCTCTCTCCTTCCCTCTCCCTCTCTTATTGACTCCGTCGTTATTCATAACCACCGGCCCCATTGTCGATCGCCATCATTGTTGCCATCAATGTCTTTTCTTTCCCTTTCTCTGCGTCTTTACTCTTTTCTTTATTCCAAGTCTGTTTATTAATTAAAAAAATTGTATAGGCAGGGCTAATTGTATTTGTAAAAAGATTAAAGAATCTCTGCCTCATGCCCTGGCCGCCTTGATTACTCTGTGTGGGTTCTTTCCAGTTTTGCTTTTCGCCGTCGGTTGTACGGTCCCTTCATTTTTAATTGACAACTTTATTTTGTAAATAAATAAATTATTTAATTTTAATTAATTCTAATTTTTTAAGATATATTTATATTATATATTTATTAATATACTTAAATTAATTAGTCAGTTCTTATATTTATTACAAATAACTACTCATTCGATTTATCTAAAAAAATTAATTATCTCTTATATTAAGAAATTGAGTGGTTGTGCGTGCATTTATTGTATCATGCCAATTATGTTGACTAGAAGCATAAAATTCATGATTTTATGTTTGCTTATAAGCTAGATAGAATATGTGATTAATATTAATTAATTGAGTCGGATTAGGATGGTATGTAGAAGGGCTTTTTTGAAAGAAAAAAAATCTTGAAAATAAAAGATGTTTACCTGAAGTTTGCGTTAGTTAAAGCTACGGCTCTTCCGCCAACTAAATGCCATGCGCTTCTCATTTCAATTTATTTCCTAATATTCCAAACGCTATTATTATTATTTAATGCTACAAATGTATTTTGGAAGAATAGGTAGTTGAGAATGCTAACGTGCAAGTTGTCACTTACTCACTTGGCCTGTTTGGTAAATTACTAAACCATGATTTTAAAAGGGTTTTGGCCCAAACCTCGGTTTGGGTAAATTTCAAAACAAACAGGCTTATTTGTCCATAAGTGCTTTTGGACAAAACCATGGTTTAAAATCATGGTTTTGAATAAGCTATTTAAAATAGCTTTTTCAACAGTAAAAGCACTTATGGACTATCCAATTACTATCTTACCCTTACTTTTTCTTACACACTCTCTCCTCTCTCCTACTTTTTCTTACACCCTCTCTCCTCTCTCCTACTTTTTCTTACACCCTCTCTCCTTTCTCCTCTCTAACTCCCTCCTCTCTCTTCTCTTTTCTCTAACTCCCTCCTCTCTCTTACTTTAAATCAAATCATACCTTTTTGGTAATTTACCACCATAAAAAGTCATTCTAAAAATAACTATCCAAACACCTATTTACTCAAAACCACTTTTTTTCCATAAACTCTTTTCCAAAAGTCCTTTTCCATAAGTTGTCTATAAGCTCTTTTTTTCCATAAGCCCTTTTTTAAAATCCTATCCAAACAGGCCCACTCACAATAACAACCTAACCGCTTATTATTGGCACTTACTATATAACCGCGTGGTCTCATTAAGCATGCCCCTTCCAACACGTTTCACTATAATCAAGAAATAAGTGAAAAATAATGCAACTTTACATTTATTTAACATACATTCTGCTATAAGATTACAAAATCAACACAATAATAAGTGAAAAATAAAAATTATACATTCATGTAGAAAATTAATAATATAACTTATAAATAAGATTAAAAGAATTTTTTTCTTTACCTGATAAATAGTAGTAAAAGAGCAGCAGCAGTTAAAATTCATTGTTGCAAGGCATATCGACTTATGTCATGTAGCATTTTCATGTTTGAAAGATCCCCAGAGGAGAAAAACGCTTTCCCGTGTCAGATATTATTGTATGAACAATATTGTGCATTATTAATGTTGTGAATTGTCACAGGGTATGTAATAAATTAAAATAATAATACAGGGACGACATCATCCTCCCGGGGAAGGAAAAGACGCTGAGAATCGAAAGCATGCCATCGTCCCCTCAAAGTTATTGCGCTGTGCGTCTATCCATTGAACAAGAACTTTGGATTCGTCTCTGGTTTCTTGTTCAGTTAATTATGCAAGACTGTGTCCATCTTTACTGCAATAATTAAGTTGTCTGTTCTGATCATAGTTGTCTCTGTAGTTTGAGAATTTGAAGTCCTGCAGTATATGAATTTGAATATCTATATCTTAACTTTTCTTCCCCTGTTCTTTTATTTTTCGTTTCTGTGCTTTCTGTTCGTGCCCATATAGCTTTCTTTTATTTCGAGGATCCTAAGATGTATCTTCAACATTTATTTTGTTGTCTCTGAAAAACATGAAATGATGAAACAACATGTAACTCAGCCAGACTTCTCTATCCGTCTCTCTCTCTCTCTCTCTGTTGTTGCTGTCCTTGTTATTCAATTATCATTTCGAAATCTGGCTTGGACTGGAATAACCTCTTGCATATTTCATTCTTGTATAAGATCAGAAGCAGTCAATTCTTTGGTAGTCTAGGATCGACGCAGGTCTCATTCCAGATACTGGGGAGATTTCTGCTTTATATCTGTGTAATTTCATCTTGTATATGGCTGATTGAAACCAACAGCTTCCGTTCTCAGCATGCGCAAAGAGTCGCTCTGAAAGTCAGAAACAAGCACTGGAAACTACGTTTTACTCTCCGCTAACCCTCAGAACGGTTCAACCTAGACTTTGCCGCTTGATAAAGTGAGTATCCGTTTAAATTTGTTGGTCTATTTAAGGAAAACAAATTGTGGATTCATTTTCGGACGAATCAAAAAGTGCCAAAATAGATGAGAGATGAATGGGCCCTACATGTATGGCTTTCGTTGAATCTCGCCTCGGGCGTGTCATACTGTCATTGAACTCTGTCTCATGTCTCCTTTTATTTTTCAGGATGATTTTTTTTTTTTAAAAGGAGACGCTCAGTTTATATATATACTATTGTTTTTAAGTTAATTCTATTTTTAAGGCACTAGATGTGATCCAAGGGTAACGAGTATTGATGCATCATGAATAATTGGGAGTTAATTTTAATTTAATTTAAGCCTCTATTTCATCACAAAAAAATTAAGTAAATACAACGTAATTTCACTTATTCCCACAAATTATCGATTTATATATTTGGAAAACAATTACAAGATTAATTTTGTACACTTATATTATATCTATTATGTATGAAATATGACTGTTAAATCCAGGACCGACGGTCGGGTTCCTAACTTCCCAGTTCCCACCGTTGGGGTTTCTGTGTAGAACACCTTCATTCTCACCAACCTTCCAACAAGGTGTTTTTCATCACTTCAACTGGAAGGCAAAATGGATAGAGTTAATTATTGCTTATTCTTAATTGCAGCTTCACATCCATTTTGTCCCAATACCGCATTTTGCGCTAGGGGGTCAACCTGAATTTCGCCCAACATAAATATCTAGTCCTCCGCTCCTTTTAGATGGATTAAAACAGTTTATATAAATTAAAAAAATTAAAAAAATTAATTTTAATTAATATAAAAATTAGTTAATCATATTAGATATATTAAAGAGTATATTGTATGAATTCATAGGTCAAATTTATTTATAATTAATTAATTTAATATAATATTTAATTAATTTTTTAAACAATTAATTAAATATTATATTAAAGATAAAATGAGTATATATATCTAATAATTTTGTAGAAAACTGAATTGTTTACAAGTCATAGTCATCAACATTAAATCAGTATATAAAGAATAATACTGTTGCATTTTTAAACATTTCCCTTTCCAATCAATATTTGGCAATGACAAAATCAACATCGCAATTGCTGTTGGAATCATTATCCCAACGCTATTTTTTACTTGCCAACCAATTGGGCCTAACTCTTTGCTGCAAGATTGTTAAACGATTCATGCATTAACCCGGAATTATTAAAGACAATAATAAACCTATAAAGACTACTAAATAAATCCAACTAATAAAAAGTGGACACCTAAGATGTCAAACTGGGATATATTAATTCTGAGCCTTCCTTTTCTCTCCCCCCACAAATATTTGCATATTCCGTAAACTCGTTTTCCTCCGCTGCGTCCCGTTCATCTTCTCTGCAACATGCCTTCGACGCAAAATGATCACGATTATTCACCTTTGCCTCAATCTGAATTAGATCAAGCTCGGATTCGTGACGACAACGACGATCATCATGATCACCCTTTGTCGACGTCCACCACCGACAGCGATTCTTCAGATAACGAAACAGGGAATTGCGTGAACGGCGGCGTAGAACCCCACAACGAGAGAGATCACGATGTTAGGTTTTCACCCTTGCCCGAATGTTCTGAACCGGAGAATGGTCAGTCTAGTGAAGATCGAGATCTTCCGCTATCCATTTCCGTCGAATACACGAGGCCCACCACCACTGATTATTATTCCGACGAAATGCAGAATGACGTCAACACTAATGGCAACACAGAAACGGCTCAAGACCTTCTCGGCCTGACTGTATTACTAATGCTAATCTTCTCGCCTCTCTACAAGCGCATGGAATCGCCGACGGGGGATCCTATCCCTCCTCTTTTTACCCTGAATTCCATGTATGTTTCGAACTTCACCGCCGCAAACGGGACCCTGACCGCCACGTGGGACGCCAAGTTGACGGTGGTGAATGCCAACGTGTCATCCATCTATTTCAGATATACGGACTTCGTCATATTCTACAATGACAACCCAGAAGATGCTCTTTCGGGCGTATCGTTGAACCCATTCTACTTGGACGAAGGAGAGGCGGTGAAGCTGCACCTGAAGTTCACGACGAGCGGGGGCGCGTGGGAGGAGGATGAGCCGCGCTTGGAGAGTTGGCTGGTGGAGCTGATAGGGGAAGATAGGGCGAAAGATGGGTCTCTGAAGTTCGGAATGCAGATGAACGTGGAGGCGATTTACTACGGAGGCACATGGGTTTCTGACGTGGAGATGAGTCCTCATTGTGAGGGATTGAGGGTTCAGTTTTTGCCGAACCAGGGCTCAGGAAGGTTGACCCAGCCTGATAGGAACTTCTCGGTTCCTATAGGATGGAAACCTTTCTCTTTGTTTTAATTGCACAGCCATGCACGTAAGCTGAATTGCAAGGGCGGCCTCAAAATGTAGACTATCCATCTTTGAAGGTTTGAAGAGGTTGTGTAATGGTTGGGGTTGTAAATATCTATTAACATAACATCGACGTACTGTTTGTGAACGTCTGTCATGGTTATAACTTTCACTGGATCAGCCGTATGGACAAATGTTTCACAGTGACATTCATTTCTTCCAGTTTTTTGTGTCATTCTTAATATAATTATCCATCAAGAAACATTATTGGGAACAAACAAAAGGATTTCCAAATGTAACATACTTTGATCGAGTTATGTTTTGTTGCAAATTAAACTTGAGTCAGCTGCAGCCCCAAAACTCTAATGTGTTTGATGGACAGGTATATATATATTCGCTAACAGATATTTTATACTAATATAGGAACTACGCTAGTTTTAATTAATTAATTTGATGAAAATTCAGCTGTTTGTACTTTGTAGCGATCATGATCGGCAATAATGAGTTTTCTAAGCTAACTGATGCTTTCACGCACAGCTGTTAGAATTTCTAATATTCTTCATATATATACTGTATATGGAGTAAGAAATAGACCCCTGAAAAGGAATTGAAGCTTCAAATACACACACACGTGGAATGGGTAAACTTAAGATTAAAAGTAATGATAGAGTGCGACTGGTACGTCATAATATAATCAAGTGGAGGAAGACTCCTCAGAAGTCAGAAGTGTCCATTCAGTGTAGCGCCTGGACAAGGATTGGCAAATCGATCGGTTACACACATACGTGCAGAGGAAAACGCCTCTGCCGATTGGCTCACCAGGAAGTTTCGGAACCACTGCGACAACTCCTCCGTAGGGTTTTGCTAATCTTCCTCATCATAGCCATAAGCCCATAGGACCCTGTGGGAGGATCTTCCGCACGTTTAGCTTTTGTGCAATTGGCATTATTAGTCCCATCCTATTATCAGATTATCAACCAAAAAAAGGAAAAAATTATTCTATTGACTTACAGTAATAACAACTTCTTAAGAAATTAGTCGTGGTATTTAATTGCGAAGAGGCTTAAATTTTATTTTGAAAGATGAACTAGCTCAACAAAATATACACCAAACAAGTCCACAATTAACTACACATGATTCTCTATATAGGAATTATCTTCTGAGTAAGCGCCATTCATTTGGGAAAATGGTTTTAGATATAAATAACTTGCGAAAAGAAGTATTAATAGTAACCTAGGAAGTTTTTCTTTACTAAATCTTGTAATTTAAGGAATTAGAAATGTGAACTTGTTAATAGTCTACATCTAAAAATAGGAAAGCTCTCAAGAACTGGTAGTTTTTCCTGGTCATATAATTCACCATGTAGTTTAGAAAATGCATCGAGGATCTATACACAGAGTTAGATAAATATGATTCCCAAGCGAATGCAACGCCCATTAAAATCTACGCTCTACACGCTTGTCACCGGCCCTCTATATTTCTGCTGATCCTCCCTCTCCATCATCCTCTTTCAGTATTTTGTGAGATTTTTTAGCCTTCTCTGATATTCCACCCTTGAGACTTACCCCTCTCTCTGTGGAAAGAGAGAGATCAACAAATTAAACCGTCATGGGTTCATCATCAAGCGATGACGATTCCCCAAAGCGAAAGAAAGCGTCTCAGCCTGCGGCGCAGTATCCATCGTCGTATGGCTCCCAATCCCCTTACCCGCCGCCGCAGGTGGCGTATTACCCCCCTCCGATGGGTTACCCACCACCGGGGCAAGCCGCCTATGGTTACCCCCCATCCGCCGGTGGATACCACCCTTACGCCGCTCAACCACCGCCGGCTATGTACAACGCCCAGCCCCATGCAGGACCTCACCGCTCCAGCGGCTCTACTTGCTTTCGCTCTTTTATCTTGTTCATCTTAATCCTCATTTTGTGGTATTTTGTTCTGGTCATGATTGCCTCCTCCAATTACGATTCTGATCCCTTTTACACAGTAGACTCCTTTTCGGTTTCCAATTTCAGTACCTCAAATTCGGCATTGACATGCGTTTGGGACACCACGATCAACGTAACCAACCCAAGCTCCGATAGCAACGTCAGTTTCACCGATTTTATGGTGCACGTTTTTTACAATGATGAGGAGCTAACTCAGAGTCAAGGGAAGTCGTTGGACGTGGGAGAAGACCAAATCGGACAATTGAAAATGAGCGCCGCGTATAATCCCGGGGTTCAGACGCAGCTACCGAATTCGACGGTGGATGAGATGGCCAAGGATCGAGCCACCGACTTGCTCAAGTTTTCGTTGGTGCTAACTGCGAAAGCCCTCCACAATTTCGAGTCTGCTTTCTTCGTATGGACGCTCAAGCAAAGGATTGCAGCCGAATGCAGAGATTTGAGGGTTCAGTTTGTGAATAATACTGGTAACGCCGCCTTCAACGACGGAGGAGATCATGTTCGATGCGTGATGATTCTGCATTATTGATTACTATCTATTTCCTGTCCATATGTTCATATTCTCCCCCTTTTGTCTTAGTGGGTGTTTGGATTTTTGGAGACAAAACCAACCATGGTCTCCAAAACCATATTTTTGATAAAATACTCATACTCCTTATGTTTCTCACAATCAATTTTTTACACAAGAATTAATAATTTATTTAAACATTAATTTTTTATAAAAAATAATAAATTATCTAAATATTAATTTTTTTCATAATCAATTTTTTAATAAAACTAATGAATTATCAAAATACTAATTTTTATTATAATATATTTTTTTATCAAAATTATAGTTTTAATATAAATTAGGGGGAATAATTTTTAATTATGTTTGGATTATCTTTTAGAGAATATAATTTTAAGAGGAGAATAGATTTTGTAATAAATTTATTTTTTATTGATATATTTAAATTAATTTTAAAAAAATATATTTTATAAAAAAATATTCGGCTAGAAGTGATTCCCTTCACTTTTTTAAAATTATGATTTTAATATAAAAATAGATTGTGAGAAAAAATTAATATTTAAATAGTTTATTAATTTTTATAAAAAATATTATAACAATAAATTAGTATTTAAATAGTTTATTAATTTTTATAAAAAATTATTTATCAAAAAAAAATTAGTGTTTAGATAGTTTATTAGTTTTTATAAAAACATTAATATTTTAATAGTTTATTAGTTTTTATAAAAAAATTAATTATAAAAAATATAGGATATTTAAATTATTTGATCTAAAATTATTATTTAAATAAAAATAATTTTTTCACAAAAAATTATTATAAAAAGAATTTTTTCACAAAAAATTATTATTTTTAAAATTTATTATATCTAAAATCTATTATCGATAATATGTTTTATTATAACCTAATTAAAACACACTCTTAATTTAATTTATTAATTTAATCAATTTTACCCTTTCCTTTCAAAATGTACATGCTTATAGATACGATTCTACATACATGTATACACCTACATATATTTCTTACCCAAATCACTCGCCTTCCTTTCTTATAAGAATTAAATTAAAAATATAATAAATATATAATTTTAATAACATATAGAGAAAGATCTGAATACCATTGTTTGTGTATATAAAATTTACAGAGCATTTTTAATTATATAAAATTTTATTAAGTTCTCATTATCAATAAAATTTTTAACGAGAATTCTTCCTCTTTTAATTTAAACTAAAAAAAGAGCCAGAGAATAATAGGATAAAACTATACATGTTAAGATCGACCGTCATTATAGAGAAAGAAAGGGAAAGAATTCTAAATTTCCGTTTTTTTTGCGCCTGTTTGTCAACCGTCAACCTTGTTTCCCTGCCTTCCGAGTCGCCTCGGCCTCTGACCCCCCTCACTAAGTGCCTGTTTGGCAATGAGGTTTGAAAATCAATTTTGGCCAAAATCGCAGTTTGAAAATTTTTTACACAAACAGTAATTTTTGTTGAGAATTGATTTTGGGCAAAACCTCGGTTTGAAACCTAGGTTTTGAATAAGCTACTGAAAATAGCTTTTTCTTTGAAACCTAGGTTTTGGATTATCCAATTACTATTATACCCTTACTTTTTCTTACACCCTCTCTCCTCTCTTTTCTCTATTATCTCTCCTCTCTCTTCTCTTATCTCTTTTTCTCTCTCTCATCTCTCCTCTCTTATCTCTTTTTTTCTCTTTCCCTTCTCCTCTCTACACTCTCTTCTCTCTCCTCTTTCATCTCTCTTACTTTTAATCATATCATACCCTTTTTAGTAATTTATCAATATAAAAAGTGATTCTACTACTAATCATCCAAACATTTTTATTCTCAAAATCTATTCTTCCCAAAATTTATTCTACCTAAAATCTATTCTCCAGAATCTATTCTTCCTAAAATCTATTCTCCAAAAGCTAATCCAAACACACCCTAAAGCTAATGGGAAATCGATTTCATCATCGGAAGCTCTGTCCACCAACTGCCCATCTCTTCCGATGCCTTTGATTCGGAGGTTTGGAAAGCTGAGAATCACGGACTCGACTCGCACCTTTCGTGGGAGGAAATTACAAATTAGGGGCATGTAGACAACGATGGAATCAAGGGCATTGGGGCCGAACGAGCGCTTCAAACCGTCAGATTGGAGATCACTGTTGGCTTGGTTAGATTTAAGTATGGCATATTACGCAGAGGGAGGAGCACTGGTCCAGGATTGACTGCGCCCTAGTAAGCATTAGGTTTTTTTCCTCAACGGGACTGCCATTTCAACGGGTCCCTTCCGGGCCTTGGTTTAATCAGTGAGTATTGCACACAAGCACGTTGGTGGACTACATTGTTCATCATTTTTAATTAATCTGATCAATGGAATAAAATGTATCCTTTGCCTTGCTAATTTTGTGGCATGCGCAATTTACGCTTAATCTTCTGCCCCTCGCATATACCGCTTACCTGAACGAGGAACTTGCATTCTCAACTCAAGTTTGCTGTTTCTGTGGACAGTGGGCGAATTGAGTGAACAGGCGACTTGTTCAGAATCATACGTAATCACTTGTCTTGCTGCTACTTTGGCAATCGTGGTAAGCAGCAGCATTTGAATATTACTAAATACACACTTATGTGTTCTCCGTTTAATGTCTGATAGATTGGAACTCGTTTAGCTTGCCTTGATGCCTCCATATATCCTACTCACCACTATACAAAATACCACTACAGGAGGTGAAGTCCCTTTTTATTGTGTTTGCTATTGTTTGCTATTATTAAGAAGAATGGAAAGGTTCCATTCTAACATCCACCCCTTTCACTAAACAGGAGGATACATGTAACATTTCTCAGTTAAATTTTAAAATGAAAAGGTGGGACTTCATACTTGAACATATCAATATCAAGTCTATCCATATGTCACGATTATAGTAATAAAAACGTTATTGCATTTGCTTTTTGATCAATCGGCTTCTGAGTTATAATTTTCTTTCTTCTCTGTTTTTAAACTTTTAGATAAGCTACCTTCATACCTCAGGTTGTATCAGTATCGGATCTGCTTTGTAACAGGAAAAGTTGATGTGTCATGTTGACATGAGATCCATTCTGTCCTGCTAGTAATTTGATTATGAATTTTTTGCTTCAATAGATAATTCAGATGAACTAAACTGAAGGATAATTTGGGTTTGTTATGATTTGAGCTAGACCGTAATAATTATTTTCTCTTCCAGTCAATTGATTAGACTTCTGGCACTTATTTTGTCTACTTACTAAGAATTCGTGAAGCGCCAATCTAATTGTACTGTTAGCGTTATTTACTTATTTTCAATAGGTAGTTGACATATGCCACCTGTGCCATGCTCCAAATTCATGCCATGTTTTGTAGATTTTTGCTTTTTAGATCTTAAGATAAGAATGCTGTTAGATTCTTAGAATTGATGACATGTTAATTGGATAGAATTATACTACATAGTAATTTCTGCATTTCAGTCCCATCAATGTTTCCTGCTTTATTAATTTGGATCTAGCGCTAGCATGTTTTAAAATCTCCAAATGACCAATAGTTTAACTGTTAGCATCCCTTGTTGAGAGAACTGCTATGTCTTATTCTTCAGTCGCATGGTTCTTCTTCTTACAATATAAATATCTCTGTAATTGAACTTTCTTTCCTTGCTAGCCGTGGATGATTTAACGAATTGAATCATGGTCTGTAGGAACTCGAAATGGTGTTGGTGCTATTAGTGCCAGCTTTGTGTGTACCGCCTAGATAATTGACCGAAGCCACTGGCTCGCTGCATTCTAACGCTCCTTGTCTGAATTATGATAATTTAGGTTGATGAAGACAGAGCAATAGAGCGTATCTCAGGCCAAAATAAAAAAAATAAAGACAGAGCATATCAGTAGCCTTGTTGAGAGAGTGCTTTTACAAAGTTTAATATATGAATAAATGTTATGATCCTCAAGTGAGATGGGAATATTAGGATTGTAAAACAGGTTCAGGATTTAATGCTCTAGTTATTATTACATAAAGGTATTAAAGATTTCTGCTTAAACTAAGACTTTTTCCCCGAAAGAAGATAACTGTTTAATTTGGTTTTGTTGCCCAATATCAAACTTAAATTTGATTAGTCTTGTTGGAAGAGAAACTGCTTATTTAAAAATCAATCTGTATTATGCTAGACGGATTTCTTAGATATTTTAGCATACATATGGTGACTCGCATCAAGATATGAACTGCGTCTACTTTACTTTCATTATTGCTGTTTTTTGTTTGATTAAACAATTTTTGGAAAGGGATTGGGCTCACCCACGATCTAAAGGTATGGCAAAATCTCCCTTCTTCCTAGGCAATACCAATGTCGAGTAGGGCAAGCCGTCTATTACCTTCAGGTGTAAACTTAGGCATCTAGGAGTTAGGATGTCTCTCCTAGCGCCGCGACTGAAACCACAATAAAATGGTACTCCCCAGGGATCAAACACATTCTAAATAGTCGCATGTCTCACCTCTTCGCCAGCCAAACCCGCGGACGATGGGTTGCTGTTTTTTTTTTAAATGCACAAGATGCACTTGAAATTGGTAAGCTGGTCTTTTTTTTTTTTTTTTGCAATACAAGGCAAGAACTAATCTTGAAACCTGTATCTGAGTTAATCGTTTACATGTTTCCTTTTGTTTTCCCCTATAGCTTGGACATTGATAGATGGAGTGTGTGATTTTGATAATCATTATGCTCTGGGTTTTCAGTGATTAGGCTATGAAGCTCGTGTACTACTTGGTATGTTATCTCGGGCTATATGAAAATGAAAATCTTTGTCTGTCATTTCTGATTACTGTAACTTAAAAGAACTTCTTCGGACTTGTTTTGTCTTCTTCACTCCATGTATTAAGGTTTTCTCAACACCCTCCCTCAGAACTGCTTCAAGGAGTCACTCTCATTAACATGAATGAATAGCATAATATGTGCACTTTCCATCTTATAACCGCTTCAAAGCATCAGTCCAGGAAGACGATGTTACAGGAGAAGATAAGAACAACCAAATCAGAGAAAGACAGGAGAAATACGATAATTGGCATTGTCACCACATCGTTATATGATTCATACAGAGCACGATAGTATTCCATAGTATGCATATTTCCTTCCTGATAGCGAGGCATGCATTGAGGAGTTTTTTTTTTTGTTGCCCACCCGGTTCACTGGAGCTTTGCCCCGACTACATCCGGATTTGACCCGCGTCGCGCACCTGGCTATGGTGGGTGAGTCTCCTAACGGGAATTTTCTGCTTACGCCAAGGCTCAAACTCGAGACATTGCTTAAGCGATACCGAGCCGCTTACCACTCGGACTAACCCCCGTTGGTATTGAAGAGTTAATAGAACCGATGTATCAGCCCTCTGGGCTGTGGGCTCTCCTATTCCTGCTTATTCTCTCCTCTTCTCGCGTCTGAATTCATTCACTTAACTTGAAGATCTTGGTAATTTGCTTAGAAAACGCTTAGAAACTTGACATATATCGGGTGAGATTCGGTGAATCAAATCTGTGAGGTTATTCAAACATCGATATTCCCAATAACTCTCGCACATGAAGATGAATCAAATAGGTTCGTGCTAATACTCGTGGCACATGACAACACATGCTATGACTTTTTCTCAGGATGTGAAGATGGGCGCGATGGGGTCAGAGTGTTGAGCACCTCGATGTTCAAACGCATCACTTTTGAGGCACATGAATTGCTTGTAAGTGAATGCACCTTGTTGATTCCTTTGTTTCATAGGAAAGTAATTGAGGCAGCTAATTATGAGATTGAGTTCTCCCATGGTTATGAATCTAACCTGAGTGTATAATGATTTTGATCCTAATAGTTGTTGAAGCTTATGACTAGTTCCGATCAAATGGTTGATGAGATTATTAAGATTGTTGGTTGTTAATTACTGCATCACAGTATTGTGATTAGCAAGTGAACATGCCTAAGCAAATATATTAGGAAGGCGTCTATCATGCTAATAATGTTAGGTTTAGTAGGTAGAGCTGTTAAACCTGACCTCTGTTTGTTTTTCTTTGAAGGTTCTTTTTAGTTATGTGTTTAGCTCAATGTGATTAATATACATTATAAATCCGTAAAGACCTGTCTGCATCACATTCATATATATGTCTGGCATTTCCTTCTAATTGATCACCTTTAATTTCTGGGATAAGCAATGGTAGACCGGGGGGGACCCAGGGAGTCAATTTATGGCTTATCAATGCATTTGTTTGCTATACGTAACTTCTCTTGATAATATCCGGTAACATTTCTGGAACTCCAAAATGCTCGAATATAATTATGGTGATTCTAAATTAGAATAAGTTTCATATTTGGATGGTTTCATAAAACGTTTATATAAAATTAACCTTTTTAATTTTAACTATATGCATCTTTTTTTATAAAAAAAAAGTAGTTTATAGTATTTATGCCTTGTTATTAATTAAATTACAGTTTAATGCTATGCAACATATTAATTTTATTGACAAAAATGAAACAAGAAAAAATTATAATATATTTGAAATATCCAAGTAGTCAAATTTTAAAACGAGGAGTATGAAGTATAATTTAATTAACTATCAAAGAATATAATTTACTCAGTTTTAAAACGACAAAAACATGAATGAATAAAGTTGATATCTCTGGGAGTTTGGTTAATGTATCTTTCATCGACCCCTTTAAAAAATGCTGTGATTTTCTTTTATTATATTAGGATGCTTTTTATCTGAAGTTGGGTTCTATCATGATGAATTTTATCCTTTTGTTTGAATCAAAATTCATCATGTTTTTGTCTGGTGTTAGTAGGTCAAGATGCTCTCAAAGATTGCTTATGCAGCTTATCTAACTGTTTATAATAAAAATCATTGCTTTATTGAATAATCAAGACAATAAAATTGAAAAGAAATCCCCCTCCGATCCCCTTTCGTTCCTTATCGGCTGTTTGCTTCTTCTCGCCTTTTGTTTTTTAGCCAAGTTACTTTCGCACCTTCTGAATCTTGGAATTTTCTTCCCTCTTGAATATGATTAATAAATACTTTATATTTTATTCTTACACATAAAAAGATAATCTATTTATTATCTCGATGCAACTAAACAGACTTATCTCTTGAGCCTTGAAGGAAGCCTTATTTGTTTCTCCTTTTTCATCTGTGTCTCTTTTCACTTTGGCATCCTGTGCAAAGAAATCCAGTCTTTTACGTTCAATATATATAAAGTAAAAAAAGGAAATATACCAAAAGTTAAAAAAGGTGAACCACTTCGCTGTGTCCGTGGTCTTCGTCATCATATGGTATCTGATGCTCAAAACTTTCGTTTGTTTTGCTGTAACTTTCAAGAGGTTAATTAAGAAACAAGATAATATTAAGAAAACGCTCTTTATTTTCATCATGCCAACCATTGGTCATTATATATGGTATACCAAAAACACCTACTTATAAAAAAACACACCTGCCTATCAAAGAAAAGAAGAGAGTAAAAAACTAAAAAAAAGGCGTCGTTTTTTGCGGGAAGCAAACTAAAATCAAAAGGGTTGGTGAATTGAGTGGGAGATTAGGGTAAAATTGAGGAATTTTGGGCGGTTCGAGGTGGATCTTGTAGGGTTCCTTATGAGTCGAATATGATGAAACCAATCACCTCAAAAAGTGGAAAACCCCATTAAGATAAGAATCATCCTCAATGTCAGTGCAAGTGCAGGAGCAAGAACCCACCACACCTACATTATTGGCGGGTTAAAGGCGAATTAAAAAGATTGATTGGGTAGTGGCTGTAATATTTTTTTGGCTTATATATGTTATGTGAATAGGCATGGAGGCTTTAATAGTACTGTGCATATTTAAATATATTAATTAGACCCTCTACTGTCCACCATCTACAAAATAATGCCCTGTGGGCCAAAATGTCAAATCAAGTTTTCGTTTGTTTGTATTGTTTATAGGGAGGAAGTGAAGTATGTGGTCATGAAATCATCATCATCTTCATTCAATATTCTATGGCCACAGGATTTTTCTACCTCGTCAATAATCCGCCCTACATGTGTTTCGTTTGGACTTACTAATTGTCGGCCGCCTCCTACTTTTGACAGTAGAGCAAACCAAACTTTCAGGCTTAGGTTTTGAGAATTCATATGTGCCGCCATTTATTACATATATAATTTCACATTTTTAATCATTCCTCTCTCATCTCTCATACCCCTAACAGACAGCACGTTGCTTACGTTTTAAGTAGACTGTGAACTTTCAACTAAAGAATGAGTGAGATAAAAGAGCCGTTGAGATGGAGGAGAGAGAAGTTTGGTGGGGTGTCAAGTGTCAAGAAATGAAAGATGAGATAATGCTTCTTTGCGTAAAATAGTCAATTCACTTTTTGATCATTTTTCTTCTGTGTAATTAAAACTTGCATAGCACTTCACTTAACTTGCTTTTAACACCGACGAATAACCCAAAAATAAAAAAAGCTTCCTTTTCTCACCTCCACATCTGAATGTTGTGAAATTCTGCATAAAGGCGCAATCGTGTCCTTCCGTTCCCTTCAGATATAAGTTATTGTATTGGGACTAAAATATATTCATATATATATTCTCACCTTTTAAAATGTCCAAATCCTCATTCCTTTTTCCTGTTCTCTATTACTTTTTCTGCCTGAATCTCTCACTTTCTGTTCCCCCTGATCTTCACAGTAGATGTCATTGTTCTTCAAAATCTGGAACCATCTAAAAAGCTCTCCGGCTTAATCATCGCTCAGAAAAGAATTTTTGTTAATGATGTATAAATAATACATACGCTTATGGGATGTCCATTCAGCCGGTCTCTTGTTATCCCAGCAATAATAGAATAGGGTGATTTATTATGTGTGGATGTGAAGGTTCTGAGATAATATATATATATATATATGGTCCCTACAGCTTCTGTCAAATTTGGAACGGACGAAGGAGATGGACAATTGATTAGTACGTATACTGTGACATGCTTGGGGATTTTTGTTTTACGTTTGTACCTCAAACAACATTATTTTTATTCACTAATCAATGACACGCATATATAGATCCTTTTCAAGAACTTCCGGAAACGAATCCCAAATCTCGTTAAAACTTGCTATCCGTCTGTTAGTAGTTATGAACACTAGCCATGATTAATAATTTCTGTCAATAGAAACGTTTCATAAATCATAAGCATTCCCTCTCACCTGAAACACAACACTTGAACTAATTAACCGAAAATGCAATAAACTTTTCCATTATTATAAAAACAAAGAGAAAGGCGTTAACTATCTGAGACACACATGCATGTACGCGTATCTAAGGATAGGGGAGAGAGTGATTCATAATTGGTTCTCTTCCATCGTCTCTCATCACTCTAAGCTTTAGCTGGGGATTGCAATAAAGAAAGGAGAAGCAAGAACAAGAATTAGGTCGGCGTGGTTGAGCTGGAAGGTTCCCTGCCAGTGATAAGGGGGGGGCCAGCTAATGTGTCTCTACCACCTTATTTTCCTCATGGAACATACAATGCCCATGAATATGAAGGCAGCCATCCATATCACTGCATATCGAACTTAATATTGATTCAACTTGTATAGGAAAATCACGGGCATAACTGAGAGGAACTAATTAAGAATTAATCTTATGTTAATAATTTGATCCAATCAAGTCTCTGCCTCCACACATGCATGAAATTAGCCGGTGCATTATTCAGAGAGTTCACATGTTGTCCCTTTTCGTTTACCCAAAGATTGAAGGCACCCCTTTGTTGACTTGGCAAAGCTAACAAATATGTATAGGTGCTGAATCAAGCGTGCGTCATACCAGCTTTTCTCCGATCCGCAACGGTATCTTAATTCAGTGTTTCAACGTCTAACAAATTGGCGTAGACTATACATCATATACGGAGTATATGTACCAATAATTAATTAACAGATGTGCTTCAGCTATTAACTATTGCACATACACATAAAACTAATATTTTCCATATAACACTCGAACGTTTACGTACATATATATAGTTTGGAAGTAGAGAGTGATATGATGAAGTAAATAAAAAGAGTAATATAAGAGTTGGTTAATTAATGTCATTTAGTTTACATTAATTAGTGAGAGCTGTATGCTGATCTAACCTAACCTAACCTCCACTATTTATTTGTAGTGAGTACATAATTGCAGACTACAGGTCCACAAGTAAATAGCAAGATCAATATACCATATATATCATTTTCAGTACAAGCCCACTTTGTTTAACTATATATAAACACCAAAACACCCACGAAGGCGTCCATTCCACGACACCTCCCTGTCCTCATCACTACACCACCACTCCACTGATTCCCTCCCTCATTATATACTTTTATTATTAGCTTTCCCAGCGCCACTCTATCACCTCTTTCTTCTCATCTCTCTCTCTTTCCCCTCCGTTCACCGCCGGCCTCAAGCAACCACCATCATGTCGGAGAAAGTGTGCGACCACCACAAGGATAAGCGAAGGAAGATCTTCCGCCGAATCTTCGCGGGGATACTCATCTTCCTGTTCATAGTCCTCGTCTTGATACTCATAATCTGGGCAATTCTCCGTCCTACCAAGCCTGCCTTCATCCTTCAAGACGTCACTGTTTATGCCTTCAACGCCTCCGTTCCCAACTTCCTCACCTCCAACTTCCAAGTCACGCTCTCTTCCCGAAATCGCAACGACAAGATCGGAATCTATTACGACCGTCTTGACGCCTACGTCAGCTACCAGAACCAACAAATCACCTACCGTACTTCTATCCCACCGTCGTTTCAGGGTCACGACGAAGTGGACGTCTGGTCGCCATTTGTCTACGGCACCAACGTGCCCGTGGCACCCTTCAACTTCGTCTCCCTGAGTCAGGATCAATCCAATGGCAACGTCCTCGTCATCATCAAAGTGGACGGACGGGTGAGATGGAAGGTCGGCGCCTTCATTTCCGGCCGTTACCATCTCTATGTGCGGTGCCCTGCGTTTATTACATTCGGGGCCCGGAGCAACGGAATTGTCGTAGGAGAGAACGCCGTGAAGTATCAGCTGGTCCAGCGATGCACCGTGAGCGTGTGAAGAGAGATGCAGGAACGTCAACGTCCATCTGTAAGAACGTAATTACACTGTGCCCACTCCCTGCTCGTGGCTCCTTAATTATCTAGTATTTTTACAATTCTCTGCGTTTCAATTTTTGTATAATTTTTTCCTTCCCAATCCTCTATTGATCCACTTATTAAGGTATCCGAAATTGTACATTTTGCTATTTCATAAAGAGGGAATTACGCATGTGGTATGAAAATTACAGCGATAGCAAAATTAGAATTTAGTAAGAAAGGGATCCATTGAGTTAAAGGTCGTTTTTTTTTTTAAAGAATAAAAGCTTTTGTTTGAAACTTTGAATGGGATAACAAATGGGTGTTGAAGGGAGCATCCGGTGTCACTTTCTTCCTTCCCTCAACATTTACGCGTGATACATGTTTTGGCTTCTTGTTCAATCGCTCCGTTGGCTTTTGTTTTTTAATTAGTTAATTACGTGTAGGTATATCCACGAAAACCCATACTATGTGCAGCCTGTTTAATTTAATTCGCACTTTTAAGGAGAAGATAATATTAAAATTTGAAGGTATTGGACCAATCAAGTAGGTTCTCATTTTCCCACTTAGTTGATGACACCAGCTGCCACAGGACCATATTCCAATTGGATATTTCAAAAGGCACACATAACCTTTTGTTTTTCTTTTTTTGCCTTTTAACGGGAGGAAAAGGTTGTATTGTGGTGATCATAATCCAAACAAGGTGATCAAATGGGATACCGAATATAGGGTGATGTATTAAAGTGGGAGATGAATTTATAGTGGGATGAAGAAAATTATGGTTGCGTGTAGAAGAATGGGAGAGGGGATTCTTTTGTTTTTGCAGAGGGTGCACATGAAGTGGCGGTGGTAATAGGAAAGAGTGGTCCTTTTCAAAATGCAGGCACCTACTAATACAAACAATTAATAGGGAAGGAAATTAATGAATAATGGAGGAGACACGTGGTTTGCCGAAATGAAGGATGGGAATGGAAATGAAACCAGGAGGGCATGTGCCCAATTCAGGAACCTTCTTTCACCGGTGCTACCCCCCCCCCCCTCTCTCGTCAACACCTAATACTAACTCAATCACACACAACACATATAATATTTAAAGTAACATGCTGATGATATTATAAGGAAGATCAATCCTTGACTTATAGCTTATAACTGAACTCTCATGCCATTGAATTACAAAACTATTGACCATTCACACACACACTGTTTTCTCACGCATTTAATCGCTATGGCTAATGCTATACCCGAAATGAACGGGATTCCCATCGCACATGGGTTACGGGCGCGTTTCTTCCATAACCGGATTACGATTGTGGGCTTATGGCGAGCCCAACTTGAATCGCGGATCTTTCTACCAAACATTTTACCCTCATTTTGGGCCGATTTGGCCCAATGTAGATCCTTATCCGGCCTTTAGCCAATATTCTCACTTAGATCCGTAGTATGAAGAACCCCATGTTGACCCGTTCCCTTTTCCGTATGCGTATGTTTAGTTTAACTAAAGGAATGGTAGATTAAGTTAATTTATAAAAAATAAGAAATATAAATAAGAGAGAAGAGATAATATGTCTTATTTAATTTAAGAGGGAAGAGGACAGGAGCTTATTATAAATTGATAAATATACTTTTATTATTTTGTTTAAATTTTTTTCCTTGTTATTTTATCTTTATTGACGAGAGGGGGGAGGGGAGGGGAGAGGAGATGTCTCCTTCAGAACCATTCTCCACTGGCCCTGGAACCATCTCAAATCTGACGACCTCAACAATTATGGCTCCGAATGGAAGAAAGACTCACCACAAACCGACGTAACCTGATTCAAAAGTCAAAGGTACTATTTAAATCAGTAAGATTTAGACAACGCATACAATTTTACAATTTAAATCGCGATTATTGATGGAATCGATGGAAAATAAACATAATTGCAGAGCCACCAGCACGATCCAAAAACCAAAATTATGAACATTGTTGTCAACAGATTTGAACTGTATTGATAAGGACAAAGGGATTTGAAAATTAAAATCTCAATCTTAATCATTTAGAAGAAATCGTAAGAGGGGGAAATGCCCAGGATTGCTTGATTTAAAAATAAACTAGTTTTAAGGTAAAGATCAGATATTGTCATATGAATCAACAGAGAATGCAAAACCAAATCCAACACGAGACACAGAGACAACAGAATGTCGCAATTCAGAGTCTAAATACCTAGATTAACCGATCAGGCTCCCCCCATAATAAATCCAAAAGACAAGAGAAATTGAACGTTTAAATAAGAAAAAATAAACAAAAAATTTCACAAACAAGAGGAACAGAACAGCATTGTAAGCACGAAGAGATTAATACCGAAGAGAAGAGAGCGAAAAGATTGTGTAGAAGAAGACCCCTCTTGACAAAGGGCCTCCTCCAATTCCAAACTTAGGCAAAAACCCAGTAAAAAAAATAAGAGTAAAGAAATAGCTAGATCTTAGCTCAAAATTTTCTTTTCCTCAAACCAAAGACTCTCAAGTCCCTCTAAATCTGTTCTAGAGAGAGAGAGAGGGAGATAGGAAGAGAGATGATGGCTATATTAGTTCCAAATCACTGTTTTGCCATCGTTGGCTGGAGGTGAGGCCACCGATCGTTATTAGATGTGGGTAGTATTAGAATATTGAAAAATTATCATGAGCAATTTTGTAAGCAAAGTTTCTTACCCTTACAATTGGGAAAAAAAAGCAGAAAAAGACAATAAATTTTTCCTCTCCCATTCCCTTTTTTTTTTAACTAAACGCTTATTTCATTTTCCCTCCCTACCCTCTCTTCTAAAACCCCTAACTAAACAATACCTAAAGCTAAAACATGAGAGAGAGAGAGAGAGAGAGAGACCACCGGATGTTATCAATGACTCAGCGCACCACATGGTTCAATTCACAACATGTTGCATATGTGTTAATTAAATCACGATTATGGGTTCTGAGAGATAATTATATTCTTTTATTAGATCATACACTTCTTGTCATATTATTTAAAACCTGTCCTAATAAGAAAATTTTAAATAAAAATATAGTAATAATCTTATAAAAAAGTAAACTAAGTTTAAGTTTGTTTTTATTCATTTACTGAGATCGATAAGATAATTTCATTGGAAAGAAAGACGAGTAGTAAATAGATGACGTGATGATTTAGAAAATCGGCCGTATAAAAATATTTGTTCACGTTAATCATTGGCTAGCTGATTAGACTTCCAAAACAACAAAATATAATATAAGATTAACTTCGTTTTCTATTCCAGACCTTGTTATTGCAAGCAAGCAATATTATTTAAGTGTTTTAATTTGTAAAATTTTAAAAACAAAAATTGAACTTTCATTTTGTTGCGAAGAAATGAAGCGGTGAGTGGGTATTAGAAAACCTGAGCGTCCAATTCATAGGAGAAGCAAGGATAATCCCTATGGAGGGTTGGGAACTTGATTGGAAAAATAAAAACACAGACATGCATGCACATGTACATGGGGCATATGGATAAGGATGAATTGATTTATAGGATAAAGTATGGAGAAGAGATCATGAGACGCAGTCATGGATTGGACAGTCGCATGAGAATTTTCGTGCGTACGGATGTTTCTGGCCAACTGACTTGGGAAGGGCTAGTCAAATCTCATCCCTCTTTTTTTTTTTGGTCTTGTGTTCAGCGTTGACCGCTCCTCATGTCTGCCCCGCAGCCGCGTTATAACACCCTATATACATGCACTCCTCCGTCTCCCTCCCCTTCGTACACCATCCCAAATACTTTCCATCTGCTTCATATTATAACTCTCTTGATTTGATCATATAACCATGGCTGACAAGTCTTTTCGCGCCAGAGGCTGCTGTTGCTGCCTTTTCAGCTTCCTCTGGAAGCTGCTCATCGCCATCATTGTCATCGTTGGACTCGCCGTTCTCATCTTCTGGCTCATTGTCCAGCCTCGCTCCTTCAAGTTCTACGCTTCCGAAGCCCAGCTCACCCAATTCGACTACGCCAACAATACTCTCCGATACAACCTTGTCCTCAACTTCACCGCCCGTAACCCCAACAAAAAGCTCGGCATCTACTACGACGATGTTGAAGGCACGGCCTTGTACCAGGATGAAAGATTTTCCAACACCGACGTCATCACCTTCAGGAACTCTTTCCGCCAGGACAAGAAGATGACGCATCCCATGAGGGGCGTCTTCTCCGGCCAGCAGCTGCTGCCTCTGGATGTACTTCAAGTGTCTCAGTACAATGAAGACAAGTTGGCCGGCGCCTACGACATCGATGTGAAGCTTAAATTCGAGATTAGATTCAGGCTTGGGAATTTCATTACGGGCAGCTACCGTCCAAGGGTCAACTGTGGACTCAGGATTCCCCTGAGCGCTAATGGAACAACGGCAGCCAGTGGGTTTCAGTTTCAGCCCACTAAATGCAGAGTCGACTACTGAGGATCTGCACCACCCCTGCCTTTGTACTCTCATTTAATTTCTGTGGTTTTAATTTCTTCGTTCTTTTAATCATAGGATCCTTGTAGAGTTATTTCATTCTTTCTACGTGCATGGAATGCCGTGTGCACCTGTGCACCGGTATATATGCTAATAATTCTTATACTTGATATTCAAGTCATTTTATTCATCTATATTCTTCCATTTACATTTCTACGTACCAATCTTGCTTTGTTATCCTCTAGAAAGGCTGCCATAGACCATACATACGGATACCCGTATATCTTCAACATAGATGGCTGTACTAGATACGTTTGCGTGTGTGTTGAAAAGTTCTACGCTTTTATTTCCTGTGTCCGAAGCGAGCCGAAACCTTTCGTGATAAAGAAAATGCCTTTGTGCATTGTCCCTTTCAAAGTATGGTGTTAAAACTTAAAAGCTTCATCCTTGTGTTTGACTTATTAACTTGTGAGAACATACGGTTTAAGAAAAATTCAATAAATAATTAAGAATCTTAATTTCGCTTCGTTTTCTTGGGTTTTCATCGATTCATTTGCTCCCAACTAAAACTTCATTCTAAAACTTAATTTTTTTTTTTGTCTCTAGCACTTTAATGAATAATTTATTTTCAGAAAAACAGTAATGCCATATTTAATTTAACATCGTTATTAGCAAAAAAATCAAATGAACTTTTCAACTATCATTAGGCCACCAAGCACCACGCGCCTTCCACCTCCAATCCGCAAAATCCTTCCCTCATCAGTCGTCATGAATTGGCTTATTCAGGTTGATTTATTTAACTTCTTGATTATCCTATATCTATAACTAAACTAATCCATAATCTGATTGCCGTTCCCCCGTTCCACTTCTCCCCTCCAAATCTATATAGCACCATCCACTCGTGGTCTCTTCTCTCGTCCCTTTTGCTAGCACTATTTCCCTTTACAACTCGTGCGTGTCTTTGAACATGCCTGCAAAACAGTCCCAACTGAACGGCGCCTACTATGGCCCATCCATCCCGCCACCCACCTCCTACCACCGACCAGGCCGCGGCGCCAGCGGCTGCTGCGGGCTCTTCTCCTGTATCTTCAATCTTCTTATTACCGTCGTCGTCGTCGTCGGCGTCGCTGTTTTCTTGTTCTGGCTCATCGTTCGTCCCAACGTCGTCAAATTCCACGTCACCGATGCCTCCCTCACTCAATTCAACTTCACCTCTAACAACACCCTCTTTTACGACCTGGCCCTCAACATCACCGTCCGAAACCCCAACCGCAAGCTAGGGCTCTACTACGACAAAATCGAAGCCTCTGCATCGTACCAGGATGCCCTGTTCGATTCTCAGACTTTGACGCCCTTCTATCAGGGCCACAAGACTACGGAATTTTTGAACCCTGTCTTCGTGGGTCAACGCTCCTTTCTCCTTGACTCCACCCAGACTTCGGAGTTGAACAAGGACATGAGCTCTGGGATTTATAATATCGACGTGACTCTGCGTCTCAAGATAAGGTTCAAGATAGGAGCCTTGAAGACGTTCAGGTTGAAGCCCAGGGTTAAATGTGACTTGTCAGTTCCTCTCACTCTCACCGGTGCACCTGATGGAAATTCACCCGCCGGTGAGTTTCAGACCAAGCGGTGCGACCTCGATTACTGATATGAACAATTCCTCTTTCGCTTAATCATAATAAGCACATACCAGCGGACGAGACCCATTCAGCTACCTTGTTGCATAATCTTCGTTTTTTTGCTATTCATTTTTTTTTCTCCCTTTTTTATTGGGTTTTGATGTCTGATGGATACGACTTTAACGATATAAAGTATTGCTGTATCTTTTTATAATTTATCATTATTATTATATTTATAGTTGCATCGGAGTTGTTGCTTGTATTATCATTGCCTTACTTGTCTATAAATAAATTGCGATTTCTTTCATTTGTCTGTTTGTTTATTGCATTTTCTGAGTTTGGTTGAGTGTGAATTTTCATTTTTTTGTCTTTATTATTAGTTTAATGCATTTCCGTTTGTTGAGTATAATAGATTGACTTGTGGTTGCGAACAAGTTGTGTGCCTTTTTTTTCCCTGACTCAAAGACTTTTGGGTTTTGAAATCAGAAAATAAGAACCATAATGAATGCCGCGGGTGCTGGAGTGAGATTTAGCTGGTAGTTAATGTACTAGTACTATTTTATTCTTCGTGGGTTGGGTTGACATCCGAGGCAGCAGCTTTCCTTGAGTGCGTCAATGCGACTGTAGCATAAAAGAAATACTAGTAGCTAGTAGAATGGAGAAAATTTTCCAATCACCGGCCGTCAGCGTCGCGGACTCTCTTATTTGTGAGATTAGTTTAATTGATTTAGTTAATTAATATGAGATATGAAATTTATAACAAATTAAATAATATTAACAATAAACAGTCAATTTTACTTATCAGTGGTATACATTCTGCGTAATACATGTCGATCAGGAACACCTAGTCTTGATCAACACTATAATTCCCTTGATTTAATAGCTATTGTTTAATTTACTTTGGAGTTAGTATCTTTTTATTAATGGTTATGGTATGTATGTCTAGGCCCTCAGTTATTGGCTTAGTTTTGTAGTCTCTTTAGAGGAGTCTGTTTGTGGCAAATTGCTGTTGATGTATGATTTTATTATATGGAACATTGAGAGTATTATATATATACATATATATAATTAGCCCAAAAAGAATGTTTCAACAGCGGCAAATCTAGAAGATAGCAACCAATAACGTAGCAGCGGGTTCTTAGTTTAAAATTGTGGAATAATAATGCCAAAGTTTCCTAATTTTTATGGACATAAATTAATAGTAATATTAGAGAAGTAGGTAGCGATGGCATGAAGCAGATAAGAATTAATGTGAACTAATAATAATATTGGGAAGAATTCAAAAGGACATGGAACTGGTCAATTCTGGATACAATAATAAAATTATATCCGCACCCCCCCACACACACCGTATTCGTGTATGGGTAATAAATAATAGAAGGCAAGTCAATTTTGTTATTAGCTGGGGGTGGCAATAACAAAAACAGAGATAAATGTGATGCTATATTGAACCGAGCTTAATAGCTTGGAGAATAGATCGGGTTACAAAGTTCCGGCTATGAGCTTAGATTCTGGGTATTATTTGAATAAAGCCTTAGCCCCCAAACAGCACCTAAGAGAATTATTTAACACAATTCTCCTGCAAGTCTGCATTCTTAAACTTGTATATATATTGGATTTTGAATACAAAAGGTAGGCATAAATTCTTAAATGAATAATAAATTAAATCAGATGTCTAATGAATCAGTTCGACTGACCAACTGAACGGGCCATCCCAGTGGAAATATGCAACCACTTCAATGGGATTCTCTTCTGTCTGTACCTCCACGCAACTTTATTCAACATTTCAACTGTCGTAACTTAATTAGCAAGTTTCTTTTCCTTTTTAAATCTGCCTTAGGCTGTAAGCCTTGCCTTTTCCTCATGAATCTGACTTAGAATCAACCCACCACGGGACTATTGCAGACCTTTTCGCATCTTTATGACGTGGGACTTACAAGATCTCAATATCGATTGCGAGAGCAACAATCGGAGTTAGGAGTCCATCGAATCAATAATGGTTCTCTCTCTCTCTCCTTGGCCTCCAGCACTGGTTCATTAAGATGAAAACACTGATATATTGTTTAATTAAATGAATGTGAGACCTTGTGTAATATGAAAAATAGCACCAAAATTCACGCCAAAAAAAATAGAAGGCGGGCTGACCCACCATAAAATATATTGGGCCTTCAATACACTCTCACCTGGACTGCGCATATATTATTGTCTCAAACATCCGTAGGAGCCCAATGCCAATATGTATAAAATTCAAGTTGGTTTTATCTGAAAAATCAAAGCGCCATTCAAAAATATATTGAACTCGTATCGCATCGACACAATCCCTTAAAAATCAATTAAATCGAAAATCTGCCAAAGTTTTTAGAAAAGGGAAACAATTATAGAAGTGGGCAAACCAAAGACAGCGAAAAATGGAAGTACCGCAGGAACAACAGTAATTCCTGAGAGTTGGATTATTGTCCTGGCCATTTCAAGAAATATCATCCGATAAAACAAAATAAGACGATATATATTGTTGTATAAAAACGATTCAACAATCAACAAAAGCAGAAATTGGTGTTCCACAGAGCTATATATGTTTGTACACAAACCCAAAGCCAGAGAGAGAGAGAGATTGGACCCCTCAATCTCATCACTTTGGAATGATAGTTATCCCAATAAGGAATCCCTATGAATACAAGGAATCCCAATATATATGATGACAAGTTGACGCTCCTTATTCAGCCCCCTCCTCAAATTCCTTAAACGTACATCTTCCAACTTGAGAGCTACTTTCGATCCAACACTTCCCTTACTTTCATGCACAACTTAGCCCCCGTGTAAAGCAAAAGAAAATTAAACAACAAAGGGTAATGCATGCACACTAGGCCAGTGACCTTAACCAAAAGAACCCTATGTTTATCTCCCGCGTCTCTCCTTTTCTTAAAGCCTGCTAAAGGCTCCTATGCCTTCTTACAAACTTTGTCTCCATCCTAAATCCTTCTGTTGCTTATGGAGACCTGTAATAACCCTTTTCTTTTCAAAGCTCCGAAGTTTGTCTTTAGAGGAATATTTCTTGGCTTAATCTGCCTTTCTTGAAAGCTCTCTTCATTCTTTACCGTCATGCCTTTTATTTTTTATTTTCCCCCTTAGAGTTGGTTGCGATGGATAGAAAACAAGATTGATTACATGTATACATTGATTTTAGGATCAATATTCCTTCTCTTATGCATCACAATTTTCTCTCTTTAGTTTTCTTTGCCAGCTTTAAGTAGAAGCATATCTACAATTGGACTAACCTGTTTAGATAAATTAAAGTTCCCCTTCGGATTCTTGATTAGGCTCAAGTCACAATAAAGAACAAGAGTGGAACAAATGAGACGCGTATAAACACACTCTTGAGTGTTTCCGCCCGTCCGTCTACAGAAATGTTATGCAATGATTATTGATTATGCATAAATGAGCAGGAAATTATTTAAACTTATATATATAAAGAAAAATTAATCATTTGGTACTACAATTATGACTAAATTAAAACTCAATATATAACTCAGTCATTCCCTATAATTTTGACTCGATTAAAATTCAATAAATAAATATTGACTTAATCAAACTCAATCACTATAATTTAAACTATTTAAAATATTTGTGCCTATATTTCAAAAAATAAAATTATGATTAAAGCTATTTTTTTAATGTTATAGACCGATGTTTTAAATGACTTAAATTATGAAAACTAGTTACATCGAGTCAAAATTTAAGAATTGAACTTCAATCAAATCAAATTATAGGAATTAAATTATACCAAATTAAAATTATGTTCAAGGTTTAAAAGTCAAGTTTTAACTAGGCACTGTTAATTTTCCCAATATATACGTACGAATATATATGAGTGGGCATTATATTATTTAAATGGAAGATAATGCGCGGATGAGCTATATGGCTATATTTTATTTGTCCATATAAATGTTGGAGGTGTTAGTTTGATTAGAAAACAAGGTATGAGAATAGTCAAATGAATTCAAAGCGGTGGGAAACCAACCTACTGCAACTGGGTATAAAGTTGAAAAGGAGCAAGAGAAGTGGGGAGATTAGTATGGGATAAACAAGAAAAGAAGGATGAATACATATCTTGAAGAGAAAGATGGATACAAAGAAGAGCTTATCAAAAGGGCCATTAGGAAGATTTCAATTAATGGTGGTTAGAAAAGAAAATATGAACATGGCTCTAAAGGCAAGAAAAGAACGAAGCAAGTGATTGGGTAGGGTAAAGTAAGGAGAATTAAGGAGGGGTCAGATTATATTGTACGTAGCAGTTACCGTAATGAGTATGTCTGATATTCTCACAAGGCTTACGACTCAAGTTAGTCGATGGAAGGTAGGTCCATGGTGACGCATCCTCCTCCTTTATCATTATCATCTTCCATTAGGTAGTAGTTGCTGCTGCAATATCATGGACCCATGCATATTGGGATCCATTCCCTTTTTTGACTCTCTCATATCTTCTCATCTCACAACAAGGAAGCCATTATAGCACCAACATGTCCCACTAACACTTGTTAATTACTTGTCCCAAATCAGACCCACACCTCATAAAAGATTAAAACATCCCTCCTTATTTTTGTTTAAATAGAAAAGAAAAGAAGCGGCATAGAGATTGCAAGAATTGGAAATGGAGTCCACTTTTGATTAATTAAATATAGAAATGCGAAACACGAAGCGGGTGAAGAGAAAAAGAAGAAGTGGGCCTGGGCCCAAATATATTGGGGAATATCAATATGGGCCCCCGCCACTTGGGTATGCGCCTAGCTAAATTCATTACCGCGTAGAGTAAATTGGTCAAAGATACCAACGGGGGTTAGTCCGAGTGGTAAGCGGCTCGGTATCGCTTAAGTGAGGTCTCGAGTTCGAGCTTTGGCGTACGCAGAAAATCCCCGTTGGGAGACTCACCCACCATAGCCAGGTGCGCAACGCGGGTCGGATCCAGATGTAGTCGGGGCAAAGCTCCGGTGAACCGGGTGGACAATCAAAAAAAATTGGTCAAAGATAACGAAGTGAAATTTTCTGCACGTCATATTCTTTCTACTTTTATTCAAAAATTAAGGGATATAATTAATTGTCCACAACGAAATTTGAGATGCCCATGTTTAAGATGCACAAATATTATATTTGAAGATTCCTGTTTGGTGCCAATCACCTGCAAATAGGCTTTTATCTAACTAGTACGATTTTATCCACAACATCATATATATATATATATATATTAGCTATTCGTGGCGTGTATCCCTCTATTGCCCTAGCTTCTACTGTAGTTATAAAAAGTCAGATGTGCCGGCACCTAAATCTTGAGTAGATATAGTTTTAACTTTCATGATCATGGCCAATGTATTTTTATAGAGACTAATATAAGATACATACAACTTGGCGACGTATGAGAAGAAATATTGTGGTGATATTGACAGAAATAGAGAATCTGCACAAAGTCTGTTACCTATGTCTATACAGAGACAAATCTATCTTCAACGATGAAAAAAAAAAGTTTTCAAGCTTTATTTCTCAGTGTTTAAACAATTGCATTTCTATATCTTGAAATTTATTTTTAATAAGTGGTGTTATCCAAAATAACCCAACAGCAATGAACCCCCCAAATGTTAACAACTTTTGTTAATTACAAGTCTCGTGCGAAGCATGTTGTATATGTAAAATTTTCCCAACGATAAGAAACCCTTATTCCTTTAACCTTATCCCACGCACTATCATCAATTAAAGAACGGCAAGATGATGGCATTTTTGTTTTCTTCTAGAGCCGTGGAACAGTTCATTCCTATACGTGAGAATAATCCCAGGACATAGAAATATGGTAATTAGGTGAACGAGATAATTAATGGCGGAATAAAACCCTAAATTAAGAGATGGACCTATAAAAGCTAAGAAGTGAATGAAAGAGAAGATGACAGTGGCACCAAAATCTGGGAATTGATTGGTATACGAGAGAGAGGGGAAAAAAAAGAAATTAAACAGGAGCGAGCGACGATGAAATCCAACAAAGCTGAAATAGACCCACAATATAAAGAACAATCAGAAATTCAAAGGTTTCTCTCTACCCCTTGTCTACCCACAGAAAGTGAAACCTAATTTCACTTGAATTTTTGCTCAGTTTGTTAGAAAAATTACTTCCTCATTCTTTTTAAAGAAAACTATTAAACACTCACATGTATCAACGCTTTTATAACGAAACATAGATTTTATTTTGCTAACTTGTATCGAAACATAAATTTAAACTTAATTAATAATCTCTACTATATATTATTCACTATTAATGACTCACTCAATTTTAAATATTCGTCCCTATCAACATGTATAGGAAATAAATGAGCTTTTGTAGATTCCGAGGAACTGCAATTTTTCCTTTATTTGCAAACTGATATGTCCATAAGAATTATTCCGCATAAACTGCTTTTAAATATGCTCATTAAATTCCTCGAAGATTTAGACCGTAAGGAGAAAAATTGAACAACCCCTGAATAGAATAGAAGAACAAAATGATCCCCATCAGATGCGCCCCATATATGTATGTTTCTTGCTGAGTGGCATTACCAAAACAAATTGAGCATATATTTGCAAATCCATGTCAACCTTTCCTCCATTTATTCTTATCACTTTAACCTAACTAAAACACCTTTTCTTTATTTTCTTATTGTTTTTTTTTGTTATTAATAAGTTACGTCTAACTTTAATCGGGGGGGGGGGGGGAAACGAAGATGGCTGATGAACCATCCAAATTGTCAAAAAAGATACGCATTATAGAAGTAACCTCTGCAAGCTAAATATCCACCACAAAAAGAGAGGAGCTTTATTTGTTGTACAAAAGGGACAACCACTTTCGACAATTATTACGTTTTTATTAATATTAATTTGTATTAGCCTTTCTCCTTCTTTGTTTTCCTTTTTTATAATTTGTTAAGAATATATCTATTATTAGGTGCTAGCTTTATCTTCCTGCTTTTAAGGCAAAATAGATTCCATTTCGCGATGCTTCGTACCGCTTTTATTAATGTATAGCGATAAGACCGTGTATTCGGCCAGTAATAATACGTTGCGCACATGATTCATCAAACTCAACTATTTAATTTCTAATAACAACAGTAAATTCTCGTTAGGATAGTTTAATTGCATGACGAATTTGTCCAAAAAAAAATATTTTCTTTCGTTGCAAGGGGAAAAACTACAAGAGTTAACTTCAAATGGAGGGTCCCAAAAAAAAAACTTAGGACTACTCTAATTCGTTCGGTTGAGAAATTTTCACTGAGAAATTAAACGATATAGTGCCCGGTTTACTAAATTATCTCGAAGAAAAATTCATCAATTCTCTCATTTTGTGCTTAACTTTATTATATTTATATATTCTCTCAATATTTCCGTTCTTTTTTTCTGTTACGTTTTAGCTTTATCATAGGACACGAATATTATAGAAAAAGTCTGGTTTCACAGGTACATACAATCAAGTATCAACACACACTTGTAGATGGGGGAAGAATTAGATACCAGACACAGTACTGCGGTGACAGAGAACAAATTATGAAATGTTGCCAACTAATCAAGAAAAATTAAATTGCAGAGAAAAAAGCCGAACAACGTAACGGACGAAAAAACATAAAAGAGGGACAATTAAAGAGACAGCCTAAGATGGAAGTTTGCTGCTTTCACAGATAGCAGAAAAGAAAAGGATGATATGAGAGACAAGTAAAAGGTAGGAGAGAGCATAAGCATATAATGCGGTTTTAGAGAGAGCGAAAGAAAGAAAGCAGTCATCGAAACTCTACCTTTGTCCACCACTTATACATTGATTGATTTAATTTCTTGAAGACCATTTTCTTTTTAAAAAGCCATAAGCGACAAATTCTCGACTTATGCTAAGGGTTTTAAATAAAGTTGTGAAGATAATCATCTTTTAGCAACTCTCTAAAGTAGTAACATCAATCTTTAAGGTTTAAAGAAGAGATGCTTATCTATCTTCCTTTTTTTAATAATCTTGATACTTTTCTTTATATATATTATGCTTCGTGATTTTATATTTATTTTGAATCCATATTGTACCGCAACCTTTTCTAGCTTTCCAAAGAGGAGAATGTCGGATTATGAAAATCAATGATTCTTTTGCAAAATGCAATACACAAAGCATAAAAAGTAGTGCTCTTTTGATGTATCTTAGTGAGGATTTTACCTTTTCCCTTCAGAAGTAGAAAAGTTGCTTCACCAATTTGCACAAAACCTCACGTTATGGATCATTGTTTTAACTAATAATTTGTGCAGTCCAATATCAACTGTACAAGCATAGATTAAGGATGCACTATGCAATTAGCTTGTTTATATATATCACTTCCACTTTTTTCTTTTTCTCCTTTTCTAATTTAAAAAAAAAAATCGCCTGGCCTCTATTCATTTATGTTTTCCAATTAACCGAAAAACTATTCATCAAATAGTTTATCAACGAAATTTTGCATCTTAACGTATAAGTATCAAATAATAATCGACATAACCAGGATATTTTATTTATTGCATTCTATTAAATCTTGGTGATCAAACTCCTAACTATCGATTCAAAACGAGATGTTTAGCGAAACCCAAAGTTCATCAGAGATAAAAAAAAGAATAAAAGTTTACCTATATATGCTATGAAAAGTATGTGTTTCATGCTATTCAATTGATGAACTGGTCAATAAATATACTAAAAATAATAAAGTTTTCTTAATGCGACAGATTTAATTAAAAGCAACAATTGGGAATAAAGTGAAAAGGTGTTCGGCATGATTAACCCTTCACTATTTGAACTCTTAATTATTACTTAATCCAGACAGAGAGCTGCTGATAGATTCCTGATTATAGACTTTACAGCATTTTGGATGGCAGGTTTAAGAAGACAATGACTGTGTACATATTCCAGCCATTTCCGTAACAGCTGACTTTAATTATTTCATAAAGAATAAGATGAACTGATAAACATATATCCATTAATGTATATTTAGTGCTCCATTTGACTAATCCTATTTATTTGAAATCAACCGGTCAGAAAAATGGCTCATTTGATAATAGGAGTAACGGATGGTGCGGTCTTAGAAATTAAAAAACCTTAGATATAGGTATTAGGTAGGGCTTAAAATCTTTTGTTTTGATTTGAGCATGGGGTCAAGCATAATTGATGATTTGGCATTCCTCGTATAATGCCTCTTTACATGCGTGTGAATACGTTCGGATTTTACTTTGCTTTGTAATGTGATTTTCTTCCTAAGTGAGCAAAGAAAAACAAAACAAATAATATAAATCATAGTCATTTCCAATGGAATTATTATAAAGGTGAGTGTGATTGCAATAAAATAATTTTTCTGAAAAAAAATATATAATAAATAAAAATTTCTACTGCTTTTTAAATCAGAAATTATTTTATGGAAAATACTTTTTATTTAAATTACATGAAAAATAATGACAAACTATAGGTAGTAGTTGGTGATATTCTACGCAAACAATAACGAAACTGGATCACGATTTGTAATATTATGTGTGTGTGTGTGTATTAGTGCTAATAATTCATACTTGCGATGCGAAAAATGGTAATTAATAATTCCTACTTATCAATAATTTTAACTAATTTATTAACAATTACAAAAGTATTATTATATCATGTGATGCATGGCACAATTATTTTTCTAGTACTAGCTATATTATATAAAATAAGTATTCATGAGCAATGACTAATGTGGTTTAACTCCAATTTCATACAGTAGAGGAAAATGAGTCTAGTTCAAAAGAAATGGATCATTAAAAAGTTCAACAAGATTTCTTTTTTAACAAAATGATTAATACATAAAACTTTCACACGTATTTTATAAAGTGCATCAAGTACCCAAAAATATTTTCTCAAGTGTATCAAGTATTCTAAAATATTTTATGGAGCATCTAGCACCATGAATTATTTTTTAGGTGCTTCTAGCACCATAAAGTATTTTTTGTGCCTTGATACTGGATGCATAAAAAAATATTTTAGGGTATTGAATGGACATAAAAAAAATACTTAAAATGCTGGATGTACAATAAAAATATTTTAAGGTGCTAAATATACCTGAAAAAATACTCTAAGATACTGAATGCACAATATAATACTTTAGTGGATGCACTTAACAAAATATTTTAGAGTACTTGATACACTTTAACTTTTTATTTTATAGGAAAAAAAAACATTTTAGCGAAACGAACAAAATGTTAGGAATAAAATATCAATTGAACTTTTACAACTTACAAGCTTCATATATACGAATTTTGAATCGTGTATACAATTTAAGATTTTCGTTCAGTGCTGCTTACTAAAGCGGAAACTATCTTTTTTCATGAACTCTTACTCTCTTTTAACTTTCTGAGGTAAGAAATGTCTCTACTTATCCCATCTTGGAAGCATTATATTCTCTCCTAGATAGTGTTTTTTCTTTTCTTACTATATTGCTTAATTATTCGATTCACTCCCAGAAAAACCATAAGTGGTAGGCCCCAAGCTCCGCGTTGAAAAGATTAGAGATATCATAAAGTAAAAAAGATTAGAGATATTATAAAGTAAAGTTATTGTTTTCTGTGTATGGAAGCTAATAATAACGCGTACCATGATGGGGCGACCCCCAAGTTCGCATTTGATGACAAGAAAAATAAATAAATTGTAGTTATAATGTATTATTGAAAGAATTAATCACGAGGTAATGATTTCCGATCACGGTAGGATTTTTAGTGAGCTTCAATAAGTTCACTCTCGCAGTATCACAGCTAAATGCTGTTCCATTCTTCTGATAATATTGTATCTACTGGAAGGAAAATGAAGAATCGATCGAAGGTTTCAATCACAAAGAAAACGTAGGCCATGTTTGGTTTGAGAGAAAAATAAGGAAAATACTAGGAAGAATTTTTTTAAAAAATAATAAAAAAAAATTACTATTTTTAGAAGTCTTCCCTTTTAGTATTATTTTTTCCATAATTTTTTTCCCATCTAAATATATAGGGGTAGTGTCAAACAAATGATAACATCCAGTGTCCTAAATTATTGGGAGAGTTCATTAACAAGTTATCAAGAATAGTTTTATTGGCAAATTAACGTTATAAGAATATCATAACATTTGTGTTTGAGTGTTTGTGTGTCCGACTTTGCTTTGTTCCATACTTGAACAGGTCATCAGCAGAGAATTTGTTAAGCAAAGAAGCCAAAACCTATATAGTACCCAAAAAAAAGTAAAGGTAATTAGATGGAATCTCCCCAAGTTCTATAGTAGTAGAGATGGGATATGACAGTTTAAACTCGGTAAATATACATGTAATTCTACATAATTGATTTGAAGTACTGAGGCATGTCATGACATTTCACCTCCAGCCCTAGGAAATGCAAGGATATGATGAAAACAAAGTGAATAAAAAAAAAAGAAGCCTAAAAATAACACAGAAAAAGGAGGAAGAAGAATGATTATATTTTGAAAAAATTCTTGGCCTCATAATTCCTGAATTTTGAAGATTACACGTCCATCGACGGATTCAAGAAGACCAATGTCATCCACAGACTGATCCTTTTCGCAGTCGTGATCATCATCGATGGAAATATTCAAATCCAAAGCCACACGAGGACTTGTCTCCTCCAAACTAGCTACTTCGTTCTTCTCTTCTTCAAATGACTTCTGCTTCACTGGTGGAGAGCACACTCTTGACCTCGAACTGAAACTTTCGCAGCTCAGAATTATGATCGCATCACTTAGCCGAACTTCTTCACCATTCGAGTCCGTTATTCTTCCTCTTTCAATAACCATTTTAAATCCCAATTGAGAACGATAATCTACTTGCTCTATATCTTCAACTAGAAAAACTCTATGAGGGTTACTAGAAACTGCGTCCGCGAATCTGTCAATATAACTGCAACTTTGTTCGTCTCTTGATCTCTTGTTTCTGCAATCCTCGGTTGAATCCGCTCTTGTTGAAGAAAAACTGCTCAAGGCTAATGAGAAGAGGTTCCTATGAGACCCAAACACAAACCTTGCGAGTTCTCTGGCTATTTTCTCTTTAGCTTCCACAGCTACTCCCTGGAATAACAACCACGTTTCTTCTTTTATTTCACTGACGTTTTTTACCTTCCCCTTTCGTCTTATCATGCCGGAACGGCATTGTAGAATTGTCCTCACGATTTCTGGTATTATATCTTTCTGCCACGGCACTTTTCTCTCCAGACCATCGCATAGGGTTTTGAGGTTCTCCGAGTTGAGCTCTCTGAACCTGCTCACGTACTCCGTTTCCATTACGTCACTGGAAGAGGTGGAGTTTGGATTCGATGATGGAAATGCTTGTTTCGTGTCCTTGTGCTCTGGGATGTAAATTTTCAAAGTGGGCTCATTGGACTTGTTAAAGTTATTAGCACTTGATAGGATCCAGAAATTAGGGTGCGGCTGGTCATAGGAAGTAGATGAAGAAGGTGATACGGAGGAGAATGTGAGGGTTTTCTCAGTAATTTGGATTGAATTGCAAGCGGAGTTCCACTTTTGGCGATCTCGGACACAATCCTGTTAAAACATTTCATCATATACGATTACAGACGATTCATACAAAGAAGTAAAATGATAATGTTCCATTAATTTTTAAGACCTGATCCTTGGAAGAAACTACTCCTTTACTCTCATTTTTGCACTGTTGGAGCCATGCGGGAAGGCTTGAAGTGCTGGAGTCACTGTTGCAAGTGCTGCTTGGCAAGCTTCGAACTTGGATGTAATCCGGGGTCTTCTCCTTATCATATCCTTCTGGTAATACCCAGCTGGTTCTGTTGTCGGCTTTCTTGGTGGACTCATTTTGTAGGCCACTGTAAAAGGAAAAGTGAAATTCAATCGATGATCACGAGATTAATTACGATCATTCGATAACTCTTCTTTAATTTATTCTAGGTCATATATACATACTCCACCTTAATTCTTAGAAGCCATCCAGAACAGTAACAACATAATGGAAAGGAAAAATAACTAAAAGAAAGGACACCTGGCCTGGATGAAATAATATATTGAAGAATTCCTAATTGTTTTGGAAGAAAACAAAAGGTGAAACTTCTTTCTTTGTTATTTCCAATCAGTGACAAACAAGACTATAATAATGGCAGACACGTTGCTCGTACTACCATTTCCCCATCTCGCTTAATTAACCTAACTTAAAAAGTAAAAGACAGTTGCTTTTTCTTCATTGATTTGGAGAGAATCAAAATGGAATGTAAATCATGAATTAAAGCCGCACTAGTATTATCACATCTTACTTTACCTGTCGGCGATTAGACTCAAGCTCAAGCTTCCCAAAGGTACTGTCAAAGGATGAAGGCCCCAAACAGTCTGCAGCGAGGGATATCCATTTCTGCATCTCATGTAAGTCTGAAAAGTGGCCACACCCATAACAGAAAATCTTCCATTCTGCCCAATCCCACTAATAAGCTTCCCAATCTCCATGATCATGTACTCCACGGGACAGAAGTTATGCCCTCTCCCAGCTTGCTGGCTCGAACCAGCCCTATACTCAAACACCCAATTAATATCTCCTACATACAAAATAAAGCCTTTGCTATTGCAGCTACTTCTAGCGGAGTTCCTAAGCTCCTCAATCTTGTTCTCAACCTGTCCTCGAGACACGTGCCCAAAAGCAGAAAGAGAAAGAGAAATGAACTTAACATCTTTCATATACTCATCGTCAACGTCCCCTTTCTCAACTTTCTCCATCACTCTTCTTACCACACCCTCTAGACTAGCCACACACTCCCCCACAAGCACACTACTCCTCATTCCTTGATTCCTCATATAATCCAAAACACTAGCAACGTCCTCCTCCCTAACTACCGAAACTGATCCCGAGGTTTTCCCTACATTCGAGGTTATGTTGTTATTACTATTATTATTTTCCTTTGACTTGCCGCTCACAGAAGGAGAAGGGGTGTTCTGGGAACATATATCCAAGGACACCGCTTGTTCTACATTGCTTTTCACTTGGGTGCTGGAGAACCCGGCCTCCCTCATGACTCGGCTTACGCTGGGATCATCCAGGATTGAAATTATGAGTTGCTCCAACTCTATCTTCACCGCTAAGAGAGGTTGCTGCTGATTCTCGATGGATCCTCGGCGCTGGTGGGCCTGGGCTCGCTTGAAGGCGGCGACGAGAGCGTTGGAGATAGAAGGAGAGTGAGCCGGGGGGCCTAACATGGGACTCGACGAATTGGAAGCCGGTAAGCGGTTGAGGGCGACGTTGAAGCAAAGCTCTAAGGCCTTGCACTGGAGAGGATGAGAGTGAGATTGCAGGCACGCCGAGCGGAGGAGGCCGTTGGAAGCAGCGAGCATGGTGCTTGCCACGTGGAGCGGAGTGACCTGGGCATGGCCCCGACGCTTCGCCAGAGTCACTGCTTGCTTCACCACGGTGGCCGCCTCTGCGGTGAGCCCCTGTTGAACTGCGCAGCTTCCTGTTCTCATGTCTTCAGCCTAAACAAAAGCTACAGTACTCCGAGTGAGAGATCAAGGAAGTGGAGTCTGCATTAATTAGATTTATATATCGACTCTGATGTGGGAAAAGAAGCTATGAGGTTCGGGGTAAAGGATGATATATGGGAAAGAGGATTAGTGATATGTATTTGCAGGTATAGCTTGCGATCGAAGCCTACCCCCTAGTTACTCTATAACGAAAAGACTTAGCTTGCTAAACCCATGAAACTTCGTTTGTCTTTGTATCTGATCTATGGGGATACAGAGAGAGAGAGAGAGAGAGAGAGGGGAGGGGAGGGGAGAGTAGCTAGTGAAACTTATGGAAGGAGGATAGTGTGCTTTTCTTGAGAAGGAGGTAAAATTTGGGGTCCAAAGTTGATTTTGTTATAGAAAGTGGATTGCATGTGCTGACGAGCAGGACTAATGCACCAGTATCAAAGGCAACTCAGCTTTGCTCTCTCACATAGTACTCTCTCTTGCTCGTACCCCAAAATTTGTGAAAATAAAAGGTTAAGGAATTGGGCAAAGTGGGGCACTTTCTTTTTATAAGCGCGTATCTAAAATACTATTATATTTTCTTGTTGCATGAGAAAGGAGAAGAAGTAAGTCACGCAAGGCGCTTAATTATCTTGAATTCAACACTTACTTCAGAATCCATCATATATCCTTAGTGTGGTCGTCGTCCAATAGTACACTATTGCAATCAAACTCGATTAAGGAACGTAACTCCAATATAAAAATATATACTTGTTTGAATGATGGGGGTCCTCTCGTCATTCCAAATGACTTCATTCCTTTAGATAGATATATAAATAATGGCAGATTTAAGAGAGCGAGCTGGAGAGAAAATGGGCGACGCTCCTATAATAGAAGAATATAGAGAGAGGAAACATCTTTTTCACCGTCTGCCAAAAAACGAGGACCTGAAAAGAGGAAGGGAGGTTAAGAAGGAATGGGGAACTGTGTACGATTTTCTTCCGGGCCCAAAGACGGGAATAAAGAGTCACACTTTGCCTTCCTCATTTTTATTTTATGGGAATTTCCGAGATATAACCTAACTTAACACGCCTTTATGAGCCTCATATGCATGGGGGTTAAGACCAACATTCTCCTCTCATCTGAATCCCACATTCTCTCCCTCTCCCTCTCTCCTCCATTTACTACATAAAGTTGCTCCTTTTTTCTGTTCCCTATAATTCATTCTAACAGAAAAAATAAGGATTGCCAAAATATATATATATACACAACGACCTCTATAACTGTAAATATATACATATATTAGTTTCCCATTCATTTGTATCTCAATATTGGTCTCATGGCAAATTATGGTAATATGGTCGAAAATTATCGCTATTTGTGATGCCACCAGAAGGAGAATGGCAAATATGGAATAATTTTAACAATTAATCTTATGATTTTTTTCTTATTTTCAAACTTTTAAGCTAATTAACCGTTCCTTAGCTAATTGAAATCAACGAAGATGATCATTTTAATGTAAAATACAGTGAAAAGAACGGATTTCCAGTAATTAAGATTTAAAACTCTGTACTCAACCTCGTCTCTACAAGAGGGCAAGCAGGGGCACCTATCTTGAAATTTTATTTAATTTTACCCGGACAAAGATTAAAATTAACTATAACTCCCCATTTTTTACGTAACTTTCACTTTTGACCCCATGTGATTCGCTCTGGATACATCAATGATCAATTTTACTACTGCTAGTTTGGTTGATCATGTCCTTCATGGCTGCTCTATTGTTAGCATTGATGAACGTGCATTTCTCAATCTTCGTTGAAGAGTTTGCGAGAACTTTAATACCCAATGATCTCTTTGCATGGAATATCTAGCCAAATATTCTAGGCGATCGCCACTAGAGAACCAAAAAAACGGAATGAAAGCATTGCAGAAATCTTCTGCACGGGCAGTCCAGTTCACACTTACTCATTTCAAGATTGATTATTGATTCTAACACGACTGACTTTAATTTCCTGAGCTGCACATTATTGTTCTACGCAGTAGTTTGGTCCTATATATGAACAGAAGGACCACTAGTGAAGCTAGCTCACTGGCTGACTTCCTAATTTACAAACATATATAACGAGACACCAAACAAATCCTACACATATCTATATCACAAAACTATTTGTTTTAAGCATATATCATCAAAAAGAAATCCTCATTCTATGTATGAGACGAAGTGAAATTAAGAGCATAATGCATTTGAATTTACAAAAGAACAACATTAAAAGGGTTAGTGTCAGCAAGTGCAAGGGGCTATGAAAAATATATAAGGGAAGGTCTATTAATTATACATTTCATTCTTTATGGTCCACCTGAGCTGTTAGTAAGATTTTAGTGTGAGTGTGTTGTGTAGGTATCTTAGATAGTTGTGTCCATTTTTAGGGTTTTGGGTGGAACACATCAAAGTATTGAGGAAAGGCTTTGCATAGAAAGCAGAGCAGAAATAGCATCACTCATCTCAGTGCTGCCCTTACATCAAGGCATTCACCAAAAAGAAAGCTTAAAAATTCTATAAAGAAATGAGACCATATTTTCCAGCACAGGGGCATATCACTCTTTTATTCCTCAATCATCTTCCACTTTTACTTGTTTTATACATTGATCCGTGACCTATCATGAATGCGTGCTTCAGTCAATTCTAATTTCTGTCACCACTTCATCTGCTTGTCATTGCGCAAGAAAAAGCTGTGTAATCCAATATATATATGCTGCTCAGCAACATATCAAGAAAGAAAAGAGTCCATGATCGAACAATCATGGGTAATAACCAGTGGACGAGCCCTAACTGAAAAATACTTCTTTTAGCGTTTCACTTCACAAGTTCACAGCAAATAACTCCATTTTGGCACTTCATTATGCAAATTAAAACCCACATAAATAATCCAACGTCGTCACTGTGCAAGTAATTTGCGTGCACGTGACAGGCACGAGACTATACGATGAGTCTTTTTCTTTTTTCCTCGTAGGATACTGTCCTTCAAAAAGCATAGGTAATCCAAATCTCGCAACCGTTTATTCCTTTGTGGGTGGGCGAGGGTGGTATATAGTGGAGGAAGCCAAAGAGGTTCCAGTCAAAAAGTCTTTTGTATATTTGTTTGGCATAAAAAGACTTACAAAGAGCACCAAATTATTTGAACACACAAAGCACTCTGCTATGCTACAAAAGCAGTGTTTGAATGAAACAGAGGAATATGTACACTTACTTACAACACAACCTAACTCAATACTTCTCTCTCCCCCACCAATAACGGTTAACTTTTCTTTTCTTTTCTTTTCTTTTTTTTTTTTTTAAAAGGATAAGTGTTTTAAGACCAACAAAAATGAAATGGAAAAGCCATCCGAACTGTTAAGAACTATATCTTTGGTTAGACACCATGAGATTTGTAGGAAATTAAAGTGAAGGCGAGGACAATCACTTTTCTCTCCTTTCGCTATCGAGGTGTCTTGATTTTGCGGGAAACTCATTTCATTAGAGCTAAAACATTTAAAATATATGATCATCTTTTGGCAAGAGTAAAGCGCTATATCATAAAGCAATATTAAAAGTAAAATATGGCATCATCTACTCAAAAGGGACGCTCATTTTTATGCTTTTGAGCCTTCAAATAAGCATCTTCGGCCTCTACGTGGCCATGTGGCTGAAAGCAATATCCAGCAGAGGCAAATGAAACTGAGGGCAAAGAGTGAGAAAGCAGAAAAAAGATTAGTTAATAGTATTGGGCAGGATGGGCAGCTTTAAACTTTAAAGGCTAGAATGGCATGTAAAAGTTACCCTAATTTTGACATGACAGCCTTGTTCGTGTAAAAGCCATGGAATTACATCCTCTTTTCCCAAAAGTTGCTCATTATATAATGCTCCATATCTTCGGTGCACTAAACCAAATTGCGTTTCACTTATAACTTAAAAAGACAACCTCATTAGAAGCAAAAATGAAGAAATTTTAGCATTTCATGCCTTCCTAATTTGTGTTAGAAAATTTCCGTGCTCGATTAAGGATGACAATCAAAACCCAAAAAGCGTCGAGCATTCTTTGAAAGCGGCAGTATGAGATGCCTTATTTCTATTTTATATGAATAGGATTGGAAGTAGTTTGCTTTCGAATTTATTGGTGAATGTGATGAAGCATGAAACATTGATAAAGACGCACTAAAACTAAATGATTCTTAATTATTAAAACCTTAAACAATAATGACGGCATAAGCGTCCAACATGTCTAAACTAAAACGCAGATAATAGGAGAAAATATGTAAGCTCTCAATCCACGGGAATTCATCGAAGTTATGGATCGTAGCTTCATAAAAACTATGCTGAATAAATGGTTCTGCATACTTATCAAAATGAGTAATACAATGGCCCAGTCCCCAGTATTATGCTTTGCGATTAGAGGGGTCCAAGTCCCCCACCCTCTCCTCCCTCGTGGAATTTTAAAATAATTTGAAAAAGAAAAAGGGAAAGAAAGAGGGTGAAAAGGTACATGAGAATGTTTAGCTTCAGTATTCCTTTTAGAAATGATTTCAGAAAATTTTAACGTTTTTCCCCCTTTTTTCCTTCCCTTTCCAGTTAAATGCAGACTAAATCAAAGAAAGCCGCCCTTTTTTTTTTCAGCCCACACATCTCCGGCCGAATTATTTCCATATTTCTTAATCTGATCGCTGCATTTCTTCTCCATGAAAGCGAGACGATCGCACGGAGAAGAATGAGAATAGAAAACTATATTGATATTGATACGCGCAAAGTAAATACGACCACAAAAATGGGTTGCATTTATAATTCATGGAGAATGAAAATTAGAAGAAATAGGTCCTACAAGAAACCAATAATTCAAATACCAGACAAAAATCAAATTTTTATGAGATCAAAACTTAAATCTGTCAAAGGAATCTACCAGTCAGGATGCCGAGAATATAGCACACTACACACATTGTTTACTCTTACATGCTTCGCTAATAACCAGTTCTTTTGCTGGCTGTGTACATAAATTACCTTATGCAAAGTCAACCAAAATAGAGGGGGGGAAACACAAAAAAAATGTGACAAGATTGTACAAACCAAAAATCACTCACCAACACGACTTTAATCACCTCAGCTTTCTCCTATTCCATAATTATTCTGAAGCAGTGGGGTAAGAATAAATTCAACAACTGATCTCTGTTTACAGATTTGATTCAAATTTGTTTATTAAGCAGCCTCACAAGATTTTGAATTACAGAAACCAAAGGTCCATCTGCCACTTGATCCAACAGATTGCAGTAGCTTGCTCCTTCTTTATCCCTTTTTTACAGGAATTAAGAACAAACCAAGAAAAACAGACCATGAATGGTATATTCTGAACATCATAGATAAATGAAAAACAGATTTAAATATTAGATCATCTAAAGAGTAAGAAAAGCACATTCGTATATTCTTTTTTCCTTAATATCCCATTATACAACTCTTAAAATTTGCAAAAGGATGCCCCAATTTTAAAATTTGACATATTGCACAACATATTGACAGACAACACTGCACATAAAAGCTTTATTACTATAGACTTAATGCCTTGTTTTCATATTGAAACCAAGTCCTTCTCAGAGGGCCATATGTGGACCTAGACATTGAGAAGCTAATAAGACATTATACAAATTACTACAACTACAATTAATGTGTCATTTAGAAAAAAATAAATGACGATTACTTCACCACATCAATCATCCTTTGCCAAGAGAAAAGGGATGTTTCACCCTCCATATGCTACTTACAAGTAATATGTGAAACAGATTGTTAGAGGGTAATCTCCCCTTCCCACTCTCTCTAAGAATCTCACCAAGAAAGTAGAATAGAGATCAAGAGAATCTCTGAACAATTTGTTTATTTCCTTCCCTGCTTAATCATGAATAAGCTAGAGATATAAATAGATACAGAATTACAAACTGACTCTCCCTACATTATAAGAAAACATGCCCATGACAAAAGAAATAAGAGCATAATGGACTGACTCAACTGACTCTCCACTAACATAGTGGGATAAATGAAATAATTAATAATTAAATAATTAACTGTTTAGACTTAATCATACAACCCTATCACAGATTCAACTACAAAATGAATCAGGAAACAGATACCTCTCTTACAAAGAAAACTGATTCAATTCTACAATGAAATCCGCTCTTCTGTATAGAAAGAAGCAGACTAAAAACGATGAGAAAATATGGGAAAATACCATCCTTTCAAAACAAGTATCACAGCAGCAGTAAAGCAACTAATACTAAAACTGCACCTGCAATCAGCCAAACAAAAACAAAAGTAGCTCCTATAATGCTCTCCTCTCCTTCGGGCTTTCAGCACAACGTATTGCCATTTTGATTTCCACATCAACTAAGTGTCAAGAAAAAGTTTTAGCATCATCAATGACCATCAGATACATTCCCTTCACTGAGTTATTCATCTAAGATCCAAGGTCAGGAAGGATAGTGGATAAAACTCGCCACTTTGTTAATCACGCATCTTTCACCAGCAATTTGAAGATGACAATATAAGACATACGGTCAAGTGATTGTGGATATATAGATCCAACACTGGGACATCGAATATTTCATTTAATTGAGAATACCTTCTGGGGAAAAGAATTCTTTTAGCATTAAAACCATGAATAGCAGTTGCAATTGGCACGCAAAAGCTCCTAACAAAATATATTTTTTAATTTCCTTTCTTTTCTACTGATATTCTGAAAAGATTAGCCACTAGATTCAAGTAAACGTAGCCTCTAGCAAGAGAAAGGTATATAACTGATAGCATAGATCTCTTAATATTTGAACCATGTCAGACAAGCACTACAAAACCAGAGGACTCATAATAAATTCATAGACTATGCCATAGCTAACTGTAGAACCAAAGATGATTTAGTGCAATATTTAATACTGCGCTAAGCAGAAGCATACTCATCAGTAAGTAAAAAGAACAGAACTACACCATTGTAGGTATCAAGACTTCATGCACATATTGTTGTCAAAATCATCCTTTCCTCATGATGAGCAAACCTAAGAGCCTCAGTAGCCTGTAAGGGAAAGAAGACTAGTGCAGTATCCTGCAGTTAGAGATATGAAGAAATCCTATAGGGCTTTGGTTGAATACTGTAGTAAAGGAAAAAAGAAATCGAAGTCCTTGCAAATCATTCACAAACTAATATATAACTGAACATTGGTGATATTAGATCCCCTTGACATAACAATCATACATGGTAAGTGGCCTCCTAATATACATGAAGCATGCTGGGAAACCAGGTCATCTAATTCTAACCTAACATCGCTAGAGACCAAGATAACATTGGCACCAAAAGATTTAAGATATGGTAGACCTAGCATATACAAGGCTAAAATATAAAGCCCTATGTCCCATCCAAGATAAAAGAACGGCATAGATTTAAGATATGGTAGAAAACAACTAGTAAAGAAAAAACCATAGTTAAAACATAGAAAACAGAAAAGGAATGGGAACAAAGAAAGCTTGCTTTAGATAAAATATGGGAAGAGATACAGATGGAGAGAGACAAATGATTAAAAAATGAACAGAATACAGCCTTAAAAAAGATACCTAAGCCATGCCTCCCCCGTCAAATTTGAATGGAAGGTATAAGTACATTTCTCCACAGTTATCTGGGGCGCGGCGATTGACATATTTTTAATGACATGCCGTTCTGTATAAGTGGACTAGTTGCCCCATTATGCCCGTACACAACTCACATACCTGTAACCTCGGCAGTAATTGAAGATCATAAAGATCACGAACGCAACAGATCATTTGTGTTGTTTAAGAAAACCGGTCAGAGCAACAGAGACAACAGGCCTACAGACTTAAATTACCACAACAAATCAAACTCGAACTTACAGTTGGGCTAACTATATATTGTGCGGATATTAGGAACAAAGAATGAATTTTGGAGGATCTCGACTCTAAATATAAAAAATTTGGGAATTTCCACCATACCCTAGTGAATCGAATTTGTAGGAAAAATCAAACGGACAATGTATGAGGCACGGAAAAATTACTTGAAGTGCTGACTGGTGAACGAATCGCCTCCTGGGGGCGAAGGAGAATGAAGCGATCTCTTTCTTTTTGTGGTCCCGGCGGCAATTGAGGTTTTGCCAAATGCAACCGACGAGGGGTTATGTCCCCCGAAACCTTCCATAAATTTTAATTTTATTTTAAAATTAAATAACTCAACAAAATAATCTATGCATGATCGTTAAACCGGTGACAGACACAATTCGCGGGCGTGAGGATTGAATTCTATTATCTACTCATGACTGATAAATTGAATAATTTTTATAAAAAATAAGGTAAAAATGATATAAAAAGATTTTAAAAATAATAAATGTTAAAATATGCCTTTGTATTGATAATATTATATTTATAATTAGTAATATTTGATCTCAGTAATAAGTTTGATTTAGAATTTATTATTTTTTATAGTTTTTTCAATCATTTTCAATAAAATAAATTAAATAGTTTGCTATAAATTTAATATTTTATATTAAATATTGATTTTGTTTACTTCTTTTAAATAAAATTTGTGAAGCCGGTAAAAAATAAAAATAAAAATTGATAAGCTTGGGTTTTTTTTTAACCTAACTAGAATACTTTTATAGTAAGTTTGAAAAGGGGATTAAAATAAAAGGAGGACAGCAATTAGCTACGTCCATAGTCATTCAAGTGTTTTTGTTTTTTTGGTTACATATCGTAATTTAAGTGTTTTTTTTTGTTTTTACAAAAAAATTTAGAAAAAAATTGGGCTCACCCAAGATTTAATAGCAGGGCGAAATCTTCTTTCTTTCTAGGCGATACTAATGTCGAGCAGGGCGAACTATCTATTACCCTCAGTCATAAATCTAGACACCCAGAAGTTTGGATGTCTCTCTAAACGCCGTGACTAGAACTACAATAAAGTAGTACTCCTTAAGGTTCGAACACATTCCAAATGATCGTATGTCTCACCTTTTTGCCAATTAATCATAATTCAAATATTTTTTTTTTGTTGCCCACCCAATTCACCGAATTTTTTTTCCGACTATATCTGGATCCAACCCGCGTCATGCATCTGGCTATAGTGGATGAGTCTCCCAACAAAAATTTTCTATATAACTACCAACAATTATTTTGAAATTCAAGTGTTTTTTTTCTCACCTGATTTACTGGAATTTTGCCCCAACTATATCTGGATCCGACCTGCGGAACGCACCTGATTATAGTGGGTGAGTATCCCAATGAAAATTTTTTATAAATGCCAAGGCTCGAACTCGAAACTCTACTTAAATAATACTGAGTTACTTATCATTCAAATTAACTCCCGTTGATGATAATTAAGTGTTGAAAATGAAGGGTAGAGCGATGAAATGCAACGCTAAATGGGCTGGCCTAAAAAAGAGTGGAGGGGCAAAAGTATTTTGAGTGACGATGAAAAGATTGAGCATAACTACCAACAAAATTAAGTCTAATAAAAATAATTAATTTAATAAATTAATATTTAGATATATGTTATAACTTATAAGAGGCACCCTTATCTAGCGAAGGTAAGTGCCTTGTATTTATAAAAGAGAGAGAGAGAAAGAGAGAAAGGGAGAAAGATTGATTGAGAAGAAGTGGATCCGTGGACAATGAATCCGACAAAAAGCGGAATGAACATGGTAGAGGCGGTTAAGCGGTCAAGTTCAAGGGTATCATCAAAAACAAGATGGTTGGTCCCCATTGGTTTTCCAATTCCACAGCTAGAGTACCTGCCTAACACAGTACTCCACATCACATTCCTGAGGGAGAACCATCATTGAACGTTAAAACTGACGGCGTTTGTAATAATCATGCATAGGCTCGCCCGGTGCACGAAATCTAATCAATACTGTCTGTTACATTATTCATAATTGATTAACACCACCCCTAACTTTAAAAGGTTTATGCTTGTTGCTCTCCCCGTCCTAAATCCTAAATATAAGGATATCTTAACCATTCCGTACGACCTAAGTTTATTTTTACAATTAATATATAGATAATTTGTGACACCTTCTCAAAAATACCCCTGACATTTAATGGTAAGAACGAAGAAATGCTGGGCAAATTGTGGGGTTTGTAGCTTAACACGACTGAGTTTAGTCTTTCGTGTTAGACTGTAGATGGCCACGGCCCCCGTAGGAAGAGAGACATTAGTCGCAAGCAGCCCACTGCTCTGGTGGACTCGTTTAAAACGGGGGACAATAATGAATCAAACAGAACCTTATCTTCTATATATAGTGCTGCTGCAACATAGGGTCCTCATTCAACTTGCTTTTTCTTTAACATAGTTGGGGTTTAGTTATGTTCTCTAAATATCTAGTTAGAAGTTTTATTTATACCGATATATATAGAGAGAGTTTTATAATTAATACTAAAATTTTTTTAAAAAATTTACGGAACAATAAAATTAATCACTATTTTTAACAATTGATATCTTGATTTATCTAAAAAATAATTCTAAATCGCCATAAATCACCCAAACTGATCCGTCTTCCGCTAAAGAGAAATCGAAGCAAAATAAGACGACACGAAAAATTGCCCCCAGCATTCAAGATACTTTATGGGAATATGACCTTGCACGACTTAATTATTCTAAAAGTTTACTTGAGGTTAAACAGCCGCTAGAAGATTTTGGGATACTGTTTATTAATTAAATTAAATTAAAAATAAATTAGATTCACGTTAATTAAGTCGGTGAAAGGGATCGGGTGGGGGGTTATGTGCGAGGTGTCAAATTGACATTAATAATGTGAAGCTCATGGACGGGAACACGTGTGCAGGTTGCAGACATTCTGGCAAACTTGAGGAGGCGATATAAAAATGGTCCTATCCAATATCAATACAGATTTATGTATTTATTCATTTCTTACTTTATATGGAGTCGCTTTAAGAATATGATTCAACAATAGAAACATTCAAAAAAAGGGAAAGCACACCCAGGAGTCGTAATGGCTAAGGAAGCACGTTTCAACTTTCACCTGATTATTCTATTATTTGCGGCGTCAAAGACAGAAATAAAGTGAAAATTAAGGAAACGGGGAGGAAATTTTCTAACTAAAATAACCCGCGCTATACACCTAGACTTTGCAATACGTCAATGTCTCCCACTTTTTTGAATGTGGCGAATGATGAGTGGAGATTCCAATTAACAACCCCTCCACGTACGCGTCCATTAAGCTTCCAAGTTCCCAACCTTCATCATCGCCCTTTCCCACTTTCTCCCACGAATTCAAAGCCCTTTTCTCAAGTCATCTATTTCCTTGCTCTCACATTTTCGGATTTCTCTGTGCAATTAGTACGTAAGCAAGCATATCACTGTAATCCGAACTGATTTAATCATAGGATATGGTTTATTGTTTTGCCATTAATTCAGTGGTGACGTTCCCAATCCCATCCCACCTCGCCGTAATATATATAATACTCCAACTCCAACAACAATTGACGTATATATGTGGAATTCCTCTACTCCGTCTCTTATCTATCTCCCAATTATTGCACGCCACCGCTCTTATCACCACAAGGGAGACACGCCCGAATGAGGACGAGGAGATAAGTAAATAGCGTTCCTCATATCTCGAGTAAAATCAGGTGGTCCTGCGTTTTCTTTCAACTCTTGTTACCATCTCTACATTCAATGCTTGGACCAAATTCCATTCCAAATAATGTACTACTATATACGTAAAAGTCAACAGCACCATTGGGGGTTAAACTTCATGCTTCTTTTACTACGTTGGCCATTTTGGACTCGCCCAACTACTGTTGGTAATTGACAAAACAACAGTGAAGAAATGAAACAAGGGTCCTCGACTAAACAACAAGACAAACTGACAAGGCAGATGGTAATTAATATAATGCAGCGGAGACGCCCAAAAAGAAAAGAATAAAAGCTTTAGCTTACCTTACCTTACCCACCACTGAAAAGAGAACTTTAGGAAAGAACATGAAAAAGGAATCCATCCTATTTGGAAAGAAGCTCCTTTTCGCTCCCATCGCAAAAGAAGGACGCGCTAGAGATTTAGGAATACATCCTCCCTTGTATGCCAGGAAAATAATTTAAACACTCCATGAATCCTTACCCAAAAGCTAGCAACTATTTCATACTTTTCATTATTTTTCTGGGATATCATTGTTAGTATTTCATGATGAACTAATCATAACACACTATATAAATATCTCAATTATTTAATATACCGCTTCATTATTTCCAATTTCCAACCTCGCCACTTGAATTTCATCATACAATCTAGTGAACGATAATAATAAACTAAAATCAATAAGCTGTACTTGCGCCTAGTATTCCGTGTTACTTCAACAATAATTATTCAACACAAACAAACAAAATCAGGTGAGGCGCCCGCCGCAACGCCAAACGTACACCCCATGCCCTTCGTACACCGGCATACCATCGTCCGCTTCCAACGGTCAGCAACTCCCGCCGCACGCACTTACCTAGTAACATCGTCCCAGGCAAGGCGTTCTTGCGACGAATGCCTAGGTTTCCTTCTGGCAACTTCGGGGTCCAAATCCAAACCTCTCATTTTCCAAGTCGTATTCCACGTAGAAATTCTGCTGCTGATAGTTTCCAAGAATCACCGCCGGCCCCTTGGCCACCGACGGAATGGTCGCTTTATCCGACATAACCGTCAAGCAGGCAACTTGTGATTCGCCCACCAACGAGAAATAGTTCTCCATGGGCAGTGTCATGTTGGCACCCCCTCTGAATTTGATAGTGAATTCCGGGAAAGTAATCGAGTTCAGACCCGTAAAATCGAAACAGGGGCTCAAACCGGATTGGATTTCTACGTCCTTGGCTCTTGTGTAATTCGCCATCTGTTTCTCGAATTCTTGTGACACCATATCGAAAATGGGCCTTTCCATGAAGGTCAAGGTGGAGCCTGAGTCCACAATGGTGCCCCCATTCCCATCTGAATCTGGCTCAAAAAGCTTGGACGGAATCTTGACTCGCTCGCCACCGATGATGATTTTTCGAATGGTTAGGTAATAATACTCGAGGAATGCTGGGTTGTTCGCTGCTGGGTTTTTCTGGAACGGAGTGTAGCTAAGGCCGTCGGTTTTAGTGCCGCCGGAGGACTCACTCTGCAGAATGAGGTCACTGCTTCCGGTGGAGTCGTCGAACCTGTGAGAGATCAAACAGTAGGAGAATCTCTTGAGACCCATCTGCGAAGGCAGAGATTCAGGCCCTCGACCAAACCCGGCAATTCCGGCGGGTTGACGGATCGACATGATGGAGCAACCAACGAGAAAATCGGGCACGATTTTCCCAGGAAGGTCGAGGCTTTCTAAGAGTAACAAGCCAGCGGTTGATCCCGAACCATACTGAATCATATAAGTGGGGCAAATCTGGGAGCAGTTTTGGGCAGTGGGTTCGCACTGTTGGCATCGAGACTGAAGATCGGGGCCAAAAATCCAACCACATTTTGGATTTCTGCAACCGACGAACTTGGCGGAGGAAGAATTCTTAGCGATAAACTTGGGGAATTTAGTGGCATCGATGTTGGGAAAGGAACATCTGGAACAGAGATAATGAGAGGAGCAAGGGAACCAGACGAGGCTACTTCCCGTGTCCAAGATGAAAGGGAAGGTTTGAGGCGGCGTGCCGAATCTGAGATAGACGGAGTATCCGCCGTAGCTTTTGGGGTAATCGGGGGTCTTGGTGAGAGAAGAATTGGAATTGGATTTACGGTGCTTGAGGTGGTGAGCTCTGGTCAGGGAAGCAGAGGCAACGACTTTAAGGGTCTGAAAGGGATCGGAAGAAGGTTGTTTGGCGTGTAAGGGCGAGATAGGAAGAATAATGGATGCGAAGGATGAAGTGAAGGAGATGAGAGAAAAGAGGCATAGAAGATGAAGAATGGGGGGAGAAGCCATGGAAGAAGTAGAGGGAGTGAAAAGCAGCGAGATTGAAGGATAGAGGGATGAAGCGTGATGTGTTGGGATTTGGGCATATAAAAGCCACGAGCCCATGAGGTCTTGCCCCAAGGGGAAAGCTAAGACCGAGAGACTGGGATTCTCTCTTTGTTGAACCCGATAAATAAAATAAAATAACTGAGGGACATAGTACTGTGAGTTAAAAAAGATTATTTATTTTCTTTGTATACAAATTTTTATAGCTTAAAAACTACTTTTTTAAAAAATGACGTAATTGAGCCCGTATTTCAGTACGAGGATTTTCTTGGTTAAAAAAACAAGGAGTTTCAGTTTTATCTATTCCGCATGATGAATGACAATTATACTCTATTAATTGGCATTCTGATATACTCGTAATAAGTTAATATTTTTTCCGATAAAAAATGTAAATATCTTTTTGGTAATGTTCCTGTAAAGGTGTTATTTTCCATCTTTGTTTTAATTTATTTCACAACTTTTTATGTCACAGGAGGCCTTCTAGATTAACGGTTTGGATAATGGTGGTGGAAATTAAAATACTGGTTTGTGTTCGAAGGCTTGTTTGCTTAAATTTTAAAAATAAGCAAATTTGTGAGAAGTGACTATTTTGTATAACGTTGTTTATATTTTGTTTTAATTTAAATTTTCAAATGGTAGAAAATCCGTTTTAGGAATTTAGTCCAAGATCCACATGATCTATTTTATACGTTTCATATTATTACAAAACATCTTTTAAAGAGAGTACCATATTTTATGCACCATTGATTAACTGTTTTGTTTATACTAAGTATATATTAGATAAGGATGTCTTGTAGTAAAAAAGTGGGAATGGTAAATGCAAAAGGATAGTTTTGAGTTCGGAAGGAGCAAAGCAATTTTACTTTGCATGAGGGAGGGGTGGACGTGGAAGACGGGGACGGCTTAAGTACGGAAGGGGACAATCCAGCAACGACGCTCCCAGTGCCAACGTTTCCATTGACAATTACACCTGCCCATGTGATCCCCCTCCCCCTCTCTCTCTCTGTAGTAGATTCGGCACTAATCCCCTATTAAAATTGAGATACTATTTAAGGGCTCAAAAAATACTTATAATAAACTTATAAAATTACTTATCAAATGGTCCTCACTCTTAATCATATTTTTTTTTATACAATAGAGGAATAGACCCAAATTACAAGAAACTCAAACTATAGGGAAACAATTCCCATATGCTCTTTATACACTAGTGCCTCCAGATTAGGGGGACAAACTCCCAAAAAAGATGATTTGGATAAACTTTATTTTGTCAAAGTATCAGCAACTTGATTATACTTTCTTGGAATATATATAATTTGAATATCCTATTGTCGTTTTAAAAGCTCATAAATCTGCATCATCAATAGGCTGCACCCATGGCTATTATCCACCAAATGAATAGTTTCAACTATATTTTTCGCATCTGACTCCAAAATAATTTTTTGAAGTCCCAAATCCCAAGCCAGTTGTAGCCCTTTGAAAATTGCCCACTGTTCAGCCTCACTAACACTACAAGGGCCAATTACATGTGTAAATCCTGCAATCCACTTCCCAGCATAATCCCTGATTACTCCCCCACAACCTGCCTTTGTTTGTTTCTTTACAAGAGACCCGTCAACATTTACTTTGAAATATCCCTTTGGTGGGCTTTCCCACTTAAGAATAGTATTATTTCCCATACCTTATACAGCCTATTCCTGCTGACATACAAACCTTATTCTTCAACATTTCTAGAGGCTCCTTAGGTTTAACGAAATCAGATTCAAACATTGATTTATTCCTCCATTTCCATAACATCCAAATCCCGACACCCCATAGCAGCTTCCAATTCTCAAACTCATCTAAACCTATATTACTCTTTAAATTCATAGCAAACCAGTTCTTCAGATCTGCTGAGAAAAACTGATTATAAATATTGGATTTTATACATTGACACCAAAGATCTATGGCATACTCACAATCCCGCAAAATGTGCAATGTGTCCTCCACACCTTGATTACAATGTTGGCATATCGCTGATGAAGTTGACCGACTGCTTCTCCAAGCATTTGTGGGCAGTCGACTATTAAATGCAATCCACATGAATATCCTAATGCGCTCTGCACCTTCCCACCTCCAAATTTCTTTAAATATAATGTTGCATTGTAAGTGCTGTCAGCTAATTTTATCTCTAACATATAATACGCACTTTTCACTGTAAATCTCCCATCATTGGCTGCATTCCAAGCAAGTATATCTGGTCCTGCATCTTGCCTTGGCGGTAAGACTGTCATTAATTTATTAAAGACCTGACTGGGAACTAAATTAGCCAATCTCGTGAAGTCCCAATTTCCATCTACTCCCCAATCAACTACTTTACTATTATTATCTTCAACAGAAATCGGTCTCATACACATTGCTTTAATGCTCTTCTCATGATACAACCATTTGTCATTGAAGAAATTGACTTCTCGCCCATCTCTAATATGCCATCTCATGCCCTTTTCCACATTAACCCTTTGTTCTGAGATAAACTTCCATAACGCAGAATCACCTTTCCTAGCTTCCAGTAAATTCTCCTCATTGCGCAACATATATTTATGAAGTAGAACATTTGCCCATAAACCCTTTGCATCGATGACCAGATTCCATGCTATCTTGGCTCCGCACGCTTTATTAACAACACTCGATCTTTTAAATCCAAGTCCTCCATGAATTTTAGGTTTGACAATTTGATCACATCCAATGGGATGATATCCATTACTATTATCGGACTGTCCCCAAATGAAATTCCTCTATAATCTTTCAACTTCATGACACACTGAGTTAGGCAATCTCGCGACTTGCATAGGATATATAGGAATTGTACCTATGACAGATTTTGCTAGAGTAATTCTTCCTGCAACTGATAATGTTTTAGCCTTCCATGCCCCTAATTTAGATTTCACCCTGTCAATAATATACTGGAAAGTATCCTTAGGTTTCCTCCCTCTGATGAACGGAAATCCCAGATACTTCCCAATGTCACTAGAAACAGTGATACCAACCCTCCCACTGATCTTGCATTTAGTACCATTTGTAACTTTTGGCGAGAAGAAAATAGAGGATTTATCTTTGCTAACTTTTTCTCCTGATGCTCCACAGAAAGTATCTAGACAATCCATCATACATTTCGCTTGTTCCTCTGTAGCAACTCCAAACAGAAGTAAATCATCTGCAAACATCAGATGAGATATGTTCGAACCACCATTTCCAATGCGAATAGATTTCCAGGCTCCAGAATTAACTGCATCAGAAATAATATGGGATAATCTGTCCATACACAAAACAAACAAAAGGGGTGAAATGTGATCTCCTTGTCGAAGACCCCTTTTAGGCAAGAAATACTCAGTTTGATAACCATTCCAAAGAACATTATATGAAACTGAAGAAACACAACTCATAATTAAATTAATAAAATTATTTTCAAACCCAACATCTTGAAGCACTTGACGCAAGAAATCTCAACGTATCCTGTGATATGCTTTCTCCAAATCAATCTTCCAAGCCATCAAACCAACCTTGCCTTTTGATTTCTTCATAGTATGCATGATCTCTTGTCCAACAATGATATTATCTTGAATATGCCTCCCTTTAACAAAGCTGGATTGGACTGGAGAGATAATCTCATCCATGACACCACGCAATCTATTCACAATCATTTTAGAGATAACTTTATAATGAACAGAATAAAGGGAGATAGGCCTAAAATGACTCACTAATTGCGGACTCTCCCTCTTAGGAATTAAGGTAATCAAAGTCCTATTAGCCTCCACATCTACCATTTCTCCCTTAAATGCTTCTTCAACAAATATGCACACTGAGTTGCCCACCTTATCCCAATTCGCTTGATAAAAGATTTGAGAGAATCCATCTGCACCTGGAGCCTTATACGGACCCATCGACACGATTGCTTGCTTAACCTCATCCTTTGAAGGCTTATAGGACATACTTTTAGCCACATAATGGTTTATTCTAGGAAAGCTTGTAAAGGTGTTTATAATATAAGAATCCTCTCCATCCTCCTCATAAAGAGACTTAAAATAATCCGAGATCATAATTTTTAACTCCTTTTCATCATCCACCCACTTACCCATGCCATCTCTTAGAGAGGTAATTCTATTCCTTCTTCTACGTATTTTTGTCTTCAAATGGTAATATCGAGTATTCCGATCCCCTTTAGTAATCCATTCCGTACGAGCTTTTTGGAACCATTTCACTTCCTCTAATTTCAAAATATCCTCAAACTTAGCTTGTAATTCTTTCTCCAAATTAGCCAAAAACACTAAATACCCATAAGCCTTTGATTTTTGTATGCCATTTCATCGTGCAAGAATTTCCTTTTTCCTCTTCTCTATCATTCCAAATACATCCTTATTCCATTTAGTCACCAATGATGTGAAGTTTAACAATGTTGTACTTAATTCCTGACTAGAATCCCAATTTCCCTCAAGAAAGTCTCTAAAATTATCATGCTGTAACCACATAGCTTCAAATCGAAAGGGTCTACTTCCTCTGTCACCATTATCATTCAAAAATTGAAGCATGATAGGATTATGATCAGAGAATTGAGTTCTTGGTAAAACCTTTAAAAAACAATTAGACAATTCAGTCAAGAATTCTATGTTAACCAGAGCCCTATCCAATCTTTCATACAACCATGTATACCTAGCCGTTTGAGGTCCCTTCCATGTAAATCTAGGACCTTGAAAATATAAATCAGAAAGCTCGCACTCACTAACATGTTGCTGGAACCAATTTATTCTATTAAAAGGACAAGATGCTCCACCTACTCTCTCCTTTAGCTCATAATATCATTAAAGTCACCAATCACCGCCCAGGGAATTTTTACCTTTTTAGACAAAATTTTTAATTTACCCCATAATTCTTCACGAAAATTTGAATAGGGAATTGCATAAATAGCAGTTAAAATGAATTTGTTAAATCCAAAAAATTCACATTGAAGATGAAAATATTGTCTATTTTCTTCTAAAACCTGCAAGTTAATTACACTACTTTTCCAAATAATAGCTAAACCCCCCGATCTCCCCACACTAGGAATAATTTTAATTTTATCAAATCCCAACTTTTTTAATAGGCTTAACCGTGTTTCTTGCTCACATCTAGTTTCTGCCAGAATAACTAAGCTAGGATTTGGTCCTTTACAAACCGCCCTAACATTTCTTAGGAGCCTAGATCCACAAGCTCCTCTAACATTCCAATATAATATTTTATCCATTAAATAAATATTAATAGAGTTATGAGCCCAAAGAAAACTCAAACCTGGCCAGCCCATTGCGTTTCTGGGACCATGGATACAGAGTCCATATCATGCTCCTCCTGCATATCTTGCTACTCCTGCATATTTGCATTTGGGCTAATTAAATCAGGCACAAATACAGGATCTCCTGGGTCCAAGTCCACGTGAAGTCTAGCACCCTTATAATCCTCCAACGGTATACTTCCCCTCTTTTCTGCTTCCTCTTCAACGTCCATTAATGCTTGCTGCCCATTGTGTTCCACTCCATCAAATCTCTCCTGACTCCCCTCATAGACTTCATCATTAGCCTTTTCCCAAGTCAACATCAAAAGCTCATTTACTTTCCCCTCCTTTTAAGTTTCTCTTGTCCGTTTCTCTCTCTTTCCCTCACCTTCCGCCGTGTCCATATGTGTCACAGGGGCTTCACGTCTTTCAGCCACAGTAAGTTCATTTTGTTCGGTCCAAGAAGCTCCACTATTTTCGGACACAACACCTACTCCTACTGTGTTCCTCTCATTTGCTCTACGTCTTCCTGTTTGCACAGTGGCTTGAATTTCACAACCTTCCGCTACTTTGGAAGGTCTGCGCCTGTAATGAATACTGTTCACCTGCTGCACTGTTCCTCTCCCTTCTTCTCCTTCGTTCTGGATAGCAGTCTCCTTCTCCTCCACATGAGCAAGAATTCCAAATCGCGAGCCCCGTGTCTCCTGTTTATTCATCTCATTCCTTGCATCCTTCATTCTTCGTTGGCGTCTGGTCTTTTGAACAACACGCTATTGCTCCTGTTCAACAGTATTCTCTGGTGTTTGCATGTCTCCTGGATCACCATTCCGCGGCCCTTCATTTACATCATGCATTGCAGTAAACCTTGGTTTAGTCGAACAGCTCTCAGCTTTATGCCCATATACACCGCATGCTGTACATAACATATGTAAACCTTCATACTCTAGGTAATAATCCTCCCCATCTAACGAGAATCCCTGCATTAGCTGTTTGCTCAAATCAACTAAGACACATATTCTAGCATAATGACCTCTTACATGGCAAGAGGTATTCATATCTACTTTAATGGTATGTCCAATTCTGTTACCAATGAAGGTAAGGGCTTCCTCATCATAATACTCCAATGACACTTTTGGCATCCTCACCCACACTGCAACCTTATCAATGTTCGCTTTCTCTGGCTTAAACCTAGGTTCCCATGGTCTTACAGTAAGGTAATGATCATAAATCATCCATGGTCCCCTGTTAATGCACTAAAATAATCTTCCTTGCCGGTGAACTTAACCACAAAGAAACCCCATCCAATGTTTATAAGGCTAATGACCCCTTTCTTGGCCCATAGAGCTTGCAAACGAGTATTGAGAGCCTTATACCAAATACTTCTATCTAACAATTTCACAATAACTGCATTTTTCCACGCCTTATACAATCTCCTCTTCATTTTTGCTGAAAAGGAAAAGGATGAGAAATTCCTTGTCAAATCTTCAATAGTTTTGACAAGTGGTTCCTCTTCCTCCTGTCCCATTGTGTTACTAGGACTATCTGACATATAATCATGTGAGAGTGGTTCTTCATTGTGATGATCAACATCTTCTTGATTTTCCTTTGCTCCAACAATACCTTTTAACTTGTCAGCAAAAGAAACGAATGAAACTTTTCCTTTATTCCCACATACTGTTGAGTCGAATTTTCTTAACTCTGGCCACTCTCCCTGCAATAGATTTCCATCATCACTTTTTGCCCCACCATTCTTAATCTTCTTGGAACTCCTCATCAGAATGCCATCTTCCTCCTCAGTTGGAGGCACAGCAGAATAAACGTTAACGCCAGAGAGAATTTTCGCCATCCACAGTGAGTTAGCTTTTACCAAACACTCTTAATCATATTTTAATCAAATATGATTAGGAGTGAGAATGTCTTTTCAACCTAAGGCCCAAACACCTAGAACTTGGGCTTTATTCTGTCCAATACTTTTTTCCGTGGAATTTTGTCTTATGCCCCGAGCCCAACCTCACGCTTTGGTTTCTCACTATAAACTAATCCTCCAGTCCTTTCTACAGAAACCTATTAATTACTTCATGTAGATTCAAATATTTAGCTAATGTTAAAATTACTCGTAATAAATTTTGTTAATCATGGGAGGTTGTTCAGTAGTTCCGAGTCTGTTCGATTAGTTAAGAAACGTTGTCTTGGACAAAAAGCCTTATGTTATTAACATCAAAGATCCGGCGGGGGAGGGGGTATCTTGTAATAAGGATAAGAGGGAATATAAGACCACGAGTCAACGCCACCAACATTATTTAATTCAGGTTGTTCCACTACATTATGGTACGTGACATTATAAGTCAAATCACATTCGCGTTGGGTTTAAGATTGGGTTAAGTTAAGACAGCTTTGTGAATTGTAAAATAGTAGGCACGTGCGACCGCGTAGGTATGCCGTCAAATGCTTGGGGACACTACTCCCTCTCCCACAAGAACGTTGTGGCAATAAGCAATTAATAATTTAATATAATAGAAGCAATCAGGAGCAGTGCCCGCCTCCCTTTGAGGTAAGATGAGGCCCTAGTATAAGCTGCGTACCCACTTTGAGTCTCTCGCAAAATTAATTAAAAACAAGTTCTTTTAATCTCAAGTGTATATGGATTGCATGCATGCATGTAATTGTTTAAGCAGGGTTATCCCAGTAAGCCTCATGCCAAGAGAGGAACGTTGTTTCAACAATTACTAAATAGACTGTTTTTATAACAACAACAACAACAACAACATCAAGCAGCAACGCCTTAAAATTTCATTCTCCTGGTTCATTAGTTTTATTGCTCTCAAGTCTTCAGTTCTCATCCAACAACTGCCAGCCGGCAGATCCATGTTTGGTTCAGCCGGAAATCAATCGAATTTAAACACGACTGATTCAACCCATCATCAGAATAATTATCTAAGTAAATAAAGAAAAACTAAGGCTATAATGAAATATGTCCTAATAGATTTGGACTTTGGGGAGATGAGAAGCTATTTTATATTCCTGAATGAAGTACATCCGATCATTTCTCACCAGTCACCACTTTAAACAAACAGGAAACTCAAACAGTCTTCAGTCCACAAATGGACGAGTTAGCTTGATCAGAGGAAATTTTCCCGTTGGGATTTTCTTGTTACGCATAAACACCAAACACTTTTTGTTAGCAACTGGGCGGCGAAAGAGCACCATGAGTAGAAACACAAACGAGAGAGGAGCACTAACTCAAAAATTCCCAGGACTATCATCCAATTGTTTCTTATCCTCAATATCAACCTCCAAAATCTCCTTAAAGAAAACACAGAGGAAACAAATTATGAAATTGTGAAGCCTCTAACTCTAGTTAAATTGTGTTTTCCCGATGAGATAGATTTACAAGGGACTCACCGGAATCCTCTGCTTGAGATAATTACCGACTCTGGCGAGGACATCGGAACGCTTGTGCCAAAAACGACCCTTGAGGCTAATCTTCACGAAAGGTCTGTCCAGTTCAGCCAGCTCAACCTTCCCTGAATGAATTCATTCACCCGACTCTTAATTCTGCGTTCAATCCGTAAATACACCCGCGCAGTTACTTAAACACACACCCGCTCTCTTAACAAATTCCCAGTGATACCGACGGAAGCATCGAAGATCTGACCAAGCTCCGCTCAGGCGTCGGTCAGGACCTGTCGCACGTTGTCTTCGGAGAGGTCAAGCGGCGGCGGAACAGGAAGTGAGGCGGATAGAGGTTTGAGTTTCGGCCGTTGTTGAGGGCTCGTCATATTCAGGCCTACCGTTTGGAGTGAGGAAAGGCGGATTTGGGCATTCTCTATCGCCCGCTTTCGCCGACTGGATTTGAGTACATTGTAATGATTACATCTGCCGTGTCGAGCTATCGGAACTGGTGATTCTCTCGTCCATATTGCATTAAGGGTATCAAAGTCCCACTGGTACAGTGACATGCTCCTATTTTGCGGCTACGAAGGCACAGAACAGAACAGAACACAAAACTAGGAGGATCGGATATGGATAACCTCTCGCTTGCCAACAGCAAGTGCTAACCCACCTGTTCCCACACACCCAGAGGAAAAGAAATAAACTTTTTATCTTGGCCCGAAATGGGGGGAATAAATGATTCCCTTTTTACCCGTTACTGGAACAGTATAACTTCCCCGCTGCTAATTGATAAAATTCTGATGGTTTGAGCATCCTCGTTGTATGTTTGCAACGAGCACGATTAAGAAGACGAGAAGCAAAAATGAGTCGATCACATTAGGTTATACTTAGGAAAATTTTAAAGATACGGCTATATAACTCGGTCTCCTCATACTTCTAGCAGAGTGCTGATTGATTAAATCCGACAACGGAACCAAAACTGCTTAGAATGTATCATTCAAACGCAAATAGTACACGGATTATTGTCGAAATAAAATGTGAAGTTGCCACATAATTCGCTCAACAACCCAGGTACACCAACATGCATTTATTGTCATAATTCACAATCCGCGGCTCACATTTGAAGACTTGAGAAAGTGTTACAGAAAAAAAACAAAACCATTCTCCAATGCATTATGTAACATCCCTTGATAATTTAGATTTATAAAGGGTTGTTATGGTTAAAAATATTTTTCTAAAATTAAAAAATTTTAAAAGTAAAATTTCTTGGAAAAAAATAAAAGAAAAAATAATCAATAAAATATTTTAGGACTCAAAAAAATTAATAAAAAACTATGAAATGAATATTTTAGGGACATAACAAATTATGCAAGAATTTATTTCATAAAAGAGACTTAAGTAAAATAAAAGCTAACTTTTGAATTTTAAAGCTCTATTTTAAAAAAAAATAAAAAAATAGTTGGGAGTAATTGTTTATTCTGAATTTTTTTTGAGAATTTATCCTATCAATTAGAGAAGCTACTGGATAAAAAAATCTCTATTCTATTAAGAGGATTAGTTTTTAGGAATTTTTGAAAGTTAAAAAAAATAAGAAAAATAAATGGGTATAAGATAAATGCTTATGATTAAAAAAACAAAAAAATCTTGTTTCGCATGCAAATTATCCACATGTGGCTTTTCTCAAGTGAGACACCTCTCACCTACGTGTCTCCTCTCCATTCACACATATCCTCGTCTCCTTCCTCATAACAGAGCAGCAATGACACGAGCGAGCAGAGGAGAGCGAGAGAGAGCAAGGGAGCGACGACCAGAGGAGAGCGACGCCGGTGGAGAACGGACAACCACGCGACGCCGTGTCCTTCTATGCTCTGCTTGAAGTTAGACGTGAACAGGGACCCATTTTGTTAAAGTTTTGAAGTTGGGCTCTTTGAAATCGAACTATGGCAGGTGTTCTTGGTTGCTTGTTTTCGATTTCATTGCATATGAGATATTTAGGAACTGAATAAGCTTATTGTTCCAAGTCTAAAGGTGATCCGAAAAAATTAAGCTTGATGGATGAGAATGGTTGATTTCAAAACTGTGGTTGTTATGTGTTGAATCTGGTGGTCTTGTATGTTCCGTAATAACTATTAAGAGTGATTATATTGATGTATTAAACTGGTTTTATGCGTTGGTTTGTGTTAGCCACGATTTGTGAAAACAAAGCTTGATGATTTGAAGGATATACGGATTCTTAGAGTTCCTAAATATTGACGACTGATTTGGAAGTTTGAAGTAATATTAATGTAAAACAAGTGGTTTGGGAGGTTTAGAGAAATAATAAGTGCTGAATCAACAGATTTAACATAGGAAAATATTGTCAAGATAACTCAAATAATTGATGAATGTTTTTTAAACTATGCTTTAAATTATTATAGTTGTTTGAAGGAAACAAAGTGTATTTTGAAGTTGAAATTTCATAGTCATGTAATGGGCTGCTCGAAATTTCTTTGAAGAGATATTGATTCTTAAAAGGGATTGAGTCAAGAAGTTAATAAAGTTAAAAGATAGAATATGTGAGTTATGAAAATATAAGGGGAGTTGTTGTTTGCTATTCTTATATGTCTAGCAACTGATTTGGACAGTTAAGGTTGTGATTAAAATGCTATAATGATAATTTTTAAAGCTGAAAAATAATTTTTAGATTCAATAAAGAGGGCTATTCGAAAGTTATAAAGAAATCAATGAAGTCAAGTGTTAAGAATGTATACAATATTAAATTATTATAGTGATAATGAGGTTAATTGTGTTTTGGAATTTAAAAAAAGTGAAATCTATCAATCTCTCTTCTTTTTCTATTCGGCCAAGCCCAATAACAGCAATAGGAAATGAGAGATTATTGACTAAGAGCAAACAAGAAAGTAAGGGGTTAGTGTTGGGTTATGAAAAAAGCTTATTATGTACATGTTTTGTGCTAAGGTTTAAGTATTAATAAACCTTACATAAGATTTGATTTGTGCCCGAGTGTACCAAGGAACCAAGAAAGAAATATTGGAGAATGAAATTTGAAAGAAAGATAATCAGTTAGTAACTATTTCTTTTCAAATTTATATGTATTTAATTCTACATGTTTGTTCATGCTGTGCTTCACACACATAAGCATGGTAGACATGCATAAGCAAAGTTTGATATGTTTTAAGCATAGTTTGACGTACACAAAGCATGATTATAGTTTGAGATGACTAATTGCTCATAAGAATTATGTACTCAAGGAAGAGTATTAAAGTAACTAGTAGTTGCTGAAGAAGTATTGTTTTAAATATTTGTAAGTACATAATAATTGATAACATTTATTTTGATTTAAGATTTTGCATAACTTATTTTGCATGTTTTATTTAAATTGTATATATCCATATAAAAGATTGATATTGCTACTGATATTTTTTTAATTTCACCCTTTTTCTTGCATGATATATAGGTAAGGCAAGTGTCTTAAGTGCCTATAGAAGATGACTGAAGGTGGAATGGTTGTAGTATATTTTAGTCTTGGTTAAAATAGTTTAATATTTTGATTAAAACTGAAACTTGTATATAAAGTTGTTATATAAACTTTATAGTAAAGTATACAATTCTTCCTAAATAGAGGAAGTCCAAATTCTTGTTGGAGATAGATGAATGACACCAACATGAATATTATTATTACTTTTAAGCTTTTAGTTTGATTATGAAGGTAGTAGAATACATATGCTTGTTGATAATTATAAAACTTGGGTCTTTAAGTTTATTCAAAGTTTTTAAATAAAATTCAAGGATTTAAACCAAGTTTAGTTTTGAGAAAAAATAAGTTAAGGATTTTCAAATTTTATAGAAAAACATATTCCTTTACACACAGGAAGAATTTTTTGGTATTACAAAGTTTTTGAAACTTTGCTTTTTAGAGGAACTGTTTGAAGTTTATTATTGAAATTTTTTAGGTAAACCCTTAATAAATGTGTCAATTCATAAGGTGTTTCACATTACAGATTCATAACTGCTACTCTTAAGTTGTCTTGACTATTATCCAGCCTAAACAGCTGCGAAGTACTCCTTGCTGAGTTTAGGGTCTGGTTTCATGGACTTCTCACCGGGCTTCCACCCAGCGGGGCACACTTCATCTGGGTTCTCCTGCACATACTGCAGGGCCTGCAAGAAAAAAACACAGAATGCGAAGTGGGGATATTAGATAATGGAGAGATAGGAAAAAGAAATGACCAGAAAATAGATATTGTTCAATCTTGGTGTTGTCTTCATTGAGTGCGTAATTACCTGCAGTGTTCTCTTTGTCTCATCAACACTTCTACCAATTGCCAGGTTGTTAATGGTAGAATGCTGGATAATTCCTTCCTTGTCGATAATGAACAATCCTCTCAACGCAATCCCCTAATCATTGGCAACATAAGGCCAAGAGAAGTGGCATGAAAGCTATTTCACAACATTTAAGCACTAGATGCTTTCTATATATACATTCACGGATTTACCTAAGCAGCATCTTGTATTTTATTCCATAGGGCATCCCAGCTAAAGCTCCAAGAGAGAGTCACTCGGAAGAAAGGATACCCATGATATATAAGTTTTTTCAAGAACACATGGTAACTTGATTTAAATAAAGAGAAGGTCTTTGAATGCAATTATACAAAACTAAACCCATGCCTCTTTAAAAACTTGCAAGGAGCTATAAACATAATTCGCCTAGGTTTGTTAGGAGAGAAGACAGACAATCCAAAAATAATAAAAAAAAAGAGCGCTCTGAAATTTCAGCAAGTCCCAGAATTAACAATTTTAAAATGACTAAACATACCTGATCAGGAATCAACACCCCATAAGATTTTGAAATTGATTTGGTGACATCAGAAATCAGTGGATACTTCAAGTCCCCAAGACCACCAGACTTTCTATCTGTTTGAACCCATGCGAGATGCGAGAACTACAATAATAAAAGTAAAACCATTAATCAGGCAGACAGAACTTCAGGAACTAAAACTGAATATGCTATAAAATTGTAAACGTGAACTTAAAAGGATTTGCCATGCTATTTATGGACGGATATATAAGGTCAAGGGCGCAACATATATTATGACACTTATTGGCAGTTAGTTTTCTTTTCCTTTGTTTATGGAGGCAGTAAAAGTTGGCATACTCTTCCCCTCTTCCCTCACTTTCTTTAATAGTTAATATAACAGCCACTAGCTGAAGGAGATAATAAAAAACTATACAAGATGATTTAACTTACCACACTGTCAACTGAAACACCCAATATCTCAGTATTTAGTGCCTCAAACTCTGCGTGCCGATCACTGAAAGCAGTGATTTCTGTGAATAAGTAGAGATTATTAGAGAGGAACCAGAGAAGCTATAGTATTGACTACTATCTTAATAATCTCATTCAAGTTTAGTGACAAACCTGTTGGGCAAACGAATGTGAAGTCCAAGGGGTAAAAGAAGAGGATGACATATTTCTTTCCAATGTAATCAGAAAGTTTGACCTGGAATTAAACAACATTTTTAAGCATAACGCTATTCAAAAGGTATTATACAATATACAATTCAACAAAAGAAAATTGACTTCACAAGCAAAGAATCTACTCATAATTAAAGGACATAAGAAGAATTGTGTCATCTACGTTGATAAACTCTTGGTCAAAAACAGCCTCCGCTTCAAAATCTGGTGCTTTATTTCCAACAAGTGGAAGTTCATCACTCTGTAAAATGAGAAGAAAAACACGTGCTTTAAAAGTTAAGCCAAAGAAAAAGTTTGTAGGAAACTTGAGATCCAGTTTTATCATAGAAGTTATTGCAGTCAATGGTTAAAGTTGATTCTCCCTGAGCATCAAAAGAAACACCCTAGATTTTGCAATACCAGATGCTCGAATGTCACAAGCATCTGACTCAGCCTCTGACCCATCGTAGTGTTTCACTAAGTGCTTGAAATACTTGCTTCCTTTATAGTACTCTCACCCGTGTTGAGATTTAGACATTTAAAGTAAAAAAAAAAACTTTTAAAATGCTTTTAAATAAAAGAGAAATCGAGATAAAAGACAACACGACAAAGTGGGTAGAAAGAGAGGGAAATGACCCCATTCACACTTTCACTCTAGTCTCACTATGTTTCTCGCTTCAAAGACATTTGAAATCCAGAACACCGAAATTCCTTAATGTTATGACTTATGACTAGTTAGCATTTCAACGGAATAAGATCTACATTTTATCAACATGTTTTAACACGCTGCAAACAAAAACACGAATGTTTTACTTTGCAATTATCCCGCAACGAGGCAATAGAGAATAGTTCAATGTAATACGGCAAATATCCAACATCAAAAAGCACGGGCCAGAAAATCCTCTAAGAAACAAATCCATACAAGTAGAGGAAATTTCACGTAGAAGAGTTATTTATCACGCAATGTAGCACTATTTCAGACGAACAATGTGCTAGACGAGAAACACAATAATGAAGTGCGCAATACCCAAAGTCAACAGTGCAAATTTCACAATTAATCAGCCAGGATGAGGAAAACAGATAAATACGGGGAAAGAGAGAGAGCACTTACAGAAGAAGCCTTGACAACGACGCTGCGCTTAGAGTGGGAGGCACGATTAGAGGAAAATGAATGGGGGCGAGCAGAGAGCGAGGGTTTGCGAAGGCCGACGAAGGACTTGAGGAGGGAAGGGGAGAAAGAGAGGGAGGGAGAAGATAATTTGGGAGAGAAGAGGGTAGGGTTTGAGGAGAGGATAGCAGCGGAGGCAGTAGAGGAGGCCATTTGGTAGAGTTCAGCACACAATGCTCTCTCGATCCTTCTCTGCCTCACTCTAAGCTATAGCTTCCCAAAGCCTGAGGTTGAAATGTTGGGTAAGGAGATAGATAGGATGGGTCAAGGGTTGGTTGGTGAGACTGGATATGGACTATATACTAAATACTTTATAAATTACAAATTATTTAATTTCACTTCTATTTTTTAATCAAATAATTTATTAAACGCACAAATATCAAATATGTGAGCGACAGGTTCACGATTGGGAGCTCATCCAAGCATGGCCACCAGGAGCTTGTCATCGCATTTTGTATGAAGAAAAAAACACTTCTATGACGAAATAAAATTTTAAGAATATTTTATTCGATTTAATCAATCAATTACATAATTCACGTTACCCATTCTTTTTAAAAACTTAATTTCAAAATAATTATTTTTTGTGCTAGATTTTTGAAATTTTTTTGCGTAATTGGTTTTTAATTTGTATTACCTTTTCATCCAAATTTTAGTTGGCTTTTTTATGCAAAAAAAATATTAGAACAAATTACTATAAATTTCTAAAAAAATATAATCAAAAAAAAATTTAATAACAAATGAGGAGTATATACTTATTGTTTTCTACATCTGAACTCGTCATTATGTGTTGTTCATTTATCGTCAAACTTTGTTGTGATCATATTTATTTTCTAAAACTTCATAATAATTTTTTCTAAAATTATTTAAGTTAACTTAATTCATTTAAAATAATTTATATAGATTATTGACAATGCTGTACATCTTTATATACTAGAGAGTATTCCAGGGAACGGGTGTTGTAAAGTTCATACTTCGTATACAAGTACTATTCATATAAGGAATAAGAAAAAGAAGCAGAAGATTAAACATTTGAAGTAAAATTTTACCTTACCTTTAGATCGTGAATGAGTCAAACTCTTTTCTAAAATTTTTTATAACAAAAAAAAATATTGGTGTTCTTTTGACGCTAATGACATTGTCTTATTTAACAAAAAAAACTTCTTAAACTAATTTAGCTATAATAATGTTAAACCAGTATAACAAGATAGATAAAAAATAATAATTGTTAACAACATATTTTTCAATTTAAAACAAAACAATGGGATGTTTGAAAAGCATTGAGAATTAGATAATGCTACGGGCATGTTTGGCCTGTTGGAATTTTTTATGGATTGTGTACCGAAAACAAAACAAACCAAAATAAGAATGAGTTATGATAGCGTGTTTGGCGTGAACAAAAAGAACCAACAAGTGTAATTTTATCTATTATTTATTATTTATCCTTTAATTTACGGTTCCTTTTAATATTTTTGTAAATTTAAAATCCACTTGTTGTGATTTGATTGAAAAAGAGTACAACAAGCTTATTAGATTCAGTATATATAAGGAAACCTCTTGAAATGCTTTGCATCTAAAAACAATTTAAGTCATTTAAATAAAAAATGTTATCACTGATATTGATTAATAAATTCTCAGTGTTCTAATCATACATACCAATGAAGTCTCTTATAATAAGCTACCCTGCGTCACTTCTCCTTGTAATTTAGTACATAACATATTAAATTGCATGTCTATTTATCTTAATATTATTTATTATTTTTGTGACAATTTCTTCTTTATTTTTTTATTTTCAAACCTAAAATTTAAATTTTGTATTTAAATCTTATTTAAGTTCCAATATTATTATAGTAACAATTGTTGACTCACATGTTATTGAAGGGAATTGGAAGACACGCAGCGGAAATTAACTTAAAAATTTTTCCATTCCCAGCCAGGATCTACCGAATGTGTTTAAGTCAAGGAGAAAGAAGTGTTACCTTCGGTTTCAAGCTTTGGTCGCGACCTCAGTGTCCACTAGTCGCGACTCTTCGCCTCTGGAACCTTTTAGTCGCGACCTCCTCTGCTTCTCATCGCGACCTGACGTCTCTGGAGTTTGTAGTCGCGACCTCTTCTGCTTCTAGTCGCGACCTGTCGCCTCTGGAGCTTTTAGTCGCGACCTATTCAACTTCACGTCGCGACCTATCTCCTCTTTTCGGATTTCTGACGTTCAGATGCCCGTTTGGTCGCGACCTCAGGGTGTTCTGGTCGCGACCTTGCTTCGTGTCTGGTCGTATCGTAGAAGTCGACAGCTCAGATCGGCTTCCTCTACCGGTATCCACACGAACAGCGTCCCAATCGCGAACGACGTGCTAGCGCCTCTTGTCACTCTAGGGCTTTCTGGAGATTCCGTCCTCACCGTCTCTATTTCGGCAGTTTCTTATCTGCAAACCTTTTGCACTCTCCCTGCCCCCTTTTCTCACGACTGAATGTGTGTGAAGAGATCTATCTTGTGTGTGAAACCCTAGCTCCTAATGTCAAATATATAGGAAGCTATCGGGCTTCTAATAGGGCCGGGCTTCAGAATTAATCTTATATTAATTCTGAATTAATACAATATCATATATTGCATAATTTAATAAGAAACTAATTAAATAAATATGGTTTATATTAAATCCGTCCCACAGATTTAATTCACCTATTTATTTAATTTAAAATAAAGATAAGACAGAATTATATTTGATTTATTCTCATAAATCAAATTTGAGATATCTTATCAATTTGAATTTCAAATTCAAATAGATCATATCCATTTAAATTCAAATTCAAAAATGATAGAGATTTAATTTATCCTTATAAATTAAATCTTACAAATATCTCTTATATTATTTATATAATATATATATAAACTAATTTATATATATATATAAAATATATATCCACCCTAGATTATTCATTGAATCTAGACATCTCTTAGATTCAATGAATCTGGACATCATAGCTCGGATTGGGCTGTTTTGTGTGCGACCCTGTAGGCCCATATGAAGTTGGCAGTGGGCCAGTTACTATACTGACCCACAAGTCGTAAGCGGTCTCTAGCAAGGCATTACGACTACCCAAAACATATGAGGATCGTTAAACGATGTAACCTTTCATACAACCATATCACGTCCCTTTTGTCACACGATATTTCGGTCAAGGATGAGGCATGGTGAACGTCATCCTCCTGTTCCTGACCGTTACTTTCTCGATCCCTGAGTAGTCTGAATATAGAAATGGAACTACCCTTCCATTCCAGTATGGCCATACATTTCTCAGACTCACTCATCGAGGGGCCCAGTAATATCTCTCTACGACTGTGAGGGACAAATTCCATCTTGACCATTCACATTCCTCCGCATGAAAAACCACTAAGCCCGAGCATAGCCTTTATGATCACTCGGTCAAAAGTGACTTTTGACTAGGTCAAAGCTGAGCGTTTGTCATGTAGGAATCCATGATGATCTCAGGTCAAAGGGCATAGTGACATGGCTTGTATATGAGAGAAGCTTATGACTTGACCCATGCAGCTCTCTCATTGCGGGTCGGTCCAACACCCTGTACTCTTACATGTGCTTATGACTTTGATTTATATCTCTATATATCTTCAAAGTCATACTGGTCTTATTTCATCTCTGCTCCCACATAGATGACCGACCAGGGACATTTAGGATAAGATCATGAGTTATCCAAGGATGGTCATCACAGTAAACATGCAAATAATGTGATAACCTGATACAATGATTGGCCCCTAGGGCACAATTTCCAACAGTTATTAAAGAAAATCATGGTTGGAAAATAATCTATAACTAAAACTAACGTAGGGAGGTTGTGCTTAAAGGCTAGTGATTTGAAAATTTTAAATTCATTTAACAATAAAATTAATTGAGATGTATATAATACATTTAAGGTATAGTTTAAAAAAATAATTCATGAACCTATAATATATTGATTCCAAAAGAATGAATATGTGATCATTTGAGTATGTGATAAAAAAGGTTCACGCATAATGACAGAGAAAATTCATGCACGTGTGGAGGATATACAGTGTATTGTTACAGGAGAACCATTAAGCACTTTTTTATTTTTGGCAAATAAATAATTTAAATTTAATATCATTGCCTTAAATGGGACATCTTTCACAAGAATATACGCACATAGGAGATCTTTTTCTGTTATAAAATACAATGTAGACACCATGCATTGCAATTCTTTCCAAGATACATTGTTTTTAACATCTTAGTTTGCTTTGTTAATTATATAGGCATAGATAATAAAAGGCAAAGGGATTTTGCCAATCTTGAATTGATAGGGACATTATTCTGTAATTTATCGACCGCCGATATTATTGAATAGGAGCCACCGAGTAATCATAACCATATAAACTATAAATAATACAACATGAAAATAATTGTAGTCCCTGTCCTAGATTACTCCGGTAAAATGTAAGGTTAAAAAGGACGAAACTTAAGAAAAAATTACAATTAAGAGCTCAAAATTAGAACTATTTCCAAGTAGGAAATTTAAAACTACTTATACTAAATTTTTAATTTTAAAACTGTAAAAAATGTTTCACATTTCAACCTAAAATCATGGGCACAGTTCAAAAATTATATTAAAAACCAATCGTCCAGGCCACATGACACAGAGCCAGCTCATACTAAAAAAGATAAAGACAAAACACATCCAAAAAAAAGATGAGGATTTCCGTGGAAAAAAATATATATAGGGGGAGCCTGCGTAACTCCACAGTTTTCATCCATATTTTAATATTCGATATCTGGTGCTTTGAAACTCTTATTCCCGAGAGATCCAATCATGGAGGACTCTATCACCACCTCTCTCACTCTAGAATCATCGACCACGGCCCTCCGCCGCCGCAACTCCATATCCACATCCGTCCTCCTGCCTAAGAAACTCACCGTCCCTGCCGTCACGCAACTTCGGCGCTCGAGCTCCGAGGCTCTCTCTAACGACATCGTGCAGGCGCCGCTGTCGTCACCGGACTTGGACCAGCTCTCTCGCGGATCATCTTCTTTCGTGTCCTACACTTCTCTCAGAGATTTACTCCCATCCGTCACTCCACCACCTTCGGTCTCTGTCTCCGGCCCCGACATCTCCATTCGCAATCGCCTCGTCAAGCAAGCCGCTTGGGCTTACCTCCAGCCAATGTCTTCTTCCCCCTCCAGCTCATCCTCCTCCTGCTTCCTCCGTCACTTCCTGCCTTATCTTAACTTCTTCTATCGCCGCCTAATTTCTGGTATTTCCTGGATTTTCCATCGGATATCCCGTGCAATCTGGCCTCAATGGCGATGAAATCACTCAACTATGGGGAATATTCGTTTGATTTCGTTTTATTTTGTTTAACCAAATATAATGTTTATCGCTGATGTAATTTCGAAATTCCCAAGTTGTCTCCTTATTTTCTGCGCTGAACCAACGAATAATCCCATTAATCGAAACTCAGACGGGTCACTCTGCTATCATTGTTTCAAAATGAAAAGGGCGGGGGGGGGGGGGGGTAAAGCATAGCAATGGAAGTTAATAACTTTGATCAAATAACGAATATGAATGATGGCGGGATTAATGTAACTATGTACAAAATACAATTTTTGTTTCCTAAACAGTTCTCAACGATGGGTTTTGGATCTGGCTGAGGATATCTTCAGGGAGAGGTTCGAGACTTAGAGTTACAGAATCGAAACGAAGCTTCAACAGTTTCATACTTGGGTCTCTCCGAACTCCCCAGTGTTTGGTTTTCTGTGTCACTCCGACCACGATGGTGGCTTCTTGTGCTTCTTGTTGGCAAAAAATATGGATCGTTTTGGAGCCACACTTTCACCATGTTTATCATTTTTCTGCAAGTACAAAAACTCATGAGAAACCTAATTCAAAGATTTTCTTAAGGACCACAGACTAATCAATTTGAGGCACCATTCAAGAGTGAAGAGAATAATTCACCTTAGTGGCTCTGTTACCACTAAATCTTTTAGACTGATCAGCAAAGTACTCGAGAACTTGCAAAAATGCTGACTGCCCAAAGTCTGAGCAGTTTTGCAAGTAAAATACAGCCAAATCCCAAATCCTAGCTCTCCATTCTAGCAACTTATTCTCAATTTCATTCTCATGACTTGTTACATAAGGTCGCAACACTGCATCGTAAATAACTCCCGTTCCCTGCAACAAGTAACAATTGTACTGTTATCAAAGTGCGTCACTCCTCAGCTTTCGTTGTTTATGAAAATCAATGGGGAGGTAAAAAGTGCATTAAAGAGAGAGTGACAAATCTCTCACCCTGTTTCTGTTATTTTCTTACCTTGGTTTTGGGATACCACATGTAAATGAAAAGAGCCAACTTCAGCTCCCCGTACATAGGCAACCTTTCGTAAAGAAGTTCAGCGTTAATTTCCTACACAAGTAATTGCATCCTACAGTTCACAAAAAGAAGGGAAAAAATTGCATCCTTCGCATACCAGGAAACAAATATGTCGGCGACGTTTTCCACGACTGTGAGAAATGCCACAAGAACCCTGTGAATCCGTTTACGTGTTAAAACTTCATTCGTATCAAACTTGCTGATCAAAATTAACAGCACAATTGCATCTTTCTCGCCTTTCTTTGCGATTCTTGTCTCCATTTTAAATTTCAATTACGATGTCAGGTTATTTTTTACGGGGTCTAATGTTGTTCCCCCCACCCCTTTTGACCAGAGGGTCCATTGTTGAATAAATATTTGCTCTGCATCGCAGGTTATTGGCTCCTGATTGGTTACAGCGACGCGAAAACAATTCATTAATGAAATCTCTAATTCATTGCTCATCTATGTTTTCCCAATTTGATTCTAGTTAAACAGAAAGGGCCGGGAATTCCTTCTTGAGCCTAACTAATCCAGTTATGATCCAACGACTTAGACCTTTAAAGGCAAACTGAAAATCATAAATTTGACGGCAATCAGTCGAAAACAGGCTGCAGAAGAAATCTCTTACCAGTATTGACACCAGAACCGAAGCTCCTCATTCTGGACCCTGTTTCTCTCTATGGTCTGGTAGCATTTAAAGCCAGGGTAAGCATATCCGAGAAGCAATCTGAAATCCAGATAACTGACGAATCTAAGAATGCAAGATCAAATATCAAAATAACTGAAAAGGAATCACGCTCCGGGGAGAGCATACGTACATAAGACTTCTGGTAATGAATTCTCCCAGCATTTTCAACACCAACTATCAGAACTCTGAAAGAAAAGCAACTCGTCAAAATCACAAATGGCCAAGCATTCAAAGTTTCTGAAACTGCAAGATCGCTAACGGGGACTCTCTCCAGAAGAACAGGCGGGAGAGATAGATTTCCTCAACAATACCTGTTCAACTATGCCAATTCGGTTATTCGATGACTGAGTATGGGATTCCAAGGTAGAAAGATTCAGCACCCAGAAGCTAAGGGATAAAAGATCGAAGGAAAAAGATTATAAAAATGGACGAGGATAATTCGCTGAGAAAGATTAAACTTCGAAGCAAGATGAAACAATATTTAAGCAAGAAGCATGTGATCCGAAGCAACGAAAAGTTCGAAATATATATATACACACACACACACACACTGGGACAGAAATAGAGGAGGATTCTTTCTTTACTTTAGAAAATTCTTTAAAGAAAAATGAAAGCACAAAGAAGGCGAGGGATTTCTTGGCGCAGACGCTTCTCTTTATTTTTGGACGCAACTCACCGTCTGGTTTTATGGGGATGGTTCAAAAACGGTCTTCCAATTTCCAGGTGGCGGTTTAGTTTCAGATAAAGGTCATTGCCGTCATTTTGACCGCTGGAAACAGTTACTTCGTATAGAAAAATATTTGCAAGTTTGAACTAGACCGGAGTAAGTCAGATGGATCAATGCTTAATTATACAAGTGGTCTTCTTGATGGTGGATGAATCCACCAATAATACCATTTCCTTTTGCAAATAAAATAGTTGGCTTCGCTTTCTGACATGCTTCCATCAAGACGCTTCCAACATTAAATTAGGAACAAAACAAACGTGGCTGCTTGTTTCCATTAAAGAAAATTAAATGTGTTTTTTATTATATAATTTTACCCGGTGGAGGCCTAGTTTTTAATTTTCTTTTAAAATGTCCCTTTACTCAATTGAATACAATTGTTAGAGAGGAACACGTAAACTGAAAGTATTGGGATGGTGAAATGGATTGGTATTCATCCTTGACCACAGCCTGGTTGTTTTCTAAATTGCCATTATTATTATTTAGTATTTGATGAGATGAGACTGGCTGTTTAGCGTCCTGGGCTTTATCATGTCTTTATGTGTGGGACCTTGAACAAGTCACGTCTTCCTTTTCTGCCCTTTTACTATAAAAGAAAGGGAATGGAGGCATTGAAGGCCGAGGGAGGGGTAGAATGGAGATTTTGATATATGTTGACCTGGCTTTAGATTATGAATTAAATGGTGCCGCTGACTGGGACGAAGCCATAAGACCCGAGTGGAGAAGGGTGTTGTTTTAATGATGTAACTAATCACAAAGGACAAAAGCGCGGTGGGTGGAGTAGTTTAACTGTTCCTAATGATTTAACTAACTTCATGGTTTCATTGATTTCTGCCTGTGTTTTTAGGCATCTCATCACCAAACCATGCGTCATGCGTCCTCATATATATGGACCCACCTCTTTCTTCATATTATCTCTACTCCTACTAGTCCCAACCTCTTTGTTCTCCCACAACAAACTCGTTATACCGTTATGTATTCTGAAACTGAAAGGACGGCCGGCGCAGTAATAATACGTGGTCGTTTCCTTTCTGTTTTATTAAAACCCTACAAAGAATACGTTTTACTATATGATAATGACTAATCTCTTTCAAATACTTTTTTATTTGTCCTTTGAGATTTTAGCATGGGCATTAAAACTACAGTAATTTTTTGGGCCGAACAAGTCCCTGATAATAAAGCCTCAATGCACTTGTGTTTAAAATCAAAAGGCGGTTTTGATTAAACAAAGAAACAATAGACGTTTGTACCTAAAGAAGCCCGGGGCCGAAATTTTAGGGACAAATTAATACCGATGAGTTCATTTAACAAGATGACTTATATTTTGAATCCTCATAATCTTGTAAAATGTGTCATTATGCACAAAGACATAGGGAGTAAGACGTTTTCAGTTTATTTAAGTAATTATATAGTACCGCTTTAGACTTATAAAACCCGTGAATATAAAGAGTATAATTGAAAAAAACAGTAATTAATGTTGTATTGAAATTCAAAATAACAGATAAATAAAGAAAACGGAAGTGACCGTGAAGGAAAGATATATAAGAGTGAATATTTACTTTTGCCAGATTCGCTATAGCATGGTTGCACATTCTTGTTATTTATGGATCACCTAACACAACGATGGATGAGAGATGAGAAAAATCAAACGGCCCCGCCGATTTTTTGTTTCTCTCAATTAAACGACAATCTCATTAAACAGGCCCTGCCGATTTTACCTTTCACCTTTTCCCCACCACTTGTGTAGGTAAATATCGATAAAATATTAATAAAAATTGACACAGATAATAAAAAATAAATTTATATCTTATAAAGACACGAATTTAATTATTGTTATTGTCGTGAGAGCTCATCTGATAAGCGATTTCGTAAGTTTCTTGTGAGCGTTTTCTGAACTTTATTACTGTGTCATAATTTTAGTAAAAAATCGATATTAAATATACATAAAAAAATTTTTTATAAAAAAAAAGATATATCGGTAAGATCTCCCATTGGGTCGATCCGCAATAAAGTTGCATTGAGCATGGTAATTAGCTAGCCGGTTTGATTTGTTAATATTTGCAATCAATCGCACGCAATTAGTTTGGTGCGTCCACCAACCTCCGCGCTCGTTCCCACAATTATCGGCGGTCGGGTCATGGAAAATGATAAACGTCATAGCTTATTTCATACAATCAATACATAGAGTAACTTTGATCTGATACAGACTCATCTTTTTTATTTTCTTCTAAACGTACAATGCAACTCTCTGAATTTTAATAAGTAGGAGTAGGATATACTGAGCGTGAACGTGCAAGGTCGGTGCAATGCAACTCATGATGGGTCAACCTCAGCCGCCTAACTGGCAAATGATGAATTATTAAACTAAATATTCCTCTTGTTAAAGATCTAGCCCTGCTTGCAGGAGGGAAAATTTAATATTATATTAAATGGAAGTTGATTCATGATATAGAAGGGCAAAATAATAGATGGTGTCATGCCAGGGGATAACACCGAAAACGCCCAGATTAAATATAATTAATTGGAAGGGTCAAAATAATATATGAGAACGTGACGATTAGTTGGTATTGTGATCGTACGATGGAGCATTGTGTGATTCAATAAATTCAGCAAATCCGTGGGAATTTGGATCCAACAGGGATGGGCGGTGACTGGGTCAGAATCGTTGTGCGGTGAGTTCTAGAATATCCCGTGAAACAGGACGACCGTGCGTTTATTTTTGTGGGTAAATTGAGAGGAAGGTGGGTTCCTTTGATCCCCTTCAAATACATGGCCGATCAAGAGATTTAAGTAATAATTGCCAGACTTGTCCAAAAATCCGTAAACGAGCCTCGTGTTTGTTTCTCACAATCAGTTTAAACCAGTTGAACCTTCAATATCACAATCTTCCATTCCCACGGGCAGATAATCGGTTACCGGTATTTGTGATCCATAACCTACGCGTTATTCCCCCCCCCCCCCCTTTCTCCATAATACAAGTATAATAAGAGATTGTTTACGAAAACTTTAGAATATCATCTACTAAATGAGATATCATAAGGATAACAAAAAATAAACTTATGTCTTTATAGAATATAAGCATATTATTTATTATATGTGTTAATTCTTATTAGCTTATACTCTGTAATTTTGTTCTTGATATAAAATTTTTTAGAAAGAAGTTGAGCTCACCTATAATCTAAAAATAAGACTAAATTTCTTTTTATTTTAAACGATATAAATGTTGAATAAGTCCGAATTAGCTGTTTATTCTTAAACATAAAATTAAATATTTAAAAATTAAAATATCTCTTTAACCGCCGGGGGATGTTGTATTTGGGCTTACAGGCCAACCAGTCCAGATGGGGTAAAGCGTGAGTTTGAAGAATTGGGTAATAATTAGAGTTGAGTAATTTCACAGTTTTGATGGGGTAAAGGCATGGCACGCGCTATGAGTGTACCTTACGTTTTGGTCGACTTGATTGCTGCCTTCGTGAATCTCCCACCCCCGACACTGGTTATCATCGTCTCTGCTTTCCGCATTGTTTAAGCTTCCTCCTCTACTTGCACCCACGCAACCTCATCTCTCTTGTACGAAACTCGTTACCGTTTTGAATCTTCAGTTTTTCCCTTTAATTTTCTATTGCCATTTGCCAACATCTTCATTACACAATCCCCCACTAATAACGTTCTCAATACATACTCTTTATACATCAGTTTATGACGACTTCATTATATCAGGCACTCCTGTTACATCGTCGTTGTAGGGGGGAAAAAAACTACTCGCGTACTTGTCATTCTTTAAAATTCAGTGACCCTGATTTTAAGGATATCTAGAATTCCCTCACAGCTTGCTTAACTAATTCTAAGTTGGCCTCGCATAGATTTAATTATGTCAATTGCGTGTGTTGGAGTGCCGGTCTCACACTACCTATACCTCTATTATTTAATTGCATCAGTACCAGTTGCCATATTTTGTTGATAATCCTCCCAAACGTGAAGACAAATTATATCAGACATTATTCTTTGTGTCTAATCTTGATGTAGGAACAACCGCGACGTCAAATTTTAGATTTGAGAAAGGACACGTTCCTTTGTTATTATTTGTCAGGCATGTACTACATGCCTAATTATTCTTGATATTCACAAACAACTAAAATTCACATTTAAAATTGGAAAATGACAAAAGCCCGCGCAATTGTCTCACTGGCATGCTTAAACGGTTAAACCATAAACTCAAGAATTCACAAGCTAGATCGTGTTCATCATTTTTCCAAAAAAGTTCCCGAGTTCTGTTAAAAATAAAATGACGTGAAAATAGAGAAAATGAACCCTGCACTCCTTTTATTTACATGTCGTGAGAAAAACAGAAACGAAAACGAAGAGATATTTGGGAGGTTCTCAGATTATGAGGGGTGGTCATGTTAAAGTGATTAACCCCTTAAAATTCCAGGAGGAAATAAAAATCCACGTCAGCTCATACAGGTAGGCAGAATCTCATATCCAACGCAGGATGGTAGATCATTGCCCAATTGGGTACAAAATCAAGTGGTTCTCCATTTTTATTTCGCATACTCCGTCCGTATTATAATTCTTCCTCCCTGTCATGTCAGCTTGAAGCCCGTGTGGGATCTTCCCAATCTCATTTTAAAATTCACTGTTCAGTTTAAGTACTCATTAAGACGAGAAAATTCAAATCTCGCTCTCATAATGCCACAAGTTACCCGCAAAATTATCCCCAGGTGCGCCTCATAATTAATAACTTTGACTCTGACTCTTCCTGCACATCTGATCGGACGGTCGCCCTGTGCCCTCGTTTCTGTCTCATAAATCGGCGGCCCTGATGATCAGCTTTTCCCCAGTGAAGATCTTAACACAATCAGGGCACGTCGCATATATTTATACGTTTCTCCCCCTCACCTCACATGATCGTCTTTCTTCATTTTCCTTCATTTATTTTCACACCCTATTTCTCACGATCGATCTCTCAGAAATGTCTAGCTCCAGAAAGAAGCTTCTTTTCAACACCGTGTCCGTCGACCTAGGCTGCGGCAACTGCAGGAAACCGAAGATTTCTCACATACTCCATCCCAAGCCCACCAACCAAAAGCTCCAATCCCACAACTATTCTTCTTCAAGCTCCTGGGACAACGACGACACCACCGCCACGTTCTCTCCCTACGGAAGCTCTTCTAAGGTTTCCAATGGCGAAAACAACGGGAGGGAGACGAAGACGGTGAGGGGTTTGGGCAGGGTGGGAGGCGAAGGTGTGGCTGTGGAGAAAGATTCCGACGACCCTTATTTGGACTTCAGGCACTCCATGCTCCAAATGATACTGAAGAACGAGATTTACTCCAAGGGTGATCTCAGAGAGCTTCTGAGATGGTTTCTTCTTCTCAATTCACCGTACCACCACGGGGTTATCGTCAGAGCTTTCACTGAGATCTGGAATGGGTTGCATTCTGTGAGGCCCAACTCAGCCAAGTTTCCCTTGTCTTGCGAGTCACGTGTGTCCTAAGTTGCCCACGTGATCACGAGATTGTATGAATCTTCGCTCTGTCAACTCATCAACAGTCTTCCATCATGCTTGTATCATCCGACTGTAAAAAGAAGCCTTAATATTCTCTTCACTTCTGTAATGCGTAGCTAGAGTAACTTTCTTCATCATTTCCAACGAAGAACCATGGTAGAATTTAAGTGACTTATGGAAACTGAATTCTGGTTCCATATATGACCCGAAGGTTTTGAGCGGCAGCCGGCCAGGATACGGTGGAAAAAATACAGGCGTTGGGATTTGATCGACTTACAATTATTATAATGGTCTGAGTGAGGAGGGACAGATGGTTTAATGCTCTTGAAGCAAATGAGAACTGAAAATTTGTGTACCCACGGTGCAATTTCCCATGTCGGCATTAAACGTTGGCTTATTTACATAATCCACCAGCTAGCTTGCTGCTAAAAGTACACGTACATTTATTTTATTTCACCAGTATTCATTTACTGTAATGCATGCAACGATGCCATATATAACAAGGCTGCAGGCTTGCTGCTTTATTTGTAATTAAACCCGTCAAGCGAGGTAGCTAGGTTGCAATGGATCGATAAGGCCATTAAACATTTTCAAAAGGAATCATTTTTATGGTGTCTTTATCTTGATGTTAATATATATATATATATATATATATATAGGAGATCACTCTCTGGAGTTGAAAGGAGACTTAATCTTTACAGTTCCTGTATATTTCAAAACTATTTTCATTCAAATTCTTGAGTGTAGGGGGAACACGAAGGGTCATCATTCAATTTTCAAAGGCAGAGGGAGCTCATCTTTATGGCAACATAATCTGTGAAAAAGATGTGCAACCCATGCAGCAACAAGCAGGCCAACCAACTTTAGCCAGCCTGTTAAATTCCCTCAAACTTTTGCCATCCATTGAATGCTACCATGCCCAGTGTGTTAGCCCCAGTTATATTCACTAGTAATCACCATTTTAATAAGATTTATATACTTTATCTACTGCCTCTGCAAATAGACTATAGTATTGGATTCAGGTGGACTAAAGCCTTAGAAGGGGTTGATGTCTACAGACATGTATTTTTTTTATATAAAAAATTTAGGTAAATTTAACATTGATTTCCTACTAAAGTTATAATATAGCCTTAAAATTTAGAGAATATTTATAAGAAATTTATGATATCGTTTATTAAAAAAATTCTTATAATAATAAAAAAAATCGAACTCAAAGAATATTACTACGGACATGCATGCGTTATGTTGTCTCCAAGTGGGGGAAAATCTTTGTAATGATCCAGAAAGTTGAACAGTGATTTAGCATAAGAGAGGGCTGTTATTGTGATGACATAAAAGATACATCAGCATGTCCTGGAAGACCTTGTGACAGCTGGCAACACAAGATTTAGTAGGCATTCAAGGTCAATATCTAAATCTGCAGTTTGGTCAAGGCAACGTGACTACAGGATTCAACCGGTTTTTTTTTTAAGTTTTTTTTTAAAAGATATTGGTTCACCAACAATTTAAAATCAGGACGAAAATTTTCTTCCTCTTAAACAATATTAATATTGAGTAGGGTGAGCTATCAATTATTCTCAAATATAAATTTAAACACCTAAGAATTAAGATACCTTTTCAAACGTCACGACTAGAATCATAATAAAATAATATTTCTCAGTGATCAAATATACTCTAAATGATCGCATTTTAACCTTTCGCCAGTTGAACTCATTGGGTAAATTTAACTAGTTAAATGGGAAGGGAAGCAGCAAACTAGCAAACTTCTACACCCTGAAGATGGATAGGTTATGGCAAAAGTTAGTGCATAGACCCTAAAGTTAAGTTTCAAACTCCTAAAGAAAGCAGGAAATGAGACATGAATATCGTGAGACAGCACACTTCAAATACAACCCAAGTACACAGCAGCGCAAGTAAACTGTGGTTACCTAGAACAAGACTGGGCCTCATGTTAGGCCTCTTTGAGGATGCCGTGTGAGTTAAAAGAACAGGCTTTTTGTAAAAAAAAAAAAAGAACAAGCTTATGTTATAGCCGGTGTGGAGGCCTATTGAAAGTGGAGCAACAAATAAGACAACGACTCATGATAGAGAGCAAGAGCAAAGATAACAGACAAAAGATTTAGGAACTCCTTTAACGTAGTTTGAGAAGGGCGAATAGAGAAAGAGGCAACGTTGGGTTGGGAAATGAAGTGAAGTGTACGGGGCCACAAAAATGCGGTACAACCGAGCTAAGGTAAGGAGGCTTGGTCCCGCTTTTCCTTAACATTCAACTTAAATTAATGTTGCCCTACACAGAGCTAGAGGGTCTCTCGCATTTTGGTTATTATCTATCGAGTTTTTGTTTGTTGAGAAAATCGATTATGGTCTCAAAGTGAGCATCCCGGATTGGTTTCCCCTAAGCAACTACAAACCTATAGTGCGTCTGTCTCTTTGTCTCAATTGGAAAACATGTCACCACAACAGATGATGAGTGTTTTGTGTTTTTCAACAGCGATGATATATGTCATCATATATCATCACTGTAATTAATGAATTGAATCGATAAAAAAGAACGCAAAAGTTTGACTCGGTTGAAGACTCACTCGCATGTGAGGCGTTGACCCTTATATTTGGCTTTCGATTTTGCGACTGCGTCATTGCAACCATTAACCTAGTCTTAGCTAAGGCATGGAGGTTGAAATATACAGATCCCTCAGTGATTATAGGCTGCTTTGGGTTTCATTGAGCAACTCTCATCAAAGTTTGACTCGGACAAAAACAAAACACTGAAATCCGAGCCTGCCTTCCCGGAAGAGGCTGCTATACTATATATTCTCTGAACCCGGTGAATGTGATTGAATCATATTTTATAAATAAATTAATTAATTATACGGACACATTGATAGTGATGATGATCACGAAATTATTTAATTAAAGTAGGCGGAGGCCATAGGTTTAGAAGCTTCGGCGCTAGAGGGGAGCGGGAATCTTTGCAAAGCTAAGTACATGGGGCAGCCAAACGAGAGCCTCGGATATGGAGCTATATACAGTATTGACAAATAAGCAGAGCCTTGCTCTTGGTCGAGGTTCGCCTGTCACAATGTTGTCCATGTTGGTGCTCGCAACTTGGTCTCCTCGTACAGGTTTCACATTATAATCCCTTTCAATTTACCTCATTTCACCCACATTCACACGTCATCTGAGCACTTAATTCTTAAGTTTAAAATCACTGTGACCTTGAAATTGTAGACACAACTTCGTAGGAAGTTGTTAAGTAATACAAATTATAGCATGTTTAATTAACTAACAACATCCTTACATTAAACACATCCATATTTCTAATGCTTCCTATAATTATAAATGAAAAAAACGATACAAAAAAGGTTACTGTTTTATTGAAATTTTAAACTGATTATTAATATTTTATAAAATTACAAAAAAAAGAAGAAGCAGGAGCAGGTATATGTTTGCAGGCGATGGCGTGATCAGAGATGCATTGCCTTCAACTCTATACAGCACACAGATCGTGTGCCTATATCCTGAACGAAACGCACTCCAATGTATTTCGATAAATATAAACCACAAAGCCACAAGTATGTCTGTGCGTGGCTCATGAATGCCCTTTCCATTCCTTTTCAATTTCGTATGAGAAGGGAACATCGATGAGCCGTGTTTGGTGGGATTTGGTCCCTAAAATCTTTATACCGCATTCACTATCTGTTTCAGCTGTTCATGAGGCCCCCCTCAATTCAATATTTTGTCTTTATATTTGAATCTGCTGTCTTTTAAATGACTCCTGCATGGAGTTGTAGGAAATAAGAGATTATATTCTTCTATCACTTCATCTTACTCTATAACTATTTTATCAATTTCGTTTTTAAAATTAAAATTACATCTACATGGCATTTCTCTCTCGCCCTCGATATCGAGAAGATGTCCCCCCTACCCTCTTATATATTATATTTATTGTTATTACTTTCTTCAGCTTGAAAGTGAGGGCAATGGTTTAATATATTATCTTCTGTGCCATAGGGGCGGTATGGCCCCGGGGTGTGCTACCAAATGAAAGAAACCAAAGGCCAAAAAGAGCGTACGGAGAGAGAGAACAGGGAAAGGATGGAAGGAAAGACTCGAAATGAACAAATTAAGTTGATCATGAATGTGAAATCTCTTCTGCCATTGAGAAGACGAATGGCTGTATTCTGCGTTCTTGCTGAGTGATGTTAAAGCAGCCAATAGATTCTCAAATTAAAGAGGATACACATACGAGTTGCTGTACATGATTGGGGCATATAGAGACAATGCTGGATTTCCAACAAAAAGCAAACATACCCAATCCAATTAATGCATCTGTATTCTAATGAGCAATCAACCCACATATGCAATGCCTCTTGATGCAGTGCAGACTTTGATCATCATCATGAACCTCAGAAATAAGGACCACCTTCATTATTCTGCAGTGGATTCGTTCCCATCACTTGACAACGACTTCCCATTTCAAAATCCACGCCTCTTATAATATCTCTTCCCACCTCATCTCTCACCGTTCCTCAACCTTTGTCCTAACCATATATATATATATATATATATATATATATATATATATATATATATATATGTTTAATTCTAAATCATCAAAACCCTTAATCATCCACAACTCATCTCAAATTGTGTGTATGTTTATTTTATTTTTTATTTTAGAAAAAAAGCTCCGAGGAGTTACCGTTAATGTCATTTTGTACAAAAACAAAATACATGATGCATTTATGATTAATTATGTCCAGAAAGGCTCACAAGTTATCCGCATGAATGCCGTCTAAGAAGCACTGCATAACCTGCAGCTATATATCCTCGGTTTCTTCTCCTATTCATATATAGTACATCTATTTATTAAATAAAAAAAACGTCATGTTTCCGGATAAAATAAACCTTGTCCATATCGAGAATGCGAGCGAGATCTTTTAATGCATTGGACGCAAGTAGGGTTTTCATACATTATTTGGCCAAGTTGGTTGCTAAGTCATTTTTCTTTTCTGCAAAAAATGGTTGCCACAAGATTAGTTAACCTCCCCAAATTGGTATTCCAGTTCTCTGCGCTGCAATAATGAAGGAAAAGAAAAGGAGAACTGGAACGTGACAGTGGCACACACCTCACTCGCTTGCACCTTCTTCGTTCGTGCGACACACCGAATGAGAAAGAGAGAATGATAGAAACACGATTCGTCAAGAATTTGGGAGGGTTCTACTTATGAACTACTGCAACATTTACATTTTACATTACAAAATCACAGCCTTGAATCAAGCATTCAAAGAAGAAGCCTCGTCATCATGAGGGTCAATATCCCCCTCCTTAACTTGTTGTGACAACGACGAAGCCGAAGTTGAAGCCTGATCAGTTGCATCAACCTCTTCCTCGGCTTCCAAAGAAGAATCATTAACACAGCGTGTACTAAAGGAAGAAGACAGAGACGAAGTAGAGAAAGATAAAGGAGAAGAAGAAGAAGGGCAAGGAGAAGGAGAAGAAGGAGAAAGGCCAACCAATAAATCTACAAAAGCAGCGAGAATACAGACATGATTGCTTTTGGCATTGACCCTCAAATACCAACAAAGAAGCTCCTGAAGAGCCTCTAAGTGCTTGAGGGCGTGAGCCTCCACCATCTCCTCCATGGACTTTCGAAAGTCTTCGTAAGGGTCTCGAGACTCCATGGATAACACGAAGCTGTCTTTGAATGGCACGCGTCCTCCTTCTGCAGAAGAAGCTTTCGTCTCTAATATCGAGCTAGTGTCATCTGGCTCGAAGAACAACCGCCTCCGGTCCGACCGCAACCCGCGAACCAATGACTCTATGGGGTCGACTTCCATTACTTCTGGAGAATCCGAGTCGGTGGTGTTGGCTCTGAAAGAGAGGGTTCTGGGTTGGTGACAAGACGGCCACGGCCAGGAAGAAGAAGATGACCTCATTTCTGACTTATTCTTGACAATAAACGGTAGCTTCATTTTCTTCACCATTTGAGATTTCTTGAAGGGTTGATGAGACGATGTTTTGGAGCTTGAACAAGTTTGAGTTACTTCAATGGGGGAATTAATGACAAAATCTCCGATGGTCTCTGGTTCTGGGGCGTTTTAAAGGAGGGGTGCGACAAGGATTTGATAGCCAGCTGTGTAGGAACTTGTGGGGCCACTTTAAATTCGATACTTACAGTGATCATTTAATTCAGTATTAATTATAGTTCCTTTTTTCACTTCAAGTGGGACTACTCTATTTTCGTCACTTTATCCTCCACATTGTCGTTGTTAATTAATCATACCAATTTTTGTTTAATCTGCAGGTGGCTCTTTTCTGGTCGACTAGTATTTTCTCTTACACTGGTAATTATGTTCCTTTGGGCGTTTGGCCAATAAAAAGGATATCGTGGCATTAAATAATGCATTTATTTAGTGACAGTACGCATATCTGACTGGCCAAAAAAAAAAAACACAATATGCATATCTGGGCAGATGTTAGTGGAAGAATTTGAATCCAACCCTCTGGTTTCCTTTTCTTCATTCATTCTCAAAAAAGGCGAAACTTTCATTTTTCTTTGTCACTCAATCAGTCATGATTTTTGCCTTCTATATGTTCTTCATTTAATTATTTCCTTGATTTTCAGATAATTTAATAAAGACGTCAACGATTGCAAATACCTTTGATTGGAATGAAATTAATTAAAGCATTTTCTATGGCCTAGCGCATATCTTTTCAAACTGTTATATTTATCGTTATATATGATTTAAATAGAAAATTAATTTTAATCTTAAATATAATATATATTTTTTATATTTATTAAATTTTTTTAAATTATTCCTATTAATATTTTTTCAACATAGTAATTAAGTAGGCCAACTGAGAGATAATTAAAAAATATAATTAGGATATTAAAAAAAAAAGACTAGATGATCACGTTGTGCCGCCAAAGAGGGGGTTATAGAAGCGCGTTGCACGAATTAGCTTCAGCTATTGTGGCACTGTGCATGGCATGTATATGCAAGAGAGACAAATTAAACGGACAAGTTTAGTTGGCTTCAATAATCATCCTAGTACATCTAAACATTTATTTCTTTAGTTGATGATTTAAACGTCTCAGAAACTGGTCGGAATCTGCAGAGGTCCCACCTTCGGAACTCACGTGGTTCTGTAAAAGAAAACACTGAACTACTTCAGCAAATGGACGTGGGGCTCAAACCTTCAAAACGATTTGGAGTGAAGGTGCAGATATTTACGATGGAGACCCCTGGCCGGGAGAGAGACACAGAAATGGATAAACTGTGTGGTGTTGGGTTCTTCCACCACATGGCGCATTGTTTTTCTATATATTCACTATTCACCATCTCATGAATTTTATGGTATAGTCATTTCACATTCAATGACTACTACAAGAGAAGGTCACATTCATAATAGTTCAATTTATATCCAGTCAATTCGAGAGGGTTAATTTAAGGATAAGTTTGACCCTGTGGGATTCCAATGCGTGAGGGCTGAAACTGTGGCCGATTGATTGGGAATCAAAGGGACCCAATAAGCAATAACCATTACCACAAGTAGCAGAAATTGAAGTTGATGGCAGTGGTCCCTTTTAGGATATGGAAGATGTGGGTTTAGGACCTTATATGTTATCTCCCACATTGGACCATCACTTCCAAATCTTTACCACCTCACGAAATGAATCTTTTTTTTTTTTACCAACTCTCTGCAATCAAACAAAACTGTAAAACAGGGCTCCAACCCTCCAGTCATGGCCCATGCTTTTCATGAGATTTCATTTAACTACAGATTGAGAAGAAGTATTTATCTTGCATTTATATTTTCTATTGATTCATCAATGGTTTTTGAAGTAGCAGATGTCTCTGCTAAATTGTTACTGACAATCGCACTGATGACGATGGACGCTAACTTCAAGGACTGATGCCCTGCTCCTACTCCCATCGAGTTGCAGAAAACAGAGTACCGGTTTCTGTAAATTGACTTTGCCTACAATCCCATGATTTTGATAATATTGGATTCTAAGCTAAACAAAATTAGAAGAAAGAGCACACACAAGTTCTTAAGTTAATGGGAAATTATTGTTAAATTAAGTTCATTTAAAGCATGAGATTTTCTTTTTTAAATTCATATGTTGTATGAGATAAAATAGAAGGAAAGGTCATTTCAGAGGAGTGATGGGTCCCGCAGCCATTTCAAAACTCATATTAATAATCAAAGTATTGTGTCGTCCAACAGCAGCGGCCAAGACCACAAAACATTCTGTCAATCCTCGCAAGCAAGCATATGTCACATATATGAATAAATATGAACAACAAAAGCAAACAATAAAAGGCACCTGTGAATCCTGAGATTGTACAATTCATAAATACATTATACCTTGTCACCATCAAGGACAGCCTTGACCCACCCCATCCATTTATTTGATTCAGATTAATTTGCATATCTCTGCATCGCTCAGTCCATTATTGACATCAAATTTACCACCTTTGAGCTTATACTATATTCTCTTGTACAATATCTCTGCATCACACACTCCTCCCCTGTTTCCTCATTCTAACCTCCAATTCCTTATCTTGTACAATATCTTTTTCCTCTAACAAAGGTGCTCACGTTTCCCTCACTTTCTATACTTCGTTATCAACAACAAATATTTATGTTTATAACCCCATTCTAAGTCCCATACTTCGCATGTAATTATAGACAAATCATTGTTTATTTTATGAATCATAACTAATGTAATTTTATATAGATTTTATAAAATATATATTGAAATTGATGATATCCCACAAAATTACTAGACATTTTTAACCCATTCCAGCCCCATCACAAACTGGGCCAAATTTGAGTTGAGCCTATCAGAGACGTACTGGGCCTAGAAGAAGACCTTGGCCTATAAATCCCACTGGGTACTCAGGCAGTTTCATTCTTGAAATTTTTTTTTAGAACACCGAAGACCTCCAGGCAGCGAGGCACATTACTAATGACAGAAAATCTAGATTGAAATCCTATGCAAACCACTAGGCTCAGCCCAATTTCTTTGAAACCCGATTTACTCAATTAATGACGGTCGGGCACTGCTGTCCATCAATGTCCAAAACACTATTGGCCAATCAAAATTTACAAAATTTCCTTCAAAGTATGCGTATTATATTAGAAAACACTAGATCCAGCGCCGGCTCCACCCCGAGCGTCCCTATAATAAAAGTCATTGGTCCATCCAGCTCCAGCTTAATTACAAGGCAGAATAATAAGTATGAAGAAAGACGAAAGCACTTATGTATCGGAGACTACATGAGTTTTCATGTGTGGCATAAAATCTGAACTGAATTGTATGGTTAACGGCATATCAATACGACATATTATGAATTTTATATCTTATATCATTTGCAATACTGCTTTGAGAGTTAAATTCCAATATTCGACACACTGATTACATCCAATCAAACAGTAGCCCTTCGACACAGTTGACAAAGTCTGATGACAAACAACTTTGAAGCCATGGGGAGGGAAGGATGAAACCAGTTGGGGCATTCCCGACATGTTATTTAATTTAAGGTCCACAAAGCATTACAAGCTATATTGCACGGTTCAAATACAATACGATATCAACTATAAGTCCTTGGACGCTAAAAGTAGGTCCCTTCTGAAGGCTGCACAAGCTTCCGGTTAGGGGGAGCGGCCATTTCCTTCTTCAGCTGGGTCAGTATATCCTCCATGGTGTACTCTCTGCGCCAATTTGCAAGAACACCAAACTTTTTTGGTTCAACCTGTTTCAATCGCACATCTTAAATCCTGTATCATAGACTGATTTGTTTTAAAAACTGCAAGGAAAGGATTCAATTTCATGCTATGACAATCATAAGAGAAGTGAATCCAGATGCTGTTCAAACAATCATCGTTATTGATTAAAAAAGAAAGTAATCAGTACATAAATTTCCATCCCAGCAATCTAGATCCCTTGAGTACAACCCTCTTCTAACGTCTCTGAACTTATTCTCAGTTGCTAATATAAATAGCAGTAAGAATTTTATGGAAGATAATTGCGTGTATATGCCAACAGAGTATGCCCAAAGCACTGACAAAAAATATATAAAAGCTGAAAGAATTAAATGAAAACTAAGAACTGATACCACTCCAGTTTCATGATTAACACAGATCATATTGATCCGTGAATGAAATCGAACACTTGGGGGCTTCTCTGGGTAGTCTTTATCGCAGAAAAGCTTCAACTGATAAATTCTTCCTTCATGTACGGTCTGACAGAGAGAGAGAGAAGAAATATTGAACCTGAAGCAGTTGCTTAATTACAAATATATTTAAGACAATAATGTAATCCCCAAGGGATATACAAGCTCAAATTTTCAAATTTCATGGTAGATGAATCATTCATACTTCAGATTTACTCACAGCTAAAGCAAGGAGTATGCAGACTCTTTGAAAGCATTATACGCGTTATACTTCCTGTACCATTCTGTATGGAAGCCAAGAACTACCATAACCCCATTATTAAAAACATAACGAATACAGAATTGTAATAACACTTCAATCTATTATTGTCTAAAGCCAATATTATACAAACCGAAGTTGTATAATGATAGCCATGAAAGCCATCCAAATTCATTAACACGTACGCACCCATGTACAGAAATAAAGCGCTGGCATCAGTGCATGATCCAGACATATGTACAAAAGTATGTGCAAGGAAACTTGTAAGGGAAAATCCCAAAAAACACCCATTTGAATTTCAAAATTCCAAATCAAGACTTTTTACAAAAAAAAAATTGTAAATAGCTTTACAAGAGTTGTAAATAGCTTATAAAATGTAGTAATGGAATTTTGAAATTCAAATGGGTGTTATTTGGGATTTTTCCAACTTGTAACATATGCTCAGATATTCTCATCTAGCAGTTACTAATCTTAGGACCTCTTGAAATTAAGGACTTAGAATTTGTAATTTCCACACATGTTCTTAAGGATGATGAATTATGAAAATTATTGCATGCATATCTCACTTGTTCAAATAAAATAAGCTGACTTTGCACACAAACAGACACCGAAAACTAAATGTAGGGGTGTGAGTGAGACGTACATTATGGGGACCGATGATGGTGCCAGTCCAAGAGCGCATGTATATGTCATCACCATCGTCCATTCCATAGCTAACTGTGCCATCACCAATACCCTTTTCTCCCCGTTCAAGTTCCTCCAGCAATCTGAAGTTCCTTGGGACTGCATTCATGGATAATTACATTTAACAAGACACACTTAGAAATTCAAAAGAATGTCAGCTAATCAATTTCTGTAAGCTAAACAATATCCAACTTGAGGTAAGATGTGCATTGTTATGTCTCAATAGTAGAGATAAACAATTCTAGCATATAATCATTCCTCCAAATTTTAACAGAAAAATTCCCCCATATGCTGAATAGCAATGATGCTGTGCAGTCTGGGAATAAGGATGTCCCTTTTTCTTCTTACCCTCAATGATCAGAAGCTCTGAATAGGTATGATATATACGAGCCACATGACCTTCCTCATATGTTTTGATAATTTTTAACAAGTACAAGGAGATCATCAACCTCATCAAGCGAGCAGTGCTAACCTTTCTTTTTCACAAGGCTTCTATGTATTTTCAAATTTAAAATGTTTTGGGACCAAAGTATTCCATTATTTAATGATCAAAGCATAAGCAGATAACATAAGTCAGAAGTGAGGTTAAAACATGTAAAGGAGGTGATAAGGTCTTCCGATTCTTTAATTGTATAAATATGAGTCTCTTCATGGTTCTTGCATTCATTCACAGAGATGGTTTGTCTAACTTGGCAGGCTTTTGAGAAAAGTGAGCAAATAGAATTAGCAGAACATTCTTGACAAGGAATAACTATTAATTCCCTTCAGGTCTATCACTTCAAGCATACTTACTTTTGTGCTTGCTTAAATTTCAAGATTCGATGCTTAAGAAAGAGAGAGAGAGAGAGAGAGAGAATGATCTCAAAACATGAAAATCACCCAGTGCATGCAACAAACAATTAAGCGATCCAATTTTTTTTTCATATAAAAGCTCAGTCATAAGTAATAAACATTTCACAGGGGCATCCGAGCACACTAATCTCTTGAGAAGCAGATAGGCACGAACAATATTTGATAATCATTGCCATAGGGTACTCATAAATAGCCGAAACCAAGGTTTAAGCAAATTCCCCAACGAAAAAAAAAACCGTTTTAAACTGCAGGAACCGATCGAAGTCCCGCGCAGCTTATATCATCAGTCACGAGAAGAAAATTGGGGAACCAACATAAAGAACCATAAACAATTGAGAAACAAGAAAATATTCAGAAATGGGAACATCGAGTGTTTTAAAGGTAATCAATCAAAGAAATATGTATACCCATGAAAGAATTTTCGAAATAATACAGGTTGAAGAAAAACCGTGTTAGCAACACAGGCAAAAGAAAAGGAAAAAGAAAAGCTTAGAAGAACAAGGTCATGGGTCTGGAACTCACCCACGACACTCGATCCTCTTGAGCCAAGCGTCATGGATGACAGAGGGGGAAAATACTTCGCTTAGTTGTGTTGGATCTGATGAAAATATGGGATTTTCTGGCCACGCAGTGGGCAAGATAGGAGACAGAACTGGAAAGGGGCGGAGGCAGAGGTGGGAATAAAATAGAAGCCGAGGGGCAATAAAGGAGGGAAGAAGGGTAATTTGGAAACCAAATTTCAGAATAAAGTGGACTCTCCTATTTCACGCTTATTTTTTTCTTTTATTTGTTTTTCTTTTTGCACATTTTCTTGGCAGATTTTTTTTTTACAATTTTTTTTTTAAAAGAGTTGATACGGAGGAGGGCACAGCGAAATTTTATTTTCTTTGAAGGGATACTAATATCAGGTAAAGCGAGCTATCTATTACTCTCAAATATAAATTTAGACATTTAAAAATTAGAATATTTTCCCTTCTAAATAATTATAATAAAATTTATTTTCCCTTCTTCTTTTTAAAATTATATATTTTTTAAAATTTAAATATATTCTAAATAATTATATATTTTCCCTTCTTCTTTTTCTTTTTTTTTCATCAGTTGAACTCAATCTTTTTTTTTGTTGTCCACCCGGTTCACCGGAGTTTTGCCCCTACTACATCCGGATCTGACCCGCGTCGCGCACCTGGCTATGGTGGGTGAGTCTCCCAACGGGAATTTTCTGCATTCGCCAAGACTCGAACTCGAGACCTTACTTAAGCGATACCGAGCTGCTTACCACTCGGACTAACCCCGTTGGTCAGTTGAACTCAATCTTATTTCACGCTACTTCTTCTTGTTTTTTTTTTGTATACAAATTTCACGCTTCTGAAAATGAAACGAACTGCGGCCCGTATTATTTTTGGCCCGTTACCTTTGTCGTTGATAATTTTTCACCCTAAGAACCTATAACTGTATTAAATTATTGAGAAAACCATTCTCTAGTTAGTATTAGCTCTAATATAAAAGTTAATTAAGTTAATAGAATAAAATTAAAAAAATTATTAAAAGAAAAAATACACAAATATTAAATAAAAAATAAAAAAAACTATAGAGACATCAAACACTAAATTAAATTATTGAATGATTGAAAAATTAAAATCTTTCATAGGTGAAATGATTTCACTTTTGTTTACACTCAATTCCCCCTTCTTTTTCCTTTTCTATTATGAAGCTATAGGTGTTTGTACTAGTCTCATTCCTAAATTTAGCACTTGTATCTATCTGTTTAACAAGCTCTTCAACAATCTCATCAGCTCTCTTGAGTATCTCTGTGATTTGGGTAGTTCATTGGCAGAAAATTTTTTACAATTAACGAATCCTTGATTTTTGATAAGGGCATGTTTGGAAAGTTTCTGAAGTGATTGTATTGCTTGGATCATGAATGGCTTCTGTTTCCGGAGAAGGCTGCATCCAAACTTAAGCCGATTGAAAGCTCCATCCCCATAAGTCAGACCTTAACAAGGGGTTAACCCCTCCTTCACGTGACAACGATATTAACCAAACTAACTATATCTAATATCTTTCATCTTTTATTTTAACTAATTCTCTCCAATTACTCTATTACTATTATTACATTCACAAATGTTGGCATTTGTTTTTCATATACAGTAATGCAAGGACGGCTAATTAAGAGCATCATTTAATAGCGCCTCTTGAGATCCCAGTGCGTGGTTTGCTCCTTACGGAGGTTTCTACTCCGGCGACGCTGTGGCCCTTCTTCATGACTCCTCTCTCTCTCTCTCCCTCTCTCTCCGCCCAATACAGTGTTCTTGCCCAGGTTGTATCCACATGTACCTGAGAAAATGAACATATTAGAAGCACCACTAGAGTTATCCCCTGTTTTTGAAGCACCATCATCACCACCACCTCCCCTAAGGTTAATGTCATCGTCCTTCGCTTGCTTATTAATTTTTGTTGACTATTAGTTGTTCATTCATTCTGATTTCTCATATATTAATTGAACGAATTCATTTGATTGACACTCCCAGTGCTCTGCTTTTTCATTCATATAATTCTTGAATGTCTGATAAAAAGGTAGGAATGCATCAACCCATGCTCATCAGCCCTATAATACGCTGACATTGACATGTGAGCCTTGATGGTGCATGCATACCTGTTAAGGAAGGACAAGCAGTAAAAGCAGTCACAAAATATAACACATATATATACGCATACTTATTACAATAAAAATATGCATCTCTATGTCGGACAACCAAGTGGTTTCTTCATTAATTTCTTTTTATTTTAATAAAAAATTGAAAGACAGAAGGAAATACTAGATTATATATGAAGAGGGAGGGAAAATATTGGACTGATAAAGGGAGGGCATTTATCGTCTGACGTAATACCTCCCTCATTATTCTCAGCTGTCTCAATTACTCTTGCATTTATTTGCTCTTCATCCTCCCATCTACCACACCCCTTCTTCCCTTATTCATCTATTCATGTTTCAGTTCCCACTTAACATTTCTTAGTTAGAGATTTCTTTACCCACTATTGGCAAATTTTGCTATTTGCTTACCTCCTCGCTACTGATCGTGTCAGGGGATCCAAGTAAAACTAGGAACTCATCTTGCTGTGTCTAAAATTGTTAGCTTGTAATCAGAACTAAAGTCAACTGACAAAGTTCTCTTTGAGATTTTGAGTCATAGGTATTCAGTTAGATCGGTCCACCCACTGCGCTGCATCATGAGTAAATGGCATGTTTGAGTGGGCCTCAGCTTTACAAATTTCTTATGGGGATCAAGTACGGAGGATCCATATACTGGAGTAATAATTTTGTTTCAAATATATATATTTTTTATCCTGTGTAGTTCTGTTCTGTCTGTGGTAGCTATGGGCTATGACTTTGCTCGGATGAAACGGTGAGATCATATGAAACAGAGTGAAAGAAAAAAGAAACAGAGAGAAGCATGGAACACGAAGTAGGGCACCTGAGGGGCTAAGCCCTATTTCTATTGCATTGTCAGCTGCTAAGGATGATCAAAAGCGGAGCCACGTGATTTGAATATTTCAGTTCTCGAGTTTTACCAGCAGTTAGTTTTTTTTTTTTACCATTTTCTATATATGATTAGGATAGTACATATTACGATCAAGTCTCTCATACCCTCTGTACAACTATTAGTTTGACAAAACCCGCAGGATTTGATCACAGGGAAAATAGAGGAAAGAGGGTAAAAGGGAAGTGGCCGTCGCAGCAACCATACACCGGAAATATAGAATAAAGAGGGCAAATAAAAAAAAAAGAAAAAGTCAAAAGAGATTCCTAGGATTAAAAGCTAAAATGTCCTACTAGAAGCAGAGAAATGCAGAACTGGATTTAAAAACAGAGGCAGCCTACTTTCTAGCTCCTCCTAATGGTGGGGTTGTTGCCGTCTTGAAGGAAATCGAGCAAAACGGTGCTTTTGCACTTTGGGCACTTTGGATCATCCTCGGAGAGCATCACGTACATGAGGCATCTCGGGCAGCCTACTAGCACCATCGACGTCGCTTCCGGGCTGTGCGAGTATCTCTGCTGCCCGTCCTCTTGGTTCAGCTCCGACGACAGGCAAGAGCTCGGCGTCGACATCGGTGACACCGTCGCCGATCGGTTTGGCGACTCCAGTCTCCGGTCAGCCCTCGGTGGGGATAAGTTCAGCTTCAAGTCAAGCTTTCGGCCGTTTCCATTTCTGCGACTCATGGTTCACTCTTTTGACGAAAAGCACGAGTCAGAAAAGGAAACGGAAAGAAAGAAAGAAAAATCTAATTCAGTGACCTGCCGTTGCACCACAAAACACGTGATTCATATAAATAATAAAACAGAAACTAATGGTGTACCTTGAGGGACTGGTGAGGCAGAGCTTCTGGGAATGCTAAAACAGAGGGAGGAAGAGAAGGAAGAAGAGGGGATGACCGGAAGCATAAGAAGCTCCGGCGGCAGGAAAAGTGATGGGTGGTGCGGGAGAAGGAGGTTGGAACTGAGTTTATATAAGGAAAACGAGGGGTGGGTGATTTAAAGCTTTATTAAATTGAGGGAGAGAGGGGGGAATGAAGAAAGAGGAGAGAGAAAGAGATGGAAATGAATTGAATTGATGTATTGGGTAGAAGAAGAGTGTAAATTGAGGCCAGGAAACGTATTAATGGTTGGAGAAAGATCCCAAGAAATATACAGGAAGGGGAAATTTGCAGTAAATATTGCAATTACAAAGTGCAGGAAGAGGGCCTTTCTTCATTCATTGCTTGGAGGAGTCGGTGTTTTATGAGTCTATCGGGGCCATAATAGAGCACAGGAAAACCCCAACGGCTTTTAAAGCCATAAACCCTCTCATTTTTTTTTAAATAAGATAAAATTATACGTATATCAACCCCACCAACGAATTTAATGGGTAGCACCAAATTCTTTCAGATTGTGATCATGGCAAACTAAGTGTAACAGCCACACTTACAAATGTTTAAATAGTCAACAGTGGCGCAAGAAAAAGGACACAAACAATACCTTCTTTATACTGAATAAATTAGAACTTCTATTCGGTTGTACTATATTTATATACTTAGCTGGTCGCAATTAAAAAGTAATTAAAACATGTTGAATTCAATCGTTTTCTCTACCTGCATATTGCAAACGAATAACGTCGTAGTTGCAGTTAGCAGGAGCACTACTCTCCCTCTGACCCTCCGTAAGGAATAAGAAAAATGAGAATCCTTTCTAATTGAGGCATTCAGAAACAGAGGACATGATCACCTCAGATAAAAAAAGGCTACTTTCTTTTTAAATGTGAAAACAGGGACAGGGAACTAAAATCGATCTATTGTGGACCTCTCTTCCCAAGTTCCCGTTATGCAAAAAGTCGTTGCTTTCCCATGGAATTACTGATTTGCTCAACTCTGTAATCAGCTGAATACTGTTGAACAGTTCTATAGAGTATTGTCGTTGTCATGCTGTTTGATTAGTACCAGTACCAAAAATTAGAAGTGTGTAGGAGAGAGAGATGCAAGGGAAAAGAAGCAGGCGCGTTTTCCAGAAGAGGATCATGTTGGTCAACGTGGCAGTTTTGCTTGCAACATGTGTACAAGATGGATTCCGGCTTTCCATAATTAGAAACTCAAATTCTCCCCATAGAGGGTCCTTATTTCTTCGTCCCTTGGATGGCACGAATGGACCGCTTAACCAGTAACCCGTATATTAAAATTTTAAAATAAACATGTAAACCAAAGACTGCCCTGTCAGTATACAAGAGAGTAGGGGTGGTAATACAGACGGGTTTACCCGCCGCGGGTTGAAGTGAAGGCGGGTTGGTGAAATACTAACCCGAGACCGCCAAGGCAGGTTGGTGGGCTAGCCCGCCAACCCTCCATCTTTTTATTTTATATGTAATTTTTTTATTTTTTTTCAACTTTTTTTTAAAAAAATTATATATATCAATATTAATTAGATTCAAATCATATCTTAAGTTGTCAAAATATTTATTTAGTCAATTTTGCCACTATATATAGATAAATCTATCACAAAAAAAATAATAATAAAATAAAATAAATATATATATAAAGAAAAAAAATGACTCAATGAGATAAAGTTAATATAAATTAAGTGTAATATATCTTATTTAGCTAAGACTCTCAAATTAGTAAAGTATAAATATGTAATATAAATAATAAAAAAAAAAGCAAAAAAAAAAGCGAGGTAACCGCCAACCTGACGGGTTAGCCCGCCGCGTGACCCGCATCAAAATGGGTTACAAATATTGCAATCCAACCCGCCATTTTTTGGCGGGTTGACGGGTTAGGCCTACGGGCTCAACCCAAATTACTACCTCTACAAGAGAGGCCATGAATCTTTGGCGCCACAGCTTCAAATGGCGATATAATAAGTGCCCAAATGGAAATGGAATCTGAGCATTGAGACGGTGGTGTTGGCGGAGGATCAGTCAACAATGGTGGTGTGGGGATTTGACCAATAAGAAGAAGGTGGGTGGGCTTTAACTTTTTTTTTTTATTTCGTTACATTATTTTTTTAATTAAGTACATGTACATTATTAAAAAAATCATGTTGTATTAGAGAGTCTATGGATTTTAAATGCAGTTATATCTTATAATGGAGATTTAAATCTTAATTTATTGAACAGTATTTTTGGAAATTTAATTTTGTTTCAAAACAATTGTCGCTCTACAATAAATCATTGTGTTGTTTTTTTATATTATTTTACCTTTATTATATAATGACATTAAAGGTCGGTGAATCTTATATTTTTATGTAGAAATAACTTATTGATATAAGGATTTATTAATTAATTTATTTAAATGAATGCATATCAGTTCAGATTCTTTCGGCGTGAGACATTCACATTGATTTGGAAAACATCCTAGGTGCATGTATCATCAATTATTAAATGCAATGATTGCTAAACGTATAATCCAATAAGGGTAGAAATTTTGAAAAGCCACGAACAAAAGAGAGCGTTTTTGTCATGTTTATAGACAAGTGTTGCATTCTCGCCTCACGAGATTATAAAGAAACATAATATAAAGATCAGCAACAACCCTCCATTTTTGTGTAATCAGATTGATTTGATCATGATTAATATTTCTGAGTTCCCTTGAAAGAGAGATTTCTATCTTCTGCTAAAAAACAAGAACTTAAATGTCGCTATGATCTGATCAGAGGGCGAATTTTCGCCGAGCCCATTTGTTCCTATGCCTGGTACTTAAACTGTTGGCTTTCATTATTTTAATTAATAAATACGAACGTGCTCTCTCTTAATGGGTGCATTGACTAATGGGTTGGAGCTTTGATGAGAGCCTGCCAAACTTTTCAACACATAAAATATTAATATCAACGAACCCAAGATTATTTATGAGAAAAATATACAGTATCAGTTTATATCTTAACCCTGACTATATATAGCTAGTAGCGTTTTTAAAGACCCGGAAGTTATGGAGTATTGTTCGAGGGAGCTTCATTACAAAGGTAGGCACCGATTTTCTGTTTGAATCGGAAGGAAAGCTTTAACTTAATTAAAGAAGATGAAGATCACAATTCAGAATACGAAGGGGCCGGTGATAGGCAATGATGTGTATAGTTGTGGGCTTGAAAAAAGCTAAGCAAAGCAGTGTGCGGTACTTTGAAGATGGACACATAATTCAACCCTTCGATTCATTTAAAGAAAAGGGCTTGTCCTTTGTATTCATGTATATAAGTGCATGCATGACCTTTTATTGTTATTGGGCGTTTTATCTTCCCCTTCAAATTGTTTGAAAATTATTAGTATTTTTGCTCCACTTTAAGGCAAGATTTTCATTTCTTGACGCTTCCGAAAGCATTTAATCAATTAGGGTTGACCCATAAATTAAATTTCTTCATCCCATTGCTGACTCCATCATTTGGTATAGTTTTGACGTTATGCATTAATGCCAAATGTAATCTTGAAACTCGATCGTAAAGCAAGGGATAAGCAGATCCTACAAAAAACAAAATTTGGAAACCATGAATTCAAACCCTTGGCTCATAGCTTTCACAACAGAGAGAGTATAAGGGAAAAAGAAACTACTGCTTTCATTATTCTGAAGGTAAAGGTACGTATATAGCTAGGTAGACATTTTCCAAGTATATATTTGGATGGTCAATCATGTGATAGACGACAAGTATACGTATGCGGAGATAGTCTCCAGGGTTCAAACAACAAGCGGTTAGATCATTTGTAAATTAATATTTAAGGAAATAAAAGAAATTATCGCTGTAGTACTATTCTATATAAATAAAAAGAGTCAAACGACGAGGGAGAATGATCCTTTATTATACGTAACTGATCTTCATTCGAAAGCTGTACTTTATTACTCTAGAACTGAACCATTAACTTGCACATTGAAAGCACAACTACGCTCAAGATGACGATGAGTCAATGCAGAAGAACTACCCGTTGTTCACTTAGTTATTTTAGTTTGCTGTGTTCAAATCTATTTTTCAGGGCTTTGTCCCCGTTCTCTTTCTCCTTCTGTGTCCCTCGACGATATATAATACAACTCGCTTCATGTTTCTTAATCCGAGTTAGGGTTTGTGTTGGTGGTATTAGTTTTTTTCTTTTATATAGCTCGGAGTTAGGATATTATGTTGTTTGAGCTTTGGTCTTGCTTGTGGAATTTTTGTAATCTTGTTTGTCAAAGAAATTAAAAGAGGCATTAAAGTTTAGAGAGCGATTGGCGAGTCTTGTAAGCATATATAGCTACTAGATGGTGAAGTGATGGTTTTACGTGGAAGACTGTATAAATCATAGATGTATATACCTCTACGTCTAAATCAAAGTACACCCTTCCATTAAGTCACATCTCCAATTGGTCCTCTGCCTCGTATTAGTATTCACAATTCTCATTTCAAAACCCAACTTCGATCGGCAACTTGTTTTTATTTAATACGGACGAAATGCCTTTTTTATTTTGAAGACATCATTTCACAGTAATTGAGTGATAAAATTCAATATCAGTAGGAAGAAGTCAATAACTGTGCAAATAATCTTTTAAAAACGCATTAATTTATATTTTATATATATTTATGGGTATGTTTGGATAGAATTTTAAAAAATGACTTATGAAAAAAAAAAGTTATTGGACATCTTATAAAAAAGGGCTTTTAGGAAAGAGTTTATGGAAAAAAAATGATTTTAAATAAATAAGTGTTTGGATAGTTATTTTTAGAATGACTTTTTATATTGGTAAATTACTAAAAGGGGTATGATTTGATTTAAAGTAAGAGAGAGGAGAGTGGTAGAGAAAAGAGAAGAGAGAGGGGAGAAGGTAGAGAGGAGAGAGGGTGTAAGAAAAAGTAGGGGTAGGATAATAATTGGATAGTTCATAAACTCTTTTACTGTTGAAAAAAGTTAGTTTTAATAGCTTATTCAAAACTATGGTTTTGCTCAAAAGTATTTATAGACAAATATGACTATTTGTTTTAAAATTTTTTCAAAACAAAATTTTGCCCAAAAAAACTTCTAAAACTATGGTTTGTGTAGTATCCAAAATCACCCGGTATATATTTCATCGTTTACTTCCATTTTCCTCTAATTCGAACTTTCATTTACAAAAGAAAAATAGAGGCCACTCCTTAATTATATATTCGTTATACATTACCCCCATTAATTATATTAAAATGAAAAAGGACACTCAATCCATGGGGCAAAAAGTGAACCAATTAAAAATTAACACCTGTCCCGGTGGTGCGCTTGTTCAGGGCTTGTAAATCACGCATTTGTTGCGAAAAAGACCAGTTTTAGTTTCTTTAAATGGGAGTGAAAAATAAGAATAATATTGTGTACTCAAGATATTTTAGGCAAATATAGTCAAATGACGAACGCCATCTTATGTTGGACCACCAAAGTCAAAGCATGTGATTAAACATGTTTTGAAACTAAAAAAATTTGTGTTCGGGGCCTGAATTCGGTAGATAGAGAATTCAAGTCGAACTTGCCACCCAAGAGATCCTTAGTTCATAACAGCGGAAAATGATCTACCTGTAGGCCATAGTCAATGATAGTAATGAGAGTGAACAATTTGGTGGACGCAGTTTTGAAGCAAAATTGAGTTGTCGTTGCCGTTTCCCTTGCGAGAAAGTTGAATCTTCAATGTGCATCATCCCATTCAACCAAACGTACGTAACTCTCAGTGATATGAATCTTACCAAGATACATGGATTTTCCAAAGTGGAATGAATTGATTTAACAGTGCAGTCAAAACCAAAATAAAGAATCCCAACCGAAAAAACAAAGTACTAGAGTGGCATTTACATGATGTTAATAAACAAGCAAGCAGATCTAAGCCATAAATTGGAATACCCTACCGATGAAACTTTTGAATTGAATTCTCAACCTCCCCTCATTGAAATGCATGCAAAAGCATTCAGTTGCATAGCTACAGATTTAGCCTCTAAATATGGGTGTCACTGGGGAGAGAGAAATAAAGGGGCTGTCAATATGATGCTTCTGCTTTGATTACCCTAACGGATCAGAGGCGAGCATTCAAAACGCCATTAACGAATCCATTAACTCAGCAGCAAACTCAAATGCCGCTGCAGTGAATTCAATTAACCCGCCATTCAACTTCCTTCTGCTCTACTAGTAATTTCTAAACCTATCCCCCATTTCTTCGTAATTTCTGCTGCAGAAGCAAACCACAGCAGAAAATCGGTCTTTAATGAGGGGCTGTGCTTTACTATCATTATTATTATAGCAACCTCCTCAAGTAAAATCAATTGCACTTCTCAATGAGATATCTTTCAATGCCTCCATTAAAAAACACAGTAAGCATTCACAGATTTGCTAAGTTCCATCATTTCACGTGATAGCAGAGCCTTCCACTTTGCAGATATTATTGGACAACTTTGAGGTTGCTCATACATGATGTTTTATGGGTCCCGCATAATACTATGAATGACCTTAAAGATGCAGAGTATTAATATCAATCAATATATCTATAATAAATATAGAAGACTACACTGTTTATAACTTATGAATAATGGTCACGCACATCCAATTTTATATAAATACAAAGAGCTCACTCTATGCATATACGTTACAAGTGCATTTACGAATATGGATTCAGCTACGTTTTCGCTTTCACTTCTTATTCATAGAAACTGATATGGGGTTGGTTTTTATTTAGGTTTATGGATTTGGTTGCAATCGATTCTATGGCTTGATCAGGAAGAACCAATTCCATCATCAACATGTTAAGTGTACTTCATAGATATGAAACTAAGCGTGCGAATAAGGATGATCACATATTAGTCACCAGTGTTGAAATGGAAGGACATTGTGACAGTTCTATTAAAATTTTCAAGTATCGAAGAATGAAAAGGTGGAGCAACTATTAATGATAATCAATTCACGTGATAAAGAGAGAGGCAAACAGCTAAGAGAGTGTGATGACCGTGCATTAAACGAATTCAGGAACTGATCGGAAAGAGCTTTCCATGAGAATTAATTTTGATTTTGATGTAAATCGAATAGGGTTTGGAAGTGCACATGCTGGTGTTTGTCCATAGGGACTGTTAACCAGTAAACTCACCGATATAATTGCATGTTGCTTCCATAAGCAAATGTACCGGATGTCAATATCCATGTGGCAAGCTTAGAATACACCCAACTTGGAAACTTGTGCATCTGATGTAGAACTATACTTGATTCATTTGATAAACACAGAAGGATCTCTAGTTTATGTTAAACGGGAAGGTGAATTCAATCAAAAAATTGACGCCAACCTAACGGATTGTTGTAGCTGAGTGGCGCAGCTCATAAATGATAATGATGAATCGACAAGGCAAGCAGTTATTGAGCTACTCCCAGGCCTCACAATAAAAGTCTTGATCTATTTATAACATGTTCAATCTTAAATAAGAATAGAACTCGCGTATTTGGAAAAGTCATCCTTGTAATTGGGTCTCTATAGTACCCGGGAGATTAATCTCTATAAAAATAAAAAAATACAGGTCGAGGCTTTGATGGTGAAGAGTCTTAACATGTCCAAGAATTTTAGGTCCCACTAGGATAGATTGAAACAATTCTTGTCAACTTGGAGCTGCTTAAAACCATGTTTGGGCTCAACCCTCCTTGCGCTGCCAAAACACTAAACTACAGAACATGGAAGACTGGAGACCTAATAGATGGTATAGAGAAGGATTCGTTTTTTTTTTTATTGCAACTGCGTGGAAAAAAAAAACAGAGATCAGAACAGAGAGAAGATGCGGAACATGGAAAAGCTTAAGACTTCATGTGTCTTGTGAAGAATTGTTCCAAGCTGTGTTTGTGTGTGCATGAAAAAGCGTAGTTTGTATCCTAGAGAATCTTTTCCAAAATACTTTTTTTTTGTTGCCCACCCGGTTCACCGGAGTTTTACCCCGACTATATCCGGATCCGACCCGCGTCGCGCACCTGGTTATAGTGGGTGAGTCTCACAACGAGGATTTTCTGCGTACGCCAAGGCTCAAAGTCGAAATCTCGCTTAAGCGATACCGAACCATTTACCACTCGAACCAAGCCCCGTTGGTTTTCCAAAATACTTTTAATCGGACAAGAATTAAGGATTGCACCAGTTTAGAAAGGGCCACCAATCTCCCTCTCAACGAAAGTCCTTTCTTGACTTTTCTCCACATCTCCATAGTGGGCGTATACCAAGTTTTCAGTACCGCACTAAAACATTCACTTAGATTGAAACCAAGCTCACTAAATCTAAGAAAATTTTCCACTTACAAGAGATAATCTGCACAATAGTGAAATAAAACAAGCTTGGCATCTACTGAGCAAATTGATTAACCTTTTCAAAGGATACAATCAAGCAGGGCACCAGGGACGAAGAATCAAAGGTCTCGTCTAGTCATACCATTCGCAGACAGTGCTATCATTATATGATAGCCAATCTTACCGCTTTCTCCGCTTAAATTTGTAAGATTTTATAGAGCTACGTTCGTATTCTGTTCCAATTGCAGCTTTCAACAATATATTCTGCACAACGGATTCTTACCCTATATCACATTAGCATCCCCGCAATGGTCAACATAGGTCTGAAGGTCGCAACATCTAGACCAAGAGACAATTTGGTGAATTTAAATTGTTTGAAGTCAATGCGATGGGTTTTGTGACTAGCGTACTGCTAGTGCCACAACGTTTCACCCGCTTTTGTTTTTGGCAATAATCTATTATTAGAAAATGATACACGTTTCAAGGAAGAAATAAATGAATTGCAACTTCAAATTCAATCCGAACAAATCAAATTATAAAAAGAAAAATAATGCAATTCAATTCTCAAATAGATGTATTGCCATTTGTTTACAAATGGCAATGAAATGCTGCAGATATTTTACCCTAAGGCCTTCATGCTTTTGGGAGGGTCTTAGATAAAATTAGTTCAACAATCATGGCATTCACGAATCGGGTAGATGAGTATATTCCTCCAATGTAAGCATTCATGAATAAACTTAAGAAACAGGAGCATTGTATCGACTTCAAACCCCAGCACACAATCGACTATAGGAGGCTCTTTTTTTTTTTATAAGCCTTTTTCTAAAATCCTATCCAAATCCAAACTATATTTTATATCCTTGACTAGAATACCAAAAGAAAATAAAAAGTTCGCAGCTAAATTTATTGAGCATCCAATTAGTGAATTGAGGTTAATCCGGGCAGCCGATCGAATACAATGTATGAGGTCCAAAAATCGTTAAACGTTAAATAAAACGCAGCATTGTGGGGGAAAAGTATTATAGTTCACAAAACTGATAATAGCCATCCTTCACTATAAACTTTCAAATACCTTACATTAAGTAAATAAACAAAAGCCAAAAATAACTTGAAACTCAAACCGGAGAAGCCATCAGAACCTCCTGCCAGCCCCACCAAAACCACCGCGGCCAAATCCAAAGGACTGCTGAACGGGAACAGGATCAACTTGAACAAGCCCTGGAATCTCGCTCATGCCAAGAGCGCTGAGCATATCTAGAGTCTCCTTATCGACCTCAATCTGGTCCGTCTTAATCGCAGAAACATCGGGCACGAAATCCATTCTGCGCTCGCGCTCCTGCTCTTGAAGCTTGAGGGAGATACCCCGAACGGGACCCTTCTGGATCCTCTTCATCAGGTGAGTGGAGAATTCCGCAATCTTATTGCGGAGCCTCTTGGAGGGAATGAGAGCCACCTCCTCCAGGATTTTCTTGTTTGTGTGAAAATCGAGGGTCATTCGAGAGTAGTACTTCTCAATCACTTGGCGCGAAGATTTCTTCACGGTTTTAGTGCGGACTCTTCCCATGTTGAGTCTGAGAGAGCGCAAAACGCTGCTATCTCGGTGATCGCCGGGTGGAGAGGCAGAGAGGCACTGATCCGCAAACCTACGATTCTGTCAGTGCAAATTAGGGTTTTTTGATATCTTATAGGAAACCTGCAAGATGAGGGGGTTGGAGAGGAGCTTCGCTCTATCCCCAAAATATTAGGGCCTGGGCTGAAAGGATTGGGCACATTGTATTTATCTTACTTCTTACGTTATGAATAGTAAGAGTTTAATTTTTTTCCAAAAATTTATATACCAAAAAACAATCTGCGCCGCTAACGAATATTCTTTTCTTCAACGGACTATAGCTCAGCAAGCATCATCTTATCCAAAAAAAAAAAAAATCTGCGCCGCTACCGAATATTCTTTCTTCAACGGACTATAGCTCAGCAAGCATCATCTTATAGGTGTTAACCTTCTTTGCATAATATATACGAGTATTATTGATATTGAAGTTTTCTATTCCTTTCTCTCTTTCTCAATCAACATTACATTTCATTAAGTACCAGGTGCAAAGATGCATTAACATATCTAAAAGCCGAGTGCACAAAACTGACACAAGAGCGTCCACAAAACATCATACAAGAAAACCGTTGGCAGTGAAGTTTTTAACACCATTATCGACCCCATGAATTTTAAACTTCTCGAGTGTAAAATTTGGGGAGAGGATATTTAGGTTAAGAAAAAAGTGCACCAGTGAGATATTTACGTACTTTGAAAAGTATTAATCTTAAGAAATTCAAATAATCTAAATCTACCTATCATTTCCAGAGAGAGGAGACCCGTGCGTATACAGATGCACACATGTGGAAGTTCTACTGTTGATGCTATACATTTATATTGCCAGTGCCGGTGCGGGATTACTTTCAAGAACTATGCAATTTCTGGTTACATTATCAACAGATGTTTAATTTGATCCCAAACGCGTTGCCCCTGTCTCTTTCAAGACATTTCCCAATTGCAGTTTGCGTAATATATATATTTTTAATTTGACTGATCGATGATGACTACCTTCGACAGGCTAGTGAGCAACGTTTAAAGAATATATAGTTTTCGACAGCTTAAGAGTATCAGGAATAACTTCCGAAGATTCTGCATTACAATTTACAAGCATCATGTGGTAAAGAAAAGGGGAAAAGAGTTTGACGTTGTAATAATTGTACTTGTACATCAATACTAATACAGTGAAAAACAGGAATTACAGCCGAAGTCCTTATTAGCTCCGCAATCAATATATAAAGACGACCATATTATTCAAATAATTAATTATAACCAGTGGATGGAGACAATGTGAGCACCAATGGAGACTAAATATTAAGACTCGGTAGGGTACTGAAACATGTGAAATGAGGAGTTAACGATACTGAAACCTCCATCGATGAGCAAGTTATGGCCACTCACGTACTTAGATTCATAGCTAGCCATATAAAGCGCCGCATTGGCCACATCATCAACCTTAAGGGTCACCCCCTTCAGATTAGCAAGCGAGTTCATCGCATTCTCAAGCTCTTCATCATTCACCCCAACGAACTTAGTAGCTAATGGTGTGGCCATGGCGTAGGGCGATAAACAGTTCACCCTTATCCCAAACTGCCCTAACTCTACTGCCGCATTCTTTGTGAGCCCAACCACTGCATGCTTTGCGCAGCAGTACGCGTGTGAAGCAGCCCCTCCCACGTACGAACTTATGCTCGACGTCGATATTATGCTTCCGGTACGGGCCGGAATCATGGCCTGCGCCGCGTGCTTGATTCCCAGGAAGACGCCGGTGACGTTCACGCTCAGCACGCGCTCGAAGTCGGCCTTCTCGTTGTCTATGATTCGGGCCTTGTTGGGATCCGATATGCCCGCGTTGTTGAACATGATGTCTAATTTCCCGAAGGTTTTGACCGCCGTGTCCACAGCGTTTTTGACTTGGGCCTCGTCGGTGACGTCGCAGTGGACGTATAGGCAGTCAGATGGGCCTATGGACTGGGCGACGGACTGGCCCGAGTCATCTTGAATGTCCGCGATGACCACCTTGGCTCCATGCTCGGAGAACACTTCGGCGGTGCGTTTGCCGATCCCGCTGGCTCCACCGGTTATAATGGCTACTTTCCCTTCCAACCTGCCCTTCAACGTATATAAAACGGATGCTTACCAGTTGATTGATTCATGAACAAGAGATGATTATTACTTTCGCCTGCTGCTAGATCTTTCTTATTATATACAGTGTTTAGGGAGTGAGATCACTCAAGTACTATACAGTGTTTAGGGAGTGAGATCACGCAAGTACTTTAATTACTGTGATTGTGAACATCAAATAACTCGAAAATTAATAAATGGAGTACGTGTTATATATATACCTTCTGTTGAGTGGGGAGAGTGAAGAAGAGGCCATTGGCTGAGATTTGGAGAAAAGGGACCGTACTTGTTCTCTGTATAGATCTCTGGGAAAGTAAAGGAGAGACGAGTTCAGTGCGTGGTGGTGATCACTAAGCTAAGCTAGTATGCTCCTCTATTTAAGAGAATTCTGTGGGCACGTACCTTTATTGTAGTTTATATTGCTATAGGTAAGGTTGATGTTCATGGGGTCGGCTTATTATATACGGTGAGATCATTAACTTATATGAGGCCGGCTTACTTTAATTATCATGGGTTTTGTGAACACATTAAGATAGTTTAATTTGTCAGCAGTTAATGGGATGCGCGGTCCCCGTCCTAGGCCGGTATGTGCGGAGCATCTTGTCGTTGAAACTTCCTTTGATGCTTATGTCGGCTTTGTTTTAGTTTTTTAACTAAAAACTCACGATGGAATAATCGATGCAGTAGTATATAACGCCAAAGGTGGATGCGGCAGTGGACTATAGGAATAATCGAAATGGAATCAAACCCGGTCGGGATCAGACACAGGTTTTGTGGCAGATAAAGGTTGATATGAGCTGTGAGCCTCATTTCTTATTACCAAGATAAAAAAAAAATATATATATATATATATATACAGCTTTAGATAATCACTGACGAATTCCCGTCTGTCCAAAAGCTCTTGAGCATACATAAAACGCTCAAGTAAGGACGGAGCAGGATAAGAGGTGCAAACAATGAACCCAAGAAACTAGCCTTTAATCTGGCTGAACAACTTTTGGTAGTTCCCTTCTTGGCCGGCCAACGCTACTCACCCACAAGGACAGAAGGAAATCAACCGTCTCTCTTTCTTGAAGCGTAGCTCAACCAATAAACTTTCCACATTGCGCTTAAGTGGCCGGCGTCATTTGAGCCCTACTCTGTTTATCAAATGTTGTAACCTCAGTCTCTCTCTCACATTTATACTTTTGAAAATTAACCCAATCGATGAATATTTAAAAAGGAAGGACAGAATATTCGATGTACGTGATAATTTATCTTCTCGCAATAAATATTTTTAATGCCACTGCACGTACGTCATATTGGACCGATTCCCATATCACAAAAAGCGAAAGAATTTAATTATGTAGTAACTAATATCAGTAAGACCATACGGGGCTTGGGCTTGGAAAAAGGGCAGAATAGGGAAGTAAATAAAATTGAGACAGACATCGTCCACGTGTTTGAAGAATTTCTCCGCTCATACTCATTACTATTTACAACAATTCGATTACGTCTCACATAAAGCGACTACATGGCAGCCACCACGGATTCAAGAAAATTTGGCACCAGCCCTGTTTTATCGTTTCAGCAAAAGCGGTGTATGCCCATAAGTAAGATGAGCCAGTTCTCATATGGTTAAGTAGTGGAGTAATACAGTTGTCATTATGTACACGTGTCATGAAATGAATGCCTGATCAAAGAGACATGGATACATATACGATGTCCACACTATCGTCAACGAGAATTCGTATGTGTACGTGGCTTCATACTATAGACTGGGCCAGGCCCACGAAACAACGGCATCAGAAGACATACTTCAGCTCATACTCAAAAAATAAAAGTGGCGTGACCAACAGTGTTGATCTGAGTGATAAGCGGCTGGATATCGTTTAAGCGATGTCTCGAGTTCGAGCTTTGGTGAATACAGAAAATTTCCGTTGGGAGACTCACCCACAATCGCTAGGTGCGCGACGCGGGTCGAATCCGGATATAGTCGGGATAAAGCTCCGGTGAACCGGGTAGGCAATAAAAACAGAAAAAAAGTGGCGTGGCCACTTGGATGAGTGAAATATGTAAATACTCACTGTGGATCTTTGTGCGGCCTAATGAATAATCATACCCGCCGTCGAGTGTGGAAGTGGATGTAATTAAGTCGTATTAGCACTAAGCAATTCCATTATGGTGAGAAGGAGATAAGGACGAGATGATTAGGAAAGTGTCATGTAAATATATCTTGTGCAACAAACATGTCCTTTTAATGTTATCATAAACAAACTATATATCATAAATATGGTAATAAAAATATAGAACTACGAGTAAATTTTCTTATGGAACAAAGGAACTTTGTATACATTTTTCTTCTATTGGGAAAAAATTCCACTCCCTCCGGTCCCTATACAATGTATCTCCAAAAAAATAAAAAGTGGCTCAAATTATGAGGTGTTTAGTCAGAAAAATTAAATGTTCCATTTTTACCATGTAATTATGAGGTTGAACAAATTATAAAGATAAATTATATTTATATTCTTCGTAGTAATAAGGATATAATTGAAATATTGAGATATTTTTCAACAACTAGATTAATCTAACAATTTATTAATATGTATGCAAAATTTCTCAAATACCTTGTGGGAGATTGGAGGGAGTACATAAATAATATAATCTTTCTGTTACCCCGCAAGATGCACTACTCTTACATATTATTTATACAATATAACTCATCAAAAAAATTATTTACAAAATATAATATTTATTAAGCACACGTTTAACTAGTGATTTTAGTTAAATAAACATAAGCTTGTATATAAATTATTTTTTAGGTTTAGGAGCCTGAGCTTATATCAGGCTTAAATATTTTTTTAAAAACTTATATTATAATTAGGTATCTAAAAATATTTTATATTTAAAGCTTTAAATATTATAAGTAGGCTCTAAGACTACTAAAACCTAGAACCTATAAAACATAGGCTTTTAAAATAGTAAAAGCTTACATATTTATACATATAACGCTCTAAATAAGCTTTAAACTTATTTATAACTCACATATAATTAAATAGGTCAGATTTATAAATTTTAAAAAATTAAGAATATTTAAACTAGCAATCTTTTAAATAGGCCTAAAATTTTATACTTTTTTCTTTCTTTTATTAAACATGTCAGGCCTTATCAGGCTCTAACTAGGTTGGGCTGTAAGCCCTATTAAATATCTGACCTATTTCTACCTCTACATTTAACAAATAAAAAATATTAATTAATTAAAATTAAAATTTAAAATTTTAACCTCAGATAAATAAATAATTTTTGAAATATTTTTTTTGTTTGAAAAATTATTTAGTATGAGAGAAATTAAATTATTTTTAGTATATTATAATACCAAATTTTTCATAATAAAATATACAATTTAAATCATCAATAACAAGTTAATATAATACTACCTCATGTCTTAATTATAAGATCTAGTTAATTTTTTAAGATATATCTAGAAAGTTAAATAAATTAATTAATTATAAATAATATAACAGTTAATTAACTAATTTAAATAGATTAAATAATATATAATTAATATGTATCTATCTTAAAACGTTAAATTTGATTATAATTAACTGATTTATTTAATTTATTAAATATATCTAAAAAATTAATTGACTATTATAAGAGTAATTCACTCCGGATCACAAGAAATAAGTTCTGACAACAAAATCACGTGGAAAAAGTTAAAAAAAAACTAAAAATAATAATATAGAAGAAAAAATGTATATTATGGATGAGAATGGGGTCAATTATAGTCCACTTTATACAAGTGATCTCCATTTTTCAAGTAAAAGTATTATTTGAAATATATACACCATTAACTCAGAGATATATAAGCTCAAGGCATTGGCAGCCGATTGTCCTCCATTCGAAGTCCCCTGAAAAACACGCGGACAAGAAAAACAATGGCTACAGACTTTGGTCAAAATGTCTTTTGGATATCTTTATGTTGCTCTCTGTATTTCGGCTTCACATGTGCCTCCTTCACACCAAGATTCCCTTCTTTAGCCTTTCGCCCACAGCGGCGGGTCGCTGATTCGGTCCAAAATACTGGGTTGTACAGAACAGAGTTCTACACTCAGATACTGGATCACTTCGATTTTGATCCCCAGAGTTACCAGACGTTTCAGCAAAGATATCTCGTCAACGACACTCACTGGGGAGGCGCCCCCAATAAAGCTCCCATCTTTGTCTACACCGGAAACGAAGGAGACATCGAATGGTTCACTCAGAACACTGGCTTTATGTTCGAAACAGCCCCCTATTTCAAAGCCCTTCTTGTGTTCATGGAGGTAAATCCATGGCCATGAACAAGGATAGTTCGTTTTCTTCTCTGTATTTTTTCTTTTTGGGGTTGATAGTGAATGATTCAGAAAATGGAATGCAGCATAGATTTTATGGGAAATCGATTCCATTTGGGGGAGATAGAGAGAGAGAGTACGGGAATAATAGTAGAATTGGATATCTGAGCAGCACGCAGGCCTTGGCTGACTATGCCACCCTCGTCGTAGATCTCAAGAAGAATCTGTCTGCCACTGACTCCCCTGTTATCGTCTTTGGAGGATCCTATGGAGGAAGTATATCGCCTTCTCTCTTTATCAATTAATCTATTTTCTTCCTTTTTCTACTCAATTATTTGATTTTTTCCCCTATTTGACCCGCCATGAATGGGGATGGGTTGTAGTGCTGGCGGCTTGGTTCAGGATGAAGTATCCCCACGTTGCCATTGGAGCCTTAGCATCCTCTGCTCCAATCCTCCAATTTTTGGATTTGGTTTCACCATATACCTTCATCGATATCGTCACACAAGACTTCAAGGTCTCTCTCTCCTCTCTTTCTCTCTCTATAACTGGATTAATTCGGTATATATATATATATCATTATCCCTTACTTATTATTTTGCATGAAAGCGTTTACATGTAGAGCGAGAGCGAGAACTGTTACAGAGTGATAAAAGGTTCGTGGGAAGAGATACAAGGGGCAAGTAACAAGCCTGGAGGGCTAGAGATGCTGCGCAAATCCTTCGGAATATGCAAGTAAGACCGATCGGTGTCCTTCTATTTCAGCCATTCAGTGTTAATGAGCTAATGAATGCAAGCCATTAAATATTTTGTTTTACTATAATGTTCTTTTTTGTGGGTGGCTCAGGAATTACATAAGCCCTGATGCTTTGACAGGTTGGCTTCGTGGGGCATGGATATCCACGGCCATGATGGATTATCCGGCCCCTTCCAATTTTATGAGCCCATTGCCAGCCTATCCCGTGAAAAAGGTGCTGCCTGCTGATCATGATTAATTAACCCGATGGGGTCATTATATTTTTCACGTGCATGGAAGTTCATATATGTCGAGATATAGGGTCTGTTTGAAAATCGTGAAAATCGCAGTTTTAAAAAAAAATTTAACCTAAATTTCAGTTTAAAAAATTTTTAAAATAAATAATCATATTTGTTCAAACGGACTTCTGGACTAAACCATAGTTTAAAACTATAGTTTCAGATAAACTAGTCAAAGTAACTTTTGGAACAGTAAAACACTTTTTAATTACTTAATTATTATTTTATCCTTAATTTTTCTTACACCTTCTCTCCTCTCTCTTCTATATTTTTCACCCTCTCTCCTCTATTTTTTCCACCCTCTCTCTTTTATCTTTTTCACCCTTTATCCTATTTCTTCTATTTTTTTTTACCCTCTCTCATCTCTCATAAATATCATTTTTAGTAATTTTTCAATTACAAAATCCCTTTTTAGAATAACTATCCAAACACTCATTTATCTAAAACTATTTTTTTTCTATAATCTCTTTTCTAAATTTTTTTTTATAAACTGTCTAAAAATTTATTTTTAAAATTTTATCCAAATACACATAGATAATGGTGAAGATTAAATGGGGGGAATAATTGGCAGATGTGCGAGGCGATTGACCGGTCGGGAAGCGGAAACGACACGTTTGCCAAATTGCATGCCGCAGCCAGTATATACTACAATTACTCTGGCGATGCCGCGTGTTTTGATCTTCAGGATGATTCCGATCCTCATGGTCTCTCCGGATGGCAATGGCAGGTACCACTAAACTGATCCATCCATAAAACATACTAGAAATTAATAATAGTTTGCGGCGTAGGAGAATAGGAATGGCTGGATTCACGGTGGAGATTGGGTTGGATTGTATCACAGGAGTAACCATTCGTTCATTAATTGTTTGGATTGCTATGCTAAGTATGGCTGCCAATTATATTTGTGAGCCCAATATATAGTCCAATACTCAAATGGTATTTAATTTACGGTCACCTAAGGGCTAATTTGAGTTTTGATGTCAAACGTAGGAATAGAACGGGGAATGGGTCCTACATATATAAAACATTTTTAAGGTCTACAAATAAGTAGTCACACCTTAAAAATAACACTATTCCATTAACTCGCTCAATAGAGTAAAAAATTAGGAAGCCTTTTGTTTTGACGGCACATTAAAAGGTTAGGGGATCACAAGAAAAACTTAATAACATCAAGATGAAGGGTGTGTTTGGATTAACTTTTGGAAAATAGATTATGGGAAGAATAGATTCTGGAGAATAGATTTTGGGTAGAATAGATTTTGGGAAGAATAGATTTTGGGAATAAAGATGTTTGGATGATTAGTAGTAGAATCACTTTTTATATTGATAAATTACTAAAAAAGGTATGATATGATTAAAAGTAAGAGAGATGAAAGATGATAGAGAATAAAGAGGAGAGAGAAGAGAGTGTAGAGAGGAGAGAGGAGAGAGGAGAGAGAAAAAGAGAGATAAGAGAGGAGAGAAGAGAGAGAAAAAGAGAGATAAGAGAAGAGAGATGAGAGATAATAGAGAAAAGAGAGGAGAGAGGAGAGAGGGTGTAAAAAAAGTAAGGGTATAATAGTAATTGGATAATCCAAAACCTAGGTTTCAAAGAAAAAGCTATTTTCAGTAGCTTATTCAAAACCTAGGTTTCAAACCGAGGTTTTGTCCAAAATCAATTCTCAACAAAAATTGCTGTTTGTGTGAAAATTTTCCAAACCGAAATTTTGCCCTATAATTGATTCTCAAACCGAGGTGTCAAACAGGCACGAAACTGACTTAGAACAATCAAGGGACCAAAAACTAGTTTTTGTTGGGGTGCATCTGGTCCGTACTAAAATTCGAGAGATATTGGGCCCCATTTCGTGTAAAATAGGAGGCCCATTATGGAGAGAAATGGAAAATGAAGGGCCCAAAATGCAATGAGATGCAGGCATGCACGGAGATGATAATGCCGGAGGGGGGGAGCAAGGAGGAGAGCATGTTCCCAGCTTACGAGTGGAAGTACGGGGACAGAGTATCTTACTGCTCAGCTATGTACGGCGTAGAGCCCAGGCCCCATTGGATTACTACCGAGTTTGGCGGCCCCGTCCGTACTTGCTTCTCATTTTAATTTAATTTTATTTATATATATACAAGGAACGACCCTGTTCTGAAACGTGTGTGTGCAGGGGATTGAGAGGGTGCTGAAAAGGTCGGGCGGCAACATTATATTCTTTAATGGCTTAAGAGACCCCTGGAGTGGCGGAGGGTACCCTCCCTTCTCTCTCCGATTACCTTTTGACCTCCTCGTTTCACCTTTTTAATGCAATGAACTTCAATTCATGCTGCAGGGTGTTGAAGAATATTTCACAGACCGTGGTCGCCATTGTGGCCAAACAAGGTATATATTTCACACACTCTCTGTGGTTTGTGTTTTTTGTTGTTGTTGTGTGTTTTTTTGGGGGGGGGGGGTGTTCAATGCGTTGACTCATGATGGAATGCGTGATCGCGAGCAGGAGCTCATCACGTAGACCTGAGGTTCTCCACGGAGCAAGATCCGCAGTGGCTGAGAGATGTGAGGAAGCAAGAGGTGGACATCATATCCGGTTGGATCTCTCAGTATCATCAAGACCTGGCCCACTGAGGCCGCATGTTTTCCTGTCAAACATTGAAGCATGATTGATTTGGGTGAAGATAACAGCAGAGAGACAAATAATAAATAAGGAAGGGGAGAATGGGGATCGGCATATTGGCGGTTGTAAACTCCTGAATGCTGTATCGGGGGGCTCATTCTAAACCCGTCGACCTCTAATAACAATAAAGCAAAAGAGGCATCTATCTCAATGATTTGAAACATTGAATTTAACATGCGTCCCCGTCCCACGGTTCATGGAATCAACTAGTATCAAGCACGCAAATATAATATTCCATGTCCGCACGGGTAATTCCCTTTATTATAACTTTTATAATATTAAGAGAAAAACAACAGAAGATTAGAAGCGGCTGGCTCAATCATCGACTGTTCGGGGTTTATCTTGGCAAGTCAGGATCTAATGTGTATCCCCCAAAAGCTGCAAATGTGTTCCTTCATTTTTATTTTTTTTCCCACCCAATTCATAAAAATTTTACCTTAGTTACATCCGGATCTGACCCACGTCGCGTATCTGCCTATGGTGAGTGAGTCTCCAACGAGAATTTTTTACAACACTAATACTCAAATTTAAGATTTTACTTAAACGATATTAAACTACTTATTACTGAGACTAACCTCATTATATTTTTCTTCATTTTAAACTAGCAGTCCATATATTTTGTCGTCGTGTGGAAAAAGGGAATACAAATGGCCCATTCTTGGCCCACGCCTAGGTCCACTCCCCGCCTCCATCCCCTGGGCTTGCTTACCCTACACTATCCTCCGCATGCCTAAGCTCCTGCCAAACGTGACACGTGCTCTTTACCTGCTAATTTCGCCTCCTCCCCTCCCCTCCCGCCTGTTACTTTTATTCCCCGCCCCCTCTCAAATTTTTATTTCTCTTCATTACAAATATGTACTGGCATATTTCAATCTTTTTCTTCCCCCATTTATTGTTTTTTTAAATCTGATCAAAAGCTTCGAGCACTTCTTTATAACAAAAAAACTACAATTACTTTTATACGCCTTCTCTTTGACGTTTTGATTTTCTCACTCTTCAATAATACATGTGAAAGGCACGTCGTGGACAAGTATTTACTACCCACGAATATACAGTCAAAAAGAAAGGCATCAAATAACTCAAAAACAATTACGTAAAAAACTCAGTCAATGATAACTTTATTCTCCTCCTATTTAGTGTCATGTTGGTATGAGGTATTTATAGGGGAGGGGAGAAGAATTAATCTTTTTTCAGTTGAATTTAAAAAAATTGGATAAATGGAGTTATTAAATTTTAATTAGGAGAATATGTAAGATAACAGAATAAGAAAAGTTAATTAAATATTTTAACCATATTCCTCCTCTCCTTTTTAAATCCCTTGTACCAAAACTGTCTAGTTCAAGTACGTAGTACCTCAACAAAAATTAGCAGTTCCCTAATAAATTTAGACTATTATTTATAATTTTATTTTCTTTTTAGCGTAATACATGGACGTATATATAATAATTCTTCGATGTCAGAATAAGTAAAAGTTTTTGGGGCAGAAAGGATACACGAGGAGGAAAATGAATATTTTAATCTACTTATTAGAACATAAGATAGAGATTGGTCATTTGATTTTGACTGCTTAACTTTTGCCATCTCAGTATTTTTAATTAGGAAATATATTTCGATGCGAGCAAACGCATGGTTTAAGAAAAACAAAACAAAAAAAATGTATTTTTCAACAATTAATTGAGGGTGAATTTCTCAACCCAAATTATTTAAATTTATATAGTTTAAAACATTCGTGAATCATTCAAAAAGTACAGTTACAAATTCTTGCCTCGTGTATATTTATTGAGACAACCATGGCGGTGAGGGGCAGGCGGCTAAGAAAAGGAGGAAAACTGGACTCTTCCTCACTTAGATTTTATATATCTTTAATTAAAAATGGTTTTAGGTGTTTATATAAAATAATGGTTTGGGTTAGCACAATTTTCCCTTCATTAACTGTCCATACATGCTCATTGATTTAGATATCATTTGTTCACGCCTAAATGTATGTATGAATTGTTCGTGAATATTTAAGCTCAAATTGGTTGAATTTTATGTATCTCTTCGTTTGTATCCTATTCCCCTACGCTCCTTCTTTAACTGGATTGCCTTTTCCTTTTAGACTCCACGAAATGACAAATATTTTGCGTTCGCGGGAATTGCGAATCCGTGGCCAACTTGACGCGTACGTAACATATTTCCCCTTTTTAGGAATCGCTTTGAATATTTCAAAATACGCCTGTGAGAAATATTAACAACAGAAGCATCTCAAGTACGAAGAAATCTCTGTAAAAATGCATGATTGGATCGATGGATAAATAGGTCGTCAACTCTCTAACGATTAAACCCACGCTATAATGGAATTCTTTAATTCATTTTCAAAACACTATCTCCACGTATACCCTTTTGTGTATCCAAAGGAATATTACAGAACCATGCTTATTTAATGGCATCTCAGTGATGTTAACCAAAGATTAGTGGTCTTCCCAATCAGCCAAAGCACCTTATAAATGGCACGTGTCAACAAATTAACTCTATTCCGCGGCAACGGATCAACCCCTACTTAAGCCACTTACTTGACCATCATTTAATAATTTACCCATATATATACACATAAGCCTATATTATATAAAATATATCATTCTTTGATTCAACACTATTAATTATGGATAATTATTGACCCTTTGAATGCCTCCTAATTCAAGCACTAGCTTTCATCGCCTTCTGCCATTTGGCTCACTTGAATTCACCCCAACACACTTTTCACCCGCATGTCTACTTTATGGCTTTCGCAATAAATAAATACAAAAAAAAATCAACGAATTCTTACATTTTTTGTGAGTTATATCCCATTTTCGCTGTTACTGTCTAATTGATCAAATTCTACACGCAGAAAGGATCAGATAGTTAATTAAATGCGATGCAAACTCATGGAACTGATGATTAGTGGTTAAAGTGGGAGGGGAAATATTGGAAAATTGAGGCTCTAGAAGGGAGTCCCACCCCCTAGAGGTGCAGACGAAGAAAAGTCCAAGATATCGGCCAGAGATTGAAATAATTTGAGAGCGCTAATACCAAAGCCACGATGGTCCATACGCAAAGACAAGTAGTACTCAGCCCTCAAAGCTTATGGACTTAAGGACTAGGGTCCCCCACAGTCTCTTTTTGAATAAAGTGTTGGAGCTACCAAAATGGATATTTTTGTGTTGCACGCGGCTATTACTTTATTCAAAGCATATCTTCTTTCCGGTTTTGTTCATTTCGTTTGGTTGGACTCGTGTCTTTCAACTACCTTTCCCATTATGTTTGATGCCTATCTCTACTAGACTCAAACTCTTCCTAGTACTTAGGAAAAAAGTAGTCATAATGCATGCAAACATGTACATTACTATGTATAAAGTGTGTTAATTAATACGCTGCTACTACAAACGACAGTTAAAAGTAGTATTTTACGACAATTTTATGAGCACCGTAAATTACACCTCCGTTATAAATCTACTTTTTAATGGCATTTTACAACTGCAAGGCAGTTCTCAAAAAACATTCGTTAATTGCTTAATTTTTTTTCCGGCTTACAGCCACCTCGATCACACTCATCAAAACTATCAGACCAGATCTGGAAAAAAGAAGTCAAAGATTTGATTAAAAAATCAAAGATCCATAAGTTTCTTTTATTAAAGCTCTTCGAGCTCTTTCCAATAAGGCTATCTACCACCATTTACTATTAGCCACTATGGCCAGTCTCACTAAAAAGTTAAAGGTATAGTAAAAAAGTTAAAGATCTGGATAAAAAGTTACAAATCTGGCAACAAAAAAAAAAAGAGCAAATGAAAAAGTTAAATAGTGACTTATGACTTTCACAATAAAAAATGATGATAGAGACGATAGATAATGACATTAACGATTAAGATGGGCATCGTAACTAAGGGAAAAACACAAAAAAATGACCTTCATCAAAGTCTGTGCTGGTAGGGAAGAAAAACGAGACCACATACGACTGGAAAAAGTAAAACTAAAATCGGGTCCATAATTTTTAAAATTTTGTGAAAACTTTTTACTGCGGGTTTTTAAATAACTGCCATTAAAAGTCCCACATGAAGACTTTTAACGATATTTTTTATAAAAGCCTCCGTTAAAAATTTTTAAAACTGAATTTATTTACAAAAATACTATCGCTATTTTTTTAAAGATAATTTTTTTTATAACTGTAATGAAATAACGCCGAAATAAGTATTTAAGTTGTGGGATCTTTTCTGATTGTTTCTCAATTTTTTGCCTGATTAAATTTGATTATTACATTAGCTAGACTTTTTAGTTTGTTTGGGCATTGATTAATGAACAAAGCTATACATATATAACCATTGGCATATAATGTAACATATAGTAATATATATATGGATATTCCCTAATAATAGCATTTTCTTCCAAAATAGCATTGCTCAAGTAAATTTTTCCTTTTAATTGTGTTACCTTACTCCGACAACCGAAGATCATACTGTGAGCTCCCGTTTAGTAAAACTAGAGACATTTTTCGATAGTATAACCCCTTTTTGTTGCGCATCTTAGAATTGCCCCTTACCGTATTCTATATCATAATATTTAAAAAAAATCACATAATTCCAACCTCAAATTTGGTTAAAACTCACAACACCACCAAAGCTAGCACTATTCTGTGTGTGATGATGATGATTAAGAGTGGTGAAGAGTGAAGGGAGTGTTAAATTGCATTGCTGTATAGAATAAAATAAGGAGACGATGGGATTTTCGAGTGAGTAAATAACTGAGTTGTTTGATGCTCAAGTACGAAAAGCTATCAGGTGCAGCATCGATGCGATCAAATCAACATGTATTAGATTGCGAACTTCGTTGTTGGCCTTTTGTTACAAGTTGTTTTGGATAAATTACGGCTACATTGAACAATGCTACAATCTGGAACACTCTCTGTCACTCTCTGATATCGTACATAAGACAAAACATTTCGTTAAGCCAATAATAGCGTCTCTCACAAAACCGTGCAAGCTGGCTGTGTTCATTGAAAGAAACTAGATAAGTAATAAAAAAAAAACAGACTCTTTAATCTACGCCAACTGTTACGTTTATGAATTTATATATGTCCCCTTCCCCATAGCTGCAAATAATTTATTGCCAACACTAAGAAACGGTCGTCATGGAGTGCATTAAACATCAGTGCAAGGGCAAAACCCAGTTCGGGTGGGGTTTTACTTGGGGAATGAGGAATACCCAGGATTGAAAAATATTAAATTGTTGATTCCGTCACTATGTGAATTACCCTATTTCCCTTTTCAGTCACCCTAGTTTCTATTTATATCGATCGGGCGTGTCTTCATCCTTACCTCCTGCAATAAACTGTCAGAGATTTCCATATAAAGAAATAAACCACTCACGAAATGCTATTTTACACGGCAGATTCCTCACACTGAGGCCCAGCCTGGCCGAACGACGTTTCTTATGGTCAAGGTATCCTGCACTTAGCCAAGAGTGTCTCATCATTTGCAGATATCCGCATTTACATGAAGGAGTGTCTCATCATTTGCAGAACCCATGGTTCTTTTCTGGTTTTCTTCTGCACATGGGTTTCTATTTATTATTTGCCTGCTTGCCATTAAATGCACTCCATGTGTTGGTGTCTTTGCATATAGGGTCGACATGACGGAGAAGAGAGCAAATATATATATGTATATACCTGGACCTGAGGATGACGCAACCACAGTGGTTTCCGTTTGTATTATTTAGAGAATAATGAAAATAAACAAAGAGATCGATCGTTGAGCTCTATACCTATAATTGTGGCCTTTGTCTCTATTCTCTAACATGGACTTAAACTAAAGAACCTTTTTGTAGGGCACAAAAGGGTTTCTGAATCTACTTGGAAATTGAGGTGAGTTTTGTCTTTTAAGTCGCAGAGAAGACAACTTAGTCGGAAATAAATAAATAAATTGCATATGCACAACTATCTGATATAAAAAAAAATGAAGGGGAAGACAAAAATAAAGGTCCAGATGTGTATAGATAGATAGATATATAGAGAGAATAGTGTGGTTGTGATGAAAGAGTGAGAATGAGGGAATCCAAACACTACTGCCCAGAAGGTGTGGTCAATTGGACAAATTGATAATTACAATCTTATCCCATTATCTCTCTGCCGTGTGCTTATTGGAAAGTGAAGGCATCTCTCTGGAGCAAGATATTTTTTCTGCTCCATCATCAACAACACATTATTCAAGTCCAACGTAACGACGTTTCTTTTGTTGCTTTCTTTTCCAACTGGGAATGGCCAAGCACCATTTATGCTGTCATGCACGTGAATTTAATTCATCCGCCCTGAACTTATATTATATATACATCCATCATCATCTAGACCCCCATGTATCAAATACTTGTACAAATTCAAAGTAAAACAGGAATACCTCCTCCTCCTGGTTTTGTTTCTTTTCTGATGACTAGCTATCTCATAATAAAATGTTAAATAATGTCGGCCGCCCATCAAACCACTCGACATTCCAATTATAAAATAGAGAAAAAAGGTCTCTTTCTAATTTCATTTCACGGAAAATAAACCGGGAAATTTTAGTCCAAGAAAATAACCAGTAATATATATATATATATAAGGGGCTGTTGTGAAACTGATGAGGTAGAAATGGTCAGCATTGAATGCTGGGGGTGTTCCTGAATGGAGAGTAATGTGGGTATAGGCATGCCGGCCCAGGAATGGAAACGAAACAGCGCAGATAGAGAGAGAGAGAGAGAGAGCTTTATTTTGTAGCTTGGATCGCCCAAGGGGTCATCAAGGATGAATTATTAATATAATTAATTTATTGTATTACAAATTATATTCAGTACGTACCTGGGTATTATATTACTGACCAACGCAGAGATTCAAAACTTATGGGCTTCCAAATTATTTAGTAGTATTTGTGAAGGAGAGGACCCCACCAATCGATTTGCTTGCCAATTTAGTAACATGGGGGATGTCTTTAATTTCACTAGACTATAATCTATCTTTCTTCATAGGATTCATAAACATACATGTTCGGTCCAATTCATTTATAATAATTCATTTTTATAATCCGCCTATGTCTCCCGTACGTCAATGCTATTCAAATATATGTTCAACCATCTTCTCCCTCCCCTCTTAACTCCTCCTCCACCTCATCCAACTCATTATTATTAATTATTATTTACATGGCCATTTATTTAAAAGCAAGCTAAGAAAGCTACGCCAGTACAAGCATGCATTTTCCTCAGAAATTTTAATGGGCCTCCCCACCCTCATACTACACTCATGGCTTATGAGTTATAACCTTAAAGTCTCGTACTTGCTGACTGACACTTTCCTCGTCCCCGTCTCTCTCTCTCTCTCTCTCTCTCTCTCTCTCTCATAGTCATTCCTTGGGTGGCTTGCTCCTTCAAATAATTCCCACATCTGAACCTCCCTTCCCTGTCCAGCGCCATAAAATCCTCATCAATTTGTGTATCTTTTCTCACGAGTGAATAATTTATTGAGGAAGAAGAGGACAGAAGAAAATGTGCATAAAACCACTAGTTCCCCTGGACATTCTGCAGTGAAGTGATAGCAGCAGCAGCATCAACTACAAGGCATCGTCCTTATGGAACCAATCCACAACATCATCAACTCGTGCACGCGCTCTTTCAACCCTGAGGAAGAAGATGAGGACCAAAAGGAAACCATGTTCGAGAAGGCCTTAACGCCGAGCGACGTTGGGAAGCTGAACCGACTGGTGATCCCCAAGCAGCACGCCGAGAAGTACTTCCCACTCAGCGGTGGGGCTGCCGACGCCAAGGGCGTCTTGCTGAGTTTCGAGGATGAGTCCGGCAAGTGCTGGCGCTTCCGATACTCTTACTGGAACAGTAGCCAGAGTTACGTCTTGACCAAAGGCTGGAGCCGTTACGTCAAGGACAAACACCTCGACGCCGGCGACGTTGTTTCCTTTCACCGTCACCTTACAGATTCTCACCGACTTTTCATCTCCTGGAGGTGCCGCAATCCTCATGCCAGTCCACCAGTTACCAGGCGTACGCATATGGCCGTCGCAAGCGATGCCACTTCCAGAGGTGGCCATGGGGGTGTAGGATGGACCTCCCCTACACCTTTCTGTTCTGGGCATACTTATCCCGAACATCAACTTTTGCCATATCAACCTCAAACTCTTCATGCACCAGGTCTCACCTCCTTCCCTATTCTCATCCTTGCTCGTCTCTTTCATTTCCTTCTCATTTTGAAAGATATCATGATATATACGCCATCATGCAACTGTGCATTGAAAGAACACCTTCTAATTAATTAATTGGGACAAATGTGGGCTATTTAATTTCCGTCTAAGCTGCGTATATCTGATGAGATCACCCAAGCTCTTTTCATCTCAGAACTTACTGCTGCCTTTAATTTGTTTCTTTCATCAGTAATTCATCGAATTTGAAAGCTCTTTTCTGGTGGAGATCTACTTATATGATATATATATATATATATGAAAAAATAATAATGGCTGTCGTTGTTACTTTTTCAGGAGGAGGTTTGCCAGCTGAAAGGACGGCGGTGGGAAACAGTTCAAGTAAAGTGCTGAGACTATTCGGAGTGAACATGGAATGCCAAGCAGAAGAAGCAGATGAATCAGGAGCTTCGACATCGCAGCACTCCTCCAACGTCTCATCATCATCTACGCTTCATCATTTCTACCAATATGATTATCCTCAGCCTTCATATGCTTCCAGTCCTCAATGCCACATGGTACGTCAACAATCATACTTCTGATGATGAGTTAGATTTTGTTTTTTTCCTTCAGGTGTAAGATAAATCTCTTATAATATCAGAGCTGAACGCATGGATGATGTTCCTGTCATTAACATGAAAGCAATAGTTATTAATTATTATAAGAGTAGATAGGTTAATGTTGAAGATTATGTAGTATCTTTCTTGTCTTTAATTTAAGGAGATTCATGCAGCTTATTTATTGTTTTCTGGGATTTTGTTGTTTCCTTTTTATGAAGCATATCAACTGAGGTGTGAATGCCAGGAGGGACATGTTCCCGCTACGTTTTGCCTCTTCGTATTCAAGGAGCGGATATAATATACAATATATATTATCCTAAGATCGAAATAATAATATTATAAAGACTTTATGAAGGCCGTCCATTGTGAACTGGAAACTGTGAGCAGCTCGTTCAATTTGAACCATGTGAGGTTTAATTAATCGGTCCCGTACCTGTATCTTCATTAAGTTGATTTATTTTTTTGTTTAGAGAAAGGACACTCGAAGGAGCATATATTTAGTATATTTCATTAATCAAGATCCAAGAAACTATTGGTTACCTTTGACCCCGACAAAGTGGGCTTGATTCCCTCTGTTTTTACCTCTCTCACTCTCTCGGGCTTAATGACCATCCAGTATATATAGTTAAGAAAATAAGATGCAAAACTGAACGCAAGTACATATTTATTTGGTTTCACATATCATTTTCTGGTATGGCATCCACTTTAAATGTCTGTCAGGCATGCCAACTGTGTTGGACACGTAAAAGGTTTATGGGTTATAACAAAGTTGATATATATTCTGTGGACCTAGAAAGTCTCTTATGAACACCATTAATCATCTATATATATGTGTACCATGATTATAAAGAGGTTGTCCTTTCCCCAGCATATATATAGAGTCGAAATTGGTCTGAAGTGTGATGAATGCAAGTCAACTATGGTTGGTTTATTTCCGTTGCGTAGAAATGTTGTCAGGCCACTTCAAAAATTCAGATCTCATCACTCTAAAGTCTGGATTCAATACATGGAGTTGGAAACCATAGTCAAATCATCTCACCGACTATTCTGATTTTCATGTTATATATCAAGTCACTTTTCAGCATGGTCTTTTACTGAATCACAAACCAATATTTCACCCTCAAGACAATTTTCCCCATAAGATCATACATCATATCCAATCAAACCTGGTGATGAGTTGAAGGAATACGACGTTAAAAATGTTGCTCAAAAGGCTTGATTAAGATCCGGACATTTGTTTCTCTGATGCGTGCGCAGGATGAAGAAAAGGAGTGGCAGGTAATTAATTAATAGAATGTATGGATATATGCTGCGTGATGGCAACAGGATGGCAACCAGATGATGAGAAATCGCCCAGGATGAAGATTTTGGTTGTGACATATCTGATTTGACCCTTTTAACCCACTTGTCAGGTACCCCCACTTAACCCTCGTCAGGGAAAACCAAATACTTGATAAAGAAAGAGGACACAGGAAAAATGTAGTGGAAGAAGAGTGGGAGAAAAAGAAAATCCCTGATTCTCATACCAACTTTGAATCAAATGGTAGTAATGGTAAGTAGTGACAGAAAGTGGAGTGAGGAAGGTGAATGACGTCAGTAAACAGGAGGAAAAAATTAGACGTATATACATACATATATATATATATAGAGAGAGAGAGAGACTACTGTTAGGATTGTGGGTGGAGATTTTGGGAATGGGGTCATCATGATTGATGAAGAAGACGAGGAAGGTATGGCTCTGGGGGCGGTGGGCGTGTTGTGTTGAAAGCTTCAATGGATTTGACTTTGATAGATAGATGGATAGATTAAAAATGGCGTTCGTACAAAAGCCTCATCTCTCTCTCTCTCTCTCTCTCTCTCTTCCTTGTCCAATTTGTAGTAGCAGAGATTGTAGTTGTCAATTGTGTTTCTCCTTGCTGCTGCGTACCAAGTGGTAATAATCTCAAGTTGACAAGCAAAAATCTTCTATTGTCACAGTCTATAGTTTGATTATTTATGTTAGGACAAGGATGAAAGTGGGTGAAACCGGAAGTAATCATTTAGAGGGGGTTGCTTATCTTGGATTGTTGGGAGCATTAAAACATGTGGATGAAAATGAAGAAAGATGCAAAGCTAAACACGACATTTAATACAGAAGCACGCGCGTCAACAGAACCATGGCCCATGTCTGTTGCTTATACTCTTTTTGCACCAGCTCATCATATATAGGCTCCATGTACTTCATATATAATCAAAAACTCTCACTCAGTACTCACTACCTAGTAACTAGCTAACCTACTACTCCACCATTTTTCATGGTAAATGTGAATCGCTTCTTGCTTGACAACTGGCTATGTCAGACTATCCTCAGTTATATTAAACCCCAAACAACAATTATAAACTGTTAAAATGTTAAATGTAGTAGTAAATCGGACACGACGAAGTCGTCCGAGGATGTAAACTGCTAAAATAGAGCATGCCGCAGGGAAACTGGAGATGAAAGCAGTGCAGTTAAACCCAGTTGGTAATGGTTGAAGGAGACAAATATTCCACATAAAAAGGACAAAGCTGGGGTTTATATTATTATGAGACGGAGGTGGGTACAATTCCACTGAGTCACTAGTTGTAAGAGCTAACATGCAGCCATCTTCGTATAAAACGACAATTGGGGACCGAGCGAATCAGGATGTGACTCCTCAACGGAGTGCTTTTCGATTCAATGATTCATGACACTCGTGATCAGTACAGGTACTTCCACCTTCCACTTCAAACACGCCCCTCCCCAAACACACTCACAAAGAAAAAAGGAAAACGATCATCATCAATAATGCACTCATCACTGTTTTTCAACAATGGCTTCACACAATAACTTTAAAGAGCTTCTACTTATGGAAAATTAATGTCATGCGCTTTTCAACACGACAAATTATTCCTCATCCATGAGCACTCATTTGGTCGACCCAGTTCAACAGACAACAAGATTACAACGTTAATGCGCGCCCCAGTGGCTAGGCCAATTCTTCGGAGGACTGACAACCTGGTTAGACAATGAGCCGGCAAGAGCCATGGTTCGCTCTTCACTTGACCACATCAAAACACTGTTCACTTCAGGGCATCGCATGTTCGCCTTTAAGGTTTCGATTCTTAATACATGGACGATGGATCCGACCAGCCTCGGTGGATGTGTGGGGGACTGATCATTTATACCTAACCATACCAACATCATATTCATTATGTTTTTTAGTCGTTGAGATTTTACTTGGATCATTCAAATTCTAAAATGTAATTTTTTTAAATTCTTTAATGGAAGTGTCATTAACTTTAAGATATAAACTATGTAAATTTAACCTGAATGATTTATATTCACAGGCGCAATGATCACCGAATCCAATCAGTGTGGCTTTAGACTCAGAATTGATACCACGAAGCTTAAGCAACGTTGAAGTCTAACCTCAGGGTAGGAATTGTTTAGAGGCCAACCCCCACATGATATTGCCGTTGATCAGAGTCTAATCATATCACAGCATAACATCATCGATCGAGGTAAATAATATTGTCCTTATAATTAATTAATCTCACATGTCCTGATGAATCTTGATGATCCCAAATTTGTTGTTTGAAAGATGCGCACTTCAACTTGATATATTAATCTCACCTACCATGTGTTGAATAGATAGGATTATCAAGAGATTCTTCCTAAAATGACACAAGCAATGCCTCTATAATTTTGACCTCCACTACGTATTCCAGCTTTATAAGGAAATTTGTTAATTGAATAAGCTGATTGATGGAGTCAAAACAATTGTAGGACCTTCATCTCTGTCGGATCATTTCAATCAATCGAGTCAGTTTCAATCGCCATCAATATAACCATAAACCATTCGAGCCTTGCCACTCATCCCCCATTTTGTTTGCCACTTGCAACCAAAAGGTTGCATCCCCATTGTAAATGGAGCTATTTCACATATTCATATTGGCTCTCTTTTCTTTCCTTTTTCCCTGCTGATTATTAAACCTACCTGTAGCAAAAACTACCTACCACCCTTGAGACAAAATTCAAATAGTTACGCGTGTATATATGTATAAATACAATTTGATCATACTTTGTTATTATCCATTTCCACCTGTTAATTACTGGGAAACACGCAATTCAAAATCCAAATAAAGAAAACCGCACGTTCATGAGTGTTCACAGCATAAACTTGCAAGACTAGACATTTTCATATCCCATGATAAAATAGACGGGGTTCGGCAATAACTAAATTCAAACATACACCATGAGTCCATGAATCATCAGTTGCGCCCAAAACGTGCAGTTTCATCTGCCATAGATTTCCTTTCTATGTATTCCAGTCGATAGATTCTAAAGCCATTTGACATTTCATAAAAGATTGATCCATACTAGAATGTAATATAGAAGATAACAATAAATCATAATCTATTCATTTGAATGTAACAATCTGTTAAGTTGATAATTTTTAAAAAAAAAAAACGTAAACCTAATTCTACAGGCATTTTTTCCTCTTCAACTTTCTACATCTTAAAATATAAGGGTGAACTGGTCCACAGCTTGTTAGAAAATTGCCAGGGAGGCATATATAGAGCTAATCTGATAATACACACTGAGCAGAATTTGTGTGTAAACAAAAGAGAAAGACCCTATATAAGCGTCATTTACATCAGATGTTGTCAATGGAATGCTGGGATGAAAATTGTGCATTTTTTGAACACATCTCATTGTTTATGGAAGCCGAACACTCTTCCAAGTATCGGCGAACTCGAGTTGTACACCAAAGAATGTAATGGTTGCTGTACAGAAACATGCATGGCTTCTTATGAGTCAGCTTCATTATCTTTCTCATCTGAGACCCCAACGGTAGTTGTCATTTTCTTCACTTTCTCAAGCTGCCTCAAGAGATCCAACCTTTCCGGGGCATATGTGGATGGAATCTGCCAGAACGAAGATGTGTTATATTCGAATGGAAAATTAACATCTGAAAAGAGAGAATGAACCAAGCAGACCCAGGATAGGGGTACGTACCAGAGCTGGTACATATCTCTGAATAGCAGCCAACATGGCGGCATGCCCAACTGCAGTGACCTGTGAGAATAAACATTTTCCTTAGTGGGCAACACTATGCCAAGCAGGATGGAGCATTCACAAGTAATCTGGACCCAGCTGATCCTAAATGCAGATACTTTAGATGAGAACAAATTATACTAAACTCACTGGAAGAAGCATTAAAACACCAATTGGAACAACTGAAGCCATGTCAGTCAAGGTTCTTTTAAGAGTTCTCTTCTCTTTCTCAGTCAATTCGTCCCCTATCAAGGCCCTTCTAACCAAACCCGTGGCAGCAGCAACGTCAAAAGCCAGAAGTTGAGTTCCTTGCCAGACATCCTGCTCATTGGCCAATCATTCATCAATGCTCACATTTTTGGGCAACAAAATAAGAGGGAATTGGCACTAACATCATCTCATCAATTTCATAACCCAGACGAATTCATATGCTTAATAGATCATGATGATATTTTAAGAAGGAAATGCCTGAGTCTTTGTCGTACCGTTCCTGTTTCTTTTAGTTTGCTGAAGGATTTTTCTATAATATTTCCTCTTTTGTTAGCCTGGACCATCTGAATACCCCCAGATTTCTCAACGTATGTACCATCCTCCACAAGCACCATATCCTATAAAAGGAACAAAGATTAAAAATGGGAAAACTTTTTATATAAGTGGGAAAATAGCATAACCCTGACTAGTCAATACCAATGGTATGAACATGCAAATTTTAAGTCAAATTAAGACAACAAAGAGCAGAGAAGTTTGTACACCAACAATGCATGTATAGAAGCCACAAAGCAACAGATAGTACAGGATAATTATCTGCCTCATAAATTTTATTTCAGCCTCTACTAGAAAGGAAAACTTTAGCTTGAAGTCTACAATTCAAAAGGCAAGATGACATAATAAAAATCAAGATGAAGCATTTTGTTATTTGACAATTTTGCATGCAATATAAAATCATGAAAATGTAACTATATGTTGTTAAAGCTCCAGACATACATCATTTTCTGATTGATAGGCACTTCTTTGAACCCTTTTTTCAAGTTCTATCAGCTCATTTCTTAAAAGTTCAAAGCGGCGGATTTCATTGGATTCTAAGTCCACAACACCGACAGTTGAAGTAGGCGGTTCAATATAATTCTCCTGCAATGAAAACCAAGTACACACTACACCGTTCAGTAAAGTACTCCAACTATAAACCAAAACAGACAGTTAAGATGAAAACTCTGCATACAGAAGTATCCGTATCAGATTCCTGATCAGGCTTTCTGGTTACAGGATTTACAAAGATGCTCCAGAACCCACGAGATTTGCTAACATTTCTGAAAAGGAAAAATTTAACTTATAAATAAAGTTAAATCTAGAAATGACAAATAATAGCTGGAACTTATGCTTATGAAAATCGATCACTTGATATGGTCATATGGAAACAATAGGTGAAGCTAAAATCTATCATAGAAATTTCACACCTCTTGGTTTGGTCAGCCCTAACATTAGCATTTTTTTGGTTTTTCCCTTTAATATAGCCTTGCATCTCTTCAACAGGAGTACGAGATTGACCATCATTAACTCCCTGAATCAATATAGCAAATATAATTTGACAAGATAACAAAGAAATTCACAAGAAGAAAAACAAGTATCATAGGAAGTAAGCATGAAAAAAAATAAAATACAGTACAGAAAAATGATTTAGAACAACTCTCACAACACCTAATTACTTCAAAAGAAAACTGTTAAGACACTTTGGATGGTAAAGTAAGAAGCAAACAGAAGCATTTAAGCACAAAATTTCGGTTGCTTTCAGCATTCACCATTTCTGTAACGCTAATACAAGCTGAATACCTCAATTGCTTTTCAATATAATGCCACAAAAGAAGATGGAGACTTCAACATCAAAACAAGACCCCAACTTTTAGGGCCAACCAACAGAGCTTTACATGAACAGATGAACAGGCTTGAAAGACTTATAGTTAGTGTACAATGTTGATGGCATGATGTAATATTATCAGAACTTGACAAATAAGCTTAAGACGATAAGAGCATACCAGTTGGAGAGAATCTGCTTTTGCTCGAAAAGATGCCTCAAGGAATTCGGCTTCTTTTTTAAGCTTCCTTATTTTCTCCAGGTCGGAACAAGCAGCTTTTAAATGCTCTTTTCCAGAACTAGCACTTGATACATGCAACTCTTGAAGTAATTTTTCAAGTCTTAGCACAGCTTCTTCAACACTCTCCAATGCCTGGTATTAAATGCCATTAAAAAGGCACAACATAAGGACATAACTGGGGTCTGACTGAAACAAAAATTTGGATCCATCTTATATCTTTTGCTTAGCGATTGTATATAGTCATAGGAGACTAAGTTACTGACTCATCCAGTTATGCATACTAGCTAGTAATGTTTATATTCTAGTTTCAAAAGATTAAAAAAATTATTTATGCATGAAATATTATGAACCTGGCACATTTCATTTGATACATAGTAAGCCTGATTATATTTAGACTACAGAACTAATATTTAATCCATATAACCCTTCTTAAACTTCTCCTTCTCTCTATTTATACTAATACCCATAGTTCGCTGACTAACAAACATATTCCTGACTTTCCGTCTATTTTTACACGCTTGAGAAAACCACTGGTTTGGAAGAATTATATGACTCGAACCCGATTTTGAGAAAAGACCCAAACCTCATCAAAAGAAGCTGACTCTTCTGAAGTTGTACAAATGGCTGATCTATTTTTCTCAACCATTTTCTTATCCCTGCATCATATTTCATAAAACAAAATTAGTGATTCAAATAATTAACTAATAAAGTTTTTGGAATGTGCAGAACTTGGTAAAAAAAGGTTTCACATTCCTCTTGTACCAATTAATACTATTACTAAGAAAATAAGTGAGGAAAGATCAGAGAACAAAGGCAGAGTTAGATCTGTAGACAACTAAGAAATCCATCACTGTGCAAAGAGGATATGAAGAAAATGAAAATCCAATAATCAGTGGCCGTCTTCACTGTTGTTATTTCAGATCTCAACTCAGTTCCTCCATTACGTCTTCGCAATACAATTATTCTCTAGTTTGAACTTTTCTTTTAAAATGAATACTCAGTACAAAAAATTCTTCTGTAACATAAAATCCTACATTATAGCAAATCTGATAATGAAAAGGTAAAATATCAATGGTGAAAGCTAATGCGAAGCTGGGAAAATTCCCACATTTCTTGTTATTAAGCCAGTAACAGAAAAAACAAGAATAGACATCACAGTGATTAATCTATGTCACCATTTTATGAACAACTTTTATGTTTAGTGTTGCATGACCATGAGAGAAACACATACAACTTAGTTAATAAACTGGCATCTCTCAATTATTTTTACTCAGCTTTTAGGTTGTGTTTTCCAGAATTTCATTTATTCTATTTTGTGCAAACAACATACATAACTCTGATGCATAAATCCCAGTACCAATGGGCGTATATTAGGAGGGAAAAAACACCATAAATGCAGATCTTTTCCAAATCTTACTTTATCATCCCAAGTTCTTCCATGCACACCATCAACTTGTTGTGCCTAACATAAAAAGAAGATTACACATGAATTTTTTTTAACCAAGATCTGATGCTTTTGTTCAACTATCACTGAATCTTGGTGCCTTTACCCTATTGATAGAAATCTAGCTGCTTTCACATTAGAAGGACCCTCCAGCCACGTACTGTATTTAATAAAGCTCTGCATCCAATGAGAGCAAACTTCTAATGCTTGGGGCACTGCTTCAGCATTTGGAGGACCTTCTGGTTTACTTCTATGCACATTCAACTGTTTTGCACTGCTGCTGTGTTCTGGATAAAAAGGAAGCCACTCCAGCTCTTCACAAACCACCTTTGAAATTAAAGGGTTCTCTTAGTTGACATAACTTATTAATGAAGAATATCTATTCAATGTAAAGATAATACATACTGACCTCAACATATAATTGATACAAACTTATTGTTGAAAGCTGGGGGTAGTATAAAACACTGCCTCCAATAAGATACCTGCAAACAAAAACTGTATAGTTAAACAAATACACAAAATTTCACAAAGCAATAAAAAAGAAAGCAAAATGAGAAAGGGAAATCAGAACAGAAGCTGTACCTGATGTAATCATCAACTGAATCATCTAGAGCATCAAAACCGTTTGCAGAAAGAAACGACCGAGTACTCCTTCCTAAAGCAATAAAGAAACCAAATATAGCCAAATCCTTCTCCAAAACCTGCAGTGTGTGATCATACGATCAAAGTTTCTGTAGATAACAAACTCCAGCAAAGCACGGCTTGTTTGAAGAGGCAAACTATTCTATGGTAACTCAATTAAAATCATCATCGCCCCTTCCTTTTAATGTTATTCACATAAAAGCCTCTCCCCTCCCTCCTAAGATACAAAGTTATCATAGATCAACATTTGACAAGATCAGAAATTTAGCAACACACTTCTGTTTCAAAGCCCGCCAAATTTTAGGAAAGATGGCAAAATATCAATTGTACTGCATAATTCTGCAAGACTAACATCAAGACATGTACAACAAATATCAATTCAATAATATTGAAATAAGTTCACAGTCAGAAACGAAAAGCTGGAAAAAATTGTACAAAAATGCATTGCAAGGACATATGTAATGGTCTTGTCATGGTGGTTTGGCTGTAGCTTTGAACATTTTAACAGTATCGATTTTTTACACTCCACCCAACCCCCTCCCTTAAGAGAAGCCAAAACCAAGATCAACTGCCTTCAAAGTTAAACGTGACTAACCTCAATACTTTCCGATGTTGTCAGTCTTGACCATATTTTCTCTTCATCTATAGCTTTCTGTAACTGCCTCTGGGCAAGATTTACCCAGAATGCAACCTCTTCTGAACCCCACTCAACTTTCGCTCTACATGCAGCAGCTCGAGGTCCAAAATGAACAAGAAATTCTCTATGCAGATCAATTTCCTTTATAGAATTATAAGCTTGACTTATAGGAATTAAATCAGCCATCTTGTCCATCAAACCACCAGTGATCTCCGTAATCATGGAAAATAATTGTGAACAAGAAACTTTTGCTGGTCCAAGTTTGGTGATCGCAGCAATGCAGGTTAGTGCAAGCATGAGAAGTGACATGTCATGTCCACTGCTAAAACCCGGAGACAATTTTTTTCCAGACCTGGGAATTCAGTTAAAACATCATTTCCGCATTGTCTTCAAAAATAAAACTAGGGGAGATATGAAAGCTAGTATCTCCATATATTGAAGAGCAATATTGGTACATACGATGAAGTAGCAGCAGTAAAGCTAATTTTCCCTTCAAACTTGTTAACGAAAGATGTCACAACAGCTGGAACTTGATCAGACCAAAACCACTCATGTGCCTCTGGCTGTTTGGCCGATAACTTTTCTCTGATTAAGCTCTCAAGGGGAGCAGATAGCCTTAGTAAACTGGACCAATGCAACATTTAAACAAGTTTAAGCCCCAATCGGTTATAGGATAGTGTAGAATATTCAAACTAAACATAAAAAGACAAAAAGAGATAATGATTAAGAAACACAATGATAACACAAATAAATAAGCAGAAAAATCAATTTCCAGCACACATACTCTTTTCTTCAATAGAAATTCATTCACAAAGAAAGTTACATAAGCACAAACACTTTCGAGTAAGTGTGACAACTTGAACTAGCCGAAATTCATTTTTAGTCCATCCCGTAAAGCACTTCCAATTGAAAGTCACAACACAGTTTTTCAACCTCAACAAATTCAAACATAAATTTATGCCAGATGGTTCTTATAATGATAAATAGCTGATTTCACTGAATATATAAAGTAGCATAAGTTATGAGATACAGAATTCAACATTAAGATGCACGCTAGCTGTTGTAGACACATATTGTCAAATAACATTTATATTTCCTTTTGATAAGTGAGTGTGGTATTTTTTTCCTTAAAACTTCAGCATACAATACTAAGCACAATACTACCTTCGTTGAACAAGTTCATTGACATTTCTATCTCCACAATCACCTTGGGTTGAAATTTCACTTGCAGCTTGCAACAAGGAGTACACAGCAGCCTGAGAATTATTGCCACCATTTTCTCAGTTTTTAAAAAATTAATGGAAATATAAATATAAAGAACCATTTAGGGTTTTTCATAACAAATATAAAGCATTACTTCAACAAATGGAAATATAGATCATAAATTTGCAAACATTTGAAAACGTAAAAAGAGAGGACTCAATGAAGAACTGCCAATCCAATAATTCCTTCTGCAGTTCGGTCAATTCAATTGCTAAGGACGCTGATGAATGGTGTCATTCTTTTTATTACAACAATACCCACTAGCTAGGTTGATTTAATAGGGATAATACTTTGGGTGGAGAGTGGAACAGAACTACAGTTCTGTGATTCTACCTTTCCATAAAGAAAAACAGAAGTATCCGTGACACACAAGTTCTTTCAAAAGTTAACAGTATAAAAAGGTAGTTAGGTTCTTGTCTTTTGATGCACTGTGTGCTTTCTCACTGAGAAATTCTAAGTCGTTCTACTCCTAGATATACCTCAATGATATTGACAGGCAATAAGAATAGACAATACACTATATTGACTCTGATATCTCCGCCTTTAGGCACATGCCTAACTAAGAAGAGCTTCTTTACATAACCATAAATATATGCTTGGATATTGGCATAAAATAGTATGTTTTATCTCAGAACACCAACAATAATTTTTAAGATCATTCTTCTTATTTTCAACACTTATCAAACATCAAAAGAAATTTACATGTTATTGCAAGGAAAATTTGTCAAACTTTCAAAGGCACCAAATGTAAGTCATGCATTACACATGATATACCCAAATAGTAACTGCTGAATAGCATAAATGACAATACCTGATATGATAGAGTCTTTGCCCAAGCATTTTGATCTATTCCAAGCCAAGCAGTTGAAAACCAAGATGCTCTTGAGAACAAGCTCTGCTCCTTAATTGCGAGCTCAAAAACCCTGCTCGCATCATATAAAGATTGGAGAAGTCCATCACAAATATCCTCATCCTCCAATGACTTATTGAGTTTCATCCTCATTTTCTCAAGGTCTGTACTGGTTTTAGCTTGAGGACTCCCATTTACAGTCACACCATCATCAGCAGATGCAAATGGGATGAGGTATACTCTCCTTCTAGGTTTAGAAGACGTCGAGTAGTATTTTCTAGAACCCACCAGTCCACAATCATTGTTAGACAATAAAGCGTGTCTAATGAGGCACCTCTTTCTTGAACTACCCCATTTGCTAAGAAGGCGATGCAAGTCAGACGCTTTTTTGCCCAGATAAGGGAAATCGTGTGGACTTTGTGACGCCCAGGGATTTGAAGAGCTGCCAAAAGATGTGCAATTAGTGTTGACATACACAGATATGCACACATGAAGAGTTCTTTGGAAGAAATAACATCAAGGGAGACAATGGATGAAAACAAAAGTGCAGCAGTTAAACTAATGATTGAATTTCATTTCAATACACACACACGCGCGCGCGCACAACTGACATGTATATAATCGACAAAGTTGTAAGTGTGAGCACTGTTAATACCGCGTCATATCATACGACAAGCTTGCTTGAAAAGCTTGCATTATAACTACTGTCTATATTTCTTTATCGAAGCCTCATAGAATTACATTATCAACTGGGGGTTGATATTGCATAATCCAATCGGACAAAGTAAAAAGAAGCCTAAACGAATAAACGCGCGCTTAGGAGCTAGGATTAAAAATGTCACACATTCGAAAATTAAAAGCGGCAAAATTCTGTGAATAACAACCACCGTGAAAAAAAAAATAACGGCAAAACTTACTTAGCTTAGGCGAATACATTTGACAGGAAAAAATTTCAATTGCTCCATTAAAAATAAAAAATCAATTGCCTTCTTTCCTTCCTCATCAGTATCTGATAACCTAAGTCACACAGCGTGCATATAAAAGAAGAGGCGAGCTAAAACCTAGCAGCGACCACCAAAACTACTCAACTAAGATAGCAACCTGATGGACCAAAATTCGATTATACAAAATGAATAAAGAGAAACATGATGAATCACCTGAAGGATACAAAACTGTTGTGGGGTAACTTAACTGCCATATAGTGAATCAAAAATGCGGAGAAAATTTAGATAGAGGCGCTGGAAAAGTCGAATAAAGAAATGGAACAAAGGTTCTGGAGTGAAGGGAGGGGAAGAGGCCTCGGTTTTGGGTAGGTGACGTGGCATGAGGGGGCTTTATCCGAATACGTGGAGGAGGGAAAAATCACATAGGCAAGCGCGAAACAGAATCGGGTTCTAATTGCATATCCCCGCCCCGCCCTGTTGCTTCTGTTCTTACTAACTCCGATTGATTCGAGTCCATCAGTTATGTAAATAAACAATTGTAAATGAAGTGAAACTAATAATTAATATATACGTTAAAAAGTTTTGAAATTTATAGTTGGTAACTAGTTAAAATATATATTTAAATAAAATATTAATTTATAAATATAAATCATTTTAAGAAAATTATTTAAGGTTTAAAATATAAAAAGTTGTACATTTCAATTTTCAAGTTAATTTTAAAACAAAATAATTTCTTATAAAAATAAAAAAATTATAATATTTTCCCTTAACTCCCCTGTGCACCCATTATCCCTTATAGAGGTTCGTATTAACAACATCAAGTTTAAAAATGCATTAAGGGATTCGTTTGGTGTCATTTGAGCTCCAATACCCTGATAAATAAAAAAAATTATAATGTGAATAATCATATAATTCTTGTATTCTATCAATAATAAAAAAATAAAATGCTTGAGAATTTACTAATAATATATTGACTAATTTGTGGACATATAATTTGAAACTCATAAACTATATCATATATTAAAAATAGAATAAATAATATATATTTAAATTTTCATAAAAAAAAACTGCAAGTTTATTGTAGACCAAGTGGCACAGAATGTGAATATAAAGAGGAGTCTCAAGTCATGGATTACAGACTTGGTTGGTGCATCTTTAATTAAGACATGCATCATGATATAATTATTAGTAATTGAGTGAGTTGTAAGAGAGCTCTTAATTTACTTTTTTCCCCTTTAATTTTAAATAAACTGCCCTTGATTTAAGATAAATAATAGGCCAAGTCAGTCCGGTTTTTTTATATCCTATTTGTTTCTTTCAAAAGCATACTTAGCCGGCTTTTACTATTTTATTGATCGCACGCACGTCACACAATTCGCGTTCCCTGCGAGCTTAATATACAAATGAAATAGGCCAACAATTAATTAAGACCCAGGAGGATAACGATGCTTTTGAATAATATTATTTTTTTCGTTTATATTTCTTTTGTATATGTTTTTCTAAATTTTAAAGTTTGAGTAGTAGACTACTAGTTATTCTAATTTTAATACTCATTCAATCATAATTATAAAATCTAATTTATGATATAAATTAAATTATATTATAAATTATGTCATATATTTAAGATTGGAGAAGTATATATAAAGGTGATAGTGTTTATTTGATTTCTTTTGAAACCATGATTTTAAAAGTGTTATTGGCCTAATAAATTATTATTTGAGTTAAAAATTAAACAAACAACTATTAAATATTTAAAAAATATTTTAAAATAAATTATAGTTTTAGATAAATTTATAAGAATAATTTTTAGATGAAAATATATTTTTGGGATTGTGTAATTACCGCTTCATCTCTGTATTTCTTTTCTATAATTTTAACTCACGTTATTTCTAATAATTTATCTATAAAAAAAATTATTATAAAAATAACTATATAAACACTTATTTTTGTCATAATCACTTTTATTTCAAAAATTAATCTTCATAAACTATTATCTATAATCAATTTTAAATTATTTTTTTCTTATAAATTTTGTTCTATAAACTAAATCAAACAGCTCATACTCACTATTCCAAAGTAACAACCGATAATCAAAATGTGTAAGGAAAGAGAAATTATTATGTTCGCAATATACACTATATCCAAGAGACGGTAGTTAACGTGACACATCCTGTCCAGATGGAACGTTGACCTTTAAGACACATGTAATTACCTTCACTCCGTGCAAGCAAAAATGGCCTAATTTACCGTAAATTAAAGATTTTCCTGATTATTTTAATCAGGATAACGTTCACAACGACCTCAGGCTTCGAAGAGCTAGCCTCATCACGTATTATGCGTAGAGGCTGCTCTTTCTTTGTTTTTTCCACCCAGCGTATGGATTATATATATGTATAGGGGGTAATCTTGGGGTTGGCATAATTCATAAAGAAATAGACAAACGAAAGACAAGTTTTTAAGCAAATGACAGTTGACCCTAATTAACCTCCTGCAATGGGGTCGTTATCAGAGTTTCTGAACTTCGTTGACCATTAAAATTTAGACAAAGCAGATTAATCAACAATTATTGTCAAAATTAGGCTTAGGAAACTAGCTAGTACAAGATTTTCATCGTAGAATACCCTCAAATCGCAGTAAGATATTTGGCACAGCAAGTGATTTTTTGCTGTCGTTTTTCCTTTAAAAAAAACACATCATTATAAACATGAGGATTTACTAGAGTTATGACATATCTCGAGACTCAACGAATATTTATAAAGATATCTATAGATCACCCATCAATAAGATTTTTATATCAATAACAATATTTGAATTTATAACTTTGTAAGTATATATAAGACAACATTTTACTAAGTATCAATTAGACTAATCTTTATTGGTATAGTGAGAAAAACTCTTGATTTAGATTTGACATACAAGGTAAAAAATGACATATTTTTTGGGTGAGGGTGGGGAGAGTGGGTTAAAAGGGTTGAGAACTTTGGAAATTAGTTTGAGAATTGTGATTGATTAGTCAAATCTCAATGATTCAATTATCCCCAACTAATTGATTTATAGTTTTAAGGGGTGTGTCTCTCATTTCTTCAATAAAACTTTTGTGATGATCATAAATTTAAAAGGAGATGATATTTTAAAAGATTAGTATATTAGAAATGATAACTCTTTAAACTTACAAACACCACTCTACTTACGAGGCTCTCAATATAAAACTCATAATATATTTTTATAGTAATTTTAGAGAATAAGTATGGGTGAAATCCTTTTAGATATATCTACTACGCAACACATTTAATTATAGACATGGTCCGATGTAAGCAATATGGAACCTTTTTTTGTCATGAAATGATTGTATTAGGTCATTCGACTTCAGCATGCATTGACCTTAAACGGGGCAAGTAGATGAGACATAATTAATAATACTGTAAAGTGATGTGTGATGATATATGCATGAACCTACTTTCAACTTATTTATTATTAGTCTGTAATTTATAATGAGAAAAAAATAAGAATCAACGAACGTGACGCAATGAGACGAAGAGCGTAACATATAACTAAAGAAAGTAAGTCGAGGGAGGCGAATTGAGACGGCGACGACGCTTAGCTCATGTGTATGCTAAACCACTAACCTGGCACCATTTACTATTAGTTTTTCTTTAATACGCTACTTTGCTTCTTTGAAAGCGATGCTTTTGTGGATGGTTCTCTCTGCCAGCCCGCTTCCCTCTCAATACGTGAACATCTCTCATATTTAATTGAGCCAGCTCTCTTTGAAATTAATTCAGTTTTTATTTAATTTACTAGTCGCCTACTATCCACATTAAATGACCACGGACACATATCCAATAAAAGAATCAAATCTGGTGGGATTATGTGGTCACTGTGGGGTCCGCCACACCCATATCTACAATTAAATATGTCAATCCCCATAAAGTATAATAAACAGTACACCACAAGTGTAATATCGGCAGCATGGTCTTGTGTATATATAAAGCCAAAGACCCCCAAATCTCCACAAATTAAACACGACTGATTTAAGAAAGGAATCTCCTACATGGCTTGCAGTTCCGGCACAACCATAGCCGCCGTCCCTGACGACCTCATCCGAACTCATATCCTGACGCGCCTCCACGGTCCTGAACTCGCCTCTTTTTCCACCACATCTTCCCAATTCTACGCCCTCTCCACCGACGAACACCTATGGGCCAGTGTCTGCCGATCCTCGTGGCCTTCCACCAGCTCTCCCCTTGTCACCCCCATCATCCCCACCTTCACTAATGCTTCCCGCTCTTTCTTTTCCGACTGTTCCACCACTTCACACTGCACCCCTCAAAATGTACCCGCCAGTCCAGACCGAACCCCCCAGCTGATCTCAGCCGTTGATCTTTTCTACGGCCAACAACTCCTATTCTCCAAGGCTCTAGAAACCGAAACGGTGTCCGGTTGGTTCAGGTGCTCGCCGTTCCGGTTGGACCTACTCGACCCCAAGGACGTGGTTCAGACTCCGGTGCAATACCCAAAAGACGGAAACGCGTATGGGGAGCTGAGGCTGAGCTGGATCGCGATAGACCCGGAGGGACGGCGCGCCATGAACTTTTCGAGCCAGAAGCCGGTATCGGTGAAGCGTCACTGGCTGAGCGGCGAGGTTCAGGTTCGGTTCGCGACGGTTCTGGCGGGAGAGAAAGGATCGGCGTCGGAGTTGGCGCTGTGCAGGTTGGTGGTGACGTGCGGGGGAACAGAGGGAGGGGAGATGCAGGTGAGAGAGGTGAGCATGGAGATGGAGGACATGGAGGGCATGCACTTGAACGGAAGGGAGAGTCAGGTGATTTTGCAGAGGGCGATGGAGGGTAAAAGGGGAAAGAAGAATGTTGGGGAGGGGTCGGAGGAAGAAGCAAGGAGGAGATACAAGGAGTTCATGGGGAAGAAGCAGGAGAGAAGAGAGAAGAAGGTGAGGGCAGAAAGGAGATTGGATATGATGTGCATGGCTCTGGTGACGGTGTCGGTTGCCACCTTCTTTTCAATGTTTGTGTTGTGGTGATCGTTTCAGATTCCAACTCATAACTAAGTAGATTAGATCCATCACTAGGTTGCGTACATCCATCTAATTCCCAGACCTTTTCCATTTCATTGCCTTGGCCTCAAATATGAAAACGGCTATAATTGCAGTGTTATTTCAAGATATGCATACATGCATATACAGAGTTACAGGGTATCGAAAAGCTTTAACCAACTATTGATTCCATGTGTGTTTCTGACCTCTTCTTCAGCCGCGTATTCCTGGTGCATTTACTTAAATAGTTAAAACTCAAATTCCGCACCAACCTTCTTTTTCTGAAAGAAATTTAGAATCGGATCGAACAACGTAACCGTTGCGGTGATAGGTCAACATCAATATGTAAATTAAATGGGGAAAAAATTATTGGAGCTTTTGAGAGTTGGGATGGATACACATACCTTAAACAATCATGTACTCAAGCGTTTTTAAAGAATTTTACTGTTTACTTCCAAGCTTTAAATATATAAGTATTTTTAAGCATTATAGTCTTTCAATTTTAAATATAAGAATTAATTAACTAATTTATATAGATTAAAAAAATTAGATAAACTAATTATTTATAAAAAAAAAGTATTATGATTTTCTAAAACACGTCTCCTTTTAACCTTGTAGATTGAAGTAGCATGAATATAATTTATAGTCTTATACGTTATACTATAATATAATTATATGGATAATTTTAAAAAAATTAATAAATATAAAAAATAAAGGAGACCAATATCTTGTATTTATGATCAAAATAAATATTTAGCTCTTACCTTTAACATGTATATAAATATATTATTATTAATATAAATTAAATTAAATGCATTAAAATTCCCATGATATGACAACATACTATATATTTTTAACTGTTTGATTTGTATGGTTATAATTTTGAAAATTTTTTATTGAGAAGCGATGTAAGCTTTAGAATCATAGAAGGAATTAAAAAGCAATGTCAACAAGCCGTCTTAGCTCAGCGGTAGAGCGCGTGGCTTTTAACCACGTGGTCGTGGGTTCGATCCCCACAGACGGCGTTAAATGTAACCTTTTTATAAAATTTTCCTCAGTTGAGTCAGTTCTATGTTGTATTCGCGTGTTTAGTTTAATCCCCACAAACGGCGCTAGATTACGTAGTCCTCTAAAATTTTGCCATGCACCATCTGGTATCTAATCCAGACCATCAAAATTATGGAAATTACGAAATTATATTACAACTTCAAAAATTACATATAATAGCTAATAAAAAAATTACAACTTCAATTTTGGCAAACAAACCTTTAAATATAATATTTACTATGTAATCATCATCCTAATCCTAAATTATTATAAAAATAAAAATAACATGTAAAAATTCTGCAATTGACATACAATATTTTAAGCTAATATCTGTCATCAGAAAAAAACGTATTCACCTCTAGCCTATAATAACGAATGAATCGTAAATGTCCATTTTAATTGTTATGTAATGTTGTTATTTTTTGTACTAATTTAGAAGCATAAAATGTTAGATTTTATTAATGTATTCAAAATAATGATGTCATAGTTCAGGAAGATGGCTTATAATTTCCCTAACAACTCAAACCGCATATTTATATATTTTACTTACTGTTTTTGTTGCAAATTGTTACTAACAAAACAATTATAACATCTATATCTCTAATAAATTTACAGAAAGCCGCATTGTTCACGTCATAAAAGTCCTACTTGCTATATGGGATTCTACATAATACTCGAGTTCCACCATCTAGTTACACAAGCAAACAGTTGGAATATGAGTGTAGGAAATATAGAGACCTTTCTTGTACTTTTGCTTATTGCTATAAAATCCTAACCTACAAGTTTAAAATAAGTACTCTAATACAAAAGTCCTACTACAATCCCTTTGTGGGCGGGAGTGAGATGAGCAAGAGCAATGCTTCTGACTGTTGTGTGCTTCAAGAGATTTTAAATCTCAGCTTCCCTATCCGCCAACTCTTGTCATACTTGATCAATAAAGAACTCACATTCATATAAATAAATTAACTGTGTGCTGTTGGTTCGGGAGGTCCTCTGGCAATTGGCATTCCACCACCATTATTGGATTTGGGTTTTGCATAATCCATAAAGATAACACGACCGTTTAGTTCCTGCTAAGACAGACATCCACCAGTTCTCGCGTCTAAGTTATAACCTGATATTGACAAAGCATAAGGTATACACGTATTGTCATTACCTTCCCATCCATCCCTGTTATGGCATTCTCAGCCTCATCCTCTGAGGCAAAGGTGACAAACCCAAACCCTCTTGATCTGTCTGATACCTTGTCCATCACAATTTTGCTGGAAAAGTAAACTTGTCAAAGGCCAGCAAATCATAACATGCCGATACATAGAGTAGCTAAATGTAAGCGCAGTAATCAGCATGGAGACCCATCATCCGTAAGTTCAGCTGGAGAAAGAGTGAGATATACGATTATTTGAAACGTGTTCGATCTCTAGGGAGTACAACTTTGTTGTGGTTCCAGTCACATTGAGGAGGTACTCTAGTTCCTGGGTGCCTAAGTTTGCGTCTGAGTATAATTGACGGCTCGCCCTGCCCGATATTAGTATTGCTTAGGAAGAAGAGAGATTTCGTTCTACCATTGGATCGTGGGTGAACCCAACCTCTAACTAAAAAAGTTTGTATACAAAAAAGAAGAAGGAGGTAATCAGCATGAAGCTACCTTCAATAACTTGACCATACCAGGAAAATGCTTCTGACAATCCCTTTTCCGTAGTTACACATGACAGTCCTGTTAGATTAAATTTGTTGAATTTAATTATTATGTGGATTAACATTAAATAATTAACACAATTTTTTTATTTTTAAGCAATTAGTCCTGACTTAATGTTAAGCACAGAACAGATCAGGCACAGTTTCTATGTGTATTCTATGATAGGTTGGGTCAAACATAAGCCCATTTGGGTAGAGGCTCCAACCTTGGTCAGTGGTTTCCTATCATGACAATAATAGAGATATTTACCAACGAGATTGATAAATAACTCAGTATCGTTTAAGTGAGATTTTAAGTTTGAGTTTTGGCGTATGCAAAAAATTCCTGTTGGGAGACTCACCCACCATAGCCAGGTGCGCGACGCTGGTCGAATCCAGATGTAGTCGGGATAAAACTCCGGTGAATTAGTGGGAAAAAAAATAGAGATATTTAGTGAGAGAGAGAAATATATTAATATTTTAATATGCTGCAAAAACTAAAACATGTACAAATTAACATTCTCCCTGACAGCTCTCGCTATCGCTCTCTCTATTCTTTAAAAGCTAAGGTGAAAAATAGGGCAAAGAATCGACTCCTCTCTTCTCTGAGAGATCAATTTATACTGTTCATGAGTATATATTTTATATTCTACAAGTCCTGCATACAGTGAAGAACACTCCGGCATCAAATAACCTTTTACAAGGTTGAGAGAATAAGTGCATTTAAATTGGAGGTCAATAAAGTAATCAAAGGCAACTGTTGTCATAGCAGAAAACAACGATATCAATGTTAACAGGAGTTCAACCAAATGATCCTCCCAAGAGACAATTAAATGTAGTCGCAAAAGTTCTGGTTAATTGGGTGGATAAGGGTGAATAAAAGTAAAGAGAGATGTAAGCTCAGGAGGGCCAAGTTGTCCTTTCATGCAGATACTTATTTACCCTAAGAGATCTCATGCTTCATCTTTTTCTAGGTTACATTCTCCAATTAATTTCTCAAATAGAGATTTATTCCCAATTTTTCCTTCTTTATATTTTATAAATAATATATCTTAATAGCTTCTTTACAAACAAATCAATTTTATTACTCCCTCCTTTTCTAATTATACAAGTTAGATTGAGGTTTAATTTATTTTTAAGTATAATACCCAAATCTATTTTGTCTCATAAAATTATAATTTTCCTCAATGTAATCACACATGTTAAAAAGATATTTATAAAAAATAATTCAAATGCATATAATTAAAAAAATATTTTAAAAAAATTAATACATAATTATTATAATTAAATAATTTACATAACTTTATTAATTTACCCAACTAATCATGTCATTGTTGGCCCCCAAAAACAAATTCCTAGCCATTCTTCAAGACCCGTAGTTAGAGCTGTTCGTACACAGCCAGTGTGTTCAGCACCTTTAAAATCTAGCTTACTCCTATATAGAAGAGATCATTTACATATTTTTTTTTTTGTCATAAGAGAGGGCTAAGTGCCCAAATGACAAAAAACTAAACTATAAAAAAATTATCTCCTAAATACTTAAAAACAATAAGAGTCTTTAAATATACAAAACAACTATATAGAATTGTGATAACTAAACTTTTTTTTGTAAATACTTCGACAAATTTATTTTAATCTATAGCTATATATTGAATTTTTAATTTCTATAATAACTTTAGAAAAATCTATATTTGTGATAATAATAAACTACATCTGTCCCTAGTTAACTTTGATAATATACTAACAATATTCTTAACGTCAGATTTGAGAATAATCTTTCTATATTCTAACTCAAACTAATTTTAATCCTTTATAAATAGTCTACTATTTTACTTCAATCACAATGTATATACCTAATTAAAATATAAATCTAATAACCCATCTTCTTAAATAATTCTATCACATCTGATTTGCTGGGAGGCTGAACCTCGTAAAGATCACTTCAGTCAAAATGGCGGACGAAGAGGAGGGTGTTTGAATTAACTTTTTAAAAGTAATTTTAGGTAAGTACATAGTGGAAAGTTATATTTAAAACTACTAAAATTACATATGAATTTAGTGTAAAGGTATATTTAAAACTATGGTTCGAGCGAACAGGGCCAAGGTCATGGTTAAACACCCAATCAATGGAACTCTTTACGTCTGCAGTCTGTACCAAAAATACGAAATAGTAAAACGTACAAGGCAAAACTGACGCAAAATCAAAACAATTATTGACACCATCCACCCATTACGGGTATACCTGAGCAGGGGTCAAAGCTTAGGATAGACGGAAATCTATATGAAGTAACACCAAGAGATGTGTTCCTGCCTAAAGAGTATAACTATATACAGAACCAGGTCCATATGCAACTCTTCCCTCCAACTTTAAACTACTAGTCAATGGTGCGGCTTTAGCAATGTCTGAAACACCATGTCAATGAATTGATCATCCTGGCAAAGGAAATTCCATTAGAGGATAAGCAGCTTAACAAATCTTATGGCAGCGGCCTAAAATAGAATTATAGTAAGCCTCCAACTGAATGAAAACAAAACGTACACATTCATTTCACTATCTTTCTGTTGAAAAAACATAAAAAAAAATTATTACTATCCAATCTTTTACCCATACGTCCCGGGTAAGAAAATTAAACACAGATGGATCCCCCAAATTTCATTTAATATTAATAGGTCCTAAGGGATTTAGTATTTAGGAGTCTGACTTGTAAATAAGACTACTTATAAATATAAAAATGACTTGTAAACATTAAATAGTTTAATTTGATTTGTAAATGACGTAATTAGCCTCGTAAATATGAAAGTGATTCAATCTCTTGGGAACTAATAATATTAAATGAAATTTAGGGGACTTATTTGTAATTAATTTTCTTACCCGGGACTTATGGGTAATTTTCCCTAAAATTAATTCCCCCAGGCTTGACCAAAAATCAGCTTGTCCTCTTATGGTTTCTTTTGTTACTATTCAACAGAAAAATTATTTAACATATTGAAATATCTAATGAGAAAAACGAGGAATTTAGGGGAATAAAACAGATGATAAAACCATAAAATTACCTGGACAAGTGATAAAAGTGCATCACGCACTTTCTCTCTTCTGATAACAGGCTTGTTCGGGGTGGAGGTATTAGTTGGGTTAAGAGATGGAGGTGGACTTGGCGGTGGAAATGGTTGAAGGAACGGCGTGCCATGTTGACGTGGTTGTGGCTGTGGCTGTGGCTGATTCAGGAAATTAAGAAAAGCTGCAGAAGGTGCAGATGGAGAGAGAGGGGATGTTAAAAATGTAGAAGGCTTCAAAAGATTGGCGTTTTGACTGCCCCTGTTGCTTGTATCAGAAGAGTCGTGTAGGAAGGCTTGTAGCAATGAAGCTGAATGAGAAGCAGACGGTACATTCATAGATGGGGCCGCAGAAAACACACCACTGGGAGCAACAGAAGCAACGTTTCCAGAATGGTAGGGCTGTCTTAAACTTTCCACATTTGAAGTATAGGTACCAGTGACATTATCTGTCTGCAAAGATTAAATCCATTAATTTCTGTCACATAACTGGATACAGTTAAACTGCATAACATGAGCGCACAGAGCAGGCATAATAGTTAAAACAATATCCTAGCAATTATTTCATCAACACTTACCGAATTAATCCATATCAAAAGTCTATATATTACTTAAAATTGCTAATGCATCGATAGGAAATATATAGTCAAATACATTACTTTCCTCAGGCCCGATGCTACTTGCAGGAATTTAAAATTTCCTGGTAGAATAGCGTTACACCTGGACAACCTTTTCCCCCTGTTTCTCTAGCTTTAATATGAAGCACCATCTTCCAGGGTGCAATTGTAAACTAACAAAACTTTCAACCCTACGTTTGGATGATAGCTTGGATGGAGAGAAAAGTGAGAGGAAAATAGGGGGGAGGGATACTAGGAAGGAAAATTTCCTAAAATAGTAAAAAAAAATTACTATTTTTAGAACTTTTCCCTCGTAGTATTATTTTCTCCATAATTTTCTTCCCATCCAAACATAGGGTAAAAGTCTGTTTGGTATGAGGGAATGGAGGGGAGGAAAGGGAAAATTTTAATGAGTTCAATTTCAAAAAATTAAATAAGTGGGGTTATAGAATTTGAATAAAGAGAAAATGTAAGATAAAATAAGTTAATTAAAAGCTTTTAACCCCCCGTTTCAATTTTTTTCTAAATCGAACTCATTAAAATTTCCTCAACCGTACCCTCCCCTTTCCCTCATACCAAACAGACCCTTAACTCATTTTCTAAAAACTTATGGCCCACATTTTCTTCAAATTTTCTAAAAACAAGAGAAGGGGGAAGGGAGAAATAGAGAGAAAGAAGGGGAAAAGGAAGAATTTGAAGGAGATAGTGATGGCAAAATTTTTAACTTTATTCAAAATGAGGAAACCTAAGGCTATTTATAAAGTCCTGAGCATAATTAATAATAATCTGCTAATGAAAACTATGCGGGCTACAAGACTATTCAAATAATAAATTATGGTCATGAATTACAAATAAACCTTATATTTATGAATGATAACTGATATGCTATCGCAAATAGTCTTCCTAGTAAACACCTTTTTCTGGGTTTAAGTATCATAGTATTGCACGCTTCACATATCTAGTTGTTCCGCTACAAGATCAAATCGTTCTAAGACACCAAGGACAAAGTCAATATCCAAGCTGCTATAGTAGATTCATACCAGGTGGTCTATAAGGTTTATGAAAGAAAATAAAACTTAAAATCAGCATCAAAGAAGAATCCATCCACAGGCAGAGAAAATTATGCTGCATGTGCAACTAGATTACATACATTGAGGCAGTCTACAAATGCAGGATCTTCAAGTGCACCAATTGTGGATGGGGTGGCTAAAGACGACTTCAGATGCTTTTCTGCTAAAATTGCTCCTGGTTCAAGTTCCTCAAATTCACTAAAGCATGTACCAAAACATGATGTATTAGCCACACATGATACCGCTGTAATTACATGTGAACGCAAACAATTTAAAATTTAATGCGGTAAAACATTGGTTAAATTACTCTGTAGAATTTTCTTTTAAAACTACAGGGATTCAATTACAAACTTTTCAACAATAAGAGTGAGTGAAACTTTAGGGAACAACAGAATAATTTCAACTAAAATATTATGAATTTGTATTTCAAATGTTCGTTCACTTTCCTTTCTTTTATTATTATTTTTGTTCAAAGACGGGCAGGGCAAAAGAACAAACTCACGCGTGCAAATACACAAATAGATTAGCCGCTTGACATGCACTAAGGAATATCTTGACTATTTTTTTATATTTTTAAAAATAGTTTTTTTATACCAGAAAAATAATTTTAAATAAAAATCAAATTAAAATAATTTTTTAAATTAAAAAAAAAAATGGGAGGCTAAATAATTTCCCATTCTCCTACATCTATAAGAATTTCTCTTATATGGTAATAGAACTTGATAACATAAGATTCCATAAGACTTTCAAAAATTACCTTTTGCTATAAGGCAATTTTGTCTTTGGAGCTGCCTTCGAGTATGCATCAAGTATGCTGTCAAAGTTAAAAAAAAAATTGTATAAGCCATTAAGTATCCGTGAGCATCTTTTAACTAAAAGTTTGAGCAAAATATGCATACAAAAAACATCAAAGACTTGACTGAGAACATTATGTACCTATTAAAGAGATTTGCGACTTCTTCACTTTCATCTGAATTGTAAAACCATATACCATTAACTTCTTGGGCAGCATTCCTATATAATAAGTATGGCTTTTTCAGTTCATACTCAAAATCCAATAGATTTTCCACTAGGTTATCTGTCAGAACAAAGTTTGAATAGAAAAAGTGATTCAGTAGAGACAGATAACAAAGACACAAGATTAAATGTATGCAGATCAGAGTAGCCTCTATTTCTCCATACTTAATAAGTAAAAATATTGTTAATAAGGCAATGATAAGATAGCTAAAAGGGGGCATAATATACAGAAACAATGAACCCCAAACAAAACTAACCATAAAAGCTTATTCCAATCTTGTATCCAACATGGCAGGTTGGGATTCAGAGTTGGTACTAGAAATAATTTCTTAAGGGTATATTGTTAAAGTTAATGTGTGTCCTTGTCATATCTAGCATTTAAAATGGAAATAACTAGTAGTAGCAACACATAAAAGTTGCAGAGCAATCAAATGGAATAATTTCATCAAGCCCGACAGAATTGCACGGCAAATAGAATCACAAGGTTATAGTGTTCTACTGCAATGGGAGTAGCACTTGCCAACAATACATGGTAATTCATGGTTAATGACAGTCATTTGATGCCTGGTATCCAAAAGGAGGCAATTGATAATCACTGGTGATTGGTGTTAGTTCAAAAGTAAAAGGAGACCATGAGAGGATGATGTTAATTGGCATAGGATGATGATGCCCGTAAGTAGGGGCAAAAACAAACAAAGCTATTTTTGAGCTACTTGGATTTTGCTTGTAAAAAGAACAAGCTTGAGTATAAAATGAATGTGCTTATATATTAAATGAACGAGTCCATCTTGGTAATTTGGATGCTTGGGTCATTAAGTCAGCGCACAGCCTATTCACGACATCTCTAAAATCCATATATAATATAAAAACTCTCACATAAGCTACTCATTCTTCAAACACTATGTAATACACAAGACCCGCACTAGTTAGAGATAATTATAATACATGTGAGTCATTGAATAGTTACATTTTTTTAACCTTTTCATACAGGTACATAATGAAAACTTCACAAAGGTTTTCAATTATAATTTAATTTATATATGTATGTACAATATGTATTGTATCTGGGATACTATTCACAAGCTACTGGAGCTAAGCTTGTCCAGCTTGAGGCACCCATTGCAAGCAATTGATTGGAAGAATGATTTATGTCACCAAACATAAATCATTCTTCCAATCAACCAATACCAAGGATGAGTTTGATTTGATATCTCATACTCTCCCTGTTTCATATTACTTGTCACAAAACAATTTTTACAGAAACAAAAAAAAAATTGAATCGTTTTTGTAAAATTAATCTACTACTTCTCTAAAATGCCCTTAGTTTTCTTTAAATAAATATTACTCCTATTTTAATGCATTCTTAGAATCTAAAATTAACAAAGGGCAAAACAGAAAACATAAAATTTAATGCATTCTTGGAATATAAAATTGACAAGTATTATGAAACGTGTAAAACAACATTTTTGTTACAAATAATATGAAACGGAGGGAGCATGTAACACGAGGAACAGCAAAAAGAGAGAGAAACGGGGAGAGAAAGACAGAGGAACAAGGATATTGAGAAATTAAATTTCGCCGTGTTCACTGTTAAAAATGGCTTTGTCAAAGGCTTCTTTTGACTCCGCTTAATACTACACTTCTCCAGTTCCACATTAACAATAACTGCTCCCACGCTACTCAACAATTGGAAAATAAAACACGTAAACTTAATAACATTATGAATATGAAACATAAAGTGATAATACCACGAGCATCAGTAATCAACGAGACTATTTGTCCTACTAAATAAACATATCAAGACCAAAATCGCATAGTTGCAATTAGCTTTAATACAAATATAAATCAAATCAAATATAATAGTTAACCTGCATTGAGGCGGTTCATTACTATGAATTGAAACTGAGGTTCTGCATTCCTGAACATAAGACAGCAAAAAACACGATGATCCACACCTACGTGAATTCAATCGACAGCATTTACAGAATACATAAAGACAGGTAAGAGCCAGTGTTTATCACCTCTTCACGACAAAGAGAGATCCTTCAACATCCTTACGACTCTATAACCAACGAAAATTTCAAACATTAGATAAAAGTTTGATGTGAAGGCTTCAAAATACTATTGAATCCGGGAGGAGAAACAAAAACGAAAAACGAAAAAGAAACCAGAAAACAAAATGAAGAACTTGGAATAATGAAAAACCTATAATCGCGCAGGTTGAAATGTATTTTTCCATTCTTTTCAAGAAACTGGAACAAGTTTTATGCGCGTAGTACATTATAAGCCAAACAAAAACGGTGAAAAAGCGAGACCGTTAACTAAAATAGTAAACATTCCCATGGCGCCAAAGGGACAAGCTGAATTAAAATGAAGAACGAACCCATTGATTGCTTTCGATGTTGAACGAGTAGAAGGAAACATGAGAGGCAGTAAACAAAATCTCTTCGATGCACGGATCTCTCCTCTGAAGAACAGTGAGATTGAGCATCTTCGTGCTCTGCTGGTCAAGATTCGGCGTCAATTTCTTGATTTGAGACATTTTCATTCGATGATGCAAAAACCCTGAGCCCTTGACACTGAGAAAGATGACGATAAAGCCGCGAACGCAGTAGCAGTGAAAGAAGACGGAGCGAGGACTTGGACTTGGACTTGAGGAGAAGAAAAAGACCCCTACCGTCTCAATAGCAAACTGAGTCGCACTCGCCCAGTTGCCCCCTTGTAGATTTTCGGTCCTCCCCGATCTACAATGAAATTGCTCCGACCCAAAACGCAAAAGAAGCGAAGAAGGAAGACCGGGACAAACGAAAAAAGTGGATGTCTAAAAAGTGATCATTTTATGGTTTATTATAAATTCATATTTTATATTAAGTATTAACCAGAATCTTCCATTCCTTCGTTAAATCCATGATTCCAAGGGTGGGTCTTTCTCATGGCCAAAATATACAGATATTCAATTTTAATTATGTATTTTTTAATTAAATATTCCAAATGTTAATCTTTTAATTTTCCATAAATGTTAGTTTTTTTTGTCTGGACATAAATATGAGTTTGAGAAATTGTTGGTTCCTGTGAAAAATTTTAGATTGAACATCTTATACATAAATAAAATTTATATGCTAGTTTTATGCTCTATGCCCTTTCGTAAGTATATATATGTGTTTATTTATTTTTGTAAACTTAAAACAAAACTCTACAAGACTCTGCACTCAAAAGTTTTTATTTCTTGTTAAAAAAAAAGAGTCAAAATCAAATAAAATGCGACCTATCCACCGCTAACATACAGTTTATGCATAAAGTTACATAAACATAAGAATTAATTAATAATTTATTTTACTTATAAATATAAAATCTAAATATACTGCATATGTTTTTTATATTTATTATTTTTGTCTAAATTATTTATATTGATAATGCCTCAAAATAATAATAAAACGCATCAATAATTCAAATGCAGCCCTGTGTTTTAGGAACTTAAAATTATTGGGAATTTAAACTTTCTTGATCCATTTCAAGTACTTTCTCCATCCTCGATGTCACAAATATATTAGTTATTTTTGGAAACAAGTATCAGTTACTTGTACATATCCTCGTTTTCCTCGACCCAAATAGGTGGGAAATAAAGTTTTTTAGACCATACATACATATTTCTCTTTTTTGTGCCAAACCAGATGGCCTCTCTCATATTTATTCACATGTAAGTCGTTTGGATAAATTTTTAAAAAAAATTATAAAAAAAAAAATTGACAGTTTTAAAAAAAATTATGATAAAAAGTTATGGAAAAAAATGGTTATAAATAAATAAGTATCTGGATAGTTATTAGTAGAATAACTTTTGTGATTGATAAATTATTAGAAAAAATATAAGATAAATAAATAATAATTTTCTCTTCTTCTTTTTTTCCCTCTTTTCTCGTATTCTTTCTCAGCAAGAAAAAGTAGCAGCAGTAGTAAAGAGACGTCGTAGATTTGACAACAGAAAAAGCAACAACAACAAAGATCTAACCTAGACCATCGATACTAAAGATATGACGACTGAAGAAGAAGCCGCATCATAAATAGAGATATGACCTAGCGACGCTCGACGGACCACCAGCAATGGTGAAGAGAGGAGCCCAGTGACCTCAGAACATCTCCCAATGGCCAGCGACGTTTGCTTCCTCCTCTAGCGATGACGACTTGCCGTCTCACCTCATTCTTCTCGTCGGACAGAAATTGCGGTAGTGAGGAGACATTGGCGTAAAAGAGGGAAGAGACGAGAGAGAATAGATGAGAGAGTGTAAAAAAAATAAGGGTAAAATAATAATTGGATAATCTATAAGCTCTTTTATTGTTCCATAAACTATTCCTATGAGCTTATTCAAAACCATGATTTTAAAATATAGTTTGATCCATAAGTATTTTTAGATAAATATAACTATTTATTTTAAAAAAATGTTTAAATTAAAATTTAGGCCAAATTTTTTTTTAAACTTAGTTAGTTTGGAGTTATCCAAAAATGTTTAAATAGTGGTGCGGATTCGAAACAGTAATGTCTTACCATTGTTTTTTCGGCCACCGAAACAATAACGCATTTAACCTTTGTATTAAAGGAAAATATGAAGAGAAAGAGACAGAGACTTGAAAATCAAAGTCGCCGAACATGGACTCTTCAGAAAACGCAGTGATACTTAAATTCGATATCAACCCACACTATACAATCAACTGACTGGAGATTAATTCAAAGCTAGTGTTTCTGGAGAGCCAAAGCAGACATGATAACCAACAGCACAAGGAAAACCACGGCAACGAAGGACGCCACCACAGCTCCACTGGTAGCCTGGCAAAAATCAGTGAACTGATTGCATATGGCCAGCCAATTAGCGTCGTCACTCCCATTGTGGGCCAAGTATACTATGGCGGCCGATGCAGCCCCACCGGCAGCCGCCAGCGTCAGAAACACCTGCATCAATTCACTTACATAAGTTAATCTCCTGCATATATGCTTGGATCACAGTTACAGATCGAATATCAACGTGAGAGATAGAGAGAGAGGCTTAATTATTTCGGTGTCAAGGATAACGAGGAGAAGCCTTGGTCCTACAGCATGGGGACGTATAATGGTTACAATGGAGAATGGTAGGGAAAGAACCAGGTAGCCTCCCACGAATGCCATTGCGATGACGAAAAACCTGCATTATTTCAGAATTGGATTATGTTCCAAGATTAAGAAAAGGAAAGTATGGAATCTGGGGATGATGATGGATCTCCTATATTACTGGAAAGTGGGGAAGTCGTCGTAGCCGGCTTCAAACTGGAAGAACTGAGTGAAGAAAGGGAGAATCTGATCAGCAGTTGCCATGGTGGCTGCAGCACCCAGAGCAGAAGCTATGGCGCCCAACCTCAAAATAAAGTCCATTATGGCTATCCCTTTCTTCCATCCTCCCTCACGTGCAGGCGCTCCTACCATGGCTGCTTTTCCTTTGCCTGCTACGTGGCTTTTCTCTGAGATTTCGATGGTGGTCGACATTTTTTGGCCTTCAACCATAAGAGTTTGAGAATATTAATGTATGTGTAGAGATTAATATGCTTGGGATGAAAAAGGCTTCGTGGCTGGATATCTTATAGAGATAGCATCGTCTAAGGAAAGTCAGCTTTAGTGGAGGCTGAGGGGAGTTGTTGTCAACCTCAAACCCTTTCCACTATGACTACCATGAAGTCACCTACATATATGGCAAGGCAGTTAGAGGGGTCTGGAAACGATAAAATATGTGTCAAACTAATATGAATGCACTTTCTACTTAATCAGCCATTCCCAAAAGTTTCTTTTTCGATTTGCTCTATCTTATTTTTTGTGTGAGTATTGTTTCTTTTTAATTAAGTCAACAATGCTTTTCATCGCTTGCTGAAATATTTTAATCGATCGATACGACGTTGAATTTAAGGTTAGGTGATCTTTTTAACAAAATAGAATGAAAATAAACCAAAACTGACCCTGTACCAACTCCGCTCAGGGGATAGGGGCTATTTTCAAGTTCTAAAGGTGTTTTTTCTTTTGGATAATACAAGGAAAGAAAACATAAAGGACTTTACCTCGATTAATTAGGAGGATGAGGCCACTTGCTATGCAATCAACCTCTCTGTTGTTACAGACTCTCTCTCCATTTAAATCAAACGACGTTGTTTTGTTATAAGGTCAAATTTTAGCAATTGATTTTAATATTGAATAATTCGAGTCTCTTCTTTTTAAGTATCTTAAACAACGGTTAAATTTAAACATGAATGATAGTAACTCTCGTTATTTAAATAAATGGTTTGGAAATTCAAATTCTAATCCTATGTGGCAACCCAATTAAAAGAAGAAAAAAATCTATGTTATGGGCCGGACTTACTCCTTGTGCTGGAAAAAAAAATCAGGTACACATAAGCTTTTAAAAAATACAAAAATAACTATTAATTTGAGAAGATATAATATCTGTTTTCTTACCACCATTTTTTGTCGTGTAGGAATCTCGAGTACGAAGTCCAAAGTATTCATTTATTGAGGCACTATACAATTCATTAATTTTGAACATAAAAAATAATAACAGTTTTGAATAATTCAATTGGTGGTGTGTGTCCATATATACATTTATTATTTCGCTATACCTTCATGGTCAATGAAGGTAATATAATATTACGCACTTAGTCCCAATTATTATGATACTGTTAAAATATTGTGGCATCCTGCGGAAGTCGTCTTGATTTAGCTAGTTAGGTATTCTTTCTTCAAGTAATAATGTATTTAAATTTTGTTTGGCTGTTTTGGTTATTAATTACGTGGATGCCTAGGCTTGAATAATAAAGATTAAAGAGTGTTATCTAGAATTTTTCTATCACTCTTATGGATAGATTGTAAAAATGTATGATAAGACAGAGATGTAGATCGTATATTAGAGAAAGGTAAGAAGAGTATCGTTGCAGAAAAGAAGTGAAAAGCACATTATACACTGTATAAGCTCAAAAGAAGCTATATATATGCTTTTGAATATTACAGCTCTTCCTCGTAAGCAATTAAATCATGAAAAGGACACTTTTGAAACATCTCGTATATGCACACAACTTGAGAACTTCATAGTCAGAAGATAGATAAATCGGGCACAACATAACAACAGAATACAAAGGTAATTAATTATATAGTCTCGTTAGTGGCTTCTGAGAGCCACACCAGACATGACAATCATCAAGACCATGGCAGCCACGGCAACGAAGGCCGCCACCACAGCTGAACTAGTGGCCATGCAGAAATCACCAAATTGGTTGCAGATGGCGATCCAGTTCGTGTTCTGATCGCCATTGTGTGCCAAGTATACTATGCCCGCAGATGCAGAAGCACTTGAAGCAGCCAGCGTCAGAAACACCTGCAATTCATAATTGTTACAGCATAATATTATAAAATATTAACAATCACTGTACGTATGTAGCTATTGAATTCGATTAATTAGAGCGCTTTACGGTGTCTAAGATCAGAAGGAGAAGCCTCGCTCCATCTGCATGGGGTCGTATAATGGTGACTACAGAGAAAGGTAGAGACAGGACCAGGTATCCACCCACTAGTGACATGGCAATAAGGAAGAACCTGCATTGGGTTAAACGATATAGAAGTCATATATATAAGATTCATTGTTCTTGTCAAATTCAGATTGAAAAAGGGATGTCACGTACTCGAAAGTAGGGAAACTATCGTAGCTGGCTTCGAACTGGAAGAACTGAGTGAAGAAAGGGAGAGTCTGATCTGCAGTTCCCATGGTGGCGGCGGCGCCGAGAGCGGCGGCTATGGCACCTAACCTGAGAATGAAGTCCATTATGGCCAACCCTTTCTTACTTCCTCCTGGTCTTGCGGCTGCAGCTGCAACTCCTTTTCCTTTCTCCACGTTGCTCGACTCAGGGACATCGACGGGGGTTGACATCTTCTTTTGCTTTGAAAATATGAGTAGATATTATGCTATGAATTAGAAGAAGATGAATGAGACAGAAAGTCTGAGATGCAAAAGGGTCATCAAGGGTTTAAGCTTATATAGAGGGGATAGGGCAGTTTTTGGATGAGTTTAAGCCAAGGGGAGTTGTTGAGAAAATCATTCTCACCTTATAGTTATTCTTTCTTTAATTTACTTTAAAGGTGATGGTTAGTCACCATATACCGAATTCTTTAGAGTCACTTTTGATAGTAAAGCAAGTAGAGATCAAATCAAAATAATTCCCAGCTCGTCAGAGACAGACATAATCGTACTAGACCGAGTTTCTTTCTATTATTTCCTTTTTTTAAAGAAAAACGAAGAACAACGTGGTGGACGCTGTTGGGTGTGTTTATTCTTCGTAGTACTATTAGACTATATATGAAGAACTCTTGTCGAAGAAAACATTGTTGTTAAATTAAGCTGCTGACATAATAATCATATACATGCATATGTCCGTATAAGAAACTCTCTTTTTATTAATCAGTCAACCAAACCACTCATACGCAGCTTTAATTTCCTAATCCAATATTGCACCTCTTGGCTAATGAAGAAGATGCGAAGGAAAATTATTTAAACTTCCAAACACCCAATTACAACAAGTGCATTGACAAAATAAGTAACAGAGTGTGTGAGATGATGGTTTCCTTGAGAACATGGCACACTAGAAATTAAGTTTCAAGAAGGTTTACGTTTTTCAGAAGTACCAAGTGAATGAGATAACCAATGTATCGTTATGTAAAATAAAAGGCAATCCAGATTCAATATTTCACCGTTCGCTTTATGAAATCTTGGTTAGCTTAGATGAATTAATTATATCTATTTTTTAATTAGTTCGAACTTTGGGCTATCCTAAATGGGTGCCATACTTGGAAAGCATCTAATGCCCTCCTCTATTATTTCCATTGTCCGAAAATCTTAGCTCAAACGACACATCCCTTTGGCATTAATAATAAAGAGAACCTCATATACTTAGGCTTTAGAAGGAAAGTTGCAGTGATGTGGGCAAGAAATTTTTTAACGGGACTTCTCCCCAATTTTCCCTATTATAAATTGCAGGTATTAGATTAAATTAAAACTCTACCGTTTTGATCCATTTTTTTTTATTGCCCACCCGGTTCACCGGAACTTTGCCCCGACTACATCCGGATCTGACCCGCGTCGCGCACCTGGCTATGGTGGGTGAGTCTCCCAATGGGGATTTTCTGCGTACGCTAAGGCTCGAACTCGAGACCTCGCTTAAGCGATACCGAGCCGCTTATTATTCGGACTAACCCCCGTTGGTCGTTTTGATCCATGAATATCCTTGCGCTTGTGTTGTTCCATTTTTGGGCTGGGCTTGGTTGGACATGAAGAATTTGATTTTTTCCATCTCTTTCTCTAAACGAAGAAACAAAAAAAAAGGAAAGCAAGACAGAGCCCAAAATCCCAGGCAACCGGTCATCGAGATAATTGGCCCAGCCCAATTTAGATCGTCAAAAAGCCTCTACTGCGGCGTTAACAGCAAGTGACTCCTTTTCGCGGCTGTGGCAAGCTCACCGGAGTCTCCTCCGTCTCAGCAAAATGTGGGCAAGCGCAGAAGGTGGTGCTCCGGAGGTCACTCTAGAGACTTCCATGGGTTCTTTCACCGTTGAGGTACTTCCTTTATATTTTTCCCCTCCCATATTTTGTTTCTGTTCATTTTCTCTGACGTCTTGACGAACAATCATGGATTCTGAAAATCGCTTCTTCCTTTTTATTATTTGTTTTTTGAAAATGGAAGACGGTTTTTTCCTTCAGCTATCGACAGAGTTGGTAGTATATGAGCATATTAACTCACCCGCTGTCATTATCTTATTTTGGGCTCAGCTATACTTCAAGCATGCCCCCAGAACATGCAGAAACTTCATTGAACTCTCTCGAAGAGGCTATTACGATAACGTTAAATTCCACAGAATCATCAAGGTATTTTTCTTTTCTTCGTTGTCCGTGGCTTTCGTTATTTAAGATTGAGTCTTATTTAGATTCATCTCCACTGTTGAGTAGGACTTCATAGTACAAGGTGGAGATCCCACTGGAACAGGAAGGGGAGGAGAATCCATTTATGGGTACGTTTTTGAAGATTTTTCGTTTTGCCACTTCGATTATATGCAACACGATATTGGCACTTTATTAGCTCTTATTTGGCTCCGGATTGCCTGTTGATTTGTGTCTATTAGAGTTGCCTTAATACTTCTTTGCTTGCTGTTTGTAATTTTGTCTTGCTTGGCCATTGAATAGTGGCACTGATGTATCGACCAATAAGTTAAGTATAAATATTTTGCATGGGATAATTCATCATATTTCTCTTCTTATTGTTTATCACAGTCCAAAATTTGAAGATGAGATAAGACAGGAGTTGAAGCACACCGGAGCTGGTATCTTATCCATGGCAAACGCTGGCCCAAATACTAACGGTAGTCAGTTCTTCATTACTTTGGCGCCATGCCCATCTTTGGATGGTAATGCCGTTATCCTATCCTCCTAAACACCTTCAAAATTTAGTGCTAACAGCAAATACGTTCAAAATAATATTGAGCTTATTGCACTATTCCATGTGTGAGATATAGTGCCCGCGATTGTGTGGTGTATCCACATCTGTATTTGTGGGTTCGGTTGTCTACAAGTAGGATGCAAGATTTAGTTGGAAGGAAAGCAGTTACTATAATGCCTTATCATTCTTTAGTTTTGCTGTCTGAATTTAGATGTTAAAAGCCGAACATAAGTAAAAGAATTGTCTAATTCATAAGGACTCTGTAGGAAGGATTGACAGATAACTGGATCCAATGACAAAGCTTGAAATTTATTGTCTATGAACTAAAGGAGAGGAAACTTTTTAACAAATGCAAGCTTTCAGAAACCTTTAATTTTACTCCTACCAGTCTTTGTCCTGACTGTCATAACTTGGTTTTAGTAATTTCTTGGATTATTTTATTGGTCATTACATAATTGATAGTTTCTCAGTACTTGTTTTTTGCATCACCACCAATGGAATGAATCAAAAAGATAGAACTAGTGCAGAAACAGATTATTGAAGTATTTGACTTCTCAAATGTAATCTTTTCATTAAGGTAGACACTAGGCAGTAGACCAAGATTTCTACTCCTTTTTATTTTTCATTATGGATTAGATAGTCAACTCGAGCAAACTTTTAGCTAGTTTCTTAATGATCTTTGTGAGTTACATCATATGCTTTCCGCAATTTTTAGCAATTCTGAACTATTTATTCTGGTTCATCCAGGTAAACACACCATATTTGGAAGAGTTTGTCGGGGGATGGAAATTATCAAGAGACTTGGCAGTGTCCAAACTGATAACAATGATAGGTATGAAAAATATTGCATCTTGGCTTTAGTTTCTTATTCTGATTATGTCACACCATATTTAGCAGGCCAAAAGCACATCTTAGGGTATTCTTAGTCAAATGTTGGGATATCTTGGGGCATGATGATAGTTAAAGTTGTTCTATTTAATCCGGTCAATAGGCATAATTGCTACTTCATGATTGTAACTTTTAGTTTTAGTGCCTCTTGTGTGTATGCTGCGTCTTCCTCCTTCTCCTTATCCTCTCTCTCTTTTTCTTTTCTTTTCCTTGTTTTTTGATGGATGTGGGGCTGGGTGGGTTTCTAGTTCCAACCATCTTATTATGTCATGATTGAGTTTTCATGACAGGAAGTTATACAGAAGGCATTTTTATGTTTTAATATACTTGCTTAACGATTGCATTGGCTCAACGAAATTGTTATTTATTGGTTTAAAATCTGATATTTCCGTTTTTCACTTTTGAAGCTTATTTTTTAGTGTATAGGTTGTAATAACATGCTGAGACCAATTTCTTTTCGTTCTTTCTAAAATCTTACTTTTGGGTGTTATGTGTCTTTCTCATCACATTATAATAGCAACCTCCAGCTTAGTCTTATTTTAACAGATTATTTTTGCCCTAGTGGTCTGTAGGAATTTATTTGATATTTGTATTGATATTAGGCCCATCCATGATGTGAAGATACTAAGGACATCGGTCAAGGATTGACACAGGTTCCCTTCCCTGATATCCAAGAAATGTTGCTCCTGCAGTATTATGTGGAAACCGGGGATTGTAATTTTATCATGAATTCCTTGCAGCAAAGGGGAGGAAACCGGAACTATCAATGGGAACTTTTATTTTATCATGGTTAGGTAATAGAAGTTGTGGATTTCTAACATAATGTTTAAACTCTGGGTAGACGAAGAGGCCTGCTTCTTCTGTCCGCAAAAATATTTATTACCATGGAAGAAGAAACTCGCGTTGTGAAATTGAGAATCAAAGAAATTTTTGATCCGTTGTGTTATTTTGGATGAGATTTAACGCTTTGACGAAAGACCTCTGCAGATCTGTGATCTTTCTGATTTTTTTTTTTTTCAATCTTCATGATCCTATAAATCATATACTGACTCCCGAAATAACCAATGTTTCATATATTTATTATGCATAACCGAAATAGGTTTCCTTTTTATCCAGTTCGGGTTAATTTCTTGCAGTGGTTTAAAAAACTCTTCTTTCATTACAGATCCTTGGCTTGAATCTAAATTTAATACAACATTTCGGGAAACCATCGGGAAAGTTTCAATGATGCAGCAATTACGTAAATTATAAACTTTAGTACCGAGGATGCTGAACCAAAAGAAGACCTTCATGATTACCTTGGAACTTAGCCAGTATTGATCAAAGGCAAAACCCTACTAAAAAAAACGGATGATTCCTCTTCCTATGGAATCAGGTTTTGAACTGCTCACTTTCTGATATTGAACTTCGCATTTAAAAATATACCACCCCACTTAAAATATTAATTTAACAATGAAAATGGTGGTGACTTAATTCTCAAAAAAAAAAAAAAAGGCAACTAAAATATAACAATCTTGTGTTTTGCCACTATTCACTTTGTAGAGCAAAATATTCCTTCGCTATATTATGATTATCTGAAACATTAAAAAAAATAACAAGGAACCTCGCCCAAAAGTAAAATATTACACAATTTACACTCAACTAGCTTCTATAATTCGTGGGAAAATGCGTATCGGCTACTGAAACATGTTGAAAGCAACATCAGCTACTGCACTTGGAGTCCAAAACCGAATTGATGACTGTAGCCCAACATCTCCCAAAAAAATCTCCCAAAAAAATTGTCATCCTATGACTGTAACTCTTGATGCAGTAATTGCTGCAGACCTCTAGCAAGCAACCACTACAATATACATCATTTCAACCTAATATTATTGCACCAATTCTAACAGTTCAACATCCTTGAATCACTAAAAAGGATTCTAAGATGAAGTTTAACTAGAACCCACCTTTCCTTGTTTACTAACTAGAGTGATTCAATGACCCCCCATTTTTCCGCAGCTGTGGATATTGAGCTTAGATGGTTGTGATGAATTTAATTCACTGGTCTTGACAGATCCTGGGCTGCTCTCTCTTGAGTTGGCTATCCCTGTTGGCTCTGATGTCTTACCAGATGGGTCACTCGGTGGGGCTGATTGCTGCAACAATTCCATGCGCTTTAAAGAGGGAACATCTCCTTTACAATATCTGCGCCACATGTTCCTAAATTTTGATTCCAGGCCAAGGATAAAATTCGCTCCATCACAAAGAGGAGACTTGGACATGAGTTCTCTAAGACTCATCCTCAATTTTTGTAGGGCTGGTATGTCAGAGGCCAGCTGCCGAGCCAATTGGACGTATTCATCTTCATTCCTGGCAACCAAACGCTCCAGACCTATATTTTGTAACATGACATATTCTTTAATTTTTAAAGTAAAGTAAAAGATAAATAATGGTGCTCAACAAACTAAGCTCAGATGCACATTCACCAAAACAATAAAATTGGTTGCCCTATGGGAAAAGGATGTAAAACAAACCCATTATTTTAAATTATTAATTAGCATGTTTGCAATGCAGGATCACTAAAGAATTTTAGACAACCCACTGGACAAACCATGGCATGCAACAGCGTATTGAGATCAAGGTACCAAACCATCATCAGGCTACGGAGGACATCCTTTAAGAATGCTGGACTTCATCCACACTACAGAGAACCTATATTTTCAACTTTTCTGTTCTGCTTTGTCTTCTACTTGTATGTTGGCCCAAACAGATTAGATACTTACTCGAATACATGGGTCAGCAATTCTCAGCAAAAGCAAATGCCAACTGAGATCCAGCGAAGTCCGGACTGTTAGCTTGACAAAGATGAGATGAAATGAGATTTGTGCTGGGTATCACAAATTGCCTAGTATCGATCTAATCTACTCTAACCAGCAGCATACAGCTTTTCTTGCCCCCAAGATGAATCTTGCAGAAATGGTAGGCAAGAAAACATGGCAATTTAACTCTTTGAAAGAGGGAATGAGGGGGCGGGTGCAGGGGTACACTGTATGTCCCAAAATCATTGTTGAGAATGAAGAAAAGAATTTGCTTAACCATGATTGGTATTTAAGGCTTTTAAACTCAATCTTGAACATGCAAACTCCACTAGCACTACCCAATACTTCCTTAAGCTTGATTGAAAAGATATCATAAAATGTATAAAGGCAGCAAAGAAAGAAACAAAAGTGAGTTTCTTACCAACTTTGCTAAGAAGGCTAACACCAACATTGTGTGCATGTACGGAACCAGCCATAGTGACGCATGGAACTCCCATGTATAAAGATTCACATGTTGTGGTTGTTCCAGCATAAGGAAATGTGTCCAAACTATACATGAAACAAGGCATCGCTAATTAAAAAGGGTATAGGGAAAGATCCCGGACACATGATAGCACCCTCAACATTTAAAAAAGAAGCAAAATTACAAATGAATAATAAGGCTTTAGTTGCACATATAAATACCTCCAGAATATAAAATAGATATTACCTGATATCCATAAGAGAATATGCTTGCATATGGTCATGGTTGAGAAGAATTAGTGGTAGAAGATCAACACATGGTGGTTTCACACCTAACTGCTCCAACGTTGTGAGAAATCTCTGTCTTACACTATCACAACAAAATGGTTTACATTTTACCACAAGGCGTGAATTTGGAACTTGACGTAATATCCTTGCCCAAACTTGCAATACTTTAGGTGTGATCTGATGATATGAAACAAAACGAGTCCCTGAAGTCAGGGGACACTTCTACCGGAACATGCTCTTAGTAAACCGAAAACAAGTTTAGTATATTTAACTTAAACCCTACCTTGGCAAGATTGTTAAAGCTACCAAACGTAATGAAGCCATTAGAAAGAGCAGGAGTAGGACAAACAGGCCCAGCCTCAAGCGAAGGTGTGTAACAAAGGAAGCATTCTGGTAATCGAACTAACTCCTCAACATGCCTGTAATTCAGGAAAGTACCATGAATAAAAACACTAACCAAAATTTTGGAAAGAAAGTGATATAGTACAGAACAATGGTCAGAAAGTGCAGAAGTTCCAGAAGAGATCTACTTCTGCTTTGTTTCAGGAGGGTCTGCCAGCGAATCAGTTATTCTATAATCAATTGCAGGTAAGCCGGTTGTATTAGGATAACCAATCCAAGTCACCTACATGTCAAGCAATACAAGGGGAAAATGTCAAATTAATAGACAAACAAAACATGAAATGATAGCATCATGCACATGATTAATAGTTTAGCACTATGTTTAAGGAGGAAAAAAAATAAAATAATTAGATGAATAACTATTGACGTTATAGGATCAATAAAGCCGGGAATAATGACAGAGAGCAACGAAGGTAATGATAATTCTCTTCTGTACATTCTTCATCTAATCTGGTGAATATATACACTCCAATATACAATCAGCAAAGGCATAAAATCAGGGATTACATTTATTAATACAATCAGAATATAATCCCCTCAAATCAGAGTATGATCCCCGCAATCTCGCCTCATGAATTCCTAATCATCTAATTAATTACAATATCTCCTACACTCCCCCTCAAGTTGAGACATAGATATTTATCATGTCCAACTTGCCGATTAGATATTGGAATTTATCTCGAGTCAATCCCTTTGTGAGCGCATCAGCTGTCTGGTCTTTTGAGGGAATGTATTTAAGCTCAATTGTACCAGCATCAATCTTTTCTCGTATAAAATGTCTGTCAATTTCCACGTGTTTTGTTCTGTCATGCTGGACTGGATTATGTGACATATTGATTGCAGCTATATTATCTGAGTACAATCTGATAGGCAAGTTTGTGAGTATTCTCAGTTCTTCTAATATTCGTTTTACCCATAAACCTTCACATATTCCAAGGGCTATGGATCTGAACTCAGCTTCAGCGCTGCTTCTAGCAACCACGTGTTGTTTCTTACTGCGCCATGTGACTAAGTTCCCCCATACATAGGTAACATAACCTGACGTCGATCTCCTGTCCCCATGATCTCCTGCCCAATCAGCATCGGTGAATATTTCTATATTTCTTTTGTCAGATTTCTTGAACAGGAGTCCTAGACCAGGTGAACCCTTGAGGTATCTGAGAATTCGGTATACCTCATTCAGATGTTTCTGCTTGGGATTATGGGAATGTTGACTTACGACGCTGACAGCATAAGCAATATCTGGCCTAGTGTGTGATAGATAAATCAACTTTCCCACCATCCGTTGATATCTCCCTATATCCACATTTTTTCCCAATTCATCTGTATCACTGATCTTGTCAACTTGGATGGGAGTATCACTGGGTCTACAGCCTAACATACCAGTTTCTTTTAGAAGATCAAGTATGTACTTTCTTTGTGAGATGTTGATTCCTCTTTCAGATCGCGCCACCTCCATACCCAAGAAATATTTCATTTTTCCCAAGTCCTTAACTTGAAATTCTTGATTGAGAGCCTTCTTTATCCTCTCAATTTCTGCTGGATTATCACCTGTGAGAATGATGTCATCAACATAAACTGTTAGCACAACAAGTTTTCCATCTGTATGTATGAAGAATAGAGTATGATCGCTCTGTCCTTGTGTGTACCCTTGGTTCTTCAATACCTTCGTAAATCTTTCAAACCAAGCTCGAGGAGACTGTTTCAAACCATACAATGATTTCTTTAGCTTGCATACTTGATTCTCTTTTTGTCCAGGGAATCCTGGAGGCATCTTCATGTATACCTCCTCCTTTAATTCTCCATTTAAAAATGCATTCTTGACATCCATCTGATGTAGTGGCCAATCTAGATTAGCAGCAAGAGATAATATGATTCTGATGGTGTTCAACTTTGCTACTGGTGCAAATGTTTCAGTGTAATCCATTCCATATATTTGAGTGAAGCCTTTAGCTACCAGTCTTGCTTTGTACTTCTCAAGGCTTCCATCAGCCAGGTATTTCGGGGTGAATACCCACTTACATCCCACAGCTTTCTTGCTTTCTGGTAGTTCAGCCACTTCCCATGTTTCATTTTTTTCTAGCGCTTTCATTTCTTCCATCACAGCTTGTCTCCATTCAGGGGTTGCTAAAGCCTCATCTATATTCTTTGGTATTTTGAGCTGATCAAGGTGAGAGATCAAAGCATAATGGTTAGAAGATAATGCCTGATAAGAGACAAACTTCTCTATGGGATACCTGGCACATGACCTACGTTGTTTTCGTACTGCTATTGGGAGATCAAGATCATCATTCTGTACTTGTGGTTGTGTAGAATCTGCACCTGGTTCAGACGCTTGATGTGCATCATTTTCTTGAGGAGCATTACCTGTCATGTTTCTCCGAGTATAGACTTGTCCCCATTTCTTAGTGTCTCCCCCTGAATTGATGTGTTCTTCAGATTTCTGATGTTCCTCTTGTGTGGGGACATCAGGAATATAGAGTCTATCAGGTTCCTGATGAAGGTATAGGGTTTGGGACTCACGTTCAGGCTCCTGAGGTTCACTCCAATTCTCCCCCTGAACCGAGGAGTGTGAATAAAAGGGAACTGACTCATGAAAGGTAACATCACAGGTAATATAGAGACGTTGGGCTAAAGGATCAAAACATTTGTACCCTTTTTGGGTTCCTGCAGGGCCTAGAAAGATACACTTGATGGCCTTGGGATCAAGTTTGGAGGTATGATGGAGGTGAACAAATGTAGTGCAGCCGAAGACTCTTAGAGGAAGATTGTTTTCTAGGTAAGGTAGATGAAAGTGATGGTGAAGGACCTGGAGAGGGGTTTGGAAAGATAATGGTTTGCAGGGCATTCGATTAATGAGGAAAGTAGCAGTGAGGATGGCATCAGTCCAATAGTAACTGGGAACATGGCTACTGAACAGAAGTGCCCTAGCGGTTTCAAGAATGTGTCTGTTTTTCCTCTCAGCAATGCCATTTTGTTGAGGACTGTAAGGACAAGAACTTTTATGAGAGATGCCGTTTTGTTTCAAGAAATGAGACAATGAATGGTTAAAGTACTCAGTTCCATTATCCGTATGGAGAGTCTGAATTTTAGTCTCAAATTGGGTCAGAATCATATTGTAGAAGTCAACAAAAGTTTGGTATACCTCAGTTTTGTCTTTTAGAAGGAAGACCCAAGTGACACGCGTATGATCATCAATGAGGGTCATAAACCATTTGGACTGTGTACGGTTAGAAATGCGAGATGGTCCCCATAGGTCACTATGGATGATGGAGAAAGGCTTTGAAGGGCGATATGGAACACTTGGGAAGTGAGTACGATGGTGTTTAGCGAGTTCACAAGAGTCACAGGAGAAATCTGAACTTTTATTAGAGCAAATTGAAGGAAACATTTGACGCATATAACGAAAATTTGGGTGTCCTAATCGCCTATGCCAAAGCTCCAATTCATTATTCCTAGGGGGAGACACTTTATTACATAGATGAGACGTGGAATGATGACAATCATCCAGGTAATAGAGCCCATCAAGTTTTTTAACAACACCAATCGTCGTCCCCGTGAGCAGATCCTGAAAAATACAGTGGGTAGAAGAAAAATTAGCCTGACATCTTTCATCTCTAGTGAGCTGACTCACAAATAATAAATTGCATTTTAATTTTGGAACATGTAAAACATTATGAAGGGTCAGAGTAGCTGAAATATTTATGGTACCACTACCAGCAACCAAAGAGTCAGAGGCATCAGCAATTTTTACTGTAAGATGTGATGTAGCTGGAGTGTATGTGGAAAAGAGCGAGGCATCATTGGTCATATGGTCAGAGGCACCTGAATCTATTATCCAACAAGGGCCTTTAAGCTTACCTTTAATGGTAGCAAGAGCTTGAAAGAAATTACCTCGCTTTACTATTGAGGCAACTGGTTGCTTACGGGTCTGATTTTCAAGAGCAGTGAGACGTTCCAGAATAGTTGCTAGTGGATCTGGGCCTGGTACAGGAACATGGGCTCCACCAGCGTTGTCAAGGGCTAAAGAAGGACCACCATAGCTGTATTGGGCCGATATTGGAAGTCCACCAGCATCATACTTGTGGATCACACTTGACGCTGGAGGTCCTTGGGCTGAACTGGACTGGGCTGGTGATCCATCCGTGCATGTCTCGGCGAAATGGCTCTTGGATCTCCTCGGTTTGGGCTTCCAGTCTGCTGGCTTTCCGTGTAAGTCCCAGCATTTCTCCCTAGTATGCCCTGTCTTCCTGCAGTGTTCACACACAGGGCGGTCTCTCCTGGCGTCGCCCACTCGAGCAGCAAGTGCAGAAGCTTCAGCGGTGACAGGTCGTGGTGGCAGGGAGTTCAAGTTCATCACTTGCCGACGGGCCTCCTCATCTCTCAGGAGGGCAAATGCTTCAGCGACTGAGGGGAGCGGCATACGTCCAAGGAGTCGTCCGCGGATGTCTTCGTAAGTGGGATTCAGGCCGACGAGAAATTCGAACAGCCGTTCTTCCTCTAGGTCCCGACGGTGAGTCGCCGCATCTTCAACGTCCCGCCAGACTCTTTGCTTCAATTGGTCTAACTCCTGCCACAATGTAGTTTTCTCTAGGTAGTAAACATTTAAGGGGCGATCACCTTGTCGGGCTGTCCACAGGCGAGATCGCAGGTCAAATATCAGAGATGAAGTTGGGCGCTTTCCGTATGCTTCCTTGACGGCATTCCATATGTCTTTGGCGGAGGGAATAAACATAAAGCTTCGACGGACTGTGGGTATCATTGCGTTCAGTATCCACGATGCCACCAGTGAATTCTCAGTTTTCCACCGGCGACGAATGGCATCATTGGTAGACGGCGGGTCAGCCAGAATGAACTCAAGTCTGTCGCGGCCGTCGAGTGCAAGGTACATCGACTGGGCCCACTCCACATAGTTGTCTCCAGTGAGACGTTCGGGAACAATACTGACAGCAGATCCTTCAACGCCGGCGACCTTAGTTGGGAGACGCAACCCACCTCCAATCACGGTGGAGTCGGCTTCGGCCGAGAATGAGATTTGGGATTCCTCCTCTGATACCATATTGACGTTATAGGATCAATAAAGCCGGGAATAATGACAGAGAGCAACGAAGGTAATGATAATTCTCTTCTGTACATTCTTCATCTAATCTGGTGAATATATACACTCCAATATACAATCAGCAAAGGCATAAAATCAGGGATTACATTTATTAATACAATCAGAATATAATCCCCTCAAATCAGAGTATGATCCCCGCAATCTCGCCTCATGAATTCCTAATCATCTAATTAATTACAATATCTCCTACAATAACTACTTTAAGGTTCAGAACTGAATCACTCTACAGAATATCTTGTAAAAGTTAAAAAGATGTATTCTGAATTCTTGATCAATCAACTCCTTAATTCAAATTACAATAAGGAAGCCATATTAATTCACAACAATATGTACAAAACATACTACTAAGACTAAATATAAATTGGAAGATCAACAGATAGATGAGAGGAATATGGCAAGCTATAAACAGGGATAAGAATAAAAATGAGCTCTAAACCAAAGGCAACAATCTACGTGATAAGATATTATCAAGTCTCAACACACCTGAACTGGTGCAGGCCGACATGCCATCATTCCCAACTTGTTGTTTGCAGTATGACCAGTAAGGTCTACCAGAATGTCAACCTGGTCCTCTCTGACCATGTTGGCAACTCTCTTTTCATCAATCCCATATATATCTCTCCAAATCCCACCCTTCTGTAGAACTCTCTCTCTAAATTTTATTGTTTTTGCATCTGCCTGCAACACCACATTAAAAGAAATTCTATAATGCAACGGTTTGTTTGGCAATATTCATGAAATCTTCAAAATAGCATTTGGCTGACCAAAGGCACGTGACAGACCCACTCTAACATGAATGGAAAATCATTTTCTTCTTAGTACCCATAAGTTGTTGATTTAGAAAGAAAATGGAACACAAGATACCCCACATACACCTTAAGAAGCCAACCAACCCCTTCTTCCAGCTTTTGAACGGAAATAGAACTGAATTTAAAACTTTAAGAAGCTATTTATGTCAATCACAATGACCTAGAGTTAAAAAATCAAATGCATCACAGAAGAATCAAAACTAGCCAATTGATTTACTAGAAAAAAATATATAGCAATAATCATCTACAGTGTGCATAAAAAATAATAATGTACCTTGACAACTGCCGAATAAACTGAGACTTTATAATTGGTGTAGTCATGATAGACAAGGGGAGCCTCTATGAAGTAAGACACAGAATGGGTAAAATAATCAGGAGATACATATCCTATGACAAGAGGTCGCTCAGGATCTTTAGGGTTATCCCATGTTGAGTACTGTGAATATAATCCCATGAAGCGCCTACCCCAGTCCCTGCATGAAAACATTTTAATAGTCAAAGCTTTGATGCAACTTGTTTACAAGCTACAAAACATGTTACTGTAATAAATGCCACAGAAAACATAAAATAACACAGCAACTAATATAAAAAGTCCCTCGCAACAACAAAACCATTGCAATCATGTCTAGAGGAACCATTTTTATGGCTCAAAGATAGACATTCTTGGGTTCCGAGGTTGGCAACTTCCCACCATTAAAATTTCATCTTACCGAGGTACACCATCAAAGGATCCCTTGCATAAATTCAAATCTTCATTGTCTTCCAAATCCAAGAAAGTTCTCACTAGCCAAAAAAAAACTAAGACAGTTGTTTCTTTTTCATTTTATTCTATTTCATCAAAAAGAAACAAGTTCTAAATTGTTTCTTTTTCTTTGTACGTCATCAAAAATCAACTTTTTTATAGCAAGTTCTAACATGTGAACATTAGAAGTTCAAAAGAAAAAAATTGCAACCTGTGAGCTTCAAAAAGATTATCATCATGGCCTTCATCTATGTAATTCATTGCAAGCAAGCGGTTCTGCACATTAATGCTCATCAGAATAAGATACCAATAAAAAATCTAGCGCAAGGAAGTTTAATGAGCATGTACAAATAATTGGAATGAATAAAATTAAATAAATATATGACTTGAAAAAATGACCTTTTAAAGTCACCAATATCCAAGTGAACCACCCTCCTTAGCATGCCAACTTAGAAACCTTCCATTTTCCAACACAAACTATGAAAATAAAGAAACTAAGGAAAAGGAGTGAATTTTTCTTATTGAACCTTCTATCATAACAACATTGGATTAGACATGTTAATTGTCCGGTCAACTAGCATTTTTGAAGTATCACGCCAGGACAAAAGTTCTAAATTTTGAACAGACCACCTAGAAATTACTAGGTAGAAATTCTGGAATTTATTAAGACATGAGAAACCACACAACAAACTCATAGCAGGCTGATTCTTGATATGCCCATTATAACCCATTTATGTATTACCACAACATTCTAGCAGCCAACATGAATATGAAACTCCAGTTCATATAGATGCATGAACCTTATTTACAGAACCCAGCAAGAACAATATATATGTGTGTGTGTATTCACCAACAATGCACCATACCTGACCGGCATTTCGAGATTCAGGATCTATCTTAAGACATTTCTCATAAGCATTAACTGCCAGAGTGATATCACCAATGTCCCTATAAAGAACTCCTACATAACAAGAAAACAGAAGATCGTACGTCAGAGTATACCCCGTTTTTTAATTAAATACAGAGAAAAAGAAGACACCACAAAAACCTAAAAAACCTTTTAGAGGAGACGAGGAAATCTTCCAGAAATCTTGATGACAAGAATATAAGCAAAACCAGGAACAATTTTTCACAACTACTTCTGCAAGAAACTTTTAGAAATTCAAAATGAACTTCCACTTTCCTACCTTTACCAGTATCAATGTCATCACACCATGATTCATGAGCTTTTTAACCAGTTTGTCTGTTCATCTTTTGGTATAGCTACTTTAATATAGCAAGTTAAAAGACTTTTACCAAACAATCTCCTAGACAAAGAGAAAGCAGACACAATTCCCTTTAACCTATTTGGCAACTTTTGAAAGTTATATGAGCACAAGTCATCAAAAGGTTAAAAATCAATGACTCTTTGCAACCATAAAGGATGGAGAGATCAAAATCGTAGAACTATGCTCACATGTTGATTATAAATTTTACAATTGATGAAGCCATGTAACCTAACAAAGTTTTACTGTTGATATGCCAAATATGAAGCAGCACAACATTGACTAAGACAAGCCCTTCTAAGTCATTGCAAAACCACAACTGCCAGACAGAAAGGAAGTCTGAGGAAGTTTAAAGAGACCTAAATTATTGTATGCTTCTGCATATGTTGGATTTGCAATGATAGCTTTCTCAATCATACTTGCAGCAGCGTCAATTTTACCCTGAAGGAATGAAAGAAGACAATTAGCTATTAACTTCACATTTTTATCAATTCTAAATTCATAATTTGATCTATGCTTAACCTGGACCGTGTAGATAACACCAAGATTATTCAGTGATTGAGAAAAATTAGGTTTGATTGACAAAGCAAGCTGCAAAACAACAAAAATGATTGTGATGTAATATAACTAAATGCGCTCAGGAAGAAGAGTGAAATCAAAAACAAGATTGTCATTGTTACCTGGTAACACTCTACAGCTTTATCAAGGTTGTCTTTATCTTTATATATAACCCCTAGATTGTTACATGCTTCCGCACAATGAGGATTGAAGTGAAAAGCAAGTTCATAAAATACAATAGCCTGACCAATAATTTTAATCAAAGCGATCAGTACATGACAATTTGTGGATATATGAATCTAGAGAAATATACACTCACCTTGTCAAACTTGAGCATCTCACCATAAGCAACCCCGAGATTATACATAGCATCAGCATAATGCCAATTATAATACAAGGCTTTCTTATAACAAGCCACACCTTGATTGATGTCCCCTTCCAATTTAACCTAGATACATTATCAAGTCAAAAATCAGAAACAAACATTTGAAAACTGATCCTTGATTCTCTATAAAGCAAAAAAAAAAAAAAAGGAACAAACTTTCATTAGCACTGAACTATTATAGTAAAGATGAACTGCCCCTAGCAATATGTGACATTACAATAAACTAGTTGATAACTAAAGTATTTCAACAAGCATATCGATCAGAAAATGAACACCACACAGAAAGAAAATTACACTACGGACTCTAAACACATCAGGCAGCAAAGGAAAATCAGAAAGATAGTGCAAGACGAAGTTATTAGTGTTTGACGGAATCCATATATACTAACCTTCGTTCCCAAATCAGTCAAGGCTATCGCCATATTATTCTTTGCAATCTCAAAGTTAGGTGAAACAGCTAAGCACCTGCCACAGAGCATCACCAAACCATATATAACAACAGTAGAAGGCAATTCACTGTATGAAAACAAATGATGTTAAAGTCACAAGTTGAGCCAGAAAAGATGTGAATTCTAGCTTGGTTGTTAGACTACCTCTCATAGCAAGCAATAGCTGCTTCCAAATCACCACGATTTTTGTAAATCACACCCATATTGCAATATGCTTCCGCATACATAGGCCTCTCTGATGCAGCCTTCTCATAGAAACTAAGGGCCATGTCATATTGCATCATTTCAGAATAGACAACGCCAAGGTTATAATATGCCGGCTGCAAGAATGGAGAATAGAAAAATAAGATATACATATCACTTAGACTGAATGTTAAATAAATGTGGAGAGATTTAGTTATGAAAGCAATGCATAACAAGAGAGAGGATTACAGCATAGTGAGAATCTATTTTGAGAGCTTCATAATATTTTTGAATTCCCTCTTGAGTGTTTCCTGAAAGCTTTATGTTGGTACCAATATCTGTTAAAACAATGGCGAGGCATTCAGAAGCTGCTTTGTATGAAGGATCCACTTGTAAAGCCTTCTGATACGACTGTTCCGAGTAATGTCAATCAGTTGGAGTAATGAGTCTGGGCAACTTGTCAAATAACTACTTAGAACACTAGCATGGCAAATATGCAACGAGAAAGAAAATGAGAAACCGTGCAATATGGGGGATAAGAAAATGTAAACAGTTAAGTTTGGAGAAAATCGGGGATTAAACAGGTTAGGGTAAGTTTGCCAAGTTCAGTTTTGCGATTTTAGCATCAAGAAAATTAAAGTGACCATATTAAATTCAGTTCCATATGACTAGCACTCAAAAACCATGATAAGTTGATTGCACATTCGTGTAGGCCACTAATTCATACAAGGTAATATTTGACTATTGAAGCCAGGGGCTTCAAAATCTAGCCGTATATATGATTGGAAGAAGTTGCAGGGATGTCTCAAATAATCATACTTTTCATTCTACACATTATTTGCATGTTTGTCTTTAAAGTAGAATTTGCAAGCGTGACCTGGCATCAACAAGTAAAACTTTGCTGACTCAACCCTATCACGAGACACAGGGTGAAATGAAATTACCAAATAAATTTGCATTCATCATTATAAAGACAAGCTTCAATAAGAACAGGAAAATATAGAAGGGGTTAAGCACATGTCACATAACATATCAATCAATCTTTTAAATGTGCAGTAAAAAGGTCATTTTACCACTGGGAAAACCATCATGGACATACCTCAGCTGCCTCCATCAAACGACCTTCTTCTTTGTACAAAATACCGCAATGTGTAAGTGCGCAAGCATTATGAGGATCCAACTTGATAGCCTCAGCAAAACTGTCAAAAGCAAGCCTCCCCATGTTCTGCATTTGCAGGCATATCCCTTTTCCTATTAAAGCCTCTACATTTCCACTATCATTCTCAAGAACACGATCATATAAAACAAGAGCATCACCAAACTTGTTCCTTGAACGTAGGATGTTGGCGTACGAAAAATTATCTTTCCCTTCACCTCTCTTATGTACTGGATCAATATCCCCACCAGAGCCGCTACTACTAATTGAAGGCTGTGGCACCTTCAAGAAACCATTTTCTCCCATCAGTTCCTTTTCTTTCCCATTCCCTGCACTGTTTTCCATCCATGCCATTTGACACGACTATCAGCTCAATTTCCTGAAGCAGTCAATTGATTCGTCAAGAGCTTTGGACGTTCATTAGGGGCACAAGCAAGACGTATTGCACGCTTAGATACTTTTGCAAGATGGTCAAAATTTAATGACATGGTCAGATATTAATGCCAATGTCACGAAGCTGGAGTCTCCCAGTGTTCGGAAGCCAGGAAAAGAAAAATCAATCACACGGTATAGATAGAATGAAACAGTCAGCGTCAACATAGAAATGTTCATCAACATAAATTGATCGCGACTAAAGATTATTAAGTAAAACAATAACAAGTAACTACAACTAACATTGAGATGTCCAGACCAAAAAAAGAAAAAAGAGTCAATAACAGTAGAAGATAAATGCGAAAAATTAGGCATCAAATTAGGGCTTTGAAGCTCACAAGCTCAGAGTTGAAGCCTCTTGAAGTGGTGCAGTAAAAAGCAGAGCATAGTAGGTGGGAGTTAATTAAACCTTGAAGGGGTGATTCATGAACACCTGGAAATTGCAGAGAGGCACAGGGAGAAGGGAAAGCAGCTGCAGAGAAAGCAGAAAGGTGAAAGAAGAGGATGATCCAGTGGGGTTGGTGTGAGTCTCGCTCTCAGAAACAGCAGTTGAATGGGTGCAAAAGACCAAAGCCCCTTGATCCCGTCCGTTGATTACAACATTGGGATCAAAGGACAAGCTTTGTTTCTCTAACCCCCTTCTTCTCTCCCAGCAGACATTACCATTTTGGCACTACCATGGCCCCCAAGATTCTTAAACATCATAGTTTTTTTTTAAGAATAAATAGATAAATAAAAATTTCCCTTCTGTTTTTTAGCCGAAGCTTTTCCTTCCTTTTCGAGATCAACCTTCTTCAATTATTTTATTTGGGAAAAAAACTTTTTATTCCTAAATTATAGTTTTAATATTAATTAAATAAATATCTTTTAACGTTCAAAAGTTTCCTAAGATTGTACTAGTTTCGCATGAAAAAGATTATACTTATTTTTCTAGTGTCTAATATAAATTGTGCTGAAATATATGGACAAAAAAAAAAGAAGATTGTATTGAATTCAACGAAATGTGTGGAATTATATTGAAATAATAACAAATTATTTGAGACATGAGAAGAGGGTTTGCTATACTTCTCTTAAAATATCACAAAGGTATGAAATGTTTGGAATTATATTGAAATTATGAAAATGACATGAGACAACCTGGGAAGAGGGTTTTTATACTTCTCTTCTATGCGGTTTGGTAAGAGCCCCAATTTTTTAAATTCAACTTTAATTTTTTTTTTTATTCCCCTCCTTCTAAATCTCTCGTAAGTTCCAAAGAGCCCATTAAAATACATTTAAGAGTTACATGAAGGGAGAAAATATCAAGAACAAGAACAACTATGTTGTAAAAAACAAAACAACAAGAACAACCATGGATTTTAGAGGGAGAGGTTATAATCATTTAAATTTTAAGCAAAAAAAAATTGGTTTCAAATCTACACGATAGCAAGAGACGTCTTGTCAAATCTAATTTCGATTAGCTATATTTTTAATACCCAAATTAGATAACTTAACAATCTTGTAATCAACAAAAGCGGCCCATGAACTCTACAAATTTGCTGGTGTTGTCTGTTTTCTAGGAAAACAAATCAGAAATTGGCTATTAAATGGCAAGTTCGGTATTTTCCCCCCTTAGAAATCACGGATTTCTTTTATAATATAGTACTTAATTTCGCTAACTTAAAATTATTACATAAAGAACCATATTTATATCAAATTTTTTATATTTATTATGTTAAATTTTTTAATCAAATCTTATTAATAGGACACATTGCATAATAAGATTGAATAACTTGACGAAATAAAAATAATAAATTTGATATAAATTTTTTTATCAAATAAATGTCAAAATTTGACAATTTTAAGCATGGGGTTATTTTTGTTATATTTATATATCAACCTACCATTTGAAGGAATTTATTCATCAGGGAAAGGGGGATTAATTAGGCCACAAAATATTTTCCTAATATTCTCTCCCAAGTCCATCTTATGCCACGCTCTTCTCTCTCATAGTAATAATCGCCAATTCAACGGTCAAACTAAGATTTACTGGAATGAATCGTGTATATTGTATAATATATATTTTTTAGGCTTTGGCGGAACATGAATTTTTATTCTAATTAATATAATTTAAAATAACGCTACACGTATATAACTTCATTCTATATTACTAAAAGGTATTAGTGGCCCAATTATCATTTATTTTTTTTATGAATTAAGTTATTTTAATGGACTGTTATAAGATTTTCATGGCTTGGTGGTCTTTACATGTCTTCATCTATTAAATAAAAATAAAGAATGTGTTATTACTGAACCTATTAAGTATATGATAAGTTATTAAAATAACAATATGCTATTTTCTTTTACAATTTGTTCTTGCACACACACTAATATTTTATTCTTACGAAACCCATTATCCATGCACAAATTAAAAGCTAGTCTGAAAAGTACCGCATATATGAATATGTTAATATGATTTTCCACCAAAAAAATGGTAATATGATATTATAGAATATTTTTTAAATATCAGCAATGTTTTATTTTTAAAATAAAATAAAATGAATAAACATAGCAAAAAATGCAAATCACCGGGGGGGAAAATACGTGTGGCTCTACATAAATAAAAAGTGTTAATAATATGATGTTATAAAAATTATATATATATTTCAGTAGTCATAATCAGGAATATTTTAATTTTTTAAAACAAAGTGCAAAAAAAAAAACATAACTAAAAAATGTCCCAAAAATATTGCATTTTGAAAAAAGAAATTGGGGGGAAAAATATTTAAACGCCCCATTGACGCTACTAATTTCCCTGTTTTGAACGAAACAGCGAAATCGTTCTTGTGAATTGATAAAAGATGTAATAATTATGTAAACATGACATAGTTTATTTTTATTATAGAGTAATCGTTCTTATAATCAGCAGGCCAAATTAACCCTAAAAAAGCCCGCGTAAAAATCTTGATGTGAAGAAAAATTGATTTAGATGTTGACATCTAAAACAATCAGAATCCTAAGATTTTTTTTTTTTTTAGATGCATTGTTATTTAATTTTTGTTTTAAAATAGGAGAGCAACGGAGCTCTTATCTTAACAAGCCTCGACATTGTTAATAAACATTCATAGTTAAAAATTCTATATCCTTGGTTGAAAACCATAATTTAAATCAGCAACTGCATTTTGATATTCTTTATAGTCAATTCACAAGCACTTTTTTTTTTCTTTGCTTCCTTAGAATTAATTTTTAGAGGCCAGTAGACAATATAGTGTAGGAAAGATCTTTAAAAGGCGGTTGAAAGTATCTTTTAATAACAGTTTTATAAATACAGTGATTATTGACACCGTTAAAAGTATAAAATTTTATGGTAACTTTAAAATCGTCATTAAAATTTTTTTTAGGCATGGGTGAAACCTAGCCTCTTCTATCCATTTTACACTTTTTTTTTCATTACATATATGTAAATACACACGTGCACTACCTTTATTTTAGCTGTCAAACACAACAAAGTACATTATATTAGGTGTTGTTCAGGAACTTTCAAAACAATCAATTTTACGTCTCATGAGATAAAATTTCTCTCACATATATTTATCATGTATAACATAAAATCATTTAAAATAAGATAATCCAAACAAGCACGTACGCACGCTTAATCTGCATGCAAGTCTACCAGCATTGAGGTGACAAAGGTTAAATGATTGAAAATAAATATGACCGAAAATTGACCATTAGTTCCACCTTCCATTCTCTCTCTAGCTATGACATTGCTCTCGTATTTATTGCCTTGTTGCCCCAACCTCTTATCCTTCCATTCCTACACAACTTCCTCTCTTCTGTTCCCAGTGGCCTTTGTCCTCTGTGCGAAGCCTATTTCAGTGCCCTTCAGCTCATCTTCCCAGTACATAAGGTAAGAAATTTGAATTTATTTCTAGCTTCCTTCTCTTTTCAGACAGACAATTCCCCTGTGTATTCCACTCTCTGTCCCTTTTTTGTTACACACATACTTTCAATTTCTGTAGCTGCTCTTCTTGCTTTTGCACTTCCTAATTATATTTGGTTTCCTAGTTCATATCTTTAATTTGTTTGTGGCTGGGGCTGACCATTATTAGCTCATTTCACATCCCTAGTGGCGAGAGAATTAGCTGACTCTTTCTTTTTTTATTTAAGGGTATATTTACACTTAAAGTGTTAAATTGTAAAGCACTTTTACCTCTCTCACAATTATATTTTTCAAGATCTAAACTTGTATATTTTTTTTGTTATAAGATAATTTTTATTTATCAGCTAAATTAACAGCATGTTGTTGTGAATTTCTTTTGTCTTATTATTTGAGAAGAGACCTGGCGGCGAATAAAGATTCCACTTCTCTCTTGTACCAAAAAAAAACAAGAGAGATTCCACTGCTCTCAACCAACTAAACTACCGTATACGACAGGCAGATTAATAAATCCCTGGTCTTTGTTCTTAGTTCTCTCTCTTTACGTGCCATCCAACTTTCCTTATTTCTTCTGATGGCTAGAGACAGACAGTTGACTAAAACAGAAGTTAGCTTAGATTATAACAATTGAACGTAACATATGCATTTTTCAAATTTTATTAAATTATTCAAATTTAGTATATCGGTTAATCAAGTTACTTAAATTTCAGCGCATATTGAACTTGCACGGGTAACACAACTATATATTTCTTTCGAATGAGAAAAATTAATTGTTAACGAGAACTTGAACACAAATTTTTGACATGCTAATGTATCATGCAGAAATTTCGTACGTAGCTAGTATTGTTGACCATGCAAGGCCACGTAGAGATAAAACCTGGGGTCCACACCTACGTTGCTCAGTGGCCAATCTATGCTCTGGCATGGTCATCACGTCGCGACAAAAATCCACGCCTTGCCATAGGTAGTTACATGGAAAGACCACATGAACAAGGTCGAACTCGTTCGCTTCAATCACGAGACATTGAATTACAGCACTGACCCTAGTCTGATGTTGGACCATCCTTATGCTGCAACTAACATCATGTTCTTCCCCTCGGAGGCTGACACGAATCCCGACATCATCGCCACCTCCGGCGACTACCTAAGGCTCTGGGAAATACACGATGATCGGATTGAGCTCAAGTCCCTCCTAAGCGGCAACAAAGTCAGAGATAACTCGGCCATAAGCTCATTCTACTGGGCAGAGTTCGACACGCGTCGTGTCGCGGCATCGAGCGTGGACACGACGTGCACCATATGGGATATCGAGAAGGAAGCTTTGGATACGCAATTAGTGGCACATGACAAAGAAGTTTACGACATATCATGGGGTGGTTTTAACGGGTTCGCTTCACTTTCTGGGGATGGTTCCGTGAGAGTTTTTGACTTGAGGGACAAAGAAAGATCGACCATAATCTTTGAAAACCCAGTACAAGATTGTCCTCTGCTACGCCTCGAATGGAATAAAGGGGACCCGAGGTTTATAGCTACGGTCGGAATGGACAGTAATAAAGTGGTGATAATGGATATTAGGCAACCAACCACACCGTTGATGGAATTAAATAAGCATAAGGCAAGTGTTAATGTTATATCGGGGTCCCCACAAATGGGACGCCAGCTTTGCTATTGTGGTGATGATTCAAGGGCTTTGATTTGGGACGCGGTGGGAACTGGGTTTCCGCCGAGGAATAATAATAATGGTGATGATGTGAAGCCAGATTTGTGTTATGAATCAACGGCTGAGATCAATCAAGTTCGGTGGTCTCCTGTTCAGAGTGATTGGATTGCCGTTGCTTTCGTGAATATGTTACAGCTTTTGAAGGTGTGGAAATAGGCTATATATGATTTCCATGAGAAAGGGGACTTTATTTGTCACCATAATTAATCTTATAAGTGGCCTAATAATCATCTTTTAAAAGTGCGGATGCAAGACTACTCTTGTTTATCGCCTGTCATTAAAGTCCAATCAGTTTCACGATCATGATTATTTAGTCAAATTACACAACACTCTGTTTGTTTGTTTTGGGCAAGTTCTGCAGAAATATCTGTGTGTGTAGAACAGACAAATTTCCCTAATGAAACTGGCAGACAGAACGTCAGCAGAAGAAACGCACATTGATGTTTAAACTTCAAACATTCTGAGATGAAACTTAATTTTATATAACTGATGAAACAGACAGCAAATTAAAGCATTTTCTGCACCATGCTCTGGTTGGTATTGGACGATAGTAAAAGCAATTAAAACGAAATCAAACCAACAAATTCCCACCAATAAAATAAAACCAGACAAACAAATGATACAAAAAGACAGCTAGCTGAGTCATCAAGATATATATATATATATATATATATATATATATATATATATATACATATCATGCTCATTGAGAAAGAATGTTCCTGGAAAGACTAACAGTTTGAACGTGTACACAATTAGAACATTTCAGACAACAATTACGGGGCCTTACTAAAACCCAAGTTTTTCCTTGGGTTCTGTATTTGGAATGAATGATTCAGCTTCTCAAAATTGTGCCTCAGCTATCAATTACAACATTCAGTTTACAAAACATTAAATTGGAAGAGACCGAACAATCAGAGAAAACTGAACTGGTCCAACAGATTCACACATGCCCAATATCAAGCTGTTTTAAAATCTTGGCCCATTATCATCCATTACATGGATTATCCTTCGGCGACTTTTCAGGACTGCGGAAGAACAAACTCTTTTTTTTTAAAACGAAAAGGATACTTTATGTCTTGTATTCTTGGTAATTACATCATAATAGGAAGTTGGGAACTAAGCTTGCCAAAAGGAGAGCATACAAAATATCATTGGAGTCCAAAAGGTATAAACCTATCCAGATAATCCAAGTTCAACAAGACTGACATTCAACATTTTACCCCCAACCCAAACAAAAAAAAAAGCAGAGAGAGTAAAAAAGGTAATTAACAACACTATTATTGGGGTTTATAATCAAACCTCTACTCCTTCCTTTTAATTTTTAATATAAGACATAATAAAATAATTAACTAATTTAAATAGATTAAATAAATTATTTAATTATGACAAATATAACACGATCTCCTCAAAATACATATATATAATATTAGATTATATATCAGCTTATAGTTTAAATAACTTAGTTTGAGAAAAAACAATAAATATTATATATAAAATTAATTAAAATATTATATTTATGACTAAATCTAATTTTTAAATTAACTTATATATTAAGTATAGGTAATACTTAATTTTCTCTCTCTCTCTTTATATATATATATATATATATATATACATACCGCCATCATTTTCGTCTTCTGGTGAAATTATACCAACCTCAACAACTTAACTTGCACTTATACTATCTATATACGCACCCTTCCAACATACAAATGACTGAACGAGGAGGACATCCACGTAGCGCACGAAAATAAATAGGGTTACGGTAGAGTTACGCTCTAATACTTCCTCCTATTTCTCATAGGTGTATTCCAAAAAATAGAAAAATACAAATTATAGGGTATCTAGTCAAAATATTAACTGTTTTCACCCCTATAATTTAATAAATAAAGTAATCTAACAACTTTTATTAAACGGTATAAAAATTGTTTGAAACGTCTTATATCTTAGGATATAGGATGGAAGAGTAAGCAGTGTTGGTCGGACGAAATAACTCAGAAATTCCCCCCATGTTTCTTATTCATTAGAAATATATGCTACTTTTTTTTATATGAGAAATAAAAAATACTTACATACTACAACATTATCACATCATTTGAACTCTATTAAATTAAAATACAAAATATTTTAGTCTCAATTAGCTAATGACTCGTCTAAAATAATTCATATTATATTTTATTTAAAAAAAATAAATATTTTAATTTAGTTAAGATGAGATTTTATTTTTTTCAAACTAAAATATTTATTTTTTAAAAAATAAAATAAATTAGAATTTTTTTAAATGGGTAATCGATTAAGTTTTATATTTTATTAGACAAAATTTAAATAACGACATACCACTCATAAAGTATTAATTATTTATCTTTTTATATATAATATTATTAATGGATGCCTTTTGATAGCAAAATCTGTGGGCTTCGGTCTCCTTTCCGACAACAAACGTGTCACGCCATAATTCTGGTATATATATAGTATATTATTTCCACTCGTCGTTTTTATAAAAAAAAAAAAGAATAACGAACTAATTTTTAAAGATTAAAAAATATAATTAAAGAAGTCGAATTCAAGAAATATGTTATAAATATAGAAAAATTCCCCAAAAGTCCTCATTCAAAAATTGATTATTGGATTTTAATAGTTACTCTCGTTAATAAATACATATTTTTAACGGGGATTAAGAAAGAAACTTGCATTGCAATTTCTTATAAGACTATAAGAACCCTCTAAAAATTCTCTTAGAAAAAGGGAAAGGGAGTATACATAGATGCAATAATTGCCACACGCTAACTTAAATCTTTTTCTCCCTTGTTTTGACCAGGCATCCAAATCCCGAAACTAATTTTCTTTCTTCGTGGTAGTTTATGTAGCTCTAAATTAAATTAATGTCCGATTTACACTTTCTTCATGGGACTATTGATATACCGACTCTCCCACATAAAAGGGGCTAGACCATATATATATATTTAATTACCTAGGATTTAGCCTCGGTCGTCGGCCTCATTAATTTGGTTCAGAAGATAGAGTAAAATAAAAACAAAGTAATGAAGTGATATACTGAAAAAAAGGCAATGAAATCACGAATATTTTTAAAATAATGAATGTATTTTTTATATATTTGAATAAAAATATATAATTATTTTAAAATAACGATAACAGAGAAATATTACACAATCTAGATTTCGCGGAAAAAAGTCATTCAACCCTACTATACTATCTTCTAAAGTTAGAAATTCCCACTATCAATTAAAATTATTAGTAATTTATTTAATTAATACTCGTTTTTTGACCTCGGCTTCCTGGCTATCTTCGACCAATAACTCATATGTTTCAACCCCACACATATGTTGATAAATACAGAACTATCAATGATATATAGAGATTCTCTTTCCATGCAAGACGTATGTAAAGAGAGAAATGAGGTGTGGGTCCAAAATATGTCATCGTTCTCACTTGTTGTTTCTTGTTCTCTCCGCTCATGATAACTGAAAAGATTATTCCAATACCGATCATGCATTATGACGAGTGAGCAAACTTCTGCCAAGTTTCTCTGGGGGAGATAAAGAGGCACGCAATGAAACATCAACGAATTGACGAGTTAAATGGAGAAAACTACGTGTGGAAATTCAAGCTCGGGGGATGTAGAATTCGAAGAGACGTGAGTTGATTGAAAAAAGATACTAACATAAAAGAGACAGAATTAAATAGCGCTGGACAATATCAAGAGAAACATGCTTAAACAATTACGATGAGAACCCCTTAATGGACATGTCCTATCAGAGTAAATACAGCCATTAAAAGGTACGTAAAAGCAAAGACGAAAGTGTGAACAAACTAATGCAATTTTATTTTTTATTTAAAAAAAAAGAGGAAAAAGAAAAACAATAGACGAGGAATTTGTAGAAACAAATTAAAAACGGTGCAGTCTATATGTATATGTTGTGGAAGGAGAGCCGAGGTTTTCAACAGGCTCAACAGAGACAGTGGTGTAGTTACTCAGGAAATTCCTTTAAAATGCACGAAACCCTTTTGTTGTTTTGGTCACAGACATGGATCAATTTTGATCTTGAAGCTCTTTTCTTTTATGGGACAAAATGTTGGTGCATATGTTGATTTGTAATTGTCAACTAACGCGCAAAAATAGGGGACAAAGTGATTGCGCGAACGCGACTTTTCATTTGACCAGTCCCGACCAACAACAACGTACTAAATTTCTGATTCTGAGTGCATGTAATTGCTGGGTAATTTAACACAACTTAGAGCTCTCCTGGCTAACCCTCGTACTTTCTTGGGTTTTTCCGGCAAGTTTCCAAACTACTTCAGTCACAAATCATCCATTTAAGTTTTACGAGTCATTCTAGTTAATGCACATAAAACTCCTGTATTCACGATTGTTTAAACTTTGTTGTTTGGTAAAATCTTCTGAAACGTAATTGTTATTAGATTCATCCTTTAAAACCTAAGTGTCATCCCCTCATAATACACGTGCCACACACACACGCGCACCTCGGCCCAAACGGCCCCTAGTAGGTTGTTCTTTTATATTGATGATAGCAGTGTGCGGCTGAAATAGCAAACCAATTATATACGATGATAAGCAGCGTATTAAAACACAAGAAAAAGAAAAAGAGTAGTCAATGTGTATCCAGCACTCAAATTAATTTAGAAATTTAATCAGTATCATAAAATATTTAAATTAATATAATTTTACCTATTCACAAATTTCTATTAAATAATAATATATTAAAATAAAAATTTTATGTAACATGCATCATAAGAAAATTTCTGTTATTGAATGGGTAAATATTGCACCAATTTAAGTATTTTATGTATCAATTGTATCTCCAAAATTAATTTAAAATACTTGCTTTACCTAAGAGTAAACTACTATCTTATAATAATTTTAACAAAAACAATGCATATTATATGTTGTGAATATGCGCTATATAAATAATTTAAATTAACAAAAATAACATTTCAGATCAATATTAATGTCAATATAAATTATAAAGTTTATAATTGTATATAATCAGAATAAGGAATACTGATCGCAAATTGTGAAGCTGGGTGATTGAGATTTCACCGTTGACTTTAAAAAAAAATGTCTTTCAAAAACTTCCAGACTCGGAAATCTACAGATCATAAAAAGCAGAGGGCCGGGAGGGATTTATCAGAGAGCTAGAGAGGGGAAGAGACACAGGCAAAGCTTTTCAAGAAAGTAAGTCAGAAAATGAGATAGAGATAATTAGCTGAAAATAAAACAAGAGAGAAATTAAAGCCGTGGCTCATCAGGAACATGCACGAGCAATCAGCGATGTTTCTTGTTGGAACTATATATGACTCATTGTAGAAGATAAGTCTTGTGTTGTATTTTCCTGGATTCACCCGGTCGAGTCATGCTTGCCAAGAAACCAGTCAACTTGCTCCCAATCCAACAACGGCTCATCGTCCAAATCCATTTGACCCGACCCTTCCCCACTCTGTGAAGCTTGTCCATGCTCTCCTGATGATGAACTCTCTGGTGAGCTTGCTGTTCCTATCGGTCGCTTTGATGAAGCCGACGCTGCGTTTTGAACTTTTTGATGAGACGACGACATTGAGCTTGAACCCCCATAAGCATCCGTCTCTCTCCTTGGAGGTGGCCTTCTGTCAAACGCTCGCAAGCACTTTGATTTCTTGTACACCCTGCATAAACTGTATTCCTGCCTTAACTGCAAGTCAAAGCACTTTATATTAATTCTTGGATATTGCAGCTAGCTTCCTAATCTTCATGTTAACGAAAAAATGCGCTAGTAATCAACGCTCTGAACCAATTCTAGGGAATCGATCAAAGAAATTGAAATATTTTTATATATGAAAGAAATTTCATTTGCTGAAGCTCCTGCTGGGAAAGTCGAAGAAAAGGCGTAGGTGCGCAGTCCATTTATGTTTATATATATAAATGGATCTTTATTTTTGCATAAGAAAGTTATTGAGTTGATTGGTAAAAACGTACCAGAGGATCTGTTGGGCGAGTTGAGGACGGTTGGGCTCCGACGATGGCCTTGTACTCGTTCATCTTCCAATCGGTTTTGCGGCCGTTGGGGGCTCTTCCGTTGTAGAAAACCATGGTTCTTTTCATGCCGATGATGCGATTATCAGAGGAATAGACATGGTTCGGAGACCCAGTGGCTTTCCAGTAGCCTGTTGTTGTGAGTCGTCTTGGTCTTCCTCCACGAGCTTCGCTTTCTTGTCTCGGAATGAAAAAGAACCACTGCTCCGTGTCTCTCAGACTCGCCTCTCCCGACACCTCTGAAACGCAAGAGAGAGATATGGTCATCAACTATATATTAACAACATATGCAGATCTGGAGAATGTTATTTTTGGAAGCCGCTTATATGTTTGCAATAACGATCGAGGCTTATTGTGAATTAATCTCATAGGCAAAGCCCGTTTTATGGATATATATACACGTATGAGCGAAGAAGACAAGTATAACGTTAATATATTTGAAGTACAGCTGATAATCATAACACGACGACCAAGGCTCTGATGATCAAATCAAAATGGTGTAATAATGTCGGAATGTAAAGTTATAATTTTATGCAAAACTAGAACAATTCCAACCATTTATTCCGAATCTATATATGGCTATTATGTGGCCTTGAGACTGGAGAAAAGTAAACGAGGAGTAAAGGAGAAGAGAAGAAATTTACGTGGGAGATCCCAGGGATTATATTCATAAATATCAAGCACAGGTATAACCCGGTTGATGTCTTCCCTCTGATCTCCTTCAAGCTTTCTGTGCAAATAGAAGGAAATGAGTTCCTCTTCAGTTGGGTAGAACCGATATCCAGGTGCCATATTTTCCATCTCTCTCGATCGATCGATCTCTGCTATACACAAACCACACACAAAATATGAATTCGCAGTGATTAAGCTTCACCCTTTTTTGGCTGAATATATATAATAATTAAATGAGCAAGCTTAATTTCTGCGTTTGAAGCTTGGGCAGCTTCAGGCCAGTAACTCTCATGCAAATGATGGTTATTTATATAAGAGAGGCTTCGTCTGCTGCACACACTGCAAACTAAAGCTGTTTCGGGGAATGACTGAGGAAGTTAGGCGATGCTGCAAAAAGCGTAACTGCATACGAGTGAAATTAGAAAATTTTGGCCCTTTGATAATCCTTCTGGCTTGCTTGGAAATTTCCACTCCACGCGCTTGTCGCACTTTTGTTTTTTTATTATATCACTGGTACACGCCCTTTTGAATATTCAATCTCGCCTACATATCTCATTTTAGAACATTTTCCTATTGCCACTTAGCCACTTCTTTCTCCGCGAGTGAAACCCCAGTTTCTTTTTTGTTCTTTTCTTTTCTTTTTTCAAAAACAAAAAACAAATATTTTTAGAAAAAATATTTTTTTTAAACAAGAAAATAGTTTTTTACGTGCACTTAACCCTAATATTTTGCTCCTGAGTGGTCATCGTCATTTTTTTTATGACGAATGCTTATTGGTGCAGCGCCACAATTTTCCATTAACTGCTTCAATTGAAGAAAAAAATTGGCTTTGGCTCCTACGATGGATCGATCCTATGCATATCCGACTCTTTCTTTCTCTCTCCCTAAGAAAAAGATAAAAATATATATTTCAATTTTTAATATATATATATATAAGATTTTTATTATCATTTAGATTATAGATGATCAGTAAAAAATTACCTATATGAGGAATTTCAAATGAGGTGGCGGTAGTCCTGAGAAAACCAATCTTTTCCTAGGTATCAATTATTAGAAGGAATGATTAATCATTTTGTACAGTAGATTTTTTAAAAAGAATTTTAACATTGACTATAATACCCTTTCAATACATGCTATCAAGTATCGAAGTCATCGAACACCTAAACCCTTATCTATATGCTTGAGAAATATAACTAAGTGTCATATCCTTTACTATTTTATTGTTACAAATTTTAAATTCTATGGAAATAGATTTTTTTTAAAAGGAAATTGGTGAAAAATTTATATTTAAAAAGTTTTATAACTAGGGGGAAATGCTTAAATTCGAGTATTAGTATTTGTTATATTTAAAAATTTTAATGTAAAAATATTGTCTGTGTATAAAAAAAACATATATATAAGATTTTTTTTTAATTAATAAAATTTTTAAACATAAAACTTTTCACTAGTCTTCCCAGTTTTTAATACGGGTGGACAAATTTTATTATGTTTTCTATCAGCACACAAACGCAATAATTAAAATTTGATTACTAAGAAAGAGTTCATCTCTTGACACGAATTACGCAACACATCCCCTCAAATCCAAGCGGACGAGGGTAACTGTAGGTTAAAAAAATGACATTCACTCTATACTATTTAATTTATTTAATTATATTAAAAAAATTAGTTAAAATTAAATAATATTAATTTTTTTAAATATTATAATTATCTTCCTTATTTCTCTCTTAGTCTCTCTCCCTCTTTCTCTTGCCTGACTATTATTAAAGGAGTATTGATAAATATAACTAGAGAAAAAAAATAAAAAAAATATATCTTATATTTATTTAGGATAAATATCAACTCTTTAATTAGGTATAATATTATAAAAGCTGGAGGAGTATAATTAATTAATTTGGCGTTAGTTTTAATAAGTTTTTTTGTTGCCCACCTAATTTACCGGAACTTTATCCCGACTACATCCGGATCCGACCGGCGTCGCGCACCTGATTATGGTGGGTGAGTCTCCTAACGGAGATTTTCTACATACGCCAAGACTCAAACTAAAAATTTTGCTTAAGCAATATCGAGCCGCTTACCATTTGAATCAATCTCTATTGATAGTTTTAATAAGTTAGTCCAAGTAGGGGACGATGAAGGTGATAGTCTGCTGAGGGGATTCTATAGTCATGCCATATTGACGGACTTGTTTGACATTTCAACGTTTCAGCCCATGGAAAATCATGCAAGTAAATGCTTTCAAATTACAATTTAAATTACTAACGGGTTGGTCCGAATGATAAGCGACTTGATATCGCTTAAATGAGATCTCGAGTTCGAGTCTTAACGTATGCAGAAAATTTCGATTAGAAGACTATCCCACTATAGCCAGGTGTACGACGCGGGTCATATCCAGATATAATCGGGATAAAGTTCCAGTGAATCGGGTAATAAAAATAAAATAAAATTACGATTTAAATTAAAGTATGTGAACGGGGGACCAGGAATTAGGAAGATCTTTAACTAGAAGTTCAAAGCTGACGCTCTAATTATATGTTGGAAACTTTATTATATCAGTGTGAAAAAGGATAAATTCTGGTCTTCTTGAGGCATATAGTAGTGTATTGAACTTGAAGAAAACATGACCGAATCAACTTCTTGCTCCGTCACCTGCAGTAGCTTGTGTTTTTGCATTTTTAATTCTTCATTAATTAAGCTGGAAGAGTATAGAAAACTCTGTCATATTTTTTTAGAGATTTTTACTTTTGACAAGTACGCTTTCTAAGCTTCCAATTTATATTCTCTTTATTGTAGAGTAAAACTGTTCATCATTTTAATCAATAGCTTGTCGGCATAGAAAAACATTGTGATATATTTGTAAAAATCTATATCACCAACAAAAACAATTGCTGATTTACAGACAATATAATTTTGAAGCCGACGTAGTAAAATGTGGAACAAGCTAAGAAAACTTTTACCTTATATTTAAATGGGATGAAATTAAGAAAGAAAGAATATTAAGATAATTTCTTAATAATAATTATTAATTTTTTACCAATATTTGAAAATTTTCCTTTCCAAACAAACATAGCCATTCTGTAAAACTCGTGATTTGACAATCCCCGGGAACGACTTTCTCGCTCGCTATAGGACGATAAAATAAAAGGCATTTGAGAGCTCCATGTGCAACTTGCAACTTGCAACTTGTTCTTATTTGAATTCTTCTCTTTTAATTTCACGTTTCTTTATTTGAATATCACAGGAGATGTATAAGTAAAAAGGAAAAGTGGTGTAATTGGATTCAGCGATGCAGAGGAAGAATTTGATGGGCGTGTTCTCATTGTGTTAATTGATTGATGGTGAATAGAACGCGGACCACAATACTATTAGTCCTCATCACTGCGTCCTAACTATGCTAACCAAACAGCACGTAGTCTTAATCAAAGAGTTAGGAGACTTGACGGCCACGCGAAACATTAGACAAGGCAGCTTCTCAGAGAAAACCCTTCTTATTTTTAAATTATAATAAATGACCTATATTAAATGATACTTATTAAAAATAACTGTAAAAGCTGAAATTATTTAGAATGACTAGATATTAAAATAAAAAATTAAAATTACTAAATTGCCTCTTATCAAATCCCTGTATTTTCTCCTACATTCTATTTTTAAAATTAATATTTTATTTTAAAACTAATATAAATTTTATTTTCCACTAAAATTAAAATCGTCAAAATCACCTATATCCTTTTCAACTTTTATTTTCCACAAACATACGTGTAATATTATCCTCAATATATCATGTAATTATTAATATCAATATGTATCCATTTATATCATTTATTTTTTTTTCCTGATTTTATCGTCTGGTATAAAATAAACCCTATTCTCCATAATAAAAAATTAAGCACGTTTTATATATTATCATAACTAGTTGTGTAGGCTCAAATGATAAAAACAAAATATTATGTAAATTGTGTAAAAAATTGAAACATCATAATATTTTAATAACAATATCAATTTAAAATTTATAACATGTAACGATAAAATTATATAATTTTTATTTTCTATTAAAGTTTGTGTGGGTTTTAAGAATAAAACTATAAATTTTGATCTAATTAATCAACGTTTGTATTATTCTTCTGCAATAGATATATAAATATTGGGAGAAATTTTGTTTAATGTATTGAAATTTAAAAATTCATATTAATTTTAAAAATAGAATGTGAGAAAAAAATATAGAAGGTTAAGTAAAGGATAATTCAGTAATTTTAAATTTTTATTTTAATATTTAATCTTTCTAAATAATTATAATTTTTACGGTATTTCCCAATAAATATTATTTACTGTAGGTCATTATTTATTCTAATTCTCCCCCTTTTTTTATTAAGTACTTATGAGAAAACTGAGTTACACAAGTGAATTAATTTCATCGTCAATCCAAATCATACCATGGGGTCTTATCCAAAATTCCACCATATAATGGATGTTGTTGAATGAGCAACTAGATTTGTCGTGCTATGTTTTTTTTGGAAGAATGATTAATTAATTAATTACCTATGATTTGATAAATATGGTGTTGATAAACGCATGACAATTTCAAACCAAGGAGTGGACGATACGTAACTATCAGTTCATTCAGGCCAAGAAATATCAACACTGTGGTTAGGGTAATATCGTTTTAAAAACATTTAAATGCTTACTTTAATTAGTAATTATATAATCACCCACAACTAATTAGTAGCATGTGCCTAAATCATCTCTTAATTATATGGTAAAATTGAACAATTCTTAGCATGCACGCATTTGCTCTAAATTCCAAATTAAATGAATGAACTGACAATGACAAATCCCGTCCCCGTTCCGTTTTTCTTAATTCCCTTTTACCTCTCAACGTAATTAACCTAAATGAGATTTTCAAAGGGGAAAATTTTGGGTAGTATGCGTATCCTAAATAAAAATAATCCCACTAATTACTATACATATATAGGCCACATGCTCGCCATATATATATGTGTGTGTGTGTATCATCCACATAAAAAAACTGGTCAAAGGTTTGGTTTTTTGGGGTGTTGGAAATGCACATATTGAAGTCCTGTTGCAGTAGGAATGAGAGAACAAAGAGTCAAAGTCTACAGATTCAATGCGGGTAAGCGAAGTTAATATTTTCTTTGATTAGTAACGTGCATGTTAATTAACAACGTGGTGTCTTGTAATGATGCTCCAAAAAAATAATGATATAAATGTTCGAGGAAAAAAAGGTCCGCGAGTCAGATGATTCCGAAGAAATTTTACTTGTTATTCTTTAAAAGGAGATTACTAGAAGATAGAAAAAATACTCAATAAAAATTATTGAATAATAATATTTAACTGTTAGTGTCCATGATTGGCTCCTCTCTAAACTTACCTTTTTCCCATCAGTAAACAGCAAGGGAGACTATATAAAACAGGGTCATTGTCAACCATGGAAAATATCGTGACCTTGATTTAATATAATTATCCAACGTAATTTTTATATCTAAAAGTTGAGATTATTTATATTAATATCAGAATTTTTAAATAAATAAAAGTTTGATAAGAACTTAATGTTCTTACGAAAAATGCACGCCTACGAATCATGACAACAAGGGAAAACACTCATGTTGCGTTTTGATAGGAAGAAAAGTTGGAAGGAGAGAAAATGGAGGGAGAGAAGAAAAAATTGGAAAGGATATATTATTACCTATTCTGTTTGAACGGATAAGAGAAAGCAGGAATGAGAGAAAATAGGCAAACTCTCACACTCATGTAAAAATATATCATATTTAAAATCAAATTAAATATCACATATCAACATTACCATCATCAAACAATTTAAATCCAAATTATTTGATATATGTATATATATGCATGTTATATATTTTAAAACTATTTTTTTTGCCACAAAAAATGTAATTTATCAAGGGAAAATTAAAAAAGTGGATATGTTTTTGGAATTAAATATAATAAAAATAAATAATATTATCCAACATTATTAATAAATACTAAAAATATAATATAAAAGTAAAATACTCTGAGTAGAGTGTAAGGGCATAATTGAAAAATAAACTATTTCCTTTTTCTCCCCGTATATGGAAAGAAGAGTTATAGAAAAAATAGAGTGGGTCTTACATTGCATTCTCCCCCTAACTTTTCTTCCCTTATCTAAATTAAAGAAAACTTGCTTCCCTCCCTATTTTTCTCCTAGTTTTCTTTCCTCCCTCGTTTTCTCTGAATCCAAACAAGGGGTAAATTCTATTTTATCAATGGCAATATGTGGATCTTTTCTTCTCAGCTGTTTCAACTTGTATATAACACGAAGCATTAAAAATATTTTTCATGTCTTGTAATAGTGATACCTGTTATATTTAATTGTTAAAATCGATCACTGACATTGGATATTTTTAGATGCATCATATGTCGTTTTTAAAGACAAATGTTTTGGGTCACATAAAGTATAATACATTAACAACCCAGCTTGGTCATATGAATCTCTTCTAATCAGCTACAGTGAGATAATTATAAATAATATTAATGCCATGCTTGGACTAGAATAATACAGATTGAAAATAAGAACAAAAGATCCGGAAATTAGAAGACTTGATAAGGGAACAAGCACAGCGCATGGTTTAATTTGAAAAGAAAGGAAAGAAATTTAAAACTAGTGACAGTAAAGAGACTATGTTAAAATAAAAAGGTGGGTGGGGAAGTTATTGCTGAACTGGCTTGCATTAGAGATGCTAGTTTTGATCATTAAAACTTTTCTATTTTATTGACAAATGCTAATTAAAATGGACAGTTTTTCTAAGAACCAATCTTCCTCATGTCAGAGTCCAAGAAAATCATAGCCATTATGAGTAAATATCTCCCCCCCCCCCCACATCTTCCTCGGTCTGTATTCATCCAATATGGACGCTTGAACTTAAGTCTCCTTTTGTTTCTTTGCCAGTGAATGGCATAGATTCTTTGTGAATTCACAAGTTGAGGATTTGGAACGCGACCCATGAATAACCATTTATGGTCAAATGATTCTCCGAAAACATGTTATCACATCATATGATGGATAAAATGAATACATCAGGAATATGTCCGCATTCAATGCAATTGATATACATGTACCGTGGCAACAATATATCAAATTCAAAACCCACTGTTCGGCATGGAATACTGGTTATAGGATAGAAAGATCGTTGGAAACGCGAGAAAATATATGGAAGAGATTAATAGGTGATAATGACGTTTAAATTTAACTCTATATATTTAGATGGGAATAAAACTGTTGAGGAAATAATATTAGGAGGGAAAATTTTTAAAAATAATAAATATTTTACTATTTTTAAATATTTTTATTCCTAATATTTTCTTCCTATATTTTTTTTTTATTTTTTCCCCATCTAAATATAGGGTGAAGGACTTTTAATCAAGAGTGTGGTGTCAAAACTAATAATATATTTTTAAACTCTGTGAATTTTCAAAGCCCATTATAAAATCTATAAAAGAAAAAAAAAACCTTCCATTATCTGAGACTTCCAGAACTCTCCCGTTAATGTCAAACTTCGTTAATCTCGCGGGGGGAGTTTTTTTTTTTTCCTTGGTGTTTTTCTGGGGGGATGGGACGTTGGGTCTTGGTCAATGTTCAGTAATTTAATTGATTTGATAATGGCATTTTTGTTTTCTGGTGGAAATGAATATGAAATGACGGTCGAGACGAGGGGCCATCGTAGGGAAAGGTTGGAAGAAAGAAGGAGAAAGAGAGAGAAGGAGGTCAACAGAAGCTTGACGTTATTCCATTTCCATTATTATTATAAGCCACACAACTCATCCCCTGATAACGTGTGCTTTTTGCCTTTATGGCCTTTTAACACCACCCCGTTCCCTGTTCTACTATTCACTCTAACTAAACACCACATCTTTTTTCCACAACACGCACATGTATCTAGTACAGTTCAACGTTAACTACTTTGAGAAAGTTGACTTTCTTTCTTTTTAATCCATATAATTATAACTTGACATAACTTAATACTTATAATTTTAATTTAGTTAAAATTTAATTATTAAATTTTGATTAGATATAACTTAATTTATATAATTTAATTATTTAAAATATTAATCTATATTTTTTAAAAAATAAAATTATATATTTAACAAAATTAAAGGACTAAAATATAAAATATTTAAAATTATAAAGATTAAGTTGAAGTGAATTAATATTCAAGAACCGAGTTATAACTGAGTAAACAAATATACGGACTACAAAGTTAATTTTCTCAATTATTATCAATGTGTGCACAATAATTAACAATAAAAAATGCAATAATAATGTTTTGTATATTTTAATGAATTGTCTTAAATTCAGGAAACTTTTCCACGGGACCTGTCAATTTTGATAAAATTTTTAGTTTAGGGCAAAATTTGTATTAAAAAAACATTTTAGACGATGATTGCAGCAAGGAGTAATATCTTGACAATTAAACATGAAACAAATATAAAACGGGATTATGTTAATTGGCTTATCCGTATGTCTATTATTGCCAAACGAAATGTGCTATTCTACTTTTTCTTGTTATGGTGCAAATAATAGAAAATGTAAACAATACGACTGGAATAGGAAAAAGGAGCCCATGGCAAAACTGGAGGAAGAATATATTAATAGATGATCCATAAACTCAATGTCTTAAACATTTCAATGAGATCAATTTAGTTCTTATAAATCTATGATCCCCCAATTTAATTTCTTTGTTAAGATTTTTTTTTTTGATAAATAAATTTGTGTAAAGGGGTTGGGCTCACCCACGATCTAAGGGCATCGAGAAATCTCTCTTCTTACTAGGCGATACTATTATCGGGCAGAGCGAGCTGTTTATTACCCTCAAATATAAACTTAGACACCTAGGAGCTATAATGCCTCTTTAAATGTTGCGACTGAAACTACAATAAAGTGATACTCTTTAAAAATTAAATACATTCTAAATAGTCACATGTCTCATCTTTTTACTAATTAAACCCACACACACTGGCTTCTTTGTTAAGATTTAAATCTGGTGTTTTCCAAAACTTTATAGCAAATTGCACAGTTTGCCGCACTTTTCATAATTTATTGCATCTATGGGACAGCTGGACAGCCCAGCACTGGGCCCAAAATGAATTCATAATAAAAGGCCATGTAACTGAAGCCCATCTTGGAGCCCAACAGGCCGGGAATTATGGGTAAACATGTCCTTTTAACACAAACACCGACAAAAAGATATTTAGACCTTCGCCTGGCCTGCGTTTCCCCTGGTTAGCTAGGGTTTCATAGATGATTTATGAATTTCTGTTGGGAAGGGACACTGCATAATCATAGCACTTGAAATCGCCTTCCTTATCAATAATGGAAGCGTTTTGAGTCATGGCCGTGAGATATCAATATCCCTTCGGTTTGGAGGTCTCTTTTTAGGGCTTCCCTTCTGGATCCTCCTTTCCCTTACCCGATTCATTCTTTGGAGGCTTATGTTTTTGTTTGTTTTTTTTGGACCTTTGGGTCTGGGGCTTTTTAGTTTTTTCCTGTTTATTGAACTCAATGCTTGAATTGCTTCAAGTAAGGTCATATACGTAGATTCGATACATGGGGGTTCAGTTCCTTACGTGTTTCTATTGATGTCTCAATTTCAGTTGGGAAATTTGGCCGAAAAGAATATATCAGGTAGGAAACAGATCCGCCATTTCTCTGTCTTGCGTTCTCTTTTGTTTGTTCAGCAAGGATGATGAATCAATTAGATGCGTGAAAGGAAAGTTCCTTTCTGAACTCAACAATTGAGGCATTTTAATATCCCTGACTTGCTGATACTCTGTTTCCTGGCTTGGATGTACTACGATTTTCGTAATAGTTTGAGAACTCCGACGCTGTACTCGACCTTTTCCACTAAAACTTATCTCTTTGCCGCCGTATTTTCTTTCAAACAAAATTTCTCTTTTTCAAGTTTGCGATGTCTTTGAAGACTTGGTCATAGTGTCGTCTCTTCGTAGTTGGACGTGATAATCCCTGCCTTATCATGATCCCTATCTTATCATAACTCTTGGCACCCTGTGCCAGAAGGCCTTTTACAGATCTTCCAATAGAATACGGAATTTTTCTTTGATATGCTGGGGAGATATAGCTGAATGGCATTGTTGTCTAGGGGTGTTCACGGGACGGGCCGGGACAACCCGTCCCGTGTCCCGTCCCGATACAGTACACGGGACGCAAAATGCGTCCCGTGTACCGTCCCGAATTTGTCCCGGTCCCAACGGGACCGGGACGGGACGAGACGGACCTGAAATTATTTTTTTTTTAAATATATTATAATAAAATCATCTCAATAAATTATTCCATATAAAATGCCCCAGCAACTTACTCGAAATACCAACATTTCTCCTTGATATAATATAATAACTTACCCATATAAGGGGAAAAAAAGTAATAGTAAAAAAGAATAGAAATATCAATATAAAAATATCTGTATAAGAATAAAAATATCTATATAAGAGTGGGAAAGATAGGATAATGTAAATTTTTTTTTAAAAAAAAAATCGGGACGGGACGGGCCGAAACCCGTCCCGTCCCGAATACCAATCTTGTCCCGTCCCGGGACGGACCCGTCCCGGTCCATTTCGGGACGGGACGGACTCGTCCCGAAATCCCCGGGACCGGGTCGGGACACCCGGGACAGGACAAGGTTGGACACCCCTATTGTTGTCCCTTTGGAAAGTCATATAAAGGGTAAAATTAAACGAAAACGGCGACTTAACGCATGCTCTACCATTGAGCGGGTAACTTCACCTTAATCATGCTACCCAACATTTTACTTGCGGCCATGGACCAACCGATTTAATTTGGGAGTAAAGAGATGGAAAGAAAGAAGTGTTTTAGTAAATGCCAAAGCTGACCTCTTAATCATTATGTATTTGTTGGCTGATAGCGTGTTAAATATGATATACGGGATTCTAAGGTTATTTATTTGTAAGGTCTGTCATTTTCGACCAATGACGTGCTCCTATCGCCTTCCTCCGAACTAATCTTGCGATACTTTATGGGTTTGGCCCTCAAATTTGACTTAAAAATAGTTAATGTAGATCCCCACTATGGATATGCCAGGTGTCTCGAATGATTGAACCACGCCCCAGAGAAATATAACGTTTGTTAGACTGGATATAGTTTAATGGTCACTAACAACATAATAATATAAGCGCCATGAAATGGATCACCAACAGCGGAAAATCGTAAAGAAATGCAATCAGTGGTATGATTATCATCAATATATTGCTAATATAATAATTTGTGACCCCATCTTCATCATCAAACACGGAACAGCAACACGAAAACGGACACCAATGTTACCTACTCTCTTGTCTTAGTATTCAATTATTGTCCTGCTCTTGTAAGTGTAAAGGAAATTAAAAGCAGTTACTTACCAAAGTCACCAGTCAGCTGCATTTAGCTTTTCATTGTTCATCATACTAACAACGTAAGGCTAGAAGCAACGAGCTTGAAACTTAGCCATATAAAGGATTTTGAATCCGAATCTTTGGCCATAACAAAGCGATAAATGAAAGAATTCAATCTCCAGCGAATGAGGAATCTTTTGTCCCACAGGAACAAGACAAAAACAGAGTTCAAGCGTTTCAGGGTTGGGAATGAGGATGAAGTACAATTAAAAATAGTGGCAGCCAGTTGAAGAGTTATCAACAGCTTGATCCCAGAATTCTAATTCTAATCGTAATCGTAAATAATCTTAAAAAGGTCACCTACATTTCCAATTATAAAAATCCCATGCAGCCCAGAGTTCAAGACAGCGACATTTAAACTCCTAACAACCAAGTTAACTCGGGAGGCTACAACATATTCATCCTTGTCACTCTCCTTGGTGAATCGATCAAAATTGACCTTTCTCTAAAAGAATTGTTGTTCGTTTTAAGGGAACCAACAACACAAATCAATCAAGAAAACCTGTTTTGCGCCATATAGCATTCCGCACCTGTCTAAGATCCCTCCCTTTGAGGGTTCTTCCAATCCCTTCCAGCACCGAAGAAGTGGTCTTAGGCGACACCCCAGAACCCCTGGCGACAATTTCGTGGGGCGGCAACATCTCATCATCGTCTTCAATATCGTCGTCCACTAAAGCCAGCTCGTCGTTCCTCCTCCTGGGCATAGCTCTAGACGACAGAATCGGGACTTTCACCGGAGCCGATTGCTGAAATTTCCTAGACGGAAGGGACTGCGAGAAGTATTCTCTGTCCTGAGGGTTCTGACCCGGCGGTCTAGGTATCGAGGGAACCATCCTCGAAGACGTCGACGGGATAGTGGGCTTTCGACACAATATGGGCTGATCGCCGGAACGGAAAGCAGGTTCCGATAGCACAGCGAGGATGCCGGAGTTCTGGGGGCAAGGGAGGCTCGGCTGGTTGTTGTTAGCGGGCGACGGGGGTTGATGAAGGCGTGGATTATCTGTTTCAGGGACATCGCCAGACCAAAAAAACTCAGCTTCATTGAGCTCATCGCCAGCGCTGGCGACGGAGGGTGGAGAGAAGGTGAAAATCCCGAGTAAACGGTCGGAGGAGGAAGACGATCGGCGATGGCGAGATGCAGTGGGGTCCATTTGAGTGGGTGGCTAAAAAAGCTCAGAAATTGAGAGAGCCGAAGGAGGAGAGTGAGTGAGTAAGAAGAAAGAATAAGGAGGAGTGATGTGGCCGAGGACTAACAGGGGGATTTAGGAAGAACAGAGATAGGGGAGGATAGTTGAAATTTTATTTTATATCTAAGAAAACATAAAACCTTTAATATAGTTTATATGAGTTTTTAATTTTTTTAAATAAAATATTATTTTTTTAAATAAAATAAATTATAAATTATTAACTTAATTATTATATTTTAATTAGACATTTAGATAAAGGGTCGCACTCATTCTTGACGTGGCCGAAGCATTGGTATTGTTTCCTTTGCAGGCGGGTTCCATCGTTCGTGGCCTAAAATCATAGCATTTGAATTTTTAACATAATGCCGAATGGTGGATACATTAAATCATTTGTCCATGTTGGCTGTGTGAGATGGTGAGATATGCAGTATCTTTCGTGGAAGACAAAACTTTAGACGCATGAAACTTCCTCATGTTTCTTTAGGATCATTTTTCCCATGTTAATCTTTCAACGAAAGGAGATGACGAATTTTCTTCTCCCCACCAGTTATGTAAAGTTTATGCGGTACAGATTTTTTTTAAACTGGGGTATATCATGAATTATGAATATAAACTGGGGTTGGTTCTGGTGTTAATCATTATGGATAGATAGGCTGACGTGTTTGAGGCCTATACATTAATTAATTACATGTCACTCTATTAATAAGAGATGAGCTTATATTTTATAGTAATATAAATTCGATTTTTTTTATAATTATAAAAAAATTATAAATAATTTTATAATTTTTTTATAAATATTTTTTAAATTATAAAATCTATGTATTAACTTTGATAAAGATTAGTATTAAATTTATTTAAATTTTGTTATATTAAAAATAAATTATGTACCACTCCGCTGGTGCAAGCCGAGGTATGGCTTGTTGGTGTTTCCACGTCTTTTCACCTCAACACCGGGGCCCGACCTACAAGAAGAGCCTGTCCCCAATATTTTCCTTTTTATACATAAATTAATATAGCATTCATATTATTTGGATTCCTGTTGCTTTGTTATGATTTGTAGGCCTAGCTATCCGTTTTTGTTTTGTTTTGAAATATGATTCGGATCCTGATGCCCTGTTAGAATATTTGCTTACTAAAAAATTCTTACCTCGTTGTCGCAACAACTTTTATGTACTCGCTACTAAACATCGCCAAAAAGAAAAAAATTGCTTTTTTTTGTTTGGATTTTTTTTTTAATTTTTTTAGCATACCTTTTAATTATGAAAATTATAATATGATCCAACATAGTTTTATTTATCATCAAATTACTTTTATTATTGTAATAGTCACTTGGTGGAGTAATCATACTCAGGCCCTCCAAGAAGTTAATGTATAATTTGCTCAGCCAATTCTCTATATAGACGTTGGTAGTAGTGAAAGAAGTTGTAGCTACCTAAGTACACAGGGTATATTGTTTAAGTATATATGTAAATATAAAAAATATTTTTAAAAATAATTAATTACAATTAAATTTGATAATATTTAAATTTTACTTAGATTGACATATAAAAATGCTATATTAATCACATATAGATATGGGTGTAAATAGACCAAATCTTTAATAGGGATCTTGTCCTCGTTAGAGTCCAATAAAACTTAGTTTATTTAGCAAATATATCAAATTTATGCTTATTTAAAAGCTTGGGTTAAATAGGTTGAGTTTTTTCTTCTAAGTATATTGATGCTATAAATATATTCAAAAACTATTTAGAGTTTTCTATTTATAAACATGTATGTTTTAAAATTTTATAAAATCTTACATTTTGTAGGTTTTTATATATTCAAAATTTACTTATGACATTCAAAACTTTAAATATGAAGCATTTTTAAAAGCCTATACTATAAGTATCCTCTAGAAATACTTTAGGTCATTTTAAATGCTCAAGCCTAAATTTAAAAAATAATAATGTATACAGGTTCGGCCATAAATTTGGGCTTTAGATTCTAATTACACACTAAAACTAGCCTAACTAAAGCTTAATCTGACTTGACTTATTTTCATCCCTTATAGATAAATTTTTACTAATTATACTAATTTTAATGCTAAAAATATAAGTGCTCTTGTTTAAAATAGTTTACATTGCGAAAGGTATTTTTAATCTGCTAACATAAAGGATTATCATTGTAAGGGTTAAAAAGATTAATAACATATTTGTTTAAATTTTACCTAAGGATAACAGGGATAATTATTTAGAGGTTCGCGATAATAACTAACACAAATAATAACTGGGGTATATACAATGATAACTTAAAGTAATATAAATAACAATTGAAAACACACGATAACAATCTCCAATTGTTAATTGTGTCATTTCATGTTGTTGTTGTAATTTTTTTATTATTATTTATGCTATTTTAAGTTATTATTATCTGTTTCTCTGTTATCATTTATATTATTTTAAACTATTATCGGATGTTTAAAAACTTATCATTTATTTATAAGAGTAGCTTAATAATTATAAAAGATAAATTTATTACCTTCAATTTTTTTAGGGCTATTTACTTATTTCACGAAATTTTGTTATAATAAATTTTCTCACACGGACCTTTGAATAATTCTTCCATTTTTACCTACTTGATCATAGCAATAGTCAATATCCATACGATAACGATAACAAAGACCGATAGAAGAGGAAACAAAGAAATATCAATTAGAGTTATTTCGAGTGGTAAACAGTTTGGTATCGTTTAAGCGAGGTTTTAAGTTTGAGCTTTGACGTATGCAGAAAATTTTTGTTAGGAAACTCACTTATCATAGTCAGATATGCGATGCAGGTCAGATTTGGATGTAGTCAGAATAAAACTCTGGTGAATCGGGTAAAAAAAAAATAGCATTTCCCCTGTTGAACTACTTTACAGCCATCTTACAACGCGGCCTCTATTCAGCTTTCATCCGCCGTGAGACACAAAGGCCATTTTTCTCTATTAAATAGCCCAACAGAAATCAACGGGGTTGGTCCGAGTGGTAAGCGGCTCGGTATCGTTTAAGCGAGGTCTCGAGTTCGAGGCTTGGCGTACGTAAAAAATCCCCATTGGGAGACTCACCCACCATAGCCAGGTACACGATGCGGGTCGAATCCGAATATAGTCAGGATAAAACTCATATAAACCGGGTGAGCAACAAAAAAAAATAGCCCAACAGAGAATACTCGTTTCAAAGAGTGTTCCCATGCAAATCTAATATTTCCTTACGATATTGGTATCGCCATGCCCAGTCCGATATTGGTATTATTTAGGAAGAAAAGAGATTTCATCCTACCCTTAAATCGTGGGTGAGCCCTATTCTTTTTTAAAATTTTTTGTATAAAAAAAAATATTTCCTTACGATACGATGTTAATTATATATTGATTTTATCTTATATCCATGTTTCCATATTTGAGAATTATAGTATCAATGGTCATTCTTAGAAGTAATTGTATTATATCATATTCTATATGATGAAAACAAAAGCTACAGTGATACTAATTGCATGAATTTGTAAATCCGTTCTTATTTCTTGCCATTTTTGTGAATTTATTTTGGCAATTCAGTAAATATATTTACTGGAGGCAGAGAAGCTGAGTTTGCGAAGCTGGGTTTAAACTCTTACCCTAATATCTAAACACAACATCCAGATCATAATTTCCATCCTCCTGCCTGTTTAAAAAAATTCTACATTATAGTTTTAGAATTTTTTTTAGACAAAATTTTTGATTTTTTCTTTTAAATAAATAGTCATACTTATCAAAAAAATTTCGGAATAAACTATGGTTTAAAACGATAGTTTCAAATAAACCTGTAATAGTAGCTTTTAAAACAGTAAAATGATTTATGAATTACTCAATTATTATTTTATTTTTATTTTTTTTACACATTATTTCCTCTCTCCTATATCTTCTCCACCCTCTCTCCTCCCTCATATCTCTTATTTATTTACTATTTCCCACCATCTCTCATCTCTTTAATAAAAGTATAAAACTATACACTTTATAATAATTTTTCAATTATAAAAGTTCTTTTGGTAATAATTATCCAAACATTCATTTATCTATAATCATTTTTTTTTATAAACTCTTCTTTAAAAGCCCTTTTCTAAAAGCTATCCAAAACCTCTTTTTCAAAAGTTACTCAAAAGCTTTTTTTTTCATAAACCCTTTTCTAAAAATCTATCTAAACACACATTTAATTTAAACTTTTACCCTATCTTTAAATTATGAGTAAGCCTAATTCTTTTTTAAAATTTTTTTGTAATAAAAAAAAGTATGGATGGGTTTGAGTTGTTAGCATATAATTATTACTATTTAAATTTATTAATAATAATCAAATAAAAAATAATAATTATTTTTTTAAAAATCTATATTATATTAATTAATTTTATAATTTAATTAAATTAATTAAATAAATTATATATTAATAATAAAAAGAGTATTATTTTTAACACTAAAGAGTGTTTTTTAACACGATCTCTACTGCATCTTAAACGCAGTTCTGTTTATAAAGCAACCAACTAATTAGCATAAGAATTCTCAACAATTAGACGCAGTTCTGTTTACTTTGTTGCAGTGAAATTGTGTGAGATTTGCGTGATTATAAGATAAGTTACATTATTCACAAACTGAGAACATACCTGTTATACTATATATTGACAATATTTGAAAATGTACGTACTTAGTATTTATTTAAGTAATCTGAATAAAATAAATTTGGATAAATGAATTCTTAAAATAAATAAACTCGATGAACATTTCTTTATGTAGATTTTATATTTATAAAACCGGTTTTTTTCCTTATGTTTTTCTCCCAATTTCATTTTATTCTAGCGGCGAATTCGTTGTGACAACAGATAACTGATCGCCCCGGCGTTGGTATTTCCGGAACAGTAAAACCAGGAAGAAAAACAAATTGCGGTGATACTTCGCGGTTGCTGCAAACAATAATTAATATCTCGTTGATCGATAGACTCGTCTCCCCAAACTCACCGCTCAACTCTGGAGCGTTCTTCCCGTCATCCACCGCAGCTGACTCACACACCTCCCGTCCTAATTCGCCCCCTGAAGAATCTAGAGTTCGCTGCGAGCCTCTTCAACCAAGACTACCATGAATCCCACGGTAATTACTCTTTTGCCACTGCATGTCTTCAAGATACAATCTCTGTTTTTTCCTCAAATTTCTCCCTTCTGATGGAACAGAACGCAAGTATCCCCGGGTCGATGCAGAGCCCTAGATCTCAGTCTTCGCAGCCCTTCCTATCTGTCTCAGTCACCGATCCGGTAAAGCTTGGCAATGGCGTCCAAGCCTATATCTCCTACCGTGTAATCACCCAAGTAATTCTCTACTTTTTCTTGTTTTCTTTCCCCTATCTGCAACCCCTTTTTCAGTAGTTGGAAATTTCCCATTTAATTTAAGTCCGACTTTCTGTGAACTTCGATTTGACTGTTTATATTTGACTATGGGCGGTGCTGCATTTAGTGAATTGCATTTCATTTCCGCACTAGTATGAAGGATAAAATTTAATGAAGTTCCCCCATCTTCAACTTGGTTATTGGATTAAAAATCTATCTATAAATTATACAATACTGCGCATATATAATTATACACGTGGTTATATATATTTAAGTATATGTGTAAAGAAACTGTGGTCTATTTTTAAGAATGACGTGACGAGGGAGTTCAGTTTGTGGTGTTGAATGACATTAATCAGGATACACTGGGATTTTAAGGAGTTGCAAACTTTTGTATAACGACTTGCACCAAGAACACAGTAAAATATTTAAACCATTAGCTAGAGATTATAGCCTGGAATAGTTGATTGGAGCTTTATGGCGCTTTCTACCTGCATTAACCTTCCCATCGCTGTTTGTTATAGCCAGGTAAATAGATAGACAGTAACAGAGATAGAACAATAGAGACCAACACGGGGATGATATGCTTTTTGCCCCTCTATTCTGCTGTTAATAAAGTATAGACCTCACACATATGCGTAGATTTTTGTTAAGAACCAGCATGCATGTGTAAATTTTAGTTAAGAATGGAATTCCGTTGACTTTTGATGGAGACAGGGCAAAATGGAGGTTTAAAACATAGGAAATTAACTATAACATATTTTTGAGATCTTCTTTGCCATGGAATGGAATTGACATTCTCATGTATAGATGTACCCTAAAACACCATATGAATATGATTTTTCTTACACTTAAAGTATACAATTGTAGATGCTCTACATGCAGTCTTCTATTGTCAATGCAAAGATATTCACTCTCATCATTTGTGAGCATTGGCTTTTTCCCCATCGATTTCATTGGAAAGATCCTACCATTTCATTCTCATGCTAATTGAAATTTATTTTGGCAGACAAATTTTCCTGACTATCAGGGACCTGAGAAGATTGTCATCCGACGCTACAGTGACTTTGTTTGGCTGCATGATCGTCTTTTTGAAAAGTACAAAGGCATATTCATTCCGCCTCTTCCAGAGAAAAGTGCTGTAGGTAACATCTTTTGGCAGGACTCTCTTTTATGTGCTTAATAATAGTCAATTCTAGAAGTTGCTATTAGAATGTGTGGTAATGCTACTTTGGCACTCAGCACCCGTTTTTACATGCTTTTATTTTCTTTTTATGTCATTTGTCAGAGATTATGCTGGTCTCTTATATGTTAATGAAAATATGAAATTATCATGATTGAAGTGAACTGCCATATATTTTCTCATTCTGCTGCTTGAGAGGTGAAAAAGTTCTTTAATACTTAAATTAACTATGTATGTAGCCTGTGATATGTTTCTCTTATTGTCATTTTTCCACTGCAGAAATTCAAATTTCTGAAGGTTCTCATCCAGGCTAGCCTGGAAGTAGTGTCTTATTTCCAGTGTTTGATACCTGTATTCCAATAAGTTTTGATTTCTTCTCTTCAAAACTTTTAAAACCTGCTATATTTTTTACATACTATGCTATGTAATAAATAAATGAAGGGAAAGTTAGTTAAAGGGTCGAAGGTAGTTAGGTTAGCTAATTGGGTATTAGGGATTATGGTCTATAAAAGGGCACAAGAGGGTTATTGTAATCTGGTCTTTGAATAATAAGAATTGAGCCTTTTCTCTCTACCTCCCCTTCTCTCGACCCCCCCCATGTTTCTCTTTCTTTCTCCCTCTCTCCCTCTTTCCCTCTCTTCCTTATCTTTTCTACGCAACATACTGTGACCAGACATTTATATGGCATGTCCTGATGTACATTTGGCATGATTATTTAATGAACAGAAGGGCATCACCATTGATAATGTGTAATCAATGCTTAAGAATCCTGTAGAAGCATTGCGCTACGCCTAAAAAGTTATTTGATGAAGATGTTGATACTCTAAAGCAATCCAAAATTACCTTTTTACCCTTATATGTGTTTCACTCTTGCAGAGAAATTCCGTTTTAGTGCTGAATTTATTGAGATGAGGCGTCAGGGGTTGGATATATTTATAAACAGGATTGCATCACATCATGAGCTTCAACAAAGTGAAGATCTGAGGACCTTTTTGCAGGCAGATGAAGAGGTGATTCCTCTTAGTAGTAAAATTTGTTCCTCTGCTGCAACTGTAGATGTTTTAGATGAGATCTGGGGAAGGGCCGGCTTGGCTCAGCGGTAAGCTCGCTTGCCGTGGGGTCTGAGGTCGCGGGTTCGAACCAGCCTCCCTGCAAAGCAGGGGTAAGGCTGCTTAGATTATTCCCTTCCCCAGCACCCCCACCAAGTGGGGACTCGAACTGGGTTGGCCCTTTTTATCTAGCGCAAAGTTTGCCTCTTTACTTCTGCCACTGGCTCATTTTTAATGCCCTGTTTTTTTCAATATAAATATTAGAATAAAATAAATTGTTTATTTTGAAGATTGGTTTCTTGGATGACTAGCAAATAGTTGATGTGATGATTAAATTTTCTTTAGCACATAATTATTTTTATGTAAAAATTGAATCATGCAATCATCTCAATTATCCCAATAATACCTAACTACCTCTTATTTCACATGTTGGAAAACGAGTTATTGGAATCTCCTGAATATCTCTCCTTTTCTTGTGTGTGAAGATATTCTTTTGAGACTGTAAATTTCTAGTTTGGCTATTTTTGTCAATTTAAGTGGAAAAGAAAATCTACATTTTGATTTCTTTATGGTATCTATGCAGGCAATGGAGAGATTTAGGGCCCAGGAGAGTGGCATATTCAAGAAGAAGCCATCTGATTTAATGCAGATTTTTAAGGTAACTTGTACTCTTAGTATCATGAAACTTTTTCTAATAAGGTTTCAATATTTTAAAAGGAGTCAAGTTTTGAGTTACACTAATTCTGTCTGGAATAGAACAGCACTCACTGTCTTTTCCCCTTCCCGTTACTAGCTGAGAACAAGCACACGGAATGTGTATGAATTGGGAGGTGGAAGAAAAGTTAGTTGGGGTGGGGAGGGGGAGATAATGGTAGTTTGTCTGACTCTAATACTTCTGAACTTTTCAAAAGAAAATTATTTGATAAAGTTTTTTATACAAATAAGAAGTAAGTCTGCAGGAAAAAGTATTGATACACAAAAGTATCAAAGAAAGTTGCTGAAGTTTCTTTTGTTAGTAGTAGTATAGGGGAAGGAAGTTGGCTTAACTCAACTCAACTATTCATTGATGCATGGCATTTCATGAATACGTCTAGAGTAGAACAGTGAACTGGGTTTGAGGCAACACCGAGATCTACTCTCTGTAATTGTATTTTGCTACAGTTGTGCTATTTTACTCTGGTATTTAGCACTTGGGTTATCATACATGGAATGTTACCCAGCAATAGATTGCCATTCCCCTGTCTGAGACAACTGCTTTTGCTTACCTGTCTGGCAATCTGGTTGAGTGTGCTGTCTGAGTGTAAGTCTTGGTATCTTAATTCATTTGTTATTGTTTGCAAATACCGACAGGATGTGCAGTCTAAAGTGAGTGACGTTGTCCTTGGGAAAGAGAAGCCAGTGGAAGAATCAACTCCTGAATATGAAAAGATGAAACACTACATTTTTGAGCTTGAAAACCACTTGGCTGAAGCTCAAAAACATGCATATCGACTTGTGAAGAGGCACAGAGGTAAGGTTTAGTTTGGTATATGTTGTCCTTCCCATTTTGCCCTTCAGTGAATTAATTTCACTTTCTATCCTCCCTTGTGACATGACCTATGCATAATGCAATTCTTACCATCTTACTTTGATGGCTCTGGCAGAGTTGGGGCAATCACTTTCAGATTTTGGGAAAGCAGTGAAACTTCTTGGTGATTGTGAAGGAAATGCTCTTGGAAAGGCATTCTCTGAACTTGGGGCAAAGTCTGAGACTTTATCAATCAAGCTGCAAAAGGAGGTAAGCTTCCTATTGTTTATTTTTGTGGCTTTCCGTATAGGCACAGTCACATGCTTGCATTATTGATGAAAACTACAAACCGTGATATGCTTTTCTGGCAAGCAGGCATATCAGATCCTGATGGATTTTGAAGAACCACTGAAAGATTATGTCCGTGCTGTGCAATCTATCAAGGTTAGTCTGGTTTGTTTCTCTTTCATTAATTAGTAAGTCAGCCATCAACATGACTGAATGTTCTGTTTGTTTTCTTTTATAGTTATGTAAGTCCCTACTGCCTCATGGAAATAATTAAAAGAAGAAAAGAGAAACCAAGATATTTATCCACTTTTTGTCTATTCTGAAACAGGCAACAATAGCAGAGAGAGCGAATGCCTTCAGGAGACAATGTGAGCTAGCTGAAACTATGAAGTTGAAGGAGATTAATCTGTATGTTCCTGAGTCTCTGGTTCCGTTGTTCACCTAATTTAGTATGGCCAAATATAGTGCGCTTTTAATGTTTTTTTTGGGCTGAGGTGTCACTGAATACTATTATTGTTGCACAGTCCCCCCCACAAACTTGTGTCCCCATTATTTTCTTTACAAATGCAAAGTTGGAGTTTCCCATTTGGTCGGGGGACTAGAACGTACCGAATATTCTGATCCATTATTATTTATATCTGGTGGAATGCAGTGACAAACTCACGCTGACACGATCTGATAAAGTGGCAGAAGCACAACATGAATATAACGAGGCAAGTTTTTATATTATTGTCATCCATTTTCCAATAAGCAATTATATACCTATCGGCTTGCTTGATAGTGACATTTGGATTTGTGGTGCAGTTGAAGGTAGAGAGTGAACAAGCAGCAAAGACATTTGAAACAATTGTTAGATTCATGAACGAGGAGATGGTGCGTTTTCAGGAACAGAAAACTAAAGATATGGGAATTGCTTTTCATGAATTTGCTAAAGGTCAGGCACGCCTTGCAAATGGTATTGCTGATGCATGGAGAAGTTTGCTTCCAAAACTGGAAGCGTGATAATTTGCCAATGAACCCTCCAAAGCTGGGGCGCAGGACACCTCACAGGTGCTTAAAGGGTTTGAAAGTCGCAGAGACAGCTCGTGCAAATCTTGCTTTTTGGGGCCATGGCAGAACTGCGCTATATTTTGGCTTTTGAGAGTTATCTCGGCTGTTTTATCTGTACAAGTTACGCTTCGTGTCTGGGATGTGATTGTCTTTCCACTTTTGTACAAATTTCAAACTAAAGCTAAGAACATCATCATCTTTAGAAGTAAAGCCCCGCTTCAATTGGTTGTTCCAGTCAAGCGAAATAATAATATCTCTACAAAGCAGACCCTTCACGAGTTCTGCTAATGTTTAGTGAGAGTATATCGAGCTGGTTGGGACATCAAGCTTATCCAAGTAATATTTTTAAAATTACAAGAGATACTTTTGTGGGGTAAAAATAATGAGGCAGTGGTCCAGTGGAAACATAGTAAAAAGACAAATATAGTCCTGACATTAAAAAAGAAGAAGAAAAATTAAAAGGTTTTATATAATGTAAGGGAAGGCACATTGGTTGATGTATTTTTTCCCACCTGTTTATGGGGAATTTCTAACAAAGGCGCGATAGCAAAGATATTTAGCGAAAAATAAATCCATTCAAAGAACTCCTTTTAACATGTGTAAAAAAAAAAAAAAATGTCCCAGACATCTTATAACTAGAAACCTGGAGGGAGTAATTTTCTAAAAATTAAAGAAAGAAGATGAAGCTAATGTAGTTATCTACTGTTCCATGTCACAATAAGATTCAGATTGACGGTGAGCGATGCTAATTTGCTGTGCTATCTCGTGGGCCATTATCTGGAGCCTTCCCTACCTCAAACTTGGAATCTGATTCCCGATATTCCAACACCACTGGATCGGACATGCTCCCTCCTCACTTGGCACCATTACACCGATAACTCACTGCGTAGTACGCGAAGGCGGGAACGCCATGGCACTTTCTTTAAGGCAATTTCTGTACTTCACGCGGTTCAATCCCCATGTTTCGTTCTCTTCCACTTCCCTCGTCTCCCCGATGCCTAATTGCCACAACCCCCTCTCTTTCTCCCTGCGCAACCGCAATCAAACGGCAATTGCATTGCCGGTCGTCAAGGCCTCTGCCGGTAATGGCAGCCCCACCGACGATGACGACGATGGAGTCTCTCTCGGGACAATGGTTTTGCCTCCGGACACTGACCTTAAAAGATTCGAATCCTTGCTTTTTCAGGTGTGCCTGCCATTTCTATTTGTCTATCACCTCTACTACTCTCTCCTCACTGATTTTCTGTAATGGTAGTATCAGAAATGTGAACCATGGATTAGGCCAAGACTATGAAACACTGTCCGACCAAAGATAGCCAAATATAATTGTTTCAATTCTTACGGAGCATTTTAAACATTAATTATAACTCAAATTTTTTTATGTGATAAATGGATTTTCAGGATCTTTTTGTTATTATTATCTTGATTCTCAATGAACACAAACAAGCTTATTTTTAGTTACGAGGGAATCTTGTTGGCCCAAAGAGTTACTACTACTACTACGACCACCACCACCGATACCAATCTTTCAACTCTCAGTCATCTCTTATTTATATGGTCTATGGTGATTCATTGTAATGGGTATGCCCATTTACCCCGTATCAATGGTATTGAAGGGGGGTCTCAAATTTCTTGCTGGAAGATATGCAATAGAATTTGATCATCTGAAATTCATTCAAGAAAAACAAAACTGCAAATTAAAGATTCAGAATTCATCAAGAGCAGTATAAAACTTTGTAACAGAGAATTAGAAGAAAGAATAAACTGACTCATTCTTCCTCTTTACACACTTCTAAAAAAGATAATCAACTTCACTCTTGAGATGTCTCTAAAATTGAAATAAATACTTGAGGTTACTTCGAATCTGTCAATGGGAAGAGATTTTTTGAGGGTGGTGTGAGAATGCTTGTCATAGCAGAACCTCAAAGATGAACCGTTACTTTGTCAAAGGTGCCAACCCACGCCCTTTCTGGTGCTAGTTTCTGGTGGATATGAGGGTGATGAAAAATATGGTAAGAACTTTGTCGAGAGATGGACTTATTGTCCTCATGAGAGGGAGATGAGATGGTGCAAATGAGAGGAAAGAGAGTAGGAAAATGGAAAGGGCATTTCTCGTCGATTCATTCCAAAAATTTTGACCTTTTTAAATAACTTGAACTGATTTTTAACCGTTTATTGTACATTTTGCAGATTTGTGGCACTTGGATAAAATTTTTGTAAGATATAACACGGTTAACTACAAAAACCTAAGCACAGTTTGTCATAATTCCATTTAACACTTTAATAATAAGAAAGAAATCTTCAGACTTAATTCCTTTACTTGGTAACTTAAATGACTACTGTAGAAATGGGTTCTGCGGTCTGTTCTGACAGTACTATTTTAGCTTAGTTTGCCTTTTGTTCTTGGGCCGTGACAGTGGGCGAACAGTCTTTGCCAGGGAGCCAATCTGCCACTTCCCGTGCCTCTGAAGGTATGTTCATTGACTTCTTTCTGCAATGCATCTAATGTTTTAATGTGCAGAGATCTCTAAAATCTAACCGCATCCAACAAAATAAATATTTGTTGTTGTCTATTATAGTACGAGGCCCTAATAATACATGAAAGAGCTATGGTAGAGGGTTCGAGGATGCATATACATGCCAATCTGCAAAAATGGCTTACTTTTCCTGGTTCGCTGTTTAAATGCTTGCTTGAGTTAAGCTCACTGACAGGGGGCAGAAGAATGGAATCTCTTGTTTAAGATTAACCTACAACTGCATTGATGTCAAACCTTATGGAGAAAATTGTTTCCCTTTTGCATATTCGATTGCTTATTAATGCTGCTTTGTTGGAAATGAAGTTGTTGTAGGTTATTTGGCACTTTGATCCGGGATAACTGAATGCTTCTTTAGAGTTGAAAATAGTTTTCTGTGAAATTGAATAGGTGGACAAAATAGCGGGTGGAGTTAGATTGGGTTTTATCACGGTTGCAGATGGGAAAACAGAAGTTCTTGTGTATATTGACTGCTTGGTTTTTCCAGCAACTAATGACGCAGCTCCAATGTTCCGTGCCATAAGAAATGGACTCTTAAAAGATAAGGAACCACCTGGTGAGCCCAGAATTATGAGGAGTCTTCTGCAAGCCCTTAAGAAGTCCGTTGAAATTGCCAGATTGTGAATTTTGTTTGTTATAATGTACCTTTAGAATTTTGAATCACCCAGCTGATGTTACAATTTTCAATTTCGTCTACTCGTTTTTTTTTTTGGACTGAAATTTCGTCTACTTCTAGAATGTCCTCTAGCATTACTTGGCAATTATTTCAGCGTCAAATTTGCAATGATTACCATTAGCGAGACAGCATATACGGATATACCGATGATGCATCCGCCTCTTCGTGATGTGTAATTACTAATTGATCCTAAAGGTCATATTACTATATTTCCTCTTACCAGCCAAGTAATATATAAATATTAAAAACATTAATTAAATTAATTATTTATAAAAAATATGTATTGATTTTTTAAAGTACTATTTCTAATAATTTATATGAGAAATCATTCTCTTGATTAAATTTTTTTTAATATATGCAATCAATAATTTTTTTTAAAAAAACTATAAATTTAAAAAATAAAGCAATTGTTGCGTTTAGGAGCTGCAATAAGTATTAAAGAAAAAGTCAAGAAAGGAGATGACTGAGGCTCATGGTCTAGTCAATCGGTGACATATTAACTAATTAGCAATTTAGCACCCTTAATTACACTTTACAGTTTCCACTCACGGTAAGAATCTACACATGTTTTTTCCGTCTATTTATATTATTTTTAATGTATGAACTATATGATTGTAGTTGATTTTATTATGCCTTGATTGTTGCATTAATTTTATTTACCAGGTCACGTGCTCTAAACAGATTGGTTTTGTTCCAGTTTCTTTTGCAAACCCCCACGGCTCCACCCTCCCTCTGTTTTATAACCCAAAGTTTCAATCGATCTTCCATGAGCATCGAACAATGACCGCTTTCGTTCCCTACTCTCACTTCCTTCCATCATCTGCACCTTCAACTCTCAGGCTTTCTAATACCTCAATTCTTTATAACTCCTCTCCACCAAACCCCAAGCGATTCCTTCTTCCCAGATACACCCTCTCAAAACCCACAATTCTCTGCTCTTCTTCAAAGTATGACAACAGCCCAAGGTTCTTTATTTCTCTGTGTTATTCCCTTAATTATTTCACTCCTTCTGCTTAACTGTGTCGTGAATTTTGCTGTTGGTTTGGGCATAACATACCCTTTTTATTGCCAGCAAATTTTGCATTATTGAGGGGCCTGAGACGGTTCAGGATTTTGTTCAGATGCAGCTGCAGGAAATTCAAGACAACATAAAGAGTAGGCGCAATAAAATATTCCTTCTCATGGAAGAGGTTAGCTTACATACAATGTCATCCAGTACAACTTGTCAACCCTAGTCTCTTTCATGTCTGATAAGCTTTCAACTCATTTATCATAATAGATTCTTTGATGCTTTGAGCAGGTGAGGAGATTACGCGTACAACAGCGCTTAAAAAGTATGAAAGTCATCACTGAGGATGGAGAAGAAGCGTATGAGATGCCCGATATTCCATCATCAATTCCCTTTCTTCCGCATGTGGTGAGCTTCCAAATTGTGTCTTAATTTAGCTACAATTATTGAATGATTCTTCTTCCCTCGGAACGGTGTGATATAATATACTCTTTGACATTATTAATTACTTATAAATCCATTTCCAGTAAGTGGAGAATAAAACTTGCTTCTTCACAGTTTCCTTTTGTTTCTGTATCATTACTTACATGATCAAAATTAACTTGAAGCATTTGTCATTTTAATTTGGACTAACCTTGTGCATTTTCTCTTGAGTCAGACACCGAAGACCTTGAAGAAGCTCTATCTAACAGGCTTATCCTTGATATCTGCCATAATTGTATTTGGGGGGCTTATTGCACCAACGGTAATTTTATCTAGCCACATTTGACAGGATCAAAATATCAAACTGCACTGAAGAATGTCTATGCGCCCCTTTAATTTCAACTAATAGTTCTAGTCGTCTTACTATCTTGCAGGCATTATTTACATGTTCATATTTCAATTGATATGATAAAAATCATTATATTATTCTATGGGGGTATAGATTTCTAGCATCACGGGTTTTGTCATGCAAGTATATATGCTTTTGACCATGTTCTACATTGGTTTCAAATACTGAAGTGTATTGCTACATGACAGCTGGAGCTAAAATTAGGTTTGGGTGGTACCTCATATGAGGATTTTATAAGAAGCATGCATTTGCCTTTGCAATTAAGGTATATTGATTCTCTGATTGGCCTACCTTTGTTAGTTCAAGTTTTCCATTGGACTATTTCATTGATGAATAGCTGTTTGGTTTGATGTTTGTCTCTGATTTGATTTGCTTTACAAAATTAGTCAGGTTGATCCAATTGTGGCATCATTTTCTGGTGGGGCAGTGGGTGTTATATCAATATTGATGCTGATTGAGGTTAATAACGTTGAGCAACAAGAGAAAAAAAGGTGCAAGTATTGCCATGGAACTGGTATGTACCAGCTTGGTCTGTGAAAATGTCCATTCTCTAAAGAACGCAGCTTGGCCCGGAATGCTTGAGAAACTGTTTTTACTGTTTGATTGGATCTGCCGCCACTTAATTCAAATTGCTTCTGATTCAAATTTCTCTCATTTATCATTGGAACTTTGGATATATTCTTAATGATCAGTAATTTATCATTTATGGACAGGATACTTGGCCTGTGCCCGCTGTTCTTCTAGTGGTGTATGCTTGAACATTGATCCCATCTCGGTATCAAGGGCTAATGACAGGCCATTGCGAGTGCCTACAACCACAAGGTGTCCAAATTGCTCTGGTGCAAGAAAGGTACAATATCTAGTAGAAAATATACATTATTTATTTATTTTTTAAATAGACTTCTAGAGTGGAATTTCTGTTGTGAATATTGTTGATGAAACCCAAATGCTGATCTTCTACTTGTCTAACCCCCTTTCACCCATAGAAAGATTACTGGATTAGTATGCATAAGATGTTTTTTGTTTTTTGCTGTATCTAGTAATCATGATTACTAATAACAAGTTTGCCAGGTTATGTGTCCGACATGCCTTTGCACCGGGATGATGATGGCAAGTGAGCATGACCTGCGAATTGATCCATTTGACTAGACCAGATTTGGGGACTCGTGGTTCTTTAGATTTCATGTATTTTTGCAGTCATAATTTATAAATCCCTCATTCAACAGTTGTGAGGAAAAAATTGCTGTGATAAACTTCATAACCAACCTCATGGTTTTTCCTTGTTCTTTCGAACGAAATGCAAAAATTGTTTCATTGGAAATGTTTTAACAGAACATAATAACACAGCATAATGTTTCGTTGGAATCGCAAGTGTTGCCATAGCCTAACTAGGTTTTTTTCTGATTCTCATCACTCGATCACCAGAGCTACGACTATTACACGAAATGGAAATGTACATTCATGACATGGCTATCAATTTGTTTTGATAACATACAACGCTCCCATCAAATGGTATCACTATAGGCAGAATCCGCCAACAGATCCCCCCATGGACCAAACTTTCGAAAATGAATATAAGCTTAAGGACTATTAAGAGATCATAATGGCAACTGGATTTGTGGATTTACACACTTTATTAGAGTCTGTAGTACAGTTGAATCTGAAGAGTTGGCTGTTTTTAAGGGACTCTAAATTGCATAGGATAGAGGATTTAAGAAGGTTATTCTTGAATTAGATGCCAAATATCTCATTGATATGTTGAAGGAAAATAATGTCATGCGAAGAGGAAGTTTATTAATTGAGAAAATTGTGGACTTTCTAAACAAACGGTGGGAGTTGAGGCTACAGTTTATACCACAAGAAGCAAACCAAATGGTAGATGCTCTTACAAAAGAAGGTCTATCAAGATCTGTTATGCTTGAAACGTGTCCAATACAGATGTGTCAATTAGTGATTTCAGAGAATCTAGGATTAAATTCCTCAGTAGCTTAAAATTTTTTATTTTGGGGCGTTAGTCCTCTTTAGTATATATAAAAAAAAAAAAAAACTTAAGGACTTCTAATGAAGTACAGACCTAAATTTCTTCATACGCTCTGCTTAGAACCAGGAAAAAAGCTTCTGAGAAGCCTGAATTTATGTTATATCGGGGACCGGATGCGTGAGGTTCAGTGCGTGTGAGAGAAAAGATTACCATCGATTTTTCATTCCCACACTTAAAATCTCCCTTCCAGCTCCGGTTCTCAGGTATGGAGCCAACAAAACCAATGCAGAGGAAAAGAGAATTAGCATCCTAATGAGTTTTGTATTTCATGATATTGCACAACACATTCTTATGGCCGCTATGAATTTCATTTCTGCCCATTAGAAACAGGATCATGCTATTTCATATTTTCATGTCAACGAGAAAGAAGAGGGACGAGGGTAGTCTCAACAGGGTCAAATGGGAAGAACACAAAGCTTTCTTTTTTAGTATTGAAACGCAAGTGTATCAAGTATCAACTGTCAATTGTAAGCAAACGCAGCAATACTGATCCATATGTAACAACTGATATGGGACCTGTCATTATGCTACCAATAGTCCCCACACGAACAAGCCCCTTCACTGAAATGGTGAAAGCGATTTGCGTCTCGAACAGTAATGGCCCTTCTCGTTACAGATGAGACCATCTTAATAAACGTGTGACAATCACCACAGACCCTCAGATTCTTCGACATCATAATAGGATCTCCATCAGGAGTGGCAATAAGACCAAATGCAATAGCCAACTTTTCACTATGCATATACAACATCCCTACCTTGGCTTCCTCCTCAACATCATGCAGAACAAAACTTGTATCAGGTACATAACCAGCCACTTCTAACTTCTTAACCAAACTGGTCAGCATTCTGTTGATCTCCTTCCACCGGGGATGGGATCTATCTCCAACACTGAACTGATAGGTTCTGTTATTCACTTCAATCCAAGTCCACCCAGGAGGCTTCTTCAGCCTCCTTTGGGTCATCAGACTCCTAATCTTCGCAACCTTTTCCCACTTACCCGCTTTTGCATAAATGTTAGATAGCAATACATAATGTCCTGGTTCTTGGGGCTGTAGGTCAAAAAGAGAATTGGCTGCCTTTTCTGTCAACTCCATGTTCCCATGAATTCTGCATGCGCCAAGCAAAGCACCCCACAGTCCCTCATTTTTTTCTACAGTCACATTCTCAATCAATGCCATGGCCTCGTCGACTTTTCCAGCACGGCCCAAAAGATCAACCATACAGGTATAGTGCTTGACATCAGGTCTCACACCATATTCTTCCCTCATCAAATTGAAAAAATTACGACCCTCTTCAATAAGTCCTGCATGGCTACAAGCATATAAGAGGGACACAAAGGTGATCCTATTAGGTAATATTCCACTGCTCAGCATCATATGAAACAATTCTAGGGCTGCTTTGCCATTCCCGTGATACCCATAAGCTGCAATCATGACACTCCATGAAATAACATTCTTTTCTTCCATTCTATCAAATATCTCTCTTGCAGACACAACACTCCCGCACTTGGCATACATGTCTATCATTGCTGTCCCTAAGATCACATCCAAGGAGAAATTATTTACGTTAATATATTCATGAAGAAATCTAGCCCTGTGCAAAGCCCCCAATTTTGCACAGGCGTTGACAATACTCACCATAGCAACCTTGTCTGGAACAACACCTTCTTCCATCATCCGATCAAACAGAACAAATGACTCATAGGCATTTTTGCATTCAGCATAAGCGCCAATCATTACTGTCCATGTTACAAGGTCCTTATGGAGCATTTTTTCGAACAGTTGATGAGCATCTCCAATCAACATAGACTTAGCATACATATCCACCAGTGACGCGCAGATAATTTGATCTAAATGCAACCCCAACTTCAAAACAATGTCGTGGATTGCTCGGCCCATTTCAAGGTCCTTTCTATCTCTACAAGTTCTTATTACAAAAGGTAACGTATAACTATCTAGTTGCACTCCATTTCTTATAAAATCCCTAAAGGTCGCATAACAATTAACATAGTCACCAACCTTAGCAAATCCACCAACCATCACACTCCATGATTTCGGGTCTCTTATTTTCATTTCTCCAAACAGAGCAGAAGCATCATCCGTAGCTTTATGGTAGGCATATATGTAAAGAAGCTTGTTTGCGACAACGACGTCTGCAAATACTCCGTTGACGACCAAGCGGGCATGAACTTGTCTTATCTGAAAGACATCTCTGCACCTCAATAGAAGATCAGTATAAAATTTAGGGTCCATTGTGTTGGGATTGCAGAACTGCTTCAGATAGCGATTACATTCTTCTTCTACAAAAGCATGATGAACATTAACTGCACCATTTTTGAACTGGGAAAGTATGGACCGTCAATCACGTGCTCTTTCGATCTTTCCCCATCAAAGTTTAGAGTTTTTCCTCCCAAGAAAAACAGTAGAGTAGTGTCGGAACTCGGAACTCGGAACTCGGAAGAGTCATGCAGAAGGCTCGGAATCCGCTTAGTGAGATAGATAAGCAACCAATGAAATGCTTGCCCCAGGGTTCGAAAACACACCATTTTATTATTCTGCTCTTTTTAACCGGAACCTTCTGCGGATTGTGTTGTTGTCTCGTCCCAATTGGACGAAATAGAATCATTTGGTTCTGTTCTACGATGTCGTTTAGTATGTAGCCAGCTGCTTCCGCTTCCTTGGTTCCTCGGTTCAAGCTGGCTCGGAAGCCGAAGCCGTAAAAAATGGTGGCAGCTCTCAGAAACGGAAGGCCCTCCCAGATCCTGAGCAGGTTCCTCTATTCACCGATTCGTCATCTCGGGAGCACAAGGTCACTCGAAACTGTAGCCTACGAAGAAGTGAAAGCTTATCCTGACAAACCTTACACCTCAACCGCTGTCATCATCCATGGCTTCTTGGGATCGGGAAGAAATTGGCGATCTTTCTCCCGCAGTCTCCTCGCTGCTCTCTCCAATTCCTCTCCTTCTTCAAGTATCTATTTCTATAACCCCTGTCATTTTACTTCTAACAAGCCATTTACCTTCCCCTCCCCCCTAAAGTCTGGATTATGTATTTAATTTCATGTAGATTGGAGGACGGTACTATTGGATATGAGGAATCATGGAAAATCAGCGGACAGACAACTAAATCTCCCTCATACTATGGATGCTGCGGCCAAAGATTTGGCTGATTTGGTAAAGGTTGAAGGCTGGCCTTGGCCTGAAGTTGTTATTGGGCACTCTATGGGTGGAAAGGTCGTTATGCAATTTGCTGAGAGCTGTAGCCTGGGTGACTATGGTGACATTGCTTCATTGCCAAAACAGGTCTTTCTTAGACTCTCATTTTTCTAGTTGTCTATTCATTTAATTATTTGATGTTACATTATTAAAGTAAAAGGATCATCCATATTTGAACTTTTATTCTAATTGATTGCCTCTATCGAATGTTATTTCATTTTGAACTCCTCATGGCTGAGATTGTAATTTATCTTCATTTACTGGTAGAAAATCGAGTATTTGATTTTTGTTATGTGTGCCTTTGAGAGTCATGGGTTATAATTAACAGAGAAGCATAGGTTGTTGTGGCTACCCTATCCCTCTGTTAGTATAGCTTAATTAGTATGTAATGAAACAATTTCATTAAAAAAGGTACTTAATTGCTCTATAAGTAAGTACTGAGACATATGATCATCCAGATAAAAATAATGGAAAAGATTGCTTTGATCTAACTTGGGAAGTGGGAACACAGCATTTAAGATAATTAAAATATAGGGACTAAAAATCCAGTAAATCTATTACTCGGGAGATTGTAAGTTGCACAACAGATGGGGATCTGACCCTTTCATTGATGTATTATTAACATAAACCTCTTTGACATAAAATTCGAATGGAAGAAAATGAGAGGGCCAATTTAATGCATGCCAACATGCCTATATAGTGTTGGTGGGTGGGTGGGTGTGGGTGTAAGCAAGCTGGTTGGGTTTAACCTTTTTCACGTGCTTACAGTTATAAACAGACATGAAAACTGCATATATCAAGCATCCAATTCTTTTCATGAATGGATATTGAACAAAATTGATGGACTTCTAGAACGGGAAATAAATAATTAAGCCTTAAGAGATGTAAAGTCCCCAGTTTTCCTTCATTTTCCTTTCCTTTTCTCCATTTTGTATGCCGCTGTATTTCTCTCTCTCTACTTAGTAGTGTATGCCCAACCACTGTGCTTTTTATGTTACTACATTTGTTGTGCTAACTAGCATCCTTTTACATGATTGCATAGATTTTCATAATGGGATACTACAGTTTCAGTTAATTGAGAATAAGGATTTATCCCCTTTTTTACCCCTGCTGAAAGCAGGTCTGGGTTTTGGATGCTGTTCCAGGAGAATTGAACCCTGAAAACAGCAATGAAGAAGCTCGAGATGTTTTAAGGACCTTGCAAAGTTTACCGGCTCAAATCCCATCTCGGAAGTGAGACAATTTCTGAACATGTTCTCATGATTTAGTTTGTTAATAGGCCGGTGCTTACCTTTATCGTATAAGGTGGAGATGCTGTTTTAACATAAAGCTGTATCCTGCTTTGATATAGGTTTTACTGCCATATATTAGGACTACATGATAAACAGGATTTGTGAAGCTGAATTATTGAGCACCTTCTAATGATCATTTTAAACCATACATGATACGTAATCTGCAGTTTGCTATTTGGTAGACTAATCTATTGTTGAGCCTGGTTTCAGGTGGCTTGTGAGTCATCTGATGGGACTTGGTTACTCCAAGTCATTGTCAGAATGGATAGGCACCAATCTCAAGAAAGTTGGTGATCATGAGACATGGGCATTTGATCTTGAAGGTGCTCAGGAGTTGTTCGATTCGTACTGGTAAACTAGATTGACTTTTTGTTCGAATAGATATAAATTAAAAGCAAGGCAACCAAAAGTTACTCTATTTGTTCTCTTTACCATTTTTTTAATGTTATATATTCTTCTTCAACGACAATGGGTATTCATCCCGAATGTGAAATATGTAGGGAGAAGTCCTATTGGAATCTGTTGGAGAACCCTCCTAAAGGTACGGAGATAGTGATCGTGCGTGCCGAAGATAGCGACAGATGGAGCCAAGACGCGATTCAGATAATTCAAAAATGTGCCAATCGAGGAGGAAGTTATTCTCTTGGGAAGGTTTCATTTTGCGTTCTTCCAAATGCAGGCCATTGGGTTCATGCGGACAACCCAAAAGGACTTCTTGAGATTGTGGCTCCCAAAATAGCATCCCTTTAAGCATTCTTTGAAGACATCAGGTAAGCTACCAATGTAAATTTTGCGTCCAAATTTGGAAACTATTAACGCAGATGAAGAGATTGTTTGGGGTCATTGGTTTGAACTCTGAATTACATCGTTGCCAAGGAATGGGGTTTGAATGATCAGAAAAAAAATATAATAATCTCGTTCCTACTTCATTGCTTGTACCTCGATAAGTGGAAACTATTTATATGGTAATAAAGGTGGAATTTGGTGATGATTTTAATTGGAGAGGAACATGTAGATAGTCGGTGTTAAGGAATCGGAGATCCATTTTGATTTTGACTAATGCCTTGAAAAGTTGAAATCTTGAATAGGTCCTGATATATCAATATATAACGATTTAATTAAATTTATAACAAGGTGTACTATAACTATTTACAGGCTTTAAATGATATTATAATACATGAAGAAATATGTCTAATTAATTACTATAAATTTTATTTTTTGAGATAAATTTACTTTTAAAATTTTTGTTTACGAGTAATATTGTCCTAAAAATTTTAAAATATAACAATATTATCTTATTCTAATAAAAAATTAATATTAACTGTTAAAAAAATAGTGTTTACTATTAATATTTTAACGATAAAAAGGGTAATATTATTCTGTTTTAATATTTTTAAGGTAATTTTAAATTTAAATTTTTTTTTGAGAATATTACCCCTAAATAAAAATTATGATAAATTTTTCCCTTAACCCTTTCTTCTGTCGTATTAGCCATGCATTCAAGATCAAATCAAAGCTTAAGGACTTGTGTTGACTGAAGACTTTTGTTTGCCGTCGTAGATTTTAAATGGTTTATGGCTTTTATTGTTCGCATCTTTCTTTCGTTTTAAGGTCCTTGGTTGTAATGATAGGATGTTTCTTCTTTTTCTTCTTTTAATCTTGGTAGCCAACCTTATATATTTATTATGCTATATCTAATTAAATTAAAATAAGTGAATGTTAAATTTAGATGTAGATTAAGTATAATGATGACAAGGGTTAGTTAAATAGCAAATAATTGATAAATAAATCCATGTTATTGTTGATTGGGAAAAAAACACGACTAGTATATATAGGTTTAAATATTTTATATTTATCCTTTTTTTCCTGGATTAGTAATTGCGATATTTCTTGATTATTAAGTTCGATGGTTTTTTTGGGGGTGGGGGTAGTAAAAGCTCACTTAACCCTATTTTTTTAATATTCATATTTAGTTAAGCATTCTTTCAATTTCAAAATAAGTCTTTTATGATTTAAGTATACAAATTAAGAAATACAACCCAGAAACTCCAACTGTGCATTTTAAATACGGAGAGGTCCTAAAAAACTCCAATTTTTTTTTGTAAATTGTATAACTCGTAAGTATGTAAGTTTAACTTGTAAATATTAATTTTAATTTTTTTTACGAATTTTTATTTAATTTTTATTTTGTACAGAATCTAAATATTTATATTTGCTAAGGTATCACTTCGCATTCTAGAGAATTCTAAAACCTCGTTGAGGTTGAACCTATTCCAAATAAACGTTAATTAATTAATTATGTTGTATCCGCGTGCCCCTTACTGTGTTATATGAAAGAAAGATGGGCGGAATCTATACTTTTCGTGGACATATAGCCCACTTCATAAGAATAAGAGATTTGATTGTGATTGAATTGATTATCTCATTAAATCAATATAGTACATATATATAAAAAGTTGATCTCATCAACTCCTAAATTTTAGCTACAAGAATGACAATTACAAATCTAATTATACTCCTATACAATCATCTAATTAAATCAAGGATATGCACACAATAACTACCATATAATTTTCTTAATACTCCCCCTCAAGTTGGAGAGTATAAATCACAAACTCTCAACTTGCTACACAAGTACTCGAACTGCTCTCTACCAAGAGCTTTTGTAAAAATATCTGCCAACTGCATATTTGTAGAAATATAATAGGGACGAATCACCCCAGCCTGTAATTTTTCCCGAATAATATGACAATCAATCTCAATATGTTTTGTACGTTCGTGAAAAACTGGATTAGCCGCAATATGTAAGGCTGCTTGATTATCACAAAACAATGAAGCCGGCTCGTGTAAATCAACCTTTAAATCTCGAAGTATATATCTAAGCCACGTTAACTCTAGACAAGTGTTGGTCATTGTTCTGTATTCCGCTTCTGCTAATGAACGCGAAACATTTGTCTGTTTCTTCGACTTCCAAGAGATAAGTGATGATCCGAGAAAAATACAATAACCAGAAACAGAACGCCTGGTAGTATGGCATCCACCCCAATCTGAATCATAATAAGCACTGAGTGTTAAATTATTTTCAGATGGTAAAAATAATCCTTGACCTGGCGCCTTTTTAATATAACGAAGGACTCGTAATGCTGCTTCCCAGTGCCGCTTTCGAGGCGTGTTCATGAACTGACTTAGTGTACGTACTGAATACACTATGTCCGGCCTGGTTACTGTCAAGTATATTAGTCTGCCAACCAGTCTCCGATACTTTCTCGGATCATGAAGAACTTCACCATCTTCATCTGTCAATTTTAAATTCTGTTCCATTGAAAAATTTTCTGGTTTCACACCTAACAACCCTGCGTCTTGTAAAATGTCTAAAGCATATTTTCTTTGAGACATAAAGACGCCCTTTTTGGAACGAGAAAATTCAATGCCCAGAAAGTATTTCAATTCACCAAGGTCTTTAATCAGAAAATATTTGAGCAAATGATTTTTTAGCAGCTTGATCTCATGTAAGTCATTTTCAGTCAACAAGATATCATCAACGTAAATAAGAATGGAAGTAAACTTTTTACCTTGAGATTTAGTAAAAAATGAGTAATCCGCTTTTGACTGTATGTAATTAGCTGACTTAACAGTGGCTGCAAAAGTGAAAAACCAATTGCGAGATGCCTGTTTCAAACCATAGATGGACTTTTGAAGCCGACATACCAGATTTTCCCCCTGTCAGCAAAAGCCAGGAGGTGGAGTCATATACACCTCTTCTTGGAGGGTTCCATGAAGGAACGCATTGTGAACATCAAGCTGGTATAAGTACCAATTGCGCGAAGCTGCGACTGTTAACAAACAACGGAGAGTGGTGAGTTTGGTAGTGGGAGAAAAAGTCTCTTGATAATCTATGCCTTCAATTTGGGTATAACCCTTCACAACCAAACGCGCTTTATAGCGCTCAATTGTGCCATCTGAATTATACTTGATCTTATAGACCCAGCGACAACCAATGGGTTTATGCCCCAGAGGAAGAGGGACCAACTGCCTTGTGTTGTTACGTTCTAGTGCCGCAAGTTCGGCGGACATGGCTTGGCGCCAAAGTGGATCACGATCGGCTTGCTCAAAAGAGGCAGGTTCTATTTGTGCTGTTAAGAGGGCTAAAAAAGCACGATGATTGGGAGAGAAACGGGAAATAGATAAATGAGAGGGCAGTGGATACCTTGTACCTTGGCGAGAACCTGGTTTCGTCGAAGAGTGATGAGCGTGGGAAGACATGTCGTAGTCTTTTTGCCATGCGGGTGGTTGAATCTGCCCAGTGGAACGACGAAGGGGCTCATTGATGGGAGGTACTGGTGATGGAGAGGAGTTGTGTAAGGTGGCGGAAGGTGATGGAGAAATTGGAGGTGTCGTAGGTGAGGACTCTAGTGAGGCGAGGGATGAGGACGAATCGGGAATATTTTGATATGGTAAGGATGTGTCATGATTTGGTGGAGGTGATAATGGGAAAGATGGTAAGGAATCATGATTTGGTGGAAGCGTGGGATTGGGGGAAAGATTTGGGAAATTAATTGGAGATAATATCGGCTGGGGAAGGCTATCAAAGGAAACATGTGGAGATATAGGCAGAGTTGACGAATTGGGAATTGATTGGGAATGAAATGGAAATATATGTTCCCTAAAATAAACATCTCGGCTAACGGAGACTTTCTTGGTGGCTAAGTTAAAAATCTTATACCCCTTTTGTCCATGTGGGTACCCAATAAAAACACAAATAGAGGCTCTAGGATCAAATTTTTATTTAGGATGAGTATTGGTCGCGTAACATTCGCAACCAAAGGCGCGCAAATGCGTAAGGGAAGGAGGTCGGTTATATAGTACCTCAAAGAGCGACTTGTTGGATAGCAAAGGTGTGGGAATTCTATTTATTAGGTAAACTGTCGTTAAAACACATTCCCCCCAAAATTCAAGTGGAATATTTGATTGAAACATGAGAGAACGGGCAACATTTAAAATATGTCGATGTTTTCGTTCTACAACTCCGTTTTGTTGCGGAGTATAAATGCAATAATGTTGGAGTTCAATTCCTTTATTTTGAAGAAAAGTGCGAATGGGAATAAACTCTGTGCCATTATCCACTCTGATGGTTTGAACACTTGTTTGAAATTGAGTTTTGACAAAGTGCACAAAATTGGTTAATAAAGTTTGTGTCTCTAATTTATGATGCATGAGGAAAATCCATGTACAACGTGTAAAATCGTCTATAATGGTGAGAAAATAGCGTAAACCAGTGTGAGTAGGGACTTTATGAGGACCCTAGACATCACAATGTAAAAGTGAAAAAGGGAATTTTGTTGTTATTGAACTTTTTGGAAAAGGCAAACGTGTCTGCTTTGCCTGTGGACAAATAGTGCAATTGTTCCCTAATTCTTTATGACCATGAGAAAGTAAATGTGACAGTAATTTAAAATGAGAAATTGAGGGATGACCCAGGCGTAAATGCCATAGATCAGACGAGTGAGAAACATGGAAAGCAGTCGATTTATTTTCTGACGGATGCATGTAGTATAGACCACCACGCTGTCTACCCGAGCCAATCATCTTCTTCGAAACCAAGTCCTGTAAAATACAATAGTCAAGAAAGAGTAGGATACAACAATTAAGATCTTTTGCCAATTTACTGGCTGAAATTAAATTCAAGTTAAAGGATGGGACGCATAGTGCATTTTTTAATACTAAATTGGAATTAAAAACTGCATTGTCGGTGTGTGTGATTTGTGCTATAGCACCATTGGATAAATTGATATTTGTGGTATTTGGAGATTTGGGCTCGGTTAAGAGAGATAGGTGGGAAATGTGATCCGTGGTGCCTGAATCCAAAATCCAAGAACTTGTATTACTAGAATTAACAGACACACGAGTTGACGGAATCAAACCTGCGGCATTAGCGTATGCGTTAGTATTACCAGACTTAATGTGATTCAAGGCACTGATTGCTTGTGCCAATTGTTGAATCTACTCTGCGGTGAATCCTGGTACTATGCTAGAAGAAATAGAGACATCTTGAGATTCTGTCACATTCGCTACCGGTTGATTCCCCCGACTAAAATTTCGTTGCCCCTTGAATTGTCCCGACTTATTATTATTTCCATTTTTCAGTCGACATCTATCCTCTGTGTGACCCCTCTTATCACAAAACTTACAGTGAAATTTTAGAGTCCGGCATTCATCTATGGTATGCCCGGGTCGATTGCAATAATCACACATTTTCTGCTTTGAATTACCTCCTTTTCCTGGGACTGCGGCTGCGATTGAAAAGTTCTCGGCAGGCTCAGAGGAGACTTGTCGCTGCATCTCTTCCTGAATAATCAAAGAGTATGCTTGACGGACATTGGGCAACGGCGACATCATCAATATATTGGATCTTACTGTCTTATATGACTCATTCAGACCCATGAGAAATTGCATAAGGCAGTCCTCTTCCCTCTGCTCGAGATGAGCTTGACGCTGATTGCAAGTCAGTGGATTATGATACGTCTCAAGTTCGTCCCACAAAGTCTTGATTTTTGTAAAGTACGTCGCTACCGTCATTGTACCTTGCGCCATGGTCGCAATTGATTTTTGTATCTGAAAAACGGCAGGGGCATTTTTCTGTGAAAACTGATCCCGCAAGTCAACCCATACTTCGCGTGCTGTCTTCGCATGAATAATCCCTTCAGCAATATCAGGTTCAACAGCATAAGTGAGCCAAGAGAGTATCATGATGTTGCATTGGTTCCATAGGTCAAACAGAAGTGGATCATCCTCCTATGACAGCTCGTCGATAGTACCATCAACCAAGCCAATTTTCTTCTTCACGGTAAGAGCATGAATAACTGCTTTGCTCCAAGACTGGTAGTTGATGCCGTTCAATTTGATTGGAACCACAACATGGCCTGGTTGATCTGAATGATGAATGTAGAAAGGATGTGATGGATCGATGGTAATAGTGTTCGATCCGAAAACTTTGGCATTATCTGCCATGGCTGTGTAGGAATTGTAGAAAGTATGGAAAGGTGATAATCAAGAGCACTAAGATCGTTGCTCTGGTACTATCACAAGAATAAGAGGTTTGGTTGTGATTGGATTGATTATCTCATTGAATCAATATAGTACATATATATAGAAAGTTGATCTCATCAACTCCTAAACTTTAGCTACAAGAATGGCAATTACAAACCTAATTATACTCCTATACAATCATCTAATTAAATCAAGGATATGCACACAATAACTACCATATAATTTCCTTAATACCACTACGTGTATGTGATAGAATAGTTACATTTAGATATTTCATAGTCAAATCTTATTATAAGAAATTAAGAAAATTTATGTCCGTGTAATCCCACCCATATGAATTAGAGTCAATTAATATCTGTATTTTTAAAATGGTTTAACCAAGGAGTCATTTAGATTAGTAGAGACAAGGTTTTGGGTTTAAATTTTAGATGCAACTGTGTTAAATCTTATTAGGAGAATTGATCACTCGAAAAAATTTATAAATACTCACTTCAAATTAATCAGTTGCTCAAATATTTGATAATAGGATTTAAAAAAATGGGCTAATACCGGATGACCAAAATCATATCCAACAAATGTTGTATAAGGGAAATAAAATACAATTTTAGATTAAATTATTTATATTCATTATATCAAATTCTCTAAATCATAATTATTATTTTACTATTATTATACACTTGTAAATTTAACCATAAACAAATTTTTATGTCAACTCTTATAATATAAATTAAAATTTATAATTTTTTTATATCAATATTTATTATTTTATTATTATTAATTGTTAAAATATATATGTATATTAAAATAATAAATATGAAAGATAGAGTTAATAAATATATTATATTTAATACTACAAGATTAGCTTAAACAAAAGTGGATTCCACCGATGTTAATTGAACTGAATGGATTACCTTTAAATAAAATAAGTTTAAATATCGTAAATGAAAAAAAATTACTCATCTTTATTATATTAAGAATCGAAAAAATATTATGAGATTTATAACCAATTAGATTTAGAAGTATTACCTCCCGTCTTTAATATACTTTCTCTGATCTTAAATATAACAAATAGATGAGGAGTCTATTTTATCTGAAATATAAAGCCCTAATCTACTTTATCTTAAAAAAAGTATAATTTTATCCCCATAATATCCCAATATAATTATATATATTAAGGTACTTTTATTAAGAGTATTTAAATATTAATGATTAAAAGCGATATTTAAACAAACCAGTATATAATTATTATAATTAATTAACTTAATTATTTTTTTTATTTTATATAAACTAGTTAAGTAGATTTTATATTAAAGATCGGAGATAGTAAAATTTATTTTATACTATAAATTATAATATAAAGTTAATATTATATTAAAGATAAGAGTATTAGAAATTGAATTTTAAATTTAAATTGAGGAGGGTGGAATCATGAAATTAGGAGACAAGTTGAGATGTTAGTGGACCCGATCAAGTTTGGAGAGAGTATATAATTAATTGACATTATTAAGAAATAGAGAAACGTATCTAGCTTCCTGTACCAAACTGTCTGCCACGTCACCATAATTCATCGCCACATCAAAACTTGAAACAGGCCCTTACGATGCGCCCGGAAAAATATCTGAAAAGATGATGGTGAAATAACCATATCCCGCCCCTCCCCCAATCAAACAACACAGGTGAGTCGGTCGTACAAATAAACTAGTGAGTCATACTTATAAATTAATATTTTTTAATAAAATTTATTTAACTATTTTAATTAAATTAAAAAAATTAATTAAATTAATTATAATATATTTTTTTAAAAATACTAATTATTTTTATTAATTTATTTATCTTATTTTTTTATTTAATTATTATTGAGAGAGTATCAATCAAAATAATTTAAGAAAGAATTAATAAATTTAAAAAATATATTTTATAATTAAAATTAATATTAATCTTTTAATTAAATTATATATTTAATATAAGAGAGTACTTTTTTCATGATTATATATAATCTTTTTATGTTTTAATTAAATAATATTTTATTTATTTTGTTTTAAATATAAGATTTTATTTTATATTATAAATAAATTTTATATTTAGAATTTAAATAAATATTATTTTATTATGATGAATGTATCCTTTAGATTTTTAATAATTTGAATATGATTCGATTAATATTATTAAAAAATAATTTTGGCAGTTTGAAAATAACACACATTCAAAAGTGTAATAGAATTGGAGGAAGATGAATGAATAAGAAGAAATTCGAGATTCAAAAGTGGCGTCGTGGGATAAAATAGTGGGGAGAGCGTAATAAAGAAGTACAGAAGTAGGAACCACATGAGAAGAGGGAGGGCCTAATTACCGCAAAATAATTTAGTTAAAAATTAAAAAATAAATTTAAAAAAGAAGAGGGAGAGGGGGAATGTGTCAGGGATGATTGGTTATGGAGGCAGGCGAGCGGTGGCTGATTGACGGGTCAGGAGACGCTTGTGTATCGGAATGATTTGGCGTGGGGCCCACCCGAGGGGGCGTAGGTTTTGATTAATTTAATTGAGGCCTTTCGTTTCGTTGGACGAGAACGGTCCTTGAGATTCTATGGTCCAGATTTGATCTGCCCGCATTGTTCCCACGCAAGAGATTAAATTCATAAATACGAACCAATAGGGTTAGTCCGAGTAATAAGCGACTCGATATCATTTAAATAAGATTTTGAGTTTAAGTTTTGGCGTATTTAAAAAATCCCTGTTAGGAGACTCACCCACCATAGCCAGATGCGTAACACGGGTCGGATCTGGATATAGTAGGGGCAAAATTTCGATGAACCGGGTGGACAAAAAAAAATCATAAATACGCCCTCCGTATCCCTACCCTCTCCTAACAGGCTAACACTATGGTCATATTTGGATGGTCATATTTGGATGTTGATTTTCATTTTAATAAATTAAGAATATGATTAAGATTAGAAGTGAGAGTGAAAGTAGGATTAATATTTTAAAAATATATTTAGTACAGAGTAATATTTTAAAAAAATTATTAATTTTAATTTATAATTAGAAATAATGTGAAAAAATATAAAATATAATTAGGAATAGAGTAAAATTAAAATTTATAAAATATTATAAAGATAATTTAGTCAACAAAATATTTAATCCCTGTATTAGATTTTTAATACTAAGGGAAGGGTAATATTAGACAATTTCATCTAAATGATATTAAGCAATTTCAAGTATTATTTAGTCTATAGTATTAAACATATTAAAATATTTAATTTTAATGCTAACCCTAATCCCAACTCAAACGTGGCCTATGTACCTTTTGATTTTCCTTCCTTCCCTTCCTTCTTCCAACCGCTTCTTCTTATTTTTTTCTTTTCTCTTTTAATTCTCTCTCTCTCTAAACATGGTTCAAAAACTCAAATCAAACCAAAATATTCTTTTATAATATTAAAAATAAAATAGAATCTAATTTCTTAATCTTATTTTTCATATATAATTAATATCATAATTTTATTTATAGTATAATTTTATCTATAATCTTTTTAATTTAATATAATTTCACCTATAATCTTTTTAATTTGGTATAATTCTTAGTATTAAAAAAAATAAAATTACAAGATAAAATTATATTAAATTAAAAATATTATAGGTAAAATTATACGATAAAGGAATAAGGGAAAATTGTGCATTTTGAATACAGAGAGGTCCTTAAAAACTCCAATTTTTTTTTACAAATTGTATAACTCGTGAGTATATAAGTTTAACTTGTAAATATGAATTTTAATTTTTTTTACGAATTTTTATTTTGTACAGAATCTAAATACTTATATTTGCTAAGGTATCACTTCGCATTCTAGAGAATTCTAAAACCTCGTTGAGGTCGAACCTATTCCAAATAAATGTTAATTAATTATTCCAAATCTAATCAATCAATTAATTAATTAGATTAAAATGCACAATTTTTATATAAATATATTATTCTATTCTTTATTTATTATTATATTGATTTTGTTTATGAGATATGATATATATTAAAAATAAGTAAAGTTATAAATTTATATAATTTTATGGTATAATTAATAAGATTTAGTATATAAACACAAGTCAAAGGAAGAAAACATGTTAGAGAGGGGTTTCTTAGCTTGGATATTCTGCGTCGTGATGTAAAACTAAGAAGAAATTATTTTAGGATAATGAGAGAGGAATGGCCCAGCACCTATAAGGCATTTTTAATGTTAAAAGTTGTCAAAAATGACGGTTTAAAAAAGGACTATAAAATGAATGTAGCGACGGGATTGCGTATCATTTTAAAAGCTCTTCAAGAGGCAAAGTTGTGGTTTTCTACATATTTATTTAAATACTAACATTTTGATTAAATTAATCATAAGACTATCAACCATATACTTATTTTTTAAATATTTTTATTTAACTTAAACTCACATTAAAAGTAATAGTACGCATAGTTAAATATGATTAGAAAATTTGATGAAATTCTTGTAAAGAATTTGACATAAATATGATATATATTTTAATTATATTGATTATGACACCCTTGATTATGTTTTTCATAAGTAGCTCCGTGTGATGAGTCACTTATTTAATGGCATGTGCGTCGCTGACGGCTAATGTAATATTTAAAAAAAAAAATGGTGAGGAATATATGATATATTTTTATCAAAATTATTTTTTTAGAAATTCTTATATTCTCGACCAATCGCTAAAAAGACAGCGATTTACTATTCAACTTTCTCTTTGATGATTCCCAGAAAGTTTGAACAAGCACTCCACCCCCGTCCCATTTTTCCACTCGTTCCTAGAGTTTCGGTTTGAAACGTTGTTTATATATCCTATATATTATACATACTTGTCAAGTCTTAAATCTCATATTATTAAACTTGAAAAGTAGAAAAGTGAGAAAAAGGGAAACATCACACGCATGACAATGGTCAATTTGCGTGTTGAATCTCAAGTTTTTGAGGGAGAGACTTGATATCTATCCCCTTGCTGTAAAAGTTGTCCATAAATTCTTTCATCGTGAAGTCTCTATACAATGGCGGTTTCTCCGGCGACACCAGCTCCTGCAGGGGCCCATAGTATCCATCTGGACCATCCGATCCCCTCCATTTCATCAGATTCAAGAACATCACTATTGAAATTCTCGAGTCCTTCTCTGCATTCGCCAACACCCTGTGTTGCACGCTCGTGTACTCTCCATTCGATATTATCTACACATGTATTATAAATCACATCGATCTCCCCATAATACAAATAATGAACTACCATGGTTGTAATAGTATACCTGAAGCATGTCGCCGACGTTGACAATAAGAGCACCGGGGAGAGGGTTCACGGGGACCCACTGATGGCCGTGCTTCACCTGAAGCCCCGCCACCTGGTTCTGCAACAAAACCGTGATGGTGCCCGGATCCGTGTGCGGTGTTATACCCATCGTCAGATCTGGCTGCGGGCAGTACGGGTAGCAGTGCCCCACCATCGCCCTACTTTCCGTAAACGTCAGCTCCTTGAACTTCCCTCTATCCAAACCTAAGCCCTCGCTCAGCAACTCCATCACCGTATCTGCCACAGCTTTAACATGCGAGTCCCACTCGAGCATTTCTCTTCCGCATATCTCCGGCAGATGCTCCAACTTCAGGGCCTCCGGCGTCATCCATGCCTGCAGTGAGTCATGCCAGCTGGCGGCGTCGCTCCGGTACAGGTCGTTATTGCTGGCGTACATGAAGCCCTGTCCCTCTTCGCGTTTATAGTACCTGGCCTTGATGTGTTGGGGCTGGTCGTGGAAGGCTTTGACGGCCGCGATGGTCTCGTCGAGGACTAACACGTCGACGCCGTGGTTGATGACCTGGAAGAATCCCCAGGTTCTTGCGGCTTCCTTGATCTGTTGGACAATTTTGGGTCTGTGGGGTTGAGAGGAGACGTTGGAAAGGTCAATTACAGGGATGGCGGCGTCTGTAGGGGAGGAGGAGGAGTGGAGGTCGGAGAGGGTATGAGGAGGGTGAACGAAGATAGAAGGGATGGAAGTGATGCCGGAGTCGGAGAGGCCCTTTACTCCGATCTTGGAGTCGTCGAAGTCCTTGACGGCCGCTGCTCGGTCGTAGCCAGCTGTACCGTTGGCCGCCATGTTTGAAGGAATATGTGTTGTGTTTCTTAACAAGTGATATCTGTGAGCAATATTTTCCGAGGCGCTTTGTGTAAGGGGCCGATAATATATATAAGTCTATTGGATCGCGAAATGTGCTGGGGTGGGTGGGCGTGGGGAGCAAAAGGAACTTTTAATATAAAATTTATTTAATTAATTTAATTTAATTAAAAAATTAATTAAATTATGTAATATATTATTTTTTAAAAATATCCTAATCATCTTTTTTAATTCTCTCTTCTTTCTCATTTGATTGTTGTGAAGGAGTATTATAGTAATAATTTATGAAAAAAATGATAAATATAAAAAATATTTATTATATTTAGGATTAAGATTAATTTTTTAACTAAATTATATATTAAGGAGTGGAATAGTACATATATTCTGTATATAATATATATATTTTAAAAAAAGTAAAGATAAATAAAACCGGTAAATATTGAGCAGTGATTATGATTATGATAATATTAACAAAAATAACAAGGTAATTGGAATGAGCTGTGGAAGGAGTTTTAATTTCTATTTACCATTTGATGGCGGACCTTAAGGTCGTTTTACATGTGCGTGTATTTTGGTCAAAATCTGTTCAAAAAGAATTATAAAAAGGAGGCTCAGTATGTTTAGTTAGTTCTATATCTCTCAAACTTATTTATTTGAGTGGGCGGGCCATGAGAAGAAAAAAAATTACTCTCTCCGCCGCCCCAGTGCGGACGATGGGATGGGATACATAACTTTGAAGGTGACTTTTTAAGTTTGTCATTAATTACGAACTCAACAATGTGGGATTAACATCAAATCCTGTAAATATATATATATATATATATATATATATCATCATCGTGATTAAGATTTTTAATAGAAAAATATCTCTTTCAGTGAATGGAATGCATCAGTCACTTCATAAAAGGTTCACTAAAACAAAATTAAATCTAATTATAAAACTTCCTTCACAAAGTTTGAAATCCATATCTCAATATTCATTATTTACACTATGCATTTGCCCCTTGAGAAAATGTCCAATATCTGATAAAAGAAATAGCCCAACAGTTCGTATTACGTCTCGTTCTAAAAAAAGCAAATGAAAGAAAAAAGATAATGCTTGTTATGAAAGGAGGGCTCATAGAAAATTGCTCTCTATAGGAAATTAAACATGATCTAAATAACGCGACATTATATTATATTAGTGCTAAAATAGAGCAAAAGAAAACGAGACAATACAATATATTAATGAATCTGTGAAAAATAAAGCTGTAGGGCAGTCACAGACTTAATATTATTTATAGTTGAAACCAGATCATCAAGAAAAACAAAAGCTAAAGCAAAGTATAATATATCATAATGATATATATAAATTATAAACACATGCAGAAGCATGTTTATATTTTAGTTCCGAAGAGCAGATTTCATTGTCCAAGCCTTGAGATTCTCCACATGGATGGGCTCAGTACCGTTATTGAAGACGAACAGGTGGGCCGCATCAGCTACGGCCAATTCTGGATAAACCCTTGACAGTATGTTTGTTCTCCCTCCTGCTCCAAAACTTTCCACCACCGAGTGATCAATCTGCAATCCATTTCATAATCCAAACAAAGCTCATTACAACTTGTTATACGTTGAAATTTGAAAATTATTAAACCAAGAGATGGATGTTAGTTAATATACCAGACTCCTAAGAGAGAGCTTCTTATCCGCTAAATCCACGTCCACAAAACCAGCAAACGATGGCTTGTACACACGACTCCTCAGAGATGAACTGTACATGTTGACGAAAATCAAACCAATCAAAACACATTCACCAACGATATGCATGATTGGATCGAGTGAAAATCAAAGTACTTTTTGGTAGACAAATTAACCTGGATGCATCAGAACATAAGAGAACCACGTGCTTGTTTGGAGACCTGAAAATTCTGAAAAACACAGGAGTGAACTCTTCCAGGTTCTTAGATGCCAAAGTGAGGAGCCCAAATGGTCCAACCCCACCTTCAACCTTTGACCCCTTTTCAGCGCACAGATCCTGTGCGTTCACCCACTTCGGATCAAACTCTTCTGCCTTGTCCAACCTTGAAAACGAAAACGTCACTTCCACGTCAGCCTGTGCATACATCAGAATTAGATCACCATATATAAAGTTCCACCAAATTATTATATAGTCTTTTATTTGCATGTTATAATCAGACCTGGGCAGCTGTAATTCCTCTTACTTCCTCATATTCTCCCTTTCGAAGCCTCTTGTTGCTCAGCTGAACTTGCTTCCCTCTAAGACTGTTCAATTCTGCCACCGGCCATTGAACCAATTGTTTCCCGTTCGAATCAAGCCACACTGTTCTCGGGATTCCCTGAAACACGTGTATATATGTATGTATCAACTTAAAGAAAAATATATGGAGAGAATGGGAAATGATCACTTATTATATATTATAATTATCCTACCTGAATTCCAGCCCACCCTTTTCTGACATCATCAACCCTACAATCAGACTCGTTTGCCCAACCCCACAGGACCCTTCGTTTCTTGACGGGATCGAAGAATGACTTGGAAGCATAGAAGTTACCGTAATCATACCGGAGGCCACCCCAGCCATCCTCCGAGGTGTTCTCCGGGATATACCTATCCTGCTCCGCGATGTACTTTCCGATTGTGTAGTATTCAAACCTCGTCATGTCGAGGCTATTTTTCAACACGTGCTTCACGTTTTTCCCCACCACCGATGTGTCCAGCCCTTGTTTGCCTCTCACTGGAACCGGGTAGAAGTCGGGGCATTCCCACATACCCGTCGTTGCTGAAGAATGGATCGGGTGTTTGGCTTTGACCCAATTCACGAAGTCCCTGCTTCTATATAGATGGGCTACTCCTGTTAGCCCCCTCCTCCCGCCGACCAGGATCCTCCAGTGACCGTCCCTCTTGCTCCACCACGCTGTCGTCGGGTCACGGAAAGCGCTGCCGTTGACGCCGATGTCTGCAACAACCAGCGGGTTGATGGAGTCTGGCTTCACCCATTTCCTGAGATACGGGTCGGATACGTTCTCCGGTACTGCATAGCATTGGACCTGCGTTTGTTTTTCATCGGCAACTCCAGTGTAGAGGATCACTGGTCCTTTGCCCGGAACAATGGTGGCTGAACCGGACCAACACCCGTACTTGTCAAACGGTTTGGAGGGGTAAATGGCCGGTTCAATGGTTTCCCAATTGATTAGGTCCTTTGATACGGAGTGGGCCCACACTATATTTCCCCACACTGCTCCTTTAGGGTTGTACTGGTAGAATAGGTGGTAGTATCCCTTGTAATACATAGGTCCTATTTTGGCATGCACCATGGAACCTCAGAAAACAACAGAGGAATATGAATGCAGGATGGGAAGGAAGAAGAAGACTGACTTACCATTTGGATCTACATGGGATGAATTCGTCCAACACGCCAATTTGAGCCCCATGAAGGATGGTAATACAAAGAAAGTTAGAACTCAGAATCATTCTGAAAAATTATGAATTTTGAATTGCAAAGGTAAAAAGCTAGAAAGATGCCGAGAAAACAATGTTTTATATATCAAGAAGATTTTTAAGTATATGCATGTTACAAAGTGACCAAGAACTGAAGAGTGGCCACTAGGTGGGTCATTTTCATGCCAATATGCGCCCCCTTCAAATCGTGGAAGCTGCATATGGACTTCAAAATCACCAACAAGCTGGATTTTTATCTTTTAGCACAGAAATGTACGAGTAAGAAGGGCGAGAATATGCAGCGAGAAAGTACAGTATCCCTAGTCGACATAAGATAACATGGATTATCTTTTTGGGATAACATAGTTTTAGTTTTAGAGGTGGCCACAGTGACCTCTTTTTGTCCCTTTTCGGTATTTCAACATCAAATACCTGACCACATGTGTCAAAATTCCAATATGACAACGTTATATCTTGTCATTATCTTGGATTCTCCAACAAGTCCCGATAGCTAGCACTATAAGCCCACGCAAAGATTTCAAAGACACAATAATTCGACATGATTTAAAAGGAAAAGGAATTGCCACTTGTGTATATATATTCAACTGTTAAAAAACCTAGCAGAAAAGAAACAAGAGTATATATCATGCTTCTCAAATCTACTTTGCACTTAGTCATGGTGGCTTATCCTAGATTGATCCCCAATAGAAGAGTTCCGCATGCATGGCTTCTGATCTATAAGTTGGACACCCATGCACAAAGCCATAAGCTTAATCAGCTTAGATCTCTCTCTCACGCACACACACTTGTCCACAACGTTTTCGTGTTATCATACCACTAAGAAAGATCATTTGTATGCCTAACCGTGTCAACGAACTAGCTTTTTGGTCTACAATTATTTAAAGCACACCTAATCGATCGAGTCATCAAGCTTGTTCATGATATATATTACTCAAAAGACAACAACAAAGAAGAAACAAAAAAGATGCAACTCGCATGCCTCTTACTAGAATGAGCTCAAAGACTGATTTTTACCAAACCAAGAAGGAAGAGATCGAAAAATAAGGAAAGCTGGTATTTTACATTTTTTTTTACGAGAATCCTGTTTACAACATTCTGCCGCCTTGCATGGAATTATCGTCTCATCAAACCAAGGATGGCAGGATGAGACTAAAATGGAAAGAAATTAACATTTTTGCCACTTTTATGCCTTAGAAACTCTTTGTTTATTATGCTATGACCAACACTCAGTCGCCAGCATGCATATGTATATGATATATTAAAGAAATCGCCCTAATATATGGTATATGCTAATAAGCCATAGGCCAGGAAAAACCTAATTCTTATAAACTTCAACTTTATTATGAAATGCTTGAGTTTTACGTGTACAGAATCTATGATCAGAGGAAAATTTTTAAATTTTCATCACAAGTAGAATTTTAGAGACTCTAAAGAAATTATTTTCATGATTAGAATTTTAGAGACTCGAAAGGAATTATATATTTCACACACCAAACGAGACTCAAGTTAGGGCTAATTCATTGTGTAAACAAATAAGGATGTTACCGTTGATCCAGTGCTTAGGAGGTTGAAAGTGATAGCCAGTTCTGCGAAGTTGATTCACCCTAGTGGCTGAAACGGATTGAAGAAGTGGGTATGTATCATGAAACGCATCAACTGCATTATTGTTAATAATCAGAAGGAGGAGGCAAAGTACAAAAGAAACTATGAGACACTTTGGGGTACTCATTATGGAAGAAAGAGTTTTGAATAGGGCGAGAGAAGAAATGAGATAGTGATGGATGAGGAAGAGAAGCAGGGCGTGAAGGTTACTTATAGAAGCGAAAAGTGGAGGCTTTGATCAAATTTAAGGTATGACACACACCACAACTTCCTGAATCAGTTCTTAGTGTTAATTGATTCCTTGGGCGGTTTAGTTAGGCAAAGACTTTTGGCCATACAATTAAACATTGAGAATTTACACATATGCTTTAAGTTAGTTGATTTTCCTTCCTTTTTAAATCAAACGTTGATTTGTCCTGAGAATAGTTTAAAAAATAACGGGAGGAATTATGTATTAGTACGGATAATTAACTCAAGATGTGCTTGTCTGTTTTGCAGATTAATTCACCCTAGCTTGGGAAAAATTACATGGAGATCTATAATAATCAATATTTATTATGAGAATAATGCTAAAAATTCACCATTAAAAACGCCCCCCCAAAGCTAATGTCTTACCAACAAAGATAACATAGTCTAATTCAAAAGATTATCATATTTAAATTCTTCATTATCTCACTTTTTACTTTAATAAAAGAACAAGTATGATATGAGTTTGTCCAAGTGGCAAAGGCTTTTACCAAAAAAACTCTTTTTAAAAGAGTTATCCTTAATTAAACTTGATAATAATTAAATTTGACCTATAATCAGATAGTCATAATAAAAAGAGAGTCATTGTAAATTTTATGATTGATTGATATTAGCATATATAGCAGCGGATTTTTTAGAAATAACATTAAATCTAATTTATTCGAATTTATTGGGTTAAATCACATGAAAGTAAAGTCCTCTTGCTTGCAATAATTTTTTGCGTACCAAACCCACTGCCACAAAGACAAATTTTTAGAAGGTATTTGATATCAGATATCATCAAGTTAAATTCAAATATTTGTAGACCTCATACGGGTGGCTATTCAAAAGAATTTTGTTTTTTCTTTTTTTATTTATTCACACAAAGGCACATTTATCATATTATAATTTTTTTTTGTAGTTTTTTAATTAATTGGAATTTTAAACTGTATCATAAGAGCCCACAATTACCATATATAAATAAAATATATCCTAATTTATTCTGTAATTAACTCTTGGTATTAACATTTTTAATTTATTTTAAAATTTAAAATATACTTGTTATGACTTGAGAGTATAAATAAAAATGATTTTATACAATTTGTTTTATAAAAAGGCATACGCATGATTGACCTTGCTCTTCAGTTTAAATATTTCAGTTATATATATATATATATATTAAGCTAGTTAACTTTTTAAAATATACTAAAGAAGTCTAATAAATTAATTAATTATAATTGATATAAGAGCTAATTGACTAATTTAGATAGATTAAAGAGTATATAATATAAATTCATGTCAATAGGTTATATTTAATCTTAATTAACTGATTTATTTAACTTATTCAATATTCTTAAAAAAGTTAACTAATGTTTTTATATATAATTAGGACGGGAGAAGTATAAAGCTAACAGAATTCAGAAACATATCTTCATCAATCTGAACTTGGGCGTTTTCGGGCTTATCGTATATTTGATCAGCAGTCAAATATCACACACCATTTCCCTCAACGTTCAGCGATTGCCACACACACACACACACACACATATATATATATATATATATATATTCATGATTTCTTGAAGCAAACCTTGCATTAATTCCACCTTTAATGTTGGGGGCTAAAAACGTTAATTAGCCTCACGCGATTGCATGTCCTTTTCTCTAACAAGGGATTTCTAAATTGAAGGATCCTGAATAATATTATGCGACATTCATCCTTAGGCAACTATATGTACTTATATTGCAACAATTATATATAAATATAAAGAAAACCCCAAAAGCGAAGTGTGTTGGAAGGCAACAGATGTCTAATGCGGGGAATAAAAAGATGATAGAAAGTGAAGAAGAAATAATAATGAAATGGTAAAAGGGAAAAGAAAGTAGAAAAGAGAGAGCTAGAGAGAAAATTGTTGGATGATGACGGGGTGATCACTATCAAAATTGAAGAGCACCATCAGTAATATTACTTACATAGGAAACCAATAAAGAATCCAAACTCTGTTGTACCCGATGTGCATTTAGAACTCGTCACATGATGCCCACACAACCAGCACAATGCCCTTTCCTATTATGTTTAACTAGTACGCTCCACTATTTTAACCTTTTCTCTCTGTTACCTTCTTTTGCTAATTACCCAATCACAATTTTTGTCATCTTATTCTTGGAAAGTAATCATATATTCAATCGTGCTTGGATTAAAATTTTAATGAAGATTAATTCAACCTAATTTCACTTCTATGAACGTGCATGTGACGCATGCATGTTTGTGTCGTTTTCATGATTATGTGTAGATGAATAACAACTGTGATTGCAATATGTGTTAATTGAATGTGCAAACAAAGACAATGCCAGAACACAGGCCAAATAAATCATGTTTGCTTCCGAACCCTTTTCCAGTTATGGTAATTTGCACAAAGTTCTTGGAAAATGAGGGAGAAAAGGAGAAAGAGTTCCATATAAATGTGTGCGGTGGGGCAATGACAACATGTGTAAGGCAGGTTGGTCGATATGCATATAGTTGCAGCCACATAGAACTCAACCCAACATTAGTTGCAGACAGTGACACACTTAATTTTCATTATCATCGTCCTTCTCACCACCATCGTTGGCTGTGCCCTATGATTCCATACTCATCACATATATACACATGGGCCCCACTTCCACACCCAAATCCAAGTTGAGTTTTACATGTATTCAAAAAGAAGAAGAAGAAATAGTGGTAGGAACAGTCCAGGACACTAGTCACTTGTTATTTCTTCTGCATTTTGTTACAATGTTCCTAACTTTGTCGCATGTGCTGGACCAATGTTTATGAACGAGAAACCTGGGGAAGCTAATTAAGATTTGACCATTAATTGCTTCCCCAACTTAATTACCTAACAAATTGCTCAGAGAGGAGTGAAGTTTAGCTTTGCACTCACATATATGGTCAAACCAAGAATAATGCATGCATGCTGCTTTGGCCAAAAGTCTTCTCAACATTTCTGAAGCCGAGAGACTCGTACGTGGCTATGCTTTTTTTATGGTCCATATATGGTGGCAATGGCTAATGATATATGTCAATGCATTTTAACCAATAATACAGAACGATATTGATTAATATCAGATGCCTGCAGATCACAATCTGAAATTACCCAATATGATCTGCACACTGAAACAGCTTATATGCGGCCTTTTTGCTCTTATATATTTGTACACAGAAATAGAAAGGCACTACTGCCTAGGTAACAAACAAAATACCTGCTCCACCAGCAAAATGGTCAACTAGCAAATCATGAGGGATAAGACCCGAGAGCTTTGCCTGGGAAATCTGCTTAGCACTAAGCTTGAAAAGGTAGCGACGCACTGTGATGTGTCGTGAAACTAGAATTCATTTTATTTCACTGTTGATCAAATTATGGTGTAAACTTTGGTGCCGCAAATCGAAATGATGACGACAAGATCGTGTATGTGTCATAAATTCATCTTATATTTTACTTGCAAAATTGCAGCAGCAATGCTTGATTCATGACACGTTCATGAACAGTAGTTAAGACAGAGTACTCATTTACCGTGGACAGAATGCACCAACATATCACAAATCTGACCCGCGAAGGCAATAAATATGGTTTGTTAAATACGCCTTAACATGGTTATAGCGCTCTCGTTATTATTATTATTAATATTATAAAAGTACTAAAATACTCTTAATTTAAAAAACTAAAAATTTTAAAGGTATAAAACTTATGAACTTCTACCCAATGCATATATTTTTAAGAGGTGTAAAAGTATCCTTCCAAATATAAATAAATTAATAAAAGTATCCTTCCAAATATAAATAAATTAATTCTTTTAATTTTAGTAAAATAAAAAACTCTATTAAATTTTAATACACTATTATAATATTAATAATTTTATGATTAATGCATACGTTTGGTCCTCTAAATTTTTATAGAATTTTAATAAACTTAAGTGTATTTTCAATCATTTAATATTAATAAAAAATATTTACTCAATCAATCTAAATAGTTATTCTACACTTAAACGTTAAAAAAAATATTTACGATTTAATCATTTAATATAATATTTTTATATATTAATGTTTAATTTATATATTAAATATCAGACGATATCTTATTTAAATATTTTAATATGTCAATGTTTAATTTTAGAGTCACTATTTAAATTTATTATGTTCATATTTTTTATTAATGAGATCAATAGCATTAATATTAAAGGAATGCAATACACTTTATAAATTTAAATTACTAAACTAAAATTTGATATAAATTTAGAGAACAAAACATATACATTAACTATAAATTTATTAGCATTATAATAGTATAGTAAAATTTAATAGAGTTTTTTGTTTTGCCAAAACTGAAAGAATTATTTAGTTTGCACATTCATGGATATTTTTTCACATCCGAAAAGTATATGGTATTTAGCGCGATCTGGGTAAAAGTTTAAGGGTATTTTTGAACCTTTACACTTTGTAGTTTTTCGAGTCAAGGGTATTTTGGTACTTTATTGACAATAGCATGTGACCCACTATAAAAAATAATAGTGTTAAGCTATATTTAACTATCCTTATATTTTTACTTCTATTTTAAATGTTCATGGGTACTTTTGCCCCTCCAAATAACCTATAGTATTGAGCGCAATTTTATAAAAAATGTATGGACATTTTTGCCCCTTAACTTTTTTGTTTCTGTTACAAAATTTTTTGAAAAGGGGTTAAGCTCACTAACGATATAATGGTATGACGAAATCTCTCTTTCTCTTAATTGATACCAATGTCGAGCAGGGTGAATCGTCTATTATCCTCAGGCGTAAATCTAGACACCCAGGAGTTAGGATGTCTCCCCAAACGCCGCGACTAGAACCACAACAAAGCTATACTTCCCAAATATCGAATATATTCCAAATAGTCTCATATATCATCTTTTCATTAGTTTTTTTTTGTTGCCCAACCGATTCACCAGAGCTTTACTCCGACTACATCCGGATCTGACCCGCGTCGCGCACCTGGCTATGGTGGGTTAGTCTCCCAACGGGGATTTTCTACGTACGCCAAGGCTCAAACTCGAGACCTCGCTTAAGCGATACCGAGTCGCTTACTACTTGGACCAACCTCCGTTGGTCCTTTCTCTAGTTGAACCTTCGGACGATAGGTTGCACCTTAACTTTTAATAAAATCATGTTTATGTTGTTTTTGGGCTCAAGAATTGGGCTATCATAATGAAAATGCACAATAATGATGTGGATTGACACCGACACATTTACGTTGGGCATTCTGATCCATGCTGTGAGCAAAGCCGAACAAGACCAAGTGATTCTGATCCACGCTGTAGAGCAAAGCCGAACAAGACCAAGTGGGGATGGGTGGGCCTTAGATTTTTGTTTCATTGCAAAATAAAATAATTTAAATATTTACTAAAAGATACACTCAGTGCATTAACAAAAAAAAAACAATTTAATATATAAGCTTCAAGAAAAATTGTCAACAACAAAGTAAAATTTGAACGAAGAATAATAATGCATTAAGTTAAATACTCATGAAATAAAAGGAAAATAGTCTGATCATTTTTTCACTTTAAATTCACTTCAATTATCATTTGGAGTCGATCGACCATAATAATGTATGATTAAGGGAAAATTATTTCCTAATGAGATTCAGAAATTTTTTACAAGGCCTTCAATATGTGAAATTATTTTGAAGAACCAGAGCGCTTTTCACTCTCGTCCTGGCTCTTCATTGGAGCCAAAAACTTTGCCTTGTCGGGCTTGGATTCTTGAAATTCCGTGGAGCACACACTGCTGTTCACTCGTTCCTTCGCTGAGTTCGCTGCTCATTCCTGATATGTATTCACACTTTGGAGGTGTAATTTTCCCTATTAACAATTAACGCTGTACTACTAACGGTAGTTGGTCTGAGTAGTAAGTAGCTCGGTATCGCTTAATTGAGGTCTCGAATTCGAACCTTGACGAATGTAGAAAATCCCCGTTGAGAGACTCACCCACCATAGCCAGGTGTGCGACGCGAGTCGGATCAAGATGTAGTCGGGGCAAAGCTCCGATAAACCGGGTGGGAAAAAAAAAATTAACGCTGTACTGTCTTGGTATGGAGGTTGTAGCTGATGTGACTCTCTATCAGCCCTTGGATTAAATAAAATAAATGGCATTGATCTGTCCAAAATGACCCTAATGCTCCCGCATCGATATGAATACAGACCCAAGATATATAACCTAAACCCTAATGATGCATAAATGGCAAGTGAAATGAATGAACAGTCGTACAGTGAAGCCACAGTTATTTTGCAGTTTCAAACAGAGTTATATTAAATGTATAACAACTACCCTATCAACCCCAACCTCCAATTTTCAAACCATCCTTGAAGTTACTGCTGAACGATGTGGATTGAATTCAATGTTTTTTTTTTATAAAAATTAAAAAAAAAAATTAAGCTCACTCACAATCTAAAAGTATAACGAAACTTTCTTTCTATCTAGATAATATTAATATCAGATATAACAAATCGTCTATTATTTTGAGATATAAATTTAAATATCTAAAAATTAAGATATCTTTTTAAATACTGTGACTTAAATTATAATAAAATAATATTTTTTAAAATTTGAATATGTTTTAAATAGTACGTGGACACGTCTTCAAGTTTGTTTTGAATCCCCTAAAGGGCTGGGGTGTGTTTTGAACAGAGCAAGTACATTATCGGCGCCCTAGTTATTACCCCCTGCGTGGGCTGCCCGCTAACAACAAAGTCCTGGTCGGCATGCACATGGGATTGGTCTGTACATATTTACCTATCTAAGCAACATCCACACACATAATAGTCCATACTCATTTGTGCTCGAGTTTTTTCTTCTTTTTATTGACAATGAGGGTAAAAAGGTCCACAAACAAACAAAAAATTATAGTACATCATGGTGACACGTGTCGTGTCTTGGACAACTCTTCCAGAGCGCTGAGTGAAACAAGGTTCAACTGTCTAGATTTAAAATTTTTAGTTGAAAATTTTTAAATATTTAATAGTTAAAAGATCATTTTTATTTTGAATTCTGTATATGTTAAAATAATTTTTAAAAAATTTAGATAATTCTGAACCGTTTAGATACCGAAATTATTTCCCTCAATCGGTAGTCGATGGACTTTTGTAGGAGGAAATAGTGAAAATAATCGTGACAAAAAACGATAGCTTATTCATTGATAAGTGCTTTAAATTGTCGAGAGTACTATGCAGCATGCACATCAATGTGAGTGTTTGGATGGATTAAAAACTAAGATTTTTAAAAAAATAGTTTAAACTATAATTAAAAAAAAATAACCAAACAACTCTGTATATCTATAAGAGTTTTTAAGTTAAAATATAATTTAAAATTACAGATTAAGGTAAATTTAAGGAATAGCTTTTAGATAAAAAAATTATTTATGAAAAGAAAACGACTAAATTACCCTTACTCTGTCTTGTTTTGTCATGCCTACTCCTCTCTCTCTCCCATTGCTCATCCGCCATTGTTCTCTCTCTCCTCTCAGCTCGACCGCCATAAAAGAAAGGGTGTAGTTTCTCTCTCTACTGGTGGTTTCAAGACCTGCATTATCCCCTCTCCAAATATCTTCAAAACGACATCTTGCTCATCTTGCATCTTCTTCTATGCCTTGGATCCACTCTGTTTTGTACGGGAAAAGTTTTTATTTCCATGGATTGCATTAAGAAACTTGCCTTTTCGGGGCCCTTTCTGTAACAGAGAAGGAAAGTGATTTCTGGGCTTAGGCTAGGAGTTGTAGCTTCTCTTCTTGATTTCACTCGACAGTGTTGGTTCCAATTCTTCTAAACTCAATAAATCAAATATAAATATTATTTATTATTTTAATATCACATAAAAAATAAATATCAAATACAAATAATTATTATTTTAGCTAATACTTTTAATATAATTTATCAATCATAAAAATAATTATAATAATATATATTTAAATATTTATTTATTTAAAATTTAAAATTATTTTTTATAAATTTTTATCTAAAAATTAATCTAGGCCTAATATTGTTATCTAAAAAGTAAAAATTAGTCAGAAATATATGCATATAAAAATATGCTCTTTAATCATTGATATAAGATATATTTAACTAATTTAATTATATTAAAAAAATAGTTAAATTAGTTAATATGTCATATTTTTTCAAATACCCTAATAATTTTTATTGACTTTCTCCCTCATTTTTATTTAATTATTATCAATGGAGTATCAATAGAGATAATTTTAAAAAATTAATAAATATATAAAATATATTTTATATTTATAAATAAAATTAATTCTTCAATTAATTTATATATCGAGAGGAGTATGCTTATTCTCCATCTAATAGTCACATGGTAAAAATGTTAGTATTAAAACTAAGGGAATCGGATGTACGCACTACTCACTACGCACGTAGGAATTTAGCACTTAGGAAATTCTTCACACGCTTGACTATGATATTTTTGTAATCTTAACTGGTACTATTAATTTGAACGCACAAAATTAGTACTATTATTTGTTTCGTTAGTATTTTAGTTATCGCGCCTCTTTCTTAAGAGAAGAATCTTGGTGTTATATAGAATAATTACAAAAATATAAATTTCTTATTTATTAATAACTTGCCATTTTCATCCGCTAGCATAATTATCCCCAGTAAAAAAGACAGCCATATTATTTGTATTAGTTACATTTCACAATGGATGATATAATTTGTTATAAATTTATAAATTATATCAATATTAACATCAATAATTGATTAATATTGAATATTACCGATATTTTCATCCTTGATTAATTAATTTGGGAGTCAAAATATAATGAGAGAAAATTAGAGAAAGTATCTAATTCGGGCAATTTTTTTGGGAAAAAGTTATTTGTAACTATTTTTCTTATTATTTAATATCTGAAGGCTAGACAATGGTAATTCATATGTCCGAGAACCGAGGTAGAAATAAATCAATCTTTTTATATCTGCTGACTACTGCTGTGGGCGTTAGCATATGTAATAGCAAAACTCACTAATTTTAGTAACTATTAATTGGAGCATTTATGCTGCCCGCCAACGTGGTAGAATATGAAGTGAGGAGGGAGGCCAACTCTCTGCAACTCATCTGTTGAATCATTTATAAAATCTTCAAATCAAAGGATCATATTATTCTCACTGAAGAGAAAAGAAAAAGAGCAATGTCTTGTGATGTGGTGGACGCCGCCATGGGACGAGCAGTCGGCGGAAGCGAATACACTTGGTGCAGGGCGGTTCCCGGCGGCACCGGCATCGCCGTCTTGGGTTTCCTCCTCTCCAAACCACCCCTTCCCTCTCGCCTCCAAACTGCCCTTCACAAACTCCAAAATACCCACCCTATCCTCAACTCCACCCTCCATTTCAACTCCAATGATTCCTCCTTCTCCTTCCTCACCTCTCCCACCACTCCCTCTCTCAACGTCCAATCTTTTGATCTCTCCGCCGCTTCCACTCTCCTCGTTCCCCAACATGACTCGCCCGTTTCTCCCTTCCAGCAAATCCTCGAACACCAGCTGAATCACAACTCTTGGAACCACCTTCAACGTCACTCCCACACCAACGTCCCCGTCTTGTTTGCAAGCATTTATGCTCTTCCCGACGAATCCTGGGCGGTTGTTCTCCGGCTCCACGTCGCGGCATGTGACCGGACCACGGCGGCCACGCTTTTGAAGGAGCTGCTTCCGCTGACGATGGAGGAGAAGGAGGGCGGCGAAGGGAGGAAGAAGGAGGAAACGGCAGAGTTATCATTGGCGATAGAAGATCTGGTGCCTAGTGGGAAGGGGAAGAAAGGAGTGTGGGCACGTGGCATGGACATGCTTGCTTACTCTCTCAACTCCCTGAGGCTGACAAATCTGAAATTTGAGGACACAAAAAGCATGAGGTGTTCACAGGTGGTTAGACTGCAACTCAACCGGAACGAGACGGACAGAGTTTTAGCTGTACGTGAGTTTACATACATTCGTATATATATAGTTGCATTTCATGGTATGTTGAGAAGGTGTGTGTGTGTGTAGGGATGCAGGAAGAAGGGGATAAAACTGTGTGGAGCTTTGACGGCAGCGGGATTGATGGCGGCACACGGCTCCAAGAAGGGTGGCAAGAAGTATGGTGTGGTCACTCTTGTCGATTGCCGCTCCACTCTTCATCCTCCACTCTCTCCTCACAATTTCGGTGCCCTCACTCTTCTCTTTCATTTTTCTCCTCACTATTTTCAAAGAAAAATGCTTTGCAATCCATAGTATGTGTAAAACTAAAGTTAATTAATCACCATCCATCATTTATTTGAAACATATGTTTTTCATTTAATAAACTATAGTATATAATAAAGGCACGGAACAAGAAATTAAACTGAGAGGTATAATTATAGCATATATGGTCTTTATCTATTTACGGAGACCAACACACATGGTCGAGCTGTGAGAAAGCCATAGGAACAAAAATGAAAGTGCTTGGTACCGTTGGCCACAGAGAATGTCATTAATGAAGTCATAAATCTGTTCATCTGTGTCACAATGAACGGTCAGCTGGTCCCTAATGACCAAACGATGTACCAGTACTCGTGGGATTTCTTTTTTTGGTTTTTTATTGGACTAAAACTGTGCCATAATTAAATGTCTAGGGTTTTATCACGCTGCCATTCTTAACACCCACGTAATGAAGGGAGGGGAAGAGAGCCTATGGGATGTGGCAGAACGAGCGTACGAAGCATTCTCAAACTCCAAGAAGAGCAACAAGCACTTGTCGGACATGGCGGACATAAACGTGCTGATGCGCACGGCTATGGAGAACCCCGGCCTGACCTCGTCGTTGAGAACTTCGATCATGTCGGTGTTCGAGGACTCGGTGATAGACGACGTGGACGACAACGGTGGTGAGATGCAGGCTGAGGTGGGGTTACAAGACTTCATGGGATGTGCATCTGTTCATGGGGTGGGCCCATCTATTGCTGTGTTCGACACCATCAGGAATGGATGCTTGGACTGCGTCTTCGTCTACCCTTCGCCCTTGCACTCCAGACAACAAATGCACCACTTTGTCAGTACCATGGAGGCTATCCTTGTCCAAGCAGGACAATTCTACGCACGAATGAATGACAATGTGTGAGCGTGTGCGTCCCAGTTATTCATGAATTTATTGAATGATTGCTTGTGTGCACAGTATTGAATGAGTATAATTTAATTAACAAGTTTAATTTGATGCTAGCTTCCAGTTTTCTAGTTAAATTATGATATGACGTCAACGAATGTTCTTTTTTGGGTATTTAATAAGCTTAGGTTAATTAGATATGTCATGATAGGTTATATATCTACTCACGTACGCTAACACTAAAGAATTAAATTAGAGAAGATACATATATGTTACATGTCGGGGATCATAGTCCAATACATGGGCCTTGTGAAAATTTATTACGAGCCTATAATTGGGAAAAAGAAATACAAGTAGTTCATGTGGTGAACAATGATATATATAATAGTGTGAGGGCATGTATATCGTCTGCTTAATAGAAAACTCTAGTTCTCTCCAGTCTTGGTTTTCACACTTCTCTAAATAATTCAAATTTAAGCAACAAGAGAAAGATGTTAATAATTATACTACTACTGAGTACTTTTTTTTTATATAAATTTTAAAAAAATGATTGAGCTCACCCACGATTTAAATGCAGGACGAAATCCCCTTTTCTCTTAGATAATACTAATATCGGGTAGGGGAGCTGTCTATTATCCTCAAGCGTAAATCTAGACAGCCAAGAACTGTGATGTCTTCCAAGCACTACGACTAAAACTACAATAAAATACTACTTACCAAAAATAAAATATATTTTAAATAATAATATGTCCCCAATTTTTTAGCTAAACTTACAGCTGTTACTACTACTGAATAGTGATGGTGGATTGGTGGGGCAGATGACGCTGTTCCCAAGAGGCCAAGCGAGCCTTTCTTGCACGCATGAAGCGAGGAATAATATTTAATTATTAATACTACTAGTGTGGAATGGGGATCAAGTTCAAGTTTAATTAAGCTCGGTGATGATCATTGAGAAGATGCGTTTTCTAATTAGATAACTCAAGGTTTGTTTTCTTCTTTGCCCTAAGCAGGGATCGGTCCTGTTTTTTGGTTAAAAAATTACTCTTAAACGTGGAACACTCTTGCACTGGAAAAAATGCGGAACACTCTCTTAAAAAGGTCATGGAGAGACTCATGGTTCACGTTGTGGCCAAGAAAACATAGACCAATAGTTGACTTATAATAAGCATAAGTGCGATATCAAGGACGAAACTCAGGTTATGTTCTTAATAAAATCACTAATAATTTCAAAAGTTAAACGGAGATTGATCATCAAAACTCAATACATGAATTTAATTATGGTTAGACTGCTGACAAATTTATGTAAAAAATAAAATTCAAACTGTTATAAATTTAGGATCTCAGTTACAGATCAAATATTTATGTTTCACATATAAGTCCTAATTTATAATTAAAATTTTTATTTACAACACAAAAATTGATCAAGAAACTGAGATAATTTGAGATTGAGACCCCAGAATCTAATTTGGTTCCTGTGCTTGGGCGCGCTGGACGATTTACAGCGAGTGTCGTATCGTATCTGGGTTGGTTTCTCACTTGTCGTTATCACCTTTTGGATGATTGGATCATTACCATCATCAAAGGTTTTCTTCAATGTAGCTCCTCCTTTTTGGGCTACCAAGCAACACGAGCAAGGCGGTAGAGAGCGTGGCCCCTCACCCACCCATGTCCGATTCCATTACCCGACCCGTAGGCAGCACCGAGTTAAGCTGGTGCAAAGCCGTTCCCGGTGGCACCGGAGTCACCGTCCTGGGTCTCCTCTTTTCCAAACCCCCTAATATCCCATTCCTTCAAACCGCACTTCGGAACCTCCAAAATTCCCACCCTATCCTCCGATCCAAGATTCACCTAGACCCATCCACTAATATCTATCATTTCCTGATTCCCCCAAATCCTCATATCGAAATCACACCCTTTGATCTACAATCCACGTCCCGCATCATCGCAACTGATTCCGATGACCACAATATCAATAGTGCCTTCCACCTAATCGTCGAGCACGAGCTCAGTCACACTCAGAACCCTTGGCATGACCCTAGCGGCTCATCGACGCCAGCCGATACCGACGTCTTCTTTGCGAGCACCTACACTATCAGTGACCGCTACTGGGCCGTTTTCCTCCGGTTACACACGGCGGCATGCGATCGTACGGCATCGATGGCTGTGCTGAGGGAACTGATGGCGCAACTGGAAGGGAAAGGGACGGTGGTGGAGTTGTGGAATGAAGATGAGATCGGGATGCCGATTGAGGATCTTGTCCCAAAAGGGAAGGCCAACAAACCCTTTTGGGCGCGTGGAGTGGACGTGCTTGGTTACTCCTTGAACGCGCTGAGGGTTGCGAATTTAAGTTTCGTCGATGCTAATCCCCCTAAATGCACCAAGTTCGTGAAGTTTCAGCTGAACATGGACGAAACAGGGAGGCTAATTGCCGTGAGTCACTTTCATTTCTGACTCAAGCGTTTATCCCATTTCGATTCCTTCTAAAGTCTTTTTTTTTTTTTAAATGATAAATCTATAGCAGTTTGAACAACAAAATGGTAATCATTTCATATTTAAAAAATCACTCTCGTCCTGGTATAAAAACAATAACTAGTACAACTGTAATTTTCTCGAGATTTTCTTTTTCTAGAATACGGAGATTAAAAAGTAAGGTGCCATAATACAAGTATGCAACATTTTTTACGCAATGATAATGAGATTTATTTTCATTGAAACACTAAACAGAGCATCATGGAGAAACTGTGATTAGTCATGGACGTCATTTTCCCCTAACGGGTTTGGAGATGGACATGGGCCTTTAGCTTCCACAATTGGTCAGGTCAAATGGATAGCCCAGTAGAGGAAATACATGTTATCACACCTTAAGATGCATGTTAATAACCCATCGTTAGGATCAACTGACAAAATAGTGAGATATGTGACTATTTAAAACGTGTTCAATTCTTGAAGAGTGCTACTTTGTTGTAGTTCCAGTCGCGATACTTAGAGAGACATACTGCTCTTGGGTGCCTAGGTATATGCCTGAGAATAATAGACGGCTTGTCATGCCCGGCATTAGTATCACTTAAGAGGAAGGGAGACTTTACCCCACCCTTTAGATCGTGGATGAGCTTAACCATTTTTAAAAATTTTTATATAAAAAAATGCCCTGCTAATACCAATGGGGTTGGGTCATTTAGTCTCTTCCAACATGCTAAATCTAAGATTTGAATTCTTCCGTGTTTACATTTAATTCCTTCCTATACCAAATAATGACCATAAAGGATGTGATAGTGCGCTTACTTTACTTTTGGCTCAAGATCATGATATTATTGTTGTCCTGTGTGTCTGAGTTTCAGAATAGAGCCGAAAGTCAATTAAAAAGAGTACTAAAAAGAGAAACTTGTGGTACCGGCATAAATGTTTATGCTTTGTGCTAAACTTCAAGTTAGACTTGCGAGGTCGTAGTCGTAGCGTCTATTCCTCTACCAGGAACTATACCACTGGTCTGGCCGTCTGGTTTTATGCATAACTCTCCTCAGGAAAATGCCGTCATGTTCATAACAGCCTATCATGTGATATTATTTATATCTATATATATTTGGTTGCCGGTGTCTTTAAATGTGAGTCTACCTACATCCATAAAAATAAATGGGCTTGAGATATATAAGAGGTTAACCAATTGTGCAGGGATGCAAATCAAGAGGAATAAAGCTTTGTGGGGCGATTGCAGCAGCTGGAATGAGCGCCGTTTGGACCTCTAAACACCTTCCCGATGACCAAAGAGAGAAGTATGCTGTTGTAACTCTAATTGATTGCCGTTCCGACCTTGATCCTGCCCTCACCTGTAACCACCTTGGTAAGCCACAATTCCCCCAGGAACCTATGATATTGCTTTATTTTTTTAGCTATTAAAACAGTTGGACTTGGATGTTTTAGAGTCTTAGGGATGAGCATATGTTTATTTCTTTCCTTCACAAAAGCAGTTGGGTTGTTCCCTTGTTTGGTTCAGGATTTTATCATTCTGGAATCTTAAATACACACGATGTGTGTGGAGAACCCCTATGGGAATTGGCAAAGAGAAGTTACACGGCCTTTGAGAACGCCAAGAACAACAACAAGCATTTTACAGACATGTCTGACCTGAATTTCCTCATGAACAGGGCCATTGAAAACCCTCATTTGACACCAGCCTCATCTCTGAGAACCGCATTGATGTCGGTGTTTGAAGAACCTGTCATGGATGATTCAAATCAAATGCATCAAGACCTTGGATTGGAAGATTATATATGTTGCGCTTCAGTGCACGGCGTGAGTCCATCCATTGCCGTATTTGACACCATACGAGATGGAAGCCTGAGCTGTGTGTGTGTATTTCCATCGCCTCTGCATTCCAAAGAGCAGATGCAAGACTTGGTGGATCATATGAAGAGACTTCTCGTGGATGGTTGTAACAGTGAAGATCAATGATGGTTTCTGAGTTAGTGACGGTTGTTTTATTGATCAATTCATGGGTCATTGCTCGCTGGCTGTTTGTAATTCAGTGTCTGTTCAGAGAATAAAAATGCAATCTATTTATTGAATGGACTGCGGGAAACAATGTTGTAACTGTGAGTGAGGACGATGGAAATCTGGGATTGGTGCTGGAGTGCGATTATGGATGTTTTAGTCTTAGAATGAGGAGCAGCTAGCGCTAGGGAGAGTAATTAAGGGGATGAGGAATAAGATGCTAACCTCATTCTTTGCTCAAGTGAATTTCCTTATTTTTTACCCACAAAAAAGGAAAAACTTTCGTTTACATACAGATTGAATCAAACAACAATGCATTAAACTGTATTTAACCTTTATTTTAAAAAAATAAAACTTTGTTTACTACCACACTCTTACCCAATTAACAACATCCTTTTAAGCGAGTGAATGCTAGTGAGCAAAAATCTGGAAGGAGGGGGAAAGCATCCTATCTTCACGTTTTCTCACACGAGGTAAGAACTGAAAAGAAGATTTCATACACTTGGAAGCATCGAGGAATGAAATGATGCCTATTGGTTCTGCCTTCCATATTTACTTGTCACTTTCTTTTTCAAGGATTGCCTTAAACGTAGAAGTGTAAAATTAGTTTATCCAAAATTAAAGAAAGTTTAAAATTAATTCAGATGGGTCCTTCTTAGACATGTACCCATATATTCACGACAAAAGTCCACGGTAAGACAGGCAGTTGACTAGCTAATTCCCTCCTACCCGCGCAATTGTTGTCACCATTGATCACTGAGTCTCTCTGCTCCGTGGATGACAGTTGTAACGTATAAAACGGGGTTCCAAAAAAATGTAAAAAGCAACACGTAAAAGGACAAAAGCAAAATCTGAAGCGCTCTCATTCCACAAACTAATTTAATTTACATGTCAGATCAATCCATCTGAACCAACAATGGCTTCCATTGAATTTGAAGTTGAAGCTGAATCGGCAATCTGCGATAAGCATGCCCCTACTCCTGTCTATCTTCTAGTGCATCCTTTTACAACCCTAACCCCATCAAAAAAGAAAAACCAGAAGGATTAATGCAAAGATCAAATAAGATCCTCAAAAATCTTGGCCAAGTTAAACTTGCCATTGTTGCATTGTATAGCAGCTAGAACTTCCTGAAACGTGGCCACACTGCAGGAAGCACGAGGCCGTTCCTCTGCTCAAACCCAAACTCATGGTAAGCCTTCTCCAACAAGATCTTTATCAACGGCTGAGACAAATATGTGGTGGGAACCACGTATCTCTGACGTTCCTCCCCAACATACAGCGGAATATAACCAATCGGTATCGTGTTTGGAGATTCCTCCGCACATTCCTTCAGCAAACACTCGTGGTGGCCACCGTCACCGTCTTGGTCTCCTCCAATACTAACCCCCTTCACCTTCTTGGCCAGCTTCTTGATCGTATCCATCCTCTTTCCCAGCATTGAAGAGATCTAGAGAGAGCGAGAGTAAGAGAGGGAAATGAATAGGTTTGCGCTCGCTAGCTAGGTGAATGGAGGGTTTAGGATTATATCTGAGAGAAGGGGAATGTTGGTAAATAGGCGTCGGTTGGCTTTTTTATAATTTGGAATCTATAGGGGATTGGGGGTTGAATGTTGTTTTGGGTCTTTTATTGCAGATTCTAATTGTCTTGAAATGGTGGCCCTTGTCCGACCCCGGCCTTTGAACGGTTAAAGAGATAAAGGTAACCCCATTTTAGTGAAGATTAAAGGGGAGGCATCGATCTGTAATGCGTGGCACAGCAATAACTTTGTTTTTAAATTATAAGTACGGTTGGGGGATGTTTGTACCCGCCCGCATTTGTTGGTCCTACATTATATATTTGATTGATGTCCAAATAATGAAGTGGCGCAAAAGTCAAGAGTTTGGTGACTCCCCCAAGTTTTGATATTTTAATTAGTATTTGTTTAGCAAATAAAAAAAATTAAAATTTTAAAAATATTTTTATCCTAAATTTTAATTTAATTTTTTTAAAACAAATAGACATATTTATTTAAATTTTTTTTTGGATTAAACCATAGTTTAAAACTAAAATTTTGGATAAACTACTGCGAATAGTTTTTATAACAGTAAAAAAATTTATAAACTATCCAATTATCATTTTATCGTTATTTTTTCTTATACTCCCTCATCTATTTTTTTCACTATCTCTCATCTCTTATTTTTTATTTCTCATATCTCTTATCAATCATCTCGCCTCTATGTTCTCTATTATTTCTTCTCTCTATTCTCCACCCTCTCTCCTCTCTCCTCTCTCTTCTTCACCCTATCTCTCATCTCCTATTTTTAATAAAATCATACCCTTCTTGATAATTTACTAATCATACAATTTTTTCTGATAATAATTATCTAAATATTTATTTTTTTTAAATTATTTTTTTTTTCATAAGCTCTTCTTAAAAAATTATTTTCTAAAAACTATTCAAAAAGTCTTTTTTTTCATAATTTTTTTTTTTAAATCTATTCAAACATGCCCTCAAAAAATAAACAATTTCTTGTCCATCGAAATTGAAGGCACTCCACTTATGTGTTTGTTTTTTTTTTACTAATTTCTTGTTTGAAATTAAACCACGAGACGGTTTATTATAATTTATGGGTTTCGTTTTGATTCCCACACCAACCACCACCACTTTTCTAATCTCTCTTCTCACTTGCCTCGATGCTTCCAAACAAACAGCGACATTTGAACTGACGAAACGACTAGTCACGGGCGTTTTCATTATGAAAGCCATCTTAATTATTAATTACTAATTATTCTATCAAGAGTTAATCCGAAGTGAACTTCCCGGAGGTCTATCAATAAGGAATATCCTGGGAATCCACCACGAGATCAATCAAGTAAATGCGGATGACCAGCCAACCATAGTACTACCACATGTAACGTAATATATAAGTCCGACACACTCACAAACGGGGAGGGAGGGATAAGAGACGAGAAAACAAGTAGCCTTTCTCAAAAGATCAATCAATCATTCACTTTTTTTTTTATTTATAAATTTTTAGAAAGGGATTGGGCTCACTCAAGATCTAAAAGTAGGGCAAAATCTCCTTTTTTTCTAGGCGATACTAATGTCAGGCAGGGCGAGCCGGCTATTACCCTCAGGCGTAAACCTATACACTAAAGAGTTATGATGCCTCCCCAAACATTACGACTGGAACTACAATAAAGTTATACTTTTTAAAAATTGAACATATTTTGAATAGTTATATGTCTCATTATTTCGTCAGTTAAACTCAGAAATAATTGGTCAATCATTCACTTTTAGAACACGAGCATACCAAAACGGTGGACTTAGAAAATGAACCCGCCCCAAAGCTGAAGTGGGCTGCGCCCATTAAAACTCTTCCGATGCTAACAGGCCCTGGCCCATCTATCCCTCCCTCGTTATTTGTATCCTGGCAACATTCTTCCCTTTCGTGGCATTTTTTATTTTATATGTTCAGAACTAAGATTATTAACATACCAAGAGTTTGTATCGACATTACCACCTTAATTTTTTCGTATCAAGAGTAAAAAGTATTGTTATAGGCATTCCCCTTGAATATTTGATAACATTGAAAATCTTGGGTTGTCACAGTCTTGAAATTTTATTAATTTCATAAGAAGCAAAATAATAGCACAGCAAGTCTCCTTCTATTTGATTCAACACATCTTAGCTTAACTTGAATTTTGTTCTCAATAGTTCAAATGCTGTACAATAGGCAGAAAGGAAAATTACAGAAATTACAGTGAGATTGCGTTTGTGCTATGTATTAAAAATTAATAACATTTTAAATATTCCGTATCACAAAATGGGTGTTTGGTCTAGTGGTATGATTCTCGCTTCGGGTGCGAGAGGTCGCGAGTTCGATTCTCGCAACACCCCTTTTGCCTGTCAATTTACCTCTGAAACCACTTGTACACAGTACACGTATACAATTTTTAAGCTCTGTTTCACTTCATCTATGAGTCTGCTTTTGCGTGTCAATTTACCTCTCAAAAACACGTATTCAATCTTTAAACTCTGTTTCACTTCATTTGTGAGTCTGTATCACACCACCCCTCTGTTTTCTTTGGGAACTATCGCCATGTAAATGAACAAGAAGAACGGTTTAACTGCCTTAAAGTGAGGGTTTTGCCCTCTAAAGAGCGTCCATAAAAGCCCTCCGGAGAGCGTTGGTCATGTTGCTTTAAGTTAAACATCATACTATATTGAAAAGAATTGCACGAACCACAAGCATTTGAAACCCTCTTTTGGGGACCGCAGTTCAGTTCAGAACCCAGGAGGTCCCATCAATTTCCTCTTTTAACACAGTTTATTTCTTGACCAACCTCTTTTGACACTGGTCAGTAGAACAATCTTGTCTCCTTTCTTTATCACCTTTTTCCTCCCACTAACATATAACAATGAATGGCAACGAGGTCCAGGACAGCAGACAAGAACGTAAGATTTTGAGCTTATAGGAACTTGAAGAGTTGAAGTAATATGACAAGAAATTAGGTGATCACTGATCAAGATGCCCACTAAATTGTTGTTCTTAGTAGTTAATGGAATGAGACAAAGCCATGGGCTTTAGCAAAAGACAGGTGTTAAGCAAGGGGAATCGTGTAAGATAACGAGTGGGCCTGAGAATTTGAAACAGGGGATGGAAGGTGCAGAGGAAAACTGATGCAAATAATTGGGTCTTCATCTTCGTCTCGCATTGCTCCACACTGTAAAGTCCATACAGAGCGGGAGGCTGAGATCTAATGATGATCCTTATATACATGCGAGTCCAGGAATACTTTAATCGATTATCAAAACTGGGGGTTCTGTATTCCTCTGTGTCTCCTATTCCTCATTCACTTCAGGATTGAGATTTTGCCGTGCACAGGGTGGGAGATGTTTTTGTTTCTTTACCCAAAATCAATTATAGTTGAAAAAAAAAAACGTAAACATATGTTTTCCGTGGATTAATATATGCACTACAGAAAAGTTGAAGAACGGATTTAAGTATTGTAATTTTGTAATTCGTAAGATACGCATAGTTTATTAATTATTATATATAATAAAATATATTATAAATTATTATCAATTTTAATCTTAAAATTTTATAATACTTATTTTAATTAAAAATATATTTAGATCAATCTTATTTAATATTTTTAATTTATTTATCTATAAGATATAATTAATAATCATAATCAATAATTTTATTTTAATCTTAAAAAATGAAATCACATAATAATAATTAATTAGTTAATTATATAACAGTTTAAATTTGTGAAAATATTTTGAATTCTATAATGTAACTAATCAATTATATGATATTTTAAAATTTTACTTATAATAATAAATAATTAATCAATTATATCTATTTTTTTATAAGTTTCATTCAATAAATCTCTTGTCCGTTAAAAAAGAAGTTTCGAAGATGCAATTATTAGTTGTCTTGCAGGAAAACCCGCAAATGGAGGCCAGGAAGACAACCGGTTCTCTTAAATATTTTAATCAATCCAAATTATAAATAGCTAAAAATTTAAAATTATTTATTATCATTAATTTAATTGATTTAAAAAAAGAGTGAAACTTAACTTAAAGATATGTTAATCAAATAATACTTATTAGATAAATAATATATTATTCTAATTAGTGATTAGATATACTAATAATAATTTATGTACTGTCATCACTAACAAAAATTCTTCATAAATAAAGAAAAGATGTTACTCTAAAATTTAAAAGCTATTACAGGATCAATTGTAAATTATTAATTTTTATTATAAAAAAATTAATTTTAATAAATTGAGTTAATAATTTAGCCAGTTAAAATAAATACGAGTTATATTTAAAAATATTTATTAATTATTTTAATTAATATTTAAATAAATTATATTATAATAATAAATATTACTATCCATGTCCTTATTCTCTCTCTTCATCATCCCAATTCGCATTTTTCAAATACACACAAGCGCTCTCGCTTTCATTTCTCCCGCGAAAATCTGGACCCTCTTACTTTTCCTCTTCAACCTATCTGTCTATGTAAGCTTGAAGGGAGAATCAAACAGCCGAATGCGCCGTGACGATAGTCAGGCCTAACCTTCCAGAACCCTTTCTTGATCCAAACTCCACTTTTCAATATTCATACCGAATTCTTGGCTTTTCGTGAAGAAATAGACTCAATAATTGCTCAAATATGACCCAAGTACTCCAATCCCCACCCTACTTCCCTTCAGTTTCAAGCTCTTCCAGACCATGTGGGCGACTCAGCCCAGACGTCGAGGACCATTTGGGTACAGAGGAGGCGCAAGAAGACGAAGACAGAGTGCCAGACAGGAAAAGGAAAGAAAGATACAGAGAGGGAGATCAGCTGTCTATCTTGACACTTCTAATTGCTGTTTTTAGGAAATCTTTGATTGGTTGCAGTTCTAGTGTGAGAAGTGAACTCTCTTCAATGGAGATTGGGTGGCCCTCCAATGTCAGGCACGTTGCGCATGTTACCTTCGACCGCTTTAATGGGTTTCTTGGATTGCCGGTTGAATTCGAACCTGAAGTTCCCAAGAGGGCTCCCAGCTCTAGGTCAGCTCCTTCTGTAATCGTTACTTAAAAATCTGTTTGATAAATAGTGTTGTCAGATACGGGATTTGATGGGTCTTTCTGCGTCTTTTTCAATATGTAGCTTAAGTCTACATAACTATTTGGTTCCAGCTTCGTTTATCTCTTTGAAATGGTAGTGCACTTCATAAATGATGTTGAGATTATTGAAAAAAAGGAAGCAAAGGATCAATTCATGCAACTTAGGTGGCTTGGGTAGAAAGAAGTCATGTTAATGGTACCTTCACATTTGTCAGCTTTGTCATTGGTGAACATGTCCTCATTTTCGCAATCTTTTATATCTCATTCAATGTCCCCCAATTCCTAACCCTTATCATCCATTTGAATGTTGATATACTTCTATTTATTTTCTGCAGTGCAAATGTTTTTGGGGTTTCAACAGAATCTATGCAGCTTTCCTTTGATGCTCGAGGAAATAGTGTGCCTACAATACTCTTGTTAATGCAAAGACATTTGTATGCACAAGGAGGCCTGCAGGTAAGCCAGTCTCCCATGTGGCTTTGCTTAGGAGCTTTTATATTGCCTCCTATTTAATACCAATAGGCTTGAAATCTTGAATGCATATATGCAGGCCGAAGGAATCTTCAGAATTACTGCTGGGAATAGTCAAGAAGAGTATGTAAGGGAACAATTAAATAGAGGAGTAGTACCTGGTGGCGTTGATGTGCACTGCTTGGCAGGTCTTATAAAGGTTTCGCTTGGCCTATTTCTCCAGCATCTTTTAATTTGAATCATTTACAGATTTTTTTCTGGAATTCAATTCTTAGATTGTAGGGGTCTTGTCATAAAGTTGGCGGGACTCGGTAAAAGCAGTAAATTGAATCAGACTTCCCCGCCTTCTGGGAAGGGAAAGTGTGTTGATAACAGTGCGCTTAACTTGTTAAGGTAACCAAATAAGTAAACTGCGTTATTGCACTAGTTTGATTTCCCGTCGTTCTTTTGTAGGCCTGGTTCAGAGAACTTCCAACTGGAGTTTTGGACCCTCTTTCGCCAGAGCAGGTGATGCAATCCCAGTCAGAAGAGGAATGTGCCCAACTTGTTAGGCTGCTTCCTCTGACAGAGGCTGCTCTACTAGATTGGGCAATAAACTTAATGGCTGATGTTGCTCAACTAGAAAACTTGAACAAGATGGATGCACGTAATGTTGCAATGGTATTTGCGCCAAATATGACTCAAGTAAGTAAAATGCCCTGTCGTTTTTGGATAGTTGTACTTTTATTTTGGATTTGAATTCAGTAAGATGCAGAATCATTAAGTAGTAAGAGTTCATCCCAATTATCTATTTGCGCTCACAGGAATTAATGAAACATTGTGTTTTAATTTGTGCAATATGGGGCGTTCGTTTGATTAGGAAGAGATGATTGGAATGAACTTCTCTCATTGCCTCTTACTGAATCTGCTTCTCATTGAATCCAAATCCTTTTATTCCCAGCTTTTGTGATTGAATTTGTGTGTGATATTGTTGGTTTGGCTACTGCTTTTTTGTGTAGAGTAACATTTTATGTGTTTTATAATTTTTATCTCAGCTGGCTAACTTAACAGTCTGGCATTGTATGTAATATATAACTTTTTGGTAGAAAATAAGTTTATCATAGATTTTCTTTTACTTTTAAAGCTTGTGAAAGTTTTTTAGAGGGGTACTTTCGCTCAGCTATATTTTTGGTTTGCACTTCTTTCTTGAATCTAATTTTTAGCGTGTTATGCAATATTCTGGTAAAAATATAGTATCTGGAGGAGGTTTTGGTTAATCCACCGAGCAATGGCAGCATTTCTGACCCCTCTCTATTACAGATGGCAGATCCTTTGATTGCCTTGATGTACGCAGTACAGGTGATGAATTTTCTCAAGACTCTTGTGATAAAGACACTCAGAGAAAGAGAGGAGTCAATGAAGGAATCGAATCCTGTTTCAAATCTAAATTCATTTGATGATGACGAGAACCAGAGCTCTTCAGAATTGATTTTAAATAATGGCTGTGAAAATGGAAATAATAGCAGCCAAGAGAAGGTAACTTTTTCTGAAGAACCTTTGATGGAAAGCCTCAATAATCTTACTGAAGATGACTCTGAAACTAAAAGTGGATCCAAAAATTTGTCAACTTCCACTGAAATAAAGGTTCCGGCAGTCGGAAGCAAGTTACTGATTGACTGTTGTCCGTACAATGTTGTTTCTCAAGTCTGCTCCTTGAGAATTGGACTTAAAGAGAGTAGCTTCACTAACCTGACAAATACATTGAAGTGCTCCAAAACGGTAGTTGAGGTGCCAGTACTAGGAACGTTAGAAAAAAACCGTGAAACTGCAATTGTTGGGCGCATAAATTGTAGAACAGAGTTAGTTGAAGCTTGGCGCTAATGCCGCAGAACTATGGACCCTTTGAGAGTTGCACAATTTCAGATACATAATTGAGAGCATTTAATTCTAGAGAGCACCAAGGAAACTCCATTTTTGAAGGGGAATGAAGGATGGGTAGCAACTTCGAAAGAGGTTTCTGGGTTTCCACGTTTAAATGTACTCGGTACCAGTTTCATGTGTTTTTTATGTTTCTGTTTCTGGGCGAATTTCTTAGCCATGTATCTTCATCGGATTTCATTTCATTAACCAAAAACTATGTTTAGTTCTGAACTGCTGATATTTTGAGTTCAGAATTGCTAGTCCTTCTAGCTCCAAAACATTTGGTGCCCGAGGGAAGTGGCTTTATGTTTTTGATTTTTTTTTTTTGTTGTCCACCCGGTTCACCGGAGTTTTACCCCGACTATATTCGGATCCGACTCGCGTCGCGCACCTGGCTATGGTGGGTAAGTCTCCTAACAGGGATTTTCTGCGTACGCCAAGGCTCGAACTCGATACCTCCTTTAAGCGATACCGAATTATTTACCATTCGGACCAACCCTATTGGTATGTTTTTGACTTTTGAGCTATGCCTGGAATGAATGTTCTCAGATCGGGTCCGGCGCCATTACTCTGATTAGTCAATGTTATGAAATATGGCTTTTTCGGCCGTGACCTTTGTAACAACTAACCCTACCGTTATGTTTGGTTCAACGAAAGGAGGGTAGGTTAAGTTAATTTAAGGAAGAGTAAGGAAAAGTAGGGGAGGTTATAAATATAAAAGTATGGGAAGAGAGATAATATTTTTTGTTTGGTTCAGGAGGGGAGGGGGGTAGGTAATTAAAAATTTACAAATATACCCTTTTATTTTTATTTAAATTTATTTACTTTTTATTTAAAATAATTATATCAAAATTATTTTTTCTTAATTTATAAATTTAAAAAACTTTTTACTTTATTTATATATATAGGATAAATTAAAAAATATAATAAAATTTTATAATTATTATATATTAATATAATATATAAATAAAATTTGTCATGGGTAGAATTGGAATTTTCTAAAATTGTCAAGGGTAATCTTGTCCAAAAGTGGAGTAAAGTTTCTCACCCCTCCAAAAAACCCCAATTTTAGAGGGGTGAGAGAAGGGGGTAGGGGAGCAAATAAAGACAAAAAATTTTGCCTCCCCTCCCCTCCAATTTTTGAACCAAACACCCATATATCCTCCCCTACCCTACCCTCCCCTTCAAAAACCTCCAACCAAACAATACCTGAAGCAAACTATAGATAAAACATAACTGGTGCATTTTTGGGCAACTGGGCCGGTAGACTACCGGGAAAAAAAATCACTTTTTGACAACTTTTATTTAGCTTGAGGGTTATAGACCCACGAGAAAAAAAAAGCATGATTATCCCAACCTGAGATTATTATGCATAATGTTCCACTAAGCAAGTCATTAGCGAGTATTTAGTTCCCTTATCCCTGATATTAAAGATCTATTTTTCTACTTACTCCCTTAAATCATACCCAAGAAATGTTGAAGTCACTTATTGATAATGGTACAATTTGATCCCGTATCCTTGCTCTCATATTTTGAAGTCTCTGGCACTTTCATCACTCACCAAGCTTACGTTATCATAAAAAACTGTAACTTGGAGTCATTTAGACGTGACACTTTTTGCTTTTAGCCTCGCACTAATTGATCATCAAGTCGTTGGACGCCTCCTCCAACTCCAGCCTCAAATTTTACGTCCTTCCTTAGGCTTTCTTTTTCATTCCGAACCTGATTGCTCCTTCAACTGTTAACTTCAACAATGGGACGTCATTCTATGCAACAACAGACGGTGCACTAGTTTTACTTTTACCAGTAGTCCCTGCAAGAACAGGCTCCATCACTAAAATGATGGAACAGAGTGGCATCTCTGACAATTCTGCGGTTCACGATCTCGCTAACCAACTTGATAAATATGTGGCAATCTACACACACTCTCAGATTCTTCATAACAGTAATCTCTGTTCCAGGCCTTTGTGCTTAATAGACCAAATACAATGGCCAGCTTTTCACTGTGCACCCCATGCCAGTCAAGAGTTCTACACTCCTTCTTCCTTCATTCTCTGCTGATTAGGGGTGTTCATAAAGCCCGCGGCCCGGTATCTCCATCCGAACCCGCAAAAAAAATACTCTGCCCAGCCCGATAAATATAGGGCAGGGCTGGGCATCGGGCTGCAAAATGCAGCCCATACTTTTTTCGGGCTGGGCACCGGGCAGGGGGTTGCCCTGCCCTACCCTGCCCATGAGCACCATTTTTTTTTAATTTCCTCCCTAGATGCTACACTTGAAAGGGAGAATATGATAGTTACTGGTGACTAAAAGATCATTTTAGAAATATAAGTAGTTAAGTACGTAAGTTGTATCTTTTAATATTTATAATTATATTAATTTTTTTTAACTTTACTAATCATAATATGATTACATTATAAATTATAATTATTTATTTTATTTTTTTTAGATACTTCATCATTGTCAACATTTGAAAAATTGATGTAAAGTTATAATTATAAACTATTTAGACTTCAATATTTTTTTATATGCAATGAATTTTAAAACTTTAATTATTATCTTTTTGTTACCTTATTTTTAGTGGATTATAGATATTATTTAACTCTTGAAGACATATGAATATGATATTATTTTAGAAGTTTATAATTGCAGATTTTTTCCACAACATGAGCATGACATCACAACTTGGGCATGCCCAGCCTGCCCACGCCCAACCCGTCTATGCCCAGCCCAAAATAGTTAGGGCTTTTACCGAGCAGGGCAGGGCATCAGGCTGTAAAATGTAGCCCATGCTTTTTTTGGGCAGGGTACCAGGTAGGGGGTTGCTCTGCCCAACTTTACCTATGAATACCCCTACTGCTGATAGATTAATCTCCTTCACAAGGTTTTCCAGTTTGTCCTAACATTTTATATATATCATCACTTTGAGGATGACTTTTGTCACCAGAAAGAAAAGGATGCACTTTTCCTCTATATTCAACATAGCTACATCCTGGCTCCTTCTTCAATTTTCGCTCCCTCATCATGACTTGGACTTTCTAGACCCCCAAGTTCTTGGCACCAGAATATAAATTTGATAATAAGACATAATTACCTATATTTGTAGGTTCCAGCTCAACGACTCGTTCATATGCTAACTCTGCCAGCTCTACGTTTTTGTGAATCTTACAAGCAACCAAAAGGGCATCCCAAACTGCGCTATCAGGTTTTACTTTCATTGAATTTAAAAGGTCCATGACTTCCATCAGTCGACCTGCCCGGCCTAAAAGATCCACCAAGCAAGAGTAATGCTCCGGTCCTGGCTTCAAACCGTACTTCGTCTCCATTGCATCGAAGTATTTTAAGCTTTCATCAGCCAATCCTGCGTGGCTACACGAAGAAAGAACAGACACAAAATATGGGTGTATTAAAAGAAACCAAGTCTTACATTATTTGGGAGAGTGAAAGCTCAAGTATATAAATAATAAGATACAATCTTGGATTAGTAAATGGGCCTAGAAGAGAGGTGGGCTTGTACGCAGATGAAAGGTCAACAGTTTTTGTTGATGTAGCCGTTAGAAAGGAAGCGATCGTTGCCGACGGAAAGATGCGACCTTAACGTCCGATCATCTTCACGCTGTTTAGGCCGAAGGGTCGCCTCTTACAGACGCAGCCTGTGGTTCCGTACCGGTTCGTGCCTATAAAAGCAGCGCATAAAGAATTATAAAAGGTGCAACTAACGCTCATACTCTTGTGTTCATTTTTTTCTGAGTTCATTTCTTTCTACTAGATTCTGTCTCCTTGTTTCACAAGAAGAATCTGTTTAATTCTGGGGAGTACCGCTTCATCTTGCCGGTTGTCGCGGAATAACTCTTAAGGATAGTGTCCTTAGACGCGACTCGGATTATTTATTCTTCTATTGCAGGTGCCGACGCCAACGAAAGAAATTCCATCAGGGCTGATCCTTCATCTCATCAAAAAGATTAAGTGCAATTTCTCCGCGTCCACGAATTCCATATCCACCAATTATAGCTGTCCATGAAATGACACTTTTCTCAACCATGCGGTCTTGCTCGAGCCTTCATCAAATTCCCACACCTAGCATACATATGAAGGCGTTTGTCAAAAACGGATTGGAACCAAACCCACAGTACTCTATCTGTCGTTCTACTTCAGAAAAAATGCTCTGTGCACCAAGGTTGGCACAAGAAGATAGGACCCCAAGAAGCGTCACATGGTCCGGACGTATATTAATCGACTTCATCTTAAGGTAAAGTTCCAAAACATGCCTGCCAAGCCCATTCTGTGCATACCCAGAAATCATCGCATTCCAAGTAATCAAATTCTTCTCCGTCATTTCATCAAACAGTTGTCGGGCACGTTCAACCTCCCCACACTTGACATAGAAGTGAGCAAACAATTTGCCACAGATAAGTCTGCGTCCAACCCAAACTTCACGCAAAAACCATGAAGACACATCCCAATGCCCAAATGGGCAGGGACCGTACATCCTGAAACCAAGCCCAACATCGTAACCCAGTCAACCGATAATCCCTCCCCCCTCATTCGGCTAAAGAACACGAGGACATCCAAAATTTTGGAGGTGAAGGTGTATCCGATATCAGAGCATTATAAGGAAAGTGAAGTTCCTGCATGGGCCAACTTCATCGAACACTTTGCGTGCATTTTGAACCAAGTTACATTTGCAATACATAGAGATGAGAGAAGTTCGAATATAAGGATCGGGTTGGCACCCGGTTCTGATGACATGGGCATGGAGCTGGGAACCCATGAGAGGGAACAAGAGGACGGCACAGCACTTGAAAGCGAAAGGAAAAGTGAAGGTGTTGGGGAAACAACCAGAGCAAAGCATGTGGCGGTGGAGGGTGAGAGCTTGGAGGAACTGTCGTTGCTTCGCTAACTCCCTTAAGCGATAATTCCATGATGTCGGTGAGTTTGTGAGCCTCAAGGGTTGAGGCTACTTCGCTTCCCCTTCCAAGCACTGTTGTTGAATGTTCATAATGCCTCCTCTCCTGGGCTTATGTTTGTCGGACCAGATGCTCCCCAGATCGATAGATAGCTTCTCTCTTGTTTCATGTGATTTTGCATATGCAGTATTCTTCGCGCATGAGGTTTCGGTCTTTCGGAGACGATGAATTCCTTTTGTATCACGTGATGATATCGCGTGGAATTATAAGATTCGGGATGTAATAGATTCTTCAGGTAAGGAAAAAATGTAGTAATAAATGAATTGTCACGAACTGAATCAATGTAAAACTAAAACAATCCAGCCCATATATAAATTGGCATCTAATCATTCAGAAGTCAAAACCCATATTTAAGAAAACATGACGGTTTCTTTTTGGCAACAAAATCAATGGATTTTAAATTGTAATTGTGACCCACACGTGAGAGAAACATATAACGAGACCAGTTACAGTTCCCTTTGCTCTTCTTGTTATTGCTATGACCTAAACTTTAGCGAGTTGGAACAAGTATTGCGGAAAGTTAGAGAACAGAAACGCAATTTCATGGAACTCTTGAAATTTTAACGATCTCGGCATTTGGGACACAGGCACGGGTATATTGAGGATGATGATTCCGAGTTCTCTTTCTTTTTTTCTTGTCTTTTTTCCTTAACCCCTCTCTCTCCCCTCTACTCAACAAGAACGAAGTCGACAGCTTTAAGGTCACAAGAAAATGGCAACCAGAGACAGCACTGATGAAGTTCGAGAGGAGTCAAAATTCCCACATGCAGACGTTGATGGGACATTGAATCCTGGGAGTAACAATCAGGTTCAAGTTGATCCCATATCGTCTGAGGTTGCTATCTCTCAAGAAAATAAGGTACCCTTAAGTTTGAATCTTTTTCGTTCAACTCTCAATTAATCTCTTCACTTCGTTATGCTGCCTTTAAAGAGAAGCCAGAACTCACCAAATTCGACCTGTTTCTATTAACTATGCGTTCTCTTTTCTGCTGTGCTGTGCAGGAACAAGCTGAGATCAAAGAGAAGAAAAATGCAAAAGGAAAAGGAAGACAGCTTGCGCAAAATCAAATCTGCCATTATAATTTCAGGCATAGTTGTGGCTATGGCAGGAGCTGTCTTTGCCATAACCAAGAAATTAAGAGAGAAATAATAGCCTTCCCCCAACCACCATGGAAGAATCTTAGGAAACAGCTTGCTTATGGATTGGCTTTATTGTCACTTCTCTCTCTCAATTGATAGATTAGTTCCCAAATGGGTTCCGAAATAAATCCTTATGTGTAATGGTCATCGATATTTTTCAGCCCCGATGATTGATCCCTGAAAGAAAATTGCATGGATGTAGATCCATTTTCAATTAGCAATGTTCACAACATTTTGGCACGCATTTACGAGGTCCTCAATGTAAAAGTTTTTTTACTATCCACATAACATATATAGTATTACTTCTGATTTTTATTGCACTATAAACTAGATTAAAGAGTATATTTGAATAGCATTGATTGACATGTTAAAGTTTTCAAATCCATAAATGCTTCAAATTTTGAGCCTTTTATTGGAAATAAATATGCGAATAAATAAGAATGTACATAGTCCCCGCAGATCCATTGATATAAAACACTAGACTAGGGTGTGAAGGTGTCTCCTGTACAAGAAATATTCAAATAACCAAACCAGATGATAGCAACGAGTCCTTGTGACCACCCAATATAGTAGAACGAGGCAACTCTTCTAGCTTCCCCTTATCCAAGAGGAATACTCGTTTAGCCATCCGAACCGTTTCCATGCGATGAGCAATTATCAGCACCTATTAACATGAGAGGACATAATAGGTCAACAATAAATACTAGAATCTTCATTCAGAGCGAGAAAAAAGAACAGAAATCACCAACAGACAGAAAGGCCTGCGCCCATGTCTTCGTCAGCATTCCCGAGAAATCATCACATCAGACAGAAAAGGGGTTTTCTTACAGTGTGATTTTTCATCAATCGCTTTATAGCTTGTCTCACCAATAACTCAGATTTGCTATCTAAAGCAGAAGTTGCCTCATCCAGTATTAATATAGAAGAATTCTGATATAGAGCCCTCGCAATGGCTAGCCTGTAAATTTCAGTTAACTTGGTAATAAGTAAGTGCTGAAGTTTCACAAACAGCAAACGTATCCAATCAGTGTTGTTGCCTTTGTCCTCCACTTAAAGTTGAGCCCCTTGGTCCAATATTGGTATTATATCCTTCTGGAAGTTTTCTTATAAATTCATCCGCATTAGCAGTTTGTGCTGCATGCTTTACCCTCTCCATGTCAATTTCTGCTGTCAGATCCTTATAACCAATGTTTTCAGCAACTGATCCTGAAAAAAGTGTCTAAAGTATACACATGCATTATAGAGAAAACCATATAGATGTAACGGCCACTCAAATGCAAACCCTTATCCCATTAGGTGGGGTAGTAAAGAATTAACATTGATAAGAAATCAACATGACATTATCAATTTATAAAAAATCACAATGGAGCTACCACTAGATCCAAGACCTAATTCCTGCTAGCAATCATGACTGGGAAAATTAAAATGAATCAAATTAAAAAAACACTGATAATAAACACTTACCAAAAGATTAGCTAATAAATATTTTAGGAAAGAAAATGATAAGCTAAAGCTTCTCAAAAATAATTTGACAAGTGAAGGTGTAAATATCGGTTTAGCACTGCAGGTACCAAATGTACTACTTTTAGAAGAGAAATATACATTAAATGAATATGAGAACTTGAGGCACTTAATATATCCTGAGTAACAAGACTAACATGTCTTCTCAAACTTTGCCACCGAATGCTTTGGATGTTATGATTATCAATAAGTATACAGCCTGCAAGCATGAAAATGCAACCAAATGCCATGGAACAGAATAATAACTAATGATTGTAAGACCTTTAGGTATATATAACAAAAACTGTGAGCCTGCATGGATACAAGCTAACGCAGTGCTTTAGTAGAAATATAAATATAAATAAGCATGTCTTCAAATGACTAACCAGATACTGGATCATAAAGACGAAGCAACAGTTTTATAAGAGTTGTTTTCCCTCCACCAGAGGGACCAACAATAGCAACTATCTCTCTCCAGCTCCAATGTGAAGATTCAGTCCATCAGAACGAGTGACATTTCTTCATTGTACTTAAATGAGACATTACAAAACTTTATCTCCCCTCTAACAGAGTCTAAATCAACCGCATCTGGCTTCTCAACAACCTATAATGCAGAATAAATGCATTTGGTACCAAAGTAAAATGGATTATCCAAACTTAAAATTAAATCACAGAACGTCATCTTTTGCTCAACAAGAAACCCCTTTTTTCATTATCAAGACCATAATCAACTTTCAGTAGGATGCTGTTTCAAATTTAAAAGTGTCATGGGTTAGATATTGTAAAGGTACCTTATCTGTGAGCCTGATCAGATCAAACAAGCGTTCTATAGCTGGTTCTCCCTGCCTCAATTCATTGTATGCTTTTCCCACGTCCTGCGTGATTCTTTATTTTCAGAATGATAACTTAAGACAGCTCCTCAAAGGCTGAACCACGATAGAAATGCAAATAATAATTAGCCCCCCAAAAAAAAGTAAACAGAGAAAAATGTTGTTAAACTAATTATGACCTTTTAAAAGGAAAAGAAAAGAGGTTGCAAATGAAATTTAATGATAAGATATGCAGATGGTCATCATCACATCAGTGACTAATTTCAACTAAAAAGGTTTTTGCAGTGCTAGGAAAAATAAATTCTAAATCTATGGAGGAGAAAGGAAAAAACAGATGGTCGGAGCAAACAAACATGACAGGGAAAAAGCAACTAGGTCTCAATAGATAACGCTCCCTGGATTGGTTCAATCAAAAAAAGCAATGATGTCACAAATGAAACTAAGTTACTGCCTTTGAATGATCCTCTTGAAACCACTATTGAACCAGCACAAAGAATAAATAGCGCTCCAAAATAAATAGCTTGTATAATCTGAGGAATAACTGCCTTCATCCTCTTCTTGTTCAGGCGTTCAAAAAAGTCAATCCTAGCCAGCCTCTTAAACGTGCTGCTCTCACACAGTTCTGCATTGTTTGATTTCACAAAAAGAATTGCAGGAAGGACCTGAGGCAACATTGAGATATCAGCTAACAAGAAATAACTGTGGCTTTGTATTGTGGTGCCAATTCATAGTATATTCAAATAGAACGATAGGATTTGCAAACAAGAGATAATATTAAACTTTGTCTGATAGTAAAATGAAGACCACCAATCACAAAAATCTACCACATTTAGATATGCCGAGAGAGTGGCAATGATAAGTTGTGCCTTTCTAGATATAGAACGAAGTTTCTGACCAAGAAAGGAAACAACAAGTGCCATACAAGGAATAACCTGCAATTTGAAAACAAATTACCAAGATTAAATTTACCATCAGCAGTCACCAATCAAAAACAAGATTTCCACCGCCAGTCAAGTTATATGAACCAACAGAATAGCTCCTAACTCACAGCAGCTGAAATCAAAGAAAGGACAGGACCGATCAACAACATTCGCATCATCATAGCTGATAGCTGCAGAGTGCTGGGAACTATGGTCTGAGACAAACAAAAGGTTAACATTAGTGAATACAGGAGAAAAGCGAGTGGAGAAATGAATAGAATACTTGTGGCCACATGCGGAGGATGCCTGAAGGGCCCAAAGTTTCATAAGAATGTATCGGCTAGAATATTGACTACAGCAACTGTCATGAAAATGCGAATGCAATGAAATAAGTTGCGGACGCCTACATGGACGATAAAACTTCCACGACCAGAAAAGAGATATTCTGTGCCCGGTCATTGATACATTGGCAAACTTTAGATTAAAAGGAATGGGCCTGACTACTAAATTGGTCCTGTTTGACCGTAAAAAAGTACTGAAAAACCTTGATAACTCGTAATTTCAAACACCAAGGGTGTACATTGAAAGTCGAAAGAGATCATCAAAAAGACAGTTACCCACATTGTGCAGAGCATACAAAGTATCATCAATATCCGAAGCTTCCGCAGTGATCCGATACGTAATGTCCCCGGATGAAACACCATCCTTCCCTTTAAAATATCCCAATTCTCTCTGCAAAATCCTGTCGAAAACGTGAACCCTAAGCTTATATACCGCGTTCAGTGCAGCTTCCCATAAAAAGGCTTGCTGCCCATAACTTGAAACAACCGGGCAATCACCAAACCTCCCAATCCTAAACCTTCATCTCGCAACTTGATAGCGTCAATGCCGATGATAGTAGCAGAAACATTCCCGACTTTAGAAACGATTTTGGAGAGAGGGAGTAAACAGATACGACGCTGCAGATATGCTCAGAGAGAAGCCAGGGTTTTAGGAAGTGAAGAGTCTGAGAATGTGAGAGAGTATTGGAAGCTTTGCCCTTTGAAGGAATAACGGAAGGATGATTGGTGGAGTTATGGATTGTAAGGGAAACTCGAAGTTGGGGGAGTCTAGGGAAACGTTGAATGGGGAAAAGGGGGGATATGGGTCTCAGTTTTAGGCTTTGGGTTGAAGAACGGAATGGGGATGCATTTAGCGATGGTTTTGTGAGAACCGAGGACATTGCGTTCAGATGAAAGAAGCGCGCGATGCTTCCGTTGCAGTTGGGAGTTGGGACGTTCAATTTCAGGCATTTGTGAAAATTAGATGGAAATGCTCTCTCCTAAGGTAGGAATAGGTTAGCACTTTAATAGGGTACTACAGTTTACCTTGGTTTGATAAAAGCTGAGGTGTTTAAAAAATAAGTAAGTAAAAGTATGTTAATTTAAATAAGTTAGATTTTTTTAAAAAAATTTAACCTATAAACTTATAATATGACTATTTAATTATATAAATAGATTTAAAATCTATTTAAAATATTTTATTTATAAATATATAAAATTTAAATTTATTTAAAATTTAAATAAATATAAATTTTAATAAATTTAAAATTTATTTATGACTTTCAAATTTTAAAATATAAGATCTTTATAGGTATATATTATAAATATGACTCTAAACAAATTTAAAACCTAGTAAATTTTTTAAAATTTTAGGCCTAAACCTAAAAAAAAAAATTTAGTATATAAGCTCAAATTTTATATTCTTATTATAAGTTCATGACTGTTTAACAATAGCCTATTTTCAGCTCTCTCCTAGAATAATATTATGTGTCATGACGGTGTTCCAAACTTCCAATTTCCAGGACCAAACAATGTCAAAGTTAAATGCTTAAAATTATATGAAAAATATATTACACTTAATAGATCACTTTTTTTTTTAACTTTTTTTGTGTGCCAACAGATCACTTTTGATTTTAGACAAGGACAATTGAATTTTGTTTATACATTACTTAATTGTGCCATTACTCATGTTCTTAATGCTTTTAACTTATTTTTTAGATTTAAAAGTCATTTATTAAAAATGATCAAGTATTAAAATTAAATATATAAACTTAATTACTCATTCTTTTCTCATGGATTTAACAATGATTACTAAATATATTTTAATGTCAATATTAAAACGGGTGTGTTTGGAAAACACCTAAACCGCAGTTTTAAAAGGGCTTTTAGCCTAAACCTTGGTTTGGGAAAATTTTAAAACAAACAGGCTTATTTGTCCATAAGTGCTTTTGGACAAAACCATGGTTTAAAACCATGGTTTTGAATAAGCTATTTAAAATAGCTTTTTCAACAGTAAAAGCACTTATGGACTATCCAATTACTATCTTACCCCTACTTTTTCTTACACCCTCTCTCATCTCTCCTACTTTTTCTTACACCCTCTCTCCTCTCTCCTACTTTTTCTTACACCCTCTCTCCTCTCTCCTACTTTTTCTTACACCCTCTCTCCTTTCTCCTCTCTTCCTTCTCTCCTCTCTCTTCTCTTTTCTCTAACTCCCTCCTCTCTCTTACTTTAAATCAAATCATACCCTTTTTGGTAATTTACCACCATAAAAGTCATTCTAAAAATAACTATCCAAACACCTATTTATTCAAAACCACTTTTTTTCCATAAACTCTTCTCCAAAAGTCCTTTTCCATAAGTTATCCATAAGCCCTTTTTTTCATAAGCCCTCTTTCAAAATCTTATTCAAACAGGTCCAACATGTCTGTTTAACAAAAAGAGTTTTGGAAATATTTTGTAACTTAATTTTTATAAATTAAAAAAATATGGTTAAATTTTAATGATTTTAAAACAAGTTCAAGTCTAATCATTATCTTTAAATATTTATTAATATGTTATTAGAGAATTTTAAATTGGGTAATTATATATTTAGCACCTTAAACTAAATTTTGAGGAGCAATTAACACCTTAAAATATTTAAGGGTATAATTAGTACCCAAAATTAATTTTAAAAGTATGACCAGCATTATAAAATATTTAAATTGGTATAATTATATCTTTTTAATAATAAAAATATAAATTTATATCTATCAATATATGTAAATTTTTTATTTTAATATATTTATATTTTTATTAGTAAAGAGGTAAAATTATAATAATTTAAATATTTTAAAATATTAATTATATTTTTAAATATTTTAAAATATTAATTATTTTTTAAATTAATTTAACTTGGATGCAACGTTTAGTCTTTTCAATTACATTCAGCATCCATTTGGCAGCCCATCCTTGGGCTTGGGGCATGCCGCCTTCAGGATTTAAGAACCCGCGCTCCCTCCCTGCATAGTATTTAACCCAGCCAGGAAGCATACTCCCTCTACCTTGGCGCTTTGTTTCACAGCGATTTGCTTCTGAATCAGGTGAGAACAATTCCAATTCGTCTTCGATGCATTTTCTGTCACTTGATTTACCAATAAAAGCTATTTTATGTCTATTTTCCGGCTCTATAATCAATTTTCCTCGTATTTCTCCATCCGTTTTATGAAAATGGGTGTCCAGTTCCTATCTCTTACACGCTTTATGGAGGGATTTTGTTGAGTTTTATGGTTATAGCTATAAAATGCCTTATCGCAAGCGGCTTTCGCTTTTGTGCTTGTTGCAGTTGATGAACATAATTGTGATCGTGTCTTTGTGATTACGGAACATTATGTGGTTTTGCCGTTATATTCGAATTGAAAAGGATATAACATAGCTGCTCTCTCATTTCCATTTCCCTGGACTTTTCATTGATTTACAGCTTTAGTTTCTTCGCAATTAAAGGAGTGCCTCCCCTAGTCCTTGCAAGTATAAGATCCTGTCGGATGACTGGGAATTTTAATGAAATTTCCTGTAGGGATGGATTCAGTCTTGACTTGAACTTGAAGGATGGAGCTAGAAATTCTTTTAAGTAGTCACTTTAGTCAAGTGATATTTCTTAGGCCTGGAAAATATTCGTTGGGTGTTTTCGATCTTAAATTACCTTCTGAATGTTCCTAATGATTGAAGATTTTTTGGGTTTCTAAAAGAAACTTTTGGTTCGGAGGTTCGCATGGTGATAATTGTCAGTTATGAGTGCCCTTAACAATGTCTCTATATTGCCATTTTTCTCTCTATTGTGCTCAACTGATCGTGCATATCGTTTGAAGAAAACAATTGAGAGCCATTTCATTACGATTTTCCTTGTGAGTGAATGAAAACAATGAACAAATCATCGGTCGTTCTTACAAAGGATGTTCCAGATTGAGTGTTCATAACCTAAATATTATGGCTCTAAGTTATGACCATGCATCTGGGACCTGCTAAATTTTTTAGCAAAACGCGATCTCTTTACATATTTATATTTATAGCACAGAAACAGCATTAAAACAAGCATTTGTGCAATCTTTGTCAGTTTAGTACATTTTTGTTTTGTCTTCTGTAGAATATGGATACTTCAAATCCTGCAGTCTTTGTCAATGGAGAGCTGCTACAGTTATATGTTGGACGGAGGGTAAGGGCTGTTGTGCAAGTTGTTCGATCTGATGCTGGAGGTATAATTGGAAAATTAACTGATGAGAAGCAGATAGTTGTAAAGGGCTTGCCCCCGGGTGCTCTTGCGAATTTTGTTGAAATTATTGGCATAGCTGACAGTGATAGATCCATTCATGCTGAGATATGGACCAACTTTGGTGATTCAATTGGTATTATTTTCTTCCCACGGCTATTTTACACTTTTACAGTAATAATTAGACGTGTTTTATCATGCGTTGTTCGATTTTTTTCCTTGGTACTTTATATGGAATTCAAAGAATAAGTTTTTAGTTTATGAATTGTGCAACATATTATTGATCTTATTATATCAATTGATCATTGACATATTGATATCAGTTGTTGAAATATGCAATGGCATTGTCGTTGTTTACTTGGTTAACTTAGGACCATAAGAAGCTTGGACCATGGCACATCAACCTTGATGGAAGATTAACCAAAAGCAAAAATCTTATAAACTAGATGAACACCCTTGTTTGGTAAACACATGGGAAATGTAATCTTTTTTTTAACACAAAAATTGAAATATATAATATCTATATTATCATTATTTAATAATAATTATCGTCTTTTAATCCTTTATCAAATGTCACAAAAGATGTTTTTCATTACTTTCCCCCCTTTCATTTCATTCATGAACTGTAAGTTTATCTCTGTTTGACCCAATCATTAACCTTTTTAGAAATTTAAATGATGAAAAAGAAGATTACTCATGTTCAAATGAAGCTTGAAAGGGTTTGGTATTTGTGGAGGGTTACTACTGGGGGTAAAATGATGGTACAGGATTGGCTGGTGATCTTATAAATTTCAGACCTGAGGTGGGATTGGAGGTTCACTGATCATTTTGCACCCACAGTAAATTCGGGCTTTTGCAAGTCATGTCTGACCTAGTCAGTCATTTGCACCTTAACATTTTCAAATACTGTGTTTGGAAGCAGTTGGTGGTGCAGACCCTCGTAAGCATTTGCCCAAGTTAGGTTCCATCATAGGATTAGAGCAACTTCATGTTGTCTTTACTCATAATTGGAAACTATTATATATCTGTACCCTTAATCAAAGATAACCGGTTTCCGTAGTTACTCTAGTCGAGAACTTAATCTCCTCTATTGAGCATATGTATGAGAGCAATTATGCATTTGGTTTTGTTCTTTTTTAACCCTAAAAATTTTCCTCCTTCTTATCGAACCAACATTTTATTTGGGTCTGTTTACAGATGCCTTTAGTTACAATAAGCTTTGTCTTCTTGCAAATGGAGAGTTCAAGCACTTGTTCCTGTGAGGTAAGATAAGATTGTCTGATGCTGCGAGGCGCTCTGTATCTTTTGGAAAACAGCAAAGAAGGAGGACATTAGAGTTGAGTTGGCGACAGTGTATGGTAGCAAGGCTGTCGAAGTTGGTTTCGGTTATATTGGTATATATTATCATAGATTACACTAGTTAGCTTGAGCTCATTTTTCGTTTTCTCATATATTGTTTGTCATGTTTCAAGGAGGCCCAAGGGCTGATGTCTCTTTTGCAAGAAATGTTACAAAGTAGATACGCTGATACAAAATATGGGATCGTATCGATTTAAAAAAACCGAGTGTAGAAATGTGTTTGTAACTGGACGAGTAGACCATGAGGTACATCATGTGCCATGTCGATAGAAAATTGGTTGGCAACGAGGAGTGTTTTTAACAGTTAACCCTACTTCCACAAACTAAGTTTCAGCTAAAGGAACAGGGGCGATAGCCAGTGTGCCGTGGAATGGAACTTGATTTTGAGAGAAATGCAAAATATAAGCCGTTTGTTACGGAAGCTTCCTGTAATAATAGTTTTGGACATTTTCACAACAGCCCTCCACTGGATTGAACGAGCCATTGTGATAAATAACTGCAGTCGCAATACTGTTAATGGATAAAGTATTTCAAGATTACATTTTGGATTGATGACTAAAACATATACCAGCTATGTTTATAATGTATGCTTAAATAATATGAAAGAGAACTTTATAAACTACTGATTTTGCACAAGCCTCCTTGTTTTGCTAAGACTCATCGACGAAGGCTGAAAAGTTCTTTGGTGGTTGGATCCATATATTCTCAAAAGATTCTTGTTCTCCCCAATCATGGCACCGCTTGCGAGGATAGTATCTACAATCGTCAAGGGAGTATGATATGCAACGCTTTCCATACAATCTTACTTTAGAGAAGTAGACGCTGTTTCTCATTATTCCAGGGAGGTTAGTCCCTGAATGAGATGACAAGAAACTAACAAAAACAGTTGCTCCCTCAAGTGTATCCATCCTTTTCCATTCCATCTCAATCTGATCTAACTTAAAAATAACGGGTTTTTCACCGGAACACCCATAAATTACCAATACATCTCCTTCATGCTCTGTCATGAATGTTCCCTTCCACCGTTTCTTGGCAAAAAAATTCTCTGGGCATTTGGGTGGAGGTACCGTGAGAACACTCCACACACGTTCAACTGGGTCAAACACCCCTAGCCATCCTGTGAAACTCAGGCAGTAAAACAGCCCATTACAAAATACAACACAGCCAATTCTGTGGCTATTCCAAATGCTACCGGCAAACGTCAAGCGGTTTTGGTAGTTAACAGTCGTCCATTCTGAGGCTCCAGGATGACATGTGCTAATAGCCGCAGCAAGGGGAGTAACATGCTTAATAGTAAACACAACACAACCGGGAGATGTAGGAGCACAAGAGAAGGAAGCCATCCGGTATGTCAGCTCAAATTTAGGCAGCTTAATCAACTCCCGAGTAAAAGGATTAAAGAAGAACACCCGGGGAGATTGGGGCCGGTGTAGCAGCATCCAACCATCTTTTGTATAACACAATCTGGAGCCAGCTAACTCTGTAAACTCCCAGGAATAGGTCTTGCGGTGAACCGGGTCATAGAATTCATACCAGTTCCCGAATTTCGGAAAGTACATAAGCCATGGTGATTGGTTTACGACACGTACTGCGGAGGCAGAAGAATGCCATCTCTTGCACACAGCAGAAGCGCGAACATTATCTGCTACGGTCAAACGGGAAAAAATAAATTCTAAGAGCTCTTCAGGAAGATCAGACCAGGTTTGCAGCTCCAATGCTTTCTTTTTCACCTTAATTGCTGTTCTTCTGTTGTTTGTGACTGTATCAGTTAAACTAAATAAAAAGAAGAAGAAGAATACTAGCTTTGAGTTCAAGATTAAGATATTTGAGAAAACAAGAACTGTTGAACTCAAACAGTAATTGATTCCGACAAAGATATATAGAAAACTAAATTTTATCACACACGGAAAAGAACAAGGAGGAGAAAAAAGCCTAGACATTTGAACAAATTGCATTGCATCACTTATCATAACTTGTAATGTTGGATATACGAGCACAATATTAGACAAATCTAGAGACTAATATTAGAATTGGTCATGGCCCATCATCATCCAAATATACGAAATTTGGAGTTAAACTAACACAGGATGCGTTTGTATTAGGTTTTGGAAAATAGATTTTGAGATTTTTTGTCAAAAGCCGACTAAAGTACTTATCTGAAAAATGGTTTAGGGCTTTAAAATAGAGTTTGGGTTTAATGGGTGTTTGGCTAATTTGCTCTGACACCATGGTTTAGATTAAAAAATTGCTTTAGGCATCCAACCCAAACACTCACTGAACATTGATGGTTTAAGAGGAAGTTTATTGAAGATCACGCGGTACACCCTAAACCCTACGCCATTTACAATCACAAGACATAAACAACCAATATGGGGTTACCAACAAACGAGTTTCTTTAAAATTCAGACACAACAAGAAGAAATAAACAGGGAAAGTAAAGGGTGTGCCCTCAATGGAACCAATGGTCCCTAATTTAAACGATATATTATGCGAGATTCATTTTTAACGTACGCAGAAGGGGACTTACGATTTCATCATCATTCGCCTCCTTTTCCCCGCCATAATGCATCCAGTGAAGTTGCTTTCCGAGTCTATCCGGCTATAGAGGTATGAAGCCCGCCGACAAAGAAGCGGGGGAGTAGAAAAATAGGGTAAGAAGGCCCGCGAAATTAGTGAAAATACGCTAGGTTAGACTTTAATCAATTACGCTTGAGCTGAAATAAAAATCTAAAATTAAAATATGGGCTTTAGCATGAGCCTGTCTGTAGATATTTTTTTGAGGCCTCAAAGGCTTTAAAACGCCTAACATGACCTGAACCTACTTAAAATATGTGGTCTCATTGTGAATACCAAAAAACTTTTTTAAAAATTTACAGTGCGAAAAAATTAATCATTATTTTTTTTATAGATATCCTAAATTTATTTAAAAAAATAGAAATTTTTAAATCAGCAATAGGTCTTTCCATTGAAGGTGTTCTCTATTGCTTTTCAATTTAATCAAAACAACGTTGTTTTGATTTTGAACACAAGTAGGCCAGATTTGGGACTCCCCATTAAGGGCATTGTATTATTTTTTATATATATATAAAACTGTCATATTTGTGGTTAAAATTAAAACCATGTCATTTTGACTAAATTAAGAGACAATAGAGATGCCCTTGCCGAGTCTTTTAAATAGGCTTAAAAGTCTATATCTCACAGATAAAGCCTAATATAGTCTGTAAATGATTTGAAAGGACTTTGTGATTAGGGCCATATATCCCGGACCACCGAGACTACGCAGCCATCTTTGCGTCACCTGGGTCATTGCCCAAACTATTCAGCGTTGTTTTCTCCACGGTAGTTTATTTTTAATGTGCCCAATAAGTGCAGATTAGCCTAATGCTATAATTGTCAGTTTAGTTTTAATGTTTATAAGCTGCATATTTTATTAAATTTAGAGTAAATTACACTATTTACAAGTTTATGACTTCCATCAAACTCTGCGCAATATACAGAAAATGTACCTAATCTTAATAAAGGATGGAAGGGAAGTTGGTTATTTCTTTCCTTCAACCCATATTTAAGGTTTGCTTGGATAACTTTTCAGAAGTCAACCCATCTCGCCGCTCATAAAAGTTAAATTCAAAAGAACTTTAGTGCAGTAACCAAACATATCCTTAGAATACTAGTGACTAGGGAGGGACACTGGTGCCTGGTTCATTCATGTTAATTTCTCACTCTGTGAACGCAAGTACGCGCCTCCCACCTCCCACCTTTTCTCTTCCTTCTCCCACCGCCGCCTGAACGTACTCCCTTGCTTAAGCTTCTAGAAACTAGACCTCTGTTTGGCTCCGGTGGATTCTAGATGTCTTTAGCTTACTCGCGAATTGATTTTAATTATAATTGGAATTTTGGGCAGAAAAACCTTATCTGATCGATTAGATATATAAAGCAAATATCCGGGTTCGTTATTTAGGGATTACCCTGCACCAAGCAAATTCAACTTTGATTCTTAACCTTGTTTCGACATTTGAATTACTGATGATAACAAAAGCATAGATATATTTTCCAAAAACACGAGAAAAGAAAAGACAGAGATAATGATGAAAAGAGAGAACAAAAGCAAGGCTTGCATTCATGTAATTCTGTGCAATGCCATGTGTGTCTCAAACTGGAAATACGATGTCCGGTAGTCATAATAATAATAATTATAAGCAATAATCCCGTGAGTGCGCCGGATGTCCCCAAATTATAGGCCTCATCATGAGACATAACACCTGCTTTTGCCTCATTTTTTATTAACTCAGCCGCTTATATGTATAAAATACCCAACGCTTCTTCTTTCTTCGTTCTTCTGGCCAAACGTAACGAAGGCTTCTTTTGAACACTCAGCATCGGATAAATACAGAAAATCCCCCCCCCCCCTTTTTGTCTCGGTGACCATATATATACAGAGAGTGATGGAAAATTATGCAGGATTTGTGGATGCGATTACGTTGATCAGGTCGTTTACGCAATGGACAAACTTAAATGGGAAAACATTCTCATAATCATTAATTAATTTGTTGGTTCCCAGTAGCAGCATCTCATAATAATATTCATTAGCTAGCGGGCTGGATTGCACCCATTATAGCGTAACTAATATTATGCCACTGTTATATTTGCCTTCATGTTCAAGTTTGTGGAGTTCATCCCATGCCGTGATATTGAATGTCAGTCTGGAATGAACAAATTGAACTCAAAATCTTTTGATAGAACTTCATTGATCTACGCCTAGAAAATCAACTAGTACGAAAGTCTTTCGCCCCACACTAAACATAGTTGTAAAAGGCAATTAAAAAAAAATACTAAATAACATGTAATAATATCGGTGAAGCATTCATGTTTCTAATGAAGGAAGGCACAGTTTTCTGAATTGGAGGATCGAGGTCCATGCAATGTGGTAGTATATATACACTATGCGTTTTGCCTTGGCCGTCACTTCTTACTTTGATTAATAATTATGGCACGCTATTTGTGTGAGAATTCACTTCTACACATTCTAGAATCCGAATCAGAGGGTGGATGGGAAACCATAAGAAACAAAAACCACCGGGAGAGCACGAGTCAAACGAATTGAAATGCCTCCCTCCAAATTACAATATATTTCTCCCCCCTCCTCTCTCTCACGCATTCCAATCTCAAAGTCTCCCCCTTCTTAATCCTTTTCCCCTCTCTAAACCTCTCCAGAGATTTTCCCCTTCTCTGCTTCTCTCCGGCCTGATTCCCAACTTTCCATTCTGCTGTGTGTTCCCAGTCTATGATGCCACAGGTGGATTTAGAAACACTCGTTTCTGCGTGTGCTGGCGGATCCGGCTGCGACCGCAAAATCGCCTGTGAGACCCTCGCCCACCACGATGACCCCTCCGGCGAAGCGGATCAGCCTCAGCGCAACCCTGATTCGCCGCCCGAATCAATCTGGCTCTCTAGGGACGAGGAGTACGACTGGTGGGACCGGAACGCTGTCTATGAGCGAAAGGAATCCACCAAGGCCAATTCCAATTCCACCAACTTGAACCCCAATCCGAACTCCAATTCTCAGCGCTTCTCTTCGAGTTTTACGTCCAAGGCTTCCATCATTGGATTGCCCAAGCCTCAGAAAACGTCCATATACGTGGACGCCAAGAACCGCCGAAGCCACAAGCCGGGCAACGCAAGATTGTTTCCGAAACGGAGTGAGTCGGTGGGAAAATCGGAATCGGCGGTGATCGAACCGTCTTCGCCCAAGGTGTCCTGTATGGGAAGAGTGAAGTCCAAGAGGGATCGGAACCGCAGGTTTAGAAATCGCCAAAGGTCTTCCTCTGAAACAGCCACGGCGCAGGAAAAACCGGCCAGGAGCGGAAGGCTGAAATATGGATTCTTGAAAAGTTTCCGGGCTCTGTTCCGGTCAAATCGCAAAGAAAATCCAGTCCAGAAGTCCGATCTTGAACCGGTGGTTTCGGCTCCAAGAAGTGAGAGCAAGAACACAAAGCCGCGCGATAACACGGCAAGCGGTAAGGAGGCATCGTTGGCGGAGGCGATCCCAAGAAATAGCGTATCGGAGAGTGAACCCCCTGGTTTGGGCGGGATGATGCGGTTTACTTCAGGGAGGCGGTCTGAGTCGTGGGGATTAGGTGATTCTGAAATCCACGCTGCATCATAGGATTGGCCACGGTAACTACTCCGCCGACTGCCATAGTGGGCCCACTGGCACAGGAAGTTATGTACATTGCGCGGGTCACGAGTCATTTTGCGGGGCCCAACTCATTTTAAACAGTCGTTGGGGTGACGTGGTACATTGAATAACGGTATAAACTGTTTTCCACTTCCCACCGTGAGGTGAATGTTAAGCTTTCTACCCCTCTTACAATTTGCATATTTTTTTCCTCTGGCCAGCCCGAACAGTGCTCTTTATTTTACTCCCGTCTCTGCGATGAAGTTTTGTAAATACATACGGGTGCTTTTGAATGGGCAGTTGTAAATTTCCTGTGGGCAGTTTCATCGATGATTACTACCGTGCTTGCTTGTATTTGTTTCCTTTTTCCAAGTATAGTGATGGTCAGGGATACAGTTATAAAATACCATACAATGAGAGAAGCTATGCCTTGGCACAATTTTCTTATTATTTGTTGCATGTGAATGGTAATATAAGGACATTAAGTTATACTACTCTTGGGTCCTTAATATAGGACATATATTTAACTAATTTTATTAGATTAAAAAATTAATTAAATTAGTTAACATGGTATATTTTTCTAAAATATCCTAAGCATCTTCTTTAATTTATTCTCATTCAATTACTCGATTATTAATAAGGAGTATCAATAGGGATAATTTGAGAAAAAAGTCAATGAATATATGAATATGTTTTATATTTAAAACTAATATTAACTTCTTAATTTAATCATATATTAAGGACCGGAGCAGTTTAAAATATTGCAGTGAAAAAATAGTATAACTACATGTAGTTCTTATTTTTGTTACAAACTTGAGACAATCTGAATTTGAGGTGCAGTGTTATTTCACATAAGGACTTAATAATTACGGTTTTATTTCTCATCAAATAACTACCTGGGAAGGGGAATATTTTGTTTTAACTATTTTTTTGTAAAAAATGAATTATAGAAATTGGGCATGACATATAAGCGTCAAAGGTTCATTGATGGTGGAGGGATTTTGATTATATATTGAATTCAACTCCTGAAAAGTATTAAGAGTAAGACGAAGCAGGAGTCTCCCCAACAGGTAGTAGGCTTGAATATGTGAGCAGTAGAATGGAAATTGGCATTGTAAAATGGATTCAAGGACGTTGGATGGCTGACCATGGTGACATGGGTGCCGATTATTCCTTGTACGACCAACTAGAAATTTTCCAAAAAATTAAACGTGGTCCTAGCCAGACACATCCACTTCCCCTACTCACTATATGTTGCTATTTATTTTTTATGTTTCCTTTCACTATCAAGTTGAACCTCGTTGCTCCGCAAGGTTCTAACTCCTAAAATACGTAAATGCGAGGGGGTTATAGAGAACGTTGAATATTTGGAATGTCTAAATCAAAAGCGCATAAATAAATAAGGTGGAATTAAAAGAGGGATTGCTGGAGTTAGGGGCTATTGACGCCGCCCCTATAGGGCTTTTACTCTGAATTACGTTACGACAAAAAAGACATTCCATCCACAATATTCAACCAAATTCAGCGCAATTGATTCATTAGGTTTTGAATTTGAGGCTAAACACAAGACGCTGGTGTGAGCTTGAAGCACCATTGAGCAGTTGTTTTCAACGCATTCAAGTCGATATGGTTGAATCGACGAGAGGGCCAGCAGAAGGCAGCTGTATATGAGAATGAAAAGTCTGAAATCAAAGCCCGTAGCACGTGGAGAGAAACCCGGTCTCTGTTATGCTCAATTGCTCATACAAAACACAGCAAACACAACACTACTCTAAGCTAGCTGCTGCGTCTGTCAAGTAACTAGGATTCCACCAGCCAACCAGATTAACTGTTACTGACTGACTGAGGATTCACCTCAACCCCAATGGGTCGGATCTGGTTGCTTTTCTGGGAAACAAAATGGTTACTGCGTGCAACTGAAGCGTCACAAACTCAGGCTCCCTTCGGGTTTGGGCACGGTCGGCCTAAACGTGTCTCTTCAAAGCTTCAAATCAGGCCCATTGTTCAAAGTCGGTTCAATAAGTTTGTCATACATACTTCTGTCTGTTTTTTTCTTTTAGTGAAAAAATCTGACTGGTTTTAAGATTTTAAATTTATTCTCACCGTTCAATATTTGAGTTAGGAGAAAATTTATATCCACTTCTTTGCATCCACCTCGTCCAGTTCCCCAATATCATTTTTCCACGTGTCTTATTTTTTAATATCTTTATTTAAGTTTTAGAAAACTTAATAAAATAAATACAAATAAATTAACGTAAGCATTGTCCTTTCAATTATGTTATCCTATAGTTGTAATAATTAGTATTTTTTTATCTATAATTTTTTTTCGTGTTTGAAAATGACGTCAACATATTCATTTGATAAGATTATCATAATTAACTGATCGCCAAAATTATTATATTTTAAAGTTAGGATCTGAATCATAGACCACATGGATCAATTCCGGAGTGAGTGACACGTAGACCCATTATTTACTCCATCACAGCTCTCGTTTTATACGGAGGACCTTTTCCAATGTATAAAGTTTCTGCTTATTTATCATATTCATGCAGCAGGGCTATGGTCTTGGTCTAAGTTCATTTAAACTTTCTAGTCAAATTCTAATGATACTGAGAATCAAGCGTAGCCACTTTCAGCCATACTTTTGAATTAAATATTCAACCCGCTGAATCCTCCACTTTGAATAATCGATTTCTTGGAAGATCCTACAGCTAAACTGCTAACATCAACAAAACAGCATGAATTATTCCCAGTTGATTCTGAAATGATCAAGGAAATTGGAGATCAAAACCTTCCAAATTTAATTTCCGTTTTAACTCCTCTGTTTTAGCCTTTTTCTCGAATGATACTTTTGTTAAGGTAGATAAGCTAGGTTCACTTGTTCAAATTAGTTCTGCAGAAACTAAACTAAGTATTAGTATGTTTGGATACTTCTTCAAACTATAGTTTTAGAGAAAAACCCCATCCAAACACCTCATAAAATTTAATAATTGATCTATGTTAAACTTATAGATTCAAAGTTAAAATCATAGTTTTCTATAAAACTAATTATTTTTATTTTTTTTAGGAACTATTTTCTATTAAAATTATTTTTATTATTTTTTTAGAAGTTATTCTCTTAAAGTTAATCCAAAGACACGTGATGAAAAACTCAATTAAGCACAATCCATGTTGAAATGTAGAAGAAGAGAAAAACTGCAAAAGTAGAGAAAGAGTGAAAACTACAGCTGCGGTGCCGCCCAAGCATGAAGAAGAAAACGGGAGGAGCTGAAAGTAACATAAAGGAGAGGGGACAAACAGTGTTTTCTGACCTGGAGGGTGTGAACTGAGAGAAAGATATAACTTTGTGCTTGGGTGGGTTGTCATTAACTTGCTTTTGGGTTGTTGCCTTCTTGGAGTCTAACTTGCGTATCCATAAACAAGCACAAATCTTCCATTCCTTCGTTGAGAAAGAGACAACACAGAAAAGCAACAAGAAGCCAGGCATGATGCAGACCCACAAACAAATCCACTCCTACTACTTGCTTCACTGCCTAACTTGTATATTGTTTAATATGTTTGCCATTCGGGGCTTCCAAGGCCCTTTTCCACTTTTTATTCATTAGGCCATATACGGATATACCATCCTACTCTCAGATACATTTGCTATAATTCCTGTTTATACCCCTATTTGGTATATGCAAGGAATTAAGATGGTGATGGGATATTGAATCATAACTTACTAAGATCTTTCAATATTTAAGATACTATGGAATATTTCGTTTTAATTATGATTTTTTTGTTATCTTTCTAACATTTATTATTGATTGTTATCTTTTCAGCTAAATTTAAAATTTCTAAAATGTTTGACATTTAATTTCTAATGTTAGAGTTGATCCTATAAATAGTTCTCAGCACATATTATTTTATAAGTTTTCATTATGGATTCAATATGAGTATTTTCTGACTCTCTCCTTCCTCATTTCCCTCTCCCAGAGGATGCCTGCCACTAAAGTCCAAAGAAAGGAATACGTCTATATTTGTATTGGTTATCTCAATTAATTTGCTGTATTTATAAGCTGATGGATGAGTAATTGTTGTAATGGTATCTGCCTCCTCTGTATGCTGCTACGAAATCATCTCACTGTTGAAAATGGTTGATTGAAAATGGCGATCATTCTAAAAAGAGAAAGGAAAGTGGCCATCAATCATCTCATTGAGCACAAGGATTTGCCTTCGTCAGGCTGACATAAGTATTGACACCATCTCTCTCGATCCTATTGGTTGCTGCTCTGCTGAATTGTCACCAACGATCGAATCTGCTTTTGTTAGATATCGGATATTAGATACACTACTGCTCTGTTTATCCCCAAACAACGTAAAAAGAATCTGAACCCTACCTAAGATGATAGAATGGTCTGAAGGATGAGGCTTTTTAAACAACTGGGTATATGACAGTGTGCTTGTTTTCAGCAGACTCATGATGACATATTGATGATATTTGCAGCAGAAGCAGAAGTATCTGAGGTTGCTTTCAATCAAAGACACTTTAACTAGGCTAAGTGGCTATTCAATTTGATAAAAGCAAAGCCCTGTTTCTCAATCTCGGCATGTCGTGATGATTAATTAAGTTCCACTTTAAGAGTGTACCAACAACATATTTAAGTAATGCAACAATTGGGAGCCAAGTTGCGCAAGTGAGGCTGATAAATGGTAATAAACTAATGGGCAATCAATTTGTTGAAGGCGAATCTATATCCTCAACACCCCTTTCCACATTCCTCATGCCCTTCAAACACGATTGGGCTTTCATTATTATATCATGAGTTTATATATTTGTTTTTAATTTAATTCTTTCCATTTTAATAGATCGAAGTAATTTGGATGGTTAATACTAAAAATTATTTTCAGCCCCGTATATATTTTCTCCTATTTTCTTCTATCTTCGACCTTCCAGAGTTACTTCAGATTAATTGTATTGTTCTATACAGTACAGCTACTGTTAAATAGGTGGGTTTTGTTAGTTAATTGAACCGGTTATCGTTTCAGTTAAACTGAATAATTTAATATAATTCTTTGAATAGAGATTTTTATATAATCTTGTGCCTTGGGACAGGAGGTTTCTGTATAATTAAGTTCATTTCCTAAGTTTTTACCCCCTTTTCAAATGAAGTAATCCAACTCCCTAACTCCACTAGCATAAATGTGAGAGCAACCTGCGAGAAGTTTCATGATTAGAAAGCATGCGTGTTGACAATATCACTCGCCACTAATCTCTTGTTTCCAGAAAGCACTCCATCATCAACATACTTGTCATCATCATCATCGTCATCCTCTTTAACTTTTTGAATCCCACTCTGGTTCATTTATCTGCAAACTGGCTGGAGCTGGGTAATCTCCTGCAAAAAACACACATTCAGACTATCAATAATCAAGTAGCCATGATCTTGATCTTGATATTATATTAAAATGATGGGATGACACCCCAAGTTGTCTTTACTTTCTAAGAAAAAGCACGAACAAGAGACACACCCTTCTATTTTTATTAGATAAAAGTTCCATATCACACTCTGCACCGCACCAATGAGGTACAGAAGCAGACAAATTTAAAGACACTTTATTTTCCAACGAAAAAAAGAGAAACATTATTTAAACGCCTTTTCGGATAATTAGACTCCTTTAAGGCAGCTCAATCTTAGTCTAGCATTCACTTTTCGTTTTAATATGTAAAGCTATGTAAAGACAAGACCCCATTAACGAGAATGATAAACCTCCCTCTGTTTGATACCATGATTAGAAAACGTTAAAAGATCAAACACACCATAACTTCTAATGTATTTACCACAGCATTAGAAATAGTAATGGTCGCATGACAAATAAATGTGATCAAAGTGATACTATGTTATGAGGCAAAAACTCACGTGTTGAACTTGTGACATAAGCAGATACGTTGTGCTTGTTTTATTAGTGTCGTTTTGCTTTTTGTTGCATGCACAACCATCTAGATCAGGGCAGGTCGTAAGAGATGATGCACAAACACGGCACAAAAAGAGAGAGGAAAGTGGAGAAGGAAAAATTGCAAATTGCAGCTTGTGATCCACATTCTCTCATGATGATGTTGAGTGTTGAGGAGACGCGCAACACCATACCCTTTTAGTCAAATGCAAATGTGTTATCCGGTTTCAGTCAACTCAACCGAGACCAATGTGGTCAACCACTTCTTTTTATCTCACTATATTCCTTTCCTATTTCCGAACGCATATGAACATAAATCATATACATCATATTTTATTTATCTCCTTTAAACATAAATTAATATAAAATTTATTTCTATTAAGATAGAAATAACAAAGTATTGTTTTTTATACAAAAAGTATCTTTTTTTTGTCTAATTCTAATGTAAGATCCCCTGAACCCAACTAGCATAAAAAGACAAAAGGGTAATTCTGTAATATTTGTAGAACTAGGAGGGTATTTTCCATTACCACTCCTTATAAATGAAACACAATTCTCGGCTCACTTTTCTTCCATTCAAGAAGGCGATCAAAAAACAGAGATCTTTAATAAAAATCCATGGGGAACTGCTTAGTTCTGCAAGACAAAGTCGTCCAGGTCATGAAGACCGACGGCGAAATTCTTGAATACAAGTCGCCCATTCTAGTGCATCAGGTTTTGAAAGGATTTTCCGGCCATGCAATCTCAGATTCCTTACCAGTCCTCCGCCGCCTCCAGCCCAACACCAAGTTGCTCGCCGGCCACTTATACTACCTCGTATCGCCGCCCCCAAAAGCCGCAAAGAAGAAGGTGAGATTTGCGGATCCTGAGGTACAAGGTTCTCAAGACAGTAACAGTGTGATAAGAATTAAGGTGGTCATCAGTAAGCAAGAACTGCGGGCCGCGCTTAAAAAGGGTGGAATTTCAGTCAACATGTTATCTCTTCTTCACGGCGAGCAAGTGACGGAGAGTGAAGATAAGTCTCACGAGAGAGATGATGGTTTTGAAGGGTGGAAGCCAGAGCTTGAAAGCATACCTGAACTAGTTTAGCGTTATAATATATGTTTCATGTTCTGACCCAGTTTCTTTCTTGTCCCCCTTTATATAGAACAGGGTCACAGAGACATACATAGAAGGAAAGAAATTTTGAAACTTTAGTATATATCTCATTGGTTTGGTGTTATAAGTTGACTTCTAATTCTCTTTAAACCGGATTATTAAAAATATCTGCAAGTTAACATAACGATCAATAAAAAATATAAGTACTACGTGTTCTGGTGCTTTTAAATCCAAATACGCCTTGTGCGGAGAAGGGTAGCTAACGTTGCATGCAGCGAAGAATACCAACAACGGATTCCTTCATCTTCTCCAACCTCGGCAATCTTAGCATAAAAAAGGAACAGGAGAAGAAAGACAGACAATATAAGATGGGCAACTATTATAACATGGATTCTAATTCTACAAATGCAGAAGCCACTTAACCCATAATCAAGTGAAATTAATGGAGAAACCATGATTGTGTTTGCCATTCCTTCAATTTATAATGGTGTTGCTGTTATTCTCACTCATGGCAATAGTGCATTTTCCCATTATTGCGATCAGGATGGATAGAGAAAAATTGATCGACGAGACAAGTCAACGACTATCGGTTCTGTATTCAACGCTGAGAGGCACAGAATTCTATTCATATGGAAATCTGATGCAAGTATAATATGACAGCGGAATGAGAAATGAAAAGAAAAAAAGCAGAGAAAGTCGATGATGGACCATGAAACAATTTCCCCAAAAATATTTTATATATTTTTTTAAAACATTAATTTTTTTCACCTTCTATTTTTAACCAATTAAACAAAACTTCTCTGTTAAGAATGATTTTAAGATCTTACAAGACTAAATTTTTTTAACTTATATGTGCGTGTGTAAAATAGTTAGTTGGAGTTTATAAAAGAAATATAAAGCACACAATTTGCTGGATAACATAACATCATAATTTGCCTCCGTAAGTCCAAACAAGTTTTGATTTTGCTGTCTATATCTAGCTTTCAGCCAGAGTTTCAGGTGCAGAGTTTTAGAGTTTCGTTTTTATTTGCTTTGGTAGGATATTTTATAGGATTCTATGCTTCGCATTTCATTTTGCTTTTGGACTTTTGGTGTATTCTCATCTTTAAATAGTCTATTTCCAATGTTTAGGATGCGTAGAACTTGTAGCATGGATTATGTATTCTCTCCCTCAGGCCTCAACCTGAGAAAGATTTTTTTTTTCCAGGTTTAATTTCATTATTCTGTGTCCCTTCCCAATTTCAATGTGTTTTCCCGTGCTTTTTGCAACAAGATTACCTTCTCAGCTTGTTTTTTATTTCTTCGGAGCGACGCGCGAGATCAACGTGAGAAAATAAAATAAAAGGATTTTTACCCACCAAAAAAATGGAAAACAAAAAGAGGTAGACAACTAAAGTACTAAGCATAAATCCGATCACGGAAATCCTGATCACAAAATGGCCGTGAAGAGGTTCCTGAAACCCGTTGCTAAACCATCACCCTTGTCGTTGCCGCCGCCGCCCCTTTCTCCGATCCCCAACCCTCCGCTTCCGGCCCCTCCTGATACTTCTCTCTCCCCGCTTCCTACTCTTACTCTTTCTCCCAACTCCCACTACCATCACCTCCTTCACTTCGTTAAGACCCATCTTACTCCTCCTTTCACACCAGACGGCCTTCTCCACTTCCTCAGATCCAAGCTCCATCACCATCCTAGCTTCACCATCTATGACTTTCATATCTTCAATTGGGCCTCCACCATCGACTCCTATCGCCACAACCACTCTACTTTCGAATGGATGACTCGTACTCTCGCTATTACCAACCGCCTGGTCGAACTACGAGCTCTTCTCCAATTCATGGCTTCCAATCCTTGCCCCTGCTCTGACGGTATTTTCTCTTGCCCTCGAACCGAATCCATATTCCAGTTTTCGATTAACGCTTTTTGTAAAGCCCGGAAACTGGACGATGCTGTTTTCGCTTTTGAGTGTATGCGGAGATTGATTGATGGGAAACCTAATGTGGTGATTTGTAACTGCTTGATTCATGGGTTTGTAAAATGCGGAAGGCACCATAAAGCGTTGGAATTTTATGATAAAATGATAAGAGATAGAGTCAAGCCTGATGTGTTTACCTTTAATATTTTGATCAGTAGTTATTGTCGGAATTCACAGTTTGTATTGGCTTTGGATTTGTTTAAGGAGATGAGGGAAAAGGGATGCAACCCCAATGTGGTTACTTTTAATACTTTGATTAAGGGGCTCTTTAGGGAGCGGAAGATTGAAGAAGGGATTGAGATGGCTTACGAGATGATTGAATTGGGGTGTCAGCTCTCAAGCGTGACTTGTGAGATTTTAGTTGATGGACTTTGTAGGGAAGGTCAGGTTTTGCGAGCATGTGAGGTATTAGCAGACTTGTCCAGCAAGAGACTTTTGCCCAATGGATACGATTATTTTGATTTGGTGGAAACTCTATGTGGGAACGGTAATGTTGCTATGGCATTGAAGCTTATTTATGAGCTATGGAACCAAGGAAATGCCCCAAGCTTGATCGCTTGCACTACATTAATTGACGGCTTAAGGAGCTTGGGGAAGACCGAAGAAGCATTCAGATTGTCAGAAAAGATGCTTAAAGAAAATATAGTTCTGGATATCGTGACTTTCAATTCTGTTCTTCAGGATACTTGTCATATGCGAAGAACAACTGATGCAAATAAGTTGAGATTGCTGGCTTCAATAAAGGGTTTGAAACCAGATGGCATGACCTATAGAATTTTGGTTTCTGGTTATGCACGAGAGGGCGGTCAAAAGGAGGGAGAGTCAGTGTTAAATGAAATGTTGGATAGGGGATTCATATCTGATCTTGCTACATATAATAAATTGATGAATGGTTTCTCTAATTGACAATGTTCTAAACCCTGGAAAGTTTTACAAAATTGATAAGTGAAATTAGAGGCAATGTAACATTTAATTGGTCCTCAATTATGACTTATGTAAACTCGATGCAAAGATGACTGAGAAACCCTCTTGCTGGACATAAGAATTGTCATATATTAAAGTCAGGTGGAGGATCTAGTTTTGCACACAAGGTAATGTGCAAATTGACTTCGAAGGTGTGTAATTCTCCAAACTTTGGTCCTCTTTTTGTTGTTCATTTTGAATGATTATTTTTCCTGATTTATGTGAAACCTGTGCAGATAAATGGGATTGATTCTGGTTTCCACTTCCTCTTTATGAGTTAACAGACACCATTTCATTTGAACTTCAAGAATCAGCATCAAGTAAAACAAATTGGAATCGGTTCTGGTTTCCACTTCCTCTTTATGAGTTACTATCAGTCCCCATTTCATTTAAACTTGAAGAATCATCGTCACCTGCTTCTTTGAAGCTGAAAGATTATAAATAGTGTTGTATTGATTCTGCGGGACATATGTCCAATCTTATACTAAACCACAGGCATTTGAATTAATTGTTTCTGCTCTATAAGAAGCTTTCTGTATCTCATTGATAAATGTTTTAAGGCTGTGCGAGTCAATTGTATTCAGATGACTGTCCATATGTTCAGGACACGACACTAGTTTTAAATAAGCTCAATGGCCATGATAACGAAGTACAGGCAAGTTGCTGACAAATGAATGACACTTGTTTTAAATAAACATGCCGGCGAAATCCGCTCTCTCTAATGTGGTTCAAACCTCGATCCTAAATCTCCAATCGCTTAGTACAGCAATGTACCCGGTATTAGTTAGATCCGTTTAAATACTTACTCCCTCCTTTTCTAAAAACACAACTAAATCCCTCTGTTTTAAAAAAATAATTAAAATTAATTAAAGACGGTAAATATATAAAAAATATAATTTATTTTATTAAACACTTTTATTTATAGATATAGAGAGTAGAAGAGAAAGTAGATAAAAAAACGTACAAGAGAGAATGATTAGAAAAAAAGATACAAGAGATATAACATTAATTAAAAATAAAATTGGGAAAAATATTAAATTATAAGATAAAACTAAACTTCACCTTGTAAAAAAATTAGGCCCTTTTCAACTTCTTCAACTTATATTTTGAACGGATGGGAGTATTAAAAAAAAACAATGCAATTATCCAAGGGATGTGCCAGTCTCGTCTTCCAAGTTTTACTAATCAAATTTATAGAAGGAAGCAAAAGAAGAAGCTTACAATTTCCACACTCCGCAATTCGAATAAGGAAATTTAGTCAGGCACCAAAAAGCATCTAACTCTCTGCATATGATACGCAATTCCGATAAACTGCATACTCCAACGCTTTGTTTAAGCAAATAATGCTTGTTCATTATCTTATATATCCAACAATCAATGCAATTATGCTTGTGAATTAAGATTGACAAAGAAGCAATCATCTGACACTTATTACAAAAATGGAAACCGGTATCTAGTCCATCAGGCTCACTCCAAAATTCCAAAAGTATGAAACTTCAAAGAAGGCCAATGGTCCAACGATTTACTCTTCTGATGGCCTTTGCCCCAGCACAGGAATGTCTTCATATCGTTTCTGCAGAAGAATAAAATCGAATTAACACTTGGTGGTCACCATAAAAAAAAAATCAACAGCAAAACATCACAAGTAATAGAAATATTAAAATTTATGTGGGGTAATGAGGAACAATTATTTGTTCTGCTAGCACAGATTGGATGGACAATGGAAATTTAAAATGGGCATATACGTGGAACTCTATTCATGATCAGAAAGCCTTGTAATAGGCGCAGTACATAACAAATTTCCTCACCCTAACCATTTCAATTTTCTCCTTTCCTATCAAACATTGGAAGTCTGTTTACTGACCAAGATCACATCCTCTTTTGTCCCCATCTCAAATTATTCTCTCATTTAGACTATATTTGGTTAGAGTAAATATGGACAGGAGGAAAATGGCCATGTAATTAGACTCCCCCCCCCCCCAAAAAAAGGAAAGAAAAGCCACGAATATACATGAGACAGAGGGAAATTGACGATACACAACTTGCTCCCATGGAACTTTCTAAACACTCAAGAAAAATGAGGAATTAAGAGGCAGAAAGATAGCCGGCTCAACGTTTGTGCATGTCAGAGAACAAGACATTATTTTCTCCCTTAGGCAAAGCTAAGGTGAGCTTGACTTCCAGAGTGATCCAGCTCTCCTCCTAGTATTAGATTGAAGTGAAATATGCGTAAATTATTTTTTTTAATGACCATACACACAAAACTGAGGTGATTCGTAGACAGAGAGTCACAACCTCCCATGAGATAAACTCTTCACGTCAAGATCATTTCTCTTCTCTGGTTTTTCTTTTGGAAAGTAGGGCCACCAGAGCATGTTAAATGACACGAAGTGATGGATGACATTACAAAGATTTTAATGAAACAGTCTAAATCGTAATCTAGGCACAATCACAATGTGTCAAAATTGCATCAATTTCAAAGCCAAAAGACTTATTTGCATTAAAAAGTATTCATAAACTGTCAGACTTTGGAGCCCATACAATCCAGTGAGAAGAATGGCTACTTGCAAAACATCATTAATTTGTTGACTAGCATTATGATCTAGGCTCCAAAGGGCAGTATCATGGCTCCAATCTGCTACACAATTCAGACGACTCAACAAAGCAGTAATTAAGAAGTTTCAGGGGAAACAGAATTCATAACACAGAGAGAATTGGCAGACATGAATGAAAATATTGCATTCCTATTCCTAACACATAAAGAACAACATGAATGGATCCAACAAAGACATCATTTCAATTGAATAAATCAAATTTGACATTTCAAAAAAGGTAAACACCGTAAAATTGATACTGAAACTCAAAAAATATAATATCTTATATTTAGAGTGAAGCAGATTTGTTACCCCAACATTGTTGTATTCCCATAGCTTGTGAACCCCATAATCCACAGCCTGCGACCAATAACAAATCTCATAATTATTCTTATCGCAAGTAAACAATTGTACAAATCAAAGTAACAAATATCGTGAAAAAAATAAGCCCTCTTTGGAACAGAGTAATGGATTTTAAAACATTACACCCCTGATATTCACATCATCTATGCTAAACCTCATCAACCTCCGCCTACTCTTCGATTGTGAGAGTTGGAGTATTACATATGCGTACTTCCTATCGAAACACATTGGTACCATATTCGAAACTCTTTCAATAATCAACTGTGATTGAAACATGACAATAAAAATACCTATCCTTTCCTAACCAGCATTTTTCGAAGTTTTGCATCAAACAAACAGGAATCAGACCATTTCTATGAATGATACTAGCAGCTGAAGCATTAATCGCTTTCCCCGAAGGAAACAAATTCAAACCTCGCCACTACGAAAGTGCACCTAATACTAAAAAAATTCCTGGAAAATGCAGAGCAAAGAAAGCCGAAACACAACTAACGAGACTCCGATTAGATTCGACGAACAAGAGCTTTAAATTAAAACTGAGGACTGACCCGTTCTCCGAGGAAGGCGCCAGCGATGATGAAGGTAACATAAACGGAGTTGCGGCGCATAATGACCTTGTAAAGGCCTTCAAGAAGACCTCCTCTACTCCTTCGAGCTGCTGAATCCATAGATGATTAATTCGCTTCGCTGTATTTCTCTGGTTAACCGCTGATTGTGTCTGTGCTCTCCCTAGGGTTACAGATCTCTCTCGCTCCTCCGCTCTGCGCCGATGTTGGGTTAGGTTCCTAACGCTAATGGACCGAAGGCTGACCATACCGGTTCACTCGAACCGGACAATTGGAGCGGTCAACAAGTCGTCCGGGAATAATGCTTCAATTTCTTTTAAAAAGGGTAATATTTTCCTTCTTTAATTTTAATTAAAACGTGAGAAAATCTTTGAAAAAAGTCAAAAAAATTTATAAATTGATAAATTTTAAAATTGAGACTTTAAATATTATAAATATTAAAAAATATTATAATTTAAATTGAGATTTTGACATGGACCCCACCAAAATACCTTTTTGGAAATGTGCTCTTGCTCTGGTTGAATTATTTTGGGGCCATAAAAGAGAAGCTGACGTGGTAATTTTCCAAATACTTCTCATTTGTTTTTGAACCACCCTTCTTTCTCTGTATCATTAACTTTTGCTCGAGACAGAGATAATATCATTGACCGGGAAGCAGCTGATAATTGTACAACTCCTTTTGTAACTTTCAATTTCTTCACATAATGCATTTTGAGATTTTGTTTTCTGATAAAAAAAAATATGAATTCTTTATAATTTATCATTTTAAAAATCATAATGAATGACGATTTAGAGCTACGAGTTACTGAAGTCATCCACTAACATTAGCAGTTCAAATGACCTGTTATGGTCATTGTTGATTTAATTTCGCTGGCCAATAGATGAATTTCTGATATTAGGCAGTTAATCTTAGTGCTCGTATGTCATCTGCAACTGCTCCAGGCGGGAGACCTTTCTCTTGATGATGGACCTTCTCCTTTTTTTTTTTTGGCTTCTCCTTACTTTCATTGTGAAAGAACCAGACAATTTCCATCTCTCTGGAGATTATTCTCACAATTACAAGATAAGCTTCCTTCAGACTCTGAAGGCCAAACTTATATATAACACTGTGCAGTTCTACAAGAAAATTAAAACGATGTGGGCAAACAAACAAAAAATCGAATAATTGAACTTGTATTCTTCAACACGATATATCAAAACGCTGGCTGGAGAAGAGGGGTAACTTAGCGTCAAACCTTCTATTACTGATGAAACTTTGAACTCATAATCACTAGCTCAAGTTTTCCTTGGTACCATAAGCATGTGTTCGGCAAATGAAGGACTTATTCATGAAATCATACTCTCTGTGCAAGTACACAAAGTAACAGAGTGGTTTTGATATAAGGTCAGGATTAATAAACCATCCTGCACAGGTACATGCTACTAAATGCGCTTGACAAGTGAAAAATCAAAGATCTGTGTTGCATGCTAAATCTCAATCCACGAGCAGTGCCCTTCTTCCCTGTTGTACCAAAGCCGCTCGTGCCGCCATAATCCTGCTGGGAACAAAAAGAGCATCTAAAGCAGAGCAATTTATCCAATCTTTCAAAAGCTCTTCTTGACCCCACATCTCAGGAATCCAAACCCTTCCAGCTACTTTAACTCTGTGACGCTTAAGCATCTCCCGTCCACTATCCTCTGCCTCAACGACTTCCTCTCTCACATTTACAGCAGACGAATCCAGCTTCTGAAAGACACAGGCTTTTGAAGCTGATGGGTTTTGTATATCATCGAAGCTGCAAGTGCTCGTAAAGGAGCATTTTTGCTCAATATTATCGTCGTCTGTTAGATGGGGTTTCTTCAATTTCAATAGTTGATGGGTTATCTGGTTATCCGAGTTAGTCGGATGCAGGGAGGCTTTTTCTTCCATTCCGAGCAGAGGATAGAGGCAGAAGCAGAGTCTACAGAGGGTGTTGATGCTTAAAACTTTGATGAAGTAATGATTTTGTACTCTCTCTGCTTTTGTCGCCAAAGAATGGGTTGAAATTTTATTTACACATCGCCCGCAAAGTTTCCTTTTTTGTGTGGTAAATGAGAAAATTGCGTGTCTTCTTGGAGATGGGGCCTCAACGTGTGGCTTAAAGGTTCCAACCTGACGAAGATGGGTTTCAACATGTGGCTTAGTTCCAACTCGTGAGTACTGAAAACACCAACTGATGGAAATCTCAAAAAGAAAAACAGTTATGTTAGGAATAATCATAATAATAAAAAAATTTATATTACCTTTAAAAAAAAGAATCCATTAATAAGATGCACATCTAAAAGAGGAAAAAAGCATCTGGCATAGTAATTCTAATGTCTATTATATGCATGTTAATGATGTAATGGCAGACTAAATTAATCTCGAAAGCCATAGATTCCTCAGAATCCCGGGTGGATTTTTGGAGAAACGAGAGGTTGATGTTGATCTGGGACATTATATCCCAATTTTGGCTCTCCACCAATGAGGTTAATGATTATGATTATGATTTTTGTAGGGAATCGTCACCAGCCGTTTATCGTTGTCCACTTGAATATAAAAACTGACTTCTTTTTTTCTGGAGTTGCCTAAAAAGATATTTTAAATTTTAATGGCCACCATAAAAAAACATTATTATTATATGAATTGATTTTTTTTTTCCTATTACAGCCTCTCCTGGGGCGTATAATACACAGGATCATTATAGAAATGAGATGTTGGAGGGGGCTAACAAATCCGTGGGCTCTCTTCTCAAGTTTTGTCACTCCCCTCGGGGAAGAGAAATACTGCGGCTGATTGTATGGCCACGTAGCTGGTTTCCTTGAAACTTGGCCCCACCATCTTCACTAAGGTCCCTGTATATCTCAGTCACATTGTTTGCCAATATATTGTCTTAGGGATTCTGACCCCCAGGTGCAGTTTTGTAATTGATCATCTCGGCGTTTTTCTTTTTTTGTTTTTAAGTTGCCCATTTATAAGACGCATTAGGATATTTGTTAATAACAGTGACTAATTACATATTACAGGCTTGATGGTCCAACGGGAGACGAATTCATGAACAGTCATAGTTGGTACGCTGTTCTGGGGAGGAACAAGCTGAAGGACACGACGGAGGTGGCTCACCTTATTCAAAGCTATGCACAAGCTAGAGAGTTAAATAAAGGAAAACAGTTGCATGCTCAGCTTATACGAGGTGCTTATCCACTATGCACCTTCCTCACCAATCACTTAATCAATATGTACTCAAGAAGGGGAGAACTTGGTTACGCTATCAAACTGTTCGACAAAATGCCACAAAGAAATGTAGTTTCTTGGACAGCAATGATTACTGGGTTTTCTCAAAATTGGAGGTTTCGTGAGGCTGTGGATACTTTTTGTCTAATGAGGAATGCTGGAGAAGCGCTGACGCAATTTGCTTTTTCGAGTGTTCTTCGAGCTTGCGTCTCTCTTGAGTCGATTGAGCTTGGGACACAAATGCATAGTCTCGCTATGAAGTGTGGTTTTAGCAACGAACTATTTGTGGGGAGTAATTTGGCAGACATGTACTCGAAGTGTGGTATAATGTATGATGCTTGTAAGGTTTTTAATGAGATGCCTTGCAAGGATCAGGTATCATGGACTTCTTTGATCGATGGCTATGTGAAGAATGGAGATTGTGAGGAAGCTTTGATAGCTTATAAGAAGATGATCAGTGATGATATTATGATCGATCAGCACGTGCTTTGCAGCACATTGAGTGCTTGCAGCTCACTAAAGTCTTCTGATCTTGGGAAGTCCCTCCACTCAATTATTGTGAAGTTGGGATTTGAATTGGATACTGTTCTAGTAAATGCTCTCACAGACATGTATTCAAAGTCTCGAGACACGGAAAGTGCTTCAAAAATCTTCCAAACTGATTCACATTGTAGGAATATAGTGTCATATACTGCTCTAATTGATGGATATGTTGAGGTGGACCAAATTGAAAATGCTTTAAGTACTTTTGTTGACTTACGGAAGCAAGGGATTGAACCTAATGAATTTACTTTCTCTAGCTTAGTAAAGGCATGTGCTCACCAAGCAGCACTAGAACATGGAATCCAGCTTCATGGCCAAGTTGTCAAATCTAACTTTGATAGAGACCCTTATGTTGCTTCAACCCTTGTTGATATGTATGGAAAATGTGGCTTGTTTGATCACTCAACCCAAGTTTTTGAGGAGATCGAGAACCCAAATAACATAGCATGGAATTCATTGTTGGGAGCTTTTGCACAACATGGTTTAGGAAGAAATGCCATTGAAACGTTTCAGCGGATGATTGACAAAGGGATTAAACCAAATGCAATAACATTTGTGAGTCTTTTAATAGGATGTAGTCATACAGGAATGGTAGAAGAAGGATTAAACTTCTTTCATTCAATGGACAAGATTTATGGGGTGATGCCCAGAGAAGAGCATTACAGTTGTGTCATTGATCTACTTGGTCGAGCCGGGAAGCTCAAAGAAACTGAAGACTTTATAAATAACATGCCGTTTGAGCCAAATGCTTTTGGATGGTGTTCTTTTCTTGGGGCATGCAAAATCCATGGTGATAAGGAAAGGGGCAAAATTGCGGCAGAAAAATTGATGAAGCTTGAACCTGAAAATAGTGGAACTCATGTTTTGCTGTCAAATATTTATGCTAAGGAAGGACAATGGGAAGATGTTGGAAGTTTGAGGAAGATGATGAGAGACGGAAACATAAAGAAATTACCAGGCTACAGCTGGGTTGATATTCAAAACAAAACCCATATATTTGGAGCTGAGGACTTGTCTCATCCTCAAAAGAAAGAAATTTATGAAAAGCTTGACAGTCTTCTGGATCAGATAAAGAATGCTGGATATGTTCCTCAGACAGAATTAGTTCTGGTTGACATGGACGACTCTTTGAAAGAGAAGCATCTTCATCATCACAGTGAGAGGATTGCTGTGGCTTTTTCACTAATTAGCATGCCAATCGGGAAGCCAATTATTGTGAAGAAGAATTTAAGAGTCTGTGCTGATTGCCATTCTGCTATCAAGTTCATATCTAAAGTTACTGGGAGAATTATAATTGTTAGAGATAGCAGTAGATTCCACCATTTCTCAAATGGTTCGTGCTCCTGTGGGGATTACTGGTAATGCCTGAAAGCTTGATGGTTTATGAAGGGATCTGATGCTAACAGTTAGAAAACCACTGAAGAAATTTTAAGGAAATACCCTTCCTTTGATTGTTTACCTTGCTGTTGGCCAAAAACAGGGGGCGCACATGGTTTTTTTTTTGAAAAGAAAATTCAGTAAATTTAATAAAAGAAACTAAAATAACTTTTATTTTATCATTCTCCCATTACACGGAGCCCATCTCCAAATCTAGATATCATTCGGTCATTCTCCATACATCTATCTCTAGCTACAATAAGAGACGCGATGCTCCACCATGTATTTGTATTTCTTTTTATTAAACAATTTATGAGTTTTCTCAGACCCAAGGGAAAAAGTATTTATAATTTGAGATTAGGTCGAGGAGACCGAGGATTGAAGACGCACGGAACTCGTACAAAGAAAAAACACTATTTATATACCTTTACCTCCATATTCCTGTAGCTCTGTAGTTTTTCCCTTTTATATGTAATTTTGAAACTATCATTTGAATGCAACCATGTATTCGTATTTTATAAAGATATAAATTCGATTTTCTCTGTCGTTATTTTTAATAAATAATCTCATAAATATTTTATGAGCCTAAAACTGTACTTTAACTTTAATTATTGGTATTAAATTCACTTAAACTTTTTTGTATATATATATAAAAAAAAGAAACTATCATTTGGGATTAAAATTTTCATTAAGCTGTGCTTTGTTATCTTTTAGTTAATTTTTGAGTTCATGACATTCACCCTCCAAAAATACAAACCAACTTTTATTGCTTTACTTCCTCCTGATGAAAATTTGCCACGTCACATGGAGAAGTTTAAGGAGACATCAAAGTTTTTATGATTAAAAGGACAACAAATATTTTCTGAAATGCGTCAAGAGTTTCAACTTCCAAGTTAGAAACTTAAGAGACAATTTGTAAGTGACAAAGAAATTAAGATGGGCTAAAAAGTAACAAGGATGTTAGCTAAAGGTTTATCGGGAACAAAGTTATGAGCTCAATGCCGAGAATCTCTACTAGGCAAACAACAAAATAGAAATTTAGAGACAATTTGTATGTGACAGAGAAATCAAGATTGACAAGTAACAAGGATATTACCCAAAAGATTATTTTAAATATTTTGGCTACTAATGCGGATGACTTAATCAACCCCAATTTTACTATATTGAGATGGTGGATGATGAAAGGAAGGAGGTCATCTTAATTTTTGTTTACTGTTGTAACCTTCTGTCATCTATAAATGCATTATTTTCACTAAAAAAAATATTAACAGAACAAGGTAATGGACTCACAAACAAGCTAGCTGAACAAGCATCAATGCAAATCTCTAGTAGGCAAACAACAAAGTAGAAAGCTCACTCTCTCCCTCTCTTGGGGGTAACTATAAAGTAGAAACTAGAAACACTTGACTTTCATGAACAGAGGATATGCACAACTCTAACACCTGAAGGTGCCAACCAAGGTTAAAAGGGGACCTAATACCTTGACCAATTTGTTTATATTCCTAAAAGTTGATGTACTCATGAAGAAAAGGAAGTGCTTATTATTACATTTTTTTTCCACCCCTTCTTGGAAGACAAACGAAAGGGTTTAAAGAAGGTAGAACTGGCTAAAAGGAGTATTAAGCTCTAGGATAAAGTGATCGCCCTTTTTTCTTCAAAAATTCAGGAATCTCAACTGAACCACCATCGGTGAATGAAGGTCGCCGGTTCATTCCTACTGTCGTATCTCCCTGAGTAAGCTGACTTGCCTGCATTCGAAACCAAAGGCAGAGTTATGGATTTCCAGGACAGCAGGAAAGAGAGCGTGTTGAGCCATACCTGTAGGGGCCTCCCTTCAGTTTCCTCTTGACGCTTGAATCCAGTTGCTATTAACGTTATGCTTATCTGTGTAGAACCAAATGTCATGAGCACCAAACAGATGGATAACTAGCGAGTTACTTATTAAATATTTGTCTGCAGGAGCAACTGAATTACATGCACACATATTATAACTTACCTGACCACTGAGCGATGGATCTATCACTGCTCCAAATATTAAATTAGCAGTGGGGTCCACAAGGTCATATATAACCTCTGCTGCAGCATTTACCTGAAAATGATTAAGTTATAAAATATGGCATACAGAACCGCATTAATACATTTCTGTTTTCCACTGAAAGCATTAAGCATGAACACCAAGTTTGCTGTTCAAATAGGCCTCCGGTCAAATTTCGAATCAAAGTTTAAAATTTGTCAAGGAAAGTTCACAGCCTCAAAATCACAATCACTTGACAGAGGCAGAATGTCTTTAAACAAAGTTCCATCCGCCCCATCGATTTTGCATGCTTTCATAAATATAAGCACGGAAAACTAAGACTAGGAATCTTGACAGGAAAAAGAAACTTAAAAGAGAGGTGATAAAACATGGATGAAGACCACTAACAATCAGCAAACAAAACCTACAATGGTTAGAGGGACGTCTATCTACCTCAAACAAGGTCAGATCACTTCCACCGGTTATGTTCCATACAATTCCAGTAGCCCTCTCTATCCCAATATCTAGTAAAGGTGATTGGATGGCATTTAATGCGGCATCTCTTGCCCTCGTCTTCCCTAAAACAAAACACAAATAGGAGACGGAAGTTCTGTGATTCATGGACCAGAACAGGCTCATCAATTCAAGAAAAAAAAATGAACAGATCACGGATTTCATATAAACATCATCATCGAGAGACAGTGGTGCAGAGAAGTAAAATTTGATTTCTGAAAACCATACACCACCAATGCGTCCAACCAGAATTTTAAAGCTTCCATTCTTGTGATTTCGACATGCATGCCACAAAATAATACAATATGTCTTCTACCCCTACAATTTAAGTACCACCCTACCTCTCTAGACACATCATATATTTTTTAGTGAGCAACACACAGATCTCAAAGTTCTTATTCCTACTTATTCCAATCATTGCATTATAATGTGAGTAGCACCATGTGCAGTTTCCGTGCTTACCAGTTGCAGTTCCTATCCCCATTAGTGAAGAACCTGCGTTGGCCATTATTGCTCGAACATCAGCAAAGTCTACATTTACCAATCCTGGAATCTGCAATCAATCAACACAACATGAGCATAAATAAGGTTAAGGCAAATAAGTTAAAAACTAATTGGATGGGAGCTATTGCCTGAGGAACTGGAGAAAACACACTTAGGGTTCCCCTTTTGTTCATCCTTTTCCTTTTACTCCTTTATAATCAATTTCAAGCAGAAAATGGAATGAAGGGGTCGGGGGAGAATGCCATAGTAATAGGGAGGTATGTGTTCTCATTCAAGGATGTTTGTAGATTCAATACCGTAATAATATCAGATATACCACGGACACCTTGTCGAAGTATGTCATCAGCCAGATTGAACGCTTCAGTTACAGGGGTAGATTGAGAAACTGCAGTCAGTAGCTTGTCGTTTGGAATGACTATCAGAGTGTCAACATTATCTCTTAGGGCTGCAATTCCTTCTTGGGCTTGAACTGCCCTCCTTCGTCCTTCGAAAGAGAAAGGGGTTGTAACAATACCAACAGTCAGTATTCCCATCGACTTTGCCACACCAGCAATAATTGGAGCTCCACCAGTGCCGGTTCCCCCACCCATTCCAGCCTGCAAAAAATGAATTTGAGCTTCCAAGGTCAAAATCATATGCCAATAATTAAAAAATTTTAGAACCTGCAAGCACCGGGGTTTAAGATGTTTTGGCACAGTAAATGCGGAAATCTTAAGTTCCAAGATTCCTAGAAATCTAATCTAATCTAAGATAAATGAAAATTTTAGATCGCCGTGTTAAAGACAATGGTAGAATAAGAGATATTGAATTCCATATATCTCATGCTCTCATATGGCTAATATTTAGGCTTTTGAGACGTTGAGATGCCAGCCTAACATATGTAAAACAATATTTCACTAAGGACAAGCTATTATTGCTGGTAGAGATAAGTAGTTGAACCTACTGTAACAAAGACCATATCAGCTCCGTAAACTGCCTCTTCTATTGATTCTTTGCTTTCTTTAGCAGCGTTCATCCCAATCTCAGGGTTGCCACCAGCACCAAGACCCCGTGTAAGCTCTTGACCAATCTGCAAACGGTTACCAGGGATGACAGGTGACATTCTCATGGCTTGAACATCAGTATTAACTATCCAGAACTCTACACCCTTCATGGAACTCTCTATCATGCGATTGACTGCATTTGACCCGCCACCTCCCACGCCAATAACTTTGATCTTGGCTTCATTGTAATTACTTGGAGTAGATGCATCTTCTAAGCTCTCAGGGACATTTCCAGCAGTCTTATCCTTTCTTGAATTGTGCGCCACGCTGTTCCCTTCCCCTTTGAGCATTGAAACCTCAGGATGTAGATTCAGAAAAGGGTCCTGGCTATGGTATGGGCTAACATTGTGGGAATTGGACGAACACTTAACCTGAAGCAACGCTGACTTTTGGTCGCCACCAGAATATCCATGCCTATCATATTTCATGCAACAACATCTCCCTGGGTATTTCTCTGTCAATTTCCTTCCCCCATGGACAGTTAGCACCCCTGCTGCATTTATAGTTTTCGAAGGCGCAAAATTTGTAGGCGTACAAGTTGCCATTTTAGGTAACCAAACTTCTGATACGCAGGTCAATCGATGAAGGAATTTAGAGGCTCAGGAGACTCAAACATTTGATTCACCTGAAATTCTTTCTGACAATACCTGTTTATCAATAATGGAAACATTTAAGGGAAAAAAAATGTGCCCCGAAATATTAAGGCCGAATATAAATTTAATTAGAAGAAGAAGCACTATCTCGTTGAGAAGTGGCTCACGTAAAATGAACTAGAACTAGAACGGCGTATTGCATAATATAAGTCCATAGTAACCAGCAATTCCCAACGTCAACCAGTTGATTAGATCGGAAGAGCAAATGCAACACCAGTTGCACAAAATTCCAGTTGCGGAGAAAAAGGTAAACCCCATTAGGAATGGTATACAAGCAATAATTCATATAAACTAAGAAGGATATAGACCTGAGTAAGACGAAGAGGTCTCAAACACAAGCATTAAAGAGCCGCACATAAACGGTAGCAAGCAAGGTTCTCCTTCGGCTCCTTTTAGTTTGAGCAGCTGAGCTGTGGTCAGTAGTCACTATTCATCAGTCGACCCTGTCCCCTATTTTGTTGATGATAAAAAGGAATGGTCCGCCTCGACGAAAAATCTGAGGCGTGAAAAGGAAAACACCGATTCTGCTGTTTCTTGGGCCTTTTCTCTGTGGGCTCCAAAAAGAGGAATGTCTTGCCTGCCAGAGTAACTCAGGCCACAAAACTATTGGAGTGGAACTGCCCAAAAACTATTGAGGTTGTTTGTAACAAAAAACAAAAAAACTATTGAGGTTGTAAAACGACAAATTAATGTTTTTTTATCACTTTTCCTAGCCAACAAAAATTATCACTTCCAATTTTTCTTTTAAAAAAATAACACTTTTGTTTCGCTAATAGGATTATGTATTTGATCATCGTTACTTAATTTTATACTTGCTAATATAATTAACGAGATTTTTAAGCATCACTAAATTTTACATTCCCTCTTCGTTGATATAAAAAATAGCTAATTTTTTTATTAGATTAAATTAATTATAATTAAATTTAAATTTTTAAGATAAATTCATATGATGTACTCTTTAATTTATATAAATTAATTAACTAAATTTTATATTAGTTATAATAAAATAATTTCTTTAATTCATCTAGAAAAATTAATTAGTTTTTATATTAAAGATTATAAAAATATTTTATATTGACATTTGATTTTCTAAAAATTTCTAATTGATGACAATTTGTACAGCTCATATGGTGGGGGGAAATAACTAAAATATTTTCTCCAATGCAATTGTACCATAAATTAAATTTTCTATTAAATATAAGGTAGTAATTATTTTTATTAGCTCACATTAATGGATTTGGGGTAATGTTATAACGAGAAGATCACGCTTTCTTTTCAATAGATGTGATGACTCGTAAGCTTGTCTTCATTATGATACGATGAAGTAGTATCTTTGCAGGAACATGTAATTTACACGTCTTCTTGAACAATTTTGTAAAGTAGTATAATCTTCGCTCGTCAGTATTACCCAAAAAAGAACTTGAGGGAGTGATTTCTGACCAACCATGAGCGGCTTTGCAAATTGTTTGCCCTGCTCGGCTAGGGGAAGGCGCCAGCTATCAAAACAGCCCGTGCAAAGCTACGTCGTTTCTCTGGATATTAAAAGCAAAAATGATTCTTTTCGGCAAGGATACTTATCTTCAGTTTTTCACTACAGTCGAGACCTAACAATCAGTGTTGATGCAGGCTCAATTAGGACAGAATTTCGTAACAAACACGGGTCTATGTATGAGGTCTGATCCATGGGTTGGTTTTCTTTGGAAATTGTCGGATCCATTCTTTGGTGACTAGTGAATTTGTGGTGGCCGATGGCTGGGCCTTGGCCGTTATATTTCACTTTTAAAAGGGGAATCTCACTCCAAGACAAAAGAGTTGCATCGGACGATTGGAAGTTTAATTAATAAAAAAAAATAAGACATATAATTATTTAGAGTGTATTAAAATTTTAAAGAGTATTATTTTATTATGATTCTAATCGATATTTAAGAAGATATTTTACCTCCTAGGTATCTAGATTTATTCTTAAAGATAATAGACAGTTCACCCTATTCGACGTTAGTATTACCTAATAAAAAGAGAGATTTTGTCTTACTATTAAATTGTAGGTGGGCTTAATTTTTTTTTTAAATTTTTATATATAAAAAAAGAGGTGTATCAATCAAAGTTAATATAGATAAAAAAAATAAATTTATATTTTATAAAGATACGAATTTAATTCAGGCCATTATTATTATTATTACGATGGCTTTTGGTAAATGTTTTGATAAATTTTTTATAAATATTTTTTAAATTTTATAATTATAGTTTAAATTTAACTAAAGAATCGCTGTGAAATCTATCTAAATTTTTATATATTTATAAAAAGAAAAAAGTCGCATCGGCCTCCTTTTATTTGTTCCCAATCGACCTAAATCAATCTATCAAGCGTTTGCATTGAGGAATTTCAGATTCTTCGGCCTCGCTGCCGCTGGACAGGGACGCCAGTGCCAGATCATTTTTAGCCGTAGTTCCTGAGCTCTCGTCGTCGTTGTTGCTGTGGCTGCTGACTTCTTAGCTGCGCCTGACCGGAGTTAGGTTACCTGCCACTGCAATTCAATTTGACCCGAGTCTGATGACCCGTGATTAGCTCCACTATTCTTTGGGTTTTCTACTTTCAAGCATTCGTCGAATCAAAATCAATATCAACCTCGCCACAGCTTTCGCCGTTTGTTTCCATTTGGCTGTTGAGATAATAGGTTTCCTGTTACGTCCCGAGGGGATGACCGTTTCTTTCTCCCGGTGAGCCGCCTTTATCATTCATAATCTTACCCTTTCTCCGTCTTTGATGGGATGTTTGTGAATCTGAGTGTGTTTTCCTATCTGTATTTGACGACTGAAAAATATGATTGTCGAAATCTGATTCCTTCCTGTCGCTCTACCTATTTGAATTTATTGTTTACTGTGTATTCCGCTTCTACTTCTGTTTTTTCAGCTTGGATTTCTCTCCCACGGTTCATGTTCTCTTCCAAATTTGCACATTCTATTCTCCTTTCAAAGACACCCAAATACTGGGTCCTTGCTATAACAGTTCAGTCACTCTCTCCTCCAATTTTCTTGGCTTCTGATTTTTTCTTCGTTCATCTTATAACTTGCTTTTTTTTTTTAATTTCCTTTGTTTGTTTTTTGGATTGGATTAGTACTCAGATTGAGTCTCATTTATGAAATTAACACATACCGGACAGGTTCTTGTAAAGGATTGAAGTTGACTCTACTCATAATAGGTTTGTGGAAACTATTTGCTAGTCTGCTTCAGTATTCGTAATTCTGCAAGTATGGAGTACCTTCCCGTTGAAGTGATTGGTAACATACTATCTCATGTTGGATCTGCTCGGGATGTCGTGATTGCATCAGCAACATGTAAAAAATGGAGAGAAGCTTGGCGCAACCACCTGCACACCCTGTCATTCAATTCCAATGACTGGCCCATCTATCATGAGCTAAACCCATGTAGATTGGAAATACTTATCACTCAAACGATTTTCCAAACCAAAGCACTGCAGTGCTTAACCATTTTCATGGACGATGTGGATGAATTCTCTGCTGCCCCTGTCATTGCTTGGCTTATGTATACCAGGGATTCCTTGCGCCAATTACTATATAATGTGAAGACGACTCCAAATTTCAATATCATTGAAAAATGTGGGAGGCAAAAACTGGAGGTGTTGGCATTGGCTCATAATTCTATTACAGGTGTAGAGCCCAGTTATAAAAAATTTCCTTGCTTGAAGTCGCTTTCACTAAGTTATGTAAGCATCTCAGCATTGGACCTCAGCCTTCTAATTGCTGCTTGTCCAAAACTTGAAACCTTGAACATTGTTAGCCCAGAAATTGCTATGTCAGATTCACAGGCTTCCATGGAACTCAACAGCTCTTCTGTCAAAAATTTCTATGTTGAATCATTTGGTTTGGACAAATTCATATTGGACTCAGATAAGCTTGAGAATCTACATCTCAAAGACTGTACCTTCGATGTATTTGAATTATCTGGCAAAGGAACCTTGAAAGCACTAAAGATTGACGATGTGAGTGTCATCCATCTTGATATTGGTGAGAACACGGAGAATCTCGAGATTGTGGATGTTTGTAACTTCACAATTATGTGGCCAAAATTTTATCATATGATCTCCAAGGCGTCGAATCTATCTAAGCTGAGGCTGTGGGGTGTTGTATTTGACGATGAGGATGAGGTTGTGGATTTAGAGACAATTTCTTCATGCTTTCCTCGGTTAACACACCTGTCCCTGAGCTATGACTCAAAAGATGGAGTACTTCATTACGGGTTGCAGGGTCGGTCTCTTTTGGTGAATGTGGTGATGTTGGAAGTTGGATGGACTGCTATCAACGAGCTCTTCCAAGATTGGGTTGCCGGACTGTTGGAAAGGTGTCCCAATTTGAAAAGATTGATTATTCATGGGGTTGTTTCAGAGGTCAAAACCCATGAAGAGTGTCAGATTTTTGCCAAATTTACAGAATCCATTCTTCACCTGGGAAGAAAATATATGGATTTAAAGATTGAGTGTGACTATGAGTAGTGGGGAGTTCTGCTGTAATCTTTGAAGCCTGTCAAACTCTTGGTTTGGTATGACTCTACGAGGAGGTACTTCTATTTCTCATAAGCTTCTTTGCTACTTGATATTTCATTTCGTCAAGGACGAATCCGGCTTCATAATATCTGAAGCTGCTGATTCTTCATGTGAAAACAGATCAGTACGTTTGCCTTTTGAGTTGTTACCTCCTTTCCCCCCTCAGTGGTCTTCATTTATTTTTATATGACGGGTTTTCTTCTGCTATTTATTGCCTCACCGTACTATTCTCTCTACACTTCTCTCTCTGTTTGGTTTTCCAGCATAAGCACGTTTTGCTGGTTTTCCTCTTATGGACAACCTAGAAGCTTGGTTATGTCCGACGCTACATTCTTTTCGTTGATTGAATTGCTCGTTTACTATAACATTGGGGATTTATCTCATGGTATTGAAAATTTTACAAAATTAAGAACGATTCAACAGCTAAGAAACTTGATTATTCGGGCCAAAAAAAAAACGAAACTTGATTATCTTTGGAAGAAGTCAGCTTTTTTATTTTCTTTTGATAAAGATAATTATATTATGCTTCCAATAGATGAATTATAAATTTGTACAAATTTCGCAAAGACATGTCATGTCCATACTCTACATCATTTAAAATATTATGTATGTATGCATCAACGGGGTTGGTCTGAATGATAAGCGGTTTGGTATCGCACGGGGTTAGTCTGAATGATAAGCGGTTTGGTATCGCTCAAGTAAGATATTGAGTTTGAGTTTTGGCGTATGCAGAAAATTCCCATTAGGATACTCACTCACCATAGCTGAGTGAGTTACGCGGGTCGAATCTGGATATAATTGAGGTAAAATTTTGGTAAAATAGGTGGGTAACAAAAAAAAATATTATGTATATATTTTGCGAATATAAAATATTTAACTTTATATAGCGAGGTTGGTTAAAGGCAAAAAGTTAATTAAAGTCGAAGTAAATTATATTTGTAATTTTTGATTCAAAATAAAAATGGAAATAATTATTTTAAATATGTACGTGATAAATATTTTTGAAAAGATTGTCATATTTTATAATTAAGAGTCCGTATGCATGTTTATAATGAAAAGATGAGTATAATTAAAGTTGAGGGGCAAATGAATAATAGAATATTTTAAATATTAAAGATATTGGTCTTGAGTCGATTAATAATATCTGTTTTACGCTCTCCACTTTTCTGTTTCCCGCATGGTCTGGTTGGACAGCTGCGGAAGGCTAAAGGTGGATTTGGGCGGTGGCAAGCCTGAGGAAAGTTTCTTTGTTTCCTTTCTCTCTCCTTTTGTTTTTTTTCCCCTCTCTATGACTATAAAGTATGAGAAAGGTCGAGACATGTATGGGACACTAATCATCATAGTCATCATTATCATGTAATGACAATGAGGGGCTTGATTAGACCTACGTTATTGGTATGGTAAGGTGTCCATCTCAACTTTCTTCGCGCCAAATTAGTGGATAGTGTAGTTTTACTTAGCCTAAGAACAATTTTGTCTCACTTCATATTTTGTTGTAGAGAAAAACCATAAATCTTCATAATAATTTCACAAATTCGTAATCAACAACAGGAAAACTTCACATTGGGATAGCTAGAATCTTCCAATGGGATTTTTAAAATATTTTTTTAAGAAAAAACGCAAATAAAAAATGAGAAAATATGTGATTAACCATCCCTATTAGACTATTTGACCAGTCATCGACCATGTTGATACTCGCCATGCCATGCAGTTTCTTCACAAATGACAACTTTGGTTCCTTCTCAGAGCTCTCAAATTGTCTCGTGCCTTTTGAGAGTTGCTCTTCACCCTAGAGTCACTATTCTTGAATTCCTCCAGACACTGCATCAGGACATCGATTGATCAAATCATTTGTTTAATTATATCACATAATTAAAACCTTTAGCTTTCTTCTACATTTTAATCACCATTCATTACCTTTCGTTTCCTTCTCCTCTCAAGCTCCACCTGAAGAAGAATTAAATGAAACTGTTCTCAGTCGGTGCTTGCAGAGCAGTCACTGGAAACAAACAAGAAAATTTGTAACGATACTTGAAATTACCAGAGCAAGTTTCAGCTGGGCATTCTCTTTTCTTAATTGGCTCAGTTCTGCTTCCAATTCAACAGTGTATGCCTGCAAAAACAGATAATATTAACACGGCGCCAAAATATCTCTTCAACTCGGAAATGAAGGTCACCTGTTTTCTGGCTCTGGACCTCGCTGCTGATTCTCTGTTCTTAATCATCCTTCTCCGTCTTCTCTCCACTAATTTCTCCACCGCTCCATCTATTATCCTCTTTCTTCCTCTCAACACTCCCATTTCCTTCCCGTACTGTCCTCCGCCGGCGTTCTCCCTCGCTGCCATCCCATCTGATGATGACACAGGGCTCACCGGCGGCGGCGCCCCGTACCCACCGCCTCCATAGCAAACCCCCGGAGGAGGATACCCAGAAGCAACCCTCTTGCCATTTCCGGCGTATCCGATGAAAGTTGGCCCCATTGCCGGTTTGTTATTCAGGTACAACCCGTACTGAGCAGGCATAGGACATGGTTCCCGAACTACCCCTGCTTTGATCAAGAAATCCTCCAGAGTGATATCCCCGTAAGTGGGCTGGCGTGGGGCAGACTTGGAATTCCGAACATTATTGTTTCCGGCACCGCCATTGTTGTTGTTGTCGGCCGTACTCTGGTTGTGTATCTCAGACCAAACCTGGTCCACTGTTTTTCTGGAGAGAGGAGTGGGAATGGTGAGAGAGCCCTGGCGAGACAGGCTTGGCTGCTTTCTTGTGCCTTTATCATCAGAGTTGTTGTTGCTGTTGATGGTTTGGTTTTCTTCCACGTTCCAGATGCTACTGAGAAACTCGTCCATGTTCATGGACCCGAAATTCTTGCCTTCTTCGCATAGCCTGTGTTGGAACTCGTAAAGTGTGAGAGCATATATTGAAGATTGCCTTCCCAGAGGCGACATTGTTTGGTTTTTTGGTGTTCGTTCCACTTCCCCTTCTGCCACCACCATTTTCTCTCTTCCTGCTCCTGCTGAACCAAGAACGATATCATAGGCACATAGATCTCTTTCATTTTTGCTCAATTTGAGACCATTGTTGCAGAATGGTTGTTCTTCATGTAGACGAGCTAAAAGGATATATAAATATATACAAGGTGCATTTCTCTGATAAGGATCAAAAAGCTGCCAAGAAAAAGGATTTTATAACCATGAAAAGCAGCTGGTATTGTCCGATTCTCACCTAAGCACTCAAAAATTCTAAAATGATTCAGATTAAAATAATAAGCCGAAATATTTCGAAAGCCTATGCTTTTTACGTAAAGCACCAAACCCAAAAGAAAACCTTGTGACCACCCAAGACATGGGATCAAATGCCAACACTTTAAAACTAAGCAGCAGAGAGAAGGATTTATACCTGGAAACTCAAGTTCTGCTCAAATGCTAAAGTGCAAAAAATTTAATCTGGATCAAAGCAAGCACTTGAGCAAGTCTTTAGGGTAAGGTCGACCTACAACATCGAAAAGAAGGCCACTAGGCAAAAAGAAGAGGAGGAGAAAGAGGAAGGTTGTGTCTCAGCTTAAACAGAGAATTCACTCATAATATTCAGAGCATGTCAGAACAAACAAACACAAATCGAAGAGCTAACTAGGCCCTGCAGATTTGTGACCACCTTCCTCTGTCATTCCCTCACAATTCAACATAAATCGATTAAAAAATATGCCAAAATGCCGAAACGGAGGCTACAGAGGGTCCTATATACATAGCAAAATTCAAACGTCAGCATAGCGAGCTTGCCACGTTTAGGACAGGTGTCCCCGTCACAACCCCCATCTGGGAGCATCCTCTGTTTTGTGCTCGACACGTATTCTTTTACTTTCTCCATCAAACGCAAGTCTCTATCTTCGTGACGGAAACGCATAGTATTGGGCTTTCTCATAAGCCCAAGAGGCATACTTTGTGAATTAATTGGGCCGTGAGCTTCAATCTCACCGCGACTGGAATTCATCAACAATGTTTGCACTTTGCACCCAAAAGATTATTTTTAAAAAAAAAAATCATCAGCAACATGTTCCTACTTCCTTTGGGATGTAGGTGAACAAAAAAGGGAATACTTGGTCGCATATGTGAATTATAATATCACAAAATGATTATCCCTAGGTGGTTTCTAAAGTGTCACATATATTCTAAATTCATGATTAAGAGCTAAAAAATAAAATTTATAAGTTTAATGTGATAAAACTCTCCAAGTTTGTGAGACAATCTGATACGGAAGTGATTCCAAGATACCGAGGTACAGATATCTAAGAATGCCTCGAAATAAATATTCCCGGGGCAGGGACATAAAGATTTAAGATAAACATTACAGCCTATGTCTGATCATCTCTCAAAACAGGAATGACAATTGATCAAAGCGTTCAAAGTATCCATAATAGAGCCAGGAAATTCATAGGAAGGTGTTCCAATATAGTCTCGGGGAGCTATAGCCTACAGCTGTAGCAGTTACTCAATAATAGTGTCGCTCATCCCGCCAGCAAGGGGGAACATATGACCAGCACCTGGAAGCTCGTCGTAGTGAATCCATGGAACGTTTTGTGCAATGTATCGTTGCTGAGTAACAGGCACCAGCAGATCTTCATCTCCTTGCCATAGATGGACAGAACCTTCACTTGTCTGAAATGGGTTTTCCAGATCCAGGGGACTAAATTCCTATGTCCCAAATCCAATATTCATGTCGCGATGTATGGATTCATATTCTCCCTGTTGCCTTACTTGCGCCCGTGGGAAGCAACATTACAAAAAGCATTATAAATCTCTATTGAGGAGAGGTTGAGGTTGATGACACTATTTCTAGAGCAAAGAAATCTTGCTAGATTTCATAAAATAAGGTATCAAGTTGAAGCTAAAACAACCAAAAGACAAATCTACGCAAATTACAGCTATAATGAGGTTAGATCAGAAAGTAAGTTCCAATCAATTAACCAAATCCTGAATAAATACAGTCTCACATAATAATTTCTTTATGATTGAATGATACTTACCAAAAGAGAAGCTATTAAAGTCAACAAGCAATTGCATGCCAGATGGTAAAACCAATAAACAGGCATAACCAAGCGTTATCATTTGCACACAATTGACAGGTCATCTTGCTTTAAAATTCCAACATATTACATAGAAGTCAATCTTAAATTTGGAAACACAACTATCACAAAGGATTCTTGTAAATCATAAATAGTGGGAAGACTGTAGGTGGAAAGGGAATAGAAGATTAATATAATACAAGACAACAATATTGTGTAAACAGATTCAGATGCATGCTATGCCAAATCCACCATAGCACTCCTCAGTTTAAGAATTAGTGAATACAATCAGTGAGAATTGTTCCCAGTTGACCTCATGCAGCACTCAATAGTTGGAGAAAGGGATTTGCAATGGTTAAACACCGAGCATGTGTTTAACACACTGACTTTGAAGAGTTGGTGCCAGTTCAGATCTTTAGCAAAACAATTACCAACAAATTTCAAGAGTGGTATTAAATCTATACAACATAATTTATGAGTTACATGACTCTCTGGTTAGTAACTGCCTTTTATTCAAAAGCATTCCCAATAAAGCCACAGTTCTAGCATCCATCTAAAGGCTGGATACGTACCATATGACTCTTTCTATGTTCCGCCTTAGGCATAAGTTCTCTGTCTTGATGGGAAAGAACATCTTCACTGTGAGCAATTACACTACTTGATAGGAACCGTCTTTGGGTGTTCCACCAGTAAGTTAGCCAAGGGAGGTAGTGAGAAACACGAAGTGTCCATTGGTCTTGTGGTTTTTGTTGGTCATAGGCTTCCATAGTAAGTTTGCAGGGAGACCAGACTACCAGTAGTTGACAACTGGGGCAACTAGCACTGCACCTGCCAGCCTGTCAACATTTGGAAAAAATCATTAAGGAAAAAGATGAGAGGTTGACAACAAAATGTCACACCAGTAGCATACATAGGCAAGCATGTAGATGCAAACATGCCAAAAAATAAACAAAAATGCAGTAAATAGGTAAAGAAATTTATTTAGTGCCTTTAAATGCCATCAGAATAACATACAATCAGATTTAAACATACCTGTGAGGTAGATACTTAAGGCAGCTACAAACAATCTCTTCTCCCATTGAGAAACCAATTACATAAAATTTGGACCCTAATCCCAACTGGCCGGCTAACTCTTCTATATCTAAGGCTAGGCTCTTCAAAGTTCGATTTGGATCAGGATCACTTTCTCCATAACCAGGTCTGTCAAAAGATACAATACAGATCCCCAATTATTCAGTAATTTTCTGGGAAAAAACCAAAATTGATTAATATTAGAGTGCTATAAAAGCAATATACTCAAGTTGTAAGATAAATACTTACGAGTGATAAGGTATCAACAATAACAGCATCATGCCTGCATGAGTCAAAACCATGGACATAGATAATCTTATAATTGGCTGCATCTTTTGGGATACCATGCTCACGGTATGCTAAATACCTTCCATCTCTAAGCTCAATTCTCGGTGCTGTTATAGGTGGTCCATTAGAAAAGCCACATGTTTTGGGAGGAGGAGGCTGAATAGCCTGAAAAGCCCATGCTAGAAATCCAATAAACAACACTGCTAGAGCCGCCTTAAGCATTCCTGAGAGATTGTGGCGTTAGAATTTAGAAGTGGAATATAGCATTCGAAAGAAAAAATGCCAGATGTCTAATAAGTTCCAAGTTTCTATCAGATGAGCTACAATAAAGAAAACACAAGGTGATGAACTCCCATAAAGCCTAGGATATGCTATAGAGCCACAGGAAAAGGGTGACATAATACATAGAGAATAAATGATTCCAAAGGGGATACAATGGAATTAGCCAGGTCCAGTACATTTCTTAACCTTCCTTGTAAGACAGTTCACCTTATGTATTCATCCCAGTGCTTACAAATACAGAAACTTTGACCAGTTACTTACAGTAAAGAAAAACAAGGGAAGTCTTAGTTCATCCATTTTTTTGTCCAAAAAGATTCCATTATTGGCACTAATCAGCAATGGTTTAAAAAATGGGAACTCGCGCGAACTTTAGCATAAAGGGTTCCTTTTGGGGGGATTAACATAGAGACTTCTTTAATCAACAGCATCTGGAGCAGAAAACATCAACTTCCAATACAAGCGGGATAAATTCTTTAGGCTTCCCAGCAAGATAGCCATAGAGAAGCCTCAGTCAAGTGAAGTTTATGTATCTTTAAGATTACAATTCACAGCAAGAGTTTAGAAATTGACTTACTGTACATGCTTATTCTACAATCAGAGCAACTAAAATAAAAGATAGAGCGTTGATACAGATAATCACAAAAATCGTAGTGCAGTGTTTCGATTTAAACGAAGCAAATCGAGAATTTGAGCAAGAGAAGTCAAATGAAGAGACGAAAGAGAATAGGAACCGGAAGGAAGCAGAGTTGAAGTGCTTTCGTTGGGTCTTCTGGTATGAGCCCTGGCTGATGCCGCAGATATTTTCCGACTCACTCCAGCAGCCATATTCTGCCACTGCTATTGCTATACCCGGCCGAGAGGATCGCCTAAGTTTAGCAGATTTATCAGAACATATGAACACACAGAACGGAAATATTAAATCACCAAAGCGTTTTCTCTTCATATTTGGAAATTGGAATTGAATCTCCTGCCATGGCATTTTAATTCGAATATTTTATTTTATAAAAAAAATATAAAATTATGATATTAATATCATACATAAACATATTTTTAGATTAATTTAAAATATATATATGAATATATTAACATACAAAATTTAATTTAATAAAATTCATGAAAATGGTAGTTAGCTATTTCGAAAAAGAGTGAGAGAATGATGGGAAAGTGTTATTAAATTTTGTTACATTTTTTTTTAAATTATTTTTTTTTCACAATTTTGTTCAAATATTATTAAACATGAATACGAATCGCTTTCTCAATATACTTTTTTTATCTGCAATGTGATTTTTAATACATAAAAAATATCAATTTTTTCGATATACTCATTTTAAAATGACTTTACGAGCAAGAACTTATATTAATCCAAATCGTTAAAAAGACATAATAGTTTATTTGAACATAAATTCCTACAGAGCATTGTTGTGTAGTTGAAGACGGTTGGCTTGAAATCCATTTGGCGGGCCCCAAGAGTCCTTTGACGGTGGAAGATACAAGAACATGATTGGTCACTTATTTACGCAGTTTAACTCATCATATCACAATTAATAGTCAAACGAATTTTTGGGGGGAAAATCTTGAAATAATCACATGACTTATTCTTAGAGCTCCTACGTGAAATGCAAAAGGAAAAACCAAACATCAAAGTGCCGGAGGAAAATAATCGTATGGAAGTTCAATCAAATTTACGAACGCATGAAGATAAATGGTAAACTATGATTAACGGCATTTAAAACTATATGTTTTAATTAGTTATCCATAGAAAATTATAATATAATTATTAACATTCGACTGTAGAAAATATTCAAGTGACCATCGATATTAATATTTTCTAGTTTTTATATCGGCTAAGAAGAACTGTATTATTTTAGAGGAAAAAATCTTAAGTATTAAAAAAAACTAAAAGTCGACTGACTTTCAAACTGATCTTATGTTGATCAGTTTACTTAATTTTTATCAAATTGGACTAATTTTTTGTGACTTAATTTTATAAATCAATCAAATACACTCATTCATCAAAACGTTTGTTCCATTCAACCGCTATATGTCTTTGGGCCCACTTTTAATGAAAATAAAAATAATAAATAAATAAATAACGGTTTTCATATTAACGAGGACAACGACAAACCAGAGTCTCCTAAATAAATTAGAGACTAACCAGAAAGTAAAATCAGGTAAAATAAGTTAAATAAATAAATGAGGACACCTGACAATTGACATGATGACTGTCTATCAAATTCTCCCTCGTGCTACAGCATCAATGGATCTATATACAGCAAAGAATAGAGTTTCCATGAGTAACATGGAAGGGGCGGCCGCGACTTGGGATGCAGACACTTGTATGCTTTCCCCATTCGCAAGCAAATAACGAAGTCAAACCCTCATCACTCAAAGGCTTGCAGCGACAGTTTCAGGAAGTCTGTTATAAATATTATGAACATGAATATCCCCTGCTTCCAAGTCATATGCTTTGGTTGTTCTAGATAACCTGGGATAATCGCTCCAGTCCACGTGTTGCGCTTGGATCACAGTAGTAGTTTCTCGAGGTTCCTTATAAATATCATAAAAATGAAGATTCGACTCCCCTGCCTCTGAGTCAAGTTCTTGATAATCTCTGACAATCTCTCCAGTCCAAGTGTGGCTCTTGATCATCTGAGCCACCATCAGATAGCTTATCATGATAGTTATATGTTCGGCGATTGAAATCTGGAGGCTCAAAAAAGCTTGTCTGAAGTTGTCCACCTTGTGGGGGCCTCCTAGCCCACCAATGGCTCCTGCCGGATCCCAGCACATCGTTACCATTTTGATCGGCGTGTGGAGTCTCCCGGAAGATGGGAGCTGTTGTAGATGCTGCAAAATGAGATGCAGCGCGATCCTCACAAGATCCTCCTGAGCCTTCTTCATACCCAGGTTGTTGTTCATTCTGTGTGACATTGGAGGACATCCAATAATTTCCGGGATGATGCAGGGTATTCCCAAATGGTTCTGCTGGAACATCTCTCAAAGTCATATGATGAGGTCGAGAAGTGTAGCACCAATCAAGAAGATGGGGATTTTTGTTTCGATTGGCATCTCTTGGCCACAAAAGACCCAAGTGATTGCCAACTCCATACGTATTATGTGGTGTTTCCCTGGATTCATTGCTCCATATTCTAGGAGGGGAAAATGTGTATCTGTTTACATGTCCTTGTAAACTTTTCTCTTTCAAGGTTTTAATGTTCCGCAAAAGCTGCTTCCCCAGAGTATTTGGTTCCCACGACATGTAAGTATTTTGAAAGCTGTAACCATAACAACAGTTACTTATATTAGGAATTGAAGCAGTAGCAGAAAATTTATAGAACATGTAGTTTCACACATCTGCCTTTCAATATATTTCTCATCAGTAATAAAGTAACTAATATGAGTTACCTCAAAAATGATTTCTCCATCTTCCCCTGGGAACTCCTTCGGAAGCGTGGTGCTTTGCATGGGGAACCATAATTGCTGTTTCCATGGGCTTGAAGATCAAAAACACTAAAACTGTGACCATATTGAAGATACAACAGAAGACGATTAATACCACACATCATTTTCACAAAAAAAAAAAAAAAAAAAAAATTAAACATGTCAAGAAGCCCCAAGGAATTGCCATAGAGAAATGGGATGCAGATTGACGAAAGACAAAAATTGTTACGCCCATACTAACCTACAAACATGACCAACACCTTCAACATTCACAGTGAAATCTGTAATGAACTGCAAAATATCATCAACCCGCTGCAAATTGGACAGAAAAGGTTAGGGCAACATTATATATGGTGCATGAAAAAAGTAAGTTCTATGTGCACAAGTAAAGCAATCACCTTTGGGACAACTAATATAAGTAAATAGGGGGTGAGGAAGATCGAGACCATCTCCTCAAGTAACTGCGTCACAGTATACTGCACCAAACAAAGCATAGTAGCATGAAACTAAATAGTATTCAAACAGTGCTTTCAGATAGACAACAAATAACTCATAACGACAGATCAAGGTTAATGCAATTGCATCAAACCAGGAATTGTGGAGGATACATGAAATAGGGTTTCAAACTCAATGCGAACCATTTCAGTACTTTCTTTGCCGCGCCATCTCTTTGGCATATAATGTGTATGCCGGCCCACCATAGACATTGATTCTTCTGGATCTGAGTCCAGAAGCTCATTTGTCACTGCAGCCCGACTAATGGCAGTTATAGCTCCAAAAACAGCAGCATACCATAGCAACTTTTGACCATATATCTGCAATTTTTGTAGATAGTTAGTGATATGCATATAGGTAACATCTTTCACGCGAAGTCAGTTAAAATCCAATACCTGTGCCTCAAGCAAAGGTTCGTAAGCAAAAGCAAAGATGATCAGAATTGCAGTAAGTCCACCAAATATAAAAGATATGAGCTTCTCAAAGGTAGATAAAATAGGTGAATGGAATAGCTTGAGATAATCAGAGGCATGCACTACACTGCTATTAATCCGATGCTTGAATAGATGGTCCACCTACTACAGAAACCATAGGTCAGCTTAGCCATAAAGTAAACGAGATACAAACGAGATGGTCCCAAAAGTAAACGAGATACAAATCTTACCATGCTAACGATGGCAACTACAAATACCATATTCAAATTATTAATACCTTTCGAAATGTTAAAATACAGGAGAGCATATGAGCAAGAAATCATTAAAATGCACAATCTAATCCAATAACTCGTTAATTAATCATACCTTATGAATATGGTTACCAATAGATAGCATCCCTTCAAATAAGATAGCTTGCATTAAACAAATACTATATTTTCTTAATAGAGTATATTTTCTTACGGATGGAAATCTTCTATTATCCCCTGGAGGCTGGAGCAGAAATCGACTATTCACATCTATATGGGCATCCAGAGGGTTTCTATTTTTTACTTCTTTTTTTAAATCTCAACCATATATTCATTATTCTGACAGAAGCTACACCTAGGAAGAAGACAGTCTTCCAACTTACATCAGACATGTCTCCTTGATGAAAAATTAGAAGACTGTCTTCATCCAGCATTTGCTTCCTTCAAAATTTAGAAAACAAATCAAAATAATAAAAACAATTAATGGATGGAATCAAAAGAGATGAACTGAAGTCTCTATAAGTAAAAGAACAAAAAGAATAATGATACCTCATTGAATTCCCTAAAGATCCACCTTGACAGATTTGACCATCTTCGAGATGTTGCCATGCTTGGATGTTAATAAAATTGTTCAGCATGCCTCAGAAAAAGATATACCAGCATGAATATGACAAGACATGGAGAAAGTAAAAGCATCAAAAGCCCAACTACCCTAAGCCTTTTTTTAATGCCTGTGGATCGGACACAAAGTCCCTTCTAATGCAAAAGTTTCTGCAGATAAAGCGTGCCATATTCATGTTATTATGTATTGGACAATAAATCTCTTATAACACAAAGGAGTACAGCATAATGAATGCTACAAATTACTGGAATGAAGTAAAGTCTAAAGCCCCCTATATCCGCACAATTTATACTAACAAATAATAATATGCACACTTATAATACATGAAGAGGTATCTTTGTAGTAGGTAACACACTGATCAAACATGCTTTCCAAGATGCACCAGTTTAAAGTCCACCCCAGGGTCTTGGTTAATATTAGACGATATCGTGTCCCATGATATCGTGTCCCATTAGGACCACATTTCACAGCAGGACCAGCACCTGGGATCCCCTGAGAAATGGGGAAAGCAAGCACTCCCTTATTGAGCATTCCAATCAAGTAGTTTTCCTTCCCCATCAATATCATCATAATGTCGTGAGTAGAGAGATCCTTCACAGAGCTGTCGTGAATTCTGCACCAAAACAACCTTTTCAAGAATTGTTGCCCAGGGCAAAGTTTGAATTTCTTTATCAGTAACCTGGAGACTGCAAGAAGACCATGGAAAATGACAACAAAATCATGTGTGTCATGAAAAAGTTGCAGTTCTTGACAATATATTTAAGGGTTTTATCATGTTTGCTTACCTATCGTAGTAAAATTGACGGATTTCCAGAGTATCCTTTAGTTGAGCAAAAAACTTCGAGAAACAAAATATCCAGTAGATGGAAAATATTGCCAAGTAACCAACTATAATACCTTTTGTGAACGTCGGTGGGGTTAAAGGGTGTTGATGAAGAGCTTCTATACCAAGATCACAGGACTTAATTCCAGATTCAACTGCATGCATCCCACACTCACGAAGTCCATTCCAATCAACATATAATAAGAAAAATACTGAGAAACACATGGTAAATCCAAGACTAAGAAGTTCACTCTATCATGATGCACCAAAGCCCTTTCCCACAATAGTAGCGGTAGAGCCTATCAAAGAAGAGGTCCAAATCGGAAATTGGCTCTACACTCAAGCTCTCACCATTAAGAAGCCAAGAAGGGATCTCAGTACATGGACTTGAGATCCTTCCATAATCAGACAATTCAATCCCTGGTGGAACATCCTGAAGCAAACCTGTTGCCAAAGATGATTCCCCTTGATGTTTCCATTCAAATATATTAAAGACACTAAAACCCCTTGGCCAGCAAACCATTGTCCAAAGACGCTGATGGCAGGTAAAAACAGCCATTCCACGCCCCAAAGATCTGAATACTTATAACAGGGTACAAAGTTAAGATTAGAATCTTGAAAATGGCAAACATACAAATAGTTATTGCAAGGTAAAATTAAGTGAATTAACGGATGGAAGGAGCATTTCACGTCAACTTCAAATTATATGCACTAATTTTTATCCAACTTAACGCATCAGCATAAGAAAGAACATTCGGTTGAAGCTGATTTCACAGACTCCAATAATTTGAAAAGTGCTTTCACTTTTTTAATTAATTCATAAAACTGGCGCATTTTTTTTTTAAATATATAACAGAACGGAGATTACAAGAGCTCCAGGGTATTTATCCCGAGCAAAGTCTGAGCGTAGTGAACCAACCCACTAGGTTCCTTTAACAAATTAGGTAGAATACCCACAGGAGGTGCGTTTTGCATGTTAATTGCGCAGTTTTATACATTTATAAGCAAGTTACAGTCTGCAAGAAGGAAAACTTCATTTCTATTTCCCTCCTTTCAGCAAAGCTTCAATTCTAATGTTGCAAGATATGGTTAGACTATTAAAATCTTCTCACTAAATAGCCACTTGCATAAACATAATCTTAGAGTTACTAGAAAATAGGCTGAAAACGGGTTTGACATTTTGCAAGCCCGTTGCAGTCTGCCTCCTCTCAGCCTACTAGCCCGTATTTTTTTTAAATTATTAATATTATTATTTATTTTATTTGAATATTATTTTGAATACTCCTATTATTGAATACTAGTAAAAATGATTATTTATTTGTTGGCGGGCTCCCGTTTTTTACCTCTACATAATCTCATTTCAATCTGACATCTATGATGGCACAAACTTGACCACAACTATGTCAAGCTCTTTGGCGAGACCATGAGTACATACATATTGCACCAATGATGAAAAGAGGTAAATGTTGGAAATGACCAAATGCACACGTATAATACCATAAAAAACTTGCAAAGGGCAAGTGGTATTAATTTCACTAGCCTAGTGGGGTAAAAACAGGCCAGGTCAGGCTTTAGCCTTAACAGGCTAGGCCTGTTATGTAATAATCTAACCTGAGCCTAACCTGTAGCCTGTTGTAGGCTAATTTTTTCGCACAAGTCTGACCTATTAATATGCCTGGACTGACCTGAAACCTGTTAAAATAGCCTGTTTTATAATTATATTTGCAAACCTTTATAACATGCTTCCGTAACAGGCCCCACAATAGGCTTCCGTAATAGGCCCAAAAACAGGCCTTCGTAACAGGCCCTCTAATAGGTTTTTTTGTATATTATATTTTAAAAAACTACAGGCCTAGGCCGCCTAACATGTTTGATAGGCTTCTTACAGAGCCTAAACCTGGCCTATTAAGTAAAACATGCTTCTATACAGGCTTGAGCCTATGTAGTTTTTAAAACAGGCCAGGCTAAATCAGGCCAAATGCAGGCTAGGCTACAGGCCCCTGACAGGCCTCCTGACCTGTTTTCACCCCTAGGTGCAAGCAATGAAATACATCAGTTGAACCCAGCCTCCCCTGTTAACAATATATCCGACCAATCAGAATTTGGATATATGGCGCGAAAAGGTTCTCTCTCTTTAGGAAGGGGGTTGTTCATGAGCTTTGCTTGTGCACATAAAAAAAAGATAATAAAAAGAAAACGATTGAAGTTCGGAACAATCCTGACCATTGTTATGCATCAAGAAATACAAAAAATACAGAAATTAACTAACTATACAGGGAAAAAGAGTCAGTTATCTGCAAGTATGCAACTAAGCAACATGCACGAAAAAAGAGCTGGGTAATAACTGGGCACTGCAAGCGGAAATAGAAGGAACAGATAGCCGGTAACAAAATTAGGACAAAGCAGCTGAAAGTAGAATAATTCAGGCGTTGAAAGCAGGTGGGAGAATGAGGTTAACCCACGGAACCAATGAAGTTAATCAAAGCGGAGAAGACATAAAAGAAGCGGGTTTGGTTGCGTAGGGGAAGATGAAATTAGAGAGGACGCACATTCTATGACTTTCGAAGGCACAGGCTTGTTGAGTTTCAACGTCTTTCTTCCGCCCGCTTCCGTTAAGGAATGTCCTGATAGTATTATGACTTATGAGCCGTCAGGAACTGAGGATGAGGTAAATAGGTACTACTTCAGCCTTCTACAACAAGGTACAGCGCAGGGGCCGCGTTTCATCTCATTCTGAAGTCAAAAGAACCAACAGAACTTAGTATGAATAATAAGGGATTCGGAAATTCCTGTTAGGAGATTCAATTATTATAGCCAGGTGCATGACGTGGGTCGGATTCGAATGTAGTCGGAGCAAATCTCCGGTGAATTGGGTGAGAAAAAAAAAGTGTAAAAAGAAAACTGTTCGAAATAAATAATTTTTTCTTCTGAGATACTAATTTGTAGCATTTTAAATAAATTTATTGTTGTTTGGTGATTCCATCACTATTTATTTGGCAAGGATTCTTAGAAAAAACTGTATGAAAGGTAAATATTTTTTTCAGTCAATAGATTTCATTAAATAACTTCTCTTTTTTATTCGTGTATCTATAATATAAATTTATTAAATACCCATAAGCAACAACGTAGCTTATTTCGTGTTTCATGTATATAACATCACGTTCACAGAGTTAAAAAAGTTAAAATTTTGTGCATGAAGTTGTATATTTATTTTAAGATAGATATGAACTTCTAGTTTAATATAAATATAAAAATCTTCCTTTGTCTACTTTTTTTAATATACGGTTATGAACTACCTATTTTTTTTTATTTTTTTAGAATAAACTATTTATATCATAATTAATTTGAGATGATGATCCTTATCAAATTCAATCGTTTTAAATGTATAAATTAGAACATATTAACTATCTTACTTTTTTGGATAATGACAACTAAATTATACGAGCTGCAATGGTGAACAATTGAGGAATGATTCTAATGCTAACATTTGAAAAATAAAAAAAATAGAGCCAGTATTTTCTACAAAGTAAAGTGGAGTCACTAGGGATTTGAATGAAGCATTTGTCCACTTCCACGTAAAAAAGAGGTACAGATTTAAATTCTATTTATATCAAGTGTGGTATGTGGCTAGTATAATTTAGTAGTCATATTATTTTGAAAAAATTACATTTATCTATTTTAATTGTTCCTTTGAATAGAGAGATTATTATAGATAAGCTTGAAAGAAGTTGCTCAGCCATTTTTTTCTTTAAGCATAAATATTCTCTTATTAAAATAATCTTATTTAAGATATTATTAAGTATTAAATATAGACACATTTTATAGTAATAATTTAAACTTTAATTTATCAAGTTATAAGCAACTAAAGAAATTGTAGTTGCTGAACCTTCTTCTATTTTTTCTTGATAAAGAAATTTTTAGAAAGTGGTTGGGCTCACCCATAATCTAAGGACAGGGCGAAATTTCATTTCCTCTTAGGTTATACCAATTTCGAGCAGGGTAACCTGTTTATTACTCTCAGGCAAAAAACCTAAGTTGCTAGCCTTTTGATTAGTTTTTTTTTATAAATAAATTTTTAGAAAATGGTGGGGCTCACCCATAATCTAAGGGTAGGGCAAAATCTTCTTTCCTCTTAAGCTTTATCAATGTCGAGTAGAGAAAGCTGTCTATTACTCTCAGGCAAAAAACCTAAGTTGCTGAGCCTTTTGATTAGTTTTTTTTTATAAATAGATTTTTGGAAAGGGGTTGGGCTCACCCACGATCTAAGAGTAGGACGAAATCTCCCTTCCTCACAAGCGATACTAATGTCAGGCAGAGCGAACCATCTATTATCCTCAGGTATAAATTTAGGCATCCAGGAGTTAGAATGTTTCCCCAAGCGCAGCGACTAAAACTACAACAAAATAGTATTTCTTAAAATTTAAATACGTTATATAACAGTCTTATATCTCACTGTTTTACTAATTGAATGCCTCCATGCGTTTAGGTACTGCAACTTTTCTTCTTCTTGCAGGGAACGTCTTCGTTCCAATATATATCACACCTCCGAAGAATTTTATTAGCCATTAATTATACTGTACAGTTTCTCACTTGTGCGCGTATTTTTAAACGATTTATCAAGACAATGAATTGGCTTAGCAACTTTGGTTCGTTCGTTGTCCGCTGATGATGGCCGAAAATGCTCGTTTAAGAGATTTGGCTGCTCAATTAAACCAATTCATTGTCGATAACCGATGGAAGAAGCTATATATCCAAAACGTCGTACGTCTTTGCTAATAACAGTGGAAAGCAGCCAAGGCTATCGCTCAATCTTACCGGCATTCCCAGGTGCGCAATATCAAATCGACTTTTTTATGATTTTGAATTCAGAGCTAGCTTTTTCAATTTTCTGATAATCCTGATATTGATCTTGACTGTGGCGGCCATATATGGTAAAGGCTCGTTTCTTATATATACCTAATTGCATCGAGTAGAGTTGGCTAACGCTATCTAAACTCAATTTGGACTGTCACAAATTACTTAAATCAAACTGAATCAAACTAATTTAAGTCAGTGGCCACATATGATCACCCTTGTAGCTCGCTGTTAGAACTATGGGACTTGTAGTGACGAATATGCTTAATTTGAGATATTGCTTCCTAAGCAGACTCGAATTAGATATAATGAAGAGAACAGCAGTTGCTCACCCATCACGCTTTCAAATTCACCTATTCTTATACCGCCACAACTTACCATTACGCTTTCAAATTCTTCTCTTAGCTCCCGTATTAATTACCCTCTCCATCTTCTAACCATTACCCCACCCATCAAGAAAATATCTGCTGTTAATCAGGTCAGATGCAATTATGCAGAGATTTATTCTGGCGATGATAAACTTACATAAATATCAAAATCACAAGTGCCCAAAAGACGCTATCTAGGCTCTTGTTTAGTTTAGAAAATAAAACATACATAATATTTATAATTTATAATATAATACTATTATAATTACTATTAAGTAATTTCTTAAATCTTTTTAGAGGGAGATATATATATTGTGCTATTCTTCATTCATGAAAGTAATTTTTTTGGCTACTCAATGACGTTTTTTTGGCATTTTATTCTATAATATACTCAGCAGAGGACCTGTGTTATACTGCACACAACCTTTGCTCTTAATATTTTATCGCTTACCGTCGGGCTGCACCATTACAATTTACAATAAATCAGTTTAGGGAGATGGGTTCAGGGCCTTCTCAATTTTCTAAGACCCTGTCGTAAAACAGGCGAAGATATTTATATGGTGCTTCTATACAAGAGGGTGGCTATACCTCAATGGAGACGATGGTGCAGAAGAAGGGATCATCCTGAAATTTAGGTGTTAAAGGAGACGATGAAATTGAGCTATCCATGGAGAAAGCAGGAATCAGAACAGAAAATGGTAATGAGGTTACTGTTTGGGGAAGAGACTGCAGCATAGGAAATACGAATAAAGTAGACCGCCGGTGTAAGTTGAAGATTAGGAAAAAAATAAAGGAATAAACAAAAATTAAAAAATATCATTAAAATGTCAATAACAAAACTCTTTTGGCAGCTCATCGTTCAATCCGCAACATGTGTCCATATCTGGTTGGGTCACATGTGATTGGATCGGCGCACCCAAAAAAGAAAAAAAGCACACCAGAAGAGATATGCTGGCAGCTAGGCTTTTTCCTGCAATTCCAAAGCTCAAACTAGGCTTTAGGAGATGAAGTTTCCATATGCATTTCCTAAATTTAGAAGGCAATTGTTAATGGTCACCAGAATAGGAAATTAGTGCTTTCGGGCCAGTAAAATTAAGAATCATGTCTCTTCACACATATCGCGTGGCCATTGGATACACATACATAAACACTTTTTGTAGTTTATATAGTCTTGTATATCTTCTATATGAAAGTAATAGTTGCAATTTATACCCCAGCGGCACATATTCAATTATCTGAGTCCTCACAGGGAAAAAAAACAGAACTAGTGCTTGCTGTTAATTAATGATAAATTATAAATGGAACTATATATGCCACTAAACACGTTAGTGATTTTTAAAAAAAAAAAATTCCCTTTTTTAAGATGAGAATGATCATATGCAGACGCGCGTCGAACAAATTAAAAAGAATAAAAACAGAAGGAGAACAAGTTAAAAATTCGTATTAACGAAGCAGCTTCTAGTTAAAGAAACTCTCGTACTGGTTCCTTCTCTAAAATTGGAACTTGTTTGAATCCTTAATTGAGTCTGTTTTTATTCTGAAATGACACTACCCACTAACAAAACCTCATAGCAAGCATTGAGCATTGGTGGTGGAGTTTCTTTATTCCCTGAACCGTCCCACAAGAATCTCCCAAAAAACTAAAAAAAGAATAGAGAAGAATCACACGTCCCGAAACAGCAATATCCATGTGTTTTGTGCATGTAATTAAGGAAGGTTCTTCACGCAAGTCGTAAAGCGTTCTATACAAAACTTAGGATAGTAGCACTTTATGATGATCAGCCTCTGAAATGTGATTGTGAAGAAGAATTGCCAGAGATTTTTCCGGCTTTTAATAGATCAATAAAACACAACTTGCATGGAAAGGACCCACAAAATACAGGATTACTTCACATGATGCTTTCTGATATATATGAGGTGGGGTTTAAAAAGAAACTCCTCATTTATGAGAAAATTCACTGATTAGGGATACAGCCAATCAGGAACCGATTCGGAGAGACCCATAGGGAGGGTTTTTGTCAAATCATGGCCACTATAATATGATTTCCGCTACTCGTTGAAATGATGTGCCAAAAGACCTAATATAAACTTTTGGGGCTCCTAGGGAGCATTTTAGTATTGTTATCTGACTTCTTTCTCAGAGGGGCCATTTGACCCGTACCATACCCTGTATATTTCAGTCAAGATAGCTCATGTTCTTTACGGTTTATGAAATCTCTGTCTTCTTCTATCTTTTATATTTGTTTTTGTCATTAAATTTTAGAATTAGAATTAGTTATTTATAAACATATCATCTCTTTTTCAGTAAAACCATAAAACATATCAGGATTTAAAAAAAATCCAACAAAATAATATTGAGTTATAAAACTATATATGTTTATTAATAAAAATTGTATACTTATCATATTTTAATAAAGAAATAGGATAATAATGAAGATATAACGCATTGAGTACATGTTTTGTGGCCAAAAAGAAAAAAAAAACAGAATACATGTTTTTTATAAGAATAAAGAATTAAAAGAAAACTGTTCCTTTAAAGTTACTTTAACAGCACTATAAATATGGAGCTCATTCTAGCATTTGGCAGTAGGAATAATCTCACTGAATTCTAGTGTAGCTAGCCTCCGCTTTCCAGTACTCATATCCTCTCTCGTTAGTCATTACTTAGCTTACTCTTGCAATGGCAAGAATGCCAACAGAACCTCTTGTTGTTGGGAGGGTGATAGGAGATGTTCTTGATTGTTTCAACCCAAGTGTGAAAATGACTGTGACTTACAACAACAACAAGCAAGTGTTTAATGGCCATGAACTGTTCCCTTCCGCAGTGACGGACAGGCCTAGGGTTGAGATTGCTGGAGCTGATATGAGGTCCTTCTTTACTCTGGTATTTACTATTTCCAAACCTTCTCTTCCTCCTCTCACCATCTTCTTTTTTAATATCTATAACTCAAAAATACAAAAGGAAATTAATCCTTTCAGAGCTGCTTCACTTTGTAAAACTCTTTTCTATTATCTTAATCACCTTTTATATAATAATAGAATGCTCTTTCATTATGCAGGTTATGACAGACCCAGATGTTCCAGGCCCCAGTGACCCTTATCTCAGAGAGCACTTGCACTGGTATCAAACTAACCTGTTTTTTTATTTTTATTTTTGATAATAAAAACAAATTGTTTTATTTCATGTCCAGATTATGATTACGTTAGGTGACACTCTTAACGCCATACAGCCTAGCTAGCTAGTGATAGATGACATAAAATGATAAATATAATCAAATGCATAATTATGCCCGATAATTCTTAATCACGTTTATATGCACCTTTCATGCAAACGTAATAAATCCGAACATCTGCAAAACTTCAAGTTTCTAACCGTTACTTGAAATCAAGTAAAACCAAACTGAGAGAGCGGGGAAGACAGCGAAGAAAACATGTTTTGACAAGGTACCAAGCAAATCAATTATTGAGATCTATCTAATTGTCAAATTTGGTGGAAATTGTGTGTTTTTTCAGGCTGGTAACTGACATCCCAGGTACAACAGATGCCACATTTGGTACGTTCTTATACGTCATCACATAATTATAAATTATAAATTTATGATCTAATAAAACGACAGTCACTTCGGAGAGATCTAGAGAGTAATATTTTTGTTGTTAATATGTACCTCGCAGGCAAAGAGTTGGTGAGCTATGAGATCCCAAAGCCTAATATAGGGATCCACAGGTTCGTGTTTGTGTTATTCAAGCAGAAGCGCAGGCAGGGTGTAACTCCTCCTTCCTCCAGTGATCACTTCAACACCCGCAACTTCGCCGCAGAAAATGAGCTCGGCCTTCCAGTCGCTGCCGTCTACTTCAATGTGCAAAGAGAAACCGCAGCCAGAAGACGTTGATCAATCAATTAATCAACTAATTAGCTGCTAATAATCAATTAATTAATGTGTGAAATAAAGTGATTATCTATATATTATTCTGTGATGCTGGGGGTATGGAGGGATATATGGTAGTTTCAGCATATCAGGTTGAGAAACGTGGAAGAAATTAAACTATCATTTGTGGTTTGACTCTGCTATATATTCATGCTTCACTTTCCATCAGTTCGTTGTACTGTATTCATGTATGCATATTACCTTGTGGGTATATCAGAGGATCTCATAGCAATAAGAAGCGTGGTTTTAGTTTTTCACCTTTTAGGATTCTGTTCTCATTCATATGCGTGTGTTAGTGTTATTCTCAAGTTTGAAGAATTCTATTGTTCAATTCAGACATAAAAATTATGACTTTATCGTAACCAGCTAGCAAGCGCTCCCACGCAGATACCTTATTCTTTCAAACGTGAGATTGGTCAGATATATATATATATATATATATATATACACACACATACTTGAATTGGTTGCTCTTATGTCTTCCGATCTACCTTTGTGAGTTAAACCAGAAGGAACGGTCAAGTGTTTTCAAGATTGACATTATACCGGTGTGAAATCGACACGTATGTAGTCGGTTCAGAAGTGTAATAATGATATTGGTTATGCAATCTTGACCACCAATTTCTAGCGCACGTAAAAAGATGATGCCTCTTTAACTTTTTACAGCTAAGTGTATTACACGTATGTAGTAGCCAGAGCTACTATAAGTAGAGATACGGTATGCATGATTCCAAATATAATTATTTTTCGTTTGTCATCTATTGATATGAGTAAGGCCGACCCTACAAAATACATTAATTCTCGGGTGGTTCGTTTCTGTCTTGTTCTCCTGGACAAATAAATTCTGTCTTATTCTTCTGCCAAAAGCCAATTGATGGGTACTCGGAAACCAAATTCGATTTTGCCTTTGCTTTTTCTCATGTACCACCGGGGTCACTTTTTTTTCCCCTTGGGGGACCTGCATCGTGGTGTTGCTCGAATAATTTTTTCAGTGGTGGTGTTAACTATTAATTCATATGAAGGTTGATCGTGTAAATCATTTTAATATGATATAAAGGCAAAAAATATTTGACAGACTTTCTTTTCAAATTAATTGATAGATTGATGAAGGAAAATAAAAATAAAATTATTATTATTATCACAAAATTAAATATAAAGTTTACAATAAGCTGTATTATTCATAAATTGTACATGCCATGTTTTACAATCTCATGGTCTGTGAAACGCCCAATATCACCTAATTTATGATAATATATCAAGGGAATAAATAGAACAAAATACTTAAAGAACAAAAATAAAAATAAGCTAGAATTACAATGAAATTGTAAAGTTAGCACCATTTATAAATGAATTTACAATGGAAATCTACAACGGAAATCAAGAAAAATCCATCACAAATTGATTTGGGACGAATTCGCAAAATTTCCAAGGAAAATATTCTTGTGAAGGATTTTGTGATGAATTGGCGGGGAAAAGTTTTCTGTTATTAATTCGATCATAATTTTTTTTAGTTTTTTTTTGTGATGATAGAAGATACTCCTTCGTCGTAAAAAAAACTTCATCAACTCCTATATGTAAAAGCTAGGTGAGGGAAGTTATTTTGATATCAAACATAATATCTTAATCCATTTTATTTTTTAAATTTATACTTTTTTCTTAAATTATTCTTACTATAACACATATTAAATGGGGTTTCTATAAGTGGGATAATTTCTAATATAAATGATTAGATAATGTATTTTAGGAGAATCAGTATATAGTTTTTCATAATTAACTAGATGAACTAAGCTTATTAATCTCCAGCAATATGAATAAAGGGGGTATATTTGTTCTATGAAGAAAAGGAGTATACATTTTAAAAAAAAAATATTGAAATATAAACAATATAACATGTAAATTAGTTGTAGGTCTCGTATATATTATATGGAATCTGGAAGAGAAATTCGTCCCCACCTCCTTCTTGAAGTTAAGATTCATCTAATACAAACATTTGTTAAGCTTGAGTTGAACAGTGTTTAATCTGGTTCGAACGCGATTTCAAGGGACTTTATCAAGAAAAGCCCACCCAACCCATTCTTTCAGATGCTTTTATCAGGAAAACTGATTTTTTTGGCCCATAATTAAATCTTTTTGGTTAAAGTACAAGGATTAACCCATCATCTATGAGTTCAACTAATAAAGGGATAAGATATACGATCATTTAGAGCGTGTTTGATTCCTAAGGAGTACCACTTTATTGTGATTCCAGTAGCGCTTATGGAGGTATCCTAACTTTTGGGTGCTTAAGTTTATGCCTGATAGTAATAGACGACCTGTCCTGCCTTTAGATCGTGGGTGAGCTCAACTATTTTAAAAAAAAAATTGTACAAAAAAAATACAAGGATTAAATTAAAGTTTGAGGTAAATCAAGGAGACTAAAAAGTTAGTTTTCTCTTAATTTAAATGTTAGTCTTATGGTCTACTAATCTAAATGTTCCAAATTTAAGTGTTATTTTATTTTAAAGGTAGCTAAGCATGAGATTGTGACTTTCAAAGTTCATTGTCTATCCTAATTGACAATGGTAATCAATGCCTTATTTTCGACGGAATATACTCAATAATAAAAGAAAAGGAACTCTTAATGAATTATCCTAGTTTTGGTACAAAACATTTATCATGTATGAAAGAAATGAAATACTCGACATACACATACAGAACTGTGTTTTACTCAGAATGCAAACAGATTTTTTACAGATCTCATTGAAAGGCATCGCCAATCATCAGCTACCACATGCATAAAAAAACACAACATTTCTTTCTCTAATTACAGCTAAGATACAAAGGACAAACCATAAGGAAGTAAAACCCTTCAACCTCATTGTTCACGAATATTAAACCGAGAACAGATGATAGGGTAACAGACGAGTGGCTTGGCCAAAGCCACAGAGACTCCTGACCCTTCTGGGGTATCAAACTTGGGGCCACCTCTGACTTCCCAATCAAAGCAGCAATGGTGGATTGTATCACAGTCAAAGCAAGAGATGCCCCAGGACATGCCCTTCTTCCACTCCCAAACGGAACATATCTGAGATCTTGACCCTTCATCTGCATCATCAGATTTTGAGTTCCATTTACACCCAAGAACTCCTCTGGGTTGGCCCACACTTGTGGGTCCCTCATGATAGCGTAGACGTTGACGATGGTCCTGGTTTGTCCCTTGAGATGGTAGCCGTTGATGTTGCAATCTTGTGCAGATTGCCTGAGAACAAAGGGTGCTGGAGGATGGAGTCTCAGAACTTCCTTCGCAACAGCTCGCAGGTAAGGCAGATTTGGAACATCACTTTCTTTGACTAATCTTCTTGTCCCTACGATTGAGTCCATCTCTTCCCTAAGTTTATTCAACACTCTTGGTTGGTTTATGATCTCCGCCATTGCCCACTATACGCCACGGAAGTGGAGTCCGTACCTGCTAGCAGTATTTCCTTCCATATAACAGCACGAAGATCTATCAAACAACCATATAGAGAGAGAGAAGGAGGGAGAGAGTGAGAGTGTGAGTGTGTGAGAGAGAGAGAGATTACAGAGGAAAAATCAAACTTGCTAGAAAGAAAACCTTAAGGTCATTTATTTTTAGCTTCACTTCAGCATTTGGATCTCTATAAACTTGTAATAATATGTCCATCATGTCTTTCCTCTCTTCTACTTCAGTACTCTTATCATGACTGAGTTTCTCCTCATGCTTTTCCATGATCATCTCCAGTATTTGATCGAACCCGCCCTTAACTTTTGCCAACTTTTTTCCGTATCCAAATAAGTCAAACTTTGCAAGAGGTCCCAGAACTTCACCTAAGCTTAGCTTAGCTGCTAACTCCAAGCACTCATGAACCAGCCTGTGAATCTGCTCAGCATCGCAAGTGGTGCTCATAGCCGTCCGACATAAGATATTGTTGGTCAAAGCAGTGAACTTTAAGCTCAAATCGCAAGCTTTGGCTTCTCTAGAACACAGCACAAGAGAATCCAAGAGGCTCTTGATCTCCTGGTCTCTGACGCGATCTGGGAGTTTGAGAGGAGTTGGGTGACGCATAGTTTCTTCATGAAACGCCAATAAGGGGCAGTGGTGAAATAAGAGCCTCTGTAGGGGAAATGATCAGAGGATCCAAACTCAGGGCGATTACAGAAGTTGATTCATGGGTTTTGAAAACTTCTCCAGCAACTTGGGCATCAGACACAATTAAGGTTGTGGATGCACCTAAACGTAGCTGCATGAGAGGACCACAAAGACGAGCCAGGTTCTGGAAAGATTTGGGAATGACTGAGCCAACAAGGTGAAGGTGGCCTATGATGGGTAGAGCGCTAGAGGACTTGACAATGAAAATCGAAGTGCAGATGAGAAACACTAAGCAGCTCAAGCTGTGGAACAAGATGCTATCGATAAGGGTGGCCATGGTCTGTAGTTTGGAGTTCAAAAGGTTAAGATGGATGGCTTATTAGGTTAAGATGGGTGGCTTATTTATAATGCATTAAGTTATTGACAATTTCATGTTAGAAGAATAGGAGATATCTCTCTTTTTGGCCTGCACCAGAATATGACGTTTTGAATGAGTTATAGAATGACGTCATTTTTTAAAGTAAAATGTCTCATCTTTTTGTGATCTTATTCATGACGGCATCAAGGGGTCGGGTCCCTGGCTGCGAATTATGAAACTATCTGCTCGCTATCTCACAATCGCCCAGAAAGAGAGGCCAGGCTTCTCCGATGGAATATTAACAAACTTGATCCTCATCGCAATTAAAAAGTGATACTAATGTAAAATAAATAAGTTCTGGTTGGAGGATTTTTTTTAATTGTAAATTTTATAAGTTGTGCTTCTTGGGTTAATTTTCTCTTAGAACCTGTTTTAATATGTTTAAGTGATTTTTTGAAGGAATTGAACGGTTTTGATTCGTCGTAAAAGAAAAGAAATGAACGGGGAAATTAAACCCAGTATCAAGGTAATCTGTATCTATGTATTTGATTGAGGAATTTAACTAAACTCTTTAACAGTGAATGGTGACTCAACTTCCATGCCCAACAGAACAGAGAAATTCTGACCATAACAACACAACAAAATCAAACAAAGAAAGAGATGGAGATTTCGTCACTAGTTGCTAAGCGCCATAACATAGTACGGTGACATATCAAGATCAATGATGCTGAATCACGAAGGCTGGTTGTGCTTGCATTTTTTGATTAAGAAGTTCAAGAGCTCCCAAGAATGGCAAACTTAGATATTCCCCAAGTGACACTGGCTCTGTAACATCTCCAAGAACTTCAGTTGAACTACCAGCCGGAACAGCGACAGAGATATCAGAAATGGGAAGCAAACAATTGGCAAGAAGTGCATTGCCAGTGGAAGTGTAGCAACTTTCCCAATAGTGAGGTGGTGGGATGGCGTTTACAGCCTCCAGATCAATCTCAAATAGATCTTCGTCCTCTTCCATGCCTATCTCTTGGACGGCTTTCGTCTGCACTGCAGAATCTTCAACAGATGCAGTCATGGTTTGTCCTGTACAATTAACAGGAAGAGCCGTGTGTATGTGTGTACATATATGTGTGTGTGTGTTTATGGTGATGGTGGTAAGTAGAACGCTCTCCAACAAATCTACAGTAAGTGGGGATGGTTTTCAACGTACCAACTCTCCTTAGCTGCTCCACCAAATTCAATGTGTAGCTCCCATTTGCCTTTCTATCTGTAATGACGATTTTTAAATGTGTAAGCACCACTTAAGCAGCTATTTTCAAGGCACACCACCTAATTACCACCTAGTTTGGGCACGGCTCATTTGAATTAGTCGTTTCTGCAAATTTCTAATACAAAGGACTGCTTGTATCTGTCAGAAAATCATTCTGAAGCAAGCAGAGCCTGTTTTAGAATTTCAGCCTGTAACCTGACATCAAGCTCTGTTTATGAAACATTATATATTACTAGATCATATTCGTGAAGGGAAGCCCTTAAAAATAAGATCATAAAAGTCAATAACCAAAGGCGAAATAAACATATTTCTAAATTGAGAAGTAGGATGGTCATAGGAAGCAGTTGATTCACATTTACCAAAATCATAACATGAAGTCAGTCGGAAAGCTACCTACCTCAACAGATAGAAAAAGCTACTAATATACAAAACCATAAAGCCAATCGCATGAGTCATGACTTTTCCTTCACATAAAAAAAAACAGTATGATATCTTTGAATAATAAATAACAATATATAAGTATGCTCAAGTGTTTGGCCGCATCATCAACTAACAAACCTGCAAATAATGAACTGTGCCAGGAGGTTGCCATAGCTCAAAAAAATAAGTAAAATAGTAATTACAAGACTTATTATTCCACAGAAAAGGCACGAGTTAAATCTAGAGGGGAACCTTTAAGCAATGTCCTTTCTTGAAGAGGTCCAAATAGAAATAGCAACCGAAGGTCAAAAGCCTTCATATTGTCATCACCCGCTATTGTGTAAGCCCCTGGACCAAATACCAAATATTGCGGAGGAATAGGGATAAGGAAACGCAAGAAAACCCTCATGCTTCCTCCATAATCCTCATAACCGTGAAAACAAGTGTTTCAAAAAGACAAGCACAGTTCTTCCAGAAACAAATAGGGAGAAAAATAATTGTATCTGGTTCGCATTAAGCTATAAATAAATATACCATGCAAATACTTTGCATCCATTGGTGAGACGCAAAAATGTTTATGTAGTAGCGGAGGCGTAAAATCTTAAATTGTGGAGAGTCTGGATGGATTCCACTACGGACTATGGGCAACTGCCGCCATGGGGGACAAAAGATGCCAATACAGCAAGCTTCATTAGGCTTTGCATGAACCAGTAATCACCAATAAGATTATAGATTTAAGAGTAGCTATATTTAATTATTTGTATATAAGATCCCACAAATATCTTGTAGTATAACAGACGTGTAATCTAAAATTAATAAAGAGTATGGATCAATATTTAACGACACCTAGCTCAGGCAACAGATGAGGAAAATATAACACAGGAATAAAACTATGTAAACCATGCATGCATGAAACATGTCCATATTCCTAGTCAAATTTCATACATACCATTTTCTTTTCCTCTTTTTTCTGTTTCCCACTGTCAACAAAAATAACCGTTTCAGCAAATCAAACATTCTTTTAAGTGCAGTTCCACAGAGCAGCAGTATAGGTTCAAATGTGAAAAGCACAAAGCACATCGTTCAAATTAAACAGGTTCTAGGCTTCTAGATTTGATTGGGGGGAGGTAGGAAGCTCGGATGTATAAGAAAAAGAAATTCCATTCAACCCACAAAAACTCCGGTAGCCTGAGAAAACTTGACTACAAATTTTCAATTTGCATTTTGCAGTTCCATATCTTGTTCAAAATATAGGAAGTTCTGCACCATAAGAGTAATGGCATTTTATTCACCAAAACCACAAAATCAGGTGATAGGAACAATGGCCCGAATGAACAGAACAATCATATAGTTGAAGTAAAACGTTATCTTTCCCCTCGAAGTAGAGATAGTAATGACAATCACATAAAACAGCTTTTAAAATTTGATGGCATGCTCTTTGACCTAGGCATAAATATTCTGTAAAATAAACTGACAAAAATGAATGTCATATACTCTTTCATCCTTCTTAACTTATTTTCTCTTCCGTAGAGTTCCACACACACATGGAAGTCATAGCTCTCAAATATCGTACACGAAATCAAGTTTGGCGTGTTGTCCCAGTTTTAAGTCCCAAAAAATATGAAACGTTCATGGATCAATAACCAACAGCCATATAGAGTATTTTTCAGTCTGATAATAAGGGATTTAGGAGCTTAAACTGATCCACTAAGTATTAACAACACCAAATGCTTATATACTTAAGTTGACAGCCTCTCAACTGATAAGAGATTTAATATGATCTTCATATTTTGGGAACGCCTATTATTCTAATAACGCATTGCACATACATAAAACCACAATTTTAAATTTGCTCAACTGGTATATGTGCTGCAAAGCATCAGAAATGTGATTCCCAAAAAAACAGAATTCAATAGAATATGCACAATTTCAAAAAACAATACTGCAACTAAAGCGATGCACAGTAAAAAAATATCAATTACAGAAATATTTCCATCTTCTACAACTCAAATTTCCATCATTTTATACCATGACTACAACATTCAGTGCGAATCACAACTAGAATATGACGAGCAATGAAAATAGGGTGTAAATCAAGAAACAGGCATATGCTATCAACCCGCGATGTTCATCCCCACCATCCGCAAGCGAAACTATAAGAACAGTGGAAGACTTTGTTGCCCACAGCACAAATACCGCAGCAACCACAAACCTCACGATCCCAAGTTGCGGCAAGAAAAGAGACAGAGCCGATAAAATCACTACGGGCAACATACAGTACCCAACCACACTCGTACAAGTATGCAGATCTAAATTGCCAGTTCGACCAGCCAACATGTTGAATACCGCATATAAGAAGATAGACGATACCACGATCCAACCCAAGATCACACCGAATTGAATTTTTCCGGCAAGTAGCTGGAAAAGGCAAAAGGACATGTAGAGAAGAATCGGCCCCGATAAATCAGAGTCCTTGTGCACGACGTAATTTACCCGGTATGGATTGAGTATCGATCTGATTTTCTTCCAGATTTGATCCGGGTGGATCCCAAGCTCATCAAGCAGAGGTTCCTCGTCATCGAAGTTCGCAGAGCTACCGCCTCCGAGGGGGCCTCCGTAAATTGTGCCGGAGGAGGCAGTTGCGGCTGCAGACCCCATGTCAAAGGACATGAACGGAATGCCGGAATTGGATGGTCGAGGCGGTTGAAACGGCGCCGTAGGAACCCGCCTCTGCGCGATGTTTGCTCCACCGGTGGTGGGGTTACCACCGGATGGAAAAACCACTGGCGGCACCGTGAAATCTTTCGCCATAAGATCTGATGTTTTGACAATCTCAACGCTCGGTTTCTTGGAAAGAAGGAAGCGAGATAGCGGGAAAAAGAAATAAAATTTGGAAGTGCTGGGTGAGTTTTCGATGCTTGATACTCGATTACTCAGATTAAGCCGGTGTTTGAATTGCAAAAATATTGAAATAATATATAAAATTAATTTTTTTAAAAAAATAGAGAGAAATCCCTTTATTTTTAAATATGCAAAAAAAAAAAACACTCACAGAGAAAAGTAAAGCAACTAGTTGTATTTATTTATTTTGACCTGAAATCATCTTCCTTTGCAAATATTTTATTTGTGTGTTCAATGTTATTCTGTTATTCTTATTTTTTTTAAAAAAAAATTGTGCTTTTCCGGTGAAGGAGAGAAATGGGTCATTCTAACATCTTTTCATTCTTAAATTCTTTCTTTCAATTCTTTTTTTTGCCCAATCTTAATTTCCTTCAAATGCCTTAATGCCATATTATGTCTGATTTGACGGATATGTAAATTTTCTTTCTCTTTTTCCTCTTAAAATCCAATACTTTCTTCATCTTCAGATTAAAAAATGGATGGTTTAGATGTAATATGTTCTAAAAAACTATTATATTATAATATTACTAAAATATAAATAAATTAATTAATTTAACTTATTAAAATCTAATCTGAAGAATTTATATTTATAGTATAAATAAATCTTAATATAATAATTATATAACTTTTAGAAAGGGGTCATTTTTTTTTAATTTTAGAGCAACTAAGTCATTAAAAAAACTTTAACTCAGAATAGTGTTTAGCGACTCGAAGTGATCATCGTCCTTATGTCTTTTCTCGGCCAAACTCGACCGCGGAAAACAGCCCGCCGTTGAAGCCGAAACCCGACCGTACTGTGACTGTTTATGCTGCAAGATATTGGGGACAACGAAGTCTTAAAGTGGCGCTCCCCGGGAGAAGAAACAGTGAAATACCCCAGCCATAGTCAATACACAAGTGTCAAAGACGCGATCTTTGTCTCTTTCTCGCCCTCCGTCTCTAGGGTTCATGAATTATTCTCTTGCGATGGAGGAAGAAGGCGACATTTCGAAACCACTTGCAATGATAGCTTGCATGGCTATGGCCCTTCTATACGTTGCCATTCTCTACGCTCCCACGCTGGTCCTTCGCCTACCTCCCCCTTCTTCTTTCAACAATTACATGGTCCGACGCTTAATTTGCACCATCATTTCTTCGATCCTGTCGCTTTTCGTCTCTGCACTAATCCTTTCTGTATGTGTGCTCTTTTTCGTTTTTATTACATTCCCTTCCTTCCTTTATCATTCTGTTCAGCCTACTCGGAAGCTTTATTAATCTTGATCTCTGTTTTATAGTAATGGTTCAAAAAAAAAGGGGGATCTCAACTGTGATTATATAGGGCGGCTTGCTAATAAGTAACTTTCGTTCGTTGATATTGGAGTTATCCCAGACTAGAGATTTTTCCTGCTTTTGATGCGCTGAACTATTCTCACTGGACAACAAATTTTATATCGGATTACTTCGACTTATTATAATAAAAGTAAAGAATTTAGTTGTTTCTTTAAACGCGGAGGATAGGATTGTTATAACATTTTAGTATATTATGTGTGAGAAGAATTAAATGATAAATCATAGGGAAATTTCGAGAAAATCGATTTCTCCGTAAAATTAGCCGATTGAGATTTGAGTCGCCCTGTGTAATTATGACTTCTGAAGTTACCCTACAATTTTTAATTTGGTTTTGTGCCGCTCGTGCAATCATAACAATCTTTTTTGGCGTTTGTTTTACCATGCGGCAGGTACGAACTAGGGGAGCAGCGTATGTATTTACTGTTATGGCATAAGAGGGGATCATAAATGTTCCTGATTTAATGAATTTCCAACATGTGATGTCAATTTTTATCTTTTGGAGATACAGAATGGAAAGAATGTGAACTTTCTTGTATGGTAATTCCAAGTTATCCTCTTGTATGCTATGCAGATTGGAAAACAAGGTCACTCGCCTTTTCCTAAATTTGCTTGCTGAAATGCAATTTTCTGTATGAAACAGTGGCAAGTAGTGACCATCCCTCTTTTTCTGACCTCTCTAATGTATGCTGGATCAATATTCCTGAAGTATCTTTTATTGGTTGATTCTTGGAGGCAGTACAGAAGTTCCGGTGGAAGTCTTTCATTTAATTTGTGTAAAAATGCCCTAATGAGGTTTCTTGGCTGTTTCTCAACCACTTTATCCAATGTTTTAGCTTGGCGAACTTGTATTGTGGTTAGTATTTTTAATGCATATTGATCTTTTGTCATTTACATCCCATTTAACTTAATTGCATTAACCAGAAAAGTTTGTAAATTTCTCATCTGGAATTGCATTAACCAGAAAAGTTTGTAAATTTCTCATCTGGCTTACCTTCTTTTGTCCAAGTGCAATTACTACTTGCTAATCTATTTGTTGTACCAAGCTGATGGCTCTCAACATTTAGCAAGTTTTTATATACCATAAACTATACTCATGTGAAACTACTGCCTAGATTGATAAGCCCATTACAAGAAAGATGATGAAATATCTTATTAAGGTGGAGCCACAGAATTTTGGTATTTTCTGTTCTCCATTACTCTACAATGTCTTCTTCTGATGTTCTTTTACCTTCTTTGTTGGTTTGTAGGCACTATGCTATTGTTTATATAGAGACAATTTATAAATTTTTGAATAGGAGTTTAAATATATTTGAAGAGCTTTTCCCCATATACATGCAATGTGAGAATTCTTAGTTATAATTTGTTGAACAGGCACCCATTACTGAGGAGATGGTATTTAGAGCATGTATTGTCCCTTTACTTCTCTGTGGAGGACTCAAAATATACAGTGTTATACTTCTTTGCCCTATATTCTTCGGCTTGGGTAACTCAATACATGTCTACATGAAAAGATGTGTCTTTTTTGGGAAACTTTATGAAGTAGCATTTTGTGTGATACACAAGAAGTAGCCTTTTGGCATTCATTAGTTGAAATGTCATCAAAAGAAGTGATCAAGCCCCCATTAATATCGTGTCATGGTCTACAGCACATTTGAATAATTTCATGGAGATTTACAGTAAGCAAAACTACAACATAATCAAGGCTTCCCAGGTTATAGATATGCTCATCTTTTACTTTATATCTCGTGTCTATATCTTGTTTTCTCAAATTTTCCATTCATAAGGTTGATGTTTGTTTTATTCTAGAGGCTAATACATGTCAAGGCTTTGCCCTTAGTTTTGTTTGATAACAGTTTCACAATGCACAATTGATTATATCTGCAGGTCTCCAGCTTGGCTACACTGTTATCTTTGGGGCATATGCTTCATTTCTTTTCATTCGAACTGGTAGGTGATGTTTGGTCAATTGTTCTGTCATATATACGGGTCATTGAATTGTGTTTCTTTGGTCAACGTGGGCTGTATTAAATGATTGATTTGGTTCTCACGGCTTGTATCAACGATTGGCTCATCTCCTATGAAAGATCAACTTAGTTAAATATGTTTGGTCGGCTTGGTCTGTCGTTTAGAGTTGTTTTTCGATGGTGTTTTTCAGGACATGTTATTCTTCCAATAGTTGCTCACATGTATTGTAATTTCATGGGATTGCCTGCGCTATTTTCACCGAGAAGTGGTATGTGTATTAGATTACCTCTGGCTTAAGTTCAAAAGACAACTTTATTATGCATAATATGATTAGAGTATACTCCAATGCTTTACAATTAACTTGTTCCTTTTTTTCCTCTGTTGCGGTTTTTTTTTTTTTTAAACTAGAAGTTTGGTCCTTAGGCAGGAGCCATTCAATGACAATAAATGGCTTTTTTATATATATGCGATTAAAGTTTCATTTTTTTTGTGTGTTTATAAAAAAAAGGTTTCATTTTTTTTTTTTTTTCATTTCTATCATTCTAGATCTTGAGCATGTAGTGCTGAGTGGTTTAAACGTAATTTTTTTCCCTGTGTTTGTGTTACAGGGTTCGTTGGTGTAGCAGTAGTAATGGGATTATTGGCCCTCTTGTATCTCTTTTTCCCGGCGACCAGCCCGGATTTGTGTAATACCAGAATAGATAATTGCAGTTGTTGGCATGGATATAGCAAAGTCCAACCTATACAAAAAAAAAACTTAGGGAGGAAAATTGAACCAAAAATTATTTGAAATGACATGTTCTCAGAAAGATTGTGACAACATTGATTCGGTTTTGCTCTAGTCTTATCTTTTGTTGGGCGTTTTGTTGAATAGAGGAAAGCTCTCTTTCGGTTGTTTGAATTTTCGCGGTCCATGTTTTTTAAAAAAATAAATATTTGTAATTAATAGTAATACTATAACATATAGTAATTTTCTTGCAGAGAAAAAAAATTAGAATTATTCTTTTTTTTAAAAAAAAAAATTATCGTTAGTACAAATTTTGTTACAAGTACTCCTTATTAATTCGATTGTGTAACAAGAAATATAAATTATTGCCTATTATAAATATAAATAAGGAGAAATAATTATTAGATGCAATGTTCCTACCCCAAAAACGTGATTTTCTATATACTTAGATTTAGATTATTTATAGATATGGGAAGGTCAAAACATAGTAATGTTACTGAGACATTGTCATGTCCAACAACAGTCTGATATCATCATCTGCCTTTCCTCTTCTCTTTCATTCATTCTTATCCTTCTTCCCTCACTCACGCCCAACCTAATATAATGAATCCTCGTAGACTTCCTCAAACTTTTTCATGACGTCCTCTGATTTAGATTCTCTCTTCATAGCAGAATCTGTGACCCCTAACAACTCTTCTTGTCTTCCTCTCATCACCTCATTCTCTAAGTCTTTATGTACATCAAACCTATTTTTGAAAACAAACAAAAAATATATATATTTCCTCCAATCTTAAATATTAATTCTAAAACTAAGATTTTAAAAAAAAAATTAGTACAAATTATAATTTAAAAAAATAAAATAAATAACTTTTAAATATCTAAAAAAATTTATAAACTAAATTATAGTTTTAGATAAATTATAGTTTTTTAAAAGAAAAAGAGTTTATGAGATATCTAATGATTATTTTATTCTTATTTTTTTTACTCTCTCTTCTTCTTTACTGCTTCTTCTTTGTCTCCGTGTTTTCTTCAGTTTGCTGTCGTTGTCTCCTCCGTCATCGTCACTTCTAGGTTCGCCTCTACTGTTGTTGTTATTGGTGTTGCCTTTGCCTGTACTCATCTTCGTCATTCATATTTGGGGTTGCCTCATCATGTATCTTTTTTGTTGAGCTCTGCTTTCTCCATTTATGTTTTCACTGTTCACTGTGTGTTGGAATGGAGATGGTCGACGGGAGAGGGTGGGAGATGATGACAGCAGGATGATGAAGATGATTAACAATAGAGATGATAGAATAGTGTGTGAGAATGATAATGATAAACCATCAATAATTATTTATTTATTTAATTTTTTTCTCATATCTTTTTTGATAATTTTTTTTTGTAATTATCATTTAAACACTCGTTTATTCTGAATTATTTTTTTTTATAAATTATTCTCTAAAAAAATTTATCTAAAATCACTTTTAAATTTTTCTAAAAAAATTTTCTTCAAAAGTCAATTCAAACGGCACATTTTTTATAGATACTTGAAATGAGGATTAAACTTTTGATTTTATTTCATTTTCCCTGTAAAGTAACCCAGACTTCAAGGTTAACTATAGTTCTCCACTTCACCTCATTTTATTGATGCTTGATTGGATTGGATCTGCTCAAGCCTGCATCATTAGGCGGGCTTAGTTATCATCTTAAATCGGGTGCTTGGTCATTAACAGAAAGAATTCATGTTCATTCAGACGTTTGAGCTTTAATTTATCTTCAGAAAATAAAAGACCAGGTCCATATTTTCATTGTCGCTATCACACAGGGCAAAACCAGGCAGGGTGAGCTAAAAACATATAACAACAACTCTATATTCCTTTCCATTAGACACCTAGATACACCAGACATAGTTGTAGGAAAATGTAACGACACATGAAAAAGAGAAGTAACATTAACCTTACAGAGGATTCTAGGATAATATCCTATGAAACAGATAAGAAACTACAACTAATACTGTCCACTCTGGTTTTTTAACCCCCAAAAAAAGCAAAAGAGACCTAGTGAGAGGTCATGTTACTCCTTTCTCCAATCAGATTAGTGGCTAGAGCTGGAATCATTCTGGTTAGACCCTGAACCGAGGTTCAGGTCAAGAATTGCGTTTGCAGAATTGCCTTTGGGATTGCCCTTGGAGAGCTTCTGTTTCAGCTCCGAAAGCAGTGCTTGATTCTCTTGGTTAAGAAGCTGAGCTTTCTTCCTTAGCCTCTCATTCTCTTTCATTATGTAGCAGTTCTGCAAGTACAGTTCTGAGTTCAACCTTTCCATCACTATGCAACACTTCTCCTAGATGCCCCTGCTCCCAAAAAAAAAACAAGGAGATCTTCAGATAATGTAATTAAATTAAACTCACACGCAATGCAGTATACAAGTGATAAGCCAGGCTTACAAATACACTAACGCGTGTGCATAAAAAAGAAAGCTGTGAACTTTAAAATAAAATTTGATGAAACTGAAGAGGAGCAGAACAGAACCGCCTTAATAATAACTGCTTGAAATAATTAAAGAGAGGAAGAGAGGGGGGGGGGTTCTGGCTAATGCGTTGCTTTATGAATTTTCTTTGGTAGATACAATGATGACACTTAACCGAAGAAGCCAATGACAACATGAAAAGGCAGAGCAGGTGGAGGCCAGAACAATTGAGTTCTATTGGACCACTCCATCAAATAAATAGAGCATATGGGTTTGTCTCAGATGCTAAAAGGAACTGATAACAGAGGTGGGAATATCAGTTGTCCAAACCTGCACTCACTTGAAAGGTGAAAAATAAGAATGGTTGCTTTCGGCTGTCCCAATAGGGAAGAAAAGGATAAAGGCTATGCATTAAAGAGACAAGCTTCATGCTATTAAGATCTTGTGGGTGTTTCTATGTCTGTCTATTCTGTTCACAGTTCATGCTCTTCCACGCACACCAGAAGCATTCAAATTTTTAATGTAAAAGAATGCTTAAAAAAGGCTATCTAGAGAAAATATCAAATCCATATATAATAAACAATGGAAGGTCACCGTAGAGCTAGATAAAGACAAAGAAACCATTCACATAGCATTTTTTTAATCAAACATAAAAGCAAGAGAAGTATTTGTTATATAATCCCCACTTGAAAAAAGGGCAAGCATTCCTTGCAGAGGACAAGGTGGAGGATTTCTAGATACCCAACTATGTGAACGCTTATTTGTGATCCCCACGCAAGAAAGTAGAAGAAGCCAGAACAGAGACAGATATCTGAAATAAAGAGAGAAACCAAACTCTACAATAATAATGTGCCTCAATCTACAACACCACCATGTATTTCTTTCTCTGTGAAAGTAAAGCACTAAGCAGGAAATGGGAAAAACAGAACAAGAGAGAGAAACAGAGGGATGTGGGGTCTCTGCCTTTCTCAATTGAATTGAACTTTTCGAATAGTATCACCTTTTCAAGGTAGTTTGGGGGAAGAGGACCTTGGCAGACGAAGCGAATCAGAATTATGGAACAGAAGAAAGAGGGAGTAAAAGATGAGAAGGAAGAAGCCAATTTATAAGCAGAGGAAAAGGGGAAGACAAAAAGAAGAAGAAGAAGAGAAGGAGTGGGTGGGGGGACGTGCCTCTCCTGGCTCTGACACAACAATCATACATGTGTGAGCAAAGAAGGCGGCCGGTTAAGAGCCTAAAAGATTTCACGTTTGGCTTCTATCATTAAGCTTATGGCGTCATGTGAATGATGATGCTTCTTCTTCTTCACTTGGGGGAAGGGGCAAAATGGGAAAGAAAGAGATGGGGGTATTATGGAGCTAGATTATGTAAAATGATGGTGGGCTAGGGCATCTCAAAGATTCGCAATGATGTCTGAAACCACCACCACCACCCGCTCTTCCTCGCCTCACCACAACTTCTAATCAATTACTCTTTTGTTTTTTATTTACAGAGCCCTTCCTTCTTCTTCTTCTCCCTATTTGGAGGCCCCTTTAAAACTCCCTTTCATGATGTAATTTTCATGTTTTGCAACTGTTGGCAGTAATCATTCTCATGCCGTAATGCCCCTTTTTCTTCAAAAATGGCGGTTTTTTATACTCTGATGATACTTTATTACTTTCCACTCCCTTGTGAAGTAGGTAATTATCTGTGTGCCACCGCCTGTATGTAGACCATTTCAATACATAATCTTTAATTTTATTGATGTTACTGAGCGGAGTGGTTTTGTAACAATCCAGATGTGAAACAACAGGGGAAGGTCAAAAAAGCAGAGGAAAAGGGAGAAGAAGTGGTTTTGTTGTAATTGGGTGTGGGAGGGATTATATATGCAAATGAAGGGTGAGGAGTGTGAGGCATTGATGGTATCTTGTTGGGACGTTAGAATAAAGCATAGTGATAATTATGGGAGAAGCTAGCGATGAGTCTGATAGATGAAGCGGCGAATTCAGGATTAACGTGAAATCTATGATACTTTGCAATTTATCGGACACCTTTTGGATCCTTCTTACACACCTTTCTTTCTTTGGCTCTTTCCTTCCATCTTGTCTACTTCTATAAGTATCCAATTCATTTATATTTCCGTGTTGTAAGGAAATATTTCAATATAAAATACAAAATTCCCTCTCTCTCTCTCTCTCTAAAGAAAAATCTAATTACAGAATCAATCTAGGCCGTCCACTCTGCTGCAAAATGTGGGAACATGTCTGTCTTTTAGGGTGAGTGGAAACAAATACATGAATATGTGAAACATACGTTAATGCCCCTCTCTAAGTTTTCTAAAATTGTAGATAACTATTTATTTTTAAAATATGCACTTTAATTTACGTAAATATATACAAGAGGTAAATAGCGGATTATTAATTGAATTAGGGAGAAATAAATACGGGGATAAATATAAAATAATATTAGAAAAAATAGAACAATGATGGTGAGACAGCCCCTAATAATAGGAGGCTTCCCAGTTAGTAATAAACCCGATTTGCCTTTACACCTTTTATCTTAATTCGTAATTAAATATAGAGCCGTGTTATCATTATTTAAACTTCCATATAAATAATATTCATCCCCCGCGTTTAAAAAATTAATTTTAATTTTAAATATAAAAAATATTTTTTAAAATTATTCCTATTAATATTTTTTTAATAATATAATAAAAAGAAAGAAAATAAATAAAAAAATATAATTATAATATTTAAAAAAATATGTGATATTAATTAATTTAATTTATATATTTAAATTAATTAAATATTAGAGGAATAATGTGTTTACAGTAACATTACTGTGTATGGTTGACGAGGGAGAGGGAGGGGGAGGGGGAGGGGGAGAGATTTTGCATGGCCGCCTCTATAAGTGGCATTCATCAATGCCCCCTCTCCTTCACCATCATTATCATCATGACATACCTCAGCTCTATAATTACAATTATGCAGAGTGGTAATTACAAGCCACCCCTTTTATTCATTAGCTTTTTACCAACGAACAAAATTAATAATAACAAAAGGAATCAGAGATGATTGCCGTTTTGGGCATTATCAGGGAGCCGGGCAGAGGCTGATGATGGACCAACGCACGTGACGCCTTTGAAATTTCATCCCACTTTCTTAGATACAACTCATCATTTCTTTCTTTCTCTTCCCCTTTCCAAACCCATCCCTCCCTCGCCCACTCCCTGTCACTTCTCCCCCAACCATATTAACAGCTTGCTTGGATTAACTTCCGAAAAAGGTAATTTTTATTCCTCATTTTTATAAACTAAAATTAAAATAAAAAGTTAATTAACGTAATATAACGTGATTTATATTTAGATATATTTTAAATAAAAAAATTAGTCTAATAAAAAATTATTTAAATAATATATTAAAAAGTGAGTTTTAAAAAATTTAAATCTTAAAAAAAACAAATCAAAAACCAAAAAGTTACTTCAACTTTAAAATAACTCTTAGACTTAAAAAAAATAAATTACCGTCTAAATCATCTCAAACATAATATTTTTTATTTAAGTTGTTTGTGTTTTGTCAGAGACTTTTAAGGCTTTCTAACTTTATCTCAAACAAGACCTAAATCTCAACAAGTGGTGCAAAATATATATTTTTAAAAACTAAGTTAGTCAAAAAAAAAAAATATTTAATTCATTTCTTATATTTTTTAAAGCCTAATTATCATTAATACAATATTTTGAGATTTAAATGCCACCCTCCCTTTAAAAATATAACATGCCATTGGCATTGTTAAGCGAATGAATATATGTCGTAATGTTTTTATTCGTACGGGCAATTGGTATATATTTAGTGGACAAAATAAGCGTGTGTGTGAGTGTACATAATAATAATAGTACTAAAGGGCAAAAGAGCTCATGTACACAACTGCTCTCTTTCCAATCTAATTAGGGTCCGTCCCTGCTTTCAACTTAATTCATTCCCCGTTAGTTAAAACTCATCACTATTTTCATCTTATAAATAAACTCACTTAATTATAATAAAATTACAAATAAATCTTATTACACAATACCCTCTCTTATCCTTAATATAAGATATAGTTATTTTTTAGTAAATCAATAAAATTAAATAAATTAATTAATTATGATTAAATTTAATATTTTAGACGAATTTATATTATGTACTCTTTAATTTATTAAAATTAATTAACTAACTCTTATACTAATTATAGTTAATTTATTTATTTGGGTTTTTTAATATTTTTAAATTTTACCAAGAAAATAGAGGACTATTTAATCTGTTTAAAAAGCTCAAGAGGAGGGCCAAGGTGGTTGATGATCAATATAGGAAGCCTTTTAAGTTTCCCATTACCTCTCTTTTATGAGGTCATTTTACATGATTTCCCATCATGAATACCGATTCCCCGCGTTGCTCATGATGGATTTTTGCATCATTATTATACATAATCACGAATAGAATTCCATATATTTAGACAATTTAGTGATTAATTTTGCATTGAACCCATTTATAATCCTTTTAATTCATTGAATTGAGTACTGGGGATCTCATAGGGGACCACGGCTATGGAACCGCGTCTTCTACCCCTTGTGTTCACACTTCCCCACGACACAGTGTCCATCATCGGTGTGTTCCCTAGAGAGAGGTGGAGAAAAAACATATGAAGTAAATAAATTATATGTTATATTCGTATTATTTTGGAGAGTGTTTTACAAAATGTAAATTGGCCACTCGGAATGGAGATTTTTTTTTTATACAAAAATATTTGAAAAAGAGTTGGGATCACCTATGATCTAAAGATAAGGCGAAATCTCCCTTTTTTATAGGCGATACCAATATTAGGTAGGGCGAAATCTCTTTTCCTCCTAAGCGATACTAATATCAGACATGACGAATTGTCTATTATCTTTAAGTGTAAACTTAGGTACTCAGGAGCTAGGATGTCTCCCTAAATACCGTGACTGAAACCACAATAAAATAATACTCTCTAAAAATTAAATATATTTTAAATAGTCACATATATCGTCTATTCATTCACTAAACTCATGGATACTCAAAATGGAGATAACAGTGAGGGAAGTCCGAAATTAATCGCGGGGCCCTTGAGGAGAAACCCCTCTTCAGTCTTTATGGGATCGGGGAATAGTTTTAATTGAAGGTAAATTATTAGAGGTACGAGGCTAGAGACAAGATATCTAATTATTTTAAAATTATTTAAAAATTTTAATAATATATGAGAATCTAATAATAATAAATTTTAATATAAAAATTGATAATAAATTTATATTATTTAAAAAATTTTAATGATTAAATTATCTGACAGTTAACTCAATATCTATTTTAAGTGGAATATATATGCCAACGTGAAAATTGAAGAGCAGTTTAGGAAGAAAGTAGAAGCAGAGATGCTTCTATATATATATATGATTAATGTAAATAATATGCATTGGGATATCTTTAAGATTTTAATGATGGCTTCTTAAGGAAAGCAATAACTGGCAAGGAGAAGGAAGGAAGCATGCTCATAGCTCATAAGGCGCCATGATACCTTGATCCGTCATCCACGGGGGGCCAACGCCTATTACCTTTATCCAATTTCTCATTTGGAACACTACTAGTCTTCTATTTTATTATTGTGAGTGTTGTTAATTATACTAACGAGCACATCAACATATTTGACTTCTTCCACGAACATCGTTATGGTGCTAAAAGGAATTTGCTCCTGTTTTAGCATGCATATAAGGTGGCATATATGCCTTTTTAATGCCCCCGCCATTCACATTTTCAACTCCAAACAGTACCTACACATCCATTCATAATATTCATTTTATAGACAATATATATATTATCCATTAAACAGTTATTCTGTTTTTAACCTTATCCTCCTCTTATAATCATGACTACAATCGACGGTTCCCTCTCTCCAGCTGTGCAGCTCATCTCTACTGGAACATGTTCTCTCGAGACATGCCGTCATCACTATAAACTGCCACCAAAATGTTCAAAACCTTTTCAACAATTGTGACTATCATGAAACTTTGAGAATATGATCAGTTTAAGTGGAATGGAACTTAGCGTGTAAATATCAAAAAAAATATCTTTAGATAACTATTTCCAATTCAAATAATCTAACTACATAAAAAAATTATAAAAATATGAAACATTTTAAGGGAGTTGTTCCCTCTGAGCTTATGTACCCACTGCATGTTTCAAAATCAATAACTCATTGATATATATTGGATCGATGTACGCTATGTATTCTTTCAAAGGTATTACAAGAAGACGAAAATAGGTACTTGATTAAAATAGGACTTGGATCAAGTACCCTTTTAAATTTTGAATCAGGCTTGCAGGGCGAGGAGCTGCAGTATACATTTCTTGAAATGAGGTACTAAACTTTACACTTAGGCACAGAAGAGAGGCTATTCAACCAGAGAGAGTCAGAGACAATAGCCTCGTCGTCGTCGTTCCGATGCCAAGTCCATTGCGCATGCGTCGCATTTACCACATCCAATATCCCATGTCCAAAGCTAGCCTCCCTGAATAGCGATATCTCTGGTTTTGGCTCTATGTATCTGTAAATTAAACCCACAACTCAACTTAGCATCTTCAAAAACCATTCACCCAAGCAATCAAATACAGCTTTCAAATGGTGAAAATATCCTCTCACTTAGAGGCCAGGCCTTCTCGATTGCCGCCATCCCCAATCGTGATATGCACTGAACCGCAATCATCAGCTTTCTCCTTGTACACTCGACTCTACGAACAGATTATTAACGAATAAGTTAAATCATATCCAAAAGAACAAAGACGAAATTGGGAAACATGGGACTTACAAAGCGCTCATAGGCATGAACATGTCCTGCAAAAACAACATCAACACCAGCTTGATACAGCAAATCTTCCATGGAAGCCTTCATCGCATAGGACTCAGTTTCATTCTGGTGAGCAGTGTTGGAGTTATACCAAGGAGCGTGAAGAAGCACCACTATCCAAGGCGTCTTGTTTCTGTCCACCTTTTTCAAGTCGCCTACAAGCCATTTATACTGTGCAGAACCAGAATCAAAGTCGGTGTAGGATCCGAGCATGATGACGTGGACACCAGCAACCTCAAATGAATAGTACAAGTTGGAATCGGAGGCGCTCTGTTCGAAGGGCATTCTCCACCTGGCATTGTAGGCCGTGAATGGCTTGCGGTGAAGGACTGGGATCTTCTCGACCTCATGGTTTCCCTGAGTGACCATCCAAGGACGCTGGCTAGCCAAAGGCTCAACCAGGCGACCGTAGGAGTCCCACCGGTCCTGATCAGTATCTGCATAAGATAGGTCCCCCGGTAAGAGCAACATATCGTAGCTTGAATTAGCCATATGCTGTAGGGTTGACCGAGTCCATTCCGTCTGGCCGAGATCACCTGCAGACACCCACACATATACGAATTAATGTTTCAGGAAAAAGGGAGGGAAATGAGGAGAGGAAGAGGGATTGAGCAGCGATCGACCTACAATGGCGAATTTGAGAGGGAATTGAGAAGGAGGGGTTTTGAGGGAGTATTGTGGGGAGGAAGGGGAGTCACCCAGACGGTAGTAGTAAAGGGTGCTGGGGTTAAGAGGGCCGATGACGACGTCGTGAATTTGGCCGGAGTTGTAAGTGAGGTAGCGGTAGGAAGAGGTAGAACCGGTGGCAGAGGAGGCGTTGGCTTCAGGAGAAGGAGCGTAGTGAACAACGGGAGGGGTTGGGCTGTCTGTGATCCATGAGATCCTCATGTTATTTTGGCCCACCTGAGATATATGCACCTGCATCATAATAACCCCAACCACATCAGACACAGTTTCCTCATCATTTGAGCCCAACTTATTTGGGCCTGCCCAACAATAAGTTCATCTCTTGTTTTACTTATTTATGTATGCATATTTACACACAGCATTGCGAAAAAGTAAAAATTAGAGTATTAAGTAGCCTAATAGCATCATCTCTAATTCTTAAAAATGATCAAATACACATATATTTATATAAGTTGATTAAAAAAGTGCTTTTGTAAGATTTAAAATAAGGGTAAAATATACATATGTATCATGAATAATGCAATTTATCTTTTTTAAAAAAAATGAATGATGTATTTTAAAAGTAGGGTAGAAATTCATGTAACTAGATTTGAATCATCTGTGTTGCATATAACTCATAAATAATAGGGTTTTGCACGAGGTCAAATGAACCTAAATTCAATTGAATAGGTTCCATAGAAGCAGTGGATTCGCATAAAGACACCGTGATCACGTTCTCTCTGCCTCTTAAATTAGACGACAGTGGGTAACCCAACTTATTGGGTCCGACACCAAACCAAAACCACCGACCCAAATCACAGTTCGCTGGCAAAACAAGAAGCGCGAAGACCCCCCATGAAAACAGTACAGGTTCCGGTCGCCGGGAAAAAGCCAAAAATTAAAAATAGCAAAAACAAAAAAAAAATCCGCTTTCATTTCCAAGGAATACCGGTGAGTTATGAGTAAATGCAGAGATCAGAAAAACGACGAGTTAGGAGTTCATGACGAGTACCTGTTGAGGTGACGTATCAGAATCGTCATCCATGGAATGTGGGACGGAGATTGTCTGACGAGGAGGGGGGCGACGGTAGGCCAAAACGACGCCGAATAATCCCACCATTATCACCACCGCACTCGCCCAACGCGCCTCCATCGTCTTCGTCGGTTCTTGTGTGATTCGTCAGAGCGTCAAAGGTAATAATATCTACCTTCCATGATCAACTCGCCTCCCAGGCTCTCATATAAATTGGCCCTCGTCGCTGTCAATCTTCTTTTTTTATTGTCAATTAATAAATTCCTTCTTTTTGTTTTTTTTATGGCTCCTCTCAGTAATTTATTAATCAGTTCCCTTATTTGTCTTCTTATTCTTACATACAGATAACCGTTCTCGTGAACCATTGAAAGGCTCTTGGCTGCTCCAAGAAAGAGAATCACGCTTCTATCGTCGCCGTGTTTTAATTAGAAACCGATTTACTAACATTTTGGATTCATGAACACTTGGTATTTAGTCTAAATCAATTTCTTCTAATTTATTTCTATATTAATATATGCATAAATAAATATAAAATTCTGGCATTAATTAGCAAGAAAACATGGAATCTTATATAAGATAGGCCGATCGGCACCACTTTAATTTCGTGACGATTAGTATGATGTGATTGAGGGGCATTTTTTTTTGTTAAATAAGATGTTTGGCCCAATTCTCCGATCTATATCAAAAATTAAGCTGTTTCAGAATAAGAGTAAAAGCACTTTTCTTCCCATAAGAAGGAAAAACTAAAATCAATTGTCAATTATATACAATAAAAGGGTGAAATATGTGACCATTTAGAGTATGTTCGATCTCTGAAGAGTACAACTTTGTTATGGTTCCAGTAGCGGTGTTTGGGAGGCATCATAACTCCTAGGTGCATAGGTTTACGCCTGAGGGTAATAGACGGCTCGCACTGCCTGACATTGGTATCTTCTAAGAGGAAGGAAGACTTCGCCCTATCTTTGTATCGTTGCGAGTCTAACCTCTTTTTAAAAATTTTTGTAATAAAAAAAAATTGTCCCAATTTGATCGAATAATAACTTATTATTCAGCTATCTGATGAAGGAATATAGGGTAAACCGGAGAAGTAATGACGTTAAGGTACATATAGAATTTAATTTGTAATTACAGCATCACGATTCACAAGCAAACAATCGAAGCTAAATAAACAGGGTACTCCCAAATTAGGGAATTTAATTTGAGGGGTCAAACTACACGAACAAACCAAAGAATTACTCCGACGTATTCCCAATGACCCAATGGATAAAAACAAAAGCGATGATAAATATGTCTACGAAAATAATATGATTAATTAACTATCGAGTATTTCGGTATCATTTCATTTTATAATTATTTAAAGTTTAACTTGTCTGATAATTAAAATATTAATTTGATGTAACCGATTAATGAAAACAACCTTAGTGATAAATTCTATGGAAATAGGCAAAAATATTATAGCAATTAGTTTTAAGAATGCATAATATTATGTGCAATTTTGTTTTGTTTTGGAAAAATAGTAAAAAATCCAAAACTACACTATTTTCTACTCTTAAGATATCAAAATATCACTAAGCAGCATGTATGTTTCGTGATACACCATATTTGGAAAAAATCATAAAAAAAAATTAAAATCACACCATTTTTTGGGTCCCTTAATACATTTATATTAACCAAGCAACCTGTATATGTTTCGCGGAATTTGAATAACTGAATCAATGGCATTTCTAGAAATATGAATGAATCAATGATCGGCGTTATTGGGATGTGTTTTTTCCTGTAACGAGTGTGTGTGTGCATAATTTGTTACCTGTAATGCGCTCGTACCCATAATCCGCGTATGGAAATCATAAAATAACGGAGGTGGCTAGCTCACCGTCAAAGCTTCCATATACATATGTTACAGCACACCACAACTTCACAATATTCATCATCTGATGCTCACGAGACATCTAGGGCAGCCATTTCCTTATTATTTAATTGATACCAATAATCTGCATCCTTCAAAATCATCTACAAACAAGTGAATGTAAAACCGACAACACACAGAATATTATTAAGAGACTTTGCAAGCAGGTTCCGTGGAGAGGCTTGTGAAGCAGAATGAGTCTGAGGGGACAGCCTCCTCGTCGTCGTCATTTCGATGCCAAGTCCACAACGCATGCGTTGCATTCACCACCTCCAACATCCCATGCCCAAAGCTGGCCTCCCTAAATATCGATATCTCTGGTTTTGGATCCATGAACCTGTCACCACCCAACAAAGCATTTATTCTTATATATTCCTAGCTAGGTTTCACGGTATATCCCCATTGCCATATATTCATTATATACAATACAAAGTCTGAAAAGTGCTTAGAAACTTATTAATTAATTACTTGGTGGTGAGGCCTTCACGGTTTCCTCCATCTCCAATGGTTATATGAACTGGACCGCAACTGTCAGCTTTGTCTTTGTACACCCGAGTCTGACAAAATCACCTGGTAGATTTATAAATTGAAGCAGAAAGGGAATAGGATTAGGTAAGATGAGCTGAGAGGACAACTCACAAAACGCTCATAGGCATGAACATGGCCTGCGAAAACAACATCAACTCGAGCTTCATAAAGCAAATCTTCCATGGCCGCCTTCATCTGATAGGACTCGGGCTCATTCTGGTGAGCAGTGTTGGAGTTATACCAAGGAGCGTGAACAAGCACCACAACCCAAGGCGTCTTGTTTCTGTCCACCTTCTGCAAGTCGCTCACAAGCCATTTGTACTGTGGGGAATCAGAATCGAAGTCGGTGTAGGAACCAAGCATGATGACGTGGACACCAGAAACCTCAAAAGAATAGTACAAGTTAGCGTCGGAGCCACTGTGTTCGAAGGGCATTCTCCACCTGGCATTGTAGGCTGTGAATGGTTTCCGGTGAAGGACTGGGATCTTTTCGACCTCGTGATTGCCTTGAGTGACCATCCAAGGACGCTGGCTGGCTAATGGCTCCACCAAGCGACCAAAGGAGTCCCATCGGCTCTGTATGTAATCTGCATACGACAGGTCTCCTGGCAGCAGCAGCATATCATAGTTTGAATCGGCTATATGTTGCAGCGTCACCATTGTCCATTTGGTCTGTCCAAGATCACCTGCATGATTGCGTTTACAAATTTATAACAATGAGTGAACCCAGAATGTGATGGTTTGTGAATGAATGGGTGATATTTGAGATAATTACCTACGATCGCAAATTTGATGGGAAATTGGGAGGGAGGAGTGGTGAAGTTGTATTGTTGGGAAGAATCGCCCAAACGGTAGTAGTAGAGGGTGTGGGGTTTCAAGGGGCCAATGATGACGTCGTGAATATGACCGGACTTGTAGAGGAAGTAACGGTAGGAAGAGGTTGTGCCGGTGGCGAAGGGTCCGTCGGCGTCAGGGGAAGCGGCGTATTGTACTTTAGCAGCGTTTGGGGTTTCTGTAATCCATGATATCCTCATCTTGTCTTGCCCTACCACAGATATGTGCACCTGCAATAATGTCATCCAAATTTCTCATATAGTTCGTGCTCCTTATGAAATCTCAGTACCTTGTATGATAGGAGGAAAAGTTGGAACTAATTTCCAGATTAATCTAAACAATTCAAATGTTTTATATAATCGTTTATTAAATTAAATTTTAGTATACTTATTTTGTGAAATAATATAACATCTGATCATTTTTCATGTAAAAGTAAAATAGAATCAGATAATCCAGGTCTGACGGATAGACAACCAATAATAATACAGGGACCATGGTTCAACGTTTTCCAAAAGGAAAAGGAAGTCTGTGTTAGGAAATTTTTACCCAAACTTTAATTGTATATATATTTTATAAATGGTAAAAATAATAGCGCGCACTAATTACTCAATACTATAGACATCACCAAAATTAATTCAGGTAACCAGATTCACAATTAAATCAGCGGCAACAGCTGAAAGGAAAAAAGAAGTTTTGAATATGATGATGAGGAGGAGGAGAAAAAGATGGGATGGAAACGTGGCACCACTTGCCTGCTGGCCAATGCCTAGAAGTGTCTGACGTAAACACTAAGTAAATGAGCAAAGAGAGACGCACTAACTAACCTAATGCTCCACACAAACCTCTCCCCTCTTCCCTTTCTAAATCTCATCTCCAGAACTTACAGTTTCTCCGATCGATAATTATTGAGTCCAAAGAGTTTAAAGCAGAAGAGACGAACAAGTGTGGGATGGTGAGCCTCCGTACGTACCTGCTGGGGCCGAGCATCAGAATGGGCGTGAGGGATGAACAGTGTTTCACGGGGCGGTGGTCGATTGTATGCATACCCTCCTCCTGCCCATAATCCCATTATCGCTATCAGTAATAGTGCTAGATTCATTCCTTGCGCATCCCCATCCATATCCCTTCTTCGATCAACTCTATGACTATACTCTATAAAACCTGCGAATGAATCTAAATGAATAGGACCTTCCTCGGACATGTACCTCTCTGCTTATATATATAGATATACATGAACCAACCATAAATAGTTTAATGACACCGAGGAGGCCGCCTTCCGTGATTCCTGCATATTCGTAAGGACACGTGGATGTTTTAGAAGACGTTTAATGTTATTATACCCGCTAATCAGGAATAAACTATAAGTTGCTGCTCTTCAAAACGAAACAACGAGACGTTTCTGACTGACTAAAACAGAAAGGAAAAGAAAGCGTACAAGGAATCAGCTTTGAGAGGAATAGTGGAGTTTGTATTGAATATTGATGATGAGGGTGTTTTGGGGAGAGGGGGGGGGGTGTTAGATGGCGATGAAGGCGACGGGACTGACCTCCCCGCATGGGACCCACGCGGCCAAGCCCTTCCTTTCTTTATCCGGACTTGCCGCCTTTTTCGGTGCCAAACGTCACCGTTTCCACCTACTTCACCTCGTATATCAATCTCTTGCGCACTTTCTATAAACCTACATGGCGCCTTTTTTTTTAGCTTCAGAATCACAGCTCAAATGCTGCCAAAACAAAACAACAGTAAGAACCATTAAATCTAACACAATTAGCATTTAGCTGAGTTGTTTAACTATTTAGTTAGGGATTTAATACCTAACGATGTGTTTGGAGAACGTTTCACGAATAACATTAAAACACTTTCAAACCAAACTCAAATATTGGGCTAGTCGCTAAGGTGGATGCAAAATCTTAAGGGAAATCAATCTGTACACGGTACCATATCCATCCTACTGCTTTGTGATGTTATTAGTGCTATCAATCTCTTCAATTTCAATTTTCTACTGTGCATAATTGGCGTTCAACATATAGTATTTTTCATCATATATATAACTAAATACACCTACATATATACATGAAGTACTTGTAACTTCTTTTCCAAGTAATGTCATGGCAAGAGTTAGGGCCAAGCAATTCTCTCCAGTCTTCATGTCGCAAGACGTTAATTATCACGAAAAAAAATAGCTAACTGAACAACCGTAGTTAAACTAATTAATTGCAATCGTACACAATATGTACTGAACATTCAGTTATAGTTTAATTTGGGAATCAATGTCATCATGCCACAAAACGGGTAGTTTTTTGAACAGTGTTGTAGGTAAAAACATCAAACCAAATTTCATTTGCATAAAGCTACTAATTATGAAGGAGTAAAGCGGAAGCAAAGAATGGACAATTCTGAGTCATTATGTTTCAGCTATATCCAAAAACGAAATTTATGAATGCAAAATAAGATTCAACATTTGAAAAGGTCCGAACATTTGCGTTGGTTCGAATATATGTATGTACGTGTGCAGGTTTTGTGGATAACTTCGATTGAACATGCCATGTGTCTATCAAGCCAACATTTTTTGTGTGTATAGATATCTGTTCACACGCGCGCGCACATACAGACGCGTCGTGTGACTTCGTTTGCAGGTGCAACATCATTGTTACTTGTACGTGTGTAGTTGGGGAAGTGAAAAACCCATCAAATGAATTCAAAATATAATATAGAAAGGGTCTCCTAAGTCAAAAGAAGAATAATGCTAAAATTCAGAAGCATCTTTGGTTTGTTGTTGTTCAGTAACGAGGAAGAGACCGGCTGAAAGAGGAGGATCGTATATACAATTAGAGTTCTCAAAGGAAAATGATTGCTTGAAATCAAGGAGAACAACGAGCAGTTTAATTTTCTGGATATATTCGAAACAACTCATCAAGATTTGCGCCAAACCCATGTCTTGCAGTACTGGATGTGGCGTGCTTGGAGAAACTCCCATCCCTTTGCTTCAAGCTCACACCACTCTATCACGTCGCTGTATATAATAAAAAATGAATGAAGCTCCCATGATCTAATCTCTTCTTAATTAATTAATAATGTTGCATATATACGCCGTGTACAAATAGTTTTCTTTCTTCTTAATTTCACTTTGTAAGTAATTATAACATGCTGTGTGATTGTGAATTTCAATTGGAATGTATATATATAGCTGCAGTACTGTACTGTGTATATATGGGCAGAAAATACACAATCTGTTAATTAACGAAAGTAGTAATTAATTAACACCATTTACCAAAAAAAAGTAGTAATTGATTGTTTTATTTTAGACACTATATGTTTGATATAATTAATTATATGAAGGTTATGGAACAGTGTCTTACAAATGAAGGTGAAGTCATCTATCTCACTAAGAGGAACAGTCAGGCGTTATCGATCTATCTTTCGTCTGTCCTTCTCATAACTGGATCTGCTCTTAAAGTTTGCAATTAATTATTATTTGGAACCAGGAACCAGTAAAGTAGTTTCTCCCCTCTACGTATTTGTCTCTATGTATTTGCTCTTATTTGAATGGAAACATCATATATACTAAACAACCAGTGGCTTTCATGCAGAGAGAGTGATATGGGTACGCTTTCCCAGCTTTTAGGATTCCATTGGATTCAATAAATAAACTTAATCAAATAACCATGATAATAATCTAAAAGCTTCCTTAAGCTTGCAGGTTAGGAACGCATAGATCACAGGTAATGACAATGCATGGTGATATAAAATGAAGGAAGTCGTGGTGATACTAATGATAACGAAGAAAATGACGGCTATAAAACTAATTATGCATGCCAGCAAATTAAGGATTTTGAATTTTGAAGCTAGAAGTTAATGGCGATGAGAAGATGATAACGTAGTTAACGTATAATATTTCTTCAATTTTTAATATAAAATTTAGTTTATAATATAATTTATAGTATAAACTAAGATTCATATCAACAGCTTGTATTATTTTATTTTTTTCTTTTTGTCAACATATTTTATACTGCCTAGTTCCAGGTTGCACGGCGCACCTACCCAAACGAATCTTTAACTTCTCATATTATTTAAAAAAAACATTTTATGGGACCCATAATTAGTTCCTGCGTCCCACGATTAGACTTTTCGTATTTGATATTAGATACTAAATTTATCATTTGAATTTTTTGTATTTAGGCATATTCCCTCAGATATTCCAATAATGCGTGTTCAAATGAATAATTTAGCCTACGTTGAAATCCCAAGTCTTCTATTCTTTTTTTTTTTTTTAATTTCTAACACGCCTTGAGCATAAGCTAATAATGACCCGGCAACGCCTAACTAGAGATTTCTAATATCATCCATTAATCCGTGTTCAGCCAAGAAAATGATTGGTCAGTCCTAGAAAAAATATCATATGAGGACTCCTAATTTAATATATTATCATTTGACTTGAATTAACAATAATTATTAAAAAAAACTACCTAATGTTATAAGGATATATGTATTCTATATTTGTTACCATCCTTGATTGAAGAACCTCTTCGTACGTAGTTTTAGAAAATACCAATAAAAATATGATTTTAATTTGAAGGAAAAGAATTTCTAATTTTTAAGATTCTTAATCATTTGTCTTATATTACGAGTTAAGGGAGGTTTACATCTTTCTAGCAAATGATGGCACCGTCTAAACATGTGGATTTCGCTTGCTAACCCCTCTGCTGGAAACATCATAGGTTTATCTCTCTCTTTTTCTACCTTATTTTGTTTAACGCGAAGCTAGCCATTAATATATAATATGAAAAGGTCTAGGTTTTAATTATCGACGCCGATAAGCAAAGCAAAATTATCGTCGTGCCTATATCTAATGATCGAGACTTTGAACCAATGGTTTGTTCTTTCAATATTCGTAGCCGTTGAAGTCCCTCTAATGTCAAGCACAGAGGCAGCGCAATACCATTACAACATTTCTCTTCGGTCATAACATTTACTTAAAGTTAGTTAATTTTTTTAATATAATAAAAAAATTAAATAAATCAGTGGATTTTAATAAAATCTAAACTTTCATTAACCCGTGCTTTTGCATATATAAAAACACGCCTCGCAGCCATTTTCGTGCCAACCCTCTCCACCTAAACCAAGAACCCCTTGGAGTGAGAAAGTTCCCGGGTGAATATTGATGTCCAAGTTAATATAAATATTACGATATCCAACAACATTTTCAAGACTAACTTGATTAATTACTTGACGCCACAACAGACTCCATCACTCGACCCAGCCCTAAATTTCAATTATTTAATATAACAATCATCTCTAAATAGACTCCCCCTTCCAACCTTCCTTGCTTTTTTTATACATATACACGTAATATAAAGCTCATCAACAACACAACCTGTTCATCAGAAACCTTATTAAGGTACTAGCATTAGCTGATTAAGCCAAAAGAAAACAAAATGGGAATACGTGGGTCACTAATATTCCTTCTCCTCCTCCAAATCCTATGCTTCCTGTTGTTCCCTCGGCCCCTGCAATCACAAGGCAATCATTTTTCTCGTCAGCCTGCAGCCCCACTAATCTTAACTCATAATGACCGCTCCGACTCTGACCCTCAGCAGGTTCTCTATTAATCTTGATCAAGTCTTTAATTTTAATTAACGAATCATCATTGTTCGTTCTGTCATATATATATATATGGGGGTTCAACATCCTTATTTAAACCTTTGCAGGTGCATATTTCGCTGGCGGGGAAGGACCATATGAGAGTGTCGTGGATTACAGAAGACGAGCACGTGCAATCTGTGGTGGAATATGGAACAGAGGCCGGAAAATACAGTGCAAAGACCACCGGAGAGCAGACTCGGTACCGATTCTTTTTATACAGGTCCGGCACCATACACCACGTCAAAATCGGGCCTCTACGTCCCAACACCAATTACTTCTACAGATGCGGAGGATCCGGACCCGAATTTTCCTTCAAGACGCCACCCGCGGAGTTGCCGATTGAATTCGTTGTGGTCGGTAAGTTGCTGTTCCTTCTGCCCTTCTGTTTGGTTTTAGTATCGCCGTTTACAACTTTATCTCCGGCCGATTTAGATTAGGGCTTCGGGTAAACGAAGGGTCAAGAGATGACACAGGAAAATTAGTACGCGACAAGCCACGCGCGTCAGGAATCTTTTTTTGTGAGTTGGGAATAAAAGAAACCATATTCTCTGACTTAGGAATTAATTAGTATAGTGGGTTTGATTTATAACTTCAAGAAGTCAACACTTTTTGTTGGCCAATCATTCGAGGGTTGACAGCTGGATGGCCAATGGAATTTATAGTTTCGTTGTTATCCCTGTTAGCTAGCTTGTAATTCGATTTCATTATTACGTGCTGGCAAAAATGTAATTTTAGTTTAAAATATTTTATTGTTCATTTTTTATTTGCTATTCCTTATCATAATACGTGCGGGGTAAAAATCCTTATCCGACGACACTGGACTCAAGAGTAATAAGTAACAATAGTTTAAACAAATGTTGGGTTGCGCACGTGATACATAGGGAGATACTAAAACGTCGGGTATCGTGTCTTGAGGTGAAATGGTTGATTATTTTTTTTATAAAAAAATTTAAATTGATTTAACATTTATCCCCTACAAAAACTAAAGCACAACAGTTTTAAAATTTAGAAAGTGTTTATAAGAGTCTTATGAGATCGCTTACTAAATAAACTCTCATAATAATAACAAAAATTGAACTCACATTTTTATAAAATATAAATTTATTTTTTATTATATATGTCAACTCTTATACGTTAAATGGTTGATTATAAATTTACGGAATCTAACAAAATCACAAGTTTTTTTGTGGTGAAGTACTCTGTGAGTTATAAGGAAGTGGGCAAAGAGGGGTGTAAGTCCAGAAAGTTGTGTTTGGGCTGAAAGTACTTTTGGTTTAAAGTTGTGGGCCTGCACCCAACACGATGCGGCCCCCTCTCCCATTCAGCAAACTAAGTTTATGTTTGTATAAAAAAAAAAAAAAGCAAACTAAGTTCATGTTGATCTCTGAGATAAATTTGTGATTATATCTTAATATATACCAATGAACATAGATTATATTGCTTTGATGAGAGGAAATAAATGTGCAGGGGACTTGGGGCAAACAGAATGGACAAGATCAACCTTACAACACGTAGAAAGCAAAGACTACGACGTGTTTTTGTTACCGGGAGACCTGTCGTACGCTGATACCCAACAACCCCTGTGGGACTCCTTCGGTCGTTTGGTTGAGCCAAGCGCCAGCCGGAGGCCGTGGACGGTGACCAACGGCAACCACGAGATAGAGTCTATCCCCATCATCTTCCCCGATCGTTTTAAGGCCTACAACGCCCGCTGGCTCATGCCCCACCGTGAAAGTGACTCTTCCTCCAACCTCTACTATTCTTTTGAGGTTGCCGGCACCCACGTCATCATGTTGGGTTCTTACACCGACTTCGATGCTGGCTCTGACCAGTACAAGTGGCTCCAATCTGATCTGGCACGCGTTGATAGGCTCACTACCCCTTGGGTCATCGTGCTTTTGCATGCTCCCTGGTATAATACCAACGAGGCTCATCAAGGTGAAGGTGAGAGCATGAGAAACGCCATGGAAGAGTCGCTTTATAACGCACGAGTCGACTTGGTTTGTGCTGGTCATGTTCATGCCTACGAACGTTTTGTATGCCCCTTCTTATTTTCTCTGAAGTTTCATTTGGCTGGGTTAACACAATTACAGACTCGATTATTTTTTTCTTGATGTTTTTGTTTGGTCAATTACAGACTAGGATTTATGACAACAAGGCTGATTCGTGCGGTCCGATGTACGTGACGATTGGGGACGGAGGCAACCGCGAGGGACTTGCGTTAAAGTGAGCTGTCCCCATCGCACTGATGACTTTTGGTTTAGGGTAGAAAAAGGATTATGGCTACGGAGTTTTTTGAGTTTAATTGTGTGTATGTGTTTGTGGCTGTTCTAGGTTTAAAAAGCCCGGGAGCACCTTGTCGGTGTTTCGAGAGTCGAGTTTTGGACATGCAAGGTTGAGAATAGTGAATGAAACGCATGCTCACTGGGCATGGCACCGAAACAATGACGCTGATGCGCTGGTAGCTGATAATGTCTGGATAACTAGTTTGAGCAGTATCAAAGAATGCTGGCACGACACATCATCCGCCGCTCGTGATGAACTTTGACACGTTGGATTTATCGGAAAATAATACACTTGCTTGCTGTCAACTTTGTTCATTACTTAATTAATGTTCTTTCTTCTCTCAGATATCAGTAAATATGATATATATATATATTGAGTGACGGTCTTAACACGATGCAAATTTGTTACATTATCAGTTACTGACTAGATTTCATGATGAGTGAGAACGAGCTGGCTATGTATATTTTAATTTGTTTTGTCCATTTGGCTAAGGTCCATGTAAGTGAACTCGATTTATATAAAGTTCTTAGATGTCCATATAGTGGCAGCGAAGAAAAATTGTTGGCTGGGAAATTGGAGAAACTAAAAATAAGTTCCATCTTATAGGAGACTCATAGGACATTTGGTATCATGGAAGAGTTTTTTATATAAATAGAAATAGAAATAAAAATAGAAGTGAAATTAGGTTATAAATGGGCTTTAAAAATTTATTTAGTAGGATATAAGTGAGTATAGAGTTTATGTATATTTTTTTATAATTTGGGATAAAATTATCCAAAATAATTTTTTATAACTTGGAAAGGGTTAAAGTTGTCCAGAAATTTTATAATAGGGGTAAAATGGTCCAAAAAATATTACTTCTACTTCCATAATCTCAATTTTTAATTTTTCTGATTGAACTGAAATAGCCCAAAGAAGTGGAAGTGAAAATGAAAGTAACTTCTATTGTACCAAACGAGGGAAGTAGAAGATTTCACTTCCACTTCCACTTCCACTTCCACTTTCCCGCCCACACTTCCCTCCAACCAAACATACCATATGAGTACGTTTGGTAGGATGGAAGAGTTTTTGATAGAAGTAGAAGTGGAAGTAGAATTAAACTATAAATGAATTTTAAAAGTTTGTTTAGTAGGATAGAAGTGAGTATAAAATTTATGTATATTTTTTTTATAATTTAGGATAAAATGGTCTAAAATATTATTTTATAACTTGGAAAGGGTCAAAATTATCTAAAAATTTTATAATTAGGGTTAAAATAGTATAAAAAATTCTACTTTCATTTCTATCATCTCAATTTTTAATTTTTTTGATAGAATTAAAATAATTTAAAAAAATAAAAGTGAAAGTGATAATTAGTTCTATCATACTAAACTAAACTAGGGAAGTAGATCCAATTTTCTACCCTCACTTCCTCCCAATCAAACATGCCATATGAGTTGCGCGGTCGCTTGGGCTAGGCTCCAGAGAATTATACGCAGCAAGGTTTTATGGCCTAAAATACAAAAGGCCTGCCTTTGTTTCACAAATCCCGTGGGCGATCCTTCCGGCCATACACTAATCTGCGACTCTTGGGGTGGGCCCCACAAAAAATTAAGGTGGGGTGGAGGTGGAGGTGGAGGTGGAGCTGTGCCCTTTCGGCTTTTTGATTCTGCTTTGGCGATAATTCCATATCACTTCTTGATAGGAAAGGAAAACCGTCCGTCATTATCTGCCACTTGAGTTCTGACGCATGTATCTGCAACTACGTGTATGTTCAAAAACAAACAAACTAATATTTAAAAAAAAAATTAACCTAAATTTTAGTTTATTTTTTTTTAAAATAAATAATTATATTTATTTAAAAAAACTTTTAAATTAAATTATAATTTTAAATAAGTTAATGAGAATAACTTATAGAATAATAAAAGAATTTATAAAATACTTATTACTATTTTACCTACTCTCTTCTCTCTCTCCCTTCTTCTATATCTACTGTCGCCTTTCAACTTGCCATCGCCTTCGCCTTTTAACTCATCGTCACCTATCTAGCTCGTTGTCACCTTCTAGCTCGTCGTCGCTTGTGTTTGCTCCCAACGTGCTCGATGCTTCTATTCTACTGTCAATGGTGATATACTATAGGAGAATAGAGGTGGATAGGCCGTTATGTTTTATTCAGTCAGGGTGATGCTTCTGTTCTGTTCACGAGGATGCAGAGGTGAGTAAACAATAGAAGAGAGAAAAAAAAATATTTTTTTAATAAAATCGTACCTATTATGATAATTTATCAATAACAATAATCTTTCTACTAATAATTATTAAAATACTCATTTATTTATATTTTTTTTATAAATCTTTCTCTAAAAATTATTTTTTAAAAGTTGTCAATATTTTTTTATAAATTATTTTTTAAAAATTTATTCAAATAGGTCCTTGATCACATCAATCTCGACACTGATATATCATTAACGTATTTTTTCCGTAATTAATTAATTTATATTCAGATCATTTCTGGTTATCGTCAGGGTGGGGGGCAATGGGCGAGAATCTCGTATATTGCAGATTTTATATCCCCGTGAATGTACTTGTATTCTACTATATGAAAGTATTCTTTAAATCCTCCGGCCATCAATTTTCACTAAATGAATCCATTTTTATTAAATACTATAAATGATCAATCTGAAATGATTATACTTTTTTTGTTGAAATTACACTCGTTTGATAAAAAAATGAATTACTCCGAATTAAATATATTCCAAAATATATATGAAAAATTGACGCTAAGACTAAATGTCAGGTAAAAAATGTATCATCATAAATAACAGCATTTATGTAAACTTAATAAAACATTAGTCAAATAAAAAAATTATTATGAGATTTTAAAAAATATATTTAATCATAAAAAAATCATATATTTTTATTTTTTACAATAAAATTTATCATTATATATCCTTATTTATTATTATATTTTTAAATAATTAAATATTTTTTTAACTTCATAGTAATTATTAAAAAATAAATCAGAGGGAGAGAGAGATTGGCGTAATTTTGAAAATATTTGAAAAATGTTTTGCTCCAAAAAACAAAAAAAAAAAAACAATTAGGGGGTAATATAAGAGAGCGCGGTATCAAGCAGACAAGACGATGGCTTTCATTTCACGTTTATTTATAATGTAAAATCAACAGATTCGCTTCCCCCAAAATGATTAAGCCCCACATGCCTCCCAATTCAACCACAGATAAGAATCCATTTTAAAGCGGGTGGACCTAGAATTGTAAGTAGCTCTTCGACAGCTTTCACCAAAAAAAGAAGACGATTCTATTTAGTTCTTTTTACAAAGAGCAAAAGCCATATTACATGACTTATTCAATCTTCCATTAAAGACCATAACATAAAAGCCAATTTCATCTTAAATTTTTAGTACATGTACAAGATGCATATCAGATTGAAACGATGGACGGCCTCGATCACCTTCATCAAATCTCTTTTGGCTACAATTGGGTCCAACTTGGCCAACCAACGGTCCCGATTAAATCTTATGGAGCTTCTCCGCTAGGACCACAGGATTCGCTCGACTTATTTCCTCTCGCCCCACCCCCTTGAAATCAAAGCTACACCCGTGTTTCTCCGGGTACCTGTGGACGCCACAAAACGTGATCCCGCACTTGCACTTGAACCCGGTAAACCCGACCCTTTTACGACACGTAGCACATCGGTTTGGTTGCGCCGCCGCCGTCCCATCTGGTATGGCGACTGCCGGCGCCCAGATCGACGCGTCCATCGTAACATCCGGCGCTTTCGACGCCTCCAGAGAATGGAGGGACTCCGTGGCCAGCGAAGGCGCAGGGGCAGATGACGAGGAGAGAGCGGTTTCTATGGTTAATTTCGTTGCGGCTTCTTCTTGTTCCTGGAGACAGAAATCTCTGTAGCATTTGGAACAGAGATTCATGGTGGCCGGACTTCCGAAGAAGCCGCAGTTGTTGGCGCAGAGCCGGTAGCCTTCGGATGTTTGGCATCGTTGCTCTTCTGCCATGTTTCCCGCGCGCGTTAGGATATGAGATTACAGATTTATCTTCCTGTGCTTCGAAAGAAGCAAAAGATGAATTTTGCCTGAAATTCTGCGATTCAGAATCAACGAAGCTCTGACCTGCCAAAATTTATAGAAGAGAAGAAAACGTGAGGATCAAAACTGAAAAATTTGTTCGGATTCATAGAAGTTAAGGACAATTGGAAAGGCTAGGCGATAGAAGATTGGAACCAATCGATGTGCAAAAAAGGAAAAAGAAAACAGATTGAAAACGGCTTCCGTTTCTCGGTCTATCAAAGTTTTAGCGGAAATCGTACACAGGAGATTCCATAACAGGCGAAAGTTGCTGAATTAAACAAGAAGGAAGAGAAAGGAAACAAAATTGGAGAAGAGGGAAAAGAAAACAGTACCTGATTGATACGAAGGAATTAGTAAGATTGCCGAGGTTGAGGTGTGGGACGCAGGAGGAGAAGGATGACAGGGGGGTGGGAAATAAGAATGCCAGGAGTTGAGGAGATTATGAATCTTAAAAGAGGAAGATTATGAAGGGTGAGGAGGGGGATGAGAGAGAAAGAGGAAGGAACGCGAAATTGGGGAAATCAACAGTAGTCATTTTCAGGTCACTATCAAGGGCATAAAATGATAAACTAATGGGGATAAAAAATGTGGATCAATAAACGAATAAAAATTGGTAGAAGAGATAGGGAGGACAAGCTGGCTGTGATTGCGAAGTGAGCATTTATTTGGGTAACTTTTTTGGTTTTTTTTGGACAGAAGTGTAACTTTATATTTAAAAAATATTTGCTATCCCATGAAATAAAAGACACGGGAAGTTCATGCACCATTTACATTTTCGATTAAAATATGATGCTGTGGCCTGGCCTAGGGGGATGAACGAGGAAATTAAACACGGTGAAAGATATTTTCCATGACCACAAGAAATAATAAATAAAGAGTAGTAGCGATATTGAATATGATTTTGAAATGACCAGAAGATGTTTTCAATAATTTGTTGAACAGGTATGCTATACAGATAATTAACGAAGGAGATCAGAATGAGAAAAGTGAAACAACGAAAAAATATCCGGTAATATCCCATTGCTCGTTCTCTTTCGCAGATTAAAAAATCAAACTAGTCGCCAAACATGACAGGACGGCAAAATCTTTCATCTCCTATTTTCTGAGTAGCCAGATGTGACCAGAAATGTCGAGCATGCTGGCGCAAGTTGATTGTGGCATGACCACCAAATGGTTGGGTTTAGATTAACTAATTATGGGGCTGTTGGAACTTAAAAAGTTTCAAATTTTAACACCAGAATACAGCAACACATATATGGTAGGAAAGGGTCCCCTCACGGCTTGAATATGGATTAATCTACACCTGTGGAGTCCTCAAAAAAGCGACTGGCACAAGATATTTGGTGCAATGGGCAAAAAATATTTGATTGTTGCATGAGGCGTGTTTGATATTTTTATTTTTTATATAAATAAATTTAGGCGAGTTCGGCACCAGTCTCTCATTAAGATTATAACACAGTCTCAAAGTTCAGAGATTTACAGAGAACTTATGAGATCGCCTACTAAATGAGTCCTCATAACAGTAGCGAGAATCAAACTCACGTTCTTATGAGATATAAGTCCGTTTTTTATTATCTGTATCAATTCTCGTTGGTTTGTAGATATTTTTTGAAATGAACATTTCGGGCTTCCCCTTCTTCGGGCAGTATTGAAGCCCATTGAAATGAACGAAGAAACAACGCAAGTGACGCATTCGTACGCTTTTCAGCTTGAAAGATTAGGCTCTCCATTTGCACCCATTACAATGCTGCATAGAATGAGGAATCGTTGGTGCTTGCAATAGTATTTTCACTGGTAATTGCCCCCACGGCAAGGTCGCTTTGGAAATATTCAATCTGGCCATGAAACGAGACACATGAAAACGCTCGAATTCCCTGGGCACATGCGATTGCTGAGATTTGTCCCGTTTTCCGCTTGGCCTCCTCATACCCTCTCAGGCTCTCACCACTTCATCTGCGGATCTCAACGCCAACATGGACATTTGAAACTGTACATCAACATGTCATCAATAAGGCCATATTTTAGCTTTTTGTGTTTGTTTTACGAAAAAGGGGAAATAAACGAGGATAACTACACATGAGACAATAGAATGCATTAAACTGCAGACACGCATCACAAATCCACTTATAGAAAAGTCTATAGGGCATTACATAAAAGCTTTGGACACAACTATTGCAGCTACTTAATTAGATTGATGGCCAAACGAAAGCATCCTTCGAACTGAATGAAACGATACCATGGTCAACTTACATGACTAAGGCTACAAATCCACACGAAGAGGTATAGTTTGAAGGAGGGCAAAGATCAGCATAGGCTGTGGTTTAGTATGAGATTCTATGGTTTGAATAAAATACCTAACCTTACTGCTTACCTGTACACATCTTTGTAAAAATATTCAGTCAACAGGAATGGACATCTGAAAAATGAATAACTTATATACTTTCATTGAAATGTAGAAAACATTGATATATAATACTTATAAGTGTAGATATTACTTACATTAATGTAAACAAATATAACTAACAAATTAGTTGAGAAAGATTTACGAACGGAATACAACAAAGTTTTATTTAAAAATGTAACTTTCTAGATGAAATTAACGATAACGATGGCCAATTTACTAATTATTAGTTACTATTTAATCAATTAATTAATTAACAAAGAAAGACCAGGATCAATGAGTGACGGGATAATATGTGCGCCCAATATATCTGGTTGGCCTGAGTAACATGAGATATAGGCTAACTCGATGGTCAACTTGTGCTCCGCTCGTATAATATTAACTAGGTACAGGTTAGCCCATACTTATGTATCAACTCGTAATAAATGAGTTAGGCTGAACTCGTTTGGACCGAAACAGGCATGGGTAGCCCGTTTATCAAAGATAATTTTTTTTTATTGTTTAAGTCAATTTGAAGTTTTAATAATAATGAGAATAAAATAACAACAATACACACATGATATGATTGTTAATCCTAAAATCACAACAGAAAATACCGTCGTATAAGCAATCTAAAAAAGCTACATCTTATTTAACAACTGATTAACATCAACATTTAACCTCTAATTAAATACTTGATGCTCCCTAGATATGGATATATCAAGGCAACTGACATGAATGCATACAAACCTTCCTGTAATAAAGTATTCCTTCAAAAGGGAGCTCCAGTTCATCACTAATTATTAAAGGAATGCATCCACTAACAATAGCATCAAATAATCTGGCAGATGATGGAGTGTCACCAGCTGGACTCGTGCAAAATAGAGACCTGATCCCATAGAACGAAACAAAATAATTACCACAAAGTAAATAATGCCGCTAAACATTTTCAAGTGTTATATTTATATTACTTGCGCATGCCCCTTTGAGCTGCTGCTTTTCCTCCCTCTCCAGCTGTTCCCTCCTCCATAATTACATCATCAGCTCCACTTAACTCTGCAACAAGTTTAGAGCGGATTTTTCCTCCCTGAAATTGCAAGATGAAAAAGAAATAAGCCAGACCTATTTAGAAACTTCTGAACCAAAATATAAAAATAAACAAATAATAAATATGCAATCTCTTGTCATATTTTCACCTCATAGCAGCAAACGAATAATATAGGCAAATTAAATTTTATAACCACCATCGGAAAACCTTCATTGAAAGTCAAATAATCTATAGGATGCAAATGAAGTCACATGATGCTGCCAGAGTCCTGAAGGACTCAGACATTCAAGAATGCTTAGAACATTACAGCTGGATACCAGATAACACCTTTAAAGAAGTTCATATATAACCATGGCACTTCCATATTCCAAATCCACTCAAAAAGGTAGTTGAGTATCACAAGAAAAAAGGTCTACCATCAAAATCTCTTAATCAGATAAATCAACAACTGATATGTAATAAAGTCAGGAGTTTTCAATCATTTATTTATTTTTTCTTTTTTTTAGTACCAAAATTTTTTAAAAGGGGTTAGGCTCACACACGATCCAATGGCAGGGTGAATTTTTTTTTCCTCTTAGGTGATACTAATGTCGGACAGGGCGATCCATCTATTACCCTCAGGTATAAACCTAAGTACCCAAGAGTTAGGATGCCTCCCCAAACGCTGCGATTAGAACCGCAACAAAATGGCATTTCCTAGGAATAGAATACGCTTCACATAGTCGCATAGCTCACTCATTTGCCAGTTGAACTCACGGACGATAGGTTTATTTCTTCGTAGGATGTTACCGTGCAATTAAAGGCAAAAGCAATGGGTCAATCAACTCTGGTTAGAGTTGAGGTAGTAGATACACAAGGTTACAATTTCCACTTCATGAATTGATGTTTTCATTATGCCTAAAAAAACAAAACATGATCAAGATAATTTGACTTCCTAACAAACAAAGAGCTGTTCCATGACACACATAATAAGTACAGTTATCACATGGAGAACAGTAGAAGTCTATAAATAATGCTTCACACAATATATACCTAATTACCACAATATATACCTAATTACCTAATTATCACATCAAACAATAGCATCAAATTATTAAAGAAAATCGCAAATAAGCAATGCCTTGCTCCCAAATAATAATGTTAAAAAAATTATATATATACATATATACAGGCGGACACAGACAACCTAGCGTACTCATACCCTGTCTATATAATACATATAATCTACCTATTTAAATCCGCCTATTAAGGGTTTAATTTGGATGGCCTCGAACTGAAAAAAATTAAGTTAGTCCCAGGCGAGTGTACTGAGCTGACGGACATTTTGTTGTGGATATTGATGCCTCGTAGAATAAACATTCCCCGCTATAACGCCCAAGTTCGCTGGATAAATTTCCCCGACGCCTATCATCTGCTGAACTGTATTTGGGACTTGAAAAGGGTCCAATTTTCATCTTAGAAGCCGCATGGAGCCGCAAGCTCCCACCACCGCGGCCACCGCCACCGCCACCGCCAGTGCCTCCGCTTCTTCCCAGCCTCATGAGGCCCCACAGTCTCATCCATCGCAGCCTCCCGCAACTTCTCTCCCTCCCCCTTCCCCATTAGCCCCTTCCCTCTCTGCTCCACTGCATTCTTCCCCAAACCCTAATCCCCTCTCGAACCAGCCCCCAAACCCAGCCTCCAAAGCCCCCTCTCCCTCACCTCTTCCGTCTACATCGGTCCCCCCACAATCTCGCCCTCCCACCGCATTCAACAGAAATTTGCCGCAGCAACCACAACAGCAGCAGCAGCAGCCACATTATCCGCACTTCTCTTCGACTCTCTCTTCACTTCCTCCTGCATCTTCTGTCCCGGTTAGTTCCGGGTCTTCCTTTTCGTCTGCCGGCTCACCGTCGATTTCCGGGCCTTCTGCACCAAGAGGTGGCATGGCGATCGGTGTTCCGGCGCACCACCAGAACCCGTCTCCTCCGTTTTCTACCTCTTTCGGGCAGCATTTTGGAGGGTTGGGGCGAACTGGAGTCAACATCCCTGACTCAACCCCTAATTCTACCGCTGCTCCGGTAGGTCACATGTATCCGGGATTTATACGTTCTTCTTGATCAGCTGCGATAGAAGAGATCGGATGTCTTTTATTTCTTCTTGTTTAAGAATTAAAATAAATAAACTATCATTGAATATACTAAAAAGACCCGTCTTCTTTTGATCCGCTGGTTGCCATTTCCGAAGAGCTAGGAACATTTGTAGCTTTTTAGGCTTTCTGATTCGATGTCGCTGTTTAGGTGAGAGCACCCACGCAAGGAATGGGCATGCTAGGATCTCTCGGTTCAAGTTCTCAAATGCGACCAGGTGGAATGCCTACACATCAACACCGACCCGTCCAATCATCTCTTAGAGCGCCATCTGCCCAAAGTAATCAGTCCACTGGTTCACAAGTTAGTATATGGGTTTATTTTGTTTCTCCCTGTCTACGCTGCCTGTGAAGGTGAAAGTTTTGGTAAAGAGAACTGATATTTCCATTTATTGATCATAATCTGAGTTGCATTCCTCAAGGTGAACGTTAATCAGGCATTAATTTGGGTAAAAGACACTAAATATATTGTCAAGTGTTATTTAACTGTTAACATGTGACCTAGGGTTTTGGAAGTCTAACAATAAATGGTGAAATGCTTACTATCTTTAAGTGCAATTAAATTATGCTGTTGTTGGCGTCGCAACTTCGGTCTGTGCATTTCCTAGTTAATATGTAACGATGTATATATTTGTGAAGTTGTTGTCATTTTCTTTTTAGACATTTCAAGGAAAAATGTGCCTGTGATTCACCTATTCCTATATTTTCTGTAGAGTTTCCAAGGACCTGGACTCATGAGAGCCTCATCAGTGGGATCACCTGCATCACCATCTATAAGTTCATCACAAAACATGCAGTCACTTAATCAGCCGTGGTTGTCTTCTGGATCACCAGGGAAGCCTCCTCTACCATCTGCTTCTTATAGGCAACACCCACCATCCCTGCAGCAAAGGGCACATATACCTCCCCAGCAGCACTCAACACCAACAGCATCCCAGCAACACCAACACCAACCTTTGCCATCAAATCAGTTGCATGAACATTTGGCGCAGCAAGTTCCATCATCAAGGGCGCTTCATATGCCTCACCAGCAACAGAATACAAAAGTACAAGGACCTGGCAATCAAAAACCTACTTCTCTTGTGTCAGCACAACCCAGTGCAGTTCAAGTAGGGATTCAGAATCGAACATCTTATGCAGATGCTGATGAATCTTGTAATAGAATTCTCAGCAAAAGAACTATTCATGAGCTAGTCAATCAGGTGACTCACACTAATCTCTTAAGTTCCTTTGTAAATTATTTACAAAATAAAGTTTACTGTAGAGTCATCTCTCTCCTATCCCTTAGCTTTGGTGGGTGGCTTGGAGTTGCTTTTAGGCTTATAGCTCTTCCACCATGAAATCCATGTTATATAACTTCTGAGCTGACTTTTTTCCTTGGGTTTTTCAGTTTAGACTAAGATGTTGTCCATACATTTAAAAAATTCGTGATAAATGTTAAAATTTCCTCATCAAACAACATTATCTAATCGGAGGAATACATAATGAAGCCAATTTATTTCATGATTACAGACTTCTGGCCATTCTCATTAAGTTTGAAAGGATTAGTAGTAAATATTTTAATGTCAGTGTGAACTATATTATTATCTCTGGGTCTGACCTGGTGGTGAACTATCTCTGAAATCACTCAAAGTTGTATACTGTTGGTTCTCAGTGGTTAAAAGCATGTAGAATGCTTAGCTATGCACAATTTTTCATGCACAATTTTTCTAATACAGGATGTCTCTATGTAGCGTAGATAATAGATTTATCAGTCTGAGGTTACCTGAATTCCCATATCAAATGTTGTTATTGGAACTGTATTGCTTATGAGTTAATTAGATTCTCAAGGATGGTTTTTCAGATTGCCTATAGGTATCAGTGATGGCTGTAATCTCTTGAACTGTTCAAATTTATACCTGGGAAAGTCTAAAACTTTCGCCTATTCTTTAACATGATAGAGAAAATTCACAATTAACAAATATACAGTGCATTAGTGATAGCTATCCCCCATTTGCTCACCATAATCAAAATTACATTAATTAATCAGCACATGCGTGTGTAATTTAATTTATTCGGAGTAGTATGTTATAAGCCAACTCCTTTGGAACTCTACTTTTAACAAAGTTGAACTCTCCCTGTAAATTTTAAATCTTTAAAATTAATTATTGAGCCTTTTCTCTAGATGTCAACAATCCAGAGAACTCTAGAGAACTGAATCTTATTTCATTGATCTCTTCTAGGCACAACTCGTTGGTGTTTAAGTACAATTCATCTATAATATCTAAGTATGGCTCTTGAATTCAGTCCAGTATATACTGTTCATATTGACTCGTAAACTGTATGGGCTAGCCCATTAACATCTATCAGTTTTCCCCCCTTAAAATGTATTTTATTTTATGGAAACATCTATAAGTATTTTACTTACGCTAGAATCATTAAGATGCTAAGAACTGCTTTTTGTAGCTTTGCTTGATTAATGATCCGTAAAATAATCAATTTTGCTCAAAACGTGGCTCTACATTCACTTTGACATTCTGAAATAGTCACCATTCTTATGACTTTGGGATCCCTTATGATTTTCAAATGTGATTATGTTTTTGGATTTTGAAGTTCATTATATAATGTGACAGGATTTTCTTCTTGAAATGCTTTCTGATTCATATATTCCTTTAATGAATTTAGCTGCTTTTATTGGCAGGTTGATCCATCAGAGAAGCTGGATCCTGAAGTTGCAGACATTCTTGTGGATATAGCAGAAAATTTTTTAGAGTCTGTAAGTTTTTGGATTTACTTGTGTGATGGTTTACATTTTTGTATTTAGCTGAAACTTTTTAAATCCTTCTCTCTCTACTACCATGCCAATATAAGAGATTAAAATAATCACTCTGTTCCTGCTATATATTGTGCGAAATATGTTTTATGTAGTTGTCTATTTGGGTGGTTTCTCTCGTTTAGGCCTTATGGGTGCCTTTTTTACCTTGACATGATGATAAATTCAGCTAGTAGGCTTTCTTCAATAAAGTACCCTTTCTTTTTAATGCAACTGAATCAAGAGCAGTTTGCAGCAACTTTAAGACAAGTGTTGTTATTTAGCGTGAAAGTGTGGGCGTGTGTTTTTCCCTATTCATACTGAGGCTCCTCTGAGTTTCCCATGGTGGTGGATATGGATAAAGCATATTTTTCATTCTTTTGCTGCCTCAATGTATGTGTTGTAATGGCGACCAAACTCACAATTACCCATCCTCCTGTTTTTTAAAATCCCCCAACATTCATAAAGCTTTTAGTCATTCATATTATTTTATTTACCATCAACAGTTACCATTTTCTTTACCTTGAGCAGATCACTAAATCTGGTTGCTCACTTGCCAAGCATCGGAAATCGACCATGTTGGAAGCAAAGGACATACTTCTACATTTAGGTTAGTTGTTAGAAAAATTCTCTGCAGTCTGATTCTCATTTGATCCCAGATCCAAGAGCTAATCGTACTTGTGCATCTTTATAGAGAAAAATTGGAATATGTCACTTCCAGGATTTGGTGGTGATGAGATTAAAAGCTATAAAAGACAGGTAAGTAAATTGTTGGCTATTTAAAGTTTAGAGATGTAAGTTTTCATTGGTTTATTTTGGTTTTTTAGATGTTAGTAACTTCATATTTTTGACTCTCTTTGTTGTGGCTTTGAAGCTTCCTAGTGATATTCACAAGGAGCGTCTCGCAGCTGTAAGTATAAGTTTCTCTTCCTTTTTATTTGGAAAGATAATTGGTATCTAGCAGTGTGTGTGTTTTGCAAAATGCACGCACTAAGAATTGCATGTAGCTGTCTATGATTTAAGTTCAGTTGTTTGGTTTATTGACTAGCTTGTAAGTTAGCTCTTTGAGTTAAATCATAGACAGCTACATGCAATTCTTAGTGCGTGCATTTTGCAAAACACACACACTGCTATTTAAGTTCAGTTGTTTGGTTTATTGACTAGCTTGTAAGTTAGCTCTTTGAGTTCATGTTTTTGTTGATATTTCTTTCTTTATTATTATTTTAAAGTTTACTTGCACTTCTTTGTCCATTTACTTTTGCCCATATTTCAAATTAGTCCTTGCATTATAAAGATTATAACTGAGGCCTTGCCTTGCCCTTCTAATGCATTGATGCCTGATAGGTTTCATGTGTGGCAAGTGTCTACTAAGGCCAGGCTTCATCATCATTACTTGTAATGCATGCAATCTTTTTCCTTCAAGCCAACCCTTAGTAAAGGGAATAAATTGAAATTGAATAAAACCTTCAGGGACTAAAATTAAAAAATGGAAATTAACATATGGTTTACCTCAATTTTCTGCCAGGTTCTTATAATTCAAAAGTTTGTAAACCCCCTCCTTATATTTTTCAATGGTGACATAGCTAGTCCTTAAGGCTATGTTTGGATGGAGAGAAAAGTGGGGGAAAAATAGGAGGGAGGAAATACTAGGAAGGAAAATTTCCTAAAACGGTAAAAAAAATTACTATTTTTAGGAGTTTTCCCTTGTATTATTTCTTACCTAATTTTCTTCCCATCCAAACATAGGGTAAGAGTTTCAAATGTTTGTACCCCAATCCCTGTGATACCGATGTATTTTGATGCTGCAAATGTATTTGATGATGTGGAGGATTAAGTGAAGAAGACATCATGGATGATTGAACTTGGGCTACCTAGCACCAAAATCGCCGAACTCATCTTCACCCTAGAGCATAAGTTACTTTTCTGTGTTTTCTCATTCAAAAAGCCATGGAAGAAAATGTGTTCCCCCCCCCCCTCCAACTCATCTATTTATTTTTTCTTATGGGGCTAACTCACATGACTTGGCTACCCTACATACACTCAACCCTCCACATCATAAAATGTGTTTACACCATTAAGACATGTCAGGATCATAGGGGTTAGGTAACAAAAGTTTGAAATTTTGAGGACTATGTAACCATTGAAAAATATAAGGATGGGCTCACAACTTTTTGAACTCTAGGGACCTGCTTGAAAATTGCGGTAAACTATAGGAACTTGCAAATCAATTTTCCCAGTAAAAAATGAAAATGATTTTCTTGGTTATATTAAAAATCTTAATGATATGATTACATAGTTGTCTTGGTTATTTTCTGGCAGATAAAGAAGTCGATGGTAGCAACAGAGGCAGCACACCATAAGGGTTCTGCTGGCCAGGCATCTGGTGGTGTAAAGGGGAGTCAAGGAAAGACACCTGGAAATGTCTTTAGCCCGCCCACTTCAAAGAATTCATGAGTTGTATGAGGTGTCGGCGCTTCATGCTGTAAGATTCTATCAGACAGGTACTTCTGTTTGCCATCATGGTCCATAACATAAATGGCATTGATACCCTTCTGGCTATATGAAGTGCATTGCAGATTCAGGTGTCCACTATTATGAAGTTTTAACTTTGACTTTGTGCCATGCTGTGGAGTATCACCCAAAAAAATGCTGTATAATGCAATGATTGCTTCATTTCTTTAATACTTGGTGATTAAGTGTAATACACTTCTTTTTTAGCTGAAAGCCAATCATTATTGTCATGTTCACATAATTCTTCCACTAGCACACGCTCTGGTTCAGTTAGTTTGGAAATGCTAGAACTTTCCCTCTGATCCTTATGTTGCAGTCAAACTTCTCCAACCTAAGCTGCTTGGAGGGTCATGAGAGTTCAAATTTCAAGTTATATAACTTATAAGCATCTTTTGATGTATTGCCCCCAATCTTGTGTTGCCTTCACGCAGGGTTAGTTTGTTTTCAGTCTGTAACTTTTATTTGCAAAATTGGGTGATGTTCGGAGGTGTTTTTAGGAGATCCTGCAAAGTTAAGTTTTTGGGGTAAAAGGGGCATAAGAAGAGTTTGGATTCGTTATGAAATTTCGTGAACGACTCCTTCCTTTCTCTAGTTGGAAGAAATCTTTGCTACTAGGGCAATACAATGAGATGGTCTTATTAATTATGAAATTTAGTGAATGACTCCTGCCTTGCTCTAGTTGACAAATACATCCCTGAGGTCAACAATTCATATAACATCGATCTTGTTTTGGTGTTGACCTTCAGGGTTTTAGCCTTCCTCTCATTGGAGCGGCCATTTCCTCTACCGCACGTTGTCCCAACCCCAGAGAGGAAAAACGGTCGAGGTAATTATTGAATCTTATTAAATACTCAGTGCAAGTTGACATGTTACGTGTTAAAATTGATGACAGTTCTCGAAAAATTTTGTACCACCCAATTGAAATCACATTATTTTATGTAGTTTGCCCCCTTGATCTTTGCTTCCCTCTTGTGTTCTTTTCTCATCCTCCTCACGAGCATCTCAGCATGTGTTTCTCTGGGTTGACGTTGAATGGTATAACATCTTACCAGACTCGGTATCGCGCCTTTCATGAGCCGGTCCAGAAAAATATCAGGCATGAATTGAAGGTAAAAATATTTGAACCCAATGTGTTGGAAATGAAACGAAAGAAATTTAACGTTAAAGAACTATTAGTTGCTAAGTTTTAAATGCAATTGGTCATGGAGAGTAAAAAAGGCATCGATTTAATTAGGGAATTGAGAACTGCAGATATGAACATAGAAGTAGCTAAAAGAATAGGGACCTATTATGCATGTCAACTGATTAGTAGGAAGGCTGATAAAAAAAATGATAAATATGGTGGGTGAGAAATGGTTATTTTCTGTGTTGGCAAAGAAAGAGATGGTTTTGATGGAGCTATTTAAAATTGAGGCCTTGACATGTGGTACTTTAAAAAAGATTTTTTTTTTTTATTTATTGACCTGAGGTGGGAGATAATATATGGCAGATTTTTGTGATCAAATAAATTAAATTAAACTATCACATTAGAGGCATACAATTTTGAGAAGCATAAAATAACGGGGGAACGAAAATGAGGCGGGCCAATAATATCATGTGCAAGCACATGCAGTTGAAATCTGGGAGATCATTAGATGCGGTGGCATGTGCTTTTTCTTCCGGGGGACTTCTCGTTTCATAACTTATATGATTTGGTGAAAAAACCAAAAGCGGATTTCAGTCGTTTTTGTAATCCCCTACAAATCTACAATATACGTGGTGTAGAAAATTTGACCTACGACCCCGTGCTACCACGAATTAAGAATCATTATATATTTAATATTTATATAAGAAAGATCTATTTGTATTATTTATTTTTAATGTGGCATTAATATAATGCTAACAAATAATATTTTATATTATCTATACGCCATCTGAAACAATTGATCTGTTTATTATCTAAATCATTTTTTTAACATTATGCACGCATACTCTCCATTTATTTTAAAAACTAAACATACTTTTTGGGATGCAGAATTCTGAATCTTTTTCGACAATTGGACGAGCAACTTTTTTCAGTTGATTAAAGCAAAGTAATATCAATTGAAAAGAGAAAAAAAAAATTAAACCGAGGTCCTCACTGGGTGAAGAAGATAGATGTGCCGTGATAAAAAAGGCAGTGTTGTGCGAATGAACGTGATTGAGGTGAAAATATAAATCGAAGACGTGGCAATGAGGCGTGAAATTGGATGCTGCGTCGTCCACCACTTAGAAATGAAGTTTCCGACAAAAGCTAAAGTTTTGGAACGAATAAGAAACATTTGGATCCAAAGAGATTAGGCGGCATTATTTTATTCCATCAACCTTTAAAATAATGATTTCATCAAATATGACGATGATTCTCTGGGTTGTAGCTTTTGGCGAACAGAAAAAGACGCTTTGTCGCCTGGTTAAAAACTCTCCCAACAATGCATTCATGGATCTACGCTATCCTTCGGTGTCTCCCCTGCCTATCAATTCTCTTGATAAATAAAATAAAAGCCTCGTGCAAGGTGGTTCCGCGTTAGCTGGAATTCTTATCTTCCCCTGCCTTTGTCGATTCCGTAACCCCCAAAACAAACGCACAGTTTCCACGTCATTGCTCTCTGGCTGCCTTCTTTGTTTCCAACCCCATTCATTGCCGTAATGATCCTGTTTAAATCCATTCAAGTTAAACATTAATTCCTCACTAAAAGATAAAGGGCTCTTACCATCAAATCTTGTTTAAACACAAACAAAAAATAGAAATAATCGATGTAACACAGAAATGGTAATTTACAACTACAACACTCATTCCCTTTCTTCTCCTCGACCCTCCACAAACGATCCAAGGGGCCCAATGGCAGCGCTACACGTGTCTTCCTTTTATTGCTCCGCCCTTGCGCACCAAACCACGCCACCATCTTTTATGTTTTGGGCGGGCTTTGGTAGGAGCTCATTTCTGCGTCTTCTTCATCGTCGCTCACGTCTTCCTCTTCGTCGCTCACGTCTTCCTCTGCATATTCCTTCGTACCATTCTTTCATCGCGCGCGTGTGTGTATGGGCTGTGTCCTTATACTTCTCTCTATATAATTGAGGCCGGCTTCATACCCACATACATTCATACATTTAATTTCGAGGAATTGCAGTTCAAATTTTCTTCCTTGCTGTTTCGCCATCCCTGAATTCCTACCTCTAATTCCAACCGGTCATGGCGAGTGGGCTCACAGGCGCTAATTCCAACGGGTTTTCGGGCTCTCGCGCCAATCCTGAGAAGCTCATTATCGATACTGACCCTGGGATCGGTAAGTTCGGATGTTTTAGGCTTTGCTTATATACCTTTTTCGGTTCTCCAAATAAACTGGAAAGGCATCAGTAGTTCGCCTGATGATCTGATGGTTGTGGAATCTTTTTTGGTATGATTTTCTGTTGAGTTGAGTTTTGTATAATTTTCCGCCTGGCGAGTAGTTCGCCTAACAATCTGATGGCTGGCTTCGCCTTCAGCTACCCAATTTAATTTTCTTTTCATCTGCCATTGAACGGAGAAATTCATTGCAAGCTCTAAAATGTTATAATGTCGTAAAGGTCACGCGCGCGCAGACACACTCACATATCTTATTCATGTTCCTTCACATCAAATGTTTGAATGGGTAAAAAAGCCAATCATATTTTTCTCTTCAATTTTATATAAGCGTACTTTCTTGCATTTATTTATTTTTTAAATTTAGCCATTTGGCCCCCTAACTTCTGTAGATGATAGGCAAAGTCAGATACTTCTATTTTAATTTTCTTCGAGTGTAAAACCAACAAAACTCGATTGAGAAAGCATTTAATCGGATCCTTTGAAGATTCCTGAGTGAGCATATAAGAGAATAATCTAGTTATTCACTTTATTTGTAGTTCAGAGGACGTATTTGATGGCAATTGGACTTGTACCTGGAATTATTGAGATTGTTATAGTTTAAAAAATCACATTTTCAATCAGAGGAAGCGATGCTAAGTCAATTATAATAGTTGGTTATTGTCCTTCCCTGAGAAATTTAGCATGTTGTTATCAAATTTACTCATATCCCAACTTGATTTGAACTATTCTTTTTTGGTGCCTAAATATGCAAATGTGCTTGTGGTGCAATATTTAAGTTCCAGCTAATTTGTCATACTCATAGGAGATATTCAATCCATGGAATTACTTCATGTCACTAACTCAAGTGGTTGAATAATGGTTGAGGTTTTCTTGCATACTTTTTTATGAATTTTGTGTTTTACTGTGAATGCCATTTTGCAAGTTAATGATTTTGCTATCGGTGAATCCATAGATGATAGCATGGCAATCATGATGGCGTTTCAAACACCCGGGGTGGAGGTCCTGGGCTTGACAACCGTATTTGGTAATGTTTCTACAGAAGATGCCACTCGCAATTCATTGCTTTTGGTATGTGTTTACTTTTTAAACTCTCATCAACTTTGGTTGTGACTTTATTTTACAAAAGACTCAGTGTCTTTCATGTTTTTAGAACATGTTCATGATCCGTTTGTCGTTTTGTTGTGCAAAAGGATAGTGTGAGATTGCTGGCTGTCAAAATGTTCCAGTTGCAGAGGGCAACCCTGAGCCCTTGAAGGTAGTAATTTAACATGTACCTTTGAAGTTGACTTGAGTGTTTCAACTCAGTTAGGTTATATTTAAATGTTGAGTTAAAGGGCATTTTTGTCCTTAAAATATTCTTACTGGAGCTCTGGGTATCATAAACCCAGCCCCATCTTTCATCCACATGGCACTTCACGTGGCTTTGCATGTTTTAAATAATGGTTTTATGTTATTTATCTTTTGTTTTAGCTTCATCGTTTGAGTCTGAAGTATGCTTTATCCTTTGAAAGGGTGGAATTCCACGAGTTGCTGACTTTATTCATGGTTCTGATGGGCTTGGAAACATATCCCTGCCCCCACCAAAAGCTAAAAAAATAGATAAAAGTGCTTCGGAGTTTTTGGTGGAGAAGGTTTCTGAATACCCTGGTGAAGTATCTGTGTTAGCACTTGGACCGCTGACAAATTTAGCTTTGGTAAGTTCTACCATGCTTTGCTATTAATGGTCACGGTCAACATAATATTTTTTTTTATTTGCATTTGCGCGCACACATTTATGTATGTTCTAATAGTTTAACGTTCGTGATTAGGCCATCAGAAGAGATTCTTCTTTTGCTAGCAAGGTGAAGAGAGTGGTTATTCTCGGTGGTTCTTTCTTTGCCTTGGGGAATGTAAATCCAGCAGCAGAAGCAAATGTAAGTGGTGGTTTCATGCCTTTGATTTTTATAGAAGACAGATAAGGACTAATGGGCTTGAGAATTTTCCTTTACGTTCTGGAAGAGTTGTACGTTTTAAAGTCATACTGGTCAAAAGCGAAAACAACATCCCCTTTTGAAGAGAAAATCACCTTTTCATTTATTTTTCAAAATCAAGAATACACTTCACAACAGACTCTAGACTACAAAGAAAATATTTTCAATGGATCATGGGTTACGTTATGCTTCTTGATCAGATTTAATGTTCAGTTGGTCCTGTTGACTTCATTTCTTTTTAATTTGCAGATCTACGGAGACCCAGAAGCAGCAGATATTGTGTTCACTTCTGGCGCAAATATTGTTGTTGTTGGAATAAATATTACAACCCAAGTGAAATTTACAGGTGGGGTTGCAATTTATTGTTTTCTCTAATTTCTAGGCTACTTTTATCATGCAATTGGGTTTGTTGTAATGGCCAGGTACTGAAAACTGTCTTTTGATTTCAGATGATGACCTCCTTCAATTGAAAAATTCCAGAGGAAAGCATGCACAGCTCTTAAGTGAGATGTGCAAATTTTACCGGGATTGGCACGTTAAATCTGATGGTGTCTATGGTAATATGACATGCTATTTTGACGTCTAAAACCATGCTGTTTAAAGCCATTTTCCTTAATTGTTTACTTACTTTGTTGCCTACTTGGCATTGGAATGATAATACGATATCTGCTTTCAGGAATTTTCCTTCACGACCCTGTCAGTTTCGTAGCACTTGTTCGTCCAGATCTTTTTACATACAAGAGAGGGGTAGTGAGGGTAGAGACACGAGGCCTCTGTGTCGGGCACACACTAATGGACCAAGGGTTTAAAAAGTAAGTCCAAGCAATGGAATTGTTATGCTCCTCTTTATATTTTGTGCTTCATGTTTAAGTAATGCTCAGCACGTTGTCGTTTTGATTTCATATAGATGGAATTCGAGCAATCCATGGACGGGTTTTTCCCCTGTTTCAGTTGCTTGGACGGTGGATGTCGATGGGGTCACTAAGTACATCAAGGAGACATTAATGAAGCCCTGAAGTTCAGACATCTTTTCCTTGACAGGTGTCAATAACTGGGCCATTGATAGTTGAGCACCCTCCTTACTTGGAAATATTATCAATCTGGATAATATCTTTATTGCACCCAATGTCAACCATAACATAGGCTATCTAAATTTCATGTATTGTTGAAATGTTGCCTCTTCATACTGCTTTACTTTTACCAGGGTGAGCAGTCATTATTTTCCTTGAATGTTGCCTCATTGTACAATTTTAAATTTCCATTTCAGAACTTATTCCTAATTTCCTTCTTCATATATGTCTTCAAATTTGCCTAAAAAAGTCGGGCGTTCTAGAACAAGTAACTTTTGATAAATAAGGCGATCGATCTTCTCTTAATGTCCAATATTCGCCTTTATTCTAAATTTGCTACATGGTTTTTTTTTTTTGGTTGCCCACCCGGTTCACCGGAGCTTTACCCCGACTACATCCGGATTCGACCCGCGTCGCGCACCTGGCTATGGTGGGTGAGTCTCCCAACGGGGATTTTCTGCGTACGCCAAGGCTCGAACTCGAGACCTCGCTTAAGCGATACCGAGCCGCTTACCACTCGGACCAACCCCCGTTGGTGCTACATGGTTTTTGAGAACAGAGATAATTGAGGGAATGTGAAGGGCCAAGCTGATTCCACAATTTCTTTGTGGGTTTGAGTTTCGGTGACCTAAATAGTAAACTCAATAGTGTGGGAGCGTTGGGGCATTCACCCCAACTGTGCAGCTAATTTTGCTTCCAGAATGCACCTTATAGTTAGGACTTTGGAGGGATCAAATGTATGTATTTTACTCTGTTAATTTGATTAAGTTGAAGTTAAAAGTGGGGAAATGAAAGAAAACTCGGCAAAATAATCTTTTATTTTCCTTGCAATAGTTCTTTTTAGTCCAACTTATACATGGCTCATGAGTTGGGTAAAATTCTCAAGTGTTGTCACGATTCGTGACAACACTGACTGAGACTGATCTTTCACAAATGTGTACCTGTGTTATGCAATAAAATAGCCCCGACCGAGTGAATGTGATCTTCCATTGCCAATAATTTGCAGCTTCACTTTGATGACCATCTCCATAATTAACCGTTTCTCTACCATGCCATTTCATGCTCAACTTTTCCTGTCAACTGAACATGCTGAGGTCATGAAAGCAGGCAATGCCCACTTTATGCAGATTTTCTGGACACGAGTCCAAAATTTTCTGCTAAAAAATTATTCACTTCAATAGAGCTATTGAATTGAGCAGGATCCTCGGAATTGGTCTCACCGCTGACTTAGGCAAACACTACTTGGGAGTGCCTCCCATCCACAAAAGAATAACTTAGGCAAATACCATGGGTTTCAAGAAAAGCCTGGGATACCAACCCGTTACAACTGCTGAGGTTTTAGTTATTAAAATTGCTGGAAGTGTGTAAACGATTTGCATGCTTATAATTATTTTTTACGTAAGCTATGCGAAGTGTTTTTAATAATCATGTTTATATTTTTTGTACATATCTGATATCCCCTTTACTTAAGACCGAACCTTAAATATTTTTAAAAATGGCATCTTAGGCACTCGTATCCGTATTAATTAACATTTTTTAGCAATAAAACTTTTCTTCAATTCATATAATTTGTAGTATTAGTTTGAAAGAAGGAGTGGATGATCATGGTCTAAATCAAAGTCGCATTTACACCCTCATCAGCCATTTCGGCAAGATCAACCACATATTAATTAATTAATTATGCCTTCTCATAAACCAAGGCTAGATGCTATGCTAATTCGTGCTTTTTCTAGGTAACCCTACAATCTGACATTCCATACCCAGATTCTCCTCATTGCTTCCTCATGCGTTGATTATTTCTCTACAGGAACACATACAGTAGGAGATGAAGCACCTTCACCGTGAAAGGAAAACTTGAATCAAATAGGAACCTAGAGGTCAAAAGCCAAAAAGCAATCTCATTTAATAAAGCAGTTAAACCAACTCTTTCCCATTCTTATTTATAGGTCATCCCCTTCAGACACTCAACACTTACCTACTTCACTGAGAGTTCCATTTCAACTCCCTCCTATATCTTTACCCACCCCACCAACCAAGGATACGTTTCTGCTCCCTCCATTTTTTACTTACGAAATCGCTATAAAACCCGACGCAAGGCCAGAAATAATTAAGATTCTTAAGAAGAATTCATTTAGTAGTTTTCCATGGCTTGTGGGTGTTCTTCAACTGTGATGGCGGAGAAGATATCTTGGTACTGTGCTCTGTTTGTGGCAGTGATGCTGGTGTTGAGCTGCTGCGAGTCATCGGGAACAAGCGAGTTCGGTATGGAGGTGATAGAGGAGAATATGATGAAGAAGGGGTGTGATGAGATATATGTGGTTCGTGAGGGAGAGACACTTCAGACCATAAGTGAGAAGTGTGGGGATCCTTATATTGTGGAAGAGAATCCTCACATTCATGACCCAGATGATGTTTTCCCAGGATTAGTCATCAAGATTAGTCCTTTCAGCAATCGGTGAGATAGCAGAGCAGTAATGTTAATTACGTGAAGCTGTACGAGGTAAATATGGTTGTACTTGCGAAGTACTAGGTTGGATTACTTTTTCAGTTGCAGATGGTTGATGTGAAGTGGATCAGTTGAGCTGCCAGAATTGAGTTTCCTTATAGAGCAATATATTTACAACCCATTTCTCTCGTGTAACATATGAATACGAGGTGTGTAATTGCAGCACTTAGTACTATTATATGCAGTGCGTAGATTTGTTTAGGTTCTTAGTTTTTCACGTTTGGATGTCTCTGTGTCGCTCAAGGCACTTAGAAACCTGCTGATGAACTGCCTGTGTTTTGCGGTGTCAAGGCCCTTGTTAATCCCCTTATACCGCGAAATGGTCCTTTTGAACTCTTTCAAGTTTTATAATTTGTAACGTGCGTATGCTAATAGAATCACTTTTTGTGCATGTTTTTTGGATAGGAACTAAAGATAAAATAGAAGAGCAAAGTACCAAAAAACGAAGTAAAAAAAACACAGCACAAACAAGGGGATAAGACAAAAGAAAACTGAAGAACAGACCAAATATTATGTTTTAATAATAAATAATAATTCCTTAGTGGGCAACTAATCTTCACAATGGTCATATATCGTTTATATAAATATGCGTAAAATTTAGTTGTGGTCGACCATGCTTTCATTATTGAGTTGAATTGCGCTTGCTCTAGGCTTTCATATGAAGCGCATCTGCTGCTATAATATTTGTCTGATATATCCTCAGTACTTCACTATATAAAATTTAGTGAAATATTTATGAATTACTTATAAAAATATTTATGTATCTAATTCGTTCATCCGAGTAGCATATTTAACTTTAAATTTCCAAAGTATAAGTTGATATTTTTAATTGAAGGTGATTTAGGTTAAAAAAAATTGAGATTTATCCAACTTGAAATTACAATCATTTTGGTCTAATAAGAAGAACGAGTTTCGGATACGCTCGTATGCCTATGCGTCCGCGTGGAAATGGAAGGGAGAAAACCATGTTTGTGTAATGTACTAAGAAAAAATTTATAACGAGAATAATTAAAGTAGGTAGGAGTTGTGGCAAGAAAAGAAAAACCACATAAGTGGTTGGGAGTTGAAACACGAAACTTGAAATTAATTCCTGAAAATGTTGACTTGAATCTCATACATCAGTTTTACGAAATAATTATACATAGATTGCAGTTCAAGAGCCACGTCTATTCGTAACCAGTCATAATGTTCAAGAAAACAGACATCCCATCTTCTATTCTTACTTTGTTGTTGTGTACTCTAATTTATCATATTAATATTAATCATTTTGTCTTTTTTTTTAAAACAAAAAATCCAGTATTCTACGTAATAAATGTCTGTTTGTTTTTTGTTCGACCTTGCTCAAGCACCCCCTCTTGATGAAAAAACAAGATTAAGAATTTGGTATAAGGACCAAATGTTAAGTACATAATTTGGAATCAGGATGCTAATTTGTTAAATGTTTAATAAGGACCGGATTCTTTAAATAATCAAACTTAAAACGTGAATTTAAAATTTAAAATGCAATGGAATCCACACCAACAAATAACGGAAGACATTGTGACCCGTGACACTTTCTTTTTAATTCAAATGTTTTATTAGTTTAAAGTATAATGAAACCCATGTCAACACAATTTGAAATCTGCAAGAACGTGTTCTCTATTTTATAAGTAATAATCTTTCTTATTTTGCAAACATTATTCCTTATTTTTCATATGACTTCTACTCTACTAGAAAATTCTAGACACTTGTCTCCATGAAAAAAAATCCAAGAGTCCTCTTAATTTCTCGTTTTACAGTTGATCTTTAATTTCTTGTTATTCGAACATTCTTCTTTATTTTCCGTGTTTTTCACATATTCAATATATTTTGCAAAGCTCTAGAAATTGAGTGCAATTGTTTGAATATTACTACCCTCGATCCTAACTATAAAGCAAAATTAACTTATAATTTTAGAGAGCTTTTAAAAAGTGATAGTTGATATTTATAATTTTATTAAAAAAAATGTGTGACCCTTCAATTTTACTTTTTATTGAATACTAGAAGAATTAAATATATACTGACTGTTATAAAACTAGCAATAAGATTAGAAAGAGAGAAAAGATGGAGACAAGAAAATGAGAGTAGTATATATTCTATTCTTTTTTCTTTCTTTACAATACAAATGGAATGCCCTATTTATAGGCATAGAAGTTGAAGATGAAGAGTCTAGTAATTAATGGAGAATAATGAAGAGTCTAGTAATTAATGAAGGAGTAATGAAGAGTTTAGTAATTAATGAGGAATAATGAAAAGTCTAGTAATTAATGAAGGAATAATGATCTAGGGAATTTGAAGAGGTGGAGGGAGATGGAGATGGACATCTATATTCTAATATTCATAACACTCCCCCTTAGATGTCCATTCTTTTAATAATGTGCCTCATTAAAAAACTTTAACTAGGAAAAACCCTGTGGGATAAAAACCTAGTAAAAGAAAAAGAGTACACAATTAATTGATACACTTACAGAGCTGCCTCATTAAAAACCTTGCTAGGAAAACCCAGTGGGACAAAACTTCAGACAAGGGAAAAAGAGTACAGCGTGTATCGACTCCCCCTTTTTGTAACATCAATTGATATCTCTGAATCTGCGAAGTCCGATATCATGTATGAGCTTCTCAAATATTGTTGCTGGAAGTGACTTGGTGAACAAATCTGCTAGATTTTCTTTAGACCAGATTTGCTGGATATTAATCTCACAATTCTTTTGAAGATCATGTGTGAAAAAGAATTTTGGAGAAATATGTTTTGTTCTGTCTCCTTTGATGTACCCTTCTTTTAGTTGGGTAATACATGCAGCATTATCTTCATATAGAACTGTTGGGATATTTTACTAGATGACGGTCCACAAGTAGTACGTATATGATGTATTATCAATCTTAACCATACACATTCTCGACTTGCTTCATGTATCGCTATTATTTCTGCATGATTAGATGATGTGGCTGATATGGTTTATTTCATTGATCGCCATGAAATAGCTGTACCATTACATATAAACAAATAGCCTGTTTGCGATCTACCAACATGTGGATCAGACTGAAATCCAGCATCAGCATATCCGACAAAGTCAGTCTTATGTTCATTTGAATAAAATAATCTCATATCCATAGTACCATTCAAGTAACGAAGAATGTGCTTAACCCCATTCCAATGTCTTCGTGTTGGTGAAGAACTATATCTTGCTAATAAGTTAACAGCAAATGATATATCTGGTCGTGCGTGACTAGCAAGATACATAAGTGCACCAATTGCACTAAGATAAGGCACTTCTGGGCCAAATAGTTCTTCATCACCTTCTTGAGATCTAAAGGGATCTTTATCTTTCTCCAGAGATCTTACAATCATCGGAGTGCATAATGGATGTGATTTATCCATATAAAAATGTTTTAAGACTTTTCTCGTGTAAGTTTCTTGACACACGAAGATCCCATTTTTCAGATGTTCAATTTGTAGTCCAAGGAAAAATTTTGTTCTTCCCAGGTCCTTCATTTCAAACTCTTTCTTTAAGCAATTCACCGCTTTGGAAATCTCTTCAGGAGTTCCAATGATATTTATGTCATCGACATAAATAGCAATTATAGCAAATTCATTTCCAGATCTTTTTATAAAAATACATGGACATATCTGATCATTCTTATATCCTTCTTTCAATATATATTCACTAAGTCGATTATACCATATGCGCCCTGATTGCTTCAATCCATATAAAGACTTATTTAACTTAATTGAGTACCGTTCTCGAGAACTTGAATTATATACTTTTGGTAACTCAAATCCATCAGGGAGACTCATATAAATGTCATTGTCAAGTGAGCCATACAAATAGGCTGTAACAACATCCATTAGACGTAAATCGAGGCCTTCTTTTACTGCCAGACTAATTAGATATCGAAAAGTAGTTGCATCCACCACTGGTGAGTATGTTTCTATAAAATCAATACCAGGTCTTTGTGTAAATCAACAAGTCGTGCTTTATATCTTACTACTTCACCATTTTCATTTCGTTTTCTAACAAAAACCCATTTATATCCAACTGGTTTTACATCTTCAGGTGTAAGAACCACAGGGCAAAAAACTTTTCGTTTTTCTAACGATTTTAATTCAGCCTCAATTGCGTCTTTCCATTTTGACCAATCATCTCTTTGTTTGCATTCGCTAATAGATCTTGGTTCATGATCCTCATCATCATTTATTACATCAAGCGCTACATTATATGCAAAAATATCGTCAACGTTGACTTTATCTCGATCCCATCGTATTCTATTGACAACATAATTTATTGAGATCTCATTATTTTCATATATTTCAGGTACCTGAATGTCTCTCGAAATTGAGACATTAGTGTTGTCAAATGACTCTTCTGGAGTCACTAAATTTTGTTGAATATCCTCGACCTGGCCATCTATATTTATAGCTCCTTTTCTTTTTCGAGGATTTTTATCTTTGAAACCGATGGGCTTGCCACGCTTCAAGCGTGCTTTTGATCTATTAGATTGTCCAATAGGGACATCAATTCTGATAGGAGCATTCGCAGCTGGAACATGTGACTTAGTCACTTTCTTGTGGTCAGTGAATGCGTCTAGCAATTGATTAGCTAAACTCTGTAAATGAATTATCTTTTGAACTTCTAGCTCACATTGTTTTGTACGAGGATCAAGATGAGATAATGATAATTCATTCCAACTAACTTTATTTTCCAGCTGTTTATTTTTTCCCCCTAATGTTGGAAAATTTGATTCGTCAAAATGACAATCAGCAAATCGAGCCGTAAATAAATCTCCTGTTGTTGGCTCTAAATATTTTATTATAGAAGGAGATTCATATCCAACATATATTCCCATCCTTCTTTGAGGACCCATTTTAGTACGTTGTGGTGGAGCAATCGGAACATATACCGCACATTCAAAAGTCCTTAGATGGGAAATATTTGGTTCCTGACCAAAAACCATTTGTAAAGGAGAGACTTTAAGATAACTAGTTGGCCTGATACGAATTAACATCGCTGCATGTAAAATTGCATGTCCCCAAGTAGATATTGGGAGATTTGATTTCATAAGCAATGGTCTTGCAATCAACTGCAAACGTTTAATTAATGATTCTGCAAGACCATTTTGTGTATGAACATGTGCTACAAGATGTTCAACATCGATTCCCAGAGACATACAATACTCATTGAAAGCTTGTGAAGTAAATTCACCAGCATTATCTAGACGTATTTTCTTAATAGGATAATCTAAAAAATGTACTCTCAATCTAATTAGTTGAGCAAGTAATCTCGTAAACGCCAGGTTACGAGAAGATAATAAGCAAACATGTGACCATTTTGTTGATGCATCAATTAGAACCATAAAATATCTAAATAGTCCACATGGTGGGTGTATCAGCCCACAAATATCTCCCTGTATATGTTCTAGAAAAGTGAGAGACTCACTTTTTATTTTTATCGATGAAGGTCTAATAATTAGTTTCCCTTCAGAACATGCAGCACATGAGAAAATATGAAATTGTGGAATTGATTCTCTTCTCAACGAATGTCCACATGAATTCTCAATCATTTTTCGCATCATTATTGTCCCAGGATGGCCTAACTGGTCATGCCAAATATTAAATTTATTCTCACTTGCAAACTTCTGGTTTGCAATAGCATGTGTTTCAATTGTACTAATAAATGTGTAGTACATTCCAGAAGAAAGAGCAGGGAACTTTTTCAGTGTGCATTTTTTACCAGAAATCATATCTGTGATAACGAGATATTCCTGGTTTTCTCTATTTGTTGTTTCAATATGGTATCCATTTCTGCGGATATCCTTGAAACTCAACAAATTCCTGTTAGATTTGGAGGAATAAAATGCACTAGCAATGTATAATTGTGTTCCTCCAAGTAACAATATATTTGCTCTTCCAAACCCCTTAATCATCTTTATACTTCCAAAACAATATATAAGAAAATAACACATATGACTATAATAAAAATATATTAGTAAATATAATCATAAAAGAAAATAACTTCATTATAGCAAAAAGAAAACACACATAATCATAAAAGTTTAGCTTATTTTTTGGACACTCCCATCACCAATTAGGTGATCAATTCTTTCGTTAGGATCGGCAAAGAAATCAGCAATATCTAAATGAGTCACATCCATGTTGCCATAATCAGAATCGCTTTCTTCCCCAACAAAATTTGTTTCTATCTTTGGCTCTTTGCCTTTATTTTTATTTTTTCCCTTTAAGCGATTCTTGGTATAATTCAACCAAATGTCTTGGTGTACGACAAGTACGAACCCAATGACCTTTTCCACCATAAGGATGACATGAATTTTCAATATAATTATCATTCCCACTAGTTTCCTTTTTGTGGTTATCATCATTGTTTGCCCACCTTGAGTGGGAATCACGACCACGACCACATTGACCACGGCCTCGTATATAGCTACGGCCGCGTCCACGTCCACGTCCATATCCCCGACCACGAGATGATTCATTTGTTACTACATTCACTTCTGGGAATGCAGTAGAGCCAGTTGGACGGGATTCATGATTCCTCATTAAAAGCTCATTATTTTGTTCAACCACCAAAACGCAAGAAATTAGTTCAGAATACTTTTTGAAACCTTTTTCACGATATTATTATTGCAAGAGCACATTGGATGCATGAAATGTGGAGAATGTTCTTTCTAACATGTCATCATCAGTAATTTTCTCTCCACATAGTTTCAGTTGAGAACTAATTCTAAATAGTGCAGAATTATAAAATAATCGAGATAATTCTTTCCAATAATGTCAAGAGCCACAAACTCAAGTTTTATAAGATTCGACATGATGATACTATCATAAAATGTAATAAAAGTTGAATGGAAAGAATCTTACAAATTATTCCCAAAACATAATTATTAAGCCACAAACCAAAAGTTTAGAAGAAGCTTTTCATTAAGATTCATATTCAAATAGTCTTAAGAAAATAGCCAATAAAACTAATCAAGGGTCACAACAGTAATGTAAGGTTCCCACTACATGCAATTTTTTAAGAATGCAATCAGAAAATTTGAGATTCATGAGCATGAAGCTCAAGCAAATGTCCATGTTTACTGATCAAAGAGGAAGTGCAAACTGCCTTCATATTTAGCCATTGATCATATGTGCAACATCGCAAGAAGAATTTTCATCGATAAACAAATCATTATAGGCACAAAATTGACTATACTGAGTAAAATATGGAAACTATAATTCAACAAGAAAGTAATATAAAAGCTCACCTTGTGATGATAGATTTTACAATAATATCAGTTGGCTATAGTAGTCGTGCTGATAACGTGTTATAAAACTAGCAATAAGATTAGAAAGAGAGAAAAGATGGAGACAAGAAAATGAGAGTAGTATATATTCTATTCTTTCTTCTTTCTTTACAATACAAATGGAATGCCCTATTTATAAGCATAGAAGTTGAAGATGAAGAGTCTAGTAATTAATGGGGAATAATGAAGAGTCTAGTAATTAATGAAGGAGTAATGAAGAGTCTAGTAATTAATGAGGAATAATGAAAAGTCTAGTAATTAATGAAGGAATAATGACCTAGGGAATTTGAAGAGGTGGAGGGAGATGGAGATGGACATCTATATTCTAATATTCATAACACTGACAACTTGTTACAATTAATGAAGGAAGGGTAAAATTGAAAAGAAATTTTTATGGCCACGTAATCATCTATCATTAATTTTATTCTTATAATACCTTATTCAATTAAAAATAAATTTTAATCAATATAATTTAATACTTTCAATTTATTTATCTATAAGTTACAATCAATAATTAGTCATTTTATTATAATCTTTAAAATATTGTGAGTTTATGATTGTAATTAATCAATAATTCTATTTACTGATTATATGATATTTTAAATTTTTAATAATTATAATAACTCATAATAATAATAAATTATTTTAATATTTAAAAGATTTTAAACATATAGTTGAAATTATTTTATCCGTGTTAAGTATGATTTTATCCTATATCTAGAATAAGTATATATGATTTTAAAACTTTGCCTTATAATCAGAGCCATGAGGGGCATCATTCTAATTCACTGTGTTTCATATTATATTCCATGCCTATGTTATTAACTTACTGTGTTTTAATTTGATGATTGTAAGCTGTAACATAATCCCTCATCCAATTTCCATACCAATCAAAATGGGCATAACAGAGGAATATGAAATAAAAGGGAAAAACATTGTTTATTACTTTCTTGGGTGAAGCATTCCTCGCAAAGTCGCAATTTATTCCCCTCCCCCTTCTTTCCGGCACGATTCCTCACAATTTACTTATTTAGATAACATTTCGGGTCTCTGTCGTCTTCTTCTCATTGGCGCTATAAATTCAGGAAATTTCTGATTCCTCACTCTAGCGACTCCTCCTTTCCCTTCTCCTCAAAGCCGTTTTCTCCTTACTCCTCAAAAGCCTTCCCAACACTACTCGCTTCCGCCATGGCCTCCCCCCACAACCTCCCATGTTCTCTCCTCTCTCTCTTCCTTATCCTACTTCTCTCAGGTCTATACCCACTTTTTTAGCTTCATAGTTTTCTCCACCAATCCAAACTTCATAGTTTTCAACCTTAATCTGTGTTTCTGACAATATTGTTATTGCAGAACTATGGATTATGCAACTCGAGGCTCGTCTCCATGCTCGCCACCCTAAACTGTTCGTATTTGGCGACTCTTACGCGGATACAGGAAACATCCGAAGAGGACTGTCTAAGGTCTGGAAACAGCCTTATGGAACTACCTTCCCAGGCAAACCCGCCGGCCGATTCTCCGACGGAAGAGTCCTCACCGATTATATCGGTATGTGTGGGCGTGCTTTTTTCGTTTCTCCATGCTTCATCTTTCACTTTCTATCTGACGCGGTTATTGTCTCTCTCTTTTTGACAGAAAAACTATTCATTACTCGACTGATTCAACTTTTCCTTTTTAGCTTTTGCATGCTGCTTCATAATCGTGTCCCATTTGTATTCTTATCTACACCATCACTCTTTTCCACTTAGAATTATTTGTTCAACAATCAACAGTATGAGTATGGTGTGGCCTTCACTTTCTTATGAGTGACAGCATGCTTTGCCCACTTTTCTCTTTGTTGATATCATTAATCATTGCTTTCAGCGCTGTCTATATATATGCTTCTTTAGTACTCACTGGCCACTGCTACACATTTCGTGCTCCAAGAAATTGCCCTATTAATCATCACAAAGGGGTTAATTCTCCATATATATCATCTCGCTTACTATTCCATTAACACGCTGTAAGGCGTGCATCATGGAATTCTAATGTAGCTTTGGTATAATTTTATTTTAGGAAAATGCCAATAAAGTCTCTAAAAATTGAATTTATAATAACTAGATTAATAATTCCCGACAAAATTTACTGAAAAATAAGTTGAAAACATCAATAATTGTCAATAAAACATTTTAATGGTTTCGTACGCATGCTGTTTTTCCAGTAAAAGTTATCAAACGCGGTTCTCCTTTACGGTGTTGAATCAATCATTACAATGTCAGACAAAGAAATGGAATAATCTATTCCTCAAATTAACCAATATCAATCAGATGATCTTATGTAATTTGCTCATGATAATTGGTGCAGCCAAGTATGTGAAAGTGAAGTCGCCGTTGCCTTACGGAATGCTAAAAGAACATCCTCATCATGTCAAACATGGGATAAACTTTGCTTTTGGTGGAACTGGTGTTTTCAATACCTTAGTTCCAGGGCCAAACATGACTACCCAGATCGATCAATTTGAAAGCCTCATCAATGACAACGTATTCAACAAATCCGACCTTGCTAACTCAGTCGCCCTCGTCTCCGTCGCCGGCAACGATTACAGCAACTTCTTGGCCACCAACGGCTCCATCAATGTAAGTATTATATAAATTACATATTTAAATGTTACAGCTTGATCTTTTCCTTTAGGTTTAGTATCATCCATTATTCAATATATACAGGGCATATCGTCTTTTGTTGGCCTAGTGGTGAATCAGACGGCTCTCAATTTACGACGGATTCATAAGTCGGGAGTGAAGAAAATTGCAGTGACTTCCCTACCACCTCTAGGATGCGTTCCAGAGATCACAGTCTCATCCTCGTACAAAGCTTGCAACAATTCCTACAACTTACTCGTCTTGATTCATAACAGCTACTTACTGGATGCAGTAGAGAAGTTGAATGGAGAAAGAAAGGAGAATTTAAGCTTCGTGATGCTCAACCTTTATGAGAGTTTCTTGTCAGTATTGAACGACACCAAGAAACAAAACAGGAATAGGAAGGAGAAGACGTTTAGGCCATGTTGCGCAGGGGTGAGCAGTGAGTATTCATGTGGGAGTGTAGACGAAAAGCAGGGGAAGAAATATAGGGTTTGTGAGTATCCGAAAACATCTTTCTTCTGGGATACGGTTCACCCCACACAAGCTGGATGGCATGCCGTTTATAACAAACTGCGAAACGCCTCTGATCTTCAACAACTTCGCTACTAAATGTCAACAGAACCAGGGAGACTTTATTCTTGTCTCTTTACTCTTTCTTTGGTTGGAAGGAGTTTTGTGTCAGCCGTAAACTTTAGTCAAAATAGAATGGTGTTTCTTTGTTGGTTTGTGCCGAGAACCAGGGGTGGAAGGTACGTGTGATTTTAGTTGTTATGCTTCTTTTGTACTGAGAACTTTGCTTAATCTGTAAGGTGATATAGTTGGCGACAATTGTGGATCACACGACTAGTTCGCGTTCAGAGATTCCCTGTTCATCAGTCATCGGGATATGGCTTCTCTCGATACGTGGAGCCTGTTTTGCAGGAAAATTTTTATCGCCAACCAAATTTAACGCATACCGTTGCACCGTGTAGCTAAAATATAAACATGATCGTAACGTTGAATTAGCTTGTGACCGGAACAGTCGTAGGTAGTTTAAAAATATTTTATATAATTTTTTTGATAATGTTATAAATTCTAATTAAGAGAGATTATTTTTAATCTAGTTAAATTATTGTATTTTAAAAATGACTAAGCAATTTAAACTAAAAAATAAGTGATAAGAATGGAATAGAATATAAAATAAATAGAAGTCAGATTCTAATCAAATTCTACCAATATTTTTTTTAAAAAAAAATATCGCGTTGTACATGGACATCTGATAAGTAAATATGGACTAGTCTAGTGGGTTTAGTCTTCCGAGTTCCGATATCATCTTCCTTTTTTTTTTTTGTTTAGACCTTTCTGATATTATCCTTTGCATAAAGAATAAAAGAAGCATTTTAGAAATAATAATAATAATAGCGTAATGTTGCAAGTCCTTAATTGGTTTTAAAGGTTGCACCTTTATTGTGGAATTGATACAATGTTTTGCAATCTTCATGATACTATCTCCCCCCGTAATCACAACAGGAATATTGGCAATTAAGAAGGGTTCTTTGAACCATGGAAAAATCCACGGTTTGATATCATGGTCATCATGACCACGTTGACCAGAGCTATTTATTCACTTTCCCTATATTAATAATAAACACGGATCTCAAATCAGTTCCCACCATAAAGATCCCTTTCTCCCCTGCCGATATCCATTACAATCTTAAAGATCCCTTTCATTTACAGAAGTGGCCTCAAACTCCAATTCTGCAGCTGCCCCTCGTCTTCCTCCGTCATGGTCTCACTCAACTACCGCTCGTTCCTCCTCTCTCTTCTCCTTATTATCTTCATCTCCGTCTCAGGTACCCACACGGTCTTCCCTCTTGCATGGCCGATTTCTTTAACTATTTTCGTATTTTTTGATGATCGATTTTAATCACATATCTACATGAGCTCAGGTCATTTAATTTTTTTTCTTGTATCATTTAATCACAATCAGTTGCACAGAATAATAAGCATGAGACACACCACATGCATCACTTTCGCCCAACTTGTCTATTCGTTTTCGGGGATTCGTATGCCGATACCGGCAACAGCAGGAAAGGGATATCAAGTGCCTGGAAAGCCCCCTACGGAACAACCTTCCCGGCCAAACCCGCGGGTCGCTTCTCCGACGGCCGAGTCCTGACCGACTTCGTTGGTACCTACTTGACGTGAATAATATAATGTCTCTGTTTTACACTTGTTCCATTATATATATATATATATATTTATATATAGATGGAACGAAATAATTAAAGGAGATAAATATGGGAAAACGCAGCTAGGTACTTGGGGATGAAGTCGCCGGAACCCTACAGAATGAGGAAGATGATGAAGGCCGAGAATATTAAGAAAGGAATGAACTTTGCTTTTGGGGGTGCGGGAGTGTTCGACACAGATATTGGGATTCCAAATGTTTCCACTCAGATTGATTATTTGGAGCAGCTAATCAAACATAAAGTGTACACCAGCGCCGACCTCATCAACTCGATGGCCCTCGTCTCCGTCGCTGGAAATGATTACGCCCATTACATGGCCACTAACGGTTCCTTTCAGGTATTTATCCCTTCTCTCTACGGCTTTCAATCGTACATGAGATAAGGATTACCTCATCTCACAAATCCGAATGCATAAAATAAAATACCCATCCAAAATTAGCTAAATAAATAAAATATCTATTTAATTTTTTAAAATATTTTGTAGTTGTTAGTTGAGTTGAGAAATAGTTACTCGTTAATTAAAGAAAAAATAAAAATTCAAATTTCGGGATACTTATTTAAAAAAAAAAAGAGGTAAACAAATTTGTCATGAGGGATTACACGGTACACCCTTCCTAACTCGGGAAAAAGTAGTTTTGTCCTTTCTCACGGCACCATGCGACATTTTCATATGGCATATTCCACTATGGGGCTATATATTTTCTTTCTATATATATATCTTCACATGTAATCTCCGGCCATTTGATTGTCGGTTTGGTTTTAACGGCTCTACATTTATTTTCCTACCAATTAAATGCTTTTGCAAATAAGATTGTAACGCTTCTTTTACGGGGGTAATTACAAATGGGTAATATATATTTTCTTTGACATTGTAATAAATTTTTTTTTACGATTCAATTCAATTCAATGAATGGATGAAGGTGTATAGGAGATTGTAGGTTTAACCCTCTAGGCGTGATTTGTGCATGAATTTCTGTATGTGGAGTAAAGGTGGTTTAAAAAAATATTATAGAAAGAAATTGTTGAGAGAATTTGTTTATCAATCTGTTTGGCCTGGATATTTAAGAAATATTAGCATGTATCATATATGCACTTTTTTTAAAATTTATTTAAGAAATATTTTTATACGGTCATTAAATAAATGACGTCTAAATTATGAACTAGATTAAATAAATGAATTCTAAATTATGAACTATGACTAATCAAGCATTATTATGTTCTCTATAAAACTTAGTGCGTTCACTTTAAGATGACTAAAATTGCTGGAATAATTGTCAAAGGCTTTAGTTTTTTTTTTTTGACGAACCAAAAAAATAACATTGGGTTTAGTTGGGTTAGGCTCTTATCCAGAATGACGTCTGAATTTGGGCCCGATATCACTGGCCACTTGTCTAATTGGATCGCGTGGAAATCCTGTGCATTCCTTTTTTTTATTTAATGAGTATGCGCTCGAGCCACTTTGGATTGGACATAGAAGACTAATCCACTTTGAATTCCACTTCTGCCTGCAATTGAACTTCGCAGGATTCGAACAGATCTCTTAACATGTCAACCAACCAACTTGCTTCTTCTGAATTTAGGTTTGGTTCTATGTCATTGTCATGTTATAAATTTTAAGGGCCGAAGAACAACAGAAGAGTCTACAACTATATTAACCCAAAATCCCCACGACTTGACCAATGACCAGATCTTTTAAATTAAATAATTTCAAGAGAAGCAAGGTGAGAGGAAAATGAGAGCGGAGACGGATATAGATTATGCGTTTCTCACTGATCACTTGAGTTCATCATCTTCTTTTTGTTTCAACTTTCAATATGGCGAAGACATGCGACGCTGCTCTTTGATGTTACTGACGAGAGATTGTGATACGATGATTCACTTGAACGTCAGGCTTTGCCGTGGTTCATTGCGTCAGTAGTGAATGAGACGTGTTTGAATCTGAAGCGCATGCATGCTGCGTTGGGAGTGAAGAGAATCGTGGTGACAGCTCTGCAGCCATTGGGTTGCCTTCCCCTCGTCACAGATTTATTCTCACTCAACCACTGTTACGAGGCGTTCAATAACTTTGCAACTCTCCACAATCGCCTCTTGAATCAACGCATTCTTCAACTCAACAGAATTACCCACAAACACAACCACGACCATTCGCCTACCTTCCACGTTCTTGATCTCCATACGAGTTTCACATCAGTATTGAGCCACCCCACTACATATAACATTCACCAGATCTTCGAGCCATGTTGCGTCGGAGTCAACGCTTCGTATTCGTGTGCGAGTGTAGACGACAATAACGTGAAGAGATATGAGGCATGTGATCATCCCAAAACGGCTTTCTTTTGGGATTCGGTTCACCCTTCAGATGCTGGATGGCATGCAGTGTATACTAAGCTCAGGACCATGACGAGTTTTCAACGACTACGAACTAATTAAGCACTAAACATATCATGAGTGTCGGGGAATTCATGTGATAGAGGAACCAATAAGTGGCCGACCTGATTAGCTATTCCATTTGCACCTTAAATGTATCCCTTTAATTTGAAGTTGTTAGCATGTCACATTACGTTGACAGGTATTTAATTTATATGTGCAGCAAAAACTTTACCTATGAGCTCTAGAGCTTGTTAGCTTAACATATTATGTTTTCGCTTTATGTTTCCATCTTTTCCTTTCCCTGGTTGCTTTAATCTGCCCGTGTGCCCTCCTATTATGCGATTATTTCGATTCAATTTTGTATAATCAGATAAACATTGGTGTTTTCCATATATGTTTAAAGTAAAAATTAGAGAGCTTAAGAAATAATGCGTATTATTTCCTTGTTTACTTTTGAAAAAAGAAATTCCTCTTTTTAACAATATATGAAGAAAGAATGCAAATAAGAATGAACCCAGCGGGTTAAACTAGATCGGTTAAACGAGAAATAGTACTTTTTATATAGTTTAGATTTGATTATTATTCTAGAAAGCTCTTTTAAACTACATTAGAATATGAGAGGCAATAATACAAGGCCGTTTTTTAATTGTAAAAAAAATATTATCTAATTTAAAAAAAATATATTATCACCGTAATAATTAGATATCAAATAAATAAAAGTAGTGGACGCAAAAAGGCTTCAGATTAGTCTAGGACTCACTTTAATGATAAAAGAGAACAGAAAAGCACGTAATTAATGTCTTAATTAAAACAGGGATTATCGTCCTAAGTGTAAATGAGAACCGATCATATATAACTTTATATCATCCCTGCATATGAAGGATTGAGGAGTAAACGTATTATATATATATATATATATATACACGCATAAAAAATGTGTCCAATGAGACAAGAGAGTAAGAAGACTCCCGTTCCTCAAGGCTTTGGTGATGAACTAAGAAAAATCCAAATTAAACTTTGACTCTAATTGATGCTGCGGCTCATAATTAGATTAGAATAGCTAATAAAAAAGATATGTTATTACAATTATTACATTATCCAATATATTGATTGAGGTGATATAACTATATATATATATATTTATATTACCACTACGAGGCCATCGAATGTGGTCGATCGACTATGGTCCAATCTCTCTCTCTCTCTCTCTCTCTCTCTCTCAGTTTCCACAGACATCACATTCTTCTTTATCGCACTGATGTCGCGGTGTGGGTACTTTATTGGCACTTTGCAATATTTTCCATATTTCATGTGCACAATCAGTCATATAAGATAATACAAGTATATGGATCACCCAACAGTCATACCAAATAAATTAAATAAAAATAAAACGAGGACCTCAAACACATGTGCCCATTTTTCCCCCTGTGACCCTGACACTGACACCTCCACTGCCCATTTGCATAATTTCTTGTCGAATCTTTAGCTTCGTTGGCTCATATTTTACTCTCTCTTTCAGTACAATTTGCATAACATACTATAAATTTAGAACATAGAATTGGAAAAAGATATTTATGTTTATTTGTTACCCTAAACTTTGAGAAACGTGTCTGTCTCTTCACACGTGCTGTTATATGTCTCCCTCCTATCGCATACCCTCAGCAGCCTTACCATATTTTGTTCGTTTGTTTGTTTTTTTACGAATATTTAAATTCACATGTTTTTAAATTTCAAAGTATTCATAAATAACTTTCAGATTCTAAAATGTACGCAAATAATAATTAACTTTGACTATTCTCAGATATATTATTTTATGCCCGGAAAATTTTATTTCAGTCTCTTGTAAGTAACCCTTTATAAATTTATTTTATTAAATCTGTCCCTCGTAAAAACAACCCTCTTTGATGAAGACTTTTGTGCTGACTCGCATTTTCATGTTCATCTCTCGTAGATGAATCTGGCCCCTCAAACAAGAGAATCATCATAACAATTTACTATAAATAAAGTTGACACGTGTGATGGCACAATATAATTAGTAAGTATCATTATCGAGAGGAAATTAAATAGGAGGGAGGGAGGGGTATAAAAGACCAAAGATAGATACATATTAAACAAGAAAGTAGGGAATGCATGATTGGAGCCTAAATTAACGTCCTTGTAAATATTAAATAAAAACATAAAAGCATGGGGAATGCCATATAGCGTATTAATTATCCTTTTCGGCCACGCAGTAAACTGATTTTTGTCATGTCACTTTGGCTGATCATATAAAGAAAGAAGGAGGAAAAGTAGAAGTCATGGATCTTGATTTAACACCTGGAACGGTGACCAGAAGTGTTTTACTTTTGAAAATAAATAATTTTATTTCCCTTTTTGAAATCAAGTTTTTGGAATAAAGTGGGCCCTTTAATATATACGGTAGCAATAACTTTGTCTACTTAATTCGATCGTTTCAACTAATGAAGAGACGAGATAAATGATTATTTAATTTATGTTTAATATTTAGGGAGTATTATTTTATTATGATTTCAGTCGCGATGTTTAAAAAAGTATCACAATTTTTTAGTACCTAAATTTACGCCTGAGCGTAATTGACGGTTCACTATTTCTGATATTAGTATCGTCTAGAAAAAAATAAAATTTTATTTTACTTTTAAATTTTGAATGAGCTAAATCTTTTTTTAAAAATATCATATTAAAAAAAAAATGGGTCGTATACACAAGGAGAAATTCTTGTGTGCAACCAGGGCACCACTTCACTCACTTGCGTGCGCTGGCTAATAGAAATGCTCCAACTCAAAATTTTAATCAATATGTTAGCCAACTATTCTCCATTATTTTATTGTTTTAAAACTTAAAAATGCCTAGGGTTTTATAAATTACCAGGCTACCCCTCTCTCTCATTCTCTCTCCCTTCCCTCTTGATTCGGCCTGAGACTTCCTCGCTCTCTCCGTCGACGGCCTTTCTTCGAGAACCACCGTTGAAGCAGTTCTCAGTCTCTCCCCATTTTGTTCTCAGGTGTTGACGACTGTGGTATATGGGTTAAAAACGTAACAGAGAAGGAAGCACCGTCGAAGCCTGTTACATCCTTCGTCTCTCCTCGTTTTCTTCTCTAATGTCGATGACGGTGGCAAAAATGTTAGCAAGACCGGACAAAAAAGTATGGCTCTCACTTTCTTCTCATTCTTACTCTTTTAGCCTGTAAGGAGATCAAGTCAGAATTAGCAAATAAGAAGAGGTTCAATCTTTCGGGTATAAAGTATCTTGATCTGCATCAAAACCACATGAAAAACTCAACGAATATGATAATTTCTGGGGCTATTCAGCAAAATCGTACGATATTTTCTCAATTTTTTATATTGAAGCAGGTGTATAAAATTTGTTGAAAATTATTGAATTGGGTAGCTTAAATATGTTTTTTTAACAACTAACAAGATCTCTAAGCGATAATTTCTCTTTGAAGTATAGAGATTATTAAATTTTATTTTTTTAAATAAAATATTTTTTAATACACATAGCCTAACTTAGATATAGATATCATATTTAAAGAATCTAAATATTTAATAATATTTAAGTCTGTTAAACAACAATGATAGCTAAATGGCCAAGAACCATGGATCTTTTTGCTCGATTTGATAAGAATAATTTATTAGATTCATTAATATTAAATAAAAAATAATTGCTGTTAATTTGTAAAACGATTTTCCCCCTTTCATGGGCATCTACCCAAACCGTACGTGTAGCTAATTGGCATTGTAGAAAGAAGTTTCCCTCCATTCCTCCTGAGCACAGAATAGTGATTTATAAGAGAACCCAAAAAAAAAAAACATTTTTATGTTTAATCTCTCCACCACAGCGATCGTGTTTGAGGTTGAGGTGGTGCTTCGATGCTGGTACCTGAAGAAAGAAGCCATTATGAGGTAAGGAAGAGAGGAGGGGGAGAGAGAAAGAAATGAAGGAGGGTAGCCTGGTAATTTAACAAACCCTGGAATAGATTAATGGAGAATAATTGGCTGATACATATAGATTAGTGGAGAATAAAATTTCTATTGGCCAATGCATAAGTGAGGGTTGCACACAAGAATTTCTTATATAGGTTACTTCAAAATGCCCAGGGAAGCGGGCAGCCCGCCACAACTCACTAGTTAGGAGGAAAGAGTTGTGCAGAAAACAAAATGCCAGCTCTAACCTGCCTTGTTTTGGTGGCGGGTGCCTTTTTTTTTTTTAATATTTTAAAAAAATTATTTATAAACTTTTAAAATATTAACAAAAAATTATAATGTTATATTAATATAATAAAAAAATTATTAATGCTATACTCTTAAAAATTCTTATATTTTTATAAAAAAATCTTAAATTTTATAACTATAAATCTAAATAAATATTAATATAATAGTAATTAATTATAATATATAAGTAACCATCTTTACTATTATTCGATAATAGGAGTATTCAAAGTAGTATTTGAATAAAATAAATAATAATATTAATAATTAAAAAAATATAAAAAATTGTGAGCTCGTAGGCTAGGCTGGAAGGAGCTGGTTGCACTGACAAAATATCAACTCGAGCCTGACCCTTCATCTGTTTTATCAACTCTACTCAACACATCAATCAGAATCGCAAACTACTTAATATTCATTGAATTAAGAGGTTGAAATGGCATTATTGGGGGGATGGAGAGAGGAGGTGAAATGTTGGCCACACCAGAAAAGGTTGATGCGCTTGCGAGAATTGAAAAGATGGATTTAATATATATTGTGGCACAAATTGAAACAGCGGGGCCAAACCCAGAATGAGATATACTTGGAAGATGATGATGATGAAGATGGCCGTAATATTCCTCCTCCGTTTTCTGTAAATCATTCACCAGTTTCAATTCTCTGGTTTTACTGAGTCGTCACGATGATGGTGATCATTTTTACAGCATTGATAATATAAGATATACAAGGGCCTACCAACTGGGATCGTGATTCGCTCCATTATTTCTTTCATTTCAAATTCTTTAATTAATCCCCTCGTTCATATATATACAATGCCACGTCCCACACCGGCCCCCCTCTGCATGTGGCGTCACTCTCCCCGTTTAACGATAAAATCATCTTTGATTTTGCCTTCATCACTCATGACGACTTGTGTCCCACCCCAACAATCTCACCTTAATCCTTCATTAGCTACTCTCTAACAAGTCTCAACTCAAATTTCATCTTACGCCTATTCTCTCGGTTTGGATTTTCATATCGTTATACTCTTTTATTCTTAATATATAACATATTTAATTAATTCAATTAGATTAATAAAATTAATGTAATTAATTAATATGATATTTTTTAACATAATCTATTTGTACATGTTTAGTTAGATTAGATTATATGCACTGTAGATATAAGTAAGCTCCTTTATAAGTTGCCCCTTTAGTCCCATTCATTATTATAATATCCATTCTTATGGTTTTTAGTACAATATATATCTTTTATGAAAGATTGATAAAAATTGGAATTCATTTCCCGAAAATGTCTTTTTCTTCGTGGTTTTATTATCTATCTCATTTCAAGTTGATTGAGAGTGACTTAAGACAAAAAAAATACTACCTCCCCTTCATTTTTTTCTATAGAGTTCAGTTAACTAATTTTAAAAATACCTTGACCACCATTTAGTTATGTTTTAATTATACGGACCTCTTATCTATTTAGAAAATATACAAGTTAATTAAATTTGTTAATATCATTAGGAATATCCTTGAAAGATTCCAAAGACATGATTTTTAACTAAATTTATATTAAAATAAATATTATTTACTATTTTATCCCATTCTAATTAATTCCTAAAATTTATAAAAATATATTTTATTTCCTTTTTTCTCTTTTTTGCATTAAAAGTTAAAATTATAAAATTTTACAATAAATTTTATAATATATTAAAAAGTTTGAAAATTCATGAATTAAAATTATTCTTTAGTTGTATAAATTTTTAATTAATTCTTATTATAGATAGGGGGGTTTTGGCAAAATTAAAAGTCAAATTTAACGGTCAACTAACACTTTGGGTAAATAGAAATAGAATCTTAAATATCCAAAAGAGATTAGTATAACATGTATTTTAATTTTAAGTGAGGTCCATATGAGTTTTCAAAATAATAGGAAGGTCCGTATAATTAAGCTAAAATTGAGGGATAGTTAAAATATTTTTCTCTATTTTTTTATATATTCTTTGAATGTTATGATCCATTTTTGAACAAAAAAAATAAAAGAATGGTATGATCAATTTATAAAAGATGCACTTAAAGAAAATATGCCGCCTTGAATGATGCGAGTATTAGGAGACAATAGCGCGGGAAGACTATAAAACCAAAAAAAAAAAAAACTGACATTAGAGGACTACGATTTATCATATTACATTTACAGATAAGGAATGATTAAAAAAAAGTAAATATTTTAAGAATTTTAGAAACTTTATTATAAAAATAAAAAAATAGCTATCAATTTTTTTATAAATTGTGAGAGATTTATAAATGCCGAAATTGATACTTAACTTGAAAGAATTAAAGCGGAAACAACAGCTGTAAATTACTAAATTGTGTTTTTTTTTTAAAATGACAAAAAGCCAAATTCAACCACCTGAAAAATCAACCGATTTAGATACATGCACATGCACGCAACACACGTTTGGCAAATAATCAACATCTATCATCATTATATATTATATTCTTGGATTAGGATTATCAGATACATCGATATAAATAAAAATATATAAAAATTAAAGCTGCGTTATTTGTAAAAGAGAAAGCTCACGTTAAGACGTAGGGCAATAATCTATTCTTGCGATATTTCAAAACGTCTATAAGTCTGGTCTAATTATATTTTTGCCCCATAGTTTTCCTCATAATTGGTCGAGCCCTAGATCACCGCATTATTCACAGCAGATGCGCCCATTCCGCACTTCGGGATGGGCATCAGATCGAACGTGAATGATGGTGGCATCGTGCGGTGAGGCTGAAATGTATCGAACATATTCAAACATAGTTTTTTTTTTATATAAAACATAATACTATTATATATATTTATATAAAAGATGTAGCCCACAAATTAAAACACGTGAGGAAAGTGTATGACGGATGTACTACAGCACACAAGACAATACATCATGGGTGATGCCCCAGAAGAAGATGCCTCTTAAAAACTTTGTTTTCTAGTTATAGTGTACTGTTTCTTCGTGCCCCTGCTATATCCCTCCCCTTCCATCCAATCATTCATCTTTCTTCACTACACTACAACACAACTACATATACTATTATACAGTAATATATATACACTACAACTAATTAACTGTATAATGATAATGATATCGTTCATGTATGAAAACAATCCCTATATATATATAGCCATTACATCCCAGCCAATGGCAATCCTTCTTGTTTCTCTCTTCTCTTCCCTATCCTTCCCTCCTCCTAATTCCTCTGTATTTATCTTTATCCATAATATTATCCATCATTATGGAACTTGCGGCTTCCTTTCAGTATCTCTGTGCTTTCTTTACCTCTTACCTATCTTTTCCCACTACCACCACCACCAGCATCTTCCTTCTTTTCTCCCTCTTGTCTCTCTCCCATTCGTTAATTCCCAGACTCAATGTTTTCTGTAGCTGCGAGACTTGCCAGTCTTATCTCACTTCAAGCTGGACCAAAAACTTCCCTAATCTCTGCGATTGGTTTGCTCACCTTCTTCGAAACTCCCCTAATAAAACCATCCACATCCATGTCCTCGGGAACACGATCACCGCGAACCCAGAAAACGTCGAGTACATGCTCAACACAAAATTTGATAACTTCCCTAAAGGGAAAACTTTTTCCATGATCCTGGGCGATTTCCTAGGTCGAGGTATTTTCAACGTGGACGGAGAACTGTGGAGATTTCAGAAAAAGATGGCCAGCTTGGAGCTTAACAAGTACTCCGTAAAATCCTTCGCTTTTGAGATTGTCAGCTGTGAAATCCAACATCGCCTCATCCCACTCCTGTTTTCAAGCCAAGGCAGCGTTTTGGATTTACAAGATGTTTTTAGAAGATACTCGTTCGATAGTATCTGCCGATTCTCCTTCGGGTTGGACCCTAAGTGCCTAGAGTTGTCTCTACCTATGTCGGAGTTCGCCGATTCCTTTGACCTGGCTTCCAAATTATCAGCCGAGAGAGCGATGACAGTGTACCCTCTCGTATGGAAGATCAAAAGGATGCTCAATCTGGGCAGCGAGAAGAGACTCAAAAAAGCAATCAGAGTGATTAATCTGTTGGCCAAAGAGGTGATAAGGCAAAAGCGAAAAATGGGGTTTTCAGATAAAAAAGATTTGCTATCTCATTTCATGGCCACCGTAAACGATGACACGTACTTGAGGGATATTGTTATAAGCTTCCTATTAGCTGGTCGTGACACGGTGGCTTCAGCACTGACCAGCTTCTTCTGGCTATTGGCCAAACACCCAGAAGTAGAATCAGCGATTCGGCAGGAAGCAGACAAAGTAATCGGACCCCATAAAGAGCTCACAAGCTTCGAACAGTTGAGGCAACTGCACTATTTACAAGCAGCAACGTATGAAAGCATGAGGCTGTACCCTCCGATCCAATTCGATTCCAAGTTCTGCTTAAAAGACGATGTGTTGCCGGATGGAACATCAGTGCAGAGTGGAACTAGGGTTACTTACCACCCATATGCCATGGGTCGGTTGGAGGAAATATGGGGTCCGGATTGCTTTCAATTCAAACCCGAAAGGTGGTTGAGGGATGGGCTCTTTCACCCGGAGAATCCATTCAAGTACCCGGTTTTTCAAGCCGGCCTGAGGATGTGTTTGGGCAAAGAAATGGCCATGGTGGAGCTCAAAAGCGTGGCACTTTCATTGCTTCGACGATTTCAGATCGAGTTGGTGTCGCCTAGTCCCACCCCAAGGTTCTCTCCCGGACTGACGGCAGCTTTCAGATGTGGGCTTCCCGTACTGGTACGTGAAATCCAGCATCATAGTTCATAGTATTTCCATAATTAATCCTCATTCATTCTGACTCTTAAAATAAGAGTTAATTAATTTTTTTAATAAAATAAATAAATTAAATAAATCAGTTAGTTATAATTAATACAAAAACTAATTAACTAATTTAATCGATTAAATAGCATATAATATGAATTTATCTTAAGGGTTAAATTTGTTATAAGTAACTAATTTATTTAAATTCGTTAATCTACTTAAAAAAATCAACTAACTCTTATATTAAAAATTAAATTGAAGAATTTACATAACTATTTCTATAGTTATGTAAATTAAAACTATAGAAACAGGTATATGGTACAATATAGGTTAATTTGCTAGGTAGCTATAGGAGTGTCCCATGAATGAAACAAAATTCTAGCAGAGAAAAGGCCATTGTTTTTGGTGCACCATGTGGGGTGTATTTGATGACTGGTGACGAGGGGAAAGTGACTGGGGGCGATTGTAGTGGCCTTTCACTGGACCCTTGCAGCAGAAGCAGAATGCCTTGTTGTCGGTGGAATCTCTAAGCTAGATTATTCTTAAATTAATATAATGGACTACAAACGTTGTTGGAGCTCTCTGTAGCTGTTGTTTTTTGACTGTGCATGTGCATAATCGTCTTCCTCCTTGGATTGAACAGTTTTGTTTAGTGCGCCACAACAGTTAATTAATGCACATGTTTGTGCTGTATTTAATTTGTAGATCTCAATTAAGAGAGATCAGTGAATAGCCCGTGAAGAACCTTGTATATCTGACTGAACCGTATACCATATATTGTACAGATTATATTTATATATGTTATTTATGTATGTTAAGAATAATTTGCATGTGTGTGCGAATGTTTGAGAGGGGGGGGGGTTATGTAGTCGAGACTTGCTTTTTGACAAATGGTTTTAACTATTCTAACATTTTAATTTCTGTTCTTCTCGACCGGATAGATAGGAAGGCGGAATTTTCAAATTATTATTTATTTGATGACCTTGTTACTGTTGCGGATTTGATGCTATTTTACTTCTGTGCTTTTTGAACGATAATAAAACTTCGAGGATAGGATTCTAAATTTACAGCCTCGGCCACTCCAGACGCATTGGACCCATAAGTTCTAACAAACATGAAACAGACTTGCTTGCATCGTCCTCCCAACTAGGTAATCATCCCACTTAATATACGTGAAAATTATGATATGACAGGCGAGGAAAAAAATGTGGGAATTGATCAAGAATATATAAAACGTTAATTTTGTGGTAATGAGCATGCATGGTTCGATATTGCGAAAATAAAAGCCCTATGTTGATTGTTGATATTATATATATATAAAAAAAAGTACCGTGTTGATCGTATCATCATATGGTTATTATTTGAGGTTGAAAGTATTGGATCATTTTTTTATAATATTAATTTGATCTTATTATTATGTATTATAATTTTAAAATTTATAGTTGCTCCTCTTAATATAAATATTTTTTTAATAAATTAAACTCAATTTAACAGGATTTTATATCACTAAATTAACTGTTAATAGTATTTGATCATGTCACTACTAGAAAATAGGCTTTTTAAAGCCCCATTTTTAAACCGGTCACTGCGGAGACGGTTTTAAAAAAATGACCAGTGGCATTTTTGTAAATAAAATGAAATATTTATACCAGTCATAAAATATGACCGTTGTAAAAAGTAATGACCGCTGTAAAAAGTCATGACCGGTGGCATTTTTGTAAATAAGATGAAATATTTACACCGGTCGTAAAATATGACCGCTGTAAAAAGTCATGACCGGTGGTATTTTTGTAAATAAGATAAAATATTTACACCGGTCGTAAAATAGGATCGCTGTAAAAAGTCATGACCGCTGTAAAAAGTCATGACCGGTGGTATTTTTATAAATAAAATAAAATATTTACACCGGTCGTAAAATAGGACCGCTATAAAAAGTCATGACCTGTGGTATTTTTGTAAATAAGATGAAATATTTAAAAATAGGGCTTTAAAAAGCATATTTTTAAACCATTTTTATCTACAGCTTATAGAATTACATCCGGTGTAGAATGTCTTTGCTATTAAAAATCTAACAAAAAGCGTTAATTTTTTACGATTTCCTATCTTCACAAATCATATCGCCGTCCATAGAGAAAACTAGATAAGGGAGAACACATAGTAACAGGAAGCTCCACCTTCGTAACACACCGTCTAAAGCTAGCCGAAGAAGAAGACCTAGATATGCGATGACCCATACCTGTGCTCGTCGTTCTCTATTGTTGAAGTCAGTCGTTGTAGCCTCTAAAGTTCGCCAAAGAAGAAGACCCAGATCTGCGACGGTGGGTGTCTATTTTTTTGTTCCTTTCTTTCTCGATTTTGTTTAAATATATTTCTGTTCACTTTTAACTGAGTAAGTCGAAGGAATTGTGACGATGTTTCTGTGATATATTTAATTAGGTAACGGCATTTCTAGGTTTTCGTTTTTGTATATATATTTGGGTTTTTGTCTCATTCATTTTTGAGTTATGTTTAAATATATTTTTGTTTGCTTTTGAGCAGGTAACCAAAAGGAATTGTGACGATATTTTTGTGATATCTTCAATTAGGTGACGACGTTTATGGGTTTTCATTTCTGCGCATATATCTAAATTTTTGTTTATTTCGTTTATGGGTTCTCTGGCTTTTTCTTTCTTCTTCTTTTTTGTTCTCTACTTACATTTTACAGTACCTACTCTTCTTCATCACTCTCCTCCTCCTTCAGATTTGTGACAAAAAAAAAATAATTTCGGATCTAGAGTTTTTTTATTCTGATTTTTTTTATTTTGACATTACTTTTTAAACCGGTTGTATGGAATAACAAATTTAAAAAAGCTGATTATTTACACCGGTCATATACAACCGGTGTAGAATATTAAATTTTTTACACGGGCTGTTTCTACACAGGATCAAAGTCCGATGTAGAAGTCTATTTTCAACCGATTTAAAATTTTTTTTTTCTTGCCGTGATGTTAGTTGCACGGTGTACATATGTACTACTCCCTGTGAGTGTGAATTTGCATATAAACGTGCGTGTTGTGTGCGTGTTTCTTTTTCATAAATGAAGAGAATGCTTCTTATGCGGCTAAAAGCTTTTGAACGGGTTCTTGATCAATTGACAATGTTGGTGAATCAGTATTTTGAGGGATTTGTTCTTTTAATTGTTCCCAAATTCTCGTGACAGGGGAGTGGTGGGAGCGTGTGCGTCTAGGGGTCCTTGTTTTCTCTTGTCAGCTGTTGCCAGCCAATGTGCCACGTGAGCCCCACGGGCTTCCTTCTGACGATCCCCCTCTTTTTTTGCTTTTTAAGAAAGACAAAATGATCATTAAAACACGAGAAGGTTACATGGTCTTAAACAGATAGATAAATAAAGTAAAAGCAGATCGGGAAAATAAGTTAAGAACATGAAATGGAACAGTAGACAAGGAGAAAGAGTGATTTCCCCCCCTCTTTTTAAGACCAAACATTGAATTTATAACAGTTAGAGATTTATTTCGAATAAGAATTTCAGTTTAAAAAAATTAAAAATTACATTTTAAATTTAAATGCCTTATTTATTTGTAACTAAGATTAAAATTGTCACCACTAGTTTTTTAGATCTCGTTCTTCTAGACGTGCATGTTATGTGTATATTGCACTGGATCTACGTTAGTTCTATGATATTATTCTTTTACTCCACATGAAGTTGCCTGATATTATTATTAAGTTATAAGAACTTCGTGTTAAGAATCCCCCTGTGTTGTCCACAAAGAGCAAGGGGAACAAGAACATGTTGTTACCAGGCCATTTTTTAACGTGATTCGATTCGTACGTAGGGGCATATCTCCTACAAAATAATATAGTTGCTGGTATATATGTGGACCTTATTAACAGCCCTCCAGGCATTGTGTTTTGCCCCACGTGATCTGCACCCGCATCCAAACACCCACACACATTTTGCTATATTCTTCTTCTTTTTTATAGAATATTTTGATATGTTCTATACCCGTATGTATTCGCGGGACGATAGAATCCGGTAGTCCCATGCTTCCATGTCGTTTTTCTTTATCCAAAAAAAAAAAAAGAGACTGCAGCTCTTAGTTGTCACGTTTGTTTCAAAAAGTTTGTCTTTTAGGCTGATGCCCATACCGATTGAAACATATAAAATAACATAGATTGTAATAAATTTTGATTTGATGTTATTTGACAAAAAATGCTCTTGATTAATGAAGAAATAACGTGTACTCACTTGAAACGCTTTGGCTTATGATATATTTTTAATTGAAGGGTGGAATTATACAGAAAATAATCATACTCGTTGAAATTATAAAATAACAAGTGTTCTAAACAAAAAACTGAACCTATCAAATGACCATATATCTCAAAACAGAGATTATATTCCCTATACCCAAGCATAGTTTAATAATTCCAATAAACAGTACAGAGATATATAATTTGGTCGTGAAATTAGTTTTATTTTTTTAATGACAAAATGTGCACGTGGCTTTACCGTCACAGCATATAATAACATATAAACACGTGTCACGTCCGTTTTTCCTTGGCCGGATCTCTCATTACTTTGAACGATTATTCCATCTAAAATCCTTCTTCCAAGCTAGTATACATGTTTTGAGCGAAGATCTTAATTAAATGAAAACTTATTCATGTAACTCAATATCTTATTATAAAGTTTATTATTTCCATTGTTTATTGAGTACAGTGGATCATTAGTTAATTAATAAGTTAATAAGTTCTGCCAACGCTATTTGAGTATTTGTGCGCATCGTCTGTTTTGGCTGATCAGGGGAGACCAAGTGACGAAAATTTTAGTTTATTCTGATTATGAATATCTAATTTGAATGAGGTATTTGTCACATTGTGGTTGGGACAATATATTAGTAAATTATTTTTAAAGAGAATATAATTTATTATAAAAAATATGTAAAATTATTAAATAATCAAATAATCCCAATGGATTAATGTAATAATCTTAATATATATAAATTATAAGTTATTAGGAATACAATGACAACGTTATGTGATACACAATCACAAGAGAAACATGCGATAACGATTTCATGTAAAATAAATAACAATTTGGAGCAAACAATGATAATTAGAAATCGAATTTATTAGTCTCATATTCTTTTAAATTATTTAATTATTTCATATGAATTTTTAGTAATAAGTTCTTTTAAACAGCCTTTGAATAATTCTTCCTATTTTTCATTATATAAACGTAGTTTGGATTGCCACAGATGGATTATCGATGACGTGGAACTGACGTCATAAATAGTTTCTTCACCGTCAAAATGGATCTCAACTTACGGAGGCCCATTATTCGAAGTCCATTAGGCTACAAACTGAAATGACCTGGCCCAGTTAGCCTCTAAACGAAAATTAAAAATACCAATATAGCCACGTATATACAAATAGACCAATACGTACCGTCTGGTGGTAAGGGTTAAGACATGTCAATTTTTAAAGAGTACGATATTTAGAAAAATATTTTAATTTTTAATTATCTAAATTTATATTTAAAAATAATTAATAATTCATTCTATTTAATATTAATATTAATATGTTTAGAAGATTTTTTTTTCCAATACATTTAAATAGTGATAAATAGTGGTGAGTTCAACCACTCTCAAAAAAAAATAGATCAGTAGGTAACTCTAATTTCACTCTCCTCTGCGCAACGAATCCCTCTTCTTTGCTTGCCTTTTCCCTTTTTGATTTCTTCTCCGCTTTGATTGACATCTTCCGTTCCATGGGTTAACCTCATTTTCCTAACTGGTTTAAACCCCTAAATTATCCAACTTTCAGTGGCTCTGTCCTAGTTTAGGTTCTGCGTATTTTTTTGTGTTCCCCCTTCGCTTCTCTTTCATTCCCTCTAGCCCACATCTCTCTGTTTCCTGGTGTAGGTTCCAATATTAAAATAATTTGCCAGGAAGAAAAATTCCAATAATGATGGAACCAAATGAGGGGTTTCCAGAGCCATCTCTTGCCCAACAATTTGGTTGCAAAAGGAAGAAGTCCTCGAAGAGGAAAGCCCAAAAAGCATTCAATAGGAAGGGTAACTCAGCTGATGTGCAGGCAGAGGATTCAGCAGGAATTCATAATGATAGGAGTGATCCTAGGGTTAGCACTTCATTTTTTGATTATTCAGTGGATAATTTCTTCAAAGCCATGGACATGATTGGTAAGCTTTGTGGGGAAGAAGTGGATTCTTATTTGGAGCAGAGTGAGGTTCAGAGACTTTCTGCCTCCGTCACTTTCTTGAGGTAAACTGTGTGTATGTTTTAAATATTTTGATTCATTTGTTTACTGGTCTTGCAGTAGTTGTAATGATTTGTCTCTGAGCGTAAGACGTAAATGTCATAGTTGCTGGTTCATTTATCTCGTTTAAGATTGCCATAATTGCTTAAATTTTGTCATGTTTCAGTATCCTCAAATTCGGCAAGTACATGAATTCTAGTTATGCATTACTTTATCATTTCATGAGTATCTATAGGAAAGTTGTGAATGAGCTAAGCAAAGTTAGTCTTCTCTCTGTTTTGTATTAAATTCCTTCCTTGCCCCTCCTTTAGCTGCTCCTTTATGTGGTTCGACCCGAACTCTGTTAAACTTCAAAATTTTTTTTGGAAAAAAAAAACAATTTGGTTATGGATCATATTTTCTAGCTTTTATCTTTGTTTATGAATTTCGTCTCTACATTTTTATACACACTGACAATTTAGAACTCAATCAGCTCAATTTCTGGAGCGTCTTCTAGCTACATCTCTTAGATTAGGGAAGCCTAGGTTGCCTTAGTTTATTTGAACCTTCTAGATAGTTACTGCTTGTTGCTGCAGTTTTTTCTTATTCAAATGTTAGTAGTCGCACTTGCCAAAAAAAAATAATAATAGTAGTCACACATTGCTTGCTAATAATGGTCGTAAACTGATCGCAGTTAACTTGATGGAATAAATGCATTAATTTTATCAAATTACATCTCCTATTTAAAAAAAGAGAGAGACTATTATGTTGTTTAAGAGAGGGATATGTATCATTTAACTTTCAATTGCATTATATGTGATGAAGGGATGCACTTTCTGTTATATCCTTAATTGCTTTTATTTCTTAAAATGTTGATTTTGTTATTTCATAAAGAATGTGAAACATATATGTACAGAGAATGGAGACGTTTTCACTATGAACCTAGAAGCATTAGGTTTGCTTGTGGATTTGGAAGCCATGAGGCAAAAGGTGCAATCCACTGTATAAACTTACCTCAATTTTCATCTGCTGCCATTCCTGAGGTACAAGCTAATCTTTATTGTACTCCCCTTTTCCTTCTGTTTTCTGAGGATGATCTTAGCTGCATAAATTTCCTGATTTCAATTACATTTCAACTTACATTGTCTTCATTGTAGTTGTAGTGTTGCAAATATTTATTAGCATGATGTGTTTTTGTTTTTACATGATATGCAGGAGGGGCTACCCAGGGATGTCAAATCTCATGAATCAAGGTATGAATGAGATTTTGACCATCTTGTTTGGTCTATGACGTTGCTATTATCTTAGAATATGCACTTTAATTAATTTTAAAATATATTGTCTTTTATCTAGGTAGTGAGTTACCGTGTCATTATATTCAGTTAGTAGCCACCATCTAATTTAGCTTAACACTTCTAGTCATGTTGCTGCAGAGACTCTTTGTTGTATGTTGGGGGTCCTGTGTGGGCATTGGATTGGTGTCCTCAGATTCATTTGAAGCCTGATAGTTCAGTTAAATGTGAGGTACATGCTTTCTATCTTTCTTTACAGCATCTTTTTAGTCTTCCTTTTATTAGTATGTGGTAAAGAGATACTCTAAGCTTTGGTCTTCTGATACAAATTATTGGGAAAGAAATACACGAGGTTATGGATTCCTCCTTTTGTGAAACCTTATATCTGAGATGAATTTCTTGTTGATCTTTGTTTTAGTTTCTTGCTGTTGCTGCTCACCCACCTGGAGCTTCTTATCACAAGATGGGTAGCCCACTCACTGGTAGAGGTCTTGTACAAATATGGTGCGTTTTAAATAGCAGCAAAAGTGAAGAAGCACTGCCTCCTTCAGAGACGAGTGAAAGAGGACGTAAAAACAAGGGAGCCACGAATGACAATTCAACACAAATAAAGAGGCCAAGAGGAAGACCTAGAAAAAATCCAATTGAAGTAGCAGTGACTGATGTGAATTCTGAGACTCATTGTGCTCAGGCTCATGTGCCATATGGAGTTTTGGAAAATGTTAAAGAGGGATGTCTTCCTGGGGAAAAGAGCAAACAAGATCCTGAAATGAATGGAGTTCCAAATGACAAATTAACAAAAAGAAAGGAGCGTAAAGGAAGACCTATAAATAATTCAAATGAAGTAGCAGTGAGTGATCTGAATTGCAAGAGCCAACATATGGAGGCTCTAGCTGTTCAATTTCCTGAAAATTCTGCTGAATTTCGTTTTGCAGATGGAGTTTCTGGCAATTGTGAAAAATATAGTTTGCAACCACACTCTGATGCAATGTATAAGTGTTCCGACGAATCTGTATCTGCATGCACCCCTATGCTGGAAAAACCCGTTAGAAGTAGTAGGTTGAGAACTAATTGTAGGGAAGGTAAGTCTAACCATGATAAAAGTCCCCCACTGTCGACACAACATGAGGATGATGCAAATCATCAACCACCTTGTAGCTCTGAAGTGCATCTTGGCGGAGGTACTTGTTCTATTCCAGAATATGTTGCTTTGCCAAGAATTGTGTTATGCCTAGCACATAATGGGAAGGTAGCATGGGATGTGAAGTGGCGACCTTCTAATTCTTCTGATTCCATTTGCAAGCACAGAATGGGATATCTTGCTGTCTTGTTGGGCAATGGATCTCTGGAAGTGTAAGATGTCTACTTAAGATGTTTGAAATGAAAGCCAATCACTTTTTCTTGTTTGGGTCTCATTTACTGTTCATAGTGGTGTCCTTGATATCTTTTCAATTTATCTTCCTATCACTTGAATGGGCCATCCTTGTTTTTATGTTTTTTGTACAGTTAGAAACTGCAAAAACCATGATATTTTAGATCTGTTTGTACTGAATATCATTTCTAGATTTGCGATGTTTAAAATTTGATATTCCAAAGGAAATATAGTTTCAAGTAATAGACTTGTACTGTGTTGAAAATTAAATAAGTTCTGATGAAAAGTTGAATGAAACCTAATGGATAATGAGTAAAAGGAGGATTAGTTTTTTACATTTGCAATATCTGGTGTTTGATATTAGTGTTATGCACTTATGCCTTCATTCTTATCATTTACATACAGGTGGGAGGTTCCTAGTCATCTTGCATTAAGAACAATTTATAAGCGTGAAGAGGCCACAGACCCACGGTTTATAAAATTGGAGCCTGTATTTAAATGTTCAATGTTAAAGCGTGGTGGCTTACAAAGGTATGCTGCTAAACCAAAATTCTTGCAACCATTACATGGATCAGCTGGACTTAAACTCATGTTTGTTTGTTAATTGTTACAAATCAACAAACAAGTTAAAGGTGAATAATTTATAAACCTGATTGATAATTAAATATGATATAGGATACTTAAGCATTACTTGTTATTGAACTTTTATGATTAATTCATCGTTTTTTTAAACAATATTTTTTGCATTAATATGTATGGGGTTAAATTTTCTCCATTGCTTTGTCTGACAGCATCCCATTGACTGTGGAGTGGTCTGTTTCACCACCATATGATTATTTGCTTGCTGGGTGCCACGATGGGACGGTATTATATATATACACTACATTAATTGCCTGCTCTTGAGTTATTTGTGCTTCTTCTTTTTGGATAAATGTCCATCTTACAAGTTAGGAAATATATTTGTCCTTGAAGGTTTATGTGAAGGGAATAATTAGAAAACATCTGGAATTTTTCCTCACAATAGTTATTCTGATTCTTCTCATCTTGATGGAATCTGTATAATAAATTTAATTTATATTTGTTTTCATCATCATCGATCAGTTAAAAACAAAAAGTAAATCTTCATTGGAATGTTACATTCAACAGTATATCTCAACTAATGTAATTTAATTATATCTAGGTGGCTTTATGGAAATTCTCAAGAAGCACTTCACTGAAATGTGATGGTAACAGTCTTACCCTGATTTGGTTTGTTGTGATGGGTTATTTTGATAAGCGAGATCATTAGATGAGCTTCATTGCTGATTGTTTTATGTTCATCTGCAGATACAAGGCCATTGCTTTGTTTTGCTGGGGATACAGTTCCTATTAGAGCAGTTGCATGGGCTCCATTTGAAGGGTCAGTGACAATTGAAACTTCAAGGCGTGTTAGTTAATTGCATTCCATATATTTAACTGTTATTATCCCTTCGCTTTAGAGGATTTGAATGAAAAAAGTATATTTTCAATTTAAAATCATCTTAATTTCTTATAGAATATGAATCCTTTTTCTATTTTTGATTCCCCCCCTTTTGGCTACATTCTAATCTCCAAGAATTCAAATACGTACTCTGAAATCTATGGGGAGTTTTATTTGCTCCTTTTGGTTTAAATTTGCTTAGGTAGTATAATTTCTTATTCTGCGTTCTATTAAAAAATTGAAAAAAATGTAGTTTGTCAAATTGATGGGCCTCTTTGTGGGGACATCTTCTCATTGCTATGGGGATATGATCCAATGCAGGCCTTCTATTTTCCCCCCTCCAATGAAGATTTCTCAAATAAATGAGCCAATAATTTACTACACTGGCAAAATAGCCAGATATCATCTGTTTGTGTATCTTTTGTTCATATTCATATTTTACATTTCTAATGTTGGGAAGTTTTTCCTTTTTTCAAAAAACAATTTTGTTATAACTTTTCAGTGATCCAGAGAGTTCAAATATAGTATTAACTGCTGGGCATGAAGGCCTGAAGTTTTGGGATCTACGGTAAGTATGATTTCTTGAATTTATTGTTCTGTTTTTTTCCTTTACCAAAAAAAACCTTGAAATAATTTTATTGCATTATATCTTTGAATACTTTCTCTTTACTTTAATAAATAATTTTTTATAGTGTTGAATTTAATTATTTTTCAAATTTTCCCATTACATGTCATTCACAGTATAGGATGCTGCTAAGAAAGGCCGGATGATATGCATCAAAATGTAAAAAATAGCAGTGACAACATCCTGTCGTATTGAAGGAAAAAAATTGAATTGCTTTGTAGAAATTATAGTCATTTAACCTTTTCAATGGTCTCGTGATTACATTTATTATGGATGAGACTGTCTAATAGAATTTCAGATGCAGAAGGCAACTGGCCGGAACCAAAGCTGAAATTTCCCTGCTTCATATTTGTATGATCACACCAGAAATATACTGTAGGCATGATGTGCAAAGGAATAAGCTACAGGGCAATCAACCTTCCATATCATAGACTCTAAACAAAGCAGTAACCAAATAGACACAAAATGCACCGATAATAATGAGGGATAATCTCTAGCTTTTGACTCCATTGCTTCGGTTCTTCATAACCCCTTGGCCATCACAGCACCTCTCCTCCACTACTCCCACAACCTACCCTTTGTCCATGCATTCTTTTATTCTTCCCTGGCTTCTCTGGGAGCAAGTCCTTTGGGCTGAATTTAACACTTGGGCTAGGCCCACAAGCCCATATCATGTTAATAGGCTGAAATCAAATGGTTTCATTTCTTTATTTGCTTCCAGTATTATTAGTTTGTTTTGCATTCATGTTCCTGCAGTTTCCTTATTTGATTTAGGTTAATTGGTCGGTTCTCCTGTGGCCTACCTCCTCTTATATGGAGCAACTATTGTTTTGAAATAAACACGATTTTCCAAAGTCACTATTTTATGAAAATCTTCTCTATCAAGAAAGTGGGAATTGCATGAGTTTAACCAGAGAAGCAGTGTTTCATCATATTGTCTATATGTCCATGTACAAAGTAGTCAAGTAGTTTTGTTGTTTCCTTGGGCATAAAAGGATTAAAGGACGAATATTGATATTTCATCATTTCCAAGAGATGGATTTCCTTTAGCCTTCGGGGTTGTTCAACTTGTTTATCATGTTAATATATATAGCGCTCAAAATTTATGCTGTTTACAGTGATCCATTTTATCCTTTGCGGAAGCTCCATCCTGTTCCAAGGATCATCTATAGTCTGGATTGGCTGTCAAACCCAAGGTAGTTTATATTTTTAACTGCATCAAGTACTATCCAGTCCTTTCATTAGGGTAATCTCAGAATAATTTTGTTTATTTCTGATTGTAGTTGCGTTATTATGACTTATGAAGATGGAACAATGAGAACCCTTAGCCTGGCGAAGGCTGCAAATGACCTACCTGTGAGTGGTAAAAGATTAAGTGGGAAAAAACAACCTGGATTGCATAGTTCCTCTCGGTCATCCTTTGCTATTTGGAGTGTTCATGTATCTAGAATAACAGGTACCACGTTTTACTATGCGTTGTTTTTGTGACTTCATCAGTATTGCATCTCATGAGGAAGAATTTCAGTGTAGGGAAATATTGTGTATTGCAAACTAATGCCTTGTCTCATCACACAATACTCCTAATAATTACAGCTATATTTTGCAAATATTAGACGGTTCTTAAAGCTGAGTACTCCCATTATTTTATTGTAGGTATGGTTGCTTATTGCAGTGCAGATGGTTCCGCCGTCCGTTTTCAGGTAAGTTGAACATTTTGCCGGAGGATCCATCTGTAATTACCACTATCGCTTCTTTTCATGATGATGTGTATACGATTCATTCTTGTAACTACCAGAATAGATCTCATACAAATTTATTATAATCTAGCTACTCAATCTGACAAGGGGATGTGCTTATTTGGTTGTGATATTCCCCCCATCCACTCTTCTATATATTTTCTCAAGATCAAACTAGTTGTAAACTAGGGTTGTTTGTATCTCGTATTTGGCTTGAACGTTGAGTGCAGGACACGTTTTTCTAATAAAGATTCAGATAGTTTGGCTCTTGATTTTACCCAGTATAAACCTAATTTTTTACTCCATCCTTGGTTAAAAAAAAATGGAGGTCGGGTTATAGATTTTTAGAGGCTGATACTTAAACATTACGAGAGCAGCTCTATTAGCATGAAATAGGAGGGTAACCAAAATCAAAATTTTCTGTTTCCCTGCTCCCTCCTCCATTTCTTTTTCCTTATTTCTGAGGTTTGCTTTCATGTATTCAGCTTACTGCTAAAGAAGTGGTGACAGATCCTATCCGGAATCGAGTGCCCCAATTTCTTTGTGGGTCACTCTCAGAGGAGGAATCGACTCTCACTGTTAGCACTCCTATATCAAATGCTCCTTGCCCAATGAAGAAGTCTTTTGACAAGGGTCGGCATGCTGCATCATCTTTCCGGGGTTTTTTATACGAGTCAAATGTAACTGGAAATGTGAATAATCAGATTACGACAGATTCTAATTCGAATCCTTATTCTCAAGCTCTAGGTAAGCCCCCTGGCAAGTTTTCCTTCCATACAAAAATTGATTAGCCAGCATTGTTTCACTTACGGAGTCTTCAATTTGTTTCAGTACTTTATGATGGTGACAATTCAGGTTTGGAATTGGCTCCGGTGGAAGCATCGACAGCTACAGAAAGACCCAAAAAAACAAAATCAAGTGGAAGCAATGAGAAAAGACCAGTAGATAGCCAAGCTCTAGTGTGTGTAGATGATGAGAGTGCAGGTGGTGTAGAAGGTGATAATGAAATGAACGGAGGGAGTGTGGCTGAATCCTTTCCTCCGAAAATGGTAGCGTTGCATAGAGTGAGATGGAACATGAACAAAGGCAGTGAGAGATGGTTGTGCTATGGAGGAGCAGGTGGAGTTGTTCGATGTCAGGAGATTGTTTTGTCTGATATTGATAGGAAATATGCCGCCAAGAGATGAGTAATGTTATCAACTTATATACATTTGGGGCATATTTATTTGATTCTATTCGAATATTTGGCATTTTCTCATAAAAAATAGTCCCCTGTTGTGCGTTGGCCCTCCCCTCTACTTTTTAGTTTGCATGGTTACTAGCGTTGTTTCCATCACTAGGAGGGATTTTTTATTGTAACATTTACTTTTAGTGCATCAGATGCTCGAATATTTTTTGAAAATACATATCTAGAAGAAATATTTGAGTATTCAAAACGTACTTACGATGATATGAGTTGGTATTAATTCCAAGGTTAAAGGGTGTTTTTGTCTTTAACCTATGTTTTATGGGGTGATGTGCATAAAGTATCTTAAACTATCGTAATATCACCAAACTGAAAAAGACCGTTAAATGAAAAATAACATCCGTTACCTAAAGGCGTCGCCTTTCAAAACATGACATGTGTGATCTGGCTTGTTTGACCACTGGATGGGGCATGCCATCTAATTTTATCTGTCAGTAGTTGTTGTTTTTTTAAAAAAAAAACAGAGAGAGAGAGCAAAAGTGAAATCCTACGAAAACCGGCAAAAAACAAAAAAAAAGTGACGGAGTTTGTGTTAAAAAAAGAAAATTTGCGCGAGTGTTGTTTATTTTGTTTTATTAGATTTTTCTATGAATTTAATAATAAAGAATTTCATATAATTTAAAAAATAAAATAAAATTTCAGTGTGAATTACTCCATTTTGAAAGCGATTGTATTAGTTTAAAAAATATTTAATAATAATAAAGGCACTAAATACTTATGATTTTTTGCTTTAGAAAAAAATATGTGAACATTTTTTTAAAATAATAGCATACTTTAAGTAATTTCAATATAAAAAATTGAAAGTAGACCGTGTAAATTTTTTTTTTTTTTTGGTTGCCCACCCGGTTCACCGGAGCTTTGCCCCGACTACATCCGGATCCGACCCGCGTCGCGCACCTGGCTATGGTGGGTGAGTCTCCCAACGGGAATTTTCTGCGTACGCTAAGGCTCGAACTCGAGATTTCGCTTAAGCGATACCGAGCCGCTTACCACTCGGACCAACCCCCGTTAGTGTGTAAAACTTATTTGTTTACTCAATGTAATTATTGTGGAGCAGGCCTTGGTGTTTTAAACCCCATTCTCAACTAGGCATTGGTCCCCATGTCTCAAAATGGAAACATCAAGAAAGGCAACTTTTTTCTTGGTGAGAAATGAGAATCACGAAAATAAAAGCAACCATTACTCCTGTCCCTTCAGTGTTTCCTTTATTTCTGTTGTTCCAATCCCTGCTGAAGCAGAGTGCGTCAACTTGTTCCGCGCCACCAAGTTTATGCGCAATTCTCAACAGTAATTTTCCATCTTACTATTCTGATTTCTGCAACTAGGCAATTGTGTACAAACAAAACCCAGTAGTGGATTTTACATCATCTCGGCCCTAGTTCATATACAGTAACCACGAACACCATTTTTACTCCATCCACATTCCACTTACTGGTTGGTTGGTGACCACGTTTAATACCTCCTTTAATTGCCCTTGAGTGGATAGAGAAGATCACCACAACTGGACAACGCTACATAAAGTCATTAAAACTTGAAGCGATAGATAAGGATAGATATCTTCTACATTTATAACAAAAGCCCCTGCCACCCACAGGTAGTGAACCTAAGCCATTTACTAGGTAAGTAAGAAGAAGCATAAACGCTCAGGACTTTTTACTCTTTAGTGGTTCCACCACCACCAGTTGCATTATCGTTGCCTCTAGCGCTACGAGGCGTTGGACGAGGCGGTGGTGGTGATAGAAGCGCGCCCATACGACGGAGAGATGAAGGGGTGGGTGGACATTTGGGAGAAAGGTTGAGCATCTCCAAGGCCTGAACTCTGAGCTCCATAGGATAATCCGCAACACAACCAATCCTGGGCCCAGCTCCTGTTGACCATTTGAGAGAGAGGTTGTGCCCCAACTGGTAGGACTTTGCTGCTCTCTTTGAATTGATTCTCTGCAATATAGCTTTCTTGGGCACTTCCGCTCTTGGGCTCTGAAGGCCACCAGACAGAGTCCTTTGATAACTACCTCCAGATTGAGGTCGAGTCTCTTCCTCTCTTTTCTCGGCTTCCTCAGAAATTTCGCGCTCCGGTGTTTCAGCAGTGCTTGATGCTTCAGATGTTGCTCCTTCATTAAGCTTCCCATCCTCGTACATATCTGAGTCTTCATTTGCCTTTTGTATCTGAAACCATGATCAGAGCTAGTCAATATCAATAAAGGATGTACGTACTGAATAATGAAGTTAACTACAGAGGCCATCCATGTCCTCATCCTAATCAATCAAGATGTTGCGAATCTGTGAAACTAGGATTAATCAATACAGAAAGAAAATAATGATCCTTATTCTAATCAATCACCTCGACTTCATCAAGATTGACGCCTTTTTCCTTGAGATATGATTGAAAACTGTCAAGAGTGTCATCTGTTGGCCGGTAATGTCCACTATAAGGAGAGATGGACTGCGAAAGTGAAAGCCGTTGAGAATCAGAAGTCATGTTTTAGCACAATAAAGTGGAATCAGGACCATCGTACGGCTGGTTCCATAACAATAACAGTTTAATAGAACAAGACTATTCTACCTTAAGAATACCATGCTCAGCAACCAGTCTACCGGCAGCTAATGTAGCTCCTCCAGCTAGGAAACTGGAGTGGTGGAATAATCCTTTCTTTTTCTGGAAGGATATCAAAATGTGTTAGTGGTTCTGGAAAGACGTCTACGGAAGAAAATAGGAAACTTGAAAAAATGACTCATCTTGAACTGTTACCTCGCCTGCATAAAGTTTCTTAGCGGTGCTCATTACGAATATCCACTTGACACTTTCAGAATTTTTCTTTGTATGAAGGGGATCTCCAGATTGACTGTGGACGATCTTGCCCTCCTCCACAGTGTACTCATAATGTTTTCTTTCTTGCTGAAGAAACAATGTGAAGGAACCAAAACAAGGTTATGTCAGGAAAGCATGAACATGCCAGAACCTTCGAAACGATGCAGTAAAACTCATGACAAACAATATAATCTGTCCACGTCGCAAAAAAGAAGAAGAAGAAGAAGAAAAACCAATTCAGTCTACAGAATCACATACAGGTCCAATGTACTTAATGCATTGCTTTTGAAGCTTTGATCGGGGACACTCCGGGTGATCAAAATTCTTCCCTCCTCCTACATCCAACCTGCAGAACGTTGACAAAACATGAACTTTTCAATGGGTTCTCCCCCATTCACACTAAGAAAAATTCAACACTAATTTAAGTTGTCTCATCAAGCCAGAAATCATCCTCCGGGGCAAAAGAAAAGAAAACAGAGAAAAGGAATAACAGTCTTTTGCTCGGGTAAATTAGTCTCACCAATAAAAGAATGGTTGGCCAGCATAAGTTTTGCACCATTCCTCATAATACTTATGTAAGTTATGTCCATACCGATGGCGTGGATCAATCTACAATCACAAGTATAATACCCATAGATATGAGAATTAGGGGTTCGAGCATCCCAGAAGAAAAAACTAATTGGTAAAAAATATTAATAAAGGGATGAAGAGCGGTACTTACAGCTTCAATCCAATGCTGAAAGGCCAACTTCTGTGCCTTAGCGTCTTTGGATAAACCCTTGCCCACCTGCCCCAACAGTCCAAAATCGATTTGAATCAAACTCAGGTCGTTTTCTTATTGATTACAATCAAGCATATCACCAAAAAAAACGACCCTGCATGCCCAGCAACCAGAACTAGTAGACCAAAACAGAGGAGGGATTCCAGCCATACCTTGGCAGCATTCACTCTAACTCGACTCCACCGTGAAGCAGCAGTTTCAGGTAAATTGAAGAATGAAATCGTGCTTTGATTGAGCCTAACATAGTCTATCGCTTGCCACCTTCATCGAAATAAGCTCGGTTTTAACTTTTTACACAATAAAATAAGGAAGACAGAGAAAGCGCAAGGAAAATAGTCTCCGGGCACCCACCATAATTCCTCAGCAACAACGGCGGAATCTGCCAGTCTTCGCCGGGTGCGGTAACTCCTGTACACCTTCTGCAACTTCACCACGGCACTCGTATGAGGACACGCGCCTGCCGGCGCATTTGACGCCACGGACATCTGAGTGGGCCCAGTTCCCTGTCCCGAACCGTCTTCGCCGTCGGCGGCCGTTGTTCTACCGCCAGGCACAGGCGAAGCCTTCCCGCCATTGGGAGCGAAAGGCATTTCAAAGCGGTAGGGTTTAAGATCATCCACCGTCGGAGAAACTACAGGGGAGGTTTTAAGCTCAGAGTTATCAGTTACCGGAGGGATCGGATATGGAGAATCAGGAATATCGGAGGACTTGAATTCGTCGGCATGAATGTCGGAAGTGGGTAGGCCCATGGAGTTAAGGGAGTACGGGAATGGTGACTTGGACTGAAGGTCAAAGCCGGACAGGGAGTGGGTTTTTATTTCCATGAGGGACTGGGTCAAGGAGCAGATTCTGGTTTTCCCACAGAAACCAACACCGGAGACAGCAAATTGGGAGAGAGATATCTCTAACTGTTCACTTTATGTGCATGCGGGAGAGAGGGCGCTCGGAAGGTGGGAGAGTCAGACGCCGGTTTTGCTGCTTTGTAGAATAAGAGGCTTTTACATATACTGCTCGGCACTTTCACAGCTTCGCCGAGAGACCAACAGCTTATTTTTCCCTCATTATTTTGTTTCGGAATTAATTAAATTTTCTCATTATATAATCGCTGCTGGGTTCTGAAACGCGGTGCACCAGAGCGTCTGCAAGCCACTCGCTTTGTCACATAGCAGCCATCGTCTGGAGGAGTCAAACTCCATTACAAACTGATGGGCAAAATAAAGAGGATGACGACCCTTAGATTGAGGAATTCGAATTTGTAAAAATGACAAGAAGCCAATATTTATATAACTACTTGTTTAATAATATCGTCCTCTAGTATCTAGTTGTAAACAAAAAATGATAACAATTTTTTTACTGTAGCAGTACCAACGTAAAGTGAAAAATTTAGAGTGAATGGCTCTTTGTTTTTATCATGAGTCGTACTATTAGGTGTTACTCTTCATTTTTACACACTATGTAATACATAAGATTCAAGGCTCCTAATTAACGTTGAAAAAAAACCAAGTCAACAGCATTTTCCACTCCTGCTGCTTAACTGTTACTTAACATTATAAACGTAAAGAAACAATTCATACAAGTGTATCGAGCTAATTTGATTCCGAACAGCTTATCACTAACAAAACAAGACATTTATAACAGACAAGAATGATGGGTTAGATGAGATTATTCTAGATACGTGCCCTTGACTCGTATTTAGCGCAGGGACACAGAAAAATAACGGACCATGCTGTTCCAATATATAGTATTTTAATTATCTCAGAGTCACAGGTGCTAAATGATAATGGCTAAGGACGAGCCAACAAAACAGACAACATGAGGTCATCTAGTTATCAACAAGCTAAGGTTATTGTAACCTGATGTGACCAGTTCAAGAAAAATTACGATTTAAAACATTAGAAATAAGTGCATGAAAGATGTGCAAATATTTGTTTATATTGGCTAATGTATCCTTCCCCTACCTATAACTCTTCTGAAGATATTGATATAGATTATGTATCGAGTATTTTTGTGTTAAGAGTTGGTCAAAAGAAGAGGTATTTTGTATGTGTACTACGTATTAGAAAAACAGGGAGAGTACGAGTCATCACTTGCAATTTTCCCTCTCGCAATAAATTTTGCGAATTATTATAATATTATATTTGGTAGATGAAAAGTTAAAATAAAAAAATTCAATAAAAAATATATTTTTTTATTACGATAAAAATTATTTTTATTTTAAATATTTAAATTATTTTAATTTTATTAGAAAAGTTAAAAATTAAGATTATAAAAGTAAACATAAAGTTTTTTAGATTATTTTATTATAATTATAAAATTTTTAGATAATTTTAACCTTATCAAATTATTAAAAATATTTTATTGTAAAGTATATATAAATTTTATATTTATTTATATTTTAGTAAACAAATTTTTTAAAATTTATTTTTATTTTTATTTTAGTGAAAAACTTTCAATCCAAACAAATGTACAAATGGACAGTAAGAGTTGTCGGGAAGTTGTTCGACTTTAATATGTTTAGTTTTTTGTGGATAAAAATTGTTTCAACTTTTATATATATCGAGGAAAGGGGCAAGAGTTCCTTCTGGAGAATACAAACGCGTGGTGTAGCAACGAAGAAGCCGCGCGTGCAGGTAGGAACCGAGAGGAGGGTGATAGGGATGTTTGATTAACAGCAGTACATATAGGAGACAATTAATTAAGAGTGGAGAACACAATTAGTCGAGCACATTCCGTGCTTATGGCTAATCTTAATTGCCCATCCTCCGTAGACTGTCTAAATTTAATTGTTATCTTTTAAATATTGTTGGTTTTAATAGATACAAAATATAAAATAAAAATAATCTCATATTTAAATAAATTTATCAATAAAAGAAGTTACTAATTTAAAATGTTCAAATTCAAATAGTTGATATTTATTTAAATATTCTATATGTCATCATAATAATAAGTATTTAGTACTCAATGGCATCGAATGAGAATCCCAGACAATTAAAATATTCCTCCATGAATCCGTGATACATAGTTAACAAGTGTTGATCATGGCATGATTATAAAATATTTCTCCCAATCTCGTCATTTACATTACTTCTGTCAAAGTAAAAATTGGCAATTCTATCTAAAAATTGGTCAAACACCACCTACCACTTTGACCTTCAACAGCAATTCCCCCATTGTATTACCCACGGGATTATTACTTAGTGACGACGTCGCCTTCGTCTTGTGTACGGATGTCGAGGCCGTTTCTGATTTTCCTCCGTTCTACGGATTCTTTATTTGACATTCCTCAAGCCCTCCCAATACACAGCACCCGTCTTGACCGTTGTTTTCGTTATCATTCATTATACTACATATGCACTTCTTACTATGAAATCGTTCCTCCTCCAATTACGCCCCAACCCATCCCCATTTATTTGTGATTCACGTTGCGTGTTGCCCTCAAAAAGCATTCCGCATATACTTTAGATTTTAGAGTACCGTTGTAATGTAATTAAAAGGTGACATAGGCCCGCCTAGAAAGGAAACGTGTCGTAGTACATCCAAGAGCAAGTTAATTTAGTAAGCAAGCAATTAACAAGAGCAAGCAATTAATAAGGTTAATCTGAATAATAAATCAGTATTATTTAAATAAGATTTTAAATTTAAGTTTTAGTATATGTAAAAAAAAATTATTAAAAATTTCACCCACTATAACTAATACACGATATAAATCAAATCTAAATATAATTAAAATAACACTGTAATGAATCGAGTGATAACTAGAACAAAAATTTAGTAAGCAAGGAGATGTGGCGTGCCGTGGACTTTTACAGTCAATTTTGGGGCGCGTTCCTTTCCAGCTTGTCATTATTATTCACTAACACATCACCCTATTCCCTCCTTCCCTCTCTTCAAAGTTATACTACGTACACTTGGATTATCTGTTTGTTCCCTTTGACCAGTTTGGGAAGGCGAACAAGAAGCAAAAACATGCATCATGCTTTCTCCCACTATAAGTATGATCAACTATTCCTACCTTTATCCTACGCGTTGTGATTATATAACATAATTGTGTGTGTACATATGAAATCTGGGATCTTCGACTTTCAACGCCTGCCCCGAGGCACTTATAATGTTTTGTCACTCCTGTTAAGAATTTTTTGCTACAACACGTGTGTCGCGTGACCAAAAACTTCTATGCAGTGTCTTCTTGATGTTTTAATACCAATAACGTACTTAACTCAAATATATTATCTATCTCATTCTTAATACAAAAATTAGATAATTTTCTAAAATTTTAATATAAAAATTAGTTAATTTTTTTAAATATATTAAACTAATTAAATTAAATTAATTATTTAATTATAATTAAATTTAACAATTTCAAATAAATTCATGCTATATAATCTTTTTTATAAATAATACAACAGAATTTAGTTAATTAATTTATTTAATTTTTTAATCTATTTAAAAAAAATGTAAAAAAGCACAAGCTTAGTAAATATAATGTCATTTATTTAAAATTTTAGTTGTGGATCGTCACTATTCATGACTAGTCACGGTTGTCGCTGGACCTATCTAGCCATAGATTAATTATCTTTTATTTTTTTTCTGTTTCAGAATTTCTCAAAGAAAATAATAATAATATTATGTATGACATGCATGGGCTCTTATTCTCTCTCTCTCTCTTTTAATTTTATGGTCTAACGGGTGCAGGGCTGCCCAATATTTTCAGCTGTGCCCATTGAAATAAAAATATATTTTTTTTTGTCTCATAAAATTTTTTAATTGCTGAGGACATGTGTGGTGTCTTGTGTTCCACATGGCTAAAAAAAAAAGCTCTTTTTCTAGTCAACTAGGAAAAAAGCAACATAAATTGGAGCAAGTCCACTCTATGAACAGCTTCGTATTTGCGCCATACGATGAATTCCTTAGCACTTAGCAGTTTGCCTGACACTCCATTTTATAATCGTGAGTGACTTGTGCACGGCACGTTAGTTTATCGCATGATCTCTCTCCGCAGGATTTGGTCTATGAACGTTGCACTGTTTTAGAGCATTACGAAGACATTTGGGGATCATGTGTCACGTTTTTCATTTTGCACCATCACACTTCTCTTCCAACTCAACGTACAAAATTCGCTTCATATTCTTTTGAAATGTCGTACTTTTTAAGATTGTTAATATACATGTTTAAAAGGTTTAAGTTTACTTTCCATTATTAATTCCCATCCTATACATTGCTATGGAAAATAAATCAACCTTGGGTAGTTTACTTGTAATTTCATCAAAGGATATAATTAACTTATAACTTAAATAATTTTTACTTTTTCTAACAAGTATATTTTTTAAATTTAAACTCATATTTTATTTTTTATAAAATTAAAGTCACTTACCATCTAAATTAATAATTTATTAGTAATTAACTATAATTTTAGATATATTCATTTAACTTGATAAAAGAAAATATCGATATGTCTATAATTTATTTTTGAGAGCATAACATAATAACATGGATCCATCTTATTATCTGCTGCGTTACTGTGCACACACCTTCATAAGATTAAACAATAATATCCTTCAAACTCACACGACGTTGATAATTGTGATCCCCTTTTTTAGCTCTTACTCAAATGCTTCATCTTTGCGAGACCAACTATTTCGAGGATGGGCGCCTTTTTTTTCACTAGATTTACTGAAATTTTATTTTAACTATATTCGGATCTGATCAGCATCACGCACCTGACTATAGTAGATAAATTTTTAACTGAGATTTTCTATATAATTTAATACTCAAACTTAAGATATAATTTAAACGATACTGAATTACTTATCACTCACATCGTTGGTGGATGGAACGTCAAGTTCAAGACTACAAGAAGGCCCACTCCTTTTTAAAAAAAGCAAAGGACCCTAAAAAATCTTATGCCATGTACGTCTCTTGAAATAATATCAGCCGCAGATTCACGTGTCGACTTTTTAAATTTACTCAGCTCCCAACATTTACGCCCAAATTAAATTACATATTTTGACAATTTAATTCTTGGCCTAGCTAAAATGTAACCCAACTCCCCTACAGCATGACTCACACTCTCAACTTTTTCATTAGGAACAATAATGCGTGGAAGATAATGTGTCCATGTTTTATATAGAAGCATTAAATGTAACAAGATATTGTACAAAAAAAAAGGGTAACAAGATATCCCAACTTTATAAAATGATGGCTCCAAGGATAATATCGGAAAGCATAGGAGCCCGTCATTTGCCATAAATTAATCTTCCAGATTATGACGTTCTCACGTGTCTTGGGTATGTTACAATATAGTCAGGTTCGGAAAAAGTAATATACAATATAATGGATACATAAAAGGAAACGAGATAATTAATTAGTTTTGAGATAATTTTGTTTATATTTTTATATTTCTTTTCGATCGGTAAATGTTTATCTTTACTTCACGTAACAATATTCAAGTGATCATACTGAAATTTTAAGGGCATTTTGCACGTTACAAGCCAACTGATAATTATCTTAAACATTGATTGCTCATTTTATTACTATTCAAATATTTAATTTATTAGGCATGCGCCCTTTAATTAAAACCCATAATTTTTTAAGAAAAATATATTTTTTGGCCATCCCTTTTTTTGTTCTTTTTTTTTTGTTACGACCTGGGGATACACACATTAAACAACACTTTTGGCGGTCCATTATAAAAAGGAACTAAATGGGGTATATTACCCAAAACATAGTAATATCGGAATATATATCATGGATAATTGGAACTGATTATTACTATAATATATAATTCGCACCGATTTGGGACACTATCTTATTTTTAAAGCGATTCTCCTCTATCATTTGGGACACTGCAAAATTCTAATGTAGTTTGTCGCTAATATGAATTTGTAGTTTTTCTCCTTACAAAAAGTTCATGTTATGGATTATGGGATTTAAATCATTAGATAGATAGATAGATTATAGCATCCAGGCCGAAACAAAATCTTTAGAATCTTAACTAATTATTGATACCACCTTCTCAATATTATGATTAACAGAATAATCTTAATTACGTTTGGAATAGAATCAGGCCCATTAACATCTGGGCCCGTGAAGTGGTATTTCTATAGAATTAGTGAGCCCAAAAGAAATAAACCCTAGCACTATTTAGGAAATTGCCAGGCCGTTCCCATCCATTCGCCTGTCCGGGTCGGATTTCGCCTTTCGTCCTCTCCTAATCACTCCGGACCGGATCTCCATATTCCCAGGTGATGCTCCGCTTCAGGCCCCTCTGTCTTCTTAAGAATTTGGGTACAAGTTTTTTCTGATATTGAATGGTTGGATAATTTGGCAGAGTATGAAGGTGATCGCGGCGTATTTGCTCGCCGTGTTGGGTGGCAACACTAGCACTTCCGCCGATGATATCAAAAATATCCTTGGCTCTGGTACCTTAGTCCTTTCAATCCGAATCACTCAACTTTTTGTTTTTCTTTATATCTTATTTGTTGACAATAAAGAAACATCAACTGCAAGAGAGGATTGGATTGTTTAGTTATATCATGTGGCAGAATCATTGTAAAGATATTACTTGGTAGAATCGTGTAGCGAGTATAATATTTAGGGGCTTGTTGGTTATGAAACCAATCTACTAGGGCGCCAATGTTGTTTTTCATCATACTTGATTATTACTCTCATGTTTTGCCGTAGTTTCCTGGAGTAGTATTATATCAAGAAATATGAAAATGTTGAAGTATGTGCAATGTACTAGTTTGACATGTCATGGAAGATTGCTATTGTCTTAGATCTCATGCTTAAATTTTGTTTATACAGATGTTCAAATACTTAAGAAATTTGATTCTCATTCTACTGACATGGAACCTGTTCAATTTCAATGTGCAGTTGGAGCAGAAGCTGATGATGATAGAATTGAGCTTTTCTTGTCTGAATTGAAGGGTAGAGATATAACTGAGGTTATTGCCAGCGGTAGGGAAAAGTTGGCCTCAGTGCCTTGTGGTGGTGGAGCTGCAGTTGCAATGGCTGCTGCGCCTGGAGCTGGTGGTGCCGCCGCCGCTCCAGCTGCTGAGTCAAAGAAAGAGGAGAAGGTGGAGGAGAAAGAGGAATCTGATGATGTAAGTTTTGTTTGCCCGATTATTCTGCCTTGCTCCATGAATGAAATTTTGCTAATCATCGTTTTGACCTTTAAGAGCTCGTCAAGTATCCGGTCGTATAGAAAAAGTAATTTTTAAATATCATGACATTTTCTTATACTTTAATAATACTAAGTAAAAGTAATGGTTAGATAAATATATTAAATTTAACATCTGAATTTTTATGTAACGGATTGCTTCTCCGTCGTTGATCCCAAAAGGAGCCTTAATTGACAAGCGTGTACATATATTGCTAACTGGTTTATTGCTTGGTTTATGCATCCTTATAATTTTTAATTGATTTTCGTTTCCTCCCTCCAATTTGTGATGCAGGATATGGGCTTCAGCCTCTTCGATTAAAACCATTCTTCTTTTATCTAGATATCTCAGTAGCTTTCTAATTTGGTCGAAGTTTTGTTCTGAAGAGCAATGTTGTGTCATTCGTATCAATGATCCGTGTAAAGCTCTGGTTGGAGTTTAATTTGTCAAAGATGTTCAGGAATTTAAATGTGGCTTTGACTCTTTTCTAGTGGAATCAATTTTGTTTCTCTTAATGATTAGGCCTAACGTATTTCTACAACAATTGTTCATTTGGATTCATCTTTGCAAGCCATCTCATTTTTGTCCATGCAGAACAAGTAGCAAATCGGTATTTCAATTACCTGTTTAAGTGGATGTTTATTTTTACCGATCCCACCATCAGGTTTCCAGAATTAATAATTAGTGAAATCCATCGAAAGCAAAATAAGATGGGGATTATTGCAAATGACGTTGAAATAACTTGAAAAACCCTTGAACTTGGAACTCTGGCATTTTTCATTTTCGACTGTCCTGCGATGTTTAAACTGTGGAGAATGGGGAAATGGGCATAAGGCTTGTTGCGTAAATGTATGAAGAATAATAATTATTTTTGGATTAGAAAATAGAAATTTTATATAAGTAATTTTTTGTTATTAATAATTAGAATTCGGAATTGATTATTTCACTATTACTATTTTTTCGAAATGAAGATTGAATATTGAGCATCTTTTATACCATAATTAGCACTTCTTATTGAATACGTAGAATATATTTTCTGATAATTAAAATAATAATGAGGCATTTTAAACATATTTTTATGTTATCAATTGAATATAAAATAAAAAGATAAATGTATTCGTTTATTTTCATAGCATAACGAAGAAGTCCTTGTATCTATCTTTATATTTGAAAAAATTACCAAATAAAACACAAAACAGCAAGGCTTTTAATGAAGCCAAAATCTTATTCGCTGTCCCATTCACAATGCACACAGAAATCATCCCAGGTCCATTATGAGAAGATATAGAGAGAGAAATGTGAGAAGATTAGGTTAAAGATTATCCCTTGCAAAAACGAATATGCATTTGAAAGAAAATGAAGCCACACAAGTTCTCTAAAGAGATAATAACATAGCAAAAGGAAGTCAATACAGAACACGATTTATATTTGCGATCACCATGCAATCGCTTACACAATCATATTTTACTGGCAAAGGAAAGGCCTTCCTTTGCAAGCACATCGACATCCTGTACTGGAGGCTGAACCCTTGCAACCTTGGCAATAGCCTTGTTCTCCTCAGGAGTTCCACCCTCCAGAAAGGCCCCAACAACTTTGCCGTCTTTGAGCCAGTATGTTCCGAACTTGGGCTTTGGTGACTCCGGGTTGTTGTCTCCAAACAGCACTGTATCGCCAACATTGTCACCATAGAATTGCCATGACAGCTCAAAGGAACGAGAATAGAAGTATGGAAGGTAATCATATTCCTCTGTTGTTTTTCCCTCCTCAACTGCCTTGATGGCCTACATAGAATAACATATTATCATCAAATATACATCATAACACGTGAACTTTACACGAGTTTCCACAGCAGATATCTATTAGGAGAACCAGAAAACTAGTTCGCAATTGCCGGAAACACTGCATGTCCCAGGTCAAGAAAAGAAACGACGTATTTAGGGAAGCTGCTAACCTTCGCTGCCTGCTCTGCTGATTTGCGAGCATGATCAACATGTTCAACTCTTCTCAACTCACCATATAATTTTAGAGGGAAAGTAGCAACATCTCCAACAGCATATACGCCAGGAACACTTGTTTCAAAGAAAGCATTAGTCTGCAACCATCAAAATGCCATCTTGGATGTCAATGGCTAGATGCAACAGTCATTAATTTTTTTTTTTTTGGGTATCTCTCTTGAACTTATGGATATAGTACCACTGACCTTGATTCCACCTTTTTCCTCTTCAACCTGCCCTTTGAATAAAGCCGTCTGAGGCCTTCCTCCAACGCCAACAACAACAATATCAGCTTCCAAAACCCTGCCATCCTTCAGTTTGACTTCTTTTACCTGAATGGAAGATGAAAATCATGATGCTAAATTGGCTTTGCCACCTTAAAAGTTTCATCTGAGTAATAGAGAGCACATCAAATCATACCTCTCCATCTGAATTAGAAGTGAACCCAACCACAACAGTGCCTTTAATGATGTTGACCCCCTTGTTCTTATAATATTCCTCATAGAAAGCAGCTAAACCAGATGTGAAAAGGCGTGGCACTGCAACAAAAATTCAAAAATTCCGAATTTAGAAGAAGAGTAACAAATGGGTGAGGTGTGCATAGAGGAACAGCAATAGATCTTCACTTACTGCACCAAGGTTCTGGGTAGACCATGGTAACATCAATATTATTAAGTCTCAGCACTGCACTAAGCTCCAAACCGATGTATCCTCCCCCAACAACCACAGCTTTTGCATTCTTCTTTGCTTTGATTGCCGCATACAGTATATCTGCATCTTCAACCTCCCTCAAGTAAAAGATGTTTTTGGCATCTGCTCCTTGCGTACCAAAATCTGTCAACCTTATGACCTTTAAAACAAGAGCAACATGTATCAATATACCTAGAAAGCTTGGAAAATAATGGATGTGGAATTTCCATATTCTATCCACAAGAATTCTTACTGTTGAGCCAGTAGCAATAATCAAAATCTGGTAATTGATTGTTTCTCCTGCTGCACTGATGAGAGATTTTGCGGCAATATCTACTTTCACAATTTCTGTGCTAAGGATCAACTCTATCCCTGCAATCACCAGTTAAATTTGCATAAGAAAGCTATTTTTAGGTTCAGTTCCATTCTTCTATTTTGTATAACTTTCATTTGATTAGATGACTCGCATATTGGTTGAATAAACCATCTAAGAAAGACTGCATCACCTTTCTCTGTATACCACTCAGGAAGCAATCTTTCTCCTCCACTTCCCACACATACATGGAATCCAGGCAGTCTAGCAGGAGCTGCAAAACCCAAATGTGTCATATATTAAACAGAGTGAGAAAAACAAGAAACCAGGATTAACAACAACAAAGCTAACAATTGACTTTGAAATTCTTAAAAATTCACAAAAATACGTGCAAAATTACGGTAATAAAAGCCATTGGCACAAAGAGTTGGTCCAAGAAACAAAGGGAGGGAGGGAATAAGAGAAAATAACACACACACGTATGACGATTTAGACACTTACACTCTGGAAATAGGTAAGCCTTACTCAAAGCAGGACGCTCATAAGGGGCAACCTGCACAAATGTACAATGAATAAGGGAATATGTAGGAGGAAACAACTGCATAGGGTGCAAGTAATAGATGCTGAGATTCAAAAGAAAAATCAGCAGAGAGCATTAAAGGATATACAACGAATAAAGTGAACGATAATGATTTTACGGGCATCATCATTGAAAAAGACAAATTGCACCAAAGGACGGGTTTTTGCAGAAATCTTTTCTCTCTAGAAAAGGATAAATTCTAGTCACATGCCCCCAGGGAATTTTATGCGTGCATAAACTTTAGACAACAGTGTATGACAGGAAGTCAGGAACATATTGCTTATCAAAGAAAAGGGAGTACTTTTTCACAAAATCTACAAAACGAACTATAAAAAATCTACAAAACGAACTATAAAGACTACATGGCGATGCAAAGTGCAGCTTGGAGGTCTGAAGACTGACAGATAAAGTCTATAAACATTGCCTCCAAATGCAACCAAAATTTATTATTGCAGCTTGCTAGGTTATATATCAATATACAACATACATGATATGATACGATATGATATCAATTTAAATTTTTTGGCCAATAAAAGAAAAATCAATGGAAAAGCAATCACTATTTGCATCTTCCTACAGTCCTACCAAGGTATGCTGGGAAAACCTTCACAAAGAAATGCGAGGAAAGGAAAAAAGATAAGAATGGAAAATCGTGTGAGCGCAGAAATTAAATGCAGTATATTTTACCGCTTCTTTAGATACGATTGCCAGCTCCCCAGTCTTAAGGCCCTGTTTGGCAAACTCTCTTGCTGCATAACCCTACAATATTGAACAGATGTGAGCCACGGTGAATGAAAATGAAGACGATATAATAAACCACATGTAAGAAAAGTTTTCGGGGTAAGTAAGCCTAATTATGTTCTTGCTGTATGGGCAGCAAGAAGCATGTCCTAACAGAAGTATCGAACAGTTATAATATGTATTTAGAAATTGCAGACCAGTCCTATGCAACGCAGGCTTTGTCAAAACAATACAGTCAAAAGTCAAGTATCTGAGTTTCCTCTGAACCTTATCTATGCAATTACATTTCGAAGCGTTAAAACATAAGGCATGGTGTATTTACAAGTTCCAGGGAATGAAATAAAACAAGGAACTAAAAAGCCTTCCGTCAAGTGGGTGCCTCCAAACATTTGTAGGTCTCGACACACGAGACCCAAATGCTTGAGAAGACCGTAAGAAAATTGTGTTCGGTTTGACGTTGGAAAACTTTCTTGTAAACGCACCAAAACCAAGCACGCAGTAAGTTCGCATAATTCTAAAGGATCTAGGCCGTTCCAACCAGTAAAGTTATCCCGAATAACTCGGATTTAACAGGAAATTCCAGAAACCATCGTAAATTGACACGAATCAAACGTAAGGAACAGGTAAAAAGGCAATAACACAATATTAAAAGTCGAGAATCAATAGGAAATTGCAAAAAAGATTAGATCAAGCAAAAGAGGAGCGATGATGGGAGAACTCACCGCAGAAACTCCTCCTCCGAGGATCACGTACTTGAAGCTCTTCGCCATGGACGATCGGTACAAATCGATGCGGTGAGAAATGACACTCAAAAGCTGAGACTAGAGATGCAGGATGTGATGTAGTGCAGGCAGCGTAATTGGTCAGATCTTTTTTGTAGGGCGACTACTCCGCGGATTGATTGTGATCTTTTTAATTTATTTATTTGGTGATTTGAGGCTAGTGTGAACACAGATACGGGAATTCGATACCTCAAATAATTCTACAATTTCGGGCCGATAAGGTATAACAAAGTGCCGGGGGCTGATTTGGAAGGGGAACGAGAATTATAGGGTCATATAATTTTGAAAAAGACTTGTGAAAAAAAAATTATAGATAGTTTATAAAAAAAAAATTAGAGAAGAGTTTATAAAACAAAAAATAGTTTTGATAAATAAGTATTTTGATAGTTATTTTTAGAATAATTTTTTATATTAGTAAATTATAAAACAGTATATAATTTGATTAAAAATAAGAGAGAGAGGAGTTGTAGATAAAATATAAAAGAGAGGAGAGAGAGTATAAAAGAGATAATAGAGGAGAGAGGGTGTAAGAAAAAGTAGGGGTAAGATAGTAATTAGATAGTTCATAAGCTATTTTACTGTTCAAAAAACTAGTTTTAATAATTTATTCAAAATCATAGTTTTAAACTATAGTTTTATCCAAAAGTACTTATAGATAAATATGATTGTTTTATTTAAAATTTTTCTTTTAGAAAAATTTTACTTAAAGTTTTTTTTTTTAAATAATAGTTTGAAGTAAACCCAAATAGACCTATAATTCTAAAAACACCTGGGACAAACTTGCACGATAAATGGATTCTCTGGGCAGTATTGGTGTTGAGGCTAACCCAGAGCTTGGTATTTAAAACCATTTCTGTTATAAGCAGGACCAACCAAATCCTGACGTGTGGTAAGTGTGATAAAAATATCAAACAAATTAACACGTAACCAATTTTAGTTTGTCCCAGCTCCTAGATCCAAAGATGGACATCGGTGAGAATATCCACGCGTTGCCGAAGGATCTTGCCAACGGGGAACCAAAGCCAGTATAATCTCCAATATTCATTCATGTATTGGCAGGACAAGAGTGAGCAAGTCATCCAATAGCAATTAAAATATTCAATCTATGGACATGCCACTCGGGGGAAAGATATGGTAATGCTATTTTGATAACTGCACGTTGGTATCCTGTCGGGATGAGTTACTTCCTCTCAAGATTTTTTTTACCTTCTGCAGTGTATCTAATGCCGTTTTTTAAAGCCAACAAATGGAAAATAGGCGCAGTTGGGTCGTATTCTCACGCAATCGAGTAGCTTTTTATTGTTTTCCCCTCTTATTACGGGATTACATAATTGCGGGAATTGAATCTGATATTTGTAGCATTCCATTCTTTTAAAAAAGATGTAAACTATATAATTACATGGTTACATGATTCTAGAAAATCTCTACGTTCATCGAGAGGTTTTGGTTTAGGAACAAAAGAGTGGCGATAAGCATGTAGACGTGGAGCACCATAGAACCTTGCTTCAAATTTTGACGCCCTGCAGGTCAATATATTTTCTCTATTTCAAATGACCATATTTCAAGATCAACTGAGTTAAGTTACATATAATATTTTAAAAGTTTTTTTTTAACAACACTCGTCGTTCTTATATTAAACACTATGAAAGAGTTTTTACTAAAGTTTAATATTTTAAAATAATTTTTAATATAATTTTATTTTTAAAATATTTTTTCAAAAGCGAACACCTCAAATTTAACAAGTTATTAGAAAAGCACCCAACTTAACCCGCATCAATTTTGTGTGCATGAGCCAATATGAAACCATATTCATTTTTATTGTCAACAAGGAGCATCATCCATTAGAAAACAGGGGCCACTTTTTTTTTTTTTTTAAATATTTGAAGGCAATAGTCAAACGCTTCCAATTAGACTTGTTTGATACGTGCGTGCTGAGGATTAAATCTTAAACGTTTTGTTTAAGGATGCGATAGTATGTGTTACACTCACCTACTTAAGTTAAACCTGAATAGCACGCTTTCCAATTTTATGGATCCTCCTCTGGTTTGGATAGTGTCGCGCGCTGGCCTTTCATTGGTATGGGATAGTTTTTGTTTTTGGATGTCGAGCGTGCATGAGGCGAAAAACGTGTCTTAGGACTCATCACTCATCTGTCAAAGCTCTATCTCCCAGCATATGGTCCGTTTAACCTCACTCCCAAGACAAAGGAGTTTATGCTGTAGAGAAAAAGATCACGAAAATTTAACATAAAAATAAAATAATGGATATTATGACACGCGGGGTCCGGTCAAATGGCGATGCAACGTGGAACAATCAGGACGAGGCGGCGGGCAGCTTAATGGCGTCATGGATGACCACAATTGTTTGTAATTTATACTACTAGTATTATTTATAATCTCCACTAAAAATTAAAAAAAAAAAACGAAGAAGTAAGTGAACTCCGTATTCCAATGGCTTCCAAAAACGAAAAGAAACCTCAATACCTGTCTGGACGGCACTGCTGGACCCCCAGTTTCTGCTGGGTTCAAACAAACTTTTCAGTTGAACTAATACACGATTATGAGCTAGATGAGATATCTGATCATTTATAACACAGGTTCGATTTTTATAAAACATTATTTTATTATAATTATAATTACGATATTTAAAAATGTATCCTAATTATTAGGTACTTTAATTTATACTTTAGGGTAATAGACAATTCATCTTATTCGACATTAGTATTACTTAAGAAGAAGGAAGACTTCGTCCTACTTTTAAATCGTAGGTGAGCCTAACTCTTTTTTAAAAAAATATTTATAAAAAAAATACAAGGTTATGGGCCAAACAGAATTGAGCCAGAGTCACCAGTTAGATTTATAACCATATCAAACTGAGAATTTAGACAAGAAAATAATACTAAGGAACATGCGCTATAGCCCTCACTGTTTATAAAAAAAATAATAAAAAATAAGTTGATATTCTATAAGGACTTGAGTTCGATTTTTGTTATTATTGTGAGGGCTCATTTAGTAGGCGATCTCGTAAGTCCCATATAAATATTTTTTGAGCCCTAGGACTGTATTATAACTTTGATAAAGAACTGATACTGAATCCACTTAAATTTTTTTATAAAAGAAAAGAAAAGAAAATAAGTGCTTATTCGGCATCTTTCAACTGCAGATTTTGGATTGCAGCTTCAATTGCAAAAAGAAGGTCACGCGTTCCTGGGCATGGGCTTGCAATTTGAGGCGAGCAATGCTTGGATCACAACTTGCGAACTGCCTTTATAAACATATATTTATACGGTAAATTGTACAAAATATTTGTATATATATATTATAGAGTAAAGGTCAAAACTAATTTTAAAAGTATAATTAGTATTCTAAAATATTTAAAGGTATAATTAGTATACTAAACTAATTTTTGAGATGCAATTAACACCCTAAAGTATTTAAATTGTTATAATTTTACCTATTCGCTAATAAAAATACAAAATTTTGTTTGATACATGTCACATAAAATTTTTATTTTAACACATTATTATTTAAAATACAATATATATAATATTATTTTAATTAAATATACTAAATAAATTATATAATTTATCAATCTTCACATATAAATTTTATACCATATCAATTTTAAGGTTTATTTAGTATTATTTTTTTAAACAATATGACACGTATGACATTTTAAATAATGTGTTAAAATAAAAAATTTACGTAATATATAGATATGATAAAAAGTAATATATAGATATGATAAGAATTTATATTTTTGTTAATAAAATGACGAAATTATACTAATTTAAATATTTTAGATCATATATCTAAATTTAATTTAAGATATTAATTATATCTTTAAATATTTTAAGTTTTATAAAATTAATTTGGAGTATTGATTTATTAATGCATGTAGTAGGAGTATTTGGGGTGTCTGGATTATATTTTTGATACCTCAAAAATTCCCCTGACAAATTAACTTCACTAAGCTGAGGTCTGAGTAGAAAAATCTAACTTTTGAAAACTCCTGCCCATAAGCTATTTATTTCCATCGTCCAATCCAAAACCAAATTGGGGGGACTCGAGAAACATCGAGGAAAGAAAGATTTAGAAACTGGAGCAAACGGTCGTCGCCTCTCGCCAATCCAAAAGTGGTGGGTTGGGCCCCTGAGAACGAAAACGCAAACAGCAGGACAGCTCTGGGCAAGAGCTTCTGCCCCTGCAGGGGGCGGTATCCACGGTCCTCCGTCGAGCCGGCCAGTCATACTATATGCATCCAGCTGTCAGCAGCAACGCCCGACAGCAATAAGCAACCCGCCACTTCCACTCGCGCGCATATTTCCTTCCTTTTTCAATGTCTTGAACTTCGTGTTGCTCATTGGAGTGCTGCGCACTCCGTATTATAATCACATGTGCAATGCACTGAATATAAGTTCCGTTGTCATTTTGCCATACACGATACACAATTCTCTTTGTTTATCAGCTCAACCGATCTCATTTAACATAGTCCATGGAGTCAAGTTCAGATGATGAGCATGTTATACTGGTCTGCAAAAACCCCAATTCAATTGAAACAGAGACTGAGAAGGAAGAAATTATAATATCTACCGCAGATATCCTCAACTGGGATCTTCAGACTATTCTCCGTTTACCAACGATCAAAATTCGGGCAAGTCGAAGTAGGTGAGTTGCTCAATGCCCATAACGTCCATATTACTTTTGCCAAAACGTGGGTATAACAGGACCCGAGTTCTTTGTCTCCCTTCTGTGTTGGAGGTTGTTAGATTCCTTTGTGGAGTGTGAATTTATTTACCACCAGCTCAAGTTTAATCACTGTGAAATTATTTTCACTTTGTGCAACAGGCTCATCGAGCAATGTTCTTATTTCCGGGGCCTCTTCCGTGGGAGCTTCAGGTAAAAGCAAAACTGAATAATTGCTTTTGAGCGGAAAGAGTATTAAAAGTCCCATTGGGTGGGAATATCATCACTTCAATTTGGAGCCTGCTTATGTAGTAGTCTATATATTTCCCGCGAATTAGGACTTCAAAATGGGGCAGCCCATGAGCCAGTTCTATACGATACCAAATATTGTCTTTGTGTGTGTGTTCCCATAACACCCCCCCTCCTCCTCTTTCTTTGGTTCGCTCAAGCAAAGAATGTATGGTATATGGAACTACTGGCGTCACTCTGACAGTATTAAGATTTTGGCTTTTCCTTATTCTCCCCTTTTGATTTTGCCTTTTTTCTTTTAATGAAGGAGTTTGCGGCTTTTATTTGAATTTGAAGATCTGTACAATTCCTGGCTTGATAACACGCTTCCTATAACTTCTGTAGTGAATCATGCCTGGGCTCTACCATTGTCGAGTGGAATGTGCTACCATTTATGGACATTCTGAAGTATCTATATGGATGCCCGTTGGAGATTACATCGGCTAATTTCCTCTCTCTTTATGAGGTAGATTGTAAAATGTTTTACCTGTCTAATTTCATTGGCTCCAAAGAAACTGTCATATTCATGAGGTAATCTGGGACTTTAACCTTGTTTATTTTGTTTGAGTCTATTACGAATTCAAATTTGTAAAGTGTAATTCATCCTTCTATTACATGGAGATAAAGAGCAAAAAGTGAGTATGAAAAAAAACAATTCCCCAACTACTAGTAGAGCACCTTTTCATTTGTTTTATGAAAGATTGATTATATTTGGGAATTGGCATAAACATAATTCGGATATATGTCATTTAACATGGCGTATCAAATTCTGCAACAGGGCTATCCTTCCTATTGAACATCAACACATGGCTTTATACAAAGAAGAATTACCTTTTTATAAACTAATGATTTTGTTTTGTCCAATATCAAATGGTTATATGGTTTCTCCTAGAATTCCACCCTTTGAAATATATATTTTTTAAATGCCATACATTGTTGTGCAGTCATCTTTTGATCTTTTGCTTGTACATCTTAGGGTGCACTTTATTTTGGTGTGGACTCACTTCTATTGAAGTGCAAAATATGGTTTTCTGATGTGTCCTCATCCAAAGGATCTCAACCAATACAGATGCAAATGGAGGACATAATTCTAATTTGGAAATTTGGTTTGGAGCATGGTAAAATACATTATTTTGACGTTTATCAGAAGTATTCTTGTTTGACTTTAACATTATGGAATTCACTCTAACGGATGAATTTTAATAATCATTTGCAGAAATTGATTTTATGCTGGAATTATGCACAATCTATCTAGCAAGAAATTTTGTATGTTTTTGGCTTCTATTCTCTATATAGCTTGAGCTTGTGCTTGTGCATCCACCTTGTTAGCTTACATTACTCTTTGATAATGTATTTCCAATAGGTCAGAAGATTTTCTATTATTCTTAATCCTATGTCCCTTCAGAGTCGAGACCCTTAAAAACGAGGACACTCACAATTCCCTGTTTCTGAATTTAGCTGAGAAACATTACTCCATTTGTTTCTTTTATGTCTAACGATAGGGGTACTTGTGTGATTAGCTCTCTAGTGTTATTGGTGAAAGTTGGGTGTTCTTAACACCCTGGAAGGTGGATTGAAATGATTTGTGCAAGAACTTGCTTTGAACATTGTTTTATGACATGCTCTTAGTTGAAGAGGGTGAAATGTAGGTTCCTGTTAATCCTGTTATAAACTTGTCCCTACCTGATTACGGAAGGAAACACATAGTAAAATAGGGGAAGCATGAATTGTTGATGTTGGTTCAGTTTGAGCTGTAGAATTTAAAAATTTAATGCTCATGCTGTTAATGCTTTACATTTTTGAGCTTGACAAGATCAGTGGGGTTTGATAATTCTTTTTCTTCTACAGTTCTGTTAGCAAAAGAATGTTAGATACTCAATCATACTTTAAAAGTGGTTTAAGAATACTCTGTAGATAATGCGAATCATGTGTTTTTGTATCTTTTTTATTATTAAATTATAAAATTGATGATATCTGGTTTCTTACTTTGCAGATGTGGGCATCGAATAGCACTTTATTTGACAAGATTCCATATGATATGTTGTTGTCTTCTATAGAGCATCCTCACCTGACTGTTGAAAGGTTGACTTGCCACTATTCTTGGAATATTTTGATTCAAATTTATGTAATTTATAAATCTGATACTGTAACATATTTACAGTGAAATGCATCTTTCTGATGCACTTTTACGCTGGCTTGAGTGTAACTTCGAGAATGTGGAAACCTTGGGCAGAGGTGAATACGACTGTGACAGAATGTTGAAACAAGTGAGGATTTACACTTTTTTTTGTGTGTGTGTGTTTAGTGTGAAAAATTATTTGGAGATAAATGCAAGCTGAAATGACTCTATTATATATAACTAAAGTCAAGTTGAATAATGATTTTGCCACCACTAAACAACTGGTTTATGCTGATAACTGAAACCTAAACATAATGAAGGATATGTAGTTTATGCACAAGTTTGCCGCTAAACTTTGATGTACCATGCAGTTTCTTGGCAAGTGTGGTTGTATGTAGAAGGGAATTTTCGCACTTCTCAATTTGTAATGCTCTACATTATGTATGGTGAAAATCCTTACATAGAGCTCAACTTAATCATCCAATGTTGTGTATTTGATTGGATTATCCTATAGTATTTTTTTTTTCTGTTTTCCTTTTTGAGTAAAATACTTCAATCTTGGCGTGTTTAAGATTTTATACACCACTGCCTTCTCACTTGGAAGCTTACATGAGCCTTGATAATGTAAGAGAATAATTGCATATTTTCCAAAATAATCTTATGAGATATAATTATCTGTCATTGAAGTTGGTTGCTCTATTATATTCAAGGTTGCTGAGTGTTTTTTAAATTGGAAGGGAAGTTTGTAAAGCGTTAGCTCTTATATCAATCAGGGAAGATTAGCGTGAGGTAACCATATGAGGAATAAATAAGTAATTTACTAAAAAAAAATTTATGAGTACATAAGTAGAGTTTTTCTTCATCAATAATCACACATGTAATCAAATTTTGTTTTTTTTTTGTTTAAATTTCAATCAGGTAATTTAATATATCATTTTAAAGGATAATTATGCATAAACAAAGCTGCCAATTTTAGTTTAATATATGATTAATCTTACTATTGACTTTGTCACTTAAAACATTTTTACCATATATGTCATGGTCATTCTTCTTAAATAAACTGTTTTCTTGGGTTCTGAACAGATTCGTGTTGGCCTTTTGCCTTTGTGGTTTGCAGCAGGTATACTCTATTTTTCTAATATTTCCTGTGGCACTGTAATTTCTTATTAATCTTAATGTAGAAAGTTCTTTTTAATGAAAGGTAATTTGCTATATTTGTTGATCAGGGAAAAGAAACTCTTTATTTTTCAGACAGCTTGCTGAAGAAAGCGTTGATTCAATTTTCAGACAATTAAATATTCCAACCTTGGGTTCACAAAATCTTTTAGGATATGATGGCTTGCAGCATCTCAGGATTCGGCTGACAGAATATTCCAAGGTACTTTGAATACATGGAAGCCACTGTATATGAATTTGGCTTTCTCGATGATCAATTGTTTAATGACAAACTTTTCCTGCTTTCTTTTGTAAGCATGGGGAAAGGGGCGAAGCAAGCAATGTTATGGATCTTGAATGCCAAATATTAGTTGAGAATAAGTGTTGCATAATTATACATGCTAGCTTTTATTGAATGTTCACTCATAACATTACAATGGTGGTTGAGGGTAGTTACTTTGACCCTTACTCTTGTGAATTTTGTAGGCAAGCTTGATGCGTAGTGAAACTTGTCAAGAGATTCATGAAACACTTAGGTGATAAGTTCTTCATTCGTATAAGTTAGCTGCAGACTCTTATGTGTAAAGTCAATTTGGTATACTTTAGGCAAAGCCTAGCTGCTCCACTTCCATGCCTTTGGCATTTGAACTCTTCATAGTGACTATTTTACAAACAGTGAATAAAACCAGTCATTAGTTTCTTAGTGTTTGAGTTCAGTATCTGTAATTCATGCTCTTCATTTCATATACGTGTCCAAGTCTGAGACAGTTTGTGTTAGTTCTCTGCAATGAGTTTGGAATTTTATTGTGATTAAGTGATGGAAACTTTTCTTTGCATGCAGAAAGTGGACCTTTCAGACTGTCCCCAAATAACACCTGCAATCCTGCTTGTGTCACTGGTCCCTCTATCACCTCCAATGGACCTCGGATCAAGAGATATTATTGAGCTGCTTTACAATAACTTTGAACACCTTATAAGAGACAAACGTGCATTCCCACAAATAATGTTGCGAACTTTGTCCTTTGAAGCAGTTCAGGAGGTAGATATCTCAAAGTGTCAAAGATTGCCAATTGAATGTGCCATTGAATGCTTTTGCAAGTCCTTTCCTTCTTTAAAAATATTGAGAGCTGCTTATCTTCTGAACATCAGAACAACCGATTTTCTTCGATTAGCACTGAAGTGCCCTCAGGTCTGTGAAATTGATTTGACTGTTGACATTACTCCACTAATGCCAGCATTAGTTTCAATCGTGTCATCAAGTCTTTCGGTGACATCACTGGTATCAGAGAAGGCTTCTAGTGTGAAATATGATGCTGTGGATGCCTTCTCATTCTATGAATTTGGACTACCACTTTCTAACATTACCAAGCTCACCTTGGAAGGAAGAACTGATATCTATGGTTAGCTGCTTAATTGTTGAACATATTTTACCTAAATGATTTTTTAGTAGTTTTATATCTTTGTCTTCATTGATAACCAATCAAGTTATCTTTAATTGTCTATGCCAGATTCAGATCTCCAGTACTTCTCCAAAATTTGTCTTTCACTGCATCACCTGAATCTTAAAGGATGCATTTCAGTCACAGACACTGGCATATCAAATCTCATACGCAAATGTATAAAACTTGACTCAATTGTGGTTTGCGATACTTCTTTTGGGGAAAATTCAGTTCAAGCTCTTTCCTCAGCTATTTCTGATTATGGTAGCTTTTCCTCTCAACATATTAGAGATAAGCATTTGAGTTCTGTAGCATCTAACCTTCAAATCCTGCATATGGGGGGCTGCCGAGGTAAGTTGTTATTTCTTTTCTCACTTTATATGTGGGATCTTCCAACACGGATTAGTGAATGCTGTCCTTAAATTTATTGATGGATCCAAGGGTCCCAAATGCTTAAGCTATTGGGATAAAGTCTTAATTTATCTCTTTGACTTGCCCTTTTGTGCAAGAGTCTTGCCTTAAAATATGGGTAAACCAAACCTAATTAATTCTTAATTATTTTCTTATTACATAACAGCTGTTCTACAGGAAAGCTACCCAAAGATACCTGCCCAAAAAAAACGATACAAAGTTGTTTGCCTCATTTTTTTAAGATCCCCACTGATTAAGGCTTCAAACTCCATAATTCAACTTCAGCCACAAACCAGATGCAATTTGGTCTAAAGTTTTGATTTCTTGCGACAAGATAGGCAAAACTACTGTAATTCTGTTATTGCATACATCATAAATAAAACTAAATATTTGAAAAGAAAAAGGTCCTCAACACCCAAAGCAGAGAAAAAGATGTTTATAAATTACCATGTTTGGAACTATTTCATCCTATATCAGAGTTATCCATTAGGAACAGATTGAAACGTTTTAGATAAATGTAGGATGAAAATTGAGAAGGAAAAAAAAAAACATTTGAGACAATTGAAAATGTCCTCAAACTCAAGGGACAAAAAGTACTTTTGCCACCATTATTTGAACATTACAGAGGATCAATGGCGCTTTATGATTTTTGATAGCTTGTATGGCACAATGTATACATTTAGTTTGGATTGTATCCATTTTGAGTTATTATTGGCATAAAGAACTATTTAGAGAAACATGTGTTGATTTATTTTGTAGGTATAAATAAGTTATCTCTACTCAAGCTTATGTCTCAAATGAAACTGCTGAGGGGTTTATGCATGAGAGGGACAGACATGGTTGACCAAGCACTTTATAACTTCCCAGGTTCTTCCTTGGAGATGCTTGATGTTTCAGATACCCAGGTCTGTCGTCAGAGTCTTGACTGCTAGCATTTTTGGTGTATCTCTCCTTAGTTGTACATAATTGCTTATTATTTTTTGGAAACAGAAACTTAAATTTTTAGTTGATGAGGTGTGGAATGTTGCTTAAATTCTGAAATATGACTGTTAGTGTGCTAATTTTGACTTGGCACATAATGGTTAAGATTTCCATGTCTCCTTCAATTGTATAAGCATCAATGTGCTGTGATCTGGAGGTTGTTACTGGCTAATAAAGGAGTTATAAACTTTTCCTATTGAGTCCTAATTGATAATTTTGTTTTGTTAGCTGGTGAAATTACAAGCTAAACCTGCTTGCTTCAATTGTAGAACAAAAGATTAAGTTGGGTGGTGCATTGTTGAATTTCATGGCCTCTTATGTTAACGTCTTCTGTCTGATTTACTGATTGATTTAATATTGAGTGAGAAACAATTAACATGCTGAATTGGCCAATAAAATTTGGTCCTTATGCAGAGATATTTTGGGTCATTATGACTTTGTAGATCCCAAATATGTAGTATTTTTATTCTTATTGTCCTTTCTATAATAATTGTACATTCCCCTTAGTTTAATCCATTTTTTTAATTGTAGATTTCGGGAGCTGCATTAGCTCACATTATTCATGGAAATCCAAATTTAAAGTGTCTAAAAGTTAGAGGCTGTAGTAATTTATTTCAAGAGGAAAATTGTACTGAGGAAAGAGAATCTATCTTCTCTTGTTTGCATGAAGAACTGTGCACCAAGCTAGGAAAGATGTGCAGATTGGAAGAAGTTGAATTTGGATGGGGCTTTCCATCACTCTCCTTGAAAGCTATGGAACCTGCACTGATGACGTTACAGAGAATCAATGTAGGTTTAGGTGGAATGCTTGGTGAAGAAGCATTGAGAAAACTACCGGCAATTTGTCCCATGCTAGAAACAATAATATTTCAGTTTCAGGTATTCATTATCTTCCCTTTGGATCTCCGATTCTTGCTTCCTAAATAATAAAGAAAAAAGTACTGCAATTGGTGAAATTGTGATATAAATCAGATTTGGTGAACGTCAAAGATCGACTTCTTGACCAATTCATGAAGGCTTTGATGGCATTTCAGTTACCATTTCATCCCAAAAGTTTAAGCTAGTTATGGAGGGCCTAGGATTGGTTTTTATTCATATCTATAACAAAAGAGCAGCATATACACTCTCAGAAATTATTTGAGTATGAAATTTTGTATCGAATGGATGAACCTTTTTTCTTGTAGGAGCAGTAGCAATGTTAATGTATTCAAGCAACACATCTGAAAAAGAATGGTGCCTTTGACACTCTATGGAGAAGCTATATAGACCATATCATAGTACTGTTACTGTTTCTCACTAGAGCAGTTGTGAAGGAGAAGCCATAGCATATTATCCAGGCCAGGAGGTCAATTCCCAGAAGAATGAATATCATAGTACTGTCGCTGTTTCTACCTACTCAGATATTCTTATAAGCCATCAAACTATCTCTATCATCTATATAATCAAATTGAAATGGCATACGGAGATTTGCATGCCATTAGCTAGGAGTGCCTATTTTTTTTTTTTCACAATAAAGTTTCTCATAGTGCAATGCCTCCGCTACAATCCATTTAGGTTCGTCATTGTTACTCTCCTTCAATCAGACAAGCCAAGACTTTTGCCATGAATTCATCTGATCAACTGCTAAAGTCCTATCTTTCCAATTCCTTATAAGAACATATTTGGATTCAATAAATTTTATTTTATTTTATTTGTCATCTGTCACTGTGCTCTAACGATTAACTATTCTTGTAGTTATCCTGGATTCTCACATTTTATGACCATCTCAAAATTCTTATTGATGGTTTGTTGTTTTTTGATTCTGAACAGGTAATATCTGATAGTGTTGTGGTGAACATAGCTACATCCTTGACAAACTTGCAAGAGTTAGCTTTGTGCTATTGTTTTGGTGATATGTCCATATCAAGCTTCAAATTCTTCACGCGAAATCTTAGAAAGTTGAGGCTTCAAAGAGTAACCCCGTGGATGACCAATGATGATTTGGATATTTTGACTCAAAACTGCAGAAATTTGGTTGAGCTTTCTTTATTAGGATGTCCTCTTCTTAACCCAGGTGAGGATTTATTACTTGTCACTACTCCATTTTTTGGATGTGGTTCTGTTACATATACATCAAAGTTGAGTTTGAAGGAGATCTGTAGTATAGTTGTCAACCACTGGAAATTCCAAGCAACTGATGATAAACCCGTATGTTTGTTTACATGACTCCTTTTAGCAGATTCTCAACATATAATTTCCCGTGGATGGCCAGGCCTCATTTCAATCCATTTAGAGGTTTGATAATTTTCCTTTTTACCCATGAACTAATGAGAATTTTTATACATTGTGCTTTAACATATTGAAAATAGTCTCCTTTTCCCCCCTTTTGGACCAAAGGTTAAAAGTTAAAACCACTGATGAAAATAGTCATACAATGGACTTGTATTTTGTAGTATGTATACAAATTGCCTAGTTTAATTCCCTAAAGTCAAGCACAATCTGCATTAATCACAATTTATTAGAGCTTGAACTATGTAGTTTTAGATGATGATCTTCTCTGTCAGTCTAGAATTTCATCAAGGCAGCTGCAGTTCCAAGAGCAGCTGCACTTGTCCTTCTCTTTTGGCTATACCTGAGAAATTTGAGGGGAAAAAGGTTGTTCGAATTTTTGATGGACAGGTGTGGGGCCCATTGTGAAGGGAGAGAAATTGTTCACTAACTCACTATTGATGGGACTTGAGAAAAAAAAATGCTGCTAACGTATTTGACTTGAAGCATCTCTCTTTGGATTGATTAATGGCAATTCATTATCCTTTATAATGTTTTATTAATTTATCAAATGCATAATGTTTAAAATGTTGCATTCACCATCCTTTAGTTCGTAGAATTTTTAATACTGTTGGCATCTATTGTTTAGGAATGTGGAGGAATAACAGCAAATGGGGTCTCTTCTCTTTTTGACTGCAAAGCTATTGAAGATCTCCAGCTGCGTCATAATGTGGGCATTCTATTACCTTTTCTGTATAGTTTCTCTTGTGTTGCGTGTATTTTCGAGTCCGATCCATCTTGATGATTTAAGTACCGCATATTTTCCATTGGAATTTTGTTGGATTGCTACCATCTTCATAATTAATTTCTGTTTGGTCTAGAATTCAGTCTTATTTATGGTCAATGCTAGAACTCAAGTCACATTTGGAGCTTTATAATTTGAGCATTTTATTGTTGTAACTCTAAATTCTAAGTATTAGCATTACTGTTTAAAGTGTGACCACAAATAGTATTGATGAAGATCAGCTAGTGTAATTATGATTCTCCTCCACGTCTATTTATGTTTCCAAGAGCAAGAGATCTGAGATTTTTATCCCTATTAGAAAGTTATGATGTTATTATACAAATAAGGTCCCATCCATATTCTTGGATTGTATTTTTATATCAAAGCCCCAAACATTTTCATGGGGTGATGATCCATGTACTTGATTCTGAATTTCTGATAAATAAATGAAGGAGATTGATAATTACAATTGAACAAATACTGGAGGTTGTATTATGCATACGTTTGAAGCTTAATGAATTGTAATGTAATTCAACTTTTTTCCTCTATCATCTAGATCCACCTTCATTTATGTCTCACATGCTAAACCTCGTCATTTATGATTTGTACGTGCATGCTGAGTTGATTCTTGGGAGTTTTTACTGACACACATGATTCAGGGACCTGGGCTGCAGAAAAACTTCATTTTTGATGCTGCTTCAAAGGTATGATATATTTTTACATGGTTATTAGAGTTAGAGTTAGTTAAGAGGATTATTAGTTAGTTAGAGAAAACTATAGATAGATGACTAGTGAATGTATTGGGGTGTGTTGTGAAATCAAATGCATTTTCCTTCTTTTCCTATTCTACGTGTATCATGGTGTTGCAAAATGGTGGGAACTTATACCATCTTCTATGTCAACTATCAGATTCCAATGCTTCGACAGTTGTCTCTGGACATATGCGATGCAAGCAAAGGTGATTTTGACATTCCAAAAGTAAGTCATCCGAGCATTATCTATCAAATTTGTAGTTTTACGAGTTTTTGGGCTGTCATGTCCTTTTATTGAAAAAAAAAAAGTACAGGCCAAGAGGAAAAAAATGAAGATTATAGACCCGAGGCTTATGAGTCTGAGACTTAAAAAGAAGTACAAGCTCAGGCAGAAAAGAAAGAAAGAATTAACTTGAGTCATTTTGATAGGGTTTCTCTTGACATTATATATCTTCAATCTTTTTCTTTAATTATTCAATATTAGACTTTTATATTCTAATATTCTCCCTACTAATTTTTTTTCTTTTTTTTTTCTACTTGAGCTTATACTTCTTTTTGAGTCTTTGTTGACGGTTTAGATTTTATATCTATCTGGAATCCATGGTGATATCTGATCATATTTGTCTTCTCTGAAATGCTCCAGATCCATGCAGACAGATACTTCTTGAGTAGCTTGAAGATAGCGAGATGCAAATACCAAAGATGTGCATTTAATCTCCCAGCCCCCTCCCGGGGAGTGTGTAGTAGGTCTCTGCACGTGGAGACAATGGTATTTGTATGGAACAGCAGAGATCTCACTAGAGCAGTTGTGAAGGAAAGGCTTTGAAGTTTAATCTATACCCACCCAAGAGCTTCATTTCGAAAATGTGGTGTGAAATCGCCGGGGTCAAGTTGGATAATTCCAATAGCAGCGTCATTTGTGTCACTGCAGAAGCACCATCGCAATTAACTTTCAGTGTGTCGGCAGGGTGGAGTTTCCCATTTTGGAAGCTCTTGGTAAGATTCAGTTTCAGCAGTACAAAAAAGGTCACTGGACTCCCAATATTCAAATACAAATTTTATTGCCTTCTCTGTAACTTAAATGTAGTGCTTGTTGTGGATTAACTTAATTTTTTTTAAAGCTCATTTGAGGTGATTTACACTATAGGAGAGATAAGTACAGGAGAGAAGAGTTATATATATATATATATTTTTTTTTCCCACCCGGTTTACTGGAGCTTTACCCCGACTACATCTGGATTCGATCCGCGTCACGCACCTGGCTATGGTGGGTGAGTCTCCAACGGGGATTTTCTGCATACGCAAAGGCTTGAACTCTAGATTTTGTTTAAGCGATATCGTTAGTTTTATATTGAATTGTTTAAATAATTGTTTTTGACGTGTACAATAGTGACCTAAATAAGCATGTAGAATATTGAGAATTCTGGTTTTGATTTGTAAAGATAATTTGATAATTTTTTATTATATAAATACGGACACACAAAGTTATATGTATATAATATTTATTTATTTTTTAATTATAAATATCTTTCTATTAAAAATAATTTTATTTAAAATATTATTGATAATAAATATAATTTTAAATCTTAATTTGTCAGGTATACGAGATTTTTTTTTAATCTTTTAACATATCTATTATTTTTTTTGCCCACCCGGTTTACCGGAATTTTATCCCGACTATATCCGGATTCGACCTACGTCGCGTACCTGGCTATGGTGGGTGAGTTTTTCAACGGGAATTTTTTGCGTACGTTAAAGCTCGAACTCGAGACCTCGTTTAAGCGATACCGAACTGTTTATCACTCAGACTAACTCCCGTTAGTTAATATATACATTATATATTTGCATGCGTATTATTTAGGGCCCGCGACAAATTTGGGTTGGTTTTCAATAGTCTAAAATCTTATGTCACGTACGTTTGATAGGTGCCAAAGGGAAGTAGAGGTGGTACGATGGAAATTATTTTTATTTTTAATATTATATGTTATTTTAATTCTATAAAAAAAATTAAGAATTAACATAGTGAAAGTGGAAGTAAAATTTTTTAGACAATTTTATTTCAGTTATAAAATTTTTAGACAATTTTAACTCTTTTTAAATTATAAAAAAATATTTTAAACTATTTTACTCTAAATTATAAAAAAAAATATACATCAATTATATATTTATTTTTATTTTATAAAATAAACTTTTAAAATATATTTTTATTTTTATTTTTATTTCTACTTTTATAAAAAAAAATTACATTCACGTTCTGTTAATTATATTTTACTTTTATATTTAATTATGTTTTTAACAATTTAATAGTTAAAAAGTAATTTTTACTCTCTATTTTTATCTTCAAAATTAAGGAAAAAGTGAGATCTTAAAAGCTATATAATGAATCTGGAACAATCTGGTCCCTTGTTACGTTACGTGAGAATATATAAAGTCTGAGAGATGAATGCCTCTATTACACGGTCCAAAGTTTTCATTTTTTCTTCCCTCGTAAATACTAGACATTTTTTTTTGTCATCTGTCTACTTAGATTTACGTTTGAGATAATTAACTAGTCTATATTAATATTTTCTAAGAAAAACAGAGATTTTAGCGTACCCTTGACCCTTGTATCGCCTTACCCCTTCCAAAAGTTTTTTATGAAAAAGAATAGACATTCTTCTTGCATCTCCGCTCCTCTCCCTCCAGAAAGGATTTTCAGCCGCGGGCGCTGTCTCAACCTGTCCGCGCGGCCATCTCGTACCTGAACCCTAGCGGGACTACAGTTGACGCCGACAACCTGCAGTTGCAGAATTTTTCTTCGATTCAGGTACCCAACTTCTTCCCTCTCCCCCCTCCTTTCATTCGAATGTGGAATAGTTGGGATCTGAAATCTAATTGCTATTCTTCGTTTCTAGGACATCCTTCTTTTGAAATCCAATTACAGTTAGTGCAACAGATTATGTACTAAATTTTATATTCCGTCCTGATAATGTTTGATATCACTATAAGCTGTAATCCTTCTCGCAATTGGAGTTTCTATTCACTGAAGCGTGATTATTTTTCGAACCCCAGTTACACAGTTGAAGTTATTTGAAATTTATAAATATCAGATAGAATAACAGAGTGAGTCTCTATAGCTGAGAACTTGCTTCCTTATTCGGTCTTGGCTACTTGATATCAGCACTTGCTTCCTATTATCCATTATGCAAAATCCCATTTTGATTAGTTCGGAGATGGAACATTTTGGGATTCGCATGATAGCTTGTCAAGATGTAATGTTTTTCATTTCTCAATTCTCAAGCTACCTCTTTCCTGAAGAGGATTTGTGATTATGTGAGTTTATTTATTGTCATGAAAATCATCACTCGGTCTTGGATTGGATGCCCTTCATTCGGGATATGTGCTATGCATCAAACTATTAATAGTTAACATTGACATATTTAAAAAATACACGGCCTGTTTTGAAGTGGTTGATCTTTTGTTTTCCTTTTTCTCTTGGAGGTCGTTACGAACAGCATCCAACTAGTTGCTAAAAATTTTTTAGCAGAATTTCAGTGTGTTAAACGCGGGATGGGAGGCAACGTAGCCTCTTTGTTGAGTTGATGTTGGCATTTATTTCAAAGTTGAAATTTTAATTAGAAATGCGACTTTTTTTTTAAAAAGAAAAAAGAAAATTGGTTAATCGCCTTAAGCCCTGTGCCATAAAACACTCCAGTCCCATAGAGCATTATTAGAGGACCTCGCCTGTAAAAACTGAGGCGAATGCATAGTGAAATGAACTATTTTATCCCAAACTAAATGAAGTGGCAAGCAAACAAAGATTGAACTTTTTAAAATTTCATATTATGATTTCTCTTTAGCAAACTTCTGTTTGACTTGTAGCAGGAATGGAATAGTCTTTCTCTTGTGCAATGCTGTAAGCTATTTGTTTGGCGATTGATTATCTTCTCACCTTGATAGTTTTTATGTGAACTACTGATTGGATAGCTTTTTCTGATATTGTTTACGTATTAAGTTACACATTGTTAGCAATTGATCTTCCAATGTCATGTTTCACTTGACAGATAGGAAAATGCCAAAAGTAAAGACGAATCGCGTTAAATACCCGGAGGGCTGGGAATTAATTGAGCCTACCATTCGTGAACTTCAAGCAAAAATGAGGGAAGGTAACTATCTTATATCTTTTGCATGCTTTACAAATTTTATGTATTTTGTTAGCTCTTTGAACTGTTTTATAAAGTTTATTTCCGTGGCAGCGGAGAATGATCCACATGATGGTAAAAGAAAATGTGAGACATTATGGCCTATATTTAAGATTGCACACCAGAAGAGCCGCTACATATTTGACCTCTACCACCGGAGGAAGGAAATTTCAAAGGAACTGTATGAATTTTGTTTAGATCAAGGATATGCTGACCGCAACCTGATTGCAAAATGGAAGAAGGTGCTTCTCATGAACTCTACAATTTCCATCGGAAAACTCTGATTACCCCCATTAAAATCATGGAGTTTGATATAAGCATATCTTGAGAGTATGGAAGATTAAATGTTCAAGACGATCTTAGTTATGATATTGATATGGGCAATATATAAGGAAATTATAGTTTCAAATTCATTTACTATGATTAAATATATTAATTCTTACAGTTCAACAACCCCTAAAATACAGTGCGTCTAGAAATGCAGGGGATTTTTGTGCTTCCCTTTATGTTTAAAACAATAAATCTGTTTAGATATATATTCATCTCCTCTCATTTGTTCATTCTTTCTGGGTTTCGACTAAGTAAACCCTGTACTTGTTTGAAATTGCAGCCTGGCTATGAACGTTTGTGTTGCCTGAGGTGCATACAGCCACGGGATCACAACTTTGCCACCACTTGTGTTTGCCGAGTACCCAAGCAACTGAGGGAGGAAAAGGTCATAGAGTGTGTTCATTGTGGTTGTAGGGGCTGTGCAAGTGGGGACTGAGTGGGAATTGACTCTAGTATCATATGCGAGGAGAGTTTTCTCATGATTAGTGTGTCTGCATGGTGAAATATGCGTTCCTTTCGATCTTAATTAACCTTGTTTCAAGGTTGTATGGCCAACTCTGTAAGGATAAGATGTGATAACTTACTACACAGTTTAGCTTATACCTGACAGGACTTTGTACTTTAACATTGAATACCTGATGTAATATTTTCTTCCTTTACTTTAAGGATTACATGTTTGGCGTAAACTATAAATTCTATAACTCCTTCCCTTACCTTACACGGGAGGGTTAAATCCATGAGAATATTATACGTGGGTAAAAATGATATGGTTGAAGGAAAGTATTTGGTGTTTTATATGCGCACGATGTGTTTTAAATTTAAAAGTACTTTTGTTGACTTTTGCAAATTTTTTGTTTGGTACAATATTTTTTAGAAAAAAGTTGGGTTCACTTACGATCTAAGGATAAGACGAAGTCTTCTTTTCTCTTAGGTAATATTAATATTGGGCAAAGGGAGCCGTCTATTATTCTCAAGTATAAATTTAAACACTCAAAAATTAGGATGTCTATCTAAAGGTTGCTATTGAAACTATAATAAAATAATATTTTTTAGAAATTAAATATATTTTAAATAGTCACGTGTCTTATCTTTTTACTAGTTGAATTTACGTACGGTTAAGCGTGCAAAATATGGAGTGCAGCATTAGGAGCCTTAAAGCCTTTCTTTGACTCTTGTATTGACTTACAGGGATAGTTTACAAGGGATTAGTTCTTGTTCTTTAATTGTACTTTTTTAAATCAGCTTTCTTGAATTACAATTGTTCTATGGTTGGATGCCAGAAAGAAAATTCGATTTTTTTTGCATTCTTAAAGTTAGACATACTCGTTATAACTGTTGTATTATTTATTTTAATTTTTTTTAATTAAAATAACTATAAATGTATATTTTTAACTGGATTATATATTTTACATTTTCATTATAAAAAATTATATAATCATATCTGAATTAAAATTTTAATTATATAAAATGTAAAAAGAATAAATATTTATGTTTCCTAGTTTAGAGTTTAATCCCACAATCTTTCTCAGATGAAGAGAAGTGTGGGTTGCCACTTGAGTCTAAAGTTGTCAGCATAATTGAGAGAAATTACATTAAATGAGACGGTCTTTTGCGTGTGAATTGCACAATGTAATAAGTTTTAATAATATATAGAAGATGTTACTAATATAGTGATTGATTGATATTTTTCCTCAATCATTAATTCCGCACATCGATATATCAATTGATTAATTGATCGGCTGAGATCCTGATATAGTGACGATGATTTCCATATTTGACAGCTGGTTCCAAACAATTTCACTCTCCCTTCCCTTCTTTGCTTCACACTTACGTAGCATTGCGAACCGATGTTTCCTCTGCAGGGAACCGCCGCCTCCACCTACAGCATCTCTCTCGTATCTCTCCCTGTATATGTGTATTTTCTTTTTGGTGATATTTGTTTTCCGTTCGCTTTATATATCCTTCCGGACAAAAGGTAAATAAGAACTCGGGATCACGAATATCTCGACTCCTTCAGCTCAACTGTTTTCACTCTCCGCCACTAGAATTCTCACTCCATCTTCCTTCTTTTTTAACACTCCATCTTCCTCTTTTTTAACCTTAACCTCTGAAAATGGCTTCTACTTTGTCAGGATTACTTCTCCCCCTCGTTCCTCATTGTTCAAGTCATAGCAGTCCAGTTTTCATGGCGATCAAAGGACTACGTCGCTCTCCTTTTCTCTCAAGAAGTACCCTTTATCTCGTAATACGCCTTCCTCTCACTTGCTGCTGTTCGTTACGTTGTTCGACTTGTAAGTGTTGTTTGCTTCAAATTCTGTTTGGTTCATGTTTTAAACTAGCTATGAGAGTTTTCGGAAGACCTTGTTGGGTTGGATGCAATGCAATCAGTATATATATTTTCTTGGTTGAAGCGGGTTAGTTTGTTTCAGTTGTGAAAGACAGTCACGGAACTGTTGCTTTTGATCGAGATTAAACCCATTGGAGCTGTTTTGTCGGGTTTTATATTTAAAACGTAACTTTGTGAAGTGTAAGGTTCTGATACTAGCGACCTCCTCTTGATACTTGATACTACTGTTTTATTCAATTTCATTTCAGGATATATTATAAACTAACGACTTTGACTTAGCTCTGTTTTCCGCTGTTGATATATCATCTCCGAGTTTGAATTCTGGATGCCTATTCTAGATAGAGCTGTGATGTTTCTTTTGTATTATATATACATATTATACATCTTCGTTCTCCGAAATTTATAAGAACTTTATATTAAATATATTTTTCAATCCCAGCCAATCCTCGCTACGCCACCTGTTATTACCAATGAAGTGAGGTGCACCTGTCAGACTGACTGAATTATATATGGGGCTTTCTGCCTCTTGGATTGTGTTTCTCCAAGTTGTATTTTTGCTATACAGCGCAAATAATTAAATTTCCGGTGATTCGTCTTATATGTGGTTTGGTATATTTGAAGAACAAGGTTTATCTATTAAATAACATTAGTTTGTCTTCTGATTTTATAAAACTGGTTGTCAAAATTTGATGATTGGCCATTCTGATTGAAAAATGCATGAACATGCTAGATTTTGGTTTGCTTGTGAAACTAATTATTCTATATATATGTAGCATTGGGAACATTTCTTTGACGGTGACTTCTGTAGCGATACTTTCAAACGTTTTTACACTGTTGTATTGGGAAAAACCAAAGAAAGAAGAACTTGACTTTTTGCCTCTCATCTCTGCTGATGGAGGTACAGAGGTGTTAGCAGTGCTTTTGAAATAAGGTTCTCTGTCAGAATCTACACTTGCAGAGATATCCTTTTGCTTATAGTCTAATTGTTTTCTGTGTTTCACAAGGTCTTTTCAAAAATTATTGCCTCCTTTTGTGTGTTATTTAGTTTTCTTTATTTCCAGCAATGCAGTTATGAACAATACAAAAGATTGCGTGAGGATATTAACAAGTATGAAGGTGGTTTGGAGGCTTTTTCTCGTGGTTATGAAACATTTGGTTTCAACAGAAGGTACTATTCCATAAATATATTTATCTTTTCTGTTTCATACATTTACTAATGCTTCATAATCAACATAATGAAGTTTAGCTATCATATATATCATGGGAAAATCCACAATATTAAAATCAACTATTTAATTTGAAGGAGGAATTCTTGTCTATTAATCTTACTTTAACCTTCATTGGTAGCCCACCCTAGTGTTGTATACTTTCTTGGGATAAACTCAAACGAGAAGTCAATGAGGTCTTAAATACTATTAAACTCAAGTTCTCCTACTCTTACAAAACTTTGAAGAGTACATTGTAATAACTCCATATTGTTTTTGCAATGCCACCGGCATTACTTATAGAGAGTGGGCAGCTGCAGCTAAGGTGCAATTTATCTTCCTTTTTCTCTATCCCCTTTCCCTCTACAAATTAAGTCTGATTAAGAAAATATTGTTTTAGTTGTCGTGAATTTCTCTCTGTAAACTACGAGAATATTAATGTATCAGTCTCTTACTATACGTTATGGATATTATTGGTGTTTTTTCAGTCTGCCTCGTTGGTTGGAGACTTTAACAACTGGAATCCTAATGTAGATGTAATGACACGGATATGTATGTCATCTTAGATCTGTTTAAAGTTTTTGCTTTTTTGAATAATGTTTTTTTTTCATTAAAAAGTATGTAAAAAGATGACATATTAAAATGATAGATAGTTGTAGCATGGCTTGATTATTTTCCGGTTTTGTATTTTCCTTGTACCTGTAACAGCTCTTCTCTCTATTTGGCTTCAAATTGGTCAAATCAAGATTGATTTGTATTTCTCCTCGGTTAATGTGGGTTGGGGATGCATTTTGGTGGAAGTAGCCACAGGTAGGGAGTTTAGAACTATGAGGACAATGTGCAGGCTCTTTTGATGTGCAGGCTCTTTTTAACACAAGCTTAATTTATTCGTAGAGATCCGCATGCGTACTCCTCTGGCGTTAAGGACTCAATTCCTGCTTGGATCAAGTACTCTGTGCAGGCTGAGGGTGAAATTCCTTATGATGGTATATACGATGATCCGCCAGAAGAGGTATAGTTCTGTGTTTCTTCCATCCTTGTAAGTTAAGTTTAGAAAAGGAGGAAATGAGGAACATGATGAATTCAGGTTAGCCTATCATGCAAACTTTAGTATAAGTCTCAGATCTCATAGCATGATGCAGAACTGTATGCAAGTTCTTATAATTTCAGAGCATCAAATAAAAATTAATATTGATATTATGACAAAGTGGCTTCTGCTATTTGGATGGATCTTAGCTAAAATATAACCTAGCATATGCTTGCTGCTTTAATATTTTATCAACTATTACATATGGTAAGCTAAAGTTGATGATTTGTTGACCTACCTGTAGTTGAACATTCTGGCTCTGCCATGGATCCCTGTAGAAAATAAGTTTCTTGTTCTTTTCATTACAGGAAAGGTATGTCTTCAAACATCCACGGCCAAGGAGACCTAAATCACTTAGAATTTATGAGGCACATGTTGGAATGAGTAGTCCAGTGAGCATCCTTTCCCTTTCTTTATTGTGATATCATATGTGGTCATTTGACGGTTCCTTTCATGATCTTGGTTGTATTACTGAGTCATTGATCCAGAACATTCTAAATTGTGTTGTTTACCATGAATGCTAGAATGTCAAAGAATAAATTGTTTCAAGTCTTTTGTGGGAGGGGTTGCTTGAGAGGGAAAAAAATTGAACTAAGGCAAGTGTGGCTTCTGACTTAAGAGCATCCAGACGCCCCCATTCCAATGGTGGCTCTGAAAGGAAGTTATTTCTGTACCCTTTTTTTGGCATAGAGGAAAAGTAGTTATCTATAACATGTCAAACTACCTTTTTTCGGTGTTTGAAAATTAGTTTCATTCTCAAGCCTAAATTTATTGTGTTTAACAAAATAAGTATGGAAAAAAATATAATACAAGGCAAATTTTGGGCTACTGTGTTTCTGGCCAGTTAAGCCCATATATTTTACTGGAAACCAACGGGGGTTGGTCCGAGTGGTAAGCGGCTCGGTATCGCTTAAGCGAGGTCTCAAGTTCGAGCCTTGGCGTACGCAGAAAATCCCCGTTAGGAGACTCACCCACCATAGCCAGGTGCGCGACGCGGGTCGAATCCGGATGTAGTCGGGGCAAAGCTCCGGTGAACCGGGTGGGCAACCAAAAAAAACAAAAATTTTACTGAAATGTTTATTGAAATGATTTGTTTTGCCACCACAAACAGTGTAGAAAATTTTGGTCTGCAGGAGCCAAAAATCAACATATATGCCAATTTTAGAGATGATAGGCAGATTATGGCCATCCAAGAGCATTCTTATTATGCTAGCTTTGGGTAACTCTTCAAAGTGCTAATTCCAATAGTTGTGCTTCTACTGGATTTCCAAAATGATAGGCAGTTTTCTTTTATATTTTATGTTCATGGGGTGTTGATGATTTCTTTCCTAAAGTTGCCCATCATTCTGCATTGTGTAGGTACCATGTTACAAATTTATTTGCACCTAGCAGCCGGTTTGGAACGCCTGACGAACTGAAGTCTTTAATTGATAGAGCCCATGAACTAGGTCTGCTTGTTTTAATGGATATTGTACATAGGTAAGGTTTACTCTGTGCTATTTTTGTTCTTCTAGTTTTTTGCCAATATATCTTGACTGCTATAGTCTTATTTTTATTACCTGATGAATGTAGCCATGCATCAAATAATACATTGGATGGGCGGAACATGTTTGATGAAACTGATAATCAATACTTCCACTCGGGTTCACGGGGTTATCATTGGATGTGGGATTCTCGCCTTTTTAACTATAGAAGTTGGGAGGTAAGTACTATCTTTGCAGAATTCATTGATATATATATTGTTCTACCAATATTTGTTCTCAAGGTTTTCTCCAATATTTTGGTCAATAGCAAGTGACTTAAATTGAATATTAATTTAGGTTCTGAGATTTCTGATGTCAAATGCAAGATGGTGGCTGGATGAATATAATTTTGACTGATTTCGATTTGATGGTGTCACATCAATGATGTACACTCATCATGGATTACAGGTACATTCTAATATTCTAATTGGTTTTTATAATCAGTCTCTGGTTCCTTGTTATTTCCTGATGACTTCGTAATTAGTCATCAAGGGTTACAGGATTAACATCTGCTCAGACATAAAAATGCCCTTGACATAAAAGTCCTTCGCTCAACTTTTGTTTCTAGCACTACTATACAGCTCATAACAATAACTTTGGTGAAGCCTGAAAATGAATGGTTATGCCTCATTCAGCCTTAGTATTTTCTGTATGGTAATTTTGACCTTCCAGTTGCGTTTGAAGGCCAATCGCTTACAATGGCAATAACATCCGACTCAGACCATTGGAAATCATGGGGAAAGGGGTGTTAGGAAACTGATGGAAGATTTTTCAAAAGAGGGTTAACACTTCCACTAGAAGCTCTTCCCTCTCCTGCTTTTTTAGTTTAAAAGAACTTTTCTTCTTTGCCTGCTGCAGGTAGCTTTTACAGGAAACTACAATGAGTATTTTGGATATGCAACAGATGTTGATGCTAGTTAACGATCTTACTCATGGACTCTTCCCCGAGGCCGTTACAGTTGGTGAAGATGTTTGTTACCTTATCAAAAATCATAGAAAAGTATATTTTAGAAATTTTTACTTCTTTTGTCCTCTTTCCCGATCAAAACAGAAATAAATATTCGCTTCCTTCTTATTTGGGTAAGTAGTTTTACATGATATGGTGTTCGCACTATGTGCTCGGTTCAGTTGAACTTGACCTTTCGTTGTCTTTCTTCTTATACATGTTTCCTTCAATTTACAGGTCAGCGGAATGCCAACATTCTGCCTTCCTACGAAAGATGGTGGGGTTTGCTTTGATTATCGCCTGCATATGGCCATTGCTGACAAGTGGATTTTACCGTCAGTATCATCGAGGACATTCACATTCACATAGCAAGTGGGTATTGCCGCTTCTTATAAATAATTCTTTGGCTGTTTCAGCATATGCATGACTTCATGGCTCTAGAGAGACCATCAAATCCTGTCATAGATCGTGGCATAGCATTACATAAAATGATTAGGCTTATTACCATGGCCTTGGTGGTGAAGGGTATCTGAATTTTATGGGAAATGAATTCGGCCGTCCTGGTATGTAAAGGGGACTCGCTCTGCCATCTTTTACAGAGAGGAATCACTACCCTTTATTGTCAATGATTTTGAGCCTTTATTGGTTGTATTGTTTTATAAACAAGTGTTAAGGTTATCCCTTTAATGTTTGTGTCCAGAGTGGATTGATTTTCCAAGGGGTGATCAGCATCTCCCTAGTGGCAAAGTAGTCCCTGGGAACAATAACAGTTTTGATAAATGCTGGCGGAGGTTTGACTTAGTAAAGTACGGGTTGCTCATAATTTGTGCGTTTGCTGGTTTAGATTCCTGCAATTTGCATTTATGGGTTTTGTTTACCAGGGGGATGCAGAGTATCTAAGATACCGTGGGATGCAAGAATTTGATCAGGCCATGCAACACCTTGAAGAAAAATTTCATGTTAAGTGATATTTTCTGCTGCCTCCACTATTTTAAATTTCAACACATTGCCAAAGAAGTCTCTTAATGTTGAAGGTATCTTACCATGATTTCATGGTGGTTGATCTTTTCCCTCCTTTGGGCCAACATTGTTATATGTATTACTGACGCTGAGCTGTGTGAAGTTGGAATTGAGTTCCATAACTTGTGGAAGCAAATTATCTATTTTCTATCTCATTTGAGATATATACTTGCTGCATGGTTTTTGTTAGTTTTTTCTTTTTTCTTTGAGATCTGATTTCACTTCCCCCAAGCTACCCTCCTTCATTAGAGAAAGTAACAACTGTTAACTGTCAATGCATGCAGTTCATGACTCCTGTTCACCAGTATATATCACGTAAAGATGAAGGTGACAAGATAATAGTCTTTGAAAGGGGCGACCTCGTATTTATGTTCAACTTTCACTGGTCCAACAGCTATTTTGATTACAGAATTGGCTGCGTAAAGACCGGGAAATACAAGGTACGATCTCGTGTATCATTTTTTGTCAATGAAGAAAAGCTTTTGCATCACTGCTTATCAAGACATGTTATATTTTTATAATGGTTTCTCTCTTGCTTTTTCTAGATTGTCTTGGATTCAGATTATCCATTTTTTGGAGGTTCGGTAGGCTCGATCACACTGCTGAGCACTTTACCACTGTACGATACTTCTCTAAACTCAATTGTGATGCAGATCTGTTTTCTGTGCATGAGTTTACATTCGTGTTTTGTTATATTTTCATTTTGACTCTCCCAATGCGGAGTGAACAGCTCTCTCTGAAGTTTTTCGGATGACCATGCAGGGAGGGTGTATGCCCTTGCAGATTAAGTTGAAGGCTAAAGACTTGAAACTTTTGTTCTGAAAAAAGTTCGCAAACTTCATGCAAAGCCTGTACATGTGGGAAGCGCAATATGGCATATTTGGTCCTCGAGTTTAAAAACCCCTGCAACAACAGCAAAGAAGCAGAACCAAAGCAGAGTATCGATCAATGTGGAACGCTATTAATTTTTGAGCGGCTCGAGGTCTTGTGTTGTACTGCCATAGAGTATGCCCTTCTAGGGATCACCTGCAGTAGGCATTCTATTATGTAGGCATTCAGGTTAAGTTCAAAAGAACGGTCCTCGTATTCACTGCAAACTCGTTTAACAAGGGCAAGTGTGCAAACTCGGCATTTCGGAAAATATTACTTGTCTCGACGCATCAGTAATTTCACAATGTCGTACTGAGGTCAATCAATAATCCTATGATGATTTACTGATGAACTTCATTTTTCTGTTTTATTTTTACCCCGAAGCCTATGCTTGAGTGTCTTAAATTAAAAATCAAAATGTATTTGTGCTGAACGAGGCTAAAATACTTGTAGTTCAACTAGCGTCATGAAGGATGCTGCTTCTGCATCCTAGTTGTCCTTCATATCTGAATATTCGAGAGAATGAAAAACATTTCCAGATCACAGCGATTATGGAACAAAATATTGTTAACTAGTAGTTAATGAACAATCGGTGACTTGATGGAGATGAAAACCGAGATTATCATACATGACAAGATGCAACCATACCCAGAAAAATTAACCAGAGCACCACCTCACTAAAGCCTAGGTGCTAATGAAGCTGGTTTCAGAAGCAGAACTACGAGGCAACTGGTGTAAGACACTCGTGGGTGAAGACGTTGTGGTGGATGATCTGAGAGCCTCTGCGAGTGGTCCTCCCATGGAAGCCACATGGTTAGCCGAAGAAGCCCATCCTCCTGCCCAATTCAACTGCAAATGCTGTGGGCCCACATCCCCACTTCTGGGACATGGATCCTCTGCATCATCGCCAGTGGACAATTTCAGGGACACGTCCGACGAAGCATTTCCGGGCATTGAAATGGAAAGGCACGTGGCTGAGTTGATGGAGCTAGCGTTACTTTCGGCATTGTCAGGTTCCTGAAGTGATCGTGGCCAATCATCGAAAAAATGTCGCAGAATATGCCCATCTGATCTCCCCGCACCGTCCACATGATCCCGATTTTGGTTTTCAAATACCCTCTCATTTTCATTCTTGATGGTCACAGATGAACTACGGAGGAAGAACCAGAAACACCGATCAGAGAATTACAAGAAAAAGAACCGAACCAAAAAGGCTGCAGGGGAAGGAATTGCCTTTATATTGGGTTAGAAAGAAAGAATGGGCTGGGTGTTATTTGATCAGCATCTAAAGCTTTCCCCTATTGATTAATGGGACAAAATGAGGGTTTTCACTAATTTCACTAAGGTCCTACCTGTTCAACATTACTCCGTGAGTTGAAGACATTATTCACCTTTTAATTATTCAATTTCAATTCAAACAAACTCGAATTTATTTACTTTTAGAATATCAAAAGAAATGGTCTTGGAACTAAACACAGGATGTCCCACCAAGGTAGAACAAGTCACTCATAGCAAACAATTAAGACAAACTAATAATCTCAAAATCTTGGATGTTAGATTGCTATCTTACACAACAGTGGCTGAGAAAAGATTACCATCGTTTCAGCTGAAGGAGATCGAAAGGGGATCTCAACGCTGTTGGTGTCATATGCGTAGTGGCAGATGCAGAGGCTGTTGTGGCAGAGGGACACCCGACGCCGACGCCGACAACGCCTCCTGCAGTGGCTGGCGTGGGTACTTCCACAGGCTTTCTTGAACGGTTTCGACCGCGATGCATGTGGCGCTCACAGTACTTCTGGCCGGCCACCACGTCTCTAGAGCACCGCCATTTCTTGCCGTCCGTCCTTCGGCATCGGCCGGGCTCTGGATCCATGGTAGCTCCTCCCCAGTATCCCGATTGCAACACTAATGCGGGAAAAGTTCAAAGATTAATGCAATTTGTAAACTTCTAAACTTCGATTTGGACGGGCGAATGCCGAAAGGCATTAACTAGGGACTCCATCATAAAGTAGGGGAAACGTTGAATTATCAGTTTATGACAGCAAAACAAAAAACGCGCGTAGTGTTAGGTAGCATAGAAAGGGAACCCTACATGAGATAGTTAAAAGAATGAAGAGGGTAAACTCACGAGAAGGCTGATAATGGAGGAAATAAGGAGCAGAATGAAGAAGGCTCTTCTTAATTGGCAGAAGAAGCTCATGGGGAACAGCAGCACCCGCCAGTATGTACCTGAATATCAGTGCCTGCAACTCCAGCTCCTGCCACTGAGCCACACTGAAATAACTCCCCATTCCTAACCCAAACCAAAAGTAATTTCATGAGAAGAGAGCAGAAGAGGAAACAGCCAAAACACAGATAAAACCAAAAGAAGAGATGAAAAAATTGAAAAGAAAGCAAGAAATTCAGAAGCTAGGCATCGACAGAAATCTCACTTGGAAATCTGGTGGGGGGGAATGAGGAATCAGAAAACGCGGAGAGCGAGCCGCCTTTGGTGTTGAGTTCGGGAACAAAGAGAGCGAGAGCAGGGGAAGAGGGGGAGGAATGCGGTGGTGGGTGTAGATGGGACTCAAGCATTAGCCTGGGCATCTTTGCGAAATGATATTCTTCTGATTCAGACTCGTGCTGGCTTTTCCATTGCTTCAGTTGGAAGTCCATTGAGAGAGAGAAGAGATTGACAGGAGTGTGGTGTTGGGGGGAGTAGGCTCTTGGTTTCGTAGTTGGGGGGTAATTAGGCTTTGTTTGGTGGGGTTGGGGGGAGGGGTGTTGGAGAAGTGAAGAGCAAGTTTGTACAAAGGCTTTTTGTTCCTTTATATCCTTCTTTTTTTGGCAGATACCTTCGAGGGAAGTGGGGGGGGGGGGGGGCCCAGGGCACTTGAGAAAAAGACAGTGAGACAAGACAGTTTGGCAGGGGGACAATAAAATAATGGGAACAAGGAGATAGCTAGAGAAGAGGGATAGAGAAAGAACCTGCAGTCTGAGTATCTTTCTGCTTCTGCCTTGGGAATACCACTCTGAGGGTAGAATGGCAGCCTAGGGTTTAGTGAGCCAAAGTGACCCTAAAACATGCTACTACCTTCTTTCCCATTTAATTATTAATGAAAATAATAAAATAGTGAAGTTAGTTTGCCCTGTAATTATGAATATGTTAGAATTTGATTCCCAGGATTGGGTTGGGTTTTGAGAAGTCTTCTAAGTGCCTGTTTGGGAGCAGCGTTAGAAAATGAATTTTGGATAAAATCGTGGTTTGAAAAAATTTTAGACAAATATCAATTTTTATTGAGAATTGATTTTGGACAAAATCTCAGTTTAAAACCTAAGTTTTGAATAAGCTACTGAAAATAGCTTTTTCTTTGAAACCTAGGTTTTGGATTATCCAATTACTATTATACCCTTACTTTTTCTTACACCCTCTCTCTTCTCTTTTTTCTATTATCTCTCCTCTCTCTTCTCTCCTTCCTCTTTTTCTCTTTCCTCTCTCCTCTCTCTTTTTCTCTCTCCTCTCTCCTCTCTACACTCTCTTCTCTCTCCTCTTTCCTCTCTATCATCTTTCATCTCTCTTACTTTTAATCATATCATACCCTTTTTAGTAATTTACCAATATAAAAAGTGATTCTACTACTAATCATCCAAACATCTTTATTCCCAAAATCTATTCTTCCCAAAATCTATTATCCAGAATCTATTATTCCCAGAATTTATTCTCCAAAAGTTAATCCAAAACACGGAGAAGGCGAAGGCAGAGGCACATTACCGTTTGCAGAGAAGATGAGAGAGTGTCAGAAGAGAGAGGATGGAGGGCATATCATCATTTGTCATTCGCCATCTTCCGTGACATTGCTTTTGAACGCTCTCTTATCCAACTTCTGCTCTTGCTCCTGTTACTGTTGCTGTCTATTACTGCTACGTTTCTTTTTCCCCGTTCAAAGTGAGAAACAAATATTTATTAAAATATTAGGCATTCGGTAGATATATATAAATTACGATTTGAAAACGTTCGTCCTTTTTATTGACGACGAGTGCACTGAGTGATTTCACATGGTAGCAGTCAGTCATTCTGGGCGCTCCTCTGCGTTCAAAAAGCTGGCTTTCATTTTTTACCAAAAACATTGGCTTACCACTGTCAAACCAACACACTCGTCTGCTTCCATCAAACGGCATTCAATTCAATGCAGTTTTCATATACACGTACGTTTATCCACTATGATCCCTGACGCATTCATAACACCCAATATACTTTACCAAATAGCCTGTACTTCCGGTCAGCTTAAACACCTTTAATATCATAAATAATAATATACAGTGAGCCATGTTATTTACAGGCGGTGATGCTTCATTTCTCGAGCTCCGTATCAAACATGAGATTATATATATATATTTAGTTGGTATCATTTCATGGGTTCATATGTAAGACATAAAAACTTTTGAGTTATAGACAACAAACTCATGAGTAGTGACTAATTTGACTCATCCTTTAAATTTTATACAGCGGATATCATCCACATTAATGTCGTTAGAAATTCAAGACCCTTGGCATCATGGACATTCTCAAAGTATCCTCATTTCAATATATGTTATTACAACAACCCAACAAAAACTTTAACAATATATCATGTTGGTATGCTTCTACTTTCTAGTATGAACAGGCTAGTTGACGGGGAAAAGAGAAGGGCGCACGGTAGATGGACGGAAGAGTTCAATTTCATGGGACCCGTATTTACCCATCATCACCTCCTGCTTTATTATTCCGGGAATACGACATTTAAGTCGTGAGAGAGAGAATTAATTATAATCAAGCTTTCAAACAAAAATCTTAATAAAACTGTAAATTGAGAGCTGCATCTGAAATTTAATTAGTATATCATGTTTCTGATTAAAATTCTAAATTTTGTAGTTATTTGTAGTTATAGGAGAGCCTATAGGAACTGAAAAGGGAATTAGCTGCATGAATATTTGAAAGACAATCCAACGGAAGTGCTCTGCTCCTGACGGGAGCCCTTCTCAAGGTGCCGCCCCTGTTGTTGCATTGCGAGCACGTCCACCAACTGAACCTACAAAGATTCACACCCTAACACCTGTTTGTTTCCCTTCCCCCCGAAATAAAGCTAAATAGGCAACCAACTTCGCCCCTTCACACGATTCTAATTCTAATTGGACTCGTCTTTCTTTCAATTTTTAAATCAAAATATAAGAACAAGTAGTGATGGTATTCACAGGGAAAGAGATTACCTTAATTGATTGGGAATGGCCTTGGAACTTTTGAAAGTTTGAGAATAAATGAAAAAAATGAGAGGGAAGGGAAGCACATGAGAGGACATGTGAGGAAATACATCACTGACACATAATGTCAGTAAAGTGGTCAGAAGTAGTCAGCACCAACTGACTGCCTCACAAGAGACAGCTGCCAGGTGGACCCCAACCCCCTCACGTGCCTTCACGTGACCCTCCATTGATATTTCATCAAGTTTTTAAATAAACAGATAGAGAGGGGATGGAGGGAGCCGTAATAGGAGCTGTTAGAAGGAATCAAAGAAGGCGATGTCATGTTGAGTTGCATCGAGTCACACGACAGATGAAGAATTTTTGGAACTCTGCAACCCCACCACACATATATCTAATAAATTACCTTGTTCTTCTCAACGCACCCCCCTCTATTCAAAACATCCGTTTCCACTCCCTTCCCCCTTCATTATTAGCCTCTGCATCCATTGTATTCCCCCTCCACTAGTCAGTCCCATGTCGGAGTATGCTGACAATTTGAATACTCTTAATACGCTTGTTTAACATATGACAAGGGATATCTTTTATATTCTGATCAGCATCCACGACTTAATTCCAAAAAAAAAAAAAAGCTGAGAAAATTACAAATTATTTCAAAATAACTAAACACAAGTGAGCAGCCATGTCAAAAATTACAATTTGAATTTCTTACATGATATTTATATTGCGAATGAATAAAAATCTTCCGGGACATAGCGTGCGCTTCCCAGATGAACCGCATATGGAATGCACCTTAATGGGCCCATTTAATTGGATCGTAAAGTGGATTGGAATGGGCTAGGCCACTGTTCTTGTTTACACTCCCCCTCCATTCGTCTTCTTCTGGCCCAGCAATATACAATACCCTCCCACTTCACAGTAGAGGCCCACAAATTCTTGTTCGAAAATCTGTGCCGAACAATCACGCTCTTCCCCAAAGTTTTGCCCCAAAAAAAAAAAAGTGTCGAATCGTTGTATTTGAAGTTTTCACCACACCCACCCCATCTTGAAGTTTTTCACTGATACTGAGAATGACTCGGGGTTGACTTGGACTAACTCCAATGGTTGGTCCTTGCATCAAAGCATAAACATGAGACATGTAGGAAAAGTGGGGCGCCCTCGTTATTTCTTGCCCATTGACCGCAAACTTGACGACGGATGGTTGGCCACACGCGTCCTTGAATTTGCAGCCTGCCTACCGTACCATAACGCTGCCCATGCATTGGACACTCGATTCATTTTTCCAACCTGAGCTGGACTTGCCGGACCATTAGGTCAGACTTATTTTGGAGAAACTGTTTCTACCATTGTCACCCCCCTCCGCCCTCCCGCATTAAATTTATAAGTACCCATGACCATGATTCGGCTCGGCTATTTGTTTTTAGCAATAGATCAGGTTGGCTTCAAGCGTACTGGCGTTAACCACGGGGCACAACGCGTGATAAGACATGAATTTCAGGTTTGTCTGGTACGGTTTAAGCATGCAAATTGCTAGAGGAAAGTGTGGTAATATGGGGAAAGGGACAGAGAGAGACAAAATTGGAATACGTTTGAATGCTGGGCGGGGATATGATTGAGAGAGAAAGAAGGAGGTGGCATGTGGGGGAGTAACGGCTAGCGACCATGAAACCCGTGTGGGGGGTGTGAGTTGGTAGGACATGGGAGGAAAGAAGCGGAGGTGGTTGATGTGTGAGTGCACTAAATTCTAGCAGGGAGAGGGGCCAACCGGTGATTAAAGAATTTTGGAAACTTTGATGATGCCACCTTAGGGTGACGCAAAACTAAACAGTTTTTAATTCCCCACCATTGCCATAAAACTCCAAATAGCGGGGGCTATGCGTTCGGTTTTATGTTGGGCGATTTTAAGAAAGGCACGCGGACTAGGGGCCCCACCTAAAGATTCCACAGACTGATTCTCATGATCTTGGCCATTGGATTCCCTAATGCCCTGTTTCTCCCTCGCATTATCGGTTAATCACCACGACACTCAAATTGGTCCCCCACGCCAGCCCACCCATCCTTCCATTACTTTAAGATTAAATGGCACCCACCATGTTTGTTTACGATGCTCCAATTAAAGAACACATAAGAGGCAGCGAATACATAGGAAATCCAGGAGGGAAGCAAGGAATCTGCAGATAATCGAAGGAGAAGGAGAAGGAGTGCAGAATCAGTTGCGAAAAAAGCGAGGGATATTTTGTCAAAAGGTGGCACGAGCTGCGCTGTTCCCCATTGCCGCCAACAGCTCATCCTTTTTGTCCACTCCAACTCTAACCTTGTACACCCCATTCTCCTTCCATTTAATTTATTCCCTGCCACGAAGGCCATGTGAATTATCCCCACCAATTTAATTATAAAAAAAAACTGGGAGAGGTAGTTGATATATTGGGCCTGAATGTAACTGCCGAAAATAACGGAAAACGATATTTGGATCCTGTGAATGCAACTACGCTGATGCGCCTCACATGCTCTGCTCTCTGTGCATCACGAAACAGCAACCCAACTCATATCCACAAATGCAACGGACAAAAGCAAACCACTTCCTGGGGATGGGGCATCTATCATCAAATATAAATTAACCATATCTCATAAAATTAAAAGCAAGAACGTTTATTTTACAACTTAAACAGTCTTGTTATACCTATCATTTGTAGATTTAATTAGTGAAAAGATAAGACATGCGACTATTTAGAGTGTATTCGATTTTTTGGGAGTATCACTTTATTATAGTTCCAATCGAGACGTTGGAGGAAGCATCTTACTTCTTGAGTGCCTAAATTTAAGTTTGAGGGTAATAGACTACTCATCCTATTTAACATTAATATCGTCTAAAAATAATAAAGATTTTATCCTGCACTTAGATAATAGGTGAGTTTTGCTATAGTTAATTGTTATTTTTAAAATTATAATTAGTATTACAGGCAATTATTTTCCTAAAGGCATTAAAAGTGCGCAAGAGGATTTGTCCCGTATGTTCAGTTGTTCACTCAGTCGGCCTAGTTATCAGTGATTCGCTGGCAGTTTGGGTGTAACGACGTTATAATTGTTTTACAGTATTATTTTTATCTGTTAAAACGTGTCGGGAGGGACTGATGAGCCGAGCCGAAGGCATGGGGTGGGGTGGGACATGTGAGTTGGAACAGGTCGCCGGCTTTTAGTTAATCAACTTTATTGTTATTGTTTGTTTGTTTTTTTGACCGGAATTGTTATTATTTGGTTACCAGCTGGGAAAACGGCATCTGTTTTAAAAAACTTGATGACTCCATTTCCACTTTCCCCCCATTTTTTGCCAACGAAGCGACCGATGTATGTATTATAAATTTGACCGATTCTAACATTTGATCCATTCTAGCTGTTAATATATCATATCCGTTGGCCAAGACATTGCGGTCAGGATCTTTTATAATCATAACAACAACTAACATGTATAACACCGATACATTGTTACTTTATAGCAAGAATAATTCATAAATGTTAGTTACCATAACCGTAAAAACTTTTGCTTGACTTTAGGTATCAATTTTTATGTTCCTTATTTCAAGATTTTATTCCCGCAGTTGACAATGGTTGCTTATTCCACTTTAGGTAATAGTTTTCAAATGTTGCCAATAAGTCCCTGCTTACGATAGATACATATATACTCTCCTCCTTATTAATATAAAAATTGTTTATTTAATTTAATTAAGTTCAAAAATTAAATATATAATATATACACTATGATCTCTCTAATTTTATCACATAATATTAAATTATATATCTATTTATAAGTGTAATAATTAAAGTAGTTTGAGAAAAAAAATAATTATAAGAGATAAAATAAATTAATATCTTATAGTTAAGATAAAAATTTATTTCCTTATAATTTAGATCATACACTTGGGACCCAATCAGTGATAAGCAATACTTTTAGAACTGCAAAAAAATGTTGCCAAAAGCAAAAAATGTTACAGTGCAACTTATCTCATATTAATGTCTGATACTAGTAAATGGATGGAAGTAATGCGTAGTTAGGATATTTACCAATCATCTCATCCTTCGTCCAAACAAAAATATGAAAATTGAACTTTCATGACTAAACTATCGCTCCCCTATTTTGTTTCGGAATCAGATATTTTTTAAAATATTTTGCATTTTAAAAAATCTGGAACCCTATAAAATTAGGTCATGTTGGTTCGGGTCAGCGGAGGCGAGGGAGGCCGAGTCGGGGCTAGAAAGAAGAGGAACCCAACCCAGTTAATAATGAGCGCACTCACAACGTAAAAACAGAGAAAGCAAGCCGGGCAGGGCCGCTCATCATTTCAGAGCCTAACCACACAGAAAAGAGATAAAGCAAAAGCAAAAAAGAGAAAGTTATACCCAAACAAAGCAAGGAGAAGAGAGGATAATAAAAGACAGGAACTGAAGCAAGAAGAAGAGCTCTTCTGAGAGAGGAAAGAGGGGTTGGAAATAGAAAACGATGCAGACGGAGCAACAGAACCAGCTCGTCGTTCAGAATTCTGGTAGCCTTAGCTTCAGCAGCCATATGTCCAAGGAAGATGAGGAGATGTCCAGGTCTGCTCTCTCTACCTTCAGAGCCAAAGAGGAAGAGATTGAACGCAAGAAGATGGAGGTCAGAGAGAAGGTTCAGGCCCAGTTGGGTCGAGTTGAGGAAGAAACCAAGCGTCTCGCCACCATTCGTGAGGTATCTCACTCTCGTCTTTCTAGATTCATACTGTTTTCTTGCTAATTACCCTTCAACTTAATTTCCTCGCAATGTTTCTTTTTCACTCTATATGCAACGTCTTTGTATTTTTTGTGAACGACTCATTTAGCTTTCTCGATGGGGTTCCACAGTTCACAAAATATGAGTGATCTGAATTCTAAACTCTAAATCCCCCTTCTTCATCCCTGCCTCTTTGACGGTCTTTGTTTTGGCCTTGGTTGGAGAAAGAGTTTTTCCTGCGAGGAACCTTGACACCTTTTTTGTGCCTACCGAACAAATAAGTTGGTGTGGTAACAGAACGTTGTAACTATGTTGATTTATAACGGCTAGATATTCCTGATTCAAGAAAGTTCCTCTTTTTTCTCAATTCATAATTTCTAAAATACGCGTTTTCTAGCGACAAGGAGAACCCCCGAGGTATGCAGAATCTCTGAGGAACTCGAATATACCCCGATCTGTGAGTTTGTGGCCCGGATATTTGTTTTTTCTCTTCGAATGCTGATAAATCAAATTCAAGGTTTGATGGCAATATTCATCTGATGGAATTTAGGACTGCCTCGCATATTCTTCTTGTAGGACAGCGTTCTAGGCTACTAACCCAATAATTGACGTTTTTGCTTTCTGAAAATTCCGTCTCTTCCTCAGTTGAGCAGCTTCTGTTGTTTGAAAGTCGTGTATCAAGTTTCCGATATGTTTTGTGCCTTTTACGAATGGAAGAACTAACTACCGTTTCCATTAGAAGGAAAGGAAGTTAATGCTATTTAACTTAGCTTTGGGGTTATATATATGCGGTCCTAATTATGCACAAAGATAGTGATCTGAAGTTTCCTGATTTTGTTGTGTTTGAGGAATATCAGGAGCTTGAGGCTCTATCGGATCCGATGAGGAAGGAGGTTGCGCTAGTGCGGAAAAAGATTGATTCAGTAAACAAGGAGTTAAAACCTCTAGGCCATACCTGCCAGAAGAAGGTTACACTTAAACCTAAGGGAAACTCGGACAGTAAAATTTGTGTAAACAATATAACTCAGTAAATTCCTACATTTTGCAGGAGAGGGAATACAAAGAAGCTCTTGAAGCATTCAATGAAAAGAACAGGGAAAAAGTACAGCTAATCACCAGGTTAATGGAGGTAATTAGTGGAAAAAGATTGGTATATATGTTTAAATGTGAATCATTTGTTTTAATATGGGGGATAATCTGTTCTGGGTTTTGTGGCATTGCTGTGAATGGTTGCAATCAAATCAACAGTTGGTGGGCGAAAGTGAGAAAATGAGGATGAAGAAGCTGGAGGAGCTGAGTAAGAACATAGAATCGATGCACACGAGTTAGCCAGCTGCTAATGACCGTTGACTAGGAATGTGCGGTATATGAAAAAGATGACATAGTACGTATATTATGATTGTGTTTGCGCTTGTGTATTTTCTGGTGTTAATGTTTGTTTTTCAAGTAACATGTGATGGCACATTAGCTAATTTACGAGGGGCCAATACCCGCCTTACAAACACGCTTGTAACTAAATACGCTTGCACTTTGCTATCATTTTTTCCCCTTTACCCTTCAATTCACTTTTGTATTGTTCTATTTTCAATTTAATTTATTAATGTAATTTTAGTTTTGTTCCCTGGTCCAACAAGCCCTGATGTTATGGTGGGATTTCTTATTTATTATTATCAGTGTAATAAGTAAGTTGCGCAGGTGCCGTGTTTTTAGTTGAATAATTTGTCTCGGTCAGAGCATCATAAATATGATTGTACTTTTTTGTGTGACTAATTAATTACTCAATTATATAATTTCAGAAAAGTAAACTATAATACATTTGGTATAATCAAGCATGTAAAGTATTTTCTTATATATATCAAACATGATCAAATTTTATTGATACAAAAATACTCATAAAAATTATAAAATAATAAAAATATACTATAATTATTAAATTAGTAATGTTTAACTATTAATTTTTTATTATAAAAATAACGCAAGTTAGATTATTTTAATAGTTATAGTATGTTTGCACTATTTTAAAAATATTATATATATTTTTATACTTAAAAAAATATTACGATATTTAGTGCGCATAAAACAATATTTTATAGTTAGATTTTACACATTAACTCAAAAAATTAGATAAGTTGAGTTTTAAAAAACTATTAAAACAGATAAATTAAGTAATCTAAATAATATTTATAAAAACATTTACAAGTCACTGCATACTCTTTTTTGGGCAACACTACATACTCCTTCGGTTAATAATATATATAAGTCTAATGTAACCATCTCGCGTTGTCAGAATCCTTTGATTTAACTTAACAGCGTATTATCAACGGGTTAATCTGAGTAGTAAGCGGCTCGGTATCGCTTAAGTGAGGTTTCGAGTTCGAGCCTTGACGTACACAGAAAATCCCCGTTGGAATACTCACCTACCATAACTAAGTGCGCGACGTGAGTCGGATCCGGTTATAGTCGGGGTAAAACTCTGGTGAATCGGTGAGTAACCAAAAAAAACTTAACAGCGTATTATTGATGATGGGTTGGTAACTTTTATTGGGCGACAAATACAATTGCCTTTTGATTTTTATTTTTATTTTTTGTGTTTTTTTTTGGGGGGGGGGGCGGCCCTGTAAGAGAAGGGAAAGGAAATGGCAAGATATAGTAGATAATAAAATTAAAAAAAAAAAAAGGAATGAACAAGGGAAGAACGGAGGAAGGGTGGAGGACTGGAGGGGTAAAGGAATCCGTAGAATTTACTCAGCCAGATTATGAATGGATTTGATCGCCACACCTGACACCTGACATGTACGTATCTTTGGAAACTGATAATTTGTTAAGTTTTGACGGGAAGACAAATTTTTGGGCAGCCAAAAGTGAGTATTAGGCAGTCCCAATGAGACAAATCACCTGAGATTAATTAACTGTTTAATTAGTAATTAAAGAAAAGGAAGTGGCGAGGAACAGGCAACAGCCGGCGATATCCAGCTTCATAGAGTACTCTTCTCTATCTCCCTATTAAAGCCACACGCTTAAATTAGAAAAGGTCACATCATCCATTATTGTTATTTGGAAATGACCGTATCCCTATTCTATGATAACTGTTACTCTTACTCAAGATTTTTAGATATTTGCCCACGTGTAAAAACAACAACATTAATAATTGCTAAAATCTGTATCATTTTTTTAACTCTCCATTCATATTGAAATTTGTTAAAAATATTAAAATAAATGTATACAAAACAATATAAAATATGTATATTAATATTTTTTATACTAAATATAAGATCTAATTTTTAAGTTAATTTATATTATAAATTAAATTTTATATTTAAAATTAAAAAAGTATAATAATTGAAATGATAAACAAATTATACCTGCTCTTAGATCCATAATATAGATTTTTTATTCTAATTTTTTTATCCGATATATAAATATAATTTGATAACACCTAAAGTATTTTAATTATAATTAAGTGAATTAGATTTATATTTTGGGTTGAGAAGTATTATATGAGAAAAGCTACACTCCTATCAGATTAATATATACTAAAGTGAGAATTAATATTTTATTAATTTATGATTTCATTATTGGGAAATTTATTGAGAAGACTAAGTTGAGTAGCTGATGGGCGACCAGAGAGGGCAGAAAAGGAGGGGGAGGCGGTCCGCGGTGGCCCATTTTAAGTTTTAAGGATAAGAATTTAGAGAAAGGTTTATAAAAAAAATTTAGAAAACTTTTAGAAAATAATTTTTTAAAAAAATTATAAAAAAATAATTTTAAATAAATAAATATTTTGATAGATATTATTAAAAGAATTTTTATAATTAAAAAATTATTAAAAATATATGATTTTATTAAAAATATGAGAGAGAAGATAGGATAGTAGAGAGGAGAAAAAATAGAAAGTGTAAGAAAAAATAATAATTAGATAGTTTATAATTTTTTTTATTATTTTAAAAATTAATCTCAATAATTTATCTAAAATTTTAATTTTTAATTATAATTTAGTTTAAAAATATTTTTTTATAAATATAATCATGTATTTAAAAAAAATAAATTAAAGTTTAGGTTTTAAAAAAAATTATGATTTTGATGTTCACTAAAAAGTCACGTTTTAAGTTGTAACAAAAAGCGCGTGAAACTAACAAGACCGTGGAACAACGGAGGATCTTTGTCTGACCATGCGATAGGATCAATTGTCGAGAGGGTGGGTTCTGCAGAGTTCCATGCCTTATTACTCTCGCAGACCGAGGCGTGTCCACTCTCTCTTATCGTTTTTCTACTGCCTTCTGCTAATAACAATAAAATAAAATCTTACGTTATAAAAATATAAAATTAATTTAATAATATAAATTTTTATTAATTTTTTTTAAATTTAAATTTAATTTTTAGATAAAACATCTATATTAAAAAAGATAATTATACATATTAAAATTAAAATATCCAAATAATTTTATATATAAAAAAAGGAAACGGGGTATACTATTACGTATCTTGCATGAATTTCTAAATCTAAATAAACTTATAAATTCTGTTATTTGCAATTTTTTATTATGTGATAATAAAAATTATTTTTAAAGTATGGAACACATTTTCTTTTCTTGCTCCTACTTTCTTGAGTCAACCGAGACCTTAATTTTGAATCGGCGAATATTGTATTAAAATTGAAAAATGCGAACCAGCAAACGTTATCAAAAGTCATTCTCAAGGAAGTCGCCCTCCACGTGTATCAAATGTGGATTATATACGGAGTGGTATAGTTCTTTTTCACAATGATCCATAAGGTCGCTACACGCTACTTTTGCGACACAATGATAATTCCAAGGACGCCCCCCTCGCCACGCTCACTCTTCGTTGTTTGTTGGATGTGAACAGGTTACCCGTGTTTATTCTTTTTTTTTTATATATATACACAAATGGGGGATACACCAAATATACAAGGAAGATTCATATAGGGAAAATAATTCCTAAATCTAACAACTAATTCTTCCAAATAAGGGGATAAGTTTAAAAAAAAAAAGAAGTGGATAAATTTTTTTGGCCAACAAATCAATAATACAGTTGAGTTTTCATAAAATATAGGTTATTTCAAGATGAAGCAATACCAAATCTTATAGGAGTGGGTTAGATATATCATTCACCGTGAAATGGGCCCAACAAGCCCGAAATATCTTCTCTACTCCCACTTCTTTTGGGCTCCATCCACACACATTGGCGGGGCCCAAAAACATGAACCAACTTAGCCGTGTGCATGTAACATTCTTTTTTAGGCTGGTTCTGACATTATGACTTGAAATGCTACTCCAAATGGATTGTTCACCATTAAGAGTGCTTATTTCCTGATAGAAAAGTTCTCAGAAGATAATTACACTTCACTATATAAAGCAATTTGGAAGTGGCCAGAGGCTGAGCGAATCAGAGTGTTCATGTGAATAGCTTTCAACAATAGGCCTCCCACTAATGTTTGGAGGAGTAAGTGGTCATCAGCGTCTGCTTCTTGTTCAAGTTGTAATGATGGGGATGAAGATGTTTTGCATATTTTGAGGGATTGTATCTATGTTAAGAGACGATGGAAGAACCTGCTTCAGTCAAGGTATATATCCTATTTTTTTGCTGCTTCACTTAAAAAGTGGTTTGGATTAAATCTTAAGAGAGAACTATGTAGTGTTGACTATAAATGGAATATCCTTTGGGGAGTAACAATTTGAAAACTCTAGAATTGGAGGAATGATATAGTCTTTAATTGTGGTGAAAGGAAACCTTTGGCTCCGGAACAGGTTATCGTGCAAGTTTTGCCATTTTATGCACACCCTGAAAAAAATTAGTGCGGAGAATCTAGCACCACATGAAAATCTTAAATAGACTCCTCTTCCAAAAGGATGGTATAAATTAAATGTGGATGGTGCCATGTCAAGATCTGGTAGTGTAACAGGTTGCAGTGGTCTATTAAGGGACACTAATGGTAATTGGGTTATGGGGTTTTCTCATTTTATTGGATCTTATGGTGCATTTGAAGCGGAACAATGGGCTATTTTGAAAGGGCTTAAAATTGCATGGGATCACGGTTACAGAAAGTTTATCATTGAGTCAGACTCAAAACTCCTTATTCAGATGATACAACAGGAGCACAATAATCAGATTGACAACCTACTCATTCTACAAATTAAGAACCCGTTGAGTAGGTTATGAGAGGTGCAATTAAAATATGTTCCGAGAGAGAAGAATCAAATGGCAAATGTACTAGTAAAGATGGATCTCTCTAAATCTTCATTATATATTACTTGCCCGTTCTGATTAAGGAACAGACTGACTTCTGAGTGCTTGGGATTAATTTCTCCTTTAATGTAACTAGTTTTATTGGGCATTGCCCTCTTTATTATAAAAAAAAACAATGGGAGAGGAATCACACTGCATTTGATTAAGAATTTAGAGTTGTAATATTATATTATATATATATATATATATATATATATATATATATATAACAATTCAGACGTTACAAGTTACTCGCATTCAAACACGATCGATGACGAGTGTGGGGATCTTGCCGATTCATCAGGGCTCCTCGCACCATTTAACTATTCCAAGACAAACATCGGATTCCAACCCGGACAATAAATTTGACTATAATTACTCGATATTAAATATAAGCATTTTAGCACAATGCTGTATGCGTCATAAATCATTTTTGCATATCTAATCACGCCATGTCATTGTGGTTTTAATTACTTTTGATGCTCTTATTGAAAATGTGAGAATAATGATAAGTAGTTTCCCATAGCTAATGGCAATAATAGGAGTATATGGTGCGAATAAAGCCAAACAGGGGTTTACGTATTTTATTTGGAGTGGGTGGGAGTAAAGACGGAGGAAACGACGGCATGGCATTTATTTGGAGGCATGGAAGAACATTCCGAAACTACATGGCCTCATTATTGGTGCCATAATATGTGTATCGCTGCCAATATAATGGGGTGAGTCTCACTCTCATGAATGGCATCTGCAAGGAACAGGATCCATATATACATGACATGCCATTTCCATATCTGAGGTTGGATTCGTGACGGCATCCAAATTCCATTTCAGGGGCTACGTGAAGAGAACCACTTCATTCTCTGCCCGACCATTCTTCTGCATCAACCATTTTGTCTCTTGTACATTCAATACACCGCGCAAAGATTCCTTGTCTGCTCTCAGAGGGATACTTCAAGCATCTTCTCCCCCATTTCCAAATGTTACACCTCATCATACAAGTATACAATACGTACACTACAGATTAAACCATTTGGAGCGTAGCGATTAATCTCTTACTTAATTACCACTGCCATACGTTATTTCCCGCTGAACAAATTTGTTTTCCTCCCTCTGACGTGCGCCTTTTCACTAACACCATTATATATATATATAAGTCAATTTCATAACCATATATATTGAGCGTCAAGACCTAATCCATTGTCATTTTCAGATATGATGATCGCCCCGACCGACCAATTAATTTCATCAAGCAATTAATCAATGAATATACCGTAGTGACCAGAGGAGAGGTGAAAATTTTGATAACCTTACTTTCATATAATAATAATGGTTGAAGCTTTTAAAATGGAGCAATGGAAGGAAGTGTTAGAAGGTTGAATTAATTAGGTGATTAGTGTTAATCCCTTGGTTACTAGATGACCCTAAGTCTATATAAAGGGTCCTAGTCTATTGGTTAATTGTGTGGGATAGTGAGATCCTCACCATAGTGAGAGAGAGGGTAACTTGGGTCTCTCTCCACAAAATCTCATAGGGTTATGGGATTAGTTTATCTCCCTCAAGTGAGGGTAGATTAGTGTGTAAACCCAAGTGGGTTTCCATGATATGTTGCTCTTGAATATGATATGATTCTTCATTTCTCTTCTCATTATTTCTCTCCAATAAAGTTAACAGGAAGGATTATTGGTATCGAGGAATATCGTATAAAATAAAGCAAGTGTCACTAATAATAATATTGGGGGAATTGGGGGTTTTATGGTATGGGCAGGCAGGGGCCGAGGAATCCGATGCCGATGGAGGAAGGGGTAAAAGTGCCACGTCAGGAGACAGACCCTGACACGTGGATGAGTGAGATCGTACCTCGGCCCAATTATACACGTGGGAAACGGACTCAGTCGTTTTACCAGAACCTTCTGTAATCGGCATGCACGGGACCACTCTGGATCTCCTCACCACCGTCAACTTGCTCCCCTCTCTTTTGTCTTGTTATGCTCATAGGAGTACCACTTCTACACGTAATCCTGAACCCCTCTCTATTTTCCCCCCACATCTCACAAAAAAACATATGTAGGCGGTGAGACAATTAATTAGAATTCAAATAAAATTAGTAGAGATGTAAACATGTTAATTAATTACCCAGGCATGCTACTGGATCAACAAGAAGCAATATAATAGACAAGTAATTTGGTATTATGTGGTCATACAAGAATACAAATTGAAGCTGTCGACCTCTGCGCGTACGTTAACCTGCAACAATCAGCTACAATCACCTAACTAGGATGCGCATCTTCTTGTTGTTTAATGCCACGTATAATTGATAGTTAGCGTGTGCTACCAACCTCCATTTGTAGGTTTCGAGATTAAATTTGGTGACATGTCACCTCAACCTGCATGCGTTCTTCTCTATTTATAAAACGCCGAAAGCCACCCCTCAAACAGCATTCTTTTTTATATACGTGCTTCTTCTGTCTTCGCAGTAATAATTCCGGATCGTCAATATGGGCGTACTTGATTTAACTTCTCGGTTGTTTATTCGATTAACTCGACATCCTGTCTTGCGTATCTTTCCCTGTAAAGTATAAATACATATCTATATAAACAAAAACAAATACAATGCACGTTCCTGTATGTTTATACTAAACTAGAAACATGGGCCTTCGCGGAAATCAAAAACCTTTATTTTGAATTGCTCGCGAACAGCTAATTCTACGTTTTTTTAAAATTCTGCAGAGGGAACATTAACATGGAGGTACGCAAGAGTTATTAAAGTGGCTTATAGTTAACATAAGCGGCAACTATATATATATATATATCAGTAACCTTCATCATGACTACGTGCAACAACTAAAAATGTTGTCGGTATTTAATTAAATCCTGAATATATAACTATTCCGGGGTCTGATTAAAATCGTTAACCAAGTGTTTTAATTAAGGAAGAGAGTCACGGGGGGAGAGGGAGCAGGTGCCATTTGTTTGTTGTTGTCTTGTCCACGTAAAACAACGAGAAAGAAAAAGTCAAGAACAAGAGAGACAAATACACAAAGTCACAAAACAAGCGAGTACGAGCCAAGCCATATGCATTGTTTTTTTTAGGTTTTGAGTGAAAAAAGAGATGTACTAATACTCAAACGATAATTACAAAAGTTGGAAGTATGAAGGCGAGAGTAGGCAAAGGGACAGGTAGGACGAATACCATGGTGAAACAGTGCCACATGTATTATTCTGTGTGAACGCAATTGACTTGGTTTTGGGGAAAAGGTAAAGCGTGCGATGAGACTCGTAAGACGTCAAACACCATCCACATCCCTGTTAGATTTTGGTTAAAACTTGAAAAAGTTTAACTGTCAGTTGGGAACACAGGGCTTTGCCTTTGCTGACGGAGAAAAGGGGAGTAAACGCTGATACTGCTAAATCATGTGTTGGGGAGCGTCACGCGTCGCTCTTCCCAACGACACACCCCACAGTACAATAGCCCCTCTCATATATATATATATATATATATATATAGGGACATAGTACATGCACTTCACAAAATATGTTTCTCCCAGAGATTATTATATCTGCATGCATGGGTGCAGTTTGAAATTTAAATTAAAGGTGAAGGAGTGAGTGGAAATGGAAAAGGACTGAACGTGTTATCGCTTCAAAAAATAGAGAGCAGAGAGATGCGGCAGCAAGTAGTAGGGTCTCTAAGTCACTGCATTTTTGGTTGGGAGCGATCGTTTCACTATGAAGCTAGTGTGTGTGTGTGTGTGTGTGACTATGAAGCTAGTTAGAAAGATAATCCATCACAATTGAATGAAAAAGAAGCAGTCAAGACTCGAGATCCGGTTCTTCGCTGAGCCAGGGTTTGGTATCCGACTTCAATTAGCAAGTTGCCACTCCCCTGTTTTCGTCGTTTAGCTCCCGTTTTGGCTCTAGTGCCATGCCACCCCCCAACGTTTCCCAACCTTCTCTGCTTCATTGCCCTCAAAGTCTTCGGTTTATCAAGTATTAGGGAACCACTGATCACAATAGCCTCAGATTGCCAAAAGCTCAGGTTTAATTGATTTTCCCACGATTTTTTTTTAATTCATGTTCCATCCAGCTGTAAAGCACGAGTTTCAGTAACTAACCTCATTCTTCCGAATGCCTTTGCACAAAACCAGTCAACATATGCGAATGGGAAAGTAATAGTGTCTCATAAACCATGGGGTTTATTTATGGTTGAATGTTTTACTTATAGACTGACAAGTTAAGACTAAAAGAAAGAAAAAAAAGAAAAGAAAATTTATGAATCAAAGAACCGTATCCTATGATGCAGTTATTCATGAAGGCATGTGCGTACGCAATAATATAGTACTAATACGAGGGATCTGTGTTGCAGTAACCAGTAATGACACAATAATTAGAGCTGTAAGTCCGTAACAGGAGGAAACGGAGATAATAAATAACTCCAAACTTTGCATAAAACCCTGCGTGTATGTGTATGGTATGTTGCCGTGCAAAGCAGTTCCTTTTACGCCGTGGGGAGTAGAGAGACCACATAAAACACTCCTCCCTCCCTCTTGCTCTCCTGAGTCCTTCCTTCAAATATATGCAATTTGCACCAAATTTTATTTATTTTCTATTTATTATTACCCATATGAAGACAAGTCACTCCCAAATTTGTTTTTAGTTTAATAAAATAATAAATCGTTTATCACCGGTTCACCCTACCCAACCCAACCCAATCTTACCTTGATATTTGAATCGGGAAGTCTCCTTCTTCCTTCTCCGTATAGGCTGGCAATGGACCCTATATTTGAACCCTCCACTTCTCACCACTACTAGAATGCTTTGTTTTGGTTCAGCATTACACGTTTCTCTTCTGGCTGCCACTTATACTCTTCACTTTCATCATGGCTCGCCAATTACAGGACCTTCTCCAGGAAGATCAAGAACCGTTCCTATTAAACGACTACATTTCTGATAGGCGGAATCAGCTGATGAAAAGGCCTTCTCCCAGCACCACTCTGCAACTCAAGAAACCAAAACCAATCCATCATCATAACTCAAGCTTCCCCCCCGATTTCTGTAAAAATGCTTGCTTTTTATCCTTTCGCAACACCCCTGATCTCTTGGAATTCGCATCTCCGGCCAAGAGCCCCTGTAAGTCCCCCAATGCCATCTTCCCCCATACCCCTTCTCGAACAGCCGCGCTCCGTCGCGAAGCTGCTCTCCGAATTCACAAACACTCCTCGTCTTCTAAATCTAAAACCCACAATAAGACCAACGGCTTTGGTTTATTCATGTCATTATTCAAGAGACTAACGCCGAGAAACCGAAATGGAGAAATACAGGGCGGTGGTGATGACGGAGGCAAGAAAAATCAAGAACAAATGGTATCTACTGATCAGTTGGGCCTTCCATGTTCTTACAATGGACGACCTAGCAGTGCTGTATGGCCCGAGACCAATGAGGATAAATCTTTTTACATGGAAACGTGCAGCAGTACTAGCTACTCCGATGAATCCCACGAGGTTGACCTTGGGTCCAAATCCAACCAGAAACACGTTAGAGATTGTCTTTGCTGTGATCACGACATCTGCGAAAGCCCTTTTCGCTTTGCATTACGGAGTAGCCCCTCTTGTGGCCACCAGACGCCGGAATTAATGTCACCGAGTCGCCCAAGAGCAGAGGTTTGTCATTTATTTTCTTATTCCTTCTATTTTATGATGGCGAGTTGACTCGGCTGTAATGAGCCGAGTTGATCGAGTTCGTTCGGCGGTCATTTTTGTCGGCAACAATATCTAAGTCAACAAACTTGGCCGGAATTTCAGGGCTTTGGGCTTTTCTGGTTCCATGATTGTTCCTCCCGATCATGTGTGCTCCATGCAAATCTTATCTCATCGTTTTCACTTTACGCTGGCTTGTCCAGTGAATTAATTACTTGAAACAAGACAAATTATTATTTTGTTTCTTCCCTTGTTTTCTATTGTTACGCCCCGACATTCGATTTGCTAGAAAATAATTTATCATTCGTGTCCATGTTTTAATTACAAGAATCGTTCTTTTGCTGATAAATAAATAAATAAAAACAAAATAGAATTCAATAACAAATCCAATTACGAAAGCGGTTTGAGTCCAAATTCATTGACATAATGTTAATGATTGACAAATACTGCTATCCGCCGAATTTGGATAATATTCTAATGATGGTTGTTATGAATTGTAATACAGGAGAAAGAAAAGAACGGAACAGAGAGTGTCGAGAGATTACAATTAAGGGAGGAAGAAGAGGAAGAGAAGGAGCAATTCAGCCCGGTGTCTGTTTTAGACACACCCTTCGAGAACGATGACGAAGGGCATGAAAACAACGATGAGGATGACGGTTTTGATTTGGAGGGCAGCTCTGCCATTTTACAGAGTATGTCACAAAATTTTAACTTTGTACCAATGGGTGTTTGTTGCGCGGTCGTTTTCCCGCAACCAATTGCCCTACACTCTGATAATCTAATACAACATACGATAGAGTAGGCTCATGTTCTGATATAATTGTCATGCCATTGAAGTTTGAGAGATTACGACATTATGTCCTACACTAATATGAATTTGAACGTGACCCCACCCTTACAATAAAGGAGTTGTGTCTTGATTTGGATGCTTCCATTCAATGCGGTTGGGTAGAATTCTAGCAAGCAATACCCTTATGGGTAAAGAGTCATTATTACTATTCAGTGTTTTACTAGTTTGTAAGTGGTGGAACCCGTAAGAGCTATTGCTGGAGTCATGTGTTGCATTATTATACTTGGAATAGTACAGGTATCCCATGCTCAATTTAAGCCTATCAACCAGAGTGGCGTAAATGAAGAGTAAATGGTTTGGTACAGATAAAAACAGAGTCTGAACAGACATACGTAACCAATTAAGTACATCTTCGTATATAGGCAAGTACTTGATTTATGACTAGCTATCTCCAGATCTGAACCTCTAACATGTTCTAATTATAACTCTAAGTAACTTCCACAACTGATGATTTCTTATTGTTATTATTAATCTCTTTTTTCTGTTAATTTGACAGGAGCGAAGCACCAACTGTTGTACCAGCTTCGTAGTTTTGAGAAACTTGCAGGATTGGATCCGATTGAACTTGAGAAAATAATGTTAGAGGAAGAAGATGAAGACGATGAGACATCAGATGAAGTGAAGGACTTTAACAGGTTAGTCTTACAAGTCATCTGCCAATCTAGCATCCATGAGAAACAAGAGATCCCAGAAGATCACAAGAGACTGATTTCGGATCTCATTATGGAGGAAGAAAGAGAACTTAATTCCTCGGAGGAGAGGGAAATAGTGATAAGAAGGGTTTGCAAGAAGCTGGAATTGTGGAGAGAAGTGGAACATAAAACAATTGATATGATGATAGAACAAGACTTTAGTAGAGAGGACGATGGATGGAAGAAAAATGAAGAGCACAAGGAGGAGGTGGCAGGGGAGCTCGAACGTGCTATTTTTGGGCTTCTAGCGGAAGAATTTTCAGAGGAGCTAGTATGTTGAAATGGGTAAATTTGGAAGCTTGTGGAGAAATTAAGATGAGGCATTAGCTTTATTCTTTTGGTTAGGAGAGTAGAATACAATGTGACTGACACTGTAATGAAGGAGGCTAGTTAGATAAATGACCCAACAAGTTAGCGTGGGTTGCAGATCAGTATGTACATGTCTCGTGTATGTAGCTGCCAGAGGAATCTGTAACTCTTCCAACTTAATCGAATATGATTTCACAATGATTGCCCCTGTAGGTTTTCATGTCCTAATGTTCACTTTTGGGATTGGGTTTATTTTGTTTTGCGTTGTAACCAAACGAGGCAATGGAGCTAATCATTATGAGGTTCAGTCCTGCAATTTGTGACTTTGCTGTATATCAAAGAACCTCTCGTTTTCAAATGACATGAAAACTCCTGTATAAATACAAGGCGGCTAGTGCGTGCTCCTCTTTCGAAATTAGCAGTCTGACATTTCGTCTTCTAAATGACAGTGATTATGCAGGTGTTAGTCAAAGGAAATAATGTGAAAGTTGTAAGGGTTGGAAGAATAAACAAATTAATGGAAGCAAAAAAAGAATAGATCAAGTCTAATATATATGAGCGCCTGCAGGGTTTCATTGAGGTATATGATTTGGGCTTTTACCTCAATGGGAACAAGAGGTCCAATCGGCGTAAAGAAATCGGCTATCGGCGACGGGTTGCTCCATTCCCATTGCCCTTTTGTTGCTTTCTCTTCTCTCACCCACCCCAAACCCCATTTGAAATCCAATTCACCTTGTTGATTTTATTGAATTCAAGTTGCAATTTTATTTTTTAAATCGTATTGCCTCAGTCCTCAGTCCGGCGATTATATTCAACAACCTTGTTCATTTTGCCAACAACCTTCTTGTTGAGTTGAAAAAGGGTAAAAGAGTTACAGAAAGGCAGAAAGCACAACCGACCAGGGAGCGGGTGCCACTGGATGCGTAGCAACGTCGCCGTTTTATTAACACGAGGGTTTCAAGTATCAAGTTTTAAAGCCCCCATAACTCATCGGGTATCTCATGCTATCAATAAGGGACCCACCTTAGCCTATTACCACGTTATTGTTTATAATAACTATCCCGTTGCGGCATGACTTCTCAGACGATAATTGCCCAGTTTCCAATTCCTGTAATCTCATACTCTAATATTAAGACATTACTCAAATTGTCCCTACCCCATCAAAACCCTTTAAACATTATCTAAACGTTTTCTTTATTTTTAGTATTTCAAATTCTAACCATTTTTCCTCTTTTTTTCCCCAAACCAAGTGGTTTAATTTAAAGACCCAATACGAAATAAACTCCAAAAAATAAAATAAAACTCGAAAAAACTACTTAATTTGAATAAACTCCAGACTTTCATTTTTTAAAACAATACAAAAAGTTGTGCCTCTGAGTGATATTGACATTTGGAAGGACTTGGTTCGGGGGACAAAATGGGAGAACAAAATTAAAGTATGTGTCCTTAGTTCATGTTCTTTTTTGGATAAAAAGACAAAATGTACTAAATTAAAGCAGTTTACAAGGTACTAAAGCAGCAAGAACAAATAAGATTAGAAAAAAAGTACCGAAAAGAAACAAAGCTAACAACATCGAAATTAACTTCAGAGAAATGTTTAATAAGAGACAAGATTTCCTGCCAAGGGATTGTTGAAATGGAGCCATTAAAGGAGCTGCTAAAGAGAAAAGCCTTTCCACACAAGAGATTCTGAGAGGCCTCTCAGTATTATCAAGTTGGAATAGAAGAGGAAGGCCCTGAAACATGAGAAAGAAAAGGGAGACCTGGAGACAAATGATTCATCCACATGAACTCCATAATGGGCAAACCATTGAAACATATGTAACATTGACAGAAGTGACTCTTGTTTTAAACTTATGAAAAAAGATATGCCACCCACTGCTGGAAATTGAACAGGAGTTCAAGTGCTTACTTCCCAAATTATTTGAAAAGGTTGATTTGTAATCATCGAAGGCAAGCATGGAAATATCAAGGGTAGCCGAGATTTCTCTAATGACAGCTTGGGGGTTCGATCTCCTACCATTGTGAATGATCTCATTTCTATACCTCCACAAAGAACTAAATAAGCAAATAGTCTTGAACCATAATGATCTAGACAATGGACAATCAAAGAATAGGTGAAGAACAGTTTCTTTAGTATCACATCCAAAAACACAATCTAAGGAGCAATTCATAAGATGCTGCCGGAGAACATCATAAGCAGGAATGGCATCATGCACAATCTTCCAGAATAAGAGAATCATCTTCATTGGCAATTGGAGAGAGTAAATTCTTTTCCATATATGTTGCCAAGATGGGAGGAGAGAGAAGGACTCTCAACAGATAATTCAAGAAAACCTGCTTTGACATTATAAGATCCATTGCTAGAACCATTCCAGATCAGGGAATCATGTGTGTTTAGCCAACCAATTTCAAAACCAATGATAGTTTCAGCAAAATCAGAAGAATATAGTGATCTGATTAAGGGTTTGTTCCAAGCAATATGATTCTATGAAGAAGTAGTACGCGCCAATAGATCAGCTACCTTTTGAATACTTTCTCCAGGTTGTTGATCAAATTGTATAGGGCACCATAAGTGGTGGTTGATTGGAATAATATAACAAATTCTAACTCTACAACTGTTTTCAAAGAAACTAGCTATATATAACAAATTCTAACTTTCGTACTTAGATGGTGTAGATATATAATATGCGAAGATATCACAGTGAAACGTTTTTTTTTTTTTTTTGCTTTGAACGGATGAAGACGCGCATTATTTCCCGATGCTAGCTATATATATAATTATTAATTAGTATGAATTTTCTCAGGTTATTCTATTCTTCAATAAATTAAAATCACTAAAATCTGAGGGGCACAGATTAACACCTTTTTATTTATTTTCATTTCAGACGTGACTAGACTAAATTTTTAATTAAGGAGGAATCATCGCATTTGAAAAGGGAGAGGGTGAGTTCTTTATCTTTTCTTTTTGGGCACGAGACATTGAGAAACGGACTTGGCATATTTACACGTGGAACATAAAAAATTACGCTGAGACATCAATTAGCGCACGTCGAACGCGTTTTCCAGGTGCCGCAGAAAGCAAAAACGTAGATATATATAAAGATGCACACCACTCTCCGCAAATTAATAAAAAGTCATAAAAACGTTCTGAAACCCAACCTCCGTTCAACGGAAACAGTCTCTCCCATACTTAGCCTCTCGTCGGTTAAGAAGAAATGATGAATAAGAAGCGAAGAGCTGGAAGGAAGAAGTTCCAAGAGACTCGTCATCCAACATACAAAGGCGTGAGGCAGAGAAATGGTAAGTGGGTGTGCGAGCTTCGACAGCCTAACAACAACAAAGCACGCTTGTGGCTCGGCACTTTTGCGAACCCTGACATGGCCGCCATAGCCCACGACGTTGCTGCTCTTGCTTTCAAGGGCGATTCTGCGTCCTTGAATTTCCCCGACGCTGCTTCCTCCTTACCTCGCCTTAATTCGCGGACCTCCTCCCTCAGATCCATCCAGTTCGCGGCCATGGAAGCGGCTGAGAAGCTTCTCTGCGGCTACGATGAAGCTGAGAAGAACATCGCAGCTTTATCTCTGGACTGTAACTTTGAGTACTCGGAAGCATTAGAAGAAGAAGGGGAGGCGGCGGCGGCGGCGAGGAGTATGTATTGGGATGAAGAGGAGGTGTTTAACATGCCAGGACTCATGAACAGCATGGCAGAAGGGTTGATTATCACACCACCAGCCTTGAAGAGAGGCTTCAACTGGGATAATATGGAAACCACCACCACCGACTTGACTCTCTGGGGAGACTGACTAATCCCAAATCGTAAGAGCGCCCCGGCATTGTTATGTATAATCTCTACGGACCTAATACGCTGTACTATGATACTTTTGAAGGTTTCACGATGTTTTCCATGAAGTAAACGCACTTTACAGCGATTCTAAAAGATATTATAAATAGACTAAATAAATAGTGTTATATTATAGACATACTAAGGGCTTTTTATTTATATGGTCGCGCATCGTGGGAGTTTGTCATCTTTGTGTGTGGGAGGGTTAGGGTTTGCGTCATCGATCATGGAGAGTTTGAAGACACGATGGTGAATCATGGGTGCAAAAGCCTCTTTTTTTGGTTGTTAGTCATGAATTGACTTGGTTGTCGGTGGATTTTATTAGCGTTGAACAAATCTGGTGGTGCGTTGGTGTTTTTCGCGTTAGTGGTGGAGTCTTTATTTGCTGCGTCGAGTTCGAGAATGTACTAATTATATGATTAATAGTGTGGTTTTGCACGGATGTTCTCCCTCCCACCCTAGCGTGGTTGCATTTGTTATTTCCACCTATATTTACTATTCGGGTTTGGGACGGTGGTGTTTTACGCTTTGTGATTTTGTTTTCTGCTACGATATTTGAGATGTTGGGGCACGTGGCCAGGTTTTCTTTTTATAATAATAGACTCTATTCGTCCACCAAAAAACTCTATTCCTCCCATCCTAAAAGTTAATTTTAAGAAGTAAAATCTTTTTATTGCATACCATAATTTGAGTTAACATATTTACGATAATAGATTTAGTTTCTTTAAAAAGAATTGATAATGCAGCTTTGAAATCAATAATCAGTAAAATATATAAACTAAACTCTGTTATTATTCGAAAAGACCAGGGGAAGGATTTTTTTTTAAGAAAAAAAGAAAACAAATGCTAAAAAGTGAGAATTAACCCCAGCAATAATTGGGTTTGTTTTCCTTTTCCAAGCCACTTTGGGCGTCCCCGCGTCTTTCATCCCTGTATAAATTCGGGCTTCATTGCCAAGTATATGGGCCTGCACGTTTTGGGCCCCTAAATAGAAGTAACTTTTTTTTGTTGCCCTGTTCACCGGAGCTTTATCCCGACTATATCCGGATTCGACCCGCGCCATGCACCTAGCTATGGTAGATGAGTCTCCTAACGGAAATTTTCTGCGTACTCCAAGGCTCGAACTCGAGACTTCGCTTAAGCGATATCAAGCCGCTTACCACTCGGACCAATCTCTATTGGTAAAATAGAAGGAACTGATGAGACATTTCAGCTCGTTTCGTGACGCTAAAAGGGGCCCAAAGGACGGTGTTTCTTAGGCCTCGTCTTTCCCATAAAGCCTTTTTTTTGAAAAAAAAAAGGCTTAGTATTATGGATGATAGATGGCCTCTCTTTCTTGAAAAGAAAATGCTACCATCCATTGTCCGGTGACGAAGGGATAAGATATATTATTATTTGGAGTGTATTTGATCCTTAAGAAGTATTATTTTATTATAGTTCCAATCGCGGCGCTTGAGAAAGCATCCTAGCTTTTAGTATCATTTAGGAGGAAGTAAGACTTCGTCCTGCCCTTAGATCGAGGGTGAGCCTAGCCCCTTTCTAAAAATGTCTGTATCAACAAAAAAAAAAGAAAATGCTACCCTTTTGAATTGTTATTTTTTTGAAAAACGAGGACGGAAGAGAACTTCTGCCGTGTGCCACCTTCCTGCCAGATACAAATAATATCTGCATGTCTTTTTTTTAATTATATTAATTAGGAGCATTTAAACCTCATAAATCTCTAGATATCTCATAAATCTCCTAAAGTGACTTTTGATGGAATCAGTACAGTCAAATCCAAAGAGGAATGAGCGTATAATTTGGGTAATGCCCAAGAATAAAGAATAAGGTCAAGAACCATCGTCAACTAAAGGGGAAGTCTCACATTATTTGTCGAATAAGGACTGCGATATGATCGGAAGTATTAACTAGTCAGAGAAGTAATGTTGGTTTGGGAAGATTAGAAGCCCGTAATTTTACCGTGGAATCCATGAGGAGGGGTAGGAGTTGACACGCACACGCATATATGATTCGATAGCTAATAAGGATAATAAAGAACGAGTTTATATCTTATAAAGATATGAATTTAATTTTTGTTACTATTGTAAGAGTTTATTTAATAAATAATATCGTAAGTCTCCTATAATTATTCTCTAAACCTTAAAATTATGTCATAATTTTAGTAGGAGACCAATACCATATCTGTTTAAACTTTTTTAATACAGTATATATATATATATATATATATATATATGTGATTCGATATTCGTGTAGTTTCCATGGCACTATACCTAATGGGGTTAGGTGCATCGACATGGAACTAATACTTGTTAGGAAGGGGTGCAACTAGGTACTTTTATGCCATGTATGTGGACGACCACATGATGCGAATTTTGACACTCAGGATAATTAAATAGTAAACCTAGATTTGTTCCACAATATTCACGATTAAGAATTTTTTTTTTGTTGCCTACCCGGTTTACCGGAGCTTTGCCCCGACTACATCCGGATTCGACCCGCGTCGCGTACCTGGCTATGGTGGGTGAGTCTCTCAACGGGAATTTTTTACGTACTCTAAGACTCGAACTCGAGAACTCGTTTAAATGATACCGAGTCGCTTACCACTCGAATTAATCTCGTTGATACGATTAAGAAATTATGTACTCGCCATCTAAATAATGAATGCATTTGGGCCGAGCAATTTCAATTTACTAGTATTTTTTATAATTAATTTAATACTTCTAAGTTGTCATGTCCTCGCAGGGGGTGTATATATATATATATATATGATACATGGAATATTTATATTTTAAAATATCAAGGTCGTCTATTATTATATTAATTTTTATACTACTACATAAGATTATTTTTTAAATCTGGCCGGGCGATCGAATATTCTTTATTCAGGAGAAAAGATTTATCTGCCCTTTACTTTTCCCCCCATTTTGGCCAAACCCGCCCTTCTTTACCTAAAAGTCGTAATCTCAATTCATCTCATTCATGGTTATTGCCGCCCTCGTTACAGAGAATAAGTACAGAATAACAGGATCATTAATTACCGTTGCAACTTGGTATTGAATAGTTATAGGGCCATTTGGATAAATTTTTTTAAAAAAAAATTGGAAGTTTTTAATTTTTTTTAAAGAATAGCTTATAAAAAAAAATTTAGATAAATGAGTGTTTGAATAAATATTCCTAAAATAATTTTTATAATTGATAATTTATTAGAAAGGGTATGAGATAAAAAAAAATTATCATCTTCTTCGTTGTATTGTTCAGAGAGCATTCCATAGTGAGCAAATTCAGCGGCGAGCAGCAACGGAGGCTTCAACGACCACGGCAGAGGCTTCAACAACGTCTTTCTCTCCGTCAGCCTTATCTCCTTCTTCCTCTTCCTCTATCGCTGACGCCTCCTCAATCTAGAAGTAGTAACGACGACCCACCAGAAGCGACGTCTCCTCATCCATCGTCATAACGACGACCACCCAGAAACAGTAATGAGACGGAGAGAAGCGATGGTGAAGAGAAAGAAGAGAGGAGAGAGGGTAGAAAAAATGGGGGCAAAATAGTAATTGCGTAGTCTATAAGATCTTTTACTATTCCGGAAGCTATTCCTAGTAGTTTATCCAAAACTATAATTTGGTCTATAAGTCATTCTAGACAAATATAACTGATTGTTTTAAAATTTCTCCAAACCAAAATTTAGACCAGAAACCGTTTTAAAAAAAATGATATCCAAACATGCACATAGTTTAATGGGAAACAGACTTTGATTCATTAAACCGAACATAGGAGCATGATGGGTCGCTTGACATTGTAAGACCATGGTGAAATATATAGAGTGCTTAAACCAAATAACGAATAAAAAGAAACGAAGAAAGAACAAATAATTGTACGGAACTTAGAGAGCTGATAAATGCGGGGAATATCCCCGTCACTGTGCACTTATGGTAACGCGAGGGCGGCCAGTTGAATATTATAAAGGGGATAATTAACTTTGATTATCCACCATTAGTATAGCTATCTACGAGGCAGACAAGAAGAGGGACATGGAAAAGAAATGAAGTGTTTTCAGGCGTGGATAGCCTATACAACTACAATCGGCTGCGATATGATCGATCCTAGTGGCAATAATATGTGGTTAATTGGCGTAATGCCCTTAAGTAGACGATTAACGCTTCAGGCTAGTGACAATAATATGTAGCCAAGGAATCATGTGTACGTTTTAAAATTGGGAATTGACGAAGAATCTTCGAGAACATAGTGCAGAGATACTAGGCCAGTACAAAAGAATACCCGTGAGCTAGACGTATATATTTGTGGCAGAATCAGTCATTGCACGGCAACAGCGCTAATTAATAGGAAGTTGAGGTGGAAGAAGAAGTTGAAGCTTTCCTTGGCCAACTGTATAAGTTAAAGTCAGATTAACATTGACTGGTCAAACACTAATTCTCATTTGGATATATATACCGTACACATGAATGAACAGTTTGACCATTTCTCCACATATATGCATCGTGAATTACTTGGCCGGGTTGGTTCATGTCACTGCCTTCAACGCGGAAACCCTATGCCATCTATATTATATAAGCCCTCCAGGCTCCAGGCCACTCCAAATATTGACATAACCCCCTAACCAAACAAGGCTCTATCCTTGCTCATATCTTTCATCCCCCTCTACTTGGAACACTGATCCCCCTCTGCTTCGTTGATTTTACTGATCCCCCTCTGCTTCGTTGATTTTACTGATCCCCTAACCAAAATATATTTTGATTTGGCTTTTTATCAGACATGGAGGTTCCGTATCAACCCACGGCTTCAACTTGTTCCGGCAACGACTTCGTCGGCTACAGTATTCCTTGTCTTCCTCAATTTCTTCGGTCTGACAAAAGGGTGTTCCTAGTTAAAAGGCTCTATTCCACAAGGCTTCGTGGTCGTCGTGGCCTTCTACCCTCCCTGGCTCGCAAGCTTGGCCGTTTTAAAGTCCGAATCATCGTTTTACGTGACTCCCATCCTAAACAATGCTCCTGAGTCCTGACCAATTTATTTCTGCATTCTAATTAACCCCCCTCCAATTATGTCTCTAATGTATTATAAGCATTCTTTAATTCAAAATCTATTTCACTGCAATACGCTGTCATTTTCTTTTCTCTCAGTCTCACATATATTGTCTTGAAGATAACGCCACTGAAATGTTAAATAATCTCACCTCCCGGAGTCTGAACCACAAACGAACCGATTTCAAACCAATTAGTATATATAGCTTCTGCTCTTTATTTAACAAATGAAATAACATTACGTTATTTAATATGTGCGACGTTACAGGCTACGGTCATTAATTTCCACGTCTTATTATTTTATTTTAGAGGTTGATATATATGAAGTTTTGAATCCAACAAGTAGATCTCGACTGAAGATTTCTTTAAAGTTTATGAGAACATAAGAAAGAAAAGGCTGTATTTATATAAAAGCGCTACAAATAAGAAAGAAAAGTCAGAAAAAGACTCGCTGAAATCTCTCGTTTATTTACAAGTTTCAATTCGAAGGAGGAAATAACAATTGAATGATGAATGAAGAATGAATTTTCAATTAGTCATTTACAAATTATTCCAAATCCTACCTTCTCCGAGATTTTAAAATGAGAATTTTTATTTGGCAGGAAAAAAGAAAAGAAAAGACTATTCGGAGAACAAAAAGTGAACTAATTATTGGGATGCTTGGTAGTTGGGTGGAATGAGAGCAGTGGTGGGATGAGCTTTAATTGGAAGATTAAGATATAAGATTGGTGGGACAGTACTACTGATTCGCTTTCCTTACATCCAACCTAATCCCATACTTATGCAGAAATCAAACTCACTAATTTTTTTCCATTAAAAAGCCAAGCGCCATTTAATTACCAGAGAGTGATTCAGCTGTTTCATTAGTTCCTCTATCAACACTTGAACAGAATCTATAATTCGATTACAAACTTTTGAAAACTGTATATCGTGTCTTTAAATGACGTACAAGAACTCACAACAATGAAATATGAGGTAATTTGAATTCTTAAACATCAATGGCTTCCTCTTTAGGTACGAGTAAATGTCTTGGTTTCTATCCCATCCCAACTGACACACACACCCACACATAAAATAAAATATACCGATCAATACATAACATAAGATACATTAAAAAATCATAATTAAATTGGGATCATTGATCGATGTGCAATCTTCAAATTGCAGACAAATGAATATACGTCAGCTAGACATATATTCGTTGCGCAGAATCAATCATTGATTGCATTGCATTTGCAGAACAATACAGTTGAAGTGGGGAAGAAGACGTTGAAGTTGAAACCTTCATTGGCCCACTGTTGAAAACTATAGCCTTCACGAGTCACTGACTAATTCTCACTATTTGCATACACACACACAGAGTAATCAGTATACACATATACCCTTTGACCATTCATACACGTCATTAATTACTTCTGATCGCTCCATCCACGTCACCCCCAAGTATCAAATTAATTAACCCAAATTCTTTCTTCTCCTCCCCGAACCAAACAACTGTGTTGCTCATCAACTTCATCCGTGTAAATTCAGAATTATATGAATTCATTAGACTAAACTTGCAAGGATTTTGAAAATTACACACAGATAAAAAAAATACATGAATATAAATGGAACATGGAGTCTCATTTTAGTTTTAGGTTGAATGTGTTGAGGATTTAAGGCGTTGTAAATAACAATTTCTGAACGTTAAATGGGCCATTTTCAAACCAATTACACATAAACAAAAGAGTATAGCTTCTTCTTTTTACTTTAGAAATGAATTAATTGTGTGCCAGCTGATTATAACAATATAGTTTATGGTGGTCATTCCTATCTCTTATTAAGTCTTATGAAAAAAAAAAGCTAGATGTGATGTTTTGAATTCAAGTACAGACATCGAATTTTCATATTTAAATTTTATATATTTTTTTTAAAAAAACTTGTATTTTTATTTATAAGCTGGATGTGAGAAAGAAAGTAATGGGTGAATGAATAAGAATTTTCAATGTATTTGAACCATTCCAATTTCTAAGTCCGAGTGCTAACCTTCTCCACGACTTAAAATTTTGTCTAAATGGAGAAGTTAAGAAAAGGTGAAGTAATTATTTGAAGTGCGTTGGGTGGAATATTGAGAGCTGGGGTGAGCCACAATTAATGATTAGGAAGTTTAAGATAAGGAAGGCGCGTGGGACAGTTCACTACTTCACTAGCACTCACTGCACACACCCATTTACTCGGTCGATGTGGGACATTGGGATCATAATGGTATCTCCCAGCACAATGGATACTGATTAGGATAAATTGCTTGTAATAAAAATAATTAATATTTTAAAATATTTAAATTATTATAATTTTATCTTTCCACTAATAAAAATATAAATTTTTATTTAATATATACCACATAAATTTTTTATTTGGACACATTATTATATAAAATATCTCATATATAATATTATTTTAATAAATTACACTAAATAAACTTTAAAATTTTTCATTCTTCACATATAAATTATATATAATATCAATTTTAGAGTTTATTCAATATTTTTTTAAACAATATGACATATGATATTTTCAATAATAATATGCTAAAATAAAAAATTTACGTGACATAAATTAGATATAAATTTATGTTTCTGTCAGTAAAAGGGCGAAATTGTATTAATTTAAATATTTTAAGGTGTTGATCGCACCTTTAAAATTAGTTTGGGGTACTAATTATACTCTTAAATATTTTAAAATGTTAATTATTTTTTTAAAATTAATTTAGGATATTAGATATACCTTTACCCTACTGATTATTCCCTTCCCCTTCCCTATATGCAATTCCACTTCCCATACTGTTTTTATAATTATTCAATTGGGCTAATTAAAAAGCCATCTATTACTTATACTGACTGTTGTCGGTGACGTTAGAATCTGTTTAATTTGAGCATGATTACTTAAGTTCAATCCAAATGTATATAAGGCGTCTTGGAGAAATACATCCCATTTGAAGCATAACCCAGTTTAACAGGAATTAATTAGAGTCCAACATGTTTCAAATTAAACTTTAGTTATATCATAGCGTTGTCGAGAGTCGAGACACAGGGCTCCTATCCGTTAGTTTAGTTTCGCGATGAGAGAAAAAAAAAAAATAAATGAAAACATACATATAGGCGGAAGGACTTCACAGAAGTCTTTGAGCAATGAAGTTTGAAAATTCTGCCTTGCATTTAAATGTGCAAGATTCGAATGATAATGTCATGTAATTGGGACATCAAAGAATTGATTACGATCCATATCTAATTATACTAGCTATTTTCAAGTAAAAATGCATATATTCTTATAATCCAAAATTATATACACTTCCTTAAGATCAAATCCAACTGGTGTATGAAGACAATTAATATATAATAATATAAAATGCATAAAAATTTATGTAATTATTTGTAAGACGTTAATTAATAATGCAACTTAATCTGAATCCATATATAAAACACGATGCTCAAATTACAGTCTAGCTAGTTGTAAAAAAGTGCAATTTATTATCCAGCACTTGATTGGAAAATGTTTATTCAAGTTCAAATTTTTAGAGACAATGTCAAATTAAAGATGATTTAACATAATTCCTTATAAGGATATAAACAGATGTCAAGATTATTCAATTCATTGTTCAACCTCGAGCAATAAAAGGAAGATTCATCTTGTTTAGAAAATCACGTAATCCTTCTCATTAGAAAAGAAACCCAAATTCCAAAACAAACAAAAAAACCAATTAATTAAAAATGATGAACGTAGAGTAACCTCATATTACAATTCTCAAGCTCCCATCAAACTGATTGTTAATTAAATACCAATTGACTTTAGTAACTTTTGAATTTACCGAATTCTCCTCCGATGACAGACAAGTCTTTCCTGGACCAATCAAGTTCCATGTGTATGACCCCTCAAGTGGTTTACACAACCCTATTTCCCCTTCATTTTTAAATCAAGCCTTTTGGAATGCCGATTTGAAAGCTCAATGATTATTATTTATTGGTTGCAAAGGTATCTTAATAAGCTTGTTGGTTTTCAATAAAGTCCCGATCGCGAATAATAATAAAGTCCCAATCGCTACTATACTGTCTCCTCTACTAATTCTAATTAGTGCGCCATTCATTTACCAATTCACCGTCATTGTCAATTGTTGGCGGTCAAGAAGCTGCATCTGGAACTATTCCTCTAATTAATTAGAATGCTATACGTACGTTGATGTGGTCCATGAACTTAACTCACACGATATATAAGGGGAGGGCATCCTATGCATATATTGGAGAACAATATGGAGAAAAGGCCTACTTTTCACGCATGTGACGTATGCAAGACAGTTATAATTTATGTGTTTGTTAACTGATCGTTAATTAAATCAGAGAGAACAACTTTAAAAAAAAAAAAAAAAACCGTCGTCAAGTGTAGACATTAAATAACACTTCTCATGCCAGTGCGTCGCAAGAAATTAAGCAAAACTTAGGAGCTAATTAACTTAGTCGTTCAGGTTCTAAAGCGTGACAAAATGCAATAATTGGGTTGACTAGATTAGACGGGGAAGGGAGTCGAGTGATGTCGATAGAAAACGGGTCTGTTGGTTCCTCTCACAGTAATGTCAGATCGAGAGAATGATGGGTTTAAAGATTCACCACTATATATGTAACACTGATATATATACCCATATATGGGACAGTTGTAATAAGGTTGTATTTTTAGTTAATATAGAAAAGGGGCGGGGCTAAGCCGTCATATCCACTACTAATATGAGGGACATGTCATCCCTAATCATCAACAGAAAAAACCCTAGACGATATCGTAACAGTCAATAGTGGTGATTATTAATCCTTTTTTCTCGGTGCTTATTAATCCATGCTTACCCCCTCATTATCCCCTCCCTTGACTGCTCCCATCATTTTACTTTTCCTCCTGCCCCTTCCCTTTAATTTCCAGCTTTACCCCTTGGACTCCATCTCTCCTAGTTTTTTCTAATACTGTTTACTCTAGATGCCCACAAAATAGACATACAGTTTGTGATCGATCTCAAGGGAACAGGATCATTTGATGATATGAAGAAACCTAAACGAAGGATGTGCATAAATTTTTACTATTTTAATCATTTGGCCTGATCCCATCCTTATGAAATGCAGAGACCAAACCAAAACCGCACTAATTAGCAAGTGAAATCTAGAGTGATATTGAAACACCTTAATCAGAGAAGGGTAAAGTGTAATTACGCATACATAATCAGAGAAGGGTAAAGTGTCAGCGTCCGAAACACCTTAAATTACAGTCTGTTTTTCACGCATTTGAACAGCCCTTGTGAAAACCCAAGCCCCTTGAATTTGACACGTTAACAATGGATGAGACAGTGGACCCACCCTCTTCAACTCACTCTATATAATGATTATTACCTATGTATAACCCCAGAAAATTATCTATCATATTATATTCTTATTGTAATCGCTTGCGATTAATAGTAGGTTGTAATCAGGGTACTCCAGTCTCAAAGCCTCCGTTTCAATTGAGTAATAATCAATTCACATTGACTAAAACCTTCCCCACTTGCCCTCCTTTTTCTTTATTACCAAACTAGACATCCTTCGCTTCCCGATCTTTATACTTCAATTAATTAAGAACCAAACAAAGTATCACGCACCCGGCACCAACGAAATAAGATCAATATTTTTAGCACTAAGCTGTGTTCTCTTCAACCTGCACCCACGTTGATTTGAACTTAATGGCCTACACAACTAATTAATTGGCGAACGTAAAATGTCCTTAAATAAGGCAAGTATGCGTAATTCGAAGTAATTTCCAAACCTTAGGTTAGGAATTATATATATGCTAGCCATTTAACGCAGAGTCTTGCGCTGCCATGAATATAATTAGGGATGTTTGTACGAAATAGGGTTTTGCTGTGTTAAGTGTAACCCTAGCCCTCAGGGTTGTTGAAGATTCAAAGAAGATAAAGTCAGCCTTCAAATATGCCGCGTCGACGGAGATTAATAAACATGTACACCAAAAGGCTTACATTTCATTTACCCATCGCTGCATGATAAATAGGAAGAACTCGAAGCATTACAATGGAACAGAATCAAACCTCATAATAATACAGTAGTACATCTATAGACCGAGATTTAGTTTTTAGTTTTTTCCAAATATAAGAAGACACACACCACTCCATTTCGTCATATCAAAGCATAGCAAGCCTTGATGTGAGAGTTCTCCCATAACTTATTACATGCTAACTTCTTCTTCTTACCTTTGTTCCTTAATTTAATAAGCATTAATTATAGTCATGCAGCACATACTATAAAGAAGGGGGTTTTATGTGACGGGAGACATTATGGAAATTTCCAAAGGTTTTGATCACCACCACCGACGTTGCCTCCGGCAGCATCGTCATCATCAGCATCATTGTTCCCAGTAAAGTCCAGAGGAGGAGGGGCTAGCAGCATTCCTTCAGCCATATTGACAAGAACATTAGGCAAATCAAAGATCAAATCCTCGTCCACAAACTCAGCCCCCGCATATTGTTGTCCATCCGAAGCACTAACATTAGCACTCGCTTGTTCATTGGGCCCGGGTAAGGCATCCCTGGCTGCCCCAGCAGCAGCAGCAGCGCTGGCTGCAGCAATCTGAATATCACGGGCAGAGCGAGACGCCGGAACGGGCAGCGAAGAAGCTGAGTCAGGGAAGTTAAGGTCGGCGTCCATGCCTTTGAGGGCAAGGGCTGCCACGTCATAGGCAATGGCAGCCATTTCAGGGGTAGGGAATGTCCCTAACCATATCCTATTGGGCTTCCTGGGCTCTCGAATTTCAGACACCCATTTCCCGCTACTCCGACGCCTCACCCCCCGGTACACCGGGTGACGCCCGGTCGCTGCACCGCTGCTGCTGCTAGCTCCGGTGGGAGCGCTGGTAGAACTAGAGTGAGTATTGGAACGCATCGTTGTGGCAGTTTGGGATTGAGATTGGTGAGATTCCGTGGCGGTTGGAAGTTGAGGGAAGCCATCATTTATGGGGGCTTGAATTCGAGGGGAAAATCTGATTGAAAAGGAACAGAGCTCAGAGATGAAAGTGCAGACCAGTTGTTTATGAACTGCGGCGTGTGGAGGGTTGGGGTGTAAGCCAGCTTTGTGTTGGATATCTGGGTTGGAGACCGTGTTCCGCAGCAATATATAAAAGACGCTATAACTTCCCCACGACCCACCCAATAAAAAAAGTGAAAATCAGATAGTGATATGTATTGCACCTCGTTAGTATACATCCATAACCCCATTTTCTTTCTTCTGACATGGATTTGATGTATTGGACAGAGAACATAATTTTCATCTCAACAGTGACGATTACACATACAGAAGCTGTGCAAAACAACACTGACGTGTGTTTGGTTTTGGGATTTAATTAAAAGGCCTAGGATTTTACATTCTTATTTTTCCCCTAATGGCTTGATGATCTGTTATTTTTCCCTCAACCACTGAGGTAGCTAGGGTTCGTGTTGCGGCCCCCGTCAAACTGGTGAGACATCATCAAAGACAGTGGATTACCTCGTCATTACTATTAAGAGAGAGCAGCTTAAGAAAACCTTTTTTTCGTCAAATTCTGCATGATGATGACACATCTAAACTCTGTGGTGCAGTCGCATGAACTATTTCAGAGCAGCTTATTTATGCCGCATATTATTGTTGCGATCGCAGCCAAAGTACTCCGACTGGTGTGTGTTTAACTATGAGGTTTTGTTCAATTAACAATAGAGATTTTTCTTGATTTGCTTGGTGGAAAACACAATTAATTACTGATCCAGTATTTAATATAAATTATAATTAACACAGAGTGATGTGGATCTGTTTTGTAGGTATCGTCATCAATAAAGCAGGGTCACACAAGAGATTCTTCAATGGAACAGGAAGAAGAAAAGATTCGTGTACATTAAATATGCCACACCCACTGATCTTTTGAAGTGTTTAGTTGCGCAAGAAATCAGGAGCATCGCGAAACTTTCTCCTTTTTTGAAAGGAGGTTGATGAAGGGAATTGATCGTTGTCATTGGTCAATAATTGTGGTTAGAAAATGGAAAGGTTTATTTAATACTGGAATGGCTTATAATCACTTCCTTGACCGATTACCGGGTGCTATATTAACGTTCCAACTTTCAATCAATTCATCAATTGTCCTTTAATTTTAATTAAATATATAGCATTTTGATGTAATAAAAAAATATCTATTCTGATTTTGGAAAGTAGAGACTTGTGAACTGTAGCATCATATGTTCTCAAGAGATTATAAATCGCTGGGTCCATGGCTTGTACGGAAAATTTATGTTGATTTTGTGCGTGCGTGCGTGTGTGTGTATATATATATATATGCAACATGGCTCTGTAATGGAATATTCGCCCATGACAATTTTTATTCAATTGGCATCATGATTTTTTTATTTTTCACATGACCACTGCTGTTGAGTAGCATATATATTTTTGTTAAAACATGAGAAAAAAAAACAATAGGAAAATGTTGACACGTGAAAATGAGATCTTTCTCAAGGATTAATCATTAACATATATACCTTTGTTTAAATGGTTATTGCAAGGCATATTCATAAATTTCATACATTATATTCATATGTCTAGTCAAGTCCGATTTTTAAACAAAGTTAAAAAAACAAAACAAAAACTCCGGTTCCAACTTCGAAGTCTTTCATGTGTTATTGCTAAAAAAAAATCAATAACATGCATATTATATATATATAAAAATTAAAAAATTCATGTATATAGTAATAGTACAGAATATATCCCTTCTATATACTGAGGACTGCCTTTTGGTTTTGATGTCGAAGCATGTTTAATTTGAATAATTCTTCAAGCTCATCGTGAGAATTATTTTCTTAAACATGATTTTTTTTTATTTGGGACTAAATAGAGTTTTTGAGAACAAAATAAGTTGAAGCTAAAAAAACATTATCATGAGACTCCTTACTTAGCATTTTTATATGAAATGTTGTCGAGTGTTTTAAATTTACAAGTCAATAACCATAACAAAAATGATAGATGTGTTTTTATTTAAAAAAATGAAAATATTATTGAATACGCAAATAACCATTACCAAAATGACATACTACACATCATTGGTGGAAAATTATGATAACGATAATCAAAAGGAGCATGGAGTTTGAAAATATGCAGTTATATTATTTATTTATTTATGCGTGTGTGTGTGTGAGCACTGCCTTGTCTGAGCAGTGGTTGTCTCTCTCAAGGTCCCCTCCAGGCGTGTTAGAATAGAACCGCTACCAACAACTTTTTTCTTTAGGCTTCATCATATCAAGTATTTACGACTTTGCCACGCTGTCGTGGATCGAAGTGAGGGTGAAAAATGGAATTTTGTGTTTTCCTCGATCATTTTTCTTCATGCTTTGTTTGGTCATTAACTACAGGCACTCGACGCTAGCTCATGCTTGCATTGAATCCAATCGGGCCCTGTCCTTTCGAATCTCCACTCCCCCCCCCCCCTTACGTAGATCCCATACACTTCATAAGGAAACGCGTGGGAAAATAATAGCAAAAATATACAGCATGGACAAACAAAGAACTGGAACACATTAATTAAGGAGCTAATTAAACAGCGCAAATTTAGACCAGATGGGAATTAACTAAACGAAACTCAATAAGATGAGAGACGAAGACATTGATGACGGGAGAGGTAATTAGATCGAGATCATGGGAGAGGAGTGAATTATGAATGATAATAAGACAGTCTAGAGACATATGTAGTATAAATCAGAGGGGCAGTCGAGCTGGAATATAACGTAGCACACCAACATAGTAATGGGAATGGAATTAATTGAAGTGGAGCGATGCATGGAATGAGTTCAAGAAATCGTATAAAGTAGTCTCTGTGAGGAGAGACAGGAGAACCCCACCAATGGTGCTCTGGGCTCGACACTTGCAAGGTGACAGAGACGTTGCAGGGCAAGGGGTTTGAAATTTAGCTCTGAAACCTACTCCATTCATTAATGGATAACGCCGCATTAATTCATTCGGCTTCTTGTTGTGAATGATCTGTCTCACATTTGCGGTATACGTGACTATATATATATATATATATATATTTATATATGATGATTACTGCTGGAAAGGAAATGGGTAAGTGGACGTGATACCTAAGGCCGTAATTTTATACGTGGGAATTTTCAGGGTTGTGCCGCTACCGCGCATGCCTCCTAAATATATTTAGTTACTGTTTCTTTCCGCGGTTATTTTGTCGACCAACCCATTTTACCTTCCCTTTCTCTTTCAACTCCTCCCTCTCTCCTTATCATACCCTTTTATTTTTTTCCCTACGCGCTCTTTATTCTCGGGTAGGATTTGCCCCCGTTTTTACCCCCACCATGCTATCAAAATTTACGCCCATTCAAAATTTAGGTGAGTTATTTATTTATAAAAAATGTGTACTATTTTTTTTAAAATACCACTCCTTTTAATCATCTATATTGAAGTATTATCAACATAACCTATATTTTATACAAAAGTTTGTACGAGTGATAGGGAATATTGTCATTTCAACAAGCCATCGGGGGTTTCAAGTCATAACCCTATGTACATAATAATTTAGTTGGGAGGGGTCTAGTACCTTATGCCCTTATTACTTCAGGGGGAGATAATCTCTGCTATAAATATGGTCTACTCCTTATGCTAACGGAAAAATAAGTATGGGAGACAAAATATAGTAAATTTATACGTTTAAAATTAAAATAGACCTTTTAATTTAAACTTCTGTATTTAGAACCAAAGTAATAAAATATCATTATATATTACATACCATTGACTATAAAATATAAAGGTAAAAAAAGACTATAAAATATAAATATGCTATTTAATATATCTTCAATTAAGAGGGGGAAGGAGAAATAAGATTAATGAATAAAGAGACATATGATTGTAGTGTCTATTTGGGTAACCCCAAATTTAAATTTTAAAAAAGTTTTTAACTTAAATTTTAGTTTAATTTTTTTAAATAAATATTTATATTTGTCCAAAATGACTTATAAATCAAACTATGATTTAAACTATATTTTTAAATAAGGTCATGAGAATAGCTTACAGTAAAAGAGTTTATGGACTACTCAATTATTATTTTACCAATTTTTTTATTATCTCTCTCTTCTCCCTTTTCTTTTATCTCTTTTCTATCTTCTTCCATCGCTTGTATTGTCGTTTGGTCTCGTCTATCGTCCTCTCTCTCTCTCTTTCTGTCCATCTTTCTCTTCCTCCTCCCTTGCCATCGTTGCCTTTCTCTCTCGTCGATGTCATGGGCTCTAGTTATTTGAAAGAGGAAGAAGTCGATTCGTCATCTTCCAGATCTCATTGTGATCGACAGTGGAAGAGAGATCAGGAATAAGGATAACACAGATGGAGGAGGGAGGTGGGCTCTGGTCCTCATCCTTGGAGGGAGGAGCGGTGCATATGCTGAAGAAGAAAAAGGAAATAAGATGAACAGTAATGGGTGGAATGTGCAGGAAATGGGTAAATTTATTTTTTTTATCTCATATTCTTTATAGTAATTTACCAATCAAAAAAATCCTTCTGATAATAACCATCCAAACACTCATTTATTTAAAATCACTTTTTTTATAAATTCTTCTCCAGAATCCCTTTCTAAAAGCTGTTCAAAAACCCTTTTTTTTATAAGTTATTTTCTAAAAATCTATTCAAATGGGCTCGTAGTTTGTTGAAATTAGGGGTGGGAAAGCGGGCCAACCCGCTGGATACGGGTTAGCCCGCCGCGAGTTGGGTTAAAAGCGGGTTGGATTATACCAACCAGCGCCCGCCATCTTTTTTTTATTATTTTTTTAATTTTTTACATATATATGCCAACTTTTATTTTTTTAAAAAAAAATATATGTGTCAATATTAATTAGATTCGAATCATGTCTAAAGTTGTCAAAATATTTATTTAGTCAACTTTGTCACAATTCATAGATAAATCTATCACAAATAAAATAATAATAAAATAAAATGAATATATATATAAAAAAATGACTAAATGAGATAAAGTTAATATAAATTAAGTGGAATATCCCTTATTTTTGTAAATCTATCCCTTATTTGGCTAAATTAAGTGCAATGTGGATAATAAAAAAAGTAAAAAAAAAAGGGCTAACCTGCCAACCCGGCAGGTTAACCCTTCGCGAGTGCGGGCTTGGCGGTGCGGGTCTTTTAGATAATCATAACCAAAATGGGTTGCAACCCAACCCGCCATTTTTTGGTGGGTTGGGCACTAGCTCTAGTTGAAATAATCATAAAATAATTTATTTATAAATATTAATCAATCTAACAAAAGAATTAATTACTTAATATTACCTTCGATCCTCAATATGATATCTACTTAACTAATTTATATAAGTTAAGAAAATTAGTTTAAGTTAGTTATTTATAATGATTGCGTGTTGATTTTCTTAAAATATAACATGTAATCATGTGTATTTGAACTATATTTGATAGAAAATCCCTTAATATGTATAATCATATAAAGATATTTTGAGAAATAAATTATAATTTTGGAAGACAAAGTAAATTAAGGTTTTATATTCATGATCAAAATAAATTTTCTATCTAATTCTTATATTTAAGATTGAAATGAGTATTGGGTTTTTTTTGTTGCCCACCCGATTCACCGGAGTTTTGTCCCGACTACATCCGGATCCGACCCGCGTCGCGCACCTGGCTATGGTAGGTGAGTCTCTCAACAGGGATTTTCTGCATACGCCAAGGCTCGAACTCAAGACTTTACTTAAACAATATGATGAGTATTGTTTTTTTTATATACATGTGAGTATTGGTTTTTAATATAAGTATTTTCATATCGGATAAGCCCTTGCAATTACAAGAGATCCAACGTGCTCGATTAGGTTTGGAGGTAGGAAAAAGGCCAGTCGTTAGTTGGTTGGGCCAATAAAAGCCCAACTTCGATTAGTGTTTGAATCATCTTAATAGAAAATCGGGATGAACAGCTGGCAATTAAGAGGGCCCCCACGTGTGACCCTAGAACTCGAGAACTTCACTGCAAAGTTACATTATAAGTTGGGGAGCCATGTAGCCCTGAGCAATGAAGAGTGACATAACTAAACTGGTCAACATTTGACAAAAAACAGTATTGAATTAGTTGCAGTTGCTTTGATCGACCCGAGGATAGCAACATGAATGCGTTATGTCGTGGTTTGAAGAGGAGCTTTATCGTCTGCATGGTGGGGCCATTCATGGGGATCTGCGGAGACGACGTGTGGTGCACTGTTCTCATCGGGCACTCTCAGGGATCAGGGAATATATTTGGTATTGGAGAATGAAAATGAAAGATGATGGGAATGGAGAAGAGTTGTCTAGGGTTATAGAATGTCCTTCCCTGGCTTATTCCATCCTGAGAGGGAGAGAATGTCACAATAAGAAACAACCCGTTTCCTTCTTCGGCGAGAGTTAGCTCCGTCGTTTTAACTCTTATCTATTTCCATTTTTCGCGCCTTTTGGATAGATCTCTCCAATTTCTACTTTATTCCGTTAATTCTCCAGTCCTTTAAATTTATCAAACACAGCTACAATGACATTTTTGCGTCCCCACAGTATGCTTGTAAGAAGAGCATTGGACTTTCGTGTTTTTGACGGATTGGCCCATCTTTGATTGGGCTTATTAACCTAGGGAAAGCTGAAAGAGGTAAGGGGTTGTATATGTTCAAGATAAGAAGGGAGATGTCTTTCCAAAAGTGTTTGTAGTAAATAAATAAAATAAAAGGGTAGATGTCGATGTCCGTAGAGTTATGGCTGTATACGAGGGATGGAGTGGTTTCATTTTGAACGTTGTCGAATCTTTTTTCATAAATCTTGACAAAGGATTAAAAATCTAAAAAAAAAAAAAGGTCAACGTGATGAAGTTTAGAGATTTTAAAAAGGTGAATGTGACAGCGAAGCCCAAAAACCGCTCACATATGACGTAATTCCGATTTGTGGCTTTTAGATTTTGTCGCTGTTGTCTTATATTCAAACGTAAACTCAAGTTGTTTGTAAAGAAGGCTGTGCGTATACTGGGCGGTGCGTGGAGGGAATGGTGCGCTTTAGAACATATGTAGCAATCAAGTGAGCGATGACAAGACGGGGACAGATATACAAGCTAGAAAGGGAGTGGTGCAGTATGATTTAGCATGGCAGGTGATTGAAGAGTGGGCTTTTATTTATTTGACGTGGCCTAGTCATTGAAGCCTGACGGAGGGTGAGGTGTAGAGATACGACACAGAAGTCGCATTGTGAAACTCAAGAGACAAGGAGAGACTAGTACGAGGAAACAGCGGAGGTTGAGAAGCCCCTGTGAAGCAGAAGGACGACGTCGGCTATAATGCATATGCGAGACACCTGTGTGCATTTGGATGCGAGAGATATCATGATTCAAACGCAAAGACACTTTTTCCCTCTCACTTTCTTACCCCTCATCATTTTCATTAACCCCTTTTTCTTAAGCCTGCCAACCCATTCCTGTCTCCCATAATCACATTTTAAACCCCCCCCCCCCAATACCTCCAATTCCCATTTCCCGCCTCCCTTCCCCCGCTGCGCCGGAAAATTGTTGTTTCGCGGCCATCAATCAAATCCCCCCTCGATTCTTTGCCTTTTGCCCTTTTCCGCTTTTGTGTCACATACTCGATCGCAGCAAACCAAACCGGGCTTTGTAATTATGTAATATGCATGGCTGATGTGATGTCGTGTTCTGAATGTTGCTGCAAATAGGTAGGTAGCCCCCAGCTAACACACAACAAGGAGGGGTTTCATTTTTCATGCAAACCCATCATGGTCGAGACGCGGGCCCCGCCCTCGGGTCTCCCCCGATCACTATCCTCTCCCTAGTGCCAACTATCCATAAGTAGCAATTTTTGAATTTCAGACTCCTCTCCCCTTTGGACTTTTCTACCCTCCACATGACCCCATCTAATCATCCCCCAATCACACCTCGACACATCTCATCGTAACCCCCTCCCCATGCTGTCAATCTTGGCATCTGTGTGCCACGTCTTCTACATAAGTCAACATCCCCGGGCTGTTCCGCCAACACCCTACACATCCATATATACCTCCTCATAATTCCACCCAGTTAAATTCCCGAATAAACATCTATACATAATACGAAATTAAACTAATGATGATGAGCATTATAAATATATAATCTGTAAATGGAAAGAAAATATTTATACAGTATGATTTGGAGGCAAGGAAAAAAAGGAGGAGGAGAAAAGGCAATTGACTTCGATCTCATGATCACGGGATCCACTCTCCTGTTAGATGGGGCTTTCCTTGGGGGCAGATCCGAAGCTTGAAATGAGAAGGGGAGGGGGGGATGCATTTTAGCGTCTGTGAAATGTCAACTTTGGTTCGGTCCATTCAATCTGGTTCGTCCATGAGGAAAGGACGGGACGTGGGGACCCACCTCCCCCATCTTTCTGCCCGACAGCAGCCTCGGGGCCGGCGTCACCCCCTCAGGGCTCAGTCATCCAATCATTCACTCCCTGTTGGCCACGTCATCCGCCTGCACACACCTGATCGGCGAGCTCCATGGGCAGGCCCACTCGTGCACACAATTAGCGAGAAGAGAAGGGGAAGGGGAGAATTGTGTTTGGATATATACAAAATAGCGAGGAGCGGAAAAGGCGTGAATAGTTGGGGTGAGATTTGAATGCGTATGCACGGGTGGAACGGTCTGCTACTTGAAAAGCAAGCCATCGGCCCTGGGGGTTCTGACCTGTCCCCATCAGGCGCAGAGAGGGGAGAGGACTGAGATATTCTTGCTGACTTTTTCTTTTCTCGGGCACGAATATATCACGATACATGTCAAAATATAAGCGGCAGAGATTTACTGACGAATGGGCTTGGAATGCCATTCACTTGGTTTTGGTGGATGAGCATTGTGGACAGCCACGGCAACGACAAATAATGGACAAGTGGGAAAATGGAGGAGGAAGAGGGAGTGGGGATTGAATGCAAAGGAGGGAGGGGGTTGTACATGAACAGAGGTCGGCATCACCTGCGTGTGATCACGTGTCTTTGTATTTCTGTTCATTTCATCAGTTCCCAGCTACCCGACAAACCGTTGGGCCCACCTTTCCCTTTCACACCCCCTTCCCTCATTATTCTCGTAACATTTGGAATTATTATAAACAATCAAAACGTACATTTATGTTAAATGCATTGACGGGCATACGCACCTAAAATATTGTTTTGTGAGGTGACATAGTCTGGAGTTGTCGAATTAAAAAGAGATAATGAACCACAAAAACTGATGAATGGATGCGTATAGCAAATTACTATGAATTCAGAAAACAAGAGGGAACTGTTTTAACTGTTAAGCTGCTCGACATGTTTATCGAAGATTGGTTTATTGAATGTATTTGTGGAGGTGAATAGCAGTGATGATATGAGTTAATTAGAATAAAAAGATACAAATCAATGACTCAACTGACGCGGGGCAAATTGTGGGAAGATAAAGGTCAGGGTTCTTCGATTACATCATGCGGGCTCCAAACCCCGCAATAATATGCGATGACTTCTCTCTAGCCACTATTATGCACAGTGAATAGCCTTTTAACACGATGGAAGGGCCACATTTACTGAATTATTCTCATATATATATACCGCATATAATGTATGAAGTAATTGTTGTGTCAACCCTTTATGGCACGAAAGCGGATGCGCGGTCATAGCTTCTTTCTTTGGTCAAGCATTGAGATGGAATTGCCCCCAACAGAAATTAAGAATGAAGGATAATTTATGGAATATTGTTCCCAAAGGACACGGTCGTAATTTATCTAATGGATTATTCATACTCCTTCAGCCACGATTTGCATAAACACTCCAACACTTTGACACAAGGGAACGCATGCCATCTCTTATCGCCCGACTTGCCTTATTGTGACCTTTTTCACTCTCTTTACGGGGCATTCATTTTCTATCTATGCCTTCTGTTATGAAAATCCTGTGAATTTCAAAATAATAGTAATAAAATTGAATTATGCAAATCCATTTTTCCTTGGTTTCTTTAACTGTCTACTGTACGAAGAATATACAATGAGAAAATCAAAGGCCAGAGACTAAACAAGGAGAGGCGCACGCGAGACTTGAGCATCAGCTAGAGAATATTGTATTTAGAGAAACAACCCTGAGAATGTAAGGCTTGCAATGTGTTTCGTGGTGGATCATGCCCTTGGAGAAGAGCGCCTACTATTCTTCCCTGTGATATATTGAATTTGTTGATCATTTTTGTTCTTGTTAAAACAAATCGTCACGGGGGATTTTGTTATTGATTTAAATGCATCAAGCAAGGGAGGCGGAAATATAAAGAACCCTATTAAAACCATTATTAGCTAGCTCAGGCCAAAAGGGAGCCTGCAAACACATACTGTTCATTGGCACTCACGTTGTTCACGTTTTCAACAGCCCTGTCAGAGACTATTTCCATCACGGCGAGCAACTATCACTTAGGGTGTGTTTGGAAAATATCCAAACTGCGTTTTTAAAAGAGTTTTTGGCCTAAATCTCAGTTTAAAAAAATTTCAAAACAAATAAGCTTATTTGTCCATAAGTACTTTTGGACAAAATCATGGTTTTGAATAAGCTATTTAAAATAGCTTTTTCAACAGTAAAAGCACTTATGGACCATCCAATTACTATCTTACCCCTACTTTTTCTTACACCCTCTCTCCTCTCTCATTTCTCCTCTCTTCTTTCTCTCCTCTCTCTTCTCTTTTCTCTAACTCCCTCCTCTCTCTTACTTTAAATCAAATCATACACTTTTTGGTAATTTACCACCATAAAAGCCATTCTAAAAATAACTATCCAAAACACCTATTTATTCAAAACCACTTTTTTCCATAAACTATTCTCCAAAAGTCCTTTTCCATAAGTTATCCATAAGCCCTTTTTTCATAAGCCCTTTTTCAAAATTTTATCTAAACAGGCCCTTAGTAAGGTAGTGAAATTTTAATCGATGGAAAATCTTAAAACTCATAAGACCCGACTCCTCTGCTCCTTTTCATAGAACAGATTTATTTATTTCATGTAAACAAACGAAAAATAGTTGATAATTTTAAAATTACCCCCCTATTTTCATTAAATACAATTACTGCCCTCATCCTCTGCTTTCGATTAAGTTAAAGCAGCGTTTTAGGGGATATTTTTATAAATATATATATATGTTAACTGTTGTATGAATTTCACATAACTCCTTATGAATAAAAATACCAGAACACAAGAGACGTCGATGCCTTTTAAAAGAAAACGAACGGACGGAATACTGATTTCAGCGTGAAATGTGAGAAATTCTGGAAATGTTTTCCATTTCGATCGGCTTTATTTCCAATGCCTGGACCTATTATTTTCAGGTAACTTATTGTCACCGTATCTTTCAGACACACACTTTCACTAGATATGGTTTATTTAATTTCTCCTCACAAAAAAAAAAAAAGAGTTATGGTTGTTTGTTTCGTTGGTTGTACAATTGATATGAGAGTTCCGCCCTTATAGTTCTTTTAAACGAGGGGAAATTAACTTGCCAATTCTTATAGTTTCATCAAATTATGAATTAGGTCCCCCTATTTTATTTTCTTTTTATTGAATCCTTATGGTTCACTATTAGCCTTTCTGTTAATAAAGGCTCTAAACACCGTTAACTGTTAATGATCCTGGAAAAAGCTTATTGCTCTCTCTCTCTCTCTCTGTCTCATCTTTTCCGGCGGCTGCAGCTGGTCCTACTTGAAGTTTTTGAGAATGTCATATTATATCCCAATAAAGTAATAAAGGATCTTGAAAATGCACAGTAGATTAAATTTATCTTTATCGGAGCAGGGTAGCTTTTTAAATATTTAAAATGAATATTTGGCTTCCTCTGATTACACGAGACAATTTATTTCAATAACAAATCAGAGTGAGCAAATTTGGAATAGGTTATGATTTAAATAAATAATCAGCTCACTCTATAATTACAAACTTGATCATCAACCAATATAAGATGTGAAAACTCCAGTGAGAAGGATTATGCTTTCATGTGAAGGAAAAGAATCTCAAAAGCTGACAATCGTTCAAGTTAATTATTCAGAAATCATGGATTCACTTAAGTAATAAATGTAACCTGCGATAAAATTATTATTTCACCTGTCAACAGAGTATTGAGGACCAAAATTGGTAATTTAGTGTCAAATATTTATTAATTGAGCAGTAATTGTAAAATGGGAGCAGGGTGACTGTGTCGTAGACAATAATTACCAAAAGTAAAAAAGGTGGCGTCCAAAACACTATACACGCGTCAGCAAGAAAAAACTCTGCTGTCTCGCATTCGACATCTCCACTATCATCCACGCGTCAGTCTATCATTTGGAGACCCCAACCTCTCCTAATATTAAACAACTAACTTGCACTCAGGCGGATTGAAACTTGACTGCTGCCCGTATTTCACTTCGTATTTATCATTTAAATCAGCATCATAGTCTCTTTCACTCGTTAATCTCAGTAAGATTTCAATTTACTATTTATGTTCTGCTTGATGCAAGATAAAAATAAAATGAAAACGAAAGGAAGAATGAAAATACTTTCTTTCATAAACAAAAAAGCCCCTCGCTTGGTACAAAAGTCACTTTATCATTTAATAAATGCAAAAAAAAAAAAAAAATTGCTTGCTCTATCTCTTTCCTGAAATACATTTTCCTTGTACCAAACATAGCTTTAGCGCGAGTCATTGTTGTGTACAAGTAAATTTTTGTATAAATTTTGCATCATTAATTGATTATTTTCTATTTTGAAATTAATTATATAACATGTGAAATTCATCTCAGTTGCCAGAAGTATTCATATTCACAATTTATATGTTGAGAAAAATCATGCAGAACATGTCGGGGGGGGGGGGGGAAGGGTCATGCAGAACATGGAATTACTCATAAATTGCAAATCGATCCATTCAATTGTCAACTATTTATCAACGGGTTGCTATGTGTACTAGGAGACTTTTATATTTATAAAATTATATTTCCTCTCTCGTCTTTAATTCAAGGCATAATAAAATAATTTAAATTAATTAATTAATTATAATAAATTTGGATGATGTGCTCAAAATATTTATGCATACATTAATAGGATTAATTTGGGATAAAAAATAAATATTAAATATAAAATAAGTTAATATTTTATATTTATAATTAAATTTAACCTTATAACTATTTGTATATTAAGGACATGATATAATGTATCGTATTTCAGTATTAATCAGTATTCTATTATCCTAGAGTCATAATAAGAGATGAATCTTGTCATCTATTTAAATACTATATATTCGAGAATAGCTATAAATTCCATAAATATGTGTACTCATTAAAACAAGACTCTAAGGAGAGAACCGAACTTTCCTATAGAAGGCAGCAAGACCACCCCATCCATAGTGAACAAAGGCGCAATAATAAGCACCATCCTTCGCTGAAAAAGGCTTAATAATATAACCTTAATGCCAATGCTAGAGAGAGAGAGAGAATCATATTTGATATAACATACGCAATAGGCATACACTCTTGCGCACAGACATGGGACCATTGTCCTTCACTTAAACTTTGAGCTTTTTCGTGGACGACACGATCCGAGTCTGCCGCTTCTTCCCTCTCCTTCTCCTTCACTCTTTCTCACTGTCTTCTTCTCCCCGGCCCTCACTCCTACCTCTGCTTCCTCCTTCTCTACTTCCCCCACTATCTCATGGAAATGGAAGATCACCACAACACCCATCATCATCCCCAGCAATATGCCATGCCGGATCTCAGGCAGCTCATCAATGGAGCTCCCAGGTCCACTGCTACTCATTTCTCCTCCATACCTCCCCAGGCAACGGCGGAGCTCTTCCTGCCTCACCGGAATCTCACACCCGCCCAACATCAGCACTACGATATGATGATGTTCGGTCGTCATGTCGCCGATGTAATGCCTCGTGCCCTCCACGACTTTGCCTCCGATTCACCTCCCGCCGCCGCTCCACCCACTAACAACATTACTGTAGCCACTCCGGCCACCACCGCCAGCGCTTTCACTTCTCCACTTAGTGGCTTAGAGGCCGAGACCCCAGGCTGCCTCGCCGGGGATGCCTCTACCGGAAGATGGCCAAGGCAGGAAACACTCACTCTCCTTGAGATCAGATCTCGTCTCGACCCTAAATTCAAAGAGGCCAATCAGAAGGGCCCCTTATGGGACGAAGTCTCTAGGTACTCATTTTCTTCTCCCTAATTCTTCAGTATCCATCTCCAATTCTTCTACTCGCTCCTTCTGTTTTCAATTTCTTAAGTTCGAGTATTTAAAACCACTATTTTCCTTTTCCAGTTTGCATTTAGTTTGAGCTGCAAATTAACAATAAATCCAAGAGAACCGACTAAATTAAATACCAGTACATATACTCCGTGAGAATTAATTAGTAGCTATATTTAGAAGATTGCACTTTGTGTTAAGTTAATCGTGGGCTGTGATTTCTGGAAACTGGGATAGCCAGCGGGGTGTGTACAGTTTTGTCAACTGTTTCCCGCTGGAAAATGACTACACTGGCTTCAGTGGGATACCCAGGTTTCGCTTCTCTACTCAATTTGTGATTGCTGCTTGCGTGGTACTTGAAGCACTAATAAGTTGATATACGAAGACTAGTACGGTACAACCACTGACTCGTTTTTCCATTTTGAAAATTTGTACCCCTCCTTTAAGTGCAAGCTTTTCCATATTCCTCTAGTTTTCAGTCTCTCAATGATCTAGAATTCATTGACCTCTCTTAGATACCTCTATGGACCCTTTTTTCTTATTTTATATCGTCTGAAATGACATCAACCAACGGCTCTTGCTTCAAAATCTTGTTTCTATAGCAAGTTGAATGGTCATATATGCTTGGTTGTATTTGCTACAATTAGGTAGCAAGAACGAAACGATACAAACGTCGCTGCATGGCATTACATAATTATTAATTAATTACCTGAGAACATCGTCACATGGGCCTGCGTCATAGGGATTTTTCGCCCACCCCTCTCCCCTCTCTAACTAGGGTTCTAGTAACTTCCTATACGATAAGGCTATTTTGGTGTTTTCCTTCCCTTACCAATTTGTTTTCACTCGTGTTTATGATATGATGATCATCAGGATCATGTCGGAAGAATATGGATACCAAAGGAGTGGGAAGAAATGCAGGGAAAAATTCGAGAACTTGTACAAATATTACAAGAAGACAAAGGAAGGGAAGGCGAGGAGACAGGATGGGAAGCATTACAGGTTCTTCCGTCAACTTGAAGCTTTGTATGGAGGGAGCAGCAAGTCAGCCTCAGTACCAGAAACCAATTATGGTAGCAGCAGAATTGGCTTTCAGACACCCTCCCAAATAAATCAAGACATGTTTCAGTCTCACAACCACAAGACTTGCGATAGCCTCAGCCTCACGAACTCAACAGATTTCGCCACGTCATCATCGGAGGACAACAATGTTTGCAGCATGGAAAATGATTCCACGGAGAAGGGGAGGAAGAGGAGTAGTGGAAGCAGATGGAAGGCCAAAATAAAAGAGTTCATCGACTCACAGATGAAGAAGCTGATTGAGAAGCAAGAGGCGTGGATGGATAGGCTCGTGAAGACGCTTGAACAGAAGGAGAAGGAGAGGGTTTTAAGAGAGGAAGAATGGAGAAGACAAGAAGCTGAGAGGTTGGAAATGGAGCACAAGTTTCGGGCTAAAGAGAGAGCGTGGATTGAAGCAAGGGATGCTGCTCTAATGGACGCCTTGCAGAAACTAACGGGGAGAGAGGTAAACGCCCAATCTCCTGTTGAGCAGGCTCTAATTATGGCTAACGAAATTCAGAATCATAATGAAAACCAGAACGAAGAGGGAGGTGAAATCCCCAACGGTAGTCATAGAGGTGTTGAGAACTGGTCAAAAAGTGAGATTACAAGGCTCCTAGAATTGAGGGCGGGGAGGGAATCCGGGTTTCAGCAAAGTGGGTGTTCGGAAGAGGTTATGTGGGGGGAAGTAGCCAACAAAATGGCTTGCTTTGGCTACGAGAGGACTGCTTTGATGTGCAAACACAAGTGGGAATGCATAACCAGTTATGCAAATGCCAAGGAAGGAATCAAGAAGCGCAAGGAAAAGTCTAGAAGCTGTTTTTACTTCGACAACATCATCAATGACCAGCCATCCTTGTATAACCAACAAGCAACTACTCCGTATTGTGATATGAACGTTAACGATCAACGGCACGACAATGAGAGGCTACAAACAAATGATGGCTCTTCGCCTTCAAATTCCAATGCGGTTGCTGCTGAAGTTAACTGCTTTCCGTTCTTTATTAGCACGGAAGGATCAGAAAATTTGTGGGAAAACTACGACATGAAGATTAATAAAGGAAATCAAAACCACCAGTGAGTGAAAGATGGTTGAGTCCTTCCTTGCAGCCAGCCACACGGAGATTAATTTGACACTTTTTTTCTGATATGTACGCAAGAGCCAACTGATGAGGGTTTATATATATAGATTGATGAAAATAGCCAAGTAGGCAGTCCACCCAGCTCATTATATATTTGTGGGCATTTAGGACAAAATAACCAGTTCAACCGTTCAACTGTTGTACGTTTTTATAAGGGAGACCAAGTATCACAGTTCACTTAAATATGCTCAAATGTGTGACGCCAGTTCAGGTGAGTTTCTTTGAACCCATATTTTCCGTTTTGTTTTGGGCTTGCGAATGGAGTCGCATTCATTTCGTGTTACATTGCACCATCAATAATGTCTATATTAGTTAGGCTTTTTTCTTCCTTCCGTGTAAAGATGAGAGAAGTGAACTGTGCGTGTCTGCAGCCTGTGCCTGTGCCTGTGTACTGAATGAAGATGAACTGTGTATTTCTGCATTGTCGCTTCTATGCCTTGTATATAAATTAACGAGATAATAGCAAGATTGTAATTCAAGAACCAAATCAAGTGATATTTTTCTTACGAAAATACTTTTTGTCCTACATATGGATCAGTTCCTGCTGCTTCTGATTAATGGAGTAGACTTTTCTTCATCGACTGTTATTTTTATCAGAGAATTTGAAATACAAGACTTTTCAAGTTGAGGTTTTTATGTATTGATTACTTTGTTTCCTGTTAAGCTTTTGTTTAACTCATCAGCTGGTACAAAGTTGGCGATCGAGTACAGTTGAATAGCTGCCATAAAAAATTATATCTCAGAAAAATCCCGTTCTGGAAGAACAAACTACGGGATGGTAATGGGAGAGTATAATTAATGCTGTAAAAAGGTTTCCAGATACGATACTGTGAGCTTAACACTTGTCTTTTTTGAACACAATTCTACCAAATAATTTCTTGAAAGTAAATAACGATTTAGTGTGTGTAGATAAATGCACCCACATAATGCATACGTAGATCTCTCTCTCTCTCTCTCTCTCAAATTATATATGTTTACCAGGAATGGAGGAACATAAGGCTTGAAAGCTAATCACTTTATGATGCCCTCCATTACAAGTTGAGCCGAATCCGAGTGGCTTATGGCTAATGCCCTCCGCTGCTACTATATGAGCAGAAAGTTTGTAAATTATAGGACATGGAAAGTAGGAGTGCTATGTGAATTAATTGATTTTAAGCGCACAACAGCAACATCGATCAAGCAAAATTTATATTTGTGCGTGTGTGTGTGTAGGAACTGACGGTAACCAGGATCATTTAATATCATTCAGCACACAGTAACGTTGCAGCATGAGAATTCTTCGGTGATGCAGTCGACTGAGTTACTAACTTATTATATACGTGGTCCTATTACTATTGCTGACCATTGACCTACATCACCCAAGCATAAATTTTGGTCCATGCTCGCCTCTTTTGCTGACATTTGTTGAGGATTGCTTCTAGATATCATGGTCGTGTGTATGAAACATGGGTGGTCGCGCGCTCACGTGTGTGTGTGTGTATATATATATATATGAAACATAAGTATAGTTTGACAAACAACTGTGGGAGAGGGTTTCTTGTGGAGAAACACACACACACACACACACACACACACACACACATAACAGCAAGAAAAAGATTGATCACAATAGAATCAGGAGGCAGTGTTGGGAGAGGGTTTCTCTAATCAGGTGATTTTATTTTTTAAAAGGAAAATATCTCTCTAAGTCAAAACCCTACCCAGAGGCGAAACCCCAAATGAGAGCTTTAATGAACTTGGAAAGTAGTGCATCAGAGTAATGAGGATGAAAGATTGTGAGTGAGATGAACGGTAATAAGAAGATAGAGAGAGGGGCTTGGGGTGAAGTCTCATCTGATATTGGTGTTGCGTAATAACTAATAAGGCCGGTGGTGGGTACCTCACGTAACGTACTGAACTGCTTACACAAATAAGTGAAAGAGGATGGGGGACGAGCAGTGTCCGTACTTGGGAAAGAGTGAAGAAGTTTCCTGCAAAAAGTGTTCCATCACACTCTGTTTCGGGAGACATGGCAGTCAATATCATCACTGCTTTCTTTGTGTGGTTTCAGGTTTTTTGTTCTTCTTCGCTTAGCTTCCTAGTCCCGACGCCTACCTACAGGGGCACTTCAGTAAATTAGCGGTCAAAGCATGCCAAATTGCGTTTGCTATAATGGAAGGGCCTCATGTGTACAAGCATAGATAAAGTGAAATATTATAAAGGAAAATGTGCTTTCCCTCTGATGCTGCTGACGTGACTTCTTACTGAACCACCTTCACCCCCTACCAATAAAAAGAAACTGTATGTACCATATATAGTACCAATAATTTCTCACTTACCCTGATAACAGATAGGCAATTCACACTTTATATAATCTAATATTGGTCGTACAAAGGTAATCGTCAGTGCTTATGGCATTCACAAATCAGGCTCTTTTCTGGATTCTGCAGGTCTCTGATACAGGGACGCTTACATCAAATTGTACCTCGGTATAGATTTTGCCATTTCGGCCCAAAATGCCCCTAAATGTGGCCCATTAAATACCCATCTCCCATCGGCATCGGGGTGGCATCTCTTGCACTTATAGAAATATTCTCAATTTAGGTAATAATAAAAGAGCTCATGAGTGTTAAATACTTCAAGGGGTTAGTATCCCATTTTGATCTATTTTTATAGCTGACCTCTTATGAAAAGTAGTGGGCGTCCTTTTTTTTGGGTAATTTTTTTTTAAAAAGAGTTAGACTCACCCACGATCTAAGGGTAAGATAAAATATCTCTTTCTCATAGGCGATACAAATGTCCTTGGATATGGTTAAGTTGTCGAAACTGAAGAAAACAGTCCATACGGCCCAGAAAAGGTTACGGGTCAAATTTGGAATTCGAGTTTTTAGCCCACTGAATGGGCCTGACAGCAAGGGGCTGAAAGAACTTTCTTACCACAGGATTTAAAATTGTGTAAAAACTCTCAACTACATTTATTATTTTATTAAATTGAGTTATTTACTATCCTTTATATAATAGTATAATTTTAATTTAAATACAGAAAAACAGAGTTTGGATTGAAATAATTTCTATCTACTAAATGGGCCCTCATTAGATGCGGAAGACCTGGGAGACTGAGGAGCATACAAGACGAATCCGATGGTACCGTTCAGTTCAATCCCACACGAGTTCATGTCGATGGATGCAAAACTAGCATTTTGCCTAATGAAGCATGCAGAGAAGGAACAGACAGAGAGTAGATAATTAAAAGAGCCGATTAAGTTCAATAATTTGCATTCAACAACATGATTCCGCCATCTGATTCAGATTTCAATTGTACAAAAAAATTGAATTAAATTATCAAACTGGATACTGTTGAAGCTATTATTCTCAGATTATTTATTTTAATCATCCTATATGACCAGAAACGGGAAATAAATCTCTGGAGTTTTAGCCTATAAAAAAAAAGCACCGAAGCCCTGATGCCAGCAGATCTAATAACTCCAAAAACAAAGGCAAATCACAACCTCACACGGCTTAATATTTGTAATCCTTGACATGGAGCGACTCCGAGGCACCCTCACCTTTTGCATCACCTTTGTAAGTCCCCAGAGTTGCCTCTGAGTTCGCCTTAGCCCTCACCAGCAAAGCAGCCTGGGCCTTGGAAACGTTCTCCTCTTTCCCGGCCCACGCCTTGATGGTACTCTGCTGAAGCGCCCTTCCGTAAGAGAACGACAGAGACCACGGATTCTTCCCCTTCAACTTGTTCATGGCATTGAGGTTGACGGTGGCCTCCTCCTCACTCTGTCCGCCGGACAAGAAAACCACGGCGGGCACGGCAGCGGGAACAGTTCGCAACAGAGCTCTAACGGTGTACTCGGCGATCACCTCAGAGGCAACCTTTGCGGAATCCGATCCCGGGGTCACCATGTTGGGCTTCAACAGGGTGCCTTCTAGAAGGACATGATGATCATTCAAGGCCTTGTAGCAAGCGGCGAGGACACGTTCGGTGACATCAGCACACTTGTTGATGTCATGGGGTCCGTCCACGAGGATCTCAGGCTCAACAATGGGGACTAGCCCATTCTCCTGGCATAATACGGCATAACGTGCCAGACCATAGGCATTTTCATGGATGGCCAGTGGAGACGGCTCGTTGGTGCCGATTTTGAGGACGGCGCGCCATTTGGCAAAGCGCGCACCGGCTTCGTAGTACTTTTTGCAGCGCTGACCAAGATCATCCAAACCCTGAGTGGTGGTTTCTCCATTGGTGCCTGCAAGTTCAACAGTTCCCTTGTCTACCTTGATACCCGGAAGGACTTTTCCTTTCTTGAGCACATCCACGAAAAGTTTTCCTGCACGAATCAATTAAGAATGTTTACCAAGAGGATCTCCCAACGCAACAACAGGGGCTGCATGAAGACAGCAAGAATACCTGAGGATGTCTTCTGGTAGAGGGTTTCCTCGAACAAGATGACGCCACTGAGGCACTCGAGAACGCCAGGGGCGGTGAAGAGGAGTTCGCGAAGAGCACGCCTATTTGATTCGTTATTCTCAACATTGATGCTGGCGAAGCGCTTCCCAATGGTGCCCGTAGACTCATCGGAGGCGAGAATGCCCTTTCCTGGGGTGCCAATGTAAGCCGCGTTGGCAATGAGCTCATCTGCAATTTGCACCCGATTGGTTAGAAATGCAAGAAAGGTACAGAGAATTGTAAGAAAACAATCAAAGGAAAGCAGAGGAAACTACAGGACACTTAATTAGGAGCGGCAAATCAATAACGAAAGGTGTGAAATGAAGGGATCACAGTGATCTCATACCCTGGTATTTGCTCTTGAAGCAGGACATGGTTGATGGTTAACAGAGATAACACGGAGGAGAAAACGATTTTGGTGTGAGAGATGAGAAATTAGAGGGAGAAGTGGCTGGATTGAGGTGCGGGAACAGGTAGAGGGAGTTAAATTATGTTGGAGAGGCATGGGGCGCGCGGGGAAAGCGAGAGGTAATGTTGACGTGTCAATTCCTCACGTATTTTACACCTTTCTTGTTTTGCCCCTTGATCAGTAGAATGCATGCCGATTTAGAAGTAGACTAGTAATATAAGTTTAAGGTGCCAACAAAAGGGTGGATATGACATAATCATGACTGATAATGTTATTAATTTAAAATGCACGTATGAAAAGGGGGAATGAGGGTAGATGAGAACGAGGGGCGGAAGGGGCGCAGATGCACGCCGTTGGAACTTGGAAGGGGTCAAAGAGCAAACTATGATATAATTAAGAAAAACTAAAGTCAAGTCAGAACAAGGATGAGGGCTTCTAATTTCGGGGGAAAATATCCAAAAAGGGACACAGGAAGCTGTGGATGGAAGTGGTAAAATAAAATGGGAGACGGGAGGAACGCAGCTATTCCGGTGGGTTAGGCCCCCAGGTCTGGTCTTTTGTTCCACTTGTTGTGACTTGGATTCCTAATTTCCCCTCCTCCCTCCCATCGACACAATCACTTTCTTATCAGTTTTCATCAGAGCAACAATATATTATCATTAAAGTTTTCCAATGAAACCAAACCCTCCGTGCTATTAAATGGGAGGAATGCCATGAAGTTTATGATGTCACGTGGATGGTCATAAACTTTAAAAGTAGGACTTTTATGATTCGGTTTGTTTGATGTTATTATACCTCATGGATTCGAGATAAATTATTTTTTATTATTTATAAACCTGTTTAGATAGATTTTTAGAAAAAAATTTATATAAAAAAAAAATTAGACAGTTTTTAAAAAATGAGTTCTGGAGAATAGTTTATAAAATAATATTTTTAAATAAATTATTATTTGTATAGTTAATTACTATAAAGACTTTTGTGATTGTTAAATTATTAAAAAGAATATGAGATTAAATGATAATTATATGAAGTAAAATTTTTATTTTTTAAAAGTGTGATATTAAAATAGTAAATATAATTTTTTTATTTATTTGATAAATACGAATAAATAATTCTTAATAAGTAAGTAAATAAGTAATTGAATTTATATATTATTAATTATTAATTATTTAATATTGATTATTTATCAATAATTATTTAATATGCGGAGAGTAAAAATTTAAGTTTGCATTTTATATATATACATATACTAATATTTATATTAAAATATTAAAATATAAAAACAATAAATATTATACATATATATAGTTTGTATTTTGATGAATTTTATACTGAATAAAATGGCATAAGCGTAAAGCAATGGCGGAAGGTGGGGGATGGGACGAAGGGAGGGAGGAAATAGAGTAAAAAAATTATAGGTAAATTAGTTTTTTGATATCTATAATTTTTTTTTATTTTTCATGTGAAACTATAATTTTAAACTAAAGTTTGATCTATCAACCGTTTTAGATAAATAAAACTTATTTTAAAAAAAATTAATCTAAAATTTATGCTAAAAATTAATCTAAAATTTTAATTTTATGGTTATCCCTTTTAAAACCTTAATTTTATTGTTACCCAAATATACACATAATATATATGGTCTTAGTTTAAATTTTTAGAATTAAGAGAGAGATGCAGTTAGAGTGGTGAACCCCTTCAAGTGAATGCGTGATATTAATATATATACCCTTTTCTTTTATATATAAAAATTTAAATGAGTTTAACATCGATCTCCTATTAAAATTAGTGTATAATTTTAAGATTTAAAAAATATTTATAAAAAATTTAAAAAATTATTTATAATATATAAGACATGAGTCCCATTAGCAATATATATACCTTCGATAAGGCGGAGCAGGACAGTTTCCATTGGGCCTTAAGCCATGACTCTTGTTAAATAGTAATATTTAGGATTGTTGATCGTAACTTGATTTCAGCCAACAAAAACAGAGAACAAAAAATCTCCTGCTGAAGGCGTATGACAATTTGGATAGGCTCTATAACTAGGGGGCGAGGAGATTAATGGGATTCCCTAATCGATATGGAAAAAAAAGCACTTTGATCCAAGTAATGGTGCATCCGCTTCGCCTTGTAACACTTAAGCGGAGGATCAAAGGAAGCGAAAAATGGAAAAAAAGAAAAAGAAAAAAAGACGGGGGCCATTGGCCAACATAAATAGACATCCTTTTCGAGTCGGCAGGAATATGGATATTTTGGTGCGTTGATTTTTTGTCTAATTAACCTCAGCTTCAGAACAAAACTATTCCAAATTTAACCACAGTAAGTAAAAAGAAGTTCAACTGAGCTTGTAGTTCTGCTATAAGAGAGCTGTAATAATTTAATTTGATTTAAAAATAGAAGTTGAGAAATTAAATGGGGAGGACAAACATCTGGAGTGGCCCAGGCATAAGCGACGAATACGATCCGAACTGAATTAATGAACTGAACTACCAAAGTGGAGAACATTGCAGCAGATATAAATAAAGTTTGTGGATTTCACAACAGCACAAGAAAAGGCCCAGGAGTTAAAACGAAACAGAATGTCACACACACACACAGAACAAGTACATTGACGTAAGGCGTATGATTTGAAGCTATATCACATAAGTGATGCAAAAGGCAAGAGTCTTGTAGCCTAAGGTAGCAAGCGCGCAGGGCCATGAGTCCCATGATCCTCAACTAACCCATCCTTTCTTTAAATATGAACTGACAGGATAGGACCACCACACAAAAATCCTATACGATCAACAATAAATAAATTAAAAAAAAAAAAAACAGCAAGACGAAGGAGAAGAAGAAGGCACTTTATGATTGTTCAAAGCCGGCCAAGTAGATCAAACAAAGAAGAAGGATAAAAAAGGACAAGAAATGTAAAGTGAAGAACAAAAGTGTTCGTTCAGTCAGGATTGTTACAGGCACATAAGAGCAAAGAGAAGCCAATTCTGTTGGGATCCTTATTTTGTGCCGCCAGAGTCTTCTCCTCCAACCATAGCCTGCTATCCATGCCACTCCTTGTCCTGAACATGAACACGGCGTACCTCTTGCTGGGTTTGAACAGCCAATCATGAACATCCCACATCATATCCACCAGCAATCCGTCCAAGAATATCGCCTGGTTCCCTCTGAAATTCCACCTCAACCTCTTCACTTCCAATATCGTCTTCTTGTCTATACTCACACACAGTACATGACCCTTCGACTTCGACCCTTCTTCTTCCACCACCCACTTTATTACTATCTCGTGCACCACCCCTGTTTCGCAGAACTGTGCTTTTGTCGAATAAATGCAACTCCCACAGAAACGCTCCCACCGATGAACCATCGAACTTTTCGTCCCTACCGTTCCCGCTGGCGATTCCTCCTCCTTGTCTCCCAGACGCAGACCCAGTTCCGAGTCCACCAGAACGATGACGTAGAACCCACTCGCCGGCTCTGGCCCCGACTCGTACTTAGCATCCGAGATATCCCATAGGACTTGGATTTTGAAGTCGTGGATTTGGAACGTCTCGTCGCCTTTGCTCTTTCCTAATTGCCGATAATTGGCGTTAGAGGTGGAGGTGGTGGTATTGCTGATGGCTATGCCGAAGCCTTGCCCCATGAGTTCCTTGGTCCAATTTAGCGTGATCAGAATCTGTTTCTGCGGCGAGAGGTCGACTCTGTATGTGCAGGTGATTGAGTCTCGAACAGAAGGACTCTGTTTCGGACAGAGGTAGGCGTGGTTTGAAGGCCCCGAACAATATGAGTCCGATATTCGAACGGCGTGTTCGCTATAACAAGATTTTATGCTTCTCATTCTAAAACACGATCTCCTTCTCTTTCTCCAGATCAAACATAAACGACTTCCAAGTTGAAAGGCAGATGAAAAAAAGGTAGGAGAATGGGTTGCTCTTGATATCCTAAGCCGGAGAAACAGAGAGGGAGGGATTAATTGAAGATGACAAAAAGGGGAGGGCCCTTCTTGCTTCTGAGATTTTCCATGTGGGAATGTCCTTTGCTGTTCTGCAGCATACCGCTGAAGAGAAACAGCACTCGAGACAAAAAATAAAAAGGAAGAAACCGAAAATCCGTGTCGCTCCAATAAAATACAATTTAACCATTCATTTATGAGAGTTCAAATACTTGACGAAACCGAAACTGCACGAGCTCCCTCGCCAGTTCACGCTCCCACAAGATTCTAATTAAGTCGCCATCCATCTCATCTCATCTCATAAAACAAAAGGTGTCAGTTACTTGTGTGGATTAACTATAGTTTTCAAATAACAAGAGTGAATTATTTAATAGAAACTGATCATGTTAATTAATGAGTTTGTGTGACAAGCAAGCTCTGGTATGGGGAGTAGTGTGAAGATGGGGAGTTTTAACCTGATAGATAACCCGGTGACATGTGAATTGGGATGACAGTGACAGACATTTGATCAGGATAACGATGGTGATAGTGAATTGGTCATGATGAAGAGATGAGAGTGATGTGGTTGGACCCGCCAAGTAATGTCACGCTTCTAATTTACCTCCTTCGACCAAAGACGACCATGATTGAGGTTTCACTTGCCAATATATATCCTCATCTTAGTACTGTTTATTTGTCTGTAACTAAGCTTTTATACCCAAAACCACCCCAATCGAGTTAGCTAGGTCTCCAATTTTATTTTATTTTTAAATAAAAAGGTTCTACTGACTTAACTCGGATAGATACGATAGAGAGAAAAGAAACAGGACTGGCCATCCGTATCCTGCGATTCTCAAGGCTTTTTTAATTTAAAGTGATATTATTGAATTACGTAGGAAGCACAAATCCTTCTTCCTAAATAGGGAATGGGAGTTCAGAGGTCGAACTATATTGACAGATATGGATCAACGACTTTAGTTATTCTCGCCAAAGAAAGAAAATCACAAACTGTGTGCAGCAGTAATATTTATGTTTAATCAAACCGTAAATTTAGGTTTGGGCACTTCACATCTGCTGTGTACTTGGATGATAGAAGGGTTAAAGCTGACGAGCGGCAAGAAACTAGAGTGAATGTATTTATTTGATCTTCTAATATTATCCGACATTATCATGCTTTCTTAAAAACCTTCAGAATCCTCCGTCAACGTGCACGGAGATGTAATTAAAATTGATATGAACTAAGTTGAGTTGCCCCCTTGATATATGGAGTATGTTTCTTTTTCCTCAAGTTGTGTGGATAACAGAGGTATTCGTTATTATCAATAATGAGCGGTCGACGACTTTTTGTAAGTGGGACTCCCCAGACGCAGGCCGTCACAACGGGCAAGAGAAATATTACGGGAGAATTATGCCCACCAAATTAAAAAATATTTTATTTTTAATAATTTCTTTTTTAATTACGGCTGATGTTTCGGAATTTATGGCTACCATTGGATTGAACATGGCGATGCATTTTATAATGGAAAAAGTAATATGAGCTGGGTAACCCCACACAGCATACAAGTTCCTGGGGGCGGTGGGGCCAATAATGTCATGTAATTAACCAGGGCAAAGTCATATTCTAATTGATTAGTTTAAAAGGATCAAAGGCTTTCTTTCTGATATATCCTTGTTAGTCGTCTTTTTTCCTTCTCCGCAGGATTTGTAACTTCGCAATTCAATAGGCTGAATTCATCGCTAGTAGTAGATACAGATAGAGCGCTGTAGAGAGTACGGGGCGGCCAAAGAGGGAAATGAAAAAGAATATTCGTTTCTTATCATAACGGTAGCTTGCGGCAGTTACAGAGGAAGCGGGGGATGCGACGTTGATTCGTTACAGGAGGTGTAGGTTTCTATGATGCTTCAGAAGATGGCATTCTTGAGCGCAATTGATTCCGGCAACCAGCTCACCTTCCAAACGCCTCCCCAACCCTCGGGTACCTGGAAATCACAAATTGCCCGCCCAAATCACTTTTATTTATTTTTTATTTCACTTTGTTTAAAATAAATATATTTATCTTTCTCGATAAAGATGACAATAAAAATGCAATTTCTTAAATTAAGTCAATTAGATAAAAAATCCCTAGGCCTTTAGAATTGGATAAATTCCTCCCAAAGTTTTAAATTTGTACAAATAAATAACCCTTCACTGTTAAATTATCCATTATTTGAATCTTGATGGCTACTTCTTTTTTGTTAATAAGCACCATGTTGATCATTAATATACGAGAGCATATTATTTATCCGGTTGTCTATGCGTGCGCTACTGTGCTGCCGGTTGTTCATTACCCTCTTTTTGTTATCATTAGACAATTGGATTAGACAAAGCCAGGGCCTTCGGAAGCTCCGACCCGGGCACATTTTTTTTGGGTACATTACAAGACTTTGAATATATAGTATATGGCCCAAATTTAAATTGCCCGATTCCTATTATTATTTTATATAAAAAATTTAAAAAAGTTAACTCACAATCTAAAAACATAATTTATTATTTATTAATTGTTTAAATTGGTAAGAGAAAATTGGGCTGAAGAAGGTGATCATATAGAAACTGTTGAGGGAGGCAAAAGAAAATAATCACTTATACAAATGCTACAACAATATATACCTATAAGTGCTACAACTTGCTGACACACTTATAAAGGAAGATTTAACTACCATGATAATATTATATTATTGTTATTCATATTTAAAAAATTTTGTTGCTTCTAAATGTCTGCGAGATAATTTTTTTTTAGTTTAATTTCTTTAGTTATTTAGGCACCTAGCTCTTTCTCACAGAAAAAAGAAAAGTAAGAAAGAAGAGAGTTATGGATAATATAGGTCATGTCAGGAATTCCACGCAAAGCTTGAATGCATGATCTAATTATATGACTTGGCATTGATAAGGTGACCTTGAAAAGATAACCAGCGGTAACTAGTGTAGTGGCTGAATACATATGTCCTGATGGAACTGCAATCATTGTTGATCCATTGGGCTTTAAAACAAGTTATCCGTTTGAATGATGATTTTGCTAGTGCGGGATATACGTATTATCGTAATACTGTATATTGATTGATAGGTGCAATTAGATAGGTTGGGTTGTGTCTGAAGCTGGGCAAATAGAATTAACATAAAAGGTAAACTAAAGAATGCAGTTAAAACCTGGAACTGACAAAAATTAGCAAGTGAAGTACAGTGGAATAAGGGATGGTGAGTTGAGGGAAGGATGGAGAGAGCAGTAGCGGGATGGCGGCTGAAGCCCACTCATATTTGGCCGCCATTTGATTTGAAGTACCCCGTCCAAGCAAGCACAGATCTCTGTTGGGGTTAGACATTCATCTTTGTTGACGCCAAAGTGCCTCAATGATAGCGCTATCTGCCCCCTTCCGCTGGCCTAGTCCCAGATTTAAATCTGACACTGACATGTTCCTGTGAGTGAGGAAAACAAAACAAAACAAGGGACACTCCTCTTTAGCTGCCTTTCTTCTTCTTCTTCTTCAATTTTGTGGCCTTCTCTCAGTTGCCAATCCATGAATGCTCTGTTGAATTCAGTCACATGATGCCCTTCCTCCTTCCCCGTCCCACCACCAAAACAACATATATTAATGCACATCGGTCAAAGTAAAATCCCTCCATCCCTCTCCGCTTGCGTCACCCCTTCCGTCATCCCAACTCCCATTATTGCCCGCTGCTTCTCTTGTCCGTGTATACATAAAATATATATTTTCCTTTTCTTTTTTGTGGGTCAATGGCTGTTACTCATCTCAATCGACCTAAAACTTGCGGATTCCAGATTCTTATACGGGCCGGATATTACCCGATCCTCCTCCTCCTCCACCGTCCCTTTCCCTCTCCTCCACCACCTCCTCCTCCTCCTCAGCACGTAGCTCACCACCCCAATCACCCCAACCACGACCACCACCCCACCCACTACCCCCACCACCGTCCCCACTCGCTTCCTATGATCCCCGGCATCTTTCCTCACCTTAAAATAACCCACTTTGGACTCCACCCCTGTGCCCACCATCGTCTGAATCGGATGCTCCACCAAATAGCAGTACCCGGTTCCGTTGTAATACAACGCTCCCCAACACCTGCAATCCTTCTCGCACATGCCCTCGCACTCCTCCACCGACGTCGCCCTTTCATACCTCATTAGCTCTTTGTGCGCCGGCTCCACCCCTCTCCTCCTCAGAACCCAGTACTTATCTTCCCCTATCCCTGCCCCGCACAAGTCTCCATACCCTTCCTTCATGCACCCCTCCGGTGAATAGCTTGTCCCGTTATCCATACAGGAGCATCCCGACGCGCCCGGTGTGCACAGACCGTAGGGACCGCAGGGATTCGGCAGCTCGCATATCTCATCTATGGCCTGGTAGTTCAATGCCCACGTCGATCCGTCCCAGCAATAACCCTTCAGATTCCCGTCCGGTTCTATGCGTACCATTAGAAACAGAGGGTTCGGGCGCTGAAAGTTGTTGAACATCTGCACGTCCACCGGTTTGGTGCCTGTTTGGTACATGCCCAGATAGCCGTCGGTGCTGATTCGGGCGTACACGGGTCCGTTGCCTTCCACTATTTCCGCCTTAGCTTCCAATGGAGTGCGCTTCCAATATAACTCATCAGATCCTCCTCCGTACTTTGCGTATAAACCCATGAATTCATCCCCCATCCGCATCGAATAGAGCCCGTTCGACGTTACCAAAGCCATGCGAGCCGTGAAATTTTGATCCTGAACGATGATGTTCGTGGGAAAGTCAAAACTCTGCCAGATTACCGAGCTAGACTCCCCGTTCTTCTTCTGTACTTGCAAGTTGGAAGTGTTGAGAAGCACGACGCGGTCACCGTTGGTGGCAGTTGACCACAAAAAGTCGGTTTCAGGATCCAAAATGACCAGACTACCATTGAATAAGAGTCGAGTGGATTGGGACCACGAAGCCAAGTGAGTGGGGTTAGCGAACCAGAGGGCTCGGAGGAAGCGATGTGAAGGACGGCGAGGGCGAGCTGGTTACGGTTGAGACGGAGGAAACCGAGGGAGAAGTTGCCGAATTGATCGCTGAGAATAGGTTGAAATGAGGCCACTGAAGAGAGTGGAGTTGCAGAGAAGCCTTTCAGAAGCTCTTGGTTGGAAGTGACAGCGAGACACGTGTCCGACGAGAGGAGAAGAAGGAAAATGATCAGTGGAAACGGGAGCCGAATCGGAACCATGCTGATGGACAAGATAGATATGAATAAGCAAGTTGAGAGTGATGTTAGGGGGGATTTATAAGGCATGGCTAGTGACCGGCAAGAAACAGGGACACAGAACATCATAATAATTGCTCCCCTCCATTGTTAGTCTATGACCAAATTATAAGCGGGAATACGCAAATCTTAACTTAAAATCTCAATTACTAACGAAGATGTTGGAGAATAGGTTTGATCTATAAATTATTGAAAGGGGCATGGGTATCACGGGCCAACCTTTTTGATTTGAAGGTCGTCTCGGAGTTATTTTATAAAATCTAATTAAGCTGTCTAACTTAGGGTTTGGTTCGAGAATAATAAAAGTATCCCCAAATTTAACTGTAGTTTGATTTAATTTTAATATATAGATTGATTGGTCTTAGGTATGACTAGGAGATTTGAAAACAATAAACCAGTTGGAATTATATAATATTCAAATGCGCGAGTGTATATATCGCATCGTGTGGCTTTCAAGATGTTCACACGGTTTCTGAATTGTTTATAATGAATTGCATTAGTGGGCAGTTAAGAAATTAGGGAAAATGAATGGATCAGTGGGTGTCGCCGTGTCGGAGGTTGACCATATATACCGTCATGGAGGAGATGAACTAATTCGTGCAACAGGGGTAACTTGTAGATCTCATAATTGCCGTTGGTGTTTGGTTCGGTAGATAACTACAGCTTCGCTCTTAAAATTCATAAAGAGTAATGGAACTAGAAAGTCAAAGTTTTGGGAGGTTCTGGTTCTAAAGAAATTGGAAGGTTGATGTGAAAAGGCCACGCAACGCCAAAGAATGTGAGCTCCTACAATCAAAGAGGAAATAATGGGGGGCAGCATGCCATTGACACATGGGTGCATGTCTTTTTGAATATAACTGAGATATGGAGTTGACTTTTCTTTTGGCTTTAATTCCAAATTGACTTTCAGTAGCTGGGAGCCCAAAGAGTGCACGCGCATGCATCGGTTAGGTCACGTGCCGGCTCGAATCCCCAAAATGGCTATATTCAGGACTCCGGAGCGAGAAGACCTGAAACCCATGGCGTGAATATGAATCACCTGTAGTGCCTGTTTGGCACCATGGTTTGAGAATCAATTATGGGGCAAAATCTCGGTTTGAAAAATTTTCACACAAACAGTAATTTTTGTTGAGAATTGATTTTGGACAAAACCTCGGTTTGAAACTTAGGTTTTGAATAAGCTACTGAAAATAGCTTTTTCTTTGAAACCTAGGTTTTGGATTATCTAATTACTATTATACCCTTACTTTTTTTACACCCTCTCTCCTCTCTCCTCTCTATTATCTCTCCTCTCTCTTCTCTTATCTCTCTTTTTCTCTCTCTTCTCTCCTCTCTTATCTCTCTTTTTCTCTCTCCTCTCTCCTCTCTACACTCTCTTCTCTCTCCTCTTTCTTCTCTATCATCTTTCATCTCTCTTACTTTTAATCATATCATACCCTTTTTAGTAATTTACCAATATAAAAAGTGATTCTACTACTAATCATCCAAACATCTTTATTCCCAAAATCTATTCTTCCCAAAATTTATTCTACCCAAAATCTATTCTCCAGAATCTATTATTCCCATAATCTATTCTCCAAAAGCTAATCCAAACACACCCGTAGACTGTGGTGCGGCCAGTCTTTTTTTTTTTTTTGAAATTATAAATAGAGACAAAAAATAATATAAGTATTTTATAAAAAAAAATAATATAAGTAGTGATCGTGTTGCACGACATATTACATAAATAATTCACGATAGAAGGTATGGGATGATGGAGAAAGCTGAGATGGTAGATAGATCCAAATTTTGTGAGGCATATTTAAAGACAAGTCACGACCACGGAACTCTTCCTTTGCTGCTTCTTTATTGTCCTCAGGCCTCCCCTGTTGTCTGTTTCCGTCGCCCTTTTGGATGCCACTTCTACAATTTGCTCCACGTCATGCTTTTCTCTTCTAAAATATAACTTGTCATTTTTTATTAAAAAAATATAATATATCACGACTATATTTTTCATATAAATGTTTAATAATATAAAAAAATTTCTCTTAAAATTTAAATTGTATTCTTTTATTAATTTTAAATATATAGAGTAATATTTTGAAATAAATATATATTATTGTTAAATTAGTGGATTGTAAATAATTATTATTATTGTTTTAGGTAGTTGTACAGGTTGGATGTCACGTGTGTGTGTGCTTGGAAATGGATACTATAAATAGATAGGAAAGACCATTGGTGTAATCAACTTTTCATTTTTCAATAAAGAGAATATATTTTATTTTGTCAGGTTGTGTTTGTTTTCATGGTACCAGAGCCAACGTTCCTTTTTTGGGTCGGCCCTTCCTGTAGAGATCCATTGCCTCATACACCCAAGTGGGTTCCAACCTGATGAGATTGCTGTGGTTGATGGCAGGCTTGTGTTAGGGTTTTCGCCAAGATAGTCGCAAGAAGTTTCATTTGGGGAACTTCTCTCATTGACATTAGTTGTTGCGGCAAAGCTCTCCGTTAGGGCTTTCGTCAAAAGATCGCCTCCAGAAACTTTTTGTTAGGAGTTCCATTAAGATAGCTGCAAGAGGCTTCGTCGAGCGAAGTCATTATGTCGTCGCAGCTACCCAAGAAAGTCAAGATAGCAGGACGAAACTTCCCTGCAAAATGACTCGGTATGCTTTGTGAAGACCATTAAAGCTTCCAGTAGCGTCTTTTGCCATTTTTGTCCTCATCACAATCGTTCATCGAGCCTTCAACAAGTGGCACGCCAGATCCTCGTGTAAGCGCTATCACTCCTGTTTTGCCGAATCAGTCCCAGTTAAAACAAGAAATCTTGCCACTAACGAGATTCTTGATTTCTGGCGCCCTTTCCTTCGTTCATCACAACCTCCAGATTCTCAGTGGTCTTTCTTCGGTCACGACCATCGACCGTCGCAAGAATCATTCTGTGCACTAGGTCCCATGTTTTCATTGTTGCTGTTCATATTTTGGATCTTTCTTTCCTCTGTTTAGTCGATTCCAGAAAACTTGAATAATGGCAAAGCATGATCAATTGGCACAAACAATTGATTTCTCCCATCCACTCTATTTGCATCCGTCCGATACACAGGTGGCTACCCTTGTCCCACAGCCCCTTCGTGGACCTGAGAACGACGAGATTTGGAGTAGGAATATGCGATTAGCCCTCCATGGAAGAAACAAGTTGGGGTTCATAGATGGAACATGTACCCGTGAACAGCAGCCACCTGAGTTACAGAATATATGGGATCGTTGTAATTTCGTCGTTCTTTCCTGGCTCATCAATTCTGTTGACCGACACATTTCCACCGGGCTCGTATTTTTTACCAGTGGTCAGATGGTTTGGGGTGACCTGAAAGAACGCTTTCAAAAGACGGACGGTACTAGAATTTTCTCTTTGCATAAGTCAATTTCTTCTCAGACTCAAGGACCCATGAGTGTTGCACTCTACTACACAAAGTTAAGAGATCTATGGGATGAGTATGATTGTCTGGTTCCCCTGCCATCGTGCCAATGCTCGTCCACTCAACAGTATTCTCAAGCACTTCAACAGCAACGACTTTTACAGTTTTTTCTCGGGCTGAAAGATAATTTTGATCATGCCAGGACACAAATCCTCCTCTAGAAACCTCTCCCGTCCCTCAATCAGGCCTTTTCCTTAATTTTCCAAGATGAGTCACAGAGAGAAATTTCTTCCCAGTCACTTACTCATCCATTTGAGGGGTCTGCCATGACTACTCGTGGTAGGAGACAAGGGAGAGGATGTGGTCGAGGAAGAAGCCAAGATGAGTGTACTTATTGCCACCGCAAAGGCCATAGGAGGGAAACTTGCTATCAACTTCAGAGGAAAGCGACCAACAGATGCTACTATTAATCAAGTTGCTCAGTGTGAAAGCTCCACCACTGCTTCCCCAACACACCAATCATTCGTTGCCACCCTCTCCAAACATGGAAACATCTCCCAAGCACAGTACGACCAAATAGTTCAGATCTTGAGTAAGAAGTCTCCCGATGCTGTCGTTAGTTCTGCCAGTGATTACATTGATGAACGTGTCTCAGGTATTGTAACTGCTATACCAAATTTTTTATCAGAGACTGACTGGATTATTGATTCCGGAGTGACATGTCATGTAGCCCGTAGTATTGCTATGCTTGACAGTGTTCATAGGTATGTAGGCCCCTCTAGAAAAATTATAATGCCAAATGGGGACATAATGGTAGTCACACACACTGGCCAGTATGTGTTGGACATGGAATTGTCCTTAAAAATGTATATTTTGCTCCTGGTTGCTGTTTTAACCTTGTTTCTGTATCATGTCTAACAACTGACATGCATTGCATAGTATCGCTTCATCCTGACTGTTGCCTTTTGCAGGAAACCTTAAATGGGAAGGGAAGAATGATTGGTAGAAAGAATTCTGGCTTATATGTAATAACTGCACATAGGATGAATGCCAATGTTATGCATGTTGAACAGCAAGCCCCTCTCAATTTTCCTCAAGACATTTGGCATAGGAGGCTAGGACATGCACCCATAGACAAGTTGAAACATCTAGATTTAATTAAGACTGAGATTCCTGTTGTTCATCATAATACGTGTGATATATGTTCCCGTTCTAAGCAAACTCGCCTGCCTTTTGCTTCTAGCACTTCTAGGACTAGTCATTGCTTTGAATTACTCCATGTTGATGTTTGGGGGCCTTATAGAAAACCCACCTATAAAGGTCATCGTTATTTTCTTACCATTATTGACGATTTTTCATGATATACATGGACATTTTTTATGATGAATAAAAGTGATGTTGCTTCGCATTTAAAGAATTTCTTTGCTTTCGCTTCTAATCAATTCTCTGCTTCCATTAAGAAATTGCGTACTGATAATGGGGTTGAGTTTGTCAATCATGCTTTAAAGTCTTATTTGAATAATAAAGGGGTCATACATGAAACCACGTATCCATATACTCCCCAACAAAATGGCATAGTTGAAAGGAAACATAGACACCTTTTAAATGTTGCCAGATGTCTTTCCTTCCAATATGGGGTACCATTAAAATTTTGGGGTGAATGCATTACCACTGCCACTTTTCTCATCAATAGGACTCCATCTCGCATTTTAGACTTTCAGACTCCCTATGAACTTTTGCACGGCTGCCAGCCAAATTTGTCTATGATTAAAATTTTTGGTTGCCTTGCATATGCTACTAACCTCCATAACTCTGATAAATTTAGTCCCCGATCAGATCCATGTGTGTTTATGGGATATTTAGATACTCAAAAAGGATATTTATTATATAATATTCACACTGCCTCCATGTGTGTTAATCGTCATGTTATCTTCATTGAGTCTAAATTCCCTTTTCGAGATTCCATATGCATCAATCAAGGGGAGATAATGAGGATTTCATGATTGATCCATTCGCCCTAGACTCATTCAAGTATGATGAGTCTACTGCACCACCAATTAAGATATCACAAGGTCCCATTGACCAACCAATACAAGGTGAGGTAAACTTTCGGCATTCAGGCGGTGGCAGGATAGTGCGTGAAAGAAGACCACCGGTATGGATGCAGGATTATCACTGCATAAGGCGAGGTTCCAAGAAAGTCTTGTTTGGATATGCATGTGTAACATCCACAGGTAAAAGGAAGGTAAAATATCCTTTAGAATCACATTTGTGTTATTCAAATATATCTGCTGATTATAAAAGTTTTCTATCCAAAGTTGATAGTGTTATTGAGCCGTGTAGCTTTCAAGAGGCTGCTCAAGACCCAAGATGGGTTGATGCAATGCAGAAAGAGATACAAGCTTTGGAAGAAAATGGTACATGGGAGTTGGTTGATCTCCCTAAAGGTAAAACACCAATTGGGTGTAAATGGGTCTTCAAGGTAAAATATTATTCTATTAGGAACGTTGAAAGATTTAAAGTTAGGTTAGTTGCTAAGGGATATAGTCAACAAGAGGGAATAGATTATTTTGAGACTTTCTCTCCTGTGGTTAAAATGGTCACAATCAGAACAGTTCTTACTCTCGCTGTTAAGAATGATTGGGTTCTGTTTCAAATGGATGTGTATAATACTTTCCTTCAAGGTGACTTGAATGAGGAAGTATATATGCACATACCACAGGGTTTTGGGAATTTGACAGACAATAAGGTCTACAGATTGACAAAATCCCTATATGGACTCAAACAAGCTTCCCGGCAATGGAATATTAAGCTTACTAATGCATTATTAGAAGCAGGTTTTGAACAGAGTAAGTATGATTATTCTCTATTTGTTAGGAAATCTGAATCTGAAATTACTTTGGTATTAGCTTATGTTGATGACTTGGTTATTACTGAAAATAGGTCTGATAAAATCAATGAGGTAAAGCGGTTTCTGCATAATAAGTTTAAGATAAAGGATCTAGGAGAACTTAAGTATTTTTTTGGAATAGAGGTAGCAAGGTCAAATAAGGGTATAGTACTTAATCAAAGAAAGTATGCTTTGGATATTATTTTTGACATGGGACCTGCAGCAAAACCTCTTACAGTACCGATGGAGAAAAATATTAGATTGACAGCAAAACCGAAGAAAGAAATAGATGATCCTTTATTGCCTCAGCCAGCTATGTATAGGAGATTGATAGGGAGGTTGTCTTATTTATGTATGACTAGACCTGATTTGTGTTTTGTTGTGCAGGGGCTTAGTCAATTTATGAATGAGCTGAGGAGATCCCATTACAATGCAGCAGTAAGGGTGGTTAGATATCTTAGAAACCAACCAGGCCTTGGGATATTGTTAGTAGCAGGACATGCTACTCAGTTGGAGTGCTTTGTTAATTCTGATTGGGGGACATGTACAGATACTCGAAGATCTGTAACAGGTTATTTAGTAAAGTTTGCAGGATCTTTGTTGTGCTGGAAATCGAAGAAACAGTCAACTGTTTCAAAGTCTTCAGCAGAGGCAGAATATAGAGCTCTGAGCCAGGCTGTATCAGAAGTTGTGTGGATCTTAAGGATGTTGAAAGATTTAGATGTATATGGCTTGGAACCTGTTCAGGTATTATGGGACAGTCAATCAGTTATATACATTGCAACAAATTTTGTTTTTCATGAGCGCACAAAGCATATAGAAGTGGATTGTCACTTTGTGCGAGAAAAACTCCAGGAGGGTGTGATTGAACTTAAGCATGTGAAGAGTAAAGAACAGCAGGCTGATATTTTGACTAAAGCCCTTGGAAGAGAAGATAATAGTAGATTTTTATACAAGTTAGGGACTATAGATCTTTATAGTCACAAACTTAAGGAGGAGTGTTAAACTAGTGGATTGTAAATAATTATTATTATTGTTTTAGGTAGTTGTATAGGTTGGATGTCACGTGTGTGTGCCAGGAAATTGATACTATAAATTGATAGGAAAGACCATTGGTGTAATCAACTTTTCATTTTTCAAGAGAATATATTTTATTTTGTCAGGTTGTGTTTGTTTTCAGTTATCATTTTAAAAAATTAAATCAATAATATTTTCAAATATACCTGATTATTATTTTTTAAGAGAAGTATGTGCGGGTTATTATAATTTTATAAATATATATTGATAATTGTCAAATAAATAGTTGAGGTTAAAAACTTACATTAATGTAGTTGACTTGTTTTTCACGATAAGTTAAGATTCTTGATTCTTTATTTAGACAAATCCAACCCTTTATTCCCAGGGAACACTCTTTCCATTTTTCTACGATATTGTGAATATAACCCACAACCTCCCTTTTTTAAGGAGTATGAGGATACCCCATGAGTTAGTTATAAGCTCTTAGCTGCTCTAATATTGGAAAGACGGGGTATGGGAAAAAAGGGATAATTATAAAAATATTGTGTTAACTTTTATTTTCCTTTCTCATTGTGCCCAAACGTAGGATTTGTATCCTTTAATTAAAGATTCATCAATTGAGTCTCAATTTAGAAATATTAGCCATCAGACTGTGATCTAATGACGTTGAGGGGCAAGTTACAGATTTATGTTTTTTAGTAAATAAACAAAGATATTTATCTTAATACCATTGGATCATGATCCAATTGTTAATATCCACAGTTGAATCAACTTCTCTTGACGGATCTATCCTATCTAATCCCGCAAACGTATCTTTAAGACATTTCGATCAACATTCAAACGGTCGGTCCAAAAAAAAAACAGCTTTAAATTAGCTGCACTAAAATATCAATTAGCATCAACCTAATATGTAAGTTGTCACCAACTGAAGCCCGTGACACTAATAATCCGAGTTCTCAGACACGCTCTGACGTTTACAAACGAACTCTCAGCTGTTTGTTGGCTAGCCGTGGGAGAAATCAACATACACACACGGTAACATTTAACAAAACCTCGTACTTTAAAAAACAAGTTTGAATTCTATATCCATCATGACCTATGGATCTGATGATCGGTTGGCCACATGGATTTCACTGTCTTCCACATTAGTTAAAAATAAGTGAAATGCTTCTTTTCTGCTGCTGGGCTCAGAATACACCGTTTCATTACGATATGAACAGCTAAATGTGCACTCCCACTCCATCATCCCTAGCTTGTTTTTGTCTTTTACTAGTTTGTTCTGCTTTCCCAGCATCGAATCACTCACCAAATCACAACATTACATGCTTTCTTTTTCTTCGGGTTAGTAAAATTACATGCACCAAACGTCATGTGCGTAAAATATTAATTCATGACTAATGTGATATGTATTCAACGCATAGAAATTTCAGCTTCTGTCAATGGGAAAAATTCTTATCTTTTTACGACGGAGTCATGTAGCAATTATCATTATCATATTAATTAAGAAAGTATTGGTAGCATCAGTGGGCAGTCCTCACACACAAGTTTGGCGATGAGTGGACATCCACGAGACACATATAATATGGTGAGTATTTATGATCTCTTTTCTTTTCCAAACTTCAAGAATCTTCATTTGAGTACCAATAAAAAAGCAAGACAGCAAAAAACGTGTAAACTCTTTTAACAGTGCTGCCCACTTTAATTGCGTTTGTTTGGTAGAACCTTAATGGACCGCCATGATGGTGACAATCCCTCTCCTCTCTCCCTGTCTTCTTCCTCAGATAAACGCTTCCCTCTGCATGAGGCGATGCAGTGCTTGCTCTCTTCACATGGACTCTCGTCTTCTGCGTTGACCAAACCAGACGTTAAAATTTGGCAGGCCCCAATGGAACTATTAACTGCCATTTTTTATCAGAGCCTCCTCTTTTGTCATCCTTCGCTGGCTCCTCTATTTATACCCTTCCACCCTCGTTTACGCTCATATCTTTGCCTGCTACTTTCTCTCACTTCTGGCTCTGAGCTGGCAAGAGCCAATGAAGAAACCAAGCCTTCATGTGTTCTTCGGCTTACTTTTCTCTCTTCTGCTTCTCTTTCGTTTCTCAGCATCTGCTCGTCTCATTCTACCCACTCGAGGTAACTGTGAGAAACAACATTTTGGTTTCTTGGTGTTTCTTGTTTCCCCTCTTTTAGTCGGCTGGTTTCTGAGATCGAACTTGATGCAGATGAAAAGGAGGTGAAGGCCATTGACTTCACTAATGCTGGCTCCACCACGGAGCTCAAATATGATGTCGAAGTAACATAAGTTCCATCTTTCTGCCTCTACAATTTTATCTCTCATCCCCACAAGAAAGAGAAAGAGTTAAAACAGAATTTACTACCTTTATCCGGATTTTTTTTTTGGTTTTCTCATGTTTTATTGTCTTTGGATGCAATTTCATGCAGCTAGTGGAATCAGATGAATGTGATGAAGAAGATGAAGAATGCAGTGAGAGGAGGAGGATTGCGGAGGCCCACTTGGATTACATTTACACGCAGCACCACAAGCCTGCCTATAAGCATAAACCTTAGTTCTAATTCCCAGCTTCTATTTAACTAGAGACGAGCCCCAGTATTGCTACGAACTATCTTTTTACTGCCATGTTATATGAGGATGAAATGTCAAAGCTGTATCTATGAGTCAGTTTCCGGGCTTTAAATTTGTCATAAAACTTTAACGAGATCGATTATGCGAAGCCCTATCATGGCGCTATTACTGAATATTTTTGATCAGGAGCTTAGAAGCACGGTGCAGACATATAATTCAGTTTCACAAAATTCCGATTTTGTATCAGCTCATAACTAACGTAACCTACTTAAACAATATGCCAGTTAGACTCAAGATCTCGTTACCCCGAAGTTGATCGATTAAATATTCTATATAGAAACTGTTTGAGAAAACACAATCCAGATCACTTTTCGTTGTCTGTTGCATTTCCAGACAATAGACGGTCAAGGGGTCAGGCTCTGAGGACTGGGGACAGACTCTATCCATTATTGAGGGATCTTCTTAAAATCGTTGACATTAGACTAACAGGTAATCGTGCGCGATTATGGGAAAGAACTGCAATTCCAACAATCTGAGTGATGACACAAAACTGAAGGTCCCTTTTCTTTTCTTTTCTTTTCTGTTTTTTTTTTGGCCAAGGGACACATTGAAGTCCTCAGTTTTATTCTGCGTGGCTCTTTAATATTAGATTCAAGATCAGGTAGGGGGCAGGTTGCTTAACTAAATCAAGGCAATCGAAACGTAAAAGGAATCATAACAAGTAGCCACATTAAGGCATAAAACGATGCTCATGCTCTCACTCTCACTCGTTAGGGGGCGGGCGCAATTCTCTACCCACACTGTAGCTGTTTAATTAAAAAAAAACGAAAACGTGCAAGTAAATTAAGTAGAGACAGCCAATTTCACAATCAACAATCTCACTACTACGTAAGAGAAAGGACCACAATCCAATCAACACATTATTTTAGGCCATGTGATAAAAACACTGCTATTATTTTATCCCGGCACAGAATCGACACCCCCTCTCCCCTTCTACCGGAAAAGCGACACACACGTGCTCACACGCAGAATAATAAAAGGGTAACAGGAAGAGGCAGGGCGCAGCGTAGTTGCTGTTGAGCGATACAGAGGGGCCATCTAAAAATTGTGATAAATATGGCTGCAAATGCTCTGGCTTGTATTAGCACCAGATGCTGCTAAAGTGCAAATCCGCTACGCCATAGTAAAATAAAGGAACATAACCACGTCAATGGGCAAGTTGAGCTGCAAAAACTTTCTGCCATTTATATATTGAATACTATGGATTTTCCCCCGAACTACAAGAAAAAAGAAAAAAAGAAAAAAAGAACGACAACACAATGTTTGATGGCTCTAAGCCCAGTTAGAGGAAATCATCAATCAATTTAGCACGGAAGAGCCATGAAAATCAAGTAAATGCAGAGTAAACCTGAGTACTCTTCGAAAGCTTCTGTCAATAATAACACCATCGCTCAGATTATCTAAATTAAAGCTCTAATCCTGTTCCTGTTCCTGCCAAAATATACAATGTTCAATAAATCACCAGCTAGAAAACCGCACATGACATTCAATCTGAAGCAAGCATGTAACGAGGGTGAAGTGGCAAAAGAGAAAGTAACAGCCAAAAAAAACAAAGGAAAAAAATACTATAACACAGCAAATCCAGGCCCACCATTCGCATGGTCATAGTAGAGAACAGGGCCTTTATTTCTAAATTCCAATATCATCTTCCGCCCAAAACATGCTCCTACTCAAAATATATTTTAGAGACAATCACGGTGGACTTGCTCCAACCAATATAGAGAGCTTAGCATCTCAAACATCAAAATTAAAAGATGACCATTCTATCCACCACTATCAGATAATATGCCTTACCTTTCTAGGGGAGCTAGACATGGAGCTCTCTGATAAGCACCAAGTGTGAACAATGGGGCCCCTTTTACTACCAACGTTAATATACATCTCACTATCACTACCAGAGACAGGTAGGTAAACTGCCCCTTTGAACATCCACTCATCCCTTTCTTGACAATAAACATCTTCAAACAGCTCACCACACCGCATACATAAGCACTGATCTTCATCAGATGGAACCTTAGCATCCTCTTCACTTCTGTCTGATTCATTGCCATATAAATCTACGGAATCAATACCCTCACGCTCAGATGAAACTTCATCCTTGCCAACAACCCAGTCCCTTGACCTTAAATACCATCTCCTTGAGGCCTTCAATATATCATTTTGTTCTCTTCCTATCATAGCATGCCACTCCAAGTGTCTATTAAATTGTTCTTGATGTTTAAGCCTAAGGCCACAGATACTGCAATGATGAGGGAAATTATCCAATAGTTCTCTGATCACAGGTATATGCAATTCTCGGATCACACTGGGCTTAAACTCAAAGCCAATTAGACTTTTTATTTCTGTGGGGGTGCCGGAGGAACCTTTTGCAGGCTGATCATCTCCGGTAGATAAAACAGGAACAGTTGCAGAACCAGTAACTGAAACAGCTGGCAAAGCGCTACTGGTGGTGATGCTTTTGCTCTGATCTTCCAATCGAGTCAGCACCTCAGCTGGCACCTCAGTAGATGAATCTATTTTTGCAGAAATCAAACCCTTTGCAACTAATGAGTTTAAAAGGTTTGAAACTGGATTAGATTTATTGTTGGTGGCATTTGACGTCTTGGCTGAGGCACTACTCGCAGTAGAGAAAGCTGGTGGTGGAGCAGGTAGCCTTGACGGGGCTCCAACCTTTCCTTGAGATTCTTTTGGCAGAATAGATGAGTCATCATTAGAAGGACCTAATCGAGATGGAGATGCAACCCCAGACCCTGAAGAAACTGATGTTGTCGGAGATGATCCACTTGGTCGGGTAGGCTGAACCCCTGATTTCGATGGCAGGTTCCTTCTATCCGAGAAACTTGTACCAGGCTGACCGCTGGTGAAAATTCCACTCTTCATAACTGCAGCTAACATAGTACTTGTAGTTGACTGCTCTGATGTTTCTTTAGGGAGGGTCATCTTTTCCTTCATCTCAGACACTTCAGTATTAGAACCAAGATGCTGCGGTTGCGAAGCTGCATTATGTCGACTTGGCTGAAAAGTAGATACTGAAGACAATGGGCCTTGCAAGTCCTTTTGATGTGAACTCTCTGAGTTACCAACCTGAACAGTATGTGGAAGGACAGATGATGAATCTTGAATATCTTGGCTCTGTAGACGTCCAGAAAATTGAGACATTTTAAGAGTCTGTTGATGGTCTTGCTCAGCCAAAATCCGCATTTGATCAGGATGGTGCACATTAACTGGTGGTGATGGAGACTGTTGTCGCAAAGGCGACTGCCAAGATGGAGAGTCTGCTCCCACAGAATGAAATTGCTGTTGTTGCACCCTTCCTACCGATCCTAATGTGGCATTTGACAAGAAAGGCCGATTTCCCATTTGGAAATTAGAAGAATTCACAACGTTTGGCAACCTACCAAGAGTGGATCCAATGCCTTCTGAAGGACATGACCTATGATTCAGCTCATCAAATGACTGCTGCTGCTGCTGTGATTTCCAAGATAAGGATGGCCGATGGCCAAAAGCAGGTGGGCGTTTCATTTCAGTGGATACATCCCTATCTTCATGGAACGTGCTTTGAAGGTGACCTTCAACTGCCTGTGAGTAGAGGGAAAAAAATTAGTCAACTCAACCAGCCTAGATCTATATCAGGTCATTCATCAAAATATGTTGCCGGTTAAATCCCATTATAACAAAGGGGCAAATGATACATTATCACTCTATATCCAAAGAGAGCCATCTGAATTAGTAATGGGCTAGCCTATTTTTCCTAGGTATTGCATGAAAAACTGCTAATTTATACCCAATAAGATGGTCATCCGATAGAGGAAAAAGGTCGACCCCTTGAAACATCTTTCAACATACAACACTATCAAACATATAAACAAATCCTCTTATTTTGACTTTTAAAAGGCCTCTCCACGTCCTAAAAAGATGTGTCAAATGATTTTGCAAAAATTTATTGGGGATGGGGCATCTGTGGTCCATTGATCACTTGACTCCAACAGCAATATCTGACATCAGTAACTGAAATTAATTAAAAGCCAACTACATTCTAAGGGATAAACCGATATAGGCATTCAAGTAAGAAAATCTAAAGTATATCAACTGAATTCAACAAAATCTCTCAAGATATCCTGAATAAAGACCAAGACCAGACATATTATCAATTCCAGTGAATGAAGTCTTTGATTATAATGTTCAACATTTGGAAGCTTACCAAACGGTCATCATCAGCAGTCCAACAATCTTTGCTCAAGTTGTTAGAGGCATTGGATGCACCATGCTCAGTTAGTCCAGCATTCACCTCATCCCACATGTACTCCTCTTCCTCAGAATTTTTCCAGCTACTTGACAAGACACTACTCTTTATGCTAGTTAAGCTTTGTGTTGGCTGATTATGTTCATCCAAGTTGATGGACTTTGGTGCTTCATGATTTGGTAAGCTACGCTTGAGACTGAAACCATTCCTTTGGACAGACATCATGTCTGCAGCATTGCTGCCTGCTTTGTACCAAGCTTTATCACGGGCCAACTCGGAGGTCCTGCCACCAGCTCTTCCAATACCCAAACCTGAATTCCTTGAAAGATCAGAACCATATTCATTGCCTCCATAGGATGTCCCAATGCCCTTTTCAGGAACAGAATCATTATATGAATCTCTATTAGAGCCCTGAATGTTCTGCAATATACACCATTATACTAAGAACTAGGACATATATATAGCAAAAGGGCGGAAAATATTCAAAAAAACAAAAAGGAGGGAAATAAAAATTACTAATTCACATACATGCATGTTAGCACTTGACTCCACCCATGGTCGTGCAGCACCTAATGCTCTATCTGGCCTTTCTGAGCCATCACTAGAGTTTGCAGTAGTTTCAGTAATATCATTAGCTGTTCCTTTAATCTTCATAGCACAAATAAAGAAAGAACCAAGAAATCAATCATGAGATGTGTGGTGTTAAAACATGCATATATGTCAACAACAACAACAAATATAAACAATATGACAGCAAAGTCACTGCTATAACCAATCATACTTTTTGGGCCTGCACAGTATAGATAAAATGCTTAGATCAATGAAAGATACAAGAATTCTACTTTCTGACATCTCAACCCCAAGTTCCCAACTGAGGAGAGGAAAAGAAAAGTTCCCAATCCCAAGCGTACATTAGCAAGCTCAGGTTGCTCAATAAATCAGATTTCTAGGCAGTCCAGTTTGGAAAACCTTGGCGTCTCTTGGATTCTTAGACTTTCAATAAACAGATAAACCAATAGAAACCATAAAAGGTGTAATTTGTAAAACTCATCTACTGCACGAATATTGTGCAGTCCCAACAAGCAACAGACTAGATTAGGGCATGATGCCAAACTACTCCAGACCCAGTTTCCCCATACAAAGAATGCAAGACCATGACTGCAAATTTTCTAACCCTCACAACATAAATAATGTTCAACTTGACCTATCCCAAGGATATCCAACATCCAACAATCTGAACTAAAAGGACAATTTTGAGGGTGGGAATGCTTCACCTACCCTGCCAGATTGCTGAAGACGCTGCCTCTCCAAATATTTAGGATTCACATGGATACCATGCTGTGGTCGTTGTGATTGTGAATCACTCCTCAGTGTAGATGCAGAAGATGAACCATTGACAGCAGGAGTGAAGCCAAGTTCCTTCTCAATCATCTGGAGAGTCTGAGGAGGAAAGACTCCTTTCCAAGTTCCAAAAAGGTGCCTCATACTTGAATGGACAGAAGAATCAACCTGTCTGTATGCCTTGCAGAATACCTAAAATGTAAAGGAGTAATTGGCAAGTACCTAGTTAAAAGTAGGTGTGTAAAATCAGAAAGATATCTGTGGAAAAATGTAAAATAAAATCTTGCCAATTCGTATATTAAGATAATCATTGTTCATTGTAAATGGAAACACAAGCTCTTACAAAATCATTCCCCTTGTAAATAATCCAACTTTAAACAGTTCAGAGTATACATTTTTTACCTTCACAGTCTAAAGAGTTCCATTTAAAATATGTTATTAATATTTCACATAAAGGCATATGGGTCAATGAAAGGATAAGAAAATAATAGATATCTGACCTCAGGTAGTCTAGCAGCAAAGTATTTTATATAGTCCCGCCCAATATTCTTAACAATACTGTCTAAAAGATAAAGAGATGGCAGCTTTTGTTCAGTGGGAACCTGAAAATCATTACAGGAGTAGATGCAACATAAGTTTCTATGTATAACACATAGAGTTTAATCGAAGTCGAAAAATGACTGCTCAGACAGATGTAAATAAGGGAAATATTTGAAACAGCCAACCATAAGCCACATGGAAGTTGGCAGCAAATTATATCAAAATAGAAGTAATGGCAGATTGACAGTAACTAGCTCAAAATTACAAACAATAACCACCAGTCTTGTCTATTCAAAATTAAATGTCATTCCATTCCTTATTTTTAACCAGCTCTACCAGCCTATGTCATGTAATATGGATACCTATGGCACAGTAAGACAATAAAAAGATAATAAACAATTCACTATTACTGATTATTAGGATGAGATGTCCCACTCCTTGAAATATGTAGATTATTATGACTCTTCAAAGACTCGCGTAAGATGAAATTTCTAATTAAATTGCAGATTCCTTATCCATTAACAAGAGTCATTTCTTACATGTAAGCTCAAAATTGAATCATAGTTAATCTGCTCTTTCTTTGTTTTTCACTTCTATGGGCACAAGGTAGACCTTTGATATCCCTCCTTTCCTCATTGTTAAAGAGATGCACCAGCTTTCCAACAATTCTATGCTGTTCATCATATTTAATCTGCCTTCTCATCTTTTCCAACAAATTAAATCTATGAGCAAAACATGACCTGCCCATCACTTGTTTTCTTATAATATAAAGAGGAGTGCCCCTCTGGTCATTCTATGCACGCAAGCATTAGACAAATCTCTAGAAGACAAGAAAACAGCTGCAGCACGTAAATAAATAAGGCTGCAAAGAGGGAAAGCACCAAACATCTAAAAGCATTATGTAGTTATGTCTTCTACACTATTTTTGTTCTCCAAAAGTGCTGCACCTCAGTCGCAAATCACAATCTTGATGCCCAAAAATAGATCTTGACCGATATTACTTATCATAATAAATAGCTCATTCGCTCCAGCAGCTCTTTTGGCCCAGAAAAAATGAATATGTAAATCTATCATTTTGAACCTGCTTTAATTCACTTCAAGGCACTAGAATATAATTGAAATTATACAAGTTCAATGCCTCTATGCGACTTGGCCATGTCAATTCTGTCTCTTCCATAGAGTAAATTGATTCTCAACATAAAATTCAGCTGCTTTCTAATTCTCCAATAACCAAAGAAACACAAGCTAAAAACTTGAGAGGTAGACAAACAATCACACATTAGCTTCAGAAAAATAAGGCAGTCCTATCATTCACAATAAGTGGCAGATATCCTATAAGCTAATTGAACAAAATAAAATTAAAAAAAAAAAAAAAAAGACTACAACACTAGTTGGAATTGCCATGTTGGAGAACATATCCTCCCCCCAAAATACACAACACTCGATGTTCTAAAAGATTCTGCCCTTGTCTGCAAACGAACTTGACACCGGAGGATTATTGGGATACTTCTTTCTTATAGTAGTGTTGTTTATCAGATGAAATTATAATCACTTTAATATTATGCTCTCATGAAGTTGACCGAACTGCTATCAGCAGGCTGAAGGATAGTTTCCATCATTTTTTTTATTCATTATAAATGAGCACAGTTATTATCTTTCTCAAGTGGAGAATTGTATAACATGAGATTTGAGAACCGCAACTACAGCTGATCTATAGCTAAAAGCCCAACAAGACCCTGCGAAGGAAACCAAATGAAGCACAGTAACCTTTATCCAAATGATAAAATAAATATTATCACCACCCAAGTTGGCAACTGCAATTTTACCCTCAATAATCATTATCGTGCAGGCATACCCAAATTGAGGGAAACTTGTACCTCAAAATCATGAAATTCCACTAATTTCAAGCTTGTTGTACACAAAAATTCCCTTATTTTACTTCCACTAAAATTTTGGCACAAGACAAGAAGAATAAGTTATAACACCACCAATTATAGTGATTTCATGAAGATCAAGAATTCAAAACAATCGCCATTTTTATTCCAAATGTCTTACAATTCAATATAATCAGCAATTGAGAACATAAACAGCTACACAGTGTAAACTGGGTTCACCTCTAGAATGTTAGCACAAACAGCGGCAGCAATTGCCTTCGCGGCATAAAGATTCTCGCCTGCAATTATGGTCAAGTTGGTAATTATCGGTTTAGAATTGAATGTCAGCTCAGCAAGTGCGGTTTTGTACTGATTGACAAGCTCTTGGTGGAGCGGTTGGGGCTGGTATCCACCGCGACCAGGGTCACTGCCTTGGGAATCTCTGTCATTTGTCCTGAACGTTGAAGGGGCCAATGAATTGACTCCAGAAGCCACTTGTCGCTGAGGAAAAGATCGAAGACTGGAATTTGAGCCACGCTCGAGCTCGTCGGTCAGTCGGGGTTTCTTGGTACCAGGCTCTCTCGATCTATCAAACGGTCTACGCGAGCTATCCATGTCCATCACCAGATAACAAATCTAAACCCTAATACTAACCCTAGTACAATGCCAATACTATGGCTAATTTAGATAATATAAACAAACAAATGGCATCGAAACATTACTACTCACGTCAATATTTTTGATAGAATCGATTAATAATAAAGGAAACAGTTTAAATAAACTCTGTTTTCAAATTGTACTATAAGAATTAAATTGAGATAAAAACCCTAATCCCGATATACAATAATCATCAGAAAACATGAGGCAAAAGAGGACTGAATACAGGGCCTTGAATCATGATTCTGGGGTTACATGTAATGCGAGGACGAATCCCTAGGGATCGAGGGCGCCAACGCTGTAGTGTAATGTAGTGGAGCTCGCTCGCTTCAGAAAACGAGCATTCGATGCAGGAATATATAATACATAATATTTATTTTTTTGCCGTCCCAGGTTAAATCGAGTTTGGAGTCTGTTCTGTATATGTCAACAGTGCGTATTTATTTGGATAAAGTTTTAGAAAATGGATTATCAAAAAAATAGATTTTTAGACAGTTTATAGAAAATAATTTTTAGAAAATAGTTTATAGAAAAAAAGTGATTTTAGATAAATGAGTGTTTAGATATTTGTTATAAAAAAAATTTTATAATTGAAAAATTACTAAAAAAGATATGTATGAGAGATGAGAGAGGGTAAAAAAGATAAATGAGATAAGAGAGATGAGAGAGGGTGGAGAAGATAGAGGAGAGATGAGAGAGACTAAAAAATATAGGGGAGAAAAGAGATATTAGGGCTGAGCAAAATGCCCACCGCTCGATGTATCTGCCCGGGCCCGGCTTACATTTGCCAGATTTGGGCTCGCCCAAATTAAGCCTGTAACGAGCAGGCTTAAATGGGCGGGTTATATGCATTAAACAGGCGGGTTACGGGCACACCATCGGGTTGCCCATGCCCGCCTGTTGTGTATATATATATTTTTAATAATTTTTTAATTTAATATTTATTTAATAAATTTTTTATTAAATAAATTATAATATTAAGTTGTGAAATTTTAAATTGCAAATATTATAATATTGATCCACTATTTTTAGAAAAGACGGAGTTTTGTTCGGTTAAAATTTTATGGGTTTGTAAAGTTTTTAAAATAATAATATTAAATTTAGAATATTTGAATGAATATTTTGTAGGGTTGTGATTTTAGGATGAATAATCATATCATATGTATACTATTATTGTCTTATTATTATTGTATACTATGTTATTTATAAGCATTGATTGTTATTATAACTTTAAAAGGGTTTAAAATAATTTTTTTCCTCTTTAACAAACGGGCTACCCATGCAAGTTTAGCCTAAACGGGTTCAGCCCAGCCCGTTTAATACGGGCTGGGGCATGGGCATGGGCGCCCGTAAAAAATAAAAGGGCAGGGCACAGGCTGGCCATTGGGCCAACTCACCCCGCCCGTTGCTCAGGGTTAGGAGATATAGTGAAAAAGATAGATGAGATAGCGTGAAAAAGATAGAGGAGAGAGGGTATAAGAAAAAAGTAAAAATAAAATAGTAATTCAGTAGTTGAAAAGAGTTTTTATTATTCTAAAAGCTACTCTGACAAGTTTATCTGAAACTATGGTTTTAAACTATATTTTGATCTAGAAGTTCGTTTGAACAAATATGATTGTTTATTTTAAAATTTCTTCAAATTGATATTTAGGCTAAAAGCCCTTCTAAAATTATGATTTTACCTATTTCCAAACATACCCTTAATGTAAACAGTATAATTAAATAGTTGAGATTCTTACTTATGCGGAGCTATATACATGTTTGGTAAGAAGATGAGGAAAATCCCTTTAGAAAAACTTAAAAAAAAAACATATTGAATAATTTTATTGAATTTTGAAATTGAAAAAATTGATATATAATATTGTCACATCCCACCTACAGGGAAGTAAAAGGTTTGAGAAAAAATAACACTGCTCTCCCGGACCAATATAGGGTATGTTTGGAACGTATCCAAACCTTAATTTTATAAATTTTTTTGGGTAAAATTTTAGTTTAAAAAAAATTTAAAACAAACAATCATATTTATCCATAAGTGTTTTTGAGTAAAACTATAGTTTAAAACTGTTGTTTTGAATAAGCTATTAAAAATAACTTTTTCAACAGTAAAAGAGCTTATGGACTATCCAATTACTATCTTACCTCTACTTTTTCTTACACCCTCTCTCCTCTCTCCTCTCTCCTACTTTTTCTTATACCCTCTCTCCTCTCTCTTATTTTTTCTTACACCCTCTATCCTTTCTACTCTCTACCCTCTCTCCTCTCTCTTCTTTTTTCTCTACCTCTCTCCTCTCTCTTACTTTAAATCAAATCATACCCTTTTTGGTAATTTACCAATATAAAAATTCATTCTAAAAATAACTATCCAAACACTTATTTATTCAAAACCAATTTTTTTCCATAAACTCTTCTCTAAAAACCCTTTTTCATAAACTGTCTATAAGCCTTTTTTTTTATAAATCTTTTTTTTAAATTATATCCAAATATGCCCATACTTCGAAACCCAGTATTCTCCTGTTACTTTTTCCTCTTATTTTTTTTTAATGACCAAAATAATGTTTTTCCTGATAAAAAAATCAGGCAAATTGAATGCTTACAAAAATAAGACATGCCTCATTCATTTTGATTTTTTTAGTTATCTACCCAATTTATTAGAGTTTTATTTTGACTATATTTAAATCTGACTCGTATCACATACCTGACTATAATGAGTGAGTCTCTTAACAAAAATTTTGATTTAAACGAGCAATTCAGCTATTCTCTTAATCAACTTCGGCAACATGGTGAGTCCAGTAGAACCAGTAATTTTTGGATGTACTCGTAATGTTTTAAAAAATTCATATTTAATACTATAATAAGTTTAAATATATATATACACACACATCAAAACACTTAATAAATATTGATATTATATCTATGGCTAACTTATGCTTAATCATCTTAAAATTTGATTTGTGCTCTATTTGATATTTCAAAATTTATAATAAACCCTCTAAATTTGCATATTTATTATACAAATGATTCCTTATGATCAATTTGTTCATTATTTTACTAAAATAATATAATAATATAATTGGGATTTTATTTAGGATAAAATTTAAGTCCATTTGTTTAACAATACTAATAAATAAAAATTATAGCAGTTGAAAATTGTTCATAATTATATAAAGCAAATTGGATGTCTTGATTGTTGGAAAAAGAAGATATTTAAGACATGTTTGGATTAATTTTTGGAGAATAGATTATATGAATAATAGATTTTAGAGAATAGATTATGGGAATAATATATTTTAAAAATATAGATATTTGAATGATTAGTAGCAGAATCATTTTTTTATATTGTTAAATTACTAAAAAGAGTATGATTTGATTAAAAGTAAGAAATATGAGAGAGGGTAGAGAAGAAAGAGAAGAGATAATATAGTGTAGAGAAGATAAAGGAGATAGGAGATAGGGTGGAGAAGAGAGATAAGAAAAGAGAGAGGAGAGAGGGTAGAAAAGAGAGATGAGAGATGCTGAAAAAAAAAGTAAAAGTAAGATAATAATTGGATAGTTTATAAATTCTTTTACTGTTCTAAAAATTAGTTTCAGTAACTTATTTAAAATTATTATTTTAAATTATAATTTTATTTAAAATTATTTATAAATAAATATGACTATTTGATTAATTTTTTTTTAAATTAAGATTTTGTCCAAATAGATTTTTCAAACTATGTTCCAAACACACAATAAAAGGGGGCGAAAAACCCTAGCTGAGCCTTTGCCCTTGGCGCCCACCTCCGTTGGAAGTAGATACTTGTACAAACGCTGTCTCCAATCCGACCTTGGACGGAGTAGAAAATGGTGGAAATTAAAACGGCCAAGACTCGCAAGGGTAAACGGGAGCTTGAGAAACGTGCTCCCAAACTCGTGAGTAGTTCATCGCTTCCTCTTTCTCTCCTGGCTAATTTGATTCTTGCCGTGAAAATTTTACCTGTTCTCTTTTGCTCAAGGTATGCGTTCGATTATAACGAAATTTGGTGGCGTGTGTTATTACTGGTTGTGCTTTGCAGGTCGAATCGGGGAAGAAGACACTTATATTGCACGGGACGAAGACGAGCGGCGTATTAAATGCCGTGCTTTCAGAGATCTATCACCTTAAGAAGGAAAGTGCGGTAAAATATAGCCGTAAGAACGACAACATCAAGCCATTCGAAAGCGGTGGCGAGACTTCTTTGGAATACTTTTCACTTAAGACGGATTGTAGCATTTTCGTGGTGTGCATATAACCCTCCTCTTCTTACCGTGTTCAGTTATTTATTTTTCCATTGTTCATTTATCCTGTTATTGTTTGTGTTCAAAAGAACACTGTTTGAGCCAGGTAGAAGCACTTTCTGAGTTCTGACTGACAGTACCATTTCTTGTGGTTTTCTGTCGTTATTACAACAAAAGCGCTAATAAACGAAACTATCGAGTCACTTCTGACAAGGAAAAGAAAATAGATCTGGCATTGAACTGTGTTTTTTTTTACTCCTTATATGTTTCATTACGATGCTTGATTCTACCACGTTACTCTGCAAACTTATTTTTTCCCTAGTAATTTCTTTCTTTGGGTATGGTCACGGTTTTCTTTCCTGTAAAATAGCAAGCAGAGTAGTTTCTTAATGGTTGATTGTATTTGTAGTATGGATCTCACTCCAAGAAGCGACCAAATAACCTTATTATAGGGAGAACTTACGATCACCATATCTATGATCTAGTAGAAGTTGGGGTTGAAAATTTTAAATCCATGGAATCATACTCTTATGATAAGAAGCTAGCACCCAGAGAAGGGTCAAAGCCTTTCATTACTTTCATTGGAGAAGGATTCGAGAATGTAGAAGATCTTAAACATTTGAAGGAAGTCTTGCTTGATCTTTTTCGTGGAGAGGTTAGTCTCTGCTTTACTTACTTTACAGTTATACTTTTTTTCAAATGGATTGATATTAAAGAAATGACGATCCTGATGTTTCTAGGTTGTGGAGAATATAAATCTTGCTGGATTGGACCGTGCATATGTATTTACTGCCCTGTCTTCAAACAGGGTATTACTTACACACTGTGCATTGAGGCTGAAAAAGTCAGGCAGCATTGTGCCGAGAATGGAATTAGTAGAAGTTGGCCCTACCATGGATTTTGTTGTTCGTCGGCATCGTCCTCCAAATGAAAGTTTGAGGAAGGAAGCCATGAAAACTACAAGGGAGAAACCAAAGAAAAAGGTGGGCTAGATAACCTGATTCTCTCTCATTTTAATTAATTAATATGAAGTTTTATTTACAATTCTATGTGCATATTCCGTTGCTTACAGGAGAAAAACGTTAAGAAGGACACAATAGAGGGCAAGGTTGGAAATATATACATTCCTGATCAGAAGGTAAGAATAATTTTCTGCTTATGTTTTGTTCATTACATTGACTGTGACTTATCGCCATTACTCCATTATTAAACTTCATGTCTTGCGTGTTACCCCAAAACAAGCTACATATTTTGCGTTATTTATTTGTATTTTTGCGGGGGGTCAATTTTTTCCACTCGTATTTTCTACTTGGCTGTTTGGTACCATTTGGGATTGACAAATGGTTTTTGGTTGGGGCATAGAACAACATTCTTTCCTACCATTGGAAGCTGATTTTTATATATGTTACTTGTTTACTCCTTGAAGAAAAGGATCATCCATTCTCATAATTTACTTTTGTTTAGATTGGAGAAATGGCTTTACCAAATAAAGCAAAAGGAGTGAAGAGGGAACGCCGAGAAGCCAAGTTGAAAAATGCGAGTGGGGAACATGAACATGCATCGAAAAGGAAGAAGGAGGATCTTTAAATTTTAAGTTACTTTAATGGAGGTGCTGTAAGTTGCATTTTCTTTTTTCTGGCATTGTGGTTTATCCTCTACTCTGCCAACAGTTTTGCTGTAGTGTACAAGTGATTGACTCAAATCAGTTTCTGAACAATATAAGCAAACGGAGGTAACATGAATTTGTTGAGCATTCAGCAGTTGGCGAGTCTACCCAGAGATCTTCGGCAGGAGTTTTGGCCTTTTCTGACTCTTCCGATTCTTGGTGGCGCAGAGTTCCTATTTGCACGTAAAGTTGCAAACTTTTTCCCTTCAATCACACTGGTTTTATACATCTGATTGTATCTTCGAAGAGGAGAATGAGCTCATTACAGAGTATTTCGTGGTGTACGGCGGCTATGGTTCAACTTTCAAGTTGCTCGATCGAATTCTCTAGCTTTTCTTGGACTCGGCGTCTGTGTTTCTCTGTTGAGTACTTAGTTTCCCCTCCTATAAACCATCTTAAACTCGGATAAAATTAGTTAAAGGCGGATATGGATTTTGTCTATGTTGGGAGGTCAACTATCTTTTTTTTTTTTTTTTATATCCACTCGGTTCACTAGAGTTTCGTCTTGACTATATCTAGATTTGATTTGTGTTGCGTATTTAGTTATGGTATGTGAGTCTTTTAATGAATTTTTTTTTGTATATACTAAGGCTTGAATTTAAGATCTTATTTAAGAGATACTAAGTTGTTTATTAATCAGATTAACTTCTATCGGGGGGAGGTCAACTACTTAAATCACTTTTCGCTTCTAAAAACCAACAATGACAATAGTCCGATAAGTTTTTAGAAAAAAATTTAGAAAAAAAAATTGATAATGTTTAGAAAAAAGATTTAAAAAAAAAAGTCTATGGACAGTGAAAGAGAAGCTGAAGATATAGAGTTTGTGTTGACAAAGAAAGAAAAAAATAATAGTTAGATAATCTATAATTTATTTAAAAAAAAATAAATTAAAATTTATGCCAAAAGCGGTTTTAAAATCTTAGATCAAACCAAACGCACCCACATATGAGAAAAAATTGAGGTTCACATTCTATTTTATGCTCATATTTTCTATGCAAATTATCTCGATTGCAGATCCCCATGATATAGACATGTCCCAATACTGCTAAAAATCTGAACACATACTTTAAACCCAAGTTATGATATTGGATAATCTACGGTGGAACATCCCAGATGTGTAAAACTCTCTGAGCGTATCATCTCTTTTGGATTAAAAAACATTCATAATATTAGCAATACAATACGGATTACAATTATAACACATTCACAAGGAGAATCCTTGAGAGAGAAACTTCCCAATCATGAATATTGACTCCTAAAAAGTCATCAATGAAAATTTCAAGAGAAAAGAAAAAATTCCCCCAATGAAGAAAGTGACTATAATCAATGGACAAAGCCACGGAGATCACAGAAACAAAAGATGGAGGAGGAGAGGACATGCCCAAGTAAGAACTGACCGCAGCATCGCTTGCGTATCATACTGCATAATAGGTGACAGTTAATTTTCTAAACACAAGGCCCCAATGAAGGCTCGCTAAACTCTGGAAGCTGCCGTCTTCACAGCACATAACAGTGCCACTGGATGTGCCATTGCCGTCATTTGGTTGGGAGCTTCGTTAAGCATTGAATTCTAATAGCATTCATTAGTTAGGGCAGGAATAGGATACTCTTGCCATCGGATTGGAGCATCCTAAGTGGTGATTTCATAAAACTCATGACTAATGAATTCAAATGCATCATAAAAGAAGGCATTGGATGATGGCACTACAGAGAGGAACACCCTTTATTTGAAAACAAGGAATAATAATAGAAACTCTCTATCTCTCACTCACACACACACACACACACACACACACACACAGAGCTTCATATTAACAAGTGGAGAAAATTTTCTCTAGCGGGTAACAGAACCAAAAGCATACAACTCAGACATGACATCTTATCACAGATACAGACAACTCATCCGACTGAAACATGCCTCACATTAAACTATAAGGAAGCATCAATTACTCGGCCCTTCGCCAAAGATGCTTACTATTCAGCATGGCTAAAGCTTTCCATTGATTAGTTCATGCCATATGTCAGATAAAGAGAATAAATGAAAATAAGATCATTATAGTATGAAAGAAACGTGCCATATGTCAGATAAAGAGAATAAATGAAAATAAGATCATTATAGCATGAAAGAAACGAAGGCCATTAATCTCGTAAATTGAATAAACAGGCATGCAACAAGCAAGGGAGAAAATAGCAAGAAATTAACCGGGTCTTCATTTGAATGGCATACCATTTCAGGATTTCCCCTTTTCTTTTGGTATCAAAATAGGCGGTGCAAAAAACAAGCCAATCAAAACTCAAAAGAAGAGGCTTTCTAATACTTGAGTTGCATACCTGCACTTCTTCGCTTAAATCATCCATCAAGGGAGAAAATAATTCATACCCATAGTAAAAATAAATGAATAAATAAATATGGAAATTAAGAATTAGAACGGGTGGATCAAGCAATATTTGAAAATCAAATAGTTCATATATAAGAATCCTATGGCCTATAGCATATTAAAGATCCAAGGGCAACAAGCGCAGAAGCAAAGCCCTATGGATCGACATTCTTAAATCTAAACATCTTTTGGGCGGTCAGCCTGACCTTCTGTTTCATTTGGAGTGAACTCATCAGTTGGCCAGTTATCGTCATCGAGACCTGAATTTCCTGTTTCTTGCATATAGCTTATATCCCAGAGGTCTGACATGCCACCTGTCACTCCAAATTCTGGCACTCCATAATTGATTGGAATTGGATTGTCCCACAGCTCATCCACAGAGCTATAAGTAGCACAGCTAACATTAAAGCCCGGGTTCCATACATCTTGTTTAATAACGCTTTCAGTTTCAGGCGGGTAAAACATTGAAACACTGTTCTCCCTGGTCATATTCTCTGGGATAACTTCTTGATCTGGTCTCATGACGTTTTTCCCTTTCCAAAGAGGATCTTCAAGCCCTAAGCTTGACGATCCTTCTCCCATGATCTCTGGAGTAGTCGTTATTTCACTAGCTGCAGCCAATTCATCTGATACAGTAACATCAGCTTGCACATACAGATTTTCTGCTACTGAACCAAGTTCTCTTGCCCAATCCTGTGAAGGGTGCTCAGGAGACTGTTTAGTAGAAATTGGATTTAGTACTGCTGTTTCTGAAGGGATGGTAATGTCTCTCCAATCAGGTTGGTATTTTACAATCTGCCCTTCATTCAAAGAGTCTGATGTTCCTGTTTCGTGTTGGTGCTGCTTGACAAACTTCCTTCTCACTCTTGGAGAATCTATACCTGTGGGTTCCTTCCGTTGCCTCAGGCGGGCTAAAAATGCTGGATTTTGAAATAACTTTGCCAAGAAAGAAACCATTTGTTTCTGTCTCTGCTCTGCAGACTCAAGCTTCTGGTTCACTTGTCCCGCTTGATGAACTGTCCTTCTCTGTTGTTGCTGCAAATCAACCAAATCTTGGACTAATATACTTCTCTCCTTTCTCAGTCTTTCTATCTCGACCTCAACTCCAGACTTTCCTGCTTTAGTGGATGGCACAACATTACCAGCATGCTGGGATTGCAGTGATCTGCGCCTTTGTATGTTCTTCAATAGATGTCTCTTCCCTCGCCTGAAACCTTCATTCGCAAACTCCCACTTATCAGGGTCAATCTTGCGGAACCCCTGGATAAAAATGCCAAAGAGACTTGAAAAATGAATAGAGTAGAAGCAGAAGTGATCTCAAAGCAAGGAAGGGAGAGGAAAATGAAACAAATAATAAGCAAAGTATATGATAGAAAAATGTTTGGTCACCAAACTATACGCCATCATGAGAAGATGGTGCTGTATTCTGAGTATGCAATCTGTGAGCAATACCAAGCTTACGCAGACAGAAGGAAATTATCAAGATGATAGCATTCAGCAATAATCAAATTGTAACAAAATTGCAAATTCCCCACCGAAACCTGGGATACAAATTGCTGAAGATAACATCCTCACAACAGAAGAAACTCAGCAGGCCAAATATTCCGTCAGTCGCCAACCTCTCAATCCTAGCTACAACGGAATTAAGAAAACATCTGAACCAAGCTTTAATTATTCAGTCCCATTCGTAATAAAGATTTTACCCTCATGACTGGTACGAATTTACAAGTCCGCTTTTATCATATGACACATAAAATAGACCAATCAAGAAATAGAGAGGAAAAAAATTCGTCTCACTCTAGCTGCAAAAACACAGATATCAAGAACACATCCAACCATTCCAAGGCCAAATTGATCGACAAAGATCATTCAGAGAAGATTCTAAGCAAATAAGGATAACAAGGATACACAAGCAAAATGCCCCCAAATTGTTACATTCCAGTTGATACAATATACTCTTCATATATACATGGTCGGTTCAATTACCAATCCTAGTTACAAAAAAACATCAAACATTGTGAAGAACCATTACAACAAATACAAGGAAAGGGAGAAAAATACAACACAAATTAATAAAAAAAAACGGCAAACATTATTTACATACAGATCACAGCAGCCTTTCCAGGCTGTGTTAAAGCAATACCTACATAAGTATTTAGCTGGCGGATAAAACTGGAGAAATTGTTATGCTTGAAATTCCTTGGCAAGACGATCCTTGCAAATTCCACAGCGTCCCATACCACGAAACTAGCACCGGCCGAGCCCCATGATATGATAGGATCCAGAGATGGATCATCCACCAGATCGTAAGTTTTCCAAAGAAATGGCGGAATCGGATTCTCCTGTAAACAATCAAGCGGCTGTGGCACATCAACGTCCTCCAACTCACCGCTTATTTCTATTAACCCGGCCTTCTCCTTAATAGTTGCTGGTAACAAAGGAGCTCTCTCATCACTAACAAGAGCAGGAGGAGGAGGCGAAGCCAGAGATGTCGGGCTCATGGTTGAGAATGCTCTAAACTCCATTGAAGAATCACACAGAGACGAAGGAGGATAGCCAGAAAGGCCAATGTCCGCCATTGAAAGACTCGCTGAGGCATCTCCGAATGCTGCAGAACTCAACTCCATGGGAGAGAATCCATATGTTTCCTGCTCCAAATGACTCGAACAATACGTATCAGCCGGAGCTTTAACCTTCGACCTCTTCGGAGAATTTGGTTTTCCTTCGTCGTTCGGATTCATGTTGATCGCGGGGACCAAACAGTGTACTGGTTCACAGGAAGCAAAAACGATAAAAGAATGATAAGCCCTGGTCGGCAGCGTAAACGATTTGCCCAGGTTTTTATAAGTTTGGGACGGTAACAGTAATAATAGCATGTGTCACCGACAAGGTGTTCGAGAAAAATCTTAAAAGGGTAGCAGAAAGGCGGTGGAGGGTCTTCGTCGACTCCTCTTCTTGTAGCTATAGTAGTATAGTAAGAGTCCATTGGATATTGGATTAGAGGGTGGGGTTCGCCTGGGTTCCATCTCATACCCAAAGCGCCGACCTTTGAGGTGGTTTCCTCGCAGTCCCGTTCGTTTTCTTGGTTTCTTAGCGTTGAACGTGTTTTCCCCCCTTTGAATTTCCTTATTTTTTTTTCTCGGTTTTCTTGGCGGAGGATGAAGGCCTTTGACACAGTTACAGTAACAGGAGTGTTCGCGGATGTTGTGAACGGGACAGCGGGGCCCACATATATGGTAGATATTTATGTCGCATGTCCGGGCTCGGTCAGATATTATGAGAGTTGTTGTTATTCATGCCTTGGAGGCGAAGCTAAGTCTAGTGACCAATCACAGAGCACCAAAACTTTGTTTTGGATTGTAATTTATGGGACTTCGGATTTCCTGTGGCCCACTCAATGTCCCAAGATTTCACCTCCCTACTTACTCAGCCAATGGCATCAAATATTCGGTGGCACGATTGAAAATGATAATAATAATAATAAGGTTTATTGTCCAAAAAACAGTATTTGGCGAAGTGCCGTTGGAATTCTTAATTTTATAAAGCATTTTTAATCTTTTTAAAAACAGTGCAAATTTTCTTAATTCATTAACTATGTATGACGTCTGAGGAGTTGCGGGGCGTGCGTGTTATGCCATATTTAAACGAGATAGAGAAAAAATCCATAAATTTTATCTGAAGTGCTCAATTAATATGTATTGCTGTTTAACCAATCTTCTGAAGACAATTGGCAATGCCATTAGGCACAGAGAAAACAAAAGGAAGAGGCGAATCAGTCTACCTCCCTTATTAGTTGTTGTGAAGTGAATGCTTTAGCTAGTGACGGTAAGGCTAATAAAAATGTGACGCTGAAAGAAAGAAAGAAAACAAATAGATGCCCGGATGTTTACTGTTTAATGTCATCCATGAAAGGGAATTGCAAAGACTTGTGAGATGGGGAGGGACCATTTTTAATTTTTAACGAGATGGGTTGCAATCATAGCTATAGAAGGGTTTTAAAGATAACAATAAGCATACATATCATCTGAGATCAAACCCTAACTAAATACTTAAAAAGTTCAACTACATGTCAGTTATGTTAGGTCTCATAATTTTGTTGCTAACTACTTGCCTCTTATCTTACGTTCATTTTGTCATGAAACACTTACCAAACAATTTATATTTGTCTTCTTCCTTCGCCTTGCCCCCTCCAAACTCGCAATATGCTTTGAAGGAACATACAAAGCATGCATAATTAACCAATACCACAATTATACGAGAGACTGGGTATATATATTAAGATAACAAACCTTTTTTTTTTATAAGAAATTTTTAAAAAAAGGTTGAGCTCACATACGATCTAAAAGCAGGGTGAAATCTTCATTTTTTTAGACGATATTAATATCGGATAGGGCGAAATCGTCTATTACTCTCAGGCGTAAATCTGAACACCTAAGAGTTAAAATACTTCCTTAAGTACAGTGACTTGGGACTACAACAAAGTAATATTTTACAAAAATTGAATACACTTTAAATGATCGTATATCTCACCTTTTTACCAGTTAAATTTACGGACGATAGGTTAAGACAACAAATCTAATTCTTCTATTCGAACATGATAATCATTCAAATTGGCCCGGTCTTGTTTACATTTTTCAAATCCAAATTGGCGGGGCACCGTTTGAAGTGAGCAGGCTAGCTAGCCTCTTATATAAAATTGACGCAAATGTGTATAAATAAATTTTCAAATACACAAATGCTGGACGGTCCTCCATTTTTTGTAGTACAACAAATTTTATAAAAGAGTTGAGCTCATCCAAAATTTATAGGCAAGATAAAATTTTATTTTTTTTTAAACAATATTAATATTGAGTGCGGTGAGCTTCATTACTTATTAATGCTGAATGCCTAATCTTTTTTGGTATAAAATTGCCCATTTATTTTTTTTATTTTTTTTTGTACAAAAAATGCTCATTTATGAAAAGCTGAGAACAACTCTGACAAACGTTTATTGGATGGGCTTTTGTACCGGGCAAACCGTTTGCCAAAACGAACGTAAACTGAAACAAACAGCACTTACAACTAACAGAGTTAATCTAAATAATAAATAATTTAGCATCGTTTAAATAAAATTTTGAGTTCGAGTCTTAACGTATATAAAAAATTCTCGTTAAAAAACTCACTTACTATAGCCAAATATACAACGCGGGTAAAATCTAAATATAATTGGGAACCTGATAGGCAACCAAAAAAACAAACAACACTTACAATTAAAGTTGTACCACCTATTGCTCATGGATTCAACTGACGAAGGGGTAAAATACGCGACTATTTAGAGCGTATTCGATCCTTGAAGAATATCACTTTATTATGGTTTCAGTCATAACACTTAGAGAGACATCCTCATTCTTAGGTGTCTAGATTTATGCCTGAGAGTAATAGACGGCTCATCCTATTTAACATTAGTATTGTCTAAGAGGAAGAGAGATTTCGTCCTACTTTTAGATTGTGGCGAGGTTAACCTTTTTTTTAAAATTTTTATATTAGATAAAAAACGAGCCGTGCTAACAATCGAACTTATTTGGTAGCGCGGAGAAATGTAATAGGAGGTAGGTAAAATTCTCAGGTCGCGGGTTTGTCATTATTTTTTGAAAAATGACTTATTTTTAGCCCCAGACTAGTTCTTCCTAATATTTTTCTTTTTTTTTAGTGGAGAGAATGATATCATTGCTAAAAGACAATCACGGAGGGTTGCTGACGGACAAAGTACACAGGACCAGGCTGCCCCTATATTTCTCCTTTCAGAGGTCATCTACACCCTACAAATCATCTCACGGTCAATGACTCAATCTTCAATTAAATCAAAATAAAACTCTAACATGATTTTTTCCCATACATAGTCGCAAACTCAACTTGATCAGGACGTCTTAATTCCCCTATTACCCAACCCAATTACCATTAATTCAACATATATTACTTAAACCATTTAATCATTCAAGTCTATTCAATTCTTAAAAAGAAAAATGCCTCATTTTGTTATGAAGTCAACATTCTAGCAACATAGACATCTGAAATTGATTCATCCTACCACCGGTAATTAAGACTGCATATGGATAACGTGGTGATTATTTAGAGCGTATTCAATCTTTAGGGAGTACTATTTTATTATGATTATAGTCACGACACTTGAAGAGGTATCCTAACTCCTAAGTACTTAGATTTACGTCTCAAAATAATAGACAGCTCGTCTTGCCCGACATTAGTATCGCCTAAGAGGAAAGGAGACTTCGCCCTACCCTTAGATCGTGGGTGAACTCAACCCCTTTCTAAAAATTTTTGTAAAAAAAAAATGCTTCCCTAGAAATTGTTTTCAATTTGTCAGAAGTTTACTTTCTAAACTGAAGTTTGGTAAAATCTAATTTCTGTAATAAGATTTATTTATGGACACATTTCAAAAAAATAATTTGATAAACTGAAAAATTGTTTAGATGATACATAATGAAAAGTACTTTTAAATGCATAATTACTAAAAAATATGGGCTTCATGATATGTAATTGTTGTCAAGTAAAACTTGATTTGTCGAAAAAATATATAGATAAAATTAAATTGTACATGTTGAAGAATAAAAATAAAAAATACAAATAACACAGTTTGATGCGTTGTTAAATTTCAAAGGCACGTTTGCAAATGCAAAAAGAAGCCTGTGTTACGTTCTCTGAATGGGCTTTCAAATGTATTGTTTATGTTTGGCAAAATTTGGGGGGGAAAAGAACCAAACAAGCATGTCCCACGTCAAGAGTAAGAAGCCACAAAGTTGGCTGCTAATACCATACTATTTCTTTGGGTGTTAGTTCAGTTCCCACAGCAAGGGGTTGACAGTCATCGGGTACTCACTTCATTGACTGCCTTCAACCGTGATCAGAGCCAATGCCCAACAAACAATGTCCAAAAATGCAAGCAACGCTGCTTATCATTAACTGAATCTAATTACAATGGAGAATTTACATGCAAAATCGAGGATAAAAGAATTATACAACATTTCTTCATGAAATTACAGTATCACCTGATCAAACAATATTTTGTTGGAATAAAGATGGATGACCGCCTTCCGTTGCATATCAGATTTCTTAATTCCAATTAGGACACATTTACAATTGTCTCTGCAACCAAGCAAACAAGAACAAGCATTAGTCTATATCCTTCTCTACTTTTTTCTTTTCCCACCTTCTTCATTTACATAAAAACCAAGATCGGGTCAAAAGAACCAGGACAAGCAAAATATTTAAAGCCAAAGGAATCCAGAAATTTGACAAAAAACCCCCAAACTCGGAAAAAACCGATTAGTTCTAGCTAGATTTGAACATAGCTTGCTTGCCTTCGTAAAAAAAATTTGATATACATTCCCCCATACAAACAAGACAGTACCCAGAAGAAGCGAAGAACCATGTCTAAGCCACATCTAGTGCCATACAAGGCCAATACAGATTTTGGTACGCACCTGGAACTCCTAAAAAGTAAAACAGCATAGTCTTGTTAGACATCGAATCTAATAAAGTTCCGTAGTATGTGCATGAATATCAACTCTAGATTCCAGCCATTCAGGAAAGTAATGGTGGACGACCAGGTTCAGGTGCAGGGGGTTTGATCAATGATCTCAAAGAATCCATGATACTTTCAAACGAAGGACGTTTCCAGGGCTCACTGCAGTAAATCGTTCGTATCAATAAAATTCATGATGGTATATTAAAGCAGAATATCAGTAAATGTATATGAACTCACTTGGCCCAGCAAGCGTCAATTATTGCAGCTACTTGAGGATTCAAATCTCGTGGGATCTCAGGCCTTTTTCCCTTGAAACCAACAGCTGCCACAACCTACAAGACATATGTAGATTTAAGCACTACAAATTCCTCTGCGTCTAACACATTAAAATACTCCACCTAAATGAAAATGATATGCATGCAAGTCAAGTCAAAGCATCCATATATGCCAATGATCAAGCATCATACAAGACGGCACATTAAAACCAATAATCAAGTGCACCACAAAGGCATCTTAAACAGTATAGCTTCCGCCCTTAGCTGCCTTAATACACAATTCAACCAAAATGCACGTTAGCAACCATTTTGGAATTCCTATCACCAACACCACCCCATTGGTCATTGAACCCTATTTTCCTACAAACATCAGATCTTAGGTAATTTCACGTATTAAGAAGGGATACAACTGACCTGTGCTGGATTCAAATTACTCCAGGGCTGTTGCAATGTTGCAAGCTCCCACAAGATTACACCAAAGCTATAAACATCTGACTTCTCATTTGATGGCTCATCACGTAGAACTTCTGGAGCCATCCACTCGGGCTAAGGGATCAAAGGAGAGAAATTGAATGCGTCATACTGAAAATGAACATTGGGAACTTAATATATATGGAAATACATGTAGTCAACAAGGAGGACTTACAGTCCCAGCAGCCGACTTTGAAGAGAGAAATGTATTTGCCTTCAGACGGGAAAGCCCAAAATCACAGACCTTAAGGAAACGAACAAGAAAACATGAGGTCTGTATTATTTTTGAAGGAGTTCCATGTAATTTCAGCAAAAATCATAAGGTCTGTATTATTTTCTCTTGAAAGACTAATCAATGAAATATATTGTTTGCTTAATTGGATTCATCTTTCCATTAAAGGCACCAAGAGTCATCTTATGATCTATTAGGAAAATAAACAAATAAACAAATGTCATTTAACTGTACTGGAACTTTCAAGCTTGGTTAGAGATAAAGAATGAGAATTGGAGATCATATAGATTAGCATCAGTAACATCTCAGGAGAGAATCTGAGAGAGCTGGCAAAAGAAGAACAAAGTGGTTCAATCAAATGGTGGGAGAAGAATGAAGTGAAATTCAGCCAAAAACTTTAGATCAAACTCCTAAGACTAAGTGTGCCTGAGAAATCTTCATTTTTTACCTTAACAGTATATTTCTTGTCAACAAGAAGATTTGGAGACTTCAAATCTCTATGAACAATTGGTGGGTTACGTTTATGAAGATAATTCATTCCCTTTGCCTGCACATGAAACAATAAATTTAACCAGGGAATATAAAGACAACGTTGCTACCCTCAATGACAAAGAAAACCACAAATAAAATAATGTCTATTTCTTCTATGCATACCACATCATAAGCCATACTGAATCTAACCCTTTCACCCAACATCTCTTTGGCACCAGGTTTATGCAACAGTCTGTACAAGCTACCCCTGCATTTAGCTCAATCTCTTAGGCTGGCAGGGGTTGAACATCATAACCATAAAAAGCATTTCATCATTTCTAGTCAAGAGTGAGAGGTAGAGGTGTTGTAAAACCTTGATAAGTATTCTGTGACAATTGATAAGTTTGGAGGCTGGGTGACTGCCCCCATAAATAAAACAATGTTTGGATGCCTCAACCTCTTCATTATTGCAACCTAGCAAATTGAACACACAGTTCACATCAACACCTAATGCAACTGGTATTATTTCACCAGAAAACAAATTAAGAACTTTAGATTACCTCCCTCAGAAATTCCTTGAAACGTTCAGCATGAAAATCTTGTTCCATCAGAATTTTAACAGCAACCTCCTGCAAGACGTAATGTTCTTAAGGTTGTAAGTAAATCAAGCTGAAAATATAAACAAGAATGAATGGATACTTAACAAAGTCATACAATCCACAGGATGAAACAAAGAACCCTGTCAAATGTGGAGTACATAATGAAACAGCAATAACATTCAAATAAATAAAACTGGAGAGATGGAGAAGCTAGAGGTAGAATCTAGCCTTTCCCTCAAACCAAAATTAATCATAAAATTGTAAAAATAAGATTTTTGCAGCATTAAAGTCTCGTTGATTTCCAGTAATTAAAATTAAAATATTGAGAAAGAAGGGCCGGCTTGGCTCAGCCGTAAGCTCGCTTGCCGTGGGGTCTGAGGTCGCGGGTTCGAATCAGCCTCCCTGCAATGCAGAGGTAAGGCTGCCTAGGTTATTCCATTCCCCAGCACCCCCACCAAGTGGGGACTCGAACTGGGTTGGCCCTTTTATAGTTCCACCACAAACACTCCCTCTGATGTACAATAAAATTTTAAAACATCTCACAATAAAAAGGTTGGGTTTCAATTACAATCATCAAGCCAGTGGAAAGAAGATTGGCAAGGGAAAACTGGGAAGCCAGTTGACTGCAGCCAACCTTCAGGCAACAAACAGGTTTCTTTTGTTAATGGGCTCAAATCTGTTATTTACATACGCTTACAGAGTAAATAAAGTTTTGACTGTCTAGCATCTGCAAGACACATAAATTGAGATGATGTAAACTTAACGAATAAGGCGTCATGTAACAAATAATATAGTTTATGGATTTCAGTGTCAATGTAAATAACAAATAAAACAAAAGTTGCTTACCGAGCCATTCCACTCAGCACGATGTACAGTTCCAAAAGAACCTAAAAATGAAGCAAATCCAATTAATGACTACTAATACTGATTGCAAGAAACATATAACAGGGAAGAGCATCTGCTGTTTCAAATTCTTTACATGATATTCTAAATGCAAGACTAGAAAATTCATTTGGTAAAGGAGGAGATATACCTGATCCTATTCGCTCTTTTAAAACAAGATCACTCCATGGTATGTCCAAATCCTCCATATCAAGGCCTAATTCTATGTTTGGTTTACTAGGAACCAGTTGGCTTCCATCAACAAACCGCCTACCCTCAATAGCATCCATATTTGGATTTGTACGTACTAAAGCCTTCATAATATCTCCATGGCCAACAGGTAGGTTATGATTTATAGGCAATGGAGCCTTGCCCAAAGTGATGGAGTCTGCAATGTTCTGGGAAGTTTTACATGAATTAAATGCTTCAGAACCTTGATCTTTTGTTCCGTTGCTTTCCTTTGAAATTAACCTAGGGTTATTTCTGTCCCTGCACTTCCCATCGAGCTGTTCTGAAATATAGAACCCAGAGTTGCCCTTAGCTACAGCTACTCAATATTAATGATATAGTAACTTGCTTCAAATTGAAAGCTTAAACTAGCACTGAAAATCACACATACATAACTGCATATCAGTTTACATGGTCATGCATATCATAGCCAATGTCAAACGCCTTACATGGACATCTATTTGATGGATACATCTTTCTGCCATTGTTCCATGAGTTGGCTGGCTCACATATTTGTCTATAAACAGCCCAGGCACTCCTCATGTAATAAGTACTAAACAAAAAAGTTTTAATGCATCCCTACTCAATTGCCATCTTTTAAAGAACCTAGCTGACAGTTTTAGCTGCTATTTTCATCCATGAATTGGGGAATTTGATAATCGTACTCAACAGAGGAGAATTATGGTAAAAAGAAAAAAGAAAGGTATTTCAAATCAAATTTCATCTGACGAACGTGTTTAGGTTTTGTTGATTTGATTAGTGAATGACAGTACTACTTTTATTCAAAAGAAAAAAAAATCATCGATGATACTTTAGAATGTCAGATTGTCAGTATTTTAATTATTATAATACCAACTTCCCAGACTGACATGTTCTCCCAATTTAACAACGCAGAACCTAAATATCACAGTGGAAACCGCTGCTCCTTTTTCTGACTGAAGTAGAATGTGGGGGGATTCTGCATATCTGTTCCTTTATTAGTAATAAAAATTCTTAGGACATATAAGCTCAAAGAGGAAATATAATAGTTAAATAATTACAGTAAACATGAGATTAAAAATAAAGTAGCATTAAGAGACGTGTGATGGCTTGTAAAAATAAAAATGACAAAAACAAAGTAGAAGACAGAAAATTCAGATTACAGAGCTGTAACATTACTACCACCATATTTAATAGATAGATCCATAGTAAGTTTGAAAGGAAGACAATTTCCTTATGGATTGTTAGCTTAAGCAGATGATTTCATCATCGGTTAGAAAAAAATAAAATTAAAAAGAAAAAAAAATCTTGGAAATGGATCTAATCAAATAAGGCAGATCCTCCAGAGTATCAAACTACCTTAGAAGTATGGTTACTACCTGCAGAATTATTGTCAAAAGCAAGCTCAAGGGACAGACAATCAGAGAAATACTGTTTGGTCAGTGACCTGAAATCACTTGCAGGTTCAGCTGGTTTAAGTCTTGGAAAGCACAAGGGTGAAGGAAAAGAGATGGAAGATGGACCATTGAGCAAGGAATCTGGCTCCCACAAGTAACCTGGTTTCCTAATTAAATCAACCAGATATTCCCTGTAATTATATGTAATCAGATCATATGTATCAGCATCCTAACATAAAGTTGATTTTGAATGTCAATATATACATGAATGATCTCAGAATGCTAGCTACACACCCACTGCCCTTTCATAAATTTTGCAATCCCATGGTTACAACTAAAGTGAATCAATTTTTAAATTACAATACAACTTATAAACATTAATGCATATGCTATAATGATGAATCATATACCTATCAAGTCCAAAACGGACAAGGCAAGAGGAAGCATCGTCTCTAGAGCAATATTTACAGCCCTTTGCAATCCGGCATGGTAAATCAATGGTGTCAGCTAGTACCTGTAGATATTGTAGATCAAGCATGTCATCTCATAAACTTGATAAAAAGGTCACTTGTATAAAATCACAGAACAAAAACATGTCAATTTAGCATAGAGGAATAACCACAGCCATGAGCAACCACAGAGAAGTAGAAACTTACTTTGAATAATGTAGCACGATGTCTGCAGAGACCAACATAAAGACTGCCTATTGGAACAACAACAGATCCTAAGCAATCTTTAAGATCATTACTGCACTCCCTCCAAATAGAAAGAAGGTCATCCTCCCCAACAGATGCTGAACCCCTTGTTATGTCAATGAAACATAGTTAGAATAAAATAATTAAAAAACTAAGCTTACAGATCATGCTGAGAATGCCAAGGAGACTCACCCCAATCGGTTGCAAACCAGCTTGGCAAGCTGGTCTACAACCTCTTTAGAGGTTACACAGCTGGAATAAATACTATGCACTCTATTTTGCAATTCCTTTAAGCTGGGATCACTATGCTGATCAACCAAAACTACTTCCAGTGAAGAGTCAGGACAGGGATCCACAGACTTCAGTGATTCAACAGATGGAATTCGACCATTTTCCTGCAGATCAGTGCACATAGTCCACACATAGGGATCCATCCCATGAACTAAGTAAAAGCCATCAAGAATTTTGTCGGAGTATGATAGGCAGCCATTAACCTGGAGCTCATTATTAATAAGAAAACATCATAAATTTGTATGTCTACCAATAAGAGATGCAAATCCATCAATGAGAAACTAACTCTGCATTCGTCCATTAATTTCTGGAAAGTAACGGCAAAATGAGAGAAGTGGAGTAGAAGAAGAAAGGGAAGGGACTTTTTACTGTTGAATTTAAACTACATAACAATGAAACAATCAAGGGTTGATAAATTTTACAATATAGAAGTTCTATGCAGCCAAAAAAGTGGACAGTTTCTTTAGGACCAAGCAAATCAGTTATTGCCTGGAGAATTAATCAATCAATATGGACAAAATAAGGAGCTAGATTAACAATCAGAAAATGGCATAAGCCGCTGACATTGCCAGGAATCCATGAAGCATGTCCATTGACCTGGACAACGTGACATGATAAATCTTGAGTTTCCGTACATACTATGAAGTGTACCTTTTTATGCGTCTGTAACATTAGTCGGACATGGAAACAACTCTATTTTTTAATTATCCATGCTTCATAGTGCATAATTCACTACATCGTGCATATTTTTCAAACTAAGATTGAAAAACTAAAGTCTAGGACCAAGCAAATTCAAAAGTGGAAGAAAAGGTCTCTTTAGGACAAAGCGGGTTATTATCTGAAGAATGAATCAATCAATATGGACACTATAAGGAGCCAGATTAACAATCAGAAAATAGCATAAACTGCTGACATTGCCAGGAATCTACGAAGCATGTCCATTGACATGGACGATGTGACACAATAAATCTTGAGTTTTCGTACATACTGTAAAGCGTGCCTTTGTGAGACTGTCTAACATTAGTTGGACATAGACACAACTCTACTTTTGAATTGTCCATGCTCCATAGCGCAGATTTCACCACATCATACATATTTTTCCAAACTAAAATTGAAAAGCTAAAGTCTAGGAAGCTAATTCTCCTCCAGTCATAGCTATGACAAAGGGAACAACTAGTTGATCTACTTTCTCCAGAGGCCTGCTATGTTGCCAGTTAATGAAAATAAAGAAAAGACACTTTATATCTGGAATCCCAGTAACTTCTTCTAGTAGACTTAACATATTAATTCAAGATTCAACTCTACGTTTGTAATTAGTGAAACAAAACTTAATAGGATTTTATACTCATGCGAAACTCCTTAAGTACAAGTTTGAATATAGTCCATCGCATCACTCATTGCATTGGAAAGGACTAAAGAGTTCGAAAGAAGTTTGTCCCCCAAATGTGTTTTGATCAACGTTATTCAATCTTCACGTTGATGCAGTCAAGAAAGACCAGATGAACTCATGCAAATTGATCATTTATTAAATCAGATCAATCTTAGAACCACTGCACCATCGTATAAGAGCACATTGTATATAATTTGGCTAATAATCTATAAGTACCATAAAAATCTTAGAACCAATCATGATACTCATAGCCATAGAATAACTATTACTATTGTGCCTATTTATGTATTTCAATTTACTAGGACTTAACATCTCCATACCGCTTTTTTTTGGGGGGCCACAACACAATAACACATGAAACCCCTAATGCCCAGTCCCTTGTTCACAGCTATTACCATGATTTGCAACCAAAATCTAATAGCACAATTAGACCAGAGAATATAATGTAATCAGCATACCCAGAATCTATGTGACATAGCCTCCGGAGAGCTTGAGGATGACGACATTAAAGCAGATTCATCTGGGACTGGATCCAGAAAATTGGGATCATCAGCGCAGGTTGCATCAGATGAAAGCCGAAGTGCCAAAGCTAGCTGTAATTGATAACTCTCCTCCATCTGCTGCGCCCAACTTTTTCCTGAAGACGACCCTGCCGTTCGCACCGTAGTTTCCGTCAACCTCGGTCTTAAGTCGGCCCCAACACCAGCCCCTCCACCAATCCTGGTTCCATCATCTTGCATATACCCAAAGGCATCGATCTCATTGGCAGCTGCGGTAGATGAAGTAGGAGCATAATACTCCCCTGATAGCGAGCTTTCGCCAAAACTGCTCTCACTAGACTGCCTCTGCAACCCGATCGATGGAAACAAATGTCCGATCCGGTTCCCCTGCTGAGTCACTCTATGATCAGCACTCATGTCCCAATCAAAACCTCTGTCCAATTTGCCTTTAATGTTCTTTCCATCCCCAGATGAAGAACCAAACAACGAAGAGGTAGCAGCTGTCCCAGACGACACGGCTCCGCCGCCGTAGTGATCATCAGGAATTTGGCTCAACAGTGTGTAGTTGGATCTTCTACCGGGCATTTCCATAGGGCTTGCTACTATCCGTTGATCACCAAACCCTAAAACCCGCCATTGCTAATGAGCGGGCTGTCTCCCGAGCACAAGGTGAGGTGGCTGCGAACTTTCTCTAGTCGGAGAAAATTAGGGAACGCGGCGAGGACTTTTAATTCGGTGGCGCAATCGTAATATTCCTCTTTTGTACTTAATCCTTTTTAATTAATAAATTGTGAATGTTAATTATACTAATTAATAATATTTGAAGTTTGTTTTTAGTAGTTCGGTAAATTTCCGGTGCGTGGGAAACCGGTGTTTTGGTTCCCCCGTTGGGTCATCCGACCCCGCACCCCTCTGCCGACCACCTATGCTGTCCGTTCATTCCACGCTCGGTCGGACCTTTTTGGGACCACTCCACGGCATATCTCAGGGCGCCATTGATTAATTTTTTTTTTTTTTAACTAATGCGCAAAAGAAACAATATTATGCAAGCGGAATCAATCTGGGGCTGGAATCGTAATCCTGAATCATAAAAAAAAATTATAAACATATATCCCACTTTCAAATTTCAATAATAAAATAAAACAATCCAAGGAACCATCGGGGCGGCCTTGAACATAACAAACCATGCCAGTGGCAAGTAAATTACTAAACAATTTTGGTTAATGTGTGGATTAATTTAATAATCGCGATGGAGACAAGTGGGAACAGCTTTATCCAGGATTGGGGGCTTGGATTTATGGGAAACTTATTTTCAAACAGTTTCGTTTGAAGCTATAGATTTGATTTGGGCGAATTAAAAAACCAGGGGACCATGGAGATGTTCAATGAATCTAAAGCTGTCCCCACGCGTCATCAATGTGAGACTCCTTCTTTTCGTCATTAATCAATATAATTAATTAGATTATTATTTATTTTGTTACAATAAAGATTAAAAGGGTTGAGCTCCCACGATTCAAGAGGACGAAATATTTATTTTTTTTAGATAATACTAATATCAGATAAATTGAGCTGTTTATTATCCTCAAATGTAAATCTAAATACCTAAGAATTAAGATGTCTTCCTAAATACCACGACTAAAACTATAATAAAATAGTATTTCTCAAAATTTAAATACATTTCAAATAGTCACATGTTTCATTAGTTTAACTCACCTTAAATTCATACATTCGTATTTTTTAGTATACAAATTTTTAAAAAATGATTGAGCTCACTCACGATTCAAGAGCAGGGCGAAATCTTCCATTCGTTTTTTTTTTGTTACAAGAAAATTTTTAAAAATGGATTGGACTCACTTATAATCTAAGAGTGGGGTAAAATCTCTCTTCCTCATAGTACCAATCCCATTCGTATTTTTTTTTTCGGCTGCCTACCCAGTTCACCGGAGCTTTGCCCTGACTACATCCGGATCTGACTTGCGCCGCGCACCTAATTATGGTAGATAAATCTCCTAACAAACAATTTTTGTATATGTCAAGACTCGAACTCGAGACCGCTTAATGTCTTGTATTTAATGTCTTGTGAGATTACCCACAATTTTTTTAAACAACCCCGAAAAGGAGAAAAGGCCTGGTAAGAACGGGGAGCCCATCCGTCACAGAACGCAGTTGTCAACTGTGTGGCCCATGGTCGGCCCATGAACCTTGTGACTAATATGCCCATGGACGGATCTTGTATTATGAATTAAGAGCAGTAATCCCCCAAAACATTTATTTGTCACCATCAATGTCCCGACTTCTGGGAGAAGCGTTTTAACATATAATTTTTAATATTAATCATAAAAATAAATATTATAAAATAAAATATAGCAAGATACATCTTAAAGTCGACTGTGAGAATATTTTATTTTTTTATTTGGTGAGAGAAGATTTTGTTTTTAACGTGTACTTTGTTGGCCAAATTTTTTTTCAATGCGTGCTTTTACTAAAGATTTTATTTATTTTTAATTGTATTATTTGCTTACCAATAGTAAAAAATAAGAGCTTATCTTTTTAATTTTAGATATTGAGGAAAAGATGACGAAATTTTTTTAGTTATGCGACTTTCGAGCTTTAGAAAGATAATCTGGCAAAATAGAGGGGAGGGGAGAGCCTTGAGGAAAAGGGACTACAGCAAGCGGAACCCACCACCACCATGGCCATGGTGGATCGTTTCGGCTCTGTACTAAAATGATAGGATCTGGGTTTAAAAAATGAAAAAGAAAGGAATTCTGCTAAAGATATCATTGCCAAAATATGGAAATACTGCTAACTTCGCTAGACCAAAGAAAATCTCCAAATACAAACTTCAAATAAATCACAAGTCTGAATCCTAACGTTTCCTACCGCTACTAATTACAAAAGATACAATGTAACTGCAAATAACTGCACCTCAATTATAACATACTAATTAATCATAAACTACCATAATAACTGCTAGAAATTACCAGTAATAATGATAATACTGATTATACCATAAAGGTCCAATTTTCCCTTCAGTCCAAGCCCTCTCCTACTGTACGCAATTAAGGGAAATTAAGGGCAATTAAGGGAAATCATGATTCATGATACAATCTTGGTCCTAGTTTGGAAAATTGCACAATCTTTGAGCTTGAAGACAAAAGCATGATGTTAATTATTAAAAACTATGTTATCATACACACGTGTCTGGGCTTATATAGCATGAGATGACAAACTTTCCCTTCGTCATTGGCATCCCCTTCATCTGAAGCTTCTATCTTGTGGCTGTTAGAATGAAGTCATGGTTGTTAACCTCTACTTACCGGCACCGCTGGACTTCTCTTTGGTCCTGGCCAACTTGCTAGCTGGAAAATGTAGTCTAGCCATAAGGGGACGTGGTGCTCGTGTTTCCCGCTCAAATCCCCGTACACAGACATATCCTGCAACAATAACATCGTCTGTTTACACAAGCTGGGTTTCCACATAAAGCTTATCCAGCCAACTCACACTTAACTACTTTGTAATCTGTTTTTTCTACCAAGAAAAGTTGTGTTTTTCATTTTTTTTTCATTGCTATATTTAAGAAGACTGCAAACTAATGATGATTTATAGTTTTTATATCAAAGAAGGATAAAATCTGAGAACTAGATCTTACCTCTCCAAAAGCATTGCTGAATTTCTTGCGTTGATAAACCTGGTTGACAAAAAACGCATGATCAATTCCACTTTGTAATAGATGGTGATTCTTAAGTTATTAAAAAATGATAATTGAGAAGCCTTTTACCTTTAAATATTGATGGAACGGATGTTCCAAAATAAACCGTCCGCCTATGAAGATTCCAAACCAAACTTCGGGGAACATTAATTGGTTCCAGACTAGAGTCATGGTCAGCAAATACCTGCATTAAATAGTATGTTTAGTACTGCTTAATATTACAAAAATAAAACATGTAAAAGCAGAAGACATTTGAAATCTGAGATTTCACACAGCTCTACCTCATTGACTTGAAAATAGGTGCCATTTAATGGAAAGCTTCCTCGCATAGCTGTTCGACATGGTATCTGTCAATAATTAATCATAAATTCAAGTCAGCCAATTAAAGTGCTTGGAGATAACATATGGTTGACATCATAAATTTGATAAAGATCCAGACCAGGATTGTCCCACGCACTATCTGTGAATCTGCTTCACGAATACTGTTGCATGAGAAACATTCCTTCTCATTACACAGTTGGCCATCTCCCTGGAAGCTGCATCTGCTTTCTGGTGGCTGTATAGAATCTGCGGTCTCACCTGATGCAAGCATTAATGCAAATCACAAAACATCAGAAAACCAAAATAAATGATATATCCGTGTTTCCCAACTTGTAATGCTACATGCTGAAGGCACAGACAACCTAATTAAATAAATAAGAAAAGGACATGGTAATTGTCCCTTCAAGGTCATCAGATAAAATTGGAACGATACGGAGAAAATTAGCATGTCCCTTACGCAAGGATGACATGCACAAAAAGGACATGGTAATTGAATTGCTAGTTAGTCTACCTGGAGTCCATATGGCAAGAAGGTATTTGCATGGATCATCAGGTTCTCGCCTGTCCCACTGGATAACAGAAGCAAAGCAATTAGATATATATCATAAGATAGAGAGTTTGATAAACAAAGAGTGAACAGAAACTAACCCCTTGCAGAAGAGGATGCGAATCTGGGAGTTCATAACTGGAAGAAGGTGACAAGGAATCAGAATATATTACTGAAGCTTTTCACTATTATTAATATGGTGGATTTGATGTCAGTTGAAATTTATATTAGCTACTTAAACTTCTATAAATGCCAGGTTTCTATTATCATATTTCTGGGAAATTTATCTCATCTCTGCAATTCTGGATACATGCAAGTTGATGCAAGTCTTACAATGACTGACTAGCTTTTGTTGGGAAGCCGAAACTCTTCCCCATATTTCCTTAGTTTAATTGTTCTAATATTATTTCTGTCATCACATTTCACTTGCATATTTTACTGAAACGTGGGGGGGAACTTACACATGGTGCTCTGTACGCAGTCGGTTCACATTCTTTAGCTTGGGTGTAGGAATAGAAGCAGCTTCTGGAGTCAAAGCAACCAAGGCCCTTGACATTCCATCTTGAAGTTCCATGTTTCCTTGCATATAATTTTGCAAATTAAGAGTGAACTCTTCAATGTTAAGTTTGATCGTAGGAATTTCACAATTATCTTCATAGAATGCATCCTCTATATCATTTTCCAGTGCTTGTGAGCATTCTGGTTCTGGTGTTGCTGGTTCTTCAATGATGGGTTCACAGGTTACTATTCCAGATTTTGCTTCCAGTTGCTTTTGTTCATTTTCTTCAGCTGGAGTCGTGCTTTCAGGGAGAGACAAGGGTGACTGACCAATGATCCCCGATGGATTCTGATCAGACCCGTTGTTTCCAGATGTGATGACTATACTTCTCTCCTCTGGTCCTGGCAGGGCAAGCCTTGCACTGCATTCAATGTTTATCTGTAAATTGATTTATCATGACTAGAAACATGCAAATTCAGGGTGATTTTCAATGCATTATTGTTGCCTGTATTGTCAATAGTATCTGCACTTCTTTTTGAAGTACGTGCAAGGAGATCTGGATGGCAATCATGCAATGTAATGCATTCACTACTGATAATCATGATTCATATAAAAAGTTCGTATAATATTATAAATACCTTGCAAATGCACTTGCAAAGTGTCTACATTCTCCTCTCATTGGACATGCATTGCAATTTGGTTTGCTTTTTGTACAAAAGACCTGCATTGATTTTGATAAGTCACAACTGAGTATGATTAGTCTCTAGTGTAAAATATAGAATAGAAGTACTTTACCTTTCCGAATGTAATCATCTGGTAATGCAGCTCATACCTGTAAGATAATGGAAAATACAACCGATCAATAGATAAGTTGTGTACAATTTACAGAGTTCATGAAAATACTTGTATCCATTCATTTACTAATGAAAATTGGAAAGAACTCTTTACAGTGTTCTTTGATCTAGCTTGCAAAGTCGGGGCCAGAGATATTTTTGTATAGATTCCAACACTGGGTACCTGTATCAGACCATATATTAGCAGTTCTTATCTGAATAGATTATGGACTTCGAACAGTATTTCTGTGATACTCACAATTCAAGTAGATGCAGCTGCAATGACTCCGGTAGGGGCTGGAGGGGTACCCATCCCAGCCTTACTGCTATACGCCCAACATTTGTGTCCACCTATTATATAGCAATAAATATTCAGTGTGTTCAATTTAATATCATCTTGTATATGCATAAACTGTTTCCAACTTACCGGGAAGGCAAGATGGTGCAGTGTCAAGAGTCGTACACATTCTACACTTTTCAACCCCAACCCTCTTACGCTTAGCAAGTATTCTCTGCAAGCATGAATTAGATTCTCAGTAAATATGCTGCATGTTGACTAGTGCTTGGGTGACATGGGTAGAGTGCACATGTCAATGCAAACAGCTAGTGAATTGAGAGTTCGAGATTTTTACAGCATTATAGAATCAGTATTTGCTCTTCATTTATAAATCATTTAAACAGTTCAATTGACCTCATAAACTTACTTTGCTTGATCTGGAGGAACGTCCCTCAACCACTCAAGATCAATGCCTCCATGTTCTTCGACCAGTCGATTTAGGAAATCCTGCATGGTATATCATGTAAAATTTGCTATGCAGGGATTTTATTTCTATGAAATGCATTGATAAACAAATTCCAAGTAAGTTCTATCGTACCTTTATACGCCCAGCAAGCATGTTATTCATTCCTCGTTCTTTAATCGCATCAGCAATTTCATTGACATTCGCACATCTTACAGCATCCCAGTCCAAAGAATCCATGGTAGCCGCAGTCTTTTCTCTTTTCCCTTCCTTGAGTTGTGCATGTATCCGTAAATTATCCCAGTCCACTTGTTTATTTTTATCCTTTCCAGGCTTCCTGCCCTTTGGTTTTATTGGGGCAGCATTTATCTCTGTGCTTTCATTCATCACAACACAATTTTGCTCTCCAGAAGTTGACTCTGCTGCTTTCAGCATGAGGTCTTGAGTCTGTGCAGAACTGTGCAAAAAGATTTGCTGCATTACATTACTTTGTTGGTCAAGGTGAAGGTGAGATGGCATACTTCCAGATTGAGAAATTGCAGCTTGATTCTCAGACTCTCTTGCTTGCAAACTTGATTTGCTCATATTGTTCTCATCTTTATCATTTGAGCAGCCGCTTGGTGGTGCTTCCATTTTTAAAGAATCAAAGCTGTGACATTCAAGTACTCCTGAGTTGGTGTTGAGATTCAGAGTATACTCACTCGAAGGGGTCATGGATTCTTCCAACGAGGCTTGAATAACATCTGATTTTTCCAAGTCTTCTGATTGTTTGTCATGCTCCATACCAATAGGTAGATCAAATGCCGCCTTGAGGTTCTCAGATGACTTGGTTCTCGGGCTGTTAACTTCATACGGCTGGGTTGAAGTTGCCATTTCTAAAAGCTTGCTGAAACAAATCTTGTTGTCCATAATATTGTGCTTGGCTATGCTTGATAGGTCCTCTGCTTCTGAGTTGCTATCAGAGCATGACCCTATTTTCTCAGAATTTTGATCAACTGCAAATCCTCCTGATATTTGAGATGAAATGGCAGAGAATTGCGAAGAAACTATGTCAGTTAACTCTTTCTGAGTCTCCCCATGACATCGTTTTTCCTGCCTTGCCTGGGTGTTGATGGTACCAGGAGGTTTGCTCATTGAACTCTGGTGTTCACTAGTGCAGACTTCATTTGATTTCAACAGTATACAGTTTGATTCATCTACTAAGCTGGTAGTTGCTGGGGAATCATTGCTGTCGAGTGCTTCTTTTCCTTCAGAATGCTCAGTGATGTCTTTTATCAGAGAACTGTGGCAACAAACTGGTTGACTCAATATCTTGTCATCCCATTTTGTATTTTCCTTTGGTTCAATGATGAGGGCTTGTGGTTCATCAGCAAACAGGCTTGTGCTTTCCTCATGGTATATCTTGCATTTGTTGCTCTCTTTTAGAGGAAATCGAGCAGCAAGGGACATGAATGCAGAACTGTCAACAACAAAAATTTCAACAAATTACATTGCCATGACATCTCACTGGTTTATAAATGTCCCATTTTTTAAACTTCCATAATACCTGGAAAGATGGTCTGAAACATTTTGAGTGAGGAAAACTCCAACAACAGAATCCACAACCGATCCTTTCCATTGAGAAAAGCGCCTATCACCTGTTGAATTTGCTTTATATTAATACAAGCAACATGTGACCAAAGCCAATAAGTGCAAGGAGAAGTGAGCTTTTTATTGATTAAATTTTCTCAAGGCTGCAATAATGGCGCTTGGAGATGATTCTTCCAAATCTTGCACGGTGGTGTTTTGACATTTTTGCTAGTCTTGAAATCAGATCTTCAAAACTATGAATTTGAAGATATCAATTTTTTTTTTTTTACTATTTCAGTAACTAGTGTGTGGTTATCTAAATTAAACTGCAGTAAGTACAATAACATCAGCTGTCCATGAAATTTTATATGATTTGTTGCTTATAGCATACTTGGGCGTCTATATAGTATATACACAGGAGCAGACTTAAAATGATATTATATTTGTCTTGGTGTTCATATGTGTACGTCCTTGCATTTCTTTAACACATTTGCGGCCTTATACTTTCTTCTAAGTGTGAGTTGTACAAGAATAGGATTCTTGCCTATAAGGGGCTTCTTGATGTTTTTATTCTAATGCAGGAAAAAAATTAAATGTTATTGTTATCTTCCTAAACCAGTGTTTTTCCTATTTAGTTGATTTTCTCACTTCTTCGCCTTGGCCACAAGATGCAGGTGATGTGTTGTTAGATATGCATGTCGAGGCGTATTCAAGAAAAAGATATGCATGTCAAAGATGAAATAATTTCATCATTGCAAGCGTTGCAATGATACCTTGTACAAGATGCATTCGGGCAATAAATGAGTCTGCTCGTCCACGGAATACTCTACGTTCTTCTTCCCACCATTTGGCCTTTTCTTCATCCGTTCCATCAATCCCATCACTATTTATATCTAACATCAAAAGCTTCCAAACTTTATCAGTCTCCTTATCGAGATCAACTTTAGGTCGTGGTAATCGTTTTCTGATGGGCTCAAACGCCCCCTCATAGGGAATGATGGCACCATCTCCTTGGGTGATCTTGTCCTTTTGCTTTTGCTGTTTGTAAGGGATTAGGGCCCTTTGCTCATAAGATGAAGTGGCTCTGATATTTATATCTAGATGTCTAAATTTCTCTGCTAATGCTTCCATTATCTGCATGTTATTCCATGGCTTTTGATGAGCAGCATCTGTACCAACAGCTTATGGGTATCAGGAAAACTTAGTAAATTGTTTTTTTTCTTTGACAACTATAATATAATCAAATAAATAAATACGGTTTAGCTGAAATACCTAATGACATGGTCCATGACGGCTGGCAACCATTCAACAGAAAGTCATGATGCATTCTATTTGTGCTAGCAAATGTTGAAATTGCAAGTTTTTTTCTGTTTTCCCTTCTTGTTCGTTTTTTCTTGAATGATGCATGCATCTTCTCTGCAACCAGAGTATCAATACTTGTAATTGATCTTTCTCCTTCCGCAAGTGTTTGCATGTCAGAATTGCATAGTGGTCTTGTGAATTGATTTGGCAGGATGTCACCGTATCTAGTAGTGGTTAGTGTAGCAGAATCACGAAATCTAGTTGGGGTTTTGGATCTTCTTTTAGTTGGCCTTGTCTGACTGAAAGATATGAGGCTTTCAAATGCTTCAGATCGGTCATGAGTGGCTCTATTTGTTGATTCAAATGTGAATGGGTTTTTCACTGCATTATATTCACAAGGAATCCAGCACTTGGAACTAGATTCATAAAGATCATAGGGATATGTTGCAAACCATAGATCCTTTGTGGAACTTAAAGATGTTCTTGAAGTATCATTAGACGTTGATACCTTCTCACTTCTCCTTTTCTTCTGAACATCAGGAAATTGAACCCAGCACCTCTGGTATGCACGCAATCCAGCATAATGCACCCCAATCAGATTCATGTGGCTAATATCTACATGGTCAATAGTAGTGGATTGTTTTCTTTTGGTACCACCCATATGTAATCCTGTGGTCAGAGTTTCAGTCTTACTGCTGTTGGAATTATTTTGACTTGATTGTGTTTCAGATTTTTCATGTCCATCCTGAGTAGTCGTCACCACTTCTTTTCTTTTGTGGTTCTCTGCAGAGTGCGCATTTGGCACAGCCCCATGGGTATTTATGTTTGAAAGAGACGTACTTGGGACTGTATGTGTTTCTTCCAATACACCTATCCCTTTGCCAACATGCAGAGTCACATTTTCTGTTGACACAGTGGTTTCATCTCCCGGTTGTTCTGTTAATTCAAAATTCAAGGACCTTCTGCAAGACTTTCCAGGAGGTCCAGGCATCATAGACTCAGTTGATTCTCCTGTTACTTCTGCTGGAGGCATCGTAGAAGCCTTGTTTACTCCTTTCTTTCTCACATACTTCCTCTTGCCAGTTGGGTTTTCTTTAGATCCAGGAACGATAGACTCAGTTGATTCTCCTGTTACTTCTGCTGGAGGCGTTGTAGGAGCCTTGTTTAGTTCTTTCTTTCTCACGTACTTCCTCTTGCCAGTTGGGTTTTCATTAGGTTGAGCAGGCTTTGGGGTAACTGGCTTTCTGGCACTCTTTGGTGTGCCTTCTCTAATGACCTTGGGTCGGTGTTTCTTCCTCCTTTGTTTTGGTGTTGGTGTTTGATTCAGATCAACAACATGGCTGCCTCCCTTGTCAGGGTTGTGATTCTCCTTTAATGGAGTAGAAACTGCAGCCAATGATGATTCCATGACAGCTTCAGAGAGTTCTCGGTTGTCTGGTGTTTCACTGTTAGTGCTTGGGGCATTTTTCTCCAATTCCACATTAACCTGAATTCCCACAACTTGCCTGCTTTCTCCTCTGATTGCTTTGTCTGGCGTAGGAGGTGCAAAGTGTGAAATGGTTTTACCACAGCAACCAGAGCTTGTGATCGTCTGAGATGCAATTGATGACGTGCCTGTATTGCCAAAAAAAAAAAAATCACGTGTATGTCATAGAGAATTCACTAAGAAAAAAGAGGAATACCAGTTAGTACATGCTCTCAGTTTGATCAAATATTTCGACACCTCAGGGTCTACGATATGCAAGTTATTATAGCAGAATAGTTGTTTCTATGAAAAAGATTATTTTTTTTTTGTATGAGGGAAAAGGTTCGCTTTTTCAGTTGAGATGTTCTGAAGTCTAAATTAAAAAAAATGGAAGTACGTAGAAAAATGCCAGATCGTTTTTTTTTCTTAAAATTTTATTTTAACCTCCATGAATCCTCAGTTATTACATCCCCAGTATTCGAGTATTTTTTTTCCTTCACTGCAAATTGGTATGCAAATAAACTCCGGTAAAGGAGAGGAGGGGAAAAAAACATCTTTTGCTAAATGTTCACTTACCTTGGGGTTCTTGGGGAATGTAATTAATGGTGTTACCGGGGCTCGGTAACACACTGGCGATATTCTGTAGAAGGTTGCTTTGTGAGTTGGAATCAGGAAAGAGTGGATTCTTGCCTTCACTGTTAGTTCCTGGATGCCCTTCGAAGCTTAGAGAAGCAGATGATGACTGATCACATGCAACTACACTATCAGCATAACTGGCATGAAGTGAAGCACACGAACTAGTCTTCAAGAAATTTGCTTCGCTCAGCTGATTTCCCTCCCCATCTGCACAGATCGGCTCGGTTCTTGGATGAATAGGCTTCAGAGGGGTGGTAGGGATCCAGGAAACCTCTTTTCCGCTTGATTCTCCCACCTCCATTCTTCTGCTTTAGCCCACGGGAACTCTTCTCACTTTGGCTCTTAACTGCTCCAGGTAAACAAGAAAATGTCAACAGGAACGAAATTGCCGAGTGTGATTGCTCCAGATGCTCAGCGAAGCTGCAAATTTTCACCGCTTTGGTCCAATCTTGATATTTTCTTCCGTGAAAGACACACCGATAGTCGGGTCCATTTTAAGGTATGAACCTGCGAGAGGAAAATAGGAGAAATCTGAAAAACTGGCATCAATAATTTGTGAGAAAATGTTTGATGAGACGGAAAATTCAGAACAGAAGAGAAGCGGTAATGCTGTTGAGGGTAAAAGCATCAAGAGGTGGGTTTCTGATTCACCTTCCTACAGTAACCGGTGACTGACACAGATGGTAAATAAAAGCGGAGACTGGAAGAGAGGAAGGATTTATGTCATTAAATTGTGAATTAATTTGGGAAACAGTTTGTTAGGAAAGCTGGAAACTAGAAACAAAATCTGATTCTCCATGAAACCTACTACGCTTCTTCCATGCGCTTAATCAAAACCACAATAAAACAGAATACCTGAGAAATTCATGGGGTGTTAGTGACTGTAGATTCTGAGTCAATGCCGGAGATCCGACTTCACATATCTAACAGAACTTTGGAGTGAAAAAGAAAAACGAATTCTTTCTCAAAGTGAGAGAACTTGGGAAAGAAAGCAACGAGCTGCTATAGCCTTTTATATCGCATACGGAGTTAGGCGGAAATATTTCATGGACACGTTTTCGGAAAACAGTCTCTCTTCCCATTATCTCTGTAAACATATGGCAGCGGATCCTCTCCTAATTCCTCCGTCACTTCTCTCATACTTCACAGTGCGGCTGAACACTTTTTGTTAAAAAAAATTTAGTATTCTAAAAAATAAAATATTTTGTTAAGTAGTATCAATACCTAAATATATTTTTTTAATAACATTCAAAATTTAATATCTAGCCCTTTTAAATATTTTTATTAACATATAATATTCTAAAATAATTTTTTATTATATTTAGCATGTTATAATATTTTTGTTAACTTTTAACTAACTCTTATACCTTCAAAAAATATATATGCTTCTAGTTCTAAATAAAATAATAATAATATATTTATTAATTTTTAATCAATTTTTATATCTTCTACAACCAGATTTACTTCCGATTAGGATTCTTACATGTGCATTTAACTAGCAATTCGACATGTTGTACATGCAAATACTCCAATTTCAAACATTTATCACCGGATCTGAGCGAATAATCGATAATAAAATATTGTTATAAATTACTTACATGTTACGTTTTCCGCGAGAAATAGTTATAACTTCTAGATATGTTGGTTAATGCTTGTAGAAAGGTCCTCGTTTTATTTTATGTTTACGAAATCCCTGAAAGACAAATGGATGAGGGGAAATTGAAGGAGAAGCGGAAGGGTATAATAGAAAAATGGTTCCGAATGAACACAAAAACTTAACATGCGAGGAAAGAAGGGAAGAGGTGGAAGGGTATAATTGTGAAACCACAATGGGTAAAGCCAACGGCGCATGAAACGTCGAAAGAGGAAAGAAACACGTGACGGGAGTTAGTACATCATCGGATAATGTGGCAGCATGGCTTGCCCTCTGGGCACGAGAGCTCAAGTGGCAAAGTCCATTTTGGGTTTCCCTTGACGTCATCTTTACGCCGTTACCTTTGCAGGCGTCAATATACCATCCTCATTCACACTATTACCAATCCCATATTCTCATGCTACGCATTTCTGATTTCTACAAATTCCTTTGGTGGCCTTTCTTTTTGGGTAACAAATTTAAAGCTCAGTTAAAAAACATTAATATTAGTTAAAAAAAATAACTAGTCGTGTAATTGAGTTACATCATTTATAAATTATCCTAAATAAAAAAAATATTTTAATCCTAAATATAACATTCTAATCAACTTCATCTTTTAAATTTAATAATTTTCTTCTAAAAATACCTTTTTACTAATTATAATTTAAATACACATAATTAAATATAATATTTTATAAAAATTAATATATAATTATTATAAATAATTAATTTAATTATTTTTTAATATATTTAAATTAGTTAAATAAATTTTATAGTATATTATATACTGGTTAAAAAAATAATATGCAAGCTTTTTATACTGTAATCCATTATTACGACTTTTTAAGATTTGTTTTATTGTTTATAATTTATGTAATTATCATTATCAACAGCGTGTAAGTTATCCCCTCTCCTTCATCAACACATCATACCATCAATCTTGATGGTAGCTAGACGACTCGATGATCTCTCTGGTTAACAAAAATCTCAGTTTAGGATTTTTAATGTAGACCAAAAAAAGTCCCTGAACAATGTGAATTATTGAACATTGTATCATATATTTTAGTGTTATATTAGTTTTTAAGGGTTTGGGGTCTCTCTATTGAGGTCTCTTTTATTGCTCAATATTTATTTAAAACTACATACCTCTCTATTGAGGACATTATCTACTGTTATCAATCTAGTTAGAACGGTATAATTTTAATTTTAAATACAAATAGAGTTATTGTATATTAAAATAATAAAATAATACATAACCCAAATTTGGGTCTATCAAGCAAATATCTGTCACTTATATTTAAAATTAAAATTACGTAATTTTAATTAAATTGAGGGTGATAGAGAAAACTCTCAATAAAAAGACCTTTGTCGATAAAGAGTTTGAGGAGCATGAGGAGTGATGACGAATATATACCTTATTTAAGTATTATTTAATTTAATTGTATTTATTTAATACATAATATCTAATATCAAAATTACGTAATTTTAAATAAATTAAAGATAATGGAGGAGGCCCTTCCCCACTTTTTAAATATCCTTACAATCCCTTTAAATATTATTAAATATAACTTATATTTTAAGATAAAAAGAGTTAAAAAAAAAATAACTTTCATCTTATGTGTGAGTATGATACATGTATTGAATATTAAAGAACAAAACAAAAATTATATATGATAATATAAACCGTGAAAATAAATAAATTAAAAATGATAAGCATTCAAAACCGGAGAGATCTCTATGGAGGTGTCTGTTCGGTTTCACTGTAAATTTAAATTTAAAAAAAGAATTGATCTAAGTTTTAAAATAGATAATTATATTTATTTAAATAAATTTTTAGACTAAATTATAGTTTAAAATTAAAATTTTGGATAAGCTACTGATAATAGTTTTTATAATAGTAAAAGAGCTTATAAATTATCCAATTATTATTTTATCCCTATTTTTTCTTATACTATATCTCATTTCTCATATCTCCCATATTTTCTCTACTATATCTCCACTTTCTTCTCTCTTATCTTTTTTTCACCCTCTCTCGTCTCTCATATTTTTAATAAAATTATATAATTTTTAATAATTTACTAATCACAAAAGTCTTTTTAGTAATAACTATTTAAATATTTATTTATCTATAATTATTTTTTTAAAATTCTTCTTAAAAATTGTCTAAAAATATTTTTTTTATATATTATTTTTTAAACTCTTATTTAAACAGATATAAAATCTACGGAATCATCTTAGTGGTCGTTTTCATGGAAATCAATGCTCACCTTTTCTATTGGAAATCGTGAACGGTAGAGTACAATGTTAGTTAAAATTAGTTATTTTTTTAGTCATAACCTCTTATTTTTTAAATAATTTTTAGAAGAAATTTTATTTATTTTTTTTAAAATCATTTGAGAATAATTAATATTTTATTTTTGTCAAATTTATCTCTATATTTAATATTTAAACATGACTTATTAACCTTATTTAATATAGATAAAGTTAATAAAATTAATTTAAAATATATTTAATAAATTAATTATTATTTTTTTATTTTAATAAATTATTTAAGGTAGCTTATATTTTAGACGGAATATTTTTTTATATAAGAATTTTTAAAAAAATATTAGACTCACCCAGAGTAAAATTTTCATTCATTATAAATGATACCAATATCAGATAGGGCGAGCTATCAATTACCCTCAAACGTAAACTTAGGTACTCAAGAGCTATAACGTCTCTATAAATATTGTGATTGGAACCGCAATAAAACAGTACTCCTTAGGGGTCGAATACAATATAAATTTTAGGCGAAATATTTAAAATCATTAACTGATGGTATTAGCCTAGAGGCTGACCATATTAGCGCTTTAACTGTCATGCTAGAGAATGTCATGGACATCTGAAAAAAAAAATCATCTAAACATAGATAAAATAAAAAATTATTCCATTTTATATAAAATTAATGGTTTAAACACCCCCTACTTAGTTCCATGAAGTGCTTAAAGACTCAGAGGTGTCTGATAAGCTATAATAGAGAAAGGGAATAGGTAATAAAAATGCTCATTCAATCTTGAAATACAAGGTTTTTAAGGTTTTATAAGAAATACAGGGTTTTTAAGGTTTTATAAGAAAATTTCTATTTCTGTAAATTAATTTACTTGGATCTTAGATTAAATAAAGTAAAAAATACAATTAATACAATAAAATATTGACCGTATTATTAAACCCATCCTTAATTTAAAGGATTGAAATATTTATATAAGAGCAGTGTAGTGGAAAATATATCAAGAGATGATGTATTGACCTCTTAAAAGGATGCGTAAAATCAAACCACAACCTAAGACTTTAGTGTGGGGCATTTGCATGTGATTACTAGTAATTAATTTAACTTCTTAAGGAGTGATAGTTTGTTTTCTTAACTCTAACAAAACTATTGATATTTTTAATTTGGTGACCTCTTTGACTAGAAACAAGTCAACAACATGATATAATTAAGAGACATATACACAAACCGGGCTACCTTATAATATTGGATAAATAAAGAAATTAAACTCCAAGAAGTTGGAGTATTTTTTTTATAAATAAATTTTTAAAAAAATATTAGACTCACTCACAATTAAAAGATAAGGTAAAATCTTTTTTTTTATAGGCGATATTAATATCGGCTAAAACAAACTATCTATTAATTTTAAACGTAAATTTAAACACTAAAAAAATTAAGATATGTCCCCAAATATTACAATTAAAATTATAATAAAATGATATTTTATAAGGATCGAATATGTTTTATATGGTCATATGTCTTATTTTTTTACCAGTTAAATTTATAAATGATAGATAAAAGTTAAAGCATTGAAAAATAGAAATAAAATACGGAGGACACACACATAAGTCCAAACACACCTGCAAATAGCAATGGTAGAAAACAAACAACAAAAGACGAGGGATAAGAACGCAACCCCAAGCATGATACTGCTGTAAATACGAAGAACAGCGTAAGAGAGCAGCAAGGATGCTATTCTATAAATTCAAACCAACAACGAATGAAGAAATGGTGGAATGAAGAATGAAAAAAAATACACAAGATCAAAAAGGAGTACTTTATCAATGAAAAAATATATGACGTGACTTTTTCAAATGCGTAATTAATGATACTTTTCTCGGAGACATGGAGCCCACATTAAAATAACATCTTTGCAACAGAATCTGTCTTTATCGTTTCAGTTAAATTCGTTAATATGAATATATAACAAATAACAAATTAAAAATAAATAGAACAATTAACTATATCAACAAATAATATTTTACATAAATTATAAATAATAAATATATTTTTATTTTAACAAAATTTATTAAAATATTTATTTATTTATTTTTAATTATGAAGACTTAAAATTAAGTAAATAATTTGTTTAGTCATATATAATTTTTTTAATTATGTATAATTATTTTTTTTATAAAATTTTTACACAGTTATAAATTATACGCTACTGTTAAATAAGAGTTATATTTATTGGATACGAATTATCTTAGGTGGCTTTGATAGATGAAATTTCTAAACATATATTTTAATTGATTTTATTATTCTTTATATCTTGTATGTTAGAAAATAAACATCTCAAATGCATAATAATCAATCCAGATTATCATATACACAAATACAAGATGCAGCGGAAACATTAAATTACCTCTTGCCATTACTTTGTTGATCTAACCTCTGAGAAGATTTGGAATGAATCAGGGATACCTGTGAATCAGAGAACACTGTCAGATGAACAACAGGTTCTTCCAGCTGGTGATTGGGCACAGTGATGGCAACTGTGGAAACTGCTGTCACCAGTGGGGAACCTTCGAGAGGGAGCAGAGAAGTAGGTCTCGCTCTGGACTCAGAGAAAGCAGTACTGAATCAATTATTTTTTGTGTTGTGTTTCCACCATCAGGAAAACAACCTTAAATAAACTGAGTCCCTAACCCACCTTGGACCGGGCCTAATGACTACGGGCCACACTCAGAAATATTTATTAATTATCCTAATTAATATCTAAATAGGTTATATAATTATAATAAATATCTTACATTCTCCCACTTGGCCCGTATACTCAATATCATTGCCCTGTCTAGGTACACTGATGTCATGCTACAAGAATCATGGTGATAAGTCCCCTATGATCGAGTATTACCTTCCATGTATTACAGGTAGCACCATCAGTTAATGAGTATCACAATATACATGAACTCAATGTTCATTCGGTTCCTATCTCAATGTTTATCAATTTCAACAGCACAAATGTATACAATCACAAATTTGAAATGATAAACCACAAAATGTAATTTCATTGCTCATACCTCCACTAATCAAAAGTTGGACGAAGTCCCATATGAGGTACATGTGTCACAAAGACGTTCGGCTTCAATCCTTTCGTCAAAGGATCAGCCAACATATCCAATGTACTGATGCGTTCAACGGAAACCTGGCCATCCTGAACCCTTTCTCTCAAGCAAAGGAATTTAAGTTCGACAAACTTGCTTCGACTCTTATTCCTTTTGTTGTTCGCTATGGCCACCGCAGCTGCGTTATCACAGTACATTCTGATTGGCTTAGAGACTGAATCCACAATCTTAAGCCCAGCAATGAAATTCTTTATCCAAATAGCTTGTGAACTTGCTTCAAAACACGCGATATACTCAGCATCACCGGTAGAGAGAGCTGTTAGAGTCTGCTTAGCGCTTCTCCATGATACAGCTCCTTCTGCCAACAGGAAGATGTAACCAGATGTAGACTTGTTCGTATCTACGCATCCTCCAAGATCTGAATCTGAGTACCCAATCACGTCCAAACTGTCTGTTCTTCTATATGTGAGCATGTAGTGTTTGGTGCCTTGTAGGTACCTAAACACCTTCTTCGCAGCCGTCCAATGTGCTTCCCCAGGATTACTTTGGTATCTTCCCAACATACCTACAGCAAAAGCGATGTCAGGTCTTGTACAAACCTGTGCATACATCAAGCTTCCTTCCGCTGAGGCATATGGGACCCTTTCCATCTATTTCTTTTTAAGCTCGGTTTCAGGACACTATTTTAGACTGAATTTATCTCCCTTTTCAATAGGAGCCACGTTAGATGAACAGTTCTGCATCCTGGATCGTTCAAGGATCTTGACAATGTAAGCCTCTTAAGATAAGCCTACAAGACATTGGGTTCTATCTCTATGGATCTTTATGCCAATGACATAAGATGCCTCACCCATGTCTTTCATGTCAAAACTCTTAAACAAAAACTGCTTCACCTCACGCAATAAACCCAGATCATTGGTATCAAGTAGAATGTCATCCACATACAAAATCAAGAATACGATCCTGCTCCCACTAGCCTTGTGGTATATACAGTCATCCATGATGTTCTCAACAAAACCAAATGATGTGATTACTTCATGGAACTTCAAGTACCACTGCCGCGAAGCCTATTTCGGACCATATATTGATTTCTTCAACTTGCATACCAAATTTTCTTTCTCTTCTGCAACAAATCCCTCAGGCTGTTTCATATAGACTTCTTCCTCCAGTTCACCATTGAGGAAAGCAGTCTTCACATCCATTTGGTGCAACTCCAGATCAAAATGTGCAACCAATGCCATGATGATACGGAATGAATCTTTCTTAGATACAGGTGAAAAGGTTTCACTGTAATCGATTCCTTCCACTTGAGTGAAGCCCTTAGCAACCAACCTAGCCTTGTATCTATCGATGTTACCTTGTGAGTCTCTCTTGGTTTTATAAACCCATTTACAGCCAATGGCCTTAGACCCACTAGGCAACTCTACAAGTTCCCAAACATGGTTGTTTGCCATGGAATTCATTTCATCAATCATGCCACAACTTAGAGTTCGCACTCTTCATAGCCTGAGTAAACGATAAAGGATCATTCTCAACACTTACATCACAGTCAACTTCAGCAGAATACACTACGTAGTCATCAGGTAATGCCGGTCTCCTTTCTCTAGTTGACCTCCTCAATTCAACCTCTTGGGTTGATTCAGGTTGCTGAATAAGGACATCCTCTATCACATCTTGTGGTGGTTCCACTTGTGTGATAGGTTGACCATCCGGTATGTGTCCATCTTGTTCAGCATCGTCAACTTGAGCCACAGGGTCTACATCACGTTCAATGTCAATCCTAACAGTAGGAATGTCAATCCCAACTGTAGGATGATCATTAACTATCGATGTCCCCTCATGAATGATATCAGTGGTTCGCTCTATGTGATCATCTAGTAGACAATCACTCCCACTAATCACATCATTCTCAAGAAACTTGGCATTCCTAAACTCAACAAACCTTTTAGAAGGTGGAGGACAATAAAACTTGTAACCCTTAGACTTCTCCGCATAGCCTACAAAGTAAGCTCTAATAGTCTTGGGGTCCAACTTCTTCTCTTGTGGATTATACACTCTTACTTCAGCAGGACAACCCCATACCTTAAAATGGTTTAAACTGGGTTTCCATCCTTTCCAGATTTCAAAGGGTGTCTTAGACACTGCCTTTGTTGGAACCCTGTTTAATATGTATGTGGCTGTCTTGAGTGCTTCCTTCCACAAAGAAGATGGTAGTTTGGAGCTACTCATCATGCTCATAACCATATCCAGCAAGGTCCTATTTCTTCTCTCAGCTACACCATTCATGTCAGGTGATCCAGGCATAGTATATTGGGCTACTATACCTTGCTCTGGAAGAAAATAAGCAAATGGACCTGGCGCTTGTCCTTCACTAGTGTATCTGCCATAATACTCACCACCACGGTCTGATCTCACGATCTTGATTGGTTTCCCAATCTGTTTTTCTACTTCCGCTTTATATTCTTTGAAAGCATATAGTGCCTCACTTTTATTATAAAGCATGTAGACATACATGTATCGTGAATAATCATCAATGAAGGTGATAAAGTACTTTTGACCATGTGCAGTCAAATCAGGGCAACAAATATCCGTGTGTACAATTTCTAGCAATTCAGAACTTCTCTTAGCCCCTTTATGTGACTTATTGGTCTGCTTATCCCTAATGCAGTCCACACAAGAATCAAACTCCGAATGGTTCAAAGATGGAAGAATTCCTTCTTTGTTTAACCTTTTGATTCTATCAACGGAGATATGTCCTAATCTCCTATGCCACAGGCTATAAGAATTCTCATCGATGACACTTCTCTTAGTACCACGCGAAACAGTAAAAGATTGAGGCGAGTCAGAAATAATTTTAAATAAGCCATCAATCATAACTAAATTTGCAATAAAAACAGAATCCCTTTTCAAAGTCATGAGTTTCTTAGAAAGAACTAAATGATAATCAAATGGAAAGAGTTTTGACATAGAAATCAAATTCCTTTTGTAAGAGGGAACATAAAACACATCATAAAGTTTCAAAACATGATTATTTGAAAAGGTTATGCGAAAAGTTCCAACGGCTTTCACAGGGTCTCCCTTCCCACTGCCTGAAAGGACAGTTTCCTCATTAGGATGTGGAGGCCTGCTTGACAGAAAGCCCTGCGTGGTAGTCGAAATATGGATCATCGAACCAGTGTCAATCCACCAAGTGTCATCATTAACGCTAGAAAAGTTAGATTCAAAAGTAACACACGATGAAAGCATACCTCTCATCTCCATTACATGTTGCCTCACACCGCCAATACCTGTAAGCCTCTTAGCACATAATTCAGACACGATGGCACCACCCATCTGCTTGTCTGTCAGCTTGAATTGCTTATCTAAGGCTTCCAGGTACCCTTTGGCTGTATCGCACTTAGGGACTGCTTCCCTAATGCTTCTGGTGATCCTTTGTTGCATAAACAGAAGAGACGAGCGGTTACTCCACTCCCACAAATTATACCTTTCCTTTGCCTCTCTATCATTGGAGGCATCAACAGGTCTAGGAGGTTGTTCACACCTCAAGGCATAATCCAAGTCCAAGAAACCAAGCTGCAGCAAAACATCATCTCTCCAGTCAGCATAGTTGATGCTGCCATCTAAGATTATTTTGTTGCTTACATCAGCCATAATCCTAGAGGTAGCAATTGGATCTGCAAAAAATAGAACAGACAAATATACAAATAAGCTCACAAGTAAAAATTTGAAGCAATCACAAGTCACTGTGCCATGTATGCATGCTTAACTCAAATGTAGCACACAAGCAATATAAATACGTATCACCAATGTCTACCTGTGGGCAAAGACATTGGCATAGCATGTATTTATCTCAAGTGATGGGATTAGAACGCATTTGTAATTAACTAATACCTGTGGGCTACTTAGAAAATAACAAGGCCATTCTATCCCACCCTAATTAAATGTACAATTATGAGATATCTACCTGTGGGCAAAGATAAATCATAACTACACATTTAATTACAATTGATATCCTAAATCTATATGTGGTTAATGAATGCATGCGAACAAATTCAATAAACAAGGATGCTGTGGCTACTCCTCAAGAAATTGCACACTAATCACAAATATCACTAACGTGCATATAAATCCAAATATGCACAACATAATGGAGTATTTAACAAATTAATTTAATCAACAAATGTGACCAATTTAATCAACAAATGTGACTAAATAACTTAATTTAAATTCTCCCACTATTTCATGCACCCAAAAAATGTTTAATAAATTAATTTCAACTCAAAAGGTTTTTACAAAAAAAACTAAATAGTTAATTTAATTGCCAAAGGAGAAATTAATTTACAAAATAGGCAATTAAATAACACAGAAAAATTAAAGTCTGTAAACACCTTTTTCAAATATTAAAATAGTAGAGAAATTAATTTAAACATTTACAGTGCATGTAATAGTAATCAACATGTTCTGGAAAATCAAATTAAATGGACAAAAATAATTTTCTGGAAATAAAACCAAATGGCTCTAACTCAAAGAGTCCAAAATAGAGCCCAAAATTATTTTCTAGAAAAAATTCAGTCCCAAAAATATTTTCCAGAAACAAAAATCAAAATTCAGGCCCATAATTCATTTTTCCACAAGTCAAACACATCCAAAAACATATATTTCAGTCCAAAACACGAGGCCCAATCTGATCTTCAAAAAAAAATTACCAGCTTCCGCTGAAACGGTGAAATGGTGCGTTTCAGCGTAGACTGAAACGCACCGTTTCGTTTTTTTTTTTAATAACAGATGGCCCAGCACACACAAAACAAAAAAATTGAGTCCAAGAACGTATGCAGCCCAGAACTGTGTGTTTTTCAAAAAAAAAAAAAATTGTCAGCGGCCCAGAAGGATTCGGCCCAGTCAACAGCAAATTTTTTTTTTTTTGAAAGCTGGCCCTGAACATTAGTGAAACGGTGCGTTTGGGCTTGGGGCCAAAACGCACCGTTTCGGTCTCTACTCAAGCTGAGTCGGGTTAGGTCAACCCGACTCAGCAGCCAGTGACCCGAGAGTGCAGGACCCGATCAGCCGTGACACGCCAACTGGAGCTTGACGCCGGCGATTTCTGCAGGTGATCTCCAACGAGTCTGGGGCTCCTGTTACGGCAACGCTGCACTCCAGCCATCGGCGACCTCTATCACGGCAGCACGATCGAGATCTCAGAGACCTGCAGCGATCACCGTGGCCGTGACGCGTCTCCACATCTGTAGCGACGTCGGCAACTTTGCTCTGGCGTTTTCTGGCTCCCTTTCCGGTTATCTCAGCGGCAACACTCCTACGACGGCTATCACCCATTTTCTAGTGATCTCACGGCAACACCCACGATGGTTTGCACTGTCGCGACAACTTGGCCTCTCCCGCAGTTGATACACTCATACACAGAGTAACAAACGGTGAAATAATAAAAGAAAAAAAAAATTATGATTCCTGGATCCCATATTCTTTTCCCAGATCGTTACTCATAAAAATAAAGATCAATAAGTAAGGCAAGGTGATCTGAAAACCAAGCTCTGATACCACATGTTAGAAAATAAACATCTCAAATGCATAATAATCAATCCAGATTATCATATACACAAATACAAGATGCAGCGGGAACATTAAATTACCTCTTGCCATTACTTTGTTGATCTAACCTCTGAGAAGATTTGGAATGAATCAGGGATACCTGTGAATCAGAGAACACTGTCAGATGAACAACAGGTTCTTCCAGCTGGTGATTGCGCACAGTGATGGCAACTGTGGAAACTGCCGTCACCAGTGGGGAACCTTCGAGAGGGAGCAGAGAAGTAGGTCTCGCTCTGGACTCAGAGAAAGCAGTACTGAATCAATTATTTTTTGTGTTGTGTTTCCACCATCAGGAAAACAATCTTAAATAAACTGAGTCCCTAACCCACATTGGACCGGGTCTAATGACTACGAGCCACACTCAGAAATATTTATTAATTATCCTAATTAATATCTAAATAGGTTATATAATTATAATAAATATCTTACATTGTATGCTAAAATAGTATACTTTATACTTCTTCCAAAAATTGATCCAAATCACGTTATCCAATATAGTACTACTTTTATTATAAATATTGTTGAAATTATATATATAATTTATAAAAATTATAACTATAAAATCAAAGATGCAACAAGTAAAATAATAGATGTGATTGTGAGACGAAAAAGAAACGGCGCTGGTGGTGCGAGAGCAGGAATCTTTCTTGTGTGTTTTCTTCTGGGTTCTACGAAAGATATTTTTGAGCTGTTTGATAAAACGGCCTTCCGCCGCACGAGTTTTTCATGCTACTTCATTAGTTATTGGTCATGCTTCTCTCCCTGGCTCTCATCAGATGCCGATTATGAGCTTCACTTTTAAGTTGCGTGCTCTCCAATCTGTACTACTAACGGTAACTCTAGTCTCACCTTCTTTCCCTTATTCTTATTCCCCGATATATATTTATATGAGTATATATATATATATGTATCGGCCATATAGTTAAAGAAGTAATTTTGTTATCCAACTCAGATCCGATTTCAAATATTTTAACATTAAATCAACCATTCTGTATTTTTATAAAAATATATTTATTCAAAAATGAAAATAACTTCAGCCTTGCCTCTTGTAAATGATAATAAATTAGATTCTATGACATATTTAGTATGGAACATTTATTATTTATATTTTATAAATAACAGTACGATTTTAATTATATATATAATCGTGTGTGTGTGCGCGCTCATACGTGCACGTTAACTATAGATTTAATTTGACATTGCATCCATTGTGAACAACTCAAGTAATGTTTTTATTTCCAGTTTTCAATAATGGCTATTGCACCCATGAGACATAATTAATGCGGCACGGCCTCTTTATTGTCACTTATTATTATTTTTTATTCTAATTATAAGACTATATTTATTTAAAAAAATTAAAAGAATTAAATAAATTATTTAATTATAATATGTATTATAGAATATTTTTAAAATAAATATTTTATAAGTTAAATAAATTAATTTAATATAAATAAATATTTTTAAGTGATTTATTTTTTAAAATATCTTTAAAGAAATATATAATTAGGATAGGAAGAAGAATAATATAAATTTTTTATCTATTTTTTCCATCAGAATTTATTAATTTGATACTTTTACCACAAAGAAGATGATTATGTTGGGGCTTTGTTTTGCGTGACACAAATGACGGTTTAGTAGACTAAAGCAACTGACTTTCACGTGGCCTATGCGCTGACCATGCATTTTTGTGCTCTTTATAAAGTATAATATCGAGGAGCATAAATTTTGCTGATCAAATATTTGTGGGTTAAGGTCCGGTATTTTAGAATTTTGTTGTGGTTCATCAAAACTTCTAAAATATTTTTATTTGTGTATCTAGTATGTAAAATATTTTGTGACAGAAATTTACCTTAACGGTATTCATTTTTAATGAGAAGCTTTATCTTTAAAATATTATTTAAAAATAATTTTAACTTCAGCATTAATTTTTAAAAATATAAAATAAAGATATATTTAGCACTTTAAAATAATTTTATAATTAATAATAACTTTAAGATATAAAATATACATAAAAATATTTGATAAGCTATAAAATATTTGAAGGTATTGCTATTTTATTTGTCAATTATCAATTAATAAATTTAAACATGTAATTGGAAATAAAATTAAACATATAGATCGTAATTCCTAACTTATGTAATAAAATATAAAAAAAAATTATGAAATGAAACATGTTTTACGAGGATTCAGATATATGCCATATTTTAAAAAGATTATTTAGCTCACAGTATATTAGTAGTTTGTAGAATAATTAATGCTAATTTCTCAATTTTATTCATTCTCTAATTATAGCGATGGGAGAAATATGAAAAAGAATGTATGTTCTTTAAAAAAGGTGAAGTTAAAAGATTAGTTTAATTTAAAATATATTTAATAAATTAATTATGTTTCTTTAATTTTAATAAGATGGTTAGAATTTGATTGTGATTTATATTTTGAACTAAATCTTATATAATTTATATTGATATTGATATTGACGATTCTATAACAGATGTCGTATCATAGAATCTACAACATACAATGATTAGGTTGAGATATCTTATCATTTTATGTCCAATCTAGTAGCAAAGTCAAACTTAGAATTCAAACTATTATTTTCTATTAATTAACACATACCAATTAAAATAGTTAAAATTATCATCTTTATCTTAAAAATTGAATAATTTCTAATATTAATCCTATTAATTACACTAAACTTTATAATCATGTTATTTTTTACTCTCATTACTTTTATTAAATATGTGCATGTAAGAAAAAATAATAAATACTCCTTAAAATTAAGAATAAAAGTACATTTAGCACTCTAAACTAATTTTAGAGGAGCAATTGATATCCTAAAATATTTAAGAGTGCAATCAACACCTCAATTTAATTTTGAAGGTACAATTAACACCTAAAGTATTTAAATTGTTATAATTTTATCTTTTCGTTAACAAAAACATAATTTTTTATTTTGATAAATTATTGTTTAAAAAATCACATGTATAATATTATTTTAATAAATTATACTAAATAAATAATAAAAATTTTAATACTCACATATGAATATATATAATATTTATTTTAGAGTTATTTAATATTTTTTTTAAATAATATGATATATGTGTCTTATAGTATAGACTAAGATGGGAGTAAAAGGAAATGTAGTAGCCCACCTAACTTAACTGCCACCATTTTAATTTGCCTGCCCTGTGAAAGGAAGGTATTGTTTTTTTAGACGTTATTGGACCATTTTGCAGGCTAACAAACCATTATACTTTAGTTATTATTAGCTGCTGATAAATAACTAAAGTGGTATATAAAGACTTCGATCTTAAGGAGCACATTTTTTTTATTCAGCATTCGAGGGATAGGTGTACAAATATTATTTTACGGTTTATGAAACTCATAATTGCTAATAACCTCTTAATTCGAGGACTCCACATCTTGTCCAGGAGGATGCTGTGGGTTTTATATCTGATAGTGACAAAATAGGAGTGCTTGTGGCCCCTATGTGCCATGGTACTTTTAAATTGTAAAATAAAGAAACTCATAATTAAAAGAAGGGAAAATTCATCTAGAGGTCCTTATAATTTTGTTTGATTTCGAATCAGGTCCCTCAGCTTTTTTTCATTTTTATTGGGTCATTTGACTTTCCTTGGTTAAATCTGTCGATCTTTACCGTTAAATATGTACTAACGCAATTAAAAATTTCCGTTAACCACTCACTCATTGCCGAATTTCGTATCCTCTCCACCATTTCACCTCATTTTCACTATAAAAGCAGCTCCTCTTCACTGGAAATTCACACCACTTAATTACCCACGGCTTCCATAACACTGGCCATGGCGTCTCTTGTCCTCCTCCTCCTCTTTCTTCTGTCATGCCTGCCAGCTTCCCACAGTAGCATCAATGGCTTCTCATAGAGCTTATTCATTCCTTCTCGCCGAAATCGCCTATTTTCAAAATCACAAAGCAATCATCCCATGCAAGCATCGTTGAATCCGTAGCTCCTCCCATTAATGCTTCACTCATCGTTACTCCTCCCATTCAACAATATGAAATAGCGTTCATCATTGTGAGCGAAACAAGTGCATTGGAGACCATTGTTCGTATTTTATAGAGTATGCGGATGGAGCCAGTTCCTCCGGCATTCTCACCAAAGAGATGTTCTCTTCCCCCTCCACTTCAACTTCCTGAACAGAGGCTATCTCGGACATGGCATTCTACCCAAGGGAAAGTGAAAAGTATTAAATAGCTGGTGTGTTCGGTTTAGGTTGGGGAAGTCCTTCTTTCGTGAAGCAAATACAAAAACAAAGCGACGGTAAGTCATGTTTCAAGTGAGAGCCACCATTGACGTGGCTCTGTTTTCTGTGTTGGAAACAGAGCCAACTAGAGCATAGCCTTTCAATTAACAAAAGTGCTTATCCATCCCCACTCAGTTAGACCAATCCAATGGGGTTTGTAGGTGAAGGTAGAGGATGATCGGAGCAATAGGAAAGTTGGTTTTGGCCTTTGGGCTGCAACGTGCCCAACCAAACGCACGTTCTCTTCCATGGGTCGCGAATGTCACGTGTAAGGGAAGAAGCGAGGGGGTCCTGGTGACTTTACGACCGAGGGAATCGAAGGTGTTATCTAGAGATGGGAAGGAATGGTGAAAAGGAGACGATGTTCGGCAATGAGTGAAGGAGGGATGCGAGTAAAACTCATTGTTAGTAGATAAAAAAGAAAAGCAAATGACCAAATAAAAAGAAAAAAAAAAACTCATTGACCTAATTCAAAATCAAGTAAAATCATAAAGGACATCTGGATTAGTTTTCCTTAAAAGAATAACAGGTATATACTTTAATTAAATAACAACATATTTATATATTTGTCACTTTACTAAAAATTACGCAAATGTATAATTAAAATCTAAAGGTATATTTTAACTTGGTGAGTTAGTGAGATTCAACTTAACTATTTTTTTTAATAAAAAAAAAATTGTTTCAGACAAATGTAAAAATTAATAATATTAAAACTCACATCGTCGGAGATTTTTCTAACACCGATTATATTAAGGAAAGAGCATCGAGAAAACTTTTCATTTCAACTTAAAAATATTTATTATTTTTTAATAATGACATTGACCGGAGGTTATAGATTCTTAAAAATAACAATAATTATATTGGATATATAATATTATTAAGTCATGTTGTTTAAGCGTTAAGAGTAGGTTTGGATTAGCTTTTGGAGAATAAATTATATGAAGAATAAATTTTGGGAATAATAAATTTTAAAAATGGAGATATTTGGATAATTAGTAGTAGAATCATTTTTTATATTGGTAAATTAGTAAAAAGTGTATGATTTGATTAAAGTAAGAGAGATGATAGATATAGAGAATAAATATGAGAGATGAGAGAGTGTAGAGAAGAGAGAGGAGAGAGAAGAGAGGGTAGAGAAGAGAGATAAGAGACAAGAGAGGAGAGAGTGTGTAAAAAAAAGGGTAAAATAGTAATTAGATATTTTATAATAGTTATTACTATTTTAAGAGCTATTTTTAGTATTTTATTTAAAATTATAGTTTTAACTAAGATTTTACCCAAAAATAATATAAACAAGTCTAAACCGTAGAGTGTCAAAACAAGGCTAAACCCAAGAGAAACCGTAAAGTATAAAAGAAAACTCTGTGGATAACTAGGCCCATTTTAGCTTGATGGAACAAATAGGACATGTCATTGGACATGTGGTGCACCCATGTTAATTTTTTTTTTTTATCAACGGGAGTTAGTACGAATGGTAAACGACTCGGTATCGTTTAAGCCAGGTCTCAAGTTTGAGCTTTAGTATACGCAGAAAATTCCCGTTATGAGACTCACCCACCATAGTCAGGTGCGCGAACGCGGATCGGATCCGGATGTAATCGGGGCAAAGTTCCAGTGAACCGGATGGGAAACTAAAAAACCTAAATTTTTTAAATTTTATAAAGTTATTATAATTAAAATGGAGGGAAATATTTAGCAATATCGGGTCGACTTTAAATATTATTGAGGGAGTAAGTTTCTTAATTCGTTTCCACTCTAGAGCGGGAGGCATTTCTCTTCAAAGACATGATGGCACTTGAAGGATTGTATTAAAAATTAACTCTCGCGGGACAACATCTAGTTAATCTACTATAACCTATTGCAAACAGAAGAAAACTAGACTTGTCTCCTGAGGAGTGGGGAAAAAATAAGAAAAGAAAATTAAACTTGTCAAGTGACACGTAATGTTACACTCGGCAACTTAATGATACTGCAAATCCAGTGAATCAGCAGAAGGTGGGGAAAAGCAGGGTAAGACAACTTTCCATGGATTTATTATTCTCCGTCCCTCAACCTAATCCAAAGCAGCAGAAGAATTTACACTCGAACCCCACCAACATCAAGTTTCGTCTCACCTCAAACTATACAAAAGTCAAACGATGATTTAAGCATCGGTTCAGTTTAGTGGACGAATATGGTTTTAAACATATACACATGCTACAGTTTTAAATATTGCAGGTTATTGTAGGCAATTAAAACTGATTACATTGAATACTTATGATATCATTTTAATAATCTCTTGTCTCATAATATTCTACAAGATATAACTCTAATTTATTTAGACAGATCGTCCTAATATCTATTCTATTTTTAACATCTAATCTTTTTAAATATTTTTATTGTCAAATTAGCATATCGAGTTATAAAATTTAAAAACAAATATAGAAGTTACTAATAGCACATCGTGTTATAACTTTTATATGATTCTTACTCAAACAGAAGCTCCTTACAAATAAAAAATATATATAGATGTAAGTTGACATTTCATTTGACTAGTGAACTTTGTCATAAGAGAATTGAGGATATTGATCATATTTTTAAATTCTGTTATTTTTACTTATAGTATTTAAAAAAAAATCCTCCATCAAAATCTTTGCACTAATTTTTTTAGATAATATACTGTTCAGCTGCTAAAGAAAATTATTTTAATTAAGCAACTACATGACTATTGAAATATTGACATAAATATTATTTGTTAGAAACTGCATGAAGTTAAAAATAGATAAATTTTTGTAGATGGAACATATTCTCTTAATAGAATTTTAGTACAAGTCAGAGCTATCGCTGTCACATTTTGAATAGCTTTAACATTTATAGATTTTTTTTATAGATAGTCTGTATAGTTTTAATTTAACTGTATAATTTATAACGAACCAATTTATTTTTATAACGGTATTCTTTCGACACTTTAAATAAAAATATCTAATAAATTTTAGAGGTATCGTATTCCATCTTAAAAAAATAATGGGATCTTATTTTCTTATTTTTACTTAACTCAATGGTAGCCTGTCTTTTTTCCTCGTAATTAATAGTCTTGAGATAAGAGAATAATAAATAATGAGATTGGGTGTAACAAAATGGTTAACTTCTAATAGTGTGGTTAGGTTTAAATCCAAGAGACAAGAGCGAGGTATTATTTTGAATAACAGAGAGTCGATTGATGCCAGGCCTACATTCTATCCTTGAAAAAAAAAATAAGAGAAAAGAACAGGAAGAAGCAAAATCTTAAAATTGTAGCACGGTGGATTTTAGCGGCGTGATGTAACGATGGAGACGTAGTTCAATCTCAATAGCCAGCCAGGATCTAACGATGGAGATGGAGTTGAATATCGAGCAAGTATATTTTCACTTTTCAGATACACACAGACGAGTCGAGCAGGCTTTGGCTCAGTGATTGGATTGTCAGGTGACAGAGGTACCGTACTTGTCCTCCTCCACTCCCATCGGCCCCCGCATTGCATAAAGTGATAAAGATAAGATTATCCAATCCAACCACACTGTCATTTGACTCGCACTTATTCTATGATGACAAGACTCACCGCTCTTATACTGTAGCGTCTCTTGTATTAATCCCTTAACACTTTTATTTTTTTAAGAAAATCAATTAATCAGGTGATACAAATAATTATCATTACCTAACTAGAATAGTTTCACATAATTAGATTGTGCGGGGGTCATTTGATGTTAGTTACATTATTTATAATTTATTAAAAGTGTGGGTTTCATTTATGCATGTAAATTTTATAATACATATTCATTGAATTGAATAATCAGGGAAAATAATTTTAGACATACTTATACTTTCGTTCATTTTTTTTATTTGATATTTGTATTTTTTTCTTATTAAATTGTTTAATTTTGCTCCATCAATATAATTAATTTTTATATAAGGGTTAACAATTCTAAAAGATTAAAGTTACAGGTTAACAGTAGTAGAGAACAATAAAAAGTATTAATAAGAAAAAATAATTAAAATAGTAAATTAAAAATTAAAAAAATATAAATATCTTTAATGATTTTTTTTGAAGAATAATAATACAAATAAAAAGCTACCATCTGCCTTTGGGAGAAATATAATATCTTGGAGTAATAAACGTTCACAAATGAAGTTTTTAATTAAACAAAGTGGGATGAGAGGGGGAAAACAGAGAATAAATACCCAATGACATGGACAGGGGTAACGTTGTATTCAAAGGAAAATGATGGAGATTCTCTGCGTTGGTTGCAGTAATTAATAGTAAGCGCTTGGAAGAGCGTGTCAAACGTAAATGATAAGGATGAATGAATCTTATCCACTTGCAAACTTCAATGAGTGTCCCAAACTATACTTCTATTTTTTTGCTTTGCTGTTGAGAGAGATCACTCGTCACTTGACTCTTTTCTTGGCACTATGTGGCCCACAAATGTGACATGCACGAGCCCTTCGCCCTAATGCTAATGACATCTAACTATGTAACCAAAAAGAAAAAAAATACATCTAACTAAATCACTCAACTCCTGCTATTCAACTGATAAAAAAAAAGATATATAATTATTTAAAATATATTTAAATTTTAAAAAAATATTATTTTATTATAATTTTAGTCGTGGTATTTAGAAAAATATCTTAGTTTTTAGGTACCTAATTTTATGCCTGAAGATAATAGACATATCACCTTGTCCAACATTGCTATTGCTTAAGAGAAAGGAAAATTTTGCTCTGTCCTTAGATGAGCCTATCCCCTTTCTAAAAAATTTTGTACAAAAAAAAAATTCACTCAACTCCCTTGGGCCAATGAAAACCTTAATCCTATAATCTATACTTAACTAATCTGTAAAATAACCTATCGTTCGTTTTAACTAGCGAATATATGAGATATGTGACTATTTAGAGTGTATTTGAATCTTAAAAAGTATCACTTTATTATATTTTTAATTTAGTATTTAAGAAGATATCCTAATTTATGAGCGCCTAAATTTATACTCGAAGATAATTTATAACAGTCCAATCTCTTTCAAAAAAAAATTTACCAAAAAAAAAATGCACAGAATAAAAAAATATGTAAATTGATTATTTGTAATTATTATGGAAAGAATTTATGTCACTTTTCAAAAAATTACCTTTCCATTTAATGATTAAAATTTAAATTTAATTCATAGACATAAAAATATACAATAAATAGTGAGATTATGAGAAGGAAAAAAAATTTAATATAAAAATAAGAGAGAACGATACTTCATGGATCAAATCAAAACCCTATACCATAATGGATTAAAACGGGAAGGAGGACACAGCGGGGTTTGTACATAGGAAACAATTTTTCCATCTTTCTCTTGTGAGGTGTATATGGTATGTCTAAATTGTAAATAGAATAGACTCTAATAATGGATTAACCCAAAGCCGATTTGTCCCTACTCTCCCTCTAGTTATTCCAGATGCTGAGTTCTACCAAACAGATTTGACCTAACTTTAATTGAAAATGATATCGTGAGACATAGCTGGACGATACAAATATGTGTGAAGAATCAAGAATTGAACAATGAATGTCACTTAAGAAACGCAATGGAAGATATATTTAAGAAATGATTTGGAAAAGTGGTGCAACTATTTCGCTTATAATGGGGTTTGGCATTATTAAATAGCTATTCGCATTGCCGCCCTCGCTTTATTTCTGAACTTCTTTCAGCCGCCAGCAGTAAACATTATTGAGACGTGCAAATGAGAAGGTTACGAAGTTTGTATATGGGAATTGGGAAATGCTTCGTGAAAACGTTGGGATCTACTTACATATTAATTACAAGAAAATAGATACAAAAATGTCTTGTAAGAAACCAACAATAACTTGGTCTCAAAATCTTCCTTCGCAGTTTTTTTCCTCCTCCATTCCATTCTTGTTCAAACTCGAACATTTTCAATAAAATTCATCAGTTTAATGCCCTTTGCTCATCAGATGAACAGACTCTGACGTTTATGTCTTCTGATTGCTTGTCACGCTCCTTACCAATATCCATTCAATGCGGAAATGCCATTTCTAAAATCTTGCAGAAAGTCATGTTTTCCGTAACATTGTGCTTGATAGGTCCTCTGCTTCTGAGTTGCCATCTGAGCATGGCCTTATTTTCTCAGAATTTTGATCAACTGAAAATCCTCCTGATATTTGTGATGAAATGGCAGCGCATTGCGAAGAAACTATATCAGTTAACTCTTTCTGAGTCTCCCCATCTGAGCATGGTTTTGTTGCCTTCATTTGATTTCAACAGTATACAATTTGATTCATCTGCTAAGCTGGTAGTTCCAGGGGAATCATTGCTGTTGAGTGCTTCTTTCCCTTCAGAATGATCGGTGATGTCTTTCGTCGGAGAACTGTGGCAACAACCGGTTGACTCAATATCTTGTCATCCCATTTTGTATTCTCCTTTGGTTCAATGTAGAGGGCTTGTGGTTTGCTGTCAAACAAGCTTGTGCTTTCCTCATGAGATGAAGTGGCTCTGACATTTAGATCTAGGTGCTCAAATTTCTCTGTTAATGCTTCCATTATTTGCATGAAATTCAATGGCTGCTTTTGATGAGCAGCATCTGTACCAACAGCTTATGGGTATCAGGAAAACTTGAGTAAATTGTTTTTCCCCCTCTGACAACTATAATATAACTGAATAAAGACATGAGGTTTAGATGAAATACCTAATGACATGGTCCATGAGCTTGAGATCGGTCATGAGTAGCTCTATCTGTAGCTCCAAATGTGACTGGGTTTTTCACTGCTTTATATTCACTTCTCCTTTTCTTCTGAACATCAGTAAATTGAACCCTGTGCATCTGGTATGCACGCGATCGATTATAATGCGCCCCAAACAGATTCATGAGGCTGATATCTGCATGGTCAGTAGCAGTGGAGTGTTTTCTTCTGGTACATGTAATCCTGTGGTCAGATTTCCAATTTTACTGTTTCTGGAATTATTCTGACTTGATTTTGTTTCAGTTTTTTCACGTCCATCCAGAGTAGTCACCAGGCCTTTTCTTTCACAACTCTTTGTAGTTTTGGCATTTGGCACAGCCGCAGGATGATTGGTGTTTGAGAGAGATGTAGTTTGGGCTGTATGTGTTTCTTCCAATACACCTATCCCTTTGCCAATATGCAGAGTCACATTTCCTGTTTTCACAGTGGTCTCATCTCCTAATTACTCTGATAATTCAAGATTCTAGGACCTTCCACATGACTTTTCGGTAGATCCTGACACGATAGACTCAGTTGATTCTCCTGTTACTTCTGTTGGAAGTGTTGTAGAAGCCTTGTTTAGTCCTTTATTTCTCATGTACTTCCTCTTGGCAGTTGGGTTTGCTTTTGGTTGAGCAGGCTTTGGAGTAACTGGCTTTCTAGCACCCTCTGGTTTGCCTCCTGTGATGACCTTGGGTCCGTGTTTCTTCCTCCTTTGTTTTGGTGTTGGTGTTTGTTTCAGACCAACAACATAGCTGCCTAGATGGATCCCTTTGATGCGTAAAGATACTGTACATGCCAGAGCAAAGAGATTGGCAAAGAACGTACCAATTAGAATATAGAAAAAAGAATCCCACATTGACTTATTATACAAAGAATTGAAGGTATATAATGTCAAGAACAGCCTCTGGACAACTTCCATAAATGTCACTCCCAATGCTCGTTATTGCAGCAACAACTTGTTTGGCACAGGAGGTGCAAAGTGTGAATTCTTGGTTGTGTGGGGCTTCGCTATTTGTGCTACGGACATCTTTCTCCAATTCCACATTAACCTGCATTCTAACTTGTTCGTTTTCTCCTCTGATTGTTTTGTCTGCTGCAGGAGGTGCGGACTGTGAAATGGTTTTACCACCACATCAAGTAGTGGGTGTGCCTGTCTGACACGGGATCCATGATGTTCCTATATGGAAAAAGAAATTGGTGTTAGTGTCATGGAGAATTCAGTGAGGAAAGATGGGAAAGCTAGTTAAGGTATGGTCCCAGGTCGAGTGGTACAAATTTTTATCAACAAGACAGTTTGGTCGAGTGGTCCAAGACGCCAGATTTAGGCTTTCGTCCGAAAGGGCGTGGTTTTCAAATCCCACAGCTGTCATTATAACAAAAACTCTTCTGTTACTTTCTCTTTTATTAAAAAAGAAGAAAAAAAATCAAGTTCAATGGATTCCCCAATGTTAACATCCCAATCGCTAAACGGAATGCCAATAAACTCTAAAAAGCATTTTTCCTTTTGGTTTGATTTTCACTTACCTTGGGGTTCTTGGGTATTGGTGGCAGTGACGGGGGTTTACTCGAGAGAGACATTTTCATTTTGGTGGTTCGTTAACGTACAGGTAGGGTTCGGGAGTGGGTTGCTTTGTGAGGTGGAATCAGGAAAGAGTGGGATCTTGCCTTCATTGAAGTGTAGAGACGCAGCATTTGCCAGAACCAAGAGATCGGCAAAACTTATACATTCCAAGCTTGAAACAGCTCCAGCGGTGGGCTTTGCATTTGCACAAGTTCCTACAGGTTCTACTTCGTCCTGCATCTTCATGTGTAATCCTTCATGAGATGATCACTGAGCTGATCAGACGTAGCTACACTATTAGCATCACGATCACGAGATGAAGCCGTATATATACTAGTTTTCACAAAGTGGAGTTTTCATTTTTTGAATATACGACGAAATGGGAGTATGCTTCGCCTTTTCCTATTATTATTATTATTATTTTTAAATACTTTTATACCCTCGTAGATTCTTTTTTGCAATTTTTTATTTAATCTGGGCTTAAATAATCCTATAAAATTAGAAGATGAGCCTGTTTTATGGTTCGGATGTTTAGAAAAGTTGGAGAAAAATTGAGGAAAAATAGGTGGAGAGAAAATTGAGGAAAGAGAGAAGTGTAAAAATAATGCTCTCTCTTTATATTTATTATTTGGATAGAGGGAAGAAAATAGATAATGTTATTACAATGACAGTAACATCTTCATTAAATTTCCCCCATTTTCTCTAGCAATATCATAAAATTAAATTTAAATTAAAAATCAACACTATCAAATGAAAAATTAAAGTCAAATTAATATAAAATTATTCTACGATTTTATGTTAAAATTTAAATATTTTGCGGAGTATATTATATCGCAAACAAGAATAATAAAAATATCAAACGCCTAGAGACGATAATAGAAATAAAAAAAATAAAATATTTGGAAAAACACCTAGCGTATTTAAAATGAAAAATTGAAGTAGAGATTTGATAGAGCAAGACCTAAACCAAAACTCTCAAGTTTAATGAAGATGCAGCCCAAGTAATGCAAGCATGGGATTTCTCCAAGTTCCCATTCATACAGAACAAGATTAAGGTTCCAAACTCTCGAGTTGTGTTCTTCCCTAACTACTACTCGATGCAAAATCACCAACTAATATGCGAAAGCAACTCCCTCGCAAGAGATCCACTTTTTCTCTTCAATCAAAAATGCGATCAAGAAAGTATGGAAGCTTAAGATTCCTGGCAGGTGTGTCCTATAGGCAACACATTGAAGCCCAGGTTTCTTAGTATACGCAAGGCAATATCCTCCATGGAACAAGTTGACGATATTGTGCCCATATTTCTTTATACTTCTGTGCACAACGAGCTTCATCCCTTCTCTCTCTCCAGATCAGCAGAATTAGAAGATAAATTGGATAGAAGTATGGAACTGGGGAACTGTAAAAATGAGCGAACAATAAATGCCTGAATCCTTTTACTAATGGAAATTAATATCTATGTTTTCATATGAAAGTTCAGCAACAAGATCCAAGAGATCACCTTCTACCACAGGGTAAGCTAAAGGAGAGAGCCAGCAGCAGATCCCCTAGGTAATTACAATGTCTAGCAATACCCCTTCAACAAAAAATAATTAACTGCATCAATAACTTCCATGAAAAACAGGATCAAGAATATGGAAGTTTCTCACAACAGTTCTACGATGACAATGACGTGGTACCGTGATATAGAATAAAGCATTTTCAACTGACAAGAGGTTCAGATTTTCCGTAAAATATCAAAAAAGTGTTATGTTCTAGTGATTGGTGATGCATTTTTTTTAAATTATGATTGCCTTCTTAAAAAAATTAATAAGAACAATCGTAACAAAAATAAAGGAATTAATATATGATGACTCTGATGAACTTGTAGAACATGGGAATGGCAAACTGAATCCATCATTTGTTTACCTACCAACAACCCCTGCCCAAAGCAGGGGTAAAAGGAACTTCGGAATCAGCGTTCGTATTTGCAGTTCTTTTGTTGGATCTTGTCAAATAAATGATAAAATCAAGCCTATTGCCTTTACTGGCTCAATCTCACTCGATTTTGTTCACCCCTAGATCATGGTTTCTTGCCATAAAGTGCCGTGTGCATATTGATATAATTTAATAACCTCTGGAATTTCCAAACAAATAGATGATTTTTTCAAACTCCATAATTTGACAACGTAAAATTTAAGGAAGAACAGGAAAGTACGCTCATCTTTCATAACGGGAAGAAAAATATCAGATGAAATCTTACCAATAACCAGAAGCAAGTAACTTGCCTCCAATGACTTTTGGAGGCTTACCCCATATTAGAGCCTTTGGATTCTTTTTGAAGTCATGTTTTTGCTTGTTAGCTCCTCGAAATACCATGTATCTGTGCATTTTTATTCAACAAAGTAAATATTAATATCGTCTCCCTAAAAAAATGCTTATGTGCTAAAAAGATATTAGGGCCAATGGTTAAGTTACCCAATCACGAAGATAAAGCAATTTGCAACAACAGCAGTGGTCGATAGCTCCACCTTGTTCCACAAAAGCCACCATCCCTAACGGCAATAAAGATTTGAGGACGTCATATTGTATAAAAAGGTACATCTATGAATAGCTGGGGTAAGTTCCTCTCTCCTACGGAGACCAATATAGGCCTAAAGTGTGCATCAACATCAAAGCATTTAAGACCAATTTTGGCCACTGCTAGTATTGATTAATAGAGAAACTTTATTTTCATAAGAAGTAAATGAACAGGCTACACAGAGCAGTACAAATCCAGCACGCGAAGATCTTCCCACATTGAACTTTCGAGTATAGAAGGCAAGAGAAAAAAGTGCTCAAGCGAGTGGCACAAGAAAGTGATTTTATAACTGTTCAAAGTAAATAACTTTGTTTGCCCCCAAGAATTCCGAACAGTTTGAGGCTATAACACACCAATTCATAAAAATGTCAATTGACCTTGGGAAAGGTAACTCTAAATCAAGACCTGCTATTTGATATAGAAGCATGGCTGTTATGAGGCTATATGCAGTCACAACTCACAAGCTCTCCTCATGTCTTTTCTTACTGTTATCATTCTTTTTGGGGAAAAATTATATGCAATTCCATATATCTTGGCCATCAAGTTCTAAATTAAAACATGACAAGTATATTGTTTTTACAGAAAACTGTATGGTTCTCCGGTTAAATTGCACATGAAAAATATATACTTATCATGTTTTAATTGGGAAACTTAATGGCAAGGGTATAACATAAGAGCTGCATCTAAGTCTAGCTTTTTCCTAGCATACAGTGAATTTTCTCCCTTTCATTTGCAAAAACTTTATTTTGCTTTTTATTCCCCATCCAAGGTCATGGTTCTAGCAACTTGCCTGTATGCTGAAAGTGAAGGGAATCCACACTAGATCTCCGAAGACCAACATGAATCCCAGTCTCTCCGCGATTATGTCCCACCTGCAAAAGAAGATTCTCATTATTATCAGTGGATAAGGCAGATTGAGGAATAATGAGATATAATTGAGTAACGACTTCCCATTTACGGACAGAAATGCAGGACAAAAGAATCATGTGATGAATTAAGATTTAAGAATTTAACATCAAATCTGTATATCTATATATAACATAAAAACTCTAACAAGTTGCACTATTCACATGCCATGAACTGTGCCGTTCATTTCTTAGATTCCACGCACCACATGGGACCCATACTAGTTTCACTTAGAAAAACCGTAACAGATGTTGAAATAAAAAAAAAATACTACAAATAAAACAAGCATTTCAACAACATAAAATCCCCCTGACATGCCGGCAAGAACACAACAAGGCATAACTTCATTTGCACACATACAGACATTTAAACTAGCATAAAATAAAGCTTGAGGGAAACTAAGAAGCATAGATTTCTATAGAGTGCATCTAATCGAACAGGAAACGCTGCACATAAAACATCTAACTGAAGCACATAAAAAATTTCTCGATCTACAGCAGAAAGGATAAGGTATGGACAACAGTTTTCTAGCCAAATAATTAAATGAACAAGAAGCTTGCAATCTCTTAGCCAAGTGTTTTTGGATCTCCTAAAAGTAGCGATTAATTCACTTACGTGGATGTCATGTACTCCTCATGTACAAAGTAGTCCAGAATGTATAACTGGAATATGAAGGTGAGAAATTCACACATCAGATGCCCGTAGTTACGGTTTTGTTTATTAAAGAAAGATAGTGTGCATGATTTCTGAATTACCGCACAAAATAATTGATAAAGGATCATTGATTGGCCCAAGGTACCATCTTGAACACTCTTTGCAAGAAGTGATAAATTAATAAGAAGCCAGCCCATCATTCCAGCTCTAACAAAGAAAAATCTGCAAAATAAAGTATGGCCGCATGTTGGATTAAATTGTAAAATTTAATCACAATGCATATTAGGATACGAAGTTAAACTTAGAACACAATATTATCTTATCCTACACATGTTTACACTGTGATTACTAGCATTGAGTAATAAAAAGCAAAACCCCTTGCATGCATATTTCATGTACACTTTTTCTGAAGGCATGCTGTATGGATTCAGTGTCTGACAGCCAGTTGGATGTGGAAATATGAGAAACAATGGTTGTGCCAATGCATTTTGCAGCACAAAAGTGGACAAGAATCCCATAGGAATAACAAGAGCATGCAAATAATATAGTTGACAAATAATTAAATTTTTGGTATAATAATCATTACAAGATACCTAGATGAAAATATTTTCCATAAGATGTTAGGAAGAAATGTCATTCATACCGTCTTGTGACTTATTAATACACATGTGGGAATCAAAAAAGCAAGGGGAAGTGATAAGTAGATCACATACTTGAGGTCAATACCCATAAAATGAGGATTCAGCTGTATTCCAAACCACCTGTTAAATTAGAATAAAAAACAAATTTAAAAAATATTGACCACATCAATTCAGTTGACTCAAGGGACACCGCTATTTAGTATACATTTAACAAAACAAACAGAATTTTGCATGAAAAGCTAAGGCTTGGGAATTGAAAGAACCAGGAACCTTTTATATTTTATTGAATGAAAAGTGACCAAGACTTGTAGCACATATGCCATAGGATTAGGGTGTTGGCGGAAAATACATGAAACAGAAAGCTTGAAACCATTCAAACTTGAGTAAGCATCAATCTAAGCATCCTCACTATTTTGAACATACCAGTCATGAATAAGATTTCCACTGATATGAGGTTTTAGAGATGAATCTTTACTACGTGACTTGCAGCCAGCAAAATAGAGTACCAGAGTCACCTAACGTGTATATATGGAAGAAATGAACAAATAAAATAACTAGAAAAGGAGGAAAAAACACTGGGGAAAGTAATAAGAATAGATGAGATAAAAGTTGTGCCATTAAGCTTCACATACAAGAAAACTGAAGATAAAAGTTGTGGACAACAGCTCCAGTCCTCTCTCAGATATAACCTGCAAGAATCATTATCACCACCACCATCATCAACAATATATATAAAATTAAAACACAATTCTTGTGCTCTTCCTGTGAATTCAAAATTGCTTTCAGTTTGCGTGCATTATTTTTCTTTTTTAAACTTTAGAGGTGCAATCAAGTTGCCATAACGCACCATAAAAATAAATAAATAAATTCGGTGTTTGGATCTGCACGATTTTATTCATCACGAAATGTTTGTTACTGCATCTACAGACTAATGTTTAGAAGCAACAAGCAATAAACATAAGAGGAAGACAATTGCATTGAAGAATTAAGCAACAGAAGGTTCACGCGCGGAGAATACATACAGTAAGCGATATGAAACCCATATTGGCACTGATACCAATAAGTGCAACCAACAGAAGTAGCAAGAACAAACCTGCGAAATGCGAAAATAAATTATACATTTACTCAGGTCACTTTACTCTCTTCTTTTCGCGGAAACATTCAGATACAAAGAACATATATTCAATAAAACTGACCATTGCAGCGGTAGTGAAGACGAGTTCCATCCGCCAAAATCACCCCGGGAACAACTTTTCCAGGAACAATTGCTCCAGCAATCGCCAAGTAAGTAAAGAATCCCACTAGTAAACCAACCTGGTACAGATGAAACAGGAGGGAAAAAAATAAACGAAGGGGAAATTTCGCGTTATACCCAGATAATCGGAATGATGAACACTTAATCAACGAATTGGGTACTAACGGAGTTCCAGGACGGAATCAGAAAATCCAGATCCATCTCTGCCTCTCTCATTTAAAATTTCTCAAATGCACGGCCTCTAGATTAGATGCTAGGCTACTTGTCTTCCCTAGCTCCTTTCAGTCTTCCTCTTCAGTCTCTCAGCTACTGAAGCCGCAGCTTAGATATGATTCAACAATACGATCCAAACTATTTTCTATTTTAAATTCACTCCTCTTCACGGCCCTTTTGTCTGTAGTCAAAATTCATGGCAGTGGACTAGTGGAGGTGCAAGTTTGCAACAAGCGGACGGGTTGGCTCGGTAGTCAGCCCACCCGTGTAGCACTAAATGGGTACGGATTAGCCCGTATCCGTTTTAAAACCCTTCTGAACCCCTAATAAATAGGCTGGGTAACGGCCAACGGCGGCGAAAGGACCGATTAGAGGTGAAGGAGCGTGACACGGCGAGGGCTATGGTTACCGGCGCCAATGCCAGCGACATCTTTATTAGAAAGGCACTCGTGACTAAATTAGAGGGGATTGTAAACGTGTTTACAGCACTTGTTAATTTTTTAAGCTACTAAATTGGAATTTTTTTTAATTCCTGCAAGTCTGTGTAACCTTAATTATCATTTTAAATACTAGAGGGGCATTTATTTATCTACTTATAGCAGTTTTGTAGATTTTCCAAAGTTAAATTGGAAATTCAAATCCCCACTCCATAAATTTTGTTATGAATTTTTTTTATAAAGTTTATTCTTTTCGTGAATAAAAATTAGTGTTAAGATAATTTATTAGTTTTAATAAAAAATTAATTATAAAAAAATTAGTGTTTAGATGATTTATTTATTTTTATAAAATATTAACGTGTGTTTAGTTTACATCGAAATTAGTTTTGTAGAGACAAAACCATGCGGAACCAAACACCCTCTAAATGTACACGTGCATATATAAATTCCTACTTAATCGTTTAAAATTCAACAATACCTCTGGCTTCCTCCCTCCCAGCCATGACTACTTCCTTCGAAGCGTTAAATATGCAATTACTATTATTTGATTTTTTATTTCCCTTCGGGGGGAATATCATTTTACCTTCTTGAGAAATGAGTTCTGTATTTTCTAGTAAGTAGTAACCAACCTTTCATTTTCTCTCCTCAGTGCTCGACGGTCTGCGGCAGTCATCCATGGAGTTTTGCAGTAATTTCACTTCTTTCTTATATATCCTTGCTTTCGTCACTGTCTTCCAGAACCTCAAGCGTTACCGGAATTCCACATTTTCAGTGTTGAAATCGAAGATACGGTTTAGTCTAGTTTTATTACTCTCCAGTATTTGGCCGAACACGAGCGTGACTCTTTCTTCCCATTCCTTTTGCTCGTTCTTTTGTTGTGTTGTTAGAACGCTAGCTAAAAAGCTCTGTTGATCACCGCGTAGCCTTTTCGTTCGTATTTAGCTTAATGCTTCTTACTTAACATCGACTTGATTCTGTGGAATTAAAGCTGCTCAGCATGCTACTTCTATTTTAGTCTGAATTGTTCATCCTGGGCGAAAGACTAGATATACTGAATCATTTTTCACGCTACTAGATCATATCGAACGTGTTTTCTCCATCATCTCGCGAGGTGTCAAACAGCTATTTTCTTGCGTTGGATCTAATCACTTATCTTACGTATTGAACGTTTTTTTTTTTTTCATGTGTTCGTTTGTTATTTGCCGTTATCTTTGGTTTGGTTTTGTTTCTGGACAAAACTGGGGCCAGGACTGTCCTTAGCATTTTTACTAATGAGCATTGATCAATAAGTGGAAAATGATCTTTTCTTCTCATGTATGGTCTCCCTCTTTGAAACAAGAGGGAGCTTCCGTTGTCTCCCATCTCTCCTCTCTAACCACCACCAATAGCCCTCACTTGTTATTAAAATAACATCCCAAATTTATCCGTTCTTTCTGATACTGTTTAACTCCTGTCATTCATTAGTTATCTATTCAACAATTTTTGGGAGCATTGGAGTAACGTAGTTTGTGAATACATTCATCGCAGCGCCAAATTTGTTAATAGTATATTGTCTTTATATATGAACTTCCATCTTAGAATAGAAAATACTTGACCTCATAGTTTTATTGTAAAGGAAATATAGTATTTTCTTCTCTCTTGGATTAAAACTCTAAAAGGGGAATGCTGATCTTGTCCTGTAGCAAACTGTTCATAAAGCTAGACATTTTCACAATGTAATCATAATAGCGTGACATTGAATGTTTGTTATATCCCGAATGATATTTGTTGCATGCTCTCATTACTTGATAAGCATATGCTAAACCAAATGTGTTCAATATTCAGTACCTGATATCGATGTAATATACAGTACTTGATACGTTTTCATATGTCAATAGATCATATCATCTTGTTCCTTCTGAAAGACATGTTTGTTAGTATGAGTAAACTGGGTAATCAATGATCTTTGGATGAAAGATAATACGGCTTTAATGCAACTCATCTGTGGACACACTTAAAAAATACAGTATTTAATCTTTACATGTGAAAAGTTGATAATCCATGTTTTTTTATTTTATCAAATTACTAGTTTGCGTCTCTGTCCACTATCTAAATTTTGGCTACGTATTAGACTTTACACTTTTAAAGTACAATTGGCTTTTCAGGTGTCGAGGTGAAAAATGTAGAATCTCTGGAGGTTACCCCAGAAGACACGATCTTGCATCTTACACAAGTCAAATAGAACGACCTATAAATAGTAAAACATTAGGTTTTGCGTTGAATGATTGTTGCTGGTTTTATTTAGCTGATTAAATCATCACGTAACAGGCATGTCAAGGAAAGGAGAATGAACCAGTCCACCTATTTGTGAAATTTGGTGATCAAGAGCTTGGGATTGGAATTCTTTCACCTGAAAAGTTCCCTCAAATATCTCTTAATTTGGTGTTTGGAAAGGAATTTGAGCTCTCTCATAGCTGGAAACATGGAAGTGTCTTCTTTACTGGATACAGAGAAAGATATTTAGTTGAATATCCTTTTTAATATGATTGGGTATTTAGATATGCCATTGCATTTGTGATCAATAATTAAGGATGCGTTGTTGTGTTCTATCTTGTAGTACTTCCTTAACTGTATTGTTTTTAATCTTTACTGAGGAAGTGACTGATAGTTCTGGGGAGATGCTATTCACAAACCAAAATGTGGTTTTAATTCATTTACCATTTCTATCTGCATTCTGATTTCTTCTGTTGTATTTGGTTCAGATTATGAGGATAATGATAGTCCAGTTAATACTGCCAATGGTAGAGATGACTTTTTGTGTAGTTTTATTGCCACAAACAGAGTTTCTTTTTCATCGCTTGAATCCTTATTCATTACATTTTACATATTGCGAGCAGGGGAACCTGAATATAAAATGAAGAAAGTTGTGCTTGCAGTTGACGCTAACCGGACCAGAAAGATGACGGGTGCAAGAAAGGATGACAATGTTGAAGATGAGGAAGATTCATCCGAATCTGATGAGTGGAGTGAGGATTCTGGTAAAGATGAGGTATTCCCCTGACTATAGAGTGGCTTTTAAGGTTTGATTAATTATTGACTAGCTTATCCAAGTGGATGGACCACAGTAATTACTTGTGTACTGATTTCTTCGTAGCTGCATATATATTGAAATGAAGTTGATTGTATTGCGACAAAGTATTCTTTTTGTGATTCTTTCAGTAATAAACGTCCGATGAAGTTTATTTCCCCTGCTCATTCCCACTTCACAGGGAATACGCAGGAATAAGATTAGTCTCTACATCTCACCTGTAATTGTATATATGGGTTACTCTATCATTATTGTCATCTCAACTTAGATGGTGAGTCAATATCTCATTGTTATAGTTCTACTATTTTGTTTTGATTTTTTTTGTACTGTAAATATTTGCAGCAATTAGATTCTACTATAGAATTTTTTAACCACTGTGGCAGTTCAGTTTTACTAGCTGTGATCATACTTCTATGCTTATAGTTGTCTTGACAGACGCGCGCGCATCTTAACTCGTGGTATGATCAACAACTCTGTGTTCCAAGTTCGATTGTGATTGTTCTGCATATTCTGTTGCAGTAAACTTACTCAGATGAGCTTGCGTTCGATTCTGAGTAATTGTTTTATTGTGCTGATTGATGATTTTGAACCATAGCTGTTAGAGTGAATGTTACAGTTAATGTAAATATGTAATTATCTTTAATATTAATAATGATTTTATCCTTTCTGTTTTGGTTATGCAGCCCACTGAGGAGGGTGGTGAAGGAGGAAATACTGAAGATGAAGATGATAGTGATGGGGAAGACAGTGAAGAAAGTGAGGATGAAGAGAAGCTCAAGAAGGTAAAAGGGGACTAATAATGCGTGTCATGATTTCATGATTGATTCGAACTTACTCTCTACTTTCCTAAAGCCTAAAGCTGGCATCAAGAGGCTTGCCGAATCTTCTAAGAAAACACCTGTGCCTGAGAATAAGGCAAAATCAGTTACTCCACATAACACTGGTAAGTGTATTTGGGCTTTACATCTTAACTCATTATTGCAGGAGATAGATTATTTTGCGCGGGTGTGTTTCTGCATTTAAATCCGAAGTCCAAAATGTTCCTGCTTCTTTTTGTCCAACGCTGGAGAAATTAGATGAAATTTCTTTTTAGTTTGGACTTAATATGGAATGGGGGTGATAATAGCTAGTACCTCTGCTTAGGATCCATTTTTACGTCGGTCTGTGTTTCTGCATGTAATACATGTATAGTCTGGGATATCATGAAACGGGAAAGATATTAATGAACATTTATGTTCACGTCCACATTGCGACGCCTTACCCCTCTAAGAAGGCTGGGAAGGCAGCTCCGACCAACGCGGTGCAGGCGAAGCAGCATACTCCCAAATCGACTGGAGAGTACAACTGCAAGTCTTGTAACAGGTGTTGGCATTCCACGCGTCTCCTTCTCCACCTCCATTTTTCTTAACCTGTGGAGTCCCATATTTATATTGATGGCCAAGTAATTGCAATGGTTTGCACAGATCATTTTTTTTTTACATAAAAACTTAGGTAAGTTTGGTATAGTTTCCTACTAAAATTATGGTACAACTTTAAAGCTCAAAAAACACTTACAAGAGACTTATGAGATTACCCACTAAAAGAACTCTAACAACAATTAAGAGAATCAAATTTACGTCTTTGTAGAATATAAATATATTTCTTACTATTTATGTTAACTCTTATTAGCTACATAGGTAATTTAAAATAGAAGGAAGATTGCAGTCTCATAATAGGGTCAAGCACAGTGCCTAAGTGAAGGTGGGTGGTTGCACATCTAGTTTTTCCCTTGAACATCCAACGTCTTTATGGCTTTTGGACTGGACAGAGGTTAGTGGGGAAAATTGCTCGTGCGGCCAATAAATCTACTTTGGTGTTAAACTATGATCCTATTAGTTAATATTATACTTTGGTTTTAAAAGGTTTCATCCAACTTGAACTTTTATCAAATATCAAAGTGGAACTCTCTTAATCATGATTCCTCCACTTATCGGTAGCCTGCAGTTATAATCCCCCACCTGACCTTCATTGAAGTTTAACTCGTGCTACCCAACAAACAATGAGTTTGTTTATATCCATTGATTAGACTACTTTAAATCGTTAGCTGGGTAGCATAATGAATCTTCCTCCTTTTCTTCTACTAAGTTTCTGTTCCACAAGATCAGGCACATTCTTATACAATATCCATCATAATGAACATCCACCATTTGTCATTTAACATGAATATCCATCATAACGTACTTGATTCTGGTATTTTAATGAGCATTTATATCCTTTAACCGCTTCCGCTTTGTTTCCTTCTTTCATATCTGGCTTGTTCATAACCAACTACCCCACACAAAAAAGTATTTCAAACTTCTTCATGCCTGCGAAACACATTTCTGACTCAAAATTAACATTTCCATGAACATATCCCCTCCTGCCCTATTCCATGGTGCTAAAATATGAGACCATAATTCCAAACATGCCCTAGGAATTTGGGGGGGGGGGGGGAATACTGAAAACTGAACTTTATCTATTCCTTCTTGGTGCTAACACGTGACCTGCAAAAATATAGATATTACAAACTATTATAACTAAAAAACTAAATGAACAATTCATATTAGGACACTTAAAAAACTAAGCTTACTGGACGCACAAACAGTACAGACCAGATTACACGCCACACTGACTACAGGGTCTTAATCATTCTGGCCTTAGACACGGTGCTGCCACTATATTCGACGATCATCAAATTCACCTCCATTCTGTGCAACAGCCCGTTCATTATCATTACCATTACCATTTCTGTTGTCCTTGTTGCCAGATTCTTGTTCCTTCTCCCTGTTCCATTGCTCAATTCTAGCTCTCCTTTCCACACTACTTTCTCTAACAGGACTCCTGTCCCTTCCCATGGGACTCCTACTTCGATTTGTTCTTCTCCGAGGGCTACGGCTCCTAGGCAACCTGCTCCTACCTTGGTGACCATGATGTCTGTCATAATCTCTTCTACCAGAACCACGTCCGCCATGCGAACGGTCATCATGGTTACGATGCCTCGGAGGGCTCCTGCTTCTGCTTCCCCCACGACCCTGCCATCGCTTGTTTCTCCCAAATAACTTCCGTCTCAACTCCCTAAAATCAGAAAAGCAGAGTGTAAATAGACAATCAAAACTAACATGCCAGTGCAGAAAATGTTTGAAAAGTGAAGCGCACTATGCTGAAAAACCAACCTGCTAATCTTCTTCAGGTGCATGAAATTGCAATAGCCACCACGATTGCAAACATTTTCCTCATACTGCCTACAAGTAGCTTCTCGAAAATCCGTCACAGGAGAGAAGTCAACAATGATGGGTCGCCCTGGTGGTGTCATTCAAAGTTAGAAGTTTCGTGGTAATAATAATTACAACAGTTTGAAGTGGGGGATAGAGGCCTCAATCACAAGACAGTACTCTGTTTCATTTTGCAACTTCTTAAAAAAAACATTCAAGTGCAGCAAAAATAATCTAGGTATACTCAGGTCCTGCCAGTGACAATCACATGTTGGAGAAACAGCAAGTATGAACAATGCAATATACTTCAAACAAAACATTTTATTGCTAGGAAAAATTATAATGCGCGGTATTTACCATGCCTTCTTACTTCTTAGTACAGGCAAAGAGAGATGCAAGGGAGAGCAAGCCAAATAACCAGTTAATCATGAACCAGATACTAATTTCCCTTTTTCTTTTTGAAAAACATAAATCCCAATTCTCCAAAATAAGTTGATAAGATCACATCAATTAGAGTATCGGATGCAAGCAAGAATGTTAAAAAAATATATAATAGGGGATTCAGCAGAATACTGATACAGACAAAAAGATAAACCCTGAGGAGAGGCATAAAGAAGTGAAAGCATACCCACATGCATGCATACATACATACTGATTGATACAAAGCATAGGGAAGTTGAAACTTGAAAGCACAACCACATACGCGAACACACAATAAATGATTGATATAATTCTCCAGACACAAGATGCAGCACTGATCCTCGCCTATCTAACTTGCAATAACAGTGAACAAGACATGCTTATAGCTGTCATGACAAAAGGAGACTAAAACAATGGAAAACCTATAGCATGAAAACCCTTTCCATGGAAAATTAATCCCACAAGAGAACATCGAGGGCAGTTTATCAGATTTGACCGCATCCAGATAAAATCTACAGCGAACATTACCTTACTTTCTTCCTGAGTCTTGAACCTCATCCATACAAATGACTCAAATGTACGAACATTAAGACCAACTCCCGGTCATGTTAGGTCACAATTGATAGAAAGAGCTAAATTATATTTCTAGGGGAAAAAATCAGTAGTGCCTGAAATCCATACAAAAAATGGTTCCTTTAATATTTTATCCTAATCAAAGTTAACTCCTAAGATCTCTATACTAAACATACAAATGATAATTTTAAGGATGCAACATATCAGATACGATAGCACACTCCCGTTCAAATGGATTACCACTAAAAACACATGCCAGATGTGTCAAATCTCGAGATATTATGTGAACGGTAAATCAGTTTCAATCGGAAATGAAAGCAACCGCAAAGACTAACAAGAGGAAGCTAATATGTTATAAAACAATGAAAAGGGAAAAGGAATGAAGATGGAAATTAACCTGAATAAAATCTGCCACTCAGATTCATCAGCGCATTAGCGGCATGATCCTCCTCTTTAAACTGAACATATACGTTGCCAACCTGACCAACAAAACAATAAGTATCATATAATCAAACCAAAAGGACAGAAATAGGAAAAGAAATAAGCTGGAAAAAAAAAAGGTATACCATGTGGTCGGCTAAATTATCACAAATATTCAAGCTCTGAATTTCTCCATACTTGCTCAACTCCTCAAATAGATCTTCATAGAAATCCTGCACTCGCGCCGACAATTTTTAAAAGTAAAAATGTTAGTTCTGAGGGCGATAAATGCCGATTTCAGATGCTAGCAGTAATAAAAGTGAAGGAACAAAATAAATATCAATAAAAAAAAAGGAAAAATCAACATCGAAATACAGAGAAAAATAAAAATCCAACCTCAAAGTGATCTTGGACCTTGTCTGGATCAAGTGCTTGTCCTTGGTTGGGGTCAACTACAGGAGTGATCATGTCAGGCCTCTGGTACATATTGGAGAGAAGAAGAGTAGGGCTAATGGTTGGCTTAGTGTGAAGTCTGGAGCAGCGGTCGCCATGCCTGCAGGCTCCGATCTTGAAGTAGAAGGGGCAGTTCACCCTGTCCTTTTCCGTTCCGAAAATCGACGCCAAATGCTCCGCCATCACCGAATGAACGAAAATAACAGATTCGCCTTCCTGTAACTTCGCGTGGCTCGAGCGAGTCTCACAGTCTGTCTTGTTTTTGGCTTTTTAGGGTTTGGTTGAAACAAGCACAGAGATCCCCTTCTCCAATGGAGAGTAGCGAGAGAAAGGGGAAGAAAAAAATGGGGTTGATGAAAGTACCTCGTCACGCAAATTTATATATCGTCTCGACTCTCGAGCCATATGATTTGTTTAATATTAATTCAATACTATTAAGAATTTTTTTTGGCAAAAAAAAAAATGTTAAGTTTGTGAAAGTTTTTCTTGTTAAAAAAAGTCAAATATTTAAAATACTTTATATATTAATTAAAATTTTATATATGCTAGATAATTTGTTGAAAATATTTTTTTTCAAAACAGTATGTATTAAAATAAATATTAAATTGTTTCTATCCAACAAATGGTGTATTTTGTGTGTGTTCATTTATCTTTGTGTAAGGTATATCATTAATTTTTTGTACTGTATATCAATAATAAGATTAGGGGAAAAAATACATAAAAATCTCAAACACACGCCCCTCTGAACAAAAATTAAGACCAGTCTTAGTCATGATCATAATTTCTTAAAAAAATCACATACAAGGCCAACAAAATTTATAAGTTCTCTTATTAATTTTTTTTTTTTACTTTCAAAAGTATAGTCTTCCGTTTGATTTTAAAAGTATTAACTATTAAGTTGAATGCATGATAAAATTTCTTAGCTAAAAAGAGAGGCTGCTTGGATATGAAAAAGAGTCATCAATATCATTTAGATAATGTTAAAAAAGAGTGAGTAGTTTATCAACCAGCAATACAATATCTACACGTGTGAATGGAAAATCCATATTGCGGGAGCTCCTCTCAATTGAAGTTTACATATGGCCTGAGGTTGGACTAAAGTTATAAGGTATCAAATGGACCGAACTTTCTGCCTGTTTGATTGTAATTTTTAAGGTGTGGCAATAATTATATTAAGATTATACTTACCGAGAGAGAAGAGAATTTCTATGCATATGTACGAGAGGTCAAGGGGAAAGGTTTAATATTTTTTGCACAAAAGTGTTCGTGGGTTCGAACCCCACTGCTTGCAATTTTTGAATGTTTTAATTCTTATCCTTCCTAGGAAGCTTAGAAGACCTAATTTTCCACGCCACCTACACAGAAAAATTAGGATACAACTTAAACGTGGGTCTTTGTTTAGTTTTTTTTTATTTAAAATTTATAATTATAATACTTATTGCAATGGCACGATTCCATTCTCGTGTATTTGCCTCTACTTCTGTACTTTGGTGTATATGTAAGCTTTATCAAAAGATATTTCTCTCTCAAAATTGGTCTGTTACTTTTGAATATACATTTATTAGAATTCTCAATTTTAGATCTACCCCATTATAATAGTGTAGATTTTCCCTGCTGACCATACGTGCAGCCACTTCATGCTTTCGATTAATCCTTCTTTCTTTTGAATGAACTGTTGCCATATCCCTCGTTATTTTTTAATATAAAATTTTAAATATAAAATTCAAATTAAATCCGTCTATCCAAACACCACCTTAGATTTAACTGGACAGTAGACACTCACAAGTGCCCGATTCAATTCAAGATCACAAAAAATCTTTCAAAACTAGGGATTGGATGTAAGCTTGGATTCAAAGCTGAAACTAAACCCGTACTAATCCTGAGATTTACCCTTTCACTTCCTAAGACTCATCTCAAGATATTTGATATTTTCGCATTGAAGGTTTTTTTTAATATCATAATGGTTTGAATCCTAAACTTCAGGAACATCTAGTTCCACATCTATTTTAAGCACTTCCTCTTTCATTCATTTCAACTAAATCAGTCATTAAATATCATGTAATTATTTTAAAGTCTTCGCAAATAATTTTTTACATCATATTTCAAAGAGATTGTACAGATAAAGTAACAACTTCACTAGAAGGCACTATAATTCAACATCATGGCCAATTCATTATTTAAATAATGACAATATCACCTTAAAACATAAATTCCCGCACCGTTAAGAAATGACGCAAAGTCGCGTTACTTGCCTCTTACATCTGGGCGTGCACATGGTGGTCAAGAGGATTATAATGCATACAACAGAAGAGCAAGTCCAAATATTTAGAAGCTTAACATTAACCAACTCGCAAATTAGCAAAACAGAGTCGCTGCTCCAGAAATCAAAATTCAAGAATTACTTGCAAAAAGCCCCTGTAAACAAGACTGGCGTTCTCTTTCTAACTATAATCTTATTCATCACACAACCGAAACCATACCGGGAAATCTCACTGCCCCTAACTCATGCAACGCTACATATTTCTCAGCTTTAAAACTCTAGTAGGGCTCAACAGGCGTGCGGAAGGATGCTCCAGCATAGACAGCATCAGAACCAAGCTCCTCCTCAATTCTCAAGAGCTGCCATGACAAAATAAAAACATTTACAAAAAGGCTAGACAACTCAATCAGACCTACAATTGACTAATATTCAACAAAGGCATATATGACCATCACTAACCTGATTGTATTTAGCAAGACGCTCTGATCTGCATGGAGCCCCGGTCTTGATTTGACCCTGCTCAAGAACAAGTTATGGGCAAGTTAATTTGGAACTTTGGATAAGACCTCCAAGGACACTAGCACAACTTTTATGAACGATGGAATGAGATTATACCGTGGCCAAACCAACAGAAAGATCAGCAATGAAAGTATCCTCGGTCTCTCCACTGCAGCGAGAACATTAAAAAACAGTCTCAAAAGCTAGCGCATTATAAGCTTGCACCAGATTTATAGGCAATTAAACTTCAATGGTCATTAGCATTTCAAGGGGGAGCACAAACCTCCTGTGGCTGGCCATCACGCCCCATCCAGCTTTCTTGGACATCCTGACAGCTTCAATGCTTTCAGTCACAGACCCGATTTGATTAACCTGTCTCAGGATTGTGTCAAGCGGAGATGTATCTTAGTAATTAATCCCTGCACCGATAGAAGGTTCCGATGACTTGGACCTAAAAGCATGAAAAGTAGATTATTACCTTGAGCAAAAGTGCATTGCAGGCTTTTACGTCAATTGCCTTCTGAACCCTCTGTTTTTTCCAAAAGAGATAAATACAACCAATCAGTCAAAGTGATCCTTATAATGAAGATCCCACACTGCTCCTGCGATGAACTACAACAAAGAACACCCCCTCCCCACCCAAGTAAACTCAATTTAAAAAAAAAAAAAATCAAGTTCAGCGGTTACTAACTAACCTTTGGGTTGGTAACCAATAGATCATCACCAACAATTTGTACATTGGCTCCGACCTCAGCGGTAAGCTTGGCATAGTGCTCCCAGTCATCTTGGTCAAAAGGATCTTCAATTGAAACAATGGGATACTCTGATGCAAAGGACTTGTAAAGATCTTTAAGAGCATCCCCAGATATCTTCTGTGAGCCATCATTGTTCTGCATGTGAAACAGAAAATACAAAAACAAAATTAACTCAGCACATATCTACCAAGGAATAACATTAACTACACACCACTAACATGGGGTTCTTCCAAATTGGAGTATTTGTTTATATAACATTACTTGTTTATGATCCTCTCAAACAGTCAGATATACAAATACATAATGCTAAGCAGGAGAAAGATGACAACAAATATATCTTTTTTTTTTTGGATGAACAGATAACAAACATATCTTACTCCCATGGAAGAAGGTACAATGACACAAACCAGAAAAACCTCTAGGCACAAAACAGAAACTTGAAATATCAAGAAATGAAATATATTAGGAACTGCTGTTTTAACCATCAATTATACTACATCACAGATAAGTTTCCCATTTCTCCAGTCTTCAAGGTGACCCATCACCTCATAAGATGTGTTAACGAAACCATAATGTTTTTGGATACCAAGGTATGTTGAATCTTCTAGGTAAAAATAACTTAAATTTCAACTACCCCATACTTGAGTCCTTACATATTACAATGAACTCACCTCTTCCTTGAAGTTCAGGTCATATGTTTTGTCTGATTTGTAGAATTCAGAAGCAGCGACATCCATTCCAATGACAACCTAAGAATATAACAGAAAATTGTCAAATCCCCTTAAATGAAGGGATTTAGAAAGTTTAAAGAACCGTAAGTAGAATTTAAGTAAGGGAATAATAAGAAAATTTACTTTTCCTGTGTAACCAGCTTTCTCTATGGCAGTTTTCAGCAGTTCCAGTCCTTCCTTGTTCTCCTGAACACTCACAAGAGATGCTATTGTCAGTAAACAACCAACAACCAATCATGGATCCAAGTTACATGCATGAACATAAGAAGGTTGCGTCCACCTGGATGTTAGGAGCAAAGCCACCTTCATCACCAACATTTACTGCATCTTGACCATACTTCTTCTTAATGACAGCCTGCAATGACATAGCATAATTGCCATAATTGACTAATCAATAAACAGCAATAAAAATTTACATTAAAGATGCAAATCAACAGGAACAGAAGCAGATATAATTAGGCAATGTAACAAAGAAACTGCAGAAAATCCAAAATTATGGTAACAGGACCAAAATAAAGCTGGATACCAATTACCAAAGGCTTAACCCTTAAGAACTAAAAAAGAAATGAATCACTCATTAACTTATATTGACAGAACAGAGCATACGGAAATCATTAATCACACTTTGAGAGGCACATGCATTTCACTTCAACAGACCTTCAAATGGTGGTATACTTCCACACCCATCTTCATGGCTTCCTTGAAAGAGGATGCTCCCACAGGAAGAATCATAAATTCCTGCATATATAAAAGGATCAGACACTCATTGCATATAAACTCTCTCTCTCACACACACACACAGTTTAGATAACATGCCTGCATGGCAAGCTTGTTTCCGGCATGTGATCCACCATTAATGACATTGAAAGAGGGAACAGGCAACACCAACTTCTTGTTACCAGCAAGATTTGCAATATGCTGCATAAAAAGGCATGGCAATATCAGTGTCAGATATTGAAATACACAGAACCATTACATTACCCCCCCCCCAAAAAAAACACTTGAAAAATATGGACCAGATCTATTTGTTTTTCTCATAAGTATGGGTTTGGTCAATTCATAACATTGTGTTATAGAAAATATACAAATGCTAGTTACATAAGATACTAGCTCTCTCGGAAAAAAAATCAAAATAATGACCCGCTTGTGTACTTTACACATGGCAAGTTACTCTCACAGCTCAAGCATTATATACCTTGTACAGAGGAATCTTCAAGACACTAGCACCAGCTTTGCAGACTGCAAGAGACACTGCCAATATGGCATTTGCTCCAAGCTAAAACCCAAAAAAAACTGCATTAGGACAATTAGAATTATATGAGTGACGTAAAGTAACAAAAATAATCCGCTAAGCACCTTTTGTTTGCACCAACCCCATTCGTTAACAGTTCCATCAAGCTGTTGAACCATGAGATTGTCAATGGCAGTCTGCTGAGTTGGATCCTGTCCATTGTCAAAGGGCAACAGTGGCGTGAGGTTATGCCTGACAAAGCTACTAAAATCCTCTATTAATGTTCTAGAAAACCATAATCGGACTGTCACAAGATTGCTACACAAGTTTATCAGGGGCATACTTCATCAATACCGAAATAGTAATACTAAAAGAAAAGAATTTAACCAACCTTGCCAACCAATGCAGGGGCGATAATCTTGTTCACGTTATCAACCGCCTAAAAGGGTGGAAACAAAGTGAGCAGGATACACATAAAGATGTATCAACGCGGAATTTAACAGACTTTTCAGTGTAGGGGACGAGATTTACCTTCGTTACACCTTTTCCGAGATAATCAGATCCTCCATCTCTTAATTCAAGAGCCTCATAAATCCCTAAAACAAAATCGGTTGTTTACATAAGAATAAGCAAAATACCATCAAAAGGATGTATCTAAAATGACCAACATCAAGGGATATAAAATGTTTGAACAGAACGAGACTGAAATTAAAAATTAAAATGAAAAGCACTTAAAGCATTTCCATAGTTTCTAAAATCACAGATCAGTGGAGATGACCGTCGAAAAACAATTTTCCGCTCTTAGCACGGGAAAAAAAAGCGCGCGCGCGCACTGTCAAAAACCAACACGACTCACGACAAAAGGTAAACCAGATGCCCGACAAGTAAAGCATACCGGTGGAAGCACCGCTGGGAACGGCAGCTCTAGCAAAGGTACCGTCGCTGCATGTCAAATCTACCTGTAGGTAATCAACACCTTTATCAGAGATGTAAAAAACATTTCTGAAACAAAAAAACCATTTCTTAAAAAGAAATAAAAACAAAGTGAGAAAAGTGAGAAGATTCGATTCAAACTGTTAAATGACTATCTACTCAAATGAATCCAAAGCATTCATCAATACTCCGAGGAATCATTTACATGAAATAATCAAACTGATTCGAAAAAACACCAACAAACTGCAAAAGTAAAGAAAGAAAGATAGAAAGAAAGGATGATAGTGACTGTGAGACTGTTAACGAACAGGTCGGATGCCTATAAATGATCGAAATCGAAGAGATTAAGGAGGCGCAGAAGGATTAAGGATAAGGAAAGATTTAAACCTCGACGGTGGGATTGCCACGGCTGTCGAAGATCTGCCTTGCCTTGATACTCTGGATAGTAGCCATAGATCTAAAGTGAGTGAAGGGTGAAGAAGTGGCGACTTGCAAGCAGTTTGTTTACGACAGATAGAACACTGAAACCACTAAAGAGTGAGTGTTATTTATAAACACCCTGATTTAAGTTTCCAGCTGTTAGGTTTAGACTCGGAGCCCTTGTTTTTGCCCGCACCCAGTATTAAAAAAGGTAACAATAAAAAAAATTATTTGCTTTATTTATTTTTTTCTTTTTGGCTAGCAGGGAAGTTTTGCGATCCTTTCGACAAGATGACAAGTCATATACTCAAGAACAGTTCATAGACTAATTTAAAGTTTATTTAAATTCAATAGCGGATTTTCTAGAAGAATGTGTCCTAATGAGTTCATTGGACCACTTTTTGTGGCAGGGAAGAGACTTGTGGAAATGGAAGCAGTTCTCTCCATTTTTTAGAATGAAAATTATGTTACTGTAAATGTAATATTTAACAATTAAATAAAACTATCATAATCCATGTAATTCAGCGTCCAGTTAAACCGGTTGAAAAGAAAAATCATCATCACAATGATTATCTTCAAATTAATTGGGAGTAGGCCGAGTGAGTAAAGGGAAATGGGGAATCATGGTTTTAAAGTAAAAAATAGGCTTGGAATATTATATGATGTGTGTATAATGTTTCTTCTTATTATAAAATATAAAAGTATATAAGTATTACATGAATGAAGCAATAAACAGTGAGAGCAGATTTGAAGAACGGAAAGCTTTTATTTAGGATATCTTGCTTTTATATGAAAAAAATAATAATTTGTTTAAAAAAAATATATTTTGTGTTTACTCTCTGCCAAAAGTTTGGTGGACGCATGGACCACGTTGGCATGGCAACAAAACCCTTTTCAACTTCGTGAATTTCACGCACAAACGCCCAAGTGTTCATTTCCAAATCTGATCTTTCTAAAAGTACACTCCTTCGTATCGTATAATTACTTACAGAGTTAATATTAATTTTATATATAAGATAATGTTTTATTTTATCTATAATATATATTATTTTATATAATTTATAAATTGATATACAATCAAATAATATTTATTCTAATTTTTTATTTTTTTAATTTATTTAAATTAATTAAATAATTCTTAAATTTAAAAAATTAAAAATAATATAATTAACTTTGACACGTTACCCTATTATTTTATATGAATGCTCCATGGATGAAGATCATCGAACAAAATGTAAACGCACTCAAAATGGCTACTATAATGATTCTCTAGAGATGTTTACATGTTCTTACCCCCACGACCATGACATTTTAACTGGAAATATCAAATATTTTCGCAACTTCAATGATGCTATTGCTGGTTATGATAAAATGAAAAAAAAGAAAAGAAAAGAAACGGATTATGATATTGGATAATTCTGGAACGATGCTGGTTCCTGGGCAATACCGTCCAACCAAATATTTTCTCCGGAGATTTTTTTTTATTTACTATGCTAAATGCTAAATTTTAAGATAGAGATATTTAAGGAAATGCCGATCTTAAAATATCGCTTATATTCTTTCCCGGATAATGGAGCATCGGCCGCCATGTGGGTAACGGTCAAACTCAATTTTTGAAATTTCCATTTCATTTGTTTTTTTAAACATGGATTAATATATCATAAATACTGAAATACGAATTACAATAAATTCAATTAAATCATATATTTTTAGTTAAATTAAATACATATTTTTTTATTTTGGCCGGTATATACAGTTTTTTTATTTTGAAATAATTGACATCATGATATTTTTATACGTCTAGGCTAATTGTTTGTAATTTATTTTAATAAAAAGTATACTAAATTAAACATTTTAAAATAATTTTTTTTAACAAGTTAGAGCGAGCAGTGGCGGAATTGAATAGAATATATAAAACGAATTAAATATAGAAAAATATCAATATTAGTTGGAAGAGTTCTGCTCATCTGGGAGTAAAAAAGGAGTTATAGACCCAAAAATTCCAACCTATAATAGACGCAGGAACTTGTTTCCAACTCTAACTATTCTAAATCCGTGCAAATGCTTGTTAAATATGATTCACAAGATAAGTCTCTCCCATCTAAATCATGATTTAAATTGTTTTATTTTTTTTATTTATTCACAGGTGCATGATACTACTAGCAAACGACTAGTTCAGTTTGTGAGAATGTAAATCCATAATAGGGGACCTCGTTACTTTCAAATAATTATTATAACTGTATACTCAAGACTCAAATATAAGACAACTAATTAAGTTGAAATGACCTATACTTAATCAATCTAAATACTTTATAGTTAAACTGTTTTATTTAATACATGATAAGTTATTGATAGAGTCAGGTAATAGTCACGACATTGATATAACTAGACTTAATTATATTTTATTATTAGCATAAGTATTTTTAAATCGAAGATAATTATGTTCAAAATATTGTTGAATATTGAATGTAAACATTTTATATAATTGAGATTTATACTTTAATTTATCATATCGTGAAAGATTAACCTATTCTACTATACTAACCAATTAGAAGTTTGACTATAATTTTGATTAAGTACCTTGGTGGCACCCCGTCCTCTATTTTTTTTATGGGTTGGTTAGCATTTTTTTTATTAAATATAAATATTTTTTTATAGTTAACAAATTACAAACATTGAATATGGCCCAAGGATGAATAAATATTAATGGGGTTGGGCCTGACTTCAGGCGTCAGTATTGCTTTATTGTTTATGTGGCTTCTGTACTTATGTATTTTATTTGTAGCCACTCTCAGTGTTAAATTTGCAGCAGGGTATTAACGGGGTTGGTCCGAATGGTAAGCGGTTCGGTATTATTTAAGCGAGGTTTCGAGTTCGAGCCTTAACGTACGCAGAAAATCCCCGTTGAGAGACTCACCCACCATAGCCAGGTGCGCGACGTGGGTCAAATCCGAATATAATCGGGGCAAAACTCCAGTGAACCGAGTGGGTAAAAAAAAAAATTGCAGCATGGTGTCTAGCTCAGGCTGAAAGGCAACATAAGTAGTTTTTTTTGTCGTGTGGTCATGAAAAGGCGCTCTATTTAGTTGGTAGATTGCAAAGCATAAACTAAACAAAACGTTGACGTATTCCAAGATACTGAGATCACATATGTACATACTTTTTAAAAAGCAGTATAAGCGGCAGGGTGTGCGTGATTTAGAGCTCTGTAGAACACTTGCAGCGTGCCAGCCCGCGTCATCAGTCACTCGTACCCCGTCGCTCATTGTTAGTTTGGTCTACATTAGACCTGGCTTCACTTTTCTGCAAAACGACAGCGTTGCACTTGTGTATTCTTTTTTCTCGGGTCGTAATATAGTTGGGCCCTCCTTCCCCAATACGAATCAGGTTCCACCGTTACTTTCTTCACTCCTTTGTCTAATAGAGAGCATCCCACTTTACCAACAAAAGTTGATACATATACTAAATAACAATCTTATATCTTATAAAAATATAAATTTAATTTTTATTATTGTTATAATAATTCATTTAATAAATAATTTTATAAATTTATTATAAGCGTTCTCTGAATTCTAAAACTATACCCTAATTTTAGTAAAAAGTTGGGGTCAAACTTATCTAAATTTTTTTATAATAAAAAAATAAAGAGCCTAATTTTTTTTCTAAATTTTTTATAATAATAAAAAATAATAACAGAGAGCATCCCACGATAAGTAATAATTTTTTATAAAATATATTTAACTAATTTAATTATATTAATAAAATTAGTTAATATATTATATTTTTTATAAAATATCTTAACTATCTTTTTTAATTTACTACCTTATTTTATTATTATCAATGGAGTATCAATAAAGATAGTTTATAATAAATAAAAAAAATATATTAAATTTAAAATAATATTAACTCCCCCAATTAGATCTTATATTAATAATTGGTCGAGTACTAACTACAATGTTCTCATTATTTTTTTTAATTTTATTCATCAATTTTAATCTTTTTTCCATATATGCATATTTTATACATTCATCAATATATTAACTTCATAAAAACTTAAGTTTTCAAATATAATAAAATAAAACACTTATTCTCACGGTTGCTGCTACTTTTAAATTAGCGTGGGTTCGATTTTTAAATTGTCAAACTTAAGACTGATAAAAGATATTTTAACAGGATTAATGTTCAAATACTTTTTTAAATAATTCAGTTTGATAAATTGAAAATTATGTAAATTAGTTTTCCATGTGGGAGAATGGACAGTATGAACAAAATGTTAGTTAAAGATTTTTTCTAAAGCTGAAAACCAAAAACTAGAAATAAGGCTAAATACTTTTTAACAAACTGACTTTCACCAATTCGGAAAATGGATTTTTGGTAAACTAGACAAACTTTTATCAAAAATTGGTTTTGAAAAGGGAACTTTTGGCTTTTAAAAGATAAAACCAAATATCGCCTTATTTAGAAAAAAAAAAACGGATTAAAGGAATGGGAGCCATAAACGTATATTACAGAGTCTTATAAACCCCTCGCAAAATCGAAAACTCCGTTTGGAGTATGCGTATATATTTTAAAAATCTACTCATAAAAAAATAAAAAAATCTACAATGCACCTTAAACTCTTTTAATCCCTTATGTCTGATAAGGTTGGCTTCACACCAATTTTCCCGGACAAATATTGAATAGTTATTAAGAAATAGCAATTATAAAAATAATTAGGGGTAATTTTATTTTAAAATATAAATAAATTTATTATTTATTTATTAATATTCTTTTTTTGACTAATTTTTTTAAATAAAATTAGGGTATCTACTAACAAAAATAATAATTAATTACCTTGTATCGTAAATTTTTTAAAAATATTTTAATATTAATTACAAGACTCTCTTCATATATATATTATAGGTAATCTAATACTCATTAAATACTTAAGAAACCAGCTAAATTTTAGTTGTGTTCTGGCTCATGCTTTTTGAGACTGAATTTTTTTTCTTAGTATTCCAATTAATGTTTTGTCTTATCCCCTACTGGCCAAAAAAACAAAAAAAAATCCCTACTCCAAGCATGCAAAGTTGCAAACAACACAGCGCTGGAAGCAGGCGAGGCTCCAAGATTCACAATCTGCCAAACCATCGAGGCCTTCCCCTTATTCCTTGTAGGTGTCGTCTCTTCAGCCTCTCCTCACTCTCACTCCTCACCTAAAAATCTGCTCTCAAAATCCCCATGGCCGCGTCTATCACATTCTCCAGGCTCCTCTCAACCACTGCCACCGCCGCCGCCGCCACATCTCGCCTCCCTCCCAAAGCGTTTTCCTCCACCCTCTCTTCTAAATTCTCCACTACCCCTTCATGCCTCAAATTCAACCATCGCCGCCCTATTTCCGTCCCACTCTCTGCTTCTTTTACTACTAAATCCACCATTTCCGCCACCATATCCGTGGGCGACAAGCTGCCCGAAGCCACCCTTTCCTTCCTCGACCCTGCCGGCGATGTTAAGACCGTCACCGTTTCCGAACTCACCAAGGGCAAGAAGGCCATTTTCTTTGCTGTCCCCGGCGCCTTCACCCCAACCTGTTCGCAGAAGCACGTACCGGGCTTCGTCGAGAAATCCGCCGAGCTCAAATCGAAAGGAGTCGACACAATCGCCTGCATTTCGGTCAACGACGTCTTCGTGATGAAGGCGTGGAAAGAAGACTTGAAGGTCAACGACGAGGTGCTTCTCTTGTCCGACGGCAACGGGACGTTCACCAAGGCGATTGGGTGCGAGCTCGATTTGAGTGATAAGCCTGTTGGATTGGGTGTGCGGTCTAGGCGGTACGCTCTTCTGGCCGAGGATGGTGTTGTGAAGGTCTTGAACCTGGAGGAAGGTGGTGCGTTCACATTCAGTGGTGCAGAGGATATGCTGAAACTGCTCTAAATTCTAAAACCATCGTGAGTTAGGTCTTGATTGCTTTCTAGTTTTGCGGATTTTAGTACTACAGTATAAGATTACTGTCTGTAGTTGGCTCAGTGAAGGAACCTTACTATGATGAATAAATCTTGGTGCTGTCACGAGTAATAACGAGGAAATGTTTTGTTGTGATATGTTACGAATCATTGGTGATTTTGTGCACTAAACAAAAAGGAAAAGAAAAGGATGGGATGTAACAGTAATCGTTTACACGCAAATAGTCAAGTGTTTGATTTGATGGGAGGGCGTTTATAACTTTGAGGGACAGAATTTATAGAATCATGTTTAAGTTGTGTGATAAATTTGTGCAAAATCTGCCTTGCTCCCATAATTATTCAAACGAAGCTCTATCATGTCGAAGCCACTTAGAAATTTGTATCAGAACATGAAATGAACACATTCATTGTCTTCCTTTCGAAATGCGTTTTTACTTCTTCTCATTGTATTGGTGGCTGCTTTTGGAAAACGCAATTTCCGCAATTCATTATTTGACAAAGAGAACTCGTATATTGTTGTTACACGATATGAAAATGTAATCTACTTTTTCCCCTCCTAAAACAAGCATGACCCCCTCGATTTGCCGATTCCTCGTGAGACTCTGCTTCTTCCATCTTCCTATTGTGAACATTCTGCTAAACACCTGAATTTAAAAGACACTTTTTAAAATACAGCATCCAAAACGATTTCTTTTACCAAGAATCGCATTTAGGAATAGTTTTGAAGCGTGGCCTTGATAAATTAACAGCGTTAATTGGGGTGAATAATAATAGAAATCGTCTGCAGACTACATTGTGTTGCGGCAACAAATGAATCTTATACCTCTTCTTTATCACTTAAGGGCAAAACCGTGACACTGTTCTAGTGTCAAAGAGTTACTAATTACAACCATTAGCTACATCAGACAGGTGATTTGTGAAGCTTAGTCTGGTAAAACACACGAATTGATGAACCAGCATTCAATTGTGAGGAGACGAGTTGGACTTGTTGAAATGCAAATCCTCTCTTGCACTACTTATTATGCCCTGCAACTCAAGTCTGAGGAAACGATTTGAGCTTCTTGTAGCGTACCCTTGTTACTAAGTCCAGAGATAAGTTGATAACAGATGCGTTCATTTACGGTTGGTTTGGTATGTTGGGGGGGGGGGGGGGGGAGATTTTTCTCCCCTCCCCTTGTATGTAAATTTTTTAAGAGAAGGAAAATTTTAAACTTCAACTTTACCTCCCCTCCAAATTATACCCATAATTTTTTTAATATCCTAATATTACCTCTATATTATATTTTATTAAACTAATATATAGGTAAATTTATATATATAAAAATATTTTTCTTCCCCTCTCTTCTTAAACCAAACAAGATAATATGGAAATCCCTCATTTTCTTTCTTTTAATGTTAATCCAAACAAGATAATAAAATCCTTCCTCTTCCCTTCCTTTCCCTCTATTAAAATCTCCCTCCTCCCCTCCATCAAGCCAAACACACCTTAGGGAAAAACCTTTGTCAGACATTTCTTTATACCAAAAGTACGCCTCCTTGAAATCCTTCAAATCGCAATATCCCTTCACCAGTATGTTACATGTATCAGCATTTGGACCCACTCCTTTAGCCTTCATGTCATGAACAAGATGCTTCACTTCCAACACCCTTTTATCTCTAAGACATATCAAAATCAAGCTGTTATAAGTTACCTTGTCTGAATTAATCCCCTGCTCAACCAACCGTTGGTGCAAAGTCATGGCCTTCTCAACATCCCCTTCTTCGGCATAAGCGTAAATCATTGCTTTATATACAACTCGATCCGGAACCAAACCCATTTCTAACATTTCCTCAAACAGCCTCCCTACTGTCAGAACCCCTTCCTTGATGCTTGCATTGAACAACGGATGAAACGTCCTAACTGTAGCTTTTATGCCCACTTTCTTCATATTATCATACAGTTCAACGCATTTGTGGGTGTTTCCTGACCTAGCATATCTTGAGATCAAGGAGTTGTATGAGATTACATCTGGATTGTATCCACTGATACCAATTTGCTGGAAAAACTCCTCAGCCTGTGATCCTCCCATCTTTTCCTAGCCCATATATGAGCGTGTTGTATGTTACAAGAGTTGGACCTGGTCCATTTTTAACCATTTCCTCAAAAAATCTCAAGGCGTCTGTCATTTTGCCCATCGAGCAGCTACCTTCAATGAGCATGTTATATATTTCTGCGTTTGGAGAAACCCCTCGGCTTGCCATTTCCACAAGGATCAGTTCAGCTTCAAGAAGCTTGCCTCCTTTGCACAAGCAATTAACCAGAAGACCATAGCTTAAGACACTGGGCTCTATCCCTGCCTTTTCCATTTCCTCGAGAATCTGAAACATTTGTCAAATTGACTCATGCAGTCATAAGCATTAATTAAAATATTATAAGTCTCCAAACTGGGGGAAACACCCTTCTCTGCCATCTTCTTCAACCATCTCTCAGCCTGGTCCACCTCCTCCCTTTCGAAGAACTTGTTAATGAGGGTATTGAAAGTCACATAGTTAGCCTCCCACCCACGATCTTCCATTTGTTCAATTGTCAGTATGGCTTTCTCTATGTCACCCTCTTGGCAATATGCATTCACTAATACATTGTACACTACCTTACTTTGTATAAATCCACTCTCTGTTAGTTTGGCCAAAACCTCCTTGGCCTTTTCAACCATGCTCGCTCTGCATAATCCATCCAACAAAATACTACAAGTATACTCGTAGATCGTGCCCACTTTGTCCAACTAAGCATTATTATTTGCACTCGAAACATCATCAAATATAATACGTGTGAATCCATCCGGCAAAAACTTGTTAGCCTCCATCTCTTGCAACAACGTCCTAGTTTCTGCCATCCTCTTCTGTGAATCACAAAGACCCCTCAACAAAGAATTGTACGTGACAAGATTGGGCTTCACATTTTCCACCCTCATCCTCTCCCTCAAAGACAAAGCTCTCTCTATCTCTCCCAACTTGCAGTATCTATCAATCAGCGTATTATAAGTAACCAAATTAGGAACTAGCTTCCTTTGGATCATTTCATCAAACAGGTTGTGAGCATCTGTGATTCTCCGCTCTTTACACAACCCACCGATTACCAGGTTATAAATAAACGAACATGGGCTCACTCCTCCCTCCTCCATGTCATTGATCAATTCGAGAGCCCTTTTTAAGTGCTTCAGCATCACTGCCGCCTGAACAGCTTTGCTGTATGAGAAAGTGTAGGGTTGAATGCCAGACTCCACAAAATCCGGGAATAGATAAAGAATTTTCTTATACTGTTCAAAATAGTCAAAGTTTCGAGCAACCGGTTTACAGAACCTGTCGAGGGAAGCATAAAATCTGTCCTCAACAAATAGTACAACTCCATAGCTTCATCGACCATCTCGGACTCGGAGCAAGCCCGGAAAAGCAAATTTCAGAAGACGGGTTTCAAGGAGGGTGCTGAAAGGAAGAACTAGGCGTGTAGGTCAAAGGGATAAGAAAATGGGTTTTTAGAGAGAACCAGGGATTTGATGAACCTTTGGACAGCATGTCCGCGACCCTCTTCAAGTAAATTTTGAAACTTGCGAGCTTGTTTAAGCCGTTCCTGTTCTTGGGAATCGGATTGATTGTTAAATTCTACAGAAAGCTCATTAATTTGGGTACGGTGGGTTTCAGCAAGTGTCTCTGAAACAGGTTCAGAGCAGAAGCAAAGTGAAAGAGGAACATGTATGAAATTGCAGAGCTCCTTCCTGAGTGATCCAGGCAACTTTGGGAGGAGAACAAGAGCAGCGCGCCTTCCCATTTGCGGTGCACTAAGAGGTGGGTTCATTTTTCGTATAAAACCCCTCCCTCTCATCTCATCTATGGGCTCCCCAATTCGTACTGGACTAAGTTCTCGTCTCGTATTATGCCCAGAATATTAGGTTTCTGTCGGTGCTGATCATTTGGCCCATATATTGTGAGACCATTGCAAGCCCATTAAGTCTTGTCTTATGGCTTGATGGGATTTCCCTCAAAATTTGATTTTTAGGGTTTAAGTAGTGTGACAATTTAACATCATGCTAGTTTAGGCGGAAGTCTACGATTTAAATTCTCCTATCTGTGACCAAAAAAGAGCTGAAGAGTAATCATGGCTCCACATAGATATCAATATGGATCCCTCAGGGTGGCAGGGGTGATTTAGCCCCTTTTTAATGGGCAAAAAAATAGATAGGAGAAGATGGTGGGTCTAATTTCTACATATGGACCTAGAAAAGATGGGATTTTTACTTTAATTCATTTCGTGAAATATTTCAGAGAATTGAAATTGGTTGAAGACGGCGCGTTATGCATGCCGCTTGAGCTCTCTCTCTCACTAAAAAATTCTTTCTTTTAAGAATCGGATGGAGGAATTGACAGCTATTTAGAATGGTTTGGTGGATGGCATTAATGGGATAGATAGAGAGTTAGATCCTTTGGATAGCTCTTTACCAAGATCTCTTGATAATGGAAATGACACTGTTTTGTGTTTCTGTTTGTCCTGCTAACTCTTGTCTACTTTAATAAATGAGCCTTTAACCCCATTTGCTGTTTACAAAAAAAAAAGAACGAAAAGAAAACGAAGGAAAATATTTGTATAATCTTTTCCCATTTCTTCAAACTGTAAAAACGAATACACTGTAGAGAAGAGAATCCCAAAAAATAGAAACAAGTGATAATGATGAACAGGTGCTACAAAATCTAACAAACAATCCATCCAATCAAAGATGTTCCGCTCTATAGAGGATCCGACGCCCCCGGTGCTGTGTTTCTTCTCCTGTATTCCATGCCAACAACTTTGTCTGTAATTTCTTTATCTTTGCTCTCTATTCACAATAAAAAAAACTATTCAATTATTTCCAGTCACTTACTTTGATTATGCATATCCCTTGAAAAGTGATCGATGGCCTTTTCTCTTTTCTGTACTAACAGCCTATAATTGCCAGAACCTTAACCTGGCTGAAAACACAATACTATATTACAAAGCGGAGAGTGAATGATTGCACAGAAACTGGAATTGCCGAATGAGAATAGTCTTCATTCTAGGAGTTGGGAACGAATGTGCCAACATATCCAACAGCCAATATAAAGAATGCGATCGCTTGCATATAAAGGAAGATAAAGTAGTGATTTTTCCCGAACAGCACATCGTAGCAACCGCAGAAGAAGAGGTAGAATCCAACTCCGAGTTCCAACAAGTGAATCCTAATGATGTTTTGAACACACAGCACATATATTAGTAATTAGTACTTGTGATTCATAAAGTAGTAAATGTTAATTATGTGATAAAGAAGTCAAAAAATACTCGTACCTGTTTCCAATCTTGAATCGAGGCTTCTTGGGTGCTTTAGCTGCAGGTTTAGCCTTGAGAGCATCTCCAAGCTTCTCAGTGACGATCCATTCATTCACTCGACTTGCCTCTAGCAGACCGATGATTGTTGCCTTTGTTCGATGCAGAGACATGCAATTCTCAAACAGAATCCAGAACACCAGCAAATGAAGCGACCTTATTCCGAAAACAACGTCCAACAAAATCAATACAGAAGTACAAGAATCATCCACGCTGAGAGAAAGGACAAGTTGAAAGGAATAAGGTTGGACCTTGGAGTTCCGACGGCATTGAGAAGGGTGATGATGGAAGGGATATATACAGCTCCCCACTTTGGGACGACAACCTCCGGCACCAAAACTGTCGCAGGTAATACAATGCAATAGAACACGAATGTGTTGATGTGGGCCACCACCTTCCGAACGAAGAAGAAACTGTAAATAACATGAATCTTCTTCCACAAGGACACTTTCTGCACACCATATATATACACACATTTACAAACTCAGAGGGATGAACCTACTTTGAAAAAGAAGATAATACAATATGCACTGTGGTTAGTAAACACAGAGGAGGCAAATTGATCACCTTGTTTCTGACAATCTCCATAACCATTTTCCTGAAGAGATTTGCTGGCCCACAAGACCACCTGTGCTGTTGGAAGCGGTAGGCCTTGAAAGTGCTGGGCAATTCATTCTTGACCTGTTCCAGAATTAACATTTCAGTAAAAACTATTAAGATATGAATTCTTAGAAATCACCATGATGTTCATGTTGAGGTGGAGTGAGAGAAGGAAATGAAACCTGGATTTTGCCCAAGTAGAGGAATTTCCAGCCTTTGAGACTGGCTCGGACAGCGAGGTCCATATCTTCTACAGTGGTCCTATCCTTCCATCCACCAGCCTCATTCAGCGCCGATATCCTCCATACTCCCGCAGTCCCTGTTGTTCATATTCGCTTCTCATTTCATTTTCAACGTAAATTCCACCGAGAAAAAAAAAATTTAAGTTCCCATTTAAGGGTTGATGTAATAATATGGGTCGCGTTATTAGTTACCGTTGAAACCAAAGAAGGCGTAAGTGGAAGACCCCACTTCTTGTTCCACGGTAAAATGGTAATCCAGCGACATCTCTTGCATCCTGGTCATCAAACACTCATTGGAATTCACTGCAAACCCAGGGAAAAAAAAGGCCACATCAGCAACGGAGCAGTTATGAGATTTCCAACGTGGTACTCTATAGTCTGCAATGATTTTTGCGGAAGAGATGGGCGAAATAAATTCATGTGTCGGGTAGTAGAGAGAGACTGTGACAGGGGAATGAGGTCCACCATTAAAAGCTGCACATGCAGCTGCCGGGACACACAAAGAAGGGAAGGGAAAGGGTAGGGAAGAAGAAGATCATGAAAGAGATGAAGCAGCAGAATAGTATGAACAACAATGATGACATCAACCATAAACGACCACAAACAATGATAGCACCAAAGAAGAAGGATAGTGTCAATCACGAGACAGATATACCCTTCCTTTGGGATACACCTGCTGTGTTTTCACATGTTGTGGCCAGCCACACTCCCCCCCCCACACCCCCACACACAATATATACTAATAATTTAAGCTCATGGACCCCTGTGTCCCAGCTTCAGCACATGCCCTTTACTATTCTTGGACGCTGGAAAATGGAAATGGACTTTACCCTCTCTTACTCATCTTAGTATTCTTTAAACTTAATACCAAATAATCATTACTTTTCTGATCTCAAGAGGGAAAAAATGTTTAGTAGGTTTATTGTTTATATATCTATGTGATTGGAATTGTTTTGGTCGGAAGAGCGTGATCTCTGTGTTTTACCAGGAAATGTCAGAGAATTTATGTCTCATAGGATTTACCTCAACAAGGTTGTAAGTAGTGAAAGATGGGCTATGCTAAAAGAAGGTTAATTATTATGAATCCCATAAGCAGAGAAAAAAACAAGGTTTCTCTATTTTTCCCCTTATACTTGACTCATCCTGGACACACTTTCCAAAATATAGCCATTCCTTTTCCTTCAAGCCTTTCCAGCTTCTACATTTAACTCTTCTTTTTTCTTCCCTCTAAGATGTGGTCCAACTCTTATCTTACTTTTCTGCTCCAAAAGCCAAACAATTAATTGCCGCTATTTTTTGGTGTATCTAATATAATTACTGATATGGATGAGTGAATCACTAATTCAACCGCACAAAAGGTGAAAAAACACACGAGAACTATTATTTGTTATTAATGAGCGAATCGCTACCACTTAATGATCATCCATCAGATTATTATCAGTTCGTTCATGACTTTTCATGTCAGATTGTACAGAAAAAGTTGTCGTGGCCCTCTATTGCAGGCCACTGGACAAAAGGAAAGAATCAAGACGATGCATTATGTTCACTAACTTGTTTTTTGTAATAATATATTTTCTTGGAGGGTAGTTCAAACTTTATAGAGTGGGCCCCATCTTAACAACAAGAAGGGGAAAAAAAAGGAAATCAAGGAAGACGATACGAGATGCATACGTGCCTTAAATCAAAGACAACCAGGACGACTCTACTGTAATTTTTGTAATGTCATGGAACCACCACGTAGGACCTACCTCTCTGCCTCTATCTACCCAGAGAGAATTCCCAAAACAAAAAAAATAACCCACCGACAGTTTTCTCTAGAGGAAAGGAAACTCTGCTTTTAGAACTCTCATCGTAAAAAACAAGATTAAGAGAGCTGACATTGAACGAGAAAAAGAAGAAATTTAATAAATGAGAGAAAGTTTAAGTTATTAATTACCAAATTTCCAGCGAGCTTGCACGAGGGCGAGTTCAGGATTGTGAGCGAGGAATGGTATAGTGCGCCAGAGGAAATCAGACTCAGGTTGAAAATCAGCGTCAAAAATGGCAACATAATCGCAGTGTTTCGCATAGCTATGTTTCATTCCCTCTTTGAGAGCCCCTGCTTTATACCCATTTCTGTTGTCTCTTACCTCGTACTTTATGTTTATCCCTTTGCTTGCCCATCTTTGGCATTCTAGCTCCACCAAAGCCTGCAAATTCCCAGCATCACTCCTTATTCCTTCCTTAATGCCTAGTTAAACAAGCACATAGACATAGTAACATTATTATAATCAGTGTATGGATTTTGCTCTTCTTCACCTTGATTGTCGGGTCTGTGGAATCGTCTAGAACTTGTATTATGATTCTGTCCGAAGGCCAAGAAAGTCCACATGCTGCTCCAATCGACAGCTGATAAACCTGCATTTACAAGCAGATCCAACACAGCTCAACCTGAATTCTGCGAATGAGAATTAATAATGCAATTCTGATGACTGTAGTGTAAGTTCTAGCTAGTACCTCTCTTTCGTTGTACATTGGGATTTGAACGAGGACCATGGGATAAGCTGAATTTCCCAGCTCGAGGTCGTCTTTTAGTGGCTCCCATTTGTAACGCTTCTCTAGTTTTCTCCCAAAGAGCTTCACCAGAGTAATGACAACGCCCATATACACTCTCTCCACGAAGAGCATCAACGACATCAACAAACACAGAAACACTGCCAATCTCAGCATTGGAACCACCAACGGCAATTTGATTTGACCCCAAATGAATCCAAGTTGCATGGTAATGTCATCTCTGGCCCCTTGAAATGCATCTGGAACAACAGTGGAGGATGAAAGACGATCCATTCTGAAACCTTTTTTTTTGTGTGTACAGAGAAACAGAGGAGATGAAACCCCACTGGAAGGATTTAAAGGAAGCAACTTTTGATAAAGAAGGAGGAATATTTTTGTTGAGTATTTTTGCTTCAGGGTCACGCAAAACAATGGAGATGCAGAGAGCTGGAATGTTGTTCACTGTATCTTAAAACTAAAACCCCCGTGAGCTTGAAGAGAAGTGAGGTGGATCTGGAATGAGGCCCCAGAAGTACTTGCAGAAGCTAAAGAAGACAAGAAAGGAAGTTTTGTGAAGCTCGACTCTTTCCTCTTCTCTCTCAGCGTCCTTCTTCTCGGCTTCTGCAATCAATTCAAAGGAATGCAGATGGAGACAACATTTACAGAAGAGGAAGCAGAGAATTAAGGAGCTTCGTCATTGTAAATATATAATTAATAATAAAACAAAAATGAGAGAGAGAGAGGGATCAGGAGAGTATATCGGATATGGGTGTTGTGTGTCTGAGTGTTGTTGGGCTTTTATAATGTGCTCGGCTCTCAATGCTTCTTAGGCACCCTAGAGCTGTTGGAGCGCCAGGAAAAAATAAGGCTGGAAAAATAAAGTTCTTTGTATCCAAAAAAAAAAAAGTTCTAAAATTGGAAAGGAAAAAATAAAAAAATCCATAATAATCAATGATATTAAAAACAGAGAGAAAGAAAAGTCATGATATTCCGCCCGTGGTTTTGCTATATAAGGACATGGATACAGAATTAATATATTATGGAAAAGTAAAATAAGTATATAACTATATATGGTTGTCTATCAGCTCCAAATAATGTAATTTGCGCCTGAATCATGTTACAGTTTCTTCAACGGGGAAAAATCATGCGTGGCATGCTCTGATTGGTTGATGGGGTTTGTGACGCTTGGTTGATGTGGGGCCAGGATGATTTCAAAAATTGTGCAAATATTTTGCTATACGCTAATTGGGCTTTCTGAGGTTAAGCCCAATCTTGTGGTAGTTTTTTTTTTAAAAAAAAAATCAAAAGATGATAAATTTAATGGTAATGATTTGGGGGTTGGGTATCGTATATTTAATCCAATTATTAATTTTATTTTATTTGCATGGTTGCGCATGACGTTAATCATTTTAATAATGATACCAAGTTTGTGCATTTACCTTTGATTCAATTTGTTCGTTTGATTTTCATTTTTGTTGTATTATAGTCCAAGGCACATGTGCTTCTGGCATGTTAATCCGACGTGTCCACCGCGGCACGTGTGCTTTGTTATGGTAGGACTTAGGAGCAGTATTTATTTTACATTGTAGAGAAAAATAAAATCTTTTAAGAAATATTACATTGTAATATTTTATAGAAATGTCACTTTTATTTTCGATGATTATTAATTAAAAAAGATGTCCTCAATAAATATAATAAAATGAAATGAAAATCATGTTATATATATAAACAATCAACACCAAAACTTATCTCAGATTTTATCAATATGAAGCCTGAAATCCAATTGTTCTTAAAAACAAAAAAAAAGGAAAAACAAAAACAACTTCGATATTTAGAGACGAAAAAGAAATAATTAAATCATGGTCCCAGACAAAGGAGTCTATAGATGCCGACCATATCTCTTCCCAGTTGACCACCCAATCGTTAAGTGCATTGACCGATTTGCCCTTGCTGTTGTCTCCTACGTGACAGCTAAGAAGCCTCCGCTTCACATGTTTTCTTCGAAATAAATGTGCTTGTAATCTGAATTTTTTTAGCCTAATTACATATAAATTTACTAATTTAGACATCGAAATATTAAACCCCTAACAAAAGATGGCTAGAGACATCAATTTTTTTTAAAAAAAAATTGAGGATTTAGAAATTATAAGTAACTGAAAGTTCTCAACGAATCAATACAATACATTAATTGAAATCTCAGGCGCTCTCATTAACGTTAAAAGGTTAAACAAAGATTAGTTATGGAAGTTTCTATACGGGGGAGGCTGTGTTTGTTTTCCAAGTTGGTGTGACTTTGAGCAATTATAAAAATAAATAAATAAAGTGGTTAGCGATATATGGTCCTTGTGATCCTCTACCTCGCTGCCGATAAACTTCTTCAGAATTTAGTCATAATCTAAAGTATCCTTGAATTTAAATAAAATAACTCCTCTCGAAATTTTCAGCGTGGTATTATTTTATAATTATAGGATACTATAGATCGGAGATAAATCTTAATTTTAAAAGTTTTTTTTGATAAAACTTTGAGTTGAACTTTTTTTAAAACAAAATCATATTTATCTATAAATATTTTTGGGTAAAACTATAGTTTTAAATAAACTATTAAAATTAACTTTTTGAACAGTAAAAGAACTTATAGACTATCTAATTATTATCTTATCTCTATTTTTTTGTACCCCCTCTCCTCTCTCCTCTCTACCCCTCTCCTCTCTCATCTTTTTTCTTTTTTTTACCATATCTCCTCTCTCATCTAGACATCTACTATCTCTCATCTCTCTTATATTTTCTCTACCTCTGTCATCTCTCTTATTTTTAATCAAATCATATATTTTTTATAATTTACTAATATAAAAAGTCATTCTAAAAATAACTATCAAAATACTTATTTATTCAAAAAAAAAATTATAAACTCTTCTCTAAAAATGTTTTTTAAAAAGTTGGCTATAAATTTTTTTTATAAATATATTTTTAAAATCATATTTAAATAAACCCTATATTATATTATAGACTGTGACTCCAATAAGTAATCATTGGATTAACATATAAATCTATTTTCGTGCTCCCGAGGAATTTTAATTTTAAATATTTCAATTCAATTCGAATATTCGTGCATCCACGTGTTTCTAATTAACAGGGGTAGTTGCAATTTTTCTTTGGTGTAAAAATAAATTTGCCATGTTCTTGTTTTATTAAATATCTGTTGACTCGTACAAAGGGGTCAGCTTCTCTCGACTGACTCTGAGGCATCCCTGCACCGCCCCTCCACTGTGCTCAAACGACACCGTTTCTTTACCTTTATTTTTGGTTTGTTTTTCCACCGTCGTTCATATTCTTTTTAATAGAAATAGGTTAAATTAAAATTCACATGAGCTTAATTCAAGTAAGACCTTACTTGACTCAAATTTAGATTAATTGGAAATGCTAAATATCAAATAATTTATCACCCAAAAATATAAACGGAAAACAAGAGGTAAGTAATAAATTAAATGAGTAAAAAAAAATAAAGCTTATGCAAAGTTGAATGATCCGGAAAAAAAAACCTTAAATGATCAAAATAATATTTGCGGCCATCTCAACAAGGGAATGAGATTTGGAGCAAAGTCGAGAATTTGCCAAATATTCCAAGCTTTTTTATCTTTATTTTCTCTCTCTTTTTTTTTTAAAAAAAAAAGGGGACAAACTCAGAAACATATTTTTGTTTGGCCAGAAAAACTCAACATTTGGACTTTGGTTTCTCTCCCCCTGATCAGATTAATTAATTTAAAAAGCTATAGTGACAACTCACTTTAATAATTTTTATACTTTAAAAACATTAATTTTTAAATTATTGACTAAAAATTACCACTGATTTATACTAAAAAAGACTATAGCTAAAATATTTCAAGCTGTATATTTTGATCCTTCACTAGATGCGCATCATGCATATTTCACATAGACTATATACATGGAGAGTATTATTCCATCACCTGTGATTTAATATATTTTTATATTTCATACTAAGATTGAGCTAACATTAAATAATATTTTCTAATTCATATCAGTATTTCACCCACCAACCACCCTATAATAAAATCAAAGCACGCTTATTGTCCCTGCTTTGTACCTAAAATCAAACAATAGTTTTTTTAAACCTAAAATACCCATTGAGCCTAAACTATGTCGGATAAAAAACGTTAAGATCAAGGTCTTTTTAACAAATATATGTTTTAAAATTTAAATTGTTATTGGGTAATTTTGGATAAGAGTTTAAAAAAGGGTTTATAAAAAAAATAATTTTTGGACAGCTTTTAGAGAAGAGTTTATAAAAAAAATAGTTCTGAATAAATGAGTATTTAGATAGTTATTATCAGAATATTTGTTATAATTAAAAAATTATTAGAAATGGTATGATTTTATTAAAAATATGAGAGAGTGTCGAGAAGAGAGAAGAGATGGTAGAAAAAAGATTGAGAGAAGAAACAAGAGAAAGAATATAAAAAAAAGTAAGAGTAAAATAATAATTAGATAGTCTATGAGCTCTTTTAGTGTTCTATAAACTAAATTTCGAAGTTTATCCAAAATTTTAGTTTTAAACCATAGTTTGATTCAAAATTTTTTTGGATAAATGTAACTGTTTGCTTTAAAATTTATCTAAATTAAAATTTGAGTTAAAAACTTTTTTAAAATCTTAATTTTTTTTATTTCCAAAAGACACATTTTCCTCCTTATGATTGAAACTATCTACTATCTAGGCTATCAACCAGCAACCTTATTAATTATCAAACGATCAACACAATATTTACTAACCATTTGTATCGATCTCATACGTTAGTTTACATAAGCAACTTTTATCTTGTGCAAAAAATTAGTACCGTTAATCATACATGCAAACCCCCATCCCCTAAGAAAGAAAAGAAAAAACCGCATTATGAGCTTTGCTTAAAAAGTTAACTGTGATGCCCGTTGGCCCGAACGATAAATAAATATATACACACGTTCGAAAGGATTGTTCAATTATGGTCTGCCTAATATGGAAGGATCAAAGTTCTGAACTCCACATCATATTCTTATTTCACAACACCCACCTATCATACAAAACTTGGCTTATGTACGTTTGACTTTTTCTGTCATTAATAAAATTGAATTCTTTTTGACAAAAAAAAATTAAATTCACAAGCTTAAATAAATTTCGATTGAAAAAAATTCAACTCATCCAGTTCAATTTAAGTAGCTTTTTTTTTTTTTGCGGCAAAATCCAACCAAATTAACTCAGGTTAAATGAGTCTTTGCAGGTTACATCAATCTGGTAGAAGTTAGTCTTGAAAGGGGTATGAACGTGCTTCAATCTAAACATAGTTAAACTTAGTTTGAAGTCAGTGTTGGTTACATCAGCATGGTATGATCAGTATTTTCTGGAATTAATTTTGTAAGGGTGGGGATGGGAAATTAATTATATTTAATCATTTTCAATAGTCATAAATCTTTCTTTATCGCCACCTAATTCTCCCTCATCCCCAGTCAAATACCGCATAAAATTTTTTACCACACTTGCTGAGGCCATTCATTATATATATATATATATATATATATATATATATATATAATCATTATTCATCTAACGCTCTAGCAATATATTTCCGTTTTTATGTCTTTATCGCATAGACAAATTAGCACTAATAAAATATTGCAAGTAACCAACAGTTTCATTGATTTCAATTAAGATCGATTTAACAAATCTTTCTTAATCTTCACCTAATTAATAATCAACCACCTGTCGAATTAAAAGAAATATCAAAATACATGGTAATAATACTAATCATTGAGATAAACTCAAATATTCAATTTCTGAATCATCCCCACGCATCTTCAATTAAATATCCTCTCAAGTGTATATTGCGAATTAAACTAATTAATTACTCGTAATATTGAATATGAAAATATAAGAGGTATTATTATTATTATTTTAAAAATGAAATGAAATGTTTGAAGAGGGTAAGTGAGTGTGAGCTTTCATTCCAGATATGTATGTCTTAATTAGACATTGCACCTTATTCTACACCCATTTCTCCTTCCCTTCTTACGCTTCAATCTTAAGCTCCTTCTCTCTCCTTTTCTTCTTCTTCCCTGTGTTGACTAGTATATATCACAGAGCCAGAGCTCCAAAAATAAAAAAATGCACCAAAACAAGGGCCATTGTTCGGGATATATACATTTTTGTTTGAATTAACTAAATCACCTATCCGTAGGTTCAACTAGCGAAATGGTGAGACATACGATTATTCAGAGTGTGTTCGATCTCTAGAGAGTACCACTTTGTTGTAATTTCAGTCGTAGCGTTTAGGGAGACATCTTAATTCCTGGGTGCTTAGATTTACGCATGAGGGTAATTGATAGTTCACCCTATCCAATATTAGTATTGCTTTGGAGAAAGTGAGATTTTACCATGCCTTTAGATCGTAGTGAACTCAACTTCTTTCTAAAAATTTTTATAACAAAAAAAAAACTAGTTATTAGTTTATTTATAATTAAACATGATTTTTTTAAATATTACGTTGGGACGTTTGAATCAGGATTAATTTGAATTGAATTGAGCTTACCTTTGACGGAGGCAAACTCTTTTCATCAACATTATTTATTTATATGTTCCATTTGCTTTATACTCTGAATAAACTAGTTCATTTAAAAAACCAACCCCACAACGAGGCATATATATAAGAATATTACATCAGCACACGAGATTTTTGGTTTTTCTTTTTCCTTTTGTGCCCCTTTTATGCGTCTAAGCTGGTATCCAATTCTCTGGAGGGTGCTTTTCATTTAAGTTTGGATTCTTTATTTGTATATACTTTTTCAAGAATTATTATTAGAATAGTAATGTTTTGTCCACATTGGCAGGTAACACACGCAAACACAAACAGCAAACAGAGAGATTCAAATGCTTATCCAATCAAGAGCAGAAAAGCTTGATCAGCACATAATATTTGCTTAATTATATAAAAACCTAATCTATATCTTCATGATACTATAAACAATGAAAACCAAGGATAAGAAAATGACGATCATTGGGTGTAAAAGATTCGATCCACATGCCATTGGAGTCTTATCTGGCTTCACAGACACGAATGATTCACAGAACAATCATGAAGAAGCACACACATACACTGCTACTAATAATACTATTTCTTCTTCCATCAAAAGACAAAATAAGTACACTAGGACACCATGTGAGGCCAACCATGTGTACTCCATATACAATGTGGAACATGGACCAGAACAGCAAGTAGGACAACATATGAGTGTGCCATGAAACCTAAGCTTACGGGTGTTGATGTTGAGAACAGCTGCGAATTCATTTGCCAATAAGTTTCATGTAGGGCTCAGGAAATATTCAAGCGTATAAAAAGAACTACGCTCATATGATTTTGTATTAAAAAAATAAAAAGAACATTCTAACAAACTAGGAGAGGCTCGCTAGAGTATGATATTGCTAGTGTTCACAGTCGCAGCAATAAGGAGTGATGAAGATGGTACAAAAAGACAAATGCCATGTATTAATGGAAAGATGAGATTTCCTTTTGGTGGTAAAATAAATGAAGAGTGAAGAAGAAAGAAGACAGGCTGGAGGAGAATGATTGGGGGGGGGGGGTTCCTAGTTTTGAATATTACGATGCCAGGCATGTCGTCGTCGTCGTTGTTGTTGTGAGTTTAACAATTTGAGGGCATTACACTACACGCACAGAGTCACATATATGCAAAAGACACAACAACCACCCTGAAAAATGTCCCACGTCTCTTTTTCAAACACAGATGACTATGTGGCTGCCAAGAGGTCACTTTTTGTTTCCACCATTCAAAGCCCTTCATCATCAAGTTTAGCTAACTCTCTAGTTCTTGCTTGTTCCCAACCAATTAATGAACATACTCCTTTGCTTGTAACAGAAATCTCACCCCCTTCTATTTTTGTCTTCTCTCTTCTTCCACTTCCATCTTCACTCTTACATTTCTATTTTTGACCCATCTCGATAAATAAATACATAACCTCACTTCTCTGCACTTCTGTTCCTGCTATCAACCAAACTAAAAAAGTCTTCTTCTTTTTTTGTTATGTATTTTTTAAAAAAGTAGGGACTTCCTTTTTTAAAAGTGAAGGAGAGGGAATATATTCGTGAATGAAACAGAGTCAAAACAACGTGCCGATATAAACAAAAGGAACAAAAATTGTGACGGTAATATATATATATGTACTAAGACAAAGACTAGAATAAGAGCAGCAGGACAAGGAGCTAAGGAGGTTCTATAGCTTCGAAAACTCCCATAGCTCTGTACGTAATGTCACAGTTCTTTCTGAAATGGCATTTTTTTTTTTCACTCGTTATACGACTTTGACTTAACACTATCAGTAGTATTGTCATATCTTGGTCCAAGAAAGGGAGAAAAAAGAACACGGTATAACGCAACGAAGTTCTGAACATTTATGCATTTGAAATTGTCATATTGTATCTGACACGCAACACATGGAAGTGGAAGTGTAGTTTTAACACGAATAGTATTTGTATATATATCTTATCATTCTGGGTAGGATAAAACTTTGCCATTTCAGTTTTGCACGGACAAACAAGTAAAAGGAGCAGCTTTCTGTGAAACAGGGGATTATTTAAGGGATTAATAGAAGAGCAGAAAGGGAGTTACTACCAATTGTTGAATGAGATCTCTGACTTTTGCTTTGAAAACAGCAAAGACATAACAACCATATATGTTGCAGACAGCTCTCTGAAATTTCAACAGCAGCACACCCATTTCTTAAAAAGAAAAAAATTTATAGCGCGGAAAGTGAGATGATCTTATATTAATAAATAAATAAATATGAAAACGTGACCAATGACGATGACTAATATCCACCCAATTCAGTTGGTCATTTTTCCCTATTGTCGGTGTGGTGGCTCGACCTACTTGAGAATATAAATATATTTATATATGTGTTTGCTTATTCTTTTTTTACCAGAATATATATATATATATATATATATGCTTATTCTACTACACACGCACGAATGAGGCAGAGCCTTGTGTTATGGCGTACGAGCAGAGTTTTTAAGGAAAAAAATACTAAAACATTTTATAATTATGTTAAACTTAAATTTAAATGACTAGGAAAAGTTGACTTTTGAGATTCTAGTATTATACACATTGCAAAAGCATAATGTGAAGATATACAATAGGAGTATGATTGAAGAGGTAGCTATGCGAGTGTTGAATAAAGTGATGGTAGTGCGTCAGCAAATTTGAAGTTGACCATCCAAACTCCAACTTCCACCCCTATAGTGGGCTTGGGCATTACACAAGTAAAGCCCATCTCACCTTCATTGCCCTAATAATTTTCAAAAAACTTTGTATAAAAAAAAACTAACAGATTTAAACCATGCAAGTGTGACCTAGTGATTACTTCACTTGATCCTTTAACCAAGTGATAAGGGTTCAAATCCCATCCTTAGGAATGGAAAAATTTCATGGCTACCTGTTTATACTTAAGTGGAGGCCCTGCGGTGAGAAAATTAGTCACTGCGGTAGTGAATAATCTGATATGTCTAAGAAACTAACAAATTTCATTAACAAAATTTGGCACAGTTAGTAAATAGGTAGATCCTTTAAATATGATGTCATAAGTTCAAAACAAGCCTTGTGCATAGAAAAATATGAAAGAGATACTAATATTTAGTACCTAAGAGTATATCAAATAAGATTAACTCTAATAAAATGACATATATATATTTTTTTTGTTACCCACCCGATTTACCAGAATTTTGCCCAATCTATATCCGGATCCGACCCTCGTCATGCACCTGGTTATGGTAGGTGAGTCTCCCAACGGGAATTTTCTGCATACGTCAAGGCTCGAACTCGAGATCTCGCTTAAGCAATATCGAGCCACTTATCATTTGGATCAACCCCCGTTAATATTATTTTGTTTTTTTTTTTGTTTTTGGCTAAGTAGTAGTACAATATAATTGATCAGCTTTAGGCCCAAAAAATATACAAATTAATCGATAATTCATTCTGCAAAGTAGATACTAACGGAGGATAGTCCGAGTGGTAAGTGGTTCGGTATCGCTTAAGCGAAGTCTCAAGTTCGAGCCTTGGTGTATGCAAAAAAATCTTCGTTGATAGACTCATATACCATAGCCAAATGCGTGACACAAGTCAGATCCGGATATAATCGGGGCAAAGCATTGATTTAACTAAAAAAAAAAGTCTGCAAAGTAGATGAGATAACAATTGATCACAATAAGTCATGACAACATTTTAGCTACTTCAATAAATATTTTTAATTGCATTATACTCGTTCGGTTATTTACCTATCTTATATGAAGTCGTACCAGGCTCATATATTATTGTACTTTGTTTTTTTATTAATATATTTCTTGCGTCGTTCAAGTGCTGTGATGAGTGGTTTTCCCTCTGCCACAGTACCCGGCTCAGTGCGCAAGTTTGGATTTTAAATTTAAACCAAGAAAGAAGGTCCAGATTCTGAAGCGAACACTATTCAAAACCAACCTCACAAAACCCGCCTCATAATCCTTCAATTTTGCTGTGTTCACAAAACGCAGAGGATGAACTCGATGACTTAGAAGGTTCTAAGAACTCTACTGTTGTGATTCCTAAGTAATTCCCGACTTTGATTTTTACAATAATTTCTTCTTGGATACAGAAACAGGTATCATTCATGCATCTGAGACATTATTAGCGTGAGAACGCTGCTGATGAATGAGCATAAGTCAACCATACAAGTACAAAGTAATCTCTTGCTGAAACAACAAACCTTAATTAACTAACAAACTTCTCCGAGTAATAGCCGACAATCTTTTTGATACAGTAAAGAACTAGAGATCAAACAAAAAGAGACGAGTCCTAATTCCATTCTAATTTCTGACAAATATCCTAATACTAATCAAATCACAATACAACAAAATAATCTGCTCGCCAACCCAAATCAGTACCAGTTAGTTTCATTCTGTTGTTATCATGTCAGCTTCCAAATCACCTGAAAGAAAAATAACATGGTCCAAATGAAAATACCGCAATGACACCATGCTGTGTTGATTTAGAATAACTGTACCTAAAAGCTCTATTGGGTAGGCAGAGATATATTGAAGTCTGGGTATGGCCTTTGATCCGACAAATGTTGAGAACCGTTCAAATGCACATCTGAGCTCTGTTTACCGTTAGTGACATCCTCAGATCCTGTCAGGCCTTGTTCTTCTGCTATCCGGGACGCTGGTTTCATGCAGGCTTCCCCATTAGGATTTTCTTGTGACACAGGCCTAGCTGCCATCCCTGAATTTGGAGGAGAAGCCACTGTCTGTTCTCGGTTCTGCTTCTTCTTATGTTTCTTATGGAAATAACCGTTTGACATGAAGCTTCCCATCACAATCTGAAATCCAATCAAACAAGATAAGCTGATAAATCTATGTGATATGTGGATTCATGAGTCAGAAGTTGAAGAGATGATGAATATAATACCTGGATTGGGCTAGCAGCTGTCAATAAACCGGCAACTCCACCTCCTATGACCCGTCCGTCCGGTCCAGCCAATGAGACACTCAACCCACCGGTCCGACTTGCCATGCCACTAACATTGTCGTTCATTGTGAATGACCCAGACAGAGATAAAATCTCAAATCGACCCTGAAACAAAACAATGGACTAACCCATTTCTCAAGTTTGTTCTTTGACTGGGAAACCAGAAAAAAAGAAAGAAAGAAAGAACTTTGAAATTCTGATTTGTGAGATTGCAGAACTGCAACAGAGTTGGGATGAGAGGGATCATGCCTCGTAAGTCAACAGGCCACCGGAAGAACCAGGTTGGCGCATTGTAACACTGGAGATAGCTCCATTGGCAGAAAGAATGCATATTCCTCTGGGACCATTCTGGGCAAATGAAAGAATTTTTCCTGCAACATCCTGCAAGATAATAATGTAAAGTATACTATATATTATGTGAATCTAAGCTAAGTATTCATTCACTCGGGTTTCTGCATTACCTCTCCGGTATGAACAGTCACAACGTGAGGCGTAAAATCCCCACCAGCGGTGTTTGCCAAAAACCCACCTTCAAAGATGGCAAAGCGGATGTTAGAAGATCTGTTTCTCGGAGAATAATTTCATGCATATACGAAAGTTGGTTTCTTTTCAGCGACTATGAGCCCTAAGTCACCGTTTGTGCAACGAAAGAGACTAATTCAAGGTAATTTCTTTCTCACCCAACAACAAGCCCCAGAGAGAAAGCAGGTTGAAGAGAAACTCACCAAATGATGCAAAAATGTGGGGAAGAGGCTTGGGTCGAGCCCTTTTGGAGGAGGAGAAAGAGAAGGCGGAGCCAGACTGCGACTGGTGCTTCTGGTACGACGTCGTTAGATTGCCTTCGGAGTCATATTTTCTGGGCCTTCCTCTCTTCTTCTTCCCCAACAAATCAAAGCTGCCTTGGCCGCCACTTGCCGGCGTTGTCACGGGTTCTGCAACCACTATTGCCCCAGCACTGTTGTTTGTTACCTGAGGCAGAGATGCTGTGAGTGGTTGTGGGGTTGAAGCCGACACACTTTCTTCCATTAGAGTAATCTACAGAGGTTGTCTGTGTTTTTTGCAGGATGAGAGGCGACAAGGTCCGAGAAAATGCTTTGAGTTTGAGGTTTGAACAATGAGGTCCCTGAAAATGGCGCCACAATTAGCAGAAGGAGTAGCTCGTAGGCTTGATTTCTTCACGAAACAAAAACAACACTCAGGCCGCCATTTTCTTTCCCCATTGCACTGGGGCCCTCCATGAATACGGAAATAACCTTTAAAATAATCTAATTAAATATCCAGATATTATTCAAAAAATATTTAAAAAAACTACCAAACAAAACCACTTGGAGTCTAATGTCAATTACCACGATACCAGTAATTTTAGTCTTCGTTGGAATTAAATTGTCGTTTTCAATCGGGACTTCAATTAAATCCGCACCTAAACTACTTTTGTCATAGGACATTTACCTTTACACCTGGGTGAACAAATTCTTATGGAGTGTTGTGGTGTTTATGGAAATCCAAATTGACCCGCCTTAGTTTAGTCGAAATATATTTTAGAAACCTCGAGAGAGAGAGAGAGAGAATACCCGTATCTTTTTTAACATAGATGAGGGTGTTCACTGTTAATTCTGTTACCGCAGAACTTACACTTAAAAATAAAATACTAGTTACAAGATATTTTTCATGTCAATGGTAGCATTTGAATTCCAACCAATTAATTAAAAAATTAAGTGAGGTAATTGCAATATCACACTCGAGTGGTTAAATATACTCATATCTTAATCCCATTAATATGCCTCCACTATTAGATGGCTCCAAATGGTAAGAGGTTAATCGAAATCAATAGGCCTTTCATAGTCACTCGTGTTATGCAATTTTGACGAACATGTATGTTATTCGTTATCGAAGTAATTGTCCAGTGATGTTGCATTAGTTAAACTGTCATATACCACCAGGCTCACAGTAGTAAATGTAAAAAATGAAAATAAATTTTGAGAATGCTTGGTAAATATTATTTAAAGAAATAATCAGGTTACATTAATTTTTTTAACTAATTTCTTTTTCCTTCTAAGAACTAATCTCCTGAACGTATATAATTTAGAACAGAGGTTTAATCTATTACCAGAGTATGATAGATTTGGTGCTTACTTCGGTTACGAATATTCTTTTCTTACTGAATAATCTTGTTATTGGAATAACGATACTTTTTCAACATCAAAGGGGGAAAAAGCGAGTTAAACAAAAGCGAGTCCCCAGAAGAACATTTTTGTAATGTGAAGTTGATGCGGCTGCTTTTAACTAAAATTAAAAAAAAGGTAATTTTTTGCCCAAAAAATGTACTCAATAATTATTAGAGTTTGGGGAATTATTGACTCGAAAACAAAACCAGTTGCGTCTTTTAAATATAGAAGGGAAAAATATTATATAAGAGCAACAATTAAAAAAGTTCGAGTCCCTTTCTCACGCTTCCGAACTTCAACGGCGTTTGTAATTCAAGACATGAGAAAATAAATTTCCGAGGGGAATAAAATAAATGAAAATAACATACCTTCTGATTGCAAACTTCTTAAGTTAAGATCCTTGTATTTTTTTTATTATTATAAGTAAATATGGAAATTGAAGCAATTTTTAGACCATTTCAGTAATGTTGCTAATTTTAATATTTTTCTTAACTTACAAATGACAAAAATTTGGGGGAAAATTAATATTATATATTCATATATAGATTATAATAATTTATAAAATTATTTTTTCGAATATAAAAAATTGCAATTGATTCAGTCGAGACATGTGTGTGAGCCCGTGGTGCCTCGGTCGATTCCTCAGTCCCCAGTCACAACAAGACGATGATATAAAAAAATAAAATAATGTTATTTAGTGGGGAAGAGAGATTAATACATACACGAGGCAATGACAATCAAGGACCTTATAATATAATTAATATAATACAAGAATTAAATTACCATTGAAATCTCAAAATTTACCACCCAAACCCCTATATCGTCATTTTTTAATTAATTTTCTTCTTAATTAGCATTTTTTCTACATATATTTGGCTCTGAAAAAGGAGCAGTGAAATAAAAGCTGTCGATAAGACTGTGGACCGCTCTGACAAAATCACGCTACCCATTCTTATAATTAACCAATAATCAATTAATTACTCCATCCTAACATAAACTATTTATTTACTGGTTCCTGCGCTTATCACTCATCGGGAACTTATGATTTTTTAATTTTTATTTATTCTTCCCACCACAAGTATTCTTGTCCAATCGTAATCATGGGCCTGAATTAGTCAAAAAGTAAATCAGATTCGTCTAAAAAAGAAAAATTAATTCGACATTGCGTTCTAGACTTTAACACCTATTTAATTTTAAAAACTCTCAGTCGGTTTACTTTGACGATGATAACTTCCATATTTCCATTTGCTACTTTTGTGAAATTTATTGGAGGAAATAATATACCAAATTATTTTTAAAAAAGATTATATTATTTTCCATCCGTGTATGTGTATATATATGTATTATTTTAATACTATTTATAAGTCTATTTTAATATATTTTATATGAATTCAAAAAATTTAAATTTTATTAATTATAATTTAAAATTTAATAACTTTTTAATTTTATTTTTTTTAATATACAATATATCCTATAAAATAAAATGTACTCTATAATAAATATAAAATTTTATATTTATATAAAAATTTTAATATTATAACTCGTAAACAGAATAAAATATTCTAGTAATATATATAGAAAGAGACGTCCACACACTTGTGGACTATGGAGTGTTGTGTAATAATTTAGGTGGGATGTTCGAAATATACGTGTATGTTTTTTTGCAAAAAAATATAAAAAAAATTAGAAGATATTTATAATATGTCTTATGATAAATTTTATATTTTACATTTATATTGATGATATTTTTCTTTTGTTTTGTTTACATAATAAGATTTTTTTACAAAAAAATACAAGTATTAAAAAGAATTATGATATACTCTAACCATGTCTTTGTATTTATATTAATTAAAAAAAACGGAAATAGAGTTGGGCGGTGAAGTGCTGTATGTAGGCGTTTCATAAAAGGAAGGCCTTCATATAGCAAGGTTTCGTCATGTCCCTCAGGCTCGGAGTAGGCCGCAGTCTGCCACACTCTAACGTCCACAGCTTCACCCTTTACCTAAACTCTCTAGCTATTTCCATATTTAACCTTAAAGCTCATCAAATAACTGGTAGCTGTCGGAGTCGTATGATCAATCAGTTAATCACGTACAAATTTTCTAAACATGTTCAGTGCTAAAGCACATAAAGATGGATATTGAATTTGGAAATATAAATTATAATCAAACTAGTCTGACAGATAACTGTAGGCAAATAAAAAAAATATAAATTATTTTGACATCTTAATTTGATATTAATCTTTCTATGAAATCTTTAATTATTATTCTCTTCAAAAATTATATTTATGCTAAATATAAAATATAATTTATAGTATTAAAAATTATATTATATATTTAAGATTAGATAGGTATGTATATATATATATATATATGCGTGTGTGTACAAATATTCTCTTGGCGATTTGACATCAAAAGCAATGAGAAATTCAATATATAATATCATTTTTAGGGTCTGCTTAGCCGATATTTTAAAATTTAATATTGGTTCATTTGAACAGCAAACTGTGGGTGATAAGATAGAAGAAAGTGCTTAAAAATTATTCTTTAAAAATTTTAATAATATTTTTGAAATTTAAATTTAATTATAATTATATATATAAAATTGAAAACGGGTGTCATTATTATTACAAATTAATAAAAATATCTAAACTGATCCTAAAAAAAATAAATAAATAAAGTTTCATCGTTAAGTAATAAATAAAAAATAATTATATTTAAGACATTCTTAAATATTAAGTGGGGAGACTTTTCCTAATAAATATTTAAATAAGAGAACAATAATTTACTGTTTTGCGAGAGATTAAAATATTAAAATATCCTCTTACTGTTAGAAAGTTATTAATTTTTTTTAATGGGATAAAATTTGATTTCTAAATCAACACTGTATAAATTATAATTTCAGCTCAAAATTTTAACTCGTGAATTATTAAAAAAATAAAGTTTAGAATTTATCATATTCAAACTAAATATATCTGAATTTAAATCACGACCGCACGCATTTCCTTCGTTTTAACTGGCAATAAAAGATACGGTGAAACTGTGAAAGTTTAAGCTGAGCAATCTTGCTCTGTTTAATGTGTAGTTAAGAATATTTATTTTTTTAAATATTCTGAATTAGACTGTGATAAATTTTGGAATTGCCGTTGGTTATTAGATTACATGGAACGAGGGATATTAGACGCGTTCGGATTAAGCTTTAAAAAAGATGACAGAGCAGTCTAATCATTTTAAATAAAACGCACGGAAAAGAAGAAAAGTAGAAAACCCAAAATAATAGTAACGGATGCGATTGTATCTGAATGGCTAATTACTCCAAGATTAATAAATAAGACGCTCTTTTGCTTTACCAAGCACGCGTCTGGAAAATCATAATCTTTTTGGATTTGGTTTACCCATTAATTTATTTTATTACTATTTCTTTAAATCCGGAAAACCCCAAAAAAGCTTTCTAGGGAAGCGAGATTCTCAAGCCCCCATCATGTGGGCCCTCCCATCTATCCCCCCCTCTCTCTCTCCGCCTAATTTCAAGTCTCAAACTTTCAAATATTTATCATTACACTGATATTCAAATAAATCCTCGCCTCCCCCTAGAACATTCCAAAGTGATATTCCATTTTTCTCCCTCCGTTAAAATCTAATTAAATAATAAACTTTTCTTCTTCTTTTTTTAATACTGTCAAACAGTACCCAACTTTTTTTATTATATAATTATATATTTAAGAAACTAATTAATCTAATTTTTAGAGTTTATTATTCCATTCTCAATATATATATTTTTATGATTTAAATTTGAAATTTAAAAAAAATTATATTAATAGATTAATTCTATGTTAGTAATATTAACACTTTTTTTTGATTTGTCATTATTTTCAAGTTTCAAAATGTACATTTTATGCAAAGAATGGAAAAGAAATTCCAACCTTGTCGTGAGAGATGTGTGTGGAATATAGGGGGACCACAATGTGTGAGGAGATAGAAAGAGAAAATCGTAACTTGGAATGTAATCAAGAAATAGAAAAAAAAAATTGCTCAAAAGTTATAACTCCATGTGGCTTCATCTTCATGCCCTAACCTAACACCTCAATAAATATCTTTCATCCATGGCTCTTAATTCAACAATATGCCTTTATAAAAAAAGCATTGCAGCCTTTTCCATTAAATTATCGCTAATTATATTAATTTTTCATTACCAACTCGCCTGTGACCATTCAACGGGGGAGTTTCCACTTGGCATTTTGGATGCATTCATTGCCAACTAGTTATATCCCCTGCATCATTTGAAGGTAGCATGCATTATATTCTTACTAGCTCATGAATATTGCGGGTTTAAAAAAAAAAAAATTAAATGGTAAACAAAATATATTCTTAATACCCACTTGCACAGCACCCGTATCCAGTGCTCAATAGGGGAATTTTTTTCTAAAGAAATTAAATATCAAATATATTTATTAATTTTAAATGTATTATTTGGTCCGCCTGAATTAGTTATTCATTTATTATAAATAGGTTATGAAGGATACCAATTTACTCATTCGATCCCAAACTTAGGAGCAAATTAACTAATTCACATAAATTAATTTAATCCAGGGCACTCTGTAGGGGAAAAGATGTGCAATAATAAAAGTATTATGGGAAAATATTAATAATGTTTTTGCAAATAAATTGTGCCAAAAAAAAGCTGGTGCGCATAGTTTTTTTTATACAAAAGTTTTTGGAAAGGAATTGGGCTCACCCACGATCTAAAAGTAGGGCAAAATCTTCCTTCTTCCTAAACGATACCAATGTCGGGCAGGGCGAGTCGTCTATTATCTTTAGGTATAAACTTAAGTAACTAGGAGTTAAAATATTTCTCTAAACGTTACGACTGAAATTATAATAAAATAATATTCTCTAAAATTTGAATATATTTTAAATAGTCATGTAGCACTCTTTCACCAGTTGACCACGGAGGATGGCTAGCTGGTGTGCATTGTAAATTTGTAATAGGAGTCTACTTTCCAACGTATGTGACTTTTAAGGCCTCAATCTGTAGGCCCAAGTTGGTTCGTCTTCATAAAATGGGCCTAGCCCAAAATTATTATTGGGCTAGTTTTCCTTTCCAGGCATTCAAAGGCCCCAGCCCAACCCCGAGAGAAACTATGATGAATTGCTTGCTTCTGCACCGTATCTTCCTATATTCTCCAATATAAATGAATAAAAATAATTTTTAAATTAAGAAAAGATTAAAAAGAATCCCAAGCCCCTGTTGAACATGTAATCGGACCATCTAAATTACATTTTAGTTCTCATATCACTTTCCTTTTATTCTACGGCGAGATTACAAAATATAATTCGAGATCCATTCCATTTTTTGTTGGGTTCCATTTTTCCGGGATGACGGAACACCGTACAGGTTGCAAGTTTGACTAAGTGATGATGATTTACGTCACATGATTTGCAAGTTGTTGTCAGAGGAAAATAAAATAAAAAGACTAAAAAGAGACTTGCAATTTGCAAAAAAAAAAAAAAACAATCGAATCTAATCTCTGGTATTTAGAAACTATTGAACATTTTGGCCGAAATCAATCAGACAGCGAATGATTGTGCGCCACGGCTATAGATATGCTCCTTAAAATCCCTTCGTTGCCCTCAGGTGTGTTTGACTTAATAGGAGGGAGAGAGAAGAAGAGATTTTAAAAGAAGAAAAAAAAAGGAAGAAAGATAGAAAATTACATCAAGCTAGAGGAGAAAAAGTATTTTAATATTATTTTATTTAGTTAAAAAAAGAGGGAAGAAAAATATTTATATATAAATAAATTTATCTTTATATTATTTTATAAAATATTTTAATAAAATATAATATATAGGTAATATTATGATATTAAAAAAATTATAAATATATTATTATAATAAAATAAAAATATTATCTTTCTCTTTTAAATTTTCTCAGAGGAAAAGTTAAAATTAAGAGGCTAAAATTTTAAGATATCTAAAATAAAGAGAGGGGAGTCATTTTTTTCTCCTCAAATTATTTATATTAAACGATGTCTGAAGCAAATTATTAAACGACATGAAAAGCCAACAAAACGCACTGAAATCTGCTTGTTAAGGTTCAAATCCAGAGCCAGTTTCAGGGAGAGCTGTTAAGGTTTAAAAATATTATATTTCTCTTTTAAATTTTCTCAGAGGAAAAGTTAAAATTAAGAGGCTAAAATTTTAAGATATCTAAAATAAAGAGAGGGGAGTCATTTTTTTCTCCTCAAATTATTTATATTAAACGATGTCTGAAGCAAATTATTAAACGACATGAAAAGCCAACAAAATGCACTGAAATCTGCTTGTCAAGGTTCAAATCCAGAGCCAGTTTCAGGGAGAGCTGATAAGGTTTAAAAATATTATCTTTCTCTTTTAAATTTTCTCAGAGGAAAAGTTAAAATTAAGAGGCTAAAATTTTAAGATATCTAAAATAAAGAGAGGGGAGTCATTTTTTTCTCCTCAAATTATTTATATTAAACGATGTCTGAAGCAAATTATTAAACGACATGAAAAGCCAACAAAACGCACTGAAATCTGCTTGTTAAGGTTCAAATCCAGAGCCAGTTTCAGGGAGAGCTGTTAAGGTTTAAAAATATTATCTTTCTCTTTTAAATTTTCTCAGAGGAAAAGTTAAAATTAAGAGGCTAAAATTTTAAGATATCTAAAATAAAGAGAGGGGAGTCATTTTTTTCTCCTCAAATTATTTATATTAAACGATGTCTGAAGCAAATTATTAAACGACATGAAAAGCCAACAAAACGCACTGAAATCTGCTTGTTAAGGTTCAAATCCAGAGCCAGTTTCAGGGAGAGCTGTTAAGGTTTAAAAATATTATCTTTCTCTTTTAAATTTTCTCAGATGAAAAGTTAAAATTAAAAGGCTAAAATTTTAAGATATCTAAAATAAAGAGAGGGGAGTCATTTTTTTCTCCTCAAATTATTTATATTAAACGATGTCTGAAGCAAATTATTAAACGACATGAAAAGCCAACAAAACACACTGAAATCTGCTTGTTAAGGTTCAAATCCAGAGCCAGTTTCAGGGAGAGCTGTTAAGGTTTAAAAATAAAATATTATCTTTCTCTTTTAAATTTTCTCAGAGGAAAAGTTAAAATTAAGAGGCTAAAATTTTAAGATATCTAAAATAAAGAGAGGGGAGTCATTTTTTTCTCCTCAAATTATTTATATTAAACGATGTCTGAAGCAAATTATTAAACGACATGAAAAGCCAACAAAACGCACTGAAATCTGCTTGTTAAGGTTCAAATCCAGAGCCAGTTTCAGGGAGAGCTGTGAATCCCCCCCCCCCACCACCAAAGCGGCCTCTTCCTTTGAAGTTTTTGCAATTATTATCATCCAGCACTAACCACTTGACTGTTCCCGCAATATCCACATTCCCATAAAGCTCAGACCCCATTCCAAACTTCGATATTTTTACCTCCTCGCTTTGGTTTGGTTGACCCAATCTTTGACCCTCTCTTTCCTTGCTCCGTTCATCACCATTTCCTCCTTGTTCCTCCTTCCTTATCCTCTTCCCCTGTCACTAATCTGTCCGTTTTGGTCGCCATCCTGGTGCTCTTGAAGATGCTGCACTCTTCTTTTCTCTGCCGGACTCAATTTCTTCTTCTTCAGCTCAATGTCGCTTCAGATGCTGACTCCCACTAATCTTCTCCATGTGAAGGGTAGGTTTACGCTCTCCCCCACAAGCCTCTCTTTCTGATGGTTTTGAATCTTTGGGGTTTTCCTTTAATTTTAGGAGCTTCCCTGCTTTATTGGCCTCTGTGACTCTAATAGGAGGGAAAAAATTGGAATTTCGAAATGGGTCTGGGCTCGTGAAGGCTCCTAACGTTGCTGAGTGTAGATCAATGACTTGTGAACTTATCTTCTGTTTTTCTCCATTTCTTTGCTATACTGTCTATGATTTTCGTCTTGTCTTTTATATTTCACAATCATAGTCCATATCTACCGAATTCTAGCGATGTATATACCTTTCTGTGGAATTGCGTAATGGATGCGTTTTCACCGTCTAATTTGTGGTGTACGTGCTGAATTACGTTTAGGTCACTAAGTTTATCCTATTAGTTGCATTGGATTGGGCATTTTCAATGGGGGGTGAAACGGCAAACGGGTCATGGTTCAGCGTATTTTGGCCTGTCTCTCGCAAGACCGCGCTTGACAACAAGGCGTCAATCGGAATTTTGGCATCAGAAGTTGCCAGCTTGATGCTAAAAGTGGTCAATTTATGGATTTCTCTGAGTGATATGGAGGTAATGAATCTGAAAGAAGAGATTATGAATTCAGTTGGGCTTAAGATTCTGGTGTCTGATAATGATGATTTCTTAGTGGAACTTGCATTGAATGAGATACTTGATAATTTTGAATATCTCGCAAGGTCCGTGGCCAGGTTGGGTAAAAGGTGCACTGATCCGGTATACCATCGCTTTGAACTTTTTGTCGATAACCCGGCGCAGTATAGTTTTCAATGGTCTGGATGGGAATATAAATATAAAAAGATGGAAAAGAAGGTGAAAAAAATGGAAAGATTTGCTGCTGCTATGACACAATTGTCCCAAGAGCTAGAGGTACTTGCTGAGCTTGAACAAACATCCCGGAGTATGCAGGCAAATCCCGAGCAGAGCCGAGTGAAGTTGCTTGAGTTCCAGAAAAAGGTCAATTGGCAGCGCCAAGAAGTGAAAAATCTTAGACACATGTCTCCTTGGAATAGAAGTTATGACTATATTGTCCGTTTGCTGGCAAAATCTCTCTTAACAATACTCGAGAGGATCATACATGTTTACGGAAATAGTCATCTGTCAACTCAGCAACCGAATGAATGTTCGGATATGGATGCTAGCCATCTTCCACGCAGCCATTCCTTTTCTGTTCCAATGCATTCTTCTTTTCACCCATCATATAATCAGTTTCATGGATTTCATTCAGAACCACTTGGGAGCAGGCCAGTGTCAAACTCGGACGCTGTAACTGACAAGAGCAAAAGAGCAAACACACTTCAACAAGCTCTTAATGCACCCGCTTTACGTGGAAAGCATCTTCGTTCAGCAAGCAAACAGTTAGCTCATATTGGTCCCTTCAAAGGATGCATGTGGGTAGGAAATGAGTCTCCTGTTGTACAGAGCTGCATGCCAACAACCGGAGGTTCTATGAGGTTGAATGACTGCCATATGAAAAGTGTTGATAAAATGAACATTGTGGATAAATTATCGCTGTCTTGTAGGAATAGAATATATTCTAAATTATCCATCAAAGGTCTCTTAAAGCCACCTCCAATTACCCTTGGCGATTCTGCTTTGGCTCTTCATTATGCGAATGTTATTATATTAATAGAGAGAATGGTATCATCGCCTTACTTGGTTGACCTTGAAACTAGAGATGATCTGTATAATATGTTACCACCAGCCATGAGAAGTGTTCTGAGAGCTAAGCTTAAGTGGTGCACCAAAAGCAAGGATTCTTCTTTCTATGATGCTAATCTTGCAGAAGGATGGATTCAGGCTCTCGCACAAATACTAGAATGGTTGGCCCCACTCGCTCATAACATGATAAAATGGCATTCTGAGAAGAATTTCGAGAAGGAGTACACCCCTTCAAAAGCAAATGTTTTACTTGTCCAAACTCTTTATTTTGCAAACCAACCAAAAACTGAAGCTGCAATGATAGAGCTTCTTGTTGGCTTGAATTACGTATGCAGGATTGATAGAGAAATTGGCAGAAGAGATACGGCTGAGTTTGCTGGTGCTAGATCTTGTAATGGGGTTTGTTTGGGGAAGAATGATATCTGTAATGAATATGCATAGAGTTAGAGAATGATAGTGTAGTCCTCATGGCTCACAGGAAGGTGGGACCCGCATTGTATAGCTCTCATTTGCAAATGGGAGAGTAAAGGGTTTACTGTTTAGCACTTTCAGGGTTCTAATGTGTTGAAGCTCAGGTTAGGATTCGTTGTATCGTTTAAGACAGGTTATGTACATGCACTCAGATACAATCTTACATGATTCCATCAAACGAAAGAGAGCTTCTTTAATATCATTCTAAAGCATTTGATCCCCTTCGTTGTTCTTTAGTTCTGCCAACTGTAGAGCAAACCATTAGACACAACCTTCTATATTCTATCAATCTCGTCCTTTACCATTGTCTTTTCTCCTTCACTCCCCCACCCTCTCTTTTTGCCCCCTTTTTTATCGGATGAAGTGTTGTTCCCCTCTTTGTTTATATTATGATCATTGCAAATAAAAGTAATTTTTAAGTAGGCATATATTATAGGGTAGAAAAAGCTTAACTCCTTGTGAAATTTGTTCAAGGATTACATGCAGCAGCTTTAGACCACATCTCACTGGAGTTCAAAGCAGGCTTAAGAACTAGTGTATACAAGGTATTCATAGGATATTTGGTCCTTATAGTTTATTCTTATTTTAGTTTTGACCCCTCAAGTTCATTTTCATTTAAAATGCTAGTCCCTATATTTTAGTAAAATCTTAAAGCATTTTGCTATAAGAAACTAAAACCTATAGTTTGAAATTATAGGCACTAAAATTAAAATATGGGCAAACTAAGGATTAAATATTGTATTAAAACTATATACAAATACGGACAAACTTCTAAATGCTGGTTAGAAATTAAAGCAATGCACTCTACGGTTCAGACTTAAGACTCAACGGAGTTTTTGGAGGTTTTGTTGAATTTGAAGCAAACCTATAGTAGGGACACGACTAGGGACAGGAACGGCCGATTGGTTTTGTTTTATAGTCGTTTGTAAGGAAGTGGGATGACTCGGAGGGGAAGAGCCTTCCTTAGCGTGATTCCCATTTTCTCAGTCATGTCCATATCCTCAGCCTTAACCCCATCTGCAACAACCCAATCAAAAGCATGCAACAGTGAGCCCAGAGCCAGGGGAAGCACCCGAGACGCAAGCGGTACCGCAGGGCACATTCTTCTTCCCGAGCCAAATGGTATGAACTCGAATTGGAGCCCCCTGTAATCCATCTTGTTTCCCTCCATGAACCTCTCTGGCCTGAACTTTAACGGGTCTTCCCAAGAATTCGGGTCCCGCCCGATTGCCCAGACGTTTACAAGAACTTGGGTCTCTTTTGGGATGTAATACCCCAGCATCTTGCAAGAGTCCATGGCCATGTGAGGCACCAAGAAAGGAAGAGGTGGGTGAAGTCTCAGTGTCTCCTTGATCACTGCTTTTAGATAAGGAAGTTCCTCTATGTCCTTCTCTTCCAGCTTCTTGTTCGGCTCTATTTTGCTCCTCAGCTCAGCCTGCACTTTCTGCAGCGTTCTTGGATTGTGTAACAGCTCTGCCATCGCCCACTCGAGTGTGCTTGTTGTCGTGTCTGTTCCTGCAGTGAACATTTCCTGTACGTCCAAATTTTGTTATAACTGCAGTGTCATGAACCGATAATAGTTCTCTGGGAAGAAAGATAGCGAGGAACTTACGAAGACGATGACATTAATAGTCCTTGGAGAAAAACTATAGGTGCCTTTGACTCCTTCTTCACGAAACTCCAGCAACACATCTAAGAAGTCTTTTTTCTTGTCACATCGGCAACTACCTCTGTAATTCTCCATCCTTTCTCTGATGAAGCAGCCTGCGATCTCGAAGGCTCGCTTTATGTGAGATTGGGACTTCCTCTTTATTCCCTGAGGATCAAGCCACCTCAAGAATGGAAAGAAATCTGCAGCATTTGGCTTCCCAGCCAACTCCATCACCTTCCCAGCATGATAAAAGAATTTTTGCCCTCTCCCTGAATCTGGGTCCAGCAAGTCCTTTGAAAATATAAGGTTCCCAATGAGATTAAAAGCCATTAAGAAGAAATACCTCCCAATATCAACAGAGGCACCACCGCCAGCAGCTTCTTCTTCAATGAAGTGAACCATACGGTCTATGCACTTCCGGCGAACCCCTTGCATGGCATCTAACCGGCTCGTGACGAAGAACTCGGTGGTGCTCAGGCGCCGGAGCATCTTCCAGTGCGGGCCGTATTGAGACGTTATGAGAGAACCCTCGTGGCCGTGATCATCCCTCATAGCCTCATATATCTTCCTGCCAGCCAGAACCACGTCGTGGTTCTTGAACATGTCCCGAGCCACTTCGCTAGAGGATACGACCACAGTGCACATGGACCCTAACCAAAGGGTCATGACTGGACCATGTTTACGAGCCAGTTGGGCAAATGACTCGTGTGGTGACCAACCCAGTTGGAAAATGTTGCCAACCACAGGCCAACACGTCGGTCCAGGTGGAAGCTCAAGCTGAAACTGCACACCAGATTCCACCACCTTACGCTGCTTTCGTCCCAAAACCCAAACCAGCATAGCCAGGATCAGACCCACGATCACGTACTCCATGAAGATACTATAGAATTTAGTCAACTCAGTTTGTTCATTCAGGTTGTTCTTTCTTATATAGCTGCTTTGGCCCGCTAAGACGTACGAAGTTATGCGTGCTTTGATGCTAACGTACGATTTGATTCTAGCGTACAAAATGATGTATGCTAACGTACAAAACGATTTGATTCTTTACATTTCTGTGATGCCATTTTCATTCGGAAGCAGTTGGGTCGAATCGTAGATGAAGATACAAGCCGGTCTTGAGCAATGTATCCAGCCAAAATTCTAAACTTCTTTAACTGACTTATGTGCTGTTGTTAGTGTTTTGCTTCTTGACAAAAAAGAGAGTCGAGATTATCCATAAACTTGCTCATCGTTTTACTTGCGAGGATTCTGCGAAATAAAAAAGTAAAATATCTTAGTTAAATTTTTAATACCATATATTTAAATTTAGATTCATAGTATTATGACCTTTTTTTTACTAACTTACTGTAAGGCGGATTCTTCTTTTAATTCATGAATTTTTTTTTTGTCAATGACTTTTAATTCATTAATCATCTTTAATATCCTTTTCGTTTGTGCATAATATTCATCTAGTATTTAATATAAAAATTAATTTATAGTATAAATTGTACTATAAATTATATAACATATTAAAGATATGAGGAGTATTATGTATGTCAAGATCATGGTAAGATTATATTTAGTATAAAGGACGTATGAGGTAATTTATTAGGGATTAGTAATGAATGTAACTTCAACAAATTTTATAAAGGGCATAGTACCATATCAAAAGGGACCATGTGCTAGTTTGCTACGGGACCAGATATTCCAGGATTACTTATGGGGGACCATTTTAATATTTATTTAATTAATGTTAATCTAAATATCGATTATCGCATTATAAAAATCCCCGAGAGACCCAACATTCCCCGCGAATCATAAAATTATCACAAATCGTATCAATCCTCAAAATCCCCCCCGCCCAGAAGGACGTCACAAACTGTTTGGGATTTGTCGAAGACAACATTAGCCATTCATAATACTCAATTACAATTATAATTCAAATGATAACGTTTTAAAACCCTCCATTATTGACTCTCGGATCTTCTCTCGAATTATCTAGATTTTAGCTCTGCTCTGGTTTTTTGTCTGTTTCACTTCAGTCTTCTAGAATCTTCTCTTTATATATTATATTGTTAAATCTCTTTTAAGTTTGCCAGATAAAATACGGGGTTAACGGTTTCTTAATGCTCCCTCTCTCCCTGGCCCTCATTTCAAATAAAACATGGAATGGTTGTTATGTTAATTTATTTTTTCTTTTCATGTTGCTCATGAGCCCATTGGGTTTCAGTGCTACCCGACCCGGCTTAACGGTATGTGAGAAATATGACACCTGAATGACGTTATCTACCAAATGACTTAAATTTCAATAACTTTTTAAATAAAATAATTATTGCAGGCTCATTTTTCAATTTCAAATTCGATGGCCCGTGAATATGATCATCGCATAGAAGACGATAAAAAATGTGCCCCTCGATAGAGGGGTTGCAAGATCAAATCCCAGTGTGGGACTAAAAAAAAAAGGGATTGTATATCAAATAAAAAAAAATCCAGAATGTAATTTAAAAATGGGTTGAACATAAGCAGCCCATATTTAACCGTTGAAGGAGGTTATAAGAAGCTCAAACCTTTCCTTCACAGGAATTTACAAATTTACCCTGCTTAGTAAGCCAAGAACAGTATAGCTTCTCTCGTACTTTGCACAATTATTGTGTATTCCAAAATTATTATTTATCCGCATAAAACTGACTTATCTCCTCAATTATTTTACAGATCTATTTGTTTGCCATAATTAGTTTTGCCGCCCCCCGCCCCCAGTTTGAAATGGTCCCCTAATTATTATTATTGGATATTCGGAATGATCCAGGAAAAAGGCCCCTTAAAACCACAGTTTCTTTGTCAAAACTATTGATATTTGTTTATTATTTCATTTTTGAAAGTTGTACTCTATTTTGCTTATGCATGGACTGTTATTATCCTGATGATGTGAATGGAGAAATTTTAAATGCAAAATCCATTATCTTATGTATATTTACCACGTATATCGTTTATTTTAAAAGAGTACGGTCATCCCCGCCTATATTTACTAAATTTTCATTAAAAATATAATCTACTCTACTCTAATTATCTTTGTTACTATAGTATTAAATTAGCTAATAAATTACATATATATTTTTAAATATTTTAATTATTTTTGTTAACTTTTTTCCTTATTTTTTGTTTAATTATTGAGGGATGTCAATATAAATTATTCGAGTAAAAGTTGATAAATATAAAATATATATTATATTTATAACTAATATTAACTCTTTAAATAGCTATTATATTATCGATATGACATGATGAGTAATATATATATAAAATTAAAAGGCCTCTAGGTGTCATGGTTTGTCTAGAATCAAGATCATAAATGAAGAATACAAATTAAAAAAATAAAGTAGAGTTTTAAAATATGATTATTAGAGGACCACTATGGAAAAGGAAAGGAAAGCATTGTGAGGTCTTTACAAAGGTGCAGGGACAATGGCTCTCATCTCTTCATTTGTTACTTTTTCCCAAGAAAAAAAAAATTTGCTTTTGTATTTATTAGATCACACTCACCAACTTCTTCTGCTATATTTTACTTCTATTTAATATAAATTCTATTCCAACAATATAAAATTAACTAATAATAAAAGTATACATTCATATAAAAAATTTAATAACATAATTTATAAATAAAATAAAAAAATATTTTAACAGTATTTAGTAACAGTTTAAAGTGCTCCAATGAATCGATTTTAGCAAAAGATTAGCAGATCAAAGTGGTTGATCTAGAATCAATGTATTCAAGTTTTATATACCTACATGTTCCGATCCTATTTGGTCCAGATTAATTTGCGATCTTAAAACATGGGTAAAGTTAGCACTATCCTTAATTTCACACTTGCTTTTATTGTCCTTGGTTGAGGAACTTTTTTTGGTTTTTCCCCAGAGACATGAGGCTCTGCCATGGGACCATCTTAATGGTAGTACTACCGTGAATGACACGTGGTTTTGTTGTCACGAATGTTGTCATGCTTCATACGCTAAATGTGTTATCCAAATACACAATTTGGATCTTGGAAACTAAAAACAATCGCTTTGGCTTTTTGCTAAGCAGAAAGTCCTTGAAACTAAAGCCCCTCTCTTCTCTACTCCATATTTTCCAATGATAGAAGAAAATTAGGAGCAAAATAGAGAAAGACGCAACCAATTTTTATTGGAGGATAACACAATTTTAAATTTTAAAAAATATATTTATTGAGATAGACGAAAGTATTTTTCTTGTTCTAACATTTGAAAGATATTAACCTCAAGCACAAAATGATTTAAGAATAACCTTTACGAAATTAAAAAAAAAAACATAGAAAGACGCAAGAACGTTACTAGAAATTTGGGACGCCAATCTCGGCGCTTCTTTATTCTGCTTTTTCGGTTTTTCCAAATCATCAATAAAGCAAGCGGGTGGTACCACAGTAATGGAATGAAAAGGGGGGGAAAAGCTGAACATTTCCATCCCTTTTTGCAACATCATGCACAACCCATACTGATGAATAAACCTACACACGCAAGGCTGAGATTTAATTGTGCACCACCGTAATGCCCCCCTCATCAAATCCTAACCCCTACCAGAAAACAAACAAACTAAAGGGTAAAACTACAGCTGTAAACAGGGTAAAGTCGTAATAAATATCTGATTATTTACTGATTTTGTGGCGGTGGAATGAGGCATGTCCCTTGAATTATTTGCATGCTCTTTAATTAATAAATTGCAAAAAAAAGCTTTGCTTCCTCATGACTTAAAGTAGGCTCTTCTTCTTCTATTTGCACAACAGGAAAAAGAATGAGGGATGAGGCAAATCAAATAATGACTTGCTCTTCATTGGTGAGAGCCCAAGTATTTGTGGACAACAGAATAATGCATGTTCATTCGCCACAGTAAAAAACTCACATATCAACTTAGTGAGAGAAAAGCCCAAAGCTACCTCCTAAAGTTGGTCCCCATGAATTGTTCTAGATGATTCCCATTACTTTCTTTCTCATCTTCATCGTTTAATCTCGTCAAATCCGCCATTGCTGGCACATATCTCTGCATACCCACATGATGTCACTATTGATAGCTAACGCATGCTAATTGTAACGATAAATTAATCTTGCTCATGCTGCGGTCCAATTGATTAATTTGACGCCAAAGTCAAAGAGGACTTTGCTTTGGTCTGATAACTCAAAACAAAGGCAGACTAGCGAAGATAACAGAGGGATATCCTTGCTTTGTGGAAATCACGTATAGCACCAACCAAAACAAATAATAACGTGCCCTATGAGAAACATTAAATAGTAATCTTGGATCATGCCTTGTTCACTAATGAGCGTAGGAGCGAGTGATGCTGAGTAATTGAACTCTAACATCATGGTACTATAGAAGATTAAAGAGAAGGAGGATCAAGCAACCAACGTGACAAATTTCTTTTTCTGTGTTTTTTGCTTTTTCGCAGAGAAGGGAAAAAGAAAAGGCAAGATCTTGATACTGACTTGACTATATTTTCTTCCCTTTTTTTTCATGGCTGAATAACGGTAATCATGAGAGCACAAACATCCCTTTTTCCAAATCCCATACCAGCTGCCCCTTTTAATCATCACGTTCGCTCTGTCATTAATTACCACTCCTCTGAATCATAAGAACCAATCCTCACTCACACACTCCCTTTAATCATGTCGCTTCATCCTCCCCCTATCCCCTTTGAAAATTGAAAATTCTTCATTTTTCGTATTTGCTTGAGTTGAATGTCTCCGCTCTGTTATTTCTTTTGATTCTGAAACAACAATGGCGTCGTTTCTCCTTCCTGCCTAACTTGAGATTACTGAGATATCGCTTCGCCATAACATGAACAAGCCTCATGCATTAAACCTGGCTTTCGCCTTCGCCTTCACTTTGGCTTTCCTCTGTTTCACAACATCTCTCTGTTTAGCTCAGAATGACACCCAAGTGCTCACTCGGTTCCGCCTCCAGACCGACGCTCATGGTTATCTCCTCTCTAATTGGACCGGAGCCGACGCCTGCTCCGCCACTTGGCGCGGCGTCTACTGCTCCTCCAACGGCCGAGTCGTCTCCTTTTCTCTCCCTTCCCTCAATCTCCGAGGGCCTATTGACTCACTTTCATCGCTTGTGCACCTTCGCCTCCTTGACCTTCATGATAATCGTTTAAACGGCAGCATTGCGGCTCTCTCCAACTGCACCCGCCTCCGGCTCCTTTACCTCTCCCACAACGACTTCTCCGGTGAGATTCCGCAGGGAATAGCTTCTCTTAAGCATCTACTGAGGCTTGACCTTTCTGACAACAACATCCATGGTCCAATTCCCAACGAACTCTCTTCATTAACTCACCTTCTCACGCTTCGCCTACAGAACAATGTGCTCTCCGGGAAAGTTCCGGATCTCTCTGTTTCGCTTGTGAATCTCACAGAGCTCAATTTCACCAACAACGAGCTCTACGGACGCTTATCGGATGGAATGTTGAAGAAATTCGGTGACAAAACCTTCTCTGGGAATGAAGGTTTGTGTGGCTCAACCCCATTCCCGATTTGTTCCTTCACAGACAGTCCTCCTTCTTCCGCATCACCGCCGCAGATAGTTCCTTCGAACCCAAGTTCGTTGCCTGAATCTCAAACAAGCGTAATTGTCACACCCAAAACCCAACGGCGAAAGGGGTTAAGCCCCGGAGCTATAGTAGCCATAGTGGTGGCGAATTGCGTGGCATTATTGGTGGTAACCTCTTTCATCGTAGCTCACTGTTGCGCAAGAGGACGAAGCTCAAACTCGATGGTGGGTAGTGAAAATGGGAAGAGAAAAAGTGGCAGTAGTGGCTCCGGAAGCGAGAAGAAGGGGTACGTCAATAATGGGGGAGCAGATATCGATGGCACTAGCGGCACAGACCGAAGCAGGCTGGTGTTCTTCGATCGTCGGAATCAATTCGAGCTGGAGGAATTGCTCAGAGCATCGGCGGAGATGCTGGGAAAAGGCAGCTTGGGGACGGTTTATAAGGCGGTGCTTGATGACAGTTCTACCGTGGCGGTGAAGAGGCTTAAGGACGCAAATCCATGCGCCAGGAATGAGTTCGAGCAGTACATGGACATCATCGGAAAGGTCAAGCACCCCAACATTGTCAGATTCAAAGCATATTACTACGCCAAAGAAGAAAAACTTCTTGTCTATGATTATCTCCCTAACGGAAGCTTGCATGCTCTTCTTCATGGTAAGTCTTCGTTTTCAATTCGTATATTCTGGTTTTTGGACTCCTTGATTTATTTTTACGCGTGCATTACTATTTGATTAAGAAAGATGATTATTCAGATGACATTCGAATCCTTAATTTTCACTGTTCCTTGGTCAATGGCAGGAAATCGTGGTCCCGGAAGAATTCCACTGGATTGGACCACAAGAGTAAGCTTGGTGCTAGGTGCAGCAAGAGGGCTGGCTCGTATTCATGCAGAATACAATGCAGCAAAAATACCTCACGGAAACGTCAAATCTTCGAACGTGCTTCTTGACAAGAATGGCGTCGCTTGCATCTCCGACTTCGGCTTGGCCCTATTACTGAACCCTGCTCACGCAATTGCCAAATTGGGCGGATACAGAGCTCCAGAACAAGCAGAAGTGAAGAGGCTGTCTCAGCAAGCAGACGTATACAGTTTCGGAGTCTTACTATTGGAAGTTCTCACCGGGAGAGCTCCTTCGCAGTACCCTTCACCGACTCGACCTACCGTCGTCGACGAAGAGGAACAAGACGTGGATCTTCCCAAATGGGTTCGATCCGTTGTGAAGGAAGAGTGGACAGCAGAAGTGTTTGATCAAGAACTCTTGCGTTACAAGAACATAGAGGAAGAACTGGTTTCAATGCTGCATGTGGGGTTGGCTTGTGTGGCTTCACAGCCAGAGAAGAGGCCAACAATGGCGGAAGTAGCCAAGATGATTGAGGACATAAGAGTGGAACAATCTCCATTAGCAGAGGACTACGATGAATCGCGTAATTCACTTTCACCATCCCTTGCCACCACTGAAGATGGCCTTCCTTGACGCTAGTTTGCTTTGGTTTGTACATGTTCCTCACTGTTTAGCCGTTGCATAATCTCGCTGCACATCAACCATGAACTTCGCTAGCTCTTCGTATCGTGTTAATTTATGTGTTCTTTTACTAAAATTTGCCAACTCTCTGTAATTGAAGCGTTGCGTGCAGGAAGAATCTGATAATCCTGTGTTTCAGGTTAGAATAAGCATTATGTACTTGAATTGTATAATCCATATTTGACGTTTGCATCATTAATCGGGTCATCATGATACAACTTGTTTGATACTATGGCTCAAACAGCAACGGTGCATGTTTCCATTCTCAAAAGTGCGTTTCTTGAAATCGTGAACCTTTCAAATCCATTGGTATATTACAATGAGCTTATCTTCTACTAAAATCAAAGGAAAAATGGGCTAAACTGAAGTATAATAATAAACTCACTTGTAGGTCGAATTCGCGTCAAATTCATGTTCTCATATTCTAACAGAGTAATTACCACTATCATACCATAGCACAAATCATCTAGGATCAACATAAAGATACACAAGTATATTATACAGAAGCACATATTATTACAACCAGTTAATCATGCTACCTATATAAATAGGGATTCGCCAATGTTTCAGCTGCCTCCAACCCACTCTGCACCAGCTTCCCCACACAGAAACCTGTTCAATTGTGATATATTTCTTTAATAGGCTCCTCACTGGTCATAAGTACTTCACTCAAGAGTCAACATTATTTGCTCCAGTTTACCTAGTAATATATGTTAAATTATCAGCTTATGGATCCGGTTTGGTCAATTAGTGTACCCACTTGTTCTCCACACAAAGCTTTTGAGATGTTCCCGGGCTCCAGGAGATTGAAAACCACAACTGTAAAAGAAACCCAGTAAGTAGAGAAAAGGCCACATTCTTAATAAAAATGAGGTTTGGATGCTTGAAAGCTTCAGTTTGATAGCTAGAATGTCAACCAGGCAATGCACAAAACCTGAAAGATAGCCTTAAAATATCAAGCGCAACATACTAACCAGGAATAGCATTTTCCTCACAGAATGTCAGCGCTGTCATATCCATAGAGGTGGCACCTCTTGAAACCAGCTCCCTGAAGGATATGTGCTCAAAAGTGAAATTGCCATCCCGGGAGTTGCAGTCATATACGCCATCTACATTAGTACCCTTAAGAACAGCCTCAGCATTAACTGCAGATGAAAAGGAAATTATGCTAAAGTTAACAAAAATTACAGGGATGCATGTGTTGTCTTTCTTTGTAAGGGAGAGTGAGGGAGAGATGATGCAGAAAAATTAAGATGTACAGAATCTAATATGGCATACTCTCAGAAGCTCGAAGAGCGGCAGCTATATCAGTTGAAAAGAGTGGGTTTCCAGTGCCAAAACCAATGCCACCAAATATAACAACTCTGCCTTTCTCAAGATGTCTTATGGCCCGCTGCCTATTGTATGGTTCAGCAAATTCATGCAAGGCAATGGTAGTTTGTACACGAGTTTGAACACCCATCTTCTCTAGAGTTGATTGGAGCAATATAGAATTCATCACAGTAGCCATCATGCTGGAAAGTTCAAGAACCCACAGTTGATATTATGATAAAGAACAATTAAGAGTGAATTATCTTATTAGACGATATCAGAATCATATATATAAAAAGGTCTTTTCATGCCAATATAACCAATGTACTCAAGGCCAAGAAGGCACCGGTCTGTAAATTACCCTATTTGCAAGGCATAAAGAAAATGCTAGCATAAAACCATGAGGCACCCTTAAAGTTATAGCAAAAAATTATGTGAGAAGAATCATAAATGAAAATGAGCATCATAGAAACACTTTTGATCAAAGGAGGACAAACAAATAGAGCTCACAAAGTAAACAGAAATTAGTAGACATCTTCAGCAGAGACAAAAAAGACTGTTATAAACATATTAACATAGATCTTATTCATAATAAAATTCAAATTGGCTAGATTCCAAGGTAAGAAGTTCAACCCCATGGAAGGGAAAGAGTAACCTTATGCTAACCATCCCTATGGACACCTCCAGTTGATGACTGATGAGAAATGAGATAATAAGGATTGAATTTAACAACACGTTCTTATGTGACATCATGCTACGTATGGTGCATGCACCAAATAGGGCAAATTATCCTCCCAGTGATTCTGCCACAGCCAACCAACTCAGCCAACTAATTTGGTTTTCAAGAACAAAGGTGAAAATGAAGCACAAACACTTCTAAAAGGTTCATGCCTTTGACATTTATATTAGACACGACACAATGATTAATTTACACATATATACTTTATATTTTGTCATAATGCAGTGTCCTTATTGATGTCTTGTTTCCTTGTCAGCAGGCATGCTTCCCACATTAAATCCTTGTTCTTCCGCATTCCAATGAATTGCACAAGGTAGTTTCTCTAGAACTGCTTCTAACCTGGCCCTCAGCAGCCAAAATTTCTGATTTGTTTTCTTTGGTCATTACAACATGTAATCAGCATAGACCAGTAAACTGAGACATAGATCTAAATAGCAACGAGTTTTTTGCCATTGACTTCTTGATAGATGCCAACAATATGGAATAAACGATATATTAGAGTAAATTTGAAAATAACATACCCAACTTGGTATGCAGTACATCTTTCTAAACCAGTTGCAGTTACCCACGCATCTCCACAGAAAAAGTTACGACCTCCAACAACAATTGCCACCTGAGATATCAGATAAAAAGGCGACTGTCAGCTAAATGAAAAGGGACAGCAGACATCCCAGAATTCAAAGGCCAATCACGCGAATATAGTACCTCCACACCATTGCGAGAGGCTATGGCAACTTCTTTTGAAATTAACATGGCCACCTAGCAATTAAAATTAATACAAAACAAAATTAGTTTTGCCGCACCATCCAAATAGAATGTTTAGACTATATCATTATTTGCTAAGAGGTTATGAGTCAACTAACAATGTCAAGCTTGGCAATTTGCATAAACGAATAGCCAATTAGAATTACTATTTTCGTTTTTTGAGGGCATATAATTAGAAAAGCCACAAACCTTTGGGTCAATATTGCAGGTAGCAGATCCAGTAAGAGCTGCTCCACTAATTTTGAAGACCACCCTTCGCCATCTAACATTTGACATTGGTTTTGACTTCAAGCTATTCAGTTGACCTCCACTGCTCGGCATTGTGACTCCATATCTAAAGATTAAGAGGGGGCATCAGCAATATTAGCAAAGTTATAAATTCACAATCAACAAGAGATTAAAAAAACGCGTGACAAAAAAATTTGAACAAGTCATTGATTGACTAAGATTCTCCCAACTTTACATGCTGCACAGCAAAGTATCAATTTAGCATGAAAGATTCTCAACTTTCCAGTTCAAAGGCATCAGAGTAAATTATGACCATGCAGATTAGCCGATTCAGGCAAAACAAATATAACTTATGTCCTCAAATCGGACAATTGATACTACAATGGATATGTCAAGCCTTCCACAAGTTGCTCTATTTGAACCCCCAAAAAGTGTTGCATTTCCAAATGTTTGTGAGTATATAAATAAATGGAAGATGAAAAGGTAAGTTAAATAGGATGCTTTTAATTGCCAAGTCTAAAATCTTCGCTGAATCAACTCCTAGACGGTGGGAGGCAACCGCTAACACACTTATACGGGATTTGGGAAGGCAAAAGCTTTATGGTTCCTAATCATATGGCTTCTGAAAAATGGGAATCAGTAAAAACAGGAGAGATGGAAATTCTGCTAGTGTATCCCGACTAAATAGTAGCGACAGAACTTTTCAGCGGGTTCTGCTTGACGCTCCATGAAGAACCCCTTCATGTGGCCTAGTTTCTAGACAAGAGGAAAGAAACAAATTGCCACTTCACATTATCCCAGCATTGCTAAATCTACATAAGCTTCTTCATACTGGCATCTAAAAGTCCGCACTTTTAACGTTTAAGCGATTGGTATACTTATGATGACATTGGGACAGAAGGCTCATCGCAGGGATAGTGCCAGCATAAAATAAATCCCAACCGCAAGGCATCGAAAATACATAAGCACCTAGGCACTAGCAAGCAAGAAACGAGTTTATCGCACCTCTTTGGTTGTCTGGGCGAATTCCCCCCAGAACTGATCCCCTTGTCTTCATCCTGCACGTACTTTGTAGAAAGCGAATTGCCGACGATCTGTTCCATCTGCTTGAACCAAGGCCAATGACTAGCTGAAATGCAGCCATTGCTCATCCTGTGCCTTTCCAGCTTATACCTCTTCTTCAAATTATCGACTTTGTTCTTGCATTGCTCCACACTCTTGGTTTGATTTTCGCATCGCTCACTAACTATTGCAGCCACTTCCTCCCAATCCCTGCCTCTAAGGTTTCCTCGATTCAGCTGGGTGAACTTCTCTGTATAAGCCTCAAGAAGGCAAACAATCGCCGCGTCGCTCCACTCCTCCCTATCCTTCCTATACTCCCCACCGTTCGAAAGCTTGGGCCTTTTGCACCCGTACGACGTCGTCCCGTCGCCGGCCTCCTCCCGATCGTTTCGCTTTTCGCTCTCGTCGGCATCGTTATCAAATCCATAAACTTCGCTGGCTTCGCCCCCCGGTTCGGATGGCACAGGCGTGACGGCGGATGAGAAGGAATGTGGTGCGTAGGTTTGGTGAAGGTGGTGGTGGGGGCCAGCGCTTGATTGGTGATGATCGTCACTGAGGAGGGAGAAGTCGTCGTCGTCGCAGGAGGCCATAAGCGAGGACGTTACGGTTAAGGTCAAGGATCGTGAACGACGACGTTAGGGAGAGAGAACCGAAGTTTCAGAGACGCAGTGGGGGGAGGCATTCACGGAGGCTCGTTCCGTGAGTGGATCTGCCATTTGCCCCTGACGGTCCCGTTAAGTGACTGGAAGCTCAGATCTTGCCATTAACCTACCAGTTGACACGCGCGCGCGCGTGCCATGAATCAATTAATAAAATTATTAATTGATTATTATCATGGATCATCTAAGTGGGTTATAATTATTAGAAATTATTGATATGGCTAAAAATTTAAAATTTTATAAAATTAATTAATAAGATAAATAATTAATTATTAGTATGGGGTCAAAATTTTTAAAAAATTAAAGTATAATTATTAATGAGAATTATTAATTATAGTTTATAGATAATAAAATTAAAAATATTAAATTATATGGATCCAAACTTGTTTAGTTAAACAGAGTATTATAATATTTTAAGTTGAAAGTCTATTGATGATAATTTTTTTTTTATAAAAAAATTTAAGTGAGTTCGTCATCCGTCTTTTACTAAGATCAGGGTATAGCCTCAGAGTTTAGATAGAGTTTACAAGGAACTTATGTTTTAAGTTGAAAGTCGGTTGATGATTAATTTTTTTTATACAAAAAAATTTAGGTGAATTCAGCACTATTTTTCTACTAAAGTAAAGGCACAACCTTAAAATTTAAAAAAAAAATTATAAAAAATTTATGAAATTACTTATAAAAAGAACCCTCGTGATAACAATAAGAATCACATCTTTATAAAATATATACATATTTCTTCCTATATATATAAATTCTCATTCTCGTTGATATTGATATGTCGGTTGATGATTAATAATTTTATTCAAAACGCTATTATGCAGACATATTGTTTTTTAATGCAAATGTAAACGTAAATGTCATGGGTCTGGTTGATGTAAGACAAAGTTTGAATTGGGCCTTGAAAATGGCAGTAAAAGCCCATCAGAGAAGGTGGGCTTATAGTCAAATTAGACCCGCAATACAAGGGATTCTAATAATAATACTTTGTTAAACGAGGTATCGAGTTCGAGCTTTAGTATATACAGAAAATTTTCGTTGGGAGACTCACCTACCATAGCCAAGTGCGCGACGCGGGTCAAATCCGGATATAGTTGGGGCAAAGTTCCGGTGAACCGGGTGAGCAAAAAAAAAAAAATAATGGCTTGAGCTGGGAGTCAAATAAGTGAAGCGAATGAAACTTCAAGAAAACGAAAGAAAACTACTAATGGAATTCTAGAAACATGGAAAGGGGGTGAAAGGCAGGTAAGCATGTAATTTTTCCTAAATTGACTGCCCACAGAGAACATGTTGAAAAATGTACTTGGTTTTAGGGAAGGTTAAAGAGAACAAAGTAAAGAAGAGGGATTGGAGAAGGGAGCATGCAAATGTAAGTGCAAATACATGGGGCTGACCGAGCTCACAGTTTTCATTTCATTCCTATTACTATTATCATTATTTTTTATTTTTAAATAGCATATGATACCATCTATATTTTCCATCTTGTCTTCCCACATGGATATCAATTCAGTATCTCTCTTTTTCATTATTTTCTCTATTTTTTGAATATATTGAAATTGAGAACTGAAAATGAAAAATGAAAATAGTAATAAATATTAAAGAAGGGGAGAGACCAAATCCATGTCAAACCCAAAGCCACAGAACAAAGACTTCTTTCGATGCTAATTGAAAAGTAAACCGAGACTGGGCCTCTTACTGCAGCTAGTAAAAAGCGCATACCTCGGCATATTCCGCAGACCTTTTAAACCTTTTTCCTCAATTCGACCAGTGTTCGGACTTTTTACGCACGCCTCTTCTCCTCAAACCTCTTCCTCTCTACCAACCTCTCCGCTGTGTCTTGTACTCTGCTTCGCTGCCAAACATGCATTCCACTCACCTGCTTCTCGAGGAGCCGATTAGGATGGCCTCCATTCTGGAGCCATCCAAAGCTGTAAGTTTTGCCCTCTCTTCTTGTTTCTATTTGCCGCCTTTTCTAATTGAAGAACATCTGTTGAATCTCAGCTAAGATGGATCCATGGCGGGCTTTTCTGCAGCCGATGTTCTCATTGGCTTTCACTTTTTTGTATGTATTCTTTCTGTGTTTTCATTCTTTTCCTCAATTCTACAGACTTTCTTTCCTGCCATGACAAAAATCGTCGGCACGCTGGGTCCTAAATCTCGATCAGTGGATGCTATTTCTGGCTGTCTCAAAGCTGGAATGTCTGGTAAGACAAATTTTTGTTACTTTATTATCATTCATAGTTCTCTTTTGGTTCTGGTTATGCGCATGAGAGCCAGTTCTTATAAAGCTGTCTGGCTCTCAATCTGTACGCGACTACCATTCTGTTATCGCCTTTCAAACATTGAATGAAATTTTATACCGCTTGTCGTTTGTTTCTTGTAGTGGCTCGTTTCGACTTTTCTTGGGGCGACTCGGAATATCACCAGGAAACCCTGGAGAATTTGAAGGCTGCCATCAAGAGTACTAAGAAGCTTTGTGCTGTAAGTTGTCTTCGACCTTTTTTTTTAAGATGTTTTAGGTAGATAATATCCTATCTGTTGCTCTTCCAACTGGGCTTGGTAGATGAGGTAAAGGTGACTCAAAGCTGGTCAACCAATCATTCTTTGGCTTGTTTGTTTTATTGAACAGGAAGAGAAGAAGCCATTGTCTTTAGCATTTTACTGTTTGATAGCAAGAATAAGCATATTCTGACTGCATGAAACATATGGAATCTTTTTCCTCTTGGTGCTTTCTTATTAAAATAGATATAATGGAAAACATGTTGACTATTGCTACTCTTTTGCCTTATCAGGTTATGCTGGACACAGTGGGTGCAGAGATGCAGGTTGTTAACAAGACAGAGAAAGCTATTTCGCTCCAGGCAGATAGCCTGGTGGTTCTAACTCCAGACCAGGGACAAGAAGCCACTTCGCAGATTTTGCCCATTAATTTTGATGGACTAGCAAAGGTTCATTGATATTCTCATCTTTTGTGTTTTGTCGTAATATGACATGACATACTCTGTGTCTTCTATTTTCAGAGAGAATGTTTACTTAAAACGATTTAATTTTTATCTATTTGCACCCTGTTGCCCCTGGAGTGCATGCTTGAAGTCAATAGTTGCTCTCCTTAGTAATGCCCTGGGTTGTGTAGCTGGAAAGATATATAATGTCTGATAATATCCAATCAAAATCCCATCTCCGAAAGATATTTTAGCCATCTTTCAATTTTAATTTTGCTTTTGGTGTTAGAAGTAGTAAATTCCAATATTTAGCTGATTCCAAAACAAGTCCAAATATCTTTATTGGCCCAATATATTTCTCTGCGCAATTTGAAGGAACTTTAGTTCGGTTTATTATTTTAAATGTCACTGTTTGCGCACAATTATGCTGGTTCTTCCTAATTCTAATTCATGTGATAATCAGTCGTTTATTTTCTTTTCTATGCAATGTGTTCATTAATTTTAAACTTAATGTTTTATGTTCACTTTTGTTGTTTACAGGCTGTAAAGAAGGGAGACACCTTATTTGTTGGTCAATACTTGTTCACTGGAAGTGAAACAACTTCTGCATGGCTAGAGGTAGGGGGTAACAAATATTCAGGACAGAAGGCAAAATTTATTCCATACATCTTTTTAATTTTGTAACTTATGTAACTTAGTGTTCCTCTGTGTCTTTCCTTAAATTATCTCGTTCAGCTCATGAGTTGGCTATTTTGTTAACTGCATCAATATTTGTTCTAACTTCTGTACACAGTGATTTTGTGATATGGAAGTATTAATTTATTTTGCTTCAGTAAGCTTGACTTTAAGTACTAAACAGTTGCAGCCAAAGGCCCTAGACAAAATCAGTAACTCTTGAGATCATGTACGCATGATCAATTTTGACTGAAATTTTTGCAGGTTGCTGAAGTCAAGGGGGAAGATGTTGTTTGTGTGATAAAGAACTCAGCAACATTGGCTGGGGCATTGTTTACTCTGCATGTCTCTCAAGTTCATATAGATTTGCCTACTCTATCTGAGAAAGACAAGGAGGTAATTTATGCTGTTATCTTGCATTTGTAATTAGTTACCCATAATTTCACATGGAGCATTTATCTTTGCTGCAGCTTCCTTACCTTTTCCGGGGATATTTTATGTTTTTTTAAGGTTATAAGCACATGGGGAGTTAAGAACAAAATTGATTTTCTATCATTATCATACACTCGGCATGCAGAAGATGTTTGTGAGGTAATGTGCATTCCACATCCAGTACTGATGTCGATTTCAAACTTGCATTTGTAACTTACAGAATTTTATGCGTGCAATGCAGGCCCGTGAATTGCTTTCTAAGCTAGGTGATCTCAGTCAGACCCAAATTTTTGCTAAGATTGAAAACGTTGAGGTGTGTTTCTTACCTTAATGAGGTATTAGATAGACTGTTATTTCTCTATAATTCTTACTGGCAATGCTGACTCAGATATTGTCTCCTCATCTGTATTTTCTAGGGATTGACCCATTTTGATGAAATCCTTAAAGAGGCTGATGGTATTATTCTTTCCCGTGGAAATTTGGGCATTGATCTTCCTCCTGAGAAGGTTGCTTCCCTAGTTTTTATTCATTTTGAATGATTTTTTTTAGCTTTGAAGTTCTTTTGTACATGTTATTATGTGTTGTGTTGTCTCTTTAGGATTAAAGTATTGATTTCTTAAATTTCATTTTAACTGCATGAACTTAATGCTTTTGGTTCTTTGATATGAGAAACAATGAAAAATAGTTGTCATTGAAAAATTTTAAATATTAAATTGAATTGATGGTTCATTATGTTCCCCCAAGGATCAAATGTTTGAAAAAATTGCTCTTAATTTTAACTCATTTTATTTCTAATCAGTTTTTGAGTTACAACATTTTTCTTGAACTAAATAAAGCTGAGTAACTGTTACTTAGTTATTTTGCCCCTTGTGACTCTTGCATGTTTTCAGTTGTCTTCGTTCAGTTAATACTGATCCTGATTAGAGCAAAGACTGATTGCTTTGGAGAATATATAGATGTTAATAAACTGCCTCCGGTTTTGTAGGTATTTCTATTTCAAAAGTCTGCCCTTTACAAGTGTAATATGGCTGGGAAACCTGCTGTTCTTACACGTGTTGTGGATAGCATGACTGGCAACTTAAGACCAACTCGAGCAGAAGCCACTGACGTTGCCAATGCTGTTTTAGATGGTAAGCCTCATATTGTGGCATTCCTTGTTAAGGTGATGTTACCATGCTGTTCTGTTGACACCACTTTGTGTGTTGTCCAGTCACCTTGGTGATAATCAGACAGGAAAATTTTATTGTCTCTTTTTGGTTGAATTCCTCTTTAATGATTTTTTTTTCTTGGGCTCATTCACTTTTCCCAGCTTTATTTCAGTTTTATGCATATTTGTTTTGCATGTCGTCCAATAACCTACCGTAGTTGATTGTTGTGACATTAGGAAACATTGGTCTTCTATTTTTCAGATTTCGTTCCTTTTTTAATGATCTAGTGTTTCATCAGTGCATATACTTTGTTATTTATTTAGAACAATTTCAAAATAGATATTTTTGCTTAATTTTTTAATTAATGCAGGAAGTGATGCAATACTTCTGGGTGCTGAGACTTTGCGTGGTTTATACCCTGTAGAGACCATTTCTACTGTTGGAAAAATTTGTGCTGAGGTGAGTTCTTTTTATAGTTCACTTGTTATGTTTGTTATTATGTTTATTGCTTTGGATTTTGATCTATATGTGATTGTTTCAGTCGTTATGCTATGTAAAGCTTGATTATTCTGATCAAACAGCAGTTATTTTCATGTTGGATTATGACCTTATGCTCGTCGTTCCTCCATTTTAAACTTGTGGCAGAGTCAAGAGAAGAGATTAATTTTAAACTTTGAGTTATGGAGAAGTACTTTAGAGTCGAAGGGTTTTCTTCTGAGTAGAAGTAAGACTGAATATATGCATTGTAATTTTGATAAGAGGCAAATTAGAAATAACTTGGAGGTCAAATTGGGAGATCAAGTTATTCCACAAATAGATAAGTTCAAATATTTGGGATCAATTATACAGAAGGATGGTGAAATTTTGGAGGATGTTAATGGGATAAGTTCAAATAATGGGATAAGGCTTTGTTGTTGTTGTTGTTGCTTGACGTTCCTCCATTTTGGTACATACATTCTTTTGTTTTGATGCTCAGGAGCCCCTTCTTTTATTGTTCTGGGAAATGAATACATAAATGGACCAGAACAAACCATACATTTGGAATTTTATATTGAAAATAATATGAATTGATTCTACTGCTACAACTTCTGAAGAATTATTGCAAGTTTCCTGTTATGCCCATTGTTTCTGATATAATGTAGAATACTAGAACTTCTCAGTTTTATGACTGAAGTTAATCATTTTCTTATATAATGTTGCTTCTCCCTTGGCTGGATATAACTTGTAAAGGGTGCAAACTAACTAAGCTTAGTGGTGAATAGACAAATTTCAGATAATGACCATATATAGGTAAAATACGCTGGTGGGGGCTTAAAATTGGTATCATTGGACGGTAGCTCCTTTAAAGAAATTCTTAGATGAGTTATACTATATAGGAATCACTGTGTGGTAGAAAGGTACCAATAAAACACTTCATTTAGAGGTCTGAATGACCCTAGTTTATATGAAACTAATTTTTTTTTTTCATATTAAGGAGTCAATGGGAATTTGCGAAGCTGACTTGAAGGTTCCAGATGAGCAAATTGGTTTATAGTACTCACAATCCTTTTATTTCTGGTTGTAATAGGAAATTATATGATGGATTTCTTCCAAGATAAGAAGGAACTGTGTTGTATTTTTTTATTCTTATGTTTATCTGGTTCATCAGCTTCTTCTATGCTTCTTTTTAGCATCGTGTTTGAGGGATTGCCTTAGTCTCACTGTGGGTATGGCATTGCCCCGTAAAATGGAAATCTTCAGCTGGGAATTTCTTCGAATCATATAAAATGTTATTTGAATTCTCATCTATCATGTTTACTGATATTCTCTTTGCCTTTTCATTTTCCTGTTGCTGTCTTTATGATTTAGGCTGAGAAAGTTTTCAATCAAGACCTTTATTTTAAGAAGACTGTCAAATTTGTTGGAGAACCGATGACCCACTTGGAATCTATTGCATCCTCTGCGGTAATATACATTTTCTTACTGCTCTTTATTTTATTATTATTAATAGTAAGTTTTAGTGCATACTTTATTATTTCTCAAGAACGTAGGTTAGTTCTATGTTGGTTTTGCTTGGCTGTCATGGTGGTTGATATTCTTGCATTATTGAAAGGAGGCTTCTTATATACAACTATTTATCTACTTAGGTACGGGCTGCTATTAAGGTGAAAGCCTCTGTCATCATTTGCTTCACTTCATCAGGAAGGGCTGCTAGGTACTTTTACAGTGACTTATTAGATTAGACTGTGTTCTTATTGGAGTTGATATTGGCTAGTTGCTTACATTGCGGAAATCAACACAATGTGTTATACTACTATAACATATTTTTCCCTTTTTGACATCTCCACTTATTTCTGAACGTGACTTCTAAACACGTGGCATGTACTTTTCAGATTGATTGCAAAGTATAGGCCCACAATGCCAGTACTTTCTGTTGTGATCCCACGACTTAAGACCAATCAGCTTAAGTGGAGCTTTAGTGGAGCTTTTGAGGTTATTTCCTGACTTTTGAATCTACTGTAACTAATTTTCTTCTAGATGTCAATAGGAGTGACCGACTTTCCTCCCTCTTTTGACAGACTAGTTTTTATCAACTGTAGCTAATAAGCTTTCCATAAAAGGATTACCATGGGCATATGATGTTAATAATGATATCAATATACCCTCACTTAAGTAGGTGCTAGGAACTAGGGTTTTTTCCTCTAATTGAACTCTCATCATGCTCTGTACATTTATTGGCATGGTTTTCAACACTTGCCTATTCCATTGAACTATTATATTCTTCATGCATTTTGTTTGTTTGTTTTGGGTCATCCATTTATGCAAACTTAAAAGGAATTACGTGTGACACAGGCAAGGCAGTCCCTTATTGTAAGAGGTCTCTTTCCGATGCTTGCTGACCCTCGACATCCTGTAAGATACTGTTTTCGTGGCATTGCTATTTTCAGTACTTGTTTCATGAGATTTTCCCTGCCTGATATTTTTTTGTATTTTTATTTGAGAAGGAATTAGTTGTTGAATTTAGGTCAAGGTAAAGAAGAGCTTGACTAAGGACTGTGTACTAATTGTTGTTTGAAGAAGTATAAGTTAACAAGAGAGTCAGGATAAGTTTGGATAAACTATTTTACTTATGGTCACTTTCACAGTCAAATCTTATAATGCAATTTATGGCCAATGTTTCTGGAACATAACCTTCCTCCTACATGACTAGTGGTTTTTAGTATTATTAATGCTTTGTTCTGTAGTTATCAGCATAAATCACCAAATCGATGACTGCATGTACCTGTGGTGAATTTGATCTTAATACTCTATGCCTGTAGGCGGAGTCAACAAGTGCAACAAATGAATCTATTCTTAAGATTGCTCTTGATCATGGAAAAGCAGCTGGAGTTATCAAGTCACATGATCGCGTGGTTGTTTGCCAAAAAGTCGGTGATGCATCCGTGGTGAAGATCATCGAGCTTGAAGATTAAAATTGCAATTTTCCTGAACAGCTTTAGGTTTTTCCTTTATTGATCAATTCCGATAATTTTGAAAGCAGGCAGATGATTCTGCTCACGCTAGAGGTTATTTTCATCGGGGTTTGGTGGCTAGATATACATTTTGTGCATGGGAAAGGAATGTGAATGGAAATATTACTGGCTGTCTAATGCAATATCAGAGGAACATGCTTGCCAATTTTTTCCCCCATTAAATTATAGTATAATGACTCATCTAACGAATAGTATATCTGATGGCATTGTCAAAATAAGATGCAATATTATTCCCTGCTCCTGTACGTTCCATTCATGTTTACTTTGGAAGTTCCGAAACTTGCATGGTTGATCCAAGTCTGGTAGTGTTGAGTTCTAAATTGCAACTAGATGTGATTTCACGTGTTGCATGAAATCTGAAGAATTAAGTTGTGTATAACTTGTGGGTCAAAACTTGGGGTTTATTTGTATATATCCATTACAACTAATTCTCCAATCAAATCTTAATCAACATTTGGATTTTATCATATAGTTATAGCTCCCATATATTGAAGTAAGTGAAGTGAGTAAAAAGTTCAGATGTCAAGATTTGTTTAGAGAATTGGTTCTAATGGACATGAACAAATGGATCGAAGTCCACCTATCGCCTGTAGGTTTAATTGGAGAAAATGTGAGATATATAATTATTTAGAGTGTGTTCGATTCTTGTGGAGTACTATTTTGTTATAGTTTTAATCATGGCGCTTAAAGAGGCATATTAATTTCTAGGTACCTATATTTACTCTTGAAGATAATAGATGACTCGTCCTGTATAATATTGGTATCATCTAGAAAAAATAGATATTTTGCTCTACCTGTAAATTGTGGGTGAGTCTAACTTTTAAAAAAAAAAAATGTATAAAAAAATAATGCAAAACTTAGAGATGTTACTTGTTACTTGTTTTAGGGCTTATTTGGATTAAATTTTGAAAAATAGATTTTGAGAAAAAATAGATTTTGGGAATAATAGATTTTAGGAAAAAAGTGATTTTTAAAATTAGAGATGTTTGGATGATTAGTAGCAGAATCACTTTTTCATATTATATGTTTAGTATTTATTAATAATATTAGATAATAATATAATTTATTGATTTTTATTATATTTAATTTCAAAAATTTATTAACTTTTTTTCCTATATAAATTACATTTTTTGGGGAAAAAAGATATCTGATTTTTAAATATAATAAAATGGATATATATTTATCAAATAATTTGATCTTAATTATTTGTATATTTTTTCGCCTTCCTGTTTTCTCTCATTCATACGAATAGAAGAGATATATTCTTTTCAGTTTTCTCTTCTCTTTATCTTCTGTCATCCTTTTGTTTTTCTAATAGAGCATATCTGTTGGGGGAAAAATACTTTATTAAATAGAGTATTTGTTGATTTTTGTTGCATTAATAGAGTATTGGACAAAAATTAGAGTGTAGAAAAAAAATATTGGACAGTGAGTCTGACAAAGAAATAGCTTATTAGAAAAAAGAAAAACAAAAAAAAGGTTTTCATAGCGAAAAAAGACAAAAGACTTGACACTTTTAGTGTGTTTGGAGGTTAGGTTAAAAAATTAATTTTGGCTAAAATTTTAATTTATATTTTTTTTATACAAATAATTATTTTTGTTAAAAATTAATTTTAGGTAAAATCTTGATTTTAAATCTAGATTTTAAATAAACTACTGAAAACAGCTTTTAATTTAAAACCTAGGTTATACACTATCTAATTACTATTTTACTCCTACTTTTTCTTACACGCTCTCTCTTCTCTCTTCTCTTTTTTCTCCTCTCTCTCATCCCTTTTCTCTACACTCTCTTTTCTTTTCTCTTTCTTTTCTACTATATTTTCTCTCTCTTATTCTTAATAAAATTATACCCTTTTTAGTAATTTACCAATATAAAAAGTAATTCTACTACTAATCATCTAAATATCTCTATTCCTAAAATCTATTCTCTAAAATTTATTCTTCCTAAAATTTATTCTCTAAAAACTAATCCAAATAAACCTTTAGAGTGAAAAGCTTATCGGTGGGAGATTTTATAAAACTATGGTTTTATAAGATAAAACTATGATTTGAGCCTCAAAAGTATTTTTGAGGCAAAGTTACTGTTTGGCTGAAAAATTTTATAACTATAGTTTGAGGGAAAAAATTATTCCTAACCCACGTGCCAAACACACACTGAAGAATAAACTGTAGAGCTATCATGTACTGGTTGGACATTCGTTAAGCCGCATAGAGAAGTGGTTGATGATGTTTGGTTAATTTAAATGTAGGTTACTTTAGCATAGACTATAAAACATAATAAATTTATATTTTATAAAAATATAAATTTAATTATTTTTAATATTATAAATTTTTATTTAATAAGTCATCTCGTAAATTTTTTATAAATATTTTTTAAATTTTAATTTTATCAGCGGATTGAGGGATTAGTGCGGAAGTCATTTAAACTTTGTTTTTACAAAAAAAAAAAAAAAAAAAACATATCCATTACGGGGAAAGCTTTCGCTGCATGCACAGGGAAGGGTTGATTGGTAGTAAAACTGGAGGTTGTTGTTAAAAGTAAACCTTGACGTCTTGACGAGGCCGTGATTTGATTTAGTCAGTTGTGTGCTGCGGGAAATGTTATTAGTGGGGCGACAAGGAAAGCAGACTTCGCTACTATTAGTTTATTACATTGATTTGGATAATGCTCCTATCAGTTGGCCTTCTCGAAGTCAACACGTGTTCAACTGCTCTGCGTAGGAATTAATTTGTACGGATGTGAAATCTACTGAAATTCTAATTGATATATGTTTTAATATATACGATATCGCCGTGAACCAATAAGCGGCCGTGGCCTAATGGATAAGGCGCCTGACTTCTAATCAGGCGAATGTGGGTTCGAGTCCCACCGGGCGTGTTTTTACTTTTTTATTTATATTAATTTGCATACATAAGATAATACTGAAACGGCAATACGCTTTTGTTCCTTAGCAGCTCAAGAAAGTGCCTCCCTCCATTCTCTACCAAGTATGCGCAAGGCCAAATCATACAATATACACGTATTCCAAGTTTCAAACACATTGCCATTTCACTAATCGAGTAAAAATACAAGTTGGAAGAACCCTGATCCATTACATAGAACTGCGATACATTATATATTTATATTCTATCTGTAATCCTCAAGCACATATCTACCCCTTGCAGTTAGAAGAATGTTGCTGCTGCTGTTGTCGCCGTCGTCGGTGATGGTGAAGATTGACTCAACAGCTCAAGATCCTTCCACCGTAATAGCAAAACCATCTTCTCATTCTCCAGCTGCCTCCTTTGATTCTCAAGCTTTGCTCTTTCCATGTCCCTCTCTTTCTTGCTGCTAAATCTCGCCCATTTCAGCCTCTGCTTCTCCAGCTCAAATGCTTCTACCTCGTACCTCAGTCGCTGTTCCTCCAACTGCATTACCTTCCTCTTCTCCCACGCGCTTCTCCCTCCGTCTTGTAACACACCCATCACTTCGTTGCTCGTTTCCTGCATTAGCTTCGACGACGACCAACAGATTTGTTCTTTTCTTGATCTCTTCGTTGATGCTCTTCCTTCATAATTCTCATCCTCGTCTAATTCATGTGCGCTCCCAGTTTTACGACCCCTTGAAACGCCTTCTCCTGACTCTTCTTCGTCCTCATCAGAAGAATCCTCTGACCCATCTTCTTCGTCGCCGTCTTCATCCTCTTCCCTGCTTACCTCTTTCAAAATCTTGAGTCCTTCTGATTCTGGCTTTCTCAAATTAGCCATCCCAACTTCCGATGAGTGCGAACACTGTTGGTGCTGTTGCTGTGGTTGAGGAGGCGCTTGAGATGGCTCTGTTCCCTCCTCCGGGGATTGTTGTTCCGGCGGCCCACAGGTGGCGCCGCCGCCATGGCCACAACTATTGTGGTAAGCACACATTTCCCTGAAGAAAAGGTGCTTAGAATTGAGCAATTTTCGAACTTCCTCTTTCCTTTTTGGTGACAAGCCCATAGTCTCCAACAAGCTGTGATTTTCCACCACCAGACAAGCTGTTCCTTTACCCAGAATATCATTCACTCTCTTGTACCTCTTATTCAAATCATTAAACTTGTCCTCGCATTGTTGAGGAGACACGAAAAAACCCTTCTCCATCATAGCCCTGGAAACCGATTTCCACTTGCCTTTCTTCTGTAACAGACCCGCAGGTTTCTTCTTATCAGCCCCTTCTGAACCACATTCATTATCGCCAATGTAATAAACCGCCATTATCAAGAGCCTAACCATAGTGTCCGTCCACTTCATTCTGTGCCACTGGGACACTTTCCTCATATCACCGGAGCTGACGTTGCCCTCTGCTCCGAAACAGCCTTCATCATCGTCACTGAGAGCCATTTGTTGATTGATCTTCGCAGAATAAGAGGGGTACCCATGCTTGATCGATTGCTGTGTCGGTGCTTGAGGAATATCAGTTTCATGGTGCGAAGAAGCGTAAGAAACCATTTGAGAATGATGCATATGATGAGGATTTTGAGGATTCGACAGGTTTTATTGTTGTTGTTGCTGTTGTGATGGGTTTTCTACTCCAAGCAAACCAGAACTGATGCTGGAAAACATTCCACCACCAAGTCCATTGGGTTCCATCAACACCTAAAACAGCTAATTTACAAATACCCAGCAACACTTCGGAATCGCCTAGATAACCAAATCTGGTAAGAGCATTCAACGAGAACGTACCAGTTAATTGAATAACTGAACAGTAGGTGCAAGACTAAAATAGTGAGCAATGAAACATTGGCGTCGTCAGTTGGCAAGGCATGAATGATATTTGAGCCGAAACCCAGAAAAAATTGCTGCTTTTACAACTTGAGATTCTTGAAAGATTTGAGAAGAACGATGTAAATCCGAGGAAGGCGACGGGGAGTACATGGTATTGGAGAAAGAGAGAAACGAGCGGTTTTGTGTGACGAAGGGGGTGGGGGGGACAGAAAAAACTGCCCACGGTTTTGGTTTGTTTCTTACTACTTTGGAACAATTTTTGTTATTGTTTACCTTTTTTTTTCTCCGTGGCCCAAACCAATTGTTTCTTAATTCCTGTGTGCTCAGTGATATGATAACTTTCACTTTCTTTCCTTTTTTATTTTTTTTTTTAGGGATGGTCTTAATTCTTGCCATCTGTTAGAAAAAATAATATATTTTTAATCATGATTATTCCCTCGTTGCTAAATATAAACTATATTTATTTTAATAAAATTATTATCATTATTATATTTTTTAATTACATAGAAAATTATATATAGTTTTAAAAAATCAGAATCGTAGGGAGCGTTTCTTTTTTTACATCCTTTTATCCGGGAATGTTGGTTGAGCATGTCATTATAAAAGCGTCTAAATTTTCTTCTTCCCCAATTTAAAGCATCAAAGATTGAAAGGAAGAACACAAATTTTCGTGGGGATGAATTGCGTATAAAAACAAATAGCGACGACGACGACGACGACGACGATGATGATTATACCCGATTAAGTTGCCTGGATTTGAATGGTTGAGCTACGTGGACAGTCGAATTAATCTGGATTGTGGTGAAGTGTACTTAGATATCTTGGGATTTATGTTACCAGTCTTGTAAATGTGGAGATTATAGTAATTAATGAGTTACGATTCTTTTATTTTATTCCATGTTTATACACCGGAAAATATCCTTTTCTTTTTTTTTTATGCTTTTTTCCTTTTTTTCATCAGTCAATAATATATTATTCGGCTAAGGGGCAAGTTCATGCTCATGTGATATGGTTATTTTTAAGTATATGTATCCTCCTATTTTTATTGTAAGTAATTACATTTGATGTACTACCAGATATTAAATAATGATATATCTCTTAATGATAATTTAAATATTATCTCATCATATTATAAATAATTAATTATTTTTGTTATATTTAACTATCATTGGTATGTAATATGGTTATGATTAAACTAAGGGAGGATGTATATTTTATTCAATGAGCATAAAGATATCTATTGTTAATAACTGTGACCGATATTCTTACATTATAGACTTCTCAAATGAGATTTAGTGATAACTATAAAACTCTATATACACACATCGCTGGGGATCAAATTTCTAACTAAGTATTTAAGGGGATGCAATTAAATGTCTACCGTGTTAGACCTTTTAGTTAGGATTTTTTTTGTACAAATTTTTTTAAAAAGGGGTTGGGCTCACCATGATTTAAGGGCAGAGCAAAATCTTCTTTCTTCTTATGTGATACTAATATCGAGTAGGACGAGCCGCCTATTACCCTCAGACGTAAATCTAAGTACCTAGGAGATAGGATGTATCCTTAAACGCTGTGACTAGAACCACAATAAAGTAGTACTCCTCAAAATTTAAACATATTATAAATAATCATATATCTTGCTCTTTCGTTAGTTTTTTTTGTTGCCCACTCGGTTCACCAGAGTTTTGCCCCAACTACATCCGGATTCGACCCGCGTCGCGCACCTGGCTATGGTGGGTAAGTCTCCCAACGGGGATTTTCTGCGTATGCCAAGGCTCAAACTCAAGACCTCACTTAAGCGATATCAAACTGCTTACTACTCAGACTAACCCATATTAATGCTCTTTCGTTAGTTAAACCTACGGATGATATGTTATTAATTAGAAAAGTTGAATATTGTGTGCAATCCACTGTTACTAGTATTTGAGAAGTCTGGTTGGCCCAACAAATTCAATCCAGTCTACTAATTTGGGATGGATTGAGTCGAGCCCAGGAGAATTCAAGGATTTGGGTCGCTCTACCTTTTTGTTATTTAAAAAGTTAAAAATCCCTGTAAATTAAGTTGACAAAATAATAACATATAACTATTTATAACGTGTTTAATTTTTAAAGAGTAATATTTTATTATAATTATAGTCGCAGTATTTAAAGAGGTATCATAACTCCTAGATATTTAAGTTTATACCTGAGAATAATTGACAGCTCACCTTACTTTTAAATGGTAGGTAAATCTAATATTTCTCCACAAATTTTATAAAAAAAAAGTTAAGAAAATTGTATAAAGAAAAGGTCAAAAGGGATAGAGAAGATGAGAAGTGATAGCCATGATGTGTTACTTGATAACATCCACTCCAAACCTTATTATAAATACTTACTAACAATATGCATATATTAAAGAATCTTGTTAACATAATTTAGATTTTAGAATTTTAAAAAAAAAACGACATGGTAGGTTGTGGGGGAGAGGGCCACCGTAAACATGCTTTCCCATGGACTACTCTACACACTTCCATATGATTAAAAATTATAGAAAGTAAATTAGAATTAATGAAATAATATAAAGTTCAGTTAAATTATTTTAAACCTTGAATTCAATTCTTATAATGTATATCTATATTACGAGGGGTGGTTATAAATTTTGAAGTTAATATTTATTTATGTTAGCAAAAGTTAATCTAATTGATAAAAAGTTAACTCATGACTCATAAAATCTAAAATTTAAATCTGCTTCTAATATAAAATTATTGTTTTTTTTTTGGGTAAAGAAAATTATTGTTAATAAACGATACCTAAGTATTCTTAAAAAATGAGTTCGCCAAAAACTCTAAGGCTCCGAGACAAAATCATACAGCATAGACGACCCACAATTTACATGGGCCCCATCCGAGAAGTCAAAATAGACCAATACCTCTTTTTTTTTTGGTTATAAACAGACCAATTCTTTCGATGCAACGCGGTAGATGACGAGTTAGACGCGGACATTTTCCACATGCCCTTTTTAAAAACACTACAAGAGAATTATATTTCTTTACTTTATTTCCATTTTTTAAACTTCTTTCTATTTTCTGGCCAAACAATATTTTTTTATTAGTATATTATTATTTAACTAACACGGTCCAGCCATGAAGTTCTAGAAATAAAAGGGACTGTGACTTGTGTAAAACGAAAGTGTGAGGAGGAACTTTTGATTCTTATTTCACATTTAGGTTAACGTGCATGTGAAAATAAATATTTTAAAAAATTATACTGTACTCAAATATAATCCAATGATTATGTAAAAAATTGAGTGAAGAGGAACTTTTGATTTTTATTTCAATTAAATGTGACCTCTAATCAATCAAAGTATCCAATGATTCAGTTTTAAAATAATTGTCACCCAAAAATTGTTATGAATCCCATGTTCTGAGGCTAAGAAGCCTCGTGAGACGAGGTTTATAAGCTTAATAATTTCTCTTTTTCAATAAATTAGTCTATTTAGGATCAGATTCTCTATTTAAATATATGGTCATTATATTGGTAAATAATTTTCTAAAGCGGCAATTATTCTAGAGGGATGGAGTGATTTATGCTCCATCTGTTTCATTATATTTATATCTTTAAAAGAAATTTTTTGTTCCATATTACATATCTTTAAATATCTTTTTAAAGGCTAAATGTGACATTTATTTTTGTTTAGATAGGAAGAAAATTAATAATAAAATAATATTAGGGAGAAAAATTCTAAAAATAATAATTTTTTTACTATTTTATGATTTTCTTTAATATTCCATTCTTATATCTTGTTCTCAAATTTCTCTCTGTCCAAAAAAAAATCTGACGATATTCTTCCTAATATACTCACTCTTATTTGTAATTTCTATTTATAAGTTTACTTGCTTCTTTATTGTCTTATCATTAAATGTAAAACAGAATTTTTATATTAATGATATATTTTAAAATAAATATATAATGATGTGATTTATTACTCGTCCCGCATCTAAGCAACGTCAATAAATTAATATACGTAATATCCAACGTGTAAAGGATCATAAACAAGTAAACATGACTTCTAATTTCAGAATCAGTGTAAATTGTTCCCATGTTTATGTGTTTTTGCTGTATCTACAAGTATGCACTGTGTGTATGCTTGTTTAAGTAATAGGTTAGAGAGAATGCAGCAGAAAAACATATTTTAGTGAGATTATCTTATCAAAAAAAAAAAGAAAAGAAAAAAGAAAATAAAGATAAAGGTTGAATAAAAACGGATTGAATATATAGACAAGAAAAAAACCTGCAACCTGTTTAGGAAATTCTCAGACCATAATTTTCAAATAGCTTATGGTTTAAGCTTCAGTTTAATTTTTTTTTAAAGTAAACAGCCATATTTATTTAAACAGACTTCTAGACTAAATTATGGTTTCAGATAAGCTGGTCAGAGTAACTTTTAGAACAGTAAAAGCTATTTTTAACTACTCAGTTATTATTTTACCCTTATTTTTTCTTACACTATCTCTCCCCTCTCCTCTATCTTTTCTACTATGGGCCTATTTAGATAGGATTTTAAAAAAATGCTTATGAAAAAAGAGAGCTTATGGAAAATGGGTTTTTAGAGAAGAGTTTATGAAAAAAGTGGTTTTGAATAAATAAGTGTTTGGATAGTTATTTTTAGAATGATTTTTTATATTGGTAAATTATCCAAAAAGGTTTAATTTGATTAAAAGTAAGAGAAATGAGAGAGGTAGAGAAAATATAAGAGAGATGAGAGAGGGTAGATGAGAAAGGGGAGAGGAGAGAGAAAAGAAGAGAAGAGGAGAGAGGAGAGGGGTAGAGAAAAAGTAAAGGTAAGATAGTAATTAGATAGTCCATAAACTATTTTACTATTCAAAAAACTAGTTTTAATAGCTTATTTAAAACTATAATTTTGTCCAAAAGTATTTATGGACAAATATGACTGTTTGTTTTAAAATTTTTTCAAACTAAAGTTTTACAAAAAAAGGCTTTTAAAACTATAGTTTAGGGTAAACCCAAATATGCCCTATCTCTCATCTCTCATCTATCTCCTCTACCCTTTCACCTCTATCTTTTTTATCCTCTATCCTCTCTTATACATACCTTTTTTTAGTAATTTTTCAATTACAAAAATCTTTTTTATAACAACTATCCAAACACTCATTTATCTAAAATTACTTTTTTTTTCTTAGATTTTTTTCTAATTTTTTTTTCTATAAACTGTATACAAATTTATTTTCTACAAGCTTTTTTTTAAAACCTGTTACAAGAAAATATTTTGAGTCACGTGTTATAAGTAATCAACGAAAGGAACGGCTATGATTACTTGTCAGGTAAAGCATCAGTGGGGTACATTAGCACCAAATTACTGTCCGGAAAAGCGGGCCCCACCGAACCCCACCTCTGCTTCCGCCACAGCTTGCAAAATCCCTCTCCTCACACCTTCCTACTAACATACTTTGTCGGAAGATCTTTTCAAGAAATTGCCCAGACTCATGCGAGGAAACTGTGACTTGATTTTATGTTTTTTGAACTCACCAATTGCTCGGAATCATTTACGTTCCGTGTTCGAATAATTCTTAATTCCTTTTCTGTACTCTCTGTTCTCATTTCTCATTCTTCTTGTCGGTTTACCTCGCTCCGGTTCTGTTGCTGCACCATGACCTGAGGAATAGATCGGGTCTCTGTAATTTTGAGGACCTTGAAGAGCATGGGGGCCTCGCTATCCAGCCTGGGAACGAACGGCTCGACCATTGGTCCGGGCCTCGGGGACATCCCCGAGAGCTGCGTGGCTTGCGTTTTCTTGTATTTGACTCCGCCGGAAATATGCAATTTAGCGCGCCTCAATCGAGCTTTCCGTGGCGCGGCGTCCTCTGATGCTGTGTGGGAAGCAAAGTTGCCCCACAATTACCAAGATCTGCTCGATTTAATGCCTCCGCAAAGGTACCAGAATTTGTCCAAGAAGGATATATTTGCGCTGCTATCTCGACCAATACCATTTGATGATGGCAATAAGGTGGGTGTTCTTCAGGTTAGTTTTTATTGATTTTTTATTTGATACATCAGAAAGAAGTTTTTATTGATTATAGTTGAGCACTTTCTTTCTTATGATTTGGGGTTAGGGTTCTCCCGTAATTCTGTTTCTTGAAAGGGTACGTCGAGTTTGTGCAGTTCTTGGAATGTATTTGTTTGGGAATTTGGGGTATTTTTCTACCGAGTTTGGATAGATCAGGAGTCTGAGTTTGAAACATTTAATCTTTGTACTGTGTATTCCGTTAATATAATGATAGAGGGTTTTACAGGAAGTATGGCTGGACAGGGTCACGGGAAGGGTTTGCATTTCCATATCGGCAAAAGGCATGGCGATTACTGGAATTGATGACAGGAGATACTGGAATTGGATTTCTACTGAGGAATCCAGGTTAGACTTCAGAAATCTCTCAGTCCTCGTGCTTGCTTGATCCTACGCTTCAGAAGGAGATGATATAATCTCCGATGATGAACACAGAGATAGTTTTTTCGTCTCTATCTTCGGTTCTTTAAATCTACATTTCGCGATTGATTCTAAAAGTGATTTGCTTCAATAGCAAATGGCGTGCTTCTTTTGTTGGTTGATATTTTTGCATGCCTCTTCATCAAAGATGTGATGCAGGACTGTAGGTGACCTGGGTAGAATTTTGGAATGCTGAACATGAATTGTAGGTTAGAACACCGGATTTCGAGATTAGAATATGGTGGATATGTAGGTTCACTACAGGTGGCCGGTGAATGTGCATGAAAATGTATGGGTCTCGTTCTTGTACAAAAGTGAAGGCTTAAGAATATTATTTTTGCTGTATGACGACAGAGGATTAGTTGAATTCAATAGAAGAGGTTGTCGAATCTAATAGTTGAATCTAGATATAACTAGACTTGCAGCTAACTCTGTAAAAGTTGATTCTATTTATTTGGTCTAGAGCCACTCAAGATTCAGTGCAAGTACTCTTGGTTTGAGTCCTTGGAAATTGCTTTTATTTGCTTGTGACTGTTTTGCTGTGGTTTGATTGGTTTGCCTTGTGTGCTTTATTTGCTTTATAGTACTTGTCTTTTTGGGGACTGGGACCGTAAAAGATAATGCCTTTTAATTGCCATATGACCAAGTTCATGGTTTCGAATTAATTAGGTTCTAACTTCTGATTATTTTTTTTCGTTACCGTTTGTTGGCGCAAAAATTTCTTATGCTTAATGGCCTAGCAAGTTCAAAACCCCTTTTAGAAAATGCAAAATACTGAAATAGTTTTAGGCTCTTAACTATGGGAGTGTCAAGGCAACACGCCTTGGCTCAAATTTGAGAGCAAATGTACCAAAAATTACCTTTGAGCAATTCATAGAACTACTCAATTGAATTAGGTTTGCCATCCTCTTGGAGCAGTTCGCAGTGATCTCCCCTTTTTTAATTTCTTGTGCTCTTTATTTTGGCCCTAAGTTAGTGTAGCTCATTGGAATTAGTGTGACTATGTGGCAATCCTATAACTTTGTAATTCTGTCTTGTGTGAACATATATCTATTCTCATCAAAACTATTATCGCTGATATCTATGGTTTTTTGGCCAACTCTGTTATTGAAAATATTAAAGCTACTTGATTGCTCAACGCACACAATCATACTTCTCTGCTTAACCTTGCATATCTTGATCTGGATGATTGTCAACTATTTTCCTTTTTATTTTTGTTAATTATATTTCAGTTTTTCATAACTTAAAATGATTTTTTAAAGATGTATTCAATTTGATCTAGTCTAAATAGGTTGACCTGATTTTGTGAACATAAAAGTAAACTGATTCATGAAATTCTCAATCAAGTTAAACAAAACCATATACTTTATGAATCAAAGCCAGATTAGTTTATGCCCCCTGTGAGTTCCACTTCACACAATATGCTTCAATTAATCATTGAACTTTCTGCTTATATGATATTTGTGCTGCTTTTTCCAAATTGTAGGATTCCTAACAGATCTAGGCGTTGGGGCAACTTTATTTAATTTCCCCTGTTGTATTATGTCTGCATTACGTTACTTCCCCATTTCTATATTTTTTACGGCTCATTGTTACTACTTTCTTAGAGATATTTTACTCATTATCTTCAGGTTTCATACTGTGGCTTATTTGCAACAAATTTGGTGGTTTGAAGTTGATGGAGAGGTGAAATTTCCTTTTGCTGCTGATACTTACACCCTTTTCTTTAGGCTCCACCTGGGACGATTTTCCAAAAGGCTTGGGCTGCGTGTGTGCAATTATGAACACACGCATGGTTGGGATATAAAACCAGTAAGATTTGAGTTTTCAACTTCGGATGATCAGCAGGCATCATTTGAGTGCTTTTTGGATGAAACTGAGGGTGATAATGCATATAGTAACCATAAGCGTGGAAACTGGGTTGATTACAAGGTAGGCGAGTTTATTGTCAGCGGATCAGAACGGATAACAGAAGTTAGATTCTCTATGAAACAGATTGATTGCACACATTCCAAAGGTGGGCTTTGTGTAGATTCTGTATTTATTATACCTAGTGATTTGAAAGCGCGGAAGCCAAGAGGCGTTTTGAAGTAGCCACAAGCAGAGTAGGGAGTTTTGTTTTATAGTCTGGTCAGACATCCAGAATACTCTGTTTGAATCCACCATACAGCATATACTTCTGAGGAAAATTAAGAATGAGGATTGAGGAGGATGTCATCTTTTGCGGGGTTTTTTGGCAGTTGGTATATCTCCTCTTTGTTCATGTAACAAATATTTCTGTTTTTTTAGTTGTTTCTATGGTCTATACATATGTCAGATAAAAAAAAAGGAAAAAAAAAGTGATTCCTATGTAATTGCTGTCATCATCTTGCTTGCTCCAGTTGCCCTCTATGTAATTCCTTTTGTAACTTGGTTGTGGTATAAGAATAGAATTTTAGTCGGTCATTTTTCTGCCTCACAATTTTGGAAACACGATTATGATACGGCAATTTTATGCTTAAGCCTATGCTTTTTATGGTAAAAAAAAGAAGGCCTTTGCTCGCCTTCAAGAGTGAATTCGCTTCACCATTGTACTCCTCCTCCTGTGAATTCTCAGTGTTTGCTATAAATATGTATTTAACGGTGTTGCGGAAGAAATCGAAGCCAAGTGGCTAATAAATAGGAATAGGATATAGCAGCCTATGGGGCGTTTGCGTATAGTCACATGTTTGCTCCGCAGACTTTTGCTCCGTTCATAGCATGTTGTAGTTATTTGATTTCACAAATTCCACCCTCAAGTTGTAAAACTGATGTATTGATGGGTTATATGAGATGTTTGTCTTGTTTACTCTACATTCACTGTGTCCGACATATTCCCGTATTTTAGGATTTCGAATTTATACTCGTCTCCTCGTATTCTCGTATTCTCTCAGCTCATTTATTGAATGTCAGACACACTCAAATTGTGGGACACCATAACTATTTCTAAACACGTCTGTAACTGTGTTTCGAGTTTCAACTTTAAAGCCTTCCCTCACGGTTTCACACCCCACAAAGTTAATAGTATGTAAAAGTAATAGAGATTCTCCAGACGGAAGACAAACTTCCAACCACACTAATTCAATTTCATTTTGTTCAAAAAGCAAAGCCAGATCCCAATTTCATGCGCTGATAAGGAGACAGGAGCAGAGGTGAAAGTGAGAGCATATCGGCTTTAATTTCATGCCTGCTACACTGATGCCTCTTTGTAATTAACTCAGGAGAAATAATAGAAATTACCTGTAACTTCCCTTAGCTTTTTCCCTTCCTTCTCATGCCATCACTTCACTGTTTTTCCCTCATACGGTCTCTGCATTGAAATTTGAATTAGAAAGAAGACTCTCAAATCTCTCACAACACTCTTAGCTATTAGTGGTCCATTTCAACCAAGTCTTTATGGCCCCCTATAAATTCTGGGGTCGGAACAGAAGCAAGATATAGGGAAGTGAAGCCAAATATGGATATTGGAGCATAAGACCTTCTGTTCCTCAAGCCAAGTCTTCCTTTGGCTTCCTCTATAACTTTAAATGCAGTCCATATCCATTAGGTAAAGCACCAGTCTCTTCCTTCTAAAGCATTCCCCTTTATGTTCATTACTAGTCCTACTTCTTTTCTGCCTGTCACAAAATATAAAATCTTCTTGCGTAACTTTTGGAAGCCACATGTATTATGTCTATTGCATATTCAGGAATGGAAGTGAAACATTCAGCGATGCCGGGGAGTGAGAGACGAAGGGTTGGCTACGGGAATGGATAAAGAACAGAAGAAGAAGAAGAGATTAACAAGCAAGCAGGTTGAGTCACTGGAGAAGAGTTTCGAGAAGGAGAAAAAATTGGACGCACAGAGGAAGATGAAGCCTTCGAAGGAGGAAGGGTTGCAGCCTCGGCAAGGGGCATTTGGTTCCAGAATAGGAGGGCAAGGTGGAAGTATGGTGCTCTCAAACAGGATTTTGATGCCATGCATGAATGGCGTACATCTACTTCATTATTTTTCTTGTCTATAAACAAAATGTTCATTTTTAACCTCGATTGTGGGTTTTCTATGCAGGTCATGATATTAAAAGCCATGCCGAGAAAGCAAGAATCTAGTACGCAGGCATCATCTGCAGATTATCTACAAATCTGGGGAAGAAATTGGAGTTATTTCACGCTTTAATATTCCAAATCTTTGAGAGAGGACGAACCCGTCTTAGTTATGAGTTTTAGCATAGGATTAAGTGAGAGGGGATAACTCTTAGGATCTTAATTAAGTGGGTTTTGGCATGGGCACGATATGTGTGTGTGACTTGTTGTTATGACAATGAGACAGCTAAGAGGGCATATTGCAGAGGTAGTTTTCAGTGGAATATGTGTATTGATTCTTGTTTTTCTGTGTGTCTTATAATTTATAAATGATGACCTATATAACGTATAAGGACAAATCCACAACCTTCTCGTCCCCCATTCTTCACTATGGCGAATTAATGTTGTTGTGTTCATAAGATCGCTCCCTAATCCCTTCTTTAAAATTGTGCGCCGTACGCTAAGTCATCGACCACCTCCCTAAAAATAAATGGCGTTACAGCTCTGTCAGTTTTTAATTAATTTAATGTCACAGAAAAAATAGGTTGAGGGAAAATTGTTTGAAACACAAGCCTACAAATTACTTTCCCCTTTTCCTTTTATCAGTTTATGTATCTTTCCGAACTTTGGATCAGAGCTGGTAGTGGGTCTGGGCCAATTGACAACCGGATTGGGCTTGGGCTTGTGGGTCATCTTACGGGGAAGAATTGGGCTGTATGGGAGAATGGGGAAGTCCACAGCCCAAGTCACCCATAGGAGACATTAGTCATGTTCAATTCGCCTCTTTAACCAACGGGGTTGGTCCGAGTAGTAAGTGGCTCAGTATCGCTTAAGCGAAGTCTCGAGTTCGAGCCTTGGCGAATACAAAAAATCCTCGTTGAGAGACTCACCCACCATAGCCAGGTGCGCGACGCGGGTCGGATCCGGATGTAGTCGGGGCAAAGTTCCAGTGAATCGGGTGGGCAACAAAAAAAAATCGCCTCTTTAAGACCAACAGGGGTTGGTCCGAGTGGTAAGCTGCTCGGTATCGCTTAAACGAGGTCTCGAGTTCAAGCATTGGCGTACGCGGAAAGTTCCCGTTGGGAGACTTACCTACCATAACCAGGTGCGCGACGCGGGTCGGATCTGGATGTAGTTAGGGCAAAGCTCTGGTGAACCGGGTGGGCAACCAAAACAAAATAAAATTTGCCTCTTTAAGCTAGGAGTCTTTAGTCGTTAGTTGTTAGTATGTGGATTCAGCTAGTAAAGAGATAAAATATATGACCATTTAGAGCATATTCGATCTCTGAGGAATATCACTTTATTGTGATTCCAGTTGCGACACTTGAGGAGATATCCTAACTCTTGGGCATCTCGCCCCGTCTCATATTAGTATTATTTAGGAGGAAAAAAGATTTTATCATAGTAATAACGATGAAATTGGTATAAATGAGTTGTGTCCCATGTTATTTACTAGTAATCGAAGACACAGGTGACGTGGCAGAATAAATGTCTCTTATGGCCTTATGGGGTTGTCTTCTGCAGATTTGAGGTGCAGTTTCAGTATTCGGATGTTCCAAACAACACACACACACACACATATAATTGTTTTGGGGTGGTACAAACCAAAAAGATTCTGCAATCCCATGCACTCAGGCAAGGATTCAACGATTGGCCAATAAAATAAGATATATTTATAGTGCCCATTCGTTCTATTTAATATAGTAATATATTTAATTCATTAACAATTTTAAAATATTTATTCGTTTGTTTAAGAGACATGTATCCGACCCCTTGGTGGTGGTAATCTGTAAGTTAACAGATAATTAATAAAAAGAATCATGGGATGGTGGTTTAAGACTTATTTGAGAAACTCGTCCTTAACCTCTCAATTTCTGATGCCATAAGAAACCAAATAGAAATGCATATATACAATTCAGTGTTTGAATAACACGACGATCTAGTTTTAGCTGAGGGAAGAGAGTAATCTTACTCGTAAATTTCAATATTAGATTATTAGGTTTTTAACTGTTATTTTTATTAATAATTTATATGTTTTGGAGCCTTGCCTGCGTTCTGATCAAAAACAACATTCCAGATCTGAAATTCTGGATGCTGCCATTTGACCAATCGAAACAGGGACAAGCAAGCATGTGGTGGGCCCACACCTCTAAAATCAACAGAGCTTTTGCATTTCCTCCAGTCTAGCTAGGAGCGAGAAATTAATTAATTAAAAATATTAAGAGCCCTATCCTGAAAAGTCCTCCCTACTGTTCATTTAAATTATTGATAAGTACGATTTTGAGTTATAAAATACTGGTTCATTAAAAACTTCAATTAAATTATTCACTACTGACCCTCAGCATTAAAGTGTTCCACCAAGCAACAATCATTGAGGTTTGTTTAATTAAGGTCCTGATCTGAGTTTTGTTGTTTCTAATAATGTTATTAGACATTATTAATTATATAGCTCCTTTCTGTAAAATTCCCGTGCTATCTAAATATCATCACCGCTTACTAAGTGAAAACATCGATTACAAAATATATGTATTAATATAATTTATGCCATTCAATACATTTATTCATCGATCACTCCTTGATTCATCCAAAATATTTTTCACCTCTAAAAGTTGATATTTTTTTTATCTTAAATATAAGATATAATTTATAATATAAATTATGAGGTTATTCGTCTCACTTCACTTGCATGCGTGACTGCGTGTTTGATTTTGAAAAAATAAAATTTTAATAGAATAGAGAGATCTAGTTAAGGGACTTTGATTGCAATATTAAAATTTTATTTGATCTTGATTCCAAATGCTCCAACCACGATGGTAATCAATAACGTATTTTGAACGTGAGCTTTTCAAATAATTAACTAAATTGACAATTTTTTTAATTAATATAAATTCGTGACGCACAGTGAATTGAAAAATCCAGATTTTTAATCTTAGTTGGAATGAGTCGTTGGATTGAATCAAAAGGACCTGATTCCGATAATGAAGATTTATTTTAATTTAATTCATGCCTCTGCTAAGATGGTCCAGTGCGCATTTTGGATGTAAATTAGGGGTTGAATTGAATGTCGAAGTCAAGTTTGTTCAATCGTCCTTCCTCATTTTCTTAATCAATCCCAATGTAAGGTCAACAAAATAACCACGATAATAATAACCCATCCCGGGATCTGCAGAGTAAGCCTTTACATGGATAAATTCTCTAACCCAATTGCTTTACCCATTTTTTGCAATATCTTTTGGTCGTGTGTGATTGGTACAATGGAATGGAATAAAAGAAAAGAAATGAAAGTGACTTTAAATAAGAAAGGCCTTTTTATAGTGTTGCTGCACAAGGACTAACATATTCTGAAGCTGGAAACAGAATACATTAAATGGGGGAAGGGGTTAGCGAGTAGCTAACAGTCAACCGCCAAACTAAATCTGCACAGACAAGGGGCCATCTTAGCCTTTATTACTTGGATACGATCAAGTTGGTCAATTAGGCAGTGACCAACATCAATCTCATCTGACGCTCAATCTGCAAACTACAATTTTCACACAAAGGGAAGGCTTATTGCTTAGAGACAATATATCATGGTCAATTAGGAATTGACCAACAAACAATCCTAAGCTAACACTCATTTTCACACAAGACAAGGGCCAATGTGGCCCCTACTACATTACATGCATATAACCAAGGATCTTCCATGATGGTCAGCTAGATGTTGACCAACATTCGCCAACGCTCTTATCCTTCCATAGTCTTCACTATACCACTCTTCATTGACTGCTACAGAACCCTAAAAATCCCATAAATTCATGGTTGTGTATCATCCGGATGCTCCTCTCAGTGCCAACCACGCCTGAAATAAACGCAGCCTACAATTCAGTATACGTTATTGAGATATACATTTCAGAAATATATGAACGAGAGGTTGGTTGGTTTGCAGTACCCATGGTGACAGCGCTGGCAAAAATGACGCCTGAGAGAATGAATATAATAATGGATGCCCGCCTAAGAATTGCTATCAATTTTCTCACAACGAATTGTCCCCAGAAGCCAGCCAAAACAGACACTGATATCAGGTATAACGCTGCCAAACATGTAAACAGGCAATAAGGCTAGAGAACATAGATATCTATATATATGCACGTATCTCAAAAGTTAATCTGATCTCTGAGAGCTAAACTCTCCACAGTATAATTCTAACTCTTACATTAGAATTTGAAAAAAAAAAAAACATTTTCATACATCAGGATGTGCAATTAGTAACAGCTGTGAGGTTAGGCATCAAACTTTAACCCATTTTCATTCCCAAGGCAAGCAAAGTTGAGAATAAAATGTAAATTACCGTATGGAATGGGGAACCTCTTGAGAAGGTAGAATTCCACCACCGACAAAGATGAAGAGAACATCATGACAAATGTTGCTGTTGCACTGGCAACCTGCAATATAGATACAAATATAACCCTGAGTTGATAATTTAATAGCTTGAAAACAGACTGAAGGACGACATGTGAACGGCCTCTACGTACCTGGGGGATGACGCCAATCTCGAGAAGAAGAGGACCCAAAATGAAGCCACCTCCAGAACCAAGAAGGCCTCCAACCGTCCCCCCTAAGATGCCACACAGGGCGCAAAAAGCAAGGTGAAGAGCTGTCCATTCTATTGAAGCCTGACACATGGATTCCGGGTTGCCTGTGCTTAACCTCTGATTGTAATCCTTGTACAGCTTCACTGCTTCATACCCAAACACCACAAGGGCAATGGGAAACTGAGGTATCAAGAGAAAAATAAGTTATTGATGATTTTGGGCCCCATGCCCCACAACCCAATAAGCCAATTAACTCATGTGAGCTGTGAATGTAACCTGTAGGCAGAAAAGCACCCAATACCATACACTGCATGCCTTCACTTCATTCTGCATAGCGGACCCACACCAAAAAAAAAATATGTAAGTTATAGCACAAATACAAACTTGAATAGTGTATGTGAAAATAAGAGAGAGGCTTGCCTTGATGACTTGAAGTAGTAGGAAAGAAACCCACACAATCATTAGCACCAAAATCCTTTTCCACCTAAGGTTGAAGCAAAGAATTTGCTGATAAGCAAACAATGAGTCAAATTAGTGATAAGTTAATCCCTCCTATAAATTAAGAAACAAAATAAATGTAGAAGAGTGCACTGGGCAATTACATACCATAGGTGATTTCTCTTCTTTAGGTACCAACGGTTCATATTCCGTGTCGACTAGAACTGCATGGATTTCAAGAGATCCCGTCACTATCACTTTAAGATCAGATAAAAATATTAAGGCACACAAGACAAACTGCCGCATACATGAGCCGGACACCGTACAAAACAGTAATTATGCGCTAATAACGATAGCACTTTTTTCATTTTACTTTTACTTCAATGATTGATTCGGTGAGACACTATTTTGGGGGCTTTAGAGTAGATACATTAAGCGAATCCGAAAACGAATCCTAGTCCAGCTGTAAGTTGAAATACGGCTGTCTTACGTTCTCCACTAGAATTCACCATAGTCGCTTGTTGCTCGGCAATTTCTTTCTGCAGTGAAAAGGAAAAAAAAATCCAGTGAAACGTGGATGAGTTGCCATCATACAAGCTTCTGTTTTTTTTTTTTATTAAAAAAAAGAAGAAGAAGAACTGGCCTTCTTTAATAAAAATTAGGAAGAAAAAAAAACTAACCTTCAGAATAGTCTCTTCCTTCCACATCTCGATTCCCTTAAAGAAAGATCTGGATGAAGTTCCTGCAGCCACATTTAAAAAAAGAAAAGAAAAGAGAATACTGGGTAAGTAGAGATTTTGAGGCTAAAAACTAAAACGCAGTCCAATTCAAAGCACATGAGCTGTCCAAGTAAGAACAAAATCGGCCAGACCTATGAAGAGGATAATGATGAGAACAGTGATAAGCCAATAAGGGAAGACCACGCTGAGGGAGACGCCTACAGTGATTCCAAGCATAAGCATGGGCTGGAACAGAAGGGCTAGATCATAGTCTAATATGGGAACTTCTTTCGTCGGATGCTGCACTCTCAGATTATACCAAACTGATGACGCCGATGCCCCCATTATCATACCTGCAGCCAAACCAACGGCAAAATTATCTTGAGAGGGTTAAAATCAGGCTAAGTAAGTACGAAGTCCCGGATTTCGTTTGTCCGCCGTTTGTAGAGTAACTAGCATGTCTGCCGGAAATTACATTTGGAGAGAGCAGCCGCAGATTTGGTATCAAATCCAAGAAGCAAAGTGAGCATGGGGACGAAAATGCCTCCCCCGCCCACGCCGCCTACCGTTCCACATGCCGACCCTAGGAATCCAATCAACGTCGCCAGCGCAAGGCGCCAACTCGCCTTCAATTCCTGCACCCACAGGAACGAATTAATTAACGCTATCGCGTGTGTAGTCTTGGAGTTTAATATAAACAGAGTAATTATGTAGCTATTATAATGAGAGAAAGCGAGACATACGGGCCAAACTTTCTCGTTTTCGGATCCGTAAGCATGGGATTGAACGGGAGTGGAATTATAGGAGGAAAGAGAGAAGGGAGAAGGGAAATATGGTGGATGGATGAGGATAAACGCAGAGAGGATAGCAGCAGAGAAGGCAGAAAGAAGGTAGAAGACGAATCTTCTGGTGGCGATAGGCATGGCGAGGAGGGGATGTGGCGAGGAATGAATTTCGGAGAATATGGAGCAGATATCCACTCGGCCCAAATGCTATATTTAACGGCGACGAAGCTGCTTCCCTCACATGCATATCCCTCCCCCAATTCCCAAATCAGATGCCGCAACGTGTCGATATGTTGTTGGACAATTGTTAGCATCCAAATTATTTGAATATAAAATATATTTTTTATAACAATATAAGTATTTTTAATGTGGGGCCTAAAATCTTAAGAAGGTTTTGGTAGGGACAGTCTTTGGAGATTGCATCCTGCCTATGTCCGTCTACATTTTGCAAGTTTTGTTTTGGATTTTGAGTTTAGTCAGCTTTGGAGCCTGGAACATCCTCGTTAGTCCCTTTGTGTAAATTCGTTTCCCTCCTCTTTTTGTTTTGATCGAATGGGAGAGTTTCATTATATGAAAAACCAGATTACAAACACTAAAGTAAACTCCGACAAGCAGAGAAACAATAAAGCCTATAAACACCAAAAAAACTAACAAGACACAGGAATAAACGAAGCCAAACCATGTAAGTTGAGGGTGAGAATGCTAGCTTTCAAACTACCATGATCAAAAGAAGTAATAGAGGGTGGTTATCCAAAGACTGCCCTCCCATGCCGACCTTTCTTTGATGCCAATGCTGCACAGGCAGCTTTAACAACACCTCCTATGAAATAAAGGTGAAGAAATATCTAGAATTTAAGATCAAAACCTAGAGAAACGATGATCATGGTATAATTAAGCCAACATTCAGCACAAACAAAATTAACCCATAAAAAAAGGCAAAACCAAAACCAAGCCGACCCTCACAATAAAACTAAAATCTGAACACAAAACAACAAACTAGCAAGGGTAGCCAAGACTCTTGAGTCTTGATGCAGAACTAGAGAAGCCCCCACCCCTGGTAGCACCAAGAAATAACTCTCATGGTACCTGGGTGGCTGTAAGCCAGCCACCATACCACAGAGAAAAAGCCATAGGAGCACTGTCCATAGCAACGACCCCTCCTTGAGCAGCTTCCTTGCCAACCTTCAGATTCTTCAGAGTATCGAACCCACCCAACCTCTTAGCTTCTTTCAACAGATTCGAAACCTTAACCCCTTTCACCTTCGATTGCAAAGATGAAGTTCCATTGAGTCAGTGACGGAACTAAAAATTAAGGATTAGGGGGTCCAACTTCTAACATTTTTTTTTTGGATAAATAAACTTTTAACCACATTTGTTTTGGAAAAATTTAAGACAGGGACTAGCTAATTTATTACCAAAAATCCCAAAATAATCTAAAACTTCATTAAAATTTAAGGGCTGAATTAAAATTAATTTTATAATACTAAAATACATAAATACCCACCCACCAGTAAAACAAAAAAAAAATAAGGGTATTAATAAATAGATAAAAGCTTAAACAAAAATAATAAGAACATTAACAATATCCCTATTTGTCTTATTAATAGTTTTATTTATCTTATTATTTTTATTGTTGTTATTGTTAAAATCCCTATTCTTTTGTTAATTACCTTATTATTATTTTTTTATTATTCTTATTAATTTTTGTATTTTTCTTGTTAATGACCTTATCTTGCCAAATTTTTTTTATCGTTGTTGTTAAAGCATTGATTCTTCTCTTTTTCTCATTGGGGGTATTTGTATCTTTTTATCATCACAAAGTATAGTGATACAGGGAATTCCGACATACAGAACGGACCCCTCTGCCCCTCCCCTAGTTCCGCCGTGCATTGAGTCGAATTAGGGGTGTCCATAAGTAGGGCTGGGCAGGGCAGACTCCATGCCCGGTGCCCTGCCCAAAAAAAGCATGGGCTGCATTTTGCAGCCCGATGCCCGGCCCTGCCCGGTAAAAGCCCTAACTATTTTGGGCTAGGCATGGGTGGGCTGGGCATGCCCAAATTTTGATGTCATGCTCATGTTGTGAAAAAAATCTGCAATTATGAACTTATAAAATAATACCATATTCATATGTCTTTAAGACTTAAATAATATCCATAATTCACTAAGAATAAAACAACAAAAAGATAATAATTAAATTTTTGAAATCCATTGCATGTAAAAAAAAGTCTTGAAGTCTAAGTAATTTGTAATTGTAACTTTGTATCAATCTCCCTAATATTGACAAAGATTAAGTATCTGAAAAAAAAAATAAACAATTATAATTTATAATGTAATTATATGATTATTAGCAAAGTTAAAAAAAAGAAAAAAAGAAAAAATTAATATAGTTATAAATATTAAAAGATACAACTTACATACTTAACTACTCATATTTTTAAAATGAACTTCTAGTCACCAGTAACTATCATATTCTCCCTTTTAAGTGTAGCATTTAGGGAAAAAAGTAAAAAAAAATAAAAAAAGTGGTGCTCATGGGCAGGGCAGGGCAGGGCAACCCCCTGCCCGGTGCCCAGCCCGAAAAAAGTATGGGCTGAATTTTGTAACCCGATGCCCAGCCCTGCCCTATATTTATCGGGCTGGGCAGAGCTATTTTATTACGAGCTGGGCTAGGCATATCGGGCCATGGACATTATGCACAGCCCTAAGTCGAATAGCGTGAGGAGTCTTCAGAACCTTGGTCCCAATCATCTTCGACATTATGGCCATTGGCTTCGAATCCTCGTACTCCTTCGTATTCTCAGTCTCAATCATCACCGTGTTTCCAAATGTCGAGCCGCTGAGTCGAAACTCATGGAGAGCCTCGCTACACTCCTGAATCGCCGTCACCACACCTTGTTTCAGATCTTCGAAAATCCAGCCCCAATCACGAATTTAACCCTCGCTGATCAGCATCCTCTCCTCACCATATGAAATCCCAAGCGAGAACCAACGAAACCTCCTCGCCGCCATCACGAACCCCCTCACCGTGGAGAGACCCAGAAGAAGACGCCGCTTCCACAGAAACCCTAGGAGAGACCCTAGACCTATCACGAATGTACGTCTTCTTTGCTTAAATTCGTCTCCCTCTTGATTCTTAGTATCAGGAACAAATTAATACGGACATAGACGATGATTTAGGAAGTTATTCGCTTTCTCAAATCCACTTCTTCGCTTTGGAGAAATGTTATGTTCCTGAATCCTGCCTGGACTTTGGATGGACCGAACAATATTGATATGTCAAAGGTACGAATAAATCATAAATAAGACGACTTACTTCAAACTCTTCGAGAGTTCAATCTAGTTCACTTCAAATACGCAGGAAGTGTTATCCGAGTGCATCGATAGCAGGGCCAAAAAGGACCCTTCGTTATTTCAATGAGAAAAAGTTTACGAGAAAGTGGATGATTTGATGGGACATCATTTTAAGGTTGGTTGGTGGAATTCCTGTTTATTGTCAAAAGGGGGACCATAAATCATATATAGCTGCCAGATTCCGGCTAAGTTCAACTTTAACTTTTAGAAAATACTATTATTTAAAATATATTCAATTTTTATAAAATATTATTTTATTATAATTTTGATCACAGATATCCTAACTTTTAGATATTTAAGTTTATACTTAAAAGTAATAGACAATTTGTCTTATCTGATATTAATATCGCTTAGAAGGAAGAAAGATTTTGCCTTACTCTTAGATCATGAGTGAACTCAATCTTTTTTTTTAAAATTTATTTATAAAAAAAAACATGCATGTGAGCTTCGTCCTGATCACCTTATTTAAAAAATAAAGACAAAAAACTGTTGCTATCTCTACCAAACAACCCCAATTTGTGTCAATCGCCGATAAGTTGAACTGTGATTTTTCATTCATCTGTGGTATTGTTGTATCAAGAGCTTTCTTGCACCATAAATTATTGCATCTGGCACTATAACGCCAACAATGATTTGGACAAATAAAAATTAATTTAGTGGACTTTATCCGTCCCCATCAACCTAGTTCCTATCCAAGTCAAATTAAAAGTGAAAACATGGTCAATATATTAGTTGATAAATGAAACAGAAACCAAACATGATTTGATCGCATTCCTTGCTTATCTTTCTGACTTTCTCATCCCGAAGGGTTAAATTAGAAGGGAAAATTTTAACAGACGTAATAGTAAAAATAAAAAATAAATTGGGCCATGGCGGTAATATAAATAGACACCAACCCGCATCTAGGCTGTGGATCCTGGGTCTTTTCCTAGAAGGCTGAGAATCTTCCGTATGGGCCCGCTAGGACTCTGAACGTACAAGTTTTAAAATTTAGAGTGAGTTGGCGGATTCTCATGCCTATTTGGGTCACAAATTAACATCTCCTTTATGTTTTTTTCAGAAGCAACAACTCTTTAATTATACTAATAGGAGTTAGTCTGAGTGTTAAGCAATTCGATATCATTTAAGCGAGATATTGAGTTTGAGTCTTGGCATATGTAAAAAATTCCCGTTAGAAGATTCACCTACCATAACTAGGTACGCGATGTGGGTCAAATCCGGATATAGTAGGGGTAAAATTCCGATGAATCGGGGCAACTAAAAAAACAACTCTTTAATTATGTAAGTTAAAATATTGGTTAATATTAATTAAACGTAATGAGAAATTCTTATGTGCACAGAGTGCACCATGTTATCCGTGCACTACCCAATAAAATTTTAACACTTCGCTCTCATTAAATCCTAGGTGGTATCTACCTCTCCCCTCATTTATGTCCTCTACTCTCTCTCCTCCCACGGATTCCGACAAAATAAATTTCTCAAACTCAGACTCCCTCTCCCCACCATTCTTCCGTCTCTTCAACTATTCTTCTTCCTTACCCCATTTAAATCTTTCAGTTTTTGAGAAACTTTCTCACTCTCCCTCCCTCCTATTCTTCTCCTAGAGATCTGATCAGTTCCAAGAATATAAGAAAACCCAACAAGTGAAGATAAGCAATCGTTATTGTTCTTGGGCGCAGGAATATTATTGCCATGAATAATGGACGATGATTCAAAGGGGAAATTATGATGCTCATGGACATTACTGTTAGGGACATTATATTTAGTACTCGTGGTTGATGAATCAGGTTGTTGGTATTCGATGGAGAAGACGGTGGAGGTACAAGGTTGAAGATTCATAAGGTTCATGAACGAGTCTAAAGTGGATTAATTGTTAGTGGCATAGGAAGAAACATAAAGAGAAAGAGAGGGCCGTCTATGAGAAGAGAAAAGATTGTGAGTTTGAGGGTCAAAGCCCTGAGAAATGAGTTTCTTCTTAATGCATGAGTTCCAGAAACTCTTCGCCTTGTTGTCTGTTCTTCCCAGTAAATGATGTAAATGGAGCAAGGGGAGAGAGAGAGAGAGAGAGAAACTTTGAGTTTGGATGCGGATCCTCTCACAAGCGCAAATTGTCAGCGTCCCGATCTCCTCCGTCCAGAGTAATTGAACATATCACTATGAACCACTTCATTGCATTATTAAAATTAAAAATAAGTCTGAACTATCTTTCAACAATTTTTTAAATATGTTTTGTGTATTTTACTGAAGGATTTATTAGGTACAAATTAATTTAAATCAAGTCGAGCAGTGTTACAAAAATCTACTTCCAAATATTTATAATTTCTTAAACCTATTTACTTTAATAAAAAAATTTATTGATGGTAAAGTTTTGCTACTTCTTGCGATTGTGCCAACTCAATTTAGATTAATTTGAACCCAGATGATCATACTCAACTTAATCTAAATTATTACGAGTATAGATAAATTCTTCATATAAAGTGTAGTACGTCTAAAAAATATATAAATATTTAGTTGTATAATTTTGTGATATTATCCACTTGATTCATATTAGCTTAGACCCCTATTAAATTCTTCAATTAAAGTGAGTTAGATCTAAAAAATTATATAAAAACATTTAAAAACTGTTTAAAAGTAGTTTAAGATTTATTTTTAACTTTTAATTTTAATAATATGATAAAGTGGCCTATTGTGATATGTTAAATTAATCTAGAAGGATGAGATTTTGGGGGACACTGAGAACGTGCGCTTATGAGAGGACCAGCGTCCCTTTGAGTTTGAGAAATTGATTTTGGCGGATTTCCGCGGGGTTAGAGGGTAAATGACATAAATGAGGGGAGGGAAGAGATAATACCAAGGATTTAATGAGAGTAAGGTGTTATGATTTCATTGGGTAGTGCAGAGATGCCGCAGTGCCCACAAGAATTTCTCTCTGTGGGAAAAAAGATTAAACAAACGTATAATTAAGTAGGGTAAAGATAAAAAAAACACATTAAATTTATAGACAGTTTATATATAGAATTATCATTATAATTAAAAGAATATTACTTATAAAAATGACAAGATATATTAACCTGTTGATATTTACTCAATCAATCGGCTTGTGAAAATAACAGCTAAGATATATGAGATTAATATATTTTCTTTTTGTAATTGTGAAGATCATATAAAGGAAAGATTTCAATCGCAGGTTTCTGCGAGTCTTTTACAAACAAATTTCTATCATTATAAATAACATCAGACGTGTTATTTAAGTTATTAAGTAATTGGAATTTCTTTCATGTAAGAGAAGATATAGAATTATCATTATAATTAAAAGAATATTACTTATAAAAATGACAAGATATATTAACCTGTTGATATTTACTCAATCAATCGGCTTGTGAAAATAACAGCTAAGATATATGAGATTAATATATTTTCTTTTTGTAATTGTGAAGATCATATAAAGGAAAGATTTCAATCGCAGGTTTCTGCGAGTCTTTTACAAACAAATTTCTATCATTATAAATAACATCAGACGTGTTATTTAAGTTATTAAGTAATTGGAATTTCTTTCATGTAAGAGAAGATAAGGTAATAGCCAGTTTCGCCTTAGAAAACATTTTGACTATTTTATCTTTTTAATAAAAAATAATTATTATTTTATATAAATGTTTATAAAACTAGTCTTTTATTTTACTAAAACAGCGCCTATAATCTCGAGAACCACGATATTTATATTATTTAATCACCCTGACTCCTATTATTTTCTTACTGCTTCATGCCAAATCGTTGGCTAAAAATATATTCTTTACCCACCCACCAGACATATTTTTATTCTTTTTTTTATATATATATAACTCTATTGTCCAATAAAAGATAACCATATATATATAACATGAATACCCTCATAACATTTAAAAAAAAAATCAGAACAGAAGCCAGCAACACACAATAGACCATCTCAACCACCAAAGGTGACCGGAAAACACCGTCATCAATAGGGGGCAAGCAACTAGACAGTAGTATATTACCGAGTTGGACAATAGAGTAATTAAGGAAAAAGTTTCACGTGACAATATACACTATACAGTAATAAACAAGTTGTATGAATGGACATCTTATATAAAACTAGTGCTAAATGTCTATACTAATAATTTCGCTATAAAACTAATTTTCCTAAAAAAAATGATAAATGAAATCTAAGTCTTACTTCCGCCTACCAATCAATCCCGTATTATATATTAGATCCCATTAAATTGGCAATTGACTTATTTGGTTTCTGTGGTGTCAGTATATTCACCACGTGGAGACGTATGGCTGTGAACTACGGCATTACCCCTTAAGGATGCCAATTCCTATTTGGAATTCTCTGCTGAGTCATCATCAAATCATCACGCTATGGTCCTTCCTGGATCTTTTACTTTTCAAAGCAAAAATGCTTTTCCCCCTCTTCTAAGTTCCATAGACCATACGCATGGAATATCGAGGATGAGCAAAAACTTAATACCATTTTTCACATGATTAAGTTTGAACCATCCTTTTTAATTAGTAACTGCATGATATAATTTATATCATACTGAATACATATTTAATTTCTAATTAAATTATATGTTCATTATACCTTTTTGATAAAAATTAGATGACGAATACCACAAAATAACATGGAAATGGGCAAGAGTCCAGGTCCAAATATGAAATATCCAGCAAGACGTAGAAACGAGAATGACTAGGCTGAAAGTGGGAAGATTGTCATTTTGGGTGTGGACTCAACAAGGCCCATGCAAAGCCCCTCAAGACCACACGCTATTTTTGTCCTACATCATCATCCCCAGTCATTTATACTTGATTAATTAATGGCTCTTGTTTTCTTGGGCTCTCCTTCGTCTTTTGTGCCTCCTACTCAGGAGGAAGATGATTTGCTGGTACGAAGCTCTAAGAAGGTTAAAAATAATGGGACCAAGACCAGTGGTGAGAATATTCTTCAAGGTTATTAGCCAAAACTAGGCTCCAAAGGTTCTGAATATGCTAATGGTGGGCCTACATTTGTAGAGAAGCTTAAAGGAATTGATAGATACAGTGAGCATTCAGAGGATGACATGGGAGGAGACAAAGATATGGTATCTGAGGATAGCATTACAGAATCACTTAAACAGAGTCATCTGGTCAATGATGAACCCCTATTCAAAACCATTGAATATCTCACAAGAAACTTTCCTACCTTCTCTTTTTTAGGAAAGATGAACGCAAAAACTTTACTGAGCATGGCACAAAGTAGTGATTGTCAAGTTACTTGATAGAGATATCGAATATAAAAGCTCTGCAATCTAGGCTACAATCTATGTGGGCAAAAAAAAGTCTAATAAGCTCGATCAATATTGGTTTATGACTTTTAAGCGATTAAGACTTTTAAGTGATTAAGATGTCAAATAGAGAAGACTACTTCAATGTGTTAATAGGGGATCTATAGATGATCTACGACTATTATTTGACTGCGAGATCTTAAAAACCTAAGTTTAGGTTTGAGAAAACAACTATTACTAATGTTACGGTATGGATTAGAATGCCAAGAGTATCTCTATAATATTATAAAGAAGAGGCTCTCACTATTATTGTAAATCGAATTGGAGAAACAGTGAAAGTAGACATGAATACTTCTTGTCAATTAAGGGGTCATTAAGGAGTTCGGGACGGATAATATTAGCAATTGGGGACTAATTTGAGGGGTTTCAATTTGGAGTTCATGAAAGTGGAGGAATCAAATAACATTTGATAAGGACTTCTTGGATCTTTACTAGGTTAGATAGCTCTGTGCAAATTGAAGATGAGCATCTAACTAATGATTTAATCTCATCAACTTCGTCTAATTGGCAATCTCCCCCTTGGGAATGGATTGAATTAAATATTGATGGAGTTCTTATAGCATCTCACAGTAAAGTGGGGTGTGGTAGAATTATTCGAGATTATTCAATAAGTTGGGTTGCTAGATTTACAAGTAAACTGGACTATTGTAACGTGATTAAAGTAGAATAGTATGATGTTTATAAAGGACTAAAATAAAATGCTAAGAATGTCATTGATATGTTGTCGAATCTGAGCATAAATATAACTTGTTAGTTTTATAGATACAGATCATTCTAAAACTATAATAGAAACTGAAACTCCGATATATCTTTAGAGATCAAAATAAATTTACGAATATTCTAACAAAATATTGTTTGACTATTACGTCAATATTATATTATTGTCACATTTTGTTATTAATAAGTGCTTGTGATATAATTCTTTTATAGATTAATTTATTTGTTTAGGGAATTTAACTTTTCGTTATAAAATATATATATATATAATTGATTAATTATGGTCAACAGCTAAGAACACTATGGACTACTCTTTTTTTTTTTTTGTTGCCCACCCGGTTCATCGGAGCTTTGCCCCGACTACATCCGGATTCGACCAGCGTCGCGCACCTGGCTATGGTGGGTGAGTCTCCCAACGGAAATTTTCTGCGTACGCCAAGGCTCGAACTCGAGACCTCGCTTAAGCGATATCGAGTCGCTTACCACTCAGACCAACCCGCGTTGGTAACACTATGGACTACTCGTTCAAACTCTAAAAAGAACACCCTCACAGGCCCGTTACAGATTCAAACGCTTTGATAGGAGGATACAGTTCTACTGTACATAGCAAACGACCACCCACAAGGCATGTTTTCTTTTTTATTTCAAAAAACCAAAAGCTCTATGTATCATCAACGAACACAATAGCCACCGAAAAAAGGGAACAACATTTGGGACAATCCTCGATCACATTTTCTCGCGGCGGTCGGAGCGGCTGACGCCTTCATCAACCACGCTTCCCGCGTCGTTGAAGGTTTGACCCGCCATCTGATCCGATGCTTTAAGCGTCGCCGCCACCTCTCCTGCCGGGATCTCTCTCACATCTATCACCACCTTCTGTCCCTTCACTCCTCTCTCCCTGTAATTTCCATCCATTAATCTAATTCTACTATCGAATCAACATATCAAACCATAACGATTCTTACCGATCGTCCTCAAGCTTGGATTGATTGGCTTTTCGGTTTGCTTCGTCTCTATACTCTTTTCCTTGCAGCTTTAGCTCTTCCATTTTCCGCCTTGCTTCCTCCTCTGTCCCACTCCATTTTTCCTGCTTGCCGATGCTTGCGTCATTTCATGCAACAAGAATCAAATGACATACAATGAATGCCCATTAACATAAAACATTATTATTTCAGACCTTGGTGGTCTTCTCTCTTGTCTCTGCAGCTTTCTGTCCTGTTGCTTCCGTGGCTTCTGCAGCCTTATCCTTAGCCGATTCAGTCGCCTCTGCGGTCTTCTGCTTGGTGGCCTCCTTGATTTCCGCCGCCTTGTTCATGGCTGCTTGTGTCTTCTGCTTGGTGGCCTCCGCCGTCTCATTAGCCATATTCTTAGACGACTGCGCCGCCTCTGAAGCCTTCTGCTTGGTGGCCTCCGCCGTCTCACTAGCCATATTCTTAGCCGACTGCGCCGCCTCTGAAGCCTTCTGCTTGGTGGCCTCAGTCGTCTCCGCAGCCTTATTCTTGGCGGACTCCGCCGTCACCGAAGCCATCTGCTTAGCTTCATCTTTCTTTCCGGTCAAGTAACCCATAGCCCTTCTAGCGGCATCCGTGGCAGAGTCCTTCAATTCCCCAAGCTTCCCTACGGTAGTGTCCTTCCCTTCTTTAGCTTTCTCAGCCGTATAGTCTCTGTACTCCCCTGCCTTCTCCATAGTAGCATCCTTCCCTTCTTTCGCTTTCTCTGCTGCGTAGTCCCTGTACTCCCCTGCCTTATGCATCGTGCTGTCCTTAGCTTCCTTTGCCTTCTGAGTCGCATAGTTTGTGTACTCCCCAGCTTTCTGCATTGTCGCGTCCTTAGCTTCGTTTGCTTTATCTGCAGCATACCCTGCTCTTTCATTGGTTGCATCCTTAGTTTCCTTGGCCTTCTGAGTTGCGTATTCCGTTGTCTCCTTTGCCTTCTCGGCAGTGTGATCTTTGTACTCCTTGGCCTTCCCTGTCGCCGCATCATAAACCCCACGGGACTTGTCGGCTGCTATGTCTCTCACTTCTCCTCCGTTATCGGCAACCTCGTGGCTCTTTCCGACAACAGCTTCCTTTGCGTGTTCGTATGTATCCTGCACTGCTCTTAACATAGACCCTATAACACTAGGCTTCTGCTGCCCTACTTCTTCGCGCCTTTCTCTATTGGTATCTTCAAGATCCTTCGCAGCTAACTTGGAGGCTGCCTCCGCACGTCCCTCCTTGAATCGCCTTTCTGAACTCTTAGTAATCCCTTCGTTGCGCTCTCTTTCTCTGTTCACGTCTCCGACGTCTTTAGAGGCAAGCTTCGCCGCTGCCTCAGCTCGTTCATACTCGAATTGTCTTGACGCCATTGTTCTCCTACCTCACTTCCTCACTCGATCACTGCAATTACAAAAAAACAGAGAGCAAGAAACGATGTTGATTTTTCACGGTGCTGATATATAGGAGAGGGAGCAGCTTCAGGTGTAATATATAATGTGCGAACTGTTGAGTGGGTTGTGACACGCGTAATGAACTGAAACTATAAGTGCCACGTGCTGGATGTTTGGGGAGGGACACTTGGCAGCCATGCTCGACGATGGTGTGACCCCTTCCTAAGAGATGCTTCTGGCTTGAGACGGGCATCAAGTTAAGATATTGTCTAATTTGGGAGGACGGTGGACTTCTGACAAAGGGCCAGTGTATGGCCCACGCGTGCAGTGACGTGGCATCTTTGGGTATGGGACAAGTCAAAGCGGCTGAGTTGATCATTGCATCGTTTTGGTTGAGGGATCCTCTCTGGGGAAATTTCTTTTCTTTTGGATAAGTTTAATTTTTCGCCAAGTGCTGTAAGTTTAAATGCCAGCTACTCCAGAGAAGATCATTCAATTCAGGAAGCGATTATACCTCCTACTTATTTGCTATCTTCTACATTTTGTACACTAATGGCAAGTGGAACCAAATGGAAGAGTTTATGGAAACGATGTTTAGTACATGTTAATAAATTAAATATTTGTAAATAGTGTGTCTGAAATGATGAAAGTATAAAAGCAATAGACAAATTAAATATGAAAAGAGTAAATACCGTTGACCCATGATTTTTTTTATGTCAAAATCACCCATGAGTTAAGGATTGTAGAAAATAATTACGAAGCAAAAAAAAAATTATTAATTATTGTAGCATCAAAATATGCACTAGCTTTATATTCTTACCATTGAAATTAAAAACAAAATCATGGCCTGTGTTTAATAATGGCATAGTAGATTATATAATTATCTATTACATTTTTAAAAATTTTAACTGACAATAATGTGATGAGCATATAACAAAATGCAGTCCAGTTTATTTAATGAGAGCACTTGGAAACGGGGGAAACCAAGAGGAAAAGAGACACAAGGAAGAAGCGTGGCGTATTTACATCAGCAAGAATCTGGTCAGCTTGGGGGCGATTCCGACCATTTATCAAAAATTTCATTTTTGTTCTCCTTTCCTTGGTGAAGGGGAGAGGGAAAGAAGTGCTACGGACCAAATAGGTTAATTACTTAAAAGATTCGCATGTTCAATTTTTGTCCATAACAGAGGCTTTCATAATTCATACCCAATATATGTTACTTAAGATTTATTTAGCTATTATATACTTTCACTGTCATCCTTTCGACACTCGCTTTTATGATTTCCCACCTTAAATACTCGTAACAGCACACATATATTCACCCCATCTCCCTGATGTTTTTCACACGAGAAAAATTTGACTTTTAATCATCACAACCTTGGCTCTTAACGACTCATAACAAAAATCATATTAATTCAGCCTAGGAGGCACATCGGCATCCAATAAAGAAGCGGAAATGCTAATTTTTCCCACCCAATTTTATACAAGACACTGAAAAATCCGAATCTGAAACTCTCCAAACTTGAGAATCAATGATCATCGTGAATTTTGATATTCAACCTTCGAAGCCAAACGGAATGAAGGATCATATGGAACACATCGAATCGCTTAGGAGGATAATGAACCTCAAAATGTCTCCTAATTTGTGCCACCCTTCTCTTCTTCCTTATATACTGCCTCGTCGAAATGTTCATCAGTATGCTCTTCAAATTTGGTATGTCCTTCACAGAAACCTCCACCGAGAACGATTTCCAATTCAAAACATCACTAAACGGAGGCAGATAATGATCTGAAATCAGCACCGGGACACAACCTGTGTAGATTGCTTCCACCACTCTCGGACTCGCTACCTCGTACCCACTAGGACAAAGACAGTACCTGCTCTTCCTCATCATCTCATAGTACGACATTCCCTTTGGTAGGTACTTGTGAACCTGAATATCTTCGTCCTTTTCCTCCCAATGCTCTAGAAGAATTGGCCTGATTGGCCCATGAACCCCTCCTGCGAAGAATGCCAGAATCGGACGTTTAGATGCCGACGGCCCACCCACGAACCCGCTTATGGTTCCAGTTTGAAGATTAATCTCTGGAAAAGATACATCCTTTGCAGGGTTGAATCCCTCCGAGGTGTTGGCGTTGCACAGAACCCGTATCGAGTTTTTGTACATGTAAGGAACCGAACGTGAAGTCTCTGGCCCCTGAAACACAACAAACAGTACAAGCTTCAATAATAATCATCACATCCTCAGATTTTTTAGGTTCGTGTCGTGTTTTTAGGTGAACATTACATACCCAGTCATGGCAAGCGAGCATGAAATGATCGGCTCCGAGGCTTCGGTTCCAGAAGGGGTATCTTGAAGAGATGAGATGAACATAGTCTCGGACAGTTTTTCTTATGGGACCAAAATCATGCGAGTCACGTTCATACACAAATTGAACCATCATTGCGACGCTAAAAGGAAGAAAGAACACGTGTGCTTTCTCTGGGTCTCTTGTTCGGAACTGTTTGTTTATCTCAATAGCGTGAATGAAGTTCCCTTCCATGGCGTATATGCTTTTGCAAGGTCCGTTATGAAATACCGGTGGCTCTCCTTCCTCGTACACGAACACTTTGAACTGTTTCTCCATTTCTATGTAGCTTCTGTATTAATTAAGCAATGTTGCAAAGAACAACGAGTTAATTAACAGTAACACAGAAGGAATCGGCAGTTACGGAGTAACAGAAAACTACGGTTTCACATAGAAAAAGGAGAAGAGTCCACGAGTTACCTGTGGAAGGCTTTAGCATTCCAATACATTGGGCCCACAGGGACATAGTCTGGATCTTGTGTTTGATTTCCGTTTCCGGCTTCTCTAATTGCTGCTCGAGCTTGTATGAGTTTTCCTTCTGTTCTTTCTAAGATGCTCATCTTTCTTTCACTCCTCTGTTTCAGAATAGGACCATAAGATTCGTTCTTTGTATGACCTCTGCTGGAAAAGTTTAGGATTTCTCCTGTTTTGTTCTGTTCAAGAAGTCCCGTGATCAGAATTAATACGATTGACAGCAAAATCCCAAAGCTCCACTAAAAATCCTTTTGCAAGATTAACAATAATCAAACATTTGTTCTTATGAACTGCATGCGCATTGAGGCTAGACATAACTACACATGAATGGATTAGACACCAGTCTTCTCATATGATTTATGAAACATTAATGACTTTAATTACATAATATCATATAGTCTTTATGCAACAGGTGCAGAATAATATAGTATCGAACGCCAATATTAATGGGGAAAAAAGATGACATAATGAAAGCGAAGGGAAAATTCATGAAAGTGGCCGGAAATCTTACAGGTAATTGGAGTGAGGGTATAGCCTGAACGGAAAGCGGTGGAGTAGAAGAATGATTGAAGGCAGTGTCATCGGAGATAGCTTTCTCCTCCTTACTGTGAGCATCATCCACAGACACCACCACTCTTGACCTTAAATCCAAAACCCCTTCTCTCTGTTTTCCAGGTGAGTCCGGAATTTCCACAGTGGTCACACGACTGTTTAACGAAGAAGAAGAGGAGGAGGAGGAGGGGTGAAGAGAGCTCCATGAAACACGTCGATTAGCAACTAAACTCCAGTTGAAGGGATTCAGACCCCAAACAGAAACAAGCCCAGCAACCGCCATAAGAGGTAACATAAGCAACAGAAGATTCACAGACGAACATGAGTTTGAACCCAGCCATGCACCAGAATTTCTTCTACGACCGCCCATTTTCATCTCTTTCTTCCCTGGAGCTCAATGACTGAGAATTATAAGCACCTCTCTCTATATATGTAAACAAAAGATAGCCAGCTAAGCCTTGCTGGTCTCCATCTTCAGTTACATGGCGGCAGAAATTAATGCCTCTGCTTCAGTATTATGTCTCTGTTTGTTCAAGCAGAGAAGAGCAAGGGGAGAGAGAAACAGAGGTAGGTTTCAGGAAGAAGGAGAAGTTTTGGTAATAAATAGTTGAAAGACAATGCCAGGCGTCTTCATATTTGATCCTCAATATCCGAGTTTTTACATGCAATTTTTTGTATTTCCGTCTTTACCCTTGCTTCCTGCTCTCCACCAACAACCCAACAATTTCCCTTTTTTTTTTTTTATTTCTCACCCGATTCATTAAAATTTTAGTCCGACTATATATAGATTCGACTTGCGTCACGCATTTAGTTATGGTGGGTGAGTCTCCTAATAAAATTTTTTTGTGTACGTCAAGACTTAAACTCGAGATCTTGTTTAAGCGATACTGAATTGTTTATCACTCGGACTAACTCTATTAGTACTATTTTCCTATTGAATGCTCTTTCCGGTATTCTGCGACTCTCTTTTTTGGATCATCCCCAAAAGAAAAAGACTCTCTCCCTCTTCCTCTGCTTCAAACGTGTCGTTTTGAAGGCTGCCAACGTATCAAGCGAGCCGTTGTATGCGCTGCCCTCAAGGGTAGCCCTGCCGTTTTGGCGTCGCGCTTGATTATACTCAAATGGCTAAATCTTTAAATCAGATAAAATTGTTTCTTTTGAAAAAGTTCCGTAAGGCTAATTCCATATTAGGAAAGAGAGAGAAGAGTCCAATAAGGGGTATAATGGTAATTGGAGGGAATATTAGCTTGGCAGTCTGAGTAAAAGCCGATGCCTTGGTCTCTCGTGCAGGCCACCTCCCCCATTTACTTGCTCGGCATGAGAAGGAATCCCAGGCATTTCTACGTTTTATGGAATGCCTTATCCTTTAATTTTAGCGGCTTCACCAAATCAACGTCCGTTCGATTTCCATGGATAGCAACATAAAATTAATAGAAAATCACAAGTTCATCAATCTAGTTTAATTTAACGTGGTACACCGCCATGACGATGTGTACGAAAATTGTCAAATATGTTAATCACCCAAAACCCAACTCGGCATTAAATGTTTGCTTTATAAACATGTGTAATGGCGATTGAGGCAAGACTTGAAGTTATTTACACTACTCCAACGTTGTCATAAGTACGTGATGTATGCTGTTCACACTTTGCACTAATTGTCACTCGTGTTAATTAATTAGTTGAAGTCAGACCCAATATATGCAAACGGGGCATGGTTTTGGATATACTACAGCTAGCAAATATAATGTATCACGTGAGAAGGAATCATGGTTTACAACTTTACATGTACTCAGCAAGCTTACTCATTATAACGGTGGCTGTATAATGCTGTAAACGCACAACTGACGGAAATATGATATACTCCGTGCATCTTTCTTTCTTCTTCTTTTTTATGGCGAAAGCCGACCAAACAAGACCTTGGCCATTCCCCATAACTCATCCATATTACGAGTCCACCGCCAAAATAGAGTGATGATTTGTGTCCTGTACATGTATCTTTTAATTGAAAATAATTTTCACACACTCAACTAGTGTTGATGATGTGATTCTTTTCTTCTTACACTGATTGATTATAAATTGGACTAGCCTATTTTGTCAAACTCAACTAGTGTTGATGATGTGATTCTTTTCTTCTTACACTGAAATTGATGATAAATTGGACTAGCCTATTTTGTCGAACTCAACTAATGTTGATGATGTGATTCTTTTCTTCTTACACTGCAGTTGATGATAAGTTTTTCATACACTCGCATGCCCAATTATGCAAGAAATCTAAACAAACTACTTTTTTCTTTTGGGTGATTACGTGCAAAAGGATCGAACGTCCATGATAGGACTTCTTATTTTTCGTACCAGAAAATCGTTTTGGTAACACTGGGGTTCAGGATTGGGCCGGGCCTTCAAAATCCTGACTCTGTAGACTGTAGCTCACAATACAACATACCCGTAGAGAGTTTACCAAAAAAAAAAAAAACATACCCGTAGAGAGAGAGTGAGAGAGCTATAATTGTTTTTGGACCTCTCGTAGGGGCTATAAATTTGTTTGGGCAATCTTGTTTTGCCCTTTTTTTTTCATTTATTTTCTAATTCATAACTTCAACCATATTATATTAAACACCATACTATGGCAAAATGCAAAATGCAAAATGCAAACTTGGCTAAAATACTAGACACACACACGCAGTCACATTAATTTAATTCAATAACTTGATTGGAGAATGTAAAAAGTTGAATTATGGTCATGATAAATTATGGTAAAATTACTTGCCTCCCGGCTATATTAAAATCATACAATTAATAAATAATATTCCTCCGGTTCTTAATCCAATTACTCTGTACGTATTGCCGTTAGTTTACTTTCCTTGTTTCATCACACTCCATGGGAGCGAAAGGTTAATAAAACGAGCAGACGTCTGCGTGAGAAAAGCAAAGGGAAGAAACATCGTAATGGTGGGGGTTGACGCCCCAGTGGCAGACATTTCGTGGAATAGAAGCAAATAGGATTGAGGTTAACCACTGCTCAGCTAATCCTCTGATTCACAATGGATGGATCTCGTAAACACCAGGTTGGTCTTCTTACTTTTCCTTCTTTGCATAATTCAACCATCATAAGCACTTCGTCGTGGGCGTGGTTCCGTCCTGATTGAATTTAACCTAGAAATCACTGTTTTACTGATGATAAATCACTGTTCTTGTTTGCGGCTGTTTTTTGTTCACTCTTCAATCTTAATTATTCAAGAGTTTTCCCCTGTGGATCGTTCTTACTGTCGTGGCTCATGAATAGGAGCTCACTCCTCATTACTGTCATCACTCATGAATAGTGATTCATGCTTCACTTTTTGGTATGGATGGGATGTTCAGGTATCCTTGAGAGGAGCAAGCGCAAAGGAGATAACAAGGGACGCCCTTCTTGAGAAGGTTTCCCGGGAAAGAGAACTTCGCAATTATGCTAAACGGGCTACTGCTGCTGCTCTATTCATTCAGGTGCTTCCTTGGGCAGAGTTTAGTTCATTCATTTATTTCTTTAAATGCTCTATTATTTATCCCATTTGAGATGACGATATGTTCTCGTTGGACAAATGGTTCTGTCTTCTTTTTTAAACTTGAATGATCCAATTTCTTTCAAGTTTCAAATATTCGTTATTATTTTAAGGTGTATTCGTTACATATACAAGTTCGCGAGATGCAATTAGGAATTATTTTACTTGATAGAGTAACATATTGGAAATTTACATGTGGCAGGTTGCATCTTAACTTTTTTCATATTGCCGATTTTATTTGTTTTTGGGAGAAAATAAGGGATATCAGGTGAAATATATACTACTGAGCAATTTTATCAGGAGGTTTTGCAATTGACATCAATGTTCGCAGTTTGCACTATATCAATCATATAATAAGCTAACATCTCTGCTTAAATGATAAGAATCCAGAAGTTGTTATATATTTGGTTTCTTACTATTGACGTACATTTATGTATTAAAACTGAGAAATAAACTGTTTCCTTGATGTCATAAGAGAGTATGGAGGCGCTACAAGGTTACAAGGATGGTTGCTCAGCAACTTCAGCAGGAGTGGGAGACATTGGTGAATCATTACACTGGTGTTACGGCAGCAATGTGGATTGCTAACAATTTGTTGCGACCGTTTCTTTTCTTTATAAGCCGGTTCTCATCTGAGCATCAGAAGGTTCACGGCAAGAAAATAGACTCTATGAGGATTTGCTTTACAATCCTATTGGAGAGCCTGAACTCTTCTGGTTTGTCCCTCATTTTGATGTTCTTTGTTGGATTTCACATTCATGTTCCAATAATTTCATACACTTCAATGTGATTGCATTTTTCAAGATGTTATTTGAATATGAAAGTAATTTATTTTGAAGGTGCTCTCTGTTCTTAGTTTCCAAGCTCCTCTGTAATACCCTTGTAGTTCAGTGGATATGCATATTTTATTAATCTGAAAGTCTGTCCACCCTCTTTTGATGTGATTTAACTCTATTAACTTTGGATATGGATCTGTTCTTTTTTCCCTTTCATCTTTGTCAGAGCCTTAGGTTGGAAGTCCATTGTGCTTTTAACATGGTTCACTGTATGCCTGCAGTTCTTCCTTCTAGTTGTTGCATAATGACTTTGCAAATGGTGTTTATATTTTTCTTTAATTTTTATTTGAAGAATGATGGTGTAATAGCGTTTTGTATCTTTAAGTACCCGTCCATTACCTGTCAGGTGTTATTTTTAGTAATGGAGTAATAAAGAAGTTAAATTTTCAAACCTGTACGTCCCTGAGCTATATGAGAATTTTGATGGATATATCTTCCCTTTGTCTAGATTCAAAGAGGAACTTCTGCTCTCTAGGAATTGGTACATCTGAAGAAAGGAGAATTTGGAGTCACCAAGCTCGAGGGTTGATTTCTGTTGGCTTTGTCATTCTTTCAGAGTTTAGTAAAGGCATTTTGAGAAATCAAGATATTACCTTGGTTACCTCCCTTGCAATGCGTGTTCTTGTTATCTTAACTGATCTGAAAGGCTGGAAAGGCATTACTGATGACAATCGTCAAGATGCTGATATAGCAGTGAAAGGTTTGATTGAGTACATGGGGAGTAATGCCAGTGGTAGTTACGTGTCTATTAGTAGATATATTAGTTCATTGGATAACTATTCTTCACAAACAAAGAATATTAACCAGACAGATGATAAATTTTTAATTACTGCCAGTACAATAACTTTGGCGTTGCGGCCATTTTATTTGAGAAGCTCTAATATTGTCAGTGTCCCTGCTATGTTGGATGTGAACCATGCTGCTAGGCAGTATTGCATATATATGCTGACAATTCCTTGGCTTGTGAAGCGTCTGCCTCCTGTTCTTCGACCTGCTTTAAAGCACAACTGTATTTTGTTCCCATGCTTTCTTGGTATATTGGTAAGCATCATTAATCTAGAACAAAGTCTCTTGTATAATGTTTCTCTTTAATTGAATGGCCAGATGACACCTTGATTGTATTTATTTACATATTAAATCTCTAATTAATTTACATCTTTGTTTCAATTTTCTTTCGAGGTGAATGAATCATGCAGTAGTGCCAAGCATTGATTTACTTAGTTGATGACTGTGCATTCATAATTTCTCTTTGCATATTTAATTAGGCATGTGCTAGTTGAATTCTAAACATCACATAATATGTTAATATCTTTGCTCTACTGAATGCGATAGGTCTTGGATAATCTTAGGCACATGCAAAGTTAAGTAAAGAATATTATCTGAACATATGTGGGCCAGATGAATCGTTCTTAACTTAAAAAATTAAAAAAATATGACTAAAAATTTATAATCCGTATAGTTTTTTTTCTTTTCTTTTTCTAAACAGACTAGTTACTTAAAAGTTAGGAGTTGGTGGAAATAGTGGGCCTATGTTATGATACAAAGCGGAGTGGGGAACCCACCCCAAAAGGCGCCTCGTAAGGGGGAAGAACCACACCACTTATATACCCCAGCGAGCAGCCTAAGCTACCCGATGTGGGACTTGGGTCATTACTCCGTCCCATAACAGTGGCCCTCCCCGAAAGAGCCGGCGTCCACGCCGGGCAGAAGTCGCCGCTGGGACGAGCCAACGGAGCCACCCGGGCAGAGGCCGGTGCCACCTCTGATACCAATTGATAGGGTATTTTACGCAGAGCAGAATGAATGAAAGGAAAGAAGAGAGAATGAGAGAGGAAGAAAGAACGAGAGGAGATTCAGGTAAGAGGAAAGAGTAGAGTTGACGAGAATTTAGCTAGACAAAAGAGAACTGTGCAATTCACTGTGTTATTCCATATCCTCATACATGTTCTGGCCCATCTCTTTATAGACTCCGAAAAGACTAGGCGGGAAATGACTAACTGTTAGTAACTAACTAACTGACTAACTAATTTGTCATAACAGCCTATGTAGATTAGAATGTCATTTTTCTTCTGTTTTCCATGCAATAGAAACAACAAATTGTTTTCCCTTATTTTTTTTTGGGTAAAGGAAATTGATGGATGCTGCTAGATGAGGGATTTGTCTTTCTATAGCAGTTTGGATAATAATTCAAATGTGAATTTTCAACATTAGTCTGTGAGTGAACAAAGTTAGAAAACATTATAATTATGATTCTAAGATTCAAACATATCAGAACTGATCGAACTGTGACAGTGATGACAGATTTTGAGAGAGAATATTTCAATGGAGACATCACATTTGTTTCATTTAGACACTCTTATCTCTTCCAAGGCAATTCCGGCAGTTGGTTGGGCTCTGACTAACATTATCTGCCTAGCGATGGGGAATGAAAATGAATCTGTGGATCCTCAATGCTTCCATCAAGGGTTAGACCATGCATTATATGTCCATGTTGTTAACTATCTTGTGGAAGCCCTACTGGCTCATCTTAATGATGTTGGATGGATTAAAAAGGGGAAGAAAGCTATTCAGAATGATGTTGAAGCTTCAGCAGAACCCATGAATACAATTTTTGATGAGAATGAAGCGGCGTACGACTCCTTACTGATTTCCTACATAGATCAATTTAGGCCTGTATGTCAGCAGTGGCATCTTCAAAATCTCTTGGCTGCATCAAACAAAGTTGCTACCAACGGGGCTGGGATTCTGCTTCCAAATGGTCTGGAATGCTTTGGAAAGCTGGACTTAAGTGATATTGCTCTGTTTTATTCAAACATGCTAAATATATATTCAGTCTTGAATCCAATTCGTGGCTCCTTGCCAGTTCTCAACATGCTATCCTTTACTCCTGGATTTCTTGTCAAGGTGTGGCATGTATTGGAGGATTCCATTTTTCATGAAGACAATCACACTTCTGATAACCGCATGAGTGAAAAAAGCAAACATAATGCATCTGAGAGGAGGCTAAAACATGTCAGTAAGGATGGGGTTAATAAGTGGGTCGGTGTTCTTCATAAATTAACTGGTAAGTTCCAAGCTGCAACGAATAATGTTGAACCCATCAGCAGTCATCGTGAGCCTAGCCAAACGAATGAGGATTCATCTGATGTATGGGACATAGAGCCTATGAGGCGTGGTCCACAAGGCATTTCTAAAGATACATTTGCTCTACTTCATATATTCTGTGCCACCTATTCTCACCTACTTTTAGTTCTTGATGACATAGAGTTCTATGAGAAACAGGTAAACTGCTTGGTTTCTTTTTGGTCTTCACCCACCTTTTTTTATGTGAATGTTATGATTCACACCTCAAAAACTAAAGATACTTTTTGCATTTTTCCAATATCCTTAGGTTCCATTTAAATTAGAGAAGCAACGAAGAATTGCATCAATGCTCAATACTCTGGTGTATAATGGTTTGTCCCATGGTATTAGTGAGCAGAATAGACCCCTCATGGACTGCGCTATCAGATGCTTACATTTAATGTATGAAAGGAATTGCCGGCATCAATTTTGTCCTCCTGATTTGTGGCTTTCCCCTGCTAGAAATAGCCGGCCTCCTATTGCAGTGGCTGCCAGAACTCATGAAATTTCATCAGTCAATATAAGATATGATGATTCATTGACTGTCCCGAGTATGGGTTCTGTTATCACCACAACTCCTCATGTTTTCCCTTTTGAAGAGAGGTATCTATGTGTTTGTCAATCTAACATGTTTTCCCTTTTCATTGTCATATTCTGTAGGTACTTTTGAATTAGCAAAAAAATTGATGATGAACATGTAACAAGGAGAAACATTGTTTTGAAAGTAATAATCTATGGGATTAAATTTGAATTTCTATGTAGAGTTGAGTGATTTATATTGTATGTGATATGGCAGCAAAAATGAAATTGTATTACTTCACTTTCTATGATGGATAGTGGTTAATGATTCGATCTATCACTTTGATAGAGTTGAGATGTTTCGAGAGTTCATTAAGATGGATAAAGCCTCCCGAAAAATGGCCGGTGAAATTTCTGAACCTGGTTCACGAGCTATTGAGATAGTAGTACGTCGGGGTCATATTGTTGAAGATGGATTTCAGCAACTAAATTCCCTTGGGACAAGGTTGAAATCATCCATCCATGTTTCTTTTGTGAGTGAATGTGGCCTTCCTGAGGCTGGCCTGGATTATGGTGGGTTATCTAAAGAATTTTTAACAGACATATCAAAAGCGGCCTTTGCCCCAGAGTAAGTTACAGACTTTGTTTTATTATTGGACTTTTGCTATTGAGAGCTCTACCTCGTGAGATCTGGAGGAAATCCATCAGTGGAGAGCTCAACCTCTCAGGAGGTTCAACTCTTCATTTCACTGCCCTTTCTTACTTTCGTTACATGGTTATCTTCTCTTTCTTGAGCTATCTTTGAAATTAACAATTTTCCTTTGTTTTAGATATGGGCTATTTTCCCAAACCTCAACCTCGGACAGGCTTCTAATACCAAATTCTTCTGCAAGATTTTTGGATAATGGTCTTCAGATGATCGAGTTTCTTGGAAGAGTAGTTGGTAAAGCTCTTTATGAAGGAATATTACTTGATTACTCTTTATCTCACGTTTTTGTACAAAAATTATTGGGGAGATATAGCTTTCTTGACGAGTTATCAACACTTGATCCAGAGCTATACAGGAATCTTATGTATGTCAAGGTAAACCTCAAGAGACACATCCATGCTGTTTCCTGTATCTCCCTGGCCATATTAGTTATTCATTAATGCTAAGCAAAAATTAATCATGAGCACTTAAAGTGCCTCCGGCTGTTAATTGCCTGGATTTTTGTTTATTAAGTTTTGACACTGTTTTGATGTTGGCTTTCGACCTACAATGTTTGTTCTTCTATATGAGTCTGGTTCAGCTGTGGTCCGTTTAAAATATGTTTAATTATAGCATATATGTAGTTTACTCACGGAGCTGATTCTTGGTGCCTAAGGTGTGTAATAATAGAATTGCGTACTAGGTCATTTACACTTCAGACTAGGTATGCTAAATTGTTTAAACTGTAAATATTTTGTGGTTACCAAAGTGTCATGTAAGGTGGTTAGTTGTAATAGAAGGACCTTATAACTTACAAAAAGAAAAAAGAACTGAAAAGGGAATTTTGAAGACAAGTTTTAAAATTCTCAAGCCTGATAGTAATTAATTTTGGTTTGATTTTATGGAATCTATCTGCTTACATCATTGTGAAAATTGTTGCCATTAAAGGCACTTTATTCCTTTGTTACATGTATGCATAGTCTTTAATTTTATAGTCTACAGTAAGCTTCACATATTCTTTCATGCAGCATTATGATGGTGATGTCGAGGAGCTCTCTCTTGATTTTACTGTTACTGAAGAATCATTTGGGAAATGGCATGCTGTTGAGCTAAGGTCTGGTGGCAGAGATATCTTGGTGACGAATGAGAACAAAATGCAGTACATACATGCGATGGCAGACTACAAACTTAATCAACAGGTTTTATCATCAGCTATTACAGTCTTATTGAAGTCACTCACTTTAATACTAAATCCCTGCTACATCATTGGTGAACCTGTAATGTTGAATTGCAGATATTGCCCTTCTCAAATGCATTCTATAGAGGATTGACTGATCTTATATCTCCATCCTGGTTGAAGTTATTCAATGCAAGTGAATTTAATCAGGTATTTCACTGGATAAATTTATATTTTCTTTCTCCCGTTTTATTTTACACTGAAATTCTGTAAATAGAAAAGCCATGTCCATGTTGGAAATTTTATTACAATTTCATTCAAGTGCAGATTTGAGACTTATGTTGTTGACCATAGTAATGGTCGGAGTCTCCTAGCAGAAGCAGGTCATATTTTGTATTTTGAGTGAGGTGAGGAGAGACTGGCCTCTCGAATGCCAGGGGCTTATTTTATGTTCTTGTGAGTTGTTCCTTGTTTTGACCACTAGTATCTGGGTGTAACATGGGAATAGGGTTTTGCCCCCAGCATTAGTGGATCTCCTTTGTAACAATGCTTTGGTATTTTGCAGCATTGAATATCAAAACCTAAGGTTTTCCTCATTTATTTCTTCTGCTGCCCTTCTTGTATTCATTTTCTGTTTCTTATCATCTTCTAACAGATATACTTTTCATAAGTTACTTTTCACAAGAAGGTTCTGTATTATACCATGATGCAGTTACTTTCAGGTGGACAGTATGATATTGATATTGATGATTTAAAAAATAACACTCAATACACTGGTGGTTATAATGAAGGAAGTCGGACAATCAAGATATTTTGGGAGGTATTGAACTTGAAACCTTAGTAAATTGTTTTCCTTATTTTAGTTTTCATTGGATGCATGTTTTCCCTCAATCCATAAATCGAATATTCTTTAGAGATATTTCAGCAGTTTGTTCAATCTCTATCATGTTGCATGTACCTTTTATTGTTCTTATCAAGCAACGTAGATATGTCATAATCTTATTTTCTATCTATGAGCAAGAATTGGGGGCATGATGGGCCAAATACATGTCCTTTGTTTTTGGTGTTTTCAATATGGTTGCGCTGGGTTAGTTAGTGTAAGACTACAAGTAGGATTTCTCTTTGGCAATATCTTAGGTTGCCTTCAGCACGTTAGAGCTTGCATATCTGGCCCTTTGATAAGTGAGCTTTACATCTACTCAGAATTGTGGGGCTAAATGAACTAGGTACTTTGGTATACTGTTCAAGAAATCTCATCATGATTATGGAGGTCAGTTTAATGCCAAACCAACTGTTTAAAGGAAAATTTATATAGCTTCCTTCCAGAATTTGAATGCGTATAGGCTGAATAATCACATTACAGAACGATGTTACCGGGTGGATGGTGCTTTTCCAGTTGGCAGTAAGCTACATAGTTTGTTTTAAAGATTCATGTCAAACCAAATGTTAATCGAGTTTGATAGAACTCATTTAGAATTTTAATGGGGATCAAGGTTGATGGTCATATTACATACTGGCATTACTAGGCAAATGGTGGTTTTCTCTCTGTAGAAAATTACATAGTCTGGTTTTTATGGATTTCTATCTAAAAAACTTAGTAGATAGTTAACAAGCACCAATGTTGTAGTCTTCCAGTTAAAGTAGCAGGAAACCTATTCCTTTCTTCTCATATATCATGAGGCTGCTGCCAGGACATCTCCTTCCATCCCCTCTTTTCTCTCTGTCTCTCTAAACACTGCTAATTTCTGAATCATGTTTATTTCTGAAGAACAATGTGTTTTGACTTTTATTTTCAACCTCATGGATTGCATACGTGGATTTCACATAAGCTTATTCTGTTGATGCCCATTTGAAGTCATCAGTAATCATTTTCAGTTTTTGGCCTATGGTCTGCAGGTGATTAAAGACTTTGAACCCCAGGAACGCTGCATGCTTCTTAAATTTGTCACTAGTTGTTCTCGTGCTCCATTACTTGGGTTCAAATATTTGCAGCCAACTTTTACTATCCACAAGGTATGCTTGTTATCATGTTTGATATGCCCCATTTTCTTGTTGCTTCTATTGTTATGGGACATGGTTTTTGTTTTCTTGCTATTTATCACAGTAGGTGAAATGCTGAGTTAAGAAGGTAGGAAACACAGCATCCTTAAACTGTTTTAATTTTCTGTTGAGCTAGATAGAATTTAATGCATCCATCACAAAATTTTGAAGGACATTGCTAAGAGTCTTAGTTGTATTTCATCTGATGCTCAGTGCTTAAGTTACTACAAGCTGAAAGAGTTGTTTTCTCACCATGCCATTTATCGGCAACAGAAATCTCTGGTATATGCGTTCATCATCACTGCAATTTGCATGGTTGCATCATCTTTCAACGGGACCAGTCTACATATTTATGTTTTGGCAACATTTTTTTGTGTGGTCTGGTTAGGGGTTTGTTTCTGCGACCTTGTAAGGTATTAATCATGAGAACTTAAAAATTGAGCTGGTTTTTTGCCCTACACTGACGTGATGTGATGCACCTCTTCAAATTGAAGTCATCTCACCCCTCCCCTGCCCCTGCGTTCTCCTATTTAAGATATTGTGACCCAGTAATGGAGTCAAAATAACTTTTAATGAAAAAAATTAAAACAATAAAAATTTGATTCTATTTTGCACAGGTTGCTAGTGACGCCCCTCTTTGGGCGTCATTTGGAGGACAGGATGTAGAGCGGCTTCCTTCAGCTTCAACCTGCTACAATACCCTCAAGGTACTACTTATTTGAGGAGTCCATAATTAGCTGTGTTTATGGTCGTTGGAGTCATTTTATCCGAGATAAAGGCATTTGCTATGTAAAGCATCTCGTCAGTTTATTTATTTATTCAATCATTACAGCTTCCAACCTACAAACGTGCAAGTACATTGAGAACGAAGCTTCTATATGCAATCAGTTCAAATGCCGGATTTGAGCTCTCTTAATTTGCTTCAGGTAATCAATATGTCTGTTTTATTGTTGATTCATCCCACTTTCTGTTGCTTCTACTTGATAGATTATGCTCAGTATAATTAGCGCATTTGTCTACTACACTGCTTTTCAGCTGCCCAATATAAGGTTTATACGTGCAATTACAGGACCTTTATTTTATTGTCATAGCATTCCAACACATTAGAGAGCAATATTCTCAGTTGTATTCGGAATAATGCCTAAGTGATCAGGGATATTCCCTGTGCTAATAGAGCATCTGCCAAGGCGTTATTTGCTGCTTCAGATGGATGAAATCCATCCCAAAACACGTACTCTGTAGCATTGGCACATGTTCCCACGGACACGGCATTGCAGAGATAGGAGGTTTCTAGTAGTCCTGTACCACAACAGGCCCTTCTTGCTTCAAAAAAACCTACGACCACAGAAGTGTAAATAACTAAATGGTGACTTTTATTTTCTCGGCGTAGGAGAGAGTGGTAGTATAATCTTGTTGGCAAAGCTTAAATCTTTATTGTGCTGCTGGGTGAGATGTGAGCTCTAGAAATTGGTAATTTTGATTTTGTGAGTGTTAATGCATACCTCTAGACTGATTAACATTCTATCTTTGCCATGTTGCTCATATTTTATGGGATTTAAGAATAGTCTACAGGGGGCTCATTTTCAGGTACATACCGTTGTCACTGGGGCTGCTGATGAAATCCAACAGAGGCTGGTAGATATCAAATGCTACAAGTTTTAGACCTGGGAGTCTGCTCTTCAAACTCTCAGATGTGCTCTTAAGTTTGTTGTTAAACGAAATGGCATCGTGGTTCAGTCTGGCAACACACTGGTTGCTTCCGGAGCCAAATAAAGTAATGGCTGCAGGCAAACATCCAATTGGCGGCAACGTTGTTACTCCTATCCTCCTTGCTCCCAGTCCATAGAGATTCTGTTGCATGTTCATATTAAAAAAACATTGTTATACAGAAGGACCTGTGAATCAGTTATTCTTTTCCCGTACCTAAATTTGTTATATTGTGCAGTTGTATTGTAACATCGAAAATCTTGATCATTACCGCTCACCCATAATATACAAAATTGCTAGTTGTCTTGTGCGGTTGTAACAGTGTTTTAAGTTACCAGTATGATCATTGTTTACGAGTCAAATTTAAAAATTTACAACTTATTCAATGTGTTTTTGCGCAAGTTATCTAGAAAATTTATTAGTAACAAGTCAAATTCAAGAACCTATTAATAATTATGTGCTTATGTGAGACTTATACATAATTTTCTCCTTTAAAAATTCAAAATCATTTTAATTAACATTTTTTGGGGTGATATTTTAATAAATTTTTTGTTGGTTACATAAACATGTTGGTCCGATAAAAACCAGATCAATACGGCCCATTCAAGAAGGCCGGATCTTTGGCAGAAAAGAGTCAGGCTGGGCCCATAAAATAAAGTGGACTGCTCGATAAGATTTTTTTTTCCAATTTGGGTATGCTGCTACCGAAAGAGACCTCATATTTTTAAGTTTTGTAAAAATTGTATAAATTAAATTTTATCTTTTAAAATTACTTTAAAATTCAAAATATTTATGTAAATAATTTTTTTGGTAAAATATAAAGAATTTTAACTTATAATCATGAAATATTATTTTTAAAAAAATGTCACAAAACTAATATCATGCATGCTTACTTTTTCCTAACTCTATGTGGGAGTGGTCTTGAAACGGATTATAAATATTTAATGTAACTTTTGACACATCCTCTCTACATTATCTTACAAACAATACTTTACGATCACTTGGAGGAACAAAAAGTTAAAGATGAACACATTGATTATGATATATGATATAATTGTTAGAGAATATAGAGAAGATACACTAAATTAATTACATTTGATATTTAGAATCCATCCCAAAATATCCTTCTCAATTATGATTATATGTCAACTAAAATGATCAAGGGATAAATTAACCACCCGCAAATTACGCCATTAATCTAGAATGAGATGTAATTGTAGAATGACGATATGATGATGTTAATCCCCCCACCCCCACCCCCGGCGGCCAAAAAAAACACAAACCTGAATGAAACTAGTGTAGGAAGCCATGAGAATGTCCGAGAATTGATCAGGGGAATAGACTCGATTCAGAAGGGGATTAATGTAGTAGTTCTGGATAAAATCACTGCTTCCAGCACTAATGAGGTGGATCGCACCTGAGAAAATCTCATTGGCCCTAGCATTTCCCACCATATTCACAACTTTGCTCTGATACTCCTTATAGTGTTTCAACTGCCGAGTCAACGAGATTGCCCCCTACAAAACCACAAAAAGGAGAGGAAGTTGATCATGTTTATTTAGACAGAAAATATATGCTTTTAAGAAATCTTATTTACATATAAAGCTGCTGTCCCTTCGTGGTAACCAGAAGCACCAGAGGCAAAGTTGGCTCCTATCAAAAGATTCGTCCCTCTAGCCTCTTGGCTAAGATAAGCAGGTTGGTATGAAGTAAACCCGAGGTATTCAGCTGAAAAAAAGGAAGAAAGAATAAAGCATAGCTTTTCAAAGAGAAGGTTAAGGAGAAAAAAATACTGGGTTTATAAATGCTACCGCATGCTTACCAGTGAAATCTATGGCAAGTTTTCCATTGCAGAATCTTCCGGATGGTCTGTGAGAGACGAAGTCTCTTCCATAAGGAGAAAAGTTTGCCTTCACCAATGTTAAGAGGTTATTATTATTTCCCACGTCAACCACAGAGTCTCCGAATATCATTAGCGCAGGAACCAGAGGATCCCCATGGACGAGTGAGAAACCCAGAACAGCAAGTAGTGAAACAAACAAGGAACTTGAAACACCCATAAGAAACTTGACTAAATGAAGAGGGAAGACAATTGATATGATAATGGCAGATAGAGGAATTCAAGTAGTGGGAGAGCATTAAAAGAAACCAAGAAAGGTCAAAGTAGCACTGATTCTGTAAGGTGCCTACGTACGTGTCAAGAAGCAAGTTCAACACCCTTTGAGAGTTAATGATTTTGTCCTCTCATTCAGTCTCTCTAGCCAAAGTTGTCATCATTTTTGGTTAGATAACGGTATTGGATTAGGTGAAGACAAATATTTAGTTCAAGCATAAACACTTTCTCGAGTTTTAAGGGGGAAGTCTATGCTTCACTGTAAGTGGCTCTCTGCACAAGGCACCGATGTGGGGAACTTCAACTGGTGGGCAATGTGCAGAATATTTTTGCCCATAAAACGGAAAGATGACTGGTCCAAAAAAGAAGGCTCCAATATTTATATTTTAATTATAATCCATGAGAAAAAAGGAAACAGCTTGTGTGTATCTAATCGGAAACCACTAAATGTGCAAGTTGCTTTTGCAAAACATGTAATCATAACGAACATTCATACTTCAGATTTGAAATTAAAATTCCAAGTCTTATTAAGCACCAAGCATTATGGTAAATGAAAATTGAAAAAACTAGAAGATGCAAAGATGTTCTAGGAAGGTATTAGAGAAACTATGCAATTTCTGCAACAGCACGACGCCTAGAAAATTTGTGGAATTGCTTGAAGCTCCAGCCAAAATTCCTGTGAATTTTCACAAGAACTATTAGAAGCTGTGGAAAAAAACAGTTAAACATATTGAAAATGTTCAGTACAGCTCGCATGGAAATATCCCGCTGAGTATATTTGGGGTCATTTTAGATATTTAACAATGGGACGTAGTGGGGGGCATCTTCTCTGTACCTGTTGTGTTTATTAAAGAAAAAGAGGATGATGTTCAAAAGTTCAGACTACATTTTTAAATTCATAATTTATAATTATACTAATTTCCCTCATGGCCTCAATAAAAATAATCTATCTGAGTCTCATGTCCTCTATGACGCAGAGGGAATTCGCTTATACATATGTTTGAACATTCCGTCAAAGAAAAGAAGCCCAACATGGAATACATCAATTTGTAAAAGGCAAAGGCAATAGCATTGAGTAATCTGGAAAGGAATAAGATTCCAAAGAGCATGAAGAAAGGGAGATGATGGTGGAGTAGTCATAAAGATACATATCATTGTTCCTCTAAAGAAAGGGCAAACAAGAACACATGGCATCAAATTATAAACTATATTCAAACCTTTTTGATAAAATAGCAAGGATCAAATTCAGAATTTTCTGAGCATGTTAAGTTCTGCTTTCATCAGGAAACACATTTACGAATCGCTGAAACATCTCAATCGTCTTAATGGAAAGCACATCATCTAAGACACAGATTTTAAAGCCAGTGATCCTCAAAGCAGGTGTTCCTTTGGCTGTATCTTTAGCTGGGTTCATCTATGCCTGGATCCTGTCAAAGAAAAGCCTATCTAAGGCCTTTTCTTCATCAGGAACTAGAGTAAATTCCTCAGAAACTGATTCTCAGTCATGGATTACACGTGAAGAAAGTTATCATAGCCTTGCTTCTATAGAAGATGAAGTGCCTACACCTAAAGATACCAGAGTTCTTCCGGGAACCTCGGTTCTTCATGACAACCCGTGCTTTGAACAAGAGATTAATGGCCTACGAAACCGGGTTGAAGATCTGCAATTGAGAGAGTTGGTGTTACGGTTGCAATTTGACAGTTTTTGTGATTTGAAAGAGAAAGAGTCTCTGCTTATGGAAATCCGAAATTTGCTGTCCCTGGAGAGTGCTCGCGTTGATTTCTATGATAGGGAGATTTCGTCAATGGAGGCAGAGAATAAGAGGTTGGAGACATTCGCTGTCCAATATCTGGACATCATTGAACAGCTTCGGCAATGGAAATCAGAGAATAGATTGCTTCGGAGGAAGGCTAAGAAGCTACTGAGAAAATCAGAAGCACAATCTCGCCTCATTCACGAGCAAACTTTGCTTATCAAGGTCCAAGAAACAGAAGTGATCAGAACCCGCGATGCCTTGTGGACAAAAATCAACGTTATCGATAAATCGGAGGATGAAATCAGCGAGATGCAAAGGATGTTGTACGCATTGCAGGACGAGAAGAATGAACTTCTAATGAAGCTTGAAACAGCAGAAGAATCTGAGATGAGCATAAGCCCAAAGGGAGAGCCCATTCCCAAAAGACTAGCCTGTTAGGAGGGAGAACCCTTTAACTTATAAACCCCACTCTGCTTGTGAGGCTCCCCAATGTGGGACTCATAACAATGCCACCCCCTCGAAAGCCGACGTCCCCGGCGGCTCCACTCTACGGCACTTCACTCGGCCTTCTGCCGGTCAGAACCCTCCGTAGGTAGCCCTCTCCAGTGAGTCGACTCTCAATGAAAGCACCAATGAGATGAGCATAAGCCCAAAGGGAGAGCCCATTCCCAAAAGACTAGCCTGTTAGGAGGGAGAACCCTTTAACTTATAAACCCCACTCTGCTTGTGAGGCTCCCCAATGTGGGACTCATAACAATGCCACCCCCTCGAAAGCCGACGTCCCCGGCGGCTCCACTCTACGGCACTTCACTCGGCCTTCTGCCGGTCAGAACCCTCCGTAGGTAGCCCTCTCCAGTGAGTCGACTCTCAATGAAAGCACCAATGAGATGAGCATAAGCCCAAAGGGAGAGCCCATTCCCAAAAGACTAGCCTGTAAGGAGGGAGAACCCCTTGAACTTATAAACCCCACTCTGCTTGTGAGGCTCCCCAATGTGGGACTCATAACAATGCCACCCCCTCGAAAGCCGACGTCCCCGGCGGCTCCACTCTACGGCACTTCACTCGGCCTTCTGCCGGTCAGAACCCTCCGTAGGTAGCCCTCTCCAGTGAGCCGACTCTCAATGAAAGCACCAATGAGATGAGGTAGCCCTCTCCAGTGAATCGACTCTCAATGAAAGCACCAATGAGATGAGCATAAGCCCAAAGGGAGAGCCCATTCCCAAAAGACTAGCCTGTAAGGAGGGAGAACTCCTTGAACTTATAAACCCCACTCTGCTTGTGAGGCTCCCCAATGTGGGACTCATAACAGAATCATCTGCGTCTAAGGTAAGCAACCAGCTCAATAAATAAATAAAACCGTAAACATAGAAATGCTAAGTATAAAGCATTGTGAAATTGTAGTACTGTTAGGTCATTGAAAGCGTTTCCCATTGACAGATGAAAGCAGAAAATCCAAATGAGGAAGAGTACAAGCAGCTTCTGAAGGAGTTGGAGCAGCAGAAGAAGGAAAGAGCAGGGGAAGAGAAAGAGCTGATTTACTTGCGGTGGAGCAATGCATGCCTGAGGCACGAGCTGATTAGGGTGCATGAGCAACGACATCAAGAGCGGAGACCGGAGGGAGGCGGCGTCGAACTGGAATTTGAAGGAAGGGGTGGAATGGTTCAATATGAGTCAGAGCAAGAATTAGAAGAATCACATTTGGAGGAGCATCAGGACGTGCATGGCAATGCTGCTGCTCATAGCGATGGAACTGGTGGTGGTTGCTCCAGGAGAAGAAAATTGATTAAGAGGCTCAAGAGGTGGGTGGAAGGCAGCGAAAAGGCCAAGTTGAAGGTTGTTTCATATGGAACAGAGGAACCAGCAAGAAGGTCTTGCTCTAGTGCGTGACCCAAACAAACCACCAGCCAACAAACTCTGACACTCGCATCAAAATGCGATAGCTTGTTGCATCAGGAACACTCTTCTAATTTCGAGGGTTCTTTATATTTCCTCAGCAGAGACGTCAATCTCCAATTCAAAAGAATAATCAATATCGTATATCGATGTAAAATTGCACTACTTTTGTTCGAGTATATCATCAATTGTCTTCACTTTATTTTCTTATTAAATTCCGCAAATAATGAATGGTTTCGTTGATAAAACTGTAAATCTGTAATTAGCAGTTACTTGCATTGATGATAGAAAATCAAGGTGTAATTAGCCTGAAAGGTGTAATGTGTTCATTCTCCTAAACCTAACGGGTATTATTAATGCAAATATTAACGTCGCTGAAGCATAGGGGAAGGAATCGCATCCATGCATGAATTGGTTGCAGAATAGATTTTGCCAAAATTAATCCTTTTAATCCATCTAAATCTAATCAAATACCAAGACAGCTTCATCTCTGAATCATTCCATCACTACAAGTACTAATTGATAAGAGTCAAGTCAACCTAAGCAAGATTAAAAAAAATGTCTTGTCCAAAAAGTCAATAGAATGCAGAAGAGATACTGCAAGGTTCATAATCCAAAATCAAATCTTGAGAAGACTCGGCTCCACCACGCACTCCTCAAACTAAGAACTATCTCCTGGATGAAGTATTTAGTTCACCGCAACTTCAGCTGAAAGGAAATTAGGATGAAGTACATCCTGACCAGAAACTTTGGTCTTGGAGTTCTTGAGCACCTGCACGGCTTCTTCCACCTTGGCAGTAAGAGACTCTGAAGACTCCAGGAGAAGCAGCAATTCTCCATTGTCCATCTCTAAAAGCATCCCTGTAATCTTCGCTGCTAGGCCAGGCTGTCAAAGTTGCAAAATAGACAAATCGTTGTAGTTATATTACAACCTTACCCCAAAAATCAATACTACAAAAGAGAATTTATAGTAGTGCAGCGGTTTCACCTTGAGTTTATGGATTAGAGGGTACAGATGCTCGCCGAGTATCTGTTTCTGCTGCTCTAGAGTAGCAGCAGCAAGCATGCTATGCAGCATTTCTGATCCCGAAGATCCTACAGAAGAGCTACCACCAGAGGAGACTCCAGATACTTTCTCCATTTCAGGCTGGCACCCACTGGGCACGTACTTTGTCGTCCCAGCTCGCTGCAAAGCACGAAATTTGGATATCAAACTAATATCGACTCTGCGTTTTTATATTTTCTGAAATGAATATAAGAGCTTGAAAGATAACATTCTAATCATCACTAGCATCGGAGCTCATTCTACTCAATGAAATAAGAGGCACCCCCGCAAGACTATATCAGAAAACAAGGAATGCAAAATCATCCAACAAATCCTTAAACAATACAAGTTAGAAGTATCAAGATTAAGAAAATAGAAAGTCAGGGTATTTGGAGAGAGAGTTGCAGTCTCTGTGCATGCAATCCTACCAGAAGATAAAAGACATCTTGGAAAAGGCGTAAAAAATTTTATACGCGAACAGAACCAAACCTGTTGTGTACTTAATTCTTTTGAAGAGTTCACTGACTGAAAAGGCTGACGCAATTGTGGCATATTTGGAGCAGAGTGAAGATTTCCTTGTGAAATTGTTTGCCCATTCATCCTGCCCCTGTTTTGCCTATTTTGCCTCGTAGAATTGGGAACCTGTGAATGAAAGGAGGAACCAAAAAAGTTTATGTCCTTAACAGAAGTGCCACCAAAAGATGATTTCTTCACCAAAAAAACAACCGCAATACTTTATCACATGCAAAACAAATGCATCCTTGTGGAAACAAATGTAGTTGACATTGAACTTTCTCTTTTTTGGGGTGCATGATATATTGAGCTAGTAAGAAAAGATTTTCTCACCATAGGAACTAGTGGCTGTTGAAATGGTCTGGCAGGAGGTGCAAAGCTGTTAGCCCTCCATCCTTGTGTCAACCCCAAAGGTTGACACATTAGCCCAGGTCGAGAAGGAACCTGTGAAACGGCTCCGGTAGCTGAATAATAATAAGGAGAATATCCGCCAGGAATAACAGCTATTGAAGGTCCAGATAGTCCTGCCATTCGCTGTGCATGCTGAATCTGCAATTGTGCTTGCCTATCCTCCTTCCTTTGAGCAATAGCAACATATAATGGTTTGCGATGAAACATGTTTCCTGTGACACCCACCCCCACACACGCACATCAACTTAAAAGTAACTAAAACAACGCAGTAAAGGCACTATCAACACAAATCGTAAAAGGAAATGGGAATACTAATAAAACTTGCATTAGATATTTCAAGTTTCATTAAGGCCGGGATGCAAATTTGCATAATCATAATTTCTAGTTATACATCAACATACCAAAGCAATATTAATATGATACAATATATTTACAACTTTGTTCCTCGTAAATATTAATATGATACAATATATTTACAACTTTGTTCCTCGTACTAAGTTAAAGATTAACTATGCCACGCGCCTTAAAAATTCCCCAACTCATGATGACTGAACACTTTTTGTTTCGTAAAAAGCAATTGATACTGAAAGTTTATTTAACGTTCTATTCAGTTGCACAACTTAAAAAGCCAACCTATGCGAATTTGAAGAGGAGGAGGAATTTTATTCTTGTAGAGATTGCCCAGCTTTATATATGGCACCATAAACAAATAGCCAGTACATGTGCATGTACTAAAGAGTACCTCATAGATAATGTCATAATGTTAAATGGCCGAACATAGAGTATAACTTGTAAAGTATACGAACAACAGATGTCTGAAATTGTTATACTGAAGACATAATTCACCCTATTAAAATCCATTCATCTACACTTATAACCAACTTACCATGAAAGGTGTTCACAGCTTTATTAGCCTCCTCAGCGGTGGAGAAGCAGACAAAACCAAACCCTTTGCTTATACCTTTGCCATCTCGCATAACTACTGCAGATGTTATTGAGCCACATGCACGAAAAAGATTCCGTAGTTCTTCATCACTTACGTCGTCATCAATGTTTTTCACATAAACATTTGATACCTGGACGTTAAATAAAGATATATTGAGCCATCAGAAAAGGGAAATGGCAGGATAAATCGTTAAAAAAGGGGGCATCGCACACCTTGTATTTTAAGATTTGTTCCTTGCGTTTCTCCTCAAACTGATGGTGCAAAATAAGCTCACGCTCGGCCTTCTTTTGTGCTCTGGCTACATATAGAATCTTTGAACCTGCTTATAACAAACCAAAACCATATGATATTGGAGATTAACAGCAAACAGCAAGTTTTTGCCAACAGAAATTCTTGGTAGGTCAAAGGATAAACATACTGCCAAGTTGTGATCCATTCATTCCTTCCATTGCCCGTCTAGCATCATCTGGGTTATCGTAGTTCACGAAGCCAAAACCCTTTGAAATCCCATTGTCATCCTTCGCAATAACTAAGCTAACAATTTTCCCAAAAGATGAGAACTTTTCCTGTAGAAGCTCTTCAGTAATTTTGGGGTCCAAATTCTTGAAATACAAATTTGTATATTTCGCATCAGGATTTGGCAAAATGCGGTCACTTTTTTTGACAAACTTTCCAACATAGCTGTGACAATAGAAAACACATTGAGCTTAACCTCTGGAAGTAATCTTATACAGAAATTGAATACAGAAGCTAGGTGAAAACAGAAAAAACATGCACTTCATTGCACAATTATGGGGGAAAAATGCTTCATCATACTAATAAACAAAGCAGAGTTTCACTTACATTTGCTTGTCGTTAACAGTAGAGCCATTCAGCTTCTCGATGGCAGAATTTGCAGATTCCTCTGACTGAAATTGAACATAGCCATATCCTTTGCTTTTTCCATCGTCAGACATGACAACTTTGCAGGACAAAATGATACCAAACTTTTGAAACAAATCTTGTAATCCCACGTTATCTATTGTTTCACGTAGATTCTGCCATGGTACGAGAAACACTTTCTCATAAGAATCCACTTCAGAAAAACAGGAACCAAACAACGATTTAATTATCTCATTTAAAAGTTGTAAATACATACCTTAACAAATACATTCCCTATGCCACTTTTAGTTGCATCAGGATCACGATTTGACCACATGATCCTTATCGCTTTTCCATTCAGTATAGAATGATTCTTCACCTCAATAGCACGAATAGCTACTCGAATCCAAAAAGAACAAATTAAGGTATATATCTTCAGTATTTTTACTTTCACCAAGCTATCAGAAAATCACAATCTATAATTTATATAGGAATGTAATATAACTTAATCTGAAAAGTTTGGGCAAATAACATGGGAAACGGGCATTCTTAAGCGCAACATTTAAAATAATCAACAAAAGCTTTCTAGTTAAACCTGCTCAATACAATGGTAAAATGATATTTCTTTTCTAACATCTACCTAAATCAGAGAGAATACTAGACACGCACACGCACACACAAGACAAAACCACGTGCCAGAGGATAATTGAGACCTTATGTTCATGGCTGACAGCTCTCTAACAAGCCAAAACAATGTAAAGGAAACAAAACCACCAGAGTCTTGTTACATTTTGAGTTTCAGCCAAATTAACTTAAGATCGACAATGTGACGGATTAATGCGATTTACAATGCCAGCTTCTTGTCATTTTTAAACAGGGAAGCAGGTCAGAGACCAAGAAAAATCAAAATGAAGAGAAGTTTCTTGGAAAAGGTTTAATATATCAATCAAGCCAAGCCTCTATAACCTCCATTAAATCAAGGGACCAAGAAATGAGAGACTAGTGGTCCCCAGATCTTTTGATTTGATTTATTTATAATACATTAGTATTATATTATTATCAGCTGCGAGGACAGCAAACGCACCATGCAAGAAACAATGCCGCACAGAAAACCAGTAACTTGATTTAAAAAACCCAAAAACATTCGGGTAGCTTCATCGAACGGGCATCGTTAAATCAAAAGAGAACTCGTTACCATCTTGAGGAGAGACGAAGTTGACGTAGCCGTAACATAGCGACCTGCCGGTAGAGGAGTCCCTACAGACCCGAACAGAAGTGAGGCTCTTGAACTGGGAGAATATTTCAAACAGCTTACCATCGGTGACGTCAGGGTGGAGATCGCCGACGTAAAGCGAAGCAGCGGTGGAGGCGACCGACGTAGTATTCGCCATTGATCAATTGAAACGCCTAACGCTCGTCTGGGAGCTAAAAAGGAGAAAAGAAAGAAAGCAAAGATTTCTTCCAAATCGACGCTGCAGCTTTTCTTTCCAAAACTTGAAAACAGTCGATATTTATGCGCAGATAAAGAACAGAAGATTTGGCAGTGTCAAATTCTTGAATGACGAATTTTGTCAAGAGAGAGAGAGAGAGAGAGATGAATGTAATAAGTAGAGCGATAGCAAGAAAAAAGAAGGCAAGAATGAAAAATGAAAGGGAATTCTGATCGGGTTAGTGAGAGAAAACGAAGGAGGGTGTGATTTGAGCGCGCTCGAGAGGGAGAGAGAAGAGAAAGATGCAGGGGGAGAAGGTGGTGTGAGGATTTTTGCATGGACGCGGGAGGTTGGGCCGTTCAGCATAAGGGCTTGCGCGAGCGTAGATTTCTGGCCACGCGCGTATGAAGAGCGTTGCAAGCACGGATTGGTTTCGGGCTTAGGAATAGTGGAATACCTTTTCGGCTCTGACTTACGGGAATTCTCGCCACATAAACCAACTCAGGTCAATGACAGCGATCCTATATCATGGGCTTTCCCTTTTATTTTACACTAACAATGGCCATAAAATTAGAAAATGTGGTAATCAAATACTATTATAGGCCGAATAAAAAGTCAAATAAATTCATACAACTACAAATCATAATCCATGTATCAGGATTTGCATGAAGTACTAACTTTTTCTTTGTTTTCTTTATAGTTTTAATATAATTAGTTGTTTATTTGTTATTTTTCAAATTGAGTCGTTCAAAGTTAAGATTCCTGTGGTTACTCTTTTTTAAGATCAGATGCGTTGAGGTTTCTTCTATTCTATTTCTATTATTTCGTGCGCGTTATGGAAGAGTAACATTAATTATTGAAATAGGCAAAGTTTAAGCATTATATTCAAACTTTTCTAATTTTACTCCTTTAAATACTCTGATCGTGCCAAGTTTTTTTAAAAAGGAAAAACTATCACCGCTAAATCTTATCCTTTTCTTTCTATAATTCATAAATAAGAAGATGACGTCATAAAACTCTTTTCTTTTTTTTTTTTTAAAATAATTTTATGGTCTGAGCTAACTGTTTAAACTTTATGGTTAGTATTATTTTTTAAGATACATTTAAAGTATATTTTTATTTATAATAAAATATTGTTTAAATTTTATTAATTATTGTTTACTTCCACATATCAAATAAATTTAGATTTTTTTAACCAAAAAATAAGTCTAGATTGATACGCTGTAGTTTGGTAAGATTTTAATTTCATTCATATCAAACACGCCATAATAATGGAGTATTTTCGGATGGTGCAACGCAACAGCCTATCGTGAAAAGAGGTATCACCTTATAAAATGGTTTGGGACACGCTTGCCCCAAGTTACCTGTCACCACACGTCGCCAGAATCACCTCACAAGAAAGGCATCACCAACTTACAAAATAGACTTCTTCTTCTTTTTAATAATAATAATTGGAAAAAAAATACAAAATAGATTTTGACATGGCCAAATTCATTGATCCCCTTTTGTTGTCTGTCATTCATCAAAGAAATTGCCCCAAGCAAAATGCAAAACATAAATAAATTGCCAACATAGTTAAAAAGAAAAGGATAGAAATCATCATTGCTAACTAGCTCTTGATATTTCATCCTTCCCACTCGAACCATTTGGCATGCCGTAAGCAAGACACCGAAAAAGCCTCACTGGACTACGATATTGCTGGGAAGATAGGTACAGCAATGAGTTTCAAAAATAAAATTTTAGATGCACATTTCCAACCTCAAAAACCATCCATGATACAATTAAATTAGAATCATACTGTTGTATATACGCTTAGTATTATAGTACAACTACATCCGCGAAGATAATATACAATTCTGGCAGTTCTCAGCAGAGTTCCTTTACAGTGAGATCCTAATTTTGGTAAGATGGATACAAGATCCCCCATTTGCAGAATAAATACTGAACCAAAACATCTTAATTTCCAAACCACATCATCAGATGGGATCACCGATGATAAATAAAACATCAGCAACCCAAGTAAGAATGAAATTTTGAATCACAAGAATTGGGACCCCTAGAAAACTGCTATGTGCATAAAGAAAGCTGCAACGCTTAAAGGCAGCACCTTGGCGAGAATATCTGACTCTGAACTGCTCACACTCAGCTGTCCCGCGCTAACATACTCGTCCTTGGTTGTGGTCACAGAGACATTCACAGACAGAGAACCTGGGTAACAATTTCAAATTACGACTTAGTAAGGGATCATATACATAATATATTCCTCGCTGGCAAGCAAGAATCCTGTTGTGAACTTACAATCATAGTTAGCCCATCCAATTCGTTGATGAGCTAAGTCGTAGACAAATATCTTATCTTTTAGGACAAGATCTGCAAATTTAAAAACAAGGAAGTTGATAAACTCAATACTTCAAAATAATGGAGCATGGCTTGCAGATTCAATACAATAGATGCATAATTGAGAAAAATGAAGATGGAAAGGCAATTTATGATTAGCGCTCGTGGTTTTTCAAGCCAACTTTTATCATCATATGCATTCCAAGTAAACGTTTGTTTTTTGAGAGAAAAGCACTCATTTTTGCCAGTCTTTGAGGACTTTATTTCTGTTTAAACAATCTTGTTCAAGTTCCAACCTCCTATTTTGGCTAAAAAAAAAAAAGTTCCAACCTCCTAAAATTGAAACTCCCTCCTGCACTTTCTGGAAACCAATACACCACTCTGGAACTCCATCCTGTTAAAATTAGATGGTACGTCAGGGTATAATCAATGGACTACATTTGAGAATAATCTCTTATCCATAAGTAAGGAAAGATGCAAGATATGATCAAACAGAGAAACCAAGACACTTGCAATGAAATCAGAATGTAAGAGGTACTGTTCTGGTTCTAAAACCATGGATGCTCCACCAGCAAAGATCAAACTGACTGAAGGAAATATATCACCTACACTGAATAAATAACAAGAAAAATTTCCATGAAATTTTTAAAAATCCGTTAAATGTATACTTTACTTTTATGAGAGAAAAGTACATCTAATTCTTTATGGGAAACAGTTCAAAAATAACCTGGCTGAGGCCAAATAACACTGGCTTCCTTTTGAAATGACGGGAGTGGCAGACTGTGAAACAATGGTAGTTATCTGCATATTCATCAAGAAACACAACATCAGTAGGCCCTGTAGGTAAGATCAATTCATTTGCTTGCAACACAAGATGAAATAAGGACTAAACCTCAACCAGAGCTAAATGGAAAGGGAAAGACTTGTTTGCTACCCTTCCACACTTCTATTTGAGAGATACTAATAATAATCAAGAAAGTAGACTTTGATATGGTGTTTAATTTTTGACGTATCTAAACCATGCATTCCCACATTAAACCATAGCTTTTTTAAATGAAAAATAATTTAATTTAATTTAGATCAAAGGTATGGGAAATTTATCTGCATCTAACTTGTGGGCAAAAGGCCTGATTCTAGACACAAAATGAATGAATCTATGATCTCAGGATATATCAGATAAAACAAAAGGCATTTGAGGCTTGGAACGTAAGTGTGCCACAATGAGAACTACTTTCTCAGGCTTCATTGTTATTCGCTAACAATAAACAAAATCCTCATTATGGATTATGGAAACTGCAATCAATTTTAAAACAAGGCAGACCTCAAATAGAAGTGCATAACACACGAGAATAGGTGAGACACAAAAAACCCTCTATTTTTATTCATTCTGTAGTATAACTGATTATAACACACGAAAATATAAGTGTACATTTATCTGTTGACGGAGATTTATTAAGAGAAGAGTGATGACATCATAGAATAATGTGACCACTTACAGCATAATGCTTAAGAATTATAACCGAAGAACCTAATAACTTACAGCATTGACCAATGGATCATATGCTTCTTGAACAAGGTATGACAAGGTTGTACCCGTATCAACAATAGTTCCTCGGTTGTTAGATGTTGCAAAAACTGCTGGATTAATAGGGAGAATTCGTCCATTAACACCAATGCTCTGAAGATTTAAGTTGTAATGAGGCCTGAAATTCGTTAAAGAAGTAGTCAAAGCACTGCAATATATCATATAAAACCACATGTTATTAAACAACAAAAAACAGCACCAAGCATTTTAAGAATCTAAGTTTTTGACAGCAACATCATCTTCTATATTCATTTTAAGAAATTTGTATCGACAAATTAAAATAATACACTGTATACCACCTTTTAATTTTAACATAAGAAAATTATCATTAGAAACTACAACCAATTAAAGAATTACAAGTCTTAAAAAATGAAATTCCCATCTAGTTGTTTCGCCCTCTTTTGCCCAGGTGTGGCATTTAGCATCTTCCCAAGTAGAGATAACACAAAAAGATACTAAGGTTTGGGTTAGGAAAGGGGTTGGCAAAACCCCTCATAACAATATAACGTTGAGAAACTAAAATAAGCATACTGGTCTGAAATCTGAATAAAACAAAACATGAGTTCTCAATTGACACTAAAGAACACAATATTTCCAATGTTTAATGAATTCTCCAAGTGATTTTAACGAATTCTCATGAGATCAACAGCATCAATCCTTCATCTCTTGTCATCCAAATAGTGTAATATAATACTACATTCCTAATTAATTACTTTATAAGTATTAAACAAGTGTTCAAACCATTAATATTTGATACTACTGAAAATGGCTAGTTTTCATGAATTTCTTGGAGCAATGCATGCAACTTAGACATTTCCTCAATATCAATAAGAGGTGATCTGTCAACCAAAAGATCCCCACCAACTTGGGAAAGAAAATGAAAGATAAAGAGCACAAGAGAGGGCTTACTGTGACGGGACAAGTGGACTATAAACAAGACTTGGCTCCAAAATCTCACCAAGAACTAGTATGCCTCCTCCATTACCATCTCCTTTTAAACAATGAGAAAATACTTTGGGGGTCATGCCTCGTGATGATAATTGTGAAATAACGGATAGAGCACCAGGGCCAAACCCAAAAATTCCATCCACTGCTTTATCTGACTTAGTCAAATCTCCAGACTGATAGGTACTACACCTGTTCCCAGGACAACCATTAGTTCATTCAGTTATCCACATTAACAAGAAGGGAGCTAAACTAAAATAAAAGAAGCATTGGGAAAAGATGTAGATAAGCTCCAAGATTGAAGATCAAGTTCCATAGGTTTTCCCTCTCCTCTATGCGCTCAGAAACTCACTTATTGACCACTCAGACCCTGCCAATGTTCATCCATCCCCCTAAATTCCCCTCACTATACTTACGGATTTGCTATTACTTTGAACCAGAATATTACAAGATTTGTGGCTTGAAAAGCTCGGATTATAGTCTTTAGGGTAAAAGAAGCCATTATTTCGAAACCTGGGCTCCTTTGACTCTACCATTACTCTCAGCCCTTAATATGTTTCAGATCCCTATATAAGCGCAAACTTTAATAATAAAAGCTCAAAAGCTCACCCAAAAACAACTTTAGCTGAAGAATTAGCCAGCATAGACTGCCCAAGGATCATGTCAAAATGCATTGCATCAGAAACATAATACCCTGATGTCCCACTTCCATCTCCATACTGAAAGGTGTAGCTGCACTGATTAATCTGAGGGGTGCATTCAGTTGCGGCACTTTGAGTTGAAGAAGTGCATATTGGGTCTGAGCAGGAAATCAGCGCAGATGTGGATGAGCTGGCTGTATCAAAGAAGCTGAGCTGAATCTGTAAAGCGCATGACATAACCAAAAAGAACAAGGCAGTTATGCTATAGAATGCCACTTTATTTACTAAGTTACCGCAAGTATGAATACAGAACAAGGACCAAAATTTTACCTCCAATTCACTAGATTGAGGGCAATTACCGCAAGTATTGCAATTAATCCACAATACGTCGCTTCCGGTATCAATCTGGACGTTGAATTCTCTTGGAGGAGAGCCCAGTTTCACTTTTGTATAATACAACCTAAACAAGAAAACCAAGATTACCTCATGCTTGAAAAGTAGTACTAGGGAGTTGTTAACTTTTTAAACAGTGTCTCGAAGAGAATAACGAGTAAGAGGAAAAATATTAGGCACGAAAAAGAGGACACTGCAGAAAGTCGAGAGTAAGATATTGGGCAGTGGAGAAGAAACAGATTCCATCAGCTAGAGGTGTGGTGCAAATTCAGAATTTCGGAAACTCGATCACCATCCTTTTCTCGGCGTCTCGTTAAGGAATCAAAAAATAAAATTAAAAACCAATAATTACCTAGATAAATAGAAACTAAAATGCTTAACAGAGAAAGAAGAAGCGTAGGATACAGGCAAGCCAAGAAACGCAACTTGAAGCAGCATAATAAATGCGAGAGCATTAAAGATCCTTAAATGCGGAATGCATGAAACCCGGTTGATCGAACTAAACGTACCCAATAGTAGAAGGATCAGATAGCCCTTTGACTGAGAATTCGACAACACCACCTGCTACACCCTGCAAGATTCGAGCGTGCCGAGCTCGGTCGCGAGCTCTGAGTGCTTCCAGCTCGACTTGCCGACTGAGAGGAATTGCCCGTTCCAGAGGGTACAACCCACCGTGAACTACCGATACCGGCACCAAAACGGTGGCGAAGGCCAGTAACATCAAAAGAAAACTCTGCATTTTCAATGTTACCAGGGTTTCCTTCGCAGAATTTAAAGGAAAATATTGCGTCGATGCTAGTTTTCTTGCATCAAGGGAGAAAAAGGGTTTCTGGACAACGGCTTTGCAGCACTGTTTATCGTCAGCTAATTCAGACTAGATTAACAATACTGACAAGAGGCAAATGCCTTGGCAATATATAGAACCTGTTGCGTCCTCCTTTCCCAGAAACACAATTATTCTAGATTCCAGAATCAAATTTTTTTTTCTAGCAACTTATTGTTACATCGAATACTTTATTATATCTTTTCACAGGTGCGACATTGTATCGTGTCCCCATTTACACATGAAAGGGACCATTTAACGCTACTCTCTCTCTCTCTCTCTCTGTTTCATATCTACTGAAAAAATCAATCCAACTTAAATTATTGGGTGCCTACTGATTTCTTATCTCTGTTGTGATATCACTGGGAGAATAGAACATACCACTTGTCTGATAACACCCAATTATCTCTCCTTTTGGCTTTTCCAAATCCAAACAGATTGGGACCCTCGTATGTACGCTCTTTGATTGAAATTTGCAACTAAGTGGCTAATGCTATCGAGCGTACCAAGACTGAAAAAGATGGAAAAGGAAACGTTCATAAAATCAAGCATGAATACGGGCCGAAATGACAGTGAAAAGAAGATGGAGGTTTCGTATCTAGCTTTCGAAGAAAGAAAAACACGTTTCATATTTTATTTTCGGTGGACATTAAAGGCTGTTAAAATAGTGGACTAGTGGTACACAACCTGAACAATGCTCCTTCCTCCCTCCTTAATTAGAGAGATCTTGATATAGATGCTCTCATTGTCACTTTTTCTCAATTTTTTTTCTTATCATAGATTAAAAATAATAAGTAGTTCAAATAGGATTAAATTTTAATATTTTTTTTATTATTTTATAAAAATTAAATAGTTGAGATGCATAGTAATTATAAGAGAAAACTATAATTTAAATATTTAAAATTATAACTTTTAATAAACATCTCTCACTATCTTTTTTTTTTATTATAAATATTTGAAATATCAATTTTGTCAATCTTATATTTTTATCATCTTATCAATTTATGTAATTATTATTTTAACTCATACTATTTATAATAATTTATCTATAAAAAATATTCTAATAATAACTATATAAATATTTATTTTTTAGATCATTTTTAATATAAAATTTATTTTATAAATATATTATTTAAATTTATTTTATAATCAATTTTTTTAGAATTTATTCTTTATAAAATAAATCAAATACAGCCTATAGTGGCTCTAACCAGCTAACTTTTGAGACTAATAGGGAAGGAATTGTTTGCTAAGTTCGCTAATATCTGTTAATAGTTTCATGATCTGTTTTGATTTCCTTCCAGTCCTGTTGTCACTTGTTTAAACCTCTTTTATGCCTCTTACTGCCTCTTTGGATAACATTCAGGAAAAAAGATAGAAAAAAAAACTTTTAAAATTTAAAAAGATAAAAAAACATCCGAATTTTGAAAAAGATAGATTAGCTAAGAATCTCAATTTGTCATTTATAAATTTCTATACAGAGACTAAATACTATTATGAAAGTTACAAATACTATTGACAAAGTTATAAATAATATTATGGGAGTTATAAATATTATTGGTAGAGTTATAAATACTATTGACAAAGTTGTAAATACCATTATAAGAGTTGTAAATACCAATGACAAAGTTGTAAAAAATACAATTTCTTCTTTTGCCTCAAATTTACAAATAACTGTTTACAACTCTGTTAATGATATTTGTAACTCCTATAATAATATTTATAACTCTATACAAGAATTTATAAATGACAGATTGGGTCTCCTACCTAATTTATTTTTTTAAAATTCAGAGGTCATTTTTATTTTTTTAAATTTTAAAAAGTCTTTTTATTGTCTTTTTCATTAACATTTAACTGATAATTTATAAGTGCTAATGGTCAAATGGGTAGACAGCAATGAAGGTGACAAATGGGTGGAGACGATGAAGGTGGAAGATGATGATGGGTGACAGCTTTAGAGGAGATGATGGTGTCGGTTATGTGGAATGGAGGTGACGAATGGGTGGAGACGATGGTTTCATATTCTTTTTAATAATTTATTAATTATAAAAAATATTTTATTAATAATTATTTAAATATTTATTTTTTTAAAATTATTTTTTTAGAAGCTCCTTCATTTTTAAATTAATTTTTTAACATATCAAAAGTTAAATTAAACAGGCATTAATCAATGAAATTCCTTGGGGAAAAAATATTGCACTTATATTGAAAGAGCTTAATTTGATAGATAAATTTAAAAATAATCTCCTGAATAGAAAATATTGTTCTATCTTATAAAAAATGTTATTAGGAAATTAATAAATTTAACATAAACCAAAAAAAAGATTAATACATATAATTTTTATATGGATGCATCTGCACATGTACTGAGAGTTCTTAATTAGATAGATAAATTTAAAAATAATCTTCTGAATGGAAAATATTTCTTCTTATAAAATTAATATTATAAATAAAAATAAATTATATTTTTACGAAATATATATATTTATACAATTACGAAATATATTGAGTGGGCCGCTAAACAACTGATGCCGACTCTTATGTTTAACTAGGGCTCATTAGTTTACCAAAAAAAAACCTTTGGCTCATTATATGCAAATGGGTCAATACTCTGTGTCATGGAAGCCCATGGACCAAGCACACGTGCAGGCTCTTTCGGCTCTGCTTTTATATTTAAAAAAAAAAAAATAGAAGCGTGAAATGGACGCAGCGTCAACCGTACGCATCCCGCAATCACCCTTCCCGCGATGGCGGTGAAACTCTGATATTTGGAAGTATACAGGGCATACTAGTAGCTTCGCGTTCGCTTCGAAACCCCTTCCATCACTTCGCTCAAAAACGCATACTGTGCTATGGCGAAATCGGTTTCTTCTGGCGAATCCTCCAACAAAACTCCACCGCCGGTTCCGGCACCGGCTCCTGATCACAAAAGTTGGGCTGACGAGGCGGAAGAAGAAGTTCCACAAGAAGCGAGTGCTGACACTGCGAGTTCGTCGACAGTCTTGTCGCTCAACAAAACTCCACCGCCGGTTCCGGCACCGGCTCCTGATCACAAAAGTTGGGCTGACGAGGCGGAAGAAGAAGTTCCACAAGAAGCGAGTGCTGACACTGCGAGTTCGTCGACAGTCTTGTCGCTTAACGTTGATGAATGAACAATCGACGAGAAAAAGAAGAGTCCTAAGGTTCTGGACGAACCCGATGATTCCAATATCCAAGCGGTACGAGCTCTAATAATATGTTAGTTTCTGTTTCTTTCTTAGATGCTATTATTTTATTGGCAAGTGTGATATTCATGGGAGCCCTTGATGCTTGAATCTTAGTGTTCTGGGTTCAAAGGCGGGTACCAAGAAGAGGATATGTTATGATACCAGCACCCTCCTTGTAGATATTGTCCTCACCCTGACGAACAGGCGGAGTTTTGTTCTTCCGGGCCAGCTCTGAAGAAGCGGCCCAGAAAACGCGTCTACAAGGGAGCCCTTGATGCTTGAATCTTAGTGTTCTGGGTTCAAAGGCGGGTACCAAGAAGAGGATATGTTATGATACCAGCACCCTCCTTGTAGATATTGTCCTCACCCTGACGAACAGGCGGAGTTTTGTTCTTCCGGGCCAGCTCTGAAGAAGCGGCCCAGAAAACGCGTCTACAAGGGGAAGGTATCCACACCCTTATAAAGAATGCTTTGTTGCTCTTCCCTACCGATGTGGGACTTATCCCAACAGACCCCCCCATTAGGGTGTCCAGCGCCCACGCTGGACATGCCGTCGGCACACCCAGCGGGACACCGCCAGCGATCGAAGGCTCTGATACCACTTGGTGCGGTTCTTGATCAAGAATGATAAAAGAACCGGAAATAAGGAACAGAAAGAAATCCAAAAGAGGGAAGAAAAAATGATAACAGAAGAGAAAATAGAAGAATGAGCAGAAGAAGAGAAAAGGAAGAGATTAACGAAGAAAACAGAGAGGTAATCAATCAAAACTCAATGTAACTCTTATTCCATTTGTCATCTGTACACTTCCCTACTATTTATAGGCTACTGTAACAGATAGTAACTGACTACTGTAACTGTAATTATTTATAACAGGATAAGTGTTATTATTGACTGTTTGAATGTTGATATTGTAGCCAATATTGGATATCCTGAGCGAGGTTATCAAGTTCAATCAGGCCCGGACGCTTAGTGTACATTAGAATCCCAATGGGGCAATTGACTATGATTTTAGACTAAAGTTGTGTTTTATCTACGACAAAATGGTTTCTTAGCGATGAAACAAGGTATTGAACGAGTCGCTTTCTCCTTATAAAATCACCTTCGCGGGAAAGAAGTCTGGATTCCTTTTGTTTCACCATTTTCTATTGGGAAATTGAATCCATTCCAGGGTGATAGGGTGTGGACTTACTCTACTGCTGACTTCAGAGTTGAAATTTGATGTAGGTTACATCGGGCGATATTCCGTATACTTCAGCGAGTACCTTTGAAGATTTAAATCTAACCCCAGAGTTGCTAAAGGGATTGTATGTTGAGATGAAATTCCAGAAGCCTAGCAAGATTCAAGCTATCAGTTTGCCAATGATTTTGAACCCTCCTCACAAGGATTTGATCGCTCAGGCACATAATGGATCTGGCAAGACAACTTGTTTTGTTCTTGGGATGCTGAATCGTGTTGATCCTTCGGTGCCAGCCCCTCAGGCCCTTTGCATTTGTCCAACAAGAGAATTGGCTATTCAGGTGAAATTCTGTGTTTTTCATTTGTTAAGTAAGCATTTAACATCCTGACATGTAGTTTGAGCATAATGATGGTAACTAAATATTCCAGAATATGGAAGTTCTTCGAAAGATGGGGAGGTACACAGGGATTAGTTCTGAATGTGCCATTCCCAGACAGCAGAGATTATATTCATGCATCAAAACGACCACCCATAATGGCGCAAGTAGTGACTGGGACTCCTGGCACGATTAAGAAATGGATGTCAAATAAGAAGCTGGGTGTAAGCAGATTAAAAATTTTAGTTTTTGACGAGGCTGATCAAATGCTTGCTGAGGTAATTTTTGCAAATTGATTTGACCTGCTGGTGGTTTAATTAGATTTTAAAGTTTCATTAAGCTAAGTTATGAAACATTTCCTTTTCTGACTTCATGTTCTACAAATTATTGGAGAACTAGTCGTATATTCTTTGAAGTAATAGCAATTAAAATATATGAAATTAAAGTTGTGATATATTTATAATTCTTACCCTCTAATCAATATTGTTCAGCAACAATTGCATAGTAAGTGCTCTTTGACTAGCATGTTGGTGGAGGGGCGATCTGTAAACAACTTGGCTCAATTACATGCCTGATTCTAGTTGGTGAATACCCCAGAGAATGTATGCTAGAGATCATACGGCCATAGCCAAGTTTGTTGAATTGTCATCGGTTATGTTTTACCGAATTATTCTTGCTTATATTTTAAAATGTTGCTAGGTGTGGTTACTAAATATTTTATTCCTTCATTTTGTTAATTACTTTTAATTGTAACGTTGCAGGATGGTTTTAAAGATGATTCCTTGAGGATGATGAAGGAAATAGAAAAAGTCAATCTTCATTCTCAGGTCTGTTGAGTCCCCTCTCTCTCAGGCAATTGTAAGTAGCATATGCATGACGCATCTAGCCTGAGGCACTGCATGCACGGACATTTGTAGACATGTAGTTTACAGGCACAGACATGGATCTGTTGAGGTGAAGTGTATCTTGTGCACTCTTTGTTCCCTTATAGAACTAGTGGAAGATTTCCAAACTACGAAGTTTACACTGTTTTCATCTCGTGCAAGTGGAAAAAAGTAATATGAACTGCATGTCCTGTCTGCCTGTGATATAGCCATGTAGCCTAAGAAACATGGACGTGGATATACCTTGTGTATTTGTCCAACATGTGTTAGACATAGATACAGCTCCTTTCTAGAAGTATCTGTGCTTTGTATGGTGTTTACTTTTATTTCATAGTTTATTTTTATTTATCAGAAAATGTGGATTCCCAGAGTCGCTTATGTTTTTCAATAACTAAATGGGATGAAGGTCTTTCACCTTTTTTAATTGGCATGTATTTCTCCAGGTTCTTCTTTTTTCGGCTACCTTCAATGACACTGTCAAGAATTTTGTTTCAAGGGTAGTTAAGAAGGATCATAGTCAACTTTTTGTAAAGAAAGAAGAACTGTCTTTTAAGGCAGTGAAGCAATACAAGGTGAACTGTCCTGATGAGCTCTCTAAGATTGATGTGATCAGAGATTATATATTTGAGATAGGAGAGAATGTCGGGCAAACTATTGTATTTGTGCGCACAAGAAACAGTGCAAGTATGTTGCGTAAATCACTTGCTGATTTGGGTTATGAGGTTACTTCCATACAAGGTGCTCTTGACAATATTGAGAGAGACAAGATTGTTAAGGAGTTCAGGGATGGTTTGACTCAAGTTCTTATATCTACTGATGTTCTCAGGTGGACTTGTTAACTTCTCTTCCGTTTTTATGCATGCAATGTGTCTGTACAGTGTGCTGACAAACTGCTTTTCTTTGTATATTTTCTATACAGGTGAATTTGGTTATCAATTACGATCTCCCTGTGAAACATACTGTTCAGTATACCCGTGAGCCAGAACCTGATTATGAAGTATATTTGCACAGGGTCGGTAGGGCAGGACGTTTTGGGCGCAGGGGTAAGCTTCTAGTTCATGACATTCTAAAGAACTTTCTGTTTGAACAAACTAAACTGATATTGGGCAATGCATATATACAAGAACTTCCAACATTATCATCCCCGCAAAATAGCCTCCAAGTCTTGTGGTGTGGCTGATCCATGTAGTGCAACCCCAGTGAAGTGCTCAATGCATAGGTGGCCAAGAAATCCACACTTTTGTTTCCTTCCCTGAAAAATATGTGGATTGTTTTTTAATACAAGGCCAAAACATAGAGTCGTGCAGGGAATATATGGATTCTACTCATTTCACTTCCTCCCCAAAATCCTCTCTTCTTGATTCCTTTAATAATCTGTGATTAAACATCGTTGTTTATCCTCTCTTTTCTCAACAACTGAACAGCAAGGGGACTATAAATATCTACTCCCATCCGAACCTCACGATAACTATTGGCCCATGCAAGCCCTATATCTGCTAAAATACCCAACGACTAATTAGATGCATTGCCCAATATTTCTGCAGAACCCACATGATTATTCACCGATGGAACCCTTATTAGACACTAGCTCCTGCAATTTCTTGAGTTTTCTTGAAAACACGATTACGTTAAGGGTCACCCAACCTTCAGGAGGTTTATTCCATTTGATTTCCTTCTCAACTCTCGCATTATATGGTCTCCTAAGCGTTGCCAGCTTAAGAGATGTGATTTCAGTAAGTTAGTCATAACACTTTTCATGTGCCAACTTAGTTGTGGTGTAGAACTTATTTTTGTGTGCATAAAGATACTATTTCTGATATCCCAGAGTTTTCAGCAAGCAATGGCAAAAATAGTCTCCCAAGTCCCAATTGATATTCCAATTCACCCTCTATCTTTTGCCGGCAACAAACCCATCATTAAGACTCTCACCGAGAAAATGATTAATCTGTTACTCAATGGGAGATTTATGGTTTTTATTGGGTCAAAAGTTGATTGAACTGATTCTGTCTTTTGTACTGATTGAACTAGTAAAGTTTAAAGCAAATAGGTCTGACTGCATGAGCCTGCTCGCGTGGGTTCAACAGCAGTATGTAGGGCTTATTCAATTACTCATAATTTCAAAAATCAATACATGCTTCAAAGTTGTAGAAAACTAAATTGTTCATGAGCCATGATCAGTGCTGTATATTTCGATTTTTTTGCAAATAGAGGGGCTCACTTCAGTTTTTATTAATTAATTATTTATTGAAATCAATATACGTTCCCTTAAGCGACGGATCAGATTTCAAAGGCTGTGAAATGTTGATTTTGTTTTGAGGTTTGTTTAATATGATCCTGCAGGTGCTGTATTTAACTTGATATGTGGTGATAGGGATGAAATTCTGATGGAAAAAATTGAGAAACATTTTGGCACCCATGTAACTGAGGTATGCTCCTAGACAATGCAGTGCTATTTGGATCATGTTGCTCCGTGCAGCAAGATGCAAACGTTGTTGATAATATAAGTTGAACAAGGACTTAAATACTTATGCTAGTTGTGTTGATGAACACATTGCAAGAAAAGGAATATGCCTAATGTGAGCGGGAGTCCTTACATTCCTTTTGTTTACGAGCTGAGGTAATTGAAGCATTCACGGTTTCCTTTTTTATTTGAGAAGAAACATCTTGGTTGCAAAAATAGAGCGAAGATTTATTTAAGAAGAAACATATAGTAGAAAATAAAGTTGGAGAATCACTGAAAATTTTTGGAAAAGACTGTAAAAATTGATAAATTCTAAATTAATATTTTAAATATTGTAAATATATATAAAAAAAAAGTGTTAGGACATACGGGGATATTTATTTGATATTCAAAGACATTTTTGGTCATTTGACTCAAACCTTTAAAATCCCTGTTTAAGTCTTGGTATTAATTTGATATTTACAATATTTAAAATCTTAATTTAGAGTAAAATTTTTCCAATAACTTACATGGAAAAGATAAGAAAGAAGGAGAACGAAGGGGTACACAAGATCAAGGGGAGCTTCTTATTTATTGAGGAGGTAGGAAAGTATTTTTTATATTAAAATATTTATCATTATTTTTTTAAACATAAGTACCATGGAAAACAGTATTATTTGAGTCATTATCTAGCATTGCACGTAAACTTTGAATTTTAATTCCCTACGTTACAAAGGTGTAGTCACTATATTTATCCGTTTATCCGTATAGGAAAAAAAATTCAGAAGACAGAAAAGATATTTGGCCCACGAGCCTCTTGAGCTTCTAAGATAAGAAAGGCCTGTTATATATAGGATTCTCACGGCTTTCATTCCTGTTTCTTTTCCTTTAATTTTAAATTAAAATCTGAACTCGTTTAGAAAAAGAAGGCAAGAGGAGAAGATGAAGTCGTGACGGTGAAAATTGACCCGTTTCTAACTGTCCACGTGGAAGCAAAATTAGCCGCCAAAACTGTGACTGGGAGGAGTGCCGAAACCCGAAAGCTTGCCTAATGGAAAGGTTTTCTTTTCATTACCCAATAATAGATCGGAGGACCTGAGATCCCTGGAAGCCATTCGGACATGGCGACCTGCCTTCGAAGATCAGTGAAATTGCGCCCTCTGTTGCGTCGATCGGCGGTGGCCGATACCTCTCCTGTAATAGTAGTTACGGTCCCTTCCCTATCCGGTCATAGATGCGCTTCTTCTTTTTCCTCTTCCTCCTCATCGCCCTCGCCCCCGTCGTCATCCTCTGATAAATCTCCGAAGGTGGTGAAGAAGCTTGTTGATCGTCTTTCAGCTTTCATTGACGCTGTCCACGATCGCAAACTACCTCCTGAACTTCGAGGTCAGCGCAACAATGTTAGGTAATATATGGTTATTGCAAATAGTAGAATGACCTCTTTTTAAAAGTAATTATTAAATTGATGATGGTTTTACGGGAAGGTGATTGGTTTCGATTTTGTCTAATTCCAAGGTTAATTCGTATTTCGTTATCAGTTTCTTTGCTGTTTTATCCATTCTCCCTCTTACTAGATAGGGTTTGGTACCTTCTTATTAGTAGGTTAGTGGCTTTATCATTTATGCCATTAACTTGAACGCAGAATGCCTTGGCTGATTAAAAATGTTGCACTGGTGGTTATTCCCACTCGTCGCATTGACTGTTTTACTCGATCATCTTGTGCGTCTTCTTGTAATTCTAGGTTCCCGCTGCTGAAGTGTATTGGTACTTGACTGTTAATTAATGTTTCGTTTCATTTTCTTTGCCATTTTGGATGTTAACTTTTATAGAGGAAGGATAAAAAGGGGTGGCTTGAAGCTTGTGACGAGTAGTTGGGCTCTGTAGTTTCATGCATGACCAAATAAATGTACCCTGTTTTTCTGTGTCATGCTTTTTTTTAGATTTCGTTTCATGGATCCCTTAGTTCTTGATGTTTTAAGGCCTTTTTTTTTTGGGTCTTCCTCTATTTCATGCTTTCTATTTCTGCAATTCGTAAATTTAATAGATTGCAATAAAATAATAGACAAGATGAAAAGAAAGAAGAACTGGAGACTCTTTCTTATGCTAATAAAGCAAGTAGTGTTGAAATTGTATGATAGACTACTTTGTGAATACTTTCTCCATATCTTCTGCATAAAAAGTTCATTAATTATTGGACAGATCAGAAACTGATATCATCAACGTTGTGGAGCAAAGAATATGGCATTCCATGGAAGAAGGCCAATTCGAAAACTTGCCAGGGAAAGGCAAGCCGCTTAAGCTAGACACTAATCCTCATGCAGATCCAGCTGAAGATACCTTGTACAGAATCCTATCAAAAAATGGTTGTGCACCGGAGTGGGTTGAGCTTAACAAAGAAATAAGAACTAATATATCTGAATGGAGGGCCGCATTGGAAAAAGCTTGGATAAATAGATGCAGTGATAATCTTAAGTGGGTAGAGAGTTCAGAAGCTTTGAAAACGCAATTACGAGATATCAATAATAAGGCGAGTAATGATTTTTATCTGTCAAAGCTTTGGGAATTTAATGCCTGCTTCTTTGGAATTTTATGTTATGTTTTTTATAAGTGTGATGTACATTTAATAAATTTGACATCTTCCTGCAGGTTTTCCGATATAATCTCATCGTCCCTTTTGGTAGGCAAATGTTTGGCCTTAATTGGGAGAAAGAGCTTGGTCGTTTAGAAGAATAAGGACTCTCAATATTTTTAGTTTGTTGTTAAGCCTTAAGCAAGTTGATCGATTCTCGTGGAGAATCAAATTTTGTGTAATATTGTACTGTCATTCTGAGTAAATTATCAGTTGAATCAAACCAGGTGAAATATCGGTTGCCTGGCTCAAACTATGGTTAACTCCTTTCCTCGGCATGGCTTGGATCGGGACAGGAAAAAGGAAATCCGCTGGGATGATACTTCTGTGACGGCTCTGTTGATAGGGTTGTGATTTGGATATCTACATCATGCAAGATCAAGGGACACAAAATTTAAAAGGCATGTATAACTAGGGCTGTGCATAAAGCCCATAGCCCAATATGCCCAGCCCAGCCCGCACTAAAATAGCCCAGCCTAGCCCGATAAATATAGGGCAGGGCTGGGCATCGGGCTACAAAATTCAGCCCATACTTTTTTCGGGCTAGGCACCGGGCAGGGGGTTGCCTTGCATTGCTCTGCCCATGAGTACCATTTCTTTTATTTTTTTTTTACTTTTTCCCCTAAATGCTACACTTAGAAGGGAGAATATGATAGTTACTGGTAACTAGAGGGTTATTTTAAAAATATGAGTAGTTAAGTAGGTAAGTTTTATCTTTTAATATTTATAACTATATTAATTTTTTTTAACTTTGTTAATCATCATATGATTACATTACAAATTATAATTGTTTATTTTATTTTTTTTAGATGTTTAATATTTGTCAACATTAGGGAGATTGATGCAAAGTTACAATTACAAATTATTTAGACTTCAAGGCTTTTTTTTACATGCAATGTATTTTAAGAATTTAATTATTATATTTTTGTTACTTTATTCTTAGTGAATTATGGATATTATTTAATTCATAAAAATATATGAATATGGTATTATTTTATAAGTTCATAATTGCATATTTTTTTTACAACATGAGTATGGCATCAAAATTTGGGCATGTCAGCCCGCCTATGCCCAGCCCAAAATGGTTAGGGTTTTTACCGGGCAGGGTCGGGCATCGGGCTGTAAAATACAGCCCATATTTTTTTTGGGCAGGGCACCGGGCATGGGGGTAGCCTTGCCTATGCACACCCCTATGTATAACAGTATAAGAAAAACTTTATACTTGCTGCCACTTAGTGGTTAAAAGTAAACAGGTTAATTTTTCAATGATTTTACTGTATTTTTCTGATATGTAGATCAATATAACTCAATATATCATGGCATCATATGCGCTATCAAGTTCTTTTACTATTAATTCGTCTATCAATACCTTGTTTGCTTCAGTTTTGTTGATGACGATTGAATGATGCAAGGGATTGAAGTGACAAGTATGAAAAAAAGCATGTAGTTTCCTGTTTTATCCGGGGATGCATGACTTGCCGTTGGGGAATGAAAAATGATATCGTTTATCTTTACTGTTGGATAAAGAGCAAACGCGCCCACAACTTGAGCTAATCGGCTAAACAGATATTTTTTTAGGAATACAAAATGAAGGTTACCTATACATGTTGGAATACCATCATACCAAATACAGCCAACTTCAGCAAATCGTACAGCCCCCAAGATAGAAGGAAAAGGGTTTCAAGATGAGAATATAAGTATATATGCAACTTTATTCCTCAGGTAAGTGGTAATTTCTAATTTTTCGTATCGCCTATGTGGGCACTTGTCTAGTTGACGATATAGAAGCATTATGCCTGAGCGCCCTCCTATGGTAAGTGATACGTAGCTTTTAGTACTTTGTCACAAAAGCTCCAAACTCGATGTCCCTATCAAAGAGTTGTTGGTGCAGATTTTCAGATTCCTCTTACGACTTGTTCATAGCCTCTGCAAATCCATTTTAATTTTTTGTATTTGTGAACCCAAGCCCTAACATTCATAAAGATAAAATTCAGCCGTCGTCAAATTATCATTTCATATCATACCTTGAATCCTTTGGAGAAGCCATGCAGGGAAATTGGTCTCCAGTGTTTCTTCTCTCCACTTCTCAAGCTCATTTAGTTTCTCTTGAGAAGCAGCTAACTCAGCTGTACGAATTACTTTACACTGTTCCCGTAGAAGGAAGAGAGCTACATAACATGACTTTCAGAAAACGGCCACACAAATTATAGGTGGGTAGCGTTACCTGATTCCTAAGTTCCATGATACGAGGTTCCTTTTGCAGATTTTTTTCTGTATTTAAGAATAAAAGGAATTTGACAAGTTTTCCGATATTTAATTTGCTTGGTAATCATGAAACGTTAGCGCAGCAAAAACATTTCAATAACACACCAGCAAGCTGTGAATTCTCCTTGCAAAGACCATATTTCAGTTGATCATATCATTTGGCAAAAAGTTGTTACAGACACAAAATTAGAAATTTCAGCTTTCCAGGCCAGCAATAGAAACAAAGTACTGCACAAGACTTGGGGGTGTTCAAATTATTGATATTGCAAAGATTAAAGTCCTTATTAACAAGTAAATACTTAACAGTTTCATGTCTAGTGCAAAAAATGCTCAAGAGCTACAAACAATGTTCATGCAGCACACTGAAAGCCAGTGATCAAGACTATAACTGCAGAGACTTGATGAAAGCAAGCTTCAAAATAGGCAAGGGAAAAGTACCCTAGCTGACAATATATCCTCGATCTCACAAATCACAACTCTAACACTTAAAGGTTTTATATCAAGCTCAAAAGAGAAACGGATTTAACATAACGTAACAAAATATATTTAAAACTATAGAGATATAGCAAGCCCAGCAAGACAGCATACAGTTCTAAGTTCACAAACCAGCATGGGCAAGAGTAACAGCTTGAAACTTACATTATTTTGAATTTTGACCTGATCAAGAGAAAGGAAAAAGTGCTGGTATGCTTCTTTGTCAGATACGAGATTCCATAACTCTACGGCACTGAACAATTTATAAATTGTGAAAATGATAAATAAGATCAGCACTATTCGGACAAAGATTTAATGAACTAATGATCTCCGCACATTTTTCAGGTAATGAAGCGGTTGTTTATTATATGAATTTTTCAAACTTCAAAATAGAACTGATATTAAACAGTTTAGAGCGAGGTGTCTTAGATATTACTTTACCTTTTGTCCTTCAAAACGGTAATAACTCCAGCAGCTTCAGCAGGTGAAACATGTGAAGGAGACTGCAAACTTTCAGGAGGGCTCAATAAACCGGCTGCTCGAGGAAGTGTCACTTGGAGTCGAAGGTCCAGAAGAATTTGGCGAACTGACATACCAGGATTGCGAGGCATGTTCATTCCGACATGGCTGAGTCTTATGCTCTTCTGATCTCCTGTAAGTAAACCGTACCAATTACCTATAGTTAGATGTTTAATGATAGGTAGCTTGTTGAAATTGAAGAGCCAAAAATTTGATTTGATAGGTGGAATAAGGCACCACAGTTTCCGCATAATTTGATGAATGAAAGAAATTCAAGACATACCAAATTTTAAAGCCTAGTCCTGTCAGATAATCAGTGCCACAATTCAAACATTGCTAACTGATCGTGAGTATAATTGGAACTTGCTATTATTTCTCTCGCTTCGCTCTCGATCCATCTTCATTCAAAAAGTGCATGAAGCCCTGTGATCTTTCGGGGGATTTTTCTTTTGGGGGGAAAGTCCTACAATTAATCACATTTCTGTATTTTAGTTTTCTTTAAGAAAAAAGAAAGAAAGAAAGCCATTTTTGGGTGTCCTTTGTCCTTTTACTCAGAATCGGATTTTGGGCTGTACACACTTTAAGATCCGACATCTTATGGACCAAGTCATGTTGTAATCATAAAAACCTAGCCCACCATATCAATGAAACCATTATTATGTTACGTGTGATTGTGAAATTAAATAGATTTATATTAGCAATAATATAAATAATAAATAACGAGCTTATATTTTATAAAAGCGTGAGTTCGATTCTCACTATTATTATAAAAGTTTATTTGATAGGTAATCTCGTAAGTCTCTTATAAACGTTCTCTAAACTTTAGGGCTATGCCCTAACTCTAGTAGGAGACCGGTGACGAACCTATCTAAATTTTTTTATACTAAAAAAGGATAAATTTATATTTCATAAGTCTTATATTTCATAATTATTTTGAACCTTTTATAGTTTTTTTTTTGTGTATTGCAAGAGGAAGAATTTTAGTTATTGTGAATCATCAAACAGTGAGAGGCTCGTGTTCAAAATAATATGAATTATTCATAATTTATAGATAATGTAGAGAGAGATTAATATTAGTCATGAGTCCTGACGTTTGCCACGAGGCACCATGCAGCATGTTGCTGTATAACATACAGGCAAAATATCAACCAACTGCATTAACATCAATATAAAATATAAAATCTATAATAATTTGTAAAATGATGTGAAGAATTTCTTCATACTTCATCTAATAAACAGGCTCTAATTATGCCAATTATAAAAACTCCAAAACAACGAGAAAATGAAATATCTATATAGAGAGAGATTTTTTTTTACCAGAGAGAGAGAGAGAGATTAGAGACTGAACACTCAGTTAAAAAATAACCAAAAAAAAATGTACGAAAGTTCCAAGTGTTTCGTATTATTTCACGGACAATACCTCTCTCTAAGGATATTCTTTTTCTTTAAATGGTTAGACTAGGAAATTAATCCTAGATTCGTGCCACGCAATATCTACAAACTTGGCCGATATGTGTAATTTGAAAATGTACTTTAATTTTGCCTTGAACCTTACTTGAGAACCAATTATGCATTTTGCGTATGGATGAAACAAGAATTATCTAAATTGGGATAATAAGCAACCTCACGTCATTTCCTCTTCTTTAACTCGCAATGGTAATTATCAATTTTGTCCGTCAACTCAGCCGCTCGCTCATGAATGCGTGAAATATCCAATACGAGTAGTGCGTAGGGCGTGTTTACTTTGTGCTAAAATAAAGTGCTTTTATTCCTAAATTATGGTTGGAGTTTAAAAGTAGTCAAACACATATCTTATTATTAACAGTGATTACGGGAAAAATTATAGTTTTTGATAAATATATCCCATCAACTTTTTTTAGATTATAAACATATTAAAATATCAATTGCACCCCTCTTATATTTTTATTATCTTGTTGTCTCTCCTATTTTATATTTTATATAATTATCATTTGACCTCGTGTCATTTTTAGTAATTTATTGATCAAAAATATTATTTCGATAATAATTATCTAAATATTTATTTTTTAAAAAATTATTTTTCATATAAAATCTATTCTCTAAAATTATTTTAAAATTAATTTTTTTTGTAGAAGTTAATCCAAACACACCCTAAAAAATATAACTCATCTTTGACTGAACTTTTAATTTCTCAGCGCTTTGACGGGCTTACGGTGTAATTTCATTAACCGAACTTTTTTAGGGGGGGGGGGGGAGAATATATTAATAATAGTTATCTTAGTGCCTAAACAATTTTTTAAACGGGCTCCATAGATCTAATTAATTTCAGTTTATCGGATACATTATGATTTTATACCAGATAAATTCATATAAAAGTTTTATAGAAATAAGTTAAGTTTAACAGAAAGAGTTATTTTTTTACAATTTAATAAATTTAAATTTAAATTTTTGTTATGGGAGAGATATCAACTCTGACAATTTCTCAAATAATATCATCTTCAATATAAAAGTATGAGTGCCTATAAAAAAAGCTCCCACAGAAACATAAAAAAAATAAACTTCAATCGAATACCAAAAATGTGATTATTTCTAAAAGCTTTCCCAGCTTCCCTAGAGACAAATGTATATTGCAAAGACTTAAAATAAACACAAGCATTTCGGGTTATTATTATCAATCAAATGATCTTTTCAGATATTGAAGCCAGCTTTAAAAAATAACAACTAAATTTAGAAAAATCATTTGAAGGTGAAATTTGTCCCATTTTAAAAGTTTGGAAAGCCCTCTCTGTGTGGGTAAAAAAGCCAGTAGAGAATTAACAACTCAAAATATACATGGAGTTACGTTGTAGTTTTAGCCGATAAGGATTGGGGTTATAATATACGAACGAGATTCGGAATCTTAAGGCTGCGGAAGTAAATAAAAGACCTATTAATTAAAGCATTCATTTCAATTAGAAAACAGATAGTTGGCTGCCTAATCATGTTTGGTTGTTTAACATAATGGCAATTTGACTAATCAATGATAAGGTAAACCATATTATGTATGCCGCTGGAGTCAAGCTGTTGAAATATTCCCAACAAAAATGGAATATTATGAAAATAGCCATTTAAAAAATTAATAAATTAAAATTAGGATGACATATAAAGAAACAGAAAGAGGTGGGGGGGGTTAGAAGAATGTCGCTATCTTCAATACATACATGTTTTTGTGTGTATAGTTTCTAATTAACCAATAAAGGAAATTCAAACTCATAATTATGTGAAGCTTGTTATATTTAAAATCTTCTGAGTGTGTTCCCAGATTTTCTGTCGGGAAGTGAGGCCATTTGAGATGCCCTTTGAAATGGTAAAAGAGATGAGGCTCTTATGTTAATAATAAATATGAAAGGATCAACGTTAACTTGCGCTTGAAAAAGTGATTCGTGGAACTGGATCGAAGCATATATATGGTCATAGGTTTATTATTACAACCTTAAATCATAAGGAAACTGCATGCAGCTGATTATATATATATATATATATATATATATATATATATATGTACGTATCATTTTCTTTTTCCTGTTCCCTCGTTGCCAGCCTTGCTCTCTACATAAAGTTTTCAGCTCACTTATTAATTAGTATTACGTTATGATTTGCCAGGCTAGCTAGATATGGTTTCTGCAAGTATATATATAATACAGCGCTTAGCTTTCACTTTTCCTCGTTCCTTTGCCAAGATCAAGCCTCGAAATTAACGATGCTGTACTTATTCTTGCTTTCTTAATTCTACACTGATATATACATGATATGCATGCATGTAACTATTACCTTTTTGAGATATATATATATATATATATATATATATATATATGCATATGTACTTAACTGCATTTACGGTTATATTCTCTTTTGTGTGATTAGGTTTCCAAAAGCTTACTCTTTTTTATACTATTTAATATTATTAAGTATTCAGTTTTAAAGTTTGTGATTGTCTTTTTAATATAAGTATTTCTTTTAAAAATTAAACTTAATATTTAAAAAAATCTAACAAGATCTTATACTATCAGATCAATTTTATGTTACTTCTAAAAGGTGAATCTAAAATGACTAAGAACACACCAAGTAAAAGTATGCGTCTTGGACGCTGAGGTCATTTATCTGTTTTAGTGTGAGAATGAGATCATTCGAATGGAACCACTTTTTCTTTGTTTGAGTTAATTGGATATTATAAGTTTTAATACCCGCATAATTCGCATTCTCGTCACGCAATCAACTATATATACTTTCCTTTTCTGTTTATTTAGTTTACTTTTGATGCTCACGATTATGGTCTCAGGTCTGCAAAAAATAAAAATCCCTCAATTTAAGTCTTTTTATCTCTCGTGCATATCTTTTCGCTTTATTGTTTCATAAATATTGATAAAATTAAAAGTCGCCGTTATCTTCTCCTTTGATTTCCCCTCTTTTCCTTCCTTCTTAATGTTCTTGTTTACCTTTCATCCAAGCAGCGTACAAATGCGAAACATTAAATTTGATTAATTAAATAAGAGACGCAATATTAGTCAGAATATTATAATTTAATTTGAATTTCTAACAATGTGGGTGCCGTGTATGTATGTTTATATGAAACTTTTTCAATTTGACCGAAACTAGGAGGAAGAAAAAGAAAACTAGCTATTTAGCGGCTCTCATCAATTTGGCTGTATGGTTATATGATCTTATTTCCTCTTGCATTGTGGGCACTATGAAATTTATTAAATTAATGTAAGATTAATAAGGGAGTTCATAGGTTATTTCAAATGGTGAATGGTAATCTTAGTTTTGGCGAATGTCACGATGTCGGTACTGAGAAAGGTTATCTTGGTATGAACGTAAACATTGTATGTGTAGTCTCTTAAAATTCCAAAGAGGATATTCTTTTCTTTTACTTTAAATTTAAAATATTGCCATTTATCAAATTATAGACCATGGTAATAACTTCTGATCAGCCCCAATAATCTATTTAAAAAAGTACACACTAGATTAGGAATTAATTATGATAGTATATATTATGATTTTTCTTGTCATTGTTGCGGATCCCACCAGCGTCTGGAGTTTCCGTCGGAAGCCTGCGATAATTCAACATTTAGCAAAAAACAACAATTAAAAAAAAGAAAAGAAATGTAATATACTGTTCGATGCAGTAGCAAGAAATACACACGCACATGCACATATAGGTGGGAATTAAATGTTATTAGCGGGACGTTGATTATAGGAGAGTTTAATTAATTCCTCTTCCTGATATGACATTCTGCCTACAATATATATGCATGGATATATATATATATATATATATATATCCCTTTGGGATTACTAATGATATAATTTATTCCTTGAACGTAGTCGAAAATAAGGTTTTAACCTCCGAATATAAAATAATTAAGGGGAAAATTAAGTTTAGAACTTTTCGGATAAGATTAAGAAAACATGCATGGGTGTGTTGCACAAATAGAATAGGACACTTGGTTACGTTATGTGAAAAGGATTCCGATGGATTTGAATCTCTCGTTCTAGGAATTCATCAGAAGAATTTATTACAAGGGTGTTTTTCCACCATAAATGTGTAAGTGGTAACAAATCCAACAGAGTGATGAACATTTGATAATCTAATAATGACCGTATATTTATTTGTGGAATAGATCCATGTGATCAAAATAAAGGTTTATTGAAAAGATACGTTGAATTTTTGCCGCTATATCCCATCCCCTTAATTAAGATATAATTACGAGTAATTAAGATATAAGGACCCCTGCAAATAGATCTTGTTTTTGATGGTGGAGAATAAAATCTAAAGAGCATGCTTATCTATTACGTGCATCTAGCAGGGCGTCACATAGAGAACCAGCTTCGATGCAGCGTGACACTAATCAGTCAAAGCCTTCCAAAGACCAATCAACGCCATGTGTTTCGATCACTAAATTTTAGTGACAAGTCATGTGATGAGATCACAAACATGATATTTTCCCCCATCCCTTATCCATTAGATTAAACCCATTATAGAAGGTCAAACTCACAACCTCATATTTAAAAAAAGATTTTGAGTCGTTAGATTTTTTTTAATGGACTAATACCTTGTAGCTAACAAGCTGATCAGTGACCCTCTAAACATGATGGGAAAAGAAAGTGACGAGTGTTGGAAACTATTGACGTTGAGGATGTGGTACTTCACTCGGATCCTCCACGGGGAAATAACGGTGATTGAGGTTAGAAGAGGAAGAGAGGTGGGGCCGGGGATGTAGGGTGGACCAACGTGGGGACGCCACATGGAGGGAACCAGACACGTGGGCGAGGAACGCCTTGGACGCTTTTGGAACTATACCCCTCCTTCGCTGATGCGAAGCCACGCAGAGACACACTATCCCCCGTAAGCGCCAAACCCTCCTCTTCATCCTACGGCTCTCCATCTTCCTCCTCCCTCCATTTATTTCATCTCCCTCTCCCTCTCTCTCTCTCTTGCTTTGCTGTTGAATTCTAAGTCGAAGGCCGTTTACTCTCTCTCTCTTCCCCCTCTCTCTTTCTCTGCATTTTCACCTGTGATTCCCTCTCTGTCTCCGCCATTGTCCTCCTTCTGCTGAATTTCATTCTCATTCCCTTTCCCTCTTCTTCTTCTTCTTCTCCACTCAGTACTCTCCTGTTGACCGGCATTCATCGCTTACTTGCCATGGTATCATTCCCACACTCACATTATTTCTCTTCTTGCTCTCTCCCCCATCTTCAAATTGATCTGATTTCTGATCTCGAATGTTGATTTGCATTGATTCAGAACACAATGTCGGTGCCTCCGTGGCTTGAGCCCCTACTAACCACTTCCTTCTTCAGCGTCTGCCGCTTTCACGGTGACGCCGCCAGGAGCGAGTGTAACATGTTCTGTCTCGACTGCAATCGCGACCCATTTTGCTTCTATTGCCGTTCCTCCAGACACAAGGATCATCAAGTCATTCAGGTATATATATATATATATATTCCCCTGCTTCTTCCTCTTAATTTTCCGATGCGGCATTTCGATAATGCGAACAATTAAGACTGGAATTAATGGGTAATTAATCAAATGGATTGATTTGTTGTACGTTTTTTATTGTGAATTTGAATTGTTAGATAAGGCGATCTTCGTATCACGATGTGGTGAGAGTATCTGAGATTCAGAAGGTGCTGGACATAAGCGGGGTTCAGACGTATGTGATAAACAGCGCGAGAGTGTTGTTCCTGAACGAGAGGCCTCAGCCAAAATCTGGGAAAGGAGTAGCTCATATTTGTGAGATTTGTGGAAGAAGCCTCTTGGACCCATTCCGCTTCTGTTCTCTGGGCTGTAAGGTGAGGTATTTCTCTCTCTTCTTGCTTCATATCATTATCAACATGCACATCATTTGCTGATCAAAAAAAAAAAAACATGCACATCATTTCTTTTCTTTATTCTCCTTGAATATCTTATTATTCCTTTTGGTAAGTTATGTGAGATCGCCTATTGTATTTCACAACTCACAATCATCTTCATCATATGGCCATAACACCCACCACACCTACATTTGAAAACACACCACCATCATAATTATAATCCCACCGCTACCTTAGCTGTTCTTAATCTTGATTATCTCGCCCTCGCATTGGCATGTCCTATTGTTTATACAAATCATATAATTATGATGATCAAAGCAGAGCAGAGAGCATGGGTTCTATAATTAGTAGGGATAATTATTGAGAGTGGAGGGGAACATGGGAAGGGTTACGCGTCAATCACAAGAAGTAATTATTATAATTACCATCGTGCTAATTAAATTAATGACAAGATTCTGTGTGTTGGGGATGGGAATCATTTATAGCTTGTGGGAGTGAAGAGAAATAGGGACGCAAGCTTTGCTTTGGAGGGAAACAACGAGGCAATGGAGGGAATATCAGGGAGATCAGCATCAGAAGAAGAATCGCGTGAAGGCTCGCAACAAGACATGTATCCGGCCACGCCTCCTCCACCTGCTTCAACCGCACGAAGAAGAAAAGGCATTCCACACAGGGCTCCATTTGCCTCCTAGTTATTATTATTATTTTTATTTTCCTTTCACCCTCAAATATTGGTACATATTCAATTCCACCCAACCCAACCTACCGTTTTTTTTTTTTCCTTTTCCATTTTTATAAAACAAGAACCCCACTGTGAGGGAAAGAACCTTTGATTGGGGGGGTTTTGTGTAGATGCCCAATAGAGAGAAAGAAAAAGGATGCACAGGAAATTTCTCCCGTTGGCCTTTAGGATGCTGGGTCCCACAACCAATAATGCAGATTTGTTTAATATTTGATAGTTGCGGACTTGCGGGTGTACATGTCATTAAGAAATTCTTTTCACAAAAAGAAAAAAAGAAAAGAAAAGTCTTTGCGGAGTTCGTTTTGTAGTTTTCATTGGCCCACCATCCACATGGGCCGTCCACTTAAAGATAACACCACCTTCTTCTTCTTTTTTTCCTGTTTATTATTATTATTACGTGCATGTAATATAATGAGGACAAATCTACCTTCTATTTATGATTGCCAGTTCTGGCGTCTTCCCTGTGGTGCCCTCTTTTCTGTTATGTTCCATGTTTTCAAATTTCTAGTGTATAATTATATATCCCTTTCTTCTTTATTTCTCTCTCTCCGTTTTTCTTCTGTTCTTAATTGTTATTATTTCTTTTTGTCGAGAAAATTAGGAGAAATGGGGAGGGAGGGAGAGAGAGAGAAGGTATCAGATGTTGAAAGATCGTGTTTATTACGTAGCCTCGTTTTCTCTCCCAAATAAATGAGCCAAAGCAATTAGGTATAGAGCAGATGTAAATTGATAGCTACCCAAAGTTTTCAATTCTCAAAACGTGCGTCACACAAGAATTCAACTGAAAGGGTAGGTAGGTTACTATTTTTTTCTATTTCCCAATTTTAAAATAGTAACGACGTGTAATGTTTGATTAATTATGTCACTAACTTGTAGATTAGAATATAATGTAACAATTTGTTTTGACTAGAATTATTTTTTAGAAAAGAAATTTCTAAAATTTATTATTATTTTAAAATATTAATTTACCAGATGTCCTGAAGCGACGTTAAAATACTAATTTAACTATAATAAACATATGATAAATTGTTTGTCACTAGTGAATTGACTTTTCTTTGCTTTCCAGGGTTCCCAGACAAGAGTTCTACCCCTGCACTATATGGACCTAATAATTAATTTATCCAACATGATATAAAGTTTGGATGCCCCTTTGCGCTTTGTCCTTTTCTGTCTAATCACTCGCAATGGATATATCTATCTCCACAGTTCCACACAAAAGAAAGATGACAATACATTTAACATTTAAAATGTCCAGCAAGTTTTTCGGTCTTCTATATTCTTTAATTAATTAGCATTATCTTCTTGTGGCGGGTACGATGTCTAGAAGGAGCGGGCTGAAAAAGGAAATTTTCCAAAAGCATATGAATATGCTGTAGCAATTTTTTGGTTGGGATGCCAAGCCATAATACCATATTATAGCAATCGTGTTGGAAAAAAGAGCGAGAATTTCAATAAAAACAACTGGTGAACTATCATGTGAAATTGTGAACCGAAAAGAAACGGACCTGTATGAAAAAGAGCCGATACTTTTATCTTTCTCGACCGGCTCATGCTCCGTTGTAGCCTTCTTGTTGACAGTCCTGAAGTTTTTCTTCACACAAATTACACTAACTTCATATAGGATTCATTTGGAATAAAAACGTGTAGCGTGTTGATATATATATATATATATATATATATATATATATATATATGGCCGTGAAATCCCACTAAATATTCATACTCGTGCTTTTTCTTTTGGTTACACTCATCTCACGCGTACATAGTTCATCAGTATTAATACATTCACTTATCTAAAGTTGAGCGATAAAGCATTAGACGCAAACGAAGATACGAACGTGTGTCACAAAACTCTTTTATGATGATGGGGCCATTCTTTTGCAACATTCAGCTAATCTACGTGCATGGAACCAAAAGGTTACAGTATAAAAACCATGTGCGTTTAATTACCTTCTTTGTACACGCGTGTGAAAAATTTATTACAGTTGAATTCTTCGAAGGAATTAAGAAAGAATGAGAACAAGCAAGCCCATTGAACGCAATCTTGCTAGCTAATCTTTTTTTTTTTTAAAAAAAACGAATCTCAATTCGGTAGAATGCCTTTGGATCTCTCGTTTCTACTGTTCCGAAACTGGGCGAAAGACATCATCAACATGGACGACACCTGATCAAGCGCTTTAGCATGCGCAATCCCAATCCCTTCAGCGACAGATGGCGAAGAAGAAGATGAAGCAGCAGCTTTATTATTTTCCTCGTCCCTTTGTATGCTGACAGAAACATACGACGAATGATCCATGGACAGAGACCTCTTCATCCCCATCATCATCGGCTTTTCCTGTTCGTGACGACACGCCATAGAGAGAGAGTGCTGAAGCGTGGCCTCTCCAAGATGCCCTCCTCGTGACGTCGAACCAGAAGCACTCGTCAAAAGATCAGAAGCAACGATCTTATGATGATCACTTTGATGACAAACCCTTATTTCTTGAGCATCGACAACAGTTTCTGAAGCTACCGGCAGGGATGGCGGAGGGGCTATAAGTAACGGCGCTCGACAAATGGGACAATTGGAATTCTGAGCGAACCAGAGATCGATACAAGGTATGTGAAAAGCATGGCTACAAGAAGGCAATAATCGAACCTTTTCTCCATCCTGCAATTCGCCCAAGCAAATCGCGCATTCAGTTTGGTCCAAACGAAAGGCGTCATCTTTCTTGTGAGAATATGGCAGAATTGGGATTTTTTTTAGGATTTCAGGGTCGACGCCACAGGGAATGTCATCGGCAGGGGGGCTTATAGGCTGAGCGACTTGCTGCAATTGTCGTCGGCCTCGAAGGCAGAGCCTGAAGAGGATGAAGTGGTATGTGGCTAAGGCGACGCAGGAGCAGATGATGCCGGCGCCAGAGATGATGAGAGGATTCACAAAGTAGCCTACTTGGCCTTGGCCTTCAACGTTGTCGCTGTTGCCGTCGCTGTTCATGTCTTCTGTTCTTTCTTTTTCTGTGTGGGTGTGTGTGGCAGTTGCTTCTTCACTTGTGTTTAATTATGGTAGACCGAGTTTATTGTTTTTTGTTCGTTTTCAGAGGTTAGTTAGTTCCAATAAAGCTGGGAGCCGTTGGGTGACTGCAAGAGAGATTTGCTTGGCGTGACCTCCACGTAGCGGCTTTAGACTCTGCAATCTCATCACCCAGTTCCATTCTGGTGGTACCGTATCCGACAAATGTCGCTAAGTTCGTTTTTTATACTGAATCCTCCCTTTTATTTTAAATAAATGTAATGAAAAATCTCTAAAATAATTTTAAATACAAAATATGTGTGTAGTTGATCAAAGTAAATTTTTAATACAATGGAATTTTTCTTGAACCTTTCTATTTCTGTCTCACTCTTGGATACCAGTTCATACGATGGTCCTCAAAGAATAATGTCCCCGACAATTTTTTTATCTTTTTTTTTTCAGAATTTCATTAGAATGGAGAGGTTAAAACTTAAAATACTAAAATACTCTTACACTCTGCTGATCCTATTTATAGGATAGGATAAATTTTTTTATATAAATGTGTCATTTTATTCTTCATTTATTATTATCTTAATTTTATTTCTATGAGGTATAATGTATATTAAATATAGCTAAAATTTAAAAGTTGTTGAATTTTATAGCATAGTTAATAAAATTTAATTTTTTAATATATATAAAATATATTAGAAATAATTTATAAATATAAAAAAATATCATATTTGTTGGGAAAAAAATGCCATAGCATGGATATGTGTTTCCGCGAAGTCGAAACCTAGAAAGCCCAATACACTGCAGTAAAGGGTTAGTCGTACGCACTTTCGCCTTTGGACCAAAATCCACGCAGATGTCCAAAACAGACAAAGAGTCCAAACATATATGTTTTCTTTCTTTCTTTCTTCCTAACTTTATTTTTTTAGCAATAACATACATACTTTCTAATACCTATATTTAACTAGAGAAAATATATCAACGGGTTAATTCGAATGATAAGTAATTCAGTATCATTTAATTGAGGTCTTAAGTTTGAGTCTTGGCGTATGCAGAAAATCCTCGTTAGGAGACTCACCCACCATAGCCAGGTGCACGACGCGAGTCAGATCCGGATGTAGTCTGGGCAAAACACCGGTGAATCGGGTGGGCAACAAAAAAAAAACTAGAGAAAAGATGAGACATACGACTATTTAGAGTGTATTTAATTCATAGAGAGTATCACTTTGTTGTGGTTCTAGTCATGGCGCTTGAGAAGACATCCTAACTCCTGAGTATCTATATTTACGTCTGAAGGTAATTGACAACTCACTCTGCCAAACATTAGTATCTCTAGAAGGAAGATAGACTTCGTCTCGTAGGTGAGCCCAACCCCTTTTCTAAATTTATTTGAAAAAAAACCCTTTTATAATACACATGATCTATAATAATGTTATTTTTGTTAAATTAAGTGAGGATGACTTTTATTTTATTTTGATATTATTTGTGTATGTCTTGATTATGAAATATGAAAATCTGTATAATTTAGGGGGGGGGGGGGGGAAGGAAAGGAGATTAACGTGAGTTCTTCCGGAGTTGTAGTAATAATAAGAGGAGAAGAAAAAGCATACTTCTCGCATCGCTGACTTGTACTCGTCTCCATTTTTCAATTCATTTTCGTGTCTGTGACACCAAAAGTTACGTTATTGCAAGCCTGTCCCGGATCATCTGTACAGAGAAGACGCAACTTATATAATACACACATTAATGTATACATATACATTAAAATTTAAAATTTATATTAAATTAAAACGCCCAAATTAGTAAAGGTAATTTTATTTTATTTTAATTTTTCCGATGCATGCTTAAAAACAGCGCGACTTTCTACTCTTTTTTCCCCTGCGATTTAGTCATAATGTATCGTTATATTTAATCTAATGAAAATATACTGTTAACGATGATGGTAACCGGGGGAAGAATTAATACTCCGTAATCTTCGAGAAACTCTTGTATTATTGAGCTTATAATTGAGTTATTGACAGACAACCTGCTCATTTTTCCCTTTACATTTGGCTCTTTTTTTATCAGTTGCCAAATTATTTGCGTGATTCTAACGTCAAAAGTCTTATACTTGAAAACCTGCATCATTATTCCTACCCTTTACGCAACATGAGATGCTCCGATTCCGGCAACTCCCTCCACTTCGAGCCCGATCCTTCCCTCACCAATGACGACCTCAAGCCCACCACTCTCGCTCAACGCACATTCTCTGGCTTCGAATTGGCCTCCCTCTGGGCGGGTCTCGTGGTGGGTGTCCCTTCCTATTACCTCGCCGGCAGCCTCGTCGACCTCGGCATGTCATGGTGGCAGGGCATAGCCACTGTGGTCGCTGCCAACGCCATTCTTTTGGTTCCTCTGGTTCTCACCGGTCATCCCGGCGCTCGCTACGGCATATCGTTCCCGGTTCTTGCGAGATCCTGTTTCGGGATCGACGGTGCTCATATTCCCACTCTTATGCGAGCCCTGGTTGGGTGTGGTTGGTATGGGATTGAGTCTTGGATCGGTGGAGAAGCCATCTTCCTTCTCTTGCCAAATTCAATCAATCAAACTCAATTCTCTCAGACTCTTCCTTGGCTCGGTACTTCCCCACTTGAATTCGCTTGTTTTTTGACCTTCTGGGTGGCTCAATTGGCCATCGTGTGGAGAGGAATTGATGGAATTCGAGAGCTTGAGAAGTACTCTTCTCCAATACTCATTTTCCTCACTTCCTGGCTTCTAATTTGGTCTTATATTAAAGCAGGTGGATTTGGTCACATGCTTTCATTATCCTCTAGGCTTTCCAAATCAGAGTTTTGGTCATTCTTTTTCCCTTCTTTAACTGCCAACATAAGCTTCTGGGCTACGATGGCTCTGAACATACCTGATTTCACTCGCTATGCTAAGAGCCATACCGATCAAGTCATTGGTCAAATCGGGCTTCCCATCTTCATGGGGCTATTTACATTCGTTGGCCTCGCAGTGACCTCATCGACGAAAGTAATATTTGGGCAAGTCATTTCCAACCCAATTCAACTACTTGGTCAGATTGGCGGCTTTTCAACGATTATTCTAGCCATTCTTGGAATAAGCCTTGCAACTATCACTACCAACATTGCTGCTAATGTCGTGGCGCCTGCAAATGCGCTTGTGAATCTGAGTCCCTCGTGGTTCACTTTCAGAAGAGGAGCTTTGCTCACTGCTTTGCTCGGGATTGCTTTTCAACCATGGAGGCTTCTCAAGTCTAGTGAGACCTTTGTGCGTACGTGGCTGGTTGGGTATTCTGCGTTCGTGGGTCCTATTGGGGGGATTCTTTTGGCTGATTATTATCTTTTACGATCGACCGATTTGAGCATCAGAGATTTGTATTCTCGTAGTCCTGATGGAGCTTACTATTACACAGGGGGCTTTAATTTGGTGGCGATCGTGGCTCTGGTTATTGGGATTTTGCCTGTGATCCCTGGTTTCTTGCAGAAAGTTGGAGTTTTGACTTCAAATATTCCTGAAGCTTTTGCGGTAATATACAGCAATGCTTGGTTTATCAGCTTCTTCTCCGCTGGATTCGTGTATTGGCTTCTATCTCGTTTCACAAGAAAGCCAGATGAATATAATTAATTCCTCGTACCTGTTTCCTAACTTGTATCAATGCTATATGTGATGTCTGAAACACAGAAATATCATACCTATTATTGGAAAAGGAGTTACTCAGAGAGAATGACAGGGTGGATGAAGAAAGCAAAACTTTGAACTAGTATTTCTAAATTTGTTACTTGTTAATGTCACACAAGTGAAGGTTCCATACTTGTCCGATAAATAAGAGCAGATTCAAATAACAGACGGACGTATTGCAGACTTCTAAGTTGCAGGTTAAACTAAGTTTGATTGGTCAATCTTAGGTAGTAATGGAAGACATGCAAGGAATCTGCTTTTCTCGCATTGTCCTGACGAGGATTTTCCTGTCCATTTTCTTGGACCAATACTAGGTGTTGCTTCAAGGAGAAATAGGTTTTATAGTTCAAATTTTAAGTGGTCTATACTTCTTGCAATGCGATCTGTAACTCCAGCTCCGTCCCTTTCGCCCGCACCGATGGCACGCCGAGCTCACCTTCCTGTACAGGTACAGCTTTATTTCTCCGTCTTCCAGCACCATCGGCAGCTTCGCGCAGCACGGGTGGAGATCGAACCCGCACGATCTGCAGTGGTACACGAATCCGCTCACGTCCTTCTCGCACGCGTTGCAGTAACGCGCCAGCTCCCCGGCGGCCGGGTCAGGAACTGGAACGCACATTTCTTGTAGAACGGGTGGCAGATCGACGACGAAGTTATGGCGCAACGGACGTGAAGATCGTAATTGCATATCGAGCATTTGTATCGCGATCCTGTTCCGACTAACTTACAACCGTCGCATTTGAATGGGAATTCTGAGTAGTCGAATCTGAGCTTGTGTTCTGGGTGGCTGAAGTGGGATATTTCGCTGTATTTCGTGATCGATCGTGTTTCAGAGAATTGCTTGAGGAGGAAGAGGAGTGCATGAAGATGAAGAAGAGGTATTTGCATTTATATATGAATTTGATTATTGGGAGGCAATAGGGATGTGTGATTTGAAGTTTGGGGCTTAGGTTTAATTTTGAGAGGCTTGTGTGGGTGAAGCAAATGGAAGGGAATTATGCTTGGTGATGAGATGATAACGGTGCAAGTTCCTGGGAATTTCCATGTCAACAAGAAGGGAGAGAGGCAGACAGATTAGGCGTATTGATGAGTCACGTCCCACGAGGAGAATAGCTTTCCATGATCTTGTATGTAACCTGCTAATCTGCTACCTTAATTAGCATAAATTTTAAAAAGTGGTTTCTTGCAGAAAGTTGGAGTTTTGACTTCAAATATTCCTGAAGCTTTTACAGTAGTATATAGCAATGCTTGGTTTATCAGCTTCTTCGCTGGATTCGTGCGTTGGGTTCTATCTCGATTCACAAGAAAGCCAAATAAATAGAATTAATTCCTCGTTCCTGTTTACCAACTTGTATGAAAGCTATATGTGATGTCTGAATTACAGAAATATCATACATATCATTGGAAAGAGAGTTATACGCAGAGAGAGAGAGAGAGAGAGGGTTGAAGAAAGCAGGACTTTGAACTTGTATTTTAAACTTGTTAATGTCACGCAAGTTAAGGTTCCATACTTGTCAGATGAATAAGAGAAGATTAAACGAGCTAGCGATTATATAACAGACGGAAGAATTACAGATTTCTAAGTTGCAAGTTAAACTAATTTTGATTAGTTAGTATTAGGCAGTGATGGAAGACATGCAAGGAAGCTGCTTTTCTGGCATTGTCCTGCCCGCACGAGGACTTTACTTCCCATTTTCTTGGAGCAGTACTAGGTGCTGCTTCAAGGAGAAATAGGTTTTATTGTTCAAATTTAAGTTGAATTCCACAGATCTTTTATTACTAAATACTTTATTTTAGGTTGATATTGTTTATATCTTGAATAAGATAATCGATTTAATTTTAAAAAATGCTCTATACTTAGTTCTTTCCCTAAGCAGTGGGCTACCAGAGAAGGTAGAGAACCCTTTGGGTTTTTATGGGCTTTTCAGCCCACTTGGCTAATAATCCCAAGAAAAAGAAGGACGTCCATGGAAAGATGTAAAAGAAAAGGGTCATGTCCCCTAAAGCAAAATGGAAGTGGGTCAATCATTTAAGTCCATGACGTTCCCTACCCATGCTACTAATTATAGATTGAGTGGCTTGGCCTACACTCCACCAAATAACCAAATTAACCAAAAACTCTTATCAGAACTAAGAATTAGAATAATTCAGTTGTGACTTGTGTGATTACTCTCTAGCTGAAAATATCACCTGGACCGTATTAAAAAATTGGAAAAATCTCAAAAAATATCCATTTAAATTTTAAAATTTTATTTACCATATTTTATAAACTATTTATAATTCTTGTAAAGTTATTTATAATTTTTTAAAAAAAAAATAATTTAAAATTTTAAAATTTAAATGGGTGTTTTTTAGAATTTTTCCTAAAAAATTCATTTCTGAGCTGGGTTGTTCCTTTAATCCTAATAAATCAATATAATCTAACATGCTGAAATTTTATTAAACTCAACCAATATATATATATATATTTGAACTTTTTTTCTGAGCCTGTTTGGAAATCCTTAAATTTACGCTTTAAAAATATTTCAGGTCTAAATCTCAGTTTGAGAAAATTTTAAAACAAATAGCTATATTTGTCCATAAATATTTTTGGGCTAAATCATAATTTAAAATTATAGTTTTAAATAATCTACTGAAATTAATTTTTTAAACAGTAAAAGAGCTTATAGACTATCCAATTACTATATTGCTCCTATTTTTTCTTGTACCCTCTTTTATCTCTCCTCTCTCCTCTCTCTCCTCTACCTTGTTTCCTCTCTCTCATTTATCTTCTCTTTTCTTTACCATTTATCCTCTCTCATATTTTTAATCAAATCATACCATTTTTAAAAATTTACTAATATAAAAAGTCATTCTAAAAAATTATTATCTAAATATTTATTTATTCAAAATCACTTTTTTATAAACTCTTATATAAAAATTCTTTTTTTATAAGCTATCTAATTTTTTTTTTTAATTTTATCCAAACAGGAGAAAATATTTAAACTCGAGCATGCGCGCTCACCCACACCTACAGACCTACTCACTGCACATGCCTGCAAGCACCTATGTAATACAAACACGTGTTCATGTGTATTATTTTTAAACTTTTAAATACAGTCATGCAAAATAAATATATACTCGTGCGTGTGTAATTATTTATTTATATGTATAGCCAACAAATAAATTCATTAAAAAATATAAGAGTTTTAAATATTCAAAAGATTATAGTGTAAGGGCTAAAAAAACACATATATAACTAAAACGATTATAATAACTTACAAATAATTTTTTTCCTTTTAAACACAAAAATATTATTAGGAAAAAATTAATGAGAAAGCAATATATTATTATTGCAAACAGCTATAAGACTCCCCTAATTTTACCTTTAAAACTTCAAAATGTTATATTTTACTGCTAAAATTTGAATTGATGATAAGGACTAATATAAAATAATACGAATGTGCATATTTGTACAAGTGCGAAATGTATTCATATTGTGTATTTGATAATGAATATATCTACTTTTTTTTAAGTGTCGATATTATATATGAAAACTCGCACATTTTCAACTATGTCTATGAACCCTGATCGTGAACAATTAACAACGCAAAGACAGGGATATGCTATTTTCTATACAAACAAAATAAAAAAAAATAAAGATCTGGACGTATAAGAGACATAAAATTCAACTCTCGGAATCAGTCCTAAAAGGAGAAAAATTCAACTCTCGGAATCAGTCCCAAAGGAGAAAAAAAACTCGGAAAAATTATATAACATGTTTATATAAATAGTTAAATTAAAGTCGGTGGATAATAAAATATTTCTTAAAAAATAAACACATATCATCAGATGACGTTGAACGGACATGAACATGGTCTCCCCCCCCCCCCCCTTCCCTTCCCCTAGTTAGCTTAAACCCATCTATTCTTATTTAGTGGGTTTTTTTATTTTCGGTCAAACCATTTCATTAAAATGAAAAGAGTACAAAAAAATGGTATCAGAAGTTTCACACGTGAAATTGTAAAGGGAAAACTGTATATAAGCATCAAAAGGTGGAATATTTGGTAGGAAAGATTCACCCTTAAAGCTGTAGATTCCAAAATCTGCAATCAAACTTTAAGAGAACCTTATGAGTTTACATTGAAGATTCCTGAAGCTTAATTATAGATTATGGAATCTTCAATGTACTTTTAGAGGGTTGTTTCTTTCCTGCTAGATATTCCATCCTTTTTGTTCTGAACTTCTGGTGCCCAATTTTGGTTCTGATGGCAGGTTAGAGCAATACACAGAACTTGAAAGACTTTGGTCATTTCAAATATTTTGCAATTTTTTTAGAGGGCCTCAAAGTCTGAGACCTTTAAAAAATGGAAACCAGCAGATCCCTTATAATTAATGAAGTGGCTAACAGAAAACCAGCGAAGAAGTATCGGTGTGACAGACAGGACATAGAATCTAATTGAAGCATTGGTCTTAGTAACTGATACAATTAATATGAACTATATATGTATATAGCAGTGAATTGTGTAGCATATAATGGAGAGGGTGCAACGAATAGAGAACAAAATTACACCAAGAATCAGTGTATGTAGAGGTAGCTAGGTAGCTAGCTTGGAAGCTAGAGGTTCTATTATTATTAGTGGCGGTGGCCGCTGGAGTGAGGTATGTAGGACAAACTCATGACAGTACAGTGTCAGCCATCTAGCAAATAGCAGCTCCTTCATTTGTATCTCTCAAGTCCATCAATTTTTCTATCAACCACAAATCACTCGGTAGCAACTTGAAGACAGCATAGCTTGGTAGGGTCGTGCAACTTGTGGCTGACGATTCGATTACAAAATGGGATTTTGGCTAATTCGCTTCAATGTCTTTAATTAATTTGCTGCAGGGGGTCGTTTACTAGTTAATTTGTCACCTTCTGCTTTAGAATATATACGTGGCTTATATTATTCGTTGATTCTTTTGTATGAGACTCCAGCCATGCACACACACATATATAATATATAGATTGACCCGCGCATTCACGCAATTAACTTTTTTGATTATTTTATTATTGGCAGGCAAATTAAACGACAATCGCAAAGTTCAAGAGCTTCAAGCTAAGCTCAACACAAACATACAGCTGTAATGCATGGTCGTGCTCGTGGATAAGCTTTTCTTTTCTATTTTCAATATCTGGACTGAGCCCCACATGTCAAATTATATTACTAGCTAGTTAATTACTCCTGCTATATTAACTATTATTATGACTTGCAGAGCATCAGTTTATTATAGGTTTTTAATTTCATAACTCCATCCCAAATGGGGTTTGGTTAAGAAAAGAGATTATGTGCGCGCGTGCTGGCCAATGATTCTGTTAGCACTCGTTTCCATTACCGCTTCAAAATAATATCTAAATGCTTTTGATAAAAAAATTGAAGATTTTTTTATTGTTGTTGTTGTTTTAATACATGAACATTTATTTGAGGACGTAACTAGCTAGGTTGTATCTCATTTCAGCATATTTGACTTTCATAAACTCTTACGTATGATATGATAAACTTTATATTCAGTCCAGGGTTCAAGTTGAGATAGGTTCATTGATCTCTCTCTCTCTCTCTCTCTATTTTTTATATATATATAATTTTGAGTATCTCCGAAAACAAGAGACTGGTTTATCATCATCTGATCGCGGGCATTATTGCACAATGAACTCATATTTAAGAAATTAAAGTAGATTCATCAATTTCAAGAACTTTATATTCTCAGTATTGAATACTCCGAATAATTGAAACACATGCATTTTCCTTAACATTGTAAATCTTAACAACCGAGCGCACAAGGGCTTATTTATGTCTGAAAACAAGGCATGTATAGTGGTATAAATACAGTCCAATTACACACACACTATAAAAGAAAAGGCATTAATTTGGCAGAAAGTACAAGCGTTATTATATTTGGATCCAACCTCGCAGATTATAGGCAGTGCCCATAGCTTTGGATCCAAACCCTGATCCTTATCTACTCATAATATAAAACTCAATTTGAAAAACTCCGCCCGACAGGTTTAACGTCAAGGAAAAAATTAAGGAGGTTCATTGCAACCGAACCAACTGTTAAGAGATAAGATTGCTAAGTAAGCAGTTCTCACTGTCAATTCCGTACGTTTACATACATCGATCATTTATTTAACTTATCTATCAAAATTACCATGAAAATTGGTAATTGATGACAACGTTTTCATCAATCGAACACGAAATGAATTGGCAAGAGTGATTGAATGAATCGAATTCAGCAAGTCCATGTTTCATTCATTGCATGTGACTCGGAACTTTTTAATTCTGTCAAATTAAACAGTTAATTAGTAGATCAGATCATATCTGAGCTGTTTAGAATTTGAAGTAGTCCATTATAAATAGAAGGATTTTAAGGAAGCAAATTTGGTGTAATCAGAACTGTTCAACCTCGGCTAAAAAACAGTCAAGTTAAAAAGACATTATAAACAAAATAAACTTACTTATTACTATTACTTAATTACCCAATAATTAATAACAGACGCTGCTGCTGTATGTGCTGCGAACAAGAAAAGGCAAGTGAGAACAGCCTCATATGCAAAACATGTATTTTGCGATATTTAATTTAATGAGAGGGCTGCCTAGAAAGTGATGAAATTATATTTTGATCTTAAAGGAAAGTCATGTATAGTTTGACTTGAGGCGATAAAATGGAGATAAGTCTTTTATAGTAAATTTGATTTTAAAATTTTTGTGCAAATAATATACTAACTTAATCTTACTATATTTCTATGACGAAATTATAAGTAATTATTTAATGGACCCGTGCCTTATACACACATAAATTTAAATAAATTGTGCTAGTCAGTACGTAGTCATGACTTTTATATAAACAGTAGGATTTCTTTTTAAAATTATTATATATCAATATATTGATCGATGAGTTGAGTCTCCATATTAAGCAGGGTTTAAATAAGTGGCCTTATTATATTAATGTCAATATTGCGGGTTGTTATATATAATATTTTACTGTTAAGTTTGAATTTGATATTAATAATGACGTGACAATTAATGAAGGCTGCAAGCCGCTTACCTTAGTGGGCCAAGAAGAAGAGGTCGATTTCTAGAAGTCATCTATTAAGAAGATAGAAATGCTCTATCATCCATACACACATACATGCATATATATATACACACACACACGCTACAAATAATAATGACGTAAGCTGAATAATAATAATGACATGGAAATGGAGAGATGGGTAGGTCGTGAGAAAGTGACAAAAGCGTCAAAGTTGAATGGAGGATGGATTATATGTATAATGGGTAGAAGATGGTGGGAGCAGTGTCCCTACAATTGCCTCCCCGTGGTCTGACTCAACTCTTTGTCAACGGTATTCTAACATTGGAACAGAATTCAGAAAACCCATCCTGGTTTCTCCAAAACTTGCTACTGTTTTCCTCTCCCACTTTCCCTATATATACATGCTCATCTGTATCCTCCTTCCCACACACATGCATATACCAATTCCCAAAGCTCTTTCTCCTTTTTATTATTGCTCTTTAATTGTCTAGAGGTATAGGCTTCTTCACCAATCATATACGACATTTTGATATCTCTCTCGATATATATATCCCTCCACATGCATGCAAACTAAACTTCTTGATTTCAAGTATATTTACACATATATTAATAGAAGTTTAGACTTTAAAGGATCACATTTAATTAGGTGCAACTTGCATGTTCGATTATATTTATGTAAGCTAAGGCATCACGAGGCTTTGATTTCCAAGAATATATTACATGTATATGCTTTTATTACTTGCAACAGGTGATTTGATATGTCTCCTGCAATGTTAGTAGCTGATGAGAGGTGCGACGACGAAACTCCAGAAAGCCAATATCAGAAAGGTGTGAAGCTGCTCTGTGAAAAGGGCCTTCAAAGGGTACCCAAGAAGTACATATTGCCTGCTTCTGAACGAGCCAGTAGTACGAATAAACAAGATCCAAATGTTGCCACCAAACAAAATATTGAGTTACCCATCATCGATTTTGCTGATTTGCTTGGTCCCAAGAGGCCCCAGGTGCTTCATTCCCTGGCTGAGGCCTGCCAACAGTACGGATTCTTCCAGGTGTGTGTGATTGGCATCAATGTCTTGAAGTGAGAGAATATATATATTAGAAACTGATGATTTATATTCAAGTTTGATCGATGCAGGTGGTGAATCATGGGATCCCAGAAAATGTTATAAGGAAGATGATAGAAATGAGTGGGAGGTTCTTCAATCTTGCCTTTGAGGAAAGAGCCAAGTACATGACGACTGATATGACTGCTCCTGTTCGATATGGGACTAGCTTCACCCAAACCAGAGACACTGTCTTCTGTTGGAGGGACTTCTTGAAACTTCAGTCCCATCCCTTACCTGATTTCATCCCTCGCTGGCCTTCTTCCCCCGTCGACTTGCGGTTAGTCTCTCTCTCTCTCTGAAGTGGTAAACATTTTTTACACATTCAGGCTGTTCGTTCGTAGTTTGATGAAGCCGCACATTTCTCAAACTCTATCAGTTCATTTCTACTAGAATAAAATATTGCTGAATGCTGAATTCTTGATTGAATTAAATATACAGCACCAGCATGAGCGGACAATATGGCACAGGGCCCAATCTTGTTTAATTGTTTAGTCGTCATCACTTTATTACTTCATACGTCGTTTTATTTACCCTTATGCGCGCTGTTTGATTTTAATATTTTGTAAAGGGAAGTGGCGTCTACCTACGCACAAGAAACCAAACGCTTGTTTCTCTCACTAATGGAAGCCATCCTAGAGAGTTTAGGAATTGTGGAAGCCAACCAAGAGGAGACAGAAAAGAAGGAAATTCTTAAAGACTTCGAAGATGGGAGCCAGATAATGGTGGCCAATTACTACCCGCCATGCCCAGAACCAGACCTAACTCTTGGAATGCCTCCTCACTCTGATTATGGCTTCCTCACACTTCTTCTTCAAGATGAAGTCAAAGGCTTGCAGATCCACCATCAACAACAATGGCTCACCGTTGACCCTATGCCTAACGCCTTCGTTGTCAACGTTGGAGATCACTTAGAGGTTAGTTTTGTTTTGCTTTGTTTTCAAGTTTACAGGTAATGGTAGCAAGTTTTCTTTAGAGGTTTTATTTGTTTATTTATTTATTTACTTTGGTTTTGTTAATGGATTAGATATACAGTAATGGGAGGTACAAGAGTGTGCTACATAGGGTTTTGGTGAACAGTGTGAAGAGTAGAAGATCGGTGGCTTCGTTGCATAGCCTTCCGTTCAACTATGTGGTGCGACCTTCGCCAAAAGTCATTGACGAAATGAATCATAAGTGTTATAAAGACACAGATTTTGGGAGTTTTCTTGAGTATATTTCCACGAAAGAGCTCAAGAGAAAGGATTTCCTGGAGTCTAGGAAATTGAACAATCAATTTTAGAGAAAATTAGCGAGAAGATAATGTAGAAATATGAGAATGGGGCACAGCGGTGGTTTGACTTTGTGATGTCAAATATATATGTAATCACTATATATATATATATGCCCACCGGCCAATCATGTTTTAGTTGGAACCACTCTGATATAGATGTAACGTCATTGTCTTTTTTCCCTCTCGTCTGTTCTTCATTATTCTGGGGTTTTGCTTAGGAGAGACATAAAGTCCCTGCACCTCGTGTAATAGAAAATTTTGGCAATATTTTTTATATTATTAATTATTTGGTGAAAAGATGGGTGGAATATTTCATGTAAAGTGTACGTCTCCCTCAAGCCTTACGGTGGATCTCATTAATAAATCTCTACAAAGCATATAGGGAAGCTATCTTTTGCGTGATATGTAGGTAGAGGTCCAAGAACATGATCTGTGGTGTGAGAGCTTTCGAAGAGGCAGGAAAGGGTAAGAGAAATCCATTGGTGCAGAGTTAAGAGAATGGATAAATTCCTTCAGTATTTCTCTCATAAAGGAGAATGGTTAATACAACACTATCATGTATTTTTTTTTGTGGGGGGGGGGGGATAGAAGGCTGTGGAAAACCATAGAAAGGCTAAAAACGAAGAGCTTTATCCAAATCAACCAACCCCTGCCACCTAAGTTGAGTCAGTGAAAAACAATAAATTTTCATCAACGTCATTAGTAGATCTAATTAAATAATTGGTGCATTCATTTGAATGTTTTCATTTCATCACTGTATACTTATACGAGAGATACACGTGTGGCAGTAAACTCAATCAATTGTTCGAGATTGAAATCTAGAAACTCTGAATCAGAGAGAGATCAGAAACCTTTAATTGGATAATGTTTGATATGCAGAAATCTGTTTGCTTTTTAAAAGAAAATGAAAAAGTGATTTCATTTTCTTTTTACAAAACACTTTTCACACTCTAAATGTACGTTGCGTTAATGTCAAAAACGTATATTTCACTCATCTACTCTTTAATATATGATCTAATTAAATAATTAATATTGATCATGAATATAAAATTTATTTTTTATATTTATTCACTTTTTTTATAGATTAGATGAATTGATACTCACTTAATAATAATCAAATAAGAGAGGGAGTAAGGAGTTAATGAATATCATTTTTCTAGAAACTACTGTTAAAAGTATTTTTCACGATAGTTTTTAAAAAATACCTTAAAAAATGTTTTAAAAAGAAATTTATTTATAAAAATACTACTACATTTTTTTACTAGAAGTGTTATTTTTGTTAGAATTTTAATTATAATTTATATTCATGATTTTTGTTTCTTGACGACTAAGTTAGGATTAGATTATTTCGAGCTTTATAAACAAAGCAATACTTATTTTTAATGTACGCCACATGAATGAATAAGATCAAATTGGGTTTTCTCTTTTAGTTTCTTTTCTATTTTCCCTTTAATCAACTCTTCCTTTGGGGCAAATTTATTAATTAGATAAAAAATATTCTAGTCACGCATGTATGATTAAAGACGAGGTGCTCTTATGAAGAGAGATGCCTACGGAGGCCATCAATTCTAGATGTGGATTTTTTTTCAAGTAAGCATAAAGTGTCTATCCCTCAAATTTTTAGTGATTAATCCTCTCATATTACAAACATTTTAAAAGGACTTTAGACGTGAATTTGCTGTAGCATCTAATAAAAAAAAATATATTCAATGGGCCAAGTTTAAAATTGGGCCTGGCCTTATTGATTATAATAAAAGGTACTCCGGTAACAGTATTGGGTTTTGTTGGCCCATTTGTTCTGGGCCTGTACTCCTTTAGAGTGTATTATAATTTTTGTCAAATATGACAAATGCGATCAATGGGAGTTGATCTAAGTAGTAAGCGGCTCGGTATCGGTTAAACGAGGTATGCAGAAAATTCTTGTTGGGAGACTCACACACCATAGCCAAGTGCACGATGCGGGTTAGATTCGAATGTAGTCGGGGTAAAATTTCAGTGAATTGAGTGAACAACAAAAATAAATATGACAAATAATTATCCAAAAAAAAAAAATGACAAATGTGCTCGGATATATATTTTTAAGCCCAACCTCTCTTTAACAGAAGTTATAATAACAAAATTCTAAAGTGTAGCCCATTTTCCCCACTGCCCAAGCACTCACTTTATTTTGACTATGATGTTCATAATTTCATCAGTGTCTGCAGTCACTTCATAATTTCACAAGCTCGTATATATACTATAACGTTCATAACGATCGCTCTCGAGTTTAATGTTAGAGTATGGGATTAGAGTTAACATGTTTAAAAGGATTACTCCTATAATTAGGTCTCTATAATATTTGAGAGATTAATCTTTTACTTATCAGATAAGAATATTCTGATATATATAAAAAAAAAATCACAAGTGGCTTCCATGCATGATGTTGCATGCACTCATATGCGCATCAGTTTTATGGCTACATATTTATTTATTGACGAGCTAGAATTTCATTACAGCAATTAAAAAAATAAAATTCTCCGATCTCGTTCTCATCAAATATGAAACACGTCGGATCAATAAACAATCCATTAGCTTAAAAAAAGTTTCAAAGTTTCATTTAAAAAGGAAACTGGATGTTAAATTCATTTTTGGTGATTTAATTTAATTTTAGAACGACAACAAATAGCTTCTGCCAAAAAAACAACAAATAACAATTGGTATTTATACTAATAATTAGCTTGAGAAAAAGAGTTATCCTATATATAATATTTAGGGTTTGTTTGTTTCTATTTTTTTTATTTGTTCTCAAAACAATTTTATAAAATTATTTTTAAAAATAAATTTTGGAAAAAAAAGAAAAAACCTATTTGGATAATAGTTCTAACAACTTATATTTGAAAATAAAAAAATATAAAAATTTATTTAGAATAGTTGTTTTAAAAAATAACTTTTAAAATTAAAAAAAATGTGAGAGATATAATAAATATTATAAAAAAAAATATGTTTGGATTGAGAAACGAACTTTAAAATATTATGTCGGTAGTTGAAGATTTAATCGGTATTAAGCGATTATTATTTCATTCTCTCTTTTTTTGGGTGGGATTTGTTTCATGCTTTGGATGGAAATAGATCTATTCGCCTCATTTTGCAACCCGTCTTCTTCCCCACTATTTATCTATTTGGTTCGACTTTTTCTCTTGCTTGGACAACTTTTGTGTTGTTCATTATTACAAGGTTCGTTATTTTACTCCAAAGCGTCATCTCTTTTCTTTTTTTTTCCAAAACTAAGCCATTGCCCATTTGTGAACAGGCTGGTAATTGTGTTGTTTGGCAAAATGGGAGAGCTCTTCACTCTCTCGTGTGCCTTAATCAGCTTCGTAGTTTGCAGTCGCACCATCTTGTTATTCTCTCCTGTTTCGATGCAACTGAAGGAATATCAGAGCGTTGAGACCTATAAATTCCTGACCAACCACCGCGCGACGCGTCAGCCTACAGGTACTGTACTGTTTCCTTCGGTTTTGCTTCCTCTTAATACTTCACTTCTACTTCATGCCTATCAATATATATATATATATATATATGTCCCCTACAATGTAACGCCAATGGTTGAAGCAACAATTAAATCACAGATAGCTGCTAGCTTACGGTTCACTTTGTTTCTCTCGCTAGTAGAAGTTATCCCACACCCCCCTCCCCCTTCTCCCTCTTGTTGGTAATGGTGGTTGAGGACATGAAAAGTAGTGTGGAAGGTGGTGGTGATGGTGAATGTAGTCATGCTTATTTTGAATTAGTGGGAGGGGCTGGGGAAGAACCGAATATGACCCATACCAGATTAACACAGGGAGTTGGAGGGGCCAAAATGTCTAGGCTGCACCAAAATAGATCATCTAAATCAGTGAAGAGAATTGACTTCAAATTCTCCCATTTAAAGGCCCGCCAGGTTCCTTTTATTCTATTTCATTTTTCCATAATTCCCTTTTAGTTCTCTTCTCTTTAATAGTTTTGCTTGATTGTTTAACTTTAGGACATAATTGGAAGGAATCAACTGTTCATTGCATTGTCTGTGTCTTTTATAGAATGGTCTTTTGCAGTGAATTCACCTTGTGCCTTGTATATTTTCACTGGGAATTGATGATCATAATGATAATGCACCTAATAGGATGTAGTTGTGATAAGTGGAAACTAAATGCTGTTTCGTGATCAGAGAAGATATAAAAGCAACCAGGTGGAGCGATTAAATTAAACGCACAATATAGTAACATTTCTTGCATATTTAAAATAATATAATTTTGACAGCAACTGGAGATGTTTACGAAATGTGGCATTATTTAAAATCAAGAACTTGGTACAAACTTCATCGAACCCAAGTTACAGGGGAGGATTCTGAAATCTGACCAATATTTTGGCATTGATAATGAGCTGGTAAAATATGACTTAAGTGCATCTCAAATTTATTACTTGCTGCCTTGCTGGCTTTCTATTAGTAGACTAAAATAGTCATGGATTATTACAAATTAAACCAGCAGCTATAGCATGATGATTTCTTCATAGAAAAATTATGCTGATATTCACAAGGTCTTGAACGATATTAACAGTTGCATGTGGAAATCCTTTCAAAGGGTATTTCAACCTTGGGGTTGCAAAGGGAAAAAAAAGGCTGCTTCAGTCTTTAATTAATGCTGATTATGTATAACAGGTACCCAAGGGGTGGGACAAGCTGTTCATTGCTGTTATCTCTGCAGAAAATGGCAAAACAATTGCAAAATCAAGCAGAGTACAAGTGCGCAATGGAGGCTGCCAATGGGCCGGTTCTATTTCAGAATCCATATGGATTTCAAAAAATAGTTCTTCGAAGCAGATACAAGATTGTGTCCTCAAGCTTGTCGTTGCCATGGTACTGCCATTATTGCTGCTATTGTTTTATTATGTACTCTTTGTTATGTACTTCAAACCTACTCAGAATCCATACTGTGCATGGGATTTTGTACTTTTTAGGTGATTTCTCTATCATGGTAAAATCTATTCTAAGAATTTCTTTGATTCTCTAAAAGAGGAACATGTGACTCATAACTTTTCAACAGGGATCACCAAGATCTGGCATCCTTGGAGAAGCTACAGTAAGCATGACCAATTACGTGAATTCAAGTGTTCCTGTTCCGCTTTCAATCCCACTAAATAAGTGCAACCATGAGACAATTTTGCATGTGAGTCAGATAACTCAGGCCTCTGGAATTTATTTTTTATTTTACATATTACTGATTGCAGAGAAAGAACAAGCATCCCTTTCTTGATTTTCTGGTCAGTTGTGTCAAATTGGATGAATGGAAAGTTGAGTTTCCTCGAATTGAAAAGGATGATGGGATGAGACTAAAATTTAATCATATATGAGGCAATTGATGTTTGTAAAAATAGAGAAGAGTCCCCACCTTTCGTAGTTGAAGGTGGGGAATGATAAAGGGTTTTAATTTGTGTTCTTTTACTGTATTTTGATGATAGTTTTCAGTTTTCACTCAAAATAAAAAAAGAAAAATAAAATGGCCATATTCAGAGTTTGCTTATTCTCCTGAGTCCTTATTATATCACAAATGAGCACACTTGGTAATGCATTGAGACATCTATAATTCATGTTAGAGGGAATCGGTTTGTTTCCTTATTGCAGATGCGGTATTCTTGTGTGACCAATATGTGATCCTTGAACATGTTGCCAATGTGATGATGGAATGACCACTGATTATTTTTGGCTGTAACTTGTGACTGATTATTCCTCTTTCAACTTATATTCATCCAGTCTTTCATAAGAGTTGGGTAAGACCAGACTAAGGTCTTATCAATGGAGGTCCCCTTGAAACATTTGACTAAATCACAGTGTAGGGGTTTTCACGCCATCTTTTTATGAACAACTAAAGATTCTTTTGACTTGTGAATAATATAAGGCCCATCTATTTGTCTCTTTCTCTCGGGGCTGATATCTAAAATATGCTGTGGTACTTACTCATAATGTTCCTTCTTGGTGATGTATAATAGGGTGGAGAAATTTTCGCTTTCGACTTATGAATAATATAAGGCCCATCTGTTTGTCTCTTTCTCTTGGGACTGATATCTGAAATATGTCATGTTGTACTGACGTATAGTGTTCCTTCTTAGTGGTGTATAATAGGGAGTAGAACCCGAACGTATTTTCAAGAAATTGTATTAAACTAGGCTCAGCCCATGCAGAATACTACATGAGTATATAATAGTTCAAAAAAAGGCACTCAAATTGAGAAGGACTGTAAGTGCTCAGTAACTTTTGTTCTAGCACACAAGAATAAATAAAGAGAAGATAAAGTAAAACCTCTGTATTTAAAATGAGACAAAGTCAGAGTAAAGATTAGAATAATCTATGTATTTATATATAAGATGAAATCTATAGAAAGTTTTATCATTCATAAGTTATAAACCTTATGGCTCATTTTAGATTCTGTGCAATGCACAGGACCCCCATGTTCTAGCTACTATCAATAATCATGCATGCTTAGAAGAGTATATGAAGTCAAAACTTAGGTCCTTTTTACCAAAGATACTACAACACATTGATATCACTGAACTTGGGTTGGGTATTTTTTTTTTTTTTGGACGATTTGTGTTGGTAACTAAGTGGTTCTACATTTTACAGGTAACTGTGCAGTGTCTCACACCAAAAGAACAATTGAGGTATCTATTTAAGGGTAGTTTTTCCTGTCATCTTAGACTATCGTTCTTGAGAGTATTGATCTCTTGTACATTTTCAGGGTTCAAGAATCGAGAGAGAGATACCAAACAAAGGCTCTGAATGCTGACACTTATGATGTAGCTGTTGAGTCTAATGGATCTAATCATTCATATGTACAGAATGTTGAATCTCCCTCCAGTGACTCTACCTCTTCTCCTCCAGAAGTTGAGAGTAGGGTAAGATCATAAATTTGCCCTTTGAGAATATTTGTTTTTTGGCATAGAGTGTGATGGGTACCTAAGTGGAATGGAGAACCAACCCGCTCAAATTCCCCATTGAGTATCCCATACTACTCAATGTAGGATTTAGTATCACATACTACCCTGTCTCCTATGAAATCTTAAGGCCATTTGTTTTTTAGAGTCTAATTCAGCAAGGGTTCCTATATCTCTATCTTGCATGAGTTATGACACATTTTGTTGTTGTTTATTCTAAATCATTATACTTGTGACATGTTTTCCCTTGACTTTAGGCAACAAGTTACTCTGGACCTGGTTCACATGGCAGTTATAGCTCTGCTGAGGGGTTCATAGGAAGGGGAAGTATCTCTCAGAATAACTCTTTAAGAGATGATGGACCCAGCCGAACGGGAAAACCTGATTCAGTCAGTTCCCAGAAAAAGTCATCTCTCTGCTATGTTCCTTTTAATGATTCTTCTCAATCGAAGTCTTCATCATTCAATTCCCCAGGCCCAGGGAATTTGTATTGTTTGCAAGAGTTTTCATCTTCTGGTGTAACCAGTTCTTCTAAGGTCCGTCTTGATGCTTCAGAGGACATAGTTGAGGAACTTCGTGCAGAAGCTAAGATGTGGGAGATGAATGCTCGGAAACTGATGGTTGATTTGGACACGTTGAGGACAGAATTCTCAGAACAGTCTAAAAATCTGGAAGATTTAATAATGGAGCTTTCAGATTCGTGTATGGAACGTGATAATTTGAGAAGAGAAGTGGAACAATTGAAGCAGTCATTGGAGGATTCATCATCACAAGGTGAATTTACTCCAGAAGTAGAGAAGGCCCTTAAAGATGAGTTGAAGTTTCAGAAAGAATCCTATACCAACCTGTCTTTGGAATTGAAGAGGAACCAGGAAGCAAATCTTGAGCTTGTTTCTGTTCTCCATGAACTCGAAGTGACCATAGAACAACAGAAAATTGAGATAGAAAGGTGTAACACAGAGATTGTGTCCCAAAATGGAGGTGATGTAGATCTGATGAGAGAAATTGAAGTCTTGAGAGAAAAAGTTCAAGGTCTAGAGATGGATTGCAATGAGCTGGCAGATGAAAATATTGAGCTTTTATTCAAGCTTAAAAAAGTGAAGAACAATTCAAGAAAGGGAGCATGTGAGGATTTTCCGCCAAACATCTCAGATGCATTCCAAGCACTCCATTTAGAAGACATGCTTGAAGCAGGAGTCACCGGCAAGTTTAAAAATGATCAAATTTCGATTCAAGAGCTCCAGAGTTCGAAGGCTGCTCTTGAAATCAGAATGGCAGAACTGAGTAAGGAAGTAACTGATAAAACATCTCAGATGGCAGATCTTGAGGCTGATTTGTTGTCTAAGGAAAAGGAGATTTGGGTTCTGCAGAAGCGACAGAGTGAGTTGGAAGCAAAGGTATGCCAGTTTCAGAATGAAAAAATTCAACTAGAGGAGCATATGGAGGTCATGTTGAAAGAGAGAGATATTAACACTAAATGCTTGAATGATTTGCAAAATGATTTGGGAATTCTTAGCAGGAGCATGGACTCCCATGTTTCTGCCAATGAAATTCTCAGAAGAAAATCGTTGGAGCTTGAAAATGGAAAACATAACCTGGAGCGTCACATATCAGACTTAGAAAGGGAAAAAGAACAATTGGCAATGCAAATGTCTGTTTCAGAAGCTCAGCTAATGTATTTGACAAATGAGAGAGATTCTAGTCTATCAGAATTAGAGAACTCCAGATCTCACGTGAAAATGCTTCAAGAAGAGATTATGAAGATAAAGTCTGAGGTGGATTCTTCAGTAGAAGATTTGAAAGAAAACTTAAAGGTGGCACAATATCAGTGGTCAGAATCTCAACAAAAATGTGAATATCTAAGTAGAGAAAATCAGCAGTTACAAACTGCTATTGAGAACCTCGCTAAAGAATGCAATTCTCTTAAAAAATTAAATGAAGATTTAAGAAAGCAAAAGCATGATTTACAAGAGCATTGCTCAATCCTTGGAAATAGGTTGGGGGAATCAGACCAAAGATTTACAGTTTGCTCCGAAAGAGTAGCGCTCTTGGAAAATAAAATTGCTTTGATGCTGGAAGAGAATGCATCAAAGGGGAAGAGTCTAATTTCAGAATTACATGTTCTTGTTGATGAAAATATCAGACACAACGAGAATGGTCAAAGCTTGGTGAATCAGATTCTCAGGGAGAAGACAGCAGAAATTCAGAACCTTCAACAAAAAATTGAGCACCTCAGTATGGAACTTTCAGCAACTCATAATGAAAATGAAAGGATAGTTTCTAATGCTACCCTTGAAATTTCTGCATTAACTGCTGATAAAGTCAAACTGGAATCTGCCTTTGAAGAAGTTCAATCTGATGTAATTTCAACTAAGAATGAGATGAATATTATGCAGACAGATTATGAACGAAAGCTGCAGGACCTCAAAACTCAGTTTTCTGCTTTCAATAGTGACCAGGAAATTTGGATGGCTGACCATGAAAAGTTGTTGAAGCAGGTGGAGGATTACAAATCTAGAGAACTAAAAGCCAACAGCACTCTGAAAACCCTTGAATCAAAGCTTAAAGTCGCTGAATATGAAAAACAACAACTTATGGAGGAGTCTGAGAATTTGAAGATTCAGTTGCAACAGATAGGAAGATTTGAGGATGAAATTATGGCTCTTAGAAATGAGCTGAACGGGACCAATTCTGAGAGAGAAAGACTGGAAACATCTTTATGCTTGACTTCTGAATCATGTGAGAATCTGAAGGCAGAGAAAAATTCACTTGCGACAAAGATTTTAACCTTGGAGAATGCTGTATCTGAATTGGAAGACTGCAGAAGAAGTAGAGTATCCCTAGAAGAAAAGCTTATGCAGATGGAGAGTGACTTGAAGGAAAAAGAAACAATATCTGCCCAGGAAGCTGAGAAGAAAAATGAGCTCAGTCGCATCAAAAGCATAAACAGGCATTATCAACAAACAATACGACTACTAGATAAGGAAAAAGATGAGTTCAAGACAAAAGTCCAATCCCTTGAAGAAGAATTGAAACTAATTAAGGAACAAAAGCAAAATCTAATGTCTAAGATTAGTGGGAACGCATTACCTACTCATGAGGCTCTGAAGGTATAACAACTCAGTGTTCCTTTTCTCATCTTTGCCTGTTACGTTTGGTGTCATGTTTTTTTTTTTTAATTTTTAAAATTTTATTGTGAAGAATGCTAGCCAACATCGTGGGATTATTATAAAGCCATTCTTCAGAAATGATAGAGAAACTGTGCATGATCAACAAGACATTTCCACTGACAAGCATCAGAGTGAGGTGATTCATTTAATTAGAATATTACTCCTCCGGACCTAAATATAGTGCCTAATTAGAGAGTTAATCTTAATCCTAAACATAAGATCTATTTTCTATATTTATTCATATTTTTTCAAATTACCTCTATTGATACACTCTCTCAATAATAATCAAGTAACAGAGGTAGAGAGGGAAATAAAGATGGTTAGGGTGTTTTAGAAAAAACATATTATATTAACTAGCTTCTTTAATAATAATCAAATTAGTTAAATAGGTCTTATATTAAGGACTTGAGGGGTATTTTATTGTATTTTGTACTAGAAATTAGAGAGAAAGGAACATAAACTGGAGAATACCTGTATAAATTCCTTCTCAAGAGTTTGTTTACAATCTTCCAGACTACATAAAAGATTCTTTGTAGTCGTTGGATCTTATTTACTGGGGGCCTCGGACTTTTATATTACTTTCTACCTCCGCATTGAATATTATGATGTATATCTCTAATTTCTTACGTGTGGCCTTATATGGTAATCTCTCATAACTGCAGTTATACTGAACATTTCGTAATATTTCTTAATGCTTATGTTCTTGGACTTCTTTTTGTTTTACAGGCGGAAAATGTATTTGAACTTCTTGATGGGGGTGTTCATGCTGTTGAAGCTGATTCATTATCAAAGATCGAGTTACTTGAGACTGAACTAATAAAAGCTAAAGGAGTGAATAACATGATTGAAGATCAATCAAACTGGTTAGAAGAAAATGCCGTCCCTTAAAAAATCAAACTAATAAAAGTTTTGATGTGTGTGCATAGCCCATTACATTACTTCAGTTTAGTTTTAAAGGGTATGCTGATGTCCTAAAAAGACACGAATATATTTAAACCATCGGCTATATCTGTTTGCAGATTATGACAGCGTTATGATTTTTCTCAACACCAGTCAATATCTTGAGACATTTTCTGATTTCCACGTGCTCTTATTCCACAGGTTTCAATCTCATGGCCAGAATAACAAGGAAGCCCCTGTAAAATCAATTGCAGAGGGTGAAACAGTGACAAAAGAAAGACTTGAACGAACAAAATCAACGCTAGAGGCTGAGTTGAGAGACCTTCAGGAGCGTTACTTCCACATGAGCCTAAAATTTGCTGAGGTGGAAGCTCAACGTGAGGAACTTGTAATGAAACTGAAGGTGGCTAAGAACCAAAAGGATGTAAGCCTTTAATTAACTTTCATTGTCAGCTTTATTGATTCAAATGTCTGATTTCCCTACCTGTAAAAGAATAGTATGTGGCTTTCCGGGAATGAATCATTGATTGGGATCATAATAAAACAAGAAAGGCCTCCGTAGCATATACCAGTTACTCCAAGAGGAATAACACTAGAAGCAAGTGACTGTTAAAATTTAGTTTGACTGTCATTTCATGAATGTTACTGTCGTTGATTGGTTCCAAAATGCTGCTATTTTTTAATGCAAAAAAAAGGGAGCATCAATAATATTTTTGTATTATAGTGCCTAACGATGATCCCACTAACAAGGAGCTCAGGCGCTTGCATAGGTCGACCCTGCCCTGAACCGCTTTCAAACAATTTGCATAACTAATAGAGTAACTCTTTTTCTCCTTCTCGGGTGGTTTGTCGACAGAAACTATAAGAGAGATCGAACATTAACCTCTTACTCATAGGAAAACTTTCATGCTGTTAAGAGGGATTTTCGGTATTATAAATTTCTAAAATAATTCAAGTCAGCTAAAAATTGAAAGGTTAAACCCAACAAAGATGTCCAATATCAAATTTAAGTGCTGTGATTTTTTATACTAAATATGTGTATCAACATTTAGTAGTACTTTATATTATATTGGGTCAATGAAGGAATAATCCACATAACACTAGTTTTAAAATGATTTTCATTTTCAAGAATATCAGCTGTCGTCAACATACATATCAACCAGAAAAAATAAACAAATAAAAAGAAGGAACCTTATAGTTAAAATATTACTATGAACCCAAATAGATTAGTGGCACTGACATTTGGTATAAATGCCTACTTTAACTTTTCGACATATGAGACTGCGCCTCCTTACTAACTACCCTTTCTTGAAATAAATAAAAAAAGGAAAAAAGGAAGCAAAACAAAAAGAACGTCAAATTAATAGCAAACGAGGTGGAAGTATTGTACTGTTTATTTTGGCATCAAATAATATTCTTGTGGAGCTTCTTTGTTTACCACTTATAATGCACGTCACTAACTGGCGCGTGCCCTCACCCAATTCTTTTATTTGTTTTCTCTACTTTCGAAATTAAAAAAAAAAAATTGCTTAGCTCATAATGGCTGTAAGCTGTAACTTCTTTACGTAATTGGCTTCTCTTAGCTCACCTGCTCTTCAATTTGTCACTCTCTCCTGCTGTCATTCTGACGAATGCAAGTGACTAATTAGGAAAGTCTAGAAAATTCAGTATTGGATCAGCTGTTGATTTATTATTGAACCGCAATCCATTTCTTTCTCCTATCATTTGAGAGGCTATTTTAAATATTTAACTCTCTGGTTATTTATTTAAAACTGGTCTCAAAACACTCTTGAAAGAGCATAACCTCTCTTCAAAGGCATGCGTTACGCTTAAAAGAGGGAAAAACAGAGGCTCAAGCTTGAACTAAAAGGAAGCAAGGGATAATGCCGTTTGCTATTGTGACTAAGAATATGGAATCTTACTCAGATGAGAAAAAGGCCCTAAAATACTGGCAGGGAGAAGCATTTACTAATTATATATATATTATTGCTCATTTGATCTTTAATATAAAATATAATTAAGAAATTGATATTAATCTTAAATATAAAATATATTTTTTATATTTATTAAAAAAATTAAATTATTTTTATTGATAATTTCTTAACAATAATCAAATAAGAGAGGGAGTTAAGAAAGATGATTATGATATTTTAAAAAAATATATTATATTAATTAATTTTTTAATCAAATTAAATTAGTTAAATATATTTTATATTAAGTATAAACAGAGAATTATATATGATAAAGGCATTCCCATCTAAGGAGACAGTTCCCGATCTATGACAAATTATTGAGCGACACTTGGCTTAGTTGGCTTTTTATGTTGGCCTACCAATGGTTCTTATGACTGTTTCTTAATCACTTTTTGTTTGTTACCTCGTTCACTTTGTAAGGTTATTATCGTTTAACTAACACCCTTTATGAGCTCTGTAGTAAAAATGGAAGCCAAGCAGAAAAAAACGGTAAGTATAAGAGAAAAGTAAGGAAGGAAGCTGGACTTTTTAATCTTTTACCGTGGAGTCTCTCTTCATTTCAGTGAACAAAACCTCTCCATTTAGTATGAAATTTTCAATTTTTGCATGGCGATTAAATTCAAAACTGTGAAACCCAGGAGGTGAAGAGTCATGGCTAAGGAAAAAAGAAAGTAATTGAGAGGGAAAAGGAATAGTCATATATATATGAGATATACGCGGTGGACAGAAGGTGGGAAACAGGGAAAGGCATATACTTTGGAAGATCCCAATTTTTTTTTATCTCGTAATTTTTAAATGTTGCTTTAACAAAAAGTCACCTTCTACGCTAGTTACTTAAGTCATCTCAGCCTTTAATTGCCGTCGCGATCAAAGAAACAAGCAAATCCTTTAACAACCAATCTTACCCCTCTTTCTCAAACCCTCTCCCCTCTGCAACAACACCATGTGAATCCTTAAGCTTCTCAGCCACCTCCCTCCATTAATTATGCATTTCGGCTTTGAGGGGGTTGGTGAAGAAGAAGATGCTGGTGGATATATATGTAAATGTCCACACACACCATATATCTCACTGTGTCTCTACTTTCCTTGCTCTTTTGCTTGTAAGGTGTGGAGCAGCGAGACTAGAACAAAGATTGCTGGGAATGAACCTCCTTCATGAAGGCGATTTCTCTTTAAAAGGGCAACTTCGATCCTTTGGCATTTTCAACTCCCTGTGATTTACCTCTCCAGGGAGTTTTCAGAAAGGCGAATATCTCCTCTACTTTATATTTGTATTTTTCTGGTTTTGTTTGTACTGTAACTGTAATCCCGCTGATTATGTTGCTACTCGTATAGCCGGAGTATTTAGTGTCTGTAATTGATATGTGGGCAAATCTCAGACTTTGTTTGATTTGCTGGCTATTGCTTTACTGTTTTTGCTTTATATTCTCCACTCTGGTGTAGTGAGAACGTGTTCTGCAGCTTCTGAATAAACAAGGTTTTATAAAGAAGACGAGTTCCAATCTTATTATCCCTTCTTCTTGGAGTGATTATTGTTATGTGCTTCTGTTAACCTCATATCCTCCCTCAAATCTATATATTCTTCTCATTTTGCAGGTTTTCCATGAATTTTTCTCCTGTTCACCTCTCTTTCCCCTTGAATATTGAATATGCAGTAGGATCTTGCGATCCGTTTGCTAGTAGGTGACATGCTAGCTGATTCAGAATTCATACTTTAGAGTGATATCATTGACGTGGAATGATTGGCTAGGTTTTCATAGTAATTACAAAATTCTTAGCTTGCCATTGGTTGATCCACCCTACACAAGTCATTGGTCAATCGCGAGTCAAAGCGGGTCCAGGTGTTTCAGTTTCATGTCTTCGCAGTCAATTATAATTCCCCGAGTGTAGATAATAAACATAATCTGAGTCCAACTCCAAACTTAATTACTGCTATCGCTTCCATCCCTTGCCTTAATAATTTGAATAAAATATGGATGAATGTTTCACGCGCTATTTTGGTAGTTAATTTATTTGAGGAATTAGTTAAGTTACATGTGCTTTTTCCAAATGAGTTACTGCTGTCCAGGGATCGCTTAAAACAAAAAGTAAACTGTACTTGTACTTGCTACGATTATTTGAATAATCCATAGTCAAATACATACATGTGCATTTTATAGTGGTTTTAATTTGCATTCACATTATTCCGGGCTAAAATCACGCAAATCCATAGATAGATCGATGCTTATCACTAGCTCGTGAACCAATTATTTCACATCATCTTTGCCTGATTAATTTGTGCTATGTATATGAGTATGACACTTATAAATTTCTACATCAAAATGAAATTATTTCTATAGCTTTCATCCCCGGGTTGCGAAGTATTGTGTGTTTTTGAATAGAATTTTAGAAAAAAAAATTATGTAAAAAAAGCTTTTAACCTGGTTTTAGAAAATGGGTTATAGATAATAGTTTATAGAAAAAATGTGATTTTGGATAAATGAGTGTTTGGATGGTTATTATCAGAAATATTTTTATGATTGATAAATTACTAAAAAGTGTATAAGATAAAAAAAATTATTATTTCTTTCCTCTCCTCTCTCGTTCCTCTCTCTCTCTCACAGGAAGCGCAGGAGGAAGAAGCCGGAGAGTCATGGCGATTTTGGTGAAGACAGGTGGCGACAATGAAGGAGGGAGATCCGGCGAAGCATAAAAGTATAAGAAAAAATAGGGATAAAATAGTAAATATGTAATCCATAAGCTCTTTTACTGTTCCAGAAACTAGTCTCAGTAATTTATCTAAAATTTTAGTTTTAAACCATAATTTAATCCAAAGCTATTTTAAACAAACATAACTGTTTGTTTTAAAATTTTTTTAAATCTAGATTTAAACCATAAACCTTTTTAAAATCTTAATTTTAAACTTTTCCAAATAGGCCCATTATTAGGGGTGGCTCTGAAAAATACCGAATAACTATTGACATATTCGATTAGACACAATCGGATATTCATTTATAAAATAAAAAAGCCTTTCTTTACTGTTTTTTTTTAATCCCATTTTCAACATATTAATATTTAAATATGTTTCGTTGTGAAATCCTTTTATACAAAATTTATAAACGAGTGGACCTGAAAAGATACATGTTTAAGAAGCAAGCCCAACGTCGAATAACCCAAAGTAACTCCGGCGAACAAGATGGGCCTATCAAAACCAGGGGAGTAACTAACGGGGGTTAGTCTGAGTGGTAAGCGGCTCGGTATCGTTTAAGCGAGGTCTCGAGTTTGAGCCTTAGCATACGTAGAAAATCCCCGTTGAGAGACTCACCCACCATAGCCAGGTGCGCGACACGAGTCGAATCCGGATGTAGTCGGGACAAAGCTCCGGTGAACCGGGTGTGAAAAAAAAAAACAGGAGAGTATTTATCAATGACGATCCAAAACGAATCGAGACCAAGTGTTGGGGCAATTATGTAAATTACTTTGTGTTTCAATTTCATAAATTAATTTACGGATCTGCCACTTGTTCCTTTCCCAATTCCTAAATTGCCACCCCATCCAATTTTGTTCTCTCTGTCTCGGTTCCGCCTTCTTCAATACCAGGGAGTGAAACTCGTGGACCCGACTCAGCGCCTTCCTCACTCCGCTTCTCTTCGAATCAAATCAATTTCCAAGGCAAAGCTTCTTAAAACATAGCGAGCTCTCTCCCAAACCCTACATTAACTATTAGGAACTCTGTTACTCCTCTGATAGTGATCCTCACCAATTTTCAGCTTCAATGGCCTCCTAGTATATGTGTGTTTCTTTGTTGCTTGATTCCCTCATTTCAATCATTTAGGGTATCGTTCTATTTTCTTGTCATTTTGTAGATATAGTTCCTTATTCTTGATTGCGTTCAAAGAGGGCATGAAGCAAGAATTGGAATCAGAGCTTGCTCTCGAGATTCAGCCTCTGAATCAATGTGATGAAGTCGTTCCTACTCCAACTTCTGAAATTGACGCTGGTTCAGAGTCTCAGTTGATGTTTTCTGTCCACGTTTCTGAGAATCCCGGCTGTATATTTAATAGTTCTGTTGTAAATGGTTATATTGTTTATACAAGAACAAAGAAGTCTCGGCATTTGTGCAATGGATCTTCCGATAATGGGTCAATTAAGAGACTCAGGACCTCTGAAGATCGGGAGCCAAATGCAGACCTTCCTGATGTTGGTGGCGGAGATGATGTTGAGGTAAACAATGCAGAAAAAAATTTCGATCCTGAAGTCGTTTGCCATTTGGAAAAGCGTATTAGGTGTACTGAATTGAAGAACGAGCCCGCGCAGTTTCTTGCTGGGGAAGGTGGCCCCAATAAGGTTCCTGCTGAGCTTTTTAACAACAATGAGGTACAGAAACATGTAGATAAAACAGTGAAGCGGTTTACGCGATCAGCCTTGAAACCAAAGGTTGAATGCAGTGATAAGACGGGGACTGCTCGAGAAGCTGCTCAGACGGCAAATAATAGACCAGATGAGAAAGAGACTGCCGCTCTAAGTGCATCAACAACTCCGATAAATAAGGTGGAACTAAAAATGTCCAAGAAGATCGTGCTCAGCAAGAAGCCTATGACTGTCAAGGAACTCTTCGATTCTGGTTTACTGGATGGGGTTTCAGTAGTTTATACAGGCGGGAAGGTTAGTTGTTACTTTTGCTCATTACATTTTGATACGATGGATTGTGTTGCATGCCCAAGCTGAATTCTGGCTACACACGCCCGTGCCCTGAAAATGAAGCACGGTTAATTCCGGGTTGTTACAGATTTTTTATATTATATATATTATAATATATCGATTATAGTAATTGACAAATATAATACTTAATAATCGAGTAATTGAGTGGCTTTCAAGGAGAAGCATAACGACTTCCGAGTCGATAGCCTTCTATAAAAAGGCTTGGGCCGGTCTCTTAAAAGTATAGTAGTCTCTTTCAAATGTAGCTTTCATTTCCGTCGGGTTTAATTTTGGCAATTTGGCACGTTATCGTGTAGGCTTCTGGCCTGCGGGGTGTTATTACAGATGGAGGGATCTTGTGCTCTTGTTTTCTGTGCAATGGGCGCAAGGTGAGTTATGAACTTATGGTATTGTCTTGTATACTCATTAATTGATACAGTCCATTCGTTTATTTTCCCCTTGTTTCTTTTGCCTATGAAGGTTATTCCACCTTCCCAATTCGAGATTCATGCTTGCAAATCATATAGGCGAGCAGCACAGTATATTTGCTTTGAAAACGGAAAGAGCCTGCTTGAATTATTGAGAGCATGCAGGGGAACTCCGCTCCTTACATTGGAGACGATAATTCAAAATTTTGTTTGTTCTCCACCTCAAGAGAAAAATTTTGCATGTAAAAAGTGCAAAGGTGAGCTTCACTTTTGTTATTCGGGGTCATTAATTTTGGTTGGTGTTGTTGTTATGTTCGCGAAAGTCGTCAGAAGCCAACACTAAATTAATTTGTTATTTTTGTTATAATTATTTTCTACAGGATGTTTTCCCTTTTCACGAGTGAACAAAGTAGGGCCTATATGTAAAACTTGTGTGGAATCAAAGGAATCTGAAGCCAGTTTAATTGACGCGGTTGGCAAAAGAGTCAGGTACTAATTTCTTCTTTCTTTTGGGTTAATTAGGTCATTTGCTTTCATCTGAGAAGCATTCAGATATCCAGTAATTTGATTGTCAGAGCTCTTATTTCTTTCATCATTTTATCATAATGTTTCAGGTCTCCCAGATCTGTTCCTGCCCCCAAACCGTTAAGTGATTCTGGACTGTGCAACTCATCACAAATTAACAAACATTGGAAGAAAAGAACAAGGTTGGCTTTTATATCTGTATGTGTTATACAAATCTGTGCTGGCCAATACTAATTGCTACGTGATTTTATCCAAAGATTTGGTTGTTGATAGAGTATAATGTCATCATGTGATCATGTACATTACCCCACCTAATGAGATAAGACTGCTTGTTATTGTTGCTTTAATTGTTATGTGGTTGATAACCAATTGCAGTTTGATAGACCTCAGCTGTATTATTTCCGATTAACTAGGACTTTCAGTACAACTCCTCTTCAATGAAGTATGGAAGAGAAGAAAATGGCAAAACAGTCTGAAATACCTAGCTAAATGACTAATCAGAAATGGAAATAACAGTAAATAGCAACAAGAGAGCCTTCCCTGACGTTCAAGAGGTCAGAGGCTCTCCCAATCAACCATAAGTTTCTCTCCGCCTCCCTCTAGGACACAACCCTAGAAAAACTAACTCTGATGACCCTTCTTGGACTCATTGGGCATGGTATCACTTAGGTCCATCCCTTTCTGTTGAGTGTAGTCCATTGGTTTAGGCTGTCTCTTTTTATATATTTGGCTAGTCTTAGTGTCGGGTCCATCACAGTTTTTATTTAGTGATTGTTTTAATTGTATGCTGCCAACTGTGTTATGCAGGACAACAAATCGGGTTAGTTGCTCAAAGTCTTCTGAGACTGCTTCTGTGCCTATCCCATCACGAAAGAAGTCTATGCAGAGGTTGAAGAAGTTTGTATCTGGCTTTTATCTGTTCGCAACTTTAATGTAGTTATAATAATGTGCTTCTTGGTGAATTTTTAAAAGAGAAACTTTTCTTTGTTTTTTAATTTTTTATTTTCAGGTCAACAAAAACTTCAGTAAAAGTGGAGGCCCCACTAATTTCATCAGACGCAAAGTGTTTATCTTCACAAAATAAGAGTCAATGGAAGATCACTAAAAAGTTAGTTTATGTCTTCCCCTTTGATATTTGCATCTGTATCTGGTTCTTCCTCCTTTTGTTTCAGTAACGTAATCACTTTCCATCCAATGTTTTCTTCTCAAGGGATCAGCGGTTACATAAATTAGTTTTTGAAGAAGGTGGATTGCCTGATGGAACAGAGGTAGCTTATTATGGACGTGGACAGGTTGATTGTGTGTCTAATTCATGTAATAAGTTTATATAATTCTGTCTGTTGCTGTGTTGACTAATAAATTCTTCCTGATAGAAATTGCTTGAGGGTTACAAAAAGGGATTTGGTATACTTTGTCGGTGCTGCAACACAGAGGTATTTCTTTTTAACAATTTTCTTTCGATATCTGCTGGTGCTTCTAAAGGTCAGTATGTTGTACAAATGAGTTTTATGTTTGAATTTTCTGTGCAGGTCAGCCCATCACAATTTGAGGTCCATGCAGGCTGGGCTTCTCACAGGAAACCGTGAGCTTTTTTCTGTTTATGTTTATGTTTTTTAGGGAAGGTGGTAGGTTGGTTATTTGGCGGCTTTTTACATTGATTGCCTCTTGTGTCTGTGGGTTTTCATGAAAGTGCTATGTTTTTGGGCAGTTATGCATACATCTACACTTCAAATGGGGTGTCTCTCCATGAATTGGCAATTTCTCTTTCAAAAGGCCGCAAGTACGCTGCAAAGGACAATGATGATGTTTGCATTATTTGTTTGGATGGTGGAAATCTGTTGCTTTGTGATGGATGCCCAAGGGCATTTCATAAAGGTCAGATATACATTGACAAAAAAAAAAGAAGAAAAATGATGGACACGTTATCTATTTGCTACTTTGTGTGTGATCATTAACTTTTCTTATTAGTTAGCCTCTAGTGCTGCACTAAGAACTTCTAGAATCATATCACCTAGGCTGTTAATATGGAGAGTTTCTATAATGTTGCTGATATACAAGATGCTTAGAGCAAAACAAAATTGATATTGAGGTTCATGATCATAGATTGTGTATATTGTAATAGACCTCATTCCATCAATCTGACCCATTTCATGTGCATTTTGAGTTTTGATCCTGCTCTTGCAATAAGAGAAATGATGAAGGAGGAAGAAGAAAAAGGCAAGTTTATGCTTAGCACTGTTTGGTTGGAGGGATTTCGATTCCCTCCTCTCATTTGGTTAAACAAAATGCCCTCCCCTCATTTGGTTAGGAAAAAAAGGAGGTCCCCTCCCCTCCAAAATGGGATAAGTTAGAGGGATAATGAAAATCCCTCCCTTCCCCTCCCCTTCCCTTCGTCAAAATCAAACAAGAGAACATTAAGATTCCTCCCCTCCCTTCTCCCCTACACCCTCCATAAAATCCCTCACCTTCCATCCCCTCTCCTCTCTTCCACTAAAATCCTTTCCCTTGGTATTGCCAAACATTATGTGAGATGCATGGACCTTGGGGTTTTTGAACTACCATAATTGCGACCCCAATAAATTATCTGCTACCTCAATATTATTTTTTGGTTTTACCTTTATGCCTTTGCATGTAGTGATGGAACATATTTTGAGATGAGTAAATTGACTGTGTCCTCTGTTATACATATAGTACAGTATGAATGGCTAGTAAATTTTAACGTAAAACATGAATGGAACGTCAGTGGCAGCGAGAATCATGAGATGCTTTGAATATGTTGAATTTTCTTAGTAGAAAAACATTATAGTTGATTGCAGCAGATGATGGATAATGGTATATTTTCACATTAAGGGGTTATTTAGAATGATGATTTAGGTATCTTATCCTTTATTTCAAGTATTCCAATAGTATAATGGTTGATTGTTGTATGAGAAGTTTAAATGGGCTTTTGATATTTCTCAAAACCTCAGGGAAGTTGCGTGTAATTGTTTAAAACAATTTATTTGTTTAATTGATAGAATTGGCGTTATAGTTTGGATTTGCTTATCCATTGTAATGTGTTGGAAATCATGTGATTAATAGTATATATGGCTCATTGATATGTGGTTATTGGCCGGCTTTTATTATGTTTTCTGATCAACTTTCTGATTCTTTGTTGGTTTAATCTCCCTCTATATATATGCGTGTATCACACTCCAGAAACTAGCTGGCTGAACCATCTGTGGCCTACATTTTCATATAAATTGCACTCCATTCTCTTTAAAATAAAATGAGGAATTTCAGAGTGAAATTCTTCAGAATTCATACATTGGGCATGCTTTCAGATAGTTAGAATGTTAACCTCTATGATGGTATTGATTATCATATTTTTTTCAACCAAAAGTTTTTCCCAACATTTGCTGATTTAGAAACTACTTTGAAGCAGTTGGAAGGAAAAAAAAACTACTTTGAAGCATACTTTTCCCATGTTTCATATGATGAGATGGTCATCTTCTAAGTGTACCATCGTGTTCCATTGAAATATACAGAATGCGCATCTCTATCAAGCATTCCACGTGGTGACTGGTACTGTAAGTTTTGCCAAAACATGTTCCAGAGGGAAAGATTTGTCGCACGCAATGCCAATGCTGTGGCTGCTGGAAGGGTTGATGGGGTTGATCCTATTGAACAGATAACCAAGAGATGCATTCGCATTGTCCAAGACATTGAAGCTGAGCTGAGCGGCTGTGCTTTATGCAGGTAATAATTCAACCTTTAGATTCTAAGCTTGTTTGGTTATCAGCTTATGTTATCTTTATACTGATGCTTGTGCTGATCAATTGCTACCATGTGTGCTGTTATATTTGAATTATTTATCCATCTTGTGAATTTGTTAATTTCCACCTTATCTATATATTACAAAGAGACAAATTTTTCATGTAGGGGTTATGACTTCAACAAGTCAGGGTTTGGTTCTCGCACAATTATACTCTGTGACCAGGTATGCATACTAGTCTCCTCCACACCCTTCTCTTCTTTAAAGTCACATTCAAGGCATCAAATATCTAAAAGAAATATATTGAGTTTCACTAGGGGTCAGTTTCTGTGCTCATCTCTGTGGTGAGATTTAAACTGTCTAAATCCATTTTCAATGGTCTAGATTTAAAATTTTCAATTGATAATTTTTAAATGAAAGTTCGTCTTTTGGCTGAATGATAGGAGATTATTTTTATTTTAGATTCTACACTGATTAAAACTATAAGTTATTAAAAATAAAATTATATTATATCTAGACCATCTAATTTTGATCTGGGCAGTCTAGATCAGTGCGCCCAAACTTCTTCCTTTAAAGTGTTCATAAAGCAGCACGATGAATGGTTTTTTGGTTCTTTATTGATATGCAATTATACAGATCACTTCTGTTTCTATCAAATTAACTGAACATATGGACTTAGGCCCATTTGACCTAACCAATAAAAAAACCAGACTTGTGTTTCTTATCCCCCTCTTTTCTTGGTCCAGTGTGAAAAGGAATATCATGTAGGCTGTTTGAGGGATCATAAGATGGCATATTTGAAGGTACGTGGTTTATTTCCATCCTTATTCGTTGATTTATTAGTTTGGACACTGATCTCTCTTTTCCACTGAACTTGTTATGATATGACTGGAACTATTAACAGGAATTGCCAGAAGGAAATTGGTTTTGTTGCACGGATTGCAATAGAATACATTCTACTTTGCAGAAGTTCTTGGTTAGGCGGGCTGAGGAACTTCCTGACTCTCTCGTGGATGTTATAAAGACAAAGCAAAAGGAAAAAGGTTTGCAGTCTTTCAATGATATTGATGTAAGATGGAGGCTTCTTAATGGAAAAATTGCATCTCCTGAAACCAGGCCATTGCTGTCAGAGGCTGTTTCAATCTTTCATGTAAGTTGTGCCTGTTCTCCTGGATTTTTTTCATCTGTCTTTTTGTTTTCATTCCTTGAAGGGACGGAGGTAATGAAATGCTTATTTGTTTCTTGAATAATTGGTAGACCGGTTATGCATTCTTACCCAGGGCAAACCATATTTTCATAGCTGTTTTGATAAGTGTCCTTTGGATGATTTTCCTTGATTCAGTCTGATGGCGGCTTGGTTGATTTGTGATCTAACAAATATTGAAGCAATTTTGGAGGAACCTATTGACAGTAAACTGCTGAACTAATATTTCACCTTTTGCATAAATGCATGTGAACGCATTTGTCTTGTGATTTTATGATCAACTTCATGTTGCCTATGTTCCTCATGGCTGTGACAAGCTTATGTCAATTGTAATGGTTTTTATCTGAGCACAGCTTCAGGTGTTGTTTGGGCACATGCGGGCTACAAGTCTAGTTCTCTTTTAGTACTTTTTATTTTTCCTTGAGGAACCTCTTTGTACCTGATAATTTGCATGCTTCAGGAATGCTTTGATCCTATAGTTGATTCAACTAGTGGTCGTGACCTTATCCCAGCCATGGTTTTTGGGTAACAACTTTTTTTAGCCTTATTTGTGCCATCTGTTTGCTTTTCATTCTATGATCAATTTTTTCCGTTGTCTCAATTAACTTATGTCTCACTTTCAGAAGGAATGTGCGGAGTCAAGAGTTTGGAGGAATGTATTGTGCAATATTGTCGGTCAAGTAAGAAAAGTTCTTCTGTCTTGTGTTTTTAAATTTCATCACTTACTGTGCTTTTCAAAGTTTGTTTTCTTGATATTGCAGTTCAACTGTTGTATCAGCTGGCATGCTTCGAATTTTTGGTAAAGATGTGGCTGAACTTCCTTTAGTTGCAACAAGCAGTGATAATCATGGAAAGGTACGAGAATGTGGTAGTACTGGACCCTGTGCTCTGTACTGATTTTATTCCTTTAGCTGTATTTGTTATTTAACTTGGTTAAATCCTAGGAAGCATGGACTCGCATGTGGACACACACAGCACTTTTATGGACAAGGCTAAGGCAACACAGCATAAATTGAGATGTTATTGGCTAAAAAAAAAATGCTTACTTGTTTGACCCCCAAAAGAAATTTACATATAATATAAACTGTTACCTAGAGTTTTATGATCCAATTATTCACATTCAATGTGAAGTGTTGGCTAGAATTTTTTGAAGCTTATGTGCTTTGTAAGTTCATCAAATCCCTTCCTCTTGCTCAAGATTTGGCCTTTATGCACTCTGGAATTTTGATTTATTGCTATTGTGTAACATGATCGCAAAACTCCTAGTTTAGAAGTGAATTAATTTTTAATACATGGGTTCACCCTGACAGGGCTACTTCCAATTACTCTTCACCTGTATTCAGAGACTGCTGGCAATGTTGAACGTAAAGATGCTTGTGCTACCAGCTGCTGAAGAAGTAGAATCCATATGGACAGATAAATTTGGGTTCCGCAAGATGAAACCAGAGCAGGTATATATATATATATAATATCGTTTCCATCTACGCCTTACAACTAGGTGGCTAACATTTTTGTCCCTACAATTCGTAGTAATGTGATGCAACCAGGTTTTATTATGGCTGATACTTAAGATTGTCACTTTTGCTGCAGATTAGCAATTGTAGGAAGAACTACAGTCAGATGGTGACATTCCAGGGGACTTCCATGCTTCAAAAAATGGTTCCGCCCTGTCAATTTTCAATGTGAAAGAGGAAAACTCGTAGGTTTCTTGTTTTTTTTTTCCTTTTCTTCATTGCTGGTCGTGTATCTACCTTCTTTCGAGGCATTCTGGAACCCGTCGCTGTCCATGCTCAATTGCTTAATCAATTATGTCATTTTCCCATTCTAATTTTTATTGCTCTCATAGCCAACATAAGCTCCTGGAATAGAGCAGCTTCATTATTTGTTTAATATACCTCTAGTCTTAAATATAAGACTTAGTTTCTAGTATAATTTGGACTATAAATTAAGTCATATATTAAGGATTAAAAGAGTATTAATTACCAAATTTAATTTGAAATCTAAAAAGTAAGCCCAAAGAGTTACTAGAGTAAAATTATGAGTGGATGAAATGTATGAGGTTAACTCGAGATGTGTGATCTAGAACTTTTATAAAGGATTAAATGTTCAAGGCGAATGAGAGTTGGTATATATAGTAAAGAATGTGTTTATATCCCACAAAAACTCGAGTTTGATTCTCACTGCCGTCATGAGAGTTTTTTTAGTAAGTGATCTTGTAAGTTCTCTGTAAGTATTTTTTTGAGTTTAGGGATTGTGCTATGACTTTAGTGAGGGATCGGTGTTAAATTCATTTAAATTTTTTTTATAACAAAAAAATATTTAAGTCTCTTTTTTCTGGTACCCAGAAAAAAAATCTGAGAACAAATTAACTCAGCTGTAGTATGTAGATAAAAGTCTAGAGGTGTTCATCTAAAGCAATGTATTTATCAATTACTTTTTCATTTTAAAAATGTTAACGAGAATAAAATTGAAATTCGATACTTGTAAACCATCTTTTATATTTTTGAAGAATTTAAAACCTTGAAAATATCATGCAAATGATCAAATGTGTTTTCTTCTAGTAAAAATTTCGATATTTCACCTTTTCTTTTATATTTGAAGTCCTATGAAGTTAGTTGTTTTGAGAATTATTTTGATTAAATCTACCTTTTATCGTTAATTTCTATATTCTACACAACTTTACTAACTTCATCAAGTCGCAGCTTCAAACGATGACAATGCTAATTGGACTTTGCTGAAACAAGTGTGGCTGAAACTGAAGCAAGTGTCTAAAACAAGATTGAAATACAAGACGTTGAGTCCAGCGTTGATTTTATCTTTACTTTTCTGTAACTTAATACAAACGCCTTCTAAGTTGCATTGCGGCGTATCTGTGTTGTCGTCAAATTGAAATTTACAGATACTCCATAATCATAAATTGGCTTTTATATAAAAGCTGGCCTTTCCAGTTAACTTCCATAGCTTTCAATTCTTAATTCTTTTATCTTGATTTTATCAGTTTGACATTTAGATCGTACGAATCCGTGTGAAACGTAACTCCTCGCACGATATGCAAGCCTTTTTTTGTTTTTTGTTTTCCACTCGGTTCACCGGAACTTTGCCCCGACTACATCCGGATTCGACCCGCGTCGCGCACCTGGCTATGGTGGGTGAGTCTCCCAACGAGGATTTTCTGCGTACTCTAAGGCTCGAACTCGAGAACTCGTTTAAGCGATAACGAGCCGCTTACCACTCGGACAACCCCCGTTGGTGGCAAGGCTTTTAAACTGTCAAAATAAAATAGAAAACTTGGAACTAAGCTTAGGTCAGATTAATTAGGTCCAGGCATATTCTGCCACTTGTATCAGTTTAACAGGTCAGCATTTTTTTTTTGTTGCCCACCCGGTTTACCGGAGCTTTGCCCCGACTACATCCGGATCTGACCCGCGTCGCGCACCTAGCTATGGTGGGTGAGTCTCCCAACGAGGATTTTCTGCGTACGCCAAGGCTCGAACTCGAGACCTCGCTTAAGCGATACCGAGCCGCTTACCACTCGGACTAACCCCCGTTGGTACAGGTCAGCCCTTAACCTGTCATGGACTCCATCATTTTGGGTTGGACTCAGATGGGCTCAACAGCAAAAAACCAAAAAAAAAACGATGACTGCAAAAATTGTGAGAATGGGGTAGGAGTAGGACGTGCCTTGCTGGCCTTCCTTTCCCAAAAATTAAACGAAATATCATTATTTAAAATTTTAATATTCTGAAAAGTCAATAATAATTTAAAATAAATAAATATTCTAAGGCTAAGTCTAACCGTATAACTTTTTCATTTTATTATGAGTGTTATATATATATATATGAAGCCGCGTAAAGTTGAGTTGATGGACTTGTTAACACAAAAACAAGAGTGGCTTAGAGAACTCCAACAGAATCTTGATCGGACATTTGATGGGATATGTATGTTAAGCAGCCATACACTTTGTCGGTTTAAATATTTGAAAATCCAATAAGTCATGTCTTAACACAATCGTATATAGAATGGAATAACAACTCCACTCAATGCAATTCCGTATGCACAATGTGGGATTTATTAATTTAATTAAACCTGTTCCCCTCAAATTCAACGCTCCATTGATTTTGTAAGTGCTGCTACCTTTCCCCCCCTCAAACATCGTCATGCATCCATCCACTTTTTAATAACTCAAAAGTGCTCAAAGTGCCGTGTTGTTTCAATTAGTCAGAGCTTTTTTATATATATATATATTACAACTTACAACTTGCCAATAAGATCATTTGGCGTTGTCAACAAAGTCGACACAAGTAATTAATTGTTTAGTTAATTTGTAAGTAAACATGTGCGTGTACACACACACACACACACATCGTGTTGTGAGTTGTGACGGCAAGATTGCACCATAGCTTACTAAGATTTATTGGGTTAGGGGGCATCACGGCTCAAGGTCAAAAAAGTGCCACGATAAATAAAAGAGCAACAACATCTAGTCTTTCTTCAATTTTATCTTACACTCCTATTTGAAGCAAGAGGCAAGTGCTGCATATTTCCATGAAAGCCCTATTACATCAGTGTTCACACTTGCTTTTTATACAGCAAGCACTATAACACCTTTTACAGTAGGATTTAGCACTGATTAAGGACATCATTGTTAATAATAATATTGATATTGATAATAGTATAAGTCGCATATGCACACTAAATCATAGCTAATCGGTAATATTTAATAAATATAACTTGTTTTATGATAAGACTATACCAACGACGTACCCTGTAAGTTTCTGGAAATGTATAAAAGTATTAAACACTTTGCATGGAATTCTAAAACAACATTAAAATATAACGACGATTTAGGATTTTTCTTTGGTATATATATATTGATTTCCTGATACCTCTAAAGTCTAAACCAACTCAATTGATGTGCGGTTTAATAAGTAACAATGATATATATATATATATAAGATTAGTTAATTAAATAAATGATTTAATTTTTAACCTTTTTTAATTTTGATCTTTTTACAGGGTATGCAATTACGATTTTCCCTAAAAAAAGGAACTAACGTGACAATTAAATTATGACTTTTCTTTCAAAGCAATATCTCTTTATAATACATTAGATAAAGACGACATTCATAAGTTTATACCAAACCTTAAGAATTAAGAAATAGAGGATATACGCGCATACATCAGTATTACATGAAACTCTATCAATTTATTTATAGAAGGTGGTGTAATTATAATCTATGCATACCCATACAGAAGGATATGTGTTGGCGAAATCTGCAAAATACAATGTTTATAGTTCGAGTCGCGTCTGAGGACACTGTCCTTAAGAGATATTTCGCGACCCCTCATGAAATTAGGAAACGACTCTCTCCAAGATTAAGCGAACTCTTCCTGTAATGATACAGGGAAACATAACTGGTGGAAGATAATAACAATCTCAGAAGATTGGTGTATCATTCTCTCTGTGTTCTCTCTGACATTCTCTGTGTAATTTTCTATGACTTTTCTGTGCTTCTCCTTCATCAAGAAGCCCCTTTTATAGACTGTGAAAGGACACGAGACATGTCTTTTAGACATATATTCCTTAAATTCAAGAGTTATGTTAGAAAGACACTTCTTTCTTCAACATACCCTTTCAACACCAAGAGTTATGTTAGAAAGACACCTTTTTCTTCAACATACCCTTTCACAACCAAGAGTTATGTTAGAAAGACACCTCTTTCTTTAACATACCCTTTCACAACCAACAGTCATGTCAGAAAGACACTTCTTTCTTTGATACACCCTTTCGCAATATTTAAAATATTTCCAACCATCCTCCACACGTGTCAAAGAAATACCATTAGATGAGTTCTATACATGGATATAATCATTGTATTTAGTCGTCATTTGGACTATGAACCAGACCTAGACCGATAATACTTGGTACACAGAAATGCCTAGTGGTCCTCGAGACTATGAACCAGCACTTCTTGGGTGTATACTAGAGGTACTAACAGCCAGATTATACCATCACATTTTCACTGTTTACCAAGCCATTGCGCGCGTTAGGCAGCCATGCGCATGTTCTATTTTTAACGAATGCTCTAGAGATTTCGCCACGATCTCATAGGAGCGGCTCACACCTCTCATTCGTATAGATGATTTTTTTAAGTGTATTTGCATATAATACACCATCCCGTGGGATTTGAAATCATTAAGAGCTTTTGCTCACCCTCCTCTATGCAATATAACACTTTATCACACACCATAGGAAATGGCCAGTAATAATATTTTGGTGCTAGCAGTACTAACAAGCGACTTGTTTTTACCCATTAAACCTTCTTCATGGGATCACCAATCACAAATGTTGGGTTGCTATCGCTGTCGTAATCACACTGGCTTTAGTCCTATTCCCCTCGATGTCTCAACAATTTAATTGTTTTCTTCCCAGGGATTTTGTTAACGGATCCGATAGGTCTATTTTTGACCTTACCAAAATCGAATGAGATAACTCCACAATTTTTAAGCATGCTTATTCTTATAGTATCTCAAACAATTGCACCATTGTCCTCTTAACAATGTTTATTGCATTTTACAATTATAACTCATCAGCAATAAGTGTTGTTCATCTTTATTTTCCTTAATAAAGGTTATTGCCATTTGGCAAACACAATTCATCAACATTAAATGTTGTACATCTTTGTTATCCTTAACAAAGGTTATTGCTATTTAGCAAACACAATTCATCAACACTAAATATTGTACGTCTTTGTTATCTTTAACAAAGGTTATTGCTATTTTAGCAAACACAATTCATCAATACTAAGTGTTGGTTTTACATCAAAATATTTACTAAAAGGTTTTCAACCACTTAGCCTCAGTGCCAATCAATTCCATAACAATAAATTCAGAATCTCTTGAGAATTTGGTTAGAATTATTTGCTTGGATGATTTTTATGTGACTGCACCACCACCAAGAATAAACACATAACCGCTAGTAGATTTTAACCTTTCTGAATCCGAGATCCAGTTCATATCACTGTATCCTTCTAATACAGCGGTAAATCTACTATAATGTGTACCATAATTTATGGTGTCTTTAAGGTGTCTCAATAACCTTATTAGAGCATCCCAATATTCACTGTTTGGACAGTGAGTATATCTGCTCAATTTATAAAGTGATAAACTCAGAATATATCACCATTTAACATCCGTGTATTTTAATACAACAGGAATTACCATACATGATACTAACAATTATGGTACCCCTCAAATATTTCTTTCATTCTCCTCATGAGATTAAATTTTTATGTGTGTATGCTCAAACCTCCACACAATATATGCTATATCACGATAATTAGTACTAAATTCTCATAATTTGTACATAAAAAATTGAGCAAACAACACCCAAAATCATATTTTCACAATAATCATGTATATTTATTTTAAAATAAATATACCCATAAATAATAAAAATTTAAACACATTTATCTCTCTACTAGACAAATGATTAAATTTTTATATACTCAAAATGTTTGTTTCAAGCAATAGAAAAATTATATTACTGTCAATCATATGTTTATCAACTTCTCTCTCTCGTATGTCTCGATGCACAGATGATCAACGCCACATCATCTTGTAATTTGATTAAAAGAATCTTACTCCATTCTCCAATATCATGGGACCAATATCTTTTCCTCCTCCTTTGGGTTTTCTCTTTGCAAGAAGAGTTCCGTTTTCTGCATCCAATTCGAAGAAGAACAAGAGCCTGATATCCCAGAAGCTATACGTTTCTTTGATGACTAAGAAACGCAGTTGCAATAAAGCAGAACAGGAAATGATCAAAATTGGAGATATTTTGTGATAAATTCCAGGGCCATGGATGGGTTGTATTTCCAACAAAATCCTCTACTCCCTATCATGTCTCATAACAACGTCTCCATGGCTCTCTCTTGACTTCCAAAAATTTGCAGATAATATCTCTTAAGATTGTTGGCGAAATCTGTAAAATACAATGTTTATAGTTCGAGTCACGTTCGAGGACACTGTCCTTAAGAGATATTTCGCGACTCCTCATCAAATTAGGAAGCGACTCTCTCCAGGATTAAACGAACTCTTCTTGTAATGATACAGGGAAATATAACTGGTGGAAGATAATAACAATCTCATAAGATTGGTGTATCATTCTCTCTGTGTTCTCTCTGACATTCTCTGTGTAATTTTCTATGACTTCTCTGTGCTTTTCCTTCATCAAGAAGCCCCTTTTATAGACTGTGAAAGGACACGAGACATGTCTTTTAGACATATGTCCCTTAGATTCAAGAGTTATGTTAGAAAGAAACTTCTTTCTTCAACATACCCTTTCAACACCAAGAGTTATGTTAGAAAGATACCTCTTTCTTCAACATACCCTTTTACAACCAAGAGTTATGTTAGAAAGATACCTCTTTCTTTAACATACCCTTTCACAACCAAGAGTTATATCAGAAAGATATTTTTTCTTTGACACACCCTTTCACAATATTTAAAATATTTCCAACAATATGTAGTTCCTCTTCAAATGTCTTTCTTAATTAATACGAAATAGCAATTAATCATCAATAATAAATATCAAAGCAATATAAAATTCATAACAAATTACAATATTATTCATAAATTATGAACACAATACATAACTCATTCTCCCCAGATTTCTTGAAATACAAGATAGACCCACCTATTTATTGTACACGACGTCTATTTCTCTTTTGAAATTTTGAAATTGTTGAATTTAAAGAATATGTTATTTAAGTGGGGCTTATTTCCAAGCTAAAATTATAAATTAAACAAACATTTGACGAGATGGGGGTTTACCCTCGCATCAACAGCGACTCTTCAGTGAATAAACTAAAACAGACATGCGAGAAGAAAAATAGAGAGATATGGCTTGGGGTGAGAGATCTGATTATTATTATCTATTTGATATCCAATTAACCAGTACGTTGAGATTGTTGCATGATGTCTCGAATTAAGTGTGAAGTATTAGAGTGAGACGAACCTTGTTCTTGAACAGCCCTTTCAGCCATCTTCCCAAGTTCTATGGCTCTATTCCTCCTAATTTCACCTTCTTCACCACCTTCCATACACATCTCTATAGCTTCTCTGATTCTATCTTTCTTCACTAATACCCCAACTCTGCCTTCATCCCCCCACCTCACCGGAACCTCGACTCCCACTCGAACTCCGATCTTGAGAACTTCCACGATCAGCTTCTCATTCACGAACTGCTCGGCAAACAAAGGCCACGTCATCAATGGTACACCAGAGCAGACTCCTTCTAACGTCGAATTCCAACCACAATGGGTCAAGAATCCTCCAATTGCAGGGTGGGACAGTATGAGAATTTGTGGGGCCCACCCTTTTATCAAAAGCCCTCTTCTTTTAATCCTTTCCTCGAAACCTTCATCAACCAACCATTTCTCTATCTCAGAATGATCTTCTCCGGCTGTTTTAAGTACCCAGATAAAGGGTCTTTGTGATGACTCTAAAGCCAACCCAAGTTCTATTAATTGCGATGGAAGAAGCCGGCATAAGCTTCCAAGGCAAACGTACAAGACTGACCTCGGTTCCTTCGTGTCGAGCCATTCCGAACAAAATTTCTCTTCAATGGAAGGCTTGTTTCCCCTCTCAAACTTGTCCAAACTCTCTTTATTGCACAAGGACAAGGGACCTATGCTCCAAACTTTCTTATTCATGGCCTTCTCGTACTCCTCGGTATATCCATGTTCTAGCTCTTCGAAGCTATTAACGACAACACCATAAGATGACATCTCAGCCTCTCGCATCTTGTCTCGGAAATCATCTAAGTCAGGCTGAGGAACGAACGCTCCTGGAAGCTGAGCTTGTGTGATCTCGATGTTCTGAAGCAGTCCGGGAATAAGAAAAGTCTCTAGGTCAGAACTTACAGAGAGATGAGCATTGTGAAGCATGATATTGTAGGAACACAACAACGAGAAACAACACATGCCATGAAAGACAATCCTGGGAATGTGGAACTTCTGAGCTATTAAGGATGTCCAAGAGAGACATTTGTCGGATATAATACAGCTAGGTTTGGGAGTGGTTTGGCTTCGGAGGTAGTCCTCCAAGGGCTGTTGCATCATGTCGAGTGCATTGTAGAAGTTTCTGAGGAGGCTTCTGGAAGGTAAAACGTCAAGATTCTCGCAGCCTAAGGGAAGACCCACTTGCTGGCAAGGGAATGGGATGTTGAGAAGGCGAATGGGAAGACCAGATTGTGAAGCTCTGTCAATTGTGTGCTCGAACCTTGAGGCATTGCGAGGTGTTGTGAGCAAAGTGACGATGACGCCTCGCTCAGCCAAAACCCTAGCCATGTCTATCATGGGGATCATGTGGCCTTGAGCGAACAGTGGTACCAACACAAAGTGAGGTTGCTGAGAAGCCATATTAGCTATATGCAAGCTTAGCCAGCTCAAGTATTGTTTTGTTAATGATGATAATGAAGGCGATCGAATATACTGAAAAGGCCATTATGGCGGCTGCATTATATAATGGCCAGGTCTTCCCAGAGGATCGTTGACTTTGAATAATTCAAAACCGAGGCAATGAGGTCGGTTTCCCATTTATTAAACCCGATTAATTGCGCAATGTAATGATGAGAGCTTTCCTTTTTGCTTCTGATTCTCAAATCTCAAGTCTGAACCATCTGCTCCTTTGACTTACCAAGGATCCCGTGTTGATTCCGTTATATATGGGTTGCATGAGAGACGAGTTGTATCTTCTTGTCCCTTGCTCGTACTAATATTTAGCTAATACATTTGTTTCCAAAATATGTCTGCGAAGTTATCTGTTATTTTCCTTAAATATTTACCGACTCTCATCTCAGTGATCTAAGTAGAAGTAACTATAATTTATAAGAGACCAATAACATAATGCATATTTCAATTTTGAAAATAATTTTTTTTAAAAATAAGAGCCCGGTAAATGCTTAGCCTTATATACTTAAAATATTTGTTTCCAATTAAATTATTATAAGGATATTTAATTTTTTAAAAAAAAATTATTAACAAAAGTTAATTAGGTATATAGTAAATGATGAAGTGAAAAACATTAACATGTCCTAAGTTAATTGAAAATAAGTACCACAGATATATAAAGTTAAGTATCTGAGATTTTTTTACTTTTAAAAACGGTGGGAATTGTCCATGTAATATGCATTCTCTTTCCCAGTGCTTACTGTTGTTTTGAGTAGGCGCGGTAGTTATATATATGTGTGTGTGTATTTGTCGTTGAATAATAATAATAATTTTATTTACGTTACGTTGCATAATGCCCAGAGAAGGAAGGCTATACTGGATTCACATTAAGACGCCGGATCAGTAATGTTATGTAATCATATTAAAAAGAAACGAAGTAGGCATATAAATTGCATATTATACACACGAATACATCATGAACGTACGCCAGTGTCAATGTCAATCTTATTTTTTCCATTGGCTTCTCGTGATCCAACCTTAACATCACGCCTCTGGAAATTACATGTGCATAGCACCATATATTAGATAGATTCAAACAGGGCTTACTTTCTTGGTTTAATTAATAATAAGATGAATGCACGTTTCATAATAGACTTCTTTCCACAAGAACCATATATGTGAAAGTCCTGCATGCATGGACAAGGAAGAATATTTGGTTGGTCGAAACAAAGAATTCAATAGTTTGACCGTTTAATTATTATATTCACACGGCGGGTTGGTAAAACACGGTATACTTCTATTTTCAGGTGGGGGTGTTTGGAATAACAACCATGCATGGGTTGTTGTGTGTTCATCAGCTTGAAATTAACTGACCTTTCTACAAAGCTATTGTATGTAGAGTTGGTAAATGCATGGTTGTTACCACACTAATTAATGAGTTTGGCTGTAAGGGTCTAGTGTTGGTCATGCAAGCACGTATTTTTTAAATGTCTCAAATACAAAATTATAACATTTAAAATATAAATTACAATTTTTTAAAGGATAAAAAAAATATAACACAATACAAATGCTTTAAAATTTGATTATTTAAGTTACTGTCATCGTGTAATTAAAAAAAATACTTACATTAACTGAGGGCTTTTCAAGCATGAAAGCTTTATTCATTATTTATTTTAGAGACAATTATTGAAGTCCATCCCTTTAAAAATATGGAATAAACAGGGGCCAGCTGATCATTTTTCTAGCTTTGCTTGTCCAGCTTGGCTATGTCAGAAAACTTCAAAAAGAAAAAAAAAATGGATAAGTCAACCTCTGGAGGCAGATACAATGTCAAGGGTGCCTAAACGAGGTCAGTTAAGTCCAGAGTCACTAACAGTTGAGAATTTTCCTTGACAGGCACCACCTCAATCTTTATTATAAGGTATTTTTAAATAAGTTTCACATACTAAAGAAAATAATTAAAAGCATTAAAATTATTCTAAATTTTAAGTAATTTTTAATATTATTCTTATTAATTATACTAAAATCATCATTATATTAATTTTACTCTCTCGTAAAAAAGATTAAAATATTTATTATTTAGTGCGACAGGAATATCATATGTGAAAATCAGAGTGCATATATATATATATATATAACATAACTGATGTATATATGAGTACATGCAACTTCATGGAAGACACTTGACAATGGAATTATTGTGATCAGAACAAAGTGATATCACCGTCATTATTAGGTCAGACAAAGTTTATAATGAGGAAAAGTTGTAACTAGGACGTGGGTAGCTATTAAGTAATGAATCCGAGTGATATATAAATCATAGAGAGGGAAAGAAGACAAAGAAATGGAGCTGCAGAGGGAGGCCCATGGAGAAGGTATATTCTGTATAAGACTACGTCGATTGTAAGAGAGATGTTAGCTACAGTTAGTCACTGCTCTGCTGTAACTACTGAGTGGTTGAGGGGCTACACTTCAGAAATATGCGGTGTGGGTAAATTAAGTATTCACCAAATTTGCTCTCGGAGGTTGTGGGAAAAACCGGCTATTAAAGTAGGAGGCAAGCACAGCACCGAGTAACAGACCTAAGAATTGAGAAACACAAAGGCCCAAGACAATTGGGCTGAGCAGAACCCAACTTTCTGCTCTCTTGGCCCATTAGACGTGTTAGCTCATTGAATTGAGTATTGGTGGTTGCATATATTTACTACTGAGTGAAGATGGGGCAGGGCTGATCACCTATACTGGGATTCCAAAACATGGGGACTAAATCGCTTGCATTAAAGGAGAACAGAGATCATAACATCCTATATCACATTGCATTCAACTAACTGTTGGGCAATCGGGGGTTAGTCCGAGTGGTAAGCGACTTAGTATCGCTTAAGCGAGGTCTTGGGTTCGAGCCTTGGAGTATGCAGAAAATTCCTATTGGGAGACTCACCCACTATAGCTAGGTGTGCGACGCCGGTCGGATCCGGATGTAGTCTGGGCAAAACTCCGATGAATCGGATGGGAAAAAAAAAAAAGAACTGTTGGGCAATATGAAGCATGAGATCCAATATTTAATGGCACATGCTTAAAATGAGCAAAGTACTGTTGCCTTCTTACCCGCTTACCGAGTAATTGATTATATACTTAGCATATCAAATAAAATGAACAGAGTGCTGAAATATGACACCCACGTGCGAATGAGCAAAGCTCCTACGAGAAAACCTCTAAAGACAAAATTTGACCTTAGCCCTATAAACAAACACTATACTTGAATTCCACTCCCATCAATGTATCAATCATATACTTGAGAACGGGAAGACCATTTGCCTTTGTTGATTTGGTGCATGATATCTTGAATAAGCAAGTTGACATTAGAGTAAGAAGACCCACCTACTTCTACTGCATTCTTGGCCATCTCTGCAAGCTCTCTAGCCCTCCTCCTTCTCTCTTCACCTTCCTCTGTTTCATCCATTAACTTGCCTATTGCCTTCTCAACGTCTTCCTTCTTCACCAGCACTCCTATTTCATTTTCCTCACCCCATATCACAGGACTCTCCACCCCAACGCTCACGGCAACTTGTAATATTTGCACTACAAGTTTCTCATTGCAAAATTGATCCCCAAATAGTGGCCAAGTAACCATTGGCACACCTCCACATATTGCTTCTAATGTTGAGTTCCAACCACAGTGTGTTATGAAGCCACCAATTGCAGGGTGTGATAGAATTAATACCTGAGGAGCCCACCCTCGAATCACAAGGCCTCGTTCTTTGGTCCTCTCCTCGAATCCATCTTCTCCAATCCATTTGTTCAATTCCTTTGATTCACTTGTTCCTTCCCTGATGACCCAAATGAATGGCCTGTTCGATGCTTCTAAAGCCAAGCCAAGTTCTATCAACTGTGGCCATGTTAGATTACATAAGCTTCCAAGGCATGCATAGATGACACTGTTTGATTTCTGCAAATCAAGCCATTTCATGCATTGCAACTCGTCAATGGATGCCTTGTTTCCTCTTTCAGCCTTATCCAGATAACCCTTGTTGATAAGTGAAACAGGGCCTATGCACCACATTTTTCCTCCTCTTACTTTCTTGTAATCTCTTGCATACGCTGGCTCCAACTCTTCGAAAGAATTCATGATTATCCCATAAGTGTCTTTCTCTGCTGCAAAAATTTGTTCATTTAACTCTTCCCATGCATTTCTTGATGGTTCTGATAACTGAGCTTTGGTCATCTCAATTCGTTCAGGCATTCCTGGCAAAACAAAATACTCTGTTTCCGACGTTATGTTGTCCCAAACATCATTAAGGCGAACGTGGTGCATACACAAGAGACAAAAGCAGTTTGTTCCCACAAAAGAAATCCTAGGAATGTTGAATTTGTTTGCGACGTAGGATGTGTAAGGCAAACACATATCAGAGATTATGAAACTTGGCCTTGGTGTTAAGTCTTGGAGTAGCTTTTCCACGGGTCGCTGTAGAAGGTTCGTTGCTTCGAAGAAACCCCTAGCAGTTCTTAGTGAAGGTAACAAATCAAGATTCTCACATCCTTCAGCGACTCCAGCTTCTTTATATGGGAACGGAAGCTGAACCAGTCGGATTTGAAGGCCAGAGAGAGAAGAACGAGATAGAATTGAAGTGAAACGAGCTGCGTTACGAGGTGTTGAGACCAATGTAATGATAATATTGCGACGAGCTAGTATTCTTGCGATGTCGACCATGGGAATCATGTGGCCTTGAGCCATCAATGGAAATAGGACAGCGTGAAGCTGTGGCTCTTGGTCTTGGGATGGTGAATCCATTCGTGCTGGGGATTCAATATGCTTCGACGTATGAATTATGAAATTGCAGTGTGGGAATCTCTAAGCTATTGCATAAGGCCGTAAGCTACTTCGCCAGTGCATAGCAATGATAGCTTGCCTCTCCACCGCAAGTAATGGATAGATGTCATGTATGTCACAGCATTGGGATATAGATTTTTTTTTTTTTAAAAAAAAGCATTTACTATATTATTTAATATAATATACGTAGGACAGCGTGAAGTGGGGATAGTGGCATTGGGAATGGGAAGTACCTTGTGGCATCTCTAACGCTCAATAAACAGCCTTGGCGACCATGTCACAGCATTGGGAATTTGTGAAATCAAAGGTTTCAGAGGATTATGATGTGCACGGATTTTCTGGAAGCTCTTCACACCATCTCCTAACATACGTGACGGAAATTACCCGATCTAATATTGTTGAAAAATATAGGAACACTTATTTTATAGGCAAGGCATTTTCTCCATTACCATTTTTCACTGCTCCTTGTGGGAGAGGACTGCAGGGAAGGATATTTTGACGGAAGATATCGCCAAATTACAAAGTTTTTTTTAACTGGTCTTTACCTTTTTGTTTCTCACTGTGTTTTATTTCCAGAGTAACACTTCTCCGAGCTTACTTAGAAGACTTTTATTTCTATAGTTCTTTTCATTTTTAGGTTAATGGATACATTTGTATTCTTCTTTCAAAAAAAAAAGTGTACGATCATGAAAAGATCCTTTGAAGATTGTTAAAATTTGCTTTGTTTGGATTTGCACTCTAGGCACACTACTTTGTTCACCGACCTTACTGGTTCTTTTAGCTAAGGCAACCCCTTTGTATTTAAAAAAAAAATAAAAATTGGATAACGAGAAGCTGGTTGTGGACCTCATTCCAATCTTGATTTATCTCGGGCTCAGAAATCCTTTTCTAAATTTGTCCCGTAGTAATGACAATGAACCCTACTCTCGGAAAGTAATAACTGGATGTGATATAACCGATAGTAACGTTTCGCCACCCTTCAAATTATATAATATTAATTATACTTGTGAATAATTAAATTTCATATATTATTATTCAATAATACGAAGGCGTTTTATCATTATCAGCACGGAGCTATAGCATCCATTAAGGAAAAAATTAAAAAAATTAAGAAAAAATCTACATTCTACTAAACTTATATCGAGATAATTCAGAAGTTCACGATATCTCTTCACGTTAAAGCTTTCCCATGGCATTGGCATGTTGAATTTAATACCTTAAAAAAGCCCCAAAATCTATGCACCCTTTCAATACGTAAAGCCTATTATTGTACAACATTAATGCACAATGAACAAAAAAAAATATGGGTTGGGGGGGGGGGGTGTTCCTTTAGAACAACAGACGGAAAATAACTAAAACAACAACGATGATTTGAGTAACCAATGTATGTACACCATGCACATTAGCCAACCATGCCCAGAGGATCTTCACATGATTGCTGCAAATAAGCAGAATCAATCTCTTGCATCAAGGCCCATCATGATTCTTGATAATTCACCCATGTCTTTCTAACTCATGGGAGACTCTTGTTCATGGCTCCTCCGTGCTGAGTCCACTCGATCCAGCTGAGCCGATGACAATGAACAAGAATTGGAGGATTTTAGTAACAAGCCCAGAGCAGCAGAACACGTTGCTCTCACAACTTCAGCCGGTGATCGACTCATTTTGCTCACCAGCATCCCAAATACCTGAAGGAAAATATATCATGTAAAATTTCAGCTATAGCTGTAATGCTCCAAAATTGCAACAAAACTACTCCCTCCCCGTGGAATTTGCGATGATCTATATTTGAATTTGAGGCATTTTGCGAAATGTTTAGAGTAATTAATGTCATATGACTACAATGCCCTTGAGAAGAAAATAATAGGTCACATTGAGAGTTCATTTCATCCATTCAAGGGTATCTTTGGAAAATTTGCAAAATGGGTAAAGGTGAAAAAATACTAACGAACTTTTACTATAGAGGGGCGCCCAACACCTTATGACTTTTATAGGTACAAAAGTAACCATAACGTTATAAAATAAATATAAAAATACTAAATTCTGTTAGTTGATCATTAAAGATAGAACTTTTGATTAAAAATGTTAACATAAACGCATATATAGTATAATTATGTCCTAACTAGTATCATCCGTCGTTTACTAGCTAATATAAAATTATTTTTACAATTTTATTAAAAATAGGGATGCTTTGAGGAAAAAATTATAAATTTGGGGGCACAAACTGGTTTGAGGTCTTGTACTCATTTTTAAAAAAGAATTATTATTTAAAAATAATAAATTAATATTAGTTAGGAGATGATAGATGATAATAGCTAGGTCATAATTTGGCCATATATGCGTTCATGCTAACATTTTTAATCGAAAGTTCTCTCTTTAACGGTCGACTAACATAATTTGATATTTTTGTACCAATTTTATAACGTTATAGTTGCTTTTCCACCCAAAAAAACCGTATGGTGTTGGTGACCCTAGGTAAAACTTTATAGGTATTTTTGCACTTTTACCCTTTACAAAATTTATTGAGATATCAAGTGGTAAAAAATGCCTTACAATATGAAAAGGGGGAAGTGATGGATACCTGCGTATGGTAGTGTGTTAAAACATGTGGGTCGTCCGATAGAGAGAGTATGCTGCTGGAGAAGTATACAGCATTTGCTTGAATCATTGGCCACGGGGCATCAAAAGCCTGCCTCGTTAAGAAAGTAAACGGTTAAATTTTGCAAACTCCTACATCTCTGTGTAATATACTTAATCTTTGGGCTAATAAAACTGACGAAATCTTAAACCAGAAAATATTATGGAGCACGCCCTGATAACAGTATAAACATTGCTCAGACCTAGTAAACAAAAGATTAGTTCATGTCACATAGAAAGGGCCTGTGATTATTATCAAAAAGAAAAACAAGAAAGGGCCTGCGCTCATTCATTTATTTTTATTACCTGAATAAGCTGAACGAATTTGTTTTTTTTTCAACGTAGCAAATATAATAACCTGAACTGTTGCTGCCATATACGTCTCAACTCTGGAGGAAAGATGCTGGATAAAATGTTTGGCAATGTCTCTGAGGAAGTCCTCATAGTTACTTCTGAAAACATAAAAAGGAAGCCACTCGTCATATTTTCCCTTAGGCAGAAAGATTCCTTGAATTATTTAAAACTAAGTTAAGAACCGCCGAACCATACCGGTGATCAGAAAGAAAACTGTGCGTGTTCACCGGTGCAAGCAACCCTTCACTTTCCATCATCGAGCAAACCCGCTTCAGGGTTATCTGTCAATACATTTGTAAACAAAAATTTCATAACAAAAGTTTCTCCAAAACTCCAATTAATGAAAATCCAAGCATATAATAACAGATTACCCGACAGGCCTGCCTGACACTGACATCTTCATCATGCAGATGCAAAACAACATGAGGAACGGCAGCATGTACCTTTAAAAAAATAAATTTATTTTTAGATGAGTAAAATGAAATAGATTTGTAATTTTTGCAGATCTGGCCATTTAACAAGATGCTTATACCAACAAAATTTCCCTGGACCGTTTGATTTTTTATCATATATTCATAAACAAGAATAGGTACGGAGGAGGCATTTTTAAATGGATCATACAAAGAAATAATGATAGTACTATTCTTTTCCTTCAGTTTTGATTTCTACTGAATTTCGACATATTGCCAAACGTGCTTTGGAAGAATTTAACTCAGAAACAATGGGGCTTCTTTTATATTAACTGAAGCTTATGTACAACCCTCTATATTGCTTACTACTTTGAGCACAACTAGACAAGTTTTCTATGCAAAGCACAGAATTTAAGGAAAAAGTCATTAGTATGACTTGTAATAATACAATTAGAAATAAATTTTACAGTTAAAAATTTTGTAACATCTATGACTATAAATAGGATCTTGGTGTAATGGGGAAGTTCGTGAATGAATATATTATAATTTCGGTATCTTCTCTCCCTTAATGCTAACACCATTCAAATGAGATAACAACATTACATTCAATGTTTTTGTAACACTATTTTTCAATGGCCAATATTACTCTCTTTTTTCCCTGGCCTGTCAAGAAAAGATTACTAATACTCGAGGAAGTGTTTTTAATTAGTGATAGACAACATGAACGAAAGGGTATTAATCAAGAAAAGACTAACATACACATTATATGTCCATCCAACAAATATACAAGTTTGACAACTATAAACTGCATAAATTAATTGGGCTAGTGTTTCACTTAAAAAGCTCATACACATATTCATGGGTACAATTTTTTTTCAAAAATATTGAATAAAATAAGCTAAGGTAATACAATCACAGTTAGTAACATGCCTGCTCAAGAAACGCCTCCCTTTGTGCTCCCATTCCATAATTGCTAAGCACTCCAAAGGCTGCAAAAGAACTAGCTCGCATCTTTGCATTCATGCTTGCCTATTTTTAGGAACATCTTATTAAACACAATTTATGCTAAATTGGTATGTACATCACAAATGGCATAAAGAGATTCAATATCAGCTTCGACTTCAATAAGATAAGTAAGAACAAATAATATACTTCTGGCCACCACATAGTGACTTCTTGACGAGAACCAGAGTAAGTATCAAAACCTGAAGGACCAACTATCTCTTTGATTAATACATAAATTTCCTATATACAGACTATGTTAACCATTGTCACAAAGGCCAACCGCCGCAAAACATAGGGAAAATTACAACCAGAAAAAATAGAAATGAATAAGCGGCCTTACAATCATACAAATCATATTTGCATAAAATTGCAATATATTATAAATATTAAAATATTTTCGTATGTCCCAATTACTTAATATCTTTCTAGCAGTACAATACTGACTACCAGGGCTTCCAGGAAGCTAAAAATCATCTTCTAAATGACGAGCAGAGGCATGCATTAGTTTGCAACATTTTAACTAACACAAGACTTCCGTTTTTTTCTATTTAGTTTTATGCTGTACAAATCTATTGAAAATATCCCAAAAACACGATCATAATACAATGTTGAATACTTATCAAAAAAAGAAAGAAAGAAAATAAATGTTCAATAGCATGTGACTAAATCCTACACTTAAATCCTTAGAGTAAGACATCCTGTGGTACATTTTCCATTTATAGACCACCAGATTAAACCATGAGAGTAAAATGGGTGAATTTGGAATTAAAGAAATCTAGTCAGCTTCATGCTACAACTGAAATGATCTGGCGCGAAAATTTCAATTACACTTTCACAGTAGCTGAATATCAGATACATCACTATACTGATCCAAGCAACTAATAGAAACTCAAATTTTACAACAACAAACCTGAAGATTTCGAAGCCGTACAGCAAGATTAAGCAAAATGGGCTCAACTGCATCATTAGGCGAAGATTCCAGGATCTGTACAGGCCAAAATCAATAAGTAAATAACTGAAATTTACAGTAAACAAGAAAACCACGCACAGGATACAGAAAACCTAACCATCAGCAAGCATGATACAGCAGTTAATTGCACAGATTCATCCGAATCATCCAGCAGAGCTAATATGACCCCTAAAACTTGAGTTGCATACTCCAGAATATTAATTGATGGAATCTGCAATTTGATGTTCGAAGAAACCATACTTAAAAGAGAGACCAGAGGGAATATACAGAAATAATGGTTCCAATTTAGAAGAAAACATGACACCTTTACTAGCCCTCTCAAACATAAGCGTCGAACAGTTGAAGATTCATCAAATGCATGCTGACATAAAACCTCAATCATGTGCTCTAAGAATGATTTAACTCCGCTGCTGTATCAATGGTGAGATGAACCGATAAGAACTTCAAGAGGATGCAACTGATTTATTTATTTATTTATATAACAAAACAGAATGTGAAAATAACTAAATAATTAATTAAGAAGCCAATAGCATCTGTGAATTTGGTCAAAAGAAAAAAAGCATCTGTGAATGATCCAAAAATATTTTTTAAAACTAACTTGGACGATTATACATTTATTTGCATTTCACACTAATAAATTTATTTCTATACTTTAAGATATAGTTACATATATGATTACAGATACACCCAAATTAACCTCAAGCAGATAGATGAGATCAGTCCTAACTGGAATTTAATACGATGGCGGTGACAGCCTCAAATTTCTTAATGATTGTTCTCCTAGGACGATGTCGAGAACTCAGGCAAAGAGATTAATAGCATCATTTTGGTGAAGGTTCAGAAGAGGAGTGCAGACTGGAAGTGCAAGTAAACAAGCAAAGTATCCAGGCACTTGCCGAATTGAATCACTTCTTTTTTCAATAAATACTTGTTAACTATGCAAGATTCCCTTCTTTAACAAAACAGACATATATTCGTTAATAAATCTGGCTCCAATTGGGCTTCAAACATGAACTTTTTTAACTATGCAAGACTCATTTCCTTAACAAAACAGACATATATTCGTTGTTAAATCTGGTTCCAACTGGGATTCAAACATGAATCCTTCAGTAATGAAGACGACTCCAATAACACATTATAGACATCCCTAACCCCTCATGTGGCAAGAATACTTTCCTTGGATCACACATTCAAATCCTATCAATATCAATATTCAATATCAAAAGTAAGATCTATAGCAAGGCGTCTTATTCATATGTTATAAGTAATTCAAATCATTTTGTCAGACTCCGTGAAATACACAAAGGCCCACCTCGTTCAACAAAAGTCATTGTATCCCCTAGCAATTTTATATAATTCTCATAACATAGTTAACAAAAATGCCGCTGCATACGTTAGTTAATAGGAAAGAATTTCAAAATAGGGAAGAGACACCGATTTAACAAAACATTTCAATATAAATTAAGGGCACCAAATCAAAGGTATTATTCCATACACACCTATAGCAAATAAATTCTGACAATGCTGCCGCTGCAGCTTCCTGATGGTATTTATGGGGTCGGTCCAACGATTTTGTCAAAAATAGACAAATACTTTGTACCTAACATTTCAGCCATACAAGAAAACCTGTCAACATGTGCAATTGAAGACAACAAACAGACTATAGAGGCTGTTGGTTATTTCAAAAAAGGTGTTGGGAAAAAATAAAGAATGAGGCTATAATGATACTGGAAGAATGGAAGAATTTTTTTATAGAGCCACTTAATCAAAAGGTGAGTGTGACACATGCCATTTGGATGGCCACCAGACTTCAGGGGTAATGCCGATCAGAGGCATCGGTGTCTCCCTAGATGGCACTGCTCTGAATCGGTCAACTCCCCCCTGATACCATGTAAAAACTCTTCTTGTGTATTTAATTGATTGTAAACGAGGGGATATATACAGCAGGAACTAATCAATCTAGGCTGAAAAAATAGGGATACAGAAACATACAAGGAATACAAAATAAAATCCTATCAAATGTCTAATAAATGTAAATATTTACATATTAAATATCAGATTTCAACATATTCAAATCCTGAGGACAGTTTTGATCATTCATTCCTTAAAAATAGGGGGGGGAAGTAAAATCTGGACAGCTTCATGGATCACATTATCCAACAATTTTATTACCTATTTTCACGTTAGGATTGCATGTGTAATAAGTTTAGTAGTAATTGGGGTTGCTTGAGTCACCTATATCAGTTGTGTCCTGTGTGAAATAGGATTGTTTGAGTCACCTATATAAGGTTTGAACTTTTATCAGGTTTTTCTTGTTAATTTTCCCAGGTTCCTGTGTCCCTTCTACATCACCTAGTTAAGTTGTTCAGCAAGATGAAATAGCATATATAATACCTCTTTTGGCCTCTTTATAGATATGCAGCCAGCTATGTCTCCAATGAGATTAACCCAACTCTCATTTTCAGACAGTTCTCCATCTCTTGCCAAGATCTGGATAGATAAATCATTTTATTCCAACTTCGCTTCCAAGAATATTTTCCATCCCTTAAAAGAGAAAATTTAAAGCATGTCTACCTTGCCCATCTCAAGGTCACCGACACATTCACAGAATGCTTGAAATGCAGTAAGTAGACCCCTACAAATTCAAGAGATTAAATAGGAACAACAGAGTTGACAAAAGCGATTGCATAGCATGTTAAGATATTTTTTTTCATGCATATTCTCTCTGCTAATACATATGGCTTAGACTTAGTCTGGAGTCGTTGGTGAATCTGTTCTCAAATACCAAACTCAAACATAAGACCAAAATATTATCCAGAAAATTAAGATGGTGAGTCAGTAAGGAAATCCAAACTAACAGCGCATTTTACGGAGTATTTTTTCTTGTTCATTAGAAAGTTATTTTTAATTATTTTCAAATTCTAATTAAACCAGATTGACAAGCAAACAATTATGTGTGCGAACATTCTCACAATCATTATATATTAGGAACCAATGACTCATAGACAGTTCAAAAGCCATGGCCATGTGATACTTCAAATAGAACCCTGAACTTTATATTTTTAAGGTCACTGCAGTAGTACATACCAATTCCATGTCCATACTTACCGTAATGGTTCCTGCTGACCCGAGTTAGCTAGGCCATGACAGCTTCCAAGTTGCAGCATTAGCTCAGATATAACAGAGGCATAGTTTTGTTCAACAGCCCTTTTCCCAATCTTTCCCCCACCTCTGCATCAACGAGAGGCTTACTAAACAGATTACCCAAATATAGCTTAAATGCAATCATGAGAAGCTGATAAATGAACCTAAAGAAAGCAGTAAGAGCTAGTATTGCAGCCTGCAGCATGCCATCCTCTGTCTGGTTTTCAACAACATGGCTATCCGCAACACTGTCCAAATCAACTTTGAAGATAGAAGCTTGGCAAAGTACAGATATCACGTGTTCCAGAAAAGATGTTGACAGCACCATGTGCTGAGAAAATACCTAGAAGAAATAAAGGGAATAAATCATTATTTCACAAACACAATCATTCAGATAATTGTATCCACCATCACCTGTCCCGTGCACATAGGAAATGACATGAGGGCTAAAGCATTGTCGTTATAGCAATTCAGTAACTCATTTTTCATAGGAACAGAAGAGTTGAAGGCATAGGACAGGGAATATAGAGAAAATGTATCAAACAGTATATTCAAATCAGTCACACATTAGACTTGCCTCATCCCTCATTAGCAGTAACTAGAAAAGTAAGTCGCCTTTTAACTGGACATCCAACTAAACCCCGAAAAATATCCCCTAATCCTCTAAAACTTCAAAAAACAAATGTCATCAAGTGATGGCACAAATTCACGAAAATAAAAAATGTACTTCACGGAATTGTCATCAAGATTCTTGTGATTATTGATCACAAAAAAACCCTGAAAAAGAAACTATTATAACAAAAAATGGGATTAAAAGCTCAAGGAACAAAAGAATATTCATCAATTAAACATGTATCGAAGTCCCAAAATTTAAAAATTTCTTGAACACCAATGAATCAAGAAAACCAACAAAGCAGAACACCAGAAGCTATTATATAGACTAGAAATCAGAAAACCTCCAACGAACTCAATTTAGTATCCCTTTAGAGCTTTGGACCTCTGTTTGCACTTTAAACATAGTTGCTTTCCTTTCGATGACTGCTAAAGTTCAAGGGAATCCTTTTACCCATCATAATAAGGACTATATAAGAAACATAAATTGGAGATCGAATAGGTGATACAATCTTGAAAAGAGCAAAACAAAAAACAAAATCTAGACCAACTCACATAGAATGCATCCTGCATGGGCCAGCCACCACGGAGCCTAGATATATCCTTTGTCACTATATCCCTTTCAGCAGTAGCCAGGACTTCATCAAAAACAATTTTTGGACTAGTGGTTTCAGCCATAGAAGATATCTTTTTAACCAGTAAAGGATAGAAGCAGAACTCTAAAGGGAAGGGGTAAAAGAGGGAAAACCAGCTAAAACCATGATACTGATCCCAAAAAGCTAATGGGAGGTAAAGATAGAAAGAAAATACACCTCAAATATCAAAGCCGTATGAAATTTAAAAGTGGAAATAAAAGGATACAGCACCAAGAGTTTCCACACGCAAATGCTTATCAGTTACGTAAACAGTGGCAGAGATCAGTGATTGGGTTGTCCTATCATTGTATGCATAACATGTCAACACTCAACATAAGTTAATTTCAAAGTTTACCATGTAAAGAACCCAAAATTAAACTATTCAAGAAACCTTGAGATGTCAATTTCACTCAGCTCATTCCCCCTCTTTGTAACAAACTCAATAACAGCTAGAATAGCTCCTTCAGCTGACTGCTTGATCTTATCACAAATTGCTACAGAGCAATTATGCAGTGTAACTACCAACTGCCAGAAAATCATCAATGGAACCATTATCTACGCTGGCCAAAAGATCTCAACAAAATCAACAAAAGAGAGATTAGAAAATTAAAATTGCCTCATCCTTGGTCAATAAGATGCAGATTGAGGACACAATCCTGTTGAAAACTTCTGATGGATCAATGGAAGTATCCTGAACATATTAGGAAACAAATAAGATCTGTGGTCCCAGTTTCAGTTTCTCTGTCCTACACCAATTAAAGGAAAGGAAGATAGAGAAAAATAAAGCATGGTAATAGAGTGACTAATGAACTTACATTCCTTAATATGGCAATAACATCCTCTAACGAAGACAAAGCACCATATGACAATTCTATATCTTCAGAAGTCATAGAAGAATTTGCAGGCCGTGGAAGAGAGAGAGAGATGCTGAAGAGTTGATCAAGAATCTACCCAATAAAAATATCATTTAATGATCAAAGATCAAGATGGGAAAGGCTTTTTGTAACGTAGGTGAGACTGTTAATTTTTTCAGTCCACAGAAAAAGCCTGTTACTTACTTGAGCAGATATTTTTCGAACTTCCGAATTTGTGTCAACACAACGTAGAAGATACATTATCACTCTATCTCCTACACACAAAGCTTCACGGCTGGGCAATATAAATGCGGCTGGCAGTGAAAAAGAAATTAGTATTCATTGAAAAAAGAGACATTTTGAAGTTTTCGAATGAAAAATCTTTACTTGGAAGTTTTGAGTAGTTCCCATATAGAGTCTGGTCAATTTGCTTGTTATGTGTGCAAATCTCACGGCAGCCAACTGCACAATACCCACCCACACAAACCATCCGAAACTTGAGAAGCATCTCATGGACTGCAAGACAACCTCTTTTCCTTTGATACTCAATGGGGGAAGAAACAAATTGATCAATTTGCCTCAAAATATGTAATAGAAGCTCTGCCCGACTTCTTCCATCCTCTCCACTAAAATTTACGTTATCAATAATTAGCATAAATTTATGTTATCAATAGCTAGTAGGATTAAAGAGAATTTCATATAAACAAAAGTCAGTTTGATACAGAAAGCCTAGCACCCATAAATGAATCTTGACAAGTCAGTCACATGTGTATAAATGAGAGAGGGGACTGTTTCTTATGTTTATAAATCATCTTACAGAAAAAAAAATGCAACACCAACCCTCATGGCAATTATGAATTATCTAAAATGAAGAACTGATAATAAACTAGATCTAAGGAAAGAGTAACAAATGTACAGCATGGCAACATTCAGAAAGACATGTAACTTCAAAAATAGAAGTTCAAGCAAAACATTGTAGCTCATTTTACTTAAATTACCTACTGAGAAGCATGGAACATAGAAGAGTGATCAGGTTGTCTATGAGGTTGTTGACAACATCTACTGGATCATTTGGTACAGCAAAGAACCCTAACGTGGCCTGTCAGATTCATCTAGATGTTCAGGTACATGAAGCATTGTCACTCATACATTCCTAAAATGTAATGAGAGAACATACCTTCATTACATGTTTTCTGGTTTCGACTGTTAGTTTGGGCTCTACAGAGACCAATGTAGTGCAGGCACTGACAGCAAGGGCCTGCATAACATCAAATAATAAATAAATGAATGAATCAAAATTTTTAACAAAAGCTCACGAAATTTCTTCATCCGAGGCATTTCCATAACCCTTATGCACACCTGAGTACGTAAAAGTTCATTGTAATCAGCAAAGCCATCATTGTCATCTCGACCCATCAAAGTTAATATATAATCAAGCAATTGATCCCTTCTTTTCAATGGAAATGGTGTGCCACTTTCAGCAGCATTAATAACAGCATTACCTGCAATATTGTCAAAATCACAATAATTTCAATTGTTCATGAAATTATCACACGTTCTCGAAATGCTTCAGCTGAAGTCAAGTGAGTGGCAATCCACTTCTTTCAATCACAGAAAGTGCATTGTCATGCTTATCATGATTTATCCTCTTTTTCTCTAGTGAATGTTATGGTTTCTTTTAGGAATTAGGAGGACATCATATCTTCAAAATGCACTCCCCTTTGTCTAATGAAATTTCTTTGCCTCCAAAACAAACAATAAAAAATTCCCAAAAGATGCAGGGGCGCATGTTTAATAACAATAGATTTCACACAATTCTCTCACAGAATAAACACACAACATAAGCAATAAAGGGAGAGTTTCAGATGCAGTGGGACATGTGTAATTCACATCACTTGCGTCTTTCAGTTTTGGTTTGTAAATGCAGTATGCTGTTAGGATTATTGTTTAATGTGATGTGCAACATGGAAAAACTGACAAAAATATACCAATATCCAGAATGTAGCTAGAAAAGTTGCGATAAATATGACCTAATAAAAACATAGGTAGTATTGTACTAAAACTAAAGACAGCAAACAGGAATAACATTGAAAAGTTACAAAAATAAACATATCTGACCTAATAAATCAATTGCTGTAATGACCGCCTGCTTGGATCTGGGGTTTCGCACATGTAGAAGCCTTGAAAGCATGTTAGTCCCCTGCAGTATAAGTAGCTTAGAATCGTCCATTTAAATATCCTAGAAGAAAAGATAGACAATTTTCATGCGAAAACATGGAACTATTACAATAATTGGTAATTAATAATCAATTGAACCATTCCAAAATTGAAAGCAATATTCTCGTTCTTAGTTCACCAATCAGCAAAAAAGTCTTCCTATCAAAGTGAGAGGATTTCACGCAGCGATAGCAGCTGCACTGGTATTTCACTTCCAAAAAAATATACTCTGCTTAACAGCTTAATATCACTGCAACATGAATTAGATTATACGCACAGCATTTATGTATACATGCCTTGTATCAAATTAAAAGACAAAGACCTACCCATAAGTCAAATCAATAAGGAACTGCATACAGGGCTCTAGTCAAAAAGTTCAAAAATATAAAGATTATGACAGACTAATAGCCAAGGACACCATCACTATAACAAACTAAAATGCATTAACAACATACTAGAGCGTATAGCATATTGTGTTGTGCAAACTATGTGAAAATATAAAGCATAATTTTAGAAAAATTTAAAACACACATAATAATGACAAATATATAAAAGCAACCTCGCCTAAAAAAATTAACATAAAAATCATCCACAAATCACAAACACACACTTCTTTGGTGAAAACAAAATCAAGCACTTATCAAATTTCAACAAAATTCTAATTCTAAGATTCACCCTAACATAACTAAAACATTTCCTTTTCATCAAGATCTGATGATCAGATGCAACATCACCACTATGATCCTCATTTTGCAATCCTTCAACATCCTCTCGCTTTTGAGATTTCTGTTAGCTTATCAACCATATCAAGATCACAAGAGGAGGATGCCAGTACCCTCTTCCCATGCTCTTGATATGGTTTAATGAATAATAAACTATTAAATATTGATTGTCCAAGGATGGGACAAGTGAATATCTGGTTGTAGCCTTTGCAAAATCACTTAAATTACGGTTTATATACTGTGATGGTAAGACACTGCACAGGCTAAAGCTACATAAAAATAGCTCTCACAGCGCAGCTAAAGTGGGGATATATGGAAGTTGCATGATGTGACATGGTTCCAAGAGCTTTACCATTGAGCTATAGGCTATAGTGCATTGTGATGCAGGAACCATTTTAGTAGAACTGGGGGAAGGGGAAGAATAAAATGGCAACCTTACTAGACTAAAATGGCATCTTATTCAACAAATTAAAATGGTAATCTCTCTTTCATCTTTCTTTAAAAAATAAAATAAAATAAAATGGTAATCTCTTCCAAAATCAAGACAACCAAAGACAGATCATCATGAAGAGAACAAGAAATAAGCAGAGAGGATGAGAAGACCAACTATTAGGGCATTTATTCTGGCTTCAATAACCGTTGATGGGGCATACTTTGCAGCATATCCATACATTAGAGCCAAAGCAGCATGTATGTCATCAGTGTCTTCTGTCCTAAAACTATCAGAGAAGAATGACAATATCCTTTACAGACGAAACACAAACATGTCAGATAAATGCTGAAAAGAGTTGAATCGGAAAGAATATGAAACAATAGAAAAACAATTAAGGGCTGATGAATAATACATTGTTATCATGTTCTGAAGCATTTAAAATTTGATTTTTCTTGTCCAAAACAAGATGACAACCTTCCCCATTTGTTAACAATACAGCTTCATCTACTTAGATACAGGTTTATGTCAAAAAGCTAGCACATCAGACAGGGAGGTGCTTTTTTTGCCCTAAATCAACATATTAAATATAAATTGTAGAAACAGAAACCTTCTTACTTTCAGTAAAAAAAATGCATTGGAGTTAGATATTCGCACAAAATAATGCATAAATTATTCATGCTAATAATAGGTAAAACAATATGAAACGAAAACTGTATACTCTTAATACTATAAGTCGGGCATAAACCTATTAAGCATGCTCTGTCCAACATTATCCAGAATATCCTTCAGCTTCCCCAACACTGTATCCAAGTGAGAAGCAGCAACCTTATAATCACAAAAGGCAACAGAAAAAACGAAGCTAAATTAGTAAGCAACAAGAAATGGAAGACCATCAAACAAAAGAAAACTAGAGAGTACCAATCCCATTGCTTTAGCTAACCCCAGCCTATTTGTTGGAATAGTAATGTTGGCCTGTATATACATCCAATCTATCTTATCACGAACATAAGCTCTGTCATTAACCTTTTGAAGAAGCATTCCCAAGCATCTGCATTCAAGACCAAAGTCATTTTGCAAATCCTTTCCAATCTTAAACAAGCATTTTGGAAGAGATAGTTACCCCTGGAAACCTAATCACCAGGGATAGCCCACTCTTTACTTTTTTCATTATTCTTTCTGTAATAAAAGTCTGGGGCCCATTAAGATTAGGCCAACCAAATATAAACGTAAATTATTCAAACTAAGATTTCTCTTCTCTTCCATCCCCCTCCATTCTCCACAATTCAGCTAACCCTAAAACAACTTTAGCTTTTTTCATGGCATTGAAGTGTTGCCATGAATCATGAACTGATATTTAATAGGGCCATAGCAAACCCATCTTGCAAACACAACTAAAACCCTTTTTTCAAATCTATAATTTATATATGGCACAACGCATCAGGAAAAAAGAATTTTCACACAACATAAGCCAGCATTTATTGTGACATGCTCTCATTAATTAAGTCTAAGAATGCACACTTAAAACATGAAGCATCAGTACCTGTGAAGAAGAGCAGTATGTTCATCATCAGATGCATAAAGTTCATAATGTTTGGCAAAAACATTACCAAGAGACATTATCCAATCTGAATCTTGAATCACATCCAAAGATTCTGCAAGAAACTGCAACAAAAGACATCAACGATATTAATATCTCCTGTGCCTGCACACTTTAATTTTAATTCTGGAAACTTCCGGGGACATGTAACTTTGCTAAATTAGCCATGCACAACTAGAATAAACTTTCTTGTCTATCTATATGACAATTTTAATAAGCACACTGAATTTAAAACTGTTTCAATGTCCAAGAAACATTCTATTTTTTCCTAAAATTGACATAATTGGAACAATAGCAAACTTGTACAGAAAAACAAATCAAGAATCCGCCATTCTTAAAGAGAACATGTCACAGATTGACCAAGAAGTTTGTTTTCACAGGATGTATTCTTACCAAGTAAAACACGTTCAAAAAGGATATCACGATGGCTAAGAAATCAATCATACTCACATTGATTATCATGTCATCCCAAGTGTCTTGATATGATACATCCTGTTTCAAGTCTTCTGTATCACTAACATATGCCTTCATCTTTGGAATCTAGAACTTCCCAAATCAACAAATAGTTACATTCAATCAATAATAACCAACTTAAAAATTGACACAAGTTACCAGGACATGACATATCATAAAACTAAGAAGCCTATTGTTGACTTATCGGTGAAATTTAGGACAGATGCTGACATGCATTATGAAATGATAAATCATCCAGACAATACACAATTGGAGAAATCAACAATAATGTAAATTTATATAAACTCAGTATTTATGAAAACAGAGCATTTAAGATCTGATAATGCTAAAGCCCCAAAGACATGTAACTGTGTAAGTAATCAAGTATGACACACAGCACCATTCTAATGAGTATAGTTACAATAAAGATTTAAAATAATGGCCAGTTGACTGGTTTCCCAACATTTATCAAAAGGCATTCACAAAGAACTTGGGATTCCAACCAGTACAATTGAAATCCAACGTACAAAATATTACCTCATCTTGCCACAACAAATTGATGTTTTTTGGAAACAAAGGTGCGAGATGATAAAGAACCTGCAAACACAAAAGATTTCTATCACCAAACACCAAAGGAAATTAATGTATCCCAATTTAAAAAATACACAGGAAACTAGTCATCTTAGTGTTGGAAATGTATTTACCATAAGTAAAAAAAATAAAAGTATGTTGACAATGATGGTTCAAACATTTTATTTCTAATAAATCAACTTGCTTGCTTTACCCTTATTCTTAGTCAAAACAGAAAAAAAGATACAGAATATGTTGAATTTTGATTCTGATCTCCTCATTCATCACTTGAAATTCAAACCTAATCTCATTCATGGCCTGATTAAGAACGTTAGACTGAAGTCTGGTTTTTTTTTTGTACAAAAATTCAGCCCTATGATTCCATTTTTAGCTAGCTTTTGTTCATAAATTTATGCAACTTTTAATTTTGCCATTCATGCTTTTATAATTCATGGGATCCACAAGCAGCTTTTTTTTTCCAGGGATCTCCTATACATATACAGCTTATTCCATTCCAAAGGATTCAGAAATCCTATTACTCTTTCAATAACATAAGAGACCAGTACATCATTTCTCTAAATTTCTTTAAGGTATAATAACCTACCAGTGGGGAGGAGAGAGTTTATGATGGAAATGTACGTGATGGGGCTCAAGTCCAATAGTGGGTATAGGGAGAACTTTTATGTTACCGAAGTCAATGATATCTAATAAGGCCTAAATGACCAAATACATTGATGTGTAGAGTTACAAAATCATGTACGAATGGTTAGCATGAGAAAAGGCATACTTTGCGTTGGTCATTAACATGAGGAAGCAATACTTGCTGGTTGACGTGAACAAACTATAAGCTGGACTTGGTGGTTAACATTAAAAATATACTTTGGTGTTTAATGTGAGAAGACCATACGTTGATGGTAATCATAAGAATACCCCATAAAACCCAAACTTAACACCAAAGTGAGGTGAGGAAGATCAATAAGGGGGAAAATCAGAGACTTCATAACAATGTGTAATAAAAATGAAGACATAGTCAAAAGCCAAAATAAAATTATCAAGGAGTAAAACGAGCAATTATGTAAACTACATACTGAAGAAATACAAAAAAAAAACATTTCTGTTGCCAGTGATCTCCCATATATATGTAACTTCTCCAGAAAAAAATCAGAATCATTTATCCAAATTTCTTCAAAATATAACAGTAAACCAAGGTAAGAAACTGCCCAAGATAGACGAGCAAAATTATAAACATCCAAACTGAAAGAAATAACTATATAGATAGTCTTAGCATATATTACATCGAAAAGAATTATATATTCCAGTTTCAACAGCATTTGAGTCTTGAGACACCCTAGCAGACTTCTTTGTGACAAGTATACGTCAAAGAATAATTAAAAATAATATACAAAAAAATTCTCAAGGAAGAAATATGCTCACAGTCAAAATGTGGGTAGCCAACTGCCCCCTTGCCAGAGGATTATGCAAAAGCACCACCAAACGAGCAAAAAGTTCCTATAATAATCATCAAATATACAACCCACAGATCATTCTCATTATTGCATACAAACAAAATGCTTCCTTCATTTTTTGTGCCATTAAGAATAGGAGGATATAAAACAATAAAATGATCCGACAGAAATCAGATGTTATAGCAGAAATTTTACCTCAACAGCCGGTATACTGGCATTGTTTTTACAGTCACTCAACATATCATTGTCATGCGATCTATGCCGCCACAATTCAGAGATACACCTGCAAACCTGAAAAAGTGGAAGCATATTTTCAGATTTGCTGGGGAGAACTCAGTATTATCAGAAAGAGACACGGTCAATACTGTTGAACCAGGGTCATCACCCATCTAGAACTCCACAAATCTGGTTGAAAAGAGAACCAGTCAAAACTGGGAACATCAGTGAGGTTACTCGCCTCACTTTAAACTTTTTTAGTTGTCAGTACAAAACAGCATCATTTTCTTGTATAAATTATTTTTTTCCTATACTCTAATATTATACAATAATTATTCTTATAATTATTAACAATTATAGATTTAGTTAATGAATACTATGATAATGGATTAGTAGTTTACTATTTTGAATTCAATTTGTGATTATGAGTGAATATTAACTCATTTAGATTTTAATTATAACTCATTAAATCTATTAGTAATAGTTTCTTTATCTATATCATATTTTAACATATAAAATTAAAAATATATTTTTATTACAACCAATTTGACCATGATTTAGCCACAGTCCAACCAGTGACCCTTGAACTTGTGCCTTGACCAGTTTAGTCAACAATCTAGTTTTAAGAACATTTAAAACTTGGGAAAACTTGTGCGAGAATAGAACATTTCTTGTGCCAACGCATGCACATGGGCAGAACATCACATGTTTTACAAGAAGCAATAAACAAGGAAGAGGACAACAAGGAAAAAAGATGCATTAAAGCAAAAGGATTTCAAATCCAGGCAAGCATAGAAAAAAATCAGTCAGGCATCCAAGATGAAGTTGAAGGACAAGTTGTAAGGAGCCATGTGATAGGGAGGGGAAAAAAGGGGTACCCATGAGTAGTAAAAGTCAACTATCCAAGAATCAAGTTGAAGAGCTATATTCTATGTTTACGAATCAACAATAAGATTTACCATGGCAACAGCACTTGTATAGATCCGTGGAATAATCATTTTCAGCAGAAAAGGCCAAAGAATGTGCTGTAGAAAAGTTAAATATCAATTAAAACGTATTTTCATGTAATTAACAAATAGGAAATTATTAGAATAATCCCCTCAAAATAAGTTTAATCACAACGATAAATTGATATAAATATCTAATTTACCTCCATTTCAGGAATCGTAATAGTTATCAGAAGGAGCCCTTTCTCACAAATTGCTCTCAAGTTCCCTGAAGTCACTGCACCAATTCTCATCTGATAAAAAACAACATGCTATTAAGAGTTTATGATGGGTAGAGACCTGGGGACAAGTGTACAGAGCATATTATCATCATTATTACAACTACAATTTCCAATGAAAGAAGTGATTTGATTTAAGAAGAGATAATAAACTTCAAAGTCAAGGATGCAACCCCCTCATTTACGTAAAAGGGAAAAGGTGATAACAACGCATGGAAACACTGAGTGCAAAACAAAAGTGCAAGGCTTACAAGAGTACTTTAACACACACAAATAAAGTAGCCTGTAAAAAATCTAGCACGCTCCTACAAACATGTATTATAAAAACAAATCACAGGATAAAAACCAATTAAAATGACAGGGGAAGGACGAACACATGAATACCTCAACTTTCTTATTTGGCCTGTCATCAATATCACTCTGATTTTGATCTGTCAGAGCACCATGGCGTACGAGATATTCAACGAACGACTCACCAGATGAACCAACCAAGTAACAGTGTGAAGCCATGACCACAATCAACTACCAACAAATTAAAAAATATCAAGTACAGAAGGAACAAATCACAAAATATAAACCACTAACAAAAAGAAGCAAAAAGGGTAAGGATTTGAAACACACCAGAGGAATATTGGTTCACAATGGCTTACCTCTGAAAGTGCCTTTCGGACACCTAAATTCTGCTCATCTAGCAAGGATTTCACAGCTTCAACTAGCAGAGGCCTTTTATTGTGCCAAACTTCCAATAACCTTCAAATGAAGAACACTCTGTCAACTCAAACTAAAAGAAACAAGGTTAAGAAGGATCAGCAATAAAATTAGGAAATAAAAAACCTGGGCAAAAGGTGCTTCAGAACACAAAGTGCACTGAAGGTCAATGGTTCTTCCCCCAGCCTGCATTTCTGGCAAAAGAATATTCTTTAATAACGAGAGTAGAAAAATGGAATACCATAATCCTCCTCAACACAATACAAAAGCACAAGACTTCAAAGATTTTTTATAGGGGAAAAAGCTATTGAAGAGAAGAGAAAATCAGCATTAAAAACCCTCCTCCCAAAACACAAGAAAGTTAGAGACTCATTAGATCAAAAGAGCTTCCCAATCCTCCTAATCTTGAATAATAGCAAAGTCAAACATCTAATCTTGAATAGTCCAAGTGGGCCCAGTATTGGGCCCTATATCATCAACTTTCTTTTCTTCAATAATTCCTTTTTCGGTCATAAAAAATCCTCCTTTCATCAAATCAACGTAGAAAGCAAGAAATAACACTTCCAATGAAGATAGATCACAAAGATTTGCAGGAACTCACATTTACCAGGAATACAAATAAATCATCTGGATACACCAAGCCAACTGTAAGAAAGCAATGCTGAACCTCATTATATGTCTGTAATACACATCAAAAGAACCTCATTGAAGAGAATTTATTTGAAAAGAAAAATATTGGTGAAGTCAGCAGAGAGCTAAGAACAAGTAGTGCCGACTAAAGTAACTAATATGCTCTTGAAAAATACAGACACCTTGTGCAAGTAAAGAACATCCCTGCAAAAATTCAGCTCACCTACTTTTCACAAAAGCATGTGGTGCAAGACCACACTGATAGCAACACAAACTTACTAGACATGAATAGTATCGTCTTTATTTTAAGTGAAATAGAAAGGGGAAGAACAAAAGTCACTAGGCAAAGAAGACTATTCAAAACTCCACCAATTGGAGCTGGAATCCAGCAGAGACAAGGCAGGAAATGGCCACTCTAAAGTCTTTTATATTTCTAATTTCTTTTGAATTCTTCTCAGTCGTGCTATATTGATCACCTGTGATCTGCAAGGACCTTAATGGCGGTTGCAAGGTTTTGGGTGGCATAGGGGTTGAGGTGGAGTACCTCTTGTCTGACACAGTAATCCAGAATTTTCATTGCTATCACAGTCATTTTGTGCAATCTGCAATGTGTAGTGTATTAAGCAAAGGACTAATATGACCTATCCTTTGCTATGATGTGTTAGTACATATGGGTTGTGGGTTATTGTATGATTTGTACAAATATTCCCCTTGTTTAATGAAGTGACTGAATTCTCCCGAATTCCCACTGCCACTTATGATCTCTCTGCTGTTAGTTGTTAGATAGGGGAAACCTATCAAGGTCGCAAAATATTCAGAGATTTAAAAAATTATATCAGGAATAAAATGAACGAATATAGAATTTAACAAGAGGAACTTAAGATACTACATGAAAATTACTCCAAGCAAAAGAAACGTACAACATACCCTCAGTCCCACTTGTTCTTTGCCATCGGTATTGATACAAACTTCCAGGAGAAGTGTTGACAGTATCGGTGGTAGGTCCTGCAAACCCACACCAATGAGTTAATTTTCTTCTCTTCTATATTATCTTAGGAGTATACTTCATCCCCCTATCATCTTTTTTCTTTTTTATTAATAAAAATAGTAAATTTTCATTTTCATAAAAATGAATTCATAATGAACTAATTATTGCAGGATAACATAAAAAGCAATTACTTATACGAAAGAAAGAAGATAAATTACACTAGCTACATTTATAGAGTTCTCACAATATGGTTGCATGAGGGAAGAATTCAACTGACAAAAATTTCAGTTCAAGGGGATTTCCTAAACAATGTTTCAAATCTAGCTTTGCTCTGATCAATCTAGCTTTGCTCTGATCAATCTAGCATTATGCCATTCATTCACAAGACAGGAAAGCAAGTCATAAAGCAAACTAATAAATAAATATCTCTCATCATGTATGCACATATTTCTGTTACCAATATCGAAAAATCTGCCTGAAAGACCTCTATGCCAGGACCAAAAGAATATTAACAGGCATGGTAGTAAGTACACCCAAAAAAAATGAAGGTTTCCAAACAACAACAATGTACTCTATCCTAATGACGCCAATGAAAATATACAGAAATATAAAGTGATCAATCATTAAACTAAAGAAAAGTGATCATCCTCCCAATCATTCATAAAATAGTAAAATCAATCGAATAGAAATATTTGAAGTTAAAATATCCAGTGGCACAAAAACTGAGGGTAAATGTGCTCAACTCACCAGCAATGTTAAAAAAAAACGTCATTGTATGAATTACCTCAAAATCAATCATAGGAGGACCACTTTCAGACAGAAGAGAGGCATTTAAGAGGCTGTGAAGACTGCACGTTGCCAGAAAAGCAATATCTTGATCCTTTTTGTATCTGAGAAGAAAGGAGGAGAACAATATACGCTTAAATTATTGTTAACATTTTGAATACATCTGCCTAGCATGAGAATGCTCTCAGCTACGGAAGGAGGAAATTCTTTAATTAATATTCACAAAGTTTACAAAAAACCGCATGCAATGGTTGCAATGAAGATGGAAACAATAAGCAAACAATCTTACAAATCCAATATTGTAGGAATAAGCCTTGGTAAAGCAGCCTTTAGTTGGTTGCGTGTTATGAGACCAACCATCTGACCCAGGGCTTCCACAGATGCCACACGAACCTAGATACAATACGCCAAAAAAAAAATATATTAAAGTGTGTTACAATGAGGCAAATACATAACGTATACGATATATTAAAAAATGTGGTTAATAAATAAACCAAAAGACTGTTTGTGCTTGAAACTACAGAACCATAGCCCAGAATTATGACAAGTAGCTTTGATAAAACAGTTCATATGTGTATTTTGAATTACCGGAATTAGTCATACTCTCATAGGTTATTTGTAGGTGCTTTTTGTACAACACTCTATTTGGCAATAAAAAATTATTGGCCCAAAAAAAAAAGAGTTCACATAAACTGATTCAACCATAGTAATTTTTTCTCTATAAAAAGATAAGAATCTAAAATAAATTTTCCATTACTTAACTCTTCAGCAGACCAAAAAAATAGTTTCTTAGAGTTGTGTGTCATCAATTAGTGGGCGGGGCTTGTAGCTGCTCTAGAATGAGTCATGAAGTCCTCAACTAGTGGGCTGGATTGTATTAGTTACTTTATTACTCCACTTGACCTATTCTAATTAATGTCAATAGACACAAACAGCAACCTAAAGAGCAAGTATGTGATTCCATTTAGGCTCTTCTTGCTCTTCTCATGCTAACTAAATTCAACATAGTTGATAACAGCAAACCAAAAACAATACAACAATCAACATGACATCTAAGAAAGACGATAAAAGATAACATTTTGACTCATTTCAAGTCAGGGGTTCTTGCAAATTCTAAGTGTAAATAAAACCACAAACACTTTGAAGAAAAGGACAAATTGTACGTGAAGTTCTATAGGTGTTTGCAACCAAGTTCTCCAATAAAGCAAAATATTTAGAGGAAATTCTTTAAAAGAACCAATCATCTGATGTTGTGCCATAAACAATACCCACATATTACAATTGTATTGGAAAACCTTGCAGCAAACACATCTTCGAAGGATACCTAAGTTGCGTGATGAAAATATAAGCATAACATTAATTATTGTAGATGAGTATCTCTTAAGAAACAAAATCTTTTTAACATTCTATATATTGGATAATTACCCAAATAAAAAGAATGCAAATGGCCAATGAACTTCAAAAATTACACCATCCTAACAGTGAAACTAAGAAGAAAGAGAGACAAAGATTAATAACTAATAATACAAATAAAAATACGACAATTAGTCCCAAACCTTTAGATCCCGTGAAGTTGACCAAACTCTAAGAAAAAGCTCAAAAGCAGAATTTAAAAATGACCTGCACTACATTTATATACCCCTTAGAAAGGCAATAAGAAAAAGCAATGTGGATAAGTAGAAAAACAAAGACAAACAACAAAGACCATGTATCAAATCTCACATGATATCTCCTTCAAGGGGTGAATGTGAAGGAAAATCCATACTATATTGCCAAGCAGCTTGACACCAACACTTAAATGCTGTAAAGAATAATTAATATAACAATCAGCATGCTAATATTAGTTAAGCCAACAGCATTATAGTAAGGAAGGCAAGAAGAATTCGATCTACAACTAGTGGAAAAAAGTCATAATCTACAGCCTCATGCCTACAAGACCAATTATGGCAACATAAAGGTTTGCAAGAAGAAAAGTGCAACAGGCTCATTGTGCATGGTATGGCAAGAATGATATAGATAGAATAAACTATTACAACCTTATACAGGATTTTATGAGCTTATCCCATCTCATTGCCATAATGTGTTAAACAGTAGTTCAATAAAGGAGATCCTATTGTTCAAACCAAACTATTTGATAAGGCTGGATAGTATTAATATATTCTGGAGCAAAACGTTTTCAAGACATTTCATGCTTGCTTCAAAGAAATGTATAACTGATATTGTCTAAATACTGCCGAAAAAAATACCACATCCAACCATGAGTATCCTAGCTGCAGTTGAAATAACATCACATGTCCATCAAAACAAAAATAAGAACAAAAATCATACCATTAGCAAAAATTGGCCGATGCACATCTCTCACATTTCCAAGAATTGGCAGAATTCGTGAAAGTACACCTTTCCACCGAGGAATAAACTGCAGGGCTGTACCAGATTTAAAGGGAAGGAATCACATAAGGACTTATTTTTAACAAAAGCAGAAAATGTTTAGATAGGAATTACATGAAAGAATGAAAGGATATCCTCCTAAGGCAAGATGAACCAAGACCATACATCTTTGCATATCCAACAAAGTTTTTTTAATGAAGACAAAAAAAACCGCATAGGTAAGAAAGATAATAAACAAAGATACAAAAGCAGAGAACAAGAGATCCTTCTCAAAATAAAAGAATACAAAGTAAGCTCCATTGCAGATGAGCATCTTATCCCTTTGAAGATTCACAGGGGGGAAGAAATCATTCGTCAAACCCATGAAGAAGACATAATGATAATCCTCTCCCAAAGATTTCTTAGATGAATTTTTTGACTAAACATTCTTGTATTCCATTCCAACCAAAGACACCACAAGCGTGCCAAAACTGAAGAGAACTTTGTGCTCCTTTTGTCTCCCCAAGATCTGTAAACTTGATGGCTAGAAAAGACCCAAAATATGAGCCAGGCAAGCCCAATTCTCATAAACATAACGACCAGCCTATTCCAGATATGCCAAGCCACTTCACAATGCAAGAAGATGCTTTTAGAATATCATTTTAGATAAATTACACATAACACAACCCTTCATAATCCTCTGACCTGCAACAAACCTCCCAACTAATTAAGTGGTCACTTCACTCTCTTACTCTCACCAGCTCAAAACAACATGAAGGCCTACATACTCTTCTCAGTCCTATTAGCCACCCCAAGCAGAATCTTCAACAAACATCGGAACCCATTTTAAATCAATTGCTACAGTATAGTGAAGTTTAAAGATTTTCCCATTTAAAACAGAATAGTGAAGTTTAAAGTTTAAATCAAAGACTAAACAGGGGACTAATTCAAACTGAAGGTTAAATCTACTCCTGAGTTACATTTTCTATTGGTAGATGCAAGTCAAGCATTTGGGAATTTCCCTTATTTCTTAGATTTTTTTGGACTTTTCATCACTGTATCAAAGTAAGAAACATTTTCAGATAAGTTTTTTCAGCGTACCTGACCAAAAAAAGTTTTCCCAATGTAGATAAACGTCAAAACTTACCACAAGGCTAATTCCACTACCCAAAAAAATTAACATACTAGAGAAAAATAAGATGATCATGGAGATTAAATCACAAAGAAAATTTTGATTACTTACGATCAGTAGAAGCAAATTTTGCAAGTATTTGGACCATAGCCAGTAATGCTGAATTTGGGCCAGATAAATGTAGAAAAATTTCTTCCATCATCTGCAATACCAATTCAAACAAGAGATTGAGACAGATTAAGTTAGCTTAAAATCCAGAAAAACAAGAAGAGAGGATAAATGAATTGTTTAAATGTATAGAAGCCACAACTTCTCAATGAAGGTGAAACCGAAAGGCAAAAGGGGATATAGTCTTTGAGCAATGCAAAGTGTAAATAATATAGAATTTTAATTCTCAGAAAGAAAGCTATTGACTGAATTCATGCTAAACCCAACTATTTCTCTGGGATTTCTTGAGCTAATATTCAGAGAGATAGGGATTCTTAATCTTGGTAATATTTTTCATTTTGCTTGTCATACTTGTCTACATCTAGCCATTCCATAAAACTTACTAGGTCCGGTAAATGTGAACCAATTGCAACAAGTAGACCTGATGCTGCTCGTTGCCATTCTGAATTGATTTCCTGCAGAAGAACAGTCGCGGTGAATTAAAGAACTCATAAGTACCAGTTGACCATAAGCAACACGCAGCATCTAATGAAGTCATTAACTGGACAGTCCAGAAAAACACAATACCAAGAAAATAATGTCCAAGAATCTCATCAGAGTTCCAGAGATTTGTACAGAAAATTCAAATCCCCATGAGGGAACAAAAAGTGTCAAAAAAGTTTATTACTGGATAAAAGTTCATTAACCCAAGTATCAAAAGTCTCAGGACTTCCGACCATTGGTAATCATATACAACTCATACACGCACCAACTTAACAACCAAATTGCATGATGTGGAAAGAACAAAATCAAACCAACTAGGGCCTGTTGGGATGAACCCTGACCATAAGGAAGCCAAGAAAACAAACCTATCCCAGAAAGCAAGAGGCAGAATGAGTCTCTATTTTAAGATTCCAAAGTTACGCTACACCAATCACAATAGCAAAGCATTTCACTCTCCCACCCAAACCACAAAACAAAATAACAATTACGATAACAATAACAGAAATACTAATAATCAAGTAAAATAAAGCTTGGCATCCAAGTTTGGCTTGATTTTACTCTGGTACCCTGTAGATTAAAAAATCGAAAATCAAGTGGTCTGAGCCTCTGAGGTTTAAATTGTTGGCACTTTGGTAACCTGTAATATCATTGTCTTAACTATTTACAAAAATAACGTGTGTGTAGCATGAAACTTGCAGATACCCCCAACTTATCCAAATTTCATCCTAAAATCTCCTGCTTTAGTCAAACTTGATCTTTTATAAAACCTAATTTCCAACTCTTTGAACAAAATCAAATATTTCATAGAAGTGTTTAGACGGAAATTAAGGGCAAAATTCAAGAGTTTATTAAGGTGCAAAATTTGGGGAAGGTAGTGTCACAAGTGTCAAATTTTGGAATTTGGCTAGCTAATTGAAGAATTTCAATCTTCAGTGCAACAGTAATTACGGGCTTCATACGGAAATAAAAAATTTAGGACACATTAGAAATGCAATCATTCAATCTGGAATATGATGCCTTGTGAATTGAATCTGGGATTAAAAATTGGACAGAGGAGGGATTTCTGTCACCAAAAAATAGGAAATTAAGGATTTTACAAGAAAATTAAGCATTCAGAGCAACGAATTCAGAGCAAATCACTAATAATTCTTTCAAAGGTGTTTTTTCGCAAGTCATTAGACTGGATTAAACAAGTGACGTTTTCTTAGGAAAGACCCCTGCAAACAATCACTACCACCCAATAACTGCTCGCCGATTGCCTAATTCTCTCCACGGTGTGGACTGATTAAATAAAGAGCATAGTATTTTACCATTCAATGCAGAGCAAAAATATGTCCCATAGTCCAGGTTACAAAGCCATTACTGCAGTAACATACGCATCGTCCCGCATGATAACACAAATTACCTTAGAGGATATCATTTCAGCTGTAGCAATCTTAGCGAGCTTTGCCATGAAAGAATCATCGACTTCTCTTTTTTCCAGAGAGCGAACTCCAAATGCCATCACTTGGAAAACACCGGCCATGTTTCCGAATCGCTAAAAAATATTACAACAACAAAATATTCAACACTCCGAATTACCGAGGAATAAATCATCTAGTCAATGGAAAAGCATAATTAAGTACCCGACGTCCTCCTCGTGAAACAACTGCACAGCAATCGAGAACTAAAAGAGGATTCCTACAAGCACATTAGACCCAATATTCAGTTAAGTTTCGTGAGGAATAAATGAGTAAACCAGTGTGAGTAGATAGATAATCACAGAGCTTCAATGTCCTCGAGAGAGGCCATGGAAGCCTCCCTGACAGTGGAAGAATCATCTGCTAGTGACGACACCAGCACCTGGACGGCCTCTGCAACAAAGCGAAGCTATGAGATCGAAGACCACAAAGAGTAGCCAAATATCATAATTGCAGATGAAGAACGTACCAGGTGCAGCAATTGAACTTCCAGACATGGAAGAACTGCACAAAATTCAAATCACAGGGGAAGCAGGACCACGAACAACATAAGCAACCCGAAAGCGACCAAAGAACGCCCCCCAACTTCCTTTTTTTCCCGTTCACAAAGACGCAAGTACGTAGTTTGTTTGGTATTTTGCACTCAAGTTGTGTATAGGAGATTTTTGCGTTGCCATCTACCTTTCTCCCCCACGATCCCACCGTCTTTCTTGGGGAGAGGATTCTGATATCCTTTGTTTGTGCATTACTTACTACTGCAGTAAAAATTGATTTATACGCTGATCGATTAATTACAGCTGTATCATGTATGTGCATTACTGTAGTAATAAATGGTTTATACCATGATAGATTAATTGAGGGACACCAGCTGGGACAGTTAACTTGACTATTTGATTTATTGATAAACCAGCTATATTGATTGATAAATCAGCAGTAAAGATGAATTAATTAATTTTTTTAACTTCAATTCATTCCTTTCCTTATTTATTTATTGTAGTAATTATATATACAATAGTTGTTGCCCGATTAATTGATGAGTATTACTGATGGATTGTTTTTTTAACCTCACTGATGGATTGATTAATTTGCTTGATTGTTCAGACTTTACTTTTTTTAAGCCAACACACTGTTCAAACTTGACTCAACTGATTCATTAATTAATACTTGAATTTAGACTTTAAAGTCAAATTTTGAAATTTGCTAACAAAATAAGGAATTTTATTTCATTGGCCGTAGAGAATAAAATTAATTTGCAGATCGACTTGTAACTGAGTGGATTAATTATTTGTTACATTTTAACATATTGATTGATTAGTTGATATATTAACTGATTAATTGCTTGCAGCATTGAAAAATTAGTACAAAATTTTGAAATTTTATAATAAAAATTTTAAATTAACGTAGACATTGAAATTTTTTTATTTTTTATAATTTATGATTTTGTCTATAAAAAATCCATTCTATCATTTTTTTAATATTATACCAAATCAATTTTAAAGTGATCATTCCATTCCATTACTATCCTTACCTAGAATGACTATGGGATTTGAATTTAGTACAGTTCTTCCAATCATTATTAGACATGAAGCAATCAAAAATGGATTTTACAGAAAACGGTTAAATAACGTTAAGTAATCCTGAAAACGACTGTGCAACGTCAACGAGTGAAATTCAGAAGAATGAGACTCTTTGAAATACACATTAGTCACGATCGTAGTCAAAAAGGAAGGCCCAGGAGAGAAGCAAGGGCCGAGAACGTTATATTTACATTAGTGGCACAGTCCGGTTCAATAAGGAGAACCAACAGGAGCAATAAGGCCCAGGTACCGCATTATCTTCCACCGGCGAGCTTTTCTTTCTGATTTCGGAGGAGATGCCACCTCCTACAAAATAATTCCATTATCTAAGCACCTGACAGATAAAGTCCCGCTAAAAAGTAAAAACCATAACACAAACAGGGTAGAAACTCACATCAAAATGAAGTTTGCGCTTGCGTTCTCTTTTACCCCTTCCTCTCTCCTTTAAATCATCTATTGTTTTGCTTGAGGCTGATGAAGTCCATTTTTCTGATCAAATCATAAATAAATATTATAACAACAACATCGATAAACAAAAGGAGTGCATTAGAGCTTCATTAATGGCAGCCATAACTTTCAAATAAACATATACTTCTACCCTATGTTTGAATGAGAAAAAAATTAGGGCTAGGAGGAAAACTCCAAAAATAGTAAATTTTTACCATTTTAAAAAATTTCCCATCCTAGTATTCCCTCCCCACTATTTTCCCCTCACTTTTCTCTCCATCCAAATATAAAGATGGCTAGGTGCTAAATAGTCCCATATTTTCAGGCTAATCCAGTAATTTCATTAACTCACAGAATGCAAGTGATTCTATTTTTTTTTTTTACTGTGTTTATGCAGTTGTCTCACTCATTCCATAAAACTTAATCTGGATCAAAAAGCAAAATTTATACCACATGAGTGATCTTGCGTATCCGAGTGAACATTCCTTTGGAGACTTAACTTTCTGCAAGGACTAAGTTGTTCCTTCCTCTGCAAAGCCTACAGTAGAATAAGGACAAATGAAACACAAAATTCTATAGGTTAAAATTGCAAAATATACTTAAGTCAGGGCATACAGAACTGCTTTAGATTAACATACTTGTTTTAGAGCATCTTGAAAATCTTTTGCAGGGTTACTGCTCCTTTCTTCAAAAGACTGTAACCCAAAAAGAAAACAGCACAGACATCAGATATTGATAAACACTGGTTATGAGAAAAAAAGGAGGTAGAACCATGTCCCATGCTGAAATAAGGTCCTATTTCTCCAACAGCCCCTCCTCTCTACAGATCAGAAATTGGGGAAACAAAGGACAAAGTAGGGTAAAAGGATCTGAATGGTGAAAATTACTAGCTTCTCCACAAGACAATTTCAATTTCAATTTCAATTTCAATGGTCCACAAAATGCCTCGTGAAATACATGCTGCCTGGCAACAACTATGGCTGGCAGTGGGATGACTTCTTTTAGGGTTGAGATGAGGTTCTTATTAGTCCTCTTTCTCCAGGATTCAGTTCCAGCAAGGTGTTTTCAAAATGAAATATCTAAAGAAGGACTCGAGAACAATAATAAGCTTCCATATGAGACAGAACAGTAAGAAACGAACCAGACTCACATCCTCAAATGCTGAAAGATCTTTCTCTGGATCAATCCAAGCACTGTAAAGCAACAAAGTAATATCAGCTCAATGTTTAAACATGTTAGGCACATCCATGAAACTCGCATTACGCTGAAAGTAGGTTACAATACCAGGGTTGATTCCCATAAAACTGCACCAAAACATGTCCATCACAGGCCTGGCCAGCTAAGGTGGGTCTTTCTTCCATTATCTGAAATAACATGTTTAAAATAAGCATAAACAAGTTATAATATTTCTACTCTGGCAAACTGAGAAAAGATTTTGCATGAATATTCAACACTATAATGCACAATCTGGCAGAAGAAAAAACTATATCATATGAAATATGATATGACATAAAAAGCTCAAACTTCAATACTTGCAAATTGGCAAATTTGATGACTTAAGAACTTCTTTCAGTTCAAAAGAAGAGCTTAAGATCTACAGCGGACAAGAACATATCTAATATATTAAATATAACTTCTGCATTTCACAAGGATGCATGCCTCGCAAATCCACAAAAGGATGAAGACGGGGCGGGAGCACTAGAACAAATCAACAAGAAAACAAAATAGGAAGTTCATCGTGACTCAGCTACATAAATATATCAATATTATCTAAAATTATGGTGTATCACTTCAACATATTTAAAAAAGCAAAAAGAGAGAAATAAATAAGATGGGACTTGAACAGATGAACGCCAAAAATAAAGATGAATTCACCTATTCCAAAAGCCACTCAATCATCTTTTGCTCCTCTTTTGCTGCCTGTTTCTCCAATTGAATATATAAGTACATGCAACATGCAACTTCCCCATGTCCTTTTCTTTTTTTGAAAAAAAAATCCCACTAAATTTTTGGGAAGTGGAAAAGTGAATGTACTTAAGCTTGCTAAATGTTGAAGGTAGGCTCTACATATAATCCTTTTGCACGAGATATCAAATGTAGGCTACAAATACTAATCAAATCAGACAAAAATATTTTGCCACAGATCAGATCATTGCAAGACTTAATAAGCACTTCTCTGCCATATGGTCTGCAAGGCTTAGAAATCCTACTTTTTCATTTGCTTCGAAATATGCAACTACTTATTTCAATATACGACAAGCATGTAGTAAATAGCAGTAGAAAACAAGTAGCATGGCAGGATATAAGAGTAAATACCTCCGCAGGCCACCACACTTGACATGATGTTTTTGCCCATACAACACTCCCTGGGGTTATAATAATACAATTGCTGTCGGTAACAGGTGACCCCTGTGATGTGGATTCTGATACCTTGAGTGTGTTATTTTCTCCTCGTTGACCATCCCTACATTAAATTCTTAATCAACTTAATGAGAGAGAGAGAGAGAGAGAGATGCAATGTTTTGTATATATTCGCCCAGCCATGAGGAAAGGCCATCCAAAACATACCTATTGCTGCCAAGGTCAAGAGCTTCATCTCGGATAACTGATTCAACTTCAGTTACTGGAGCACCAAGATTTTCATCCCTATGGGAACCACTGCATTTAACAAGTGTGCCTTCAAGGAATTGTTCTTCTTTCATTCTATCCTCATGTAAACTGTTTGCAGAGACACTGTCTGATCTAACATCTCCAGAAGATGAACCATGTGAAGAAACTGCAAGATATGTTGCCCAAAATAATGGTTAAAAATGATTTTTGACAAAACGAGCATTAGTGGTACAGGCAATGACATGTGTTTATTGCTTGCGTACAAATTACAATGAAGTTATCAATTTAAAACCCAAAAGAAAATATTGATGCATATGAAAATAAATACAAGAATGTAACTTTTTAAAGACTTTATCATTTACTTAATCAAAGACAAAAAGTTATTGAATGTCATCATAATTATCTACGAACTGAAATCCCTATTGATGCTTCTCACCCTTCACGTAAATACTCCACAACTAGAGCACTAAAATGTGCCTACTATTGATTAATCTGGCATCTGCTTGAACAATTTAGTGTGATATCGGCATGATGACAAGTTGCCAAAAACTTCAACTTATAAGAGCAACAGTCTTAAACTGCATTGCTTCTCCTTGCTTAACCAAGGAATCATGAAAAAAAATTAATAAATACATCAATTTTTAAAACTATCATCCAAACCATTCAGAAAGAAAAGGCATACATTAATATTATGAAGCTAATGAGAAGCCATGCTCCCTTTGACTAATAAAGGAGTGAGAATACATGTTATAATATCAATTCAGGATCATTTGATGGTTACAGGAGTGAAGATTGATTATTTACGTTTTATTAGATGAATTCTACAAATGGCACAAGCATTACTCCGAACAACTCTATGTGCAATATTTTACAGTCACATGACAGTACTAGCTGTACATCAATAATTCATAGCTAACAAATAATCTTCAGATACAATGAATTCAAAAGGAAGCAAAATTGGGTCTAACCCGTAGATAGAAGCTTAGAGCTCAGAGGTTTCGGTTGGGTGTGCAGTGTATACGTAGAAGCAAAGGAAGACTAAACCACATGCATTACAAAAATAAGATAAACCGTGATGATCCTCAGTAATCAGCAGGAACTGACAAAAGCTTCGGATTTTTATTCCAATTTAAAGGAAATTCAGTTATCAATCGAATTGTTGATTATAAACCCAATCCCCACGGTGGTCAACACAATAGTGATTGGACAATTCGACGGATCAAGACTTATAGCCGTTAATCAACTAATTTTCATACGTTCAACCAAGAAAACTCATAAAATGTGGCATAAGTATTGAGAAGAGACATAAAATCGAGTAGAGGAAGCAACCTAGGTTGGAGAGATAAGAAGGACTGCGCATAAACACAGAGAAATCAGTGCGGCGTTTTGGTGGTGTGCTCCTACGCTGTTGAGAATGTTTTGAGATACAATCAATTGGGATTATCTTTTGGCTCTTCTTCTCAGGCGTCCTTCTCTTCTTTGCCATTGCTCCCAATGGAAGTATCAGTACAGACAGAGACTCACAAAAAAATCTTAAAGAGAACAGAGGAACCCTAGAACAAAAATAGAGAGATTCGATCTGTTTGATCAATGAGAATATAATGTGGCAATTGGCAGTTTGAGGACAACTTAAATTCAAAATTCGCCGCCTTCGATGATTATATCTCATTTGCTTTATACATTCCGATGGCCAAGCGTAATTGTCCCGCTGAAAACTTCCACGCCCGACCTATCCACATCCACATGTACAAATTTTGATGAAACTATTTTTTTTCCTTTTATTCGTCTGATAAATTAAAAAACGGTTTTTCTTTCCTTTTTATTTTTCAATGTCCTGAATAAATCCTAATTTGCTAATAATGTAGGATAAGCCAAAAAAAAATCTCTATATTTTATTCCCCAGGATTTTTCCCGTTCTGACAATGTACCTTAGACCCACCTCATTTGTTTCCAATAAACACCAATAATTCGTAGATAGAGTAAATAAAAGTCGAATCGGAAATAATTCAATTGACGAAAGCCTTCTCTTTTTAATTTTTATTTGGATTCGGATTACTGCTTGCATAACTAAAATTTCCATAAATTGCAATTTAAAAATTGAAATTTAAATAAATATCGGTTAGATTTACGTTTGGATAATTTTTAAAAAAAGCCATTTTAATATAAACTGAATAACTCAAAAGCGAATTTAAATGTATAATAACCAAAAGACATGAGCTTTATGAAATATTTTAATCAAAATTATCTTAATATATTTAAAACATGATATTAAAAATAATGAATTGTTGGGCACAGTTAAAATGAATTTTAGATAATTAAAAAGTAATAAATAATCCAAATTTAGTCAATATATATACGTTCTTTAATTGTTATTAAAAATTTTAAATAATTAAATATTTTATTTAAATATCTCGTAGTATTACAAGTTGGTAACAACAAAAGCTGGCATTGTGCCTAACATGGTTTTTGGGGGTGGGGAATACTTGACCCTAGCACTAAACTAAGCATAATTTTTAAGCTCTAACTAGCTTTTTGGAGTTTCAACCCTATCTTTCTTGAGGATAAAAGGCCATTTCAAACATGCACTAATACTATGTGAAATAACACGTACTTACTCCCATTTTTATGATATATCATCGAACGTGATGGTAATGTTTAATGGCAATGATTAAGTTGGATTATTCTGTGTATTTGGTTATGTACATTGGGCCTTCCGACTTGAGTGTTGATACGTGTTAATTAAGTAGGGAGACACTTTTTTTATGTATTGTTCTGCTAGATTAATAAATTGACTTTTTATAAAGAAAATTGTCAATGATTAAGTACAATTTCTTAAATATTGGCTGTGAATGCAGGAGTGAAAAGTCAAAAACAAGTGACTACTGGGTAATATGAAAATGTAGAAGTTCAAACATTTTTCATACACTGCTTCCCGCTACATTTTCAGGACCAGGACTTGGAACAAAGCACTCCTATGCTCAGACACAGCTCGCTGGACATGTGTCAACAACTGTTTGAAATTTTTTCAACCTCTGCACTTTGCACAGATGGGTTCACGACCTGGAGTTCGATGTCAACTCCTACTTCTAATGTAGTAGTAATACGTTGTTCCATAGTTTACTACCAGTAACATCATATGATCATACAAAAAATATGATATTGTACTATAATATAGATTAATATTTTAATCTATGTTATTATGACTCTTAACCGGGTCTTTATACGGTTGACGTTTTACAATAAATGTATGCAATACCAGGGGCGATGGTTGAGATAATCAAGCATTCTTTATTTTATTAATTTTTTAATATTAGAAGGATGATACTGCGAATATTTGTGTCTCATTTATTATTATTTAGTAATATTAATTATTGATACCATCACCGGCTGCACTGAAGTCCAGATTGAAGGAGCTCTGAAGATAATAAACTATTATGAGAAAGCCTATACGGGACAGAAGGTGATGTCATAACTATCAGCTCCTTTACATTGATACTTGGGAGGGTTATGATCACCGGGATAGGTGTGGGCCATACTACACAATTCCTTGTTCCTCTTGGAGTATTCATCAGGCTGGCAACTTCCATCGCCGCAGCAATACTTGGCCTCCTTCAACGCATCACACGCGCTGTTACATCCCACATATCGCCCCTCCTTATTCGCCGCTACCAAAAATGAAGGGCACACGTCCTTAAGATCTCTAGCGCAGTCCACCACCGGGCACGGCCCTGATCCGTCCACCAGCGTCCCTCCATTGGGTTGGATCCGGACCCGCATGTTCTGCCCGTGGACTAGACTCACTTCGTAGGAAACGACCGGCTTGTTGATGTCGAAGTTGAGGAGAGTGACCGGGTAAGCGGGTTGCGGGCCCGCACAAAACAGTTTACCGGTGCCGCAATCCCCGGTTTGGCATGAGAAGTAGAAGGAGGCGTTGTTGGAGCACTGGGTCCGAACCCAGATGGAGCCGCTCCAGCGATCGTCCATGTTGTAAAATGTTTCGACGTCCGGTGGAAGTTCTGGCTCCGCATCCACCATGTCTCTGCTGGCGGCTCGCCATATGGTGTAGGGGCACTGGTTCGTAAAATGAAATTTCACATCACAACGCCCTCCTGCATGTTACAACACAAATGTTTAAAACCCCATTAGATTCATTTTCTTAAAATGATATATGATTTTTTTTCAATCAAGACTCCTTTAATTAATCTAAAAGTTTCTTACTTCACAACACATAGAGACTGTGTAATAGAGACTCTGAACTGTGCATGGAATGAAACGAAGAACAGGGGAAGAATTGTTTATGATTGAAGCGAGAAACGAGAAAGAAGAGCAAAACCTGGAAAGAGTAACAGTAACGGCAGCAGAAACTTGAAGAAAAGAGCTCTGTCGGCCATGATCTGATTGGTATCTCGCTTGAATGGTACTATTCAATACGGGGATGACAACGGTGTTTATACATATATATGCCGCGTTACCCAAACACAACCACAACCACAACCACAAACAATTAAGATCAATTTGTGATTTCCTATTTATGATAATTTCTTATTTTATTTAGATTGATCATTATATTTATTGTAATTATTGTTATTTATTGTAGATTGATTTTGTATTGATTCATTTTTATTTTATTTTTCCAAAGATTCATTTTCATTTTATATCATATAAACTCTTACTTTTATTAATATGTCCTTATATTTTTATTTAATTTTGAATTAGATGCCTTTCCTATTATTTTTTTATATACAAATTTTTTTGGAAAGGAGTTAGGCTCACCCACGATCCAAGTATAGGGCTAAATCTCCCTTTCTCTTAGACGATACCAATATCAAGCAGGGCGAATCATTTATTACCCTCAGGCGTAAACCTAAATACCTATGAGCTAAGATGCCTTCCCAAGCGTCACGACTGGAACCATAACAAAATAGTATTCTCTAAAATTCGAACACGTTTCAAATAGTCGCTTCATCTTTTTCTATTGTTGGTGCTCATAAATTCTGCCCTTACATGCGTCCATACTTGCACTTTCCAATGACCAACGGAGCTTCAAACGTCGTTTGAGCCCAGATCCATGAAGTTGAAGATCTGTACGTCTATTCTGATCAAGGCGACAGGAAATGTGGAAGATCCAAGAGGGCATCCATGAAAAAAGAAAAAAAAAAGTCGAGCCAGAAACTACAAATTTTTCAGTGAAGAAAGCAAATAATATTTAATTAGATATAGATTTTTAAAAAAATAGAAACTGGTAATATTCTTAATTTTAGTAATTTTGACATCGAAGGTGTACTTATATTAGGGAAAGAGAGGAATATAAACTTTAAGAATCCCTTTTTATTTGTGTGGTTTTCTTTTTTCTTTTTTCTGCGAACATAATACGGATAATTAATGATCCACTTCTGACTTCATCTTGATATCTGTCAGTGTCCCACGCACATCCTCGTACTCAGTGAGACTAATTTTCGGTTCCCTGTAAGGTCAAAACGTTTGATCCCGTTGGCCATAATGATGCTTGACTTTGACCCAAAGTTAAGATTTGAAATTTGTACGTTTGGATAAAATTTTAAAATATAACTTGTGAAAAAAATGAGATTTTGGACAGTTTATAAAAAAAGGCTTTTAGATAGGAGATTATAGAAAAAAAATAATTCTGGATACATGGGTGTTTAGATAATTATTATCAAAAGAGATTTTATAATTAGAAAATTACTAAAAAATGTATATATGAGATATGAGAGATGAGAGAAGGTAAAAAAGATAGAGATGAGAGGAGAGAGGGTGAAGAAGATAGAAGAGAGATAAGAGATAGTAGAAAAGATAGAGGAGAGAGGAGGGAGGAGAGAGGTTGGAAAAGATAGAGGAGAGATGAGAGATAGTGAAAAAGATAGAGGAGAGAGGAGAAAGGGTATAAGAAAAAATAAGAGTAAAATAGTAATTGAGTAGTTCATAAACTCTTTTATTATTCCAAAAGCTACTCTGACCAACTTATCTGAAATTATGGTTTTAAACCATGGTTTAGACAAATATGACTATTTATTTTAATTTTTTTTTAAATTAAGATTTGGGTCAGAAACTCTTTTAAAACTATTATATCACATTGGTCATTGCGTTAGCCTAGCGAATCACGAGATCGGATCTGACATGTCTGCATTATATCCTTCCGGTAGCCGCAGTCATATAATGGTTAAACAATGTATAGTTGGCCAAAAGAAGGTTAGAAAATGTTTAGTTAATGATGATGATGCGATATAGTTTACTCCTCATACCCCTGTCAGTTTTATCAAATGGTGATGTGATACTGATTAGCTGGGTGATATGCTTCGTTAAAGTAGTTAGGCAACAGTTGAAATAACTATATTCGAGGATGGAATATATAATAGGAGTAGTAATGCATAAGCTGAGACTTCAAAGTTCAAATACTGGGTTATTATCTTGTATGATCTTCATCAGTTCCTTGCGCGGCACAACCAGTAGGCTAATTAAAGGAATTGAGAATTATTGCATCAATAAAAATAGGATATACCAGAGAGAGATAATTAAAAATAAATAAAAGAAGGAGATCTTATAAACATAAAGAAAAAATTGTTCGCACACAGTCATATTCTTCTAACGATGTTATCTTTCTTAAATTGATGGCTCAAAAAGTTAAAAATGACTAGTTATTATCATCAAACCGTCTTGCGGCCAAAACTGGCCAAAACACAGGTGTTATATATATATATATATACATATGTATATATATTATTACATGTGCATATATATTACAAGATCACAATACTGTGACATAGGGAGCCAATATTAAAAAAGCTTGGACTTCTCTTGGCTCACAGCATTAATTTAAGGACAGAAAGTGATGGCATAGTTGGGGTTGCTGAAGCAAGTAAAGGTGCTGGTCTTATCATCATAAGCGTAACTATAAGCATCGGGACACTGAGTCTTGAAAATTTGAGAGTATTGGGTGGGTGGGCATTTCTCTGGCGTGTTAAAATCTCCGCTGCAACAATACCGTGGCTCATTGAAAGCCAAGCACGCACTCTTGCACGCAAGAACTGTCCCGTCCGACCCTACTACTTTCAGCGGATCCGGGCACACCGTGTTGATGTTCGCCGGACAGCTTGAGACTTTGCAGTCTCCGGTACCGCTCTGTGGGGCTATGGACATGGGTAAGTTGAACCCATCCACATTGCTCACATCATAGAAATCTTGTCCCCCGTTCGCTGCCACCGTGAGTTCTATCAACGTTGCCGGTGGGATTGCCCCCGCGCCGTTGCAAGTGACTTCACCGGAGGCACAATCTGCGGAGGCACAAACAAATTTCCCAGAGGCATTAGAGCATCCCGTCCGAGCCCAAAAGCGACCCGACCACGGAGAAGGCACATCCACTGAGTTAGATGCTCCACTCGCCAACTCGAATCCGGTTGTTGACAGCTGAGGGATTGGAGCTCCAGTTAGGGTTCCTGGCCATACGGCGAAGGAGCACTTGTTTGTAAAAGTAATTGTGGCTGCATTTCCTCCTGCACAAAACCAATTCTTGCAGATCAATATCTCCATTATCTATATTATTAGTCATTAAGCCAAATATACTATGCTTCTCTGATTAGCAAGCTATAAATCGGGTTGGGCACGTAGATATGCTCTTATGCTGATCAGTTTCAAACTGAAGATTGACATATTAACTTGGCTAAAAATAAAGAAAAAAAATAGGAGCAATATATTTGTATGTATAAAACACTTATTATGTTTGTGAAAGTTGTACTTGTACATCAACACACCAATCAACTAGACATGTGCCCCTCAATATGGTGGATGCACAAGCAAGGTACGAAGGGAAGGTAATACACATTGATACATACCGTGGAAGAGGAAGGCCAGAGTAAGGCATAAAACAACTGGGGTATTCATTGAGAGGGTTTTTTGTGTTTTGATTTGACATGCATGGTTTCAAGTTTTGTGAGGTGCGGTATATATAGGCTTCGTGGTCAATACGGACATTTATTACGTGGCTCTCTTAGCGGGGTTTTGTCCCCTTGAGCGCGTAGGATGCCTTGTACGTTGCTAATAACGGAAGCCTTTTTTTTTTTTTTCCCCGGCCATTGCTAATATCGGAAAATCTGTTAGGGATAAGAATTGTGAAAAACTAATTATATATTTGCCAGTACATTAGATTACAACAGATCCAGAGAAATTTTTAACTTCTGTTTTAGATTTTAAATTCCAAAATGTGGTGTCATAAATTTAGACCATAAATTGAGAAGATTCAGCTCTTTCAAAAACTATATATATATGACACTGGAACATTTTACACAATTCATCGCATTTATACTATTATATCTCTCTAAATATATAATATCTCAATTTCAAAAATTAATACCAAGTATCAAATTATAAGGAGCCACGACTGTATAAAAATAATTAAGTCGTCATGTATGATGAGTTTTTTATCAAGCTCCACACCATTTTTTTAGTTTTTAAAATATTTCCACATATTTCAAAGGTATTTAAATATTTAAAAAATATTATTTGTGAAACTCTTAAGTATTATCATTTTCCACGAATGGCATGGAAAAAATTATAGTACATATCTACCTGATCGTTTCAAAGTTAGCATTGTCGTTGATGCGCGTTGACGAAATCATCCAAAGATCACTAGTTATAAAAACGACTTTCTTTAATTTTATTCCCATCTACCTGTATTTTTCCCATACATATGAGTTCTACATGAGCTTATGTAATTGTGCACATATCGTATGCTCATACATGCATCCATAAGTGCATGTATGTCATTATTGTACATAGTTATTGTATAATTATTCCATAGTGGACAAGTAATATAAAGCTCAGATTTTCCTCCGCTCAAGGACAGAAAGTGATGGCATAGTTAGGTCCGCCGTTGCAAGTAAAGGTGCCTTTGAGATCATCATAAGCGTAGCTATAAGCTTGAGGACACAGATCGCTGAAAAACTTGGAGTAATCGGTGGCTACGCATTTATTTGGATTGTCATACTCTCCGGTGCAACAATACTCAGGCTTCCCAAAGGCCACGCAAGCACTCTTGCATGCAATAACGCTCCCATCAGAGCCTGTTACTTTTAGGTCATCTCGGCACTGTGCGTTGATGTTCGCGTTGCAGCTTGACACTTTGCAGTCTCCGGTGCCGCCTTGTGGAGCAAAAGATATGGGCAAGTTGAACCCATCCACGTTACTCACGTCATAGAAATCTTGCCCACCGTTCTGTGCCACCGTAATTTCTGCCAACGTTGCTGGTGTGGCTCCTCCGTTGCCATTGCACTCCACCTGACCGGAGCCACAATTTCCGGTGGCACAGTTAAAGTTCCCGGGGCCACCGGAGCATCCGGTCCGAGCCCAAAATCGTCCCGACCACGGTGAAGGGACATCCACGGATCTAGATGCTCCACTCGTCAGCTCGAATCCGGTCGTGGACAATGCAGGGCTTGAAGCCGAGTTTAAGGTAGCTGGCCACACCGTGTATTGGCATTTGTTCGTAAAAGAAATGGTGAGTGCATTTCCTCCTGCATGAAACCATGTCTCGCAGATTAATCGTCATATGTAATGTTATATTGCTTCTCATAGAGCACACATGCTTATGTGAATAACATACGAACTAGCTATAAATGCATGCTCAGTTTCAAATTGATCATCATATAATAACCTGGCTGAAAATAGAAAGAGTATCTATGAAAACACTTAGCCAAATAATATCGTGAGTTTGGTATATATCATACCATAGAGGAGGAATGCCAGAGTAAGGCACAAAACAACTTGGGTATTCATAATGAGAGGTGTTGTGTATTAGTGTGTGTAATGTGTTGTGTGCTTTGATGAGAGATATGTGATTCAAGTTGGTGTCTATATATATATAGGGGCCGTGGTGCTTTGAATAGTCTATATGGTAATTTAATGCGTGGAACCCTAGCTAGCCTGCCGTGTACGTTGTGAATATTGAAAAATATATAGCTAGCTTCCACCATCCACCGTCAATCATGGAAATGACCCACTATTATAATAGGTTCATTTCCAGAAATACGTTAAGTCGGCAAGATCAACGCTTGTAGGGTAAACGGTAAATTTAAGGACAGTATATATATGTTTCCGGCGGTGGCGAAATTAGAGAGATATCCTAATTAGGTTGTAACGTTGTATTGGAAACTTATCCCTGTGGATTAATTATATCGTCGTGATCTCGTTCGTTTGCTGCTGCACATGCCATTTCATCGAACAAATTGCTTTAGTTTTAAGCGTGCGAGGTATATATATAGGATTCTTCCCCTTATAATTTCAGCCGTTAGAAAGGTAGGCTATTATTTACCGCATAAAGAAACGACATGCACTAATAGTTAAAGGAGAATTTTCAAGGCTGGGACTTCCTGATCTCGAATTTTCCTTTTAGTGGGGTCTAAATTAATGCCACTTAATTGTTAGGCCTGATAATAACCCGTACTATGATTCAACCATGGAAACTCAACTAAGTTGGGCGCCACCGGGCGACTAGATCTTTCACTCTTGACTAAAATAATTACTTGTTCATTTTGATTCATTTGACCGTACGTAGGGAGGAAGACTTGTGCAGGCTAGGTGTGGCAGCCTGGCGATGGCAGCCGCCTCGTATTATTATTTCAAGCTTCTAATTGACTAATTAATAAACGAAATAAAAGCTCCACGTGGTCCCGTGTCATTCGCTGCTATGCGTCATTAAGGAATTTCTGACGCCATTTTGTGGAGATTATCCAGACTGACGTATAATTAAGGTAGAAGTTGAAAAACAGGACTCAAAATTGAAAAATATAAACACGTCTTTTTGTGCCTGCTTAAGAGGCTGAGGAGACATTCCCTAAAATAAAGAATAAATTAGAAAAAATCATTTAATTTTGTAAGTTATGTGTAAATTTCATCTAAAAATATAAGGAATTTATTATTCCATGGTTTACATGTTAGTACATGATTTTGTATTTTGCTTCCTAATATAATTGATAATTTCTATTCATTTTAGCAACCAAGAAAAGAAGGTTTGATCATTCGACGAAGGAGATCTAGTTACACAAATTAATCTAAGAGGTTTTAACAATTAAATACCAAATTATATAATTATCAACCTGGATAATAATTAAATATTGTGAAAAAAAAACTCTTATTTAATTTTTTTGTATAAAAAATTTAGGTGAATTCGGCATTTATTTAAATTTTTTTGTTACAAAAAAGTCTAGGTAAGTTCGATAACGATCCCCCACTAAGTCTATAGCACCTACTTAATTTTTATTTCATTGTTTCAAGTTTTTTTTTTGTTACATACATATTTAGAAAGGAGTTAGGCTTACCAACAATCCAATGGTAGGGTGAAATCTCCTTTTTTTTTAGACGATTCTAATGTTGGACATAGTAAGCTGTCAATTATCCTCATACGTAAACATAAACACCTAAGAGTTATGATGTCTCCTCAAAAACCGCGACTAAAACTATAACTAAGTGATACTCCCAAAGAATTGAATATATTCTAAATAGTCGTATGTCTTATCCTTTTACCTTTACCAGTTGAACCTAGAGATGGTAGTTTTATTTTTTTTTTTTGGTTACAAAGATTATGGTTTCATTGCTACAAGTTAAATCGAGTCCAACCGTCCAGGCATATACATCTGGCTCAACCCAGGCATTAGCCCATGTTTTCAATCCTTGTAGGCTCGGCCCAACATATACAAATCCAGCAACTAGTGTTTTCTTTCTCTGTCCGTTTACTTTATACTTAAACCCCAACCAGTGATGATTTATGCGTACTAGGTTTTGAATTTCTGATTCATTTATTACAACTTGTTCTCCTGCCTTGTGGATATGAACAAGGCCCTTACTATTGAACATTGGCCAGTAGGTACATTCTTACAAGTCATGCATTTAACTTCTAGATGGTAATAGATGAACCCGAATCTCAAGGATAAAGACGTAAGTTTAATTTATATTATTTTTATGAAAATTTTATTGATAAATAATTTTATAAGTACTCTTTAAATTTTAGAGTTATACTTCAGCCTTGATAAAAAATTAGTGTCAAACACATCTAAATTTTTTTTTAATAAAAAAAAATCCTGTTTAAGCATTTCACGAGATGATATATAATGTATAAAAATATATTTAAATAAAAGTCTAATTAATTTTTATAATTAAAATATAAAAAATTAACTCTTAAATGTAGCACACATTCCTATATTGCGTCTAAAGTCAATAATGGCAACTGTTCTGTCAAATAATTCCAAGAAAGATTCTTTGCGCAAATTGAGACATCTCCTCATCTACATGTACGTGTGTGAATTCGTGTATTTGAAGAAGTGGCTTTAAAAAATAATTTTGAAGATCACTACTTTCTATGTCCTTCAAAGCAAGCCATAATTGTTCCATTCCCCGGGAACAAAGTTATCATCTTTTGCAGCAGTTATAAATTATAACACTTGTGTTTATTCATACTATATAAAATGACGGGTACGACTAACAGGTTCATTTTTTAATTACAAAGGTAAGTTAAAACTTGAAAACTTACCCCGCTTCCATACTTAAAGACACAACTAGAAAAGACCTTTCCTCAACGGAGCCTGACATTCAAGATGTGAGGATCACACATAATTAGCATGCTTTCATTCAGGTGGTGGGAAACTGGTCCTGGTCCTGTACGTTAGTGACTTATTGTTCCTTTTCATGTTTCACTTTTTCTCGTGGTCCGTTTCTTTTAGCTATGTTGGTTTTCACGCAGTTCTGACGAGTTTTATACCCTTAGTTTCTGTCTTGGGGTTGGCTTTGCTTCTTCGGCCAGTTTGCTAGTCTTGCTGCTTTGCTTCTCTAGGCAAATGAACCTGTTTTTCTGAAGATGGAAACACCTGAAAGCTAAGGGCCTACCAGTTACCACTTACACCTAACCCCTCCTCGTTTTGGCGTTTTCTATTTAATTTAACTTTATCAATTTATCATAACAAATGCTAATCAGTCCCATCGATGGGATAGATTAATTCATATAGTAAATATTGTGATAAAATTCATGTAATTTGATCTTATATTGACAAAAATATTATGATTACGTCTGAACGGCAGAGAATTTGGCATTTTGATTGTTATACACACACACACCATCGTCATGTGCATGATAGAATCGTATTCACATCACTTAAGAGAATGTGAAATTAAAACAAATAACTAACTGTAATATAATTCAAATGCAGCTCATGGGGTGGATCTATCAGTACAATGGGACACTAACATGATATGTAGTTTACATTTTTGAAAATTATTTTATGGTGAACCCACGAATTATAGGTTAATTAATTAATTAATTAATTAAAGCACTGGTATTTTTTTTAACTCTGCATGATGCTACTTAAATCTTGATTGGTTGATAACACCTCATAAATCCACTGCCATAGCGGATGAATCGGAATTCTTATCACTTCTCCTACAAGCTTCTATTCTCCCATATAGAGACACGTGTCCCATGACAGAGACCCCACCCTCCAGAAGATTAAGGCAACGGCCCAGATACGGCTGATGTTCAAAATCAAAATTTTCAAGGAAGGAGAATATTTTTTATAATAAATAAGTTCATAAAATTATACATTTCTTTCTTTGTCTCTAATCCCTCCCTTGATGGGACTACCAACTAATGACAAAAATATGGAAGGATAGGGTATGTTTGGTTAAAAAAAAAAAGGGTGATTTTGCACCAAAATTATTATTCGTCCAAAAACACCCCAACATTTAGGGTATACTTGATAGGTGAGAAATAAAAGTAAATTTTTTTACTTTTTATCCAGTAAAATAAAAGTTATATCTACCTCTACTTTTATTTTTAATATTTTAAACTTAGTTCTATAAAAAAAATTAAAAATTAAGATAATAGAAGTGAAAATGAAATATTTTAAACTATTTTATCCTAATTATAAAATTTCTGGATAACTTTAACCCTTCATAAGTTATAAAAAAAATATTTTATATCATTTTATCCTAAATTATAAAAATATATATATTAATTCTATACTCATTTCTATCATATAAATTTTTTAAAGCCTAATTTCACTACCACTCCTATAAATTTGTTCTCTGTCTTACCAAATATACACCAAATATACCGTTATAGAAGTGTCAAATTGATCATAGAATAATAGTTTCTGTCCTTTAAATTATAGTTTTCTAAAAATAATTTCTATCAGCTTTTTTTTATATTCTCAATATAAAACGATGATTTGTCTCTCTGAATTTTTATCTAACTTTTTTTATTTTATATATTTTTTAATAATTTATTTATCAAAAAATTATTATGATAATAACTATTTAAATATTTTTTTTTAAATTATTTTATAATCAATTTTATAATAAGCTAAACCAAACATGCCAATACACCGATAGTTCACGTAGTTCTACTTCAACGAACTTGATATACTTAGAAGAGACTGGAAACTGTGAGACAATCTTTCTGCATTAGTCAAAGGCAGAAGGGAGAAATGGACTTGTCAGATTTGAGAAGAGCTGTGGATGATGTTGAGCTCATCGACGCTCACGCTCACAACTTAGTTGAGCTTAACTCCAACTTCGCTTTCATCCATGCCTTCTCTGAAGCCTCCGGCGACGCCCTTTCTTTCGCACCCCACTCTATATCCTTCAAGGTACTTCTTCCTCACTTCTTAGTTTGCTTGTAAGCTCATGATCTGGATCCCACTGGTTTAGCTTTCACATTGTCAAATCTGATAAGAAAAATCCTTATATGTCAACTTAGATTATTATTTGAGTGATTATACCCGTTGACTTATAGTTTCCAATTTACTGACTCATTCATCAATCCCCCTGTTCCATAAAACAATTCACTTCTGAGTCCGTTGTTATCATAGGAGAACCACGATCACTATGCTTAACAACTGAAATGGTCAATCTTGAACAATTTTTTATTCTACTTCTCTCTTGTGTGACTCGCTTAAGATGAAAACTTGAATCATCTGACGCCATGCCGCATCTGTGGTTTAATTCCCAGTTCCACCTTATAATCTATATATGCTAAAGTAAAGTGCTATTTGAATTCAATTTGCTCGAGAATTTTCAAATTATTTTGTTTGACATCTAATTTGTGATCAAATTTTGCAATGACAGAGAAGTTTAAGAGAAATTGCTGAACTCTATGGATCCCAATGTTCTTTGCAAAGCGTTGAAGAATATCGAAGAGTCTCTGGATTGCAATCCATCTGTTCTACATGCTTCAAAGCTGCCAAAATCTCTGCCATACTCATTGATGACGGGATGGAATTGGATAAAAAGCATGATTTAAGGTGGCATGAGAGTTTGACACCTCTTGTTGGTAGAATCTTAAGACTTGAACGGTTGGCCGAGAAAATTCTTGATGAAGTGAGAAGCTTAGAGATTTTCACTTTTGATCTGAAATTGCATGATTTTTGGGCATCTTATATTTATTTTTAGGCACTATCTTGTTCTTTATTTGTGTCGCTAAGCCATACGTTTGACTAATGTTCTATTTAGTATTTACTTCATGGCATATTCTAACTCTTATGTTGCTTTAGGTGTTGTCAGATGAATCTCATTGGACATTGGATATGTTCACTAAAGCATTTGTCTCAAAGCTGAAATCATATCCTTTGCATATCAATTCATTTTCTTAACTGGTTTATAGTCGTGAAATTATTCACCGGTTTAACTGGACTCCTTAGCATTTTTGTTACTGTTGCTGGTGAGATCTTTGGATTGAAAAGCATTGCTGCATATCGTACTGGTCTTGAAATCAATACAAAAGTGACGAACATGGATGCAGAGGAGGGTCTCACTGAAGTGCTTCTTGGTAAGTAGAGTATGTAAGTTGGTTTCAATTTGATAATAAAGCTGGATATTCTTAGTAGTAATTCCTTATTTTCAGCCGGGAAGCCCGTCCGTATAACAAACAAGAACCTTATTGATTACATCTTCTTGCAAAGTTTGGAAGTTGCTCAGTCCTATGACTTGCCTATGCAGATACACACAGGGTAATGGATAATTCTTAAATTATCTGATGCTTCTACATGTGCTCTGATTGGTAGCTAAATGTTTTTGGGGGAATGGTTGATCTTTTAAAAACAGGTACCTTTTTGAGGTTTTCAAATAAGTACTTCTAAGTAAGTATAAATTGAGTTCATTAAAATTTCTTGTAAATAGCTATACTTTAGTTAATAAGGTTTCCTGAGCTGTCTTGCATTTGGCAGTGCGTCATTAATGCTGTGGAAATGCAGTAGTCCATGCCTTGTCCACTTCTAGGATTTACCAAAAATCTTAACGTCAAAGTTGCAGTTTCCTTTGCTATTTACTGCTTCTCTGTTAATATCATATTGAGCGTCCCATGCGACTCAAGTGGTATGGGATAACTGGTCCACTTATATATCTTATTAAGTGCCCCATGCTACTAATACAAAATTGAGATTAGGCATTCCAAACTACCTTTAGTCTCAATCAATATACCTTTCACTTTTACCTAATATACTATTTATTGATTTTTGTTTGAAGCTTTGGGGATACAGATTTGGATATGCGACTATCCAATCCTCTTCATCTCCGTGCAGTTCTTGAGGACAAGAGATTTTCAAAGTGTCGTATAGTTCTTTTACATGCATCCTATCCATTCTCAAGGGAAGCATCATATCTAGCCTCTGTTTACTCCCAGGTAAATGTTAGATGACTCAGTAAATTATATTAGTACATGCCTAATTTGTATAACAGGTTCCATGGCCTTGATGATAATGTACATTTTTTTCCTTCAGGTGTACCTCGATTTTGGGTTGGCAATTCCAAAGCTTAGTGTTTATGGAATGATATCTTCAGTTAAAGAACTATTAGAGCTGGCTCCAATAAATAAGGTGACAATATACACATTCCAAAAAATAAGATGAGAGGACTGTGCACTGATATAGAAAATAAGTATTACCATGCACTGGTAGGAAACAAATTGCAGGTGCAGCATATGGAACTTATATTATAAGTTTATACTTCATAAACTATAGTTTTTAGCCTCAATTGTTATAACTCTTAACGTTTATGTTAATTTGTCTGAGTAAGGAAATCAGAAAGCAATGCTTTGTTTCTTTGCTTCCCGTGTTCTTCACCCTCTTTTCAATTTGTAAAAACTTCTTCACTATCTAAAAGTGAAACTTCAGCTGTTTTTTGTTCTGGCTATGTTATTACACACACCACACTGGCACAAACATGGTAATACGGCATGTGGAGTAGGTCTGTGCTGGTGAATTTAATGTATTGCATGAATAATTTGCAGGTGATGTTCAGTACTGATGGCTATGCATTTCCTGAAACATTCTACTTAGGTTGGTTAGCATCATTAGCATTTATTCTTTATGTACACATTTACTAAAACAATTGTGGTTTCTGTTTTAACCACTTCTCTTCTTTTGTTCTGTCTACCATTGTTCTGAATTGTCTCATATAACCTACAATCTTGGCCCTAGAAGATTCTACCTCCGCCCTGCCACAGTACTTGAGTGCAAAACACAATTGATTGAAATAAAATAAAAAATTTAATTTTACAGGTGCAAAGAAGTCTCGTGAAGTTGTTTTCTCTGTTTTACGTGATGCATGCATTGATGGTGATCTCTCAGTTCCTGAGGCTGTAGAAGCTGCTAAAGACATCTTTGCACGAAATGCAATCCACTTTTACAAGATTGAATCAGCCACTGGTACTACGACTTCGCACAACAACTTGATCCGAAAGTCGAGTATTGCCGTAGAGGCTGATTTGTCACTTGTTCGTCTCATGTGGATCGATATTTCCGGACAGCATAGATGCCGTGTGAGTTTAAGTCAAGCCAATTTCTGTCTTTTTCTTGTTCCTGTTCTACATGAGAACCTTTCATTTAAGAACTTGAGGAGAGAATTGCAGAAGAATGCTGTTGAATTAGAAAGGTTACAATTGTAATATGAGAAAGCAATTCATGTTATGTTAACAATTGGAAAAAAATTGATAAGGAAATTCAGTTGTCCGTGGTCCTCATAACTAGGCTGCTGTTCGTATCACTTGATTTTGTTCACATCAGAATGAGCATCTGTTATAGTACTTAGGAATTTTGTTTGCAGATCCGCAAAAGGTTAATTTTGACTCTGCTTGGAATTTTTATTATTCATGCTATTCATGAGATGCTGTGAATTTTTGTTTCAGGTTGTTCCAGGAAAGCGTTTCAATGATGTTGTTAAGGAGCGTGGGGTTGGTATGGCAAGGGCTTGTATAGCAATGCCTTCTTATCTAGATACAACAGTAGAAGGGTCTGGTTTGAATGCAGTCGGTGAAGTAACCCTAATGCCTGATTTGTCTACAAGAAGCAGAATTCCTTGGTACTCCGTTTCTTTCTTGATGGGATTTTCTGATATTTTGTGTTGAGCATATATAATTGAATTATTAAACTGATGAAATCTCCTGTGACAGGAGCAAGCAAGAGGAAATGGTTTTATGTAATTTGCAAACTAAACCAGGTGAAGCATGGGAATATTGCCCAAGGGAGGCCTTAAGAAGAGTTTTAAAGATTCTGAAAGATGAATTTGACTTGGTATGGTTTAAATTAAAGCTTGTCTTTCTTGTGAGGTAGAGCCGTTAAAACAAGTTGAGTTCGATGAGCCGGCCCATTTAACTTGCAAATTTGGTGAGTTGAGTTGAGGCCTAACTTTAGAAATATTTTTGAGTCTACGAACCTAACTCATTTAACCCATAAGTTAATGAGCCGGTCTGTGAGTTCGGTAAGTTGACTCGTTTAACCCGCATGGTGAGTCAGGTTTTAATTTTCAACTCACTACATTAAGGTGAGTTAAATGAGTTAGCTCATTTAACTTGCAACCCCTGGAGACTCGTTTAACTCACTTAACTCATCGTACAGCTCTATTTGAGGTACACTGATATTTAATGTTTGGACCTATGTTTCCAGGCAGTGAATACAGGGTTTGAGAATGAATTTTATCTCTTGAAGAGTGTAACTAGGTACTAAAGTTAATACTCTTTTCTAATTAATGATTGAATTATATACCATGACAATTGATTAAATAGGTGAATTAAAAAAAAAAACTGTTCAGGGAAGGGAAAGAAGAATGGGTGCCGATTGACCCGACTCGTTACTCCTCCACATCAGCATTTGAAGCCACATCCCCCATATTTCAGGAAATCATTGCTGCTCTTCATTCCTTGGGTATTTTTGTGGAACAGGTAAAAAGGAATTTATAGCATCATTAATTATATATAATATAGATTTGATGAAAACCTTTTGTTGCATGAGTCTCATGGTGTTGCATTTCAATGTAAAGTTTCTGTAGCTTATGATTTGAAGTATGTATCTACATTATTTGTTGAAAAGGTATGGAGGGAAAAAAGAAGGAAATTTGAGCTTACCTTATCACATTTACAATGAACATCATCTCAATTGTTGACTAAACTGTAATGAAGTTATTTTGCATGCATCTTGAATGAAGTTCAGGTTTTCATTCTGCAATTTCCTCTCCCGAGGTTGTTATTAGTGGCCCTTGATCTTCTAATTCTTTTCTTTCTTTCTATCTATGTATTTAAGGTACATGCAGAAGCCGGAAAAGGTCAATTTGAATTGATTCAGAGCTATACGGCCTGTACTGAGGCTGCTGATGAGTTAATCTACACTCGTGAGGTTATTAAGGCAATTGCAAGAAAGCATGGGTTGCTGGCAACTTTTATGCCAAAGTAAGTGGAAATTCTATATGACTTTAACTATATGAACTCTCTCTTTGGTTGCTTCAAGTGAATGCTCGGAAATATATATTTTGCGTGTGTATAACAATGTTGTCGTGTAATATTGAAGGTGCTTTTTGGATGACATTGGCTCCGGAGCTCATGGGCATCTTAGCCTGTCACAGAATGGTCAAAACGTATTTATGGCATCGGATGCATCGTCTAAATATGGAATATCGGCTACAGGAAAAGAATTCATGGCAGGAGTTCTGCATCATCTTTCTTCAATTTGGGCATTTATAGCAGCTCATCCTAACAGGTTGCTCTTCCTAATAGTACTCCATGCATCCTCTAAATATGGGGACTTGAACCTGTGAACTTTCAGATTCCATGATAAAGCTTATAATGATATATTTAATTATGTGTATTAATCATAGAAAGTTGGCCCCTTTCTCTATCCTTCTTTAGTACTTCATGTTTTCACCCTAGTTCTGTTTTTTGTGGTACTTGTTCCTTGTAGTTACCAACGTCTACAACCGAATACGTGGAGCGGTGCATTCAAGTGCTGGGGAAATGAAAATAAAGAAGCGCCACTAAGAGCTGCGTCTCCGCCTGGAATTCCTGATGGTCTTGTCAGTAACTTTGAGATTAAATCATTTGACGCTACCGCGAATCCACATCTGGGCTTAGCCGCCATTGTTGCTGCTGGAATTGATGGCCTTCGTAGGCATCTCTCTCTTCCTGAACCTGTTGGTAAGATTCTGGATTTGTTGCCAACGAATATTCTTTTTCTCTTGTTATTTTGCTGGATTACCTTATGATTAGGACCCTTATAATCTTCAAATTCCAAATATGCACATAAGGTTTTCCCCCCCAATCCTTTGCATGAAACAGATACAGATCCAGCGAACTATCCAGAAAAACTGGAGAGGTTGCCGAGTACACTTTCTGAATCTCTGGAGGCTCTTGATAAAGATGATGGCATCTTTAAAGAATTAATTGGTGAAAAGTTGCTGATTGCAATAAAGGCGCTTCGAAAGGTATGTACAAGGGGGTTTACATAATGCTTCTTAATTACTATTACCAATCCTCATGTTATGAATTAAAAAAATTAATTAAATTAGTTATTTATAATAAATATATATTAATTTTACTAAAATATCTTTTTAATTATGTATATTTGAACTACCTTTAAATAGAAATTCCCTTAATATATTTAATCATATATGGATACTATGAGAAAAAAATTATAATTTTGGGAGACAAATTAGATTGGGGTATTATATTTAAGATTAAAGTAAACTGGCCATTTAACTCTTATATTTAAAATCGGAGGGAGTATCATGTCCTCGATAGAATCTCCTATGGAGAATTTAGAAAAAAAATTATAAAATTTAGAGATAAAATAGATTAAAATTTTATGTTTAAGATAAAAGATAATAGCAATAATTGAGGTTTTATTCCTCTAAATGACATTTGGCCGCCATATAAATGGCATCAACATTCCACAAGCAAATAGAATACGGGTGATTTGATTTTTCATGTGCAGGCTGAAATTAATTATTTCTCAGAGCACGAGGAATCATACAAGAATCTCATACACATCTATTGAATCAAGCAGATGCTGATGGTCTAGTATTAGCTCTCGTGATTTCTTCACGTTGAATAAAGTACGGTCCAAAACCGAGATAGTAATCTTTGCTTTCGTTCTTTGTCTTGTATTTAACAAGAGTTTTCCGTTAATGCGGATTTGTGGACTGTACTTATTGGGTAAGTGAGCCACTTAATAATAGATCATCTTTTACCTAATAAAGCTATGCTATGCTCAAATTTCTAAGTATGTTATTTTCACATCTTCCAAATAAAAAGTACTCCTTCTCTCCGGTTATTAATATAAAATATATTTAACTAATTTAATTAGATTAATAAAATTATTTATATTAGTTAATAGAGTATATATTTTTTAAAATATTTTAACTAATTTTTTTAATTCCCTCTTTCTTTCTATTATTTGATTATTATTGAGAGAATATTAATAAAAATAATTTAAAAAAAAATAATAAATATAGTAAAAAGTCTTATATTTAGGATCAATATCCTCAATTAGATTCTCGGATTGGAGGAGTATTAATTAAGAAACTTGATTCATAGGATCTTATAGATTATCTCAATTTTGAATCGGATTTCTATATTTTATTTTGTTTGAATTTTGCTTTAATTGTCAAATTTGTTAATTTTAATTTATAGACGTTGTGAAATTTTATTTATAAAAGTACATGGGCATTAAAACAGAAACGGTATTAAATGAAACGAAGCAAATTTTATGAAATATAAGTAATTTTATAAATTAAAATTAATAGTGTTAAAACGATTTTTGTACTGAAGAATCTATTGAATATTTATAATGGATCAAATTATAAAGCTTCAATTTAAATAAAATAAGTTAGAGTTTTGATTCAAAATTGAAATAAACCATAAGTGGAATAATTTTCCCTTAGAAATTTGTGAATAATAATAATAATATAGTTTTTAACATTTTTTATAAAGGGTGGCATTATTTATGATTTATCAATCGCATTTCATAATGATCATAGAGCTTCGCCAATAAAATGTAAATAAGGTTGGTCATTATGTGTCATGAAAACTTTTTTTTGGAACATCTTATTTATAAGCTTTTTTTCGATTCTCTTATATGTAAACCTCTTGAAGGAGGATTTTCCCCAAATAAATATTGAACTATTATAGGTTCAGCTGGTGAAAGGGTGAGACATGTGACTATTTGAAGCGTGTTCGATCCTTAAAAAATATCATTTTATTGTGGTTCTAGTAGCGACGCTTGGGGATGCATCATAACTCTTAGGTGCTTAAGTTTACGCTTGAGGATAATAGACAGTTCACCTTACCCGACATTAGTATCGCTTAGAAAAAAGAAAGATTTCGCCTTACCTTAGAACGTACGTGAGCTCAACCCTTTTTCAAAAAATTATTGAACTATTGATAGTTATCTCTAAGCGAGAAGTTGGGGAATATAAATTATAATTATCACCTGTTTAAAGTGAAAATTTCTATCACATATGAAGATATTAATTACGTAAAAATAATTAGTTTTAATCATTTAACTATTACAATAACAACGTCATAAGAAAGTTACTCAGCACAATAATAGAAATAAAACGTTAGATGACAATTCCATGAATAGTAAGGTTGGTTAATAGAAGAGAGCGAGTGGCTGTTGTGATTTTGGTAAAGGAGGGGCAAAGAGAAAAAAGCTGGAACAGTGAGAACGGCACACTAAATTCACCAACCCAAATAACCAACGTACGTACCTAAATTTGCGTTCCCATGCACGTATATTATTGTTCACACCGTGCATGTTTTTGTACGCAGAAAAAAAAAATCTGGAAGCACCAAAAAGTTACGAACGAGAGAGAGATTCCTCAAAGTAAAACGAAGATCCTACCCTAAAAGGCACTGCCAATATCGTCTCTCTATCAATCTATAACGTTACGATATGGCATTGCCTTTGCGATCCCTCTTCGCCTCATCTCTGTTCCTTTCTCTTCTTCTTCCTCATCACGTTCATGCAGGCGTTCTTTCCCAGCCACGTTTTAAGCCCAGCCCTTGGAAACAAGCTCATGCCACTTTCTATGAAGGAGGCTCTTCAACATATGGTATATTTTTTTAACCTCGCCAATTATTAGCAACTTTAAAATTTGGTACAAATAGTTTTCTTACTATTAATTAATTCATTATTTTATGAATTAAAGTGTAATTCGTGGGTAACATTTAATCTCTCTAAACTTTCTTCTTTTATGGGTATAACCCTATAAATTTTACATGTACGTATTATTTTCCATTAGCAAAATAACCCTTTGTTACCATGGCCAGAAAGTCATACTTCATTCTAATATATTAATGTACCGAGAACAACATGGCAGGAGGAGCATGTGGGTACGAGGATGTAGTGAAAGCAGGATACGGACTTGAAACAGCAGCATTGAGCCAAGTTCTGTACAAGGAAGGAGCAACATGTGGTGCATGCTACGAAATCCAATGTGTGAACTCACCATGGTGTAAACACATAAAACCTTCCATTTTCGTGACTGCCACCGATTATTGCCCTCCCAATTTCAACCTCCCCAGTGACAATGGAGGATGGTGCAACCCTCCACGCGAGCACTTCGACTTAGCTAAGCCTTCTTACCTTGACATTGCCGAGTACCAAGGTGGCATTGTCCCCATCAACTACCGCAGGTTGTCGCTCGCTCGCTTCTTCTATGCATTATGCATATTATTCCTTTTCGTTGCTTTACATAATTAGGCGAATTGAGATGGAAAATGAATTGAAATAATGCAGGGTGGCATGCAAGAGGCAAGGAGGCATTAGGTTCACCATAACAGGTAATCCATACTTCTATCTGGTGTCAGTGTGGAATGTGGGAGGAGCAGGGGATGTGGTGGGCGTGGAAGTGAAGGGAAGTAAGAAGGTGAAATGGACAGTTCTGAAGAGGAATTGGGGTCAGAAGTGGGACACCAATGCTGTGTTAGTGGGAGAGTCCTTGACGTTCCGTGTTAGAACAAGTGATGGAAGGGCCTCCACTTCGTGGCACGTCACTCCTGAGAATTGGCAGTTTGGGATTACCTACGAAGGCAAGAACTTCAAGTGAATTACTTCTCTCAAGTCTCAACCATGTGACTCGGTTTCTATATAATTGTTTTATTTTCAAGCATGTTGGATCAAATTAGAGCACTTGAGAATTACTCCCTTACTAATATTGATGAGCTTCCCTAGCCAGGTAGGGTAAGAACTTGTAAGTTGTACCGATTAGATCAATGTCAAAAGCAAATTTGTGTTCTTTCTTTCCCACTTTAATGCTTTATCCATTTATTACTTTTGCTTAATGACAGAATTTAATTAACTTGTTTACACATTTGAAAGGAAATTTCGAGGGATAAGGACCGTAGTCAATAGGTCAGGAGGTTAAACATATATGCAGAGACAAAATCTTAACCATTGGGATTTTAGGGATAAATGACCATTCTATGCATAAGGAACAACATGCAATATGAACTCGGGTCTTCCAAAGTTCAATTAGCTTATGGATGGTCCAGAATCTTTGAAATTTTCCTATGAAACCCTGGCTAATTTACCCACCAACCTTGGGATAATCATGTTCAGAGTACAATGAAATTAAAATTAGAATTCCTGATAATTTTTTTTCTTTACAGAGACGACAAAATTTTACCATAACACCCGTTTTTTTTTTTTTGTGTGTGGGACACCCAACCCAATACTTCTCTTCGTACTCATGTCAACTTGTCAACATGATGGACCAAGATTACAAAAATCCATCATCTGGTAATGTTAACAAAACGACCGACACCCCCTTCTACAAACAACAAAGAAATTCACGAGCCATACAGGGAAATCCATCCTCCTCACCACCTCCTCTTCTCGTCCAGGGCATATGATACGACACTTTGACTCTGAACCGTCATTGACGCCTACTCATCAGTCAGACGTTTAGCTTAGAGGTCGATTTCTCCTTAGCGCGATTATAATATTCCAATGATCATCACCATCAACGACTTCAATAAGTCCAGACCAACGAATCACTTTCATGTCGTCTTCTTTTTCTTCCGCCTCTCTTCTCCAGTATCATGCCTTTGCTCACGTTTTGATTGTTGAGCACGTATTTCTCGTAGTTTTGATTTCGCATCACGAAAGATGGCATCTGATCTTGAAGCCATCATTTGCTGAAACATCATTTTAAACTAAATTAGCTTCTTTTCAAAAATGGTGTGCAGAAGATTCGCAGATTATGAGACAAACCTGGAGATGATCCATGGCTGCAAGGTTAAAACCAAAGGTATCTTTACATCCCTGACACGTAAACAACACATGAAGTTGTCAATCCACGAAGAATGGCTAAATTATTCAGTTATTTCCACTGATGATCACAAGACAGTAACATGACGGAGTAGATCTTTTATACATCATTCAAGATCTCAAATAGCCAAAAATATTAATTCAAAGTAACAATAATGACAGCTTCAAATCTATCTCTTCCAACACTTCAAAAACTACAAATGTTTTTGCGTACGAAAAAGGGGCTGAATAGATACCTTGACTTTTTCGTAAAGAAAGTCATTGAGAGCAGTCAACACGTGTCTAGCAGCTGGGGTAGTAACCAGCTGATTATAATGTATCTGCAACAACAGAGTGCTAATCCTGCAAACGAGCTCAACCTGCAATGATAAAATCATAAGAAAAATGCTCGACTTTTAAAATTGTTTTGGGAATTGGGAGGGTTTTGAAGGAATTGATACATCAGCTTTATATTATCATTATTTCCCTCATTCATCATATTCACATGCCCGTCGTTAAATTAGCAAATGAGGGTGGGGGTGTTTGTAGAAATACCTTATCATAATATGATATCCAGTCCTTCAGGTATGATAGGAGGTTCAAAGCATCTGAAAATGGTAAAGCCTGCATAAGAAAATTCAACAAGTTAGACAGGAATAAAATAGAAGACAAAACTACAAAAATGTCAAGCATGACTTAACAATTTGTGGCGAGTGTACCAATCACCCATAAAGCTGGCCAAATTTCTTTATATTTTATACCTCTCAGGTAACTCATATAGAAGAAAGGTCAAACTCCTTAAATCCGAGACCCTTCATTAACACTGGGTTAACTGATGATTTATTGCTCTTACTAAAGTTGTTTGTTATTTAGTTGTTAATTATTCGTAGATGAATGCAAGACTCCCCAAACTAAAAGGAACTGTGAGAATGATACTGGCTAGTCAAATAAATTATTTAAGAGAAATAAAAAATGTGCAGCTCCAAAATGTTTAAACTTTTTTTTTCTTTTGGGTATTGCAGAAGTCTTGCATATTTGGTTTCAAACTCCTTTAATTTTTGTATAACTGCTGATAACTATCTAGAATGATCAATACAGTACTTGGGCGAAATAAACAAATAAACGCAACTAACAAAACATACAGATTGATCAGTGCAAACACCAAAATTATTAAAGTTTTTTTTTTTGGTAATTTGAAACAATATAATCATCTTTTTTAAATCAAATCAGGTTTGCTCCAACCAACTGCAACGCCCAACATGTTTCATCAGATGAGAGAAGGAACCAAAAACCACAGACAACCACTTGACTACAACAATGAATGAAAGTGTACATCCCATTCATACCATCAACGTTTGCTCTAGATCATTGGAGTGAACATTTGAAAATGCACTTAGAACATAATAAGAAGGTGAAAACCCATTCATAACAGGATTTGCTTGAAATACAGCAACTTCACCGCTATTTTTCTCCGCCTGAAAAGCAGAACCATTGCAAACTGTAATTTAGAGGAACTTTGACTAAACTGCCGAATGATCAACTGAACTTTGTAATGACTCGACCCTGTTATGTACTGTAGAAATCACAGATACTGCATCAGAAAAGTCAGATGAACCTATTAACTAAATATTATTAACTAATAACTATATGATCATAAAATGAACCAGTATACAGTTTGATGTCACATATAACTAAATTTAAGTTAAACCAAATTAAGAGACCTCGATTAACTATCATTGAACTTGTCCATGTATCTGCGAAACATACTTTTGTGCAAATGCAAAATCCATCTTTGATCTGTTTAGATGCATTTAATTATGCATGCTTCCATACTTTATCAGCAAGCATCAATTTCGATGACAAGGGTTCTCCAAGAGGGAACACTCATCACTCGGCAAGTGTGCACCATACCTGATGTTCAGCAATACGCTTTCGTTCACTGTCAGCTATGTCTAGTTTCTCAATGATTAAGTCAGTTGCAGTAAGAGTTTCCTGGGTTTTCTTCCCAGCAACAGCCACAGCTCCCTCCTCTGGAATTTCTTCCTTGGGAACGTACCTGTTTTCAAATGCATTGTCTATATCAGCCTCAAACATCTCCTCCAACCTTTTCTCCTTTTCTTCCTGCAATTAAAATGGTTTATCTTATTGAGGTGAAACAAATTATACTAAAAAGATCAACATTGCATCAATCTTCCAATTATAATCAAGGCCATTTGTCCTGCATTAAACAATTGTAGCCCGAGCCCAAACAAATTGAGTATACCTCAATGAAAAACTGCTCTTCAGTGCGATCCCAGCGGCAGATAGAACGATCATGAGATCCAGTGACAACATAATCACCACGACTACTGACAGCAAGACACCAAATATCTGCATGATGTCCTTCAAGAGTTAACAGTTGCTCAAATTTATCAGCATCCCAGTACTTTACCAAGCGGTCTTTCCCAACACTAAACATGTAGTGTGTCCTGGGAACAAATTTCACTGCCGTAACACTACCATATAAATTGCATCAGAAACTTTCAAGTGAAATCTCAACCACAAAATAAATATAACTGACATAAAAGATTATGTAACACCTGTCAGCATGTGCAAAAATGGATTTATGACAGTCACCAAAATCTAAACCCCAAATCTTTATATTTTTATCTCCAGAGCCAGTCACTATCAGTTCTCCATCTGATGAGATATCCATACATAGAACAGGCAGCTTGTGGCCATATAAGGAAAGAAAGAATTTGAATGTGTCAACAAAATGAATCTGAAAAACACAAATCAATAAACTCATCAGGATGACTAAGAAATGCTTGACAATGCAATAGTGCCAATGCAAGAAATGTGAGACACACCAGATGTTCATACTTCATAGCCCATGCAGTCCTCAATACTCATCACTAGTGTGAACGCATGCAAGTATCCATGAGATACACAAGAAGGGTGACATCTTCATATGGTTCGTAGACACATTCCTAGATCTCTACCCCAGTAAATTTGCCTCTCCTCACCTTTAATAATTTTGGGACTTGATATGATGTTCTATGCCATATGCAAACTATCATTTTTCCCAAAGGGAGGTGTGGGAATATGTAAGATGTTACATGATTGAAATACCAACAGAAATAAGAATGACCATAGAGAAAGTGAAAATTAAGCATGATCGAACGATATATGCAAGCAAATTGGTATAAGGCTGAGCCATCTGACCTTTACAGAATTATCTAACAGGGCAACAGCAATATATTTAGCATCAGGGCTTATCGCAACCACAAGAATGTCATCATTCATTTTCAAAGTCCTCACATTTGACACACTAAGCTTCTTTCTAGCCTGAAAGTAAACAGAAAAAAATAAGGTGTTACTCATAAAATAAACATGGCAATTGATATAAAATACCTGAGATTATATGAAATGTCTAAATTTTGAACAATTTAGGGATATATAACACTTAACAAAAGCAGCAAAAACACTTGAAGGGCCCGGGTTTCGTTTCCACAAGAAACTGCTGTGTTTAATAACAAGCAAAAGAATTGAACACGTTGCTGTAAAAATAGCAAGGGCTTCTACTTATACTTTTAAGAGAGAACTACTAAACCACTTCTACAAAAGAAGTTTTAATTTTGTATTAAGATGTCATAAACAATTTAAATAAAAGAAAACAAATGCAAGATATGAGGAACGCACTTGACCAGGTTTTTGCTTTAATTGATACTCCCAAAACTTCACATCATGGTCTGCACTTCCTGTGACAAATCCATTCTCCTCTGGTAAGACAGCAATTGAGCTCACAGAGCCACCATGAGCTTCCACTTCTTCAAGACAAATGCCACTTCCTATGTCAATAATTTCCAAGCTTCCGCTTTTAGTCCCAACAAGTCCATAGTTGCTATGGGGAAGAATTATACCACATAGTCCAAACCCAGAATCAATGGTTCGTAAGCAAGAACCAGTACTTGGGTTCCAAATTTTTACTGCATTATGACTGGTTGACATCAAAAGAGTGTTGTCTGAGCTAAGCGCCAAACTTCTGACGTCTGAACGGTGCCCTTGAAGATCAATAGCTAGTGATTTTGTGGCTGGACCATTATCAATAGAGTAGAACTCCAGTAAATTATTATTCAAAGACACAGCCAAAGTTGCCAAAGAATTCTTAGGAGTAACTGGACAGAAAGAAATAGAGCATATCTTTTTGCTAGCTCTTATGGTATGAAGCAGCTTAAAAACATCTGGTATGGTAACAGTAGGGCTAATTGTTTCATTAGGTTGTTCAGATGTAACAGCATTATCTCCTGCTGCATTCTCATTTTGTCCATCATCAATTTCAGTAACCTGCAGTGAATTTTGGCCATGTTTCTTCTTTTTTCGGTGAAGCCTGCGTTTTGCTTTCCGATCTGCTTCAGAATCATCTAATACACGGTATATTTCTACAGTCTTTCCAGCAACTTGACAAGCTAACAAATTCCCCGACTTGTTGAATTGGACAGTTGCGACTCTATCCTTGTTTTGCCGCTGAATTTCACCAAAATATCTTAAAACTTCCCATTTATTTTGAATTGAAGAATCTCCGTTGCCAACAGTATTGTCTCCATTTATAGTCTGATCATTCACTGAGTCATGCTTAAGTGTGTAAAATCGAAGTTCCTTATCTGCAGAACCGGTGACCAAGTACCTTTCATCCGGATCAACGTTTATGGACCATATTTCACTATGATGACCACTAACGATTTGCATACAGTGCTGGGTATCAATATCCCACACTCTCAAGAACTTGTCTTTGGAGGAACTAACAAGCTTTTTCCCAGAATTCACGAAAACCACATCAGTTACCTAAAATGAAGAAAATAAACTTGTCAGAAAAAGAAAACCCATCATGACTTTAAGTGGTACAAACTACTCCCGCATCCCTATTAATAAGTCTCATGTTTCAGATTTTCAGAGTTTCAGGTGTAATTAATGTGTTTTTCCTAAAATGCCCTATAAAGAATTAAAATTACAATAGGATGCACATTCCGATAAGGCACTTAATTGAGGGCATATTTGGAAAGAAAAAAAAATAATTTTTATACGTCACTTAGGTTTTAGTGTTTTGTTGGCTCGCGTCTTCAGAAAAAAATAAGACATATTTAAGGAAGGGAGTATAAAACAGGTAAGCAGGTAACCAATAGTAGAAGGCAGAATGTCTGCATATACAAGTTTAAAGTTGCAGCAAACCTGATCCCGATGACCACGTAGGCGAAAGAGCCCTGTCTCACCAATCACATCCCATAAAATAACATCATTATCTTTGCTGCCAGACGCTAGCATGGATCCAGCCTTATTGTAACGAAGAGCAGTAACAGCTCCCTTATGTCCATTTAAGGTTGTCTCACATGTTTCCGCACCAGGATTCCAAATTCTTATGCTCCCATTTGCATAACCACTAGCTATCTGCAATCAAAACCATGCCATTTTCAGGTACTCGAATTCAAGCGTATTTTGGAATTCAACAGTATAAATAAGCCTTTATAGGGGGTTCTAGCACAAAATTTGTTTTGCTTCAATTAACCAAACTGAGAAATGACAGTCAGCAAAAAAATATCCATGTCTCTTCATTATCGAAAAAAGCCAAATACTTCCCAACTGACGACATTAGATAGCCATAGTAGCCCTCTTTTACGAGAATCCATCATTTCACGAAATGCACGTTCAATTTGAAAAATATCTGATTTACCATGGTTCAACATAGATCAAACACTTTCTAGAACAAACGACTAATTTGCTTCAATGCCGCACGCAGAGTACGCAAACATGGTGAGAAGACAGGAAGTGGGAAACACTGTTACCGTATAAGAGGTGGAAGAAGCGATTGAGGTGACAGCAAGAGAAGGACCACGTGAGGAAGGAGAAGGGGTAAGCTCTTTGGTGCAGATGCCCTGACGCACATGCCAGACGCCGACTTTTTCAAGGGCCGGAGCAAGGAGGTGCTTGCCGGAACTGTCATAAGAGATATTAGATTCAACAGACACAACGACCCCAAAGGATGCCGCCTGCTCATATCGCAGGTAGGCTTTCACCATGGCCGGGCTGGCGGAGTTCTCCCTGGTGCTCCGAGGTTTATGCCTCCGTGGAGGGAAACGCAGGGTTTATACCTTTTCCTTTTTTTTCTTTTTCCATTTTTCGGGTTAAACTTTCCATTCTATATTCCTCGCCGACCTTTTCACATGAGCCCAAGAACAACATATGTGAGCCAGCAATGGCCCAATAAGTTGGGCTATATGTGACCCATATGGTAAAGATATTTTAAAATTTTCATTTAAAAATAATGATTTCAATGACCGGCTCAAATTCTTGATTCCCCCAGACGCATCGTGAGATTGTGGATGACTCGTCGTGCGTGGATTGAATCGAGAGATGTACTGATTTTAGTTATAATATTTAGAGAGATATTTTAATTTTTAAATATTTAAGTTTAACTCTAAGGGTAATAAATGATTCGCTCTACACGATATTAGTATTATTTAGGAGGAAGAGAGATTTCGTCATTCTTTTAAATCATGAGTAAGTCTAATATTTTTTTTTTAACTTTTATAACAAAAAAAAGAGATTGCGGATGAATTTGCTAATATCTCTTAGAGAATTAATTTTTTTTCTATTATAAATAATAAATAGATATATTATCTGTAAATATCTTTTCGAATTTGTTTGTTATTGAGTTAATTTTAGTTAGAATCTAGTTCATTTAATTAGCTTATTTTTAATATTTATTAGATATTTTAGAAATCAAAGTATCCATATTTTTATTGGTAAATTAATTTTTAGAGATTATTTATAGATTTCATTTAATTATTTTAATGTAATTTCAGTTTATAAATAGGCTAATCATAGAATAAATAATATTATATCAGTTTTATTATTTTTAACTTTTGAAGATTCTGAGGAGCTAACTAATGTGGAGTAGTATCATATTCATATTTAAATAAAAGTTTTTCTTCTATCTTTTAGGAGGAGGAGGCGCAATGGTCCAGCCAATGGAGGCGGAGGGGCGCTTGGAGGATTTCCTACAGATGCACCAGGAGGTAATCCTTGGTGGGAGCCCAGGTGCTGCTGTGCCCATGGCTGTAGAAGGAGACCGGTCCCCTTCTGCAAACAAGAAAGAAATTCACAAGCCATAGACAATTTGGCTCTGAACCGTCATTGATGTCTCATCAGTCAGCCGTGTAGTTTGTAATAGATCATCATCATCATCAACAACTTCTATAAGTCCAAAGGAACGAATCACTTTCATGTCTTCCTCTTTTTCTTCTGCCTCGCTTCTCCAGTATCATGCCTTTGCTCACGTTTTGACTGTTGACCACGTATTTCTAGCAGTTTTGATTTCGCATCACGAAAGATGGCATCTGATCTTGAAGCCATCATTTGCTGAAACATCATTTTAAACTAAATTAGCTTCTTTTCAGAAATGGTGTGCAGAAGATTCGCAGATTATGAGACAAACCTGGAGATGATCCATGGCTGCCAGGTTAAAAACCAAAGGTATCTTTACATCCCTGACACGTAATCAACACTTGAAATTGTCAATTATTTCCACTGGAAATAATTTAAGAGTAAACAAATATTTTACTAAGAAAAGCTTGGAGCAGGTCTTAAATAAACACTAGTGCAATAGAAAAACTGGAAAAGAGTGGAGCAGTTAAATAGAGACTGATGATCACAGGACGGAGTAGATCTTTTAGACATCATTCAAAATAAGCATATCAAATACCTCCGTAAGATCTAATCTAAGAACTACTTCAAGAGTTCAGATAGCAAAAAACTTAATTCAATGTAACAAAAATTACAGCTTCAAATCTATCTTGTCCAACACTTCAAAAACTGCAAATGTTTTTGCGCACAAAAAAGGGGCTGAATAGATAGATACCTTGACTTTTTTTTTAAAGAATGTCATTGAGAACAGTCCACACGTGTCTAGCAGCTGGGGTAGTAATCAGCTGATTATAATGTATCTGCAACAACAGGGTGCTAATCCTGCAAACTAGCTCAACCTGCAATGATAAAACCATAAGAAAATACTCGACTTTTAAAATTGTTTTCAGAGGGTTTTGAAGGAGGAGAAGTTTCGAGACAGAAAGTATCAGTATAACAACGCATGCAGAAATATCTTATCATAAATATGATATCCAGTCCTTCAAGTATGATAGGAGGTTCAAAGCATCTGAAAATGGTAAAGCCTGCATAAGAAAATTCAACTAACTTAGACAAGAGTAGATGTTCACAATCTAAACCTAAAAGGAACTGTGAGAATGATAGAAGCTAGTCAAAGCAAGTTTGCTCCCACGAAATGCAATGCCAAACATGTTTCATAAATCAAATGAGAGCAGGAACCAAAAACAATATCCCAATCCACTTGACTACAACAATGAATGAATGTGTATATCCCATGCATACCAACAACGTTTGCTCTAGATCATTGGAGTGAACATCTGAAAATGCACTTAGAACATAATCAGAAGGTGAAAGCCCATTCATAACAGGATTTGCTTGAAATACAGCAACTTCATCCCTATTTTTCGCAGCCTGAAAAGCAGAATCATGGCAAACTGTAATTTAGAGGAACTTCGTCTAAACTTCCGAATGATCAACTGAACTTTGTAGTGACTCACAACCATGTTATGTACAGTAGAAATCACAGATCCTACATCAGAAAATCAGATGAACTCTATTAACTAAATATTACGCCCTTCGGTCTTAAATATAAGAGCTAGATAAGGAGTCTATTTTGGTCCTAAATATAATCTCTTTTGTCTCCCAAAATTATAATTTTCCCTCTAAAGTATCTGTATATGATTGCATATTCAAGAGTAGTTCAAATGCACATGATTAAAGAATTAGGGTACTTTAGGTAAACCAACACAATACTATTATAAATAACTAACTTAACTAATTTCTTTAATCTACCCAAATTAATTAAGTAGATCTTATATTAAGGACCAGACTCTAAGAGGGAACACTCATCACTCGGCAAGTGGGCACCATACCTGATGTTCAGCAATACGCTTTTGTTCACTTTCAGCAATGTCTAGTTGCTCAATAATTAAGTCAGTTGCAGTAAGGGTTTCCTGGGTTTTCCTCCCAGCTACAGCCACAGCTCCCTCCTCTGGAATTTCTTCCTTGGGCACATGTTTTCAAATGCATTGTCTATATCAGCCTCAAACATCTCATCCACCTTTTGTCCTTTTCTTCCTGCAATTAAAATGTTTCATCTTATTGAGGTGGAACAAATTACACTGAAGATCAACATTATATTGCATCTATCTTCCAATTATATCCAGCATTAAACAGATGTAGCCCAAGCACAAACAAATTGAGTATACCTCAATGATAAACTGCTCTTCAGTGCGATCCCAGCGGCGGATAGAACGATCATGAGATCCAGTGACAACAAAATCACCACGACTACTGACAGCAAGACACCAAATATCTGCATGATGTCCCTCAAGAGTTAGAAATTTATCAGCATCCCAGTACTTCAACACGTAGTGTGTCTTGGGAACAAATTTCACTGCCGTAACGCTGCCATATAAATTGCATCAGAAACTTTGAAGTGAAATATCAACCACAAAATAAATATAACTGACATGAAGATTATGAAACACCTGTCAGCATGCGCAAAAATGGATTTATGATGGTGACAAATATCTAAATCCCATATCTTTATATTTTTATCTGCAGAGCCAGTCACAACCACTTTTCCATCTAATGAGATATCCATACATAGAACAGGCAGCTTGTGGCCGTATAAGGAATTAAAGAAATTTAATCTGTCAAGGAAGTGAATCTAAAAAAAGAAATGAATAAACTCATCAGGATGACTAAGGAATGCTAGACAATGCAATAGTGCCTGTGCAAGAAATGTGAGAGACACCAGATGTTCAAACTTCATAGCCTGTTCAGTACTCAATAGGCATCACTAGTGTGAATGCATGCAAGTATCCATGAGATAGACAACGAGTGTAACATCTTCATATGGTTCATAGACACATTCCTCGATTTCTAACCCATTAAATTTGCCTTTCTTCACCTTCAATGATTTTGGGACTTGATATGAATTTCTATGCCATATGCACTCTATCATTTTTTCCCCTAGGGAGGTGTGGGAATATGTAAGATGTTACATGATTGTACGTACCAAAAGAAATGAGAATGACCGTAGAGAAAGTGAAAATTGAGCATAATCAAACGATATATGTAAGCAAATTGGGATAAGGCTGAGCCATCTGACCTGTACAGAATTATCTAACAGGGCAACAGCAATATATTTAGCATCAGGGCTTATCGCAACCAAAATAAGTCCTGATTCATTTTCAGAGTCCTCACATTTCACACACTAAGCTGCTTTCTAGCCTGAAAGTAAACAGAAAAAATAAGGTGTTACTCAAAATAAACATGGCAATTGATATAAAATACCTGAGATCATATGAAATGCCTAAATTTTGAAGAAGAAACTGCTGTGTTTAATAACAAGCATAAGAATTGAACACGTGGCTGTAAAAATAGCAAGGGCTTTTACTTTTAAAGACCCGATACTTTAAAACTTAAATAAAAAATAATAATGATATCAAATACCGGCCCAAACTCTTGACTAACCCGATAGAGCACATACATCATGGGATGGGGATTTGGATAAAGAGATATTACTTATTAATATCTTATATTTGTTTATCATTTAGTTAATATTGGTTAGGATTCAGTTCATTTAATTAGTTTTAGTTTATTCTAAAAATTTGATGACTGATTTTAGGAATCAAAATTGTATGAGAATTATCTTTATCAATCAGTCAATCATCAATAAATCAAATTTATATTTAAAATTTTATAATATCTAATTCAATTATAAATGAGCCGAGTATAACAATCATAGTTGGATGCTTCTATAATATATGTTAATGGGCATTAATATCCCAATTAATATCATAATTCTTTTTCAAATATTCATATCTTTACTATCATATTTTATTAATATACACAATATATATTATTGGGGCATTAACGTCCCAATTAATAATATCTTAATAACTTTTCTATTTATATTTCCAAAAATCTCGGATGCATTTTACAATTTGCAAAGAGGGAGAAATATTTTTAAAGGTGGGGAGAAATGAAATCTTTTGAGAATAGGAAGGCAAAACGTACAACAAAATATTTCTCAATAGAAACAAAAACCTTATAATAAACCTTAAATCTATGAAGTATTATCATTTCGATATTGCATTCTTCTATATGTACCTTTCTAGTTAATTTATAAAATTAGATTTTTATTTTATAATTTAATAAAAAACATATCTATTTTTCTCTCCGTATTACTACACCCCCGCTCCTTCCTCATTAATTCTTTCTATAGTGAAAAGAATAAATATACCCATACGGTGTGTGTTGGACGCATGGCATGAAAATTGATTTTTTTTTTTAATGAAAAGTGTTTTTTTTTTAATTTTAGAGACCCCGCCTCCTGAGTCCTGAGTGTAGGAATTTCCAGGTAGAGGATTTGCCAGAGTGCCAGGTTCCATAAATTTAGCATTCTTCCATCTATGACATCAAACCAAAGCCTCGTATCTCAAAAAGAACAAAAGAAACAAAGATAACGTCCTGAGAACTACAATACCCTCGCTTCTGAGTTTCATAAAATGACGTTTCTCTTCTTTAATTTCCCATTGATTTAAAAAATACGCATACACGTGCTCGCATCAATTTAGGGCACACCCAAACGCATGATTAATAAAAACTAGATACCACAACATCTTGATTTGAAAACGAAGTCAACAAAGTACACAGAAAATGAAGTGTATCTCTCATAAAGCCTAGACTCTAAGCTAAAAAACCTCTTGGAAACCGACCTCACGTTAGCCGTTAAAGCGGATAAAGACATCCCGTTTAAAATGATACGAGATCTTCCATCACATGCTAGGAGGTGGTGGAGGTGGACGAACACCCTGGCCTTGCATATGTTGGGCTAAATAATTTTGGGGAGGTGGCATTGATGGGGGCCTAGAACCCATGTTGAAACTGGCTGCTGAGCCGCTCGCAACAGGGGGTTGAGGTGGCATTCCCCCAGGAGGCGCAGGTGTAGGGCCATTTGACATAGGAGGAGGAGGAGGCAATGATCCAGGCATTGGAGGCGGAGGGGCTCTAGGAGGATTTCCAACAGCTGCACCAGGAGGTAGTCCATGTGGGGGAGGAGGTGGCGGTGGCAGAGCTTGAGGTGGCGGCGGTGCAGGCCTTGATGGGACACCAGGTGCTGCTGTGCCATTGGCTGTAGAGGGAGGCTGTGGTTTGTTTGCCTCTGGTGGCTTGGGTTTAAAATACAACTGCAACTGCAGACAGTACCATAGTCTTTTCCGTGTAAGATGATGTAAACCAAAAATCAACAGCTCAAGACCCTAAATAAAAAGAAAAAATGGGAAAAACAAAAGAACAAAAGAAAGAGGACAATTCCAATGAATTTTTGTAACTAAATTGCTGGAATAACTTCTTTCGCCGTTTTTGAATCATCAGTTTGCAGTTAGTACAGATGCATCAGGTCCATCAGGTTCCGTTGCCAATCATGTCATCCTCAACATTAGAAATGAAGTTTTCGAAAATTCACTTAAGATCTCTGTTTCATAATTCACTGGCTTGAAGTCTACAACCAATCAATACGTCCGGATTTCATAATTCATCAGCTATTGTTTACTTGTCAAATTGTTCTTTTTTCTTCGAGAAAAAAAGGGGGGAGATACGGGGTCGGGGTGCAGGTTAAGTTGTCCTTAATGAATGAAGCAGATATGTCATGAACTTATAAGGTATAAACTATAAACCAATACAGTGATGGCACTGACCGTGAACATTTTTGAGTCTGAGTCCCAATGTGAGAAAAACTTTGGTGTGGACTTATCAATCTCTGTGCTAGGAACCTAAAAATGCAGATTGATCAGACTCAAATCGTTGGAAATGCCAAAATTAACTTTAACTCGAATATAGAATAACAGGATTGACTTGCCTTAAAAGCAATTATTTCATACGGTTCAGCTGCAAACAAAAGATACTGATATCTTTTGTCGAAGGGTTGAACCCTCTATGAATGAACATGTGAGAAGAGAGAAAAATAGAAAGATTAGTCCACAGTTTTATTAACTGAAAAGAAAACTGTAACCTATATTTTTTTTCCAGAGGATAAAAGTGCAATTTTGAAGTCAATCATAATGAGTTTAAAAAAAAAAAGACAAGGATGGGTAAGCTTTTGAAGGCATTTAAGTCAATGAATTGAAAGACCACCTGCTCATAAGAAGACATGAATCTGTGCCTTGGCTTTGTGAGTTCTTCAATCTCAGGATATTCAATCTACATTGAATTCCAAATGAAAAGGGCGGGTTATCTATTAGGAAGTTGCGGTGAAGAAAAAGGGAAATATAAGACAAGAAGATAATACACTAGAAGACCTGGAAAAGAAGAGATCTCTGCTTTGTCTCTGGATCAAATTGCTTAGTCACTCGATACCCAGGCCGACCAATCTTGACTGCAACGTGCAAACACGTTGAATATCCATTACTAATTTTGTTGATTGAAAAGGTAAAGAAGTCAAATTTCTTAAATCAACCAAAAATATGAGCTTTCTTAAATCCTTCCGAGTTATATGTATAAAATCAACATCAAATTATAAGAACAAAAGATCAAAAGTTAATCCCAGCAATTGATAGCGATGGCAAATTTTCAACAGATTCAGGCATTTATACTCACCAAAGCAGATCATCATGGAATCATTTTATTTGTACTTAACAGATTCATCTGAATTATTTATGGTGATGATTTGGAAAATCAAAACTTTCCTAACTCAAATAAGTTTCAGATTCTTTCAGGCATTCGGGTGTATTTCAATGTGATTTCAGATCGATTAACGACCTAACAATGCAGGGAATCAAAGACAACCTAATTACAAACTTTGCCTGTTCTTAGGTTTAGCTAGTAATTGGAAAAAAATAAAAGACAATGCATCATCAGAGATAAGATAACCATACTGAAATACAAAGACGGAAAAACGAATGATAGGGATGCTTTGGAAATTAACAGCCTGCACCATGTCATAAATTCATAATTGTTCGCCTTTTTCCATGAGCACTTTCAGGTTAATTGAAATATTAAATATCATTGGAGTTTGGAAAAATGACAAGCTTGGAATTCTAAATAGATGGTTTTTGACCTGCCTCCCTGTCTCTCTCACAAGCATACAAGCAGCTTTTACGTATCTAGATTCTAGATGGTCCTAAAAGGGTTATGAAAGCTTCTAAAAACTTCATACAATATACAAGAGAAAAAATTAAAATTGAGATGGACACCCTAGAAAATTCCCAACTACCTTAAGAATGCACTTCGTCAAATAAGACACTTTTCACTAGTTTATAGAGAGCTCCAAGGCCCCTGCTTATCCTTTCCATGTCTTTTTGCATTTCTTATGAATCAGTTATTTACATAAACAACACCTAACTACAGGGGATTAAGGCTGCACTACTCAGAAAGTACGCAAAAGTTAACGAATCAAAACTGAATCCGCGAGAAGCATCTTTTACATATTTTCAGCCGTCGCTTCATTAGTGGAATGTTTTCTCCAAATTTGGCAGCAGAAACCAGAGCTAAGGGCTAGACTAATTATCAAACATAAAACTTCGGAAGTACATAAAACTACGTCATTGTTGATACAGAGTTTATTCGTCGATGTAAAATGAATTTCTACTCAAACAATTCGGCAAACTACAGAACGGTTCTGATATCGGAAAATATAACCACTCTCCATTGCCACACCACAAAGGCGGAAGCCTCGGTTAAACTTAAACCAAGAGCACTATAACAACTTGCAAACAGAACTAAGGCCACTTCTTGATACATTTCAAAGAAATAATTACCTGTCTTGCGAACCGAAACTTTACGCTTGTGGGGCTGAGGCTGAGCAGGTGCCTCTTTGGCCTCACGAGCTGCTCTCTTTGCCAGATTAGTCTGATGCCGCTTACCCTGAGTGTGGGCCAAGTAATTGCCCTCGTTGTTGTGTAAGGTGAGACAAAGCTTGCACTCATAGCTGCAACCACAGAATTGAGCAAACCCAGTGAATACCAGGGAACCCAGAGGCAAGGAAATCTATAAAGCGTAAATCTAAACAGAAAAAGAGTAAAAGATGAGACCTCCCCAAATGATTGCGCATGAAATAGGGGTCCTTAGCAAGATCAATAGTCTCGAGGGCAAGTCGGCGAAGACGCTCTCGACGGTCGATGGCTTCATTCTGAGCGGAGGCGGCTCCTCCACTCCCAGGCTTGGAACCCCATTCTCGATCCATTCTGCTTCTGCTCCGACGTCACGACTTGGAACCGAGACCACACGGGGATGGTGGCGGACCTAAGCGTGAAGAAGGATTAAGATGGAAAAAATAAATAAAATAAGGCCGGTTCCATTTTTGGGCGATTTCCGAGTGGGTTACTCCATCGACACAACCCGAAACTGTAAGCAGATTTTTATTTTGGTACACGTATGGCCCCAATCTTTGCATCGTTCTCAATATAATCTATTTTTTATAAGCATTAATATTTTTCTTCGAAATCTGTTTACTTTAATGTTTTGTAACTAGCAAAACAACCTTTTTAATCGCCTAAATAAACTTAAGAACATTGACTAATTTTTAATCAAAATTTTTAATTTTTAAAATTTATAAAGTTGTTAATAGGTACTTTTATAGGGATTAAACTTTAAAAGGAGTATTGGTATAGTAGGGGTGTATAGTAGGGGTGTGCGAGAAGAAGTATATGGAGCTGCTCAAAAAATATCCCGCTCAATCCGATAAAAACTAGGCTAATAAAAAATAAGTAATTTTAGATAGAGTTGAGTATCGAGTAGGATTATTGTCCCACTTATTTTGCCCTATCCGATTGATTACTATTTTTATATATCAAAATTTATAGATTACAGTATTTCATATAGAACGAATATGATGGCTACTAGTGACTAAAGGATAATTTTATAAATATGAGTAATCAAGTACGTAATTATATTTTTTAAAATTTATAACTAAATTAATTTTTTTTCTTTGTTTTTTTTAAACTTTCCTAACTATCATTTTTTTTTCAGATACTTCATCTTTATCAACTTTTGGGAGATTGATACAAAATTACAATTGCAAATTATTTAGATTGCAAGACTTTTTTTTATATGCGATGGATTTTAAAATTTTAATTACTATATTTTTGTTGTTTTTATTCTTAATGAATTATGAATATTATTTAACTCTTAAAGACATATAAATATGATATTATTTTAGAAGTTTAAAATTATAGATTTTTTCTCACAATATGAGTAGGGGACCACGACTTAAGTATATAAGTACGTCCATGTCCAACCTAGCCCTAAATAGTTAAAGTTTTTATCGGACAGAGCCGAGTATTAGACTGTAAAATATAGCTCATACTTTTTAAGGGTAGAGCATCAGATAGAGGACTACTCTACTCAGCCATATTTATACACACCCCTAATATAAAATACCTTATTAATGTGAAGAAATGGACCCAATATATTCCTGAAAAATATCCCATAAGTGGACATAGGTTGGTTAAGGTTGTCCCATGCAGGACTAAGAATTAATTATTCATATCCTATTTCTACAGAAAGAATGAGGAGGAGTCGGTAACATCTTAGTATTTGCAATTTTTAGGGCCCCATTTTATATAAAAATTAAAAAAAAAAGTATCGCAGAGAGCCCCAATCAAACATTTAGGTATCAAAATAATTCCAACTACGTATTTATAAAAGGAAAAAACACTATAACATCAGATAAAAATGAATACAATTATAAGAAAAATTATATAACAAATGATTAAAATGTTGAACAAAAAATGATAAGTTAATATTACTCACTTATCGTTGAAATTTTTTAATTATTATAATTTTTTTTATATTTTATGATAATTTTTCTTTTACAATGCATAGTTCAACTTTGCTTTTTTTATATATATTATTCACCCGTATCTAATGTTTTTTCCTTAGACCAACTTAGCTCTACGCCCTATGCCATCTCAACAAATTTCAAAATGCCATGAAAGTACATGGAGCGATATAAGCTATGAGCAAATTATCAAAACCATTATTCCCATCAAGTAATGAACATTGATGTCAAGGGGCGGGTGCTTTAATTTGCCTTTGTTTTGTTTCATTTTCTGATTTATGACCAAAAGTGACTAACCAAAATTGTATCAATAGTTCTGAATTGCATGATCTCTTCATTGTAACAATCCTAATTATTTTTAATTTCCATTCCTCGGGACAATGGCCACAAACCATTGATCATTGCATCTTTTCTTTATATAAAAAAAATTTAGATCATTTATATCTCCATAATTTATTAAAATTAAGATATATTTTTAAATTTAAAAAATATTTATAGAATTACTCATGGGAACTAACTACTTAATAATCGTTTTTTTAACTACACGCATAATTCTTTGATTCCGTCAGATCTAATATCGATGGAATGTACAGCGATCCGTATGCATATTGTACTTGACCCAGTATGAATGTAACATGCATATACAAATCATATGCGGTACGTTTGATAGATACGTTTGATGAGGTAGCATGGAAATTTTTTCGATAGACATAAAAGTTAAAATAAAATTATATTAAAAATAAATTTTAAAATTTTACTCAATAAAATAAAAATAAGTATAGAATTAATTTTTTTTAATTTAAGATAAAATAGTTTAAAATATTTTTTTATAACTTAGGAAAGATTAAAATTCTTTAGGAATTTTATAACTTGAGATAAAATAGTTTAAAATATTTTACTTCAACTTCTATCATTTTATTTATTAATTTTTCTGATAGAACTAACATGACTCAAAATATTAGAAATAAGAATCATTTCTATTATACTAAATAAAAAAATAAAAAAATTATTTATAGTTTCACTTCCCTTGTACCAAAACCAGAGTATGAAGATCCAATGGGGAAAACAACAAAACAGATAAAAATAAAACACAGAAGATATGATCCGAGGAACAAGAGTGCATTGGCAAAGCGAGGTTGGAGCTGTACTAATACGAGGCGCTGGGCCATAAATGATGTCCAACTCCGTAAACAAAATGATTGTTTGGTGACGTGATTGCTGCCGATTTAATTATTAAAGTGATACAAATCTTAAATTAGCTGGTTAATTATCATCTCATGTCACATTAACAGCAGGTCTGTGATCTGGCATTCTTTCAAGGGGGAAGGGGAAAGCGGGGGGGGGGGTTTGGAATCAGAATGTAATCAATCAGTTAAAGAGAGAATTAAGCAACAAAGATGAAGTGGGACGGAAAGGCGAGGGTAGAGGGAAAGTGGGGGCATATAGGGTTGAAACCTGACAGAGGGTGGAGCAAAGGAACGTGTTATGGACGGAGCAGATAAGGACCTCACCCTCAATGTTCAAACTTTATAATGCAGTTTGTGTTGCGTGTTGGACCCATTTCTGGTTCATTTCCTATATATTAAAAATATTTCATCTATCTGCACTCATATTTACCTAATCATACAGATGCATTAACTCAACCAAAATTTGGCCGAAAACAAAACAACCAATTTTTTTTTTAAAGCACCAGCTCCAGGTAGGTTCAATGAACAAAAATATGCTACGCTTGTAGTGTACGTAACTATCTATTTATTTCTTTTTGAAAAGATAAAGAGTAGAGTCAACGACGTTAAAAGCTTCGTAACATAAAACCTTTATATAAATATATTTCTTAAGAAAAGATAAATACTATGCTTTGTTTATTATCTTTTTAAATAATACTCTATTTTTTAATATATAATTTATTTAATTAATTTAATTTAAATAAAAAAATTAATTAAACTAGTTGATATAATATGTATTTTTTAAAATATTCTAATAATTTTTTTATTCTCTTTTAATTTAATTATTATTGAAGTAATGTAACATGGAATCAGTATTTTTTTATGCGATCCCCCTCCAGAAGATATTCCAGCCAGAGAGGATAGCCTGAGGAAGAAAACGACGTTAAGAAACAAGAACCAGGGATTCAGGAGAAAGGGCCGTCCGAAAAAGAGGGGGGAAAATAATAACGAAAGAAGCTTCACGAGATAAAGAAAGAATAAATACGTTGGTGTGTGGCAACTGATTGTTCCTCAACTCAACTCGGGCCAACATAGCCGTTTTCTTTAACCTCTCTCTCTCCTGGCATCGCCACATTCATAAATGACACCAAGATGCTAAGGTGATACCCCATCCTCCTTGCATTGCGTTGCATTTTAGAGAAACATTTCTCTCTAACCCTCTCTCCACTTATACGTTCCTTTCGGCTTCGCCGTACTTTTTAGAGAGAGAGAGACACGTTACCTTAGAAAAAGTTTTCGTCATCACGCTGAGGAGGAGAAAGAGAGAGAATGAGTTCGTCCTCAGGTCAGAGCAGTGGCCACGATCTCTCTTTCAAGATCTTGTTGATCGGCGATTCCGGCGTTGGAAAAAGTAGTCTCCTCGTCAGCTTCATTTCCAGCTCCGTTGAAGATCTTTCGCCCACCATTGGTATTTACTTTGTTTCATTCACCTCATTCTCTTTGATTCCCGAGAAATCCTCTTTACCCATACCAAGGAAGCATATTATTACTTTTCATTGGTGTTCCATCTAGCATCATGCTATGCTAGCATTGGATTTCTCACAGATTATTCCTGTCAACTAGATGATATCTGATGGTTGCTGATCTATGATTTTCAATCTACTATTGAACTGGCGCATTTTCAAATCGGTTTCATTTGCAGAGTTGCTGAACACTTGTGTGCGTTTAGGAAGCCGCTTTTTGCAATTCACTATTTCATCCGTAGAATTTCACTGATTTCATTTTATTTTTGCTACAATAACTCAAAGAATGGCTCGTAATATTGATTTTGCTTTAATATTCTGGCCATCTGACTTTTTTCCCCAATAAATTAACTATTCTTCCAGTACTCCATTACTCCGTATCCCATGGAATTGGCATACAGTGACGCTCTTGCTCTGATTTTGCTTTTATCATCAGATTGAGTTCTTGTATGATCTGATGTTTTAACTATCATTATATTTGCCTCGTTCTTCATCGTCTGTAGGTGTTGATTTCAAGATCAAGGTGTTCACAGTAGGTGGGAAGAGATTGAAACTGACAATTTGGGACACTGGTAAAGTATAGTCAATTCTTCTGCTCCAGATTCACAAATTTATACTTTATTTTTGCTCTGCATTTGAATTGGTGGCTAGTAACGAATCGGATGCAAACGGATAGACTGGAGTCTGTCCCTTTCTTCAGTTCATAGCATAGCCCGGGTCTTCTGATAAATCACTTTCTCATTAGCATACATGACTACATTAGCGGTATGTTGTCTCCGACTCTCGAAATGACATTTCATCTGTTGCAGCTGGGCAGGAAAGGTTCAGAACACTAACAAGTTCCTATTATAGGGGAGCTCAAGGAATTATTCTTGGTATGCTTGCTCTCCTACATCAAAGGCTTCTCTGCAATTTCGTTATGGAAAATTTGATTGTTGCAACTACTGTCGAACTCTGTCTTGACTCTTAGGCATTATAAAGGGTTATAAATTTATAATATTTGCTTTTTATAAATGCTGTTTTCTGCTTTTAATATTTGATGTCAAATGTGCTTTATCTTTCCCAGAAATATTCTCCAGGGTTGCTTTATCTTTTTAACAGCAACATTGTTAGATTTGTCGCTTTGCCTTTCATGTCCTGTCTAAGTTTATTTATGTGCTTGGAATCATTTCTATTTTCTTACTCAATGCTTTTTGTTGAGTGCTCCATCTGTTTTTCACTCAGTTTACGATGTCACAAGGAGAGATACCTTTACAAACTTATCAGAAGTATGGTCTAAAGAATTGGAACTCTATTCAACAAACCAGGATTGCATGAAAATGCTAGTTGGAAATAAAGTTGATAGAGTAAGTTTCTGCTCTAATCCTTTGCATATATATATATATACACAAACACATGCACATGAGACTAAACGGTGTACATAATTATGAAAGTTCTGTCTCTGATAATTTTGTTATAAAATGAGTCTTATGCAGTATTACAATACTCCTAATTTTCATGTTTATATTGAAAAATGTTATAACTGTTGAAGAATCTTTTGGAGGTATATAAATGTAATTCTTGGATATATTCCAGTACTGAGTGGCAAACTGGCAATTACCAAAGCAACTGTGCTGACATAAGTTAAAGTTTTCTTAAAACAAAAGCGCCTCACGTCTTAACGCAGGCCTGACATTTTTTTGGCAATAATCTATTTAAGTATATGCTTTTGTATAATTTCAAGTTCTTACGTAAGTTACTTTTTCTTAATGTGTTCTGTTCCTTAATTTCATTCATGGGTTCTCTCTGTTTAGGATTCTGAAAGGGCTGTTAGTAAGGAAGAGGGCTTAGCTCTTGCCAAAGAGTTAGGGAGTTTGTTTCTTGAATGCAGTGCTAAAACTCGAGAAAAGGTGGATCGATGCTTTGAAGAACTTGCTCTAAAGGTACTGTTTAGATGCCCTTGTGCTTTTTTCCTTTTTCTTTTTTGTGTTACCTAATACAACTAATGTTTGAACATACAAAACTTGTCGTGAGTTGTAAGTTAGAGACAATAGACGTAATATTTGAAACAAAAATAAACGGATGCATATTTGCATAATTTTGAATAATTGGCCATTTGTCATGAGAATTGACATGATTCTGTAGACTTTTTATACTGCATATCATTTTGTCTTTCCCTGTTCAAACATGTAAAGTTTTGGCAAATTTCGTAGATTATGGAAGTTCCTAGTCTTTTAGAAGAAGGATCAACCGTGAAAAGGAATATATTAAAGCAGAAACAGGAACCCCAAGCACAGCAACACAGTGATTGTTGCTTTTAGAATGCAGCATTGTGGACATATTGAGTCTTGACAAGCGCATCTTGGACATATGTTGTATATGTAAGCTTCTTCTTTAGTTTCTTATTGTTGCCGTTGTCTTTCAGTTGTTTTATTCTTGTACTACCGCAATATGGAAATTGGCACTCAAATCACACCTGTTAGCCCGTGTAAATTTGCTTGCTCTTTCGTTCTTTTTTTTTTTTTTCTAGCCTATATATTTTGTCCAGATCAGTAAATCCAGCGCAAATACGGTTGATCTCTCAGTTTCTATGTCACTCTCAATTTCAGTTTCTGTTGCTCTCATCTTTGTTCAAGAACAAAGAGCTGTGGTCCAAGCACCGACAGGAAAAATAAACTACGTGACACTTGCGCAATTTTGCCTTCAATAAGTCATACGAAATTACAAACTTTACAATCGAATAGGAATAATCCTAAGTTGACACTACTCATCTCGAAACTTAATCAGATGGTCCCCACAACATCAAATATGAGTACGTCAAATCAGTCTGCTAGACCGAGAAAAAGAATACTGTAATCAATTCAAAACTACAGTTCAGTCACACCAAATCAATCATTTAAATCGTTGAAAATTTACCTCCTCGTATTTTAGGAGAAATTCCAACGCTATAAACTACGAGCTTGCTTTGCATCCCATAGCTCATTTGTCGGGGATATAAAATATTCGAGGAAGTGCTTATACATTAGAGATATCATGTGCTGCAGCATGCTGATATCTGTGGCGAAGCTGTAGAAGCAGATGAGCCTTTGAACGGTTCAACTTTGCTGATTTTGATGGATTGAGTTTGAGGCTGCATTATAAAATAACGAGTCAAAAGTAGGAAAAACAATCGATAACTTTCCTAGGAAGATCAAGGAAACCAAGAAAATGTACCTCTGCTCTAGAATCACTCTCTGAAAGTCTCTGCTTTATGTCCCTTGCTATAGAAAAGAAGACCTGTTCCACGTTCAAGTTGGTCTTGGCACTCTGCTCAGAAATGTTTTATTAATACAAGTGCCGAGAAAGCAATGCCCGATAGCCAGAACTAGCGCTTAATGATTGATTACACGATAAATTAGTATACATTCTACTCACAGTCTCAAAAAATCTGATGCCATATTCATCAGCCAATGCCTTGCCTCTGGATGTTGGGACTACCTACAAGGACATTCATTATCACGTAAGTTACAATATAACAGAACCTAAGTCTAAAACAAGCTCCAATCAGTAAGAACCCTTTTGCTCTCATCCATGTCAGCTTTGTTTCCGACCAAAATTTTGTTAACGTTATCAGATGCATGCTGATCGATGTTCCTGATCCAGTTCCTGATGTCTACATTTACAATAATCAGAAAAAAATGCATCATACTTATTTAATCCCTTTCAGAAATTCCAGTCAACTAAACTTCAAGTAAAAGAAAGTGAGGTGGAGGTAGGGTAATACTGTTAAAGGATGATTCATCTGTTACATCGTAGACCAGCAATATTCCCATGGCACCCCTGTAATAAGCTATATGAGAAGGAATGAACAATATCAGCTAATTGACTATACGTATAGAAACAAATTGAAATAATTTAAACGATTTCGTTAGAAAAGGAAGAACCGGTCGTTATTGTTCTGAAACGTTCTTGACCAGCGGTGTCCCAGATTTGCATTTTAATGCGTTTCCCATCAACCTCCACTGTCCTAATCTTAAAGTCAATCCTGAAACAGGCACCGATGATTCAGGACTCTGTACAAAACCATGTGCATGTATTTGTGATTTTTCAGAAATCCTATGCCTCAAGTTTTGCATACGTACCCGATAGTGGTGATGAAACTAGTAGTGAAAGAATCATCTGTAAAACGCAACAGTAAGCAACTTTTTCCTACTCCTGCAATTCACTCAAACTTGTCATGTGACTTTTCAAAACAAATGGCCTCAAATATCCCCAACTGCTGAAAGCTAAATTGGAGAAGGAAACGAGCAAACTTGCATAGCTTTAGCTCAAAGCATAAGTGGTAGAAATAGCGAAGCTCAAGCAACAACAAATAATTATCATATACAGGGCCCTTATCATCATACTTAATTGATATCTAATTACAGTATTAAGAAAAAAAGTTGTTGACTAAGCATGCTCTGTGCTGTTATTTTTCACATCATTGGATTTGGACAAGAAGCGAATGAAACAGCGAAGTTCATGGGGATGGTCCTGTTGAGTCAAAGGACCACAAATAAACAGACAAGACACATTTCCAGATAACATTTGACATTTCTGAGGTGGTTCCATCTTGCTGGATTTTTTATCTAAATTTGTGCGGTAAGTCAATTAATTACGGAAAGAATTCCACAAAAGAGACACGAGCTCCATTGGGTTCTTGTATGAAACACAATAAAAGAGACCACAAAATAATGAAAACTCGCTTTTACCAAACAACTCATCTTAGGTTTTAAACCACCAAAGTGAAACAAATCATTACACAAGATTAAGACCAACAGCAGCCAACCCACAAGTTAACAAACGATTACTGGCTAAAACTTTTAAGCAAGAGTGAATAGCTAAACCCAAAAATTGAACAGAAGAAGGATAAACAAATTAGAATAAGGAGAGGAAGGGAGTGAGAGACAGAGACTTGCCGCTATCACCGATGAGAAGGAGCTTGATAAGGCAGTCGTAATCGGTGCGTGCTCTTGCTACTGCCATTATCAACGTCGTTTTAGAGTGAGGCAGAACTCTCACACAACTCTTGAGAGAGAGAGAGAAGATGAGAGTATAATACCAAGTTTACGTTATATTACAGCGACCAGAATCTGGTGCAGAAAAAAAACGAAAGGAAGAAAAGGGAGACAGAGCGTGACAGACTGTGTTGGGCAAACCTGGGATAAGGCTGAGAGGTCCCAATGGCCTTGTCCTTGTCCTCATTTCTACGATGCTTTCTATTGGTGCCTTCATGACAGCTGTTCGCCTTTTTTATTGTTTAATTTACATTTCTTAATCTTCTTCTTTCAAGGTATTATTGGGAGATCACAAATACTTATTTATAATCAGTTATGTTTTTTTATTCATAGGTCAATTATTATTTAATAGCGACTTCTTTATTTTTGGGTTCGCAATTATTGATGTGGTGATGGTACTTGAATTATGTGTGCCAATGATGCGGTTCAGGAGATTAATCCAACAAGGATTTGTTGTGATTCTGGGAGAAGAAATAACTCGTGCTCTCATGCAACATCTTTTCCTAAGATATCTGGGCGATTTTCGTCCCTCAAAAATAGCTGTCGTTTTAATGTTCCTATCTGTATTCAAGTTCTCAGAGCATTTAATTCTTGGGGCCCAAACGGCAATGTGGATGATTCACGGAATATGTTGTTAGTCCAAACAGGGCAATCGATAACTGGAGTTGGCGTCTGTATTGCCATCAACACCACCTACCTCTGCAGCTGCCATCAAAATTTGAAGAGGCAAGAGAATGGTAAGAATACGAAGATGATAAAAAATAGGGAGGAGGCCTGAGGAAGAGAGAAAAATGGGGTGGACCTGGAGATTGAAAAGGTAGAGAGAGAGAGAGAGGGGGGCTGGCAATGGGACAGTGACAGAATGGCATTCATTGTCCGACGTTGTCCCTACCGTACTTGGTGTCCAAATGCATTCATTTTTGTCGGATTTACTTTGTCAAGGAGCGGCTAACGCACAAGGGATATGCCAATTGACACGGACACACGCCACTTTGGGTTTCGCCCCAACAAACACGCCACCCTCCCTCGTCCTCCTACAACCTCACCTCCCCACACCAAATATCAGTTTGATTCCCCAGCCTAATGCAAGATCCTCCTTTAGACTTTAGAGGGCGTACTTGTTCTTTTAAATTTATATTTTAACCAATTCTTTTATATCCGATCTTGATTTCTTTACTAAATACTACTCCTATATTTCATTTCATTTAAATATTATTTATATTCTGTAAAAAATTATAAATTATAGATTTAACTTGTTTCAATTTTTCCCCAAATACATGCGGTGACGTTATATATATTATGAAAATTTTCTTGAAGCTGCATTATTGTCTATAGATTAATTAAATTTCAAAGAACTTCCATAACTATACTCATTATATTAATTATTTTTCCTTAAAAAATTGACACGATTTGCTGAATTTACAATGGCAATCTCAAAAAAAATTGCACCGTTTCTTCATCCTCCGGACAAGCACTTCGATTCTTCCATTCCCAGACTCAGAACATGGTTCTCCAGATAAAAGATTAGTTCTGTTTTTCATTTTTGTCTGGCAGGAGAGGAAGTCATGGAAAACTCGAGGATAGTTCATACTTGTGATGGTGATGGTGGTAATGGGAATTCCATTGCTAAATGAAGTCGGAGGATTCAAAGGTTAGACCAATCAGGTACTATACTAGATGACATCGAGGGAGAGAAATTAAAAGTCCTAAAATTTTTCAAGATTTTCAATGGTGCCAGCGAGGGGAGCTGGCTATTGAATTATTGAAATGGAACATAAGATTCAAATATTCTTATCTGATTGAATAAGCTAACCTGAAATATAAATTATAAGTTCAAGTATGTAAGTTTTCCTAATCTGACCTAAATACAATCAGCATAAAGGTAAAAAGGAACTGACGGGTTTTCTGATGTATCATTTTTTAATTTCCAGCACTAGTCAAACAACGAATTTTCAGATTTTGGGTAGCTTAACTAAGCGACATCAAAACTAGAATATCTGTCAATAAGAATTTAAAATTGTTCCACCAATCGCACTGCTAGTGAGATGGCGTGGAAGTAGCACCAGCGGCTTCCAGCAATCTCCTTGCGTCTGTGCCATGATCAGGTAATTCTGCTGGAGTCTGCCAAGCGAAAACTAATTTTCAGAATATGATGCAGAGCAGAAACGGAAATTTCTTATATTCCTTTAAACTTTACCTTTCCATATAAGTTTGTCTTTGTGGGAGATGCCCCATGAGACAGCAATAACCTAATGACGTCAACATGCTCGCCTCTAGCAGCATGATGGAGCGGCTGCAGAAACAATTACGATATAATGATGAAGAGCAAATCAGAAATCTATCCAATAAAATATTGCGGGTACGGTGAGGACTGAGATACATCTATTTTATCTAAACCCCTGAAAGTGAGAAATCTCCAGAGGGCCCAAAAAAGAAAATAATAATACACTTTTAAAATTGAATACTCTACCATCATAAATTGCTCACATCTCATTTTTGCACCCATCATATCTTTTCTATCCCTTTATAAATACAATATATGAACTCCTTATAAATGTAGAGGATCAAGACAACACAATTTTATAGTTGATTCAACTATACAGCAGATTGTTATAAGTTTAAATGCGAGATTTTTGGTAAAAATACTCACTGTATCACCCTCTGAATCAACTGATTCAAGCATCCTCCTTATATGCTCTGCATTATCAGCTCTGTTAAGTAGCAGTTGGAATATCTCAGCATACCCTGAAATGGTCCTTAAAGAAAAAACTATAAACAACAATACAGTGAAGTGAGCCAGATTAACACTTAAAAGATAAACTACATATTACCTCCTGCACAAGCATCATGCAATGGAATTGCACCGTCTTCATCCTTACACCGCATGTTCGCTCCTCTTTCCAGAAGTAGCTGCATTAATTGAAACATTTATCAGTTGTCCATTAAATTATTTGCAATAACATGTCAAACAAGGAATAAGCAAAGTTGACAAACCTGAACACACGATAAATGGCCATATAAGCAGGTCAGATGTAGAGCCGTATCCCCATCCTCCACAGGTTCATCAATACTTCCAGTCAAGTTATCTGCAATTATGCAGAATGAGTAAAGCACCAGCACAAAAATGATCCGACATTCTAATGAGAGAGCATTCAGATGTCCCACAAAATAAATCGATTGTAGCTATTGCAGACAGCATTAAAATCCTCCCTTTCCACCAAAATTATGCCAATCTCCAGATGCGAAACCTTTAGTGTACACTACTGGATTTATAAAAGATGTCGTAGAAACAAAATACAGTGTCTGCAATACTTAAATTTCTATTGACTGCATCAACCAACTAACTTATAAGCTCAAACTCTTTCTGCTCTAGAGGCATAATGAATTATCTAATTCTGAATTCTGATTTCAATCACTAAAGAAAAATAGCGTACCCTGCTAAATCAAATCTCCGTATTGCACAACTACTTTAAATGGAATTTGTTCTTTCTGTGAATGAGCATCTTGATGATGAGTAGAAAGAGGAGAGTCGAGAGAATAGGAAAATAAAGAGGTAGACTAAGAATTTTGAACTTTCATTAACAATTGTAGCCTATTCTCCATCATCTGTTCGACAAGAATAGTAAGTTAAAGTATTAACAGACTTAACTATTTCCATCTACTCGACTATGACCCCTAACAATATCCCCCCACCCCCTAAAAAGCTTAATCCTTAAGGGCAACCATCATTATTACCAAATTCAGGACACATTCTTTAAAAACTACAATATTAGACCCAAGTAGCATCCAATACAGTTGCATCTCCCGCTGTCATCCCATCTCATAGTTACTTGTTAATAATGTTCTTAGTTTAAATTATCTCACATCTTGAGCTATGTCTTCCTACAATCTAGCTGTAAAACAAGTGATCAATTAATCTTTAGACAACTTAACTATGAATGAAGGATCATCAAAAGCCTATTTAATGCATTATAAAACTTCCATTCTGCCTTAATTGCATGAATTCTTATATCAGGCCTTCATAGATAGGCCCAAAACATCTTCTCAGAGCTGTTGCATATGTCTCTCACGAAATCCTATCCTTCTTGATATACATTCTATGCCATTTGAAGCCTTCTCCATCTAAACGTAAACTAGCAATGGTTATCTTCACCTCTTTTGGTCTTTCATGGGAATTACATCTTTGTGTAATGAGAAGCTATCTAATACTCATGATTCACTTACCTCTAATGATCTCCTGAGCAATCTGAATAGCTAAATAGCTATCATATTTCAGCAGCAGCTAACATATTTCAAATTTCAACAAGTTAAACGAAACACGTGTTGATAAAACTAAAAAGGAATAATAAAAGTAAAAAGTGGAGACGGGAGAATTCGCAGACTTAAAAAAGCTGCCAAAAGCACCATCGAAATAGCTATAACTTAGTCAGTTATTGGAAAGCGGAACGTGAGGATTAGTTTGCACCTTGAACAGCAACAGAGATTAAAAGAGGTTGAAAATTCACTTTAAGAAATTGAAAACAACAGCTTAGAGAGGGTCAGAATTCAGCAGAAGAGATTAAGGCAAAAAGTGGGAACCTAGAGCGAGGCGGAGGTTATTGAGGTCACCAAACTGAGAGGCGGCGGCTAAGTCGCGGAGATGAGGACGCGTATCCGAATCATCAAGCTCCAAAAGGCCATTTTCTTCAAAGAGGGCGTTGCCATCTTCGAAGTTGTCGTCTTCGTCGTCGTTTAGACCATTGCGCCTCCCTGGAACCGCCATTCTACCCTGTCGCTCTTTTTGCCGCCTACGAGTTCCCAGCCCCACCAGGGATCCTCGGGGCCGCCTCCTATTTTTAATAAAACGGTACTTATTTTAGAAAATAAATTCTAAAAAAAATTAACTTAAATTTTAATTTAAAAAAATTAAAATAAATAATTATATTTATCAAAATTTTTAGACTAAATTATAATTTTAATAAGATCTTATAAATAATTTTTAAAATAATAAAAAAATTTATAAATTATATAATTATTATTTTATTCTTATTTTTTTATACTCTTATTTTTTCCTCTCCCTCCTCTCTCTCTTCTTCTGCTCATCTTTACGTCTGTGCTCCTCATCGTTATCATTGGGAGGGAAGAGGGCCATCGTCATTAGAGGAGAAAGCAGACATCATTGAGAGGGAGGAGGGTCATCGTCATCGTCATCGTCATCGACATGTCTTCTCCTCTATCTGTGCTTGTCATAGGTTCGTCGCATGTGTTGTTTTTACTCTTCGGGGCTCGTCTAGAATCGTTGCTAGTAGAGATCAAGGCTCTGCCTGTGCTCGCTAATCTTCATCCATAGAGAAAGAATTGGAGAAAGAAGAATTTTTCTTATCATTTTGCCAAGAAAAAAAATGTTCTTGTGTTTTTGCGTAATACTTAAATTTAATCTAACCATCTAGAATATTTATTATATTTTTGTTGGCATCACTTGATGATAATTAATTTAATGACTTCTTTATTTAAAGGTCAAATGATATTTTGTACTCCCAAAATTATATTCTATTACATTTTATTTCATTCTGATCTACGTGTAAACTAAGATAAATATTTATTTTATTATTTATTCAGTTCCTCCATTTTTACTTATTTTTATGTATCGGGATAATAAAAGAATTGCATCTCTTAAAAATAACTGCTGTTAAGGATGTTAATTTTTAAATATTGTATCAGGAAATAAATACGAGGGGGGTCGTTGTCCGTTAGAAGCATGAAACTGGAAGTTGGACACTCAAAAGGAGAACCAAATAGTGGCTGGGGAGCCTCAAAGAATAACTTTTAAACCTGGCGCAAGTAATTGTATCCATTTCTAATTGTTGGGAAAATATCATTCCATGGTCTGTAAGCAGCATCCGGAGTGTTTGCATCATCATATTGGTTTCATGTATTTCAACCGTGAAACGTAACGTAACAAATCCTGCCTCAGCCGAGTTGATAAGATTTTAAAGTTGGCCTCTAAGATCTTTTTCTTTGGTTTTGATCCAACCCAGCTCACTCAGGCTGATTAACTAAACTTGGATGGTTTAAACCATCAGCCTTTGTTACTATACATGTTGCTTAAATTGAAAACTATTACAAAATACGGAAAATATATATCAAACATACATTGGGCGAATTAATGACAGGCCGCCAGCTCCTCAAGCACAATCGTTGGTTGAAAGAGAAAATGAAAAAAGAATTGTAAATCAATAGTTATAAGAGGCACAGACCCAGCAAGTAAACTTCATTGTCGATTCTGTGCTATCAATGGGAATCAAATCAAGCATTAAAGAATGGAAAGAACCAACAACTGTATACAAAGTTGATCAGTGAAAAAGAATGATAATAAGGTATATAATAACAATAACTGATTCCTGTCTTGGAGAGGTTAATTAACTAAATGAAGTTCAATAATGGCAATCCACCAAAGAAGATGCGGAGAAAACAAGAACATTTTCTTGAGACTGAAACGGCAACTTGGATTCTCTGTGATCATCTTCTGGCGCGGGAAGATTCAAATCCAACTTGAAAACATTCTTGGGCTTGTTGTTATTGGCTTGCTGCTGGAGTTCAGAATCATGATTCGTCGTGCACGTCGCAGAATTGTTCACCAATGTTCTGTGGCGCCTCATATGACCCCCCAAAGCTTGCCCAGAGGTGAACTCAGCCCCACATATAGAACACTCGTGAACTTTCGACTTGTTACTGTTACTATTGCTGCTATACGAAGACTTATTTGAAATCTGCAACGAGAGGACGAAGCTTGGGCCCGTCGGATCACACGGATCGCGAGCCTCTTCGTTGGCAAATGCAACAGATTGCAGCTTTTCTTCAGAATTGTTTGGCTTTGGTTTCTTGTGGCTGGCTCTGTGTCCACCAAGAGCCTGGAACGAAGGGAAGCATCGATCACAGGTCTTGCACTGATAAACGTATAGCCCAGAGGAAGCCTTATCGTTGTTGTTGTGAGAAGAGGGCTCTTTACGGGCATGGCCTTGAGCCAGAAGGATCAAACAGTTAGCCATGTCTTCTTCTTCGGTGGTCACCCTCAATTGATGATCAGTCGAGGTTGTAGCCATATCTACTGATGATAACCCGCCGGAATTGTCGTCGGTGCTGGTTCTGCCGGCGCTAGAAGAAGAAGAAGCCATGGATAGCCTGAGTGGAGAGGGTAGCCTGGAACGCTTGGTGCGCTTGCCCTTCATGACTTGGGTTTCATGATCCTTATTCCACACCACAAGTTCCTGGCCTGTGACCTCCATAATTAAGGTTCTTCTTTCCTTCTTCTTCTGGTGTCAAGTGTGGATGATGATGGAAGGAGCAAAGGATAAGAGTGGGAGTTAATAAGTGAAGGATATAGATATATATTAATGGGTGGCGTGAACAGTATTCGCGTGTTTTGGCGTTGCCAGAGTTGCGTTTCCAACCTTGGAAGTTATATATAAGGAACATGATACATGAGAGAGAGAGAGAGAGATGCAATGTTAAGTATGATGAGGGGAGGAAAGGAGTAAGATTCGGTTGGCTTTGAAGCAAACCCATTACTTTTTCCCAACGATTCCTTTCACGGAGGATTGGTTTGCAAGCCTGGAACCACAGAAATTTGCAACTTTCACCCTCCTCCTCATATATGCTTTTTTCTATCTCCTTTTGTTTGCTTCTCTTCCTTGTCTTCCTCTTCATTCTCTTTAAAAAAACAGAGTCAATTATTAATTAACAACCTCAGAAGTGTTGAGATTTGAAGTTGGAGAGATCCTTGTGACTTGTGATGGGAGATTGTATCGCATTAATTAAGATATTATTAATATTAATTGTTTCCATGAGTTGAAGATGGGGGTATAATTTATAGATGGAGTAGACTTGTAGGCACACTTAATCAGGGAGTTCATGTGCGGTTGACCCAACCACCTGTGATCGCCCTCAGTGGACAACATATACAACCCAATAATCACGCTATAATTATTGGATTATTATGATCTTTATCAAGATCTCATACCCAATCATTAGGTGTCGGTAAATGCACTGCATACAATTTTCCCCGTATTGATTCATGGGAATCTGAACCGGATCGATCTGTGCTCATCAGGGCTTTCACACTCAGAATAATGGAACTTTTCTTTTTTCTACTAGAATTAATGGTCAGTCAAATTGTTATTCATAAAACAAGAGTAAATTAATAGCACGTGAAACACCTTGTTTCGTATTAGGGTTGAGGTGGGAAGGAATTAATGAATAAATGGATGGTGGAGGAGTGAGGTACGTAGCGGGTTTGGTGGTGTAAGGTATAGAGCATATATGGGAAGAGAAGATTAGAGGGGAAGAGAGATTCTTAGCGTAAGGAACTGTAAGTTAGGGGTTGTGAAGGGCACGTTAACTTGCTACGCCAGCATCCTTCACCTATGTATGTCGCTTACCTTGTGTTACTGCCTCAAAGCAAAGCATCTTGCTACTTCACTGCTCTCTCTCTATTATTTTCCCATTTTATGACTATATTTCATTTAACTCGGCATACAATTCCCTGCACTACCTCTCCACCTTCTATCATATATATATATATATTTGAATATTATATATATTTTTGAATATTATATATATTGGTCAATCATTATGGAAGAATAATGTTGCGTAAGCTTAGACAAGACACAAAGCAAGTAGGCCGGTGCCAACACCTTATGTTTTACACACATAACATGCCTTGCATTATTATTTTAGCTTCCCACAATAATCCAATTCTTTCACACTTTCACATAATGCGCAGCTGCCACTCTTAATTATAATACTTCTATCTTTAGAATCATGGAATTATATATGGGAGATAAGAGTTTGAAAAAAGATTTTTAGACAGCTTTTAGAAAATAGCTTTTAAAGAATAACTTATGAAAAAAAGTAGTTCTGGATAAATGGGTGTTTGGATAGTTATTATCAGAAAGATGTTTGGAATTGAAAAATTACCAGAAATGGTATAATTTTATTAAAAATAGTAGAGAGAGAGGAGTGAAGGTGGAAAAGATAGAGGAGAGAGGGTGAAGAAGATAGAGGAGAGAGGAGAGAGAGTGTAAAAAAAAGTAAAGGTAAAATAGTAATTATATAGTCTATAAGTTATTTTACTGTTCTAGAAGCTAGTATCAATAGCTTATCTAAAACCTTAATTTTAAACTATGGTTTAGTCCAAAAATCTTTTTGGACAAATATTACTGTTTGTTTTAAAATTTTTACAAACTAATGTTTGGGCCAGAAACTTTTTAAAATTTTAGTTTGGGAGTTTCCTAAACAGGTACTATATCTATTTGAGAGTAACTTCAAGATGAAGATTCCCAACATGATTGTGCAAAGCCATGCACTGTGAATCATAATTAATTCGATCGCCATAAGCTGTACATATACAAAATTAACTTGGAACCAGGGGTGGAAAATGGCACCAAATTTTAAGCTTTGGAAAGAATTCCATGTTTCAACAGCAACTTTATTAGTAGTACGTCATGATGATCAGTTTTAACTTTTTATATATGTATGTGCCATGCAGAGTAATTATTAACTAGAGGTATCAGTCAATGAGTTGATACAAAAATATAATTATATGCACTTTTAGGTGATGAGGAAGTAGGTTTTATAACGTAGTTTTGACAGATGAGAAAACCATTGGCTATACATATATATACTGCAATCGCTTTCTTCTAGAAGTGATGAGGGACAGTAAATGCAAAAGCGTGCCGGCGGCATCCAACTTGTGTTGCTTAAGGTAGGAGTATGAAGCAGACATGCTCACATGAAGCGTGAAAAAACGTACTAAATTGTAACCAAACTCTGTTGTGCTGCAGTTGGGAGCTCCGTGAAAACTGCAAAACCTAGCTCAAGCTGCTCATTATGTGAATAGAATATGGAAGGAAGGCCACCACAAAACGTGATCATGGGGCAACACTAACATAGATGGCATTCCTTCTTCACATGATCCGACCGCATACTACTGTTCCCTGTCGGTTCTTATAATTAATATATTCGCAGACTTCGATTCCCACACCAACATTACCATCTATGTTGCCACAGCTTCAGAGGTTTCTTCCTTACTATTGCAATGGTTTTTCCGAAACCTATCCGCAAATCGAATCTAATGTCGCATACCGAGGCAGGTCATTCGCATGCTTATATGTTTTTGCACTTATTATTTCGACATATAATTAAAATCACCCATGTGTTTTTGCAATTGTGAGATTTGTGAATTCAAATTTTAAAATTTAAAATGGGATTTAACTCTACTCGTCGAAATAGAATAAACATATATAGATAAAATTACTATTAAAAAAAACGTTTATCACGACGCTTATACACTGAGGATAACAACTGTGTCAACTCCCACCCACATTTTAGGTTTGGTCTATTTGTCCCCATTTGCCCTAGCTATGTGAAATGGCACTACCAAATGGCACCGACTTGTTTTCATATTATCTATTTTTAAAAAAGAAATCTACGTAATTAATTGAAAATTTCAGGCAAAATGTAACCTTGTAGTTATCGTTGTTTATTTTACCCAACACTCGTAGTCTCACACTCAAACTTGATATCTAGGTTGTAGGACCTTTCATACTTAACATAACTTATTTTGACAAGGAGAAACAAAGAGTAACGTTGTTTCCTTTTTGTTTCATATTAAGTAAACTATGTCACAATTCAAAGGAACTTAAAATACATGGAAGCATTCGCAAGAGAATAAATCCACGTTGGGGACAGTACTATGTTGTTTTGGCTGTCATGGGTGGCTTTCCTTTTCTTTTATAAGCATAGGTATCATCCCATCAAATATTCTATTCAATATACTATTTAACACTAAATATAAATAACTCTCCTAGCGGGGGGGATTTGATATTGATTCGTTTGTGAGGAATCATGCCCTTCTGCTATACCCAACATCTGTCAGTTGTCATGTGTGACTTTCAATTTCGGAAAGAAAATGGTCCATGTAGGATACTTAGGGCCCAATAAGGACAAAGGGCCTTGTTAATCTGAATCCTCTCCGGCAATGGGATGTCTGCGCTAAATAACCCATCGCTCTATTGGGCTTCAGATCCAATGTACAATTTTTTTTTTTTATAACAATGTAAAATTTTTAATTCTCAACTCCATCTTTTATTCTCGTATGCGGGCTTATATTAACGTTATGTATAACACCCACGTGTACGTTTTTTTTTTTTTCCTGATTACTCTACTTCAGAAAGCTACATTGGCGTCTAACTATCTGATTTGAATCAAATCAAGCTAAGTCTCATAGGTGTAAAGCTCTCCAAGTAATAACTTTTAAAAATAACCATGCCTTATCATTGATAAAACGCATATACGTTTGTCTATATATGTGTAATATACACATCCTCTCACATTTAATGTGTGTGCATATGTTTTAGGGTATGACTTTGAGGGGCCCACAGATCTGGATAATATCTTCCTTTGGCAAGGCCTCATGCTTCCCTGCTGCACTGCTCCACTTTACGTTTCCAGAATTCACTCGCAGGGTGACAGCTGGTTAATATACGACGTGGAATGAAGTAATTAGGCTTGGCCTCCGCTGCCGTTTTAACAAGACGTTTAATTTGGTCTGCTTTCATTTGCTCAAGACATGTGCATTTAAGAGAAATCGGCCTAATTTTATTATTATTATAAGGGGGGTTGATGGAACTCGTGTGGCTAAGCTTGATTTAGCGGCGGTAAAAATGGGCCCATGCCATGAGATTTTATGGTTTGGCCCATGGAATTGACTGCTGTTTCCAAAATGCCCGTCCCTGTAAACTTCTTTCCTTTTCCAGAGGATACGTCACCCATCTGATTTCCCCAGCCGAACCGAAAGCAACCCCTCCTTTTGGAGCCTATGGATAAAGATGGGGTCACTTCTTGCATATGCGGTGTTTGAAAATTTGAATAATATAGTTCTGCGAAGAAACAATCCGTGCCATGGTGCAATCAACAAATTAAACAATCCGTAATAGGTTGAATACTTCCGAATGAAAATTATTTTATTTATAGGAAGGTGGTTGGGGTAGGGAGAATTGTTATTTTGTTATCATTTGTACTCCTTCCTATATCACGGGTGGTGGACACCAAAACGAGAGAAACAACCATGAGATGTGTGGATTCTGAGAGAGATGCCTAAATCTAAACATAATGAATGAAGTGTTTTTTCTCTTTACCAGGAATATAAGGAGGTGCTTGGTATCCGAGATTAAATGAAATGAAATAAAACTCGACAAAATATTGTAGCACTATAAAGCCTATAATGCATCACCCATGCATACACCTAGTTACTCACGCACATATATATGCCAGTGGCTTGATGCCCACCGACGACGCCGAGACTTTATGGATGGGAAGGAAATTATGGGTTCCATTCCCGCTGTGGGCGTGCGTAGGGCATGTGAAAGTAATTGTTTCCAAATAAATTTTAAAAAAAAGTCAGAAATAAAATATAACTTAATCAAAATTTGAAAGAAATGATGAAAATATTCTGGTTAGAAACTCCTCATGCGAGTTTTCAGTTGAGAATGGGGCAAAAGGGAACAGTTATTGTGGCTTCGTTGATTCGAACGCCCTGGATATCCCCTTCGCTGTTGCCTCACCTACTTAAGTAGTGCTCTAGTGACTTCGGGGCTTTACTTCATCTACTTCAATTGATCAGGTCCCCGTGAAGAGCATGTTTCTCGTGGAGACTTTTAATTGTATTTCGGGGACTTCTAATAATGGGAGGGACGAGGATTGGGTATCGCAAATGATGCGGGGAAAGGGCCCGGGATGGACCCCACTTCTCACGTGGTGGCCCGCTCCCCACATGCCCTTTTTGATGGTTTGTACAGCTGTCAGATAGGCATTGCCTTGTGTGGGGGGCATTGACCAATCAGTCTTCGAGCAGCATTGGCAATAATAATAAGCTAACGTGCACGGCTTTTTTTTTTTTTTTTAATGTGTGGCCCACGTCCACCTCAGGATTACGTGCTTATCCTCTTCCCTGCCTCCTTCTAATCCTCTGCTGTTCAAGCGGCGTCCGCAACTAGATTTTCCTAGTCAAAAAAGGGTAAATACTAGGACTCTATAAATTTTACATTTTCTATTAATCCAGTTTAGAAACAGGAGTACTCATAAATTATATTTTAGATAAAAACCAAATATGATTCTACTAATTTATCCTTAATTTGCTTTCTGTTTCTCGGTTCAGCAGGTATAAAATTAAGATATTTTACATTCCAGTGGAAAATAACATGATCGTCGGTAATCCTCCAGAATCGATGTGTTCGAACAAAACTCGGGAATAATCAAATTAATTAAAGATATACAAACGTCATCTGAATAATCAGCAGGTAGCAGGTAGTCGCATGATATATTTGCGGTCAATTTGTATGATTACTTAATTCAAGAAACTCCTGGACGTAGTAAGGGCATCTCAACTTTTTTGTTAGCCGATTCGTAAATTAAAGAGGTCAATTATAGCCTGGCTCAGCATTCATATCCACATGTGGCTGTAGTTTAGTGGTAAGAATTCCCCGTTGTGGCCGTGGAGACCTGGGCTCGAATCCCAGCAGCCACATAATCGTGGGTTTTTCTTTGTCTTGAATCGGAAATGGAGGTTCATGGACTCTGAACATGGGGCTTATGGGACAGAATTTTGCTGTTCATGTCTACGGATAAAGACAAACTCCGCCTGTGCAGCACCAAGTAAAAGGCGCCCCGGTGTAGTGATCCCCTCCGCTCCCCCATATTATTTTACACCCTCACCCTTGTCTTTTTTTCTCTTTTTTTTATATCAACCTTTGTTTCCCTTATATGGCCGCACACAAATCTGTTTCGTAATATTGTTATTAAATTGTTTAAAATTTATTTATATTATCTTGAATTAGCATACTCCTAGCACTCATGTCAATTAAATCAATCACATAATAAACTATACGTCTAATCGCCCTTGGGTTCAAGTCGGTTTCTTCCAGTTCTATGTTCAACGGAATTCATTTTAAAAAAATACTATATATAATTAGGTTGATATTTTAATTTGAGCAGAACATGCAAAAACCCATGCCAAAGAAGCCATCGCCATGATGCATAATTTTCATTGACCACCATTATATAATTTTTATTTTGTTTTTATTTTTTTGTAAGAAAATAAGGAGAGGAGGAGGCATATGCTGGCGGATATCCTCCTGTTATTCTCACTTTCCATATTCCCCCCCCCCCCCCAAGCTGATGGTTTTTAATCTGAAACAAAGACGTTTGATGACGAAAAGCCTGAAAACGCCCCCTCCCCTATAATTGCAGTATGAACAGAGACTTCAGCAGGGACAGCATCCAGCCATTGGAAAATAATTTGCTGATTCCTTGATTTTTAAAGTCAGTCCATAATAAATTTCGAAATTAGTATAAGAAGTTGAGTCTGTCCTGATTCACGATCAGTGTTATTATGTATTGCCTATAAGTCTCGGATTAACAAAGTTGGAAAATGTAATGCCCTTGTCAAGCCAACAGCACCAATCCAGACGAATTTAAAATGTAGATGAGCGTTAAAGATAGTACTATAAAATACCACAATGATAATCTAGTTAACTTGATCATGCCCTAATCATTATCCACCCCTGATGATTATTTTGGCCCGACACAGAGCTTTCCTACCTAATCAAATATATCGCGGCAACAATGCCCTCCATTTTATTCTTTTCGAGAAGCTTCTAATTGTTTTTATTCCTGGGACGAATCGTGGGTTCATTCTTGGTTCTTATAGGAACACATAAGCGTTGTGAAAACACGCACACAACCGAACAACCCGATCAGGCATTGATTGAAATATCATGAAATCGATTATTTCTATAATTATATTTTATAAATTTTTAATTTTATTCCTATTTAATATATATTATACTCTATCCGATCCTAATTATAAGATTCTGTTGATTTTTTTAAAAAGATTAATGAAGTTAAATAAATTATCTTGAATTGTTTATATTTATTTATTTTATTAAACTAATTTATTTAATTTATAAATTATTTATTTTAACAAAATTATGTAACATATATTATAATTAAATAGTTTATTTAATTTAAAAAAAAAACTAATGGGATTTTATAATTAGCATTGGCAGTATCATATAAAAATAAAGTTAAAATAATAATACTCTATCGTAATTATAAATATGACGAAAAAAGAACTTGGGTTGCCTATTTATTGTTTTCCCCTGTAGAACCAGAAACCGTGCAAAGCGAATTGCATACGCCTAGGCATCATGCCAACACAATCAAAATAAAAGAACAACTACGACCCACGTATAATGCCCTAAAACCTTTCAAAAAGTAGCTGGAGGCATTTTTATCAGGTGTTCGTGTCAAAAATACACGATACACGACACGATGTACGAATCTGCGTCGCTTTGCTTCAAAATACATGGATGTATTTGGAAAGAACCAGATTCCTATTTTATATATAATTCAACATTCACTTTTTATTTATTGATTAAATGGACGTATCCCATTTTATCCAATTATCCTTACATAGCGCGGATCACTCCATATCCATCGTAAAGGGCTAACGCTACACGACTGGGGGCTTACTCGGCATTTCCATTCCTCATGCCCGAACCCCTCCCGAATAATTACAACTATTATCAATATTGCAAATTTAGCAGCTGATATTTCCCAAACTCTATAATTCACTTTTCATTTCTTATTCTTTCGTTTACCGGAACCTGCTATAGCCTGTTTTGTGAACCTGGTCACTCTCAATATAATGACGCCTCACCCAAACTCTGCTCGCTGAGAAGGAGAAGTGGAAACCAGCACTTGCTATTCCTACAGGGTCTGATCTCTCGACACACCCCACAATATGCCGATCCGAAACATCGCCGTCGGTAGGCCTGAGGAGGCAACTCGGGCGGATACCTTGAAGGCCGGCTTGGCCGAGTTCATCTCCACCCTCATCTTCGTCTTTGCCGGTGAAGGCTCCGGCATGGCCTTCAACAAGCTCACCAGCGACGGTGCCACCACCCCCGCTGGCCTCATCTCCGCCTCCATCGCTCACGCCTTCGCCCTGTTCGTCGCGGTCTCCGTTGGCGCTAACATCTCCGGCGGCCACGTCAACCCAGCCGTCACCTTCGGAGCCTTCATCGGAGGTAACATCACCTTGTTGCGAGGCATCGTCTACTGGATCGCTCAGCTTCTCGGTTCCACCGTTGCTTGCTTGCTCCTCAAGTTCGTCACCGGAGGACTGGTAAGACCATCCTTCGGTACTTGTCTCGTGAGGTTCAGTTATAATAACAGTAGACGGGCTACAGGTTATTTGTTAAATTCAATTTTATTAGTTGGTAGTAGTAATCGAGACTAACGGTATTGTTGGGGTTTGCTTTTCTGCATGACAGACCACACCAGCTTTTGCACTGTCGTCCGGAGTTGGAGTATGGAACGCCGTGGTGTTCGAGATCGTGATGACATTCGGGTTGGTGTACACCGTGTACGCGACAGCCGTTGATCCGAAGAAGGGCAATTTGGGAGTAATAGCACCCATCGCGATCGGTTTCATTGTGGGAGCCAACATCCTGGCGGGTGGGGCCTTCGATGGTGCATCCATGAACCCGGCAGTTTCATTCGGGCCAGCGTTGGTGAGCTGGAGCTGGAACAACCACTGGGTCTACTGGGTCGGGCCACTTATCGGAGGTGGGCTCGCCGGGCTCATCTATGAGGTCGTCTTCATCTCCCACACCCACGAGCAGCTCCCCTCCACTGACTACTAAACTCGTGCATGAGACGTTTGAGAATCTTTCTTTGATTAGAGGGGGTTGCTTTTTATTCCCTTGTATCTGAAATTTGTGTATCTTTGTTCATCTCCATCGTCTTTTTAAATTATGCGTTGAATCAGTGGGCGTTGATCTTGGTCGAATCGTGGTGATGGGGGAGGATTTGGTTCTCTCTCATGTTGTGCCGTGCTGAATGTACTATAACGCGGGTCTACGTGTATGATTCATTTCAACTCTTTTGATCCCCTCGCAAATCTTCTTTCCTGCTCTTCCTTTTGCGAAAGAAATTGCATCGTTTAATCCAATTTTTATCGGGTAAATATAATTCATGATTTCTCGAGAAGCATTTGAGAGTAAACACACACTCGAAGAATTAACATTTATTCTCAAACTAAGATCAAATGACAAAATTTGCGTGGAAATTTTAAAAGACTATGATTATGTAATTATGAGTGATCAAGATTGTGTGTTGGGTCACGCTCGTCATTTTCGTAATATTGTCTAACATTGTATACATTTAGTCATTGGCTTAAATACTGGTGGGAACAGTATAAACGAATGAGCAAAAAGTAGGAAGAGGGGCAAGGGGTTGTAGTTAAAAAGTGAGAATGACCCAACAGTAAACTACAAAGAGAAGCGAGGGAGAAAACCACCCGAGGGGGTTAAAATCAGGAAGGAAATTGTAAGAATAAAAGGGGGGGACAGGCAAGCCAAAAAGCAGAGGAGAAAAGGTGACAAGGTAGTGGCAGTGTGGGACAGCTTCACGAGAGCTTCGCAATTGTCAGTTCCCCCAAATCTTCAAAGTTCAAACATGCAACACTTTCAACTATTCTATTTATCCGGTCTTTTAATATAAAACTTATTTTAATGAAGATAAAGTAGGTGAAAATGTATGATAAATTGGAGTAGGAAAGTGGGGACTTTAAGAGAGAGATGGGGAGAGGTCAACACGATAAAAAATCACAATCTGGTAGCCATGGAAGAAAGTGGAGGGGAGATTTTGGAGCTTATAATGATAAATGATGAGAGGTTGAGAGAGGGAAGGGAGCGGAGAGCACGTGAAACAACTGTGGATTAGAGCACCCAAATTAATCAAACACCACTTTCACTTTCATCATTTAGGATCAGCCTCCTGCTGCCTGGGTCCACCTTTGCTTTTTAGCTTTTGGATTTCTTACACTCACATCCAAATACGTTAGATTCCCTGCCTATCCCATAACTCGAAGCGTATTTTTTGTCTTCTATCCCTTCATTACTCTCTCCCACACCTGCCACCTCCTACAACAGACGGTACGCTTTCTTTACCTTTACAAGTAAACAGATGAAGGAGATATGTGAGAATAGTTTATTTACAGTCACTCCATTATTGTGGGACCAATATGATCCCGCAATGGTCTGTGACAGGAAATACAACTACTACCAAATACTCCAAACCGGCCTAATCTGCTCATGTAGTTGCATCATTGATTGATGGTGTATGAAGGAATGGTACATAAACTAAGAAGTAGGTGAATCAATCAGAGTAGAGGACAAAAAAAAACAAAATGGAGGAGATTATTATGATAAAGGAGTTGTTGAGGACCACAGATAACTGTGCATGCCATTGCCAAACTCACTTTCGTCTCAACTAGGGACAAGGAGAGAAAGAGAGCCTGTGAACGAGGAAGAGTGATAACGATAGGGCTAATTGTGTGTGTAAATGTATTGCTGCGTTCGTATCCCTTTTCCTTTCCTTATGTTGTTACCGAAAATGATAGGTGTGGCCTGCCACTCTCCCGCTGGTCCCTCCCTATTTCACGCCCATCCTCTCTCTTGTGGAAGCCCTTGCCTCCTCCCACCTCACATCTTTCTCTGTTTCTGGTTTCTTTTTTTCTCACATTACTGACATAAAATAAAAACATCTTCCTTTTCTCAATCTGTTTCTATAACACCGTTTCTCCTGTTCTGTGTTCAGATTTTGTTTCAATGATTCAATTCAATCTCAATTCACATACAAACAACATCTGACGCCACCAAATCCGCGTCATCTTAGATAGTAATTTTCAGTGTGTGTTTGGGAGCCCGTTTCAAAATCAATTATGGGCCAAAATCGCGGTTTAAAATTTTTTTATACAAACAGCTATTTTTGTTGAGAATTGATTCTGGGCAAAACTCCGCTTTGAAACCGCGGTTTTGAATAAGCCACTGAAAATAGCTTTTGGTTTAAAACTTAGGTTTTGGATTATCCAATTACTATTATACCCTTACTTTTTCTTACACCCTCTTTCCTCTCTCATCTCTTTTCTCTATCATCTCTCCCCTCTCTTCTTTTATCTCTCTTTTTCTCTCTCCTCTCTCCTCTCTACACTCTCTTCTCTCTACTCTTTCTTCTCTATCATCTTTCATCTCTCTTATTTTTAATCATATCATACCCTTTTTAATAATTTACCAGTGATTTTACTACTAAGCATCCAAACATCTTTATTCCCAAAATCAACTCTCTAAAATCTATTATTCCTATAATCTATTCTCTAAAAGCTAATCCAAATTTCAAAACATTTAACCGCATAGCCTAAGATTGCTCGTGCAGGACATTAACAATGGACGGGATTGCTACAGGCATCCAAAATCACTACGGTTTATGGGCATTTTTAAAACAAAATGATGGGCCTACCTTAGGTGTAATGCGTTTGAAAGATTATGCAATGTTGCAATACCTCCATAACTTACTACGGGGCTAAGTCTAACAAAAAAAGTTAATTTATCATAATAAGATTAACAAAGATTTAAATTTTTATAGGAAGAAGATATCTATATTTAATATCTGATATTTTCTCCAAAGATACTTTTACCTAGCCCCCTTTTTCTTTCTCAGTGTTTTTTTTATAGACAAAAGCCCCCGTTTTCTTGTAACTGCCTATTTTTGGCTATTTGCCAAGCTCACAATTTCAATTGGCGATTTTGGGGTCATAATTCATTTTGCATTTCTAATGGGCTCGTGGGCTATGTCTCTTGAACGTGACTGTGGGTTTTGACAAATTGTCACTTTTCTGGGATGGGCTACGTCGGCCTTCATTGACTGGACTGACAAAACCTACAATGCAGTACAGAAACACCTAGTCCCCGAATGTTTTCATTTTCAACCATTTATTTGTAAATATACTTTTTATATAACTAAAACCACTTGCTCACTTATTTAAATTTGAATTGAAAGAAACGGTTTTTCTTATGAAAGTGTAACACTGGAAAAGAGGACCACGAATAGACAATGACAACTGGTTTCGTTTGTATACGATATATCAATATTTTCCTTTAATGAAAGAAACAAGTGGTATTTAAGTCATGAAGTAGCCTAATCATAATATTTGGGTCAAAGCCACTTAAGTCCTATACTTCTAATAAAACTTTATTTTAGTTCTTCAGTTTTAGTCATCCTGTATTTAATATAAAATTTATTTAATTATATTAAAAAATTAATTAAATTATTTAATATGATATATTTTATTTAAAATACTATAACTATTTTTTTAATTCATCCCCTTACTCTCTTAATTGATTACTTTTTGGAGAGTATTTTAAAAAAATTAACAAATATTAAAAAAAAATTATGTATATAATTAATATCAACTCTTCAACTAAATATTATATTAAATATTATAATAATAATTTTTATCAATTATATTAGTTTAAATTATTCAAAAATCCATAACAGCCTATTTAACTGTGTTAATTAATACGATCAACATTAAATCTAAATGCTTTAAAACTATAGAGAATAATATTCTAAACGAAATAAAATATATGTACAGAAAATAATATAAATATATATACTAAATAACAAATTGTTAAAATTATAAAGAATCTGATTAAGTCTAACCCTTGTTTTTGCCCACAATCTGGCAGTCCGCAACTGTTTTTCGTGATTCTGAAACTTTTCTTATATTCCGCAAGTTTAGTCTTTGTCTTGTTAAAACTATAGTGCTGATTTGGGACTCGGCGATAAGCGGAAATGGACGATGAAAAGAGGGGAGGAAAGGGCCAAGAGGATCTATTGAGGAAGTACACGTGTCAAACTATGATGGGTCTCATTGTGATACAAGCTGACAAGAAACAGGACGGCGAATCTGGTAAAGGTTTTCCTGATCCTCATGCTCCCATGACCTGCCACGTCCCCATGTGGATCCCCAACATCCCCCCGATGTGTCGTGCCGTCCACCGACTCTTTAGTCTTTGCCCCACCATCACGTTGACATCATCCTCTTCTTATTCTGGACCCATCTCCCCTCCTATCAATCATTACCTGTTTACCCCTTATCCCATTATCCTCCGGCTAACCCGATATCCTATATTCTAATTTTTTCTTTTAAAGGAACGATGCAAAATATTATTCTTATCTTTAATATAAAATATATTTAATTAAATTAATCAAATTAAAAAAATAATTTTATATTATTTTTTTAAAATTTTTATATATAAATAATTAAATTAATTAATATAATATTTTTTAAATATTATAATTAATTATTTTTATAATTTTTTATCTTTTATTTAATTATTATTGAGAGACTATTAATAGAGATAATTATAACAAAATTAATAAACATAAAAAATAATTTAAATTTTATATTTAAAATTAAAATTAATTATTATATTATATATTATATTAAGACTGGAATGAATATTTTTATGCATACTTTCTTTTAAAATTATTTACATCAAGATTGTCTATTATGTATTTTTTTCTAGATATAAAGAGTGCTCGCTATCTTAGGGTTACCCCACATATACAATTGTGGTTTTTTCACTATATATATATAGAGATATTTTCAAAATCAATTCTGATCACATGACACGTCAGACGTATGCGAAAATCATACAAAAAATGAATGATTACATACCTTGAAATTATCTTTTTACAAAAATTGAATAGTTAGCTTATATCTCAATGCTACTGAACATCGTTTTTGGTAGACATTATTCATGCATTTCTCAGTTGACAACGAGCATGACTACTATGGAAATTTTTTTAATACATAAAATATAAATTGGTGGATAAAAAATATATACCTCCCAATTCCACACATGAATTACCAACTGACAAATGGAGCAAAATGATCAAGACGTTGTGTTTTCCTAAAATACGCCCTAGTCATATGCAAATTCATTGTTCTCAATATTTCTCTACACAATATTACATTGGATGGGTTGGCGTGGACATTCTTGTAAATATGCTATTCACATCTCATCTCGATCTCTGTGAACTGTGATGATGACTATGCGCTAAATCCAGAGAAGAAAAGCTAGATTCATAGGCATCCATATTTAGAGTAGTTATGTGATCCTGTCGCATTAAATCCAAATAAATGGATTTTAATTTGTTAAACGTGTAATAATATTAAGTGAAATTAATTATATAATGAGCAAGGCGTGAAACATTACTAAAGTACCCTGAGTAGATAGTTGAAAGTTTTGAGTTAAATTTAGCTTCTTGTTGCTGGAGATCTGAATCGCATGATTTTAATAAATATTATTGCTTCCAAGATCACAAATCCTCTTTAAAGATCTTTTCATCCTTTTTTCAGAAGTCATGAGAATTCGCAACTTCCTAAATTTAATATTTTTGCAAATTTTATCTCATAGCATTATTTCTCCCTTAATTTTTTTTCTTATCTAAACATAAAGTAGAAGTATTACCAAACAAGTACTTAAACAAATACAAATATATCTCAGTAATATCATGAATATTACAAAGAGTATAAATCTGTTCGCATCAAACCATTAAGATTGTCTCAGAGTTGATAAAAAGAAAAAAAGAATTGGGGTTGGAGGAATTATCATGATATGCAGTTTGCGCTGGTTGTAAAATTAAATTCGTATAAGTAAATACTACAAGTAATTTAAAAATTGAAAAGGGAGTGAGTAGTTACTGTTAGGTTCCATCGTCCACCTTCGTAAGAGTGTGCTTAATGATAGTAAGTTATGTTTAATAATTGACAATAATGATTAAGTTGGCCGGCTAAAGCGCTAGCGTGTCGCCCGCCACCGGTCTCCCTCACATGCAAGGAATTAGAAATAAACCGTAGGGCTCTTTTGGTATTTCACTCCTTCCCGTCTCTGATATTTTCCCCGCAACGAGCATTTCCATCCCCTCTCTCCCCTCTCCTCTTTGGAGAGAAACCTTCCTTTGCGCCTCCCAACTCTGCCTTCAGGGTCCAGTCTCTGCCTCCATTCTCATCCCCGTCTGAATTCTCTTTTCGCTTCCTGTTTAGGGTCTGTCCTTTGTCCTTTTCTTTTCTGTTTTTGTTTTCTTCCGCTCTCATCATGGTTGTGTTGTCTTCATTCGTCTAATTTTACTCATAATTCATTTTTAAGGGATTCAACGGAAAGCAAGAGCAGAATCTGGAACGATGGAGTGCATCGTGGAGCCGCAGATGTCAGCCCGGGGATTTTCTCAACTAGATGACGGCTTTCATTCTGAGATGGGATATGGCAGCTACGGGTATTTTTTTTTTCTTTTTCTAATTTACAACTTTTCCCATGCATTGAAGAGTTTCGATTCCTCTTCGAGAAAATCGCTGGTAAAAACTAATTCAAGTGCTACCGTTGTTGGAATTTGAAGGTGCTCACACTATAGAAGGAGATGCAAGATAGTAGCACCTTGTTGCAATGAAATATTCGACTGCAGACATTGCCATAATGAATCCAAGGTTCCACCCCATCTCTAATTGATTTTCTTTTGTATATGATTTTGTTGAACGATGGCCTTCTAAGTTCTAACTTTGATTTTATATTTTCTGGAAATAATTATAACTTTTTTTTTCTCCATGGACGTTTGAATATATACTTCCACTGCTTTTTTTTTTCAACAGAATTCGATTGAACTGGACCCTGTTGATCGCCATGACGTTCCTCGTCACAATTTAAAGAGGGTACGCAGCTCTTAACTTCGTATCTTATTTTATTTCAATACATATATTAGGTGAAATAATAAATATACTCTATTGGCAAAGTTAATTTAAAAGAAAAAAGGAAGAAAAGAAAAGGAGTGCTACGTCGTTTTTTCTTTTCCTTCTTCACTTTCCTACCACTTTTGTATTTTAATAAATTATCACTAATCTTTAATCCTAGAAAGAATAAAAGAAACTAGCACTCAGTCTCTATTCAACTTGAAAAGGAAGCACTAACTCGAAATACTGTTTGTGCCATTATTTTCAGGTTATCTGTTCCTTGTGTAGCACCGAGCAAGATGTAAGTGTCTTCCATCTGAAGGATGTATCATCGCAGAGACAGTCAATGTAAATTGATTAACCCTCTTTCTTGATATATTTTTCCGCTTTGCAGGTTCAACAGATGTGCACTCAGTGCGGTGTTTGCATGGGAAAGTACTACTGCTCCAAGTGCAAGTTTTTTGATGATGATGTTAGCTTCTTGCCTCATTTTATTCCTGAAATCTTGGGTTCCCTTTCTAGGCCTTTAATAATAACTGGAAAATTATTTGTTTACTTCAGGTATCAAAGAATCAGTACCATTGCAATGAATGTGGTATCTGCAGGTCCAAGCTATACAAAAGCCTTGATTCTTTACATTTAACTGTTTCATGCCTAAGGATTCATCTCCAATTAATCAGTTGTTTACTTGACATTCTATTTACATCTACAGAATTGGAGGCGAGGAGAATTTTTTCCACTGCAACAAATGCGGTCAGTGTCTGAATACGTTTTGCAATTAATTCACTTGAGAGATGAGCCCTTTGTGTTTCTTTTCAATACTCATATTCAAACTGACTGTTAACTGCGTTGTCATGATCTTTATTTGTCCGTAGGATGTTGCTATTCAATATTGTTGAAGGACTCACACCGTTGTGTTGAAAAAGCTATGCATCACAATTGTCCTGTTTGCTTTGAGGTAAAATTAGAACTTAGATAGGCAGGGTCCTGATATCTCGAATAGATATATTCTGTTGTCTTGTATAGCACATTAGCACCAATCACTTGATAACCCGTTTTTCTAACGTGCAGTTTCTTTTTGATACCACAAAAGACATTACTGTATTGCCATGTGGTCACTCTATCCATCTGGAATGTGTGAGAGAAATGGAGCAGCATTTCCAGTGAGTTCTACAACTGAGAGGATATATAGAATACAATGATAGTTGTATATGTGTTTAAGCACCGTTGCTTCATCCTGACAAAAATACTTGGCAGGTATTCTTGCCCTGTTTGCTCAAAATCTTTTTGTGATATGTCGCGCGTGTGGGAGAGACTGGATCATGAGGTATCTTTATTGTCAGAATTATATATCCTGATCTGTATTTACTGACAGTATTTCTGGAAAGAGCTATACAATTTCTGAACGCTTCAAGTTATTCAGGTTGCATCAACACCTATGCCAGAAATGTATCAAAATAAGATGGTAAGCACGAGTATTTCATTGCGTCTGGCGATTATCATCAAACATTCTGAATTTCTCTGCTGGGAATGGCTAGGTCTGGATTCTGTGCAATGATTGTGGGGAAACATCAGAGGTGAGCTTTCACGTTTTGGCGCACAAGTGTTTAAAATGCAAATCCTACAACACTAGACTGACGCAAGGTGGACCTGCTTCATCATGCTCATCCAACGTTGAAGAGCTGCTGCAATGATTACATCACAATCAAGTTGCTCATTTGAAATAGTTTAGGGCTGCTATGTGTACCGTGACACCTTGATAAACATCAAAAGTGGCTTAGGTAATGTTCTCGTACTAGTGGATATGACATAGCCATGATTTTGTTCATAGACTAGTTGGACTGATGCTACGCGCTCACTAAATCTCCTTTTCTTTGCACTGATTTTCTTTTTAAACTTGCTACTTCAAAGATAAAATTTGTCTATTTAACTAAAGTTGATAATGTATTTGCATGAATCTAGAGATAAGTCGCGTTGATATTGATCAGGCAAAACTCAGTTGCTCAACGCATTAATGCGGACAAAATAGGAGTCATGCGCGCGTTTTCTCGTGACTTTAGTGGCGAAGTGGCCAAAGAACTACTATTATTTTAGCAAAAAATTATTGGAGAATCGAATTGAAAGTTTTTTCTTTCCCTGGAGAAGATTAAATGTAGGTGGGAGTAAACTTTCTTTCTTCTTTTCCCCCCGATGCACAGAAGAGTAAACTTATGGAGACTAAATTATTAGTATAGTCGGTCTTCCCAATGCAAGACCAGAAAAATGAATGCTTTAGCCGAAACTACATATGATAAAGGGCAAGGGGTCCCGTTCTTAATTCATTGGTGCCATTTATTTGTCTGCCAAACCCGTTCTTAATTCATTCCGTCCGTGAGCTTGTTGCTGCAAGAACTTTACAAGTTGATTTTCTTTCACAAAGCCTCTGGATCTGCATGCTCCAAGATTTAGTTTTCTTCGATCAAGCCTCACCAATGCCTATCATCATCATGCCTTTCAGTTTGACCTACTCTATTGAAACAAAAGCCCAAAGTCCAGTATGGTAGGCTGTGCAAAAGGATGCTCAGAAATCTACCCCGGTCCAATTCACAAAGCCTAACCCAACTATAGTTAATAGTTACTGTCTCTAATATTTAATATAAAATTTATTTAACTAATTTAAATATATTAAAAAAATAATTAAATTATTTATTTGTAATAATTATATGTTAAAGAGTATTATAATTGACTTATGGGTATGTCTATTATTCTTTGATTTTAACCTTTGCTTCCGTATGTCACGTTCACCCCTTCTGTACGCTATTACATTCAATGGCAAATTTACCACCATACTATAAACACTAAAGTAAATTACCTAGATCCCATCGAATAGAAGAAAATTACCAAAATGATTGAGGGTGAAAACGACTTTAGAATTACAAAGAAGCTAGAATGAGTCTCTCTCTCATAATCTCTCCCCATCATGTCCTCATGTCCTCTGACATGTACTTTTTTTTTTTTAAAAAAGAATGGGCATGGGAAAAGTGGGGAGGAGACTTGGAGGAGAGTGGGAGGAGATTTTAATAGTTTATGCCATAGACAGAGAACCAAATATGATATTTGGATTGGTTGCACGTGTTTAAAAATATAATTTTCTCTTGATTAAATAAATAAATTTTTAATTAAAAAACTAAAATTTTAAAACAATTAAAATAAAATATTATATATTCAGAGATTAAGGATATTTAATTAAATAAATTAAAAATATAATTAGTTCTCGAAGTTTCTCTTAATTTTTTTTAATAAATTAAAATAAATAAATTATTCTTAAATCTAAAGTTAAAGATAAATTAATATTATATATTTATTAATATATTAAATTAATTATTTTTTATATTAATTATAATTAATTGATTTATGTAATTTTTTTAATCTATTTAGTTAATAGAATATACCGAAGCTTACCAAATAGTTGTTTCCTATATTTTCATATTTTTAAGAAAAAGTTAAAATTATTTTGAGAGGTATTTCTTGGTATATGTTTACCTTACATTAAATTTTAATAAATATGAATGAATATTAATATTAACGGTATTTAGGAGTATAAATTAATCCCCACACTTCTCTCTCATTCAGCCCCACACCCACACTTCTCGCTGAAACTTTGAGTCTTCAGTTAAGTGCCTGTTTAGAACTTAGGTTTAAAATTTAATTATGGGCAGAATTGCGGTTTAAATTTTTTTTACACAAACAATAATTTTTGTTGAGAATTGATTTTGGGCAAAACCTCAGTTTGAAACCTAAGTTTTGAATAAGCCACTGAAAATAGCTTTTGGTTTGAAAACTAAGTTATGGATTATCCAATTACTATTTTAACCATAATTTTTCTTATACCCTCTATCCTCTCTCCTCTAATTTCTCTATCATCTCTCTTCTCTTATCTCTTTTCTCTCTCTTCTCTTATCTCTCTTTTTCTCTCTCCTCTCTCGTCTCTACACTCTCTTCTCTCTCTTATTTCTTCTCTATCATCTTTCATCTCTCTTACTTTTAATAATATCATACCCTTTTTGGTAATTTACCAATATAAAAAGTGATTCTACTACTAATCATCCAAACATATTTATTCCCAAAATCTATTCTTCCTAAAATCTATTCTTCCCAAAATCTATTCTTCCTAAAATCTATTCTCCAGAATCTATTCTTCCCAGAATCTATTCTCTAAAAATTAATCCAAACACACCCTAAGAATTAAAACTGAATTTTTATGTAATTGAAATTTTAAAATAATTACGAATTTGTTAAGATTGAAAATATAGGGAACAAAAGAAGAAAATTATATTTGGTAAGCTTCAATATATTTTATTATATTTTAATTATTTAAAAAATTAATTTTTTAATTAAAAATTTATTTACTCAACCATTATAAGAGAAAATTATATTTTTAAACATATGTAACGAATCTAAATATCAGATTTCGGTTTCTCTCTATGCCTAAACTATTAAAATTTCTTATTCCGGTGTATCAAAAAGCTATTAAAATTTCCTCCTACTCTCTCTCTCTCCTCCGCGTCTCCTCTCCACTGTTCCATCCTCGTTCTCTTTCCTCTTCACTACCTAAAGTCTCTGTAGTTCGAGAACCTTTTTTATTAAATAAAAAAGTACATGTCAGATGACATGATGGGGAGAGAAGTACGCGATAGGCAAACTCGTTCTACCTCTTGCAAAAAAAATTCTAAAAAAAATTGATTATTGATTAATTTTAGAGGATATATTTTATAAAACAAATTTTGTATTAGAAATAATTTAAAAATAAATAAATATTTAAATAGTTATTATCAAAATATTTTTTTTATAGATAAATTATTAAAAAAATATAAAATAAAATAATAATTATATAAAAAGAGAGAAAAGACAAAAGATCAGAGGAATAAAATTATTATTTTTTATGAGAATATTAAAAAATGTTTGTAAAAATTGGTGGAATTGACTTCTAAGAAACTATAATTTTAAATGAGGTAAACTATAATGTTATCAAGAATTCCTTCTGGTCATATAAAAAGAGTGTTTGACTATTTTTAGTCTTGAACCATGATTTATATCTAAAAGTTTTTTTTTACGCAACCCAAATACACACTAGAGTCGTTCAATAACTTGAAGTGTAGTATTTTGGTAAATTTTTTCACACTCCATAGGATTTAGGTAATTTATTTTATTGTTTATAAATTTGCACACCTTCATTGCACCAAAATTTATTGTATTGGTCGAGTTAATACCCTTCAAAAATAGTAATGGACGGCTTTTTTCTATCTGGACGGGCAAGACTGAGAGTCCGAGTAAATGATTTTGTAGTTTACTCGTGAATCTGTATAATATTTTTTAAGTTTTTGTATGCATGTGTAAGGAATTAATAAGGTTTCACTTCTAATTAAACTACACCCCTACTAATTACTTGTACCCAATCAAAAGGCCTCGCTACAAGGAGGTTGGCCACTTGTTAACTTGTTGTTTTACATTTATACTGGGGGAGGCTTCATTTTTAATTTCAAATAATGGATAAATGTAAATGGTATAAAATATATGAAGGCTTTTTTTGCATTATTCAATGAAAAAATAATAATTAAAACACTATAATAGTAAACTTACACGTGGAAAAATAAAAATTAAACCAGTAATGTGCTTGGAACTAGGCGGTGTCACAGCACTTATTGCATCGGGTGCATAAAACAAATGAATATGTAGAACAAGAATAATGTAATGATTAACGAATACATGAAATTAATAATGAGGTTTATTAGTATGGTAGGCGTTTGGGACGTAAAGTTGTATTTCTCGATTATCAAGGAGCTGCAATGGCCTAGCGTTCTTCTTCGCATACTGTGACAGAACACACGCAAGGCATAATCAGTACATGTTGAAGAGTCAAACAACTAGTACGTAGTCAATGATCTAACTCAATGCAATACGGACGTAGCATTAAAAAAGTTAATCACACACAGACACTTACATAATGGACTGAATTGACGAGTAAATTGAGTTGCTCTCTTGATACAGTCTTAATCTGATGAGATAATTAATTTCAAGAGTTCAGATGATAAGAGAATGAAAATATAGAGCAATAAATGAGATGAATTGATAATAAATAGGAATACCTTGTTAGAAATAGTCCAGATGACGCCTTCGGTGCAAGGAGGAGCGGTGAGGGATCCAATGTATCTGTAGTACATGTGGCCGCCACCCACAACTATCTCTGAGGGATCGATCACCCCTATCCTCTTCTCTTCTCCCTCTTCTCCGATCTCCTTTATGCTCTCTTCCAACTATATATATTCATTTCCATTATATAGTTTTATTTGACACATCTTTAGTTTTTATAGTTGGCACATATATTTATATGTATATGTATACCTTGGAGAGAAAAGGATCGGGACGACCAAGCCTGTAGAGAACAGTAAGCACGGCGGTCTTGTTTGAGCCATCGGGCTGTGTGAATTGATGAACCATGTGCAGCTCCAACTCATACCTTATTATTGGAAAATTAATGAGTCATAAAAAACCACAACTTAGGTAATTAGGTTGAATATATTAGGAATATGAGAGATGAGAGAGAGAAGAGGAACCTCTTGCCATTGATGAGGTGCTCGGCAGGCCAGTGCCAATGGGCTCCTTGGAGAAAGAAATCGGTGCCATTCACTGTTACCGAACCCGCATCAGCCTCCCAATTCACCTGCACTTTCCCAAACTCACTATATTATTCTTATATCGTCCTGTATATATAGGTTTCCATCCAATATAATGTATATGTAATTAATAATGTTGAAGGGGTGGTGGAAAGACTTGAGAAAATTAAAGTGAGTGTGAAGTGTTTACGTTGATATCACGGCCTCTGTTGAGGATTGAAGCAGTGGCAGGCTTATAGGCCTCATTTAGGTCCTCCAAGTCGGAGACCACTTTCACTCTGCGACTCCTCAAATCAATAGGAGACTGGATTGTTCCATTCTTGCACGCTGCCCATTCTGGTTTCAGATCCCCCCATCGTGATGGCCCCTTCTCGCTCCCTTCTATGTAACTGAACTCTGTTATAGACGAGGTAATTCAAGCTCAATCTCAAATTAAAGTCCAAGGATCGGGAACATCAAAGAAACATGGCGTGTGAGTGTGTGTGTGAATGCATGATCATTAATTACCAACTTCAACAACTCTGGTTGACGTTGAGCATTGTGACATGACTGTTACTAATATCAGCAAACATGGGATCAACGTCCTGGTTTGTCGCTTCATGTTTCGGGGACAAAAGATTGAGACTTGGAAAACAGAGTTAATGAAAATGTTTCAGATGCCAGAAGCTGTATGAATGAATTCTCAGATGTGATGGTATACGACATATTTTGTATGGTGGAAGGGTTTTTTTATAGAAGGGCAAGGGACGTGATGAAGTGGCCTTGGATTTGGTCGGAATAAATGAATAGAGGGAAACTTTCTTGGAAGAAAACGTCCAGTGTTTTGGTTTAACTGTATCTCCTTTTGTTTTTAAATTATTTATTGTCATCTTTTTCCATTTTTACGGTGGGGGCGTGAATCTGGTTAAAAGAAAGGGTCTCACAGAAGTTGTCTCGTGTCCATTCTGGTTATCCATGTCAGGAAGCAACATAAAAAAAGTGAATTGATTTCACCATGTGCTTTAGATTAAGGGGATTATACATTATGACTTGGTACGATTAATTGGGAGGAAGAGGTTTTGTTGACTTTGGATTCATTTGAGCAATTCCAACAAGAAAACGACGAATAATAATTTAATTATTAAAAAAAATTAAACAAAGGATAACCCGTTGAGTAGATCAAGTTTACCTAATAATTTTTTTGGGGTTACAACTTAATTACAATTTGCATTGTTAGCTTTGGTGTGGCCGGCCTCCCACTGTCATGAGCTCATCTTGTGGTTTTTTTTGTCAACTATGTGGTGATATATATATTTGAAACCAGAGAGTAATAGAGATATTAAAACAGAAGGGTGCTTTGTTCAAGCTCCATTGTTAGCCATGTGTATTTTTGTCCCTTCATGTGCATTTAAATAATGACCCAGCATTATAAGACTCGGTTATTATATTAGTCATCTCTCGTGAAAAGAAGTCAGTAGTTGCCTATTCTTTTAATATTTAACTGGTTCTAACTCATTTTCTTAACACGATAAAAAGTAATTAATATGGCCTTGTAAGAGGGATGGAACGGAAGAATTCTTCTACAATTAACTTATAATAAAGATTGGAGTAATATTCTCACAGTATGATTTTAAAAAAAAGGCTGCAATGGCACTTTGGGGGAAAAATTGTATTTATCACCAAAAAGAAAAGAAAAAAAAATTGTATTTACTTGTAGCTGCTAAACTCCCAATCAATGAACATTCAATCGCGGCATAAGGATTTCCAAGGATTTGTTATCATAAGAATATTGAGTATTTTTTTAAAAAATGACATCAAAGATAAAAGGACATGTAATATTAACTTACTTTATTATCCTTTTTTAAATCATTTTCATGTCATATTATTTTTTAAGAAATTCTAGAAAACTCAAACTCTTTTTTTTTTTTACCAAATAGAAAATTCGAACTCATGAAATATAATCCAGACATAATTTATCTTTCTACGTTTAGTTAATGAACAGTATTTTTTAAAGAGAAAAAAGACCAAACACAAAACGGCTCAGCCTCATGGGATCCAAAGCAAGCGGAGGAAAAAACCGAATTAACGAAGTTAGATCAGTATTGATATTTCTAAACGCACTTGATTAAAGAATTTGGGGTGAAATATGGAAGGTGAGGGGTGTCTTTGCTGTTTTTGTTTCCTTGTCGTCCGCCCAATCTGTCGAATAGCTGCTTCATAACTAACGGCGATCTTATTTAAAGACAAGAACAAAACAAAGTAACAAATCTCCTCAAGCATGCTCTAAGGAACAAAATCAAACAAGCCATTCGTCTCTCCTTGCCACTTTTTTCCAACTATTTACATTTATTTGTCATTTTAATATTCAAAGACAATATTAAATACGGAGATGACATAGAATAAATTTAAGAAATTCATGTATAAAAAGAAGGTTGAAGAATTCTAACATGTACAAGGTGATTGAACCTGTGGTTGGAGGGATTTAGAAAGATTGGGGAAGAATAGTGGGGACAAGTTTGGGGACCGCGTGTGAGTTTAACTACAGCGTATATGTTTAGATAAAATTTTAAAAAATAACTTATAAAAAAATAGATTTTTAGATAGCTTATAAAAAAAATTTTTAAATAAGAATCTATAGAAAAAAAAGTGGTTTTGGATAAATGAGTGTTTGGATAGTTATTATTAAAATGAATTTTATAATTAAAAAATTACTAAAAAAAGTATGCATAAGAGATGAGAGAGGAGATAGAGTAAAAAATATAGAGGAGAGAGAAAAAAGAGTGGAAAAGATAGAAGAGATATGAGAGATAGTGAAAAAGATAGAGGACAAATGAGAGAAAATGTACGAAAAAAATAAGGGTAAAATAGTAATTGAGTAGTTCATAAGTTATTTTATTGTTCTAAAAATTACTATAATCAGCTTATCTGAAATTATAATTTAGTCTAAATTAATATTTGAATAAATATGAAGGTTTATTTTAATTTTTTTTAAATTAAAATTTGGGTCAATTTTTTTTTTTAAATTATGATTTTGCTACAAACTAAATAGCCCCATAATCGGCGAATACTTTATCCTCTAATAATAATAATAATAATAATAATAATAATCTTATCCCAATTGTGCTGCGTAGGCATGGAAAGGGCTTAACCTACCCCTACATATAGAAGAATAAGATAGAAGGCTGCAGGAAGTGTAAAACAGTCAAAGTGGTGGGGGGTGGGGCCCACCAAGGAGAGAGACATAGTCAAAAAACCGATCACAATGGCACGGGCCAACCAAGGAGAGAGACATAGTCTCAGAAGTCATGGCTCTCACGTGTGCAGCGTCTGTGATGAAGGTGCAAGGCTCAAAGCAAACCTCGACAGAACATAACAACTTCTGCTCCCTGGTGAAGCTAGGGCGACTCTGTCAACTTAATTTTTTTTGGGGGGGGGGGGGCAGGTATTTTCTCAACTCCAAGTACAGTGCTGGAAGCGATCGAGTCCCTTTATTATAATTTCTGTAATTAAAGTGGGGCCTCTCTCCTCCTTTCTGTTATACTACTGCCAAATAAAGGAGAGTAGCAAATTTAATGGATATTGTTTGGAGGGTTGCCCTTTACATGTTGCAGACGAAAAGAATATGCCCTCTGCATTTCCCTTCGCTATCTATCTCCTATCCTTTATTCTTTATTTGGCGGCCTTACACCATCTTACTCAAACTTGCATATCCAATAATAATTCATTCATTTTATTGACCAAAATTCCTCTCCATGATTTACTCATATCTGTACCCAAAATAAAGGCTTCCCTCACGGAGGTAACTGTATCGTTACGAGGCTATTTTGTAGATTCATATTAATGATTTTTAATTTTCTTTTACCATTTTTGTTTTAAAATGGGGCCCACATGTTCGTGAAAACAAACAATTATTGCCCTTCCTATCTGGGCAATCTGGAAGCACATAAGCTCCATGTCGTCCGCTGCATTAACCAGTGACACCGTCATTCAGACCTTTTAAGCATTTTGGCCCTGCCTGCCACACTCCGCTTATGGGGCTGCTCATCTTTGATTCCGGTTTTCTTTTCATAAACCACTGGCTTCATTCTAGAACATTCTAACCAAGTAGTTCATTCGAAGTGGTTTAAGGCATGAATCAAAATATGAATGTTTTCTAAACAATCTTATGCCGTTTAAGTTACTCGAATGGCCAGCTTTTACGCAGGAAAGGGATGTCGGATCTACTTGCGGAACAGTTAAAACTTAAAAAGAACACAACATCCACGTATTCGAGCGTACTATCATATTAGTAAACAGCGACACATGCACTGATTAGAAGGTAGAAATCGATGGCAGCCAAAGCGAATCCGAACGGCAAGTTCATTCAAAAAGCTTACCCAAAAAACAGAGCCAAGTTTTCGCTCTGTCAACTCACGGCTGCTATAAAAGTAAGCATATAACCCCGCAAATTACGTCAATTCAGCTTAAAGCAACAGAATTATGTCCATTATATATAGTATACACACTAATTTTTTCCTTGATAACAATCATTGTAATGGGTCTGCTGTAAAACGAAAGAGAGACAAAATTACTTGATTCTAATCACCCCTGTAATCCATTTCTTATCCTTAATCATTTATATGTGTAGTGAGGAGAGCTTCAATATAGGGTATAGGTATCCAAAAGTCAAAATGGTGAGTACCTACCCTTCATTGGTGCGTGCTTTTAATTTCCTCAGAACTTGCAATCACAGTGAAGTGGAATTTTAAGCTCAGAGAGAGAGAGAGGGAGAGAGATGCCCCATTTTCAAACTAACACTCGCTCTGCCTTGCGAGTTGCATAAAAAACACCGGACCAGTTCCTCGAGAACAGCCGGATTCCAATTCCACAAACTCTCTCTCTCTCTCTCTCTCTCTCTCACCTATCCAACTTTTTACCTTTGTGCATCATTATCCTCAGGACATGCCTTATCAATGATTATAATAAATAAAGGGCCCTAACAGTAAATACGAAACGACATTGTTAAACTTACTCTTAGGAGGATAATACGACCAAATTATCCTCTGCCTCCGCTCACACTTGCTCCAGTAGTGTAGTCTCAGTCTTTCACTGCTTATTAATGCTTCTAACAAAACACTAGCAACTCTTCTGGCCATGGAGGTTGGACTCAGAGAGAGAGAGAGAGAGAGTGACCCCCGAAAGTGAACTGCTTTCTCTGTTGCATCTTCTTCATCCACAATGCTCCAACCAAACTGCATTGTGCCATTCTTCATTCTGGTGTCTTTTTCACCACTTGGAATAGCAATGCTGAACCTCACTCTTCCTGGCCAGCATCCCGACCCCGATTCTGTCGTTCGAGAGTTTCACAGGTACATGTTACCTCTGTTCCTTTAGTGGGTAGTCCTACATTGCAATGTAGTATCCTAAAATAGGTCGAATGGCTAGATCTGGGTGAATATGCATTTCATTATCATGATTTGTTCATGTTTATGTTGTAGGAAAGTGAATGCTTCAATAACGAGAAGGCAGATGCTAGCAGAGTCGTCGTGTTTAACAGGGAACCCAATTGACGATTGCTGGAAATGCGACCCAGATTGGCCCAACAACAGGCAGAGGTTAGCTGAATGTGCGATTGGGTTCGGGCAGTACGCAAAGGGAGGCCAGGGCGGCGAATTCTACATCGTCACTGACTCGTCCGACGACGACGCCGTCAACCCGAAACCTGGTACACTCAGATACGCCGTGATCCAGACGCAGCCCCTGTGGATAGTGTTCCCCAGTAATATGATGATTAAATTGTCTCAGGAGCTCATCTTCAATAGTTACAAAACTCTTGATGGCCGTGGTGCTGACGTTCACATTGTGGGCAGTGGCTGCATTACGCTCCAGTATATAAGCAATGTCATCATTCACAACATTCACATCCACCACTGTCACCCATCAGGTCACTAACCACGTCTTCCTTATCATTCTCATCATTTCCTTTTTCCTCAACCTAATATTTGGTGAAATTCGTTTCATGTTAAAAGATGATAATCAACCCAAAGAGCGTTATTTTAAAAAGTTTTGAATTCATTCAACTAAGTGCAACGTTAATGAAAGAGGAAGATGACGTATTGGAGGCTATTGTCATTGTAAAGTGCTTGCTTTGCTAAACCATAATTCTGATATTGTGACCGGCAGAGAATATTGTGTTGAAATTAAATGCATACTTGCCTGATCTCACTCTCAACAAATTATTGGCATCTATTCCTCATTTCTTCTCGGTGGGCCCGGGCTTGATCCTGGATTTTACCGAGTTGTCAATTTTCAGACTGTAAATTTTCGTAATATTCGTTATTAGGATCAATGGAATGCATATATAATTTTTACAAAAAAAAAAGGGGGTTAAGAAGATGTTTGTGGTGGGGTGAACAGGGAACGCTAACGTGCGATCCAGCCCGGATCACTACGGGTGGCGAACAGAATCTGACGGCGACGGGATATCGATATTCGGGTCGAAAGACATATGGATCGACCACTGCACTCTGTCTCGGTGCAAAGACGGGTTGATTGACGCCGTCATGGGTTCAACGGGCATCACCATATCCAACAACTACTTCTCACATCACAACGAGGTGATGCTTCTGGGCCACAGCGACGACTACAAGCCGGACTCCGGCATGCAGGTCACCATCGCCTCCAACCACTTCGGCGAGCAGCTGGTACAGAGGATGCCTCGCTGCCGGAGGGGGTACATCCACGTCGTCAACAACGACTACACGCACTGGGAGATGTACGCGATCGGAGGCAGCGGGAACCCTACCATCAACAGCCAGGGGAATCGGTACACGGCGCCGGTGAATCCGTTCGCGAAGGAGGTGACCAAGAGAGTGGACACGGGGGAAGGGAAGTGGAAGGGGTGGAATTGGAGATCGGAAGGCGACATGATGGTAAATGGAGCATTCTTCGTTGCTTCCGGCGAAGGGGTGGAGTTCAAGTACGAGAAGGCCTACAGTGTGGAGCCAAAGTCCGCCGATCACATTGATTTCCTCGTAATGCACGCCGGCGTGCTCGGCGTTTCCAGGTTTTCCTCTTAGCTGTCTTTCATTTATTTATTTGTTTTGTGGGATGCTCGCTTGTGTGATTGAAATGAAATATGGGAATGGCAGGGACAACAATCTGGGGATGTGGAGCAGGGGTCCGAACGGAGAAGGGGATGAGATAACAGTGACAGGCCCTGAGTACACCGACGATATGGCGGGGACGACGAGGTTGATGCCGGAGCCGTATAGAGTGTGCATGATATGGTGTTTGATAGCATTCTTGTGGGGTTTGTTATGTGAATTGTGATAATAATGGGGCCTTTCGAGTAGCATTCTCTAACATTTTGAAGAATCAAAGCATTCAACTGTGATGCTCTCTTCTTCTTCTTCTTCTCCCAATTGGAATGAAATTGAAAGAGGCCTAATTAAGCACCATTAAGGCTGTACATCTTCTTCTTCTACTCTCTTCCTCTGCCTCCCATTTTTTTTTCCTGTGTTTTGATTGTCCTTTTCAATCATTCAGGGTGACAAATATGAAACAAAAGGGCGAAAATAAAAAGAGCTCATGCTTTACATATGCTTTTTCTTCCTTCCTTTCTTTTGAGTCCCACTACAACGCTGCCATGGGTTAATTATATTAAACTTGTTTCGCCTTTATTTATTCTAGCGTGGGAAACATAGATACAAGGTTTTGGGAAAATGCAGTGTATACATTTTTCTTTCTTCTTTGTATATACACTTCTAAAAACTAATTCATATGGCTACCACCAAGGGCCAAAGAATTGGGATATTTTAAAAAAGCAAAGGATTCGAATGGATGAAAAGATACAGGAGTTCCAAGCTACTTCCAATACACTCATTAATCACGTTTTGATGCGAGCCCTCAATCAAGAATAGTGTCTGGTAGGTTTTTGTCCAACCTCGGCCTATTGTTCTAAGTTCTAACCAAAAAAGTGCAAAGGATTAGATTTTCTCTATATAGCATATGACGCCAACTTGGGCGTTCGGTGCATGTAGGCGTATCTTGTTCTTATGAACTTGTAATATATATCTGACCAGTAGATATCATTTTCTTTTCCTCTTGACCAACTCTCAAGCCATAGTGGCCCTTATCTACTTATGTTATAATAACAATATCTATATAGTTTTCTTTATCTGATTGAATATTTATAACAAATAATGCCCCCAACAAATTAAGGTGGCCTCCCGTGAATGAATGCGAATCATGTCCAAGTTGTTGCTTACTTGAATGCTGGATGCCACTTCCATTTTATTGAAATTTTGCTTCAGGCCTTCGCTCTCTATATGCAACAAATTATTGCATGTTTTAGTTACTTGATGTTAAATTTTATTCTGGTAAAACTAACAGCAGCATGAGTTAAACCTGCAGGCGCTCTCGAGAACACGTATCTACACCTTTTTCCATGAGTCTGCATAGGTCAGTTGTTGCAAGGTTTTATTGTAATGCCAAAAACAAGTGAGAATTTATTTTATAAGTTTGCTAAATAATGAAACAAATAACGGTGCAAAAAGGAAGTCGCTTTCTTTATGTGAGAAAGAGATCTAGTTTTAGATAAATTTGAAATAGTGATTACAATATGTGATTCAGTATGAGAAGTACATTTATATTCACTCACGTCATAGCGTAATGCAATTTGTATGGCAATGAGTAAATCTACACGATACACATTGAAAGTGAAGTCTATGGTCAATTCATGTCCCAGATGGAACCTGAATAAGAATAAGCCCACGTATCAGAGTCAAACCATGCAGAATAAGATTCAGTGGACTGTGTGGTATTACAATGATGTTCATATTCCATTTCATTCTGATCTTTTTGCAGTTCTGCTATCCAATCTGATACTCGAATCTCGTACGGTGAACTTGTCATTTCCCATTCTGATGGTGGAAAAGCTTGAGAGGAATTATCCTTAGTCTCTCCAACATTTCCTCGCCATTCAAGCTTCATTTGGTTGTAATCCTCGCAAGCGTTATCATTATTGTTTTCCTCGCTGAAGGCACCTTGTTCAGTGTTGTCTGGTTTATATTGGAACTTATCTGAATATAAAATCATTGAAAACACACGTGCAATTAATTAATTAGCACAAGTTCGTTATAATTCTGGAAAACATATGAAGAATTGCATATCTAGCCTTGTTGTTCAAGTCGTGCTTTCTTTCTGAAATGAGTTCTCCAATAATTCTTGACTTCATTGTCGGTTCTTCCATGTAGACTGCGGGCAATCTTTGACCATCTGGATTGCTCAACAAGTGAAAACAATAAAGCGTCATGTCACCGTGTGCTCAAATCAGTACGAAGTGCCATAAAGAGCAGTAGAGAACAAGGGACGAGGAACCGTACTTGTTACCCCATTGCTGGTGAAGTTGAATAATGAGTTGCTCTTCTTCAACACTAAAAGGGCCATGCTTCAGATTTGGACGAAGATAGTTCATCCACCTCAACCTGCAACTCTTCCCACTTCTCCTGAGTCCTGTAAAACATCAAGTTAAGACCATTATATGACATGTTTAGATGCATTATTATATAAAGTCTCGTCCATCATTATACATACCAGCTACTTTGGCAAGTGAATCCCATCTTCGTTCTCCCAGACAAGTAACAAAGGTGGTAAGTTGCTCGTCTTCTTCTTGGAGCCAAGGCCCTTTACGCAACATCTCACCTTTCATGCTCTGCTTCTTATTGCTATGTAACAACTCACAATCTACGTTGTACTTACCTGGAGAGGGCTGTAAGGCCATATAGATATATATAGAGTTACGTACAGACAGACACAAAAAGGGAAGTAAAAAGAGCGATGAATGAGAAGAGAGGAGGGAAAAAGCGAAAAGAAGGGTGTGACCGGAAACTCTTTCGTAACATAGGTGGGCATAACAGCAGTGGATGTGTCCGCAAACTATTGGCTTAAAGATTAATGAAATTGGTGCTGACCGAAGCATCCATGGGGATGTTTAGGTCGTTAACTCATCTGAGATTAGATTTACTGCTTTGATCATTAATTAGTCTTGGCATCACTAGTTCTGTCACCTTGTGACAAGCTAAGACTGTCCTTCGCCTCTGCTTCAACTCGGTTCAGAGTTATGAAGTTATGGATATATGATATTTGTCCTTTCTAAACAAGATAAAGATGTTTATGATGAAAAGAGAGAAAAAGCTGAATGGATAGGGATTGGGTTTTGGAAGGTGGTAGACAAAACCAAAATTTGTATCTCCATCCAGATCTTTTTCTTCAGATACGTTGGAGGGAGCCCAGTCTGTAACTCCACGAGTGCGAAACAGGTGGGCTCAAGTATTGCCACCCTCTCAAAGCACCTAATTTTTCTTGCCCTTTGATAGCATATTTCTGATATGAAGCATCCCATCTAACATTTCTATTTGATTAATTTCATAACCCATGTGGAAAAAGTATTCTCATAGCATGCTACATGTTTCAAAAGTTTCATAGGGTATTTGCTTGAGTTGAAAATAGTGCTTTGATTTTTTTCTTAAAATATAAGATTTAAAAAACTTCTAAAACCGTTAATTATAATTACAAACTGCCAATAGCAACAATTCAAAGTAGAATCAAAATTCTTCGAGGAAAGTAAAACTTTTTTCAACCTCCCTTTGATTTGTTTAACCTCAACTGAATCATAAAAAATTCCAACCTATATTTGATTTTTTCCAGTACCCACCAATATTTGATTTTTTTTTCTCAGTAATCATCCATCGTAAGAATGACTATCGAAATATTAAAAAGTTCAGTCCATCGATTTTCGTTCTATATGGATGTAAGAAGCACAACAGAAATCTCGGCTCAGCGAGCAACAAATGCAATATGGGGAAGAGCAGACCGCCATTTCATTACATGAAAGGCGGGGATTAGATTTTCAACCCATGCGTGCCTCTCGGTTCAAAAGGGAAGATGAATGCAAGAAATTAGGAAGAGTAGAACAACATGGGTTTCAACTGACGCAATGATAAAATATACGAATATTTAGAGCGTATTTGATCTTTGGAGAGTACAATTTTATTGTGATTTCAGTCGCCCCGCTTGAGAAAACATCCTAACTCCTAGATGCCTAGATTTATGCCTAAGGATAATAGACGGCTCGCCTTACCTAATATTAGTATCGCTTAAGAGGAAGGAAGACTTCACCCTGCTTTTGGTTCGTGAGTGATCCCAACCTTTTTTCAAAAATTTTTGTAAAAAAAAAAAGAAGAGTAGAACAACATTGTCACCGCCTCGAATACCAAAAATGACCAATTGATATATAGATTCCATTAGGAGTACTCTGGTAAGTTCAACAAACCATGTCTCTTTCCAACAAAACCATCTTGATTAGATGACTTGGACAATGCCAATCAAGTAATCTGAAAAAAACACAGAAAATCAATATAGGCAAATATACAGTGACTCCTCTTGCCTTGGCTTCTAATCTATCGACGTTCAAATTGCGACTGTCTCATCTTTTCACGCACAGTATATCAATAGGATCATAGCATCATGGATCTATAAATGATTTATTCACAAGGTTGACAGCATCATCCATGAACTGCAAATAGATAAAAACCCTTATTAATCACCACGGTTCAAAACTGGAAGTATCACTTTTGACATCAATAGATTCAATAGATAAACAAGAAAATTTTAAAAAGTGACATCTCAGTAAGCAATAAACCAGGATTAATAAATCCAAACTGAGCAATGATGATAAAGATTCTTAATCATAAAATGTATTATCGATTCCACTAGTTACACCCAGGTACTAAAAATACATTCAAATTGATTCTGTGCATTTAAAGCAAAAAATCTTATACAGAGCATTTGCGATAGAGAAGCATGAGTTTCTGCCCATAGCATGTGGCTTTATGTTGTGTAATTATAATAATAGAGAGGAGTTGGTTAGGAGTCCGTTAGGGGTCATTAGTGCCTTATACCGATAAATAATGAGTGATTAAGATTTGAATTTATCATGTTCAATTAGAGTCCACCGATTCCTTGAAAGCATGAGATATACATAAAAGGAAGGACTTAACCTTCCCAAGCAACTTAAGTTCCCGTCCAACTGGTTCCAAAAACTTCAGTTCCACAGTGATAGGCCAGACCTGTCCAAATATGAAAGAGCCCAGGAAAGTGTCAAGCATATGCAAACATAATCTGCCTAAAATAGGCATAACCAACAATATTTCTCTAGATGGTCCTAAACTCTTAGAGCCACATGCTTTCTGTTGTTGATGTTGTGAAGCTCAAGACTCAAGAGGTGAGTAATATAGTGTGTGTGTGTGTGTGGAATCATAAAACAAGGGCAACGGAAGAATATAACTACAGAAAAATGAACCAAAGGGAGTATAACTTGAATCTAGAAGCGCCGTGCTTGAATAGGTCACAAAATTTTCAGGAGACACATATATAACATATAAGGAATAGTAAGAATCATTCACGGATTCACAACTTCAATTCCCTTCAATCAAAAACCAAAACAGTTGGAGAAAAGTGATCTACAAAATGCCTAAACCGATTGCAGATTAACTACTATTTCAAAACTAGAAAGTTTTATGCAATGCAGTGCTATCTCCTATCTGTTATATAATAGGACGTGAGATTTAGGAACTCAAACCTATTTTCCATACCCCCCTATTTTCACCTCACTTTTCTCTCCATCCAACATAGAATCTGGCCGTCAATTAAATCGCAGGTTTCCTATTGGTTGAAACGAATACAATATATAAAATTCACAAACTTGCATCAAGTATAAAATTAAACTAAATAAACAGGACGAATGCAAATTTAGTTGATATTAATACGACAATCCAATAAACTAACAGGACCCATGAGTTCAGTTTTCGCCTCTGATTTTTCCATGCATAATTCAGTTCAAATTTCCAAGAAAGAAGACAGCACCTTGACGCCAAGTAATTTAATCGGCGTTATCTGCCCCGGTACGATACAGTCAGGACCGGCTGCTTCCACTATGGCTTCCTCGCCCAACCCACTTCCAATGGGATTGGGGTGCTACGTTATCCCGAAACAAATAAGTAAATTAACTGCAAATGAATGAATCGATCGGAAATATCGAGAAAATTAGAGAGGAAGTGGGAACCTTCATAACGGAGATGGCATAATCGGAATGAGGGGTTTGGGAAAGACGGAGAATTGGAGAATGATGAATTCTGGGAATAGGTTTTTCCGATGAAGCTCTCCATGGAGCATCCTTCTGAAGTAAAGCAGCTCCACCTTTCTTCGACATTTTCCCTGGCACACTGCCTTTATCCTTTCTATGCAACCTCCACTTCCTGGTCTTCGAGAGGATGATGATGCCTATATAGTACAGAGTTGGTAACCCAGGAACAGGATAACCATTCTCTCCCTTGACTTGAACACCCAAAACTTATTAATTATTTTATTTCTCTTTATGAATTTAATGAGAAATAGGCAAATATTATGAGCCACGCGCATCTCACGTTTTTCCTTTGAACCGCCTTATTTTTTTTTTTCCCACACAGCTTCGTTAAAATTTTACATTGACCACGTTCAGATCTAACTCGCTTCACGTACCTAACTATAGTAGATGAGTCTCCCAACAAATTTTTTTTACATACATCAAGACTCGAACTTGAACGACTTTATTAATAAACCTATAGTCTATTTAGATTAATAGTGAATAACTATAATTTTAGATAATCATAATTTTTACAAGTGACTCTAGTTATAAATGACACTGATTAATTATGATTTCTATTTAGATAATTTGTTAATAAGTTATTTTTTAAATTTTGATTATATTTGGACTTTGTTTATTAAAATTACTTATGAATGTATAATTACGGTATAAATTTTATAAATTTTTTAACATTTTTAAAATTATAATTAATAATAAGTATTATTAAATATAATTTAATAAATTATATGGATATTTAAATATAATTTTATTTTAATAATAATTATTATTATTATTATAAGAAAGGAGTACGAGGGTAAAGAGGAAAAAAATTTATTGTTAAAATCCATCAGAATTATTCTAAACATATAAGCAACTCTCTTATCAATTATACTAAAAGTACAGTAAAAGGCTACAATCATAATTGATTAAGATTTTAGAAAAATTATCTAAACAAACTAAATGAGTTTTATAATTATTTTTTTAATTTAAACAGACTTATTTAAATTTCAGGCTCGTAACAGCTGCGGCTGCTGCGGGGTTTACTGAGCCTCACAAACTGTTTTCTATATGAAGAAAATTTAGATCACAAGAAAAAACAAAAGGAAAGGAAAGGAGAGAGATTTATATCCATGTATCTATAGATTGTTCGCAATTAAAGAACGTATATACATATCACAAATTTTGTGCTAACGAAAGACCCAATTATTTTAGAAAGAATTTAACAATTTTTTCTAACATGTTAAGAAAAAGAAAAATTTAAAATCATTTCCATACTTTTATGAAACATGAATTATTATTAGTTCGACTTAATAGTTAAGAGAAGAAAATAACATTTTATTCAAAGAGCTCTCAAGGATTGTCGAGCATAATCCAATTTCTAATTAAAAAAAAAAACTAGTCAAACGAACTGTAGGAAGAAGGAAAAAGAATTCACGGCCATGAGTAGTAATAATAAATATAGTCGACAATTTCGACAGGGTTACATTCACCTGAATGATGCGACGTAGCAACATGCTGCGTCATGGCGTCAAGAATAATGGAGGGGCACTTCCGTATTTCTCTCCGTAGAGCAATAAATACAATAAAATATTTCACAAAACATTCTTAATCTGCTGAAGATATAGGGAATAGACTTCCAATACATTATAAAGTTACATTTATCGCTGCTTTTTGCCGCCTGATGATCATCCGACTGAGAAAAAATTAAGTGGGAAAGAAAGAAACCCAGAAAAGGAAAAAATGGGAAGCAAATCCATAATCCATCAAGGCAAAGAGGCTAATCTGTGATCATGGCATCGACCCCTCTCTCAGCAGCAGCATCTGCGAGTCTCTTCCAATTCAATAGTCGCTGCTCTTCCAACTCTTTGGCTTTAGCCACTTTCTCTTCATACTGCCTCTGGCACTCTTCAAATAATTCAGCATCCATTTCCATAAACATCTTCCGAACATTCACGGTCAGACCATGAACTGCCTGGTTCCAGTGACTCTGGATATTTTTCTCCAACGCCTCAAATATTATTGGTAATATCACACTCCGGCTCTGGGCAATTAAGCTTACTATGTGCTCATTATTCCACAAGAACAGGGCTCGTTCTGCAACCTGCATCGCAAAATGTAGCTAAGCAAACCATTCCGCAGGGAATACTTAAACAATGCAGGTCACTGACTCACAGTACCAGCCAAGACAAATTTCGGTGACCTATGGAAGGTTTATTTATAAAGACCATTAATGATTAACTCCCCCTTTCTTAAAGTAAAATATAGAAATGAATTAAGTGAAAACAGACCCCAAGGAAGGATTCGGCACCACACCACTTTTTTTTTTTAACTTAGCCATCAATTTAGCACTAGGCACTAGCAAGCCTTACCACAATTGACATTCATTAGGGGGAAAACTGGGATTTTTTTCACAAATTATGAATTACATAGATCTCTTTTAAGTTTTACTGAAATTATATAGATATCCCTATTTTTTAACAAATAATACAAACTTCTCTTAAATTTTGTTACATGCATCCCCTCTATATTCAAAACCTGCACAAATTTCCCCTGGAATAAAGGGTAAATTACACAGTTTCCCCTAAATGTACACAAGCATTCCCTAAAAATAGGAAGATTATGGTATTTCAGCTGAACTCATGAAAAGTATGTTAATTTACTCTTTGTCTTCAGAGGAGGTATGTGGAGGTTTTGAAAATAGAAAAGTGATCTGTATGATTTTAGAAAATTTAGAAGATCCTCGTAATTTGCTTTCTTTTTTTTTTGCTTTTGAGAAAAGTCTGTATAGGTTTTGCAAATAAAACAAAATTCTACATAATTTAAAAAGACTTCAGGGGAGATCCATGTAATTTACTCCGACAAACTAAAAGCACATAGGAAGCAGTGCAGTAAAAGTACTTATCTGCATAAAAACATTGGTGGTACTTTCATTAGTAATGACCAACGAAGAATAATCCAAAAAATATTTAAGCTAGAGATTAAATCAGTGAATAATGCTAAGGACTTTGAATACAAGCTCCAGGAATTCCAATTCAATAATTATAAAAATACAACCAACCAAGAAACAATAGTTTCAATGTTATAAGCAAGGATAAATAATGTTTCACCTAAAAACAAAAGCACAAGGATTAGCAAAATGATTAGAGTTGGCAGTGCATTTTGCTCAGAGCAATATAAATGTGCCATGCGGGAATGTATATGTAAAAACGATACACGGTGAATCTGAAAGAATGAAATATTAGTGAATTAACTGTTTTAGTAAAATGTCATCTGTGACCAAGCAAAATCATTATAGACCCAAATATAGCATTACCAACAATTGAAATCATTGCTAAAGGTCTCAACATATCGACCAATGTACAATTTCGCACTAGCAATTCCTAGTTCAAGCCATTTAACACCTTAACAAGATCATTCAATAATGAGAAGCGTGAGTAGGAAATATAATCATTAATGTTTCAGTTGTGACTCGGGACACCCACTTCTAACTAGATTCAAATATGAGAGTTTGAGAAGAAATTCAGATAGCGTCCTCTAAATTTTGCCTATCAAAATTTGTTATTCCACGGTTCAAACCAAAATAAATAACTTCTACATTATTGGGCCCATTATCACCATCAATTACAGAATAAATGGATCAGGATTCCAGTGCTAAGTGCCAACCAACAAAAACATGGTGGGAAACCAAAATTTTCAAACCACGGGGTGTAGAGTGATAATGAATAAACAGAGCAAGGCAATTTGATCTTAATCTCTAACTTTAATTGGATACCCTGGAATCATCTATTACATGTTAAGACCCTAAAAGATAGGCCTATAACCAAGCTCTAGGCTTACCTTTCTCAGGATCTTTCTTGACTAGACATGACTTCATGATAGTCTATACACTGTCCAAATTTATATTCATAACTAAAATTCATGCAGAAAATCCTATGATGACGCCAATATAGTCCCTATTTCAAGTAAATGCCCACAAACATAGAGGCAACAAGAAACAAATAAACTATAACTTAAAAATTGCTTAAAGAGAAAATTAAGTTGCCATCCAAAGGACCCAAGCCATAAATAATTTTTTTCTAAAAAAATCCCTATTGATTAGACCAAGGTTATCCACTATACAGACAATAGAAAAGGCACTTCCAGATTTCATCAGACAAGTCAAATATTAGTCATCTGATGAATTTCAATTTTATTCAACTTTGTCAGCTCACTATTAGCTTCTTTGTAGAAGAACCAAAATGGATTCAAAGCCCACGTCCTCGCAATAAGTATGAACACTTGTCTGTCTATAAGTAAATTTCTGTGCCTAAAACGCCAGAAGACAATTAAGTCGCACAGATAGGACTTATTTTATATGCTCTCCTTGCAAATAAATACCGTAAACTTATCTTCTTCCCTTTTGCTATTAAAGAGAGTAAAATCAACCAAACGCTACAACTTGACTAAAAGAATAAGAGTGCCGAAACAGAATCACATACATGAGAGTTTGCCACTAAAAGAGTAAATAGAAAAAAGGAAATGGCTATTAATGTTATTAGACAGGCAGTTTACAGCTAGAACCTATGCTGAGAAAAACAAAAATAATGTGAAGACGCCAACTTCAGTTAGAAGGACAGGAAAAGAAATAAATTGGACACTACTTTGGATGCGTTATCCATAATTCCATATAGCAAAATTACATAAAAGACCTGTTCAACTTGCAGCATCCAAATTTCAGAAAGGCCGCTAATCTTAATCATAAACATTATAAATTCCACAAACCTGAAAATGAGAACTATTGAGGCATCGCGCAATCCTTCTAAACAGGGGAACCATGCAACGTTGGAATTCAGCAGCTTGCGTCGCCTCTAGAACTTCCTCCAGTTCCCCAAGGAAGAGAACTTCCTTCTGGCAGTTGGTCACTGGCCAGTACTTCAACAAACCCCTAATGACTGTATCAGCCAGCTTGTAATCCTTTTCAACAAACTGAGTGATGCAGTACGACAACTGCTGATGATATACGGCAACTGGTTTAGGTTTATGTAATGGTATTAGCGCCCGCACCAGAAACAACTTGTGCTCCTCTTTCATTGGCAGTGCAAACCCATTGATTATACTCCCCAGAATCTCCAGAAGCTCGCCAATACCACTATGCCTCTCGGTTTCATATATAAAACGATAAAAAATGTTATTAATTCCCTTCCTAATAAATGGCCGGTGAACCATGAATTTACCATATATGCGATGGAGGATGGTTTTCAAATATTCTCGCTCCCGAGGGTCCTCAGAGTCAAATAAATCAAGTAATTTCAACACAAACGAATGATCAATATACCGCTTGGCAACCTTAGTATCCGTATCGGATGAGACCACGTATCTCAGAAGCAACTCATACGCGAGCTGCAAATGAGGCCACGCTGGTTCCAAACAAGGTTCATCTTCTTCTGGATCGGTAACGTCTTGTCCTGTATTTTCATGGGACGCTGGAGGCAAGCATCGGAATATATTTACTGATATCATTCTTATCATTTCCTCCTGACAAGCCTCTGAAATTTTACCCGACCCGGATTGTATGAAGTCAACCAAATCCATAAGTGACTGCCGCTTGATTTCTTTCTCTCGAGCGGACTTCAGGGTGTCCGTAAAATCAAAAACGTAACAAGAAACCTTGCACTTCCGAAGGAACAAGTTCTGTCTTTCCGAAACGGGCACATCGCGAAACATCGGAAGGGGTTCGATAGTACCGGAAGGCGGAGCAACAGCCATAAAATTAGGGCCCGATGCGGCAGCACCAGTACGAGAGGCATGGTTACCGACCACATTGGCGGGGCCCGGGCCCGGGCCCGAATTGCGGTTCCCTGTAGGACCGGAGCCATAAAGCAATGACTCATTAGGGTCGGACCTGGAGGGCTTCTTGCCCCCCTTCATGATTTTCTTAAACATTGCTGAAACGCAGCAAACCCTAACCCTAAGTTGTGGAGCTGAGAGACGAGTTCAGAAGTAGCTCGTGATTGGATTCTGAATGAGTAAAGCAGTAACATAAACGCCAAGGAAGTTAGTCCCAGGATGTCCCTAATCCATTAATGCTTCTCCTCCCGAATTTCCGCATCAGAACCGAACGGCTAACGGATCTGACAGTGGGAAAGGAAACAGAAATGTTTCGATGTTGCAAAGTGCTCCGAAAATTCAGAGACAATGAATCAAAGTGGGAGGGTGGAATTAGCGGACCAGTTCACTGGAATGCGGAGAAGACGACCGGTCGGAGATGCGTGCCGGCGATCAACGCGTCGATGAAGAGGGAATTGCAGAAACAGAGAAAGAGATTGAGAATGGAAGGGTGGAAAGTCGGGGGTATTATTGAGGAAGATGGAGAGACGCATATGAAGAGGGATGATCGTAGCTGACATGATCGCCTTTATAAACAGTCACTTCGCACGGATCATTTTATCCCAAACACAGCTCACGTACATAATCCTTCCCTGGGGCAATAATAATAATAACAACAACAATAATAATCCTTTTTATATCTGTCTATTTTTCCATAAAATTACTCATAATTTATTTTAAATATTACCCAAATATATAAATTTTCATTTTATTTTCATATAAAAGAAATAAATTAGTGTATCGTATTCCAGTTTAATTTAGCTTTCTAATCAAAATACTTTATATTAATTTACATATATTTAAATTTTTTAAAATATATTTACTGAAAATATATATTATTTATTCTTATATTAAAATGTGAAACAGATTTTTATTTATTCTTACATATATTTTAATATGATTGAATTTTATATTTATACTAATAAAAAATTTAAATATTACCAATAGTTAAATTGTAGGTTGAAAAGTTTTTAAAAAAAATCATTCATCTGATTTTATTAAAATTTAGAAAAAATTATGTAGTATAATCTTATTTTTACTTTTCTCACCTTTTCCTTGAGTCTGTTTTTTTTTCTAATAAATGCCTTTCTCTTATTTGTCCGTAGTGCTTCCCCCTTGAACAAATTAAATGAAGTTACCTAAACGGTGGAATATATCCACGTATTTTCAATTTTCATTCAGACGCGTACATACCTGTGCAACATTTTTAATTTTCTTTTTTTTATATAAAAATTTAAAAAAAAAATTGAACTCACGATTCAAATTTTAAATACACATATCTACATATAAATTTTTTTTAGTTACCCACCTGGTTCACCAGAGCTTTGCCCCGACTACATCCGGATCTGACCCGCGTCACGCCCTTTGCTATAGTGGGTGAGTCTCCCAACGAGAATTTTCTGCGTACGCCAAGCCTTGAACTCGAGACCTCAAGTCTCTGGGTCTATATATGATCTCCCTCGTAAAGAGGGAAGGATTTTGGGCCACTGGACCTAAAAGTCTCTGGGTCTGTTTGGATTAGATTTTAAAAAAGGGTTTATAAAAAAAAAGTTTATAGATAACTTATAAAAAAGGGGTTTTAGAGAAGAGTTTATAGAAAAAAAAGTGATTATCAATAAATAAGTGTTTAAATAATTATTTTTAGAATGACTTTTTATATTGGTAAATTACCAAAAAGGGTATAATTTGATTAAAAGTAAGAGAGAGGAGAGAGGTAGAGAAAAGATAAGAGAGATGATAGAGGGTAGAGAGGAGAGAGGGTGTAAGAAAAAGTAGGAGAGATGGTGTAAGAAAAAGTAAGAGAGATGAGAGAAGTTGTAAGAAAAAATAGGGGTAAGATAGTAATTGGATAGTCTATAAGCTCTTTTACTGTTCAAAAATATATTTTTAATAGTTTATTCAAAACCATAGTTTTAAACCATAGTTTTATCCAAAAATACTTACGGACTGTTTGTTTTAAAAAAAATTAAACAAAAATTTTGACTAAAAACACTTTTAAAACTATAATTTATACCCTTCCCAAACAGTCCTTTCTGTCTAAGTGAATAAGTTGGTCTTTATGATTTGTCCACTCTTAGGTATTGAGTTTAAATTGAATCACCAGGCCACAGATTTTTTAATTAAAGTAAATAAATAATATTCAAGCCAGCCTAATGTTTCTTTTGAAGTTAATTTCAGAATGTGGCCCAAAAATATAATAGTTTCCTGAAATAAATGTACGTAAAACCAAAATTGTAGTTGAGGGTTTCTTTCAAGGGATGGATACGTTTCTTGTGTGTTTGAAGAGTGAGGCAGGTGAGGGTCCGATGACCCGGTTCCATTGGGTAACTAAGTGGTCTTAATCTATTTCTATTTGTGTGCATATGGATCAATTAAAATCTATCAACATCCCTAATAAAAATTAATATAAATAATAAAAAATAAATTTATATTATATAAAAAATAAATTTAATTTCTATAATTATTATAAGAACTAATTTAGTAGATAATTTTATAAATTTTTTATAAATATTATCTGAATTTTAAGATTATATTTTAACTTTAGTAAAAAATTGACGCTAAACTCACATGAATTCATTTTTGTAAACAAGAAAATCCACACGCATCAAAGCGTCATTTAAAGTGGAAAACATGGAAAAAGAAAATTAAAATGTAAAGGGGAAAAAGAAGAAGATAATGGAAGAGATGGAAGTGGGTGAGAGTGTTAGGAAATAGGAATAGGTCCCAGGGTGTCAATAATCATCCCATAATGAGCAGGCAACACGTGTTACTTCATCAACAGAGTTCGAGTGGGAAGTCAAAACGTTTTACCCAGCCCTCTTTCCCACTCTTGGCCAAGAATTTCTACTTTCTTTTTTTCTTTTAAAACATGACGTGCTCTTCCTTACTACCAAGTCCAGTTCTCAATTCCTTTTACCAAAATCTTGGTATTTTTATTCAGGCAAAGCGCTTTATAGTTTCATCAAATTTTAAATCAGATCTATATGGTTATTTCTCCTTTTATCATTATCATAGCGACTGCTTTAAAATTCTTGTCTAGAAGAATATTCTCTGGTTTTACACCTAGGTGTAAGGTTATCGATCTACAATCATTGTGAAAGTAAGAAAGAGCTTTATATCTGCAATCCATTCTGTCTATTTCTTCTTCACGTTCTTCCCTTCATTGTTCAAGTTTAGATCGATGGCGATAGCAACAGCCGCAGCTAACGTTCAACATTATCTCCCTATCTTTCTATCTTTCTCTTGCTCTGTTTGTGTTAAGGCTCATTGTGAAAATCCCTCATGCTTCCATTAAACGCAGAAGAAGATGAAGAGGAGCGGAAGAATTTCAGGGATTATTTTGTTTTTTTGCCAATTCAAAATCTATATGGCAATCAGTATGCTTAATCAGATGTTATATTCAACGTCATATTACTCCCTTATTAGCTTAAACTAACAGAATCTAAACAGATTAACTGAGCAAACAATAAGAATCTCATAAAAAGGAAAATAATTATAGGGACCTTATTCAAAATTTAATGAAACTATTTGAGAACTCCACATTTCAGTGACTCCCTCGATTTCCATGTATTTATATATTACATGTGCGTTTGTCCATGAAGGGTGAGATTTGCTATATTCCACATCATTCAACCCAACCCCCCTTTCCTATAAATAATGCCCTTGTGGGCCCCAATTAACTTTTCAATGTGGTTGGACTCGTTCTTTTGGTCGGGACTGGCAGGATCGACTTGTGATTTTAATGTTTTATTTTGAATACTTGTTTCCAGTCGCATGTCCCGTAAAACTGTATATTGTGATTTTTCTTTTTCAGCCGATATATTTGCATTATTGTCCTGTGCATCATGCAAATTTATATTTTGTGAAGTTGATAAAATTCTATAAGATGTGTACTTTTCACTTGCCAGTTGATCAAATTAATAGGGATCATCGAGATATTGTAAAACTTGTATGCTTGATTCTGAGTATGGCTATGTGTGCGAAGACGAGAAGGACGGTATTCATATACATCGAATTCACCAGTTCTTCGTCCCCCCACTTTAAAATATAGACGAATGGGTATTGGATACAGGTCAAGGACCGCATGAGAAAATAACTGAAGTTGAATTTCACCTTCCTTGGCAGGAAATTTTCTGTCCTGGCTTAGAATATAGTGATCATGACGCCTTTTCTGTAGCCTACGCAATACCGTTTATATATGTGTATGTATGTATAAGTCTTATTTTTTGATACACCTCATCTAGGTGAATTAAATATCGGAGATACACTATAGTTAGAACATATATTTAAACTTAAATAACTTTTATAAATATATTTACTAATTATGATTTTAACTCATAACTTTATGTATTATTTATTAATTAAATTAACTTTTATGTCTGAGTATACATTAGCTTTTTCATAATATATATAATTGATATAAGAATGCCACTAACACGACCGAGTCAGTCAAGGCATATGCCCTTCTTAATTAGCTTGGTCAACAGACTCTTAATCGGTCAAAAAAAAGTCAACAGTCTTAAAACCTCGTCTAAAATAATCTTTTGCTACAGGCGGCATTGGCGTTAACCACTGACACCTCCAAGTACGGACACTGAATTGGGTCAAAATAATTATTTTAATATCTTTATGGGCCGAGTTCATAATAATCTTGGGCTCACTCAAATTGGACCATCGTTGAAATGGAAAAAATATAATCCATAGGATTTCCAAGCTATACCCCGTCCCCAATATCAACCATTGGATCATCGGATAATTCATCAATTAGAGACGATGGAGAAGGGCTCCCGAATAGAGATAGAACCATGATCTGAAGGACTCCATTAGAGACGATGAGCAGGAGCAGGCACCAGTGAAGCAGAAGCCCAAGAGGATTGCAACCTTGGACGCATTTAGAGGCCTCACCGTAGTGGTTAGTCTACATCTTTCTTAATACACGTAAAAATTCATGTGATATGCATATATATTACTTTAATCGTGGATTTGAATGTTCCGGTGACCGTAGCTGATGATGCCGGTGGAGCTTATCCTCGGATAGATCGCTCCCCGTGGAATGGCTGTACATTGGCTGATTTTGTCATGCCTTTCTTTCTTTTCATCGTTGGGGTTGCCATTCCCTTGCTCTCAATGTACACTCTCTCCTTTTATCCCAACTTTCAGAACTAAAATTATGTGATTGAATCATACATAGACTGAGAACAAATAAATTCGTCAATGAATGAATGCAGAGAGTGCCCAAGATGAAGGATGCCGTGAAGAACATAATCCTTATGACCTTGAAGCTTCTCTTTTGGGGTGTTCTTCTGCAGGGTAATCAAAAGTCCTCAAGTGTGTTAAGCTATATGCTCCATTATATTAAATACATGTTGATTATATGAGAACACTGCTGGTGGATACTCTCATGCTCCTGATGATCTCTCCTATGGAGTCGACATGAAATTCATACGATGGTGTGGCATTCTCCAGGTTAATTTGGGAATTATATATTTAAGAAAAAAGGATATAATTTCAGAGGCATTCTATTTTATAGTTTGTTGAATGGCCACTTTAATAATGAGTGCAGAGAATAGTGCTTGTATACTGTTTCGTAGCTCTGATAGAGACTGTTGTAAATAAGTGATTATTTTAATTATTATATTCATTTATTAGGTATTAGGTATGTACAATTAGTTAGTTATTTGTTATTGGTATTAGGTATTATGTTGTAACTATTAAGCCTATAAATAAAGAGGCCTTGTAATTACATTTATGATATATGGAATACATTGAGTAATGTTCATTTTATATTAGCCTTCTTATCATGGTACCAAAGTGGGTTTGTGCTCCTGGGCCAATAATCAAGAAAGAAGGCCCGAAATATTTTTCATGGAGTAGAATCAAGAAGCAGCTCCAAAGATAAAAACCAAGACCCATCCATCCCCTGGTGAAACATACAGTGCTGAGAGATCCATTAACAAGAAAGATCCAGAATCCTCCATCTTCGATCGGCCAGAGAATTCCCCTCTATAGACTCACCGCTACAAATTTGTGCATAATTTCGTTCGATCGCTCATCGTGGCCATCGATTCACTATAGTAGTCACGGTGTTCTTGTTCAACGTTTTGAATTCTTTGCTTCCAGTGAGATTCTTCCTTGATCTCTTGCCTCCGCTGCCATTTCTGCCATGGCTGACAAGCTTTCTGGACTCAACTATAATCACCCTCTGTATATTCACCCGGCCGACACTCAGGCCGTGACCTTGGTTCCTCAACTATTGATCGGATGCCAGAATTACTCGATCTGGAGCCGCACCATTAAATTTGCTCTCCATGCCAAGAACAAGCTAGGGTTCATTGAAGGCACCTGTACCCGAATGGCACAAGAGAAGCATCTCTGAGAACAGTGGGATAGTTGCAACTCGGTGGTTCTTTCTTGGCCCATAAATTATATCGACAAAGAGATAGCAAATGGTATTGTTTTCTCTCGTAACTCTCATTTGGTTTGGCTTGATTTAAAAGAACGTTTTGACAAAAGAGACAGTGCAAAGATTTTCTCTTTTCATCAAGCAATTAATTTTCTTAGTCAAGGAAGTATATCAGTGTCTGCCTACTATACTAAGCTGAGGGAGTTATAGGACGAGTACTCAGCCATAGTTCCTCTTCCTGACTATCAATGTGGCACTGCTAAGGAGCATGCAAGAATTTCCCTAGAGCAACGTCTTTTTCAATTTTTGGTTGGTACCAGCAAGTAAAGAGTTAGATACTCCTCATACTCCCGTTGCCTTTTCCCAATCAGGCCTGTTCATTCGTTCTCCATGAAGAATCCTAACGGCTCCTCAGTCATCTTCTTGTTGCTCCTGCATCTGATAGCAACATCTTGGCTACCAACGCTACAAGATGAGGTTGAGGTAGGGATCGACGTGGCAAAGGCAGATATCAAGATGTCATCTGCTCTCACTGTAATAAATGAGGACATCAAAGAGAAAATTACTATCATCTCATTGGTTTCCCCCCTAAATTTTGGGAAGAAACAGGATGACCAAACAAATCAAGCTTCTATTGATAACTCTGTTAAGGTGGCACGGCTCATCAGGACCCTCTACTGAAACATGCTATGTTTACTGCTGTTCAGTATGAGAATATACTTGAGATACTGCAACGTGATGCTGACTCTAATGAGGTTGCTATGAGTATCCAGGTAGCTACCCCAGGTCTATATTCTTTATCTACTGATTGGATATTAGATTCAGGAGCTAGTTACCATAAAGTAAATTCTGTTAATATGTTCTCATACACTATGCATAAAGGACCACCTAAAATTGTTAAAATTCCTAAGGAACAGAAGATACGTGTTACACATATAAGAACAATAAATATTTCACATGAAATATCTCTTCAAAATGTTTTATATGCTAAATAATTTTGTTATAATTTGATTTCGGTAAGCAAGTTGGCCCGCGACAATCAGTGTGTTGTCGCCTTCTACCTTAATCTGTGTATTTTGCAGGACATGGTAAATGGAATGATGAAAGGGATTGGTAAACTTTCGGGAGGACTATACTTGCTTATCCCACATGACAGAAGAGTAAATAATGTTTCCATGAATGTATCTCACGATAAAAGTGTTAATAACCCAAATCTTTCGGGAGGATGGGACATGCTCCTATAGATAGAATTGGACGTATTCTTTATGTATAATTTGACTTGGATAAATGACCCAAATCTCATATTAATGACAAAAATAATAAATGTGAGATATGCATTCAAGCTAAACAACCAAGATTGTCTTTTTCCATTAGTTCTTCACAATCTTCATTTTGTTTCCAATTACTTCATATGGATGTTTGGGAACCATATAGAACCCATATCTGACTATTATGGATGACTTCTCTAGACATACTTGGATTTTCTTAATGTCTTTAAAATCTGAGTCTGTAAGATGCATGAAAACCTTTATAACTTTTGTTGAAAATCAATTTTCTGCTGAAGTCAATGCAATAAGAATTGACAATGTTACTGAGTTTGTGAATTAGGAAGTTAAAAATTTCCTTGAAGGCAAAGGTATAACTCATAAAAAATCAAGTCCTTCCACAACCCAACAAAATGGAGTTGTTGAAAGGAAGCATAGACGCTTGATGTTTGTAGATCGCTTAAGTTTCATTCTAATATACCTATTAAATTCTGGGGTGAAGCTATAAGAACTTTAGCCTATTTGATAAATATAGTCCCTTCTTTTAAAGGTTTTAAAACATAAGGCACCTTATGAAATTCACTATAATAGAACTCCTGATTTATCTCATTTAAAAGTTTTTGGATGCCTTGCCTATGCAAAAAAATTACATAATTCTGATAAATTCTAAGCTAAAGCTGATCCTTGTATGCTCCTTGGCTATCCAACAATTCAAAAGGGATATTTGCTGTATGATGTGAATAAACAAATCTTAATAGTGTCTAGGGATGTTATTTTGTTCGAAACAAGGTTTCCTTTTTAGGATATGATCAAACAGGATTAAGGGAGAGTTCTTAGAAGATGTATAGACCCATTATTGATTTATGATAGGGATGTACAACATCAACTTCCTTCCCTTGAATTTATGAGAAATAATATTCCTAGACTCAATAACCAGCAACCAGAACCGCAACCTGTTCAACAACTAGAACCGCAGCCCATCTAGCAACAACATTTTGTTTCGCCAAATGATCAGGTTTTATCTCGAGCTTCTAGAGAAAGGTAACCTCCTTCATGGACAAAATATTACATATGTGAGAAATCTTCTTTCCCTAATTCTTCTACTGCTAATTTTTCAAAATTAGATCTGATTAATAGCATTGCTTTGACTGAATATGTTATTTTGAGTGATTTATCATCCTTATATAAAACTTTCTTATCATGTATAGACAAAGAAATAGAACCCAATACATATGAGAAAACGGTTAGAGATCCTAGGTGTGTTAAGGCAATGCAAGATGAAATGAAAGCTTTAGAAGAAAATAAAACATGGACAATAGTTGATTTACCTAAAAGAAGGAGGCCTATAGGATGTAGATAGGTATTCAAGGCTAAATATAAATCGGATGTATCTTTAGAGAAGTTTTAAGCTAGATTGGTTGCTAAAAGCTTTAATCAAAGGGTAGGGATAGATTTTTATGAGACATTTTCTCCTGTTGTTAAAATTGTTACTATTAGTATACTTCTTATATTAGCCGCTATAAATAATTGAATTATTTATCAAATGGATATTTAAAATGCGTTCTTATAGGAAGATTTCTATGAGGAGGTCTATATAACCATCCCTCAAGGTTTTGAAAGAAGAGGTAAAAATGGTAGTTTACGAGTTTGTAAACTACAAAAGTCTTTATATGGGCTGAAACAAACCGCTAGACAATGGAATGTAAAACTAACCTAAGCTTTGATTGATGGTGTTTTTCAAACAAAGCATATATGATCATGCTCTTTTCCATAAATCTGTTAACAATCATGTGGTTTATGTTTTAGCATATGTGGATGATCTAATGATAACAGGTTAAGATAAAAGTTCCATAGATGAAGTTAAGAGCTATTTGCAAAATAATTTCAAGATTAAAGATCTAGGAATAATGAAATATTTTCTTGGTTTGGAAGTCTTTAAATCTCCTCTTGGGATACTTCTAAATCAAATGAAATATATAAATGAGTTAGTGACTGAAGTTAGAATTGATGAAAGTGAGGTTGCTTCAACCCCAATGGAGCAACATTTGAGGCTCATGGTGGAACCTCTTAAGGAGGAAGAATATGCAGATCCTAATGAAAAGAGGGAGACTGATCACTACCTAAAAGATCCTAGCTTATAAAAGAGGATTGTTGGTAAGTTTCTATATTTGTCATTGACTTGTCCTGATGTTACTTATTGTGAATAGGTATTGAGCCAATTTATGTATCACCCTAAGAGTCTCATATGAAGGCAACATTGCAGTTGGTGAAATACTTGAGAGATACTCTAGGATGAGGCATTTTTTTGTAGCTTCCAACCCTATGAGCCTGGAATGCTACTGCGATTCAGATCATGTAGCATGTATAGACACAAGACGATCCGTTACCGATTTCCTAGTCAGATTGGGAGGATTTTTAATATCTTGGAAGTCCAAGAAACAGAAAACAATTTCTACATCATCAGTAGAAACTGAATATAGAGCACTAGCCAAGGCAGCATCTAAAATTATTTGGCTGGTTAGGCTATTCAAGGAGCTACAAATCAGTAATATTGAACCGGTTAAAGTGTTTTGAGATAACAAAGCAACTGTTCATATTGCTACGAATATTGTCTTCCATGAAAGAACTAAAAGGAATTATTACCTTTCAATACTTTAGGTCATATGAGAATTTAGCCATATACTTACAAAGGCTTTGGGTGAACCTCAGAATGATTATATCTTTAGCAAGCTAGGTACTTTTGAATATGGAGTTCCTAGTTTGAGGGGGAGTTTTGTAAATAAGTGATTATTTGAATTATTATATTCATTTATTAGGTATTAGGTATGTACAATTAGTTAGTTATATTTGTTATTGGTATTAGGTATTCTGTTGTAACCATTAGGCCTATAAATATAGAGGCCTTGTAATTACATTTATGATATATGGAATACATTGAGTAATGTTCATTTTAGATTATATCTTTAGGAAGCTAGGTACTTTTGAATATGAGAATTTAGCCATATACTTACAAAGGCTTTGGGTGAACCTCAGAATGATTATATCTTTAGCAAGCTAGGTACTTTTGAATATGGAGTTCCTAGCTTGAGGGGGAGTTTTGTAAATAAGTGATTATTTGAATTATTATATTCATTTATTAGGTATTAGGTATGTACAATTAGTTAGTTATATTTGTTATTGGTATTAGGTATTCTGTTGTAACCATTAGGCCTATAAATATAGAGGCCTTGTAATTACATTTATGATATATGGAATACATTGAGTAATGTTCATTTTAGATTAGCCTTCTTATCTGAGACATTCACCACCAAGCTTAGACCAACCGCCTTGAGCCCTGGACACATCTCCATTTTTACCGCCTATCGATGGCAGTAGTAAGAATTAAGAAAACAACATCACGTTACCATATTCTCAACTTGAAGCTCTGAAATATATATCTATATCTAGAACTTGACTGATATGCATGGCCTACGTGCTAGGATCGGGGGCGGGATTTGTGGCGTTCATCATTTACATGGTCACAACCTTCGCTCTCTATGTTCCAGATTGGAGTATCGTCGATCATAGCCAAGACGAACTCAAGAAACATACCGTACACTTGCTCTCTCAAAAACAAACGTACAACGCATATGTATTTGCTTTGTTTTGGCTATTGTTTTATTCTGTTGATATTTTCCCGATTGAATAATTAGGGGATGTGCGGGATGAGAGGACACCTGGGGCCTGCATGTAACGCAGTGGGATATATGTAGATCGAAGAGTTTGGGGGGGGGGGGTTAACCATCTCTATTCTCAGCCTGTTTGGACTCGGTTGAAGGTGATGATCTTGTCAATTTGAATATGCATGCCAAGAACCAACTCTGCCTTTTCCTGTTCTTCATCAACACGTGTATTTTTATGTATGTAGGCGTGCACATTGAGCTCTCCTGCTCAAGGTCCTCTTCGTGAAGATGCTCCGGCTCGGTGCCACGCTTCATTTGAACCCGAAAGATTGTTGAGGTTCTTTTCTTTTCCCATCCATTAATTCCAAAATCCATAATGAACTCTTATATATGAATTCAGTCATGTTATTGAATAGTTGTTTTTCTTGTTATTTATTTCTGTATCAGCTATCCTATCCGGCACCATCGGCATCCATTATGGGCACGTCTTGATTCCCTTTAAGGTTAATGACTTTTCCCCTGCTCACGAATAAATTATAGTACTCTCTTCTATTTACATGCAAGTCATATATTGAAGAGATATATACAAACGTGAATATTTGGGCAGCGTCATTCGGAGAGGCTCAAGCAGTGGCTCTCCATGGCAATCGTGCTACTAGTGGTTGCCATCATACTTCATTTCACAGATGGTAAGCTACTGAGACATATATTAATCTACTTCTTCAAACAAATTCCATGGATGTTACAAAAGTTTCACACGCAAGCATGGAATGCAGCTATACTACTGGACAAGCAACTCTACAGCTTCAGCTACGTTTGTTTCACGGCTGGGGCATCTGGCATTGTCTTCTCTGGCTTTTGCTGGTAACTCCTAAAAGCGTCACTTTTCTTTTCTGAAAAATGAACTAACTTGGGACCTTAAGTATCACTTTGCTTCACTGGTCTCCTTGATACACACACACACACAGATCGACGTGTGGGGGTTTAGGACTCCATTCTTGTTCTTGGAGTGGATAGGAATGAACGCGATGCTGGTGTATGTGATGGCATCATGGCAGCTCAGGGAATCTTCGCTGCGTTTGTGAATGGATGGTATTATAAAGATCCAGAACAGTCAATAGTAAGAGGCATAATCAATAATATCCCTTTTTATTTGAAGGAGGTAGAAGCTAAGCAGATTTGACGTAATGAATGAAATTAGGTACACTGGATTCACAAGCGTGTATTCGTGGATATGTGGCACTCAAAGAGGGTGGGAACCCTCTTATATGTCATATTTGCTGAGATCACATTCTGGGCCGTGGTCGCTGGAATATGTCACAGATTAGGAACATATTGGAAGCTGTAAGCCAAGAGAAGACACGAGTGCCTAGAATTAATGTCTGAGATTTGTTCCGGCCAGATTCTTCCTTACTTGTTACTGTACCATAGTTCTAAATGGATCCCCTGAATGATTATTTCGGTGAAGTTCCATAAGTGATTTGTTTGTGTGAAACATGTTAGCTAATCTTGTACAGGCTATTCGATATAAGGGATTTAAAGGGGAGGGGTGGGAAAAAACATTTGAGCTAGATTTAAAAAAAATTAAAAAAATACATTTTAAAGAAGAGAAGATGCAAAATAAAAAAATTGATTAAAAACTTTTAATCCACCTCTCTAACACCAAAATGATTATGTATTTATTTATATATTTTGTGGTACTCTAGTGACAGATGGCACGGCCCACTTAAATCCAGACGGTGAAGAATATCCTAAACAGACTTGCTCTGCTCATGATTCAAGTCATTGTCAACGGATTATTGTTTTTTTTATTGTTGGCCCCGTCGACGGCTGAAATGGACAAAAATAAGGAAAACTCAAAGGCAACCGTGTTGGAAGGGAAAAGACGAGAAAAAAGAGAGCAAAAACGTTGTGTCAATGGCACCATATAAAATACAACAACACTGTTTTTCGTCAAAAACACACAGGAATCTTGTCCATGTCACACTTCATTGTTGATGCTGACAATCGCCAGAAAAGACAGACAAAATCTTTTAAAATGAGATCCTGAGTGAAACGCCTAGAATTTTTTAGGTCACACCAACTAATGAGAGGTTTTTAGTTTTTCCCGATTCTCAGACAAATTCCAAAAGAACAAAGAAAAATCTTCAACGTGTAAATATATATGAATGGCATCTGGAAAAAGATCGGACAGCGAGTAAGACATCAATCTGATAATATCTGCAATCACAATTCGGGACCATTGGGTCGTCTCAAAAAATATCTCAAGGCAAACAATTGTGGAGGATTATGGCAAGACATACAACAACTATTCAAAGAATTTAAGTCTTCGACCAACCTCCTTTAAAATCTGAAAATGAAAGCCTTGGAATCTTCTTCGTCTTATTCTTATACATATATATATATATATATATATATATATATATATATCGGAGCAGTCAAATACTGGACCAATCTCGGAGTCACCGACTCAGATGAGTGCCACTGTTTATGCAATTCCCATCCAACGAGTGTCAATATGTATATGATATTATATTATACAGTATAGGGATAAAGAGTTGAATACATATATACATTTACGTATGTTTACCAAATTACAATACTTCGCTTTCATTTATAATAATAAGCTTCTTGTACTCTGCCTTTTTTTCATCCTACTCATCTCTGTACACTTTGTTAGAACTTAGAACTACAGCAGCTCTGAAAAATTATCAAATACTAAATATCATTTTCACAACATATACATCACAATTACATCTAACGATGGCTATGAATTATGATATATAACTGTAACCGACCAAATTACACTGTACATATAGAGAGGTCCATCCGACAGACACAGTGTCGCCAACCATGGTTCATTCCCATCCCATCAACATTTTCCAGACTCCTTCTTCAATCTTGTTCCTTGTAACACTTAATCCTTCCCCTTCATCAAGTAAAACCTTGTATACTTCCCACTCGCTGTCTCCAATCACGTGTCTTCCAATTTCAGCCTGTTCAACACACGAAGAACATTTAACATTTATATCATTCATTAATGTATGGAACTAATATGAACAATACAAAAAGAGGAGTAAGTACCGAAAAGATGCAGATCCCAAGCTTCTTGAGAGCATGAGTAATGTCATAAAAAACGAGTGGTCTTCCCTTGCTGGACAACTCCACAGGGTTTGCCACCATGAGTTCCATATCAGGACCCCTGCTTATTACTGCAACTCTGAGTGGACGAATCACCGCCATCCTCAGGCGAGAGGACAACAATCTCTGCTTGTTAGGGTCCACTATCTTTTTGCCATCTGCTTGCATTATGAACAAGTCTATCTCACATTTCCCTTTTGATTTTATTGAGAACCTCCCATAAGAAATCTGCCCCACCATCACACCATTAGGTCTGGTTTATACATATAAAAGCAGAGAAGACTAGCTACCATCATGTTTCGAGTTTATTTGAGTTTGGGATACATACCTGAATGTTGTAGTCCTTGAGAGTTCTCATGATATCATAAAGAAGGCCTTTGTGATCTTGGCAAATGATTTGAACAAGCGTGTGAGAAGGGCTCAGCAGGTTGTCCATCGCGATAGAAACACTCTCGGACGTGAGAGTTGCACTTCGAACTGAATCAGACAATTCCATGTCAAAATCGTATTCTGCGATTTCAGTTGGAAGGAATGAAGATGACTGAGAGCAACTGCTGATTTCTGGGCCGACCAATTCAATGTCAATGCTAACTACAACATCCTCCATAATCGCTCTCAACTGTTCAATTGTGTCTTCCCTCCTCGCTTTTGTATGCAAGAGCTCCCTGATATAGTAACAAGGGCAAGCATACAACATTAAAAAGCTATAAGAGATGGAGTTGCCATCTAATAAACATTCTATACTAGAAGCTAATTAGCTTCAAATTCTTCAAAATCACATTCTTTATCTTCTGAAGAAAACCATCAAATATATTCAAAAGACGCCAGAAAATTCTTAGTGCATTTCCTTGAACTGACAAGATTGTTTCCATCTGAGCGTCTAAACTCAGATAATAACATATTAGTCGTACTCAAGCTTTATTTTTTTTATCCTAGAAATTAATGAGTAAATCCAGTATCAGTGAATCAAAACGACACTTCGTTTGAAATAAAGAGACAACTAAAGGATAGCAAATGACAACATAAGGCGGTTCCAACCTGGTGTCAGTGATGAAAAACAGATCCATCACTTTTCCATCGGGTGTAGTAGATACCTTCACTTTCTTTATGGTAAGCTCTAGCTCACATAGAACCTCTGTCACATCTGTCACAGTAACAAAGAAGCTCAATCATTTCTGTGTAACAATCATGTGACCGGACAATAATCATTTGATGGAAACCGAATAATTCATCATCAAAATATCTTGGAAAGTTCTGCAGATTTAGGCAATATATATATATATCACTATTCCCTGAACAATACACAGTGAGTAAATAGGAAAACGTTCAGATTTGTGGAGAAGTAGAAAGAAAAGAAATTGTGTGATATCAACTGCTAAGAAGTTAGTCGTCTTGGACCAGTCAATAATAGTCACAATCAGCGAGAAAATAACCAAGAATATTGATAGTTGAAGACTTGGATTCGCAGAGAAAGATTCTAAAATTACCATGTAAAAGCCCATTACGATCATAGCAGCAGAACTTTAATAGAAAGACGTCTGGAGGCTTGGGAGGTTGCAATTCGGAGCGATAGTAAGAGATTCCAGAAGCAGAAGAACAAGATGGGCACGCAGCAATTAACCTATTTAACAACAAATTCCACCTCGTTTCTGGTTTCCCAACCACCCAGAATACTATGTAGCACCATCTCCCATCGGTTGACACGTCTTCATTGCATCAAAATAAACACAAGAAAATTAGTCTGACATGTATGAAACTTCAGAGAGTCAAAGCCCAAAAGAAATACCGCTAACTAATTCTCTACTTTACTTCAGTTTCATCAAGAGAAAGCCATAACCATATTTCTCAACTCTCAGATCCAGAGGAACAACCGAACAAAGAAGAAAAATCGCGGTTCTTTTTAATTTTATTCGAACGGAAGCCAAATCCGTTATTTCCAGCAGAGGAAAAGAAGGTGTGAGAATTGATAGGAATATGAAAATTGGGTTACCTCCTCTGACAATGTTTAGTCGAAAGAAGAGTATGATGCGACACAAATCACGACCTAGGCCAGTCTTGTCAGGACAATTCACAGTGATAACGGTTGGGTCACCCTCTTTCTCAGGTTCCCTGAGGATCACTACCTCGTCGTACAGTATGCCCATAGGATACTTGGTCTGCAAGACTGCTACTTCTTCTGGTTAGGGTTCTGAATTCTAATGATATTTGAGGGTATGCAATCTGTAGTGAGGATATCGGGTACTGATAAGACGTGTTTGTTTTTTCTTTTTTACTATGGGAGCAGAGGAAGAGGATGAGGGAAGAGACAGGGGAGAGGCGGAGGTTTATGTCTCAGTCGCTTATGTTTGAGTGGTTGGTGATGGTGCCTTTGAATCCCTTGTTGATACGCTCGCCCACTTGGAGTTTCCATTTTATCAAGCTCGTGTGCTTTTGACTACTTTGGCACATAAGTCCATATAATATGATTTCTGTCACACTAGCCTTCTAAGGCGGTGCGTTCTTATTATTTTATTTATTATTCACTAATTGCTAGAATAATGATAATTACTTTATACTATCTTTTTAACAAATAAATCATTAAAACTCAGGACCTTCTTTGCACATGGAGGGGGTGGGTGAGAGAGAGAGAAAGAGAGTTTGGGGATGTATATAAATCGGGTTGATCGTGAGGTTTTTATCCACTCACAAATTTGTTAATTTAACGGATTGCAGTGGTGCCTGCAACAACATGGTAAAAAAGTACAAAATATATATTAAAAAAAATGGAGAAATTAACAATGGGATGAGAATGAGTGGATGTCCCGTCGTCGTGCATTTGAACCTCTTCTTCTACATGCCTTGCCTAGTCCCAGTGTGATGATGTGAACATCCTATTTTATTTTTCTGTTAAAATATTATTATCAATAAATCATTGCATGTCGGCGATTCTTCGTGGAAGTTTCATTAACGCGGGCACGGACACCTGGGAACAAACCCGACCATCTCGTATCTGACATCTCCTCATGACTTGCCCCCTGGATTCGACTCATGCCAATATATCTCAAAACATCCCTATCCCTTGAGCAGAGAGGTGAGGAAAATCAAACTATGGAGGTACAATAATAGAATATAATATCTTAGAGATCTACATATAAGGGGAAGCAACAGATGAGTCGGCGATGGCGTCCGTACCAATAATGTTGGCTTTTCTAATACATGAAATAAAAAGATATTTGGGAAGTGGCTGGGTTGAGGTGGGCCAAGAATTATGTAGAATCTTGGGTAATCAAAGAATCCGATGATGGTATGTGCCGATTCCCAAATGTTAGGCCAGGTGCATTGCCAAGTGCTTCCGTAATCATTCTTTTAATCTAGAGAAGGGGGAATAAAAAGGATATAAGGCTGCATTCACCTCCCCTGAACTATATATATATATATTTAGGAGTTGATGGGGGCTTGTTTGTATAGTGCGTGCTTGGTTGGTTGGCAGAAGAAGATATAAATCCTGAAAAGTACGCAATTACGATTGGGTAAGTGGGCACAGAAATTAACGAGGACTATTGGAGGGAAGGGAAGTGGGGGTGGGCCGCAATTTCACGCGTCTCTCGGGCCATTCAGGAACTCCACCCCTTGGCGCCCTCCTCGTCCGTAATGCTCACCTCATCCCATGACGTCATATTCCCCTTCCTATTTATATAAATTGTTTCCCTTTATCTTCTCGGGTTGCTTTATGGCTTTGAGCTTCATCATATTTTACACGTGTTGTGCGCAGAGGACGTGCCTGCACAAAAATCTAGACGGACATATCTTTAACATGTTCCATCAGAGAGGGAAATTTTCATCTAGCGTCGATCACATGCTTAATAGTATACTACTTAATTAGACTAAACAAGTTTATTTTCTTTTTGTCACCAACTATATTTAAAAACGTCATAATTCTTTCATAGCCTATTTTATTAAAAAAAATTATTGTCGAATAAGAAAATTATTTAAAATTGATTTTGGATCCATAGACGTAATGAATTTATGAAAAGAAGGCAGTTTTTATGGAGGAACTGGGGGCATGATGTGGAAATTAAAGGAGGAAAACAAAACTGGGAGAAAAGGCCAACGTTTTCTGTTCAAATTCCATGTTCCTGAGTCTGATGGTTCCGAGTTTATCCGCTAAAAAACGGGTAACATCCAACACTGTTTTCCATCTGCCAATGGAAACAGCCAATGAATTGTTGAAATCAAGTGGACGCAATAAATTAATACTTTGCATTATATATATAATGTGTATATATAGACAATCATTATATATATTATCTCTATCTTAATTATAAGACTTATTTTTTTTAAATAGATATAAAAAATTAAATTAATAAGTTAACTCTGATAAAATATAACTCCTCAAAATAAATTCATATTATATATTATTTAATTATTTAAATTAATCAATAAATTTTTATATTAATTATAATTAATTAATTAATTAATTTCTTGAATTTATTTAAAAAAATTAACTCACTTTTAAATAGTACATTCTATAATGCCACTTTGGGCAGTTTACATCTGAGGTGGATAAGATCACTGCCTCACAGATCGCTACATGAACGCACCTTAAACGATCGCAGTTTAGTTTGTTTTTTGGTTGGTTGGCTGTAGGGTCGTGTTATGTCCTAAAGCCTATAAAAATACTACTACTTTCAATTAATCAAATAATTTTCTTCTCATCTGATAAGTTTCATGGGATAGGGACAGCGACTACTTTTAGAGGTTGGTCCTCTTGCCTGGAGTTTGCCCGTTCAGACGAAACTATGAACACCATTGCCCGTTCAGACGAAACTATGTTTCTTGCCTGGAGTTATCTAAATATGAAGATTTTTGTAGGATTATTCAATTTTTTTTATCCTTTCAAGGTAAATCTTCTAATACATTCCCTCCTATTCTTTCTAAATACAAGAGCTGATTAAAAATTTTATTTTCATTATAAATATTTGACATCAGACCACTTTAGTTCTTAAATTTTTAATATTATTCTTTTTAAAAAAATTAATAGAGTATTTTCAGTATAAATGATAAAAAATAGTGTTATAAAAAATCAACACATATTTTTTAATAAATAATTAATTTTTTAATATTTATAAATTAATTATTTAACATCTATATTAAGAAAGAAAGAAAGGAAGAGATTTACCATGAGCAGCGACATGTGAACATGTGGATGAAACATGGGAGTTTTGCTGAAACATGTCCAAGATGTGTAAGCAATATTTTTGGCGGCAAGTTTATTTAGGTGTATATATATAAATAAAAATGACGTGGTCAAGGCGTAGAAATGGGAAGGTTATAATTTTATGGTAGAATCAGCTGGAGCGCAAGTATAAAATGAGAGACACGAATTGATTAGTAAGAGCAGTTGTTGGGTTGGGCAAACTTAGAAACAAGCTTTAAATTAAAATACCCCCTAACAAGAATTAGTATATATGATAAAAAATAAATATAAATTTAATTTTTATTGCTATTGTGAATATTTTTTTAATAGATGATCTTATAAGTTCTCTATAAACGTTCTTCGAACCCTGGAGCTATGTCCTAACTTTAGTAAAAAATTGGTGCTAAACCTACCCAAATTTTTTCCCGTAAAAAAAAGAATACTCCCAAAATAGTATGATAATAAGTTGCGTGGTTGCATTTTAGGGTGACGAGTGACGACCCCTAATTGGACCCAAATGATAAAAAATAAAAGTCAGATTTAATGGTTAATGCAGACTTAATTTTTTTTTTTTTGATACAAATGCAGACTTAGATGCTAAAACGGAGGACGATGAGACGTGTAGAAGAATCACAAAGGGCCCCCCGGGTATCAGTAGCATGGATTCGTTGGTTGTCTGAAAGGCAAGCAGAAGACCTTTTTTTTCCCTTTGTAAAGCTTTTTTGTTTTTTTTGATAGAAAAAATGTAGAATAACAAGTTTACTTTGTAAAGTTGAAAACAACTCCACCAAACATGGGAGTCCGCCGCCTCCACATCCCCCTCACACCATACTTTTCCTATGCAACTTCAACATTTTTCCATCTAAATTTTTAATATGGTGTGCCAAACGCGGCTTATTGCCGGTTCAGCTGTTCACAAATGCTATCGTTTGTATGACTTGAACCTATTAACGTTTAAATTAACTTCTATTCTATGCCCTCTTGCCTTGTTTTAATTTAGTCTTACCCGTTTGACACTCCTCTGTCCCCAACGAAGAAAGGAAAACAGACAAATGAATTATTTCCGGTCGCTTTAAATATCGAGCTGAAGTATGATAACTGCCCATTTGAAAGCATGGGAACGATCTTTACGACCTAAACACTCACCATCATAACATGTTTATACCGAGTTATATCATTAACGAACTTAGCCCCGATATAAATTTTTTTTTCTTGTCTTCAATAATAACATAAAGAGTTACGAACAGTGTCTCAATCATACCTTTTCCGTCCAATCAAACCTTACGGCAGAGAAACTAACCCGGCTTAATCCTGCTTCTTATCTATTCGTCCAGGTTCACCAGGTTGTTCTACTGGGGCCGGTCCAGCATCTGCATCAACCTGCAAAAGCAATGAAGGTGTAATTTAGTTTACGAGCAAGGTAGCCGTCAAATCAAACATATTAACATAAGCGTTTATTATATTCAGAGTCCACATAGCGTAAACTCGGAGATGTATGTCATGAGCATGGCAAACATTCAAAATTGCACAGAAACCGGACAACATATGGAAACGTGAAAAAACCATTTCCAGTTAACCCTCACTTTCCTATTGGTGGGGACCAGGCTCCTAAAATTGCGTGTTGCGATCAAAGACATGGACACTAACCGCACAACATATGGAAAACGGTTATAAACTCAATTCATTATCAACAAAGTCAAATGAAGGGTTATAAAGGGAAACACTCGTGACCAGCAAATTTCAAATTACTTTTTATCTATAAAATCATAAGTCTTAATTCATATAACCACAAGCCCAAGAACTCAACCTTGTCCTTAAAAAAAAAAAACTCACAAAACCTACGTAGTTCCTTAACACATGGGTTCGGCTACAAAATCCCTGAGGTTTCTCAGTTCCCCTAAGAAACTTGATCTGCATCATGCCACCTCAAATTAGAAGCTCATTCACAATCCAGATCATAGCAAATAGCAACCCCCAAATCGTTCATACCTAGCTCATCACTAGTCAGCTAAAAGAGATAAAGGAGATTCAGTGCCTCCATTGATATATATATTTATATGAGTGTTTGGCCATTCAACTCGTTTGCATTGCACCTTCACCTTCGTTTGTCAGGAAGAGATGATTGAGAGAGGAAATTCATGTGCCCATTTTATACATGCAACCACACAGTGGAATGGGAGGAGGGCAAAAGGGAAATTAAAGACACATCTCTCAGCCAATATTGAACCTTTTCAACTTTGACCAATCTTATTCGTCTCGAATTCACACTGACAAAACTGCAATTTCTAGATGACATTTTTACTGGCATACTCCATAACAAGGGAAGAAGTTTTTTCAACACAAAAATGAAGGATTGCCTATGATTTGAATCCAGAACCCAGCATCGTATACCTAACACAGAGACTACACAGAAGACCTGGAAGGTATTTTAGGGACAAGAAGAATAGGTTCCTATTGAGTAGATCAGTCTGTGATTATCATAGATATGTGTGCGCAACAAATCTATTCGAGGACAAAAATGAAATTGCAGGTTGCAGGGATGAGATTCATAACAAAATCCTAAATATAATTCTTTTCCCCTGTCGAAATCTTAAATATCACTTTGCTCAACTGCTTTTTATAACATTAAGTCTCCAAGAAAAGCTCTACTCAGAGATGTCGAGGGGAATAAAACTTGTGTGCTGTTTGATACATCTGTTACTTAAAATGAATAGGCTTATAAAGAGGGCATGAATCACGTAAGTCATGCCGAATTACTACATTTGTTATTCCACACCTGTTGCTCCCATTAAGCATCTCATATCCTACTTTAATCAAAAGTTGCTTTAGAGGAAATGCCTCCACCTCATTAAGAGTTTATCAGAGTTTAACAAAATACTAGCAGATTAGTTACTCAGAAGCAACACTGAAGCAATCACTTCATTTATATTATAATGATATTAACTAATGACCTATGTAAATACATCAGACAACTTATCTTAGTTAACGAATATACTGTTTCATTTTAGCAGATCCCGAGTCTTTTCCCATTCAAAATAAAATGATTTCTAATGAGCATGCATCAAGACGATACAAGATTGAATGATTTGTTAAGTCAATAGGAAATTGGATATCTTTTTCATTATGCGACTGGTTTTTACTTTTCTTCTTTCCCCCCTTTTGAGTTGTTGCTGAAAATTGTATTGCCAGTCCAGAATTTGATTTATGGCCAACCCAGCCTGGCCCCTGGACCTGTCCTTGTGCACTCCTAAATTAGAGGATCGGGAAATTCTGTAATGGAAAAGGCCAGGAAGTCAACTGTGATGATTGTTCTGCTTGTGGCATAAGATAATATCTCTGTAAATATATCAGGATATGTAGGCATTCGTTTACCTATGTTTAAAACCGTTAATGCTCCCAATGATCCACATCTACGACGCAGTTACAATGATCTACGTATGAGATAGTTACTTTCACAATCAGGGATAATATCATTGGCCAATTCCTATTACTAGAAAGCAACAAAGATTTCCCTCCAATCCACAAAATGACCAATTCGATCTTCTTTCTAATAGAATGGCTTCTTAACTTTAATAGGAAAGGTGATGCTCTTACTTGTTTTATTAATACAGAAACTACCAATCAGAGATGGGTGCAGAATCAGTTTAATTATAGCCCAATGTATTGCCTAAATAAAATAAGGCATTCACTCACTTTGCCATCCCTTTTCGCTGTAGGCTTGTACGGACATGCTGGAGGAGCCCTCTCCGGTTTCCTGTACTCCCACCCGAAAAGAGCATAGATTTTTCCCTAAAATTTATGAAAAAACCGAAAGGGAAAAAAAGGATTGTAAGTAAAAGATGTATGCATATCAAGAACCAAGAATTTGATGAAGAAATAGAGAATCCAGAATGACAAAATTTCCTGGTATGTTTTTAGTTTTAGCCCTTATAGGTTAATGATTTATCATATACATTCTAACTGCTAATCCTCCAGAGTACTAAAAAATAAAAACAGGCCCAAAAATCTCGGCTACGAGAATGAGATCATGAAAGCAATGAAGCGATCGAAAAAAGAGAGAACACGAGGGTAAAATAGGATGATGAGTGCCGAAGGCAAATATACCACAATATAATCAAATAGGACGGGCAGGATATTGACAATTGGAACGAGAAAGAGGGGCAGCAAACATGCCAGGCAAACCTAGAACAAATTCAAACTCACAGTATCAGATAATTGAACTACAAACTTAAAATCGGGAGAAGATAAGAAGTCAGATTGCACAAACTTGAATAAGCAAATAGAAATTACCATTTTTTTTCAATATTTGTTGTTGCTGGCAATTCCGGGGAGGTATGGGGTATCGATAGAGCGATTAATGGTCAAAATGAATATAGGATCTGAAAGTAATGGAAAAAATAGTTGTTAAAAAATTGGGCCATACAGGTCTCGAACCCGTGACCTTCGCGTCATTAGCACGACGGTCTAACCAAATAGGCCAGTTGAATTTGGTTCAGGGATCTAATGTTTTGTTCAAGAGACTTGGTGGAAACCATTTTCAACAGTTGGATTCCTCTGCCCGCCTTAAAATGGACTACTGTGTAGGGGTGTTCATAAAGCCCGCGGTCCGGTATGCCCACCCGAGCCCGCGAAAAAATAGCCCTGCCCATCCCGATAAATATAGGGCAGGGCTAGACATCGGGCTGCAAAATACAGCCCATGCTTTTTTCGGGTTGGGCACCGGACAGGGGGGTTGCCCTGCCCTGCCCTGCCCATGATCACCCCTTTTTTTATTTATTTTTTTATTTTTTCCGTAGATGCTACACTTAGAAGAGAGAATATGATAGTTACTAGTGATTAAAGGGTCATTTTATAAATATAAGTAGTTAAGTACGTAAGTTACATCTTTTAATATTTATAACTATATTAATTTTTTTGACTTTATTAATCATAATATGATTACATTACAAATTATAATTATTTATTTTACTTTTTTAGATACTCCATCCTTGTCAACATTTGGAAAATTGATGTAAAGTTGTAATTATAAACTATTTAGACTTCAAGATTTTTTTATATGCAATGAATTTTAAGACTTTAATTATTATCTTTTTGTTACCTTATTTTTAATGGATTATAGATATTATTTAACTCTTGAAGACATATGAATATGATATTATTTTAGAAGTTTATAATTGCAGATTTTTTCCACAACATGAGCATGGCATCACAATTTGGGCATGCCCAGCCCGCCTACGCCCAGCCCGCCCATGCCCAGCCCAAAATGGTTAGGGCTTTTACCGGGCAGGGCCGGGCATCGGGCTGCAAAATGCAGCCCATGCTTTTTCTGGGTTGAGTACCGGACAGGGGGGTCGCCCTGCCCATGAACACCCCTAACTGTTAGCTCGAACTCGCCCCATTTTATATAACCTATTACTTTTTTTTTTAATATTTTTAAAAAAATTATTTTTAAAATATTAATAATTTTTTTTAATATTATATTAATATAATCAAAAAATTAATAATATTATACTTTTAAAAATTTCTATTTTTTATAAAAAAATCTTAAATTTTATCATTATAAATCTAAATAAATATTAATATAATTTAATTAATTATCATATATCAACACATATCAATAAATAAATAATTATTTTTATTAGTATTTAATAATAAAAATATTTAAATAAAATAAATAATAATATTAATAATTAAAAAAATTTAATAAGCTAGGAGGGATTGAGTTGTGTAACTCGTTCTAAAATAGGTTGACAAATTATTAGTCGGTGCTCACCTTTTTTTCATATAAAACAGATTGAACCGTTTTACCTGTTCTAATGCCTCATGGGATGGAAGTAACATTCGACTTCCAAAATGTGTAATAATGGACATATAGAGTGAGAGCCGATTGTTAGCATCTGGAGATGAAGCTACATGCGAATTGGTCTTGCAAGAGTTGCCGTCTTTTAGGGTTGTTCAACGTTTGAAATTACCAGAGCATACACGGGATCTGAATTATTCAGCTACTCTGAATCATGGGTTACTGGGTTGTTTAGCAGGAAAGTCGTCGCAACTTTTCTGTACCAAACTCTCGTGAGAAAGGTAATTCTATATTATGATGCTTTTTTTTCTTTTGTTCGCTTTATAGTTTTGGGCCAAGGCAACTGCTGTATGCCTGTGCCCGCAATGGAAAGAGGGGTCAGGGTCAGGGGGAGGAACACTTGTGCGTTGTTACTTTTGTCTTGGGAATTTCAGCTATTACCACCAACTTAAACCTAAACTATGATAGTATGGATTCACACGTTTGGGGAAAAGTATACTGTACAAATGGTCATGATCTAGTTTTAATTGCCACAATTTAGCGCTTAGACTTCCTTGCTTAAGTTTTGTAACGATTTGATGCAAGTGTCAGTTGTCATGGTGCTTAACCAGCTTGTTTAACCCTTTCTCCGTATGGCAGATTCCTTATCCTTGTTGCCGCTGCTGGGTGAATATCTTTTGCTATTGAATCTGCTCCAGTTATATCATCTGTAGAAGAAGCTGGTGTATTTCGGGGCAAATGTGACAGAAGGAACATAATAATGAAGCTTTTCTCTCTTTCCTGAAGCAAGGAACTTCTTGACCAACTGCAATTCCAGTGGTATCTTGTAATAAGGCTGTCAAAGCAATGAAAGGACGCTTCAAGATTTAGTTCTAGGTACATATTTTCGCTGATTATTGGGCTTGTCAAGCCATATTTATCCACCTTTGTTGGGATTCTTGTTTCCCACCACGTGTAGTAGGTCGTTCATTCCTTTCGATCTTTTGATCCCCGCAACCCGCGCCCCCACCAACCAACAACAGACAAAAAGAAAATGTCACATAAGAAGGTCTAATGGTGAGCCCAAGGATGAAAGTAATCAAGTCGCCAGGTTTTGCGTGTGTATGTATATATTTCGAAAAATGGCTCACCGCTTTCATAATCTTAGTTGTTTTGAACGGCTTGGAACAAAACTAGGAAACGGTAGGTCGAAAGACCTAGAGAGTGGGATTAACAAGTCCTCTCCCTGTTGAAATTTAATTTTAGTATTTGGGTTGTGCGCCACAGAATGGATAGCCTTGTATAACTCGTTTATGATGGATCAGCCTCCTAAATTTTATTTAGTAAGAGCTCAGGAATTGGAACGTGGCTGCCTGACAAGAAAATGGTTGGGTAGAAAATGATAAGTTTGATCTGCCTGTTTTTTTTTAAAAAAGAAGGGCAAATTGTCGATGGAAAATCCAACCACAGTGCTGCGATTGCGGTGTGATGGAAAATGGTTATTTTGAAAGGGAAAAACAAAATAACTCCGACCTACCGGATTCGAACCAGCGACCTAAGGATCGTCTGTTGACACAACTACAGTCCTCCGCTCTACCAACTGAGCTAAGGTCGGACCTTGTGGGAGTGTTACACTAAATAATATAATACATCAAGAATTCCCTTTTAAGCAAAGAGAACAATACGGGACCCGACAAAACTTACAGCTTGGGTTTTTATTTGTATCTTTCCTTGTTTTAACATGGATTGGATGGAACGTTTTTGGATGGTTGCCAGCTAAACACAATACCTCACCCCATTCCATTGCATCCACCATGAATGGTGAAGTTTTCTGCTACGTACGAAACGTGGCATTAAAGGTTAATGCCATTTTGCACTCTTTTTTTTTCTTTCTTTTTTCCTTTTGTCTTGTTTTGTTTTGCCAGCAATTTAAGTGAACTCTTTTTCATCCCATTATTAAGTGCACCCTTTTTAGGAGAATAAGAATGGAACGATATTTTTATCGTGTCTTGCAAAATTCGAGAGAAATTTTCTTTAATAAGTAATGATAACGCCATTTGGTTCTGTAGTGCTCAAGGATTAAATCCATTTTCCTTTTGCTCAACCGTTTCAGAGTCCCTGCCTAAAAGCTTTGGCAAGCATGGGAGAAAGGAATCTTTCTGGGGAAAGTTTGAATGCGTTTTGGGGCCATGGGGCAACATCATTATTGAGATCAATCAAACAAAACATGTCATAATCAAAACTGTTAAAAGAATGTCAAAATGCAGAGAGGATACTTAACAGGTTCTCAATTATGTTGGAGTGTGGACAAACATTCCATGTTTTGAACTCCAATAATTTTAAATGCTACCCGCCAACGTCCCCGTTTGTTTGATGTGGGCATCTTCATCTTCATCATCATCATCGTCATCATCATCTGCGCCATTCCCAAAAGCATCTTCACCCAGCAATCATACTCGTTTAATTATAGAAAGAATGACGTTTCCCTAATCCAATTCATACATATGTATGCCTTCTACTGTTTCTGCTGTCTGCTGTCACATTCTTCACCCTGCTTTCATATCCTTAACAGTACTGTGCCTGCTCACAAATCAAAGGTCCATATTTTATCTTAGAGAGTAAGCAGAGTCAGATTAATTCATAAAAAAATTGGCAAATTTAATAGAGAAACAGCTGTGAGTGATATTGTGTGAAACTTTGTTATTCTCATATGTATTTTGGATTTTCTTCGTTGATTTCTTCTCTATCTGCTGAATTTTGTATGCATAACTCTGATGCAGTTGAGTTAAAACTCACGCTACTCCCGTACTCTCTCTCTCTCTCTCTTTTAGAAAATCAATAAAAAGTTTTGTTTAAAAATTTTATTGATAAAAAAGATTTGACATGTTTTAATATACTTAAAAAATAATATTTTAAAAAATATATTCACAGAGAATATGGTTGAACTCAAAAATTTTAGTTAAAAAAATTTTAAGTAGAGATTTTTTTCACCGATTTTCTGCTTTTGGATTCTCCCCACCCCACCCCACCCCGTCCCTTTACTTTTTGGTTTATTAGATGAAAGACTCAGGCACACAACATGGTTGTTTTTTATCATGTGTTTTCGAAGTGACGAATCTGTCCTTGGGTGCATTCCGATACTTTGGCCTGTTAGATTCTTTTCTTGTGGAGTCTAGTGTTAGAAGAGCTGCGTTTGTTTCTTTTGATTAAGAAAAAGTTGAGGTGATGGAACATTTAAAAAATGGAACAGTACTAGAGTGTTGAAAGGGTACTTCCACATACAAAGGACAATGAAAAATGAGACTCGTATTAATAACTGAGGATTCATTGCATGAGTCTTGGATTGGAGCAGAACATGTCCAACACAAAATCTCGCATTCAACATTTAAAGAACAGTAACATCATACAATGAAGAGCGTGCATATAATATTTGACACTCCGTTGTACCAAAAAGAAAAATATTTGACACTCCCTCCAATGCCACGGTCCACCCAATACTAACCATAGCCTTCCTTGCTTGTTATTATTTGACATCGATCTTATTCCTCTACCTCTCTTCCATTTTCTTTTTCTCCAGCCAAGCATCAACAAATGTTAAAAACAAAACAAAACACCGCATAATATTATTAATCTTCCAAATTTGGTCGTCTCGGGAGCCTTCAACGCCTTACTCTAGGACACTTGCATCAATGTCAACACGACAAAGAAAAAGAGAAACTTTTTGAAAGATAAAAATAGAGGAAGTCAGAGTCTCACAGAGATGAACAGTGTTTTGAGGGTAACATCTAAAGCTTTCCAATTTCAGTGGGAACGCCAGCATTCCGGGGTTAGTCTGTGGTCTCTTTTGGGATCCTTGCAATAATTGTAAACCATGTGGTATCTCTGAACCCATCTCATGGCCTTGTACTGTTGTCTTGTAAGGCCACCGGAGCGATACGGCGAGGCGGAGACAGGGTGGCACCTGGCCGGAGCATAGGCTGAGCAACCACTAGCCTTAAAGTTGTTGTAGCTTGCAACAAAAGGCTGATATCTGTAATCAGCTTTGTACTTGCCATCTTCTGTTGCCCATGATGATGCGTCCCATATTGAACCATAAAGCCACATTGGCCTCACTGGAAAAGTTGCCGCACTCTTCCTCGGGTACCTCCTTATGGGCACATCATCCACAAAGAATCTGAGTAAAATAAAAAACTCATTTTAGTAAAAGGTTGAGTGAGGGGTTTTTGTCTGTAATTGCTTGCTCATTTTATATAGTAGTAAGTTAATTAATCATTACCCTGAGTAGCCAACAAAGAACACATTATATCATATCAGTAAATTACTGTTACTCTTGTCACTGAGTTCAAGTGTTGTAAGATTTTTGACCCACAGTCACAGTTCTTTACTTATGCCATTCCTGTTTTAATTTTAAACCTTTCAGATCCCTTTTGCTTTCTTCCTTAATTTCAGAGAAGATGAAATCCTTATTGGTGCCTAGACTGTGATGCCAATTTCTAAGCACCAATAAAATTCGAAGTCCAAACTTACTCTGTTGGTTCTGCTTATTTTAATCCTATCTATTCATGAGACAATGAATACTCTGTGTCCTAATTCTTTACACTACAAAGACAGGGAATTTATGTATTTAATAATCACACATTAAACTTGCACAGATACAGTGAAATTGTACAGTAACTTACATTATTTCCTTAGGACTCCAGAGGATAGCATAGTGATGAAAATCTTTGGTAGGATCAAACCAGAGATGGAATTTCATCTCTCTGCCTATGATTTTACGATCCCCACTTCCTCTTATATAAACATTGGTCTGCAAAGTGTAAGGCTTCCCAAATGTTGTCCCCAGAAACTCAATGTCCACCTCATCGTGGAAGCCTGGATGTGCTTCGTTGTTTGAAAGCTGACATTGATCAAACCACAAGGGATTAGTTAAGTATGAATATGTTATTCCTGGTTCAAGTACTTTGATCATATCTTACATAGAGGGATGTTATGACGCCTGCAGTATAGCCAGGTTGAAGCTTTATGGAAGCACCAAAGTAGCCAGACCGGAATGGGCGAACAGACTTGAAGCCACTACCTGTTTGAAGGAAAAGATATAGAAGAAGTGGATTATTACTTTTTCAGATAAAAGATGAAGATTCAAGATATGAAATGATGATGAGAAAGTAATCAAACCTGAGGTTTTATCAAGCCATATTCTTAACTCGTTGTTGTGTAGTGTTTGGTGCTGAGGACCCCAGAGGTTTCTAAATCCTTTGTAAAAACTCATAGACCTGAATTTGGAGCTTGGCCAGTGGCCAGGTGAAGGTGGCCCGTAGGCATTGCTTGAAGGGATCATAAAGACTACAGTAATGAAGAGAAGGAGAGCCATAAAGAGAGAATAGGAAGAAGAAAGGGTGAATAAACAGAAAGCAGCCTGAATCTGCTGTGCATAAATGCAGGGTGTGATAGTAAAAAGGGGGAGAGGCTGCTCAGGTCTGGTGTCTATGGAAGAAGAGTGTGGCAGTACAGTTTGATATAAATAAGGAAATTCGTAGGTCCCTCCAAGAGAACTAATGGTGAAATTTAGGATGGCTTAGAGAATTAAACATACCAAAAAAAAAAAAATTCATTGCAGATCATAAGTGACAAACAAGGGGAAGCTAATGAATTTATTTTATAACTTTCTCTTACACATTGCAATTACTTCCCTTTCAAACGATTATGACAGAGATCCTGTTAGTCTAGTTAGGATGCAGAAGGGGTTGATGGGGTGTCTTAAATGTGGCTCTTTATGTCGTTTTGCATGGCTTTAAATTCCCATAGGAACCTTAGACTTGTTCCTGCAAAGCCCTCTACCTTCATTGAAGGCACTTGGATCTGAGCTTTGAAAGCAATAACTGGATTGGCCCCTTCTGTTTTGTCCCCTTCATCATTCCCATATCTCCCTTTCATGGTGTGTCAGCTACAAATACCATGCAGTGAGTTGGTAAATGCCATTTTCAATAAATGAATATATATCAAAGAAATGATTTATTAAAACAGGTAGAAATATTGGTCAAGTTCTGATTGAAACAGTTTCTCATGAATCAAAGTGAGGATTGGTGTTTTGAACTTGTGACTTCATGGATGGATGGAGTGGGTCAGGAGCTATCCATGTTGGACCCAATGCGTGATTGGATTACATCTGCACCAGCATGATTGATTGCCACGTGGAATAACCCATTTAGGGATCATAGCAAAAAAAAACACTTCTTTAGTCATTATTGAGGTTCTGAGCAGGATGTTAATTTGACACAACAATAAATAATGTTAGATTAATGCAAAAGAGCAGTACATATTGGTAGCAACCAATCACGTTAAGAGTTATGGGCACTATATATCCAAAACATAGACAAAAGAAAGTGAAATTCTCTGTCTAGGGCTGTGAGAAACAGAAAATGAAAGATGCCCAGAAAAGTTCTATCCTGGAGAATAGTAGGTTCTGTGAGTCTTGCACTCTCATTAATGTCTACCCTCTTTCCCGTTCATCTCCTCACTCAGCTATGGATATTGCAATGCTTATAGTGAAACTCACTAATCATTTTCATTTATAGGATTCTTTCGAATCTTATTATCAACTAATTACAGGAACTTAATCTGTTTAGTGAATAGCAATTGGCTATTAATGATGGAGAATCTGATCCTTAATGATGTCTTGTATAATTTTCTTGCTACTTGAAATAGTTATTACTTTCCGTACAAAAAAAGTTTGTTTTGCGTTGTGGGGAGCAATGGAAATTGAGGGCAATGCTTAATTAACCTTGAGTGAGTGCTCTCAATCATGCTCTTTGGAGACAAACGCTAAAAACCAAGTGCTATTATTAGTCATATACAATTTTCTTTTACAGTATGGAAGATCTTGAACAGTTTTGGAGGATTTATACACGTCGCCAAGTGCAACCAATTAGGTGAACTGCATATTTAGTTCCATGCTCAGAGCATCTTTCAGGTATTTAATAACGTGGGCCACATAATAACTCAACACACACACACACACATATATATATAGAGAAACGTGTGAACCTGAAGACATGATTTTTAGGGAGTTTCAGCCACAATATCAAATGGGTACATTGTATAAATAATGACCCGACAAGGTAAGAGGCACTGGCAATATGTAAACTACCTAGAATGAATGGAAACAATAAATAAATATGGTCAGAGGAATATGCTTAACAGGGACTTATGTTCCCTGAATTTTGAAAGAACAACATGCAATAGGCTTCTTTTGTTGAACTAAAAATACATGGATTGGAATGTGAAACTATTTTGTCGGTCATGAGAAAAAGACTGTGAGAGGGATGTGATTGGGCAGGGTTAATAGGAATGGGACCACCTTAGCCGACAAATCAAAATGCTCACAGGTGCCTTGAATTGCTTCTGATGATGACGATGATGGTGAGTGGTAACTTTATTTTCCCTGTGAAGTCACCCGTAAGAGCTACAACTATATAGGCCAAAACCATGATAGCATAATCTTAGCCTCATGAGTGACTTGAAAGAATATTAAGTTATCATTTTTCTTCATATGCAGATTTGATCTTTTATGATTAGAGCAGCTTGAAAGCGAAGCGACCCGGTCCAAATTTGTTGCAGGATCAATTATCGAGTGAGCTGTAATGAAGTGAACAAGATGAATATTCACTTGTAAAGTCGTCGCAAGCCTAAGAAAATGAAAGCTGTGTAGTTGTTTTCCCAAGTATTTTTCTATCTGCACTAATGGAAGTCACGTGAAGACTTTGGCTTTATGCTTCCCCAAGTGCTCAGACGCTCAGATTCGTGCCTACTCTTTGCACCGCCAATATTATTAACAATCCGTGTTATTATATTTTACATTATGGGTTTAATGCTTTGTTTATTTGGTAAGAAAAGTAGATAAACTATTTCTGGTTCAAAAAATATCTGAAGTTTGATAGTTTGTATACTATTTTTAGAGTTAATCATGTCCACTCAATTTATTATTTTTTTTTGTTATAATTTTTTTTTTAAATTAGACTTACTTATAATTTAAAAATAAAATTAAAAAATAGAGCGAAATCTTTCCCAATCTACACGATATTAATATCATCGGGACATGTGCACTCAATTTATTAATGGGCATATAAACCTGTAGGATTCGCTCCTTGGTTGCTTTCTAGAGAGTCAAAAGTTGGGTTACGGAAGTCAGAGTATCAGGTGTAAAATAATGATAAGAGTAGACACTATTCACCGGCACGACTTTATGGAGGGAGAATTGGGCTCATTGTAATGTGGGCTTTGAGTATTGGGCTAAGCCTCGAAGTTGCACCTTTGTCCCAATTGGGCTTTGTACTTTTCACACCATATATGCCAGATCCAGTTCTAAATGCAAAGGAAATATGTATTACGTGACTAAATTATACTTACCAACGGGGGTTAGTCCGAGTGGTAAGCGGCTCGGTATCGCTTAAGCGAGGTTTCGAGTTCGAGCCTTGGCGAATGCAAAAAAATTCCGTTGGGAGACTCACCCACCATAGCCAGGTGCGCGACGCGGGTCAGATCCGGATGTAGTCGGGGCAAAGCTCCGGTGAACCGGGTGGGCAACCAAAAAAAAATTATACTTGCGCACTAATATTATATGTGTGTATATAATTTTTTTTTAATTTGACTGAAATTATTTTTTAATATCCAATTTTATCTGCAATTTGCTTGTACTGCAAAGACTCTAGTTCAATTGTCTGAAATGCCAAATCCAGAGATTCTAGGATGTCTTTTCTTGATTAAAATATTTATTGAAGTAACCAACAATTGGCACACATGATAAAGGGCCGGGTGTCTGGGTTAGTGAATACTACCTACTTTTTATCAAAAAAATATTTACTAGAGTAGTATTTAATCATTAACTTATCTTTTCACTTAGTTTTTATGGTTTGTCTGGTGGAAAAGAATAGAAGGGAGGGGAGGAGAAGTGGGGAGAGATTTTAATGAGTTGAATTTAAAAAATAATAAAAAATAGATATTAAAATTTTTAATTAATTTTCTTACTTTCTCTTCTTATATCTTTTAACCATCTAATTCTAAACATAAGGCCCTCTAAATTGATCTATAAGATTGAAAATTTAAAAAAAAAAAAAGTAGGTAAGTTATATTTTTTAAATATATGGCCTATTTGGTGAGGCCTCAAATCATGGTTTTAAAAAGGTTTTTGGCCTAAACTTTGATTTAGAAAAAATTTAAAACAAACAGTCATATTTGTCCATAAGTACTTTTAGGCAAAACTATAGTTTTGAATAAGCTATTAAAACTAGCTTTTTAAACAGTAAAAGAGCTTATAGACTATCTAATTACTATCTTACTCCTACTTTTTCTTATACCCTCTCTCATCTCTACCCCTCCCCTCTCTCCTCTCCCATCTCTCTTATTTTTTACCTTCTCTCCTCTCTCATCTACCATTTCTCCTCTCTCTTATATTTTCTCTACCTCTCTCATCTCTTTTACTTTTAATCAAATCATACCATTTTTAGTAATTTATCAATATAAAAAGTCATTCTAAAAATAACTATCCAAACACTTATTTATTCAAAACTATTTTTTTTCATAAACTCTTCTCTAAAAATCTTTTTTCATAAGCTATCTATAAATTTTTTTTTTATAAGTCATTTTTTTTAAATTCTATCCAATCAACCTCTATAAAGAACTTGTCACACGTTTTTTCAAAAACACTATTTTACATTGGTAAGCGTCTAGAGGGATTGGTTGTGGGTCGTTTCAAGTGAACTTTATAATCAGGAGGAGCAGAGAAAATATCTGGTTATTTTCCCCAACCAAACAAATAGTTAATGCTCCATGCGTCGCACGTGCCGTGGCCGCAAATCCAAGGTCCAAACTTCTATAAAAGAGGAATACAAGATCTGGCTTGTCCACAAATAAAGATAAAAGTCAATCTTATCAACAAAAGAAAACAAAAAAGGCAAAAGTCAAGAATGCAATCTTAGACAAACTCAGAAGGCAAACGACATACCTACCAATAGCCACACAAAGGTTTCGGCTTTATTAAAAACATTCTCAAATAGCAACTTACTCAACTTCCCGTTTTGCATTACGCTGAAAGCATGCATGCATGCTAGCTAGCCATGTAAAGACCCGTTTCCTTTGACCAAATGGATTCTAAAAAAACCCTATCGATTATTAATTATCGCTACCAACAGTGCTAAATTAGAATGATACATAAGAAGACATAATTAATTTTGATCCTATATTTAGAGACACATCACATACGGATCCGACCCTCCGGGTTCGGATCATAAGTTCGGTTTTCAACAACAAAGAGAGACACCAAACAAAGCAAAGCATTAATTATTTCATTCAGTTACAACAAGAAGAAAAAGGAACAACAGCACAGCCATTCCTTTATATGCAGGTTTTGTTGCACCTACTCAAAGCTGGATATTTTTTGCATAAAGGGGGACATAATAGTCCTAACGGAAGTCTAAAAGATTTTCCATTTCGAACAATTTATTTGGAGAGTCCTTGTGCATTTCTAGAGATAAACTCGTTTACTCGTGACACAGCAGCCATGTGAGTAAAGTTTCTTGTACCTTTCTAGTATTGAATTCAAACTGAAATTATATTTGCCTCTGTGGGCTTGGTCTCTGCTGAAGATGGTAGCTCTAACCAGTAATTCTTGTTTGAGCAGATATGGTTTGCAAATTGACATATGCGCTTAGATTTTAAGTCCCGTTTGGAGGCCTTGTTAAAAAATAAGCCAATTCGAGCTATTTTTCTTGGAGTCCGTATGGGCTATCCTACTGCGGTATCTTGTTTTTTTTTTCAATCCTAAATTTCCTTTTTTAACTTAATATCACACTCTCACTTGATATTTTCCCAAAACTTAATCATTTCTATATACAATTGAAATTTTAGTTGTCTATTTATGCATGATTGCCCCAACCTTGCAGATAGGTCAAGAACAATTCTCACCTAGTTCACCTGGGTGGCCCGCCTTTTATGAGAGTGAATCCCATTTTAGATTGGTCATACAGTTATTGAGTTTTGTTGTATGCTGTTTCTCTTAAGCACTTTCTATCAATTAAGTTAAAAGTTGTGATTTTATCTACTACTACTTTCTTTCTATTTAACTTTTATTTGGACAAATGAACAATAGTAACAGATTTAAAAGATCCCGAGAGGTATAATTTTCTTGGGATCTTTGTTAGAAATATTTGCTGCTTGTTCTCTTCATCATTATGCTAATGCTCTTGGTCTTGGAATGTGATGGTGTAAGTTGCTTCATTCAGTTTCATTTTAGGACAAATTTAATGATCTTAACCTTCTTATATTTCTATGACAGGGATGTGTGGGCCTTCCTTCTAACTTGCAAGGTGCAATATTGCTGTCTTTATGATCAAGGGTAATACTCTATTTATATGATAGACCTGATGGTTCATCGCATGCTTTTGCTTTCGGATTTTTATTTCAATTTTTTAAACATTTAAAAAACAGCCACATGTAATTTAATCCTCTTCTTTAAAAAAAAAAGAAGATAACCTTGCTTCTTCCCAGGTTATGATTCTGAGTATATAGATCTTTGATTCAAAATTTAATAACTGGACCATCATTTTTATCATTTCGCATTAGTTGTTTGAGTGTTTTGGGATTTTTATTGAGTGATCATTTCTTTACTTGTGCAGTTATACTTCAATTGGGAGCATACATGACACTGTTCCCAATGCATTATTAGGCATTGGCAATCCTTCCAATGAATTCAAACCCGCATATATGCTTTCTGATGGAAGACTAGAGAGAGCGGGGAGGGCTAAAAAGTCATCTACTTGGAGACAAATTCGCGCTAATAGCAATGGCTTGAATAGCTTCGACTTGCATGAAACTAGCTTACTGACAGCATCAGTAATTGTTGTGGGAGATGAGATTCTGTAAGTACCTTGTTGGTATTACATGGATTATCTATCAGATAAGATACTGGATATTTAGGAACTGGTATGCATTCTTTTGGAATTTGATATCGTTAATACTACTAATTATATTACCTGTTGCATAAACCTGTCAGGCTTTCAATTCAAATATTTTAAAATGATGTTGTTTTGTTAACAAATGGTATCTGTTTTTTTTTTAAAAAAAAAACTTGTAATTTGTGAACAACATGAAGATCAATAACTGTAATAAAATGATGGAAACAATGATGAGATGAAATCTGTATTTAAAATTTTCCACAATGTGTACTGTGCAGTGCACAATTTAGTTTTCTGTTATCCTTCTTAATTAGTATTTTAATGAAATTCCGTGTTTTCTTTTCTCTGCTCATAGCTTAGGTTTGGTATTGTTGAGGATCAGCTGGGACCTTCTTTGTGGAGGAAGTTGCATTCTGGTGGTTGGTCTGTGTCACAAGTTTCTGTTGTTCGCAATAATGTGAGTTATATATATCTGCTCAGGTCCTACCTGTGTGTATGTTAAGCAGTCTGATTTGCAGATATCTGTACTTAGAAAGTACTCCTGCAATCAGCATGGGGATAAATAGTCATATATTTACAGGGCTTAGGCGACATATTTAAACTCTGACATAAACGTTGTTCATTTCTTCTCTTGCATCAGATAGATTCTGTTGCTGAAGAAGTTGAACAGCAGAAATCTACTTGTGATATGGTAGACATTTACAAATTATGTGTTCTGCTCATGTAATTTAATGATGAAATGTAGTTTGGGCTGTACATCTGACTCGCTTATTGTAGGTTATTATATGTGGAGGTGTAGGTCCATTGCATTCAGATGTTACATTAGATGGCATAGCCAAGGCTTTTGGCGTTCGTCTGGTGCGTAACTTCATTCAATTGTTTAATTCTTCACTCAAGGATGTTATGATGGTTCCCTGGATATTCTTGAATCCAGCCCCTCATGATAGTGGTTCTTAAGTAGCCTGACTTCCTTGAATGATGCTCAAGCTTCTTCTGCTGGCTTGGCTAAGTAGATAATGTATAACACTATAACTGAAATGGTTGGTCATTTGCTTTTAATGTAGGCTCCTGATGAAAATTTCAAAGAATATCTTAGGCATATTATGAATGATCAGTGCACTGGTGACTGGAATGAGGTAACTCAATGTAGAAAAGTTGGTTATCTCATGCCTATCTAAAATATGTTGTAATTTTCTGAAGTTAAGATTGACCATGCGCTTCTGCATTCATCTATTTTGGTCTTCACCTTTCAGATGGATCAATTGCCTGAAGGCATCCCGAATTGTTGCATCATGACAAGTTATCGGTGCCTTTGGTATGTCCTTGGAACTCAAATAAAAGAAAATCCAAAAATATCATAATAACCAGAAGATTGGTTACCTATTGTGGGGAGCAACCGACAAAAATTGGTTTTATTTACATTCAAACAAATTTCTTTGCACCAACATCTGTATTTATATGATGTGATTGAAGGTTTGGTAGTTTTAATGTGTTTCCTGCAGATCAAATGTCAAAATGTAGTGGTTCTTTGTGCAACAAATGCTTTGGAGATGGAAGAGGAATGGGACTGTTTGATGGAGTTGACAAAATCTTCTGAGCTGTTCGCATTGCTGAAAGCCCATGTGTCAAAGAACGTGACAACAAACCTTTCAGATGTATGTGTTAACCAACTTATCAATAATTATAAATCTGGCATGATTTCACACACCCTCACATATCAACAGTTGGTCTTAAAAATAAGATTGATTGTGACATATCAACAGTACCTGCTCGCAATAAGAGAGTATTACCAGAAGTACACGATAGACAGCAGTTTTTGTAAAATGTTTGAATTCAAATATTATCATGCAAGTTATTTTGATAACTATTGTGACATTGACATGCTATTTGTTATTTTACTGTCATTTTCTTTTTCTTTTTCGGGCTGATCTCATTTTATTGTTGGGCTATGTAAACTTCAGGTGGAAATTGCTCAACCTCTAACAAAGCTTTGTCTTGAATATCCTGATCTCTACATTGGTAGGAAACCGGTGAACTATGGTAAATTTTAGCAGCACAGAACTCTGAGTTATTTCTTTCCTATTGTAACCATCGTTTCAATACACAGGGTGTTACCGCAAATCCAGATATAGATATTTGGTTGTAAGTTTCACAGGAAAGGTGTGGCGAAGCCTCCATATTCCAAAACCTGCTTCCGAAATAGAAGTAACATTTCTTGATATGATGCGAGCTTCTCTAATGTTATTGCAGGACCAAGCACGCGTTGAGTCAGCTGTAAAAGCATTATACAAGAAGTTTGGGTCAGATGCTCTCATGGATATAAACTAAGATTGTGAAGATTTTGGCATTCTTGTAAGAACCATGGAAAGAAAGTCAAAGCTGCTGACTCGGTAGAACAACAAAAATAGCACAAGCTGATGACATAAAACTCTGACTTGGGATTTGGACAACCAAATCCTTCTTGTTGAGTTATCAGATTAGCTTAAATCATAGCCCCTATGCATATAGGCTACAGTTTTCATTGGAAATCCTCCGTCTGTACCGTTTAGTTAATGAAGCTTGCTTCACTCAAGATTATGACATAAATGTACCTCCTAGTTTTGGTTGCTGTCTGTAATGTGAGTCTGAAGTTGCAAACAAGAATAATTTTTTAAAATAAAAATTAATGTTCGGCCTTTTTATGTAAAGTGACTTAGTAATATATAATATACAGGATTACCAATTTGTTCTAGAAGTGGAGTAATATATAGAACGGAATGGAATATGCATGTGTGTGTATTGATATACCGATTTTTTCCTCTTCATTTTCCTGAACAAATTATCCATGGCTATAAAAGTTAAACTAGGGTGCTAGGAAAGTAGGAAACAGAAGAGACACCTAGTTATAAAACATCAAGACCACGTTTATTTTGCTAATTCAAGTTTGACTTGGCTTCTTAATATAATATATATTCCGTCTAAACTATTGGACAGGTGGATAATAGGACAATTAGGTGTGAGCCAAATCTTAAGAAAAAAACTCGAAAGTCAAAGTTTTTATTGAAAAATATGATAGCAAAATCCTATATTATCCTGAGAAACCGACACATCTCTGAAATGAAGTAGGTTGAGGGCCGAAGAGAATAATGGAGGTTACCCTAATAAATGTAGTTTCACCATAAGCAACCTAATTTAGGGAGGGGAGCAGCTAATTCTACAAAAAGTACACCATCTTTGCTTCTAGCGGTGCTTTAGCTCATTGGGCTATGTGAGGCCCAACAACTCTAAACGTGGATTCGGCCATCTGGCCCAATATATTCACAGGCGAATGCTGAAATGGAAATTTTAGCCCATCCTCCTCAGCACTTTTTTTGTTGTTGCCCACCCGGTTCACCGGAGCTTTGCCCCGACTATATCCGGATCCGACCCACGTCGCTCACCTGGCTATGGTGGGTGAGTCTCCCAACGGGGATTTTCTGCATTCGCCAAGGCTCAAACTCGAGACCTCGCTTAAACGATACCGAGCCGCTTACCACTCGGACCAACCCCCATTGGTATCCTCCTCAGCACTTGAATCATTAGCGAGCGTTGTTTATTGTTTTTGGTGCCAAATCAAATTCATAATCATTAAGGAGTGTGAATAGGATTTTAAAAAAAGATTTATGAAAAAAAAAATTTATAGACAGTTTATGAAAAAAGGCTTTTAGAGAAAAGTTTATGGAAAAAAAAATGATTTTAAATAAATAAGTGTTTGGATAATTATTTTTAGAATGAATTTTTATATTGGTAAATTACTAAAAATGTATGATTTGATTAAAAGTAAGAGAGAGGAGAGAGGTAGAAAAAAGAGAAAAGAGAGGATAGAGGGTAGAGAGGAGAAATGAGAGAGGGTGTAAAAAAAAATAGGAGAGAGGAGAGAGGGTGTAAGAAAAAGTATGAGAGAAGAGAAAGGGTGTAAGAAAAAGTAGGGGTAGGATAGTAATTAGATAGTCCATAAGTTCTTTTACTGTTCAAAAGCTAGTTTTAATAGCTTATCTAAAACTATAGTTTTGCCCAAAAATATTTATAGACAAATATGACTGTTTGCTTTAAAAAAAATTAAACCGAGGTTTTACCAAAAAAAACTTATAAAACTATAGTTTTCTAGCAATCCAAACATGCCCTTATACGATATTCTGGATGACACGATTTTAACTCAAGGGATTAGATTTGAGTGCCGAAAATGTAACGAGGTTTGCGGCTTCTAGTTTTGAGTTTGACGCACAGAGCTCACTTAAATGAAGGTGAGGTAACTGACAGATGTTTTTTTTAACATAAATTTAAAAAAAAATTGAGCACACCTACGATCTAAAAATAAGATAAAATCTCATTTTTTTTAGACGATACTATGTCAGGTAGAACAAACCGTCTATTATCCTCAGATGTAAATTTAAACACCTAAAAACTATGATGCCTCCCTAAATATTACGGTTAGAACCACAACAAAATGATACTCTCTAGAGATCAAATACGTTCTAAATAGTCGCACATCTTACCTATTTATCAGCTAAATTTACATATGATGAGTGATAACTGACGGATGTTAATTTAATAGGGATATATCTATATTTAGTATTTAAAAATATCTCGAATATAATTATTTTTAATAAAAAATTATATATGTGCTTATTAAAAAATTAAAAAGTAAATAGAGGTGATATAATTCCTAGCTCTCATTGGGACACATAGTATGTATGAGACAGATACGATCATTTGTACTTGTCAATTGTCACGAGGCATCGATGCATGCATACAAATAGGGGTGTATATAATATCAGTTGTCTGATACGTTCACCTGAGCCAAAAAAAAAAATACTCAGCTCAACTTAAAAAAAATATCCCAAAACATAATTAAGTAGGGTCGCCAACTGTTAAGGAGGGTAAGAGACCAGATAAAATATGTCACCTTATCTATTATTTGGTCAAACTCTATATACATATATTATTTTTTATTAATTATTTATTTTAAAACCTATTCATGTAATTTACTTGCCCTTCTTATTCATTCAGCTAAGTAATTTTTTATTTTAAAGTTTATAAAATTTTATTAATATAATTGTTATTTTATTCTTTTTAAATACTATATTTATAAAAGAGAATACGATAGCTAATGGTCACTAAAAGTTATTTTATATTATAAATATAAATAGTGAAGTAGGTAAGTTACATCATTTAAAATTTATAATTATATTAATTTTTTATTTTTTTTATTTTACTAACTATCATATGATTACATTATAAATTATAATTATTTTTTTTTATTTTTTTTAATATGCTTCATCCTTATTAATTTTAGAGATATTGATATAAAATTATAATTATAAACTATTTAGATTTCAAGACTTTTATTTATATATGCAATAGATTTTAAGATTTTAATTATTATCTTTTTGTTACCTTGTTCTTAGTAGATTATAGATATTATTTAACTTTTGAACATATAAATATAGTATTATTTTAAAAATTTATAATTGTATTTTTTTTTTATAATATGAACAGGGCATCACAACTTGGATATACAAATTCACCCATGTCCAACTTAAAATAGTTAGAGATTTTACTGGGTAGAGTTATGTATCGAGCTACAAAATGTAGTCTATATTTTTTTTAGGCAAAGCACCTGGCCTTGCCTAGTTTTACTTATGCATATCCCTACATGTACATATAACACTTAAATAACCTATTTCAGCTAGTAAAAAGGTGAGATATGTGACTATTTGGAGTGTGTTATATCTTTCGGGAGTATTACTTTGTTGTGGTTCCAATCGCGACGTTTAGAAAAATATTTTAGCTTCTGGGTGCTTAGGTTTATATCTGAGAGTAATAGATAGCCCGTCTTACCAAATATTGATATTGTTTAGAAAAAAAAATTATCTTATTTTTAAATTGTAGGTGAATTTAATTATTTTTTAGAAATTTTTATATAAAAAAAAGTATACCACTCAAAGAAAATGCGGTGATTTCGTAATGGAACCGATCATGCACATATGGGTTAATACTTTTTATCCATACATACGTCTCACATACGACCTTCTTCACATCTATTTAACTATATAACTTTACATTTAATGTTTTTTTTAAATAAAAATGACTTAATCATAAATACGTCCCATCATTTTCATATTAGGAGAGCGTATCATATTAATTATGACGTGATTGCATTTGGTTACCAAGACTTTATTTAATTTGGTCATCCATCATTACCTAACTTTGATCTATGGACACTTAATTTAATTTTTTGGACAAACTCTTATAAAAAATAAAAAATTTAAAAAAAATCTATCGTTTTAAATTTAACTAATAAAAATATAAGATATATAATTATTTAAAACGTATTTAATTTTTAGATAGTACTATTTTATTATAGTTCTAATCGTGATACTTAGGGAGGCATCCTAACTCTTAGGTGTTTAAGTTTAAACTTAAAGATAATAGACGGCTCGTCCTACCTGATATTAGTATCACCTAGAAAGAAGGAAGATTTTGCCTTACCCTTAGATTTTAAGTGAGCCTAACCCTTTTCTAAAAATTTGTATACAAAAAAAATTAAATAATTTAAAAACTCTTTTCCACAAAGTTTATAGAATAAAAATAATTATGAATAAAATGAGTATTTAGATAGTTATTAGTATAATGATTTTTGTGATTGATAAATTATAAAAAAAAATAAGTGAATAAATAAATGAGGTCATTGTTCATTTCCCTAACTCGTCGTCACCATCACTCGTTGTCTCTATTGCCCCAACTCTAAGAAGAAGACGATGGCGAGATATGCACGACTTCTTCTCCTCCCATGGTGAGATCTCACCCATGGTGGATGTTGGATCTCCTTCGCGACTTCTTCTTCTCCTCCCTCTTTCCTTTGGTGGCGACTAACAGACCAACGATGATAGTAAGAGCACCAACAAAAGTAGAGTTGACAATAGCATAGGGAAGCCGACATAGTTTGGGAGTGAAAGAGAATATATTGAAGGTTTGGGCCACATAATAGAGAAGACGGTGAGTGATAAAAGTGAATGAGAAGATATTCAATGAGAGAGAAGAGAGATATCGGCAAAAAGAGGAGAGCGTGTAAAAAAAGATAGATAAAATTATAATTGAACAGTCCATAAACTATATTTTTTTATTTAAAAACTATTTATATCAGTTTATCTAAAACTATCATTTAAAGTCATAATTTAATCTATAAGTTATTTTGGACATTTGAACAATATTTATTTTATTTTTGACTCAAACTCTAATTTAGTTTAAAAGAATTTTTCAAACTATAATTTTAGATAAAATCAAACACAACACTATATCTATAAGCCCACATACACACACACACACACAGAAACCCGTATTATTATGCTCCCAGTATAATAAGGGTCAAGGTAATCGAACTCGTAGCATATAACCATTCCCGTGCTTGTTTTACAAGCATCCTATTCCATTCAATCTCATTATACCCCGACCTAGATACCCGTGAACGCCATAATTTTATACATTATTGATAAATATATCTTAGTACAAGTTATTATGTCTTTAGAATTTTCATAAAACATTCATTGTTTTTTTTTATAAATGTATTTTTCATCTCCTCTCAATTATATAGAGAAAGAGGATATATTTGTAAACAACAGCTAAAGAACTATTTAAAAAATATATATGTCAATTAAATACAGATAAAATTGTATATCATATAAGTATGTACTGCTTTACCTGATAATTATGTGAGTATGCGTGAGAAAGATAATACAATTTGAACGTGATGATCTGAAACATTTTATGGTTAAGCCCAAAGTCAACATTGACCAATTTCATATCATCAATCTCTCTCCCGAACCCGGAGATACGCCGAAGTGCTTGCAGCTTAATTATTAAGCAAACTGCTCATAAAACAATATAATTTAACGAGAAAATGTACAGTGGATAAGCACAAAAGTTTTGCAGAAGCTAGCATTGCATCAATATCAAATAATTAAGACCATATAATATAACATTGGGCCCCACTAGCCAGCCGTTCCCGCCACAAGGGGGGAGGAAAAAGAATATTATGAACACACATGACACAACATTGATTCGTTGCTTCTTAACTTATTAAACGAAGAATCTGATCTTGGACTCCAGAGAGAAACACTCGGCCTCTGTTCCACGATGGAAACCTAACTTGGGAAATATTTCATATTAAATTTATTAACTCTTTTTCGGTCATATCTCCCAACTTCCAAGCTTAACATGTAGCTATTAGGAGCTTTCTGTCATTTGGTTACGTCTGGAAAGAGCGAATATAATCTACTTTCTTTCTATTAAATCTCCTGAGTTTTGAAAAAATTCATTGGGTACACGGTCTTGCATAGGATTAATATTTTATGTAATGCTGAGTAAAAGGTTTTACAGCGTTGTTATATAAATTTAAGTTAATATAATTTTTAGTCTTTTAAATCTGTTCTCATTTTAATTATGGTCTCTTGACTTTTAAACTATAAATTTTGATTATTATTTTATTTTAAATATTAGTTTTTATAAATTAATAAATACCTAGAGTATTTTGTTTTTCAAGGATCAAAACCCTATGATTTAATTGAAACTTGAAGCTACTATGGTAATCAAAATTCGCACAGGCGTCATGGATAAATCTTCTTAACGTTTTTGACGTGGAACATGTGATAAACAACTTTGTAGAGCAAGTAGATAATTTTGGACAGGGAAAAACTTGTAAAAATATGAAATAAGAATATGGATGATTTCGAATAATTAGAAAATATCTTGCATGTTTTTCTTTTAGCACCGAATTTTCTCATGAATGTTTTTTTTGGAAAAAGACTCATCCCTTTCGCGGGTTCATCTTGCGAGTTCAATAAGAAAACAGTGAAATTGAGTACGATAATAATATCCCACCACGCGAACAGTATTCTATATATTTTTCCGGGAATAACGAGGAAGTCAATTAATATACTCCATCGGTGGCATATAGTATTATATTTGCTGAAGTTTTTATTCTGTTTAGTAATAATGTCTAAGTTAGAATTTTAATGAATTTAAAATTATTTTTAGACTATTGTACTTTTTATTTAATTAGAGAGAGTCATCAAGACAAGATGACGGGAAATTCAGAAAAAAATAAATAAGATTTTCCTTTTGGTTATATCAGGGTTTGAACTTTTGAATCTCTATTTATACCTCACTTCACTTTTGTTATTTTTGTTAGGCTTAACCAATAAGGATATTTTAGTCCAAAGGCCATTAGATTTCATAAATTTCTGAATTAAATAACCACGAAAGTATTTAGAAGTGGCATATGGCGAACGCAGGAGGGGGTAGGCAGCATATAATTGGACCTCCGATTTGACAAATGTTTACTTAAGACTCTGGCCAGGCCCCATGGCTTGAAAATATGTGCTTAAATGAATGGACCAGTCTTCCAAAATTTGAATTATAGAAACTTCTTTGAGCTTCTGGGTGATAGATGATTGCAGTCGTAAGAGGCCGTGTGCCCTTTGACTTGTGCCATTTCTCCCTCTCTCAACAAAAAAGCTTCTTATGTCCCTCACTCAACTTTGTTTCCTTCTCTTCCTGCAACCAAATACAAGCCTATCTGTGGATCCCTCTGTCTCCCAAAATTCTTAACCTGCCTTATTCAATTTTAGTTATCATCCATCAGAGCCATTCCCAAGAACTTACCAGTTCCAGAGATGGGTCGAGCTCCTTGCTGCGACAAGGCCAATGTAAAGAAGGGACCATGGTCTCCTGAAGAAGATACACAGCTAAAGGAGTACATAGAGAAACATGGAAGTGGAGGCAATTGGATTGCTCTCCCTCAAAAAGCTGGTAAGATTTTTTTCCTCTTGTTCAATTTTGTATGGACAAGATGAGATTCTTGCTTCTGACAGCTGCAGAGTAGATAGCGATGTTGTTCCAGGATCTTTCCTTTTGTTTCTCTGTTCTGTGTTACTGATTGGATTTCTTGTGGATAAGGTCTAAAAAGATGTGGGAAAAGCTGCAGACTAAGATGGCTCAACTATCTCCGGCCTAACATCAAACACGGAGAGTTCTCCGAACATGAAGATAGGATCATCTGTAGCCTCTTTGCTAGCATCGGAAGCAGGTAAGCTGCAGATTAATTTCTGGTTCGAATTAATTCACAATTCAACAGAAAGTCAGAGCACTAATCAAAGAGTTTGTTTTCAGTCTTTGTGGGGAAATACTGTAAAATTCAGATCTGATTTGAGCATTCACACACACACACATATTTATTGCTTTATTGTGACAAAGTGCAGGTGGTCAGTGATAGCATCTCAGCTGCCTGGAAGGACTGATAACGATATTAAGAACTACTGGAACACCAAGCTTAAGAAGAAGATGATGACCATGAATAATCCTTCTTCAGCTCATCATCATCACTACCAAGCCACCCTTTTACCCGTTCTCCAAAATTCAACTCCATCTTCATCCTCATCGTCAGCATCTTCACCATTATCATTCACAGACAGCACCAACTCTTACTGCCACCCTCCTTATGCTTCTTCATTCTCATCTGCTGATCAATCCATTTCCTTCTCGTCGTCGGTGAATTTCTTGTACGGCGGCCATTCCTCTTGTGCTTCTGCAGCTGCTGTCTCTTTCTATCAACCCCAAGAAAGCTTCATGGGTCCCATGGATCAGCTAGTTAGTTGTAGTTCTTCAAATGGGAGCTGTAATAATAGCAGCCAGATGAGTCATGTGAAAGAAAATGGAGCTGCTGGATATGTAGTAGATTATCAAGGAACTATGCTGGAACAGATGATAGCTGCCAACAATAATATAAACTATGATTATGTGCAGAATATCATTGGGATGGAAATGGAAGAAAGTGAGGTGATGGTGTGTGATGGGGACTACGTGAATGGTTGGACGGGGAAACAAAATGGAGTGTGGGAAGAGAATCCGCCCTTAGATTATGGGATAGAAGAAATTAAGCAGGTAGTGAGTTCTAACTTCTAATAGTTGCAGCAACTTTTTGTTTGATGAAAGCATGACACATAAAAGGGCCTTGTACTACTACTGATTCATTTGGACGGTGTTATTAGGAACGGCTTCTACTCGGAAGCGTTTAATAATACAACTTCGCTTTCATTTTTAATCTCTATTATGAGTATGTATGTTAGTCTTGAATAATTGTGCTATATCCTTTCTGGGAAATAGGTTGGTCTGGGTAACCCTGCGTCTGTGCCGTTTAAAAATGAACGAGCGAGTATCCCCGCGTCTTTGCCGTTTAAAAGTAAACGAACGAGTATCCCTCATCCCCCACATTTATTAGAAAATCCCATCCCAACAACACCCCACAAAATCAGGTCCATGCGCTATCAACGCCAACAACACACAGGTTTTTTATATGGACGTCCTGAATATTTTCAGTCCTTTAAATATTTGTTATCTCATCAACTCCGACATCACTTAAAACTTAGTTTATTAATAACTGGAGAGTTATTATTGCTTGCGTGTTGCGTACGATTTGAATCGCTCATTGGTTATTATTATTATTTGAAGAAAAAACAACGATGTGCTGAACCGTGCTTTGAACATGCAAGTTGGATTGACTCACATAACATAATACGAGTAGTATGGATGCTTGAAGTTTTCAAAGAAAAACACCACACAAGAAAGTCATGTTCTATCGAATTGGTAGGCTGTAGTATGGATAGATTTTCTTCTTTCCTTAGTTGAAACTCCATAAACATTTACCGTTTATATGTTTGCGCGATATTTTAATTTGAATAAATGAAAGATGCATACAAGTATCAACCATGAGGAATATGACGCCATGTTTATATAATACTTTCTCCTATCATAAATATAAAAGTTAATTAAAAATTTTAATTTTAAATACACTGACATATTTTATTTTGTCTCCAAAATTTATAATATTTTTTCTATTTCTATTAACGGGTAGTTTCTAATACAAATGATTAAAGGGGATATTTTAAAAAAACTAATACACATCTTTTATAAATTAGATAATTTAACTCTTATAATTAGAATTGAGGGGAATATTATTAACTTTAAATGATAAGGATGAGATGAGTGGGAATAGTATCAATGATTCAGATCCTCTTATACAATAAAAATCATTGACAGACATATGAAAAACAAAAAGTAAACAGAAACTCACAAGGGGTTAAACTAGCCTATGCAATGATGGTGATGAAGGGGATCCCCATAATTGAGGCATGCCCAATCTAGAACCATCAATTATGGCATTCCTACAAGAAAAAACAATGTTTTTATAACTATTATCCTCGAGTCTCTCATTTTTTTTAAAAAAAAATTAACAGGTATAATTTAATATCCATGCCACACACACACACGCCCCATATGTTTTGTTATTGCGCTCTTGATTGAGACTTGCAGAGCAATGCGGGGCATAACAAATGATCTGAAGAAGAGTTAGCAATAAACAAATGCAACATGGGGAAAACAGGGATTTCAAACATTCATATTAAATAAAGCCTGAATCATATAATGCAGCTCATAAAAGAATCCTCACGGAAGATCAGTCCAAAACACCTTTCAAAATGCATTATCTTAAAGATAATGATGCCTTAGATTCTACCCATTAGTTTATCAAAAGTAGCAGATATGTGTATATATATATATATACATATCTGCTACTTTTATATATATGCATTATATTAGCCTCTTTTCCCCATTTTGTTTTCTTCCCTCAGTGTGATTAGACGCATACAACAGGATTTGCCAGCTATAGGCATTATATATTACACATTAAAATATTGTATTAAAAGTTTGTGGAAAATGGTTTTGCTGAATACCTAGTCTGCTTTCTGGTATCAACAAAGTTTTACTCCCTTCTGTATTTGCCCCATCAAATTTCCAATCACTTTCTTTATTATTGTTTAATTTCCCTCTTGTGCAGATTTTTCCAATTGCTTTTTGGGATTTCACATTTGTGTCCACCCGAGGAGGGTGGAGAATTCAAAGGGGTTGGACTTTTGGATTAGTCAATCAGTGAAATCTGGCATTGTTAATTGATTTGTTCAACAACGCCACAATGCAATGACTTTATCTTCCCACTAGTTCCCATGCACCGTAGGTCACCAATACAGATGGCCTTCATTAATTATCACACAAGTATACAAATAAAAGGTAGGGTTAATTAGCAGGTTAGAAGGTATATCAAAGATGAATTGGATAAGACTAAGTGAACCAGTAAAAAATATAACTAAACAGTGTCATCAACCATCAATTATTAAATATGTACAAAATCTATTGGAAAAAAATCCTATCTTTCACGGGGGATAAAAAATATAGTAATACAATCCATTTATCAGATTTTTTGTAGACGCAAGAGATCCAACGATAGTTATAGAAAAAGTATTGTTCAATTTTTTTTTAATCTATTAGTGACCATGTTCTAGAAAGGTTTCTTATCAAAATGAAAAATGAAAACAATAAAAGGGGTTTTCCATATTTTTTTGGGCCAAGCTGATTTTCTGTTGTTGTTGTTTTGATAAACTTGATTATGTACGGCAGCCATTAATCAATTCTTTGGGCAAAGTGGAAGACTCCAAATCTCAAATAGCGTAGACTTCGATTTTACAAATACGTTGTAAAATCAAGGAGAACTGAAATTTGAAGACTATAAGCTTACAAGATTTATAATAAAAAAAAATTGTTACAGGATTTTATAAATTGAAGCTGATCTTTCCAACATTGATTATATAAATTTAATACTTGAAAATAATATTTCCCCCCAAAATCCATATCGTCTATGGACTTTTCTGTCGGTCGAATCCTATAAGTCAAAAACTACCCACACCAGGCACTGTAACACGTTGTTCAAAAGGAATATTATAGTAACAACAGGATAAAAATGGTTAAAATAAGAGGAAGACTTTATAATAAGTGATTTTAATATGTGAATGATGTGCAACTAGATTATTTTAATAAGCGAATGCGATTTAACCGCACTTATAGGTTCCAAGTTCCAACCCTACCAATGACCGAGAAGTTTACCTTCGTTATTTTACCATTTTTTTTAGTTGCCTACTCAGTTCACTGGAACTTTGCCCGATTATATTCGAATCCGACCCGCGTCGCGCACCTAGCTATAGTGGGTGAGTCTCCTAACAAAAATTTTCTGTATACGCTAAAATTCGAACTCAGAACTTATTTATTATTTTACCATTTTATTTTCTTGCCTTACTGTTATCCTCATCCAACAGCCCAAGCAATCAGTTCCATTCCATAAAAGCTTCCATTATATTGGGCCACAAAATTTTTCTTAATGGCCAGGCATTGGGCCTTCAAGCCCAATGAATATCTTATCAATACTACATCATGTCTAGCCAACAAAAGGTAATCTAGTTCATATCGTAAGTTCAAATCTCGCTATTGATGTGAGAATTTTATTAGTGAGTGATTTATGAGTATCTCTTTGTAAGTGCTCTATGAATCTAAAGACATGACATGACCTTGGTGAGCCTCTGGATCGAAGTCAACTAAAGTTTTTTGTAAAAATAAAATACTACATCTTGACTAATGTCTTGGAATCATAGTTAAGAATCTTGGAGATGGCTGTGTTTCTTGAAGCATCCTGGTTCTCAAGGAACGAATGGGACTTGAGTCACCATCTTTGTAATTTTCTCATTTCTGGGTACTGTTGGGCTTTAGGCCCTCTCTTCAATGAATAAATTTGGGCCGACCGATTCAAATAAACGAGATTGCCGAGCTTTGAAGCACGTGAGATGTTGCGAGTATGTAATTACCAAATGAACACCAACGGGTTGGTCCGAGTAGTAAGCGGCTCGGTATCACTTAAGCGAGGTCTCGAGTTCGAGCCTTGGCGTACGCAGAAAATCCCCGTTGGGAGACTCACCCACCATAGCCAGGTGCGCGACGCGGGTCGGATCCGGATGTAGTCGGGGCAAAGCTCCGGTGAACCGGGTGGGCAACAAAACAAAATAAAAAATTACCAAATGAACCTTGACAGATGGTAACCCTGCTCCAATTGCCGAGCAGAAACTGAGAAATATGATTGAGATGCTGGGAATGCAGTGGTCTTATGCGCTGGTTTCATGATAAGAAAGGCATCAACATTCGATCCTCTGGTGTGGTCATGAGAGAGTGAGAGTCACCAACATCCAAAAGCTGCCATATTTGTGGGACATTTGAGAATGATAGAGCAGCAGGCTCATATGCATACATGGCGACTTCTTTACCAAGCCCGCCATCATACACATACCCTGACGCTCCGCCACATCCTCAACCTTGTCTCCCACTTCTATATTTCTCTGGTTCAGATGTGAATCTTCATCCCACAATAGTTTTTTTCTTGTCCTCTTCTTGTCTATCTCAGACATATCTGTCGTTCCCTTCTTTTTTATCTTGTTTTGTGGGTACCCTTTAACTTGGGCATTATCTTAGCAGAAGGGTTGCTTTGATAGGTCACATACATTATTACATTACAAGTTGTTGGTTGGCCTGACATGGCAGTGATGAGGTCCCCAAGTGATGCAAAATTATTAATTAACAACACTTCTCCCCACCTATTTCAGGATTTTGACGTTGCATGCTACAAATTTGCTACGTCCCTATAGTTTCGGTTTCAATAATTCAGCTTATCACATGCATCTTCTTTCTCTTCTTTTATTTTTCATCTCTTTGTTTGTTTCCCTCTTTTTCTTGTGTTTATGAGAGCGGGTTAGAAAACTCGGTCCTTTGCCTTCACCCAACCTTTTCAGCTTTTCAACCTTTTGGCCCCGCCCGTTCATTAATTCTCAATCAAGTTCTGTAACTAACTTGTTATGTCTTCGGTTCTATTCGGACTTAATTGATTTGGAAATCTCACTCTTTTGGCCTTTTTATAGTACCTTTGATCCTGAAACCAACCAGTGAAATTGATTCTACCATATTGATTCATTGTGACAGTAATAATCAATATGGTAGCTTCCATGTTGAAGGTGCAAGGACTTTTCAAGGAATAAGAAAAGCTAAACAACATGTTGCCCAACTCAACTTTTAATTTCCTCCATGGCTTTTAACTTTTGTGATTAAAATCTTTGCCCCTCACTTGAGTTTCTATCAGAAAACGACTAGCAAAATCCAAATGCGGAGACAAGCCCTAGCCTTATAAAAAATTTCTGGTGATAACGAATACCAAAGAACCACACTTGTCCGCTTCTGCTACATCAACTGTGTATGTTTTTGTGTTCTTATTTAAACTTCATTTTCATATGATCAAGATCGTGTTTCATTTAATTACCCAATATCTGTTCTAAGCTGGATCGCTGAGTTTGACATGAATCTTCACCCAATTAATTAAGATGCTTATGAAAGCAAAAAACCCAAGTGCCAGACAAGGCAATAAATAACGAAGAATCATGATTAAAACATAAGCGCAGTAGACTTTTTTGTCATTCTGGTCCCTGATGGATGTCTAAACTTTTTATATGGGCCCATTATTCATGTGTTACGATCCTCCACCACACTTTAATTCATAGATCACACCCTCCTTACTTATCCTCTGTGAGTTTAAGTGATAAAAAAATGAGACATACGATTATTTAAAACGTATTCGATCCTTAGGGAGTACCACTTTATTATGGTTCCAGTCACGGCGCTTAAGGAGACATCTTACCTCTTAAGTTCCTAAGTTTACGTCTGAAAGTAATTGACAACTTGCCCTGCCTGACATTAGTATTATCTAGAAAGAAGTAAGACTTCGCCCTGTCTTTAGATCGTAGGTGAGTCTAACCCTTTTTAAAAAAAAATTATATATAAAAAAAAGATTACACCCTCCTATCCTACCTTTTAGTCATGTTGTAATTATTTTGTCCCTTGCCCCTTCCTTCACCATACATATATTGTACTACGCACAATTCGTTTCATTACTTTTTCTCTGATTCTTGGAAATTTAGTTTTCTAGTTTTCCCCTACCATATGTGCCACATTAATTACCACCAATGTATTAATTCATTAATGAATAACAGTGGAAGATAGTGACTGGAATGGAATATTATCCATTCTTTGATTTAGCTAGCTAGCTAATTTTACACTAAATATATATAGAATTATATATTCCATCTAGACTCATTTTTTTCCTCATAAAATATCATCATTTTGTACGTACCGCTCATGCCCCCTCCCTCCAGATGAGTGTGTAGGACCTACCCTTCATATAATTTGTACTAGGCTATCGTGTTATATCAAAGCTAGAATCTTGCAAGTGTTTGTATATATGGGTTAATATATATATATATTATAATTACTTCAAAATTTTAAAAGGCATAATACATATTATAATTCTCAGAAATTCTCTCTTTTTTATTATTATTATTGGAATAATGTAATCTCTAAGGTGCTGTGAAAGCTTGAATAAGATTGTCTAAACCATGTGGCTTCAACATTAATATTAAAGTCCTAAACCCAGATTATGAAAAGGATGCACACATGAAGAGATATAGGGTGGACACCACTTTGTGCGACGGAATATTGTTCTCTGTTTGGATTAAAATAAAATTAAGTTCCATCGTGGCAGAGTAATGCTGCCATTAAGGATACCTGTCATGGAAAACAAAGACCTTTCTTCGATTCTTCCGATTAGGATTCCACGAGCCATGTTGGGAGGATACATACATACATATATATATATATATATATACATATATATATTGATTCTGAAACTAAACCAAAAAGCCTAATAACAAGCAAGTAGGTGCATCACATATTTACTTGGCTGGTAGGAGGATAACTAGGTTTGCAATGGATGTCTGTTGGTATAAATTTGCCTACAATATATAATATCCAAATGTAAATGGTGGGATTTGTATATATATTTAATTAGTTGACATTATAAGAGGCTACGCTTTTATATACGAAATGAAAGGCTATGGGAGAATTATTAAAGGTAAAGGTGGGGTGTGAGATTTGAGGGATTAATGTAATAAACTAATAGTCAATAAATTAAGAAGACTGATTGATGAACTTCGAAATGCATGTGGGCTGGTAGTTGGGAACTTAATTGGGATTTTCAAAGACGACTGTGTTTGGAATTGGATACAAACGCCTTGGCAAATGCTGCGTATACCAAAATCATCCCAGAAACGAGGTCCATAATCTGCTCTTCAATCCAAGTGTAGACTATAAAATCAATTATTTTGCTGAGTCAAATGGTATTGACTTTGTTTAGAGTGAAGAAACTGCAAATTTTGCCAACTTTATCCTTAAAAAAATTACCTGCATCGATAATGGTACTCATCATATGTATCATGTGGACGAATATGAAAAAGCTGAATCGGAACCAAATTTGAATGTTTGCATTGTGGGAGTCATACTCGATCGATCCCTAAGTCAAAAGCATGCTAGCGACCTAACGCTACTTCTAATTGGAGAGCTAATTAATGTTTAAGGTCCTAATCCTTAATTTGTCACATGTAAACGTTAATTTAATTTGAAGAGGATATGAGCATCATGATCGATCACTTTACTTGAACATCACAATCACAGAATTGGGTCTCAACTCTTTGAATTCATTTGCACTGCTCAAGAAAATACTATAAAATAAACAAAAGAAACAAGACCTCACAGAAAGTTGGCTTAGCTTCCTCATCACTCGTATGTTTTTTGCTTGAAAGGGCGCTTCTCGCGGCATTCCCTGAATCCATCCTATTAAATTATATTGAAATCTTTCTACAGTCATGGTTCCTTCAGATTTCATAGCCTGGACCACTAAATTGGCATCTTCAATTTTTCCAGTTTTTATTTAATATCTTTCCTCTTCAGCGCCCAAAACGAACCTGTCAAATGGATATTCCAAATACGTAGACTCGAGCAACACTGATACGACTACATCCCCACTCTTGCCATTTTAAAAATATTTACGTTACAGAAATGAAAACAGAGATTTAATTTAATTACGAGAGAGACAATATAATGGCATGGTTGGTGTCACTATGAAAATTTTGGGATGTAGCTATATATAGTGCTGGATTCAACTTTAATTTAATTAATGTTCTAGTAGTGCTAATTGAGACTGTCCAGATTGGAATAGAAAACCCATAATTCCTGTTGAGTACTCATAGAGTATTATTAAAGAACCGAGCATGATTAGTGTTATTAATGAAATGTCTCAAGAAGAGAGGGGAGCAGGAGGGGTTTTCTCCTTTTTGAATTGTTCAACGCTCTCTCTCGCGCATTTGGGCCACTAAAATATCTGTGTGCCCCTAAATTTAATTAATTACACTCTCTTATAATTAGTCTGAGTAAGAAGTGGCTCGATATCGTTTAAACGAAGTCTCGAGTTCGAGTATTAGTATATACAAAAAATTCCCGTTAAAAAACTCATCCACCATAGTTAAGTGCGTGATACGAGTCAGATCAGGATATAGTCGAGACAAAACTCCAATAAATTAGGTGAAAAAAAATATTACACTTTCTCTACCGACTCTTTATTTAATTATTTTATCTACAACATCCTAATTTCAACAAACTGAATCAGTGTTCATCTGACTTTCGTCCCTCTTATTTTAGTTCACTCTCAATAGGTCTTGGATTATCTCAATGGGACTTGGATTATGACATATTGACAGCTCCATGTCCCCTCCCCCAATTATGCCAAAGTGCTTATTTTCAAATCCCATCGTTTAATTAGTTTTTTTTTATCTCTCTCTTTTGTTGATCTACTCATGCATAGTTGGACTTCTTCTTCTTATTATTATTTTGTGTTGGGCTTTGGGATGGTACTTTAACTTAATATTTGAGGAGCAACATGATGCCATATATTATATATTAATAAAAAATGATTTAATTAGGAGAAAATTTATTAAAAAATCCCTCATTACAAAATTTATTACCCATAATTATATAAAATTTATTTAAGAATTCAAGCATAATATTGTACAACTCTTTTTTTCAAATAGTGTGTAAATTATCTTTAATTAGATAGACATAATACATTTACATATAATTAAAGATAAGTTACATATAATTAAAGAAAAATTATCCTTATATAAGATAAGTTTTACCAACTCAATGACCTGAATTTTTAAATATCTTTAAACAATAAATATTTGAACCCAAAGATTTTTCAGCAATTCTCTCTTTAATTAAAGAGAAAGAAAAGACACGAGATGAGTGAGGTTAAATTTATGAGATAGTTAAACATAAGACCAGGTATGCGTTAGTGAGGAGAGCGGTCGAGGCTGCCCCACATGCTATCAACAGTGAATACAAGGCCAAGTGCAAACCACAGTTCAAATATTTCTAATCAAAATGATGTGATTACTGGCCCCTCATTCCCCGTTCATCCAAATTATTTCTAATCAAAGTGTTCGTTTATTATTTTACTTTTTGAAGCTAGGAGGAGGAAAGTTGGAAACTTTGAACGAGACAGAGAGAGAACCATTTATGATACACTGCATGGAATCAATACCTGAATGGAGGGAATCTGAAATCACTTTCTCCATTGCTATTTACTGTCTGAACCCTCTTTTCCCATTTCCAGAATTCCATATCTCATCACAGCGTACCCTATGTCATTCGTTGTTGGGTTCAGTCCCCTCCATTAAAATCTCACGTCCGTAGATAATTGCTTTTCTCAGTTTTTCAACTCTCCTACCACATTTCCTACCCCCTTTTGTCCCATTCTAGTGTTATCACTGCCTATTTACTCATGCCATGTACGTACTCCAGGGCTTAACTATTCTTAATCATCAATGCCATTCTCATAATTACCACTGTTTTGGCTCCAACGCAAAAGCCAAAATAGAAAAAGAAAGATTTGGAATGTCCCATGTTTAGATGCCTGTTCTTTCAGGGCCATGAACAGAGCGTAACGTTAACCAAAGAGTGTTTTGTTTGGCAAACTTGAAATGAGAGAAACAAACAAAAAATTATAAAAAACTTCTGCGATTTCTTGTTATTCTAGTTTTACTAAGGGGTATAGTTAAATCTGGTTTAGATTTTAGATGACCACTGCGTCATATTAATTCCGGCAGAAAGGAATTATAAAGCTGCTATGAGTTTTTCTAATTATTGACCGGATGCTACTGAGCAGAATAAAGAAGAGACCACCTTGAGGGAATTTGCAGTGTCAGAGTTCCAGTCACGGTGTTGTAATTACGTTAGAAAAGGAAAAGGAGCTGGCTTGCTGCTCTTTAGTAAACGCAGAGCGTGATGTAAGAACCTGCTTTACAGAAATTACGATTGATCTTCTGACCGTAAAACAACACATATAATAAATTGCGGTCATTTTCAACGAAGAATCAAATTTTGGAGGAATCGCTGGACAGCAGCTCCACGAAGTACGATTTTGATAATCATTTTACGTTGTTTTCATAGCGCTGGATATTTATTAAGGTATTTCCTCAACTTTGAAAATAATTTTCTCCAGAAGAAATAAAAAAGGAGAGGAGAAATGCATAATTACTTCCATTTCTTCGTATGTTACCCAACATGTCTTGTCTCTCTTCCTTGTGTCTCAGGAGGAACCTGCCGAGTTGGAGGAGGCATGGAAAGAGTGCAAAATAACTTGAAGTAGAAGCCAAGCTAGAACACTGGAAATCAATGGCCATCAAAATGCTATTTACACAGGATAAAGTTTTTTCTTTAAAGAAAAAAGATTTGAAGTATTTCTTTTTTTTTTTTCTTTCTTTATCTTCTCTCCTTTATCTGAATTCGTTTCGGTCAAAAACCCATATATTCCAGTTTTCCCACACTGTCCTTTGTCGGGTGGAAAATCAAGCTCTCTCTCCATGCCCCCGAAATTTCGGAGTCTAGCTTCTCCCCATCTGTCACTTTCCTATTTTTTTTACAGAAGAGAAGCAATCTGAACATTAACCCCCCCCCCCGTGCTGCTTCCACTCTTCCTAGATAAAATTCAACGCTTCACACCACGACCGCTCCATTATGAACAACATGACTGAAGAATGACGAAGGAGCGAAATATTTAAACTGGAGATAATAAAGAGTGAAAAGTGAGCATCAGAAACATGAGCTGAAAAGCCAGGTAAGGCGTGTGACTGTGAGATAATAAAGAGGGAGTAGGAAGTCGTTGTTAAAGCTAAGGATTCGTGCAAATGTCACAAGATTCTGAGGAGATAAATACCATTGAGCACTGGAAATGGTCCGAAATGCAAGGCCTTGAGCTCGTGCCCCCTGCTCCCATTTCCGACTCGACGGCGGAAAACAGAGACTCCAACGCAGAGGAACCCACCAAAGGAGAACCAAGGGACATGGTAGTCTCCGAGCCCAAGAAAGATGGCGCAGAGAATCCTGACACTGTTCCGCCCGTCGGATGCGGCGAGCTTTTCAGATTCGCCGATGGATTAGATTACATTCTGATGGGAATTGGAACGGCGGGGGCAATTGTGCACGGGTGTTCTCTGCCTCTGTTTCTTCGGTTTTTTGCTGATCTTGTGAATTCTTTCGGGTCCAATGCCAATGATGTGAACAAGATGACCCGAGAAGTCATCAAGGTAATGCGATCACAATAACAAGATAATTTGCGATGTGGAATGAAAGTGTTCGTGTGTTGAAGCCTTGTATTTGTGGTACTATTTTGCAGTATGCATTTTACTTCTTGGTGGTGGGTGCTGCTATATGGGCATCCTCGTGGGCAGGTGAGTTCTCTAGACATGGTGTTTTGGTTTATAGTGGCGTGAATGTTACTAGAATAACTGGGTTTTGTGGCAGAGATATCCTGCTGGATGTGGACCGGAGAGAGGCAGTCGACGAAAATGAGGATAAAGTACCTCGAAGCTGCCTTGAACCAGGACATCCAGTATTTTGACACCGAGGTTCGAACGTCCGACGTTGTCTATGCCATTAACACTGATGCTGTGATGGTCCAAGATGCCATTAGCGAGAAGGTGAAGCACACCCACTTCCTAATTGAACCGGTTCGTCTCTGTTTCTATTATTACCATAAACACTGATAATACTCGGTGCTTGCCTTATGTGCAGCTGGGTAATTTCATTCACTACATGGCTACATTCGTGTCTGGATTTGTGGTGGGTTTCACGGCCGTTTGGCAGTTAGCTTTAGTCACACTCGCCGTAGTCCCAATGATAGCTGTGATCGGAGTCATTCACACGGCCACGTTGGCCAAGCTCTCCGGCAAAAGCCAGGAAGCTCTCTCTCAAGCCGGCAACATTGTGGAACAGGTAAATTTAAACTTCTATGTCTTCTTCACGAGAAAAGTTCTAAACTTTTATGTTTCTGCATCTGGGTGTTGTTCATATATATATATATTGAACTGAATTGCAGACAGTAGCGCAAATTCGAGTGGTTCTGGCATTCGTGGGGGAGGGCCGGGCATTACAAGCCTATTCGTCGGCGTTGAAAGTAGTCCAGAAGATTGGCTACAAAACTGGACTCGCTAAAGGAATTGGATTGGGTGCCACTTACTTTGTCGTCTTTTGTTGTTACGCTCTTCTGTTATGGTACGGAGGTTTCCTCGTCAGGCACCACCACACCAACGGCGGACTTGCCATCGCCACCATGTTTGCTGTTATGATAGGTGGACTGTAAGTAACAAAGTATTCGTATTCGTTTATCACAATTCTCATTGTTTAAAGCAATTCCTTGGTGACCAAATTATATATATCTGCACAGGGGTTTGGGTCAATCTGCTCCGAGCATGGCTGCATTTACAAAGGCCAGAGTTGCTGCTGCAAAAATTTTCCGCGTGATTGATCACAAGCCAGGGATAGACCGAAACAGTGAATCAGGGTTGGAATTAGAGTCAGTGACGGGACAAGTGGAGCTAAAAACTGTAAACTTCTCGTACCCATCAAGGCCAGAGGTTCGGGTCCTCAATGATTTCTCACTAGTTGTGCCTGCTGGGAAGACCATAGCCTTGGTGGGTAGTAGTGGCTCCGGCAAGAGCACCGTCGTCTCTCTCATTGAGAGATTCTATGACCCCACTTCTGGTAAACAGAAAATTTCTTCAAATTCATTTTATTCATTATAATCTTGTTTGATTACTTATTGAGCTATACTCTGTTGTGCAGGACAAGTTCTGCTTGATGGGCATGACATTAAAGCATTAAAGCTTAGATGGCTGAGGCAGCAAATAGGACTAGTAAGCCAAGAGCCTGCATTATTTGCCACAACAATCAGAGAAAATATACTGTTGGGTCGGCCGGATGCAGACCAGGTTGAGATTGAAGAAGCTGCAAGGGTGGCTAATGCTCATTCGTTCATTATCAAGCTTCCCGAAGGCTACGATACCCAGGTTAGTAGAAAAAAGAGTACATTATTATTGTGTTGGCTATTGATTGAACTCAGCAATAAGATAAGCCAGTCAGATCAATCACATCATTGTATTTAAAAAGACCTGCACAGAAGTACCCACTTGTTTCTATCGCCTCTCATTTTTTGAGATTTATGATAAGATATAGGGGATAACTAAAATAGACATAATCTATGCCACAATTATCACAGTAGGTAAGTAACATCATAAGGCCATGTCTCATGTCATGTGTGTATGGAGCAAAGCCGAACTTTGTAGAAGGTTTGAAACCAATTATGTGGATCTTGACCAACAAGAGGTTTCTTGTTTATAATTGCAACTTCTATTATGATTATTTTTTTAATTTGGTAAATCCATTCAGTCAACAAGAAAAACCCAATTGGTATTATTTTATCTTAATTTTTAGAAGTCAAAGCCAGGAATATTGCATTTGAAAAAGGGTAACATGCTTCCGTCTACAGTACGTGTGCTTGAATGCAGGGGAATGAATATCTATTCTTTATTAAAAGTCGAGACAAAATGCCTGTGGAGGATTAATTAGGGGGGAGTTGCCCTGAAAATAGTAACAAAACTTTCAAGAGTTTCCATGGTTTTCTCTTCTTTAATTAATTACTCACCATGAGAACGGAAGATGCTTTCAGTGTTTGACTCAATAAACTACTTATTTATAAATAAAATAAGCAATCCATTATGCTAAGATAATGAAAATGCAATGTTGTTTCTATAGATGGAAGGTACTTTTAATCTCTTGCTTGGTTTATGAGAACTAAAAGGGGCAAAACTTGAATTATTATATGTTAAGTGATAAACTATTGAAAATGGCAGGTGGGAGAGGGAGGGCTGCAGCTTTCCGGAGGGCAAAAGCAAAGGATGGCAATTGCAAGGGCAATGTTGAAAAACCCAGCTATTCTTCTGTTGGATGAAGCAACAAGCGCATTAGACTCCGAGTCAGAAAAGCTGGTTCAAGAAGCGCTAGACCGGTTCATGATCGGTAGAACAACTCTTGTAATTGCTCATCGCCTCTCCACTATTCGAAAAGCTGACCTTGTAGCTGTACTTCAACAAGGAAGTGTTTCTGAAATTGGAGCTCACGATGAGCTCCTTTCTAAAGGTGAAAATGGAGTGTACGCCAAGCTTATTCGAATGCAGGAAGCAGCACATGAAACTGCTATGAGTAATGCCAGAAAGAGTAGTGCAAGGTTACCTATCTCCAAAATTTGTAGTTGACATTGCGTCTTAAAGAATATGGTCATCTTTTAGATATTTCCAAGCTGAACTCAGATTAATTATCTCCTGACATTATGTTTTATCTGTAGGCCTTCGAGTGCTAGAAACTCTGTCAGCTCGCCAATAATTGCTCGGAATTCTTCTTATGGTCGGTCCCCATACTCGCGCAGGCTGTCGGATTTCTCTACTTCTGACTTTAGTCTGTCCATTGATGCACAACATCCAAATTACAGGCTTGAAAAGCTTGCCTTCAAAGACCAAGCTAGTTCCTTCTGGCGCCTTGCGAAGATGAACTCTCCTGAATGGCTATATGCTTTAGTTGGTTCCATAGGCTCTGTTGTTTGTGGATCCCTTAGTGCCTTCTTTGCTTATGTCCTTAGTGCAGTCCTTAGTGTCTATTACAATCCAAACCACAAATTTATGATCCGAGAAATTGAGAAGTATTGCTACTTGCTGATTGGTCTTTCATCTGCTGCACTTCTCTTTAATACACTCCAGCATTTCTTCTGGGATATCGTGGGAGAAAATCTTACAAAGCGAGTGAGGGAGAAGATGCTGATCGCCGTGCTCAAGAACGAAATGGCTTGGTTTGATCAGGAGGAAAATGAGAGTGCTAGGATTGCAGCAAGGCTTGCTCTTGATGCCAATAATGTCAGATCAGCCATTGGAGATCGCATTTCAGTAATTGTTCAAAACACGGCCCTCATGCTAGTTGCTTGTACTGCAGGGTTTGTTTTGCAGTGGCGCCTTGCCCTTGTCCTTGTAGCCATCTTCCCTGTTGTTGTCGCGGCCACGGTTTTACAGGTTTGCTCGCATTTCATTCTAGCATGCTATGAATTGAATTTCAATTGTGCTCTCTTACGCTTATGAATCATTGACTGCATTGAATTATGCACAGAAAATGTTCATGACTGGTTTCTCCGGAGACCTGGAAGAAGCTCATGCCAAGGCCACACAACTAGCAGGAGAGGCCATTGCAAATGTTAGAACTGTTGCTGCCTTCAACTCTGAAACAAAAATTGTTGGTCTGTTCACTTCTAATCTTGAAACCCCACTACGACGATGCTTTTGGAAGGGACAGATTTCTGGAAGTGGGTTCGGGATAGCTCAGTTTGCACTTTATGCTTCCTATGCACTTGGTTTATGGTATGCTTCTTGGCTTGTGAGGCACGGAATCTCGGATTTCTCTAACACAATCAGAGTTTTCATGGTCCTCATGGTTTCAGCCAATGGTGCTGCTGAAACTTTAACCCTGGCACCTGACTTTATCAAGGGAGGCCGAGCCATGAAGTCAGTCTTCGATCTCCTAGACCGTAGAACCGAAATCGAGCCTGATGACCCTGATGCTATTCCTGTTCCCGACCGTCTTCGCGGTGAAGTTGAACTCAAGCATGTTGACTTCTCATATCCCACTCGCCCCGATATGCCAGTATTTCGTGACCTTAATCTTCGTGCTAGAGCTGGAAAAACTCTTGCCCTTGTTGGACCTAGTGGCTGTGGAAAGAGCTCAGTCATTGCACTAGTACAACGATTTTATGATCCAACATCTGGGAGAGTGATGGTTGATGGAAAGGACATACGAAAATACAATCTCAAATCTCTCAGGAGGCACATTGCAGTGGTACCACAAGAACCTTGTCTGTTTGCTGCTACTATTTACGAAAACATCGCATATGGGCACGAATCAGCCACAGAATCTGAGATAATAGAAGCAGCAACACTTGCCAATGCCCACAAGTTCATATCAGCTTTGCCTGATGGATACAAGACATCTGTGGGAGAGAGAGGCGTTCAACTATCAGGAGGGCAAAAGCAGAGAGTGGCGATTGCTCGGGCTTTTCTGAGGAAGGCCGAGGTGATGCTTCTTGATGAAGCAACAAGTGCACTTGATGCAGAGTCAGAGAAGTCTATTCAGGAGGCTCTGGATAGTGCGTGTTCGGGAAAAACAACCATTATAGTTGCACATAGGCTATCAACTATTAGGAATGCGAGTGTTATTGCAGTGATTGATGATGGGAAAGTGGCAGAGCAAGGATCTCACTCACATTTGTTGAAGAATCACTCAGATGGGATATATGCACGAATGATTCAATTACAGAGGTTTACACACAGTCAAGTGGTGGACATGACCTCGGGTTCAAGTTCTTCCTTCAGACCAAAAGATGGTGAAAGAGAAAGCTAGTTGTTCAGAAACATATCCCAGTAATAGAGTATGCCTTATCATACCCATTATGATTATTGGCTTTTTCTTTTTCTTTTTCTTTTTTTTGGTTTTTTCCCTTTAGATGGTATAGTTTGTGTATTATCCCTCTACTCCAATTTAAGAATGTATCTTCTTGTGTTTATGAATCTTACCAAGGAAATGACAGAAGAATTATATTGAAATATATTGACAGATAGGTTCAAATTCTTGAGAACTTTTTGAAGGCATTACCTTTTCAGAATTTTTTTTAGGTATAGATATCTTTCTATTATAAACAATCATTTTTAGGCACTGTTAAGTACTAAATATAGATATTTTTACCAATAGGGATTTAAACACTGATTTACCATGTTATGAGTGACTAACATTTTCGCTAAATCCAATCTCCTCATGTTCCCTTTTTCAATTTACCACTATTAGTTTGTCACAGTGGGCACTTTATGCCTTGCAGTATAAATGAGTCCACCTGTGTGGTGTTAATAAATTGCAACACAATTCACCTAAACTTTCATATGGAAAAACCGTAATAAATTGAAGGACAAACTTTTTTTTATAATAAGCACAAGGTATAATTATGGAGAATGCCGGAAAGCATGTTGTTGGGTTTACATGAACCTAAATGCCTACTATTGATATGGTGCTAGGCTTTATGAAGCACTCGGGCCCATTGTTTAGGCCCAATTTCCAGCCCATGTAGACCCAACTTTATCGAACAAACTAACTCTCCCCATGATATCCCCTAAAAGCTTGGAAAAATATCCTCAACTCCTAGATCCTTTTTCAATAGATAACGCTAGTCGGATCCGGATGTAGTCAAGGCAAAACTCCGATGAACCGAGTGGGCAACCAAAAAAAAAATCCTTTTCCAATTATCTATTGATTTTTTTTTATTTAATTGTTTTGAGAATAAAGACATTCATAACTTTTTATTGAAATTTTGAATAAATTTTCATACATTTCTAAATTTTATATAAATCTTGAACGAATCAAAAATCAATACGAGAAATAATAATAGTTGTTTTGCCCCACTGCTCATAAATTTACCACATCAACGATAATTTAAAAAGAACTATTATATTTTTGTATGATAAGTTTATATTGTAATTATAGCACTGTAATTCAAAAAGAAAAGTAATAATTTTATTTCAAATTCAATCTATTATATATTCAATACACTGTAATTGTGATAATATGATTATATGAATAAATAATTATGTTCTTGACTTAGATTCCACAAAGTCTTGCATTATATGATATTACAATTAATATTTATATTATACTTGATTACCTTTTTTTTGAGTCATTTGCAATGGCCGTACGATAGAGAGAGATAAGATTTATTTTTTTATACAAAAAAATTTAAATAGATTCAGTATCAATTCCCCACTAAGACTAGGATATAATCTTAGGGCTCAGAAAGCGCTTACAAAAGATTTACAAGATCACCTACTAAAAAAACCCTTACAACAGTAACAAAAATCGAACACACATTTTTATATGATAAGATTTAGTTTATATATTGTAGCATAATCCACCCCATCGCAATGCACCATTCTTGTGCATTAACCTGACAGGGCAAGGCCATTCGGAGTTTTCAGTTCTCACTAGTATTATTTTGCCTACAGCATTTTATTCATCAAAATTTAAAATATAACAAGTAACGCATGACTCAATTATTCGTGTTCATACGCTGAAGAGATGATGATGAGAGAGAAGCTATAAGGGCCTTACGGGATTCAATGCAAAGAGTGATTTGGTGCAATTTTGGGATGATGACTTTCGGTTGTAGGCTGCCAGAACTTAAGTGGCTCGTCTTCTTGACTTTACCTGATGCCTCCAAAACATGACTTGCCGTGTCAACTCTGTTTCCAACTTGTGCTTCCCCACAAGTGATCACATTTCCTCTAATTCTTCCAAAATTATGATTTGTACTTTTCAGCATTCACACATAGATCGTGTGTCTTCCCAAATCTGGCGGTTCAAGCAAAACAAACCCAACAACATACACCGCTTCTGCCCCAAACAGCCAAATCCTAAACTAGTTTTCTAATTATGGCTCAGGACAAAATGCCAGCTTCAAATATAGCAACTCCAACCAATTTTACCCACATTGTCATTTATTTCTATAATTTACTATTTGAATTTATTTTTAAAGATTTTATTCAAATCAACATACTATTCAATCAACCAAATTCCTATGAGATTATTTATCAAATTGAACAGAAAAAAAGATTCTAGCCAAGAAATATAAGAGAGAAAAAGTGACTTCCCATTTAAACAACTTTCTTCCCTTATCATCCCATAAATATCTCCATACTCTCTAATTACAGTAAGTTTCACCCAGACTTTTCAATTCTAAAGGAAAGTTGTGCAAATTATCATCCTTCTCGTGCTTGCCACAATCACATTCATATATCGTATTTACAGTTTGGTGAGACTGAGGAGCCCAGCTAAGAACAAGGAAAACATCACTATGACATTAAAAACAACAATAAGAATCTCACTACATATGGGGCACATTGTCACAATGGAGGCAGGGATAATCTTCATCATAGAGATAAATATTTCCTGGGATTAAACCGTATAAAAGTATATCAGGCTCAAGTCTTCCAAATGGTCTTACCTAAAATGACATCATAGCAGTTAAATTGTGAGATTAAACCAAACTATGATAGGACCAACATGTGCTAATGAACAATTATTACTAACGTAAAAAATGCAGGGCAACAAGAGATAACAGCCCCACTCCTTTTTCCAAAAATAAACAAATTTGACCAGTTTGCTCAACCCGGCTTCAAATGCTAAACTTCTAACACGAGGAAAAGAATATCACTAGACTCAGATTCCGTGGATGTGTTAAAAGAGAGCAGGGACACTAATTCCTTCTAAACTATGTTAATATAACAAAAAACTTAACTTCACTGAGCACAAATTCATAGTAACTATAGTACCCTAGTGCACCCTCCCACGCATAACGCAGTTCAACTGACCAACTTGTTTATCTTGCCAATTGGCAAAACCTGTGAAGGGACAAGCACATCCATATTGAGGACGCATGCAGGCCCAACTAAGAAAATCTTATCATTGGTAAATAATAAGAAAACTGTCTAAAGGTCAGACTTAGATTTTTACAAGATGTAACTGGGATTAGGAAACTCTCTAACAAAGATATGGATAAACATTATGCAAAGAAGTTTTCTCCGTCATTAACTAGCTACAACATCAATTCACATGCTTAAGTTTATAGGTCTTCAGCCAGTCAAAATTTGTTACATCAAAGTCTTGACGGAATAATTGACCCAATGGTGACAATGAAGTAGCATATGCTACATTTGTTTCACAATGCTAATAATATAATTATTATAAGATTTGAATATCCATCACTGATAACATCACGTAACCCATCCAGCAAACTAATACACTAGAGATCTTAATCCTGCACCAAGATATATATTTAGAAAGTAGTTCATGTTTTACTTCACTCTCCGATGGTTAAATCAAAAAAGATCAACAGAATGAAAATAACAACCATCTATAAGTGTAACCATCCTTTTTCCACATCATAATTTTTTAAAAGATTAACCCTTGATAATTTGGCCCATAGCATAGTTTACGTATTAGAACCGAGTATAAAACTTGTGTACATGCGAACTTTCATGCGTGCACGTTTTGGCAAATCCAAACATTCCGAGGACGGCAACGCGTTCCAGTATATATACAAGTTATCTGAGTCAGAGATCAACTATCTGTCGTTTCCAGATAGTCGATTTTCCCCTGCAACTGCTTACTCCAAGCATTCACATTCATGATCCTAAAGGTGTTTGACAAACTCACAAACCACTTCGGGTCACTTAAATTCAAACCAGATAAAAAAAAGCATCCAGAGTTAGGATTATGATAACCTTCACATGACTAATAAGGGAATTTATCAGATCAAGGGATCCTTACCTTATCTGCAAAAGTTTCAGAAAAGGAACTAAGGGATATCATAGGTTTCTACTTTATAATTATACTCTCAATAAATAAGTTTTCTCTTTGCACATCGAGTAAACTCTTCTATGTTATCTATCCAACAAGAAATTAATCACCATCCTACCCGTTTTCTCTCATTTGCTCCTATTTCAACAAGTGGCTCAGCTTGCAAAGTAATAGTCTTATCTGAAATTATAGCAAGCACTTTCCTTTAGCAGCATTAAGTCTCAAATCATAAGAATACATTAACCACGAAATTATTTTATGGTGCAGGATGAGACTATATCCAAATTCTCACTCCAGTCTTTCCTAATCTCGGCAGTAAAGAAAGTAGTTATATGAACAAATAAGATGTTGCCTATGAAAGAAAAGAGCAAGTACATTTCAGCCAATTTTAGCAAATAAAGAAAAGATAAACGAGATTAAATGAAGTAAATGAACTACTAAAAGATCACATCTAGTCCTTAGAAGAATACCAATTATGCCAGCTTGATGCCGTAGGCTTGATACCGTTGGCCTCTATCTAATATTCATTCACACGATAACACAATCTGATAGATCGGATTGATACAATGAGCAATTATTACTCTGATCAAAATCTTTGACAGTAAACTTTTGATCACATTGTCGGTAAGAAACGACAGAGATATAGCTACCAAGCCGCAACATTACAGCACCATAGCTTGCATGAAGAACGTGTGTCTCACCTAAAGAGCAGCTTTCCTCCTTACATCTTACTCATCATACTACATCCGTCCATCTAAACCCCCGTACACGTCTTCATTCTCACCCAGCTCTGTTTTCTATTTAATGTGAAGGGTTCATCTCCTGGATACAACACACCAGTTAGTTCACAGGCTAGTACAAGTCATTGGCTCGCCATCAATTTCCTCACCTCACTAGTAGCTCTGTTCAGGCAGAGTCTACAGCCCAACTTTCCATCTTAGATCCTACCTTCAAGGACCACAGAAACCATGAGAAACTTTATTTTTGAGCAGCCTGATCAGACAATTCCAGAATATGCTTCAACTAAGCTGCAATATGCCTGGGATTCTATACGAAACCCAGTGATCATACCACTCTTGAAACTAGCTGTCATACTGTGCTCAGGTATGTCAATTATGCTATTTGTTGAAAGAGTACTCATGGCACTTGTGCTTTTGGGGGTTAGAGTGTTGAGGAAGAAAAAATACACCAAGTACAAGTTGGATGACCTGAAACAAGACCTAGAAAGAAACAAAAACTACCCCATGGTGTTGATCCAGATACCTATGTTCAATGAGAGAGAGGTAAGCTTTCTTTATGACAATGAAGCCATGCACCATCACAAAATTCTATCAAATCCCTAAATGATATTTATCACTTTCGTATCCAAAGATCATGCATCCATCCGATTCTGAAATAATTAAGTTTTAACATCAGTTGATAATGGTTGATACTTAAAAATAGCCATAATAAACCATAAAAAAATTTATTAGTAATCAGGAGAAAGCTTTAAATGAAGATAAATCAATTGAGTTTTTTTTCTTCTCAAACATTTCCTATATTATGCCTTTACCTTACTCTTTGCTCTTGTTGCTTTTTTTTTTTTAACTCTCAAACGTCTGTTTTTAATGTAAATTTTTCCTACCTTCTTTTAATTGACAGAAACAAGCATCTGGTAAAGGAAGCTAACCAAGGCTTTCCAGCCAGATTGTCAATTCACATAGTTTAATACCTCCCCAATCATACGCATCATTTTTATAGCAAATAAGCAGTGTAAACAATAAGCATAAACCCCAGCTAACTGATGAAGTAAAAGAAGCACATTTTGTCAATGCTTGTATAACCAGAAATTCACAACAAAAGACAAGGGTAAGAGTGATTCCTGATAAAGATGAAATACCTTCAAACTATAAATTTGGATCTCTGTCACCAGGTCTACAAGCTTTCCATTGGAGCAGCATGTGCACTTTCCTGGCCATCTGACAAACTCATAGTTCAGGTTCTCGATGACTCCACCAATCAAGTCTTAAGGGTATCTCACTGAATCCAGCAATTCTTCATTGCAGACCACTTTCTTGTATAAATTTGCTATAACCGTGTGCCTATAAATATGCAGGAACTGGTTGAACAGGAGTGTCATAAATGGATACGAAAAGGTGTTAATGTCAAGTATGAAACTAGGAGTAATCGAAATGGTTACAAGGCTGGTGCCATGAAAGAGGGTTTGGAGAAGGAATATGTCAACAACTGTGAGTTTGTGGCGATTTTTGATGCAGACTTCCAGCCAGATCCAGATTTTCTCTGGAGAACCATTCCTTACCTGCTTCAGAACCCAAAGTTGGGCTTGGTTCAGGCCAGATGGAAATTTGGTACATAACATCAACATTAAAAACTATTTCAGTCACATTAGTATGGATGCATGGTTGTTAAGACCTAAGAAATTCAAAGTATTGCTGAACCATTTTTGTTACATGCAGTAAATTCAGATGAATGTATAATGACCCGAATTCAAGAAATGTCACTTGATTATCACTTCAGTGTTGAACAAGAAGTGGGTTCCTCAACCTACTCATTCTTTGGGTTCAATGGTAAGTTAGTTAACAGGATAACTAAACTACATTTAGAAAAGTATATCAGCAAATCAGCTTACTCAAATTTCCATTATAATATACAGGGACAGCAGGGGTTTGGAGAATTAAAGCAATAAATGATGCAGGGGGATGGAAAGATCGGACCACTGTTGAAGATATGGACCTTGCAGTCAGGGCTAGCCTTAAGGGCTGGGAATTTGTTTTTGTTGGTGATGTAGCAGTGAGTTCTTAACTGATTCTTCTCATGCTATGTTGACTACATCTAAGTTTCAATAACTATTAACTAAAACATTTCTGCCGCTTGCTAGGTAAAAAATGAACTACCAAGTACATTTAAAGCCTACCGATATCAGCAGCACAGATGGTCGTGTGGCCCAGCTAATCTCTTCAAAAAAATGACCAAGGAAATAATCTTTTGTAGTGTAAGTAAATACCAATGTTTAAAACAAACAAAAGGGCCCAATTCCCTATAGTTATCATGAGTTACAAACTTTTATAAGCAATAAGTTGATTGACACCTACTTCTGTCATCCAGAGGGTATCGGCTTTCAAGAGATTCCATCTCGTCTATGCTTTCTTCTTTGTGAGGAAGATAGTTGCACACTGGGTGACGTTTTTCTTCTACTGCATAGTTATACCAGCCAGCGTGATAGTTCCAGAAATCACTCTTCAGAAGCAGATCGCAATATACATTCCAGCAACCATTACAATTCTAAATGCAGTGTGCACCCCAAGGTAAATGGTTCTAACAGCAGTGCAAGTTCGTCTAATGGCCTAATTCATCTTAGTCATTCAATAATCTCTTATTTATGGGACAGGTCCCTGCATCTTCTTGTACTCTGGATACTTTTTGAGAATGTCATGTCACTCCATCGGACTAAAGCAGCAATTATAGGATTGTTGGAAGCAAATCGTGTCAATGAATGGGTTGTCACTGAGAAGCTTGGTAATGCATTGAAACAAAAGAACAATCTTAGGCCATCAAGGAATTCACGATTTCGGTTCCGGTTCCGATTTACAGAAAGGTATTTGCACGTTTGCCTTGAGTCTGTCTGAACAAAGCACTTTGTCCATCAGAAACACATCAAAATTGCCACTAAATCCATCTGTAACATAGAAAAATAGTAACATCAAAGAGAGAACAGCGAAATGTCAATAATGTCTTAATTGCTTATTCTGTAAAATTTGCACTAAAGCATAATGTAGCATTTAAGACAAGCTCACATTTTTAGACAAAGTATATAATCCTAACATAACGAATTATTGCTCATTGTTGAATAATTCTTATGCAAACTTATAATCCTCTGATTTCATCAACAGAATCCACCCACTGGAGATTCTCATGGGGATGTTTTTGCTGCACTGTGCAATCTATGACCTGCTATTCGGGCACGACCATTTCTTCATCTATCTGTTACTGCAGGCTGGAGCTTTCTTCACAATGGGATTTGGGCAGGTGGGAACAATTGTCCCCAACTAAATCATAAAGGCAATGATCAAAATATTAGCGTATTGTGCGACTTAATCAGTGCTGCTTGTGCTTGGGCTGTAATTCTAGTATGTTACCTTAACTATAGGTATAAAACAGATAAGGTTGTTCTAGGCTATATCCTAGCAGAACCCGAGCATATATAGTTGAGATCATCTTGGTAGCGATGCATATCAAGCATGAATAAAATGGAAAACTGTGGACAAAAATGAAGCATAAGTGCGTAAGTTAATGTATTGTCTCGTTCATCAGTAAAAAGTTTGCCTTCTTATTTTCCATGAATCAAAGTGGGGCGCCTTTTAAGACTCGTCTCTGGTTGAACACTAGCTTAAATGCTTAATTGCTTAAAACGGAAAGAAGATACTTAGAGAATGCAAAAGACAGAACCTTTAGACAACATGGAGGAAATCAAAATGGATCAGTCTTCAGTAGATTATTTTCTAACCTTCCACGATAAAAGGCTAAATAGAGTTAATAATAAATAAACTTCGTCATAAAAAAAAATCGCCCAAATAAACTGCTGCTAATTTCACAAAATAAAGAGACCATCAACAGAATAAAATACAAGGGTGATAGTATCATCCAGCGCCCACCTCTGTCGGTGATGCTCTTCGTTAAATAAAATTGAACATGCAAAGAGCAGAGAGAGAGACGCGACATCGCATCATTTTCACCGAATTAGCAACCCGCTAATACTCTATCAAACAATGCCATTTCACGAAGGCATTGTTTTATGTAGAATATCAGAAAGACATTTCAACCCGTAAAACAAGTCTAAACCATCTACCTCTCTGAAATCGATGGAAAGCGAACTGCACAGATGGAGGGGAAATCTCAGGTCTTCAAAGGAGGCTTACATCGCTTATTTGGACATTTATGGTGAGGATATGAATGGAGTTAACAGCTTGACACGGTGCCCGGCGTCCGTCCGCGGGAGCCACTGGCGGGCAATGGTATTGGTATGGTGTTACCGCCTCGCAAATTCGCAATCACAGAGGCTTTATTTGGTTAAACGGAGGGGCAGGATATATTAGGTTAATTTAAGAAAAATGAAAAAGATTATAAGTGTAAAGGTAGAGGAAGAAAAATAATATTTTTTTATTTAATTTAGAGAGGAGAGACAGAGTAGCTAATTAATAAATATATTCTTATTTTTTATTTAAATTAAATTACTTTTTATTTATAATACTTATATTAGAAATATTAATTTTCATTGCCATGATACAAATGTTCAGCCCATGTGATATGAAAAGTTATCATGCCAAAGTATTACTAAATCAGAAAATCCTTTATGTAGGAAAAAGACACACAATCAAGCAATAAAAAAAACACAAAGGAAAATTTGAATGCATGCAAAAATCATTAGGAAAACCTACAAAAAGCACAAACACAACTGAAAATCATGTAATTTAACATCAGAAACACATTGTAAAATGCCAGCTGCATTTATCTTTGCTTTCTCATGCACACAGTGATTATGCAACAAATACAGAGAAATATAGAAATCACATCAAATTATTCTCCATTATAGTACCTTAAATCTATGAGTCAGCATTAGATAATTGTTTATCATGTTTTGAAACCATTTTCCCTCATTTATTACTATAAGCCACGGAGAATATACACAACTAAGAGAGAGCTTGCAAAAATTACACGACCGAAAAGGAATAGACTTAAGAACACAGAGTCATGAGTAAAGGAAAGTTTAATTCATAAAAGCGATATTATCCTCCAAGTAAACTGATACGCGTATTCGAGAAGAAATGTTGATTCTCCACATGACGGCGATGATCAAGTTAGCTTCCGATAGGCACTATATTTCCTTGCCGTGGAGCTTGGCGAAGCTGGCTTCGATGTCGCCGATAGCAACAATGGTCATGTTAGATTTGAGATAACAAGAGGGGAATTAGGAAAACGAAGAAGAAATTTATCGGAGTTATGAGAAAGCGAAGAACAAAATAGACAAGGAGCAAGAGAGCGAAAGCTACGCAACTAAGACAACAGGGAGAATGGGCAAATTTAGAATATTCAAAAATTAGTAGGAACAATTTAGTATTCTTCACCCCTCTCAAAACCCCTAAATATGGAGGGGTGAGAGAGTAGGGGAGAAGAGCACAAAAAGACAAAAATTTAAACATATTTCCCTTATTTTGTCTAACTAAACACACTTATACTTCTCCCCTCTACTATCCCCTCTAAAAACCTTCAACTAAACAATGCCAGAGGCTTGGGGTGGGGGAATTCGTGGGCCTTCTGTAGTTTTGATTTCAGGTCCTTGAACCTTTTTTCTTAGTATAAAAATTTTTAAAAAGGAATTGAGCTTACTCACGATTTAAGAGCAGGATAAAGTCTCATTTTCTCCTAGACAATACCAATGTCAAGTAGGACAAGCAGTCTATTATCCTCAAGTGTAAATTTAGACACCTAAAAATTAAGATGTCTCTCTAAATATTACGACTAAAATTATAATAAAGTGATACCCTGATATCACAGCAAAGAAATGATTAATATGTTCACAAGGGAAAGAAATTAATGTGCACAATTTTTGGCAATTGTTCTGCGTATATATAAACCAATGTGAGCCCAAAAAATGGAAATAAAGAAGACCACGCTATTGACATGGCACAACCATTTGAGATGAGATAGTGCTAAAGAGGAAGCTTCCCACGTCAGAGGAAGCTTCCCAAGTATTGACGTGAGTGAGTACGAAGGAACATTGCCACGCCCCATCTGAAAACTGTCACCGTGTCTGACATGTTCTTTTGGGAAGGACCCCGCATGTTATAAGTTAAAACAAAAGGGTGTGGCTTTATGTACCCATGTGCATCACATTCACAATCATGAATCATGATCAATCGATGATGATGAAGAATGGTACCTGATAGTAGTAAGAAGAACACGGCTTCCTTATTTTCGTGATTTTGTGTCCTGCCCTTGTCCCATTGCTTTCCCGTGTGTTATCATCATTCTGTCCCTGCTCCTCTTCTTCAGATTCCCGAATTAGTCCGAATCTTTGGCCACTCCGTCGCACATCGGATTTAAAATAAATAAATAAATGAAAGGGGACTTTGCCTACATATGTATATATGATCTAGCTAGAGCACGAAAGAGGCAGTCATATATAAGTTATTATAAATTATATATTTTAGGTGTGTGTTTAGATAAAATTTTAAAAAATAGCTTATAAAAAAAATAGATTTTTAGACAGCTTATAAAAAAGTGCTTTTAAAATAGAGTTTATAAAAAAAAGTGATTTTGAATAAATAAGTATTTAGATAGTTATTTTTAGAATGACTTTTTATATTGGTAAATTACTAAAAAGGGTATGATTTGATTAAAAGTATGAGAGATAAAAGAGAGTAGAGAAAAGATAAGAGAGAGGGTAAAGAAGAGAGATAAGAGATGGGAGATAGCGTAAGAAAATGTATGGGTAATATAGTAATTGGATATTCCATAACTCTTTTACCGTTCTAAAAACTAATTTCAGTAGCTTATTCAAAACTACAGTTTTAAATAATAGTTTAACCCAAAAATATTTATAGATAAATATGGCTGTTTATTTTAATTTTTTTTTAAACTAATATTTTACCTGGGCTTATAAAATTATGGTTTGTGGGTAAAATAAATAGGCTCTATATTGGCTGTTACTGATATTCTTAATTAATGTTAGTTGGTAGAAAGTAGACAAACTTATCTTCCATTTCATCAATCAGGACATAGTAGTTCTTCTTTATTTTTCAACGCACTAACTAAGTTACTCGCTTCTCATTCGGCATCATCGTGATTTAATTAAAAAGGCTGATCCTCCTAAATAGTGAATTCAAACGTGATTATTTTTGTCTCTTTAATCTGCTTGCTTATTGACTGAGTTAGGCAGAGGAGAGTGCAGCTTGGGGTATGATTCCAAATTACAAGGACGAGGCAATTTCCTTGCAATACAATCTAGGACTGCCACATATCCCCCAGCCCCCTTCCCTGCGCTAAAAATTTCCAAATTTACAATACTAATTAATGCTTCACGGTGAAATCAGATCTCAAGTTCTCAACGGCCCCTTCCTCTTACAATTTGGCGAACAGAACCGTGCTTCCCCCCCCCCCCCCCTTTTCTTTTCTTAAATAACAAGAAAACATAAAATAAAATCGTGGCAGGGCAGCACATAGAAAGAATTTAATATGACCGATGTATAGGAACAAATAACAAATAAAACTGAATGACATAATGACATATACCATAAGATTGGACTTCTTTTATTTTTTTTGGTAAATAAATGGACCTATGTTATTATATTAAATTAAATTTGAAATTAAAATGGATGGAAAAGGGAGGTGAAATAATTCTGGCGACCCCTACGAACGGGAAGAGAAGTTTGTTAAATCCCCTCATGAAAATTGGCTGACCAGTCAAAAGGGGAGATGATGTTCATACGTGCCTTTTAAACACGCATGCATAACATAGCTTCACATGCATACATAACATAGCATCGCACATGTCCAACCCCACTGGCCTCTCCTCCCTCCCCCTTTCTCTCCCTCTTATATATACCCACACAGAGGACAGAGCCCACCCCTTGCCTCCAATTTCACTCTTCAAAATAACAACCAACTGCTACTTCTGATCAAATCCAAACCCTAACGTTCTCATTCCAATATGGGCGAGGTCAGTTCTCTTTCTCCATCCCCCTTCTTTCTCCCCAAATTTCATTCTCTCCGATCATTTTTACACCTTTATTTCATTCTCCCCAAATTTCATTCTCTCCGATCATTTTTACACCTTTATTTCATTCTCCCCTTTCTTATTGTGTCTTTTATGCACGCAGAAGAAGGACGACGCTCCCCCCACTGTCGTTTACAAGCTCGATATGCATTGCGATGGCTGCGCCACGAAGATTAAAAAAGCCGTCCGCCGCTTCGCCGGTACGCTCTGTTCCTTCAATTCCAACATCTACTTGCTTTTCGGTTTTCCTCTAATTTGGTCTTGGAGGTAGGTTGGGCAATCCCTCCCCATATTTATTTGCTTCAGAATGACTCTTCAAATCGGGAATTGAAGCCTCAATCTTTGCCGTTTTCTATGGTTTCAGGTGTGGAAGGCGTCAAGGTCGATATGTCCGCCAATAAACTGACGGTGATTGGTAAAGTGGACCCCGCTAAGGTGCGGGAGGATCTGGCCGACAAGATCAAGAAGAAGGTGGAGATCGTTTCCCCTCAACCTAAGAAAGAAGCCGCCGGCGATAAAAAGCCAGACGAGAAACCGGAGAAGAAGGCCGACGGGAAGAAGGCCGATGAGAAAAAAGACCCAGATAAAAAGCCGAAAGAGGTAATTGATTAATCTACTTCCATGGCCGCTGAAAATGCCTTTTCTTAGTCAATACGAGACATATATATAGTAGTACTCTAGTTAATCTGCGAATGGGCTTCTCTGCCTAATTCTCGTATTGCTTATTTGTCCACGGCACCCACGTTTTTCATGTTAAATTTGTTTGGTTACGCTAATTGCCAGTCGACCTTAAGTAAACTTGTTTTTGCTGGACTCAGAGTACGGCGGTCTTGAAGATCAGATTGCATTGCGACGGCTGCATCCAAAAAATTCGAAAGATCTTACTCAAGTTTAAAGGTGTGAAGCATTACTCCATTAGCTTTAAATTTGACCAGAACTATTAATTATATCCCCCCAATTGCCTATTAATTTATTATTATCATTTTTAATTGACCACATGTTTTAGATAATGATGATCTCATAGAATAAAGAAAATAAATATTGAATTGAATTCATATTTAATAGTGCCACTTAAATAATGTGAGCCGTACTTAATTTTCTGTGGAAATTTATGGCCTGCAGGAGTTGAATCCGTAAACATAGATGCAGGCAAGGACTTGGTAACTGTGAAGGGGACGATGGACGTGAAAGAAATGACGCCGTATTTGAAAGGGAAGCTGAACCGGAACGTCGAGGTGGTCCAACCCAAGAAAGACGATGAGAAAAAAGATAAAGGAGAGGCAAAAACCGGTGGCGGTGGTGGAGAAGGAGGCAAGAAGGAGGATGGGCCAAAGGTAGAAGTTAACAAGATGGAGTACTACGGTTACCCACCACCCATGCCGATGTACTGGCCCGGCGCAAACTACCACCCTGGGGAAACCAGCTACGCCACGGAATACCAAACGGAAGGTGGGTACCCAAACCATCCAGGGTATGCGAACCAGGGTTACGGTGCACCCTACTACATGAACCTTGACGCTCCGCACCCTCAGATGTTCAGCGACGAGAATCCCAATGCTTGTTCCGTCATGTGATCCTCTCACGGGGGACCGTCGTCGTTTGAGATTTAATGATTTCTTTATTTTCTTGTATACACTCGGAGGCTGTCCCGTATAATTGTACATAGAAGAGTATAGCAATGGAGGGAAGGGCCTAATTAGGTAGTTTAGAATGAGCAGTATCAAATTAATAATTGGTGGATTTTGTTTTGTCTTAATGTCGACTAGGTTATTTAGGCAGGGTTAGAGGATGGGCCGCCGGCTTCATATTCCGGTCCACAGGAAAACTTTGTGTTAGTTGTTAGTTTTGTTTGTTTGTGATTGATTTTTCTATTGAATTAATATTCAGGAGTATTTTATTACAAGGGATTGTCAAAGTTACAGGGTGGTCACTCTCAATCGGCCTTGGTAGTTGGCACCACGCGTGTATATTTGTAGGATTGTTACCTACCACTTGGGCTTGTTATCACTACTTTACTGGGCATGTCAACAGCTTGTTTAGCAAGGCAACAGACGAGTCTTCATATGGAGGGGACGGTTGCCAATCAAATCAAATTATGAGAGATCAGATCTTAACGCGTGATTAATTATATAGGAGCGATTCCTAAAGTCCAGATTCCCATCTTTCCAATGGGATGATGACCTTGAATCGTCTTGACCCCATTATTAATTAATTAACTTGGGCAGTTAAATAATTGGATGGCGGTTAAAAAAATCTACACAATAACAGGTGAATTTAAACAATCGTTTCTTACGCGTTGAGACACAGTTAGTGACCTTTTTTCAGGAGTTCAGCTTCATCCCAAGGTCAAGGGCCCCGAGCGAGTTTGACCGGGCAAAAGGTACCAGCTGTAATGGGGGGAGATTCCCCGGTCTTATCTTTGGAGGCGCTGTGAATTCGTGGCCTCGTAAAGCTGACCAGTGTTTTTTTTCATTAAAGACTTCGACCGTGATATTGGTCATAAATAATAAATAAATACTGGTTTAAGGAAAGCACGTTACGTTAAATATTCTCTAGTGCGGTCCTTCAGCATTGGCACTAGCTAGCCAAAAACGGAGCATTCTTTTTAATTTGTTATATATCAATTTTGAAAAAAAATCATTCTTTTTAATTTGTTATATATCAATTTTGAAAAAAAATATAAGAAGTGCGTAATATATACACACACTAACTATTCATGATGAACTCTACACATTCAAGTCGGATTTACTATTTTAGTAAGTTCTATACATTTTGTATTTATCATGTTTCTTTAATTAAACAAAAAAAATATGGAACACGTCTTAAACTAAGTGAAAGGTTCATTGCACACATATACCCAATCTTTTTCTTTTTCTCTGTGGCGTCCTTTCGTCATTAATATGATTATAAAGCCTTTTTCTTGTCACATTAAATATAAACCCTTCGGTTGATGATGGTCCTTGCTGGAGCCGTTTAAGAATATTCCGTTGCATACGCGCATCTATATATATATATCTATATAGTTGCTGACATAAGTGCAGTTTTTTACTCGTTCATATTAGGCCGTTATTAAATCCCGAGATTGTTTCGGTTAACTAATTTTCGGCCAATTTTGATTGAAATGTAAACTTTGATCCTTTAGTTTTGAAGATAACTTCAAATACAACTGCAAAATACTTATAGAAATATTATGTTATATAAATTATATTTAATTAAAATATAATAATTTAGCTAATGACCTACTTAAAAATATACATGATTAATTTTATTTTTAAAAATAAATATTTTAACTTGAAAAAAATAAAAAATTATCTAAGCTAAATTAAAAAGTTTATTTTTTATTTAAAAAAATAAAATAGGATTTACTTTAAATAAGTTATCGATTAATTATGATTAAAATATGTTAAATTGTTATATTTTAATTGGATATAATTTAGATAACGTGACATTCATAGAGTTGTAAGTATTTCTTTTATAACTAAGTCAAACATTTTATTATATTGTTGATTAGTAGTATAATACTTATGTTCCGTCGAATGCTACCCATCTTATACGCTGTTGGTTTATTTGTAGGAAAGAAATATTCAATCAACGAGACAGACCATAAAGCGCACGTAAATGATTCCGCCCTAACGCACCTTTTCACACGACAAATCATAAACCAACAAGTGTTTAATTTGTATATGTGAAGATACCTCCACTTGCATGTATGGAAATAGATGGACTTTTTGTCCCAATCTTTTTTTTTTTTTTGTGAGAAAAACTTGCATCGCAGCGGCATCTTCGCTCACGAAACCCCCCACACACACAAGTATATTTGCGAGGGAATATACGCGCCCTTTGTTCTGTTTTATGCGATGAAATGGATTAGCCAGAAGTTGAACCTTAATTAATAATAAATACGAACCCTTTAAATTATTAGCCTACGCATGTATAAAAAGTGTCCCGCGGTGCAACCAATTTAAAAAAAAAAAACTCGAATATATTGGCGTAAAAAATAATTTAGCTAACGCACGCTCGTTGTTACTGCCTGTAAATGGATCTAAAATTTATAAGAACAATATAATTCTCGATGAGGAGGACTCGTCTTGTTAAACTAAAACTTCTAACCATATAGGATTAATTAGGATGCAGTTGGTTAGTTAGGTAGCAAATTATAGGAGGATCACTAACTAACAGGAGATTTGTTTTTAATCAATTGATTGGGGGTTGAGTGGAAGAAGTTTTAGTTCGCTTTGTCGAATGTTGACCTACTTTAGTATTGGCCACGTGGTGATGGCATTTACTATGGTCAAGACATTATTCAAAAAGTGAACAAATTGAAGAACTCAATTACAATGCATATAGAATTCGTTCGAGACGAGATATATGCGTGGGATTCAAATTACCGCCTTGCACACCAAGGCAAGAAAAGCTTTAATTTGTGGACTGGCTAGGCATTATTAATTTCGAGCATCGACCGAAAACGGGAATAAAAAAGAATATGGACATTTAGCTTAGTCACGAATGACGTCATATTTGCGCGTGAACATATAATTAACATTTAACAGTGGCATTTTGTCATGTGTTGGATGAGCAGAGAGGAGGGGGTGTTGTCAATTCTAGATCATACAACGCATCTTCCTCATTCATCAGTCGCTGCTGAAATTGGGGTCCTTCAGGCAATTGTCTCTTACACACGTGACCCTTTCCATGTTACTATCCATCAATCCACAAATACGATCACCATTTGATGACTATTAATTACCATTATATATTAATCACATCATAATGGCGACAACGGAAAAGATATATTGATGTGGAAGTTTGGTGCATATCTGGCTAAAGAGTCTCCACAGATGCATTCATTAATTCCCTCCTAGAAAGCTGCAACTCGCTATACCAATGGCCCTTTAATTTCCACACCTTGCACAAATTAAACCTCATGTCTTGATTCATTCCCAAACGATATATAACGCTGCGCTTTCATTTGTTCATTTCTCATCTATGTTGTGAGTGGGTCCCACCTTCCCTTTAACCACACCACCTGGTTGATCCATGGCCGACCGTTACATCATCGAAACACTTGGTTGTCAATGAGGTCATGCCACCGGCCCAACCAAGCCCATCTAACTGAGCCCACGCTTCCTCTTATTATTATTTTTAATTTAATAATGAGATTCACTCTCGGTGGCCCGTCTTTATTTTTTTAGTACTAATTATCTCCGGTCTTTATGTTGGTAAAAACGGTGTATGGCTCAAAATTAGGTCAAACGATCCTTTCGGGACTCATGAAGCTGGATCCTGTTCGTCACTGGCTTTTAAGTTATACCAGCGGTGAACAATTGACTAAAAAACAAATAAATATGGACCATGCGTGCGAAGATTAAAATGAATGTTGATAGGGAAAAGAAGTTGAATAAAGTGGCTCGACTCTGACAACTTTATAAGTATATACAGCGTACGTGATATCATCAGGAAACATCATTTCAAATTTGTTCTCATGCACAAAATAATTAAAGTTGAAATCTACAAAGCTGCCCCTCGGTTCCTTTTCAGTTGCTGTCAGCTCACTGCTTGGTAGCAGCATCAGTTATGATAATAATGATAATTTGATCCGTAAACCCCATAGGCTCTCACCCAGAAAAAATAACAGCAACCTGTGCTGTGCGTGTGCGCGCATGGGATCAAAGAAAAAGATAGAGTGGTTAAAATATTAATTAAGAGAGCATATAAATATAATCATCTGTCGAAGAACTTCACAGGATGATCTGCGGAGAAAGACTAAAATAAATGATCGGAACAAAGACTGTACGGCAATTAATTTATCACCGTACAGACCAATGGGATCACCTAAGATTTCAACGATAATGTAATTTAATGGCTCGTTTTTTGTGGTTTAGGTATAACCTTATGTGCCGCAACACATTCTTGAGGGAGTAAATTACATTATCTCACCTTTTAAAATTAGAACTATTTGAGGAAAAAGACGGGTCTCTCAATATAGGGGGACCGATAGCAATCAGAATATTTTCTAATAATAGCAGTTTAATAAGTAAGACAGACGCCGGCGGCATCTTAGCAGATGGCGATCGGGGAAGATAATTATGAATCGAATTGTTTTTTCTGCTCTTAACCACTTTTTGGTTGTTAATTAGGAAATGGCCGGCCTGGCCACGGTGTCATCTAATTAATTACAGACGAAATGGAAGAATCATGTGACCTCCCATCAGTTGAACGAATGATTAAGGTTATTTATATACTAAAAGAAACAATATTTTGGGGATGAGTTGGAGAAGAGGGGAAAAATAGTTAAGTTGAAGAGCGGCATCTGGGGAATGATATTATTTGATTAGTTGGGTGAGCAAAGAGGAGTGGTTTAGGTAATGAGAACTGAGAAGAGGACACAGGATACAGGATACAGCAGGTAGGTAATTAAGAAACAAAGAAGAAAAGAATATGGTAGTGGTTTTGGAGGAATTAAGAAGGCGTGGAAGAGGACGTGGAAGGGAAAAGGAGATTTTGTCAGCACCACGTCGTTTGTCGTCTTGTTTTGAACAAGAGCACAAAATGGGGTGAGTCAGTGTGGAATGCGACCCCCTCAATTTGTCATCTTCTATTCCTCCTCCTCCTCCCATGCCCATCATCCCCATCCATCCCACATACATCATGATTCATGCATCAACTCATCCACTATATATATTACTCATAAACGTGCATCTTAGCTTCATTACCTCGTCAGGCCAGATTATCATGTGTGTTATATTCTTAGCTTTAATTTCTGTATAAATATACATGCAGGTTCATAAAAAAAAATAGAGACACTCGTGCGTAACGATATATTTAAATTTGATTCGGTTCTATCAAACGTCTAGAAGCATGCATCCAGAAGGAGCAGCCCATAGTCAATTTTTTTTTGTACAATAGAGGGCTAAATGACTAAATTAAATAAAACTACTCTAAAAGGGGATTGTATCCTAAGCACTCATTTCTAATAAGCGATGTCAAATGGGAAGGACAATAATATAATATGGTCGTGACAGACAACTCGTCTTTCGCTAGAGCATCCGTCAGCTTGTTTTGCTCTCTAGAAATATGTTGAATCCTCAAGTTCTATAGAAGTTTAAGGAGCCTTTGTATCTGGTAAACCAACAGACTGCATATATTAGTTTGCAGATTGGACAAAATGTGAGTGCCTTCCTTAGAATCAATTTCTAGGATTATCTCCTTATACCCTAAGTCCCAAACAAGTTTAAGGCATTTATATATTACTCACTGTTCTGTTTCAATAACGCTACAAGAACCCAATTTGCTCAAAAATTCGATAATTCAACTATCTAAATGATCTTTAATGATTCCACCACAACTATTTGCTGCGAACTAGGTAATAGTCAATAAGTGGGAGGGCCTCATATCCATATCCAAATATAACTATAAATATATGGCCCAAAAATCATGACCATGGATATACAGTATTAGTCTTGTTTTTTATTAATATTTTTCTAATGCTTAGTATATAATATAATCGAAAAATTAATTTTAATCTTAGATATAATACATATTTTTTATATAATTTTTTAAAATTATTTCTATTAATATTTACTTAACTATAATCAAATAAAAAAATAGGAAGGGAGTTAAAAAAAGATAATTATAATTTAAAAAATATTACATATTAATTAAATTTTTTAATTTATTTAAATTAATTAAATATATTATATATCAATAATTAAAGAGGATAATACAGCATTTGTGCAGCAAATAATAAAGTGGGTACACCACGAAATAATCCCCGGTTTCTAATAAATAAGAGCAGATGTTGGATGGACGGCCCGGGGATCCCATTCCACGCCAGTAACATGTGGCACCATCTTGGAGTCTGACTCGCACCGCCACGAAGCTACTTTATTTTCTTTTTTTAGCTTGCTCTTAATATATATATATATATATATATATATATATATACGTGTGTATATATATTTAATTTAAAGTGGCTCAAATTGTTGGGACAAAAAAGGGGTTTTTGGTTTATGCTCTCAGTTTTCAGGCTTACTATGTTCCTATTCCACCTGAGAAGCCGCCGCCGGTTTTGACTTGAAACAAAAAAAATCCCTTTTCCATCATCTCTCTCTGGGAGTCCCCGTCTTCCCAGTTCCCATCCCATCTGAATCCCATGCACGTTTTAATAATTGATTTTTAGTCAGACGGAAGTTGACCATAATTCCGCAATCGGCAACTCCTTCCCAGTTCCCACCCTCTCCTCTTCAGCGTAGGCGCCAAGCCTAGGATTTATGCTTTGACCATCCATTCTTTTTTTCGTTCTGGACCTTCACTGTTTAAACGACTTTGACTTGGTCCGAGGACTACGAATAGCGGGCTTCTAGTGATAAGGGAAACAAAAATCAAGCTTTGACTTTCCAAGTGGAGAATGTTCAAAAGTCAAGACAAAATGAGTAAATTAATAGCAATAGTAGGAGTATGAGAGACAATGAACATGCAAGTTTCCAGGCAACAATTCTTTGAACTCGCCCCGTTACCCCTTTGTCTCTCTCTTGTCCGTAACCCTACCTTGAAGTTGCCGCTGGTCCTTCTTGTTTCCGGATGCGAATCTTCTCCTCATCACCTCTCTCATTCCCATCTGCCTTACCTCCTTCTTCATCCATCCACTACTAAAAAAAAAATTAAAAAGTATTTTTTTAATAAATGTCTTTTAAAAAACACTTTAAAAAGTATTTTTAAAAAACTTTCAAAAATATTTTTTGTTTAAATAAAAGTGTTTTAAAAAAAAACGCTTTTTTTAAATATTTAAAAAAAGTGTTTAAAGAGAAGCAATGATGACTAGAGTTGGGAAAATGGGCTAATCCGCGGGCTGACGGGGCAGGCTGCCCCAAAAAGTGCCAGCCCGATCTCGTGGCCAGCCCACCTTTTTTTTAAACTTTAATATTTTTAAAAAATTATTTTTAAATTTTCAAAATATTAATAAAAAATTTCTAATATTATATTAGTATAATAAAAAAATTGTTCATATTATACTCTTAAAAATTCATATTTTTTATAAAAAATATCAAATTTTATAACTATAAATCTAAATAAACATTAACAAAATATTAATCAATTATTATATATTAACAAATAAGTAATTATCTTTACTAGTAATTGATAATGGAAATATTTAAAATAATATTTGAGTAAAATAAATAATATTATTAATAATTTAAAAAAAAAAGGGCTGGCAGGCCAAGACAATCCGCCCCAAAACGGGCTGGCAAAATGCCAACTTATTTTTGACCCGTTTTACTAACTCTAATGGTGACAAGGCGCAAAAGGCAAATAGGCAAATGGAAATAATGGAAATAAGATAGATGAGGATGAGGGATGAGGAGAAGATCCACATCCCTTGTTTCCCTCCACCGATGTTTATTCCCATTCCCGTTGCCCCCTCTCATCCTTCTCTCTTGCCACGGTATCGATAGAGCTGGTAAAACGGGCCCAGCCCGCGGGCTGGGCCCGTTTTACCTTAAGGGGGCAGGCTCGGGCTGGCAAAATGCCAGCCCGTTTTTGGGCGGGCTGCACAGCCCGCCCCCCTCAGCCCGCCACTTTTTTTTTTAATATTATTATTTAACATTTATTTTACTTAAATGTTATTTTGAATACTCATATTATCGAATATTAGTAGAGATAATTACTTATTTGTTACTATATGTTTACATATTATAATTGATTAATATTATGTTAATATTTATTTAGATTTATAATTATAAAATTTGAGATTTTTTTATAAAAAATAGAAATTTTTAAGAGTATAACATGAGTAATTTTTTTATTATACTAATATAACATTAGAAATTTTTTATTAGTATTTTAAAAATGTTAAAAATATTTTTTTAAAAAATTTTAAAAAAAAAGTGACTGGCTGGCGGGCCAGCCCGCCACTAAGGGGGGGCGGGCTAGGGCGGGCATTTTGCCAGCCTGTTTTGGGGCGGGCTGCACAGCCCGCCCCACATTTTGGCGGGTCAGCCCGTATTCCCAGCTCTAGGTATCGGTCTCCTTTCTAGATTTGTCTATTTCATAACAATATATAGAAAGTTGTATTATTTATTAATTATAAATAATATTATGTCTAATTTTTAATATAATAGTTAACTAATTAATTTAAATAATATTAATTTTTTGTAACTAATATAATTTAATTTTATTAAAATATTATATTTCATCATGATTATTATTGGATAAACTCTTTAATGTATATAATCAATATAAATACTCTATAGAGAAATTATAAATTTGAGGGATACAATAAAATAAAATATCATATTTAAGATATAATTCAATCCTTCAAGGGATTATTATTTATTTTTTGTTGCCCACTCGGTTCATTGGAGCTTTGCCCCGATTATATCCGGATCTAACCTGTATCGCGCATTTGGCTATGGTAGGTGAGTCTCCTAACGGGAATTTTCTGCATACGCCAAGGTTCAAACTCAAGATTTTATTTAAGCGATACCAAACTGCTTATCACTCGGATTAACCCTCGTTAATTCTTTCAAGGGATTATATTAAGGCGAAGGGAGTGCAATTATTCCAAAATTTGGATAAAATATATGGTATACGTTTTAACTGGTCTATAACAGGGGGCAGGGAAACACCAGGCCCAAAAATAGAATTCACTAATGGGCCTTTATATGTCCAATTAGATTGATGTACTTGTAGCTTATTCTGTGGGGGGAGCCCGATTCCCATTTTGGGCCCTACTATCGGAAGAGGGCTTCATCCAATGGGCCAAGAATTCCTCCGCCATATTCGACAAATAGTCGAATTTGTTCCCCTTTTATACGACTATTTAAAATATATTCGATTCTTAAAAAATATTATTTTATTATAGTTCTAGTCACGACACTTAAAGAGTCATCTCAACTCTTAAATCGTGAGTAAGTCTAACCCCAGATATTGGTATCACCTAAAAGAAAGGAAAACTTCGACATACCCTTAAATTATGAGTGAGTCTAACCCCTTTCTAAAAATTTATTTAAAAAAAACAAAAAAATCACACCTTCATGTATCTAAAAAAAATAAAATTATTCTATTTAATATTAGTATCATTTAAACAAAAATTTCATCATAAATAGTAGGTAAGTAACTCAACCTCCTAACAAAAAAATTATCACAGAAAAAAAAAACGAAATCACACCTTTATCAACGTCATCATTTGGAAAAGTCAGGAACACACGGGGCTACGTTCCGCACCCACCGCAGCTAAATTATATGAGAATCTAAAGTCAAAATCTGATCGAGTGGTATCTACAATCTCACTTCCACATTCTCTGACAACGTCTGTTCGGCCCCGGCACAGATTCCTTCCTTCTCGGATGCACCGGAATATATGGATCAACAATGATAGTGGTGCTTCTAGACTCTCCTATTTCCCTCATTCTCACACTCATTCTCCTCATCTTCCTCTTCCGCTTCGCCATCCTCTTCTTTTTCCTCCTCCTCCTCTTCTTTCTCTGCGCCGACCTAGTTCACCTCCTTTTCGACGTTCTCTCTCCCTAATGGCCTCTCCTCAAGCTTCTTCCGCCTCCGATCACTCCTTCCCCACCAAAACGGTATGCTCTCGCTTCTCTTACCTTCTCAATTCCACCAATTTCCCGGCGGAGTCGTCCTTTTTTGGGGATTTCTTTATCAAATGCATTTTAGTGAATTTCGTATGCAGGATCGGGTTGTGATCAAGGGTCGGGTTCAGGGGGTATGGTACAGGAATTGGACCATTGAAAATGCGACGCAATTGGGACTGAAAGGTTGGGTGAGGAACAGGAAGGATGGGTCTGTGGAGGCTCTATTATCCGGAAGCCCCGAAGCGGTACAAGAAATGGAGCAGAGGTGTCGCCGAGGCCCGCCCGATGCGGTGGTCACTGGGTTCGAGGTTTTCCCCGGCCAAGACGACCTTGGCAGTGGATTCGAGCTCAAGCCTACTGTCTGATTACTCTATGTGAAAACATAATTGTTTCTTATTGCCCTATAGATACTATAAGTACACTCACTGTCGTCATAAACAGCATAAATAATGTATCTGAACTTTGAATACTCGGATGAATATATATATATATATATATATATATATATATATATATATGTGTGGACCATGTGGTCGTGACAATCTGATATCTAGTTATTGAGTATAATCTGGTTGTTTGAGGAATGTTGCTTCTGCGTCTTCAGAATGAGTTAGGATTATAGCTCTGCGCGATGAACATTCCTGGATGGGCACACTCTTACGGCACTCGCTAAACAAGTTGTAGCGTTTTGTTGCTATATTGTGCAGACATTCGTTCAGAGAAGTTATTGTTCTTAATTGGTTATGGGGGAAATTTTCGTTTGACTGTTCACCGCTTGCGACTTTCTCGCTTCATCAATATTGGGTATACTAGACTCCGTCCTTTTGTTCTGAGTTTGTTGCCAGGTATATATAACAGTGCCTAGAGTCGGTTTAATTGGACAAGGGAATCCTTTGAGCTTCTTATTGTCATGTAGAAGGTGAAGTTGATGCATCTTAAGGAATTCTCTGGCGGAATTGTCAAATTCTCCTGTTTATCCACGGTTAAACGTATAAAAATAACTCTTGCCCATAAACTGTCACTACATTAATTGCTAATGTAGCACATAATAATCTATGATGATTTCTGGTGAACATAAAAATCCATGCGAAATCTTATAAGGTGTTGCAGCTCTACAGGTAATTCGAAATCAAAATTAAAATCCTCAAGATATCCTGAACCCGTGTATAAAGTTGTGAGCACTTGCGTGCATTTTAATGGGTAGAAAGTGGCAATGGCTCTTGATTTGTTTAGCCTTTGGATGAAGGTTGGATTAGATGGAGGTTAGAAAGGAGTTTTGAGATGGTGTTAAGATTAGATGGAGGTTAGAAAGGAGTTTTGAGATGGTGTTCTCTTGAAAATGGTAGGCGGGAGGTTAGAGAAGATAATTATTACTTACCTATTGAGAAATTATGTGTCTAACGTTTTAACGATTTGTTTTTTACAAAAAAAAAATTAGGTATGTCTAGCACTAGTCCCCTACAAAGGTTAGGGTACAGCCATAAAATTTAGAGAGCGCTTATAAGAGACTTACGAGATTGCTTATCAAATAAGCTTTTATAATAGAAGTGGGAATTGAACTCACGTTCTTATGAAATACGAGCCTATTTTTTATCATATGTGTAAAAAATATTGAAAATTTGATAAGTTTTTTTTTTTGTTGCTCACTCGATTCACTAGAACTTTACTTCGACTATATCCGGATCCGACCCGCGTCGCGCATCTGGCTATGGTGGGTGAGTATTCCAACGGGAATTTTTTACATATGCCAAAGCTCAAACTCGAGACCTCATTTAAATGAAACTGAGTCGCTTATCACTCGGACCAACCCCGTTGGTAAAAATTTGATAAGTTTTATATATATATATATATTTGATAAGTTGATAAGTTGAAAATTTGAAATTTCCTCCTGTTGGGCTTCCGATGGATCCCTTATCCTACGTCAATGGGTCAGAACAAAATATTTGCATGGGCTGGGCCCCTGTTTGAAGAAGATATTAATGGGCCAAAGAAGACGGTGTCGCTTATTAGTAACTACTGCATGATTGGGATGTTCCAATTCTGCTTATTGAGAATGAGTATGGACACAGTCTCTTGATATTACAAGTTCAGTTATTCCTAAGTCTTGATGGGATGTTCAAATTCAATATAGTCTAAGAAAATATAATCAAATTACAGATACATTAGCTAAGTAGGGATTATCCAAATCATATTTTTTAAGAATTTACCTCCAAAATCTAGAGGCAATAGTACTATAGAGAGATTGAGGATTGTTTTTTATAGTTATTTTGTTTGTAATTTGGGTTTAACCCTCACTTATATATATAAAAAAAACTACTGCATGATTGTTAGCGCATGGGCCAACAAGATTGCGCGTCTCAATCTTAGATGATCTTTTAATTTAACTTTACTTAGTTGTATTCTCGTTGTTGTGCTCACTTCAACTCGAAGGGCTCTACGCATCAGTGCAGTTTTCAGTCTCTATCGAGAGAGAGAGAGAGAAGGAGAGAGCGATGAAGTTAAAGCGTAGCGTAGCATATGGTGACTGCCCATCTTTCGAAATCTATAGTTTATCAAATCATTCAATGCAGGACAAGAAAAAAGAATGGACATGTATTCTCATAATTATCATGTAGGTCCCATACTTTCACTTACTAAATATAAAATAATGATCAAATTAAAAAAATTAATTAAATCTGTTAATATTATATTTTTCTAAAACACCCTATAACTATCTTCCTTAACCACATTTTTACCTCTCTTATTTGATTATTATTGAGAGAATATTAATAAAATAATTTTAAAAATATATCTTATATTTATGATCATGCTTATATATTAAATACAGGAGTAAATATTACTATTTATAATTAATAAATACTACAGCTTCTTATAAATTTTATATTATATATTGGTATTACTTTTGCGCTACATTTATTTTTCTTTAATTTAAAGATTCTGCACCTTAAAAATTCCAAACAAACAATTAGGCATTACATGTGCATAAATCGTCTCTATTAAGATTGCAATCCACACGTCCTGGTTCTTTCTATATCAATAATTGATCGTGAAGTAAAAAAAAAGGATTCAAGTGTTTGGTTCCTTATGACTAACAAGAGGTTGTGGGTTTTGATCACGTAATATTGATTTTAAGTGTATCAAACTAGATTGTGAATCCACGCAATATAGAGTTCTTTTCTGACATAAAAGCGAGACACACGTTAGACCAAAATTGTGATTCGTAATACCTTGGGGTACCCTTACTCAGCCACCAATGATTCTTTTCAAGGTGTCATCGACAAAGTTAAAACACACTTTGCAAAATGGAAGACGACGTCTATATCGCTAGCAGGGAGAGCAACGCTAATTTCTTCGGTCACTTCTGCCATACCAAGCTATGTCATGCAAACCTCATTGTTAACAGCTGACATGTGTACTGAACTGGACAAAATGAACAGAAGCTTCTTGTGGGGTAATACAGACGAGTCTAGGAAAGTACCTCTGGTGGCACGGGATGAAGTGTGTAGTCCTAAACCAAAAGGGGATCTAAGATTGAGGCATGCAAAACTACAGAATAGGGCTCACCTTATGAAACTTGGATGGAATCTTGTGAAACAGAGGGATGTTTTCTGGGTACGGATCATTCGAGACAAGTATCGGTGTGGAGATGACCTTGTGCCAAGAATAGATATGTCAAGAAGTGGGTCGAATATATGGGCAGGGATTAAGAAAGTTTGGAAAGAGGTAGACGCTGGAATTGAACTAGGTGATACTGTGAAGTGGAAACACGACAGAAATGGAAGCTTCTCAGTGAAATTTGCCTACGCACAACTTGCCGGTGTGGATATGGTACCTGGCACTTCTTGGGATCCACTATGGAAGTTAAAAATCCCACAACGTTGCCGCACCCTGCTATGACTTGCTGCACAAAAAAGTGTATTGACGAATGCAAGGTGACGCCGGAGAAACTTAACAGAAGACGATAGTTGCCCGGTGTGCAGGAAAGATGTAGAAGACCTCAGCCATATATTTCGAGACTGCTATAAGACTAAATGATTATGGAGGAAACTTATCCCACCAGCTGCATGGCAACGCTTCTGTGCCTTGGACTTTGATGAATGGCTGAGGTGGAACATTAGCGGTAAGAATGGGTATAGTAAGGATTGGAAAGCATTGTTCGCAGTTATATGTTGATGGGTATGGAGACGCATAAACCTTTTTATCTTTGAAGGTAAGAATGTGAGCAACGACGCCATTGTAGCAAATGCCCAAGCGATCCTTGTTGGTATTAACTCAGTACAATCCCATCTTCTTGGTGCAAACATTCAAGGAGCACCACGATTCACTATTGGAGAAAGATGGCGACCACCAGAGGAGGGGTGGGTTAAAATAAATGTTGACGACGCCTTCTCCGCTAAGGCTCTTTCTAGTTCCTGTGGAGGAATAATGAGGAATGCCATGGGAGAGTTCCTCGGAGGTTTCCTATGCAGGCTTCAAGGTAGTGACTCTCTTTCTGCTGAGCTATAGGCATGTTTGCATGGCCTCAAACTAGCTTGGGACGCGGGACAACGCCAAGTTGTGCTAGAGACTGATGCAACTAACGCCATTGAGTTAATCAATATGACTCCGGAGGAAAGTCATCCTGACTTCAGAATAATTAAGGAAGTTCAGTCACTCATGAATAGATCGTGGGAAGTGAGAGTTATGTTTGCAAACAGGGAGTGCAACAACGCGGCTGATTGGTTGGCAAAGCAAGGCTTGATGGCAATGACAGGGTTCCACTTTGTGTCGCATTGCCCTTTACAGTTATAAGTTATTTTGAATATAGATCGACCTAGTAGTGCAGGTGGTCGTGTAGAACACTGAGTTAGTTTCTCCTTACTATAAAAAAAAATTGTGATTCATAAAATTTTAAAAATAAGTCACACTGTCAACAGTGAAATTTATATTATTTATAAGTTATTTTTAATATTTTTTATATAAATTAAAAAAAATCTTAAATTTTATCAACTCTCCTTTAAAATTCAACATCTTTTTAATTCTATCTATATTTAATATACATTATATTACACGAGAATAGAATTAATTTAATAATAAATAAAAAATAAAATTATACGTCTATATAAAAAATTTAACGAGGTAACTTATAAAGAGTAAAAAAAAAGTCATTAAATAGTAGAAAATTAAGAAGTATTCCCTATATATCTATATATCAATAGTATAATAGATACACAGTTTGGACGAAAAGTCATGGTCAATTACTATCCCTATCTCATTGCAATCTCCATTAATAATTTGCCGTAAAGTTGGTTTCTCCAGCTTGTTATAATTGCAAGACATTTACTGTTCATTTGTTTTTTTTAACATATATGTAATGTATTATGTATAGTCCATGTATTACGTTGTGTCGATCATATGTGTGTGGACGAGATTGCACACTACATTTATACAGAAGTTATATTATTGTAGGGTGTCATTATATTCGTCATAAGTTGAAAATATTTATTATAAAAAAGTTAATTGTAAACGTATTTATTAAAATGTTTAAAAGTAGTTTTTTAACCGCGAGGAGTTACTTGTGATAGAAATAAAAGAAAAAATAAATATAAAATATCAAATTACCCTATCACATTAATTTACAAATTACCCATCCAGTCCTTAATATAAATACTAATTAATTTTTTAGAGAGATTAAATAATCTAAATAAGCTAATTAATTATAATTAATATAATAGCTAGTTGACTAATTTATAAAAATTAATGAATATATAATATGAATTTATCTTGAATGATTATATTTGATTATAACTAGCTTATTTATTTAACTTTTTTAATCTTCCTAAAAGAGTCAATTAGCTCCTTTGAGTTAATCAAGGGTACAATCATATTTGAGGTTTAGAGCGTAATGAGTTCTATTTATCTTAACAATTGTATTTTTCAAGATTTAAATTTATGTTCTTCTCCTTATGAAGGTGATACCGCTTATCACCTCGACTAACAGTTTGTTAGTTATTTACAAATTATTAATTGAGTTATTTGTAATATATAAGACACTGATTTAATTTAATTTCCTTAAATTTAAGATCTGTGGTTTGTCTAAATTCTCTCAGCAGCGACCACTTGGTATTTATATTACAGCATCTACCTATTCTAGTTGATGAAGGGTATAATTCTTCGAGGCTTTTTAAAATGTTTATCTCTCTCAATAAATATGTTTTTAATAATTTGAACTTATATTATTTTCTATATGGGATCTATAACACTTACCACATTAAGTAACAGTTTGTCGGTACAACTGCCTATTTTAATTTGTGGGTTTAATTGATGTCTGTCATCACGGTATATTTTTACTGATTTATTCTTTATTATATATAACATTCTGGCTAGGACGCCTTCTTTAATTATCCTCAATATATACAGGTTAGGTTACAAATGTCTAAAGTATTAATTTTTGGTGGCGAAATTACACTTGACTCCTATAAACTTTATGTTATTTATAGATAACACCCTTAAACTTTAAAACTTTACAGTAAATTCCCCTAAACTCTTATATTTATTTTTATTTATTACTTATTTACATACAACTTAGAGACTTATGGTGTTATATATGCATAAAAATATAATTTAAGGGTGTATATGCTTGATGATCGGAGTTTATAAAGTTGAAAGTTAATTAAGGTGAGTTTATTTATATACAGTTTAAAGTTTGAAGGAGATTTTGTGTAATTTAGCTATTTTTTTAATGCCTATTTTGGAAGTGATTTTGTTGACCTTTTCGTTTGAAAAATATGATACCAAAATTTTGAAGTCTTGGATGTTGATAGTTGAAGATTCCGATGAGGTGTTAAAGTTGTGGGTATAACGGTGTCCCTGAAAAATAAAATAATAAGAAAAAGAATAAAGACTTTAAAGAACGGAGACCCAGCTCAGCGATGACAGATGAACAGCTCCTTCTGATCATCGATTTAAAAACTCCATGGAACTTGAGCCATCATATATAAATATAAAACTAATTTAATTTCCAGAGACCAGAGCGCAGACCACGGCATGCTACATTGTGTCTTTTAAAAAAATAGCCAAATAATTAAGAAGGTATACAAACAAAAACCTTATACAGAAACGTGACTGAAACAAAAGTATGGAAATGGAACGATAGCAATGGAAAAACAACCATGGTGGGACGCTATGGGAGCGCGTTGAACAGTTCTAGATTAATTGCCGACACCGTCAACAAGACGTGGCGTTGCTGGCTAACTCATCAAAATGCACGGATGTCCCCCTTCCCAAATCCTATCTTCAACGTCATACAAGTGCATGTTCGTAAGTATACCTAATTATGATTATTTGTCGTTCAAGGTTGAAGAAGAAAAATTTGTGACTATTATAATCATATAATTAGAGACAACAATTAGGCATAAGAGCTTCGGTGGCATTGCAGAATAAGAAGGAGGCCAGCGGACATGGAAGAATGATACAAATAAGCTTCCAACGCGTCAAAGGTCGCATTAATTAATAACATGTCGTTATATATCTGCATCATCGACCAACACGCAATGGTGAGAATATGGAAACTTCCTGCATGTTTCCTACTCCATGCCATACCTTCAATATATATATATATTAGATTCGATATGATGCTCATCGATCGGGACTTATAATATTATATAATCACATACATGACTTTGAAGCTCACTACTGAACTGATCTCAACCTGATATCAGAATCCAAGCAACCTGATATCAGAATCCAAGTCTGTGTTTAGAAGAAGATGATGAAGATGCTGAAGCAATCGAAGATCGCCAAGGCGCTAAATGGTCTGTCATTGGGGGCGAAAAGTACTGTTAGAGTGAGAAGATCGTCGGGTCGTGAAGCGGCGGCGGCGAGGAGGGTGCCGGAAGGGCATTTTGTGGTGGTGGCGGTGAAGGGCGAAGAAACGAAGAGATTCATAGTGAAATTAGACTGCCTTCGTGATCCTGCGTTCTTGAGGCTGCTAGAGAAGGCCAGTGAAGAGTATGGCTTTGGACAGAAGGGTCCTCTTGCAGTGCCTTGTAACCCTCAAGAACTCCAGAACATCATCGGCAATCACATGCGCTGCACGTGACCCCTTCATCTGTCTAAATGCTAGCTAGTATCACACTGGGAAATTAGGTATACAGGGAGTGATGTTCCCCATCAATGCTAATTAAAACGATATACAGCATTATTAGTTTAAGACTTGGGCAAACACACGATTAGGTTTTTGTTCAGTTAATCAAACACTTGTGTAAGATGTATTATAGCACAATTATTTAATTTACATTTGTCGTACTGTACCTTATTCTGGCCATGTTGTCTGTCTTTTTTGGGATCAATATTGGCCATATTACCTGTCTGTCCTACTGTACCTTCGAAGATTGACAGAGTTCGGTTTTTGCTATCATTTGTGTTTTGATCTGATGTATGGAAGGCCTCTAAGATATTTAGGGCATGTTAGGAAATAATGAAAAGCATAATTTTAAAAAAGTTTTTGACCTAAATTTTAATTTAATTTTTTTTTAAATAAACAGTCATATTTGTCTAAAAGAGTTTTTGGACCAAATCATGTTTTAAAACTAAGATTTTGGATAAACTATTAATACTAGTTTATGGAACAATAAAAAATTTATGGACTACTCAAATACTATTTTATCTTTATTTTTTCTTACACCCTCTCTCCTTTCCCCTCTCTCCTCTCTCCTCTCTCTTCTCTCTTCTCTTTTCTCCATACTCTCTCCTCTCTTATCTTTTTAATAAAATCATACATTTGTAGTAATTTTTTAATTACAAAAGTCTTTATGATAATAACTATCCAAATATTTATTTATTTAAAACTATTTTTTTTATAAACTCTTCTCCAAAAGCTATTTTTTAAACGCTGTCCAAAAGCTATTTTTTTTCATAAACACTTTCAAACCCTTTTTTAAACATGCCATTAATTTGACGATCGATTTCTTTAATTAGAAATGAGGATTTTAATCCATAAAATAAAACAGCTGTGTTAATTTGACTTGTTATTGGCCTCCAAGCCTTACAGTCCCACTGCACAAAGATAGAATAGTTATATGTTATATAAGCATTCTATTTTAAATCTGAGTTTGATTGAATAAAAAAAAGATAGTAATAATGCAAAGAAAAACTGGTCGAAAGACGACTACAATATTTTTGGTTGATACATGGAATATTTTTGACAGCAGTAAGAATGTGAGAGAGAATAAAATATGAATTGGGATCTAATGAAGTGAAAAAATATAAAAATTATTTTAAATTATTATCAATAATAAAATATATTATCTAAATTACCCAGGAATAACAATGAAAAAGTGAAAAAGATTTAGTTTTTATTTCCAAATTGAAAATATATTTTATAACGGATAGTTTAAAAGTTATAGGAATATATTTTAATTATAAGCTCAATTTCCATGAATAGTAAATGAGGGTATCTTTGCCAAATGCCGATCAATTTTGAAGAGAAACTCATTTTCAAGTATTGTGAGAACACGAGTCTGGCTAGAAAATGGAATAATGAAAGTGTACGTTGCCTAAACTCTAATGAGATATTACCGGACAAATTTGAGATAAAATTACCATTCTTGTTCTCTTTCCACTGGTCCAATTTCAATGTACCAAAATGATCGAGGCAATATAGCTAGTCACCTAAAATTAGTTTAAACGGTAATTAATTAAGACGGGTTAAAGTTTGACTAGTGCATATCAGATTAATAAAAAACAAGCGTGTCGGGACATGATGGGGGCATGACCCTTTTACATGAAGGAATAATAAGTATCAGAATTTCTTAAAATTTTAGTCCCTCCTTAATATAAAAATTACTAGTTAACTTTTTTTAAGTAGATTAAAAAAATAAAATAAAATAATAAATTATGATAAATATAAAAATTAATTGATTAATTTGGGTATATTAAGAAGTTAGATAAATTAGTTAATTGTAATGATTGTGTATTAATTTATTTAAAATATTATTTTAATTATATATATTTGAACTAATCCTGATATGATTTTTTTTTAGAAGAAAATTATAATTTTGATATATAAAATAAATTAGGGTTTTGCCCATCTCTCAACTAATTATTATAATTAGTGACTAATGGAGTAATAATTACTAAGAACAATGGAAGAAGGCGTACCTCCTTGTTATATTTCAAAGACTTTGTAGATGGTAAAGTATCTGCATCGGTGACGTTCGTTCTATAGTTTGAAGTAGAAAAGGACGATAAAATAGTGCATCGATGGTTGACACTTGTGGTTCATGCAGAACCACGTACGATGTTGTTCACCTCTACGCGTTCCCTTAAATCTGCTGTACCTACTTCCAAATTAAATCAACCCGCTAATAGTTACCGAGGACATACACAGATCTCCGATTCTCCGATGTTCTAAATTCTAATTATTACCGTCTAGTCTTGAAAAGATTGATTAGATAACTCCAATCCAGGAAACGTGGGGCTTATAAACTTGAAGGATGAACAGCTAAAACTACCGATATTTCTAGTTTTTGCCGACACACACTGTTGTATAAATCCCACGGATCATTAATTTGTACCAAAAAAATGCACGGAAAATTTATAAATGAGCCCGGTCACTTCTCTTGTCTCAGAAACTTCCACATCGATCATCCAATATTCATTATTCGAAGATAATCCCTTGAGAAGCTTTCCAGTGGTCACAAATCTATCCCTTCAAGATAACGAGACCAAATAAAGAATTGGAGCTTGATTAGTCAATTACAAGATGGAGGGGCCTGGGAAATTATGGATACGATCAAGGATTTGCACCGTTAATGCCCCGCGTATGATGAGAAGGAAGAAAATGACCCGTCAAATGTTGCATTTAATTCCATGTTTCTCAGCCAACAAACACAAGGGCCTCCACCCAAGCTCTCAACAAACGTCACGTATGTTTCTCCATATTTGGCTTATATACGTTATATATATATATCATAACGGTTAATATCTATTCCAGGATATTTGCTTCATTTAGTAACCCCTTCTCGTTATAAACATAGAGAGGCCTGAACCATTTCATGCAGAGTTAGTTAAGATGATGATATTTTAGGGATAGGGTTTGTGTATATATGGATAGATGAAGTTACATTCTTAGCTTCCTCTATCATTTAGACGCGCGCATGCGTGTGTACGCGTTTTGATGTCCACTGTTGAGCACTGTAGACGCAGGAGATTATTAATTCATAATGTGTCAACGATATATGCAGCTGTTAACTCATCAAGTGCAGAATGTGAAACTTACTATTCATGTCTGGAAGCATCACATCACACGCTTTGTTTTCCATTCCGTCTGAAATTAACTTGTTGGACTTGGGTTTGATCAATCTTATCGACTATTCGTCATTACAGTACCCACTTGCATCGTCCTGTGATTTTTACTCGATAAAACTTCGCACCCAGTATTTAAGAAACCCCCTAGGTACATGGTTTTCTTTTTTTTTGGACAAACCATTGGAGTTTTCAAATAACAGTTGAAACAAACTCATCAGTAGTAATAAACCCTGAATTTATTCTCTCGCTCTACAGAAAATTTCTCTCTGATCACTGCGCACAAATAATATATCCATCACAGATATTTTGTACAGAAACCCTGATGTTTCTCCTAACAAATCTAGCATGCAACTAGCTAGCTAGGGACTTGGCATGTTATCCAAAAAGTTTGATTGAGACCGTACACTAACTCGCCATAAAAGGGTATGGAAGTAAAATTAGTTTCAGACACTTCACTTTAAATTTGAACCAGATCGCTAGTTAACTTCATTAGTCAACTATAATATGAAAAAAGGAAGATTCATACAAAAATTTAGATAGGTTCGGCACCAGCTTCCTACTAAAGTCAGAGTATAACTCTGTTGTTTATAAAGTGCTTACAGGAGATTTACGAGATTGTCTCTAAAAAAAACTCTCAAGATGATAACAAAAATTAAACTCATATTCTTATAGTACGAGCCCGTTCATTAGTCAACTATAATATGAAAAAAGGAAGAACTAATTATGGGAGCTTACTTCCTTAGATATAAGAACGGCCCGCGTGTGAGAAAGAAGAAATGTTGGGTCTATGGCATTAAATGGACAGTAGCCCGACACACCACATGTCTACCCTTGTACCGTGTCGTATGTGAAATTTCATGGGGGGTTTCTCTCCCTCTTCATTTTCTCAATATAAATAGGCCACTCTCTTATTACTGGACACTGCAAGTTTCATTAGCATACACACCAATAAGTTGAGACACAGCCTTGAAGAAGAAGATGATTCGGTTTTTGATTGAGAGAATGGTACAGAAGGGTCTCTTGCTCCTTGTGGGCAAAAGATCTGCACGCCACCAGCTGGATGAAGAAGAAGAAGAAGAAGATGAAGTGAAAGTGGAAGTAGCAACTAATAAGACGGTGCCGGCCGACGTAATGGACGGCCAATTTGCGGTTCTGGCCATCGAAGGTAAAGAAACGAAGAGGTTTATCCTTGAACTGGACTACTTGGCTGAACCGGAATTCTTGGCGCTGCTGGACCGGGCTCGGGAAGAGTATGGTTTTGAACAGCGAGGAGCTCTTTCAGTGCCTTGCCGCCCTCAAGAATTAGAGAAGATTCAGGAGAGTCGCAGCAGGAGAAACTCGCTTTCCACATAGAGACAACTACAGCAAGTTTTACTGTATCGATCTGTGAACGTGTCCAGTCACGTTTTGGTCTTAGTGAGCATGTCCGGGAATGAAACTGTTCGTCAATAATTTCGAGCTGTCATGTGTTAAATAGTGCGTCTAACCAGAGTCAGTTGAGTTAGTTAATCTCTATAACAATCTGTTTGGTCCCCAGATATATATATTAGGAAATGTGCTAAACGTAGATGTACCCATTTAATACTCTTGTTTTCTCCTCTCTTCCTCACTCTTATTCTCTCCAATCTCTCTCATTTCTTTAATTATCTTCACAAGGTATATAAGAGTTCCCTTTAACGACATAGGAGAGATCAGATACCAGTTGTTAGTCTCCCAAACGTTCTTTCATCCTTTCTCAATGAAGCTGGAAGAATATATAACACTTTCTTTGGAAACAAGTAATTAATAACGTCAGTATTATTATTATAAAAAGAGGCAACGTTAGAGAGATGTGAGCTTTATAGTTTCCTGCAAGAGATCATAGCAGAATATGCAGAGCGGAAGAAAGCAAGATCAGTAAACTAATTGGCCGCTGTCAATGTCTGAAGGAATATGCACGTACGGTTTATTGTGATAATGATATGCAGTTTGGAACATGTGTATAAGCAACTCGTTGATCCAGGGAAGAATGACACTTGAGGTCCAGAGTGGACTAGTTCAATGATATCTAATCTGGCTATATGTGTTGTGAGAATATTTATCTCTAAACTAGGATATTTGCTAATTAAGTGCTGCAATTATATATGATGATGTTATGTGAAATGATCTTTGCTACTATGTTCCTTTTGTTCTATAGTAAAATGTCTTGTCAACCAATATCCAGATGAATAAGGATGGAGGCTTGGTTAAGAGAGATTTTTCAACTTTATCTGTAAAAAAATGATATTTCATATACACCCATAAAAGCGAACTCATGAACAAGCAAATAAACGTAATCACTAGTTTAATTGTAAAAAAAAAAAATCGTAATACTCCAAAAGAAACGCAAGCACACTAGTTAGCTTGCTATATACTAGAGGTGTACATAGACAAAACAATCCTTTCTCAAAAAAATATAGTCCGATACTTGACCTTATTCGGTAAAAACTCTAACCATTTTAGGTTAGACATAAGCGAGTTAGGCATGGGTGGGCTTGTATGCACAAATTATGATGCCCGACTTATATTATAAAAAAATATACAATCATGAACTTATAAAATAATATCATATTTATGTCTTCAAGAGTTAAATAATATCTATAATTCACTAAGAATAAGGTAACAAAAGATAGTAATTACAATCTTGAAGTCTATTGCATATATAAAAAAAAACTTAAAATCTATAACAGGGTCAGATATCTGTAATGGTACTGCAATACCAATAATCGAATGCTTTGCAAGTAAAGCATTGGAGCAACTTCAGTATCTACGTAAATATAAGAGTTATGTTTAAGATTTTAAAATTAGAGTTACAAATATAAGAAGCTAATAAAAGAAATAAGACTCTAAGAAAAAAAATAAAAAATAATATATATATATATATAGGGCCAGGTCAAATGGGTAGGGGCAGCATACCTTGTCCGGTGCCCTGCCCTACCTGACAGTTGGCCTAGCCCGGCCCTGTCCAAATATATTTTGAGTAACTTTTTTTTAGTTGGGTTGGATAATTTTTTTCCAAGCTCAAGTGGGCAGACCGGGGATATGGATACTATGCACACTCCTACTACATACTACTTTGGTGTTATATGTAACTTATTTGCAGGGAAAATGTCATTAACTTATAGATTAATTAATGATATTTTTTTAATTTTATTCCTGTTGAACATAAATAATTTGTAGAGTAATTAATAGCTTGTATTAAATTCCCTTTCTTTAACGGGGGCAAGAGTAACTGTTCTTGTTTTTTAAAACACCAGCACACCGCCTTCGGGCCAAACTAATAAATTGGAACTTTACATTTTGACAAATATTAAAACTATAATTTTAAAAAAGTTTTAAATTCAAATTTTAGTTTAAATTTTTTTAAAATAAATATTTATATTTATTTAAAAGTATTTTTAGACCAAACTATGATTTAAAATTAAAGTTTTAGATAACCTACTGATACTAGCTTCTGGTACAGTAAAAAAATTTATGAATTATCCGATTACTATTTTACTCTTACTTTTTCTTACACCCTCTCTCCTCTCTTCTCCACTCTCTCTCCTCTCTTATTTATCCTATTTTTAATAAAATCATACACTTCTAATAATTTTCTAATTACAAAAATTCTTCTGGTAATAACTATCCAAATACTTATTTATTCAGAATAATTTTTTCCCCTATAAACTCTTCTTCAAAAGTCTTTTTCTAAAAATTGTCTAAAAACCCTTTTTTTACAAGTCATATTTTAAACTTTTATTTAAATAGACCTTAAATAATTACAAATTTTGCATTTTGTAAATAATTTCAAATTACATTCCACGGATCGCTTTGTTAGAAACTGAGAACCAATTTGGAGTTAAATTTAATCGACAGAAATTATTTTAAAATTTTAACTGTAAGAAATTAATTCAAATTTAAATTTTATAAAATAAATTCTACAGTTATGAATTTTGAATAGTATCGTTTGGTATAACTTTATTTTTTATGTAATTGACATATTGATTTATAAGCTTAGGGGAAAAATAGGGATCGACCATCTCCAGAACCAGAAACGGGTTTGATGCGCGCGCGCGCACACATATATATATTATAAAAAAAATTAGATGAATTCAACGCCGGTCCCTACTAAAATTATAGTACAACCCCAAGACTTAAAGAGTACTTACAGGAGACTTACGAAATTGTCTACCAAAATAACTTTCATGACAGTAATGGGAAATAGAATTCAAATATGTTATTTACCAAATGTTAAAAATAGATTTTTTTATACAATTTTTTGAAAAAAGAGTAGACTAACCTATGATTCAAAGGTAGGACGAAATCTCCCTTCTTCTTAAGCGATACCAATATCAGACAGAGTGAACCATCTATTACCCTTAAACATAAACTTATACACTTAAAAGTTAAGATATCTTTTCAAACGCCACGACTAAAATTACAACAAAATAATACTCCCCAAATATTAAACCCGCTCTAAATAAGTTTCACTTCTTTTTTGCCGTTGAACCCATAGGTCAAAAATAAGTTTGATGCATATTGATATTGAGTTCCAATAGGAAAGGCCCAAACGCCGAAAGCCAAGCTGGCAAGACAGGGGCTGCTCTTTTCTAGTAGATCTGAACAGTACAAATCAAATTTAGGTAGTTTAGATTTTACAACATAACTTTTTATACTTCTAAAATTATTATAATTTTAAAAGATGTAAAATGTAGAGTGAAAATAACATCTTAAATGTCAACTCTCAAAAAATAATTAATAAAAATAAAATAAAATAGAAATGAAAAATCTGGAACATCCTTGTTAAATTTGAAGGATCCAAACAGACGAGTAAAGAGAACCCGATTCCCACAGACGCCATAGCTTTAAAAAGACCGAGGAAGACATGCTAGGCGATACCATATTCCATATTCAGAACAAGAGAGCATAATACGTTTGATCTTCAACAGAAGTATCATTGTTCTCCAGTATAGCAACCAAACAAACAGATCACAATACAATGCCAGCAATTATGCCACCAAAAGGAAAAAATGACCTATGGGAAATAAAGAGGCCAATTGAAGTAGTATGATTTTCGAAGTCTCTTGTTCATGTACTGGTTCCACTGCAACAGCATAAATTTTTATAAGGACGCCATCGCTTGATCAGAACAATATAGTAAAGCACAAAGTGTAACAATATATCAATAACAAAAAAAGGGTCTAAAAGAGTATAGCATACCTGGAATTGATAAGGCTGGTTCTTTTTCCTTGCTTGTTTCCAGTGATACTGCTCAAATAACATTGCTTTATCGTGCCAACTGCATGTCATAATATCTTTAATGACAAGATGAACTAATACGAATATCAAAACAAAGCAAAATCGTCAACTCAGAGAAACTGCAGCAACCATATTATCCAATAAGCCCGCCCACTCTGTAAAAAAGGATAGAGGAACAACAAAGAATAAAGCAGCAAAAATCAACCTAAGAAAGAAGCAACAAATTACAATGCTTTGGTTTCGAGAAATGATCTTATGGGCCTAAAGTAAGATGTCCTCAATTTTTTTATTAACTGTTGTGATGTTCTAGTAGCATCCATCACATCCTTAATTTGTAAGCGTATACAAACCAATACGACAAATATGTCTCAAAAAACTCTCCTGCATAAGCGATCATTAACAATCAGAACATTGGATAGGAAAGAACCAGGGCCTTGTCCTCTCATTTTCGTTTTTCCTCATATAGTGGGTACTTGCATTTGAGAGGTTGAAGAAAAACGGATAAGAGAGAATCGAAGTGCTGGGTTTAACAAACATGCTAGGGCAGTCCCACAGACACTGTCAATCCCCTTTGAATCATTAAGGTAGCGACAATTAGGGGAAATTTTTTTAAGAAGGCACGCATAGATGCTAATCTCATCGGTAGAACGCTGTTATGATACAAAGCGGAGTGGGGAACCCACCCTCAAAAGGCGCCTCGTAAGGGGGAAGAACCACACCACTTATATACCCCAGCGAGCAGCCTAAGCTACCCGATGTGGGACTTGGGTCATTACTCCGTCCCATAACAGTGGCCCTCCCCGGAAGAGCCGGCGTCCACGCCGGGCAGAAGTCGCCGCTGGGACGAGCCAACGGAGCCACCCGGGCAGAGGCCGGGGCCAGCTCTGATACCATCTGTTATGATACAAAGCGGAGTGGGGAACCCACCCTCAAAAGGCGCCTCGTAAGGGGGAAGAACCACACCACTTATATACCCCAGCGAGCAGCCTAAGCTACCCGATGTGGGACTTGGGTCATTACTCCGTCCCATAACAGTGGCCCTCCCCGGAAGAGCCGGCGTCCACGCCGGGCAGAAGTCGCCGCTGGGACGAGCCAACGGAGCCACCCGGGCAGAGGCCGGGGCCAGCTCTGATACCATCTGTTATGGTACAAAGCGGAGTGGGGAACCCACCCTCAAAAGGCGCCTCGTAAGGGGGAAGAACCACACCACTTATATACCCCAGCGAGCAGCCTAAGCTACCCGATGTGGGACTTGGGTCATTACTCCGTCCCATAACAAACGCCTTCTACCGTACCATCTATTTCTCATGCAAAGTAAGATGTCAGAACAGTGACAAGAAAAATTAAGCCATCTATTCTTCTCCACAGGGGCAGAACGACAGGAGGGGCAGGGGGACAGCCGCCTCTTCTGTTGGCTGGAATTCCCCTGTACCCCTTGCCTACCCTATAGTTTATTTGTTCATCTGATGAAAAAAAATTGTTAAAAGTTTGCCCCTTTGGTCCCAAATTTCTGGTTTCGCCACTGCTTCTTCATGATAAATGAAGAATGGTATAAAAAAGAATAGTACATAACATCACGACACAAACGCAAACAGGGGAACCAAGCTGTTTTCAAACTAGAGACAAGACGCAACTGGAAGCCAGTCTAAAGATGTAAAGGTGGCTGTGTATTGGAATATCTATATATTTATTGAACCTCAGTCATAAAGATGTAATTAATGGTACAGATATCAGGCCATCAAGCTCTCAGTAGGTATGCCCATTTGATGAAAAAAATGGATTCAATTGATTCATATAATGACAAAGTATTGATACAAGCTAAGCATAATACAAAATTGAACTCAGTCAAGTCTAGGTCCCAGATAGAGTCAACAAAACTAAGACAACCCACCTAGAGTCACTTTCACATCTATCCTGCTATATGTACAAAAGAGGCCAATTCCAATTCACCACACAATATTGCAGAAAACAAATGTTCAAAATGTATAATCAGCACTTCCAAGAGATTAAAAGAGTAAAGCAGGAAGCACACTTCAGTTGCTAACATTTTATTCTTAATGTCAATGCCAGAGCCAGATAGCATTGCATTGCAGGGATTATAGTGTAGTAGTAATCTGATTAAACAAAGTATTACGCTCCTGATTCCATCATATGGATGGTACCACTTTGTGTTATTCTTGTTTACAGATATAACAAGTCCTTTTCGCTGTTATGATATTTTGGTCTTGCCAAATACATTACACTTTATGACTAACAAATATCAGTCGAATATATTGGCACCCAAAAAATAGGTGACCGTTTGGTTGCTGGAAAGGATGAGAATGGAATGGATTAAAGAAATGAAAACAAAAACAAAATGACCAAAATATAGAGGGGAGATAGGTCAACAGTGTTCATCAGGGGAAAGGGTAATTGAGTTCATGAGGTCATTGGAGGGTGTGGTGATTTCCACATTTGTGGTATTGGGTTTTCCCATGGGAAGGATGATGCTAAGAGGAATGTGCAACCAGCTCATCATGCTTAAATGGAGACTTAATTTTGTTTTTATTTCTTTAATCTATGCCATTCTCACCCTTTCCAGCAGCCCCTCTAAAATTTTCTAATTGCCATGGACCTTGATTGACATTAAGTAATATCTCTAAAACACATAAACATGGAAATATGTAATGAAATGGCCCCCATAAATTGATTGCAGTTAATATTTAGCGGGTTATATGAGTATCTGAACAACACCGCAAGAAATAAATCATATTACTTTTTTCGCAAATAGCTTTTCAGTATCATGTAGATGGGATTTCCTACACCGTGTAGTTGCCCAATAGTTCCAACAATTATGAAACGAGCAGCCAATAGTTATAAACTCTTCCATGCCATAGAATATCAAAATCCGAGCTTCCAGCCACAAAAATTCGACGAAAAATACAGGTCATAAAATGAAAAAAAGAGGATAAGAAAAGAGAGTGTACTTGAACTGATTCGAGAGTTGCCATATACTATAGGGATTAAAAAAGGTGATAGCACTGAATGCAGCAGCCCCGATCCAAATGTTGAAGAATCTTTCCGATTCGGCATGCGGCACGCCCGGGTCGCCTCTATAAGCATTTCCGAAGTACTTCTCCATACTCCCGCAGCCTCGCTTGCTCCTATCTCCTATCCCTTCCTTCCGCGTGGATTCCGAAGTCTTATCATTATAAACGGAGAACGCGAGCTCTACGATGCCGTTTCATGATTTCATCTACCCAAAGGCGAAAGGTGCTTGTCCTCAGGGTGTGTTTGGCTCAACCGAGAAAAGGGAAAAGGAAAGAGAGAGATTTTAATAGAGGGAAAAGAAAGAGAGGGAAAAAGATGAATTTTATTATTACTTTATTTTGATTAACATTAAGGGAGAGGAGGGGAAAATTTTTTATATTACCTTGTTTAGTTCAAAAAACGGGAAAAAAAATACTTTTATATAGACAAATTTACTTTATATTATTTTATATAATATTTTAATAAAATATAATATAAGGATAATATTAAGATATTAAAAAAATTATAAATATATTAATATTATAAGATAACAATATTACATTTTTCCTCTAAATTTTTCCAATTTTGGAGGGGAAGTAAAGTTGGAGGGGGAGGAAAAATTTTAAAATTTTTTTCCTCCCCCCCTAAATGTCTTAATTAGCTAAATAAGGGGAGTGGAGCAAAATCCCTCCCCTCCTCATCCCTCCCCCCAAATCACCCGTACCAAACAAAGCACCGTAAAAAAATTTATTAAAAAAAAATAGAAATAAATAGTATATAGATAAAAGAAAATTTTAAAAAAATATCATTTATATTTTAAAAATTTAAATTATTTTATTTACTATACTTTATAAAATATTAATTATTTTTATAAAAAAATAACAATATATTTTTGTAATAATTCTTAATTTAGGATTTTAAAATTTAAACAGTATTTTTTTTATTTTTTTTTATAAAATTCCAACGATAAGTAAATAAAATTTAAGAATTTAAACTTGATTTAAATAACTTAGTGGTGGCACAAAATGTTTGGAATTTGTAAATATCATGTGATGTATTATAATTACGATAAGGAAAAGTTTTACTAAAATGTTATATGAATTTTAAAATTTTAAATTAAGTTTTTTTTGTATAAAATATTTAATATTTATTTATCAACTATAGTCCATATCTATTATTAAAGTGTAAAAATAAAATAAATTTAAAATTTTTAAATTTAAATGTATTTTTGCGATATTTTCCTTTATAATTATAGACCGCAAAAAGTCTAAGATAAATTACACTCCTTTTCTTTCCTCTTGCCAGCACTTTTTCATGTATTATATAAATAGTGCTGCTCTTCAAATAAATTAATACTAGCAACCGGATATATTAAAGCACCTACATGGTGATTATTTTTTTACTTATATTATGGGAGTTTTAATCTAAAAAAAAAAATCCTTAACTCTTATCTTCGTCCTACCTCGCCTTATCCCTGAGAGCCTAACCCCAATGGCTACTGGCTAGCCAGGAAAATATTTAACTCCCCATTTGTAGGATTAATCCATTTAAATAAATAAAATAAGTATAATAATGTCACGGTCAAAGCTTACAACCATTTTCATCTACTCCATATAAAGATTATATATATTAATATATGTATTAAAAATAATAACTCTATATTATAATCAAATTCTGTTTCTGAATATAAATCGTGCTATTTATATTCTAAGTCGTAGTTCTTTTTATATATTAATAGATATATTAATGAATAGATAGATAGATAAGCTATATATATCTTTTTATAAATAACACAATCATAAAAAAAAGAAATCAGCAGTATCTTAGTCAATAATTTAAAAATTAATTTTTATAAAATATAGAAATTACTAAAACGAATTTTATTTTTTTAAATAATTTTTTTTATGCGCATATCAATGTCAAGACACCAGCTATTTAGCGTTTGTGGCCTTATTCCCTAATTTAATTGCAGGTAAACAAACAAAAGGTATTTTCTTTGCCAACAAGAAACGGAGCTAACCGGCTTATAAATAAGAGCAGCCCACCTCCATCAGATCTCTATACCGCTCCTCATTCAATTTCCCTTCCTCTTCGGATTTTTATCTCTGCAGAGCAAATACTATCTTAGTCTTCTGTTCTTCGCTCCTCCTCCGTTATGGTTAATCAACCTGAATCCTCAGATTCGTAAGTTTTTCCCTTTATTTATCGTCAGATCTCCGGTTTAGTTTGCTGTCGGATTCTTCTTTTTGTTATTTCTGTAGATTTCGATTTCAATACTTTTAATTTACTGGGTTTCTATTTTTCCGTGGGACTTCCAGTAAGGGAACGAAGAGAGACTTCAGCACAGCAATCTTGGAACGCAAAAAGGCGCCAAATCGGCTAGTTGTTGACGAGGCCGTCAACGATGATAATTCGGTGGTAGCTATTCACCCTGAGACCATGGAAAAGCTCCAACTTTTTCGCGGCGACACGATTCTGATCAAGGTAATGCTCGAACAATTCTGACATTATCTAGGTTAATACTAGAACTACAATCTGCGGGTTTCGGGTTTGGCACATTTGTCAATTGTCACAGCTTAAATGTGCTTTGATCAATTGGAATTCATATATCTATGTGTGGTTGCAAGGGGCTCAGTTTCGTGGGTTGTCATTGAATTTGATTTTTTTTTCTTTCGGAGTTCAAATCCTTGATGATTTGTTCGCAGAAATCTAGCACTAATTGACGCAGCGTTGTAAAGCACTCCTTTTGCTGCAGTCGTGAATAATTAAAGTATTCCCTATTTAATTATTTATGCTTCTTCGCTTCCAGGGAAAGAAAAGGAAAGACACAATCTGCATTGCACTTGCTGACGACACATGCGATGAACCAAAAATAAGGATGAATAAGGTTGTTAGAAACAACCTTAGGGTGAGGCTCGGAGATGTTGTTTCCGTGCACCAATGTGCCGATGTGAAATATGGAAAGCGAGTCCATATTCTTCCTGTGGATGACACAATCGAAGGGGTAACTGGGAATCTGTTTGATGCATATTTAAAACGTGAGTTACTATGGCTTTTTTGTTTACAACTATGGGTTTTATCTGTATTGGATGCCTCAATATCATCCACGACATTTTGTTGGAGTGGGAGTATTTCATTGTTTTTTTGGGAGACAACTCCCGTTATAACCTGATGATTCAGTTAAGTTCAAATGCATGTCATTTGCTCACTCAGTCATTGAATTTCAAAAGAGTACTTTGTTCTCTGGACAGTGACCACTTGATTTCTCTAGCATTATTCAGTACCAACACCCTGCACCCATAAAAAAAAGAAGATAAAGTAGAACTAACACTTGCAAGAAAGATAGTTGCTTGCTTGCGGCATGGATTTATTCCCTTATGCGATTGAAACGTGTCTCTATCTCTTGAGTTGTTAGATTGCATCTAATGCTTACTATAGATTGGCAAGCATATTCATCCTGGAAACATCTTGGTGCTGTGTGTGTTTTATTGGGGCCGGGGGTATTTCTCCACTCTGCATTGGTTTATTTAATAGTTATTTTGGGATTGCTGATTTAAGCATGCAGTGGGGGAATAGTACAACTTAAGATCTTTTATTTCATTGGCATATGTGATTGCGGCATTTAATTCATATAATGAATTCCTGCTCTTTACTTTTGCAGCTTATTTTATGGAGGCGTACCGCCCGGTGAGGAAGGGTGACTTCTTCCTTGTCAGAGGGGGGATGAGAAGTGTAGAATTCAAGGTTATTGAAACTGACCCTTCTGAGTACTGTGTTGTTGCCCCAGACACTGAGATTTTCTGTGACGGAGAGCCTGTGAAAAGAGAAGACGAGAATCGGTTAGATGAGGTTGGTTATGATGATGTTGGTGGTGTAAGAAAGCAGATGGCTCAAATTCGGGAACTGGTAGAATTGCCACTGAGGCATCCTCAGTTATTCAAGTCTATTGGTGTAAAGCCACCGAAGGGAATTTTGCTGTATGGGCCTCCTGGGTCTGGTAAGACTTTGATCGCTCGTGCAGTTGCTAATGAAACTGGCGCCTTCTTTTTCTGTATCAATGGCCCAGAGATCATGTCAAAACTGGCTGGTGAGAGTGAAAGCAATCTGAGAAAGGCATTTGAGGAAGCTGAGAAGAATGCACCATCTATTATCTTCATTGATGAGATAGATTCAATAGCTCCCAAGCGGGAGAAGACTAATGGAGAAGTTGAGAGGAGGATTGTTTCTCAGCTCTTGACACTCATGGATGGGCTAAAATCACGAGCTCATGTGATTGTCATTGGAGCCACAAATCGTCCCAACAGCATTGACCCTGCTCTTAGGAGGTTTGGAAGGTTTGATAGGGAGATAGATATTGGTGTTCCAGATGAAGTAGGGCGTCTTGAGGTTCTACGCATCCACACAAAGAATATGAAGCTTGCTGAAGATGTAAGATTGGATTTCATTTTCCCATAAGAAGTTGTCTGATTTTTAATTTTCTGAAAGAAAATTGTCGAATGTGCTGTTTGCAGGTGGATTTAGAAAGAATTGCTAAGGACACCCATGGGTATGTTGGTGCTGATCTAGCTGCCTTGTGTACTGAAGCTGCACTTCAGTGTATTAGAGAGAAAATGGACGTGATTGATTTGGAAGATGAGACAATTGATGCTGAGGTACTGAACTCAATGGCTGTGACGAATGAGCATTTCCAGACTGCTCTTGGATCAAGCAATCCTTCTGCCCTGCGTGAAACAGTAAGTACTTTGGCAGTCCCTTTTTCAATGTCAGTTTTTCCTTTCTCTTGTTCTGTTTCTTTTGTATTTTACCTCCTTCACACATCTATAACTAAGACTTAGCTAATGAACCAGGTTGTTGAAGTGCCCAATGTCAGTTGGGATGATATTGGTGGTCTTGAAAATGTTAAGAGAGAACTACAAGAGGTAATTGAATCTCTGGCATGAATTACTTGACCTTGCTTCCTTTTGTCTACCTCTGGATTCTGATACTGTTGTTTTGCAGACTGTTCAATATCCAGTGGAACATCCTGAAAAATTTGAGAAGTTTGGAATGTCCCCATCGAAGGGAGTTCTTTTCTATGGTCCTCCTGGATGTGGTAAAACTCTTCTGGCCAAAGCTATTGCTAATGAATGTCAGGCGAACTTCATCAGTGTTAAAGGTCCTGAGCTGCTGACAATGTGGTTTGGAGAAAGTGAGGCTAATGTGAGGGAAATTTTTGATAAGGCCCGAGGATCTGCTCCCTGTGTCTTATTCTTTGATGAACTTGACTCAATTGCAACTCAGGTTTGTACTGTACTGATTTTGAATACTGCACTGTGCTTTGTACTCTGGGCAAGAATTGGATTCTCAGACATTCTTATATCCACCCTTAACCTAAATATACTAGTAGAGAAAACTGAATAATTAATATACCTTGAAGATGGATATTGTTTTTATCTTGCCTTCATGTCTCACTTTATTTTGCAGAGAGGTAGTAGTGTTGGAGATGCTGGTGGTGCTGCTGACAGAGTGTTGAACCAACTCCTAACAGAAATGGATGGCATGTCAGCAAAGAAAACTGTTTTCATTATTGGGGCCACCAATCGGCCAGACATTATAGATCCTGCGCTTCTGCGTCCAGGCCGTCTAGATCAATTGATTTATATCCCCCTTCCTGATGAAGAATCCCGGTATCAGATTTTCAAGGCTTGTTTAAGAAAATCCCCCCTCTCAAAAGACATTGACCTTAGTGCCCTTGCAAAGTACACTCAAGGCTTTAGTGGTGCTGATATTACTGAGATTTGCCAGCGAGCTTGCAAGTATGCTATAAGGGAGAACATTGAAAAGGTATTGTTCATCAGGCTTCTGTTTTTTTTTTCTCTCCCATAAAAACGTTAATATAGAATCGAACCTTTTTTACTGTGTTACTTGAAAAATTAGCATGGCAGTTTCTTGGTTATTGGATTCAATTTGAGCTTATTTATTTATTCCTCCGTCAGGACATTGAGAGAGAAAGAAGGAGAAGGGAGAATCCTGAAGCAATGGAAGAGGACATTGAAGACGAGGTAGCCGAGATCAAGGCAGCTCATTTCGAGGAATCCATGAAGTATGCACGAAGGAGTGTGAGTGATGCCGATATTCGCAAGTACCAGGCATTCGCTCAAACATTGCAGCAGTCTAGAGGATTTGGATCTGAGTTTAGGTTTCCAGATAGTACCACTGGTGGCGGTGGTGGCGGTGCCACAACTGACCCATTTGCAACTGCTGCTGGGGGAGCTGATGAGGACGATCTTTACAGTTAGGACTCGTGCGGTTATTTATATATGAATGGCAGTGTCATGTAACCTTGTTATTTTGCGGATTGAAATCCTCATATGGAAGTTTGCCATTGGATAATTATTGTCATTTGGCCGTGCGAGGCATTGGGTCATTGACCCTCTTTCAAAAGAGTTGAACAGAATTGCTTTTCAACTTGTTATAAATTACAAGTCTGACAGCGTCTGAAATTGTATGGTGCCCATTTCGCTAAAGAACATTCAAGTTTATTGAAAGGAAACTCGAGTTAATCGTATGGTTGTTTATCATTGTTTTCATTAGATGACTTGTATGGATTCTTTTTGAGGGGGTAGTACTCTGTTTTTTTGGTTACAGGGTAGTACTCTGTTGTCTTCGAGTGGATCGTCTTTAAGCAAGAAATGACATTGGGCCATTTCTTAAATGACGATTGTTTTTGGAGATGTGGAGTTTGGTGGCCTAGCTCTAACACATCCTTTTCTGCTTAGAGAATAAAATGAAATAAATGAAGACAATTTAGTCAAATATCATTGAAAATGATTAACCTAAATGATATTTTTTAAAATGGGGTACAAAGGAGAGTGGCTATGATAGACTCTTTCATGTTAACTGTCTCTTTACTAAATTTGTGGTAAGATTGTCTTATAAATTAAGTAGAGATACAAATTTGTTTGTTGTTATTTGTTTTTTGTTAAAAAGCTAGGCGTCCAAAATGAATGCATGATTAAAGAAAAGTGGGGTGGGGAGTGGGGAAAAGAGACATGGTTAGAGATTGAGATGGTAGGTTGGGGTCCTTAAAAGAGTCCCTACTTGAATAAGTCTCATTCATATGGACCGAGTAACGTCCCTCCAATCATGAGACCTCTGCAACATAGGTAGCACTCCTCTTAACATCTCCTTCTTGTGATTATTTACATAAATACTCTGTTCTCCTTTTATAATATACACCACCCCCCAAAGCAAAAGACATCTTCACTTTCAACATGAGGCCTTTCATGTATACATACATACATCATGCCTTGTCTCGCGATTTGTAAAAGCAACCACGCATAAACCTGCTCTCCAAATGAAGGTTCTCTTAACTTCAACCCCCCCAGAATTAAATCCAAGTTTATGTTTTTCTTCCCACAAATTGGGCCATTGGGGCTTGACCAAGTCTATTATTACTTGCTGTTGTACGATTTTCCACTCACCCTCTTTGTTGAATTCTTCAAGTTTACTTGCTGCTTTTAATGAAACATTTAAATTTTGAGGTCAAAGCCCCCACCTTTAAAAGTGCAAACTTACAAAAGGGATGGGAATGGGACCCCCAACGTTAACTGGGGCTTTCTGTGGTCACGTGTTTCCTCAACAATACAACTCTTCCCTCACATTGGACTCTCCCAAAATTGACTAATCATATGCCATTTTCAAGCTCAGATATGCGCTTTCCTTCGTGCGTTATTACTTCTCATGCAATTTCTTAAATTGGGTTTTACCTTTCCTTCCTTCTCTTTCCACTTTAATTTGATGTCAACATATATACTATTGGCATGAAGTTATGATCCCTAATTATTGATGAATGCCACATGAAAATAAACAAGAATAAATTAAAAGGCAATCTTCAAGATTCAAATACTTTCTTATAGTTTATCAATAAGGTTATCATATCAAAAATAAGATTTAAACCCGTTATATTATCAATTATGGGATAAATTCTTACTAATTAAATCAACATTTATTGGCAATGGTCACATTTCTTCTTACCCTACCTATCTTATACTTAGGGTCATAATTGTGTGTTTTAATTTTTTCCTTATAAATTATAAAATATTATAATTCATAATTCACAACATTCACAGGGCAGAATCCATTATATAAATATATTAATCATCAATTATAATGTTCGAATTCCCGTCCTAATATTTAGAAATATATATATATATATATATATGAACTTCTTGAGTTGATTCCTCATCATTAGTCTCATCACCTACAACAAATAACAAACCAATGACACAAGTTATTATTAGGTTTACTTATGATCCAATCATATATATACACAAAATAAATAAATAATATTAATAAAAAAATTAAGGGCATGCCCATTTTTACAGATTTGATGTGAAATAAATCTCTGCCCAATAGTTAAGAAGGTAAAGAGATCTAAAGACCTCTTCCACGCGTCATCTAAGCTACAATGTACATGCCAATTGATGCATATAGAACATGAACTTCTTATCACCATATGCTACGCTATTTACCCTTGTTTGCTAAAATGGAATGGTGGGAGAGGTGGGAAAAAGGAGATTTTAATGAGTTTGATTTTAAAAAAAAATTAATAAGTCAGGTCACGAAATTTTAAAATAGAATCTCTTTACTTAAACAAATAGTTGAAGGTTTAAATACTGGCCTTTATGTATGTAGCGACTTAGTTGGGACAGATTTAGCCGTTGCATCTCGAAAGAGACTAGCCTCTTGCTTAATCTCTACTATATTGACAGAGATTACTCCTTTGTCCCTTACAAAAAAAATAATTAAAAATTTTTAACCCGCTTTTCTATATTTTTAAATTCAAACATCAAATTTTTTTCAATTCTCTCCTCCCTGCCCTCCAACCTAACAGACAGAGGATAAGGTAGCATCTGATTATATATATAGATGAAGAAGCTATATGATACCCTGAAGCCTTATGGGCCGCTCAGTGGTCGCCACGCTCATGCCAACAAAGGAGCATCGCTATGCAACGGCGAAGAATGTAGAATTTGGTTCTCTGCTTCTTCACCATACGACTGCACTTCTGCCAGAATGACTCCCCATTCGGGTCGCAATTCTGCTGCTCATTACTTTGCCCCGACCCGCTTTCCTTCGTTGCCATGAATCTATCGTCCAATAAATATGATTTTACCGCTTACGTTTGCTTCCACTAGGTGTTCATGTGTGTGTGTGTATATATATATCAAGATATGTATAGTCTCTAAATAAGACCTGTCCGGGTTTGAAAGCTTAGGGATCATGGGTTTTCTAGATCAAGGAGGACACTTACTATTGCAACCACCACTTGTCACAATCACAACTTTGCAATAAAAATAGAATGGCCCAATTATGTTGCCATTAACTTCACTTTCCTGGGGACAAAAAGTACTGCAATTTTGTTTTTGCTCTCCACTAAATACATGGTTTTCAATTCAAGATGCGGATGTATTGGAAAGAAAAAAGAGAACAGGGTTTCAGAATCAATGCAGAATACATAATAAAACATCGATGTAGGTAACCTTCAACATCAAGAGGCGAATAAAGTTGTATATATTACATTGTTGGGAAGGGAGAGGGAATATGCAAGGGGTTAAGAGCTAGAGTTTGAATGAGTACTAACGCTTTTGCCTTGTTGGAAGGACACAGAAGGTGGCCCATGGCCTACATATTTGCTTGATACTTTCAAAAAATACCATAGTGAATTGAAATGATGGGTATATAGCAAGCGGCAAGAGTGTAATTATAGGGGCCTTGGGAGCTCCCTGAGAATTGTTCTGATGCTCTTAGAACCTAGTGAGTTTTAAGCATAATATTGCTTTTATCTTGTCTCCTTGTTCTTCTTGCTCGTGGCAGCAACCGTGACATGAGATTTCTTTCATACAATATATTTTTGATCCAATGTCCTCTTCATTGGTCACACTTTGTCTGATTTTAACATGCCTACCACAGTTCATCTTTTGGCCTCCTTCGTCGTTTTCTCTCCAATGGAGGTTTTGTCGACAGCATACGAGATACGACGAACATATTCAAGCTATTCATTTTCTTAAGTAATTGTCAGTTGCAGGGAGGTTTTGGTTTGGTTTCATGACGTGAACGTTGTCCCAACTTTCTATTGAAGGGTCTTCTTCTATGTGTAATCTGTTTTTTTTTTTGTTTAATTCTGTGATCATTTTCATCATTTGCAATGATTTATAAGTATCTCACTTAAGCATGTCTCTGACAAGAACTAATCATCGACATCATTATGAAAAGATCGATGAGTGCTACATCCAAAAATATTGGAGAATTGTTGTACAGATCCACGACATGTATAGGTGCTTGCCTGTGCCTTTCTGTTTTCAAACAGAATCACAATAATCCACCTAATTAATGTACATGAATGGCTTGTATATATATAAATCACGTATGAAATAATGGTAAGTCTATTATTATTATATTTTATTGTTTAAAATAAAAATAATATTTTGTTTCGTGTGCGAAATCAGCTCGGGATTTGGTGCTTTGAACCGCAGGTGTCATGCAAAATGATGAGTAATGGGGGTAGCCCAAGATTCGGATGATACTGAAAACATGAGGTTCACGCACTTAGCACATGAAGGGCCCATCATCAAGAACAAATGATATCGATGACGGATCTGTAACTGCATACGATTCAAATCGAGATTGTTCATATAAATTTTGCTCCTATTTTCTCACAGACTGGATCTCTGATCAGCAAAACACACAATTCAAACTGGATTCTCATCTCGTTGAAAATGCAACGCGAATGAATAAAGCATGCGATTCTCAATCCTTCTGCTTCTGTCATTTCCATTTCATTATGAATATTGAGTGCGATCTTTGGGAAATAAATTTGGGGTAGTAGTAGTTGTTGTTTGATTTGAAAGCAAGGATGGTATGTTTCAAGATTACGGGTGGAGAGATAGAACCAGAGATCGACATGGTGTTGTCAAAAACCATATTGGATCTAAAATTAGAGATTGAGAAGGAATTGGGCGTGGAAGTGGAGAGACAGAGGCTGTGGTACAACATGAGAGAATTGAGGAACCATGAAGTGATTCAAAGGTACAAGTTCAGGGAATGTGAGACACTGAATCTGAGGTTGAGGCCAATGGGAGAAAGAAGGAAAGTGCACGTTCTGGTGAAGCAAGAAGGTGCCAATGGATACGTGAGGGTGAAGGAAACAGAGAATGTGTCTCATCTACGTAAAAAAGTTGAGAAGTATTGGGGCATTCCTCCAAGTCTTTTCACACTTCGTCGTCTTGACAAGCACATGGAGGATGATTTGCCTCTTCTTGCCTATTATATCACTGAGGATGCTGAGGTTGAACTCTGTGTTAACATTGAACCTCGTTAACTTGACTATGATGAACTTGGCAATCTGCGATACGTTACAACTTACAGAATGATGTTTGATTATAACTCTCAGAACTAAATCATGTATGCTGATTTGTTGTAATTGATTCGTGTTAATATATACATGTATATTGTTTGTTAAATTGGTAAGCAGCAAACAAAGATTATTAGATCATTTAATTTTTGATTTAACGCTTTGTGAGAGGCCGAGAGCTATTTATTTATGATTTTGGGTCTTGCAAAGTTGAAGCCGGACCATGCGCAAGAGAGCTGAGGGGGCAAAAGACCTTGCAACCCAGCATCCATCTTCTGCAATATAATTCGGATCTTCCATAATTATCAGATATTTTAAGAATGTCATTTCAATATTAACATGTATATATGCTATTCAAAGCTTCTTTTTCCGACTGCCAAGCCTCTAGGTTCTTTTAAGTAATGAACCCTGGCGTTGCGTCAGATTTGCCTACAAAAGCTTGATTGTTACTGCTCTCAAACTTAGCCAGGTGGGGGGAAAACAGCCATGGAAGATTAACAGCACAACCTTGTTGTTTACTGATCTACACAAGCAATTCTGCATATGCATCAAGTCCATGGCTCCCAAGGCACTGCTTCAACTTGTACAATGCTCGGCTCTCTAACTGTCGAACCCTTTCCTTAGATAAACCAAACGTGTTCCCAATCTCTGATAACGACTTCTGTTCGCCATCCTCGATACCAAATCTTAGCCGGATTATCCTCCTTTCTTTTGGGCTCAAGATGCTCAAGAGGTTTCGCACATGCCGCCTCATCATCTGTTTTCCAACACTCACATCTGGGACCTCAATTGCCGTGTCTGCAGTAACCTCCTGCAGTAACAAGAATGTGCTCAATCATTTATGCTTGAAACACGTATTACATTATGTATTCTTAACCACAAGACACATTGTAAAAGTGATTACTAATACGTATTCAACAACATCAGGAGACTATATTCACAGAATGTCACGTCAAAGCAATATGATAATAAGGATCAAGAAATGCTGATATAACATTGCACAAGCAACTAAATATACAAGATCTATAGAAAAAGTAAAGGATAAAGTGGTTAGGCTATGTAATGTCACAAAAATATTTGATTCAATAGGTAATAGATAACTCCAGACTCAGGGGCAAAAGGGCTACAGAAGGAGACATGCTCGAGATGGACATCATTAGCATGTAAAGACTCAATTTTTGTTCATACATTTATCAACACAGGCAAAGCACTTGATACAGGAACTCCCCCAAATTACAACAGAAAGCTAAACACACTTCATATGTTCTTCACACTCTAAATAATGACTTGGGGCTAGCCCTTTCATGTCAAAAGTTGAGAAACTATATCATATAAATGGAAATCGAATTAACTGGAAATCAATACCTGGAAAGTGGTATCTTGGTCTGCCCACACTGTTTGTTGCATCGAAATTGGAATTCTTGCAACATATAGCAACTTTTCTAACTTGTCTACTGTAATTCCTACCCTTCTTGCTAGTTCTTCTTTGGTGGGATGTAGATTTCCTTCTCGAATGTACAATTTCTTTGTCTCTGATACCTTGCCCAAAAGGGTATATACATTCTCCTGTGGATAATGCACCGGTTCCTTGTTACCAAGAAATAGAATTCACGTTTGCTTTATAAAAAGCAAAGATATTATAGAACATTCACTGCTGAAGCAGTGCAATGCGACTCCATTATTGTTCTATCAACAGATCAACAAAATCATAAATTCTGACACTTGAAAGAGGATATTTTTGCCCCGAGGGAGAGAGGCTTTCCACAAAAAACCAAAAACATCATTACATGAATATAACTAGTTAAAACAACAGAGAATAAGTAGATTGTGGTGTACCGGCAGACGAATTGTCCTGGAATGTTGAAATATGGCCTTCCTAATTGTTTGCCTTATCCACCAGTAGGCATAAGTACCAAAACGACAGCCTGCTTGAGGTTTAAACTTCTCAACACTCTTCATAAGCCCCATACTTCCCTCCTATGAGAGCACCAGAAATAAAATGTGAAGTTTTAGTGGGTAGTTAATGTTTTATCATCAAACATCTTTTTTCCTGATTGATGGTCCAACACCAGAAAAATAATAATCCGAAGTGTTTTTCCATGTTCAGAAACAATACAGGTTATATGTGTGGCAAATTTAGTCTTGATAATAACTGCGCAATCTGACAGTAAATAAAAAGCGAAACAAATGTAAGATAGTCCTAGCTGCGGCAATGTAAGGGCTTCAATTTCTCAAAAGCTACCTGCAGTAAGTCCTGAAAACTGAGACCACGCCCCTGATAATGTTTAGCAATGTGAACTACCATTCTTAAATTTGCATAAATCAGCTTCTCTCGGCTGCTATTAGCAGAATAAAGCTGTAACTGCAGGGCTTGACAGGTGAGGCCCACACCATCAGCCCACTCAGCCAAAGTTGGTTCCCGCCCAAATTGTGATTGAAGTCTTCTCTTTACTCCTTCCAATCTCAATAAATCCTGTTACACAGTCCATGACAAAGCAATTGAGGATCCATAATCCACCATTCCGTACATGTGCATGATTAGGAAATTAAGAGAGAAACCTGTAGCTGAAGAATCAATTGAGATTCTTCTTCAAGAGTCAAAAGTTGCTTTGTTTCAGGACCCCATAGGAACAAGCGCAGGGGATCATTTTGATCAAACCCTTCATTTATCTTCTTTTCTACATGTAACCTTCCTTTTACTTCCGCCTTTTTAGAAAGGTAGCTTTCATCATCGAAGACTTTTGCCTTTGATTTTTTTCTCTTCTTTAATTGTCTCTCTAGAAGCCGTGTTGACCTCACAGTTTTATTCTTTCCAACTGAAATGTCATCAAAACTTGTGGAGGCCAAACTGAACGAAAGTTTCAGGCATCAGTCTCCTAATAAATTAACCTATAAATACGAAATATAAATTAAGAATGTAAGACGAGAAGAGCTAACCCTAGAGGAGGTAAAACATCATCACCAGCTTTGATTGATTTCAAGTCTGTTGCTATCGAGGGAGCTGGTTTTGAGGCAGACAATGCTTGCTTAGCAAGAGCAACTGCATCATACTCTTCAACTTCTGCAGGATTCTCTGTGTCAATGGTAACAGACTGCAGAGTTGAAGATGTTTCAATTTCCTCTGCTGGTAAGGAATTCAACCTGCAGTAGATTGAAATCAGCAATTACAAGCCAAAGAAAATGACAGGAAAATACAATTGATATAATCTTACAAGTTCCTTAAACATGGCCAAATTTGCAATTGCTTCTTAAAGTCATGCACTAGCTGATCAGCATTGCCATGATTATTGTCTTCACGAACTAAGGCCATATCCATATGCCTTGTATTTAATGTTGCCTTCAATAAAAACAAACGGAAAAAATTAATTAAATGTAAATTATGTGATGAAAAAGAGAAAGCCTGTACATTGAACCTAAGTAACCAATAGTGGCATTTCAAGAAAAAGGATCAGGTCACCAAATCATATATGAAACACTATCACAAAACTGTAAGCTGGTGTCAATTTGATTTCTTAAGATGGCCTGTCAACAAGATCTAGGTTTGAAAATGCAAGAAGTATGAGGGATCTCATTATATGCATTTAACGAAGCTTGAGTTTGATGCAGTGGCTATATGAATTAGACATTAACCTGGGATGTCTTTTCTTCCTTATGCATGCGCAGTGTAGGTCTGCACTCATCACGTTGCTCTTGTAGAAGAACCGATGCGGGAAAATGCTGAGCTGCAAAACTAGCAGACCTAGAGGTAACTGCGGGAGTGGCTTGTTCATGAAATGTGAAAACTGTAGATAAATGAGCACAAGCATGTCAACGTTTTGAACTCTCTCGAGGGGGAAAGAGAAAAGAGAAGAAAAAAAAAATCATACAGAAGAATTAAATTGAAGACTATATGAATATAAGGAGTTAAAAAATCAGAAAAGCTGCAAATCACAAGTGGATAACATTGGGCAGGTTGAGAAGATTTGCAACATAAATGGAGATAGACAAAAGAAAGGAAGAACTGCATGTGCAACAGCTGCAAATGAAGGAATATAGAAAGTTCATTAAATTGGACTGCTTTGTACTACAAGAGCAAATCAGTTCAGGGCGAATGAATGGAAGCAATAGGGTGAAAATGAGCAAAGCACCAGGCCATGCAAAATAGCTTGAATGCTTGATACATAACTTATTTTCCATCCAACCATTTTTTTATCTCTTCAAAGCACCTTCCAATTTAACTATCCTCAGATGCGAATATGACACTCAATTTCCTGTGATACTAGCGCCCAAACATCACGTATGAACGTGGTAAGTTGAAAAGCAAACCTAAATATCGTACAAACCCAACTACCTCATTTCGATTACCAGAACTTCAGTCATATTATATGATAATACCGATGGACACAAACCCCTCGATCATTAGTCGGCGCTTCCTTTGCTTTCTTCATGAAGAAGAAAAGGTACAGACTTTAATGTCCAAGTTTAAAAGCAGGCACCGTCAAATAATCCAACTAAATATCTCCATTTTTTGGGAGTTTCACAGCAAAGGAAACGAAACTCAAGAAACCCACCCCAATCCCACCTTCTTTAAATTACAATAGAAAGGATAATGGAATGCAGGACGTAGATAATGGAAGTTTTGTGGTAATTCTAACAAGTGTACCTAAAGAAGAAGATGAAGACGACGAGGGAGGACCGCTCCAGTGATTAGCTCTTGATGGAAACGGGGATGAACTAAACAAATTCTTTGCGGCTTCCATAGAGGATTTGTTATTAACAAACTATCACATTAAACAACTACAATTCAGCAAATATTGCGGAGGTGGGTACTTTTACTTTAATCAGCTCCTTGGGTTCCATAAGAACAGAGATGAAGCATCCATGGCGGATAATATAGATAACGCTCGAGCAAGGGACTATGAGGTGTATTCCAGACCTCAAAATATCCTTTAAATCCCAGAAACGGATGAGGTTCTCATTCGGGCTAATATTGTTGGGTCACCCACTAACTTCAAGTTCATTTCCCAAGTGAGGGCTGTTCCTCGCCTTATGGCCCAATTGTTTGCGAATCAATCAGTTTCAACTAGCCTGGTTTATTGGTGGAGGCCCAGTTTTCCCACCAAAACAGTGAACAGTATAGTAAAGCGCATCTAACTGTACATAATTTCAACAAAATTGTACCCAAAAAAAAAAATTCAACAAACATTTAATTAATTAACCATTTTACGAGGTTACCCTTACCCTCTGGGCATGTGTTTTTTCTTTCTCTCTTTTTTTCTCTCCAAAGAAGTAGAATTAGTTTATGAGTTAAAGTGTAGTTTTATCTCCTAAATATCCAACCAGTGGTATTAAATCCCAAAAAAATGCAATGCCCCCTCAACTTTGAAAAACAGCGCAATGGTCTCTACAATTAGTAGATAGACTGAAGTTATGATTTTATAATCGAGTCAAATAAATTTTACCATAAAGTATAAGTCACTTTAAGTAATTCATCAGAACTAAAAAAAAATAATAATTAACTTATTAAATTTATCTTAGATTAATTTTCTCTCTCAACTCTACTCCTTAGATGAAGTTTTAGGAAAAGACGAAATAATAACTGGATTGATAAAATTAATAAATAAATATTAACTACTCTCTAATTAATTTATATATATAAATCATAAAAATTTTATGAACATGAGGTATATTATACTCTCTATGGTTCATTTTGTAGACTCAATGAGATTTAAATATTTTTTTATATATGTCTATATTTAATAAATATAACTAGGGGAGTAAAAATTAGTAGGAGTATGATATTAGTAATACGGGTGAATTAGTTAACAACACTATAAAATGGACGGGAGAGACCAAATCATAGAGGAGAGAAGTATGTTGGGGGTCATATGTGATAGAAAGGCGAGTGATGATGTGAACAGTGGTTGGAATGAATGCTTTCAGAATCGTCACGGTTTACAAGAATGGTCAATGCATGTGTCAGTTCGTCAGTTGACTCCCAGAATTTGAGCCGGCCCCCCCTCACATCATCCACCTCCGAATATAATGGTCACCCGTAAATCATACTATTTGCCAAAAATTACTCATTTTTATCCCCGTAAAATCGATTGATTATCCACCTCCAATCTGATTAACCATTCTTCTCAGTTCTTATCCAACAAGTCTTCTGTTTAGTTTTCTTAAAGTTCATTTTAAACTTTCTCAGAGATTTCATATACACAAATGTAGGAAAATTATTCGAAAGCTGAGTAAAGATAACATCGTTCAAGACAAAGCTTGAGTTAATAAAACAATGGGATTAATTGTATATCATAAATGACTACTTTTACTATTACTCGTACAACGGGAATAAGCTTCAAGAAATTTAGTGTTAGTTGAGGTGCAAGTCCTTCTTTTTTGTGTAAATATATATATTATTGGAAATAATTATATTTAAATTATTATCATATACTAAATATATTTAAATTTTGATTCGTGCTAAATCACCTTTATTGTTTTTTGAAACTATTACGTGTACGACATTACGGCGGGACAACCTAAGGTGTTACAGGCGTGATGGATAGTGATCGCACAGCGGAGGCCCACTGGACCCACAAGCACATCACACATAACACGCCATAATCTTACAAAAAGGGAAGCGACCCTCACATCCATGCTACTATATAAATGGGCTTAACCTCCTTGTGGGGTCAATCGAATCTATCACCACCAACTCTCTCTCTTCCCCGCAGAAACCCTCACATTGCCGTTCTCTCCACTTCAAAACCCTAACACCCCGCATATGAGCTCCGAGGTGGTCCTCCATAGATTCTCCCAATCGGACCCTAAACCTAACACGGGGCCACCCACCACAACGGATTCCGACTCCAATGTGCAACTCTCCCACCCTCCAAAATCCACGGCCCTATCTTCCTCTCGTTCCACCAAAGACCGTCACACCAAGGTCAACGGTCGTGGCCGCCGTGTCCGCATGCCGCCTCTATGCGCCGCCCGAATATTCCAACTGACCCGAGAACTTGGCCACCGTTCCGACGGCGAGACGATAGAGTGGCTGCTACGCCAGGCCGAGCCATCTATAATTGCCGCCACTGGCTCCGGAACGGTTCCCGCAGAACCCGTATCCACAAGCAATGCTGCGATATCGTCCTCGGCAGCCTCTGTTCCTTGTCGAGTCCACCCTGTTTCCGCGGTTAGCATTGGGCAGGGGATGTTTGCAATGGCTTTGCCACCGCCGCAGCAGCCGAGCTGTAGATTGGACTTGTGTCAGCCAATCGGGATGGACTACGCTGCGGCGGCGGCGGCCAATGGGTACAGGAATATGCCGTTCACGGCTTTGTTGTTACAGCCCTCAACGGAGGAGACGGAGGAGACGCAGCAAGATGAGACTCTGAGAGCCTAATAGCCTCTCGCAGAATTGAAGCGTTAAAGCTTGGACCGTTGCTAGCTTAGTGAATGTGTTTCTGAACCGTGAATGTGTTTAGTCTTTCTTTCTTTTGGATCCGGTGGATGTGTTTAGTTGAATGTGTTCTTCGTTATTTTGTTTTTCTCCATTCTAGAAAGGAAGAACAGGGTGATAAAGATGTATATGATTACAAACGGTGTCAAGGATCCTTTATATATTATATTGCATATATATTTGGAGTTTGGACTCTGGGTACTTCATGTACAATTCGTTGATTCTCTTTAATTCGATGCCGGCAAATTCCTTCAGTGCGTCATTAAATGAAGCATTCACCCTATTTAATTTAATCTTAATGCATAAAACTGGCCTTCTTTCAGAAGGCAGGGAATCCAAAATTCACTTGGGATGTGAATATTTAAGCATTACCAGATTTATGGTTACAGAGAAAAATCTATCGAAATGTTATAGTAATAAATTGGCCAGTAGAGATTTGAGAATAGTCCGTCAGTCTCAGTCCTGAACCAAGGAAATATGAATAAATTCAGGCGCGCTCTCTTGGCTAGGCCAGATTCTAATGCTTACTCCCAAAGTTCCACCACCTTTTCTTCCTCCTTGACTCGCTCGAAGGCATATCTGAATCATCTCAACATAATGCGATCACAACTATTATCAGAACTTAATATAAAATAAATAATACTCCAAATACCTAAAAACAAATCGATTAAAAAAATGCCAGTTTTTCGAACTGCAGGAAGCAATTAAAAATTTATGGCCAAAAACCAGGGGGAAGTGTGATCACTAGCTACAATCAATTTCAATTTCCAACCAAATACGACTTTGACGAGTTTATCTTAAACTGTCTCGATATCCATGCCTATTCAAACGTGGGATGGAAAGTTCTTATAGTACCTCCTTGAGGATAGATGGAATTGTAATGCACTTCTGCCCAAAAGCTCAGGAAAATAACTGCAGCCAACACACACATGTTGGAAGGTGAAGATATTAGCTAAGTTGTTCCCAAATACTAAACGAATATACCTACACACACAAAAAATGCACGTACGGCCGAGACAATAACACTGGCAGTTGTTTGATAAAAAAAAATCAATAGTTCAGATATAATTTCATCCATCAATTTCCACGATTCCTCTGGCTTGAACACGACGAAAATAAATATACAAAAAATTTTAGGTTATATAATCATTCAGAACAGATAGCATTTTTTGAGAAGGCGCCACTGCATTATCTTACAAGTCCTGGTCAGGTTTGGAAAATTTTCCAGTTAACCAGTCAATAACTGTGACCTTTAACATAATTGACCCAAAAAGATAAAACTAAATTTAGTAATACAAGAAGGAAAAAATCCAAGCAGAAGTAAAAATCTCAGGCACCGGCCTCTCTTACTTTGCCTAAGCAGAATCCTTTGGTCAAATCTCACCGTGAATAAAACTTACCTCTTTTTGGCTTCTCAAAATGAGGAAGTATCTCTATGCAACAGGTATCCTTGAAAGAAGTAATCAAGAATATTTGCACACCGTACTGTAGGAAACAGGAGATCAAATTCAAAATTAGTAAAAATGATAAGGCATATCTGATTAGTTGACTGAGCAGAGAAACAGAGAAATGATTGAAGAGACTCTTAAGTACGACTGTTGATGGAAAAAAAACGGTGTTTAAGCGCAAAACGAACAGCCCAACTTGAAAAACCACAGCTTGGGGAAATTAAAGTGTCACGCCACATATTCGTATGTATCTGTTAAGTTTGTTAAACAGATTGATTTTGTCTCACAGTCAACGACAGAAGAGGGAAACAAGTTCTGAAGTTCCGAAGCTCATACCGAATCTGCAACCGCTTGAAGAGTGACATGATCACCCCATTCACCACTCCTATTTTCATTGACAAGAAAAGCGAAAAAAGGGTGATTAATTAATCTCTAAAACAACCATCAAGAACATATTTGGACATATAGACGAGAAAGGCTGTTGGATTATTACTTAGACATCTTCTCCAAATATTCACCGTATTCCATGGGAACATATCCCTCATAAATCTCCGGATGAGACTTAAGCTGGCAAAAAACACCATCAGAACCAACAACAATAAACAAGAATAAAAGAACAAAAGCAGAGGATATCACATTCCATCAAGCATAATAAAGTCAATCCACTAGACAACCAACCTGGTTTACTGCTTGTTGTCTCACAAACTTGTGGTACTCAGGTGTGTCATACAATTGATCCGATAATGCATGAAACTGGGGGGAAAACAAATGATTATCATTATTTGATGTATACAAACAAAAACTAATGAAATGTGCTGTCTGACAGCTAACAGAAACAAACCTGACAATTACCATCACCTGGTACCTTGCGCTCTACAAAGTCATATAACCGCAACCTGTTTAAAGTTAAGCAAGAACAAACACTAGGCATAAATAATTCTTTCAACGAATTTATGTATTTATGAACTAGCGAAGAAGAAAGAAAAACACAACAAAGTCCATCAGTGGCATAAGTTTCATACCACACAAACAAGTGAATCACAAAAAAAGACAATTGCTCACTTTCACAGGAGAAAAGTAATGCATGTATCATGAACGCAGGCATATTGAATTTTCTTAAAGAAAGATAAATATTTATTAAAGAATACCTATCCAGAAGCCTTTGATGATCTGAAGTTGCTTCATCTATTGAAGGAATATCTCCATTAATTCTTGGAACATGCTACACGGCAATAAGAAGCAATTTTAGCACAGAGAGTCTAGTACATGAGTTATACAACTGATTAAAATAAATAAGCGTGCTAAAACCAGATCACTAATGAGGGACTATAGCTTGCTCTGAACTTTCTACCAAAAGAAAGGGTGTTGGGGGGGGGGGGGGATTCTGAAACTGAGTAGCTTAAGTTATGAATAATGCCCACGCACCATAAATAAATAAATAAAAACAAAATAAAACAAAACAAAAGGAAAAACCAGGAAAAGTTATTCAAGCAAAAAAGTTGCTTCACTCATCACTGTGTGTGAAGAATTATGAACTGTGTGACTACCACTACTGTCAATTAAAACTTACATGACTTCAACATCATTTTATGTAACAAGATGAATAAGCAATCCGGGGGAAAGAGGTGAAGAAACTAGCCCTAGAAATTGATGTACAGAAAACAAAGATAATGATAGATCAATTGTTGAATGACCATGAAATGAAAATCTGTAGAAAGGTGACGAGTTTATTTAAAAGATTGCTTCACTAACTGGATGATGTATACAGATATATCTATAGAAGCAGAAGACGCTAAGCATACAGGAATTGTAGTCATTTGACACAATCTCCTTCCCACTTCATCTTTAAGTGGGTCAGTCAGCTCCAATGAGTATTCTCCCCCTTCGCAAGGACTAGAACATGAACTATAATGTTCTACATCATCAATTCCTTCCTGGACGTAATCATGGTCTGCATAGACAGAATTTTTAGTCAAATTAGCCAACTTCTGGCAGACAAATAAAATAAATCTCTTGTATAAACAAGCAAACAGTAGCTTTACTGATACCTTCTGAGCCATGGTTCATCGTTGAAGAGTTATGCCACCCATATGCCAGCTCAGGAGCATGATAATGCTCCTCACTTGCCTGTGAATATTTAGAACTTTCAGCTATGTCTAGCTGTGAAAATTCTTCTTGAAGGGTCCGTGCAATCATCTCATCATTCTCTATATGATTACTCTCATCATTATAATGGCCATGGTAGTAGTTTCCATCATATATGTTACCAGTATCATGTTGAATTATGTCACCATAGTATCCTGGATTGTAACTAGGGTCGCCATCAAGAAGACGAAGACCCCACTGAATAATATCTGAATTTTCATATAAAACCATCCCTAAAAGTTAATTTTTGCACCCAAAAAAATCTGAAGCCTTCTTCTAGGCAATGTTGGAACTGTTCTTCACCAGCAACAATGCACCTGACCAAAAGAGCTATGCATTAAGAGATTGGAGACTCAGTTGCAAGTAAGACAATGAAACAGAAACTTGTCCCTTCAGCAAAATTTATTCAATATGTAAATTTTCTGCCAAGTATTCCCTAGTGTTTCAGTTACAAACAGAAAATCTACATGCTGTACCATGACTGGAGAGGAGGCTGCTTTTCAGACAAGGAAATGATGGGTATTCACTACTTATTGCTGAATATGAAACAAAGAAATAACCCAGTGGATATACCCTCGTCCACTCTTTATTTTATTTCAATAAAAAGTGGACGCCCAGTTTAAGTCCAGCTCTAACTCCATTTTACTCTATCGTTTAATATCGCTAAAAGTTGGCATGAGTTTAATTTGAGTGGCAGTAAGTTTCTCCTTAATCACTTTGTAGATATCAGCCGAAAGATTTTAGATGTTACAAATTTGAACTCATGAAGGGGACTTTCGCTAGTCTAATCGAAGCACCACTACTTTGGCTTGTTATATAAACTGGGAGGAAGCTTCTGCTACTAACATCTAGACCCACTGTCTCTAAGATATAAAGAGAGCTACATAAAGGTAACATATGCTGCTGATTCTTTGATTATTCCCTTGCCCCTTAACTGAGTCCACAGATGAGTATATCGCGCAAGTGTGCTAAAACGTGAAAATTCGCTGCAACATAATTGAAATCCAGAGGATCCAGACAATAACTGTTTCAAGCTCCTAATTCAACCAAGAGAAGAGATCATTCCAATCAATACGTTGATAGCATCGCTTACACCGATCGGATGAACCCAAAATATGCTCGAAAAGAAAAGGTTCGAATTCAAATAACAAATGATCCAATACAATTCAGATAAAGGACGATTTAAAAGAAAAAATCCACAAAATTGCCGGCGAAAAACAAATAAAATAAGCAAAACATACAAATAAGAGCCCTCCGACCTTGGATTCTGCGTCAAGTGAATTCAGAAAAATCATCAAGGGTGTGTCCAGAAAAAGGGAATAGGCAGACAAGTCAGAGGGATTTAACAAACCACTGTTGAGTTTGGAGGAAGTGAGAACGCAACAGATGACGATAGTAGTGCCTTGAATTTATGTGCGGCAGGAAATGGAATTAAAAGGCGGCCTTCACGCGCTTATATACAGTTTGCCACGGCGCTAAAGCTCGAACTCTCGCATTGTTTTAATAACTTAAATTTGAAGCACTGATTAAGCGGCATTTCCTCGGACGGCTTTCTTTAATCTTCATTATCCGAATCATTTAATCTCCCGTAATATAAATTAATTGGGGCTGGAACTCCGGATCGTTAATGATCGTTGATCAAAGGGAAGATCGGATTTGTCTTGTGAGAAAAGGGGCGGTTGGATCTGAGAGAAAGGGAAAACAGACGGTCAAGATCGGTTACTGAAGGAGGAAGGTAAGGGACATCAGGGATTGGTGGAGTATGACAACAAAACAACGGCTGGCTATTTAATTTTTATCAAAAAGACTAATATGGCCTTTTTCAATTCTCATTTCCTTTGTTCCTTGTGGCTGAAAGACTTTTCCATCCGAGGCGGCATGAAGCAGCGAGGCGTGGTCGGCTTAACCTTGGATTAAACATTTATGATTTAAATTTGAAAAATAAGAACTTTCTCTATCATAACTTGCCGCCTAAGTCATTTCCACGTGTACTGCACTAAGACTCTTCACCCTCTGATCATTTTTGTATCCATTTTTTTTTTGTATTTTCAATTTTGTCGTATTTCTTTCTGTGGTCCGCCTCCATGTTGATGTCACACCAACCATGGTACACTAAATTCTTGATCAATCGCCAAGTTATTTTGTTTTTTAGTCATGTTTATATCTCTGCTTAAATTAACAATTTTATTGTACTTCCGCTCGAATACACACACACACACATGATGATAGTGAATTTGAAAAAAGAAGAAGAAGAAGAAGAAGCAATCGGGTCATTACTCATTACCTTAGATTTCATGATTCTAGCATGAAATCCGGATAATCTATCACGCCATAAATAAATAATGAATATTGGACCATCCGTACATGATACACGATGATATCCTGTTAATTACTGGTGAGGTTCTCAAAACGGGTTTGTGGGATTGGATCCACGAGTGGGCACCTGAATGGAATCTGATATCTGGAGTCAAGCCAGTAATATTACGTCCTTATTCTTCACTATCTGTCCCTATCATTTTACTGTTCCTATGCATGCTACTATTTACTCTCTTTCCAACTCTCTCACTCATGAGCTTCTAACAATACCCGCTGATTCACATTTATCATCCTAAGAAATAATGCACTCCGTATAACAATTCCTACACAATAATTAATTCAATTTTCCAAGTCTCTCAAGTTAGGCAAATGAATATTTCAAAATTTTCCCTCAATTTTAAAACTTGAAAAAAAAAATTCGGAGTTTTGTTTTTTTTACTTATTTTTCTAAAAATAAGTATTCTTACTTCCTAGATTAGCTGAATCCTCCCGAGGTATGACCGTATTGGTAATACTAATTCATGCCATACTGCTTCAGAAACTAAGGTCTTAACAGTACTGGCTCAAATCTAGACGTGTTTTCTTTACTACATGAAATTTGAAAAATAGTCCATATCGTTTATGATCTAATAGTAATATAGGTATAGATTTCATATTTTATATTAATGATCAGATTCAAAACCAGCCAATTACAAAATTAGAAGGTTTTATTTCCAGTTGGCGGGGAAGTACTACTCAATATGAAAACAATTCTGTATCATCCTTTTCTTTTCTAGCCTGAAAAATTCTGTATCATCATTGGTTTATCTAAAATTTATCTCTTCTGAAACGGATCTTTGCAAAACTTATTGGGAACTGCAGAAGAAAGGGATTGAAAATTACAGAACTAAACAAAGATTAATTCACAATTCCAACTAAACTATTTCACACACATTTAAGGGGGTGAGGGGGGTGTAGGAGGCTAACCCATAATCCGGGTCAGTGTTGACCCATTTCAAATCGACTTCATCTTTTTAACCCAACTTTCCCCCTGCTCAACCAAATGTCACCAGCATATCTGATTTGGAAATCCTTAAATTATTCCTCTTTCTACTTAAATAGCATTCCTTTACATTTCCTCAAAAAGCTAGACAAGGTAAAATCAAAAGACTAATAATCAATAGAACATAGGATGACAGCTTTAATATATATATATATATATATAAGCTATGAACACTGCTTCTCACCTCAAATTTTGTGTGAAGTGATGTAGTTAGGAAATATACATGTATTCTTTATTGTGTATCTGTAGAGCAATGACTAATGATTCCTGTTGTGAAGAAGCAGCAGCTGCTTTGCCTTCAACTAACACATTTGATCGAACAAATGCTACAATAATCAACTAGCTCTCTGATGTTTTGGTCTCCATATCCTAAAAAACCAATTAGTTTCTCCAGGTTTCAGGTCCATATTCCTTCTCTTGTTCTTTAATTTGGTTTCTTGCGCGGATGCGAAATTCTTCAGGGGTAGCTCTGGACTTGCACTCAATGAAGATTGTGCAATCTGATTCACCATATCCAATACCTCACTCATCTTAGGGCGATTCTTTGGGTTTTTTACTAAACATCGGTTAGCTACAATAGCGAGTCTTTGAGCTGACTTAAAAAAGTGCTTCCTTTCAAGCCTTGGATCCAATATTAGTTGAAATTTCTTCCCATCTGATAAGTATGGCCTCACCCATTCCAAGAGCTTCTGCTCACCCTTTGGACGATTTCGATCAAAAGGGCGCCGGCCAGTGATGAGTTCATAAAGGAAGACACCATAGCTCCATACATCACTCTTGGATGTCAGACGGCCAGTTTGAACATATTCAGGAGCCGCATATCCCATTGTTCCCACAACCTGATGAACATAACCAGCATATGAACACAAAAAGCATATTTTGTCATTGGAAGCCACCTACAATTAGTGCGTGCTGCTGGATTGAGTGCTTTATTAAGGCATAAGAAAAACAATGGTTTTTTTACCACATGTAAGACTTGATCTGATCAATATCCAAAGGCAACAAGAAAGGGTTTAAGATTTCCTGTATCAAGTTGTGATTCACATAATGACATATCAGATATGAAAACTCAGCCCCTAATACCTCTAGATTCAGGTCCCCTGTAAAGAACTTGTCTCTGCTTTTTCAATTCATCAGTCCCTAAGATCAAATGCAAATCTATCTCTCTATATGTGACTAGTGACGTTTTTGTTTTTTTGACAGAAAAGATTGGGTGAGTTGAAATGGTGAATAGATATTGTAGATCAGTACAAGGGCCCATACCGCTGTTGAGACATGAGTTAATCCTTCAGGTGGTCCCAATCTAGCTAACCCAAAGTCTGATAGCTTTGCATTCCAATGCTCATCCAGGAGGATGTTTGAAGATTTGAAGTCTCTGAAGATTATCTATGTATCACACATCCAGACATAATAAGCACAGTAAACTGTCACAAAATATTTCAATAGCGAATGAGGGCGAGTTTATAAAATTCCAATTTAGCTCCTGCCAGCTCCATTTCCCTTTCAGGTTCAACAATCTAAAAGGGACTCAAGCCAATTTGTAGACAATGCTCAATTAAATTGATTAGGCAAGTTAGTGTTTGTATATACCTGAAAATCCATTTCCTCGTGCAGGTATGTTAAGCCACGAGCTGCGTCTTCAGCTATTTTCAGTCTTCTACTCCATGAGAGAGGATTCTCTGAACGGGTTGATAAATGGTGTTCCACACTTCTGTTGGGCATATATTCATAAATCAGAAGCCGCTGGATTCCTCTTTCATCATCATCCGCACAGTAACCCACTAGTTTTACCAGATTGGGATGCTCAACAATGCCCAGAACATTAACTTCTGTCACCCATTCCTTATGGCCCTGCAAACACCAAATCAAAAAAGGATTTATGCGTTGTACTGTAAAAACAAAAATTGCATAGATGAACAATGACCACAAAATAACTCTAGGCTTTATTTGGTACGCTGAAATAATTTTTGAATGAATGGAAATAGAAAAAGGAAAAGGAATAAGCATCAAATGGAATGGAGTTTTCGGACCCAAAAGTATGCATAGTAAGAAAAAGTAAATGTAATATGGTTGTAAACTTCATTTGGTGTGTGTGTGTGTGTGTGTGTTTGAATAATGGAATGGAATTTATTGATTCCCTTTTCATGACCAAGTTCCATCCTATCATAATGTAGCAATAAGATTATCACGTTGACTTGACAGCAAAAGTTCTGAGCATCAAGTAAAGCTTACCATCTATAACACTAAAAATTACCCACAATAAGTGTTCTAGCTTCTGGTAGGCTATATTTGAACAAACTTATTCTAAGACTAAGATAGTCTTTTATTCTTTGTTAAGAGCGCCTCTGTCATCTTAGGTCTAGTTTGACGAGAAATACTTTTACCCTTGCTTTGCGCTTTCTTTTGTAATTTTAGTTTATTTCATTTATCTTCACGTTCTGTTTGTTCATCCGGAGTTGTCTTGTGCCTACAGTATTCTTCCGCCACAAGTAAAGGAATATTAATAAAATCCAGAGGTTCCGTCCTTTTTCTAGAAAAAATTATCAGTTAGAACAAATTAACCATGGGCGTCTGTTTAACACTGCCTTATATTTTACTAAGATATCGTGTGATATTGTTAAAGCAACTAACTTTATATACATTCTAAAGTACAAAACCTAAGACAAAGAATCCCTACCTGCACACCTCTTTTACCAAGTTGTTTAACTGCAACTTCAAGTTTTCTGTTAGGATCCTCTCCACTCTTGATGAATCCCTTGTATACACATCCAAACCCTCCCTCTCCAAGCAAAACAGAGCGACTGAAATTCTTTGTGGCTGATTTTAGTTCGGGAACAGTGAAAACTTTCAGGTTGCTGGGTCTTTGAGACAAACTGGGTAACGCAGTCCTCCTAAGGGGCTCTGCACTGTTTTCTGACTGATCCTTGGAATTCAATTCAGAAACAGATCTTCTCACATCATCCTCGGCATTTGTGGAACTGTTGGAACGACCCGAGGCTGACTTCACGCTCATCGGTGGTTCTTCCTTCTTCTCTCCGTAGTGGAATGGAAAACACTTCATTGCAACGGCTTGATCTGCATTTTCAGAAACGAGACGAAAAATTGAAGATAAAACTATGAAAAAGCAACACCTCATCTGCAGTGAAGTTCATGGATAACGACGACGGCTCATGACTGCTTCGATATTTCAAAATTTAGCAACAGAAAAAGACTCTAATTATGCATATATGGATAGCACTGCATCAACTAAACAATCGCACATGGAGTATGGCGTCCCTTAGCGGCGTATCTGCGCCTCCCATCGATTATAATTTCAGATAGCCGACTCAGAAAGGTTGTCATAAAATGAAATCTAGTGTTTTTCAACAGAGGCGAAAACAACGACAACAAAATTTAATACCTTATTTGGTAAAATAAGATCAAGAACTGGCATGTGTTTCCAAATTTCCCCTAATATAAATCTAAAAGCAGAGATGCCCAAAAACGTCCACACATATTTTGGATAATATGTGTTTGGGGGGGGGGGCATTTACACTTACAGTTTCCTTCAACTAAAAAGGGAGGCGATAAGAAGAAATTCTGAGTAGGCTCACCTCCAGTAAGTGATAGATAATCTGATCGCGAAAACCTTCAGAATCTAAGCTCAACGAATTCCCCTTCCTCTAGGAATCTGATAGGACCCTCTTAACGCATTGAGCCTCAGACAGAACTTGCTGCGTAAAAACAGGGAAGAAAGACTCTTGGGTCCGTAGAGAAGTTTCCACACGGCAGCTGCGGGTCAGTTTACCGAACAAAGATTGAAAACAAAAAACTCAGTTAAGAACCTTTATGTTGAAAATATTATTAAAACCGAGAGGAAGTGTGAACGGGGATTTGGATTTTGAGACCGATCAAGCACCCAGGGAAACAGACGCGATTAGGTTTGATTCGTTGAACACATGGCAATATTTACTGATCTCCGAGTAATGAAAGCGCAAATTTTTGTTTCGGGGGTGATTTTCACCTCGATTAACTCGTCTCGTTGTGCAAATCATAAATCAGTCGGTGCCTTTTGTTTGGGCTGCAGAACCTTCCCACACTTTACCCCCAGTTGACCGAGCTCCTCCTACTAGTCCCAGTCAAGGCCCTTGACTGAGCATCGTGGACTTCTAGCCGATATCATCGTTCATAATTGGGGTTGGGGCCCTTCAAATGACTACTTTACACGGGAGGGAATTGATCAGGCCAGGTTCATCATAATCTTGCAATTATCTTGTAAATGTTGAAATTACGTCCATAAATCCATTTGGTGTTATGTAAATATTTTTCCGTTTTTGTAGAAAAAAATAAATATTCTTCCATTTTTAATATAAAATATATGGTTAGTATCTAATATCTTAATTTTATTTCTCTTATGCGTCAAGTGTTATAATCTTATTTATAGTATAATTTTACCCATAATCTTTTTAATTTGGTATAATTCTTAGTACTTGAGAAATGAGATTATATATTAAATTAAAAAATTATGGATAAAATTATATTACAAATAAAATTAGTATATTTGACATATAAAAAATAAAATTAAAATATTAAGTGTTATATAATCATAAAATATAATTTATAGCATAATTTTATATTATAAATTAAATTTTATATCGAGGGTTGAATAAATATTTTCTTTAAGTTGTTTCACATTTCATCTTTAACACACTGAATATATTAAAGAAGTATTTGTTAGTTTAACATAGACTACACATACCTAATTACCTATAACTATACAAGTTTTATTATAAGAAAATGAGTTGCATTGTTCATTAAAGTTTTGGTTTATCTTGATAAACCAGTTTGCCATATATTCAATTGATAATGACATAAGATGAAAAACTTAAATAGGCTACCCTATTTCAGTCGTTGCGACGTGGTTAACCGTCCAGTTTATAATTTAAGGCCAAGGTTTGCTTTAGTATTGTCATTTTCTGTTCTTCTTGTTGTGCCCACGTCATGTTACATTGTTTGAGCTGGCACCCTTTTGCATCTTTTTGTGGACCTTTTGTAGATTTTTTATTTTTAGAGAAAATTGACTACCCTATTTAACATCTCCCCACAAGGAATCTCGCACACACGCTTCTGTCCCATCTATAATGTGAATAGAACTCACAGCCTCCATTTTCTGTTAATAAAAAGACAGTTTATATAAAGTCGCGAAAAGTTAAAAAAAAAAAAATTACACACACGTATATAGATATTGGTTTTTTAGACAACCTCCATTTTTTAAGTAGGGATGTCATTTAAGCTTCAAGCTCTTGGTTTTTTTAGATCTTTATTGATTTAATAATAATATGCTTGATTTTTGTCCAAAAAAAGTATTTTCTTATATTAAAATTTAATTATATAAGACCATGGGAAAAACTTCAAATTGTTAATGCTATGATTTGAAGCTATGCATCATGCATGTTTTCTTATACTATGGTCTCTTTCTGAATTTATTCCTCCAAATTGACACGATTGAGATGCCCTCGAATCGATAATCACATAACAGCTCACGAAATTACACGTACTCTATGAATTATAGACATTTATGAGCTAATTTCTTCAAATTGTCAGTCGCTAGCGTCACTTGCGTCTTTGGCTCTTTTTGAACGCTTGTTCTCTACGTTTTTTTTTTTTGTTTAAATGGCAAAGCCTTCGGGGCTGGTTTTAATATCCACTTCAGCAGACATGACCATCGCACTCGGCGTTCTTTCGTGTCACGGGGGATGAGTCTAGTGCTTCCATATATTCACAATAACAATAACGATATTAATATTATCTAAAAAAATTTATTATATTCTTAGATCATGTGAGTTTATCCTTTTTAAAAAATATACTCAACACAATATATTCACAATAACGATGGCGTGAAGAAGATACTTGGTTCATTGTTAACAGATCGCAATTTCCTGATGCCAGGTTTAGTCTCACGCCAAAATATAGCTTCCTTGACATGAAATAAAAGTCAGAGAATAATACAAAAGGAAAACAGGAGATTTGGGAACCACGTGCGATCTAATTACTAGTTACTAGGATAGTGAAAGGAACAGCAATACGTGAATAGGATGTTTGAAGCATACACCCCAACGTCGCGATGGCCGTTAACATTAGCCGTTTTCACATCAAAGCCTCTTCATGTAGTAAAGTAACCAATTACTGCAATTTCTACCAATCCTATATAATCTCCTCTCTTATCTTTAAAAATCTAATGTACTTCATAAAATTCAAAAGATTAATTCTAAAAATATTATACTTCCATCAAATTTCTTCTCTAATCATATTAAATATTCCGATCACATTCTATGATGTATATTATTTTTTTACATGGATAAATTAAATAAAAATATTAAAGGAGATAGGACGTATAATAAAGTGAGATTCGAGAACTCGATAAAATGAATACAAATAATATCCTTTTCTAAAATTATTCATATATGTGGCATGTTTGCCTATAATTTAAAGGTAGAAGTTAGGAGTTTTAGCTAAGCTTAATTTGGGAATGCTATAGTATTTTTTTAGATCAATGGATACCTTTTTACTCGGTGAGATGGAGAAAATGAGGATAGATGTACAAAATTTAAACGGACCAATTGGATGGTAAATCAATTATATGGAAAGTAATTTCGGGAAAGAGAATATATATTGTTATTGATGAAATACTCCCTTCCTGTTTGTTAATAAGATATCTGGAAGAGAAATTATATAGTCTTTTTTAATAAAATACCACGTTTATTATATTATTTATTGCAATTGTCCGTTTAATGTGAAAAAAAGGAAAATTTTAAATATTATGTTCAGTGTGAGTCAAAGTTTCTTTTCACTCTTAGATGAACCTAACAAGTTTGTAAAAATATTATAGATTGTTTATTAATAAATTTTTTATAATAAAATTTAAATTTATAATCTTATAAATTATAAATTAATTATTTAATAACCAAATAATTTTTTTTAGTTATTGCGGCAACTAGAAGAAGGATCAGTAAAGTAGGGTATCATGCCTGTATCTAAAAATCATCATGAGACAATCATTTTCAGGAAGAAGGAAAAGATAAAACTCATAATGATCGTGAACAGAAAAACAGCGTGAAGTGCCCCCTTAATTAAATTACGCCCCGAAGTCGGGTGGTAGTTTGTTGCATTACAGTCGTGCAGTTGAACGCCGTTAGACAACGTTAAAAGCGACGACCACCAAATCCACTTGTCCATTTTCAGCGGACTTGAAAAGCACATTTTATTACGACCTCTGTCATAAAACCTTTTGGATTCCGTCGAATAAAAAAAGTTCACCCTCCATTTCCCTCTATCTTTCCGTTTCGTGTCACTCTTTCGCGGTTCGAGGCTTTTCAGGTTCGAACATTCGCTCAAATTTCTCTGACACCCTTTTCCTCCTCCTCATTATCTCACTCTCGCCCTTCCTCTCTCGCGTTCTTGCCCTCTCACTCTCCTCAAGGTTCGATCTCTTTGTCTCGTTTGCGTTTGATCTTAATAATCTCAGTTTTGCTATGCTTATTCTCGTTCTGGGTAGTTTGAGTTGGCTTGCTTTGATGACTGAGGTTGGACTCTCTCTGCTTCGTTTTGCCCGTGTTTATAACTTGCCACCCGGTTTTTACTCTGTCTGGGTGCTGAGAAACTGAGGAGAAAATGAAAATTGTAAATATTCTGCTCCTTTCGCTGCTTACTGTGCATGTGCTTAGATACCCGCAGGACCGCTTGTTACTTACTTGGCTACTCGCTATCAGTTTGTTTTTCCTTGTCGGCTGTCTTCCTAAGGAATTGTTCTTGGAATTGGGTTCCTCGAGGCAAAGTATACGATATTCGAAGTTTATATTGTACTGATCCAAACCTTTGTCATTATATTTTTTGACAATTTTTTGGAAATGCCTAAAAGGTTTAACTTATGTTATTATGTTCTTGCAATGCTGTTTAAAATTGGAAGTTGTTAGGTGCAGGCTTTGGGCCCCTTCAACCAACTAGTCAAAAGGTTGATGAGGAAGAAACCGACTGCTTGAAACATATCTGTGGTGGTGTGTGATATACCAATGAAAAAGAACAGATAAGTTATTCATAAGAGCTTATCGACAAATATAGCTAAGGCAACTTGTAAAAGGAAATTAAAGTCAGAAATGTTATTAAGCTTTACAGTAAATCTGACAAGGTCCGTAACTATTGGTAATGGGCTCCCCTGTAATGCACACTTTTAACTCTTAACTAGATTTGGTTTTCTTATGCACTCTGATTAAATCTTTGGACGTAGATATGCATGCGATTTACTTTTATAGAAACAGTGGGAGTGTTCTATATTTGCCATGTCCAAACCAAGTCGAAGCCTTACAGTTGTAGATATGTATGAATATTTTACTAGCGAAAAAGATGTTGCATGCATAATAATGTACATATATAAACGCCTTCCATTTATTAACGCGTCTTTCTTCTGACTGGGGGAAAAAGAGTAAATTGGTGCACAATGAAATTCTAGGATGCGCAAGAGAACGTGAGATGGATCCAGAAGAATACTTGCAGAAGTGTTCCAATATGAAATGCCAAAGGGTAAGGATTTGGTCATTATTGTAAATGTCTTTACTATTCAAGGATGTAGAATTTCTACATTATATCTTAGGCACAAATGTTTGACATTCTTCCCCAAATTGCAACATTGGCGAACTATCTATCTGCGTTATGCCATATTCTGTCTACTGTTGAAAATCAAGAGATCATGTGAACTAACAATCGTAGTTATTATAATTCAATCCATGCTCGGAAAACTCTTGACATCCTGGCATCTAGAGTTCATTTATACAGAATGCTGAGGTTTTGAGCTTCGCAGTGTTATGTTTTTATGTAGGCTTATGAAGGCAAATGATTGTGATTGTTGCTTAATTGTATTGGAAGTTTATTCAATTTATTAGAAAATAACACTCAATCATAAATGTCTGTGGCACATACTGATTGTATGTCATTTATCTTTTGGGATTTTTTTTTCTTTTTTAAAACTATTATGCTTGAATTTGTGCGTACACATGAGCCTCATTTCTTGAGGAATCTGCTATTTCCTCTCTCATAAGTTATAACAATATTTTGATATATGTAAACGTTCATGATTTATTATATCTGTTGTATACTTTGCTAGGTTCAAGTAGATGGATCACTTGTTCCTGCCATTCAAGACGAATCAATGGAAGTTGAACATTTGCTTGCTGAACCTAGGAATGATCATGTTTCAGTGGATGGCATTTTGTATTTTCATGAGGAGAATGCGGGCCAATGCTGTGCTGTTGAAAATCTTTCCCGTGGATTTGAATTTGGTCTTAGAACAAGCATAGGTAAATGTAAAATGGGTCAAGTGGTCTGTAAATCTATTTTATTTAAATGTTTAGAAGTGAACCTTTGTTTAATGTACTTACCAGCTGGCAATTTTTTTTTGGCTACCAGCTCACCTGTTGTTGTTTAAACTTGGAACAACTACAAAAGTATAATGAGGAATTGAAAGGATCAAATTGGCAAGAGAAATCGCAAACTAAGTGATGATAAATGAGACTGCTCACAAACTTGAATCAAATGTTGCATCTCTAAAGATATGAATGCATTTTTTATTGTGATATTTTGATTAGATAATTTATAACAAAGGTTGCTGATGGTCTATTGATGCTGCCTTATTTTCTCAGAATATTGGGAACTGCTAGTTTCAAATTTTGGTTTAGTTTTACTGATTGCTTACTACTGTACTTGTATTTCTCAGGTGGATCAGATTCTCACACAACTTTGAATGGAAAAGATGATTTGAAACTTGAGGTATCTGTCTTTAGTTACAGCTATTAGTGGAGTGAGATCAAAGCTATGAGCTCTCTCTCTCTCTGCATATATCATTTATTTTAATTTTTTATTGCTAAGAAGTAATAGACAAGATATTTTTTAGGTACTTGATGGGTTGCTGGATGACGTTGAAATTGATGGTCTTAATGCGACAGATGGGTTTTCATGCGAAGATTATCTTTTGGGTAGATAATTAACTTTCGCCAAGTTGATTTCTGCTGTGATGCTTTGATGAAAAGAAGAAAATAAACTATGTATGTTTCCTGACTCCTCTATGTTTTCTGATTTTAATACTACAAATCTGTTTACAACTACAGATTTTGAATTTGCTGACAAAGCTGTGGGTCCTTGGGGAGAATCACTATTGCAAAGTTCAAGCTCTGAGAGTCATTCTCCAGGATTAAGTGGAAGCAGCAATGGTATTGGCGGGGTATCTGAATCATTGAAAGTGGCCATCGAACAATCTGAATACAAAAATGATTTTCTAGATAATATAGTAACTCACGACTTACATGGTGCCTTCGGGAACAATTCCTGTCAAACATCAATTGAAGATGGCATTTGCAATTCACTTGATGTGCAGCATCTAAATGAGTTGGATAATGATCCCCCTTTAGCAGATACTGTATTGTCTTGCAAGAAGGAAAAGGGTTCTGCAGATGAATGCCAAACTGCTGCAGTTAGAGAGACGAGATGCCGTAAGCCTACTCTGAGGTATATCGAAGAATTTTCAAATTTAAGGTCAAAAGAAAAGGCTTTGAATTCTGCAACCAAAAATAAACCCTCGAGTTTGGCATCACATCACAAACTTCGTCATATAAGGTTTAGAGCATTGAGACACATTCCAGACAAGAATTCTGATGGTCAAACAAGTGATATGGCACTTCCTGAGTTGCAGGGGCACAAGCGATTCCTGAAAAATGAGGTATTGATTTGGACCTGTGTTCTAGGACGCAAACTTGCTTCGTTGTACTATCTGCTTGCCTTTGCACCTTGAGTCTAAGTAGATTACTGCATTTAGATTTTCATTCATGATTCGTAAACTGTGATATTCATGGCCAGTCCTTTTCTGCATCTCTTAAGTATAAGTGTCACCATTCTATATCTTGAGAAGATACCTGTATATTGATGTTATTGCCTAATATCCGAGGCTAATGGCCTGCAAATCTAAATTATTGGCCCCTTTTTGATGAGGTCAATTTCTTTCTTAGGAACTTGAATATGATGAAGAGTCTAATGCATCTGAGTCCGAGGATGAATGCTCGACCCCAAAAAGACAGAGAAAAAAAGATCGGAGGAAGCATCAAAGAATGTGGACTTTATCTGAAGTGATCAAGTTGGTTGACGGCATTTCTGAATATGGAATTGGTCGATGGACTGATATAAAACGTGTTCTGTTTTCTTCCTCCAGTTACCGTACACCGATTGATCTTAGGGTATTTTTTTGCAAAGCTTCACTCATTGAGTTGTCACCCTTTCTTCCAAACTTTATTAGAACCTACTTGTGATTTCTGCAGGACAAGTGGCGGAATCTTTTAAGAGCCAGTTCAGCGCAGAAATTTAACAGCAAAGAGGTTAACCATCTATTTATTGATTTTCCATGCGTTTTTTTATGGGATAACATCATGCATATTTGAACTTAGTTCATTTGAGGAAGTATTTACCTGAACTCAGTTGCGTGCAAGATTGTATTTATTGACAGTCATATGGTATTGCAGACTGAACAAAAGAATCAGCACACCTTGCGTTCCTTACCGAGTGCTGTTCTTCGCCGTGTCCATGAACTGGCTAAAATTCACCCATACCCGAGGGAGCGTTATTCGAAGGAATCATCTGCTGGCCAAGTTGGCTCCTCAATTCTTGCAACTCGGACAAAAGGTGGTCCTAGCAAAAGAAATGTTCGTAGGAAGAAATGTATTTGAATATCAGTAATCTCTTTTGTGAATAGACGAAGTGTATCCAAGCTCTCGAGTACTCTGTTCTGGGAGAAACAAAACCAAGTCATGGCCGATCTGGAGGAACTAGGAACCATCCATGGTCTCATCATGGATGAATTGTGGGTAGTAGATATCGAACACTTAACGTGCTGTAGATTGTAGTTAAAGATGTCAGACACAACTATGTGATTTGAAGGAAGCCTCAGTCATTGAGGTTTTGTTTTAATAGAAATCGAGCATGACAAGATTACAAACATTTGCTGGTATACATCTTGACGCGTAAATATAATTTTGGAAGTGTATTAAAAATGTTAAATTTTACTGTGATAGGAATCACCAAAATGGGAGGAAAATTTCGGTGATTCTCACGATGGAAAGATCAAGGGCATGTTTGGATTAGTTTTTGGAGAATAGATTCTGGGAAGAATAAATTTTAGAGAATAGATTTTAAAAAGAATAGATTTTAAAAATGGAGATGTTTGAATGATTAGTAGCGGAATTATTTTTTTTATATTGGTAAATTATCAAAAAGGATAAGATTTGATTAAAAGTAAGAGAGATAAAAGAGGGTAGAGAAGAAAAAGGAAAGATAGTGTAGAGAGGAGAGAGGAGAGAGGAGAGAGGAGAGAAGAGAGAAGAGAAAGGAGAGAAGGTGGAGAAGAGAGAGTAGAGAGGATAGAGGAGAGAGGATGTAAAAAAAAAATAGGGATAAAATAGTAATTGGATAATCTATAAGTTTTTTTAATATTTCAAAAGTTAGTTTCAGTAGTTTATTCAAAACTATAGTTTTATCCAAAATCACTTATAGACAAATATGACTGTTTGTTTAAAATTTTTTAAACTAAAGTTTTACTAAAAAAAAAGTTTTTCAAACCATAGTCCCAAACATACGTTAAGGCGAAGTGGCAAACATTAGTGTATCGATTTACGTTTGTAAGAAGATTAAGGAAGAAGTATATTACATAACAACAACTTGAAGATATTTTACAGAGAGGAAACAATCAATCAAATGGGCGAGAGCCCTCAAATCTACACATTACACAGCGCAAACCAGGAGGAGCTTTGTTACATAGCTGCAACTTTGTGTCGTGCCAAACGTGCTATTTATGTAGGACATAAATCTACATATTCTTACAAAACAAGTTCTTATGCTTGTCATGAGTCCTAGATTTCCTAACCTCAGAACAAACCTCAGGCCTCTTCATTTACAGCAGACTCAGATCACATGCCACCTCTACTATCAAACATGGCCATTATTATGTTGGAACTTGGAAGTGCCAGCCCTATTGTGGAAGCTCTCTCGAGCCATTGCAGTAGTGCTTTTAGGGTAGTTGATATTGGTGCTCTGTTTTTCAGTGCCTTCTATTACTTTTCCCCTTCCAGCGTGAAGTCGCTGCTCTTTGCCGTATATACCACCCAGCCTCAACGTACTTGAGTCTACTAAGCAGGAGTTCACAATTATGACTGCAAGTAACAGAACGAGCTTCATTTTGAAGTTTAGCTGCTCTGCTTTCTACACATGCAAACGAATCTGAATATATAATATATGTGGAGAATTGGCTCTTTTTATTCAACCAGAGAAAGTGGGTTTTCATGCAAGTTCACTAGGATTAATTATTTCACGCTGGGGCAATCAGGATGAAGACAAATCTTGGCCCAAGATAAGGACGGAGAGGGATATCAGCATGTTGATAAGTGGATCATATAAAGAATTAATAATGCTTGAAGGGGTCAAATCATATAGTGGGAGTCTGCTAGCAGCATCTTCTACAGCACGCGTTTCTAATCTCACTGGTTTATTTTTTAAAGGGAGCGCTTCTATCTGATTAGTGCACGTCAGTTCAAGGAATACAGTCCATAAATTTATCAAGGATTAATGTTTTTTTTTTGGTTATAAAAATTTTTGGAAAAGGGTTGGGTTCATCCACTATCTAAGGGTATGGCGAAGTCTCCCTTTCTTTTAGGCGATACCAATATCGGGCAGGGCGAGCCGTTTATTATCCTCAGGCGTAAACCTAGGCATCTAAGAGTTATGATGCCTCCCCAACCGCCGCGACTAGAATCATAATAAAGTGATACTCCTCAAGAATCGAATACGCTCTAAATGGTTGTATATTTCATCCTTTCGCCTGTTGAATCTACGTATTATGGGTTATCAAGGATTAATCTCTCTCTGTTTTTTTTTTTTTGATACAAAGGATTAATCTGTGTTAGTAAGCTAACTGTTAGTTCCAGTAATATAATGAAATAAACTATCCCCACTATCGGCCCCGCCATCGGAGTCCAAAATCCAAATAGGCCTCACAAAATACTGAGCCCATATCGGCCTGCTATTCTTGTACATATATGGGCTTTTATTGGCGGCTAATTGAATCTAGCACTATTACTATTTTAATGTGAAAATAATTAAAATAAAAAAATACAAAATAATACAAGGACACCTTGTAATACCTTTAGTGCCAACGTTGATTTAAATTCTTCAATGCACAAAAAATAACATAATATGATGTTTTTGAAATATATCAATTTGATATTATGAAAATAATTGAAATTAAAAATAAATATTTTAATATATTTATACATTAGAGGCACTATTTTGTTTTGAAAAAAAAAATTACCCTTAACCTAGTCTTTCCCATAGGAAGAAAGATACGCACCCACTATATACTCTTTTTGGGATTTGATCCCATAAACTCTTATTTAAGAGGGGTGTAAGTCGCCACTTGAGTCAAAAGACTCTTAATAAAAATATATTAGTTTCTCTAATTCTAAATATAATATTTTATAGTGCAAAATAATATTTAGGAATAGAGAGAGCATCATCCAACTAGACATCAAAAATATTTTAGAAACCAAACTAAACGAGTTTGTCCACACATGCAACCGTTTCCAACGAAAATGTACATCCAAAAGTACATACAGGCATATGTTTAACATGACAGAGTATCCCAAGTTTGGAAGAGAAAGCGAAAGCTGGCGAAGAAGTCATGGAGAGACATTAATGGAGGGATATGGTGGTGGGGAAGTCACTGAGCAGAAGAAGTGAAGAACAAGCACGAAAAGAAAGAGAAATGATTATGGGAGTGGCATGCTAGCTCACAATAACACAGATTTGCGCGTGGAAGCAGATGACTCATCCCCCTATAACTAACACACGAGTCAAATCAAATAATAACAAAAATGGCTGGGGGCCTTCCAACCTTGAACTGTCACCAACCATCTCTCTTAGCCTTTGCCACTCATTCTTGGACACTCAAACTCATGCATGTGCTCTCTCACTCGTTTTCTGCACATTTTATTAACTCACTGCTTCCTTGCTCCTCTCTTCAAACTGTTCACTCTTTACTTTACTGCGTCTGATTTGATTCAACCAACCAAGCACAGCGCATGAGTACACTTTTGCCTTACAGAGGGAATGAATCAGTGAGCTGGCTCTCAATCATTTCTGCTCCATCTTAGTGAGCATCATCAGAATATTAGACCACCACAAAAGGGAACCTCAAAGTTCAAACCCTATCCTTCACCTTTTTCATTTCAATTCCTCAACTTTTTTGGAGTTCTGCTTCCAATCATATGGGAAATACTGCTAAAATATCTTATATACAGTCCCACATGATATCTGAAGTAATTATGACGATCAATATTCTAGTTATAGCTAAAAATCTTTTAACAGACCAGAAATTTACAGTCAAAATCAAAAGGATGGCACATTTATTGAGGGTCAAAAGTTTCAGCTGCTAAGAAGAACTATTGACTTTTTTCTCTTCTCTGCAGCCAAAGATACTTTATTTTTTCTTCCATCCCTTTTGCTTTGCATAGCCAATTTCCTGCATACCTGAAGATCATATTCTAGATAAGTCGTAAAGCATATCTCAAATCCACCCGCACCATGTTTCTGCTACAAGATTGAATAAGAAATACTAATGTAAGGTAGTGCACCATTAGTTTAGTCCACCTTATAAAAATGCTGCAGCCGACATCCGCTAATTTATTAATGAATTGCTTAATTGATTCATCATCATCATCATCATCATCCCCCTTCATTATCCAGAGTGTGATCAATCCCACTACCATTTCACCCACTTTCTGCCACTAAATCAATTGATCTCACTCACGTTCATTAACGTTTGACAGTACAACATGTTGAAAGATTACAACTCACAAAAGCTAATTAAAAAGCTCTTATCAGATTGAATTAGAGTTTGTAATATTTATCCTGATGTATTAGGGAATAAGTGGGTTCGCACTACACCCAATAAACTATCCCATTCCCATCCCTCTTTAATATCCTTATCTTCTTCCTCAACAACAATTCGCGGGACCTAAACTTTTTGAACTTCCAAATATCAGTGAGCAAGTACTAGTACCAACCTTGTTCAAGAATTAGAGAAAGACAGAGAGTTCTTACTTAGGAGATATAGTATTAATATGTCCATACTATATGCATATGAAATCATTGCAGTGCATGTTCGTACAGTTTCGTATCAAGATAAATGACTAACGAAAGAGGGCCCCGCAACTATCTGTACTAACAAGTAACAAGCACTAACACACAAAGAAATATCATTCTAGATCCTCTCATTTGTATTAGCATAAATTATTTATCACGCCTACCAACCATTTAATTCTCCCCACAAGTCCTACTTCCCGTGCCACACAATTATATATACCTTTTCGCTTTCATAGTGGTCACTGCGCTTTTCTCTGTCTCTCTCTCCCCATTTCTCTATCTCTCTCTGTACACACCCAATAACTATGAAGAGAAAGTTTCTGAGAGGGTGGCTTAACAAGTGGAAGAAAATGAAGAGTCGAGTGATACCTTGTTGTGCCTGTGAGTGTTGCAGTAAATGGGCCTTATGGTCGTCGTCGTCCATGCATGAAAGAAGATCGATCCCAAGTGATGTACCAAAGGGTCACCTTGTTGTGTATGTAGGGGAGAATTTCAAGAGATTTGTAATAAAGGTCACATTACTCAACCATCCACTCTTCAAGGCATTGCTGGATGAAGCTCGGGAAGAGTACGATTTTGTTTCTTATTCAAAACTTTGCATCCCTTGCGACGAGCGTCTTTTCCTCAACGTCCTTCGCTGCGCTAGCTCTCCCAAGAACAGAGGAGCGAGTCTTTGTATTTGAGAAATCAGAAGTTGGGATATTAATTATGTCCAGTTTCTTTCTAACAAGTATGCTGATCCGTAATATGTTGTGATATCGTAGATGTAGGCACAAGTGTCATTTAGCTCACCTGTGTAAATCAATTCTATTTGTTGCTCTAATCAGAATAACATATATATAAAAGGGTTTCACATTGATGATCAAAGAAGCCAGTTCTAAAAACGTTCGCATTGGCATATTAATGGCGAAATGTATCATTGGCTTGACGCATTTTGAAGTGCTTAAGATAAGATCGATATGAAAAATATTGCATTTGTCCAAAAATTTTCACCGGTCAAATATGTAATTTAAATTTACTGTTCCGGTGGCAGAGGCCAGGGCAGCAATAGATCTATGAGAGAAGTTTATTGCTTGATTTTACATAAAGTCCAGATCAGCGGTGATTGTCCATTTGTTTGGGAAAGAAAAGAAAAGAAACTCAGAGTACCTTGACTAATTCCTGATCTTGCCAAATCAACAGAACACTCTGTACGGAGAGGAAATGATGAAGTTTCTACAACATGGGAATTGAGAAGTTGAGAATATTACGGTAGATTGTTTTTGAAACAGAGTGTAGCTCTTGTGAACATGTTTTCTATTTACACGGGACCTTGCGTTTATGTGGTCATAACTCTATTTTTACTAGAATTGAAACTGTTAGTTTTATGTTTAATTTGATTTTGCCTTTAATAACATTCAATGTAGATATTGATTGTGATAGATACATCAGTAGACAGACTATTTTGCATCTTGATCAGTTGTCACTAATCCCCTCTAGAACCTTTTAAGATGGCATACAAGCAAGCGATAAACCTGGACTCCTGAATTCTATAAAAGGAATAATAAATAGGAACTCAAGCAGCCATCAAATCAACGATTGTTCCGAGTTAGTAACCTGAAGAAAAGCAATAGATGTCATCTCTGACCACTGAACATTAGCCTTGTGGAATCAAACACATTGCTCAGCAGCATACATGGAATAGCCCTAACTGTTCTCTTTCAGCCAAAACCTTGAGTAACTCCCAACAATGCAAAATAAGTTTGTCTGCAAGGCAAGTGTACGGATGAAGCAGGGCAGTAATCATGCATACCAAATGAAATGTCATTTAGTCTGAACCAGCTCCGCAGTCGATAGAGATTCTTAAACAACGAAAATGCATAACTCACAACACAATGACACACGCAGTTTGATGTGCTTTTCCCCATTCTTGTGCTCCAAATTAAGTCAACAAATGCCATAAAATTGATTGAACCAATTAAATCATTGCATGAATAATATACACATGATGTATTCTCGTTCAGAATATACACAGCTAGTATATTGGCCTCCGTGTAAAGTACATAAACTACAGAGCTGGTGACAAAATTACATACTGGCAATGATGGTCCACAAAGCTGCAAAAGTGAGAAACATTAACAAGTGAAAGATTGCAGCAAACTAAGTATTACAGTTAAAGCCAGCAGAAAAATCGTGACCCAATCACCACCATCTATCATGTATGACCTTCAAGCAAGCCTTCCAACTCTCTCTGCCCAAACCTCCTACCCTCTAGGTTGGCATCCTTACACCTGGCCGCAAAGTAAAACATCAGCCAAGCAACCATGAAGTAGACCTCCATCGTTGACTGGAACATCTTGGCAAAAGATCTTCCACAAACTCGAGCTAAAACCCATCTCACAAATGATCCACAACATATAGCTTCCAAGCATTTAATTTGTATAGCTTGGTTCAACATTGTAGATATCAAATAACACCCTTCCTTCACAATTTCTCTACCACTCCTCCTAGAGTCCGCTATAGAAACCCAGGCATCAACAGAAAATATGAATGCCACAAATGTATCAAGTAGAAACCAAGTGAACAAGAACCCGGAAATCTCCTTTTCAAACCCTCGAATCCACGGAGACATAACTGAGAATGGCATCAATTTCAATCTAACAAAGAGCTTGAAAAAAGAATACTGATCTTCAATTTCACCGAAGTACCAGAGTCCAAGAAGCTGAGTCAAGGCGTCCCTGACGGCCCACCTCATCAGAATGAACCCCGAAAGCCTCTTGAGTCCCAATCTGGAACCATCCCAAATCATACCAGCAATTGAACCAAACCTCCCCAATAGATCGTTAACAACAGAAATGAAAACGACGCCAAAGACCCATGAATATGTAACAAGAAAAACTAAAATCACCCATACGTAAGCCGCGGACAGAAAACTCACAAGAAAAAACAGCGCCGCAGCATCACGACGACCAATTTCAAATCCCTTCATAAAGAACTGCAAATCGACAGCTCTATCTACTTCCTGACCAGTTCCCAATTCAACGTTTTCATTTTCAGCTTCGTTGTCGTTATCGATATCTTTATCGTCTGCAAATGATAAACCTTCTGCTTTGAAGGTGATTCCGGAGCGAACCACTTCCGAAACCCTAATCCCATTATCGATAACAAGATCCGAGAACCCTGATTTCAAGTTAAACGAGCCAAAAACCACAAAACTGCCATTAACGGACGATTTCTTGTTGGACCAGAATAAGGAGCGGCCATCATCATCATCGCTGGAGAAGAAGTCATCATCTAGAGTTCCGACGCGAGTGAGATGGAGAAAAGGGCGACGACGATTGCGGCGAAAGGTCGCAGAAGAAGGATCTTTGGGAGATCGGAAGCGATTGGAGTTGGTGTTGCCGGCGAGGTCAAGGCGAGAGAGGAGGCCTTTGAGGGAGGGATCGCGGTCAATGAAAGAGGCGACATGGGTAGTGCCGTTCTCAACGACGGTACGGAAGGATAAGATGAGAAGAGAAAGGAAAAGGAAGGTGACGATATTGGCAGAGAAAGAAGAGGCAGCTTCTCTGAGTAGTTGGGCAGTGGATCGTAGGTTCCGCAACCGAGGGTGATGGTACATGTCGGTTCTGCGATTTTCTGTTGCCTTCGAATTCGCGTTTGTTGGGTCGAGGCGTTTTTTCGATTCGAGGTAAGAGAAGGATATCTTCACGCGCCGAAGCACACCGTGAGATGGACGGCCGGAGCGGATAACCGATAGTGGCTGGACGGTTCGGAATTAGATTTGTGATTTATTAAACGGGCGGAAAATAACCGAATTGTTCGACGAATTATAGGGTCATCGGGTCGCATCTCCGGAGCTCCCATTTTGTAAGAAATCTTTGTGGGCCAACCTGTCCGAGTAAATTTCAGCACTCTGCTTTCGGTTGCCTCAAAAATAAAAATAAACAAAAAGTAACGAGTACATGTACATGGGAATTAGATTTTTTATGTACTATTTTTGTTGGCCAAAATTTTTTATGTAATATTTAACGATCTATTTTATTGTTATTGTGAATTAATTTTATTCTTATTTGGATGAGAGTATTTTTTATTTAACTTCTTATTTTCTTATTATTAAATCAAACAATTTCATACAACGGAAGACATGTATAAATCGAGGTCACATTACTCCTTTTATTTGGATAGACAAAACTCAAACTTAATCTTTTTTCAAATTCTTGACATTAAATTTTTCAAAGAAAAAAAATTTAAAAATATCGTTTTAAAATTATGAGAGAGCAAGCGTTTGATTTAATTCAGAATCGTATTATTTTATCTTATCACGTTATTAATATATATATATATATATATATATATATATCCCTGTCATGTTTCAATGAATAATAATTTAGTGACAGACGATGGATATTTATTTGGGAACTAGTAGTTCTAATGATATTCTGATGAAGTTGACATACATTTATTTTATTTGATTTGCATGAAATTGAACGTTTGCCATATCATGCGCCCTTGTAATTTTGTATTAAGCCTCTCCTATCATTCCATCGAAAAGGACTACAAATTGTTGCTATAGCTTTAAAAGAAGGAAATGGAATGTACGAACAAAAGAAAGGGAGTTAGGAGATAATGCCCAGGCTTAATAATAGTAAACAATATAATTAATTCTGGCAAAAAAAAAACGGTGTGATATAATTAAAATCATTATATCAACCTAGGATGGGATATAGTTGGTGTCGAGTAATTAATTACACATAACCTGATTTAGAGTTGAAGTGGATGATTTGATAAGATTTTGCTTTTGGAAAGACTCCATCGAACCAATCAAAAAATAAAGAAAAAGAGAGAGTTTAGAACAAGATAATTTTTTTAATTTTAAAAAAGAAAGAAAGATCCTGTTAGATACTGTCAAGTCTGAGAAAGGATGGGCCAAGCATCCAAGTACACGGCTGCCAGCTGGGAGATCCAAATCTGTTGCTGCAAATTATTACAGTTAATATGACATTACATTACAATTCTTCATAAAGCAGGAATTCCCTGTTTCATAATTGACCTTCAAATGCTGCAGATTATGTCATCTCACCTACTCCAAGCGTCTTCCTTGGAGGCTTGGACTCTACTTCATCACCCATTCTCTGCAACTATGTCTATATTCCCTGGCCAAGGCCTCTAAAATCCCAACCCCATGACTACGAACGCAACTATAAATTAAAATACAATAATGGCCTTCTCAGTTGTCAACAATCAGAATATCATCTGAATGAGGAGTAAGGATTACTCAGTTAAAATCAGGCTTCTCTGGGAATTAACACCCAGACCTTTGCATGATGATACTTGCTGCGCAAGCGTAACAACCAGCTCTGATGCATTCTTCTATGGTCTTCTCATGAATCAGTTGTGAAAGGAATCCTCCAACAAATGCATCTCCTACCAACAAAACAACAATGTTATATATTTCCTCGATCCACTTTGAAGCAACACAAAAGTAAGATACATGACAGATAGTTATGCCTTGGCTGGATTGAACAGATATCATGACAACAAATAGTAATTTTTTCTTCATATATGTATATATATATATATGTGTGTGTATAAAATAAAGAGTTTATGCACGTAATTGTACAAGCAATTTATAACTCCTAAGCAATTGGACGGTTACCTGCTCCGTTTGTATCAACAAGTTTCTCTTTAGGCAATGGTATCACAGGGAACTTTTTCGCCTTCCCGTCCTCTGCAACACACACAAGATCTGCTCCTTGTGTGGTAAAAGTGATCCTTTTGTGTGTTCTCGATGCCTTTGGTAACAGGCAAATCTTCAGAGCTATCTCCTCCACATTATCAATCTACTCAATTGGTAGAGACCTAACAAGTCTATATCTAAAGCCCACAAATGCAGAGATCTGCTAGCAATAGCAAGTCAAATTTACCCCCCAGCCATGCACTTTAGAAAATGGCCTTGCCTCAGTCTCGCATCCGAAAACGAAGTCCAAATACCTGAATCCAGAAAGGCCATCCTTTCGATCAATATATAAATTTTATTCCCTTGAACCTGAATGAGAAAGTTCCTTACGGAAAAACGTTATCAAGTGCGTCCTTGAAGAAGTCACAGATAAACGGGGCAGAGAGATTCATCATAAAGACCTGCATACAGAAGCAAAATAGGAAAATATCAGAAACAGCAAGTAAGAAGGCAAGGCCAATTTCATCTTATCATTATTATTTACAGCTGCATGTTCGGCAACTAACTGAATGGAATCTGGGGAGACAATGAGGAAGAAGCCAGCAATGTAGAAATACTTGGCCATCTCAACTAAAAGATAGCATCATAGCAGATATCAGTCACCGGGAATTACGTGGAAATGAGGGAGAGGGGGGAAACAAATAGAGAGACCCAGCATAGACCGAGAAGGTACCTAAAGCCTAAATTTCTGGTCTCTTCAAATGTTCAGACTTGTGGCAATTTCAGCCGCTAAATTGGCAACAACAACAAGCCTTATCCCATTAAATAGGGTCGGCTACATGGATTATACGACGCCATTGTGCTCTATCAAAAACTGAATCCTTGGTTAAGTTATTGACCAAGAGATCCCGCTCAATGACCTCGTTGAGCGTTTAAAAGACCTAAATTTAAATCCAACTGAAGATCATTAAAAAAAGATAAGAAAACATCCAGACTGTTACAAGTGTCTTGAAGCCGAGATATAAGTTCTAGAAAAGTATTTAAGGAGATCAGGAAAATATCAGATTGATATCTGACCTTTCAGTGTGGTTCCATCTATTTGATATTGGACCTGATTTTGTATGAACGATGTTATTTTAGAAAAGAGGATTCCGGGATCCGCTCCAGAGAAACAGATTACAAATAAAGTATGAGACAAGATAGAACCTACAATTACGCCAGCATCTTTTGAACTCTTGATCATCTCCTCTCCAAATTTATCATTTCCATGCAACCAATCTAATCGTCCAGAAAAGTGAGATGTGATCTTCGACAATGATGATCAAATATGCGTCAATCATGAATTTTTGACAAATCAGATAATGAGAGACCTAGTATGCACACGATAGAACAAAGTTTGGAAAATAACTGATCGTCGGATATTATCCATCCATAAACTTGTAGAGCGCAAACCCAGAAATAGTTAAATACCTCGCTGTTACGCAAGAACCAACAAATTCTCTAAACTTGATAAACATGATAGGTCGTCTCTAACATATGGATTCAAGAGCACGCAGTAGGTAGGTGTGAAATGAAGCTCAACGAGACATGAAAGATTAGACTAACTCAGATTGGGGAACTATTTGAAATTTAAAACAAAGAATATTGCCCGAGAATCAGCCAGAAAATAAAGGAAGAGAACTACTTAGAGAATGAGAGGCGAAGAGACGAGATCAAACGTGCTTACTTTTGCAGGAAGTTGTCAAGGAGAGGATTGCTCATTCCCAATAGAATGCCTTGGGATGCCATTGATGGATGATAGCGGAGACAAGAAGAAGCTGAAGGCGCGACTTGGAGGAATTTGGAGCCATTTACTGCTTCACAATCTTTTATTTTTAATCAATTTCGTATCAATCAGAAGATATCACACGTATCTGCCATCCTCTTTTTGAGAAGTCAGCATCAACACTCCCACCAACTCGCCATTCTCGTTAGTGGGTGGGTTGAAATCCGCATAATAGTAGTACACTCCAAAGCGTCCGGAATGAGTAAATACTGCGGCCTACATGTGTGTGTGTATACGCGCGCGCGCGTAAATACTGAGGATATGGTTCTAAACACCCCACTTGGAATGGGCGACATGAAAATGCGCCTAATAAAAAAGCTGGAGCGCAGATTAATTATGCATAGGGCTATTTGGAAAGAATTTTGAAAAATAGTTTATGAAAAAAAAGGGCTTATGAATAACTTATGGAAAAGTACTTTTGGAGAAGAGTTTATAGAAAAAAAGTGGTTTTGAGTAAATAGGTGTTTGTATAGTTATTTTTATAATGACTTTTTATAGTGGTAAATTACCAAAAATGGTATGATTTGATTTAAAGTAAAAGAGAGGAGGGAGTTAGAGAAAAGAGAAGAGAGAGGAGAGAAGGAAGAGAGGAAAAATGAGAGAGGGTGTAAGAAAAAGTAGGAGAGAGGAGAGAGGGTGTAAGAAAAAGTAGAGGTAAGATAGTAATTGGATAGTCCATAAGTGCTTTTACTGTTGAAAAAACTATTTTAAATAGCTTATTCAAAACCATGGTTTTGTCCAAAAGCACTTATAGACAAATAAGCCTGTTTGTTTTGAAATTTTCCTAAACTGAGGTTTGGGCCAAAAGCCCTTTTAAAATCGCGGTTTAGTAACTTACCAAACAGGCCCATAATCTTAATCAATATTGAAAAGTAAGATAATATCCATCATCAGACATGTAAGTAAGATAATATTCTAAATTATAAAATCAAGATTTTAAAAGTTTGATGTAGTTTTGAAAAGGGAAAATGAACGTTTTAGCCCTTGTGTAATTTTAAAATGTGGGTCAGTCATTTGGATTCTAAGATAGAAGACAAAGAAGTTGTGGAGTTTCAATCCAAAATAGCTTGTTCCCCCCCCCCCCCCCACCCCCCAACCCAAACAACAAAGCAAAAATTCCAATTAGTTACAATGAGGCGTCCTATGAGAAAGAAGGGACACGAGATTATACAAAACTTGTAATGTAATAAGAATGTGCATAACTTTGGATTACTAAAACATAATAGCATTTTCTTGGATATTGAAGATCAAAGTCAAGCTAAAATCATATATAGTGAAACAAATTAGTCAGCGTAGACGCCATCAAACTTCCACATTTAAGTGCTGGCCCAAAACTTATAGATATGATAGCATCATATTATTACAGAAGGAGGGCTTGTAACAAACAAAAACTCTAATTCTTAGGATTGTTCCTTAACTTTAATAGGAGATTGGTACCAAACCTACCTAAATTTTCTTATAAAAAAAAAAGAGTGCTTGGAGGGACACACTTCTGAAGAATTCAGAAAGTTTGGCGTTATAACAATTAAAAGGTTTTAGACTGGAGAGCTTTCAGGTCCCAAGAAAAAAGGTTGGAGAGGTTAATCTAATTGAGAGGCATTGCTTGAAAACTGCAACTGGAAACCTAAAATGGTAGCTGCAACAAATTTTTTTGCTGTTGTATTCTCTACTCAACGAGGACATGACTTCCCGCTTGGTTATTCCATTTCAAAATTTGTAATGGACGCAATAGCATCCCAGATAATCCTCTAGTAGGCGTATAATCACAAGATAAAGTTTGAAATGATTGTAAAAGAAAATATTTAGTTTGATGACATAACATCATCATATGGTGCTTTTATTTGGCTACATTATTGACAAAGAATAACAATTAAGGATAGCCGAGGTTTTCCATCCACACGGTTACATTTTAAGAGCAGAGTCCATCGCCCTCATTAATGCCATGCAACTGCATAGGCCCCGAATATTTGAAGCCATGTTTTCCCATCCATTCCTCATCTTTTGAGGTAAGGTAACTATGCAGGTGAGCTGTTCATTTAAGTTGATGTAATCCTACTCTTCTTACAGGAAACAAAACTTGTAAATAAATTAGAACTTGGCTGGGGGGAAAATCACAAGGAATGAATTTTCTTTTTGGCTGACCCCAAAGCAAAAATTTAAAGATGACCACAAATTGCTTTTGTAAAGTCGGTTGTTGATGAACTGCCACCGAGGTCAGCAGTTCGGTACTTCCCTTCGACAATTGTGTTGAGTATGGCATTTTGAATCCGCTCCGCCTTGTCATGGAGCTCAAGATGGCGCAACATTGTAACAGCGCTCAGCAGCAAAGCAGTTGGATTCGCCAAGTTCTAAATAAATCCAAAGAAGATATGAATAAGCAACATGACATCTTGAAAAGAGCGTCAATGACATTATGACCCAGGCAGCATTTGAGGGAAAAATAAATTGATAACTAAATAACAAAAAATCAGAAAATCTAAGTTTCTTCTTGGGAGATCATTAATTTCTATGCAAGTTATCATTATCTAGCCTCAGTCTGCCAGCCAATCTAAACAATGTACACAATAATAGTACCTTGAAAGAGGACCATGTCAATTAACGTAAAACTTCAATAAAAATGTTTAAATAAATTGAGCGCATATAGTTAATTAGTACTGCAACAAAATTTTTCAAAGCAGGTTAACAATACTAGCAGAAAATTGAAGTACACAGATCATAGACATTTCAAAAGATTTCATTTGAAAAACACCGTCACCAAATTTGACTTCCTAGTTGTGAAAGGCATGTCCACTACCCCAAGTCTTCAGTAGACAACTAATGCCTATGATATTGACAGAACTTGAACTCTTCCTTTTCAACTTTCATACGCAGGTCACATTCCACATTTCAGGGGAAATTTTTACTTTTCATTATTTTTGTAAATAGTCGCATTCTATGGAAGTTTAAAGGCATTTTATATCTAAAACATTTATAACTAAACTTGTGAATAGATATTAGGCCTCAGATTACAAAGGGGAAATGTTCATCATCACTAACCAAAACAAGCGTGTTAAAAATAAAACCTATAACTTCACCCTCGATCTGGATGGTGGGGAAAATCTGTAACTTAAGCTATTAATACCTCCAATGCCATCACAAAACAAGCACAAGTGGGGAAAAAGCACCCCAAAAAATGCAAACTTTACAATAGCAAGGTGAAAAGATGGATTGTTCAAAAAGGGAAAAAAAGGTGAACAGATTGAAGATTAACGAAGATTAGGGAGTGGTTGGGACAGCTCACCTTTCCAGCAATATCAGGTGCTGAACCATGCACAGCCTCAGCTAGTGCGATACCACCCTCACCAATGTTGCAGCTGCCGACATTACAAAATTGCATCAAGTGGTATTCATAACATTCAACATTTTTTAACAAAAAAATTAAAATACCTTGGTGTTAAGCCCAATCCTCCAATCAAGCCAGCACAAAGGTCACTGATAATATCACCATAGAGGTTAGGCATCACTAATACATCAAACAAGGCTGGATTCTTCACAAGCTGTAAATGGGCAAGAGCAAGTGTTATTCCTTTTCTGATACAACAATTTCCAAATGCAATTGTATCACACATCAAATCTGCCAATATTCATATAGGAAGACACCATACCATCATACAGCAATTGTCAATGACAACTTCCTCATAAGTTATCTCAGGATACTTCTCAGCAACCTCACGGCAACACTAAAAACAATTCAAAATACAAGTTCATGGGAGAACTCAAGGATAAAAATTGAAGCCAATTGATTATACACGCAATTTTATGTATCTGTGAACCTTGAGGAAAAGTCCGTCAGTTTTTTGCATAATGTTGGCTTTGTGTATTGCAGACACCCTTTCTCTTCCATGTGTCTTGGCATAATGAAAAGCATACTCAGCCACTCTTAAACTTGCTTGACGTGTAATAATTTTGAGGCTTTCTACCACACCTCTCACAACCTGTCAGCAGTAGATGGGGGGGTTGATGAGAGTTAATATCAGTCATAAATTCAATGATAGAATGTAACATCGATTGTCAGAAATTTACTTGATGTTCAAGTCCACTGTACTCCCCTTCTGTATTTTCACGTATAGTGATAAGGTCTACATTATCATAACGAGTTTTGTAGCCAGGAAGACTATAACAAGGTCGGACATTGGCATACAGATTAAGTTCTTTCCTAAGAGTAAGGTTTAGGGAACGATGACCTTTTCCAATAGGGGTGGCCATTGGTCCTTTCAAACCAACCCTATTTTGCCTAACTGATTCTAAGCTTTCCCATGTCAAAAAACTCTGTGTTCTAGGGTCAATTGTATCTCCAACATAGTGCTCTTCCCATTCTATCGGAACTTCAGCTGCACGGAACACCTAATTGCAAACAAAGTTGTTAAAAGAACAGTACATTAAATTCACTAAATGAATCAAGTTTTATCAACATGCATAAGCAGAAATATACAGAGAAAGAGAGACTAGGAAGACTAAACCACAACTTTTATTAATCAATTTCAGCAACCAAATAAATCAAATTTTCCATTCAATTATAGCAACAACAGAAATCAAATTACCAAAGTCCAAAACAATGTTCATAATCGATAAGCAAAAATGCCTTTGTTCTTTACTTCTCCATGTTGATATTAAAATTCAGATATTCAAAGGATACTATAGCTTACACATAGTATATGTAGGCCCCGCTACAAACTTGAGAAGTCTCATTCAGAACTTAACTTTGATATATTTCCAGGCATAATATGAAATGATCCATCCATCTTATATCATCTTCACCTTGAACCAGATTATAAAAATCCCGTGCGCAGGAAGTTTAGGTTGAAAAGTTAATAGTTTAACGATATCTTCCAAAGTTCAAACTAGTTACAATTATGGTGACCTTGAGATTCAGAGGGAACTCAGACAAATGACTTCCTGGAAAAGAGTTCCTAGTGTTCAGAACACAAAATAGTTACCAAAGAGAAAAAATTCCACTATTGAGTGCTGAAAAACATTTTCGCATGCTTGGTGTACTAGTCAACTGCAAAATATTCCCTCGTTTAATTCTTACAACCTTCTCAACAACCGAGATTCCCTTTCAAGTCAATATAATAAAGAACATGAGAGCTTTTGATAAAATTGGATTCATTTTAAGATATTCTCTTCGAAATTTTTTTGCCTGAAGTTATTTTTTCTACAAAAGCATTTTCCAACTCTCAACTATTTCTATAAAAACACAGAGGGAGAGGGTGTCAAATAATCACAAAAACGATGCCCATTTTGAACATAATAGCATTCATTAGTGCAGAGAATACTCTTCAGAGAATTGTCCAGATGCAAACTAAACCAATCAATCGGAAACACATAATTAAAAAATGTGGAGAACAGCAAATCTGAAAGTGCAACATTAGAAAAATTAAAAGACAAAATCAAGAAGCATCACGCGGAACAGACAGTTTAACAGATAATCAAAAGTCTCGACATTGAATTAATGAATTTAAGGTCAAAGTAAACCCCGGTCCTCCGTACAATTTGGACAGTAAGAAGCATATGAATCAACAGCGGAGCTACAGGTGATTAATTCCGGTACAGTAATCAAAACAAAAGTGCGAAGAGCTGTTATTAAAATCAAAGGTAGAGAACACGTAATTGGAAGTAAGAAATAATGGCAGGGGAAGAAAAACCTGTTTGACAGAGTCCGCGATCTCAGGACCAATACCGTCGCCAGGGAAAAGAGTGGCTCGGATCGGAGTAGAAACGGTACATAAAGCCCTGAGATCTGACAGAGAGGAAACCTGGCTGCTGCGCCTCCCAAGAAATCGTCTAAGAAGCTGAGAAGCCATCGTTGACGACGACTACCGATGAAGATGCCAGACTATAAACTGATCCTTCCGAAAAGTCGAATGTTCCAAGCGCCAACTCTCGGGTGTGCAAGGCGAGGCCTATTACAAGGAGTCACTTCCCCTCATGCTTTTTTTTTTTTTTATAAAAATTAAAAAAAAAATTGGCTAAGAGCCAAACTTATCTATATTATCAATTATTTTTAAATATAAATTTAAATATACGAGAGTTAAGATATATTTTTAAATATTACGATTAAAATTATGATATTTTTTTAAATATTATAATTAAAATTATAATAAAATAATATTTTATAAAAATTAAATATATTTTAAATAGTTATATAAACTAAACCTCTAGTTTTATCTATTTCGGGGTGAGTGCGATGACTGGTCCTTCTTAGCGCTTTGTTTCAAAGCCCTACCAAAGGCCCAATATACAAGGATCCCTGTTGAAGCAATAGGTTGATCTAAATAATAAACGACTCGGTATTATTTAAATAAGGTTTTAAATTTAAACTTTGACGTATGTAGAAAATTCTCGTTAGGAGACTCATCTACCATAGCTAGGTAAGTGATACGAGTCGAATCCGAATGTAGTAAAAAAATTCTGGTGAATCGGGGGCAAAAAAATTAAATAAAGAACACCTACTACGCTTTTTCGGCCCAAACGCCTAATATGATGCGGGTTAAAATGAGAAATTTGGGTCCCTACCCATCTTTTTGTACCCATTTAAGTGATAGATTATAAGTCTACAAGATATTATGGAATTATGGATAAAGTTGATGGATAAATTTATTAGCATGTTTTTAAGGGTTATTAGTTTATTTTCTATTATAAATAATAAAAAAATATTATTTAAATTTAGTTGTTATTAGTTTATTTAATATTTAATTAGTATACATGTTGTTATTGATATTTGATAAGAAATTTTAGGAATAAAAGTATACATATTGTTATTGATAGGATCCTCTAGATTTTAGATTTTATTATTTTAATGTAATTTCCTTTTCTATAAATAAGCTAGCCTTTTTATAGCTAGTCATGAAATGAATATCGATTTTATATATTTAGATTTTTAAAGATTCTCTTAAAATATTTGGCTACTAAGAGAGAGTTGAGCGAGATCATTTCTCTCTATTCTTTATTAGAATTTGTTTTTTGTTTTATTAGTCTTAAGAGTTTAAAATCTTTACTCATATTTTAGTAGAGATTTTTCTTTTATCTTTATTAATTTATAAAATTAGATCCTTATTTCATAATCTAGTAATTTAGTAGAGACTCATCTTTACTTCTCTTGATATTTTGGCTCGAGTTTTATTTAAATAGTAAGAGAAAATGCTTATTTTAATATGTTACGATAATCTTAGAATATTGGTGTATTATTTCTTTAATCTCTTTTGAATTTTACATGGGATAGAAAAAACAGATATTGTGTGTGTATATTATTTTAAACTATGAGAATAATTCAAAAAATAATCTCCTAATTTTCACTTAAGAATCCTAAATATCACAAGGTAACTCGACATTTGGCTCCCTATTTTCTTACACAAACATATATATATTATTTTCATTTAATTTTTAATTTTTTTATTCAAAGTACTGTGATTAGAAATATGAATGTAACATATTATCAATTGATCATGATATCGTCCATGTGGACATATGATGCAGTGCTTAATTCTTAAGACAGTTGTTAGTCAAATTTTGACGAGTGATTGCTGATTTGAAAGAAACGACTACCCCCTAAGTCTCTAGCATTATCCAAGTTCACTGAACAAAATTCTATATTGTAGCATGGACCAATACATAACTTGCTAAAGCAACATCCCCATTAGCGCTCCAAGCGATGATGACAAACAAATTAAATTTCAATTTCAACGAAAAATTACAATATACTCCTGACATTAAGCAAACTAGAGCAACCAACTCTCTAGGTTGATTTGCCTGAGGCGGCCTTCATCATCAAACTAACAAACCAACTGTTTATAACTGCGCTGCACATACCAAGATATATATAAAAAAGGAAACCATCTCCACAAGGAAGAAGCTGAAGAATTAACAGATTGGAAGAGGGGCTCCATTCCACTGGCCAACACATTCCAGAAGAGGATCAATGATCTTGCCCTGACATAAAGCTGTGAACACCTTGTCACACTCCTCGCCCGGTGAAATCACACTCTCGCCGGTCAGCAACTGAGTTCCCAGCTCCTCTCTCACAAACTTGTACAGAGGATATGATCTGCATTCCTTGATCCTATTTGGAATCTCAGAATTGCCGTTCTCATATGCAACTCTTGCACTCTCAACTTCCTTCGGCAACACATTCTTCAATTCCTCCTCGAAAGTTCCAATCTTTTGGAAGATTGATGTGCTTGTGTTCTTCTCTTTTTCGGCATTGGCCAGGGCATGGTCCACGAGAACTTGCCTGAGTTTCTGCATCAATGGGTAAAGAGCACTGCAGGGATCATCAGCGTAGGCAAACACGTACTCTCTGTCTACAACTTTCAGTAAATCCTTCTCGCAGAATCTTGAAGGATGGAGTTCTCCATTCACTCCTGTGGTCAGAGTTCTCTTGGCAACTTGGCTAACGGTGTTCTTCACTGTGTTCTTCAAGTTCTCTTCCAAGTGCCTCAAGTCAATTGCTTGGCAGAGAGCAACCAAAAATGTGGAAGACATGAGCTTCAAGATCTCAATGGCTTCGTTTGTTTTCCTAGACGAGATCAAACCCAGAGAGTTCACATCTTGGTTGTGTTGCTCTGCACTTTGGACGTGGCTTGTCACGGGATTGGCAAGATATTGAAGTTCAGAGCAGTAAGAAGCCATGGCGATTTCAGCTCCCTTGAAACCATAATCCAAGCTAGGGTTTCTACTGGCAGTGAGATTGGAAGGTAAGCCATTGTTGTAGAAGTCATTGACGAGCTCAGAGAACTGAGCAAACATGAGTTTTCCGATGGAGGCAATAGCCAGACGAGTGTTGTCCATGGAGACACCAATTGGGGTACCCTGGAAGTTACCACCGTGCAGAGCCTTGTTCCTTGAAACGTCAATCAAGGGGTTGTCGTTCACAGAGTTGATCTCTCTCTCAATTGATTTTGTGGAGAATCTGATAACTTCAACGAGAGGGCCAAGCCATTGTGGTGAAGTTCGAAGGGCATAGCGATCTTGTTTAGGTTTCTGCAGAGGATCCATGTCGTGCAACTTCTTGGCTGCTTTAACATAGGAGCTTCCATCCAAAATGTGTTCCATGATCGCAGCGGCTTCAATCTGGCCGGGGTGGTGCTTCAATTTGTGGGTCAAATGGTCTGTAAATTCAGGCTTCCCTTGCATGACTTCAGAGAAAATGGCAGAAAGAACTTCAGCGAGCACGGTGAGAATGTTAGCCTCAAAGAGAACCATGGAAGCCAAGCCAGAACCAACGGCTGTACCATTTACAAGAGCAAGCCCTTCCTTGGGCTGCAATTCGAAGAACTCGGACTCGATGCCTGCCAATTGAAAAGCTTCCTTAGGATTAAGGGCTTCTCCGTTGGGTCCAACGGCTTTGGAGTTGTGTCTTCCGGTCAGTAAACCGGCGATGTAAGACAGAGGGACGAGATCGCCGGAGGCTGTGATGGTACCACGAAGTGGCAAGCATGGGGTGATGTTGTGGTTGAGGAACTTGGTGATGGCTTCTAGGATTTCAAATCGGATGCCAGAGTATCCTTGGAGGAGAGTGTTGATTCTGACAAGCATGGCGGCTCTTGTGGCGGAGTGTGGCAGAGTTTGGCAAGACTCTGTGCCATTGCCGAATATTCCGGCGTTCAAGAATCTGAAATATAAAGGGCGCAATGATCAGAAACGGTATTCATATATGAACCTTCATATTCGAAGAATAACTGCCAGATAAACACCCCGGGTGAAATTGAGGAGTCAACGGCCACAAACAAAATTACAAAAAGAGAATAACTTTGATCATTGATCAGCAATAACTTGGTTGAGAATTAAGATACTACACCGACGACCAGCCACCAGAGTCATGTACGGAGACCGACCTGGCGGCCAAACCGGTGATGCATGTTCTAACATGCTTGTCCTAATTCCTCCTGACGCTTCCCAGCTACCCGCTAAAAGTTACCTGTCTCCGTATTACTATGTATTTTTTTGTTTTTTGCCATTACCATATTCTAGCCACCTACCTCCTTTTATTTTAACTTTTTAAAATCCCTTTTATCAGGATACATATCCTAGCCAATAGTTTTTGAAAATCGTGATTTAAAATGATTTTAGAGTTTATATTCTATCAACATACGAAGTTATTATTTGGACGAAAACAAATTACACATCATATATATTACAAAATTCATATATTCTTATTTCCTTTGAATATTTAACGGGATATCAAAATTTACACTAAAATGATTTTTTAAAAACTGTCATAAAACCTCTTTTCCTTAAAATAAATATATTGGTTACAATTATATTGTTAAATATATATTTAATTTTAATTTTCTTACATTCTCTGTAATTTGTATGGTATAGATAGTTCGTCAACGAGTATTCCCTATTTTTCAAAATGATGTTATTACCCCAAAACTCCCCCTCCATATATGTATTACTAGAATCTATATTAAATACCAGCTAGTATTAAGTTCTCTGCCTTTTTACGGATTAGGTAGCTTTTTGCCTCTCTCTTTTTGGGAAGTAACCGATCATCCGGAATTTTCACATGTCATCATGAAAAGAAACACCAATGAATTCATGAAGAGGGAGTAGTAGAGAGGAACCCTACCTGATGAGCTCTTGCTGCAGAGCAGCGCCTTGCTTTGTTCTGCGGTGAGAGGTAGCCCCGAATCCGGTGGTTACCCCGTAGCTATCAGTTCCCTTGTTCATGCTGTCCATGACCCAGTCACTGCTGGCCTTAACGCCGGCCCTGGCCGACTCCGAAAGCTCCACCTTCACGCCCTGGTCATGAGAGGCAATGGCAGCCACCTGAGAGATGGTGAGGGTCTCGCCGCCAAGCCTGACCACCGGCTTCCGGTACTCCTCCACCATGCGCTTCACCTCGTCCAAGTGGCTTCCCTTGAGGGACTCGGCGGCGACGCCCCAGTTCAGCGGGTCAGCGGTGCCATTGCTCAGGCAGAAGGATCCATTCTGATGGTGGCCGTTGGCCTTGGCGATGGACTCCATGATAATAATGATATAGTGGTAGTGGAAGAAGAATGAGGAATAATTAATATAGATCAAATTGAGCGATGGAGAAGGAGGTAAGAGGTTGAAGAAGAGAGGAAATCTTGGGGATAAAGGATGGGATTTCCTGGGAGGAAGATGGGGAAGAGAGTTGAGTTATATAAGAAAGGGTGATAAGGTGAAAGCGTGGTGTGGGTAGGTGGGCATAAGGAGTGGCAGAAGGCAAGGAGGAGGGGGTTGGTGGTTGAGAATCATTATGTGCTGTTCGATCTCAACAAGCGATCGCACGGTCAATGTGTTGCAACGTGTAACTACTGTATCGCATTATAACAATGTCCTTAGTGGTTAGCTGGGTGCCATGTCAAGGCAAGTGGACGACGCCAGGGTAGGTGAGTAAATGAGATGGGGCATATTTCGTATTTGGAGATATGAACCATGTACGAATTGAACCGGGAAACTTGTTGCTCCTATATTTAAAAAATACGTCATCATAAATTTTTCATATAGTAGCTAATGTATACGAATAGCCAAAATTAAATAATTTTGACAATTTTGTTACAAAACAGTTTGACTTTTAGTATAAAAAAATCTGGTGTGGAGGGCATGCATGCCGACCACCAAATTAAAAGTTGCCTTCCTTTTTTGTCCTTTTTTATTTTGCGGTTTCTTCTCTCCATATGTTTTGCCACCTCGTCTCGGGACAGTGATATATTACTTGTTTTTATCAGTGTCCCGTTTAAACACAGTTTATCTTAAAATTACAGTGCATGCGGGGTAAGAACACAAGGCTAATTTACAATTTTGTCCCGCGATCGATATGGCTAGCATTCACACTTTTGTAAGATTAGTTGTATGGTTACACTCGCGTAATTACACGTGGTCATCGTGGTTTCTGTAACATTTAACGCTTAATCAATATGAAATCACAAGAATTTTCTCTTCTAAGGGTCAACTAAAAATATCATCTTCTGTTTTAATGATTAAAAAATTAATAAATATAAAATACGTGGAAGAAGTTATATGGTACCATTTTTAAACCAACAATCTTAGGTATGTATTAAGCGTACTTGGTCATGTTTTAGTTAAGAGAGAGAGAAATTATAGAAGATACTCCGTTCATTTGAAATTATAAGCCATCTTCATATATGCCCTTATTGGATGGGCTAATCTAATCACAGATAAATATAGAAATTTCATTCATTTCAAATATCTATAAAAGACTTTTTTTTTTTTAAATCTCATTAATTACTCGTAGAAAACGCCAAAATACCTTATATCTTTTAAATATAAAAAGATTAAAAAATCTTTTAAACTATTAAAGATGCCCCCAAAAGTATAGTTTTTCCATCTGAGGTTGCCACGGTGGCAAGAGCAAAGCCTCATTTATCAACGGAAGGGTCTTAAATATATAATCTTTTAACTAATTTAGAAAATTTTAGAAAGTAGTTAAAACTATCGTTTATAATCTATAATTAATATGTAGAGAACTTGTAATATTTTTTCATAAATGTTCCTACCATTTAATGCGTGGAAGTAAAAATATCTCTATACATTAAATAAATATCTTATAAAAAACAACTAATATGAGAAATTAAATAATCCTCCAATTTTTAACGTGTGAGTTATTTATCTAATCAAGTAAATCAGTAAATTAAAAAAATATTTAATTATAATATATACAATTTAATTTTTTTAAAATATTTTTATATAATATTAAATTATATATTAATTTATAAATAAAGTGACTCTGTCAAAATATGATCATTATAATACTACTTTCGGTTCTAATTATAAAAGTAAAATTAGGGGTTTAATTTAATCTTAATTATAAGACCCTAATCTATTTTATCTCTTAAAATTATAATATTTTTTAAAATATTCTTATATAATTACACATATTAAGAAGGTTTCTATTAAAAATAATTTAAAATATACATGATTAAAGTGAATATTTAAAAAAAATATATATAATTATTAAAAGTAATTAATTTAGCTATTTTTTTAATTATTTAAATTAATTAAGTAAATTTTATATTATTATATTAAAAATAGGAAATAATAAAAGATAAAATGAAATAACAAAGAGATCAAGATTTACCGCGAACTAAGTCCTATATATTTAATAGGAGGGGAGGGTCATATTTAGCATCAAATCAGAGCAAGGAGAAGAAACGGAATAGACAAAGGAGGCAGGGGGTGTCAGAGTGGAGAGTGAAGTGAGTGGTCGGTCTATTCATTATCGAGAGAGGGAGAGAGACTGACCTGTCTGTCACTCTTCAAGGGTTCCGTTCAACTTGTGGAGACGAAGGTTGAAGACAAGATAGCATGCACCAGAAAGAAATCACAGCCAGTCCTATGTTTGCAATTTATAGACAAAGAAGTAGCAAGGAGAAATGTCGCTTGAAGATTGTGGATTAAAAACTGAGAAAGATAGAAGTGGAAAGATGGGAGGATGAGGAAAATAGATCTACGATTACTCAAGTGAAGCCTGAGGCAGAAGTTTTCACTTCCAGACTCTCACGACCGCTGCAAATCAACGTGATTTATGATGGAAGAGTTGAGGGGGTGATTTGTCAGCGATTTCTTCTCCACGAGTTTCAGCTGATCCCCTGTAGGTTTGGCCCCACTGGATCTCTATTCTCCCAATTATTTCCAACAAACTGTTTATAATTATGAATAATGTAACGAGTTTCATCTAAATAAACTAATTTTTATAATTATGAATCGAGTGACTGATTATTTGGCATGTAAACGAAGGTGTAGTGTCAGGGTGAATAATGAACCTGACCCCGTGTCTAGGAGATGCGTTGTTATTGATATTGTCCACCGATCCTTCTCCGCTGACAGGTGACCCCAAAAGTAAGTTATGAAAATGGGCCCCTCCTTCTCCCTCTCCCCCGTAAATACCCTTTTCCTGTAAAAAAAAAACAATGAAAATAACACATTAAAAAATGTTTTCCGCATTTTTTTTATTTTCATGTCACTTTCTTCTTTATTGTATTATAGTGTAATTATTAAAAAGAAAATTACAAAAATAAATAATAAATATTAAAATAAGACACTGTATTGACATACTTAGTCTATAGTTAATAATACTTAATATATAATTAGTAACTATCATATTTTAATATTTATTATTTTTTATAATTATTTTTATCATTTTCTCTAATTATATTATAATAGAGGGTTGGTTATCCATCCAAATCCCTTTCTTTAGAATCGACGAGAGGAAAATTTCATTGAACCTACCTCTGTCACACCCACAAGATGAGAGAAAAGAGAATACCTCTTCTCTATTTCTATTCAACCAAATTCCTCCCCCTTTCAAATCATTCTAACGAAAAATGTTTTAAAAGTAAAGGGGCACTTTATAAGTAAAATAAGAATTTTAATTATTTCCATAATGTGAAAAATAAAATACCTAATATTTATTTTAAAATTATACTTATATCAAATTTTTTATATCAATTTCTTTAAATTCTCCAATTATACTTGTCCATATATATTATTTTATTTATGTGTGTTTAAATTAAATTAAGATATTAAAAATAATATGACACGTGATAAAATAAGATTAAAAATTTTTGATAAAATAAATACAAGTAACTTATATAAGTTTACTCATCCCTTTTACTTCTACTAGTATTATTATTTAATAATAATTTTTAGTAACATTTTTAAACTGTAAAATCATTTTTTTACTTCTCATCGTCTTCCATTATGCATTAAAAAAAAATTACATGTTTTTAAATGTAGTTTTGAACTGCTTAATGTATCCTTGACTGATGAGATCACATTGGTTAGATTTAATAAATGAACTACAAATTAGATCGGCTGAAATCTAAATAACGAATTTTTATAAATGAAACTATGAAGTCGCTGTATTTGTTCCAATATTCCGAAAACAAACAAACACAACCGAAGCATAGTCGCAGGAATTAACGAGAACAAAAGTATACCCCGTTTCATTTTCTTGCGCAATTGACTTCTTCCCGAATTTATTGACTTTGTCTCCCTCAATCAAAATTTCCCACCTTTTCTTTTATTCTGAAAACAAAAAATTACCCCCAAAGAAATAATTATCCAAGTGTCCCCTATATAATCAAAATCAAATCCGATCACTATCTTTTTAATTTAATCTAGTTTAAGACTTGAAATTAGTCTCAGCGTGTAATGCACTTTAGAGATTTAGTTTTCCATAGAGGCTTATGCATCAACAAATATATTTTTTGATATAAATAACATCATAACAGTTTGAAAATAGAAAATTTAATCATTTCCATCAACAAATATATTTTTTGATATAAATAACATCATAACAGTTTGAAAATAGAAAATTTAATCATTTCCAATACCGGTATTACCAATAAGCCGTCATGTTTGACACAGACGAGGCACTGTAGTAGATGCCGTCTTTTTATATTAGGCCAGTGTTTGGAAACATTTCAAATTTTAATTTTAAAAAGGATTTTAACCTAAATTTTAATTTATTTTTTTTAAATAAATAGTCATATTTATTTAAACAGATTTTTAAACTAAATTATGGTTTAAAATTAAAATTTTGAATAAGATAGTTAGACTAACTTTTAGAACAATAAATAACTTATTAACTACTCAATTACTATTTTATATTTTTTTTCCTTATACTTTCTCTCCTCTCATATTTTTTCTCTTTTCTTAATCCTCTCTCCTCTCTTATCTTTACTCTCTACCTCTTTTCTATCTCCTTTCTCCTCTCTCATCTATTTTTTTTCCCTCTCTCCTCTCTCATATTTTTAATAAAATTATATTATTTTCAGTAATTTACTAATTACAAAAATTATTTTACTAATAATTATCAAAACGCTTATTTTTTAAAATCTATTTTTTTTATAAGTTCTTTTCTAGAATATTTTTTTAAAAAGTTGTCTAAATTTTTTCTTCTAAAATTTTTTTATAAACTCTAATCCAAACGGCCTTAAGTTGAAGGAAAAAACGAGTTAATTCGAAGCCATATTCTGAAGTCAAATACAGACAGTTTAAAGTGGTCAAAGCGAATACTAGTACACGCTATTACTAGTAGGATAAATAAGCCAATTATTAATTAGTTAAAGACTATTTCAAGCAGCAATGATTAATCCAGCGGATCATTACCTACCCTCTTTTTTTTCCCCTGGGCTAGGCGAGGTGGTGGTTGTTACTTGCAAAGAACAATCATAAAGGACGGGATTCAGGCCTTCTTTATTGAACATGTCAATATCGATCACTTAATTTGCAGTTTGTGTTGGTTTCTATATACTATCATTTATTTAATTTTCATCAACATCTCTGATCGATGACAGTTTAATGGTTATCCGTCACCTTTGTCTGATCGGCTCATGAAGGAATAAATGAACCATGAGCTGAGTGAATTCCAATCAGTGTGTGCTCCCTTCACACCCTCTATTATAATATAAGAATCCAATTATCAATTTCACATACATTAAAAATTGCAGTCAAAATTAGTTATTAATTATAAAATTTGAAAACTACACGTTCATTGATAATTAAACAACGTGGTTTATCTAATTGAAATGGATTAATATAATATGGAAGCGAACTAGAAAAGGACTTTTTTTTAAAAAAGATAATAGATATTTTAGACAAACTAGAAAAGGATTAATAGATATTCTTTAACAATAATATAAACTGCAATGTACTATAATTACTAACTTTAATCATTTAAATAAGTCTTTTATATTACTTAAAATAAGTAACACGTACTATTGGTTACGTGCGATTTAAAATGGAAGGAGAGAGGGGCCAAAGAATGGAGAATTATAAAGCTATGTTTGGTGAACAAAGACGTGTATCCATTTTGAGCCCCGAAAAAAGGAAAACAAAAAAAAAAAAAGAAAAAAGAAAAGGAAAAGGAAAAGGATGTGTCCCCATTTCACCAACCCCAGTCACGTTTTCATTCCAGACTCGTAATGGCTAGCTTTTTTTTTTTTCTTTTTTTCTTTTTAAATAAAGGGTGTAAGCAAAAACATGACATATTAAAAACGGGTTGTGGACGGTTTTGTCTTCCTTGAGGTCAACTCTCACCATTGACCGTTTTGCTTTTCTGCCTAACTCGTATTATATATATATCCTCGCCATTACCTACCCCGTCCCATTAATTTAAGCTCTTACACTATCACTATATATTATGAATTATGCACTTGAAATTATAATTGTTTGGATTGCTGATTGGAAATTCTAATTTTAATTTTCCATCATAATTTTATAATTCATGAAATAAATATATATAAAAAATTATATCAACTTATGTAAAAATGTTTATTATAAATAAATCTAAATAAACGCTATATTCTCTCGAGTTGATTTTAAACGTATGTTTGGTCAATGTGCAATCCAAACGCAAACGCAAGTTTATGTTTTTTCCCCTCTAATTATAAGATGTCAAAATGAGAGTAGATATTAAAAGAGAAAAAAAATGGTTTGAATATTTTATAGATAGAAGATGTCTAATTGACATGACGTGAGCATAATTATTTAATTTTTTTTAGTTGTTTATCCAGTTTATCAAAATTTTATCCTAATTATAGTCGGATTCGACCCGCATCGCGCACCTGGTTATGATGGATGAGTCTTTTAACAAAAATTTTCTGCGTACATCAAGACTCGAATTAGAAACCTCGCTTAAACGATACCGAGCTATTTATTACTCGCACTAACTATTATTTTACTTTGTGTAGATTGATTCGTGCATGAAGCCTTTAATTCATTAGTGGGGGAGGGTCCTCCGCTTTTAATTAAAAACCAGTACCATTGTACCAACTTCTTCTTCCCCCTCCTCCTCGCCTAAAGATTCTCTTTTGATCGAGAAACATACAAGGCTGTACCAAATTATGGCCACAATATTTGTAAGATTCATATTTGAATTTCAGCCAAGAGCTCCTATTGCATTTTAGTTTGTTTGAATCATTTTTCAATTGCCCCTTGTTCTGATGATAGTGACCAATTTTAGTGAGGGCCAAAGATTTTTTTTTAAATCTCTCTTAAAATAATTACATTTAAGACACTATCAAATATTAAATATAGATATTTTTTATTAAAAATTTAAAATTTATTTTATCACATATTTTTTTTTAAAATAAATAACTAGTTTATAAAAATTAAAAAATTAAATTAATAAAAAAATTAAAAAAAATATAAATATAAAAATAAATTAAGTCTTATATTTATTATTAAAACAAGTCAATTTTACTCTTAGATCTTGAGGAAAGAACTGATTAACACGATTCCTTGTTCATCCTCGTTTCAAAGGCATATCAAACGTACGTAGGATTTAGATTTTTCGCACACATCTACCTCTCGTATTCTCCCCATCCTTTTTGTCAAATGGTTTACACAAATTAATCTATTACCTTGAGAGAGATGTTTGTGTAAATCATACAAATTTTTTTATTTATAAATTTATATTTTTCAAATAAAGTATATATTGCATTGATATTCTTCTAGTAAGAAAAATAAATCAAAATCATATTTATTCTAGTCAAAACGTATTCACAATCATTTATATATTTATATAAATCATATATATATTATATAATTAATATAAACAAATTCATTTCTACATTTAAATAAAATGATTTGATACTAATCCCAAACCATTTTAACTACTTAAAATTCATTATTTCAGCATAATAATTAAAAAAAAAGGTCTGGGCTAAAAGGTCTAATTAAATATTTTCCATATTAAAGAAAAAGTGATTGGTTGAGCTTGCCAGCATTCCCACAAAGCGAAAAGGAAAAATAAAAAAGGAAAGAAAGAGACGTCCGAATTGCCCTATATCTTACCTACCCCAAGCAAGAATGCCCCAATTCTAAATTTCTAATGTATTATTAAAGCCTCAAATTTATTTATAATTTTCGTTACACCAGGAGATAAACACCCTCAATTAATAATATCCCGTTTATTGGATGAGATGTTGTGTACACAACTATAAACAAAACAAAAAAAATAAAAATAAAAATGAAGGTCAACAAAATATTGAAAATTGAGAACGATGTTTACAGTTTAACCCCTAATATATTGTTTAACTATTGTTTACTAACTCAAACGCTTGTTTCCGAGTATGTATTGGTGATCATAATCTCCTTGAGGTTTTTTTTTATTAATATTTTATTTTCTATTTTTAGTTTATCTTATCTATATATTATCTCCTATCTCAATATTTGAGTTAGTTGACGGTTTGAATATAAATAAAAGATCTTAATTCAATTTATATATAATATTAATTATTTTTTAAAATTAATTTATTTAATTTATAAACTAATATATAATTTAATGTTATATATTAATATTTTACGGAGATCATATAATATTTTTTATAATTAATTTATGTATTTAATTTTATTAATTAATTTCAATTAGTCAACTAGATCTTATATTAAAGACATGAGGGAGAGAGTAGATAGATATCAATCAATTTTTTAATTATAATCATTATTAACATTAGAGTAGATAGAATTGCTTAAGCTTGGGATATAAGTGTGTGGTGAGGATATTTTGAGGGGTGGATTCATTGAAGTGGGTGGCAAACTTAGGTAAGAGGAGCATTCCAACTAACTGTTCAATGACCAGAAGGCGGGCTTAGCCGTTCCTCAATCACATGGACGTGGTCGGGTCGGGTTAGTTGTACGTCCCCTTTTTTTTTTTTTTGGAAAATGAATAATTATCATAATCGGTGCTGGTAGAATTTCTTCTCCGATTCAACACGATTCCACTAATTATACCGCCAACAATAAACTAGACATCATAGTCATCCTGGTTTGCCAATAGCACGTGATTGTTAATGCTGATCTACCACTCCTCTCCTACTAGTTTATAATATGGGTATACTCATCATCCGTATGTTTAAATAATAAAGAGATAAGATATATGACTATTTAGAACGTGTTAGATCTATAAGAGATACTACCTTGTTATGATTTTAGTCACGACACTTAAGAAAGTATCTTAGCTTTTAGGTGCCTAGATTTACGTTTGAGGGTAATAGACGGCTTGCCCTGTCTGACATTGATATCGCTTAAGAAGAAGGGAGATTTGGCCCTGCTCTTAGATCGTGAGTGAACCCAACCTCTTTCCAAAAATTTTCTTACAAAAAAAAAATGGGGCATCAGTCGCTTGTATTAAAATTTAAAATAGGGATATTTTCTAATGCCCTTATTATAACAAAAAGACCTCCTATATTTAAAGTATTAATTATTTTCATATAGTATCCCTAATTAGTTAACCAAAATTTTGTAACTAATGGTTTTTATTGAGGGTAATTTTAAGATTTTACAAGAAACAATTGATTTTAATTAACTTTCTGAACTCACGTAAGATTGAAGCCTTGAAGGGAGTAAATTTTAAAAGATCAATTGACTGTATACAATATATTATTCTCTCATGTCTTGTAATAAAATGTATACTCTCATAAAATTACTAACTTGCGCCTCTCACAACACTAAATTCATTGTGCCTAACTTTTCTGGCTCCCAAATTAAAGGAGAGCTTCGGGCAAATATTATTGACTCTACGCTTGGTGTTGGGGTAATATCACCATGCTTAACGAAGCGTAGGTCTCTACTCGCTCTGGTGTTTGTGTATGGTTTTTTAATTAATTAAAGAAGATATCAGTTTCTATTCTAAACAAAGGAGGTTTGATGCAGTGTGGTGTGCTTGATGTGTTAGTTTATCCATTGTCCACGAGCGGACCTAATATTTCAATTCATTTTGCTAGCATGCTTGCATGAACTGGACAGAGGAAAGCAAAGATGATCAGCAACAAAACTGCAGAAGTCAATTTACATCTAACAATTTCCCCCCCTTTTCATTTGCTGCAATTACGTGAGCAATTGTTGTCCGATGCATAAAACATACAAGGAAATTTAATCTGCAGCAAGGAATCTGGTTGAGGGAGACAAAGCAATAAGAGCAAAATACTACGAGTTATTATTATAGGGCACTGAGGAGATAATCCTGCGTGAACCATTGCCTTCGACCGTGACGAATGATTTGTTGGATAATCTGCGCTTGTAGCGTTTGAGAACAGAGGCCAAATTTCCCTTTCCCGTGGGGAATGCTACATCACCCGCAGCAGTCCCTGCGCGTCCTTTACGACTAGAGATTGCAATTTCCACGTCCTTTATGAGGTCAAGCATCATTGGTGCAGTGGTGAATTTCCCCCTGCCAGCTTTTGCTGCAGGGGGAGGAGGCAACGCTCCATTTGAGAAAGTAGGGCTCGACTTTTGCTGGTGTGATGCCGGAATTTGTAGGCAAAAGCACGGAGGCATCGCGTTACGAGGCTTTGAAAAAGCTGGATCAATTACCCCCTACAAGAAAAAGCGAAATCAATTAGGAGGCCAGGAGAATACAGAAACCAAGGATGAAATGAAAAAAACCAGTTATGTCGGCAGATTATGGTAAGCAAAAAATACCCATTTTTATGTACTAGTCAACACTCTACAGCAAGAATCCACAAACCACAAAGACTGAAACTTAACTGACTCCAAATGAAAAATAAAGCAAATTCGTGGGCACTTACCTGGAGGCGGTTGAGTACATAGGTGTATTTCCCCCACAGCTCAGGGCGGCTCTCCATAAGTGAAAGCTCAAGGATACGGTGAATACACCACACGCCAAAGCTTATTATCAAGTCTGATCTCCATATACAGCCCTCCCCACAGTGAGGAACTGATGTCACTGAAAAATTACAGGAGTTTGTCTCCCTAGTTTCGACTTCATAGAGGAATTTCTCCCTTGCAGCTACACGATCTATTAGGTCCTCATCAACCCCACCATTCTGTCTAAACAACCAATCAGACCCTTCCAATTTCAAGAGCCTAAGAATGCAATGTCTAAAAGACTGAAGTTTCACCTCCATAGCAACAACTGAAGCAGTCTCTTGAGAAATTGAACTAGGCCGAGTTCCAACACCTTCCATTCCGACACTACGGATTTTACCTGCTACACCAAACTGCTCGAAAGGCTGTTTTGACCAGAGAGATCCAGTATCAGAATCAGAACTCAATTGTGATGAGAGGGCATCTTTGTAGTCCTTTGAAGGGGAAACTTCATCAAAGGCCAAAGGTGCACCTCTTCTGGATCCCGAGTTTGAATACCGTGGTTCATAACTAGTTCTAGCAGATCCATATACAGAACCCTCAAATGCCGCATTCTTATCAGATGCATAAACATCCCTGCGGGGTATAGCATATCCTGAAATATCTGGCAAGCTGTGGTATTTCTTCGTATTGACTGAACTGCCTACATTATCTGCAGGTCCAGGAAAGCAAAAATCATAGCAAGATGTCTCAGATGGCAACGTGGAGTTTCTAGATATTGTGACGTTCTCAAATCCTGGGGGCCGACCTGCACCTGCACCATTTTGTAGTTTTTGCCCCAAAGCAAATGCAAGTGGATCCCTGTAGCTCGCATTAGTGGCTGTTGAAGGAGATTTTAATGACGACAATTTGCCTTGACCATTTAAATTATCTGGAATTCTGTCTCTTCCAACTCGACTAAGGTAGGATGCAATTTGATAACCATGTACCGTAGCTGGCTGGATATCCCAAACCTCAGATGAAGGTAGATTGCGCACACTGGAATAGCGCCTCTCCCCAGAGTCAAGAACCTTGCGGTTGGAGTTCTGTACATACGCATCTAATAACTCAGTGGGGTTTGCCTGAAAAGATGAGGAACTCCTCTGAGGGCTATATGAGGGTTCAAATGAACTTTGTATCCTGGGAAACTTGGGAGAGTCATAAAGACTAGAGTTCATCAAACTATCTGATGTTCTACTTCCTACTGATGTTACGTACTCAGAATACTCATTTCCAGATGCATTTACTTTTGGCAAGGAACCGGAAAATCTCAAATCAACACCAGACAAAACATCCAATTTCTTAGCCTTTGCATCCTGGGTTGCTTGTCCATAATAATCATACAGTTCTTCCCAAAATACATCGAGAATAGCGGCTAGGTTACGCCTTGCGGCACGTCCTAAGCCTGCTAATCTCGATAGACTTCCAATACCCCCTTCATCACTTTTCCCACTAAGACTCCTGAAAGATGCAGGGCCTTCAGATGTTGAAGATGGAGCTGCTGCGCTAGCCACTTTGGATGATTCTTCAGCTTCCCACGAGTCTCCATCATCATCATCCCTCTCAGCATTTGTAACTGCCTCAACTTCCACAGTCTTCTCAAATTGGGCACTTGCCTTCAGTTTTTCAGTTTTGTTGGCCGCCAATCCAGCATCAGAAATCTCATTTGCAACAGTTGATAATGCCTCTGAATTTGGAGGGGAAGCAGATTCCTTAGCAAGATAGCTAGGGGGAGTAGGCAATTGTGTCACGGAATAATTCTCTTCTCCAGTAGTCACATGAAGCTCTGAAGTCTCTGAATCTATTGCTAGAGTTGAAGATGGTTCCTTCACATTAAGAGATGCATCTCTATGACATCTAGTTTCAGTTAAGTCTGACTCCTGACTTTCAATCGGTGGAACTTCTATGGCCTCTGCCTCATCACAGTTCCAAGCCTGAGCATCTAAATGGGCACTCGCAGATTTTAGAGGTGTGATAGCTAGCCAAAGCATCAAGCCAAATAATACACAAGCAGTGCTAATAAGAACTGAATAAGAGGCAGACATGCCACTACCCCCATTCCATCTCAAATAATCCACCCAGTTGCTATTGCCAAATATCATTTCTACCACAAAGATAATATTTAACCCAAGTATCCCAATAAATACTACCCATGCCAAAAATTCCATAAATTGAGAGATCTTGTGTACACCCATTATTGATTTAGATGTAGCAATTCGGAAAAGGGGGATCACAGAAGATGGAAGTTGCAAAGCTACCACAACCTGAGTGAATACAAGCAGTTGATACATCCCTTCAGCACCTGCACTCCAAACACAATAAAGGGCAGGAAGAACAGCAATCACCCTGATTGTAGCATAATGAAGCCAGCCTGGAATGTCAAGTTTCAAAAAACTATGTACAACTACTTCTCCCCCTAAACTCCACGCCAATGCTGTGGTCTGATTTGAAATAAACAAAAAGAGAAGAAACGCAGGTAGTGCCATCGGACTTTGCAACACCTGTAGTGAGAATTTAGATTTGTTTAAGTAAAAGACAGATGTGATAGTATAACTAAAAATTCTAATGTAAATTAAGTGTGGAGGGAAATTAGACCTGTTCCATTGGTGATAGTGCATCTTGAAAAGTAAGCAAAACAAGACCAGTACCATTGAACTCATTAGCTGCAGCGCTCATCATCATATTGTTTACCAAATAAATGCCACTGAAGACACAAAAGATTGCTAAAAAATGCTTATGAAACATAGCATCCTTAGAAACGTTTATTGATCCCCGATGCCACTGAAAAAAAAGTGGATGAAGTTTCAGATTGACAAACCTAAATATCCAAGATTAACAACTGCATCAATATGAAGTAGCACACTATGTACATTCTTTTTCCTTCTAGGTCTGCATATAATGAGAAGTTTGAGAAGGAAAACAAACTTAAAATCATCATACAACCTCCAATAAGAAGGCGCTCTACTTTGATATTTTATTTGAATACTGCTTGTTAAGGAAAACTTCAGGAAAACTCTTACTAAAATTCTGTATGAATAACAATATTATATAGTGGACCCCACTGCTTTAAACTTTTCCAGTCAATGTGAGAAATTTACTTATTCAGGATGCGTGTCAATTAAAGGGGATGCCTTCATGAAATTAACCGTTAACTTGGTATTAAGTAATAAAGGTCCGTCAAAGTCATGATGAAAACTATTTCAAAATCTAACAATATATACAATATATAGCTATATACAATTAGTCTGAGCTCCATGCGTTGTACATAGTTTGAAAAATAAGCCACACTATTTTATGACTTAAAATTTTAATATTATATATATAAGAAAGTGTGACTATGATCCCACAAAAACTGTTGTTGTTTGGTGACCTGTAAACTACCATTTCATCATTTTTTAGGGGAAATTCTAAAATTTAAGTATAACAACTTAATTGAAATAACCATGGATGTAGAAATGAAGCCACATCAATGATACTTTCTCATATGAAAATTCTAATGTCAGATGGAAACAAGATTATAACAACAGCTTAAAACGATTGAAAGCAAAGATCTCAAAATATAACAGGTTTTTTGAAATGAACCAAACTACTTATTGTTAGACTTCTTAATCATTGATATTTTTCATCAAGCATTCATTTTAACGGAATAGAGCATTAAAGCTGAATCAGAAACATGCTTAAAAGGTAAGTACACTAAGTATGTAAGAAGTAATAGTATGAATAACATCAGGCATGAGTATATGATTCAATCGAGACGAGCAAAACATGCCAAGAGAGGGCACAATAGATCATATGAGGTATGCTTCAGCCAGTACTCTACATACTAATTGCATATAGAGGATCACAATATCACAATCATTCAATTTGGCTCCATCTGAGATAAAACTACTCATTTAAACCAAACTCAAAACACCATAAAACTTCAGGTTCAAGGAATTCCTTGTCTTTTCTTTTCTGTATGTGTGTGTGTGTGTTGTCTGTGATACTAGAGTATGAACATCATAACAGTAAGAACCAACAATAATATTTTGAAGAACATTATACTATAAAATTCAGACCGAACACTCCCAGTAAATGTCAAGACTCCCATTACAATTATATATTTTAGCTTAGGAATTTAATCGTGTAACTGCATCACAGAAGCAGTAGTTTTTTTGCCCAATGAACTTAGACATAAAATCAAAGAAAAATACTGCGTACACAGCGAAATGGCATCTGGCCATGCAAGCCATCTACCACATGACAAGGCAGAAACTACATTGCCATGAACAAGTAAAACACGAGAGTTGTATATGGGTGTTCTAGCACGTATGTATATAAGAACTATGAGAACTGAAAAGAATCAGTACCTGTACAACAGAGGAATAAAGATAAAAGTTGTGGGGTACAAGAGTTGCTCCCAAAAGACTCATAAGCACAAATACGCTCTCCCCACTCAACTTTGTTAGTACTCCACTTGTGGATACTGGAATCTCAGGTCGATTTATTAGCACCCCAAAAGCAGCAAAAAGCAGTACAAAACCAGCAACAAAGAGGCCCAGGACTTTTGCCTTCCCCTTGTCCTAGACAGAAGGAAATTGAATAAGCCACTGTTGATCAAACAAGTGATGAATAAGCAATTCATAAAACTTACAAGAAGGATGGCAAGAAGCAAGTGCGAAGCAGCACTAGTAGCAGCCAACAAGACACAGGTGAACAAGTCCCACCCAAAAATTAGATTTAATACGTGAGCCATGCCCATGATCTTGCAAATCAAGTAAAATCATTGTCAAAACCAGACCCAAAAAAAATGAATATAACAGGTTACAGAAGCCAAATCTTCAGTGAAAGAATGAAATTATTACCACATTAAGGTCTAGAATAATCACTGAAAGTTCTGTTTGAATTCCAAGGAACATGCATGTCCATGCACCATACTCATCTCGGCAAATCTTTGACACAGAATGGAAAATTAGTCTATAAACATTATGCACCAACCAATTGTATGCATGTTCTAGATTTGCTCATGCAAGCATGTATTTGGTCTGAATCTATGTTTATTTTAATATTTTTGTATTTCAAGGTGGAGGTAGAGAAAATTCAGTATTCAAGCTTACCACGACAATGCACTCCCCCCTTTCCCTCCAAAAAAAAAAACAAAAGAAAAGAAAAAAGAAAAATCCATATTCAAGGTTACCATCAGATGGAATGTACCAGAAGGATTCAATTTGAAAAAAACAAAAAAGAGATTAAAAATAATATTAATTATGTACAAAAAATGGGTCAATTTATGATGCCATCTCCATTTCCCCCCCTGTTTTCTTCATAAAGGTAACATAACATATAAACAAGAGAGGAGAAAAGAAATGAGGAAACAAAGGCAACTGGGAAGGATCTCCTTATTCTATATAATTCATTTTAATATGAATGAAACAACTTTAGAGTACTTTCTTTGCTTCCAAATCATGTCCAAAAGAGTGGAATGCAACATAAAAAGCGCCTATATTGATTTTCCATAAACTTACAATTTAATCCGTTAAATATTAAATATGTGCTAGCAAAGATGAAATCATCTAACCAACAGACATTGGTCAGGAAGAGATTATGATTACTTGAGTATGAAGTCTCGGATTCAAGTTTATGTGAATATAAAATATGTCTTTGAGAGCTGCCCTATTTGGGTCTGAAATACTTGAATCTGACTCGTTAGTACAGATATCAAATACCATATTTAAAAAAAACAAAGAATGATGAACTCATCTAGTTTCTTTATCATTGTGTCCACCAACCTTTGACCAGCCATATTTCAAATAATAAGATTACTTTAGTGCATGTTTTCCACTAATATGCACTATAATTGGAAAGGTAAATTGACGATGGTACCTCTGCAAGATCTTTTCCGGTAATTACCCCAATCTTAGCTGATATGTACTGACATAAGATAGCAGCAAAATTGAAAACAAGCACGAATGCCATCAGATCGAACCCAAATCGTGCACCACCTTCAACTGTAGCAGCCCACTTTCCAGGGTCAATGTATCCCATTGAAATCATAAGCATAGGTGCAACAGCATGAAGGGATCGATGAAGAAATGAAGGCAGGTAGTTAGCATTCATTGTCTCAGCCTCCATTTTATTGTTCATCAACTCCAACAATAAGGGTTCACAAAATTATGATAATACTTTGAAGTTGCAGCATTCGTTACAAAGTCATATCAATTGCATTGCTGTCAGCCACTGGTTTTTTGGTATTACTAGTGAACAATTCATCCATCACCAGTCAGTCATAGAAATGTCAACTGCTTCGGTAATCAACTTTGACTTCTGAGAACTCTGTTGATAAAAAAGCTGAGCCCGCTGTCAATTGCAATCACAAGTTACTAACACTTTAACAATAGCTTCTCCTTGTATGCCGGCCCCTTATCTCACATTAACCCTCAGATACCAATCTGGTGTTTTGAATCAAATCAGCCACCTTTGCATTTTTATTAGAACCCTACTACCAATTTTATTCATGACCTTAAGTCCTAAACATGACTGAAAGTCAACAAAATTTATGACAATCTTCTTGAAGACCTGGGACAGAAGGATCTAATGATCCGTGATTGATCCATTCGCTGCCTCCTCAGACTTCGCCAATCCTGTAATTGATTGGTAAATGTAACTATATTATTACCAAAAAAGATAATGAAAGTACGACAACTCCTATTGGAGAATACAGATAGGATTAGATTAAAAGAAACGCTCAAAAAAGGAAATCGCAGAGGAGAGTTGTATGCCGTTTGAAACTCGGCTTTGACCCCAACACTAAAAAAGGACAAAGCAACCAAGTTGTACAAAGTACTCCAAAAAAAGTAAAAGGAAAAGTATATCCAAATATCTAATAAGGCCTCCTTACAGGACTCATATAAAGAGCGTTAGCTTTAACAATCCTCATAACCACAGAAGCATAAATTACATCATCCCAGCAAAGTAAAAAGAATGATCAAATTCTTGTAAGGCTTCACAGAGAGGACAAAAAAAAAACCAGTAAAATATAATCAAGTCCCAAAAAAAGGAAAACAACGTTCAGAAACGAAAAAATGCAGCTCCCAGAGAAAAGGCGGAGGCAACCCCAAAACGTTACATTTAAAGCATGAATAACTGAAAAGGAGAAAAATGAAAACGTTACCTTGGATCTGACGAATGCCGATGAAGCTATTGCAGGTGATTTTATCGAATAAAGACCGTACAAAGTAGCTAGGGTTCAGAAATGTTGACGCTTTCCTGTTCACCTGCAGTCTTCTTTCACTACTGCGAGAAGATCTCAGAGAACCAGAATAATCCACTTGTTCATAAGATAAATAATGAAATCAGGTATAATAATATTAAATATGAAGAGAGAGAAGAGGATAGCTCGATTCTCCGGAAAGCAGAAAGAAAGTAAACCCAAAATATTGTGTTGAGTTTCGAACCCACACTGAGGAGAGAGAAAGGGCGAGTGGAGCAGGCAATATGAATACGACGTACATAGACCTGTATGTTTTTATATATATATATATATTAAAATTGAGAAATTAATATGTAATCAAATTAAAAACAAAATACTAACAATTTTTTACTGTTTTTTTCATAAAACAATTTTACTGTCTGACATAAATCGCGAGCAATTTTGTTTGGATAATTTTTTTTGCTTCTGTGTAATATTATTGCTCGGATTATTCTGGATTTCTACCTATAATAGAATATATAATGTTCTCTTCATATATATTATTTTCTTTTGTAAGAATCTTCCTTCATAGAGCGGACTGGCTGAATGTTATCTTCTTTGTCTCTCGTACATTCACTATTCTTTCTCCCATACTTTAAAGAATCATATTGTTCTTATCAGTTCAGGTAAAAGAAAAAAAGGTTCTTATAAGGAGTGCACGGACAAAACCTAACTGCAAATAATAAATTAGAAATTTGACCTTTTTATTTTATACTATTTCTAGCTTTTCAAATACAAATTATCTCATTTTTATGACAAAAAAAAAATACTCCTCCATATAAAAATTTGTTAACCTTTTTTAAATGGATTAAAAAAATTAATTAATTATAATAATATAAGAGTTAACTAACTAATTTAAATATATTATGGATTATATAATATAAATATTCATCTTAAAGATAATATTTGATCATGACTAACTGATTATTTAATTTTTTTAATCTATTTAAAAAAATTAATTAGTTTGCATATTAATAAAAATATATATTATTTTCCATTTGTTTGGATAATGTTTGTACGTATCCAAGCAAACAAGAGATAAGGAAAGTTGTTCCAAAAGCATGTAGGATCAATAAATGGTACGCATAAGGGGGGGGGGGGGGGGGGGAATACAATATGCATAACATATGATAATTCTTTTTTTGAAAAAATAACAATACAGATTAAATATTCTGTAACAAGTATAAAACTTAAAATTTATAACAAGCTATAACCTAAACATAGCTTATATTCTCAAAATTCATATAACTAAATACATGGGAAAACATGTCCAATTATAACCTAAATTGCATCACAAACTATATCTTCTATTAAAAATGAGTGATCAGTAAAATAAATCATCAATAACTCACAAATAAAATACCTATTACGAAGCGGAAGAATATTGTGGGACGAATGAATAACTGAATTACTACAAATATACATAAATCCCTTCTTTCATTCGATCCAAAAAATCTTCAAGAATTTATTTCCAAAACTTGAAGTGACATGGACCAATGTACAAACAATGCATATAGATAAGTTATAAGCATATATATATACATATATCATAAAAAGCATGATGACTAGTTATAAGATTTTGCAGTGCACGAGTTATATTATCAAGTTAAGAACATCAAATGCCATGATATAATGTAAGGAGATATGTATAGTATTTGGCTTAAGCTTTTGACTTATAACACCTCTTTAAAAGGGAGGATTGTGGGATTAAATCCCCATATGATATGAAGATGTATGGATGCGTGTGAGTCATCTTCTCCGTGAGAAAAAGTTAAGATATGATTCATAAAACGAAATGCTGTATTTTTATCAGATTTAATTATACGAAGCTTGACTTTCCATTTTAACCATATATGTGAATCTTGCAATCAAAGATCCTCTTAGATGTTCAACCTTTTAGAGACCAAGCCTGGTGAAGTTTCTGCAATAATTACGTTAGTTAATCACTCGATTTACACGGGTTTTTTTTTTAATCATAACTGATTAACTGAACAATCTTTTTTAAATACGAAAGTGCGAAGGTTTGAAATCGTACGGGGGCAAACAAACGATCAAAGTACCAGATCAGCATTCATTGTTATTAATGCAGTGAGTGAGGCAAGCATTTCATGTTGAGCTCAGAAATGGGATCGATCGGCTCCCTGTTTCATTTAGGAATTTATTTGTGTAGATTTAGTATTCGTGGCATTTTTAATGAGAGAGAGCCAGTAAATTCACATTCAAGGAAGGAATTGTTATCGTGCCTAAAAATGGACCCTAGTTAATGTGGGGAATCTCACATCATATCGGGAATCTCATTGTTATCGCAGGGTCAAAAAGGGGGCCAATCAACTTGACTACCCAAACTTTTACTTGTTTTTCTTTCTTGGTCTGTTTTTTTTTTTAGATCAACGTACTAATTAACATTTAAGTTAAAGTGAGAAAACTCTTATCCCTTTTTTCATCTTCTTCTTTTTAGTCGTCATAATTCAATGGCAAAAATATTCATAAACGTCCTTAATTATCTCTTAATCACAGATTATCCTTTTCAACATTTTATATTTAGCCGGGTTTTAGGAAACAATTTTCTTCCCCACGTTTTGGTAGCACGTAGCTCGTGCTTCATGTGCAAGTCCATTTAAGGGCAAAGAAGAGAAGATTTTGATTCGTTTTGGGGCAAGCCCCCTTTTATAGAGATTGAAAGGAAGGAATGAATCTCCATATCGATGCGCATGCAGCACTCAACTCCCAAACTTTGTTATTGTACCCATTTTGTTGTTATGTTTACGATCTGTCCCTGTTCATTTTATGGTAAATTGAGGTGTTATGTGTTATTTAAAATATCTTAATTTTAGAAATGCTTTTGTGTTAAATTCATCTCACATGTTTAAGAGTTAATCTAAACACCTCTAAAATAGAAATTGAAGTTTGCTTTAAAAAATGAGAGTTTTTTTTTTTAATCCAAACCATCAAACGGATTCCCCGACTGAATTTTCGGCCATCAATTTTGGTGAGGACATTGAATTTGGCAACTTCTAACATCAAACATTCATTGAACCTGGCTAACTCCTCAACCTTAATTAATTCACAATCTTCACTTCATTATTTAAATGCTCGTATTTGTTTATTTTAATATGGACGCCACGAAACCATGCATGATCCGTCTTTAAACGTCTCTATAACATTGAAACTAAATTGTGGCGACAATGACACAGGTCCCTGAGCTGCTTCCTGCATGCAACAACATGGCCTCCCAAGTCTGCACGTGTTTTTTGCTCACTATATTCTTATTTTCTGGCCTCTCGGAGCACGGTTTTAACTCTCTCTCTCTCCTCGCGAGAGAGAAGTGAATCTGTTCGTTGCATCTTTTCCAAAAACACAGAATTATCAAAACCGGGTTGTCCGGCCTCCATGGGCCCACCCAATGCGCTTGAACCTATAAACCCGGATAACCCACCTTTTGCCATTTTTCCTAGCCTTGTCCTGGTTGACCGGGCTTGGCCCTTGAAAGCTCACATACTGTTTTTTTTTTTAAATTCCATTTGATAATACAAATCTAAAATCTTTGAATGCTCACAAATAGATTTCTAAAGTAGTAAATTAATCTTTAAAATCCAAAATAAATAATACAAACACAAGTCTTTAGTTATCACTTATCATCATCATCTAAATATAAAATATTCGACCTTTTAGAAAGTTTTTTTTTTAATTTAATAAATTAATATTTTATGTTAATTATTCAAATAAAACCATTTGAATGGAAGACAGGAGCTGGTCATAGGTCAGGTTCAACTAATACGAATTGTTAATCCAAGGGCCCTAGTATTTTTTAAAAAGAAATATACTCGTATATAACATAAAATATTACCTTTATTAAAAGATATTGTTATTTCATGTGATGGATCGACACACTGTTGGTTTTGGGCGACCAATTCAGATTTGATTAAAGGATTGTGTTGATGCTAACAGCCTACTACTTTGCTAAATTAAATATCTCAATTTATTTTGCGTTTTCATTCGTTCACATTCCATACCCATCTCCCACTGTTCTATGAATGAATTGATTGAATCTCAATTCTCAAGTGGAGATGCCAAACACCACAAGTCCCCGAGGTAAACGGATCTAGATGGGGCCCCGATATTACCGGTGGATCTACGTGCAATCCATTAAAATACATCAATCTCCTACCAACCAATCATTAATGAAAATACGCATTTCGAAATCAGTTAATCCATTATTAAACCGCCAGGGATGGGCGAATAATATGCATAAAAAAAAGTTTTTAAAATTCTAAAATAAACGCTTGTTCAGAACAAACTTTTCAACCTGATATAAAATCAGGTAAAGACTCTTGCATTTAAATATTAATATATTATCCACTATCCACCATGGAGAATCAAATGGAGTAGAAAACACAAAACATGACGTTTTCAGATGAAATATCTTTCATACTCCCGAAAAACAAGACAATTATTATTAAATAACAATAATAAAAATCATCATGAGTACTAATTTATTTTGCGCTGTGAGAATAGATTTCTCCTTCAACCAATAGTTAATAACTTAATGGCTTAAATGGTATAAAAAACAGAAAGAAATGAAACACCAAAAATAAAGCAAAAGCAAAAAAACAAGTAATTTCACACTCAGAAAGAAACCATCAGACTCATATTTGACAACAAATCTTATCCTAATAAATAAAATTAATTATATGGACTGCACAATGCTAAAATGATTTATCAATTCTCAAAGTTTTTGATATATTATTAACAAAAAATCCCACTCAATAACATGCTCTTATTTTAATAATAAATAAGATTAAGTAATAATGATAAAAATATAATACTCCTTACACTACAAACTAAATTTTATATATACCACAGGAGAAATAACATTTAAAAAGCAAGAACCTCAATAGACATACCCATTGATCTAAAAAACAAGATCAATTTGGTAACATTTAAAAAACAAGATCGAGGAGCGTGGTCCATTTGGTTTAGCAGTAGCGCGTGATCGTGGCCTTCCCATTGATCTAAACGCTCACAAGCTAGTGAATCAGTTATCATCTATATGCCCACTTACTTTGTTCCTAGCGATATTTATTAGTACTTAGTTTTCCTCAACTCTCTCTCTCTCTCTGGTATGCACAATTGCGCATGATAGACGAAGAAAAGAAAAATAAGCAACAAAACTGAAGAAGTCAGTTCAAATCTAATCATTTCCCCCTTCATTTGCTGCAATTAGGTTGCCCTGTGTATGTAACAAACATAGAAGGGAATTAAATCTGCAGCGAGGAATCTGGTTGAGGGAGATAGTCATGGGGGCAAATTGCTATGAGCTATAGGGTGCTGAAGAGAGAAACCTACGTGAACCGCCACAGGCTTCGTTTGTGCCCGATGATTTGTTACATAATCTCCGCTTATAGCGTTTGAGAACAGAGGCCAAATTTTCCTTTCCCTTGGGGAAAGCTACATCACCGGCAGCAGTTCCCGTGCGTCCCTTCCGGCTAGAGATTGCAATTTCCACGTCCCTTGTGAGGTCAAGCATCATTGTTGCAGAAGTGCATTTCCCCTTGCCTGCTTTTGCAGTAGGAGGTGGGGGCAACATTCCATTCGAAAGAGGAGGGCTTGACTTTTGCTGGGGTACCGCCGGCACTTGAAGGCAAAAGCACGGGGGCATCACACTACGAGGCTTTGAGAAAGCTGGATCAATTACACCCTGCTCATAAAAGCAAAATTAATAATGAAGACAGAGGAATAAAGAAATCAACGAGGATCAAAAGAGGGGAAAAACAGGGTTTTAGCCATGTCAGCAGATCATGTTATGCCCCAAATACCCATTTTGATGAACGTCAAAACTCCACAGCTAGCATTAACTATAGAGCACATACAAGAAAACAGAAAACTGAAACATATCCAACAGCATGGGAAAAAAGAAAGCAAACGCTTTGGACATTAACCTGGAGGCGGTTGAGTACATAGGTGTATTTTCCCCAAAGCTCAGGGCGGCTCTCCATAAGCGAAAGCTCAAGAATACGGCGAATACACCACACCCCAAAACTTATTATCAAGTCCGATCTCCATATACAACCATCCCCACAGTGAGGAACTGATGACACTGAAAAATTAGAGGAGTTTGTCTCCCTAGCTTCAACTTCAGAGAGGAATTTCTCCCTTGCAGCTACACGATCTACTATGTCCTCATCAACCCCACCATTCTGTCTAAACAACCAATCAGATCCTTCCAAGTCTAAGAGCTTGAGAATGCAATGTCTAAAAGATCGAAGCTTCACCTCTATGTCAACCACTGAAGCAGTCTCCTGAGAAAATGAAGAATGTTGAGTCCCAACAACTTCCATTCCAACATTATGGATACTATCTGCTACACCAAACTGCTCAAAAGGCTGCATCGACCAGAGGGATCCGGTGTCAGAACTAGAACTCAACTGTGAAGACAGGGCATCTCTGTAGACTTTTGAAGGGGAAAGTTCATCAAAGGCCAAAGGTGCACCTGTTCTAGATCCCAAATTTGAATACGATTGTTCATAACAAGTTCTAACAGATCCATATCCAACAGAGCCCTCAAATGGGACTTTCTTATCAGATGCATAAATATTCCTGCGTGGTATAGTGTATCCTGAAATATCTGGCAAGCTGTGGTATTTCTTCGTATTGACTGAACTCCCTACATTATCCGCAAGTCCAGAAAAGCAAAAATCATAGCAGGACCTCTCAGATAGCAATGTGGAGTTTCTAGAGATTGTGATATTTTGGAATCCTGGGGGTTGTGCCGCACCAACACCATTTTGCAGTTTTTTCACAAAAGAAGATGGGAGCGGATCCCTGTAGCTTGTATTAGTAGCTGTTATAGGTGATTTTAATGATGGCAATTGGCCTTGACCGTTTAAATTATCCAGAATTCTGTCTCTTCCAACTCGACTAAGGTAGGATGCAATTTGATAACCATGTACTGTTGCAGGCTGACTATCCCAATAATCTGATGAAGGCAGATTGCGCGCACTGGAATAGCGCCTCTCCCCAGAGTCAAGAACCTTGCGGTTGGAGTTCTGACCATATGCATCCAATAACTCGATGGGGTTTGACCGCAAAGAGGAAGAACTCCTCTGAGGGCTATAACCATATTCATATGTACTTTGTTTCCTGGGCAGCTTGGGACAGTCATATAGGCCAGAGGTCATCAGAGTATCCGATGATCTACATCCTACTGATGCTGATGCTACATACTCAGAATAGTCATTTCCAGATGCATTTGCTTTTGGAATGGAACCAGAAAATCTCAAATCTGCTCCCAATAAGACATCCAGTTTCTTAGCCTTTGCATCGTGTGTTGCTTGTCCATGGTAATCATACAGTTGTCCCCAGAATTCATCAAGAATAGTAGCTAGTTGACGCCTTGCAGCACGTCCTAAGCCTGCTAATCTCGATAGACTTCCAATGCTATTCCCCCCTTCATTGCTTTTCCCGCGAAGACTCTTGAATGAAGGAGGGCCATCGGCTGTTGAAGATAGGGCACCTGGGGAAACCACTTTGGATGATTCTTCAGCTTCCCAAGAGTCTCCATCATCATCATCCCTTTCAGCATTCATATCTGCATCAACTTCCACAGTCTTCTCCAATGGGGCACTTGCTTTCAGTTCTTCAGTTTTGGTGCTCACCAAGCTAGCATCAGAAATCTCTTTTTCAACAGTTGATAATGCCTCTGACTTTAATGTAGAAACTAATTCCTCTGGAAGATACTGAGGAGGGCCAGGCCATGTTGTGATGGAATGAATCTCTTCTTCAGTTGTCACATGAAGCTCTGGAATCTCCAAACCTCTTGCTAGAGTTGAAGGTGGTTCCTTCACCTTGAGATATGCATCTCTTTGACATCTAGTTTCAGTTAAATCTGATTCCTGACTCTCAATTGGCGGAACTGACATGACCCCTGGCTTATCACAGTTCCAAGCCTGTGCATCTAAATGGGCACTTGCAGATTTTAGAGGTGTGATAGCTAGCCAAAGCATAAAGCCAAATAATAAACAAGCAGTGCTAATAAGAACTGAATAAGAGGCAGACATGCCACTATCCACATTCCATCTCAAATAATCCATCCAGTTGCTACTGCCAAATATCATTTCTACCACAAAGATAATATTTAACCCAAGTATCCCAATAAATACTATCAATGCCAAAAATTCCACATATTGAGAGATCTTGTGTTCACCCATTATTGATTTAGATGTAGCAATTCGGAAAAGGGGGATCACAGAAGATGGAAGTTGCAAAGCTACCACAACCTGAGTGAAGACAAGAAGTTGATACATCCCTTCAGCACCTGCACTCCAAACACAATAAAGGGCAGGAAGAACAGAAATCACCCTGATTGTAGCATAATGAAGCCAGCCTGGAATGTCCAGTTTAAAAAACCTATGTACAACAGCTTCTCCCCCTAAACTCCATGCCAACGCCATGGTCTGATTTGAGCCAAACAAAAAGAGAAGAAAGGCAACTAGTGCTACTGGGCTTTGCAACACCTGCAATAAGAATCTTAAAGTTAAAGTTGCAAGTGACTGACAGATGTGATAGTATATAAATATTATAAATTAAGTATGGGGGGAAATTAGACCTGCTCCATTGGTGATAATGCATCTCGAAAAGTAAGCAACAAAAGACCTGTGCCATCAAACTCATTTGCTGCGGCACTCATCACCATATTATTGACCAGATAAATGCCACTGAAGATACAAAAGATGGCCAACAAATGGCCATGAGACAAAGCATCCTTAGAAGAGTTTATTGATCCCTGATGCCACTGCAAAAAAGTGGATGAAGTATCAGATAGATAAGCCAAAATATCCAAGATCAACAACTGCATCGGTTTAGGGGCATAGAGTTGAATCAGAAATGCACTTCACAGATAAGTAGGCTAGGTGAGCAAGATTTATAAGTCAGTAGCATGGATAATAACATAAGGCAAGAGTATATGATTCAAAAGAGACAAGTGAAACATGCTAAGAGAGTGTACAACAGATCAGATGAAAAAAGGTATAATTCAGAAAGCCATCCTCAGCAAATTAATTGCACATACAAGAGCATTAACTAAAATTATTAAATATGGTTCTTTGTGAGATAAAATTATTGATTTAGGCCAAATTAAAAAAAAAAAAAGAAGAAGCCAATATTAGTTAAGTTGAGTGTGGACGAAACTCAACACCCTTAAACAAGGTCTCAAGTGCACACCTCGTGGATAGAAAAAGCTGCAGGAAAGCTAACCTTGTTCAGGGTCTGATAATGTTTGAACCTAGATTAATCTGTAATATCAGTTACCAGATGGTCGTCACTAAGAAAACATAAAAATTCAGGTTTAAATGTTTAACTATTTTATAGAGAGAAAAATTCTACAACATCCTTGGTTAACAAAAAAAATTATTCTTCATCTTTGTGTGTGTATATGTTATCTATGATACTATAGTATGAATACAATGAAAGGCAGATAATACATTGCTATGGACAAGCATAACAAGTGAGATGCATATCCATACACAAGTACAAAAATAGGGCATGAGTGAAAGAAGGGACATCAATGTTCCAGTACATATGCATAGAAGAGCTATAAGAATTGGGAGGAATCAGTACCTGTACAATAGAGGAATGAAGGTAAAAGTTGTGGGGTACAAAAGTTGCTCCCAAAAGACTCATAAGCACAAATGCACTCTCCCCACTCAAATTTGTTAGTATTCCACCCATGGATACTGGAATTTTAGGCTGGTTTATGAATACTCCAAAAGTAATGAAAAGCAATACAAAACCTGCAACAAACAAGCCCAGGAGTTTTGCCTTCCCATTGTCCTAGACAGAAGGAAATTTAATAAGTCACTGTTGATCAAACAAGTGGTGAGTAATCAATGAATAAGACTTACAAGAAGGATGGCAGGGAGCAAGTTAAAAATAGCACTAGTAGCAGCCAGCAAGACACAGGTGAACAAGTCCCACCCAGAAATAAGATTTAATATGTGAGCCATCCCCAGGATCTTGCAAAGCAGGTAAAACCAGTGTCAAAGATAAATAAAGAATAAAAAATTAAAAAAAAAGTCAGTAATAAATATAAGAGGTTACAGAAGTTAAATCTCCAAACAAGAATGAGATTATTACCACATTAAGGTCTAACATAATCACTGAAAGTTCTGTCTGAATTCCAAGGAACATGCATGTCCACGCACCATACTCATCTCTGCAAATCTTTGGCACAGAAAAAGTGAAATTAATCTATAAGCATTATGCAATAACCAACTGCATGCATGTTCTAAGTTTACTCTTGCAAACGTTAGATAAAAATTAATCTACAAGTAGGCATAAAATAGAATGATCCAGATGGGCGCAATTTGGAAAAGAGTCGAGAGATAAAAAAACGAGAAATGAGGAAACAAAGGAGGAAGGCAGGTGGGAAGGACCTTATCATCTATAATTACTTTTAATATGGTTAAAACTTAAAAGAACTAAAAAGAACTTTCCCTGCTTCCAAATTATGTCCAACAAGGTAAATATGACATCAAAATGCCAGTAATGAATTTCCATAACCTTCCAACTTAAGCTATCAAATGCTAAAATATGTACTAGCAAAGATGAAATCATATAGTCTCTTTAACCTTGCATCCTACCAACCACAGACCACCCATAGTTTAATAATAAAATTATTTTTCATTCATTTTCTCCCACTAACATGCACTGGAATTGGAAAGGGGAAATGAGGATCTGGTACCTCTGCAAGATCTTTTCCTGTAACTACACCAATCTTGGCTGATATGTACTGACATAAGATAGCGGCAAAATTGAAAACAAGCATGAAAGCCATCAGATCAAACCCAAATCGTGCACCACCTTCAACAATCGCAGCCCACTTTCCAGGGTCAATGTATCCCATTGTGATCATAAGCATAGGTGCAACCGCATGAAGTGAACGATGAAGAAATGAAGGCAGAAGATTAGCATTTAATGTTTGTGCCTCCATCTTCTTGTTCATCAACTCCAACAATGAGGGTTTACAAAATTATGGCATAACTTTGAAGTTGTATTAATTGTTACCAAGCCATACATCAATTACATTTCTAGACTTCCCCAAGGTTTTTAATATTATTAGTGAAAAAGTCCATCAACCACCAGTCATTCACAGACATGTCAGCTGCTTCAATAGTCAACCATAACTTGTCATAAAATTGCTGATAAAGAAACCTGTGAGCCTGTCAATTACAATTGCAACAACTTAATAAATAGCATCTCCTAGTAATCCATAACCTCCCAACATTAACTGCGACCATCAGATAACAATCTGGTGTTTTTAGTCAAATCAACAAGATTACCCTTGCATTTTTTAATACCGCCCTACCACCAATTAATTCATGCCAATAATTTCTAGACATAACTGAAAGTCAACCCAATCTATGACAAACCTCTTGCAGGTCTATATGACAAGCATGTAATGATCCATGATTGATCCAATTGTTGCTTCCTCAGGCTTCGTCAATCCTGTAATTGATGGATCAACGTGACAATATTAGTACCAATGAAAAGAAAGAAAGTGCGACTGCCCGCATTGGAGAATACATTAGATAACGCGATTGGATTTAAAGAAACACTCAAACTAGAAATCGCAGTGCAGAACTCTGTTTTGACCCCAAAAGATGTACTAATAAGAACGAAGCAACCTAGGTGAACTCGGTATTACAAAAAAGTAAAAGCAAAATTATTTCTAAATATTTGATGAGGCCACCTCATAGAACTCCAATATAAAAGAAGTGTCAGCATTAACAATCCTCATAACCGCAGAGGCAGATACAACATGCCATCAAAGTAAAAGCTGTTAGAATCGTAGCCCAAAGAAACAGAAAACTGTTAAAAGACTGATCAAATTCTCAAGGGGCTTCCCATAGAGGAAAAAACAAACCAATGAAATACAATCCAGTCCCGGAAAAACAAAACAATGCTCAGAAACGAAGAAAAAAACAGTTACTGAAACCAAAACCCTAAAATTCAAAGCTTGGGTGACCAAAAAAAGATGAAAGGAAAACGTTACCATGGATCTGACGAATGCCGATGATGATATTGCTGATGATTTTATCAAAAGAAGACCGAACAAAGTAGCTAGGATTCTGAAATCCTCACGCTTTTATGTTCATCTGCAGTCTTCGTTCACTTCTGCTAGTAGATCTCAGGCACCCAAAATAACCCACTTCATCATCAGATAAGTAACTAAGTTTGGTAATATAATATTATATTAAGAGAGAGAGAGAGGATGAGAGTTCAATTTTCTGAGAAAGCATTGAGAAAACGTAAACTTTTATTATGAGTTGAGTTTCGAAGCCACATCAAAGAGAGATAAAGGGCGAGGGAAGTGAGGGAGATGTTCAGCTCTAAGATAAAATAGATTACTGTGTCAAGCTCTTCTTTGTCTCTGACTGTTTTCTCTATCTCCCTTGAAAGAGAATATATCTTTCTCTTCTAAGACAAAACCTTTCTGTGATAGAGAGTTGGAAAATTAACCAGTTCCCTCAAATAGATGTAAAAATGGTCTGCCTGGGTCGCCAAATCGTTGCATCCAATCAAGTCGTGAATAATATATATACAAGAAAAGAGCTTGCCATAATAGTTTTGTTTTTCATCTTCCATTGATAGTTTTGTTTTTCATCTTCCATTGATAGTTTTGAGGGTACTTTTTGATTGCAACCTTCGTTTTCACTGAGTCAACTTCCCTCCACACGCCCACACCTGCTTGAAGAGATAACTTTATATGCAAGAAACTTAATTTTATATTCAAACGCTTGAAAAACAAAGTCAAAACATCTGCTTTTGTGTGTAGTAAATGTTTTTTTTAGTCAACTAGTAAATGTTGTATATATGAGTAGTAAATAAGTAAAGAAAATAAAGTAATATTGTTCCGTGTATTTTCTAGCTTTACTTTATCGTAAAGTTATATGTACTATATTAGATGAAGCAATATGAAATGAGTTGCATCAGTTTATTGTTTATAAATATTATGATTTTCTTATAAATTTTATATTATGTGGAGAGAAATAAATATACGAAGAACCCATCATGATCACATGAATTCCCTTTTGTTTGAGTTTTTTATTTTCCTCCTTGTACTAAATCAAGTTCACACGTATTCTTTCTACAAATTAACAACCGCATTGGAGAGAAAGTGAAGACAATTCGACGATTCGAATTTACAATGTTCACTCCAATGTAACTAAAAACAAATAGCAGGCAAGAAAACACCCCTGTGTGCGTGCCACGCTAGTTAAGATTTACCATGTAACTAATCATTAGAAACACCGCTTAAAGTCTGGCTCTTTATTTAATATATGATACTTTCACATCGATGTATATATATTTATACATTATATAAATTTTATAAGAAAATCGTATTCTTTATGAGTATGCATGGTTATGTTGGTTAATTCATTACTGTTTTCGGAGTCCTTTTTGTATTGAAGAGAAAATGCATGTCTTGGTAAGCTTCTTTGTTCGAATATATCAACCATTTCCCGAAAATTAAAATTGTAATGGATCCTGAAACTCAAATCTCGATCCGTCTAATTCCTCACGTGGCTGCCCTTTCAGCATATCATATTATAGCCCATGGCATTCATTATCATTCTTTTTAAATCTTTAATATAAAAATTAGTTGAGAATTATATTTAATTTTAAATATAAAATTTTAATTTATTATATCTTATAAATTTATAATTATTTTTAAAATATTTCTATGAATTGCATATATTAATAAATTTATATCAAATAGTAATTTTAATAAAAAAATTATTTTAAGATAACTAAACTATATTTATTATAAATAATTAATATAACTAAATTTTTTAATTTATTCATATTAACTAATATGAAGTATAGGGGGTAGCAATTAGTATGTACTTCGTAATTTTCTCTCTCCTGTGTTTTTTTTTAAGTCAACGTGATGCGTTTGATTTTTTGTTTGGAACTGCCTAATCTCGTAAGCCACTAATTGATCTCACTTTATGACATTGCCTATGTTGGTATGCTCTGGCAATTGCACGTGAAAAGCAGAGCATCACTAATTTTTTTTTTACATGAAAATTTATGTAAATTTAATATTAGTCTCCTACCAAAACCAAAACCAAAACCAAGACATAGTTTTAGAATTTAAAAGGAACTTACGCACCATCACCAAAATTTTTGGTTTATACATTTATGGGTTGTAATAGCGATGGAGAAGTGGCCAACTGGGCTTCATTGTACTACTTCCTTTCCATATCTTCATGCCCAGTTGCTTCCTACGGTTGGGCCCCAAATGAATGTGATGCAACTTCCGCTTTCTATTCACTATGCATCGAGACGTAAGACGTTTCCTCTGTTTCCTGGTTTCGTCTCACTTGTTCGTACCATTCTCACGCTCACTCTGCCTCCATCTTTAGTTTGGCTTGACAATATTCATGACTACTCGGCATGACCAGGTCTTGCCTAAGTCCTTGTCAGCACTTAATGTTCTCAAGTCAAGTGATAAGTCTCGAAGGCAAATCTGATATGAAGCAGAGTTCTCATGCCCTGAGCTTGACGTTAACCTTAAGTTATCTAACATGCCTTACAAAGCACGAAACATGATCCAATTGTATGGTCTGAAATAGGAGATTAGGTTCCTCGTATTTGGTTGGTGCTGTTGGTTAACGTCATTAATTCTTACAGTTTTACATGGTGCATCTTTTCTGGACCATGAAAATCATTTAAATTAAATGAATGCAGAAGTCTATTCCGCCAATAATTTCCTATTGTATTTATTCTGACTTTTGGTCATTCGCAGTAGGCAATCTTCCAATTTCGTTTACTCGCATGCATATTCCAACGATTCATAAACTATTCTTTCTCTTCAATTCCGAAATTTGGAATAATAACAGGGCAAATTTGGAATAATAACAGGGCCAGGCCAGCATAGGTTGGTAAGAACCAACCATTTAACATCAGAGGGAGAAAAAACTTGGCACATATTTGACACCTAAGATACTTAATCTTTCTCTTTAATTCTAGGAAGTTGCACCACGTGCGGTCAGTTCCTTTTTCAGGTGGTCTTCCTCTTCCTAATTCTCTTATTCCAGCGGTGACTATGATGTTTTGCAGTGATAGTCTCAAATGGGCATGTAAAGCAGAACTAGTGGTTAAAGCTTTTTTGTTACCCTACATTAAAATTCACGTTTCATTTCGCATTCTTCCTTAAATATCCTGAACTTTTACCACATAACAAAGGAACAACCACAGAATCTGAGTCCGAGGAACGATCCTATATCGAATTCGAATCTTACAATGAAGTCCACAAAGAGACGACGTTGTTCCTTCCACAAACTTTTAGCTTACTCACAGGTATCACCTGCACTTTTAATACGAAAGAAAACAGCTAAAGGGTTAATTTTTGTATGTGCCTCCAGTTTCACTATCAAGTCATCCAACCTTTTTTATTCACATGATTTTTATGAAGATTAGCACGGAAAGTTTTGCTTCAACTATTATGTGATCGAGTTCTTGAACCAAATCTTTTGTGTTAATATATAGAGTGTTCTGACATACCTTGTACCAGGTGAAATTCAGAAGTTTCAGTGGAGCGCTGTGGCTTCTGGTAGACGACGATATCGTACTTAATGTTTTGTAGTATTTGCCTATTTGGACCTTTCGAGTTTTGGCGCTGATTCTTAGCTATTCATGTGAATTCAGGTTTCAGGATAATCTTGAGAAAGATATATTGATGGATAGCATAGAAAGTCCCATGTCGAGGAAGCCAGATTACAAGATGAATGCGAGAAACATGTTGATGCAGAGAAAGAAACTTTCAAGGGTGTTTTCTGAGGATTATGATGCGTCGAAAAGGAAGATATTCGATCCAAGGGGACCGACAGTAAACAGATGGAACAAGATGTTCTTAGTAGCATGTTTGATTTCACTATTTGTGGATCCCTTCTTCTTCTACTTGCAAGAGGCTAAGAAAGACAAGTGCATTGCTATATCTGCTGGACTCGGAGTTTCCCTCACCACAATTCGGTCCATGATTGATGCATTTTACATCATTCATATATTTATTCGGTTTCAAACTGCTTATGTTGCTCCTTCCTCTCGTGTTTTTGCTAGAGGAGAGTTAGTTATAGACCCTTCAAAGATTGCATCAAGGTACCTCCGAAAAGACTTCTGGCTTGATCTTCTTGCTGCCCTCCCTCTTCCCCAGGCATGTTACCACTACGGATCAGATTTTTTTTTATTTGGAGTTTTTATTTATTTATTTATTTATTTTTACTTTTTTTAAACATGAGTTATTTATTACAATTCTTATACATAAAATAGGTGTTGATTACAGCTGTAATTCCAAATCTAAGGGGGTCACAAATGATGGCTTCAAGGCAGAGTCTGCGCCTTGTGATCATTGTCCAGTACCTATTGAGGTTATATCATATCTTCCCTCTTTCATCTGAAATAGTCAAGGCAAATGGAGTAATGATGGAAAAAGCCTGGGCTGGGGCAGCTTATAACCTTATGCTCTACATGCTAGCAAGTCATGTAAGTCACTTATGATATGGTTTGGTGGAGTTAATTGGTTGCTTTCCTTTCAAATCCAATGGTTGAATACTAATTAACTGGTCCTGTGTTTCTCAAAGGTCTTAGGATCCTCCTGGTACCTGTTGGCAATCGAAAGGCAGGGTGAATGTTGGAAAAAAGCTTGTAATCTTGAGTTCCCATATTGTCAATACCGTTATCTTGATTGTCAAAGTATAAGTGATCCAGCTAGAGCAGCTTGGTTTAGATCAAGCAACCTGTCAACTTTATGTGATAAGAACAGTGATTTCTTTCAGTTTGGTATTTTTGCCGATGCTCTCACTTTGGAAATGGCAAACTCAAAGTTCTCAAGCCGATATTATTATTGCCTGTGGTGGGGCCTGCGGAATCTCAGGTAATAATATTTCATTCATTTTGACCATTTTTTGTTAAGTATGTGACCACAATCTAATCAATTCTGACAAACTTGCAGCTCTCTGGGACAGAATCTCCTAACCAGCACTAACGTTGGAGAGATAAATTTTGCGATCATTATTGCAATTCTTGGCTTGGTGCTTTTTGCACTTCTGATAGGAAATATGCAAGTACGGGAACTTTCATGTGCTCTATGTATCAATTTTAGAACAGAACAATCTAATTTCTGGGACATTTTCTCATATTATCGTGTAACTTATTGTTAACTGTGAACAGACGTACCTGCAATCAACTACTTTAAGACTGGAAGAGTGGAGAATAAGACGCACAGATACAGAACGATGGATGCATCATAGGCAGTTACCTCATTACTTGAAGCAAAGTGTGAGACGCTATGAGCAATTCAGATGGGTTGCCACGAGAGGAGTTGACGAGGAATCCATCCTTCGAGACCTCCCTGTCGATATCAGACGCGACATCAAACGCCACCTGTGTCTAAACCTCGTCCGACAAGTGGGTCTTCATCTTCAATTCCTTGTCGTTTCCAGATTTCCCTTCATAGTATAAGCAAAGTTCATATGCTAATAATAACAGAATATATCCACAGGTACCGCTGTTTGATCAGATGGACGAGAGGGTGCTAGATGCAATATGTGAAAGACTGAAACCTTGTCTATGTGTTCAAGGAACGCTCCTAGTTCGCGAAGGAGATCCCGTGGCTAAAATGCGCTTTATCATTCGAGGACGTCTAGATTCTTATACCACAAATGGTGGCAGAACCGGGTTCTTCAATTGTTGTAGAATCGGACCGGGTGATTTCTGTGGCGAGGAGCTATTGCCATGGGCTCTGGACCCATGTGCAAGCGCAGTCCTTCCTTCATCAACTCGCACAGTGGAAGCCCTAACAGAAGTGGAAGCTTTCGCGCTCGTAGACGAAGACTTGAAATTTGTGGCGGCTCAGTTCAGGAGGCTACACAGCAAGCAACTGAGGCACACGTTCAGGTTTCACTCGCATCAATGGAGGGCATGGGCTGCTTGCTTCATACAAGCGGCTTGGTTTAGATATAAGAGAATAAAGGAGGCGAGTGAGCTAAATCATAAGGAGGATGCTAGGGAAAAAATGGTGGAACATTTCTCTGCGCCGTTGTACTTGCAACCTCGAATAGGTTCGGGTGTTACGATGTATAAAGCGGCCAACTTGGGATGTAGCCCGAGGAAAGGTGGAAGCTTGCGATATGGTTCTGAACTACATATTCTTGGTTCCCTCCCCAGGAAGCCCCTTGAACCTGATTTCAGTACTGTTGAAGATTGATCAAACTAAAGTGTGTGGCTTGCGATTATGCGTGGGGTGCTATTAATGGAGTTTGAGCCGTTAGTATTGTAAATTTTGTAATCCTGGATGGATTGTGTTTTACATGTCGTTTTGAATTACTAGTATGAAATAATTAGCTTCAAGATTTCTACAACTTCTCTCCGCTGTTATTCAACCGTACTCCAATTTTATTCAAATAAAATTTGTTTGAGATATTATTAAGTATAAAATATGAATATATTTTTTAGTTAGTATTCAAATTTTAGTTTATAACGTTGCGAGAAACTAGCCATTAAACCTAATTTTGACTATTTTTTTTATATATATTTTTTTTAAAAAAATTAAGCTCATTAATGATTTAAAAACATAGTGAAAATCTTGACTAGTTTTTATAGAACTTGTCATCAAATGACAAGAACCTTTCTTTTGGGCTGGGAAAATGCCGGATCTGGTCTAAAATTAACTAATGGATAAGGCCCAATATTGCAGGGAAGACAAAAGGACCTAGCCTTAACAGCCTTTTACTTTTGGTATGATGCGTGTGGGAGGATATGGAGTGGAGAGTACGTGTTTTGGATTCACAATGAAAAAAAGTGTAACACAAGAGGCGTGAGATCCCATATTCCAAATCCACTTGCAAGACTAAATGATAAAAAAAAAAAAGTGATAACCGTAAAAGAAAAGGCCTTTTGCTTTCTGATATATATATATATATATGATTGCTTTTTACCGGTCAAAAATGTTACCCTCAATGTCCTCCTTCCTAGTCATTACCATTTCCCTTTTGAACTTTCCCAGAAATGAATTTCCTGAAAACAAATTGTTATAATCAAATTGGATTATACACAGCGAGAGTTGCCAATTTCAAGTTCCAATAAGTTTATATAATGCAAAATTGTGCAAAGGCCAAAAGGTATATAAGTCAGCTCTGAATATTTTGAGCGAGGATTAATGATTCCTTCACAACGAATATGTCTTGCAAGCTAACCAACACAGAAAGCAAAATCGGCGCTTTTTCTTTCCTCTAATGGATACATCAAATAATTAAGCTATTTCATTGACTATAATATATATTAACATTTTTAATTGTATTAATATTATAATATGAATTTTATTCTCATATCCAACAAAGCACGTAGGTGATCTCTCACCAACCCATTAATAATCTTTTCAAACTTTGCGCATTTTATATGTTATTATTATGTAAAGTAAAGAAACAAACACATCTGATATATATATATATATATATATGCAGAGATCTGTGATGACATGAAAATCCTAGACGACCCACCAAGTTAAGTCTTTCGTGTGAATGTTTCAGAAAGCAACCTCGGCGGTGCTGAGAGATGTATGTTGAAGCATTCACGTTGTCTAAAAAATACGAGACAAATGGTCTCTCAGGAAGCCATATCATCAATTAGTGCCCTTCGTGTTCCAATGCCCACTTTTCTTTGTCTTTTCTTCCGAAATGACCGCTCTTCCAATATTTCCAGGATCTCTTTATCCAATGAACTCCAAGTTAACGGATTCCATGCACCTCAATCTTTTGCTTCTTATTTTGAACGTAATTACACCTTTAATCCCACCCCTACCTCTCCCCCCGGCGTAACACAACCATTTCATATGTTCTATTGGCGCGTTGAATTAAACGAAAGTTGATATGACTAGAAGGGAAATTAATGAATGGGACCCAAACTTCGGTGGTCGTATAATATTTTTGTTGTGTTGTGTATAATGGGTTGGGTGTGATAGGCATGGTAATAATCCAGGTGTAATGAAGCGCATTACTTAATTAAATCATTACTTAATTAAATTTTGAGGTGCTTTAAACATGTTTGTGGGGTGGGTCATGGATCCAAAAATGTGAGCATATTTTTTTTTTCTCTGAATTTTCAAATGTTGTCTTCAGAAAGCGATCAAAAGCACATGTTACACACTTGATTAGGTATCATTGTTCTTTTGTTTAGGGAGTACTTTGTTTGACCAGACCAGTTTGTAAGTTTAACAGATGGGGAAAAAGATGACAGCAAAATCAAAATTCATCTGTGAATAGCGTGGGACTCCACTTTAATATTTTTCTGCTGGTTCAAAAGTAGTTCATAATTTGCAGATAAAAAATAGAAAAAGAGAAGGACATGTTCAAAACAATGATGATTTCAAAGCAGCTTTTAGGCTTCATTGAGTTGTGGTAAGTTTATAGTAGAAGAAAGTAAACGCAGTCAAAAAGGGGATTGTTACTCTCAATCATTCAAAAGAGGAAGTAGTGATTAGGTTTCCTTAATCATTTTCCAAACAAGGTTACATGAGCCCGATTGCCATTACAGACAAGATGCAGATGTCTTAAAAGAGAAGAAATATTAAAATAAACAAAAAAACACTTGTCTTGAATGAAAGCATTCATGTCCGAGTACTGTCTGGGCAAATCATCATAGCTTTTTCATTTCTTCTAAAGTAAGGCTTTTCTGTCGACACGAAAATCAGCTCACAGTAAAAAGCCTATTATTTCTCGTTATATATATCAGCCCATGAAAGAAAATTATCAGCAAGTAGACAAAATTGACCAAAACGGCACCAAATTCCAAAACCAGGTCGGTTACATTCTCACTTCACGTCTTCGCCCACAATGGTCAAAGGTCCTTGAAATTAGGCTTTGGCTTCTAAATACCATTTCAATTCAGTGAGGCATATTTATACGCACGCCAGCATGACCACGAAAAAGTTTCTTTTCTTACTGACTCAGCTTAGCAGCGAAATTGTATACATATTACAGACACACACCAACGTACGACGTGTATGCCTCAACAAAACAACAGAGCATATAATTAAGGACCAAGTAGGAAACCCTATCTGGATGGTACAATAAGTGAAATCATGAGCTGCATTGCCATGCAAAGCGATGAGAAATGAATAATGATGATTGAATCGTATTCTAGCAGAAGGGGATTGAGTGACAGTGACAGAGGAGTGAGTGACACGTGTAATGACCCCATTGAATGGTGAATGATCAGGGTGAGGTTTTTTAACTGGTCACCCTTCCCAATCGCCTGGCTTATAGTGAGCATAAAGTTATGGGCTCAGGTGCTGTGTGTACCTCTAAGTCAAACCACTCAATGCCCATGGAGCAGCCTTTTTTGTCTCTGTTTTATCCTTTCCCTCTCCTTTGTATATCTGCTCGAATATGCCGGCCACATCCTCCGTCACCATCCCTTTCCCTCATTTCTTGTCCGTCCATCTTCTGGGAACTCTTGGGATTCGTGCAATCTAATTATCAACCACCAATACAATCCCTACACTTTATCACAGATGTCCTGAGTTTAATTGTCCTCGTCACCCTAGCTAGCATACTATTAATTCCTAGTTAACCTCGAAGTCTTTCAACGGGTTCATATTGCGGTGGGATTCAGATGAAGAAAACAGAGTGTTGACAATGGTGCCGGCCAAGCGATAGTAAAAGGGGAGGGGGGGAGAGATGGAAATGGAAGAATAGAACAGAATTTTGTGAATCCGAAATAAATTGCAAAACACCGGGAGGAGACAGAAAAAGACCACACAAATACGAATAGAGACAAGTTGGGAAAAGATGGAATTGACTTGGTTTCAGGATTCAAACTGTAGCGGTTGTTTAAGGACAAAAGCAAGTGGAGGAATTTTTAAAAGAACCGTTTGCTTGGAGAGCTAATGTTTTGTTCCTTAGGACATAGTCACATGGGCACGACAACTATCCGAGGGTAAGATTTAGGTTAAATCGTGGGACGAAGTGGGAGGAATCAAGTCGAATAATTTGTTGGGAAGGAACTGAGAAAGGACAGGGGAGGTTCTGGTTACCGTGTAAGAAAAAAGAGGTTTATGGGTTGCCGCTCCTCAATTATGAGTCACATCCAAACAAACAAAGGAGGGATCTTACCCTAACAATACGCATACGTCGCTGTCGAATTTTCTGGGCGACAGATGCCGACCTCATAACCATAACCTTTTTCTTCAAACACCTCCGAACGGTTCCGTTTTCTCGGGATGCAAAACTTTTGGGCTTCCAATCTTTAAAGAAATATTCTCCATAAATAAATACAAATATTAGTGCGAATGAGAATTATTATAAATGATAAGTAAAGCGTTTATATTTCACAGAGTTACAATAAAAAATAAATTTATATTTTATAAAAATACGAGTTTAATTCTTACTGTTATTATGAATGCTCTTTTAATAATTGATCTCATAAATTTTTTATACAGATTATAAATGTTAGTATAGATGATAAGGAATAAATTTATATTTCACAAAAACATGAGTTATAAATGATAAAGAATAAATTTGTATCTTATAAAAATATGAATTTGATTCTCGCTGTCGTTACGAAGACTCCGTTAACATTAAAATCAATATTATATTGTATCTTTGATAAGGAACTAATGCTAATTTAAAAAAAAATAAAATACTAATATTAGTATTATTATGATGGCTAAAACTGAGGGATCCTATTATTACGTGAAGTTTAAAAAAAAAGAAAAAAAAGAAAGGAACCATCTTAAAAACAAATTAAAGGGAAAAGGGTAGAGAAATGAATGATGAAGAGTGAGTGAGGCGGCAGCTAAAGTAGTGAGTGCAAAACATGGAGCGATGAATGTGACGTGGGTTAATTTGTCAGACTCAAAATGAGCATTTCTGATTCTGCCCTAACTCTGTTATCTCTTTCTCTTGAAGCAGATCATAATAATGTTAATGTTACTAACCAGAAAGAAAGGCTTAATTTTGCAGGTGCAAACTTGAATCCATTAACCAAAGCTCGATGATTGTTGAGAGCTGCATTGAAAAATGAAAGCAGATAATCTACGAACACAGTAACTAACAAGTTTTTTAAAAAAAAAACCCAAAGCTCAAACCTCAAGGAACATCCCAAACATTCAAAAGCTGGAAGCAGCACTCACTTACTTTGTCTTTTTGCCTCCTTCCAAACCCCAACACACAATTTCTGTCCCATTCTCATATGCGCAGACGCTGAGATATTCATTCCACAAAATACAGGACTAATCATGTCTATTACTAGGAATCTCTTTTTATCTTTGACGGTGTTCTTACTATAACCGTGGCGTCTTCTTCACAGTAAACTATGAAAACACGAGTTAAGAAAATGAAATGGAGTCAAACAAGGAGACAGTAGCAAAGTATGAGTGACATTTGTTCTTGGAACGGGACTTTAATTAGACCATACTCTGTGGAGGCAGGGATAGGCCAGAGAGTTATGGGAGTGAAGATGGGGACAAGGGGATAAGCAAAAAACAGTGAGAGTGTATTGGGGATGAAAAAGGAATTGTATTTGCAGCCAACATCAAAATGGATCGGACGTTGCTAGGACTGGAGCCTACTGCTTCACCCGCTTCCCTGTCTTCACCATGTCACTTTTGTAAGTATTCTCATTATATAGTGATTAGTGATATTTATTTTCAGAATTAAGAACCTCAAATTCGTCCCGTGACTGATATATATCGTCAGACTAAGTCCAGTTCTCAAGGTTCGTTATGAATCCCAAGTCAATAAGTCAAGGTAAACGTCAACATGCCTTAAACGCGCATGCGAGCATGTTGGGGGCTTGGCCTTAATATTTAAGCACGAGCTCAATCCCCATGTAAGAAAGAGTGATCACGAGTTTATATTCTCCAAGAGAGACAGTGGACTGAATTAGACAAACAGAGATGTGCTAATAAAGCTAAACAGGACCAGCCAGAAAGGGCATTTAGTGATTGGAGCCCTAATACTCAAACCAGCAATATAGTAACAGTGGCTTAAAGCTTAAAGGCTGGATTCATGTTCATCAGTTCCAGCAATCCTGGCAATACTGCTACAAACAAAATGCTTATGTCAGAGGTCCATGAATCCATAAAAAATGAAGAAACTGGGAAATGGGGTGGTTTTAATAAAGGAATTAATAGGGATGGGGTTTTGGAGAGGGTGAGGTTTTGATAAGGGAATGGGGACCAGATGCTCGAAGAAATGCGGGAAAGAGGATGTGGGGGAATGGAAAGGAGCGTGTGGAGAAAAAATCAAATGTTTGCTAAGCGTACAGCAAAATTGTCGAGAGAGGGTACAAGCTCATAGGTTTATTGGCCACTCGTGTCCTCTTAAACCAATCATAGTCCCACAATGTTCAAAAGAGCCAGAGACCCTGTTACCACCCCCATCACTTCCTCTGCAACGCCCATTCACAAAACCATATCAGGCACTCTGAATTTTATAATTTTTTTTTCTGAGGTCTGTGGCTTACACTCTCAGTGAAGCGAGTATGGGTTTAGGGTAGTCTGAAAAATTATGGATGAATTGGTTTTCATGGTGGCGTAGGCGTGGTCCTTTTCTGGGAGACGAATGGATCTTGGCCTTTATTATGTTTGGTTACAACACTTGTACTAGTCAGGTATGAACACAAAAGCAGAACAATTGGAAGATAGTGTTGCAAGCAAAATTGATAATTGCCACTATTACGGCTGGTGACGTTGGACAAGCAGGCACTTCTCATCCACACTACAAAAATTCCAGTTGCAGAGTTCTATACTGGTATAAAACCGAGCCCTCTTCAACCGACTGGGATTTTCTATTCGCCAATTAGTTCCCCACTTTTCCTGTTCAATAAACACTGTTCTGTGCTCTCTCTCTACATATATTAGGTGAACTGGGGTGTTTGCAAGGGGAAGGTAGGTTCCTTTTATGGCAAAAAGGCACATAAAAGTTAAAAAGAATTTTGATATTTAAATGATCAAAATAGAGTAGTATTATTCTCTCAGAAAAGCCATGGTTTTTTTCTTTATTTTGGTCGTACCAAGGCAATTGGGCAAACTAGTGAGCGGTGAGTAGTAGGCTCAATTGAATATTCCGTTTTGTTTTTTTACAATAAAAATAAATTATATTGACTTTTCTTTTCCCGGATCACCTAAATTACACTTATATCCCTTTGACTAATACAATCCCACTTATATCCCCTTGTTTTTAAAAGTTACTCCCAATATCCTTTTACTCTTACTTTTATTAATAAAATTAAATTTTTTATTTTTCCTACAAATTTATGATTTTTTAAGGATGGTAACCTAGTTTAAAATAAAAGTACAATCATATTGTAAAAGTTAAGTTCTTTGATAGGAAGGAAATTCAAAATGGGGTGTTTGCAAAATACTCTATTCTTAATTATAAAATTTAGACGGAAGTTATATTTATTTATAACTTTTTTATCTCTTAAAATTATAATTTATTTTCTTATATATGATTGCCCTTATAGGATTGCATATAGTAAGAAATATCAATCAACAATAGTTCAAATACACATGATTAAATAAGTAATTTAAAAAAATTAACACATAATCATTATAATTAACTAATTTATCTAACTTATTTAATTTATCTAAATTAATTAAGTAAATTTTTATAATTAATAATGTAGGGAGGAAGTGCTAGTATATAAGGGAATGAAATGTCCTAATCATATTTATATAAAAATATCAGGTTATTTAATTTAACCTAACTTTTTTTTTAATTTATTCACCCGGTATTCTGGCTAACTACTAAGGAAATTATAAACCAGACTAATCCGGATCGATGCATGATAGGAGCCATTAAAGTTATCGTCTTTGGCCCCTAAAGTGCTGTATTCTCAAAAGATCGAACCTGTGATCTTTGATTAAGTTAAAATAGCTCTAACCAACTAATCTAATCAATCGGAGTTTAATTTAACCCAACTTTAACAAGAAGGGGAACAAACTGCAGTTTTGTGCGCGTGTGGCACGGTCGTTTGTATGTAGGCGTGGTTTTGGAATGCAAGCGTGCCAAAGGCACATATCACGTGCGATGGGGTTTATATATAGGTATGAAGAAGAGGACGCACATCACTCAATGCCCAAGCAATCAAATGGGTGTAGTTGATACTTGTAATTTCCATGACACACATATGAGTTCATAAGCAGAGAAGCTGGAGGGGAATCTAGGAGGGAGATTCTTTTTGGTTGAACAAGTGTTTCTATATCATTCACAACAAAAAAGCAGAGTGAGACACTGTGTGGGTGTGAATATAATTAGTTCGCAGCAATGGAGATAGAGAGTGAGATGAGGAAGTCAAGGTTTAAGAGGATTTGCGTGTTCTGTGGAAGCAGCCAGGGCAAGAAGAGTAGCTATCAAGATGCTGCTATTGAGCTTGGCAAGGAATTGGTATTCATGCTTTCCTACATTACTATTTTTTATATATTTGTTCTGTTTGGTTCATTCTCCAGCATTCCCTGTATCTTGTTTTGATGAACACAACCAGAAGGCCTTCTGGGTTTTTTTTTCCTGGAATGTATTTCATAAACAATAGAGTTGAATCCGTGCAAATCCGATGGAAGTGGTTAAACTTTGTTAATGTACTGCAAATTCTGCTTCCACCATAAGTTTCTTCTGGGTAAACTCGCTGTGTTCATGACATGTTTGATGTTTGTTCATGGTCCTCTGGAAATCAAAATTTACATTGATTTAAGGTTTTCTCTTTCTTGAGTTCATAACTAGGATGTATATGATGAAGTGATTCCAAAATTTCCTGTTTTTCATGCATCTTCTCGGACATGTGCTAGCGCTTCATCTCTGAATTAAGGACGCTCAATTTTTGCTTATTTTTGCTGCTACCTGGGTAGCTCAGCTCCTCTAAACTGAAGAGTTTCAACTTTCAAGTCTTGCAAGTGGCCCCTTGCTGACTGAGAGTTAAAGAATGATTTCTCCGCGCCAACTTTTACTCCGTCTTGGGGTTTGAAACTGTTAGAATGGAAGTGTCATCAAATTATATTTGCAGATGGGTCATCATGAAAGCATTTTTTTTACATCATAGTATGATTCCCAGTCTTGTCTGCTTTTGCTATTTCGTATTCCTAGGGTGATTAGATTAATGGTGTCTGCAGGTGTCAAGGAACATCGATCTGGTCTACGGTGGGGGAAGCATTGGTCTAATGGGTTTGGTTTCACAAGCAGTTCATGATGGCGGTCGGCATGTCATTGGGTATGGTTATTTTCTTACTTTAACTTAGCCTTCCCTTTTTAAAATTTTCCTCTTTTCTCCCCCAAATATGTTGGGGAAAAGGAAGATGAAGTAAACAGAATCAATGAGTAATCACTGCTTATGTGGGATTCTTTTTCATTTGATACTGATTTTGTCACGTTATTGTCTCTCGCAGAGTTATTCCCAAGACGCTCATGCCTCGAGAGGTATGTCTGCTACACATAGGAGAGAGACTGAGTATTTTTATAGTATTGCAAATTGCATTGTTTATTTCTTTCTCTTCATCAAGGCATCAGACTCAGAATTTATTTCCCAAATTTAAATTATATCAGTACTCTATTTGATGAGTATCATTATCAGCTATCACATAAATAAAAAGCATTAATGATATCACCATATACATGAAAGTTTTCGTTTGTTTCCGAGAAAGTTCATCTGGGTTCATCCTCCTTCTCCTTGGGTTAAGCTTCTTCGCAAAGCTCAATATTTCAGCCTTTTTCTTTCTCCTGTCTGGTCAATGCTTGGCTGTCCCATCCACCTTATCAATATCACTAGAATAGATGGTTTTATCCCAATCAATCTGCATCCCTTCTTTCTCTGTTTTTCTATTTGGCAAACAATTCCATCCATATACGTTTAGTTGACAAGCACTGTGCCATTTCTTCTGTTTAACTTCATTGTCTTTTATTGGGAGAGAACTATTTCTATCCCCTTCTAATAATCAGTTGTCAGTTATAAATTACTGTTACTATCTGGGAAATAGGCAGGGTAAATGCATATAAAGAATTGTTGAATTAGTCTCCCTTTGCTGCAAGGAACCCTATAACCTGCAATCTGCATAGTAGTCCAAATCACGTGCCTTCTTTCTCTCCTTAAAATTGACATTCTTGTCCCTCTCTTATCCTTGGTTCTCCCTGTTGCAGCTAACTGGCGAAACGGTAGGAGAAGTGAAGGCAGTCGCAGACATGCACCAAAGGAAGGCTGAGATGGCTAAGCATTCTGATGCCTTTATCGCCTTACCAGGTCAGTCTTCAAAAACAAGTGCAGAGGCACAACGATTAAAATTAGAATCATAAAGTTCTGCTTCTTTTTCTTTTTTCTTTACCTATTTTTATTACATAGGATTCAGGTATTGACTTTATCTCAAAATTCCAAATAAGTTAGAAAAGAGTATATGACACTTTTGTTTATCAACCTATTCTACTTGCTATATATGTAAGGTAACATACGACTCCCAAAAATGTTTAATTACCCACTACATCCTATGAACACAGTGGTTATTTTATTTAACTACTTTTTGGGCCTAACATCATTACAAAGATTACCACGCCTAATCATGGATGTTGCTTAACAAGAGTTTTTTAAGTACTTATGTATGATTTGGAAGTGATTCCTAATGGATAGGGTCGACTAATCCTCCACTTACTAGATATTTTTTGGCCAATGCTAAACATTGAAGAATTGAGGAAACATAAGTGGGGTAGGATTTTTCTTTATTTTAAATATGGCCTTCGCAGACATCTTTGCGTACCACTATTATTCAATTGGAAATTAAACATGTTATTGAATCGGGACACTGTTGTAAAATCAGTAGTCGTCCTGCAGAGTCCAGAACAGCTTTTATTGAGGTTTTCGCATAACCCAAGGCTAGGATTAGAGAGAGACCCTTCGAACATACCTTGCTCATGGTCCTGACCTTCTATAATTTTTACACTGAAAATTAGATCTCTCTGAGGCCCTGGGCAACTGTGCTTCTGGTTTCATGCCATACCCTTTCAAAGGGCTTTCTTTTAAGTTATTATTGCCCACAGTAATTGAGAGCTGAGAAACTAGTAGTCTAGTAAGACAGAAGAGGCAAGTTATGGCAGAGTTGTCATTTGCTCTTTATTGGTGAGGCCCCCCTGTATGAAAATGGAATCCTTAGGCCAGGCGGCCGAGTGGATGGAAAAGAATATGAGCTAGAGGGTTTAGAAACCAAGTCAAAAGATGAGCCCTTACTTGACGCTATGATTATGAGTTCCATTGTGGAGTTTGAATCCAGTGCACCTGGTTCCACGAAGCCAAGACTAAGCACCACAGATGCCAAACACAGTGGCAAACTGATAAAAATAATTTTTTTATTAACCTAATGCTGTATAAGTTTTTTGTATCATTGGGATAGCCTATGTTTTTTAATTTAACTGTTTTTTTAAGAAACTCACACGTACAGGTGGCTATGGGACCCTAGAAGAGCTTCTTGAAGTCATTACCTGGGCTCAACTTGGGATTCATGACAAACCGGTAATTAACTAATTATATATTCATTCATGTGCTAGGAGGAATCTTTTAGTCCGTTTTATCCTAATTAGGTCTGGCATTCCACAACTTTGTAGGTAGGATTATTAAATGTCGATGGATACTACAATTCCTTGCTATCCTTCGTTGACAAAGCCGTGGAAGAGGGATTTATTAATCCTAATGCCCGCCACATCATTGTATCCGCGCCAACACCTAAAGAGTTGGTCAAGAAATTAGAGGTAATTCAATTCAATAGATGCCCTTATTGACCACACTTTCTCTGTTCAGAATTTCCCTTTTCCTCAGCCTGATGTCCTTTGATTTATTCTTAACCATATAATATATATGACAAAGGTTTGTGCTCTTCACTATTCATTTTGATTTTCATTATCTGAAGTAACTTTTCCTGCGAGAAATCAACTGCTTTGATCTCATTATAGAAATGTATAGATGCAAAGATAAAATTAAATTTTGAGATAATGATGTGAATCAATATCTTTTTTTTTTAACCTGACAATAATGTTAACAGAAAAGGAAAAATGATTGACTTACAGGATTATGTGCCCCGTCATGAAAGTGTTGCTCCCAAGTTGAACTGGCAGATGGAACAGCTGGGTTATCTTTCAAGGTAGCTAGGTTTACTTCAAGTGCATGGAATATGAAACCTGACAGAAGTAACTTTGAAAGTTGGAAGAAGCTAATTTTTAGAATTACTCTTTTTTTACCGTTGCCATTAAAAATTTCTTCTGTAAATTACTGGGATTGACCTGAATATGTGATACTTCTTAGTTTCCTACTTGTGAGAGTCTGATTTCTTTTTAAGTTGTAAGTATTAGGGGCTGTTGGACTTATTCTTCAATGTCAACTAGCTTTTAACTTGCCTTAAACGTGTTGTCATTAGCTATTTTCTATGCCACCTCCATGACTTGGTCACGTAAAAACTCCATTCCTTTAGGAACTAATGTGAATATTTAAAATGATAGATGTATTTACCTCAGAAATTATAATTTTATCTTTTTTATAAATGCAGTAAGTATCACCTAATTAAAGTTTATATAAATATAAACTTTTTAATAGGTTTCAAAGTTTATATATTTACAAATTATATATTTTAAATAGATTTTTAGTCTATTTAAAGCATATACATAAATAACATAAAATATAATTTTTAATAAATTGTAAATAATTATTAGATAGGATCTCAAGTTTCAGTTTCTAAAAAAATGAGCTCATTCAAACATAACAACAAAACAATCCGCATATTAATAAAAATGTTACTATAAAATTAAAATTGAACAACACAACAATGTATGCATAACTGCATCAATGCTCCAATATAATCTCCTCTTTTTATGGTTCCTACACAATAGAAAAATTAATTTTAAATAAATAACTAATCCACAAAAAATTCAACCAACATGAAATATAAAAATAAACTATTATAAAATATTATATTTATACCTTTTATTTTCTCTTTAACCCATATTTATGACAAAAACCAATCCCCTCAACACAAGAATTTTAATAAATTATTCATTTAATCTCACACAATATTCATCAATCACTCTTCCCCTGAGACTAAATATGGATTTTGATGCCACAGTTGAGATAGGGATAGCTACTATATCAGATGACAATCTAGATAAAACTTTAAACTTTGTACTATTATTTTTTCATCACTCTAAGACACAGAAAGATGAAGAATAATCAAGAGAAATAATATAAGGATTATTGTCAAGATGAATTTCTAACTCGAATTTAGTAGGAGGAGCTGAATGCCTTTGACGAACTATGTTCAATATTCGTTACATTCCGTTATTTTTTTTCGTGTGTTAGTATTTGTCAAGGTAGTGGCATCAGTATTTACTTCACCATATGCAGATGATGAGTCTTCTTTATACAACTCTATATACTCAACATATAAATTCTCTAATGCCATTTTCACCTTTTCCAAATTCTTCTTAGCCTCATTTTCTAGTTTATATATCAAGGAAAAACTTATTTGAATAGCATCTAATTTGATCATTGGATCCAAAACACTTGTAATAGCCATCAACAAGTTACATTCCCTCCAATATTTATCACATTTTTCTTTCATAGGTATTGCCATTGTATTCATGAATAAGTCAAGAGACTTTATTGTTTCATCAATAACTTATTTCACCCTATGAACTTCATCAAGTTATAAGTTAGTAATAGAGTATTTACCACATGAGATAACATGAGTGGCATCATTAAAAACTTCTAAGAGATGACAAACATTCTCAATCTTTTCCCAATAGTCAGGATCTAGTGCATAAGTATAATGTTGCTCTTTTTTATGATAAGTTAAAAAGGCGTGCCTGAATGTCATCGCAGTCATCAATATCAAGAATATAGAGTTCTATTTTGTAGGACAATCAAGAAAAAGTTTCTTGTTTTTAAACCATTTAACTCCACAACTTCGCAAAAGATTTCAGCCTTTCATCTAAGACATTTATAAACATGACATTTTTATGAATGTTGTAAATGATATATTTAATGGTGCTAAGGCCATATTGTATTAACAAATTCAGAATATGTGTACAACATCTAATATGAAATAGTTGCCCACCAAACACTAATTTATTGCTCAATGATAAATTTCCCTTCAAATTTTTTAAGCAAGAGACATTGTAACTAGCATTGTCAACAGAAATTGAGATGATTTTATTCTTAATATCCCATGATCTCAAGCACTTAAAAATTGTATTTGCTATATCTACTCCTCGTCTTAGAACAGTCACTTTAACAAAACTCAAAACTCTCTTATAAAGATTCCACATAGTATTAACAAAATGACCAATACTAACCATATATTTAGCTACTTAGTGACTTAACTAACACATGTCTACTGTAATACTTACTTTGCTCACATTCTTTAACATATTTTTTAAAGCATTCTTTTCAGCCTCATAGATAGTCACTTCTTGCTATTTTACGATTGATTTTTCTAAAATTTAGATTTACATATTCAATTTCCCATATAAAAACTATATCTTCTACCATGCTAAAAGGACGCTCATAAGCCATGATAGAAGTAGCTATGATTTCTCTCATTTTTTTCATTAGAATATTTAATGCCAAGACCAATAAATGGATTAATTCCTGATTCACTTGATGGGCGAAATTGTATAGCGGATTGCTTTTTTGTTGAGAGACAAACAACTTTCATTACAAGTAAATATTTGAATACCTCTTAAGATGGCTAGTGCTAGCTCCCATTCCACAAGTAGATAATTTCTACAGCACATTATTTTCTTGACACTATCAGCAAGTACAACTTCAAAATCTTTCCATGCCTCTGGAGTTTTTCTCTGCTTTTTTATGGTCCTAAAATCTTCTTCACCTGTAGAAACTACTTGTTGAGAGGTATTATTGTTATTTTCCTCAATTTGTTGTTCAAATTGAGATTCTTGAGGAGAAGTAGATTCAATTGTGTTGTTCTCGTTATCAATTAAAAATTATACGACTTGTCCTATATAATATTAAAAACATAACATGTAAACATCTTTCTCATATAAAGTTACAGACACAATTTAATAAGATGTAATGAAAAAAAAATACATATTTAATAAATTACTATTTATATATTTAAATGTATAAAAAAGAGCAACAAATTACATAGCAACCACTAAAAAAAGACTAAATAAAGCAAAAAATACAAAAAAAAAGGTATAATGTTCATATATAGGAGCCACAATATTCAGAATATATACCAATTTAAAAGGAAATCCCTTAAATTTATTTATTTTATACATAGAAGTAGAAGATGTAATATATATAAAAAGTTTTGATTCAAGTGATTACTACTAAAAAGAGTAAACACAAAAAAGATAATAGAATTTTTTATTAACAAATAACAATATATATATTTTTGTTAGGAAACATTGTACTATAACTCCACTTAAACTTAGTTTTTTTCTCTCCTCTTGATCTAAAAATCTTAATGCTAACTTCTAAAATTGTAATTGAGTTTTAAGGAGAACGGTGGTGAATATGAAAGGGGAGAATAAGAAATACATATTGGTTCTAGATATTTTAGATCATATTTAAATAAAATATATATAGATTTTAGATATAATATACAAATATAAAATTTAAAATAAATAATTTAAATATTTTTTATGATAAAATAATATAGATTTTAGATTTAGAAATATTAAATTGTATTTATAGATATTTTATATATATCTTATTTATTTTATATATTTCCCCCCAAATCTAATCCTATCTAATTATAAGGATAAAATGTATTATTTCAATAAAATCTACTTTTATAATTTTATTGTGTAAGACATATTATAAAATAAAAGAAATAAGATGAGAGTAAAAAAAAATATAAGGCATTAATCTCAAGAAAGATGAGGTATTTAATTATAATTTTTTCTAAAGTCTACTAATAGAATAGAAGGAGATAAGTGGGAGAGGTATTAGAAGACTTGGGGTCATTAATTATAATTTTCTTTGAAGCTCACAAAGAATATGTGGGGTATTTAGCTATAATTTAAACTAAAGTATATATATATTATATAAAAATAATATTAAACAGGTTAGTCCTACAGTTAGTAGGTAATGATTTGAAAAAGAAAAACTAGCATATTTAAACAAATAAACTTTTAAATAAATTTGAAGTGACCTCTTTATTAGATTATTAGATTTTAACCAAGTTAACTTGGCATATTTCCACTTCTACTTGTGGATAAGGCCGCGGAAGGGGAAGGGAGAAGAGTGTCGCAGGGTACTTGTGTTGCAAAGAGAGAATCAATAAAGAGACAAGAGGAGAAGACAAAAAAGGACTATAAATGGGGCGAGCAAAGAGAATACATGGTCCAAGTTGAATGGGCGTAAGTGTCAATAATTACGTGAGTGATGGACATGTTGAAGGGGCAGCGTTTGTAGTAACTGGTATGATGAGTTCAAAACTCAAAGGGTGTTTGAGGGTGTTTGACAGAGACAAGACTGTCCCAACCAACGACCGTTAACGGACGACCAGGGCCAGCACTTGAGTGAAACCGCGATGGCAGGCACTGCATTCCTCAGGAACTACTCGCCTAAGTTGGATAAAGAGACTACAATTTGTAGGGCCATCTATGGACAGTTGCCAGGGCCACCAGGGCTTCAAACCCCATACTTAAGGACAACATGATACCATTGTTGTCTTGGCCCCAGTGAAACCTATCAATTGCCAGTGGTTGAAAACGCTGCCTTTTAGAATTGAGACTGTTGGTTAGGAGGTGATTCCAGAAGCTTTAAATTGTTCTTCACTCATTTTGGATGTTTTCCTCTGCTGAGAGGTGCAAACGTGGCAAACATCAGGAATTGAAGGAGTCTGTCCCTACAAGGGCCACATTATCAAAACCCTCAAGACAAGGCGCTTTCATCATGGAACAGAGTGGAAAAGGGAAGCGTTATGCGTAGTGACTGAGAACTTAAAAAGAGCCCATCTTGAAGAAAACCCGGCTCTTGATTTGCAAATGAAGGAGGAGAAGGAAGAGTTTAGCGTCAGAAAGAAGCTCCTTTTAAGGTATTAGTCAACCTGAACGGTAATATTGGCAAATGACTAAAAATAGGGTTGTCCGGGAAGTTGTACAGAACTAGTTTTGGCAAAGATGCTACAACCAGTGGTAGGACCACTATCCAGCAAAGCAGCTTTCAAAGACTTTTTATTTTTTATTTTTATGGTAGGGTCGAGAGTAACATGATTTGTTATATCACAGTTCAACATCTGTTTAAAAGACCGCCATAACATAACATCCCTTAATTGCCACTGACGATAGTCTCTAACACTGTGTTCGTTGTGTGTCCGTTAAGGCAGATATCAACATCAGCTAAGTGCTTCCCCATCTAAAGAATTTATTAAATGCAGCTCTCTACATGTTCAATGGCCCTTATCCTCATTTGCGTGGGGATATTTTTGTCCTCATATCATAACCCACTCTCTGAATGATTCCTTGTTTGTGGAAGCTCTCATGTTGCTAACTCATGACGGCATGTCACAATATTCACTAATTTCTCTTTTCAATTGTATTATAAATTAATTATTATTAACTACCCACTTGAGTAAAGCATAACCGCTTTAAGGTTATAGGCTTTCTGGGCTGAAACTAAAGCAAACAGTCACGGTGATCAAATGAGAGGCAGAGCCTATCAAAGCACCTTCTTCACAAGTTGGATATCCCATTATTGCATAAACTCAAGTTCTCATTCATTAACCTCATAGCTTGATTAGATGAACAGGACAGCGAAAGTAGATATATGGAGTTAAATATCTTAGAATCAACCATTCAAAATATTCCAAGAAGCGCTCCGGTATCCCGGAAAGTGGCACTCAAAACCTTCACTGAATTCATGTGTCAATAATTTACATTCGACATAACGGGATTTTTTGATTCAATTTAACTCCAGCCAAAGCTGCATTTGAGGCCTATCAATTTGACTGGATGCTGGCCGTTATAAGGCATCCGTTCCACCCCAATCCATATTTACTTTGATTGTTGACGTCTTAACTTTACAATTGATACTCTTCCTTTCGCGTTCATGGGTTACGGAAGCCCTAAGAATCCATCAATCTACAGCCACAATAAAACGGAACAAGTAACTTGGTTAAGTAAACAGATTTCATTTTGTCAGGCTACAGCATGAAATGTGAAATACATCTAGCACCCGTTTAAAAGAAGTCACTAACATGTTATTAACAGAAACGAAATTAGAAGTAGCGAATGAAAACAGAGCTGTTTCCACTTACTTGAGTTATGAAATTCACTGAACTCCCTTAACTATTTTCATCATTTATTTTTCCATTCACAGATGATTCTGGTCCCGTAGAATCGCATCCGTTCGATTCTTTTGGATTGCAGCACTCGGACTTTCTAAAGCCTAATCTTTTTGGGAAAAGGCTCCAACTTTTTTTCGTCTTTGCTAGCTTTTGAAGCTCATTCTTGATGCTTGAGCATTCCTTCTCAAGCTCTTTAACACGTTCTCTCATGTTTTCAGCATCCAGTGGAGGGTCCAGTTGACGAGCGCCATTACTCATGGGGAGGCCAAGGCCTCCACTGGTGGTTTGTGAATTCTCAAGATTGTCAGAAACAAAGAACCAGCTAGAAATTGATGTGCGGAGACGAAGCTGTTCAAAAAATAGAACTTGTACAACTACTCTTAGTGGAAGTCTTTCATTTTGCGCCGCATGGGAGCTTGCTTCCAATGAGAGTTTCTGGCAGTTCATGAGTCTGCAAATTTGCTCCCTTTCAGAATCTGTCAGCCAAGGATGTGCCTGGAGTTTCCATATGGTTATGTTAAACTTATGATATTTAACCAGATAAGCACTTATTTTTTTTTAAAAAATAATATTGTATGCAATCTACAAAATTCAACTGTAGTTACATATGGTGTTGGACATTTTGGAAAAGTTCTCATTGTCAATGCTAAATCGTTCCGTCAATTGGAAGTGAGGAAAATGAATAGAAACACATTTCTAGCAGAAGCTATACAATCCAACATGGCCTTACCTTAAGGTATACGTCAATTGCATGATATAAACCATCTCCAAGTGGCCTGGCATAAGCTGGAATTGCAGCAGCAAGTGCCTGAAACTTGGGCAACTTCAAATTAACATCTGGGGCCACCTCAGCAAGATATCCATCCACCAAATTTGCCACCATTGTCATATGTGTCAACGTATCAGTTTCACCAATCAATGGTCCCTCTTCAATTATGCAAGGAGAAGCTGATACAGATGCAGGCTGGTATATTGACAAAAAATGATCAAGAACCCTCTGAATGCAGTCTACATCATAGAGAGTCTCAACTGAGTATCCCATGTTTGGAATGAGAAGATCCACAAGCATAGCCTGATCTAGCTGATATCCTACCCTTTTCTCCAAATGTTCTCTGCACGATGGACTTGCATGCAATATCATGGCCGTGCGAAGCAGCCTAAGCAGATTATTGGAGGATGTGACCCCCCGCTTATTAGGAAGCAAGTTTACAACTTCTTCCATTAGAGCCCTTTGATCTGCTTCAGAAGTGGTAGAAATGGTTGTCCCTGGGTTAAGATGATTTGCATCGTTGAAGCTTGATTGCCTATTCATCAAGGGGAGAAACCTCCTAACATAATATACCAGAGATCCAGCAATATTCTCTGGTTTCATACCTTTTGATTCAATGGCTAAAATTAGTCTTTTATACAGAGGTAGGCTTAAGAAGGAAATATCCTCATACCACCAATGTTCACCTAAAGATGGGGGTTTCATCTCAGAAGAAATACCATTCCATAACATAGCTTTTTCTGGACTCTGTGTGCTATTACGTGCTGCCATGGGCCAATTGAATAATTTGGGATCTGAACAAGCCTTCATAGCCAAAGAATCAATGCACCTCGAAATAATGTGGAGGTCTTCTGCGTATGATTGGACTTCTTCACATGTTTCAAGAGCTTTTATGGAGTCTGGCCAATTACTGAAAACTTCATCAAGTAAAGCCTCTGTCTGTGATATAAGATTCCCTTCACCATAATTTTCAGTCATTTGGAGGTATTCTGCTGCACATCTGAGGCTGACTACATTTAATGCCGTGATTTCTATTTTAACACCATAGCAAAACTTGGTTACAAGCTCGAATGTTTTAGCTCCACCAGGCATATCATGAAGTTGCAAGACGCAAGTTGATCCATCCTCGTTTGGGAACTCGGCAATGAGGCTTTTTAGTAGCCCACTTCTAGAAAGCAATGGGAACTGCATAAAGGTCAAAAGGGGGAAAGATTCTAAGTTCCAGCATGAATTTGTAGTTGCGTCCAGTTCATGGAGAGCCAAAAAAAAAGGCTGAAAAAGAAAAATCGCTGAAGAAAGTGCATGCATAGAAGAATCCTTTTCAATTAAAATATGCACCTTGTGGAGATAAAAGGACATCTCGCCTACTTCAATGATAACATCACTTGGAAGTCCTGATGTGCAGATCCTGCATGTAAAATAAAATGAAGATTGATGAGTCGAATACAGAATGACATTGTAAAGGCATTTCCCAGATTACAGTATCAACTTATGAAAGCAATAAAGAATCCAACAAGTTCAGTATGCCATAGACCTATAAAGGTGAGCTGTTTGATTCCTGCCCACCACTTCGCAACAAAGTCTTTAGTTGTAAGATAAATTACAGAAGTTCCAGTAAGCATATTAGAGCATTGGATTGGATATCTCTCCCTGATTATAACGAACACGTTTTGAGAAAAGTTTATCAATCTGTCACCCCTAAATGATTTTACAAGTTGAGGTCCATAACAAGTTTACTAATTCTTCCTTTGCACGTTTAGTTTAAGATCATTGCCAATTAATGGTATTGACCATGTTATAAAAAAAGTCAAACGAGAAAACCATATGGGTATTTCATGTGTTCTGCTATGGGCTTGGGCAGTATTATACAGTATACCAGTAAACGGAAATATCCTTTACTTATTCATCCTCCGACTACTCAGGAGATGGCATGGCATACGCCACTTACATTTTTCTCTTTGCATGGCCAGAAATTATGCCGTGAATTGACAAGCATTTAAAACACCTATCTTTCTATTTTTTTTCAGGAGACAATTTCTGCATTTTGATCACAATGTCAGTATGATATGACAAGAGGGGCATTGCGGACGACTGGAAACCTCAAGCAGTGAAATTCCGAAAGGGAATGATCAACAACTAAAACAGGGTTAATGCCAGATCTATTAGTTTAGGAATCAGAAAGACTGAAGAATTAGAAAATGTATATTGACCAATGAAATGCATTACAGCAGAAAATAGGGAAAGGCTCACCAAGATTGGCCTTCTAGGCGGAAAGATTCGGACTTTGATCCCAGTTTCACGAACGCCATTTCTTGATTGTTGAATCCAACAAAGGTTGGGAGTTAAATTAAGAACGAAGAGAAAGATGAAGCAAAAGGGGGGGGGGGCGCGGGTGGGCGGGCGCAGAAGAGCGAAGTAGTTTCATACGGAATGTGATCGAAGAGAAGTAGCTAGTCTAAAGCTAGTAACTGAAGCAGCGAAAGAAACGGTTGGCGTGGCCATATGGGGAGCTTGATCACACTCCTTCAAAGGTTGCCCACATGAAATGCCACGTCACCCTCCCGAGTTTGTTGCCAAATGACAAATCTCGTATTGGATTCTCGCACACCCTCTCACTACCTTATACATTATTTGCAAAAATGTATATTTCTCTCCCTCTCAAATTTAATAGAAATTTTGGTTCCATTTTTTAATTACTATATTTTGTCAATCATATATTTTCGTACATAAGGTCCTTGTAAATAGGATAAAATTCAAGACATTGAGAGAGGTAAAATCGGGGGAAGAAGAGGCAAAAAGAAAAGAAAACGTAGTGAAGAGAGATGTAGGGGTAGGGGTGGGCTGAGCAGGGATTTGGTTGGAGGCTACATGGGATGGGCCCACGAGTTACTTAACTGAGCACACAGGCTTCGCTGCCTTTATTTTGTTCTTCCTTCTTTCTCGCTACCCCTTCCTTCCTTTCTTTGAAGTCATGGATCCTCCACTTACAAATTCCCACGTTATCCAATTACTGGTTACGATGTTCGTTGCCCCGCTTCCTCACTTTCTATCCCTCACATCCATTTTTTTCCTTCCATAAAACAAATCTTTTATTTATTTAAATCCTTATTGAATATATTTATGCGTTCACCAAAGATTGGAAATATTATATCCTGATTAATATTATTTCTAACTCCAATTACGATGCCTTCCCAAACTTTACCCCCATCACGCGCCACCCAAGAGCCTTTCATTTGGTTTCCTTCCCCAAGAACTAGGGGCATACATGAGCAGAATTAGGAAGGAAAATTTCTCACCCAGTTCCCTACCCAAAAAATTATAAGCTATATTTTATAGTCTGATGTTTGGCCCTATTTGATAAAAACTTTAACTATTTTGAGTTAGGCATAGGCGGACTTATATGCCTAAATTATGATGTCTTGCTCATATTATGAAAAAAAATCTGTAATCATAAACTTATAAAATAATACTATATTTATATTTTCAAAAGTTAAATAATATTCATAATTTATTAAGAATAAGGTAATAAAAAGATAGTAATTAAAATTTTAAAATACATTACATATATAAAAAAAACTTAATATCTGTAAAGATATTACAACACTAATAATTAAATACTTAGTAAATAAAGCATGGAAGTAACTTCGGATCTACGTAAATATAAGATTTATATTCAAAATTTAAAAAATGAGTAAAAAAATTGTCAGCTAAAATAAAAAGGTGTGGAGTTATAAATATAAAAATTAAGAAAAAAATAAAATTATAAGAAAAAAATAAAATAATAATAATATATATATAGAGTCAGGCTAAATAGGTAGGACGATATATCTTATCCGATATCTTATTCTACTCTATATTTAATCTTACCCTGTCTTACCCAAATATATTTTGAACAATATTTTTTATTACATATCTTAGGCCGGATTGGATAATTTTTTACGGAGCTATGACGGACGGACCGACATAATAAACACCCCTACCAAGAACTGTGAGTTGGGTTAAAAAAAGTCGTAAAACTGAAACGCCTTCCAAGTCTAATAAATTAGTACAAGTGTGAGCGCAAAACAAACATAGATTGCTCCCACAACACAAGAACGACCTCCCCGTATCCACACACACCACTTGAATTTTGCTGTCAGATAAAGCCTTTTCTGTTATTTTCTGCCTGCCTACTTTTGTAATCTTCCATCATCCCTCATTCCCTCCTATGCTCTCTGTCCATGTCTCTGAATCTCTAGCTTCGCACACGTATTCTTCAATTCCCTTTCGTTTATGTTTGGGTCTATCATCTTCCCCATCTTTTGTTGTATCCGAGACTTGCCCCTGATGAAAGCCTTTGTGACGCTTCATCCCAATTCTCGCTTAGAACCATCTTGGCTTTCCACTTGTCCTCCAATTCTGAAGACACCTCTTTCCTGCTTCTACTGAAGAGCGATGGTGCTAGTTCCACCGGTTCAAGGAATTTTAATAATCGACTTTGAAGTTTGAATTGAGATTCTCTGGTTGATTGAGATCTTCACTAACTAGTTTGCAGTTGTTGACAACTAGCATAGATTCTGCTGTTTTTTCATATTTGTTCCTGTCCTATATGCTTTTTCAGGTAAGAAATTTATAGAATCCCCTTTTACTGATCTTAAAAATAATTTTATATGTTTATCATTGGTCATCTACTACTAGGCTTGATTTGTAGAACTTGTACAGTTGTAGCCATTTGACTGTCGCGTAATTTTCTTCATCAAATCAAAGATGATTGCGTTTAAGGATTCCAAAGAAAAACTGAAAGAGGTGGTGGACAAGTGTTTGGATGCTCAGCTATGGCATGCTTGTGCTAGTGGGATGGTTCAAATGCCATCAGTTAATAGTAAAGTTTTTTACTTTCCTCAAGGTCATGCAGAGCATTCATGTGCAACAGTGGACTTCAACACTTGTCCAAGGTTCCACCTCATATTCTATGTACAGTTATGGCTATCAAATACATGGCTGTTCCTGACACTGACGAGGTTTATGCCTGAATTAAGCTTCTTCCTCTTAATGCAAATGAAGTTGATTGTGAAGGTGATAGAATTGACGAAATGAATGGTTCTGAAACGCAAAATAAAGCTGCTTCATTTGCAAAAACCTTAACACAATCAGATGCCAACAATGGTGGCGGCTTCTCTGTTCCTAGATATTTTGCTGAGACAATTTTCCCTCGCTTAGACTACTCTGCAGATCCTCCCGTTCAAACCATCCTTGTTAAAGATGTTCATGGAGGAACATGGAAATTCAGGCACATTTATAGAGGCACACCGAGGCGCCATCTCCTTACAACAGGATGGAGCACTTTTGTAAATCATAAAAAGTTGGTTTCTGGTGATCCTATTGTATTTTTAAGGGCAAAAAATGGAGATCTCTGTGTTGGAATTCGACGAGATAAAAGAGGAACCGGTGGAATTCCAAACTCTTGTTTATCATGCTGATTCAACAAGTGGGAATTATCCTCTGCCTTACGGAGGATTTTCTTCCTTCTTAAGTGAAGATGATAACAGGTTACTGAGAAATGTTAATAGCAATGGATTGAGCTCGAGTGAGGATGCTATGGGAAGAATCAGAAGAGGTAAAGTAAGGGTCGAAGCAGTGGTTAAAGTTGCAATTCTTGCAGCTAAAGGTCAGCCATTTGAGGTTGATTATTACCCGAGGACAAGTACTCCGGAGTTCTGTGTGAAGGCCTCCTTGGTTATAGCAGCTCTTCAGATTAGGTGGTTCTCTGGAATTAGGTTGAAGATGGCCTTTGAAACTGACGATTCCTCGCGTATAAGTTGGTTCATAGGAACTATATCTTCAAATCAAGTTGCTGATCCACTTCGCTGGCCTGATTCCCCTTGGAGGCTTCTCCAGGTTATTACTAATGAATTCATGTTGTTTCTATGTTTACTTAAAAATGTGCATCTCTGTTTCTAATTTGATGAAATGATGGTTGAAGGTTAGATGTGAGGAGCCAGATCTGCTACAGAATGTGAAAAGGGTAAGCCCGTGGTTGGTTGAATTGGTATCAAGCATACCTGCAATTAATCATTCCTCTTTCCCATCACCACTGAAGAAAATGAGGATCAACACTCAGATTTTCCCTTGAATTGTGTACCAGAAAGTTCTCCTGCTGGCATGCAGGGAGCCAGTCATGCTTATTATGGTCTATCCTTATCTGATCTCCACCTCAATGAACTGCAATCCAGTGTTTTCCTGACTAGTTTTCAGCCTCCTTATCACCCTGCATCACCCTTGAGGATCCTCAATAACCCCACAGTGAAAGAACTTAGCACGAGTAACAACATATCTTGTGTAATACCTTTGGAATGTTCTGCTCAATCTTCAAAGAAACAGGACGATATGAAGACAACCCATCATCAGCTTATGCTTTTTGGTAGAACTATTCTTACAGAAAATAGTTCATCACATGGAAATGCTGATAACTTGACCAAGTTTTCTGATCTCCAATATGACAAGGATAATTTAGAAACTGGTCACATTAAAGTATTTATGGAATCAGAAGATGTGGGTAGCTGGGGTCCTATGATGAATTGTATGCTAAGTTGGAAGATATGTTCAGCTTAGAAAAATCCGAAATCGTGAACCGGGTTCTTTACCATGATCTAAGGGGCAGTCATAACATTGGTGATGATGAACCATTCAGGTAATTAAGAATTATCAAGTTATTGTCTAATATCAATTATTTCTCCTGTACTTTTGAATATAGACACACACACACACACCCATATATATATAATCGAACTTTGAGCTCGACATGTTGATCTCTGCTGTTATTGCAGTGACTTTGCAAGAACAACTCGGAGGCTGACCATTCTAAGTAGCGACAATGTAGGAATGTAGAGGAAGAAAAATAAGATTTGTCATTTCAAGTTTTAAAATGTTCCTTCCTATTTTGACCCCACTCTTCCTGGAGAAATGGAAAGATCTATCCTCTGATCTAATTTTTGGATATTTTTTCTCCGGAAATTCAATCTTCGATGGGTTATTTTCATTTTCAAATTCTTTGTTCCCAAAAGAGATATCTGGATCCTATTATTTGTACTGTAGAAAGGCCTGCGTCTGAGAAAGGTTCTTCAGTACAAAATTAGTAACTACATAACTTAATCCTACCGAAATAAGGATGGTTAAAGCGTCTCCCTAGTTTTTTTTTTATATGTAATTGCTATTATGAGACTGTACCATTATGATACTGAAACCTATGTTTTATGGTGAATTAAATAATTTGTTAAGGCCCAGATTTTATTCAATGATACAGATCTAACGCATGACTTTAGTGTTCATTTGGCAGCTCTACCTTCTACTTTAATTGGTACGAAAAAAGGAACTAGTTAATAATTGGTGTTAGTCTAATAGAAATGTTTAGTTACTCATGGCATAATAAACTAAAATTTAAATTTCTATTGGGAGGTGCCCACACTTAATGGGTTATAGTGACTCAAATATAATCACACTCCAATATGAGAATACCTTGGAAAAACAAAAGAAGAAGAAGGGGTTGGATCTTTCTTTGGATTTATACTTACAACTCAATTCCAAAATATATTAGCCGAAATTTGTTTTTGGCTACCATGTTTTGTTACAAAACGCAGGCCCAAGCCCAATCTCAACTCAATCCACCGACGCCAATCCTACAATCTGCAGCTCCATCTCCAAACGATGTCCCAGCATTGCCCTAACATTCGATCTTCTTCCCACCTCCGTCTCACCTAATTCTCGAATTTCTTCCCAAAGAGTTGCAGATAAAGGTACCGTCTTTTTCTTTACCCTTCAATCTCCTTGCAACCTCTTCAGCATATATTTCGATCTGGACTTTCCTCCAACCCATGTTTCTGCTTCAATTACCGAAAACCATCCTATTTTCGCAGAGAAGCCTATCAACCACTCGCCATTTTAAACACAACGCAAACATATTTTATTTTTTTAAAAAAAATTATCGGAAGCAGCTGAGACGAAGCAAGGTCAAAATAGTAGCCCACCGCTGTTTGGGCTTTTTCCACCGACTCAGAAGCCCACTCCACATGTTGGCTGAAAGAATGTTAAGAAGCCCACTACGCAAGGAATCTTGAAAAATCTAAAGCTCCTCTGTGCTATATAAACGCACGAAGTCGTCCGGGAGAAAATCTGTATCTCGTCCTCGATCAATTGCAAAGAATTGGAATTAGGGTTTCAGGCCGTGTGACTGAGTCGAAGATGATCGAGGTCGTCTTGAACGATCGATTGGGTAAGAAGGTCAGGGTGAAATGCAACGATGATGACACCATAGGCGACCTGAAGAAGCTGGTGGCGGCTCAGACCGGCACTAGAGCTGACAAAATTCGCATTCAGAAGTGGTACACCATTTACAAGGATCATATCACTCTGAAAGATTACGAAATTCACGATGGCATGGGCCTCGAACTCTACTACAATTAAGGTGTGTTTTCTTTCCGTAAATTGTTCTGTCTCTGTTTTGTGTAGTGGCTCTTAATGGGACATCTGAAAATTTTTAGGTCTTGTGAACTATTTCGTTATCGATGAACTCGGAATTTCCTCATAATTGTAGTTTTATGGTTAGGGGGTCGACGATCAGTGATAATAGAACTTGCGTAGGCAAATATATTTGTATGCCGTTTGTCGGAACATCAACCGATGATAGAATTCGATTTTATTTTTTTTTTTGCTGTGGAACCCTTTGATCAGTTTGATTCCAATTGTTAAGATTATGAATGAGATTTTCAACGATTCTTTTTTGGTAGAACAGCTGCAGTATTTTTGCTTCTGGACATGTTGTATGTGATTTCGAATTTATTTCGTTGTTGTTGGAATTATATCTCAGGAGGGATATTTATTTGTCAACCCTTTCAAATTGTTTGATTCTACATATAATCAGAGTGGTTACCTGTTATGATACAAAGCGGAGTGGGGAACCCACCCTCAAAAGGCGCCTCGTAAGGGGGAAGAATCACACCACTTATATACCCCAGCGAGCAGCCTAAGCTAGCCGGCGTCCACGCCGGGCAGAAGTCACCGCTGGGACGAGCCAACGGAGCCACCCGGGCAGAGGCCGGTGCCAGCTCTGATACCATCTGTTATGATACAAAGCGGAGTGGGGAACCCACCCTCAAAAGGCGCCTCGTAAAGGGGAAGAACCACACCACTTATATACCCCAGCGAGCAGCCTAAGCTACCCGATGTGGGACTTGGGTCATTACTCCGTCCCATAACATTACCTTATTAACGAAGTTATCATTTTTGCAAGTTTCTGTGGTCATCAATCTTAAGGTGAAAGAAACATTTGGTGCCATTGCTAATTATGTATTTGGGGGTGCACATTCTTCATGTTCATGTATGAATTCTTATCATTGCTTCTATGGCATACATACTGTAATAGTATATGTGAAACTCATGCATTACCTCTCCTTTTTATGAAATAGCTATTGTCCATGAAATAGCTAAATACAGAAGCTAAGCAGCGTAAAGTTGTATGATCAAGAAACAATATGAGTATCTTGTGGTTCATCTTTTCCCTTCATGCCCTTTTTCTGTACAACAACACAATTGGGACTTCTTTTGGGCGTTTGAAATTTAAACCATGTCAGCGTTGAGCTGAATGATGTTCAATCTCAAAAGGCTGGTTGGTTTTATTCCGAGATTGAAATGAAAGCTTGGAGAAACTTTTCATACTGGGACTGATGACTGATCTTGATTTAGGGTTAACATATGAGAGAACTAGAGTTGTATGAGCCCGTGGAAAAAGGACTATGGATTTTTTACTGTTACCAATTTGATTACAAATAATATATATGATTGTGTCGTAGTTGAACTTGAAACACCTAAACGTGGTTTTTTTGGGTTATTTTAATAAAAATTAAGAACATGTTTCTTTCCGTGATCTTGCATTATGGTAAGCTGTTTTCCTTTTTGTTTCAGGTCCTTTGTGTGGCTAAGCGCTGGGGGCAATATCGATGTTTGTGATCTATATGTAGTTTATGTATACTGGTATCTTCAAGACTCGTTGGTTTGGAATAATGTATCCATATATAATACTACCTTCTTGGTTATACGTGCCTACACTCTGATCTAATCAACTCTGGTTGGTGAAGTGTCTGATGATTGCCCATTGCTTATGTCTCTTCTTGCCCTCTTTCGACATTTGCCTACTCTCCTCCTGTGGGTTCTGGGGCCATGCTTCCGCTAAGTAAAATGTACGTTCACACTTCTATGAAAGTTCTGGTGTGTTTAGATTAGAGTTTGCAAATTTGATTCTGGTTGCAATTAATTTTGGAATTAAGTTGTCATAACGTGATTTGTGTTTAGATATTAGTTTAAAAGTGGTTTTGTCAAAATGGAACTTTGCTATGGTTCTAATTAAAAGTATTTTTAATGCGCGATTATTAGAAAGTATATAAGTTGTAGGAAAAAATTTTAAAAAATACCCTTTAAATTTTAAAATTTTAAATCAGTTTATTTATTATACTTTATAAGTTATTAATTACTCTTGTAAAGTAAATAATAATATATTTTTGTAGTAATTCTTGATTTGGGATTTTAAAAAATAATATTTTTTTTGGATTTTCTCTGAATGTATGCTAATATATTTATTAATGATGCCTTTATATATGTTAAATAAGTAAATTTAGTTATTAATAATGAAGAGAGAAATAATTTTTTATTTTAGGAATTGTTTATTTATTTTCTAATAAAATACTATTTAAATTTTAAATAGTTAATGATGGGGATCACTTATTGGATGGATCAAAATCAAATGGAAGTATAATGAAATAGATAAATAAATAAAAAAATGCTTTGGCATGTGATATATTCATAAATCAAAACGTATGTACGATGTGGTTCTAGATTCCTGTGTCTACCGTGGATAAATGTTTTTTTTTTTTACTTCGTCTTCCTTCTTCCTCTAGCACGTTGATAGCCTCTTCCCTTTTCTTCTCTCCCTCCCTCTCGACCTCTGCTTCTTTTTTCCACTTTCTGAAACCTCGTTCTGCCGATACTGTCGCCAATTCAAAAATAGAGGTGGGGGAGAATGGCGCGTTAGTGAGAATTGAGTGTAAATAGTCATAGATGCAGCAACGGAAGTTATTAGTGATGGCAAACAAATAATATTGTATTTTAAGCTCCATGAATTTAAAGGATTGTTATTTTTCCTCATCCACGTTGAATATTGTGTCGAGACTGTTTTTCGTGCGGGTGCTTAATGAATCAGTCAAAGCTTTCCATACACAAATCTAAACACTGAAGTTAGTCTGAGCTGTTTATTGGAAAACGCAGTTTAAGAGAATAACCACATATCCATTTTTTTAAAAGACAATTTTGTTTAAAGAAAAGATAAAAACGATACATGTATCATAGGGATTCATTACTAGTACATGTCACTAGAACAAACCATTGAAGCCTAAACCACGACAAGCACAAACAAAGCTAATGCAAACACAACCCAACCCAGCTTTGCTAAAAAACACACACGACCTTGCACCAGCCCTGACATTGCAAACACGAAGAACGAAGCTGAAGATACAGATGGCAACTAGCATCCTTTGCACTTGAAACGGAGCAGAGCATTAACCATTCACGAAAGCCACTGAACTGAGGTTAGGGGTATCCTTGGAATACAAATTCGACAACTGGAAAAATCTTCGAGTATTTTATAATCTGACATAGGAGCCAAGAACTCCGTTGAGCCTCTTGTTGCAATGCCCAAATCTTACATTCGTAATTGTAATGGAAGATTTGTGATGACACTTGGCAGACACATGCATCTTTCTTTCTTCTTCTTTCATCGCGTGGGATGCGCAGTTATATCATTTCTAGAGGCTTAGACTCGGCTTTCAATTTGTCGGTTAAGTATGTTTGACGGTGACGGTTTTTCTATTCTTCTTCATTTTAATTATTTTTCAAGGGGGCCTGGTGCATCAATGGGTAAAACGCTGCAAGCATTAAGGAAGGAACAGCGGTCAAGGTCAAATCATTGCAGCTTTTGGCCAAGATAATATTCTAATGAGACACTTCAGGAGAGCAGGATTCTTCAGTTTCGGTCTGCGTTTGACCAAAAAGGCATGCAACTATTCATCCTTAATTGCTGGGAGGGCGTTTAGTGGAGCTTTCATGTTTGTTAGTTAATTTTGCTACCTTGTATTTTACGACTTTATCCTTACCATATTGGTCGGTCTCAGGAGTTGTGAGCCGATGAAAACTGAAAAAACATGGCGTTACACGAGAACAATGCTCAGATGTTCAGGAATCAAGAATAGTCGACTCAAATCATAACTGAATCTCTTGCACTAATATTAAACGCGGCTATCTGTGACGGGTATGACCCGAGTACCCGACCCTTATGGGTTGCTTTGCCTTTAACCTGTGCATCCTTATTTCTATATGTAGACGTATTAATAATGCTCTTACCCAACTCTATGCAAACAAAGCTTGCTGTTTATATGATCTCAATCATGATGTCCAGCAAACATCCCAGACGCAAAGCTATTATTTCCAAGGACGTAAATGAGGATGATAGATCTCTCTACAATTGTGCGAGGAAGTATGACATGATCGTGAAACAGGTACAGTGTGAGGCTAACAAGTATATGTTTTTAGTTGTCATCTTCAATCTTCCTCCAGTAAGCCAACTCATACTTTCGCTGGTCTAATATGCTTTTCAGTTTGACGAGTTGATGGGAATAATGAACAATCCAACCAATATACCAAAGTCGACGAGGGTAAGTTATATATTATATCTGGTTGTTGTGATATAGCTTCCTTTTCTGCTCAGTCTATTGATCTATGGACTGTCTAACAGAGATATGCTATATTTGCTGTGCACTGTATATTCATTGGCCTACCTCTTTCAATTGTAAATAGAGTCGAAAAGCAGGTGCTTCTGGCACAAGCATGGCTGCTGGTTCTAGCCAACCTGAAAGTAACGGAGCACTAGCAGAAGCGGTCACCAGATTTCTGCATGAACTTAGAGTTAGCCCCACTGATTCTGGGTTCTCAACCGGCACACAAGGTTGTTTCCAAGACTAACGAACAAGGAAGTTAGAGCCTCCAACCACAGCCAAAATTCTCTAATCTAAGTCTAACATGCAACTATCAATCACTCAATGACTCTATCATGTGCAACAAAGCAATCTATTTCTTCTTTGGACATAATCCGGCTCCTAAATCTGGAATGGCTGCAAAAGGAGACCATTCTATTCGGCATATAAAAAAAAACATCGTAAACTATTAGGCATTCATATTAACATTCCCTTTAGGTGTGATGGTCCTACCAAAGAATGGCAAAGATGAGGGTATGAGCTATGTAAATGGCAAAGATGAGGGTATGAGCTATGTAGGACCAAGGCTGAGTGAAGCGGCAAACGAAAATGGCCGGTGCCTCTAAGGTGGAAATTTGCTATCGCAAGTCAAACAATCAAAATTCTCTTGCTTGAAAAAACGAAGGGCAGGTTCCAAATATCTGTAGATGATTCATGCTTAAATGGCCACTTCTTGAACGTAAAGCTTTTAATCATCAGAATAATGATTGTGTTAGACACCTTGCTTTTTCCTCTTCAAGCTCTCGTTTCAATGTTTCCACCCTTTCAAGTAAGATAGCGTTCTCCTGGTAATTTAGAAGGTCATAGTACATTCAAAATGTCAGAATACGAACATGATTTTTTTAATAGAAAATAGTGGCAACATTAGATCGAACTGACAGCTAAATTGCCACTTAAAATATAGCAGTTCACAGAACCATTGATTAAATTGATTCTAGTTTCTCTAGCATAGAGAAAGGAATATGAGGGAAGAAGAAGAAAGTATATCACAACTTATAACTTATCAAAATATACCTTCCGCAGCATTGCCAGTTTATGATTAACACTAGAAGCGTTATCCAACTTCAGAGAGGAATCCTTACTCTGCCCCATACGCAACTGAAAAGTAGTTACAAGAAGGACATAGTAAAAAAAAATATCAATTTCTACTCGTTTAATTCATCAAGTACCAAGACAAGTTAAAAGCAATTGATGTGAGCAAGTATATAGCCTCAATAACTGCCTGCTATGAATAAACAGGCGGAGGAGTTAAGTACCAATCAGAATTGTAGAAAAACGGAAACAGAACCCTATCATTCATACTGTAAGGAGAAAAACGAAAATCAAATAAAGAATGCGTACCGCTTGAAGTTCCTCAAAACATTTCCTTGCCTTATCTACTTCTTCATCATACTTTAGCCTCCATTCAGCAGATTCATCCATTGCTTCCCTGTTAGCTAGATCAAACTGTCGTCTGAAGCATTTAAGAGAATGAAAACTCACTGTACAAGAAACTGGACAATAACTTTAAAGATCGTTAATATAACAGAAAAGCACAAATTTAATTCCCAAATTAATCTTGGAACTTCATCTAGTATAAGCCAAAAAGATCATGATTCTAACCAGTACAGTGACCTTCTTTAGAATGGATGTCCTCAACTGGTTTGAGCCAAATCCAGCAAAACTTAAAAAGTAATCAAATTACTTATGCTGATGGGTTTAACTATGCACCATCAGAAGAAATCAGCAATGCTTTGCAGTACAGTCATCAAACAAATAAGGGGATACTTTCACAATATTCTCATCGATAGTTATGGTGGAACAAAATCATGGAATTAGCTTGGTGAGAAGAGTGAAAATTCTATCTAGGTGCAGGGAAAAGTAACAATTACATTAGTCTTGCGATCAATATTTTAACCCTATTGCCAAACAAGGATTTCAAGGTCTTGTGCTAAAATGAATAGAGAGAGTTCTGTTTCTTTCTCTTAACACGGAAGAAAAGCATTACTTCCAAGTAAGTATAATTACAGCGTCAACATTGATATTTTTCAATGGACCGAACTGACACAGGAGCTGAATTTAATTGGGGATCTGAATGAATGTAAGCTGTAGTACTGAAGCGATTGCAGAAGAACAACGTTGAGAGAAAATTGATGGAGAAGACGAACCTCAATAGCTCGGTGTCATCAGAAGAAACGTTATAATCAATAGCCCAAAGTCTGAAATAGACGGCAGTTCCCATCAACATTAGAAAAGCCAATCCCGCAACCATAGACCTCCTCCTTCCTCCCATCGTTACCGTGTTCTGCTTTCCCCTCACTCTATCCCTCCGTCCGATTCTTGGCCGCACCTCAGATTAACTTCCCTGCGACGCTTACTGCTAACCTTCCAACAAACACAACCATAAAAGTTGGACGTTATCCCTTTGAATTCAACACTACGCGACACTCCTGATGAAAATAATCATAGAGAATAAATTGACGCCGGTAAATTATGCAAGCGGTTAATTCAGTAATCTCTCTCATTTTTTTTTTTTTGGGTGGGACAAAATTTACTTGATTTTTTGTGAGAAGCCTTTTTCTTATTCAACTGAATTAGATTATCAAACTATTTTGTATGTTGTATTGTTATGTTTATAATTTTTAGAAAATACAGTGCATGTCTCTTTTTTCTTTTTGAGAAAATCAATTACATGACATTTAAACCAGAACAATTAAAATTATCAGTGGCAACAAAAATTAAAATTAAGCGGAAGTTTGGTATGTATTATTATTAATAGATTCAAAAATAAAAATATAAAATGTGCGTTTCCAGGATTGAAGATATGGTTAGTGTATTTTTTTTTTTTACAAATAAGGGATACACAAAAAAAAACTCAATTAAAGGGAAGCAATTCTTAAACTTTCGTTAGCAACTACTATTTCCAAATAAAGGAGACAAATTCCCTTCAAGGATGAAATAGATAATCTTTCTTTAACCAATGTATTAGCTATCCTATTATAATTTTTTTTAGAATATAGGTTATCTCAACATCCCATACTAGCTTGAGTGGATATGTATCATCAAAATATTACATAGTTGATTAGTGTCCATTTATTGTATAGAAGCAACAATATTTTTTGTATATAACTCTAGAATAACTTTCTTTAATCCTATGTCCCAGGCTAATGATAGACCTTAAAGATTATTCATTACTCAACTTTAATAACAATATAAAACCCAATAGCATGATAAATCCTTACAGATTATTCATTGCTCAACTTCAATAACACTACAAGGCCTAATAGCATGCCTCTTGAAATTAATTTGTGTATTTTTTTTTTTTGCCCACCTGATTTACTGAAATTTTATCCCGACTACATCTGAATCCGACCCATGTCGTGCATCTGGCTATGGTGGGTGAGTCTTTTAATGAGAATTTTTTATATGCGTCAAAGCTTAAACTCAAAATTTTATTTAAATAATACCGAATCGCTTACCACTTAAAAAAATATCTGTTAGTAAAATTAATTTATGCATGTAATCCTTGTTGTTTCGTACATGTACCAGCGAGAATGTAGTATTGGTTGTGATCCATTCTACCAAGTCCAGTCTAATCTTATTGCTAACAACGAACTTGGGTTCTTTCTTTCACCCATCATGTCCATCTAATTGGCCCAATTTCAGTAAGAAATGTGTTATTAGTCGCAGAAGAAATTGTTCCTTGAAATAATTCCAAATACCCATCGCAGAGGAAATTGTTCCTTGAAATAATTCCAAATAACCCATCGTTCAATTGATAAAATAATGAGATATATAATTATTTAGAACGAGTTCGAACTCTGAGGAGTATCATTTTATTGTGATTATAGTCGCGGCGCTTGAGGAGACATCCTAACTCCTAGATGCATAGGTTTACGCTTGAGAGTAATGCATGGCTCGCCCTGCTTGATATTAGTATTACCTAGGAGGAAAAGAGATTTCTTCCTACCCTTAGATTATAGATAAATCCAATTTTTGTTTAAAAAATTTTGTAACAAAAAAAAATTCTAAATAACCCGGGAGAGAGAAATATAAATTTAAAAAAAATAGAAATATTCTTTTTGTGAGATCTACGAATGGAAAAGGCATATGAAACACTCATTTAAGTGAAATATTAGAGATTTGATCACACTTATCTAATTTAAAAAGGAGATAGTGAGGTAGGTGCATTTGAAGGATACGAGGAATTTGTTGCTGCGGATAAAACTAGGAAAAGGGGATGATTGATTAATGTTGGAACCCAAGTCGGTGGACTAATTAAGAAGGCATAAGAGAAAAAACAGAAGGACAAATCGGTTGTTTGATGGTGTCAGGTTAATCCCCATAACAATCACTTAATTCTCATTTAATCCCTCGTTCCTTCGTCGCCGATGTGGACGCACTACCTTCCAAATTATACTTCCATTTTCCTACGTTTTTTTTTTGTTGCAAACACTAATGCCTTTTGTTTCCCAATTTATGTCCCTTCATTGGTCACGCCAACTCCCCCGAACCAGGTTTGCTTCATTTGATTTTAACAACACAAACACACGAACTGAGAAGGAAACACATATAATTAGATTTCATTCCTTTTCTTCTCTAAAACGACCCGGCTCAACAATAATTAACACACACTTGATCTAACTAATCACACTTTCTCAAATCCGCCGCCTAATTTCTTATAGATTGTCTGTGCATCTTGCAATGCAGTCTTTTTCCTTTTATACTTATGTTTTAAGTCATTATATACTCTTCTAATCCTTAATATAAAATTTAATTGGAGAGTTAATTTTAGTTTAAAATATAAGATATATTTCTCATATTTATTAATTTTTTCTCAAATTATCTTTATTAATACTCACTCAACGATAATAAATTTTTTTATCAATATTAGAATGTTTTAAAATAATATATCATATTAGCTAATTTAATTATTTTTTTAATTTAATTAAATTAGTTAAATAAGTCATATATTAAGAATTAGATTATAGGAATATATATATACCTCGCTGCCTCTTTATTCTCTCCCGTGATTGAACAAAAATCTGAGTTAAAACATGTTGACATTAGGTTTCCGTTGGTTGTTAAGCACGAGAGCTTTTACAACTCGCGTGTTAAGTTGTTACTCAATTTTATCATATTTTTTTATGTAAAAAAGAAGGAGGAGGAGGAGGAAAGAAGGTTCCATGGCTCGTTCAAAATGAACACGGCATCGGCGATGGGGAGTAGGAAAAAGAGTCTTATGTTTGTACCAGGAGTAGGAAAGAGAGTTAGTTTTATGAATGCCATGTGAAATAATCAAATATTGGGGAAAATCTTATCCGGAAAACTTGACTCCTTCCTTGTGGGTGTTCCTGGGGATAGAGACGCCACGCATTGTTGGGCGTGTCTTTAAATTTTGGTGAATTATTCACAAGTTGTAACAGCATAATCATTCCTTGGTATTAACTCCTTCCCTTCTGCAAGACTTGAAGTAATGAGTTCTGTTCCGTAACATGCCAAACCTTTGCCTTGTCGGGTATGGAGAAATATACAAAGACTATTTTTGAAATAGAAAAATAAAAAATAGTTCTTTATGATAAGATGATATTAAAGATTTTGATATTTGTTGGATGGAACCATAGAGCTTTAGTATTATAAGTGCAGAAAGGGCCATCGCCTTAATTTTACTCCAAGGCACATTTGTCTGCAGTAGCTAACAAGCACCTTTCCCACCAACGCCAATCCATAACTCACCTACGTCCCCATCTCCCTCATTGCGTCTCCCTCTCTCTTATCCCTCACTTGCGTCCTTCCTCTTCCCATCATCTTAGTATATTTGTTGTTTTTTCCTCTTCTAATTTTTAATATAAGATATAGTTACTAATTTAAAAAGATTAAAAAATAAAATAAAATATTTTAAAATATCTCTATTTATTATTTTTTCTAAATAAAATAAATTGATATATAATTTAATAATACTCAAATATTTTAAAGAGATTATATAATATATATAATATATTATATTTATTAATCTCTTTAAATTTAGTCTATTAGTATAAAGATGGAAAGAGTAACATTCTTTACCCAAAAATGAAAATTTCAAAGTACAACTGAGTATAGAGTGTCGGGATAGAACTTGAAATAGCATTAATCCATACAAGCACGATGAGAAGAGTGGTCCTGGTTTTAAAGTCCTGTACACACAAGATAAAGGGGGCTCATTGTCAATACTCAAAGCACCTTAATTTCCTAGTTAAAAAGTCGCACAACCTACCAAAGTCTTACATACAGGAATACAAAAGAAAGATAAAATGCCTAATCAAAACAGAGCTTGAGGGTGGCTTTCCCAAACAGAGGAAACTAGGCTAATAAGATAACAGCCATTAGAGGATCATATCCTCGTCGGCTAAATCAAAATTGCCAATAAAAAAAAAATTAAGCCATCGCTTGCCGATCATCATCTCTATACTTTAATGACTGTGATGTGCGATCCAACGCTAATCTTCAAACCCCACTTTCTTCCAAACGGCATTTCTGACCCTGCGTAGGTCTCTGCCTTTGAGGGTCCTTCCGATCCCTTCGTGCACCGACAGAGAAGCCCCTCTGGTCCTCGCCAGATACTCATGCGGAGGTATCTTCATTTCTCCGTCTTCACCGTCCTCGTCCTCATCCTCCACGTCACCGTCTCTCTCCTTCTCACCGTGCTGTTTATACTCCTCCTTCAGAATCTTAGACCAGTCCGGTATGTTCAGAGGTAATGAGGCCGATCCTCCTGGGTTCACTCTGCCACCACCCTCCACCTTCCGGGAAGGCATCTTCAAACCCGATCGAGAACTCGACACAACCTTCTTGCTCTCTGACATGTCACCGGAGACATTCCAGATGTCAGCTTCATCAAATTCCAACACAGCCTCTGAGGATTTGGGGTCGAAAAGGATCTCTGACGTTTCTGGAAATATGTAAGTTGACCTGGAGAGGAAGCTCTTCCTCGAAGCCATTGATGAAAAACCAGAAGCCTTAGAGACGCGTTGATCTGTGTCTGTGTCTGTCTGTCTGTCTCTCTCTCTACATATGTCTGTATGTATATATGTGTCTATCTGTAGCTCTCTCTATCCTTCTCTGGCACCCTGTTTCCTAGTAAGTGGTTTGGCCAAGTTTTCATTTGTCCAACCATGGATGACGCCTTTTATTTATAATAATAAGGGGCTTTGAAGCGAATGGATAAACGTCACCATTTTTTGGCGTTAATTAAAAGGGAATACTAGGGTGCGAGCGGGTTCACGCGTCTTAACATGGCCGAGTTCAGAAAGAGACGCAGGTGGAGAGGGTGGAAATAATTGGAGGGGAGGGAGGTGTAAGAGACGGAGCTATCCGAAGGCGGAGAAGAGTGAGCACGTGGACCAATGAAGTGTGAGGGTGGTCGTGGATTGGAAGATCCATTGGAGATGCCGGGATGATGCCTAATGTGAAGTATGTGGAAAAAGGAAGACGAAGGCGTGGGCTCCACACCATGGCCCATCCCCGTTGAACGAAGATATGTACTTGTACATATCTTCACACCTCACGCTGATGATGCCACTTCCCAACAAAATGTTCCAAACTTGCAATTCCATAGCCCGGCATCTAATTTTCCATAATTAATTAGCTCCATTCTTCTGGAATTTGCATCGCCTTATTTATTTCTTCCCCAACAAAAATATCATCTCATTCGTTTGTTTATTAATCGAGTCTTTTCTTTCATTCCTGCAAAATACGCCTCGGCAATTGAAATGTACCTTCTTTCTATTTTTTTATTCTAAACGAGAACACCACTTTTTCTGTTGTTGTAATGTTATTAATTGCCACCTCAGCTGTAAAAGATGTCGTTCACATAGCACACAAATATGATTAGCAATTATCAAAGTTCAAAATAAAAAATATACTTAAATTATATTTTTTTTTTAAGTTTGTATGAACGCACACCTTTAAAGCTCTTAAGTAATGGTATTTAAACCCATGATATTGTGTTGTGAGTTATAAGTCCAATCTTTATTAAGTGGATGATATCTATTAGTTAGTTAAATTATAATTAGCGTGCTAACAAGTTATTTACTGGGTGTGTGATCTAATTTTACGCGTTTCTTTATTTGATTAAGAGCATGTGTGTGTTAAATTTTAGAGGATAATTTATAGAAAAAAAATTAAAATGATAAAAAAGAAGTCATTTTAATTTGATAAAAAGAGGATGCCTTCAGTGACGTCGTCGATGCGGATCCCCAAAAAGAAATGAACGAAAGTAGTTATAAATGTGGGGTTAAATCCATCAATAATAGAGCATAATCTCCATGGCGATATGCTTTGATAAGATAGAGGAGGTTTACTGGAGGGAGAAAAGGAGGGTGGCTGAATCGAGGTAAAGAGATAGAGAGGATTAGGTAGGTAGGAAGAAGGGAGGAAGGAGGATGAAGTTGAAATAATGGAGGAGAGAAGCCTAGAGAAAGCAACTATGCCGCCTAACATAATGTATATAATAGTGGTGCTTGTGATTCACGTGAATAGATAAGAGTATTTGCATGGGGGCACGTACGTACGTGGGAGTATATTCTGTAGGCAGCTGGGTTACGTTGCTTTGTTATCCATTCGAGGTTTTACCTATCTTCACAGAATGGATCGTCTGGGTGTGTATGTGTGTGCTTTTTAAAGCAAAGCACAATTATGGTTATCCAATCTGTGGCAGAGTATAGGGATGCCCAGAAGATGGTTTTCGATCACTCTCAGTTTCAGATAAGGATGACCTCATGATACGACCTCGCCTGCATCCCACCCCATTCCTTTTGCGCTTGCATACCCCTTACTATATTCCCCTCCCCCTTTACTTCCCTTTTTTAACTCTACCAAAGGCCGCTTTCCATGCATGTTTGCTCCCCATATGACATTCTGAGCTAATATAATTTTTGGTCCTTCTATTTTATATTAATTTTAATTCTAATCTCTCAACTTTTAAATACAAAATTTTGTCTTTTAAGTTTACTTTATTTAAAGTTGTTTATCTTTATAATTTTAACAGTGATAAATTTACCTACGTGACACTAATACCGTTAAACATACTTATTTTGAGAGCTGACTGTATAATGAGATTAATCCAACTCAAATTATTTTAATATATGTGGAAGCCTAGCTACTAATTACCAGTAATTTGTTGTCTTGAAAAATATACATGAATGTCTAGGGTTTCGCAATTCCCTCCTCTGCCGTTCAATTTCCCCTTTCTCGGACCCTCTCACTTCCTTTCCATCTGGTCTTCAGGCTCTCCCCCTCCGACGTCGCTTTTTTCTCAAGTATCAGAGAAGGAAGCGCCGTGATGGAAGCCGATGGTTGAGGAGTTAAAAATACACCGGAGAAGGAAGAATCTTGAAAGACTTGAAGCCTATGGCGTCCTTCATCTACCCTCTTTTTCTCCTCAGACATCGATGATGGAGAACCACGGCACCGGATAAGAAACTTCTGTTCTCGATTTGCCTCTCATTATTTTTTGTAGACAAAACATCTTTCAACTAATATCCAAATTAATAAGTGTAAAAGAAATCAATTAGAGGTACCCGTAGTTCTTGCACTAATTCCTCCTGGTTAATCCATTTGATAGCAAACAAACAGGAAAAAAAACGAGAAAACACAAAACTGCGAGATCAGATTGATAAAACTCCTTAGATATCTAACGTGTGTTTGGATATCAATTTTAAGAATTGATTTTGGCCAAAACTGCGGTTTGAAAATTTTTTACACAAACAGTCATTTTTGTTGAGAATTAATTTTGGGCAAAATCTCAGTTTGAAACCTAGTTTTTGAATAAGCCACTGAAAATAGCTTTTGGTTTGAAACCTAGGTTATGGATTATCCAATTACTATTTTACCCCTATTTTTTCTTACACCCTCTCTCCTCTATCTTTTTCACTTTTCTCTCTCTTCTCTTGTCTCTCTTTTTCTCTCTCATCTCTACACTCTCTTCTCTCTCCCCTTTTTTCTCTATCATATTTTCTCTCTCTTACTTTTAATCAAATCATACATTTTTTGGTAATTTACCAATATAAAAAGTGATTCAGCTACTAATCATCCAAACTCTCTATTCCCAAAATATATTCTTCTCAAAATCTATTCTCCAAAATCTATTATTCCCAGAATCTATTCTCCAAAATCTAATCCAAATACACCCCTAATTCACATAGAGTCGACAAAGGGGGCGTGCGTTTTGGATTGGGTTTAATTTTTTTCTTTTGTTTATTAAGAAAGTATATATCCACGTCACTACATACATCAACTTATTGTGTACAATCAGCTCTCTCTATAAATATATTTAATGGTGTTAATACCATGTGTCAAATTTGACACCGTTATAGGGACTAATGATCTTAAACAGTATAAATTTAAGAGACCAAAATCTTATGTTTAAAAGTTAATAGACTAAAACTAAAATTAATATAAAATTAAAAGATTAAAAATTATATTAATTATAACTATTTTTTTTAATTCTACTGTGCATTTCACCTCCCCTCTTTATTTTTTTAAATTGAAAAAACATCATACTACAAACAATACAAATTAAAATAGAAGAAATACGCCTCCAGTTCTAAGAGATAATATATATATAGATTTTCACATCTTTTAATAAATATATTTTTTAGGATTTGAATTTATATTTTTTTTTCTTTATAGAGGATGAGTCAGCTTACCATATCAATCAACTTTACTCTATATAATTAATTAGTTGCATTTTTGTTAGAATCGTTTTAATAAATTAATATGTGGATGTGCATTAATTAATTATTTTGGAAGTTACTGTAAAAAGTTTCAGCAATTGTTTTAATTTCCCTTGTAAAACTTGTGTTTTTCTATAATAGATAGATCATACTATATAGGTTAATTGGCTCATTGGAATATTATATGGAAGCACAACATGAAACCATTTAACAGTCAGCAACTTTCTTATCACAATGCGAGATGTCTCGCTCCCTTTGGTCCTAGTTAAGTAATCATGAGGCAAAATTAAGGAACTTTACGGTTAATGACCACAATAAAATGTGTTTAAAGGATGCCAACAACTTGGTACAATTAAGGAAGGGCAGTATTGGAAGAAGAAGAAAAATTAACCAGACACTTGCAGGCTGCAGCGTGGATTACTTGAAGATGTTACAGACCTGATAAATATGAACATTAAACAATCTATTTTATCGTCCTACCCGAACAAGTAACCTTGTCTTTTTTTTTTTATTATTTGTTTTAGTGTGCGCACACATACAAATCGACTGTCTCTCTCTGTTTTGATCCGAGATTGCCACGTCATCTCAGCGGCTATGGACACTATAGGCAAATACAATTAACTGATCAGGACATTGAATTCTTTGATTTCTCTGTAATTTATATGCTGTTTGGCAATTTTTTCATACATTTATAAAATTTGTAAAATATATCACATTATTTATAACTCATAAGATATTTTTCTTGACTGATGTATTGATAGATGCCACGCTTTTGTTGGCTTACTGTCAAAGTCCTCTATGCAGTCACATTAGAAGGATAGAGAGAGAGACGTTAAACCTACTCACTGTTTTTTTTTTTACCAGTGAAACCTACCCACTGTTTTGATTATAGCGCTGAAAATAATGTGATAAATATTACACAATAAATTGCCTCATTTCTTTTATTTGCCTTCATCGTTGTATCATTTTCCCTTGGGTTGGTTAACTTTTTTTTTATAAAATTTTTTGGAACGGGTTGCCTCCACCCACAATCAAAGGGTAGAGCGAAGTCTCTATTCCTCTTAAGAGATACTAATATTAGGCAACGCGATCCATCAATTATCATCAGGTATAAACCTATATACCCATGAGCTATAATGTCTTTCTAAGTGTAGTGATTGAAACCATAACAAAGTGATACTTTCTATTGATCGAATATACTCTAAATAATTATATGTCTCAACTCTTCACCAGTTAAATCAACGAACAAATAGGTTTGGGTTGGTTAATATCACTCCTTGATGAGAAGGCCCGTCATTTGCCAAATATGGGCATAACTGAACCCACTTAGGTGGGCTTGTAAAAGCCTATTAAATCCTGGGATGAGGTTGTTGTTTCGAGATTCTTTTTCATTTTGGCCCAAATAAGGTTTCATTTTCCTTTAAAATCTCATCCTATTGATTTTAGAAGCGGGAACTGGTTTTTTGTTTATTATCATTATTTCTATTATATTTATAGAGAATTGAACTCACATAAAAATTTATGTTGAAGAAAAAATTAATCAGATCTTTTGTATCATGGGGTCAAAAGACTCGACACGAGTATTTTTTTTGTTGCCCACCCAGTTCACCGGAATTTTACCCCGACTATATCCGGATCCGACTCGCGTCGCGCACCTGGCTATGGTGGGTGAGTCTCCCAACAAGGATTTTCTGCGTACGCTAAGGCTCAAACTCGAGACTTCACTTAAACGATACCGAGCCGCTTACTACTCGGACTAATCTCCGTTGGTAACTCGACACGAGTTGGGTACATTAGATTATTAGTTGGGGTAGCGAATTTTTTTTGGTGGGCCAGATGATCCTATAGTATCATCTCCGCTGTACCAGAGACTTGGGACGGATGATATTGCTTTCAAGTCCAACTTCCATGGCGGATGAATCACATCATAAATGCCTTGAAGATAGAACACATTATTTCATGTGCTTAATAAAACTATACCAAATAAAGTATTCTTCTGTGTCCCCCCCAAAAAAAACCATATCCCCTAATATTCTCTGTTGGAAAAATACAGAATTGATTATTTGCTTGGCTTCAAGTTAACCTGAGCCTACGAAGATGGGAAATATTGAAAAGAAAACGTGTAATGAATATATATATATACATATATATAATTATTATTTTCTCAGGGATTGTTGGAGGAAAAGGTAGGGAGAGAGTGGGAGAACAGACACAATGGAATGCAAGTGGCGATCATATTCATTGTGTTGTGTTGTACGATAATCATGCATCGTCCCACCCACAGTTCTCCGCTCCTTTCCTTTCATACCACAAATTTAACGTCCGTTAAAGTCTGACCCGAACTTGCCCTACTTCAAATTTATAAATATATTACTACATTATCTTTAATTACAAAATATATTTTACTAATTTAAATAAATTAGATCAATTAATTAATTATAATAATTATGTCTTAGTTTCTTTAAATATCTTATTTAATCATATATATTTAAACTATTTTTAATAGCTACCACATTTAATCATTTATATTTAAATTATATTTTATAGATATCCCTATGTATAATTTTATAGGAATATATTTGGGAGAAAAAATAAAGTTGATAAAAATTTTATATTTATAAATAAATTCAACCCTCGTGCTACCATTATAATTAGGAACGGATTGAGTATTATTCATACTAAGGGTGTCCGACCCGGTCCCGGGGATTTCGGGACGGGTCCGTCCCGTCCCGAAATGGACCGGGACGGGTCCGTCCCGGGACGGGACAAGATTGGTATTCGGGACGGGACGGGTTTCATCCCGTCCCTCGGGAATCCCGTCCCGTCCCGATTTTTTTTTTTTAAAAAAAAATTTACATTATCCTATCTTTCCCACTCTTATATAGATATTTTTATTCTTATACAGATATTTTTATATTGATATTTCTATTCTTTTTTACTATTACTTTTTTTTCCCTTATATGGGTAAGTTATTATATTATATCAAGGAGAAAGTTGGTATTTCGAGTAAGTTGTTGGGGCATTTTATATGGAATAATTTATTGAGATGATTTTATTATAATATATTTTTTTTAAAATAATTTAGGGTCCGTCCCGAACCGGTCCCGGTCCCGTCGAGACCGGGACAAATTCGGGACGGGACACGGGACGGGGTTATCCCGGTCCCGACCCGTCCCGTGAACACCCCTAATTCATACCCTTATCCGATTCTTAATATATGATACATTTAATTAATTTAGTTAGATTGATGAAGATAGTTAAATTAACTAATATAGTATAATTTTTTTAAAATACTATACCCATCTTCATTAATTATATTTTTTATTTGATTATTATTAATGGAGTATTAATAAAAATAATTTTAAAAAATAATAACTATAAAAAATAATTTTTTATAGTTAGAATCAATATCAACTCATAAATTAAATCATATATTAAATACTAGAGAAGTATTATTTATGATATATAAATAATATAGTTTTTAAAATTTGTTTTATTCTCTCCCTAGCATCTTCTCGACATGTTTCAACTTCAACACAACTCTTCCACATAAAACTCACACATAATGCGTCGGGCACTGTTACGAAAATTAGAGTCGAACAGATCTCATCAAATTTTTGTCACTCACGCACATATTGAATTACACTTCAATACTATTTATTATATTTTTATTGCGTTATCGATTAAAATGAATTAATACAGGTATATCCTATTAATTAAACCAGGACAATAAAAATAAGCTATTTCAATAACATCCATTTAGTTGTATTGGTAAAATACAAGATTTGCACGCATTTATTTCCTGTTGATTTTTAAATACACACATACATAATTGTTTTTTTTTTCACTGCACAGCCACCCTGTTGCAAGTTCCCTACACGTGGGTGGATATCAGCCAATGAGCCGAGCGAATATCCGATACGCCTAACCGGGCTCAACTGTAACTGAATGTAACAGATTTAATTTATTTTGAATAATTTTCTATTGCAAAAATCTTGGCAAATATAGAAATTTTTTTCCACTTATAAATTACATCATCAAATTTTTTAAATGAATGTAGAATGTAGACTTTATATTTTTTGAGTTAGTATTATATTAAATATATATAGATAAAGTTAATCAGAGTTCATTCCGATAAAATAGGTCAGGAGTGACTTAGAAATAGAATAATAGAAGAGTATGAAAAAGATTTTATGAGAAAAAAAATTCAGAAATAAAAGGAGTAGCCTTACGTACGGTAACAGAATTGTTAAAGATGGAGTTGGGGAGAGATCGGAGGCAAACAAAGGTATGAGCCGTGTCGTCTCTGTTTCCTTGCTTTCCCCTTTACCTCAGCTTCTATATAAAATGAAATATTGGAGTTGATGTAGCTTTCAGAAGCCGGTGGGCTAGCTTGGTATCCGTGTGTCATGCTCTTTTTTGCATGTGACCTCCCACGTTGCCCCTTCACTCTTAGCCACGCAGGCACGTCAATTCGCGCCAATCCCTACCCTCTCACTCCCTCCCACTTACCCTCCATTTCTAACCCCACACCGATCTCTCTTCCCCCCAACTTTTCTAACTTATCCTCCCTCGTCTCTGTCCCTCTTCTCTGTCAAATTTTTCTTACTCGATCTCCTCTCACCGCTTGTGTTCATTGCAATTCAAAAACATCCCCCAACCACCGCAAATAACATTATAATAAGCACAAGGGACAAACAAGATTTTAATGATCTGGGATTGGGATTAAAGCCAAGGCTGAGGCCCTACGGTCAGGCCCCACCTGAATCTCTGATACAAGCTCTCTTTATATAAATACACAGTCTTATCCTCATCCTCTCTGCCACTCCTTCCAAACCCACAAGCTTTCCACTGTTCTCTCTCTCATTCTCTGTCTCCGTCATGGCCAAAGACCACGAGGGAGGCGCTCCTCACCCTCACAAGGACTACCATGACCCCCCTCCCGCTCCTCTCTTCGACGCCACGGAGCTCCGCAAGTGGTCCTTCTACAGGGCCGTCATTGCCGAGTTCGTCGCCACCCTCCTCTTCCTCTACATCACCGTCTTGACCGTTATTGGTTACAAGAGCCAGATCGACCCCGCCCATAAGGGAACCGCCTGCGACGGCGTCGGCATTCTCGGCATCGCCTGGGCCTTTGGTGGCATGATTTTCGTCCTCGTCTACTGCACCGCCGGCATTTCTGGTAAATTCTCTCACTTTCCCCCATTTTCTAAACACACCTGCACGAGGAGGCTGATTGATTCGGTTCAATTTGGCGTTATCAGGAGGACATATAAACCCGGCCGTGACGTTTGGGTTGTTCCTAGCGAGGAAGGTGTCGCTGATTAGAGCGATTATGTACATGGTGGCTCAGTGCCTTGGAGCCATATGTGGTTGTGGCTTGGTCAAGGCTTTCCAGAAGGCCTACTACAACAGGTATAAGGGTGGAGTGAACATGTTGTCTTCTGGCTACAGCAAAGGCACCGGTTTGGGTGCTGAGATTATTGGTACCTTCGTCCTCGTCTACACCGTCTTCTCCGCCACCGATCCCAAGAGAAATGCCAGAGACTCTCACGTTCCCGTGCGTATACCTCCCTTTATCACCTGCGCCCGACTTTCCCTCTTTACGCTCGAAACTTGAAGCTATGGAGTGAATTATTTGTTAAACTTGTTCAAATATTGAGGCAAAGCTTGAATTTTGACAGGTGTTGGCTCCTCTTCCAATTGGATTCGCGGTGTTCATGGTTCACCTGGCCACCATCCCCATCACCGGCACAGGCATCAACCCGGCCAGGAGCTTTGGGGCCGCGGTCATGTACAACAATCAGACGGCATGGGATGACCACGTATGTTGTTTTTATAAGAGACACCTTCAGCTTTAATTCGGCAGATTAATTTTAATTTCCTAGCTAGCTCGCACAGACGAAACCGGGCAACGAGAACTTACTACATATGGTTGGTTTTGGTTTCAGTGGCTATTCTGGGTCGGTCCCTTCATTGGCGCCGCCATCGCTGCAATTTACCACCAATACGTGTTGAGAGCTCATGCGGCGAAGGCTCTGGGATCTTTCAGGAGCGGCTCCAATTTGTAATTTTCACTGGGGGCGGGAGCAGAATCAGCTTCATCTGCGGGGACAGCCGAAGAGGATGGATGAGGCTGAAGCTGAAGTGAGTTGCAAATGCATGGCGGATCGCAATTTGTATATCCTCTCATATCATGATATTATCGTAATTAACGAGTGGTATGAAGCGTCAGCAACCGGGTTTAGTATTTATGTATTTTAAGGATTACCTCGATTTAAATGTGCGTTTGATGTACTCTTTTTTAATTTTAATTTCGCATTTCTTCTGTATGTGTCGTTATGTTGTGAAGAGAGAGAGAAAATTACTGTAGTCATGTTGAAATCACGTGTATTGGTGATGATGTTGAGCTCTTTTTTTGGTGAGGAAGAAGGGCGTTGTGTGAATTTATTCTGCGAGTCATTTATGGATTTGGTGGGGTGATCAGTAGCCACCATAAAGGTGGTCCACGCACGGTATTTAAAATTTTGAGGCGCTTCACCAGGTGGTCCTCACTTGACATCAATGCATATTTGGATATTGCCGATGGTAGTAGGCTCATTCCATCTTGTTGTAGAATTTGAGTTTTGTTTGAGATTAAACATCACGAGTTAGTTCTTGATGGTAGCTAAATAAATGCGAGACGATACATAGAGAGACCCATTTTCACAAAGGCATCGTATCAGACAAAGAAAACATATCTTCGTTTAAGATTGGCACCACATGATTGTTGCTGTCGCGCGTTACTTCTGCATGGAAACAACATCGGGAATTCGTATCGTATGTTGCAATCACATTTTAGTAAATTGGATTTTTTTTTCCTTCACTAATAAGAATAAATGGACACACAAATATCTGTCAGGCCAAAACAAAATTGATATAATATGTGAACATCTGAATTCCTCTTCTTTCAATTCCATCCAATTTAAAAATCTCGGTTTATTCTTTGGATGCTATTCTCAACTGAGAAGTCACTTCTCCGAGCGAAAATGAAGTGACTCGTGTTGATATAAAGTAGGTTCAAAATAAAATCGAGTTATATTTTAATATATTAAAAATTTACCAATACTTTTGCAGATAATAAATAAATAAAAAACACATTTAGGGAATGTTTGATATAAGGGAAGTGGAAGTGATTCTACTTCTATTTTTTGGTACAATAGAACTTTTACTTATAACATTTTGAGCTATTTTAGTTCCATAAAAAAAAGTTGAGAAATAAGATGATAGAAGTAGAAGTAAAATATTTTAGACTATTTTACCTCAAGTTATAATATTCCTGGACATCTTTAATTTTTTTAAGTTATAAAAAAATATTTTAAATTATTTTACCTCCATTTGTAAAAAAATATACATTAATTTTATACTCATTCTCATCCTACCAAAATATACTTCTAAAATTTATTTATAGTTTAATTATATTTTTATTCCCACCTCTATAATTTTTTTTTTTCATCCTACTGTTAGAGAACTGTATTAAAGGTGTCTTTGATAATTCCCCCCTGATAGACATAGATATCTCGGCGAAGGACAAAGGGCCCAAAACGGGAAACATTGCATCAGGTAACTGGGCGGGCCAAACTAGAGCAAGAAGCCCGATTCTCCTATTAAAAGGCCTGCCAAACGAACTACTGAGCCCGATTCTCCTTTTAAGGGAACGGTAGAGCGAAAGTGAAAGGTAAAGAGAGAGGCGCTTGTAAAAAGCAGGAAGAATTAGAATCACCTTTCTCTACCAATCGTATGAAAGTTTAACTGACAAAAATATAAGGCATACGATTATTTAAAGTATATTTAAATTTTGAAGAGTATCACTTTATTATTTTTTTGGTGATACTGAACGGCTATTCTTTTGGTAGTTTTCTTTCAATTATTTTTTACAAATTGCTTCCATCATGGGATGGCATCCAATAGGGGTCAAGGTGCAATTCAACAGTTGTTGGCTGCAGAGCAAGAGGCCCAGCAGATTGTGAATGCAGCTAAAAATGGTATTCTTACTCTCATTTGTATTCCCCCTTTTCTCTGCTATTGTTATCCGCATGATTAAATCTATCTCTTTCTCCTGTATGCGTTTGACTATTTTCATCGGAATTCACATGTCTAGTGAAATATAATGATTTAATCTTTTAGCTCCTCCCCTCCCCTCCCCCCTTTATTCCCTTGATCTTTTCATCCTTACCTGGAGTCATGAGTTACTAATCATATGATAGGCATGGGCTTGATGCCGAGAAATGTGTGATTGTATAAATTCCCAAAAGTAAAAATGTGACCATTTGCTAAACTCAATTTTTTAGTTCATTAATTAATGTATCGATATTGAATTTTCTGCTGTTAGAAAAACTGGCTAGACTGAAGCAGGCTAAGGAAGAGGCCGAAAAGGAGATTTCTCAATATCGAGCTCAGGTGGAGTATGATTTCCAAAGGAAATTGGAAGAGGTAAGACTATGTTAATAGTACTACTTCGGTTCTTTAATATAAGATCCAGATGACCAATTTAATGAGATTAAGAAAACTAAATAAATCATTTTAAGGTATTTATATTTATCGTTTTTTTTAAACTAATTTGTCTGACTTATAAATTGATATATAATTTAATGATACTTAACATATGTTATAATTAAGTTATTTATTTAGCTCCTTTAATCTTCTCAAATTAGTTAACTATGTGTTATCTTAAGGAACGGAGGGAGTAGTAAGCAAAGATATTAAACTATTCCTGGAGTTTGTTGTTATTAGTTATGGGGACCAAATTGACCGCATTATTTTCAATGAACATAGAGTAGTGGAGATTCTGGGGCCAATGTGAAGCGGCTTGCGCAAGAGACTGAGTCAAAGATCAGTCACCTCAAGACAGAGGCTGAGAGAATATCTCAGGATGTTGTTTCTATGTTCCTCAAGCATGTAACTACAGTGAGAAATTAAGGTCCTTCATGGTGTATGAATGCTGGATTGATACCGATTATTATTTTGAATTTATTATTGTTGATTTTAGATTGTCTGCTACGTAATAAGATTCCTGATTTCTGTTAGTTCCTGCTTTGCCAGAATGTTAGTAACAAAAATAGATAATCTGAGGCTTGTTGAACCAATCAATTTGTTGGCATGATGTATTTCAGTGAAAGTAGCCTCTGATCCCCCCCCACCCCGGGGGCGGCGGCTCCCCCTCGCCTCTCTCTTCATGATAACTGTGATACCGCCCACTCTACTTATTCATGCATTCTCCCGCCACATCTAGGTCGGAAGATATGTTATGGTGGTGAGCTATACGGTTAAGAGGTTGCATCCTATATAAAAGAAAACGAAGGGTACGGATAAAGTATAAATTCCTTTTTATTCGGGAATGCATATGCTGAAAGGAAATGACTGCTATAAATGGCTAAATATGTTACTATTTTCATGGTACAATTTTAGGTATTTGAAAGTCTTTTTTAATTAGTATCATCCCAAAAATATTAAAAAATATATATATACCAATTTGATCATTAAAAATGTTAACAATTATCAAATTTTTTGCCATAAATTGAAAACTTTAGGGCAAAGTTGAGCTTTGACCTTAATTTAATGCTATAAATTTGTAAGATAAACCGCAGTTCCAAACCATTCCGATTTAAATATAATGGTATAATTAATTTAAGCTACTAATCCATAGAATGCATGTGGATTGGGCTTTTAACATTTCAAAAGTCCTTTGAACACATTCACTTTTCCCAAATGTTTTTTTTATACAACAAATTTAGGTGAGTTCGGCATCGATTCCTGTTAAAGTTAGGACATAATTTTAGGGTTCAGAGAGTGCTTACAGAAAATTTATGAGATCGCCTACCAAAGAACTCTTTACAATGATAATAATAATCAAATTTACGTTTTTGTAAGATATGAGTCTCCTTACCATCTTTACTAACTCTCAAGGTCACTTTTCCCAAATTTTTTTATAAGAATTTTTCACAAATGTTTTTTTTGTTACCCACCCAATTCACCGGAGCTTTGCTCTAACTACATCCGGATCCGACTCGCGTCGCGCACATAACTATAGTGGGTGAGTCTCCTAACGGGAATTTTCTGCATACGCTAAGGCTCGAACTCGATACATCGCTTAAGTAATACTAAGTCGCTTACCACTCAGACTAACTCCTGTTGGTATTTTTCCCAAATGTTGTTTCCTCATTGTTTATGCACATCCAAAAGTCTATTTGGAGGATTCCTTAAAGCCCATCCTCAAAACGCAACAAAAGCAACTTTTCATCTGAAAAGTATGAGGCGGAACTAATAGATATTAGCCTAGTTAAAAGAGTTAATCACTCGTAACTTAATAAATTTATAGTCACTCATAATATAATAAACTAATATTTAAATTTCTTAGAAGAGATGTTTACATTTAATGTTTAAAGATGTCTCATATATAATTATTTTTAATAGGAAGATACCTATATTTAATGAAAAAAAAAGGTAGAAACTAACAAAAGTTGATAAGTTAATAAATTTTTTTTTTGGTATACAATAAGTTAATAATTACTTATACATATTGTTATTTTATATATACTATTCAAAATATACAGTTTTGGGCCTCAAACATATCAGAACTTACTTCCCAACTGTACATCCATTCATGAAAAGCATGCATGCTGTGGGTTTCGGCTCCTGCCGACTCCATGTGTACCGGTAGGCAAAATTAATGGCATTCTAAATTATGGTACTACTCGTACAACGGTACTACCTATGACATTACCTCTATGTTTCTGTAATTAGTAATTACCAAACTTGATTAGATTTTGTGGTAGAGATGTTGGGAGAGGGTCCGCACATTATTAATCGCAGAGCCAACATCATTGATGATGCCACCTAAGTAAACGAATGAGCAGTGAAATCGTGGTAACTATATTACTCACTCCTTTTTATAAACCGAGTAACATTATCCGAAAACTACCTTAAAATTAATTATTATAAATAATAAATATATTAAAAATTATATTTTTTATTTAAAATATCCCTGTCTATGAAAAAGTTGGGTGAGAAGGAATGAGTGCAAAAATAGACTAGAGTAAATACATGACAAAAAGATATAGGAGAGATACATATTTAATTGAGAGTAAAAGTAAACAAATATATTTAAATATCATTAAAATATATCTTATAAAAAAATATGTTTAATTAATAAAATTATGTCTTATAATAAAAAAAAATGGAAGGAGTAAGTATTCCCATCTCTTACCAACCGTGCCTTGACCCCGTGTGCTTTAATCAAATAAAAAAAATGAAGGGAGTAAGTATCGCCATCTCTCACCAACCGTGGCTTGACCCCTTGTGCCTTAACCAAATTCTTCACTAAAAGCTTCATCCATGTGATCCAACAACATCAAACATTAAATAACTGTTGAGTTAATTTTGATCTTAATTATAGGATATTAATCTATTTTATCTTGTATATATAATTATTTTTTTGAAATTACTAATTTATTCGACTGATAATCATGTGGTGACATGTGCGTTGAAATTCATAACGTCTCACCACTAGTAATAGGGAGGAGTGGGTTTGGTCCGTAGGGAAAGGGCATTCATTTGGGACTTGGTCACTTTGATGATGTCGGGCACAAATTGTCTGTCAGCATTCCTCATGTCTCTGTCTATTACTCTGTCTCTCTGCTTCTCATTTAATTGGTCGTCAACCGGCCCACCTTCACTGTCCCAGCTCTTCCCAATTCTTGTTACTGCTTCATTTTTTAATCATCTTCTTTATAAAAGTGCTGTTTTAAAATTAAAAACATTACAAATACTATGATAACGTATGGACCGTCTGGATTATAAGTGATACAAATAAAAGGTACATATGGGGTGCACATATTGAGATCCATTGACCAGGGGCCAACTAAATCACTTGGACTGTCACAAACTAGCTTTGTTAACAATGCTTGAATGAATGCTCAAACGGAGGCTAGGCGAGTGGGAATCTAGGCTTTGTCTTCCAAAGGAACAGAAAATCTTGACTGATTTCATTTTTGGGCCCATCGATATGCTTCCTTAGAGTAGATGAGAGACAGGGAGGCCTTGTGAATCAATTAGGCCTGGCCCACTCTTCAAATTGCATCTGGTACCATCTGTCTGGTCAGTTAGGGAAGGTGCACTGAGGGAGTTGGTCTGAATAGTAAATAGCTCAGTATTATTTAAACGAGGTCTCGAGTTCAAATTTTAGCGTATACAAAAAATCTCCGTTGGGAGACTCACTCACCATAGCCAGGTGTGCGATGCGGGTCAGAAAACTCCGGTGAACCGGGTGGGTAACAAAAAAAGCTAAGAAAGGTGCAACTCATTATGGGTTTAATAAAACGTATTCGATCTCTAAAAAATATTATTTTATTATAATTTTAGTCGTGATGTTTGGGGAGACATCATAACTTTTATGTACGTAAGTTTATGTCTAAAAATAATAGACAGCTCATTGCCTGATATTAGTATCGCTTAAAAAAAAAGAGACACCTCACCCTATTTTTAGATCGTGGGTGTGTACAATTTTTTTTTTCAAAAATTATTTTGTCAAAAAAATAAAGTTGGGGAAGGTACATACTCAGTCCCACGACAGGAGTAGTGAAATATCCAAATTGCCCCCATCTATTCCTTTCTCAAGGTCCTTCTTTCATATTTGTTTTTCCAGAGTAGTATGATCTTCTCTTCTCCATTGTCTTCCATTCCTTTTCTTACCAAACACAATTTTAAAAATACTTATCTCGTTATATCCTTTCATCCCACTTTTATTCGTGCAAGCTCCATATTGTGATTGGACAAAATAAAGAGAAGGTCCTTATCTGATTTTGGTCGACAATTTGGCTTAAACATGTATATACTGCAACTTTTAGAAGAGAACACACATATAAATCCTTAAAAATATATTTGTGAAGAAAAGTAAAAACCTCATATCCTCTAAGCAACTAAAGTCATAAATCTCAAGTTTAAAATAACTAAAGTATACCCTTATCAGAAACCAGAATGAAACAACATAAGTATAGGGTATAGCAGTCGGTTTATGTCTCTTTTTATTTTCTTCTTTTTTCTTGGTTGCATTTGTTTAAGAAATTGTTGAATATTGGATGCTATTTCGTTGCATGCAATAACCGTTTTCCTCTGTAGTAAATCATAGTGGATGCGTATAATTCAAATGCTAACGATGATTCGTGGCAATCAAATGTGAATATGGATAAGCATAATCGATCTCCGATACGTCAAATCAAATGGCCCTCCAATCCACATCAAGGCCGGAAAGGGCCCCGCCTGTTAAAAATCCGAGCTTGGTAGCATATTATGTGCCTATTGCCTCCCAACTAATCCAATTTGCTACTTTACGACTTCTCTTCTGAAGAAAATTAAGATTATATTCTCTATTTATTGCCTTAATCAGTGCGACCGAAAGGCGATAACAAAGAAGATATTACTCGGACCCGGGGTTTAAATTTTATTGCCTAAATTACAGCCGAAGAAGGAGAAAACAAAGGAGATAATTGAGACAATCATCATCAAAAGGGGTTGACTAAGGTAAACACAGAAGCTAATTTAAAAGCTCAAAAACGGAGAAAACTTGGGCGTGAGAGATTCCATTTCCGAATGATGATGATGAATGGCAATTAAGAAATATTAGAAAGGGGAGGCATATGGGTGCCCGTGAATGCTTGATTTGGGAAATGGTATAAGTTTGATGATTGAGGAGGATGAGAAGGGCATGTGCTCCAGAGGTGGTGTTGCAGGGAGTGGCAGAGAATAGAATCTTCAGTGAGAAGGGCAAACACACAGAAAGAGCCAAATACTCGACTCGTCACGAAGGAAAGGGAAAGCTGTGCTTAAGAGTTGGGTTCCAATCAGGCAGAGGCACAGCGAGCAAGAAGAGAGAGAGAGAGAGCGCATCCTATTCTATTGCCTTCACTAATTCCTACCTTCTCAAAATATTTGTTTGGTCGACCTTTTCCCACACCCCTCCCCAATTGGAAATCTTGCAGCTTTATCATCAACTTTACCTCATTTTTCTTCTCCCCCCCCCCCCCCCTCTCTCACTGTCCTCCTTGCAGGCCTCTCGCATGTGCTTTAGCCCCCGTCACTTCTCTTTCCTCTCCCTGGCACTGTTCACTCTCTCTCTCTCTCTCTCTCTGGATTCTCCCAACCCCAAGTTCTTTTTCTTTTTAATCATTTTTTATCCATGCAAGCACTATCCAAAGTTCATCGCGTTTTTGCTTTGGAGGATTGGGAGGCAATAGAGGTACGTACTTTTCTCTGTCTATATCCTAAACGGTAATGAAAATTTCTAGCTTCGCATGTATACTTGTCTTTCTAGAGCTTATTAGTTTTCACAATGTGATGATGGCGTCACTTTATGGAGTTAGTGCGTTAGTTCAAGTTCACATGGTAGATCATGTGTCACTCAAGCATGAGAATCTACAAGTCTGCCAGAGTACTAAACTCACAATAATCAATGAAAAGAAGGTTGTGGGGAGAAAAATTAAATCTTTCAACAGTCTAATAATAGTAATTCACATCTTTGTCTTCACATTGTAGACCACATATTTATTTATGGAGGTAACCCGGATGAACTAACTTGTTATTTTTTTCCTTCAGACATTTATGAACGATCTCAGTTAATTTGTGATTTGTGAAGAGGTCGGTTGAAGAAGGGCCGGGGAACAAATGAAGAGGAAGAACATATCAAAGGAGACCTGCCATGTAAATGCTATGTTGTGCTGTATTCCTACGTCATGTGTACTAAATGAACAGGCGAACAAAAAACAACAAAAAGTATAACAGGAGAAGGACAACAATGGGCAAAATCTTGTTCTTTAAAGAAGTCCAATTGTGGGGGAGATAGGAATCTAAATGTGATCCAAACACTCAGAGACAAAATCAAATTCAGAAGATAAAAAGGACCGATTCCCTTTCTTATGTAATGGAAAACAACTCTGAGGAAGCAGGAAGCAGGAAGCATTCCTTGAGCCATACTAAACCCTTCTCTTATTTATCTGCCTCCCACTCCTTCTTAGCCTCTTCACCCCCAAATGTGAGCCCAACACCCTCAAATCTGAGAGCAAGTTTAAACAGAAAAAGAATAATCGCCCAGGTAGATATGTGGAGCTTGGTTTGCATCAGCCCATGGGAGAGACCTGTCCTCTTCCTTCTGACTCAAAAGTTGCAGCTTTTGAAGGGTATGCATTATTTGGTTAAGCTTGCCCCATCGTCTGCCATGGAGTGCCTGGCTCCCTGTATGCCATTTGCGTAGCCCATCAGTGCAATGGTGGCCTTGGCGAATGGCGTGCGAGGAGTCATGCATGCTGTCTATTGCTCTCCATGAGGGCAGACTTAATTAATATTATCTATCTCTTTTCATCCCATTTCGTTCAGTTTTTACATTTTTCAACTCCTTGGTGACTCTTCCATGCATTTCTTTTCTTGCTTTCTCTTCTTTGCTCACTTGGTTGTCTGTCTCGTCTGATTTGCTGCTCCAAGATTCGTTTATTTGGACTTGTTTTGAGAGGTTCGTTTCTTAGGAATTAGACATACATATACGTTTGTTTGACAATTTCAGAAATCACCTGTTCTTCCTGTATTATCATTTTGGTGGTTGTTGGCTTCTTTTGCATTTGTTCGCATCTCTATGACAAGTGAGTTCAAAGTATCGTTAGTAGGTCATATCTTCTCAGAAAGGTTGAGCATAAAATTGAGCCAAAAGATAAATGAGGATATTATCACCTGTCAATATCTAGCAAGCTTTATCCAGCAATGAATTATTCTGTGAATTGGTTATGTATGCTGTTCAACACTGCTATAGCTTTTGGTTAATATGATGATGATTCATTAATTAATATGCACACAATCAGCTTATAATTCCTGCACACATGTATTCACACTAAATGCTATATATGTACTTAGTTTTACCCAAAAAGAGACTGCTATGTACTTTTTAACAGAGGGATTGCAGTATTTGATCATCATTTTGTGGTGCTACTAATTAAACCAAGAGAAAATTATAGTGGATCGAGCATCATGAGTCAAAGATGTATATATACAATGACGACTAATCTTAAATCTTGAAGTTATTATTTAAAAAGATTTAAGGACTAAAAATTTAAACTAAATAAAGGCTTTAGATTATTATTATTTTTTAAATTTAAATCTTTTGAATAAATATATTAGTATTCTTAAATTCCAGTTCTTCAACTGTGACTTTTATACTTAATTAATCTCACTTTTCCTTAACTTGCTCGTTGTGTAATTTTCCAATGGTGGTAGGATCCAGCTCTTGTTATTCTATTAATATTTCACACTAGAATCGAAATTTTGTTAGCTAGGCAGTGAAAAGTACTTGGAGGAAGATGCTTGAGTGGTGCACAACGGTAATCAAAACAGGGTGAACTCGTGATATCCGTCCTTTGTTTTCTGTATCATTTTTCTATATGATCATCAAGCAAGTTGAAGACTATAAATAACATGATTTGAAGCTTTTAGTGTGTGTGTATATGTATATATATATATATATATGAGATCATCGCATGCCACAGTATTTGAGATCTTTACTTGTTTAGTATGTTCATAAACAGTAGAATCTCAACCGTAGTTGACATTTATGGCGGGTCGCTGAATTTGATCCTCACACGCGCCATGAAAGCCTCACTTTTCTCTTGAAAACAAGCTGCTGCTGCTGCTGCTGCGTCTTCTTCTTCGAGGAATTCGTTCGATACCAGCATTGGACTTAATTGCTATCGTAAAGGATTGTTGTACCTTCTACACTTCCCGTATCTGCAACTCGATTGTGTCCGCCAACTCTTTGTTTCTCTTTTTTTCTGTAGATATACTGCTCATTTTATTAAAGCCGTCGATCGGTGCGGGGTCATTTTAATGTTTAAATATTGTTGTGAACGCTGAAACATCGTTATCAGACACTACTGATGCCGATATTTATATATAGTTTGTGATTTAGATATGATATCTCTCTTCCCTCTCACTTTCATTGAGTTCCCTTGTCATATAAGGAAATTTATGTGGAAATCCTTGGTTACTCAAGACAAAAATACATGGACATCTTGTTTAGGAACACTCCAAGAATAATCTCTCGATGAACTTATTAAAAAAAAAAAGAGAAGCTATAACAGTAATCCACCGGTTTTTAATATAAAATTTATTTAATTATTTTGATTAAATTAAAAAATTAGTTAATATAATATATATTTTTTAAACACTCTAATTATCTTACTTAATACTCTTAATTCCTCTCTTACTTGATTATTGTTGAGGGAATACCAATAGAGATAATTTAAAAAAAATTAATAAATATAGTAAATATGTCTTATATTTATAATTAATATTAACTCGATAAGAGGAACATATATAGCTTGGGAAAGAGTGTTCGATGTACTGTTGACGATTATGCCTAAACCTACTTCAGATTATAATGACTTTATTATGCTAGACAGTTTTGGATTAAATTAGTTCATATCAAGAATTGCTCCTCTTTCTTTAGACCTCTACTAAGAGACTAGTTTGTTATAAATCTCAAAAGGAAGATAAGATTTACTGGAGTTGGTAATTGGGATCTAATATGGGGGGTTTCAATCTAAAATTTATGGAAATGGAGTAATAAATTCATATTTAACAATGACTTCGTCAAACCATTAGATCCATGTTTAGTTAGTATGCAAAATTGGAAGAATTTTGTGCAAGGTCGAGACAAATTCTTAACTGATGATGCCATTTTAACTTCTTCTCATTAGCAACCTCCTCCAACAGGTTGGATTAAAATAAATGTTGATAGTGCACTTACAGCTGCTCAGAGTAGGGCGGGATATGGTAGTGTTATTAGAAACTATTCAAGAAGTTATATTATGGGATTTACGAGGATATTGGGCTTTTGTACTGTCATTAAAACCGAATAGTAGATCATTTATAAAGAGCTAAAGTTAGTTTAGAATTTAGAATTTAAGAAAATCATTCTTGCACCTGATGCTAATAATATTGTGAATATGTTAATAAAGTTTAAAGTTGACAAGTATAATTTATTAGTGACACAAATAAAGAACCTTATGAATCTAGTTTGGGAACTAAAAATTTAACATATATATAAAGATTGGGACCAATTGGCAGATGCTTTGATTGATGATGGATTGATGATTATGTCAATTCTATATTCATATCCTTTTCATTTGACATCTATTGTGTTTAATGAGCATCTGAGATTTAATTTCTAAATAATTTAATTTTTTTATTTAGTGCGTATAATCCCTCACTTGTATATATAAAAAAAGACTTTATGCGGTATGACGTGTGTTATAGCCATATTGGTGCAATTGACCGATTGCTTCTAGGTTTTCTGTTTTATTCTTTTAACTCCTACCTTCATGTTGTATTCCAAAACAGAAATTCTCCTACATGGGAATCGGTTTATTGTCCTTATCCAAGCTTGAAAAGAATGGAGACATAGCTAGCCAAATCAAGTTCTTCTTAAATTACTCCCCTCTTTAGTGTAAAACATATTTAAGAAATAGATTTTAATTATAAATATAAAACTTAAATTTATTTTATCTCTTATATTTATTATTATTTTTTAAAATTAATTTATATAACTTAAAAACTAATACATATTTTAATGTTATAAGTATTTTAAGAAGATTAAGTCATATATATTATAATTAATTAATTTATTTAATTTTATTAATCTAATTAGATTACATAAGGGGTGGAGGAGTAGTTGATACCAGTTTAATGTAAACATGGGAGAGGGGACCAAAGTGCCAAATATATTTTGGAAGTTGGATGAGAGGAAAAGAGCAGCAGAAAGAAACTTACGCGAAAGACAACATTAAAATATTGTTATGACTAAGTAGCTGGCTTGTGGAGAGGCATGAACACTTGAGAGTCCAAACCAAAAAAAGCACTTCGATCAATTTAAAATTTAAGAGAGTAAGACTGGTCAAATTTGACGGCAAAGACAAACTTACTAACCCAATTGTAATATCTCTCAATTAGCTGACGAAGAGGTAAGACATACGATCATTTAGAGTATGTTTAATCTTAATAAATACTATTTTATTGTGATTCTAATCACAACGTTTAGAGAGATATCTTAACTCTTGAGTATTTAAGTTTACACCTGAGGTAATTGATAGCTCGCCCTACTTGATATTAGTATCGCTTAGGAGGAAGGGAAATTTCGCTTTACCCTTAAATCGTGGGTTAGTTTAACCTCTTTCTAAAAAAATTTATATAAAAAAAAAAGTAATCACAGCTTTTTGTTTAAATAATGAAGAGTGTGAAAACATTAAATATGTAAACGGTCAAATACCACATTTTACGTGTGAAAATCTCTATTTCTCTACAAATATCACTGATTATGCAGGAGATTAATAAACCTGATTACCCAGAAATGACTATAAACAATTACAAATGAGCAAAAGCAAAACTTGATGAATCAAAAAAATCAATCCTCGAGAGGATTTATTTAACGGGCGACAATGACCGAACTCCAAATGCCCTGGCTTGCTCCACTTGAACTAGATTCGGGACTTAGTACAGGTATTTGCTGCCTTATTTTGATGTTCCTGAGATCAGCAACAAAGCCTGGTTTTGAAACTACAACACCTTCCATGTTATTAGTATTATTGCAACTACTCAGCATTTCAACGGCCTCTGTCATTCTTGGCCGAAGCTTAGCGGTTTCTTGCACGCAAAGCAGCCCCACTTTCAGGAATCGAATGGCTTCTTCTGCTACCAAGTTGATATTTGTAATCACAGGGTCCACCATTTTTACTAGCTCGTTTGCTCTATAAGCTGCCCACACCTGCACACATGTTCACACACACATTAATTGGACCCCACCTACATAGTAACGCAATGGACTCATATATCTTTTTTCCCTTAAAGAAAGCGAGAGGATTAAATTTCTATACGTTCCTTCTCTACTAGGAAACGATCCTCATCCTGATAAGCATCAACTGCTGCTTGGCCGCTAGTAATTTGTAAGAGTAATACTCCAAAGCTATACACATCTGATTTTCGCGTCAACTTTCCAGTGGTGGCATACTCCGGAGCAAGATAGCCCCTTGAACATAGATCACAAAATAACGGATACACTTTAATTAGCCAGAGAACAAGCACGATCAGATTTGTTTAGTCAAGTGTTACGTAGGGGTGCCATCACTTACAATGTCCCTGCGACTCTGGTGTTGACGTAGGACTGGTCGTCCCTAAATAACTTGGCGAAACCAAAGTCAGCCAGTTTTGGTATGAAGTTTTGATCGAGAAGGATGTTGCTGGGTTTGATATCTCTATGGACAATGTGGGGTTTTAGTTGCTCGTGGAGATAGGCAAGGCCACGAGCCACCCCTATAGATATGTTCCTCCTCAGTTCCCATCTGAATTTCATCCTTCTTTCCTCTGTGACTGCAAATATCATCAACCAAAACCCAAATGTTATTTCAGGGTCCGCTTCATTAATTTACTTCTTCCTGATACATACGTACGAAACCAAAAAGGTACCTAAAAAGGTGCGGGACAGGCTATTGTTTTCCATGAAGTCGAAGACTAAATATCTTCGTGCTTCTTCCACACAACACCCTCGAAGACTAACTAGATTTTCATGCTTGATGCGAGACATTGTAGCCAATTCCGCCACGAACTCCATTTCTCCTCGCATGGATTCCAGTTCGATTGAAAGCACTTTCACGGCTACGATTTTGCCGTCCCGAAGCTGGCCCTTGTAAACAGAACCGAATCCGCCTTCTCCAATCTTGTCCCAGGAATTGAAACCACGAGTGGCTAATTTCAATTCGATGCGAGAGAATACACGAAGTGCTTCGCTGCTGCCTCCTTCTGGGTCATCTACGGAGTAATCACAAAGCCAGTGTTAGATGAAACAGTTTAATCTTTTTGTAAGAAGGAACGAAAAGCGAAAGAAGAAAAGAATATAGAAGATAGAACATGTCGGTTAATCAGCGGAAGGTATATACCGATCTGTCTTGGTTCTTTGACGGTTGCTGAGAAACAAGCGAGAAATGAATGAGGAATCTTCATGTCTGAACTCTGAGAATAGAAACGTAAGCTGTGTCGTGTGATGTCGATGAGCGTTTGTGGTTATATATAAAGGTTTAAAATTTGGGAGAGAACAAGTTTGGAGACTGAATGGGAACTCGGAACGAGAATACACGGTAACTCAGTAAGGTTGATTGACGACGTCTCTGGCTTTCTCCATTTGAATTTGATTTTGGTTTTTTAAATAGAGTTCTTCAAATTCTCTCAGCTCGATTCCGTTGGGACGTTTCGTGGCTTCTTCAACCCCTTCTGCAACTTCTTGAATCGCTACTATCACAATAAAATAATCCCGCCTTATTGCCTTTCTAATATTATTGATACTTTGATTCCGAAAACTCCACGTGCCTTTTTTACATGCAGGATTTTGTTTACCACATATAGCAAGGTTGAATGGAACCACAAGGATGAGACGTCATTCCCTCTTAGGAACTTCTTTCCCCCCAAAACAATATGGTTATTATATTTGGGCTAAAATATATATTAAAATATTACTAGTTATTTTGCTTTCAAGAATTCAACAAAAGGAGGTGGACGCGTTTGCATACCGTAAATTTTGTGAAGATGTTAGTTAGACTCGGATGTCAACTCTGCTTCTTTCACAAAAGAAATGGCATGTTAGGGTTTGAGCTTCATTCTCATGTTAATAAATTTTAATGATACTCTCCCCTATTCTTTTTATAAGCAATATTTTCTCTTATAAAAATGATCCTATATATAAGCAATAAATTATATTTATCTAAATATTTAATATTTTTTTATTTTTATCCTCAATTATTTATATATTTCTTTCATTTTTTTCAATTCATTCTCTCTCCTAACTAACATTTTTATATATAAATGAGGATATATTTAAAAAAATAATTATATTTATAATATATTTATTATTTTTAACTAATTTTAATTAATAATTTAATCAGCCTAATCTAAGTAATTATTATTTATAAAAAGGACTAGAACGATTAAACCTTAAACTCTCGCTCTCCAATATTCCCATACTTGACACTGTGTACTGAATTTGTTCGAGGTTATGCTCTTACCTCAATTTCTTTCCATTTTTAGTGCCATACAGAATTTGAGAACTGAATCTGAACTTGAACAAGCCTTGTCGACCGTGATTTTGACTTCGATTGTCAAATTAATCCATCCCGAGTTTATATTATCCCATAATTTTTATTTAGATAAATTTTGAAATTGACAACTTCAGCTCAACACCGCTTTTTTAATATTATAAATTTCTAATCATGATTTATTTTTAATTAACGACAGATACATCTTTAATTTTTGAATCATTGTCGTGTATACAACGCTAAATAAAAGTGTGATAATTGACAGTCCACTTGTATTGACCATGTCATCTTCAAGATATTTAGGCATTATAAACAGCAAATCAGAGATATAATATTAAATGTTTACCAAAAGACGAAGATTAATATTATATATATGTATTTACATATGAGATATTATTGAGTGTTGCACCTATACATATCACAATCAAATCATGAGATGCTTGTGGTGTGTTAGGCAATTTTGGCTCATCAGTCATCCCTAGAATGCCAAAATCCTCCACCGCCCGGTGAAGATACGGAGATAGTTGTCCAGGGGATAAAGGTTTTACTTTCTTTTTTTTTTCTTTTTCGGTGCCATAAATTTGATAAATTTCACGGTTCTGCAAAATTACCAATTTTTATGCTTTCTATTCCAACAACATGGATGTTTTTTTTTTCTTGGGCAATAGACCTGGAAACTCGTTTATGGAGAAAACACTTACCAGTCACCACCTCAAGTTCAACTCCTCAGAGCTGCCGCCCCATAAGGGAGAAAATGAGCTACAGTGGTTATAGTGGGTGGAAAGCAACACTAGAGATAAACATTGTGGACCAGAATTTGAGACAGTGTTTTACGGATTTAGCATCAATTATTCATTTGGATACCTGATTTGATAAAGTGGAAAAGAAAAATAATTAAAAAAACGAAACAAAAGGATGTAGTCACGTTATGGCAATCTTCCAGTCCCTCATCAATGGTGTTCCTCGGTGGAGGCTCACGCAATTCCATTATGCTCGCCACCCAAACCTACCGAAAGATTCCATCTTTCTTTTTCTCTTTCCCGGTGCTTCTCTATCAATGCTCTCCGCATTGGTTCGCCTCCATGTTTCATCCATCAGTCCAATCCTTCATAACAAGTCTGTAGCTCCCTCCGCGACAAGCCCTGAATCTTCATATGCGCCAAATCTCGGATTTGTTTTCCTTCTTCTTCTTCTTCTTCTTCTTCTTCTTCTTCATGTGACGTGTGCTCGGTTTATCTTCTTGTGAATACTTCCAAGTTTGAGTTCTTCCCTGTGCTGCAAAGTGCTAAAAAGGGGACAAATTCTGCGTGTTTATCCCTTTGGAACATCCGGATATCTGGATTTTTCGGCCCCGAGGGTAAAATCAGACAGAAACAATGTTTTATTTTAGTTGAAAAAGGGGCGTCTGGATATTCTTCTTCATTTCTCGCAATTTGAAAGAAGCATCTCATTCCATGGGTAACATAGGAAGTGGCAGCGCTAACGGTCGACGGAGAAGCAATAGCAGACGGAGTCATCCGCCGCCGCCGGTTAGGCCGCAGCCAGAGATCGCGTCGAATCGGCCTGTGCATCCAGTATCTACACCTCAGACATCGCAATACCCAAACTCGAATCCTTCCCCGTATTTCCAGTACCCAGGTCACTATTCCGCACCCCATCAGGCTATGCCGGCGCCTTTGCCGGCTCCTCTCGATCACCACCATCGTGCGAGGCCTCATCCACAAACGGACCCATCGTGGACGGGTGCCAATTACCATTGCGGGCCTGCTATGCCTCTGCCTCCACCATATGTAGAGCATCAGAAGGCGGTTACCATAAGGAACGATGTTAATGTCAAGAAGGAGACTCTAAGGATTGAACCCGATGAGCAAAGTCCTGGGCGGTTCCTTGTTGCATTCACATTCGATGCCACCGTTGATGGGAGGTAACTTTTGTTTCTCCATTTTTAGGTCAATAAAGAAAATCTGTGTTATGGTTATATATCGGATCATAAAGAGGATGCCTGTTACGTTCTCAGCTATTGAAATTTGATGGTAACTTGGCTGTTGAACTATGATGACAATTTTTCACTACAAGTTACAAACATACAGTAGCAAAGAAAACTGGCCAGCATAAATTGTGATCAGTTAGCATAAAGAGTTTAAGCAATGAAGACAAGCAAATATAGACGTGATCACAGTTTAAGATTTTACTAGTTGATAGCATAGAGGTTACTAGACTAAACACGCATGTTTTGGATAGCTCATTCATTTTTTTTTTTTTATGAATGCTAATTTCTTTGTACATATCTTCTATCTATCAATCTGTCCATGCATCAAAAAGACATTCAGTTGCAAAATGTTATTTTCTTTTCTTCTTGAAAAAGGAGGGGTTAATAATCACTTGCATAACTTTTATAAGTCGGCTTTACACAAGTTTTAGCAATTCTTTTGGCAGACTTAATGAATGTTTTGTTTAGTAAGGAATTTGAAATGTTAAGTCTGGCAAATGCTAAATTTCCATTTCTGCGGGAAGTTATCATTATGTCAGAATAATGATGATTATGATGAAACATGGACATTGTTTAGTATTGTTCTTCATTTATCTGTTCTAATGGTGTTGTTTCTTGCTATCTCCATCACAGCATTACCATTCTTTTCTTTGGTAAGGAAGATGGTAGCTGCAACCTCACGCCAATGAAGCAAAATATTCTGGCCCCCGTAACTGTAAGTTTCCAGCAAGGTCTCGGCAAGCAGTTTAGGCAGCCAATTGGAACTGGTATTGACTTTTCAATATTTGAGGAGTCAGAATTATCAGGAGTGGGTGGAATAGATGTGTTCCCTCTAGCAGTGAAGGCAGATGCATCCTGTGATAAACAAGATGGATCAAATGAAAATTTAACATCTGGTAACAGAAACTCTCAGATAACTCTAGCAGCATTTGAGAAGGAGAAAGGAGAATTCCGGGTAAAGGTAGTTAAGCAGATCTTATGGGTAAATGAAATGAGGTATGAACTGCAGGAGATATATGGTGTTGAAAATTCAGTGGAGAGTGACTTGGACGAGAATGATTCTGGAAAGGAGTGTGTCATCTGCCTCTCAGAGCCACGAGACACAACTGTTCTTCCCTGCAGACACATGGTACTTTGCTGTTTGCATTTCTTATTGAACATTTACGAATAGATGTTGGCATGATGCCAATTTAAAGTAAACCAATACAAATGTTTATCTCAGCCAAATTGAATCATTAGGATTTGCCTTCAATTAGTCTGTCTTTGATATTGATGATCATATATATATATATATATATCAGTCCTTGACTTCATCTTGATATCCGTTGGCTGCATTCCTTTGCTTGGTGCAGTGCATGTGTAGTGGGTGTGCTAAGGTTCTGAGGTTTCAGACGAATAGATGCCCAATTTGCAGACAGCCAGTTGAGAAGCTTTTGGAGATGAAGGTCAATAATGATAACCGACCTGAGGAATGACATTATTAAGATTCAGTGTTGGTGCTTCCAGCTTCCTGACCCAGTACAGCCCAACTATTATACTTGATATTTCACCGATCGTCACAGTTTTCTTTCCCATACTTTTCCCGAATTTCAATTATGGAAATGGAGATTAGGTATGGTAAGCCGTTTGACAAAGACAAACGGCTTACGTATTACCTCACTTATACTCTAAGCCAATTTATACTGGTCTGGCGTTACACCAAAGTGGATTGCCATGGAAAAATTTATAATTAGATGTTTTTTCTTCAGGTGACTTATTGTTAAACTTGCATGTTTTCTAGTTTTCTGGGATTGATGGTGTAGTCGTCCCTCACAGATAATCTATAATTTGTTAAGCTTCTGCCGACAGGTTTACCATTTACTGATAACTAGCCTTATCATTTACGTGGTGATGGAGTATTTGCAAATTTGAAATCTTTGATTATCATTTGTTAATCTCTTTCATACATTCTATTGACATTTTAACAGATTTGGTCGGTGGTGTTGGATATTTTGTCTAGTTTAAACTGAAGCTGGACATTTCAGGCCATGGTGGGGATGTGTTTGGGTAGTACTAGTAAAGTACATCAAGTGGTCAAAAATGACATTAAAACCATCATCTGTTTTCTTTCTCGCCAGGTAAATATGTTTTTTCCAAGAGTATTATGAAAACATCTAGGTACTGGTCGTGTGTGTGGTGATCATAGCATTTCATCGCATAAGCGGTTACTACTTTGCTTTGGTCTTGCTCTTCACAAGTTGTGGAACTCTTTATGATCTGTTTGGGAAACAGAGAGCGAAATATGATGAATGAAGATAATTGTACACAATTGCCTCATCAGTATCAATCTCTCTTATTTTGTTCGCCGGTACTTATCAAATTATTTGGAATTTACCCGTCTGAAGGGCTGATTTAGTTAAAAGGGCAACTCAAGCATTCGGGGATGATTTTGAACTGAATGAAACACGATGAAATTTATCTTGGCATCTATTAAGAGAAGGGCAACTGTGCATATATCTAAACATGATTCCCATTTTAAACCAAAACCAATTTTTCTTCGGCAGCGATCTATGGATCATCGAAGCAAAACTATTGTCAAAGCACGAAAAAGATGCTAATCATCGAAGCAAAACTATTGTCAAAGCACGAAAAAGATGCTAAGGTTCGTCTTTCTGGCCACACAACAAAGTTAGCCCCTTTTAACAAAAAAAAAAAAAAGTTGGCCCCGTACTAGGCTAAGCCAAATCACAAGTATTTGCATGTGTACAATAAAATTAATTACCAATAGGGTTAGTCTGAGTAGTAAACGGCTTGGTATCGTTTAAGTGAGGTCTTGAGTTCGAGTTTTTGCGTATGCAGAAAATTTTTGTTGGGAGACTCATCCACTATAGCCAGATGCGTGACGCGAGTCGAATCCGGATGTAGTCGGGACAAAGCTCCGGTGAACCGGGTGGCAACTAAAATTAAATAACGATCAGCTGGGACTGTATTAATTTCACTTGATCTAGGGGACTTGGTGACTTACGCCAAACCAAGTCATTCCCAGCAATCATGGTTTTCATGAACGTTCAGAGTTGTTATTTTAACTGGTGTTTCATTTAAAACATCTCCATGAAAGGGAAAAATACAAAGATGCACGCGCTGATTTCATTACTAAAACGATAATGATGAGGGTTGTTCTTACCAACCTCCTTCCACTTCACAGATGACAACCTCAACTACAACACAACACAATAGTTGGACTTTAGTCTGAAAATACATCAAACACAGGACGCAATCATCACCAGGCGTTTACATCTCCCCACCATTGATGGACATAAACGCCATTGCTTCTGAGGCCCCTGTGGATATTCATGCAGCTCTCCTTCGTCTTCACGCCTTGACCATCTCCAACGTCTTGGCAGCCCAGGAACAGCTCATCAACGTAGCATATAGCTCCGCTTTCAAATATATCTGACAAAAGCTTCATCTCAACCTCTCCAGCATTCATCTTCAGCACCACAAAATCCGCATTTTTCACGGTTTCTTTGAACCACGCAAGGAAATCAAACTCTTCCTCTCCCACAAATGGATCCACGTCTTTCTCGCTACTAAGCTCGGCTGTAGTAAGCTTTCCATCCAATCCTGGATGATAAACAAATGTAATACCAGGTCGTTTCACGTGGGATAACAGGATTGAAGTGTTGTAGTGAACAAAATAGATGCTGAAAGCTTTCTGATCCATGGGGTAAGATGTGATGAACCGATCACTGTTGTTGGCTTTGTTAAGAAGCTCGCCTACTCCGATATCAATGTACACCAACCGTTTCCTACCAGAAAAGTCCACAAACTTGGGTAAATACGACATCCCTTTGGCATAATCCAGAGGTTTTTCCTCCACAAGCGGTTCCAGCAGCTTTATGAAAGGCTTGGTAAGGGTAAGACTAGGACAATCATGGGGAAGGGCATTCTGGTAGGAGATACTGGTTTCGGATCTTTTCTTGAAAACAACCAGATTAAGCCCATTGATATATTTGACGTGCAGGATCCTGGAAGATCTCAGTAATGAAGACACTGAACTAAACGACTTTATCGAGTCATTTGGATTTGAAGCGTCAGCACCCACAAGGAGGGCTCCGATTCCGCCGGGCTTAAGGATGCGCTCAACCTCGAGCACAAGTAGAGCAGGGACCGCAATCTTATCAAGGTCCTTGGAGAAGACGAAGTCGAATGAACAGTCCTGGTAATTGAGATCGTACACAATTTTCTTCTGTTTGAGAGAAAATGGGCGTGGTTTTTGGACACCAATGACACTGGAGAATCCCAACCGCTGCATTGCCGGGACAGCCATTGGTGATGCCTCTCCGATACAGAGACTTTTGGCAGCGCAGTCCAAAAATTGTTTACCCATCAGCTCAGTGACTACATTCACAGTTAAGTTTACGTCCTGTTTGCAACTTATAGATTCGAATGAACCCCAAAAGTTGTTCAGAATCCGAACCTGGAACAAATAGGAGCCGGGAGTGACGGTTGAAGAGTCCGAATCGGAATCGGAATCGGCCATACAGTCATCGTAGGTGACGGGGGACAGTGCTCCCAAATAGAAGGTGGGTAGGACGCGGATCAACGAAACGATGGAAATAGCAGAGGCGAGCACGAGTGTGCGAAAAATGATACGCCTGGCTATGGACTCGCCGAGTGTCTGGAATCGAACGGCCCCTGTATCTTTATCCATGACAGTTTCAGACTTCATAGGCAGAAAAGAGCACGCGAGACGGGAGGCAGAGTAGCTTGTCAAAAACGAGATAATCTGCATGAATAAAACAGGTGAGAAAATGAATGCCGAAACAGAGGAGGGGTAGAATAAGCGAGCGCAAACCAAACCTGGTGGAAGTGTAATAAGCAGGCACGAGGATCGCCATTATTTCGAAACCTTAACTAGACTCTCCTCGGAAGAAGGTACGGGCTCGTACCTGCTCTGACTAACTAGACTCTCCTCGGAAGAAGGTACGGGCTCGTACCTGCTCTGACCCATGCTGAATTCCCACATGAACCCAGGAGATCAATTCATATCCCGCAAACTTTGGGTTCAATAAAATAATGAGATTTGGGGAGGTGGCACGTGGCAGAAGGTTAAGAGACCCAGGGGGTTATTATACAATGGATGAAGGGACGCGTGGGTGGGTTGGTGAGATGGGGCGATGGACCACAGCGAGAGTAGCAGCCCCAAGCACCAATTATAATAAGTAAGCTTTGCCTCTTGTTTATGAATGATATATATCTGATGGCACAAAGTAAAGGGCGCATTGTGGGGTTGCGAGTTCTAACTCTACTTTTGATCATCAGATAATAAAAAAGGATTTATGGGCTGTGAACCAAAGCTTAGCGTTTTATATACCTTTCTTTTATTTTTGCTTTTAAAAAATAAAGGGTGGGGGGTGTTCTTTGGGACTTTATTGCCTTGGGATTAGAATTAATGAATGAGATGATTGAGCCCATTAGCTGCTCCATTATGCGCTCAAGCTGTCATTCTCATTTTTATTAACCCCGCTCATCAAACAATGCCAGCTTCTTTTACCACCACTTTCCCTTCCACCTTGTGTGTTTGTCTATATATATATATATAAATGTATGCATGCCGCATAACACCAACATGATATTTCGCAAACGTTAATCCCCTCATCCCCAAGTTACCGTTATATTTGGCAACACTCCTCCGCATTTTCAGGACGTGTAAACGATCCGTTGAGATCAGAAAACAATGCAGTCAGATATATAATCTACTCAAATTAAGTTAAAACTCAGTTATACCGATGGCCAAAAAAAAAAACAGAAAAAAGAAACGGTTATGCATCACGTAAAGCTATTAAACGTGCACACTGCTCATCAACTTATTTTGCAAGATCCTCACATGGGATGCAGTGCTCATAGTCATGAGGGAGAATCTTATTTTGTAGGTTGTTGTTCTGTCTTCCTGAACTTTGTAACTTTCAAGCTTTAAATTTCTGTTTACAATGAATTGAAAATAATGAAAGCTTCAGATTCTAATAAAAAATTAATTTCAGTCTAACGCTTGTAATCTTTTCTAAGAACTCTCATTAAGTGACAATGTGATTTATCATAAAAAAAGTGACAACATGATTACATAAATGAAAAACAATCAAAGCATATCAGGAAGAGTTAGTCAAAACGCCATAGTGCTTATAAAGTTTTTTTTTTTAAAAATGGTGAAACGCTATTTAAAACATAAAATTCCAATATTTATTGCACGGAATAAATCGCACACGCCACATGTTTTAAGTTTTTTTTTTTTTTTTTTTTTTACTCAGAAAAACTGCACAGGCAAGGAGCCAATGGGTTTAAATATTTAATCATGCCATTAGTTGAGCCCATTTTGACATTTTGCCGGGCGGCGGGCGCGCCATGCGTATTCCCAATCACGCCTCTAACGTCTATTAGCTCTCTCATCCCCAGGAATGCTTCTGATTTCATTATATTAATCACTGAGAAACTCACTTCCATTCTCATTCCCTCTTCCTATATGTCTATCCTCCCAAACATACTCTCATGAAGAAAACCTAGCTCCTATGGAACTTAGGATTTTATATCAAAGGCCCTCACCAGAGATTTAAGAGGGCCTTTCGCTTGTCCTCCAAATTGTGACCATTCCATAAAAGAAGTGACCCCAAAGAGCCAACAGAATAAATAATAACCCCAATGCACTTTAAAAGTACAAGGTAAGCGGGGATCAATTTCACATTATTCCTATTATTAGATCTACTCTGACAATAGCCGTTTTCTAATTACAGATGGAAATGGAAGTGATAGACAATTCTCTCATCCTCTCTTTGCCATCCATGGCGGACCATGCTCATCCTTGAATATACAGTAGGACCAGTTGGTTCATCTTATGAGAAAATCATGTGAAAACTAGGAAACCAACCGGATCAAAGGATAATCAACCAAGTAAAAAAAATGAAAAAAGGGATTAAATTCCCTTTAGATTGACAGAGTATAGTCAGTCATTGTTTGTAACTAGTATTGCTAACCTTGCTTGAAAGTAGTGGTTTCTCCCTCAAGCTGGCAGCTAACAAGGTTTCAGAGCTGCTCGGTTGGCTCTCAGCTATCCCAGGTCTCGTCCAGATTTTAATGTGTCCTTCCCGACAAGCAGTGAGTACAGATTCCTGGGTAAATATCAAGCCTGAAAGGGGTTCCGTGTGCGCACGATGAGCAACCAGAGGCGAGATTTTCGGGACATCACGCATGCTTGGAGCAGGTTGCAATGTACCCAATGGGACAACACTGTCCCAGTGAGATGACTGGCTCCCAGCACTGTAAGTGGGGGATCCACCAGGTGCTCGCCGCAATGGTACCACAATCTCATCCATTTCCAGGTCCCAAAGAAGCAATTGCGTATCCTGACCAATAAAATATCTTAGTTCTAGCAATTGAGAAGTAATAGGAATTTCAATAATGCAAAATATACAAATAAACAAATTGGCGATTTCTGAAATCAATCAATAGGGTGACAAATGTCAAAGTGATCTTAGTTCTAGCAATTGAGAAGTAATAGGAATTTCAATAATGAAAAATATGCAAATAAACAAATTGGTGATTTCAGAAATCAATCAATAAGATGAAAATGTCAAAGTGATCGCACATATGAAAGGCCATTCTCACAATTCTGACAGCATCCCTATGCTACTTGTGATACATTTCTGTCTTAAAAACTGAAGTTATAGGCAAAGCCGTGTGACACATTTTATTAGAAATTTACAATCCATTCTTCTTCATGAAGGCAAATTATAGCCAGTTCAAAATTCCATCTCTAGATTGGAGATAATTCAACAAGTTGATTGTTACCTAAAATCATGTTCATAAATAACACTGTTCTAATCAAGCATTCTGCAATACAATTTACATAAGCAAGCTTTCATATCAAGGGACCCTATCCACCAGGTAATTAGAATTGCTTGACAATCATGTCGAATCTGAAAGCTGCTAAAAGCCTTCAACCAGTACCCAATCACCAAGCGAGTAAAGTTATGTGTGCTGGTCTTCCTCACTCATTTATGTTTCCATATGAACTCTAATTTTCTCACTTAGGTATTGCTACGTCTAGAAACAAAAGGCATCTAACCATCAGTAACTTTATCATGAGCAGGCAAAGAGAGTGCATTTTCAAAACGATAAAATATATGTGGAATGAAAACAAAAAATTCATGTGAAGATCAAGTTCTTGGAACTTAACACTGCCAAAACCACAGAGGACACGTCATTTTTTTCCAAAACATCTTAGTACCTGACCAACAGATCCAAACCGATACATAACAGTTTCAGTATTATCATTTGAATTTGGTGATTTCCAATATGAATCGAAAGCCACTCCACTGACCTGTAACAGCATGTGACACATCTTAATTCAGTGCTATGATTATAAATATATAATGCTTACTGCAAATTAACAAGAAACTTACCCATGAGTTGTGTCCCTCACCCCATGCCACAACCTTGCGGTCCTCCATGCTCCAAACTTGCACAAGATCATCTTCTCCTCCAGCCAAAATATATTTTGCATCCATGCTGTTAAGCAGATTTTGATTATGGTTTTGCAATCTCATTGTATGAAGCCAAAAAAATGCGGACACTCTAGAGTGTGATAAATATAATTTAATAAATTCTTGTGCAATACATAAACCAAAGATGGACATGAATCCAACAATGGCTGTCCACTCTTACAAAAAAGACTTGAATCAAACATGTCTCACCTCCAAGCACAACATAACAGAGCACCATAATAACTTTTACCACCACATATAAGTTGTTCCTTAGAGAAATCAAACACTCGCAAATAGCCTGAATGCGGTAAGCCACATAAGATCAATAAGGTGTTTTTGCAAGAAAACCTAGAAAAGTAGCAGAACCACCAAATGCTGCTGGTGTTTAAATGAGTAAATTTAATGAGTATACCATCTCTTCCAACAGTTGCTAAGTATGCACCATCATTTGAGAAAGAAATACTGTTAATTGAACCATGGCATATATGCCATCTGGCTACTGGATTACTCTGCATAGAATATGTTTGGAAAAAAGAATGGGGTTAACAAACAAGTAGTGACCACTAAATGAAGCTGATTCATTCTTATGCTACTAGTAAAAGTCATGGGAATCGGGAGTTTAGTCATGAAAGCCATGCCACCAAGAAGGCTGAAGATCATTACATGCAAAAACCCAATAAAATCTTAAGGACATACTGATACGCAAAGATTTGTAATTATACTTCCAATGTACCAATATAAATGGCTTGACTCATTTGCATGTTCCACAGCACAGATTATGTGAAGAAATATCATTCTAAAATAGCACATGGCTTAAGCCGTAAACTGCTTGGTGAAGATTGAGGCTAAATAAACAAATGATCTTACATTGACCACTCCATTAAACCATTCAAACCACCTAATGTTACCAGAGAAATGCAACAAATTATAGACAACTGCAAAATATAGAATCCATCATGAATAAAGTAAATCTAAAATGCGTTGGATGTGTTATGACCTGACAGAATGTACAGCTAGAAAAATGCTAGTAAAACTAGGTAATATCATTTATTGAAAGTTTACAACTCTAAAGTTGAAATTGTATGTTTCACCTTTCCCTTGTTTGAACTATAACTCATGGGCCAATAGGCATCATCATAAACAGTAAAATATATGGTTCTGATACAGACACATATCAATGGATAATCATTACAGAATAGGAATAAACTTTTGATAAATTATAATAATTTTATAAATGTTAAACTTTTAGAGATGCAGTTATCCTACCCATACTTTGCTTAGAAACTAATTAGACATCAAACTCAATACCTTACTGTAACGTGCATGAGAAACAGAAAATTGTGCTTGATCTTTAATAACTGGGAATGAAGAATCTCCAGCACCGTCTTTGTTCTGAAATGGGAGGAAAGCTAACATATGACCAAATTACTGTAAAAATCCTCATTATATAAGAACCTTTGAATAAGCATCTCTCTTTATAAATGAGGCTTGCCTTTTCATATACATACAAATTCCCATCGGCATGAGCAACAACAAAAGCACCATCACCTCCAGGAATCCATGCAATACTAGTACAACGACTGTCCAGAGCAATGAATATCAATCAAGTTAGATTCCAGACAGAACCTAAAAACGATATTCTACAATGTATGGAAGATCTTTAAAATAACTCAAGTCTAAATAAAATCTTGATAAAGCTAATAACTTAGGGAAATGGCTTCTAACTTGTCAAAAATTCAATGACAATGATTAAGACCATTGATTTCACTACAAGGCATCTTTCACATACTTTATCTAGTATAAGTCCACACTTGTGTGCGCGTATGTATGTGAGTGCGTGTGAAAAATAAACTACTTGTACACAAACAAACTACATTTATGCACTGACTATACTTTATTCAAGAAGAGCAGCGTGCACATAATGCAGGAGACAGAAATTACTCTACAGGACAACACCTGCAGACAAACACTAAAAGTAGTAAATACAATAAAGTTTATAATGGGATCAAAACTCCTTGAAAGCAGATTTACAATTCCCCGTGTAACACAACTAACTCAGCAGATCAAAAATGCTGGAATTCCATGTTGAGAGCCCAAATTGCAGTATTTTGGATTAGTAATGACCAAGTGCACTGGAGTTTTTCTTTTTATTTACTGATAACTTTTAAAAAAGAGTATACCAAGAAACAAAGTTTTCCTCTAAGTCATAAACTCAAGGGGCAGAGGCAAGAAACATCTGAACTTGATGAAAGAAGATATCATCTCTTGCTGTAAAACTTGACACATTTCCCGCTTTCTTAGATGTCATAAGCGTGGTGGGAGCCAAATCAAGGCTGGCCTGCCTTGAAGATTTTATGGTATATTGTCTCTAGACTACAATATCATTCTACCACGTCAATTACCATGGACTAAACTACAAAAACATAAGACGAGATCCTATGTTATCCAAACCAATAAAGACAGCTTAAAAGCATGAAACTCAATCCCCCATATATGAAAGCTCTATGAACAACGTTACATATGATGGCCAATGCCCATTTAATAAAAAAAAACACCTATATTTAGGATCATTCAGGGGCCAGCAAGACAACCATCTATACCATCACTATCTAATACAAAAAGAAACCTATGTCTATAAAGAAGCCTTCTCAAGCACGTAAGTTGCCAAGACCTGTGAATACAACAAAATACACCCAGGGCCATAAAACCAGACAACTACTTATATCAACACTAAGAATGAATCAACTCTTGCCTGTTATTGACAGAACCATCTTTGTTGTAATGATGAGCTCCTATAAGCTTTTTACCGACATCCTGTAATTGCTGTCTCAGTGACACTGAGTAGACTACAATAATGCACACAGGAGAAATGAATTCATAAAGCCTAAATATACATTAAAAAAGAAAGAAAGCAGGAAAGTTTGCAATTGATCGAACAAATTACCATCACCCGTACTCAAACCAATAAGCAAATCATGTCCATCCTTTGCTTCTTGATCAAAGGCGTGGCACACAGGATGCGAATTACTGAAGTGAATGGACTTTATGGGATCCTACATCCAAAACAAGAAACGTCTAATATACCAAATCCAAAATCTCCCCCCCCCCCTCGGGGAAAAAACTATATAATAATTCAAAGTCCATCATCTGTATACCTTGTCTGGAGAATTCAAATCACTAACAAAAATTGCATCACAAACATTGAAGATCAAGTACGTTCCTTTGCCATCAAAATTTGAATTAGCCATTAAACTACTTGAACTTGAGGCACCAAGAGAACCAATCCTACTGTTTACTCCAATACTCTTGCTGCTACCATTCCCTCCAACAAAACTAAGTGCACGGCTTCCATTGCCACCTCCCAACAATCTAGCAGCCGCTGACCGTACCCCACTGCTGGCACTAAAACTTGATGGTGGGGCAGTTGGTGTTGAAGGAGCTGGCTTCTCCTTGAGATGTGCAAGAGTTACCTAATAAATTAGTCAAACGGCAATGTGCTGCTAAGATAAATGACATATTGCAAACAGTGAAGGGAGATACTCATGCTTGAAAATGAAACACATTCTCCTAGAAAATTGAGCTTTCAGGATGAACCCCAGAACATAAAAACAAAACAATACAAAATAGCTCGATAATACTAGGAATAATCGATGAACTGAGAATAATATGAAAATTTTACTCGTTCATTCTCCGAGTCAGTGAATTAAGGACTTATATAACCCAAAATAACGTTTCAAATTGGCTTTGTTTTATTTATTTATTTTTTAAAAAAAAGCTACTCTCGAAGTCAGAACTCACATGAACAAATTTAGAAAAAAATTGTATCTAACCCTAGGAACAAAAACAAGAATCATCAACGATTCCGCTAAATGGGCGTTGTGAATACATCCATCCTTTTTACATATAACAAATATATATTTGGATTACAAATATAAAGGAAAAGAAAATTGAGATGACCTGAGTGACGGTTTTGCCGTGGGCATAGTGAAGGAGGACGGAAGGATGTGACTTCTCGTACTGCAGCTTGTAGCGACCTTCAGGCGTCTTGAAATAAGTCTTGAGAGCAGGGGATTGGGCGGTAGCGGATGAAGAAGGGGATATCATGCCGTTGGGTGCGTTGATCATGGTGGCGATTAAGATATGGACAGTAGCATAGGATCATGACACAAGGGTTCGAAACCTTGAATTGATTTGAATTTAATTGACTGCTTCCCGCAGCTCCGCCGGTCGTCTTCTCCTCCGCAGCTCTTTTCCCTGTTTTCCACTGTGCATATGCTATGTCTTCCAATGGCTTCAGATCAAGAACGGGTTTTCATCGTTGATTTTAGTTAGCTATGGTTTTGCGGCTTATTGAAACGCTGCGAACTGCAAATTGATATTAAAATTTTCTGAAAGAAAACAAAAGGGTCCACCATTTGACATATACAAATAGAACTCCCTGCGGTCAACGTATTGGATGGCTCTCCCAAAAGGGAGGGCCCAAAAGAAACACATTGGACCGCCATACGCCATTTCATGTAGTAAGCCCACTACTCTAATGGGCCCACTGGCTTTGTATATTGGGCCCAAATAGAAGACAATTCTAAAATAGCCTCAGGTTAGGTTGCAATTGAAAAAAGGGAAAATGATAAAAAAAAAGACCATTTGAAATTCAAAAGGATAAAAAGGGCCCATGAATTTAGAAAAAGACAGATTGGGCAGGAGGCCCAATCTGTCATTTTAGAAATTACTGTTCACAGTTGCAAATACCATTATGGGAGTTGCGAATACCATTAGCAGAGTTGCAAATAAAAAATAAAATTGTATTTTTTACAACTCTGTCAATGGTATTTGCAACTCTTGTAATGGTATTTGCAACTTTTTTAATGGTATTTATAACTCTGCTAGTTATATTTGAATTCCTATAATGGTATTTACAACTATGCTAATGGTATTTGCAACTCGAATAATGGTATTTGCAACTGTGCACAGTAATTTGAAAATGACAGATTGGGCCTCCTGCCCAATCTGTCTTTTTTAAAATTTATGGGCCCTTTTTGTCCTTTTGAATTTCAAATGGTCTTTTTTTGTCATTTTCCCTTGAAAAAATTAAAAATAAATAAATAATATCAAGAACTTTTATATAATATCATTTTCCGATAAAAAAAAATAATATCCAGTGGCCGACTCAGGATCAAGTAAATGATATCATAAAATAATAATCAGAGTGAAATGATAGAGTTGTGCTGGACTTGAACGTCTAGTCTATATAATATTTTTATTTCAATATTGGCGTTATCGATTTTAGTTGAAATATGTTATATGAAGTTGTTTGAGCATCCAATACTGAATGTTCAGAACTCTAATCGCCCAGGGAAGTTATGCAGTTAAATGCAACCATAAAAAACCGTGACAAATCAATTTGGTTAATTCCTGAGTATGAGTAATAAAACAGAGAAGAAAAAGTGTTCCTGAAATCAAGTTGTAAAGGCCAACATCGATTGGTCCCGCCACGAGAAACTTGAAACTGAAGCAAGCATGAACATTGAGATTTGAGAGTAGTTTGGTTTGTGCAAGCAATAGCCGAAAAACAACCACACTCATTGACATTTCAGCCCCACATGCATATCATCAATCTGCCAATCCTGCCTGTTTTTCCTGCTTCTCCAAGCAATTCTCCCTCTATTCTCTCCGATTCGCAGAGAAAATTTTAATGCACTGACGTCCTCTTGCCACCTTGCATATTTGCTACCTTTCACCAACCATTTACCAATCAAATTCCACTCCCCTCCTTCATTATATATATCCCCAACACCTCCTTCCCCTCCACTTATACTACATTTTACTGCTCTTTCCTTCTCAGATAACCTCCATCATCAATGGCAAAGTTACGTTTCTTCTCTGATCTAATCCTCTTATTCTTCTTCTTATACTTGCATTCAGTTTCTGCTCAAACAGCACCAGCAGCACCAACAGGCCCCACCAACATAACCCAAGTCCTAGAGAAGGCAGGCCAGTTCACCACCTTCATCAAGCTTCTCAAAGCTACTCAGGTGGCAGACAGAATCAATTCTCAGCTCAACAACTCAAACCAGGGCCTCACGATCTTCGCGCCCACTGACAATGCCTTCACAAGCCTAAAAGCGGGCACGCTCAACTCCGTCAATTCCCAGGAACAGCTTCAGCTCGTGCAGTTCCATATCCTCCCCAATCTCTACACTATGTCCCAGTTTCAGACTGCCAGCAACCCCTTACAGACGCAGGCCGGAAATGGAGGCGACGGCCAGTTCCCCCTCAACGTCACAACTTCTGGAAACCAAGTGAACGTGACCACGGGAGTGGTCGACGCGACTGTCGCTAATACTATTTACAGTGACAACCAGCTTGCTGTGTATCAGGTAGATCAGGTGCTGCTCCCTTTGGCACTTTTTGGCGCGCCCCCCACGGCTGCACCGGCACCGGCGCCAACTAGGCCGGAGAAAAATGTCCGGCCTGCCGATTCTCCTTCTTCAACCACACAGGTTAATACTTCCGGTGTGCTGGGTCTCGTTGGCCTGAGAGTGAAAGGGGTTATCCTCAGTATTGCAGTCGTTGCTATGACAGCTTCGTGTTTGTGGCTTTAATCCAGGCCGATTCTGTTTTTTTTTTTTTTTGCCCAGAAAGAGATTTAATTTCATGGAGCGAGTGTTTAGTTGATTGTTGATTTTGAATTTTGGATGGAGATGCTGTGGTGTATTATTGCTTTGCTGCAAAGCTGTAAAATGTGGTGAATGTAACTGAGAATTGTTTGTCACTGAAATACTCATGCGAGGTGGAAGGCGTGCATGATTTCTAGTTTCTTGAAGACTGAATAATGAGAAGAAAAGCGACCATCTAATTCCAAAACTTCCTGTTATGTGAAACGAGAATGTGAACATTCTTTTTTTAAATAGATAGACACTAACAATACGAGATTATAGATCCACTTACATGCACTAGGTAAACATTGTAAAGGCATATTGATTCTCAAATTTGAATGAACTCATCAAACATAAAGATGGGCAGTAATGAAATGGCGCAGCGATTAGAAGAGAGAGTGAGTAAAATTAATGCTGCCATAATAGGCGGTGGTCAAGTTGCTTTTGCTCAACGAAGAGGGGGCCCATGTGGCCCAATGAACTAATAGTGGGGCTGGGGCCATCATTTCTTCGGGAAGCAAAAGTATCTGTGGATCCCAAGGATGGCCTCCAATACTTTACCTCAGCTGTTTACTGGTTCGAGCTTTTTCTTAGTCCAATCGCACTCCTAACTTTGTTGATTCGGCAAAATGGCAAAATGAGATTCTCATGACCAATGAAATGATATTCTCCTCTAAATTGATGTTGGAGAATAATAAACAATTCGTTTTACTTGATATTAGTATTGCCGAAAAAAAAAACTTAACGCTACTCTTAGATTATGGGTGAGCCAATCACTTCTCAAAAATTTTTGTACAAAAAAAAAAAAATTCTCATCACCAATATTAAGTGAAATGGGCTAATCTCTCGCTAAAAAAAACTCATATTTAATACTCAACTTGGTCTCAAATAAAAGTCAATGGCCAAAACAATAAATGAGATTCTCACAACTCTATCAGAAGACAAAACTAAAAAGCCAGCTTTTGAGCAGTGATGCTGTGGTCTGTTGATGCGTGGTCCCTAAAATGCTGGGGGCAGTTTCCAAATCTTTAAATTATAGGGATCAACTTTAAAATTAGTGCAGAATACAGGAAAATTTTAATTTTTTTATAGTCAATCCGTGAAGAGAAGAACTTGAGTCTAGTTATATCTTTGGGAGGCATTGGTCGCTTGCGTCTCAGGTGGCTTGCTGGCGTGGAGGAATTATCTCAGCCGCAACGTTGCCTGTTCGAAACGCAGCACCCGAGAGAGAGAGACTGAGAGATCATCTCTTGATGAGGAAAAGAAGCAATGAGGTATTTCAAAATACCTCTCTTTTCCGAATCCTCCCCCTAAAAAAGTCAACGATGGATTAATTAGAAAAATGCTATATTTAATATTTATTCATGAAATAATCGAGAATTTCTCATAGCACGCGCCAGTTGCTTCCAATTTTTCCGAGAGAAATATTAATCAAATTATACAAAAATTTGGCCTATTGAATTTTAAGTTTTCTGTAAAAGAATCTTAATATTAGCAATAGACACACACATAAAGAAAAAGAGAAGTTTATTAAAAAAGAAAATGATGCGTAGTTTCCGAAGTCAAGGCAAAAGGGAGTGAATTATTGTTTGGTAACGAAGCCAGGTAGTTCATTTTCTTCTTTTTTTTCCACTTGAAAGTTGAAAAGAATTGCTATATATATATACAGGCCCGTGTGAGGTATCAAAAAGCTGGCGGCATCAATGACAAGTACCAATAAAAAGTAGGGTGTCTCGAGCTTATTTAATCTCTGTCTTTCCCGTATTGTTTGAGACTTTTGACTCTTTCACTTTTAAACACCACACACATTGGGAACACTCGTGACTCAAACCCCTTTATCTCTATTATTACTACCAACAATGTAAAGTATTGGAAATTTAGTCAGCGCATCTTTGGAGACACCACCCCAACAACACATTTAGGTCACAAAATTCAATTAGGAACTTAATTCATACCCCAACAACACACTTAGGTCACAAAATTCCGGATATCGCTATTTTCCTTTTTAAATTGCAACAGATAAATGATATTATGAGTAATTTGCGCGTATGTATAAACAACATATCAAATCTTAACGCTCGTGCATACTCTTAAGTATTTGTTCTTGTTCAGGTTGTTTGCGCTGCCCCGTACGAAAGACGGAAAGGGCGAGATACGACCATGCTTAATTAATTACGCACCTTGGTGAAATAATAAGGTCCTCTCGCATAGTTAAATACACTGATACTGATAAATGAGAAGAGGGGCCTGTGCGGCCAGGCAGCAGCTGATGAGTATGAGACAGTCACGTGGTGGTGTAGCAAGCAGGATCTAGGAACTAGGAAGCCATCACTTTCACTTTTTTTTAGTATTACTTTAGTCAAGGATTGTGTCGGGCATGCAGCCAATGCAACGTAGGCCGCATAGTAATTATTATTACTCTTTGGTTTTTACAGAGGATTTAACATTCATTCAGAACCACATCGTTTTCGGATCATCTATGATCGAAGCTGTTGAAGGTTTACTTTTTGCAGTTACTATGCAGAGATGCAACCATGAATTGTCATGACAGCCCCTGAACGCATCACGTTAGTTTGACCATATATCCACAAACAACAACTTGGGCCTTAATTCTCATTACTGAATCAGTAATCGATTTCATAGCGCCAACGATTTGACAAATCCAACGGCTCCCCTAAAAGCTTCTCTATGCCTGAAGAGATATGTCACGAACCCAAACTAGCTAGCTAGAGAGCAAGACTAGGCAATACTTTCCAAGATTCAGGGTTCTGCCAAAAAGCCTATCTATAAATAGAACCTAGATTCTCCCTACTCCACCACACTGCCCTCAACAAGCAAGAGACGTAAGGACCTTCGTCTTCTAAACTAAACCTCCCCCACATCTTATTATAACATAGCTTCCTATTGCAATGTGGCGTTTAGCTTTCTGGACTAAACAATTTTACTCTCATTTTTTATCGCCTACCATGGTTGACGAGGTGCCAGAATTCGACTGATATATGGTAAGTAAAATTAATATTATACAACGTACTTAAAAACCTAGTATTTTTCTTTTGGCGCTTCCAAGTCTCATTTTTTTTGGAGAGTCATGATGGTCACTCGGTTACGTTAGCGTAGTCATTCATATACAACGCATGATGAATGCAAATTTTATTTTATTCTTCCTTGGATTTCTATCTAGGAAGAGAAACCAAAAACGATAACAACGCTAAGACAGAAGCAAAACAACTAGGAGAACATGCATGACTCGGACTCCGCCCCTCTTGACATGCAGTGGTGCCCCCACTGCATTCTTGCTTCTTCTCTCAAACTCCATCTTTCACCCACCTCCTACACATTACAACTCGTTCTTGCTCGATGCCTTCCTTCTGGTTGGGTTAATTCATATTGCATAAGCTCATGTATGAAAGGCTAGCTTAATTTACTGAGTAGCAGTACTCGGGAACTGAGACATTCCCATGGATGAGGCAATGGAAGCAAATTTGGCCAGCTCTTGGGGAAGGAAAGGGGAGCCAGCTCCTCCTGCCCCGCTTACTCCCAGAAAATCTCTGGTGTAACCATGTTCCCCAGTGTTCGAATGATCAGGATGCAGCTTCACTTGCGCTTGTTTGTTACTTTGTCTTCCATGGGATTGCGACACAAGCTCATCAAGACCAGTACTGTTGGACGAATGCGTCAATGAGCTGAAGTTATTGCTTATCCCCAACGCACCGACACCACTACTACTTGAACTAAAATTCTGTGAATGTTTCATACTCTGATACACTTGGTTCAGCTCGTTGTTACGGTTCTGGTTCGCGTTATTTTCGAGACTTGCCGTAGTCTGGGAAGAAGACGAGCTCATTACTCCAAAACTGCCGCTAAAGATGGAAGGGTTGCTGCTTCTGGTTGAACCCATCTGAGCCGCTTTCTGGAGAAGTGCAGTGGCTGACATGGGAGAAGCTGGCTTTGATTGGTTGTTTCGAGCGTCTGAATTATAAATAGATACTAAGTTTCCAGTTCCACTACTTTCTCCTTTTTTCCCGATAGGAAGTGACGGTGAGGAATAATTGGACAAAGAAGAAGGAGCAAAGGCATTATTAGGTTGAGGCATTTGCATATTGATCTCGGGCAAACCTGAAGAACTTGAAGAAGACACAAAAAGACCAGAATTAGGTCCAACTTCAAGAGGATTATTATTGATGCAAGGATTATTTCCCAGCTGGTTCAACCACAGCGACAAGTTTGGCCTCATTTGCTGGTCAGCACCACCCACCATACTCATGCCCATTCCATCAAATTCTGAACGAAACCCATTTGCGCCGAATTGCGAAATGCCAAATCCATGCGCCGAGCTAAGCTGAGAGTTAGAATTCATCACACTGATCTCTTCGTTTTTAAAATTTAAATCCGACGTACCAACTGAAGTGAGTCTCGCACCCTCTTCTGTCAAGGCATCGCAGAAAGCTCTGTGGGTGATGAAACTATCCTTCCTGTTATGAGAAATTGAACGAAGCCCCCATTAATTACCTAATCATTTACACTAAAATAAAAGAAGCAAAAAATTCCCCCACAACAGTAGCATTTATGAAGCGCAAAATGAGGGGAGATTGGAAATTTAGTATACCTAGAGAAGAGAGTACCACAGTCGCACTTATATTCTCTAGTACCACAAGTTTTTGTGTGAGCTTTCCAATCGGACTGGACTGCGTATTTCTTCGAACACTTGTCGCACTTCCATTTCTTCTCCCCATGTTTTCTGCTGTAATGCTTCTTTATCCCGGTGAGGTCCCCCAATGCTCTGGAAGGGTCGTGGTGTACGCATGTCTTCTCAGGGCATATGTACACCTTCTTCCGGACCTCCTTGTTCGACCTTTGTCGCAGCTTCCATGGGAGGTTGTGTCCCCTCCGGTGAAGCTGCAGGTTTTGGTCTCTCTGGAAACCTTTGTTGCATATTTCACAGATGAATCGGTTGGTCGCCATGAGAGACTTAGGCGAGAGAGCGATGACTTCCGCATCTGGATCTGTCAACGTGACAGTGCAAATTTAAACACTACCATTTACAGAAAGATCAAAAGAGAAAGTCATCAGCACAGAAGTAATTGAGTACGAACCTGGTGTTCCTGGGAGATTCCTTTTCTTCTTAGGGAGGGGAGGGGGGTTGAGTTTAGGGTTAGGGTTTGGGTTGGGTTCAGGAGGGAAGCCTCCGATGGAAGAGGATAAGGAAAAGGGGTCACCAGATAGCATTTGCATAGTGGAGATAAAGGGGGGGGGGGACTATATTGGAAGGGAAGCAGAAGAGAACAGCGAAGTTTCAGCGGTATCAGACAGTACAAGCAAGAAAACAAAGGGGGTTAGCAGAAGCAAAAGCCAAATCAATATAAATTTTTTTGGATGCCACCCAAAACTATACTACAAGACCCTGCTGGCTGACTCGATTCTGCCAAACTCAAGAAAAGGCCATGGCCGAAACTGGATCCTGAAATCACCTAATTACCAAGATAAATACATATATATCGAGAGAAGGTATATAGTAATGCAAAGGAGCTTCGGACTCTTGTGGCAGCTGATCTGGTTTCTGGTTTGTTTGATTTCGTAAGACCAAAACCACTCAAATACGATGGCTTGTAGATATAGATAAAGATAATATTGGAGACTTTTTTTCTTCTGACCACTTCTCTCTCTCTCCCTCCCTTCCCCACCTAGCACAATTAGCTCTGGGCGGGGAGAGACTGTGATCTGAACCTCATCATCTTATTGACTGCCATCCTCAATCACGGTCAGCCATAGATTGTGATGGGCCACCACCCACACCAAGACAGCCACATACGGACACAAGTCACACCCTCAATATTCGTCGAATTGTGTGTGACCCTGCCCCTTGCCTTGTGAACCAGAATGTTTTCATTACCAGAGGCCGATTGTGTTTTCCGGACACAAACTCCTAACTCCTTTCTTCAAAAGCCCAAATCTTCACATAAAATAAACAAAGTCTTGGGGATAAGTGAACATTATTATATTGGGGATATTTAACTAAGAGGTTTTGTAGTACTACTACGATAACTGAGAAGCAGAAAAGGAAGTCACCTTTCTGAGAGGGTAAAATGATTAAGGCATAATTAGACGGAAGAGAGGTTTTTTACAGGGAAGCATGCGAAGAGAGGCCAGAGTGTCTGCGTGTGGGGTCGTAGTCCTAGTGGGGTTGAAGGGTCTCTTTTCCCGATAGGACCGTGGTCCGTGATACCTCTGCCCCTCTCTGTGTCATAGCGTGGGGCCCAGGAAAATTTAGACTCTGCTCCATGTGGGGCCCTGTGCTGTACCCTCTCTCTTCCTCCATCATCCCCAAAAGTGCAAGTGATTCTTCTTCCTTCCCCTACTGCGATCATGTTTTCATTGGGTTATTTACTTATTAACCACTGATCTCTTTTACGCCTTCAAGTCAATGAAACGTCCCTTCCATGTTCTCTTCCCTCTACTCTTGTGTCTCCTTCATGTTCCTGTTACTTCTTGCTAGGTACTTCGCTTTTATGTGTACGCCTACAAACTTGTTCCACCACTCGCCTTCGCTATTAATAATCTCTTTGCATCACTCCTTTTTTTTCAAAAAAAAAAAATTAGAAAGCGTACGTCTATCCTTTACTTTTCTTTCCACCTCTGGAAACAACTCGCTATTCACGCGGTATTCAGTAAAATAATATCATTTTCAGGCTTATTCAGTGATTTTCATGTATAATTTGGTGTTTGGCGGATGATGTCGGAGGAAGACTCTGACCTTAAAAAAGATCAGGACACTGAGGACATTCTATTAAGGAAACAGAGAAAACGGTGGAATTTTCTTCGTTGCTATAATAGCTCTTGAGTTGGTAGAAAAGAGTCCTTTATACTGTATATACTATTTAGTGACGTAGGACACCTGTTTTTGCACTCACGCTCAAGCATTCAACTTTCATTCACAACTTTTTTTTTTAGGTTGGAATTATTATATGTGTGCGTTCTTAAACGCGCACGCACACATATACATATAACTCGATCGATCCATAAAGTTTCAATATTTAATTATCTCAACAGATGCGAATCGGTTCTTCTTTTCACTACAAAACCACCTATGTTGCGAGCAATAGTTATCATGGGGGAATAATTGTTATTCTTTTAAAACTTATACATCTTAAGATTTGGATCCGAGGATTTCTTAACACCCACTGAAAAAACAATTGATCATCATCCACGGTTGACACACATTTGGCCATTTTTACTATTTAAGGCTTGTTTGAAACCCCCCGAAATTATAGTTTTAAAATTATTTTTTTTATGTTAAATTCCTCTTAAAAAACTAATCCAAGTTAAACCTAAAATTAGTACTTCACTGTGGGTAGCATATTCATTTCAAGCAATCTAGGCTACAATACTCTCGCTCTACTACAGCTAAAATTAAAGAGTTCCTAGATTTAAAGATATACTTATGTCGCCAAACAAACAAACAGACAGGAGCTGATCCTCTCTCCGAAATTCTGGATTGATCAAATGAAGATTTGATTTGTCAACGTATAGCTCTCATCAGTAAAACTGAATGAAGTGATCTACGTGGTGTAGGAGTTCTAAAGAGTGGCCCTAAATAGTTGACCATGATCCCACGTGGTCGAACATGTTACTTTAGCTCTTGAAAGCTCATAAATTCTTATTCCTCGTAGTAGCTTTATCGGTCAATTCCTAGCTTCTACTATAAACTGCCTCACTTTCAAACTACCCTTGCCACGATAGGTAACAAGTCAGAACTATAAGATTTGCCTTTTTCTCACTACAACTAAGTCTAAAGCCTAATAACACGTCGCTATACCAATGGCAAAAACTATCTATCTACACAGTACATTGACCATTGAGCTGTCTCAGACGACGTTCTTAAATCCATTGTTTTGAGCCCTTGCACGCATCTCAATTTACTTCCCACTTTCACCACAGCTAACTTTTAGGCTTTGGAAGGTAAGCTTTTTACCGTGCCAATCACGCACCATTATATATCATTTCTTTTTGGGTGACCCTAATTCTCTGAATGATCAGATAAGGAAATAACTGTGCAAGTGTCGATTCTAGTATATTAAATTTAGGGACTCTAATGGAAATACCTTGCAAGATTGTAACCTCTAGACATTATTTACACAAAGAGATGCATAGGCACTCGATCGAATGAATTATGGATTGATGTTAGGTGAACTTTAACAATCAAACCATTAAATAATTAGGGGGGTACTGGGGCAACCTTTTATTGACTATGTGTCGTTTTTAAGGAATTGAAAGAGCATCCTCGAGGTGCAAATGATATATTATAGTCTGATGGAAACAAACGAAAGGAAACGTAAATTAGAGGAACCTGTGTAATAATTGTGTCAGTAATGTTATATTTGTATATTGGACAATTCAACCGCTTTTGGCTTCTTGCGTTCGGGGGCAAGGCATCCTATGTTATTTCCCCCCATCACATGAACACACTTACACCCCCAAAATATCCCATGTGCCTGTTGTATTATATATTACAATTATTAGATAAAAGAATATAACTCCTAACTTGATTTTACACACAAGCACATGAAAAGGAATAATTAACCGAACAGTTATCGAGATAATTAATAATAGGATACATATATATGTGTCCGACCAGATAACGACATCCATTGCATCCATAAATACTACATAGAGAACCCCACCATATATACTTGTTTATAGTTGTGTTCAATTTTTGCTTGGTCATCGTTTGGAAAATTTCACGCACATCCGCGATTTCATCACCAAACCCCGTACAAGATTTTCAAAATATATGTCTCAACTGAATTGTTTATACTGCCCTTACTAGTACTTTATTCTCTTGTGCTCCTACTTACGCGTTTAAATGAAAAAAAAAAATGAGAAATCACGTTCACCTTTTAATAATATTCACGTTACAGTAAATATTGAGACATGTTGTTTCCCCTTATAATCAAAACTATATAAAAAAGAACTTGTGTATGTAAAATAATTGAGAAGATTTTTTTTCTGCTCCTGATAATCATAACGCAATCAAGGCGTACGTGTGAGTCAGTCCACCGTTTGAGTGTCTTGAGAGTTTGACATTAATTCCTCAATCAAATTGGAATCAAGTAGTGTTAGTGATAGTGTTAGTGTCTGTGTGTGTGTGTGTGTGAGTGAGAGAGAGAGAGAGAAACAAACCAGGTGAATGGAACCCAATCTTGCCGTTCTGAGTTATTCTTCTTTCCCATTTAAATTAATTAAGTTGGCATGAAGCAGCCTGATTAGTGATTAGTGTATATATATGATTTCTCCGATTCCGATGTATAGAATATGTCTGATCTGGATGTATAATGCATGTATATCTGGATACTAAATAAATCTTATGTTAAAGAATGCATCCTATGCATATTTCAATATTTTAACAAGTCTTATATGGCTGTATGTCAGACTGCCACATAAGGTTCATGCGTCTAAATATCAATTCTTACTGATTCCATGATTCCGATCTTTTTTCCGTGTGTACTGTGTCGTTTGTTGGGGAAGACAAAGATATTCAAGATCAAGAAAATCAAACTTGCATTGCAATCTAACATTTCTCGACTTTGAGAAGATGTGGATCGTTTTGACACAAAACTATATTTATTTTCGAAGCTTACTAATTAACCTTCTCATTCTACTATAATGAGAAAAAAGATATATTTATCACGCAGAAGTTGGCAATATTTAATCAATATACTAGTTTTGAGTGGCTTTTATCCTAAAATTTAAAGATTAGAGATATACTTGTGTAAAAGAGTACGTGGTGTGCTAGTAACGATGTCCAGGAGTGAAATTATTCAACAAGTAAATTATACCGTTTATAATTTATAAATAATACACATTTAGTTTATTATACATTTTATATCTCACATGATGTGGAATGATGATTTTCTAAAACATAATAAATGACGATGATATGGGCAAGTGGAGATGCACTAAACGATCATGTGTGTGTACACACACACACACACACACATATATATATATATATATAAGAAATTGAAAAAGAATTATTACCCTCATGATGGTTTAATTTCTTATAATAAATTGGCCACATTTCTCTTCTTTAACATTCTTTGGACTCAGCATGGGCTCCCCGGCCCGTTGTCGCTTGTCTAAGCTTGTGTTTTTGTTCCCCTCTTATTGTCCCTTTCCTCGTTCTTCAAGACCACACAACAAGAACACATGGTCATTAATTAATATAATTGTAATTTCTGGATTCCCTACACAACATTTCGCCTTACTTTCCATTCAAATGCAAGCATGTAGAAATGAATAAGTGAATCTGTATCTACAAGAACTCCTCAAGCTTTTATTTTCTTAACCTTAATAGAAGAAATAAATGAAACTTAATAATTTCGTTTAGCTTCTCACCCACTGGTTCAGTCAGAAAATTCATAATGGCATCTAATTGTGCTCCCCTTGGACCTGTAAGCTTGGACCAGGCTGAAAAATGACTTAAAGCATATGAAAATCATGTATGCATTACTGCAGATTAGAATGATAAGGTAATTTATAATGTTCACACTCATGTTTTGTTTGTTTCCTTTGAAATTTGAGGCCAATAGCCTAGATTTAGCCCCATTATATTTATTAATTAAGCATGACAAACCCAAATCCTCGATTTGTTCATCATATATACTTAACGTATATATTAATTGGAATGTTCTTTTGTATCCTAGTTCACACATGAACTTTTAACCCAAGTGTGCTCTTTAATTTGCCAATGTTTTCTTATATGCTTCCGTATGCAAATCACATGTTTTCTTAATAGCTCTAATTCGAACTTTATAGATAAGCTATTCCCTGAAACGTCCTTGTGACTATCAAGATTAATACTGGGCTTCCTCCCAAACTATGTAATAGTTCATTGATTGAATTACAGTTACATCTAAGTATTGAAATGATTGTTTCCAAGAAGAAGAAACCAAGAAACAGGATCAAGCTTGGTGTGATTAAGTCTGTGGAGCTTTCATTCATGTTGCATGTCTTGGAGTGTAGTGCAATAAGAGTATGGTGTAGGAATAGAGCCAAACACAAGCATCTTGAGACATCTCCCACTAGTCCATATATTTCTTTTCAAACCCAAATATAACTCAATTATTGACTCCCTCATCCAACCTTGCTGCAGAATCTCCTGTTGGTATAAAAATGGTAGCTTATATCTTCATGTTTGCGCAAAAGCAGAATTGTTTGTACCTCTCACCATACACCTTCTCATATTCCATATTTCCATATCCAACATTATTTAACGTTAAAAGTCATATAACATGCTCAGAATCATTGTATGTAATAGTTTCCTGTTCATAATTTTATCGTGTATCCATTGCCCAAGTGAATGCTTTTCGTTTCTCACAACTAGAACAAGTAAATTAAACCCTATATATTCATTACTTAATTAATTGCAACCTGAACTTATATTACTATAGCTTTATTATATTATCTGATTTCGTCGCTCCACTTGCAATAAAATAATGTTTCATATCAAAATCAAGTTTCCCCGACATTTATGCTCGGATCAGCTGGTGTTTCTGCTTGATTTTAGGACAGCTGTAACAATAACAAACTCATCGATCATGAGAACTTGTCACATAAGCAAAAAATTAGATATCATATGTTTTCTCCAATATGCTTTAGAACCACTAGCATATTATCAAATGAAAAAAATACAACTGTATAACTATTAAGCGATCTGATTTGCGATTAATAGATAATTTAATTAATAAAGAAAATCACGAGACTTGTCGTTATAAATTTTCACCAAGTCTGTAATCGACCGCCTTTAACGGCCAAACTGAATCTTTTGTTTAAGTTTCAACGTAATCTCGGGGATTGAATGATGTGGCGTTTGAAGAATGTTTGCTACAAAACATAAGACAAATAGGTTGCTTTCTTATCTCTATCCCTACCCGTTCGTCATGCAATCTTTCGTACATATTATTATATTCCCCGATAATTGTCCCGTTTTGCATGACCAAGCAGCTTATATAGATCTCCATGCACAGCGATTTCAAGCTTACAACCAATCTTGGTCGATAATATCGATCTGCTATTCGTCGGTAAATTCCCTAGGTTCCTCCGTACGTTGCCTTTATTTCCAATGGAGAGAGATCCTAACTTGGAAATTCAACTCCCTCCTGGATTTAGATTCCACCCTTCTGACGAGGAGCTCATTGTTCACTACCTCAGAAACAAAGTGACCTCATGTCCCCTCCCTGCTTCATTCATTGCAGACATAGATCTCTATAAGTTCAACCCATGGGAGCTTCCAAGTACGTGTTTATCACAACTTATTGAATCGAATATTGCTATCTTAACTGTTTCATTTGTTTTCGTCATGAATAAGTCACTGAAACAATTATGGGTTGTTGTTTTTTTTTGTTTATGAAAGGAAAGGCTTTGTTTGGAGGGGATGAGTGGTTTTTCTTTACTCCGAGGGATAGAAAGTATCCCAATGGGTTGAGACCTAATAGAGCAGCTGGGTCAGGTTATTGGAAGGCAACGGGGACTGATAAACCTATTCTTACTTCGTGTGGAATGAAGAGCATTGGAGTGAAGAAAGCCCTTGTGTTCTACAAGGGTCGTCCCCCTAAAGGATCTAAAACCGATTGGACCATGCATGAGTATAGGTTGCTCGATTCAATGATCTTGAGTTACAAGCAAAGAGGGTCTATGAGAGTAGGTCAATTACATGATGATGCTTGAAAGTAGACCAAGTTTGTTTTTAATATAGATGTCAGCATGTTTTATAAGATTATAATATGTAGTTTTGATGTTTTCTCTTGTTTTTCCTTTTGGGCAGCTGGATGATTGGGTGCTGTGTAGGGTTCGTCAAAAGATCAGCAGCCCTAGAAGCACTACTTGGGGGGAGTCGAATGAACCTAGTTATGAACCTGCGAGATACTCGCAACAACAGATGAATTATGAGAGTCCTGATGCTGATGAAACTGTCAAAAACCGTGTGTTCAATGAATTTCCCATGTTGCCATACATTCTAGCATCTAAGACGAATAATAATACTCTTCCTTCCATGGGAAATGCATCATTAAGCTTAAGCAGCTATCAGCGTAATGATAATTCTTTTGTCCATGAAGAAGACACCTCAAACATACAGGCACAGTTCTCAGAATCTACTGCTGATGATGAGAGCTTGAAGAGAAAACTTTATGAACAAAGCCGAATGGACCTGTATGATTCTCCTCCCTTTAAAAAGCTAATAAGAGAGGAAGATCATGAGAGGGACATGCTAGACATAGACGTAAGCAAAAGCTACAGCAGTGGTTTCAACAGCTTTGATCATTGGAACGCCATCATACATCCTCAAGAGCTTGATAACTTGGCCTTATCAGGATATATTTGAGATTTATTTCACGTACATACATACATACATATATATATATATGTTTGGGTATGCCGAACGTGAAGATAACAGATTGGTGAAACAGAATAAGACTCAGGAATAAGCAAGAGGGCGAAGCTTTAATTTCCCCTGGGTGTGGAGTAGTGTGTACTGTGTTTATATCCTTTATAGCTCATTGGTATTGTACATACGTGGAACTGTACGCCATTTGCTTTGCCTCATTATAACAGATTACTAGAGTTGTGTGTAATTGATATTTCATAGATAGTTTTAAGGAAAATGGTGATTGTAATAAATAAAACTTCTATTAATTTATGAATGCATTATACCGTCGGCCTAGAAGAGTTCTTGTTTTTGACTGAACGACCTATAAAAGTTAAAATATGAGTTATAATTTCTATGTAGATGATTCTGATGAACATTTGCGTGTAAGTTTTGAAAATGAGAATCCTTAATTTTTTTTTGCAAATAAATTATATTTCGGCGAGTAGGTATATAATATTAATTTGATTAAGATAGGACAATGAAGCATTTGAATTCCAATATATAATTGTAGTGTGGCAGCATAAAATAAAGAAACTTGGATGGAATATGTTGAGGATTATATTTACGTTCTTCAATTATGTCTGAATGAATGATATATTCAATAGATTTGTACTGGAAATGCAAGGAAGGATATTTTAATGAGAAAGTATCTTAGAAAGGAATGTTTATGCTGCGGCCAGGAAATGAGTTCCACGACTCACCAATCCACACCCACCAAAGTCCAAACGCCTCGAGTTGATATGATCTTATTCAAGGGGGGGACAAGGAATCTTTCCAAGGGCAACCTGCCCAAAAATTAAGGTGCCAAATCTTGGCCCTTAAATAATTCTCCAACTGTTTAAACTACTCTTTTTTTGATAATTTAACCTTTCTTAATTCATAGTTAACTTGTTATGTTTTGTTCAGGGTATCTTGGCTTGATAGTAGTTCCTTCTGTCTCGCCTCCATCCGTGGTCTCCTTTTTACAGCTAGATTCAGCCCCTTGATGTTCCTTAATAAAAAATGATCTCCATCCATTCATAATATCTTCCGTTTCATCATGTTTAACCAGGTAACCACCGCATCCCAATGAAAGAAGTTTCTCTTTGTAAGACAAAGGGAAACACCCTTCGAGTAGGTGTTGCTTGAACGTTCTCCTTCAACCCCTCCGATTCCTTCTCACCACCACCGCCTGATCCAAAGACAAAGTTCATCGGAGCTTTGTTTTCTCTGCCCCCTCCCCTTCTCCATCTCCAGAGCCTCTTCCACCATCACCGTCACTCTCTCCTCTCACTCATCTTCTCTCTTTCAAATACAGAACTGTTCGCTCTTTTCTTTATTAGTGATAATAAAATACTTCATTTCATTCTTAATATAAAAGTTAGTTAACTCTTTTAGATAAACTAAGAAAGCCAAATAAATTTATTAATTATGAGTTTATTACCAAATCTAACTATTTAAGACAAATTCATATTATATACTTATTAATCTACTCAAAGTAATCAACAAACTCTTATATTAGTTATAATTAACTAATTTATTTAATTTTTTTAATCTATCTAAATTAGTCAATTAGCTCTTATATTAAAAATTAGGTACTATATGATAAAAGTCCAATAATAAAGTTCAGAACAAAATTGTTTGGTTGAAGCATGGAGACATTGTTTTCAATAAAGATCACATAAAGATTGCAGAGAATAATAAAGAGTGCGGGCCACCAAGCGCATTTTCATCTCATGTACCTTTCTGCCTCCCAAGTGAAATTGAATACTGGTACAGAATTCAAGAATATAATCATGATGCAAAGTCCTGTATGTAAACAATGTGTTAGTACTTTGTACAAGCATTCCTCAAGACAAGAAAGAATATCAACGCCAAATCTGGGGTGAGATATTGTGAAAGCAAGCAGATGAAAGAAGCCGTAACTATTTGACAAAGCAGCGGGGCATACCCCCATATACGGGAGAGGGATCTGATTGTAAAGGACAGACGCATATCTGTATATCTCTCGAGTGCCAGCAGAAATACACACACAACAGAACAGAACTTCACAAATCCAACAGATTCAATATGACCTCGGGGATCAAATCATTTCTTAAGCACACTGCAATTAAACGCTCAGGTCAGAAACTATTTCGAAGAAGCAAACAAGTGAGAGAATACACCATCTAGAACACAAGTTATACACAAGATGAGAAAGACAAGACATATAAGATCCCAGTAATGCCGTGAGCGATTAGATAAACATCCTCATCATGAATATGAGATTTTGGTTAGACATGGCATTAATTTTTTTAACACTCACATTTGAAACTAAATTCACACGATCATTATTTTAATTTAAAGTGGGGAAATGATTCTAGCAATGGTTAAAATTTCCATCGTTAACATGATTATGATATCAATCTACTAAAAAGAAAAGATGAAGCTCAAGATTCCCAAATTAAGTTCGTAGAATTTCAATCTTCATGTTTACCATCATACAGACATAAGTAAACATGAGCCAGTACTTTCCCATTCATACCAGTATTTATTCACGTATCCAAGTTTCCAATATTAAGGTGAAATTAGTGAGAAGAGGAAAATATATTGGGCTTAAAATCTATTAGATAAGAGAAATACTGATTTTTTGATTCGGGTAATCATAAAGTAGTTGAGAGCCTTACTTGTATAAATAGGCAGCAATTCCTAAAATTATAATCAACAGCACAATGTCAATACAGAAATTTCGACCGGATCGAAGCTGTGTGAAAACCAAAACCATTGTAAGAATTAACAAGAAATCTATCACTCATGCTACCAGAAATGGTTAAAAATCTAAGCTTAAAAGAGGGTCGCTGTTAAATAACCTGGTTCACTGTGTCTTTAAGCCTGACATTGGTATTCTTTAGGTCAGATGATGCTTTGTCCACCTGGGAAGATCCCAAATAGTTTTCTTGTCATGTAAGCTTCAACTCAGAAAATTCAATTATGCAATCTTAACATTCCTACAAATTTCAAGCTTTAGCGACAGAATAAAGTTAATAAACTTACCTTAGCGTCAATTTCATCCATCAATGGAACTTGTCTATCTAGTTCCTGCATTTAGCACACTAACTTAAAAATGAAACATAATATGATGGGGCAACAAAAACACACAGGAGAAAAAAAACCTCAATAAGGCAACTGAACTCATTCATATCGTGTGCCATGTTTTTCAATGTATCCAAGCCTTCTGCAATCATATCCAAATCTTGATCCTATAGATGCTTTGATAATGTCAGATATAAAAGCATTCTCTGATTAACACACAACATATACATTACGCAAAAATTAACAAAATTCTCCCCCCCCCCCGGGGCCAATATGACTTGCCTGCTTCATTTTACGCATTTCAAACTCTTGCCGAAATTGACTTGATTCCTCAGTTTGTTGGAAGTATTCATCATCAAATTGACCATCTATGATAGACATGAATCACATGACTGAACTACAAAGATGAGTTTAGAAACTCCCGAACATAAACTACTCTAACAGCACAAGACATGGATAACATCAATTACCTGAATCAAACCTAATTTCAGTACGTGAAGCAGAAGCAGCCCAACCTCCTGTTTTTTTGGGTGCAGCAGGGGTCCCATCCGGGATAGCTTGGATCCTCTCTGGCAGTGCAAGAACCAAATCATTACGAGCAGCAAATTCTTCTGGTGAAAGCCCTTTTACCTGTGGATAAATTATATTTTATCATGCATATGGCATGCATTAGAATGGATGATTTTAAAGCTTTGCATGCTAGCAAGTCAAGTAAAAAAGTACGTAATTAAGCTATTGAGAAAACATTCCCAACAAAGAGCCAAACAATGTACGTTTATGTAATCTTCTTTCTTCTCATTGTCAGATTTTATTCCCACAATTTCAATTAGATTACATAAATGTTACATTCTCGCACAGCAGAAAATCAGGAGTAATAATGCGTAAGAAGAACCATTTTAATTGATAGAACCTAGATCTGACAGAAAGCAAAAACCAACCTTCTTCACAGCCAATCTCTGCAACTTGGGGACCTCCTCCAGCAACCAAGCCTTAGTACGACGAATCTCAGCATTGATGGCCACAACAGATGCCCTACTTTTATCCTTGGAAGCAGTTTCTGCTTTATACAAAGAATAGACTCCGAGATGATATTAGATTTTTTTTTAGTGGGGTACATCACAATTTTTAAAGAAAAATTCATCAATTATAGCAAGAATTCCCCTTAAAGCCTCCACCTATGTACATTACTGCATTTATCATTTTGCCCACCAAACTCACTGAAAATTTAAAACAACAACATCCCACACAACACTAACCTTTCCTTGAGTTTCTAAAGCACTGAATAGAGAATGAAGGAAACTGAGGATCTGATCATAAGAAAAGAAAATGAGAATCTGACCTCAAGAGCTGCCTCGATGTCGGATTCAACTACAGCGTAGAGTCGAGCAAAGGCATCATCGCCGGAGATATTGGAATCCTTGAGCTTGTCGACGTCGTATTTGTCATACTTGTTGCAGATCGAATCAACTCTGGTTAGAATGTCGATGACGCTCATTTTGTCACTCGGAATAGAATCCAATCGGCTCAACCAGTAACCAACAGGTCAGTAGTTGAAGAGTTTTTTCAAAAAAAAAAAACAAATAAAAATAGTTGAAGAAGAGTTGAATCTCTTTGTTAACGGCGCTCGAGTTCATTGGATGCTGCCAGCAACTTACAATCTGTAGCGCCAAACGGCAGGCTTTTTTTTTATTCATAACAATATAAATATGAATAACATTATTATTATTATTATTGAGAAAAATGGCGGAAAATCCCTATTAAAATATTTATTGACCAAATATAAATGCCCCTAAAACAGATGGTATTTGCAATCGTTGAAAATAATTTAAACACAATTGAATAAAAGATGCGCTAACTGAAGATAAATTACATGTATTACAAAATGTAAGCATTAACATGTTATAATTGAAAATATGTGAAGAGTACATCTCTCAAGGATTATTTTTCGGTAATAAAAGTCTCTTATTATCTCTATTTTTAATTATAAAAAATAATTAATATTTTTAAATAGATTAAAAAATTAAATTAATTATAATTAATATAAAAAATAATTAACTAATTTAAATAGATGGAGGAGTATGTAATATTAATTAATATTAATAAGTTGAATTTAATTATAATTAAATAATTTTTTTAATTTATTTGAAAAATTTAATGAGCTGACCGAAGTAAGTGGTAATTTTCTCTTATCATCATCAGTTCTCGTATATATGATAGGAGTACGTATTTAAACCAAATAGGTTCTTATCATCATCCCAACAACTTTACATGATGGAATTCCCCCACTTCCTGATTTACGGGGGAATGACTAATGCCACTACCATTTAGTCCATTTCCCTGTTGGATGGCCAAAAAAAAAGTCAATTTTCTTTTGGGCCAACCAATTTTCTTCGTATACAACGATCCATTGTTAATTATTAGTTTTATATGTAATATTTTTATTTATAATTTTATTATATCAAAATCTAAAAAATTACTAAAGAGGTTAATTCGAGTAGTAAGCGGCTCAATATTATTTAAGTGAGGTCTCGAGTTTGAGCTTTAGCGTATGTAGAAAATTCCCGTTGAGAGACTCACCTACCATAGCCAGGTGCGTGAAGCGGGTCGAATTTGGATGTAGTCGCGGCAAAACTCCGGTGAATCGGATGGACAATAAAAAAAATCCAAAAAACCATACCTTACTCTTGACTATCAGAATAAATTATAAAGTACTCAGAACTAAAGATTAAAAATCTATATCTTTTAAAATAACATATATAATTTAAGGAAAAAGCATACGATATATCATATAATTCATAGGTTTTAATATAAACTCATGCGTAATTTTTAAAATTTTATATAACTAGCGTTATCTCCATACAACACTGGCCTCTGTAGAAAAATTATTTCAAAAAGATACAGCTTGATCCCTTGCCAATAGTAAAATGACAGTTCTAGCTAAGCAATCATTTTATCCTCTTCAATATCTATATGGAATTGGATGTCCAACGATACATTGGACAATAACATAGTGAAATTAATGTTGGCGCACACCAAGACGCTGGCTCAACATAACCTGGTCAAATTATGCCAGCATCTTGCAATGGGAACATTCCCATCGCAATTTCCTCGTGTCATTACAAGTGAGGGGCCCACCCTCCGCCTCCCCTCCCACTCACGGCTTTCTTGTAAAATTGTCAATTGATCAGAGCGTTAGGTCCCCTGTCCCTGCCATCTCATCAAATTAATTACCCCTTCTCTAACCTTGTTAATTCGAGCAAGTTTCGTTTAACAATGTTTATTCCTTAAAACGAGCTCAGCCTAAGATGAACGTGTCCCAAAACTCTCACGTTGGGTACTGTACACGTGAGAATCGAACATGAAAGCGTGTGATTGTATAAATGATGAGCCAGAAAAGGACGTGTTGCCTCCAGGACGCCATCTATATTCCCATGAATGAATCATGGGCGAATTCGAATTCAATTTTCCATTCCTCAAACGGAGCATACTTCGCAAGTATAATGTTACTGTTACCAACTCTGAAGTGAATCTTATGTTAGAATTTTAAAGAGGTAAAAGTATACAAAGTTATTATTTTATTAAAATAATTTGAGTCAATTTAATAAAAATTCTTTTTAAGATTATATATTGTTTATCTCTTATTTAATTATTTAATTTAAAATTATATTTTAATATCTTCTTCCCACCTTATTTTTTATCTTATACTTTTTTATCTTTTCTCTCGATGAACTATTTTGTCTTTCTATGCACAACTTAAAGTGAAAATGATTAAAATTAAAAGGAATAAATAATTAAAATCTTTTGTCTCCTCTAAACCCTCTGAAATCAAATAGTAAAGGGTTGATAATTCCTATAGTTCAGATAAAATTTTAAATAATTATGCATACGTCATTTTTTTAAAAGAAAAATATTGCTTGGATAATAAATAGAAGATTTGTTTGTATAAAAAAAATTAGGTAAATTTAATATCGTTCATTCACCAAAGCTAAAGCATAATTTTAAGATTTAGAATTTTTTTACGAAAAATTTACGATATCGTTTATTAAATGAACCTTTACGATTGTAGTAAAAATTGAATTCATATAATTATAAAATACGAATCCGTTTCTTATTATCTGTGTCAACTCTTATTAATAAAATAGGAATATTTTATTTACAAATACTTCTATTAATTCCAATAATCACATTTCTTAAAAGTTTATGGTCATACCACCAAGATCACATGACATTTTATTGCAATAAATTAATACACAGTTGTCATTGCCAAATCATGTTTTGATGTCGCCAATCTTTGACAATAACAAAATCTGCTAACTATTCGTCAACAAAGAAAATACCATTGCCTGTGATTTTTATGTATTCGATCTGATCCAAAGATGATTTTCTTCTGCGTGTTTTTGTTGGGACAAATACTGATAAATAATACTACCTGATTAACATAAACAATTTTGGAGTGAGCCCTATTTCTAAACAAAAGTACCAGCGGCACATCGGCCCCTCCTCAAAACATACCTTTTGATGGAATCCATGCACTATAATCCCCACCCCACCCCACCCCCAATATTACATAGATTTAACTCGTAAATAAATAAGACATACAATTATTTATATCGTATTTAATTTTTAAAAAATATTAATTTATTATAATTTTAGTCATAATGTTTAGAGATGCATAATATCTTCTAACTATCTAGTTATGTTTAAGAATAATTGACGACTCGTTTTATTTAATATTGATACCACTTATAAAGAAAATAGACTCTACTCTATTCTTAGATTGTAGGTAAATTTAATTTTTTTTTATAAATTTTTATACTAAAAAAATCTTTTATATATATATAAAGTCAAAATGGGAATAATAAAACAATAAGTCTTACAAGGATATAAAGTACTATAATCCGGAAAGGTTTGATGAGAGTACAAATAAAAACAAAGATACAAAGGGAACGATCCAATATAAAGAATTATTTGTCACATAATTTAAAATGAAATTAATTCTCGTTCAAAAGGGGCATGTAATTATCCTCTCCACACTAGGATGATTTTTACTCTTTTATTTCTGGGCACTTCGGTGTAATATTATTTTCAATCCCGGCTACGCAATGGAAATAATTATTAATCAATACGGATAGTATCGGTTGCCGGTAAACTTGGTGAGTCCTGCTAATTTCTCCTCCTCTTGTTTCTTATTTATGCGGACAACCGCTTTATTGCAGCATTGTCTCCTTCCCTGATCGAACCTACCCTCCACTCTCTTTCTCTCTTCTTCAACTCTTCCTCCCTCTCTTTCTCTCTTCCGCGCCCATCTTGCGTATTCAACATCGTTACTCTACAAGCATCGGCGTTTAACAGATTTCTAAGGCACGTTTACCTGCTCGATTACTTTAAAATTTTCTATATGCTCAATATTATGCTGTACTTTGGACAATTGTACCGTCTTCTCTTTGTTAATTGCTGCTCTGCGTACGAGCAATATTTCTGTTAATCAGTTTCAGATTTTCATTCCTGATCCTCTTGCTGATTGCTTCTGATGTATCATCTTCAGCTTTAAATGATCCTAGCAGCCTTCTATCGTTTGTTTGGTGGAAGGAGAGAAGGCCGTTCTAGGTGCTTCATGCCCGTGCTTTTTCTTTTTTAATTTACGGGTTTCCTTCTTTGCGGTTCGGTTAATTTTTTTGGTCAGAAATTTGGACTCCTAGGTGGTTTTAGAGCTCGAGCTTTTGTTTTTTCACATTTTCACGTCCTTTGGCTCCCAGATTATACATACTTAAAATGCCTGGTAATAATGCTAGTTGAGTGCGCATTAGTTATTTAGGGGATTAGTTGATGATATATTGAATCACCTTTTCATGGCGGTTACCTCGTTTCTATATCGATTTTGGTGCTTGATGGACATGTCGCAGAATGCCCTCACTTGGCTTTTCACGGTAGAGTAATAAATGAATATCCAACTACTGAATAAATGATTTTCTTATTGATTACTGAGCTACAACTGACTTAATCCAGGATTTCATTCTCCCTTCATCTCCCTTTATGGAGTGTGTGTTGTTTATATCTCCGTGCATAAATATCTTGATAACTGGCATTCATCAAGCATTATTATTATTGCTATTACTATTACTTTTATTATTGTTTAAATCAGAGGCTTTCCCTTGTTATCCTTAGATTTCCTTAGATTCAGCTAGGTTTAGATGGTTTGTTATTATGCAGGTTGCTTGATGCTGATGGTAGACCATACAGAGTTAGTGCTTTCATCTTGAGTTTGAGCGCTAGATGAAACATGATACATCTGCATGTGCTGGTCAGACGTGCTTTCATCGAATAGTATTCTCCGGTCTCTCTTCTTTTGGTTCCCCACTCTTCTAGAGCAGTATACTCTTCAAGTATTCGTATATCTCTTTAAAAGGTATTTGTCATATGGTCCCCTATACCTTTAGGTTCGTATACAACAGAAGAGCTAACCAATATTACTAGTGAAAACTGGTTTTCCCTTGGCATTTGCCTCGTACTGATTTTGGAAGTGGGTAAATTTCTTCATTTGGTCTCTTCCATTGCATTATCTGAATTGCAGATGGTATTGCTGTAACATTTGGTTCGTGGAGTGATTTTAGAACTGATGAATTTGGCACGTTCTGTTCTGTCAGGATTTATTAGCATTATATATGCTGCTGTAATGGAATGTTATAAGCCAACTTTGATGTAGGAAGAAGAAAGTATACAATATCAAAGATCCTCTGTAACCTGAAGAATTGATTAGGCACTGTTCAACTGGAATATGGTCTTTAGATCAGGGGTATCCATCTTCTTAGATTGGATACTCATTTCATGTGAATGGCCTAGCAATTATGCTGAGGATATTGTGGCATTAGGGCTATCATGTTCTGATGCTTAGTGATGCCAGATTTTGGTGTGGATTGTAACTGGCAATCTAGGGACAGTCATGGAACTTCATGCACACCATGGTTCTAGATCTAATTGATGCCTTGGGGTGATGGAATATGAATGTTGGTAAACCTTGATACTATCTTCCCTGTGCCTTGTAAAAAGCATTAGCTAAATCCTTTTATCATCTGTTTTAAATCTGATATCTGTCATAGCTATTTTGGAGGTGGTTCTCTATAGTGGGGTGGTACAATGGGAGTAGGAGTAACAGTCTTCATAGAGTTTTTGCTCCACTATAGTATGCAGACTGCAATTTGGATCATTAGAACATGCCATCAATGAAGACTTTCGTCCATTCACCCTGAATCGATGTAACTTGACCTATTATGCTGGCGGGGTTTCATCTTCTGCTATGAGTTAGTTCCTCTAAAAATGGAAGGATTCATGGCTGGGTGATGGCATATTTTCACTTGAGCTTGGGGCATGTTGACTTTGAAGCTGGTCGATAAGAAATAGTTGGTTATATATTCACTTACAATCCTTGGTGTTGAGGAATGAGGGATAGCGGCAACAAGATGTTAATAGTATCCAAATGTTGGATGCCTATTTTCTTTTACCTAGTCTATGCCAGATGGAAAAATAAGTTTTGCTTTCATTTTTGGGCTTATACATCCTAATGGCACTCTTGTCTTGGACAAATAATCTCTCACTGACTTCTTTTTAATTCACAACTCCCTTTCTGTCTGATATCCTTGTGTGGTTTGTCAGACTATTATGTCCCAAGCTTCTTATTTGTCTTTGTTATTTTTATATTAAGCCCATGTGCTGCATCAAGCTGAGCAGTGTTATGAATTTCTTTGATAGTTATTGATAAAATAAACAAAGAAAATAATGTTTTACCTGCAATCATCATGTTCAATATGTTGTGCCTTGGAAAACTTGACATATTGAAACCGTACATTTTATTACTGCTTAAAGTCATATTCATATACTTGTCCGTCTTGATCTTCATATTTTATTTTGTAAGGTTTTATCATTTAATAACTGAAGATCAGAAATCTTTAATTCAAACTTGAAGCTTATAGTTAACTGGAAGGTGAAGCAAAGCTATATTTTCTCCATGATGCTTTGCATGAATATTACTATTTTGTGATGATAAGCGGGAGTGAAATGATCAATGTAAACGATACTTTCTTCTCAGAACTTGATTGGACAGGCCATAATATGACAAAGTAATTATTTTTCTGTAGCCTACTCTTTGTTTGATTCTATATTCTCATACATTTTCGCTATTCTTTTAGTATGCTGTTGTGGCATTATAGTATTTTTCTTGTATTATTTCTTTATTTTATAGAAAGAAATTTGTCAATCTCATAGCCTCATTTTAGTTTGTTGAATGCGATTTTTTGATTGTATTCAGACGCTGGCAATGTTTCAAGCAACATGATATAAGAATAATAGGAGAGACGTCCTTGTCCTTACACAGATTTTTTTTCTATTGATGACATTCTTAACTAATATTATCATGTCTCATGCAATTTAAAGATAAGACTAAGACAAACTCTGAGGAAAGAACTTTTGACAAAACGTATTTTTGCTTTAGGGCAAATTAATCATACAAGTGGCTAACTAAGTCAATAAATGGTTAACACATTAACCACCTTTTGATCATTGTTAAATACTTGTTAATTTTTTGTAACATATTTTCACTACAAATTTCATATTTGGAACTCTCTTTAATATTTTGTATTTCTAAGAGTTTCCATGTTTCAACTTCCGATCTATTTCTTCCTTTCATTTTAATGATTTGAAATAATTGTATTCCTTTAGTGTTTATTTACCTCAGCTTTTTCATTTGAATATATTTGAAATAATTGTATTCCGATATATTTTTGCAATTCGAATATATGATCTTTGATTTCCCCCCCTTTAACTAGCATGGTTTCCTGGACTCTTCTTTAACTTTCAAGTTTTCAAGCTTCTGTTAAGTTGCTTATCATTTGTATGAATATTTGGAATGGGTGTAATTTCTCTATTTTGGCATTCTCCAATTTTATTTTGATTTTCTTTATTTATGGAAATCTTTGCCTCTTAGCACAGCATTTCATTCTAGTGGCAAATACTTTCTAGCGTCTACAGTTTTTTGATCTTTTGCTTGTTATAAGGTAGACAACCTAACTCTGTATAGTTTTACCAATATAGGCATCCCTCAGACACTGTTAAGGTAAACTACAAATATTTTTAAAAGCCCTTCATATTTCTATTTCACACAAAGCTCCTGTAAATATATATTGTAAAAATTATAGTGCAGATATTTAGTACAAAGGAAAACGTGTGACGATGGATTTTCTTATGGTAACTTATATTTATTTTATTATTCTTGTCCTAATTACTGATAAGAAGGCACATACACGTGTGCCTGATGCCCGTGCTTAGTTCATCTTTTTCAAGTGCAGGAAAAGAATAGAAAATGCTAACACCTCTTAACACCTGCTGAGTGCCCCTTTGTTATCATAGTCCAGGTAATGTTTGTTGTGTGAGTCATCCTACTCACGATCCCTCCTCTTTCCACTTAGTCAAATCTAATTCCTACTTCTACACATGGAAAAATGGAGTGAGAAGCCATTAACCAATGAATCTCAATTATCTCATTTTTCTTCTAAGTTTTCGCTTTTTCCCTCATCTTTGTTTTATTGCCTCAGACTGTAAGGCTCTCTCCCTGTTTCAGTGGGGAGAGGCAATCTGTGAGTAGATGGCTTCAAGTGAGTGGACTTACATTGGACTGTTGGGATTACCCCGTGGTTAAGGAGACTATGAGTGGCAAGTGTTTAGTGTATTACAGGCTGGTTTATGTAGATTGACTATGAATTCCCAGAATTCGTAATCTGCAGCATATATTTATAATTTCTATTGAAAATAATCGCCAGCCCTTTGTTCTGATTTATAAATTTTTTAGAGTTTAGATATAATGGAATGCTTTATAAATTTATTCTTTATTGTCATGTGTTATTTTTCTGCATTTTGTAGTCGTGGAAATGCTTGAGTCTCCTGCAACGAATTTTATCCTTGCTTAGATTCTGAATTTTATGATAGTTTTGAAGTCATTTTATATTTAGATATTGAATTCTTCAGATGATTTCTTGCTTTGCAGGTTGCTAGTTATTTGTAGATCTGGTTAAACTGCACTGTTGCCTCTATTCTGACTGACCTCTGAGTTTGCTAGTGATTGTTATGGGACATAGACATTTATATAGCATATCTCAGATGCTTGGGAGTGAGCAGGAGCAGGATTGGAATTATATGCATACTGATCAGCATAATGTGCAACTAGGTAACGTAACTCTACATGCTTCAGTCCGCACTTCTATTTTGGTTCATTACCAATTTTGTAGGGTAATTATTGACATTTTTGCATAAATACTAGATTGCTTATACTGGTCCTTTGTTGCAGGTAGGGCTAGCACTTCAGAGAACGGTTCTTTTATTTATCCACTAGAAAATATGTCTATAGATGGCAGCTCTTTGGCTGCTTCTTGGAACAATGCCACAATGCCAAATGGATATGCGCCCTCAAGTATCAACGTTGAATTACCCCCTCATCAATCAGATGCATCAAGATCTTCTCATGATCATTCTTTGCGTTCATCAAATCCTGGAGCCTTTTTCACCGTTTCTGAAAACTATGCTCACCAGCCTTCTTCCAATTATGATAGGCAAGCATTTCATGTTGCCGATGGTGGTTTCTTTGATTTTACAATGGGAAATGGAAGAGGGCCTCACAAAAGAAAGAGCCCTGGAATTCCTTCAGTATGTGAGAGAGGCAGCACAAGCAGATATTTCAATGCAGGAAGCTCAACTGATCTCCCCATGTCTTCAGAAATAAGGCAGGAGAAGTCAAGCTTGGATTTTCAATGTCTGCCTTGGGATCATGTTACTATGACACCCCCCTTCAGAGGCAGTGGCCTTTCAATCAGGGGTGAGGGTTCTTTAAGGAATGTTAGAAGTCGTTCTGCACTTGATTTGGAATCCGACCTTGCTATGACGCATTTATCTAGCAACCATTTGCACAACTTATCTTCTCGCCCGTCCACTGACCATTCTAGCGCAGTGGGTCTTTCTGGTCATAGCTCTAGTACTATGACAAGGGACTGGAGCCAAATGAACATGTCTCCTGCTCATGGGAGGGTATTATTATCTGGTTAGTTTATATATTCTTTTTTTTTAGACCTTAGTTAAGATTAAAATATAGACACAAATCATCGCAATTTCCTTCACTTTTTATCTTAGATTAGAGATCTTTGTCTGACATTGCAGAATCAAGTGGATATAATCATGAACCAAGTCGCTTGCTAGTTGGAAGTCGTGTTAGTAATGCTTCGGTGGATGCTGGGAGTTACCATCATGAATATAATACAAGCATAAATCCTACTGTTCCTCAAAGTTTTCACAGTAACCTCACTCACCCTGCTAGGGGCGTTCGAAGTAACTATTCCCAAAGATCTACTCCAATACCAACTCCAACTTTTAGAGCCTCTTCAAGCTCATGTGTGGAACATATGGTGCCTTCAGATGGTGGATTGCACATGGGAGCTGAAGGTTTTATGTCTAGGCATCCAAGACCATTGACTGCCATCAGTTGGCGGAATAGTGACAGAAATGGGAGGTCAAGGATATCTAGCGAGAGATATCAATCATTGGCTGATGAGGCTATTCTTCATGATCGATTTTCCTCTGAGGTATTTCTTGGTATCTTGGTGAACTGAGTTTTCATGCTAGAACTCAGAATAGGAAACGTTTTCAATTTTAGATATACCCATTTGTCTTGTCTTCAACTGGCACTATTTGGTTAACCTGGAGTAGCGGTGTTTGGTGCATTAGCAACTTTCCTTCTCTCTATATGTAAATAAGCAGAATTATTCTTTTTCTTTCACCTTTCAAGTTTAACAGGCTGAAATTTGTTTTTGTTTGGATTTGCAGGGTTTCGTGGTTGTTGATCGTGCACGGCTATATGGTTCTCGAAATATGATTGATCAGCATAGAGAGATGAGGATGGACATAGACAACATGAGTTATGAGGTGATTATGTTTGTTTTAATCTTAAATAACATCCTTAGAACTGTTGTCAAAGGCATGCATTTTTAAAATATTTTTGGGTTTTTGGATGGTTGGCTTGACCAGGAATTACTTGCTCTGGGAGAGAGGATCGGTCATGTCAGCACAGGATTGTCTGAGAACATGATTTCCAAGTGTTTGACAGAATCAATATATTGCTCATCTGAGCTGAGTCAAGAGGAAGGAAGTTGTGTAATCTGCCTGGTATGTTTTCCTTCCTCCCCTTAAAATAAATTATGCACTAACCAATAAATTATGCAGCAGTGGTGGGTTTATTTTTGTTTAGTAGAGCCATACGAGGTTATGTTAAAATCAAAATCACCACATTCTTTTGCTTCATTCTTCGTTATTCTCCAATTGTGCAACTTAGATGCTTTTGAATTGCATTAAACGAGTGTTGTTGTTCTTGATTTAAAAAATTACAGGAAGAGTACAAGTACATGGACGATGTTGGGACACTGAGAAGTTGTGGTCATGACTACCATGTGAGCTGCATTAGAAAGTGGTTATCAATGAAGAACGTATGTCCTATCTGCAAAGCTTCTGCTCTTCCTGATGATATGAAGGATAGATAACTTTATTTTTTTTAATGGGAATGAAGGATAAATAACTTAAAATTCATGCTGCAGTATTTCTCTATCTCATTTTGTGTATATATTATACATTCGAATATTCATGAAAGTGAAGGAAACTGACTTCTTTCTTTGAGGTGCTTTATATTGTTGTAATAGCAATGCTACTTAGAGTCAATGCACTTGTTTCTGGCTTCAGTGTTAATTACGTGAAGCCTTGAAATTATGTATGCTTTACTTGCTTTTAGAATTTCGGGTGCTTGAGCGGGGAGAAGAGTCAGTTAATCGCAAAGAATCATGGTTAGGATGAGGGAAAAGATGGTATCGGCGAATAAAGTAGGTTTTTGATATTTCAATAATGTTCCTATATGTGTTTTTAGGTCCTGAATGGATTTTATATTCGCCTTTAGCTTCATACTTAATCAACAAATGGATCAAGTGCTCACCTCCAAATGATTCACTTAGGGGCCTGGAGCCGTGTTGGAGTCAGGCCATTGATGTCAATCAATATGAAATCTATTACTCCACCTGTTTATTATATAAATTTTAAAGTGATTGTAAGCAATTGGAGACGGTAGGACTCTTGCCGATTATAACATCCAGAAGGAATCCACTCTTCATCTGGTGCTTCGACTCCGTGGAGGAATGCAGATTTTTGTGAAGACTCTGACTGGCAAGACTATCACTCTGGAGGTGGAGAGCTCGGACACCATATATAATGTCAAGGCAAAGATTCAGGACAAGGAGGGAATTCCACCTGACCAACAACGTCTGATCTTCGCCGGGAAACAACTTGAAGATGGACGCACTCTCTCTGATTATAACATTCAGAAGGAGTCTACCCTTCACCTTGTACTCAGGCTGCGTGCTGGAGATGTGAAATGAATGTCTTGGATGCTGCTGCTGACTGCATGTTCAAGATGTTTCTGGGGAGTTGTCGAGTTTTTAATGTTGTCTTTTCTTTGTTCTTCGTTTTAGATATTGTGAAAGGCCATCGGATGTCCTTGCCTACAAATATGTCATTCTATCCATTAATGATTTGATATTATGAAATTTAGAGCTTTTCTGGTATCTTGATCGCTATTTTATGCCGAGATTATCTTCCATTTAAAATTTTCTGTAATAACAATAAATATTTGCGCATATGCACAGAATTTATAGCCAAAGGCCAAGAAAGGGTCTAAATTTAATATGAATTTGCTTGGTTTTATCACGTATGATAGAAACTCAGAATCTGGCAAAAAAAAAAAAAGAACTCCGCTATTAAAACTTTATAAGTGATTTGGGAATGGATGGTAGGCGAAAATAAAATATTATCATTGAAGTCTGTTTTTTTTTTTAATAATTATCATTTATCACCCGAGTCTTTCCCGCCGCAAAGGGCATAACAAAGCTGGAAAAAGTCAAAAGCGGCATAAATTGGGGCATTCCGAGAATTGAACTCGGGACCTCTCGCACCCTAAGCGAGAATCATACCACTAGACCAAATGCCCTCATGCTTGATGTTGGCTTTAGTATTCATTTCTGACATTTTATATAAATCATGGCCAGCCAATGAACCCCATCATCGAGATTTTCGCCCCTATTTTTGGGATTAAGTACGTGTTTGACACTTAGGTTTTAGAATTGATTTTAGGTAAAATTTAAGTTTAAATTTTTTTTACATAAATAGTTATTTTTGTTCAAAAGCTCAGTTTGAGCCAAATCATAGTTTCAGAAAAGCTGGTCAGAATAGCTTTTGGAACAGTAAAATAACTTATGGACTATCCAATTACTATTTTACTCTTATTTTTTTTACACTATCTTTCCTCTCTCTTCTATCTTTTCCACTATCTCTCATCTTTCCTCTCTACCCTCTCTCCTCTCTCCTCTTTTCTCTATACCCTCTCTCCTCTCTCTTCTCCACCCACTCTCATCTCTTCTCTATTCCTCACCCTATCTCCTCTCTCCTCTTTTTAATAAAATTATACCATTTTTAGTAATTTACCTTCCCAAAAAGTTATTTTGAAAATAACTATCCAAACACTTATTTTTTTAAAATTACTTTTTTTCAGAATCTATTTTTCTTAGAATCTATTTTTACCAGAATCTATTCTTAAAAGCTAATCTAAACGGCCCTAAAATGAAGCGACGAACGTTAACGTGCAAGGAGATGACAAACGGGTTGATGGGTTTCTCCTGTGTTGGAAGGTTTAATCATCTAGGAAATGGGTTACCCTAGACATCTATACAGTAGGTTTGATATGTGGGATTATATAATCCTTACCGCAATAATAAGAGAAGAATTTGAGATATTTTTTTATAAAATCTCATTAATTATAAGATTAGTCAATTACCTTTATATAAAGATAGATCAATTATAAAATTTTGTAATAAGTTGATTGTTCTATAGTTAATGAAGATGAATATATTATTTTTTAATTAATATTGTTAACATCCTGGAAATGTTTGGGTGTGCATTCCATTTCTTTGAATCCTCCCCAAGTAAATTGTGTTTCCTTATTATTAGCTAGGAAATCAACGATCAACATTATTTGCTTTTACGAAGAAACCAAATTTTTTTTATTCACTTTACTGTACACAACAGAAGAAGAAAGCAACTTTGATCTCCAGAAGTACATTGAACAGCCAAAAGGACAGCGATTTCAATGTCTTAGTGGGCAACAGGTTGTAATTACCAATTTGATCTCCTCAGGCAAGCAAATTTGGATGCATCAGACCAATACCCATTTACAAACAAAAACGCCATACATAATATTGGAATTCAATTTGACCACTTTAAGTTAACCTTTTCCCTTCACAACTCGCTGATGTGAGTCCTAGTTGTTACCCTTAATTCTGGGTTGTGGTTGGCACACTGTATACACACACATGCCGTCATATGATGAATCACTAGACAATACTCGTATATTTCTTTGGACTCTCGGATTCCTCAGAAGCTTCCGAACGAGAAAGTTCTTCTGTAAATCTTGCCTTCTTACTGCTTATTTGGCGACAAGTCTTGAATTTTTGCTTCCTTAACGTGTCATTGCATATTTCCGTCTCAACCCCATAGGAATCAAAATTCCCAGCTGAACTGAGAGTACGTAGCAGCAACTTCTGAAACAAATATCTGCGTCAAACACAATAGGAGCCATAAGTTGTGGCTTTGTCCAGGTTGGTAAGCATATGAGTCCAAATCCCAGATATTGCTGAGAATTGTCTGCTCTTTCCTTGCATGTGAGGGATTGACCCAGCCTTGTTTCTTGGCTCAGGGTGATTTGGCTTGAGAAGCATGGGCAAAACCGTCATTTGCTAGGTTGATTCGATCACATCCACATCCTTCCCTTTTTTTTTTGTTGCCCACCCGATTCACCGGAGCTTTCCCCGACTACATCCGGATTCGACCCGCGTCGCGCACCTGGCTATGGTGGGTGAGTCTCCCAACGGGGATTTTCTACGTACGCCAAGGCTCGAACTCGAGACCTCGCTTAAACGATACCGAGTCGCTTATCACTCGGACCAACCAGTTGGTCACATCCTTCCCTTTAATTTGTCCTAAGGTCGTGTCCAACCCACTTGAGCAACTCGATCATTTGCTCTCTTTTTGCTTCTTTCCCGTTCCAATCCCCACCACGTTTGCACTCTGTGCTATAACAATAACAATCAAGTTGTTAAGCCTTCGATACCCCCAAAATCAAATCTCTCTTTCTCCATGACAGATAAGAACCATTTCTCGGCATTATAGAAGCAATGGAGCACCTTTGGTTTCACCCCATCGTTCTGTCCTCAAAAGAAACTACAACGTCAATTTCTCCCAAAACTATCGAATTGCATTCGTCCACATCAGAATTTCTGTCTTTCCTATCGTACTCTGATTCCATTTACTCTGTCTCCTCTAACAGATGACGAGAGTTCAGCACAGGAATCCCCCAAGAAACATATCTCAACAGATTCAATCTCAGCGTCTCTTCAGTTATAGTCCAATCTTTAGAACACCATTTAGTTCCTTTTACGGTTCAGATATATGGTCTCTTCGTTATGGGATTGACCCATGGCCGTGCTTCTTTTGCTCTTAAAAGGGTGATTCAAATGATGAAGAATGAAAGAAAGAAGGCCCCACTAGATTAATGAGTGTTTCGGGTAAAAGAGTTCGGTCATATTCATCTTCGCCGACAACGCAAAACTGCAGGGGAAAATTAAGGAAACAAGCTAAGAAGAGGCTGCAAAAGTCCATGAGCTGCAGGACACTGGGGGAACTAGAACTCGAAGAAGTGAAGGGTTTTATGGATCTGGGTTTCGTATTCAAGCTCGCGAATGATGAGTGTAGTCCCGGGCTTGCAGAGACTTGTTATTCGCCCCAATGAACAGAGTACAGAAATAGTTAATGCCCCAGAAACAGGGGAAGATCATCTTTCCATGAAACCGACGCAAGAGAAGAAAGATATCAAGAGACCATATCTATCGGAAGCGTGGCTGACAAAGAGACCAGATTCACCCCTACTAAATATGAACACCTCCAAGCTCCGTTCAACTGCCGATATGAAAAAACACCTACGATATCTGGGCCCAAAGTGTGGCATCAGGAATCCACCGTTGATGAATCGTGTAAATGCTACTTGTACTTTTGTAAGTAGGGATGTTGTCGTGGGGATGATGATGGAGGAATTAGGAGTGAAGTGGGAAAGGGGTAAGAGAGAGAGAGGAGAGGATAAACATGTGTTGCCGAGCAGGGTTTGGACGACACACAACAAGGTTTTATGGCCTCTTGAGATTTGTCTTCTAGTATTATTTTGCAGCCACTCCCCTCTTCGTCCCTTATCTACTCCGTTTCCTTCCCCTCCCCTTTTGCCATTATCATGCTCTAGCTTTCTTCATTCCTTTTAAAGGAAAATTACTACTGACTATAAGTATTAAAGAAGAAGTATAATCATAAAAATATCACACAGCAATCGAGCAATATAAACCTAGTGTTCTGTTTTAAATTAAAACTTACTCAATTATTATTAAATTTTGTAGTGATTATATATTTTTTCTTATGACCTTTACAGTGACTCTCTCTGTTTTATTATTATACATGAATTGTTTTGTATAAAAAGTTACGAGTTTAGCAAGAGCTGCTATTAAGTTATGTGGTCAATCACATGTCCAGTAGATACAATTCCTGAAATCATCTTGGCGACTATAAGCATCAAGGGGCCCAGGTAGTGGGATTGTCACCAACCTTTATAAATGTATGTATCTATATATAATTTATTTGATTGGTTTGTAAAAAAGAGAGTGAAAAGAAGTTTAGCCTCCTACTCTAAATTATTTGACATGTTAGCTCCCAACTTATAATTTCTAGATATGTCACTGTATATACCATATCCATATTTGTCGTTATTTGGTTCTTCTTCTTCTTTTTTAATTAAAGAGATATGTTCTGATAACTCGAGATTATAAGTAACAGAGGAATTTATATGATACCAGGTTACAAAACTATAGACATTTGTTTCAATGTTTGTTTCATATTTAGTCTGTTACCCTCTCCGCTAACTACTAAGGGATGCATCTATTTTCAGTTGTTCATACCATGCTGCGTCTGCTTCTCTCCAAACTCTCTTGACGACTTGAAATCCCTAGTTCATTTATAGTCACGTTGTGCACTGCCTAGTCTCCCCAACACTCAATCGCCGTCTTTTCTTCCTTCCTTTCTTTTTTGTTGGATAACCACTTTTGCTGGTCTTATAAGAGTGTCGTTTTAATCCTAAAAGATGTTTCGACGAGTCGTTCCGGCCAAAACACCAAAAAAGGAATACAGAGAAATAAAGAACCAATCTGTGGGCAGCATTAAAGCTGAAGACGCCATCGCCCTTATATATATATGTATTTTCCCATCCTACTATTTCATTCCTTCATAAAATATCCCCTTGCGCTTCTAGACGTTTCAGACCATTATTTGATTACTTTCCCGTCACTGTCCGTTTGAATAGTATCGGACGGGATGTTGAATTCATTTAAATTGCCTTCTTTCCTTAAACAATGTGGAACGGACTAGTTGCTCGATAATTGCCGGTAATTTTAATTTGATAATATACACATACGTGGATGGATAAAGTTGAGAATGGCTTAATACAATTATTTGTTGTTGCTAACAAACCCCTTCATCACCAAATATTCGTAAGACGTAGATATTACAACAAGAAAGGAACGGGATGCACGAGGTAAAACCCTCATGGCTTTTTTAGCTGAAATCCATTTAAATATATATTGAACAGACCATGCATAAAAGAGAAGGGGGTGTACGTGGATCCCCATTTTTATATATTGGTAGGGGAGGCAGATCCATTGGTTGAATGGGTAAAGTGTTATTACGTAGCAAGTATTAAATGCGGGAAAGCGACTTCACAAGGCGTGTATTGTAATTGAGCAAAGTTGAAGGAAAGCTCACATGCGGGATGGCGTGTTTAGTCTTTCCCTAGTTTGCACAATCATGTTAACACACACGCAGAAGACTGGCGTTAATGTGTCCGTGTTTGGTAAGTAGGACATGGGTGGAAGGAAAAGCAGATCCAAATCAGAGAGAATAATGAACCCCTTTAATCGCTGTTTGCCTACATCTGACATCTCCCCCTTATGGAAATGGAATGTACCTTCCAATAAACCCAATATTACATCCATGACTCGTACGGTGGCTGCTTCCCCCTCGGGGCCTGGGGCCCGGGGCCGGCACTTCAATGTTCATAATTTGCTGCCTTCTCGTGATCTTGGTTTCCCTCACCCTTCACTCCCTTGCTTGTGCGTTCTATAGGCTATTTTGGCTAAATAAGTATATGCTTCTCGAGCCTAATTATTTGTTTCCTTTGGCCATCGACTTGTGTGAACGCAGGAACTAATGGAATGGAGCGTGATGCTTACGCGTTCTTACAACCACATGACGTGCGTCCTCATGCCTAGCCTCTAAAAGGATGCTTTACATTTACCAAATAATAATAATAAAAAAATACTAGTAGCAATAAAGATTTCTTTATCCAAGAAAAATTACCGTTGAGAGAGGACACGTGTCCACATGATTACCCAACACTGTCTTCCTTACCCTCGTTCGGGATTCCATGCCCACGTCTCAGTCTTTGTTTCTTTGCTAGGCTTTGTTCTGTTCGAAGGCAAAGAATACTCCCAACTTCATCTCCCTCCCCCCTCCCTCTCTGTTCGCCCGTGAACTGTCCTCCTCACAGTATCGGCCATTCGACCACTCGCCGCCACGGTTTCCCAATGGGATTTTACCAAAACTGAGCAATGTTGTTATTTTCCTGCGCATTCTCAACCATCGTCTTTGTCCCCTTTGCATTGTTTCTCTGCTTCACCGGCAGCGTCTTCACAATCGCCACCACTGAATTCGACTTTGGCACCTTAACTTTAAGCAGCCTCAAGCTCCTCGGGGATGCTCACCTGGACAATGACAGTGTCAGGCTCACTAGGGATCTCGCCGTCCCCAACTCTGGTGCCGGCAGAGCTCTCTACTCTAAGCCCGTCAGATTCAGGCGACCCGGCACTCACTCACCGGCGAGTTTTAACAGCTTTTTCTCCTTTTCAATTACCAATCTGAATCCATCCTCCATTGGAGGTGGACTCGCTTTTCTAATCGCGCCGGATGCCGAGACCATCGGTGACGCCGGCGGCTTCCTTGGCCTCGTTAAAGGGGACGGCTCTTCCTCGGGTTTTCTGGCGGTGGAATTCGACACTCTGATGGATGTAGAGTTCAAGGACATTAACGGGAATCATGTGGGTCTGGACCTGAACAGTGTAGTTTCGACTCACGTTGGTGACTTGGAATCTGTTGGAATCGATCTAAAAAGTGGCGATCTTGTGAACGCATGGATCGAATACAATGGCTCAACAAAGGGCTTTAACATCTGGGTTTCGTACTCAAATCTTAGACCAAAAGATCCCCTACTCTCATTCGATCTTGATCTGGATCAGTATGTAAATGACTTGATGTATGTGGGTTTCTCTGGCTCTACGCAGGGAAGTACAGAGGTCCACAGCTTAGAGTGGTGGAGCTTCAGCTCTTCCTTCGACTCCAATTCGCCTTCTGGATCAGGTTCATCGGCTCCGCCGCCGCCTCCAACTCTGAGTACGATGAACTCAACTGCCAGTTCCGCGAAGTCGCCGCCTCCTTCATTGGCTCCTGCAGCTTCAAATACTCAACCAGAGAATAGCAAATCGTCCTGTCACAATGAGCTCTGTAAGCAAAATCCTGGAGCCGTTGCGGGGGTTGTGACGGCAGGGGCTTTCGTTTTAGCTTTATTCGCCGGCGCATTCATTTGGGTGTACTCTAAAAAGGTCAAACACGTTAAGAAGTCCGAGTCACTTGCCTCAGAAATCATCAAAATGCCAAAAGAATTTAGTTACAAGGAGCTCAAATCAGCCACCAAGTGCTTCAATGCCAATAGAATAATTGGTCACGGCGCTTTTGGGACTGTGTACAAGGGCATATTGCCAGAGAACGGTGATATCATTGCGGTGAAGAGATGCAGCCATAGCAGTCAAGGGAAGAACGAATTCTTATCTGAATTATCCATAATTGGGTCTCTTAGACATCGAAATCTCGTTCGGCTTCAAGGATGGTGCCACGAGAAAGGTGAAATCTTATTAGTCTATGACTTAATGCCCAATGGGAGTCTAGATAAAGCGTTATTCGAGGCCCGAACACCTCTACCATGGCCTTACAGGCTTAAAATTTTGTTAGGAGTTGCCTCAGCCCTCGCATATTTGCATCAAGAGTGCGAAAACCAGGTAATCCACAGAGACGTCAAGACAAGTAACATAATGTTAGACGAAGGCTTCAATGCCCGGTTGGGCGATTTTGGTTTAGCCCGTCAAACAGAACACGACAAGTCCCCGGATGCCACGGTGGCGGCCGGAACAATGGGTTACCTGGCCCCGGAGTATCTCCTCACAGGCAGAGCCACAGAGAAAACTGACATATTCAGTTACGGCGCGGTGGTTCTTGAAGTGGCCTGTGGAAGAAGACCCATAGAGAAAGATGCTAATGGTGCTGGTAAAGTAGGGGCGAGCAGTAACTTGGTAGAGTGGGTATGGAGTTTGCACAGAGAAGGGAGGTTGCTGATGGCCGCTGATGCTCTGCTGTGTGGTGAGTTCGACGAAGCAGAAATGAGGAGGGTACTATTAGTCGGGCTGGCTTGTTCTCAACCCGACCCGTTTAACCGGCCCACGATGAGGGCGGTGGTGCAGATTTTGGTGGGTGAAGCGGATGTGCCAATAGTTCCAAGGACGAAACCGTGCACCAGTTATAGCACATCGCACCTCTTAATGAACTTGCAGGACAGCGTCTCTGACTGCAATGGCATGATCGCCATCACTTCCTCGTCATCAGACAACAGCTTTAACGTTGGAGATGTCGTCTGATAAGAGTATGTATATAGATATTCATTTATTCATGCATGTAGGTAAATTCCAACAACATACGGTTGGGGGTACACTTTTTGAACATTAAAACGGGATGGTGGTGTGGGGGCATTAGACAGGTGGGAATGAGTGTTCTTTGTGATTGGTATTACCGGTTGGTTTTGTAGAAGCATGAATAAGCAAAGCAACCATGTTGTGAAAAAGGGCAAGAGCTTGAGTGGAAGTAAGGTTGAAGTATGAGAAGAGGACTAAGACGGAGGTTTGAAAGAAAGAGTTGGGTCACAGGTTGGTTGGGGACAGCTGAAGCATGACGTTGATGTTGGGAATTTTGTCGCTAATAACAAATCCATATTGCAACGGATCATCGTATTTATTAAAGTGAAACCCCGATTGCTTGTGTAGTTCGTGATTTATTTAATCTTAATAATAACAATAATCTCCTACTCTCACATGATGAGTGCGTCGGCTGGTGACACTTTTCATATCGTAAAAGCATCTTTGTCCGTTTTACATGTATGACATTGTTTCCTTTGGAAAACAAGCTAGAGCAATAAACTTTTTTTTTTTAGTACAAAATCTTTTAGAAATGTGTTAGGTTAACCTATAATGGAAGTCTCATTTTTTTTAGGCGATATCAATATCAGGTTGAGCCGTCAATTACCCTCAGGCGTAAACTTAGACACTAAAAAGCTAAGATATTTTCTTAAGCACTATGACTAAAATTATAATAAAATAATATTTTTTAAAAATAAAATATATTTTAAATAATCGCATGTGTTGAACCCATCATTGTGTAGAGTAGTGTAATAAACTGAAGCAAAACGAGCGACTTCGTCTACACCCATGCCCATGCAAGCGTCTTTGGGCCTTTTTTTTTAGTTCTTTTCGTTCCTTCCCTTAGTGGGCCGAACCATCTAAACTCTTCGTTTTTTTTTTTTGCCTCCCTAACCAGCTAAACTAAATCAGCATAATTGATTTTATTTGCAAATAACAAATAAATTAGCAACTACTACTTTATAGAGTCAGCCTTTGAAAATCGGTCGATTTGAAGGAGGGCTTAGGGGGGCTATATCCATAAGGGTGACCCACCCATTCCCTAGCTCTAAGCTTGATCTTTTGAAAAATAAAAAAAAAATATTTATATTGACTCATGGTTATTTAACTTAATAACTCAATTTAGTTAATGGATATTAATATTATTTAAGAAGAAATTAGACTTTATCTTACTTTTAAATATTAGGTGAGTTTAATCTTTTTTTAAAAAATTTTGTAAAAAAACCAATTAGTTAATATATAACTCAATGATTACTTTAAAGTTTAAATTAAACTGTAATTCTTTTACATGTTGTCGGCTAAATTATATAAATTTCTTTTATATTTTATGTTATGGACTGATGGCTTTTTTTATCTTTAAAATTTACAATAAACTCCCTAAATTTATATATTTATATGAATAACTCTCATGTTATTAGTTTTATTTATCATTTATCAGCATATAACTTAAAATTTAAAGGAGCTATATGCATATGACTCAAAGTTTGTAAGAATTGTATATAAAGAAAATATTTAATGAGATATATAATTGATGGTTAAGGCTATTTACGTAAATTTAAAACTTTAGAGTACTTAATTATTAAATTTTAAATGTTAACAAAGTTATCTGTATATTGTTGAAACCAGAGTTGCGTGTAATTTAACATGTGTTATATAAGGTTCTCTATAATTTACAACCAATGCGATGTTTTTTCTCCGGCCAATTTGTCATTGTCTATATTTATACGCATTGTGTTCAGATGTCAAAAACGTTTTATGTTAAAATTTCGGTCTATTTTTTTTTATAAAAAAATGGGTATAATTTTATTATATTTTGATTATTAATTTTTATAAATTATGAAAATATGAAAAAAAGAATTTGTTCCTCTTGTCTTGCTGGCTCAGTGGCTCTTGCTTTTGTTTTTTAATGGAATTTTGTCTTGTTAATTAACCCCGTGCAGGTGGAGAACCAATAAGCGTTTTGAAGGGATATATAATTACGCTTCAGCGATCTATCCCTATTCTGGAATCTTCTCATTTCGCTGTGAAAACCAGGCACTCCCTAAGCGGGTGGATCCGTTAGATTTTGCGCGGCAGCCATGGCCGATGACTTTGATTTTGCCAATAAAGTTCCTCCTTCTTTCGATCGCGTGGTATTAATCTCTTTCCTCCCTTTTTCTTTCACGATCGCATATCATTTAGATCTGTAAATGACACGTTCAATTATATAACCTTTTTTGCGCGATATTTGTTTTGTGCTAATGAATTTATACTTTGGATGATCCACTTGACATATCTAACTTCATTTGGTGTAATCGTCATATGTGTTTATTTATTTTTATAAATCACGTCACTTGCCAACACCTGAAATCCTTTTCTGCTAAGCATTGAAATAGATAATGGCATGAATGAGAGTGGGCGTGCTATTTACAGCTCAGATCTTCGAATTCGTGAAGTAGTTTGAAGGAAGATTTTGTTTTTCTTGCAATGGCAAAAAAAGTTTCCTCAAAAAAAGGCCAAAATGTGACATTTATTTTGATATAGACTGTTTGTTTTTAACATGATAAAATGTTGGTTTTTTCATTCAATCCCGTGCTTTTTGCCTATCTTGGAGAGAATTTTAGCGTGTTTCTTCATGCATCTAAGCAAAAAGGCTTTCTTGAGTCTTTTGAATTATTCTGCTGTGGAATCAATATCAATTAGGATACTTTCAATTTTTTTAACAGCGATATTGATATACAAGTGTTCCTGTTCAAATTTTAACGGAGTAGTAGTGAGTATCTGCTAGTCTAGAATAATGGCCCTTACGATTTGATGGGTCATTTAAAGTTTCGTGCATTTTAGAGTTGAGCTACGGTTTAAAATGTCGGGAGTCCGCTTGAGATGTTGCATACAGCACACTTCCTTTAATTCACTGTATTATTAATTAGGCTAATGCTAATATATCAGTTTTGGTTAAGTTGTTCAAGAATTGTAAGTGGTGAATTAGTTGTCTATCATTTTTATTTGTGTAGGTTTCTTCTTGATGATTTCTTCCTTATGTTTTTTCCTATCATGTTATTTAGGGAGATGTGATTAAGAATTCTGAAGCCAAAGGTTTCAATCCAGGATTAATAGTTCTCCTGGTTGTTGGTGGGCTGCTATTGGCATTCCTCATTGGGAATTATGCCCTTTACATATATGCGCAGAGAACCCTTCCTCCTAGAAAAAAGAAGCCAGTCTCTAAGAAGAAGATGAAGAGGGAGAGACTGAAGCAAGGCGTTTCTGCACCTGGAGAGTAGAGATTTGGTATTCACTGTATGCTCTGTGTTGTTAATGTGTACTCTTCGTGAAAAATTTTCTCCATCTATGGTCGTTAGTATTCAAATTTTATCATGTCCAGCTGTTTTTTAAGTGAATTTAAACTTGGCCACATAAACTAGTATTTAAGTAATATTATGAGCAAACGATTTATCTCATCATTTTCTGATGAGTTCATGGGCTGGGACTGCTGCCCCACACCATGGTTTGTTGCATCCCCGATAGATAACATGCATATTAAGCATGTAAAACTGCTCTCAAGTATTTTTGGATCTCTGCGTTGTGAGCTTCGTTATGCGTCTTTCCTGTTTTCACAGGATACATTTGCCCCCTCTTTTGGGTACTACTATCGGTATGACTTGAGAGAACATGTCATGCAAAACTTGCTTGAGCGAAGTCATCCTGAAGGGGATAGGTACGTGATTTTTGGATGAAGTGAAGAATTAGAAATTGGGCCAATAGCAAGGCTTTATTTTTGGATTGAGGGTACTATAATTTGCGACTGTGCTAATGGAAAATTGATTGTAATTTTTGTAGTCAATACTGCTCCCGGGTTTATTTACAAGAAACGATTTATAATTCAATTACTAAAAATTATAAGTTCTTTTTATTTATAAATAGGTCCAGAGGTAGTAGTTTTGTTCTGGCCCTGGGGGCAGGGGAGGGATTAAAAATGGTACGGAGTTTTCTTATGTGAATGGTGAGAATGTGCTAATCTTCGTAGATAATCGGATGATTATGCCATGTTGCTAGGAAGGAACAAGGCAATGGAAGTTCCCGATGCCGCTACATATGATGGCTTGTGATGATTTCAATTCAACCCAGTAACTGTAACTGATCCATTCGATATAATAGAATTAAGACTTAAGGTTAAGGCAGCGCAGTACGTCAGATAGGTTAAACAGGGGGACTCGCGAACAGTGTATGAGAATTTGTAATGGCCCAAATAGAAATAATACGCAAATAATGATTCCAACAGAAAGTTTATAACTCCTTAACCTAAACCTATGATTCTAATCTTCTCTGAAGATACAGAAGGTAGAGATTTCTTTGTGGTTATAAGCTCTCTTGCCTCTATTTTGATAGTTACTAGACTCTTGAATACCATCACTTGATATCAAGGAACGAGATCCTGCAAAAGTTACATCAGCCGAAAGGGAATGCAAAACGGGGAGGAAGAGAGAGAAATGAGAATGTCTATTTACCCTCGCGTGCTGCTGCATGCAGAAATTGGACATAGAGATCGTTTTAAGATTCTACAATGAGTGGTGATGTCTGTTAATTGTTATGAAACGATGTTGGCTGCGGAAGATTATGCATTGAGATCCTGACTCCTGAGTCAGATTTTCTTTCTGGGCATTAGATGTATTGATTCACTTTCCATTGATCTACTAAAAGGGTAAAACAAAATAATGGAGCCTTGGTCTGCTTAACTTTGATTTAATTTCTCTTTTGTAATTTAGCGGCGGCCTTGTTATTTGGACGATAGAACATGAAAAATAAAAAATATGCCCCCCCTGAATGCAGCAAGGGACTCAATTTTTTCCGTCCTTCAGCAGATACTGAAGTTTAAGCCGGAAGAACGACCTGTAAGATCGGCTCCTCCACCTTAAAGTTCCTTCGTAATATATAGTTAAAAACCGGCCAACACACATTTTCAATAGCAAGTTAGCAACTCCCATCTTAAGCAATGCCGAATATTCATTGCTTCCAACTTACTATTGGAAATCCCCAGAAACTTGAAGAAATAAAAAGGTTTTCATTCACACCATCTGATTAAAAAAAACCAGTAAATAGTGTATATCAAATTATCAATCAATCAAATGTATATCATATATCCAACATATTTCCGATCTCAAACTACAGAAAAACGGGGAAAAAAAGGTTTCTCGTGTTACACAATCAAGACACTAATCTAAGTAAATGACATCTATGTTGGTATTGAGACCATATTCACAGGACCGGGTAAAAGGTTCGACAGGGTTATCCGACACCAAATTCCAGGGAGACCACAGAAACATAAGAGATGAACAAGACACAGGGAAGATGATGAAGAATAACAATGTCAAGCCCCACGCCCCATGGTCTGCTCTGCAGGGGGGCGCATCAGCAGTACTGGTTTGGCACTGAAGGCAGGATGAGGCAGCCTGCGACGCACCTCTCGAGCTTCTTGGCAAAGAGCACACGAATGACAGATCACATGTGTCGCAAAGTCACAAGCTGTCTCATACTGTTCCAGCTGCGCTTCATCCGTGACAAAGCTTCCGCAGCACCCCCATGACCTGTTCAGTGCCTCGCAAGTTCCCTAATATTTACATATTTTATTCCATCAATTCAACTCTTCATGTGGCAGCTTAGGGATGGGAGTGTTTGAGACACATATACGAGAATTACTTCACCATTTAATATGCAATTAGTTAAACGTTTCAGGGGAATCTGTCTCTTATAAGAGTTTCTCGGTTTGGATTTTCTTTCATGTCTTCAGAATCATATAAATTGAAGCAATGCATAACTAATATTGAAAACCACTTCAGTTTAGATAAACAAACTTGAAGAGCACAAACTGATTCTGCAGGATCTACGCACACTAGTAGAAAAGTTGCTAGAAAAGTATGCAATATTGATATATTGCATACTGGAAAACCCATCTTTGATTTGAAACTATTACATATGAAGATATTAAACATGAATTTTAAATTTTGCATGCAGTACTTCAGGGATAGCACTTCGAATAGTAGTTAGAAAAGCAGAGGAAGCCCAACAAGCATGGGAAAGTATAAAAAATATACTGTCCTGACATAATGCAATCCTATATTGTGATGGTTTACTTTTACATTTATTTAAACGATTGACATTGTATGTCACATGCAGTCATGCTGGTATTCGTTATTTAAAGCCAAGTTCATAAGAGGTTTAAAAGCCACAACTTTATTAACTAAAACAATAATCAAACAAAAATTTGATCACCAGATAATATGTGGAGGAAAGAGTAAGGAAACAACTTGCCTCTAAATTGAACTTGCGACGAATAGCAGTACGGCTGGGATAGGAGAACCAAGGAGCAAGACAATTGCAACCAAAAAAGGATTTGCCAAATAGATACAGGCCAGAATAAGGCAAGCAATGGTTGGCAAATATTCCAGGAGCAGATCCAAGTCGCTCAACATTGCTCCCATAAAGCACACATGGAGCCAAGCTCCCAAGAAGACCTATTCCATCCGTGTCATGAGTTTAAGCATAAGAAAAATTGAAAACGTCTTGGGAACTCAATATCTTAAGGGAAAAACATATAAAATAGTAACAAGAAAGTGCTCGACAAGAAATTGAAAATGTCTTGGAAACAGTCGTTCTTTTTTCTTTTCTGTTTCCTTGATTCTATTAAATAATACATTCTTGCTCTTGATCAGTCTCATTGATTCGAAAGAGCGATCAAAAGAGGCTTGCTAATTGTAAATAATAATCTAACCGAAGTTAGCTCATACAGCATTAGCCCACAGAAATATGGGCATTCGAAGATCACATAAAGCTCACATCTCAAAATTTTCCGAAACCGAAGACGTAAGAAATTATGAACAGCGAGAGAGAGAGACTTACAAACTTCAAGATCGCTGCTGCAAAACTCTTCGTTGCTGCCGAGGCAAGAGCAAATGCTGGAGTTCCACTGAGCTCGGCCCATGGGCTCGCCCAAGGCCGCGCTCCCATGTACTAAGGGGACGCCATCGGCGGTCCAACCATATCCATTAGCAATAGCAGACTCCATGGGCGGCGGAGACTTGAGAGCCGCCGGCAGCTCCGGTGACAGTGGAGGCGTTTTGGAGTTGTCGTCAGCATGTTGAAACTGGGGAACAAGAGGAATGGCCTCCTCAACGCGATCATCCTTCATACCCATTGTGGAATTGGGAAATTTGAAATGCGTGGACTTGGTGAAGAAGAATTTAAGAGGAAGAAGGAGAAGGATACGGTAATGAGACCAAGAGAGGAGATTAACCAATGAATGTGATTGGAAGCAACCGTCCAATAGCCTGTAACCGATTTTCCTCCCTTTTCTTCTCTACCATTGGCCAAATTTAATTCACCCGCCTTCACTTTTACCTTTTCTTTTTTAATTTAGAAGTACTCCTTATGTTTAGAAATTCTTTTAAAATTTTCTTCAATTTTAGACAACTGTGACGATATGAGATTCGCTAGCGTTTGCATTTTTCTCTTATTTTAATTATAATAAATAAATTGCTCGAACGAGGAAGATGTCAAGATGAAACCTTATCAAGTGGCATTGCTATTAATTTAGCGTAGGACAATGCTGGCAAAAAAAAAAAATTAGCGAAGGACAAAAAGACAATACTGTTTTTTAATTTTTTGTAATAACCTGATCAAAATATGCTTAATTATTTTCTCCTTTATTTATATGGTTTGTCGGTCTTAAAATTACATCTTGCATTAGGCTAAAAATAAAATCTTACAGCTTGCGAGACACAAGAAATGAAGGAGCAACAATTTTTATTGACTATTCCCCCAATTTCTTGCATTGAATCCTGGCTATTTATCTCAACAAGGTAAGAAGTGTTGAAAATTTATTAGACGATCATTTCAGTCATATTCTTAATAAGAAAAGGAATTAAAATATAGAGAGGGAATGCTATCAAGAAATAAAAATAATAATAATTTATGTATTCTCACTATCCTTATTGACATGAATATAAATAATGTCACATTAAGGGTATTTAATAATCTGTTAACATGTACCCATGGAAATCATAGTCTGAACAACTATTTTTTTTATTTATCTACCAATATATAATATTATTAATAATTTAATTAGTTCGGTTTGTTTTATTAAAAAAGTAAATGTAATTAACTTTGTCATGGATGTAAATGGTAAGAAGCACAAGGTAGAGACGCAGCAAGAAGTAAGAAGCTAGATTAAGATTTTATGGGTTGGAGAAACGTAACGTAACATGAAAAGATAGATCCACTCTCATATCCAAAGACAAACAAAGGGACACATGTCTCGCGATAATTGTGCCTTCTCTTTCATTTCAGTACAAAGTCCTCTCACTTATGAGGCTTCTTCGTCTTGGGATTTTCTTCACCTGCAGAAATAAACGAATGAATTAACACCACAGGAAAAAGTTCAGATATAATGGATATAGAGAGACGTGATCATAGTGTGCCTTGAATTGAAGGGGAAGAGTGGGGATGATGTGGATGAGGCGGAGGAGTGGAGGAATGAGTCTCGGGGCCTCTATAGTCAATCTCATAAGAGTCCCCTGATGATTCTGAATCCAGAACTCGCCATGATCTCCCTGTTACGAACGCGCAACACAGATTGTAATTAAACGAAGGAATATAGAGCTGAATAACAGAGAGAAAGACGCAAACCTCCTGGGAAGCTATGCAGAGAAAGAATGAGAAAGAGGAACAAGGTAGGCCTGAGGAGCTCCATACCCAGATTTGATGAGCCACTGATGTTTTGTAGGCACTTGATTTAATGAGTGAGGGACACCCAACGCTGCATGGGGCCACGCCTGTGAACTGTTATTTGTTGAAGCATGAAAGTGTCGCCTTCCGCACAGCAACAAATTAGAAGGTGTGATGCAGATGGGGGGTTGGTTCCAATTCCAATATATAATCATGCAGACCCCTCACTCCCATCTCATCTCAAAGCACATGATCCTATTTGGCTAGCAATGGCATCTATGCATGGGTCCTAAAGGAGTCGGTCGCCTGCCAACCACCAAAAGCTTTTACACCTTGAGCATTTACGACGCCCACCCCCTCCCTTTTCTTCACTTTTACACTTCAACCACTCCTCAAATCACACCATATTCCCAGACCCTCAATGACATCTCTATGGGAATTGATATCAAATGATCATTTTGGATACTAAAAATACTTTATAAAATAGATGTTAAAATGCTAAATTCTATTAGTTGACTGTTTTTTTACTGAAAATATTGATATAAATACAGATGTGATATAATTATGATCTAACTGACATCATCCATTATCTGCTAACTGATATTAATTTATTATTTTGCTCTTCTACCACATGATCCTTGGGTAAAAAGAAACATATATATATATATATATCACACGGATGAGGTCCATGGTGCTCTCAGGGTATGATAAAATTAGATCCAGCCCATTTTACTCGTGGTCCGTTGTGTCTGCTGCGCTCTAAGATTAAGGTACAGAACTAGTAATTGAACAGTATCAAAAAAAAAAGAATTATATTGTAAGAGTAATATATTGGGTTTCTTAAAGTATTATATAAAAATAAATGAAAAGTAATGTTAACTTGTTTAATTGGCCATCATAACTTAGTTGTTCATTTTTTTTTTAATTTATTGGATGGACTGGGCATAAAATGGAGTGTGGGACGAACAAAACAGCAAGCGGTCTAGTGAAATAATTGTGCAAATGGCGTTTTGGCTTTTAGGAGTATGAGAATTAAGGGTAAGAGTAGAGGGAATTAAAACATAAGTTTGTCATGTGGGATGGGACAAACAATGGACCACCCGTCGTTCGAGAAGCAAGTTGTGAGTTGTAATTATCAATTTTGCTGTCACTCGTTCATCCTTTTATAAATGTTTTGTCACGCAGTGTCACGTGCCATTGACTCTTCCACCCTCCCACAATTCCATCAAACCCATGTACCACGGAATATGGTACCCGCATCATTTACTATTCTCTCCATTTATTTAGTTATGCCCTTGTAACAAATTTTACACTGTAGCAGAACTGCGGGTTCAATTTTTGTTATACAATTTATTTTAGTAAATAATTTTATAAATTTTTTATAAATATTTTTTAAATTTTGAGATTATGTTCTAACGAAAAATTAATACTAAACTTATCTAAATTTTTGTGTATAAAAAAATTATGCTCCACTAATTTCTATTATAAGTCAACTTTAATCACCTCATTAGAATTAGAGAGATTAGGGAGATGTGATTAAATTATTAACTTTGTTTGAAAGCAAAATAAATTTATAATTTTATCTATATTTATAAGAAAAAATGTCAAATTTATATTACATTCTTCCTCATAGGTAATACCTTTAAATATGATCAATATTAAAAAAATTAATCAACTTACTAATCTTTTCTAAGAGATATTTTATACTCTTCTAATCTTATTTATAATACACTTCCAACATGTCTTACTATGATTAAAAAGAACCTTAGACCCCATTAATTATATCTTAAAATTTAATAACATTCTAATTTTATTCCTATTTAATATATATTAGTATATCTTAAGAATATAAAGTTTATATAATAATAAATAATAAAGGATAAAATTACTCATTCATATAAAAAGTTTAACAATGTGGAGTACAATATCATCTCCTGCCTCATAAATAGGAGGAAAGGAGTAATGAAGAGGAGGAGGAGAACTGCTCTACGGCTTAGATCACTGGCTTGAACAACAAAACACTCCAACTAGTATTTTATATTTGAAAGTGGACGAAGTGCTTCAATTATTTTCCTGACTTTGTTTGACTATTTTATCTTTTTATAATTTGTCATGTTTTTTAAATCTTTCTGGTACGACCTTGTTGAATCTCACCCTAGTAGGACTCAAGTATAAACAAGTACAGTAATTAATCGGAAATAAAATCCGATCTAAACTATAGGGAGCCGATAACTACTGAGTTTTGGGCAAATGTTAATGCCAAACATGCATTTAATATAAACCAAAGCAAACGCGCCTGATTTCACTGAAGATAAAAAGCGGTTCGCCTCAGAGTCACAAAATTAATAAACATACGATAAAGTAACTTTGTTTGCAGTCCCAGTTTCCACCACCGAGCGGGGAAAAGTGGGTCAGAGTATCCAAAGGTACTTTAGAAATGGACGAAGTTCCATGACATTAACTAACAGACAAACCAACTCCAAAATATACAGATAAAAAGCTAAACCAGAGATCAGCAAAAGATCTTATTTATTTTCGTAACATCGTTTTAGTTTCTTCAGTTCTGTGTTTCTTTCTTCTTTCTCTGTACTCCTGATATAATTTACCCGTTTTATGTCACTCATCGAGCTAAGGAGATTCTCTCGTACAGCTCCAGATGTCCAAACAGTGACTGTATCGAGGGAGGAAGACGACTTTTTATGACTATTATGTACTCATCATCTACAGCTAGTGACCATCATGGGGAATTAAATTGAAATATGTTATATGCAGAGTAATGGAGATGGGATTTGGTTAATTACATATAATGCGGCGAGCATGAATCAGCCAAACCAAGCCTTCTCTTTTTCCAGAAATTTAACTCAGGATCAAGTTTCTGAGCGGTCCTTGCCGGCTCCGATTTGCACCTTGTGAGTATGAGAGGACGTGCAGAGTCTCCGCCTCCATCCTCTCTCTTCAAGTCTCGAGCGTTTTCAGATTTGATAATTCTCTCTTGGGTTGAATCTTCATGCTCTTCCTCTGCTCTCGGATCCAGTATCCCTTCTTTATCAGAAACTGACTCTATCGGGGAGCTAGGTTTCTCGTGCTCAGTCTGCTGTCCGTTTTGCAGCTCTGTTTTCTGCCCCTCCTCTGTTTCTTCAATATTTAACGGAAAACCCCAGAACCTACAAGCCAGAGATGAAGATCTGTATGGGGCGGATCTACATCTGGTCAATAACAAGGCGTTTTTGGGCGGCATAGTCGGCACAGGAATATCCGCATTCGCATTCTCATTAGTTCGTTCTTGGAATCGCTCTTCCGCTAATTCGTAATCTTCATGCTGCGTTTCTCCATTATACTTCTCCCTGAGATTAAATTGACTTGTAGCTGAATCCTGTCTGACCTGAGTTCTTTTACTTCGAAAACGAAATATGGTAACGAAGCCACAGTTGGGCCAAAGGGACTGGCAATGGAAGGAGCTGGGCCCCATTTTAGCGGCGAAACGGCGGCAAAAGAGACCACGCGGGAGCCACCAGCAGCGGCGGCCGCATCTGGAGGGACTCGTGTGGTCGTTACGTCGATTCCGTTCAGCGGAGGCATGATGATGTTTGGAGGAGCGTCGAACTCGGACCTGGCCCATGCAGGTGACCTTGGGGGAAGAAGGTTCTTGAGAATCAATGGCGGTGGTCTTCTTCCTGACAAACATGGGGCTCAACCTCGACCTAGCTCGGCTCCGACTGGCGACGTTGGTTCGTAAGAACCTCATCAGAGGAGGAGGGAACTTGTCGGTCCGAGCGGGACTGGAAATGGGCTTGGAAGAGGGCTTCATCATATTCATGGTGGTGGCTGTGGGGGGATTGAAGAAAGAGAGAGCTAACGAAGAAGAGGGTGGTGGGGAGTGAAAGGCATAAGAAGAAGATAATGGAGGTGGAGATGTGGAGGAGGGCAGTTATGACGTAATTTTTTGGGGGAAGAAGCTTCTGCAAATATTTGTTGGGATGCAGTTATGACTCTTATTTTTATTTCGTCGTTGCACGGGTGCCTCCTCCTCTCTATATTCCCAGTTTCTTCGTCTCTCTCTCTCTCTCTCTCTCTCAGCTCTATTTTTATCCTTCAGTTAATATTTAACTACATATTTTCTTCCCAACGATTCCGTTTCTTTCAAAAATTATAATTATTTTTCTAAATGTTTCTAATGAGCACGGATGTCCATTTAATTCAGATTAGAATCTCTGAGTGACAGATTTTATATTTGGCCAGAGAACTTTATAATAAAAAATAGAAAAAATACACATTTTATATGGGATAGGGGGATTTTATTGACACTGAATTTAATATAAAATAATAAGAAAATGGTAAGAAATAATATAGAATTTCGTGAGGCGCCCTAATTACTATACAGGAGAAGATTTCTTTAGGAAATGAAAGTGTAAATTAGCAAAAGTGACGGGGATTGGTCTAAGGAAGTGGTTAGTATGATGGGAGTGATCGAGTGTGGCATTGAATCCAACAGGCGAGACCGTTCATTTGTGATTGATTGAAATGGGAGGGAGCAGGGGGTCATCTCCAATAGCATAAATACACTGTACAAACTGAACTGTGATGCAATCAATCCAGGATACTATCAACTATTTATGAATCATATTATTTGACTACTCAAATTTTAAAATTTATAATTATTCTTTTTAAATATTTTTTTTAAAATTTAAATTTAAGACGTAAAGAGATCAGATTTTATTATCTATTTTTTAGTTTTGTTTTTTTCAGCTCCGAATTAATGGCGCATTTCCCCCAATTATGCAGTAGAGTACGTGAGTTAGATGAAATGAATGCTTCATCAAGATGAAATAATGATATTTGTCTGGCAACAATACTAAATCCTTGCTGATCACAAGTTGCTATAGGTTGCTTAACCTTTTATCCAAGAATTGATGATGATACCCAGCGGAGAAATCACGTCAGTGTCCCAACGTCCGATCAAATGGTTGAATTCATGCAATACCGATGACGTTGTTTCGAGCCTTCTGCATGCTCAACACCACAAATCACAACTTCCCCCACCCCAACACAAGCATGACCAAAATTAAGGCCTCAAGCGAGTGGCTCAGAAAAGTGGAGCTAACAGCCTTAGCATGAGCTCCAACTTCAGATTCCCCAACACCCATCGTCACTGGATTCAACTGAAGAAGAGGTAAGCTATATAACTATTTAGAACGTGTTCAAACTCTGAGAAGTATCACTTTATTGTGATTCTAATCGCGGCGCTTGATGAGGCATCATAACTCTTGGATACCTAGGTTTACGCCTAAGGATAATAAACGGTTCGCCTTACTCGACATTAGTATCGCTTAGGAGGAAGGGAGATTTCGCCCTACCCTTAAATAGTGGATAAACCCAACCCCTATCTAAATATTTTTGTAAAAAAAAAAATCCCCGGCAGCTTTTCCTCCAATTCTTCAAGTATTTTCAATGTACCAAAAATAAGATAATTTTTAATCTAATATTATTAATCATGCTTATTTTGTTATTTCTTAATAAAAAATACAAACATTATTTTCATTTACTGCTTAATTTTTTACACAATGAGATGCGTGGCAAACATAATCAAAGAGATTTTATCCGTGTATTAAGGTGAATTATAGTGTTGGGGTGCCTATAGAAGGGGAGCAGTGAGTAATAACACGGCTAGAGAACAAAACGTCAACACAGTCCCCTGGCAACTAGCTTTACCACCAACAAGGTTGGAAATGTGAGCTTTAGTGTGGGTTTAGATAATATTTTAAAAAACGAGCGTATAGACAGTTTATGAAAAAAGACTTTTAGAGAAGAGATTATGAAAAAAAAATGGTTTTGGATAAATGAATATTTTGATAGTTGTTATAGAAAGATATTTTGTAATTAAAAAATTACTAAAAAGGTATATATGAGAGATGAGAGAGGGTAAAAAGATAGAGGAGAGAGGGTGTAAGAAAAAGTAAAGGTAAAATAGTAATTACGTAGTTGAAAAGTGTTTTACTGTTTCAAAAGTTACTCTGACTAGCTTATCTGAAACTATAGTTTAGTCTAGAAGCCCGTTTAAACAAATATGGCTGTTTGTTTTAAAATTTCTCCAAATCAAAGTTTGGGCCAGAAACTCTTTTAAAACCGCGATTTTTATGGTTTCCAAACAGGCCCTTATACATGTCGGATAACGTGGTTTAAACGTATTATCAAACACAATATCAGAAGCCCTAAAATGTAAAAAGGAGGCCATATATATGAATCCCAAAATAAATCAATATTTAATATCTAATTCACATATTATATGGGTTGCAACTTTGTATTGTGCAAAATGGGTCAACGCTACCCTTCACTGTTCTACAAAACTTTCAGTAATATATATAAAAATCTATCGAAGGAATATACAAGCAAGGCCCAACCATTAAGTTATTATCGATCCAATCTAGATACCTGCCTATTCTTAAAACCTAGTTTTCCTCCATTCTCTGCTTCCCTACGAGGGTTATAGTACATTATTTCCTGCAATTCTGCTCTCTAACTTATCTAGCAAGGACCTGTTTTATCCTGAGAACGGCCATACAATAATCCTCAAGTACAAGCCACTAACTTACTTAGACTATATTTATTGCTATTCCTCCTACATATCCCACCAAGAACGGAGTCATTTCAGGTAATAATATGGACATGCCTCGGAATCAATAGGCCTTTTGACCCCAGCCACGGATTGCTTTGACTCGCAGTCCATGTTGTTGGAGCCTGTAACGCTGCTGCCCTTTTGATCAGAGCCGGCATCAGTTTCGTCATCTGCAGACACAATGGCCAATAGTACTGAGACAGCATCCACTTAACAAGGCGAACTTCTGTGGTGGTAAATAAAGATGCTTCAACTTGTTAATGAAGCCAAGTGATATGGGGCAAATAATAAAGGAAAGATAGTAGTGCCTGATTGTGTGTATAGAGATATCTGAGAAAGGCGTCTGACAGTGTCCTTCAGTGCCTGGAGTTCAGCTTGCTTCTCATGGAGTTTGGACTGAGCTGAATGCAGTTCAGATTCCAGCTCTGCAATCTGGTCTTCCTGCCGTTCTATCAGCAAATGATTTAGTCTCTGACTCAACTCAGATGCCAATACTCCCTGGAACTCATTTCCATCATACCCATCATCTCCAACTTGAAGCTGCAATGGAATTTCTTTGTTAAACCCACATTGAACCAAGGAAGATGAAAGAGCAAAAACTAAGCAGCAGATGTGCCCAATATAATGAGAGGATCAAACTTTTTGGATCCTGGCACAAACTACCCACGACAGAAAAGCCAAAATAATTAAAATATATCTATATGTGTTATATATATATATATATATATATATACCGTAGGATTTTGGGAACATAATTATCTCATTTAAAGCTTTGAGAAATGAATACTGCAGGGAAATAGATATTCATTTGAGACTAACACAAAGATATCCAAGAAATTCACCTCGTGCAATTTGGGTCTCATTTCTTCAAGGGAAGGACTGTCATGAGTACACCCAGGAAGCTTTTGAAGTTCAAGCTCAAGTTCTGCTTCCAGTTGTTCCATTTCCGGAACTGGTTGACCTGACTCCTCAGTAAGAGCACTGCTTCCACATTCACCATCATCGCTTGCTGCAGGAAGACTCGAAATTCTGGCATCAGCGTCCCTGACCTCACTGCTTGTCTTCCTTAGGATCACTTCATTTCGATCACTTAATTTGGGCGAGTCACTATGGTCAAAAGAATCTGAAATTTTCCTCGTACGTGAGGATCTTCTTCTGTGGAGCTCAGATTTTAGTTCCTCAACAACTTTAGCTGTCTCATCCATAGTATTGTTCAGCTTGATGATCTCAGATTTTCCAGCTGACATCATATACATGATTCCAAAACCAAGTCCCCAACCAAATAAGGAGCCATCTGAAGGAGAATAACATATTAACATGACATCAAATTCATTATGTTTTGCAAAAGGAAAATCCAAATATAAATTAAGAGAATTAGAGCCTGATCTTATGGATAAAAAGGGACAAGTGATATCTAAAAGAACAATGTCACATGTCTCGGTAATCCCATGTAACCTAAAAGCACCAAATTATTAATAAAAAAAATAACGAGCAACAAGCTGCAAGCATGATTTATAATACAGCTGCCGACAAACTCAACCATTTGAAAATTCTAAAATTAAATATAGCCTCAAGGAATTCACGAAATGGTCTACGGCTTTTAACCATCAATCACGTACGAAACCTCTGGTTTCAACAGAGAAAAGAATTGAAACAGCAAGATTCACAGTAGACACGAAATTCAAATTTTAAATGGAAGCGCAAAAATATTGAGGGCGAAAAATTCCTAGCAAATTATTGCGGTATGATAGAATAATGACAGCATTTTTGCCGAGAGGCGAAAAAATCATCGACGAGGAAAAGAATAATCATACCTTTGGAAGAACAAAATCCAGTTTTGCCAGCTAGATTCTTGATGGTCTTCCTCCTCTTCAAGCAAAAAGATAATCGTTTTCCATTCTTACTCTGCTCCGATCGCTCCTGTACATCAGATGTCTGCTCAATCTTCGCAATTGTGACTCCGTCCTTGGACCGTCGGCGCCTGAACAAGGGTTTCTTTCGAGAACCACTAGCCCGAGATCGAGGCCCATCTTTCCTCAGAGATTCCGAACTAGAAAACCTGAAGATCCCGTCTTGTGCGTCAGAGCTGGTTTCGAATCCAGATCCCGAAAGACCACTAGTAGCTACGTGAGGCTGAGAAATTGAGTTCTCAAATGTTATCTCAGGGTCGTCGTGGTTATGATGGCATTGCTTGGTTCGAGTGAGAAAGTGGTTAGCGACGAAACCAGTGGATCCGGCTACAGCAGCAGCTAAGAGAGCCTGCCACATAGTGATAATGAAGAAAAGGGATGTGGTGAACGGCGAGACAGACCCCAAAACTAGCAGAGGGCGGTAGGAATGGGATCAGCGGAAAAAAGTGGCAAGCAATGAAGTAGAGTGTGGCAGTGCCATTGATTGAAGGGAAGAGAGCCGTGAAATGGGGTGTGATTCGATGTTGGCTGCTTCGCTGTCACGTGCTTCCCGCTTCTTCCCATTTTTTGATCATTTCGATTTTGGACTTCCACTACCTCCGCTTGTGAGTCCAACACAGTCACTGATGAACGTTCCCTGATTCCTCCACCCTCCACTCCTGCCTAATCGTCAACTTAACATAGATGGATTCCATTGTCCAAAAGTGAGAATCTTGTTTTTTTTTTTGTTTGCCAAACGTGAGAATCTTTTCAAAATGTGGTACTGTTTACAACTTACAAATTTTCCTACTCACTTCTCAAATTTTATTCTAGTCGTACAAAATAAAAGTAGAAACAACACGTAACATACTACATTTTTATTAGATTTTTTTAGCACATTAAAAATATTATTTATTAATAATTTAAAAATATTAAATAAATTAAAATCATTATAATTTGATATTTTTATTAATTTTAATAAAAATAAAGATATCTAAATTATCCTACTATTATTTTTATTAAAATTCACGATTTAATTGATGTTATTAATTAGGATATATTGAGATTTATATTCAGATTTAGATATAAATTTAAATTTTGAAGATGTGATTTAAATTTTAAATTATTATATCTTATGGGATTCTAATAAATAATAGAGATAATAAAATAATAAGATTATATTAGATAAAAAAAAAGAGTTAAACCTAGATTCCTTTCTCACCTCTTTTTATAGAGTCGTCACCTATTATCTCCTTCCTTCATATCACCCTTTCTCTCCTTCTGATCTCACTCTTATGGTAAAGGTACATTTTCTCATTTTTTCTCCTTCTCTATTGATCTCTCTTTTTCGATTAGTATTTTACTATTGTATAATGTTTCTTTCACTGGCCAAGTCTTTTCACGCTACTGCCCCTCTCTTTTGTCAAGTCACATTATTGCTCTCTTCTTTGTCAAATCCTTATCCTATTACATGCCTTATCCTTGTCATTTATCAACTAGTAATATAAGTTATATATATAATATATATGACTATAAGTTAGGTTTCCACGTTCCCCCTAAAGACACAATAAAAAATATATACTTTTCCCAAACATCATTTTTCTATCTGTTTTTCCTGTAGACTTCGATCTTCAATATATATATATGGATATATGTTTCATCAATTATCCTTGTCTTGTCATCACAGAACCATGCACGTATATCCATATATATAGATGGATTTAGTTGCCTATACCACTTTTGGAAATCACTACCTGATAAGTGAAACAAAATAAAAATAATAAGCAATGAACATTTTACAAATTAGAAATAGTTAATAAATAAAAAGAAGCAACCTTCCGCCATATGCATGTGTATATTTAGGGACTCCCGAAAAGAATTTAAGGTTTTAACCTAATTTATTATTATTATATTAGACTAAGTAAATGTGTAAATGTACAATGGTCACGTATATATAAATAAGTAAATAAAAGGGAGTCCAGCGAGTTTGGCAAAGAAACATATATATATATATATATATATATATATATATCTTATAAATAAAATAAGTTATGTTCTTAGATTATATAGGATTAAAATAGGAAATAGTTTTATATGTGTAACAATTTATGTATATACATATATTTAAATAAAAATACATTAGTTAAAAGATATGAGATCTAAGATTCTAGAGTAGTTTTAAAATAATTTTTTTTGTAGTATTAAGTACTATAGTGATAATTCTTGTGTGGTAATTTTGTAGACTATCCTTGGAGTTCTGGAGTAACTCCTACAAAAGCACCAGATAGTTGTGATTGATATTATTATACACTGAGCCACCCGATTCGTGTAATTATTCCTTATTTTGGCTAGAGGTAACCACTTTCTACTCATTGTGTGTGCTAATGTGATGTTTGTGAGTGATTTGATATATATAAATTTACTGGTATTTACGTGATTATATTGAGGAATTATTATTGATGAGTTTATTAAAAAAATGGTCTTGTGGGACTTGAAGTTTAATTTAGAAAGTTGAATTGAGAAAATATTTATTGTGATACTTATTGATATTATTGATTATAAAGTTTGAGATTATTGATTAATATTATTATCTTGAGAATTATGCATTGGGGATTGGTGATGAGGGAGTTATATTTTTACCACGTGGTATAACCTCCATTGAAGCTAGATGGTTGGCTTTTGTCCCACCTGTTTACCGAGGGACTTGCCCCACCTGTTTACCGAAGGACCGCGACACCCCCACCTATTTACCGAAGGGAAATGAACCCATGGTCCGGTCACGTGCTCTATAGATTTTGGCCGATCTATAACACTTGACCGGTTAGCTTTTTGGGTGGCCAGTCATATGGTAATTATCACTAGCCCATGGATTCGGTAGGCGGGAATAAGGCGGTTCGGTTGGATTGAGGGGAGAAACTTAGGTGGGTTATCCATTGGATTATAATATGATGATATGTATTTTCTATATACTGTACTTTATAACTGTCTCACTTGACACCTCACGAGCACATATTAGTATGCATGATGAGTAGGATTGATGGTTACTGAGACTTTTGTCTCACCCTATTTTTATTAACATTTTTCAGGAGTTAGTTCATTTGCTGGTTCGAACGGGAAGGCGCCGGAGGCATAGTTGTGCTAGTTGAACTGTATAACACCCTCCTTTCTATTTATGTGTTGAGTAGATGTATATTGCCATTATAGGGCCTACTTTTATTTATACTTTTATCTATACTCTGATGATTTATTATTTCTATGATCATACTAAATAATGGGTGCTGGCAGCAAGCCTGAGCCTTTTAGGATTATGCATGTGACTTAATGGACCTACAAGGATTACTTACTATATTATGAGTATTATTTGAAAATTTTGCTAGTGTTATGAGTATTGGTGTTGTTCACCTGAGTACGTTACTGGGGGATATTCGAATTGATGACTTTAATGATGTTAAATGGGGGATTGAATCTTTTAACCATGTTAGTGGGGTTGAGTTCTTTCTAACATGGTTTTGCGGGCGAAAATTATGTAAAGTTTTTATATCCATGATAGTTTCATTTTATAAGTTTCACTCTTTTCTATCATGGATATCCTTTTCAGCATAAGTTAAACTCTTTTAACCATGATAGTGTTTGAGGGTGATTTTGTCTTTTTCTATCATGTTTAACCTTCTAGAAGTAAAGTTTTCTTTCGTTTAGTCTTATCTTTTTTTCTTACCATGTTAGATATCGATCAAGAAAAAATTCTTTTATAACCATGGTAGGGTTATTTTTAAGATTTAGTAAACTCTTTTCTACCATGGTTAACCCTTTTGAAATAAATTAAATCTATTTATAACATATTTATATTTATATTTGAGAAGGATTTTACAACTTGGTATCAGTTTCAAGGTCGTTTCCTGCGTATGACATTGCATATCATACTAATTAGTGGCAATATACATTATTCACACATACCTTCCCTGTTTTTCTATATTATTTTGTTTACTTCTTTTGTGGGTTGCATCCTTAGGTGGGGAGGATGGTACAAACTCGATCGAGCGCACCTGGTGGCAGTAGACCTCAACAGGATAGGCCTCAACTAGATTATGGGCCTCAGCGTGATAGACCTCAACCAGATTATGATGCAATAATAGAACATATGAAGGATGTAGTGTTAGGTGTGATCGATGAAAGGTTAAAGAAGTTCGAAGAAAAGGTGCTGGAGAACCAAGAATCAGGCAATAAGGGATCAAGCAACCCTAATAAGATGGAGAATTATTCTGCAAGTGAGGGCCATGATGAAGAGCAGGTCCACGTTAGCGTTGAGGGGGAAACAACAGGAGGAGTCTTTCATCCCCACTTTTGAATGACATCACTAAAGTCTGGAAAGAAGTGCACAAACATATCCCTCCAAAGTTTAAGGGAGGACTTGATGCTTCAGAGGTTTTTTTTCCTCCAAGCAAGATTAGGTTTTCATTGATAGAAACAATGATCGAATTACTGTAAATACTAAGCAATTATACTTGTATTTTATTAGTACGGAACATCTTTGTCCAGAAATTTGGCTTGCACACTCGAGGAACATCTTCATTGACGTTTTTACAAATTTCATGTCCCTGCTTGAGAGCGTAGGGTCACCCGTAGGAGAATACTCAGTATTGCAACTAGCAGCACGCATTTAAATTTACATATCGTACAAGCACCAAGATGCCTTGCTGAATGAGACCCCTAATGAACTAAAAGTTGGGACATTACTGTTTGTATCCACCTTCGGCAAAAGACTGGTTTTGATAGCAATAGGGCAATACCAACGGCAAAACCACTAAAAACAGCACATCACAAACATCAGTAACCGCAAAACGAATGATAGATGATGCTATAAGCAATGGACCCTAAGAAAACTAGATTGTCCAGATGAACATTTCACTGAGGCAATATTATTATAAGTGAAGTTACAACTTCCCCTTATCACTCTAGGGAAATTTTCTTCCTAATCTTGTTTATAACTTTGCTTAAACCACCCAACTAATGAACAAGATAAAATATTCCCAGTGTCTATGAAAGTATAGTGTATGCTCTGAGGCTCTCTGCACTAATATGAATAAGATGCCCATTGATTTCCCTCAAGTCTATGGCTTCAACTGATATGCACCAAAGAAATGATAATTATTAAAGAATGCCCCCAACAATAGCGAAAACTTATCCTGGTAGATAAATTTGGAGCTGTGACAGCAGTCTACCTGGCAAAAGGAACAAGTGGAAATGCAATTATTACAACAGGGAGTAACACAATATGCAAACCTAAAAATAGAGAGAAAACCATTCCATACACCACATGCTTTTGAATATTTCTTCCCTTTCTTTACAATAGATAGAAACTTAATTAACAAAAATACAGAGGGGAAAGAAGCCATTTACAGGGCTAGTGATGATGTTATTAACGCTACTCAAGGAAATAATAAACCAAGAGACCATTGTCCTAAGCATCAAAGCTCATATATACTTTCCTTCCTTGAACTATTGATATTATTAATTAATTACTACATCCATACCCACGCTGGGAAGTAAGATGGCTAAGGCAGGATGAAGTTAGCATTTACATAGAGATTTGATGTATCATATAGCAGTCTTACTGCTAAATTGGAGAGCTATAAATGGGATGGGAGAGTTCATAACAAAGTGCAAGACATCCATTGGCAAAGAACAAGATAGTCATTAATGGATTTGAATGGTCATCTGAGCTAATCTGCAAAACACGTGGAATTTTAATGTTGTTTCCTTCTAAACTTCCTTGCAACTGTCAAATTAAGAAAAAGATTCTAGATTCCTTTCATGCAGGACCAGACCATGGAAATTCTATGAACAAGAAGTGTTTCCAGTGTTGTGTGCTACTGTGCTTGTTTATAGTTTCCTTCACTTCATGAAACACCATTCTACCAATTACCATTCACAATTGAACCACTTTGTTCCACTTTGTATAACAAATATCCACAATTCCACAAACAAATTTGCAGGGCTCAATTGCATGACATACTTCACTGTCATCCAAGGAGTTTCCCAATAATTGAACGAACAACAAATTACATATGCCAAACCATCACAGGGCACAGCATAAATAATTTACCCACATCCTAACTCTACACAAGCCTCTATAAAGTTCTTTTTCCTCAATTAGAACCCCTACATGGACTCAAAAGACCTTACGCAGACTGCTATTTTCAGAGAGTTGTGTGTACAAAAAAATGACATATTTTTACCCAGTATCAAACAGTTTACTTCCCATAATTAAAGTTAGTGAAGTGAAGATAATAGTATAATTGGAGAAATAGTAACTAATGTTATTTTAAACTTTTAAAATTGACAGGTGAATAGAGACAAATTTTTTCTTCAAAAATGACAAACAAAAAACCGGGAGGTAGTATAATATATTTTAAAACTAAAACCATGCCTTTTGTCTGGAACCAAGTGACAAATTGAATGGAAAAGTAGACTTGAGGTCAAAACCTTGCAAATAAACTACAAACTTTTGCATGCTACTGATACTAGTTTCTTTCCACTTAACAGAAATAACTATATCTGTGAGACGAGAGTTTTTACCATGTTACAGTTGACAGAGACTCAGCAAAAGCTGTAAATATAATCACTAGAGAATGCCACAAGCCATCATATCAAGGGTTTTGTCGACAATATTGAGCAAATGTTAGTTAGGATTGAATAATTACTTCGTTATCACATTTATTATGTAATGAATTGAATTTTATTCACCCCACATAGGATGTAGGGGGTTAGTGGATATTGATGACAGAAAGTCTAATTGCCCTTTCATTCCATAATCTCCTGAATCCAAACATTTAATTAATAACAAACAACTCTCAAGATCAAGAGGCATGGTATCTGAGAAAATAAAGCACAAAAGATGAATATAAACTACTTACTCAGTACAATTTTACAAGCTAATAGCATAATCCCTAACACAAACTACTCATCTCATCTACAGGGGAACATCTGCCAAATTTCTTGATCAAGATAGCACCAACAACTCACGAGTCCATCAATTAGAGGGGATTAAAAGCCTCTTCAAAACATTATAGACATGCAGAAACATCCTATATTCGAAATTCATAGCAAAGCAAAGACACGGAAACCTGGGCTTCGATTTTTTTCTTTTAACTGAATGAAAGGACACAAGCTTGTATACCACGTACCTATTTATCTTCCAAGAGTCAGTCAGATTTAGAGTTGGACACCATATTTTCTCTTGCAGCCCTGGCATTCTCATACTCAAACTTCAACACATTATGGATATGGGAAGTATCCTTAATATAGAACTGCCTTCCAAATGCACTCTCTTCGATAGCAGGGAAGTACTGAAATAGAATAGAATTGACGATCCAAAACCATGACGCCCCGAGAAAAATTCCCAAGGTAGCTCCAGCAAAGACCTGAGCCACAGTGTGGTAACCCAGATAAACCCGAGAGTACATGGTTAGGAGTGCCAGGGACCATGTTATAAAATTCAGGATCACGTTGTTCTTCGAATCCCAAAAACCGATCCCTTTACTAGTCAAGAGAGTGAAGTAGACGGCAAAGAAGAACATGTACTGAGAATGACTTGAGGGCCATCCGTGTGAATCGCACATCTCCAGCAAAGCACATGTCTCGGGACGTGCTTGTTGAACCGATGTCTTGACGAACTCGTTGATGAATTGGGAAATGAGAAGGCCCAGAGCGAAGAACATTCCCTGGAGCTCGCGACGAAAGATGAAATGAGAAACGAAGCCACCGAGGCTGATGAAGACGGGGACTAGCGACACCCAGGCCAGCAAGTGGCCCAGCTGGTCACCCTTTTGGTACCGAACATGGGTCAGAGTCACGGCCTTGAGCGGGGGCGTTGCCATGGTAAAGAAGCGAAAACGTTACGGAAGTCTGATACTGAAGCTTGGATTTGCGTCGAAATGGAACTGATCAGATCTGAGACATCGGAGGTTTTGATAATTGAAGAGAGGGGTGGGACCAATTCAGAGTCAAACTAAGGGGACAAAGCACGAGTATATGTTGGCAGAAAAATGCATCGTGTACAAATTGTGAATATTCGCGAAGGGTGAAGCTCACCTAGTCGGCGTTTGCTTTCAGAGAAACCGTGAGAGAAGGGGGTGGAAATCCGAGACCTGGATTAAAAACAGAAAACATATCGTCGGACTCCCGGAAATAGCATCCTAGAAAATTCCAACCTTTTTAGTTTTTAACTGGAATGGAAAATAAAATAAAATTTTGGTGTTACCTCTCCCAACAATTTTTTTTGTTAGTATAAAATTTAAAAAAAAAAAATTAGACTCACTTATAATTTAAAAGTAGGGGAAGTGAGGTTTAGGATCAATTACCCTTCCCAACATACATAAGTGGGAACTTACACGATACAGTCTCCATTGGTTAGCCTGTTTTAGCCCAATTCAGTGATTGAACGAAAAAAAACAAAAAATAATAAAAGAAGAAAAGCCTATATGGTTGCTATGTTGTGGAGTTTGCGGGCCTTTTGTGTTTTTACCAAAACCCACCAAGAAGATTGGCATTCTATCAAAACCCACCAGGAATTATTACGTCTCAATCTCTTAATCTCACCCATCTTGTAAGCATTTTCTAAATATTAAGGTTATATTATAGTTTTAGTAAGAGATTTGTGCTAAATTTATCTAAACTTCTTGTAAAAAAAAAAATCTCACCCACTCCTAAGCAATGAACATAATGGCCCAAATTTTCATTGAATCATAATCTCCCAAAAAACAAATAACCCGATGCTTTTCCCCCAGAAAATTCATAGCTATTTTGACGATACAATTCCAGAGTTTACTTTAAAATTCCTTTTATTAGACTATATTGGTCAACACCAAATTTAAAAAAAAAAAACTTACCATAAATGTAAACGCTAACATTAGTTACATGGGAGTGGTACGTATCATTGATAGACAAGAACCATCCCAACTGCTATTTGGTATGGATAGCAACTCATGCTCTTCCAAAACCTTTTCTCATATTTTGTTTTCTCATATTCCTTTTACTTAAAGTGACACCCAAACGAAGCAATACCTCACCAGCGAAAAACCCCTCAATTAAATTTGTACACTTTCAGTTCGGCTGCACCAACCCCTGCCTCCCCTGTGCTAGCGTTTATTCTCAACGCATGCACAGCAAGCTGCTCTTAAAATCCTCTGCTTCATATCAAATATTCTTAACAAGTTCTTCCACCCTGAAGGATTGTGTATCAGGCGGTAAGTGAAGAACAAGAGTTTGCAGAAAATGGTTTCTGCAGAAAGATCAAAGAAGAAATCCCAGATATGGAAGAAAGCCATGATTCACTTTTCTCTGTGTTTCGCAATGGGTTTTTTCACTGGCTTCGCTCCCACAGGTAAATCTTCAACCTTCTCTTTTTCCCCAATCGCCACCTCCAATAGACAAGATTTTGCTTCACAGCCTCTGCAAGTGGGGAACCGGACAGTACATGGCAACACAAATTCGATTGCTCCGAGGTCGGAGGGCGAGCCAACGATGCCCAGATTCCTCAAACACAAAAAGAATCTCCGTGAGAAACCAGAGCCCGAGTTGAAACCTCATAGGCTGCTAATTATTGTCACTCCAACGAGCACTAAACTTAGGTTTCAAGGGGTGTATCTGAGAAAGTTGGCCAACACTATAAAGCTGGTTGCTCCTCCATTGGTGTGGATTGTGGTGGAACCACAAACGGAGTCCACAGAAGTGTCGGAGATGATGAGGAAGACAGGAATCATGTATCGACATTTGGTTTCTAAGGAAAACTTCACGGACTTGGAAGCAGAACTAAATCACCAGAGGAATCTCGCACTAAAGCACATTGAGCATCACAGGCTAAGTGGGATCGTGCACTTTGCTGGGCTTTCCAATGTTTATGATCTGGAATTCTTCCACCACCTTAGAGATATTAAGTATGATGACATTTTTTCCTCTTATTTTTCTGCTTTAAAGCTTGTGATATGGTGAGAAGGAATTGTTATTTGATTTGTGTGTGTCGTTTTTGGGAACTGGTCAGGATGTTTGGGGCATGGCCGATGGCAATGGTAAAAGCGAATAGGAAGAAAGTGAAGATGGAAGGACCAGTGTGCGATTCTTCGCAGGTTATAGGTTGGCATCTGAGGAATAAGAACAATGAAACAGATATGTTGAGTTCTCAAATTCGTATTTCGAGTTTGGCATTCAATAGTTCCATCCTCTGGGATCCTGAGAGATGGGGTCGCGCTTCACCTGTTCAAGACCCCTCTCAGGTACATGTTATAATTTTTGGGTACCCATTTACTTTTAGAAAAATTATTCTTTTACTTATTTCACTACTTAAGCTTCCACTTGGTGCCGCTAAGTTAAAATTATAGAATATGAGTTATATCAATTTAAAATTATAACTAAATTACAATTAAATCAAAAACTATAAAAAAAATAATGAGTTACACTTAATTACAGTTTAAAAATTAAACTATGATCAAAGTTAAAATTATATGTAATTTTTCTTTTATTATTTTTTAACAAGGGACGTGAAATGAATATAATATTGTATTCCCGGAGCCAAACCATCATCTGCTAGTCATAGGGCCTGTTTGGTTTTGTTTCAAATTATAGTTTCAAAAGGGCTTATAGCTCAAACTTTAATTTGGGAAAATTTTAAAATAAATAGCCATATTTGTCCATAAGTGCTTTTGGATAAAACCATAATTTTGAATAAGCTATTGAAACCAACTTTTGGAACAGTAAAAGAGCTTATAGATTATTTAATTACTATCTTATTTTTACTTTTTCTTACACTCTCTCCTACTTTTTCTTACACCCTCTCTCTTCTCTTTTCTCTACCTCCTCCTCTCTCTTACTTTTAATCAAATCATACCATTTTTGATAATTTACCTATATAAAAAGTCATTCTAAAAATAACTATCCAAACACTTATTTATTCATAACCACTTTTTTTTCATAAACTCTTATCTAAAAACTCTTTTCTATAAACTGTTCATAAACCCTTTTTTTTCATAAGCCCTTCTTTAAAATTCTATCCAAACATTCCCCCTAAAACTATAATTATGAGAAAAGGGATATCTATTGTTTGTTAAAGATAATCATTTGATTACTGCTTCAGTTTTGAGTGATTACTTATGTCTAGGTAAGATTTAGCTATTCTCCAACAACTTTATAAAAGGGGGCCTTAAAAGAGGAACGCGTGAGATATCAGATTCATAATGACAGCATAATTGATTTGTTGAACTAATCAGAACAGTGACAATGGAATTTTGCACTTAAGACATGATTTCAATGATAGTGCGGATTCCTTCTACTCCAAGATATCACGCACTCTTTTACTGTTTTTAATTGTTTTGGAACCTTCATTTTCTTATTATTCGGTTTCTTTTCTGATTTTCTCAGAATTCATTAAAGTTGGTGAAGCAAGTGATTCTGGAAGACGAGTCAAAGTTGAAGGGAATTCCGCCAGATGATTGCTCCAGAATCTTGCTCTGGCGTTTTAATTTTCATGCTCAACCCACTCTCAAACGTCATGTTTTGAGAACTTTATCATAAGGTAGGGGAGGGGCCAATCATATTATCATATTATCATATTATCCTAGTAAATATAGAGAGAGAGGCAGATACATAATTGGGCCAGTCCAAAAATTTACTTCTCTATTATGAGCAATTTATTAGATTTTTTTCACTTTTAAACTTTATTGATAATGGAAGCGAGTACGAGGCCCAATTAGATTAGCCCAATGTATCATTGACGAGCAAAAGCCCATTAGAGGCCCAATCGACGATGGACAAATTTTGTGACGAGAGACGACATCCACATTCAGGATTTGAGAGTTTTAGAAGACATTTTAATTCTTAGATATTTAAGTTTATATCTAAGAATAATTGATAGTTCGTCTTACTCGACATTAGTATCACCTAAAAAGAATGAAGACTTCGTCTTACCTTTAAATTATGAGTGAGTCTAACCCTTTTTAAAAAAATTTATAACTAAAAAAAAAAAGAATTGGGAGCACCTTATTAACGAGCATGCACTACGTATTCGTGTCGTGCTTTGAATTGCACGAGACATTATTCTTAAATTACAAAACGAGTAGAAATATACATTTTTTGGATTGGGGTGAAACTTTTTGTTAATACTTTATTGGGTATCTTTCTTTTAAAAATAACATAAATAAATTGCTATGCCCTCTTTTTGTTGTTGTGTGCCTTGTAAATGATAACCGAGCAGTTTAATCCCTAATGTCCCCTCCTGATGTGTTATTGGATGGACAAGTCAATCTCATCCAATTATGAGTAATCACTTTTCATAATTAGTAATCTTGCTATAACAACCCACATTATTGTTATTGTCATTGTTAATATTAATATTAATCATTGGGGCAATTAAGTTCCACCAATACTCTCTCTTTTTTATACAAGAGAAGGCTATAGTCTAAAATTAAAATTAATTAATAGTAGGGAGGAATTTAATTTAAGACATCTTGGATTCACTAAATCTCGCAATGACACATGTCATATGTGACAGGGTTAAATAAGTCCTCCTTTGTAAGAAGATCCACAACCTGATTAGTATCTCTCGGTATAAATTATAATTTTAAATATCATTGTTTGCGTATAACATTGTATAACATCATCAATCTATTCAACTGATAAGTTATTATCTTGTCTTGTATTTTTCTTTCCCAATATATCAATGAGATACTTTGTATATGATTCAAGTATTACCTTTTGATATCCTCTGTCTCATGCACCCTGGAACCCTTTAAACACTGCACATTCCATTATCTCAACTGCATCACAAATTTAAATAAAATATATAAACCCAAATATCCATCTACCATTATGTTCTTAAGAGACCCAGATACTACTGTGTGTTGTGAGTGTGTTGCTGTTCGTGGACAAAAAGACACAGTAGCCCTCAAAATTCAAAAATGGAATATAGCGGACAGTTTCTTCAAACAAGGAGAGAGAGAATAAGCTGCGCATGTGATACACACCCGCCCGCATTCTAATATATATTTCATTTCATGTTTTGAATATTGACATATTGAGTTGGAATTTTTGAACCAAAATGTAAGCCAAAAGCATACCTCATCATTTAACTCTATACAAAATTTTATTTTAACCTCGTATATTTTTAGTCGTACAATTCTAATAAACATTAACAAAAAGTGTTGATAATAAAATTGTAATTATTGACAAAACATTCACATAATATATTGAGTTTAATTTTTTATTTAAAAGTAATGTTATTAGACTTAAAATTTTGAAAAAATACATTATAAAATTAACAAATCAAGGTCAAACCTTACATAATTTCATTAAATTACGAATGCGAGTACTAAATTTTATTAATTTTCTTTTAAAAAGCAGGGAGTTCGATTTACAATGAAATTAATTCAAATAAAGAGAAGGAGGGCCCACGTCAACGTTAGAGTTCATGCGAGTATTTGTGAAGAGTTTTTTTTTTTTTACAATTTTTGCGAAGAGTTTTGATGGCTATCACGTGGGTTTGCAAGTATTACAAGGCTGGGGACCGTAAAAAATATGGGTCGTTGCAGCTATTTTTTTTTTTGTTTTTTTTAGTGAAGAGGATTTATTGAAAGTTCAAAAAATTAACTACATACCAACGGGGGTTGGTCCGAGTGGTAAGCGACTCGGTATCGCTTAAGCGAGGTCTCGAGTTCGAGCCTTGGCGAATGCAGAAAATTTCCGTTGGGAGACTCACCCACCACAGCCAGGTGCGCGACGCGGATCGGATCCGGATGTAGTCGGGGCAAAGCTCCGGTGAACCGGGTGGGCAACCAAAAAAAAAAAAATTAACTTCATGATCTTTGGGAACAAAGTTAAAACAAAAGACAAATAACTACAATTAAAGATTAAAACTCTGCAAATGGCTTCTTGCTTTGAGTGTGTGATCTTTCAGAGCAATAGCTTCAGTCACCATCTGGTATATCTCCTAAGTATCATTACTGAATATTCTAGCATTCCAGAGCTTCCAACAAACAATTCCAAACATGGTGCACCAATCAATATTTTGCTTTGTAGTACTAAGATTGTATTGGAACCATTCTGTGAAAGGGATATGAAAGAACAAATTATGCATTTCTACAAAAATTAACAACTCCCAACAAAGATGAGCATTGGTGCACTGCCTTAGGACATGATTTAAGTCTTCAGTAATGAAACCACACAAAGAACAGGATGCATGGGAAGACATATGCCTTCTAGATATTTTCTCATTCGTAAGAAGTCTATTGTTCAAAGCCAACTAGAGAAAGGTTCGAATTCTTTGAGCTCCTGGCCATTTCTATGCTAAATCCCAAAGAGGACTTATTTCATTCCATTTATTTTTCATAATGAGTCCATAAACGGAGCTAATCATGAATGTTCCTGAGGCCGTTAGGTTCCAATTACAATAATCCGGTATAGCTTGCTGGGTAAGGGGATTAATCATAGATATCTGTCGTTAGGGTCGTTGCAGCTTTTAAATCATATCTACTGTTACTTCAAATTGAGGTGGATAGCCAACTAGAATTAACATATATATAGATAGATCATAATTTTATCTTCCATAAAAATATAAAAATATGAGTTTAATTTTTATTATATTATAAAAATTATTTTAATAAATAATTTTGTAAATTTTTTATAAACGTTTTTAAATTACTATATCATGATTTTAGTAAAAATTTGAATATAAAAAAATAATTGAGGTGGGTCTTATATTTTATTGATAGATGCATGTTTTTCTATAAAAATTACTATAGCTTATCCATCAATTATTCTATTATAGTACAGTCACTCCCATTTTTAATATAAAAATTAATTATTTTTTAAATAAATTAAACAAAATTAATTAATTAATCAATTATACCTCAATTTATATTTTATATTTTTAATATATTTAAATTAATTTGCTATATATTGTATTTATTATAATTTATTTATTTAATTTTATTATTTTATTTAAAAAAATCAACTAAATTATCGGATGACTATTTTATGGTTATGTCTATGCTCGCCCTTATTTCGTTTCCACGCATTAGGACTTGTGAATAGAGTCATGGAGCCATATTGTCACTAATTATATTTTTAAGATAAAAATTAGTTAATTTATTTAGATAAATTAAATAAACTAAATAAATCAGTTAATCATGACTAGAGCTGGTAAAACGGGCTCAGCCTTACCCTAAGGGGGGGCGGGTTCGGGCTGGCAAAATGCCAGCCCGTTTTTGGGCGGGCTGCACAGCCCGCCCCCCCTCAGCCCGTCAATTTGGCGGGCTGGCCCGCCAGCCCGCCACTTTTTTTTTTAATTTAATATTATTATTTAATATTTATTTTACTTAAATGTTATTTTGAATACTCCTATTATCGAATACTAGTAAAGATAATTACTTATTTGTTAATATATGTTTACATATTATAATTGATTAATATTATGTTAATATTTATTTAGATTTATAATTATAAAATTTGAGATCTTTTTATAAAAAATAAAAATTTTTAAGAGTATAACGTGAGTAATTTTTTTATTATACTAATATAACATTAGAAATTTTTTATTAGTATTTTAAAAATGTTAAAAATATTTTTTTTTAAAATTAAAAAAAAAAAAGTGGCGGGCTGGCGGGCCAGCCCGCCACTAAGGGGGGGAGGGCTCGGGCTGGCGTTTTGCCAGCCCGTTTTGGGGCGGGCTGTGTTTGTTGGCGGGCTGTGTTTGTTGGCGGGCTGGGAGCGGGCTGGCCAGCCCGCATTCCCAGCTCTAATCATGACAAAGTCTAAATCTTCAAAATATATTAATATTATATACTTTTTAATCTATCTAAATTAGTCAACTTATTTTTATATTAATTTTAATTAACTATTTTTTTTATTTTTTAAAAAAATCATATAACTCTTATATATATTTTTTGGCTTAAAATAATAGATATGTCGATGTATACGCTTGTCAGGATTCACAATGTAACGTCCTACTTAAGATATCTCCATTTTTATTTTTATTTTGTATAATGCAACTTTTCCCAGCCACGTGTGTTTTCTCGCATTTTGTCCATTGGCAAACCCTCTTCCCATGTTCACTGGTTAATATTCCATATTTCAAACTTGTGCACGTTATTCGTTTTGCATAATTAAATCATAGAGTGCGTCTTGATAACAGATAATTCTCATTCAAAAAAAAAAACAGGAGGAAAACAAAAGGAAATGAATGATATACGAACTTTTAATTCTGTGTTATTTTCTCTCGACTACGTCTGATGGCCTTTTAATCTTAAAAAAAAATGTAGGTTTATTGAACATTTGGAAAACATTGCAAACAGAATTTCTCTAATTTATTTTTTAAATGCTCTATGTTAACTTTATTAGAGAGAAAAATGAGAAAAGAAATGAACAATCATATCATATTCAAGAGCAACATATCATGGAAATCCACTTGGGTTTACAAACTAATCTACCCTCACTTGAGGGAGATAAATCAACTCCACTTAGGGACTTTGAGGAGAGACCCAAGTTACCCTCTCCTTCACTATGGTGAAGATTACATAATCTCACACTCTTAACCAATAGACTAGGACCCTTTATATAGAATTAGGGTCATCTAGTAACTAAGTGATTAACACTAATCACCTAATTAATTCAACCTTCTAACACCCCCGCTCAAGTTGACACCCATTAACTCTAGGTGTTCAACTTGCCAACACAACATAAGGGAACAAGGTGAATTAAACCAAACTATTTTCATTTTACAAACTGAACATTGAACATTGCTCTGTTTCTCTTCTTCTTCTTCATCTTCTTCTTCGACTATGATCTTGTTGCAGTCCTCGAATGTCTACTTCTCTTCAAATACCTCTAGAAGCTTCCATGAGGACACTTTTCCAATCACCTATCCTTCGAAAATCAGTACATTTGTTGATATGCTTCTCCACGATTGCAGCTTATGCAACTCAGAAGGATCCGGCTGCAGCCCATGACCAAATAGGTGCTGGGTGAGGGAAATAAGATCAGTGTTTCCCATATTCATGCTACTCATGTTACTTTACTAAGGAGGACTATAAAATGCAAGGAGTCTCAAATTGGGAAGCAACCGATTGAAGTGCCATCAAATGTGACAATCACATTAGAAGGTCAGGATTTAAAAGTGAAGGGCCCGCTGGGAGAACTTGCATTGACATACCCACGAGAAGTAATACTTGAGAGGATGGAATCTGGAACTCTAAAGGTTAGAAAGGCAGTGGAAACTAGAAGGGCCAATCAAATGCATGGGCTTTTCAGAACTCTTACAGACAATCTAGTGGTTGGAGTATCTAAAGATTTTGAAAAGAAGCTTCAGCTGGTTGGTGTTGGTTATCGTGCCACAGTAGAAAGGAAAGATTTGATCTTGAATCTTGGATTTTCTCATCCAGTCAAGATGGCGAACCCCGATGGCCTCAAGCTGAAGGTGGAAGATAACACCAGAATTACAGTGAGCGGATATGACAAGTCTGAGATTGGCCAGTTTGCTGCTTCAATAAGGAGATGGAGACCCCCAGAACCATACAAAGGTAAGGGTATCAAATATGCTGATGAAGTTGTAAGAAGAAAGGAAGGAAAAGCAAGACGCTGGTGCGATCTTCCATAATTAGAATCCAATCTCACAGCCTCCTCACATTCCCTCACCGCCTCAGTCAACAGACCCAATGCCGTTAATGCAGCCGCACGGTTACTCCGGTAAGCGGTATTACCTGGTGACAGTCCAATTGCCCGATCGTAAAGATTCAATGCCTCTGTAAAGTTACCCCTCTTGTACTGCTCGTTCCCCGCTCTTTTTACCTCTTCTGGATACAAACCTGCCGCCGCTTTCTTGAACGGTTCTTCTGGATCCAAACCTGCAGCTCTTGCTGTATCCTTGATCTTCTTGATCCTTCTTGCCACTGTGATCTCAAAATCTGCCTTGCTGTATTCTTGATCTTCTTGATCCTTCTTGCCACTGTGATTATTACACTAATCTTCACCATCTTCAAACCCAAGAACCCTGAATTTCGGTACAAGTCAAAATTCCAGAGTCATGAGCCTCATCGATTTCATAGCTCAAAAAATGCTCTAGTGCATAAGAGTTACATGAGTGGACAAGAAACCCTGATAAAGAACCTATCTCGGGAGGATCCATTTCAAGACATTAATTATGTTGATGAAAGAGGAATTTGGTAGAGACCCATAACAGAGAGCTTCGTTCCTCTAGGTAAGTGACATGAAAGTTCAGAGAAAGTGCTAGACCAATTCTCACTTGCATTAGAACCTAATGGCATTCGTAGTCCAAATACAAACTGAGCCAATGAAGCAATAATATCTGATTTTCTCACGATCATGCTGATGGCGCTACCATTCTGCAGATTCAGTAGTGGCGGTCTAACGGAGGAAACGTCTGTAAGGCCCTTGTGCTGGTGGAAATGAAGAAGATGATCATCAAGCACCGATTCATCATCAAGAACCCGTTCATGAAGAACCTGCTGGTGGAAATTCTAAATTGGTTCCATCTTCACCACCACCACCTCCGGCCATTCTCCTTCTCTTTTTCACGATCAAGAAACGCGCAAGAAACTGGAATCAAGAAGGAAATTGCGGGCTTCCAGTGGTGAAACAAAAATGGGACTCAAGACTTCAACATTTCTTACCCAAGGATGACTGCTTTGATACCATGTTAACTTTATTAGAGAGAAAAATGAGAAAAAAAATGAACAATCATATCATATTCAAGAGCAACATATCATGGAAATCCACTTGGGTTTACAAACTAATCTACCCTCACTTGAGGGAGATAAATCAACTCCACTTAGGGACTTTGAGGAGAGACCCAAGTTACCCTCTCCTTCACTATGGTGAAGATTACATAATCTCACACTCTTAACCAATAGACTAGGACCCTTTATATAGAATTAGGGTCATCTAGTAACTAAGTGATTAACACTAATCACCTAATTAATTCAACCTTCTAACACTCTATTTATAAAAAATATAATTTTATTCAGTTGCATTAATTAAATAAAATTAGTGCGGCATATTATCTTTTTTTTTTTTACATTCAAAGAAATTGTGATTTATATGTTCGACCTGTTTGGGATTGGCACATATAATTAAGAAAAGACTTAAGATCAGTCGGTAGCCAAGTTAATTGCTTTGTCAAAAAGTCGATTTCTCTTGTTCGTTAAGATTCCAAGATTGTATCAAGGATTCGATTTACAGTATGAGAGGGTTTTTAATTTCATTTTGGATGATTACGATCTGTAAACATTTGAACTTCCGCGCGGGTGTTTCTAACTTCATATAGGAAGAGTGGAGAACCCGAACGAGAAGGTATTCTAAGTTTTTATCTTTGAACTTGTCGAGTTCGGTGAGAGAAAAAAAAGGAAAGAGAGAAATGCTTTTATGAAAAGAAAAAGAAAAAGAAAAAAAGAATCAAGCATCACTATGAGATGGATCTCTGTCACACCTCACAAGCTTCCCTGCTGCTACACTGTAAAAAACCGTTAAAGGGAGGTGAATAATTAAGGCACGGTGGATTGGCGGCACGAAAATCAAAAGGCATGAACACGGTGACTTCTTCGTATGTTTGATCCTCTGACATCGTCACATCGAGGTTTAATTTAATGTTAATATGGCGGTGGGGACCACTGCGCTAAACCCAGGCAGTGGGGCCATTAATATCGCGCAAAAACAAACCAGCGGGGCTTCTTCTTCCTTCACCCTTTTTCTCATATCATGGCAAGCCTCTTGTCAAGATCTGATTTCGTTTCCCTCTGATTTCAACTTCAAATCTTTTTTTGTCTCTCCCGTCTTCGAGATATGGAGACGAGTCACCTTGGGAAGGGAAGGCCATATTTCATATTTGCGATCTGACATTTGGTTTTAACTGAGGTAATTAATTCCATTCTCATCTTAATTGGTCCCTCAACCGCAATTCTGGTTTAGCTCCATATTTGATTCTCTGCTTCATCATTTTCTTCTCTCTGTGATTCTCTGCTTAGTTCTTCGACTGGGGAATATATTCCTGGATCCGCTGAAAAACTTTCTCAATCTCAACAACATATTGGTGTTTCTAAATTTTCGCCGGAAGCGTGTCATCTGGCAATGCAGTTAGATGATTCTGAACTTTGGTTTCTTCGCTGTGAAATTCTGGAAATGAAGATTTTTTTAGTCAGTTTTATGTTCGAGTCAATATCAATTTGAAGAACCAGGAATCCAGGATCAGAAAACTGTTGTCTAGTTTTCCATACGTGACGTATTTTAACGGGTCATTACTCGATATAATCGGTAGGATTACCGACATTTATGGATTAGGTTCTGGTTTTTATGCCGCCCGCAGGTTTACCTTTTGCTGCATGAAGCTCGTGTTTGTACTGGCTGGGTTATCAGGTATGAGATCTTAACATTCTTAATATCTCCTGATTCTTGATATAAGGATCAAATCTAGAATGCCAAGAAGATGGGGAGGAAGGGAAATTGGTTTTCTAGTGTGAAGAAAGCTTTCAGCCCAGAGTCAGAGAAAAAGGACAAGGAAGATCAGGTATGTTGTGTGTGTGTGTGTGGTTTATCTGAATTCTGTGAAACAGTTCTGATAGTTTTAGCTCCCTATTATCGCAGAAATCAAGCAAATCAAAGAAGAAATGGTTTGGGAAGCAAAAATTGGAGATCTCCTCAGACTCATACGTGGGTTCTGAGAAAACAGCACGCTCCTCTGCTCCTCCACCTGAAGAAAGTAAATCATATGATGTTGAGAATGAAGCCAGTCAAAGTCAAGTTCATCAAGTTGCAACTTCTGTGGATTCTGAGAGACCAATCCCTGCTGTTCAGACACCAGTTGTTCCAATTCAAGCCCCTAAAATCTCTCGGTTTGCCGGTAAATCAAGGGAAGAGGTGGCTGCAATAAAGATTCAGACAACTTTTAGGGGATACCTGGTATGTCTTGCATTTTATACAAGACCAAATTGATCACTCTTCAGAAATGAAATTCTTGTTAATTGAATGTTGAGTCAACTTGTTGAACTGAGATTTCTGTAAAAATGGCTCAGGAAAGAAGAGCTTTGCGAGCTCTAAGAGGGCTGGTGAGATTGAGGACACTAATGGAAGGGCCAATTGTAAAACGCCAAGCCACTAGCACTCTTCGTTCTATGCAAACTTTGGCTCGTGTGCAATCCCAGATTCTTTCTACAAGGACCAGGATGTTCGAGGAGAATCAGGCTCTGCAAAGGCAGTTCTTACACAAGCATGCAAAAGAGCTCGAAAGCATGCGGGTCTCTGGGTTTTATTTCTCTGTTCTTCATATAAGAATCAACATTTGTCTGGTCTTTAGAACATAATCAATTTATCAAGTTTTGAACTTTTTTTCAAATTTTCATCACAGATTGGAGAGGAATGGGATGATAGCCTGCAATCCAAAGAACAAATTGAAGCCAAGTTACTGCAAAAGTATGAGGCAGCCATGAGAAGAGAAAAAGCGCTGGCTTATGCATTCACTCACCAGGTTCTCTATCTGCTTATGATTTTATTATATTCATTATGAACAAGTTTTGATTCTTATGATAAAAATGTGCAACAGCAAACATGGAAGAATTCATCCAGATCGATAAACCCAATGTTCATGGATCCAACGAATCCTTCATGGGGTTGGAGCTGGCTGGAACGATGGATGGCAGCTCGGACATTGGAGAGCCGAAGCACAATGGAAAAAGAAATGAACGATGATCGTTCACCTGTGAGAAGTTGTTGCCGCAGCATCGCTGGTGGAGAAATCAGCAAATCATATGCTCGTCACCAACTCAATTCTGAGAAGCATTCTCCAACACCAAGCCAAATCCCAGATTCACCTAGCTTCCAATCATATTCTACACCTTCAAAGCCAGCTTCCAGAAAACTCAAGAAGGCCAGCCCAAAGGACAGCTTTGTAATGGATGATGACAATAAAAGTGTGGCCAGTGCGGTGTCAGCGCGGTTCCGGCGGCACTCCATTGGTGGCGCGTCGGTGAGAGACGACGAGAGCCTTGCAAGCTCGCCGGCGGTTCCCAGTTATATGGTGGCGACTCAGTCTGCAAAAGCTAAGTGTAGGACGCAGAGTCCATTGGCACCTGAGAATGGCACGCCACAGAAAGAGAAAGGGTCTTTCGGAACAGCAAAGAAACGCCTTTCTTACCCGCCGTCTCCGGCGAGGCCGTGGAGGCATTCAAGTGGGCCACCAAAGGTAGAAAACAACTTAAATGCAGAAATCACTATGGAAAATGGTGGGGCTGCTTAAATAAATCAGAAGAGGAAAGTTTCAGAAGTGAGGTCGGAAAAGACCGTCTGAAAAAGCAGAGAAATGTTCGTTCGACTTGAGTGTTCCATTTTACTTAGCTTTATAAATGAAAATTTATTCTATCGTTCTGGGGGTATTTATAGTCGTTTTACCTGCTGATTTTTATTTCTTGAATTTGTATCTCTCTCTCTCTGTTTTTTTTTTCTCTCAGACGGAAAAGGGTTGTTACAAGAACAAGTGTCATATCTTATCATAGCAGATCATCATTCTATTTGAAGATCGTGTTTTCTCATTTGAGACATATCATGTATATTCCATTTCATTGTCTCGTTGATTTTTCTTACCAGACATTATCTCCCTGTGTTCTCGCAAGATATGATTATTACTAGCATGAATATAGCTTCGAATATTGAGATGTTTTGCGCCGTTTCCATTCCCATATATTATAGGTTGATCTTTGGAGGATTGCAGCACTTTCTATTCCGCTTCAACGCAGTATTAGGTTCAACGGACTGAACTTGGTGTAAATTTTATGAACCAACCAAGGAAAGAGAATAAAATCCCTCTCCTCCTCTCTGCTCTCCTCGCACCAAACAATGGATTAAGGAGGAAAACTTTGAAGAGGCAATATTTCCTCGTACTCTCAACAAGGTAGAAGTTCGAATTGGTCCATTTGTTCATTTATCTTTACAATTTCGTTGTAAGCTACATAACCATGCTGTAAAAGCATTGTACTTAACCAACCAACAAACTTTCTGTGGGTAGTTCTTAATCACTTTCATTCAACAGTCAACAAATGCCGTAATCCTCATATATAAGTAAAACGAACGAGTTTTCCCACCCCCCACCCCCCCTAAACAAGAATTCTGCCGCTCATTTAATGTAGATACCAAAAAACATACTAAACAAGATAACAGATACAATGTAGTATGGAAATGGGAGTAAGTAGAAAAAACAACCTAAGTGACGTGTTTGTTGCTTTTACCTCTATCTCCAAAAGCTCTTATGATCCACAATTTTCGGACTAGTAATGAATATTGTCGTCTTTCAAGCTCCATTTAGCAGAGGAGCAGCCCATGGTATTTACAATCACAGCCTAAGGAATCATTAATCAGTAGCCACGTGTCATTCCATATCAGAGGCAAAAACTGGTAAATCTCCCTCAGTTGTAGTTTCCTCTTGTTGTTTTTCAAGCGGACCTTGAGGGGTTCCAAAAAGGGTGGAGAATATCTGCCTATGGCATTCATCACAGAAGAAGAAATAGGACAAGTGACCTTCATTTGGAAGCTTATGGATAACTGCCTCTGGCAAAACTCGTCCAATGTATTCCGCCATTGATGGCGGAACCACCCTATCATCCGATCCCTGTTCAGAATTGAAAAAGAAAGCATACGAGAACAAAACTAAGCATCGAAATGAACTCTTTCTTTATAGGATATTGTTAGGATAGAAGAGCAATACACAAGAACATTTGAGTTCAAACCTGCCATATGTTTATGGGGCCAAGAAATCCTGCTAATTCACAGTCTGCTTGACTGTACATGGACTTCAACCAAAGAAGCAAGCCTCCTGTTTGGCACTTCTTATGCACCTGAAGCTCCGTTAAATCAAATCCCCAATTTGTAACCTGCAGAACAGCTTCCTCTATAAATGGTTGTGCGTTTCCCTGGCGTACTGACTCCTCCACATTCCGTTGCCAAAATTCTTCAAATGCTGGCTCTTCTATCAGGATTTCGTCCTGAACATGGCAAAACGTTAATTTAACAGATTCTTCAAATACTGTGCCACCGAGCTGAGGAAATCTTTTACCAAGCACTGAGTTTTAATTCCTATTTTTAAATCAGCTTCACTATTATGCTCAGATATCAGTTTCACAGGCGAGATTAGAGGAAAGCAACAAGGGCTCATTTTCGAATGGATATTAACTATTTGCAGTCAAATGCAGATCAGTGAAGCCCCCACAATCTATATGATAACTACAAGAACGATGATATTATAATATAAGATACTCTGGCGCACAATTACTCATCCCCTCATAATACTAATTAAACTCAGCGAGTCTATGGCTATCAGTTTCTGTAGCTTCAGTTAATTATATATAGCAAAATTCTAAAGAGTTGACATGTTAGATGATTCTAACATATTTTAACCAGCTATAGACAGACTATACAACTCGAGATTTGCTTCCATTCTATATCCAATTGTTAAAACATGAGTATTTTAATCAACCATGTATTAGCATGGGCAGACAACAGCCATGATTGATGGATCCAAGTGCTTCCAGTTGACATGAATTCACAAAGCTATTATCCATGCATATAAAATAAAAATTCTGATATATTCATAAAAAAGGTACCAACTGCTTGTAACATGATGCAAGGATTAGCATATTCACCTTCTTTCCCAATGAAAAGGACAACTGCTTATCGATCTTATCATGCTTTCCTGACAAGAAGCTTTTCCGGTAGAAAAAGGGGAGAAGCTTGGGAAATCTACGAGCCAATGAATGCATGAGCTTCCTCCTCGGCAGCCATTTCTCCCAAGTTCTTTTGATCTCATTCTGAGTCATACGTGGCTCAAATGGATTGATCATAGGAGCTAGCATAGCTGCACCTGCAATTTCAGGTAATATCATAAATAACATCAGACCCTCTAATATATATCTTTTCATTTGTGCAGGTAGCATGGAGATTAGAAAGGGAATGAACAAGTTCAATAGAGAAAGGACACCATACAGAACAGAACTTTCATTGCTATATACTCCAAGAATATTTGCATTAAGCTGTATGAATGGAGATAAAACCAATATCATAATTGGCATTCACACTATATATTTTCCAAAAGTTTTCCAACAAAGTCTATAATTAAGTCTCAAATTAAAGCTTTGAGAATTTAAAGCTAACCAACCTTAAATCAATAGATGGGAAATATGGAATTCCAGATGTTGAACATATGCCTTTTAAGCAGAATCTAAACACTAAAATCATAATATTGTTGAATACCTGCAACTCTGTCGGGAATATATCTGAGTGAAGCCCAAGCATGAATGCATCCACTTGAGTGGCACAGTACCCAGAATTTGTCGCTAACAGTGACAGCATTGACTAGATGCAGCAAATCTATGGCCGAGGAGTTAAGATTTCTCTTGGTATGAGGATCACTCTCCCCAAAACCAGGAAGATCATATGTGACTAAACGTATGCCATACTCTTCAAGCAGAGAAGCTTTAACGCCAGGTATACCTTCCAATGGGGGAAGAAACAACAACATATCAGATAGCAGACAAGAATATAGGGTCTATTGTAGGTTCCTGATGAGAATATGCCATAGATTATGAATGCCAATCCTCAAAATTAAAAGTTCTGACAACTCACCCGCCAGCCTGGACGAAAGAAAAGCATGAGGAGCAACAAGGGAAAATCTAGCATTATCAGCAGGAACACCTTGCTCGTCATAAGCCATGTATCTACCATCAGGAAGAAGTATGCGCCTAGCACTAGGAGGATGCAAGCGCACTTTTACCGCTGGTGCTACAGAGTCACGGTTGGGATCTACGCTAATAGCTGCAAATTGCTTATAAAGGTCAGTAAATTTCATACCAAGTTGACACCATCAAGCAGAAATCATTCATAAACAATTATCGTAGTTTCTCTGGAATCTAATAAAATGGACATAGTAAGTGATTGAAATAGCATTGACATGGAAAAAACAATATCAAGGGAAAAAAGGCAAGAGTGCACTAAGTTCATGGAGGCATAGATATAAGTCAAGGTTTATAATCACCCAAAACCAAATTGGCTGAAAACAACAATTTGGAAATCTTCTATTACTTCATTAATAAAAGTCAATAATCGCCTAATCGGTTGTGAAGACTCTTAATGAGTGAAGTCCACAGTCATGCACAGCACACACACCTCGCGTCAGTAATTCAAGTACTATAAGTTACGTGTTACGACCCAAATTTATTATCACTACTGACTAGTGAATGAATAATTTTTTCCATAAGAATTCAACGATTGGTCGAAATTCGGTCCAGAAGACCGTTTTTCAAATGCAATAACCTCAACATAATCAATGACACGCGGCTTATCGATCAGTGATTATCGTAGAATCTGATAATCGATGCTCATTATAATTTTCAACCCTGAAAAAGATTCCACACAGCGATGTTATAATCTTGGAGACGTAGAATTGCCCGATGTTATGGAAGTCTAAGAGGAAGTTCAGAATTTCACAGCTCTATCAATATCTCCAAAAATAGCAGTAAACTTACAACAAATAAGGGGGAGAGCCGAGGGCTTGTGCTAGCCCTCCCTCTACTGTACGGTATAGCAATTTATTGCAAACTATCTATATTAAAAAAACAGAGAGGAGGAGGAGGAGGAGAAGAAGAAGTTGAAGAAAGTAAACTCTAATGAACAAATGAAATTAACGAAAGAGTGAACAGAGAGGGCGGTCAATGAAGTAACCTGCGAGTGCAAGAATGAAAACGCAGAACACGACCGACCAAGCTTGAAAAGGATCCCGATCCTCGGGCAAAAAATCATTCAGACACCTTAGTCTATTTGAAGCCTTAGCACAAGGCCCTCGGAGCTTTCTCACTAAATATGAGTTTTCGTTCAAGAAATTCTGTTGCACAATGTCCCTAAAACCTCTACCAAATTCCATTAGTATCTCACACCAAGCCATCACAAATCCCACGGCCTGATGCTTGAAGCTCTCTCCCGCTCCCTCCAATTCAACTGTCGGTGATTCACGGGGCACATACTCCGATCTTCTCATCTCAAACGACGTCGTGGAGGATTCCATGGGATCTCCGGTATAACGTACGCCGGAGCTGTCCAGAAGACCCGACAGCTCGTCTCTCCAAGGGTCCACTTCCGCCATTTACACTCAAAATAACAGTCACAACTACCTCACACCTCAGTAATTGATGAAATCCCCCCTTCAGCAGCACTTTCATATCGGGAATTTAGGAAAAAGGAGGAGGTCACTTCTGAAGTTTATATATAAAAATGAAATGACAGAGTGAGTGATGATGGTAACGGCCAACCAGAACAAAACAGAACCGAGATGTAACTTTTTTCCAAGTGTAATCTTGAAGCTATATTTTCCAATTAAAAAATTCCGACCAGTATTCGAAAGGAACATAAAAAATTCAAAATGAAGTTCATTTGACAATTTACCAAACAGTTAAAAAAGAAGAATGAAGGGAGAAAGGGAAAGGAAAAGGAAAGTGCAAAAAGAGCCTGAGTGAGCACTGTGCAGTTAGTCTCTTTCCCTTCTGGAAGCTGAAACTTGCGTTCCAGCGAGAAGTGACTAGGGTGTGTTTGGATTAGTTTTTAGAGAATAAATTTTGGGAAGAATAAATTTTGGGTAGAATATATTTTGGGAATAATAGATTTTGGGAATAAAAATGTTTGGATGATTAGTAGGAGAGAAGAGAGTGTAGAGAGGAGAGAGGAAAGAGAAAAAGAGAGATAAGAGATGAGAGAGGAAAGAGAAAAAGAGAGATAAGAGAAGAGAGAGGAGAGATAATAGAGAAAAGAGATGAGAGAGGGTGTAAGAAAAAGTAAGAGTATAATAGTAATTGGATAATCCAAAACCTAGGTTTCAAAGAAAAAGCTATTTTCAGTAGCTTATTCAAAACCTAGGTTTCAAACTGAGATTTTGTCCAAAATCAATTCTCAACAAAAATTACTGTTTGTGTAAAAATTTTCTAAACCGTAGTTTTAGCTAGAATCTATTTTTTATCGCTGTTGCCAAACACGCATTAGATGGTATTACCTGATCCATCCTCTAATTCATATATACGAGTATTTTTCTGATTTTCTGTTAAAAAAAAACAGAGAGAGAGCAAGGGCTTTGTTAGCCATTGCTATTAGCCGTAAGCTTTGGTTGGCAAGAAATAAAAGAGCGAGTAATGGTAGGTGTAAGTAGACGTAAGAGCATTTGATTATAGATAAGGCTTTACCGGTTGTCCATCTGACGGCGAATATATGGACACGTCAGCAAGTATACGCCGCCCAACTTACGCTTGGCTCGCTGCTTAGTCGGCGCGTGTCTGGGGTGGCAGGTCCGTGGAAAGTGGCTTCATGAAGTTGTGGGTCGAGTGTAGGGTCCGTCACCAAAACATCAACGGCAACTGATTAGAGGGACAACTGAGGAGCCCCCATGTGACTCGCACAATATCATTCTCATAATTTTCTGAGTTCCCGAGATTTTCCGCAGAAGAATATGTACTCTACAAGTTGAACGAATTATTTAGGACTTGACCCAAATACAATTGATTATAGTACTAGCATAATAGAATTTCACCCATGTTACCCTTAAAGACTACGATAGTGTAATAGCATCATAGCTAGTCACGAATGGTATGGTTCTGTGAAGTGTTATTTAAATAGGGGGCGTACGAAGAAGTTGGAATGGAGGTGATGAAATGGTGACGTGGAAATATCTGGTTTGGCTGATCAACAATGGGTCGTCCTCACCCATAGTGGCTAGCAAAAAGCATGCGTGGAAGTGGAAGTAGGGGTCCATGGGGCATAATCCCAAATTCCTCCGCCCCGTCGTCACGGGGGTTCGGGTCAAATCCGGAAACACACGCTTGTCTGCCAGACAAGGATTGCAACCTTGTCCGCTTTGGATCGGCAACTATTCATATTATTCCCCGAGTAAATAAATTAGTGGCTGGGTATTTATCAATTCTCCTTTAATAATAATATATTAAGAGATACAAAAAATAAACTAAAAAATATAGTTAAATTATTTTTAAAAAAATTATATCATATTAACTAATTTAATTAAATATTTTAATATAATTAAATTAATTAAATAAATAATAATATAAAAGTTATATGAACTCATATAACACTTGGTAGGGAGATTTCAATATAAATCCTCGTATCTCCGTTTCTAGCACCCAATTTGATACCCATAGTTTATTTAAGCTTACGGGAGCATATGTGTGCTAAAGGATTTCGGATCTGCATTGTTCTCTGTGTCGTCCTCCTTTTCTTCCCGGGCGACTAACTCATTTTGAGCCATTTTCAAAAATTTAAATTAAACGTACACAAATATTATAGGTAAAATTATTCAGCCACATAAAATAGTGAAGTAAAAATCTGGAGCATCCTGGCGTGGGAGTTTTGTGAATGTGGAAGGGGGAAGAATATTGTGCAGGATTAGAGGAAGGGGAATACATAGAAAAGCAAGAGCACGTGGTGTGTTGGTGGGGGAGAATGCGTTGACGGCGACAGAGCCACCTTCCAGGTCTTCTTCCTAACATATTCACGGCCCCCGATTTCACGGAGATGGCATACAGAAAACGGCAACTCCATGACTCGTGAGTAGCTATATGAAGGAAGAGAGCTGACTTTGGAATGAGAGGCTAGGGTGTGTACGGGCATAGTTGCGCAGGACAGTCCTCTGCTCAGTATCCTGTTTGAAAAATATATAGGTTATATTTTATAATTCGATACCCGGCCTTATCCAGTAAAAATTCTAATAATTTTAGGCTGGGTATAGGTTGGCTGGACATGCTCAAACCGTGATGCCCTATTCATATTTTGAAAAAAAAATCTACAAGTATAAATTTTTAAAATAATATTATATTCATATGTCTTCAAGAGTTAAACAATATCTATAATTTATTAAGAATAAGGCAACAAAAAGATAATAATTAAAATTTTAAAATTCATTGCATATAAAAAAATCTTAAAGTCTAAGTAGTTTGTAATTGTAACTTTGCATCAATTTTTCTAAAATTGACAAAGATGAAGCATCTGGGAAAAAAATATTACGGTTAGTAAAGTTTAAAAAAAAATAAAGAAATCAATTTAGTTATAAATTTTAAAAGATACAATTACTATTTAATTACTTATATTTATAAAATTACCCTTTTATCACTAGTATCTATCATATTCGTTCTATGTAAAATAATGTAATTTACAGATTTTGATATGTAAAAAGGTAACTAACTGGGCAGGGCAGCAACCCCTGCTCGATGCCCGACCCTGCCCGAAATTGCCCATTTTACATTGGGCTATTTTTTACTGGGCTGGGCAGAGTATTTTTTATGCGAGCTTAAACAGGCTCATCAGGTCATAGGTATCTTGAACACCCTATGTCTATTTAAATATTAATATATTATTTAGTATATAATATATTTAATTAATTTAATTATATTAAAAAATTAATTAATATAATATATTTTTTTTAAATGCTATAATAATCTGTTAGTATTCTTTAACTCAATCCATATCTCTTTTACTTAATTATTATAAAGGATTATCAATATAGATAATTTAAAAAAAATTAATAAATATAAAAAATATATTTTATATTTATAATAAATATTAATTATTCAATTAAATAATATATTGAGTAACAGGATATTATACATGATAATAAATGAGTATCCTAATATATCATCTAATATATTTGATACTTTGTTTTTTGATTTACTAGTTTGCTTTGTCGTGGCATGGGTGATTTTTATAAATTAAAAATATCGCGTAATATCAGGCAAAGAATAACAGAATAAATATTGAGAGGGATCTTTTGACTAATGCATGCACAATCAATCAACTCCCTCTTCCTGTTTTGCCAACTCCAAATAAGCATGGCCACAGTTTACTGCCACCTACCATGGTAGATGTTGTGCGGTCCTGGTGCTGCCATTCTCGTATCATCTGATGAGGGATAAGTCTGGCCTCGTATTCCCAAAAACCTGACCGAACGAAATTTCATATCCTCTGCTACTTCAAGGAACAAACCAAGCAATAGCATCATTGATTACGCTGTTCCATTTTTAACTATTTCCCTATCCATTCGGACGCTCAATCAGATCAAATTAATGGGTGATTCACAGTACAAAATCAAACAAATGAGTGACCCTTGCATTTTTGTTATCCAACCTACGGTAGAACAATTATCTGGCTCGCATATTGTCCCGTCACATAACAATTAAGTTCTGGCCGCACTAGTTAACTCAGCCCGTACCGTGAGGTGTGTGTGTGGCTTCTTATTTTTTCATGAATGGGGATTGATTCTATAATTCATACTCCCTAATAATTACTTAATGAACCTAATTGAATAGGTTTTTAAAAAATAACTTATATAAAAAAAATAATTTTAAATATTTTTAGATAATTTTTTTTATAAAATAGTTTATAAAAAAAATTAATCTAAATAAATGAGTGTTTGGATGATTATTACCAGAAAGACTTTTATTATTAATAAATTATCAGAAAATGTATAATTTAAAAAATAAAACAATTCCGTTTCTTCATTTTTTTCCTCTCTATCTCGTGTTCTCTCTCCATGTGACGACGACAGACCACAAGTACTTGATGGAGAAGACGACGAGCATCCCTTGATGATGACAATGAGCACCAACATCAACTCAATACACTATGACGATGGGAGAGCAGAGAAGCGATAGGTAACAAAGATTTGGATGGAGATAGCAACCCAAGCGATGAGGACGGAGTTGGAGAAGATCTAAAATGAGGATGAGGATTGAACAATAACTCTGCAACGACGCCCTGACTAGACCTTCAAGAGGAGGACGATGGAGAGATAGCAGGAGGCGATGTGCAGAGGCAGGAGAAGGGGATAGAGGAGAGAGAGCGAGATTAAATATAGATAAAATAGTAATTAGACAGACTATAAATTATTTTCTTATTCCAAAAATTATTTAAAGAGCTTATAAAAAACTATAGTTTTAAACCATTATTTGATCTATAAACCATTTTAAATAAATAGAGTTGTTTGTTTTAAAAAAAAAATTAAACTAAAGTTTGAGCTAAAATCATTTTAAAATTTTGGTTTAAAACTTACCCAAATACACACAATATAAGAGTTACTAATCTACATTAAATATATTAAATAAATAAATAAATTATTTAATTATAACATAGCTAACTTATATATTCGTTTATAAATTATATAAATTATTTTTAAAATATAATAAATATAAAAAATAAATTAGATTAAATTTTTATATTTACTACTGGAGTCTATCACTTAACTACTAATTAGGTCATACAGGATCTAAGAAAAACGGTATGATTTATAAATAGTTTATTTTGCCATGGATTTTATATTTCACATTAGTGTCTGGAATATGAACAGTATGCTTCTATCAACTGAATGGTCATCATGCATATTATCCAAGCATCGTTCATGGAAGAAAACAAATCACTGAAGAGGATCTCCTTTATGCAATGCCTAAATTTTATTTAAATCTCTGTAGAAATCATGCAACAGAAACCCTCACTTCAACTTTCAAAGAAGGGGAAGAAAAACAGAGATAGTCGCAAGTAACATTTAGCCGCATAATGAAAGGGGGGAAATAATTAAATATCTGGTATTAAGTTGAAGCTGTCAAAGTGTTCATGAACTTTCTTGTAAGAAACTGCATTATAATACTGTCCTGAAGAAAAGGTCGCGAGAAAATTTACCGTGTGTTTTTCTCCCCGGGGCAATCCCATTGCATTCCCAGCTACCATTTATGAACCGACAATAAATCTTCAATTAAATATGAAGCACCAACTCCCCACATTGTTCTGCAATCTACAGGTCAACTGGCTCTGTATATCACAACAAAACAGGGAAGCGTTGCTCTCTGATTCAAAACCACCATTTCCTCTGCCACTCCTGATTCATACCCAGGTGGAGACACCACAGAATCAAACCCACCCTCTTTTACATTCGTGACCCCAAGTTTATCCAAATTTGCGATCCGACCCTCGATCACTCTGCATAACACACAGGCAGTCGTCGTGGAGGCCCTATCTCCTACAGAGCCTCCATCAATCTTCCCGTGCGCCCTCCAACTATTCTCATATAACGTCACGGAAACGTCCTTCCCCGGGAACGTAGAGCTCACCATCCTACAAACCGCACACCATCTGTTCGAGCAAATGTCAAGTGATGCACTGTTTCTCCCCAAAGAACACGTTATAAGCGCGCCATGAAACCGTACGAGTTCATTCCCGTCGACCACCAATTTCTGGGTTCTCTCAGGTTCACAAATTTTTGCAGACTTGGACTTCACTCCCTCCCTGTATTCTTCAAATCCAGTGAGAAGATCCAGAGAGTGATTCACCTTCAGTATCTTGTCTATTACAACCGTTTTCTCAGGAGGCCAACCAGCACGAAACATGGCTGCCACGATATCAATAGGCCAATCGCCTGTAAGGAGCTCTGTGAGATGATGATTAGAACGTGAGGAGTTTCTTGCGACGGAAGAAGAAGAAGAAGAGGCTTGGGCTTTAGGTTTGGATTTCCTGTGAGGAGGCTTGGGTGGGGTACCGTGTTTTTTCTTGGCTGTTTTATGCATTTTTTGTGGGGTAGAAGTATTGGTGGTGCTGTCAGGTTCAGGTTCGGGTTTGAAACACTTGATGGAGGATCTGGGATGAAAAACCAGGGCTGCTAATGAAGCTGCTATTAGGCATTTTTCGGCCATGTTAATTGCTTCGTGCAGGAAAGAGCTGATGTGCAAGAATTCTGGTTATAATTTTGCTTATTTCAGTGGGATCGCTTTTGAATTGGAAACTTGCGTATCTTAGCACGGAAATTATGGGAATTTTCTTGAGCATTTCTTTGCTCATCAAAGATCTCGCAGCGTGATTCATGAGTTACTCCGTTTTTCTTCTGCATTAAATTTAGACGGCAATTATCGGTGCAAATAAGCGCGCACCATGTCGCCTTTTCCATTGCACATAAAATAATTTCCCCCTACGTACTACATCGACTAATTCATTTTTATTTCAATACGAGTGCGAACAAATTTTTTGTTTTTCATTAAGTTTGTTTTTTAAAATATCTTTTCCTTGCGAAGATCAACATTGTTTGAGATCAATAGACTAAAATTCCGCAAGCACGCTGGCGACAACGGAAAAAAAGCCACAAACGCAGGTTGCTGTTCGCGGTAATAAATATAATGAGAAAAATACTCATATTTTACGAGTATATTAAATTTATTCATTATTCATTTAAAAATCCCAGGAAAATATTAGATGATACTCCATATAAACTGTGAAAATAAAACTTCACCCTTTCGGTATTTTCTTTTAGAAATTCCGCCTCGAGTCAATGCCATTACGCCAGTTAATAATATTCTGCAGCATATAGCAAGTCATTCAATTTAATTTCAAAAAATCCATCATAACACGGGCCATTATTGGGGTGCATGAATACTGGATTGGGCCACCCTTTGTTGTGGCATCCCTAACCCCATTTAGGAACTCCGGATACGTTTGGATATATTTAAAAAAAAATATAAAAAAATAATTTTTAAATAACTTTTAGAAAAAGACTTATAGATAAGAGTTTATGAAAAAAAAATATTCTAAATAAATGAGTGTTTGTATGATTATTATAAAAAATACTTTTGTGATTTATAAATTACCAAAAAGCGTGTATGATAAAAAAAATGATCAACTGCGCATATCCAATCAGTATCATCTCTCTCTTTATAGCAAATGACAACAACGATGGAGGAGCTGAAGACGTGATAACGACACCTTGACAATGAAGGAGCTGGAGATGACAGAGTTAGACGAAAGACGAAGTAGAAGACCAACAATCAACGTGACAATGGAGTTGGACGACGACCGGCGAGCGACTCAATGACAATAGAGAAGATCAGAGACGACAAGAGGAGAGAGAATATAGTGAAAAAATATAGGTAAAATAGTAATTTGACAATCTATAAAATTATTTTATTGTTCTAAAAATTAATCTCATTAGCTTGTTCAAAATTATAATTTTAAAATATAGTTTGGTCTATAATTTTATTTTAATAAATATAGCTGTTTATTTTAATTTTTTTTTAAATCAAAATTTAGGTTATATACACTTTTAAAACTAAAATTTTAGATAAACCCAAACATGCACTTGATAAGACCTATTTACGGAATATATTATCTTGTCATCATTTTTTTTTTCTCTCTTTATCATATTCTCGTTATAGGATTAAAAAGTGAATGGTGGAGATATAATCTTTTATAAAATTATTATTTTTTATTTTAAGATATTCTATTGTAGTAAGCTGTAAGGATCAAATTTTAATAATTTATTATTTTTATCTTTTATAAAAATTAAATTATTGATATTTATTATTTTATAAAATTATATTATAATATTACATTAAAAATAAAAAAAATAAACTATAAAAAATTGATCCTAATAATTTTTAATTGTAGATTATCTTAAAATAAAATAAATAGTTTTATAAAAGACTGCATCTTAACCATTTATTCTTTAATCATATGATAGGGATGTGTTATGCTGAGAGAAAGAGAAAAAAAATGATAATGAGAAGATCCAAATCCGTTTAGAGACCAGGTTTGCTCAACCCTCAAATTGGTCGGATTGAATATTTTCCCCACTTATTTTCTTTTTAAATAATTTGGTTATAAATGAAAAATAGCTTTTCGTCTTCTTCTTCTTATGTTACATTTGATGGATTTGATTTGGGAGACGTTGCGAGTGTTGCGACATCGTGTTTGTAGGATAATCAGCTCAAGTTTCTTTTGTCAGTTTCGATTATGTTTCTTCAGGGTCCGTGATTCCTACTTTGCACCGAAAAACAGATTACATGGTACATCGGATAAATGAGTGGGAAGCCCCGATGGGGATGAAAATGAAAAGATGATAAACCAAGCACAAGTTGTCCTTTCCTTATTCACCTTGTTCTCGCTAGTACGTACTATCACACACACTTGCCATTGTTGGAGCAACTTGTCCCATTTGTTGATTTAGGCTGGAAGCGAAATCATCGAAGCGCGCCGCTCTCTCATTATTCCCTCTCCTTCCTTTCATTCTAAACAAAGCAAAGCCCCTCCCATATCACCCCCACGAAAGCACTATCTCTCCTTCCTTTTATTCATCATCTTCATCTTTCGTTTTCGGACCCACGTGACAATCACGTGCCGGATGCATTAAATGATTCGGGTTTTGACGCTGCCGTATATAAATGGGAATGCACGCAAGCGTATTAATTTGTTATTAATTGTGGTCCGATCCATTGAAACGGGTCGCATTGACCCTCGTTTCAGTTTAGCCTAAGTGCGAATTCCCAAGGGTACTGTTTCGGGATTCCGCTGTGTTTTGGGATTAACTAGGCGAAATCTATACATTATTTCTCGAAACCTTGCCTAATTTTGTTACGTACTCTACCGGATCAGTATTCTTTTTTGAGAATAAATACAAGGATCCGAAGTTTCTTTCCTTCTCGGTTACCTTCGTCTACGCGCGCCGAACCAACTGCCATGGGTTTTCTGCGTTGGCCCGTTTGGTAGGTGTGTTCGCCACCTTTCTATCGTTATTTGCTTCAATTAGTAGCACGCTCTTTTCCACATAATTATATATATATATATATATATTAAATCCTGTGGAAGCTATTTATTTTTGACTTAGTCAAATGTATATTTACCTTTTGAGATGTAGGACAAAAGGACATTAATTTCTCTTAATAAATACGTTGATAGGGATTTAAACGTATGTTATTCGGACAATATCACTTAATATATTAACCAATAATTTGTTGATGTGCTAAAATTATTTTGATGAGTATGGTCTTGTGAAAATTACTAACCCAGGAAACTGTGAACACTCTGAGCTAGTAGGGTCAGGGGAAGACAGTTTGGGCAGGAATCCAATAAGTCTTGGTTTGATAAGGTCACAGCTCCCATGGGGAGCCTGCTACATGCCTCACTCCATACATCTGATATGTCAATACATATAAGCATGCATGCATGCATGTCTATGAATTACAAATAACGTGTTTTTAATTTTTTCTCCAGGCCTAACTTTTAACGTGGTTAATTCTATAGTGAACTTCCAAACATTTTTCAGAAACGCAAACCATGCATAAGGCAATTCCAGTGTATGGAACTCAATTTGACTGAAAAACGCATAAGCAATTTAGGTATAGCAGTATCGTTTAAAAAAAAAAGATTTTACTATACCCTTAAATTGTGGGTGAATCTAATTTATTTTTAAAAATTTTTATAACAAAAAAATAAATTCAGACTTGGCTTCTTCAGCGTGCAACATATATATATATATATAGAGCAAGTTCAGATTTTTGTTTGGGGTACTATTTAAGTCAATACATAAACTTAAAAATCCAGTTACGTTTTCTATTCCCAATTATAAGCGGCAGTTTCTACATTTTTTGTGTCTCTATTTATAAGTATAAATACACATTTTAATTAACTGGAGTCATTAATAATTAACTAATAATGACAATACGACAGTAACGAGAGATATTTAGAAGAAAAATGAAAAACAGTGTTTGATGACTAAATTCACGAACCCTTCCGTCCAGGATAAAAAGTTCACGAATCATCTATCTATATGTCAAAATAAAGACTAAATATTTAACTGTTCTATTTGTAATTTCATATAGTTTGAGTGATATTAAATAATATTAAATATATTTTTTAGTTAAAAATTTATATTATATAATAACTCTGATCTTTAATATAAGATATATTTAATTAATTTAAATAGATTAATAAAATTAATTATTTATAATAATTATATATTATTTTTTTTAAAATATATATTTAATTATGTCCTAAAAATATCTTAATATAATTATCTAAAAATATTTTTTAAAAAAATATAATTTTATAATTATAACTAAAAATCTAATTTTTAACATTAGGATAAGAGGAGGAGAGGGAGTACAGTAATAAAATATTTACAGTTGGACTCGCTCAAAAATTACGGAGATGAATTTTTCAAAATTTGTTTATTACCAAGGGAAATTTACAGGATAAGACAGGCTGTTTGGATATGGACACTTGACAAGTGGCCACTCGCCCTATCGCCGTGAACAAATAGGGCAGGTGTAGGTCCCATTGAAAATTGAAAAATTTGAAAATAGGGGCTTGCGTGGGGCGCGTGGTTAATCAAGAGCGTGACATTAATTAACGTATTTCTCAGCTTCTTGCCCCAGCAATTCCCTCCACTGACAAAAACATACACTGACAGAAAAGGCGAGAGAGGGGCTCGGGAAGTGAGCGCTTAGCAGAAGCATCTCAAAATGCCCAGTTACCTCCCCACCCAATGCTTAGTTGCCAACAATCCCTTCTTCCTCACCAACTTCCCTTCCCCCTCAACTAGGGTTTCCTGACCCCGACCATCTCAGGTTACGCACCAGACTTTCAGGTATCAGTGTATCACCCGCCATTACTCTGTTTCTTTCACTCTGCTCATTTCTCGTTGCTTCGCTTCTTCCCTCATTATGTCTTCAAGTCTACTATGACTATGTTTTTAAAGACCCCATTCTTGTGGGAATGCTTTCAGAGTTCTGGCTCATGTTCTTATTTTATTAAATGTGACTTGTTGTCCTGCTTTTCTTCCTTCCTTTCGTTTGTCCTCCTTGTGATGCAAGCTCTAATCTTTCTCCATGGATGATCTGTTGTTTTTGGTTAACTTGGTGTTTTGAAACGAAGACGGAGTCAAGCTTAGGATGTGAAACCTGGACACTGCAATCTGGTTTCTGAGTATTTGTTGAAGACTAAGAAGTTTGGATGTTGTGTTTAGTTTTGTATTTTCTTTTGGTTTTATTTTAAAAATACTAGAGTTCTTGAATGCTCGCTGGTTTCTTTTCTCTAAATTTAAGCGTATCTTTACTTTTTAACTGAAGTGGGAGCTCTGCCAAACCCCCTCTTTTTTCTTATTTACTATTCATTACTAGTCCTTCGGATCAGTTATTTGGTTCCAGACTTCCCGTAGATCTGGGTTTCTCTCTCACGAAGTCACTCCTATCTCCATTAATAGGACGTTTCACGTTTGACTCTTCTTGTCCTAATTTTATGGTTTTATGAGCTTCACCTATATGCATTCTTCCGCTGCATCTTCAAAATCCTCGCCGGGCCTTCAGAAAGTTCCTATAAGCACCACAATTTCTGGTTTCCTGCCGCAGGAAAGAACTTGGGCCATTTCTGTCGTTCTGGAACGATAAAACATTGAGGAACTCTGAAATAATGGGTGTCCGGTCTGTATACCCAATTATTTGTCGTTATTAATTTGTTCTGGAAGAACATACCATGAATGTGGAAAATAACTTGCTTCTGCTGCATTCATTTATCGAGCAGTTTTTGATCCTAACAAGGTTTTTATTGTTGTGTGTAACTGTTCCCTGTGGGGTCTCTAATAATTGGTTTAAGGTTTTAATATTAGAGCACGAGAAAGGAAAGCTGAAAAAGAAAATTCAGAAAGTGGGAACTTGGAAGCTGGTTTGCGTAATGATAATTAAATTGTGGTTTGTTTATGGTAGGTGGAAGTGGAGTTAGTTTACTTAGAGTTTCTTTGAAGGGATTATATGGGGTTTGTTTGTTAGCTTTTCTGTTGAATGCTGTTCCAAGGTGGGCATTAGCTGCGAACTTTGATATCGATCCTTACTTATAAATCATATTCCTTTTCATCTTTTGTTTCTTACTCAGAACTATTCCAGGCGCTGTGGGTCAGGGCCTTTAAAAGGAACCATTTAGTTTGCCTTTCGAGCTATCATTTAGGTGATTGAATATGCAGACACCAAAATCAAGGTAAGATTCATTATTATTTTAAACTCTTACAGCATTCCGTTTTTTATGACATCTTAAATAACTGTTGGTTTTCTGTAATGCATGCATGGATTCATGATTTCCGATTGATGTTCATCATGTGGTAAAAATAGCAAATTTGAAAATGGAGCACTAGTTTGTGTCATTTCTCTGATTTACCGATTCTGTTTGTTTGACTTGTTGATTAGCAGAGCTGGTACTTCAGAAGTACGCCAAAAGAAATCTCCGGCGACACCTCGGACTGCTCGACAATTGAAGACAGCAGCCTCTGATCCTGACTCACTCTCATCCTCTCCAAATCCAGCAAGCAAGTCTTCGAATAATAGGAGTCCAAAGGTTGTTGATCGCAAATCACCACGGAGTCCAATGTCTGAGGTATCTATATGTTACTCTCGTTTTTAAGTTGACTGTTTTAGAGAGATTAAGGAAGTTAAATAAATTATTTATTTATAAATAATATAAGAGTTAGTTGATTAATTTGGGTAGATTAATGAGTATATAACATGAATTTGTTTTGAGGGGTTAGATTTGTTTATAATTAAGCGATTTATTTAGCTTCCTTAATCTATCCAAAAATGTTAACTAGCTCTTATATTAAGGATCGGATGTAGTATTAGAAGCCAAAACATCTATATCATTGCGGTTGGTTTTGAATATATACTTTATATTCTTAATCTTTATGTTCTATACTAGAAGAAGAGACCTGGTAGAGTTCAGGAATTGGAGTCTCAGCTTGCTCAACTCCAAGAAGATTTGAAGAGATATCAGGAGCAATTGAACTCATCTGAGTCATTGAAGAGAAAGGTCCAACAGGAAGCAGAAGAGGCAAAGAAGCAGGTTTTAGTCCTGTCAGAAAAGCTTGAGGACTCAGAACAACAACTCGCGGAGATTTCAGATTCTGAGGAAGAACGGCTTCATGAGCTACGCAAAATTTCACAAGATCGTGATCGAGCATGGCAATCTGAACTAGAGGCAGTCCAGAAGCAGCATTCAATGGACTCAGCTGCTTTGCTTTCTGCCATGAATGAAATCCAGAAGCTCAAAGTTCAACTGGAAAGAGTTTCAGAATCTGAAGCTTCTCACGTTAGGAATACAGAGTCAGCTCATGCTGAAATTCAGGAATTGCAGATGGAACTTTCAGAAACTTTTTCCTTGGTGGAAAAGCTAAAAAATGAGTTGAGAGATTGCAGAGAATCTGAGTCCCAAGCCTTGGAAGTAGTTGGCAAAACTCAACTGCAATTGGAAACAGCAAATAAGACCGTGGAAACACTCCGGTTGGATGGAAACAAAGCCATGGAAGCTAACAAATCATTAGCTTTGGAGCTGGAGCAATCCAGAGCACAAGTAAGATCACTGGAAGAACTTGTGAGCAAACTCCAGGCTGATCTGGCTGCTACTGCTATTAGTAATGCATTAAATCCAACCAATGAGACTGGACTTGCACAGGCAAATAAAGAAAACGAGGAAATAAATCAGCTCAAAGCTGAGCTTATGTCTGCCAAATCTGAAGTTGAACGGTTAAAATCTGCATTAGAGGCAGCTGACACAAGGTACCAAGAAGAGTATATCCGAAGCACCCTGCAGATTAGAAGCACTTACGAACAAATGGAGCATGCAAAATCAGAATCTAGCTTGAGGGAGGCTGAATTATGTGAGGAGTTGAAGAGAGCAAAAGATGACATTGAAGAACTGAGAGCTAGCCTGATGGACAAAGAATCTCGGTTGCAGAGTATTTCAAAGGAGAATGAAGAGCTTAGCATAAGGATGAAGGAAAACCAGCCCATTGAAAAAGAATCTCATCTTGAGATGGAGTTAAAAAAAATGGACGCTGATATAGTGGAGTTGAAGGCGAGTTTGTTGGACAGACAGACAGAATTGCAAAATGTAACCGATGAAAACAACACGCTGAAGATAGAAATTCAGAAAGGAGAACTGGAGAAGAACAAAATCAGTGAGGAGGCCGTTGGTTCAACTGAAGCAGCAAGGGCTGGAGAGCGAGAAGCTTTGATGAAACTGGGACACATGACAGAAGAAGCTGATAGGAGTAGCCGGAGAGTAGCGCTCGTGACCGAGCAGCTAGACGCTGTGCAGGCTGCAAATACAGAATTGGAGGCTGAGTTGAGGAGATTAAAGGTGCAATCAGATCAGTGGAGAAAAGCAGCAGAAGCGGCAGCTTCTATGCTTTCTGGAGGAAATAATGGGAAATTTGTGGAGAGAAATAGCTCACTTGATAGCAGCTTTAACTCTGTTGCTGGCAAGATGAATTCGCCCTATTCAGAAGAGACAGACGATGAGTCACCCAAGAAGAAGAATACAAACATGTTGAAGAAGATTGGAGTGTTGTGGAAGAAGAATCATTAGAAGACACGTCTCAGGTAAGTGTGACACTCTATACTCGAACATGTTCGACAAGATAATTCCAACGTGCTATTTCAATTGACCTTTTTTTCTTATCGTTGATATGGTTGGAGCAGTTGCATGGGGGAATCTCTGTCAAGAAAGGTTGTGTTACAATTATTTTGTAGATACTTGGAATTTAGTTGTTCACCCTTGAGCTATCTAGTATTTTGAGAGTGGTTATGGACTATAGACCTAAATGTAATTGTAATATCCTGAAGTTCGTATGTCTTCAAGTCATGTCATGCCTGGGAAATTATTGATGAAAGAGTGGGGAAATCAAGTGCTTCTGTGTTATTTTTGAGACTCGTGTCAATACTTAGTTCCCTTGACCCTGCGTGGCATGCAAATATTGAATCAATCAATCGCGAGTTCAATTCTGTTCAATATTAGCTGATTTGTTCTTCTTTGTCATTGAGCCCAAATAAAATGCAACATTCACAGCATAGGTCTGATCTCCAAATGGTTGAATCGTATCTTATGGAATGATATTTTTCACAAACGAGCATTTTATCACATATATATAAATAATTAAATAAAATGGTTGTGCAATTTATTTTAATCGAAAAGTTCGTATAACTCTCCCGAGGTGGGTTTTACGTACCGCCATGGGCTGAAGCTAACTGAAAACGGGGGAAAATATATTGCCAATGTTATTAGTTATGAGAACACTGGAATATAAATTCAAATCCATCCGTCACATTAGATTATTTACTTAACTATAATTCATTCTTTAATCATAAATCAAATTAATCTAACATTTTCCCCCAGAAAAGTATCAGCATTAACTAATTTGAATTAAAAAATGTGGATGAAAATATAGAATATAATTTTTTCGACACTTTTTCGTAGATTTGTCACCATGATCATAAATAATAGCATTGTGTTTAGGGTTTAGGGTCATAAATAATATCATGATCATGAATTTTGCTCACACATTTAAGATGTACTTATAAAAGACATCCACGATCTTCAACTTTATCTTAATTTTCTCTCTCTTTTTTTTTTCCTGTTTGAAATGATGTTTTATACTGAGGGTAGGTTTTTCAAAAGTATTTTTTTATTTCTAGTATTGCCGAGTCCAATTAAAAATATTTTTTTAAAAGTGTTATTTGCTTTCATACAAGTTCCTTTTTTTTTTTATAAAAAAATTTGAAAAAAAGGTTAGGCTCACCCACGATTTAAGGGTAGGGCGGGGTCTCTCTTCTTTTTAGGCGATACTAATATCGGGTACAGCGAGCTGTCTATTATCCTCAAGCATAAATCTAGACATCTAAGAGTTATGATGTCTCTCTAAGCGCGGTGACTAGAACTACAATAAAGTGGTACTCCTCAGGGATCGAATACGTATCAAATGATAGCATGTCTCATCTTTTCACCAGTTAAACTCACATACCATGGTCTTTCATATGAATTCGAATTCAAAAACTAATGTTTAAGTGGCCTAAAGCCCTCTCACCTTGAATAAACGCGTGTTGTTGGTGCTTTTATCATTTTTGGTTTTTGGAATGGGGTCAACAAACATACAGGAACAGCAACAACATGCCAGGCCCATTGGGTTTGATAAAATTTATGCTCGTGTATTCTACGTGGCCCGCTCTGAAGTTGGTTCGATAAGTTTTCCACTCTTCGCTATATAAACATCCCGACGAAGCCGCTAGTTAGGGTTCCGTAGTGCTTGTGGCCGCTGCTCATATTACTTTGACGTCGGACTGTAGCGGAGGAGAAGAACAAACTAGCCGTAACCATGGGGTAATGGAATCCTTGCATTGTCTAGGACTAATATTTTCTTCCTAGCTATAGAAGAACCTGTTATGATTGGAAATTACTATTTTCACATAATCCTAAGCGTTCTTCGCTTGCGCCGTTTACCATGTATATTCAACATCTTTAGATATTTGATGTCTATTGTCTTTTCCCCTTTTGCTTTTCGCAAAAAAAAAAAAAATTGATGAGTGAGAAATGAAGTTGTTGAATCGGGTATTATGTTATTTTTGTTATGTTGTAGTTCTTTCTGTTTATCCCGGGGATCCGCGAAGTTTGTGATTTGTTCTATATATTGGTTGGACGTGAGCGTGGAAATGCAATTCTAGCCTTTAAACTGCCCATTTTTAGTCACTCCTTTTCCAGTGACCTATCATGTTTTGTTTTCATAACTCAACTCTTCTCCTCTTCTGGTGTAGTTGGCTTTACACTTATCTTGTGGGGAGTCGGGGTGATTATAAACTGGGCATGTTGTAATGCTTTCGGAATATTCTAGATTTTATAAACAACAGGATGCATATTGTTGGCCTTAACTTCGCTTGATAGAAGTAAAATTGCGGGACTATTGTATATGGAATGTTAGGGAGAATAAATTTTCCCCGTGAGATTATCTTTTATTATAGTTGGTGATGCGGTAAAACTAGACTTTAAGTTGTCTTCATATTTTATGAAGAAGAAATTATGTGAAAGAAAAGAACTAAAGAACAGAGGTATGAAAGAAAAGAACTAAAGAACTAAGTTGTCTTCATACGATGTGTGGAATTGAATTTCACTTGGGTTCCGTCTTCCGCAGGAAGACCAGAGGTATGGGAGCTGCCCGCAAGTTGAGGTCTCACCGCAGGAGGCAAAGGTGGGCAGATAAGGCATACAAAAAGTCTCACCTTGGCAATGAATGGAAGAAACCTTTTGCTGGATCTTCCCACGCAAAGGGTATTGTTCTTGAGAAGATGTAAGCTATTGTTTCAATTGTCCTTGTTATGTCTTTCAAATAACTTTCATCAGAGCTTATAACATTAGGATGTTAACACGGTATTCTTCAATATGCCAGAGGTATTGAGGCTAAGCAGCCAAACTCTGCCATTCGTAAGTGTGCCAGGGTTCAACTTATCAAGAACGGAAAGAAGATTGCTGCCTTTGTACCTAACGATGGTTGCTTAAACTACATAGAGGAGAATGTAAGGCCCTTGTTTATATCTCTATATGTGTGTGTTAATGAGTTTTTGTTCAGTTGCTCTTGTATATCCATTGGCCATTGTGGATTATAGGTTGTGCTAATTGGTTGTAGGACGAAGTCTTGATAGCTGGATTTGGACGAAAGGGTCACGCCGTGGGTGATATTCCTGGTGTCAGATTCAAGGTTGTCAAGGTGTCTGGTGTCTCACTCCTTGCCCTCTTCAAGGAGAAGAAGGAGAAGCCAAGGTCTTAATTAATTAGACTGCACTATCGGTTTAGTCTTTTTTTTTTGGAGTGTCATGAATCTAGCATCTTGATGTTGAAATTCGTTGATGAACAATTTTGAATCTCTCCCTGTACGCAACCCAACAATCTATCTTTAGTTTTTTGGCTCATGTCTAGTCAACTTTTACACCAAATTTACCATATGTGCTGCTAGTTATTTTAATCGTATCAATGGAGACCCGTAAGGTTTATTCACTAACGTTTACTGTTGAACATTTAATGGTCCAGTATAATGGTTTACTCGACAAGAAATCAGCGGGGTGGGTACTTGCGCTTTCTGGTAGGATTTGACGACAAATGTTGCCAACTGATCGATTAAAAAGTAGAAAAGGATCATAAGCATATATACATGAATATATATATCCATCTTAAAAAAGTATGCATATGCAGTTTTACGTAGTTGATAAACTTGAACGGCATCGATAATCTGATTTGCAATGTAATGTGCCTCCTGAAGTAGATAAATGATTTCACGGAACATGGAGGGACAAACGATATGATAGGTAAGGATGGAACAGAAGTTAGAATCAATATTTGGTGTTATTCCATGCGACCTTTTTTGTTTGCTTCTATGCAATTTTATGCACAACTTCATATTAAAATGTAGAATCGTTTATTTTTTACCTGTGCTGGAGTCAAATGTAAACGGTGAACTTTACAAACTCCTACTTCAAACCGATTAACAGGACGTTCCACTACCCAGACCAACTGGGCTGCTGCGTTTTCTGGAATTCAACTAAGCCATAAGGGCAGTGAGCAGTCCAGTGAATGAATGACTTGGGGCTTTTGCAGTGCTCAAGAATTTTGGGGAGTAACATGCAAATTACTTGGCGTTTTGATGATTTATTCCTATTGGCAAATTTAGCAGGGTAATAAAAATATAATTGATAAATTCCAAGTACAATCGGATTTTCCAAGAAAATTGCTCATTCGCCAATTCAAGTTACACTAGGCGTAAAATGGCCCTGCATGCATGTCCCCGGTAAAAGGTATTACCTTAATGAAGTTATAATTTGATGGACGATAACTATTTACATCAATATTCAATTCAATAAAATGCCTTCCATGTTAATTTTAAACGCTTTTATGTTATTATTTAACTGTTTTAGAAAAAGTTCGGGACGTCATTCTAACCATATCTTTCGTCAGATTACCACAGCATATTTATAAGTAACCAAAAAGAGCGAATATTTGCTCAATTATCCAATTTCTGCATAGTGATCGGGCAGTCCATTTCCAATCTTTCTTTCGATCAAAAAGCCCATTTCCAATCTTCCATGACAAAACATAATACACTACGATATCTTTTCGGGCTATTATATATAGGATCCTTATATAATTCACATAAATTTTAGATCTTGTGCATGGGAATGATAATTCTTCAATTCAATAGCCTGAATAGGATAAGTCAAATCAGAATCAAGACTTCTATAGTTGCAATTTTCGCACAAAATAGCAAATCAGCCCAACTTTGTAAGGTCACCTCAGTTCTCTTGGCTCATGCTCTGCGGCAAGGACAAGTTTGATTTTACCTCTGCAACTGACGATTCCGTAGAAACTCTGAACGGGCCATCCATATTGCAAAAGGAGTCTTTCACAGCAAAGGGTCTCCTTGTGTGAGCAGGTGAATATGGACCACGGGAACTTGGACCATTGAAGGATTCTTCCCCTTTAGGACAATCAAGATGCTCCTTGCCACTAGATAACTCCACAACATTAAGATTATCTTGGGAGTTGACATCGGAGTTTTTCTTTATCTTCGTATTTATATCCGTAAGTCCAAGTTGACAGCTCAAACTATCAATTTCCGTTTCACTGGAAATGCTAGGATTATGTTCTCCGACCTTAAGAATGTTGTCTATGCTATTCGGTGAAGGCATGTTATTAGTACCTTCGGGAATCAGTTTATCCATGGAAATGTCCATTGGTTCGTGAAGAGCCGAACCTTCAGTCTTCGGGAGATCAACTTTGCCCCATTTAAGGCCTTCCCCAACAATCTCACGAAATGAATTTTCAACATCACGAGTAGAACTAGCATCACTTTTATTAGGCTTTTCATCAGCAGTTCCAATGTTCTGTGTCAAACCAGGATTGAGATCTTGCATTCCTAGGGGATGTCCTTCAGTCATGTTACTTATGTTTCCGGCAGTGCTTTCAAGAACAGTCTTATTTGGAACTTCCATGGACATCTCAGAGGAGCTTTCAACATTCTGCAAAGCGCTAGACCTCATAACCGCTGCACCCAATGGTTCATGAACAGGATTTAGTTGTGAAGTTTGCTGGTTATTGGGTTGTGCGTTTTTTATTGACACGTTAGATCTAGCTGGCGGAATTTTTCCACGGTTTACTTTCTTTTGGCCTTCACTTGGACCGACAATACTTCCACGGGGCAAACCACTGGGTACAACAGAGTGCGACGGCATTCCTCCACGAGGGGTGCGCCCTGACGATTTCATCTGCATAACAAGTTTAACACTAATTGAACACATTTGGTGTAATATGGAAATGCAGAAAGAAATGGGTAAAAATCATCAACGGTCAAAAACAACATATGGATTTTAAGCTGAATGACCAGGTCATTATGCCAAAAACTTCAGATGAATTTCAGAAAATCTCTCTGGGAAAATCAGTTCCTAAATACAAAAAGAGAAATACAAAAAATGTAGAACTCACCCCATCGAAAAAGCCAATCTTTGGTGAAGGCATTCGAAGGCCCGATGGTTTCGCGGGTGCTGATGGAGGGACTGTTCCCGCAGAAACGGACCTTGCACACTGACTGACAGACCCAGTCAACTGGCTCTCCTGCCCTTCCAAGCTTGAATCACTTGGAGAATTCAGGGAACTAGAAACTTGTCGTGTATCAGTGCCTGACAAGACCTTTCTGCAAGAGCTACTATCAATGCTAATCCTTGAACTATTAGACCTACTTTTACTCATACAAGTTGATGAAGAGGACTCTGAAGACCAGTCACTGATAGAGCTAGCAGGTGAAACGTTAGAAGAGAGCTTGGTTACAGACATCAAACCTGAGAGGCTACAATGCCCAGACTCGGTTTTATTTCTCGGAGCAATTTTTGATGGTGTCCTGACAGCTGAGCCAGATGCGGGTGGCTTAATGGTGCCGGCATCAACTTTTTTTTTCAAGGAATTCAAAGGAGATTTACTGATATTACCAGATGAGTTTCTACCGAAAGACGTGGATGTTGATTTTGTCTTGGTTGCAACTGATGGAGCTGACGATGATTTGGATGTTATTGTGATCTTAGGCACGATACCTCCCGAACCCCCAATGGTGGGTGCTTTTGGCACTGAACGCACACCGCCTGAAAGATCAAATTAACCAAAAACTGACTGACAAATCAGAGAGGTACACTCTTAGGCCTAATTTATGAAAATAAAATAAAGCCAGGGCAAAGTTTAATCACCAACTACTCGTTTTGTTTTGTCCCTTTCACTTCCAACATGCAGACCACCAAGAGAGTCTCTATTTGTTGACATTGTTAAACCTGGACTAGGCTTGGTAGGTAACTTAGGTTGCTTTACAGTAGATGGCTCTCCCCTCCTGGCACTGAGCTTCTTTAAAACAAAAGAAACTGGTGTCAGCTACATAAAGTCGCCAAAATTTTTATTTTAAGACTTCCGACCACTTGCTTCCCCCCGCCTAAGCATTAATTTGCTTACGTAGAGAGCCATAAGTTCTCTTCTTGTTTTTTCATATATTCATACCTGTAAAACTGGGGGATGTAGGTGATTCTTGGTCATTCTTCCCGATAGTTGCACGCTGGTCGTAATGGAATTCTTAGAAGATGAGGCCTTCAACTAAAATAAACAGTTATTTTAGAGATTTTTCTTCAAATTGTCAATGATTTTTGTCTTGAGATAAGAAGGAAGTCATTCAAAAAATGAAATTATAAACAAGTATTGATATATAAAACTAGTCCTACCTTGTTCCCGGAAGTCATGCCAGTCGTCTTTAACCCTAGAAAAAGGGGGAAAGATACAGATTTAAGAAGCAGACAATCAACTACCACAGCAGAAGTCCAGAATATAAGAACAGAGTGATTAATAAATAACATTGAGCCTGCTTTCTACCTTGCTCTTGACATGGTCAAATGTGCAAACAAAAAGTTAATGGCATGCAGAAAACATTGTGGCTTAAGTATAGACACTAGTCCAATGCTCACCATAATAAAGAGCTTGATCTATTTTAATTCTATAAATTTTCCTAAGGAACACATTTAAGCTTGCTAACTAGGTAGACAGAAGTCTTCGGTACGACAATGCAAAGTTTAGAGTGACTAAAGAGAAACTTACCTTCATCAGTCTGGAGTCCTACAGCCCCTGATGGCACTGGGCTATTTCTATTCGCCACGTCGGAAGTTTTGCTGGATTTCTGAACTGAAGCTCTTATATCGTCAAATAAATTTGCCTCCATACTTTCTAGATTCAAGCTATCGCTTTCTAATGTAGAGATGGACTCACACGACCTGTGCACATCCTCTTTAATTCCTGGTAATGGCTGCTTACAGTCATCAGTCTGGAATACTGCTACCCCTGGCGTCACTATGCTGTTTCCACATGCCACACCAGACATCTTGCCTGATTTCTGAATTGAAGCTCTTATGTCCTCGAATAAATCGGCCTCTAGACTTTCCAGCGTCAAGCTATCATTTTCTAATGTAGAGATGGACTCACAAGACATGTATAAATCCTCCTTAATTCCAGGTAATGCATGCTTTTCTTCCTTCTCTACACCTTCAATTATGCCGGACAACTCCTCAGGATCCAAAACACCTGAATCAATAAACACATGACACTTGCAATGAAACACACCAGACATCTTAGTGAAGTAAAAAAACAACGCAAATTCCAGGGGTTCAAAGATATGTACCAGCACTTGTGAAGAAAGCACTATCCCAAGCTAAACTTTTACGCAAATTGCACTTGCTTTTCTTTGACTTTCCCATTTCAAAGGTTTCATTTGGCCGAGGCTCTTGCTCCCACTCTTCAAGTTTGCTGGATGCGTCCTCAAAAGTTTTTGAGTTTGGGGTGTCTGACAATTGTGCATGCTCTTGGTTATCTGAAAATATGTTATTCAAATAGAATTGAAAAATATACATATTAATTCGAAAAAACATAAGAAAAAAGTGGTAGATTTAAAAGAGGAGGAACGGGTAGAGAGTCTACATAGATTTGCACACAAATCTCAGTATTGAAGCAAGCATAAGATCACGACACGGCACTATAAAAATCCGTGGCCAAGAAAAGACATGGTCCTATTAATATGTTAAGCCCAATGCTTTGTGATTACATAGGAAATGCTAGTTAACAACGAGTGATCCACCATAACTATATAGTCGAAATGTATAAATCTAAAAAAAATGTCATGAATGAGTTTCATCTGGTTATATAAAATCGTAAACATATCACTGAAGTCAAGATGTTAGGACAAGTAGAGATTCCTGACGATATCACATTACAATTGAGACCATGAGTTCATAACTCTGTAGCTCAAAATTAGTTCTACTTATTTCCTACAAACAATAAACCTTGATAGCACTGCAATTTTACAGTGAGCAAGTTTTACTTTGTTTGTTTTCTTTTCCTTAAGAATCAGAAAGGAAAAACTAGAAATATCCGATGTAGTTCAAATGGACCAGAAAATGTTGACAATCAGTAGTTCAAGGTTCCAACAGCGTTTGAAGGACGAAAGACCAGGGAAACAATTTAATAGAAATGTAAAGGCAAGTTGAGCAATAAAAATCCAATCAACAATCAGAATTCAGGACAAAGGAGATTTTGAGTAATATCGCAGTGAATTGGGATTTAAAAAGCCAACCGGAAAGGTGAACCAAGTCTTGCTTGTCGGGATTCCCAGAAAGGGGATCAAGTAGCGAATCGTCGGCCGACGAAACGTCGATAATACTAAGTCGACGGTCTTGAACATCCTTCTTTCTTTGAGAACCCTCCATTTCAGAAAATATGATCGATCTGAATCGCGCTTAACCAGCGAAAATAAAGAAGGATGTGAAAGATTCTAAAAGAACAATCTGAAGTGAGGATCGGAGTAGGGTAACTCTCAGTGGCCAAGATAGGGAGTGGTCTGGTTTGAGAAATTTGAACTCGGGAGAAGCGGCTCTTTGAATAATTGGTTTTGAAATAAATAAAAATAATTAGAATTTACCTTTTTTAAATGACAAATAAAGGAGAGAGATGAGGAGGGAAATGGGCGCGGCATGTGACATCATTGAGCGGCAACGAACTTGGCCTTCAAGTTCAAACTATCAATTTCTGCGACCGAGATGTGAACTTTTTTATATAATTATTTAGTGTTTAGTATTCTTTGACGAAAAAAAAACAGTTTTTTGTTTATTTCCCTTAATGTATTTTTCTCCAGTGACATTGAGACCACTGGCCCTGATAATGAAAAGAAGGCATGATTCAAATAAAAAATAATATAAAATAAATAAGTACTATATATATTTTTTAATTTTAAGTGTTGTCTCATCCCGTAATTTAATGAAAAAATATTTATATTTTCTAATATTTTATTATTAAGAAAGCAGTAAGAAATTCTTTTAAGAATTAAAGTTTTAGATTATAATATACATGATATGCTTTATATAATAATAGTAAGTGTACAAACGCATCTTGTATACCTCGAAATTAGGGATGGTCATTTTATTTCTGTCCCAGTCCCGGAGATTTCGGGACAGATCTGTCCCGTCCCGAGAAGGACTGGGACGGGACAATATTTGTGCCGGGACGGAACGGGTCTCGGCACGACCCTCGGGTCGTCCCGTCCCGTCCCGACATGAGTTTTTTTTTAAATTATGTTTTGAAGTCCTCTCTCCTCTACCCGTCTCGTCTCACCCTCTTCTCAGTTTTCACTCTCATTTTCAGCAGCCAGCCCTAGCAGAAGCAGTCACCACACAGTACAACACCTCAGCCTTTGCCCTAGTCTCACAGCCTTCCAATTACGTCAAGTCTCTTTCCCTTCTGCTCTCAACGATGAACAATTCATCGACACTTCTCTGTTGATTCAGCCAAAACGGTGAGTGCTTATTTGGATTTGGAGCGCATGCCTACTGTTTTCAGCTTTCTTCCTTTTGATTTCTGTATCAAACTTCTTTTCTCCACTTGTAGAATCATTCTTTCTATTCGAGGTTTACAAACAAAATATTAGCCTCCCTTCTTCTCTCAGTACTATAAACCCTTGAATCTAGAAGTATGCCTCCTATGTCCATAATCTCAATTTGAAGATTAAATTTCCAAGGTTTTTTCTTCAATGGGCGTCCGATTGGTCACAATTGCCCGAGAATCGCTGCTTCTTGGACTATGTGAGTTTCAATTTTCTATTTCCTTGAATGTTCTGTTATTTTGTTCTGGAATGAAGTCGTTGGTCAAAGCTCATGGTTTTTGTTTTCTCTCTCTAATATCGGCAGGACACTAATATGTTCCCTCACTTTTGCACTTAATTTCCTATGGGTATGTTTTGAATCGTTCCTCAATTTGATAAACATGAATTTAGCTAGAACCTTAGAAGTGTTGTTCTTTGCATGAATGAGACTGCTTCTTCTTCTTCTTCTTCTTTTGTTTTACTGGACTGAAAGATAGATTGCAGGCAGGAGCTGTGCAAGAGTAGTTAATTATATAGTCAGTTTTAATTTATGGACCTTGTTTATCGTTGAAGTCTGATCCTTGCATCTTGGAACCACTTTTTTGTGATTTTTCTTGTTAAGTGATTCTGTTATATATGATTATACATTACTGTCTTATATGATTCTGTTAAATAACTCAGATTAAGAGCAACCCTCTCTTAGAAGAGGCTTGGAAGAATAGTTGTGATTGGATTGTGAAAAGCATCATAAGCATCTTAGATTATCAATGGAGAACAAAAGAGAAAGACTAATCAATGAGGGAAAGTGAACAGGTAAACTAACAAAAACCATTCATGCTCCAAGACTTTAACAAGAAGACATTGCAATAGAGATAGCATCCCAAAAATAAGTCATATGATATCCTGACAGCACCAAACAACATAGAAATTACTTCACCAAACACATGGATTTTGAGGCAACTTAAGAGCATAGATTTCATTGTGTTTGGAACAAACCGCCCTATCCTACCTGGGAAGAACTTCACATACAATCTGCAGGTTAAAGATCATATTGGAAGCTATTTCTACTTCCCATCTCTTGGAATACAGATTACCGGGTAATAATTCCATAACACTCATTTCAGTTTCTCCATTTTTTTTTCAGGTTCTCTAATTAATTGACCTCCTCTTGTTACTGAACTATTGCTAATTTCTGTTTGGTAATATGTAGAGACTAAGAAGAGTCCTTGAGAATTGTCATAATCTTCCATTTCTTGATGGGCTTCTTATTAATGGACGTGGCTGGAATGGTTATACTTTCACAGTTGATCAAGGTTAGATTATTTTTTATTTTTTTATAGAAATTCAGGATTCCCGGTCCCGTCCCGATCCCACTCGGGATCGGGACAGATTCGGGATGGGACAGGACACGGGACGGAAAATGCGTCCCGTGTCCATTCTCGGGACGGGACACGGGACGGGGGTGTCCCGGTCCCGACCCGTCCCGTGAACACCCCTACTCGAAATATTCCAATCGCATGCTTTGTTTTTATTTTTATTTTTTTTATATTTCATCTCTCTTCCCCATTCCATACTCTCCAAGCTGCCAAATCCAATGGGATCAATGATTTCAATCACTTTGCCTTCAAATTTCATCTTCCGCAAGCCCCTTAGTATGAAATAAATACAATATTTGAATTTTGAAATCTGAGGCCGCATATTTACATTTATCGTCAATATTTATGTATTTTTAGCAACCACAAAAATTCATTCTACCGGGCATATTTATGTATTTTTTTTTAAAATAATGAGTTCAACACCTGTCACATATACCAAGTGTGAGCGCACATGTTATAATATATATGTAAACAACATATTGGTATATTTATTTTTTTTGGTTGCCCACCGGCTTCATCGGAATTTTATCCCGACTACATCCAGATCCGATCCGCGTCGCGTACCTAGCTATGGTAGGTGAGTCTCCTAATAGGGATTTTCTACATACGCCAATACTCGAACTCGAGACCTCGTTTAAACGATTCCGAGCCGTTTACCACTCGGACCAACTCTCGTTAGTAAGATATTGATTTTTTTTTATTGCCCACCCAGTTCACCGGAATTTTACACTGACTACATCTAGATTTGATCTACCTTGCTTGGTTATGGTATATGGATGCAATGAAAACTCCTCTTGCATATATGACGCAAAGTCAGGCCCCAAAGTTCTTTTTTTAAAAAAATAAAAGACACGCCAGATGATTTTACTGGCCGGTAATACCAGCAAAATGTAGTCAGAAGATTCACAGCCTCTGGTTTTCATAACACACTAAACCTGATAATTACAGTAACATATGTGCATTGGTTTTTAGAAAAGGTTGATCCTGTCCTATCAGCTTGAACCTGGTAATTCTCATCATATCAGTTACTACTTCCTAGAGCATGGACCATCCCTAACTATGTATTAGCATGCTAGACACGTTAGCTTATCAAAGGACTCAAACTAAGAACAACGATATCGACAAAGAAAACACAGCGTTAAAGTCATAAATAAGGTTGAAGCAATCTATGCAAAGGCACTAGAGTTCACCGCCTTCCCCAGAACTTTTTTTCCTGCCTCGCTTTCCTGCATCAACAGGGGCTTTGGATGATGAAGGCATAACCTTGAGGTGGTATCTAAAAAGTGAAGGTCCAAAAGTGCTATATTTCCCAGCGCTGCTGAAAGCGCTTTGTGCTTCAGAACGTCTTTCGAAAACCACTCTGGCACATCTACCCTTCTTTATTAGTTCGGTCTGTGATTCGATCACGGGTCCAAAGCGCCCAAAAATTTTGTTTAGGCTTGCTTCTGAAGGAATAGAATCCAAGTTTGTGAATTCAAGAATCAGGGCTGTTGGGCAGGTATCTTCCTTAGAGCCCTCATCAAATCGTTCCTTACCATCAGCAGCTGCTTGCGACTTGAAAGAGGGAGCATCCCCTTCAGTAGGATTCACAGGCAGAAACTCCTCCCTCTTATCCTGTTTCTCTAACAATGATTGTTCTTCAGGAACACTCTGAATAATTCTGTCAGTCCAATATGAATCCTTGCAGAGCTCCAGTGGGGTGGAATCATGCGGACTAGAGAAATTTCTGAATTCTGCAAAAAAATTCACCATGACAGTGAAGCAGCTCTTGTGGGATCTGTAGCAGCCAAGCGAAGTTGCCATCACATCTCATCTACAGAAACTTTGTGCAATTGGATGAGCTTAATATTTTGGGATTTATGACAATTATCATCAGAAGTGTTCTTATATGCCTTTTGCTTCCTTGTAGAAGAGAGCATAATGGTCTCATTACCATCAACTCCCCTACCTAAAACATGCTTGTCATTTGGGAGGCGCAAACACTTCTCAGACATCAAATCAGACAAACATTTTTGTTTCTTGCAGGGCCACACGCAATCTATTCTAGAGATGTGCTTTCGTTTGTGTGAATAGCCAATATCAGTTTCCAATCCTTGACTATCAATTTGATAATCATATTTCCCTTTTTCATCCAAGTCCATGGGTATAATTGCCATATCATTCTTGAAAAACGCATCATCCACTACAAACTCAGACAGATGAGAATCACCCTTTGAATGGCGGAAGGCCACAATTGGGCACGTGCTATGGCAAAATCCAATCTATTAAATTCAACAAGTGGTGACTCCGCTAATAATTTAACAAAGTTGACAAGTTTCTTGGGTTCAAAAGTGACTGCATTCAGAAACCTGTCCCCTCCATCTCTTCTGCTTGCGTGTTCCTGGATCCCAGTGCTAGTGATTATTTGGGTCTTAAGATTGGTGAACCCTTCAGGCATGCAGGGGCAGGATAAGCCAAACTCAACTCGTCTTGAGACCTCATCCAATGCACAATCAGCAGCATGATAAAATTTGTCCAAATTGCTCTGTTTCTCCATTTGTGAGAAATACATTTGAAATGGCTTTATCTTTGATGCGTCGTTCCAAGAGAATGTTTGATCCCCAAAATATGCTATCAGATAACTCTCCTTCTTAAAATACCTCTTTGCCTTTTTGGATGCAGCTGAAGGATCAAAGATTTGGCCAGGCCACCACGGATGACCCCTCACTTTTCCCCATACTAAATCAGATACACAGAATTCTGAAGACACTGATCTCATATTCATATCAACCTCCACCAACTTTCTGGATGAATTAAAATCTACAACAAGATTAAGCCCATGGAAATATTTTTGAATATTTCTCAAGGGCAATGCTTCTGTCAAGTCGATGTCCATGGTCTGGCTTCTTATCCCCTCTGGTTGTGCACAAACTTCAAGGGATGGCTGTTTCAAAAGATATGAAGTTTCTACCTGACAACGCTGATTTCTTGAAATTGGGAATTCATGATGCAAAGATTCCTTGAAATCGACTCGGCCTCCATATGTACAATGCCATCCAGCGATTGGCACACAGATTCTGCAGTTCTTGAGGCACAATAATCTTTAGGACCATCCGTAGAAACTTTATCATCAGCAGCTTTGACATTGTTCTCATCTCCCATAACTGTGACAGCTCCCTGGTCTGCTAACTCATCATCCTGACACTTCTGCCCGCTTCCATTCTCTCCATCACCAAAATCTTCTTTAGCATTTTGGTCCGCATTACGGCACTCGATCTTGTTCTCCTCTGCTTGAGCCTCCTTATTTAATTTAAATTCAATGCCAGCTGAGCCATATTCAGTAACTCCACTCTTGTACCCATAGTGCAGCTCATTCACAACACCATAGTTTAATTCAGAATCCACGCATTTACCAGTTCTGATAACTCCGCCATCAAGTTCTGCCCGGGTCTCCATATCATTTGCTCTATGCACGACTTCAGTATCTTTATCAAAACCCTCTCGTCCGGTTCCACAAGACTTTTCATCGTAACCCGGCTTCACCGACCCATTCTCTCCTAGACTACCTCCAACCCGGCAAAACTCATGATCTCGGACTTTAACCTCATTATCAACAGACGCAAGGACAACGGCACAGGCATTAGTTTTATTTTGCCGATCAACGAAAACGGCATCGGTGTTTAAATCAATGTGGCCAGAAATAGTAGACATTATGGAAAACCTAAAATGCGAAACATATATGCGACTTTATTTAAGATAAATTTGAAACACCTTGATAGAGTAATCACATGAGAAGCGAGGGAGAAAAATGCGAACCTGTTTTCCAAGGACCAGCTCTCCTCAGGCTACCCACTAAGTGCATTGAACGGTTCACACTCGGAACTCGGAAGGATGGAAGAGCAGGTTGGCATTCAGGGAAAGCAAGCGAGGCACTGAAAAGCTGGTTTCGTACCATACCAGAATGCCTCTCCGGGTTCGAAAACACGAACAAATCGGAAGAGAACTTTAAATTTATATAATCAATATGCTATTTAAATAAACAAAATTATCACTATAAATTTACTCTCTCTTTGTAAGTTTGTATTGATCAGGAGAAATGTTATTCTTTGAGTTTCTTTCTTATTTTTACATTAGTATTTCTTTAAATTTAAAATTTGAATTAGAGTACTCGGTTTGCAGAGGAATTTTTTCTAGTTAGATATCATTTTCTCTTGATGAACAGTTCTTATTGGAATATTATTATTTAGAAGAGTATAAATATTGTGATACTTAAAAAATATTTAAGAAAGTTAATTCAGGTCTAAATTCTATTTGACCTCTTCAATTTTAGTTTATCTAGAGCTAATATTTTTTATTTTTAAATTTTACAATGAAATTTTCTAAGCTAATATATCTATTAAATGACATGTTTATTGTTAACTTATTCATTATTCTTTTAAAATAATATAATATAACAAGAAGTTTATCTGTACAAAAAGTTTTTATATATTTTTTTATACAATAAATTTTTTAGAAAGAGGTTAGGTTCACACACGATCTAAAAGCAGAGTGAAACCTTCCTTCCTTTTAAGCGATACCAATGTCAGGTAGAGTAAGTTGTCTATTACCCTCAGGCATAAACCTAGGCACATAAGAATTAGGATGCCTCCCCAAACGTCGTGACTGGAACTATAATAAAATGATATTCCTCTAGAGATTAAACATGTTCTAAATAATCGTATGTATCATTATTTTATCAGTTAAATTCACGGATGATCAATTTAAAGTTTATATGTAGTATTTACTTATAACTTAAAAATTGAAGAAGTTAGGGGGGCCCAAAAGAGTTCAAGGGATATTTGGTGAATAATATATTATCTTTTGTTAGAAAATTAATAAAATAATTCACAATGGTTACTAGCACAAAATAAAAGATTTGGGGTTTTCATGTTTTATGTCAAATTTTAAAGAAAACAAAATAATTTACATAAAGGCCAAATTGTATGAAGTTTCGTATAATTTAGCTTATATTGAATTCAATTAATACTAAAAAACTATTTTGGTATAACTACAAAACTTAGCCATATACCTTTTCATTAATAGAACAGAAAAAGCATCCTCAGATGACAAATTAATTAATATGTATTCTTTTGAAGAATATTGCATGTGTTAATTAAAACATTAATTAATATGTGAATAGCTTGGTGAATGGGGATCGGTCCGGGAACTTTGATTTCCGGCGCTACGTATCTTCCTCATTACCCATTGTCACAACATTTAGTTGCCACATCCACCACCATTCACAAAAACTATTCTCTGTCAAGTCATCTTCGCATATATCTTTAGAAGTGGAACATTGCATGATTTAAACTCAATAAATTCCTAGGCACACTAATTTTACTGTGGAATCAGACACTGATAATGGGGGAAACATCAAAGAAAAATGCATATTAACATTTATATAGTACTTTTATCTAATGTTTTAGTTGTTTGATCCATGTAAAAAACATTTGAAAGGTTAGGGCATTACAACGAAATGGTCAGAATATATCAGAAAGTAACACGATCCATAGAAGGCCCTTGCCCAGTTTATAACGAAGCGGTAAGAATATATCAGAGAGTAACACGATTGGCGTCCATTGTAAGAATATAGCAGGAACAATGAGACGTTGAAGGCGAAAGCAACTATTGATGTAAACAAAAGGCTACCATCCAAAGAGATTTCTGTATACAGTTCTGTACATGAAAATAAAAGAGCAACCACTTAAAAGTTAAAAGTAACCCTGATCTCTGTACAACCAACCCAAGTCAATGAACTAACCTGTATTTGAGGGCTATGTACACACCCTAACAATTATAGTCAGTGAAGACTGGAGCTTCATTCTCCTTCAGCAGCAAATCAGCTCCTCTTCCAACCACCTACCACCACTTTTGCCAGCAACACATTCAGATCCTTATCTACATCTCTATCGACTACTCTAATACTTACAGGTTCAGCATTGAAATGCAGATCAAGTCAAGAGAATCAAGTTATGAAAGGTGAAATGATCCTTGTCCCTCGGTTATGGCATACAAGAGCTTCTCTTTCATCTTTTCCTGGAATTTATATAGCAAAGAAAATTAGGCTCCAGTTTATGAAACATTATTTTCTGAATGATTTAGTTATTCAAGTTTGAAAGTAACGAAGTACTTTTGTTGAGTAAGGAGGTAACTTCAAGTAATTTGCACAAGTCATCACGCTAGGCAAGTCTGTGTCTGCCCGGTTAGTACAATGCTGTCAAAAACAACAATAGTATAAGCAGGAGTTCTAACAACCATAAAAGACTAGCGTAAAAACCACATTCATCTTTTAGGGTATAATATCCACACACCTTTCTCACAATAGTCAACTTGGGATTAAGAGATGCCAGTCCTCCGGGAGGAAGTCGAGGAGCACCGGTCACAAACTGAAGGAATGCTCTTTGCTGTACATGATCGAATTCTCGAATGATCTCCAGCAACTGACATTCCAAAGCAGAGAGCAACAGATTATGAGATTTGGGTAAAAAAACCACAGTTGAAAGCAGCGAAAAACATATAACGTTAATTGAAAATGAGGAAGGCTCACATTAACGACTGGAGGACTGCTAGCAGTGTACCCATGATCAAATTTAATGTGATCCGCCAGCTCATGGAACTGCTACGAAGAGATTATCAAATTTTAGTTGTTTTCATAATTTTCCTCTCTTTAAAAACAGGTTTTTACATATTGAGAAAAGAAATGTATACATACAGCACAAGAATCAACTTCTCCACAGAGTAATCGCTCAAGTTCTTCTTCATTAAAAATGCGAAGATGCTCAATGGAAAAGACCTGGAGTTGACAAAAAAAAAAAAAAATCAAATAATTGACAATTACAAGATAAAAAAAACTATCCATTAATTGACAATTACAAGGTCTTAAGAAAAAGGAGGAGGAGCATTCTGTAAAGTTTTAGTGAAAGAAAATACACAATATAAATTGGCGGCTGAAGATGACAAACTTATGATCAACATGCCCAAAGGCAAGAAAGAATCTTCTTCACTAGATAGTCTATGTTTAATCAGTAGCTAATTCTGATTCAAAATTGAATCCACATCTCATCATTTTGGATTCCAACCCTTTAAACCATGCAACAACAGTAACCCTCATAATCTTGAATACAAGCATTAGCTTTAAGCTCAAATTCCTTCAGTTCATTATATAATATGTGGACCCCAATTCCCTTGACCATTCAAGCCCTGGCATGCGCCACACAGATAGAGAGAAAAGAGAGAATATAGCAATATAAAAGGTCTGTGTATTAATTATCTCAATTGTTAAAAACTAAAAGACATTAGAAAGTATTATAAGCATCATTTAGTCAAAGCGAATAATGGCAGAACCTGATTAAAACCAGATTTGAAAGCTTCAAGTTGTCTGGAAATTCCTGACTTCACAGTGGCATCCACAACGAGTGAAACATAATCATCCAGGTTTCTCATATTCACCTACCCAAAAAATATAATATTCTTATCAACAATTAAAATAACAAAACAAAAGCAAATTGCAATCATATTAAGTAATATCTTACTGCTGTGTGATCAGTCCCGGAAGTAAGAACAATGTCAGGATACCCAGGAAGAGTGAAATCAAGGCAAAGGTCTTCAATTCTTGTATCCCGAAAGCATGCATCAAATTCCACCATGTAATTGTCTCCACAGACAGATTCCAAAAACTTTTTCCGGTTAACAATAGCCTGAAACTCTTGAAGCACTCTACCAAGCCCAGGATCAAATGACTGAATGTCATAGAGAGAGAGTTCCTAAAGAGATGATAAGCAAACAAAGAGACCAAGTCAAACATAATGATCATCTGTAAGCAAATAATTCATGGTTGTTGGGTTTCCAGTTCAAGTGAAGCTCATCAATTGAATCTAGAATTGTTATACCTTTCCGAGAATAAGTTTATAAAAGGCTTTGGAGAAGTGCAGATCTAAGACCCTTCCGTCTTGAAGAGCTTTAGCAACAACTTGGCCCAAAAGGAAAAATTTCTTTGTTACTTCAGAGAACTGTATACCACCAGATGATTCTAGTGTCGAAGGCCATGGACAAGGAAAGAGTCCATAGGGAGACAGATTTCTCATCTCAGCCTGCAAGTTTGTCTTCAATGTAAAAAACCAATTATCCTCTCTCCACATCCCCATTCCAGATTTCTGGAACTCCTGACAGACCAAGGTATAGAATTCCAATGTCGGTCCAAGACCAGTACCAACTTCTTCATCATATTCCACTTCAAGAACTACTCTATGACGAGCATGCAAATCCATCATTTGTGCAGCAGATTCCAGAATCTGGTTGCGGAAAACTAAAAATTTCTTCCGAGGTAATACCCCAAGGCCCAGGGGCCTGTTGCTTATTGTTGCTGAATCATCGTAAGATAAATGAGGTTGAACCAGTTGCTGACCAAATGCTGCCAATTTGAAGTATTTGCATCTTGCCTCAAAACTAAATAGGAAAGGGCACGAAACCGTCAGCTGATTACACCATAGAGGCATAGCACCAATAGAGACTGTAAAAGGATCCCGGATTTGTTGTTCCAGTTTTTCTGTCAATTTTGCACTCACAAACTCGTTTTGTGGGACAGAAGGAACCAGTACTTTTAGGCTATCAAGGTTATCAAGTTTCCCTTCAGCAAAAGCACAAATTCTTTCACGAGACATGAGGTGAAAGATAAATCTATTCATGCCTTCCAAGCTTTTAAGGAGAAACAAAATGTCATAAATTGGGCTTGACTTCTCCAAATCAGAAACAAGTTCGCAGGAGAACATGTCTGAGAAAAAAGGAGTGTAATGCATATGAGCTGTAACTTTGTCAATGATAGACACATCTTCAGGTGAATGAAGACGTTCCGGAGGTGTTGCGTCCTCAGGTTTTACAGCCATTCTATAAGTTATTGTGTGCACTTGACTCCACAGTTTTGCACTAGAGAAAGAGTCGTGTTGTTTCATTGCTAGACCAAGAATTGCCTGGTACAATGTCAATTTAGGATCCAGCTGCTGTTCTTTAAGGTAGAAAACAAGCTTTTGTTCAGTTTCATTACTACAAGAAGCCGGACGTCCTTCCAGTTTCGGGCCTGCTTCAGCATTCAATTTTGGTTCTCTCTCTTCATGCCCCTGTTGAATATAATCATAAAAGTCAAAATATAAGCTAAAGCACAAATATATCAGAACTGTGCTTAGTAGAAATTTTCAGATTGAAAAGAGATATAAGAACTAAAGCACAAGTACTGAGTGAATAGTACAAACAAGTGTACGATGAATCTCAAAACATTAAACAAGGAAATTTTAGAATTAACCATTAAGCAGTAGTGATGGATAATGAAAACTATAAAATGACAAACTTTAGATGATTCCCCAAAAATATGTTCTATAACAATAGCTGTACTTACATGAGTTTCAGAGGAAGATGATTCCCCCGGATTTGCACTGACAGCTTGATCAGACGTAGGTTGTAACAGCTTTGTCTCTCCTCCCTGCAAAATAAATTGATCTGATTGTAAGAAAATCCAGGTGCCTTACCCCAAAAAAAGGAAAATACATTAATAAATCAAAAACAAAGAATTAGAATGCAGCTTCAGTGAATCAGTAACTCAGTAACCAGGGCTTTAGAAATGTAACCTGTGTCTCAATGATATTAGCTAGCAAAACATCAGGCCCGATATTTACTTGAGAGGAACTTGCATTTGACGGTAGATGAATTGGTGGACTCTCTGCTTGGAATGCTACTTGGCTGGATGATGACTTTACATGATTAGTGCTTTTTAAGCTAACCTTTGGCAATAAAAATCCCTCAATAGTATGTAATGATGAAAAAGGATCAACCGTAAGAAAATCCTCAGTGTAATTATAAAGGCATGTCTCTCCCTCACCCTTGACAAAACGAACTTTCAGGCAAGGATATGGTATCGGAGATCTATTTGGAACTGTGGCATAGGAGCTCCTTAGTCTCAGTCCATTGCTTAGAATAACAGGAAAAGCCTCCAAAGAAGTCAGAGCACACTGTAAGTTCCGTACTAGAAAAGAAAGGGGTGTGTCTCCAGAAAGAAGCTGAGGATAAGATAAGCATACCCTTGCCAGAACCTCAAATCGTTTTTCAATCACAACATCATAACCACCTTGCCTTCCCCCATTTTTCCTAAGGAGACCATTAGATAAATAGTTTATCAATGATTTTACAATTCCACTCTCAATAAATTCAAAAGTAGAAACCTGTTCCTTGCCCGTAAGCTTCTCCATAATTTGATACAGTATATCATGAACCTTCTCTTCAAGCAAAGCAAGCGAGCCATCGCTAGTAGGTGTGCCAAGAGAATCATTTAATGCCACAGACAATGCTCTGAGATTTTGAAGAATTTCAGTCAATCCTTTTTCAGAATCATATAATTCTGGTGCTAAGAATTTTGACTTTATATGCTTTGCAAGATCAATAATCGAGTCCTTCTCAAGCTTGCAAGATCCTGCATCTGATACTGTTGTACAAGATTGATTAGTAGAAAATGCATAACATAGGCATTTGAGGTCCCTAGTAGAAGATTTTTGACTTGAGTCAAATGCCAATTGGATGCCACCAAACACTGGGTACATCAACTCCAACGAGCTTCCTGGTGTTAATAAAGCATCAATGGCAAAAAAGACACCTTCCTTTATAAACAACTTCAGGAAATTATCTGAAAACTTGTGAAGAATTATCTCAGCAATCTGCAAGGCTAATATCAGCAAATGGTGATCCTTTCGAGTGAATACTCCAGCTAAAAAACTGCCACATTAACTTGATAATCAATAATTTATCAAAATTACTTAATTCAACACTTCAACTCAGAGGATAAGGTAACCTGCTTCACCTTGAAATGCCGGCATTCTTAAGTGATTCAACAAGCATGTCAGAGTTGCTCAAATAAACTAACTTGTGCATAACAAATAAACATCCATGGCAAACATTTAAACTTGCACCAGAATTAAACACCTGGAAAAGGGTGCAGTAGGTAAAACAAAAATAATGAAAAGAACATAAAAAAAGAAAAAAGAAAAAAAGAAAATATATCTATTAGAAAAAAAACAACCTGGATCAACAGGGGAACCACATCCATCCCAAACTTTTGCAGATAATCTGGGTGATTAACAAGAAGGGATTCTTTATCCAGCACTAGTTGATCATTCTGATCTTTGTCCAACCTAGGGAGAAGCTCGTTGAGCAATTTCAGAACTTCATATACCTGACATTACCACAAACTTTAATTTGTTAATAGAGAAAACATTGTACCAAGTAATATGCTGCACATTGAAGCCTCCCTTCAACAGAAGGAACTAAATACCAATGGCAAAACTCAACAGATGTAACAAGAGTTGTAATCTAAATTCCAAATCCTCTCATAGGTTTTAGGAAAGGTATCGCTCATAACATTTTATGCGACAAAAGAGAAACACACGCTTCAACTAGATATATTAAAGCATAAAATATTAGAATTTTGAACCATATGAGAACATAATCAACAGCCACTGCAACAACATGAACTATTTCATCCGACATGTTTTATCAGAAATTTCTGTGTATCATGGAGTTGAGGAATAATTATATTGGATATTCCATATTTGGCAGCAATAGTTCATGAGTTCGAGATATCCAAAACGAATTTGAATTAGATAACTTTGAAACAGCATAAAATCAATCTGTTACCGTGTTTCGCAAAAAATAATCAAAGTGCAATATGTTCAATTATGACCTTCTAGATCCATGTCCGGGGTTAACTAAATTCACTTAGAAACATGCTCTACTTTTGACTAGAAAACTCCCCAACTTCAAAGGCTATAAACTGTGTTTATAGAGCATTACCCAGCTCTTTCCAATCTCTACCTTCTGTGTGGGGAAGAAAAAATTCAGAGGTCAAATAACAATTCCAGATTAGATTTTCGAGTCTGACCATTCCATCAGTGGCCATAAATTAACATAAAATTATTGCTAAGCAATGAATAAAAAAATACACCCCTATATTATACTTTCAGTTTGAAAGCACAATAAAATCACCAGGGCGACAAACAACATGCTTGCTTTGTGATTTTTCAAATGAATGATATTTAGACAAGTCACATCAAGCACTACATTAGTCAGCGGAATACATGCATATTTAATGATTAGGTTAGGGTATGCAGCAGGAGCACTAAATATTTGAGTGGAATTTTAGGTAAGGTTTCTTTCAATAGTAATTTTTTTAAACAGAAATCAGATGCAGCGGTGCAACATATAAGAGAGGAGTTGACTGGCGAATTTTAGATAAAGAACTTAAATGTGAAAATTTGAGGACTGAACTAAATGCTTTGCTATAAAGATATCTGCATTCAAAATGACAGCACCATTACTGAATATGTAAACCTTGCCCAATAATGCGTAAAAAACACACGAAACCATTCTTCCAAATCCCCTATTCAATTTGAAATGAATCCATAAGAAGGCGTCATGATCCTAAGATGGATTGAAGGACTAGATATTGGTTTTATTTTCTGAGAAGTCTAAATAGAATGTTAAGTTACAATAATTATTTAAATTGTGTGTACTACAGCAGTGAAATAAAAAACAGTACTGCAGCCTAAGTTGTATACCTGATTGCAATGTCCACCTATGGGATGAGAAGACGAGACCCCATGTGGTAGGTCAGATGTAGCCAAGATATCCTTCAATACATTGCTTATATTTAGCTCATACAAAGTCCTGAAGGCTACAACTGAACCAGAAGAAAGCTTGACAAGTAGCCCTATCAATCCCTGCCAATCAAAATAATAATGTCATTTTCAAAGACAGTAGAGAAAATAAGTAGAGAACGGTAGACACTAAAAGATAGGGGAAAAAGTCTTACATTATAAATCGGTTGAGATAGAGTTGTTCGGCCATTCAAACTTAAAATATGCGAGACTTGTTGAATCAACCCATGCTTACAAAGCTCATCCAACAATTTGGATGAGTGTCCAGCTTGCTCAACTATTTTAATTAAGCAGGTAGCAACATTTTCCACAAGCTGAGGTATTAAGTTTAGAAGGTTAATAACTATTAAAAAAGGAATATTAAAACGCAGAAGAGACATACAGAATCATCATCCAAAGTCTATTCTTGGTACCTGCCGATCCTCATAATGAAGAAGATTGCATAAAATGGGTAGAGCCTCCATGCAAGGTGACAGGCTTTCTGAAGGAAGCTTCTTACATATGTTCACCACAGTAGAAAGAGCCACTCTCTGGATAAGTGTTTTGAGGGAGAGGAGGGGTTAGTGAAACAGAATTATTTCATCAAGGAGCCCTATAACAACTAAAGCCAATAAATTCTTGAAGCTAAAAGTTTATTATAAAAAGGCCAATTCCCATGAGGATGATGACAGGTTGAGTTTGAGGCTTACCTGAATGCTTGTTGAGAAAAAGTCAATATAATTTAGAACAGCCATAATAGCCCCACCACGTAAGCAAGCGAGCGGTTGCTCTCGGGATATTTTCTCTAATGCTTGGAGACACTACATTAACACAAGATCTATAACTATTCATTCCTTTCATACTATATAAGGGCAACAAAATCAATAAGATATATAAACAACTATAAATTAACCTGTTCAGCTACATCTTGATACTCAATAGCCAATAATCTTTGACATAAAGCAGAAATAGCATCATGGCTAACAAGGATTCCAGCTGATCGAGGATACACGTCACATATATAAGTGATAGCCCTTATAGCCAACAATATTATATCTGGGTTATTCTCATGCTTTGCCAGCTTGACCAGTATCGGTGATAATGAATCTGAAGTCATGCTGGAGAGTGAAGCCTCTGTGCAAAATGACAAAACTTCACAAAGTTCTGTAAGAACAATTAGTTGAGCAGAGGGCTCAGTCTCTTCACTCAGACTTGATATAATTTTTTTGAACTTCCCATGATCACTAGATAATCTCTGCCTATGGTAGCCTCGAAGACTGTTGTAATGCTGCTCCATGTCATCTGAATCACATGACCCATAAGCTGAATCCTTTTCAGGTTCTCCCTCTGATCGACTTGAAGCAGAGGCAGATGATGAAGTATCCATGTCATTATCATGGGTCTCCAGCATTGAGTGTGTAGAATCGGTATTGATTTGATTTGATGTGTTGGAAGAACTTGGTCTTAAGTCCAATGAACTGCACACCCGTTTATCAGCAGGTAGTTCATCTACCATTTCTGGGCGCTTCTGGCCTCGATTTTCCATTAATTATTTTGATCCAGCAATGCAAATAGACACCTGTGTAGTTCAAAATCTTGTCAGATTATCATTCATTACCATAAATTCTTAAACAAAGGCAAGAGCAAATAAGTCTTAATTTAGAAAGACAGGAAATTCTGTTCTTTCCCTCTTGCAGAAGTCCATAAGACCTATCTAGAGCAACCTCAGTTCTATTATTGAAGGTTTCGTCCCTATAGACGGAACGAAATTATTTCCTATTATCTTCAAAATTAATTCCGTCATTTATTCATCAGGATCATAACATAAATGTGATACAGCGTTTATGATACCTATTTCTCAGTAAGGAAATCGTATCAGATACAAAATACTAAATTGATAGGAAAGTGATCGAAGAGAAAGGAAGGACGAACTCGTGCTATTCGAATGATAACCGACACAGAAAGCTCTCAGGGAAACCTCAAAGTCTCAGACACTAGACAGATTAAACACAACAAGCTCAAAAGCAAAAAGGATGGGCGAACAGAGGGGGAAATAATTGACATGTACACATATACATAATATGCAAACACGTCTTGCGTTGATCATTTGTAAACGAAAATATCCACAGGTAAAAGAGACAAAGCAATCATACTGGAAACAGCAATGACAGCAAAAAAAAAAACGATAAACTGGGGAGGAATTAACGGAAGTTGAAGACTCAACCGCAAAGTTTCAATGGTTTTTGGTTGAGTTACCTAGTTGTAGTGGTTAATCGGTCTTTAGAGAAAGTCGAAGAACCAGTTTTCTATGGGAAGCAAAAACAAATATTTTTTGGTAATATTAAGGATGTTCTTCTCGCTGTTCTTCCCTCCCTCTTCCTCTTGCTTGATCGCCGGATTCTTCTGAGTCTGATGGATTGAGAGATTAAATTAAGGTTATACGAGAACAAGGATGACGAAACGAGAAAATTAACTTTTTTCAACTAAAAAAATAAATTATTAATTAATTTTAAAAAAATAATTAATATCTTAAAATATTTAAAATATAACCAACATCTAAAACTAATTTTAAAAATATAATTAACATATTAAAATATTTAAATTATTATAATTTTACTTTTTATTAATAAAAATATAATTTTTTATATAATTTTTTTATTTTGATATATTATTATTTAAAATATTATATATATAATATTATTTTAATAAATTATATTAAATAAATTATAAAATTTATTAATTTTCACATATAAATTTTATACAATATTAATTTTAGAGTTTATTCATTATTATTTTTTAAATAATATGATATATATGATATTTTAAATAATAATATGTTAAAATAAAAAATTTATGTGACATAAATCAGATATAAATTTATATTTTTATTAATAAAAATATAAATTTATACCAATTTAAATATTTTAAGGTGATGGTCACACCTATAAAATTAATTTAGAGTGTTAATTATACTCTTAAATATTTTAGAGTATTAATTATTTTTTAAAATTAGTTTATAGTAGGCTGGAAGGCACACCTTTATAGTGTAAATGTAATGCATAAGATAATAATCCTAATTAAACCTCATCACTGAGATACTGATACGCTGCTGGTGACGTACATGAATATCAATGCAGCTCCGCAATCCTTGATTAAAAACAAATACGAAAAGGATTAGCTCAGGGTTGAGTGGTGTTTCCACCAAGATAAGCATCCTATTCTTTTTGGTGATGCATTTTAGACCGTTAGATTAGTTCTAGGTGATGCCAATCGTTACCCAAGACAGTACGTTTGATGAAGCAATGGGCCTGGAATCTTAGTTAGCCCAACGGGATAATTTATTATTTTCGTCATTTGTCTGATGTGTTTATTCCGTATTAAGCGGTTAATAATACTAAATTAACTAAACTACATTATTTAAGGAAACTAGTCTTTTCCTCCAGCCGTAAACAAAGAAAGGAACGGCAGCCACTTGCTTGGTTTTACTTTTCATTTATTTTTCTTTACCTATTGGTTGATTTTGTCTATCTCTTTATTTTAAGGGTAATCACATCTTCTTGAATTGGGATAATTGTTAGCCACGATCCTAACGATTATTTCATCTAATTTAGATTTTATTTATTTATTTATTTATTTATTTATTTATTTATTTATGATAGCGATAAAAAAATATGTGGAAACAAATTCAAATCAATGGATTTTGTTGAAGATCTAGTGTTAATTATTTTTTCTTATTCAAAATAATACTACCTATAATCCATTAATTAGTTGGTTGATTAGAAAATAATTATTTAATATATCTAAGTTGCTCAAATTCAATTTGAATTTTGAATTATAATTTTTTAATTTTATAAATTTTCATTCTATATTAACTATATTTCTTTTTTATTCTATACTTCCTCTGTAACAAATCAAAATCTTCAAATCTTTCTGTTTATATTTTGTCATCACACAATCCTCTATTGACTAATAGTTAATTATTAAAATATTAGATATTTAAGCTTACACATTAAATTTCTTTTAAGATTTTAAATACTTTAAGATTAGATTTTTAATAAATCTGTGAGATTTATATAAAAATGGTAAAAGATATGTAAATTAAAAAATTCAAGTTATGTTAAATAAATATTTAATTAATAATTGAAAAATAAAATTTAATTACTAGTGAAATATAAAAAAAATATTTTTATTAACTTCATTTAAAATATTTTAGCGTATGCATTATAATTTCTTAGCATTACAAATTACATGTTTGAGATGTAGTTGCTTTTCAGTTTTCATAAGTAAATACTATATTCTAAACCGGCCAAAAAAGTTATGTTAAATAATCGATCATAATTTAATTTCCAAATCATTCAATTTTTATATCCAGTTAAACAATTATTTGATAAATCTAAACAATTATTGTACAGTTTGATTAGTTACCTTCTAATCATCTATAATTTTCATTTCATGATAAAAATATATTTTTATATTATTTAGTATTTTGACTACTAACAAATCAAAATCTCTGCATCATTCAGTTTTTAATATTCTAATTAAAAATCCTTTAGTCATTAGATTATGAATTAAATCACATATTTATGTATTCCTTCACAGTTGCCTTGTCCACTAATTTAATTTTTAAAAATATACAAAATATATTATTAAAATATTGAATTGAATAAAATATAATAAAATTGAATTTGATATAAAAATTGAGTTCTCAGTTCAACTTAGCCTTGGTATTTTTTTTTCTTTTTAATAATCCGATAGAAGTGCAATTGAGAGGAGATAGAGATACAAAATAAGGGAACTCCTTTTAGCATCAAACGGGAAAGGACAGATTAAAAAGTGAAGGCATGTCTTAGTGGTGAAGGATAGATAAAGATCAGAGTTAATAAATAATCAGGGATACTTTACATCGGAAAATCACACAAGGGTGCTAATCTGAGTAAGAAAATGGTATGGAAGAGGCACCGAAGGGGCAAGAGACTTTTGGGGTGCGCAGAAAATGAATTAAATAATAATAGGGTAAAAGGAAAAGAAAATGGAATGGCTTTATCTGCCACCATGACCAATGAATTGGAGGAAAAGGGTCACGATGGTGCACCACACCAACCACATGGCAACCCAAGCTTTGGTGTTTTCATTTCCCTAGTCGTACGTACGCCTCCCTCGCCATTCAGTTTCACCACCACGTAAATTGCACGCGCTTTAACCATAATTTTTTTAAGGTTTTATTTCTTTTTATAATGGTACTTCTGTTCTGTATATGCATCTTTCATGGGTTTTTTTCAAAACCGTGATGGGTAGTTCACTTCAAATGTAGAGTTTCTTTTGCTTATGGCTGTGATTTACCCACAAGGAACAATTTGTATTTGTAAACTAGAACAACCACAGTACCACGAGCGAGAATTTTTTCCTTTTGACCAAAATGAAGAACCACCAGCAAACTGAGAATAGACTGGGGAAAAATTCTCAACCAGATGCATATGGAGGATTCTCACCGCGCGCGCTCCGGCACGTATTGATGATTCAGATTGATTGTCCGTTATTGAGACTCAAGACTTTAGTTCCGGAGAAAACGAGTAAACATTAAAATGAGACTGGACTGGGAGTGACGAGCGAAAAATACTTGAGATTTCCAATGACAAATATAAAATATTTGGTCTGCCAAAACACCAGATGGAACAAGTGGAGCACACTTGAATAATGCTCCTTCAAAGATAATATACAGATCATAATGGGAAAAATTAAAAAAAAAAAATTATCCGGAAACGAGAACCAGCACCGTCTAATGTCATCATCAATGCACTAAATATGTCAAATTGCCTATGGCAATTACCAAATCTCCAACAACATTCAAATCCCACAACTTATTAACGGAGTGTGAATAAACTATTCTGGGTCTTGCATAGGAACCATCATACGTTGAACCTGAGGCTGATTTTTACCCAAAAAAAAAAAAGAAGAAGGTTAAATCAATATGAGAAACCTTCCATCCATCTATTAAACTGTGTTAACAAAAACTCCTTAAACTACAATTATCACAAACAAGTAAAATGTTGCGACAGAGGAAAAAATTACAAATATGGTCTTTTTAAAGTAGAGTTCCACGCTAGAAAAATTTGATATAAAATACTTTTCAAGTTTTAATATTAAGACGCTAAGCAAGTATCAAAGAAAGAAAGGTTCAAGACACATTAGGCAAAAAGAGATGGGGCACTATGGTTCAATAATTTGTGACTGGCAAAAAAGATGCGGATATCAACTTATTCTAGCGTGACACATCAACCTGTAAGGCATCTGCCTGGAGGCAGAGGCTTATCGCGTAAGACACTGCAGTTGCTTAATCTCAGATGATTCACCACCGAAAGTACTTTAAACTTAAAACCATGATAGCTAATACAAAAATATTCGATAAAATTGACAAAACATTAAATATCTTGCTCACAACCTAGGTGGTAACTAAATTGATATGCTACAATCAAAACATAATTACCAAATGTGAAGCTAACAAGGTCAGACTGCATCTAAAATTAAAAAGATAACATCCATCCACAAGGAGGGTTGCATGAAACCGACGGGCATCATTCACATGCCTTTCAGATCAACTAGCCTCTTACCAAATCACCACTGTCATTATTGGGGTCAGAACCCAAAGGAAGCAAAATTGCAACCAAGTGTATAAAGTATCCCAATCAATTTTTAATTTTTTTATGCATTAGTAGAAGACAGAAGTCCAGAGCTACTGCAGTTTTAAGGTTCTCCATTCTATATGATTTGCAAATTTCATTAGGAATAAGAAGTTCTAACAAGGCACCAGCTTCCTATGCGCTTATTTTATCAGGCCAACTAAAACCAGTAAGCTGCTATTTAGCACATATAGTACAATACGAGACAACTGTAGCTGTGGCTCACCTTATGGTGAAGAATTATAAAGCATTGCTTCTAACATAGATCATTGGCAGCATGACTTCCAATAACAAATAAAAATTGTAGTATGACTTCTAATTATATTTAGCTTTAGACATAATCTTATTCAGAAGAAATGGAATTAAACCTGGAAAGTCATGCTATGAAGGATATCTCATTAAGTCATGCATCCCATCACTGTCATTGACCAAATTGTTTATGCCTAGCAACTACAATATTAGATTTAAAAAAAAATTAAATGCAATTAAGACATGAGTCCAAACAGTAAACTCAGCATTTTCTTCATTATAAGAAAATGATGCTGCCACAAAAGCTCAAAAAGAGATACACCAAGGGAGATAGAGAAAGGGAGGTTACCGGAGAATTTGTATAATGAACACCTTGGGAGAAAGAACCTTGATAGGCGAGCTGTAGATTTTACAATAAAATGAGTCAACATCAGACATTGTCATGTAAACGAGTTTCTATCAATAAAAGTCTGCATAAATATGCATTTACAAATATATACCTGAGCATTAGGACTTGGTTGAACATCTTTCTTGGCAGATTCTCCGCCCTTGGCCGAACCTTTGGTATCACCCTAATATGTCACAATTTGAAAAACATAACATAGACGTGTACAGAAAAATAAGAAAAGTCGAATCGAATGCGAAAAATTAGAAAGTGGAATAGCTATTGAAGCAAGAGGACTGTCGAAGTATGAACTAACCTCCATCTGTAACAAGCCCAATCGTCCAAGGAGAAAGCCGAAACAAAAAAAAAAAGGAACGAAAAATCAGTGAAAAGTCAAAGTTGAAGGGCAGGGACTCAAACCAATTAAAAGTTACACAGATTTATCTTCCGTGGAATATTTCGACGTTTCAGGTAATAGGTTTGTGTCTGGGAACCAGAAAAGCGAAGAAGTTTCTCCGAACTTTATTCACCTTGTTTAACCAATAAAATAGGCGATAAACAGAACGGTAATTCTAAAGTTCATTACCTCCCTGTATCTGCTCAGATAAATCTTAAGAGGATCGAGGTAATCCTCGAATCCTAAAGTTGCCATTGCCCAAAGTAAATCGTCGCCGTTGATCGTCTTTCTCTTTTCCCTCTGACACTTATCACTCGCCCTACATAATTCGACTCCAATTAAACACCAAGCGAATAATATTTCCGACAAAAATAACTACATACAGGAACAATTAAAGAAAAAACACACTCGCTCGTGATAAAGCTGATGAACTCGGAAACGCATTCCTGCACGGTCTCCTTGGCATCCTTGGCGATTTTTCCATTAGGGGGAAGTCCCTTCTTCATGATTCGGCTGATATTGGCGATAGGCAGGTACCTATCCTGCTCTCGGGCATTAGAGCGGGGGCTCTGGTCACCGCTCTCGTGGCTACCACCAGCGCCGGGACTGGTCGGAGCATCAGCCATCGATGTAGGAATCCTAATACAACAAACAAAAGAAATAAATCCATAATCGACAAGGCAGAAGAAAAACCCTTGAAACGGATCGAAACGAAACCCTAGAGAGAGAAGGAAGATGAAGAAGAAGGAGCAAGAAGAGAGTTGTGACTGAGAAAATAAGGCGGGTCGGGTGGAGGGAGAAGGTACCTGGGGGGAAGTGGAGAATTTGTAATTGGCGCGAGCGTGAGATCGGTGAGAATGAGAGAAGGATCGGACGCTGGAGAAGGAATGAGTTAAGGAGACGATTGAGATGAGAGAATAAGTGCCATCAACACCGTTGGTTTTGTTTTTAATGCAACAAATAAACAAAGCTTCTCTCTCTCTCCACCTTCGGGCTCTGTGCTGAAGATCAAGGCTGGGCAGATTATTCGACCACGTGGTTCCTGTTCACATTCCTCGTTCCGAGTCTGAGGAAGGACTCCGCAATTTATTGAATCAAATCTCCTTCATATCGGCGATGGGGCCAAAAAAATATTGAAAAATATATATCTCACGTTAACGCATTGTTTGACCTAGGGTATTTGAAAGAAGATAGGAGGAGGGGAGAGATTTTATTGTCCTTCTTTTATTTGGCTTGTTAAAATATTTAGGAGAGGAGAAAAAAAAATTTAAAATTTTCCCTCCCCCTCCAACTTTACTTCCCCTCCAAAATTGGGAGAATTTGGAGGAAAAATATAATATTATTATTTTATAATATTAATATACCCATAATTTTTTTAATATTTTAATATTACCCCTATATAATATTTTATTAAAATATTATATAAAATAATATAAGGTAAATTTGTCTATATAAAAATATTTTCCCTCTATTTCCTTCTTGAATCAAACAAGATAATATGAAAATCCCTCCCCTCCTCTCCTTTAATGTTAATCCAAACAATGTAATAATAAAATCCCTCTTTTTTCCTTCCTTTCCTTTCCCTCTATTAAAATCCCTCCCCTTCGTTGAGCCAAACACAGCGTAAATCATGTTTTCAGTTTAATCTCTTGAAAATAAAATTAATCCTTTTGCTCCTAACATTTATAACAAGATTATATTCCAATTCCAAGTTAATGTATTTTTATGTAACTAAGTTCGTATATTTTGGATTAACATAATATAATTACAGTTTTTGGAATGCTTAAAAGGACTCTTGGACAGCCCAATTTTTCCATCTGTGGTAACCATAATTTTAAATAATAATTAGAAATTAAAATCTAAAATATTTTTGAACTTTGGTTTTCAAAAAAGAAATAATAATGCGCACAAAAATTGCTACAAAGCTACTTTTGTTTTCCTATTTTTTTAAAAAAAAAAACTCCCCATTTAAAGTATTAAGTTTTGACGTAAAGATTGAAAATGGCAATAAATAACTTAACAATTGATGTAGTTTAATAAAGCATCTTTTTTTGGGGAAAAAAACATCCTTCTTGTATATTTTCTCTTTTCAATTTCTATATACCAACCACTTATTAATATGTTAACAAATATTAGTATAACAAAAATAAAAAATTACCTAATAACATACGGGATTTTAAATTTAAATCTTGTTATTAATATAAAAATTTTGTTAATAGATATTATATATATATATAACTATTTCACTTTTTATTTTTTATTATAAAGTGCTTACAAAATTTAATAGTTTGAATAAAAAAAATTTTCTCATCTTCTTTCATTTGTGGCAGTACATATATTAGGAAACTTATTACCCAACCAAATCCAAATGTTCATTCTTTTTTCATGACACACATAGCATACTTGTCTCGTTTATTTTTAATTTCCATGCGACATTTCACAGACCAAATAGCGGCTAATTGTGGAAATAGACAGTAGAACATGGAAAGGAGATGACCGCTCATATGGTCGTGCGTGTATTGTCGTTAATGAAACCTCCGATCTTTTCCTTCAGGAATGCGCATTCCGTGAAGCCAGGTTCCATAGTAATTTGGAGAGAATTACCATTGCGCCCTTTTACATTGCAGGCATTGACGTGGCCAAGAAACACAAAATCCGTTGCTGCTCATGCTTTTATAGTCAACTAGATCAAATGCAATGATTAAACCAAGAGTAACAGATTCATTGGCTGGTTTATTAATTACCAACAGTTTTGTGATAATTAAACTTACAAGGCAAGTTATTAGTGTTATGCAGCATCTATTACTACTAACATGACTTCTAATCTAGTTATTTTTAAAACATTAGATGCCCACCGACAAAATAGAAGATAAGATTTTCACTGCTTCCAAACTGTGGAAGCTTAGCATCATCCCCAGATTCACCAGAATTGTCGCAAATAGCTATTAATGACTAAAAATGAGTTATGACATTATTTTAGTTAGATTTAAATATTATCAAATAATATAATCAGGGAAACTTTACTAAAAATGTTTTATTTATATAGATTTAAATTTAGAATATCGTCTTTAAATAATAAATATCTTTTCACTAAAATAAAAAATAAACATATACTTTATATATATTTATATACATATATATAACTTTAGATAAAAGTGTATTCAAATAATTTTAAAAGAGTAATTAACACTATAAAATATTTAAAAATATAATTAATATTTTGAACTAATTTTAGAGGTGCGATTAGTACTTTAAAGTATTTAAGGATGCAATTAACATCTTGAACTAATTTTAGAAGTACAATCAGCATCTTAAAGTATTTAAATTAATGCAATTTTGCCCTATCACTAACAAAAACACTAACTTTTATTTGATATATTACATAAACATTTAATTTCGACATATTATTATTTAAAAGGTCATATGTGTAATATTATTTTAATAAATTGTATTAAATAAATCGTGAAATTTCTCAATCTTCATATATAAATTCTACATAATGTCAATTTTAGAGTTTATTTAGTACTCTTATTTAAATAATATGATACATGCGACCTTGTAAATAATAATGTGTCAAAATAAAAAGCTCACGTGACATAGATTAGATAGAAATTTATATTTCTATCAGTGAAATGATGAAATTATATTAATTTAAATACTTTAGAGAGCTCATTGCATCTTTAAAATTAGTATTAGCACCCTTAAATATTTTTTGGTGCTGGTCGCACCTTTAAAATTAATTTAGGGTACTAATTACACCTTTAAATACTTTAGAGTATTAATTTCTCCTCCAAACTTATAATTTTTTGCCAAGTAGTTTAATTTTGAAGGTTTGTGGATTGAGTTGTGACCCATATTTCACATGACTACCGCATAATGCCAATTTTAGCCACGTGAATGAATATCTTGCTTATGAACTAATGAACACGTAGTTATGCAAGTATGCAACTATTTATAATTATATAATTTTAAATTTTGGCAATAAAACAAGATCCTTTTGAGATTCTACAGCTGCACATAGGAAAGAAAAAGAGGGAAAATGAGAGAGGTAAAGTTTAACAAGTATGCCTATCTTGCAGTGGGCTGTGCAATGGATTCATCAATAGACACGTAATTCTCAGCTGCACCAAGATCCATCGATCCCATGTTCATGGAAGAATGAACAGATTGTCTTGACATTTCATCTGAATTGCCTTCCTTTGTTGTTTCAGCCTCTCTTTCTATAGAGATTGCATCTTGGATCTCCTTCAGAACTTCAGAAATTGATGGCCTCATGTTCCCATGAGGTTGAACACACATCAATGCTTTCTCTGCTATTTTCCACATCGATTGCAGGTCGTACTCATTTCGCAGCGAAGGATCGATGATTCCTTGTATGTCTCCACTCTCAATGTGCATTTTTGCCTGTTGTGCAATCAAAGCTAACGAGTTAAATCGTTTTCACAGAACTGTGTGACTCAAGTTACCGTGTCTGCAGAGAAATCAAAACTCACCCATTGGACTATGTTTCGGCAATTTGCACCAAAGCTCTCATTTGATATTGCTTCTTGACCTGATATGAGTTCAAGAAGAATGACGCCAAAACTATAAACATCACTCTTGTCTGTCAGCTGCTGGGAAATATAGTACCTGTTCGGGAATAGCTTAAATTATGTTACATAGGGAAAAAAAAAACAGATTTTGACGTGGACAACCAAAACAACTTGGATCCTTTGCTTGATCTCAAGGAGACACAAATTTTCAAGGTCTAATAAGGCCTTACTCTGGATCCAAATACCCGACGGTGCCCCGAACTATGCTTGAAACATGGGAGACACCATCCACGGCTAGTTTTGAAAGGCCAAAATCTGAAACCTTGGCTCTCATGTGTTTGTCAAGAAGAATATTGCTGCTTTTCAAGTCTCTGTGAATAACGGAAGGAACACAGCCAGTGTGTAGATATTCAATCCCTGAACAAGCATGAGAGAAATGCCATCTGTTGTTTTAAATCCGCAAACATAAGAACCAGAAACTTTTACCATCCTCTTAAATAGTATTTTATAAATGATAATTTAGCTGACTAATACCTTTGGCAGAATCTTTCGCAATTTCCAGGCGCTTAATCCAATTGATACTCCCCCCACGGGTCAATGGACCTAAAAGAAGTTAAACACAAGTGAGTATATGCATATGGACTTCCACTCCTTCGTTTAAATCATACAGTCTTACCATAAAGATGTTCCTTGAGAGTTCCATTATGCATGAACTCATAAATAAGCATACTGTGGACTTCTTCTCGGCAGTACCCAAGAAGCTGTACCAAGTTTCTGTGATGAATCCTTGAAAGAAGAGTCACCTGGATCAAACAGATATATAATCTAATGATTAGCAGCCGATATTTTGATCCTCATATGAATTAGACACGTCTGTTTATGTTTTTTTATTTTTGAAACAAGAAAATATCCACAGATTATGGTATGGAAGGCACAGCTGCAATGTGGGAATACTGAAAGAAATTAATTGAATGCACAGTTTACCTCATTGGAGAATTCTCTCTTTCCCTGATAGGAATTACTGTTTAGAACTTTAACAGCAATCTCTTTTCCATCTTTCAGTATCCCATAGTATACAACTCCAAAACCTCCAGAACCAATCTTCTTCTCAAAGTCATTTGTGGCATTTTGAATTTCAGTAAAACTGTAGCAATGAGCAGCCTCTGCAGCAGGAGCATCACTCTTGGAAGCAGCCAGCCTTTGTAAAGAAAGGGAAGGAAGGTGATCTGCAATGAGTGCCAAAACAAATAATTCATGTTCTACCATCTAAAAACTTTAAAAACACTGATAAAATTTGGATTAGATTCCCGCCTTCCTCATGGTATCTTCTTGTTCCTTTGCGTATAAACAGGTAAGAAGCAATTGTTGCTAAGAGTAGAGCAGCAGCCCCAATTGATGAACCAACGATAACAATCATGCGGCTCTTCGTTTTGCTTTCTTTATGAAGATTCATGTTTCCAGAATAGCTGTTGAGAACAGTAAGCAATGGAAATCTTGTATATGGAGAAAATTGGAACATTTGACGCAAAAGAACAACTAATGATTCTAGAAGAAATATTATGTTTTAATAGATATTAAAATTTTGTAACTAATGGGGACTTAGTAGTATAGGATACTACGTTCCCCATTGAATAATATGTAATGTTCGATAGGGGTATTCAAATTTGATCGTTAGATATTGATACTCACTTTAGAACCAAATTATTGCTCAGAAGACCAGACGGCACAGCTCCAGATAACATATTATTTTGCACATACCTATAACCACCAGAAGCATCATATAAATTATATCAATAATAAAATAAAAAATTAGAAAGAAATGCACAAGCTTGAATATTATTTGAACATGGCTAGAGTCTTAAACGGAAATGTGCTCATTAAGTAAGATCACAAAATATGATCTAAAGTCAATCAATTTTCAATTTTAGCAAACAACCAATAAATGAGTTCCATATAGCTTACAGTTCCTTCAAATTTGGGAGGTTTTCCAAAGAGGAAGGGATCCCACCCGTCAACTGATTGTTCTCAAGGTGACTGCAAGAGGCAGAGGTTGTAGTTAGCTAAATATACACAAATAATGAAAGATAGAAGATGTCATCAGAGATTACATAATCTTCAAGTCCATGCATCCAGTAAAATCAGGTATTGATCCGGTCAACATATTTCCATCAAGCCATCTGCATCCATGAATTAAATCATTTTAGTACCAAAATATAAGTTTGATGGAACCAAACATGAAAAATAACCAGCCTCCTTCCAGCAAAATTATAAGGCAAGATGAAACTTACAGTTCTACCAGACCCGTCAATTTGGCGATGCCTGACGGAATATTGCCAGTCAAATTTTTTGCAGACCACAAACTGCCACAACCAGGAACACCAAATAAGTGCCATTAGATCAATTGAACTTCTCTTTTGATACATGTTATGTAACACATTAGAAGCAGGACGATGGATTTTCTTTATTTATTTCTGTACTGGGCAGCCAAGGAAAACAAATTGACAGACAGACAGACAAAATTAATAACCCAAAAAATAAACTTTACATTGAAACAATTCTTGGTTGTGGATCTGAGCTACAATGGATCCATGACCAAGGAACTGGCAGACATGGATCACCTCCCTCTTGTGCCCAGTCTGCTAACGTGTAATGTGAAACTACATCAGAAATGGCTGCTCCTGCAAAGTATTCAACTGAAGCATTAACCAAACTCCAACGGTTCATAAAAGTTTTCACTGACAACAGTTGATATCGAAATAGGTCACTAATTAAATGGTTACTCTAGACAGCCTCATCGAGTAGGCAGAAAAAACTCTTCATGTTGTCACAGTAGTTTCCAAATTAGGAGAGTTACCATCTAGTGTGCCATCATTTTTCTCTAGATACTTATTTATCTCCAAAGCATTCAGAAGAGGACCCCTGGAAGAATCAGATGTCTTGCCAAATCTAAAGGATAACACAAAGGGTAGGGACAAATTGGTGAATCCTGGTTCATAGAGGCGATATTTTCCTAGAGCATTTTCTTCAATATTAACAACAGCCTTGCTGATATCAGGCTGCCCTGGAAGAACTAGCCTGAATTTTCTGGATTCATCTGGGCTCAGATCTTCAATCTCTGCAAAATAGGTGAATGCCCATCCATTTGCCGGAAAACCTTCCAAGTTCATCCGATAAGTTAGAGATCCATTTGTACCCACTACAGCCGTCTGCATCACTTTCACTGGCGGAATTTCATCATGGTTAACATCAATTGGTAAATCGGTAGAAATTTTCTCAGTTCCAGCAGCAACATCAACAAGATAATTCGCTTTCTTGACAGAATCTGACTCCCAAATTCTATCAAAAGGGTCATCAGGATACCTGATAAGGAACACAAACGCAAAATTTCTAATGTAAGAATAAGAAATTGCTTCAAAACTACAAGAGCTGATAGTAAAACTACAAATGAGCATGCCAAGAAACACTCTGCTAATTAGTTATTGGTTTTCAGAACACTTACAAAATCCGGATTTTTGCCTAGTGAAAAGTACAAAATATACATAACAGATGTCTATGGGCTTGTACACACATTAACGAAGGAAAATGTAAAATGAAGGCTTCAAAACAATAAATAGGAACTAGGAAGGCTTAAAGCACCTGATTGGAGCATCACTCTCTGCACCAAAATTTATCCTTGCAGAGACACTGAGGTAAAAGTGTTCTTCAAACTGCGTATAATAGACTGAACCATTGAATTGCCGGAGTTCCAGTGTAGATATGAATGGTTGCCCAGTCGTTGCATTTGATAAACATACATCTACTGATGAACTTGTAGCCAGAAATATAAGCTCTTGCATTTCTATAGTATCAGCATCAGATATAACAATTGTACCCCAGTGAGTGGCCCCGAAGGAAAGGTCAAATTTTGGATAAACATTGTTATTATCAAAGTTGCCATACAAGAATGTCGCCCTCAGCAGGTACCTTGTCCTACTGACAACATTAAGCGTGTAGCAGTATTTTCGAGAATCAGCAGGAAAGTGTCGCAGTGTTGTGTACTGCTTCCGGGTCTCATTGACAACGGATATAGTGCTTGTTTCCCCAAAAGAAAGTTTATCATCAGCAGTCCAATGAAGACCAAGTTCATCAGTGAAATTTCCTTTACCTCCGCAGTCCAAACTAACGAAACCTGCTTAACATGACAGATATAGTAAGAGTGAAGATGAAGTGAATTAATAGCAAATTGCAAAATCTAGTATGTAAGTTTCAATAGAGATACAATCATGAATCTTCACGAATCATGATATATCTTAAGGCTGGATCTTGATCTTGCTATGACTCGTTTGTTGTTAGCCTAAGCATTATGCAACAAGTGCTTCGATGAAAATCATAGCTGGGTGAGAAAAAGAATAGAAAATGGGTTCATTTCCTCAGCGAGATTCAAAGGATACATAAAAAAGATTAACAAGAAAAGAGAATCGTTAAGGAGTTCTTGAATTTAGCTCGGACTCGGAAAGTAGCCCTTAGGAGCTCATGCAGAAGATCTCAAAACGAAATTATTAATACAACCAAGAAGCATATATACACAAAAATACAACCAATCAGAATGCCGAAGAGCTTGGGATGGTAGAACAGGTACAGTTAAACTATAAACTATCATTCTGTACCAATATCGGTAGTAAAGCGAAGAAGCTTCAAGCATGAAAGAGACAAAATGAAGAGAACAAGTAGTGGATAGGAGCGAGCAAAACAGAGATTGGGGGAGATGGGAAGTACCTGGGCTTTGAGCAGAGGAAAAACGAGAGAGGAGTGAGAGCAAGAAAGGAAGAGAGGATAGGAGCAGTAGCCTGCCCTCCATTTCTAATTTGGAAAGCTTCAATGAGAATATCAGACCATAAAAATGGTGGAAAGGAAAGGAACCCAACAGAGAAAGCGAGTCTCTTTCAGTCACTCCCTATGGAGCAAAGGAAAGTCGAAAAGCAGGGGCAGGGGAATCACAATGAAGCACCAACTGACCTAATCTTCGATTATTTGAAAATTTTTCAGATTGGAAAAACAAAATATGAAGCAGCTAAAAGCAAGCAGAAAAGGAAGCTGAGAGTTGAGGCGCAGGGAGTGCGGGTGGTGAGATAGAGCAGGAGAGGACGTCTCTGGGACAGGGCAATCGTTGTCGTCGTGCATAAAGCGTTTTGTGGGGCCCACAAAAAAGCGAGCATGGCAGAGATCGCTCAGAGTCTTCGTCGTTGGAATGAATCACAACATATATTTATTTCCTCAATTCTATAATTTTAAAAAGCATATTCCTGTTATTAGATTTTTTGGGGGAAAAAAATACTAGACATGCTATTGCTCATATCTTTCTTTTAGTTGGAGATTCCGGTAACGAAGATATAAGTAATTGTATTATTATTATGTGTATTTATTACTCTATGCCACTGGTTATTACCGGATACACTTATTGGATTTTAATTAAATGGAAATATTAATAACAAGGACGTTAAATGTTTTATTGTTATTTAATATTGCTATGTTCTTCCCTTTAAAACTGGTAATGAATAGAATATATAAATTTGAAGTTGAATGGTAAGTTGGTAACTGTTGAGTAGGTCCTCTGCTGCTGGCCTAGTGCTGTTCCGTATGAGATTGTCCGTTTCCATCTTCGTACTAATTAATTGCTCTCCTTTCCCATTCTTCTGTATCAGACCGACCAATCTGTACAACACAGTCATAACATGATTTATGGACAACTTGGCTCCAATTCAACTCCCATGCACGTTGTTTTAATTGCTCTGAGAATTAATGTTGTTTTAATTGTCCTTAAATGCTAACAAAATTCTTGTCGCGGTTCATAAACTCCACTGAATTTGACGTCTTTCATGAGGAGTTTCTAAGTTTAACCGCGGTTTAACTCATCGATCTGTAAAATAAACATAATTATTTGATCTTATTTAATTTGTATTGACAAAGTAGTGATGGGAATCCTCGCCTGACTTTGGATTGGATCGGTGAATGATGAGGAGCTTTGTGAAAAGCATGGAGGAAAAACGAAAAAAAAAAAAGAAGAAGAATCAAGTTTGACAGCTTTGAAAAAGATAGCAGAATAAAAGTAATCAGTGGCAATTTTTAACGTCTCCCCTTTTTATCCCCTTGGCTTTTGGACTTTGAATTGCACGACCTCACAATTTACGAGTAAACTATTTTCCCCAATAAATAAATAGATAAATTACCGGTAGACACAGCAGGCATAGTAGTGCGTATGCGTGTGCCTTTCATCTGCCATTTGCTTTTTGGGTCTCCACTGGGATCCTGTCAACATTGAGCTTCTCTGCCCTTTCTTAAGCTCTAAGTATTCAGAAATCTTCAAGAAGGGCTATCCACAGGATGTACTTGGATAAATTCTTCCGATTTATTTTATGACATGGCGATAAAGATATAGTATAATTTTAATTTAGTTGATACAGCGCACAGGCATCATCCAAAATCTTTAGATCTTTATATTAAACAAATAGTTATTTCGCACCATTAAACAGATTTAAGTAGCTGGGAGGTTCTTGTTGAACTCACTTTGTTCCTAGCCGCAATATGTTTCTGTTTCGATGCTTATCAACTTTAAGAGCAAAGGCAACACAGAACCTATATTTATAGCTAAAACATTTCAATCCTGTAATGAGAATCAGCGGCTTTTACTAAATGAATCGTATCTTCCTCCAAATAGTTACCCCTCCTTTTGTATTCGTAAAGCTCGTGTCATGTGCTCTCTCCATATGGTAGAGGAATGTGGAAAAAGGGTCATGTTTTTAAGTTTTTATACCAAACAAAAAAAAAAGAAAGATAAAGTTCTTAGGCTTAAGAAAAGTTAACCCCTCTCCCTCGCGATTCTTTAATATTTAGAGCAAAGATAGGCTTATTTCCTCATACAAAATAATAGGAATTTTATTATTTATGATTTAAGGACATATTTGGTGTAATGGAAAAAGAATTGAGAAAATAAAAATAAAATATTTTATTTTTTATTTAATACAATAAAAACTCCTTTCATTTTTAATATTTTAAACTATTTTAATTTTATAAAAAGATTAAAAATAAAAATAAAATATTTTAAATCATTTAAAACAATTTTAACTCTTCTTAAATTATAAAAAAAATACATTAATTTTTTTAAAACATTATTTTTAACTTAATTCTATTTCCACCAGTAAAAATGTGTCCTTAGATGCCAGTCATATTTGCAATTACGGTGAAACAAACTGAAGTCTTTGCACCCTTCCTCAATACAACGTCTACTGCAAACCATAAAACAGTTCACTTCACATGTGCCGATGACTACAATGAGATAACAATTGCATCCATAGCTCTATTACAAGGCGATGGATTATTATTTGGCCAAAAAAAAGGACGATAAACCATTCAATATGCATAAAACAGGCATAAGAACCACTGCACAAGACTAGAACGAGTAGAAACAGCCGCGTCTGTCGTATGACCTTACACTGCATCCGCAAATCTGATGATAAAGGCCAAAGATAAAATCAACTGTCAAATTCACCATCAAAACACAAAACAAATGGTAAAGTTGTTTGGAGAGGTTTGTTTCCACTCACCCGAGTTCAGAAAGCTTCAGGTGAGCTTCAGCATAGTCCGCAAAGAACGCATCCTCGTCCTATATCAAAATTTAAGAACGAAAATTCAGTATTCAACCAAGATTATTCATCCAACCCTATAGCAACCAATTTTAGGAGAGGAGGGTTAGAGGAAAATGCAGATACTCACGGCAGCATATTTTTCAACAAGAGGACGGAAGACTGGATCACTTAGAAGGGCCTTGTCTGATGGCAGCTGAATCAAACCTTCTTTCTCTCCACTGAGAAGTTCCCTGTTTATATCGAAAATCACATTCAGATGATTTATCTGGTTAGCGTGTGATATATACCCTGCTACTTCAAAATTTTGTGATTTTTTCCAAAAAAGATTATTTACTTAATTAATTGTACTAGCTATTTAGCTCCACTCGGTTAGTCACGTGTATCACAAACCATAAAGGCAGACGCAGCACACTCCCTGGTGGCATTTTCCTTTTACCAGTAAAGTGTGCAAATTATTGCTCAGTATTTAATATAAAAGAGATGCCAGCACCAAATACCATGAAACAGATCATGCACGTAAATACAAGAAATTACATCGTCAATTTCAAAAATAAAAGATTCCTTACTTGAAATAAGAGTTGTCAAAAAAGAGAGGGTTATGTGTCCAAGGTCCCTCAAATCCAGAGCGCTCTTTGTGGCACCTTCCCTGGATAATGATTGATTACCACAACCAACATACTCGTTTACTATCACGTTATATGGTGCTCTGACTGTTTACTAAACAAGAAAAAGTCCGACAACGAAGCTAGTAAAAGATCTCCATTTTTCAGATCATACCAGTGTGTGGCCACCCGATAAGGCAACTATGTCTTTATCAGATAGACCCATGTGGCCAAAGACATCCCTTAAATGATCCGAACCTGTTTGATTGCAATGAGTTGTAAGAATTTCATATGTTAACAAGAAACTTCTACAGATTTTAACGTGTCTGAATTATAAAAACTAACCTTTCGAGGCATTTGGTAAGCGACCTTCTGGAGGTGGTTCACTTTTGTCCTGTGGACAAAAAAATACTTGTCATCCTCTCTTCCAACGTACATGTCAATATCATGTTCAGAGGAAAAAAATATTAAAACAATTAAGACTTCAAAATGCTAAGACGTAATACTGTTTACAAAATTTATAATGAATTCATGATGGAAGAACTAGGAAACACGTTAACTCATCACAGATACAAGTTCCAGGATGAGAAGCAGTGTTGTGGACAGCGGCAAAATCTAACACAGATATACGGAGATCAGAATAACACATATATGAAGGATCAATTCGAAATATTATGATTACTAACCTTTCTCCCAGGGTGGAAGGGAATCTCGGGTCCTCCAGTAACCTCCACTGCCACAACTCCAGCCAACTTCAGTAAAACACAAACACAAACACAAGCTATTCATAAGTTTAGATGAAATTGGAAAAAATTCAACGATTGGTAGCTGTTAACTGTTTGAGATATGTATACCTGATACAAGTCAGCGTATGAAATTATTAAGAACTGCTCCTTGATTGGTTCCAGAAGCCTGACTGCAATGTCAAGACCATTGTTTGCCTCATGGGCGAGCTCTGCTGGGTGCCTTATGGTACCAAATGGTCCTCCTGTCTTCGTCTTCACATCGAAGGTACCAGCTGAGTGCCATCTGTATCACAAATGACGTTATTATATGTACTTGCCACACACACACCCGCACGCGCTCACACACAAAATTGATAGATAATTCATACGCCAATCGGAGCATGATAGGAGCACAATGCTTCTCTTGTATAAGCCCTCTGAGCTTCTTCTTGCACTTCTCGATAGCTTTCTGATACTCCTCGCTAACAGCTGGGTAACTCTTCCCCATGGTAATAGTAGATTCTGGAGCAGCAGAACATGATAAGCAAGTGATCGAGTAAAGACTTTCAACTCGATCAAACTCTTCAGCTATTTCGTTACTTAGAAGTTTGAAAACATGAGATAATTAAATAAAATGAATAATATGGATAGCTCTACAGTTAAATACGAAAACAGCTCGCCCAATCAGACCAACATGATTGTGTCGTATCGGTAACCAAAGCATAATATATCAACGAACGAAAACGATCAAGGCTTGAACACGAACAAATACAGAAAGTTTAAAGGAAAATGACGATGGAGTGAAGAAAATAGCTGACCTGATTCACCAAAACACGGAGAGCTAGACCATACGATCAACGCAATCAATGAGCATGATCTTGGGAGAGAAAGGAGCCATATATATAGGCAGTGTTTGGGGTTCGCTACTTCGCTCGAAGATTCTAGCATTGGCTTAGGGGTGGCTGAATTCAGGCCGTTGCTTTTCCACAGCTAACGGCCAGGATGATTGCATGCGTGGACCAAACGGGATTTGTGATTAAACCCTTCGTCTTGGGACGCGAGGAAAATTGTGAAGCGTACAACGAACAAATAAGCGCCGCGTGTAATATGGGTAGGGGCGCCACCCATGCTGCAGAAGTAGGTACCAGGCTACGAGCTTCTGCTTTGCACATATGGAAATGAATGATTCGCCATCTTCAATGTTGGCGCCGACTTTTGAAGAATGGTTTATTAAAAAAAAATTTAAACCGTTTTTAGAAAAAAAATTATAAAAAAAAAATTTAAAAAATAAATATTTAGATAATTATTAACACGATATTTTTTATAATTAATAAATTATTAAAAAGAATATAATTTTATTAAAAATATGAGAGAGAGAAAATGAGATGGATAGAAATGAGAGAGGAGAGAGAGGTTAGAGAAGAGAGATGAGGGAGGAGAAAATGTGTAAAAAAAAATAAGGATAAAATAATAATTAGATAGTTCATAAATTATTTTATTATTCTAGCAGTTAGTTTCAGTAGTTTATTCAAAATATTAATTTTGAACCATAATTTAATCCAAAAATTTTTTTGAACAAATCTTACTATTTATTTTTAAAAAAAATTAAATCAAAATTTAAATTATAAATCCTTTTAAACCTATAATTTAGGGTTTCCTAAACACACACCTTCTCTTAAATTAAATAGTAATTCATGATTTTCAATTTAGTGAATAAATTACAACGAAAAAGAATCATCATCCCACCCCTAAAATTGTATTTAATATTTAAAAATAAAATTAAAAAATGACATAGAATGATAGGTAAATTAAGAGGACAAGCTGATTTAATTTATATATTGAATATTGATACTGATATCAACGTGATCCTTGCCTTCTTTGTTTTTCCTACTAGAAAAATAATTAACAATGCACGTGCACAGGTAATGGTTAGATTACACTATTATAATTTTTTATATGTTTATTGTTTAATATTTAATTAAAATACAATGCGTATGCACTTTTAATAATATAGTTATACGGGGATGGTATTGGTATATGATGGATACATAATTTATATAAATAAATATTATTTGTTAAAAGAATAGTATACGTGTTATGCTATTATTTGCTAGAGCTAATAGGAAGTGGGAGTGAGTTTTGACTTTCGATGGAAAAATGTCTCTTTTTCTAATTTTGAGACTCAAACTTGTTCCTTGGGCCAAGTATTCGCGAGAAATAAATAAATAAATAGGTAACAAAGTTCGAGTCAAGACTTGTAGAAAATAGATTACGAATAATATTTTGTTGAGAATATATTTTAGATAATAATTTTTAGAATAAGAGTTATTCTAAAAAATAAATATTTAGCTAGTTATTATTAGAATATTTTTTAATAAATAAATTATTAAAAATAATATAGGATACAATGATAACAAAAATATAAATAAAATAGTCATTACATAATTCAAAAGATCTTTTTTTTTATTCAAAAATTAGTTCCATAAGTTTATATGAAATTATAGTTTTAGACTTAAAATATTATAATTTATTCCATAAACTCTTATAAATATTGGATAATTATTTATTTATTTTTTTAAACACCACAGTTTAATCTAAAAAATACTTTTTAATTATAGTTTTAAATTAAACCAAAGAGAGCAATTCCACACTATACAGTAATGATGTTTGGTCTAACATGTATGAGGACTTTTAAATTATAGTTTTAAAAATAATTTTACGTTAAATTCTTTTTATATATTTATTTAAAATCATTTGCAAAAATTAATCCAAATACCCTTTTAAGTTTTTTAGTCTTACCAAAGCATGTCCAAGTTCAACGGGTTCATTTATGTTATGAATTATTAGATTAGATGAGTTCATGCATTTACAATTGCCAGAATGATGCCCTAACGATGCACAGGAAATCAAAGGAATTGCTAGAATGGGAGAAGAAGTTGGAGAAGGAAGAGGAGATACTTGCAAAAAGTAAAAGGAATCTCAATGAAAGAAAGCAGAAATCAAACGAGCCTGAGAGGGAACTGAAGAAAAAAGAGAAAGAACTTGGAAGATATGCAGAAAAATATTTGACGCAGCGAGGGTGAATCTCGACACAAAACACAAAAGAGGAGGAGGTAAATGCGCAAGAAGGAGGTAAACTATATTTTGATTGCTTTTTCATAGATATGCTTTATATTATCTATTGTCTAAAATGCTTGTTTTTTATATTTTTACAAGGATTTGGATATAATTTATGTATTTTGAATGAGTTTTAATTTTAATCCTCATCATAAACCATGTCTCCACGTCAACTAACTTAATATTGCTAATGTCATATCAATAAAATTAATACCATTAAATAAAGTATAAAGATGGGAAGTTTCGGAAAAAACAAGTATAAAACCAATGTTATAAAACTAGCAATAAGATTAGGAAGAGAGAAAAGATGGAGACAATAAAATGAGAGAAGTATATATTATATTCTTTCTTCTTCCACTTACAATACAAATGGAATTCCCTATTTATAGGCATAGAAATTGAAGATGAAGAGTCTAGTAATTAATGGGGGAGTAATGAAGAGTCTAGTAATTAATGGAGGAGTAATGAAGAGTCTAGTAATTAATGGAGGAATAATGACCTAGGGAATTTGAAGAGGGTGATGGAGATGGACATCTATATTCTAATATTCATAACACTTCCCCTTAGATGTCCATTCTTTAATAATGTGCCTCATTAAAAAACTTTAACTAGGAAAAACCCTGTGGGATAAAAACCTAGTAAAAGAAAAAGAGTACACAATTAATTGATATACTTACAGAGCTGCCTCATTAAAAACCTTGCTAGGAAAACCCAGTGGGACAAAACCTCAGACAAGGGAAAAAGAGTACAGCGTGTATCGACTCCCCCTTTTTGTAACATCAATTGATATCTCTGAATCTGCGAAGTCCGATATCATGTATGAGTTTCTCAAATATTGTTGCTGGAAGTGACTTGGTGAACAAATCTGCTAGATTTTCTTTAGACCGGATTTGCTGGATATTAATCTCACCATTCTTTTGAAGATCATGTGTGAAAAAGAATTTTGGAAAAATATGTTTTGTCCTGTCTCCTTTGATATACCATTCTTTTAGTTGGGTAATACATGCAGTATTATCTTCATATAGAACTGTTGGGATCATTTTACTAGATGACAATCCACAAGTAGTACGTATATGATGTATTATCAATATTAACCATACACATTATCGACTTGCTTCATGTATCGCTATATTTCTACATGATTAGATGATGTGGCTGATATGGTTTGTTTCATTGATCGCCATGAAATAGCTGTACCATTACATGTGAACAAATAACCTGTTTGCGATCTACCAACATGTGGATCAGACTGAAATCCAGCATCAGCATATCCAACAAAGTCAGTCTTATGTTCATTTGAATAAAATAATCCCATATCCATAGTACCATTCAAGTAACGAAGAATGTGCTTAACCCCATTCCAATGTCTTCGTGTTGGTGAAGAACTATATCTTGCTAATAAGTTAACAACAAATGATATATCTGGTCGTGTGTGACTAGCAAGATACATAAGAGCACCAATTGCACTAAGATAAGGCACTTCTGGGCCAAGTAATTTTTCATCACCTTCTTGAGGTCTAAAGGGATCTTTATCTTTCTCCAGAGATCTTACAATTATCGGAGTGCATAATAGATATGATTTATCCATATAAAAATGTTTTAAGACTTTTCTCGTGTAAGTTTCTTGACACACGAAGATCCCATTTTTCAGATGTTCAATTTGTAGTATAAGGCAAAATTTTGTTCTTCCCAGGTCCTTCATTTCAAACTCTTTCTTTAAGCAATTCACTGCTTTGGAAATCTCTTCAGGAGTTCCAATGATATTTATGTCATCGACATAAATAGCAATTATAGCAAATTAATTTCCAGATCTTTTTATAAAAATGCATGGACATATCTGATCATTCTTATATCCTTCTTTCAATAGATATTTACTAAGTCGATTATACCACATGCACCCTGATTGCTTTAATCCATATAAAGACTTATTTAACTTAATTGAGTACCATTCTCAAGAACTTGAATTATATAATTTTGGTAACTCAAATCCATCAGGGAGACTAGTATAAATGTCATTGTCAAGTGAGCCATACAAATAGGCTGTAACAACATCCATTAGACGTAAATCGAGGCCTTCTTTTACTGCCAGACTAATTAGATATCGAAAAGTAGTTGCATCCACCACTGGTGAGTATGTTTCTATAAAATCAATACCAGGTCTTTGTGTAAATCCTTGAGCAACAAGTCGTGCTTTATATCTTACTACTTCACCATTTTCATTTCGTTTTCTCACAAAAACCCATTTATATCCAACTGGTTTTACATCTTCAGGTGTAAGAACCACAGGGCCAAAAACTTTTCATTTTTCTAATGATTTTAATTCAGCCTCAATTGCGTCTTTCCATTTTGACCAATCATCTCTTTGTTTGCATTCGCTAATAGATCTTGGTTCATGATCCTCATCATCATTTATTACATCAAGCGCTACATTATATGCAAAAATATCGTCAACGTTGACTTTATCTCGATCCCATCGTATTCTATTGACAACATAATTTATTGAGATCTCATTATTTTCATATATTTCAGGTACCTGAATGTCTCTCGAAATTGAGACATTAGTGTTATCAAATGACTCTTCTGGAGTCACTAAATTTTGTTGAATATCCTCGACCTAGCCATCTATAGTTATAGCTCCTTTTCTTTTTCGAGGATTTTTATCTTTGGAACCGATGGGCCTGCCACGCTTCAAGCGTGCTTTTGATGCATTTGCATCAGTAGATTGTCCAATAGGGACATCAATTCTGATAGGAGCATTCGCAGCTGGAACATGTGACTTGGTCACTTTCTTGGGGTCAGTGAATGCGTCTGGTAATTGATTAGCTAAACTCTGTAAATGAATTATCTTTTGAACTTCTAGCTCACATTGTTTTGTACGAGGATCAAGATGAGATAATGATAATTCATTCCAACTAACTTTATTTTCCAGCTGTTTATTTTCTCCCCCTAATGTTGAAAAATTTGATTCGTCAAAATGACAATCAGCAAATCGAGCCGTAAATAAATCTCCTGTTGTTGGCTCTAAATATTTTATTATAGAAGGAGATTCATATCCAACATATATTCCCATCCTTCTTTGAGGACCCATTTTAGTACGTTGTGGTGGAGCAATCGGAACATATACCGCACATTCAAAAGTCCTTATATGGGAAATATTTGGTTCCTGACCAAAAACCATTTGTAAAGGGGAGACCTTAAGATAACTAGTTGGCCTGATACGAATTAACATCGCTGCATGTACAATTGCATGTCCCCAAGTATATATTGGGAGATTTGATTTCATAAGCAATGGTCTTGCAATCAACTGCAAACGTTTAATTAATGATTCTGCAAGACCATTTTGTGTATGAACCTGTGCTACAGGATGTTCAACATCGATTTCCAGAGACATACAATACTCATTGAAAGCTTGTGAAGTAAATTCACCAGCATTATCTAGACGTATTTTCTTAATAGGATAATCTGAAAAATATGCTCTCAATCTAATTAGTTGAACAAGTAATCTCGTAAACGCCAGGTTACGAGAAGATAATAAGCAAACATGTGACAATTTTGTTGATGCATCAATTAGAACCATAAAATATCTAAATGGTCCACATGGTGGGTAAATCGGTCCACAAATATCTCCCTGTATACGTTCTAGAAAAGTGAGAGACTCACTTTCTATTTTTATCGATGAAGGTCTAATATTAGTTTCCCTTCAGAACATGCAGCACATGAGAAAATATGGTATTGTGGAATTGATTCTCTTCTCAACGAATTTTCACATGAATTCTCAATTATTTTTCGCATCATTATTGTTCCAGGATGGCCTAACCAGTCATGCCAAATATTAAATTTATTCTCACTTGTAAACTTCTGGTTTGCAATAGCATGTGTTTCAATTGTACTAATAAATGTGTAGTACATTCCGGAGAAAAGAGCATGGAATTTTTCCAGTGTGCATTTTTTTTACCAGAAATCATATCTGTGATAACAAGATATTCCTGGTTTTCTCTATTTGTTGTTTCAATATGGTATCCATTTCTGCGGATATCCTTGAAACTCAACAAATTTCTGTTAGATTTGGAGGAATAAAATGCACTATCAATGTATAATTGTGTTCCTCCAGGTAACAATATATTTGCTCTTCCAAACCCCTTAATCATCTTTATGCTTCTAAAACAAAATATAAGAAAATAACACATATGACTATAATAAAAATATATTAGCAAATATAATCATAAAAGAAAATAACTTCATTATAGCAAAAATAAAACACACATAATCATAAAATTTTAGCTTATTTTTTTTGGACACTCCTATCACCAATTAGGTGATCAATTCTTCCGTTAGGATCGGCAAAGAAATCAGCAACATCTAAATGAGTCACATCCATGTTGCCATAATCAGAATCGCTTCCTTCCTCAACAAAATTTGTTTCTATCTTTGGCTATTTGCCTTTATTTTTATTTTTTCCCTTTAAGAGATTCTTGGTATAATTCAACCAAATGTCTTGGTGTACGACAAGTACGAGCCCAATGACATTTTTCCACCATAACGATGACATAAATTTTCAATATAATTATCATTCCCACTAGTTTCCTTTTTGTGGTTTTCATCATTATTTGCCCACCTCGAGTGGGAACTACGACCACAACCACGTTGACCACGACCTCGTATATAGCCTTGGCCGCATCCACGTCCACGTCCATGTCCCCAACCACGGGATGATTCATTTGTTACTACATTCACTTCTGGGAATGCAGTAGAGCCAATTGGACGGGATTCATGATTCCTCATTAAAAGCTCATTATTTTGTTCAGTCACCAAAAGGCAAAAAATCAGTTCAGAATACTTTTTGAAACATTTTTCACGATATTATTGTTGCAAGAGCACATTGGATCATGAAATGTGGAGAATGCTCTTTCTAACATGTCATCATCAGTAATTTTCTCTCCACATAGTTTCAGTTAAAAACTAATTTTAAATAGTGCAGAATTATATTCACTGACTGATTTAAAATCTTGCAAACGTAAATGCATCCAGTCATAACAAATTTTTGGAAGAATCACAGTTTTCTGGTGGTCATACCTTTCCTTTATGTTATTCCAAAGAATAAATGGGTCTTTGACAGTTAAATACTCAGTTTTTAGTCCTTCATCTAGGTGGTGGATGATAAAGATCATGGCTTTGGCTTTGTTAGATTCTTGATTACCATCCTTGATAGTGTCTCATAAACCCATAGCATCTAGATGGATTTCTGCATCTAGTATCTATGATAGATAATTCTTTCCAGTAATGTCAAGAGCCACAAACTCAAATTTTGTAAGATTCGACATGATAATATCATAAAATGTAATAAAAGTTAAATGGAGATTTAGATTAAGAAGGTTGAGTAATTATAAAATAATCAAACATGAAACTACAATTTAACATGAAAGTAATATAGAAACTTACCTTCCAATGATAGATTTTACAATAATCTCAGTTGGCTAGAGCATTCGTGCTGATAACGTGTTATAAAACTAGCAATAAGATTAGAAAGAGAGAAAAGATGGAGATAAGAAAATGAGAGAAGTATATATTATATTCTTTCTTCTTCCACTTACAATACAAATGGAATGCCCTATTTATAGGCATAGAAGTTGAAGATGAAGAGTCTAGTAATTAATGGGGGAGTAATGAAGAGTCTAGTAATTAATGGGGGAGTAATGAAGAGTCTAGTAATTAATGGAGGAGTAATAAAGAGTCTAGTAATTAATGGAGAAATAATAACCTAGGGAATTTGAAGAGGTAGAAGGAGATAGAGATGGAGATAGATATCTATATTCTAATATTCATAACAACCAAAACAAAAGGTTATTAAAAATATAGTTTATTGGTTTGTGTTTAACTAAAAATAACATTTTGAATTATTAAAAAAACGATAAAGGCTAGCTGCCATCAACTTGCGTTTTTTTGCGTCCGCATCCACATTCACATCCACATTTCGCAGGCTCTCTCTCTCTCTCTCTCTCTCTGTGTCTGTTCGATTCACTATCTGCACCGCTTCATCCTTCCGTCTCCCAGAGATTCCTCTCCTTCTCATTGTAAGTTCTGCTTCTCTCCACTTCCAATCTGCATAAACCCTACCCATTTCCCAAGCCTGTTATTGCTTGTCTTGGAATTGCTTCCGCACTGCTTTAGCATGCCGATAATTTGCTAGGGTTAGGGCTTTGATTCGGTCTGTGATTCATGCGTCCGCATTTTGCGTATTCGGTCGTTCGTTTAAAATTTCACATCCTCGGGGGTGCGGAACCATCGGCGACGGGTGTACTCTGAGTACCAGTTCGATTAAGGCTCCACACCCCTCTCCCCCCGGGGGTGCTCGTCTAGGTTTGCTGAAATCACAAAGCAATGGTATTTTGAAGTCCATATTGTGATTAGCCACGAATAGAGGACAATGTGTGAAGAGCTTGATATATTTTTTGACTCTCGAACTCATAAAAAATGCGAAAAAAATTTCTACTTTAATTTGTCACTCAGTTGTAATGCTATTGCTCTGTCAAGGGAATAATATTCAAGTGAGCTAATAACTAAAGGGAATGCAAATTAAAGACTTAAAGACAGATTCCCTTTAGTTCATTAATCAGATTTTGCTCCATTTAACTATAGTTTTCGCTAGCGGCCTGGACCAGAACGAGCCTAACTTATTTATAAGGTTAGAGACAGCTTAACTTCTGGAGTTAGATGGACGATGGAAATCATTGTAGGGCTTAATTAAGTACGGCTGTAACTAATCATTGTTCTTGAATAGTGACATTTTATTGCCCGTTCTTGTTCCGCCATATTCTAGGTTACTTTGCAGTTCTCACCAAGGGCTTCGGTTGCGGAGGTGCATTGTCATTTTGGGAACAAGTGATTATTACTTTACACTTCAGTTACATGCAGTTTTGTTCTCAACAAGGTTGCAATAGCTTGTTGGATCCTAAATTAGCCGTGTCAGTCTGAACCTTGCCAATATTTTATTAATCGGTGCTGGGTTATGTTTCTATATGATCAGCAATCATTTTAATCCTTTGACATGTTAGATTGAACATTTTATTGAACAAAATAGTGATACTTTTACATCGCTAATCACAAACTTTTTGAGCATGCTCAGTGTATATGGACTACCCCCACCCCCGCAAAAAAAAAAAAAAGCAGGACCTTCCGGGTGTAAACCCTCTCACAGAAATCTTATTGCTACTTGAAAGGTAGTCTTGGGTTGTGCTGGGGACTTATATGAACTTGAGGAGCATCCTGATGAAAAATCTATAAACGTTAATAGGTTTTTCTTTTCTGTGTGGATTATATTCTGTTTTATGTTTTTTTTGTGCTTAATTCCCAGGACAACCATGTGTGACAAGGGAGAAAAATCTTGCCCCATATGCACAGAGGAGATGGACTTGACTGATCAGCAATTAAAGCCCTGCAAATGTGGCTATGAGGTTCAAATTTGGTTCTTTGCCTATGCATGGATATCTTGTTTAATATAAATGTGTGCTTGTGTGTGTTCATATTACCCTTTGTAATGACATCTGCGTATTATCCTTTCCCACCTGATGAAGGTGAAAATTTCCATTTCAAACTCTTCAGAGCCTTTGATTTATCATCTAAAATAAACAGTGACATTGTACTTGTAACACTTCCTTGATAAGTCATTTTTGTTTATTATTTCCTTTTATCCAACTTCTCTGCAGATCTGTGTCTGGTGTTGGCATTACATCATGGAAATGGCTGAAAAGAATGGAACTGAGGGCCGATGTCCTGCTTGTCGTACACCTTATGACAAAGAACGAATTGTGGCCATGGCAGCAAACTGTCAAAGGTAGACATGGTGTTGGGGAAATTTCGAATTTTAATGCATTTTATTACTTGCAAGCAACTACTAAGTTTGATTGCCTTGATGAAGCAGATTGGTGGCTGAAATGAATTTAAAGGAAAAAAAGAAAATGCAGAAGTTAAAACCCAAAGCATCAGATGGAAGGAAACATCTTAGTGATGTTAGAGTCATTCAACGCAATTTAGTGTACATAATTGGGTTGCCTCTTAATCTTGCAGATGAAGACGTGAGTTCTTAAGTGCTGGGTAGTATCTTATCTTGCTAGATGCATCTCCATGGACCATGGCTTACTTTATATGTGTGGCTTTCTATATTATACATTATCTTCTTATTCCTTGGTTAACATTTTATTTTGGATTTTACCAGCTGCTTCAGCATAAAGAGTATTTTGGCAGGTATGGAAAGGTTTTGAAAGTTTCTATCTCTCGAACAGCAACAGGAGCAGTCCAACATTCTGCAAACAACAGCTGTTGTGTGTAAGTTGTTTTGAGTGTCTGTAGCTGTTACCTTATTGTGACTAGTCTTTACCTAATTTTTGGTTGGGTCACAGTTTTTCCTTTGGTTGGAGGCTGGCCCTTGATGACTTTCATTTGTAAATCAATAGTTCTCTTATAAAAATTTCCTATCTTTAGGTATATAACTTACTCAAAAGAGGCTGAGGCAGTTCGTTGTATTCAGTCAGTGCATTGTTTTGTGTTAGATGGTAAATCGCTGAGGTAAGGATAAGCTGTTTTGATTTGATTATGAGATCATTACAACCATGTGATAATGCGTGGTTATTTGCGTATGCAGGGCTTGTTTTGGAACCACAAAGTATTGCCATGCATGGTTGAGAAATTTGGTAAATATTGAATTATTGTATTCTTGTTAGACATTCCGTATGCCTATCTATAACAGTATGTACAATATGTATTATCTTGCCGGTCCAGGCTTGCAGCAATAGAGATTGTTTGTATTTGCATGATTATGGCTCTCAAGAAGATAGCTTTACCAAGGACGAACTAGTTTTAGCATTTGCTAGGTATGATCTCTAACTTTTGGCCCTCGTTAAATTCCCAAAGCCCTTTTATACAGTTCTAACCCTTGAAAGTACTTTCATCATGTAAAATGGACAATTTTGCATTACATTTTTTTGTTTTCTCCCTTTCATTGTTTTTTGTGTAATTCTCTTATAGTTATTGGTGTGTCCATGGATCCTTTATCTTTCTAGTAGTATTATGATCTCATATAATTTGTTTTATATTGCAAATTCATCAGCTTGTGTGTTAGGCTTAATCCAATTTTACCCTCCATTAATCTTTTCTTGTTTGCTTGGGAGCTAATTATGTTTTATTATGGTTTGTTTCGTTATACTTTGAATATTCAAGGAGTAGAATTCAACAAATTATTGGTGCTACAAACAATTTGCATCGGCGTTCAGGCAATGTCTTGCCTCCCCCGACTGATGATCCTAGACATATATTACAAGCTGCAAAACCAGTTGCCAAAAATCCTTTAGATGTAAGCTTCCATATACTTCACCTATGCATTGGGGTGGTAGATTGATTTGTTTTCAACTTGGTTGCCAGTTACTTATTTTGGTAGTCATGGGATATGAGTTAGGCAGCAAGTTATCCTTTTTCGTTAACTTAAAAATATCTTTCATACGCACAGCAAGTGGAGAACCAGGTTAAGGTATCTTGTTCAAGTAGTGACACTGGGAATAATACAGCACATCCTGCAGTGACCTCCTGGTATTTCATACATTTGCTGGTTTCACTCTGGCATTAATTTTTTTGGGGGCAAATGCTTACTTTGCAAATTTTTTATTAGGGTTATGCGAGTGTCTGGCACTCTGCCACCACATACAAGTACGCAAAATTCTTGTAATTCTCTGAATAGAGAAGTTGAGGTGTCCAATGATACACAAACCATTGTGTCTGGAGTTTCTAGCGCTGAAAGATCCACTCTTAACACAAGAACATCAGGTGGAGTTGCATTTGATGCTCGTTCTAATGCTTTGTTGGAATCATCAGACTTCAACAAGCGTGATATTGAGGGACATATGCAAACCCATGAGTCATATGTGACTAAAGCAGGTAGTTTGGAGAAACTTCCTGCTTATGGAATGCCTAATCGTGAAACATCTCTGGCAGTTACAGGTGATGGTCTGGATGTGGTATCTCCTGCCCGCAGAGGCTTTGTAGAGTTTTCCAAATCATGTGATCTCAACATGGACCGAGTGTATAGCCATACTTCAAATCGTGATGTTCAGGGATTGTGCTCTGGATTGTCTTCACTTAACATTTGTAGTCATGTAGAAGATACATGTTGCACTCCTGGTTCAGACAATATACATTTTACTAGTAATTCTTCTGATTCATTTGGAAGGCAGCATCCGATGGAAGAAAACCGATATTCTGCTGAACAGGCAACCTGGCCAGCTTTGTGGGAAGAAATTATAGGGGATGACTTACTAAACTTAGATTGTGAACAACCAAAATGCAGTAAAGGATTTAATAATAAATCATCTGGGATTTCTTTACCTGGTTTGCCTCTGAATCTAGAACAATTGAGCCATCGTGTTTGGCAGCAAGATAAGGTTGGTCACCACAGTCAACCGGGCAAACCTTCTGACTATTTTGATAACAGGACAGGTTTTGATGATAAAGTTTCTACAGATATGGCAGAGAGCAGCATTATCTCAAATATATTGTCTTTGGAAATGGATGTCTGGGAAGATTCGCTGGTTAAGTTGTTAGGTGAAAGTGATGAACCATGCACATCATCAAAAGCACCAGTTTCATGGAAAGTCCAAGACAAGAATCAGTCAAGGTTTTCATTTGCCAGACAGGATGAGTTTTTGAATGAGGCTTCTGATTTTGAAAATTCATTTGGGGTTGCTGGGCATGCTTCTAGCCATTATTTTTCACCAGGTAGTTTAATGGAAAATGAGGATACTCTGACTGGGAAAGGCAGGCATGTTTTGCCATCGAGCAGCCCTGTAGATAACCATGTTGGCAGTCAGTCCTTCATTTCATCTACATGTCCTGGTGAGTGCTGACTAATGTGACTAACATTGTGACTTAACATTGTATTTTGGGTCTCCTTTTGAAGGGGAGTAGCCGTATAGGTTTTTGAGTTAATGTAGTTGAGTGAATTTTTATGCATAAATTTTGATTTTGATATTTTGCCATTGGCTGTTATATAACTTGTATGTTTGTCAAGATTGTCACCTGTGTTTGTTCAATTATGCATTTTTTGTTTGGGATGAACATCATGTGGATTGTCGAAGGTGCTGGAAGTAGCAGTAATTTGTTGTTCACAGAATTTCTTTTTGCATCCATTTTAATGTCTGTTTAATTAGTAAAGCCTGCTTAGTAGTTTATTTACATTTTAGATTTTAGGTTTAGTATATCCTTATCTTTATTATGAGGCCTTCTGGTCTTATATGTTTGGGTTGCTATGCTATTAATTTGGCCTGCCATCGTGGAAATCTTTTAACGTGTCTTTTCAAAATTCTTTCAAGGCTTATTCACTAAACATAAGCCCATATTGATTACACTGACATTTCTCCTGGATTTTATTTGTTATGTTCGGTTAGTGTCAAATGCTCATTCTTCAATGCCACCTGGATTTTCGGGGTCTAGCAGAATACCTCCTGGATTTTCATGCGGGAGAATTGAAAAGAATTATGATACTTCTGGTATGAGTTTTTATTTTTGGCTCAAGATTTGCTCCTTTTTTCTCGTGCTTCCCCTTCTTGATTAGGATTCTACTTTTCTTATTGATATTCTCTTGTGACAATTTTCCCTCCCAGTGAGACAATTGCAAGGGCAATATGTTCCTTCCTCTGGAAATGTTGGCAGGATTAGAGATGTTGGAATTAGTGATCCTGCAATATTGGAATTTAGCGAGGGGAAGCTAGCTGAAAAGCTGAATAATGCATCTCTTGACATGAGGCAATCTTTTCTTTCACAATTTAATCCTGATGAAGAAGATGCTAGGCTTAAGCTGTTAATGCAGCAGTCACAGAATTTGAGATTTTCACAATATGTTGGGGACAGATTTTCTCCTCAAAATGATTCATATATAGCATCTTCAAAGTTTCTCGATCAATTCCAACCGAACAATCCTTCAATTTACCAGCAACTTCACTCCCAGCAATTCAATACTACTATGCTTTCATCAAATGGCCTATGGGATGGTTGGAATGATTCTAGGAACTTCGGTGGTCTGGGTATGTCAGGGGTTCTGAATGATGAGCGACTGTTATACAACAACTTCATCTCTAATTATGAGAATATCAAGTTTTGAATATATGCTTTTGATGATCTACCTTGAGATGGGATTCGAATATTGTATTTTATACCATGTCCCTACCTAATTTTGATTCTGTAAATATATCCTTATTGTGGTTCGTCCGATTCAGATATTCATACCCAAGAAATATTGAATTCTCTTTTAAATTCCTTGAGGGACCATCAGCTTGATCAAGTGAATGAAAATAGATGTGAACTGCAGCAAACAGGGGTTCTCTTTTCAGCTTCGGATTCTGGTATCCTAAAATCTGATTCCTCTTTGATATCAAGTGGATTATGATAACACCGAGATGCTCATTCTTTGACTCGGGTGCTTAATTTTATTAGCAAACATGGGTATCTGGTTCTCTCTTATAATGGTTAGCAATACAGACGACAAATGGGATAGAAACTGATCTTTTATCAAGTTACATGTCTGGAGGATTCCCCAGTTCTTCAAGGAGGTTATGGTGAGTACAAGCTGATGACCTGATGAGGCATGGATGCATCTGTGCCAGAATAGAGGGGTTGGGCCAGTACTAATCACGGTGAGCCGAAAATCCATTCTTAATCTTTAATTATGCCGTAGTGATTTTTTTTTACTTCCCAACTTTTAGAATTCCCTGCCCTATATGTGATGGTTTGTGATAGTAACTCGTTTTCTGCAACTTGTCTGCAGTCAAGCTGGGTCACAGGCTTTTTTTGGTCTTGTCCTTTATGGAACATGTGATAGAGAAAGAGAACTACTTTAGTCGGTGATGGAGTTCATGTCTGGGACTGACGATGTTAAGTTGGTTGATGCCAAGCTTCTATTGCTCTTGATCTGCGTTTGTAAACTATGTCTGATTCAGGCTTGGAAGTAGGCGGATATGGAAATATTACTCTTATCTGTTGCTTTATCCGTTGAAGGGGAGGTTGTTGGTTGTTACTAGGAACTGAATTGTATTACACAAAATTCTGTGAGAGAACTCGATGATATTCTGTTTTTGTGTAGCGCTAAAGTTGTTTTAGTACTTACCAACTAATTTACAGGTTAGATATCAACCGTCGATGTAAGCCTCTCCCATGTGTTATTGGTGGAAAATTGAACCTATTCCCCCGGCCCCCTGTAAGGGAAGATTGTGATTATAACCTTAAAATACGTAGGCTTCAGCTTTTAATATTAACGTCACTGCTAACTGCGGAGAGAAACTCGTTCATGCATGGCTTAACGTTATATAATCCCTTCTGACATCAATTATATGTATTTATTATGAAGCGGAAAGCTGTGGTCAATTCTTGAGCTGCAAAATTACACAAATTGGACCATGGAAAAAGATCATAGGAAGCAAATGGATTGGGTTTGGTAATGACTGGGCATGGAGGTCATGTGCTTACTGCTTACTCATGCCAGGACCCCGGAGGAATAGTTACTGCCCTCTAGTACCTTCATCAATTCGTTAACCTAAAAAGGGCATTATGTTTGGTTTTGTGGGGTGGGGTTTGGTTGCTTTGCTTCGCTCAATTAGCGTAAAGATATATCTTAGTTTGATCGTCCGCATCATAAAGAAGAGTGAAATAAGAAAAGACGTGGGGCAAAATTTTTTTAAAAAAAATGTTAGGACTTAGGAATCAACTAACAAGGGGATGGGATTGAAGAATATAAAAGTTGAAGAAAGCAATGGTGGATGAATTATGGCGATGGACAGTGGAATTTAACTTTTGACGTAGGTTAGGGCAACCCCTAGATTCCCAGCGCAGGTCGTTTTCAGTGCAAAGGTTGGAGCTCAATCTCTCATTTGTTAATAGAGAGACCAATGAATTAAGGATGTTACGCTAACCTGCTGGTGATTTTGCAACAATCACATGACCCGGTGGATTCCGAAGTTTCACAATCACCAATAAATCAATTCATTGCGAGAAGTTGTGCTTTTATTGTCATTCTATCATCAACTTGTATAGTGGACACGTTGTATTGAAGCATTCATAAATCATAATACAAGCAAATTTGATGCACATGTTTTTCAGATTTTTCTATTTTTCTAAAGAGATATAATAACTAATAACTGTTCATTACATTGCCACATGTTACAATAAAATAATTGAGGATTTTGGTTGCTCAGATGTATTATTTATAATTTATGAATTTCATAAGTTTTTACTCATTAATAAAATTAAAAAACAATTTTCAACAATAAATATAAATATTATTTTTAAATTATATTTTTGTGAAAATTACAACTTTATTGTTTCCTCTTTGAAATGAAGTTGTCTGTTGGAGAAAAATGGTGACATATTTCACGTAGAAAATGGAGGGACACGGGGGGGCTAGGAAAGGAACAAGATTTTGGCCTAAAAAGAGAGGAAAACAGAAATACTGAGGGCTGTGAATGTCGAGGATAAAGGAAGAGGTGAAGGCGAAATAAGTAAAAAGGAGAATCCAATAGGGGGAAGGGAAAGAACATGGGTTGTAAAATCAGGAACAGAGGCATTAATTATGCAAACAAGGAAGTTTTTTTTTTTAACAAAAATAAATTTAAATAAATTTGACACGAATCATCTATTATTATTAAGACTAAAAATACAATCTTAAGACTCAAAAAAGATTTACACAAGATCTATAAAATTATTTACTAAATAAATTTTTACAATGATAATGAAAATCCAACTCAAGTTCTCTCTTTTTTTTATTATAAGTGTGTTTGGATTAACTTTTAAAAAAAATATTTTAGGTAAACTAAATTTTAAAAAATAGATTTTAGGAAAAAAATGATTTTGAAAAAATAAGTGTTTGGATAGTTATTTTTAAAATGACTTTTTATATTGGTAAATTACTAAAAATGTATGATTTTATTAAAAGGAGGAGAGGGGAAAGAGGGTGGAGAAGAGAGAAGAGAGGGGAGTAGGTGAAGAAGAGAGAGGAGAAAGGGTAGAGGATAGAGAGGAGAGGAGAAAGGGTAAAGAGAAAAGGGGAAAGATAGTGAAAAAAATAGAAAAAATATAAGAAAAAATAAAAGTAAAATAGTAATTGAGTAGTTCATAAATCCTTTTATTGTTTTAAAAGTTATTTTGACTAGCTTATCTAAAATAATAGTTTTAAACTATAATTTGGTAAAAAAAATTATATAAATATAACTATTTATTTTATTTTTTTTAAACTAAAATTTAGATTAATTTTTTTTTTAAATTTAAGTTTAGGATTTTTTAAACAGAATATATATCAACCTTCTTTAGCAAGTAAGTTGCTCGGCCTAGAGGCAGAAGATTGGAGGAGTGTAAGCATAGAGCCCAACGAAGGAAGATAACCCCAAGTTACAGTCTCAGATTCGCCCATTCATTCGCAGCCTCGAAGTCTGGAGAGCAGATTCTAAAAAGCGACAAAAAGCTTTCAGATTTGTAAGAGTACGGACGCGATAGGCCCCTCCCCTCCAGATTTTCAAATCAAAAGCCTGCCACCATAATCCCAATCACTAACATAACATTTGCAAACGACCAAGCAAAGCTTTAATTAGCTCATTAATTAATTAGACTCACTCCCTCGTACTAGTCTTATTATTTTATTCATTCATGATTTCATGATGTTTTTTCCTTTTTGTATGGACGGTCAGGTAAAGCCGAGGAATGCGTGAATGATTTACTTTAGTCCCAATGAGAGGGACGGGACCGGACGGAGAGATGTAAACCCCTTGACTTGATCCCGTCACACGGGGCCTCGCTACACGACAACATCATAATCAATCCCCACTTTAATTATCTCGTACGTACCTCATTTCCTTCTTTCTTCTTCGCTTTTGCTTCGTTGCCACCCCAAACATCTCTCTGGACTCTGCTCAGGTAAGCTGTTACAATACGTTGCCCATTTCTTTTCAGACTTTACGCACTCTACTTAGTATTTGGATAACACAATTCACATTAATTGCATCTCCAATTAAAAAAGCTAATCTGTTGCTATGACTTGTAAATCAATGTAGGATCCAATCTCTACGTTCCCAGCTCAGGATACAGGCTCCCGAATGCAAATTTGGTGTCCTCAAATCTGATGGGTAAGTCAGCAAACCCACCAGACCAAGTAGGCCCACATGCATGTTTAGCTCATATGGGGCCCACAGCATTTTTTTTTACCAACAGGGATTAGTCTGAGTGGTAAGCGGATCGGTATCGTTTAAACAAAATCTCGAGTTCGAGATTTGACGTATGCAGAAAATTCCCGTTAGGAGACTCACCCACCATAGCCAGGTGCACGACGCGGGTCGAATCCGGATGTAGTTGGGGCAAAACTTCAGTGAACCGGGTGGACAAAAAACAAAAAAAGTTTAGCGTTTTTGACATATTAAGTTCTTTCTACTCTAGCATGCATGCATGCATTCAAACATATCACTGCACACAAGGATCTACACATCAAGAAACAATTTTTTCCATCTATTTTGAACATAAACAAGACGAATATGAATGCTGGAGAAGAAGGAAATGCTGACAGTTATAGTTCTTTGCTGAAACAGATGATACAAAAAAAGGCATAGGTTCAAAATGACTTGGGCATATAGCCGTTTGTTCTGATGAAAATGAATGGATTAAACGTTAAGTAAAGGTTAAGTAATTCAATGGCAAGATCTCTTGAGCAATCCGATAAACAATTTTCGTCCAACCAGTTTGTTAACCACGATCTACCTACTGTTTAAATTGGTGGTTTGACCCACATGACTTACGCTAGAGATAGTGATTGATGAAGAAGACTAAGGATGGATCGTCATGTTTGGAAAATGAATCTGACTATCAGCTGCTGCTGCTGGTGGTAACCTTGTTGAAGGGAATCCTGATGATGCTGCGGCAGAGAAAGATGGAATCAAAGTTGCCTCGCCATATGGACCTTGGTATGGAAATACCCAGTTTGGCAGGGAATTAGCTTCCATTCTTTTCTCCATTACTCTTTCCTGAGAATACAAATGAGAATGAGTAATCTTAACCACTAACCTAACAGGAGGAATGAGAGAGAGAGAGAGAGAGAGAGATCCAACTGGTGCCCAGAACTACCTGATTTATGGGAAAGAAATCAGCACTATTCCAGGCAGAAGGATGCTGGGGTGCAATCGGGAAAACATGAGACGGTTGACCCTTCAATAACCTTGATGCAGAGTTCTCGAACTAACAGAAGGATGAAGATATAGGATGTTATAAGTTAAAATACATACAAAATGAGAATCAAGATATAAATACGCAGAGCCCGGAATTGAATTGAGCAGGAAGTTTAAACGAGATTTTATAAAATTACCGCAACTCTCCCATCAACAGGAAGATTGGCCCAGCCATGCTGGACTTGAAAACCGTCAGAGTAAGCAGGGGGGGCAATGGCCAAGCTAAGATCAAGATTTGGGTTGCGATCTGCATAAGCCTCAAAACAGATATGCTGTCAAAAAATTAATGTATGAGGATAATGCTTCTCATAAAGCAGGGCAAAGCAAACGAAGAACCTTCATTGTGTGACTGAAAGATTATCTCCCCTTCGTATGAGCTTGGCTCAAAGTTTGTCATTGCTTCCCTCCCATTGCATTTTATAGCCGCTTTATCATACGCCCTGGTTTCATAAGATTGTAGCACACTTAGTATGAAAGACACATAACAGAAACATAGTCCAAAAAAATAAAGCCGTTCAGCTCGAAATCATCTGATATTTGAATGATGAGACCTTGCAGCCTCTATTTCGCTATCAAATAGCCCGAGATATATATACCTGCAGGCAAGCAATGCACCCTAAACCAATTAAAAAACAGAGATCCGGCTCATCCCAAAAGAAACCATGCTCTTAAGAAACTAAGCATACGGAACCCCCTACCTACTTTCAATCAACGGAGGGATAAAATTTTACGACTACATTTAATATGAAATACATGCATGTCATACATAGGCAAATATAAGACATGTAAACTTCAAGTGTTCAACTATAAGTGCAATTCACTTGAAGAGTTTCTTACTTCTTCCCTAGAAACTGCCCCATGCGAGCTTCCCATCGCCCGCATTTATGCAGAGTAACTCCTCTATATTTAGAGCTTCCCCTTGAAAAGCCAGTGCTCTGTCGCCGCAGAATATGCACAAACTCTTCCTTTGTGAAATTACTCATCTGCAGAAGAATTACCACGGCAAGTCAAACTTCCGCTTAAATTTAGGATAATATGAACCACAGTCATTGAGATCATATGCTCACTAACCTGCTTTATATCATCCTCATAATCACTAACATTGAAATTAATATCAGCATCAAGGCCACGGAACTTGATTGCAGCTCGATCATATGCCCTGAAGTTGAAAAGCGGATCACGGATGAAATTATAACGAAATATACTTAAAATCATAGCGTGACAAACAAAAAACACAATTATCAGTTTAATAAACTTCATGATGAAATAACATTATACCTTGCCGCAGCATGTGCTGCATCAAATCCGCCTACAAGAAGCAAGAACGCCCAGAATCACGTTCCAGTATCCAACTTAAAGAAACATAAATCGCAGAAAATGAATTTCTATTATCACTATGGTTCCTCGCTTACCCAAGTAAACTTGTTTTCCACAATCCCTGCACACAGTACCAAAAACAGTAGGTTCAGAAAAGACGAATGAAAATTAAGAACAAAAATAAAGCAAAGTAGTTGTATGTGGAGTTCGCATATAATCGGTTATCTACAATACCGAACAGTATATCGAATTTTCTACACTGACCATATATGCGATTCCCATCTTCCAGTTCTTCGATAAAATGTAACACCGCGATACTGTGAGCTCCGTGACCTCGGTCCCCGCCGACTCTTCTTAACCTGCGGTTTCTGCTGTGGTGGCGGCGGCATCCTCTGTTCCGGCGTTCCACCTGGACCTACCTCCTTGCACAGGAAATCCAACCATCCCTTACTTGAAGACGAACCTGGAAATCGCTGACCGATTCCCAATTCAGTGACGCGACCCTCTTTGGCACCGGCGATCGGAAAAAGCGGGATGGTCCGATCACAGGCATCTTCACCTTCGCCTACTGGAAGATCAACTGCTTTGTAGGTTGTGCCATCATCTGTGTTATTCTTCACGGTTCCAAAGTTGTTAGCAAAGGCATCACCATAAGAGCAAGAGTCTTCATCAAAAGTATTGGTGGAGGCATCGGCATTGACGATGGAAGAATTAAAGCTTCCAGAGCTATCCATTTGGCTACCAGAAAGTAGCACAACATTCTCGGCAGGCAAGTCGACGGAATCCGAAGCGGAATCAGAGGAAACGACGTTGACATTAAGATCCAACATGGTGACTCCAGGGTCACGCGCAACCGATGATTTTCAAACAACTTCTAGACGGAAAAGGAGAGGTGAATGGCCTCAATGAGCTAACAGAGAAGGAACGTCTTAACACAAAAGAGGAAGGTAGCGGGAATTTCAGGGATCCAAACAAATGGATCAGTAAAAGCGGGTCAACATTGTTGAATACAACGAACCAGTTGGGTGTTTTTTTTGGGGGGGGGGGGGGGGGAGTGACTAGTAAGGCATTCGGGGGAAAGGACAGAGAGGTCGGGATCAGAGTATTTGAGACGCCGACAAGGCGGAAATCATGAGTGGCCTTGGCCCTCCATGCAGAAGAAAGAAGAGGAGGAGGAAGGGAAGACGGGGAGAAAAATAGGTTGCGTCGTTGCAGTGTTTATATGAAGCGAAGAAGAAGAGAAGGGGTGGTGGGGTTTAGAAGTCTTCTTTCCCCCAAGTAATAAAATCTTTTACGACGCAATTTTATATTTCATAAATTATTGAAACAATATTTATTTGAGTACAAAATTGTATAAATATGATATATATAAATAATAAATAAGAATTCGGTCTTACACTCCCAACTAAATCACAGGGAGGTTTAAAAATAAATGGTGAAAAGAATTGACATCAGTGCAAAAGTATTGAGAGTTAAAAGCATTGTGTGGGGGTTCTCTTTTCCTACCCCTGGTGGAAGAAATATCTAGAAAATGTAAAAATTCTCGACGCATTGTATGAAATAACTAATGTTATTAAGAATAATGGGGAAAATATTCAGAGTGGTGTGTGTGTGTGTGTGTGTGTGTGTGTGTGTGTATGTATGTATGTATGTATGTATGTATGTATGTATGTATGTATGTATGTATGTATGTATGTGTGTGTGTGTGTGTGTGTGTAGTACTGTAATTAAGAGGAGAGGAATAAAAATGTGTATGCACCAACTGAATGTAGTAGCTTGTAGACCAATATTCTTGGTCAGAATGAAATTAATGGTGACATTTAAAGGAGTAATGAGTTCCTAGGATTTATTATGAATAAGGTGAGTGGGTGTAGTAGTAGGGGTAATGAAGGGGGGGAGGAATCAGGCATGATGAGACCCATGGAATCGTTAGGATGAGGGGGGGGCCTGCCTTCTTCGTTGTCTCATGCTGCTCCCACTTGTCCCTTGTAAGCCCCCTCGGCCCCCACTCCATCTTCTCAGTTCTCCTCTTGCTCCTTAGTCCCCCGCAATTAATTATCTGTGACCTTGTTACAGTTACTTTGAACCCAAGTAAATTGAATATAACACCAAATTCAACTCCTCACGTTATCCCTGTCTTAAGTGACTCGTATTTATTTCTATTATTCACTAGATTCTTACTCAAACAAGTCTTCCATCCAAGGGTTGAGGTCGTTGAGGTTTGCATGGCGCGTGGGGTTTGTTGAATAACAGTAACAGTAACAGTAACAGCCTCTTTTTTGCCCTACAAAAATTTCAACAAGCTACGTCCAACCATGACTTTTCAGTTACGGCGGTTCCCAATTCGGTTATGGTCCCGCCCGCCTGTATTGCAGAATGCTATCAAATTCATACGAATACGGAATCATCCCTTGGACCCTATCCATACAGAAATTCTACGATCCCAAGGTGTGTCTTGTTATGTACTCATTCAATTTTGGTTTTTCATTATGGGATAGGGATTATCAAAGTTTCACCGCCCAGGTCACTGCTACGCTTGATGAGATCTCACTTCCATCAACAGCTTGGAATTAATGTTTCGCGGCTTTCAGTTTTGTCCTTACCATAATTGAGCTGAACATAACGCACACCTCCATTTATGGCGGTGAATCATTGAACGTCCTCTCTTGATATATTCCTCAGTGTCGCTTCTTAATTAGACCGTCTAGTTAATGCGGGCAAAACTTTTTCCACCCAGCGTTATCAACAAATGTTACCCTATGCATAAGGGAGTCACCCTCAGATAAAATTAGCAATCGCTTTTAAAACAAGTGATTAGGAGTAAATGAATTCCTCTTCACAGTTTTCCTCACCTCAGTCTGGCCCCACCTCTCCTTTGCTACTTCTATTATCCTTAGCTTAACCCCATGCGGTTAATGAATGATTTTTAACTGTGTAAACCCATGAGTGGCTTGAGATCACGTGACAAAGTAATTATTAACTATGTAACCAAAAAAAAATTATTAACTAATTGGGCTAAATAAATAATTACCGCAAGTTTTGAGTGCGTTGGACACAAGGCCCAATAGCGCTGCCCAAAAGCCCAAAAAATACTGTAAGGAGAGTCAAGCCGCGATTGGAGCTACCATTTGAAAGGTAATAAATAATCATAATCAGTCGCAGTTGCTAATCCCGTTTGGATAGAAGCATTACCTTCAGCTAAAAGTTAAAATTCTAGTTCAACTGACAAAAAACAGAGACATAACCATTTAAAACATGTTCGATCCCTGAAAAATACTATTTTATTATAATTCTAATCGCGGCACTTAAAAAGACATCTTAACTCTTGAGTGTCTAGGTTTCACCCAACGATAATAGACAGCTCGTCCTGCTCGATATTTTTATCATTTAAGACGAAGAGAGATTTTGTCTTGCCCTAACCTTGAATCGTGGATGAACCCAAAATTTCTCAAAAATTTTTATACAAAAAAAAAGAAGTTAAAATTACGTAGTACATAAATAAGCAATCCACATTCTCCTTATAGCATAACCCTTTCAAGTCGGCTCCCCCACTACATCTCAAATAAGAATCAACAAGTGTTGGTCCTGAATCCGAAAGATCCGTTCGGGCCATCCGGTGTCAGAACCAATCATGAGCCTTAATGAGTTCAAAACATGTGTGATGGAGATGGGGGATAAAAACTCAACAGATCTTATGTATTCAAGGTTCCAATGAATATCCCAAAAATTAAACAAACTAGTAGCATACACAAACCCATTCTTCTTTCTTTGGTCAGTCAATGACTTTTAATGAAGTTGCGGATTCTATCACACCAAAACAAAACAAAGAATATTATTTGTCGTGTCAGAATCGATTTGTTCGGAACCAAAGTTTATTGGTCCAAGTTGAATACACAATCCTAACCAAGAGACAGGTTGGCAGACAAAAACCATAACAAATGTTTTCTATTCCTCAACTTTTACTCCCGATGGTAACTAGTAATTGCATTCTCAAAACTGCATTTATGATTCAATCAAAAAAGATAAATCACAATGTAAGTAACGCCCTATTCTATAGCAGAAAACTTCACTGTGAAACACCCAACCACTTTGAAAAGTTCTCAAATTCTGCATAATCAGAGTCCGACACCATGGTTTGATACCACGCTTTTCCTGCAGCCTTAATAGCAGAGGCCTCCTCCTGGCATCAAACAAGAGCAAAATATATAAAAAGACTAATTAAAACAATACACAATAAAAGCAATTCTTTCCCAACGACAACAGGACGAAAAAAACTAAACAGCGTTTTCAGACGCCTAGTCTGCGGAGTGCCATGGCCAAAAAGGTTGAGAGTAATTTCTATATGAACTCTGTTCTATTTTTCAATATAGATGGATATGATATCACACACCCACAAACACGTGTGTTTGTGTAACAGGGAAACAAGTATTAAGCGTGATCGTATGGAGTTCATTAAAATTTAGGCATGAATAACTCAATTGTGACGACTGGCAAACCACAACATGACCAGGAAAACAATGCAAACCAAACGAAACATTAAGATGATAGCCAAATACGCTTCCCTGGAGAAATATTATTTGCAATTCTGTAGAAACTAAACGTGACGTGAAACAACTCTCGCAAGAAACATGAATGCATGCAAGCGTTTACTATATCTTAAAATTACCAAATGCGGTACATGTTAAAGATCATTTACAATTTGACAATGACACTTTCAAGAAAGCTGCACGCCATATGTGCAAACGTACGCGTGCATGCAATAATTTACATATATACTGACCCAAGAAAATAATAGTATCGCACCTTAGAGAGAGAACTCCTCTTCTTGTCAAGCTTCTCTTTCTTTGCTTTAACCCGTTGAGCCTCAGCAAGAAGAGCCATTCTCTTAGCAGTCTTATGATATGGGTTCAGTTTCAACATAGCATTCAGGTTCTTAAGCGGGTTCTTCTTGAGCGGTGCCCTCTTAATTTCCTTCTTGATGGGTCTCACAACGGATTGAATCTCATCAGAGTTGATAATCCTAGCCAAGTCACTATTAACCATCTTGGCCCTTGGGAGAGAGTACCCTTTCTTCTTCTCTGAAGCCTTGTCGAACGACCCATAAATCGAATCAAGTTTTTCAAAAGCAGACTTAGTCCAAATAACAAACCTGCCCAGATGACCACCAGGAGCTAACTTGAGAAGGTTGAGCCTCTCGACATTAGCAACCTCGACCCCTGGAATGTTTCTAAAAGCTTTCACAGCCTTGGCCCCTTCAGTTCCATACACAATCAGAGGACCCTTGCGAGAGATGTATCGGCGATTTCTCATTTTCCCCTTACCAGGTCTGATGGAATGGCTGTCCCTAGCTTTCTCGGCATCAGGAAAAGCGCCGATCTGCTTCATCACCTTGATAGCATCCTTAGTCTTCTCAACACCCTCAGCTGAGTCGCTAACCACAAGAGGCATTTCCGGCACAGACTCAATTCTGTGGCCGCGAGCCATAACGATGGAAGGGATTGCCGAGGCAGCAATAGCCGAAACGACGGCGTAACGCTTCTGATTGACATTGATCTTACGGTGCCAGCGGCGCCAAATCTTGGTAGGAGCGAACATGCGACCACCACGACACATATTACCAAAAGCACCCTGACCAGCACGGTGGGTACCGCCACCAGGGACACGGGGGATACGAGACACAGCACGGCCAGTACCCCATGATTCGGCGGAGGTCTGGTGACCGGCACGCTTGCTGACGGCATAGGGCTGGCGACTGTTCTTAGAAATGTTGGCATGAACGAAGTTGACAATGTCTGGGCGAATGGCAGCCTTCATGACATCAGGAAGATGAACAGTTGTAGCAACATCAGTGGCCATGTCACCCTCGAGGGATTGGACGGTGACGAGAGGGCGAGCTGCGGCGGCCATGGCTGATGTGGAAGAAGGGCACTGCCGGAACGCGCCGCTAGGGTTTTGCCAGGACTAGGAACTAACAAAGGTGTGCTTCCATGATTATATATATGATCTTCCTAAGCCCGTGATTTAAAATCGAGCCCGGCCCAATATGAGCTTCACTGATAATTGGTATTGGTTCATGGGCTAGCCCGTAGTTTCTTAGTTTCCTTTGCTAGGCCCAATTAGTTTGCACTTAATCATTTGTTGAGGCATTGAGCACTGAGACTTAATGCTGTTCTTTTTCAATAAAGTTTTGTTGAGTGGAATATAGGAAAAAAGCACAATCTCCGATTTCCCCTGGTGGTTTTTACTAGTCTTGTTCAATGCATCTAACTCTAATGGAGTCAATTTTATAGAAATATTTAACCAATCAAAAATAAAATAGGGACATTATGCCATTACTTTACGCGTGCGTCTTAAACTTTTTCATTTGATATAACTATAGTGCTAATGGATCAATTAGACTATAAGAAAATGTAATAATATGGTACCTAGACTCTGAAAAACTTGATTGTTTTTCCCCCTCTTTATATTTTACATTGGTATAGAATGGACAAATACTACCCCATTAACTCTCCAACTGAAATTATCTTTACCCATGAGGAAGGAGGAGTCAGGACCCAGGAGAAAAGGAAGGAGGGAGAATATTTTTTGGATGATTTTACTCCATTTTTAACACCTTGAGGGCAATATTAATCCCAAAATAAAACTCACGGGGGTTATATTATTTCTACATGATAACTTTTAGGGCAAAATCGAACCTTAACCCAACCCAAGAATCTTTGTAAATAGAGACAATATTCTAGTTTGGGCATTGGTCATCTGCATTCTATACCATAAACTGTATAAAGCATTGGAATTTACTCAAAGGTATGTCAAGCATCTTTCATGAATGATCAGATTATTTTCAGAACACAGTGGGCTTACTCTGATTTCCCAAATGCAAATTCTGATATGATACACAGTTTTTTCCGTTCCATTTTCATTTGAGCATGCAAAGCAGGTGTCCGTCCACTGGAGGACCTGAGGACAAGTTGAAGACATTTTTCTCTCTTTCGTGTTTCAGCTTTTGCAAGTTTCGTACAGAAACAGCTAGCACAAAACTGAATATGCCTCACTGAAACTAAAGTGACATTTGTTAGTGGGATATGTTCTGCGTCAGAATCAGAACCAGTGAACCTGGTTATAGATATGGCATGGCTTCATCATGAACCTGCTTATACAATTTTGTCTTCTCTCTTAACCAAAAGAATATACCTGTTAGGCTTGTCTGCTTTTCTTTAATTTGGGTCACTTTCAGGGGACACAACCCACAAGCACTGTAAGTAACCAACAAAGATCCAAAAGTTCTTAACTTCTTTAACCTTGTCTGCTCATTAAACCATCCCACGACTTATCCATATAGTTTCCTTTTCAATAATTCTTTATTATGTCTCGCACCTGTGTCAACATCAGTATTTCTCATATTTCAAGCAATAAGTTAACCGTTCCTTTTTGTCTGTTAATTATTCACCAATGTCTCCTAAATAGTAGATACTTCACTGTGCGCTTGGAAGATAACCCATTTTCATCACAAAAAAGACTTGAGTCCCCACAAGTTTTCTTACTTTTCTTTTAGTGGGAAAGGTGGAAGTAACAGAACCTGCAGTCTTTAAGTCTCACCATTATATATGTATATGCCTCGCAGTTTTGTGAATCATATAGATACGTAGAGATTTCTGTTGTCTCTTTCTTTATTCATATATCTCCAAGTCTCTGTCAAAACTAGTTAAATTCTGAAGTAATGCCAAAGAACAATAAAAATGCTGGATCTGCACCACCAACACTGATGAGGCTTCCTCCACCAAGAGGACAGATCAAAGCTAAAATTATGACCCAGATTATCAGAAAGGTTGAAGAAGCAGGAAGAGCATTATTGTGTGGCAAGGAAAAGGTGGCAGAAGAAGAGACTCAGACTTCAAACCCTCATAAGATTTGAGAGCCCAGAAAGGCATTATTATTCTGTAATGGCTAAAATATGAACTTCATAGTAACACCACACCCATTCTCTGGTTTGTTCAATAGTTGCATTATGCAGAACTCTCTCTCTCTCTCTCTGTTAACTGTTTCTGTGTTACTTCACATTAGTATGTAAGTCTCATCTCCCAGAACTGTACGTTAAGTAAGTTTATGCAGCTTCTTGTTTCAGTGCAACTTATCTATATTACGTAAGTCTTCGATTAATTGATTGCTCCAACTACGCGTTAAGAATGTGAAGCATATGTGATTTTCTGTATCAGAATTTTTGAGCTAAATGAACAAGACCGACAACTACGTTATGTGATGAGGTTTCTGGGAGGTCAATAGTTGTAGGAGTAACTTTCAAACGGCTTTCTAATTCAAAATAGGAAAAGAACACTCAAGAACAACAATCTCTTTAACTTTTTTAACTATGGGTCCGTAGGCACAACCATAAAGCTAGGCAAGATTTTTAAAGACTCCACCGTTCTTCAATATTTTTTTTCTCTTTCCATTGCATGTGGTTTGGATAAATTGGATTCCTAAATAACAAATCAAGCAAGAAAACAGAATAAAAACTGCAGCAGAGTACTACTGCGTTATTGTTACATGGCATATTGCCAACTTTGTCTCATCATGATGTCAATTGAAAAGGAAAATGCAAAAGCTAATAACACTTTAATTACAAAATCCAAGTTTTGGTATGAAGAATTATTGGAGGGAACTAGTTACTTCCTTATCTTACAGCAATGAAACTCTTCTTGTTTCATCTTCTTTCAAGTTCTTCATTTCTCTCTGTAACTTCATTATTTGTTGGACTAAAACAAATAGTCATGACTCATGCACTGAAACAATGTCTTAACGCACGTTGTTTGATTAACATCCCATTATGTTGGCTTTGGCAAAAACCTATAAAAAAAAGTCTTGGCGCTATCCAAATAGCATGTCTTTTAGTGACAAAACAAACAGAGCAAAAAAGGTATCACTGGGTTCAGGTAATGGCATGCAAGCTGACTAAGAGGGCCCTTGATGCCTCCATTCAACCAACAGATTCATTAGTATTATATGAGGTTTGTCCGCTTGGCAACTTACAATGAGACGGTTGATACTGTTTAGAATTATTTGCTTATAAAGACTTGTTTTCTTGGTTTTGCGCTTTTTTTTTTTTTTTTATATAGAGGAGAACAGAACATTCGAGTCCCCAGTCAAGATAAGGAAACAATTGCAATCATGAGTGATAATTTGAAAATTATACTTTAATAACAGTCTTAATCATCAACTAATTTGGTTTCTCTCTCTCTCTCTCTCTCTCTATATTTCTCACACACCTATCACATCCACGCAGGGTCAACCTTTAGGCTTTAGACATATATGTTGTTTAAAAGAAGTAATTATTCAAAAGCAGAGGAAATGTTAGATTGAGATGAGAATAACGGAGTGGAGCAATTATTGTTTGGTGAATTAAAAGGGTTCCTAGAAAAAAAAGGAAAAAGAAAAGAAAAGAAATTAAAAGGGTTGATCGAATCGGGACCATCTAATGGCATTCGTTGACATATCGTATAGTGTCATGCTAATCGTCCTCATTTAATAAATATAATCTAAATGCGAAGAGAGAATGCCAAAAGAAATAGTAGAAAGAATATATGCGCACTGAAAAACAAAATACTAATTGTTTTATTTAATCTGCGATATTCTAATTGAAGAGAGAATGAAAATTTATTTATGAAAATAGTCTCCAAAGGGTCACCGTGATTCCTTTATTATTCGTCTAATCTAACGCCCAAGTTTTTTTAATATAACTTCATTGAGAAATTCTTCAGTAAACACAGGATAAATTCAACATTGCATACTTGATTACTCTAAATAAGTATACCATATTTGTAAATAAAAATCTGATGACGACTAATGAGGATGATGATGATAATTTTGGTCAAACAAAAACACGATGATGAAAATATCAGTAGTGTTAGTATTAAAAAAAACTATCAGATATATTCTCATACTGTAAAGTATAAACTGCTTGCCACCTATCATGTTTAGCTTTCGCATATTCTTGCTTTTGTTTTGCTTTCGTACAGCGCAGGATATACTGCTCTTTTCCATCTCTATAATGCAGGGGAATATTTTCATCACAATTTCTGTACGAAGATCTCTTATTTTCTCTCAAGTGGCAAATATGCATGCATGTAAAATCCTTCGGCAGATCACCTTATTCTACACCTGCGAACAATTCAACTCTCTTTTCAGACTCCACAATACAATGACGCGAGCCCAAAACAAGGTATACATTATTGCTCCGATTTATGTCCTCATGAACCACCGATTTATGTAGTTCGCGTAGCTTTTCATGATTTCTTTGTTCGATCGTGATTTTCCCAAACCATAATGGGTTCTTTAAGGTACCCAAGAGAAGTAGAAGCATACAATGAGAAATATCCAATTCCGGTTTTTGCTTCAACGGCCATCATAAGGATAAAATTACATGCATAGAGCAGATTGAGGACACTCAGAATCAAAAACTAATACACTCTGCACATGACTACCCTCTTTTCAAACGACAAAATGTCTGATAGGAGGTCCAAAAAGATTGACTGCAGAGAACCAATTATATATTACTGCCAACTATTCATAGTGATGCTGCTAACAATTTCATTTTTATCAAGCGCTTCTTTTAGAGAAACTTTCCTGCAGGAACAATAGCGAGGTGGACACAGGAAAACGCTCAACAGCGCAGCAGAGGCAAAGTATACCTCGTGCAGAATTTGACTGTTTCTTGGATTAAGCTTCAGCTCCTGGCTCCTTTATTTGGATTGATGTCTTCGATAAACTTGCTTCCAATTCATTCAATTCATCCATGTCTAGCTCATCATCATCATCTACATCAATCGCTTCATCATTAGCTTCTCCTTCAGCATCAGCATCAGTAGCTGTTGAGGCGTTAGGACCTTCATGAACATTGCCATTTGCCTGTGGCTGATCACAACACAACGGGATATAAAATTCAATTTAAGAAACACGCACTTAATGCTTAAAGAACTCAAATTAATCACAGATTTAATATAGCAAGGGAGAGTGAGAAAAGAAAACTAATTAACTAAATCTGGAAGTCATTACTTTCCCCAGAAAGTATAGAAGCCCTTGCATGAGCACACCAGATTAACCCACTATCATCTTGGACCCTTTCCAGCAACCAATGCCTTGCATAGATTTTTTCCCCTTGAAATTTAATTTGACAAGGCAGTTACTGAGAAGTCCAGGCAAACCAAATTCAAGCATTACAATCGTTAGTTCAAGAACCTTCATCATTTCTATTCTAAGGATCTGATTACAGATAAATATCTCGGGTCAACACTCTTTGAAAGCACAAGGTAGTACCCAAAAAACAGATGAAACTACAGGACTTTCAAGGTACTTTGGCAATGAAAATCGACCTAAATTATAATACATATTCACTTCTAAGTAATGAAGAGCTAACACACCAACTTCCAAGACCTGCTATGATGTGTCTAAACCATCAGGTAAAGAAATTAACAAATCAACAAAAACAAATGGCGTTAAACTCCCATTCCCATTAGTTCATCCTCACCCCCCATTCAAGTGAAATTTATAGCCCAAATAGAGTTTGACCAAAGACCAACTAAAAAAAACAACAAAGAGCCTTATTCCACTAAGTGGGCTTGGCAAATTGGACTACTTAAAAGAATAAGAAAGGGTAAAAAAATCCCAAACGGTACCCACAAATAATTATTTAGTCGATGGGTGGCCAACCCCTCAACCCCACCCCCAAAAAAAATAACCTTTTATCACCCTTTAGCTTCCCATGTAGCCCAAGATCCAATTGATCCCTAAACAAATACTATAACCACAAGTTAATATACTAAAAAGATCAATACACATTTATAACGCATGCTATTATGTTAATGCTACAACTCAAGAAGTTCTATACCAAACATCATAAGTATCACATTTTGAACCACAAAGTCCGCTTCCCCTTTTCCATGAAAATGCAAGATGAAATATACACAAACACGGAAACAGAAAACCAACCTTCTGCTCGTTATTGTTAGATTCTGGCTCTCTTTGATACTGGTCATATGCCTCAGCATCATCCACAAACAAGCTAGCATTAGACAAAAATAGCTCGCGACCACTGGAAATGAAAGGGGAAATAACATAACGTGATTAGCAAAAAGAAGCAAAGAAGTTAAAGCCCGTTAGATTTCACAAATGGCTTTAAGGAGGAGCATGGATTTGAATATTAGAGTGCATATATACATAACCACATGTGCAAGGGAGTGAAAAGAGGGTACGTACCTCATGCGATCATTCTTAGCTCTCTCTGCCTGTTGTTCCGCCAAATTGGCATCTCTTTCTTCAATCTTCTTCTTCTTCCATTGCATGAATAACTCAGGAGTCATAGTAGTAGTAGTTTTCAATTTGGAGCGCTAAAGCAATAAAGTAATATGTTAGATAACCAGCACAATATCAAATGACAAAACCTACCATAGAAAAACTTTTTTACCTGATCTTCAATCTCCTCCTCAATTGGCATCTTGTCAGCTTCTTCCTCCAACAGGGCCTTCATTTGAGATTTTAAAACATATCCAGGGGGAAGGGCATGTCTATAGTGGCAATCCTTACCACCATTCGGGCAGACCCAAAACCAACCATATTGCTTCTTCTCCACTGCCTCCAGAAAATGTTTACAGACCTGAACATAAACACAAATGACAACGTCAAATGGCAAATAAGATATAAAAAAATGACTTTCATCCAACACATGCAACGCGCCCCTTATGGTATGTTTGGTTGAAGGGGTTTGGAGGAGAGGGATTTTGCTCCCCTCCCCTCATTAGGTTAAAAAATGGAGGAGAGGGGAGGGTAAATTTTAATGAATTCTCTTCCTCCCCTACAGCAGGGGGGAGATTTGGAGGGGAGGGTTTCAACTAAATTTCAATATGATTAAACTAACCTCCCTAATTTTTGTATTTCCCAGATTGGTATTATCCTAACTTTAAAAAACATTCACACATTCAGTTCAGTCCTGCTTTTAAACTTTAAGCCATTCTGTTTTACCATTCGAGACCTTTCCTTCCAAACTAAACAAGGTAATATTGAAGTCTTTCATCTTCCCTCCCATCTAACCAAACCAAACAAGGAAACATTATAACCTCTACCTTTCCCCCTTCATTAAAATCCCTCCAATCAATTGAACCAAACATTATGTTAATGCGCCAAAACCATGTTGACAGTGAAAAGAGATTACTCGAACAATCATGACAGTGACAGTTCAGACGAAACCTCACAAAACTTACAATCTCAGTTGGCTTATTCTGTTGATACTCGGTTTTCTTTGACTCCACTACCTTCTCCAAGGTCTCTTGATCCCAATCCTCCATCGTTTCTAACATACAACATACAAAAAAGGTTAAGAAAAGGAAGTTTTCCGGCATCAAAAGTCCAAAACAACAGACAAACCCTATACTATCACTAGTCAAGTTCGATGCAAAATACCCTGGTCTCGCTTATCACTGTAAATGTCAATCTTTTCCCCTTTCCTCTGAACATTCAAATCATGTGAGAACTTGCATTTAAAGCCCTTGGTACACTGTCCTGCTTTAAAAAACTCACATACTATGGACTTGGGATCAACACCTGATCCAATCCTCTCATTAGTTTCCTTCCATACAACAGAAAACAAGTTGAAGATTCTTAGTTTCTTACCAACTGGCACTTTAGGCTGGGTAATAGCGATTTTGAACAACTCATTTAGCTCCTTCTCCTTTGCCTTGTCTTCCTCCTTCTTTTTCTGTCATTATCATTACACGATCAGTCCAAGAAGAGTAGAACCATATCGCATTAATTTTGGAGCTTATACAATGCTCCACAACCCAATTAACGAAGTCGAAGATGCATGCAATTGATTAGCGATTGTAAAATATTAAATAAACACATTGCATAGGAAAACATTGAAGAAAATAATTTGACAGGAAGGGTACGGTATCAGAACCTTGGCAGCGGTTTTGGAAGGATCAGGCTTCGGCTGCACAGACTGCTTGAGGCTCTGAACGTATTTCTGGACATTTTTGCTCTTATTCTTGTTTTTAAGACCAAAGGTTTTATCCTCTACGATCTTCTGCTTCTTTGCTACATCAGCTTTCGATTGCTGCTTAGGCGGCATCTCTGATCAGCATCCAGAAAAAAAAATCTTCGATTTTCCAGAAAATAGGGATGAACAATATGTACAAAATCTGGGTTCTAGCACTGTCACAACAGAGAAGGGCTTTATCAGATGACGATATGATGTAGCACTCCGGGAAGAGGATGTCAGGCTAGGGTTTGGTCCTTTGGGATAGTGGACGAGGTCGAGAAGCTTACGAAACGTCAGAATTCCCGATGTACCCCTGAGGTCTGTGTACGTGTCGGCCTCCTGTGGCTTGAGCCTAATGGGCCTGGGACCCTCTTTTATCAACTTCCACCTTACCTAATTCAAATGGGCCTAGTACTTTCCTCTATCAATATCCTTTTCACTTGCGATTCGTTTAAAAAAAACATTTTTTAATGTTTTATTTTTGGTTTTAGCAATAATTTTTATTTTTATTATGTTTAAAAATGTATGTACTATATTTATAGTGTATTTAAAAAAAAGGACCATACTTAGGTCCAGTGTATTATGTCAAGTTTGTCCATTAACCCAATCATATTATGCCACGTGTATTATTTTGCCAAATCACCATTTAACACCCAAAATCCCGTTAAACCACAGTTACTCCCATGGAAAAACGTTTTTGTTTTTTCAAAAAATAAATAAAACCCGGAACTCGGGGGCGTCTTTGAGGTTGCAACAAAGGAGAAGCGATCCGGCGGCAAGGGCTTACAAAGGGATTTTGTGGTGAGATAAGGGCGTGAGTCCTATGTTTTAATTTCTAGGGCTTCTTTTATTTTTTATTGTGAAAGTCGTTCAAGTCTTTGAAAACTCTCAAACTGATATCCAGTATGCCACTTCCCAAAGAGAGAGAAGGACCTGAAGAAGTGGATTGTAATAACTGGAATGGCCTTTGCTGCAATAAAATGATGATATTAACTCTTCAATTATATCATGTATTAAGAAAGGAGGAGTAGAATAAAAGAAAGTTGTGTAATAAAAATATTTTTATTATTTATAAGTTAGGCACAAGGAATTAATGATACCTATCGTCTTTCAAATTTCGGAGTATTGTCATCTTTCTAGATTTTCAGGGCGTATATGGTGATTTACAAGTGGTTTTAACGCTAATTTTGCCTATGGTCGCCTTTCTAGAGCTCGCATTTGCCTCTTGTCTTGCAGTTTCATAGTCGAGTGATGCCAACCCAAACTCTTCTCTTTCTTGTTTTATTGTTCATACTGTTGTTATTTTATGTCCTTATTTTTGTTTCTCATTTGACTCCTGCGCTTTTAGCTGTTCTTGTCATATAAAGGGCCCCATAACTTGTGTATTGTTTTTACTTTATTTCTCAATAAATTGTATTTTCATAAAAAAAAAAAGTTAATGTGTAATTTCATCAATAAAGTTTTGCGCAATTTACATTAGCACTGTACAATTTGGAAGAGTGTTAAAGTATATTTGATGATTTAAAAATAGAGCAAATTAACAGGGTTAATCCGAGTAGTAAGTGGTTCGGTACCACTTAAATGAGGTCTCGAGTTTGAGCCTTGGCGTATGCAAAAAATTCTCATTAGGAGACTCATCTACTATAGCTAGACGCGTAACGCGAGTCAGATCTGCATATAATTGAGATAAAACTCTGATGAATCGGGATGAGTAACTAAAAAAAATTGAGTAATTTTACCATTTCTATTAAATGCCTCAAACAACGGCTACATTTCTTTATGGGGCCGACTTGATATCTAAGTGTCTATGATTTTCTAACTCTTCTATGCTCTAACAGGTAGAAAAATGACAAACACCATGTACGTCCCACCACTTGCTTAACTTTTCATAATTCCATCATTACCCTCTCAATTTTCTTCCTTCTTATTCCCCTTACGCTAATGCCCTCCACGATCAAACCGCAAATTTTGCACCCCATCATTTTGCAAATTTTACGGGAACCAGAGCAAAAGGGGAGAAACAAAAAATCAAAGAATCGAGCCAGCATTGAAAGAATCGATAAGAAACCAAAAGAAGAAATCCACCTATGCTCCATGCTTCAGTTTCGTCTTTCACGCAAATGCACCAACGAGAAGTGTGAAGAAGAAGACGGTGAAAAAGAACCGCAAATAAAATGGACACCAGAGATGTTATCGCGAAGTAGATTACAGATCACTACGAACGGAAACTGAGAAAAATTACTCTAGAAAGACGGCGTCGAGTCCGCGTCCACCCTCTTCAAGCTTCAGCAACGGCGTCGAGTTCCTCTTCAAACTTCAGCGACGGTGTCGAGTCCGCGTACACCCTATTCAAGCTTTAGCGACGGCGTCGAGTTCCTCACTGGAAAGACGATGAATAGTGCGTCCGTCATCTTCCAGTCCTTAAACAATCACTGCACCTCTAGTCCAGATGCTCCAGAAGGTGCTCAAATGAAGATGAATATGAACAGTGTCAAAACGCAGCCTCGCCTCCCGATAGAAAGTACGTTTGGTACAATGGTGGTGGAAGGGAAGTGGTTTTTTTTGTTTAGTATAAAAAAAATTATTTATATTTTTAATATTTTAAATTATTTTAATTTTAAATTATTTTACATTAAGTTATAAAATTTTTGTATAATTTTAATATTTATCAAATTATAAAAATATAATTTAGACTATTTTATTTTTAATTATAAAAAATACATGAATTTTATTATTATTTGATAGGGTAAATTTTTTTTGATGAAAATAAAAATAAAACTAGAAATAAGTTTTAAAAATTTAAATTGGTAAGATAAAAATAAATATAAAATTAATATATATATTTAATAATTTAAAATATAATTATGTAAAATATTTTTTTATAATTTATGAAAGGTTAAAATTATCAAATAATTTTATAATTTAAAGTAAAATAATTTAAAATATTTTATTTTTATTTTTATTATCTTATTTTTTTAATATTTTTAATAGGATTAAAATGGCTGTTTAAGTACCAAACATAACTAAATTATAGTAGCTGGAAAATCGAGTGGGACCTACAACAAAAAGGGTAACGGCTGTTTAAGGCACTTAACGAGAGATGAGAAATTGATACCTTCCCTTCAAAATTGTATGGTGCCCAGAGGCACCGTAATAAATTATTATTAAAATTATACTTTAACTTTAAAAAAATTATATTTACATCTTTTAACAAACCAATCATATGATACTTAATTTTTAATATAAAATTTAATTTAAAATTAATTTTAATTATAAATATAAAATTTATCTCTTATATTTATTAATATTTTTTTAATTTTTTTATTAATATTCTTTTAATAATGATTAAATAAAAAAAAGAAATGAGAGAGTTAAAATAATGATTATAGATGTCTTAAAATTTTTTATAATAATTAATTTAACTAATATTTTTAATATAATTAAATTAATTAAATAATTACTATATTAACTATTGCAGGAGTTAGTTTATTAAATTTTAAGGAGACAAATGGGCACTCTCGAATTTTTCAATTCAATAATGTTCCCACTACCAAAGACAAGTCCCAAATCAGAACACCGCAATCCAAATCCAACCTACTCCAAATATCAAAACTCAAAAGCCATAGGGCCATAATATCTCCTCCCGCCTCATTATCAACGTCCTTACAGCACAAACTGTCGGCCGAGAATGAGAGATTTTGTCATCCTTGGCTCCTCCATTGTTACTCCTCCAAATCCATCTTCTCCTTCACACCATAACCACCCCATCAAGCCCTACAAGTCCTCACTTCCTAAGTTCTCATCATCTGCCCAACAACCTTCTCCCTCGTCCTCATTTACTTCCTCTTCACTCTCCACTCCCTCTTGGACCGTTACTAACACTCACCGCCAAATCCCCCTCAAACATTATGTCCACCTCGCCTCCAAGCTCGCCCAAGATGCGAATTTCCAAGATTTCGAAATAGTCGTCGAGGCTGTGCTTGATTCCGGTGTAAATGATTCACAATTTTCTCCAGCTTTCAGTGTTGAGCTCCTCGCGAACGGGATTAAAGTGGGCATTCGAGCCGGGAAACATACTTTGAAGAAAGTTCAGGAGCTCGGGATTTCTTTGTCTGCTCGATTTGATGGGTCTGCCTTGGACTTGCGGGGAAAGGATTGCTACCAAATTGTGATGCGTGGGCAACTCGAGGAAGCCGTTGAATTGATGGAGGTTCTCTCACGTAATTCTTTTGTCACCTTTTTATTCTACCCATTCTACCTGATAGAAATTTCCATGGTACTCAGAAATCTAACGTATATACAGACAATGATTCGGCATGTTTTAAAACTTTATGAATATTATTGATTATTGATTTGATTACTTTACGCTTGTAATGTGTTAGTTGTGTTGATTACACCTTTAATTCTGGATTCATGGTTCTATGTGGGTATAATAAGCTTAGAGATCTACTCCAGTGTTTACTGGAGATGTACTCTTATCTATGCTAACTAGAAATGAATCTTCACGAGTTGAGTAAAAGCACCTAACTAAAATAGAAAACAGTTCAACCAAGTTGTTCAGATGCTCAAGTTCTAAAATATGCAACTACATTGTCCTAATTTAACTCAAGTATGGAGCTGCTTGGCAATTATTGAGATTTTTGGATGTAATAAATAACATATGAATCTCTCCATCCAGGTTTCCAGTTATCAATCAGAGAACTTGTTCAGCCATCGGATATGATAAAACAATGTGTTCATAATCTTAAACCAACTCTAGGTGTGAGGTACGATTTTATTTGGTTACAGGAGATATTCGATTATTATTTCTTGGCCACATTGCTGGCATAAATTTGAGCGTCCATATATTTAATATTAATTCCTTGCTTTATATGTTTTCCTCCTTCTCTTTATTAAACATTCCTACTCATATTACGCTATTTCCTAAGGCATGCTTCATTTGTTGACTGTTTATACATTTTCCACTGCTGATTATATCACATCTTGTAGGTATGCATGCCTTCTTCCACACGCACAGATATTATTCTGCACCATTATAGCTGAATTTGGAAGAATGAGGGATTTAACTTCTACACTAAGAGCTTATGAAGCATCCAAGAAAAACTTGACTGGTCCCAATATGTACATATATCGGGCAATAATTGATGCTTGCGGTCTTTGTGTGGATTACCAGAAATCTAGGTATATATAACGAGGTATTTCCCAATCAGTTTACATAATACTTACTTGGTTTACCCTTTTAAGGACTTCTGAGTTTTATAGTACACTCTGAAGTATATCAAGTTGGTGGCGTTTCCTTTAGGTTTTGTCTTAAGAATTTCAAAACGAAGTTCGACCTTTTCAACTCAATCATGCTGTGAGCAACAAATATACGAGTTTTTAAAATTTAGTCCGTACTATTCAATATTTGTGAGATACTTATCTCACCCTTCATTTGCATGCATTCTGGTGCAGAATTTACTCAATCAGAAGATCAATCCAAATATATATGTGTTTAACAGTCTTATGAATGTGAATGCCCATGATCTTAATTACACACTAGATCTATATAAGAATATGCAGGTAACGTCTCTCTTTCCCTTCTTTCTGGCATTCATACACCCACACCCATGCAGACATACACCTGTATATGTTCTATCAAGCTTAGGATTCTAACATTTGCTTGATGATGCTCAAATCTCGTGACTTCAATATAAGATGTTTCCTAGTCTTTTGATGATACAAGTTCCATAAATGATGAAGATTCTGAAAATTTTGTGCACGAGACTCCTTGCCCTCGCTGCTCCTGTTTATATATTACTGTTTATATATAACTAAACATGTGTTCTGATCCATTTGCTTAATGTTTGTGGCGAGCTATAATATTCATGGCTTATAAATAGTGCCATTTGTTACAGTTTTATATTATACACTTATGATTAAATCCGGTCAATTGAATTATGTCACCATTTTTTTATTCAACTGGACATGTTTTCCCATGCTATTGATCAAATTCTAAGGTGAGCCACATTGTTATGAATTGTGCAGCTTACTGTAAATTTAATATTGATATTGATATTGATTTCCAAAAAGAGAAAAAAGAAGGCTGATTAGAGATTCTTGTATAAGTTAACTTATCAATTGAAAGCATATGCCTCATTTTTCTTGCCAAGATTGACACGTGCACCAAAGTTTCTCTGCCTTCATCTGATAAATTACTGTATCTTTGCTAATACGTTCTACAAATATAGAATCTCAGTCTGAAGCCAGATTTGGCATCTTACAACATCCTGCTGAAGGCATGTTGTGTTGCTGGAAGAGTTGATTTTTCCCAAGAAATTTATAAGGAAGTTAAACATTTGGAATCAGTGGGAGTGCTGAAATTAGATGTCTTCACCTACAGCACAATGATAAAGGTACATCAAAATAGATGAAAAGAATTATCGTGATCCTATTGATGTTACAGTACCTAAGTTCTACATTCTCTGAAGATGTAACTAATATTTGTACAGATCATCTGGCATTTTATGACCACACGCCAAATGTTAGGTTTTTGCAGATGCTAAGTTGTGGCAAATGGCCTTAAAAATCAAACAGGATATGCTGTCTGCCGGTGTTTCCCCTAATAGTGTGGCATGGTCTTCATTAATCAATGCATGTGCACATGCAGGGCTTGTAGAGCAGGCAATTCAGTTATTTGAAGAAATGCTTTTGGATGGCTGTGAACCTAATACGCAGTGTTTCAACATCATTTTTTTTTGTTGCCCACCCGGTTCACAGGAGCTTTGCCCCGACTACATTCGGATCCGACCCGCGTCGCGCACCTGGCTATAGTGGGTGAGTCTCCCAATGGAAATTTTTTGCGTACGCCAAAGCTCGAACTCGAGACCTCGCTTAAGGGATACCGAGCCGCTTACCATTCAGACCAACCCCCGTTGGTGTTTCAACATCATTTTACATGCACGTGTTGAAGCTTGCCAGTATGACAGAGCTTTTCGCTTTTTACAGTCTTGGAAGGGAAATAAGATGTTGCAGCCCATTAATGGGGACCCCAGTATCAATTTAGAGCAGGGAGAAAGCAGTCGGCTCGTACTGGGCCCAATGGCATTTCTTATTCACATATCTTGAGTTTTGCTGAGAGGTTCCCTTTTACACCGACCACAACGACATATAATATTTTATTAAAGGCCCGTGGTACTGATTACTTCCACGCAAAAGCATTAATCAAGGAGATGAAAATTGTGGATCTTACTCCTAATCACATAAGCTGGTCAACCTTGATAGATATATGCGGAGCATCAGGCAATTTAGAGGGTGCCCTTGAGGTAAAGTGTTAGCTACTCCATATCTTCCGAGATATATGCGCGCGCACACACACACACTAACAGCGGTATCGTAATGCTTCTAGTTCTCTGATGACTGTGTTTCAATGCAGATTTTGAAAACTATGCGTGATGCGGGGATTGAACCTGATGTAGTTACATATACAACAGCAATTAAGGTTCAAAGCTTTCCTGTCGAAATGAATTCAGTTCATAGCTTTCAACTATCCTCAAATCATTTGACCTTAAACATTACTAAATTGGACATTTTGGGTAACAGATTTGCGTGGAAAGTAAGAATTTTGAGCAAGCATTATCCTTATATGAAGAAATGAAAAGATATAAAATACATCCAAATTTGGTGAGTTCCAACCGCTGTGATAGCTCTATTTTGGCAAGATGTTAAACTAATATTTGCTGTAGCTACTAACTCAATCCAATTTGGATGAAGATGCTCTTGAATTCCGTATCCAAAATTACAAAACCAACTAAAGATGAATATAATGTTTGTGAACATATTTACTCTGCTTTCAAGACATAGTAATGAGAGAAGATGCTTGTGATAAAGTTTGAAGCAAGAGAGAAAGCTTCATCAAATTGATTCTTATTTATTTTGTTTATAACTTGTGTCGGTGACATACACTACCCTTCTAAGAGCACGCACTAAATATGGCTCTATACATGAAGTGCAACAATGCTTGGCCATATACCAGGATATGCGGAAATCAGGGTATGTTATAAACTTGGACTCTGACAATAACTGGCTTATTTGACTACCTTTTTCAAGCTATATGTATATATATGTCATAGGTATACCTTGGTCACGTGTTGCGCTGTATATTTAGGGGATTGACTGGAAGATCCTTTGATATGGGGCAGTAGTAGATTACTTAAACTATAAAGCTAAACCGCAAACATATTGCAGGTACAGACCCAATGATTACTATCTCCAGGGACTGATTGAGGAGTGGTGCGAAGGAGTAATAATACAAGATGATAGACAGAACCAAGGAGAGTTTACTTCCAGCAATAAATCTGAATCAGAGAGACCTCAAAGTATACTTCTTGAGAAAATTGCAGCACACCTGCAAAAGAGGGTAGCAGACATCCTTGCAATTGATGTTCAAGGGCTCACCAAGGTGCTTGTTGGTTGCTTTGTCCTTATCTGGCATAAGTCTGCCTCGAGCATAGCTTTTAAAGATATGATGTTTTCTACAGTTAGATTTAAAAAAGCATTTTGTTTACCAAAAAAACACAGAGAGGATTTTGTTTAACGCCATTATCTACAGTAGTTTTAAATTCTATTTGATTTCAGTGAACCATAATTCTCACTTTTTGTTGCCAAACATTATATATCAATAGGTTGAAGCTCGGTTGGTCATTCTTGCTGTTCTGCGAATGATCAAAGAGAACTATGGTTTAGATATGAGCGGAAATTTTAAATATTGAACGCGCTGCTGCAAACTTGCACGGTCATATTGTCTGTGTAGCTATTAATAACCACATGAACTAGGGAAGTTAGATAAATAGCAAAATGCACAAAATTTAATGTGGTAGAACAAGCACACCCTAACTTATGGTCTTTATGTTTCCAGGACATTCAGTGAATAATGATATGCTAATCATTATAGAAGCTACTAAAGCAGACACAACTCCAGCCAAACACATGTTAGTAGTCCAAGATGCGATAACAAAACTTCTCCAAGATGAATTGGGGCTTGACGTTATTCCAGCCAGAACCAGGTTTGCGCTAGATGACACCGTAAAATTTGAGAATCATGTCATGCTAAATCCCAACCTGGAAGCTATACCAGGAAAGGATATTTCACCCACATTAGTACAATTCAAGACCAGAAGACCTGCAGTTCTACAAAGGCTGAAGATAACCAGAAAGTCATTACACCACTGGTTGCGGAGAAAAGTAAGCAATACTATATAGCATCTGATATAATCTTAATCTCTCAGAAATTAAAAACAGACGTACAAATGTTGGATATGCCAATTTCCCCCTCAGTTCTGCTCCTGGTCCGACTTATATGACCTGTATGTATATATACTGTACATGTATCTATAACCAAAATTCAGAGCTATATTCGGCAATGGATGATCCACAGGTTTATGAAATAAAATCATCTCTTGCATTACCATCAGTTGCACTTGTGCTTATCTTCATTGCTATCGTGACCCTACGTTAAAGATTAGAAGCATTAGGTCAGCCTCAAGCAATCCACAAACATACTGGCCTTCAATTTTGAAATTTGTTATAGTCAGCCTCGGCTCAGTTTGAATGGTAGAAATGCATGAGTATTGTTAAGGGGAGAGAAGAAGAAAGGTAGAGAAGAGCGTTCGACAAGTTTGTACAAGAGGAACTCAAAGACTGATAAGATTAACATAATTTTTGAATGGAGATTATCGATCAATTCTGATGAAAGAGAATTTGAAATCCACTAATTCTCTTACAATGTAAACTGTTAATAAAATCCTATAACATTGCCACATTGAACCAAATGCATATCTGGTTAAGAAGTAGCGGCTTAACCATTATGCTAGGCGTCACTCAGAGCCAATCCTTCTGCTGCAATTTAAGTGGTAAATAAACTTCCGTGAGATACTGAAAGCCAAACGTGCTCAAAGCCTGAATTTCCGCCTTCTGCTTAGTTTTCACCATCAGCGACAGTTCTTCAACCCAGCCAGGATTCTTCTTGACAAAATCCTCCTCTAGCAAGTCCTTCCCAGTCTTAATATCCTGCTCGCTCATTGGCAATCTACACTGCTCAGGTATTCTGTACTTATCCAGATCGCTCGGCCTAACCCCTAGCCACTTTATGTCAGGGGTCGTCAAATTCGCACTATCATAGGACATATTCTTCGACCCACAGCCATAAACTGACAGAATTTTTAACCCGTAAGGATCACTATCCACAAGGGCGAGCACAGGCAGCTTCAACTCCATCTTCATCTTCCTCAAGAAAAGCCTCGTGGCAACATCAGGCTGCCCCTTCGCTGTCACAATTATACATGGAAACCGATTGTAAAATCTATCCTCAGCTAATCTCATATAGGCTGCATCCTTCTCAACCAAGAGTATAAACAAAGCATCACTCTGCATATCCCCTACTCTATCAATATTGGGCGGGATGGCTTTCCCACCCATACCCATTTTCGTACAATCAATCATATCCCCATTGTCACTAAAAATAAGGCGCCCCACAACAACCCCCTTCTCGGAAGCAACTACATTGAGACTAGAACGAGTGCAACCCAGCATACAAGAGACATCGTCGAGCACAGCATCAGACTGGGTCTGATCCTGGAACAACTTGACATCGGTGTAGAAGAGGTCTCGCTTGGTGACATGGATATTCTTGAGGCACAATTGGTGGATAAGCTGAACGATGCGTGTTGTAATGGCGGTTTTGCGGACAGTGGACATGCTGGCAAAAGGGCGGAGAGATGTTTTGTCTTTAAGGACTATGCGATCGAGCTCGTGAACGTAGAGTTGGTTAGCGGCGGAGCGAGAGGGAACATCGAAGGAAAAGCCTTGGCCGGAAATAATAGATCGAGTAATACTGAGAACGAGGGACTCAATGGTGGACTGTACAGAGGAGAGGGATAGGTCGGTTACCTCGCGGAAAGTGAAGGGAAGAGAGAGATCTTGAAGAGTTAGGGCTTTGGAGGAAGACGAAGCAGAAGAGGAAGAATTGCCGAAGTCCTTGAGGATATGGAGAATAACTAAATCAGATTTAAGCTTATTCTTGAAAGGAAGATGTTCTCCATCGTCGGATGGCTCTACACGACGGCGCTTTTTCTTGTCCGCCATGACCACGGCCAGTACTGACTCTGCTTCCCTCTACACTCTGCAGCGGTAACCAACGAGCGGATGGGCGGGAAACCAAAGCTGGAGAGATTTTAGGGCTAACGTTTATTTGGCCCCTTTAACAGTCCGCAACTCCGTGCTTGGGGCCCGTTTGGTTCAAATATAGACCTCTTTACTAAGGCAATGGCGATGATTTTGTACTGGCGATGAATTTAGAAAGTTACAATTTATAATTTATGAAAGTAGACCAATCAAGATACTTTTGATACGAATTTTTTTAAACTTTTAGATCCTTATTCGATTATTATATAAATATGGAAGAGTTTTGTGCCTGTTCAAGATCAAGATGAGACTATAAATAATGATTTCATTGTGTTAAATTCATCTAATTGGCAACATCTTCCTATAGATGGATCAAATTAAATGTTGATAAAGATCTTACGATAATTCATAGTAAAATTGGGTGTGATAAAATTATTAGAGATCATTTAAGTAGTTAGGTTGCTAGATTTACAAATAAGCTAGACTTTTGTAGTGTGATTAAAGCAAAATAGTAGGTTGTGTATAAAGATCTCAAATTGACTTAGGAGTTACTATTTAAGATTATTTTTAAATTTGATTCTAAAAATATTATTGATATGTTATTCAATTTAAATATTGATATATGTAGCTTGTTAGTTGTACATATATATAATCTTCTACAACGTTCCTTCATGGAATGTCAAACTCTAATATATCCCTACAGTTTAAAATAAATTTGTGAATACTATGGCAAAAAATAATTTAATTACTACGGGATTATTATATTTTTGTCCTCTACATTAGAATCTCTTGTTTTTATTGAGTATTTGGAATATAATTCTCTTCTAAACTATTTTTATTTATTTCAATCATTTGACCCTCACTTGTACCAATTTTTTTTAATAAATTAAAAATAAATTAATTAATTATAATTATTATAAAAATTAGTTGATTAATTTAAATAGATTAAAAAATATATAATATAAATTCGTCTTCCTCCAATCATAATTAATTAATTAATTTAATTTAATAATTTATATAAAAAAAAAAAGTCAAGTAAGGAGTATATGTTTAGTATCTTCGATAAAATATGTTATTAAGAAAATTGGAGAAAAGTTATTTTTTATATATAATCAAATAAACAATGACCAAAAAGTCCATAATACCCTTAAAAAACCGGTTTTATTGCCCAATATTCAACATTCAATAATGCTTTTTTTTTTTAAAATAAAACTACAACGATCACTCCAATTTACCTTCTCATTTTTCTAACATTTAATGTATCACTGGTGTCCAGGAATTAAATTTCCTGTAGTGAAGCTTCTTGCCAAAGTAAGAAGCAACAATATACTGCATTTACAAAGCCTCCTCATGTAGCAAGGAAAGGGAAGATCCTTATCCCCGACATTCACGAGCAGCATGCTTTTAAAATATCTTCAATGTCTGGATCATCCCCTGCCTCTTTGTCCTGCTTGCGGGGCATATTCATACAAATAGAGAATATCAGAAAAATGCGAACACTATTGAATATAAGTAAAAGATGGATCGGGCTTGAAGGCTGCACATGCCTTGTGAATGTATGAGATGTTACTTTTACCAGGACCTGCAACTATAATTCCTCCTTGTTTCCTGTCACATAGCCAAGTTCATAATATAAAGACTTTGAGCAAGCACAAAACGAAGAAAATGGCCCCGCCAATGACTTGCTGAGGCTGAAAGAGTATCCAAGCAAAAAAAAAATTGCTGACATCATGTAAATTAAATGTAATTATCTCCTCATGAACGTGGTCAAGAGAGATCCGTGAATAGTCTAAACCAGCAGGTTTTCCTCTGCTCTTTGCAGAAAATAATCATATTTCAGATGTTTAGGTTCTTGTTATATGAGGATGCTGTTACTCGTAATATTTCTATTGCACCTTGTAACATTACTTGTGGGAGAATTTACGTACCAGCCTCCTCTGGTAACAGTATCCTTTTCAAATGACAGCTTCCAATCTTGTCGGTAACCTTCCATGTACAACTGGATTATTTTAAGACCTGCCTGTAGTATTACAGATGAAATTAACATGGGATATCCATTGCCCAGCTAAAGAATCTGAACTTATTATTTCAGCCTCTGGTAAGCTATCTATATATGCATTTTTTATTAAAAAAGTTTGCATCTCACTTACATTGGGAGTAAATGTAGTTAAAACTCCAGAAACAAATTCAAAGGCCTCATATGATGCATGAGCAGGATCTGCGTAAATTTCTAAAACACATAACAAGGTACTGTGATTATGCTGCAATAAGATGACAAAAATTTTAGACTCTCACACAGCTATTATTTTAGAAGCAATGTACCTCCTTGAAATTTTGTTTTTTCAGCGAAGGCTTTGGCCTGTATAGTATATATGTATCAGCAATGAGCAAAACAAAGTCCATCATATTAGGATGACATCAGAGGGCAGAAATTTTTAATTGATGGATGCATTGGACTAGAATTAGAATCGTCTTGAGCAAAGCAAACATTATTCCCAGCGAGGAACAAGGGGGGAAGGTACAATTCAAGAACAGAAGCAAATACTTGTGCTCTTTCCATCCAGAAATTGTATCACATAAAACAAACCTAACACACCTGGTCAATGCTTCCAGGTCCAATCAGTACAAGTGCCACACCAGATGCATCCATTATATCCTGTCCACATAAAAGTTCTATGGTGTCAAAGGCAGGGTTAAGTGAAAGGAGATATTCCCATTTTTATGCTTAATAAATAAACCATGTTGCAGAAATAACGAATGGAATCCTCCCAGCACAACTTTTCTTACAAGCCGTACTTATTCTCATACACGAATAAAATGAATCTTCTCGAGTTGTACATGACATAAGGTGGAAGGAACATACTACAATAAACTTCATCTAATTACCGAAGAAGGAGAGGAAAAAGAAATATGCGCGACAGTTCAACATTTAATGAAATATATGGTTCGCGTATGTTTAAGCACAGCTGCAAACGTAACCTTCTTGGAGGCAAGATAATCAGCCCTTTTGCGGCAAAGCACGCACCTGAGGCATAGCGATAACAGTTACACAAGCTCATAAAGATATCCCCCAGCTTCTAAGAAATAATAAGAACTTAATTCGTGGATCGAGAAAAGTAAGTTCACCCAAAATGTCGAGCAAATGCAACGACAGCTTTTCTATCTTTCCACAAGTCAGAAAGTGGAATTCCATTTCCTTTCAAATCGAAGACTGTCACTGAATCCAGAGAACTCCTTGTTTCTTCGCTTGGCTGAACCCCTGCTCAACATTAAATGATCAGCCACAATTCAATTTAACCCCACAAAAATCTCCGGTATTGTAACCAACAACTAGTAATGAGCAAACAATATATAAAGCACCACAATACGATTAACCTTATTCGAAAGTTAGAACACAAAAACAGAAATCTCATTTTTTTTTCTCCCCTTGATAATCAAGGATAATTAGTAGCTTGCCTGTAGAACTGGACACTGCGGAGGCTATAGTGACATGGTGTCTGCATGGTGAGAGTCTAAGTAAATTGTGAGGATATTCAAGAGCATGAGAAAGGTTAAAAGTCTTATTTGATGATAGGCTGGAGGGATTAAGGATTAAACTCTGCTTCGTAATTCTCTTGGGCTGTAAAGAATTCGACAAGAGCGTGGTGGAGAGAGAAGCTGCCATGGACGCTCGGCTTGTGGGAGAGAGGAAGCCAGCAGCACGATGACGGTGGAATTCTCCCATAAATTAATAAATACTTCATAAATAAATACGCGTGGATGCAAAATGTGGGGGGCCCAAGTTATACGTGGCTGATTTTTGAACATTAAAATCCATAAAATCAATTAATAGTCGGTCAAAACAAATTAATCAACTAATAATAGTAACAATAATAATAATCAACTTTTGACAACTAAAATAAACAAATAATGCATAACAAATTTCGAGTGTTTTATAGTACAAAGCCTTCAAGATCAAGTAATTCAAAAGTAAAACGAGATGCACAACTTCGCATTTGCCAGGCGTATATCGCAAGTGAAATAAATGATAAATGGCAAATTCTTCGTCTGATTGATGCTTGTAAGCATTTTTCTAATGTCAATATTGATATTGATGCTATAAATATATTAATATTTGATTTAGCAAAAACATTATCCTGATGTCGTTTTAATATAAAAATTAAGTAAAATTTATTTTAATATTAAATATAAGATTCTAATTTATTTTAATTTTTAAAATTATAATTTTTTTAATAATATTTTTAGATAATTATATATATTAAATTTTTTATTAAAAGTAATTTAATATACATAATTAAATAAATATTTTAAAAATATTAACATATAATTATTATAAATAAATAATTTAATTATTTTTTAATTTATTTAAATTAATTAAATAAATATAAGGATTATAACTAATATTAATATTCATATTGGATAAATAGGTTTGGCTATAAGGTCAAATTACAGAGTCTCCAATTTTTTTTTTAGTTGTCCACCCGATTTATCGGAGCTTTACCCCGACTACATCCGGATTCGACCCGCGTCGCGCACCTGTCTGTGGTGGGTGAGTCTCCCAACGGAAATTTTCTACATTCGCCAATGCTCAAACTCGAGACCTCGTTTAAACGATACCGAACTGCTTACCACTCGGACCAACCCCCGTTTATTTTGTCAGAGTCTCCAATTTAAATTCAGTTTATTTTGTCATAGTTGTTTTGGGCAATTATAATAAGCATAAAGAACCAGTCAGATCGCTGGAGCTGGACTCAGACCGATCTTTCTTCTCTCAATTCGATTGCCGCAGCTTGAACTTTTCTCGCGCTTCTGTAGTTTCAATTGCGGTCATGATCCGCCTGGTGAGGCCCAAATCCTCCATCACGGGCTTGGCGAGGAGGTGCGTATCTGCATCTGCTGCGTCCGGTGCCAATTCTCACCCGCCTCCGTACAATACCTCTTCCATCCATCTGAAACCTCAGCTTTCAAGTAAAGGTCAGGAGGAGGACAGGAATGCTCAGTGGGTCTTTTTGGGTTGTCCCGGCGTCGGCAAAGGCACCTACGCTAGCCGCCTCTCTACTTTAATCGGTGTCCCTCACGTCGCCACCGGCGATCTCGTTCGCGAAGAGCTCGCGTCCTCTTGCCCCCTTTCTGCCCAGGTTTCTTCCCCTTTGTCTATTTTCAGTTTATATTTGCGGCAAAATTTAATTTGAATTTGTCATTATTGTTCTGCAAAATGAAAGCACTGGCGGCGTTTAATATGTTAGATCATTTTATAAAGTTTTTATTTTCCAGAGTAACGTAAAGCTGTCCTTTTTCTTGGGTCCATTTCCGTCAAAATTTAGAACCTGCGGACTGCCAAACCTAAATAGGGGGTAACTAACACAAATTATAGTTTTTGGTATTATTTTCTCTAACGTTCTATAAGTTCTAGTTGCCATTTTTTCCTGATCAGGACTTGCGGATATCAACCGGTGGCAAGCTTTAGGAGTTTAAATATAATTTTATGCTTATAGATAGCGTCTTCATATATTTTCTCATTCTTTATATCAAGTAAGCTAGTCTTTTGTCATTTTGCAAACTAACTTTTGGGCCCGGCTGCCCTACCCGCTCATATGAGAAATTTAGTGGCCTGAGTGTTTGGGATTAAATTCCCGTTTAATGTAATTTAGTTTACTGGGCTTTGTCCCTCATTTTTATATATATAAAAAAAAAAGGTGGCCCGATTCCCGTTCTTTATGCACGCTTAGAATCCCAGGTTCAAGGGTGTCCAATCTGGTCATGCAGGGAATCTCGACATGCTTAATTTTTCGACCTTTTGAAACATCTGATGGACTTTGGAGATGTCATATATGTGATTTGTCCTTTATATGTATAAGCACTTCAGGGTTTGGGGTCCCATTTTCTCTGGCTTTGAATGAAAACAAGTTATTTCACAGTACCTAACTGCTCGACAATTTACAGTTAATGGCTTTACTTTGGTCATCCATTAGTTATCAAATTCTGTTGAATAGCCCAATAGTTGAGAGTTCTTCGGTCCTATGGATTTCATAGGTAACTCATTCACTGGATTATAAGGAAAGCCTTCCATCCTCCTAGCATAAGGTTTCTAGTGTACGTTGAGGGATGAAAGATTAAATTTAGTACTACTGTATTGATTGAATTGATTTAGTGAAATCTTGATTGCTTCGCTTTCCCATTTTCTGTTTGTATAACCAAAGGTATAACTGTATAGGTCATTGTAAGGTGTAGTGTTGGTATTTTAATTGTTTGATCTTTTATTGTCACTTTTTTTCCTTTTTAATTCTTGTAGCAAATGTTTCCGATGTTCCAACATATCAAATAACGTGTTGCAACTCTTGTTTGATGACTGGAATCAAGCATTTAGCTGGTAAGTGTGATGGCTAGGAGTAATTTTATGAAGAATGCTATATAATTTTGTTTCTGTTTTTTACAGCTGTCAGAAATTGTAAATCAAGGTAAATTGGTCTCGGATGAAATCATAATCAGTTTATTATCAAAGAGACTGGCTGCTGGGAAAGCTAAAGGCGAATCAGGATTTATTCTTGACGGGTTTCCTCGAACAATTAGGCAAGCAGTGAGTATCTTCACTTTGGTAAAGTGAAAATAATTTAATTTCTTTACAGGTACTTCCCCCTTATTTTCTCTGTAAATCTTTTACATGACCACAGATGAATCTGTAATTGCTTGATCGTGAGTCCTGATACTCAATGTGATTTTCTTTGAAGAATAATGCAAGTGTGCATAAGTGATGGTTTCCATCTAACCTTTAACTCCACCATTTTTTGAAAAACTTTTCCAATCCTCAGAATAATGATACGGAGGTTACTTTCTTCTTGTTTCCTGTTTATCTCATCTTGTGATATCTTTAGAGATTAAGTGAACAAACCCCGAAATTTATTGTATGTCCACCCCAAACCTCTCTGTGTCAGAGTTGTAATGTTTCCTTGTAGCTGTTATGTTGGATGTCATTAAAATCTGGATTTATCTTTTATGTGCGCAGGAAATATTGGAAGGGCTAACTGACATTGACTTGGTAGTCAATCTGAAGCTTCGAGAAGATGTACTTCTAGAGAAATGCCTCGGTAGGAGAATTTGCAGCCAGTGTGGGGGAAATTTTAACGTGGCCTCCATTGACATCAAGGGTGAGAATGGGAATCCTGGCATTATCATGGCCCCACTTCTTCCCCCTGCCCATTGTATGTCAAAGCTTATTACTCGTTCAGATGATACTGAAGCAGTAGTCAAAGAAAGGCTTCGTATATACAATGAAAAGGTATATCTCATGAGTAGCTTCTTTCTGTAAAGATTTGTGTGTTACCAACTTGCCGTTATTATAGACTTGTGAAAGGTTAACTGGACTGCATATAAAGTTTATGATTCTTATTTACTCTCACTTCCAAATCCATGTTGTGTGTGTGAGAGACAGAGAGATAAAGACAGATTGTTTGATGATTTGTTTTCTATTTTAATTGTAGAGCCAACCTGTGGAGGAGTTCTACCGCAGTCGAGGCAAACTGTTGGAGTTTGAACTACCAGGAGGGATCCCAGAATCTTGGCCAAAGTTGCTGCAAGCACTTAATCTCGATGATTATGAGGACAAGCGATCTGCTGCAGCATAATAGGTGATGATGTGTACAAGTACAACAAAAGTGAGTATTTTATTCTTTGCATGCTCATGTTGCATGCTTGGCGATTTTGCAGGAAAGAAAACAGAAGGGGACTTCTCTCTTAATATTTATAAATTATTATAGATTATAGCGATATAAGAAGCTTCAAGTTTAGTCCTTGTAGGCTTTCAATTATCATCATTGTCATTATTATTGAATATTGAATTGCACATGACAGGATCTCTGCCAGGCTTCATAGATGGGATGGTTAAGTGTAAGTGTCAATATGAGCAGTGCATCATTACTGTATTATGTTGTACGATGTACTATAATATGAATGAAACTAATCTTATTGCCCAACGGATTGCTATAGAGAATTGGAGAAAGGTATGATCTCGATTCTGATCAATCATCAACATGTAAAAGTTGATGATGTATTGATTTGATAATAATCATTATTTAAGACATTAATATCAGTATATATATATAATAAAAATTTTACAAGTGGCACATAATCATGAGTCATGGGGATTGGAGAATATGTCCAGTGGTTGAAATTTTCATATCGTTAAAAAAATTGTATCTTCTCATAATAAAATATAAAGTTAAGATGGATGGATAAATAAATAATCTATAAATGAATTTTGAATGAAAATGCAAAGAAAAGTTTTATCGTAAAAAACATAATTAATGCACTTCTATTTTATTTAATCTTTTACTTCTAAATAATAATTCTTAATTTACAAATTCAACGACACAATTTTTTTTTTTTTGGTTACAATTCAACGACACAATTACTTCCTCAATATTTAACATTCTTCTCCTAATGTCAAGGAGGCATTTGTCTTGATAATAATTAATAAAACAAAAGTAGAACTTTTATATGGCACCACGTGTTCCACTACGTATCCTTTTCTTTTCAAAAGCTATCTTCGCCCTTGAGCTGATTTAGTCCACGTCAGCGATCTCCACATCACAAAAAAATATAACAACCTGGAAAGATATATCCTTCGTGTCACTCCTCCGACATTCCACACCTCCGTTTCGTCCACGTCAGCAACCTGGCTCGCACTCCATATCTTCTTCCCTGCCAAACGTCGACGCTATCTGATTTCTTACCGCTGTCCCTCTTGGCTCTCAGATTGGTCAAGCAAGCCGAAGTGAAAAATTTGTTATATTGTTTTGTATCCAAATTTGGCCTGATAATTATGGTTTACAGATGACAGAAACTATTAGTATGCAATACTGCTGCTCCACGATCACTTTCCTCTCTGATGGATCCAATTAATGGAGATTAGGGAAGGTTCGGAGCTATTAATCCTTCTCTTCAACTCTTCTTTCATTTCCCTTTGTTTTTCTGCTCTTTGTAATGGAAAATCTTTGCTTCATTTCTTTCGTTTTTATTTTCTTCAGTGCCAGGAACGCAGGGAAGAAAATTGATGCACATAATTGTTCATGTTTGGATATTCATGGTCAAACGTTCATTATTTGTGTGTTTACAGCTGTGTTTTTCCTTTGATACATAGTTGGGTTAAACTTTTGGTAGATTTGAGATAACTGTTTGTGGGACGACGCCTGTTGTCAACCTTCGGCTTCTTCAGGCTGCTTAGGGTTTTGAAAACTAGTCTATGCTTAACAACTTTTTTCCCTAGCTTGAAACGTCTTTGTTTTCTTTAACACCCCGGGGGTTTGCTTAGGAAAGAGTGAGAATGTTGTTCGGTTTTTATGTTGTTGTTGTTTTTTACTAACAATAATTTGAATTTTATTTATTTTAATAAAACGCATTCATGTGATTCTGAAATGAAGAATAGAAGAAAATGATCTTTAACTGGAATGAAATGTGCTCAAAGCTATGTAATTTGTCTGACAATGTGGGTATTTGATTGGCTTCAAGGGTTTCTTACGAGAGCATTGTGGGTATTTGATTGGCTTCAGTGTGAAAAAATGCAACTAAAAATACGCTAGTTATACATGTCTATATCTATTTATTATTTTTTACTGCATATTCAATTACTAATTATACTTGCACTGAGCAGGGGGTCTTAAATATGATTTCGTTCACTTTTTCCTATGGATGAGGAAGGATTGTTGTATTGTGTAGAAACTCCTTGACACTGGTGTTCCCCTCATCCAAAACGACAAGGGGTGCTTTGACGAGTGTTAATGGTGATGATAAAGAATTACAAGAATCGATTCAGCGTCTAGGAGTTGGGGGAAAAATCCTTTGATGATGGAGTTTGTTTGTTTTTTTGTTACAAAATTTTTTAAAAAAGGATCGGGCTCACTTATGATTTAAGAGTAGGCAAAATCCCATTTTTTCCTAAGTGATACTAATGTTGGGCAGATCGAGCTGTCTATTACCCTCAGGCGTAAACTTAAGCACCAAAGAGTTATGATGTCTCGTCAAATACCGCGACTAAAATCATAATAAAGTAGTATTTTTTAAGGTTCGAATATGTTTTAAATAGTCGTAACGAAGGAATTACCGGTGAGGAACATGGATTACATTAGAAAAATAAGTTGAAAGTTAATGGAATAGTTGAAGAATTTAAGGTTGGACAAGGGGATACAGTGAAAAGGCCAATTGTCCAGCCTATAGTAAAGCAACAGACTCATGGGGAAAATGTTTGTTGGGAGAGGTTTTTACATCTTGGATCCCATGCCGTAAGTTTGGTAGGATGGAAGGTTTTGCGACAGTAAAAGTAAAAATAGAATTAAATTAAAAATAAATTTTAAAAATTTATTTGATAAAATAAAAATGAGTATAGAATTTAGGGTAGAATGGTCTGAAATATTTTTTATAATTTATAAAGAGTTAAAATTATTCAGAAATTTTATAATTTTAGTAAAATAGTCTAAAATATTTTACTTTCATTCTCATAATCTCACTTCTCAATTTTTTTGATAGAATTAAAATAACTTAAAATATTATAAATATAAATAAAAATAACTTATATTATATTAAATAAGAGAAGTATAAATTTTCACTTTTACTTTCACTTCTCTTATATGCCAAACATGCCCTATAGGTCTTGCTTATTGAAAGTGATAACTCTACTCGTCATGTTGTCATTATCAAATTTTGGGATATCTATTTTTTTTTTGGATAATAATTTTTGGGATGTTTATTTTAAAGTTTAATGAATAAAACAAAAATCTCTAAGCAAACAAGCTACCATATAAAAATGTTTATTTGAAAGTGCAATTCTATATTGTCTTGTATATTAATTATTTCTTTCTCCTATATGTCACGTCTCGAAATTTGAACTGTGATCGACACAGAATATGAATAAATTCACATTCCTTAAACCTTCAAACATACTAAAACGTCCAAATTAATACTCATAATATCAATTATATTAAAAATCAAAATGCAAGTCATCTGTAGAATTTTCGGTGGGATCGTCTATAAAACCAATCTCATGAAGACCCTACAACGAATTGCGAACGTTTCAAATCAATTATATGCATATTCCAAAACAATCAAAATATTATCTATAAGTTAGGTGAAACATCTAAACCTTTAGTAAAATAATATATGTGTTCCCATAAAGCTCAATTACATTTAAAGAAGATATGTCCACTAATATTACTCCGGAGTGACACGAAAACTCTTTCTTCTTCTTTTTTTATTATTTTTTTCTTCCTTCTCTCTTTCTTTTTATTTAATTCTTTCTTACCTTCCCCCCCCCTCTCTCTATATATATTATTTTTTAAATACTAACAATTGATTTTTTTTTTACTCTTAAACTATATCTCAACATTAATTTTTTTAAAATCTATTTTTTTATTAATCACCAATTGTTAAGATTATCTAAAAATTTAAATAATTAAGCTCTATTTATATGAGAATATAATTTGAATAAATTATTTACACTTAAATAATTATACAGTACTTATCAATTACCATAAAATAATCCTATTGAATTTAACTCAATATAAATATAAATAAATACTTGTTACCTTAAATTTTAAATCTTATTTTATTATTTCTTAATTTTATAATTTTATATATGAAATAATGTATTTTGAAGTACTCTGAACCTTAAGTTACTTAATAAATTACATTATAATATTAGCCAAATGTTTAGAATTAAAATTAGGATGTTACAATATATATCTATTTTTTATATTATTTTTATTGTTACATATTGAATTTTAATCATTAAGTGGTAGGTATATTTTAAAAAATGTCACAGATTATTTATATATTAATTATAAACAACCATCTTTAATAATTTTTTGTATTCTATGAATCAGTTAAAAAAAGCTAGTAGTAATTGGAAAAGATGAGATGGTTTAGGCTGGACAGTTTTTTTTTTCTTTTATAAAAAAAATACGGTATCCCCTAACTGATAACTTAGAGACTGATCATCTCAATATGTAGAGATTACTAAAATAAGTTTTGTCTTGCCCGACAATTTTTTTTATATTCATGGTCTAGTTTAAACATAATATATTATATTTAAGAGACCTATATATCTATTAGTTGTGTTAAAATTAAGTCTTGTTGGTTAGACTTTTAGAGTTTTAAATATGACTCTAAGGTTAAATTTTGTGGATTGAGATTATTAATGTCGCAGCTGGAAACATAAAAGTTTTGATAACGTTATTCACCTACAAGCTGGGGACGCACAACTACCAGTCATCCTTGCCACGTGACAACCATCCGCACGTGTCCCATCTAAAATTCCAAAGGCTCACCTAATCTTCAAACCCCCACCAAACCCTAATTTCATTCACTCTCCTCCTCTATTTTACGTGGTACAGAAGTGCTATTCTGTTGATGTTATAACTGAAAAAGAACCCTAATATGATTAAATATGTTGAAAACCAATACATACGATTAAATGTTAATATGTAGTTAAAGTATACAAATTTAACAGTTTCGGATTAAAAGTGGCCCGAACAACGCCATTGCATCAATAATCTCTCTAATATAAGAATTCTTTTTGCCCCCAACAATAACATAAGAATTCATTAAACGGTTCAACAACGATATACGATAATAATGGTATAAATAGTAACGTTTGGTAAAATAATAACTGTAAATTGTAAATAAAATTATACTAAATTAAAAAAATTATAGGTAACCACAAATAATATTTGAATACTAAATTTATATAAAAAATAAGATGATATTATATAACTTAATTTACAATTGTAACTCCAATAAATTCTAAAGGTATTATTTTAATATTTATTATAAATCTATTTTAATTGATTCTACTATAAGAGACTATGTGTGTGTTTGGATAAGATTTTAAAAAATAACTTATGGAAAAAAGGGCTTTTGGACAGTTTATGGAAATAAGGTTTTACAGAAGAGCTTATAGAAAAAAAGTGTTTTTGAATAAATAAGTGTTTAGATAGTTATTTTTAGAATGATTTTTTATATTGGTAAATTATTAAAAAGGGTATTATTTGATTAAAAGTATGAGAGAGGAGAGAGGGTAGAGAAACTAGAAGAGAGATGGGAAATGGTAGAGAGGAGAGAGAGTATAAGAAAAAGTATAGGTAATATAGTAATTGGATAGTCCATAAGCTATTTTACTGTTCTAAAAGTTAGTTTCAGTAGTTTATTCAAAAATATAGTTTTAAACCATAGTTTAGCCTAAAAATATTTATGAATAAATATGACTATTTATTTTACAATTTTTTCAAGCCGAAATTTGGATCAAAAATATTTTTAAAAATAAAATTTGAGGGTGTCCAAACAGCCACTGTATCATAAGTTGAAGTGAGCCCCACAGCTGTAAGTATAGGTATTACTACGTCTTCATGCTGTGCTACCGCTATGTGCTCAAATTTTTTAATTTTACGTATAGTTTTTGGTAAAATTCAAACCTGATCGTTCCTATTAACAGTCATGTAAATGACTGATACTATTTATTACTATGAATCAATTCATATCTCCAACCATACAATTAATTAATTCTCTTAAAGTGTTTTATTCCAATCATGTGAGATTCGATCGAATTCAATATATATTTAATTTAAAGGGATTGATACTCGAATTAACGTTGACACGCAATTATCTTTTAATTAATTAAAGTCACAAGTTATTACAATCATATCACACGTAACGCAGCTAAATGTTAAAGTATAATATCGGTTACTGGCACGTGCCTTTAAAAAATGTATCTTGCACGTAAAGTAGGGCCACTGCACTGGTTCGCACCCGCGGATCTCAGATATTTTCTTCTTGTAAGGATTAAAGAATCTGACTTTTGTCATCCATAGAAAAAGATTCCTTATTATAACAGTAAATTTTCTTGTAATTATACTCCTTGAAAGGCAATATACATATATATATTTAAAACTCCATACCTACAAATATATTTTATAAGATTTAAATTTATATTTTTTTTATTCGAAGTTAATATAATTATCATCCTAATTAACAGTTTATTGATTATAATTTTAAATATTTAAGAAATAATTCTAAATATCAAGAAAAATAATTGAAGATATTTTCATTATCTTATACTTCACTTAAGATATTTTTTCTATTATAGAGAGTAATTTGAAATTTCAAAAACCTAGATTGTGAATTTATAAAATTTCAATATTTTAATATATTCTATTGTTTTAAAAATGTTATATAAGAAAAATTAAAAAAGCCATTAACTTGGATGGTAAAAATATTTTATTATGTCGGACTAAAACGTTAGTTGTTTAATTATATCATAATACTATATTCTAACCTGATAAAAATAAATTGAATAAAAATAAAACTACCAAACTAACTAATATTTAACTAAGACGTTGAAATAACATAAAAATTTAAATATGGTGTAAGTTTTTTTATTTATAAAACATAAAATCCAAAAAAGTCAACGAAATAACGCTTTTACCCTGCATTACCATGGTATTAGAAGTGTAGTGAGGACAAATTAGTCTTTTCGTTTACATCAAGGAGTACTAGCATTAATCTCTGGTAAAGTTAGACAGCGTCATCAAGGCTCAGCTTTTAGCATATGGCTTAGAAACGGCTACGTGAGGGTCGACAGAAGTCAGATTCTTACCCAATCGGATTCGAAGTGTCTTACACGCGCATCCTATGCGCGTCGAACATCCCCGTCCCTCCATATTATAGTACTGTATCGTATCGTCAAAGCTTTCGTAGGAAAAAGTGTTTTTTGTTCTACAATTCGTAGGAAAAAGTCAGTTGAGCCTTCGCCTCTCTTTTTTGGGGGTTGGCTGGGTAGGCTTCTTATACTGTCCAGCTGCTAACCACCAGTCCCAAATTTCAGAATTCCCAATCCCATCGCATCATTAATTAATGATCAAAAGATTTATTTTTTAAAAAAGATCAATAATTAGTGAACAATGTTACAGGTGGCAACTTTCATAAATATTAAAAAAAAGTTAGACTCAGAAATTCCAAAACCCAGAATAGTATAACCCCTTTCTCTCTCTTTGATCGTATTTGTATATGTAGAAGGAAGCCTCTGGATCCTAAGAACCCTAGTAATACTGTGTGTTGAGCTGCGTAAGTTGTTCCCTTCGCAGTGCTCTAACTAATTCCTGTGCTCTCGAGGCATTTCTGTTTTTTTATGTTAAAATGTTTTTTTAATTCCGATTGTTAGTTGTCTTTATAAAAGTCTGGACTTTGAAATGCAGATGGTTGAACTCAGTTTATACGCCTTCCGGTAGCTTCTTGACTTTCTGGTTAGTACCACTTCTTTCTTTTTATTTCATCTTCCAATCCATCAATTTTTCGTTATTTGGAATAAACCAGCGGTTTGAAAAGGGAGAAACTAGAAAGAAAGAGGAATACTACTATTTCAGTGTTAGCTTTTTGTGTCTATGCTTGGTGCATACTTCTCTGGCATTCCCCGTTTCTGCATATTTCATGTCCACTGACTCAAGTTCTGGTGTCTAGAAATGAAGGGATACTGGGATAGTATAAGTAGATTAGTTCTTTAGACTATTTTGATTATCCTCCCTTCTGTACGATCTTAGACAGTCGTTACAGCCGCTAGTTTTTTTCTGTTCTGCACTATCCCAATAAAAGAATACCATGGAGGACAAAGCTTCTTTGTGTTTATTGAGAATGTGCTTTTTGTTTATAATTTTCATTGGCATTACATAGATAATATGACAAATCACTTAGAAGAGACAATTCCCTGTTGAAACCAGGAAACTTTTTTTCCATGTGGGAGCTGGGATTTGGTTCCTTTTTATGACATTTTGAGGACATGCGGTATTTACATGGTTCCATATTCAGGACTATAAACTGAAATATCTGAAAGTAGGCCTCTTTGTAAGTTAGAGACCTACAAAATGGCAATTTTTTCTCCAAACATGGGAGTGCAGTATAAGCTTGGGAGATTGCGGTGAGAACAACTGATTCATATTTTCATTTATGCAAATATTTTGACTCCAGTTGTCAATTTTTCCCAACTTGAAGTTTGAGGATGCTGCTGCAAAGGTCTAGGTTGTTTGTTCATTCCTTAGACCCCTCAAATCTTCCCTCTAGTTTGTGGATGTGGATTGAGAACTTCCTCATCTGAGAGTCGTGGTGCCTGTGAATAGCTCTTGGTTTGTACTTACTAGAGATATGGACTAGATTTGAGTTCATGTTTCTGTTTTTACTGACTTTCCATGCAGCTCAGCGTAAAAGGTTACCAAGAAGTTGAAAATTCCCATTTTGATGACCCAAATTGAAAGCAAAAACTTGCTCGTCCGTTCCTTCCTTCAGAGCCACAAAAGCTCAAGAGGAACAAAACTTTTCATGTCTTGTATACCCTTTGTCTACAACCAAAAAATAATGCCTATTTACGGTTGTTTGCGAGTGTAAATACAAAAATTGTGGAACACTTGCTGGTTATAAGTTGGTTCAATTGTGGAAAGTATAAGGTTGTAGTAGTGTTATGATTCTTATCCTCAGACATAATAACCACGAAATTATATTTCAGTGCACTTTTTCTATCTTTAATCAGCTCTGTAGCATGAGTCATACTCACAATCAAATCTTTTGCTTTCTTTCGTTCGTAATGTTATTTAATCACATTGTCGGCGGTGAAGTGTATTTTCAACTCGGGCCAATTTGGAGCCAAATTAACAGAAATTGCTGTCATGAGAAATTCTCTGCCCAATATCAGCGTCCATAGCCAGGAGTTTTGAATTTCAGTAAGTATCAACATTTGAAGAACAAACTTTGTAATTGAGGATGGATGTTAAGGAAGCAGAAAGGGTAGTTGTTGCAAAACCAGTAGCTTCAAGGCCTACGTGCCCACCTTTTAGATCCTTCTCCGAGCTACTTGCAGGTGCCATCAATGCCTCTCCATCTAGTGAATCTTCTCAAGCCACAGTTTCAGCCATTAGACCAAAGACTGTGAGGTTCAAGCCAGCCATGAATCGACCGCCTCCTGCCGGATTTATTTCTTCCGAGGTAAACTTTTCAGTTTCACTAGTCTGAAAAACAGACTCTGCTTATTTCTGGACTTCCTGAATCTTGATTTCCTATATGTGATGGTTTTGACATTTTCAGGCTAACCCATCTTGCAAAAGTCATAAACCAGACACTAATCAAACAGTCGTTTACAAGCCTACGGCTAAGCTTGTCTCCAAGGCCACTGTTTCTCTTCTGGCAAATATGGTCATTATTATATGCATTTCTGAATAAGACTATGTTGGCTGCTCATGTGAGATTGAGTTCATGAGTTCTTGTTTTTTTTTTCTTTTCATTCACTTAAGGGAAATTATAGTACCAGCCATAGCCAGCCGTTTCAACATCCAAATAAGGAGAATCCGAGGACCAATTTGAGCTCAATGAATCATCAGAACAATAACACCCCACGTGCTGAATCAAATCTGGCAGTTGAATCTTTCAAGATGGTACAGCAGAGCCCAGAAGAGGACCAGAAAACTTCACCATCTACTAGTAATGGTGGTGATAGACCTTGTTATGATGGGTATAACTGGAGGAAATATGGTCAGAAGCAAGTAAAAGGAAGCGAGTATCCGAGGAGTTATTACAAATGCACGCATCCTAATTGCCCAGTGAAGAAGAAAGTTGAAAGATCATTTGATGGGCAGATTGCAGAAATTGTGTATAAAGGGGAACACAACCATTCAAAGCCTCATCCTCCTAAGCGCAACTCAACAGGAGGAACACAAGGATCAGGAATCGTGCCAGATGGATTTAATCAAGATACTAATTGTAATAACAACCATTTATGGGGTAATCCTAACAATGAGAGGAATGAAAATAGAATAGAGAGCCAGAGTGAGGCAGGTTATCTTGTCAAAGCTGGAGGAAGCCCTGAGAATTCGTGTGCTCAAAGTGAGGAATGTGAGGAAGGAAACAAGGGAAATGAAGTGGAGGAAGATGAAAAACCAAAAAGTAAAAGAAGGTAAGAGGCCAATTTCAACCAGAATCATCAAATTCAGCTTATTTCCATTGATGTTTGTCATCATCAGGTTTTTCAATAAACACGGTTGATCTTTCATTCAGTAAAAAAGAGAATAAATCCAATGAAGTAGCATTAGCAGTAGCAGGGGAAGGTTTAGTGGAGCCTCAAGTGGTGGTTCAGAGTTCTACAGATTCTGAAGTACTCGGAGACGGCTTTCGCTGGAGGAAATATGGGCAGAAGGTGGTGAAGGGAAACCCATATCCCAGGTTCATACTTTAATTCTTGTTCACTTATGCATGTTTCTGAGCTTCTGACTAGTATGATTTCATGACAACTCAAATTTGTATTGCAGAAGTTATTACAGATGCACTAACATAAAGTGCAGTGCCCGGAAACATGTGGAAAGATCAACAGATGATCCAAAAGCATTTATCACTACTTATGAAGGGAAACACAACCATGAGATGCCACGTAAAACTATAGGTTCTGTGGCCTCTGAAAACGTCAAGCCATGATTGATTAACTCTTCAACAGTAGAATCTTCAAGTTCATCAGAAAACAATGATGAAATATGAAAATGGAATTTGTATTATGGTGCTAATGACCGTATGAGATCTTGTTCTGATATCTGTGTCTAATTTTTTTAGGTCTACCATCCGTCCTTTAATCTGGAGGTTTGCAAGACACTTTGTATTATATTTGGTCGAGGATGTGATTTATTTTCTCTTATTGTTTTTAGTATTATGTTGAGGCATGTTCTTTGCCCTGTTGTCTGAATATTCTTATCAGTAAGAATTAGGTCATTAATTAGGAATAATGGGTGAACTCATTTTGCTCATTTGATTGAACTGTTGATCAAGTTTTAAAGGCTTCTTATCCCAATAATCCCGTTTTCTGATTCTGTAGTCTAGGCAATGATCTATGGAGTATGAATTGTGACTAGTTATGTTGGACATGTTATTGACAATATGACTCGCATGTTTGTTGAGGACTAAAATGTTATTTTGGATCGTATTTATAGGAAGAACTCTAAAGTCTTCTATGTTAAATTTTTCTACGTTTAGTTTTTTGATTTGGGAGCTATGGATAATTTTGTTTTACAATTAGTATCATTAATGTATGACCTAATTGAGGAGTTGATCTAAGTTTTAAATATAAGACTTACTTTTTTATTTATTATTTTTTTTAAATATTCTTATGGATATTCTCTCGACAATAATCAAATAAAAAAAGAAATAATTAGTTAAAAAAATTATTATAGTATTTTAAATAGAATATATTATATTAATTAATTTAACTATTTTTTTAATTTAATTTAATTATTTAAATATATTATATATTAAACACCCTACGACTAAGATAAACCATACACAGCGCATGTTCTGAGGTAGTCGTTTCAACGAGGGAGACAGCGGAAAGCCATCTTAGGGAGACCGGAGCCTCTGTATCTTTCGTTAACTTCAAAGAAATTATACATATTATTTTCATTTTCCTTCTTTCTTTTCTTTCTTTGAGATAACAATTTGTTGTATTTCTTGTTTTTACATGTCTAAAATTATCTCTCATTTTTTTCGTTGAGGTGTTGTTATTGACCTTTTAATTGTTTTTAATTATATTATATACTAACAAGAGATCACTGCTGCACACGTGTCAGGTGAAAATGTTTAAAATTAAAAGTTAAATTTTTACTAATAAAACTCAACACAATTAATAAATAATTTAATACTTTAAATATAATTTTTTAGATTTAAATTATACGGTATGTATAAAAAATATTCTAGTGAGAGACAAAAATTACTCCTAAAAAAAGATTAATCTTTAATAATGAGTTAAGATATTGTACGGACATTAAAAAAAAGTAAATTTTTTTAAAGGGAGCCAGCTGTCCCATGATTGTATCAGGACAGATATTAAAATGTAAGATGTTGGAGTGAGACAGATATTAATGAATTTAAGGTTTCGGATTAAAGTTGCATGTTATTCGGTGCCCGTACCAGTGAGCGTATCATTATTACTTCGATCTCCCATTTCCTAAGCAAACATTTACATTTATTTATACTTTTAAAACATAACATTTGGCACTTTTAAGTAGTGCCGTCTCATTCTCTGACATTTGATCTTCCAAGCATGAAACATTTTTCCTTTTTGGACATTATTTGATTATGGACCTTTTAGATGGGAACCTTATCCAGGCTCTGGTTTAATCCTTATCATCTTTTTTGCTTACCTTTTTTAAAAAAAATTGGAAAAAAATAGCAAGATGCAAGATGGGGGAAGGGAAAGGGAAAGGAAGAAAAGAGATAACTAAATCCTATGAATTAGATGCAGAATATGTTAAAAAATCCTAAAATAAAATAAAAATATAACATTAATGACGATAAATAACAAACGAATCACAATTAAAACAAAAATATTCCCTAATAATATTAAATATTTTAAATATATGAAAATTCTAATAAATCAATATTCTGTATCCCATGTCGAAATGGTTAAAAATGACAATAGGAAATTAGTAATGACTGGTTGGGAAAAAATATATCTTTTTAATAATCGGCTTACCTTTACGATATTAGGTAAATAAACTATGTTTTTTAATAAACAAAAATTTGTATACAATAAATTAATTAAAAGATCATACTTATATTAAATTTTTTAAATCTATTTTTTTAAACTCTCCATTCATACTTGGTTATATATATTAATTTTTATATATATTTAAATTAAATTAAGGTATTAAAAATAATAGAACACATATTGAATCGTATAATTTTATAAAATAGATATAAAAAATTTGATGTAAATTTTCTCTTTAATTTAATAGAAACATTGGAAAAGAAGCATCTTTTTCTTTCTTTGTTTACCGTAGTGGTTAGCACGCCATTTTAATTGAACCATCTATATTCATATTTAACCAGGTGACAAGTTATGTTATAATTTAATTGAAAAACAATACGCTAGTGTAAGAGGGGGACAATTTTTAAGAATGAATCTATTACTATAGTTTTAAAATAGGAAAATCTCATAAAAACACTGTTTGAATTTTAAAATTTTAAATTATGAATTCATATAAAAATATGTAGTTATTTATTTATTAAGTGTAGTCAATAATGTGTACAAAATAAAATAGATTAAAAATTTTATAATTGAGATAGTATTTTTGTGAGATTTTTTCTTTTAAAATTTATTATTAATTTTTAGGTCAAAAAAAGTATTACTAATATATATATATATCGGTGTTTAATTTTTCATTTATTGTTGTGAAATTTTCAAAAATACATTAATTTTTATCACTGCGTATTAGTAAAAATTCAACTCTTAATCACTATCTATACCATACTCCTTGCCTAATCATTTGGAAGGCTATATATTAATGCAACGTAATGCAATTGACATAAATATAAATTAATTTAATCCGGACTAGTTTTGCGGTAATTTGATCTGATTACATATCAGCAAACTTTAAACTGATATGATGATATCTCTATTACTTTACTGAATCAATCCAGCTCCTACAACATTGGACATTTCCTTGTTCTTTTGATATCAGACATGGATGAATTTCTCTGACCAAAATGATGCCTATGACGCTTTTTATGGTAGAAATTGAAAAAAAATAATAAAAAAAAACTTTAGTTGAAAAGAATACGACTAGCACTAGACAATTCCCGAACAGAAACGATAAAATAGCGTGAGCGAGAAAGAGTGAGAGAGGCAAGAACCAAGCAGGTTCTTTCCCAGTTGTGGTTGTCGGAGCAGCTTGTGGTCAGTGTTGGGTCATCTATGAGTCTCACGCTGTGAATTGGGCTGGCTGATTTATCAGCTATTACCTGCATCTCTGAAGAGAACGAAGGGAACAGTGAAACATGGGTTGGATTCCCTGTTCTGGAAATTTAAACACGAAGAAGAAGACAAAGAAGCAGCCGAAGAAGATGAAGGTGCAGGAGAACATGGTTGATCCGATAAAAGCAGCCCCAGGTACTGATATGGTTATTGTAGCGTGGAAAAAAGAGAATCTTCGAAAGTTTTATGATTGTGACAAATCCTCTTGGTTCTGTCAATCATGCTTTCACTTGATTTCTGTTGCGTCTTCTTGATGAAGTTATTCGGGGTGTCACATACGCTTTCCACTAATTTATTTCGCTTTTTCTGGGATTTTGTGCGAAAATCAAAATTAAGGAGTTTTATTTGTGTTTTTGGTATACCTGATTGGGGTTCACGATATGCTAAGCTCCCAGTTGAAGAAAAATGGGATTTGGTAGTTTATGCTGGCCTGCCTTATCACTTTTTTCTTTTGGAGCCAAAATCTACATATTTATAATATGCTATTTTTAATCCAATTACTGTGATCTTTTATGCTCATCAGGAGTAGAGTCAAATTTCAAGGATTTTTCTCCCATTTCAATCCTTATATTGGATGCATTCCTTTGATCTATGTCTTAATTAGGTGATGCTCTCAGCTACAACTTACAGTAGTCCCCGAGTGAGTGAATTTTCCTGTTGTACTGTGACTGTCAGTTTTCCCATTTACAACATTGCCCAAGTGATGCTCTCGTTTATAAAATGTGTCTGGCTTAAATTTGATTTATTGATGTAGTTTTGGAGCGATGCGTCCTTTGTGGCAGACTCAGTTTGAGTTGAGATTTAAATGATCTTTAGTTACTTTTGGACTTAGACCATAAAAGGGGCCTTGTACTGTTTTCATAATTCCAAGTAATGGATTTGGAACGCTCTTAGAAGTCAAAACTAGACATCTCGTGGCTTCTGCATCTTCTCCCTCAAATGATTAATCATATTTACAGGGAAGTTGAAGAGAAATTCATCTACAAATTCCAAGGATACCTCTAAAACTGGGAACTCTGAGCACATAGGAGCACAGACTTTCACATTCCGCGAGTTGGCAACTGCAGCAAAAAATTTTAGATCTGAATGCATGTTGGGGGAGGGAGGTTTTGGAAGAGTATACAAAGGGCGCTTGGAAAGTAATAATCGGGTAAGTTTGATTCCAAATGATCTTTTAGTTCGTTAAGTAAAGGATAAAGTTGTGAAGACTACTTTTGTTTGTCATTAATCTGTGTAGTTTGAGTTGGCAACATAATTCATCCTTTCTAGTGTTGGATTTAGGTTGTTGCAATTAAGCAACTTGACCGTAATGGGCTGCAAGGGAATAGAGAATTCCTAGTTGAAGTGTTGATGTTGAGTCTACTACACCACCCTAACCTTGTCAGCCTCATTGGTTATTGTGCTGATGGAGATCAAAGGCTTTTAGTTTATGAATATATGCCATTAGGATCTTTGGAAGACCACTTACATGGTATTTATATCCAGAACTACTAACAATTTTTTCTTTAGAACTTGCATTATTGCCCAATAGATGATGATCATACATAAATGCTTGATTTGCAGACGTTTCTCCTGGCAAGAAATGTCTCGACTGGAATACAAGAATGAAAATAGCAGCTGGGGCGGCAAAAGGGTTGGAATATCTGCATGACAAAGCTAACCCTCCTGTCATATACCGAGATTTGAAGTGCTCAAACATTTTGCTCAGTGAAGGGTTTCATCCAAAGTTATCTGATTTTGGCTTGGCCAAACTTGGACCAGTAGGGGAGAACACTCATGTGTCAACAAGGGTTATGGGCACCTACGGTTATTGTGCTCCGGAGTATGCAATGACAGGACAACTGACTCTGAAATCAGATGTCTATAGCTTCGGTGTGGTTCTTCTGGAAATAATTACTGGAAGGAAAGCTATTGACAATTCAAAGGCTGCTGGAGAACAGAATCTAGTTGCATGGGTAAGTAACTCCTCCATTTGTCATATCCAATAGGGTTGGTTTATGAGTCAAGAGCCTACTGGAGAGCATAGGAATTAGTCAAAAAAATCAGGTTGACCTACCATTGAATATGCCTGGTTGAATGGAAAGAGGGTAGGCCCGTACTTCAATATGCATTTTTCATGCTTGGAAAGTTTTACCTGCATAGTGATACTCATGCTTGAGAATCTATGGTAATTACTCACTTTTGGTTCTTACTTAAACAAAACAAACAACGCTTGATATCTAAATAAATATGAACAATTTAGAGAAATAATTGTGGTTGCATTACCCTCTTGAGCTGATGCTGTTTTATTTATTTAGCTAGTTTTCCATAGTTTTGGCAGGATTTAGATGCTTTTGTAAAATATTACTGTTTTATACTTTTATTCCCAAGATAAATCCTGTAAACTAAATGAAACTAGTAGAGTAGTCAGAGTTATGCGCAATTTTGTGGCTGCATGTACTATTTAACTCATCATGCTTTGACCATGGCTAAAATAAAAGTAGTAATTTTGGTGTGGGGCATTTTTCTTGCAGGCGAAACCTTTGTTTAAGGATCGACGAAAATTTTCTCAAATGGCGGATCCAATGCTCCAAGGTCAGTATCCTTCGAGAGGCTTATACCAGGCCCTTGCAGTTGCTGCTATGTGTGTTCAAGAGCAGGCTAACATGCGTCCGGTTATAGCTGATGTAGTCACAGCTTTGACTTACCTTGCTTCACAAAGATACGACCCGAATTCACAGTCGCTCCAAAGCTCTCGCCTTTCCCCGGCCACTTCTAGAACCAGGAGGGGACAGTGACATGCTCCTCAACGCTGGTTATGAGATCATCTGTACAATATTCCAGACAACACTCTGCAATACATAGGTTTACAGACGTTAATACCTGCTGTCATGTGGTGGTGTTCTCACAATTTAGATTATAGGATGAGAAAAAGACTGAAATTTTGTTCTATTCCTGTTATGAGGATACACACAATTGCTCTTATTTCCTTACAGAGCCAAGGTATAGTATTCCTGTTTTTTTTTTTCACCTCAAGTCACCTTTTAAGAGCTGGGTTCATTATTTACGTGTCTTGTGTGGGCAATAGTTCTACCCCACGTATCGGCATTCTGGTTCTGTTGTATAGTTAAGCTATATTTGTAAGTCATGAAGCTTTTGAGTGGTTTATTTTTTATACCAACAGATAGCTCGCACATTTCATTTATGTTTTGAGTTATTCGTTGGATCTCTATATAGAATATAAGATTGTTTCACTTTTTCCTTGTGACCTCTAGATTCTTATTTATTTATAGAATTTCGGAGACTTGGAGGTAGAGCTTTCAACCAAGACCAAGACAAAGAACGTTTGTTAAGACAGACTTCATTCTCTTCAAATGATTTGATTATCACCCTACAGATAGTTGAGTGGGCCATGTAATTCTTTATATCTTTGTCATCAAATTCTCTGATTAAAACGTATAAAATGTATCTTCTTATAAAAATATACCCATTTGGATTTTGAAGATGATACAAGAGGATAGTTCCCTCAGCTTAGACCCCATAATCACCTTATTACCAAGGGAGCAGTAATAATAATTTAAAAACAAGGGTGAACTCCCATGAACTCAACAAAGATGGCACTGCTATGTGCCCATCTTGTTCTTAGTCATGGAATTCCCTGCTGGGAGTGACAGCGTCCTCGTTGTTAGAGTGACTTTTGCTCCTAGTCGTTAGACTGACTTTCGCCGCATTCCTCTTCGTTAGTCGGCTTGCCCTGTTCCATTGGATGTTTAAGAATCAATTTTACAATAATATTTACAAATATGTATAAGTAGTAGTGGTAATGCCCAACATCTTAAAGGACGGATGCCCCAAAATAATCGACAAAATGGTACTTCTGGAACAATCAAGGGGTTGATTCAAGGAACCATACACTGTGCAGCTGACTGAAATTTGGTATCAAGGAATAACCAATTCGGATTTGTGATTGCTTTGAATTAGGATTAGCAATCCATAGTTGTCATCACGCGCAATACTTGAATATCACTTGGTCACTTACTGGGAGATACAAATGGAAAAATAGATTTTACCTTGTTTCTGTCTCGCCAACCCAGTCCAAAATTTAGTAAATGTAATTTTGGCGGGGGTATTTCAATTCTTGAGCTTGGCATCTGATCACCCCTACAAAAAATTTCCTCTGATGAAAGGGGTTTCTAATAATATGCAACTTGCTATTGGTACTAGAAACCGTTAAAAATCATGTGATTACCAAACCTTCAGTGACCTACATCAAATTTCAGTACAACAGAACGGACGCAGTGAGCAATACAGGAACACCTAAAAGGACTGATATTCCAAACAATAAATTGACAGTATGGTATTTTTTTAAACGTGAAGGTCTATGTTCAAGAAACCATGATAAAATTTGAAGTCAACAAAAAACTGACATATGCCATGTTGCATGCATCAATACACAACTCTTAATTTTCAATTGATGTATGTGATAGATAAAAACTAGCACCTTGGAGAAAGTGCTTTCGATTGGCCAGATTCATATTGAAGGGTGGCCTCTAACATGCTTTCAGCCATTAGAACCCGCTTTTCCATCTCTTTGATCGATGCCATGGATTTATCATACTTTTCCTGCATATGCATAATGCTGGGAATGGATAAAGTCATGTCTTGTAAGATATTTAATACAATGTGTCTACAGAGCAAGATCCTCAAATTAATTTGATTGCTTCTCATGGAAATAGATGTACCCATATTATTCAAAAGCTCTTCAACGGATTCATGTGCTGTGTTATTACAAAAGAAACATAGTGGGAGAAGAGTTTAGGTAACAATATTTGAGAAGAAATGAAGTTCAACCACATGTTCATCCACACAACATTAGAAAATAAATACAACGGAATGGTAAAGAATACTTTCCTTTCCATGAATTTAGCAAGAGAAAAATTTTAGATAATATATTTGATTTATAATAGTTCAGCTTCTTTATTTCTCAACTACTCATACTTGGATCCAAAACCATAATGTAAAAACATAAACTGGAATAATTTTACCTGGTTGCATGTGAAACTACAGAAGAGTAGCATCAGGCATGAAACAACATATGCTAGATGAACCTGATCTTACTATGCAATTGCCATTAAATATATAAAATCAGGTGCTAGTGTGCAAAAATTTTCAGGGTCAGATTTATTTATAGATGGAAACATAGACAGTCCTGATTCCTGATCAGATTATTAGTTAAATAAAAATAATAATTGTTATTCTTGGTCATAATGATAAACAAGTGAGGGACAAATTCACAAGCTGAACGGTAAAGCAAATCAAGCAGATCATTCCATCGACAAAAGTTTTCAAAACAAGTTTTCAATTCAGAACTGAACTCTGATCTATAGTAAACTTGAAAATCAATCAAACAACTAGGATCACTCAAAGATTATATGTGGGTTTACCTGAAGCATATGAACTACATATTTCTGAGCAGCAAGGTCTTGCTCAGATCTTCTGCGAGCATCTTCAGTAACCTTTTGCTCCTGCTCTACCCGCATTAGGACCTGTATCAAGAAAAACAATTAACGCTTTCAAGAAAACAAAGTTTTTGGTTTTTAATAATTACTTTTCACTTGTCAAGCTTATGAAAAGACGCTGCACAAAACAGGAGCACAGTATAACCTCCAGCATGGCAGTTTCTTGTAATTTCTTATCAGCAAGGGCTTGTTGTAGCTCAGCTACCTCCTGCTCTAATTGCTCAACCTGGATGATTATAAACATATTTGCAAACTTACAAGCCAATTGATTACCAAAGCTTTTAAAGAAATGGAATCGTTATTGTAGTTGAATTGAACTAGTTTTTCCTAGAGCTTGAATGCATGCTTTCTTGAATAAGTAAAAGTCCTCTCTGCTAATGAGATAATTATGAAATCAAATATCACATCAAGTCTTTTTATTATTATCACATCAAGTTTTTATTTCCTTATCTGTTCACATTAAATACCAAGGAGGCAAGGACAAAGCATAGACACTAATGATTTGATTCAGGGATACATGTACTCATAACTTAGTGAATAGCATTGGCTCATGCATAACTGATTGCACATCAACAATAGCAGTAATAAGTCTAGATAGTGTAATTGAAATTTTTAAATGATTCAGGTATTTGTATGGTAAGAGGGCAAGGGAAAATGGTGCATTTCTATTTTAACATCTTCAATAAGCACAGCATTCACCAAATTGTTAGATTTACCCTGGCACTCAGTTCCCGTCGATTATCTTGCTTGACCATCTCCATAACCATAAGTGCTGTTTCTAGCTCCTCAGATCTGTTAAAGGATGGGGACACGCGCATAGAGATTAGTTCATGAGATTTTGTTGGAACTTTTACAAGAACAATGAAAAGTGGAATGGAATAGTGTGTGGAATGGTTAAGAAAAATAGAAGACAGGACATCAAATGCCAAAAGTGTTGAACAATAAACTTCTGTTTAAGTATTATATCCAAGGTATCGAAACCAGGACAGGGCGGGTCAGCTCCGAACTCAGTGACCCACCCACTTTGCCGATCCAGGCAAGCCTCCAAACCCAGAAAAATGTGACCAGGGGTGACCCATGATAACCCGGGGTAACCTGTGGTAACCCGCCGAGTTGTTGGGTTGCCCCGAGTTAATTTTTTTAAAGCCTCTGGCATTCAAAAAAGCGTCTTTTGGGGGTTTTAATTTTTTTAAAAAAATCTGAAACTCAATCTAAAATGATGTGCCTCCTAATGTCTCAGTACCTATAGATTTGAATGAAGTTAATGATGATTTTGGTGTTAATGATTATTAGTTTTAGTGATTAAAGAATTGCAAGGATGAATATTTTGTTATTGTATTCAAGGTATGGAAACTCATACTAGACTGGCTGAGTTTCACTACCTTGATTATATTTCTATTTTAATATTTTGCTATGAAAACCATGATTGTATAAAACATTAATCATTATGTAGTCTTTACAAGTTTGGATGGTATGCATGAGAGTACACAGGTCTGACTCTGAGTTGATCCGATCTGACCCATTAACCCTTGACCCAATGCTTCGACCAAGTTAGTTTCAGGTCCGAGTTTTAGTACCTTGATTAGATCTTTAAGGTTGACAATCATCAGTGTAAATGAAGTAAGAAAACAATATACAATTCATAGGAGAACAATAATGCAGCACTTAGCAAGGCTCCTGAAAGGGGCATTGCCGCATTGGCATTTTCTTGAAGGGCTTTCCTAAAGTTATACCTTGTAATAGTCCATTGGGAGGAGATGAAAAGGTAAACAGGATAAGCATGATGCTAAACTATACTGGGTTGGCTAATACTTCCATCCCAAACAAGATTTATCAACAATTATCTCTTAAGAACCTCCTCTGAGCTTTATGTCATACTTTATGGGCTTGAAAATTGTTTTTTTTAATCAAAATGGATATGGCATCAAAACACCAAAGCTTCCAACCTGATTATAGCAGATCTTTTCTCCTCTAGCATTCTGCATAACTCGACCTTCAACCAAACCACCTGCACAGAGAAGAATAATCTCAACCACAAAAAGGCCAAGAAAAGCCTAGATGCTTGCAGAGAAGAAGACCCATAATCACTCAACTATAGAGAAAATGCTTGACCCAATTGTTTAAGCATGTTATGACCTACAGAAAATTATTCACAGATCAGAATATGGAATCTCTGATTATTCAATATATTGTTTTTGGTATTACCATAATCAAATAAGACCTGAATTTTTTGGACGTAGACAAGACGAACCTTCATGTCACGAATAAAATTCTATGATGAATTTAAGAGAAGAAAAGTTTAGTGGAGAAGAATTTCAATATAATTCAATGGTAACATGAAAAGGAAGCAACCTGTTCCTGCAGATCTGGAAGGGAATCTACTTCTGAATCAACATTGAGGCTATTGAGCAGTTCATCCAAGTTGGAGGAATGGGATTCCAACGGTGATTTGTCCCCAACATTTTCCATATCACCTCCTTCATTGGTTTTCATTTCTTCTACCAGTGGTCCTGGGTCATGCTTGAAACTGTACAGTTTAGATGCAAGCCCTTTGGAATCGTTCCAAACTCGCCCCTTTTTAGACATTTCCTCCACAACAACTAGTACAGATGGCCGATGCTTTTCTCTCAGTTCCTGCAATCTAGACTCAGTCACAGCTAGAAAACTCACACAAGCAGTAACTACGAGCTGACTGCTATCAAATGTTGAGCCAGCAAATGATTGCAATAGAGTAATTGCATCACCTGCATCTTTTGTAGTAACTAATGCAGGACCTAGAACAAGACATAAAGAATTTTTAACATTGATGTTATTTTACTGGCTACACTATTCTGCACAGTTTAGCCAAAAGAACAGGAAATTACAATTCAATACCATATAACGCCATTAAAGCAAGGGCTGTTCGAAATAGCATTACACGGTTCCCTTCAAATAGCAACACATCCCAAACTCAGAGAACTAAATGCAGAGAAAACCCACCATAAGGTCACAAGTATTAGAAATAACAAGTTCTAGGTCACTGCAGGAACACAAAAGAATGTGTGTGCAAGAGTTCGTAGGCGAGCATGCGTGAGAGAGAGAGAGAGAGAGAGAAGTCTTCACATAAATCTAACCACTTTCCCAAGGAATAATGTTTACAAAGATTGATAGGAACCAAGGTCCAGTTATCCAAGCCACCTGCACTCCCAAGTAATCCAGATGATTAACTGCACCAGAAGCATCAATGGAATAAAAATCTGTCCCAAGTGCTTCATAGGACAACTAAAGAAGATTACTACAAAGCAAATCTAATATGTACAAACCCAGCTTGGGATATCTTTCACGCATTAATTCCTCAAAGACAAGCTGGTCTACCTAACAAAACAAAAACTACTGTGATTGCCGAAATGAATAACTAAGAGTCCCACTATAGCTAAATCTATATACAAATATATAATCCTGGGTCAGGATACAATTAACTATGTAAGGAGTAAATATAACCACACCTGGGATTCTACCATTTCCTCTGTATGATAACCTTCAAAAATAATCATCAATAATGCCCACCAATGCCCTGAGATCCCATAAAAATGAATTCGTCCATAAGTACAAGACAAAACCATGCGTTCTTTGTAAAGAAATACAATAAGTTCAAGGCAAAGTACACAATTATTTTTAAAAATTTCATGTTCCTTCAAATTAATTGCCAAAAGATAAACTTAACGCAAGCATGCTCCCTGAAAAAGTTAATGTCTGCTCAGAAGCATACTCTATTTCCATATAGTCCAGACTAGAGAACTATGAAACGGGGGATTTACTGAGGGAAAATACATGAGACAAGTTTCTCAAACTCACCAAAATGCATTTTCCTCTGGCATAAGAAGCAGCAACAAACCAGCAAAGAAGTTCATTGCCTGCAGATGTGTAGATAACAAGAAAATATGATGACAATGATTATGGTGATGACAACAACAATGATAATACCACCAATAAAGATGTCAATGAATAACATTAACTTAACTCCCCAAATAAGAGGAGATATCTATAATAACCTTGCCAGAGGCTGATCAGTATATAAAGGCTACATTAATCATAAATGGCAAAAAAACTATTTGAAGTAAAGGAAAACATCCAAAAAGAACATCTAGATATATTATGTTTGATTTTTCCCAATGGCATCAACTATTTCAATTTATTTAAACCCTCTGTAGAAAATTTTCTCTTCAAAAGGAAAAATTTATAAAAAGTCCATTGAAGATGACAAATGATGAAGTAGCAGCTACACTTGTCAAGAAATATCACACCACCGTACCTGACAGTAGCCAACAGAGGGGTTGTGCCGAGCATATGCTAGGAGTAAACGCCTTAAGGAATTCCTGCCATTTTCATCCAAAGCAGTATGTCCTGGGAAAGTTCGTGGTATGTCCTGTGAATAAAAAGTATGATGATTCTAAGGAGAAAGCCAGCTTGCAATCTAAAGCAAAAGAAACAGCACCTACAAATCAAAATAAAGTCCAACGCGCATGCAGCTAATGACCTTCTCAATCTGCTTTCTCCACTTCCCTAATGCACCAGATGAATCATCCTGCTCCTTCCTTTCGCTACTGTCAGTTTCTTGAGCCAACAGATCCTCATAATAGCTTTCCACCCTACGTGTCTTCACTCCTACAAATGCTTGCCATACCTACAATAACAATATGGTAGAGAAGACTCCACATTTTTACCCTCATAAAGATAAGAAGTGGCTTGATGAACTAGAAAACATCAATTATACCTCTCCTCTGAGATCTTTGGGCACTCCTCCCTGAACTAGGGACTCCAATTCCTTCAGCTGAGAGTAAAATTCAGGCGAGCCATTGATACTGTTATCTAGCATCTCTTTAGTGCAGACCTTTTCCTCAACGATGTCCTCAGAAACCCCTTCTAGACCTTCAGATTCTTCTGTAGATGGAAGATTATCATACTTACCATTTGTCTGCTCAACTTCAATTTTCTTTGCTTCTTGACACGATTACTCGTCAGTTTCTCAACGGCAGCAAGAGAAGGCCTAATTTCACCCCAGGTTTGAACCTTACGGGACTTTCTTTCTTCTGGACAGTGCACCTCCTTTTCAGAACCACTTGCTGTTGAACCATCACAAACAGACTTCTTGCCAATTGAATCATTCCCTTCACTAACCCTCAATGGAATTGTCCCTTCTTTAATCTCAGTACCTTCAGCAGCCCTTCCTGTCACTTAACTCATCAGCTTCTCTTTGCCTCTCTAGATTTGTTCCTTCTTTTATCTTAGTACCTTTAAAAGACTTCCTGCCACTCAAATCATTTCCTTCACTTACCCACTCTCCACCTGTCTCCTCTTCTACCTTAATCCCCTCACAAGATTTCTCCAAACTCAAATCATTTCCTTCACTTACCCTCTCTGCACTTGTCTCTTCTTCTAACTCAGTCCCTTCACATGACTTCGTGATACTGAAATCATTTCCTTCACTTACGCTACCTGAACTTGTCCTTTCTTTAATCTCACAACCCCTAGCTTTAGATATTTCTTCGAGCTTATTCTCAGAAGAACATGATTGAGACGATTTAACTATCTGTTCAAGGAAGTCTCTCCATTTATCTGCCCTTTCACCTTCCTCCTCCTGATATCATGTAAATAAAAACATGCGTCTTTCCAGTAAAAGTTACATACAAGAAGAATTTTGTTTTCATAGGAGACATGAAACCAAGCATTGGAACGAGCTGAAGTAAATGTCATAGGTTGGTGTCATTTATTTTGATCTCGTCATTGCGGCCATTATCTCTTAATCATCAGTTAAACAAAAACCTTGTCATTATTTTAATTATGAATCAAAGGTCGCCCCCCGGGGGGGGGGGGATATGTGCTTCCGACAGTTTTTTTATGTTAATTTTATTATAATAATTGTAAGAAAATGAACTTATTTTATTCAAAAATATAAATAAAAAAAACTCAACTTTCTGATTACAGGATGTAACAGTATTTCTAAATGTGTGCACCTGATATAGAACTGAGAATCAAAAACAAAAGTTACAGATACCTTGTAGACAGAAGCATACTGTCTGTAACTTTGTGCATGTTGAGGTCTTAACGCAAATCCATAGGAATCCCTGTGGACGTAGATGCGTAATCATTGGTACAATAAAAGAAAAGAGCTAAAACACCACCAAGCGTTTCTTAAATACCAGAAAAAAAAGAAAAAAGAAATAACAGCAGGTGGCCAGGAAATAGGGTGTAAAACAATGAATTCAAGCTAAATTTTTAGCTTGAGTGACGGTATAGGAACATACAAGCACTGTTATGACCTGGGGCAATGTACACACGCGAATCTTTACAAGATCAATTACCTAGAATCAACCTCCAATGAACGTTTACTCAGTAAGGACAACAGCATACTTCAAGAACAGATGCAGTTCTACTGCCCATAGCTTTTGGTTGAACCAATATCAGAATGCTACCACATTTCAGGCTTTAGAGCCACTGTAGGTGCCGTCTAACGCACATGACACTAATCCTACCCCTATACTTCCAATTGCTCAATGATCACCCAAATGGACCTCAGAGTTCATATGATGAACTCTAATTAATTGCAAAAATCAATAAACCAACCTTGTGTTCTTAGTTGAAGGGAAAAGTAGCAGATACCCAGATTTGGCCCACTCTCAAGATCAAGCCAGAAACAGTAAAATCAAAGAGACGAAGAAATTTTCTAATTTCGATCCAACAAGTGGCGGTATTTGAGGGTTCCAGGACGCGTGGATATGCCTATAAGGGAAATTATGTGCCGCATTGCGACATACATTTGCATACCTCATGGGTTCAAAATTGTGGAGGAGACTGGAACTGAAGTCCGCCATATCCGGTTGCCTCAACGAATGCGAATCCGATTAAGCATCAAGATTCAAGAGAGAGATGGGCGGTATTATTTTTTTTTTTTAAGATCAAAACTGAATATTTTCCCGGAAAACTGACTTTCCCTCCAGTTCTTCACCGAGGTTCGTCCCCGCGCAATCGTGTTTATTTCATAAATATAAACTGGACTAATCTAAAACACATGCAATGATAAAAAAAATCTCCAATAAGTGAGTTGTGATGGACATGTTTTTTTTCCCTGGACCTCATCACGTTTTCCTCTAAATCTGTTCACACGTAATATAATAAATTTTGAGTAAAATACTTTAATTCCTCTCAATTTTATTTTAATTATATGAATATGCCTTTATATTAAAAATCTATATAAATTTCTCTTAAAATTAAAATATATGTTATACTAACTTTCCTTGATATTCTATTTTTATCTCTGTTAGTTAATTGTTATGTTTGATTTTTAAACTTTTTTTTTACCAAAATACCCCTCATTATCTTTAGAATTAATTAAACATATATATTTCTAAAAAAATTTATATAACTAAAAAATAATTCTAATACATGAATTTTCAAACTTTTTAATATATTATAAAATTTATTAATTTTAATTTATTGTAACATTTTATAATTTTAATTTTTCATCATATTGGCAAATAACTATTTATAAAAATAAGAAAATAAAAATTAAGGAAAATAAAAGTGAATAAAATATATTTTAATATAAATTTTAGTGATTTATTATAATGGAGAAAAATAGTAAATAAAATTTATTTTAATATATATGCTAATTAAAAATCATGTTCTTAAAATATTTTGAGAATATTCCTAATAATGTTAACTGATTGAATTAAACTCTATATTTTCAAAATAGAGAGGAAGTTTGTATAATTAAGACATAATTGAAGGGTGATCAATGTATTTAACTCATAAATTTTTTTGAAAAAATAAATTTATATAAATATTTTCTCGCGGCTAATTTCATTAAAATAAACAAACCTAAAGGGAAGCTATCGGAAACGATGATTGGTTGACTACTATGAGCATCGTTTAGCCATAGGTCATCGTGCATTTCTCAGTTTTGAACCCTCTACTTCAAGTGCTCTTTTTTTTTAATGGTGACATGTGTTGATGCAATTTTTCGTAGGATCAGGCACTAACAACGTTATGGATTGATAGTCGCGATAATATAAAAAATAAAGAAATAAAAAAATATAAGGAGAGAAAATGAATATTATTACTAAGAATATATTTTTATGTACAAAGAGTCAAGTGAATGAATAGAATCAGCCCCTTACCTAAGTCTATTTTATCTTTTTTATTAGTATCTCGTAGGATACATGGGGAGTTAGACGGTGCCCTTCGAGATCTTTGACGTAGACTTTTGGGTCATTAGGGGGATTTGCCCAGCTATTTTTAAGATACCTCAGTTAATGCCCTTCTCGATCGTTAGGGGCTTCTTAGGGCTTCATCAAGTTGGGATGTCATGATGTTTGTTGAGGTGAAGTGAGCTGTTGAAGGGTGTGAGAATCTAGGCCTTTAAAAAGTGTGTTCGAGATTTTTGGAATCCTAGTGGCTAGTGCTAATCTTCATTATTTGACTGTTAGAGTGGTCGTCCATCCCGTCGAATCTATTCGTATGGTGTCTTAATTCTGACTATCTTAAAACTATCCGTTTGGTGAGTCAATCATAACTATTTTAATATTTCTTAAAAAGATTCCTAGTGCTAGCCAAGGTTATTTTTGCCACTCATCGAGTGGTGGGTCATTTGGTAGATCGTTTGATAGGTCATATGATCGATCATCTAGTTGGATAGGTTAGACGTTCAAATTAAACCGTCTCCATACCCGCTTCATGCCCATGTGACATGTAATGGGCTCAACAACGTGTTTAGAAGTTAAAATAAATAAGAAAGATAAAAACATTCTATAACCTTAAAATTTTAAAATATTACTTAAAAAAACTTGGCCCTTATTTGGCATTAAAAAATAATTCATACCGCTGTCACACAAAAAAAAATTGAAAAATTTCTAACGTCTAGCTAGAAATTTCAAATACTAAGTTGGAAAAACAATACATAACTATATATAAGTTGAAGGTCCTAAAAGCTTAACGGAAATCATTTACTACTAAGCATTTTTTCTATATTTATTCTTCAATTTTAAAACTAACACAAGCTATTTTTTTTTGGCAAAATGTTTGTCAGGGAACCAATTTTAATTGTTTTTGTGCTTTTAGGAGATAAAACTCTCATAAATTGATTATTGTATAACATAAAATTAATTCTCTACGACTAATCTAAAAGGACATACAGAAAAAGTAAAAGACTTTCAATTAAATCTCTCATTTATAGGAAAACTTTCGTTAAACTAATGGCTATATTTCAATTGTCAGATAAACGCACTTTCATCATCTAACACTACTTGCATAATATATCCTTCTTCTCTCATTAATCCAAGCAATCCTTCCAACAATACGTAAATCTCATCCGATCTTACATTTGAAACATCCTTAGCGATGAAGCTTACTAATGCTCCACTTGTTTCAATCCAGCTACTACCACGAATCTTCTTTAATCCTATCTCTTCCATTTTCCTCCTAACTTTATTAGCTTCTTCCCATCTTCCAGCTTGTGAAAATAAATTTGCCATAATTACGTAATTCCCAGTATTCTCGGGCTCAATCTTGAACAAATGATCACAAGCAAACTTGCCCATTTCCACATCACCGTAAACTGAAGCCCCATGCAGCAAAGCACCCCAAACTCTCGCACTTGGTTCTACTGGCATCTTAGAAATGAAGTCTGCTGCTTCCAAGAGCTTACCAGCTCGACTAAGAACACCCACCATGCAAGCATAGTGCTCTGCCGAGGGCTGAATTCCATATTTATAGGACATTGTGTTGAAGATTTCCCAAGCTTCAACCACTTGTCCAGAATGAGCACAAGCAGCCAGCACTGATACTAATGTCACAGAGTCAGGATGAACTCCGCTATTTAGCATCTGACCATAGAGACCGAGGGCCGAACTAGCATCTCCATGGGAAGCATAAGCTGATATAATTGCTGTCCATATTACTAAGCTCTTACATTCTGATTGATCAAAAACCCGTTGTGCCCCATGAAGAAATCCCAACTTTGCATAAGTATCAATTATCGCGGACTCAACGTGTATAGTTTGGTCAAACCTTCTCCTGATAGCATAAGCATGTATCTCTTTCCCCCCTCTCAGGTTTGAAAAGTAGGAAAATGCAGGGAGAATGCTAGAAAGTGTAACGGTGTTTAGCCTAGAACCCGAAGCCTGCATTTCTTGAACTAAATTCAAGGCTCGTTCATGCTGGTTGTTCTGAACGAAACCAGATATTACAGCATTCCAGGTGCTTAATACAGGATGTTTCATTTCTCGGAACAAAGTCATGGCTTTGTCAACAAACCCATAAAACATATACGCTGAAATGATTGAAACATAAGTAACTGCATCCTTTTCACCCATTTCTTCAAACAATTCCTGGGCGTAATCCAAGCTGCCACATTTTGCATACATTCCAATCAAAGCATTACAAAGTGAAAGATCCATCTTGATTTGATTCTCAATGATTAAACGGTGAACTTCCATTCCAAATATAATATCCTTTGACTGAGCACAGGCCTGCAGCACACTGACAACTGTCAATGTATCAGGATTAAACCCCGTCGAACCTAGCATCTCTAAGTACAGTTGCTTGCATTCTTCATAAAACCCATTCTGAGAATATCCAGCAATCATAGCATTCCACGACACAATATCTCTTTGGGGCATTCTGTCAAATACAGTCCTCGCGGATCCAAGCTGGTCACTTTTGGAGTAATACGTAACCAAAGCATTAACGACAAAAATGTCGGAATCCAAACCACGCTGAAGAACATAACCATGAATTTGTTTTCCAAGAATGGGACTAGAAGACGATGAAGCCAGCACCTTAAAAACAGAAGTAATAGAAACATTGTCAGGGTGGGCACTGGCGGAGAACAATAAAGACGAAAAAAGCTTCAGCGCATGATGGAACAGACCGTTGGATGAGTAGCCAATGATCATGGCATTCCAGGAGAACACATTTCTGAGAGGAATTTCATCGAACACCCTACGCGCTTCGGAGATGTGGTTGGATTTGGCGTAGACAGTGATGAGCTTTGATGCAAGGAAGTTGTCTGGTGTGACTGAGAACAGGATAAGGCGAGCATGCAGTTGCTTGGCTTGGCGGACAAGACTATGGTCCGTGCACTGCTGAATGACACAGCCAAAAGCTCTGAAGTCGAGGCCTTGCAGGGATCGTCGGACGCTGCCGGTGGTGACCATCTGTGTATTTAACCGGATTTTCCATCACCATTCATTTCTTACGTAATCTGTCGATCATCACGCAAAGGCATCGATGCTTTACTCCATTAGAGTGATGAGCCATGATTGACGGTCAGAGGAAGCGGCGTACTCCCTTCCACTAATCTCAACCTCCTCCATTGGTATTGAACGAAAATATTTAATAAAACGTAACTCCATTTCCTTATATTTATTACGTTTGATCCCTACAAATTCCCAAGCCCCACACACTCAATAATTAAAAATTAAGTATTTAGACTTTTATTTAGATAAATTTAGGGTATCTATCATACTTCTCTCATACTTTTTGAAAAGGTTTTAATATTAGTTATGAGAATGCTTACCAATAATCGAACTTATAACTAGATATTTAAATAAATCAACTAAGTGTTAACTATATTAAGTCTTATAGTTTAATTATAAGAACTTTTGCCACCAAGGCAAAGTGTAAATATTAAAATATCATCTCTATATTTGAATGGTGAGAAAATTAAAAAAAAAAATATTAGGAGAAAAAATTTAAAAAAATAATAAATTTTTACTATTTTAAACAAAATTTCTTCCTAATGTTCTCTCCTTTATTTTTCTCTCAATTTTTTTCTTCATGGCAGAGAGTGTTTTTTCCCCCTAAAATTTTTAAAAAGCCAACTTAGGCTCCATGAAATTTGTCACTTTTCTCTCTTTTTTTACTTTTGCATATTTTATTGAAAAGCTACAGTGATCGTTGTTATTGTTATTTTACTTGAGAGTCCTGCGACCAATGATGACTGCTAAATCTCTTTTTTTAAAAAAATCTTACATTCTCTGATTATGAAGATAAGGAGGGCGAGATGTTGCAAGACCATGTAAAATTCTCCGGACACACTTGATCATAAAAAATTATCATGACATCAAACTATCCGATATACACATATTATTGACTAACGAAAAGCCATTCATAATTTCCCCACAAGGGAGAAAGGCATATACAATCACATAACCGACACCCTTTTATTTTTAATGGAAGGCAATACAGAGGAAAACTACAGAAAGAAACAAAATACAACAGAAGAAATCTATATCCTTTCATCATCCTCCCCCTCTCTAAGAAAAAGTGGTGGATCAAATGAGCAACATAACTGACACTTTTATTGGACACAATTTGCGTCTTCAAAAAAAAAAAAGTGGCAAAGAGAACAACCAGAAATCAACCACGCTGTTTCAAACTAAATCGTGAGTTGTTTCTATGTTAATTACTATTTTCTTTTTATTACCAAAACATGTTTCTTGAAAATGTCAACGATTTCCTAGGATCAGTTCTTGTCTGGGTATATGCACCAATCCTGTTCACTTCCTGCCAAAGAAACACAAAATGAAGACATATAGTGGAACCGGTATGTGGGAAATTCTGACTCGTTCACCATTATTTGTTTCTGCTATTTTACAAATAGCTACGAGCGAATTTTTTTTAAATACCCAGAGTTCTAAACAGCACAGGTTATAATGTATCTCAATCTATGCAGCAAGTTTAGGCCTTCTTTCGGTGACATCATGCTTGAAAACCTCAAAAAAAGACGACTTGGAATCTTTCGACAAATGGAACATAGGCAATGTCCACCTGATGGTCACCATATTTCATGATCATGGATATTATTATTAGATAAAGTTGGCAAAATCATAGACATTATTATATAAACAAGTTTTTGCTTCAAGTTATGACTATTTCAGTAGCGTGATACTCTCTTTTACCAAATAATTCACATACAATAGCCTGAGTTCCTCATGAGTTAATAACTGATCAATATGAGAGGCCTAGTTTAATATAACGATGATGACATCTACAAAACTCCTAATTTCAACTCACCGAACTAAATTGGCCAAGGAAGAATGGCCCATCTTCGAATTTACCAAGAGCATTCTCCAAGAAATCAAAAGCAGGACCTGAATGAAAATGCCAACTTTTAGCGGTAATATTTTATTTCAATCTCTCTCTCCTTTTATGAAATTCAAATCTTACTGGCTTCTTGTACAGGATCTGCTGCTTTCATTGAAGTGAACCCTTCCTTGACGAATGTATCAACATGGGAAATCAACTGCTCACCGAACTCGCTCTTTAGGTTTGAATCTTTAGATCATCATGAACACTGGGAAAAAAAGATGGCCCTTCAAAGTCTGAATCAACGTATTTGATCAAATCCAGACTTTCTCCCAGAACCTTGCCGTTATGTTCCAACGATGGAACCTGAAAAATAAGTAGGAAACTCGTGATCAATCAGTCGGATCAAATAGCTCAGTCAACCAAGCCAATTTCAAATAGCAAATTACAGCAACACGAAAATCAATGTATTTCTTGGTTATAAAAGCACACACCTTATTTTCAGGGTAGACTTTCTCCTTATACCAAGCAGGCCTGTCTTGAAGATCGATAGCAACTAATTTGATCTTGTCTTGAAGTCCCTGAAGTTCAACAAGTTGATGACTTGACAAGAAAGAGACTAACGAATATAATAATGATTGGAACAACACTCAGAAATGGGCAACTAAATCCGGTAAGAGATGGTTAAAAAAGAAGGTAGGGCCATAAAAAAAACCGTGTAGTTCCTAGTGATCCATACACGTTGGGCGAAAGGGCAAGAATAGCTAATGTACAATCTAAAAGATAATCCAATATAAAACGATCATCAGAGGAGCAGGGGAAATCAGAAATTAGAAATTTAGAATAGAAACCATAGAAAAAACAAGGTGAATGGAAGAAAAAATGAACCTGGTGGTGGTTCCATGGAAAAGAGGGGGGCGGTGGTGAGGTGTAAGTTAATGATGGAGGAAGAATTTCCCGCAAACACCTAAATCACCAAAGAGAGAATGTTTGGTTAACAAAAAATCGATTCAAAGAGTAATGCTGAACGAAGCATAATGGTAATGGGAGTAGGAAGGATGGGGGAATCTTACGCAACAGCCATTGATCTCCTTCTCAGGGAACTCACCGAGCTTGATGGTTATATTCAAGAGGAGATGGGTGAATGGCCCTTTTATAGGAGTTTGCAGAAACTCACGCAGCTTGATAAATAGCGATTTGATGAAGAATTGCGTCTATATTCAAGAGGGGATAGGTGAATGCCCCCACCATATAACTTTTGTAGTCCTCTGATGAAGTCGCAAGCAGTGACGATCCGGGGGGCAATTCAATTCTCATCCTTTTGTAAGTGACGATCCGGGGGGCAATTCACTTCCCATCCTTTTGTAGTTGAAGTACGGAAACTGAAAAAACAAAAAGCCGTTTTAGATATATGTGCATGGGTAAAACCAAAATGTTTTTAAAGGGTTCATATTTCAAATTTTAATTTAAGAAAATTTTAAAATAAATAATTATATTTATTTAAAAAAAATGAGACTAAAGGTAATAATTTCTGATCTAAATTATAATTTTAAACAATAATTTTAAATAAGTTCTTATAAATAGTTTTTAGAATAGTAAAAAATTTATAAATTACCTAATTATTATTTTATCTTTATAATGTTATTACTCTCTTTTCTCTTTCCTCCTCTCTCTCTCTTCTATTCTCTTTGTTTTTTTCTTCTTCGTCACCTCCACAGTGAAGAGGTCGTCGTTAGTCATCGATAATGGGAAGATGTCGTCACCTCCATAGTAAAAGGAGATTATCGCTATATCTTCTTCTTCTTCTTCATGCCATCGCCATCTCTCTCTCATCTGTAGGTCATTGCTGTTCTCTTCCGTTCATCATCATTGCAAGTTCTCCTCATCATTGCTAGAAATATCTATAAAGATGTGAGAAGATGTGAGAGAGATATAGAAGCACTATGTTACAAAGTATTTTTTTTATCTCATATATTTTTATTAATTTAATAATTATAATTTTTTTATAATTATCTAAATACTAATTTATTTATAACTATTTATTTTATAAGCTTTTTATAAACTTTTTTTTCTGTCTATTTTTTTTTATAAACCTATTTCTAAAAATTTATCTAAATGGCTATAAGTATGTCATAATTTTACTTTAAAAATGTAATTTTCGTCGTATAGCAGCCTAGTTTTATTTGCTCCTAAAATCCGATTTCACGATTTGTATAAAGCGCATTCCGGTCTCGTATTTTTAACGCAATCAATCGTTGTTCTCTTGTCAATTCTTGCAACCGTTCCCATGGCAACCAAGACGGAGAAGGCCGACACAGAGAATCTTGCAGAGGAAAACCCTGGCAAAACCCTAGACCCCACTGTTCCTCCCGCCGCCAAACTGGATGCTTATTCTTCCAACGAAACGGCAACTCATACGGCTTCTACTCAATATTCATCTCTCCAAGAACCGGCTTCCAAAGCTACTTCCAGCACCGCCAGCTCTCTAAGTGGCGGTTCCGAATCCAAGGGGATAGTTTCTACCCTGGCTTCAGAAGCGGGGAATGACGACCCGCTTACCGATGTTCAGAAGAAGATGCGCCGAGCGGAGCGATTCGGAATTTCTGTCCAGCTGTCTGAGCAAGAGAAGCTCAACTCCCGAGCGGAAAGGTAACGTTATTTTAGTCAACGTTGGTCATTTGGGCTGTTTTTTCTCCTTCGTTTCGTGGAATGAAAGGCACATTTTGTTAAGCATGAGTGTTTTCTTTCATGATATCATTGGTAACTTTCTAATATCACTGGCGATTGCTCATTTAAGATTGTAACTATGATTATTAATTACTTTTATTATCGTGTGCTAAGTCTCCCATAAGTGCTTAGGACCATTCAAACCGGATTGCTGGAAATATTATGTGAGAAAAAGAAATACATGTTTAATTTTTTGCATGCAATGTTTCCCGACTTAGCAAGTGCACTTCTAAAGATATCAATAAAATAAAACTAGACAAGGGTCTTGTGCATACGGAATCCGCACATTTGAAGAAAAATCTACTGTGCATTGTTGAAAAAATTTGTCCCCACCCGTACTGGTGGGCATTAAATTCTTTTATTTTATATATCTTACTATATAAATAATTTCAAAAAGTTAATAACTACAATCACATGATAAGAAATTACACATTTTAAACTCTAAGGTACTCATTAAAATAATTAAAGTAATATATTTTTTTTTCCAACAATTAAAGTAATATATTTTAAAACAAGAACGTGAACATATTCACCCTATCCATCTTCCATTTTGTTTACTCGTATCTTTTTCTGTTATCCATTCTTTCTATAATGATTATCTGATACACAAAAAAAAACTTCCATGTGTTCGACTGCGCAACAACCTCATCAAATCCTCCCACCAGCAAATAAATAAAGTGCAATTTCCTCAAATTGTCGAGTTGTTTGGGATTGGTGTGTATCTCATTCGTTTGCTGGTGCATATCAGTTTGTAAACGTATTACATTCTGGTTTTCATGTGCAAGAATGGAGATCACAAGGAGGAATCAAATGAATAATAACCCAGGACTTATAAACAAGTCCTGGTCGTGATATGTATTGGAATGTGATTCAGATGTAGATAATGGAAGAGCCTTTGGAGTAAAAGTTTCTAACTTAAATTTTGAATTCTTTAGATTTTAGGCTCTGAATTTAATATTTCTACCATATTTCTTCATTTCGTTTTTTTGTAAACCTATAGCATATCTGCAATCCTATAAAGGCACCCCTTGGAAACATTCAACTAAATTGTTTTTGGTCTAAAGAAAAAGCAAATTAATCTGTGGATGGAATGTAGAGTTGATTTGATTTTGCATTTTTTACTCATCTCATTACTGCAGGTTTGGCACTAGCTCCACATTACAAGCACCATCAACATTAAAAACAGAGGACCTAAAGAGAAGCGCTAGAGCAGAGAGGTCTTTCAATTTCTAATTTTATCATTTACTTGCAGTTTCATTGAATGAATGAGCTGAATTGGCACCCATTTTCCCCTATACTTGACCCACTCTTCACAATGTTTTTGGTTGGGGATCAGTATATATAAAAAAATGATGATAATGATACCCATATATGACATGCCTCCCAGATTTGGGATTACTCGTGCATCTGCTGCTGATGATGATGAGGCAAAGAAGAAAGCTAGGCTTGATAAGTTCGCGCCAGTTTCCAAAATTGACCCATTGGAGGAAGAGAAAAGGAAGGCAAGAGCAATCAGGTGTGTATCAAAAAAATTTCTTCCCCTTAGCATGTTAGAAGTGCCCCCTACTACATATAGCATAAGATTTGAGTGTGCATAGTAACCTTGCTTTACCTCTTCCTGTTCTCTGATTCTAGGTTTTCAAACCCTCCATCAAGTTCTCTATCTCAACCTAACGGGAAAGGAGATATTGAGCCAGTAAGGCCCTATGGTTACTTCCAACTTTTAGAGGGATAAAAATAAGAGAGAAAAAAAGGTCTATGCTTGTGCTGCTTCTTATACTGATCAGTTTTCTTGTTCTAAACTAGAAGGCGGCTATTGCAGGCGAAGCTGATGACGTACAGACCTGAATGGATGTTTTCCTCCTTATTAGTAGGAAATTTTATTGTAAGTTAATTTGTGCTGTTACATGTTCCTGATAAATTAATGGTAGCATTCCTGTAGGCCTTTTCTTTTATTCTTTTGAAAACCTTTTTGCAGGTGTAATGTAGCAGTTCAAGATTCCTTTAGTGGCCTTCATACTGTATCTACCCTTTGACATAGTAATCCCCAGGGGCAGCAATCTTCCATTTCTGGACAAAATAATGCCAAGACATGGTCAACATCAAAGTGGTCTGAATAAGTTTGCTTTTATGTTGCCTTATTTTTGGTTTAATTGGTGACACCTCAGTGGAATTAGCAATTTTCTTGTTAAGTGTTTTCTTGTCTTCAAATTTTGTGGGATCAGAAATCTAGAATCTACAGCCAAGGAATTTTTTTTATTATTAAAATATAGGATGAAACCAATTCAGAGAGGTGTTGGAATCTTATTCTTTTTCGCCTTGTTCATTACAACCTGTCCAATCTCTCTTGTCCCCATGGTTTCAAATCCATAATTACGGTACCAAAGGGTTTTGTTTATCAATCCTGCTGTTTTTAGGATGGATACTATTGCTTATTTTGTTCTTTGTGGAGGGTTCGATTAATTGGATGAATATACCATACGCTCTATTATTATCATCTATTGAAGGGTGGGACTCTCTTTTCTTTTTAAGATTACGAGTCCATTGGAAAAGAAAGAAACTTTAAATTGTATGGCTTTTGGGGTAAAACTAGTTTTGATGCGACTTTGCTGAGTCAACAGATTTCAAACTTACGATGCTTAGAGCATAGATTATTTCCAAGGCTGGAGCTTCAGCTTGATGCTATCCTTGCTGCTGCTGTTGGGGAATAAGTAAACTCTTGAAGATATCTAGGAATTTATTTAATTTTTGTTTATGGAGGGACCGTCTCTTTTTTTTTTTGGTATAAAGAATTTTTAAAAAAGAGTTGGGCTCACTCACGATCTAAGGGTAGGGTGAAATCTTTCTTCCTCTTAGGCTATATCAATGCCGGGCAGATCGAGTCGTATATTACTATCAGGTGTAAACGTAGGCACTTAGGAATTATAATATTTCTTCAAGTGTCGTGACTGGAATAATAATAAAATAATATATTTTAATATTCGAATACGTTTTAAATAGTCGTATGTCTTATTTATTTGTCAGTTAAACTCACGGATGATGGGTGGAGAGATTGTCTCTTGTTTTGTCCCAACATGTTCTCTTTGTTGCGGGCTTTACTTTTATTTTGGTCGGTATAGTATAAGTATGTGATGAAGTTGTACTCTGCATCTGCCATATGGATTTTCTAATATTTTTTGGTGAAAATTTTATGATAAATTTTTGTTTCGATTTCTAAGCGTTTATTAAGTTAAACAGGAAATGCAGACGACATTATTACATAAAGAATTAAGACTCGAGTATGGCCATAAAAGTAATTTTACGAATATAATTAAAATTAAAATTTCATTTCAAATGAATAAAAAGCGAGTAATTACTTAAATAATTAACCTCAAACCCTAGCAAAAAAGGGGAATTACTTCAATGAAATCATTAAAATCTCATCTCAAGGACTAGTTATAAATAAGTTTTTGTATGCATTTACCAAAATACCCGTAATAATTTAATGATGTCAAGAAATTTTGGATGTTACTTTTAGGATGTTGTGCGGGACTTTGGAGTAATTTTCTGAACAACAAAAACAACCCCGATGACATGGGTACCAGCTCTAGCATGTCTTTATCGGTTCCGAATAATGGGGCTGGTGCAGCTGTCACCGGGGTTTTGAGATTTTGGCCGCTATAATCGTGTAAGAAAAAAAGAGAGATGAATGAACAGTCATGAACACGGTTATATGTAACGTAAAAGCCGTGGGATTGTACATGGGAACTAGTAATATATATATGTTCATCTTAACTGCTCATATTTAACACTTAACTGGGAGGAAATAATAACAAAACAATTCCCTTGGTATTAATGAATTCATCTTTAATCTGTGCCCTCTACATTCTTGGTGCTCTTGTATTCCCTACGTAAGAATCTTGAAACTAATTCTGGAGCATAGGCATAACCAAGGGAAGACCCTTAAAAGTTGGCGGAGCCACCACCTGCTCTGATTGAAAGGGGAAGGTCGCAGAGAGGGCCATTATTATGAGTGAGTTTGGGATCTAGAAACACAACAATTACAGTTATATCATCATGGAAGTGTCTGCTCACTCCTTGTTCTATCTTTTGGAGATCCGACAATCTCATCTCTCTCTTCCTCGCTGCTTCTCTAAGTGCTGCCTTCACAAGCCTCCTTGCAATCCCCTGAAACACAACCACTAAGTCAGATTCCTACTCCAAAATAATCTCTTTTTAAGCTGTAAAATTCTCAAATGGGAAATGAACATTGTAACCTTTCATTGCGTGGGTTATCGCTCACGATGTTCACAGGCTCTTGGTTGCTCAGATGCTCCCATAATCCATCAGAAGCAAAGATGAGAAATTGATCCCTTGCTTCAAGTTTATGAGTTGATATTGATGGCTCACAACTAAGAATCGGCTTAAACATGGGTTCAGGCAATATATACTTTAATGGTAGAGGCTCTCTGTTAAATTCCATCCTCTTCAAATACGCATCGCCAATGGATTTTGAAACCTGCATAAACAACACTTTCAGTTCTTTCCTTTGTTGCTTAAAGGGTAAAGAGGATCCAAGACAATACCTGTATGAGGCCTTTCACTCGCCAAACATTGTGTTTGGAGACCACAATTTGGGAATCATAAGGGTGCTTGGGACGAAGTTCATCTGACAGTTTCAATGTTGACATTGTGTTCTGCAGATAATTGGATAGCTTCCATATCTTTGGTTGCTTTATCTTCTCTTCCTAAAACCCCCCGAGAATCCCCAGCATTTGCAACATATATCATGTCGTTCCTGATTATCCCCACCAAGCAACATGTTCCTGTGGATGCAATCTCTGGCCAACTTAGCCACTGCTTCTTCCCAACAGAGAGAAATTCCCCTTCCGTTGCATAAAATGCTCTCTTTATCACATCTTCTGACACCCCTTGCTTCTCACTCACAAACCCTGAATCACACAAAAACATGGTTTAGCAATTTTATGTATCTAAAGAACGAGCAAGTCAGACCAAAACAGAATTGGTCTAACGGTGTGGGTCTCGAGTTCGAGTCGAGACACTTGTAAGGAACAGTCAAAAACCATGAAACTGTCGGTTGCCAATAAAGACGAGAGAGCATACTCTTGAGATGGAAGAAGAGATTGTCCGCGACGAACTGGGAGGCCTCTGATCCGCCATGGCCGTCATAGACACCATGAAGGTTCCTTGAGGACCCAAATGGTTGGAAGTGAAGGGTCCAGATCCGAGTTGGCTTCGATCCTTCAATGAATTATTGGCCTGAATTACAGCCATGGAGAATTCTCCGTACACAAGCTTACCCAAATCCTGATACCACAGCAATCCATCGACTTTCCCGTTAAAGTCTCCATCTTCACCTTCTTCAGATGGTTTCCAGCAGGATCCAACCATCTCTGAGGCAACTCTTCAATATTCTAATACAAGCTTATATTTCAGGTTATTGATTTACAATCGTAAAGTTTCAGGCTTTGATCAGTTTAAGATGCTTGTACCGAGAACACAGTTCCTGAAGCAATATATATTGTTGGCATTATCACCTGCAGCAAAAGAACAAATAATCTAAGTCTCGTCCAAGAACACTGTCTTTAAGAGTTATTCCGCGACAATCGACAAGATGAAGCGGTACTCCTCCGGATTAAACGGATTCTTCTTGCAGAACAAGGAAACAAAATCTAGTAGAAGAAAGTGAACTCAGAAAGAAATGAGCGGGAGAGCATAAGCGTTGTTGCACCTTTTGCAATTCTCTGTACGCTATTTTTATAGGCACGAACAGGTACGGGAGCACAGGTTGCGTCCGTAACAGTGCGAAGCCGATCAGATGTCTCGGACGCATCTTTCTGTCGGTAACCGTCCATTCCCAACGGCTACGTCAATGTTTAATAAAAAGAAACGTTTAATATTTCAAATTCATGTTGACTGTTGGAATTTAAGAACTTTAAACCAAAAATATTTTCCATAAAAAGTACCCAATACCATGCGCGCAAGGGGGAATCGCCAGATTTCAACTAAATTTCCCATTGATAGCCCATTGTTGTGCGCGTGAGTCCACCTCTCTTCAAGGCCCATTTATTAACCCAAGATTATATCTTATTATTTATACACTTGAGCTTTCACTCTCCCAAACAACGTAGGACATTGGTTTCTTTTGACACACCTATACTTCACAACATATATACACTCAGCAGAAGCAGAGAGGAGAAGAAGCGAAGAGAATTCAGATAATAAAAGAGCAAACGGGTATGGGCTAAAGTAAATGAGAAATGAACCTTGTGAGGAAGAGCATAAGTTTTCATGCAAAGTTCAGAGAATATGGAGGAGTTTGATTCTGGTACTCTGTCCCTTATCTGAGTTTAATGGGTTTTGGGACCTTAGTTGTGTTGCATGTTTGAGGAACATAGAGATAAAATATGACAGAGGCGGTCAAAGATCTCAGTGATAAAAGGGGCGGGTGCATGGAGAGGCATTTGGAGGTTTATGGCACATTATCTTGAAAGGTAAGAGCAGAGTGAGACAAGATCTAATATTAGGAAATGAAGAGAGATTCGAACTGAGCAAGCTCTGTCATTTGAGGTTCTTTTGCCTTCTGTATGGCTCTGTAATGAATGGGCTTCAAGGTGCCTAAGATTTTGAGTTCCATGACCTTTTTGAACTGCAAAACTCTGTTTTGATGACTTTGTAAAGTCATCAATTAATAGTATTTTGATGACTGTCATCTTTATGTATTTCATCTATTAATAGTATTGGGTATTTTGATGACTTTATTTTCCAGTATTATGTATTTTTATCCCGAGGAGAAATTAATATGGGCGTTAATTTCAAAGTAAAAAATAAAAATGAAGTTGTATGATACTCAGTATGTAAAGGGATTAAAAGGATTAAAAACGTTTTGCTTGGAGAAATCTCCACTAATTAATCAGGATTTATTGATAGTATAATTCTCTGCAGATTTTGTATTTTATATTGAATGATTAACCAACATGAATGCATGATATCTGTCTGAAAAATGAGTTGTGTATTATCTGCAGCTTGTTAAAATATTTTACTCATCAAAGCTACCCCAGTGACTCTCATCGTCGACTAATTTTCATAATATCTTTTTTCCTAGTTTCATATTTGATATGGTAAATAGCAAATTGAATTATAGCACCACTGTAGACAAGTCTCCTATCCGATCCAACCGAGAGCTTTAAACGGAAGAACAGATTAGATTATATATATTTTTCTGTTTTTATTAGGTTTGAAATAATATCATTTTAAATTAAAAATAAATTAAATTTATAATTTATTAATTCTGTTTATTATGTTATGTGGTATTTGTATATAAACCTTCTATTTACTTATGAATTAATAATTTTTTTAATTTAAATATTAATATTTGTATAGTTATATATAAATATTTTTATATATTTTAATTAAATTATATCATAATTGATTTGGCCCCACCTTAATTATTAGTAGACCGCTAATTCTTAAATATTATCCGGAGGGGTTCAATGACCTGTCCGACTTTCTAGCTAATTTACATTAGTAACATTAGTTTCAAGTTTTTTCCTTATGCATAATGTTTTCATTGCAAAATTAAATAATAAAAATATGAAAAGAAATTGGGGAATCCTTTTGTTTGGACATACTGCACAGTGCACAGGATGAGAAATTCAAGGAAAATGATACATGAATTAGTGCAGATTATCAGTTTTTTTTTTTTTTTTGCCAAAGTACAGATTTTTATCAGTTAATTAATGGTAAGTCTGCCTAATTTAAAAGAAACATTTTAATTATGAGTATGAATAAAAAAATATTTGTAACCAATAGGGATGCGATATCCCTAAAACTGAATTATCGACGTAAAACAATTCCAAAAAGTATGTGCTACATCATGAATTGTTTATTTTAAGAGAATGTGAGATTGAACTTGAATTGTCTCTAATTATTTGAATCAAAATTCAGAGAATTCTTTATCCATCCTTTTACCATCACACACCCATCAAGTCAGGCAATTAATTTTGTAAAAGTGATTATGCCTTTTGATCTCAAACTACCCGTCCTACTCTTGAACCAATAAAAGACAAGATTCAAGTGACCACTTCCCCCAACTCATGAAATTCATTTACACCCAGAGAACTCATAAGCTCTCTGTGATCATTCTCACCAACTTTGTCACTCTGCTCTTGTGATCTTATTTGCCTCACCTTCCCAAATCTATCTCTCACCTTCTAATTTCTATAATAAAACATACAAATTATTTAGAATACTATCACCACTGTTTCTCGCTTGCCACCTTCTTCTTCATCCCATTAAGCCCAGAAGCTTCTATGTATGTATTCAGCCACAAACTTCAATCACAGTACTCTTCTATCATCTTCATTGATGGTCTTGGAGCTTACCACAGAAATCTGAAATTCTCAGCCTCGTTGAAGACAAGTGAAATCATGAGATAAAGCACTGCTTCGTCAAATTCCATGCCTGATTTCATCGTTCTTCTCATCCTTGGAGCTGCTTGGGCTTGTTGATGATTTGGAGCTTGAAAACGAAACCCTGGCATAGAGAGTCAACTATTTAAACAAATGCATGTAAAATTAATATATTAAACTTGTAAGCAAGTACAACGGTTCTGCAAGTTGAAATTAAACACCTCCTTTCGCTGTTGTTGAGTTTTTCAGAGTTTGGACTTGGATTCTCTTGCAGATCTTGAGGGCAATTGGTTGAATGAGGCTTTGTTTCGTTCTCTTCTGCATCTGTGGAAGCTGAACTATTTGCTGTAAATGAACTTTCACATTTCTCTGACGATGAATAAGATTGCTCAGATTCCCCTGATGTGGATGGAATATTGAAAGACTTAAGCTTCCTCTCCCAAAATTTGAGCCTTCTCTCGGCTTTCTCTCTGGATTTAATCTCTTGACTAAGTTTGTTTTCCAGCTCAATCAACTGCCAACCACCCAAGTAAGAATTTCAATTTTATGGAGAATAAGAAAGAACCGCAGAATAGAAAGAGGGAATGTGAGTAGAATACCTTGAGGGCGAGAGACTGTGCTTCGTCATTGGCCAGCTTGGAGGCGTGTCTCTCTGCAAGCAATCTTGCTCTGAGGCATTCGATAGTGTTGAAACCCTCTTTCTCTTTTCCTTCCATTTTCTTGTCACTGAGACAACACATTCCGAAATGTATAAGTCACTACTTGCAGAGACAGAGAGGAAAAGGAAAGGGAAGGGAAATTCAAAAACTCGCCTCCATTTATTATGGGCCGCCTTGCCAGTAACGGCACCCACCACCATTTGCCAATTCACCGTCGTTTTGTGGCATCGACTTCTCAGTAATTACACCCTGCTGATCTGCACACATTTAAATATCATCGAATTCAAACCCTAATTTACAGCAGTGGAGTTGCTGTTGAGGAAGGAATAAACACTAAACAAGTATATAAATAAATGCCGTCCTGGTTCAGCTGAGCAAGGAAAACCCGTGAATCCGTGATGATGCACAAGTTCAAAAAAACCGTATTAGAAAATCAAGAATGAGCGCGGGATTCACAGCCCAAAGGGTTTGTTTGTATATAGAATAAGATGAGTATCCGTTTGATAAGCTTGTAAAAAAAAAGAATTTTACATAATTTTTAAAAAATAGTTTTTAAAAAATAATTTAAAAAAATAAGTGGTTCTAAATAAATAAGTGTTTGGATAATTATTTTTATAATTATTTTTGTTATTGATAAATCATAAAAAAGGGTATGAGATAAAAAAATAAATTAATTATCAGCAGTAACTGTTCATCATCTCCATGAAGACCAAACTGCGTCTAGCAACGAGCGACTTCTACTGACGAAGAAGATGGTGACTTGTGGCGGCAACTCGTGGACAATGAGCAAGACGGTGACTCCTGTCGATTAGTAAAATGGCTACACAGAGCAGAGGAGAAGCAAAGAGAATAAAAGAGAGAGAAAAGAAAAGAGGATAGAGAGTAAAAAAATAAAAATAAAATAATAAATAAATAATCTATAAACTCTTTTATTGTTATAGAAATTATTCTTAATAATTTATCTAAAACTTTAATTTTAAATTATAGTTTGATTTGTAAATCCTTTTAAATAAATATAATTATTTATTTTAATTTTTTTTCAAAAATTGAGCCTAAAAATCTTTATAAAATCATAATTTTTCACTTATCTAAACAGTGACTGGGTTTTGGCATTTAAAATGCCCACCTACAAACTATCTATTCAAGGGGGAATTAATCTCAAGGTGAAATCGACGCCCTTAAAAACTGGGTTGATTTGAAATGAGATAAATAAATGGCTATAAAGAAAATGGCATTAATAAGTGAAGCGGTAACTGCCAATTGTTGTGTACGGGGCTCCATTAATAGCCAGGCAGTACTTCAAAGATCCTGCATTCAACATTGGAGCTGCGTTTGGGCTATAACTACCTTCACATGAAAATAGACCATTGCAAATAATATATTCAAGTGTAAGAGGTAAAAAGCACTTGATTAATTCCAAGCACTTGATTACTGTATCACCAAAAAGCACTTGATTATAGTATATTTACGGGGTAATCACCGACCTTTGTAAATAACGAAGAGTCCAGACAATTGCAAAGGATTGGATGAAATGTGGCAGAGTGGCAGTTATTGGGAAGATTTTAAAATTGAAAGAGTGGCAAACAAACATGTACAGGCTAGTCTTGTTGCATCTACTGGCAGTTACCGGGGAATCCCGTGACGTGCAACAATTGGGGGCTTCCCTTCCCTTCCCTTTCTTTGCCTTTCCTCGTCTGCTCCTTCCCTTGTCAAATGGGTGTTGCTTGGTTTCGCTTTTATCGCAATTTGGAGTTGAGATTGATATGGTATGTGGAAGCACGTGATTAGCATGCATTGCAATCATTACGTTTGCAACAAAGAATACAGTGATTACTACATTATGTTCTCTTTCTTGTGAACTACTGCATTCAATTGTTTTTTTTACAACATTCAATAAGAGATTTTTTATATACAAAAAAAAATTAAATAAGTTCAACACCAGTTTCCCACCAAAGTAAGGGCACAATCATAAAGTTTAAAAAGCACTTACAGTAGACTTATAATATCGTTTGCCAAATGAGCTCTCACAATGACAACGAAAATCGAATTCACGTCCTTATAGGATATGAATACGTTCTTTACTATCTATACTAACTCTTATTTGATTCAATAAGAGAATTTTTTTCCTGTTAATAAAATTTTTAGAAAGGGATTAGGTTCATCCATAATCTAAGAGGAGAGCGAAATCTTCTTTTGCCCCCGACTACATCCGGATCCGACCCGCATCGTGCACTTGACTATGGTGGGTGAGTCTCCCAACAGAAATTTTTTGCATACGCCAAAGCTCAAACTAGATACCTCGCTTAAGCGATACTGAATCACTTGTCACTCAGACTAATCCCCTTGATAAAAATGGTCCTTATTATTATTTTTTTTTGCCCACCCGGTTCACCGGAGTTTTGCCCCGACTATATCCGGATCTGACCTGTGTCGCATATCTGACTATGATGTGTGAGTCTTCCAACAAGAATTTTCTGCGTACGGCAATTTGCAAGATAGGATGAAAAAGGGATTGGGCCAAGTATTTGAGCTAACTCTCAGATAGAGCCCATATCGATCATGCGACAGCAACATTCGACTTAACGACATTTTGTTTTCTTTTGTAGCTCAGCCTCAATCTAACCACTCCCTTTGATCCAACTTTTCTGTACCAAAAAAAAATATATATAAAAAATCTTCTAAAAAGAAGTCATAGCCCAAATGTAAAAAGTTTACATAATTATTAATAATTTTTTTCCATTTTACCCTTGCCATTAATGAGGGATTTTTTAATGCAGTAGAGAGAATAGGTGAAGAGATGTGAGACACGATAATAAGGATAAAATAAAAAAAAAACTATATATATCTAATGACTTAATTAATATTTATTTGTGTAATTTGGCTAGCAAGTTACCTTCTATATTGAAGGTCAGGGAATACTCATTGATGACGAGGAATTGGCGTCCTTCGTCCATCAAGAAGAGCTGTATGTTTCAAAGCATTTTAATCTGAGACCTGGATTCATTTGTTGTGTTGAAGGGGATCCCATGAATGAGTCATCACAGCCCACACAGAAAATCATTAATAAATACGGAATTAACTCCTAACATAATTAATTAATTATGGCCCAAAAAAAATCTTCAAATACGTAAGCTATAAAATGTGCTACTCCACTAATCAACCACCTTGTAAAAGCTACGATGTAAATTGCTCTCCAATTGGTGTCCACATACATTGTCCGTTACTAGGGAGTATAGGGACCCTATAATTTAATAGGCATTTGAGCCTATCTATCGTCGATTTGGACGTCTTCAAATTTTGCTTCTCATCTTAACCGCACGAGTATCTATCTATCCATACACTATACACACATGCCTCCAAAATCAATTAAAACAAACCCCCCAGGACCAACCCGAGCCTTTCGGCTTTCGCTATTCACCCATTCTGTGGGTCCCGCTCCAATCGTCTCTCCACGATCAATTACCCAACTCTGCCCCACACGTTTTGACCAGGACCTCCCACGGCCGTTGGATCTCTCCGAGCACATCATCGGACGGCAACCGGAACCGGCAGCAGGGACACGTGTTCCTTTTACATAGCCACGGTAATATGCAATTCCCATGGAACAGGTGCTGACATGGCAGTTCGCACACATCCCTCCCCACTCTCGGCAGCGCCACGACCGCCGCCACTTCCCCCCCACCCTTCCCTCCGCCGCAGCCCATTGAACCCACCAGCCTCCGGCACCGTATCACCATCTCAATATAGGGAATCAAAATCGCGGCGCTGCATTCCCCGATAGGAGTAGAAGTTATCCCCAACAATTTATCGGAGAAGAGCCTGCTCAGATTTCTGCGCCAATCGCAAACCGGCGCTTCGAGAGCTTGCGGATGGCGCTGGTGGGAATCGCAGAATAAGAGGAGCAGCAGAAAGGAGTCGACGTCACGCTGTCTCATGGCAGTGGATAGTGGAGGCGGCGGCGGTTCGAAGTGGCGAGTGAGGATGCGGAGGGATGAGAGGAGGTGGCGAGCAATGAGGAGGGACTTATGGGGGAGTGAGAGAGAGAGGAGGTAGTGGAGGGTGAGGGAGAAGAGGGATTGGGAAGAGAGGACGGAGGCGAGACGTAGATGGTTGTGGCGGACGAGGGAGGCGATGGAGTGAGTGAGAGTGGGGGAGGGCGGAGAGTTCAGCCAATATGCATGGTTGCGGTTTCTTCCATTACGGGAACATGTGCTTTTCTTCTTTGGCTTTTTCGGACGGTTTGTATGACTATTGAGTGCCGTCTTAGAAATTATAAATGGGTTGGAATGCTAGATGCGGGATGACATTGACCATCGTGTCCTTTTCTATCCCCCTTTCTTTCTTTCTTTGTTTCAACAAGGGCTTATTATCTCGTCGGCCAAGATAGTAGGGTTTCTGATTTAGTCGGTGGGTGGGAAGCCTAATATGTGCCCGCTTTTTGGTTATCACAAGTGTGGGTGCTAGACTTTTGCAATTTCAACTAAATCTATCCATCAAGCTTGAGTTTCCAATATATCAGATGAAATGAGGTGATATAGGAATTGAGGATTAGACCATTAATTAGTTTATCATTTAGTGTCAATATAATCCTCCTGAGGACAGCGGACACGTTGTCATAAGTTAACGCTCAACAGTGGCGTCACACCTGTGGTCGCGTAGATATAATACAAGGAGGTGGCATTCGTCCTCCTTGCAAATGTCCTCTACTCCTCTCAAAATTTCATTTATTCAGCATTTTTCTTAAAAAACTGTTATATATATAATACTCAGATGAGTTAAAAAAAATTAAATTGATCAAACTCAATACTTTAAATTCTTTTATCTATAAATTGTAATTAATAATCATAATTAATAATTTAACTTTATTTTTAAAATAATTTTGAGTATAATAATAGTAATTAATTAGTAATATCGTTAACTGATTTTAGGATATTACAAATTTTTAACTTTTAATTTATTTATCTGCAAGTCACAATCAATAATCCTAAAAAATGATATCACTGTGATATTTAAAACATTTTGATCCCCTTAATAATACTCAACTAGCAATTTCACTAACTGATCATACAATGTTATGAATTTATAACCATAATTATATTCACAATAATCATAACATATTTTAATATTTAAAATTTTTTTAACCTTAAAATAGTAGTTAATCAGTAATCCCATTAATTTGATATTTTAAATTTTTAACCATAATAATAATTTATAATAATTGTCAATAATTAATTAAGAAACGCGAGAAATCTCTGCAGTTGTCCTTAAAGACTTGTAAATGATACGACACTCAATACATATCTGAGCGAAGTTTGGCGCGGGCCATGACTGAAATAGTTATCTGCATATCTCTCTTATCTCTTTATTTTTGTTTTCCTGGTTATAAATATATATAGACGCACGGTCACACACACACACAGTCATATGGGCGGAGGATGTTCTTAGGGCTTATGTCTGCTTATGCTTAATCCCCCTAAACGTTAAATGACGAAAAAACCCAAAAGGTAACATCGATCCCCCGGATCAATCAAGTGTCAAAATCATATTATATACAACATTCAAAAACAGAAACTGCATAACTTTTTCTCATCAGAAAAAAGAAACTACAACTTTTCGATAATGGATTCTTCCAATACATCTACTCCATCTTAGATGATAATAAAATACATGGCCCGATGGGTGAAGTCATGATGGTGAGGCTATAAAAGGCAAGAAAGGAACTACATTTCCCGACATGAATGAGGTAAAGATAGGAGATCTGAGATTTGGGGAAAATAGAATCCCAAGTCTCACCACCTTATACTTTTTTTTTTCCACCCGGTTCACTGGAGCTTTGCTCCGATTACATCCGGATCCGACCCGCGTCGCGCACTTGGCTATAGTGGGTGAGTCTCCTAACTGAGATTTTCTGCGTATGCCAAGGCTCGAACTCGATACCTCACTTAAGCGATACCGAGCCACTTATTACTTGAACTAACCCCCGTTGATTCACCACCTTGTACTTGATGGAGTCGTTTTGTCGAAGCCTTTTCAAGCCGGCCCTCGACCCCATCAAATCAAACGAAATTGCACCTAACGATATGCGGGTCTGCCAGACAAAGCAATGTGGGAAGACGTGAGTCTCAAGCCTCAAACCCCAGAGGCCCATACTTGAGACGTTCACCTTAATTGACGCCCACTTGCTCCTTCATTTTTGGATTAGTATAATGTTTCCTTCCTCAAATTTATTTTAATTTATTAAATTATAAATTTTAATATTTTAAGAGTCATAGTTCAATTTTTTATTAAATTATAAAAATTAATATTTTATAAAAAATAAATTTAAAAAATTAAAATTTATAATTTAAAATTTGAGAGATTAAAACTAAAATAAAAATTAATCTAATAGATAAAAAATTATATTAATTTTTATTTTTTTTAAACACAAAAGTATTTCTTGTTTGGAAGCGGTATGCCTCTTTTAACAAGAATTTTAATTTTAATTTGTTATACTATGAAATACTATCTCCTTTCACTCGACTTCCATTACTCTCTTATTAAACATGGTTTCTTTTTGGACATTTTTTTGTTCCATGGTAATCAAAGTGGGGCCAAAGCCTCTACAAAATTCAATAGTTTTTTTTATTGTAAATGCAAAGTTAAATAGTCAATCAATAAGATTAATAAAAATACACTGGAGTGTTTAGAATCAAATAGTAGGAATTTTTTTAACTTACCAAAGGTTACAGGAGGATTAAAAAACAATAGAGCCCTCCCTATCCCGCCCTTCAATTCGTAAACTACGAAAACCCCCATACCCTGCACCTCATTTCCACCGCCGCCCGTCAGTTCTCCAGTTGCCGCCGTCCTGGCTCCGTCTTCCTCTTCCCGGTAAGGTCCACTGAAATTTCAACTCCAACTTTCATTGTAGTTTGCTGTGTGAAATTGTGGATCTTTTGATGACAGATTCTGTACTCATCCAATCTTTCCGTATTACAGTTAAATTGAATTACATAGAAAGGGAAAACAAGTAAGTGGAAGTATTACGCCTAACAGGGAGGAAAACGAAAACGAAAACGAAAAGGAACATCGGTTCATAATTGGTGAGTCCTCCCCCAAAAGGAGAGAATAATATGACTCGACAAATTGTGTTCTTCAGACCTATAAATATTTATTGATAAAAAAAAGACCTATAAATATTTGACATCTTTATTATGTTTTACAAGTCCAGCACAACGCTTGAATATTTGTAAGTATCCATTTTTACTCGCTACCCATAAGAAGAATACTGTGTCAGCATAGGGATCTCTTGTCTTCCATTCTCATTGTTTTTTTTGGTGGGAATACCGTGTCTGTGTTCTAGAATATGGCAACTCATTGAAATGGAAAGGATAAGAAATCACCAGGAAGCAAATACTCTGGCAACAGAAATTTTTGAGTTACCCAGGTATTATAATTAATGGGGTGCATAATTTTTCAGCACTAGTGCTATATTGACTTGCTTCATTGGCTTCAATCAGGGATTGTGGGATGATTTTTTTTCTTCTTGTTAAAAAATGTCTCGAAGAATTCTTGTCATGTTATGCGAACTCTCTCTTTCCTGAGGCTTTTCTCTTCCCACAGATTTGCATTTAGAGCAAAAAAAGAAGAGTTAGCTAATGCACTAAGAGTTATGGACGTTGTAAACATCAAGATAGGAGGTAAAAAAAAAACTGCAAAGCCATCTTCGGCTTATTGAGGCCACGCTGAAAAGCAACTTAAAAGCCCTCGTTAAGGTAATTCTGCTGGTACACAGGACATGGCTGGAATTAGGGATGCAGTCAACAAAATTGTTCCAACCTCGGGCCTGCAGATTGAGAATTTGATTTCTATTAATCTTGATCAGCAGGAACAAGGAATGGGGGTTGATGCACACCTCGTCTCATGCTGTGAGCACATGTGGGTCCAAGCGTGACCTTTGTGGAGGTCTTCAATATCATTGCCTAGCAATAATGTGCACGTTTGGGTTTACCCTAAATCTAAGTTATAAAAAAGTTTCTGATTTAAATCTTGGTTAAATTTTTTTTAAACAAATAGTCACATTTGTCCAAGAGGGCTTTTGGATTAAAACATGGTTTAAAACTATAGTTTTGGATCAGCTACTGGGAATAGTTTCTGGAACAGTGAAAGAGTTTATGGACTACCAATTATTATTTTACTCCAATTTTTTCTCACACACTCTCTCCTCTATGTCAATACTCTTTCCCCTCTCCCTTATCTTCTCTTCCGTCCTCCATTGGCGAAGCTTCAGGTGGGATGATGTTCAAGCTTCGCCGTCACAGAGATCTGCATGAGAAAATCAACATTAAAGCCAAACGAATTCACGTATACAAGCCTTTTAAGTGCTTGTACGGGTAGTGGTGCACTTGGACAGGGGAGAAGTGCTCATTATCAAATAATTCAACTGGGCTTTTATGCTCATGTCCACATTTCTAATGCTCGTGTCACTATGTATTGCAAATGTGGAGTGATCCAAGATGCCTTGTACATATTTGAACACACGAAAGATAGGGATGTTATCACATGGAATTCCATGATAGCAGGATATGCACAGCATGGGCACTCAAAAGAGGCTATTGATCTCTTTGAAAATATGAAATTTCAAGGCGTTAGTCCAGGTGCCATAACTTTCCTTGGTGTGTTATCTTCATGTCGGCATGCAGGACTTGTTAAAGAAGGTTGGCTATACTTTAACTTAATGGCTGAACATGGCCTAAACCCAGAATTAGATCATTATTCATGTATTATTGATCTTCTTGGCCGGGCTGGCTTGCTTCTTGAGGCGCAAGATTTCAACCAAAACATGCCTGTTTGCCGTAATGCTGTAATATGGGGTTCACTACTTTCATCCTCTAGGCTTCATGGAAGTGTTTGGATTGGCATCCAGGCAGCAGAGAGCAGGTTATTGCTTAAACCAGGCTGCCCTGCAACACTTCTTCAACTTGCCAATTTGTATGCCAGTGTAGGCTGTTGGGATCAGGTAGCATGAGTGCGAAAAATGATGAAAGACAAGAGGTTGAAAACAAATCCTGGTTATAGTTGGATTGAAATTAGAAATGAAGGCCATAGATTTGGTGTAGAAGATAAATCTAACTGCAGAATGGCTGAAATCGTTACACTAATTGGTAGCCTAATAGATCACATGAGAAGTTCAGGCCTTTCGCAGATTCCCGAGGAGCAAGATGTTATGTTTACATAGCACTAGTCGGTCCTTCTGCATAAGCCTAGATACATCGCAGGGCTTTCTAGCATTTCGAGCATCCACTATGCGTGCAGGGAAGCAATATGAATGACTTGATGGGGCTATCAGAATCTAAACTATTTCCATATGAGATAATATTAAAAAACCTGAAATGGCACGATATGTGCTTTCCTTGATCTCTCCTTTTCATATCTCTTGTGCAAATTACTCGTGGGCAAACATAGCTCTCAGGACCACAGAGAGAAAAGGCATTTGCATTTCGTGTGAATGCCAAGTTTCATACGACCTTGTGATCTGTTTTGGTTGTTTGTTAAATTTTGTCAGGAATTATAATTTAATTTCTTGGTTCATGATCTGAGTTTCATTCTTTCTAAAGCTGTAAACACACATTGCTTCTTCATATTACTAAGTTTTCTTTTACTCTTTATGTAGATTTATCAGAAAGAACCTCTAAAATGGAGGGTGGAGGAAGCCAGGAAAAATCAAACGCCTCAGCAATAGCAGTTTTTGAGTTGCCAGGAGAGCCTGCTATTGTAATTAATGGGGTGCCTGAAATTATCCCTAGTGACAGCACTCCTGCTTTGTGTAAGACTTCAAGCACTGTTGAAGCACCAGTGCATTCAAGTTTAGGTGAATGGTTGGAAGGAAGGGAAGTTCTAAAGCTGTTTATGGGGCGGTATTACTCAGGTGTAGTGCTGCAATTTAACAAACAAACAGGATGGTTCAGAGTTCTCTATGAGGATGGTGACTCTGAAGATCTTGATTGGCAGGAGTTGGAAGAGATTCTTCTGCCTCTGGACGTTACAATTCCACTCAAATCGTTGGCGCAGAGGATTGTTTGTCGGAAATACAAGAAACCTACCGATAAATCCGGAAAGATTGTATGTAATTCACAAAATCCTCAAGTCAAACGTACGCCCACTAAGGGGAAGATGACCACGCTACTATGATGTGGCATCAATTCAATGAAGGATCGTCGTTTGTTGTAGGGACTATTAAACTGTGGTTTATCACCGAAGCAAGTTAGCTTCTAAAAATGAATAGATTTGGAAAGTATTCCGTGGGAAAGAGTAATAGGGGGATTTGCCCCAGATTTTGATGTTTGCTAGGTGTGTTGTATTGTAGTGGCTGCGTTACAGTTCATTTAGTTGCGTCAACAAGAAAAAATACTCTATTGTGCTGTGCATACCTGTTAGTTGCTAACAATATCATGCTTTTGAGTATCGTTCGAACGATCGAGTTCTTCAATTCTTTAATATATACTTTGTTACAAGCCTAACAATAAAGATCCTGTAGCTATACAGACTCTTGAAAAAAAAAAGTCGTTGGCTCTACAAAAGAAATAATTTCATAACTCGCAAACGATGAGCATACCCACTTGTTTGTGGCAACAATGCTGGATTGCGCACCCGACCCGCACCGAATCCCTCCAAACGATCTGTGTGAAGTGGCCACAATCTTTACCCTGAGGGGCCAAACACTTGAGAGTTATGAAATTGAACCATTCTCTACATACCAAGAATACACCGCATCCGACGCCGTCGAGCTCAGATTCTTCCCCCAGAAGATGTTCTCGCATTAGGATCCGTCCGATTGGATCATCTTGCAGTCGTTGTATCGCTGCATCGCGTATTGACGCGCGAAGCTCGCGAGTTTCTCGTCCCACGTGTACAGAGGCTGTTTGTATTGCTTGCGAACCCAGTTGTGCGCCGTCACGAACTCCTGCGCCACAAGATACGGGTGACTCTGATCAGACGACGGCGCGTCCAGACACCGATCCCATCCGAACAGTTTTGCCGATTCGACCTTGTTTGAATGGTGTCCATAGGGTTTGACAGCGGGGTGGGCTCTTGGATGATTAGCGGAGATGAGGGGGAGGGAATAGAAGAAAGATGAAGAAGGAGGAGGAGGAGGAAGAGAATGATAGAGATGGGAGAGATGGAGGACACTTCGGAGATTGTGGTTGTGAAAGATTTTGGGCGTTGTGGTTGTGACTCCCAAACACCACCGGAAGCTGGGAAACCCCGGACCTTATTTTCCTCTATTGTGTTTCATTTCAAAACGAAGCGATCAGTCTCGTGCTCCCTCCCGCCATCTTCCTGATCCAATTCGACTAGCCCTCTTCCTTCCTTCCATATTTCGGATGCTAATCTTTGATTGGTCAGTTGGGAGATTCTCTGTTTTTTTCTTCCTCTGGGCCATGTCGTTTCGTCACCTGCTGAATTCTAGGGTTCCTATTTTTCTTCTAATCTGTTGCATATTCTTCAGCTACTTCCCTGGTAAGATTTCCTCAGATATAGGCGACCTTTTCTTTTTCTTTTTTTTAAATAATTGATTTCTGAATCTTAGATGTTTGAGTGGAAAAATGTACACGCAGAATTCAATTCGGTGGAGATCTGTAAAATTCTGGGCCTTTTTTTTTTATGGCTGTGTTGTTGTTATTTTTGTTTGATTGAAAGTGGATTAGTTGTTTTGATGGATCATTCACTGCGGTGGCTTCTGCCATTTATTGCCCAGGATTGATATTATCTGCAGTTGTCACGCGGAGTTCAATTGAGCTCTATGAAACCCATGAATGGCTGAACGCGGCCCCTACTGTTTATTTCTATTGCAAGGGGGAGAACAAGACGATACTGCCCGATGTCAGAAAGCCCACGTCTTGTACTCTTTTAAGGGCGAAGAATCTTGGCAGGTTCCTTTTTATATATATTATCTTTTGATTTTGGTTTTCGCCTAACTGCCCTTGTGGTTCATCGCCTATTTATACATCTTTGCCTATTGACTCTACAATACATGTGATAGATTTGGAATTGGAATCAATGCCTTTTATTATTGCATGTTCTATCATTATTTAGCTACATTATTTTTTCCGTTGTTTATTTCTCATTGAGTATAGAATTTGGACAGTTTTCGTAATAAATGAAAACTGACTGCTGAACATAGATGGCACTCGCATTCCCATTTGTTTTTTCCCTATTCCCATTATTAAAAAATCTTTCCAATAAATCAAACAGGGCGTTGGTGATTATGTTGCTTGATCTGCATGCTTCAGTCATTTTATTCAAAATAGTTGGCATTTGTTATTACATCTTTCGCTGTTTGAAGATGTTGCTGAGATTTTTCTTATTGATTCCAATCTTTGATTCATTTTACGAGTAAGAAGTGCAAGCGACGTGGATTGTATGAGTAAGACATTGTTTCAGATGATAAATTTGAGGATTGGGAGTTTTGTCCTGATTTTACTTCCCCTCATAGCAAATACATTCGACATAAAGCAAAAGAATTTAAAGCCACATTTCTATGTCCAAAGTGCTTAAAATATGGTAGTGGTGAGTAACCTCTTTCACCCTTTAAAACTTCCTCTTACTACATTCATACCATTCGATTTTTATAAGCCCCTCTGCTTACATTAAAGCCTCTAGCAGAAGCATCTGTAACTCACGACATGCCATTTCAAAATTTGTTTTTATCAGAAATACCATTTATACTTTGATGAATATTAAATACCCCATGTCCCAAACTACTTTTCGTAATTAATTCTTATATTTCGCCATTTGTCAACCTATGGATTTATAAGGCATCTGCCTAAGGTTTTGTTAACCATAACCTTCTGAATTATTATGACATGTTTTAAGTTTTTTGGCAAAGCAAGAAAGACCATAATTTTCTCTCTTCCCCACCCCCCCCCCTTTTTCTCCATGTAGAGCACCTTTATTTTCAAGTATATGGATCTATGAACTCTTGTTCACATTGCTAATCTCTATATGATTTCGTTTTCGTCCCAATAGTAGTAATATTTGTATGTATTTCTAGCTTCTAGCTGTGCATCGGGAAAGCACCAAGGGAAAAAAAAGGATGCATATAGCAGTTGTGGCCCTGCCAAGTGTCTTGGGCTCAACTATACCAATTATTGGAGTTGTTGGTGCTTATAAATACTGGCAAAAGAAGAGGGGGCAGGATCAGGCGCGGTTCCTGAAGTTTTTTTTTTAGTATAAAAATTTTTGGAAAGGAGTTGGACTTATCCACGATCTAAAAGTAGGGTGAAATCTCTTTTTTCTTAGGTGATACCAATGTCAGGTAGGACGAGCCGTCTATTATTCTCTAAACCTAGGCACCCAAGAGTTAGGATGTCTTCCTAAATGCCGTGATTAGAACTACAATAAAATAGTATTTCTCTCGAATACGTTCTAAATGGTCGTATGTCTCATTCTTTTCTCTATTACCCTCTGGCGGTTCCTGAAGTTATTTGAAGACGGGGACGACATTGAAGATCGGCTGGGCGTTGACACTATATGATAATATTAAACTAAGTAACTTTTGTACAGGAGATTTATCTCACAAATTTTGACCTGGGAAGCTGGCGAAACGAGTTTTCTAGTTTGAACAAAATATGCATTGTGTACTATTTGTGTGTGCGTACATGTATGTTATGTATAGGGCTATTTTGTTGTTAATCCCGAGTTGCTCAAGATTTTTTTTTATCTACCCGGTTCGCTGGAGTTTTGCTCTGATTACACCCGGATTCGACCCGCGTCGCGCACCTGGCTATGGTGGATGAGTCTCCCAACGTGAATTTTTTGTATACGCCAATGCTCGAACTCGAGATCTCGTTTAAACGATACCGAGTCGCTTATCACTTACACTAACTCTCCTACTTGCTCAGGATTGTAGCAGAAACAAAGAAGTGATGGATTTGAATATGGTCTATTCACCTAGGCAAGACATATGGGCCTGATTCCCAAGTGAAATAAAACGTTTGCGCATCCTTTTTTATTTTTATCTATAATTTAACCCATCGTTTGCGGGTTTAATTGGTAAAAAATAAGATATATGATTATTTAGAGCGTGTTTAATTTTTAAAGAGTATTATTTTGTTGTGGTTCTAGTCGCGGTGTATGGGGAGGTATCTTAACTCTTGGGTGTCTAAATTTACGTCTGAGAGTAATTGACGATTCATCTTGTTCGATATTGGTATCGCCTAAAGGAAGGGAGATTATATTATGTTTTTGAATCGTGAGTGAGTTTAACCTCTTTTTAAAAATTTATATAAAAAAATAATAATTTATAGTTAAAGTAAGGCTTTGCTCAAATTTACCGCATATTTTTTTCAACTAAATCTGCAATGTGTGTAAAATATTACAAAGGTAACCTATTATCTGTGGGTTCGGTTGACTGAAGGATGAGACATATGATTATTTATATCGTGTTCAATTGTTAGAGAATATTATTTTATTGTGGTTCTAATTATGATACTTTTAAGTGTTTAGATGTACGTTTGAAACTAATTGACGATTCGCCTATATAATATTAGTATCACTTAGATAGTGAGAAAGTCAAATCCCCCTTCCTAAAATTTTGTTATAAAAAAAAATACAAAGGCAGACTTTCAAAATATTACAATAGCCGGCCTCTTGTGTGATGATTGATGAACGAACCCTTCACAGTTCAGAGAACGAAAAATGAACAACGCATCCGTCATTACTCGACCATGGGTCATATCCAATTCCAATTCTGTAGTCCTAAAATCATTTTTGCCAAAAATATTTTTCGTCCATTTTATCCCTAAAAAATAAATCCTCAACTGATTTTCAAACAAGTCATTTTCAAACATGCTTATTTAATATAATCAGTTCTAATATTTCATTTTTAGAACCTTTTACGAAACAAATCAAAACCAAGAAGTTCAATTAGCAACAGAAGCTCCCCCAAGACAATACAAGACGATTTTTTTCTGTTGATCTTCGAAAAACTAAACTTGAACCCCAAAACAAAACACTTGCTACGGGCATCAATAGAGGATTGCGCTTTAACAAAGAAAACAAAAATGTCACACAACAAAACAAAAAGAAGAGCAAATGACGGGCACAGCCGTTTCTAACATGCCATAAAACCAATTGCGTCCCCCAAGCACAAAGATAATTTCATGAACAATGCACATAAATCATGGCCATTTCACAGAATGGCACTTTAAGGCGACTCACTGCCCCTAGGAGAATGGCGGGTGTCGTCATCATCGTCAATGGGGCTCCTATCATCCCTAGGGCTAGCGCTGCGGCCACCGCCATTAGTTTTTGGACTAACAGGGCTTCTACTTCTGCTCTTTCTTCTAGGACCGTCACCATAGTCAGACACATCTTGCTGGGTGGCCAGCCCACCATTCTCAGGAGACATGTCCCCTCTCTCCTTCTGTTGATTGCCTTCATCATAATTAGGGCTATCGTCCCTTGCCTTGGCAGGTGGAGAACTATGATTGGGTCCTGGGCTTCTGTGGCGGGGAGACTCTGATCTATCTTCACGAACAGGGCTACGTTCTCTGCGGACAGGGGATCTTGATCGGCTGGCATTGTCAGAAGCAACCAAACATGTGGGATAAGCGAATATTTTTCAAAACAATTGAATACTGAAACAGATGCCCATAACGATTTAGAATCACAGTGATGCCACCGCATTTATTAAACTTGGGCAGAAAGTCATACCTGTAGCTGCGATCTCGGCTGTAACTTCGATCCCGGCTTCTGCCACGACGAGGAGAAGGTGACCTGACAGGGGACCGAGAATAACTTCGTCCATGACCACTGCACAAACAAATCAAATTGATGTAATTTTCAAGCATGGAAAACACAGTAATATCAGTAGAACAGCAGGGGTAATGTTAAAAACATGAACATAAAAGAAAGTAGTAGTTGCTCAGAATATGTTTTTACCCGAGTTTCTTGGGACTATTCTTGCAGTTTCGTTCTATGTGACCTCTTTCCCCACAGCGGTAACACTTGTTCTTCCAGTCTCCAGCTTTGCAATCCCGAGCCCAGTGGCCATCAATACCACAGTTAAAGCAACGCCCAGATCCTGGAGGAGGACCTCTACCCAAGTATTCTCGGGAACCACGGGGACCCTAATTAGTTACAAAGCCAGCAAAGTGAAAAAACAATAGCATTCAAATTAAAACAAGAAAACGAACTTAACCTGAAGCTAATTCACATTCCAAGAACAAGAACCATGATTGATATTTTATGGATGCCAAAGGTATTCAAGTAAAATAGGCGAGTAAGATGAATGCCATACAACTTACAAAATTAGAGGAGGCACATTTGTAATACATAATATAAATAATAATGTTTTTATATTAAGTGCATGGGTTTACACACACAAGTCACTCATGGAAAGGCCAAAAAAGAGGAAGATGTTTCAATTTTGACTGCTATCTAAAGATAATAGTTCCAAAAAGCGAACATGGTGTAAGAGATTTAATAACTGACACTGTATGGATAGTGAATGTTTGAATAGGAAAATGACAATAACTTTCATTCTCAAATGCCCATTACTATGCAGCAATATTTTCCAGTATTAAAGCAAAGCCAAAGACACATGTGGAAAGCATTTTTTTCAGATAAATGACTGTACTTGTTGTCATAAAAATAGAACACCCTTCATATAACTAGAGATTTTACATGATAAGAATTGCAGAATCAATCCATACCCCTTTTGCAAATTCGACAATGATGCGACTTCCATCCACATCGCGCCCATCTAAGTTATATCTTGCATCATCTGCATCTCGGGGATCACTAAATTCCTGTCCAAAAATTGTGAGAAACAAAGCAGAAAAGTAATAGACATTCTCACCAACATTTATAATTGAACCCCCTCAAGCAGACCCTGGGAAACAACCTTGAGCCAAGGCACAGGACAACTTGAAAAGAAATAAAAGAGTGAGGAAAAGGCAAGAGTGACAACTTACAACAAAGGCGTAATCATGCTTCATATCCACACCTCGAATTCTGCGGAAATGGTTTCGACAAACAGTAAGGCCATCAGTACACAAGTACTGCAAGTGTATGACACTTCACCCCTCAAAGACGAACTAAACACCAGTTTGTGATTGTTGCCATTTGCATAAAAATGCGCAATAACATTAGAGAAAGAATCGCCAAAGTCAATACTCGGCAGGAATTTCCACGAATTCCACAAAGGCCGCCCTCCTACCATAGACCTTCCAGGTTTAGGCAAAACCCCAGAAACCTTCAACAAGATCATTCAAGTTAAAACCCGACAACTAGGGAATATCATTCCCACTCATAATATGACGAGTAACCAATATAAATCCAAGCACAAAATATGCTTAGCCAAAAACCTGAATGTTATCACTTTATCCTAATGCTCACGGTAAAGTAAGACAATGCTAACACCCCAAACCAATGAAACACTAATATAGGTCCCTTGCTGATTCGGAACAGACTGCCAAAGAGGAACTTCGAATCCATGCTAAGTGAAAAATGAAAACTGATGCAAAATGCATTTTTGTGGAGAGCAAAAACAGAGATAACATAGCAATGAATAGTTAAATGATTGTTCATGATTCAATTAAACAATGACATTACCTCCCATATCTGCCAAAGATCTTGTCCAGTTCACGGGAACGGGTCCTTGAGGACAAACGTCCCACATATAGACGGGTACTACCGTATTTATCATCGTAACGAGGCATTATTGCTGAGAAAACCCGAGAACAACAATAAGAAAGAGTCCATAAAAATGACTCGTTTTTGCTGAAAATGATTGAATAAAAGCGGAGGAGGAAAGGTGACAGGTACTCTATTCCACTGTAAGTACGAAAGTAAAGAACAAATGATGGGACATGCGGATAAAAAACTAATCCAGACATCTATAATTCTTTTTTTCCAACCAAAAAAAGTCGTCTTTGAAGAAACAATTCAATTTACACCTAAACTCCTAGGCAGTACTGCCATGATCGTTATCCTGCATTCAATTTCAAGAGAAAATAAACGAGAACAACCAGCTTTCAACCTAAATCCCGAAACACCCTCGACCCCAATTTTAACCCCAAAGTTCGCAAGGAGAGAAATACATAAGATTTTAAATTAAAATGGGGATATAAAATAAGACCTAGATTACAAAATCCGAAAATCAATCAGAAAATACGAATCGAAAAGAGAGAAACTAGATGAAATCATGAAATTGCTAATTGAACAGTAGATCCGAGGGAAAAGGAAAGGAGGTCGAGAGAAGACGTACCTAGAGATTGTATTTGACAGAAGGAAATGCTCTGCAGTCTGCTCCCTATTTTGTATCTTAACCCCTTCGAACGCATACAATGATTCTGTCCTTTACATATCTTTTGTGCTTTGGGAGTACCGAAAACTTTTGACGGCCAGGATGCGACTAATCTTAATCTAAGCATCCCCGTATATTCCGCATCTTCTTTTTCTCCAATTATAATTTTAATTCATGTAACTTATCTTAATTCTAAAAATTAATTAACTAATTTAAATAAATTAAATTAATTAATTAATTATAATTAATATTAAAAATTAGTTAAATAATTTAGGTAGACTAAAAATATATAATATAAATTTATTTTAAAAAATTAAATTAAATTATAATTAATTTATTTAATATTTTTAATCTACTTATAATTTATTCTTATAATTATGATAGAGAGTATAATTTTTAGTTTTAGTTTGATTGAAAACAAAACGTAAATAAATATAATCAACGGAGTAAGTATTTGGGACATTGTTTGAGAAAATCGGGATTTAAGAGTTATTGGCAAACGGTGGCATAAAAAAATAGTCAATAATCCTATCCAACCTAAAAAGATTAAATATTATTGAAAGATTTAATTATTATTTTTTATAAATTTAGTGTGTAAATGACGCAACTCAATTTGTAACTATAAAAGTTTCACTTGTAAACATAAATTATTAAATTTTGACTTGTAAATCGCACAATTCAACTTTAAATATACAGATTTAACTTATAAATATGAAGATTTTACCAAAAAAAAATTGTTTTTACTTAAAACTTATAAGTGACTTTTCTGAAAAAGAAAGTTATCCATCTAAACAACGTAGGAAAACATATAAATATTGTTGGATGTTGGGAGGATCACATAAATAATTAATTACCTTATTTAGATGTTATTTATAATATAAATTGTCCCATAGCCAATGTATACCGACTACAGAGCATACGATTTGTAGTTTATGTGGGTCTATTTTTCAACCAACAACACGGTGCACAGAAAAAAAAGTGAATAGAAAAACGCAATACTTTATTAATAATATCAGAAACAACATTAAAAGGATGAAAACCAAGAAAACAAAAGAACGCAGGCTTATCCAAATGAGCTTGTAATCTCACCGTATAAAAATTTCTCAGTAAGTAAGAAGTCGTCAGTTCAATCCGTTTATAACTTCGTATCGATAATGTATGTATGTGTTCTAATTAAAACTCGGCAGTGACGGCGTCTTGAAGCAGAACCAGAAATATTGGAAGATAAGTGAGAATGCAGGCCCTTAACTCAGAGCTAAAGCGGTGAGCATGTGAAGACTGTTAGAAAATAAATATCTCAAATACACAATAATCAATCCAGATTATCATATAAACAAATATAAGATGCAGCGGAAACTTAAAAGTACCTCTTGCCATTAGCTTTACTGATCTGGATCTGAGAAGAACTGGAATGAATCAGAGATACCTGTCAATCAGAAAACACCGTTAGATAAAACGACAGGTTCTTCCAGCTGGTGATTAGGAACAGCGATGGCAACTTGTGAATAGCCGTCACCAGTGGGGAACCTTCGAGAGTGAGCTGAGAAAAGTAAATCTCGCTCTGGACTCAGAAAACAGTCGTATAAACTGAATTGTCAATTGTTGTGTTTCCACCATCAGAAAATTAACCTTAAATAAACTGAGTCCCTAACCCACCTTGGACTGGGCCCAATGACTACGGGCCACACTCAGAAATATTTATTAATTATCCTAATTAATATCTAAATAGGTTATATAATTATAATAAATATCTCACATTCTCCCACTTGGCCCGTATACTCAATGTCATTGCCCTGTCTAGGTACACTGATGTCATGCTACAAGAATCATGGCGATAAGTCCCCTATGATCGAGTATTACCTTCCATGTATTACAGGTAGCACCATCACTTAATGGGTATCACAATATACATGAACTCAATGTTCATTCGGTTCCTATCTCAATGTTTATCAATTTCAACAGCACAAATGTATACAATCACAAATTTGAAATGATAAACCACAAAATATAATTTCATTACTCATACCTCCACTAAGCAAAAGTTGGACGAAGTCCCATATGAGGTACATGTGTCACAAAGACGTTCGGCTTCAATCCTTTCGTCAAAGGATCAGCCAACATATCCAATGTACTAATGCGTTCAACGGAAACTTGGCCATCCTAAACCCTTTCTCTCAAGCAAAGGAATTTAAGTTCGACAAACTTGCTACGACTCTTATTCCTTTTGTTGTTCGCTATGGCCACCGCAGCTGCGTTATCACAGCACATTCTGATTGGCTTAGAGACTGAATCCACAATCTTAAACCCAGCAATAAAATTCCTTATCCAAATGGCTTGTGAACTTGCTTCAAAACACGCAATATACTCAGCATCACCGGTAGAAGGAGCCGTTTGAGTTTGCTTAACGCTTCTCCACGATATAGCTCCTTCTGCCAATAGAAAGATGTATCCAGATGTAGACTTATTCGTGTCTACGCATCCTCCAAGATCTGAATCTGAGTATCCAATCATGTCCAAATTGCCTGTTCTCCTATATATGAGCATGTAGTGTTTAGTACCTTGTAAGTACCTAAACACCTTCATTGCAGCCGTCCAATGTGCTTTCCCAGGATTACTTTGGTATCTTCCCAACATACCCACAGCAAAAGCGATGTCAGGTTTTGTACAAACCTGTGCATACATCAAGCTTCCTACCGCTGAGGCATATGGGACCCTTTCTATCTGTTTCCTTTTAAGCTCGGTTTCAGGACATTGCTGAGACTGAATTTAACTCCCTTTTCAATAGGAGCCACGTTAGATGAACAGTTCTGCATTCTGAATCGTTCAAGAATCTTGACAATGTAAGCCTCTTGAGACAAGCCTACAAGACATTGGGTTCTATCTCTATGGATCTTTATGCCAATGACATAAGATGCCTCACCCATATTTTTCATGTCAAAACTCTTAAACAAAAATTGCTTCACCTCACGCAATAAACCCAGATCATTGGTAGCAAGAAGAATGTCATCCACATACAAAATCAAAAATATGATCCTGCTCCCACTAGCCTTGTGGTATATACAGTCATCCATAATGTTCTCAACAAAACTAAATGATGTGATTACTTCATGGAATTTCAAGTACCACTGCCGTGAAGCATGTTTCAGATCATATATTGATTTCTTCAACTTGCATACCAAATATTCTTTCTCTTCTGCAACAAATCCCTCAGGCTGTTTCATATAGACTTCTTCCTCCAGTTTACCATTGAGGAAAGCAGTCTTCACATCCATTTGGTGCAACTCTAGATCAAAATGCGTAACCAATACCATGATGATACGGAACGAATCTTTCTTAGATACAGGTGAAAAGGTTTCACTGTAATCGATTCCTTCCACTTGAGTGAATCCCTTAGCAACCAACCTAGCTTTGTATCTATCGATGTTGCCTTGTGAGTCTCTCTTGGTTTTATAAACCCATTTACAGCCAATGGCCTTAGACCCACTAGGCAACTCTACAAGTTCCCAAACATGGTTGTTTTCCATAGAATTCATTTCATCAACCATAGCATCATGCTATAACGTAGAGTTCGCACTCTTCATAGCCTGAGTAAAGGATAAAGGATCATTCTCAACACTTATATCACAGTCAACCTCAGCAGAATACACTACATAGTCATCAGGTAATACCGGTCTTCTCTCTCTAGTTGACCTCCTCAATTCAACCGCTTGGGTTAATTCATGTTGCTGAATAAGGACATCCTCTATCACATCTTGTGGTGGTTCCACTTGTGTGATAGGTTGACCATCCGGTATGTGTCCATCTTGTTCAGCATCGTCAACTTGAGCAACAGGGTCTACATCACGTTCAATGTCAATCCTAACAGTAGGAATGTCAATCTCAACTATAGGATGATCATCAACTATCGATGTCCCCTCATGAACGATGTCAGTGGTGCGCTCTATGTGATCATCTAGTGGACAATCACTCCCACTAATCACATCATTCTCAAGAAACTTGGCATTCCTAGACTCAACAAACCTTTTAGAAGGTGGAGGACAATAAAACTTATAACCCTTAGACTTCTCTGCATAGCCTACAAAGTAAGCTCTCATAGTCTTGGGGTCCAGCTTCTTCTCTTGTGGATTGTACACTCTTACTTCAGCAGGACAGCCCCATACCTTGAAATGATTTAAACTGGGTTTCCATCCTTTCCAGATTTCAAAGGGTGTCTTGGACACTGCCTTTGTTGGAACCCTGTTTAATATGTATGTGGCTGTCTTGAGTGCTTCCTTCCACAAAGAAAATGGTAGTTTGGAGCTACTCATCATGCTCCTAACCATATCCAGCAAGGTCTTATTTCTTCTCTCAGCTACACCATTCATGTCAAGTGATCTAGGCATAGTATACTGGGCTACTATACCTTGCTCTCGAAGAAAATCAGCAAATGGACCTGGCGCTTGTCCTTCACTAGTGTATCTGCCATAGTACTCACCACCACGATCTGATCTCACGATCTTGATTGGTTTCCCAATCTGTTTTTCTACTTCCGCTTTATATTTCTTGAAAACATCTAGTGCCTCGCTTTTATTATAAAGCATGTAGACATACATGTATCGTGAGTAATTATCAATAAATGTGATAAAGTACTTTTGACCATGCGCAGTCAAATCAGGGCAACAAATGTCCGTGTGTACAATTTCTAGCAATTCAGAACTTCTCTTAGCCTCTTTATGTGACTTATTGGTCTGCTTACCCCTAATGCAGTCCACACAAGAATCAAACTCTGAATGGTTCAAAGATGGAAGGATTCCTTCTTTGTTTAACCTTTTGATTCTGTCAACGGAGATATGACCCAATCTCCTATGCCACAGGCTATAAGAATTCTCATCGATGACACTTCTCTTAGTACCACGTGAAACAGTAAAAGATTGAGGCGAATCAGAAATAATTTTAAATAAGCCATCAATCATAACTAAATTCACAATCAAAACAGAATCATTTTTCAAAGTCATAAGTTTTTTAGAAAGAACTAAATGATAATCAAATGGAATGAGTTTTGACATAGAAATCAAATTTCTTTTGTAAGAGGGAACATAGAAAATATTATAAAGTTTCAAAACATGATTATTTGAAAAGGTTATGCGAAAAGTTCCAACGGCTTTCACAGGATCTCCTCTCCCACTGCCTGAAAGGACAGATTCCTCATTGGGATGTGGAGGCCTGCTTGACAGAAAACCCTGCATGGTAGTAGAAATATGGATCATCGAACCAGTGTCAATCCACCAAGTGTCATCATTAACGCTAGAAAAATTAGATTCAAAAGTAACACACGATGAAAGCATACCTCTCATCTCCATTACATGTTGCCTCACACCGCCAATACCTGTAAGCCTCTTAGCACATAAATCACACACGATGGCACCACCCATCTGCTTATCTGTCAGCTTGAATTGCTTATCTAAGGCTTCCAGGTACCCTTTCGCTGTATCGCACTTAGGGACTGCTCCCCTAATGCTTCTGGTGATCCTTTGTTGCATAAACAGAAGAGATGAGCGGTTACTCCGCTCCCATATATTATACCTTTCCTTTGCCTCTCTGTCGTCGGAAGCATCATCAGGTCTAGGAGGTTGTTCACACCTCAAGGCATAATCTAAGTCCAAGAAACCAAGCTGCAGCAAAACATCATCTCTCCAGTCAGCATAGTTGGTGCTGCCATCTAAGATTGTTTTGTTGCTTACATCAGCCATAATCCTAGGGGTAGCAATTGGATCTGCAAAAATGAAAATAGACAAATATACAAATAAGCTCACGAGTAAAAATTTGAAGCAATCACAAGTCACTGTGCCATATATACATGCTTATCTCAAATGTAGCACGCAAGCAATATAAATACGTATCACCAATGTCTACCTGTGGGCAAAAACATTAGCATAGCAGGTATTTATCTCAAGTGATGGGACTAGAACGCATTTGTAATTATCTAATACCTGTGGGCTACTTAGAAAATAATAAGGCTATTATATCCCACCCTAATTAAATGTATAATTATGAGATATCTACCTGTGGGCAAAAATAAATCATAGCTACACATTTAATTACAATTGATATCTCAAATCCATATGTGATTAATGAATGCGTGCAAACAAATTCAATAAACAAGGATGCTGTGGCTACTCCTCAAATGATTGCATGCTAATCACAGATATCATTCATGTGCACTGAAAATCCAAATATGCACAACGTAATGGAGCAATTAATTCTCTCCTAATTAAATGTACAATTATGAAATATATTCCTGTGGGTAAGGATAAATCATAACTATACAATTAATTACAAGTGATATTTTAAATCCATATGTGATTAATTAATGCATGCAAAAAAATCAATAAACAATGATGCTGTGGTTACTCCTCAAGAAATTGCACGCTAATCACAAATATCACTTTACGTGCATATAACTCCAAATATGAACAACTTAATGGAGTATTTAACAAATTAATTTAATCAACAAATATGACTAATTTAATCAACAAATGTGACTAAATAACTTAATTTAAATTCTCCCACTATTTCATGCACCCAAAAAATATTTAAGAAATTAATTTCAACTCAAAAGGTTTTTACAAAATTAAACAGTTAATTTAATTGCCAAAGGAGAAATTAATACACAAAATAGGCAATTAAATAACATAAAAATTAAAATTTGTAAACACCTTTTTCAAATATTAAAATAATAGAGAAATTAATTTAATTTAAATATTTATAGTGCATATAATAGTAATTAAAATATTCTAAAAAATTAAATTAAATGGCCAAAAATAATTTTCTAGCAATAAAATCAAATGGCCCATACACAAGAATCCAAAACAGGCCTCAAAATAATTTTTCAGAAAAATTTAGGCCCAAAAACGCAATTCCAGAATTAAAAGAGAAAAAAAAATTCTGGTGGCCCAAAAATGCAGTACGGCCCAGCAAACATTAAAAAAAATGTGTCTGCAGCCCAAAAATTCGTCGGCCCAGCAGCAAAATTTCAAAAAAAAATGTACAGGCCCAAAACAGTATAGCCCAATGTGCCATTTTTTTTCTCACAATGTGTTTCCGTGAGAAGAGCAGCCGCGAGTCGCCGGAAACACATTTCCTGCTGTTGGAGAAGTGTCGCGGCATCATCCATTTCACGGCGATCCAACGATGAAAAGACAAAATGCATCGCCGCCTCCATCCCTCTCTGAAACAGTCATGGACAACGGCGAAGACGACGTGACTTCTCTTCCTGTCTCTACATGTTGACTCTCTCATGCACAGAGGAACAAATGGTGAAAGGATAAAAGGAAATAAAAGATTATGATTCCTGGATCCTATATTCTCTTCTCAGATCTTACTTATGAGAATTAGAGATCAATAACTAAGGCAAAAATGATCTTAAATTTGGCTCTGATGCCACATGTTAGAAAATAAACATCTCAAATGCACAATAATCAATCCAGATTATCATATAAACAAATATAAGATGCAGCGGAAACTTAAAAGTACCTCTTGCCATTAGCTTTACTGATATGGATCTGAGAAGAACTGGAATGAATCAGAGATACCTGTCAATCAGAAAACACCGTTAGATAAAACGACAGGTTCTTCCAGCTGGTGATTAGGCACAGCGATGGCAACTTGTGAATAGCCGTCACCAGTGGGGAACCTTCGAGAGTGAGCTGAGAAAAGTAGATCTCGCTCTGGACTCAGAAAACAGTCGTATAAACTGAATTGTCAATTGTTGTGTTTCCACCATCAGGAAATCAACCTTAAATAAACTGAGTCCCTAACCCACCTTGGACTGGGCCCAATGACTACAGGCCATACTCAAAATATTTATTAATTATCCTAATTAATATCTAAATAAGTTATATAATTATAATAAATATCTCGCAAAGACGCCATTGGAATCACTGAAACACTCACTCCACAGTCATTTTCCAACCTTCATCTGTAGTTTAATTTACAGTTCTCTCCAGTCTCCACAACGCCCCCCCCCCCCTCGCGTAGGCGGTTTCTCTCATGAAGATGTGTCGCTCTTGGAGGAAGACAGGCATGGCTTCGGCCCAGGTGTAGAAGGCGGTGGACATGTCGAAGGCGAAGAACCCTAACCATTCTTGAGCACCTTTAGGAGAACTATCGAGATGCCAGAAGATAGTGCCCAGGATGATTCCGGTTACGAAAACCGCACCAAACCGAATGCCAAACAGTTCGGGCATCCTTCGGGAATTGATCAGCGATCGTTTCGCTATCACAGCCATTTCGATCCAAATAGGTTTTGCAAATGTTGGAAAAGACGGAGATGTTGTGAGATTCGAATTATTTGGCTCCCCAGAGACTAACTTGCCGCGAGAAATGCTCTCGCCAATGGCGTCCTTGAGTGAAACCCTTTGTCCGTTAACGGTGGTTTCATGGCTTTGCTTTTCATGTGATTCGATCGCCAAGACTTGTTGAATTCCACTAAGCCCTTGGTCCCACCTGGGTTTTGTTCGAGCTCACGAATGAGGTCGAGGGCGAACTCGGTGCTGTTCTCAGTTTCGGGGATCGGGTGTCCGAACTCCGAGAAGAAGCGCGGCAGATTCGCCGGCGAGCCACTGTATACGGTTTGCCCGTGCGAAAGGAAAATCAACCTGTCTAATAATCCGACGCTTCTGTAACTTGGTTGGTGTATGGACATGATGACGATGCTTCCGCTTTGAGCTATTCGTTGTAGCACCTTGACGACCATGTACGCGCTGGTGGAGTCAAGGCCTGAAGTGGGTTTGTGAATGATATCAATTCCGATGGAAACACGACATCGCTCACCTCAGGAGACGCCACGGTGGCCTTCGTCACCGATGACAGTATTGGCGGCGTTACGGAGACCCAACTGGTCGATGAGAGCTTGGACTCTGGCCTTCTTTCTGGACTTAGAGAGGCAGCGAGGGAGCCTGAACTCGGCAGAAAACATGATGGTCTCTTCCACGGTGAGGATGAGAAAGAGAAGATCGTCGCATGACATAAGCTGAAATCACTTTCAGAAGACTGGAATCTAAAGCTTCACCGTTTAACGTGATCGTTCCTTTCAAGCTCTCTCTGGAGATTCTGTTGGCGAGGGCGTCGATGAGTGTCGATTTGCCGGACACACTGGCACCTAGAACGGCCATGATCTCTCCATCACGGGCCTCGCCGGAAATATCATTGAGCAGAACTTTAGTAGTGTTAGTCTTCGGCTCAGATTCCGCCACGCCATTAACTTCCGACGGGGAATTCAAATCCACGTGTTCCGGAGAGAAGCAAGAGAAGAGGCTCATTTTGCGACGGACTATGACGCTGTAAGTCAAGTTGGTGAAGGAAAGGACCAAGGAGGAGGAGCGAGGTCGAGGACTTGGGGTAGTTGGGAGACGGCGTCGTTTTGAGAATCTCCGACGCGTTAATATGACTGACATTAGAGCCATATCAGAGAAGGCCCATGAATTTCTTTCATCATGTGAAATTTCCCCCCTTCTGAATAAAATTACAACAACAAAAATGAGATTTACGGTGATGTTCATATGATTTTTCATTAATTCTGGTCCTCATAAGCAGTATGATTTAGTAGTGGTGAGTATTTTGGGGCAGCTTGGTAAAGGTTTCACATGCTCACATTTCTTGTATGTGTCACCAAAATCGCTAATTGGACAGAGCATGTTTGGTTCTAAAGGCTTGGAGTAATGAAATGAAAGTCAAACCAAAAAGAAAACTGCAGATAGAGGAGATGATCAAACAAGAATTAAAAAAATCATGGACGAGGGATCTTTCGTACGTTGGTTACATCAAATTTCAATGTTAGAGTCAAGTGTTAGAACATAAACTGCTTTGGGTCAATTGGGAAAAAAGTGAAGAAAATGGTTTAATGGTTTGTTAAATGGACATGTGGGACTATTATTGCATGCAAAAAGAGGTGACCAGCACACCTAAATCTCAATATATTATTCGGCACTCTTCGTTCGTACACGAAACCAAACAAACACGACACACTCTCTGATTGGATGCCAAGTTTCTGATTAACTATTAGCCATCAGTTTTAGGTGCGTGTGTTATATCTACCATCAAGAAGAGAAAAAACAACGTAACATGAGAAACTGCCTTAATTCTACTTTTTGTTTCACAACTAGGTTTCTTAAGCCAACGTTAATTAGGCTAAGAGCCTATTTGGATAGTCCTAAAATTATAGTTTTAAAAAAGTTTCTGGCCTAAATCTCGGTTTGGAGAAATTTTAAAACAAACAGGCATATTTGTCAAAACATCGGTTTGGACCCAACCATAGTTTAAAACCATGGTTTCAGATAAACTAGTTAGATTAACTTTTGGAATAGTAAACTATATTTTCAACTACTCAATTACTATTTTACCCTTACTTTTTCTTACACCCTCTCTCCTCTCTCTTTTTTACCCTCTCTCCTTTCTCATATCTCATATATACCCTTTTTAGTAATTTTACAATTACAAAACCCCTTTTTATAACAACTATACAAACACTCATTTATCTAAAATCACTTTTTTTCCATAAACTATTTTTTAAAAGCCCTTTTTCATAAGTTGTCTATAAACCCATTTTTTTTATAAACCCGTTTTTAAAATCTTATCCAAACCCACACTAAACTAAAAACCAATCCAACAAAAGAAACTTCAAAAAAAACACTGGACACTCTGGTTTCTTGCTTTGGTATTATTGTCGCAGTTAGTAACTTAGGAGTATTGGGCGTGGAGGGAGCAGTAGACAAATTCTTACAAGTTGAACATAACCCAGCAAACATATGATCTGCCCAGAAAGAACAGCATACTTAGTTCGGAGATCATATATTGTCAAGATTTTCAAAAAAAACAGGGACACAAAGTATAGCAGATACGGGAACAAAATCCATGCATTGATCAGCGAGTCATCTCTGTCTCTGTAACAAGAGTCACCCACTGATATTGGAACAGATCATGTACGTAGCCGTAAAAATTGTTTTGAATCAACAAGGAAGTAAATTGGCTTACACTTGTATAACTGGAGAAGATTCTTGACCAAGGCCAAACAAGAATCCTTCCGATGCCTCGAATGTTAGCCAACAAAATGTTTCAATGCATTGCATTGCAGCGAATCAGAAGACAAGCCTCGCCCAATCATGGGCATAACCAGCTTTTGTAATGAAATCCCTGCAGGCACTGTAAATTGCAATAATTCTATCTTTCTTCTGTACTTTCTCATTACGAAGATATTGAAATGTAAACAAATCTTCGCCATTAGCTGATCAGATATTGAAAAAAGCCTCCATGATAGTAGAGGTACTGAAACATTGATCAAAACAAACACAATTATGATACCACGACTCGGTTATAGCATCACAATATCGAGTCACCGGAATTAACAGTGACTATATGGGTCTGGCCATTCCTTAATATATATATATATATATATTGCTTACTGCAACTGTGTCCCATGACAGCCCCTTCTCACTGGGGAAGTCAACGGGCACAGACTAATCCTGATTTGAGATATAGTAAAAACTATTAAGCTTCACACCCTTGATCTTAAGGTGTTAAACAATAAATGTGAGTACCTCTTTTAATGAGATTCAAATATTAATTCATTACATTGTAGAGGATTAATCACCTCTGCAAGATTTAAATCTGTTGTTTTGGCCATTCCTTAATTTAACCATACGCTTATCATGAAATTACCGTAGGATCATAACGAGAGAATCCGGCCATGAGGATATCATATAATATGCATATAAGTTATTTCTAAAGAATGATAGGTTTGCCATGAACACCGTGTTTTACAGCGGAAAATGTATAAGGGAGTTTAGCCAAAATACTTGAATTCCTAAAAATAATGGCGATCTTGTATATTACAAGAATTTCAAAATAAAAGATGACAAAAGAGTGAAAGACTATAGGCCAAGAATAGCAGATGACAAAAGACAAAACTTATCCACAGGAGGGAAGAAAAATCAAAAGAAAGGAAAAGATATAGAAGAACTGTGCCTACACTTTAAACTCAGTTTCTTGCCCTCAACTAATTGCTTTTCAATTGCCAAGAACACTGTAGTTCAATGGCATTCATAGATAAAGTCATGAATTCTATATCTTTGGATGATAAAGGTGGGTGTATATATGTTCGTGTTGGGTGTGTGGGTCCCTCCCTTATAAGGGAGGGTTTTAAATTGTCTTAATAAAATAAATTGGTTTTCAATTATTTAAAGCACAACATGCATCTTTTTTATAAGCCCTTCGATCCCTATAGTAATAAGATTTTAAAAAGGGATTTATAAAAAAAAATTTGAATAGCTTCTAAAAAGGAGTTTGGATAGTTCATAAATTTTTTTATTATTTTAAAGTTAATCTTAGTAGTTTATTTAAAACTTTAATTTTAAACTATAGTTTGATCTAAAAATTTTTTTAGACAAATATTGTTATTTATTTTAAAAAAAATAAATCAAAATTTAGGCTAATTTTTTTTTAACACTATGATGTGGTGCATTTTAAAACCGGCACTTGATAAAAGCCCTCTACATTAAACAATATTTGAATATTTCCAGATTGCAACGGCGAATAAGATCACTGCAGGATGGGGGCATGGAGGATAAAATGACAACATCTTTTCAAGTGGGAACTATTAAATAACATTAATTATTTAATACTCCTTTTTGTCTGAAAGAAATTTCTAAGCAGCTAATATATTCGTTATCTCTGTATATTTTGACCAGGGTATGATAAATGTATGATTTTTAATTAAGTCACGTGTATTTGTAAATTGTTATTGTATCTTAAGCGAACATTTTAATAACAGAAAATTTATTAAATGAAATTCTTATTATCATAATCATTTAAGCTGGGTATGATAAATATTATGTTCTTTAATATAAAAGTTAGTTATTTTTTAAAAAAAAATAAATAAATTAATTAATTAAGATCGAATATAACTCTTTAAAATAAATTTAAATTATATATTTTTTAATTTATTAAAATTAATTATATAATTAATTGATTTATCCACAACAACGGTTTTTTTTTTTTCCCTTGAGCCGCCATTTTGAGGCCTCGTCTCTTTAGGCCAGCTACCTCCCGCCTAACAACACATACACGAGGGCTTAAATTAACAGAATCTCACGTGATGAAGACTCGCTATAAAAACCACTGAATTTCATTCGCATTCCTCATCAACAACATTCTCTTGAAGATGAATCAGAATCAGAATCAGAATCAGAATCAGAATCGCCCAGAGAGAGAAAAAACAGAGAAGAAGATGCACTCTGTTTGGAGATCAAACTGGATGAACGAAGTGGGTAAAGACGTGCCCACGATAAGAGCGACGTACGTGAGTCTGTACAGGTGGCCAGAATCAGATGCAGAGTTTATAAGGAGGATGAGCTCCAACAAGAGATATGGGAACCCTGCTGGGGTGGATAGTATCTCCTGCAGACAGATGTTCCTGAGGAGCTACAAGTTTTCCAGGAAACAGACTATTGCAGAGAAGACGCACTCGTGTTTTCAGAGAGTGAAGCGAAGTTTGTGTTACGTGACGAGGAAGAACAGCAGAAAAAAGATTCAGCTCAGGAGGAGGAAGTGCTTGGTTTGGAGGAAACTCAAGGCAATCTCTTTCTTTAGGCACTTACGGAGGCTCTTCTCATGCTCTGCTCTGCTTCAGTGGTGACTACCACTTGATATGTTTAAAAAAGAAAAAGGCAAAAAACAAGAAGAAGAAGAAGGCTTTTCGTTATCGTTTTGAAACTGAAAATTTAATTCATTCATTCATTTGTTTTGTTGGGTGTGATAGTGTGATTTACGTTTGTTGTAACCTTTAAGAATGGAAGAAGCCGTGGAGTCCTCGCCTAGCCTAGGCGCCTATTGTATCCAACGACGTCGTATAACAATATTTTTTTTGTACAAATTTTTTTTTAAAAAGAAGTTAGACTCACACTCATCTAAAAGTAAAATGAAGTATCCCTTCCTCGCGGTATATCACAAATTGTTATCTCGTCGGAATTTCTTTTTTATTTTTGTTGCTGGGCTTTCATATGTAGCTTTGAGCAAACGAGTGTGGCCCATAATGATTAACAACTCTATTTTTGGGCCAGTTTTAGGCGTTTTATAAATTCACGGCCCTTGGTTTGTGTGGGAAGTACTATGAGGTAGGGGTGTATATAGGCAGGGCTGGACAGGATAACTCTCTTACCCGGTGCCCTATTCAAAAAAAATATGGGCTATATTTTATAGCCCGATGCCCGGCCCTACCAGGTAAAATTCCTAACCATTTCGGGCTGGGCATGGATAGGCTGGGCAGCCCGCCCAAATCATGATACCCTGCTCATATCGTGGGGAAAAAATCTATAATTATGAACTTCTAAAATAATACCATATTCATATGTCTTCAAGAGTTAAATAATATCTATAATCCACTAAGAATAAAACAACAAAAAGATAGTAATTAAAGTTTTAAAATTCATTGCATATAAAAAAAAAGCCTTGAAGTTTAAGTAGTTTGCAATTATAACTTTGCATAAATCTATCTAAAATTGATAAAGATGAAGCATCTGGAAAAAAATTATGACAATTAGCAAAGTTTAAAGAAAATAAAGAAAGAAATCAATTTAGTTATAAATTTTAAAGGATGCAATTATCTACTTGACTACTTATATTTGTAAAATTATCTTTTAGTCACCAGTATCTATCATTTTCGTTCTATGTGAAATAATATAATCTACAAATTTTGATATATAAAAAAGTAACCAATTGGGCAGGGCCAAATGGGCAAGGCAGCAACCCCTGCCCGATGCCCGGCCCTGCCTGAATATTAGCCCTGCTCGAAATTACCTATTTTACACTGGGCCATTTTTCATTGGGCTGGGCAGGGTATTTTTTATGCAGGCTCTGACGAGCTCACCGGGCCATGGGCATCCTGCACACCCCTACTATAAGGAAAATATGTTAAAAGAGTTAACAAGAGTTAGTAAAGATGATAATAAATAAATTCGTATTTTATAAGAACGTAACAGTTTAATTCTTACTATTATTGTAAGAGCTCATTTAGTAGGTAATCTCGTAAGTCTCTTATAAGCGCTCTTTAAATTTTGAGGTTGTGCTCTGACTTTGGTGGAAGACCGGTTCTAAATCCACCTAATTTTGTTTATAAAAAAAAACTGTTAAAAGATAATATAGTTACAAAAATTCTAAATTAAAAATATCAAGTTAAATGTTTTTAAACACTATAGATTTAGGAGCAGCACCCGAATTAGTCCAATTTTTTTTTTTGGGGTTTTTGGGCCATCGCCAAGCCATTTTCATTGGAAGTTGGGTCAACTTATTCACCATGGGTTTTTTGGAATTCATTATTTAGAAGTTTTTGGGCAACTATATTTTATATTTGACACTCAAGGCTTCTTAAAATACATGAAGATAATATCAAAAGAATAAAAAACAAAACTGCATGGAATCTAATACAACTGTAGGGAGACAAGTCAAAACAATTGTAGAAAGCACAGAAAAAATACTATTCATAATTTGTAAATAGTGCTATCTAAAAGACTTTTTAGGCCTTGCCTCTTGGCGGGAATTTGACACTATTCATAATCCATAATATTGTAATCAAAGTTGTGCTATATATATATATACATATATATATCTTGTTGCGTCAGATAACTAATTTAATTGCCCTGGTTTTTCTTAAATGTTTGATTGATTGTAATGGAAAGAGTTTTTATACAGACTTTCTAAGTTGTTGCATGTGCCATTAATTATGTGATAAATTAAACACTGTCATGTCTTGCAGCTATATACATATATATATGTATATATGTACTTAAAGGGTTAGCTAGATAAAGTAAAAAGAATATCCATGGTCCACTTTAGTCTTTTTTTACTCTCCATCCTTAACAAGAGTTAATAAATATTTTTAAATAAATTAAAAAAATTAAATAAATTAATTATGAACAAGTTTAATCTCTTAAAATAAATTTATATTATATGCTCTTTAGTATATTTAAATCAGTTAACTAGTTTTCATACTAATTATAATTAATTAATTTTTTTAATTTATCTAAAAAATTAATTAATTATTATATTAATGACAACACGATGGGTATTAATTTCAATCATTATCAGGGTTGGTTTCAAAGTTGTAATGTTCTGCAGGATATTTTCAAACCAGACCCTGAAGAACATCGTCCATTAATTATTTGGTAACCTGCTGGTTGTACTTGGGTATTTTTCATTGGAGGATTGGAAGGCATGAATAATAGAAGCCCAAGTGTATTATTTTTCACCATCAATAAGGGCTAAAATGATATTCCAACCAAACCCTTGAGTCTTCACCACGTCATGTTTTAGAATGAACAAGTGTAACATTGATTGCGGCCGACTCACACTTTCGCATGTTTCCTTTCTGTTTGTGTTTGTTTTTTCCCCAGAATGTTGTTTGGACGTCTATGTTGTTGTGTTCTCCAACGTAATCAATCACCTGGCACCACATAATTTTTGCGATGCAAGTTTTCTATTGCTGTGCTGAAACTAGAATTATTCTCAGACTAACCGGACATATCGACAAAGATTAGATTTGGATGTTCGTATGTGGATGGATATCAAAAGTTCTGGGGGTGAAAAATCTTGTATACAATCGGTGTATAATATAATTCATCGTTCATATTCAGTTGATTGCCAAATATATGTATGTTTTGGTGTCAAAACCACACGTGTTTACTTTGGAAGTGAAACATGCCAAATGATGAAAAGGGCAACAGAATATCGAAAATATCGACGGGTTGGTCCGAGTAATAAGCGGCTCGGTATCGTTTAAGAGAGGTCTCGAGTTCGAGCCTTGGCGAATGTAAAAAATTCTCGTTGGGAGACTCACCCACCATAGCTAGGTGCGCGACGCAGGTCGGATCTAGATGTAGTTAAGGCAAAATTCTAATAAACTAGGTGGGAAAAAAAAAACAGAATATCGAAAATGACTGATGCAATTAAGTATTTGAAATTCAGTACGTAGCATATGAATTTTTTTTCTAAAAAAATTTCATTCATACCCGTTAAACTGACAAATCAAAAAATATTTTAGTAAATTTAAAAAATAACAGATAATTTATCAATAGTAATTTTTAATCCTCTTTAAAAGTTAATTTTTTAAAATTCGTTTAATATTTTTGGCCAAAACAAATTTCTTTTAATATAATTAGTTTTTGAAATAAAATAATACCTACCTTTTATCTATAATATAAGAGTTAATTGTATAATTGAATTTAGCTCTTATAAGACTTTAATCTATTTTATATCTAATATTTATTATTTTTTAAACTAATTTACCTAACTTATATACTCATATATAATTTATTTTTTTGGTAGACAATATATGATTTAATATTATACATGAATACTTTTAAAAGATTATATCATATTTATAATTTATTTGATTTCATTAATTTATTTAAATTAATTAATTAAATTTTATATTAAATACCGAACCGAATATATATGTATACTAAGATTCTTGTAGCTTGACTAAAATAAAAAGGTTGTATTAGTTTAATAAGTGATTTTAAATCCGAGCCCTATGTTTAGTTATGTTAAATACTCGTTGAGAGATTTTGTGATCCTTATAGTTTCATGGGACCTAATTTGGATTAGTCAAAGTTGAACGTGATTTTAGGTATTAGGTGGTAACAATGCAAAGACTAGAGAAAGAAGAATAGTCAGATCCAAAAATCAATGGTTTAGATTTAACATTTTATTTTTAGACATGGTAGTGGAGATTGGATTATGAGAGTCAGAGAGAGAGAGAGGAATACCAAGAGGTTATGATATTTTTTTTTTGTCTACCCGGTTTACCGGAGTTTTACTCCGACTACATCTGGATCCGACCCCGCGTCGCTCACCTGGCTATGGTGGGTGAGTCTCCTAACGGGGATTTTTTGCGTACGCTAAGGCTCAAACTCGAGACTTCGCTTAAGCGATATTGAACTATTTACTACTCAGACTAACTTCCGTTGGTAAGAGGTTATGATATGATTGATCATTTTAGTAACAATATGAGAGCCAGTGTATATTACCATTTTTAGAGTGAGGTGGGAAGTCCAACATATGTAATTTACAAGGGTAGGGCCTATAGGGTACCGTCTCCCATTCCTGAATTGTCACTCGTTATTATGAAAGGGGCTTTGGGCTTTCTGAGTCTCAAGAACCAGCCAATCAAGAATCTTCATTAAAAATTCTGACTATTAAAAAAATATTTTCTATGATACTAATTCATGATGATCATACAAACAAATATTATAGAAAAGGCGATAATATTTTTATAAATAAATTTATTTATAAAATATTGTTCATGACAATTTTGTGAAAATTATCGTAAAAAATACTTTTAAATGCGGTATTAAAAATCGCTGTTTAAAAGTAGTTTACCGAAGTTTTAAAAAATTTGGTTAGATTAAAAGTTATCATGGCATTTGAAAAAAATGTCGTGGTAACTACATGACCATTTTTCATAAAATTACAATTAATAGTGTTTTAGGGGAATTTTTAACGTTGATTTTTTAGAGCCCATACACATGGTACTAATTCTACATAGATTTTTTTCTCAAGTAAGTTATTTTCAACTAATTAAGTTTTATTTTTATAAATTTATTAGGTATAAAGTGTAATATTTTCTAATGTGTTCTATATTTTTTTTTATTTTGTTAATATCGCCGTCAACTTGACGGTGTTGAATATGTGATTCGTTACATTCATAAAATCATTAAGATATAGCTCACAGAAAACTTACATGAAGTATGGAGATGATACGATAAATATTTAGTGATTCTTCAATTTATTTACATCTTTAATACTTACATATTACTTCTAATTTGCAGTCATTGATAACAACTTGAACTATGAAAATGATCTAAGTGACTCAGTGAGGGATAATTTTGTAAGAACAATACTTCTACACATGCCTTAAATATGAAGTAGTTGTCAGTTTTTTTGAAATATTTTATCAATAGTTTTTTTAACTTATTCAGAATTGATCATTCAACATTTTTCTTCTTGTATATATGATGTATAAATACCTATTTAGTTCATTAAAAATTTACCAATTAAATTATTTTATTACCATTTAGATTTTTGCATTGCTGATTTCATGCTTTACTGCCTAGACATTGGTCAATCTTAATTATGCTAAATATATGATAGTATAAAATAAAAAATTAACAATAAAAAAAATATACCTTTCCACGGCAGTTAAATGGAGAACCGCCATGGAAAGATTATAAAGTAAAAGAAAACACGAGCAAACTTTCCACGGCAGTTAAAAAGAGAACCGTCATGGAAAGTTAATTATTAATAGCAATTTATATAGTAATCGCCGTTAAAATGTTGATATAATAGTGGTGTAATTCACGTCACTTATAAAATCATCGTGAAATATTATTTTTAATCGCGGTTAAAAAAATTTGTTAGTAGTAAAGTTGGAGTTTGTTTGCATGTTCATTATCTGCTTATGATCAACATCTTCTACTAAACACTGCTATAGTGCATGCCAATTCATGCGACCAGCTTAATCATATAAAAGCAAGACAAGTGTGTGTATGCGCGCACGCTGATGATTCAATTCATGGAGACACCTCAAAAAATAGGGTTATTCCATATTAGGACCATCTGGCATTATGAACCTGCTATCTCTTTCTTAGCACTAGTTGGGAGGTTTGAGAGTGTTATTTACATTGAAACCTGGGAATAAAACAACAAAATTGATGTCAACATCGTTGCTATGTAAACCTACGATCGTCCTTGAGAGTTTCTAAATTCAAATGGAAGAAGACAATAGTGATGTCCAACACATGGAGAAAGCTAAGTTGAACAGTGTCAATAATGTTACCTAATGATTAAGGACAATATACTTCAGGTATTGAATCTTGCTTGCTCATGCATCCTTCTTTATTTATCATACTTGCCTTCTGTTTAATGTTCCTTGGCTCTTTTCACTTCCAACACACCTACGTCCCTCCACAACTAGCTACCCACTAGCCTTTTCTTCCCACTTATCCTTAGCTTCACTAGGACTCTTAGCTTCAAGCCTTGTATATGAATATTTATGTTAAATACTCTTGGGAAGGGGATATGTTTCTTAACCAATTTAGGAAAAATTGATGAAAAATACCTATTACAAAATTTATTATCTAAAAGTACTTAAAGATCCAGATTATTGGATGGGTAACTTGTCTTTTGCTGTATACAATATATCTTCTCTTATGTTTAAATATATTCTATTTTGTATATAGTTAAAAGTAAGTTGTATATAATTAAGGAAGAGTTGTGTCAGTCGGAGATAAATTACACAAATCTTTAAACATATTTAAATTTTGAAGTACCTATAGGCGATAAGTTTTGCAATTGAGAATTTTTTAATACTATTTACCGGATCCTATTATCAGGTATCTAGTTTCGGAGTTCGTGGCTACCCCTCTCAGCATAAGTATCTTTTATAGAAATTAAACTCGAGACCTAGAAAGATCTAGAGTATCATATATAATTTTTGTAAATTTAACAATAGTGGGTATGGACACATATTGTTGACAGCTTGCTGTTAATACTAAAATGTAATATATCTACATGTTAGTGTGACCATGATTTATAAGAAGGAGTAAAGTTAAGATAGAGATTGAATTTTTAAGTTTATTTTTTTATAATAAAAATTAATAGCAATTGCTATATATATAACGAGCCACGACTACATCACCATGACACTAAAGAGTGGTCTTCCTTTTCCTTTGAGGAAGCTCAATTTCTCGTACGCATCTCCACACAGATAGAGAAGTAATCAGGAAGAGAAGAGGCGCATGAAATGGCCACAAAACAAGCTTCGTTCATACATGTGGATGAACACTTCATTAACTTGGAACTAAGTTCTTCTGATTTAGCTTCTCCTCCAAACAGCTCTCCCCAACAAAACAGAGAGTTTGAGTTCCCTACTACTTCAGTTTCACCTGAGAAACAATCTTCACCATCTTCCCTTGCTGATGATCTCTTCCATGAGGGAAAACTCCTTCCTCTTCACCTTCTCAACAATTCCAAGTCTGCCAGAACTCACTCAACCTTGTCAGATTATCTCTTTCCCTGGCCTTCATGTCCTAGCATTTCACCTTCAGAATCATCCTCGGCTACGAGTGAAGTAAACCCATATAAGTTTCCCAGGGAACTCAATGGGTTTACTGGGGATCCTCCGAAGAAATACTGGTCCAAGAAGCTGAAGCAGATGATTAAGCAGTCAAAGCAAGTTCAAAGGCTCGAGGCTTCAAGAGCTTATGTGCAATCTCTGTTTAGAAAATATGATTGTTCAGACAAGTCCTGTGTATCAGCGTCAAACAACAGTGCAGTATCAGAAAAGAAGCAGAAAATCCCGTCTGAAGTCGTCGATGATACGAGGCACCAGTCGTTTATGAAGAGCGTAAGCAGAGAGCTGATCAAAGATTATGGTGTGGGCGCACATAGTAGATCTTTTTCAGGGGGGATACGACATTCTGGGATGAAGTCTTGGTCAGTGATGTCATCGTCCTCGGTTGGGTCATTATCTTCATCTTTTTCACTCAGCTCAAGCCCAAGGAGTAGCAGTGCAAACTCAGAGAGAGAAAGTTGGATTGAAGGAGCCATAGCCCATTGTAAACAGTATCAGCAGAAACAGTGTGCTTCAACGAAGCTTCCAGATGATGTCAGGATTTGTTTAGATTCTGCTTCAACATTTGCAATTTAGTGCAAATTGATGTTTCAACTACAGAGCGTTGCCCCGCCAACAGGAAAAAATAGGTCCTATAGCAGTTTGTTTTCATGATGTTAGTGAGGTGTGGAAAATTATCTGTGGTTAGCTAATATTGTAAGGATGTATAGACTATCAAACAAAAAAGTTATAGAAGATCAATACTGTGGGTTATGACTCAACATCATCCATCTATTTCATATGTAAAAAAGATTATGTATTTATACACGTAGGATTGTCTACAAGTCTCCACATGAGGGTATTTTTTTTTAAATATTATAAAATTAGTTAATAGGATTAATTAATTGCCATCAAATCATGAAAAATCTATTTTCTTAGTATATTTATGATTAGGGAAAACTATTTTAGATGTACCTATTATTTCTCTTAATTTTTAATTTAGTATCTATATTTTTTTCTTATTAAATATTTTAATTTTACTCTATCAACTCCATTAGCTTCTATACAAGAGTTAATAGTGCTAATATAGTAAAGTTATAAGGACTAATAGTACTAACAGAGTATAATTAAATATTTAATGAGAAAAAACATAATAGATGTACCAAATTAAAAATTGAGAGAAAGTATAACTATCTTTAAAATAATTTCCTTTATAATTAGTATTGATTATCATTATAGTTAAAAATTTAAAATATTATAAAATTAGTTAATAGGATTATTGACTAATCATTATGGACTCAAAATTTTGTAAAAATCAAAATAGAATTACTTATTAAAATTATTGATTATAACTATAAATAAAAAAAATTAAAAGTATTAATTCAAATTTATTTTTAATTTAATTGAGTATTACAGATTAAAAGTTGATGATTGATTGATGGAGGGAATTATCAATCCGTCTCCCTCGGTTCTCTGTCTACCTCCCCAGGTTAATACACTTCTCTGCTTACGTTCTGGGGTATGTCAATGGACATTCAAAAGAACAATTGTGCTGAAATTAAACATATTCTGCAAGATTTTCAACCGATTTGCAGTAACATTTTATGTGATTATCCTTCTTGTGAATTGAATTACCATAAACTCTACTAAATTGTTAAAGCTCTTTGTTAATATTGATAGTTTTCATGAACTATTTTCGGATACGGATGTGCTGACTAATCCCACAAGTGAATTATTACCGAACCAACATGTAATGCTTTTCGCTTTTTTTCGCTTTCGTAGCTAAGCTCCTACCTCCAACTATACGACAACAACAAAAGATAAATAGGCTTCGGTTGCTTTATCCACCTTGTCCAGTCCCACTAGCTAAGCTTTTAGCTTTTAGTTTTCTTCATGTAATGCGACCCCCTAAGAATATAGCTAAACACAAGAAGCAAGAAAAATACATATTTTCCTCCATACTCTTACATGTAGCTACAATCCAGGTTTGCCACATGTCATTATGTCATTTGTTGAATCCTCTTTTTGGCCAATCTCTATTGAATCATTTTAATGGCAGAGATTATCCCACACTTTTGCTTCCTAGCTTGCATGTATTACTGATTTAACAGAGCAAAACATAAAAAAATAACCATCCAATCAGCGTTTATCTATATGAATTATGAGATAGTGTTGATAAGACTTTGAAAGGCAAGAAGGAATGCTGCACATATGAAAATTGTAGCATGAGATTTATATTGCATACACAGTCTTGTATTCACTCTCCGAATTTGACATCATAGACATAGACAAAGACTGTCTACTGCTCATTGTTGACCTCCTAAGACTTCGCAATCTGGAGGCCTCAAGTCGGTGAGCAATCACCCAATAACAGAGAGTTCCTAGTGTAGCTGCCATGATCACTGTCCCTAAAACCGTTGCTGCAATGGCCAACCATTTATGCTTCCCCACAACTATGTATGACATTGCAATGAATGCCACAGATATTAGCACACAAGCCAACCACATTAACTTGTTTATAACCGCCGTCATTTGTCTCTTTGCTTCCCTCTGAATAACCACAACTGATGTTTGCACAACCACAACAGCCAAGGATATGAAGAGGGCAGTAGAATCAAAGATGATGAATATCAAAAATCCCATTTTTGGAGCAATATACGCTTCCCCAATAGACATTCCAGGTGGGAGTGCATCTCCGTTTTGGAGATCAGGATACTGGCCTGGAATGTTGAATATGGCAGCAAAAGCAACTGTTGCAATGAGAACAGCAACGACAGTGTTGGAATTGATTGCATTATTAAGCCCTTCAGCCTGCATTTTGTTGAGTCGTTTCACTATGCCTTGCATGCGCTTTCGTGTTCTGATTGTGTGCTCTAGCTGGTTATGAACCCCGCTTTTTATGTCACTCACAGTGCGTTTGAGTTCAAGGGCAGGGTTTGTTGAATGTGACTTGATGGACTTGGCACTCTGAGCTCCATGATCTTGCAGAATGCTGACAACGTCCTTGTGTCCAGTTTTCTCCGCAATGTCCAGAGCAGTTTCTCCAGATTTGTTAATGACATCTGTGTCTGTTCCTCTGTTCTCTAGTAGCTTCTCGATAATCTATAAGATAAACATAAGAACATTCAGATGAATCTTGATGACAAATTAGTCAAATGCTCAGCTAATCAGATCAACAGTGAGTTAAAATTTAAGACAGACTGTACTTAATTTTTTGAGGATAACGGGAACCCAATTTATTATACAGTATAAACACATTGATCATCAAGTTGCCACGTGTTAATAATAGAGTTTTATGTCAGAGAAGCGACTCAAAATTCTGACAACATGCAGTGCACTGCCACAAATGCTGAATAAATTGATTGTATGTGAATCAAGACACACTCATCTGCAGAAGGAAATGGGTTTTTTTGAACAATTCTTCACAAAAGATAATTCTTTTAAAGTTCCAAATATATACAAACTTTCTTGCGCGACATTTATATTTTATAATTTCTCAGAAAGCAGGAGTTGTTATTTCCATATATTAAAAAAGAAAACTTTCTTTCACCTGTAGACGACGCTTCCGAGTAGCAATATGCAATGCTGTGTTTCCCTTGGTATCAACTGTGTTAGTCAAAGATGGAAACGATTTCACAAGCTCTTCCACCAACTCAAGATTTTGTCCTTTAACTGCCATGTGGAGCGCTGTCTGACCCTTCTTATCAATTCTCATAGCAATTTCAGGTTCTCTGTTCAGAAGGGCCCTGACGACCTCAACATGGCCATTTCTTGCAGCAGAATGTAACGCAGTTTTCCCATTGCTTTTTGAAATAGTGATCAGATTGCTACCTTTGTCCAAGAGAAAATTTACTATCTCGATATGTCCTTGCGCAGCAGCAGTGTGCAATGCTGTAGTGTTTGACAGATCAACAGTCATTGAAAGTTCTGGAATCGCCTCCTTGAGTACCATCAATATCTCTGCAAACCAGTAGAAGAAAGAAGAATCAGACAAACTCTGTTGGTTAAACTGATAATAATGAAAATTATCAACCAGGTAAAAAGTCAATGGAAAAAAATAGAAAGTCTGAATTTATGTCGATTGCTCTGCATCATTAATTCGACAAGCAAGTTTCTGGGCAAAACGAGAAAGAATCTGGATTCTCTAAAGTAAGTACCGATACTTTAAGTTATGTAAATTTAGTCTTGTGTGCATAAAGAAATATGAACATAAAGTAACAATATTTTGCATACAACTTCACCAACACACTCAGCTTAGAGGATCCAAAACCCACGAGCAAAGAGCTCTTACATACGGGTTTTCTGTTATGGGACTACTAAACACTAATCATATGGTTGAACAATGCTGTGCGAAACAGGAAGAGATTTGAAGATATGATCCAACAAATTTTAGAGAATCAAAAGACTTACCAAGGAACCCATTTTTAGCAGCACTATGGAATGCATCGAAACCATTTCTAGCTTTGACGCTGGCCATACTGATGTCATGGTACCGGATCAATTCCTTCACTAAATCAACATGACCATTTTCAGCAGCAACGTATAGGGCAGTTTCACCAGAGTGGTTTTGCTTAGAAAGCAACTCCTTCAATTCTGCATCTCCATTCTCAGAAATAATTTGCAGCGCCAACTCTACATTTCCTGCCCGTATAGCTGACTGCAGGGGATTATCGTCCCGTATACCTGTCAATTGTTTCATCATCATCCTTAAAAAGATATGCTTTACTGCCTTGGTGGAGCTCCAACTTCTTAAGTTTACATTCCTTTAGGAGACCTGCGTTAGAAAGAGTCAAAAATTCGCAGTCTTCCAACGCATCTGTTCCGGGATTAATATGGATAAGGCGATTCAAATATAAGTACTTGAGAGTCAGGGGTCAGCTGATTCCTCTGCTCTCCGAGAATCCAACCAGACTCCGCTAGTTTCCACTGCAAACAACGATTTGGCATAGAAACAAATAACCCCAATAGTAAGCACTCGGAAGACCAAAAGGTTCCCAATTTATGTCCAGCACTAATCGAGGATGGTTTAAGAAATGTTCAGAACTATTTGTGGGGGGTGGGGGGGGGGGAGTGATATTCTTTCGGTTTTTGTAGTCCAATTTTAATCTTATACCCATGAGAAAGCTACTTCGGAAATTAAGAGGTTGCGTACAGTAAGTGAAAATGTAAAAGAAGAAGAAGAATCGAACAAAATTTTCCAAAGCGTTCATAAATAACATACCTGAAGTTCCTGATTCTGAGATACAGGGGTCGCCTTGTCTCCTGATCTAGCAACGATTTGAAATCTGAGAACTAACATGCAGAAGATGATTCTGGACCACAGAAATTGCAGGATGAACAGCGGAATGAAATTCGCCGAATGGAAGTGAAAAAGGGTAGAGCAGCAACTGAATCACACTGGGCCCAGCCGCGCTCAGCAGAAAAGGAATAAATTGATATCGCCTTAAGATTCCAGAGTGCGGCAAAACCTCGAGCGGAAGAAGAAGAGGAAGGAGAAGGGTACCCGAATTCCAATGTTGAGGACCCAACTCCAAGAACAAATCGCACGAGTTTGGTTTGGATTCTATCGAAGCTGATACTGACGCCGGAAGTCACTGATTGACTCTCAATTTCCACTGACTACTAACTTGGACGTTTGTTTTATTATTATCATTACAGTATTATTAAACATATTATGAGAATATTATTTGATTATTTTTCAATAAAATAAATATTATTGTGTTAGGAGACTATACTTAAAAAAATATTGATATAATATGTCAATGGGTGTGTTTGGAACACACCCAAACCAAAGTTTTATAAGCTCTTTTAGGCAAAATTTTAGTTTGGAGAAATTTTAAAACAAACAGGTATTTGTCCATAAGTGCTTTTGAGCAAAACCATGGTTTTGAATAAGCTATTTAAAATAGCTTTTTCAACAGTAAAAGAGCTTATGGACTATCCAATTACTAAATTACACCTACTTTTTTTTACACCCTCTCTCCTCTCTCATACCTACCCCTCTCCTCTCTCCTCTCTCTTCTTTTATCTCTAATTTTTCTTACACCCTCTTTCCTCTCTCTTATCTTCTCTCTACCTCTCTCCTCTCTCTTACTTTAAATCAAATCATACCCTTTTTTGTAAGTTATCACCATCAAAAGTCATTCTAAAAATAACTATCAAAACACCTATTTATTCAAAATCATTTTTTTTCCATAAACTCTTCTCTAAAAGCCCTTTTTTATAAGTTGTCCATAAATCCTCTTTTTTCATAAGTACTTTTTTAAAATCCTATCTAAACAGGCCCAATATAAGAGACATCACTTCAAAGTTTAGAATAGTTATTTCATTATTAGTTATTAATAATATTATGGCCATCGGATCTTTAGACTTTGTTTGATTTAATTTAAAGGACGCTAAGTTAAGTTAACATAAAAGAGAGTAGGAAAAAATAAGAGAGATTATAAGTATAAAGATAAGAGAGGAGAGATGATATTTATTAGTTGGTTCAGAAAGAGAGGAGAGAGGAATTAATTAAAAATTGACAAATATAGTTTTATCTCTTTATTTAAATTTATTTACTCTTTACTTATAAAATTCATATCAAAGTTATTATTTTTTAATTTATGAATCTAAATTTTTTTATTTTATTTATATATATAATAAAATTAAAAAATAAAATATATGTCAAATGTTGTGACCTATTATTAGATAGTGGGTGAATCTAACCTTTTTTTAATAAAAATTTATACTAAAAAAAGAATATAAAAATTTTAAAAATATTTTTTTATACAGTAGTTAAATGTTATTTTAAAAAAGTAGCCTAGTTGAATAAGTCAAATGCTGGGGTGGTGGCCGCCGCACGTAATAATTAAGGGTCTACTTTTGGGGTTGAAATTTTGGCTCAGTTCGTTAAGGTGTGGCTTTTATTTATTTTTGTCTTCTATAAACTATTATTTTACTCCTCTTAACTTTAATGTAACACATACTTAGTCAATTTATATAAAATAATTAAATAAATTATTTATTAATTATAATAGATATGATATAATTTTTAAAACTATTTTAAGATTATAAGATATAATCAATACCTCATATTTAAAAAAGTCAAAACTCTCTTTATTATAACTAACAATTATTAATTAAAATATTTGGTTTTATAATGAAAAAAGCATCAGCTATTTAATAATTTTAACAGGACAATTTTAAAATGTTATGGTAACTTTTTTGCTAAAAAATGTGGACCATCAAATTTTAATCATTTCTTAATTTATACGATTGTAATTAAAAATAACAGGATCAAAACGTTTCAGAAAAAAGAGAGAGACTTGGATCCCTCAATTGAATCTTTATTAATATTAATAATTAAAGGATATTAATTACCATGTTGTTATCTAATGGTGTTCAAATAAAGAGCTATGTTTATCTTTTAAAAAAATCAATTTGTAATTTCCTCAATAAGATTGACTTAGTTAAGCTTCAATTAATTAAAAGAATATAAATCATTTTAAAACAAATAGTAGTTGTAGCGCTGTACGACTCTTTCGCTGCGTCCACGCCACAAAAACCACAATCTGCCATATGGTTCCTCTGTTCCCACCTGGCTTGCGTGTTCCCCAACAACTCCCTTCTTCATTCATCCCACCAGCGGCTAATTTACTCATTATGCCGTCAATTATAAAATAAATAAATAAATTTAGTACTAGTCTCCTACCAAAATTAAAGTTCAGAGATCATTTACAGAGAATTTATAAAATTTTTTACCAAAAAAACTCTTATAATAGCAATAGGAATCGCAACTCATGTTTTTATAAGATATAAATATATTTTTTATCATATGTGCTAACTCCTATTAGCCCATCAATTACATTTTATTATATTTTTTTTTATTGCCCACTCGATTCACCGGAGCTTTGCCCCAACTACATCCAGATCCGACCCGTGTCGCGCACCTGGTTATGGTAGGTGAGTCTCCCAATGGTAATTTTTTGCGTACGCTAAATCTCGAACTCGAGATCTCGTTTAAACGATACCGAGCCGCTTACCACTCGGATAACCCCCATTGGTCATTTTATTACATTTTAATTTGTCTTCTGGTTTCATCAATCTTAATTAGCAACCGGCTTCTTTGAAATAGGCCCACTAGGAATATGGGTTGGAGATGACGTAAATGGGCCCAAACGTATGCCGAATGATTTGAAGAACATAATAGGTTATATCCACAAAGGGTACAACGACCTCCCAAAACAATAAAACAAGCATAACAAAAGACACTACCCTATCCCCCTAATCACCCGCTCTTAGCAATAACCTTTTGCATGCAATTGCTCAACTCTTTCTTACCAACAATTAAAGAATATGGGCCAACTTCATGACCTATGGTTCCTTCCAAACAATCTCCTTAACAAATTCTTAGCTAAAACAATATTAGGGCTGATAATTTGCGGGCCCAACTTGCTAAAAAATGGCTGGTTGGGTTACAATATTTATAACCCATTTTAGTGCGGGTCAAAACCAAGCCTAAGCCCGCGGCGGGCTAACCCGCCATTTTATTTTTTTATTATTTACATTACACATTTGCACTTTACTAATTTGAGAGTCTTAGCCAAATAAGGGACATTACACTTTATTTATATTAACTTTATCTCATTGAGTCATTTATTTATATATATTTATTTTATTTTATTATTATTTTATTTGTGATAGTTTTATCTATAGATTATGATAAAATTGACTAAATAAATATTTTGATAACTTCAGATATAATTCGAATCCAATTAATATTGACACATGATTTTTTTAAAAAAAAATAAAAGTTGGCATATATATATATAAAAAAAAGATGGTTAGCCCGTCAACCCGCCATGGCGGACGCGGGTTGATATAATAGCAACCCGCCTCTAACCCAACTAGCGACGGGCCAACTCGTATTTGGCGGATTTGCCCACTTTACCACCCCTAAACAATATCTCTCATATTTTTAAGATGTAAAATCATGAGAAAAATAGTGTGCTACAAGGGGATTGCAGGTCATAATCTATAATAATATCTAAATAGACAAAGGTACAAGTATTTGCGTACAGGTAAAATGGCATCAAATGGCATAAATGGGATTTATTTCTGAATCTGAATCTGAATGATGGGCTGCATGTTTCTTGGTAAATTTATCTTTCTTTCTCACCTTCCGAATACGTTTGTATTTAACCACATAATATGTCATAGCACCAAGAACACCCGCCATCATAACTCCCCCTATCACAGTAATAAAGATTGCAGCCCAAATGTTACGTCGACCAACTACTATATAAGATGATGAAATGAATGCAATCGTGGTAGAAATAGAGGCTAACCACATTAGCTTATTAATCACCCTCACAACCCTCCTTTCAGACTTTGTCTCCCCTCTAACAACTGTGATCTGAACCACGACAACAACCAGTGATGTAAAGAGTGAAATTGCATTAGAAATAAGGAAGATCTTGAAAGGTGGAGTGGTCACCATAACCGCCTCCCCACTATCAGAATCCCCACCAGGAACTGCAAAAACTGCAGAAAATGCAACTGTTGCAAAGAGTGAAGCAACCACTGTAACTGAGTTGGTAGCGTTGTTGATCCCCGCTCTGTGCAGCTTGCGTAGCTCCTTTGCAATCCCATCCACGTTTTTGTTTGTCTTTCGAGTTTGTTCAAGCTGAATATGGACCTCCTTCCTAATCTGTGTCACAGTCCTCCTTAGCTCATCCCTCGGTTGGTTAATTAGATCACTGGCTTTAACTCCACCGCTACGAACCAGGCAATCTCTTATATCTAGGATTTCCTCGGATGGAGGGAGTCCATCGGCAATGTCAAGAGATGTTTTACGGTCTCTTGTTAGGGCATTGACATTGATTTCAGAATGAAGCAATAGCTCATTCACTATCTGCATGATTTTATGTCGGTCATAAATAGACAGGCATGACATATAGGTAATGTCTACATAGAGAAACAATGAGTGCCAATATGATTCAACCAGTTCCACAACACAAGAATTTTGCTTGTTTATAACTGAGTCCTGCTAATTCATAAGCATTTCATTGGAATTGCTTACTTAGGAAAAATCATATCTCGTCATACACATGAAAGCAAGGAGTAGAATTGTAATATTTATGAATTGCTGCATGATTTTCTGGTAAAACTGTTTGAAGTTCAGCCAACAAAGCGATACCTCTGCCCTCTTCTTCCTGGTGGCAATATGTAATGCAGTATTGTTAAACTTGTCAGGCAGTGCAACAGTTGCTGGATCCGCATTAAGAAGCAACTTCACGACTTCACAGCTAACTCCCTTTACAGCCATATGCAGCGGAGTCTGCCCTTTCTTATCAGTCCTTCGAGTAAGTTGTGGATCCTTTTCGAGTAATGATTTTACAATACAAGCATGTCCCTGACGGGCAGCAAAATGGAGTGCATTCTTTCCATTGGACCTAGATAACTCCACCTGTCTAGGATCTCGTGATAACAAAAGATCAACAACATCTGCATGCCCTTTTGTAGCTGCTGATATGAGAGGAGTTGCATTTGATTGTCCAAATGTATTTATTAGCCCCGGATCATGGTCCAGTAACACCTGAACAATGCCTGCCGAAAATTCATATGTAAATCAGTTAATTGTTGTTTATGACGCAGCATCAATGTCCTTGGTCACTACCTTCCACGTTAACTACAGAGCCATTCTTTTAGGATATATAAAGCAAGCCAGAGGTGAAGTTGCAAGCAAACTTTCCAAACCTCTTGATAATCTTCCTTGAGTTCATCATATTTCTACAAGGTTTATACGTCTTTGGCATTATTGGCAATGCCCATTGGTTGGAATTAATTAACTAGGGTCTCCAATAAGGATTTGACCCACTACTTGTAACAAATGCCACAATGTAAAATATCCTTTTGTCAGCTATAAACAGAAAGAAGAGAAAGCAAGATGATTAATACCTAGGTGGCCATGGCTAGCAGCAATATGTAAGATATCGAAGCCGGATTGATTTTTCAAGGAAAGGGCCTCGCTGGTGGCATGGGGCAGAAGCTCCTTCACGACGTCAATGTGGCCCCTCTCGGCTGCAACAAACAAAGCCGTCTCCCCCAATTCGTTGACCTCATTGAAAATGGCCGACCTAATCTCCTCGAGCTCGGCATCAAAATCGGCCCCACAAGGGGTTCCGATCATCTGGGCATCGATTTCTGCCAAAATGTGGCGAATGGCGGCGACGTCGCCACGCTGGGCGGCCAGGTGAAGCTCGGTATCATTGTGGCGCCCGGTGACCTGCTTGACGTACTTCTTCTTGTCGAAACGCTTGCCGGAATTGGAGAGAATGGATTTATTGGAATTGGAAAGGTGGAGGGATTTACCAGAGTTGGAAACGAGGAGGGCCTTGCCGGAAGAGGAGAGCAAGAGAGTGGGACGAGGGGTGGTGGGTGTGGGGGGTTCAGAGGGAGTACTGTTGAGGACGGCTGCTTTTTTGAGATCCATGAGCCCCCGCCGGAGAAGATTCCGCCCCTTGGGGCGATGAGTCGGTGAACAAGAAACAATCTGACGATTTGGACCCTTTGGCTGTGACGGGTGTGCAGCAAAACATGACTCCCGATTCTCATCAGCGTCTCATCTCACATGAAGACAAGAATTATGTTAGTTTCACTCTCGCGCCAGGCGCGAAAAATTATACGAAATGCTTCGTGGACCATGGCTTGCGTCGTGGTCCGTGATGCTCCGCCTCTGAACGCAACGGCCTATTTTCTGGTAACTAACAGAATTTGGCGGAAGCATGTGCGACAAAACGGAACAGCGTCTCAATTTACTATAATTTAAGTGCCAAAAAGAACCAAATTTTTTGTAAAGATATAGCGCATATTCAAAACTTTTGATAAATATATGGTCAGTATATACGCTTGAAATTAAAGTATGATGAATGAGTTACTCCGAAAAAAGAATAAAAGTATATATGTTGATGGATGAGAGGTACTCTATTGGCCAAAAAAGGCAAAGAATTAATGGGAGTCTATCTATCGGTCTCGACGCCAGAGGACGTCATTCCTCCAACGGCATGCATGCCATACGCGGTATACGCGTTACGTGACAATCACAAACACTCTCTTTAACCCTCCCTCTTTTATTGAATATAATTGAGAAGCTTCTTTTGATTCTTAACACAACCCCCTTCTCCTTTGGCTATCAATCGCATTCATTGTTTTTTTCAAACTATTCATATTTATTATACAATGCAATCTTTCTGCAGCAAACTATCAAACCTAAATGATTAAAGGTCAACTGTTAGGAGAGAGATATTTTATGAAAACTATCCCACAATCATTCATTTATACGTCAATTCGTGCGAATTAGATAGCAAGTTCTTACCATTACTAAATGAAAGTATATATGATGAAAAAATTCATGTAAACAGAACTTCACTGATATTTAATTTGAATACCCACTCTAATCTTAACTGTTAAGTAGGGTGCCACTAAGAAAAATTACGCTAGGAGAACTATGTTTGAACTATTTCTTTTATAGGTGGAGACATGAATTCAAACTTGAGTTGGGGAATAGATCACCTTGATTTATATAGGAAAGATGGGAATTAGTTTTTAAGGGAATACACTTATTCGTTTAATTAACACACATGCATAAATGGCTAATATATTTATACACGCATTTTTTCAAATAAAAAAAATGGAAAGCTGAATCCGCCGCCAATATAGACATTACGTACTCAACCATATACTAAGAAATTAAAAAGAAAAAAAAAAGCAATGAATATTAAGGGAAAATAATTGTTCGTCATTGTAATTTTACTATTCTTTGTGCGTATCTCACTCTTTACGCACCCCGCATTAAAAACTCCAATTTAATATTATACCCCAAAAAAATCCAATTGAATTACGTCCTCTTGACTGACTCTCTGATTCCTCATTCCTCTAATGCTGCCGTAGAGGAGATGACGCTGGCGAAGACAGTGACGACGAACACGACGTCGTTACGCTGCCGGAGTTTGTCCCGGCGAAGAATAAGTTCGCCAGATAACCTTTCACGTCGTCGGGGTGAAACGTCACAAACTTTGTCATCTCTCTCACTGATCCCACAGTTGTCCTGTGCGTCTCATAGAACTCCTCATACATCGGCACTATTTTTCTCGCTATCGATTCTCTCATCTCCTCTCTGAATCTTCTGTCCGGTACCGTGAATAAATTCTGCTTCCGGTACGCCCCCTCAAAACGGAAGTTGAAGTTCCTGAATATGATCCTCGCCTCTTCCGCCGTCATCGCTGCCTTTGGATTCCTTGGCAAGCACGAAATCACTTCGCCCCACCCCAACTTCTCGTACTTACTCAAGAATCCCTTCAGCTTCGCTTCGTGCTTCCCGATCCACTCGTCACCCAGCACGTACTGCAAGTTCGAGTTTCGTACTGTGTCTAGCACGTGCTGGAGATTGTTTGCCAGAAATAGGTACGACAACGAAGCGTCATGGCAATGCTTTGTTTTGCTGTCGATCTTACAGATAAGAGCGAAAATCAGCCACGCTATTCTGGCGGAGAACGATGGCGTCGTTGACGACGCTTCATCGGAATCTGGACTTTCTAGTAAATATTCTGGCACCGGCGACTTTGGTGGTAGACTCCAATCAGCGAATATCTCAGAGAGGACGTTACTGTAATCCGAGAGGATTGAGAGGTAGTCCATTGCTTGTATGGTCAGCGGGTGAACTCCGCCCGATTTTACCGATGACTTGGATGAGTCCTTTTGGATCGTGGACTCGAATTCTGAGAGCATCGTTCGAACGGACTCTCTGAGTCGGAGCAGAGAATTGTTGACTTGATTTAAAATTTCGGAGGTCGAGTAGAAAGAGAAGATGGACTGGATCTCCGGCGATAGTGAAGTTAACGCAATGTACATGTCAAGCACCCGAAACATCTTATCGGGCGGCGAGTTCTTAATTTTGGAGACGACGTGTTGAGGGAATGAGAACAGAATAGTGGCTCCGTCTCTGGAAATGTCGGCGAAGCAACTCTCTCTGACGGAATCCGAAGTGGCGAAGACATCATCGCACAACTTTCTCTCTCCGTTGAAGAGCGTCGTTACCGCAACCTTCACCGCCTCTAACCACATCTTGATTTTCAAATCAAGAACCTGCCAATCCATCTTATTGACTTGGGAAGGCTTCAATTTATCCAAGTTCAACCGATAAATGCCTTCATCGATGATAGATTTTCGAATGACCTTATAGACCTTCAAACATTCTCTCGCATATCCGCAAGAGATCATACACTTGGCTATAGACCTAAGATCCTTGGTGGCGAGCGAAGAGACCTGTTCCAATTCAGAGATAGAATCACCGGCAGTTCGGACGTCGTCCTCCGGTGTAGTAGCGTCTTCTTCGACATCGAAATCGGAAATGGTGGAACTGACGGAGGTGGATGTTCTACTAACGGTGGAGAGTGATTCGGGGTCTAAGAAGGCCCGATTGATGGAGAGGATTTGGTAGAACTCCTTTTGAAGCCTCTTCATGGCCATCTGCATCAAGCTGTTGGCGAGGACGAGCTTTTGGGAGGAGACTGGATTCTGGTGGGAGTGGAGAAGATGCATTGCCTTGTGGAGATGGTTGACGCATTTGATGTAGTGCATGGCCTCAGACTTGTCGTCGTAGAAGAGGGATGTGAAGTTGGCGTAGGCAGAAGTTTCAGGGTTCCACCTGTGGATCAAGGATTGGGCCTCCTCGATGCACCGGTCTATGCTGGATTCAGAAGGGCTCATCGCCGGCGAGGAGCTCGGATCGGAGGATAGCGAGGAGTGATTAGATCTGGTCATGGTGGAGAAGGAAGGCGCCTTGGGGCGAAAACAGATGCTTTTCATTTCCTTTTGGGGATAGTACGACCGTATGTTGGTTTCTCGGGAATGAAAGGATTTTCCGGTGAGTGAGGGAGAAGAAGGTCGGGTATTTGCCTGTTTGGGCTTTGGGGATGAATGGGATATTTGGAGCTAGCGTTTGTGATGATGATGGGAAGAGGGGTATATATAGAGAGAGGGAGAGAGGGAAGGACGCGTGGCTTATTATAGGAGGTTGGGGAGGAAGGTTACGTATACGCGGGCAAGTGATTATCCGGGGGGCGGAATTGTATTGTATTTTGGCGAACTCTAGAATAATCCCCTACCGAGCCATACAAATTGACTCATACCCAGTCCCTCATGGACCGGGTTCCGTTTTTAAAAAAAAATATATAATAGGGATCCTTGTGTACCCAGCAGGGTATATCTTATAGACTTTGACCTTGAATTCCCCGTTCCCTTTCTCACAATAGAGTCCCATACAGCGGCAACACCGAATTGGTTCCAGGCTTAAAGCCACTTGTTGTTATATTAGTATATATTCAACAATATGTGCTTGTCGTACTTATGTTTCTTAAAAATATATTAATATTTAAGATATCAGATTTTCTTAGAAAATAAATGCATGACACGAATGAGTGCTGGCAGAAAGTGTAGCGTATTCGCTTATCCATGGTATAATTTGGGAGATACTTACATGTGTGTGTGTGAAAATATATTGAGGTCAAGTAATTACAGTAGACAAATTAATTCAAGCATGCGTTATGCATTTTTTTAAAAAAAAAATTAATAGTATACCGTTATAAGAGTGGCGCAGACGAAAGCTGCGTAATATAGGGGAATATTGATAAATCAAGCAAGATTGCATGGGGGGCCCTATGATTAAGGGGGAAGGGATACAGTAGTACGTAAACACGAGTAAGAATAGAAAAGGTTAATAAATTAAAATGAGGAGTGACGTCATGTGGTGAACAACCGGCGCTTGCAAAAGCTCACGAGTGACGGAATACTGACAAAATTGTTCTAACATACATGTCAATGGTACGAAAAAGTCTACGATAAGGGGAAAACGTGAGCTTTGAAAACTCAAACGAAATGTCACCTGTGATAACTTGATAATCAAGGTAAATACATTTATTACTAATATAATCGCGTAAGTAAATATAATTGCGTGCGCATTTTCAGAGAAGAAAAGTCATGAGAGGAGAATTTAGAAGAGTAGGGGAATAAAGAAAGATCCACGCGTACATACTGGAGGGGGGGTGTTTACTGATCAACTGGTAAACGAGGGATGTTAGTGTGAAAAGGGGATGGCGAATTGATAACGGGAGAAGGTTCGGAATAAAAGGAGGGGAAAGGGGTGGTGAAACGATAATAGAACAAACGTAACGAGAAGGACTCTGGGGTGGGTCTGGGAATGGGACCAGTTTGGAGAGATGAGAGCCACCCGTTGGAGTTTTAGAGCGCAAAAGTCAAAAGAACCAAGGCTTCACACCTGTCATTGCCTTTTCTTGGCTTAGGCCAGGTGTGAATATGAGTGCATTAGGATTAGGATTGTGGGGTGGATGAATCGATGAAGGACTGTTTTACTCGCTTCTATGTATTAAAAGCATTTATGATATAAGTTAGATGAAAAAAAAATATTTGATATAGCTTTTGAGAGCAACTGATTTTTTATCTAAAGCTACTTTAAAGTTAAAGTACTTGTTGTATTCTTTTTAGTTTTTCACTTGTAATTTTTCTTTAAATTTAAAATCTTTTAAAAATATCTTTTTAATATATCATTCAATTAAATTTATGTCAAACTATTTTTTCTATAACAATATATCAAAATATAAATTACACCACACTAGTTTATTTTTATTCCAGTTATAGTTTGTAAGAGTTAGTCTATAAAAGTCACGTGGAATAAGCGTTACTCTTATCCGTGCTAATCTAAACAAGCACAAGATCATACAGCAAGAGAAAGGATGATCAATATTCCTCTCATCGTCTAGCACAAAATGGATTCTTGTCCAAGGCAAGATTCTGTGCAAAGGGATTACGGGATAATTTTCCCAATCACATCATGACTTGCGTGCCAAGTAGGATATCAGGAAATTTGTCTTAAATTCAGATTTCATTTTCCAAACTCTTGCATGCCAAACAAGGCCTGAGATTCAAAGATAGAATTTGTGCAATATTATTATGCACGGTCGTCAATTGTGCAAATAGAGGTGATGTTACCTTCGTCCCTTTAACAATTATATACATGGATCAATTCCTTGTTGTAAAAATTAGAAAATTAATACGTTTCATTTAATTAATTAATCTTCTTAATAAATTATAACGAAATTCAAAATCAATTATTATTCTCAGAATTAAAATCTCATTGATGAACGGGTGCACCATATATATCATAATATATATCATCATAACGTGGGTGAGATCATCTTGCATTCAATATTGATTGGCAGGCATGACTATAAATTTGCAAGAAAAATATTTTCATTGACTTTTTCTAAACCAGGAATTTGCTTGACTTAGCTTCACGACAAGAACATTTTGATACATATGTCCTGACAAAAATTAAGCCAACATTCCGTGCAACTGGCATTCTTATGATTGTCACTCAATAAACCAAATTAAAACCCCACCCCTCGCCAGCTAAGGCAACCACTCCATTTATATGTATGCTAAAAGGAGACTTTGAATCAGTATTTCAGATAAGGGTAGATTATCCACGGAAATATATTTTCTTAATTTGAAAAAACAACTACAAAATTATAAATATTGATGTTTTTCAATGAAAATATAGTTTTACTGAAGAAGTGTATTTCTGAAGTTCTTGATTAACCCAGAGTTTTTTATATTGGACATTATAAGTGGTGACAACTTTTTCGACAGTGTAAGTATATAAAATATTAATAAATTTATTTTAAAAACAATGAAATAAATAATTCTGGATGGGATGAAATGACTTCTACTGGTATTTTCCCCCAAATTCAAGGAAAAATGCTCACAGGGTGGCAAACAACTAGCAAGTTAAGACAAATGAAGCCTTTGTCATCGTAATTATGAGATGGATAAGTTCTAATTATGATAAGTTAATATTCATTCCATGTGCCATCTAAGCAAGTTAATTTGTCAACAAATGTATTTAATTTGCTCCTCCGGGAACATTAATTAGTCCCGCGTAGTGATCTCCCATGTTTCTTTCAACCTCTGTTCCTGGTAAATTCTCGAAAGATACAACACAAGAGTTAATTAAAGCATACATATCTGGAGATCCTTGAGAGTTGCATCCATACTTGGCACGTGCTTTTGGGTTCGTTCGGATTATTTTGAAGAAAACCAGGATTTTGCCCATGAATAATTGATTTTAAAACGAATCATGATAAACGTGCTGTTATCGAGGACCGTAAAGTTGCAACGGTAGCATGTCAACCGTGGTTGCATCGTGCCAGCTCCGAGCAATTCCAAAGTCAACTAGGCAATTCCTAAACTACCCCAACACCTACGTTATTTATAACATTTGAGTTTTTGACAATAGTATTGCAGAACCTGCCCTCATCTATCAATTTTTACGATCATCATTATCAGAACTTACGTAGTTTAGATAAGGCATCCTAATTTTCATCATTAATTAGACGCTCACATTTAACAAATGATTTCCACCCCCCTCGGATTCAACAATTAGTTAGAATATGACCCGTTCATCACCAGCATAAAAAATTGAAAACGGCGGCTTTTAATTTAAAATAGCTTACACACTACAAAAAAAAAAATTATAAATTGTACTAGTTATTTTATAGCAGTTACAATAGACTGCTATAAATACTTGACTTTATAGCAGTTTAACTCTAAATCATTATAATTTTATAGTTTTTTGACCGTGAGCAGTATTATCGGTTATATTTATAATAGTCATGGCGACATTTGTAAATATATTATCAAGTTAGCACCATCTGACGTGAATGTTTGTAACAGTTCAAACCGCTGCAAATATTAACGCTAGAAGGCGAGAATAGTGAGGGAATTTTGCAAGGGTTCTAAATCGCTATAAATATCCACAAAATCACTACAAAATTCTAAATATAAAATTTAAATTTGTGAACTAACTGTGACACATTTGTAGTCCGCAAAATTACTATAAAATTTTAAATATGAAATTTAAATTTTTCTACCACATGCAAACTCACTGGGACATATTTGTAGCAGTTATAAATTGCTTCAAATTGTCAACAAAATCGTTACAAATTTTTAAATATGAAATTCAAATTTTCATCTCACGCACGTTACAAACCACAAAATCGCTACAAAATTTTAAATATGACATTTAAATTTTTCTCCCACGTTTTTGTAGAGGTTTAACCGCTACAAATATCTATAAAACCGCTTCAAACTCTATCCAATATCTACAAATATCTCCACTTATCCTATTTGTACTCTTGCTCCTTTCTCTTTTCTTCCTCCTCCTCGATTTTTTTCTTCCTCTTCCTTTATTTAGTTATTTCTTCACATGATGGTAAGATAGTTTGGATTTATAATTTTTTTTTTATATTTCTATACTTTTTCTTTATTAACATATGTATTCTTGTATTTTCAGGTCATTTTTACAAAAAATAGTGGATATTTTCAATTAATTATATATTATCATTTTTACACAATTTTCACTTTTTAACTTTCTCATACACTTTTTTTTATCTACTTTCATAACCTTCTAGCTACCTAATATCAACTCGTACACTTTATTTATCTTAATTACATCTCATCAAATAAAATATATCAAATTATATAACATGATATGACTAAATAATATACTCAATTATCATAATAAAACTTTAACCTATCAAATTTAATAAATTATCTATATATCTATATATATGTACATATATATACTATTAAAACAATTTTTTTGTATAAAATTTGAAACATTTGTAGCGGTTATTGAACCGTTACAAATTTTGGCGCTAAACTGAAATTTTTTATTTTCCACCTGAAGTTAGTAATAGTTTTTAAACCATTAAAAAATCTTTTAAACTATTATAAATATTTGTAGCGTTTTAACTATCAGGAGTAGCGATTTTTCTTAACCGTTACAATACTACTTACAAGATATAATTTTATAGCGATTGTGTAAATCGTTATAAAATGTTATTTTTTAAATTTGTTAGTAAGTAATTTTATTAACGAATTATATAATATTTTAAATTTATAATTATAAAAATAATTTATAATAATCATAAATAAATAATTAATTATAATATATTTTTTATGAGAGAAATATCTAGTTATATATATATGTGGTCAATTACGAATATTTGCGTGGCTCTGACAGGGAGCCTTTTTCTAGTTCGTTGTGTTTATATTATATCATATTGCTTTAAGAAGCGATTACATACAGAGAAGTAAAGTTAATGTGGTTTGGTCAATGTCGCAAATTCGGTTGCTGAGGCTGAGGATATAATTTGTTTGATCCAAAATCAAACAAAAACGGGAGAATTTAATTTATAATTAATATTAATTCTGGGCTGAGGCCAGCGTATCCCGAGCATATAGGATGAAAGTCTAAACAAGCCGCATTAATATAATAAAGTGAATATATATATATATATAGTCTATTCCAAATTATGATTGAATTTGAACGCGCAGGTGGGTCAAGAGTCATGAAGAGCCGGCCAATATACGGAACGGCCATTGTATATTATACAAAATACAATGTCAACATCCTAAAATATGTCATTAATCCACGAACTAACAAAAAAATTAAAGAGTGGTATTTTTTTATTATTCTTTACATTCTTTTTTTTTACTAATAACCCCAACTTAGGACATAATTAATGCTAAAAAAGGGAATGATTTTAATATAATAAATAATAATAAATTTATATTACTCATTTATTATTGAAATTTTTTAATAATATTTTTTTTAAGATCTTACCGTTATTCCCTTTTTAAAAAAATTATAGCAACCTAAATTTCTAAAAAGACAAAAAGACAACTTTTTGTGTCAGGCCTAGAGTTTCATTAGCCTGAAAAAAGAAGAAGAATTAAAAAGGGGCTAAAGCTTCCAGGTCCAAAGGCCATCCACCCAAATTCTCAAACTTCTCAAGACATATTCCCCCTTGATTTTTATACCAAGCTTGTTTAAGGGGGATCTGAACAGGCCTCATTGTCAACGCATATCCTTTCGATGTTTTAATACTATAAGATACTCCTCCCTCCATAATATGTCTCTTAAGGTTTTAATATATATAGATTATCATAATGATCACATTACTAAATTTATCCTTAATTTAACGTGCTAAAACATTTTCAAATGGCACCTCATCTGAAAGTAAGAAGGTTGATAGGCTTTATATCACTATTGCAACCAACTCAACAATAGTGACCGCATAGCGCAGTGGATTAGCGCGTTTGACTTCGGATCAAAAGGTCGTGGGTTCGACTCCCACTGTGGTCGAAACATTTTTCTTATTTACATTTTCTCATTCATTTATTACTGAGCTTCGTCCTGGATCTGTTTTGACCAGAGCCTCGTCCTTTATCACTCCCTCACTTCTACGTACATTTATTTTACGGAAATCGCAGTAATGTCATGTTTTTTTTTAAAATATACATATTCAACTTACCTACTATATAGAGTAAATTTTTTTTAAGTGATATAAATATTAAATTAGATAAACTATTAATTATTCTTAAATATAAATCTTAGTACTCACTAGCTTGGATATTTTCTCAAATAATATGACTAAAATTACAATAAATTAATACTTTTTATAAATTAAATACGTTTAAAATAATCACATGTTTTATTTCTTCATCAGTTAAATTTACGATCAATAGGATAAAGTCTCTATTTTTTTTAAGTGATAATATCGGGTCAATTACCCTCAAATTTTAATGTAAATACTTAAAAATTAAAATATTTTTTAAATATTATAACTAAAATTATAATAAATAATCTTATTTTTTTTGCTAGTTATGAAAGGTATCTATTCTCCATTTCAATTTTGCTAGATTCTGATCTCTGGACCAAGACTCTGACACTGGGCTTAATAGTATCGGCTTTCCCCCAGGATTTCATAGTACATTGCTTTTTCCTTCCCACCTTTTGGGCCGAAATGGTTAACCACAGACATGTGAAGTGGATGGAAATACACAACTCAAGGAGGTTATCAACACGAGTTAATCTGAGTGATAAGCGGCTTGGTATCACTTAAACGAGGTCTTAAATTTGAGCTTTGGCGTACGCAAAAAATTCTCGTTGGGAGACTTACCCACCATAGCCAAGTACGCAACACGGGTCGGATCCAGATATAGTCGGGGCAAAGCTCCGGTGAACCGGGTGTGCAACAAAAAAAATTATATAAGTATTAATCACGAATTAAAATTAAAATTTTTATTAATAAAAATATTAATAATTAATATTTAAAAGTATCTTAAATAATTTTATTTCTATTAAAAATATACCTATTTAGAAAAAAAATAAAGGTTGAAGATAGTGAAAGAGATTAATTAATCCTTCAAAGATTAAGTTTTAAATTTTTATTGAAAAAATATATACATTTATCACCCTATTATATCTCAAATAAAATTATCTTTAATACAAAAAATATGTATGTTTAGGAAAGAAGGTGGATGGAAATACACAGCATTGAGAAGCAGCTTCAATATTCATGAGGATGAAAGTTTGCATATATTCTTGTATATTCGAGGAAAGAATTCCTTTATGTTAGTACGCTAAAACAGCATTTTATTTTCTACTAGACTGTTAAGCCTTTTTAATGATAATTTTGTCTTCATTAAACATCATTTATTTTTTTAGTTTTACAGTCACTCTCGAATTCTTATTCCATTTATTTTACAAAGCATCTTGCCAATGGAATTGGATCGCAAGTTTCGCGGACTCACGTTTGATAGAAGAAAAAGGAGACTCAGACCACTCTTGTCAGATTATGTCAAAATACGGTTCTCGTTCCACCCTCTCAAGCCATTTTCATTTTACACCCCCATCTTCTAAGCCTCTTCCCCTTTCCATCTTTTTCCAAATCAAGATTCAAGAGCAGTAACTTCAACTTAATCTCACAGATTCTCCTTTAAGTCTTACCCACTCTTGCGATTCGCAAATCCTCCTTTCTCACTTTCATCCTGTTATTCTATTCTCTATTTTCATCGCCCAGAGGCTGTCCAATTTATATACCTTACAGGGAAGGGTTGAGAAAATTCAAAATCATGAAACAACTGCACAAACAAGCCTCCTTAAATCACAGGAGGGACGAAGAGATGCCGGGTTCTCAATCTTCGCCCTATTCACCCAAATCTATCAAACATCAGAGATCGCTTCCTAGATCCATCAACTATATCTTGAGAGAGCAAAGACTTCTTTTCATCTTAGTGGGTATTTTGATTGGCTCCACGTTCTTCATCCTCCAACCCACCCTCTCTCGGCTCCAGCCGTCCGCCTCACATCGCTCTCCCTTATCGTTCTCATCCGGATTATCCCGGCGGGATCAGCTTCTGACTGCGTCTTCCTTCTCTTATGGGGTGAAAGGCAATGTGGGGAGAGTCCCGGTTGGTATCAGCGGCCGGCGATTGAGGATTGTGGTAACCGGTGGTGCGGGATTCGTGGGAAGTCATCTCGTGGATAAACTTATTGGCAGGGGGAACGATGTGATTGTAATTGACAATTTTTTCACCGGCAGGAAGGAAAATCTGGTACACCTCCTTGGCAACCCGCGATTTGAGCTTATTCGTCATGACGTGGTTGAGCCAATTCTCTTGGAGGTGGATCAGATCTATCACTTGGCTTGCCCTGCATCGCCCGTGCATTATAAGTACAATCCTATCAAGACCATCATATCCTGCTTAGTTTTGTTATCATTGAGATTACTTGATATATTCGTTCTTTAGCATTTGATGTTGGTTGGAATTTAATCTGAGCATGTTTTGAGATTCTTAACTCTATATATATACAAGACAAATGTGATGGGCACACTTAATATGCTGGGCCTTGCAAAAAGAATTGGCGCGAGGTTTCTTCTTACCAGTACTAGTGAGGTTTATGGAGATCCGCTGGAGCATCCTCAGAAAGAGACGTACTGGGGGAATGTGAATCCAATAGGTGAGGTGCTTGATCAAAATATCCCAGAAAATTCTTAATAATATTCCGTATGCAACTATGTTGAAAAGCTGACCGAAAATTTTAGGTGAGAGGAGCTGTTATGATGAAGGAAAACGCACTGCAGAAACCTTAGCCATGGATTATCATCGAGGTGCTGGCGTTGAGGTAACTTCAATATTTAATTCATCAGGGAATATTGTAGGCTAGCTACTTTAATGTCTACTATTGATTAGGAAGTTTGGAAGCATGCATGGCTGCATGCATTTCACAAAACAGTCAGACTCTCTCCTTTCTATTGGTTTTGAAGTAATCATTAACACTGTTCTTATCAATTTTCTCAACAATCCTTATCTTGTTAGATGATTAGTCCTCCCAGGAATGTAAATTACAGGTTAGTTTTCAAGCTTTCCACCATGATCTTCCCTGAGATTTTCAACCTGTTAAATTTGTGTTTGAGTAGCCATTGTAGTCAATCAGTGATCTAATCATTCTAGAATTCTGATGTGCCACTCTAATTCGTGCACACATGGCTAGACTTCAAATTCTAATTCAGCGAACATGAGAGTGAGGCATGAGTACACCTTGATGTTGAGACATCCTTGCATAACCCTTTCTTGCTTTTAATTTTATCTGCTCCTCCTCCCCTTTCATTGCTATTCTACTTTATTTGGGAACTTCATATTGAAAAGATAACGCATTTAATCTTGAACATGGACTTAAAGTATTTCTATCTGCATGTTATTTGGCAAATTGGAGACTGATTTCGAACCCTAAATCAGATAAACTATACATCTCTGAGGACACCTATAATAAGTATATCTGAAAAAATATTAATCTGTTGTTCTCCTACCCTTTATAGTTTCCATGACAGGTTTCTTAAGAATAAAAGGAGGCACCATTTAATACCCAACTTAGAAAATCCTTGTCTTTTTCAGCCTTAGTAGTTGCTGGTATTTTATAATCTTTATTGAAATTCTTTTAGGTCTGATTGATTTTTTGTGTCTATGAGATTTGCTTGACTTGCCCACTGATTTGCTAAGCTGCTTAACATTTAAAGAAGTACTTATTTTGGTTTTTGTTGGTATGTGGCCTTAGGACTTATTTTGAATGATAACAGAAATAGTTTTTTTAAGACTTTCTTTCTTACATCACCTGTTATGAAACTCCACTCGAGAAACAAAAATGATTTAAAATAAGCAAAAACCCACAACTATACCAAATGGGATCTTAGTTCAATGCAGAGCTTGATGGTTGGTCAGTTCTTCATACAGAGAAAAATTGATACTAATCCAATATGATTGAATTATAAACTGACCCCGTTAAATTATCTAATTATATGCTATAGTCAGTCTTCCAAAACAAATTTCACCGCAGACTATCTTTGTCTTGCTGGTTTGTAGGTTCGTATAGCTCGAATTTTCAACACATATGGGCCTCGTATGTGTTTAGATGATGGGCGTGTAGTTAGCAATTTTGTTGCACAGGTTTGACTCCCTTCTTATCTTTTCTTTTTGTTTGGTTTAAAAATAAAATAAATAAAAGAGATATAGATGGGGGGGTATTAAGTACTTGTAATTATTTTCCTTGTTTCCAGGCCATTCGCAAACAACCCATGACAGTTTATGGCGATGGGAAACAAACCCGAAGCTTCCAATATGTCTCTGACTTGGTATGGCGCATATTATTTTGTTTTGAGACAATCTCTTCAGATCCTGTTTGTGCCAACTGCCATCACTTATTGTTTGAAGCTCCCGTTTGGAGCTTGGAAAATTTATTGAAAGCTTTTTAATGTAGCGCAAGTTTCTAGCTGGCAGAGTCAAGTTTTAAATGATGAACACTAAATGTGAATTTTTATGTCATGACAAAAGTGGAAGCATAAAAATTATAAATCCATGCTTCTGAAAATGCTTAATTGTCATGCATGACCTGATTTTCTTATAATAAACTTGCTTTGCTGCAACTCCTAAGAACAGTTGTGGGCAAATAGGCATTGTGAGTAACTGAGATTACATACAGCATCTCTAGAGAAATGGTTTTTCAGAAGATCAAATGAATTAAGATGAGTATGAAAATATGATGGGCTCCGTTTCCTCTTTCAAGATGGAAATATATTGCATTGGATTGGTTCAAATGAAAGTCTTTTAAAATGTATCCAATACACAGGTTGAAGGGCTTGTGGCACTGATGGAAGGGGAACATGTGGGACCTTTCAACCTTGGTAACCCTGGGGAGTTCACCATGTTAGAGCTGACCGAGGTATCTCATCTTTCTCTCTTATTTTCTTCTTTTCTTTGTTTTGTTATCTAATCATACCTGTTCCGTATGTGGATGTCCAAATCAGATTTGGATGTGTATATTTTACACTTTTTCCTAAGTGAATGGATACCCTTCCAAATCAGGATATCCATAGCACATATTTTTTCTTTTCGGGGAGGGAGAGGGGGTTCCAAAGATCGGAGATTTATTCTAACATCCGTCTTCTTGTCATGTTCTGTGTGTGTTAATTGTTATTATTATTATTATTTAATAAATACAATACGCAGGTTGTCAAAGAAACAATTGATTCAAGTGCTATAATTGAGTACAAACCTAACACAGCTGATGATCCACGCATGAGGAAACCAGATATCAGCAAAGCAAAAGAACTGCTAAGCTGGGAGCCAAAAATCTCTCTAAGAGAAGGGCTGCCTCTCATGGCCAACGATTTCCGAAATCGGATTTTGAATGAAGATGAAGGAAAAGGATTATGAATGAATAACTGAAGATGAATAAAAAGGGATGAAATGGGACCGGAGGCAGACCTTGTAATTATATGCGAAGAGTGTGTCTCCCCTTCAACTTTTGCGGCTACAATTTCCGCCGCCATTAGAGTTAGAATGTTAAGAACGAGCCCGTTTACATATCTGCTTGTTATGTTTTGACAATTTTTTTACCCGCACTTTTCTTACCTAAGGGTTAGATGTTTTAGTATCCATTTTAGACTGGTGTGGCCTGAATGAAAGTATTCCATTGAAATCGTGATGTGATTAGGTAGTTGAACAAAAATGGAATTGATCTTGCAGGTTGCTGGTAGTCTCAGTATTCATCATATGTAACAGATACGAGTCTATTTTATTTTAGTCACAGTATTCTTTTTACTCGTGTTCAGAACTGAGTATACCTACAATCAAACTTCAAAGTTTTATTTGTTATTATAACTAGTTTCTTCGATTCATTCTCATTTGATCGCAGCCTTTCAGCCCGCACTTCTTGGATACTTGTACAGGCCCAGTTTCTGTTATGGCCCGAGTTTACCCGAAAAAAGGACTTTATCATTGTATCGCAAATGTCAATAACAATAAATATAGATAATAAAAAATATGTTTGTACTTTGTAAAGATATAAATTTAATTTTGGCTGTCGTTGACTTGTTTGGCAGGCGATTTTATAAATCTTTTGAAAATATTTTTTGAGCTTTTAAGTTATGTTTTGGCCTTAGTAAAAGATAAGTATTAAACTCATTTAATTTTTTTTTTGTATAAAAAAAATAGTATCAGCAAATGCAAACGACCCACATTTATCTAAATGGTCATGGTATAGTGGATGATGTTGAAAAAAAAAGGGGATATTTCATGGAAGCAAGGAAACTTTTGTCAACCCAAAAGAGATGCCCTGCCATTTCTTTCTTGATGCTTTCGGTTCTGATGGGTAATCGGGATCGGAGATCGCACCCACTTTGTTTCCGGGACCATGCCTCGGAACTCTAGAGGAATCGCTAGCCTATCTGCTTGTTGGGAAATCTGAGAATCAAATTATTCCTTCTGGTATTTAAAACGCTGTTGTTAGATTTACCCATGATTGACTCATTATTACTATTTATTTTCTTGGTTCATAATCAAATAGCAGGGTTTTGGAGAAAGTTATAACAATATATGCTACTAAGGTTTCTTTTCTGGCAATTGTTGCATGTCTCAACGATGGCATAAACAATTTTTTTAAAAAAAAACAAAACAGAGTAACTTGTGAAAGAAGCTTAAGAAGGACGCGACAAATATGATAAAAACAGTAAAAGGCTAGCCTGGGGTCATCAACTTAAGGAAGGAGGAAGGAAAGCCATGGAAGCATCTGATTCCGCAAATTGTGAAGATGACTTTCTTTTTTGTTGATGGAAGAGACCAAGAAAGTGGCTTTGCGTCTCATCCTCTCACAGCAAAGCAAAATTCGAAATGGTTTGCTAACTGGCAGCATTCGTGCCCTTAGAATCTCATATTGCGTTTTCCATTCTCTTTTACAATCCTTTCTTTCTCCGTTCCTTTTCCTCATTATTATTATCATTTAAGTTTGGGTTTCACTGTGCACGTGCAATCAGGATCGAACGTTTGTGCTAGTTTGACGCTTTTTAGTCTCTCTTTGCTTTTAGAAAAGGTTTACAAGAACAAAAGAAAGCATAATTCCCAAATTCAAATGCCATTTCTTTTCTTTTCTTTTTTCCACCTAATTTATCATAGTTTTATCCCAATTATATCAGAATTCAACTCGCGTCGCACATCTAACTATAGTGAGTGAGTCTCCTAACAGAAATTTTCTGCATATACCAATATTCGAACTTGAGACTTCGCTTAAGCGATATCAAACCGCTTACCACTTGGACCATCCTGTTAGTATTCAAATGCCATTTTTAAACTTCAGACGATGTGTTAGATTTCTAGTTGTCCCATTCAGAGTACACCAGAAAACAATACCTACTTTCGTTAGTGATCTTTAAATAACTTAACTTTACTCGCTAACGTCAATTAGCATCAGACTGCACTTAAAATGTTTGATTTAATGTCTTGATCTGATCAAGTGCCCTCTGTCTCAACAGAAATTTACAGACCAATAGCTCTCAAGTGCCTGGTCTGAATTAAAACCTGCAGGCCATGCCCAACATGGCAGCAGGTTCACAGAGCACACTCATTTTCACAGTGCTTTAGTTATTCGTGCCCCCCATTTTGTTTTTGTTTTTGCCACTTCGCTTTACTTGGGAGTAAATAATACATATCACTATCATATATATTATAATAACAACGTAATTTCAAAATTTTAGGACAATATTATTTGAATGGAAAAGACAAGCTTCTGAGTTACAGTGAAGTTGGGAATCGAAGCTACAACAGAACTGTAATCCTCTGAATTACTATAGTATTTATTTGTGAGGGGGCTCCCCACGGAAATAGGAATGTGCCAGCAAGTGATTTGAATTTAAGTCTTCGTGTAAGATGACCATGGCCTTACCATTAGCCGTTTCATTCTTCATCCATATATTCTTAGAACTGTACCAAAAGTTTAGGTCTTTCCTACCCACTATTTCATTCGCCCCTTACACCCTCTTTAGCTCACAATATTTCAATCGGTGACAACTTTTTCGCTTTGCTCTTTAGTCTCTATATCTTCCTCCTCTATCTGTTTTATGCTTATTCTGTATAATACCACCAAAGATGAAAGGCATAGAAATCTTCTGCGCTTCTCAGGCCTCAACAGCCATATGTGTTAGTATGGATGAAGCCTCGTCTTCTAAATCTGTTCAACTTGGTGGCCGAGCCATCGATCGCCACAACCCCATTATCAGAGATTCAAGAAGAGAGACGTGTGCTTCTCCTCTCTGCCGCCAAAAGATTCAAATCCTCAGGAGCAACAACCCCAGAAGGCCAAGAAGAAGTCATCCTCAAAGCCAAGGGACGAGAACAAGAGGAACTTAAGGAAGGGTCATGATCAGAGGAAGAAAAGTGCTGCAGGAAGGCTCACTGAACATATCACAAACAGTTACTCTTCAAAGCCAATTGAAAGTGTTCTTCGAAGAAGCTGGGTTAGGCGACCTCCTGATTTGATCACTCCTCCAAGTTCTTCCAGATATTTGCTTACTGAGACTTCCGTATCGGATGGCTGGCCCAACTATGACCCTGTTTTGGCCTTGACTCCGTTTGATTATAACAACCAGAAGTCTCAATCTGTTCATCAGCATAAAACCAATCATACTTCTAAACCCTCTAAGTCTTCTCTCTCATGACCTGCTTCCTCAGACCAGGTTAGTCATCTCCACGCTTCGTGTTTAAGATTCCCCATTGTAGCCATCATATTACAGGGTAATGGTGTGTGTGTGTGTGTGTGTGTGTGTGTATGCATGGATCTTTTTTGCAGGTCGTGGTGTTGAGGGTTTCTCTGTGCAGAGGCTGTGAAGGAAAACTCAGGAAACATCTCTACAGAATGGAAGGTCAGCTAGACATCAGCTTATCTTACAAGTTTCTTAGCCCCACGACTTACGAATTCTCTTGATATTTGATAACCAAAAGTTCATTTATCTTTCTTACGATTCTGCAGGAGTGAGATCGTTCAACATAGATTTTGCAGCGAAGAAGGTGACAATAGTTGGAGACGTGACTCCACTAAGTGTATTGGCAAGTGTGTCTAAGGTGAAGAACGCACAATTCTGGCCAGTACCTGCAACACCAACAGCTGAAATTAGGAAGTGAGACTAACAATATCTTGTTGAATATGATTTTTAATGTGGATTAGGTAGTGATTTAATTAGCGTATTTGTGTCATGAAAAGCGCTAACGAGGTAGGGAAGTTGATGAAACTGTGCTCTTTTTCTGTAGCGTATTTATGTCTGAGTTTGAATGTGCTTCTTAATTTTGTTCTCCTTTTCTTTAATCCAAGCCAAGCCACACTCTCTGGAATCGCGGGACAAATGTTTGGATCTTGCAATCTCAATCAAACATGCCTACTTTTCAGTTTTCTCCACCAACAATTAACATCCAAAGGGAAGTAATTTATATGATAGATAGAGGGAAATAATTTTTATTCAGGGCTTTATCTATGTATCATAGTTTCAATTTGAATTCTCTTGCTTAATTAACTCTAAACTTTTACCGAATCAATTGACTTGAGGATTATTGAAGAGATATATTTTAATTATTTAATTATCCAGAATCATATCACAATATCTGTTCAAATAAAGAAAACTAACAAAATTATAGGGAGGGGTCAAACTTCTGGAAAAAATCTTATATCTTATATTGCAAAACTAAAAAAAACTAAACAATAAATAAAATAAAAAATATATATACATTTCTGTAAGAAATCTATAGTCTATAAGTCTAAAAAAAATTAATATTAGAATATTCTTTTTATAAATATATTAAATTCTGTAAATATAAACTCTAAATTCTATAATATAAAATTAAATATTAGATTAGATTTCATCCTTATTCAAATATTATTCTAATACAGTTAAAATATATCCAACAATTTTCTCTCCCTGTTTTTTTTTTAACTTTTTCTGTTTTTTTTTTAACTTTTTCTCAATTTTCTCCCTGTTTCTATTGATCTAGCACAAACTCCTTCACCCTCTATTGTCTAAACCATGAATGAAGAATTTGGGTCCCAAAAAGGGAAAACTGTGAGCGCGGAAGAAGCAGAACATGAACAATGGCTTCGACTGTCTCTCTCGACAGCTTCTACTTCCCAGCTTCATCTGCTACAGAAGCCACAGCCGCCGCCGCTGCCTGAATCACCACCTCATCATCCTTCTCTTTTACAACTAATACCTCCATCTTCCTCATCATCACCATTGTTACCGTCCGTCTTCCCTTTTTCATTACCCACATCTTCATCGTCCTCACTGCAATTGCACCAAGAGCTACCACTTCATCATTTCTCTTAACCGGAACAACCACACATGCCGCTGCCATCGCCACCCAAACGGTGGTGCTATGCTTCTTCTTCACAACCGCCCGAACAGCAGTCACACGCGCCAACAGCGGATTGTCCACAAACACCAGAAGGCCAAGCTGGTTCGTCTGGTGTGAGATGTTGTCGTAAAAAACACAAGGTGACATCCATAGAGCCACCATATCCGTGGGCTAAATCAAGACGGGCCAAAGTTTTAAGCATGGTGGAATTATTGTCAAGGAATATTACTGTAATCAGTGGCGAGGTTCGTTGCAAGGTGTGCGAAGAGAAGTACAAGGTTGAGTACGATTTGCAGACCAAGTTCTCAGAGGTTTGCTAGTTTCATAGCTGAGACAAAGGAGACAATGCACGATCGAGCACCGAAAAATTGGTGCGATCCTGAGGACTTAGACTGTAAGCTTTGTGGTTCAAGCGAGTGTGTTGAACCTCTTATTAACAAGAAGAAATCCACCAATTGGCTGTTGTTGTTTCTGGGACAGATGAATGGGTATTGCAGTATCGCTCATCTCAGGTATGTTTGCAAATATGTTTACATGGATTTACACCGTCAATTAGATCCAAATAATTAATGCTTATGTTCTTTAGGGCTTTTTCATTCTCCCTCTCTATTTTTTTTTTACAAAAATTTTTAAAAAAAGGATTGGGCTCACCCACTATTTAAAGGCAGGGCGAAATTTTCCTTCCTCCTAGACAATACTAATATCAACCAGGACAAATTATCTATTATCTTCATGCGTAAACTTAAACACGCAGAAGTTAAGATGTCTCCCTAAGCCTACGACTAAAACTACAATAAAATTATACTCTTAAAATTTAAATATATTTTAAATAATCATATATCTCTCCTAGTTAGTTAAACTCACAGAACTATGGTCATTCTCTCTTATTTTGTTCTACTATGAATCAGAGTACGCGTTAGGGTTTTTCCTTTCACGGATTCATGGTTTTTAGAATTATTTTATTTACTTGCTAGTTGATGGGCGCAGATACGAGTTTTAGTTATGTGAATGTGTGCCGTTGATATTAATTAGACAGATTTTATATCCTGATTGAGTCAAATATTCTCGACGATTGCAATTTTTTTATCAGGAGCGAAATTTCTGCTAATTTACCTAATATTTGCCATTGTGACCTGCCAGAGTTCGAGCTTTTTTTCCTTTTCATTTTTTTAATTAATGTCAAATCCCACTTTGTTACAAAGCATTGATTGAAGCCATGAGGTTGGATATTTAGATGTTGATGGAGATGTAAAAAAGATATCTTATATTTAAAATTAAAATTAATATCTTAATTAGTTTCTCTATTAAGTATAAGAGGAGTATTATTCATGAGTCATAAAGAATATATCATGCAAAACACATTATATTATGATTTGGATGTGATTATTCGGGGCAGGAGAGGGTGTCTAGTCTAAATTTTTGTTTTACAAAGGTCCCCTTAACATATATATATTCTCATAGTGGTCATAATTTTTCAATATACTTATTTGCTATCTAAATTTTATATTATTATGTATTGATATCGATATATTTGATAGTAAAGTTGCGATTGATGTTAGAAATAGTGTGTTTGAATAAAATTTTAAAAGAAAAAAAATTTATAAAAAAATAAGCTTTTAGACAGCTTATGAAAAAAGACTTTTAGAGAAGAGTTTATAAAAAAAAGTAGTTCTAGATAAATGAGTGTTTGGATAGTTATTATCAAAAGGGATTTTATAATTAAAAAATTACTAAAAAAATATGTATAAAAGATAAGAAAGGAGAGAGGGTAAAAAAGATAGAGTAGCGAGTGAAGAAGATAGAAAAAAGATAAGAGATAGTGGAAAAGATAGAGGAGAGAAGAGAGATAGTGTAAAAAAAATAAAAGTAAAATAGTAATTAAGAAATTCATAAGTTATTTTACTGTTCCAAAAGCTACTCTGATCAGCTTATCTGAAACCATAGTTTGATCCAAATCGAGGTTTGAACAAATATAGCTGTTTGTTTTAAAATTTCTCTAAACTGAGGTTTAGACCAGAAGCCTTTTTAAAACTATGATTTTTTTAAAAACCAAACAGGTCCATACATAAAGTTGAGTATGAATTAAGAATAAGTGTGTGTTTAGATAAGATTTTATAAAAAGACTTATGAAAAAAACGGGCTTTTAGACAACTTCTGAAAAAAAGTTTTTAGAAAAGAGCTTATGGCAAAACAGTGATTCTAGATAAATGAGTGTTTGAATAGTTATTATCAAAAGAGGTTTTGTAATTGAAAAATTACTAAAAATGTATGTATGAGATATGAGATATGAGAAAGGGTAAAAAAGATAGAGGAGAGAGGGTGAAGAAGATATAAGAGAGATTAGAGATAGTAGAAAAGATAAGTGAGAGATGAGAGATGTTAAAAAAGATAAAAAAAAGAGGAGAGATAGTAGAAAAGATAGAGGAGAGATGAGAGATGTTGAAAAAGATAGAAGAGAGAGGAGAGATAGTAAAAAAGATAGAGAAGAGAGAAAAGATGAGAGATGGTATAAAAAAAATAAAAATAAAATAATAATTGAGTAGTTTATAAGATCTTTTATTGTTCCAAAAGCTTATATGAAACTATGGTTTAGTCTAAACTGAGATTTAGACAAATATGGCTATTTGTTTTAAAATTTTTCTAAACTGAGGTTTGGGTTAGAAGCCCCTTTAAAATTATGGTTTTGTTATTTTTCAAACAAACTTTATAAATTGTCCAAGGCATGCCTTTGATTATAGAAAAGGACCCCGAGTGGGGCGTTGGATGGCAAGTTTAGCGGTAATGGGAAGTACAAGAAACCTGTTGTTGCAAAAGGAGACACCTCCACATTGGTCCAAGTGGGAAAGGAAAACACTTCAACAACTAGATGTTATCCAAATGAAAAAATCTTGACCATTTAAACACGAAATTTCAAATTCAAACCGGTGTTAACACAGTCAAACAGCCATATGAAAAAACAGACATCTTAATTGGTTGTATTTATTTCTGGGACAACTGAATAGATTTTACAACATTCCCCTGATCCAACTATTTCTGTAATCATAGGGATTCTCTTCAGTTCATTTGGCCTTAGAATGACGCTTACAATATGAAGGTGGCTTTGTGCCACAACGGCATCAAGCAGTGTGCGAGTTCCCTTACCCTATGGAGAGGATTGCAGGGGGTCGGTGGGTTTGAATTGTCCCTTTAAAATAAGTAAAATACGACAACGGTCACGAATGTGAATTTCACTAAATCAAAGAGGAACCTTCGACGTGTCCCTCTTCACAGAGCACGACAATATTCTCCAGTAGGATCAAGACTCAGCGAGGGAAGTTCAGAGACATACATTGAAGGCCACAGAATCACTAATTTACATACGCTATTCAGAATTAAGCCAATAACAAACAGAAAGGATGCACTTGTATCAGAGTTCCATTCTCAATGGTATCTCCAAAGGAAACTTTCTTCAACACCACCATTCATGTTGTATGTAATTGCAAAATACACTGTACAATGCAGAGAAACTTGAAAATTTCAACCAAAAAACGTTCTCGTCATGTTTTTCTCCAGTCACAGCATCCATGACTCAATAACTACATTGCATGTCTTACCTAAGATTCAATGGGGTTAGCATTTCCAGAATTTGCATACTCACACTCAATCAGGACTATAATCCCATCATTATCTTAATAAAGCATGGCAAGTGGGGATGAAAGCAATACATACATGCTCTGACAAGAGATTAAAGATAAAATAAGATCCATATTATATAACGTAGGAAGCATAAGGGATAATCCAAAGACTAACATGACGTAAGAGATGTGATTCATTCGTTCAAAAAAAAAAAGTTTTCACTGACCCCCCAAGTCCTAATTCTATATCTACAAGAGAGAAAGACAAGCAGTAATTCTCAAAACCCGTTCGAGGGCTAAGAGGTGGTATAAATTATCAATCGGGTCAGTAACCATTATCCCAATCATTTAACAAGACAAAATGAAAGAGTCGCAAGAGTAATCAAAATTTCTATGAAAAACAAAAGGAAAGACGAAGGGCAACCTTTTTATAAACACGTTCATTGTTATATAGGGAAAAAATCAGGTTGCCATGTTTCTCATCTCTTCGTTCCAGCTCCCTCCCTCTCAAACTTGTGCGCGAAAAACTTGGTTGCGAACATATTATCCTGAAAATACTCCTTATAAGGGTGATTCTTTGGGACGAGCCTCCGGAACTTGTCAAATTGTTTCTCCGCTTCATCTTTCTTTCCTAACAGGGTATATATGATGCCCTGACATAAGTACGGCCTGAAATCTCTTGGTTCTTCCTTGACAAGTGCCTGATAGGCCTTCAGCGCATCAGTAAAGGATCCCTCCATGACTTTAATCTGCGCAAGTAATAGCTTCAAGTCTCTGACATCTGAATTCCTCTTTTCCTTTCTGCAAAACTCCACTGCTTTTTCAACCCTCTTCACCAAATCGTTCAATGGCTCATTCGACTCCGAAGTAGCCATTGCAAGGCCATGATAAGCTTCAAAACGATATGGATCTTTATTAAGAATGTCTTCGAACAAACCTTTGCCCAATTGGTAGTCACCATTATAGATATACATATGAGCTTTCATAAGCGGCCACTCAGAGTCCTGGGGTTCAAGTTCAATCAAACGGTCAATGACCTGAACAGCCTCCTCAGTTTTATGCGCTCTGATTTTAAGCTCCATGAGAGACCGAAGAGCTTCGACGTTATTAGGGTTGTCCATCAATTGCTCTTCAATAGTTCTCTCCTTTTCTTCAAGCGAAAGTCTATCCGTCGACTCTCGGGCGGACTCCACCGTGGGTGACGCCACCGGAGCCGCAATAGCAGGCATGTGCTGGAAACGCATGAAGAAAAATGCAGACGCGGCTACAAGGATGCAGGCAGTTTCGACAACAGGTAACAGAAGGGGATTTAGGGTTTGGAACATACGGGTCAAAATTGGTCCGGGCTTATGAAATGAGGGATCGGTGGATGAGGATGAGGATGAGGAAGAGGCTCTGAGAGGAGATAAGCGGATGGATGAAGAAGGAAACTGGAGGGGCGAAGCCGGCGGCGGTAGCGCCCTGAAGGAGACCGAGGAAAAGTGGGTCGGAAAGGACGAACGGTGGTAACTAGTAGATATGTTCCATGGTTGAGCACAGTGGTTCAGTTTAGACAGAGACTCCATGGTGTGAGGTCTCTGAGGGAAGAAGGAGGGAGAAGAGGCCAAGATAGGGGAGGAGAGAGAGAGGCCGAGGCAGCCTAAAACCCTGATTCCAGACTGCATATAGGCTATGTTTGGTTCAACAAAAGGGAGAGTAAGTTAGGTTAATTTAAGGGAGGGTAGGGAAAGGTAGGGGAGGTTATAGGTATGAAAGTAGGGGAGGAGAGATAATATTTATTGTTTGGTTCAGGAAGGGAAGGGAGGGTAGGTAATGGAAAATTGACAAATATACCCTTATATCTTTATTTAAATTTATTTATTTTTTATTTATAATATTTATATCATTTATATATATACCCTTATATTTTTATTTAAATTTATTTTTTACCTCATATATATATGATAAAATTTTAATAATATCCCTCATTAATTTTACAATTGTTAAATATATTAATATAATATATAAATCTGAATGCAAAGACATAATGTACATAAACTTCAATAATTGAATTCTAATGTAGGTCTTAAGAGAAAAATTAGTAATAATTAAAAATTACACTACATATATTTAATATTATATATTATTACATAATTAATTACATAAGCAACTAAAGTCTTTTGTTCTTGCTCCCTCATGCTATCCTCCTCATCTTCCTGATACACGATATTAAATACACTGCCATTCTTTCCAAAATCTGATACACGAGCCATTCTTTCCAAACTTTGCAATACAGTCAATCCAGGTCCTCTTGGAATCTGATTCATCAACTCTTCTGCCTCCTTTTATTTTCCCTGCACGGCCCAGCATGTCCACCGTTACAAAATAATGTTCAGGATTTGGTTCAATGTGATGATCTTTGATCATAGAGTCAAAGACTTTTAGGCCAATATCAACCATGCCGTTTCTACAACATGCATTCAAGACACTACCAAAAGTATATTGGTTGGGTGTTATCTCCTCTAATGCTGACAAAAATGTGAGAAAAGATTCTTTAAACATGCCATTTTGAGCATAGCTAGAAATCAAAGCATTGCATTATATTATTTCCCTTGTTCTAAGCTCCTCAAAAATCTGCTGTGACTCTTGAATGGACTCGAACTTGGCATACGTGGTAATGAGGCTATTGCAGACAGTTGACTCAGATAAAAAGTTGGCTTTTATACATAACCCATGAACCATTAGACCTTCTTTTAGCAGATTCTGAGTTGTGATCGCATGGATTAATCCAATGAATGTAACTTCATTTGGATACACATTATCAATTCTCATCTCATTGAAGCGAGAGACTGCATCTTCATCTATTGATATGATGGTAGTCCAAGTGACTACATTTCGATTATTCATGAACTGAAAGACCAGTTTTTCCTCGCTGATGACCTCGCACTTCGAATAAGTTGAAATCAAAACATTACCTACTGAAAGATGTCTGTCATATCTCATTTTCATGGTCAAACCATGAACCCGTCTCCCTAGTTCTAAATTTCTTTCATGACCACAAGCTGAAATTGCACCAGTTAATGAGACATGGTCAGGCAGTATACCTTCTCTCATCATATTGAGGAATATCGAAACAGCTTCCAACCTATTATTTCCCTCTTGAGCGTATCCTGAAACCATTGCACTCCACGAAATCAAACACCTTCTTAGCTTCAGCTAGTCGCCCCCACCTAGAGTACAAGGTCATGAGTGCATTTCCTATAAATATCTCACAGTCCAATCCATGTTTTAGTATAGGAGAATGCAACTGCAATCCAGCCCAAAATTCATTACCATCTGTACAATAAGATAGAACTGTAATATATGTTACCGGGTCAAAAACAATCCCATTATAATTCATAGTACAAGAAAAATTAAATGCATCGTCGCTCTTCTCAAATCCTGAAAAAATAGTGTTCTAAGAGACAATTTCAGGATGGCTCAAATTCTCAAAAATCAGCAAAGCAATCCCAAGATGTCCAGACTTGCAGTACAAGTTCATAAGTGAATTTGAAACTGTGAGATACAAAACAAACCCACTAGATATGGAGAGTCCGTGGATTTGGGAACCAAGTTTGAATTCCCCTCGACAAGCCTTGAGAGACAGAGCAAATGAAAAACATAGAGATGGAAGACGCACCTCTGTAGGATGACACCGCTTGAGAAGAATGGGAAGTCTGAGAGGCGACGGCGCTGGGAGGACCAAAAGTCAGAGACGATGGCGAGCAGTGCGAGCGATCGTGCGAAGGAGAAGGGGAGCGCCGACGGTTGAAGACTGCGTACGCGGAAGATGACTGGAGTAAACGAAAAATGAAGGGTTTTTACACTGAGGGGCAAACGTGGAAAATTGAAAAATAAGCAAGGGTAATTTAGTCAGCATTATACATAATGTTTCTCACCCCTCCAAAAAACCCCAAATTTGGAGGGGAGAGAGAGAGGGGTAGGGGAGCAGAAAAAGACAAAAAAATTCCCCTCCCCTCCCCTCCATTTTTCCCAACCAAACACACTTATATCTCCCCTCCCCTACCCTCCCTCCCAAAACCCTCCAACCAAACAATGCCATAGTGTTAACGAAAGATGTGCTGAACCCCCGAGTAGATGTGTGCTTGAGGGATGAATAGAGCAACGATGTCGTTTCGCCTTCTCCATGTAGATTTTTCGGACGAACTCTTTCAATTCTTATATCCATTATATTAAATTCTTTATCACACACATATACATATATATTCCTCCCATATTTAATATACATTTTTTAAAAAATTAAAAAAACTAAATAAATTAATTATAATTAAATTCTACTCCTAAAAATAAATTTATATAATATAATCAAATTAGTCAACTAACTCTTATATTAATTATAATTAATTAATATATTTAATTTTTTTAATTTATTAAAAAAATTAACTATGTTACGTTTTATATTAAGAATAAAATAATTACTAATTGTTTTCAGAGGAGTTTAAATTAAATAAAGATATATTTAAAAAATAAAATATATATATGGGAGAGATAAAAAAGAAAATTTATGAGATGAGAATGAGAGGGCCCGGATAAAGAGTATAAAAAATTGAAAATACATGGTTCAATTTTCATGGCAAAGTGAGTACATGATTTAATATTATTAAAGAGTAATTATATCTCCAGTTAGATGAGAGCAATATGTATAACAAATAATTATTATTTTTAAATCAGGATTTTTTTTGGGGGGTGGGGGGGACCAGCATTTGAACCCGTGTTCAAGCAATGAACCACATAAGCACAAGCGAGCTGGTTAAATAAGGAATTATAAATCAGTGTAGGGTCCACGAAATATAGAGATTGCCTGTTCGTGACATTTTGTATCTACCTCAGCTATTGTTTTTATGAATCAAAATATGGAAATCGCTCATTTGCGGAGTAGTATGACTTTAGTGGGCCCGGATCTTGTGTAAAGTGGCCGAGAAAGTGCGGCCCTATCAAAATCTTGTGGCTTGCAGGCTTGGGCAAGGAAGAAGCAACTCCATGCCCCTACCCATGATAACTTCTTATTCAACATATCTAATTTTAACAACCATGGTAAATAAATTCAATTAATAAATAGATAAGATATATAACTATTTAAAATATATTTAATTTTTAAATAATATTATTTTATTATAATTCTAATAGTAGTGCTTGGAAAAGTATGCTAATTTCTGGGTGTCTAGATTTACGCTTGAGGGTAACATAACATTGATATTATTTAAGAGGAATGGAGACTTCACCATACTTTTAGATTATGGGTAAACTCAACTACTTTTCAAAAAAATTTATAACAAAAAAAAATATGTCATGGCCTTGGACTATACCCTAGCCTTAGTTTAGACCAGTACTAAACCTATCTAAAAATTTTTATAACCAAAAAACACATCTAATTTTAGAGTATTCATACTTTTTTAATATGTCATTTATATATTTATATTCTACGTATTAAATTTAATACTCATTAGATACTAAATATAAGAGTTAGTTAATTTTTTTATAAATTAAAGAAACTAAATAAATTAGTTAACTATAATCAAATTTAACTCCAACCTATAGTATATATTTCTTAATATATATAAATTAACTAAATAAATATATTATTAATTATAATTAAATAATTTATTTAATTTATTTTAAAAAATTAACTATTTTTTATGATCAGGTATAACGAATATTAAACGTCAATTTATATATATATTTTTTGTTACACATTTTAAAATACTTTTGATTTATATATCTTAACCCGCTTTTCAGTTTACTTTTGATTTATATATATCTTAACCCTCTTTTCAGTTTATAAAATAAATTTCTTAATAACTGTGTATAAACATAATTGATGATGACGATGACGATGACGATGACGTTTCTAAATTCTCCTTCATATTAATGTTCTTTTTTTTAAGACAGACTAAATCCTCTGGTGAGTGGTGACACAGGATTGAATTGGATCGGACCTCTTCCCCTGACATGGATACGATATGATGATGTTTCTAAATTCTCCCTCATATTAATGTTCTTTTTTTAAGACAGACTAAATCCTCTGGTGAACAGGATTGAATTGGATCGGATCTCTTGCCCTGATGGATGCGATGTCAATAATTGTACTCCATGTAGAACGAACCCAAAATTTAATAATTGTACTTGATGTTGGCCACGAAATAATGACAATAATAATTGTATTTTTATGATGTGGAATGCATTCAAAAGCAAAGAGCAGCCCAATTACAATAATGCACGGGGTGTCGAGATTCTTGTATAAATAATCATCTCGTGTCCAATAGAGGAATGGGATAATTTATTCAATTCTTATTTTATATATATAATATATTGTTGATATGATACTTATCTTATGTATGTTTGTTTTTTCATAACAAACAATATGTGCTTCCGTTTTCTGCGTTAATCGCATATATGATGCAGAGTCTCCAGTTCCATGCGTGTCCGAGCGGTTGATTATCTATCGTCAATTTAAAAAAAAAGAAAAATTAATATCTTAATCTCTATAATTATAATCCAGTTTTAACCCAGTCTCCATGATTCATTATCACTTAGTTCATATATTTTAATTATTTAAAATTTTAATTCTTAAATTTTATGGCATATATAATTTTATTATTATAAAATATATGAATTAATATTTTAAATGATTAAATTATAAATATTAAACTGTATCAAGTTTAAATTTAAAAATTAAATTATAAATTTAAATTAAAATCATAAAAATTAAGTTTTATAAAATTATAACAGAGTCAAGCAGAGTAAAAATGTATGGGTATTAAAAATTTAATGTTCTAAAGGAAAAAAGAGGAAAAATAAATCAGAATATCACTTTAAATCCGCCCATCAAGGCCAGGAACAACAAAGGCTATAGGCCGGGAAACTTTCTGATAATGGTGAAACCGGTGACAGGTGACAACTCTCGAACAAAGGAAGGATGACGCTACCAATGGGATATTATTTATTCACAAAGAATAGCAACTTTTAAACTATGATCCCTGCACGTAAGATTTTGCAGACCTGACAGGTAAAATCGATAAGTCAAATTAATAGCAGTATCTGCGCGCGTCCAAACTAACGCGACAGTATATTTCTAATGAAGAAAAGAATTGAATAACCCTATATCTAATTAATTTAATTAAAATGAGAAAATTTATGAAATTAATTAATCCAACGCATTTTTAAAAAATATTTTAATTATTTTCTGTAACACTTTCTATTATTTTTTATTTAATTATTATTAAGAGAATGTTATACAAATAAATTAAAAAAATTAATAAATATAATAATAAATTATATATTTATAATTAAAATTAATTTTCTAATTAAATTATATATTAGATAATGAAAGCATATTATATATATCTTGACAAGAAAACATAGGAGAGTGTTTATTATGAATACTGAAAAAAGGAGGTACACAATTAATCGGGAGACGAGAGGGGCAGAGAACCCCAAATATATGAAAGTAGGTATGGTCCCCGAGAGTCATTATTAATTTCCAAAAATGCATTACCAAACAGGCACATAACTAAGGTGAAGGATGGCATAAGTGATTAAGTGGAGCAAACTCTGTCCCTACCCTTACAAAACAATACACACAAGTCAATGCCATCACGTACCATTCACCAGTGTAAACTATTTCCTCCATATGTATATATACACCACGCGACCCACCCGTCACAATATCCACGCGTCTACTCTTGGACAATACCCTTCTCACTTACACACGTGTAGGATATGTCATTCTCCCCCGTCACTGTAGCGTTCCCAGTTCAACTTCTGGACCACTACGACGACGTTTCATCATCCTCTTTTGTTTTTTTATTTTTTCCTGACGAAGAAGAAAAAAGGTTGCTAGCTAGTTGGCACCGGCGTCATTACGGAAATATCCCTACTAGTCATGAATCAGGCGGTGCGTGTCGGCCTTGAATCATTTGTTTCAACGATTAAGGTTGTTTGCGTCTGAAACCTAAACTCCGTGCGAGGAGGAGGAAGAGGAAGATTCCGAAACCACGTTGTGTATCCTTCTCCTTGTCTCTGTCCCTGAAACCCTCCCTGCTCTGTTTCTCTTGTATGTCTCGAAGAACTCCTTATTCTCTTTCTCCAATTCCTTCCACACTGCCCACACCTCATGCATGCACGTGGGTCATTTACTTATAATTCCACATATGGCATATTATATATATCTATATTCAATTTTTTTATATTTTCCAACCCAACAAAAACAAGGAACAAATAATCTAAATGATATACAACTCCACAATACATACTGACGTATATATACATTTGCATATATAAAGGGGAGTTTTCTTATACTATTAACAGCGTGCGTACGTCTATCATTGTACGCGATTTAACTCTGAGATTGATTTATGATCATGTGACTTATGGTCCGTTTGGGAAACGCACTTTTACGTTCAATTCCCTTCATATATTTGCCTAAAATCTTTCCAAAAAACTTAATCCAAACACCCTCGTAAAAATAAAGACAAAAGGTCGAGTGGTGGGTACTTACCGGTGGAGGTAATGACAGGTTTGATATTGGCGTGTTTAGAAAGAGCTTCCATGCACTCTTCCTCGCTCATGTTGAATAGGATGCATTCCTCAATTAGACGGTGCACCTATATATATATACACATGTGTCTGATTAGTTCTCCCCTTCCGTTAATATTCATCAACTTAACCAAAAGAAATTAAAGAACTGGTGAGTAATCAAAGATGTAGAACTAACCAATCGGATATAAGAATCAGGGGATGAGCAGTTTTCCATGGCGTCTCCAAGTTGATCAGATTGGTTGCTCTGTTCCTGAGAGGGGGTCGGGTAAGAATATCAGAGAGAGATCATATATGTAGAAGTTGAAAAGAATGGAGATCGGCGAAGAATCTTGAGTTGGAGTCGCAGAATATCTGGAAAAGAGAGAGATGATACGGAGAAGAAAAAGGTCGGAGGAAGGAGCCAGGCGAAGAAAGATGCAGAAGGCTTTGGATTTATATGGAAACACCCGAAAAAAATGAGGGGAATTATTTGAGTTACACTGTTATCCGTAAAATGGCGAATATCGATACCCAAACAGTAAAAAGAACACAGACGAGGGACGCCCATGAACATATCGCGCCAAGCGGCTGTGGGGTCTATACTCCCACGTGGGATTAAAACAGCGATTGGTGGAGAGGCGATTAGGGGAGATTCCACATGAGTTTTTTTATGATGACGTGGCCATGTGGGCCATTGCCCACGTGATTTGTGGGCCCCGTGTCCCTCTCTCTTTCGCCTCCTCCGCTTACCTACCATCCTCAAATTGGTCCTCTGTACACTAGCTCCTTTTTGGCCAGAATCCAACAGTCATAATCAACCCAACGAAAAATCCAACGGTGATGCTCCGCTTTCCGCTTTGCAACAAAGTGTTGAATTTTCTTAAATAAATATATCTATTTACCGGCCAACTTGGTTGTTTTTTTTACAACTCTGGAAGTAAGGGTTTAGCAGGAATGGCCATTGCACGTTGGTTCACCGACCCTTTTCGTCTCCAACTTAATCTTATATTTCAAGTATAATATTTTATGGCTATGTCTAAATTAATAAATATCTCATAGAATAAGATTAATAAGACGATAACGATGAGCGCGCGCGCATAATAAACAACCTGAGAAACCTTGCAAGTTCCACCCCCCATATATATATATCGACATTATAATGCAGTGGATTTAATAATTTCTTTTATAGTCGATTTACCAGATTCCATGCACTAATCTTGATTCGAGCATATAACTTTACTGGTGAATCACATGCCAGCAGACTTGCCTATAGACCCCGTCCTTAGCTAATTAAATTCAAAAGATATCTTGAGTTATTGGGAATTAAAATATAATAAACCTGACAAGAGTCCAAGGTTGCTTTGATGTAGATCTATAGGCGTCAACCAAAGAATCATTTATGCACAGGTTATTTATATTTGTTGTTGTGTAATAGATTGGACTTAATTGCATGTATTTGGAATTAAATTTGCTGGCCAGCTAGCTGTGCCCACATACTTTTACTCTCGGGCAGGGAACACGAGGCCAAGAAAAAAAAGGGGGGGATAGGGAATATATACATGTAGAAACCAGTCACCAAATCACGAACGGTAAAGTGAACAGATTAAGGATCTTTCTGGGCTTAAATGAAGGTCTTGGTTAGGTTAACAACACAGTGCATCTTGATCTTACGAGATTTGCTGCAGAAAAAGAAAATTAAAGGTTTTGTATGATTAATTAAGATTGAAAAGTATAGTAATCCGTACGTTATAATGCTAGGAAATTATTGTTGGCAGTGCTACCAAGCACCAAGCATGGCAAGTTTTTGGAGGCACTGTTACAAGGTTATGTTATTTCAATAAGTTTAATTCTAATTAGATCAAAAAAATATCCATACGATTGGTTATTGATATGAAATTTGTAGATAAAAAAATAGGAAGATTGGCGTGCATAACATTAATTTATAGGTGAAAAGGTAGCAAAAAAGGTTAATAGAACAATATCGATATCAACTTCGTTGATATATCGCCGACATACACCAAGAAGAGATAATAAAGAGCTATAGAAGCAAAACGTCACGGCTTAGCTAATGGCCAGGAATTCAAAACACATAATGGCTTAGATTATGAATATTTATAATAATGGAATTTATTTTAATTTAAATATATACTTATGGGAAGAAAAAGTTGTATGTGATTAAATAATCTCAAACGTGGCATCGTCAAAAGGGCATAGCATTATTTTAAGGGTAAAGGACGGTGACATCATGATTGTGTGTGTCAACCTCGCTAATATAATACTGTGGGGAGTGTCGTGATTTAATAATATATTTAAAGTATTATGCACTAAATCTGACATTCAATCACGCATTTACTTTAATTAATTAATTAATATAATGGTGATCTCACATGGGGAGAGGCCTATCCTTTATCCAAATCATCCTCGTAGTCTCGTGATGCCCGCGTATCCTTGTAAGTAGGCGGTCTATATATAGAGGCTTCTTCGAAAGTTGCTAATGTTTATCTGTTTTTTTTAATGATCTTTGCTGTCTCTCTTCTTTCAATGTAACACAATTAACGTGATTTGGTTCGATCAAATTGAGCTGCCCGTTTTGTAAGAACAGGATAAATAGATAGAGGAATCACGGGTACATTTTATGTGGATCAGTTTATGTGTATACTTGTTTAAGGCGTGCGTATACTTTCTTTTTTTATATAAAAAAAAAATATTTGAGCTCGAATGAAGACATAGTTCGGAACTAAAAAAACAGTACAGGCAAGCTTTAAACCTAACGATTGGGTATGTTCTTCTAAACATGTATACACATAAACTGATTCCCATGCGTATACCTAAATGTTAGGTGTTTCTTCTTCTTTTTTACTATAATACGTACGGGCGGGCCGGAACGTTTGGTTTAGAAGACGGAACTTTGTTTTCTTTAAGACAAATGGATGATGCCAGATGAAAGTTTTAAGTTTCAACCCCATACAAATATAATAAAACGTGTATGGCTTCCTTTTGTTAGAGAAAATAAAGTTGAATTACTATTCAACCATCGCAATATACACAAGCACTTGTTATGACCGTGTGAAGAATGATCAATACATACACACACAGAATCGAGAACAATTATTTTATACTTAATATAATATATATTTAACTAATCTAATTAAATTAAAAAAATTAATTAATATGACATATTTTTTATACGATATTTTAATTATTTTTTAATTTAATTTATTTTTTTATTTAATTATTGTTCATGGAGTATCAATAAATATAATTTTAAAAAATTGATAATATAATATAGGTTTTAATTAATATACAAAGCAATTAAACAATAACTTATCAATCTAATAAAATAATATATATCAAATTTATTAAAAACATACTTACAATATATGTTGTTCCCCAGTACATATAGATTAGCGCTTAACTTTGAGATTACTAGATCGGTTTTACTACTCTTCTTCAATCAAGGCACGTAATTTGGATTTTCCCGGCTAGAGAAAGTGAAGGTTACATGCACATTGACAACATACATACATACATATATACATACTTATAGCTCATGTATGTCTCAAGAATACATGCTGTAAAGACCCCGCAGTGGAAGAAAGGGACACTGGGAGTGAAAACGCTATATAACGCATATGGAAATTGTTTATTGAATGCTCAACTTTGGTTGAATTTTGCCCTATTTTAAAATTTTCATGTGTACTTTTATATAAGAAATTTTTTATGGTACCAGTGGCTTATACACTGCTTCAACCTTGCAATCTTTGTCATCTTTTCCTACACTTCTTCGACATTATAATTGTTTGAATCTTTTTGTCATCTTGTTAGAAGGAATTTGAAAAGATTCAATGACAAAATTTATGGATATTTAACTTTTTTATCAAATGTACAACTTTTTATCCAAATTGAGTTCAATACTTTTAGTGAGACTGGCCGTGGTAACTAATAGTGATATTGGCAGATGAACTTTATTAGAATGAGTTCGAAGAACTTAAATGAAATAAGCTTATGAATCTTCAATTTTTCACCAAATCTGCAACTTCTTCTCTAGATATAGTTTGATATTTTTGACAAACGTGACTGTAGTAGTGAATGGCAGGGGTTAGCCTAATGACTTTTCACGGTAGTTACAAAACTACCGTGAAATCCTTCAACTTATAACAACAATAACATTAGCGTCATCTTTAAACAATAATGAAAAGTTAAATTTTAACCACCCTAAGAAGCATTTTTTATAGTAATGTTTTGTTAGAGGAAATAAAGAGTTTGATGATTTTATATGCACATACACAAACACACAAAGGCTAGGTAGAGATTAAAAGGGGAGGAAAGGGAACAGAGCTAGCTAGGTTTCAATCCTCACAGAAACCTTCTCTTCTTTCCAGTAAAATTATGATTAGGATGATGAACGATGCCTGGATTCACATCCAAAGATGGGGAAGACATTCGAGAATTACCATGAAATGCTAAACTCAGAGAAATGGCGGGAATAACATCATCGACCTGGGCGAAAGAAGGGTGGTTTCGCAACCGTGGAAGCGGTTCAAGGAGTGTGTGAAGCAAATGCACAGTTTGTAGCAATCTACCTTTCTGAGGCAAAGGTTTGCCACAAACCAGTTTAATATTTGATAGAAGGGAAACGATTGGATGGAAATTATTTGTAGCGTATTTCAATTCCTAATGAAAAAATTACCTGCATGGAACAAATATATAAATTATCAATATATTTATAGAAAAAGAACTTCCCTATTCTTATTTATTTATTTATTATTTGCATTTTGTAACCCAACTAATTCTGTGCACTCAATTGCAAGTTATGGTCGGCAGACTCAATTTTGCGCTAGCTAGAACAGACGTGAACACTTGCGATTTGACATCGAAAACAACACTTGTCGATATGGGAAGGTTTCCTAAACAGTAATGCAGCTGGTCCCTTCTAAAGAAAAGGAACGGAAACACAGCAACATTTAAAAAAAAAATTATAAATCTAAATCTTCACCCTCCATTTTTCCTTTACCAGCAAGATGATTTCATGAGATGGTAAAAGGCAGAAACAACTCACAGAGTTTGCATCACCAAAATAACGTAAAAGAGAAGACAAATACTACATCTAATGAAAACTCCTTTAATGCGTGACATTAATAGGATATTTAAAATATATATAAATTTAAAAATAAAATATGTTAAAATTTTATATTTAGAATTAAAATAAATTTTTTATCTTACTCTTGTATTTTAAACGGGAGGAAGTAGTAAACAAGTAAAAAAAAAGGAAAACCTTCTACCTCTATGACCGAAAGGAAAAAAAAAACTTAATTTCAATCTTATATATAACTATATTGGAGTAAATTTATGATATGGTTCATAAAAGTATTCTTTCAATTAGATTTTACAAATTGAAATCTCTTAATTTAGGTTTTATATTTTTCCCCTCATCAAATAATCCCTTCTTTAAACAAAGCGACGACAACTTAATTATATATCATAAGTAAAAGAATAAAACTTACATGTGACGTAATAACCTGAATGGCTATATAAATTTACTCAACTTTGACCATTTTCACCAACCCCGTCGCCCCACGGATAAAAAAAATACTCCCTTCCTTCCTTTTTATAAAGAATAATTTATTTCATACGAGTGATCCTAAATATAAATATAAAGAATAAATCATTTTTATCTAAAAATTTAAATTGTTTTTTCTATTTATATCTCGTTAAAGTGCCCCTTATTATCTCTGCAATAAACTCCCTCTCATTATCTCTCATACACATTCTTTATAAATAAAAATATAATTAAAAAAATATATCTTACAAATATATTATTTTTAACTAATATTTTGAATAGCATGATTTTAGTAGTTATTCCTTATAAAAAAGAATGGAGGGAAGATATTTTTTTTTGTAGAAATAAGGAGATACTTCTTAGCCAATACCTTAGAGACTAATCTTTTCGAGACATAGAGATCATTAAAATGAGTTTTATATATCTTACTAAAATATTTTTTTATACGTACTACCTAATTTAAACTTACAATGTCATATTTAAAGGACTCAATTATTTACTAGTTATACTAAAATTATTTTTTTTGTCCACTCGGTTTACTGGAGCTTTGCCCTTACTACATCCGGATCTGACCCGCCTCGCGCACTTGGCTATGGTAGGTGAGTCTCCCAACGAAAATTTTCTGCATACGCCAAGACTCGAACTCGAGACCTCACTTAAACAATACCGAGCCGCTTACCACTCAAACTAACCCCGTTAGTTACTAAAATTACTTTTTTTTTCCCATCTGGTTCACGGGAGCTTTGCCCCGACTACATCCGGATCCGACCCGCATAACGCACTTGGCTATAATGGGTGAGTCTCCCAATGTGTATTTTTTGTATACACTAAGGTTTAAACTCGAGACTTCATTTAAGCGATATCAAACTATTTATTACTCGGATTAACTCCTGTGATAATTATTTTTGTTGGTATGGAGGGAAGATATTAATAGAAGTATCATCTAAGACCAAAGCCCAAAAAATTCTAAGGTATAATATGCAGTCAAGCCCGATAATAACTTGGGCCCATGTCCAATGATATACATAAAGCAAAATGAACAGATTATCTTGTACCAAAAACAAAACAAAACAGATTATCGTGACAACTGACGCCGCCATATAGTTATTGGCAAAGGACGACGGCTGGCGAGAGGGAGTATCCACCACTGTTGAGTCCGATATGGCCATAGCCGCCACCATTTCTCTTCCTCTCACATCCTCCCGTTATCGCTCTTTTCCGTCCAGCGGCCTCCTTCGTCCTTCAACATCCTTATACGCTTCCCCTTCCAGTTTGCAACTTTGCCCGTACCTCGATATTCCGTTAAGGGCCCTAGTTCTCGCATCGTAGCTTCTTCAATGAGCATTGAAGCCCCCGTGAAAAGTTCGTCCGTTTCATTCTTGGACAGAAAAGAGACTGGGTTTCTCCATTTCGCCAAGTATCACGGACTCGGCAATGACTTCATTTTGGTAAGTCTTAAGTCAATGCTTGGAGTCTTCCCATTATTCACTCTGATGAAGTAATTAGGGGCAGTCTATGAAAACTGAGATAGTAATTTTTTTTAATGTTATCTGCTTTCCTTTTTTCATTGTGATTTTAATTAAAGTGATTTTACATAGATTGACAACAGAGACTCTCTAGAGCCCAAGATCAGCTCAGATAGAGCTGTTGAACTATGTGATCGTAACTTCGGGATTGGTGCTGATGGAGTTATTTTTGTCATGACTGGCACCAATGGCGCTGACTATACCATGAGAATCTTCAATTCTGATGGTAGTGAGCCTGAGGCGATCTCTCTTTCCTCAAGTATTATATTTCCCCATCTTACGATCCTGTGAGTGATGTTGTTGGAATTTGGGGCATGTTGTTATCTTCAGTTCATCGGATAGCGCTGGATGGACTAGTTCGTTCTTTCTTTTCTTTTCCCTTTTTGTTTTGTTTCTTTGGACGATAGATTCCATCAATAATTTAACCTTCTAATCCTTAGATGTATGGTAATGGAATGCGATGCTATGCCAAATTCGTCGCTCAGCTTGAGAACTTACCGGGTAGGCAAAGGTAAAGGACCTTCTATACTACGGTATTCTGACATAATTCTGGTCCATTATTTTTCTTTCTATTGGCAAAAATAACCACTGGTAGAGTGCTTGTTTTTTGGACCTCTTTTTGCTACTCCGTTGTGAAGTTTATGTTAAAAACGTAATTTTTGCATACTTACACAGTGGCACCTTTATAATTATCATTGGATAACGGATGTATGTTCATATTTATTGAACTACTTTTTCTTATCTTGCTGTTTTACTGTACACACTGGTGCTGGCCTGATTATTCCAGAAATCGTTGAGGATGGAAATGTATGTTTTTTTTTCGTTGGATTGTGTCGTTATATGCTTTAAAGACATTAGGTCATGTCACCTAGCTGCCAAAGTGCCTTTCATGCATAAATGCTGTAGTCATTACCATTTTGAATGGTTTTAACATGCAAGGGAGGTCTCTTTTTGCCCCTTATCTGGTATTGATCGTTTTAACATGCTACACAATGATACTGGTTCAGGTCAGAGTTGACATGGGGGAGCCAATTCTTAAAGCGTCAGATGTGCCTACTACATTACCTGCAAATAAGGATCAATCAGTTGTTAAGGCAGAGCTAGATGTAGATGGAGTTATCTGGAATGTAACATGTGTTAGCATGGGAAATCCACATTGTGTAACATTTGGTACTAAAGAAAGTCAGGTGAGTATTCTAGAGATAGATACATTATAGATGTTACAAAATCAATAATTGTCATAGTATGTTTTCTGTTTTCTGAACTTTGAAATGTATTTAAAGGAAATATACCTTTAATAGGATACACATACTTGTAGATGCTGACACACGAAACTTCATCAAAAGAAAAATTGTTAAGAATCTGCTTTTTCTAAATTTCATTAATTTTTAATGGGCTTACTTGACACATGTTTTAAATTCAAGCATCTGCTGCCTTAGAGCTGTGCCATACATTATTTTCTTTCCCTTTTGGCATGTAGATCATGATTATTTTGTTGCTTGTTGTGAACAGAATATATTGGTCGATGATTTGAATCTAGCAGAAATTGGTCCTAAGTTTTAACATCACAAGGTGTTTCCTGCACGAACGAACAAACAGGTTTTTTCCTCCTTCCCTTCCCACGAACTAACACGGGTTTGTTTCCTAAGTTTGAAATGCTATTGTACATTTTTTAACAGGTTTTTTCCTCCTTCCTTTTTCATTTCCCTCATCATTTGTGCCTTTTCCCGCTTTCCTTTTACTTTTTCTTGGGCACATGGTTATGATGCTGAATGTATCTGGTAATAGAAAGTCACAGGAACAGAAAATGCTGCCGAGACAATCACTATTATTATGTGCTATTCCTCACTCTCATGATTGGTTTGGTTTGTCATGTGATTTCGTTTGCAGAATTTGTCCAAGTTCTGTCAGATGGTCACCTAAAGATGCGTGTTTGGGAGCGTGGAGCAGGTTAGAACGACTAGAATCTAACCTAATGCACTTGATAAGTACATAGACAATATCGCTAGTCAGCAAATCAAAGGTGCACCTGACTTTACATCCGAGGGATCTTCTTTTAAATTCTTAATGTGCAGGAGCGACTCTAGCCTGTGGAACTGGAGCTTGTGCTTTAGTTGTGGCAGCAGTTCTCGAGGGTTGTGCCAAGAGGGTAAGGATGCTAGTGTAGATTAAAATCGCAGTGTTGTGCTAATAAGTACCACCTGGTGTTGATATTTTGTATAGCAAATGCCGCTCATTGAGGCCATTAAAATGTTGGTTTGGGAATTGGGACAGATTTGCAGGGTTGATCTACCCGGAGGGCCATTGGAGATTGAGTGGAAGGAGGAGAATAATCATGTGTATTTAACGGGCCCTGCTGAAGTAGTTTTCTACGGATCTTTACCCCTTTAATTTGTTGTCGTTGCTGATATTTATGGTCAGTCCGGACGCCCTTCTGGGTTTTCCAGCTCCCTGTATTATAAAATGGTAATATTTCTCCCGCCTTAGTTTACTGACTTACTCTCACTTTGTATTGGTTTCAATATTTTCCAATTTAGCATGGGAGGGCTTTATTGTTGTATTGCATTTACCGTTTCGTTAGGAAAATAAATTCCTGCCAACAGATATATGTTTGATTTGATCTTTACATTATAGTCGTTCCGGTCTAAAGTATTTGGAGTTATCACAAGTTTAAAATTTGGAAGCTGTGTGCAAGCAACAGAAGAGGAAATACAGGTTTAAAGAAAAAAAAAATAGGAGAACATGAGTGAATTTTTTTCTTTTTAAGCCTAGAAAGAAATTATATCTTTAATTAAATAAAAAGAAGTAAAATCTTGGGCTTAGCCCCACTGTTTATTAATCTAAAGCTAAGTTTAACATACAAAAAGAACAAGTTTTAGTTTATGTAATTTAATATCATATTATTATTCTTTAGGCCGAAATTATCTATCTATTATAATATTATAAAAGTATAACTCTTAACGCAATTAATGTGATTTATTTTTCACAATTCTTGTGTTTATTGGGATTGCCCCTGCCATAGTTAATGCGGCTTATTTGTTTCATTTCTATATTGCGAATTAGTACTATTAACTTGACCAATTTGACACCAACATTGTTTTTATAAAAAATATTCATATTGGTCATATGATGGGTAATTACTACCCTATTAATTTTATTGATTGAATCTATTAACTTGGAAGATTACAACATTGTATATTTGTATGGAAAACAAGATATAATTAATTTCAAATAGTAGAAAAATTTGTAATTAGGTTAACTATGATTAACTTACATGGATTACAAGACAAAGATTTAATATTGATGGATCGGTATAATAAATTAAGTTAAACACATTAAATTTGATATTCTTAAAAATATTGAATATTAATTTAAAAGATTAACTTTTATGACTAAATATTAAATAATAGTTATGCATTCTGTTTTTTTAAGTACAAAAAAATGTAAGTGGGTTGGACACTAATCTTTTACTAAGGTTAGAGTATAGTTTAGAGTTTAGAAAACATTTATAGAAAATTTATGATATTACATATTAAAGAAACTATCACGACGATAATAAAAATTGAATTTTTATCTCTATGAAATATAAATTTATTTTTAATTAATATGTGTAACTCTTAAACGTAAATGTAGATTCTCTCCTCTCTGTTGACATGTAGGGTTTGTTTATAAACTCTTCAAACCGTAATTTTAAAAGGATTTCTGGCCTAAATCTTGGTTTAAAATTTTTTTTAAAACAAACAATTATATTTGTCCAAACCTCGGTTTAGACTAAACTATGGTTTAAAACAATAGTTTCAGATAAACTGATCAGAGTAGCTTTTGGAACAGTAAAAGCTATTTTTAACCACTCAATTATTATTTTACCCTTATTTTTTCTTACTCCTTCTCTCATCTATCTTTTCCACCCTCTCTCCTCTCTTCTATATATTTTCCACTATCTCTCATCTCTCCTCTATCTTTTTCACTCTCTCTTCTCCCCTCTATTTTTTTTACCCTCTCCCCTCTCTCATCTCTCATACATACCTTTTTTTAGTAATTTTTCAATTACAAAACCCTTTTTTATAATAATTATCTAAACACTCATTTATCTAAAATTATTTTTTTTTATAATTTTTTTTTAAAATCTATTTTCTATAAGTTGTTTATAAACTTATTTTTTTTATAAATCTATTTTTAAAATCTTTCCAAACACACAGGTAAGCGATCTTCAGCCCAATGACGTGAACCAATAAAAAAGTGAGTCGGAGAAGAAAGGTAAGCTCCTAGTTTGAAATTTTGAGAGTGGAGGGTCCCACCTTCCGCCCGGTGCTGACCATCTCTGCATCGCTCTAACGGCTATCTCGGCCTACAAATATGCTCAATTAGCCGTTGCTAGTGCATCTCACTCTCATTTTTTACTTTTGAAAATACGCTTCTGAACGGCGAAATTCACCCCCCCCCCCTCCCAAGTAGAACTACGAAAGTCGTCGGGGCAACACTCAAATCGTAAAACGAAAACTCAAAAGCATCTCTTTCCGATCACTCTTTCTCAGATTCTTGGGTCCTCCGTGTATATTCTCAGCCAAGATCACTGTACGCTTTTTCTCTGGTCTTTCACCTTCTTACTTCATGTATGGATTCATTGGTTGCTGCTGAAAAATTTGAGCTTTCAGTTCAGTCTTGGGACTTCCTTGGTCTTTCGATCTGAGATGTTCAATTTGCATTTGAGATTTTCTATGTCAGACAGAGATTATCATTTTTATGACAACGCGCTGACGGGGGCTTCTTTGTTTTTTTATGCAGGCTATTGTAAAAGAGGAAAATGGTGTCAGTAACGCCTGATCAATCTAGGAAGGTGGGAATGGGACTTTCAGCATCTCCATCTCCATTTCTCACTCCACGCTCAGAGCGGCGACGCCCTGATTCAAGAGGCTCTGACTGGAACCCTAACCGTCAGGACAAGGATAAAGAGACCCATGTGCAAGTTTTGCTTAGATGCAGGTGACATTGCGTTTTTTTTCTCTTGATTCTTGCATATGCTTAAACTTCTAAAAGACTTACATTGCGAACTTTGTTTTTGTTCTGTTTTCCCTTTTTCTTCGTGATCTGTCCTTCATCCTTCATCTAAGAGCATTACTTTACAGTTTGAGCTGTAACCAAATGATAATTTGAACAGTTGAGCTACAAGTGTGGCAAGCTTGTAAAATTATTCTATTATATTCAATATTGTATATATTATTTGTATTAGACGATATTGGGTGTGCATGTTAATCGGGTTTGATGAGAAATCTGGGTGTTCAATTTTAAATATTTTATGATTTCTAATATCAGGCCATTAAGCGAGGATGAACTAAGATTGAACGTTCCCAGCATGGTGTCATGTAATGAGCATAAAAGAGAAGTCACCGTTACACAAACTCTAGCTAACAAGCAAATAGATAGAGTTTTTGCCTTTGACAAGGTATACTTCTTTTACCTTTTGATGCTATCTTGCTCTATGATATATGTTTAGTAATTTCACTTAACCTCAAGTTAATATTTAACTTTTGTGTTGGTAAGGTTTTTGGGCCCAAAGCACAGCAAAGATCTATATATGACCAAGCAATTGCCCCAATTGTTAATGAAGTCCTTGATGGTTTCAACTGTACTGTCTTTGCTTATGGCCAAACAGGTACTGGTAAAACTTATACAATGGAGGGTGGGATGAGAAACAAGGTACTGATTCATGATCCATCATACTTCTATTTTCCCTTATTATGCTTATATATCTTTTTATCACAGCAAGTATGCCATGTGCCATGATTGATACGTAGGGTGGAGATATACCAGTCGAGGCTGGTGTTATTCCTAGAGCAGTTCGCCAAATTTTTGATATGTTGGAGGAACAGAATGCTGACTATACCATGAAAGTGACATTTCTTGAACTCTACAATGAAGAAATTACCGATTTATTGGCCCCTGAAGACAATTCTAGATCTGTGGAAGAAAAGCAAAAGAAACCTCCTACTCTTATGGAAGATGGGAAGGGCTGTGTGGTTGTGAGAGGTCTAGAAGAAGAATCCGTGTATGGAGTAAATGAAATTTATGCCCTGTTGGAACGTGGGGCATCAAAAAGACGCACAGCAGATACATTGCTTAACAAGCGAAGCAGGTGGATTTCCTTTTAATTATTTGCCGAAGTTTTTGAGCAAGTAGATGCCATTTTCCCCCTAATCATATTATTTTGGTGCAGCCGCTCACATTCAGTCTTAACAATTACCATCTATGTGAAAGAAGCAGTCATTGGTGGTGAGGAATTGATTAAATGTGGCAAGCTTAATCTTGTTGATTTGGCAGGTTCAGAAAATATATTGCGTTCAGGAGCACGTGAGGTACAGGAAAAGTTCCACTTAATTCCTGATCATTCATTAATTGCATGTTCATCTACCAGCAAAGCACCAACATCTAGTATCATGTTCAATTGAACATCTAATCCCATTAACTCTGCATACCTTCCTTTTTTTCCTTGTTTTGTTTACAAGCAGAATGAGATTCTGTGTTTTAGTGTACATCTCATGAGATTCTCTGTTTTTTAGTCTTCAAGTTTCTAATGACTTTCATGACAATTGTTTTCTCTCATTTTTTCTTGTATTTTGACCTTCAGTAAGCTTACAATAATTTCTTAATTCTGTGTACATTAACAACTGTCGATTGCAGGGTCGTGCAAGAGAAGCAGGGGAGATAAACAAAAGCTTGCTTACCCTTGGACGTGTCATAAATGCACTTGTGGAGCATTCTTCTCATGTGCCTTATAGGTTCACCCAAATATCTTATTCAACCATAATGCATGCATATTAAGTCTTGATGTGTTACTTAATATGCTTGGCATTTTGTTTTTTGTTCCAGGGATAGTAAGCTTACAAGGATTTTAAGAGACTCCTTAGGAGGGAAAACAAAAACATGCATAATAGCTACTATTTCACCATCTGCTTATTGTTTGGAAGAAACATTAAGTACACTGGATTATGCTAGTCGTGCCAAGAACATAAAGAATAAGCCTGAGGTTAGTTTCACATGTTGTGGTCTCATGGATTTCTAAGTGCGGTTATTTTGCATTGAGATGATGATGGAAGCTCATATTTATTATTAACAGGCGAACCAAAAGTTTTCGAAGGCTGTTTTGCTGAAGGACTTGTATATGGAAATTGAGAAGATGAAAGAAGGTCTATTATTCACCATGATTTTCTGAATTTTTTGGGATATATAAGGATGATCTTTAGGCTCACGGCATTGTGTAACTGAATATGAAGTGCAGATGTTCGAGCAGCGAGAGAAAAGAATGGTGTATATGTTCCTCATGAGAGATTTGCCAGGGAGGAAGCAGAAAAGAAGGTTGTTAATTTGTTTTTCAACATCGAAGTTTTTAACCGAAAACTAGCCATCTACATATCATTAATTAAATTAAACTATGGTAGTAAACAACAAAACTTGTAGTTCATACAAGTTAAGTAAACTAATTAAACTAAACTATGGTAGTAAACAACAAAACTTGTAGTTAATACAAGTCAAGTAAATCAAATCATAACACCACTCACAAGTCAAACTGACTTCTTACAAAAATTATCAGTCAGCATTCAATTTTTTATCTTGAGAGTTTCATTAAGCATTGTAACGCATCATACATAGAGAAGATGATTTAGCAACCGGAATTTTAAGGGAAACTGCTATTTTGTGGATTCTAGGACTAACCAATAACTAATTATGAAATGGCCAGTCAACTGTCTCATTATATATTATTCTTGAGTCAAAGATACATGTGTGGTTGCTCATAGCTTAATAATTTGCTTTAACTATAACCTGCAGGCAAGAAATGAGAAGATAGAGCTACTGGAGAGTGACCTCAGTCTTAGTCAGAAGGTATCTTTGAAATCCATGATTAAATATTCTCTATCTTCATTGGCACATGTTATCTATTATAGCTATTTTCCCATAAATCTTGCAGGAAGTGGACAAGTTCCGGGAGCTCTACCAAAATGAGCAAGAACAGAAACTAGATTTGGAATGTGAGCTTAAGGATTGCAAGGTATTAAGTGGAACCTTTTCTTTCATTGATTTTATCACTCACAAACAAACGTTTGGTCTCAATCAAATTACTCTTCTAGGTAAATTTGGAGAAAACAAGCAGTGCTTTGCTTGATCTCCAAGAGAATTACAGTCAAGTAGTGTCAACTTTGAAGGAGAAAGAGTTTACAATTTCCAAGTTATTGAAATCGGGTGAGTTCTTGGTGACACTCAACAAGGCAACTCTTATACTGAGTTTGTTAAATTCTAAATTTCTCACCATATATGATTTGCATTCTTCTATGAGTAAACAGAAAATTGTTTAGTTGAGCGTGCAAAGGAGTTGTGTACAGATTTGCAGCATGCATCAGATGATATTGATTCGCTGTCAGTAAAGTTGGGTATGGCAATTTTATCCCTTGATTATTTTCACGTTCACATCTAGGCTTAGTCTAATTCTTTGGAGGATTTCATCCTTGCAGACAAGAAAACCAAGATGGAGGCTGAAAATCAGAAAATAATCTTGAATTTTGGTTCTCTACTGAACCAGAGATTAGGAGACCTACATAATACGATCACGGGGTCAATTTCTCAACAACAGGAACAACTAAAATGCATGGAAGACCATGCCAGTTCTTATCTTACGAGTAAATGTGAAGTAAGATAAAAGATGAAAATTTTCTTCACTTATTATTTAGTTCTTTCCAGCCCTTTTCACCCTAATAATAATCCGATTGACAATGATTTTCTCCAGGCAGCTCAAGCATTAGAAACAAAGATCAAGAAAATGACTGAGATATATACTTCAGGAATATGGATCCTGAAGGATCTGGCCAACACATTTCATGTAAAAGTTTCATCTGATATGGAGCAGATCCAATCTAAAGTGTCATCACAGACATTGGCAGCTGAGAGTGTAAGAAATCAAAAGTTTGTTCTGTTATACTTAAGTGTACTAATCGTAGGACACCAGAAGTCAAAAGAATATATCAAAAGTATATTATTTATATTCCAAGATTGATTGTGCTGTGCCCTTTTTCAGTTTCTTACCACTGCTGTGCTCGAGGGTAAGGATGTTATGTGCAGCATCCAGAGTTCTGTTGATGAGCAAAAACATTTGCTAGAGTTCTCCATTCAACAACAACAGGAGGTAGATTTCATTTATACCCAGAATTCTCATTTTGGGTGTGTTGAGCTTTAGCAAAGTTATTTGTACATGATATTAAATTTCTGCTAAAACAAGTAAATTCATCCAAAATGTAGGGATTGAAGCAGAGTCTGACTTCAGCACATATGATCTCGGAGGCAACTTTGAACTTCTTCGGTGACATTCATCAGCATTCTTCAAGAGTGGTGAAAATTATTGAAGAAACTCAAAATGAGAGAACCAACCAATTAGTTAACTTTGAGCAGTTGTTCAAGGTAAGCAAAATTTGAGCTTCTTATCCCAATGCATACTCAAGTCTCATTGTTAATTTTATTCCTTTCATCTTAAACAGGAAGAGGCCGCTAGAGAGGAAGAGCAGGCCTTAGAAAAAATTGCGGCAATTTTAGCAGCCTTGACATCTAAGAGAACTGCTAGGGTGAGTTGGCAGTGTTCTTTTCTTTAATTTTTTATTTTCTTATCGTTGAATCACCTATGCATTGCATCTCTGACTTGGGACATATCATGGTTTAGGTATCAGAGGCATCGAGAAATATGCAAGACGCAAGCATGAAAGAGTCCAAGAGATTACAGCTTGAGATGTACAGAATGCAGCAAGTTTCAGAAGATGCTACAAAGGAAGTTGGTAAATATGTAGAGAATGTAAAAAGTCATTTCACGGCACAATCGATGGCTGCGAGTGATTCTAAAGCGTTAATGGAAGAATGTCTCCATGATTGGTTAGTTTTCATTTCTTATTCGTTATTTCTTCCTTATCTTCTTCCTCCTCCTCATCTTTCTTTCTGTCTTACATATGTTTCGTTAATTGCATATTTCCATATACTAATGATGTCCTTCACTAGTTGGATGAGGGGCATAAGCATAAAACAGTGGCAGTGCTATTATGCACCAATTAATTTACATTAACCAACAATTGAACACTTATGCCGTGTTGGGCATGGATTTGTACTCAATTCTCACGGTATATGCAGCTCAAAGAGAGTGTGCCATGCAAGGGAGCAGTGGGCTAATGCGCAGACGTCCTTGAACAATCTCAACAAGAACAATCTCGCAGAGATAGAAAATACATTAAAGTTAGTTCTGTTTGCTGGTGTAGCAGATTTGGTATGATGATCATTACAATTTTGGATTTCCCTAAACTTTTGCTGATATATTTGGCAGGGAAAATTTAAACTCAAACCACGCTTTGAATCAAGAATTTGTGTCTGCATCATCATGTATGGATTCAGATTATGATGTGGGAACCCACAACCTGGTAGAAGCTGTAAATGGTAATTTAAAGTTCTTAAATTAATATATCATGCAGCTTTCTTCTTCTCATATTATCATATGAACTATCTTATGAGAAAAACAAACTGGCGCACTTTTCAGATTCACTAATGTTGGATCGTGAGAACAAGAAGGAAATTGATTCTATGACCACACAGTGGTCGGAACAGCTCCGTGCCGTACAAGAGAAGCATGGCGAAAGCATATCAAGCATCCAAACCCAGGCAGAAAAATGCCTTGAAAAAGATTACTTGGTAATATGGAATTTCTGCAATACCCTTGTGTGTGTATTGCGATATGAAAATAATTTAAATTGTAAATTTGGTGGGGTTTGTGTAATGAAAACCAGGTTGATGAGCAGACAGGTCAAACACCGAAGAAACGAGTGATAGCTGCGCCGAGCCACGCATGTATCGAGGAGATGAGGACACAGATCACAGAAGAAGAAAACTGCTCAGAGAAGATATCCAAATGGATGCAAGCTGAGTCAAAAATTCCGCGTCTAACAGTAGCATCTCCAAATCGAACTCCCTTTGCAGACGTCAATTGACTTTGCCTCCTCCAGAGTTAGTTAGCTCAACGGTTCTGGGAAGAAGAAGCTCATCGACTGATGAGCGGCCCTATATTATATCCTCCTCTTTTCCCCCGTAATGGCGTTTCGACGAGAAAAATAAGCCCAATTGGTTCTTCCCAGAACCCAGGAAAATTTTAGGTAATCCTCGATTCTTATTTGAATTTTCTCTCTCGGGTAAATTTCCTTCTAGAATCCTAGGAGAAGATGTTTGTGGAACAGAGCAAGTCTTGGGACGAAGTTGCCTGCCCTTTTTCTTCCTAAAATATGTTATGAATGTAGTATTCTTAATTTCTTATCTCTAAGTAATGGAAATAGAATCTAGTAACTGGGAGTTAGTCCGAGTGATAAACGGCTCGGTATCGTTTAAACGAGGTCTCGAGTTCGAGCCTTAGCGTACGCAGAAAATCTCCATTGGGAGACTCACCCACCATAACCAGGTACGCGACACAGGTCAGATCCGGATATAATCGGGATAAAACTCCGATAAACCACATTTAAACAAATCTAGTACTCTACTGTTGTACGCACCAAGTCTACACGTAATTGGCCCAAAATAATAATAATAAATAATAAAGAAAGTGGACAAGTAAAAGATCCTTCAAGAAGCTGCTTGCGGGCCACGTCCCATTCCTTCACTCGGAGCTTTATCGACGCGCCTAAGAAACGACCATTTAGTATTCATTCCCTAAGCGGTTACGTAAGGAGAGGTTTTTTCGTCTTTACAAAATTATCGTCGAAACTTCTTCACTCGGTCCGCCAACCGCCATGATTCCATCTCTCTCTATATATACCCTTCCACACGCTCTCTAGCTTCTCATAGCATCGCATAACATTCTTCTTCCAACACTTCATTTGCTTCTTCTTCTTCCATGAAAAGACCACACACACAGAGCTTAGATCTCGCAATCTCTCTAATGCTTCTCTCTCAACAACCACCACCACATGTACAGCACAAGTCCTTGCCCCAAGAATTTGAGTGCAAGACCTGCAACCGCAAGTTCTCGTCGTTTCAGGCGCTCGGAGGTCACAGAGCCAGCCACAAGAAGCCCAAACTTGATTCCCAAGCAGAGCTCCAAAACCCCAATCCGCAGAAATCGTTGCACGAGTGCTCTATTTGTGGCCAGCGATTCTCTCTGGGACAAGCTCTGGGTGGCCACATGAGAAAGCACAGAGCCGCCATGAACGACGGCTCTCCTTCCATAACTGAGGTGGTTCCCGAAGTCCCAGTTCTCAAACGATCTAGCAGCAGCAAGAGGGTTATGTGCTTGGACTTGAACTTGACCCCTCTCGAGAACGACTTGAAGTTGCTTTTTGGAAACAAGGCTCCTTCCGTTAATCTTTCCTTGTTGTGCTGATCACTCATCAGCTTCTGTACTTTTTTGCAGTACCATTCTTTCATTCATTCTTGTAAAACTAGGCGGATTTGTCCTTCATATATATATTTTATTGTTTCTTCGAATTATTTTCAATTTTTCATCGTGCACAACGTTAGACTTGCTCTATAGTACGACATTAATTTGTAAATTATTTTAAGATTGAGAATTCTTTACTGATGTCCAATTGCTGCTGATGTTAAGTTTGATGTCGGCAAAGTTCAAAACAAAGTGCCGAAATATGGATAGATTGGCTCGGAGCCATAAACAAATATTTATGAAATTTGTGTGGCCAGAATATTATGTGATCCAACCTTAAAACTGAGTAATTGTCTGGAGCTTGTGGATGAAGCTCCGTTTGAATCCATTACAAAAGCATACAGCCCTGGAGATGTTCCTATTTGGAACCATGATTATAATCGTTCGCCTAATTGCCTTCCATGCACGTAATGATCAAGAGTACCATAGAGATTTAAAAGTAAGGTTAAAGTATATTTTTTAGTTCACGTAATATTTTATTTTAATATCTTAAATTTATAAAATATACTTTTAGTCTTTTAATTTTAACATCGTTAATCTCATTTAAAGGAATATACTTATAAATTTAAATTATGTGCAATTAAATACTAATTAATCTTAAATTTATAATATGTGTAAACTGAAAATTATTGGGAAAAAAAAACTAGTGAACTGTCATTTTTCCAATAATATTGTAACTTCTATTGTTCTAAAATTTCAAGAAAAACTAAAACAAATTTTTAATAGCTCTCATCTACCAATTGTCTTTTTCCTTTGCACTTGTTTTATTTTTATTTTAAAATATAAACATATTAAAGAAGTAAAATGTAAACATGTTTTATCAAAATTTAATTATATAGTCACCACTCGAATTTAGTAAATCAGTATATTTCGTTAAGTGAGACTAATAGCGTTAGAATTAAAGGATTAAAAATATACTTTATTAACTTAAAGAATTAAAGTGAAACCTCATTCAAATTTAAAGAAATTAAAATATATTTTAGCTTAAAAGTAAAATATCTTCTTCTACCAGCTCTGATTTATACTTATTATTGTTTAAATTATACTTATCATGGACAGTGATTTAGGATACCCAAAGTTCATTTTATCTGGATTGTCTATATGGGATTTGGACGGTATAGATTTAATTTTATTTTTATCTTTATTCATTTGAAAAATAATTTTTATTTAAAAAATATCACTTGAAAAAATATTAAATATGAATCGTACATGTCAAATCTGGGATGAGCTTTGGGTATTTAATTAATACTATAAAATATTATCATACATGAACTAAAATATCTTCATGTAATTCAAGAAAGTAAGAACTGATAAAAATAAGTAATTAAAAGAGGACTATACTTGTAAAATAAGAGTATAGCCAGGAAAAATAAAAAGGTCTTACGAAAGGGAGCTAGGGATTATAAACATAGGGTTGAAGAAATTAACGTCGACGCTGCTTGTAGGAGAGGACGGGTATTAATTTGAATGTCCTAGGATTTGCGTAATTGGCTGCTCGGTCAATAACTATTTGACCCTGCATCCTAGTAATTCTAGAACTTATGCGACGGAGTGTGTTTAAAACGTTGACATTTCATCGTCGTCAAATCTTCCGTGTTTCACTCTTCCTTCTCTGCTTTTTACTTTTTAGAGCAATCAGGAAAAATACTTAATAGTAATAGTATTTTAAATTTCTATAGTCTCCCATTCTTACCAAAAAACAAAAAATTGAAATACAAGACTATAGAAATTTGTGAAAAATTATAAAATCTAAGGTATAGTTAATTCAACGATAAAAAGTTTTGTTACATTTTTTAGGTCTTAAATTTAAATTATAAAAAGATATTTATTTAAAAAATAATCCTTAAAATCAAAATAATTAATTATTTAGATACTATAAAAATACATTAATATTAAAAAAAGATAAAAAAAAAAAAGATAAGTTGTGAGCATTGAATATGTACATGGTGTCAGAGATGAGCAGGCATAGTGAGACAAGGGCTTACGTTACACCAGGGAAGAGAGGTTGTTCGTTAGTTAGTTAATTAAATGGGCGGGCCTTTTTCTATATTTGTGAGTAAAGCAATTACGTCAGCCCGCCAAGGCATTGATGTCTTATGAGTTTTGGCTGACTCATGTCCTGGGGTATCCTTGTAATTACACTGCAGTCAATAAACGACTTCAATCAAAACCGGACAAAGCCTTGTTGACTACCTACCATTCAATATCAAATTAAACATATCTTCCCCGCCCCCCCGAGCTCCGCGGCAAAAATATAATAATTTAGCGTTTTTTATAAAATTCTCCTCATTTTTTAACATTTAGAAATTAACAAAATATATGTAGAAATATTGATAAATAAAAAAAAGTTGTCCATAGACTAATGAAATATGTAAAAAAAAAAAAACTACAAGAATAAGGCAATTGCATGATATGGAAAATATATACTGCATTGTTTATGTTTTATAAATAGTGTGACTATCTATCAGTTTTATATTTTATTATATCGATATTATTTTTCACGTAATATACTCGTTTTCTTAATATTTAAAACACTGTGAAGATATATGGAAAATAAATACTAAAATGTGGAAAAATAAAGTTGAAACATGAAAGAATAAAAACGTCTGCAAAGGGGTAAAAAAAAAAAAATTTGTACTATGCATTGCCTGTAAATAATGCGAACATTGAATGTTGATAGTAAAATGATACATTTGATTAATTTCCACCACGTCTACGCCGATCGAAGGGAAGAACCTAAAATTCATTTCTTCTGTTGCTTCGAATGACATTTTGTCGTTGTTTGTTTTTGAAATAGAAATTTGTGGTAAAATATTTGCGCCATAATAAATTTCAAGCTGACTAGAGAATTGAACATTTTGGAGAGTTAAAATATTGTTGACCAAACAGAAAAAAAAAAAAAAACCGGAAGCGGAGGGTTGAAATATTCTATAGTGGAGTTCTTCGGATAATAGAGTCGCCAGCAAGTATTCAAACTTATGCAACCACACCCAAATTGGATTGGTTGAAAAGTTTGGACATCAACAAATTAATTAGAGAATAAAACAAATTAATACATCAAACTTTACTTCCCAGATCCATGTTCCCCATGAAGCAATTTTGAGATTAATTAAGAACTAAGACTAACTAACAAAATAATATGATAAATAATTAGATCTTTTAAACATAATGTTATATATTCGATATAAATCGCAAACATAGACAAAAAAATTATTTAGAGAGACAAAATCATTTTAAATAATTTATATGTCTCAGGTAATTATTCTCTAAATTATTGATTAAGGATACTGTTTAGTTTTTAAAAAAAATACGTGTGACTATAATTTGGTATTATTAGTATTCAGTGTTATTTTATATGTTTTGGGGGTCTGGAGTATTATTTAAAATATGAGTGAATAATTGAGTGGTTTCGCATCGTGATTATGACATGCAAATAATGAGAGCATACTTTAATTTATTATTTGTTCGTGTTTTATTTTTAGTATCATATATAATACTTAATATCTTAATCTTATTTTTTATATATATTTAGTATCCTAATCTTATTTATAGTATATTTTTTTCATAATCTTTTTAATTTGGTACAATTTTACATATAATATTATTTCTCAAGTACTAATAATTACACAAAATTTAAAAAATTATAGGAAAATTATAACAAAATAAAAAGATTATAGGTAAAATTGTACTACGAATAATACTATGATACTAGACACATATAAAAAATAAGATTATATAACCCTTCTTTTTAAAAGCTTTGTTCAATGCATGTGTTGTTGCGTACGCAGCCATTTTATCAATTCAAAATTTTTAAAAAAATTACCATTTTTGCCTATAAAACTCTAATTTGCATTCGTCGAGTTTGAATGAAAAAACTTACTAGAACTTCCTGATCAAGTTTTAAAATAAGCCAATTTAATCTTAAATAGTCCACTCGAAATTTTATATCCAAGACTTATGTATATTTTATACAGCACACATATGTATAGTATTCATTTGATTTCTTTCTTTTTTTCTGCCTTCAGGTATGCATTTGAATTATTTGATGATTAAGGCTTGATGTGATTTTACATTTACTAATTATACTCTTACTCATTTTATCTTATTTATAAGTCATATTTAATATATTTTATTTAAATTAAAAAAATAAACTTTATTGATATTGTATTAAAATTTAACAATTTTTTAATTTTATCTATATTTAATATATATTATATTTTGTGAGAATAAAATAAATATAATGACGGACAAAGAGTAAAGTTATATATATTTGTAAAAAATTTAATTATATAAATTATAAACAAGACCAATAAATTATCTCTCTCGTTATCCTATATAAATAGACTGACGAGATGAGTATGATTTATGAACTGTTTGATCCAGAGTCTGCTGCGACTAGTCAAAGTGACAATTTCTAATTAATTGGTTCAAGTGCTACTACTCAAAACGCAGGCACCAGTAAAATATTCACTAAATAAGACTCAGGCGATCCGTGAAATGAAATTCTCCAGTCTGTTGTGTACAATGCATGTAGATATTTGATTGTCAGCCAAATAAATTGACTCGATGCCTGTGTCCATCGTTTGAAAATGTTGTTATTAAAATAATATGGATAGTATAATCCGATGCTGTACGTTCAAATATGGTTGGTTTGTGTAGAGAGATATATTATCCAATTCATTAGTCCAGGTCTAAAGCACGTGTCCATATCCTTGTGGCCTCGCCTCTCTGAAATCATTAAATTATTAGGGACGAAATTAGTGAGTAGGGACAAGTTTTTTTTAAATAAATAAAAAAATGATATAAGTAGCATGAATTATTAACTAACCCAAGAGAGAAAAAAAACAGAAAATGATTGAGAATATATGAGTGTAAAGCTTGACCGTCTCCTTGCCTTTTACAATCCTGCCCAGTCCGACCCTCAGGACTTGCACGTGACACGATTTATTATAAATTTTATCATATATAGTAAAAAAGAATCTAAGAATATTGGTCCTAGTTGAGAGGCAATAATAAATAAAATTGCGTTGATTTTCCTATGAGGCCCTTGTTGCGGTCGTATTTGCTGTGTGTGATAAATGACAGTGACAATGACGTTTGAAGAGCAATAGGATGATGTTAACGGCGAAAGGGCATTTGATGGAGCTTGCATGTTTTCAACGAAAACCGCATTCAATATATTATTCCGAGGGTGAAATAGGAATCTCATGGTGGAATGTAATGCTGATGAACGCCTAGTGTGTACAACATAAGACAGACGCAAATGAAAGGGTGGGTTGAATGTTTCCTGAGATTGGGCGCTATACCTACCATGCATATGTCAGTGGATTCACACTAATGATGTTTTGTTACATACATAGGCTTGGAATGTGAGTCATGTCAGTGTGAAGACCGGCGAATTTAATTAATTAATTTCACACTCAGCTATGTCCTTCAAAGATCATTTAATCAAGGCGTGTTCAATTCCTGCTTGATCAAGCACACCAACTTAGTAAATTTCAAAAGCACAAGCAGTTATTTATTGAATTCTTGCCCACATGCGCCCACATTTCTCATTCGTCCGTCCAAGTTTCCAGGTAAACTCACTCCCCTTTTCACACCAGTAGCTTGCCGAAACTACAGTCTTTGTCCCACGCGCTCCTTCCACACCTCCGCAGTCGCCAGGAGCGTAAGCCCCACGCGTTCAAACTCCCTTGGGTCAACACCACAGAGGGACCATCGTTCACTAAACATAAACCTTCCGCAGGGGCATCCTCGTCCTTACATCCGAAACACGAAACCAGTCAAACAGTGCGCCTTGACTACTCCTCTATATATAGCCCTCCATCTCTCAACTCCTCCTCACACATTTGATTGCACGACAGATCCCATCCTAGATACACTTTTAGAGATTTGGAGGCATGAAGAGGGAGAGAGAATCCGAGAGCCTGGACCTGGCCAATTGTCTGATGCTGCTGTCTCACCATGCTCAACAACACAGCAAGGTTGATACTTCAGAATTCGAGTGCAAGACGTGCAAGCGAAAGTTCTCGTCGTTTCAGGCGCTGGGAGGGCACAGGGCGAGCCACAAGCGGCCGAAGCTCGACGGAGAAGACGACCTGAAAGCAGAGGCCAAATCTCTCAAGTTAGGGAACAAGCCCAGGATGCACGAGTGCTCCATCTGTGGGCTTGAATTCTCGTTGGGGCAAGCACTTGGGGGCCACATGAGGAAGCACAGAGCCGCTCTTCGCCATGACCCCAACCCGGCGGACGACCATGTGGTTGCCAAGGTCCCTGTTCTTAAGAGATCCAATAGTACGAGGGTGTTTTGTTTGGACCTCAACTTAACGCCTCTCCAGAATGATATGAACTTGTTGTTTGGGAAGATGCCACCGGCTCTCACTTGATGATATCCGCCTTTGTTTCATTCTTTTAATTAATTCTCGTCACACCAGCCCTGCTGACTTTCATTTGTTTTAACCACAAATTCATGTTTCAGGGGACTTACCCTCAACACCTGAATCCCTCCCGTAATTTACTAAAACAAGCGATCATCCCGACACATTTGTTCATAAATTTTCTGTTCTCTCATTCTTTTATTTATCTATAGCCAAACCTCGTCTTGTCTTTATCGCCTAAGTTAGGCTCCACGGGTTCTATACGATAGTATGTATGAAAGGGAACATCCAATTCAATTGTAGGTAAACTACAGCCAGCATGCATTCCCATGAAACACGGATGAGGGTGGTTGAAAGTTCACAAGAGAACAAGTTCAATTGTTATTTGTGTTTTTAACATAGCTAATAACGAAGTGGGAACAGAGAGCACTGCCAATATTGAACAGGATTAGGAATGTTATTTATTTCTAGAACATTTTCCTCTCGGCCATTGACATTTTCTTGGAGCGCAAAACCCGCATACGCGTTTTGTGCCGACATTTTCGGATTATGGGGAAGATGTAATGGGCCGATCTGGCCCGCTTTTACGTGGGCTCAAATATTAAAAGCCTTTCAATTGGGCCTAGTTCTATTTATAGAAATAGAAAGCTCTATAATTCCTCGACATCAACTAAAAATGGAAAAGGTATTATTTACAGAGTAACTGCAGAGATTTAACAAACGCTCTCCGTACGAATGGCGATTGTGCTTTCTGGTTCTAAAGCAACTACTGTTCCTTCATCCCAAGAGGAGGATGATCTACTATTTAGGAGCTCAAAGAAGATTAAAAATGATGGAAGTAAGGCTGGAAATGAGGAGCATTATCAAGGATGTTGGCCTGCACTGAGGTTAGGAGGTGCTGAATATGTGCAAGGTGGGCCGACATATGCTGAGAAGCTAAAAGGTGGGAATGGTAATAAGGAGTTTGTTGAAGATGAGAGGGAGGAAGAAAATGAAGATATGGCCTCTGAGGATTCAATGTCAGATACCCAACAGGAGAATAATGAAGAGGAGGAGCTGTTGTGCAAAACTATTGAAGATCCTGAAAGAAATTTTCCTACATTTTGTTTCTCTGGAAGAATGAAGAAGAGACTGCATAAAGCCTGGAGGAAAGCTTTGATTGTTAAACTGTTGGATAGGAATATAGGATTTAAAGCTCTCCAAACTAGATTACAGTCAATGTGGGCGAAGAAGGGGGCTCTTAACGTTATCAATATTGGCTATGGGTTTTATGTGGTCAAAATGGCAAATAAAGAAGACTACTTCACTGCTTTAACTGGGGGGCCATGGATGATTTATGATCACTATCTTACTGTTAGACCTTGGGAGCCGAATTTCAAGCCTGAACAGGAGACGATTAACAAGGTTGCAGTCTGGGTTCGTATGCCAAAGGTGGCCTTAGAATACTATGATGGACAGGCTCTTACCATCATTGGGAACCGAATAGGGGAGACGATTAAAGTGGACATGAACACCTCTTGTCAGCTTAGGGGTCATTATGCAAGGATCTGTGTTCTTGTCGATTTACAGAAACAGTTGATGCCGGGATTTCAATTGGACGGTGAAAATTATTATTTAGAATATGAGGGCCTTCATATGCTGTGCACAAATTGTGGGGTTTATGGGCATCGTAATGAAACATGTCCAGTTAGGAACTCCAATCAGCAAGAGAATCATCAGGAGAATAGGCATCAGACAAACAGAGTACATACAGGGGACAATGAGACCAGATGCCAAGAGCAATGGAAGGTAGTGCAGAAAACGCGTCGACAAAGGAAGCCAAAAGAGAATAAAGCGGAGGCGACTCACCGGGAAATGAGAGGTTCACGATTTGGCATTCTCGCAGACACGGAGATCCAAGAGCAACAACAGTACAGAAGCAACAGTACTCAAAGCGGCAACGGTAAGGAAGTGGCTCAGTCACAGCCGCCAAAGGGAGATTTGGTACCGATTAGACAAGAGAAGGTGTGGAAAAAGAGGATTGATGCAGAGAGGATGCAGGAAAGCTCAACGAGGGAGGCGATGGGGGCTATGGATAGGAGTAAGGAAGAGGTAATGGTACAGAGAAGGAGTGAGAAGAGGGCTAGGGATGTGGTTCAGACGGGGGAGGACAATGATGGGATTGTGATAGGGTTGCCGATAGAGCTCAACGGGAAGATTGCTGAAGGAATGCTGGAGGCGGCCGATGCAATGGAAGCAGTGGAACTCGGGATTAATGAAGGAGCGATGGAAGGCGCAATGAAGGACGCGGAAAGGAAGAGAAGCAGTGAGCCCATTTCATCCAAGGCCCAGGTATGTTCTGTGCATTCGCAATTGGGCCGAAATATTTCAAATGAAATTGGCTTCGATGAACTTGACCCAGGAGATGAAATAATGGGATTAATGGATATGAAACCTTTTCCTATTATATTTGAAATGAGTGATATTGAAGATGAAAGTATGGTACCTGAGACGCAATTAATGCAGGACATATAAGTGTTTTATGTGTGATTTTAGTAACAAATTATTTTATTATTTTTTTATGGATAGTTTATTATATTGGAATATGAGAGGAGCTTGTGCAAATGGGCTTCTCCGAAATCTAAAGGCTGTTTGTTTGGGGCCAAAGCCAAGTCTGATTGTTCTCTCAGAAACTAAGTGCTCATCTGCTAGTCGTTTTAGATTTCTTGAAAATTGGGGATATGATGCTTTAAGGATGATTCCCAGTGAAGGGCGTTCAGGAGGTATGATTGTTACATGGAAATCTAATCAAATTAAAGTTTCTGTGCTAATGGAAAATAAGCAATTTTTTCATTTAAAATGTGAAATACCATATCGTCCTCCTTTTCTATTAACTGCTGTTTATGTTATTCCTCATTCTAATCTTAGGCAAGTTTTTTGGAATTATATGAATTCTTTAGCTAGTACTATTAATATGCCGTGGGTAGTCTTTGGAGATTTTAATGATATATTGCATATAGATGAAAGGATTGGGGGAGTAGCTCCCTCCAATAGTAGGATTAATTGGTTTCAGGATAGAGTTAGGGATTGCAGACTTTCTGACATGGGCTTCCAAGGGCCAAAGTTTACTTGGAAGGGTCCTCAAATTACCGGTTGCTCTCGCCTCTATGAAAGACTTGATCGTGCTTTGGCTAATTCAATTTTTCTGGATGTTCTTTCTGAGGGCGTGTTGAAGGTACTTTCTCGTACTCAATTTTCTGATCATAATCCTATTGTTCTGCAGTTTCATAATTACTCTTTTATTGGTAAACAAAGACCTTTTAGGTTTGAGGCGATGTGGTTAGCACATGAAAACTTTAGACATTTTACATCTGATGTCTGGAAAGATGAGGGGAATTTTAATGCTTCATTAGATCATTTAGGCAGATGTCTTGTTGATTGGAATAGAAATGTTTTTGGTTTTGTTGAAAAACAGAAAAAAATGTTGCTTGCTCGTTTAAAGGGTATTCAAAGCTCGCCAGCTTATACTCACTCGACTTTTCTAAATTCCCTTGAAAGGAATTTGCAAGATGACTTAGAAAACATTTTGATGCTTGAGGAAATTAAATGGTTTCAAAAGGCCAGAACTGATTGGATTAATAAAGGGGATCGGAATACTCGTTTTTAACATTTGAAAACAAAAATGAGAAGAAGGAAAAATAAAATTCTTTCGCTTAAGGATGATAGTGGCAAATGGGTTGAGAAGGATTCTGATTTAGTCTTAATGGCTACAAGTTATTTTAAGAACCTTTACGATATTTCTGACAGTAATTTTTGTAATATTAAAACGGAGTCTAATTTTCCTTTGGAAGTTAAACATCGCCTTACCAATATGTGTCAACTTCCGTCTGATAAGGAGATTAAGGATGTTCTTTTTGCTATGGGGCCGTATAAGGCTCCTGGAATTGATGGTTTTTCTCCTATATTTTACCAATCAAATTGGTCTTTGGTGGGAAAATCTTTATGCAATTTTGTTAGAAATGCTTTCCGAAATGGGTCTATTGATGCTAATGTTAATAAAACGTTGATTTCTCTTATTCCTAAAAGGGAGCACCTTGAGGTAATTAGCCATTTTAGACCTATTGCTTTATGCACGGTGCATTATAAATGTATTACTAAAGTGATTGTTAACAGATTAAGGAATGTTATGGATGAGTTAATCTCTCCTTTTCAGTCAAGTTTTATAAAGGGCAGGCAGATCCAGGATAATATTATTATAGGCCAAGAAATTATGCATACGATGAAGAAAGCTAGAGGTAAGACGGGCTTAATGGCTTGTAAAATTGATCTTGAGAAAGCTTATGATAGAATTAGGTGGGATTTTCTTCACCATGTTCTTATAGATGTTGGTTTAGAAGATAATCTTATAAGGCTTATTATGGATTGTGTTACAACTGTGTCGTATAATTTACTGTGGAATGGATCTCAAACGGATTTTTTCTATCCTAAAAGGGGGCTTCGTCAAGGAGATCCTATTTCACCTTTATTGTTTGTGCTCTGCATGGATAGATTGTCCCACTTGATTACTAATACAGTGAATGCAGGTGATTGGAAGCCTATTTCTATTACAAGAAGCGGTCCTCATATTTCCCATCTTATGTTTGCTGATGACCTTCTTTTGTTCGGTGTTGCTTCTGAAAAACAAGCTACTTGTATGATGAGCTGTCTCGATAAATTTTGTCTTGCTTCAGGAGGAAAAATTAACAAAAGCAAATCTTCTATCTTTTTCTCTCCTAAAGTAAAAAGCAGTATGAGAGCTAAAATTAGTAGGATTACAGGGATGGCGATTTCTGTGGATATTGGGAAGTATCTGGGGTTTCCAATTATCAGAGGGAGGAAACCCAGAGATTCTTTTCAATATATTATTGATAGGGTTCAATCCAAATTGGCTGCTTGGAAAGAGAATACGCTGTCTGTTGCTGGTAGAATCACCTTGGCAAAGTCTGTTCTGAGTTCCATTCCTGTTTATCCTATGCAAGTGGCCAGAATTCCTATCTCTATTTGTAAGGAAGTGGAGAGGCTGCAAAGAAACTTTATTTGGGGTAATAGCCATAGCCCTCATGGATTTCATCCTATTGGGTGGGATCAGCTTGTGAGACCTAAGTTATATGGTGGGTTAGGATTCAAGAAGCTTGATTCCTTTAATCGTGCATGTGGAGCCAAAATTGTTTGGAAGCTGGTTAATGGTGACAAAGGGCTATGGGCAGATGTGCTTTTACACAAATACATTCTTAGAAACGAGGAAAATTTGCTGGAGGCTAGGCAAGGGGATTCCCTTCTGTGGAAGTTTATTTCTCAGCAAAAGGATATTGTGGATTTGGGAACTAGATGGCAGATAAGGGATGGGCAGTTGGTGAATTTCTTTACTGATAAGTGGCTCTTTCCTGATAAAAGTTTAAAAGAGATGTGTCTTCGTTCGCTTTCTGTTGAAGAAGAGGCTGGCAAAGTGGTAGATTGGGTGGAGGCTGGGAGTTAGAATTATCAAAGACTGGCTGATGTTATTCCCAGATGGATTTTTCAAAGATTAAGAAGTATGATTCCTGCGATGGATGGTGCTGGCAATGACATTATGATATGGAATGCTACAAATGATGGGATATTCACTATAAAAAGTGCGTATTATCTTATTGAAAAGCAAATGCCGAGTAATTATAGTGCCATTTATAAAGATATTTGGAAGTGGAGGGGTGCGGAGCGTATCAGGGTTTTTATGTGGAAGGCTTTCAATAATCGGTTGCCTACAAATATTTGGAGGAGCAGGTGGTCTGCGTCAACTGCATTGTGTCATTATTGTTATGAAGATACTGAAGATGTTTTGCATGTTCTTCGCGATTGCTATTATGCTAGTCAACTGTGGAGCAGACTTATTAATCCTAGGTTTGCTCCGGCGTTCTTTAATGCCTCCTTAAGATATTGGTTTGCTTTAAACTTTAAAAGAGATTTAAGTGAAGATGGTAATGCTAATTGGAGTCTTATATGGGGTGTTACAATTTGGAGTTTGTGGAATTGGAGGAACAAAAATTTGTTTGATCAGGAGTTCAGCAAACCTTTGGATCCCTATTCTGTTATTATGAAAATTTGGAAAGGGTTTGTGCAGATCCAACAGATTTCTTTTGATGATGGTATGCCTCCAACTGATACGAATGAGTGGGACCCACCTCCTCAAGGATGGGTCAAATTAAATGTGGATGGTGCTCTTAGTAAATCTCTGAATATGGCTGGCTATGGTGAAGTCGTTCGGGATCATGGTGGGAGTTGGGTTACTGGATTTTCTACTCAGTTGGGAATTTGCAGTGCAATGGAAGCTGAACAATGGGCTATGTATGAAGGGCTTAAATTAGTTTCATCTTTGGGTTTTAAGAGAATTATTCTTGAAACGGATTCTAAAAATGTGGTTAATATGCTTTCTAATTGGGGAGGAGATAGAGGCAGTCTTTTATTATCCAGAATTCAGGCTCTGATTCAGGCTACTTGGGAACTAGAGATAAAGTATATACCCAGAAGTAAGAACAAACTGGCAGATGGCCTTGCCAAGCAAGGGTTGAATATGACGAAGATATGGCACTCTTGTCCCTCAACTCTGAGACATCTTGTTCGTAATGTGTGTTTGGGAGTTCATCCCCATGTAGTTTAATTTATTTTAGTTGTATTGGGCTTATAGCCCCCCTCTTTACCAAAAAAAAAAAAAAAACTAAAAATGGAAAGATTCATTCCTATGACTCTATGAGACAGGACGGTGTGAACTAAGAAGAACCTGTCAATGTCGCAATAGGACCCAAAGCAAAAAACAAAGAAAACTGCTTCTTGTGCCTGTCAGTCTGTCACAATGCTTCAATGAATACGACCGGAGTACCTTAATTCCCAACAAGAAGCACGCATATGTATATGTCACTACCACAACATGAATAGATTCCACCAACATGCGGGATAATAATTTTAGTCTAAAAAAAGGGGAAATACGTCATTCATAACCGTGTGTTTGTAATTGCTTCCTGTTTATATAATTAAAAACGGCAACATGCTTGAGTTATAAATGTCTGATTGTCAACAGTTATGTACAGTAGTATTTATATAATGCAACTTGTGCATCGGCCTTGACGAGGCCAATAGTAAGGAATCTTCTTCACACTCAAGAACGTTCCATTATATATCACCCAGAAATATAATCTTACAATTGACTTTTACTTTCTGAAGGAAGAAGCAGCAGCAGCGAAAGCCCCCTCGGAATTCAGAAACTGGCACGGCATATAATTAAAGGAGCTTTATCACATACATATATGCAAGCAGGCTCGCTCTCTTTTTGAGCTTTAACACAAGAAAATGAAAGCCTTGATAATTATCGCCCAAGCAGAAGATATAGGGCATGTTATTTTAATTAACACAGTTGCTTCTTCTTTCTCTGTTTTTATTGTTTGTTTGGGGTATATGATTATGACGCTGGACTTAACTTCATATCAATAAGACCGTTAATGATGATTTATACACTTACATATAGAGGTTTGATGTGAATTTAAATATGAAGAATAGTTCATGCAGAGACTCATTCCATGAGCTTTTCCATCATGACCATCATTTAATAATTAAACAGGCATTTCACGATCCATCTGCACACAGCTTTCATAAAAGATATTAATTTGTTTATATATAATTATTCTAAACGAATATCATGGAGGAGAGTTCAATTATATATATCAACTGACATGATGAAGCCCAAATAATTGCCTGAACTGATTGATAACGGACCCATGCACATCAACTTGAAAATAAAATGGTGATCATGATTAGTGCTTATATATATATATATATATATATATATATATATTAAAAGGATCAAGTGGTGATCGATGAAGCGACCACTTCAATGCGTTGACATATCCTGAACTAAACATGGTTATATATAAACACAAACGCTGAAGTCATGCATAAGGTCAATATAATATTTTATAAAATAGGCAACAAAAAAAAAAAAAAGAAACCAAAACTGTTTGGCATTTATCAGTTATATATACAAGAGCCTCATCCGAAACGTTCAGGCAAATCCATTTAAAGGTATCGATCCACAAATGCTGATGTTTGGCCATTTAAGTCCCTAGAAATGTTTCCTTTATCAAAATACTCCTCATTTTATGTATTCTGAATCGTATAGCACATTCATATGTCATATGGTTATATGAACCATACAATAATCCCCACAAGTTAAATCTCTCATATAAAGTCAACCTTTGCAATTAGTTACTTACATGTTCTGCAGTTTCCATAATTCCATGTTTTACTCCCGTACGTTTGGATGGACTATATATATATATATAGAGAGAGAAATGTCTGATTGATCTAATGCCAGGTAATATTTATGTCATAACTTAATGTTGTTAAGCTGGTATACTCTTTAACAATTCATATTGACGCTTGCAAGTGGCAGATGTTCCAGTCATCCAAGTTCTCTGGACCAATCCAACCAATTATATTGACGTTGTATATATATGATATTATCGTGTTTATTAAATATGTTGCTCTTAACTAATACAGTATTCTTTGCTTTTTGGATTTTCTGCAAATCGCTTTGAGCTTTCTTGCAATGGTTTATTTCACTAGAAACGTTTTTATATAATAATGGTAAAATTTTCTTTCAAACCACGGAGTAATGTAATTTATAGGGTCTGGTTTAGAAACCAACTAGTGCACGATGCATGAGACCCACTCCACATTAATCTCTCTTCAGTTAACTGAATATAGAGTATTCAAATTTTAGTTTTGTATTGGGTATACTGCTCAGCATATGTAGTTATGAATTATTAATTTCCACTCTAGGTTAAATTATAATTCCTATTATATATGGAACTCATTTGATTGCTCAACATATATGCCAATCAACCAATTCTATAGTTGTTGTTTTTTTCACCAGAAGGAATTATGAAGTTGTTAGTCAACGAGGTTAGGGTGATTTCTAGAGCGTGTTACCTGGCCCAATATTGAACCCAAGTTAACACCCAAATTAAAATACATTCTGATCTTAATTCCATTAATTCGCCCCTGCTCATGCTATTTTAATTTGCTGGCCTAAAGGAAATCGATCAATTTGTTTCAGGGTTCAAACATATGCATATGCGTACTTTAAGGCTACATGATTGGTACGAGTTGAAGTAATATCTTAATTTGACCAGACAATATATATATCTATATTTGAGGATAGTCGCGTTTAAAAATTGATTTCACTTGTCATAATTAATATGAATATATATATATATATGAAAGGTTATCGTATTTCTGAAGCTGTTAACCATTGACGCAAATTGATCAATATAAGTAAGACTATAAATCTGTCATTTTGTTAATATATATGTAGCTCTATTAGTATTGCCTCTAAATAATTAAATAAACAGTTGATATTCACATTTCTCCACTGTGAGGACTTTGGAGCTCTATGGAGCTTAAGCTTCTGCATCTGGAAAAAGGAAGCTCCCAAACGTGAAAAAAGTCAGTCAAGATACGATAATTTTCTTCTTATTTTTCAAAACAGAAGAACATTAATAATGAATTTATAGCGTGATTAAATTAATATATGTATTAGCGCGGGCATACACGGGATTAGGCTTGAAGCACTTGCTGATGAACACGAGATTAGTTGAAAAGCTAAGCAAAATTAAAGGAAATAGCCAAAAAAACAAAGCTTCACTACAAAAGCTTCAAAATATGATTATTGAAAAAGAAAAGGATAGATAACTGAGATGAGGAAAATCTAAGTATGAATCGAAATATATAATGGATGTCATGATTAGGACGCTTAACCCCTAATAATCATGCCCGTACTTACCTAATAATTGGTTTAGCTTTTGATTCCTATATATATATATGCAACGTACACTCTTCCTCAAGCCTTTCCCTTATAAAAATCTCTTCCTCCTAACATTTATTCATGGACCTACATTAAAGATGTTCGTTAAAATTGTACTGTGTTCTATTTTCTGCCAACCCTAACCAGATTAATCTCGTAAGCAAGAGGTGACGAGGAGAGCACAGTGTTATAAATTTATAATTATCATGCGTAGTTTCTAGTTTTTACTCTTAAATATCTGCGTGGCAGCCAAGTTAGGAAGTAGTCCCAATCTAAATCCACTCCTATATAATAACAGTAACTATTGAATGGGATAAAAATATATTGCAAAATGAACGAATATTAATGCATGCACTGTGAACTTAATTAATGCGTGTGCGCGTGTGACAGAGACTTCACCATGGACGATAATCATTATAAGTGGGGACATATATGAGAGAAAGTAATCACGATCACATCGCGCGCGTGTGTGTATGCACACAAGAGCAAGAGGCATTGTCCTTTTCTTCAAGTTCGTTAATTATTAGCCTCTAGCCAGCATCCCCCATGAGAATAAACGTAGCTTTTATTTGCACGCTCAACCATGTGGCTACGTGACATTATTGTACAATTAATATTAATGTTCGTACGTGCCAAGAAACACCAATGGCGCAAATATATATATATCCAAATATAAATCTATATTTTTTTTGTATAATACAACTTAACACACACGCGCGCTTATACAAACATCTTAACTTTAGGTTTAAATCGAGACCTAAATTACGTACTTATCATGTAGACGAATGGTCTTTGAAAATATGTGCTCTTACTTTTCAAAAGTCAGCGATGATCGCATTCTTTCGACTATTTTCACATAACATATATATACTGTCATTTCTAATGTATTAACCAGTTTAAGCTTAATTATAATAATACCAGCAGATTAAGTAATAAGTTATTTTACTGTGTCAAGGCACGTTAAGGTGAAGGTTTAGCGACACGAAGGGTCATAATTAAGTAAGTCCTTCTAGAGACAAAAACGTCAAAAATCCTTTCTAGTAACATAGGATAACGAAGGGAGCTAACCTAGATACCGCATGAATCATCACCTTCCAGCTCCACAAGAGACAATTCATCACTTGCGTCACTATTGTGTTTCAAAACTCTTGGACAGTTCCATATTTTAACAGTGTTTGCAAACGTGTCTTATAATTCCAAATCTCTAGTTTTAGTTTTATTAATATAATGTGATATTGTAGATAGCTGTGTGCCAATTTTTCTCCTTTGTTCGTGGCTTGACAGATATTAAGAAATTTGAAGAAAAGTTATCTATATTGACCAAGATCTTTGAGCACAATAGTTATTAATTTTAATTACTTTTGGTGGTTTTAGTCATCAAAAGTGAAATTTTAAAATTATTAATGCGGCCGTCAAAAAAGTTGCAGAGAAAATGTAATTAAGACAAATCCACTTACGTGTCAACCTAAGTAAAGCCTTGTTAATTGACTGGAACTTATCTTTTTGTACCACGTTGCGTTTGATCCGTGAGGCACAGAGGATAATTTATTTTTTAGACAATGGAAACATTAATTTAAAGATGAATATGAAAATAAAAGGCACAATCAACGAAAATCTGGTACGGTAAGAGATTGGATTAGGGCGATGACTCCAGTTTCCATGATGCGTATCGATCGCTTTCATCATGAATAATTGTGTCATGTATGACGAATTTAAGTTCAGTTTACTGACATAATTTGTTTTTCAGTTTCCATTTAATATGGAGATTCAAATCTTACTGGTTCCACTTCCCGTTTCCGTCCTGCCCCCTTTGAATATGTTTCTAAATACAATGTACAAACCCCTTATGCGAAATGGATACTAATATTAATAATTCAACAAACAGTAATCTAATCCTGCTTTTATCTTCAAAATATATTATTATATATAGCGATATAGACATGTGAAATTTAAGAAAAAATATATAGAAATCTTGAAAATTAATTATAAAAGAATTCTATTAAATTATCGAAAAACTGAATATTCTTAAAAGATATTAGATAATTTTTTAAATTATAAAATAATATAATTATCTTTGTTATAATAAAATTCTGTCACAAATAAAATAAACATGTATTATTATAGTATAAACAATTATATTATTTTATAATTTAAAAAATTATCCCTATATTCTTTAGAACTACTCAACTGTTTTCTCCCTAGAATTAAAGCATTAAAGCAATCGTAATAATTGAGGTCTACCAAATCGTAATAATGGGAAAGGAAAATTGAAGGTACACATGTATTCAAGGCATCAGACTTAATTGTCCGTAAGATTGAAGTACAATTGATTGATTCTACCTGTGGAGTAGCCGCCCCTATGGCTCTCTCTATATATATATAAAACCTGGTAATTAAAGTACACACTTAACAAACTCTTTTACTTTACACGAGTTTTCGATTAGTTTAATGAATATTTTAGCCTATCATATTAACTTGGTTGGCTTTTTCATCGGGGTTAGGTTATAGGCATGATCTTTTGAATCTTCTCAGCTACCGAGAGATCGAAACAAAGCCTAAAACTGTGTTGTAGGAATACAGCTTCAACATGACAGATTGTTCTTAAGCATTGGTCCATGTCTGTTACTATATTCGAAGCATGAAGATATAAAAACAATATATTATCTTTCAATATATAATCCCAAAGTTATCTTAAATTGTTTCACTAATGGGGCTCATGATTGAGGCACTTAGCACTACTCATATCAGTTCTCTCAGTGATATATGTAATGGATTGCGATTGGGACACTATTAGTGTTCATAGATTCGTCTCTTTTTTGCAATATCGTGTTTTTATACTTTAATTTATCGTATGTGCTATGATCTTTGACCATATTTGGCAACCAAATTAGGACCTGGCACGTGTGGAATCCCATCACTGCAGGTGAGTCTTCATTATATTGGATACGTATTTGTTTTTTTATAAATATAATGGAAACTTGAAAAGCAAGTAATTAAGCAAGATATACACGTGTTCGCATGCTGGGGAGGAATTAGCTTTGGTGGTATTTGACGGTCATGAGCTCCGATAAGGGCACCCTTCATCCAATATACTACTCCCTAGTGTATCTGTTTATATATGCTGATATTTGGATTTGCTTATATCATGGTACTTCTAAGAGATGACTTGTTTTTAGTTAATATAGAATTATCGAGTTGATAAGGATTTCATCCATAATTTTTAAAATTTTTAATTTAAATTATATTGTTAATATAATGATATTATTATTAGACGTTATATAAATACAATTTAAATTTAAATACGTGCTTTGATTTTAACGAATCTCGAAAAGTTAACTCGCTTAATTTTTTTTGCGTAGGAAAAAAATGATTTATGGTATTAAAAAAAGAAAAGCTACAAAATAAATTATATAAATATAAGCTAGCCCCCACTAATGAGTGTTGCTGTCCCTTGTTGTGATACATATATATATATCGTTGACCTCGAATATATAAGGGTTTATAATGAGAAGGCGTATGAAGAGATAGATGACGTGTCTTGCCACGATGAAAAGGTAGTAGGTTTTAGGTTTTGGTTGGCGGGTTCCCTCATACTCTTCTATTTACTTTATTAATTATAAGGTGGTTCTTAATTTGTTTTCATAGCTTATATATATATAATATCATTTATATCGTTTTCTCAGATTACTCTTAGTTTGCATGTTATATTTTTGTACGTAGGTCCTCTGCAGATGTCTAGGTATTAGCATCTCAGATCTTAGCTGGGTTGTAATGTGTTGTTATATATGCTAGAAAACGACCCGTATTCGTGGAATGCAACAGGGAAGGAGGAGGTTAAAAATGGGAAGACTTGTTTGTTTGATGTTGTCTGTACGTACGTAAGAGAGAAATGTGAATGAAGTTGCCGGGGCTAAAAGGAGCAGGTGGCAGGGGTGAAGATGTGAGTAATTAAAATGAATGGGATATCTTAAGCTTGTGAGGCTCCCACATCTGGTGTGCGTCCATCAATATTGATGATCGTGTTATTTATACGTAACGATCGAGCATCAGATTCGGAGCACAGCTTGTCCCTTCGTGTTCCTACACATGCCCTCCTCCTTTCTACCTAAACCTAATCCTCATCTCTATTAATATCCCCACACACATATCGTTATCTCTTGGTCATGTTACCAAAACTCATTTCTGTCTTCAATTTACCTTTTATCATCATTGTTCTTTAATTTTATTTATCAAAAAGCCTGATATGTTTATAAATATATAGAAAATATTAATAGTCCGAAGAATCTATACACAGATAATACTAATATTTAAATCTGGATTTTTATAGTTAATAGAATTTTTAAATTGACTTTTCACCTATTTTTACTAATTTTAATGTGTACGAGATGGAAAATCTTTATATATTGTAAATTGCATCAACATATGGTTACAAGAAAGAGATTTTAACTATTAAAAAATTTTATTGACAATACTAAGTGATCAATATAAATTTATTATTATTTTTTATATTAAAATTTATCATTATATATTCTTCCGATTTGTGGTAATTATTTGCTTTACTTGGGACGTCACCCTCATTCCCCTGTTCATTTATCTATATTGTTTCATTTAATCAAATAAATATTTGCTTTTCATTATTTTTATTGATGAATATAATACCTCTAAAATGCGTCACAGAAGTAACCTAGTTACCTGTTTGTATTCGGTGGGGGCAATGATTCTCTTTTCGTCCCTTTTAAGAGGTATACATTCATCTATTCTAAACAAATAAAAAAAGAGCTTTTAATAAAAACATTTAAATACTGCATAGATTTTGTAAAATTTCTTATAAATAACAACATCAAAAATTTGTAAAAGATCCTTATGAAAAGAAAGAGAAGGATTATTAAAGAATCATTTGGGTGTGTTTGGATTAGCTTTTGAAAAATAGATTATGGGAAGAATAGATTTTGGAGAATAGATTTTGGGTAGAATAGATTTTGGAAAGAATAGATTTTGGGAATAAATATGTTTTGATGATTAGTAGTAGAATCACTTTTTATATTGGTAAATTACTAAAAAGGGTATGATATGATTAAAAATAAGAGAGATGAAAGATGATAGAGAAGAAAGAGGAGAGAGAAGAGAGTGTAGAGAGGAGAGAGGAGAGAGAAAAAGAGAGAGGAGAGAGGAGAGAGAAAAAGAGAGATAATAGAAGAGAGATGAGAGATAATAGAGGAGAGAGGAGAGATAGTGTAAGAAAAAGTAAGGGTATAATAGTAATTGGATAATCCAAAACCTAAGTTTCAAAGAAAAAGCTATTTTCAGTAGCTTATTCAAAACCTAGATTTCAAACTGAATTTTTGTCCAAAATTAATTCTCAACAAAAATTACTGTTTATGTAAAAATTTTCTAAATCTCGATTTTGGCCAGAATTCATTGTTGCCAAACACACACTTGAAAGAAAAGACGCATGGGCATAATTTACATGTCGTCGTTCTCTATCAAATTAAATAATATAAATAAAATAGCGTACACATGTAGCCGTATAAATAAAAGGAATAGAAGCCTCGCACTCTTTACAAGGGGACAGGGAGGTTCGGGGCGAATGAATTTATTTAAATATTATAAATAATTGTTTCTCAAATATAGACTATTGAAAACAAATATGGACGGCCAAGATCTCCTGGGGAAAAAACCAACCGTAGTTCTTGGTTTCTTGCCTTCCAGAGTTACGAAATGACAAGAATACCCACGATGAGAATAATGCGTTATATGGAAACTCTGGATCTCAAATTTCATGGTTTTCTTGACATTTTCTTGCTTTCCTTTTTCTTTTAATATTCCTTTCCCCAAAATCTCCATCTCCACAATATAAATTTGATAACCAAATGATCCTTTTTCTATAATATTCCTTTCCCCCAAATCTCCATCTCCACAATATAAATTTGATAACCAAATGACCCTTTTTACTTTTCCGAGGAACGCCACGCTTCTAAGTCCAAGACTCCTCGTTCTCTTCGCCTGCTCTAATCAACTGATGCGAAACTAAGCTACTCGACTGGATCACTCTCCTTCACCAGAAAACCATAAAAGCATGAAACCTGCGATTCTGTCCTAAACATTCATTCTCATCCTTATTCTCTGCAAAACTCATAACTCGAGTCTTCATTCCTGTAAGTGCCTTCTCCTCCACATCCACTTATTTCTTGATTTGCTTGATCTATCATGTTTTTCAGTTTCCTTTCGCTGACCATGGCTCCTTCCTTATTTACCCATTGTTTCGTCCTTCTTCAAACTCTCCGGCATCAACCTCTGATTAGCAATGTCGTTGACCCTTGGCATAAAATTGTTGTTGTTTTGTTCCGTATAGTCTCTGCCTTCCCTGCATATCAGGCCCTGCTTTCTCTGATAGTCCCGCGTTGTCGAATCTCTCCGATTTAACGGTTCTTGTTTTATTTCCGACACCCCGTGCAAGACGGTGAAACATGTTTGAGGAATCTGATTCTGGGTCCAGTTAGATTGATTTGTTTTTCATTAATTTTTGCGAGCAACCTCGCTTCTTCTTGTTTTATTTTCTGTCTGGCCTTCCATTTAAACCAGTTAATCCGCATATTCTGGTTTTGTTTGATGGTTCTTTCTCTGAAAAACAGAACAGTCAGAAAAGGCTCACCTTTGGAAAAGATGCGATGGAGGAGATCTCCCATTCACTTTGAGATGATTACTAAGCATGAACACAAAATAAAGAATCCCAAATCTTTTTTTTTTTACTTGTTTAATTCTTCATCTCTCCACTCTGTCATCCCCTCTGTAAAGCACCATACTTGAGTTCCTAAACAATCATTCTTGGAAGAAAAGGATGAACATGGCCTTTTCTCTAATTCTCTCTCTTGTTATATTATATCCCCATGGTTTCCTTTCTTTATTTTTTTCTTCTGCCTACGTTCTTCTGGACTCAGAAGCTGTCTCCATTTCCCCTACAATTTGACCTTTTATATTGCCATTAAAAACTGCTCAGCACTATTGTAAAGCATTTTTAACAATAACTTCTCATACCCAACAATCATTTTTTAATTTCCGTGCAGACTTTCTGTAGTTGATATTAAAATTAATTATTGGAATCATCTTCGCTTGAAATGGCTTTTTCTAATCGGCGATTGTTTTTTGTTATGGTTTCGTCTTTAGTGATCGGTGGCATATCAGCAATGAGAACAGAGCCGAGAAAAATATCCCAGGTATGCACCCCAACAATATTCTTCTCCGGCGAGATATTATCGTTTCGGCGATCCACGATCTCTCGCTGATGCCGATATTTTTTTCATTTTCAATTCGTGTTGCATTTCAGCCGTCTTGGACGAAATTATTGGCGAGGAAGTGGCTCAACAGAAAAAACGGAGCTCACAAGTTTCGCTCAGATTTCTTTGCGTTAGGTAGCTATAGTTCGTCTTTCTGATTTTGTATCTGTTTTTTCTCTGTTTTGGGATTATTAAGAACTTAGATGCTGAAAGTTGTTGCGGCCGCCGCCGTTATTGGCCGCAGGAACCAAGAGCGAAAGAAGGAAAAGCTGCTCGGACCAAGACTGCTACGACATCGTAAGGAACAGTTTCTCCTTCTCAGGTGATTCGCCGGCCAAAACAACACTTTAGATTCCTTACGTTTGCTAATGAGAGTGATGGGTCCGAGCCGTTAGATGAACGGCCCGACCGATATGGGATAAGAATTAGACTAAAAGCTGGTGACTTTGGGGGGAGGATTGGGTGAGTCCTTACCTGAAAGTGAAGGTGGCCCAAGGGACCTGCCCCGTGGATCGTTATCTTCCGGGAACCCAATTAGCCCATGATCCCTGTTTTTGGCGAGAGTCTGTAGGCTATATAGGCTTTGCTATATACTAAGATACATAAACCTATGATTTATTATGCTTCGTTTTGGGTCAATTATTGATTTGACGTTTTATTTTGATAGAGAGATTGTTGGCGGAATCTACGAATGGAACGAGACCTTGCACGCCCGAGGAGGCACCACCCGTCGAGGATACTCTTAACCTCAAGTAAACATTGAACTGAACATGCCTTTGAAATCGGATAGTTGAAGTGTATAAAACTATTGAACAATGTTGACTCTGCGAAATTGGAAAACTGTGTAGGATGTCGGTGGGGACATGGAACCTAGGAGGGAAGTCTCCGAGCGAAAATCTCAACTTGATGGAATGGCTCAAGTCTCCTCCTTCAGCAGCAGACATGTTCGTTATTGGGTAATTTTCTCAGTTCTCAAAACTCCAAGATCCTTTCAAGTTTCAGCCATAAAAAACTCTCGAGAGTACAGACAAACCCTGATCACAATAGGCTAATTAATGGTTTCGCCGTAGTCTTTAGTTGGCACTAGTATTATTGAATGACTGAGACCCACTGAGAGATATCAGAAGTCAGAACTGCATCTTCTTACCCTCTTCCTATTTACTTCCTTTTATTTTAATGTTGGGGTTAGTACTGTGGTGCACTGTACATTTGCTGCCGTTAATGTGCACTGACCCTTTAGCTTTAAAGAGTAAGTCCTCCCCAATAGGGAGGGGCCTAGCTACCTCCATGTACCAAGATTTTTGTTTTTATATGCAAATAAAAGAGATAAATAAAATTACAGTTGCTTAAAGTCGGTTGGGTTTTTTCAGGTTCCAGGAAATCGTGCCTCTGAACGCAGGGAACGTACTTGGGCCGGAGGACAGTGGTCCAGCGGCCAAATGGCTTTCCCTTATTCATCAAGCCTTGAACACTGACAAGTTTGACCAAGACCGAGACCACGACAAGGCCACCAATCAACAGGGAAGCCGAAAGCCGAGGTTCAGTTTCTCGGACTATCTTACCTTAGAGGACGAATTGGGCACCGAAGAATTTGCCAAATTGTCTCCTGCGAGCTGTCGCGATGAGAACTCTCCTTCTTTGCCTTGTACAAGTGGGAGACATTGCAGCAGTCCACATCACCACCATCACCAACAACGACGTTTTTCTCTAGCAGCAAGCAAACAAATGGTCGGTATCTTCTTGTGCGTGTGGGTTCGTTCCGACCTCTACAGACACCTTTCCAATTTGAAGCTGTCCTGCGTCGGTAGAGGCATCATGGGCTACCTTGGCAATAAGGTTCATTCTTTGGACCCATGTTGTCTGCTTCCCCAATTGTCTCTAGAGCCGTACGTGTGATTAATTACTCACACTCACACTTCCCTTTTTCTTAATTACAGGGCTCTATTTCAATTAGCATGACACTGTACCAGACGTCCTTCTGTTTCGTATGTACCCACTTAACCTCGGGAGAGAAAGATGGTGATGAGGTGCGAAGAAACTTGGACGTCTCCGAAATTTTGAAGAGAACTAAATTTCCCCACTCCTTCAATTCTACCGATCTTCGACTCCCTCCTGAGACCATCTTGCAACATGAGTAAGTCTTTTCTATATTTGAAACAGTTCGATAATGACCTTGGTTATAATTTCTGATGGGGCCTTTTCCTTCATTCTTGGTATGTGCAGTAATATTGTTTGGCTTGGGGATTTGAATTATCGGTTAGCTTCTGGTTACGGGGATACGTGTGAGCTACTAGAGAAGAACGATTGGCTGGTACTTCTAGAGAAGGATCAGGTAATTAACTGAGATTATTACTTAATCCTTTCGGAGCTTAACATGTTTTTAGTTCTTTTCTAATGCTGGGTATATTGGCCAATGATTTGCAGCTAAGGATAGAGCAGAGAGCGGGTCGTGTATTTGAAGGGTGGAATGAAGGCGCGATCTCTTTCGCTCCTACTTACAAATACATAGCCAATTCGGATCACTACGTCGTTCATACCTCCAAGTGCAAGGAAAAACGCCGTACTCCTGCTTGGTAAGATTACTGTATATTCATAGTTCATAGTAATACTGTAGTACTGTTTCTCTTACGTGGTTGTCTTCTAAATGATTGTGTATTTAATTTATCGCAACTAGGGGGTCTGAGCCGTGCCGGTGGAAGCGAGCATCTTCAATAGAGCCATTTGCATTTGTTTAAAAAGTGACGATTGATAATTCCCAATTAATCACATTAAGCGTCACCATTAATTGATAAACAAAGTACCGTGTCAATGTTATCATTGGCAACGATTCCTCGTATTATCCAATATGGTTTAAGAATCAAGACGGTGCAAACTCGCATTGTTTCCAATAAAAAATCACATGCAACGACATAACGTCACGTAACCCATCTCAAATTTTTTTTTTTCCAGGTGCGATAGAATCCTGTGGAAAGGAGAAGGGCTAAAGCAGATGTGGTATGTAAGAGGAGAGTCAAAATTCTCAGACCACAGACCAGTATATTCACTGTTCTCAGTTACAGTGGACTTAACAAGAAGCAAGATGATAATTCCAAATGCTGCTTCTGCAGCCTTGTCATCGAGTTGCCCAGCCAAGGTTCAAGCAGAGGAACAACTCATGTTGCTAACACGGTTACATAGTTGAATCTGACTTTTGATTGACTCCTGACAATGTTTATAACACAACAACGTTCGGGAAGGCAAACAACATGGGTGTGTGTTCCTCACTTTTACTTGGAACACGCGAGAGCGTTGGCGTGTGACTCCTTTGTGGCAACCCACCAATGAAAGTTTTGATAAGTGAGCGTAGCATTTTGTACATAGTAGAGAGATTTGATCGAGGTGACAATGATTAGAAGGTGTTGGGCGTAGCAGAGGAGTAGTAACTCAGAAGCAAGACAACAAGACAGGACAGTGAAGAATCGGAGAAAGAGGTGCCTGCTTCTGCGGGCATTTCTTGTCATGCGGGTTCTTTTTTATTTATTTGATATTTTCCTTTTTTTTTAAATATTGGGAATGGGTATTATTTGAATCTGGCATCTGGGATATTATGGGTGTGTTTGGAAAACACGAAACCGCGGTTTTAAAAGAGTTTTTGGCCTAAATCTCAGTTTAGAAAAATTTCAAAACAAACAGGCTTATTTGTCTATAAGTGTTTTTGGACAAAATCATGGTTTAAAACCATGGTTTTGAATAAGCTATTTAAAATAGCTTTTTCAACAGTAAAAGCACTTATGACTATCCAATTACTATCTTACCCCTACTTTTTCTTACACCCTCTCTCCTCTCTCCTACTTTTTCTTACACCCTCTCTCCTCTCTCCTACTTTTTCTTACACCCTCTCTCCTTTCTCCTCTCTTCCTTCTCTCCTCTCTCTTCTCTTTTCTCTAACTCCCTCCTCTCTCTTACTTTAAATCAAATCATACATTTTTTGGTAATTTACCACCATAAAAGTCATTCTAAAAATAACTATCCAAACACCTATTTATTCAAAACCACTTTTTTTCCATAAACTCTTCTCCAAAAGTCCTTTTCCATAAGTTGTCCATAAGCCCTTTTTTTTATAAGCCATTTTTTAAAATCATATCCAAACAGGCCCTATATCTATATATAGAGAGAGAGATGCCAAAGCTTGGCTATTGTGAAAGCTGGTTAGATTTTAGGATTTAGCCCAGCTTTTGCTTCAAGGAATGATGATGATTTTCCATTCTTTCTGATTCAAAGCTGAAAGGAAGCATCAAAGATGGATGTGAATGGCGGGCAAGGCATTTTGTCTGTTTTTTGTGAACATCGTTCAAATTTCAAAGCACAAAATTTGCTTTATGACGAATCTGAGATAAATGAATCGCCATCTAATCTGAACTCTAGTTGTTGTCTTTTCATTTTCAGATGATAAACATATGACGATAATAACTCGGAGATGCATGATCAAGTTGGGCCCACGTTATTTTATTCAAGTTGCAATGCTGTAGTTGGTCGAACCTAATAATATATATATATATATATATATATATATATATATGGTTTATTAAATCGGCATGTATAAAAAATGACAAGTAGCGATTAAAAACAAGTTTGGCTAATTGCAATCCACATTCCCCCGGTGGGTAGTTGGATTGCGTTTTGTCTATTCATTAAACGCTGAGCCAATTTTGTCTACTCCAGAGAGTCTTTCATTTTCTCTTTGTTCATGTACTCACATGATTCGCCTTATATATATATATATATATAACCATATTAGTAAAAAGTTTATAGTAAAAAGTTATAAAGGGGTGTATATGGGTAGGGTTAGGTAGGGTAACCCCCAGTTCGGTGCCTTGTCCGAAAAAACTATAGGCTGCATTTTGCAGTCCGATGTTCGGGCCTACCCGGTAAAAACTCTAACCATTTTGAGTTGGGTATAGGCGGGCTTGCATGCCTAAATTGTGATGTCCTTCTCATATTATGAAAAAAAATCTACAATCATAAACTTATAAAATAATACCATATTTATCTCTTCAAGAGTTAAATAATATCCATAATTTATTAAGAATAAGGTAACAAAAAGATAGTAATTAAAGTCTTGAAGTACATTACATATATAAAAAAAAATTGAAATCTATATCAGGGTTGGATATCTGTAGAGGTATTACAACACTAATAATTGAATGCCTGGTAAGTAAAGTATGGAAGCAACTTTAGTATATACGTAAATATAAGATTTATATTCAAAATTTTAAAAATGAGTAAAGAGAGTTGTCAGCTAAAATAAAAAATATAGAGTTACAAATAGAAGAAATTAATAAAAAAATAAAAAAAATAATATATATATATAGGGCCGGGTTAAATAGGTAAGGCGACGTACTTTGCTCAATATCTTATCCTACCTGACATTTGGTCTGACTCTGTCTGGTTAAATATATTTTAGGTAATATTTTTGAAGTAGGACTAAGTAATTTTTTTCTGAACTTGAGTGGAGAGATCCGGTTATGGATATAATTAACACCCCTATATATTAGTGCAAAAGGCTAGTTCAACACTAATGAGCTGCTTACGGGATAAAAGTGCTGATTTGAAAGCTGGACTGCTTATTAGTGTACATATTGAGATGGTTGGGCTGTTAGCCGCATCGTCGGATGGGGGCCCATATGGTTTCGTATCGGAAAAGCTGGTTAGATGAAGCAGCCAGAACTAGGAGTGTTCACGGGACCGGGTTGAGATCGGGATAACCTCGTCTCGATATAGTACACGGGACGCAAAATGCGTCCCGTGTCCCGTCCCGTCTCGAATTTGTCCCGGTCCCAACGGGACGGGACGGGAATTCCTGAATTTTTTTTTTAAAAAAATATATTATAATAAAATCATCTCAATAAATTATTCCATATAAAATGCCCTAGCAACTTACTCTAAATACCAATATTTCTCCTTGATATAATATAATAACTTACCCATATAAGGGAAAAAAAGTAATAGTAAGAAAGAATAGAAATATCAATATAAAAATATCTGTATAAGAATAAAAATATCTATATAAGAGTGAGAAAGATAGGATAATGTAAATATTTAAAAAAAAGAAAAATTGGGACGGGACGGGATTCCCGAGGGACGGGCCGAAACCCGTCCCGTCCCGAATACCAACCTTGTCCTGTCCCCGGGACAAGGTTGGACACCCCTAGCCAAAACTATACTAAAATATAAGACATATGACTATTTAAAATATTTTTTATTTTTAAAAAATATTATTTTATTATAATTTTAATTACAACGTTTAAAAAATTATTTTAACTCTTAGGAGCTTAGATTTATATCTGAGAATAATAGATAATTCGCTCTATTTGATATTAGTATCGCTTACTTTTATATCCTAGATGAATCTAATTTTTTTTTTAATTTTTGTAAAAAGCAAAAAAGAAGCAGCCGCATATGGTGATCCCGCCCTGACTCCCCCCTCAACCAAGGCCGCCCGACATTAACTATTTCATTATGCCACGTGTACGGTTCCGATGACGCCTCCCCACCGTGCGCTGCACCATCTCCTCACTTTCCCCTCGTCGAATATTCCTCCCCCTCTGACTGCCCCAAACTTGCTAGGTCTCGCCGCCAACCGCGTCCGTACTATTCCCTGCTTTTTTTCCCGGTCCTTCTCCATTGGGCATATTTTCGAGTCTGTCTAATCGTTGATCGTGTGGCTTTGAGGGTATGTATCTAGAGATCCTTCGTTTCTTGTCCTTGGAGGTCTAGTTAGGGTTTCCCACTCCAATGACTGCCGCTGCTTCTCTTTTCTCGCTAGCAAATGAGGGGTGAAAAATAAAATAGGCATGCAATGGCCATTATAATGTTGTTGCTTTTCCGCCTCTTCATTCAGAGCAATAACATGTCAGTTCCACTATGGCTAGTGATTTCCTTTTGCCTGACCTGACTGGAAATATTGATTTCACGTTTAAAATTTTATATTTTCACATGTTGATTCACAGTACATGCAACAAAGTGAAGTCTTTGCATTTTAGTTCGCTTCAAAGTAACGTTTTTTTTGGTCCGCTCATTGACAGGCAAGTTGTTGAATTGAAGCAGAGGGCATTCTGCTTCTCACTGACTTAAACTGCTGCTTCCAACTCAGTGAGAAGTTTGTTGATGACAAGATTGTTACAGAAAGACCAATATATCAAGAATTATCTCGTTAGCTATAAACTTGCGGAGAAGAAGGGAGATGGTATGTTTACGGAACTTGTGATATCAAGTTAACGTTTGGAAATGTATCCATTTTAATGTCCGAAATTTGAGATGCTCAAATTGTAAGTTGCATATATTTTTGTCCACTTTCAGCTACAAACAGAATCTTGTGAAGAGGAAAATGTAACAAGGATAATATACTTACCATAGGCATACTTATGTACATGCATTTTTCGTTATTCCAGAGCCTGAGTGTGATGGAGATTTAGATTTGCCTGGCACAACGTGTGGTCCATCTTAATTTTTTGTCGTAATTCCCTGGTGATGCTTGATTTAAACCATCTTTTTCCATAGCCGTTGTTACGTTTTTTTTTTCAAAGGTAAAGGAGAAATTAAAAATCTTCATAGAATTGCCCTCACCGAATTAGCTGAGGTAAAGTAACAGGTAGAATCTGAGAAGCGATCTTTTAGAACAACTATCTTACCTCGTGTTTTTGGATTTGTTGCAAGGAAGAGAGATGGGATCCTCAATTCGTGTGTTATTATATGAAGTTGAATAAAGTCGCAGTGGAGAATAATTACCTATACTTGCTTGGAATGACGACCTTTTGGACTAGTAGCCGAGGCATTAATATTTTCTAATTTGAGGATATCCCTTGAGCAGTTTTTCATAATTAGGCATATGCACTATGAGTTTCTAATCATACTTAGATTATACCATGGTGTTTTTTTTCATAAATAATACTCTTCCGGTCCTTAATATAAGATTTATTTAACTAATTTGATTAGATAAAAGAAGTTAGTTGAGTTAGTTAATATAACATATTTTTCCTAAAATAGCCTAACCATTTTCTTTCTTTAATTCCCCCTCCCTCTCTTGATTATTATTGAGGGAGTATCAATAGGGATAATTTAGGGGGAAAAATGGATAAATATAAGAAAGATGTTTTATATTTAGGATCAAGATCAATTCCCTAATTAAATCCTTGAGGACCAGAGGAGTATTTTCATCAATCTCAAATCTCCAGAAAGACTTTTGGGCTCAGATTTATTATCATTGTAAAATTTTAAATTAAGGGTCTTTATATCGGCAATGATGTGGTTTCATGCAATATTTGTCCTCCTTCATGGTTGTTAACTGCACTGGACCACTTTTACTATGGTTATTTTACTGGTTGGTGATTATATGCATTTGTATGCTAGTTTTTTTTTTTTCAGTGTACATATACAATTGACAATTTTCCTCTTTGAATTTGTTTGGTGAGGGTGATTCTAATGACTTCTCTTTTTGGCAGTCTTTTCATGATCAGGAATCTTGGATGGCAAAAACTGCTGGGAGTTTAAATGATGGTTACATGACTTGCAACAATTCCTCTAGAGTGGAGTCCAAGCGTTTTCATCAGTGGCTCATGGATAGCCCTGAAGGGGATCTGTTTCCACTAAAGAAACAAGCAGTAGAGGTTTCAAGCAATAATTTGTTATCAGGAATGTATGGCACCGATAACCATTCATGGGGAAATTCCTCAAGTTTACACTCATTCAATGGTCATTTTTCTGAACAATTATATGACCCAGACGCTTCAGCAAGGGCTTTGAGTTGTGAAAACAGGAATATTTCCCCTGTTAATACAGATAAATTGACTGTGGGACAGAAGGATATCATGGAAGCTTTTGGGAGCGATTCCTCATTCCTAACCCAGACAATTGATGATCATGGATCAGTTATAAATTACGGTGGAATTAGAAAAGTTAAAATTAGTGAGGTGAAGGATTCTGAGAATGTCGTGTCTGTTCCTCCAGGTCATACCTATGATATGGGAGTGAACAACACTGTGTCAAATACGCGTGTGCACACGGGGGTTGATTATCCCACATCAACAAATCTTGCTGGAGACAAAGGAGATGAGAATATTGTGTCGTTGGATGATGATTATGGCAGGGCATACAACAATTTCATTTCAGTACGTCAATCTTACAGCAAGGGAGATGATGGCTTATCTGTAGGTCTAACCTACAAGGAGACTTGTAATACAATAACAATGGGCCAGGCATTCGGCAAGGAGGATAGTAATATGATAGCTATTTCTCAAGCTCATAATAAGGCAGAGGATAATTCTATTTCAAGACACGACATATTTAATAGGGGGGAGGATGGCACCATGTCAGTGAATCATGCCTACCACCAGGATAGAAGTAACAAGTTATCAATTGCTTGCTCTTATAACAGTGGAGAAAGCACAATTATATCCTTCGGTGGATGTGATGATGATTATGGTCATGTTAGTATAACTCCCTCTGGCAGACTTATATCCAACTATGAACTCTTGATGGGCCAACCAACTAGACAGAGATCAGAAGCTGTGAATGAGAAAGAATTGATTATTTCTAATTCTGGCTCACTACTTAGTGCCTCCTTGACATCTGCTTCTGGAACTGGAAATGTTTCCCAGACAAAAGAGGAATCTAAAACATCTAAGAAATTTCCTTCAAATAACTTCCCTTCTAATGTCAGAAGTTTGCTGTCCACTGGCATGCTGGATGGAGTCCCTGTGAAGTATATGGCCTGGTCACGGGAGGTAAATCTTAGTACTCATGGGTTCATCTTTCGCAGTTGCTTATCTTTGATTCATGTCTGGTTCTTCCTTTGCTTGTTAAAAGGAACTTCGTGGTATCATAAAAGGGTCCGGGTATTTATGCAGCTGCCAGCCATGTAACTATTCCAAGTTAAGTTTGTTAACAAATGATCATAAATGGTAACCCTGTTTGAGCTAAATTTCCATCTCACACCTTTCTTATGTTTCCCCAGGTTATTAATGCATATGAATTTGAGCGTCATGCTGGTCACAAGACGAAGCACCCCAATAATCACATTTACTTTGAAAATGGGAAAACTATATATGGGATTGTTCAGGAGCTCAGGAGCACCCCACAAAATATGTTGTTTGATGTTATTCAGACAATAACTGGTTCGCCAATCAATCAAAAATCCTTCCGCATTTGGAAAGGTGGTGCAATTTATGTTACTGTAGTGTTGCAGATTTTTTTATTTGATCTTCATAATTTTTGTTTGGTGTGAAATGGTTTGTTTCTATCTTCCTTCTCAGTTGGATCTTTCTTGCTTATCTAGAGAATCCTTTTTAGCTGCAACGTGTGAACTTCAACGCATATATGGAAAAGATGAATTGAAGCAATTGTTATAAAGGTAACCATTTGACCAGCTAGGTAGGAGGAACATTATTTCGTGCATAGGAGTAATTATTTAGATATAATTTTTGTCGACTGATTATCGAACCTAACCCTAACTGTTTGAATCTCCGTTTTGAGGACAAGCTATCCTTGGTGATATAGAAGAGAACTTTGCAAACAAGCCAACGTATTTATCTTTCATTGTTGTATCATGACAATATTGAGTTTGTAAATTTTATGAAGAGAAGCTGATTCAATATCTTTGTGTTATGGAACAAAAGATTCACTAAATGCTTGCACAAACGAAGTGTGTTGTATTTTTCTCAAAGGTCTTGCATTTTGTCTGTTATATGTGCGCGCGTGTGTGTGTATTCTTTTTGGAAGGGGTGTTCTCTACTTTAGTAAGCAGCATTCTTGATTCAAGCTCTATTTAGCGTCCAATAGATGTTAGTTTGCCAGCTTCTTGGTGCTCGATTAAGTTCATATTTTTTGATGCTGAAAGGAATGAAGAAAATAATCGGAAATTTCACATTAGTAATTTATATGGTGCTAACTGAGTGTTTAATGGTGATAAAGGAGTCCCTTACCACATAAGTCCAACATGCTTTTGAAATATCATGCTGCTATGAAGTAATAATCGAGGTCAATTCTGCACGTATGTAACGTATGTATTCAAAGCCGAGCTATTTTCTTTGTGATTTATCTACCTTCCTTATTATAACAACTTGTTACGTTATAAACCTCTACTCACGGTACATCGTGATTGAAATATCAATTAATTGGATGCCTACAAACTGTTACTGTGTCATAAGCATTTAAAGGGGACATTGTTGCTGAATGCTCTGGGTAGTTCAAATCTAGATAGTCATTGGTATGCTTTCTTCATACTTGTTAATCTCGAGCTGTGATTCCTTGGCCAGAATTAGTGATAATGAGGACCTCATTATTGGCATTGTCCTTTCTGATACTGCTTCCATCTGCAATTAGCTTAGTTGGTGATAATATCTCTTCCGCTATTGGTGTTGACTGGTCATAATCTTTGCTTTTACCCCACACCACAAGGTACAGACCCAAAACAATCACAACAGCACCTATCACCCTGTAAAATTGATTAGATTTCTTTAGTTTATATTTTTTGCTTGCTAAGGATGTGATTAGCTTGGTCCATGATTTTCATAATTACCTTCCAAGGTACATTTGCTCAAACAGAATGAATGAGCCCATGATAGCTACAATTACCATGCACAGGGGACTAAACGCTGTCACAAAGACGGGGCCTCTTGCTTTCATCACTATTCCTTGGATATAGTAAGCTAGTCCTGAGCAGACTATGCCCTGCATGCATACATGCATATTCTGAGAGTTGAGTGGGGAAATTTAATTATGTATTTCCCTACAATGTTGCTTGTACTTTTTCAAATGTTATGGCTTTAAAATTTAAGGTTTCTTGCTATTAACACAGCTATGTAACCTGGAAACTTAGGAGAGGAAGACATAAAGTGGGTAATGTTCAGGTGGCTCCATGGCAGCTAAATCATTTGGATGCCAGTGTTTGTGTTGCTAATTGACTTATACTTTTACGGTCAGTAAGGAGTTGGTTATGATGTCTTCCCGGATAGGAAGTTTGTTTTGGGCCTAGGGTGGTGGGGTGTGTGAAACTTTGAATGTAATGACCTCATGGTGATGTGTTTTTCTTGTATTTTTATAAGTCTGGTTATATGGCCTTACACTGTAGACAGCAGCCAGCAATTTCGTATCCCATTGCAGAGACCAAACTGAAGGATTTCTCCTTTCCATAACCAGGGCCACAATGGCACCTTCGCCTGTTCCCAGCAAGCATATCCATGCTGTGAGAGAGAGCTCCGCAGGGTAGGTTTCAAGGGTAATGGCCTAAAGAAACAGAGATGAAGGTCTGAGGAATCAAAAGTATTAGTTGGAATACTTCTACATAAATTCTGGAGAATAACTCACTTGGAGAATCATGAAACAAGACCAACTGAAGCTGGCCACGGTAATCATCACGGATCCTTTTATTACATGAAGATTTGACCCACCACTTTGCTGGTTGTGGCTATTGGTACCATGTGCCCCAAAAATTTCAACAACCGGACCTCTCATCAATGTCATGACCATGGCTCCAGCAACTGTTGCTACAGTTCCTGCCATCTTTGCATGGCTGCGTATGCTTTTTAATCTTACCTTCTCAAGACTGCCAAGTAGAGAAATGGTTGGGAAGATAGCATGAATCATTTAGGCGTAGATGTTATACCTTATTAAATTTGCTACCAAATCTGAGAGATACTCCTGACAAAGAGGTGACACTGAGAATTTATTTAGTTACCTTAGAAGCCAAGCCATCAGGAAGGTAATGGCGGGAACCATATTGCTCATTGCTGAGGCGAAAGTTGCTGTTGTGTACTTCATTCCCAAAAAATATAAATTCTGGTCAATAACTGGCCTGCCAATAAGAAAATTAGACTCTAGTTTTGTCACTGTTTTCCATGCAATGGAGAATGTGTTTTAGCTATGCAGGTAATTACTCTATAATGCTTAGCGCCACAATCTTCGTGAAGATTGAAATTGTCATCTTGGGCCTTACTTTCCTGTTAAGACAACGAAGCATATGCCACTGTAATTTATCCCACACACACATAGAGTAGAGTAGATATATATATAGATAGAGAGAGAGAGAGAGAGAGAGACTGACTTGTCCAGAATCACTGCAAAAGGGGCGATGATGACGAAGGCAACAGCGTGTCGATAGACGACAAATACGTAGTTGCTCATCCCCTTGTTCAGTGCAGCTTTGGATAGAACATCCATACCTGCAAATCCAAACTGCAAGAACACTACAGCTATGAATGGCTTCACTCTCTCAAACTGATGTTTTAGCAGGATCCCCATTGTGTCTGTCCCTCTGTTGTCTAGGCTTAAAATGTTTCTTGAGTCCCAAGAATGAAGTTGCATACCTTGGGAGGCTCATGCTTATATAGGCTGCATACGCGTATACTATATAGTATATACATCATTGCTCATTGGTATTGACTACGCACGTATGGAAAGTTTCATTATTTAATGAAATCAAATGGGTGAAAAGCAGTAGAGAGCTACCATCCTAAGAGCTGTTTAAAGGGCCGGTGTCTGCTTTTAATTATTACCATCTTTTGCATGGATGAATGAAAGCATATCTTGGTGGAGAATCTTTTTATCATATCAGCGGCTTGGATTCTTTTGTGACTAGTTGTTTTAATGGTTTTGAAATGATTGAGCTCGACTACGTGATAGATAGCCCCAATTTTGGGAGTTAAATTGTGTATTAATTATTTCCGCGATATGCCTATATTTTTTCGCTTCTGACAAGTTGAAAGCAGAAGATAAAATATCAGAAGGATATGGATAAGAAAGAAGGATTTGGAAATAATTCAGGTGCATTCTTGAGACCTTGTCGAACTAGTCTCATTGTGTAAGGCGACCCATGAAGGATGATTAGCACACGCATGACTGATATATATCCTTTCATAATTATGGTCATGGTCAAGACCCCAAAATACGGTAAGAACAAAAGTCCCACTTTAGTAGTAGTGTTTCGGCTTTTTCTGACTTTTATTTTATGGGTTTTTTTATTTTGGTATTTCCGTTCTATCCGAAAAAAATGTCCCCCTAAGTAGTTGGTGGCTTTAACCCTGTTTAGACCTTATTTCTTTGTGCTTTTAATATGTATAGGCACTACTATGATCGTTTAGTTCCTCCACCTCCTATCCAGAACCTATTCCAAGATTTCAAAATAGTAAAGTATTATAAATGTAAGTGGGTTTGGGCCCCTACTGATACAGTAATAATGTCTGTGTTTGTGTGTTCATTTGCCTCATTTTCATGCAATTACTCAATGGAGTCTTACTCAAGAGCGGGTCCCTGTTACCATGTGTTCCCGGCAATTTGAAACGTGGGAAAAGAAGGGTAAAATGAACTTATGAAAGCGAGTACCCAAACCAAAATCTAATTTCATTTTCCTTTTGGATGGGTTTCAGAGATATCCCGATCTTCAATTTGTTCATTCGGGAACTGAACCCTTACCCTCTTTTCTTCCAATAATTTTAAGGAACAATTTTTTTTAATACTATTTTAAGGAACAATTTGTGCATTAACAATTAAGATAAAGACGATGAAGATAAAGGAAGGGGATGGTAAGGTTTGCTTTTCCATTTTACAAGTGGTGGCCATGACTGATAAAAGACGCTAAGATTTTCCTCTCTCTCAACAAAGAAATGGAACTTGGCGAGTGTGCCAATGTCTCTTGAAACTTGAAAGGTTATTCTTCGTCTTCATCTTCGTCTCACACCATGTTATTCATTGATATCTCATCCTCTTTCGAATGAGACCGAATTGTTGCCACTGTCATGTTGTTGGATGAAACTTCCATGAGCAATCTGAAAGCTACTTCAGTTTTTAAGCTCATATCTAGACGCATGTTTCAATTTTTATCCAATTCTTGGAAAATTAAGATGATCACGAAAAAATTACACCGTACCACGATGAAGGCCGACAACATTTTCGAGATTTTAGCAAAGGAGAAAGAATCTCTGTGCGCGTGCTGACGAGAATGAGACTACGAGAATCTGGCCTTCTGAAGTCCTGCTCGACAGGTTTGAATCTGATACAACTATGAAAACCCCGTCTTCTTCCAGAGCTTAGAATGAAAAAAATAATAAATTTGATAGACCAAATAGATAGAAATTTTATATTTAAAATTAAAATAAATTTATCAATTAACTCTAATATTAATAAAAATAATAAAGTTATAATGATAATTGGGGAATGGATTAGATTTCTTGGTTGAATACTGGCCATGATTCATTGAATGAAGATGTCGATTTCAAAATTATTGGCGGACATTGAAGTGACGTGTTTTAAGGACTTTTAGTTATAATTTTGAATTAATTGAGATTTTTATATATGGCTAATAATGACGGATATCATAAAGCGTGGAGGGTGGTGGTGCGAATAGACATCGCAAATTAGATGTGCTGATTGACCATTTGTCCTCTTTTACTTTCAATAATTTCTCCTTTTAGATTTTGTTGCTTTTCTTTCAAGATTTTCTATATAATATTATCAATTTTTTTTAAGTTTCGAAAATATTATTGTTTGATTGAAGGATCAAAGAGATGGGGCCATAGCCTTTTTAATGGGGTTAGTGACATGAGATGAACCTCCAAATAAGTGAGGTTGCGTGTTCAAGTGTTTAGTGGAGGGCGTGTGAGTTCTCTATCCTCACAAAGGAAATATTCATTCATTGTGATCAGATTGAGAACCCACGTCTTATCTCTCCACCTTTCTGACCTCCAAAGAAGGAAAAATGAAGAGAAGAAAGCATTGCGTGATTGTAACAAAAAAAAAAGAAAGCATTGCGTGTATCCTTCGCGTTAAATTGGATGCTTTTAACGCATTCATAAAGAAGAAGGAGGGAGCAATATAATTAAACACATTAGCCAAATTCTTTTTGAACTCATTATCCATCTCTTTATTGCCAACACACACTGATATGTGAATTATTGGCATCAAGGATTCCACCTTGGAATTCTTAATCATTAATTGGCTATTCTTCTAAACACCAAATCCCAATCCAGGCTCCAGCACAGTGTTTGGACAATGTTTTTATGTGTCTCAGCCCACTCCCTATTTATAAGCCCAATCATGTTTAATGACATTGTACGCATTACTCCAAATGGATACTTTTCTATCAATATCAAGTAACTTCAAAAATATTCCAAAATGTATAATAATGTAGATGACGTGTGTTTTTGGAGCTTGTTGGGTGGAATAGTGCATTAGCGAAAGCAAGAATTTTTCACGTCTCACAAATGTAATTGTAATTCTTAAATTACTCGTTAAAAGTTAAAGTTGGAAGTGTACATACGTAGAGGTTTATAGCTATACACCAAATACTCTTTTAAGTTCTTTATAAATTCGTTAGTTTTATAACAGATTGGGTGTAGTTATAAGGAGCGCACAGTCAATCATATTGCGATATTGGCGTTACTAATAAAATTAATTTTTTATTAAGGACATGGCAGATTGGTGGCTTGTAAAAAGCTGTGTGAATGCAAGCTTTATATAAGAACAGTTAGAAAGATGGAGAGTGAGAGTAAGGAAGGGCCCACCCTTTTCTTTCATCCATGTCAGCCTTGTTACCCATCAGTATCTTCCTGACATTGTCAGAAGCACGCTTCTCCATGTTACGAATCCAATTCCTAATGTCTGAACATAAGATGGAGTCAGTCAAATTGTCCTGCTTACGAAATCAAAAAATTTCCCAGGCACAAGATCCCCTCCGCAACATCAAATTGAAGAATGGAAGATAAGTGGGGGAAAAAGGATGACGCATACACACTGAAGGAAATGACACGCAGTTCAAGAGACATGGTATGTGTAGAAACAAGAAATAGTAAAAGATGGATGTTTAACCTGAAATCTAAAGGAGGAGGAAGACATTACTGTTAAAAGATGCCTCATCAATGATGTCATATACAAGCAAAATGCCCATAGCTCCACGATAATAAGCTGCGAAAGGGGGGGAAAGAGAGAAAAAGGAATGAATACACTCATGACAGAGGCTTAACAATGTATACAAAGGATCAGTCAAGTCAATGAACACGTAAAAGTGACGTACAAAGCAAAAATATTTACTTATACAGTAACAACCCTAAAAGGGCATCTAGTGCTAGTTTAACGAAAACAAATGTGAAATGAATTTTATGCTTGTGAAGCAGAAAAACAATGAGGGAAACTTGCAATCCGAATTGGTGCTAAGGATCTAAGAAAATTTAATTACAAGAAAGTCCAGAAACCAAGAAGCCAGATAAGTCCTGAACATACAGTCTATAATTTGCAAGATAAACTTTAAGAGAACAATAGAATCTTAAAAGTATAACAGGAATTTAAATTGCAGCTGAGGCCTAGAGCTTACATGACGAGTTCAATTAGCAAACTAGTAAAAACATGGTATAGTAATTTTGGGAACAAAGGTGGGACTCCGTACAATATTAGACCCTTTGCATGTTTGTCTTTTCTTCTCAATCGTTGATAGCCAACATAAAGTGATTGATATCGACAAAAATACAGCTCCACCAAATATTTGGAACATGTCCAGCCACGGATATATAGAATTCATAACATTTCCTATCCAATTAGGAGAGTAATTGAAAACAAAATTAAGTATTTAATCTTCAGGTCATATCAATAATAACAAAATATATGGCATGTGGTGAAAAAAAACTGTGCTAGCATTGATACGTTCTAGCCATACTGAACTTTCAATCTCAGACACTAACCAGTAGTAATTGTCCGAAACCGCTCTTGACCAGCAGTATCCCATATCTGCAATTTAATTCGCTTGCCATCCAGCTCTATGGTCCTAAGTTTAAAGTCAATGCTGAAGAAAAACAATCCCTTCTAATGAGACAGACGCCATATCTGCAGGAGAGAAAATTGGGGAAGAAAAAAAACTAGGGAGGATTATACTTAAGGCAAGTTTCCAAATTTTTCATTCCTAAGGACCACTAATGGTAAATACCCATTGTTCCATTTGTAAATTTGTGTTGTTTGAGTGGTAAATAATGTTAAATTAGTTGTAAATTTGCATTATGTGAATGGTAAATGCTGGTAGTTTGACTAATAAATTTAAGGACTTTCTTAATAATTAATTTGTGAATTTGGTCCTTCAATATAATTCTCCCAAAAAACTATTAGGCCACTGAACATGAAAGGGACCTACCCAATGGTTGTAATAAAATTTGTTGTAAAAGACCCATCTGAGAAACGCAATAGAAGGCAACTCTTTCCTACAACTGTCAATACAAAACAATTGATCAGAGGCGGAGATTACTCCACAATAAATATTCTCATAGTTCATAACAAAACCAACAAGAACAGAAAAACAGAAGAAAATAGAGGGTCCTGATGTCTTTGTAGCTTTCAAATTAGTAAATAGACTACTACGTCTAGCTTCATAATCACTCAGACATTACATTTTTGGCAAAAACATTTGACCGCCTTCAAGGTGTAGGGGAAAAAAGGGCGAGATTAAATTGACTGAAAAACATAGGAAGTGGACACAACCGTTTGAATTTCAATGATTACACGTACTGAAAACATCAAACCGTCTGTCATGACCAGCAATGCCAGAAAATTCGGAGTCAAAACCTAAAGCCAAACACGTAAGAAGAAGCAAGAAGTACTAGGGGAACCTACGTAATTTGCATTTACATCGATGGAGTACTAATGATGCATAAATGGCCGAAGATCACGAAAGAGGAGTTAATGGCGCAAGGCCCGATCGTTCTCAAATGCAGAACCTTAGCACATTTAGGGCGGAACTGAAACACTCTTCAGAGAAGAATCGCCGATTAGAAGGGGCTCTATGAGATAATCACGATCCGCTCTGGCTCTAGCGGGCGGAGCAGCCATCGAGACGAAAGCAAAGTGAGGTGACGATGACTAGAAGAAGCCTAGCAACAGAAGCGACATTTGGGAGAGCGAGAGCGACAACGGAAATTGACGAGAAGTGAAATTAGATCAAATTCAAAATTCGCTGAGGTGATATCACGTGAGCGGGGTATAAATCAAAAGGTAGAAGTAAAAAAATAAAAAGGAATGGGAAATACCAGATCAGGAGGAGAATGGGAAGGAGGAGGTTGAGATCTAAAGTGGGAATGGAGGGAAAAGGGGGAGGGAAAGCGTCGCTGGTACGTCAGCGCACAGCAGCGGTCCGGGTGTTGATGAAAGGGAGATTGTATTTATTAGGCTTCCCCTGCTCCTTTCCACCCCAACTCGGGACAGTTAGCCGTTGGATGACTTTCTTCTCAATCATGCCCCGCCATCCAAGCCCCCCGTATTTCCCACCGAAACGACGTTGTTTTGGCGCCTCCCACATTCCATAAAAGATTTGCGTGCGTCTTTGGGTCTACAATAAAACATGCTGGGCTTATTGTTAAGACGATATTATATATTAACGTCTCCAATGCAACGTATTTGTGTGTGAATGGACGAAGCAATAATGCATCCATACATTCATGTAATCAAATTTGTCATTGAAAGAACACCTCCCAGAGATTTTTTTTTATACAAAAAATTTTTAAAAAAAATTAGGCTCGCACATGATCTTAAGCGTCGTGACTGAAATTATAATAAAATAATACTCCTCATGGATCGAATACGCTTTAAATAATTGTATGTCTTAGTTTGTTATCAGTTGAATGTAGGGAATATATTTTTTTGAGATGAAACGGAGAACTCTTTAGAAGTGGTCTGGTCTAAAAAAACTTAAGGTGGGCCTGTTGCTTATACAGAGCCCAACACGTAAAGAGGGGAAAGGCGTAAAGGAAGGAGAGCATAGAAAGCTAGGGAAGGGGGAATGGATATATATGACTTGAGATGCACGTAAACTGTACGCTGAAGCTGACATATCCGGAGCTTCATTCTGATTTCTGACTGCTGCTAAAGAGAGAAAAGAATAGTTTGAGAGTTGATCGAGTAAGGTGTAAGCCCACCTCCACCATACGGGTCCCTCCTACACATTCGCGTATTTGTATCTGCCCTCCAGCCAAACACAAGCCACATAATATTATAAGTAGGATCCAAAGAATTCAACCTGGATAATAGTATTAGTGTTGGTACTTGAACTAATCTTTATAAAAGGCGCGTCTTTAAAAGATGGAGAAAATGCTGGATATGTACGTTGTCAATTTTGGGGGCAACGAAGACTCAACAAAAATTCAGCCTTCAAAAGCATTATTCTCGGAATATTAATTAATCAAGAACGAGTCTTGGTGAGGAAACTTCTCAAAAGGCTGTCTCTGTCCATGTGGAAACGGGGAACCAAATTGGTCAGATTGGACAGGGTAAGTATCGTATCGTCCCCTGTGAAATACTAATATTAAGTATTCCCTGAAATTGGGAGTGAGGAAATTAATTGATTAATTAATTAATAGGTAATTGTTTTCCCCTGATTTAGTTTATTTCTCAAAGTGGGGATATGGGAACAAGGCATGGCAAGACTGCGTTTGGACGCAGGAAATAACGTCCGTACCAAGACTCCGTCTCCTTTCTCTACCAGTAGGTCAAGCTTAAGACTCCTTATCCTTCATAAATACTGTTATCTTCACATTGTAAGAATATATTAAATGTTCCATTTTATGTTTTCCTCCTGACTTAATATGGGAACTCAGCTGAAATGGCATTCATGGAAAGAGAGGTAAGGACATTTTAAAAAAGAACTAGACTCAGTTTATAAAACCTTAGGTTATTATTCAATGAATTCCTTGATCCCTAGCTACGAATATGTTGTTGTAACATTTCTTTCCCATCCAACGGGATGAGGAAGTAAGTAGGTTTTAAACCTGCTCTCAAAGGCTATGTTTGTTGATGATATGTTTGATTCGATGATTACCTCCCACTGGCCAAATCCCCCACGTCCACGTCGCCTTGATACAATACATAAACTAATACTCCACTGGTCAATGTGGAGGTACGAATGAAGGGCGGAAGAAAAGGTGAAAGAATTTCATAAAGCTTTTATTTTATTCGGTGAGGTTATTATTGTTATGATATTGTTATATACTACCTTCAAACATGAATTACGGGTGATTTGGTAACGGACATTCCATCTGAAATTAGATGAAAGGGGCTGGGATTTCAGGAATGAAAATACAAAGCTACCCAAACATGAACATCCTCGATGAAGGATGAATCCATGACAAATGGAGGGAGAGCAACAAACTAAAGGTGGCCGACCTCCATAGCACTTCAAGATTGATATACCAATTCATTTCTTAAAATCTGTCATGTGAACATGGGGGCGTATTATAACATCTGTGTGACGAGGACTGATGTGAGATTTGACCTTGAACCATCGCTACGTAAATTAATTAATTAACCCCTGATTTTTATGATCATAAAATAATTATTTATTATATTCTATTAAACGGAGTAATAAATGGTAGGCATTCCATTGCTATTTGCCTGTGAGTTGCCATGTCATGCTGCGGTGGAGAATGGATACGCTTCTCCTGGTTCCCACTTTTCATTACTTCCACGCCACTTCTTCTACCGTTAAGAGCATATGCCCCGAGGCATTCTCCTCTGCCCACGCCCCCACCACTCCCTCTCCTTTTCATTACTTTCATTGCCGTTGTCACCGCACTTATGGCCCCCTGTCTTACATATCAACCTCTGATAATATCCTCATCATCCTATGGGGGCCTGCGATATTATTCCATAAATAACGAATAAAACAGATTAACATGCAACCATATATGCATAAAATAACTGATTCTACGATAATTTAATCTCTATTGCGTAAGACATCTTATTTTGCATTTTAATCCTTAATTGACCTTCGCGCGGTAGCTTGATTTCTCCAACCGATATTACATCCCGAATTGTCGGTGCTCAACAAAATCTCGGTTAGAAATGGTCTTAATTCCTGACTTTAAAGTTTAAATAGATATTTATACACAGTAACGTTTTGTTTTCTTGGGAACAAAAGATATTTAACCTAATCAGCAAAAAACTTTGCGGGAAGGTAAACCTTCAAACTCACGATCGTCCCGTGCACAACATCCACTTGATCTTGCCCAGCGTAGGCGAATATTCTATCCGGGCCAACTGGAACAGAGGCTTCTTGCTGTTCCATAGAAGAGGTGCCAAATTGCTCCGACGACCGTTAGGAACTCCGTCAACATCCGTAGTGGGCCCACCTCCTTACTCGCCAAAACCCAATCAAAAGTCGACGCGTCAAAAGTGAGCCCCGCTGGAGCCACGATTTATTCGTTTGTGCCGAATATACGGATGCCAAATGCTTTTTAATTTTTAATTTTTTGGGATTTTTGAGTTTCTATTTTCGGGGAGGTGAGGGGCGGCCGGGCGGGTGACCGAGGGTCCTTAAATGGCTATCAACAAACAGGGCGGGAACGCTACAGCTCCTTCTCTCTTCCTCTACATAAGCGTCCTCTGCCGTTGCTGTTTGCAGACGCAGGCATTCACTCCTTCCACTGCCCTACCCTTCTTGAGATCTGCGTTTCCTCTTCCACCTTACATTCCGATACTCGCTTTTCTCAAGTGCCAGTGAGTTTTGAATCTGCTTTCTCCATCAGGCCGCCATTTTACTAGGGTTTTTAACGTCTTTTTTGGTTTCCATTTTGCTTATTTTATTCTCATTTGCTGAATGAATCTGATCTCGCCGCCTCTCCCTCTCAGATTGAATGTACGGGGTGCTACTGAGCTATACACGCGTTTCTGTTTTTGTGATATTTTCTTCATTTTTTCTTCCAAAAGAAAAGGCTTCAATTTAGGGGGGAAATGTAGACGACTAATGGGCTAATCCTAATATCTTTGTGGTGGCGTTTGTTTTTCGTCACGGTGGTGGTTCAAATTCGAGAACCTCTGTTATGTGCAGATTTTGTTCTTGTAATTTTCTGAATAAATCTTGGACTCCATTTGTCCAGATCTTTGGCTTCTTTGGATTCTTTCTGCTGTTTCTTTCCATGTTCTGTTTATTTTAAAAAGCGAGTGAATGAATAGATTTTTTGCTGATACTTTTGAAACGGATGAGGCTTTAGGCAGGAAATTATTGGAAACGGGGATGTAAAAGGAATATATTTTATTTTTGTTCCTTCATATCTTCCTGTTCTATAAGAGGTATAGATGTCGCTCTTTGGAGCTGATGTGTTTTCCTTTACTGTCAGAGAGGTACTTCTTATGTGCCAAACGCGATGACTGAAATCGTGATGGATGCTGAGATTGTAAGTTGGGGCCGCAGTCGTTTCATATTGTAGTGGGGCTTCCATGATATAGAAAAGACGCAATGTTTATGTTCATCTTCATTTTTTTACCTGTTATTTTTAGCGTAATGATAGAAAGTTATAACAGTGTCCTTTGAACGCTGAAATTCAGGGCCTTCTAGTGAAGACAGGTTAATATTAGTATTAGTAATCCTTTAAAAGAACAATATACAGTATACAGTTATTGCGATCGCATGGAATCTGTTCAAATTTTTTTAATTATTTTTATTGTTCCAGGCTGTTGACATGGCTCCCCCTATTGAGACTCCAAACAAGTTTCCCGTCTCTCATCATCATGCCCCACATCCACCCCTGAATGAGAGGATTCTCTCCTCCATGACCAGGAGATCTGTTGCTGCACACCCTTGGCATGATCTCGAGATAGGTAAGCATTACAGCTCTAAACGTTGACACGTTAACGCTTTCAATATAAATGTACTTCTTTATCTCTTTTTCTTCATCGATTTGGCATTCTAACCGAATTTTCACCACCATACAGGACCTGAAGCTCCAAAAATCTTCAACTGTGTAAGCATTCTGAACTTAAACTTGTGACAAAGTGCATCATTCTTAATCAAGTTGTTCAATCGATGACTGACCATGCATTTTACCTAACTGAATATTTAAGTCATCTTAAAATTTGTGGAAGCCTAGGAAGATTAATGGGTAGAACTGGGGAACATTTTATAAAATAATGGGAAGCTATATATATTAACATTTCAGCGCTGTCTGGTAGACCTTTCTGTGCTGACATTTAGCGTACCCAAAAGGACTATCGACCAGTTCTTACGTGACATACATATATATATTTGAGGATATACAACTTATAGCAAGTCACTCCATTTAAAAGCTATGCACAATGCGGTTCATTTCCCAACTCTCTGCGTATACATGGGATCGAATGTCTAGTTGGCGTTGAAAATGGTTATCTTATTCAGTTATTGGATTTGCATACTTGTGTAACATGCAGGTTGTTGAAATTGGGAAAGGAAGCAAGGTCAAGTATGAGCTTGACAAAAAAACTGGACTTATAAAGGTGATAACAGTTGCGCTGCTATTTTTCAGTTGCTCTTATTTGCCTGGTTTATTGCTGAACATGCATCTACGTACAGGTTGATCGTATACTTTACTCATCAGTTGTGTACCCCCACAACTATGGGTTTATCCCACGCACCATATGTGAGGATAGCGATCCCTTGGACGTCTTGATTATCATGCAGGTACTCATATTTGTTTCATTCTGTCAACTTGTAAATTAATGCGCATCACGCACCTCCTTAAAAGAATTTGTTTAAACTAGAATTTTTCATCAATTAAACGACCTATACTTCATTACAATGTTCTTTCATAGTCGAAAGAAATAAATGCACGCGTTTTTCAAAGTTTCAGGGAGTAGGATCACCTATCATTGTTTAATTTGCTGCGCAAGAGTTCTTGTTCCTTAGTCCTGCCAAATTCTCTTCCTTCATAGCACTTGGTGCCTTCTAGTTTTTTATTCTGAGTTAGATGCTTAACTTCACTCTTCTTTATTATTATTATTATTCACAGGAGCCTGTTCTTCCAGGATGCTTTCTGCGGGCCAAGGCTATTGGTCTCATGCCAATGATTGATCAGGTATGTTGATAAAATAAATATCCCCTTTTGGAACTTCCCTTGTATTCTAATCACAATGATGGATTATTAACGTTGACGAATACAGGGGGAGAAAGATGACAAGATTATTGCCGTTTGTGCTGATGATCCTGAGTATCGACACTACAATGACATCAAAGATCTTCCCCCTCATCGTTTAGCTGAAATCCGTCGTTTCTTTGAAGACTGTATCCTTTACAGATCTGAAATCATAATGTTTGGCTATCAATTTTTATGCGGCATATGAAAATTATTATTGTATCCTTAATAGAGTAATTAGACAAGAAGAATGAGAACAAAGAAGTTGCAGTGAACGACTTTCTGCCTGCCTCGTCTGCCTTCCAAGCAATCCAGCACTCCATGTAAGCAACTGCCTTGTCTGGTTCTATCCCATTCCAAACTTGTGAATAGAGAATGTGTGCGGATGAATAATATAACTTTTTCTTTTTTAAATTGTCAAGGGATCTGTACGCGGACTACATCGTGGAGAGCTTGAGGAGGTAGTCGTTGGACCCGATTGATGCACGTCATGGATTTTGTTTGATCGCCCTAAATACATATTTGGAAGAAATTGTTCCGAAAGGCCATCTTTTTTTATGATTATGACGAAAAAGAAAATTCTAGTCGCATGTAAATTGCTCTGAATTCATGCATATTTTACACATATTTATGCTTGGTCGCCGTTGTTAAACTTCATGTCGTATCCAAATTTTAATACCGAAGTCAGTTTTGTATGTTATTGCCCCATTCTTTTTTACGGACAAGTTATGTGTATACTACATTTACACTTCGCAGTGATCAATACCTACTTTCTGTCCTCATGCTCGTTTGTCGAGGGGGAAAGTGGAGTGATAGGTGATCAACTGGTCGTAATGGAATGTGGAAGCAATATTTTTCCCTGTATGTTTGAAATAAATAAGTTTTTGAAAGATTAACTAAGGGTGATTGTGGCTCGATTCCTTTCAAGTACAGTTAAAACTTGAAAGTTTGAACCTTATAAAGTAAATTAAGGGAGAATTATAATGAGTTCTATGGAGGGGTTTAATGTTCAAAAAATCTCTATAAATGGACAGTATAAATAAGTTGTTATTTTTTAACGTATCATTTGTCATTACAAACTGTTTAATTATTATTAAATTTTAAGATAATTCAATATCTTCTATAGAATCTCATTTAATTATCCCAAAAATTAAAATCAGAGAGCTACCAATACTTAAGATTGAATTTGATAGATTGGAATCAATTCTCTAATTGAAGGAATAAAATAAGTTGCATGATAGCTTATAAAATATATAATAAAAATTGAAAGGATAAAAAAATGGCCACATCATGTGTTATTCATTTAAAAATAAATAATAATCCACGATTCTACAATTTTATTAGGAATTTAATTTTTTATTGCATCAGTGAGATTTGAAATCTTAATCGCTAACTAATGTGATATGTTTAAATACTCTCTGAGTTTTGGGGTCGTATTTTAATCTTAATAGGGATCGATATTGAACCTATCTAAATTTTTATTTATAAAAAAAATGTGACATGTTTAAATATTTAATGTCCTCTACATTTAATATAAAACATACAAGAAACTTTGAATATGATATTAGCTCGAGCACATGTATGGTGTGCAATTTGTTCAATACAATGAAAGTTATAAACTTTTTTTTTTACGACAATTTTTTTAAAGGGGTTAGATTCACTTACAATATAAGGACATGATGAAGTTTCTCTTTCTCCAAGGTGAAAGTTGAAAACTTTTTTTTTTACAAAAATTTTTGGAAAAGAGTTAGGCTCACCCACGATCCAAGGACAGGGCAAAATCTCTTTTATTCCTAGGCGATACTAATGTCGGGTAGAGCGAGCTGTTAATTACCCTCAAGTATAAATTTAGACACCTAAGAGCTAAAATGTCTCCTCAAGCGCCATGACTAGAACTACAATAAAATAATACTCCTAATAATCATATATCTCACCCCTTAGCCGCATATCTCCTTAAATATATTCTAAATAATCGCATATCTCATCCCTTAACTAGTGGATTTCACCAGCTGAACTCACTTCACAGCTTATTATGGGTCTACTACATACAGTTGCCTTCTTCATGTCCCGAATATGGGCGTTTAAGCTTCCAAGTTCCCATAGAAAAGTAAGGCTTGTTTGGGGAAAATTAAAATGAAAGTTGCTGGTACAAGAATTTCAATTTTTCATCTTATTTATAAATGGATTATTGTGACTTCTCTTTACTTTGACCTTTACCTTTGTAGTTAATATGGTATCCGAACTTACAGGTTGTAAAATTAATTTTATAAATAGAACTAGAGACGGAAACAGGTGGTAAACAAAATGAAAAATCTTTTTAAAGAATTTACAGGTCGGTGTCGATCAGTCAATTAACTTTGATAAGGAACAACCGAGAAGCTGGAATTATATAAGTAATGAAACCCATGGTGCAATCACATTTGCCCATCCATGCTCTCGTGTTCTTCGTACAGACTTACCATTATTGAATGATAAGCAAGAATCAGCAATATCTACCACTAAAATACGCATGGAAGATCATATGAGCGCACCTAAAAAAATTATTTTGTAAAATAAAACGGTTTGGAATTATCTCTCACACAGAATTAAAAGTCTAGAACTGACTAAATCTTTCGCCGAACGAGTTCTCAGCAAAAACCTCTAAACAAGAGAATCACGACAAAGCCAGAAGCGCATGTGTGTCTAGTAAAAGAAACCAAGGACCTTTCCTCCGACATTTTTCCTCCTAGCTTCTTCATGGTCCATGATGCCCGCAGAAGTGGTCAGAACAATGTAGCCAAACTGAGTCACACATGGTTGTTAGTTGATAATCACAATTAAGAATCTACTTTCCATCAAATAATTACTTCAAACTAACACAATGGTTTCTAACCTGCCTAGAAGGAAGCAATCTAGCAGTCCATGGCTCAATTTCCTTCACACCAACATCAAAACGAGGGCTGATAACTCCGCACTTGTTCAACCTTCCATTAAGTTCGACAACTATTTTTCCAGCTCTGTGATCATCAACGTATTCAAATTCACCAATGTATCCTGAAGGCCAGAGTTAAGTCAATGTCAACAGTGCGAATGGAGAACTTGTCATCATCAAAGCACAAATTGCCACTAACCATGCTTCTGCATGACCAGAAGAAACTTGATGATAACCTTTGATGAAGGTCTAATCATCACTTGGCGCTTTCCTCGCTTTTCAGCATTGTACATGCTTTTTAATGCATCATTCAAGACGCTGACTCTAACAATCCTTTCCTTTCAGAAGCAGGCTGTTACATAGATAACAATTCATCACACAAGGGAGGATAACAAGAACAATAGCATGTTTGCAACACGAATGGAAAGAAAAAAAGGCAACCAATCAAGATGACGAGCTAAAACGAAGCAATTTGGGGGGAAAGTACATAACAAACAGACGATTTCAGTTCCGTAGTGGAGATGATGAATTTGGGTGTGATTGTTTTATTGGGATCATGAATTCTAATACACCTTAACAGAAATGCTTGTCTCTAGATGGATGGCTCAAAGTAAGTTGAGTTTATTAAATATAAAACCAAACACGCACCCTATAAAATCATCTCCACTAAATATGACAGAGGACAATCATGACGATTACATCTTCAAACAGAAGAAGACAAATATCACATTAAACAAAAGAATAATGGATGTATACATATAAGCGTCTAACTTATATTCATTTAAAAGCATTATATGTTTTATAATTCGAGCTACTACGTCTGTAAAGGACGCAATAAGCACCGCTAATCGTCACTGCCCTTACTTCAAGTCAAAGGGGAAAGGGCATTAACAAGCATCAGCATGACACTTGGGAGAACAGTCTAGGATGAAAGGCTGAATCACTGAAAGAGATAATAGTCAGTTATAAATTTACAAGAGAAGTGCGGTTTTCCATGAATCATCCAGGGACAAAGACAGCGAATCAAAATGAAGAAAACACGAATAAAAGCGCACAGGCACGAGTTTAAGTGGATTCAGAGACAAGAAATAAAAGTAAAAAAGTACAATGGAGGGAAACCAGTCTGATGGCAATCCCACAAGATTCAACCGCAAATCAAACAACATTCCGCTCTAACATAATTGATATCAGATTTCTCAAGTCAAGCAAGCTATACATAGTGAAGGTTTTCGGGCGTACCTTGGTTGTTTCCTTGTTCACCGAGATAGCCACGCGTCGCCGGAGCACCTTATATGGACTCTGGCACGTATACACAGCAAATGACACCCTGAGGAAGAATAAGTCGGATCTCTCTCTCGCAGAGGGAAGAGGAGAGGAACAGAGGAATGAAGGGAACACTTCGGGATACACGCACACTACCCAGGAAAAATGAACTTTTTTCACCGCATGAAGACTGCCTCCTTTGATGCCTTCTCTTCCGGAAAACATGCATGCGTGGGCAGTTTCTTCAGCAACCTCCGTTTCCCTTATTTCAAAAACATAAACTGTTCCCTCCCTCTCCTCTCATGGACTTGGGCTAATCCACCAAGGGTGGACTGGCCCATTCCCTAACACATAGAGCTCCAACTAGTGAATTTCGCTTATGAATACGCAGCCAAGCTTGTCAAACTTGTGCCACTTACCAATGGAAACAAAACTAATATGATAAATCCACAAATTGAAATGCTCACTGAAACGGCTTGGAATTTTCTTTCTCAAAAATCCTGCTGGATATACATGCTAAACTCGTACAAGCAGAGAGATATTGTACATACACGCCCTTTTTTTGGCCAAATGCATGCACGTATTCAATCAGACGGAAAACTGCATCTGATGTCAAATATGAATTACATTTATATCAGGATTGTGAGTTCACAAACAACATGGGAATCCTAAAATATTGTAAATCATGCCATAACAAAATTGCGGACGACAAGGCGACGGGAATGATAACGAAGCCCCAACGAAACACAGCAGCATTGAGAACTAGAAGACAAATAATAGGACCAGATTCAAGAATTGATGATCTAGAGGGTAGGAAAGGGTTGCACCAAGACAGTGTAAATCGAGACGTTTAGGAGAAGCAGACCTGGAGGTTAAACGGAATGCGGCAGAAACGTAGCGCCGAGCTTGAGAAAGATGTCCAGCCAGCAAGGGGTTTCATGTGAGGGGTTCCCGGTCTACTAAAACCGATGCCACGTTATTTAGAATTTTATATAAGATCCGGCCCCCCGTGCATCCGAGTCGCCAGATTCATAAAGTTAACACTTATATAAATACATGTGAGTCTAATTTTTATCGTTGTTTTAAAAAAAATTAATAAAAAAATTTATAAATTTTTTATAAATATTTTTTTAATTTTAAAATTATGTATTAATCTTAGTAAGAGATTAATAATAAATCTATCTAAACTTTTATATGTCAAGAAGAAATTAAGGATTAAGATTTATTTTAACTTTATCAACAAAATCTTTTTTGATGATATATGAGAAAATTGAATTATTAATTGATATTTATAATTTATTAATTCAGTACGTCAAATAAATTATATGAATGAAAAGAAGTTATTTTTTTTTATTAAGTATCATCTTATTATAAATAATTTTATTTAAGATGTTATCGGGATTAAATATAAATATTTTTTAAATAAAAAATTAACTATTTATTCATTAAGAGAATAGTTATTTTTGTTAGATTGCGGAGCGATATCTGGGCCAAGCCTTAGATGAGAACAAGCAGGCCGCACTTGATTGGTCTCTGACCTCTGGACTCTGGACTCTAATAATGTAGCGATGGTGGTGCCTAGCGTTCTCTTTGCCTTCTTCCCCCACGCCACCTCCCAAAAAAGAAAATCGTATACTATTTCAATTGATTGTTGTCGCGTGTGTGTTTGTTTTTTCATAACCTACCTGACAAAAAAAAACAATTTTGTTGCGAGATTTATACACATCTATTGGTTTGATCTAACTCCTTTACTATTGAAACTTTAAATTAGTTGGCAGAAAAAAAAAACTATGAATTGGGTTGAAAATATGGCGCATCTACGAATGTTTTATAAAACTGATACTTAACTATTGTTATAATCAAATACCTTACTAGATGCAGACATTAATTTTTAGATCTCTAATCAATAATTAGAAATTAATCATCAAGTGTCATATAGATTATTGAAATAAGATTTACTTCTTTAAAAAAAAAATTCTATACACACTTACTTTAAACTTGAGACAACATATAGATATTTATTTTAAACAAGTGCCATGAGTTGATATTGCCTTTCCCTGTGCGTGAGGAGATATTTTAATTATTGACCCGTACTAATTAGGACTATTTTCTTTTGTGGAGTTATGTTTATCCGATTATTAATATAAGATATAATTAATTTTTTTTATAGATTAAATAATCTAAATAAACGAGTTAACTCTTATTAATTTTTTTTAATTAATGAGAGTTATTATAGATAATAAAAAACGGGCTTATATCTTGTAAAGATGTACATTTAATTACTGTTGTTATTGTGAATACTTATTTAGTAGACGATATTATAAATTTTTTGTAAGTATTCTCTAAACTTTAAAATTATACTATAATTTTAATAGAAGATCAGTGCTGAACCTATTCCAACCCCACAGCCCCAGGAAAAAGTCCCCCCCGAAGGTTTACGATTTTTCCGTGGGATTTTTTTATCTACGATTCTTAAATGAAATTATTTTCCTTGCAAGTTCTTGAGAATGACGCTTTTCCCTTTGTCTAATCCTCCACACCTACCATAATTCCCTCTAAAGAATAATCTGAATTGTGAGGACTAGGTAACCATTCAGGAAGATATATGAGAATGGGCTCAAAAACTCTAAAAAACTTTAGAAATAAACTTCAAAACTGAGATAAATTGCAAGGAACTATAATTTAATCTAATTATTATTTCTCATGTGCATCATGCTATAAGGAAATGCATGAATAATGTTATTTTTAATCAATTTTACACTTTTGGTTCGGCTCACACTCTCACATAATGGACCCATTTAAATCTTGACGGGCTGCGAGCCTAGTTATTATTATGTATTCCTCATAAATTCTTCGCGAATCTCAGGAATCCCGCCCAGACAGAAACTCGGCGCGAAGAATATAAGGTGAAATCTCATCCGTCAAAATTCAAACTTAGTCAACGATCAAAAGATATGGCACGTCATTAATCCGCCTTGCGCCTTCCCCTCCAATCAGAACCCATCTTACTCCCTATATATAATTAGTTTCACGCGCAATGTTTTCACATCTCACTTCATTTCCCGGCCCTTTTCTCTAACCGACGCAATCTTTTCCCGTTCAGTAGAGGCCTCTTCTAGATCAATGGCACCGGCAAAGGCAGAGAAGAAGCCAGCAGAAAAGAAGCCGGCCGAGAAGGCACCGGCGGAGAAGAAACCCAAGGCTGAGAAGAAGATAGCAAAGGAGGGCGGTGACAAGAAGAAGAAGAGGGCCAAGAAGAGCATTGAGACTTACAAAATTTACATTTTCAAAGTCTTGAAGCAGGTTCACCCTGATATCGGTATTTCCAGCAAGGCCATGGGTATCATGAACAGTTTCATCAATGACATCTTCGAGAAGCTTGCACAGGAGGCATCGCGATTGGCTAGGTATAACAAGAAGCCAACTATTACATCTCGGGAGATCCAGACCGCCGTGCGATTGGTGCTGCCAGGAGAATTGGCCAAGCACGCTGTTTCTGAGGGGACCAAGGCTGTGACAAAATTTACAAGTTCTTAATTTGCTTAGGGTCTGTCCTGTGCACAATTTGCGATATGGCGGTTTGTTCTTTTATTTTGGGTATCTGGGGTTTTCTGTCTAATCCAATTGTGTCCTTCCTAATTAGGGTTTATCTTTTTAGTTTTCCTTTCTCGATATCTGGTTCTACATATGTAATGCTATGAACAGTTCTTAATTATATATTTGTTTAGACTAAGTAGGACCTTTACGATCTGAATCTTAACTCCGTCTGGGATATGACTGATTTCAACTTTATGATTCGAAGATATGACTGGTTTCCCAGCATGCTTGAAATATATGCTGTGGTATTAATCCTGTGTTTTTTTAACAAAGCATTATGACACTAAACAGATTTATGAATTATAGGCAACAATTTGCACGTGGGTCTTCGTTTAGCCATCGGTTAGAAAAAAGTCCCTGATATTGCTGAAACATCCCTGGTTGCTAGAGAATAAGAGGGTTAAGAATATCAATGTTCATTGTCAGTCTCCTATTCGCCGAAGTTTTGGACAATTGAAATTAGTGTTGGGTTCAGCCTTTCAGAATTTAATTTTAACATTGGTTGTGGACCATTGCAATCAGTGCTCTCTTCCCACGGAACTTCGGCATAGTTAGGCATGAACAAGGGATATACTCCGCTACAATTACGAAGCAGCTACGTAAAAACTGCTATTAGTTCCCATGCCTGTTTAGCGAAAGGTGTTTGATTAAAAAGACAGTAAACTTCATTCAAGAGGTACTTGACAAATTCTGATTGTAGTTATTTATATGTTTGACGATTTTGAAGGACTGTTAACTTTTTGTTTGCCAGCTGGTTTTCTTGTTAGCAGGTGATCTATGCAAAGTTTCATAATTTTTCCTTGAATAATTCCTGTCAATAGAGGTGTCTTTTGAAAATTGGACTAGTTATGCGAAGCACCCATCCCAGCAAACAAACATTTGCAAAGCTCTCAATTGGTGTGTTTGGAGTTAGTGCTCGGCATTTGTAAAGGGCCACTCAGGGAAGGTTCTGTTGAGGAGGAAACCAATTGAAGGATCTTGGTGTGGCCATTGGATTATCAGCTCTCCAAAGTAAGCCAACTGATGAGACCAAGGTAATATGGAATGTTTGGTCTTGATTAATACAAAATGTTCTATGAGATACTTGTCAAGGTTGTTTTTCCCATTTTACTAACTTTTAAAAGAATAATTTTCACCTTAGTTGCCTGTCAAATTTCATCCAGGGGTATACAAAACATGTCCCTGGTTAAGTGCTGCATGAAAAGATGAGAACTTGAGTCCTAAAACTTGCTTGTGCAAATTTGATAACAAGGATTGGGGCAAACTAGACACATATTTTCTCCATTTAGCACATCAATTACTAAGGTGAATTGTATTGTCCATAACTTTCGTACAGTGTGATTTATTATAAATTTTATATGATATGTGGACATAAGTGAAGCTGGTATTAATGACTTATGTTTTTAATTATATGGAAATCTGCAGCAGGTAATCAAACATACCCTTTGACATACTTATCCGATGTAATAGCTTGTTTGCTTTTAAGATAGCTTCTCCACAGTTTGAGATTGAATTGTGTACTCCCCATTTTCAGCTGATTTAACCTGTACTGCAGCCTTCATTTTCGTGGAACAATATTTTGTGCTTACCAGCAACAGTAACTTCTAAGTAAGAAGTGTCTTTCTTCAAAGAACCCCCCCCCAAATCCCTCCCTCTCTCTCTTAAAATTGGGAAAAAATAATTAGAGAACTTTTGAAATTTAAAAAGACAAAAAAGATCTTTAAATTTTAAAAAAGATAGATTGGGCAAGAGGCTCAATCTATCATTTACAAATTCTTGTATAGAGTTGCAAATCATTTAAAAAGATAATTAAAGACCTTTTGAAATTTAAAAAGATAAAAAATGTCTCTGAATTTTAAAAAAGATATATTGGTCAGGAGACTCAATCTATCATTTATAAATTCCTATGCAGAATTGCAAATACTATTGTGAGAGTTGTAAATACTATTGACAGAGTTGCAAATACTATTTTGGGAGTTACAAATACTATTGGCAGAGTTATAAATACCATTGACAAAGTTGCAAATATCATTATAATAGTTGTAAATACCATTGGTAGAGTTGCAAAAGGTGCAATTTCGTCTTTTGCCTCAAATTTGTGTTTGTAATTTCGATAATAGTATTTGTAACTCTATATAGAAATTTATATATGACATATTGAGTCTCCTGCCTAATCTGTCATTTTTAAAATTCAGATACTCTTTTTATCTTTTTGAATTTAAAAAAGACTTTTAAAATTTTAGGAAACAGCATATACTATTGTACTGGGCATTCTCAACTTGGCAGTGTTGAAGGCTGCACTCCTGCAATTTTGTACTGTGATATATTTCGGAAGTTTATATGGAATGCTTTGAAGTTGTATTGAGAGCAACCTATTATATCTAATTTTTTTTTTGTTGTCTACCTGGTTCACGGGAGCTTTGCCCCGATTACATCTGGATTCGACCTGCGTCGCGCACCTGGCTATGGTGGGTGAGTCTCTCAACGGGAATTTTTTGTATTTGCCAAGGCTCAAACTCGAGACCTCGTTTAAGCGATACCGAGCCGCTTATTACTCGGACTAACTCCTCTTGGTCGGATTATATCTATTTGGTAGAAAGGCAGCACATCCTGAAAACATGGGCGTGAAGAATAGTGGAGGGAAGCCAGTTTATGTATGGATCAATTATCATAATATCCATAGCAATTTGCGCTTCTCATAAATTATGATAATACAGCTTTCCTCAGAATCAGTCTAATTGATTGTCACATTTTGCATTCATTCCTTTGGTACTAAATTTGTTAACTACACAATTTTTTTTTTTGGGTACGAAAGAGGAGCTAAATGTTTAAAATAAAATTATTAGTCTATAAAGGGATTATATCCTAAATATTTTTTTATTATAAATTTTTTTAAATATTAAAGATAATTATATAAAAACGACGTGTTATTTAATCTATCTCTTGTTAATATATCTACAAATTTATTTTATTCTTTAGATATATAATGTATAAGATAGTTTTATAAAGCTATATATCTATGATATTAATAAATTAGACCTGATATTTTTTAAGTTCAATAATATATCTGTCACATTTTTAGTATCATTATAGCATAATTTTCTCAAATCCCATATTTGTAGATTGTCCAAAAAAAATTCGTAAATCACACCACCAAATTTCTTGACTAATCTCCAATAGTTCATCCACAACCGACCCTATCAATTGCAATAAAAAAAAAATTACAAGATGGTGGTATAAAAAACCTACACGGAAAAGAGACCCTTGGATCTGAAGTCTCCAGTACAAGTAGATCTATGTTTTTGGGCCATCAAAGCTCAAGTAGATGAAATTGTTAGGCCATCCATTCCATTAGAGTAACGTTGAATCCAAGCCTTCTATCTGACGCAGTTGGTTGTCACGCCACGTTTCTTTATGCTTTTTGTAATGGACCGTTATGATTGAATTGGATCAGACCTTGGAGTTGCGATCTAAATATTTTTGGATAAAGTGGGGCGTTGTGACCCGCGAGGTTTCAATAATAAATTCAAATCTTGTATAAAAAAAATAATAAATTCAAATCGGAATTGGAAGGAGATTCAAATTCAAATTTAAAATAAAAACAGAAATAGAAGATCTGTCATTTCATTTAAATGAAACTCAAGTGGTTCTACAAGGATCATAAAACATCGATTGCCCTGTCCCTAAGATTTTATCTAATAAACCTCCATACAGAGTTGCACTACAGACACAAACTACATACAAAAAGATGAACATTCGATTCACAATGTTGAGGCAATTTAAGACTTCTTAGGGGACTTGGTGGCTCTGGAAGGAGACTTGGATTCGGTGGAGGCCTTTTCAGACTTCTTGGGCAGCAGAACAGGGTTTATGTTGGGCAACACACCTCCGTGAGCAATGGTCACGCCAGACAACAGTTTCCCTAGCTCTTCGTCGTTCCTCACCGCTAACAGAACGTGTCTCGGTATGATTCTGTTCTTCTTGTTATCTCTGGCAGCATTCCCAGCTAGCTCCAGAACCTAAAGAACGATTGATATCAATAGATCAGCGTCGAGAAAATATCGAATAAAGTAATTGGGGAAATTTTGTGAAGAAAATGATCAGAGTAGCCTTCAAATTTTGAAGCGAAGATGGTTACCTCAGCGGCAAGATACTCAAGCACAGCTGCGAGGTAAATCGGAGCTCCGGTACCAACACGTTGGGAGTACCTCCCCTTCTTCAAGTAGCGACCGATCCTTCCGACCGGGAACTGGAGACCGGCTTTGTCGGAGCGAGACACCGGCTTCTTTTTGGGGCCGCCTCCCCTTCTTCCTCCGGCACCTTTCTTCAACTTTCCTCCGGTGTCCATTATGTGAAGATTAAACTGGTAGCTGGACTCTTCTCAAGAAAGAAACAGAAAATGATGTGAATTTTGGATGACGGAGGGGGAATGGTTCGGTTGTAACATTTATACAAGGTATGGGAGCGGTAGGGAATCCGATCATTTTGTGTTTGGAAATCACAGCCGTTAGATTCAAAATATCGACGGTTCTAAAGCGATAATAACAGCGATCCGTGTGATGTGAGAGAGTCCAATAATTTGAAGCCATATGGCTCTGAAGATGACTCAAATACTTGAACGTTGAAACCCGCGCCGCAGCTATGAATTGACTAGGTGAGCTTACCGATCAGTTTTCTTTCTAATTAACAAAATGTTTAGCTTTATACCAAAAAACTGTTTAACTATGATTATTGATAAATAAAAAATGTGATAAACTTGTACAGACACTAATTTTCTTAAAGAAATAAATTCAATAAGAGCATGATACTTTTTGTGAATCAATTTAAATTGAAATCAACTCATTATATAACTCAAATTAGAAAAAAGATAATGTTTTCGATTGAAACCAAACAGGCCTACATCTTCTGCAACGCGTTTTCTTCCTTATCCCATCATCATGATCCGAACTTGACATATCTGTAATTGCTCGACCCTGATTTCGTTTCTTCAGAGGCTCTTGATTTCGATTTGTCCCTCGAACTGACTGGTTGTTTCTTCTCCACTCAACCATCTTAAATCGACTGCTGATTTGGTTGCCGGCCGGCCTCCCGAGGTTGTAGTTTCGTTGATAAATGAATTAGGGTTGCTAAGGGCATAGAACAATGCCTTCGTTGCCCATTGATTTCTTGCGACGCCCTTTGATGCCTTCTTTGACCATTTTCCATGGTGGATCCTCCTCTCACCGTCTGAAACATCTTGAAAAAGGTGACCGGCGTGCTAATCTTAGTTATCAGTTGGAAGCTCTTGTTATTCCTTTCAATTTCTATCAAGGTTCTCTTTAAGATATATCTGTTTCGTTCTCATCTCGTCTCAACGCTTGCTGGTGTAAGAAAGACTTGGTGATCTTCCTGCAATCGTGTTAGCTTCAAAAGCTGTTGAAATTTGCTTCTGTTAATTCCTGTTCTAAGAGCGTTGTCGCACCGAAAGTCTTCGCTGAAGATATTTTTGCATAAGTCTACAGTAAGTAATCTTCTAAAATTTATGCGTCATTCAAATTCATGATACTCCTCTCTAAAACAAGTCTATGCAATCATATTTGTCTATTTGAACCTGACCAACGTTCAAACTGCTGGGACCTCCTTGTCTATCCTCTCTCAAAATTTTGGTACATACGTCTATCTGATTTGTCTTACATGTTACTCTTTTGCATATGTTGTTCTCCATAGAATCATCGGTTACCTATAATTTGATGATAGAGGAAGATAGGATTCGTCTACCAAACTCAACCTATAATTTTAAAAAATGGATATTTCTTTCCTTATTTTTACGTAATGGATTTCCGTTAAAACTGACATTACCACCAAGATGCTGGCGATGCCTTTTCATACACGTTCTTCTGTTAGTATCATTAGTCATGGAGAAATTGACCTTTGGAGTGCATATCCTATACTGCCATAATGCTGGTAGATGTCTTTTCTATGTCACCACACTTGCACTCTTTGGTCACGGTCATTGTACAAATAGCATTTTATTTACTTTTTTCTTCCCCTTAAGCTCCTGATGACTTCCTCATCATAAAGCAAGATATAATTTGCTTGATTATGAATATATCTATGTTATGCCTCATATATTGTTCAATGTACATTTGTAGAAGTTTTATTTATTTATCTTGAAAACATTTCTTTACTCTTGTCTTTTAGTACCTGATGATGCAATCGGTGGATATGTACTGGCCCGCTAATACTGTGCACGACAATTTAATAAGTAATCTAGAAAGTACTTTTAGCAAATCACTTCATATTGATGATGCTGAGAAATCAGAACATTCATCTGTGGGAGATGATTATTGTGATACGTGGAAGGGAGGTCTTATACAGCAAGAAACGGAAATAGAAAAAACTTGCTTGAGGAGGTCTGCAAACACGAGTTATTCTAATAAGACGTTACCAGGAAGCTCTTCTTCAGACGAGGAATTGGTCATGACTTATGTGATTCAAGCCAATATAGCAAAGGTTGGTGGAATCTCCTACAGTAAAATGTGGGGTTTTTTTCCTGGGTTTTGCTATTTGTTGCTTATGGACTTATATTTTCTTGATGTCTGACTTCACAGACCCATTTGAAGCCTGTTTCTGCAATGAAAGGTAGCCGTGAGAAACAAGGAGGATCCCTGACGGAACTGACCGTGAAATGGGCCCCTGATGTGTATGATCCGGTACCAAGATCATCTTCTCTCTCTGTCAAAAGCAAGAGACAACATAAATCCAGGGGCAAGAAGAGTGAGAAGAAGAATGGAAAAGGTCAGAAGAACACCTACTCTCGGAGAGTTAGTAGCAAAGATAAGAAGCATTTTCGCAGATCGATTGGAAAGTCTGTAAGTGCTATAGGTTGCTGGATTCTCGTAATGAATTGATTGGGCATGACTGGATTACATGACTGTTCTTAAGGCTCGAGCAGCCAAACATATTTTGTTGTGTAAAGCAGCATGATTATATCTGTTTTTATGACAAACTTAGTTGAACACGGAATCGTGAATTTCTGCATGGTATTAAGCGTCTTGCGTTAATGGTATTCTCTTTAGTCCCTGAGTTTCTGCATGGCTTGGCTCCATTCTAGATTGCTGACTGGGGTAAGAACGTGTCGCCATAGTACAAAGGCGTGATAATAGTCGACGCATTGTAGTGGCAAGCCAATAAAACTAATTTTCAAAGTGGAGTTTTGGCCAAGGTTTAGAACTGTGTATTTGCTCATCTCACTAGAATTTTTGTCGGCGGCTACCAGTTTATATTTTGATGGCTTGGGCGAAAAAAAATTAATATTATCAAATTAGCGACCCAGCGGGGCAAGCATGTTTCCAATGTATGTTTCTGATATCAATCAATCCACCATTCTACTAATCGAACATCTCAAGGTCTAATTTGCTACACTAAATAATGCGATTGCATTGGTGACCGCTTAGCAACTAATCAAGTTACCAAAACAGAGGGGTAAGAAAGGAAAAAGTATAAATAAAAACAGTGAAGACAACTTAGTAATGGATCAAAAACTTTACGAAGGACTTCACATTTGACTATGTTGTGTACTCTGCACTGATTTTAACATAATCGTAGCTCAAATCACAGCCCCATGCTTGTCCAAGACCAGGACCATTACCTGGCAGGAAATGAAGATCAATTAGCTAGCACATTAGTATTGTATCCAAATAGACACTTCCTTGCCCATAAAATCTAGAACCGGTTAAAGGACCACGCGCAAGTTGGGCAAATTCATATTGTAATTTATAATGTTTGAAGATACTTAGTAATTTTGTTTATTCATGTTGACACGTACGTTCACAGAGCAAAAGCAGCTAGTACGTAAAGTGCAGACAAGTGATTTATCACTAGAAAATAATTCCATTTGGTAACTATACAGCATGAGAATGATCCTTGACTATCTAGTCATAAGTAATCTAAATAACATATAAAAAAAAAGGGAAAATGTTACGTAAAACTGAATTTTGAAATAACAAAATTTTATACAAAACATACTTTTATGGGGGGGGGGGGGAAATCTAGCTACGAAGGGTATTTCTTAATTTGAAAAAAAAAACTCACTATAAAGTTAAACATATAATATTTTCAAAATGCTTTTTAAAAGTTCTGAAATTATATTACCAAAACGACCCTTGTAGGATTATCATTTATCTTGGAACATTCAATAGAACAGCTTCATTATTTTGTGCGGTAACTTAGATGGTATATAATTTTGCTACTACTCTGCTATGGGTTACCATTCTCTTTCGTTGTCATTATACTATTGTTGATTACTGAATCCTAGTCCCATTTAAACCTGGGTGGCATTACCATCGCTTCAAATCAGGATATAAAAATGCACTTGAGTAGCGAGACCGTAGTTTCTAATCGCATGAGTGCAGAAGTTTTCTTAATTTTGGTGGGTTTCATTGTCAGGATACAGACTTACCGACTGATATCTGAATTTCGACCGTACCATGAGTATCTCCAGCCTTTCTCAGATAATTACTTGCAGCAACCCTGCCAAAGTAGCTTCTTGAGTTTGCAAAATGTAGATAAACTAATCTCAAAAGATGATAAGCGAACAACGAAATCACAAGCTTAAAAAGACATGCGCAAACTGCAAGGAAAAACTGTACGAGTGTAGAATCCGATTTTCATGCATATAAAGCTATTCTGATGTAGAATAGGAATCTAGGGATCAGAAAAGAAACTGTTTTTTAGTGGAACAAGAAAGAAAATCATAAAAGAAACTAATACTAGAATGGCAAACATCAGCACTCATGACTGGAACTCAGATTCCTGACAATTATGATGCATGCAAGAACATGGAAACATAATCCGAGGAGAAATGTAATTTTACATTCTTTTCACTTTTGGTCTTTTTCTTGGACCTATTCGTAGTAGGTTGATTTTTCAGTAAGTAAACTGTTTTATCCATGATACAGAAATGCTAGAAGTATACCCTTCCCTAGCATCAGAAGAAATATATTTTTGGCCAGAAGAAGCCATGCATGTTTAAGGACAGGTGAGTAAGACAAAAGTTATTGGTAAGTTTGAGCCATTTTAGAGGAATTTATGAAAAACACACACCAAAGATGAAACCTCAAAAACCAAAATAAAGAAAGTAGCTCTTACTGATCAAATAATTGAGGTTCGCCACCATCCATTAGTAAAATATCGCCCAGCTGTACCCTAAGTGAGTTTTGGTGGAAAGCAACTCCTGAGTAGCCAGCTGCAGCAGCAATGCATCCCCAATTGGGATCTCTACCATATGCAGCAGCCTGCATAACATTATTTTAGTATGTTAACTTCACTTGAATTGAATTACGTAAAGAATGCTTTAGCTCAATTCTCATGCCTTCACAAGCGAAGAAGATGCAACTGAACGTGCAATTTTTGCAGCCTCAGCCTCACTGTTTGCACCGGTCACACAGACCTATAAAATGAAAAATGGAATTTGACGATAAATATCAAGAATGAGTATTGAATCAAAATTTTATGACAGTCAAACTCTAAAAATCTTGCAAGTTCAATTACATATTCATTAAATCAGAGAAAAGTGCACAAAGAGTAAGTTGTTTTACAATGAAATACCATCACCAATTGCTGACTAAAACTGTATTTCCAATCATAACTCAGTGAAAAGGAACTTGGAGGATTAACACTGGATGCCCGGTAGAAAAGAGGGGCTTAAATAGTCTTAAATATGGCTAATCAAGTATGCAGATCCTTGAATTAAGAAGCAGACCTCAATGAGACATGTTGCTCCCTCTCCATCCCAAGCAATTGATTTGGCAAGACCTTGCATTACCTGAAAAAGGAATAAGATTTACCTATTTGTGCATTTTGATCCATAAATCTCTGGCCATAGCAATGAGTCAAAGTAGGAAGAATAGGAACTCGTGCATATCCCAATGTTTACATTTTTTTTGCTGGGAGGTACTAAGCACCAAAAAATACAAAATTAATTTCTGCTCCACGGTTGCACGATACATTAGATAAACCAAAATGCATTATGACAATACCCCACAAAAAGGGTCCATGTTTTACTAGAACAGTCAAGCTTCCAGTGAGAGTCTAAGACCAAGATAATCATTATATCATTTTGTTTATCATGAAAGATTAAAATATTTGATAACATAATGGTAAAAAATGTTTAGTGGTCAAACTTACAGCATCAAGGCATGCCTGAAGTTGAGAAGCTTCGTCACTGCTTAAAGAAGATACACAGGTTAACCCAGATAATCCACTAGCCAAGGCAATAACAGTATCATTGGTGCTAGCATCTCCATCCACCTCTAGCAAAAATATTACGAAAGTCAGAAACCAAAGAAAGTCCTAGAACTGGACTGATCACACAAGCAAAAGCTTGCGATTGTTAAACTATCAATTCAATTAGATGAACTTGAACGCATGCGAGCCACTTGATATTAATTGTCAGAATGATATTGATTTTTTTTTTCAGTTTTAAAAATCATGTTGGATAAGCCTCCTCTCTCTCCACATTATACTAAAAAGACCTCTCTACCATTCAGATTAATGAACCATGAAGAAGTGCCTTCAGTAGTCAATGATCAGACCATAAAACACTTTTTTATTCATAGAACTACACTTAATTAAAATTTCTTTAATATATATAATCGTATAAAGAAATTTTAGAAAAAAATTATAATTTTAAAAGATAGAATAGATTGAGAAGTTATAACTATAACTATAGTAGATTCTCTATCTAACCTTTATAGTTATGACTAAAAAGAATAACTTTTATATCACTAGACTATAGGTCATTAACATATTTTGTTGTCTCTTCTTTTAATTTTTTTTTCATAAAAACGTTAATCCTTATGTTTCAATAAAAAATTAGCCTATTTAATCATTTAAAGAATCAAAATTTATAATTTAAAATTATAAGAATCAAAATAAACATTATATTATAACCTAACTTCTATAGTTATATGGTCGATATGATGTGAATTTACACTATTTGCATAATGAGAGATGCGAGGCATTTAGATTATTTAAATTTAAAGTATATTAAAAATATAAGAAAAATTAAATACCAACCATACAATTTTGGTGAGAAAGAATATTGATAATGATATGTTAAAATAATAATTTAAAATTACTAAACATAAATATCTAAATAAGTATTTATAAATAAATAAAAACTGGAATATATATATATTCTCCCAGTAAAACTACTAAACATAATGATCTAAATAATTATTCATAAATAAAAACTGGAATATATATATTTATATTTTCTCCCAGTATATTTTGTTTGCCAGAATATATTCTCCTGAATAATTAATGTCACGCTTCACTAATCATTATTCCTGGCCCATTGATACTTTAGCAGCTATTAATTTAACTTTATTTATTATTGTGATTTAAGGAAGAGATAATTGCTAAACAGCTTTTTACGTACTGTATTATTCTCTCTAAAATTTATAATATTATATTTAAATACGTTGATACATATTAAAAATAAATGTAAAAATTGTGCGAAATCCAGTAAAAATGCATAAAAATTATACTTTTTAAAAAATGAGGAAAGTTGCATTAAAGATGGCGGGACTCCTTACAGATCTCATATCTCATACTATTGATTAATATTTGTTTTCACACTAAAAGAAAAAATGAAAATAATAAAAATACTAATTAATAGAAAAATACAAGGAGTTCAGCATTTATGTTGATTTGAGAAGCGGCATAGTGTTTTCCTATTTTCTTAATAATTAGTATTTTATAATTTTTATTTTAATTTAAATGGGCAAGAAGCAAACAGTATATTTAAAAACATCAATAGATATTGAAGATTTTTAGATCTGGACTCCGTAACTATACAAGTCGAAGATCTGTTTGATTATAACTTTAGAGGATTTTTTATTTTGTATGTGGGACTTTTGAGTTTCAACATTTTGAAAACTGTATGTGGTCATTTAGCAGGATATATATGTGAGGGGCAAAAAAAAAACTTTTCCGTAATGATTTTTATTCCGAAATTCTTACGCATCCTGAAAAAAAAATCCTTACGCAGCAAGAATATAAGAGCAAAGGGATGCTACAAAATTTTCGGTCTACCAAAGCCTTTTCCTATATTTTCTCCTTCTCCACACCCTCCTCCGTCGACTGCCGTTTCGAATCCTTGTCCTGTCAAAGCGCAAAAGATGGTCAGTCTTCTCTTCTCTTTCTTGTCTTTCTTAGGTTTTGATTTCGATTTTATTGTTTTCTCCCTTGGCTGGGATGTCTGGAATTTCGGCGAAAGGTTAAACGCTAGAATACCGCAATCACACGCGATGTGAAATTGGATGATGTGCTTGAAATCTATTGAAATTGAGAAGTGATTACTGTTTTTCCACCTTACGTCCTCTTCTTTTGTGCTGATTGTTGATCGATTTCTGTATTTTTAAAGTCCGTGGTTGTTTCGTGGTCGATCTGATATTTTGAACTCATAGAATTGAAGAAATATACCGGCGTGCTTATCCGATTAGCACGTTTTACTCGTATTATTTTCTTCCAGATCTGACTTTTATGTCGTTACCATGGTTCAGAATTGGTTTATAGATTAGTATCTACTTGGGTTCGATCTTCTGAAATGATATTTAATTTTGCCCATGTTGGTCGACGAAATGCTTTGGATCTACTTTGTCTCTTTGTTCTAGTAAATTGAGGACTATTTATATACTGATAAATGATTACGAAGACTTCTCTTAAAGAAGAAAAATCGTTGGTGTCTTCTGTTGATGTGCCTTGATAAGCTGATCATCCACTATACTGATATTCATCACGTACACTTCTATCACTGAAATACGGCCTAACTATTGCAACTGGTTAACTCTCCACTACCTGAAGTAATGAGAATACACTATCTACTTTTCCCCCGTCAACTAAATAGTGAAAGGGCTAATACTTATATGTATAGTATATACATATGGTATCTCCTTAAAACGCTGTCTTGCAAGCTTTCTTGTCGAGTCTTGCATAACATAGACTACATCCATAATCATTCAGAATAGTGTAAACTGTTTGATCTGTTGTCTGCTTTGCAATATGACAGGCTAACTCGGCATCAGGTATGGCTGTCCATGATGACTGCAAGCTTAAGTTTTTGGAGCTTAAGGCAAAAAGGACATATCGCTTCATAGTTTTCAAGATCGAGGAAAATCAGAAGCAAGTCATTGTGGAGAAGCTTGGAGAGCCAGCCCAAGGCTATGAAGATTTCGCTGCCAGTCTTCCTGCTGACGAGTGTCGATATGCTGTTTATGATTTTGAGTTTATGACAGAAGGGAATGTTCCCAAGAGCAGAATTTTCTTCATTGCATGGTAAGTTCAGTTCTTAGGAATGTAAAATGTTGAGACGTCAACCACGGAAGCATTTCACTAGAAAAAGAAAGGAGAGGAACAACACATAATACTTCTCTCAAATAGGCTCACATTCACCATCAGATCACATCACTAATTCTTGCAATTTTTCTCCGTGCTTGATTGTGATGCTCAAATCGCTCTATCATATCTATCCAATGCCTGGATCACAACCTCTTAGTAATTCCATTGCTGGACTTGTAGGATACAAAAACCACTTTATGAGTTTATAGGAAATCTCACCCCTTTTCTTAGACTCTTAATTGATGTATAATTAGGATAAGATTATCCAAATACATCATTTTCTTCTATATATTTTTCATTGAACTTCTAATCTATGTACGATTAGGATGATTATTTCTCAAACACACTGTATGCTTACTCAAAATCTTAGTCTGGAAGGTAAACTTTATCTTCAAACTTTTAAATGTCTGTCTTCTTGATTTAGAACTTGAAAAATATTCCCAACGCGGAGATTGGTCTAGCTTGATTGTTGACTTCTATCTTAATGTTTTTCTGTGTAGGTCCCCGGATACATCAAGGGTTAGAAGCAAGATGATTTACGCTAGCTCGAAGGACAGGTTCAAGAGAGAGCTGGATGGAATTCAAGTGGAGTTGCAAGCAACTGATCCAACTGAGATGGGTCTTGATGTCTTCAAAAGTCGGGCCAACTAATATGCATATTAAACATTGGGATGGGCGCCACATCCCTGAAGTTACTTAAATTGGAGTGCTTATAGGTTGTCAGAGTCAGATGCTAAACTTGGCTCATCATGGTATCAAATTTTTTGGCATGGCCTTATGATTCACCTTCGACTAGCTTTTATGCTTTCCGGTATAAATGTAATCTGTGAAATACAAAGCCTGTGTTTGAGTGGTATTCATGTCCTGTTATTGTGTAACAGTCGTGTGATTAGACAAGACACCAGTTTATCTTGTCTTTTGAATATTGAGACTAGCCATAATGTGGCATGCTTTGATTACTTTCAATTAGTTGACGTACTGGCTTATTTTCACAACCACTAACATGCCTAGTAAACTAAGTAATGCAAGTTCATTGGTTTGCTTCGACTAATATCAAATTGTATTAGTGGGTATGCTTTTTTTTTTTTTTTTTAAATATCATTTAGTAGTTTAGTAGGTCACAACTCTCGAAGGGTGAAGCTACATGTTATTCAGACATTGTTTGCCAGGAGAGCTGTTGTCTGCGAAGTTATTTTTAAGAAAAAAGTATTGAGCATGTACGAGGATACTTGCATTGTCCTCGCAATTTATCGAAGTTTATGCCTCATACGTCTTGTTTGGAAGAAACAGCTCTTTTTGAAGTATTTTCCTTCGGCTATAGTAGACTTAGTGTGTGTTTGATTAGACATAAAAAAGTAATTTTGGATGCAAATTATAGTTTGGGTTTAAAAGTAGATTATAGAAGAAATCTAGGATACTTAAAATTATAGTTTTCAATAAGCATATTCCATCCGCTCTTTTTTTAAATTATAAAAATGTGAAATGTTAATGTTATCTCTTATATTTTTATCATCTTACTAATTTATATAATTATTATTTTATTTCATGTCTTTTATAGTAATTTATCTACTAAAAAATTATTTTGATAACAATCATTCAAATACTTAATTTTTTAAAATTATTTTTTATATAAAATCTATTATTCAGAATTATTTTATAATCAATTTGTTTTAGAATCTATTTTTTAAAAATTAATCTAAACAGATTCGTGGATATACATGGGTTTGACTTTTAGTTCTAGCTAGGGAAATTATTGCCCACAAATTTCATTTCCTCTCCTACAAAGCCGCATTTTATAGTTGAGTTTGTAATATTTACTATTGAATTTTTGTTTTAGTGCGTGTTTGGCACCACGGTTTTAGAATGGATTCTGGGGCAAAACCTCGGTTTGGAAAATTTTTACACAAACAGTAATTTTTGTTGAGAATTAATTTTGGACAAAACCTCGGTTTGAAACCTAGGTTTTGAATAAGCTACTGAAAATAGCTTTTTCTTTGAAACCTAGGTTTTGGATTATCCAATTACTATTATACCCTTACTTTTTCTTACACCCTCTCTCCTCTCTCCTCTCTATTATCTCTCCTCTCTCTTCTCTTATCTCTCTTTTTCTCTCTCTTCTCTTCTCTCTTATCTCTCTTTTTCTCTCTTCTCTCTCCTCTTTCTTCTCTATCATCTTTCATCTCTTTTACTTTTAATCATATCATACCCTTTTTAGTAATTTACCAATATAAAAAGTGATTCTACTACTAATCATCCAAACATCTTTATTCCCAAAATCTATTTTTCCCAAAATCTATTCTACCCAGAATCTATTCTTCCCATAATCTATTCTCCAAAAACTAATCCAAACACACCCTTAGTCATATAAGGAGATTTTGGTCCATCTAATTTTTTATTTCGGATCTATCATTTTCAAAATTTAAAGTGTTTTTACGTGTCTTCCAAATTTTTCAAGTGTCATTTTCCCTTATGGAAGGTTCATAGATTGATTGGATAATTTGTTTAAACAATAATTGAACTTTCATAGACAAAAGATATAGATTTAGTCCTTCTATTTTAGATGTTTTAGTTTAATCTCTTCATTAAAAGTTTTTAATTCTTAGGTGAAAACTTTCCATCTAAATTAAGTTGTGGAAAAAACAAAAAATTAATGAGCGACGTGTCTGAGGGACTTTAATCCTTTTGTCCGCGCAAGATTTCACCGACATTGACCCGGTCTCTTTGTGCCTTCATCTGCCTCAACTATTTTGGCCGGAAAACAACAGGTCTCTTGCACTTTTGTATTACCTGCTCCCATGATTGCATGTTGCGAGTAAGCATTTAGCCCTGCTAAACTTGACCGTAGGCTATGGCGATCTTGCCCGTTAACAGGAAGGTAGGCCTTAATTCCCTTCCCGAGGAATTGGAGGATTCGGTTGAGAGGAAGTTCCTTTTCAAGCTGAACGTTTAATGAATTGAATTTCGACATGTAGATCTTCTTCAAGCTTTCATGTGATGGCACTTCCTAAAGACCCTATAATGGATCATTCCACAGATTAATTTTAAATCAAAATAAAATCTGGCGCAACATCTAAAATCACCACTGAGCTAATACAAATGATGTCAATTCAAAAATATTTTTCTATAAACTTCGACAAGTTAGATCAGCTGGCTGGGGCTATTCTAGCTTAACCAAAAGTCACGGGTTCGATCCTTTAAGAATACAGCACCCTAAGAGCCAGGGGCGCCAACCTTAATAGTTCCTGTCATTGCCTCGATCCGGATTAGTCTAGTTTGTAATTCCCTGAGGGGTTGGTTAGGATACCGGGTGAAAAAATTAAAAAAAAAATATTTTCCTATAAATATTTTGATTCATTTTTCTTTCAAAAACATTTCATAAATGACATTTTCATCATCTATTTGGCAAAAATTAACTATTAAACACTAATTTGAGTTAAGAAAATTCTATATTCTTAAAAGTAAAATACTAATTATATGCCAATTTTTTAAAAATACATATTATTTTCACATCCTTGCATAGCACGGTCCCATACTAGTTAATACAAATGCAAACAAAATATCAAGCAAGAGTTATCCAATTGTTGTGACAAAGCAAGTTTTGCTTCAATGAGAATCAACAAGGGCAGAGTTTCATATCACGCTAACAAATTAATTCCAAATTAACATCAGAATTTACTGACATATAAAGTCCAATCACCTGTTACCAGCTGATACAAAATTTCTCCAGCAATTGCTGTTTAATTGGCTTAAATGATTATGGTCTTTCCAGAATAATCCTAAAACAATGAAAAGGATGAAAGTTCTTCACCAATCAACCACACCATCCAACCGTCTTGTTAACTGTAAAACCTGTTTCGGAGGGCTTAGGCTGTGATTGCAGAGGTTTAGGTTCTCTTGGTTTGGCAGGATCAACAAAAATAACCCATCCATCCAAAAACTTAGCATTCATTTCTTCTTTGGCCTTTTCAGCATCTTCTATGGTTGCGTAAGTTACAAAACCAAATCCCTTTGATCTTCCAGAGATTCTATCTGTTATGACCTTAGCTGTAGAATCGTCATATTATTATACGTCAATCACAAAATACAGAAGCTAAGCTAGACCATAAGAACCCAATAAAAAGGGGGGGAAACTAGGCCATTAGAATTTAGTACGTCAAGAAAGAATATTCTAATTATCACCTTCGACCAGCTGCCCAAAAGAAGCAAATGCTTGCTTCAGTTTTTCATCTGTCGTCAGTCTTGAAAGACCTGTTCAAATACAAAAGAAGAAGCACGTTTTCACAAATATAAGAAAAAGTACGTTATAGTCAATCAATTTTTTTCCCCAAATAACTCTCATCTATGGAGAGTGATGCAATACAAAGGAAATATATTTCATCCAACAATAGGATTATAAACGAGATATGTAATCCATGCACCATTAACACCAGCCCACCACTCATCAAATGGTGCGAACAAAAAGGTTTATAATAGAATTAATAGGAAGGTAGTCCATTTTCCGTAAAAGAAAATTCCTCAGGGGAAAGCATTTACACCAGATAGATTGAGAGTCACAACACCTACAAAAGAACAACCCTTTCCTTTAAGCAATTTCTTAACTCCTTCGCTTCATCAACATTGACTAAAGTGATAACTAGGCACATGAACTATTATTAACTGTTAAGGTAGTTGGCCATGAAAAAGAAAATTAAGGTTGCTGAACCTATGATACTACATAGAATCTGGTATGAAAATTACTTGCGAACCAATTACTTTTACTGTTTTACTGTGACCGCAAGTATAGGTTTGTTACTATGACTGAAGTGTATAAATACCATCCTATTTGATGAGAGGAACAGATATGATGACAGTGGAATAAGCATGTGACTGAAAGTTTCTCTGATTTCTCTCCGTCTCCTTTCTTCTTTCTTCTCGAATTCCTTCTATTCTGTTCCTTTTCTTCTCTCTGTTTCCCTCTTCTTTCTTCAATTCTTTCATTTTTGGGCATCTACCGCATCTGTGATATCAGAGCCATCTTTCTTCTAACTTGTCGTTGATGGTCAAAACCCGGCAGCAAGAAAACACAAGAAAAATGGAGGCTAGGATGCAGAACGTCGAGCGACGATTGCAGAGCTTGGATAATCTGCAAGAAACTGTCCTGAGCGTCTGGGACGAGATGCGGGTGATGGGGCGCGCCTTCAGTCAAGAAATGCAGGCAATGATGATGGAGATACGAAGCATCGCCCACGACCCACCCTCGGAGAAGACGATGACAGAGCTGACTCGCTTTCGACAAGCAGGGACATTGGCCGAGTTCAACGTCCAATTCGACACAATCTCTGCCAGGTTGGATATTCCCGAAGGCTACTTGGTGGGCATATATGTAGCAGCACTGAAGGAAGAAATCGCCGACTCCGTCCGGTTATTTAATCCAAGGACCATGCTCGAAGCACGACGCATCGCCAGAGTTCAAGAGATTTCTTTGCTATGTCAGAGCAAGGAAAGAATGGTCCTACCGATCAAGAAAGAATTCCAAGAAAAATCCCCAGAAACCCAAGAACGCATCGCAATGCAAGAAGAAGCTAAGGAAATGCAAGAACCTTCCGGTTGGGACCCAAGTTTTTGTAGTAAACAAAGGTTCTGTTCTTCAAACTTCTCTAAGTCAGAGGTTGGGTGTGCAGAAGGTAGTGTGGGAAATTCAAGAAAAGTATACCCTATCTCTGTCCTTTTGCCATTGGGTTCGAGTTTGTCATCTCGGTTCGTCACTTCTTATTGTGGGATGTTTCCACCGCCATTCATGGATTCATCACTAGAGTTTATTGCTGTTTCTTTACTGTCTCTGTCTCTATCCTTACAAGTTGAGCGGCGGCAGCAAGGAGTTCAGCTGCCAAGAAATGAACGAACAGGGCATTCTCATATTGGGTCGTACAATACGCTTTCAAGCCTAGCGCCGTCAATAATTACTACTGCTTCCTCAACGTTGGTGGTTGCTATTCTCCGTGAGCTGCTGAGTTTCTTCCCTTTACTGTTGTCTCTGTTTCGGTCGCGTGTTCAGAAAACTTCACAAAGTGGAGATAATGCGCAGACTTCAAAAAATAAGGAACAGCTTGTGGCTTGTACTCGGAAGTTCATGTGGCTGCAATGAAAAGTCAAAATTACAGCTGGATAGCAATTTTGTTAAACTTCAGAGGCTACACGGAAGTTGCAATACCCAATGGGCTTATGGACTTAGTTGGGGTAGTAAAGAGGATAGCCCAATGTCATTGCAATTCTGTTTCACAATTCCTTTGGGTGTTAATAATAATGGGTTATTTCAGAAGTGGGCATTGTTCCTGAACTTCACTCCAACAACAATTATGGTATTAGAATGGTTTAAGGAAGAATTAACTGCAATGTTGTTTGGAAGGGTCTACTGTTTAAGTAAGACGGAAAAGGAGGAAGTGAAGTGCGTAGTGCGGCAAGGTGAAGTCATTTTAAAGGAATCAGCTCCTGGATTCAAAACACAGATGTATTCACTGATAAGCAGAAAATTCTTTCCAAGATATAAAGGTCTATATTTTGTAATTTTGATCTTACTTGATCCTTGGGGGCAAGGATCTCTTTGGGAGCGGGGTATTGTTATGAAAATTACTTGCGAACCAATTACTTTTACTGTTTTACTGTGACCGCAAGTATAGGTTAGTTACTGTGATTGAAGTGTATAAATAGCATCCTATTTGATGAGAGGAACAAATATGATGATAGTGGAATAAGCATGTGACTGACAGTTTCTCTGATTTCTCTCCGTCTCCTTTCTTCTTTCTTCTCGAATTCCTTCTGTTCTGTTCCTTTTCTTCTCTCTGTTTCCCTCTTCTTTCTTCAATTCTTTCATTTCTGGGCATCTACCGCATCAGAATCATAGGCTACAACGCTAAACTGTAAACTTACCCACATGGCATCACTATTCACTAATAAGGATGACATCTGATAAATATGTTCATGGCTACAGAAAATAGAAGCGTTGAAAGGCAGCCTAGTGGACAGCTACCACATCCAATTGCCATACTTGCTGCTCTCACTTCATTGAAACAAGAACATTTAAACACACCATTTGTTAGGTATAATTGAACCATATCAAAACTGCACATCAGATGATATGGTTTCTTTTCTTTCACTCAGATACAAAAGGCCATTTTCCAATTTGCACTGCACTCATATACGATTTACATGATACCAACTAAGTCATCTGTGCCATCACTCTTAAGCAATCCATATTCATCTATAAATTCACATGCCTGTAATCATGCAAATCAGTCTTGACGCTAGTGTATTGATGATAGGCCTAACTGGCCACTCTTGAGATTGTTGGTTTATGTTTCAGAAGGGTCCGTGAGTAAATACAGAGCAAGGAAAGCATTTTAGGTATTAGCTACAGCTTTTCTTTTTAATTCAGTTTTATGGTGGCTAAATAAATACCTTGTCACGTAACTAAGAATTATTTAAAAGCTACTTGCATTTTCGCAAAGGTTACAGTGTTGGCAAGAGGAACATCTATGTTTGAGGAGTTGAAGGATAACATTAAAACAAAATATAGATTAGGAACCAATCTGAAACCACTGAAAAGTTTGGGTTTAAAGCACACCCAAACGTGTACCATATCCAATCACATATTATACAAACTGATATTCCACATTCCCCTACTACATATACATAGTACGTACCCATACAATAACATATTAAAACTATGAAACTTCAAGGATATGGAACACACATTTATCCAATAACAGCACATCACATTCTGGGCCACTAATGTCTAATTCAGTGTAATTATCAGTTGGGTTGTGGGAGAACAATTTCCACATATAACTGCATATTTTACACAGAACAGTTCTCTGAAGTACATAGCAGCAAAAACACATCTCGGTACCGATATGTATCTGATCTCTGTATGTGTGTATCTGTATCGGATCTCTGATCATATTTAAATTTCAGCTAGATATAAGAATGATGGATCAATCCTTTTATTTTTTGCCCAACCCAATCATATGTTATTGAAGCCACGAAGCTAGAAAGAGGAAATCCAAGACAGCAAGGGTGATACAGTACACACACATAACATTCATTAAACAGCAAACCATGAAAATAAAGTATGTCTACAGAAACTAAAAAGTTAAAAAAAAAAAAAACATTATAATGTCAGAGTTTTTATCTGGACAGACAATACAAACAATACCAAAATGCACAAGTCGAAGCTTATGAATATGTTATTAGAACATGAAGCTTAAAAAAACCAAACGAAAGAAATAACAGCGAGGGCGACTCAGCAGCATTGAGTTCCTTAAACAGCAAAGCACGGATATAACATATGTGATATGTCTACGGAAACGAACGACCCATTTACGAAGTCATTTCATTTGGACACGACTACAAAATAGCAGCATGCCAAAATGCACAGATAGAATGTGCCGAACAACCGCGGTCAATATATACATATAGAAATGTTCCAGTAAGATGCAAAGGACAATAGCGAAAAGAAACACAGAAATATGAAACTAACAAGTGGCAATTAAGACGATAGAGCATATAAAGTCAAACTCACCACTGACGAAAAGCCTGGGGGATGTGAGAGTGGAACTAAGACGAATCGAAGTAAGTTGCGAATAGATAATCGACGAGGAAGAAGATGAATCCCGAATAAGGCGGCGGAGTCCGGAGAAAAAAGCCATCTGCTAAGATGTACTCCAGTCCCCAAAGAAGGCCGATTACGCAAATTACCAGGCAACGATCGACTTCGGAATTCAAGAGGGACTAGAAGCTTCCCACCGATCCTGGAGAACCCTCGTCTGCCGACCCCTTCGAAGCCTCCTTGGCAAGTACTCCGAACATTATATTAGTAATAAAAAAAGACCATTAATTATTTTTCCAGCGGATGCCGTTTAATTATTAAAAAAAACTTACAAAACCCCTCTTAAATTTTAAAATTGAAATCAAATATTTTTAAAAAAATATGTTATGAATATTATTTGTTTATCAAATATAGTTAATAACTAATAAAGTATATGCCATTGATTTCTTTCCTCCCGCCCAAAAACTTTCTGGTTAAAAAAAAAAATCATATAACCTCTTTCAATTTAGACATTTGCGATTTTTTTTCTTTCAATTAGTTATGCTTCTTTCATAAAAATAAAAAATAACCATAATTTTATTATAAATATTAAATGCTATTTTACCAATTAAAAATTATTATTTAAAATTTCTAATTTCATGAAAAAATTATATATATATATATATAAAAATTCAGATAAAAAACAGCCGTGATTATTGACTGTTTTATTTATTTGTTTTGAGGTTAACATTAGTTGAGCGTGAAACATAAGAGAGAAATGAGAATTTTCATTGTATGCATGCATGATTTTAATTCTACTGTCTATACAAAATAAAGGTACAAACCATAAATAAATACACGACACAACACAACTTAAATCCAGACAAACAATTACCTCTCTCTCTCTCTCTTTTTGTTGTTTTTGCCAAACAAAGAGCTCTTTGACTTTTGGGCGTAAGACTTATTTTCTTTGCTTATGACATTGTTGTGTTTTGTTTTTGTTTTTAAACTTTCTACCCCAGTTTGGTCCTAACTGAGAATTGTTATTTTTTTAATTAAATAAATTGTCCTTTAAAGAAAATAGCTATTTGACTTTCCATCTTATGACATGGTCATGGATGTAAATTTCAACGCTCCTTCTTATACTCTTTTTTTTGTATTTGAGTTTCACCGTAACCTTTTTTAAGTTTGTAATTTAATAAAAATGAAGACCTCCTAATGACCATTCATTTATAGCAATAAGATAGAATAAAGAGCTACTAGATAATAAACACTAAACAACACCTCAGAGACATTAAGTAAATCACACAGTTAGATCTAACGTCCAGAGTAATCAATCATGCTTGATTCTTTTTTTTGGGCCAGATTCATGTTTGAACAATACTCCTATATATTAATAGAACAATACATTTGATGAATGGGATTTCTTAACATATTAAAATAAAATGAATTTATTATATGATTTTAAGTTACTGCTGGGGTTTGATCAAAATATGTGATGAGCGGATGGAAAGGAAAAAAAATAAAAGGAGAAGAAAGAAAAGATTTTTATATTCCCCAATCTTTGCCCAGCAAGAATATAAGAATAAAGGGCCGCTACAAAATTTTGCCGTGCAGAGGCGTCTCCTATATTTCCTCCTCCCCCACCTTCTCACTTGTCGATTGCTGTTGCGTATCACTGTCCTGTCAAAGCGCAAAAGATGGTCAGTCTTTCTTCTCTTTATTCTCTTCCTTAGGTTTTGATTTCCATTTTACTGTTATTGATTGATTTCTGTATTTTTGAAGTCCGTGGTTCTTTTGTGGTCGATCTGATAGTTTAAACTCGTAGAATTGAAGAAATCTACCGGCGTGTTTACCCCGATTAGCTCGTTTTGCTCGTATCATTTGCTTTCAGATCTGACTTTTTTGTCGGTTCGATCTTCGGAATTGTTTTATAAATTTTTATTGACTTCGGTTTGATCTTCTGAAATGTTACTTCATTTTGCCCCATTTGGGTAAGAGAAAATGCCTTGGATCTAATCTTTGCTCTGCTAAGTTGAGGATTATTTAGATTCTGATTAGTGATTGTGACTTTCTTTTGATAAAGAAAAAAACAAATCTTCGGTGTCTTTGCTGTTGACATGCCAAGATATCCTGATCAGCCACTGTACTGGCATTCATCATGTGCACTTTTACCGCTGAAATACGTCCTAACTATAATAAATGGTTAACTCTACTACCTAACATAGTGTGAGTACTATTATCCACCTTTTTCGTTTATCAACTAAATAGTGAAATGATTAAGTGTATATATATAGAATTTGTTTGTTGGTTTTTCTCTAATCTGGGTCTTGCAAGCTTTCTTTGTAAATTATTTGATTTATCTGCTGATTTGCAATATGACAGGCTAATGCAGCATCAGGTATGGCTGTCAATGATGAGTGCAAGCTGAAATTTTTGGAGCTTAAGGCAAAAAGGACATATCGCTTCATAGTTTTCAAGATTGAGGAGAAACAGAAGCAAGTTATTGTGGAGAAGCTTGGAGAGCCAACCCAAGGCTATGATGATTTCTCTGCCAGTCTTCCTGCTGATGAGTGTCGATATGCTGTTTATGATTTTGAGTTTCTGACAGAAGGGAATGTTCCCAAAAGCAGGATTTTCTTCATTGCATGGTAAGTTCAGTTCTTTGGCGTGCAAAGTTTTGAGACCTCAACCACAGAAGCTCTGCGATGAAAAAGAAAGGAGAAAAAAATTGTAAAAGCCTCCCACGTGCAATTTTGCATGAAAAATTGCGAAGCCTTCCCTACCTTCAAATCTGAAGTGACAAATTAAAATTCTTTCTTCAGATCACAACTATCCAAGATACGGATGACACCCAAGCATGAATATATGCTTGGTTGTGATGTTCAAACCACTTGATACTATCCATTGTCCCGATTACATCCTCTTGGTAATTCCATTATTAGAATAGTCGGATACCAAAACCCCTTAGAAGGGTTTTCATTAATAGGAAACTCCCACCCCTTCTCTTAGACTCCTGTTTGATGTAGGATTAGGATATATATTATTCTAATAAATTTTATTCATTCATGTTCTATATGATTAAGATGAGGTATTCTTCACATATATGATATGCTTATCCAAAATCTTAGACTTCTCTAGTTTGGGAGTCAAACTTCATCTTCAAACTTATAAATATCTCTCTTCTTGATTTGGATCTTGAAAAATATTCCCAACACAAGGATCATGACATGCTTGATTATTGAATTTTATCATACTTCTTTTCTTTTTGAAGGTCCCCGGATACATCAAGGGTCAGAAGCAAGATGATTTACGCTAGCTCGAAGGACAGATTCAAGAGAGAGCTGGACGGAATTCAAGTAGAGTTGCAAGCAACAGATCCAACTGAGATGGGTCTTGATGTCTTCAAAAGTCGTGTCAACTAATATGCATATTAGGCACATCCCTGAAGCATTAGTTATTTAAATTGGAGTGCTTATAGGTTGTCAGAGTCACATGCTAAACTTGGCTCATCATGGTATCAAATTTTCGGCTTGGCTTGGCTTAAGATTCACCTTCAACTAGCTTTTGTGCTTTCCAATATAAATGTGATCTGTGAAATACAGAGCCCATGTGTTTGAGTGGTATTCATGTCCTGTCATTGTGTAATTGTTGTGTGATTAGACAAAAAAACTAGTTTCTCATGGCTTCTGAATATTGAGACTAGCCATATTGTGGCATGCTTTGATTACTTTCGATTTATTGATATATTGTTTTATCTTCATAACAACCTGAACATGCCTAGTGAACCAAGTCATGCAACTTCATTGGTTAAATTTGACCAATGTCAAATTGTACTGGTGGGTTTACCCAAAGGGGAAGAGGAAGACTGTATTGGTGGGCATGCTTGTATGTAAACTGTCAAATTTTTTAAACAAAGTTGTTGGTTTGGCGTTTCTATTAAGCTAACATCCACTCAATCAGTTGTTTGCCAGGCCTGATGTTGTTTGGAAAGCAGTGAACGATGCCGTTTGCTTTTTCTTTCTTTCTTTTTATCCCAAAACAACGAGAAGAAACTTTGCCCCACTAGTTTACGTGGGGCTGTATAATTACATCCTCCAGTCCTAGAAAGAGTTTATTTTAGGATTAAATATCCTATCATAATTTATTTTATTTCTTAAAATATCTTTATATAATTATATATATTAAATAATTTTTATTAAGAATAATTTAAATATATATAATTAAAAAGAGTATTTTATATAAATTATTATATAATTATTATAAATAATTAATTTAACTAATTTTTTTAATATCTCTAAATTAATTAAATAAATTTTATATTAAGTGTTAGAGGTAATATTAGATATCATTATATTCTACTAATAATTAAAATTTTTAAACAAATTGTTAACCTAAAATGTTTCGTTGATAATTTTATTAAATATTCTTTTAGTCTACTCCTATCCCCTTTTACAAAATTCAAAAATGTTTATTCAACCCTCTTCAACGCCTCCGACAATCATTTTTCACACACACACACACACATATATATATAATGTTTGAAATACTACCATCTCTACTACTTCAACTTCACGGGCTTGTAATCATTTAAAAACCCAATATTCTTGTAGTATTACTATCCTACAATTGGTTTGGGGGATGATATTACCTAGAGCTGGTAAAACGGGCCAGCCCGTGGGCTGGGCCCGTTTTACCTTAAGGGGGGGCGGGTTCGGGCTGGCAAAATGCCAGCCCGTTTTTGGGCGGGCTGCACAGCCCGCCCCCCCTCAGCCCGCCAATTTGGCGGGCTGGCCCGCCAGCCCGCCACTTTTTTTTTTAAAATTTAATATTATTATTTAATATTTATTTTACTTAAATATTATTTTGAATACTCCTATTATCGAATACTAGTAAAGATAATTACTTATTTGTTAATATATGTTTACATATTATAATTGATTAATATTATGTTAATATTTATTTAGATTTATAATTATAAAATTTGAGATTTTTTTATAAAAAATAAAAATTTTTAATAGTATAACATGAGTAATTTTTTTATTATACTAATATAACATTAGAAATTTTTTATTAGTATTTTAAAAATGTTAAAAATAATTTTTTTTAAAATTAAAAAAAAAAAAGTGGCGGGCTGGCGGGCCAGCCCGCCACTAAGGAGAGGTGGGCTCGGGCTGCACAGCCCGCCCCGTTTGTTGGCGGGCTGGGAGCGGGCCAGCCCGCATTCCCAGCTCTAATATTACCCCCGTAGACACAGTCCCGAGATATGAGCTAACAATATTTACGAGTTAATAACTAAACAGGTATCGTTAGTTTATGACTTTAGCTAGTAAAAAAGTGAGACATACGATTATTTACAGTATGTTTAATTTTTAAAAAAATATTATTTTATTATTGTTCTAGTCACAGCGTTTAGAGAGGCATCCTAATTTTTAAGTACCTAAATTTACGCCTAAGAGTAATAGACGTCTCGCTTTACCCAATATTAGTATCACCTAAGAGAAAAAGAACTTCGCCTTACCCTTAAATTATAAGTGAGCCCAACCTTTTTTCAAAAATTTTTGTTAAAAAAAAACTAAATAAGTTAATGACTATTATGCAACATTTTAAAAAAATAGTAGTGTTATTTATAATTTTTTTTTGTTATAAAAATTTTGAGAAGGGGTTAGGTTCACTCACGATCTAAAATAATATTAATATTAGGCAAGACGAGTCATTTATTACTTTCAGACATAAACTGAAGTACTCAGGAGTTAGGATGACTTTTCAAAAAATACGACTAGAACTATAATAAAATAGTACTTTTTAAAAATTAAATACGCTGTAAATAAATGTACGTCTCATCCTTTTATCAGTTAAATTAAAAAAAAATTGGTTATTATTTATAATTTATAATCTGTATGTTTGATTATAAATCTTATTTCTTATATTCGTCGTTATATAACCATGCTCCCCACCGTCCCACGTCCTAACCAATTTTTATATGTATATTTTTTTTTGGTCCATAACCAATTTTTATATTTTGATTTCTCACAGCTCTGCAGATGTGATGGAACATACCCCGACTTTTCTTTTTGGCGCCTCAGAAGCCTCCCCAATATTAAAAGCGATAAGCGATTTAAACTTTCATTGATTACTCAACTGATCCGATATTGTCCCTTCAAAGTTTGATTATTATCACAATTTTTAGGTATGACATCTCTCTTTTATATTATCTTTAATTTTAATTATAAAAAATAATTAATTTTTTTAAATATATCTACAAAATTTAATAAATTATTTAATTATAATTAAATTTAATATTTTAAGATAAATTAATATTATATACTCTTTAATCTATTTAAATTAATTAATTAATTTTTATATTAATTATAATTAATCAATTTATTCAATTTTCTATATCTATAACAAAAGTTAATTAGCTTTTATAATTAAAATTAAGAGTTTGATTTATCAATTTACTCTATTTAATTACTCAATAGTTGTATTTAACTCATGTATTTTTTCTTTCTCACACATAAATGAGGTATTTTTTATAAAAAAAATATTATATTTTTGTATTTTTATTTTCTCCAATTAATTTTAATTAACTTTATGATTCTATTAATTGCTTCTTATTAAAAATATTAAAAAGGATATTATCCATGGTAAACAATACTCCAATTGTTTATAAGTTATTTGCATCTTACGTTTTAAGTTACATAGGCACCGCCATGCCACGTGTAAATTTCTGAAAATACAGTACAAGTCACCTTATGCATACGAAAACCCTTGTCTACAGATCTCAGGAAACATACACACATGACCGACCTACAGCCTACGCTTATGTAAACATGTTCTGTGAAACATATTTTATACTAATTTATATACTTTATTCACTTTTCTATCACGTATAAAGTTTCTCTAATCACTTCACCAAAATTAATGAGATAATTAAGTTATTAATTTTATTTAAAAATAAAATAACTGTTCTATTTTACTCGTATTAAAAGTTATGAATTGCAACTATGAAAGATAAAATTCTATCAAACTTTTAATAGATATTTTTTAAAAATACATGAGAAAGAAAGCTTCGAATGGAGATAATTTTAAAAAACTATAATTAATATTCTCATCTGATGATTTATGATAAGGGTAACAATTCATATCATTTTAGGACTCAGAAAGCCTGACGAGTTGACCAGTTCATCAGATTTATGCATTGTTGGCTAAATTCTGCAAATCAGAACAGAAAAAGAAGATTGAAAACAACAATTAAGAAGAAGAACACAGCATGATAAGAAAACTAAAAAATAGGAAGAAATATCAGATTGGTTCTTCTCGAGACTATCCTCTGCTGTAATCTCAATGGATCCAGCCCATGCTGTGCCCACAACTGCTCACATCCACCAATGCATATCACTGCCTGCCTCCAACTTGTCTGACCCTCACTAACGGGGTTGGTCTGAGTAATAAACGGTTCAGTGTCACTTAAACGAGGTCTCGAGTTCGAACTTTGGCGAATATAAAAAATTCCCATTGGGAGATTCACCCACCATAGCCAGGTGCGCGACACGGGTCAGATTCAGATGTAGTCGGGATAAAATTCCGATGAATCGGGTGGGCAATAAAAAAAAAAACTTGTCTGACCCTCTCCACTTCCAGGCTTTCCGCCCCTCCACCCGAGGGTTTGCTTTTTTAATACTCCTTCCATATTCCATAATATGTATTTAACTTGTACTAAAAAAAAATATTTAATTAATTTAATTAAATTAAAAAAATAGTAATATAATCTATTTTTAAAAAATATTTTAGTTATTTTTATTAACTTTTCTCTCGCATAATTATTGTTGAGAGAGTATTAATAGAGATAAATATAAAAAAAATTAATAAATAAAGAAATACTCACTCTAATCAATTCTAATTACTTATATATAAAGAAATAGAAGTTGAGTCATTAAATTTATCATGATAGATTTTTTTAACTCTACCCTATTTAAAACATGTAATTTAAGAAGTCCAATTCAAAGAACATCAATTAATAATAAAAGTAAAATAGAAAAAAAATAATTAACAATGTTATTAATACCTTATAATAAAGATTAAAAATAATCTTTAATTGGTTTCTTATAAATAGGATAAGAGGGAGTAACTCTTATATTTAAAATTAAAATTAATTATTAATTAAGTTATATATTATATATTAATAACCGAAAAAATGATTACTATCTCTCTCTTTTGTCTCCATTTATTAATATATCATTCTGACATCTATTAGTAATAACTTAATTTTTAAAGGATTCATTAGCAATAATATTTTGACTGACTTGTTTTTAATTTACCCTTATTTTTCAATTAGAAATAATTTTTTAAATATATTTTTATTATTATCTTTTATCTTTCCTATTACTACCTCTTCACTATTTAACTAATTTAAAAAAATTAATTAATTTAATTATTTATAATAATTATATATTTATTTTTTAAAATATTATATTTAATTATATATATTTAAACTATTTTTTATAAAAGTTAAATAAATATGTATAATTATATATGAATATTTTAAAAAAATTATAATTTTATGTGAGAAAACATGTTGATTTCTGAACAAGTCAGGGAATCCGAGATATTATAGATTTTTGCCCGCTCTTTTTCTCTCTAGCGAGGATACGGTTGAATAATCTCACGTACCTGAATCACAGCTATTTTTGTTTTGTTACAAATCGCTCAGCTATTACTTCGATTATAGGATTTAATAGCTACTTGTGGATCATTTGGATCGAGTTTCCGCAGCTATGGCACCTTTACTTCCCCATGACGAAGAGACGCCACTGATTGCTGGTTCTGATGATTCAACTCCCCAGAACCATACGAGGGATGTTCATATCTTGAGCGTGGCATTTCTGTTGATCTTTCTCGCCTATGGAGCTGCCCAGAACTTACAGAGTACTCTGAATACCGTGAGCTTTTCTTCCGTCATTTACTCTTCGAGTTGCTAAGTCCTAGTTCAATTGTGAAATATGGTGTGACCAGTTTTTGGGTTTGAGTTTCCCTTACAGGAGCAGGACTTTGGTACAACCTCGCTTGGGATATTGTATACGTCTTTGACTGTTTTCAGTCTGGTTGCTTCTTTGGTGGTTCGGATACTCGGCTCAAAGAACGCTTTGGTTCTTGGGACAACTGGTTACTTGTTGTACATAGCCGCGAACTTGATGCCAAATTGGTAATCACTTGCTATTCTACAAGCTGTTTTCTGGAATTTATCGGTGTTTTGCATTCCTCTCTTTATCCGTGTTTATACCTGTTGATATTGGCTCTTTATATATCTGAGCATCAATTTTGTTGCACTTTATGACTGTACACTTCCATGAATTCTTTACCACTGATTCATATTCTTCTTTCAGGTTTACAATGATTCCAGCCTCCTTGTATCTTGGATTTTGTGCTTCCATTATATGGGTTGGACAGGTACAAGTAACATCAACCTGTCAAGAATTTAAAGCTCTTTGAACTCTTCATGGAGTTTTAAATATCTTTACTAGTCTGAATGTTATGACTTGACAGGGAACATATCTTACTTTAACTGCACGTAGTTACGCCAGAGCTCACAACTTGCTTGAGGAAGCAGTGATTGGTGACTTCAATGGGGAATTCTGGGCTGTGCTTGCACTCTACCAGGTGATGATGAATTCTACTACTAATGTCTGATATGTTTCCTGTAAAAAAATTAAAATCAAATGAAGCGCATCTCTTTGTTTCTCTCTTTCTTTCTTATTAATTCCAACTCGATATGACTTTATTTTGCAGTTCATTGGAAATCTCCTTACATTTACTCTACTTAGAGATGGGCAGGTACGTGGTTTCTTGGGTCTGTGGCTGCAAATTTCCTCATAATCCCTTTGTCTATATTTATCATTCTCACCTGCTAGGGCATGTTGGGTTTGAGTTTTCGATGCAATAGTAGAAAGTCAAGCACAAAATTGAGATAACTTTCTTTATGTAATATACTCTCCTGTTTTATTACTTTTTAGAAATTTGTTAATCTGTATAGTATGAGAAATCTATCAAGGAAACATAAACATGAGCTGCTTTTTTTTTTTTCTTTTACTGGTCAGAAATAATGCTTTTCTGATAAACTAACATGCTTCAGGATTGGATATCAAAATATTTTTCTACAATCTTGGGGTTGAATTTTGTCTTCCATCACTGCAGGAAGAAAGTAACAAAGGCACAGCTTTATTATTTATTGTGTTCCTCAGCGTTATGATCTTAGGTTCAGTACTTCTGTGGTTTTTGAGCAGAAGGACTGATAAAGACAAGGAAGAATTATCAGATACTGGTGTTGGTGTCTATTCATCCTTAAAGTCTCTATTCAAATCACATGCCGATTCGTTTTCAGATGTAAGAATGTTGTTGATCATTCCCCTCATTGCATATTCAGGACTATAACAAGCATTTGTGTGGTCAGTTACTATAATTTATTTCACCACTTTGTGGTTTCCTTCTGCTTCCATTATCTCAACGAACTGTGATTTTATCGTAGGGCTGAATTTACTAAGTATGTTGTAACTCCAACGCTTGGCATTTCTGGTGTTGGTTGTGCAATGCCTAGTATGGGGCTTTTGATACAATGGTAAGTATGAGAATGTGTTGAAACCTGACAATGATCATCTTTATACCTAAGTTATCTTGCCATATGAACAGATTATTGTGGATTAATTAGATTTCTTCACTGTATTCAGTGTTCTCTGGCTGCTGGTCGACTTACCTCTGGATTAACATCTATCGCGTGGATAGTTTCGGTTGGATCTTTGGTTGAGGCAGGTGTAATTGTCCTGCTTCTGCTAAATTTAAGGTCAACTATCAACACTCCTCTGTTCTGAAGTTTCTCACACGGACAGAGAGATTTGCCTTTAATTTTATTTTCTTGGTCAATTTGTGCAGGGTAAGTGGTGGGTTCCTTGATTTTGTGTACCCACTTTTCTTGGCTGCTTTATTGGGCATTGGTAATGGAGTTTTTAACACGCAGATGAATGGTTTGCTTGGAATGCTATTTAAGCATGGCACGGTGCACTTCATTATTCTCCCATTATGTCTTAAACTAGTTAAAGGGCTTGGGCCCTGATTTTTGAGGTTGGTTTTATGAGCAGGAAGGAGCATTTGGGCAAACTAAAGATATGGCAAAGCGCTCCAATTTCAATATTGTTCTTTTTGAGCCCTCACATCTCCTTCCAAGCAATGCTTGTGATCATGCTTGCTTCACTACTCCTGTCTTTTGGCGGTTTTCTGCTGTTCACTCTCCGATTAGCCAAGATATCTTCCTCTCTTATCAGAGAGCGATTAACAAGATCTTCGTGATCCCCCCCCCCCCCCCCCCCCAAATTGCTAGCATCATTCTGTGTCTCTCCCATTCCCTCAAGCTGCGCCTTGATGGAGTAAAAGCTGCCTGGTTTTTGGTGCATTTCGAAGGAGATTTAAAAAGTACTGTTTTAGTATGGGTCACATTTTTTATTATTTTTTTTCATTTCTTTACCAAATTTTTTCTTCTTCCTTCTAAATCCCACCTAAAAACCAGAGTACCCCTTGCAACTACCGGCTGAGTTGAGCAGACAACAATCGTAAAGAGCTGAAGAAGATTCGGAATCTCCGAGATAGTATCAATTTTGTCCGCTTCCTATTTCTTGGCCATGGATGGAGTTTTATAATCTCGTCCTCATAAACTAAATTATTCAGATATTTTGACTTATTTTTGTGTCCTCTACCGTGCAAGATTCTGGCCGGCAATACGCCCCTCTGAATCATCTCTAGGTTTAATTAGCTAATTGTTGACCATTTTGATCGAGAATTGGGAGCCATGGCATCTGTACTTCCCCACGATGAAGAGTCGCCACTGGTTGCGGCTGTTGATAATTCGCCGATTCAAACTCCCAAGAACCATACGAGGGATATTCATATCTTGAGCGTGGCATTTCTGCTGATCTTCCTCGCCTTTGGAGCTGCCCAGAACTTACAGAGTACTGTGAACACTGTGAGCCTCGGCCTAATTTTTGTTCCGTAATTTACACTTTCGAGTTTCCTGTCCTAATTCAATTGAAAGATGTTGTTTTGCAAATGTGATCTGGATGCTCGTGACCCCTTTTTGGGTTTGAATTTTCCATTACAGGAGCAGGACTTGGGTACAACTTCGCTCGGTATATTATATACGTCTTTCACTTTTTTCAGTCTGGTTGCTTCTCTAGTGGTTCGGATGCTCGGGTCAAAGAACGCTTTGGTTATTGGGACAACTGGTTATGTGTTGTACGTGGCTGCGAACTTGAAGCCAAATTGGTAATTACTAGCCATTCTGTGCTTATATTATAACTCGCCTATCATTTCTGTTAAAGTGGAATTACAATTAACTATCTGTAAGTTTGAGTGAACAGCAAGGCCAAGTTTGGGATAAACAACATTCGTTTGTTGTAGAGTGCAGGAAAGTCTGAGTTTTGAGAGACCCTAGTATAATTTTTTGACATTAATAGTTACTTTCGGTAAGTAGAGTTGACAGTTCATGTATTCCAGTACAACATATGCCCCCAAATTAGCAATTTACATTTTGACTACAGTCTGGTTGAATGAAAGGAACACTGGTGGCTATTTGAACTGATCAAGCCCATGAAAATTCTCAACAGTTCACGCTCTGATGCCTCTTCTACTAGTTGTTTTATGAGATTTGTGGATTGATTTTTGCATTCCATTATATATGGTTACTTATAGCTGCTAATATTGGCTCTTTTATATCTGAGCATCAGTTTTGTTGGACTTTATGACTATATGCTGAAAAAGATATCAACTAATTCCATGAATTGTTTACTGTTGATACATTCTTCTTTCAGGTATACGATGATTCCAGCCTCTTTGTATCTTGGATTTAGTGCTTCAATTATATGGGTTGGAGAGGTACAAGTAACGTTAACTTGTCAAGAATCAAAAGCACCTTGAACCTTCACAGAGTTTTAAACATCTTAACTAGCCTTAGTATAACTTGACAGGGAACATATCTTACTTTAGCTGCACGTAGTCATGCCAGAGCTCACAACTTGCATGAGGGAGCAGTGATTGGTGACTTCAATGGGGAATTCTGGGCCATGTTTGCACTTCACCAGGTGATGATGAATTCTACTACTAACTAAAGTCTTATGTGTTTCCGAGGAACATATAATAAAATAAAAACATCTTTTTAATGAATTCAAACTTGGTATAATTTTGTTTTGCAGTTTGTTGGAAATCTCATTACATTTTCTTTACTAAGAGATGGACAGGTATGTGGTTTCTTGGTGCTTTGGTTGCAAATTTTCTTGTATTTCTTTTGTTTATATTTATCATAATCAGCTTGTGATCTGTAAAAAAATTTAAAACTACCCCTTCTAAACTATTAAGCATGTTAGGTTCAAGTTTTGGATGGAAAAGGAGAAAGGAAAGCATGAAAATGAGTTCACTTTCTTTATGCAATATGTTTTATGTTCTTTACATTATAGAATTTGTCCTTTTATTTTCTGCTTTTTAGGGAAACAAGGTAATTTCCCATAAGTATCTTCATTCCCCTTCTATTTGCATACCTAACCCAGCATGGATTTAAGGATGAAGAATTGCTGCTTTTGACAGGTGTACATAGAAACTAACTACATGATAGAGAGAACACTGGGTTCAAATTTTGCCAAATTAAAATATTAATGATAGACACCTTTTTATCGAATATTTAGCTATGCTTTAATTCTTGAAAATGTGAGCTCATAATGGTAGGGCATTTGGGTTATGGTGTCAAACCTTTGATGTAGCATTAGTCTGCTTCCTGTTTGTTTTCATGATCATGTTCATTTTATCTTTAAAGATTGAAATTTTATGCTCCTTGAACATATGTTAATCTGTATGATATGAGAAATCCAAAAGGAAACGTAAATTTGAGCTGGGTTTTTCCTTTCACTGGTCAACAATAAATGCTTTCCTCAAAAACTAACCAGCTTCAGGCCTGGATATTAAATTTGTACAATCTTGGGATTAAATTTTGTTTTCCATCACTGCAGGGAGGAAGTACCAAAGGCACAACGTTATTATTCATTGTGTTCCTTTGCATTATGGCCTTAGGTGTGATACTTATGTGCTTACTGAGTAGAAGGACTGGTAATAATAAGGAAGAAGGGGAGCTGTCAGATGCTGATGTTGGCGTCTATTCATCCTTAAAGTCTCTATCTAGATCACTCGCCATTTCAATTTCTGATGTAAGGATGTTGTTGATCATTCCCCTCATTGCATATTCAGGACTACAACAAGCATTTGTGTGGTAAGTTCTATTGATTTGTGTGGTAAGAATTATCCCTCATTTATTAATGAAATGTGGTTTTGTGGTAGGGCTGAATTTACTAAGTATGTTGTAACTCCAAAGCTTGGCGTTTCTGGTGTGGGGAGTGCAATGGCAGTATATGGGGCTTTTGATGGAATAGTAAGTATGAGAATGTAACTGTAATACCCTTACTTATGCTGGTTGTTTAACTAAAGTAACTTGATGCTTATTTGCTCAATTAGTCAATTTGTATGCATCATGCTATGAATGAGCATCTTTACATCTTATTATCTTGGGGCAGGGTTTTGTGGTGTAGGGAGAGAAACAGAGTCTATCCCTTTTGAATTTATAGAGGTCCTTACCATATAAATATGTTATTGTGGATTGATTTTTGATTCCTTTCATATTTCCTTCACTGTGTTCAGTGTTCTCTGGCTGCTGGTCGACTTACCTCTGGTCTTACATCTATTACAACAATAGTTTCTGTTGGAGCTTTTGTTCAGGCAGTCGCTGTTGTCCTGCTTCTGCTAAATTTGAGGTCAGTAGTAAACACTCCTTGTTCTGAGTTTCCACACTCTCACGAGCGCAGGAACATGCGCCTGTAATTTTTTCTTCTCATTTTCTTCTTTAACACTCATAATGCAGTATAAGCAGCGGGTTCCTCAGTACTCTGTACCCACTTGTCTTGGCTGCTTTATTGGGCATTGGTGATGGAGTTTTGAATACGCAGCTTAGTGCTTTGCTTGGAATGCTGTTTAAGCATGACACGGTAAACTTTTTAGACTTATCTCCTAGTGTCTAATTGTTCCCAGTAACCCCTGCAACCTCCTATTGAACTTTCACTTGTAAGTAATTAAACGGCTTGCATTCTACTAATTTTCATGTTGGTTTTACGAGCAGGAAGGAGCATTTGCGCAGCTAAAGATATGGCAAAGCGCTACAATTGCTATCTTGTTCTTTGGAAGCCCTCACGTCTCCTTCCAGGCAGTGGTCGTGATCATGCTTGCTTCACTAATCTTCTCATATGGCTGTTTCCTAGTGGTGACTCTCAAAGTAGCGAAGACATCTTCCTCTCCCACAGAGTGAATCAAATGTTTGCTACAACTCGGAGCGTAATAGATCCTCGTATATTGCTCATCTGTGTGCCTGTAAAATATATCTCCATCTCTTATAAAAAAAAATATATATATATCTCAATCTTCAGTACATTGTTTTCCTTTTGGTGACATTCCTTGTTGCTGAATTGCTACGTGATGTGACTCTATTACTTAAAAATTACATTTTTTTTCTACATTATAATATCGCGCCCAAGAAATGAGCAGCGTTAATAGCTTACTTTTTATTTTATCAGCCAGATTGATTGTTAGTAGGATTACAAGTGTATGGATTTGAGTTGATGTGAGAAATCCAACACCAAATAAAATCGAGTTTAATAATAAGTACCACTCGGTCCCTATATACATTATTTATGGAATAAAAGTTTGTTCTTAAATATAAATTGTAATTAATGATTCTTTACTAACTTTATTGTTATTGAATATAAAAAATTTATAAGATAATTAATGACTATTTTTTTAATATCTTTCGTTTAATAAGAATAAATATAAAAAAAATATAAATTTACTGTATTTATAATGATGAGATATAAATGATTTACATATATCTACGGATTACTTGGATATCAATATTAAATATAGATAGATAGGGAGGAGGGGGGTTGCCCTACCTGCTAACTACCACGTGTGCAAGAATGTAATGTGGTGGAGTCGCTCTCCAGTCTTTGAACTGAACCGAACCACAAAGCATGCCTAATCTTGCACCTCAAAGTTTGGTCAGCTCAACCATCATTACTTCCAATTCTCCCAAAAGTAGCTCCGAGTGGGTAGTTTCACTCCGCCCATCTTCTTCTCTTTGTTTATATTCTGTCATACCCATTATTAACACCACAACCTCCCAATTTCATTTATCATAATGGCTCTCTGGCTCTCTCCTTTCATCCGTTTCCATCTCACTACTCCATGGCCTCTTGTAATCTTTGCTGCAACTTGGACCATGCTTCTCACCTTCACGGTGGCCGTAGCCTCCTTCTCGCCGGAGGCCGCTTTCGTTTTGGCCATTTCTCCCTCTTCTTCCTTCTCCAAGACGTGCAAGACTGAGTCTTTCATTAGAGTGCCCTTGGATGTTCCAGGAGACATCCTGTGTTTTCCTCCTCAGCTGTTCTCCAAGTCCAAGATTGATCTGATTGTCCCGCCTGTGTTCGCCGCCGTCATTGTCGCCGCTTCTGCTTGTGTTGTTCGGGCCGTGGGGTTGTGGGAGGATGGTCAAGCCCCTTAATTTGTGGATCCATTGAGTTTTCGTTTAGTATTATATTAGGTATCAGATTAAGGTACAGTACATATACATAGTTGTCTTCAAGTTTTTCTATCTTTCCCGTTGGACATTTATTTACTAAAATAAAATACCAGATTGATCTGATTGTCCCCGTGTTTCCGGCGGTAATTTTTTCAGATTACTCGATTAGAATTACATTAGATAGATATCAGATTTGAGTTGCTGGATTTATGGATACCTATCATCAAGTTCTTTAATAGACGCCAAGTTTAGAAATTTACATTTACATTTTTCCCTATTGGGCCTTGTTTATTTAAATACTTGAGATGAAAGATTTGTGCGACGATTATATTCGTTTCTTCGTTTACCTTGACTTTTGGAAATGAAAGTAGCGATATTGATACATATTCAGAACTAACTGTCACCTACCACGCAGAAATTGCTCTCTCTTTCTCTCTCTTCCCGTGAAGGGGTTGAAGCTTGTAATGTCAAATTTGTGGTTCATATTACTCGCGAAGTCAAAAGACAAAATATGCATAAAAGTGTTTGTAAAAATACCCAGAGTGCCAGAATTCATAATTATAAGTATAAACTGCTATCTTAATTCTTATGCATAAGGCGTCTGAATAAACTTACAGGCAAGAGGCTTGTGGGACGACACGAAGAGCAAACTGCACTCAATCTTTTGAAATAGATTTGATCAGCTTGTTGCTAAAATCCCAAAGTTTCCTCCCTAAGAGCTGATCTGTAGCGAAAGCACTGGGTTCAAACTCATTGCAATCCAGAAAGTATTTCCCACTAACACCTTTCACACTTGGGTGCAGAGCAACGTAACATGTAGTGGCTGCTCCCTGCAAGTTTCAATCACAAGCTAAGTACAGCAGGGACTTTTACAACAATCTCAAGTTTGTTTGTTTGTTTGTTTGTTTGTTTGAATTTTCAACAAGAGAAATGGATCCCGTACCTGTGGGACATTCTTCCATATGAAAAAGGTGAACAACTTGAGAAAATCTGCTTCAATGAAGTTTCGTCACATTAGAACAATAAGGTATAAGTAATAAAGAGTAGAAGCAAGTATCAAGGGGACATATCTTACGCATAAGGAAGGAAGAATATCTCATGAGAGGAGTCATTATAACTCCTGGGTGGACTGAATTGGCTGTAATGTTCACCCCCTCTTCCTGCACAAACATTGTCAGAAACTCAAAGTTAGTACTGAAAATCAAAATAAAAGGGGAAGTTTCCTTTGTTATGAATATGATCAGCAAAGTAAATTCCCAGTAGGACCTTGGAAATATATGTGGTCAGAAGCAAACTAACAATTATATTCCCATCCTGGTTTCAGCTTGACTTCAACTAAGATGTTAGACTTCATTGGGTTCCATGTGTAGTACAATAAATTAGAGTGACAAAAAAATATAATTGTTTATGAGGTTTATATCCATCCTTACACTCATTTTTATCTCTATCTGGATGTGGTATGCATTTTTTCATTTTTGGGTAAAAGGACCGAATTTAAGAAAGAGACAAACGAACTAGGTGGTCCTACTCCTACTCCTACATATGTATTTCTCACTGTAATTTATTTCTATGGCAACTGTTGATCAGAATAATTTTAGGAGGATGACCTGCAGGCGACGAGAAAGCTCATTTGCGTGCAATATATTGGCCAACTTGGACTGCCCATATGCTTTTTTGTCAGAGCATCTGAAAGATTATTACAGCATAATATACTAAATTATACATGGTCCTACATAATTGGATTTAAATCCAATAAGAAGCATCTTTAATAAGAGGCAATAACAAGTCCATTTCAACCATCCCAGCTCACAAAAATTAATGATTTTGACTTTGTGTCATCCGGAGGGCCAGTTAAATCATATAGGGGTGGTTCGAATGGACTTCTTACTGAATTTAAATCCCAATATAACCCATCAATAAAGCCACAATCAAGGGTTAATATAAATAAAACAATACCCCATTTGATCATTGATCTGATCAAAGCGAATACCCTCTTCATAAGTGTAGGTATGGGCAATTGATGACAAATTGACGATCCTGCCCTCGATTCCACTTGATTTTGCAGTTTGCTTCATCTTGTCAAGAAGAAGGTTTGTCAATAGGAAATGACCTGAGAAAATAACAAGAATTAGCGAACCAAGAGATAGGAACTTTAGTTATAATAAGATTAGTGAAACTTGTTATTACTTATTACCAAGATGATTAGTAGCAAATTGCATCTCGATCCCATCCTCCGAGAGTTGGAAGGGGCAGAACATGACACCAGCATTGTTTCTGAAACAGAAAGGCCAATCTCAATCCAATGCATTGGTTCAGAATTGTAGTAACTCAGAAAAAGAAAATGGAGACGGGGAATTAGAGATATGACATTAAGATGTTGAGAGGAAGATCAAGAGCGATGAAGTTGTCCACAAATGATCTGACAGATTTGACCGAGCAGAGATCAAGCTTGAGAATCTCCACTTTAGCGGACTCATTTTCTTGCAGAATAAGCTGTTTAGCTTCCTTTGCAGCCTCCATGTTCCTGGCAGCAATGATGACGTGGGCTTTTCGAAGAGCCAAGACTCTTGCCGTTTCCAACCCTATACCACTTGCTCCTCCTGCGCACGCGCACACACACACATATAGAAGAACAGATATTATTAGATTCGAGCTCGGGGAAAAGAATAAGAGAGTCATGTCATGTGCTTTATGTATGAAGAGATTGTAGTAAAGATAGCGAGCCCTTCTGGTAGTTTTTGTTTTTACGTTGTCCTTCTTAAAATTCGGTCTCCTTAAAAGGAAACCTACAAAATTTTCTACAAGCTAGGCATCTGTCATGTGAAGGTATGAACAAAGAGAAGATCATGTGAAATTTGAAGGCAACAGAGACAAAAAAAAAATGGATCAAGAATCTCTGTTGAAAGAAAGGACACAAGTCAGTTGTAATCCCCTCTAGGAACCAAGTTGTTAGGATTTAATTGCCAGAAAAACAAAAAAGATCTTGGGGGTTCCTCGTGCTTCCAGAGTAGCCTATCGTAATTTAGATAATCATGAGCTGTGTGGTGAATAACAACAGAATGCAGAGTCTGACAAAAGGTAAGAGGAAGAAATTTACCAGTGACAATGGCAGTGAGATTGGTGGCATCGATTCCTTCAGTAACCTGTTCAGCAGTGGAAGCAGATCCAAAGCCACTGGGACCAGGCCTCCCCGTTACAAAGGAGAAGATACCCACCATTATTAACGAGAACGATCACAATCCAGAGTCGTAAAGCAAAACAGAAGCTCAAAGCTACTATTTATCTTGTTCTGATCTGGTAGGCTTGCTTATAGCGAAAGCAGTGTGGAATAGTATGAGAGAATTATATAAATAAGCAAGAGAGGGGCTAGGAAGAAGAGGGAGAGACAAAGAGGGGGTACGTAGGGTGAGAAGAAGTATGAAATTGAAACGCATCATAGGAGAGGAGAGAATGGGGCCTATGGAATTGAATTTAGGGGAGGGGTTGGTTGTGCTGTGTGTAGGTGATAATAGTGGTGTGTGTTGAAGGAACAGGGAAGGGGGGGTTAGTTCTAATAAATGGGAGCCGATGGGGATCTCTATTATTCTGGCGACCATTTCAGGTCTTGTGCAACGCCGCACACGTCACTTATCTCTATCTTCTCCCATTCACATTCACGTACCCTCATTTATTTCATTCAATTCAATCTCACCTCTCCTCGTACCTCACTTTGTGTCTCTACGTACATGCACATAGTCATTCACCATCCATCTCCACCATACATACATATATCACGATCATCTCATTCATTCCCAAGGATTTACACGTGTATATATTTATGTGTCTCTATCTGTGCTTGTTTGTATGGGTTTCACTATATGAATTGCACGAAGATATTGTATTTTATGAGAAACGAAGTCTTTAAATGAATAAAATTCTTTTTATTTAGACTAATGCCTGTTGATAATGTTTATCTTTTAATTTTATTACTTATTAGTTTAATTTGCATGAGATATGAGAATAAAATTTGTAGAACATAATAGTCTTCATGCTTGAATTTACTCGTATCAATGCGTGAATACGATAATTAAAAAAAATTATTCAAAACTTTAAAAACTTAAAAATAAATGTGAAATGAAGTGAATTTAAAGAATCAAGCCAAAAGGCTAATGGTAGTTGAAATTAAAAGTAGATAAAATATATGGGACAAGATATAAGAACAAACTTTAAAAAAATAAAAATTATAATAATTTTCTTTAGATGAAATGGCAAATCTGTCGCTATATACCAGCCTGGCTGACTAGAGTCAATAGGTTTTGTTTTAATCAGCAAATAGTTTTCAAAACCAATAACAATGACAAGTAATTAATGGTTGGCGAAATTCATTGCGTTTCTTGTCTGGCATTGAAAATGGAAGTTTTACATAAATATTTCTCTTGCATATATGGAAATTGCTGCTTTTTTTTTTTAAATAATCTTGGTTTGGCGCCTTGTATTTTTCTCTTTTTAATAATCCATTTTGCTCTTCTATCTCCTATTTTATTGCTCCCTTCATTCATTGCCATAAGCCACTGTTTTTCGAAGATTTTATATTTCGATTTATATGGCATTTTGCAGAATACTAAGAATAGCTAACGTATTTATCCCAAAAGTACCTTCGAGATAAAGATAAGGCCGTACTCACTATTTCATGCATCTTAAAATACATTTTGTACGGCTCACATTCGACAAGATTAGGATGGAGTATAATTAATTAATATTTAATACACCATTATGCATATTCTTTTATTATTGTATATGCTTTTGTTAATAACATCTATTCTCACGCCCCGCACACGAAGAAGCTGCGACTTCAACGATACGAGAGGTGAAGGCCCACAGTGACATGTATTTTACTATTTCTCATATATTTGGTAAATATACACATCATTAGTAAGTTTAACTGATGAAGGAGTTGATATACGACTATTTAGAGCGTATTTAATTTTTTAGGAGTATTACTTTATTGTAATTCCAGTTGTAATATTTTAAGAGATACCTTAACTTTTGGATATTTAGGTTTACACCAGAGGTTAATTGACGGCTTGTCCTACCCGACATTTATATCACTTAGGAGGAAATGAGACTTTACCCTACCTTTGAATCGTGAGTGAGCCCAATTCCTTTAAAAAAAATCTTATAATATATATATATATTTGGGAAGTGGGCATGGGACTCCACTAACTTCAGTTTCCTAGTGTTCTTTTCTGTGCCTTGTTCGGAGTATATATATTTTTATTTTTAATACGCATCGCATTATAAATACTAGAAAAAAATAAATTTTATTTCTCTCAATAAATTTTTTTTCCATACACTGATTCGAACTTTAATCCATCCAAGTTGTATAACAAGAAAATTGTGATAGCTGTGATGGTTCAAAATTCTGATTTTATTCAATATAAATAGATAACATTTCTTGGGGGTGGAATGCCACATAATCACGGGTGGCACTCGAAGCCAAAACTTGTTAACGCTTGAGTCAACGCTCAGACCCGGAGACCATGGTCTAATCAACCGCGCATCGGTCGTCGTCGGCAAGACTTTATGAGCCAATAAAAATGGAAAAGGGAGAGGACCAATAAGTCTCCATCACGTCCTTCAAAATAAATTTTAAAAAATAATTTATCTTGGTAAAAAGTTTTTCCTAATTGCCATTGTGTAAAAGAAAACTTATTTTTGAGAACATGTTGAATACTTTAATATTAGAATATTGAAATCAAATTTAAACATTTAAATCGTATCATAACGATGGATACTGAAATTAAACTAAACTCTAAAACTGTGTGGCGATTCAAACAACACTAATTCTGAAGTTACAATACACTTTATAATTTTAAAGAGTATTTATACAAATATTTAAATTTTAAATTTTATTATCTATTTATTATGAGATTTTTTTTTATCTACTCAATTTATCATAATTTTATTCTGACTACGTCTAAATTTAACCTACATCATATAGTTAGCTATGGGAAGTAAGTCTTCTAACTCTTAACTAATCACTGAGCTCATCTCATCATTCTATTCTCACAAGATGGAATTTGGATTCCGTAACTGTCCAAATGTGCTCCTTGCTTGAGCGCACCATTAGCTTAAAAATATCTGTTGTTTTTTCTAAAAAAAATTATTTTACATGTAACACACTTCTTCTATTTTTTAATATAAAAATTAATTATTTTTTTTTTAAATTAAAAAAATTAAATAAGTAAATTAATTATTAATAGATTAAATTTCTCAATACGAATCTATTAATCTATCTAAATTAATTAACTAAATTTTATATTAATTATAATTAATTAATTTATCTAATATTATTAATATATTTAAAAATATTAACTCACTCTTATGTTAAATAACGGAGATAGCAATATTGCTTCAAAAAAATGAATAAAATTATCATAATAGTTGATAAATTAACGATAATCGTTAACAATCAAAGGTCATGGGTGATACTATTTTTTTTTAACACTTTAAATATAATATTAATTCAAAACAACTTTGTACACAAACTTCTAAAGGAATATTACATCTAAAGCCACACAAAAAAAACTTGGGAAGGGGTGGATTTGTGCTTCTTCTTTATTTTGATTTTGTTAAGCTTCCCCTGCTAACTGAGATTAGTTAGGAGTTAATTTGAACGGCTAAGCGGATTCACTTTACAAGCTCTCATTTTCTCGGGCCATACTTTGTTTTTTTATTGTTCACCCGGTTCACCGGAGCTTTGCCCCGACTACATCCGGATCCGACCCGCGTCGCGCACCTGACTATGGTAGGTGAGTCTCCCAACGGAAATTTTCTGCGTACGCCAAAACTCAAACTCGAGACCTCGCTTAAGCGATACCGAGCCGCTTACCACTCGGATTAACCCCCGTTAGTTCTCGGGCCATACTTCAATCAATACACGCGCCACCATTGTCCGGGAAATGTTCATCGTCGACCCTGAGGAGCATACAAGCCACATAACCAGAGATTGTGGTTGGAACAGAGCCCATAAGACGTCCCCTTTTTGTTTGCATATAAGACGGTGACAACATAGCGATTGAAAGGAGTAGGACCACGATTCATTTCCTTAATCTCATCTCTAGATTTTTTCCTACTTAAAATAGAACTTCAACCTAATTAACGTCCTACCTTAATTTGTTTGTCACACAAAAATTTATATAAATTTAGCACTAGTTATCTATCAAAGCTAGAACACGACTCTAAGGCTCAAAGAAAATTTATAAACGACTTATGAGATCGTCTACTAAATGAACTCTCACAACAGTAGAGATAATCGAACTTTTATCCTTATAGGATACAAGTCTGTTATTTATCATCTATAAAAACTCTCATTAGCACACCCTACCTTTTTTTTTGTACAAAAAATGTTTATATAGGTTCAGTATCGATCCCCCACTAAAATTAGGGCACAACCTTAAGGCTTAGAGAACATTTATAAGGAATTTATGAGATTACTTATCAAAGGAGTCCTCATAATAGCAGCAGAAATTGAACTCGTATTCTTGTGGGATACGAGCTCGTTCCTTATCAACGCCCTACCCATGTTATTTTTTGTTTTTTCACAAAAAAGTTCATATAAGTTCAGCTCCGATCCTCCACTAAGGTCAGGGCATAACCCCTAGGCTTATAGAACGTTTACAAGAGACTTACAATATTGCCTATTAAAAAAATCCTCACAACAATAATAAAAATTGAGCTCACGTCTTTATAAGATATGAGCTAATTTTTTATTAGCTTTGTAACTCTCATTAGCCCTTTAGGGTGGAAAACACCTTGAACTATGGTTTTGGGCTTTATAAATATATCTCAGCAACTAAATTTGAAGATCTTATGTCTGTTTATTGTTTCTTTTGGGACGGATCCGGTCCTGTCCCTGATATAGTGGGAGACTGACTTCGAAAACCCAATGCCTTTATTTATTCATTCATTTATCTATGTGCTGAAGCTCCTGACATGGAATCCCCAAAAAATGAAACAGCGTTCAAACGTGATACACCAATGTACCATTAGATGCCAAACGTTATTGTCTAAAATGAATACAGGAAATGTTGATTTAATTTCCCTACAATCACTCAATAGCACACCAGTTTTTGAAAGAGAACTCTGGAAACAAAATTACTTAACCATTTCAAATAGTTAATACATATTATAATATAATATAATTATAAATTTATTCCCTAAGGGTCCATAGCTCAGTGGTAGAGCATTTGACTGCAGATCAAGAGGTCACCGGTTCGAACCCGGTTGGGCCCTTCTGTATTTTCATTTTTTGATAGATTATTTTCCCTCATGTATGATTCTGGGTGTTTTGAGAATAGAAGCCCAATACCATGGGCATTTTTTTAAATAACGCGTCGGCCCAGTTAACATCTATAGAGGCCCCTAAATGGACGTTCTCTGGTAGAAGAACGGCGTGTGAATCAGACTGGCTCCAGCTGATTGGTCTGGCTTTGATCTTAATAATGTAACCATTTAAGTTAGCATTCTCTTTTTACCATATTGGTGGATCCTCTCACAATTCCGAAGGGCAACGAAAACAGAAGCCGAAGGAAGGGAGAGAGGATCGTTCCACTTTATTCTGATCAGATCTTCCTATTTATCTCGTATCCTTTCGGCGTTCAAGCATCGAATTCAGATCCATCGGATTGGATATTCATGGCGGCTGCGAGGCGGGGGAGAGAGGATCGTTCCACTTTATTCTGATCAGATCTTCCTATTTATCTCGTATCCTTTCGGCGTTCAAGCATCGAATTCAGATCCATCGGATTGGATATTCATGGCGGCAGCGAGGCGGCTCCGGGACCTGCAAGCCCAATCGGGGAACAGGATCTGCGTTGATTGCTCTCAAAAGAACCCCCAATGGGCTTCCGTTTCCTATGGAGTTTTCATGTGCTTGGAATGTTCCGGCAAGCACCGTGGCCTTGGTGTCCACATCTCCTTCGTCCGATCCGTTACGATGGATTCCTGGTCCGAAATTCAGATCAAGAAGATGGAAGCAGGTGGTAATGAGAAACTCAACGCCTTCCTCGCCCAGTATGGTATCGCCAAGGAGACCGATATTGTCGCCAAATACAATACTAATGCCGCTAGCATTTATAGGGATCGAATTCAGGCCCTTGCCGAGGGACGACCGTGGCGGGATCCACCGGTAGTCAGGGAGAACCTTGGGCCTGGGAAGAGTAAGCCTCCGTTGCCGAAAAGCGGAAATGATGGAGGCTGGGACAATTGGGGTAACGATGACGGGGTCAGATCTCCCCATGACATCAAGCGCAACATGTCTACAGGGGATGTAAGGGGGTTCACCGGAGGTTCGACCGGTAGCATGCCCGCGAGATCGAGGTCGACAGAGGATATCTACACGCGGTCGCAATTGGAGGCTTCCGCTGCCAACAAAGACAACTTTTTCGCTCGCAAGCTGGCAGAGAACGACTCACGACCCGAAGGGATTCCACCCTCGCAAGGAGGCAAGTACGTCGGATTCGGATCTAGTCCCGCACCTTCCCGGGTGAATAACCAACAAGGCGATGTCTTTTCAGTTATGTCTCAGGTGATTCATTGTGGAATTTCCTTTTCTTTCCTTCCTTGTGACTGAGAAATAATACGTTCTTGTTACCATTTCAATGCCGCATGTTTGTTTCTATACAGGGATTTGGTAAATTGTCTTTGGCTGCTGCCTCTGCGGCCCAGTCTGCTGCTAATGTTGTTCAGGCTGGCACTAAAGAGGTCGCTACCAAGGTATTTGCATCTATCTTGTTTATAGGATGATGCATCAAACCGTTATAATTGGTTCATCTGTTAAAAGCATGATAGATATTGTTCAACCAAGCGTCATCCCGATGCTGTCACTTGAGTTTATGAAAATTTATTTTACGAATGAAATAGATGACACGAATTTACTCCTTTCTTTCTAGGACAGCTAAATACGAGAAATAAATAAACGAAAAACAGGGGCATGTTTTATACTTTTCTACTTTCTAAGAGCATTAATTCTTGATTTATTGTTGAAGTATGAATCGAAAATTCTGTCAATGAGGAATGTTTTGGTTATCAATCTAGTGAAACACAGTTATTAGTAGTGCCTAACACTAGAAGTTATTGAGGAGCTGCATGAAAAGGTAGCACACAATTCAATAAAAGTTAAAAAATGAACCAAACTTGCTTAGAAAGTAAAATCATAAGAACATAATAATCAGATAAATCACAATATCAAGTACCTGACTGATAAAAAAAACGCTAATGTTCAACAAACCCTTTTAGTCTAAGCTTTATTCTAAGATATCTGAATCAATTCCTCTTCTGTATCTAATGAAACGTGTTTATTGAATGATTATCATTAAGCAATCCCTTAATTTTCTCTGGTCTGTTGAGGTTTTTCTCTGTTCACCAACCATATCAAGAGCTCTACTATTTAGTTTTTCTTCCGCTGCTGGCCAATAACTATTCTCTGTTCAATGGTATTGGTTTAATGTTATCAGGGGAATTAAATCTTCTCAAATCAGTAGAACTAGAGATGCTATTGTGATATTTATAGGTAGTCTCAAAGCTTAATAAAAGTATGTCTTGTAATGCGGCTTTCATGGATGGAGGTTCATGAAAATTGCAATTCTGTGCTTGTGGCTTAGCACCAAGCCCCACTGGTCAGGGCTACAAGCCATAACATGCTATTAACACGTATGGTGGAAAATGTACTGTTTCAAGAAAAGTGTATGGCTTTAGCTTTTACTGGGAGTTTGACTGGTTGTCAAGTTTACAAAATTCTCTTAGATGCTTCTGTTGGAACTGGAAAATGGAGGGAGAGAGACTAATTTCACCTCTGTCTCTTGGAAGTTGAACTTACTCTCATTAATTTTCATCATTGGTTTTGTTGCAGATTCTCCTGGGATCCTGAATACCCCTTTTCTAATTTTAGGGCTTTAGCTTTCTCTTTCTTTGTGTTTTAGGGTGTTAGGAAGAAGCATTGGGGTCTTGGAGGTTCTTTTAGACGTTGTTTTTTAGGCACATGAATTACATTACAGGGTCATAATGTTTTCTTTTCTTTGGAAAGAGGAAATAGATGGTGGCTTATATTCATTTATTCATTCTCTATATTTATTCTTTATGCCAGGTAAAGGATGGTGGCTATGATCACAGAGTCAATGAAACTGTCAATGTTGTCTCTCAGAAGACATCAGAGATAGGACAAAGGACGTGGGGGATTATGAAGGGGGTCATGGCTTTGGCTTCGCAGAAGGTTGAGGAGTACACCAGAGATAACCCCAGCTGGCCGAATGATAACTGGCAGGGAAATGGAAATGATAGAAACGGCTATTATCAAGAATATAATCAAGGGAATAAAGGTTGGAATTCTTCTACTGGAGGAGGGCAACCTTCATCAGTTGGGCAGGATAATACTTCTCATCACTCAAGCTCATGGGATGATTGGGACAACAATGATACTGGGAAGAAAGAACCAACTAAAACATCAGCTCCTCATAACAATGATTGTTGGGCTGGCTGGGATGATCCTAAAGATGATGAATATGATAATTCATACCAGAGTGTATCAAATAAGAATGCAGTTGGTCATAATGGGAAGCCAGGTGACAGGTGGACAGGAGGAGGCTTTATGTAAGGTTTGTATATTATGACATTTGAAAGCTATGCTTTTTTATTTTAAGAGGAAACGGGGGAAGAACAAATAAAAGGAGAGAGGACAGAATGAAAATTAAGCGTATTTCTAATGGAATCTGCAAGTGTCTTTCAACCTGCTTGGCCATCGAAGGGCGTGAAATTTTAATATATGCTACATTTGTGTCGGCATGCATGTGTTATTGAGGGGTAGATTGGCTGGATGGCTAAATTTTAAATTTGCTGTTCATTGTCTACTTTGTTCTAACTCTCATTTCATGTACATGATTTGAAATAGATATTCACTCTTGTTTGATCAGGGTCTGAGCCTATCTTTACATTACTATAATTCGGCACAAATTACAAAATTATGGTAGCTTTCGAGTCGATCACATGCGGGCCAACAGGGATGCCTCTAAACATCATGGATGTAACCGGACCGTCAAGGGTCAGTATGTGTACAAGTGTCCAGAGGAAGGGTTTGTTGCTCAAATTTGAAGAATCTCGCTACCTGGAATTGTGAAGAAAATATCTTGAGATGAAAACTTCCAAATTGTTTTGTATCTGTTGCAACTAAATTTTCCTGTTATAATTGTTTATTTGCTTGATATTGAACACTTGGTTTTTATTTGTCTTTGCCCCAGAACTCATCATTATTTTGAGTCAAACTCAAACTGGAGTTGATGCAAAAATAGCACAACTCCTTTATATATATATTTTTGGTAAGTATAACTTGTTTATAGAATCAGTAGACACCAGTTTCTATTTGTTCGGTTGGCTTAGGGCCAAGGGTTTTAGCATTCTTAAAATTCTGAAAAATTGGCTGTGAACCGCATTGAATAAGTGTATTTGGTTTTTAGTTTGATAAAAATTTGTTTGGTAAAAGTTAGATAATATAATAAGATTTATGTTTGGATATATTTCTTTAGAAGTCAGTTTAGTAGACTGAAAGTTGTTTAAATGATGTAGAATGGTAAGCCAGCACATAATAATTTAATGTCCTTAAAAAATATAAATAATATGAAATATACTTTAATTTTTAATATAAGAGTCAGTTGGGATTAAATTTAATTTTAAATATAAGATTTTAATCTATTTTATCTATTATAATTAATATTTTTTCTGAAACTAATTTTTTAAATAATATATAATCTAATGTTACATTTAAATTGAGATATTTTAAGGGTATTATGTTATATTTGTTATAATAAATTTATCTTACTTTTAAATTATTAAATTAATTAAGTAACTCTAATATAAATAATAAAACTTAGTGGAAGCCGATGGAAGAGGAGAACATGCTAGTTACCTTCTGGTTATAACTCATGGAGGGGCAGGAGAACGTATGGATAAGTTAGCATGTAAAAAATGCTGAGAAAAAATTCCCCTGCCCTCGTAGATGCATCGACATCCAAATGGGCTTTCGGCCTCATCCCAGAAAGATTTTCAGAAGACCGTGAAAATACCCAAACATATTTTAACTTACAAAAGTGAAGCCGAAAGATTAAAAGCCCCCCAAAGGGACTCTACCCTTTTATTCGATATATTAAGGATATATTAAAAGATCGGCCCGTCTTTCCCTTTATTCTTCTTTGATATGTGACAAGTTCAAGGAATTGAACTGATGCTGAATTGATGATCCTTGGCTTTTGCCTTTTGTGAAACCTTTACCGCTAATTTTCCTGCTATTCCAAATTAAAATACATAAACACCCTCCACATGAATTTGCCATTGACGCTCAACAAATTAAATCCAAGCTGTTAAACGCAGTAATTGCCAGTTCATTTGTGTTAAACGTTGTTGTCGTTTGACGTTGAATTCACTTTACACACAGGAGCCTCGTCCACGAGTTCCACGTCGTGTTGCTGAATGACCAGCACCGATGATACCACCCCTTGTCCCGACGACGCCAGCATGTCTCCGACCGGACCCAACTCCACGTGCTCCGCCTGCCTTTCCGCCAATTCCGCCACCATGCCCGATGGAAACTTCCCCTTCCCCACCACTATCAAATCGTATTCCCCGCTCCGCCCTATCCCCAAAACCTCCTCCACCATGTTGCCCGTCGCCTTCTCTATATAAACCGCCTCCTTCCACTTCCTCCTGAATTCCTCCACGGCAGTTTCATCTAGGCCCTGCAATTCCGCTCAATCATCAATTTTTTTGAACAAACCGAAAAACTGTGTGCGTGTGCGCGTCTGAAATCAATTTTCTTACCTGCTCTTTCTCACGGTTCATCGTCTCTGTGGAGAAGCTGTAGTTTTTCTCGTTGCACTTCTCTGGGCAGGGTCGTAACACAACACCGTCACTGGCACGCCTATTTCTGTCCATGAATCTCATGACGGTGACCTTAACCGCCATATGCTCCGCCATTCTGTCGCCCAATTCCAAGGCCTCCCGATCATCCGGCCCACCAAGGAATAAAATAAAGACCTGTTGGGTACTGTTTGGGGTTGTTCCTGCGGACCCATTTCCATATCCTCGATCTACAAGCACCGCCACGGAACATGGCGAACGCTTGAGCACCCTCTGGTTCACCCCTCTCCATTCGTGACCCACGTTGTCCAATACCTCGTGTCTCCCACTTCCGAACTCTTCTTCCCCCATTTCCATCCTCCACTGCTTATGAAACGGCAAGATAATCATAGTTACCCTCTTCTGCTCCGCCACGTGGCAAATGTCCTCGTGCATGGTGGACAGAGAAGAGATGGCCGTGCTTGGCCGGACGGAAACCCGTCCGCATTGACTGTAGGCCTGAAAGGCTCCGGCGAGGGGGTCATGCCACTGGCTGCCGTGGGAGCGGTTGAATAAAGGGAAGCCATCCTTGCTGGCGCGCTTGGCCAAGACGATGGAGGAGGAGCGTTCCGTGAGCTCAACGAGGTGCATGATGAAGAGCTTGAGGGGAGACTTTTTGGTACTGCGAGTGAGCTCGATGAGTCTGATGATGGAGGGTACGTTGCCGGGACCGTGAACGCAGGCCAGCACTCGCAGCTCACCGGCGGCCTTTTTCTTGGAGCTGGAAGACAAGTCGCCTAGCCTCCGGTGGGACTCGGCAAAGATGCCACGCGCGGGTTTGTAGATGGCCATCACTGTTGGGGTTGTGATGAAGGTGGTGAACAGAGCCATTAGGACCAGAATAGCGAACATCTCGTCGTTCAGAACCTATATGTCAAAACATGTATTTTGTGACTTATTACATTGATCTAGGTCAGTTTGCATAGACGTAATGACGAAATTAGTTTAGTATATACCAAAAGAAAAATCAAGTATGCAGATTTTCTTTTATAAATTTAAGAATTATCCTTAATCAAGTTTGAAAATATATAAGTGTATATATACATACGTACATGAATTTATACGCACACATAAATATAATTTTTTTATTTACTCGTCCGTTTGAAACTTTTGTTTACCTAGCAAAAGAGTGTCCTCAAAGGTGCAACGCGTATATGCATATTGTGGACTAGAGGCACTCATCGTAGCCACAAATTTGTCATTAAAAGTGGGAAATTGGGAATATAAATAAAAATACGAGTCTATAGAAACCACGGATGATGCCATGCTGTGTCATTATCAACGTAACCACTCTCAATAGTATCCAAGCTGGGAACCTTTAATCCGTGATTACGCATGATCTATGAGCCATATATACTCATCATCACCTCATTACCAAGGTGGAAAATCCCGGTTCCTAATTAAGACATGCAAATACTTGGTTGCAGTAGTTTACACGTAAATCCCCAGACTTTCCCATTTAATATGAAGATGGAGACAGGCGTATGGTCCTGGCTGGGCACCTTGCGACTTTAGTTTAATTTTCAGGAATGAAAATGTGCGATTCTTCATTTCTTAATTAGCTTCTTGACTATCGGAAAAAAGACAGCATTTTGACTAAAACGTCGTAATTGGGGGATGAAGATCTGTGTACGAAATCCAGAAAGAGGGACGAAGCTGACGGCGCTGGAAATTAAGGAGTGGAAGGATATTCCATGCATGTGTGTGTGTGTGTTTCTGTGAGTATCAGACTAGTCAATGTGAATTGGCCAACTCATTTCTCATCTCTTCTCTAAATTTCCAACAAAGAGCGCATGGCAGTGAGCAGGATATATATCATATTCCAAATAAAACATTAAAAGCCAATGTGTGAGCCAAAAAGATATGGTTAATTATTTTTTTTAAAAAATATCAATCCTTATAATTTAATAAAAAATTAAATAATTTTATTTTTTAATTGATTAAAATCTATTATTTGTAATTTGAAGGAACCAAATTTTACTAAAGATAAATTTAAGAAACTAAAAGTTGTACTAACATTAAGGAAAAAGTTAGGAAAAAATAAACTGACCCTTTTCTCCCTGCCAATGTTGAGCACGATGAGTTCCACCAGGCCTTTGGTGTTCATGAGGACGCCCAGCGTCAATGATTCCCTCGCCGGAATCAAACACATCATCGCCACCACGAACGTCCCTAGTATCTTGCCGGCGCAGGCCGTGGTTATGACCAATGCCAATAGCCCCCAAGCCTCACCGCCTCGAATTTTCACCACGTCGGTCTTCAACCCGCTCGATGCAAAATATAGCGGCAGAAGCAGACCCGACACGAAATCCTCGATCCTCTCTATTAGTCTCTCTGCGAAATCTCCTCCTTTTGGAATGGTTAATCCGAACACGAATGCTCCGAATATCGGATGGATCCCAATCAAGTCGGTCATGAAACCCGACACCATCACTCCGGCTAAGGTCAAGCAGATGTACGCCTCATCCACGGCCTCATGCTTCGACGAGCACCTCCGGGCCACCCAACTCATTGTGGGTCGGATCACAACCATCATGAAAATTACGAAACCAACCCCTGACAGAAGAACCCACACTGACACTAGGGGGCTCTTATGATGTCCGCCGTTGCCGTCGCCAGCGATAGCAACGGCAAGAGCCAGGAAGATCCACGCTACGACGTCGTTGAATGCTGCTGCGGCCATGGCGATCTCTCCCACCTGGGTAGTCAAGAGTTTGAGCTCGGCTAATATACGAGCTAGAACAGGGAATGCCGTGATGGAGAGCGAGACGCCCATGAATACCAAAAACTGATAGAAACCGACCTTGTCAGCTCCGTCGACAGTTTTACGAAGTAACATGGCGACGCCGATGCCGAGGATGAAAGGAACAGTGATTCCAGTGGCGGCAATGGCAAAGGCTCGACGACCACTCCGTCGAATAGAGGTGAAGTCGAGTTCGAGACCGACGAGGAAGAGGAAGAAGAGAAGGCCAATGCTAGCGACGGATTCGAGTATAGGAGTGCTCCATGATGGGAATATACGGTCCATGTAAGTTTGGTTCCTTCCGAAAGCCGATGGGCCCAGCAGAATCCCACCCTGTAGCAAAGTATATAAAGAAACACAAGTATATTAAGCAACACGAAGTGAAAGAGACAAAGAAGATAAAGAATGAAGAAAGAGCGTACGACAATCTCAGCAATGACTTTGGGTTGGCGAAGAGGTTTGAGGAGGAAGGCGAGGGAACGGCTAACGAGGAGGATGAGAAAGGTTTGAAGGATGAGGAGAGGGAAGGCATAGTCCAAAGGGTTATCGCCCTGCCAGGCTCCATTGGAGGAGGCTTTGATGGAGCTTATGTTGAAAACCATGCTTACTTGACAATTGAAATATCAAAACATGGCTAATTAAGTGGATGGTGTATGTGAGGATGAAGAAAGGTAGTAGCCGTGCAATGTTAAACCCCTTTTGCCCAAATGGCTTCTATTTATAGAAGATGACGCCTCAAAAAGGCCTCCTTACTTTGCTATATATATATATATCATGTATTTATTAATTTGGAAACTTCATAAATAATAGAAATTGGCTGTCCACATCCAAATTCTCCATTAACCAGATTATAAAATCATATCGGTGAATAGAATCACGACTTAAGGCTAAAGGTCTATCAAACATTTTGAGCTAATTTTAGGAGTACAATTAGCACCATAAAATAATTTAAATTGGTGCAATCTCTCTTACTAGATAATCCAAACACGAATAGTGTTAATTGCATCTCTAAAATTAGTTTAAGGTATTAATTCTAACTCCAAAATTAAACTTGTACAAGCCAATGGTTCTAATATAAAAGAGAACGGATAATTAAAATTAAAAAAATTATTAATTTTATGGTTACTTTTTATTTGAAATTTTTAATATGTAATTAAAAGCATACTGTCCTTAACAAGGATAGTGATTGAGATGAGTGAAGTTTGAAGAAAGGTGATTATTCTCAAAGTGGATATGGTATATTAAATATTGGACGTGAGTTTCAAATCATGAATTATGAATTGTACTAATGGAGTATTAAATATTTCCTAAAGGCAGAGGGGAACCTCATAAAAATAATAATAAATTGTTGACTTGCATATGAGGCCCTTGTTAATGCAAACACGATTCCTATTCCCATTCCGTCTATGCTAACCCATCACCAATTATTCGGGCGAAGACCCATTGCCCCAAAATAATCATGTTTTGTCGCTAATCATGCTAAACATAACATATCAAACGGGTTTGGCATTGAGTTTAATATGTATATTTACTTTGGCCATTGTATTGTGCACTTTTAACACGCAAGTAAACAACTAATCATTTTTTTTATTGTAAAAACCAGACACCCTAATTACAGAATATACCCAATTACTCATCAAGATTCTTTTTAAAAAACAAAAAAATTAGCACATTACAACTTATATAAGGAGAATGGTTAAAATGTAATTTCTGTGATAAAGTAGATAACCAAAGCAAACACCTGCTAAGAATCTGGCGATACATGACGATGATACTGAGAAGGGAGAATTTAAAGATTTGTGTTGAAGGACAAAATTAGTTATCTACGAGTCCTATGTAAATGAGATCTAAAAAAAAGAATTAAATTTTGTTTATCTAAGACTTATTCAGTCATCCCCTTGAAAATTTAGTAATATTTGTATTTAATATATATAATTGAAATAATAATCATATTAGCGTTCATGTCAAGTGGAGGAAAAAGAGATGCACCGGTCTTTGTTATCCTTGCCACAAATAAGGGACCGAGAGTACGGAGGTTTTTTCCCCCCCCATTTTAAATAATGAAGGATGTCTCATTGATTAGATGCCTGCATTTATTTATAGTATTATCAATGGGGGTTAATCCAAGTGGTAAGCGGCTCGGTCTCGCTTAAACAAAGTTTCGAGTTTGAGCCTTGGCGTATGCAGAAAATCTCCGTTGGAAGACTCACTCACCATAGCCAGGTGCGCGACGCGGGCCGAATCCGGATGTAGTCGAGGCAAAGCTCCGGCGAACTGGATGGCATCCAAAAAAAAATTTATAGTATCCTAAACCTGAAATTTAATGCATATACAAGGATATTTATAAAAAATAGTGCAGGGCGAATGCTGATGCTTCAATTTTTTTCCTTTACAAAAATAGTTAGTTTTTACGAAAATGTACAAGATAAATGATAAATTTATTATATTTTTGTATTCAATGGTATATTTATATAATTACAAGATGTAGTTAGTTACTACTCTGTCCGTCCTATTGTTGATATAAAAATTAAATAAGAAATTTATTTTAGTTCTAAATATAATACTCATATATTTACTTTGCATGATCTTTTTTTCAAAATATCTCTATTAATTAATTGCACATATTAAGGTAATTCTTAAACAAGAAGTAGTTCCAGTACATATGATCAAAGAGGGTAGTTTAATAATTAAGTAAGAGAATGAAAGAGAGATTTAAAAAAAATAATTAGGATGTTTTAAAAAAATATATCATATTAACTAATTAAATTAAATTAATTAAATAAATCTTATATTAAAGATAAGATACAAGTAATAGTATTTACTAACGACCAAGTAAAGGGAGGCGGCTAATATATGTAAGACTGAGGTGCAGAAATTGAAACATGAAACTTTCCAAGAAATAAGGATGAATGGAAAGAGGTACAAACACGCACGCACACACACAGAGGTGGCAGAGTGAGCTCAACAAAGCTTAAGTCATCAGTTGATAAGTAAGATGGGAAGACTTTGAATAGTTATTAGTTAAGTTGTATAATTTCTTCTCTGCCTTGTTGTTCACTTCATAAGATGAGAAGACTTTGAATTTTTTTTAGTTCTCCACCCGATTCATTAGAATTTTGCCTCGACTATATCCGGGTCTGACCCGTGTCGCACACCTGGTTATAGTAGATGAGTCTCTCAACGGAAATTTTTTGCATACGTCAAGGCTCAAACTCGAGACCTCGTTTAAGCGATATCGATCTATTTGTAACTCACACCAACCCTGTTGGCGAAGACTTTGAATATTTATTAGTCAAGTTATATAATTCCTTCTCTGCCTTGTTGTTCACTTCAACCCATCCATTCCAAAAGACCTCCCCAGTGCGAAACAATATATCTTCCAAATGCATGCTTTCAAAATTAAAGTGCGAAATAATATTCTTTGATATAAGAGTTAATTAATTTTTTTAAATAGACGAAAGAAACTAAATAAATCAATTAATAATAACTAATATAAAATTTAATTCACTAATTTAGCTATATTAATAAATATATAATACGAATTTATTTTGAGGGATTAGATTTAGTTATAATTAACTGATTTATTTAATTTATTTAATATTATTAAAAAGTTAATTAATTTTTATATTAAGAAATATAAGAATAGTATTACTCAACCTAAATCAGTAGACTTGGTTATGCAATTCAACAACTGTAGTTTTGGTTCGGTGGAGAAACGTGTCAAATTGTAATGCTTTGATCCTTTTGTTCTTCTGACCAGAGGGTCTCATCACACACTAAAAATTAAAGAAAGGTTCCATGATAAAATTTCATCGGCGATGGATCATTATGGGACAGATTTATTGTACTACACCATCATCCCAATATCCTCTCTGTTCTTTTTTTCGTTGATCAATTCGAGTCTTAAAGGCTAAAGCTATCAGCTTTTCTCCTTTTCCATTTGAAATTTTCGAAATATGAATGGTGTTGCTTTAATCCTGATTCCGTGACTCAATTTTGTACAGAAAATCACAAGAAGATGCTCTGAGTCTAATGTCTATGGTCCTTAAATGAAGAGAACATCAATCCCCATGCACGTCACAAGATGCCTGCAAAAAGTAATCCCTTAAACAAGATTGATCTCTAATATTCTTCTTCCCCGAATTACCACAAGCTTTTAGTTTCAAATTCTCTTCTTTTTTTCCCAATCAGAACTTGAAACTTTTTCCTTTGTAATCATCATATATTAGAATAAGATTATCCAATAATCTTTTCAACACATGCATGCAAGTCAGTGCATGTGCGTTTGCCTGCCTCCCAAATGAATGAGGAAAGATTGAGGGTTCATATGTAACTAGTTTGGAAACATTATAAGCAGACTTTGTGCATAGGATTATAGTTACATAACGTAGTGAAAATAAGGTCAAAGGAAAGCCCCATCGTACGCGTGGTTGGTGCGTGTGATTAATGGCTTTTCTATGAGAATAGTGGGAGCACTGTAGCAGTAAATTGGGATACAAAGAGAGCAACTCATGGGTCTCACCGGTATAATTGGCCTCGACCAGGCATCATGGTGCTCTCATGAATTTTCATTTTCACATTATCAACATTCATTCATCTTCTCAAGGGTTTCAGAGAATGTTTAGTTGAGATTCACACAAATCATCACTTGTTGCTTCATTCATGCATTCATTATATTTCTCTCGCAGCATATATAATAATTATTAATGATAGCAAAAGGAAATGATAGATTTTCATGACCACGAATTGTATAGTGCAGAATCAAGCAGTAGGGCTCACTATTATATTGTCTGGGAATAATATATTTGAAGTCCGATGAATTAAGGGAAGAAGGAGAACCAGTGGGAGTGGTTGGCAAATCCCAAAATGGGATGGATGCAATATTTGTGGAAGTCAATTATTTCCAAAGTTTGCGCACAGTGGATATATATATATGTGAAGTATATCAACTAGTACACGATTCTTGTGTAATTAAGCAGATGCTATATATGTTTGTGGCCGTAGCTTTCGTTGAAACTTGAGCAATTAACTTGTAAGCGAAAAGCAAACAAAACAATAATCTCTCTCTGGAGGTTTATGCATCTATCATTGGTGAAGAAGAGAGAAGCTGATGGATGCTAATTGGCATTACTGATTATTATAACTAAATAAAGTATATAGAGATAGGCAGGCTTGGTGTGTGTAGCAACCCCACTTTAGAAATGAGAGGTTTTAAATGCACGAACCAAAAAATGTGGCCTCAACACAAAGGGAAGGAAGTTGAAAATGAAATGTTATAATTAAAATGGCCATATATTTCTTGAGAAGGCATATTAAGTTTGAGAACCAAACTTGGAGTCTTGAGTGCTATAGCAAGCTAGCTAAACACGATGGAACCAATTATTTATTTACATCAACTGCAAAGACTTCCTGTGACTCCAACTATAGAATTGTTTCACTATATATACAGGTTGTTCGTTCAAAATAGAAATGCATTATATATATGTGCCTCTCTACATGTTTCTTCAAACCCCTAGATGTGTAGATATTTCTTTTTTCATTTCTAGCTCTCAAAGCTCTTCTTTCTTAAGCCAACAAATTTTTTTTTAAAAAAAAAAATCGCATATCAATATCAAAATTTTATTGTAGATTTTAATATTAAACGTCAAATACATCTTTATTAATGATGAATGAATCTGGGATTTTCTTGGGGGAAATGCGATTTACAAGTTAGCAGTAAGCACAAAAGAATCATTAGGTTATATGGAAATAATGGAATTGCATGGGCTTTCAGCTTGTGGGCCGGGATAAGCCGTTAACTATGGACAAACAACAGAAGTAAGGAAGAAAATAAATGAAGTTAAGCAATTATTCTGGCGTCGCCCGGACTCGAACCGGAGACCTTCAGTGTGTTAGACTGACGTGATAACCAACTACACCACGACACCTCTTTGTTGTTATTATTCAACCGACATAATATAAATTTAATAGACCTAACAATCTGCTACCCTAAACTAATGAACATCTTAAGGTTTCATGAGGAAGAGACACGGTAGAGTATAGGAATTATGAAAATAGCGCATGGCGTTAACGAGAATTAAATTGGCCGAAGATAACTGGAAATTTGATGTCTTAGAATAATTTTAATTTTTATGTAGACTAATATTATCCACTAATTGCACTCCTTCATATTAAATAAAAAAAAAATCATCTTATTAAAATGTTGACGAAGACCGTAATTCATAAGCTATGTAAAGTAATTGTGGGTCAATAATCCTTTTTAAATCGATCAGGGGTAATTCATAATGAACCTTTGTCCTCTCATCGATCCATTTTCTTTCATTGTTACACAGGGCAGGGTCTTCGGATTGGCACAAGAAGCTGAAATTGTTTGTGCTATTCCCCAACATGTCAACTAAATTTATGGCATATCCGATTCGACAACAACTTTCGTACAATTTGTTTTTTTTTTTAACTGTGATTAAAGACCAAACGAGACATTGTTGACCCATAATAACAGATTATAACTAAAAGTAGTACTGGGCTGACACAACCCACAAGCCCAGTAATCATTTCGATTTTATACCAAATGCTCATACAATAAGGAATTCCTGGATAACCTGTTAATGGATCGAAGGGGAATAATTGTACCATTCACCGGAACTAAAGTAGCCGCATATTTACGCTTTCATCTGAAACTCGGATCCAATTAACATTATAACAGTAAAACAAAACCGCTCCCAGCATTATAACTTCAGTCCATTGATTTTATATTTTATAGACGGTCGACAATGGGCAACAGTCAAAGCTCCCTCAGAATCGACAAGAATCATGGAAAAGGAGAAAGAAAAAGAATGGGCAAGAACTGATATAATACAAACTGGCAAATATCGCATTGAATCAAGATCTAAGAATACATTTCAGGATGTTGCAACAACAACAACGCAGAAAATAACATCTAATTAAACTTGACATTTACAAACCCAATCCCTAACAAAGCAACCCTAAAAGAAGCTTCGGTTTTGATCCTAAAATCAACCCCCGAAACCATACAATGTCCTGCCCTGCCTCTTCAGCGCGTACACCACATCCATGGCGGTCACCGTCTTCCTCCTAGCATGCTCAGTATAGGTCACAGCATCGCGAATAACGTTCTCAAGGAAAATCTTCAGTACGCCGCGAGTCTCCTCGTAGATAAGCCCGCTAATACGCTTAACTCCACCTCTACGAGCCAAACGGCGAATCGCAGGCTTAGTAATTCCCTGAATGTTATCGCGAAGAACCTTCCTGTGCCTCTTGGCTCCTCCCTTGCCCAAACCCTTACCTCCTTTTCCACGACCCGACATTTTCACCAAGAAAGTGACAGAAATCCCGAGAGCGATGCACTGATAGGACTCGGTCTTTGATATTCCAGGAGCGGCTAGAGGGGGTTGGGCTTATATAGGGCCGTTTAGTTAGGTAGGTTTGTGCTTTTTCGTCCTCGAAACGAAAATAACTGTTTAAGACCGTTGGATTGGATATTCATCGATGCCACACAATTGGTATCCGCGTCATGTGCCTGTGGAAGCTAAGGGCCGTCGACTATACTAGGTCAGCGGTGCCGATCGTATGGCTGCTTTTTATGGGTAACCACGGATCAGTGACGTGGCTATCTTTGGAATGGTTTACAAAAATAAAGAATCACTACCATCTTTAGCTTCCCTTTTTAAATTTTAAATTATAGATTTTATATAACTAATAAAATAATTTAAATATTTATTAAATTATAAAAATTAATATTTAAAAAATAAAAAAATAATCTTATACAATTATAAATATAAATATAAATATAAATATTTAATTTATTTTATTTTTAATATTTTTTAAATTAATTTATTTAATTTACAAATTAATGAATAATTTGATATTATATAAAAATGTTTTTTTTAAAATTAAGTCATATCTATTATATTTAAATAATTTGATTATTTTTTTAATATATTTAAATTAACTAGAGATAAAATGATAATTTTGACCAAATAAATTTTCTGATAGACTTGATCATTTTTGGTCTATTGCGCCCGAGGACCACTTATCTTGTGCTACATTGTTTTTCAGTATTTCCCGACCGAGTCATATATTTTCTAGATGCAGATCCTCCAACAGAATGTTCTGACAACTTATTTATTTCTCTATAACGAATGGATGTAACTAGATTTAAGACTAATTTAGATAAGAGTTTAAAAAGAGTTTATAAAAAAAAAGTAAAAAAATGAGTGTTAATAAAAAAATATAATTGATAAATTATTAAAAATTATGATTTTATTAAAAATATGAGAGAGGAGAGAGGGTAAAAAAGAGAGATGAGAGAGGTGAAGAAAAGAGAAGAGTGAGTAGAGAGTATAAAAAAATAAAGGTAAAATAGTAATTAGATAGTTTATAAGAATTTTTACTGTTCCAGAAGCTAGTATAAGTAGTTTATTCAAAATTTTAGTTTTAAATCATAATTTAGTCTAAAAGTCATTTTGGATAAATATGACTGTTTATTTTAAAAATTTTTCAAATTAAAGTTTGAGCCAAAAACCTTTTAAGACTATGATTTGAAGGTTTTCTAAACACTCATTTAGTTAGTGGTGATAATGCGTGCTAGTTTGAGATGGGTTAACCTATCAATTTTTTTTAAAAAAAAATTATTCACATGTATCAATATTAATTGATTTCAAAATATGATATAAAATTGTTAAAATATTTATTTTATTAAATTTGTCATATATCCGTAGATAAATATATTATAAATAAAATAATAATAAAATAAAATAAATATAAAAAATTACTCAATAAAATAAAATTAATATAAATAGAGTGAATGTAAATTTTAGCTCAACTGAAATTCTAAAATTAATAAAATATAATATAAGCTATAAAAAAATAATAAAGAAGAGGGGGAGGGGGAGGGGGAGGGGGAGGGGTTTAACGCGTGGATTTAGTAGGTGCAGATCAAACACCCGCATCTTGCCTGCTAAAGTCAAACTATGTCAGAAAATTAACATCATTTCTTCCCAAAATTTTACCTAGACTCATAGAAACATAATAATTCTGATGTCAACTTAGACTCATAATACGGTGATCTATGTCTCCTATGACATAATAGGGGTGTGCATAATGCCCAGAGCCCGATCTGCCCGCTCGAGTCCGGTAAAAAATTGCCCAGCTCGGCCCAGAAAAAGTCGCCCAAAATATATTTGGGCAGGGCAGGGCCGGGCCAAGTGTCGGGCAGGGCAGGCTGGGCATGGTATGCCGCCCTGCCCATTTGGCCCGGCCCTATATATATATATTTATTATTATTTTATTTTTTTATAATCTTATTTTTTTCTTAACTTATTCTATTTGTAACTCTACACTTTTCACTTTAGTTGACAACTTTCCTTGCTCATTTTTAAAGTACTAAACATAACTCTTATATTTACATAGATACCAAAGTTACTAATATGTTTTACTTGCAAAGCATTCAATTATTGATGTTGTAATACCGCTACAGATATCCGACCCCTACAGATTTTAATATTTCTTTTTTATATATGCAATAGACTTTAAAACTTTAATTATTATCTTTTTATTACCTTATTCTTAGTGGATTATGAATATTATTTAACTCTTGAAGATATAAATATTATATTATTTTATAAGTTCATAATTGCATATTTTTTTCCACAATATAAGCGAGGTATCACGATTTGGGCATGCTCAGTCTGCCCATGCCCAGCCCGCTCATGCCCAGCCCGAAATGATTAGGGCTTTTACCGGGTAGGGCCGGGCATCGGGCTGCAAAATACAGCCCAGATTTTTTTCGGGTAGGGCATCAGACAGGAGGTTACTCTGCCCAATCCTGCCCATGCACACCTAGACCACAATGCAAGTAAAAGGCAGCACTGACAAAGACTAGTGAAATAAAAGGCATTAAATGGAGGTGCGTCTGAAATCCCCAAAAAATGAAATGGGGTTTTACTTTCTAGAGGGGTAACCTGCAACAGCTAATAGCTTCCCATGGAAGTCCTTTTCAGCTTTAACCAACCCGCAATTGCGCAAGCAAACCTCAAGAAAAAAGAAAAAAGGGATCAGAAACTGAAGATAGTGCAGAAGGAAGCCTAATGTGATGGAAATGGTATGGTAAGAAGGAAAACGAATGGATAACCGTCGGCAGGAAAGCAGATGAGGTGTTGGATTGAGTTGGAGTCGATTCAAATTCCGAAGCCATGAATGAAGCTTAGCCACTGAACTTCTTCTCAGGTTCTGAGTTTAGTACGGGAATACTAGCAACAATTTAATTTTGTTAACAAGGAACTAATCATAGAACAATGATGTTCCTCTTAAGATGCCACTACTTCATCTGTGAGCGCTGCCTAGTAGAAAATCTTAGAGAGATGATCAAATAGTAGAAATAATCTATCTCTCACTCTTTGCTTGCGAACTCGCCTACAACATGTACAAATCCATATTAACTTCACCATATATACAAAAATTATAATTAAATGAACATAGTGCCATTGCTAGGCCTCGTATGGTTATTCAAGTGAACTGCTTGGTGTAAGAAACTAGGAAATAAGCATCTCTGGCTCTACGTAACTCTATATATTTTTTATACGTATGCGAATATAAATGCATCTGCATCCTGAGAAGATAAGCGCCACTAACATTAGCAATTGAATTAATAATACAAGCATAAAAATCCATGCCTTGCTTTCCGTAAGATATTATAATTAATCTTGTGGATGATGTCATTTAATAACATTACCATAAAGCTAGATCTCCGGTCAGACAATTTTATTACTTGTTTTAAACCCACATTGATTATGCCTACCAACTGTACTTCTTCAACTCAAATCCCAATTCTGTAATTCTGCAATCAGAACATTCCTAAAGATTGCAATCCGCCTGTTTCGAACCCTCCTGCTCGCCAGAATTAAAAAAACAAAAGAGCCTAAACTTGCCTTTTTCTTGTTCCTTTGCCGGTGGGGGGTGTTAGGGGGATTTGGGGGGCGGTGCAAGCTAAGTCTGATACCGCTAGATATTTTATCGGAAGAAAAATTGGTTGGGTCTCTCGACAATGCCCAAAAAAAGAAGATCGTGTAATTGAACTTTTTCCCTTTCTGTTGGGTCATTTTTTATTGTTGATCTGATGATAACTCAAGAAGTGAGGTTTTTACGAGCACATAATAACTAAAACCATCAACAATAACTAATTAGTTAAAGTAAGGGTTGGTTTGGTACGGGGTATTTGGGGGGAAGGTAGGAGGAGGGGAGGATTTTGCTTCCCTCCCCTTGTTTGGCTCATTGGAATTTTCCCTCCCCCTCCAACTTTACTTCCCCTCCAAAATTAGAGGAATTTGGAGGGGAAGTGATATATTATTATTTTATAATATTAATATACTCATAATTTTTTTAATATCCTAATATTACCCTTATATTATATTTTATTAAAATATTATATAAAATAATATAAAGTAAATTTGTCTATTTTTCTTCCCCTCCCTTCTTGAACCAAACATGTTAATATAAAAATCCCTCCCCTCCTCTCCCTTAATATCAATCCAAATAAGGTAATAATAAAATCCATCTTTTTCCCTCCCCTTACTTTTCCTCTATTAAAATATCTCCCCTCCGTTGAGCCAAACACACCCTAAATATATAGTTTAAATTGATTATCTCACTTCCACATAAAAAATCATAAAATAAAATAAATTGTGAAGCAGTAGAGCATAATTTTAATTTTTCAGTAGTACTAAATTATGCACGTCTATATTTCCATATATGAAAAATATATAGTTTGTCATAAATATATCCATATATATATATATAGTTGCAGGGGTTTGTAATGTATTCTTTGTTTTTTTTCTTAAAGAGCAAGACCCTAGTTTACAAGTAAAATCCAAACTGACTTATATAGGAGAGTTTACATACTTGCAATTTAGAATAAGTTCGTAATCTGTAAATACCGGACCGTGAGGGGGGAAATTACATATTTACATGGATAGAATTTGTTGAAAGCCAAGGCTTGAGGGGACCAAAACAACCAGTTCTGGTTAAGATGCATCCTGATGGTAGACGCGGTAATTACCAGTTCATTTGTGTTAAATGTTGTTGTCGTTTGACATTGAATTCACTTTACACACAGCAGCCTCGTCTAATAGTTCCACGTCGTGTTGCTGAATGACCAACACCGACGACACCACCCCTTCTCCCGACGACGCCAGCATGTCTCCGATCGGACCCAACTCCGCGTGCTCCACCTGCCTCTCCACCAATTCTGCCACCGTGCTCGATGGAAACCTCCCCTTCCCCACAACCATCAGATCGTATTCCCCGCTCCGCCCTATCCCCAAAACCTCCTCCACCAGGTTGCCCGTTGCCTTCTCTATATAAACCGCCTCCTTCCACTTCCTCCTGAATTCCTCCACGGCAGTTTCATCTTGGCCCTGCAATTTTGCTCAATCATCAATTTTTTCAAACAAACCGAAAAACTGCGTGCGTGTGCGCGTCTAAAATCGATTTTCTTACCTGCTCTTTCTCACGATTCATCGTCTCTGTGGAGAAGCTGTGGTTTTTCTCGCTGCACCTATCTGGGGAGGGTCGTAACACGACGCCATCACTGGCCATCCCATTTTTGTCCACGAATCTCATGACGGTGACCTTAACTGTCGTATGCTCCGCCATTCTGCAGCCCAATTCCATGGCCTCCCGATCATCCGGCCCACCAAGGAATAAAATAAAGACCCGTTGGGTACTATTTGGGGTTGTTCCTGTGGACCCATTTCCATATCCTCGATCTACAAGCACCGCCACAGAACATGGCGAATTCTTGAGCACCCTCTGGTTCACCCCTCTCCATCCGTAACCCACGCTGACCTCGTGTCTCCCACCTCCCATCTCTTCTTCCTCCATTTCCATCCTCCACTGCTTGTGAAACGGCAAGATAATCATAGTTACCCTCTTCTGCTCCGCCACGTGGCAAATGTCCTCGTGCATGGTGGACAGAGAAGAGATGGCCGTGCTTGGCCGGACAGAAACCCGTCCGCATTGACTGTATGCCTGAAAGGCTCCGGCGAGGGGGTCATGCCACTGGCCGCCGTGGGAGCGGTTGAAGAAAGGGAAGCCATCCTTGCTGGCGCGCTTGGCCAAGACGATGGAGGAGGAGCGTTCCGTGAGCTCAACGAGGTGCATGATGAAGAGCTTGAGGGGAGACTTTTTGGGGCTGCGAGTGAGCTCGATGAGTCTGATGATGGAGGGTACGTTGCCGGGACCGTGCACGCAAGCCAGCACTCGTAGGTCGCCGGCGGCCTTTTTCTTGTAGCAGGAAGACAAGTCGCCAAACCTACGGTGGGACTTGGTTGAGATGGCACGTGCGGGTTTGTAGATGGCCATCACTGTTGGGGTTGTGATGAAGGTGGTGAACAGAGCCATCAAAACCAGAATAGCGAATATCTCATCGTTCAGAACCTGCATGTTAAAGCTTGTATTTTGTCACTTATACTGCAGATTATTGCGGGCAAAGGTCTCTAATGTCGTACTCTCCAATTCAATTATTATATTGATCTAGGTCAGTTTGCATAGATGTAGTTACAAAATTAGTTTAGTATCTACCTAAAAAATCAAGTACATGCAGATTTTTTTATAAATTTAAGAATCATCCTTATTCTTAATTAGCTTTTTGACTAAAATGTAGTGATTGAGTGTATGTACGAAGTCCAGAAAAAGGACGAAGATGCTGACGGCGGCTATAAAAATTAAGATAGAGATGGTTCCCCAAAGTTCCCCAATCCGTGGAGTGGAAGGATATTCCATGCATATCATCAGACTAGCAGCGTGTAGACTGTCAACGTGGATTGGCTAACTTACTTCTTATCGCTAAATTTCCCACGTCTAGACCGAAAACGACATTAAACAATATGCGGCAGTGTTGGAATAATAATAATAGTAAAGAATAGGAAAAAAGAAGCTGACCCTTTTCTCCCTGCCAATGTTGAGGACGATCAGCTGCACCAGGCCTTTGGTGTTCATGAGGATGCCCAGCATTAATGATTCCCTTGCTGGAATCAAACACATCATCGCCACCGCCAACGTCCCCAGTATCTTGCCAGCACAGGCCGTGGTTATGACCAGCGCTAATAGCCCCCATGCCTCGCCTCGAATTTTGGCCACGTCTGTCTTCAACCCGCTTGATACACACTGTAGCGGCAGAAGCAGACCCAACACGAAGTCCTCGATCCTCTTTATCAGTCTCTCCGCGAAATCTCCTCCTTTTGGAATGGTTAATCCGAACACGAATGCTCCGAATATCGAATGGATCCCTATCAAGTCGGTCATCAAACCCGACAGCATCACTCCGGCTAAGGTTAAGAGGATGTACGCCTCGTCAACGGCATCATGCTTCGACGAGCACCTCCGGGCTACCCATTTCATCACGGGTCGGATAGCAATCATCATGAAAATTATGAAACCAACCGCTGACAGAAGAACCCACACAGACGCAAGCTGGCTCTTATGATACCCACCATCGCCGTCACCGGCGATAGCAAGGGCCAGAGCCAGCAAGATCCACGCAGCGACGTCGTTGAATACAGCTACGGCCATAGCGACCTCTCCCACCTGGGTGGTCAATAGTTTGAGGTCGGCCAAGATACGAGCCAGTACAGGAAATGCCGTGATGGAAAGCGCTGCGCCTATAAAGACCAAAAACTGACCTAAACTGACCTTGTCAGCTCCATCGACGGTTTTGCGAAGCAACATGGCGACACCGATGCCGAGAATGAAAGGAACGGAGATTCCAGAGGCGGCAATGGCAAAGGCTCGACGACCACCCCGGCGAATGGGTGTTAAGTCGAGTTCGAGACCGATGAGGAATAGGAAGAAGAGAAGGCCTATGCTGGCGACGGATTCGAGGATGGGTGTACTCCATGGTGGGAATATACGTTGCGTGTAAGTTTGGTTCCTTCCGAAAGCCGATGGCCCAAGCAGAATCCCAGCCTATAAAGTGTAAAGAAACACAAGCATATTAGCCACTATTGTATTACATTAATTAATTAAAGAAATATATATACATATGTGTGTGTGTGTGTGTGTGTGAGTTAAGAAAGAACGTACGACAGTGTCAGCGATGACTTTGGGTTGGCGAAGGGGTTTGAGGAGGAATGCGAGGGAATGGCTAACGAGGAGGATGAGGAAGGTTTGAAGGATGAGGAGAGGGAAGGCATGGTCCAAAGGGTTATCGCCCTGCCAAGCTCCATTGGAGGAGGCTTTGATGGAGCTTATGTTGAACACCATGCTACCTTGACAATTGAAATATCAAAACAGGGCTAATTAAGTGGATGGTGTATGTGAGGCCGAAGAAAGGTAGTATGGCCGTGCAATGTTAAACCCCTTTTGCCCAAATGGCTTCTATATATAGAAGAGGACGCCCCAAAAAGGCCTTCTACTAAAAATATACCCGTGCCTCTTTTTAAAGTGACCCATGTCTGAATTTAAAAGATCTTAAAATGATCATTTTAAATTTAAATTTATAAAAGTTTTTAAAATAATTTCACAAGTAGACTCCGAATATAATAACAATTCCCGGGCAAATTTTGGGTAGATTAATAAAATTATGTATAAATATATATTATCAGTCATAAATGAAATAAAAAGAGTTTGGGTTTTTTTAAAAAGTTATTTAAATTTTAATAAATAAGGATATTATCATCATGGCATGTTTGTTTTTATTTTAACTCTCGTTTTATTATTTTAATTTGTGAGGTAATATAATTTGTGAGATAGTGGAGGAAATGGGAGATTGAGGAACCGAAGAGAGACAGTCTATGAAAAGCTTGAAGTGTTGGCAGTGAGAGGAAAGAGAGAGGGGAAAAAAAGATAGAGATTAAATTGTCATTAGATAACCTAAAAGTCATTTTTCCCACTCAGAAGTTATTCTTACTAACTTATTTAAGATTATAGTTTAGTCTATAAATTATTTTAGATATTTGATAACTGTTTATTTAATTTTTAGCCTAAACAATAATTTGGCCTAAAAATACTTTTAAAATTATAGTTTTCAAATTATCCAAACAATCAGTATATTACGTTCAGCTGCAACCATACGTGTATTATTACAGTGAGCTATATCTGCTTCTTCTTCCTTTTTTATTTGTTGTTGTATTTATTAATCTGGAAACTTCGTAAATAATAGAAATTGGCTGTCTAGCTACATCCAAATTCTTCATTAATCAATGTGGGTTATTAGACCGGAACAATAGGCCAAGTGAAATAGTTAAAACTAGTCCAAGTGAAATATACTGACTAACTAGTCCAATTCTAGACCAATTATGGAATGGTTCTGAACGAGCAAATCCAGTGATTCAAAGTGATCAAATATTTAAAATATTAAAATTTAAACTTCGTTACTGTTATTGACTTATGTATGGTTTAGGCATATCTGCAGTTATACCTACTACGCTATTGGGAAATGAAAACTAAAGGATAAATCGGTCAGAAACATGTTCATGGTAGAATTGAGATTTTTATTCGAAATAAAATTCTAAAGTTGTTGATATTATTTTGATTTGAGATTTTTACCATGTAATTGGAAACATATCGTTTCAATCAGTTACCAATTTAACTACCGTTTGATCACAGTTTAATATCTTTACTGGTATTTGATTTTTGATACATTATCCTTAACTAGAATGAGTGGTATTCAATAGCATGAAGAAGTAAATAAATAAATAAATAAATAAATAAATGATGGGAACATCGAATAGGACGGGAAGAGAGAGGTGTGAACAGGAGATGAAAAATGGATCTTCCCACGAAAGGATAATTTCAAGCGGCAATATTTGACAGATATATATACACACACACACACAAGAAAGAATGAGATTATCCGACAGAGTGGGAGTGACTCTCGAGAGTTTCTAGAAGGAAAATTACTTCTTCGAAATCAGGTTATTTAAGAGAAATAACAATAGCAATAAAAAGTATAAGAAAATGACATTTCCCCATGAATATCATATATTCAATAAAAGCACTAATTAATCTCAATTACTACATTAATGCTTACTAAAAGTGATTAATGCTTCCTACCAAAACACATATGATCCCATATACAAGGGATAACACAATCATTTAGCTTCCATATAAGCTTGCACTACTTGTGACTTTAATTTCCTTCGTTACATTGTGATTCTAGTTGGCAAAAGAAATTAAGTTCGGAATTGGTTATAGCCTCTCCCTTCTCTCTGAGTTCATTGATCTTAAGAATATAAATATTATCAATGACTATACTTGCAATAAAATAAAACTGAATATTGTCATTAATTCTCAACTAAACAAATAATGCCGTCAGTAAAAATTAGTTAACGTAGTTTACCATCATATAATCACAGTACCCTCTTAATCCCCAAACATGCATGTTAAGCATCATATTATTAACACTCCTTTTTTCCAATATGCAGGCCAATAAAGTGAAGTCACTTCGATGACATGAAAACAGAAAGTTCGGTATAAAATGCAGGAAAGAAAGTACGACGTATATCCGTTCTTATCTAAATGAGGATAATGATACGCTGCGCTGGAGCAAATTGGACACGTTTCTCCAAAAAAAAAAACAAATTCGAGTACCAAATTTGACACGTTCCTCCCCAAAAAAAAACAAAACTCGTAATCCTCGAATTGCATAAATCAAAGCTTCTAGAAAAAAGGGATAAGGAATAGTTTATAAAAAAATAGAAAAAATTAACTTTATCGCAAACCATGGGTTAAAACTTTAAATTAATTATCAGATTTTATGAAATATTTATATGGGTTTTCTTAAAATTGTAGTTTTTAAAAGTATCTCTAAATACATTTCAAGTCTCCTGATTTAGGTTAAGTAATATTATCGGTAGTTTTTTTTAGTAAAATTTAATCGGTATATATTTTTTAATTAATAATTAAAAACTAATCCTCATGAGATATAAATATTATTAAAATGAGTTTGATTTCTCTCCATAAAATATTTTTTATACCCACGAGCCAATATTATCTGCAGTTTAATTCTGGAAAGCGGGCGTTTCAAATGTATCAAGTGGAATTGCTTATCAGTCGTGACATGCATCTTAATTACGTCATAAGTTATGGATAATAGCTTTTAACCATAAAACTTTGGTTTATTTGAAATCTAATCCGAATAGGGGTTGGCTATCAATTAATAATAGGCATGCCTTTGCGTGTAAAATGTATATACTCTCTAGAAACGAGAGGTTGTAAATTCGTGAACAAAACATGTCGCCTCAGCTGCCACAAAAAGGGCAAGTTGTAAATGAGATGTCATTTCATTTTCAAGCTGTTGCAAGATATGCTGATGCAAGATGCGTGGAATATAATTTAAGGGTGTGTTTGGCATAATTTATATTTTATATGTAAAAAAAATTAAGTGAATTGAGTTTAAAAGATTTACCAAAATTAAAACATGCTTCTAGGTTTAAAAAATAGTTATAGATATATTTATAGATCGCCCACTAATAAAATTCTCATATCAATAACAATATTTGAACTGATAATTTTATAAATTATAAACTTAACCTTTATTAACTAGATAATTTTTTTGTTGGATTTAGCATAATTTTTAAAACTATAATTTCATCTCAAACTTAAACAGAATAGTCAAGTAATGGCTCAAAATCCAAAATCCAAAAGAGATTTTAACTCTTAACACCATGGACTTAACCCGTGAACCCAAAATTTCGATTTTAAAACAAATGGAGGAAAATAACTTTTAATATCCATCAAGATACCTGGATCACTGTAGTGAGTTTTAGTCAGTTACTCTTTATTAATATTATATCATAGCCCTACTTCATATGTATCTTGCATTGTTTATATATATATATATATATAACGTAACTCTCCCCTCTCTACGACAACATTAATCGAAAATTATGATAATGATTAAGGCTCTAGATAAGGGAGAACTTTGTAAGAATATTAATTAATCCTTCTAAGAATGAAATCCTGTTCGAATTACGTGGGATGATATCGGGCCTTGTGCATGAATTGCATGAAATTTACAAACAAGCCACTCTTCTCACGGCTGATTTAAAAATTTGTCATTTCAAGTGCGAGCTTTCAAGATTAAACCGTCGGTAATATTACTTAACTTAAATCTGTACGCTTAATTGGTTAAGCCGTTCGAGAATCTCTAGCTGTGGTTCGGTTCGGTCGACAAACGTGCCAAAGCGTGATCCGCTGTTGAAAATGTGATGTGATGTGAGAGTGCATATGCTACTCCAATGAGAACAAAACAATTAAGGAAGCAAAAGGAATAACGGAATTGTGTGGAAGAATTATGAAACTAGCTAATGACGTTAACGATGATTAAATTGGCCAAAGATAACTGTGGAAATTTGATATGTTTTGGAATAATTTTTTATTTTTATGTGGAATAACATTGTCTCCAATAATCAAACAACACAATAACTTAATTACAACCACCTTTTTTTGTTAAAATTTAAATATATAATTTAATTAAAAATTTAATATTAGTTATAAATATAAGATATATTTTATATTTTTATCAATTTTTTAAAATTATCTTTATTGATACTCTCTCAATAATAATCAAATAAAAAAATAAATGGAAAGTTAATAAATATGGTTGAGATATCTTAAAAAATATTATATATTAATTAATTTAACTGATTTATTTAATATAATTAAATTAATTATATAAATTATATATTAAGAATTGGATAAATATTTGATTGGAGGCAATTTTATGCATGGTATTATTGAGATAAGATTCCAAATGTGATTCTTTATATTGAATGAGATCAGTACTTTTCACTAAACGTAACGCCACTCGTACATGCGTGTCGCGAACAAACTATTTCCCACTTGGATTTTTTTTTCCAAAAGCTAGGCCCTATTTTTTTTTGTCCGCTCAGTTTACCGAAATTTTACTCTGACTATATCTGAATTCAACCCGCGTCGTATACTTGGCTATGGTGGATAAATCTCCCAATGAAGATTTTCTGAATACGCTAAGCATCAAACTCAATACCTCGTTTAAACGATATCGAGTCGTTTACCACTCAGATTAACCCTGTTGGTAGCTGGGCCCTATTTTGGGCTATGATCATGGCTGCTGGTACCAGGGCCCAACAATCAGACCACATATTTCAGACCCTCCTCCACCAGAATGTGAGAAAGAAACAAAATTCAGATAGACGGGGTGAGCCATGTGATTATTTAGAGCATATCCGATCATTGGTGGTATCATTTTATTGTAGTTCTAGTCGTGACGTTTGGGGAGACATCTTAACTCTTAGGTGTCTAAGTTTATGCCTGAGGATAATAGACGGCTCGTCTTACCCGACATTGATATTGCCTACGAGAAAAGGGAGACTTCGCTCTGCTTTTAGATCGTGGGTGACCCTAACTCTTTTTTAAAAATTATTGTACAAACAAAAAAAACAAAATTCAGAGAGCCTAAAACTAGAGTTGGATTCAGAAGTTCTGAACGTATGAGCTGAACGGGCGAACGGCCATGGGTAGAGAAATGATGAAACACATAGCTTATTTCGGCCCCAAAAGAAACTCTCTTATTATATTGGGCCACTGTTGATTCTGTTTATTGTATTGGGCCAATCCGCTGGGCTTTAAACAAGGGTTTACCTGGATTAATATTTTCTTATCAGCTTTATGAACTTTTGTGGGTCAAAGATTGTTTGGGTTCAATCCCTAATAGATTACTTCGTATTTAGGGCGTATTGTACCCAAAAAAAAGTTTTGACGCTGGAAAAGCTCGAGTCTTGATGATCTTGAGACCGGGCAGGAGGGTCTGACGATTGAGAAAAACGCGTTCCTCGCTTCGACGAAGAGTAACCGAAACAGATTTACGACATTAACAGGTAAGACCAGTCTCAGATTTTTATTTTATTGACTTCTTATAATTCGATTTGCTGAAAACTCTGAATCCGATGCCTTCATTGATTTCTTTTAAGGGAAAAAAATTAGACTTGACTCTGTTCTTTACGATTTTATAATTCAATGTGTTTTACGTAAGAGATTTTCGATGCCGATGCTAATTCTTAGTTTGAATTCGCGTTGCACTCTCGTGTCTTGGTATTAGACTATTTTCAATTTTTAGATCGAGGTGGGTTTGCAAGTATCTTGCGTGTTTGGTCTCACGTTTTTCATGTTTTCATGCTTCACTGTACAGGGTTGAGATGTGAAGTTTTTGGGGATTAAATTGTTTTTTCATGAAATACTGTTAATTTGTTATGTGTTCATTGAAATACTAATGATTTGGACACTCTTCTATTTCATGAGTCGCCCAAAATTGCGAGATAACTAGCAAACCTTTAAGAGGCGATGTTTGATTGGGCTACGTAAGGATGGAGGATTTCTCAGTGAAGACTCAATTCTATCTAGTTTACTTTGAGTTTCAAGTTCTTTATGAATATGATTCATGAGTGGTTTCTACAACTTGGGTTTTCAAGCATTGCAAAATTATGTAAAACAAATTATGTATTGGGAACTGACATATTATGCTTGTTGCGTGTGATGACAGATGATGGATGATCAAGATCTGGGCTTCTTTGCCAATTTTCTTGGTATTTTTATTTTTGTTCTGGTAATAGCGTACCACTATGTCATGGCTGACCCAAAGTATGAAGGAAACTAGGACCCCTTTGAAGTGTGATAGACATGTTATGGATATATTTTGTGAGCTGTTTGGAAGGTATACTTTGAGTTGATATTAGCTAAGAACTTAAATCTGGGAATGTGAATGCTATCTTACTGCTGTAACTTTTATAAACGCTCCAATTCTTGCGATACATCTGTGTGCTTCCAACACCAGGTCTTGCTGAGGATTGAGGTCAGATTAAATCAAAATAATTAATATGTTCGACTCGGTGTATATGCTCAGAGTATTTTGTTAGATTAATTAATTACCACCTTATTTCGATGCAATGAGTTAAGTGCAATATATGATTGATGACTTTTTTCTCTGGAGTTCTACATTTTATCCATTCCACTCCCCCTAACTGAATGGAGTTGCACTTCAAATGATCTTAAACTAGATATGACCCTGAATCTTACAGGAAGTTCAAAAAATGAATCATACTGATTATGGTTTTCACTTCAAGTGTTATGTCCTATACATCTAATTAGTTAGTTCGTATGGCCAAGATACCTTATAGGGCAAAAATCTATTGCGAACGTAGAGCATCGATCTTACAATAAATTTCAGTGAGGCTTGAATCATTCGAGGGATTCTCCCACATCACTAGTTCTTTTACTTCATTCTCAATCTTTATTGTTTCTTTGATCAAGCCACTGATGCAGAATCCCAAGCAACTGTAATGAGCAATTATTTCGTCCATAGCAGCCTCCTCACTGGATGAGTTAGAATGAACTTCATCAGCCATCTCTTCCAAATGTTGCAGGAAAGAGCAAGCAATGCTTTCAGCCTCTTCTTGACCACGCTGGACCCTAATTGTCTCTGCTTTGGGATGTTCACCTAATTCAATGTCTCTACTTCGATTTCTTTTCTTCCACTTCTGTTCAAGTTTCCTGAGAGACTTAATCTTGGTTATCTCCTCAAGGCATTTCAGAGTGGGGCCAACTTTGGCCTTGAAAAGCTCTATGTCCTCATTTACTCTATCTTGTAGTTGCACCGACGTTACCCCTTCGTTCAGTGACAATCTTGAGACATTTTCTATTGAGTGTGCCACAAAGAGTAAGAGATCTGTCATCGTTGATAAGGAATCCAAAATCTTCCTATAGCAAGCACCATGAAAAGGCAGGAACCAGAAATTTGGCTCCATCTCGGCCTCCTCTATGAACACTTGTAATTGACACGCAGTAGACTTGAGATTCTCTTGTCTCTTTCGCAATTCTTGAGGGTTGTTCCGACATGTCTTTTGCTTATCGCTAGAGGCAATAGCAATAATCTCAATGCAATCTTGAAGTGCCTTCAAGCCGTGGGAAAGTTGAGATTTTGCGAGACTTGCCCCCCTCGAAGGGTTAAGAACGATCTCTACGAGGATGAAACAAGTGAGTCCGATCGTAGCCTCGGCGATTCGAGCAATTGCAAACTCTGCAGGAGGGCCGTAATTCTTTCTTCCAAGAATTAGAAGGGCGCCTATGACTGCTGAGATCCCACCAGCTTGGCCGTACAGTTTACTGTGCATTAAAAAGCAACAGAAAACGACCCATGGCAGTAGAGGCAAGAAGCTGAAGCCGCCAAATCTATGGAACAGAAAGCTACAAATGACGCCGTAGATCGATCCCATTGCCGTTCCTTGTCCTCGAGCATTAGCGACTGAGAATGTTGGCTGTCTTCTCGTGACAAAACTTATGGCAATTGTTAGTCCCGACCATAATGCATGCTCTCTGTCATATGTCAAACCAAAGAACACAGCAAGTCCCAAAGAAACTGAGCACTTGAATGCAAATGCCAGATTCTGTCTACTGGGAAGCATGTTAATAATAAACTCTTTGATCCTCTTTAGGATTCCATGCTGGTCGGCGTCAGTTTTCTGGGTTTTCTCTTCCATGTTGTTGGTGTTCGTTGCGATAGGGGTGTCCCCTAGGAGGAGTTGAACACAGTACAGAAAGAATGAAGTTGGGAGGTGTTTATGTGCTACGGATGATGGGAAACTATTGAAGTTTTCTCTGTTCTTGCTTTCTGGGGCCGTGGTTGCATCAAAAGAAGCAACGCACGAAACTTGTTTACTGAATTTGAGGCTGAATCGTCCTCTGTGATCGAGCAAAACACCCCTGAGCTCCTCATCAACGGAGCCAAGAGGAAACGAAGTGCAGCTCGAGAGAGCAATGTCCATTCCTCGTAATGGTATCTCCTTGTCTTGTAGTTTGTCAAAAAAGGCTCTCATTCGAGGCCTTTCCCAACGCATACCATCCTGTGATGAACAAAAGACAAAAAAAATATTCACCTCAATTGAATTGCCTAAGATCAAATTATGTGCCTTTTGTTTTATGACAATGTTAACTTACCAGATTACTCTTAATCCAATGGAGAAGCTTGGCTCCTGCATTAGCCAGGGACTTTGATTGAGTGCACAAGTCATGACCAGTTGAGTTGTCTGATGCAGAGATAGCCTCTAGATTGTGATTAAACCTCTCGGAAGCATTCTCAGCGAATAATCTGATTGCCTTTTTTACCTGAAAGCCACAAAATCGCTATGTGAATGGAAACCAACGAGGATTATTATTGTTACAAAATCTAGGGGAGGTCCTTGCTTCATAGGACAGAGGACCCTACTCTTTAAATTTAAAGGACATGTGTTAGAAGTGGGAGGAATTGGAGGTGATTGGGCAGCTGTGGAAAGCAACAACGCATACAAGAGAGGTCAGATTATGGTGGTGGGTCCCCCTTTTTTCCATTTTGCGAATTGAAATCATTTATCTTTTGAATCAGTCCTTTTTGTTCCCATTATTATTTCCTAACAGACTGCACAGTTCTCATCTCCTTTCATTTAGTTCCTCAAAATCTAAACTCATATTATATGCTCACACCACACGGCACATGCATAGGTTGTTGTAAGATAAGGTTATATATTTATACAGCATTAGAATCAATATCAGGTAAGCATGTGTAAAAGCTGCCTAAAGATGTCTCCAGAGATTATTTAAACTCTTTCTTGACATCTGGAAAGTGCGTGATATAATTTATTTTCTTCCAAAACCAAAAACATAAGTCATCAAAAGCCAGAATACACCTCTCTGTGTGGATTGTGTTCTTGGGACAAATTAATCTGCACAAGTTACCTTTGGGAATGGTTTGGTGTTAGATCATTAAAAAAAATATTAAAACTGACGGTGATAACGATTAACATTACTCTTCGAAAGTAGAGTAGGGCTAATGACCAAAAAGATTATTATTGTAATGTAGAGAACGAGTCAAAGGTGCTCTCATTCGTCCATGGACTAGTTTCTTGTCCCGTTTATTTGGTGTCTCTTGACGCTAAATGATGGCATGCCCATCAAACCCCACCAAAATATCTCTCTTATATTCCACATGGACACATGTCAAACACTTGCAAAAAAAAAAAACATTGCCACTCTGTGCGAAAACTTGTTTTGCCAAATTAAATTTCTTTGAAATTTTGTTGCAATATACTTTTTCTTAACTATATTTCAAGAGTTAACTCTTACGGAAGAAAAGGTGCTAGATATTTGTTCCGCCGGAAAAATACATGGAGTTTCAAAGGATAGATTGACGAGAATATTGTTGTGACTATATATATATATGAATGAATATAATTAATTCCATTCTGGGGAGGTTATGATTATTAACTTGCAGGATTAGAAGCATCAAAGAGAGTGATGTAAATGTAATACCTGAAAATGAGAAAGTCGAGGATATGGAATCAACATGGCCACGACAGAAGCCAAAGCTCCAAGGGCAGTACTAGAAGCCACTTGAATTGGATGCTTTAAAACTCCTCCACCTTCTGCCCCATGTATCACTGTGCTCACGTACACAATCACTAGCTGCCCAAATGCGATTCTCTTAGTCAACAAGTGCGTCGTCTCCGGCACCGCCACCATGAATGCGCTCACTGCCACCGCGATCGCCGCCACTTGGCTCGTGAAGTGGTCAGGTCCCACCACCTGCAGCCCAACAATGGACAGGATCATTACCTGAAGAGTCGCACAGAACACATGCCAGCAACCTCTGATGGTGTCACCCAGGTTTGCGTCCGACACTACGAGGATTGTTGTCACATAAGAGAAAGCCGGGAACTTGATGTATTGCCGGAGCTGCGCTGGGCCGTGCAGGGCGGTGCAACCTACTATGGTGCATGCCAAGGTGGTTCGTAGAGCCGAGCCGAGCCGAGCTCTCCACAACTCAGCTCTCACGTCATCTATTGTTGTTGCTCTTGACATATTCTCGTGAGAACAAAGATCAGAGGCTTAACTTAGAGAGATCTTGAACCAGAAGAGACAAATTAATTTGGGTGTTCTAATAAATGGAAGAGGATGAGAAATAGACTTCAAAACGCTCTATTTAAACTGAAACAATAGCGGTCCACGGAACCACAATGTGTGGGGGTGGAACAAATCATGTCCGTACGTGATTAGCCTTTTTTTATTAATTACCTTTTTTTTGGTATGGCATAAATTATAGTGGTGAATTATTATTTAAATACCAACAAAGATGAAAGAACAAATAAAATGTACGTAAAGGAATGTTCCGTTATCTTTTGTGCATCGGCAGTACAAGTCCAAAATAAAATTAAACCTCTTTCCCCTCCAACTTGAAATCATGAGTAGTTTATACGAGTACACCAGCGTACGTCGTGTTGTGTATGTATTTTTGTAAACCTTTTGGTAATGTTTCCTTCGTCCCCACTATCATTGTATATTGTAATTAATAAACTTATTTTAACGTATCCATATTGTTTTTTTTTTTTTTTGCATATAAAAGGCCAAACACAAACCCAATAAACCGGAGAGTGGCTTTCAGACCCTCATCAGCAACTTGGTTGACTAATGGCAAAAACACATCACATCCTCATTGGAGCTCAGTTGTTAGTCATTACTGATATGTATGTATATAAAAATTCCAGAAAGAAGATAAAAATAAAAAGTTTTCATGTGGGTGAGGGAGGGAATTGGTAAGGAGTTACAAGATGGAAACTGAGAATGACGGATGAATGGTGTTGGACTGATAAAGACGCTTGAGTGAAAGCGACACAGTGATTACTTAATGAGAGATTAAGACAACCAGAAACGCAGGACCCGTATGATGTTTTCATGCCTTGATACCCCAAAATTGAAACTGCCTGGGAATATAATCTCAACCAAAAACTCTTTTACATATCTGAGACGACAACTTCATGTGGTTTAAACCAACAAGGTGGTGTCCCTTCAAATCTTTAAATGTGCTGTATGTGCATGAATCATCACCCAAGTCCAACACTCATTTAATTTCTCTCTGTCGCTAACCAATGGTGCACGAAGCTCCCTCTAACCCTGGCAATTGGGTTCCATGGGCCATAAATACAACTGAATATAAAACTCTCTCTCTCTCTGTATACATATATATATCTATTCTCTGTATATGTGTTAAGTTCAAAATCCACCAGAAGCTATGTATTGATTGTGTGAAAGCTATGATTCAACCAGCTATTGCTGTATATCTTTATATACATATTTTCCATTGTGATTCTGCTGGTCTTTTAATTTGTTTTCTGTAGAACTGCTTTTATGGGTAGCATTGATTATTTGTTCAAGTATGTGATATGTATACAGTGTCTAATAACATGATAAGGTAGAGATTATGTCAGAGTCGTATAGTTACAAGTCCTTGTCCGGGCAGGAGGATAATATATATGTGTGTATATATATACACCATGAAAGTCCCATCCTCCGAAAGTAATGATTAAGTGCATGTTTGGATTTTATATTTCAAGCCAGAAGTACTTTTTAAAAAACGAACTTTTGCTTTAACTGATATGTTTGGCTGGTTTTTAGACTTAATTTGCAAAACACAAATACACATGCGCTTGTTTGGATTAATGTATTGGAAAAGTAATTAACTTTTATTTCAATTAATTTTGCAAATTAAAATTGGAGTAAAAGTAAATTAGCATATTATGATTTATATTTGGAATCTGGATATACTTTATAAAAGAAGACATTTGATATTAACTTATTTGAATTTCGGATGGTATATGAAAAATTAGTTTCAAGAAGTTCAAATATGAAAAAATGCTAAAAATTAAGTAGAAGCTAAAAAAAATTGTTTCAAACTTTAAAGTGAATTTAGAATTAGAAGTCAGTCAATTCCAACACAAAGTCAAACCCTCAAACTTAAGTATGATGTGCTTTTCAAACTAGAAGTCACTCAAGTCAGTTTGGGATATCTCATATATACGCCATCCCAAACAAGCCCTAAGCACTATTGAAAATAGCTTTCGGTAAAAGTCGGTTCAGTTTAACAAAACTACAAAAGTCTATTTTACAAACTATAAACCAAGCATATACTAGCTAAGAGCTACTTCTCTACATGGATTCCACTTCATAGCTATATAACAAAAGCTGTAGTTATTAGAGAAAATGTATGAATTTCTGGTTTAAATGTGGACACACTCCCGCTCTACTACTTTAAGTAAAGGAAAATACAAGCAAATTTCTCGTTTACCGAATTCTTTGTTGTGAAGTAATTACAATTGTATGATTCTAGTTAGTTCGATCCTTGTAATGAATTGGATATATGAATATTAATGCTTCTATCTTCACAGCTCATTAATTCCTTCCATATACTGAAAAACTGATCCATGACGAGATGTATCGATGATCTAATAAAACACGAGTGTTCTTCTATTCCCTATTCCTCATCATCTTATTATAGACTAATCTGCACACTCAACAACTTCTAGTCAAATTACAAATAATGTTAAACCCATTATTGAATAAATTAAAGCATACACATATATACTATGATTAACATGCATCTATGCCTAAGGGTGTTTGGTTTAGTGGTGGATTGACTAAATCATAAAGTGGACGAACTCTATTCGAATTACATCTTATTAAAATAAAAACCTAGGAAAGAGGCATTCCAATTATAAAGTGTTAATTTAGATTAATCAGTTGTTCAAATACTTAATAATATGATTCAGATTAAGCGTAAATACCGTGTGACTTAAAAAGATTATACACACATGCATACATGAGCTTAACGAACAACAATGGAAACGATCAAGATAGGCTTATTTGTGGTGGAAGGATCACATCAAAGAGGAAATAAATGGACTTTTGTGAAGAGCAAATCAGAATGCGTGAGGATATGAAAGGGATAATGTTAGTAGAAGTGCAGGCAAATTTCGTTAAGCTTGGCATGACTGGATTCCTCAATTGGTTAAGAATGAAAAAGTGTCAAATTACAACAAATCAAATCCCAACACTCTCCAATATTAATTGGATTATGAGTCAGATATCCATCAATATATATGCTCCACATTATACATCCACTTTCCCTATATGGCTATATCTAAAAAGGTGTTTTCTTTTTGTCAAAATAAATCGTACATCATGTTGTATGTACTTGTGACCCCTCATATTGTACGGGTTGCTTTTTTTTTTTTAAAGGAATGATATATGATTTCTTAAAGTTAATTAAAGTAAAATATGGACAAATTATATTCATCATCGATATAGTTTTTTATTGGCTCATTTGTGTTTAGGGATGGACTCCTGGCCACGTATCCTCGTACACACTTGATTACAGTATGAGAAATACAATCATAACAACATAATCACGTGGATTAGTGAAATTTGCAGTGCGATTAAAAAAATTTCTTATTTTATCCAGGATTATTTAAGAGACGTAAAAATTTGAAGTCGGCTTGTTAAAGTTGATCTCGTGTGTATTACGTCTTTATGCATAGTTATAGCTAAATAGTTTTATTTATATGTAAAGCATAAAAAATATAGAACTTTTGAAATTAACATAAGCAAAGAAAATACACGACAATAAATTGGGAAAATTATTCATAAATATATATTTGGAGAATTAATTGTCTATAATAGTATTTGGTATGTTTTTTCTACACAAAAAATATATGTACCCTAAAACTTTTATATAAAAAAGTATTAATATTCGAGTTCAGATATTGTTAGACAATTAATTCTCCATATGGGCAAATTTTCCTAATAAATATAATGCGAATTTTTTTGTTTAACAAATACATGAGAATAATAATTGTTTACCCAAGAAAATACATACGGAAAATTGTCTAAGAAGTTGAAAGGGCTTGTTTTCAATTCTGTTCGCCATGATAAAATAATCAGTACAGACTTGATTAACATACAAGAAGGAACCAGCATAATATTAATTAAATTTCAAGATTTTTAACATTAGAAGTATTTATTGGGGTAGTCTCTATATCAAAATAACTCAAGTCAATTTGATAAGACTTCCCTTTACATTATATACTTTTTAATCATCTCTAATTAATCAGTGTGGAATTGTTCTTCAGAACCATTTGTCTTTGGGCAGTGCAAGGCCTAGGGTTTTATACATATATAAGTTCACAGATACATTCCATAAACATGCATGAGAGAGAGAGAGAGAAATCCGTGTTTGGTGAACAAACATAGAGAAAAATAATGTGAGAGTGACGTAGCTAGGGTTAAAACAAAACCCACTATAACTCGTGGATGGATCATGAAGCTAATTAATGATGAACACATACGTATGAAAAAGGGAATAGTTAGAATTGAGAGCACGAGGATGTTGAGTACGTCGTCTCTGAAAAAGGCAATATTATCCTGTGAGCTAGTGGTTACCAGCAGCTCATGACCAAATTAGCGCAATTAATTGATCCCCCATTTGCCTCGTCCTTGTGATCATTACATATTCATTCATATGGCTGTGTTTGGTTTGATTAAGAATGAGGAAGATTCATGAAAAACAAGATACGAATACAAAGATATTTTCTTCAAGCTTCAATTAAACACATGTTGATATTCTCTATGGTGAACATATACAAGTGATAACATAATCATTTATCTATTTCTTCACTGTGGTGAAAAGATACTCTAGGACTTGCACTTTAATGGACGATACTTTAGGAAGATAGATGGATTGTTTCTTTTAGATATTTTGGTTACTGTTTATTTAAGATAATTAAGTTCGACATGTGATCATTAATGTCAGTCAATCTTTTCAGTCTAGAATTTAAGATTTTCTACTGTGATACAGACATTTACTGCAAGTCCCAAATTAGATTCAAACCATGCAATTAATTGATAATATGCTCAAGTGATTGGAAGCTTGTTTGAGGAAATGCTAATTAGTGTAATCGCATGTTAATGAAGAGGCAATGATTACCCCAATGCAAGATCATGTTTAGGCCACCATTTCAATGTAAGTGCGTGTTTAGTTTATGTTCCACACTATAGTTTTATCTCTAAAACTATAATTTAGGAAAAAGCTACATAAACACCTTTTTTTTCACAATAATTCTTTTGCCAAGATCTTGATTTTTGTATAAGTTATCCAAACATTCATTCTTTTCAGAATATATTTTTCTACCAAAATCATAGTGTTAATATTAGTTAGGAATACCAACTTTTTCAATAATAAATTCTACTTAAAATATATTTTTTAAAATCTATTCTCTATAATATAATCTAAACATTACTATGTTACTGGGCAAAGAAGTAAAGATTTTTAACTCTCTACTTGCTAGATGCTTATAGAGCTGGTAAAACGGGCCCAGCCCGCGGGCTGGGCCCGTTTTACCCTAAGGGGGGCGGGTTCGGGCTGGCATTTGGGCGGGCTGCACAGCCCACCCCCCTCAGCCCGCCAATTTGGCGGGCTGGCCCGCCAGCCCGCCACTTTTTTTTTTTAATTTAATATTATTATTTAATATTTATTTTACTTAAATGTTATTTTGAATATTCCTATTATCGAATACTAGTAAAGATAATTACTTATTTGTTAATATATGTTTACATATTATAATTGATTAATATTATGTTAATATTTATTTAGATTTATAATTATAAAATTTGAGATTTTTTTATAAAAAATAAAAATTTTTAAGAGTATAACATGAGTAATTTTTTTATTATACTAATATAACATTAGAAATTTTTTATTAGTATTTTAAAAATATTAAAAATATTTTTTTTTAAAATTAAAAAAAAAAAAAGTGGCGGGCTGGCGGGCCAGCCCGCCACTAAGGGGGGGCGGGCTCGGGCTGGCGTTTTGCCAGCCCGTTTTGGGGCGGGCTGCACAGCCCGCCCCGTTTGTTGGCGGGCTGGGAGCGGGCTGGCCCGTTTTTGGCGGGCCAGCCCGCATTCCCAGCTCTAGATGCTTATTAGATAAATTTTAAAATATTAATCGTACTATTCACAACTTATAAATATTTTATTTATTTATATATATCAATATTAATTTTGTATATATGGTTGGTCTCGACGCGTGTGATGAATTCAATCATTTTTAAAATTTACATCAAAATATATTTTACAGTGCAATAATTTAATTTGATTATCTTAAAATTTACATCTTCCTATGAATTTATATAAAAATAGACAACTCCATCGCTCCACATCAGGACTACATAATCAGCTAAAAAACTTGTGTAAGAAAAATGATTTTGATCCTTAATTTTAATGTTTGATTCCTTGGTAAAAAGAAAAAAAACATTATAGATGTATAAACCAAATTTGACGATGACTCTATTGGTGGTCCTTGAATATTCTGCAAATAATATTGGGTTCGGTCCTATTGGACGTCCTTCGATATTCAGGCCCTACGATCAGATGGCTTAAAGGCCCAAACAATAATAGTCTAGTTGGCATTACGTGATATCATTACCTATCTAATCAATTTAAGAGTAATAAATAGCTTGATATCGCTCAAAACGAATTCTCAAATTTGAATCTTAGTGTGTGTAGAAAATCCCCGTTAAAAAACTCATATACCATATCCAAGTGCACGATAAGGGTCGGATCCAGATATAGTCGGGGTAAAGTTCCGGTGAATCGAATGAGCAACTAAAAAAAATTCTGGGTTTGTAAAAAAAAAATTAAATTTCTGGGCCATTTGTATATATATATTAAAAAAAAAAAAGAAGTATTGGACATGTTCATTAGTTTAATTTATTATCGGCCAGTATTAGAGAAAACTAAAAGTGCGTGATATTGTCTTGCCTCTAATACGCCAATACTTTAAAGAGTACATGTACCCATGCACTTGTTACCGCGTCCTTCTTCTTCTTTTCTTTGGTGATACTATATGCCCTTTTTAGTTAATTCACCCATACCAACGGGGGTTGGTCCGAGTGGTAAATGGCTCAGTATCGTTTAAGCGAGGTCTCGAGTTCGAGCCTTGACGAATGCAGAAAATTCCCGTTGGGAGACTCACCCACCATAGTCAGGTGCGCGACGCGGATCAGATCCGGATGTAGTCGGGGCAAAGCTCCGGTGAACCGGGTGGGCAACTAAAAAAAAAGTTAATTCACCCATATATTTTTACTAAAAACGACACTAAATATAAATATTTATTTTAATAAAAATTTAGACATTAAACAGCTGAACAAATCACATAGCAGTATTTTATTCTTTACTTTTTAAATGAATTATATGAGCCTGTTTTGAAGCTTTAAGGAATAATTTGTGCAACCGTGTCTTGGTTGATAAATTTTTAGTAAATACTCTATTCAATAATTAATATAAAAATTAATTAATTTTTTAAATAAATTAAATAAATTAATTATAATCAAATTAAATATCTTAATACAAATTTATATGATATATTTAATTTATTAAAATTAATCAATTAATTTTTATATTAGTTATAATTAATTGATTTAATTTTTTTAATATATTCATAAATATTGACTAGCTCTTATATTAATAAACGAATAAGTATTATTTTTATAGTTTCAAGAAATAAAACTTTCAACACCTTTATTTTAACTATTAATAAAATTAATAATTAATAATCCGAACATTCTAGAAATTTCGAGGCAAGCTCGCCACAACTGGTTATTAGTATTTTAATTTTTCTGATTAGTGGTTATGATTTTTTCCATTGACAAAATTATTTTCATCAATTTAATTACTGTAAATATATTGGGAGGAGATAATTATTAATTATTACTATATCCATTTAATATAAACTAAAAATATAAACAGATAAATAAAAAAAATAAAACGAGGGTGGAAATGCACCCTAGAGGCGTAGCCAAGTCCGCCTCGATGCGGAAAAATTAAACTGGAAAATCCAACGGCTCTTAACAGTTCGAACATTCTGGAAGGAATGAAACCCTAATAATAAAAGGCCTAGTAGCCCGCTAACTCGATGTGCAGTTCAACTCGCTTTGAAATTTCAAAGTCCCCTGCAAGCTGTGGTTTAGATCCTCTTTGATACCTTCCTTTTATTGCTCGTCGACACAACCAGCGTAAAGCAATGGCCGGCAAAGGAGAGGGTCCCGCTATTGGAATAGATCTTGGTACGACGTACTCCTGCGTCGGAGTCTGGCAACATGACCGCGTCGAGATTATTGCCAACGATCAGGGTAACCGGACTACTCCGTCTTACGTCGCATTCACTGACTCTGAGCGTTTGATCGGTGATGCCGCCAAGAACCAGGTCGCCATGAACCCCATCAACACCGTCTTTGGTAAGATCTGTTACCTAAGTTTTCTCACGTTAAGCTTTCTATTACTGTCCATAATTGCTCTTTTAGATCTGAGTTCCCTTCGTAGATTCAATATCATTACAGATTTACCTTGCCCGTCCCTTTATAAGTTTAGTGGCAATTAGATAAATGATTTTGAAACTACCAGTTTAAACTTCACCGGATCCATTGGTTGTAGCCATTCGCTATATTTGTTGTTTCATTATTTTAGCTGCTTGCGTTTCTGTCAATTCTCCTATAGAACAGATCTAAGTTTCTTGCTTTTTTCCTCTTAAGATCTGTTTCTAGCTTGTAGTCTAAGATATCTCGATTGTGTTGAACATGCTAAAATGAAGCGGTTAGTGATGAATATAATACTGGAATCTGCTGTACTTGCTAATGGATTTGAAATTTACTTTTTACCCACATTAAAATTTGGTAATGCATTGTACTGCCCGATTTCTGTTGTAATGAATTCATGATTTTCTTGATGGACAATGTATAAATGATGATTTCACTGTATCAGATGCCAAGCGGTTGATTGGTCGTAGGTTCAGTGACACCTCTGTTCAAAATGACATTAAGTTGTGGCCTTTTAAGGTCATTTCTGGTCCTGCTGAAAAGCCAATGATCTCAGTCAACTACAAGGGTGAAGAGAAGCAATTCGCTGCGGAAGAAATATCTTCAATGGTGCTGATGAAGATGCGTGAGATTGCTGAGGCCTACCTTGGCTCCACAATCAAGAACGCTGTTGTTACTGTCCCTGCTTACTTCAATGACTCCCAGCGTCAAGCTACCAAGGATGCTGGTGTTATTGCTGGCCTAAATGTCATGAGAATTATTAACGAACCTACTGCTGCTGCGATTGCCTATGGGCTTGACAAGAAGGCAACTAGTGTTGGCGAGAAGAATGTGCTGATTTTTGATCTTGGTGGTGGTACATTTGATGTTTCTTTGCTCACTATTGAAGAAGGTATCTTTGAGGTGAAAGCCACAGCCGGGGACACTCATCTTGGAGGTGAAGATTTTGATAACAGGATGGTTAACCACTTTGTGCAGGAATTCAGGAGAAAGAACAAGAAGGACATCAGTGGCAACCCCAGAGCACTTAGGAGGCTGAGAACCGCTTGCGAGAGGGCCAAGAGAACTTTATCTTCCACTGCTCAGACTACCATTGAAATTGATTCCCTATACGAGGGAATTGATTTCTATGCCCCCATCACTCGTGCCCGATTTGAGGAGCTCAACATGGACCTCTTCAGAAAGTGCATGGAACCAGTTGAGAAATGTTTAAGGGACGCTAAGATGGACAAGAGGAGTGTTGACGATGTTGTTCTTGTCGGTGGATCCACTAGAATTCCGAAAGTTCAGCAACTTCTTCAAGACTTCTTTAATGGAAAGGAGCTGTGCAAGAGCATCAATCCTGACGAAGCTGTTGCATATGGTGCTGCAGTCCAGGCTGCCATCTTAAGTGGTGAAGGCAATGAGAAGGTCCAGGATCTTCTGCTTTTGGATGTAACACCACTTTCACTTGGTTTGGAGACTGCCGGTGGGGTGATGACTGTGTTGATCCCCAGGAACACTACTATCCCAACAAAGAAGGAGCAGGTTTTCTCAACCTATTCTGACAACCAGCCTGGTGTGTTGATCCAAGTCTATGAAGGTGAGAGGACCCGAACCCGGGACAACAACTTGCTGGGTAAGTTTGAACTCTCTGGCATTCCTCCTGCTCCCAGAGGTGTCCCACAAATTACAGTGTGCTTTGACATTGATGCCAATGGTATCCTGAATGTTTCCGCTGAGGATAAAACTACTGGCCAAAAGAACAAGATCACCATCACAAATGATAAGGGTAGATTGTCAAAGGAAGAGATCGAGAAGATGGTTCAAGAGGCTGAGAAGTACAAATCTGAGGATGAAGAGCACAAAAAGAAGGTAGAAGCTAAGAATGCATTGGAGAACTATGCATACAACATGAGGAACACCGTGAGGGATGAGAAAATCGGAGGAAAGCTTGACCCAGCTGACAAGAAAAAGATTGATGATGCCATTGAGCAAGCCATCAACTGGCTGGACGGCAACCAGCTTGCAGAGGCAGATGAGTTTGAAGATAAGATGAAGGAGTTGGAGAGCATATGCAACCCCATCATCGCCAAGATGTACCAGGGTGGTGCTGGACCTGACATGGATGGTGCTATGGATGATGATGCGCCTCCTTCTGGCGCAAGTGGTGCTGGCCCGAAGATTGAGGAAGTCGACTAAGTTCCTGTTTTTGGCGTCTGATTTGTTTTGAAGTCTTGTGTTGCATCCAAGACTTTTTTGTTTTTTTCCGGCTCATTTTAAATACAGACATTTTGTTGCGTAAGCCACTTGTAGGCATAGCGTTTATGATTTGTTTTGTTTTTCATTGGACAACGGGGCTCTGGACTAATTATAATATACTCTACTTTAAAGTTGCTCTCGTAAGTTGTTTGCTCGAATGCTTATTTTATTTTCAACAGTTATGCGTTATGATGGTAATGTTCATTTGTTGATATTTGTTTGATGACCAGTAATAGTTTACATGAATGAATTTGAGACTGTCTTTGAACCATATATGTACAGCGTTGGCGTGTCTCTCGCTTGCCTATTTGCCCCTTGGGAAATGAAAGCGACGTGGCGGAAGGGGCGGTGATGGCCGATAGGAAAAAGAGGAAGAATGGGCAGAATCGCAAAGTACATGAGGTGGCCTTTGCCCTTCCCCGAATATTCTGGCCCCGGTAAATCCTCACCATCAACATCCTCAACAAAAATAAACATCATTTAAATTAATAATTATTCTTGTTATTATATTTAATGTTTTAAAAATTTAATAAATAATAATAATTAAATTTTTTGAAAAAATGTGCTCTAAAATTCAAATGTTTTTTTAAAAAATATATGGTTTATTTGAACAACTAAGAAATTGAAGCCAACTTTATATATGTCTTTTTGTCTATATCTTTATAGACGTTAACACAACGGTTCTTTGAAAACAATACACAATCTACCGCTAGTTTGGTTTTTTAGGGGAAAAAAACAGAAAAAAATATTTTAAATTCTGATTCTATTTTTTTATAAGATTATATGATTCTATTTTTTTTATTATAAGAGAGGGCATAAACCCAAAAGTAAAAAATAATAGACTAAGAGAAATTTAATCTCATCCACTCTGAAGCCACTAAGTGTCATAATTGTGAAGGACACGTGTCAAATATAATAGATTTAGAAAGACCTTCATTTGCTAGCACATCTGTAAATTTGTTGGTCTGTCTTGAAATGAATTGCAGTTGTAAATTTTATTGTCTATTCCTTAACTCCTCAATCTTCATAAATAATAAATTGCTTCTGTGCCTGCTATTAATTTCCGCTAACTAACGCATCAATGATAAACTTTGTATCAGATTCAAGAATGACATTCCTGAATCCTTTATCCTAAGTAGTTTGGAGTTCTCTAAAAATGGCCCATTCCTCATATTCAGCTGTACTACAAACTCTAATAAAAAGAGAAAACTCATATAACCACTCACTATTATAGTCTCTAATTACTCCTCCACCCCCAACTTTATTGCTAGATAAAGTTATGGCACTATCAATATTAATCTTAACCCAGTCTATAGGTGACGGTTGCCATATTAAATTGTCTGTCAATGACAAGTAACTCAAATATTCTATTTTAATTTTTTTTACCCACCTAATTTATCGGAGTTTTGCCCCGACTACATCTGGATCCAACCCGCGTCGCGCACCTGGTTATGATGGGTGAATCTCCCAATAGGAATTTTCTATATACGCTAAAGTTCGAACTCAAAATTTTATTTAATCGATACCTAACCGCTTACTACTCAGACTAATACCGTTAGTTCTATTTTAATTTTTAAGAAATAAAAACTACTCTATAATTCAAAGATAATAGAGAGGGTGGGAGTCCATGAAGAGGCCCGTCATATTATTATATTAATATCATACAACACCAAAAGCTCTGTCATTCTACAGTTCCCAAAGATGTCAACCACTCGTGTCTTCCTTTTTATTCCAACTTTCTCCTCCAAATGAATCATTCTTTATGTTTTTTTTTCATCTCATTCTCATAACACCGTTACTTCTTAATTTTCCTTCTATTGAATTAATCATTCTTAATATTTTCGTCTCATTCTCATATCTCACCGTTACTTGCTAATTTTCTCTCCACTACATTTAAATTGTCCCAGCGGCAATTTTTTAATAACAATATCCTAAAGATATCACTCTTCTCCCCGGATGATATTGGAACAAGGGGCCAAAAAGATAGAGTAAATATTACCAGGAATAAAAATTGTAGAGCAAGTTTCAATCATTTCAAACTAAGCTGATGTTGACTTTTTATATTAGAAGTCCACCCTACTTCCTAATCTTAACTTCTTGGATGATCAGAAGTCAGAGGTAAGTGGTAACATGCCCCAACATTCTTTCCTACTTGGAATCTCATAAAATGCCCCAAACATTCATCTCATGAATACAGACAAAGTGTTCATAAATATCACAGAACAAAAGTTAGTAAAATAATGCTGAAAACAAAGGGCCATTCCAGCGACTGATCTCAATATCAAGTCAACTTGAGATCATTCCCACCTAGATGAGGACGAAGACACACGCGCACTTCATGCTCTTGAGGTTCTGCGCTCAGTTTTGGCACCGTAATCTCCAGCACGGACCCTGGCCCGTCATAGTATGCTTCTATGTTTGCATCTTCCGGAATTCTGGTCGAAAGCGCGATTTCTCTCACAAACTCCCCCGGAGGACAGTGCTCGCGGGATGGATCCGAAAGCTTGAATGTTCTGTCCTGTCTCTTGATGAATGGCTTTCCCGACGTGCTCACACACGAAACCTTTATGATCCCTCGAGTGAGAGTGTTCCTCCATGAGACTTTCACGCTCCCAAGATCCACAAAGGGCAAGCTGATAATGATCAAGTAGCTTCCTTCATCCTCGTAGATCGTTTTCGCGGCTGTTACAGGTCCATAAACATTCTTCATCACCCCACTAAAGTCACTCAACCAGTGCGGCTCACTAGGATGCATTTCCACGTCTGGAATCCGATCAGCTGCTGGAGGATTCACAGCCAAGTAACATTCCTCTTCGTTTGCATGAGGGAAAAAGTCCTTCCGCCTCTTGTTGCCAACAGTAGACAGGTCCATTGCATCGCCATTGCTGTGGTTAGATGGATGAGTTGATAAATTCAGCCCAGATCCATTCAGCAGTTTCTTTGAGTGTGCATTTGAAGCATTCTTGATTGGTGGGTGTGGTCTCTCGAGCTCAAAATCTGTGTTGGGAAGATTTCTCCAGGAACTGAAATCACTTGCTTCAAGAGGGATGGTGAAATTCAAGTCCCTTCCTGTGAGTTCCATCCACCTTTTCCGATCATCATCATCAAGACCCGTGAGATTGGGGGATGGAACAACTTCAATGCCATGCAGACACTGGGGGTTTGAGAGTCCCCTGTAATGTTTCCGTTGCATCCGGTGGGATCGAACAAAACCCTTGTCGACGCTAAATGGAAATGGACGCTCACCTTGGCGAGAATGACCATTCATGTAACTCCTCAGCTGCATCTTACCCAGTGCATTCTCAGGCCTCTCCTTGAAAACCCACATGTACATGTTTTCCATGTCGTGTTGAACCATGAAAACATCAAGCTTGAGATCTGATTTGTCAAACCCTGAAACACCATTGCTGTCCCTGATAATCTTGGCCTTAGACTTGTCATTTAACGCAGGCTTGAAGTAGAAACTGAAGAAGAACCAAGCACCCCATATGCTATCGACTCGCTTGGCAAATTTCCTTCCACTTTTGGGAATGGTGAGGAAACTCTCAGTCTCATAACCTTGAGTGCCAAGACCAACATCCAAAATATCACAAGAATCAGAATTCCATGGCTGTGGGGGAGGACTGCGTTCTGCTGAAAGGGGCAAATTGATATCCGGTGGACCTGAAAGTATGATCTGGCGATTCATCTCCAACTCGAGTTCCTCATGGGAAGAAGCACTTGAATCCATGGATAAGAGCGTGGAAGGGTGATGATTCTCCATAGACAAAGATGCGCGATGACGGGAATCGCCCATACTACCTCATCTCGCTGATGAGTTGTATTGCTGGTCGGTTCAATGTTGACATCGCAAAAACAATTCAAGTAAACAGCCTTAGGAAAATCTTGATGCTAATCCCCACTATATCTCCCCTCCATCCAAACCCTAGATTTATCAATCACATAACAAATCCCTCACACACGCAGATAAAATGATAAGAGGAAGAGAAAAGAAATTAAAGAATCCAGCAAGACAAACTCAAAAAGTTTTAATATGTGACATAAATTAGAGAACATCTATATACTCTCAAATATATATTTTGTTAATTAGTGTTCTATAAGGTAGACTGGGAGATAAGAAATAGACATAAAAACGGCGAAATAAGTCTCATCAATCTCTACCCAGGAGCGGGAGGACATAGTTCCCAAAACGCTACAGGAAAACTACATCCAAACCAGGCAGAAGAATTTCTATGAATCCTCCAAAATCAGGTGGGAAACAGAGAATCAAGACCATCAGGTCCATAAAGAAGAAATCCGAATTCTATTTCTTTTCGGCCGAAATATTCTTTGAAAACCGAAAAAGAAAAAGAACAAAAAACTACAGAGACCCGATAAGAAAATCAAAGGGGATCTTCAAGGATTACCTTTTAGGATAAGCATCGGAGAAGCAAGAAGAAGAAGAACATCCACAGCCGACGATGATGAACTTATCCATCAAGTCATCGACAACCATATTTCCCACTCCAGGCTTTTCACTATATTTTTATTATCAAACAAAAAAAAACAAAGAACGAATTTTTCCTTATCGTTTCTTCTTCCTCGATGCGTAAAAAGAAACAGAGAAGAGTATGGAGGTGAGAGTAGAGGAAGAAAGCAGCGGGTGGGTCGTGTCTCAATATAACAACAGGTTTCCTGGGATAAAGCCTTCACTAGATAGAACACCCCTCGTGCCCTCGTTTGTTAACGGTGACGGTGCACTACTCTTGGGTTTCCCATTTCTAAATTAGAAAATCAGAGCTTATTATACCTTTAATTTTCAGATTTATTAGTGTTGTTTATAGTCTCGCCATGAAAGAGACCCCAAGTACATGAAATTATTAAGTGGACTATAAAGTAAGCATTGATATCGATATCCAGGTTGTGGCTGTTTCTGTATAATACCGCTTTATTGATATAAGAGAATAAGGGGATGTTTGCATAAAATTTTAAAAAATAACTTATAAAAAAAATAGTTTATAAACAGCTTATAGAAAAAGGTTTGTAGAGAAAGAGTTTATGAAAAAAAAAATGGTTTTGAATAAATAAGTGTTTGGATAGTTATTTTTACAGTTACTTTTTATATTGGTAAATTACCAAAAAGATATGATTTGATTTAAAGTAATAGAGATGAGAGAAGTTAAATAAGAGAGGAGAGAGGGTAGAAAATAAAGATAAAAGAAAAGAGATGAGAGAGATAGAGATGAGAAAGGAGAGATAGTGTAAAAAAAAATAGGGGTAAAATAATAATTGGATAGTCTATAAGTTCTTTTATTATTGAAAAAGTTATTTTTAATAGCTTATTCAAAATTATTGTTTTGCCCAAAAGTATTTATGGATAAATATAGTTGTTTATTTTAAAAAAAATTCAAACTAAAATTTTACCCAAAAAAAATTTCTAAAACCATAGTTTAAAATATATCCAAACACACCCTAAATACGCATCCTCTTGCGTTTTCACACACACACACACGTATATATATATATACTCCTACCAGTGGCTATCATGAGTCACCTATTACCAATTTACTGAAATTAATGATAAATGGTTACAGTATTTATACTATTTATCTACACTAAAAAAAGTAAATAATTAATTAATAGTAATATATATATATTATTTGATCTCTTTAAAATAATATTAGATTATACATTCAAATAATCTTATTTATAGGATAGAAAGGGAATGTTTATCTTAGTTCTATTTATAAGTTGTACGGTTAAATTATATATATATATATATGTATAATTTTTCTATTCATTTATTATTATATTAATTTTATTATGAGTTAAATTATTTATTAAATAATGATAAAGTTAATAAATTGTTAAATTTTAAAATATGATTAATGAGATTTAAAGTTTTTATTAATCTATATAGAATTAGATAAAAATAATTTATAAATAAGATTATAAAAAAATTATTTTATAATTTAAGTAAATTAGCCTTTTAAAAAAAAGTATAGAAGAAGTATTATTAATGTTATTGTGAGAAAGGAGGAAGTGTAGGGGGGATGGGTGGGTGGGGTGTTGATTGGTGGGATGTGGCTATCAGGTGGATGATAAGGATGATGCATTTTAGTATTTAGATATTTTGTTATTGTTTCGTTTCCGGTTTTCAAGTTTGAGAAAGGGCGGCTAGGGTTCAATTCAATTATAAAATTTGGTATAATTGCTGCTTTCTTTTACTTTTCTGCCCCCCTCACGCAACTAGCTTATAATCTTATAATATACTTCTTTAATTTAATTTACTATTATAAGTAACAACTCACGATGCTTGTGCCACCACCCACGTATCATTGATAATTGCATAAGCACCATTCCAACTTTTAATAATTTCCCCCTTTCCAGCTCACCACTAATTGACCCCCTCTCACGTGCCATTTTTTTAAGATTAACTACATCCCCACCACTTAAATTTTCTTTTAGAGAAATGGTGGTTTTATGGGCGATGGAAGGAAAATTCAAGAATAACATGATTTCAATGATTTTTTTTTTTAAATATGAATTTCAATAAAAGCATGGTTGAAGATGAAGATGAAGATGAATTTATAACCTATATTTTTTTAATGAGATTTCAATTTATAAATTTCAAATAAAAAAGTTTAAATCTAAATCGTATTTAAATTGTTTGGATTTTAACTTATGAATGTGATGTGATAAAGAAATTTTTTTTGGAGTAGGGGGGGCTTAAGATAAAAATGTTGAACAAAACTTTCTAACCTTTTTTAAATGCAACTTTAATTAGAAAAAAAAATAAAATCTTTAAATAAATTTTTATTAAATTTAAATAGTTTGGGTTTCATTTTATTTTTATGGGTGTGCGGAATTATAGAGAAAATTGTTAAACAAATTTATTATTTAAAAATATATAAGAATTTATATTCTTGGGCGAACACAATCCGGTCAACACTTATTTAACTATCTGTAATATATTTTTTATTTTATATATAAGTAAAGATATATCATATATAACTAGAAGAGGAGAGAGTTGTACTTGTTAAAGATATATTTTATCTAAATTTTTAAAAAAAAATTAAGTGTTTTTATGTAATAAATTTTGGAGCTATGGATTTTTTTAACTATTTCTATAATATTATAATCACAATTGTTTTTTAAAAAAAAAAGTAAAGAAAGTGAAAAGTGGTGGGGGGAGTGGTTTGGATATTGTAATGAATTAAGGGGGATGATGAGGTAAGCGGTGGAATAGAATGGCTTTCCCTTTCTGCCGAATGCCGCAGATGCACTCTCGTCTTCCGTATCATTAACCCACGACACAGACACAGTACCGTACACGCGCCTACCTTCCCTTCTTCATTCGTATTCCGTACGAGGTATCCCCTTCTTGGGCCTCCTCCGGCCCATTCCCCCTCTCAAATCTCTTATCAGCTATCACACCACAAATGTATCCAAGCTATCACACCACAAACAAACCATGCCCCGTTACTTATTTCTATTTTTTAATACAGTTGTTATGTCTTATTATTACTTCCTCCTGCTTTTAAATAAAAGTTAGTTAATTTAAAAAAAAAAATCAACTAATTATAACTAAATTAAACCCTATAAAATAAATTTATATTCTATACTTCTCATTAAATTTTAATTAATCAATTAACTCTTATATTAATTATAATTAATTAATTTATTTAATTTATTAAAAAGTTCAAACTGTCTCTTATAATAATAAATGAAGTTAGTATTATTTTAGATGGTGGCTTGAAGGCTGTAGCTTTAGGCCTCATATGAAATGGGATCAGTTGAAGCTTTGGAAGTCAAGACAATGGACAAATCATATATCAGCTAACAGGTAGAAATGTTTTTGTAAGAAAAAACAATCATTTGGTGTTCTAATTTGGAAAGAATTTGTGTATACTTTTATACTCATAGGGAGAAGGTAAAACACGTCTCTAGAGCCATCTGATTCCGTTTCATTGTCTAGCTGGGAACTCAACAGTCAACACGTGTCAGACGGAACACATGCTTACCAAATCTCGTTCTCCCATTGAGTTTTGTGATCTTGTCTCCACCATTTCCTCAAATTATATATTGTCGGTGTGATACTCTCACCGGCGCAAAAAATACTTTTAACATCTAAGCATAGTTTCTTTTGAAAAAAACTATGTAGTGGAATCTTTGTAGTTTTTGAGGGTTTGTTATTCTCGCGAAGAGCTTTTGTAAGCATAGACTACCTTTTAGTTTTGAGCAAATAATATAAATACTACTATAGATCAATATATAAATTAATCTTAAAATTTTTCAGTCGGATATCTAAAAGTTATTTAAGAAATAATGTTATATCAAAAATTTTTAAATCGTAGTAATATCATTCCAATTGTTAACTAAAATTAAATGTAATAATTAATTTATTAATATATTGATAGGACATAGCACATGGTAGTTACATTACTTTTTACTCAAGAGCGTTAGATATCTAAAAAATTTTCTAGTTTAATATTACACCAACTATTATCTAAGTAATTACTAGTTTAACTAAATATATTGAGATAATCAGTTTACATATCTGCCTCATATTTTCGAACTCAATTTTATAAATAAAAAAATTATAAAAATATATTCCTTCAAACTATGTTATTGATAGAGTACAACTCTTAATAGACTATAATTCATTTTAGCATATTTTATAAGCATAAAGAATAATAAAAAAAATATAAAAGATAACATATACGAGTAGGACTTACAGGAATTCTTGAAATACGTGAATTGTGTGGTTGATTTTGGCAAATAACTACAGTCATATGTTAACTTATAAGTATAAGAAGATAATATATCTAACTATTTTATATTATTTTTTTAAACGTTACTAAAGTATGGTCTGTTGAGAGTGATACTCTAATAACAATAAAGCTTGGCTTTGGAGGGATGTATTTTTTAATTATTTTCTATTTTATAAATGTGACTTAGAAAAAAAAATGGATTACATGTGTGCAGATCAGTTTAGTATATTTAGTCAATCTAATGGCCAAATTGAAAATGAATAATGGTCACAGTAGTATTGAACTTAAAAAAAATATTCAGATACCCAACACTTATAAATAAAAATTTTTAGAACAAATTTAAATTTTAACCCATATACTAATTGTGTATAATAGTGGATTGTTACCCAAGGGAAGGGGTTAACATTATATAGAAAATCGTTTTTTTTAAGTCTAATCAAAACGTCGCCAATATTTTATAACTAGCAACATAATTGCTTCTTGCACATTAGTTATGCCTCGCACGCCTAATTATAACGTGGATTATAACTATAACAAAAGAATATATTTTTCTAGTGACGAAAGAATATATTTCTAACAGGGAAGAAATATAATATTGGGTTAATGTACAACTAGCCTTATGATATTATGTGTCAGTTTATTCTAATATTTTGATATTATTTTTTTAGTATTTTTAATATCTTAATATTTCTCTAATCTTAAATATAAAATATAATTGATAGTATAATTTATATTATAAATTATATATTATATTTTAAATTTTATATTAAGGATAAAAAAAGTATTGTTTATAGTGCTACTTTAATTTACCCTAATATTTTGTATTTATGTCTGCAAAATAGAAAAGCACATGGTCTAATTGGAAAACTGGGTAAACGGGTGGTTGAAGGGATAATTAACAAGGGGACAAATTGTGAGAAAGTTTTATCTACAATAAACAATATTGATTTTAAAATATTAAAAGAAAGTAAAAGGATTCCATTTTACTGGGAAGCGCGTAGAGAGAGAGAGAGAGAGGGGAATTTATAAAAATAAAAATATGAGCTGAGCTGGTGCCGCGGACATTACGCGCACATGAAAGAATATTAATATAATACTCTACTTATTCTGTTTGAAATTATGATATATTTTTAACTAATTTATATCCAATAAAATTAGCTAATGATACCTTTAAAATCAATTACATTCCAAATTAAGGACTTTTTTAAAAGAATCTTATTAATTACAATTTCAAAGTTAATTTTTTTTATTTTCTAATATTATCTTCCTTGTGTCATTAATATATAATTTAATAAAGAATATGAGTTAATATCACTTACATATTTTTATATTTATAATTTTTTTAAATTATTTATATTGATAAACAAACGAGGAGAAATTAAAAAATATGATTAAAATAAATTTTAAAAAAATAACATGTTAATTAATTTAATTAACTCTATTAATATAATTAAATTAATTAAACAAATCTTGATTTTTTTACCTAAAACAAGTCTTAAGGATAGGATGAGAAGTAAAAATATCTTTTATTAACTTTATTTCTAAATATAAGATATATTTAATTAATTTAGATAAATTAAATAAATTAAATAAATTAATTAATTGTAATAATTATGTATTAATTTTATAAAATATTTTTTTAATTATGTGTATTTAAATTCGTATTGATAGATATTTTTTAATATACGTAATTATATATAGATATATTAAGAGTAAAATTATTATTTTGAGAGACGTAATAAATTATAATCTTATATTTAAAAATAAATATAACTATAGCTGAGTACAATTTTAAAGGGAGTGGGTGGTAAAACTGATGCGTTGACCCACGCGTGAAATGAAATTTTGAGGAGCAAAAATATCGAGATATATAGCGTTGCTCTTCGACTACCCATGACCGCCTCCTGGTCTTCTCCTCATAGTCAACCTCTTTACGTCTTATCGTCTTCTATGTTCCATTCCCTGCACATCCTCGCGCCATCTGAATTCCACACCCAAACTAATCCCCCTCTTTTGTAAATCAATACAAATAAAATGAACATGAAAATTATACTTTTTAAATCCTGCCTTTTCATTCACGGACCAACCCACTTACTTAGTGATTACGATTGTTTTTCCTGGCTGTCGTAATGGATTGCCTCATCATTTGGGAAATCATGGCGCTTCCTTATTCAACTCGCTCCTTCTCCTCTAAGGTGGCATATCAAATAACACCATAGACAAGGAAAACACTCAAAAACAGTCATCTTACGATTATTATAGTATAATTCCTGAAATTAAGTTTCTTTAATCTAGCTTTTCCTTTGTTTTACTAAGTATATGTATTGGAAGCATTGCATGTGCCCATTGTAATGCTGACTCTGCCTGCACTGTTTGCTTCTCCATTCATCAACATGGGCTTGGGCTTTGGGTCAAACTTAAGGGTCACGAGTAACAAAGTGAACCTTCATGCACAAAAAATTGTTTTCTCTGGGCCAAAGTTGCTGAAACAGATCCAGTCTGTGGCTAGGGCTAACCAAAATTTACAGCCCGACAATGCCTGTGTCACTTTCGTCATTTCAAAATGAAACCGGGGGGTATAAAAAAAAAAATGAAACCGGAGGTACCAATGGGGGTTGATCCGAGTGGTAAACGGCTTAGTATCGCTTAAGCGAGGTCTCAAGTTCGAGCTTTGGCGTATGCAGAAAATCTCCGTTGGGAGACTCACCTACCATAGCCAGGTGAGCGACGCAGGTCGGATCCGGATGTAGTCAGGACAAAGCTCTGGTGACTTAGGTGGGCAACAAAAAAATTGGAACCGGAGGTAAATGTCAACACAAGAAAAAAGATTAGCAAAAGCATGGGAATGACGGTTTCTGTGATAGGAAAATATTTGGGTTTTCCAATCATAAGAGGAAAAAAAACCTAGAGAAACCTTTCAGTATATTATTGATAAAGTAAAAAATAAGCTTACAGCTTGAATCAGTTATAAGTTCTATACCTATATATCCTATGCAAGTTACTAAAATTTCTGTATCGATTTGTCATGAAGTGGAAATATTGCAAATGAATTTTATATGCGGACATAGGGCCTGTTTGGATATGATTTTAAAAAAGGGCTTATGAAAAAAAAGGGCTTATGGACAACTTATGGAAAAGGACTTTTGGAGAAGAGTTTATGGAAAAAAAGTGATTTTGAATAAATAGGTGTTTTGATAGTTATTTTTAGAATGACTTTTTATAGTGGTAAATTACCAAAAAGGGTATGATTTGATTTAAAGTAAGAGAGATGAGGGAGTTAGAGAAAAGAGAAGAGAGAGGAGAGAAGGAAGAGAGGAGAAAGGAGATAGGGTGTAAGAAAAAGTAGGAGAGAGGAGAGAGGGTGTAAGAAAAAGTAGGGGTAAGATAGTAATTGGATAGTCCATAAGTGCTTTTACTGTTGAAAAAGCTATTTTAAATAGCTTATTCAAAACCATGGTTTTAAACCATGGTTTTGTCCAAAAGTACTTATGGACAAATAAGCCTGTTTATTTTGAAATTTTCCCAAACCGAGGTTTGGGCCAAAAGCCCTTTTAAAATCACGGTTTGCAGGCCAACCAAACAGGCCCATAGTCAAAGTTCACATAGATTCTACCCTATTTGATAGGATCAAATTATTAGGCCTACATTGTATGGTGGACTAGGGTTCAAAATATTATCATCTTTTAATAGAGCTTATGGCTCCAAATTAGCTTGGAAACTAGTCAATGGAGATAAAGGCCTATGGGTAGATGTGTTGTTACATAGATACATGTTAAGGAATGAGGACAATTTATTGGAGGTAAGGAAAGGGGATTTTGAACTTTGGAGATTTATCTCACAACAGCAAGATGTGGTTGAATTGGGGACAATATGGCATATTAAAGACGGTCAATTAGTCAAATTTTTACTAATAAATAGTTATTTCCTGATAAGAGCTTAAAGGATTTATGCCTACGGCCATTCACAACAGAGAAAGAAAACAGTAAAGTGGGAGATTGTATCACTTTGGGGACTTGGGATTTCCAAAAACTTGCCACTATAATCCCAAGCAATGTATTTCAGAAATTGATTAGCATGGTACCCCTTATGTCGAAGGCGGGTAATGATTTAATGGTATGGAATGCTACTAATGAGAAAACTTTTACTATTAAAAGTGTTTTTTATAACTGAAAATAATTCTACACAAAGATATAACTCTGTTTATAAAAGAATTTGGAGGTAGAAAGGGGCTGAGCATATTCGAGTATTCGTGTGGATAGTTTTTAATAATCGCTTAGCCACTAATCCTTGAAGAAGTAGTTGGTCCTTTAATGATGCAATATGCCAGTACTGTAATGAGGATGTGGAGGACATATTATATATACTCAGGGATTGCTCTTATGCTAAACAACTTTGGCTTAGATTAATTTATCACAAGTATTGTTAATCCTTTTTTAGAGCTCAATTATGTGATTGATTTGTTATGAATCTCAAAAAGGAGTTGGTGAATACTAATATTAGTAACTGGACACTAATTTGGTGGTGTCAATTTAGAGATTATGGAAGTGGAGGAATCAAACTGTATTTAATAATGACTTTTTGAAGTTGATAGATCCTTACTCCATTATAATGCAAATATGGAAGACTTATATGTAGGTTCAGGATAAGTATATAACTAATGATTCGGCTGTATTAATTTTATCCCATTGGAAACCCCGACCATCAGATTGGATTAAAATTAATGTTGATGGAGCCCTTACTACAAAATGTAGTAGGGCAGGTTATGGTGGAGTTACTAGAGATTATATGAGAAGTTGGGTGGTTGAATTTACAAGTGTGTTAGGGTCCTGTACTGTAATTGAGGTTGAACAGTGGATAATTTATAAAAGTTAAAAGTTAGCCTGGGACCTAAGATTTAAGAAAGTTATATTTGAAGTAGATGCTAAGAATGCTATCGATATGTTAATGAATTCGAGAGTTGATAAATGCAGTTTATTAGTATCACAAATACAAAATCTCATGAAGCTAGCATGGGAACTAAAAATTCAATATGTATCTAAAGATCAGAATCAACTTACAGATACTATGGCGAAAGATGGGCTGACAAATACCGTTGTTATATTTATACCCTTCTCATTTGAGAGCACTGTTTGTCAAGGAGAATTTAGAATTTAATCCCCTAGTAGCTTAGTATTTAGTACAGGCATATAAGCCCTCTCCTATAAAAAGAAAATAGAATCAGGGGGACTAATAGGGTTGAGTTTAACAAAATGGGTTAATTACTTATAACATGATGAATCGATATTTAAATTTATTTAGGAAGAAGTGCCCAAATTTAATGTTGAATAATTTTTTAAATATAATTATCTCTAATAGGAGATTATTTTTGCTTCGAAAAAAAAGGAACAAGGAAGGTATAAAGGATTCATCAATCTTTAATCTATTATCTATTAACTTCCAGTGAGTTGTTAGGTTAGTGTGTTGGTATGGTTTTACTTCTACCACTTTTGTGGGGTGAGACATTAAATATTCATTTAATATGCCCAACGGCCTCCTCACCATCCTATGAATTTTCCCTTTATAAAGCACCTCGTCCTCCCACCCTTGTTCATCGCTATCACTGAGATAGAGCCACGTACTGTGTGATTGTGAGAGAGAAGCTGCAGAGAGATGGCTAGGTGGTGTATCCTGTTGGTTCTTGCTCTGGCTGTGGCAGCCAGTGCCAGAACAGTGCCCAGCGACGCTGGCCTCAAGGACCAGAAGAACTTCCTCACCTACGGCGGCATTGGTGGCTATTCAGGACTCGGTAGCAACGGGCTGCCTTTCGGAGGAGCCGGAGCCGGAGTTGGTGGTGGACTCGGCGGTGGCTCAGGTCTGGGAGGATTCGGCGGACTCGGGGGAGCAGGAGCTGGTGGTGGACTCGGCGGTGGCTCAGGTCTGGGAGGATTCGGCGGACTCGGGGGAGCAGGAGCTGGTGGCGGTGTCGGCGGTGGGGTTGGAGGGGGATCTGGCGGCGGCACCGGTGTCCTTCCTTACCCTTGAGAGAGTCGACAATATGGTTTCCCGTTGCTCTTAGTCTGATATCCCAGCCTCTGACGAATATATAGTTTTCGGTTCAGAAAATAACTGTTGTGTCACGTTGTTCATGTCGTTACGTGGAAGGATATCGTTAGGGTTTGTCGAGTGAGAATAGCTATATTTCATTACTTTGTAGCGTCCACTTTCGTCTTTGGGTCATTACTTTTAAGGTTTCATATATTATGTTCCTTCTGTTGAGTACAAAAGTGACCTTTGCAAGTTATATTAATTAATAGTTTCATATATCTCCGTCTCTTGTGTTTCATATATATATATATATTCGATCATCATCATCACGCAACATCGACCAGTGAGTATACTTCAATTCTACGTGCTTATTATTAATAATAATATATTCATAAGGATAAACGTAAAGCTTGTTTCCCGGAAGTAAACGTCGAGACACTTCCTTCATGCTGCTGACAACGTCGGCAACGTATATAAACACGTGTTAATAATTAACAAGTAGAAAGTCTACATACGCCTGCTCTAATTAATATTGATATTAATGCTAATATTTATTGTTTTTAAAAAAAGTCTGCACAGGCCAGTAACAGCAGCAGAGAAATCATAAAGATACGTACTGGTCCATGCATTTATTGCTAGCTATATATATATTTATTTATTGTGTGTGTGTGTATATATATATAGATGTAGGCATGAAGGTAGGCGAGGTTTGAAATTTAATTAGGCATGAAGGTAGGCGAGGTTTGAAATTTAATTTGGCATGAAGAATAATAAATTATGATGCTGAATACTCCTATATAATAGGGTGTGGTCCTTGGATCATGAAGCAAATCCCGGCGATGTTTGACGCTGCCGGTTGTGATTGGATTTGATGGAGTTCCCGTGAGATTAATTACAGTATTCATCGTCTTGGCATTTATATGTATGTTTGATCCATCAACATCAACCCCATCATCCTCAAGCGATTTTAATTTGTTGATCCGTGTTAAATTCCACTTCAAGGTGGGGTAGTTGATGTCTCTTGACGAGTAGTTCAATTCAATAATACATATATTGACAGGCTTAGATGGTTTAAACATTATTGGCGGGCATTTAATACTCCACCCATCAGCTGGTTAAAGATATTTCTTGTCCAAAAATACCCTTATTATATATGTTGAATATATTAGAAGGCACGGCTTTAAATTCGACACTGATATCTCGTCTCTATATTCAGTAGGTGGTCCTAAAGCGCGCGCGCGCGCCCACACATATTTTCTTTCCTGGGAAGTTGATTAGAGAGCTTTCTCTTTCGCCAGGTCTAAAGCTGAGAGGAGAGCATTCATACCTCAGACCCGGGGGGAATAGAGTAACCTAGGCAATATGAGATGGCTTTTTAACAAACATTTTGGTGAAAGTTCAAAATGACAACCATATATATATATATAGATAGATAGAGAGAGAGATAGAGAGAGAGAGAGAGTAGAAGACCTGCTTAGCTATATCTATAAATATGGCGACAGGGCTTTTATAAATCTTAAGCTAACGTACAAGCTCTGGCAAGGCATAGCTGGCTATATGGCTACAGCACTAGTCAATAACACAGCCTCATTGAATGTCATAAATAACACTCACCCCCCTTCTTCTACGCGTCACTCTTCTCTTATATGACAGTGGCGATAAGGGTCTCTGGGTTTCTTCTCACCACTCTTCTCGTGTACTATCTATATCTACATGTCAATGACTCAAACATGCGTGTGTGGTGTATTGTTATTACTTATTAGAGAGCTGGTTTTGTCGTAGATACTAAGAGCTTGAGCTGGATAACATTTGAACGAACACCTCGTCGCGAACTGCAATGCCTCATATATGGAGCACATGCTCAAAGCAAGATAAAAGGCAGCGAAACTGAATCCTGCCTTTTGGGTTCAACAAATTAAAACAACATGTGGTGTGGCTTTCGCTAGCGCTGTGCCAAGCACTTCACTTTGATCAACCTTATATAAACCCTTCCCACCAAAAACAACGCTCTAACTTTTTCTCCATGCTCTCCCTTCGCGTTCTTTCTTAGCACGATTGCATATATACCTCAAAAGCAATAAGATATGCTCTATTGCTTCTTCTCTCTATTTCTCCTACTTTTCCTCCATACTCTTTCTTTATTATTTTTGAGCGATTATTCTTTTTTATGGCTTGAAACCATAAAGATTTGATTTTTACCTACTTCTTATTAGGTCCTATGTAAATTATTTTAATCTTTTGATTTTTCTCCTCACATTTTATTGAAATACAAGTATAACTTTTAATAATAATAATATAAAAAGTGTATCGTTAAATTGAAAACCAAAATAATTATTTAAAATATGTATTCCGCACATAAAATTATTATTTAAAATTCACACTTTTTATGTTTTAATCAAAATATTCAGAGAGAATATTTAAGAGCTGTATATAATTTTTTTCCCATACAATATTTGGGTTAAATATAAAACTTTCATTTCTGGGTATACTAGGGTAACGGTGTAAAGCCCAGAAATGGGCCCTATGTGAAATGCTCCATGGGATTGCAATTCACTGCAATTCATTTATTTGCGATGGGCTTCATGGACCAAATAAATTGGGCTGGGCTTGAAAATTTGATTTACGCAGTTACCCGCTCGTTAACTTGCACTCAAAGCCAACTTGGGAAAGTTCTCTGTTTCATTTCTCGCTCCCTATATTCCCTATTTCCCTTCGTTGCTCTCACTTGTTCTTCAGGGCTGCGATTTACGAATTATGGGTCAGGGAACTCCGGGTGGTCTCAACCGTGGCGGCCTTCCGGGAGACCGGAAACAGGATGGTAGCGGCAAGAAGGAGAAGAAGTTTGAGCCGGCGGCTCCGCCGGCACGAGTCGGTCGTAAGCAGCGAAAGCAGAAGGGTCCCGAGGCGGCTGCTCGTTTGCCTACAGTGACGCCCCTCACTAAGTGCAAGCTCCGGCTGTTAAAGCTTGAACGAATCAAGGATTACTTGTTGATGGAGGAAGAATTTGTGGCTAATCAGGAGCGTCTCAAGCCTCAGGAGGAGAAGGCCGAGGAGGACAGATCCAAAGTCGATGACCTTAGGGGTTCGCCTATGAGCGTTGGTAGCTTGGAGGAGCTTATAGACGAGAACCATGCCATTGTTTCATCTTCGGTCGGGCCGGAGTACTATGTGGGGATCTTGTCCTTTGTGGATAAGGATCAATTAGAGCCTGGATGTGCAATTTTGATGCACAATAAGGTATGGGTGTGCTCTTTTCGGTGCTTAATCGTGAAATTTAGCTGTCGATTATAGGGTTCCTTGCCGTCTAGGTTTAGGATCGAGGATTCCGGTGGCGATCGATTGCGACTTGTTTAACTGCCCTGCTATTATATTGTTTGCTTCAGATAGTGCAAGTTTTTTTTTTCGGGGGAGGCATTACGGAACCGGGGGATGAAAAGTTTCGTGAAATCTGCTTGGAAGAAAATCCTTTTTCTTTCATATGTCATTCCTTTCTTTCCTCTCTTCTCTCAAATTCTAAACATACCTTCAAAGCCGTTTACTTGTTGTCATAATCATCGGTCTCAGACTGCTTTGTTGAAGATTATTAGATGCACTGGGCACAGTATAAGATGAAATTGCCCAAATTATTTTCTTCAGTGGTCTATTCTTGATGTAATTCATATTTTCAGATGTATTCATGCAGAATGCGTAGTAACTTTCTTACTATTTATGGTTTATTGCCAGGTGCTTTCCGTTGTTGGGCTTCTACAAGATGAAGTGGATCCAATGGTCTCCGTTATGAAGGTTGAGAAAGCTCCTTTGGAATCTTATGCTGACATTGGTGGTTTAGATGCTCAGATACAGGAAATTAAAGAAGCAGTTGAGCTTCCCCTGACACATCCCGAGCTATATGAAGACATTGGTATCAAGCCTCCTAAGGGGGTTATATTATATGGAGAACCTGGAACAGGGAAGACTTTGCTTGCAAAGGTGTGATGTGTTATTTTATGTGTTTCCCATTGGGTCATTTGGTTTGAATTTCAACAATTCATTTTACAACTCATGTTGCATGCACTTAGTCCTGGTGCTTAAAATGCTGCTGTGATGGCTCCTTGATGCGTAGTTTAAAAGTATTTTCTCATGCCTTTCCAAACAATAAATTACTGCTTTGTGAGGTCATTATGTTGAATGCACAATTATAAAATAATATCTATAATGTTTCCTTGATGTGTTTCTGCGTTGATTATGTTACTTTCAGAAATTCTCTTTTGATTTGCCAATGATTAGTAATGTGTCAGTGGCTCAAAGATGCTAGAGGCGTCATATGGAATTTCCCTTTTCGTATTATTGCATGTAACCCTCTACTTACAAAAGAAACTGCTTCTATTTTCAATATGAAAAACTTGTGACAAGTGAATTGATGAACTTATTGTTGGAAAGAGACATGTCCTGGGAGTGACGTTGTCTATGAAAATCAAGTTTCCGATTTCATCCATCCCCTTCTGTCTAGTGTCTACTACTTTCTTTGTTAAGCTTCTTGATTCTTCTTGGCTTGATTTGGGATGGATATGACAGACGCATATAATGTTGTTCATAATATATCGTTTTTAGAAAACACATTACATGTGGAATTCATATCTTGAAATGGTTCATCCTGCAGGTGGTAGACACCATATGTTAACTTGAAACAGATTTTACAGTACAGTTACATTTAGAAGTTGTAGGGTTTGGAAAATGTAATTAATTGTAATCACAATAAGGTGGGCTTTTGCCATTATTTGATCTTAGAAGTGTAACTTGACTTGTGCAATTATATGCAATTCCTGACCTGTGTTCTTGCCATCTATTGATTTATCTTAGTTGCTGCTTATGATGGGCTTTACAAAAGCATATATACAACTTTTCAGGTCTAAGTCTTGTGTGTTTTCAGGCTGTGGCAAACTCAACATCGGCAACTTTTTTACGTGTTGTTGGTAGTGAATTGATACAAAAGTACTTGGGTGATGGTCCAAAGCTTGTGAGGGAACTTTTCAGAGTTGCTGATGATCTTTCCCCTTCTATTGTCTTCATTGATGAAATTGATGCTGTAGGTACTAAGAGGTGAGTTGTTGAGTATGAATTTCAAGTCCCGTTGTTGGTTAAGAAATCGTTGGTCTGGTGATGTAGTTGTGGCTAGAAAATTGATGTCCTTGATCACTTTTCAAGTTTTCAGGACTGTGTTTTCCTCCAATAATGAGCTTAACTGTTGATATACCTCACAGGTATGATGCTCACTCTAGTGGGGAGCGTGAAATTCAAAGGACAATGTTGGAGTTGCTGAACCAGTTGGATGGTTTTGATTCAAGAGGAGATGTTAAAGTGATTCTAGCTACCAACAGAATTGAGAGTCTTGATCCCGCTTTGCTGCGACCTGGTCGAATAGACAGGAAGATAGAATTTCCTCTTCCTGATATCAAAACAAGGAGACGCATCTTCCAGGTAGGCAAGAATAATCTTGTGAAAGCAGTTTGCTGCATCTGGTTTTTGTTTAATCTCTAGGATAGCCTAATATGCACGATCTAGTCCATCATGAGTAAGGGGTCTCTTGCTTTTAAAATTTAGATACATACATCGAGGATGACATTAGCTGATGACGTCAACTTGGAAGAATTTGTTATGACTAAGGATGAGTTCTCTGGTGCTGATATAAAGGCAATATGTACTGAAGCTGGCTTACTCGCTTTAAGAGAACGCCGTATGAAGGTTAGTAGGGTCTTTCACTTTTTTCTTAATTTTTTATACAGTATTATTGGGCAAGATATGCTGTGACGAAGAAACTTTTTAATGATTGGAGTTACGGAGTTGGGAGATTTGTCAATATCATTTTAAAATGCCGTAAACCTATCAAGGTTGAGATAGTAAAGCATAGGTTGAATCTCTCTGGGTGAACATGTCAAGGTTTGGCTACCTACACCAAATGGAATTAGTGTGAAAGAAATTGAGGGCAACCAACACCTTGCCCATCATTCTTGGTTTTATCACTATAACTTAGATTGTACCTGTGGATACGGATTATGAGTTGTGCTTGTTATAAAAATGCTTTCTTTTTAGAAACGTGAAGGCTATCCACTCGTTTGAATGCATGCTTTTTGTCTTGAAAAAAAAACTATGTACCTTAATGACTTGAAAATGCTTTTTATCATGTTTTTTTTTCTTGAAAAAAAAAACTATGTACCTTAATGACTTGAAAATGCTTTTTATCTTACTTTTAAATTTTGTATCCCATTCTTCAGGTAACGCATGCTGACTTCAAGAAGGCAAAAGATAAGGTGATGTTTAAGAAGAAAGAAGGGGTGCCAGAAGGACTTTATATGTGAAATATAATCTGCCATTTTAGACACTTTTTTCTTTTGGTTCTAATGATATTGTTCAGCCAAAAAATATTTTTTGTATTATGGAGATTCATCCACACTACTTGGGCATGACAGCATGGTATTTGAATATGAATTAAAAATGAGATTTAGTTTATCATTTTGTGTTAATTTCTCTGTTAATTTGTAGTATTTTTTTTTGGCCAACAATTTCTAGTGAATTTACATCAGCTTATTGCGAGATTCACTTAGTCATCCGTGAATCTAGTTTGGAAAGTGTGACCAGGCAGAAACATGGAGGGCCATAATGAATTAGCACGTATATGTTAACCCCTCCCACCTTCTCTTTTTCACCAGTAGAGAGAGGCTTCCCGCATTTCTCGCTAGCATCAGGAAAGACCGTTGATCATTGACCCGGTGAAGTGTTGTTTCTCACCTCACACTAAAGATGGATCATTTGGATCAACAAACAGTTTTTTTTTTAAAGTTGTTTACCCGGTTTACTAGAACTTTAATTTGTTTCGACTATATTTGGATCCGACTTGTGTCGCGCACATGGTTATGGTGGGTGAGTCTTTCAACAGGGATTTTCTGCATACGTCAAGGCTTGAACTCGAGACTTTGTTTAAGCGATACCGAATCACTTACCACTTAGACTAACTCTTGTTGGTAATCAACAAACAGTTAATTAAGGTGGTAAGCAATTTTATCATTGTAAAGAGGAGAATATACTTTCTAAGTTTTAAAAGGATTATACCATTAAGTAAAATAAAATAAGAGAAAAAGATGTGTCAGTTGTGCCAGCCAATTCAATCAAACATAATGTAGCTGGTTAATCAGGATAGACTATGTCTACATCATTTATTCTCTACGCAATAAAATATAATAGGCAATCCATGACTTGAACTATATTCATGATATTTTTTTGTTATAAGAAGAGGGTTAACCCGCGGATCAAATTCCAAATACTCTTAAACTACAATATTCTTTAAATGAACACGGTATAAGTATAACACTTGTGTATCCCTTAAACCATCATTTGTGAAGAAATCTGTCAATTGATTTTACTCTCTAAGTACATGTATTTTTAGCTCCCAAGATTCATCATCTTCTGGATCTGTATAATTAAAAGGCTGCATATATGGACTGTTTCTTTTGTTAACATATCTACAACATTTTTTGCATTTGATTCAAGTATAATCTTCTTGAATCCGCTTCCAGGCAAGGTTTAGACCCTTGAGGATCGCCCATTGTTAAGCTTCGATTTGCTGCATAAACTTAGAACACTCGTAAATCCCGCGACCCAGTTTCTAGAATGATCTCTAATGGCTCCACCACAACCTGCCCTCTTGTGAGCTATCGTAAGTATTTCATCAACATTTAATTTCACACAATCTGATGGGGTAGGTTGCCAAGTAAATGAAATTGATGAGCCCAAGTTTCTAGACATATAATCATCATGAACCTGCACAAAGCTTTCCCATGTTTGTATAATGACTGAATGTAGATTGAGTGGTTTCAAAAATTTATCATAAAAAATAGCTTTATTCCTCCACTTCCATAAATTCTAAATTGATACCCCCCAAATTAGATTCCAATCATGTCCACCACGAACTTTCAACTGCTTTTTAAGATTCATAGCAAACTAATCCCTTAAATTAGCTCTAAAGAAGGAGGAGTAATAACGAGTATGAATTAATTTAGACCAATGGTCTCTGGCATAACAACAATCCCGGAGTATATGTAAGACATCTTCCATACCCTTATTACAGTGTTGGCATGTTGCATCAGTTGAAGACCATTTACTTCTCCAAGCATTGGTTGTTAAACGATTATTAAAGGCTATCCACATAAAAATACGAATATGTTTAGCACCCCTCCACTTCCATATATCATTGTAGACTGGGCTGTAATCTTGTGCATAATACTTCTCAATTAAAAATTAAGCACTTTTAATAGTAAAGGTACCTTTATTCGTAACGTTCCAAACTATCATATCATTACCCGCCTCCAACATAGGTGGGATCATGCTAATCAACCTTTGAAATACATTGCTTGGAATAATAGTAGCAAGTCTATGAAAATTCCAAGTGCTACCAGAACTCCAATCCGCTACTTTACTTCCTTCTTCCTCCGTAGTAAGTGGTCAAAGACATAAATCCTTTAAAGTTTATCTGGAAACAACCACTTATCCGTGAAGAAATTTACAAGTTGACCATTTCTGATATGTCATCTTGTGCCCATATCAACTATATCTTTCTGTTGCGAGATAAATTTCCATAGTGCAAAATCTCCCTTTCGTGCATCAACTAGATTATCTTCATTTTTAGCATATATTTATGTAGCAGCACATCTACCCATAAACCTTTCTATCCATTAACTAATTTCCATGCTAATTTGGATCTACAAGCACGATTCAATGATGATAGCTTCTTTTATGTGAGTCCCCCATAAAATTTAGGGTTAACAATATGATCCCACATAATAGGGTAAAATCTATATGAGCTTTGACTATGCCCCCATATAAAATTTTGTTGCAATCTCTCCACTTCTTGATACACTGACGCAGGGATTTTGGCTACTTGCATATGATACATCGGTATAGCGCTTAATACTGATTTTGCCAAAGTAATTCTTCCAGCCACTGAAAGAGTACTCTCTTTCCAAGCAGCAATTTTATTTTTAACTATATCAATGATGTACTATAAAGTATCTTTGGGCTTCCTCACTCTAATGATTGGAAAGCCCAGATAATTCTCTATCTCAGTAGAAATAGCCATTCTGGTGATGTCACTGATCTTTTTTTTAAAGTTGTCATTCATCTTTGGAGAGAAGAAAACAAATGATTTACTCTTGTTGATTTTAGCCCCTGAAGCTCTACAGAATTTATCAAGACAAGTCATCATGCTTCTTGATTACTTTTCAGATGCCACTCCAAAGAGAAGAAGTTCGTCAGCAAACATCAAATGAGATATGGATGGACCTCCACTAGATACCACAATTGGTTTCCATTGATTTGAATTAACCACATCAGTAATAATATGTGATAACCTGCCTATACATATGACAAGCAAAATGGGTGAAATATGATCTCTTTATCAGAGACCTTTTTTAGGAAAGAAAAATTCAATTTGAGAATCATTCCATAATACATTATATGAAATAGAAGTAATACAATTCATAATAAGATTCATTAGAGAAGTAATCACATCGAATACAATCATAGGCCTTCTGTAAACCTTTAAAGCCAATAAACCATTTTTTCCTTTAGCTTTCTTCATTATGTGCATGATTTCTTGGCCAATTATAATATTATCTTGTATATGTTTTCTTTTAATAAAGTTTGATTGATAATGAGAAACAATATCATCAATTACATTCCTCAATCTGCTAATAATAACCTTAGTAATGTATTTATAGTGTACATTACATAAGGAAATAGATCTAAAATGTCCAATCTCCTGTGGTTTTCAATATTTGGTATAAGAAAAATCAAAGTCTTGTTAGCACTTGCCTCAACAGACCCTTTCATAAAAGCGTTTTGAACAAATTTACATAAAGCAGTACCTATTGTATCCCAATTTTCTTGATAGAATATTGGGGAAAACTATCAATACTAGGAGCCTTATAAGGCCCCATAAAGAAAAGAGCATCCTTAAATCCTATATCAGTAGGCTGATGGGATATAGTAGAGAGTCTAGATTTAACCTCAAGTGGAAAATTGGTCTCTGTGTGTAACTTGCATTGAAAATTATCAAACCAATCATAAAGATTATTGAAATAACTCAAAATCATACATATAAGCTCTGACTCATTTTCAATCCAATTTCCACTATCATCTTTAAGAGTTAAGATTCTATTCCTTCTTCTTCTCATCTTAGTCTTAAGTTAATAATAATGGGTATTTCGGTCACCTTGATTAATTCAATCATTTCTAACTTTTTGGAACCATTTTATCTCTTCTAACTTCATAATCTTTTTTTCTTTTCAACAAATCAAAAAATATTTTTATTCTAATTCAGTAGAGAAGTACTTAAATCCTCCAAAGCTTTATTAAAATCATCACAATCAGACCATACCATAGAAATAAAATTTTTAAAACTACCATGAGTAAGCCACATGGCTTCAAAACAGAAAGATTTTTTTTTCTATTCAAAAGATTTAAGAATTGCATATCAATATGATTATGATCGGAAAAATTTGTTCTAGGACTAACTTTTAAAATGCAATCAAAAAAATTATGCAAAAAATCAGTGTTCGCTAAAGCCCTATCTAATCTTTCATATACTCTAGAATAGCTAGCTATCCTAAGACCCTTCAATGTGAATTTTGGACCTTGGAATCCCAAATCAACAAGTCAACAATTGTTAACTCTATCATTAAACCAATTAATTCTATTATGAAAATAACCCACTCCCCTAATCCTATCCGTAAGTTTTAGGATGTCATTAAAATCACCAAACACTACTCAGGGAGTAAAAATAGAATTAGATAAATTCTTTAAGTCATACTAGAGTATCTGAAGAAAATTTGAATGCGAAATTGCATAAATAGCTGTAAAAAAAATAGAGGTTTACCACTTATTTCGTAGTGAAAATAAAAGAATTATCAATTTTCTATTAAGACTGTAATATGTATTGAGTCACTTCTCTAGGCTGCTACTAATCCTCCTGAATGAGGAGTTAGGAATTATCTTTAGGGAATCAAAGTCCCAAGAGTTCAAAAATTAAAAAACGAGATAAACTTTCATATTTGTTTCAGATAAAATGATAAAAAAAATGGTCTTAGTCTAGTGCACACGGCCTTTAGATTCATGAGGAACCCATTAGCACAAGTTTCTCTTGTATTCCAATGTAATAGACTATCCATAAATAATTTAAAATTTTTTTATTCCGAATCCAAGACAAGATTCACTTAGTCCCCTTGTGAGAATTGTGTCTCATCCCCCATTATATCCTCACCTTCTTTCAACTTCACATTTGGTATTTGACTTAGGCCCACACAACCCACGGATCCATGTCCATCATCACCTGGATCTATTTCCTCAATTCCTATTTCTTATCCAATCTGAATAGAATGGTACTGGGCCTGGTCATGATCCATTATTTCTCTCCTTGTGGCCCAATATTATTCTCCTCCTTATCATTTAAAATACCTCCCTGCATTGTAGCACAAAAAAAAATACCTCCCTGCAACCCATTTTTGTTCTCGTTAAATCCCCACCATTAAGCCCAATCTCACATTCTCCCACATTCTCTCCCTGAAGCCCAATATCTTCCCCTTGTAAAGGCCCACCTTGCGCCCCACTCTCGCTAGCTATTACAGCCGATTCATGTCGCCTTTCAAACCCAACATTCACCTCATTTTGCATCTCCTGCCTTATCCTCTTTTCTTTTCTCAGCCGTCCACAACTCTCTCTTCCCTTATTAAATGCTTCCGACCCCTGCATGCTTACCTCTCTACTTTTATTTCTTCCGTCTGCTACCGTAGCAATCTTTCTGTTCTTCCTTCCAACAAAGACTCTCAGCGTACTATCTCCTCTTCTAACCGTTGACAGCGTCCTCTGTTCATGCATCATTACGAGCCGAACCTGATCGTCATCTCCCACGCCATCTCTGTGTTCTGACCCCTCAGCCAAAACACCAAACCTTGAACCATTGTTCTCTGGCCAAGAACTATCAGCTCTGTCGTCCTTTGGTTTGAGCTGCCGACGAGGCTTCTGAACAACCCGCCACTGTTCTCCTTCTCTCAGGAAAATACTGGCTTCATTCTTCTCCTGAACATTCACATTTCGTTGTTCATTTCCAGTGGCCTGATTTCCCTGTGGTTGACCTCCTTTAGTCAGACATGCTTCAATCTGGTGACCATAGAAACCACACCCGGTACATAACGAATGTAATCTTTTATACTCCAAGTAATATTCGCCCCCATCTAAAGAGAAACCTGACATTAGTTGCTTACCCATATCCATCAGAACATAGCCTAGCATAATGACCTCTCAGATGTTCTGAAGTGTTCATGTCCACTTTAAGAGTTTCCCCTATTTTATTACCAATTATAGTGAGTGTCTTTTCATCATAATATTCTAATGGCATTCTTGGCCGTATCTAGACTACTACCTTGTCCATAGTAGCTTTTTCTGGTCAAAAATTAAGTTTTTATGGTCTCATCATCAAATAGTGATTGTAGATCATTTAAGAACTACTGTTAGAGCATTAAAATAATCATCTCTCTTTGACAGTGTTACCACATATAATCCATAGTATGTTGATTAAATTTATCATACCGTGCTTAGCCCATAGCACCTGTAGTCTCATCTAGAGAGCTTTATAACTAATGTTTCTGTCTAACAATTTAACTATAACAACCGCCTTCCAATCTTTGAATAGACGCTTTTTCATTCTGTTAGAGAAAACAAAGGATGGAAAATCCCTTGATAGATCCTCCAAAGTTTTGAACAACGATTTCTCTTTCTCTTTTTCCGTCTCCTTTGATAAGTCATCTGACATTGAATCATTAGAGAAGGCACTCTCCTCCTCAATATCATCATTGGAGCAATCATCATTTTTGTCAGTACCCTTCAGCTTATCAACAAACGAAGGTTGTCCATTTGTTCCCAACTTCGGCCATTGATCCTAATATACTTTTCCTTCTATTAGCTTGCTTCCATTCTTAATCTTCTTTGTACTTCGTAACAGTATGTCGTCCTCCTCTAAAGATGGAGAATCAAAGTTTGCTTCTTGCCTGATAGAACTAACGCCATTTTTATCTAAATTATTAACAAATCGTACAGCCACGTCCGTTGTGAAAATGAACAACTATATCCATGACTTGAACTAACGGTTTACATCTATGGTGAGTAGTTTAGGCCTAAAAGCAAAGTATGGGGAATGAGTGTGGAAAGGAGATTAGTCATTATTTTACAGTAGATACAACTCAAAAAAAAAAAAATTACGGGGCAGAGGCCATGGGCGGACACGGTCAATAATAAGAAAAATGCGAGTCAGTATATACAGGAATAAAAATGCAACTTCCTACACTTTCCTAATCGTTTCCCCTTTTTGTCACGTGCGTGTTGACTTGACTTACCATAATAATTTTCACGAGTTGTGATACTAGTCCCTCAGCAACAGTCCTGAATTGCGTAATTTGTAAAGATATAGCAGAGGAGGCATATTGCTTGTTCAGAGACAAGGTAACTTGATGTTAACTTTAAAGGAATATACATAAACCAAACTAAATTGGATTCTGTTCTTGCTCTTCGATGTGTGGTTTCTCAAAAGATGGACTCATAATTAGTACAGTTATAGGTTTTGAAGGAATGGATATCACAGAAAGAAAATATCAAAAAATACAAAAGATGTTTATTCAGAATCATGACATTTTAAAACTACTGTAAACAAATTTTTTATTGACCTTCACTTTTAAATTTCTTCCTTTTCAATACTAATGTGAATTTTCTCTCTTTTTTTTTTTTTTGCGTCAATCATACAAAATCATTGTATTTACTCCAAAGAAATAATAATGAGAAGTAGGTCAGTGAAGTGGGGGTCTGTATGTGCGTAAGGGAGGGACGTCAAAGTCAGGATATTTGAATCAGATTCATCAAACCCATTTGCAAATTAATGGCTGAGACTGAGAACTAAGAAGGGGAAAAGGAAAAAGAAAAGAAAAGGAAGGGAAAGGGGCTATGAATCTGGGGTCTGAGGCTATGGTGTGGCTACCCCACTGGGACCACTTACCACATGTTCTCCATCTCCCATTCCTTCATTATTACACCTTTCCTGCTTCTTTTCTTGTTCCATTATGAGCATTCCTGATTCCTAATCAACGGCTTACATGAATCACAGTAGCACAAACATAAACAACAGACCCGCAGACATAGTAATGAATGTATCATTGTTATGAAAACATTGAGGTATATATATAATTTAGAATCTGACCAAAACATTCAGTCGTGGAAAAGCCCTGCAAATGAGTTACTCTCAGAATTGAGGCTCCATCCATAAAGAAGGGGTCTTTTAGCATCTTGTATTTGTGCCTTGTATCTGATTCCTGTTCCCGTATCATAAGAACAGAATGAATGACTCTGTTGGCTAAGGCACTTTCAAAAATTTGAGGGCGAAAGGAGAGGGGTAAGAATAACAATGATAATAATAATAGTGATACAAAAGAATCCCTCTTTTTTAAAAAATTCCAATAATTTTACATGTTAGCAGTTTGTATAGATTAGCTTGCTACTGAGAACATGCTAATAACTTCCTTCTTTTACACTACAAAACTTGGCAGCTCTGCTATGGATGCCGGCATACTAACCTGTAATGCACACACAAGTCCGTTGTTAATGAAAATTATCGTTATTTCATGCAATATTTCCTGCTCCAACACTAAGAAAATCCTACCATTGTCAGTGTTGTTAATTCCAGCTATAACAACAGTGTGAAGCGCCATTCATATCTTTTTGTGGTTACGTCCCTGACAGTTACTCTGTGGCAACCCGTAGGATTCAGTAAAATTTTATAAGAAGCTAAAAGAATCTTTAATGCTGATCTATAATGTGAAGAATAAAAGTATGCCCTGTCTTATCAAGTGACAATTATGTTGCCACATTCATTTAGATAACATGCTTTTCTAACTTTCTATAGAAGCATTTGAATGGGACCCAGGAGCACAGCAAGCACAAAGTAAATTTTCACACTATCAACCGCCCCTTCTTTTCCACCATAACTAGCAAATTTTTGTAGATGACTAAGATAAAGCATGATATACATACCTGGTTGACCTGGTTGATTATTTTCTGCATTTTCATGGCTCTTACTGGTACTTGGTTTGCTGACAGTTGGGATGTTCATTGTCTGATTCTGTTTAAGAAAATCAGTCTCATAAATAAATGTGCTTATCCATTGAAGCTCATAAAAGATTGATCTTCAATTGTGATCCAATTAAAGGAAACAGAATTCATCAAGAATCAACGCCTGGCATTTCTCAAGCACAAAAAAACCGACTTCACACAAGTTATAAAAGTAAACAAATTTGTTTGACTTGTGGTAAGTCTCGGAAGCCAGTGCAGTTTTCCAACTGCTTGTCATCTCAAGAATTACTTAGTAAATGAGGCACCTAAAAAGACGGATTTTTAAATAGTTTGAAACCTGACAGGTCAGATGTACAATGAGATTATTAAAGGGGAAAAATAACAGTAGATGACAAAATTTACCTGCATGAACTGTAGATGCATCTGGTGGGGACCAAGGCATTGCTGATAAGGATCACTAAAGTTTGGGATCCGTGAGAGATTGGGATCAGGTGTGACCATAGAAGGAAGCGTATTATTTTCTGGTTGACTTGGAGCTGCTGCTTGCATTCTAGATGAATCAGGCTGAGGGGCATGAGGCATTTGGAAAGGGGGCATAGGGAACCTTAGTCCCAATTGAGCTGCGGCCGCTGGTGGCATAGCAGTAGCAGCTAACATATTGGGAAATGGCATTAGAGGCCTATTCATTCCCATTTCCATGCCCATACCCATTCCCATCCCCATTCCCATTGGCGGCATATACTGTTGGATTCCGGGAAACATCATTGGTACCATCCCACATCCCATGGACATCATCTGCATACGCGAATTATACTCATGATTGATGATATATCACTATGGATAGAAATATGCATGAGATTCCATATTGATTGTGATAGTTAAAGTACATGCCTGAATTAAGGGGTGTGAAGCTTGTTCTGAAGAAAACTTTTGAATAAGAATGCAACAGGAGGCCTGTGCATTTTTTTACCAAAACTTTTTGTTGATTGGAGGGTCAGTCAGCTTAAAGATTATGCACATTTATAGGGGCATCTAGAAGAAATGAAGAATTTACCTGCACTTGTAACTGCAGTGACTTCAAGTATTCAATTGCTTCATCCAGCATTGAAGCTTTGTCGGACTGAATCAGAAAGGCAATCAAAGTCATAAACCACGATTAGGAAGAAAAATTAATTCCAAAATCATGCTCCCCAAATTCTCATGAAATTAGTAGAGGTTGTGAGACCGACCTTATTGCAGCGAGGGATAAGTTCTTGCAAGGCTCTCATCTTTTCATTAATCCTATCTCGACGCCTCTGTGTGTGAATATAAGCGTAAGAAGATCATGAACAATAAAAGGATATGAAAACGTTAAATTTTATAGTAATGCCATGCACTTACCCTCTCTGAGAGATTATGAACCTCTGCAGCACGTGATCTTTTAGTAGATGATGATCCACAATTTTGTTTCTTGGCTTCAGCAGATTCAACGTAGACATCCTTTTCGCAGGAAACCAAATAGAAAGTAAGAAGCAAGAACACCTTAGAAGCATTGGAAGATGAGGAAGATATAACAAATATGGAAAGAGCTTTTGATCCGAGTCATCCCCCGTTCCAAGTGTCAACTTCTTCGCAGGAGAATCTGGGTACATGACTCGCTAACTTTATAGGGTTTATGTCAGTTCTCAGTCCTAAATGGCTATGGCTTGAGTCAATGACAATCTAGCAGGAACCATCTTACTGGCTCCAGAAGCTTCTCGTTGAACACTGGAATAAATAGATAAGCTGGGCCAACGATTGCGTTTCTTACCGTCAATCGAGCAGATTCTTTCCATTTGTTTAATGAAGTGTAAACAAAAAAAAACCTTAGCTTTGGTTTTCATATGGAAATTTCCTTTAAATTATGGCTGAGTAAATTATACACGAGCTTTCCTTGAAATATGTAATACGAGTACCTTATACCCTCTTGTTTCAAAAATTACTTTTGATTATCATCTAATTTTTTTTTTCAATAAACAGAGTTAATTTCTCACCGGTAGAGGGTTTTTCAAAGAACTAATTTGCTTGACTCATTTTACTGTCGTATTAAAAATAAGGAACCAGTTTGGGTAAATAAAATCACATTACTAGATACTAGATTATACAATAAGTTACGATTATATTCAGAAATATATACAGTATAAAATTTCAGATAATGCCAGCGATGTTGCTGGTTCGGTTAAAAGCTTTTTAAAAACTGATATACGGTAATTTTTGTTTTTGCCACAGGATTACCAGTGGTAATTCAACGAGAAGTAATTTATTCACGAGTCACAATGTTTTGGAACTCAAGTAAGGTGGTCACGTTAATAGACGTCACTCACCGTCAGCATGATGGCGGAGACCCACGCACAGAGAGAGTGCGGGAGAGAAGATGAAGGGAAAATGGTGAAGATGAAACTGAAAATTCACTCACCTCGTTGTGGCACTCGGATTCATCGGGCTCCCGGCCCTTCCGTTTCCGATCTTCCGCTGGCGATCTCCCTGCCGGTTCAGCACCCCCGCTCGAACCTCCCGGCGATGACGTTGCCATCAACTCGCACGTCGTCGTCGTCTCCCTGAAGCCAGTATCTCCGCCGACGGACGTTGACGAAGGCGCCGCAGCTCCGGCAGTGCTCAGGGTTCCACGAGCCTCATCGCCCTCTTCTGACTCCGCCGTGTTTCCGAAAGTCTCCGAGACTCTGGAAGCCGACGCCATCAAGGCCGGAGTGTCACATGAATCTACCACCGTCGATTCCTTCATCGCCGTCTTCGAACTCGACGGTCCTGCTAAAACTCTCGCATTGTGTTTCGAGAAGTGCGCGAAGTTCGGTATCATCGTCTGCATCTGCTCCGGCTTCCGTGGTGGTGGAATCGGCGGCCGTGGAGCTACCGACCTCGATGGTTGCCGGAATTCCATTGCTTGAGACGCACAGTCAGGATTTTGCATGGAAATGTTATTGACAGTGGACGGCTGCGAGTAGAGGATGTCGGCGCAGAAATTTTGATCCAAGGGAGGATCATCTACCATGGGATAGTGAAGCCAGGAAATCATTTCATCTTCTTGCATGAAGATATGTTGATTCTGATAGTGTTGTTCTAATTGTTGCGAGGGTCGAATCTCCCTTGCCGTCGATGGACCAGCTGGAATTACGCTGTCGGGGTACCTCTCTGGCGGCGGTTTCCTCTGAGGCCGTTGATTCTGGCTCTGCATCACGACCTGGCCGTTCTGCCACAAAAGCTCCATGATATCGTCCTCGGGCCTGTTTCAATTTTCACTATTAATTTAAGGAACTAAGCACTCTGAGGAAAATCAAAATCAACCTGTTGGGAGTTTTTATTTTTGGAAGATTGAAAAGAGCTTACACGGAGGGCCTCTTTTGGCGGTGCACCCCAGAAGACGTGGGTATCGGATACTCATCATCATCCATTTCAATTTCAAAATCTGGAACACAGTGATTCATACTGCTTCTGTCGAGCTAAACAGAAAAAGAAAATTCCTAAAAGGAGAAGAACAATTCATCAGAAGCAATTGATCAAAGCAAGAACTACCAATTAACAGAGAAAGCAAGCTTACAGGGGCAAGCCTCCAGCTAGTCACCATTCAACAGCAAGGTTTGTGGGTCTCTGGGAATTGATGGGTGAGAGATAAGTATGGAAATGAATATAGGTTGATGCTGGGGAAGATTAAGCGTAGATTATTGGAGTGTATATGAATGAGGGCTAATAATCGGTGGGTATGAGAAATTGTGGAAAGACGAATGGGGCAGTTTTGGGGAAAGATTTGGTGTTGGCTGGCAGCCGGTGTTTGCGCCTTGTTTGCCCTTTTGCGTTAATTTGGTTCGGGGAACAGAGAGAAGAGCCCCAAAAACTCAGATAAGATGTCTATCTCCGAATAATGCGAAGCAAAAGGACGAAAAAGTATTTTGACGGTTTGTACTATATTCACCTCATCTCCTCTCTTGCTTTCTCACCCTTATTCTCTTCAAAACCCATTTCCCCATTCTTCTCTCTCGAGCTAATTAAAATTGACAACCTTTTGGTTTTTCACTCCAATTAATTTAGTTTGTGTTGGCTTTCATGAATACACGGTTTGTCAGAAGAGGAGGCTGAGCCGTGAGGCGGATCCCTTCTTAGAGCTGGAGGGCGTCCTTTAGAGCCCTAAATGGGTAGATGGATCCCCTTGTTCTCCTACAAATTGATTATATTCCTATCTTTCATTAATGCACAAACTTTATGATTTGCCAAAACTAAGCTTTTTATTGCCAATTATTTAAATAGTTGAACTTGGCCGATGAAGAAGCTTGCTTTATTTAGTATAGTTGAGTCGTTACACAGTAAAAGATATCTTATTTTTTTTCTCCTTAACTTGTTGGTATTAAAAAATGATGAATTATAATATACACTTTCGAGTAATGATGATTACTATATGAATATGGTTGCGACTCTCCAAATAATTTTTATTGGGTAAGAGGATTGATTAAAAATTGTTATCTTCAAGATGGGACGCTAGTTTGCGTCTTCACTCATTAATTATTATAATTTATTTAGTAAAGGAAAATAAAATAATGGGACATCTTTATCAAGGAGATCCAAATGTCCTTTTTATATATGTGAATAGCCGAGAATGCTCTGCGCTTCTTTACTTATTTACGTGCATGCGGTCTTCTGAAAATCCGCAACTCAATCATACATACACTTTGAAATTTTGTTGGTTCTGTGACACTTGCGGCTACTCGCTAATAGAGAGAGAGAGAGAGAGAGAGGCTGAGCATTTGCAAGGTAAACATAGGTTTCGTTTCAAAACTTTCGGAGAATAATTCATGCCCCAACCAAGAACGCTTGGCCAGTGTGCTTTTTGTTATAATTAAATAAACATTCACAAAAACAAATTCCACTAATAATTTGGATTTATTTCTTGGAAAATTAAACAAATATTTTAAAATAGTTATTTAACTTGAACTTCTATTTACTTCTATTCTAAATACCACTCTAATTATATATATATATAGGTCGTTTGTGCATCATTTTTACATACTAAAAAATGTATTGAATTGATAATATTTTTCACTTTTATCACTATTAATTTTTTTTAAAAAGTCATTAATTACTTTATAAATAACTTATATTCAATAAGAATAAAATTAAATAAAAATTATTAATTATCTTATAAATAGTTTATATTTATGATTAAGCTTTTTTTTATACGTGATCAGAGTTATATATAAAATATCTAATAAAAAGAGATGGCCAACAAAGAGTAATGATATTAATTTGAATAAAGTTCTCTTATCTTTTTATTTGGATCTTCTAATCATTGGAGAGAATTTGTTGCTGCTTAACATAATCATTTTTTTTAGGGCAGACTATCTTTAAAGCATAACAACTACTCTCAAACTAATTCGAATCGAGAATTAAAAAAATATTTTAGGCGGCTACCTTACCACCTGTATTGATACATACGTAAATCTCAAACTTAATACCCTAAGTTAAGTTAGACTAACTTAAATAATCACTGTTTTTTTGTCCATTTAGATAGATAAACTATAATAAACATAATAAAGTAGGATGAATATCACCAATTTTAATAGTAGCCAAGCAAAAGTTGGCCAAAAATTTTTTTGTAGCCGAACACATATTATACTAATATATCTCTATATAATATAAAATTTATAATCATGGGTCTAATTTTTTAAAAAAGCGTAAAATGAAAGGAATACCACTTAGGTTAAAAAAAGAATAGAAAAAAAAAGACGACTAACGGTCCACCATCACTAGATTTAAAAGTAGCTGAAGTTTCGAATTCGAGATTTAGCGTATGTAAAAAAATTTTATTGGGAGACTCACCCACTATAGTTAGGTACGCGACACTGGTCGAATTCAGATATAATCGGGGTAAAACTTTGATGAATAGGGTGGGCAACAAAAAAAAGTAGCTTACTACTCACCACTTTATTTGTTTTTTTTAGCCAAAACCACTTACCACTTTATTAATTTTCTAACTTGAAAGTTAGAATCATTTCACCTCTTTTAATTTGACTCAACTTAAATCCTTCCTCTAATTATTTGAATAACGTTACTTAGAATTTTCTCAAATTGAATCGGTACATATTGTTTATAAAAAAATTCAATAAATAGGTTTAAAACTACTTTTAAAAAATAAATTTTACCCATATATATATTTAGTTTAAATAATTATTGTTTTATGATAGAGTTTAAAATCATCTTAATTACTCTTGGGTGATTAAGAAAAAATGACAGTATCATGTAACAAAAGAATGACAGTATATTTTTTCCCCCAACATAACATAAAACAATATGAAACATAGTTTCATGAAGCGTTCCCAAAACTAATGTGATTTACAAAATCCCATAATTAATAGTTGCAATGTATAACATAATATGTCATTGTTTTAATTTTAATTTAATAATATTTTTTGAATATATAAGAAAATGGGTTTAATATTAAATGAATCAATGATTATCTACAAGCACGAGCACTAGGGATGAATGCCATGTGATAGATTTGGTCTCAAGTGCACACCAACACACAAAAAATGACATGCCACTCCAAAACTTCACATCACATGAAGTTATTTATTTAAAATTAAAGTTATATATAATTTTTATATCTTTGATATTAAATTTATTGATTAAAATATAAATAATTTAATTTTCAATAATAACATACGGGGGAACTGGATGATTTTCACTTGAAAAATTGTAGAATATATAACTCGTATATTTATTATGTTTGAATTGCAAATTAATAATAAATCATGATAAATATATTTAAAAAAAATACTTTTTTTCTTGTTTAGTTGATCAATCATTTAGATAATTGCTATACAAATGGAGCAAGCTGGAGACAATACTTGACAATCTCTTGGCCTTGTTTCAACATTCAATCTAATCCAAGTATGTCAAATTACTGTAATAATCATTAATTGAGGTTTCTCTTCAACGCACTCTAATCCGGATTAAATTATCCATCTAGAAGCTCATAATTATCATCCAAAGACTTCTGTCAATCAAAAAGTTGACAGCTTTAACTTGAACGCAAGCAAAAGTTTCTGCTGTAACACTAAATTGTAATTGTGATTGTAAGTAATTCTATTTTTGGTAGATAATCTTTCGGATATTTAGAATTAGACAATGAGTACTCTTAAAATTATTTTAAATTTTGCAACATGTTACTATAGCGCTTAAATACTTGGTGGTAGAGTTTATTATCAGAAAGAACCCCACCAAACTTAATTCTGATACGTCTGATCCCGATTAATTATTCAGTTAATTAATAATATAACTTATTAAAAAATCGAGTATTAATACTAATATTGGCATTAATGTTAGAAATGTTGATGATGAGTTGATTAGTGAGTTAGTAGTAATTAGGAATAATCAAGTGACTAAGGAGTAGGAACATGGAGAGCAGGAGTTTTGGGAAATCCTGAATGATTGATTGGATGCACTTGGAATTAATATAAGAGAGCCTTACGTGACAAACATTAATTAACGCCTGGAAATTAAACTTTTCTGTAATTGTTTTGGTAAAATAAATCTTTGTAAAAAAATGAAGAAAATAAGAAGGATGACAATAATAGAGGCGTGCATATATAAGAAGAGCATGAGAAAGTGTGGGAATCAGTATATTAGCAACAATTACCTAATAATGAAAATGATTAACAATGGGATCATAAATAGCGGCAAACTAAATATTAAATAATGAAATAAGGGGTAAAGGGAATATAAAAATGGGATTAGGGAAAGGGGGCCCACATTAGCTTGAGAGAAGGTAATGGATAAATAATGGCAAAGAAAGGAACATAAAAAAAATAAAAAAAAAATAAAGGAAAGGAATAGAGTGGGTGAGGGAGCATATCATAGTGAGAGGTCTATCATTATCATATGCACTGTCTCACAAACAAAGAGGCATATTGGTATGACGCTTTGATTCCTACTGATCTTTATTTGTAATGAAGAAGACGTGGATGCCACTAATTCTTAATTTTGGTATGAGATGAGAGTGAAGAGTTCAGAAAAGGAGTGGCCCCAGTTCCAATGGCTGCAATGAGTGGTCGGAGATTCAGGATTAATTAACATAAACCCTAATTAAGGGTTCAAACTAGGATTAATGAGTAGCATATACTGCTCCTAAACATAAGTCAAAAAGATTAGTCTTCATTAACTAATATTTATATTTTTTTTTAAAACTAACATATAACCTAATATTATATAGGGATGTTTTAGTAAAATAATATTATATTTATTATAATTAAATAATTTATTTAATTTTATTAATTTATCTAAATTAATTAATACTCAAATTAAGGATGAGAAATATTAAAGGTAAAATGATTTTTATTTTCATATATTTTATATATATGAAAATCTATAGGATATTTTTAACTAATAAATTTTATTCACCATTTTTTTTATTATTTTTTTTATATATATAAAGGAAGATAAAGAGGAGAGGTTGGGAATAGGAAAGGAGGTGGCATTAAAATGGGAGAAGGGGGAGGCCTGGGGACCTCCCATGCTGCCACCTCACACCCAACCCCCCCACTGGCCCTTCTCTCCTTTCCAAATTATTATTCCCAGTAAATCATGAACTACTTCCCCTTTTCTTTTTGGCTATATTATATGAATAATTAAAAATATTTAGTCAAAATAAATACAATAACTATAACAATTTATCTCTCTCTCACTATAAGGATGGTCGTTCTTTCTCCAAAAAAAAAAGAGAGAGCATCATCTCAAAAGAATTATACGATTTAAGAATGCTTAAAAATTAAATGGGGAGTACAAATCACGTTTACACAGATTATATTTAATAATTTAAGTTTGATCATAACTAAACGTTGTCCATAAATCCAAAAGGGCACTAGTCGCAATCAGCGATATCAAACATAATTTTATAATACAAACTTAATTAAAATTCGATAATCATAATTATAAAAATGTTTTATGACATGAAACAGTTAAAAGATCAGACGGTAAGAGATTAAAATCTTATTAGTTTCTTTATATTTCTTATTTAAGGTAAAATTGTTGAAAAATCTCCATAAAATTTATTCATAAAAGATCCAGTTCCTTCAACGGATGAAACTCTCTTCTTTCCTTTTACCTGTGCGCAACATATCTCAACCCATGAGCTAGATACAAAATAACATCTACTAAAAATATATCACATCTGAGTCATCAAACAAATTTTAGACAATAACTTTTATAATAAGACAATTTTAAGCAATTTTCGCTTCTTGTAAATCAAGAAAAGCGTAATCAGTAACATGTTACGGGTGGTATGGGCAAGAGCAACCGGATTGAAAATCCGAGAATGGCAAGTAATTAACGAGGCAGGCGAGCACAAACTAAGAACATCCTTTATTTTTTCAACACAAGGACACAACACATCACCTATCATTTTAACTAGAAAAAAATTACAGGTTGAAAGGCAACAACCCTCAACAATGTAGAAAACTAATTCAAAATTCAAAAATATCCAAATAATTCCAAAACCTATCAATCACCAAACGGCCAAAACCATTTTAATACAATTTACGCACTGCATCCCCCCCCCCCCCCCCAACACCACCACTCTTCAAATCCATTATGAAAAATATATATATTTATAAATAAAGGGAAAAAAAGACGAGGGCGAATACAGGGAAAACCACCTCAGAAAAAAATTATGCACGCAATATACGTAACAAAATACACAAACGATGAATTAGCACACCCCAAACCCACCAAGTCTTCTTACTCCTGGGTGGCATCAATGGCCACTCCTGTCCTGGCTTGAGAAATTCGATTTGCATAAATGGTGACCAACTTCAACTGTGTGCTGTTAAGCCCTTGCAAGTATGGCAAGAATGCTTTCCCCAGCATTATATATATATCCACCAGACAGAACACAACCGTCTGAACCACCCACCATTAGCATAGAATGAGAATTATGGTCCAAGCTAAATACATATGAAGATATACATATATATATGTTATGTGTTTGTGAATAAGATGTATAGAAAATAGATCCATGTACCTTGCGAACATCAGCACTCTGGTTTCCAAAAGCTTCAAAAAGCGCCGGCAAAAATGAAGGTAACTGAGCCATCAATTCCTCCTGAGAGAGTCGGCACGAAAGCTGAAGAAAATAATGTTGTTAAGCGAATCTAATCCAAACACTACAAAGGGTCGCTTGTTTGAAGAACAGAGAGGAATGGCATGTTAAAATGTAGAGGTAGTTTCAAAAATGGTTCATAGAAAACCATCATTAGATGGAAGACCAACAAATGTTCTTTCCGGTCAATTACCTTTGTCAAGCAGTTTATGCAAGTGACAAGAGTTTTCTCATCCTCAGAAACCAGTAAAGGGACAATAACCTGAAACATTCGGAATTCTGAGCATCAGTTCTTATATCAACCCAACAAAAAAAAAAAACAAGAAATCCTCCGCCCCTCAACCCTTTGTTTTCTTTTCCTCAACCACATTACCAGTATCTAACACGGCTACAATGGTAAATTAAGAAATACTTACACTCAAACATCTGAATGGATCATATTGAGATAAAACAATGGTCAGGCAGTGCTCTGCTGTATTTGAGACCTGAATAAGGAATGAAATAGATTGAGACTGGAAACAGAGAGCATACGACAATATACATATAACATAATAAATTCAGTTACCTTGGGATCAATATCCTTAGTAACATGAAGCAACTTCTCAATTACAATTTCGACTGAATCTTCCATGGCATCTTTCTGGAAACAACAGCAAGGAAAACCAACCCCATATTCCATTAACGTCAGTCACAAAAATGCCTAGGATTGAGCAAGGCCACAATCCAACTAGATGGCAAGTAATAAAAACCTGGTTCTTGAGCATTTCAACTATTAATGATAGAGTAAGCTCTCTGATTGAGGAATCTGAATCATCCAGCACCTCAAGCACAACTGTCAAAATCTGATTGAAGTACTGCAAGTTCATCATGAAACTATGATTATATAAGGTACAGAAATCCAAATTTAGCATAAAGCATTTGAACACAGATTTCTTATTTCAGTAATTATATCTGTCTGCTAATCTCATTTTCAATTTGCTTGCATTCAAATAATCAGTTTATGGATATATATATATATATATATAGCCTCAATTCAAATCAATCAGAAGGAACTAAAGCATTAGAGACACCCAAAGCAAAAGACAGAGAAATTTAACATGATTTTAGGATGAAAGTATGATGTCTAAAAATTGAAGAATAAAACAGAATTTTCTATTATTTATACAATAGTTAGCACCAAGTAGAACCATATAAACAAGCAACTACAAAACATTGACATGAAATAAGAAACCGCACATGCACAATCACAATCAATATTCAATATGATGAACTTCAGTGAACAGGTGCTTGCATTCCAAGTCAGTTTGCACCTTTAAGAACCACTGATAATCATACAAAACTGAAGGCAGAGTGAGAGATAATCAATACGAAACCGAACATACCTTAGTCCAAATAGAATGATCATTTGCTCTAGAAGCTTCAACCAACTGCTGAAGTGCAGTCCTCTTGCTTGAAACTGAGCTTCCATCACCGCCACTGCATACCTATTACAAAACAATAGCTAAACCTTATCACTTGTCCTATAATGAAGAATATAATTATTAAAAAAGAATGATCTGCTACAAAGCTTTCTGTCCTAAACTTTGACATCGGTGACATGAGTTTTTCAAGTTCAAAATCTAGCAGCCATTAGTTTTTACACTGTGAAATGCTTGGCAGCTTCCAGAACAAAGCTTTTATGAGAATGTTTCAGGTTTGTCCCGATTAAGGTTAGGACACTAAAATTCTAAGGATCTGTGCACAGTCTTTAAGTGACTTCAATATCTCCAGCAGAAAGAGACTCGAGCTCTCAGCTTCCTTATGGGTTAAAACGTGTTCTTTTTTCTCTTAATGTATTAGTTTTATTAATTTATTTTCTGCTCTATCCTTTGATTTTTTTAGGGTTGAAAAATGTTGCATTCTCCTTCCTTATATCCTCTATATTTCATCGAATCCTCTTAAAACAAATTAAAAGAAAAGAAGTAAACTCAGCTGTTAGCAGCATTAACTCACCATATGAAGAATTTGAGGAATGCTGGGACCTGTGTCGGTCAAAGAATTAATATTCATAGTTTCAGCGAAGTGATGATTATGGTCCAATACAGAAGGATGTTCTTTATCCTCACCAAAATTTTCAGTAACATCTGAATTTTCTACAGACATCAGACCATTCACATCCAGACGAGGAGTTGAAAGACCCTCAAAGTTAATGCTACTGTCCAGATGCCCAAGTTGACTAGTTTGATGGCCAACATTTTCGCTTATTGGATTGACTGTGGATGCAAGATCCTTAGTTTTTGAACCAAGACTACCCTTATTAAAATCAGTCTCATGATTCTGATGTAAAAATTCCTGAATTTCACCAGAAGCTGCTTGGCCAAGGCTGGGTTTAACAAGGGTCGAGTCTTGGGAACTCCACTTCCTACCACCATCACTATCAAGGGAACCAGCAGAATACCTTCCAAGGTAGTGAGCTTTCCTAGAAACACCAACATACCCCTCTTCTGAGGATGTTCCAACAACATCAGATGGATCATAGGAAGACTTAGAGCGCTGCCTATCTTTCTTGCTCTGTAAAAAGTTTATCAAGTCTACTTCAATGCGAGGAGTGTATTGTTTAAGGGCTCGCCTCAACACATTTTGCTCTTCAACTGACAGACTAAGGATGAAATTCAGGACTGCAGTAGAATCAAAGTGAGAATACACTGATATAATGCATGTAATTGCTGCTTCTTTGAGCTTTGTATTTTTGTCATGAGCCAATGGTGCTAATTTGGCAAGCCATAATTTCAGGATGCCAGCATTAGCAGCACCTTCAGGATTCATTGAATGCTTGTTAAAGGAGCTGATTGCGTATTCAATAACAGCCAACTTTGCTTTTGGAGACCTCTGTTCATCAAGTGAGCGGAGCAATGCAGGTAAGAGAGAATCTACACTGTAAGTTTTGCTAACAACTTCCAAAGTCATTGAGCTTGGTTGCCTAACAAGTTCTTTAGGGTCAATTAATCGAGAAAACACATGAGGTAATATTCTTTCCATGTAACTCTCAAAGGGCTTTCTGCATGCTGGAATAATATCTGCAAGTGTTGAAAGAGAAGCCTGTGCAACTTTATGGTGTGGATCATCCAAGTGCTGAAAAAAAAGCTTCATTACCTTCTCAAAATTCTGGACTACTTCTTGAATTCCCTTTGGACCTTGCTGTAACAATGAGTGAAGATAATTAAAAGCAGCAACCCTAGCAGACCAGTCAGAACCTGAACTAAGTCCTTCACTCAAGGCTTCATGAAGAGATACTGGTCCATCTGTATAATTGGATGACTCTCCAAGGGGTAGTTGGCTATCATCAAAACTCCTCCTCCTTCCAACAGACATTCGCCCAGCTACATTTTTCCTCAGCAATGGTCTCTGGAAATTAGGCACATGACTATTATGTGAATCCCTTGAGTTTCCATCTTTATAAATTGCATCCATATACTGCCTATCAACGTGGGGGTTCATAAACCGCCTAGCCTCCCTAATGTCACTGTTGTCATCAATAGAGCTTCTATCTTGAAGCCTTTCAGAAGCCCTTCTACTGGAGTATGATGAAAGTGCTGATAAAGGCTCGGTAGTAACATTACTATGATATGATAACTTGCTAGAATCTTTGGAAGCTTGAATTTGAGTGATTATATCAGACAAACCTAAACCACCATTTCGATTAGTACCTTTATTGACACCAGAAGCAGTTGATTCTGTAGGCAAAGAGTTTGTCAAGTGATTAGATGCTGGGACAGCAGCAGGGAATGGTGGATCACGAGATGATGGAGGGTCAACTCCTGCGCTAGGGGCAATAAGAAAAAAATTTAGCCGCTCACAAATAATTTAAAGGGTTCTACTACTAATGCCATTACCACTGAATGAAAAGATAGTAGTAGAATGTAAAACAACTACTATACAAACTTATTTGGTACCTAGATCCAAACTTGATGAGCGGAGGGCTGATGAATTATGCTTATCAGATAAATCCAGACCTCTGAGCATACTTTCAATAGCAGTGACCTTCTGTTTGCTTGCATGCAACACGCTTTCCAAGCTACGCTCTGTACCTTTGCCAAGTGACTTTGCTTGAGTAATACCAACAGAAACAGATGCCCCTGATGATAAACTTGAACTCCTATCCATTGCAACAATAGCAGAAGTCCCATATCCAGGTAGACTTGAGGGAGCAGAGGCTTGATTACTTAACGACAGCAATGCACCTCTATCACGAACAGAAGGCGAGGCATGCCGCCTATGTATTCCTCCATCCTCTTCATTTATCAACTGCAAGTCAGCATTCAAGGGTAAAAGTTACTTAAACACTGCAATAAAGTTAGATTTGTGTGTTTTAAGGTCAAGCACATACCCTTTGAATAACAGGATCAAAGGATGAAAATAGGCGGCGGGAACGCTCTGGCCAAGTTTTTGCAAACATTCTATAGCACATCCTTGCAGTTGACCGAACCTACCAAGTTTCATACTCCAGTCATTTTCACACATATAATTGCCAGCAACAGTGCAATCAGATATAAACGATGATGTCAACAAATTGCTGGTTAAGACCAATAAAATTCACTAAACTAAAAGGAAAAATAAAAAGTGAACAATCATAATTCATTAACCTGAACTACAACTTGAGAAAAAAAAATCAAACACCTTATTAACCGTGACTGTAAAAAGAAACAGAAAAATTAAATAACCATGTAAAACCGAACCTCCCTTCTAAGCTCTTTTAAAAGAAGGGGGGGCACTCAATCCTACTTTAGGTTTAAGCAGCCACCAACTGATCCCTTAATCCAAGCCTTCTTACTTCCAAATCACTCTACTTTTACCCATATTAACCCTTTAATCTAACAATTCCTACCCCTAATGTACCCTGACCCTAACCTATTTCACACTTCTCTGTTTCCAACTTTTCAAAATCTCATTCTCAATTGTTCTTAAAACTGAACGATGAAAATACACAACCAGTAAATGAATTTTTAAAATTCCAATACGACTCTAGCAATTAATCACGTTATAAAGTGTAAAAGAATTTTGCCTAGGGTTCAGCATACGCTAGGAGAATCACTTTGACTTCCCACAACTTCAGCCGCTAGGCATCTACTAGCCTTCTTTCTCTTGCACAATAGCTACTACATTTAGTCTAGCTAGGAGGAAAAAGAATAAAAAAATAATTAAAAATGTCAATCAGGTAGTACATACTAAAGTCATAGCATGGAATTTACATGTGAATTCTTCATAAGCAAAGAATGAAAGGTGTCACAACGAGAAAGCAAATCAAATTTGGCAAACATGATGCATGGTTCATATTAAAAGGAACATTAGTCAGCCAAAGACTATCAAGGATACCTCACTCATTGCATCTGATACACAACACTTTATCAAATCCTCATATAAATCAGCTGATCGATGTATTTCTGGAGCATCAGGCCAATGTTCTAATATCAAAAGAGCATATTCACAACACCTACAATATAAAAGAAATTAAAGAATTATCAAAACTCCCACAAATTTATTCTAGTAACACAAAAGTCCATACCTTGCACGAAGTATAGCACTGCGATCATTTTTTGCACAATCAGCTATACGAGGAAGCACACGAGCAACTTTACAATTACGCAGCATCTAAAAAGTTGAGGGCAAAGGTGAAATTAAAATATAGCAGCACATGGGAAGAATTATTTATAATGTTACTAGAGCAGATATATATTACCGTTTTTATGCAGTTATCTGCAGACTCTGCAATCACAAGTACAGTAATCACAACCAGCTTGAAAAGGACCTGATTATCAAACCAAGAATTAATACACTTTCTGAACATGTCACGATCATGAAAATCAAAGATAATACATTATGCTCACCGGTATGAACATTTCAGCACATTGTTCGAAATCACCCAAGAGTTCCTTTGACAAAAAGCATAATAGATGGCAAGCCTAAAGCAAAACCAAAAATACCAACAGAAAAAAGGTGCATGAGCGGTTAAAGAGATCGACACATAGACAAGGCCCTTGGACTTAAATAGATAAAGTAAAAATACTATCTTTCCATAGAAGATTCCAATTTTAGCCACCAAAACTTATAAAAAGATGGAAATGTAGAGGGGGGAAAGAAATTGCAACCAAACAATGTACTTAGGCTCTTATAAATTCTCATCCTGCTATACGTTCATTCTTCTTCATATTTTTTTGAAGAGGGAATTGATATTCCATGTCAATTATGTTTATCTTGAGGGTGGAAGCATTTACACATGTTATGCAAACAGGCCAAGTAAAGAGGGTAGAAAGAAGAATGGGTACAAAAGGAAATGTTCATGAACCTGCTTCACAATGCTAGATCTTCTATCTGATAATTGCACACTTAAAGGTCCAACAAGTTGCTTCAAGAGTCCCCGGAAAGATGGATAGTCAGCAGCGCCTAACAGAGTAATAAAAAAAATCCAGCATTGGCACCACGGACAAAAAACCAAAAAACATGTAGCACATATCTCAATGAAAAGAATAAAACCATATTTCCCCAAATAATTAACAGAAAAGGAAACTAATAAGGGAAAAAGAAAAGAAAAACAGAAGTATGGTAGACAATAAAATTACAAAAGCATTGAAACATCATTGGACAGTTCAAATATTGTTTTTGATAGCCGAATATACTCAATTATCAAAACTGATAGATGGTCGATGGTTAGCATTCAGTGGCAATAATTTACAGCCTTACCACTATCCAGATATCCATTTTATATCATTTATCAAAGAAATATTCATTTTCACAATTCTTTCAAGCCATAATTTAGTGTACAAAGGCTATATATTGAATTAAACGCCTACAATTAAATACTCAAACCAAATCCATCCATCACAGGCATCCGTCACACTAATCTCATATCACATGTATTCTACATTGACAAATGATGATCAAGCCATTTTAGACTTGAAATACCCTTACAGTAGCACAATTCACGTCTAAACAAAGTTGACTGTACAATACCAAATGAGTAGGCTCCAAAAATATTCACATTTCAAGCATATGTAACTATGTACATACTCCTGAAAGGGGGAGTAACACCAACCTCCCAAAACAAGACCTTCAATTCTTTGCATGGCACCAATTCGAATTGACCAGTCCTTTTCTGGCACAAGGGTTGATGCAATCTTTTCAATTTCCCTGATTAACTCCTTTTCTGAATAAACCTTGACGGGATCCATGGGTCTCTCTGTGGGATCACCTTCTCCTGCTTATAATGAGAAAACAATTGGGCATATAAAGAAGCCATGTATAAAAACACAAATAAGCTATAAATATGACTGAAGAGATCATTAAGCATTTAAAGACCAGGAGGGGGAACAAATATTGAAAGACATACAGATAAGATAAGAGCCTCCAACAAAATTGCATTACTACTAAATCAGAATAGCATTAACAATCCAAAAACTGCAGAGATTCTAACCTCCAAAAAGCGATGTCTCCCTTGATGAACTTTTAGCCTTTGGACTACTTTTCTTGGGATTAACACTCAAAGGCTTAATCTCCCCAGCAATAAAACCACTTCCAATACCATCTGAAGAGCGAACTTTTGGCTGAATGCCCTCAAGCCTGGCATTAATATCTTTAACCTAAAACCATTGCGATGCAAAAGAATGGGAATAATAAAATCTCACAGTAGCTGGCTTAATGTAAAAGGATCTTCGAGGTGAGAATCACAAGCAATGATTGTCCAATAAACATCAATGAAAAAGAAAGTCGTTTTCTCTTTTATATTTACCATAGATGATGGAAGATTGTAACGCTGAAGTTCATCACGAAATTGAGGTCCAGCTTGAGCATACATCTCCTGAAAATGGAAAATCTCAAATTATTTAAAAGTTTTGAAGAAACCTTTTCAGATCTGAGGAGATCAGTAGATCAGCTTCTCCTTATTGCATCATGATATTAATTAAATAACTCAATCAAAAATTTCACACCACGTGATTGAGTAAATTTGATGAAAGCAGAAAACTTCAAAAGAAATAGAGCAGATCAATCGTAAAATTAGATTTAGAAACTCAATCCAATAATGAGTACTAAGTGATATGACATAAACCACATTTTTCTTTGCCCATGGTCATAAACCTAAAAGTACAGCCACGCCTTTAGTGAGTGTAAGCACTAAAATAAGACAAGATGTTATAGCCACCTCAATGCACAAAATAGCTGCTTCCCTAACACCAGGGTTTGGATCATTGAGCAACTGCAAAATCTGACAATTCAAATTGAAAAGGGTTAGTATCACATCCTGAAACATCTAACCATTTAAAAGCTAAGTGCTGCTTCTTTGTAAGTCTCAATAAACATACTGGCGGAAGAATAACCCGTTGAAGGGTAAGCTCAGTAGATGCAAATAGACCAATTGCAGACGTGACAGTCCGTGCAAACTCCTCTCTGACTCTCCAGCTTTTATGTGTCCAGGCAAAGGAACCAGCTCTTTCTACAATTATTGTGGGAGAAGACACCTGTAGAACAATAAAATGAACGTCTCACAATGGAAGAAAATCAAGTGGTTCCAAGAACATAGCATAATCAAATATGCGATGAAATCAGCTTATCTTTATACTTGAAAAATATGTAAACGGGTAAAATGGTCATGTGCAGGTCACCTGACATATTTCCCAAAGGATTGTTTTTAGGATAAAAGAGAAATCTTATTGTAGAGAAAAAAATACACACTGCTGGAAGATAAGAGAACCTCGGTAAAACAAGGAGAGCAAAACCTCAATAGCTTGAGAGGCAGTAAAGCTGACCAATCTACATATTAGAAATAGAGACTCCCAAAATAACCCCAAGTGCAGAGCACCTAACGGAAGCCATAAATCCAATACAGTTCTCTGCCATAGACAAAGAATCCATAAGCTGCATATTGCCACCACATTCTGTTCTCCTTATTACCAAAGCCCTTGAAATGAAACACAAAAAGCTCCAGAGTACTCTTGTACGAGGAAAAATATTCCAAGGGTAAGACGGTGCTGGATAATGTAGAGGTAAAGTGAAACAGTTCCTAAATCAGATCTAAAAGGACACACGTCAGAAGAAAGTGCTGCATAAGCTCTGCAAACCAATGGCCATTTGGGTTAATCATGTTAAGTGGTGCTGCCCAAACAAAAAACTTGACCACAGAAGGACCTTTGAGGGGCATATCTTGAAGAAACATGACCCTAATTAGAAAATAAGATTAGCAAGAAATCAAGATTCCCGGCTCAACAATCATGACTGGATGGATAAAATGAAGCAAATCAACTAAAAGGAAAGGGCAGAAGCTCCCTGCTTTCTCAATCCTCAATAACATGCTAAGCGTCAATCTACTCCAATAGCTAGCTTCCAGATCAATTTTTTATGGACCTATCTTTTTTTGGGTAATATATATAGACCTATCTCTATGCATAGGTTGTCAGTGAAAGAATACTTCCCTGAATGCGTACATAATCATCAATTTCACAATATAACCAAATCTCTGTTACTGCAGTAATATGCACATTCAACATTCCAATGTAATTGATGACTGCATGACAGATGCAGAAGAGCTCTTATGATCAAGGTCACAATTCAGGTAAAAAATCTAGGACGCCTTGTCTTGCAAGAGTCATTAAACAATAGCTAAACCTATAGCCAAGCAAGCAGCAGTCATCACTAGTGACCCATCATAATCTTCATTCTCCATAGAAGCAGGACATTTTGGCCGGTTAGAAGATTGACCAAGCATATGAATCAAACATTGAAAACTAGAACCTTCCTGTATCAATTGTTTGGGTTTTGATGTGATTGAGCTGCTTTTACATACACTCAGTTTTATTCTTACTCACTTTTTTATTAATCTTTTTGACCTCATGTCAAGTCATTTAATATTACAAACGACTGCAACAATAGGAACTAGCATTTCTTCTATATCTCTCTTATTTTTGGCGTGGATTTCTACCTTACTAGATATGCCATTGCTCGCTCTCTTACTTCGATAAATTCTTTGGATTTATGTAGGAGTAGAAACTTCATTGCTACAGGATAAGGAAGCATAAACTAATATAAGATGTATGACGATCCAACTTAATATTCTTCTTTATTCGGAATAAAAAAAAAGGGAAAAACATTTGCAAATCCATCAAATGTATGCAGTAGATCCTTCCAATTCCCCCACTCTAGGTGTTACCGCAGACTTCGAGTTCAACTAGAATTATCGAAACATGGAATAATAGAGAAGGATGAGCAAGAGGCAACGATAAGACATCAAAGATAAGTACCTCCATTAGAGTAAGCAAGAGTCTTCTGGCGGCGTCACGAACTGGTTGTTTGGCATCCCCTAAGCGATCAACGACGGCAGGAACAAGCGCATTGAAATGAAGTTTGAAATGCTCGCCAGAGAGCACAGCAGCAGAGGCCAAAGATTGAAGTGCACCCTGAGAGACTCGAAAGTTGTTGTCTTTCAAGAGATCCAAGCAAACATCGACGAGGGATGTAACCTCAGATGAAGTGAGGCTCTTTCTGGAAGCTTCCAGAAGTTGATGAAGGCGCTCCACCCCAGCCATCCTCTCCTTGGTGTCCTTAGTGCGCGCAAGTTCCAGCGCTTCCTCCATTGCTGAATTCAAAAGGGAATGGATCTCAAGCCAGCAGATTCAGATCTGAGTAGAGTGCCACCGGAATTGCTATCAAATTTAGCGCACAGAAAGTGCAACACTGAGAAATGAAAAAAAGTAAAAAGAGAGTCAGAGAGAGAGAGGAGAGTGTGAGTAAGAATAAGGGGGTTGATAATTGCGCAGCGCTAAATTAAGTGGAAGGTCTAAGTAGAGTCCAACAGTGAGCGTGCGAGAGAGAGAGAAATGATGATTTCGGCAAAAGATGCGAACCGCTAAAATTAGCACAGACTTCGAAGGAGAATTTGGTAAAGAAACACTCAGAGACAGAGACAGAGACAGAGACTGAGACGATGGAGGGAGGGAGGAAGAAGAGACGAGGCGGGAGGAGGAGAGGTCGTGAGGCCAGATTGACGGTGAAGATGACGAACGGAAACTAATATTATGTGGTTGGGAATCGTTGAACATTTAACCACTAATATGCTCGAATTTACGGCTATATGCCACCAAAGCGCGTGAAAAAGTGAGTGGAGAGGCTGGGGACGGATAGGTCATTCTATCCTTATTTTCGTATATAAATATTATAGAGTGGGGTTTTTAACTTTTTATGTTATAGTGGGTGAGATGAGGCTCGCCGAATTGTGGGGCATAGGGCCCTATAAAACAAAACGGGTCGATAGAATGGCTTCGTTACGGATATAATTAAGATCACGGGTTAAAACTTAAAACGACAGATTCGGATACCACGTTTTCATTTTTATTTTAATAATTAGAATTATAATAATTCTTTATGCATTTGAAACTTACAAAACAGCACCCAAAAAAATTAGTCTATAAAAATTTTATTATTAGGGCGATCTATAAACTTATTTTATTTTTTTATCTATATATAATATATGATAGTGAACAATATATTAATTATTAATTGACATATAATAAAATGAAATGAGATATTAGTTTTATTTTATTATTTAGTATTTAGTATTCTATTTTCTTATTTATTTAATTTAATAACTTTTAAAATTTAGCACGATGTTGAAAATGTTTTAATCTTCTTTTCATATTTTATTCGCTGATATTCCATTGGGGTCATTTTTTGGGGGGCCACATGCTCGTGTCCTTGAAACAAGAGATCGCAACGGAATAATTAAATATCTGTGATATTAGTATCTAAGGATTAGTTACTTTTTTTTTCAAAAATTATAGTATATTTTATGGTCGTAACTAATATTTTCAATGTTATATAAGTGGTGTTGTTTGAGAATAATTATAAGTTTAAAATATTATCGCATCATAGAGAAATTAAATGTCATTTTCAATAATAAGATTATATTTATGTTGAACTGTGTGCATGGTTAAAATTTGAAACTCGGTGGGGGAATATTTATCGATCGATTACGATTGAAGGAATATCGATTTGTGGGATGTAGATTTTTTGTCCGACTCAGGTAATGGGATTAGAAAATTGAGTGTCCTTTTCACCCACTGCCTCTTTCTTTTCCTTTTCACCTTTTTGGTTGTGAAATCCCCCATCATTCCCACCCCACAAAAACGCCTAACATAAATATTTTATATAGGTAAATTATACAATTCAACATAATTTTTTTTTCTAATTAGAGGCAGTGAGCTACCAATTAGAAATTATAAGCGGAAAAGCTCACGACCTTCCATTGGCAGATAGTCTTTCATATCATTAGGCTGTAAGATCTTTTTTTTTACCAAAGGGAGAATTTCATTATATGACAAACCAAATTACAAGCAAATAACAGATCCTGAGGAGAGAGTCTATAAAATAAAGGTCAAACAAAACCAACAAAACAAAGAGAAACTAACGACACAGGACGCAAAAACGAAACCGACCAAGCAAGTTGAAGGTGAAGAGGGTTGCTTACAGTCCATCGTGATCAAAGAAAGCGCAATAGAGGGTGGTAATCCTTGGATGGGTTTGATGCCAATGTTACACAAGCAGCTCCAACACCACATTTTATGACAGAAAGGTGAAGAACTAACTGGAATTTGAGACCAAAAACCAGAGAAACAATGACCATGGTGTAAATAAAGCAGCCTCCAACAACAAAATTAACCCATTGAGGAAGATAAAAAGCAAAACCAGCAAGATTCCCACAAAAGGCAAAACAAAAACAACACACAAAACATAAAAACACTAAAGAGCAAGGGTGACCAGAACACTAGGCACTACCATAAATCCCCCTAAATCCTGGTAATCCCAAAGAAAAGCCCTCATGTTACATTGGTGGCTGTAGGCCAGCCACCGAACATCAAAGAGAAGGCCACCATAACACCACCATCCTTCATTCCCATAAGCAGATCGCTCCAAATCTTCAACCCACCAAACTTCGGGTTCAGCAGAGTGAAGAGCCCTACCATCTTTGGTGCTTGAATCAGCACCGTCGAACCATCAGCCTCCGCCTTCTCCATGCCGTTGAATGCTAATTAGGGATGGAACCTGGCAGGCGCTATCAGGGGGTGTGGTCTAGCCTGTATTTAGCTTGGCCAGTTTAAAAAATATACAAGGCTCACCCTTAAATATACAAGCCTATTTTTTTTTAAGAAACGCTCATGGTCTCTAAGAACCACCTGTCAGACGGCTAGCCTTTTATACAAAATATATTTACTTTGAAACCCACTTCTCTTCCTCTGCGTCGCTCACTCTCCAGATCCACCGGCCACCGCCGTCGCTCACGCTCACGCTCACGCGCACTCTCCAGAACTTAGTCAAAGCCCCAACCGGCCATCACCGGACCTAATCGCCGTAGAGGAAGGACACGATGAAGCCACCGCTTCGACGAAACCCTATGAGATCCTAGACCCAAACTGCCTTCTGGACGCTATAAGATCATTGACAATTTAACATGAACTTCAAATTATGTTTTTATATAATTAAATTATAATACGCACAATAATTAATATTTTATCTTGAATATTTAACATGCAAATAGAAGATAATAATTATTAATTAATCATTTAAAATATGATTGATAATTTTTTCAATCACGATCTGATGATTTTTTTTATTACTTTCTAAGGAAATTGAGACAATAAGTATGAGTATTCTTTTATTAAAAATAAAATATTTAAAATATTATTAAATATTAAATTTATATATTTTTTAACAAAAAATTAAATATTAATTTATTATGTTATAAAAAATTTACTTATTTCACTCAACTTCTCTAATAAAGTCTTATAGTTGTAATAACTTTTTTATTTTTAAAAATAATCCAATAATCTAGATCACACAGTATTTATAGTTGTTAATTTTATTAATAGGCATTAGTATAAGTGTGTGTTTGGCATGTAGGTTAGGGAATCAATTTTTCCCTCAAACTATGATTTTTCCATTTTTCAGCCAAACACTCTTTTTTTTTTTTAAATTACTTTTACATATCAAACTATGATTTTCTAAGATAAAACCATGGTTTAAAGAATCTGAACCCATTGAACATTTTAAGGAAAAAAAGTTGTAAAAATTGTGCCTTTTTACTTTCCTCTCCTTCCTCTGCTTTTCCTTCTCTCTGTGCTTCACTTGGGGAAAAGTTTTTTATATATTATGCGAAGCTCCCGCCTGGTTCCCATGGGGAAATTTTTTTCATATATTAATTTATTATATAAAATTTTAAATTATCTACAAAAATTTTATATTAAAAATATTATTTAAGTGAGAAAAAATTAAAATTAAGGTAAATATTATAAATTTTTATCTTCTTCAAACACATATATATGTATTTTTTTTCTTTCTCTTCTCTCTCCTCTCTATACTCTCTTATCTCTTCTCTTTCTTTTCTATCATCTTTTTTCTCTTTTACTTTTAATCAAATCATACTCTTTTTGGTAATTTACCAATATAAAAAATGATTCTGCTACTAATCATCCAAACATCTCTATTCCTAAAATCTATTCTTCTCAAAATCTATTCTCCAAAATCTATTATTCCCATAATCTATTCTCCAAAAGCTAATCCAAACACACTCTAAATAGAAGACATTTTAGCTATTTAAATATTATATTATTAATTTAAATTTATGTGAATATAAAAAAAATTAAAAAATTACTCTCACTTAAATGAATCTAGTCCAATTAAATAGTTAAAAAAACACTGATGAGAGCTTCAACCAATTACTAAATACGTGCGTCTACTAAATACAATCACACGAGTCCATAATAGATATTAACAATATTATGGATAGAAACGTGAACGTGCATTAAAAAATTAAGAGAGACTTCCTTGCAAATAATTATTATCTTAGTGTCTGTTTGGCATTTAGGTTTCAAAATTAATTTTGGGCAAAATCATAGTTTAAAATTTTTTTACACAAACAGCAATTTTTGTTGAGAATTGATTTTGGACAAAACTTTAATTTAAAACTTAGGTTTTGAATAAGCCACTGAAAATAGCTTTTAGTTTGAAACTTAGGTCATAGATTATCCAATTACTATTTTAACCCTACCTTTTCTTACACCCTCTCTCATCCCTCCTTTATTTTCTCTATTATCTCTCATCTCTCTTATATTATCTCTTTTTTTCTCTTTCCTCTCTCTTCTCTATACTCTATTCTCTCTCATATTTCTTCTCTATCATCTTCATCTCTCTTATTTTTAATCACATCATACTTTTTTTGATAATTTACCAATATAAAAAGTGATTATACTACTAATCATCTAAATATATTTATTCCCAAAATCTATTCTTCCTAAAATCTATTCTTCCCAGAATCTATTATTCCCAGAATCTATTGTCTAGAATTTATTTTTTTCTGAATCTATTCTTCAAAAGATAATCCAAACACATCGTTAGTTACCATTAATCCGTTAAGGAATGGAGATCCGATTAATACTTCCGACAACCCTGGTACCTTTTTTTCTTTCTTTCTTTTTTTGTTGCTTAATTGACTAATACATATATGCGTCGATTTTGTTTTTAACAAGTTAAACAATTTCTTCAATTACCAATAAATGAATTCTTAAACTAACAAATAAACTCTTCATTTACTTAATCTGAAATTTCTAGCTTAAACAGCCTCAATCTAAACACCACCTTAAGGCCTTTATGTTTGCTTCAATTATCTAAAATTCTATTTGCATAACATAACATAGGCCTTCAGACAACTTCCAACTATTAACTTTTATTTCATATGGCGGCAACTCATGGAATATAATCACTTAAACAAAACCCAATTCATCAAATCAGTTTCTTCACCTCCTCTTTTAGAAATCAAAATCAGATAGCCATTGACACATAATCATAACTTTAAATCTTATTTCTAGAACTATGAAATTACCCACACATAGGGACAATAGGTCCCTATTTTAGTGACTAAATCTAGAACAAAGAGAAACATCAATTAATAATAGAGACAACTATTGTCTCCCCTTTATACATCCTATTTTAGAGACCTAAAACAGAGCAATGGACAGCTGTTTCTTAAAGACCAAATCTCAGAACCCAAAGCACACAAACAATAATTACGTTTCGAGATTAAGCCTTGATTTCACCTTTTTACGGACCAAATCCTACAATTTTGGTATGATTTTGCTTATCCTCATTAAGTTGACCATTATTCCCCTAAAAATCCCAACTTAAATGGGTGACCCAATCCTCAAAATCAGAAAACAAAGGAAATCGAAGGCGATAACAAAGATAGAGTGTTCACTTTAGTCAATTGATGAGGTTGCGAGGTCGTTCGTTCTCCCCTAGCATTGCTCTCCTCTAGTTGTCGCTCCCATACTCTCTCCCTCCACTCGCATACTTGCTCCAATAAATGAATTATTGTTAACAACTAGAAGATTTATTCGACAAATTTATCAATTAGACCTGGATTTATTAAAATGGTCTAATTCTTCATAACACTGGAAAACGAAGCTTGAATTTTAATTAGGATAGGAGGCACTTACATTTAACTTAGTACACCGCCATATTTCAGACAGGATTATCTCTAATGAGAATATGCTGTGAGGGGGGAAAACTTATTTGATGAATTTTATCCATGACTTCCTGATAAGATCCAAAATCTTGCTGGTTTAACTCAGCAAATGAAACCTGGCTATATTGCCTAGAATGTTCACCACTTTATTGTCTGCCTATCATATAAGTATTGACACGTGTCAGTGTGAGAGGTTAGATGGATAATTTGATTTATCGAGGATAATATGCATTAAATATTTTAACCAATAGCTATACTGTCACGCTCTAGTTTTGTTTTTTTAGGTCCGTCAGTTTGTTGTTGATTTAATATAATACAATAAATTAATAAAATTGAATCTAAAGGAGTTAATCATTTATAATATAATAAATAAATATTTAAATATCTATTGAAAAAAGTTTTTATTTTTAATACCTGTATATCAAATAAAATAACATATAATAAGAAGATGATTATACTTTTAAAAAGATGTAATGGAAGAAATTCAGGAAAAAACTTGGAAGGCATCCGAGAGTGAGATGAAATGGAGGAGGTGACTATTGTGGTGCTCAATTGGTTGACATTCTGATGATGCAATGATGGTTGGATAAGCCTCCAAAAGAGGAATGTTAGTTCGAAGGTCTTTGAAAAGGAGTCACTATCCTCGTCATTATTATTGTTTTATAATAATAATAATAATAATGGCTCTTGTTGTTTGAGGTTTGTTGACGAATTTTAGTGTATATATATATATAACTTGATGACAAAGCCACACCAACGACTCCTTTTGGACACACATACATGGCTTTATGACCAAGAATGAAAAACATTATTATAGCAAGGCCTTTTTTAAGTTGCAAGTTTTATTTCGTCCGTGGCTTCATGATTTCGCCTCGTGTTCAAAACAGATAATAAACTCCAAATTGTACAAGATTTTCATATAAAGAAATATATCCAAAAACGTTATATATTAATGTTGATTAAGGCATTTGTTCTTTAACGGTGGACACAAGAAATGCTGTTCACTCTTGCTTTTGTTTCCTCACGTCAGCTTTAATTAAACTAAGAAAACAACATCTGAAGGCAAAGCAACAGGGGAAAAAATATCTTACAGAGTATTAATAATACAGTAGGATTTTAAAAGTAAACATTTTCAAAATTATATTGCCTGGAGCTGGGATATCTGTAAAATATAAAAATGCTAAGATGACTCAACTGTGTCAAAGTCCTCACGGGTGGAATGTCGTTTGCAAATTTCGTTCTATTTTTATTTAATATTCCAATCAATACTCACGACTTTTATGGCAGAAAATTAAAAAAGGGTCACTCATGACTTTGAAAAATGTTAACAAGTGACTCTGATGGGTAGGTCCGACACTAAAAGGGCACAGAGGGGGTGTATTGTAAATTACAAATAAGTAACTTTATAGGGTGGACCAACCTCAATGAAATTCCAATCTCCACCCACATAAAGAGATGAAATATATATATTGCTCATGATTCGCTCATAACAAACCTCGATATACAGAAGAAGACAAGACCTAGGCAACTCCGGTTACTACTCGGATCTCAAGAACCATAGCCAATTTGATAATTTTTTTTTAGTATTATATACTTTTAATACTTTTTCTAATTAATTAACGTGGGACTCATTTTCAACATGCTCACAATCGCTGATATACGTGGGTGTAAATTTAGCGAAGAGAAGGGGGGGGGGGGGATACAGGACCGGACCAGCATATTAGTTGTTGTGTATGGTAAGCGATGCGATCTGGATTACAGCAAGAATATGGGATCCAACTGAGCTGATATGTGAAACCTTTAGCCACATGCTATGTTGTGGACCGATCTTTGCTTATACGGCAGCCTTCAGGCAGAAGAATCAAAACGCATAAAGTGCAAAGGAGGGTGAGAAGAGGACGGTGCGTTTGAGCTGTCCCATTTGAATTCAACTGTCATAATATAACCGACTGGGACCCGAGTGGTAAGCAACTCAGTATCGCTTAAACGAGGTTTTAAATTCGAGTTTTGACGTATATAAAAAATTTTTATTGGGAGACTCACCCACTATAACTAGGTGCGCGATGCTGGTCAGATCCTGATATAGTTGGGGCAAAATTCTCATAAATTGAGTTGGCAATAAAAAAAATGTGATAATATAAAACATGTCAAGCCCAACTTAAGTCATGGTGGCTCCATAGTATTAGTCATATATATACACACACACACACACACATATATATATATATATACGGGACATTACCCTCAAGCCCAACACGCAGAGTCTTAGGCCAGGGGAAAAATTTAATTATCAACCTGAAATATTGTCATACGCCCTAGTTCCAGAAAATATTTTCAACATAGTTAGACACTATTTTTTTTTAAGCTTAAAAATCGTCAAAGTGAATTTTATTTTTTCTAATAAAGTATTTTTTATGATTATATTTAAAGAACCCAACTACCTAGTGTTGGCTTTGTTAGTTGTTTGATAGAAGTTTTAACTTGCAAATCAATTAATCATGCTTTAACCTATATATATAGCTAGTACCGTACCACTCTTATAGCTGTCCATAAAGCTGAGAGATACGATGATCTGAGGAAGATTATATTAAATGGTCGAGTCCATCAGTCCAAGGCCATGGCAGTGGTGAGGTTCATAGGACTCATACTGAGTGGTTCTGCTCAAGATTTGATGCACGATGAAGCTGAGAGCATGTTGAGATGGATGAAAAGCGTGCCAAAAAGCGACATCTCTGTTTGGGCACAGGTTCGACAACGGGTTGCCCTGTCCCACCCTATTGTACGCTCCTTGACCACAACATGCAACCTTGGATGTCACAAAACCTTTTCAAATCCCATTATCCCATCTCATCATTACCAAACACAACCTTAAAAAAAGTTAATCTTTGAGGGTTGTTGATGAAGTCCATGTTCATCTGAAAGGCATTGGCTGTGACGAACATATCAGAACCTATTCGAGCATTGAGCTGTTTGGTCATCTAAACCAGCAATGGACTGAAGATCTGAGCAGCACCGTCAACCAGTGAGCCCCCAAGCACGAAGAAAGCTCGAGCTCCCTCCGCTTTCACTGTAGCCACTGCCCACAGGCCGACGCAGTCGCCGCCACGATCACTCTAAACTTTGACATTACCATTGTTGTTTCAAAGGCTAAGTTTTTCTTCTGCTATGTGAATTCAAGAGTGGGATCTTATATAAGGGTGTAATCACGTTATTGTGTTATTTTTTCTCGTATTACTTAACTATCAGCTACAGTTTAAAAGAAACTAATATCGTTTGTTACCCGATATTTAACTGATGAGAGTGGTTTAAATAGAGAAAAGAGGGAGTTAAAAAAGTTGTGCAATTGTGCATGACAACGAGGAGAAAATATATGTTTGTTGTAACAAAAAACATGAATGCTTGAGAAAATGAGGCATCATCTATTACTTAAGGAAGTGATCCTCCCAGAATCTGTTTCCCTCAGAATCCTTGAGAAGCATGCGTGTGGTTCTTCTTCCCTCCTCCTCCTATCTTATCTATTAAAAATAACTGTTTTTTTAAAATCACTTTAAACAATTATTTAAAAAAAAATTAAAAATACAATTTTTAAAAAAAATTCAAAACACTTTTTTAAAAAAAAATATTTGTTTAAAAAAATGTTTTAAAGAAGAGCCAGCGGAAACACTTTTTTTTTTTTTATAAAAAAGTGATTTTAAAAAAAACAGTTTTTTTAATTTTTCTTTTTATAAATAAAGCAAGAGAGATGAGGTAAGAATCACATACATACTTCTAAAGAATTTTAAAGGAAGCGGATTATGAGAGGAACCACTTCCATTACTTAGTCGGAAGCCAAGACGCCACGAAGGCAGGAGCCCTGAAACAATATTTAAATGTTAAATAATATTATTTAAAACTTTTAATTTTTTCTCATAAATAATTAATATATTTTAAAAGGATAATACTTAGTTACAGTATCTTAGGTCCATCATGTCCAATAAGCACGCACAGCCCTCTTTTTGAGCCTGGAAAACCCTAAATCCCAACGGTCTTATTTCCCCGCACCGACCTTCGCGGGCGGGGGTAACATGGATAAAGCCGTATTATAAACGCCTAACAAGCTACCCTCCTCGGTCTAAACATCCTGAGTACTGGCGTTCGTATCCCATTGCCGCCATCTGCTGTTCGCCATACGGAACAACCCATCTCTGTTCGCGTTGGAAATCTGAGATCGGCAACTTCGTTGGATGACAAATCCTACGATGGAGTCGGCGGAGGAGGCCAAGGCTGGTATAGAGCAACCCTTTGCGACGGATCGTGGCCGTGGAGGATGGCTTATTTTCCGATTTCGAATGGAAAAAGGCCGGGGTAAGTTCAAGAATGATACACTCCAGTTAAGTTATGGTTCCTTGTTGGCTGGCAAAGACTGTTGGCATGTATTTTCCATAGATGATGGTGCGTTTGATACGCTGATTAATACTATGACATTTTCCCTCACTTTGGCGGCTCACAGATTTATATCGTTATTGTTGTATAAATATATGTGTATTTATCTGTCTTGACCCCACTACCCACTTTATTTTATTTCATTCGATTTTGATTCCTTGGCTACGCCATTTGTTGCTGATCGTTGTTGAAATTATAGTTTCCTATTGAGATATATCAAGATGGGGGTTTGAACTTGACATATACTGTACTAATATTCCTTTTATGGATGCTTTGGGATATATCGAGCTGGGATAAGTGGCATGTTTTAAAAAAAAAGCTATATTATGATTTGAAATAGACTCATGGCTTGGCTTTGGTATTTAAACATGCATCTACATCTGTAATGCACTTTACAAGGCTCAATGATTTATATATCATTTGATGCCTAAAATAAATGTGCAGAAATTTGTTTATGGGGTCCTACTTCTGTGTTTCAGCTTGGACTCTCTTCCTTTGCTGCCGGTAGCACCTTTATATATGTGTTGGATATATACTTGTTTGTAAAATTATCCCCGCAGCACTTTCTACGCATCATCTGATGTGCGGTGGGATTGCTCGTACGTAATGTGGGTATACTAAGATTGATTGGTGGGCTTGAACGTGGCATGCAAAGCTGCCATAATTTTTCATATATCTTGAGAATTATGAAAATAGCATATGTGGCTTTTTCGAGAACTGACACTATTTTGATTTAAAACAGATGCATTGGCTTTGATATATGAATTTTTATCTCTAATGCACTCTACAAGGCTCAATGATAATTGTATCATTTGACGCCTCATCTAAATGTGCAGAAATATATTATAGGGTGTCTAGTCTTGCCTTTTAGCTAAGGCTACCCATGGCTTTTCTGCTTGTAGCCCCATGCATATATGCTGAACATGTCGCTTTGTCAGCAAATTTCTCTCGTAAGCAAACTTGCAAAACTTGACGGCTGTTACATACATCATTTGGTGCTTGGTCTAAAATGTCTATGCTAAAGTGGGAAAAGTAAAATTGATGTGGAGGCGTGAACTTGACATGTGAGGCTGCAATATATTCCTTTTATGGATACTTTGGGATATATCGAGATGGGATAAGTGGCATATTTGAGAAACAACAATATTATGATTTGAAATAGACTCATGGCTTGGCTTTGGTATTTAAACATGCATCTGCAATGCACTTTAATTACTAGGCTCAATGATTTATATATCATTTGATGCCTAAACTAAATGTGCAGAAATTTGTTTATGGGGTCCTACTTCTGTGTTTCAGCTAGGACTCACTTCCTTTGCTGCCGGTAGCCCCTTTATATATGTGTTGGATATATACTTGTTTGTAAAATTATCCCCGCAGCACTTTCTCTGCATCATCTGATGTGCGGTGGGATTGCTCGTACGCAATGTGGGTATACTAAGATTGATTGGTGGGCTTGAACGTGGCATGCAAAGCTGCCACAATTTTTATATATCATGAGAATTATGAAAATAGCAGATGTGGCTTTTTCGAGAACTGACACTATTTTGATTTAAAACAGATGCATTGGCTTTGATGTATGAATTTTTATCTCTAATGCACTCTACAAGGCTCAATGACAATTGTATCATTTGACGCCTCATCTAAATGTGCAGAAATATATTATAGGGTGTCTAGTCTTGCCTTTTAGCTAAGGCTACCCATGGCTTTTCTGCTTGTAGCCCCATGCATATGTGCTGAACATGTCCCTTTGTCAGCAAATTTCTCTCGTAATTAAACTTGCAAAACTTGACGGCTGTTACATACATCATTTGGTGCTTGGTCTAAAATGTCTATGCTAAAGTGGGCTATGTAAAATTGATTTGGAGGCGTGAACTTGACATGTGAGGCTGCAATAATATTCCTTTTATGGATACTTTGGGATATATCGAGATGGGATAAGTGGCATATTTGAGAAACAACAATATTATGATTTGAAAGACTCATGGCTTGGCTTTGGTATTTAAACATGCATCTGCAATGCACTTTAATTACTAGGCTCAATGATTTATATATCATTGGACGCCTAAACTAAATGTGAAGAAATTTGTTTATGGGGTCCTACTTCTGTGTTTCAACTGGGACTTTCTTCCATTGCTGCCTGTAGTCCCTTCATATATGTGTTGGATACATACTTTTTTGTAAAATTATCCCTGCAACACTTTCTCTGCATCATCTGATGTGCTGTGGGATTGCTTGTAAGCAATGTGGGTATACTTAGAGTGATTGGTGGGCTTTGACTTGACATCCAAAGCTGCCGTAAGTTTTCATATATCTTGAGAATTATGAAAATAGCAGATGTGGCTTTTTCGAGAAATGACACTATTTTGATTTAAAATAGATTCATTGGCTTTGATATATATCAATTGATGCCTAAAGTAAAAGTGCAGAAAGTTGTTTATGGGGTTCTACTTTTGTGTTTCAGCTTTGGCTCTTCTCCTTTTCTTTCTGTTGACCCCTTATTTATGTGCTGGATATATACTTTTGCAGAAAATTACTCCTGTAATACTTTCTAAGCTTGATGATTGCAGCATTATTTGATTGATTCGTCGGCTTGAACTTGACATGCAAAGCTGCCACAATTTTTCCTATATGCATGACTTGAGATTTATGAAAATCGCGTATGTAGCTTTTTTGGCAAATTTTTCATATACGCATAGTGGGATTACTCTTGCTTTTTCTAAGGCTATGCATGCCTTTTCTGCTTCTGCTTGTAGCCCCTTACATATATGTTGAATATGTCGCGTTTTTTGGGCAAATTTCTGTTGTAAGCAAACTTGCAAAGCTTGACAGCTGTTTCATCATTTAATGCTTGGTCTGAATTGTCTATAGTAAAGTGGGCAAACTAAAATTTATTTGGAGGCTTGAAATTGACATGTGAGGCTTAAACTTTTGTGTTTCAGCTTGGAGTTTCTTCCTGTTTTGCCTGCAGTTCCCGTAAAGATGTGCTGGCTATATACTTTGGAAAATTATTTGTGTTACACTTGCAAAGCTTGACGACTGCTGCATCATTTGATGCATGGTGTGATTGCTCATTAGCAATGTGGGTTAATTGAAATTGTTTCAGGGGCTTGAACTTGACTTGCAAACATGCATATGGCTTGAGAATTTTAATAATAGCATGTGGTTTTTTTTTGAGAAATGACAGTATTTTGTTTTGAAATAGATTTATTGGCTTTGATATGTGAATTTGTATCTCTAGTACACTTTTAAAAGGCTTAATGACAATTGTATCATTTGATGCTTAGTCTAAATGTGCAGAAATATATTTATAAGGGGTCTACTCTTGCTTTTTAGCAAAGGCTACCCATGTCTTTTCTAATTGTATCCCCTTACATATATGCTGAATAAGCCCGTTCTGTTTTTTTTTCCTCGACAAATTTGTTTCATAAGCAAACTAGCAAAGCTCGATGGATGTTACATAATTTGATTCTTGGTCTGAAATTTCTATGCTATTATGGCCAAGCTATACTATTCTGCCGTCCAATTTGCTGTTGGATGTGCTTCAGTGAAGATGTTTTTCTTACACCATTGTTTCTTTATACGAGCCCCGGCAACTTCTGTTTGGATCATGTCATACTGGTGCCTGTTCTCAATGTTGTCGTCAAATAGGTATTCTGCATAAAGTATCACTGAGCCATTATTTTACATAGGCTTGTCAGAAATAAATGAGATTTGTAAAAGCTTTGGTCATCCAAGGAAAGTGAAGAAAAAAATATTTTCCTGATTGATCTACACTAAAAAGAGACGGAATGCGATATAGCCAACATATGCATCACCTAAGTGACATAGTTGATTAGTTTTGTGTCCTTTTCTTATTGTAAGCTTTAACTTGCAGAGAACAATGCCAACTCAGGCCCAGTCCGGACACCGGCTCCTTTTATCAGATAAACTGACATACTGAGTCCAGGTATCCCTTTGGGGCATAACAGGCATCTGACCTCATTCAGTCTCAGGAGATTTGGATTCACCCTTGATATTCTAGCTTGCTACTGTTCAAAGGTGGGTACTTGTTTTTACTTTTTTTTCTTTAATCTTGCTATTGGTTCTAATGTAACAATGGGTTAAGTATTCTATATTTTCTTGTCCAATAACTGGAACTGGAGGACAATGTTAAGGCAAAACTTCTTTAATTGTGCTCCGTGCCAGTAAAGACAAATATTGACATTTTCCCCCACCATACTATTGCTTCATCGTGTTTGCAGTTATCAAATATAGTCATTCGCCATGGTGCTTCAGATATTTGGCACATTCCTTTGCTATTGAAAGTAAGTAGTTCTATGGCATTTGTAAAACTATTTACCGTGGTTGTCTTCCTAGATGTTTGACTTTCCTTTTTCCTTCATTTTCTTCTAGAAGGCACATAAAACAATCTTGAAAGCATTAAACTTAGTTTTCGTTTAAAACAATAATTCTTTATTTGATTTAGTAAGTAGTCTACTGTTTGCAATGTTGCTACATTACAGAGCCTAACCTGCTGGAATGCGCCAGTAAGTAAAGTTTATGACAAATTGCGGTAGGTCTCACTTCAATACATGCATAGAACACACACACATTTCTGTCTATTGCCTATTGTCAAGCACACAGCTATTATTGAAAAGGTTTTTGTTTGATTGGTTGAAATTTATTACTAAGATAAAAAATTATTTGAAAAAAAAAGTTGACTAACTTCTATTAATGATTTTCGAACTCAATACATATTTAATATAAAATAATACAATTTCAACGATTGATTTGAAGGGGTTAATTTGTTTTTAATTAATTTTTGAATGTTTAACACATCAGATCTCGTTAGTAATATTTGGAGGTTCAATAAAGTTTGGGCGATAGCCTGGTATTATACCAAAAAAAAAACGACGAGTTGGTATGCTGAGGGTATCCAAGAATTTCTCCATTTTGTCTAAAATTTACTGGATAATGATGATTATAGTACAATTATCTAGGTGAAATTAAAATATTGTCGAAGTCCACAATTTACTGGAGGGACCATCGTTGAAAACTTGAAATTAACGCAATCGTATAAAAATGCGGGGATTAAAAAATTGGGAATTCTTCATAATTCATATGTATATAATTTTTTTTTTTAAATATTTTGGTTAATATTAACTTCCAATCCCTGGGAAGTTTAAATTATCAGTCGTAGATCTCAAGCAATTGATCCATTTCTTTACGAATTGAGGGTTTTCCCTCACGTTCCCAAAATATGCGTCCGAATTATTGCCAGACTTGCTTGTCTTTCAGTATCAAATTCCTCAATTTTCTTCAATGCTTCATTGGAATTTCAATTATCCTCTACTCCGCATGGTTCATCAATAAATGGAGCCATCACATTCCCTCCCCTTCCAGCTCCTTCCCCGTCTTTTTATCTATCCATTCCAGTGAATTCTAAGCCTCTTTCGGTTTTTGCTCAGATCAACCCCTTAAATCTCGTTCTCCACACGGTTTCCAGTTTCGATGACGTACCTGACTTCGGTTCCAGTTCTTTCAAGCCTCCCGCTCCTCGGTACCTTTTTTTAGGAAAAAAAAAAACTTTTGGTGATATTTTTTGGTTTGAGTTACTGTAGAAATATCCCCGCCTTTCACCTTTTTTTCATTTAATTTTCGGGCATTAATTGGTCTCTTATAGTGCGCAATTGGTGTAGTGATCCTCTGTTTGTTCTGTGATGAGGTTGAGCGTGTTAAATCCTGCTAATGCTTTAAATTGCATTTATATGTCTACGTTCTTTACCGGAAATGATGTTTGCTGGCTTTCCTTCCGTGATTTGGGATATAAAAGTTGAAGAGAGCTATACTTAAATTTTGTTTTGCCGATTATATTTTCATTGCAAATGGAATGACAAAATGTCTATGGTAAATTCGAAAACTGGGGGTATGGAAGGGGGGAACTGATAACGAGTGGCGCATAAAGGCTTGGGATGCTGTCTGGAATCTCAACACTGTCAGTTTTGAATCATTACTTACCATCCCTCATACTTTTTAAACTAGAATTTATAAGGCTTGTTGTTGTTGTTACCCAGCTTTAGTTGTGTGGGCACATTGAAAAATCCAATTCCTTTTTCATGATAATCAATAAAAGCTGCTAGGAAGAACAGAAATGATAATTTCAACAAAGTTTACTGTGAGGAAAGAACTGAGCAGTAATGATGAGCTTATATTGAGGAACATGCAAGTAAATTTGTAAGTTTAAATTTATTCTGGTGTAAATAATCAAAAGAACAAAGTTTGAATGATAAAATAAACACAACAGGCGATTACTAATCCGCTTCTGTATGTCTATTTTGTTCGTTCACCTACATTTCTCCATTGTCTGCAGGTTCATCTACTCTTTATTGGGTTGCATTGCAGCCGAAGCATTTAATGGTTGCTGCCTGTGCTTTGTATCCTGCTTAAAGTGAATATTTCTATTTTCCCATCTTAGTGTTTCTGAGAATTTTAGCACGTTTTGTTCTTAAAATGTCTTTTTGGTGCAACCTCGGGATTAGCTCTTTACTTTTAAACTTCAGTGATTCTTTCTTTCTAATAACATAAATTTCAGTTATTCTTTTCTGTTATTTATGTATCCCCTTTTTATTCCTTGACCTATTGAATTGCCAGTATAATATACTGTCACAATATTCGTTCTACTAGAGGCAGCTTTGGTGACATTCATTGCCGTTGATCATCATTGGGAAAAGGTTCATTCCCTCTGACCCCTCCCCTCTTCCTCACATAGATATTATTGGGTTAGCTTACATCTTTTTTCTTTCAAAAATTGAGAATGTGTTAATTTTTGCACTTACAGGATCTTCCTTTTGATCCAACTGGTGAAATTCAGAGTCTTAAATCTTTCATTGAAGATAATCCAGATATGTGCAAATGGGTTGGCATTACTGTGGTTGTAGTTCAGGTATATTCTGCTTTACTTTCGGCATTGTCATCTGGGAATTTTTTCTTGACCTCTACAATAATTGGGTATGTTATGGCCGTTGGTCTATTCATGCTGACATGCAGCATATCCTACACCTGAAGTGGGGCTCCGCTAATTAATACTACTACTGGGCCCAGAGGTAGTTGTAACTATAAGTTCCTTCTTATAAATAAGGCCCGGAGGTAGTTGTAACTAGAAGTCATTCTGTGTTTTATTGGCACCCTAGATTCCTGGTTCATAAAAAGGAATTTACAATTAGGAGAATCATCTTACCTGCTAATTGTATTTTCTGTTTATGACACCATCCATATATTGATTTCAGTTCATTTTTAAAGACTTCTATGGTGTCAGTCATCAACTGCATAATGAAGTGGTCAATTTTATATTTGTAAAACACTCATGGATCCCCAAGATAGTTCTCCAAAGCTTTGCGCAATGGATTTGACCTATCAAACATAGAGAAGCTAGATAGTTCTCCAAAGCTTTGAGCAAATGGATTTTACCTAACAAAAATAGAGAAGCTAGCTTTTGCTGATGTTGAGGAAGTTATCATGGTGTCATGGTGAAATGGGTTTGGGGACTTGGGATCAAAGCGTGTGTCATTACTAGTTTGTGCTTGAGAGCTACATTCTTTGTTTATAATTCAGCATACATGGTCTATTTCTGCCTGTTTTGGTTGTGCTTTGGGATTTTGGATGTCCACCAGAATTCAGATAGGTAATTTTATGAACACTTGATGTCATTTGAAATTCATAAATAACAATAACAAGTAATGTAGTGATATTGCCAATCCATTATTGAAGCGTGAATGTCATGTTGGTTATTGCCCTTAAGTTTGCCATTGGTCAATGAGCCATGAACGGTTGCTGAATCTTTCCTCTTGTATATCTAATTTTGTTTTGGTTCCCAGATTACTAGGTCACTTCAATTTTAGTCTCCTATGGTAGTGAATGCACAAGTTACTGAATTAGTTCTCAAAACTAACAAACTTGTTACAAATTAATCATTTTGCCATCCTTGAATCACTTGATAAGAGAATCAACGGGCAGTGAGTTTGTTATTGTCAAATACTAATTCATGCATTCACTGATTTTTAAGGACCAAAACTTCATTAGTCTAACAGTTTGTGGAATTGTTAATTGACTCATTTCCTTTTCCCTGTTTCATTTAGATGGGCTTAAAAGAGCACTCACTTTGCACAATAACATGGGACTGTCTCTTCTTTAAACTCAATAGTTATTCATTCTCCAGCATCTCGTATGTCTTTGTTGCTACATGTTACAAAGATATTGTGAAATTTGTGTCAATTGGTCAGAAATTTCAGGATGCTGCTAATAGAATCATGGCAATGGAATTAACATGAATAACCATGTAGAAATTTCCCTGCATAATGCATTGCCAGACATCTTTTATTTTGTATGTATTGTTCCTATTGGCCATTGTATTAACAACATAAAGAAGCCTATAGCAACTTCGCAGCATGCATGTATTAGTTTCTGTATAGATATCCCATTCCTCTCTTATTCTTGCTTTCCTTGGTGTCAACCTCATGCATTGTCTCTACTGTTGTCACTAAATTTGCGAGCCATAGTTTCAACAAGGAGAACAGATGATGATGAGGATGAATATGATAACAGGGGTAGAAGTTGGGACCCCCTACTAAAGCATCAATCTGGTTAGTCATCATGGTTAACCAAGAGTGATATCAGAGGAACTCTTTCTGACTGGAGCTCACGGATGAGAGAGAAGGTGTGCTGGTATGAATTAATGAACAGTAGTTTGTTTGATAACCTTTTACAGAATTTATGCTTTTACAAAGTTAAAAACATAAGCATGTGAGTTTTTTAAGAGTATCTCAACAACGAAAATTTTTGAATTGTATGTTGAGAGTAATCTTTTTGTTGTTCATAATGGAATCAGGTTTTAGATTTGGGGTTCATGCGAAATTTCATCTTTTGGTTTGAATGCAAATCTCTTGAGTCCTACAATATGTCAGGGTTAGGCATTCAGTCATCTGCAAACATTTGTCAGTCACAGGAAAATTATTTTCAGTGCCGTTTATTGTCTTTGCTTTAAATTTATGTTTCTTACCTCCAATTTTCATGATTAGATCAAATTGGGCATGGTAATGTTTTGTATAAGTACTAAGATCGTCCTTTTTATATTCAACTGTGTAGTAAACATGGTAAGGCAATTCATGTAAGATCAAAGTTCTTCCGCATTTCAAACTTCGGATATTAAGATAAAAGAAAAGGGTGATTGAAGTTAATGTTATAGATGGTAGTTGGCCGTGTATTAAAGAAGATATGGCAAGTAATGAATTGAAAGGTAAAGAGGATGGATGGAAGTACTGGGAAGACTAATGTCTACAACTTTGGATTAGGGTGCTTGTATCATCTGAGTCACCCTGGGGGAGAATAAACTTATTCCAATTTCTTCAGAACCATTGCCACTTTACTTGGAATCTCCAGAATGGCAGAAACGTCATGCACGAATTACATTGATTGCTTTAGCTGCCAAAGAGTTCTCATTTGAAACGGTGAACATATTACTTTCTAGCCCTTGGATTAATTGTGCTGACAGATAGTAAAATAGGTGAGCTATGGAAAATACAATTGGACAAAAGATGCGTGGCAGACTCCATCTTCGTCACAGCAACTTCTCGAATGAGAGGAAGGTAGAGGAGGCATTTTAATTCGTGTATTTTTATTTTTAACTTTTTGTGTTGCCATGTTAATCTAATTCTGATGTTGCGTTGACAAGGATGCAATGCAAGCGACATTGGACAGAGTTAGCACAGCTGGTGACACAAGTATGGTCCATTTTGCTTCGACAGAATTGTTAAATGGACCAAACTAAAAGGATTGGGTCACAGGGTAGAAACAGGTTAGACTTGTATGACAAAAATTCGGCCTGAACTTGGCCTGTAGCCTATTATAGGCATTTTTTTTGCCTACGTCTAGTCTGTACAGAGGCATGGCATGGCATGGCCTTAAGCTTGTTAAAAGTCATGTGTTTTTGAAAAATTCTATCAGGACTCTAAACAGGCTGCCTTAACAAGCCACCGTTAACAGGCCTTTAAATAAGCCTTCAACATAGGCTGGGTTAACAGGCCTTTTTAATATAGATTAATTCAAAATTAAAAAATAACTCAATCTAAATTATTTTTTAAAATAAACTAATTTAGGAGGTATGAAATTACAATACCACCCTTAATATTATTTTAATGTAAAATGGGCTAAGCCGTCTTGACAACCCTAACATGCTTTTTAGGAGGCTTGTGTCATGGATGGGCTGAGAAATAGTGAGAAAAAGGCCCATAATGTAGCAAACCCAAATGAAGACATCCACAATGCAACAAACCCAAATGAATAAAAAATAATATTCTGGAGGAGTTGGCTGCCCAGACACGTAAGAGTAACCGTTTTCGCAAGACCACGTGGAAAATTTAGGAGATGGAGAAGCATAAGAATGAGAAGAAAACAACGGAGAAAGGGAGTTGAAATTTAAGAAAGATTCTTCCCTTTGTTATTTTCTGGTTTTCTCTTCCCTCTGATCTTTCTTTTCATATCGGTTATTAGATGATTGCCAGCATTTGCCATACCAATAATTTTGTTTTTATATGTAATTAAAGATTCTCTATAATCGTACATTCATTTGGATTGAGTAATAATACATAGATAGATTGCATTGCTCTTATAATCAGATAATATCATTTGGTACTTTCATTCCCCCTACTTTTGTTGTTATGGTTGAAAACACGCGATTGCAGACGATGAGTGCTGAAATTCGTAGTTTACCTGAAGCATTGGCAGTATTTGAACAAGCTTAGTCGACCAAAATGACGGAGTTTGAGACGATGCTCTTGGCAAATACTAACAAGTTGGAGAGTTTTGAACACTCTTTAGCTGCTTTATCGCGGTTTCAACACTTGGACGCAACATCATGGTAATTGTTCGGGATCTTTAGGGATATTAGTTAATGTATCCAATTCTAATACTGGTTTTTCATATTATTGGCCGACAGATTAAGCTTGATTTGCCTCGTTTTGATGGCACCGATACTAAGTTGGTTATTCTTAGTTGAGCAATATTTTTCTTTCTATCAAATTCCTGATGATGAACGTATTACTGTGGCTTCTGTCAATTTTGATGGCTCTGTTGTTCCTTGGTTTCATCTATTACAGAAAACAAGCCAGATTCCATCGTGGCGGTTTTTGGCTTTGACGATTGAAAAGCAGTTTGGTCCTTCACATTTTGAGAATCCTCGGATTAAACTTTTTAAGCTATGCATACTGGATCAGCAGCGGATTATCACATGATCGTGGCAACGACGAACAGTGTTGAGGGACTTTTATATGACGCATTACATGATTGCTTTTTGAGTGGGCTAAAACTAGAGTTATTGACTGAAGTATTAGCCTAAGAACTATTTACGCTGACTAGGGCCGCTTCATTAGCTCGATTATTTGATGAACGGTCTAGTATGCGTGGTCCTTCAAACAGGCCCAGTGTCATCTTTAACCCCAATTGGCCTTCTTCTTACATACCATCTAGTGTGGTCTTTTCTGCAGCGTCATCATTTTCGCCATCTACTATCGGGTTGCTACCTAAACTTCCAATGAAGCTGTCGATGCCGATCAAGAAGCTTTCTGCGACAGAAATGCAAGGTCGAAGGGAGAAGGGTCTTTATTATAATTATGATGAGAAATTTATATGGAACCATAAGTGCCCAAATCGTCAATACTTATTGATTCAAGTGGATGAAGATGGCTCTACCCCAGATCTAGTGTTACCCGGAACTAAGATTCAACTAGTACTGAACTAAAGATTGATGAAGACATGGTGCCTCATATGTCTTTTCATGCTTTTCATGGATCTTCACATCGTTTAACTATTCAATTCTTTGGATTAATGGAACAGCAATACAAATTTTGTTGGATAGAGGTAGTTTTGATAATTTTATTCCTCCTCGGATCGTTTCTCATCTTAGATTGCCTTTGTTTTCATAAACAGATCGCGTAATGGTACCAAAAGGAGAATATGCGTGGTGAATGGATTGTCAAGGATGTCATTGTTAATATTCAAGGACACAATATTGTGTTAACTGTTTATGTTTTACCAATTGGTGGATCAGATTTAATTATGGGTTCTTCATGGCTCGCGACATTAGGTGCACACATAACTGATTATAGTTGTGCCACAATCAAGTGTCACTTGAATAATACTTTTATTACCCTTACTGGAAATCAATCTTCTACTCCAGAGCCATTGCAATATCATCATTTAAAGAGGATTCAGGTTACTGATGTTGTGCAAGAATTATATACTTTGGTTTACTTACCAATGGATGATGATGTTAAGGCCTTTTTTCTAGATACACTACCCCGGGACTTGCATGAATTATTGCAACAGTTTGAAGTTGTATTTACAGAACCCTGTGGTCTGCCTCCGCGTCGTGCTCATGACCATGCTATGTCGCTTCAGGATGGTGTTCAATCAGTAAAGGTTCGCCCTTATCGTTATCCCTTCAGTCATAAAACTATTATTGAAAAAATGGTTACCGAGATGGTGGAGCAAGGTATTATCCAACTGAGTACTAGCCTTTTCTCTGCTCCTTTTTTTTGTTCGTAAGAAAGATGGTACATGGAAGTTTTGCATTGATTATCGTGCTCTTAACGTTATTACTATTAAGGATTCATACCCTATGCCTATGGTGGACGAGCTACTGGATGAATTGAAGGGTGCACTTTTTTTTCAAAACTGGATCTTCGCTTAGGATACCATCAGATTTTGGTGAAGGAAGAGGATCACCACAAGACTGCTTTTAGAACTCACCATGGTTTATACGAATGGCTGGTGATGCCATTTGGTCTTCCCAATGCTCTGGCTACTTTTCAAGCATTGATTAATGACATTTTTCAGCCTTTCCCTCGTCAGTTTGCTCTTGTTTTCTTTGATGATATCCTTGTGTATAGCATGCATTGGAATATGCATTTGTTTCATTTAAAGCAAATTTTGGAATGTTTGGCTGATAATCACCTCTTTGCTAAGCTTTCTAAATGTTCATTTGCTTGTGATAGATTGAATATTTACGCCATATTGTTACAGTTGCTGATGTGGAGATGGGTCCTGTAAAAGTAGTCACTGTTCAGAATTAGCCAATACATAATTCTGTTACGCAACTCAGAGGTTTTTTGGGATTAATAGGGTATTATCGTCATTTTATCTAACAATATGCTAATATTGTAGCTCCATTAACTTATTTATTGCAGAAGGATGCCTTTGCTTGGTCTTCTAGTGCACAACTTGCTTTACAAAATTTGAAGCAGGCTTTAATTTCTACACTGGTGTTATCATTGCCGAATTTTTCTCAACCATTCATAATTGAGGTTGATGCTTTTGGATCGGGGATAGGGGTAGTACTTAGTCAGAATAATCATTCTGTCACTTATTTTTCAAAGAAACTCTCTTCTCGGATGCAAACCAAGTCAACTTACGTTAGGGAACTTTATGCATTAACTGTAACATACTAAATTTTTATTGAATTTTTTAGCACATTAAAAATATTATTTACTAATAACTTAAAGATATTAAATAAATTAAAATTATTATAGTTTGATATTTTTATTAATTTCAATAAAAATAAAGATATCTGAATTATCCTACTATTATTTTTATTAAAATCCACGATTTGATTGATGTTATTAATTAGGAATATATTGAGATTTATATTCAGATTTAGATATGAATTCAAATTTTGAAGATGTGATTTAAATTTTAAATTATCATATCTTATGGGATTCTAATAAATGATAGAGATAATAATAATAATAATAATAAAATAATAAATTTATATTAGATAAAAAAAAGTTAAACCTAGATCCCTTTCTCACCTCTTTTTATAGAGCTGTCACATATTATATCCTTCTTTCACATCATTCTTTCTCTCTTTCTGATCTCACTCTTGCAGTAAAGGTACACTTTCTCATTCTTCTTTCTTTTTATTGATTTCTCCTTTCTTATTGATATATTTACCATCTAGCGCTATACCCTTTCTTTGGTTAAGTCACACTATTGCTCTCTTTTTTGCCAAATTCTTATCCTATTACACGCCTTGTCCTTTTTCATTTATCAAGAAATAATATAAGTTATATATATAATATATGTGCCCATAAGCTAGGTTTCCACGTGCTCCCTAAAGACACAATCAAATATATATATATATACCTTCCCCCAACATCGTTTTTCGCTCTGCCTCCTTTATAGACTTTTATCTCCATTATGTATTTATACATGGATATATGCTTCATCATTGTCTTGCCATCACGGACCCATGTAGATATATATATAGATATATTCATATATATGAACTTTAGTTGCCTTGATCACTTGTAGAAATTACTACTTGACAAATGAAACCAAATAAAAACAATATGTAATAAATATTTTAAAATTAGGAATAGTTTATAAATAAAAAGAAGCAACCTCTCCGTATGCCCTTAGTCTTCTTCTCCAATATATATGTATATATTTAAGAACTCCCAAAAAGAATTCTTAACTTTAACCTAATTTATTATTATATTAAACTAATTAAATTATATATAAAAGTAAATTTAGAAAAAGATTCATATTTTTCTGGGATAAGCTCTAAGATTCTAGAGAAGCTTTAGAATAATTTTAGAGTAGTATTAAGTATTATAGTAGTAGTTTTTGTGTGGTGACTTTGTAGACTATCATTGGGATTTTGAAATAACTCCTAGTAGAGTACTAGATTGCTTGTGATTGTTATAAGTGGGGCCACTTGACTTGTGGTAATTATTCCTTATTTTGGCGAGAGGTAACCACTTTTCACTCATTGTGTATGTTAATATGATGTTTATGAGTGATTTGATATATATAAATCTAATGGTATTTACATGATTATATTGAGGAATTATTATTGATGATTTTATAAAACGAAAAAAATAGTATTGTGGGATTTGAAATTTAATTTAGAAAGTTGAATTGAGGAAAACTTTATTGTGATATTTATTGATGTTATTGATTACCAATCTTGAGATTATTGATTAATATTATTATCTTGAGAATTATGTATTGGGGATTGGTGATGAGGGAGTTATATATTTCTACCACGTGGTATAGCTTCCATTGAAGCTAGATGGTTGGCTTTTGTCCCACCTGTTTATCGAGGGACTTGCTCCACTTGTTTACCGAGGGGCCGCGACACCCCCACCTGTTTATTGAGGGGGAATGAACTCATGGTCCGGTCACGTGCTCTATGGATTTTGGCTGGTCTATAACACTTGACCGGTTAGCTTTTTGGGTGGCCAGTCATATAGTAATTATCACTAGCCCATGGGTTCGGTCGGCGGGAATAAGGCGGTTCGGTTGGACTGAAGGGAGGAACTTGAGTAGGTTATCCATTCGATTATAATATGATGATATGTATTTTTTATATATTATATTTGATAACAATCCCACTTGACACCTCACGAGCACATATTAGTATGCATGATGGGTATGATTGATGGTTACTGAGGCTTTTGTCTCACCCTATTTTTATTAACATTTTTCAGGAGTTAGTTCAATTGCTGGTTCAAACGGGAATGCGCCGGAGGTATAGTTGTGCTAGTTGAACTGTACAGCACCCTCCTTTCTATTTATGTGTTGAGTAGATGTATATTGCCATTATAGGGCCTACTTTTATTTATACTCTGATTATTTGCTATTTCTATGATCGTACTAAATAATGATTGCTGGCAGCAGGTCAGATTCTTTTAGGATTATGCATGTGACTTAATGGACCTACAAGGATTACTTACTACATTATGAGTATTATTTAGAAATTTTGCTAGCGTTATGGGTATTGGTGTTGTTCACCTGAGTACGTTACTGGGGGATATTCGAATTGATAACTTTGATGATGTTAAATGGGAGCTTGAATCTTTTAACCATGTTAGTGGGGTTGAGTTCTTTCTAACATGGTTTTACGTGCGAAAATTATGTAAAGTTTTTATATCAATGATAGTCTCATTTATAAGTTTCACTATTTTCTATCATGGATATCCTTTTCAACATAAGTTAAACTCTTTTAACCATGATAGTGCTTGAGGGTGATTTTATCTTTTTTTATCATGGTTAACCTTCTAGAAGTAAAGTTTTCTTTCGTGAGTCTTGCCTTTTCTATCATGTTAAATATCGATCAAGAAAAATTCTTTTATAACCATGGTAGGGTTTTTAAAATTTAATAAACTCTTTTCTACCATGGTTAACCCTTTTGAAATAAATTAAATCTATTTACAATATATTTATATTTACATTTTAGAAGGATTTTACATTAACCGAGGTTGTTTCAAAGTTCAGGCATTATTTGGTGGGTCATTCCTTTGTTATTAGGACTAACAGAGTTTGCGCCATTTGTCCAACCAAGTTATTCAAACTCCTGAACAGGAAGTATTTTTGCCAAAATTACTTGGGTATGATTATAAAATTGAGTATAAATATGGGAAGACTAACATTGCTACTGATGCATTGTCACGATCTTTTATGGCTATTTCTTTTTCTACTAATGAGCTATTTACACAGATTCAGGCTGCAATTGCAGGCTCAACTGAGTTAATAGAGCTTCGTCATAAAGTGATAAATAATCCAGCTAGTTATCCCTTTTATAAAATCCAAAATAGTAGATTATTCTATAAACAAGGACTTGTTATACTTCATGAGGATAGTGGGCTCCTTAAGCAGATTCTTAAAGAATTTCATGAATCCAAGATTAGGGGACACTTTGGTACTATACGCACACATGCCATAATTGCTACAGAATTTAGGTGGAAAGGGATTCGTACTGATGTTAAGAAGTTTATTAAGCAATGTAATGTTTGCCAACAAGCTAAAACCAGACGAGCAGCTCCATATGGTTTATTGCAACCACTGCCACTTCCATCGAAAGTTTGGGAAGATATTGCTATAGATTTTATAATTGGTTTGCCTTTATCAAAAGGATTTATTGTGATTTTTGTGGTAGTAGATCATTTATCAAAATTTGCTTATTTTTTGCCTCTTAAAACTCATTTTACTATTGAATCTGTGGCTGACACTTTTGTGAAATATATTATGAATATGCACGGTATCCCAAGGACAATTGTTTCATATAGAGATAAAGTTTTTACTAGTATGTTTTGGAAGTATCTGTTTAAATTACAAGTACATCACTTTGTATGAGCTCTGCCTATCACCCACAAAGTGATGGTCAATCTAAGGCTCTAAATCATTGTTTGGAAATGTATTTGAGATGCTTTGTTCATTAACAACCTCAGTTGTGGGTGAATTATTTGCCTTGGGCTCAATATTGTTACAATACCTCATTTCACACTGCTACTGGTATAACACCTTTTAGGATTTTGTTTGGTAGGGATCCTCCACTGTTGCTTCAGTTTGATCACTTTATCGATGCCCCTTTACCAGTTAAAGCTCAGCTTGTAGCCTGAGATGCTCTTATTATTACTCTAAAGGACTTTGTTCAAATCCCAGCAGTGTATGAAGTATTATGCAGATAAGAAGATAACTGAAATTGATTTATGGGTAGGTAATTGTGTTTTTGTTAAACTGTAGCCTTACTGGTACTCCTTGAAGAGTTTTAAGCATCAGAAGCTTTCTTTAAGGTATTATGGACCATTTTTAATCATTGAGAAAATAGGAGCAATTGCCTATAAGCTACAACTACCTGTTGAAGCTCGGATTCATATGGTTTTCCATGTATCTTTGTTGAAACGTTGTTATGGAGATCTACTAGATCAATATCAGCCATTCCCCACTAACTCTGATGAGGAAGGACCTATCTTATGTCCTAAGGCTGTGTTGGATTCTAGAAAGGTCAAGATTAGAGATACTTGGGTAACACAAATGTTGGTACATTGGGATGACAATACTGCAGCTTCTTGAGAAAATTTGGATGCATTTTATCTTCAATATCCAGACTTTGACCTTGAGGACAAGCTCTATTTCGATGGGGAAGGAATTGTAATGGATGGGCTAGGAAATAGTGAGGAAAATGCCTATAATACAGCAAACCCAAATGAAGAAAAGAATATTCTGGAGGAGGTGGCTGCACAGACATATAAGATTAACTGTTTTTGTAGGACCACATGGAAAATACAGGAGATGGAGAAGCATAAGAATAAGAAGAAAGCAACAGAGAAAAGGAGCTGAAATTTAAGAAAGATTCTCTTTGTTACTTTTTGGTTTTCTCTACCATATGATCTTTCTTTTCATTTCAGTTACTAGATGATTGCCAGCATTTTCCATATTAGTATTTTTGTTTTCATATGCAATTAAGGATTCTTTGTAATTCGTTTGGATTGAATAACAATACAAGATTGCATTGCTCTTATAATCAGATTATATTAGCTTGACAAGCCTAATATGTTTATTAGGAGATTTGAGCTTAGCTTTTTAAGGAAAAGAGGCCAAATAATAGGTTTGAGCCTGTGTATTTTCTTTAACATGTTAGGTTAGACCAGGCTAAATACAAGTTAGGTTGTAGGCATTTGACAGGCTGTCTAATATATTTTCACCCCTATTCATAGTTGAGTTAAAGGATTAAATGACTAATTATTTTTTTCCCTAATCATTAATATTAAAACTATATAATATGTTAGTTTATAACTTAGGAGTAGGGTAATTTCTCGTATAAAATATGAAGCATGGGACTTATGTATGCAATTCATTTTTTAAAAATAAATCCCAAAACATAAGAATATATTTTGAGGAGACAAATTGGGTCATAACTTTGCATATATAGGCAGCTAAAATGGCCAAGAGAAGATTAATGATGTGGATGGTAATTCGTGTAAGCTTTGGATAGCAATGAAACTCTTGCAATGCCCAAGTCAAGTATAAAAAAAACCATTACCATTTTTTTACTATAGAAAATAGTATTTCATTAAAACTAATAAAGGAAGGATACAAGGTCCAAATTAAAAGGTCCGCATAAAGTAAGCTCAAATGCATAAAAGACTAAAGAAACATTACCATAACCAAGACTAGAGGGAGCCTGCCGCTAAGGACTCACAACTTTCATCGTCCAATTTGTAGGTAGAGTAACAACATCACTGACAACAAGGCCATTATAAAGGGTGGAGGTTTGAAGAACCAGTCCAAAGGACCCACCCCTTTTATCTGCAAAAAAATAACCATTCTGGTTGGAAAAAAACCTCCATGAGCAGATTTCATAGAAGCAAAAGCACCCACATACACCAGCAAAAAGGACGAAGAATGAGAAGATGTCCTCACCATCAATTGCGTAATCTCAACCCCAACAAGTGTTTCGAATTTGCCTCTGCCAATAGTCCAAAATAGTATTATGAATGGTTGAACCATCAAGATGTAAGACTATAGCTACTAGATCTCATTATAGTGGCGGTAATTTGGGATGGATTCGCAAAAAAATGGAAGAAGTAGGTTGATAAAATAGAATTTATTCTGATGTAGGTCTTTTTAACCTAAACTTGCTAACTTCACAAAAAAATAAAAAAAATTATTATTATTTTATTAATTTTTTATTTTTTTTAGTCTGACTATGAGTCTCCTAAATTTAAATTTAACCTCACTCCTCTTATCGGCTTGTTATTATTTTAATTTTTTTTATTTTAAATTGTGTTGAAAATAAAAAAATAAAAAAAAGTACAAAAATTAAAAAACAAAAAAGTAGCGGGTTCTTGGAATCACGGTGAGCTCAGGTTGATTAAGTATCAACTCATAAAGAGGCGGTCTTTCCAACCCAGCCCGCCTCCTCTGACCTGTTGCAAGGTAAGGTTTGACCCGCATTACTAGTTCTATCCTAGCTCCTAAAACTATGAATCAAAGCTACCAGTTGAGATCTAGAGCTGTTGAAGCTCTCAAATCATTTTATTGTCGCAAAGACAAGCAACACCACCAACAAAAATCCAAGGAAACATGAAAGCAAAATGAAATCAACAAAAAGTACAAACGTCTCCTTTCCCGGCCAAAGCCGGGGAGGGAGACTCTGGAAAAACTCGTCCGAACGACAAGGAAGTAGCTTCCACCACCCAAAGTTTGAGAGAGGAGGAGAGAGAGATTTGGCTAAAGACGAGAGAGAATATCACTACTTTAAAAAAGAAAACTTTACCATGAGTAAAGCGTAATTGGCACGAAAGATTTTTGAATGAAAACATTCAGCACAAGACGAAGAGTCTAAAATTAATTAAAATCCATTTATTTATTTTAAGCTCAATATATATAAGCATGTCATGTGCAAGGCATGTGATTTTATTATTTAGGTGATATTCACTTGTAGAATTATATTTTTTTTATTCATTTTGCCAATGCAATTATAATCTTTTTATGGTACCAAATTTTTACGGAGGCATGCTTGAACTTTATTTATGTATATAATTAGTACTATCAATATTATCATATCATATTAAAATATTATCATATATAATTAGAAGTAACTTTCTAGAGACATTTTCTCCACAAGTTTAAACACAATACTCTGTATTTAAAAGACACAACCTCTTATAAATTTTAAGAATTAAAATTTTTAGTAATAAAATATTTGAGTTATAAATAATTAAAAATATATAATATAATTTTTATTTGATATGACTGAATATTGTTTATAACAAATAACAAAAGAATTAAAAACGGGGTAAGGCAGCAAAAGCTTATTTCCTTGTCATTGTGATAGAGAAATGACAAGTGGGAAAGAAAAATCGCAGTCCCTGTCAAGTATCATGCTCTGCATAGAGAATTTAGGATCTCAAGGATATACTGAAATTAATTAATTTTCAAAGTTGATTTCAAAAATCACATTATATATCTTGTAGAACAAAGTCCATGGCCCTGTCACGAGATTTTTGGGTTCTGCTACAATTTTTAAGTTGCAGATACCTTACATTTTTGGCCTCTTGCTGGAAATTTCAGAGTGAAATGTGAAATTCCCTTGCGTTTCGGCTTTTTTAATAAACTTATCAACTTCGCTGACTTGTATTCAATATTCAATGATATTTTTTTTTATCCGAAACTAAATGTTATATATTCTGAAAAACGGCATATATGTCCCACAAGTATTTAAATTATGACCATTTTGCTAGATGTTCCTCTTTTGTTCATCATACACCAAAGCACAAACAAGAAATAACCATATATCCTTGGACGATGCTAGAGATACTAAATATTGTATTTTTGGCCAACGTTAATATTGGTCTTTCATATTTTATAGAGAAAAATAATAAAGAGAAACACGTCATTAAAGATGTCATGTGAGGAGACAGGATAAGAAAACAGAGGAGGTAGCATATTACAATAATAATGGAGTACAACTTTAGAACTGGAGTAATATAATATTACGTGAGTTGGACCACCAGACCCTCACGTGTTGTAGGAGAATTTTATGTCAAATTGTAACAACAACAACAAAACCTTTTCTCATTAAATAGAGTCGGCTACATGGATCATACGACGTCATTGTGCTCTGTCAAAAACTAAATCCTTAGATAGGTTATTGACCCGTTTATGTCAAATTGTAACATAAAATAAAAATAAAAAAAGAAGGGAAAGAAGCTATATGATAATATAAATATTAGTTCCAATATTTAATATAAAAATTAGTTTATTTTTTAGATAAATTAAAAAAATTAATTAATTTTAACTAATATAAAATTTAACTGATTAATTTAAATAGGTTAAAGAGTATACTATATTAATTTATTTTAAAAATTAAATTTAGATATGATTAATTAATTTTTTTAATTTTTTAAATTATTAAAAAAAATAACTATATCTTATAATATATTTTATAAGATATAGGCTAAAGAAGGCAGCTATTAGCTATTATCTATTAGCATCCGCCATTCCTGGGAAAGGCGTGCCAGAATTCAAGTCCAGCCAAATAGAATCAATGTGCTCTCATTATCATTATCTCAGTCCCATCCATCAATTTCTTATCTTTTTGTTTCTAATGAGATCATTCAAATACTGGCTTTTATTTGATGGCAAAAAAAAAAAAATACAGGGTTTTATTTTACTTGTGAAATATATTTACTCAAGTATGACATGAATGGTCAACATGCACTGTTGGGCTACCTATGTATATAAGAAGCATTCAATCAAGTTGTTGTTTTTTTGTAAGTATAGATCTCTTATCGAAAATAATTATATTTAAGATCATATCAGACATTAAATATAAGTACTTTTAACAGGTATTTAAATTTTGGTCTATTGTACTGTAGGAGATTAGTCCCTTCAGTAGACTTAACTCTAATTGGTAATAAAGTTGGTTTTGAACGGGGACATCACAAGTCAAGGGAGGATAGGATCAGAGAGAGTCTGAAGTGTTGGTCTCCTCTGGGGTAATTGCTAGGGCCAATATCAGTTCTTAAAGTTGTGGAGGCCCACAACAAGGGCTTAATTTGGACCTCACCGACAGTGACTGTAATAAATTCTCTGCTTCCAGTATTATACAGATCATTTATATATCACAGATGAGCGTGTAATACTGTCAGAGATGTGCCTTTCTGTAGATTTTTTTTACACCCCTGCTCTGCTATTATAGTGTTGTTGCACTCATCATTTATCAGTGTGAATGTGAATGAATGATTCACTGTTTAACGGAATAGAGGACATCATAGTTTTAAACTGTTTCAATCCATTCAAATAAGTAAATTAAAAATTGAGATGCTTATTTCAATGTCTTTTCTTGTAAATTAAATCACATAACCTTTTTTTTTATCCACCCGTTCACCGAAGCTTTACCCTGACTATATCTGAATCTGACCCGCGTCGCGCACCTGACTATAGTGGGTGGGTGTCCCAACGAAAATTTTTTACGTACGCCAAGGCTCGAACTCGAGATCTCGCTTAAACGATACCGAGCCGCTTACCACTCAGACTAACCCCGTTAATAATTAAATCACATAACTATTAGCACATAAACCCACACTCATACACACTACCATAGCAAGTTTGAAACGACCTCTCGCCCAATAGGTGAGAAGCTTATTTCAGTGCTTATCCCAAATAAAACACTGACTTATTTTAGCACAAACAATTACAAGGCAGCATTGGCATCCACAACCATTTAGGTTATAGTAGAGACAGTTGCATTGATAAAATAAAACCTATTAATAAAGATGTAAGTTTGACTCTATTAGAATTTATTTTTTTAATAAACGATCTCTTAAATTTTTTATAAATATACTCTGAGCCTTGAGATTATATCTTAATCTTTAGTGTGGAACAAGGACACAACCCACTTAAATTTTTTTATTAAAAAAAAATAAAATAAAACCTATTTCAAACAATTTCGTAGCGTTTAGTAAATGTGGTGAGTGGCACCATGGGCTAATTATGAATTACACAAGTTATAGTTACAATAGAAAACCAAAAAAAAAAAAACGAGATAGAGAAACCTCATAGGGTCCTACCAGTCAAATCCACCACAGCCTCCTCCACAAGTTGTTCAAGCAACTTCCCTTCAATCTCCTTCTCTAGATTATCCGTCTCCACTCCCAACAGTTCAATCCACCCTTTTCCCACAACCTCTTTTCTGACAAACCTCTCTACCGCCAGGCTGTTGCTGTCCCCACAATCTCCCCACACACAATGCACCTCACTAGATATTAATTCCTTTATTTGGGTCACTATCAGGTCCACTAGTAGAGGAGATGTACCCTCTGGGACACTGCCATGGCCCCTACTGCACATTCTGCCCATTAAGTATATTTCTGATTCATAACCAGTAATATCCTTTAGTGCAGCATTGACACAGTCAAATATAAGCTTCTGATTTGATCTCCTCTGTCTTCGTTTGGCCTCATGGAGAGGCTCCTTTTCATTGTTGGCATGCTTGTCCCTTAATGATGGATCCAATGGACTTTCAAGGGAATGCCATCTAGAGTGAAAGGAATCTGACTGAACTTGATCATCAAGTCCAGCAGCTGATAGTAATTTCTGTACAGAGACAAGCCAGTCTTGCTCCTCTGCCTTTGGGTCTATGGAAACTGTCAAGGATTTCAGAGGATACCGAGTAGCTACCTCTGCACAAGAATCTTCCCATGACAGGGTCCGAGCAATTGATTCTATAGGTGGTGATTTGTCAATTAAATTAGAATTCAGAGGCACCCCTGTTCCTGTATAACAAATGGAAGTCAGGTCATAAATAAAACAGGCACGTCAAATGAGAAATCCCCAAAATAGTGATTCTCATAACAAGAGGCAAAAGAAGTGTACCCATGTGGCCGGCGTTTATAGAGTCGAAGGATTCCTGAGCTGCATTATCATCTCTAAACAGAGGTTCTAAAACTGAGATTGGACTCGGCTGGTCTTGGTTTTCACTTGACATCCCAGGCATCATGGGCTGTGACCCAGTCAATCCACACCGTGTAAACAAATAAAAATCTCAGATCCTTGCAGTCAATTTATTTTATAATTTCTAATACTGATTCAGTTCACCATTCCTAATTTGCAATAACACGCAACTGCAATTCCAAATACTTTGTAAAACAAATTGCTTTTAATCATATGCATTAAGGGCCAGTTAGTTTAAGATTAGGAAAAAAGGTGATTTTAGTTAAGCTAAAACAGAGGGAATTGCCCATTACCTCTAAAGATGTAATGCATTGTCCCTTGGCAAGTGAATCAGACAAAGCTTTGCCTGATAATTCATATTGAGTAAGACGAGAAGACTCTCCAAATACACCATTGCTGACGCCCTGAGATGTGTTGTCCCCAATAATTCCAGGAGAATTTGTAGATGATGTTTCACTGATAGTAGATTGGGGTTCATTTTTAGACAGCAATAGACTAGATTTTTCCTTAGTTGCTTTCTTATTCCTTGAAAAGAACAAACTTGTAACTCTCCCTTTAAATGATTTCATGCTTTTTGACTTCGTCAGATCCTTCGAGTCATGTCCTTTGCCAACCTCATGACCACAGACTTCACCACCAACCGCAGAATCATAGACAGAAGAAGAAGATGCAGGGACAGATTTTGACCTTGGAAGATTTATAGGAGAATCATTCGCCTGTATTTCTTCATTGGTATTATTACTGCATTCCCTAGGTTTTTGTTCTTTATTGCTACCCTCAACCTCGGGTGAAACAGATTTTTTTGTATCTGAAAGAGCGAGCATCTCACCCAAGGAAGAGCTCTTGCGCAAATGCCTTTGTTCTTGAGGCACTTTATTTGATGCTATCATGGCCCATCTTTCAGAAAGTCGTTTCTTTGCCTCTCTGCAAACTGATGACTCGGGAGAATAGGATGCACGGCTGAAGGATGATGGTGAAAAAGGACCATTATAGCGGCTAACATAATCCCATGAGTGCCTTGGAGATGGTGACATAACTTCCAATTCACTAAAATGTCCAGCGGCATAATCATTTTCTGATCTGTTGAATGAACTCTCATCACCTGTGTAGCCGTTGGAACAGACAGAAGAATGCAAAGCTTCATCCCTTTGACGGCCAGACAGATCTTCATGCCCTTGGCATGAGATCTCTTTAGCCACTCTCCTTGATTCTGGTACACCATCATCTTCAGGATGGAAATTTCCACCTTGCAAACTTCGAGGTGATGGACAAGTTGGAGAAACCACAGCCTTCAACTCATTAGTCTTACCAGAACTAGGCTTCAATACCACAATTCTAGTATGTTGAACTTGATAATCATCAACTTTCTGTGGGGGTGGCGAATATCCAGGGTTCATGTTCCATACTGCCGCTTGACCAACATTTGCCGGTTTTTTTATCTGCTTATCATCCTTCCTTCCCTTCACAGCAGATTTGTCATCGTGAAGCATTTTCGAAGGTTTAAGCACCGTGATACGCCTAGTTGCAGGTTGTGGTTGTGGAGTGGATTGAAGTTCATAAAGATTTTGAGAATCCAAAAATATGAGGAACTGATCTTTATTAGAGCTTAAAACTTCCAAGGCATCTTTAAATTCTTTTGACTGCCGTAATCTCTCATCTGTAGACAGACGTTTGGCTTCCATAAATTTCTGACGAATGAGAGCCATTTTTTTCTCATTAACATCTTCAGTCCACCTTCCTCTCTCTGTTGTTTTATCTCTAACATTTGTTGTCCTCTGAGATTGCCTCCATAACTCATAAATATCTCTGTATTCAATCTTTTCTGGGATCTCACGAACTTCACTCAGCATTTCCTTCTCCATTAATCTGTCTTCCAGCTGCCAATGTTTGAATGGCATCCCTGAATGACCACACTTATGTTGAGAATAATCTTTTCTATGGCCTCTCTGCACAGCTAGATTAGGCTCCTCCCATGGGAGGGATTCAAGTCCCATTAATTTGGCAACTACATTCGGTGGACTGTGCTTGGAATCAACTTCTTTTGACATTTCTTGGCCTATTAGCATCTTGATAGGTGTTCCATTTATTCTGTTCTTTGATGACGATCTCCTCAGATCAGAAACAATCTGCAAACCCCATGAAAATGCAACAAAAATAAGTACAGAGTATCATAAAACCAATCAAATAAGAATTCATATGGAACTATAAACCCGGTAATTTTTAATATTAATAGCAATATAAACCCAAATTACCATTTTATCCTCCAGCTGATCACCAAAAGGAGGTCTTGCAATCCTTGCAACGTCTGATTGACTCCTTAAAAGTGGAGCAGCTGCTAGTCAAGCAGGTACAGTACAGTGAGAAGCAGAAAAATAATACATATATATAACACATCCAATAATTCCAAGTGCAACTGTTTCTGACCATGAACAGAAGGAAGAAATAAAAGGGGAAAAACACACAATTGACAACATAAAGACAGCTGCACCTTGTTAATCATGCTCCTATACAAAATATCATACAACCACAACAGCAAAGAAGGGGACAAGGTGTCAGTCAGTCAAAACAACAGTTAGAAACAACCTGGAGATTTTAAGCTTCAGGCAGGAAATAAAGGACAGAGTGAGAGCCATGGCAAATTTATAGCCAACTTAATTATCATAAAGTGAGAAATCTGTGGAAAAGGGAGCAATAACCCCGATTCATTAAGCTCCAAAGGAAAAAACACAAGGCACGTGGAAATAGAAGATGCAGCTATGCTGAATTAACTTTTCAGTTCAACTTTTCATTCTATATTTTGTATTATTCTTCAATCTTCAATTCGACTCACCGCCATCACCGAAACCTCAGTTAAAATCAGCGATAAAAGAGCAGCATAACATAATTTTAAACAACCATGACGATAAACGAACCAAGATCGTCCGGAAGAAAACTCACAGTAGAAAATACAATGAGACTTAGGAAAGAAAAGCGATCCGAGAGCTTCCCACGAAATGAAAAATTAAATGATTGAGTGGAAAGAGAAATAATGTAAATGAAATTACCATCACGATGCGGCTTATCAGTAAGCGGCCTGTTTCCAGTCACACCAGGAGTCAAATCAAAGAGGTTTCCCGTTCTTCCCAAGCATCCTGGGAAAGGCTTATCATTATTGTGAAATTTACTGTCCGGGATCTTCATTTCAATAGCTGCAGTGAGAAAAGTCCAGGATTTATCCTTAAACGCAGTACATATATGTACATAAAATCTGTTAGGTCATCTTAAATTTGAAGAACTAAAAATGGACAAAATCATAGAGAGAAATAGGAGAAAATCAGAAACGAGGCTGACAAATTGAAACAGAGAAACCAACACAAAATATGGCTGAAAGAAAAAGATCGAAAACAAAGACGCATAAACAACAGCAACTCAAAAAACTCAGTTGAAAACTACTTCTCTTACCCAGAAAGCAACTCGACCAAGTTATATCGGAGTTTAATGATATGCCTTGCACAGTCGATTTCAATCTTGAGCCTCAATATCAGAGCTGGAGCTATCGAGCGACACAGGCGGGCAGAGAAAGAAGGAAGGGAACGCAGACAAGAAAATCCTGAAGCTCAAAGTTGAAAAATGGCAGTCACAGAGCATGAATAACCAAATCTCTTCATCGGCAATTGTGGAAACAAGTAGTTGCAGGAAAACACATCGGCTCAGTTTATTTTTTTGGTGGGTGCGGGGCAGTGATGAGAACCTCAAAAGCCAGTGTTCCCGGCAATTGACACCAAAGTTGTGAAATCACTATTGCACACCCAAAGGATCAAAATTCCACCAATTGAAGCAAAATCAGAGCTCGCATACAAGAATAAACAAAACTCAAAAGTGAAGCGAATTCCAGATCTTTAAGAAAGCCCCGCCAAGTAAAATTCTTTTCAGGATCTCAAACAGAAAAATACAAATCATGACTGTGGAAAGTAGACGGATGAGAAAAGCAGTATGGAGGCAATGAAGACAACAGCTTATTTGGCCACAAATCTATAAAGAAAAAGCTGATAGATTGAGATAGGACAGGGCGGAAGAAGCGGAAGCTTCAAGAATATGGAGATCGAAAGGGAAGCAACGACAAAAAGCTAAAAATTTGAGGAATTCAGAGAGCAATGAAGAAACTATTCACAGACGGGAGGAAGGTGTAAAACGGAGAAAGTGAGGTTCCAGTGACAATGTGGCCGGTAGTTGGCCAGAGAAAAGGTGGGATCGAGAAGCTGACGAGATATGCAAACAAGTTTTGGGCTTTCACCGACGAGTTGTGTTGTGCGTGGGACTCGAAACACGTTCGTCCGACTCCCGACTAAGGTTGATTTATATCAGTCTGGGCTTTGGATTGAGAGAGAGAGAGAGGAGACAGCATTGATTTGGCTTACCCTCAATTTTGTTCCTGGCTAAAAGTCGTGACTTTTCATGCAACTCTTTCTCTTCTTTTGAATCATAAATTCTTAAGTTTATATTTTGGAAATTTTTTGCTACTTTTTGTAATGATTTGTGATTTCTCTCGGCCAACATGGCTTTTGTGAATCATTACTCTGAGAATGATGTCGTCTCTTTTCATTCTTTTTAATTATCATCAGCATTAACATAAAATATAAAATTTATAACTAGTTGATGTTAATAAAAATATAAACTGTTAAACTCATCTTCAATTATTTTCATCTCTCCGCCACTCTTGTCTCATCATCCAAACAAAACAACGCAGTGGCGGGAAAGAGGAAAGAAAAGGGATTAAAGTGATTTTATAAAAATTAGTGATTAAGCTTCTTAATTCATGGTTAATTAACTATAAGGAAGAAAGAGCAATGCAATGTGGTGGTTTGGTTAGGAACATAAAACGTGAACGACAGAGTAAGAGAATCGGTTCCACAGCGTACTTACCACCACCGCACCAACTAAGATGGCCCTTCCATATAAGAATTCTTTTAAATGCTTTGTATAAAAAAAAAACTTTATTAAATCCTAAATATATTTACATTAAATCGTTGATAGTTTTTTTTTATAGGATAATTTTTTTTTACATCTTGAGCCTACAAATCCACTTATTCCAAAATAAAGCTTAAGTGACTGTTTGGTTTAAAAAATAAAGTATTATTCCAAAATAAAGCTTACGTGACTGTTTGGTTTAAAAAATAAAGTGCTTTTAAACCTAAATTATAGTTTAGGTTTAAAAATATCTAAATATCTATCTTAATAGTATAAGTGTTACTAACAAAAATTATGATTTGAGTTATTTGAAACTATAATTTTATATAAATAAAAGTTATAAGTTTTACAAGTATTTTTTATATATTAAATATGAGAAATCATAATTTTAATTTTTTAAATTTTTATTATATTCCTATCTCTCTTATCTTTTTATATAATTATTATTTTATCTTATACATTTTCTAATAGTTAATCTATTACAAAATTTATTATGCTAATAACTATTTAAACATTTATTTTTTTAAAATTACTTTTCATATAAAATATATTATCTAAACTCAATTTTATCACGAAACTAAACTAAACTAAATACACCCTTTATATCACTTTAGTCCAAAGACTCAATGTATATGATAGTTATATTTCTTGACTCGCCTTAGCTTTTATTTTCAATAATCATGTATTCATTTTTTGCGCTAACTGTAAAGATTAATAGAAAGTATTTATTTTTTAAAAAAATGAAGAGATATTTTTTAATCAATAATTTAAAGATTAATCATATGGAGGCGTAGATATCAAAGTAATTTTTCCTGGTTAGTAGAAAGTATTTTAATTCTAAATATGATATTTTAATACATTTTGACTTATAAATTTATAGTTTTTATCAAAATTTTTACTATTAATTGTACATATTTAAATAAACTATTTCCCAATCAAAATTATAAATAATTAGAATAAATACTTTAAAAAATTATTATGCGTGCTTTATAAAATTTAACTAATTTTTTTAATATATATAGATTAGTTGTTTAGATGATTTAGTATAAGAGAAAATATCTTTTATCATACCGATAAGATATTAATTGAATGAATTTTATGGGCATTTTAAACCATCAACATATATAATTAAGGGAAAATGATAAAAAAATTAAAAAATAATAAATTATAAAGTAAGATATTATGGTGATAATATTTAATTTATTGTTAGAAATACTTGATTTATTGTTAGTAATATATCTAAATTGGAATTTATTATTTAAAAAAAATTGTCATTTTTTCTAAGGGAAAATTATTTTAATAAAAATACAAAACATTCAGCACAAATAATAGTAATAGAAGTAGAGAAATTATTGGATGGATGTGAATTATAGGACAAACAAGGATGGGGTGGGCATTCGTGAGAGCAAGGAAATCTTAGAATGGGCCACATATCCCTTTCCTTTGTTTATGACCATCAATGAGTGACGTGTAAGTTGCACATGCACCTGAAAATGACCCTCTTTTCTCCAATACCAAACCCCCATTATTATTACTCTCCCTACTAATTCATCTATATTCTTAACACACACATACATACATTCATACATATATATGAGGCATATGAACGATAGTTGTTGGCCAAAAAAATAGATTGTTTTGCAGTGGGATTTTGTTTGGTACAAAAAAAAATATGAGTTAAATTTTGATACTTTACTAATATCAGTATATGTCTCTAAATTTAAATAATATTTATAAATATATTTATATATTATCTATTAATAAAATATTTATATCAGTAATTTAAATTTAAGATCTTATGAGTTATAAAATAATTTTTTATTAATTATATTAATTTTTATTAGCTCTGTAAGGGGAATTAGAACAAGTAAATCGCAATCAACGGCTGTATTGGGAGGTTTTGTCCACATCTCATATTTTTTTTTACCCAGTCAGTTTATCGGAGTTTTGCCCCGACTACATCCAGATCCGACCCGCGTCGCGCACCTAGCTATGGTAAGTGAGTCTCCCAACGGGGATTTTCTATGTACGCTAAAACTCGAAGTCGATACCTCATTTAAACGATACCGAACTGTTTAGTACTCGGACCAACTCCCGTTGATTCCACATCTCATATTTAACTTTATGTAATGAAAAAAATTGTGATCAAGTCCAAGAGAGCTTTACGTTGACATGACTTTTAGAAATTGGTCGGTATTTATTTAAAAAAAATAGACAAGAAAAAGTATATCACGTAAATGAAAAGACTTTTAGGGCATATGTTTGCAAATCGTAAAAATCCCCCTTTTAAAAAAAGTTTTTAAAAAATTTTTTAGCCTAAATTTTAGTTTAATTTTTTTTAAAATAAACAACTATATTTATTTAAACATACTTCTGGACTAAATTATAATTTAAAACTATAATTTTATATGAGCTAGTCAGAGTAACTTTTAAAATAGTAAATACTTTTCAACTACTCAATTACTATTTTACCCTATTTTTTCTTACACCCTCTCTCCTCTATTTTTTTTACTATCTCTTATATCTCTTCTATCTTTTCCTATATCTCCTCTATCTTTTTACTCTCTCTCATCTCTCATACATAATTTTTTAGTAATTTTTCAATTACAAAATTTCTTCCTGTAACAACTATCCAAACACTCATCTATCTAAAACTATTTTTTTTCTATAATCTCTTCTGTAAAAACCTTTTTCCATAAGTTGTCCATAAACCTATTTTTTTCATAAACTCATTTTTTAAATCTTATCCAAACACACACTTAAACTTAAATTCTCCACTTGTTGAGCCTCCCATAGCATATCCGTGAAAAAAATACGGGCAGTGCACTGGAGGCAAAATCCCTTCAAAATCACCCATTACTGACAACGAACGACCATTTGGAAACGACCCACTTATTTTTAATTATATTGTCGTTTCCATACTCTGTTTTTTTTGTTGCCATCTAATGAGTTACGAGTTGGGTTTAGAGTTTGGTAAATTATTTTTTATATATATAAAGTGGTTTTCTTAAAAAGGTATATATCGCACTGTTAAAGCTTATGGTAGTTTTTAGCGGGCAGAGATTGAAGTTCGGTGTCAATTCTCTGTAAAGAATGGTGGTGTACATCTCAAAAGACGATGATGGCCTTGCTTTGGCATACATGCCTTATGGTTTCACTTTTATTATACTTGAAAGAAAAGAACTTCAAAATCAGATAAAACTATTATTTACTGGTTTTAAAATCATGCCGTTTTGTGGTATGCATGACGTAAAGGCCCAATCTTCAAATGCTTGGTCCTGTATGTTCTGTTTCTCGTCTCTTTTATCCATACGAGCAAAAGAAGATATCTTTTGCCAAATCTCCAGGAAATTTGACCTTTATTATTTCTATTTAAATTTATGGGAGCTGATCCTTTTTCGCTTCTCTATAAAACGTCTTTAATTTGTCTTTCTTGACCCATGAACTGAACAATTAATTAATTAACCTCAAGAGTTAAAACAGGGGCAGAAGAACAGTAGTATTATTGAACGTTATGTTTGGATAGAAAGAGAAATGAGAGAAAAATAGGAGAAGGAGAATACTAAACAAGAAATTTTTTTAAAATAGTTAAAAAAATTTATTATTTTTGAGATTTTTTTTTCTTAATATTTTTTTCTCCCTAATTTTTTTCTTATCCGAATATGACGATAGTGATTTACTGCTAGAAAACAATTTCTTGGAAAGATTATCCAACAACCTCAAAATATGTTTCGAACATCTGTTAAAGTTAATTTAGGCCATGTCAGAAATAAGAAATTAAATACCGAACACTACTTTGTCATCATGCAACAAAAGATCGTGTTTTCACGTTCTAGTGACTGCATGAACATGATCATGGCAACATGCAGAGCGATAAGAGATTTGATTATGGCTCCTGCGATGATGGGGGCAAAAAATCACATCATTAATGGAAATAAAATTGTCTAATGGTAAAAAAAGAAAGTGGTAATTATGACAAACGTGGTTAATTATGAAGCATCAACGGACTAATAACTTTTTTGGGTTTTCCTACACCATGATAGCAATTAACAAATATCCTCTCTGTTTTTTTTTTTAATTGTGATAAGAATGACTGACCATTTATTTGAATTTGAATTGAACTAAATCAAAGAAATATAGCAGCGCAAAAGTAGAATGAATGAAGAGCGTAGCATGATTAATGCTACTTTCGTTTCTTTTCATGGTTAATGTTTTTCATATGCTTTTGTGAATTGCATTATCTTTTAAGCTCCGTATATTAGAATTTTCAAATTCTAAGGCTCAATCATGGGAATGATGATGATAACTGGGTATGTCGCGTGACTTTTCACGGTCTTGCGATAATGCTTCTAAATGCATGCACGATATGCTAAATTCAATGAGTAGCTGAAACAATGAATCATTGAGTTGGTAAATTGATAAAAGTATCATTAACCCAAGTTACGCGATTACGTGTAATGTGTGAAAATTTTCATATGGTAGTGTTAGAAAGATGATAACAAGGCTGTGTTTGGCAGCCATCTCAAGATTAATTTGAAAACAAATGGCACAAAACCTGGGGGAGAATCACTCGTGAAATTAGTGACCTAAAAACGATAAAATTCCACACCAAAAGTTCATACTAAATACGAGTCTCATTTTTTTAACGTTTGAAACAGACAAATTCTGAAAGAATCAAATGTCCAATCGGTGCCCCAAGAAAAAAGTCACTCTTGGTAAGTTAAGAGCAGACCATGGTCAAAGTCATGAAGTTCAAAAGCATGCCATCTCGGTTTGGCCTAAAAGTCACAAGACACTTAAATGTTCCTATACAAGATTCAAATAGTTGACAGGTAATCTTGAAATTGTAGACATGAAAAGAAAAATAAAACGCATAGGTTATAACTTCGATCACATATGACATAACCACAATGAGGCTGCAGGAGCATCTTGGGTGTTTGATCTCTTCTCGCTGATATGATCACTGTTACGTAACAGAAATGGGCTTTCCTCTGTCACTGTGCATGGATATGTTAAGGACGGAAGAGTTAATCTTTTAAGCGCATCGTCCTTAAATTGATAAAGCGTTTCCCCTTCTTTTACACCATCCAGGTCATGCTCATAATTGTCTTCCAAATGAAATAGATCAGACACTCTTTCCCTCAGGGATAACTGTAATGTACCATAGTTAGGAATAGGAATTTGGTGGTCTAGATGAGGGTCAGCCAAGGATAGGCACTTCTGTGCTGAGAAAAAATTGAGTGAAGATGAAAGCCAGGCTTCTGCATTAGCATCAGCTTGTTGATGGTAGTCATGGGAAACTGCCCCACTAAACATGTGCTGGTTGGGTGAAAGGTAGAAGCTGTCTGGAACACATGAATTATCACTTTGGCGTTCTTCTGGTAGTTTGAGATGGCCCTCACTGGATGGCAAGAATAAGGAATTATGATTGAAATCTGTGCCCAAGCCATCATAAAAATATTTTCCAAACCTGTATTCTTGATATCTTAATAAACCAGAATCCAGTGAATTTGAGTCCAGTGGCTGGTTTGGAAGTATGGATGAAGGGTATAACCGGTGTGCACCTAACGTACTATTCAACACCAACTCTTTACAATTGCCTATTGAAGGAAATAACGCAGGAACCCTGTTCAATTTTGCATTGTTGTGATTCATGGGTATATGTATCTCATCTACTGGGCTGTCCGACCCATTTTCCAGTAGAAGAGGATATGGTCCTCTTCCGTGTTTCCATGACTCATTTAGATGATTCCATTTAAGGGTTTTATGCTCTAGTTCACTGAACAGAAAGCCATGAGTCATGTCAATACTGGCCCTGAAAGGTGTCTTTTCACCAAAGTTGAACTCAGGAACCGTGAAACGGTGAGGACTGAAACTTGAAGTTCTACCGAAGTTGCAGTCAGGTTCTGTTGTGCCGCATGAAGGGGGGAACTTGAGAGAATGATAGGTTGAAAAATCAGCACACTGAATGATTCTATCATCTGATCTTTGAAATATAGGACATGCCAAATGATCACTGGAGTACGAGCTTGAATCCAGTTCAAGAAGTTTCTCCCTAGGCACATGACAGTGCTCCTTGTATTGGATATCCCAGTCATGAGATACTCGGATATTTATCTCTCCTTCTGGGTTGTCCAAACTATTTTCCAGTTGAAGAGGATACAGTTCTCCCCTTTGTTTTCCAGGCTCGCTGGAATGATTCCATTCAAAGATTTTATGCTCCTCTTCATTAAACAGACAGCCAGGAGTTATAACCCTATTGACCATGATACTTGTAGTTTCACTGAAGTTGCACTCAGCGTCTGTTATCCAGCGGGGACTGAAACTTGCATTTCCAGCAAAGTTGCACTCGGGTTCTGTTATAGTGTAGGAATGGTAGAACTTGTCAGAACGATTTGTTGAAAAATCAGCACATGAAATTATTCGATCATCTAATCCATGAAACATGGGAGATGGCAAAGGATCACTGGACTATGATCTTGAATCCCGTTCAAGAAGTTTCTTCCCAGGTATATGGAGTTCTTTATATTGAATACCTGATTCTTGAGTTACAAGGAAACCATGGCTGGTGGCAGTCACTGCTGTCCCTGACTTTGGATAATTAGATTTCTGGCAAAAAAAAAAAATTAGTTCATGAAGGGACCTGAGTCATATAGAAGAATTGTAGCATTAATTAAGGTACAATAACGTACATTTTCCTCATTGCTGTCAGAGATTAGCCGAGTAAGGAGCGTGGAGACAATATCATGCCTGAAGAAGTCCTAGTATATTTTTTATCAGCAGCATAAACAAAATGAAAGAGATAAACTATAGAACTTGCGTCTGACCATTTGGAACAGAGCTTATCTGTATCAGGAAATGAAGTATCTGCAAACCATTGACGCAACTTCTGTCTTTTTCTTAAAAAGGTTTTCCCCTGCACAGATTGGGTTTCTGGAAATTTGCCACAATGAAAACTGTATTATCCAAGCAAGTTAACAAATTTTCAAAATCATAAATGATTGCTTATGTTTGGCTACACAGAGAACAGTTTGCCAGCTATATTGGGTTTAACATTTGAAGGAATATCAAGAAATCAGTAATCGACACAGTACAACTTAGCACTTTAAACTCTATTGTATGGCCTGGAGGAAGGAAAGAATAAAACTTCAAGCTTGTGAACATATCATGTGCATTCAAAATGTGTTACTTCAATGCATCATTTCTTTTAGCCTCCCGATGTACGCTGAAGAAATCACCATGAAGAACATCAAACCTTCATGTAAAAACATGTCCTCTGGTTGAAGGGTGTCACCATGTCCTTGAAAGTGTTCTCGTGTGCTGGTGCTGCCAACAAGATACTTGTCTGCAAGAATCAACAAGAAAGAGCAATCTGGGTGCTTGAATGTCATTTAATAAAAAATTATAAGCTGAAGTATCTCAAAGAAAAACACTTTCTAAGACTCTAGCATTTTAAAGTGTATGCCTCTTATCCTCGTTTACAACTTCCATAAGCCTCGCATATTTTATATTCATCAGATAAACATGTATTGATAAACAATGTTGCATGATAACATCTCTAATATCGTATTGCAATTTGAAAATGACATTTCTAAGTTGTATTCTACACAACTCTATCTCAGGTCGACAAAAATCTACACAGCTATCTTAACTAAAAATTCTAGTTTATAAAAAATGATACTCTGATGAAATGGTATGACTGAAGTTTGAAATGGTATAACGTTTTCATCAAGGCACAAGCTGCATACTAAATTTATGGTGTAGATGACAAAAAGAACTTTTCACCCGAGTTATTTAAAACCCTACAAATAACATTTTGATGCAGGGTAGGGCTGGGGGGAAATAGTACCAAATATGGTTATGATGACCAGAAACCAGAATATGTTATCATATATTTAGATCATATATGCTCAGCATACCATATGCTATCAAAATGAACCCTTCTTCCTTCTTTAAGGATTGCTATACATCCATGTCAATCAAATTTTAAAGTGAACCATAAATATTGTGTGTTTGAAGCAACAGACTGTCACAAGTCAGAAATATATTATTAGAGTAACAGGTGAGACACCAAGCACAAACTAACCCTGACTTTATATTCACCATTGAAGAAGGTCATGCAAGAGCATATATAGAGTGAGTGACACATTTCTCATTGAGAGGCATCTAAGACTATAAGTACGAGCATTTTTGGAATAAATAAAACTTCATTATTTAACATATATTTTAGGCTATTCTTTGACTAGACACTACATTCCAGAAATCAGAAAACTATAGTTTTCATACTTATAACATGAGCTTAAATAGCCTTTTTAAGTTCTAAGGCTTCATGGGGATGCGTCACTTACAGGAGAAGATAAAATCAGAGTTAGATAAGGGACAAATTCTTCACAAGTATCTGCTTTCCTATTATTCTGGTTGCATGTAGATCTAAGGAAGAAGTTACAACACCGTGACTAGAGTACTGTGGAATTCTTCCTTGTAATGCACACCTGTCTTCTTCAAGGATCCACCAGCTGGAGGGAGAAATGAGTCAGACTTGACTGTTGGCGTGTTCTCAATCAGCGTTGAACGGTTGAAGCACTTGCTACTAACCCTCACGTTGTCAGTCCTTTCTACATGGATGCAAAATTCACGACATTATTAATCAGTCGTGAACAAGATAAGGAAATGTACAATGCCTTTAAAGTTACTAATTGTAGTAGAGGTGAGGGATCTGAATATACTAGTCTCTTGGCAAGTGAAGTCAATGATTCATTTCCAATTAAAAGTAATCCACGGTGTCAAACAGACAGGAAAATAAAGAATAAGAAGAACTTGTGAGCTCCTGACATGAGACCAAGAATTTCAATTCTTCAATGGAACCTATCAAAACACATACAAATTTTATTCAGCCAACCTCTGAAGCAGTCATTTGGTTCAGGCTTCTTTGATAGGTATTCATCCTCTTGCAGGGAATCCGAATGACACATCTGACCTGCGTCCTCCTTTAACTTCTTGAAGAATGCATACTCAGAGGTCTTTGGTTGATTTGAATCTAAATTTTGCATAAGAGGCCAATTGATTAAACATAAATGTCAGGCAATTTAATTATAATAACTACAGAAATATGTAAAATAATAAGTCTATGAATAACCAATACTATAAGCATCTACTTGGAACAGCTGAGGATGAGATAGAAAAACTTACATGTTTTATCCTCTTTTCTTCCTAAAGGTATGGGAGAAGCTTCTAATCTGCAAGTTTTAGAGGTATCGACATCCTTAGCTGTAAACTTCAATTTTTTCTGGCAATCAAAACCTGGAAGGAAAAGGAAACAAATTTTTAACTTAGAGGCAAACAAATGAGTTTCCTGCCAAATAAGTCAATTGAAAAAATACTTAGAAAAAAAGTAATTAAGAAATGCACAAATATGCTGCATTATGGCAAAACTAACAAATAGTACGGATAGGAAAGTTGACTCCATAGTTGTGCATGGGCATTGTAAACTTTGAATCAATAACCTAATGATCAATCAGATGAACACTTCTTTAAGAGAAGATTTAATCATGTGTAAGGTCTTGGCATTCCAAACCATTATTACAGAGAATTATGAAAGAAAAAAACTACGTCTTCCTCGCATAACTTAGGAACTCAAGTATCATCAACTTCAGTCTTCTTTACCAAGGCGAAAGCATTAGCTTGACAATAGTGAAAGAACGAGAAAGATATGAAATAGCACCCATGCATAGAGAGTAAAAGATCAAAGTGAAAAAAGAAGATTCTTTCATACAAATCCACAAGCCCTAAACTACCAAACACCGAAGCCAAAACTGGAATGGAAATGAAATCCCTGAGAAGAAGTGAATGATCGGGAGAAATTGCGATGTGAATAGAAAAATAAAGGAAAAGAAAGAGAGAAACCTTTACCCCTAAGAGATTTGGCGGTACTGCTATGAGTCTTGGAGTTCCGAGCTCTGTACAATCGTTTTCCCCTAGAGTTTCGATCGAGGAACCGGTCGCTAGGGACAATCGGGAAATTCCTTTTGTTCATTGCATTCTTGGAACCGCTCGCTTGGCTTGATTCTGGAAAGTGGTAGAGAAGCAAACTCAGTTTCAATAGGATTCTTCGAAACTTGCTATTTTCATGGTGGTTATGAATCTAGGCGAGGGGAAAGGGAGCAGGAAGAAGATTTGGCGCCAAAAAGGAGGTTTGCTGACGTCGGATGCAATTTGGAGGGTAAGCTATTTTTTTGTTTTGAAAAAGAAAAAAATAAGGGTATTTTTGGTAATTAGATTCCCCCTTTTTTCCACATTATAGGGATTTGGGAATTGGGACTTCCGCGCATTTTGTATATTTTGCTCGATGTGGAGCTGAGGTTGATTTTCCCTCCCAACTTTTTGTTAACGGCTAGGTTCAACAATTCAACGGAAGTTTTGCGCATTAGTTAAGTTATAGGTATACGTGAATATTCATAAGTTTTTCTTAATTAATATAATAATAAATAAATAAAATTATTCTAACTATTAACTAACGTTAATTATTAATATTTTTTATTAAAATAATATTATAAAAAAATTTAGATACTCGTGATTAGAATGTAAAAAATTTTAAAATTAAACATTAACCATTTTATATCAATTATAATTAGTTAGAAACTATAAATATAATAAAGATGTAATTTTATTTTAAAAATACCCTCTTTTATATAAATAATAATACTTAAAAAATTAACTACTTATTAATCGATTTATAACTCACTTATTTATAAGAAATCAAGAATATAAAAAAAAATTAACAAATACATCAAATAAAGGGTACGTATTTTGTTTAACTGAAGAAAGGATATTAGTTTCTATAAATAAAATCAAAATAGTACCCAAAATTTTCTTATAAAAAACTTGCATGGAGTGCACATTTATCATTTAATCCAAATCCTAAAAAATCTAAGAAATACGCGCAGGGCCTAAGATCTTAGTTTAAAAAAAAAAAAGAAAAAACGAATATACCATAAATGGCGTGTGGCGAGGGAGGAGTTGGAACGACATTATCCAGAGGATTGGGATATGGTGCAAAGGTGGCAGCACGGTAGTGGAGGAAACGATTGCTACTGGCTTATGGGGATCAGATAATTCTCCAAAATAATCAGCCCATTTTAAACCTATCGATCTTAATTCCTGTCCTTTTACACCTTTTAAGTTTTCTGCTTCGCTTTGGAAAGATTTCATTTCAATTCTACGACTCAACCTCATTCTAAGATTCAGAGCGTGAGAGAAGTCATCCATGGCCACCTGCAACATGGCATCGGCTGCTTCTGGATTCGTGTTGGCACCTATTGGAGGCAGCTCAACTTCTGTCTCCAGGAGCTCCATGTTGGGATTCCCTTCAAAGAACAATAACTCAAGGCTTGTCGTCAGGGCTGCCGAGGAGGCTGCGGCGGCGGCTCCTCCTCCTCCTGCCCCCGATGCTCCCCCGGCGGAAGGTGAAGCTCCCAAGCCCAAGCCTCCTCCGATTGGCCCCAAGAGAGGTGCTAAGGTTAGTTCTTTTCTTTCAGTTCTGAGAACTGCTTAGATAACTTGCTTCACAACATTAGAGTATGAAATTTGAGGGATTTGAATCTGCCGCTTCTGAGTCAAGCCTTTGTAATTTGATAGACTACTTGATATATAATATCGAATCTACAGTAAATTAGTGTATTGAGCGCTCTAGTTGAGAAAAATCTACTCTCAAGTCTTTACTCTCATCATCCTGAGGAAAATTATTAGTTTCTATTATTGGTGGAGGCTAGTTTCAATATTCATGTTTCTGAACTGTGAAATATAAAGTGGAACTTAAAATGTTGTGAACGAACAGGATCATCTAACATATGTTTAATTTGATGGTCGTAAAATGGGGTTAACAGGTTAAGATTCTGAGGAAGGAATCCTACTGGTACAAGGGCTATGGTTCTGTTGTTGCCGTTGATCAGGTGAGCTTTCTAGCACAATAATGCCACTCCATATATCTATATATATATCTATATATGTATGTATGTATATGATTCCACGGAAACCAAACTGAATTGTATTTGGGTTGATATTTGTATGTTGTGTAGGACCCCAAGACTCGCTACCCAGTCGTGGTTCGATTCAACAAAGTTAACTATGCCAATGTATCCACAAACAACTACGCATTGGATGAGATTGAGGAAGTCAAATGAGTCAATAGTGATCATCCACTGTAATTGTAATTTTAAAGATGCTTGTAGCTCAAGGATTTTCTTCTCACAAAGATGAATCTGTATCGTATTCTCTCTCAAATCCATCGTTTTAGCTCCATATGCTACCTTCCATGTGCAATTTGCTCATAAATTTCTCTGCTTTTCTATTAGAAGCAGTGATCAGTAACACTTATAATGAATACCACCATCCTGAGGCCAGAGAAGTAGGGGTGTACAAACCGAACAATGGCCTCAAAACAATTGGTATGACCAAACATGATAAAAGCAAAGATCATTCATAAATTTTTTTCCCATATCCACGTAAATTCAAAGTTGTTCCTCTACGGTTGTACAACATAACTGAATATGATAATGTCTCCTGATGTTTTACATTTAAGCATGACCTTTGGATTCAATTCATAAGAAGGTTACAACAAAAACTCAAAAACAAGTACTGGATTTTCCACTTTAAGAAGCAGATGCCTGGACCAACAGGGAAAAAATTGCGAGAGATAATCTTTCACACTAAACTTCTTCTAAAGGACTCTACCATCCATGCCATCTAGTAAGCCAGGCCAAATTCCCTTTGCTGGTGGTAATTGTGCAACCAAAGCGTTCCATGGAGGATAACCAACCCCACTGCCTCGCACTCGACCATCTAGCCGCAGAGATAGATACCTGTAAAATGTAAGAATAACCATAAAGCCAAATAAACTGCAACGTTCATGGTAATGAATCCCAAGATATATGACTTTATATAACAGGTTTTGCCTCATACCAGTTACACTATAACTTCACAGTGATTGTCAAGTTTTATTTCTAGGTTTTAGAAGAAAACTAAGATGTCTCTAAATCCATACATACCAAGCCGTGAATAATAGTAATACTTAACACTGGAGACTCAGGATACACCTGCCAACTTCTTTTGTTCGTCCAACCACCTGTTGAGATTGTGAGGCAAAGAAGTTAGGATATCAGAGAAAGAAATTTTATCACATATTTATTATCATGATTAACATACTCAAACCACTCAGTGATGTAAACGGGAGCAAGCTGCCAGAGTCTCTTCCTTCTGGTGGTGAGTTGCTTCTGCTTCTGCTTCTGCTCCAGCTCCTCGCTCTCCTCAAACTCCAAAGAAGGTGAATTCCCATCTGTCACCAAGGGCACAACAAGCACCCCTCTCTCTAAGAGGCTTTCTGTGAAAGGCTCACTATGGTTAAAAGACTCCGTTATGAATGATGCCGGACCTGCACATATTACAAGGAGAGCAAAGCCTCTCAATGTGCTGACAGGAATGATCTTCTTATCGCACACTCGGAGCTTAAGATTTGATAGGCTTTCTTCTCTAGAGAGTCGAGACAGCTGTGCATGTTTTGCCTGGTTCTCTCTGTAGTACAAGAAAGCAAATAAAGATACTGATCCGAGGTCAATGGCGAGGTCTTTCAGAATTACTGGAACTTCAGGTGCTATGGATGGATTAGCCAGTGCACCAATAAGTTGTGTGACTGTTATCAATGCCCCTAGAGATCCACTTGCAACAAAAGCTATATAAAAGAACATCCTAACCGACCGAAAGGGAGACAGAACTTCACTCCTTATCCGGGCTGTAGAGCTGAAGAACAAATACGATTAATGATGAAGCATCGCGGGAAAACAGAACCTGATGATTGAAGCATCGCATAAAAATGAAAATCCATAAGAAAAAGAAACTCAAGGTGAACTAGACAAACGCCTAAAAGCAGGCAGACAAAACATATAACTGTATGCGCGCACAATTATAGTTAAAAAAAGAGAAGAAGATTCACTGCATCATTTTACCTGTCATATTGGCAAGTACACACAAAGATAACTCATTTAACATATGAAGCTCTAGGGGTCGCATCAAGAAGAAAATTGCATGGTAATGAAAGCACTATATATTCAAGCATAAAGCGAAAAGACTCCATTTTCACACTAAAGAAGCTTAGAAGTTAAAACCAATGCATTACCAGAAAATTCATTGTTTGATTGCTAGATGATAATTCGAATTAGGAACTATACATTAGTAGCCCTAGGCACAAATTAAAGTATCAATTACCAATGTTCCAACCGATGCACACAACACAAACAAACCAAATATCACTAAAACCAAAAGAGGTCTACGAGAGAAAGATAGAAGGGTCACCTAACGTCAGAGGAAGGAGAGGGTTTATTTGCGGAAGAAAAAGAGACAACAGGGAGAACGGAAGCTCTTGCCGTTCTTGTCCTTCGCAGAAAGCGAACCCTGGCGCGTATAGAAGAGTAGAGAGGCTCTCCATACCGATAGCCACAGTGCAACAAATTACTAGAGCGATTAAGGAGAGAACTATGCGGTGTTCGAAGATTGAAATAGCGAGTGTATGAATTATGAGTTGCAGAAGCCATGGCGGCTAGCAGAGCAGGTTTGGAGGAAGAAGAACTGACATCTAAAATGCGTGGCAGCGAACCATGGGGTTAATGGAACACCATGATTGGGAGGGCCCCCGTCTCTTTATTGTGGATGATGGTAAAATCGCACGCTTCCGCTTTGCCGTTACCCGACCCGCCACTTTTTTCCCAATGTCACCCTTGAATAATATTGGGTTAAATTTTAATTTTTATTAACAAAATACGTATAAAGTAACAGTTATAATTCTAGATAGAAAGTACAGTTATAATTTTTTACCGAGAATAATAAAATACTCGTATTAAATAATAATAGACTGAACCAAGACATTTTTAAATTTAATTTATCTACTTTACCTAAGCATATTAACGAATTCCTCTGTGTTAATTTAAGCCAATTGAATAGTTTTTGTTAATAGTACTGAAAGAAAACTTTTAGATTAATACAATTTTTTGTCCTTTTAATTATTTTGATTTTAGTCTCTTAGATTTTAAATTATAAGTTTTAGTATACTAAATTTCTCCTAATCTAAAATATTGATCCTATAATTAAATAAAAATATAAACTATTTTATCTTTTTAAAAGACTAAAATTTATAATTTAAAATTTAAGGGATTAAAATTAAAAATCATACAAATTTAAGAAATTAAAAATTATATTAACCCAAATTTTTTATTTAAATTTTAGTGAATGAATCAAGCAGGAACACTTGATGATGCCATCATCTTAAAGAGAAGAAACGTTTTCCTATTATTGTTTTATATATAGGAACTCCGACTTTGTTTATAACCAGTCTCAAACTTAAATAAAAGAGTAGGATTATGTTAGGTCTGACGGCTAACATAAACTATATCTCTTTATGAAGATAGATTAACCTAAAAATTGTGCTGTTGTATTGTTTTATATTTAGGAACAGACTGCATCGAACGACAAAGTCTAGAGAGAGTAGGTCTTTGCAATGAGTGTCCTCTCCTATTCCAATGGAGATTATTACTAATTAATGTGATGTAATTACCTGGTTTAATGACCGAGCACGTACTATAACCACCCCTTGGGCCAAAATTAAAAACGTTTCAGTCTCCGACATCCCCTTGAAAATCAAGCAGCCAGCAGCATGCAACTTCATCAATTCCCATATCTCACGCGAAAAACGATTCAGTCATGTATATATATATATATATATATATATATCAACCAAATTGTTAAAAGCAAGAATCATTTGGAAGAGATGGCAAAGATAAGAGTGAATTCCGAGGTTGTTATCATGAATCTACTAGGAGTAACATTGGTGTGGGCACTAGGCGTAGCCATGGCAAGTGACGGTTCAAATTCATTCGCAGTGAAGAAAGACCATATATTTCCAGAGTTCATAAAGTGGCACGTGTACGTAGTGAATGGTCTGAGCAACAACCAGAACTTGTTTACCAGATGCAAATCCCAAGAAGATGATATGGGGTCCCACAATCTGTCTGTGGGGTCCAATCTGACGTGGAGTTTCAGGACAGACTTCTTCCACTCCACCTTATTCTGGTGCTACCTCAGAACAGACACAGGCGTTTCTGCAGAGTTTGAGGTTTTCTGGTACGATGCTCGTCTGTTCGAGAAGTGCAAATGGAAGAACTGCATCTGGGTCGCTAAAGATCAAGGCATTTACCTCACGGATTTGGCTCAGAACATTGATGAATTACGCTATACCTGGGATGGACATTGAGGAACTCACAATTCTACGTTGTTCAATAAACCATGTTGAATATTCTGTGTCTAGTTATTGGTAAGAAGAAGGAATAATGAACTTAGGATAGATAAAGTAAAACAAGTCTAGTTTATGTGCTTGTATTATAGGTCACGTCGCTTTATTTGATAGCCTTTGCGTAATCTAATCCTTATTGTTTGTCTTTGCTAGCATGCCAATATTATTGTTATAATTTATGATTTGGATATGCATTTGTTCAATATATATATATATATATAAAGATTCAAAACTTATAAATTACTTTTTAAAAATCTTTAAACTGTAATTATTGTCATGAATTAAAATTATTGTGAATCTTGAACATGTTAATAATATTATTACAATTTTTTTTTTATAAAAAAAAGTTTGGGTGAGTTGAATTTTGAAATTTATTCAAGGTGTAGCTCAAAAAAAAGTAGAGGAATTTATAGATCGTCTATTAATAAGATACTCATATCAGTAATAGCAGGATTTAAACTCACTATCTTATGAGTTATGAGTTAACTCTTTATTAATTTGATAAACTTTTATTAGAATTATCACAAAATTTAAAAATTCTAATTATCTTGGCGCCTGGGCCTAGCTAGGCCCACCTATTTATGATACTCTTTCCTGGTTATTTGTACCCATCATTGCCTGGCCAATTCTCAATCGTCCGATTTTAGGTAGATTTGTAAGAAACTTGAATACTCCTCTTCGTCAGAAAGATTGAAAACATCTTAGTTGCCAACTTTGAAGAGTATGATAATAAGGCCAAAATATTTTCACCCCTCATTTTGTACTTTTCCAGCACTCAACTGTATATAAGAATTTTCAAAAGGCTCAGAGCTGAATATAATAGCCAGGGGAAATCTCAGGAATATGGATGAAGTGAAGCTGTTCGGAGCTTGGCCAAGTCCTTATGTTTACAGAATCACATGGGCCCTACAACTGAAGGGGGTCAAGTATGAATATGTGGAGGAGGATTTAGCCAAAAAAAAGTGATTTGCTGATGAACTATACCCAGTTCTGGTTCACAAGGGCAAGCCAATCTCAGAATCCATAGTTATTTTGGAGTATATAGAAGAAACATGGCCTCAACCACCCCTGCTTCCACCGGACCCTTGTGACAGGGACATGGCTAGGCTCTGGATCAAGTCTGCAGAAGAAAAGGTAAGTTCCATAATCCATCATAGATCAAGCTTCAAACTTTCAAACTTGTCCCTTTCTCTTAACGTGTTGTGATTGCAGAGCATTGCATTCGCGTCATTCTATGTGGTTCAAGGAGAATAAGAGCTTGAGAAGGCTACAAAAGAAGCCAGACAAGTGTTGAAGATGTTAGAGGAACAAGCCCTTGGGGAGAGGAAATATTTTGCTGGGAATGAGATTGGATTAATCGATTCAGTCATCGGATGGATAGCTCTGTCATTTGGAGAGATTGAGGAAGCTGTTGCGGTTAAAGTGATGAATGCCTGTGATTTCCCTCGTTTGCTTGCATGGATTCAGAACTTCAGAGAACACCCAGCAATCAAAGCAAATCTTCAAAACCATGATGAATTGCTTGCTTATTACAAGCAAAAGAGGGAAATCATTCTTGCATCCAAAACAGCATAAGTTACAGTAAACATTTGTGATCATACAATTTATCTTGAATGTCTTGTGATGTTCACACATTGATTCTTTATCTTAAGCAGTTAGTTATCATTTTGACAATCAACCATCTTTTAACGACCAAGAAAACCATAATGACAAGTTTACCAATTTTATGCGTTCAGAGGAATTCAGTTTTGTTATCATCAATCTAATAGCAGTAGCATTGGTGTGGGCATGGCAAGTGGGTAATCAAGTTCTTTTGCAGTGAAAGACGACCATATATTTCCAGAGTTCATAAAGTGGCACGTGTACGTAGTGAATGGTCTGAGAAACCACCAGAGCTTGTTGAGCTCATGCAAATCCCAAGACCCACAATCTGACATGGAGTTTTAGTACAGACTTCTTCCAACCCCAACTTATTCTGGGCTACCTAAAAACAGAGACAGCTGGTTCTGCTGAGTTTGAGGTTTTCTGGTACGATGCTCGTCTTTTGGACAAGTGTCAATGAACGAACTGCATCTGGGTCACTATAGACCAAGGGATTTACCTCACGGATTTTTCTCAGAAATGTGATGAATTACGCTATACCTGGGATGGACATTGAGTAATCTCAAAATACTAGGTTGTTCAAAAGCTGTTCCTGTTAAATATGCAAGAGAATGCTTTTAGCAAGAACAAGGAATAATAAATTTAGGGTAGATAGTTTCTATTATGTTTATGAAATAAAGTAACTAACGCCACGAATTATTAAGATCAACTAGTAGGAGATATTTCAACTCAATTAAAAGTCACGGGTTCATTTGGAAATATAGCAGCGTAGGTGGTAGGACGCTGCCCGAATGGGTCCTATGAGGATACTGGGTGCTCACGGACAAAACAAGAAATAAAGTAACTAAGACCAGTCCAGTTGATGTGCTTGTATAGGCCAAGACACTGTAAAGATAACCTGCGCAAACTTTTTCTGTATGTAAAGTCAAAGATCGACTTCAAGCCTTGAAAAATTCCCGGAGACTCACCTACTATAGTCAAATGCGCGACACGGGTCAAATTTAGATATAGTCGGGACAAAGCTCTAATGAATAGGGTAGACAACAAAATAAATAAATAAACAAAGTCAAATCAGAGTGCGAGTCAAAGTGTAGCTAATTCTCGATCGACTGATTTAATGACAGATTTCTATGAAAATTCGGTATGCCTCTTAGTTGCCAACTTTGAAAATCATGATAATAAGGCCAAAATAAAAGGACAAAAAGCATCCTAGTTTCCAACTTTGAACATCATGATAACAAGGCCAAAATATTTTCACCCTTCATTTTGTACTTTTCAAGCACTCCAACGTATATAAGAATTCTCAAAGCTGAATATGGGAGGGGAAATATCAGAAATATGGATGAAGCGAAGCTGTTCGGAGCTTGGCGAAGTCCTTATGTTTACAGGATCATATGGGCTCTACAACTGAAGGATGTGAAGTATGAATATGTGGAGGAGGATTTAGCTAACAAAAGTGATTTGCTGTTGAAGTATAACCCAGTTCACAAAAAGGTTCCAGTTCTGGTTCACAAGGGCAAGCCAATCACAGAATCCACTGTTATTTTGGAGTATATAGAGGAAACATGGCCTCAACCACCCCTGCTTCCACAGGACCCTCATGACAGGGCCATGGCTAGATTCTGGATCAAGTTTGCAGAAGAAAAGGTAAGTTCCATAATCCATATGTGAAAGCTCAAACTTTCAGACTCATCTCAATGGCATGAAGTTTTGTTATTGCAGGGCATTGCATTCATGTCATTCTATCTGGCTCAAGGAGAAGAGCATGAGAAGGGAACAAAGGAAGCCAGAGAAGTGTTGAAGATATTAGAGGAACAAGCCCTTGGGAAGAGAAAATATTTTGCTGGGGATGAGATCGGATTAGTAGATTTAGTTGTGGGATGGATAGCTATGTCATTTGGAAGCATTGAGGAAGCTTTTGGTGTTAAAGTAAAGAACGCCAGCGATTTCCCTCGATTGCTAGAATGGATTCAGAACTTCAGAGAGAACCCAGCAATCAAAGCAAGCCTTCAAAAACATGATGAATTGCTTGCTTATTAAAAGCAAAAGAGCAAAACCATTATTGCATTCAAAACAGCATAAGTAACAGTTACCATTTGTGCTCATGAAATTTAACTTGAAAGTCATATGATGTACACTCATTTTTCTCTTCTACAAGCCAGGGAACACTACGTCTGAGATTCTGTCTGAGCGTGATCAGTAGTAATAAAAGAGGCAGTAAATTATCATTTTGTCAATGACAATAAACCATCTATTTAGCTATATATAACATAACCAAGAAAACTATAATTACATGTTAACCAATTTTACGCGTTCAGAGAAATCAAAGTTCAGCAATTATCTGGTAAAAAAATTTATATTTCCCCCCTTTTATATATGACGGTGTTAATTTCATAACGAAGAGAAGCTAAAGAAGAAAACATCTCGTTGATAAGCATCAAAATAGGAATAAAAGATGAAGGTAGAGAAGAACCAATGCTAAAGAAGAGGAATATACATTTATTCGGTCAAAAGTTTTCTACTGCAAACAACCCCTTAGCTGCAAAACCTTAATGTGTGGAGTATAGACTATCAATGTTCATAAATTACTTTCAAGTTTCAACTAAAGTATCTGACATTGAGAGAGTACTGAACTGTCCAAAAAAGAAAGAGATTAGTAATGGAACCAGAATCTAGTTTTGTGCAAGAGCCTAGTTCTCTGTAGTTTTAGCAATAGCATTAGCTTCTGCTAGCAAAGGTTCAAGCTCTCCTTTCCGGTACAACTTCACTGTATCTGCACACCATAAAGCTAAATGTTGGAAACTAAAAATGACAAAAATTATTTAAGTGAATCTATGAAGAGTTGCAGACAAACAGTTTTAGGCACTTTGATATAGATGCAGCATTAGCCCATGCGCATATATTTAAACCACGTAAGTGGTGCCATCGTTTTGGAAATCTCATCCCTGGTCCCTACTTCACCCTTCCCCTTTTCCTTTTCCTTTTCCTTTTCCTTTTCCCATCCCAACCTAAACTAAATTACTAGAAAAGGAAAACTGATCGATGTTTTGAACCGCAGAGATATTCACTGAAATAATACTTGATTATATGAACGACAATAACAAGGCGAAAATTATACCTGTGCAGCCACCAATGTGTTTGCCGCCTGCAATGGAGAAGAGTAACACTTTTAAGTTCAAGTAGATTTGTATTGTAACCTACTCTTATTTGCTCGAGAAACCATGGAGGATAATACTTTTATTTAAGCATTCAATAACTCATTCAAGGCACATAAAGAATTAAACTAGTCTGTAATTCTGACTTTGTTAGGACTGTAAGGTTTGTTTATCCAGGGTAGAATGGTATATCTCTCTTTATAATATCCTTGTAGATATTTGTTTATGTATGTAAATTGCTGTGTGTATCTTTGTGTGAGATTCTCTAGGGACAAGAGTCATTGTATTGCTGGCTATTGTATACCCGAATGAGCTATACATCATTGTGCTCATTCAATCTGGAAATACGATTTCACTATTCATTACTGCTGTGCTTAGCTTTCTGTTGGCACTCTGATTTATCTGACTTAACTACGTATCAGTTTCTCAGCTGAACAGATATCCCTTTTCTTCTTCTCTTCTTTTGGCACACAACACATATGATGTAACAAGCCATGCCCCATCCTTAAAGCAAACACAAATTTGCTAGACACAAAATAGAGGAACAGAGAAGTCTGCAGAAGGGTTTGGAAAGATCTAAGAAAATTGTCATAACCTTTTTCCCCTTTTTTGACCAATAAATCTTGATAACCTAGACATGTCATAATTGATAGATAAAACTGGGAACTGAAACTGGGGGGGGGCATCAAAAAGCAGATAGTTGTATATTCTTATATCAGAATCTTTAGTATCAATACCTGCTTCCCTTAATCCAACTCTGAATTAATAGTCTCAGACAGGAGAGAATAACTTAACAGTTATCACTGTATCCATGACTAAAGCTTTGTTTTTCTTATCAAATTCTAATTACTAGTCAACTGTTTTGCAAAGTGACAAAGGCACATGACACCACCCCCGAAAAAATGACAAGTAAACAACAGGTGTCTAGCAGCCAACGACAAAGGCTAAATCCAAACACTTTCCATCTTTAGCAAGGTTCCAGTATGCCCCGAAAACCGATCCTTCAGAAGGGTGTCTATACTCTTAAAGTGTATGGATTATCAACAGAAAAATAAATATTTTGTCAGCATCCCAACCAGGCAGCTACGTAAAGAAACAGCAGATATGATGATGCTAATAAAATAAATCTTCAAATGATATAAGAGTTGGATTTACTGCCTATGCATATTATTAAATAATAATTATGCAATGAAACAGGTACGTACCAATAAAAACATTCGGTACAGTGTGTTGACCTGTAAGCCTCTCCAATACCTTTTGCAACTGTGGCCCTTGCGGGCCTAGAAATATTCAAAATACAAAGACAAAATGAAAAGCTTATAGAGAAAACTTCAAGAAGTACACAATTGGTGCCTATAAAAGTATGCCAAGTGGAATGATTTTCCCCTTTATGTTATGTTCGCAAGGAAGACACATGGCAGAGGAAGGAGTCAATGATGAGTTAAGCAAATTTTTTCACTGGCAGGCACTATGCACGCGGAAAAGTGAAAAACACAGCTAAAAAATAACTGATGAAGGCACATAATAAGGATTGTGCGCGCGCGCCTTTTTTTTTGGGTGGGGGGGGCGCGTGTGGAGGAGTTCATTGTTGCTTGCCATTCATCCATGCAAATAATGTTCAAATAGTTTCTGTTTCCTGATGTCAGAGAGCATCAAGTCTTAATATCTAAAACAATGGTAAATAAACAGCTAATTATTATTAAGAAGTTGTTGTTTCTGTGTGGTGTCTGAGACTACCACAAATTAAGAACATTACAATTTTCATACCAAGGAGGCCTAGAGATCTAACATGTTATTGATAAGTATGAAAAAGGAATCTGTTGTCCATTTTCTTAAGAACCTTATGAACAGAAAGGCAGGCAGGTCTAAACATTCGTGGTTTTAAAGATAAGTAAATTCTGCGATTGCTCACACGCAGGAAAGAAAAATAGGCTAGTTCATCGTCTGACAACCAATAAAGCATGGCCATAAATGTTGAAGACATTTACATCATGAAGGAGCAAAAACAAATTTATTGCTGCAGTACACTGTAATAATGCACACTTCAGACACTTCTCACTCATGTTCAATCTCATTCATTATGACTGCCGACTATCTTTAAATTAATGCAACTTCATATATATATATATATATATATATATATATTCTTGCTGTTCATTTTAATAATGAGATGAATAATCCGTGGAAGTGATTAGATGCTACCATGATCAAAAAGCCATACAAAATTGATTGCAAAAACGCTGCGAAAAATAATCTGAGAATCTTCACGACTATACACTGATGATTCATTATCAATCAGGAAGTGATGAATAAATTACCCATTTCGTCCAATTCAATGACCAATGGTTTAGCGCCGAGCTTTTTAAACAGCGATTTCACCTCCGAAGAATACCTTCACACAAAAAATTTAGCATGAGTGAGTCCGGATTTCTCAAGTGATTCCAAATGCACAAAAGTAATCGAAAACAAAACAGTGCCAAATTCGGAAAAATCCAAAACAGAAATCAGATTAAAAAGAGTTGGAACTCACGAGCACCAAGTTTTGGAATAAACGACAACCGGATTTTTATCAGTAGTCTTCTTGATGCTCTCTTCAAGTCGAGAACCGAAAGAGGGAGCCATGGCATGAACAGAAACAGCCCTGTATCTTCCCGAGCCATTGCAGCTGAGATTAGAGCTTGTAGAGGTTTTAAGAATGTAAGCGTCTTTGATGGGGACGGAGCAAATGAAGAACTTGGAGATAGAAGATGATAGCCCACGAGTGGAATTGGAGGAAACAGATGATAGAGTGTTGAGACCAGCAATTGGCAATGCCATTTTTCCTCGGCTTTGATCGAGTCTTGGAGGTTTTTCTTGATTCTTCTCTGGGTTTTGGTATTTGGTAATGGTAGTTTGAACGATGACCTAACAAATCTCCTCGAAACTGGGGGATTAAGGATTATTTAGTTTCTGCTGCCTCAAGCCTTACCTGAAGGGACATTCATCCAAAGGTCCCAGCTTTACCTCAATTTTCTCACTTTGGTATTTGGTAATGGTATTTGGAACGATGACCTACCAAACCCGGGCTGTTGCGCCGCAATTTTCTCACTTAAGTTCAAAGCTGAGTGATTAATTTATCAGATAATAAATTCAAGAAGTTGCCTTCAATAAATTAACAAAAAAAAAGTTGCCTTGAGATTTATGATTTATAATTTATAACATTCTGTAAAGCTATTGGTGGCATGCACTTTGCATGAACATGGCCTTGCAGTTAGTTCTAGTTCATTCGAAGATCTCGCAAAGTATGGCATAATAAGAATATCTAACCAACTAGAAGAGATTATTTATTTCATTATTTGTATATATCTCTGTGTCTAACTAATATACACGATATCTTGGGTTAAGACTCCGGATGCAGCAGTATTAAATTTATTTAGACAATTTGCCGCTCAAAAGTTCTCATAAGTATTCGACTTAGATTAGTATGTTATTCATATACTTGATAATAAAGTATAAGAAAAATGCCAAACATTGGATGACTAAAGATATACAAAAAAAAAATGTATCTCTTTGTATTTTTATTGTTTGGGTTAAAGATTATTTTTGCTCTAGAAGTATTCTGCGATAAGCTCATATGCCATAGAAGTTTTACGAGGAGAAATGTAGTCTTAGAATATTTTTTGGATAATGTCGTCTCACCATTACTCAAAGTTAAGTTTAACTGTCAGTTAACCAATATACACATGCTGACGTGGCATCTACGTTATCTTTTATTTTTTATTAAGATGTAAATTTATCTCGAAAGTTTTTACCCGGGAACGTTATGTATCCAAAAGTTGTTTTAAGTTTAATATTGTCCAAACCGTTATCCAAATTTAATTTGACTATTAATTTGATTAAATATACTGAACTGACTAGTCTACCTGTCATCTACTTCATTTTTTTGAAGTTAAATATATAAATAAGGAAAACTTAAAAAAATACAGTCCCCCAAGCCCCATCATTAACAGAGTATCACTCTCAAAAGACTATATTTCATTTTAGAAATAATATATTATTTTTTGAGATGTTGCTAGAGTATAGTTTGCTAAAAGTGGTCATTTGATGACGATTGAACTTTGAGGGATTTTTTTTTTAATTTTTTTCTTATTTATAAATATGATTTGGGGAAAAAATAAAGTAGATAGCATATGTACTGGCTAACTTAACATTTAGTCAATCTAACATCAAACTGAACCTAGATAATAGTAAAGGGATATTGAACAAAAAATTAACTAGTCAGTACACATGTCATCAATTTTATATTTTTTTTCTTAAGTTATATTTATAAATAAGGAAAAAAATTAAAAAAAAATGTATCCCTTGAAGCTCTATATTATCAAAGTATTACTCTCAACAAACTATTTGAAAACTATTATTTTGTATTTTGTCCGTATAAAATATTGTTTTGTTTTGAAAATAACAAATTTAAGTAATTTTAGAAGTTTATTAACTACACTTCATAAAATTCTTAAAAAATAAATTATACAATTTATCACTTGTAAATAATATAATTTGTTGCCAACAAGCATTAGTCCTGGTGAATTGTATTAAGTATGAAATATCTAACTCGAGTGTATCAGTGTATATGAAATCAACAAATAGATATATTAAAAAAAAGTAGTAATTCGTTGTGGTATATTGTATAAAGGTTGATGGATAAACTGCAACCTTCCTCGATGTAAATGTAATATAATGGGGTTGTTTTTTACAATATAATGGCGCATTGTTTTTTTTTTCTTGGTACAATAATGGGGTATTATTTTTTTTTATACTAAAAAATTTAAGTGTATTTGGTATCAAACTTTTACTAATAGTAGAGCACAGCTTTAGGATTCAGAAATTATTTATATAAGACTTGTAAGATTGTCTACTAAAAAAATTCTCACAACAATAATAAGAATTGAATTTATATTGTATGAAATATAAGTATATTTTTTATTATTTTTTTTGTACAACTTCCTTATTATTTTTGTCAAAAGTCTTATTGGTTAATGGGGCATTGTCAAAAGTCTTATTTTTGTACAACTTCAAGTTGTAATTTACAAATGTAAACATTAGTTGTATGAGAACAAGCCCAACATGGATCCGGCGGCTGTGAAGCCCAATATCCCACATGTTTGGATTTAGAATAAAGCCCCGTTGTTTTGTCTGGTCAGAAGAATGAATAAATTCCATTAGTTTTATCTATGAGGGCTGAGTCTAGCAAAATAAATTAGTATCTCATAACAGTAAATTAATATTTAGATCTCCAATAGAAGAGATGCTCATATTTATTACTTGATAGTATTTTGAATATGATTACCTCCAATGAGACTGAAAATAATAAGCTCTTTTTCACCATCAGTAGATATTCCCTCCAGTTCTTAATATAAGAATTAATTAACTAATTTATGAATATTGATAAAATTAATTCAGTTATTTATACGTAATAAATGTATGTTAGTTTTCTCAAGATATTATTTTTAATCATATATATTATAGCTACTCATTTATGTAAGCCATTTTACTCATGCAACAATCAATAAAGAGATTTTAGGAAAAAAAATTATAAATTTGTGAGGCGGATGAGATTAAAATCTTATATTTAGAGTTGAAGGTACTCTTGTTTGTTGTGCTGTGCTTTGTTAATGTTGACCTTAGTCAACAATGAAACTTGTTTGAGATATCATAAACCTGTAATGAATATATATATAGATGGAGAGAGAGAGAGTTTAAAATTCCATGGTTGCATATATGGTTGTAGAAGCAGAAAAGGTTGATGTACAGAATCTAAGCAAGAGGAATCAATGTCACTGCTGGTTTTGGATGGAGTTTGCAAAGGAACAACAAGTACGTACTTACATAATCTCTCAGATTCACAAAAGCATAGGCTCGCCAACACTCCTTGTGTCTTCCCAACATGCATGCCCGCATACTCATGAGACACTATCTTTGTTTCTTACACTCTCTTCTATAATAATAAAAAACGCTCTCTCACTGTCCTAAATCTGGTTTCTCTATTCATATTATCATCTATCTCATGGCAGTAAATGATAATGCAGCATTACCTTATCACGAGTCTCACATGAGGAATGTTATATTGAAGTATGGGCTTTATAAGGCCATGTTCTCCAATTATTGATTAGCTTCTTGGATTGTGGATCCCCCACCCCCACAAAAAAAAAAAAGACTTACGCTCGTGTTTCCTCTAGATATGTTGACTGGCAAAAGACTAAGTGAAGTACTATAGTATTGAGTGAAGTCATCAGAATGTCAAATATTAAGCACAGTGCATTGTCAAGAATATCGTATCAGGAATGTTACATTGAAGCATGGACCTTATAATGTTTTTCAACTCCAATGACTTACTTTTAAGGCATGGTTCACCTAAGAACTCATGCTTTTTACATGCGTTCATGCAACTTGGTGCATACATCATGTCTTGCATACATACACTTCGGTGAAGAAACTGGTTTCTATCGTTAACCCACAAAACTATGTTATTGTATTGGATTTTGGAAGCTTAGGTCCACCACCACCACAAGTCCAAGGTCGACATCACCATGTGAAGAAAGAAACCGAGTTCAGAAGAAACACGTAGAAGTAACCAGTTTTAGGAAGCACAAGAATAATGAATGGATTGGGCCCTTTGTGGTGAATATAACAGTGGCCATCGATCCCATGTAGTATCTAGTTTTAACAGTGACTAATGTCTCTGATTACAAGAGGATGAGTTAGATTAGATGAGGAAGATGACCAATTGGAAGTCAGGTGTTTGAAAGAAAACAGAATTAATTTTCTCAGTGGCTTGTGGTTGCTCAACTTTATATAGTTTGAATCTCTCTCAGCATGGGCACTTCATATGGGCTGTTTTTCAGAACGTGAACAAGGCCGGCATTACATTACCACGCTAAAAAAGTGTTACGTGGGGACAAATGTTTCTGCATATATATACACACGCATATATATACACAGGGCGGCCGTGAGACTCGAGGGAAGAGATTGCTTCTAAGATTAGAATCTATAACTTCAGGTCACATGGTAATAATTTTAATTACCGCTGTATTAAGGTTCACCTTCTTCATATATATACATTAAAGTTATAAAAAATAAGTTATTGAATTGTAGTCCTGAGAATGACTTGATATAATATTGGTTCATATGACTAAAGTAGTTAAAAAGACTATTAGTTGAAATTGTTCAAGACTTAGGTACTAAATTAAATCCTTATACAGAACCAAAATAATGATTTTGTCTATTTTAGAAAACCGGGGGGGGGGGGCAATTTTCAAGTATTGTACTCGTGCTAATTAATTAGCTGCTAAAAATAAAAGGGTCGTTCATGGAGGCCGGCCCAATTTGTTTCAAATAATTAGTTCTCAATTTTGACTAAGTTTTGGCGAAAATGAAATATGATTTTGAGTTCATGTGTCAAATTTGGTTTTGAAGAGTTAATTTTGTAACATTTTAATGTATGACTAAATCAGGATTTGTTCATATGATGAGAGGAATAAGAAATTACCATTGAATATTGGAGTACAAATTAACAAGATTCAAGATTAGGGCCGTATTATTCCTAACCTCTTTGTCTTAGTTATCCTATAACTCTCTAGGTCTTCGTACTAATAAGAAATGCATTGCATTGGGAACGTTCATTCTTGAATTTGATTTTCGTTGACAAGTACTCCTCATCCTGCTCAGAACTGGTAAAATACAATTCCTTTACCATATAGCTACGCCTTCCTGACCTATTATTCCAACCAAGCATAGTTTCGGCCTCCCCAATCCAACAACTGTTTTCCCCCCCACACACATATTATAGTTTTAAAATGTATGTTTAGTTTTTTAAATTTATATTATATTTTAATTTAGTCTTTTAAATGTATATAGTGTATTTTTAATTGTTTGATATTAACACTGTTAATTTTATTAATAAAAAATATTAATTCGACAAATTTAAATGATGATTCTACAGTTAAATTTTTAACATTAACTTATCTTTTAAATTATAAAAATATTTTATTAAATGATCAAATTTTAAGTATGTTTTGTCAATATTTAATTACAAAAGCACTATTTAAATTAGTTGAACCAGCATTTTTTTTAATGAGGCCAGCTATATTAAAAGATTAAAAATATATTTCATAAGCTTAAGAAATTAATTAAACTAAGGGTGTGTTTGGATGCTTCTGAAACAATGGTTTCAGAAATCTTTTTGGGCAAAATCTTGGTTTGGGAAAATTTTAAAACAAACAGCTATATTTGTCTATAAGTGCTTTTGGACAAAACCATAGTTTAAAACCATAATTTTGAATAAACTATTAAAAATAGATTTTTCAACAATAAAAGAGCTTATAGATTATCCAATTACTATCTTACCCCTACTTTTTCTTACACCCTCTCTCCTCTCTCCTACTTTTTCTTACACCCTATCTCTTTTCTCCTCTCTACCCTCTCTCCTCTCTCTTCTCTTTTCTCTACCTCTCTCCTCTCTCTTACTTTAAAACAAATCATACCCTTTTTGGTAATTTTCTAATACAAAAAGTCATTCTAAAAATAACTATCCAAACATTTTTTTATTCAAAACCATTTTTTTTCCATAAACTCTTCTCTAAAAGCCATTTTCCATAAGCTATTTGTAAGCCCTTTTTTTTCATAAGTCCTTTTTTATAATCCTATCCAAACAGGCCCTAAATTTTATTGTAAATTTAGAGTTCCAAACATATACTTTAATCTATTATATATTATAAATTATTTTGGGTTGGTGATGAAAGCAACTCAACTTCTTTCATACATATCAGAAAAGACTTAATCTGAATCATCACTGAATATTTAAGTTGGAAAATACAGAATACTCAATCACTAAGCCTAAGGAATCCGCATTAACTAAGTAATATTAAAATTTCTGAAACAGGCATGAAACCATGCTCAGATAATGATCAGTGGTCTTTAAGTTGCATGAACTAGGTTAAGGTTAGGAATAATATGCTTTACAGAAATGATTTGACTTTAGCTTTAGGCATGTGCAGAGCAATACTGTTTTTTTTTTGGTGGGTCAAAGCCGAAGATACCAGTTTAAAAAAAAAGGAATAAATAAATATAAATTTCCTTTGTTCCCATATTAGAATTGGCCTCTTGAAGAAATCAAGAGAGAGAAGAGTGGGTGTGATAGATGGAGTTGAGCTGCATTCTCTTTGATGGGTCCCACCCGTCTCATGTTTGAGGCTTGTGGGCAAGTTTTCTCATCGCCTAGCACTTAATTTGTGGGCCATTGCCCCATATAACTTCCTCAATCATTTTCAGGATATTCAAGTTTGAAACATCGGATTGTACCAAAAAAAAAGTTTGAAACATCTTACTATATCAATCAAAACTCATCATAAATTATCAAATTGCATCCCACTTAAATGTTTTGAATCCCATACATGTTTATCAGAAAGTATTCTCAGCTGTAAAATCACAATAACGTAAAAGGATCAAGAGTTCATTTTTGAGAGGATTGTAGTGAGATGTCAAATAAGATATTTAATTATTTAAAAATATTGATAATAACTGGTGAATTAATAATAACAAATTTTAACGTAGGAGTTGAGAATAAATTTATTCTACTTAAAACTTTCTAGTAATTAAATAATTTCTTTATACTTTTCTTTTGGCTGGCTGGTTTAATTTTACAGCATGAGAAATCCAAAGGAGAGTCTTGATTTGAAAAATTGAAACGTTGGAAGCAAGTGGGAAATTAGGAAGAAAAGGACTTGAGAATCTAAGATAAAGCCTCAAAATAGAAAGAACACTTAATTATAACATTATTTTCATTTCTCTGCATCAAGTTTTTTGGGATATCCAAAGTACTAATCAGTTTGATTAAGATGCTGGGCTGCTCGCACATCTGATTTTGTACTTTGGACGACAGAAGAAGCTTCTTTGCCTAAAAACGGGAACTTTACAATGACTAACTACCTTTGAAGCCTGAAACAAAAGGGAAGGCGCAACAGAGAGAGAGAGAGAGATTGGGAATGAACTTAAAACTGTATCATTCATTTAACATTTTTTTTTATACAAGTGAAAATTTTTAGAAAAGATTGTGCTCACTCATAATTTAGAGTAAGGCAAAATCTCTCTTTCTCTTAAATAATATTAATATCAAGTAAGATGAGCAGTTTATTATTCATTTAACTTGATTACAAAAGTATGGTACAAAGGCAGTATAATAAGTCTCAAAAAACAAAACAAAACCAAAGAGTACAAATACAAAAGCCTCGTCATCCTGGATTTGGAAAATGCCCAAAACACATCAAAACTTGGGCCAGAGGAGAGGGCTCTGTTTCTGTGCTATCTGTTATTGAATTTCTTTTTCCCCCTTTTATGCTTTTTTAGTGTTTTTACAGAGAAAGTCAATTTTTTTTTGCTTATTTTTAGAACTGGGAAATGCATCGTCTATGGCAAGCAGTAGGTCTATGCTTCTTTTGCTTAGTTTCTTCCTTCCAAACTTGGCCTATGTCTTGAGCAATTTTCATGGCATCAGATGAAGCACCAGATAGCCCTCTCCTTGTAAACCCAACTGCATAAAGACCAACACTTCCTTTCCATCCATGTGGGAATGGCCTCTTTGGGAATCCATTCTTTGAGAAAAATTCACCTTCCTGTTCATATCATAACAATATCATATCAGTTTCACTCCTCAATTCCCAAAAAAGGAAAAAGCTTTTAAGAAAAAGACCAATAAATAACATCAGTTCAGTTCAGAACTGACAGTGCTCTGTTTTTACTAATATAAAAAACTGTCAAAAGATTGCCTTTGTTTTAAAGGGGCAAAAGTTCAAAACAGAGGATATAGAATTAGAAATTGAACATTTTTTTTTCTCACCTGAAGCCATGAAGGGACATTGCTGCGATATCCTGTGGCTAGAACAACTGCATCAATATCGAGTGTTTCACCATTGACTAGTTCAACTTGGTGATTGTTAAATCTTTTGATTCCTGGTACAACTTTTATGTCTTCGGATCTAATCTTCTCCAATGTTCCAACGTCCAAAACAGGGGTCTTCCCCTTTGCGTTTTTCAGCTCCAGTGGGCCCGCCGATGGCCGTTTTAGCCCATATTTCTCAACGTCTCCGAGCACCAACCATGCAAGAACCAATAGGAGCTTGTCCACGAACCAGAGAGGTAGCCACTTCGACATCATAACGACCAATTCGAACGTTGATTTTCCGAAAATCTCTCTGGGTAATACATGGACCTGTATGCCAAAAACAGAGCAAACCCGGTCAGTTTTTTGTTATTTCAGTTAAACAAGACAGATTCGTTCACTTAAGAACTGTAGAGATATTTATTTGATACTTACAGAGCTACGAACAACCATTGAAGGTGACGCATTGTGGTTACAGAGGTCGAGAGAGAGCTCCATGCCGGAATTGCCACACCCCACCACGAGCACTTTCTTTCCCCTGAAATTTTCGCCTGACTTGTAATCACAGGCATGAATGATTTCACCTTTGAATTCACCCAAGCCTTGGATATCTGGCATGGCACACTCGGCATTCTCGCCGGTGGCCACCACGAGCCATCGGCAAATGTACTCGACCTCAGTTCGAGTGGAGCCGAAGGTGGAAACGGTCTTGACCCGCCACAAACCGCAGGTCTCATCGTACCTGGCGGATTGAACGCACTCGTTGAATCGTGGGTTGATCTGGAATTGCTTGGCGTATGATTCGAGGTAGTCGATGAATTGTCGCTTTGAAGGGTACTCAGGGAAGTCGTCTGGGAATGGAACTTTGGGGAGCTGACAGAATTGCTTAGGAAGGTGAAGCTTGAGCCTGTCGTAGGTTCGCTTCTGCCAGAGAGAAGCTATGCAGTCGGCTCGCTCGAGAACCTCGAACGGCACGCCTTGTTCTCTGAGACAAGCCGCCGTGGCGAGGCCGGAGGGGCCTGCTCCGACGATCACAGGGCCGTTCACCCAAATGCAGCGCCGAGAGAACAAGTCTTCAGGATCAACTAAGCGAAACACGTTCTCCATCGTTCAATTCTAATAGCAGGTTTCTGGGGTAAGCGAAGGATCTGAGAAAGCTTGTGTTTTTTGATCGTTAGAGAGAGATCGGAGAAGTATTGATTTGAAGCAGAGGAATGGAAGTGGAAGAAGGAATGAAGAGAAGGTGAATATGGGAGAGGGCTTAAATAGAGAGAGGCATTTGTTGGGGGCTGAGATGTGTATGTGACGTGAGTGCGGAGTTAGTGACGTTCTTTTTCTCTCGTAGTCATATTTTTTAATTCTCCCCCTCTCTTCATATGAATCAAGCATGGAAATCTTTTATTTGATAGAGACATATCGTTTACTTAAGAAGCTTATTAGATGATATATATATATAAGAAACATAAGTTAATTATTTGCTATCCCTTTTAATTCTTGTTCCAAAACCTTAAATGACAATTAAAAGGAATAAATAATGGAGGGAATACAATATTTAAAAAAAAAATCTTACCAAAGATGGAGTTATTAAAAGCCCCTTTCTAAATATATAGTAAGAAAAAGTAAGAACTTTGGATCGTTAAAATATTCATAATATTCCAAAGCGATATCGTAAGGTCAGAGGCAAGCATGTGCATGAGTAGGCCTTGGAACTTCATAGGAGTCTCTTCTTTTCATGAGAACCTTGGCCTCACATATATATGTAATTTTGCTTTGGAATGATCATCCATCGCATGATAATATTAATGAAAAAGAAAAAGATGCTGAATGCACCAAAAACTAAACTCCACATGCTACAATCCAAAGAGATATGTATGGATGATCGATAAGGATATGATCGATCGATGAGTTTGTATTTTCTTATCACTAAGCTTTTCCCATACCAGCCTTGCAATGCTCCACAGCCAGCTTGTTATAGCCCCATTCAATTCAGATATATAATATTTTCCCTCTCTCTCTCTGTCTCTCTATTCTCTTCTTTAGCTCCTTATGGTTTATATATTTACTGTATATATAATAGCAATATTTTTATAATGATGAACAGCTTCATCAATCATCATACCTATTAGGGTTTCCTTCAAAAGTTAAATTCCCAAGAGCTTTCTGTAGTCGGCGCTGATTTGCTGTATCTAATTAAAAGAGAAGAGAAGAGAAGAGAAGAGAATTGCTTATATATACACGCGTGTGTTTGTGTACGATCATATATGTGTGTGTGTAAAGTATGATGTAGTATAATGAGTGAGAGAGTCACTCGTAAAAGAAAGAAAGAAAAGTAGGAGAAAGGAGAAATGATTGGGATATTAAGGAATGGGCTTGTTCGAATATGAAGCCACTTAGTTGCTGGAATTTCAGTCGCCAACTTTCTCCTTTTGGTAGCAGAAAGCTAGCCAAGCCATTTGCATTGGATTTTATATACATTATGGGTTATTGGGGTTCCACGTTTTTATAATTTATTATTTTATTTCCATCGATACATATTGTTTGGTTTCTCGGAAAATTCATATTAGGTGAATGTGGAATCCAAAACGATCACAGGTATATATATATATAGCCTTTGTCTTTTGGGAAAATGTACAAAGCTATGAGAGCATATTTTTCTTCTGGTTTTGATGTGGACGATATATATATTTCATGCATAAGAAAATGGAACAACTTGAATATATAATTTTCTTAACTTGATCAATTGAATCCAAGTAATTATATATATATATATGTTTGCGTGCTGTTTTGCGTCAGAGTTTACCTAAAATTGTGAATTTTCAGACAATATTAAGAGAATTCGAGAAACATGCATGAACTATATCCTGATAATGGATTTGCAAAACAATGACAATGACAGAAATTAATGTAATTAATAAAGAAAAACACACACGTACACACACGTGTGTATAAATTGGTGTAAACTCTTCAATTTGGTACACGTCGAGCTAAATCATAAGCCTTAGATCATGTGATGTCACAGTGTCTGGTCACATTTTTTTTAACAAAAAGTAATAATCCGAGAAGTAGCGATTATATATTAATTAATGTCACTTAAATTTGGCTGTTACGTATTTGTGGCTGAAGACTGAAGAATATTTGCACTTGTTTTTTACCTTAGACAAATGTGTTAGCCACGTCCAGTTTCTCATATATACGAAAGTCACGAATGAAATAAAATTAGTTTTTTTAATTCCATTAATATATTTCTTCTTGGTCAACTAGGCATGGAAAAAACATACCTCTAATCTTATGATGTGCCCTTGTTCATGCCTGCGAGCAAACATACACACACACACACACGAAGTGAAAAGAGAACATTGATCTAAGAATATTGGAAAGAACTAAGCCTAGTGAAAGCTTAGTCACATGGCGGAGCACATAGCCACAAGTGAATAATATAATATAATAAAATGCGCCGAGAAAACAAATAACAAGAATAAAATCTGAACAAATATCTATGGAGGTCAAGATCAGAACCTTAACAAGATTTATCAGATCTTCGTTTTCTGATATTATGTTTTTGTTTTTATCCCCTATGTCACCACCAGCAGCCTATAGATATATATAGCTAAGCTAGCTCATTAATTGTTCGTAATTGCCACCGTATTAGAAGAGAGATCAATTATACCAAATTTATTTCCATAGAATATTTTCTGACATGTGCTTGGATTCGCTCCCTCTATGTATGTATATAATCTTGGTAAATATTATTGCTCTCAAAATATTCACATTAATTCTTCAGTGGGATTTTTGTCGTCGCGGCCACCATACCCAACACCAATTAAACAGGATACTCACACATATCGACTACTAGTACGTCTATGGATATATTATTCGTGTGTTTGGATAAATTTAAAAAAAAATAATAGAAAAAAAGATTTTTAGAGAGTTTATAAAAATAATTTTAAAAAAAATTATGAAAAAAAAGTGATTCTGAGAATAAATAAATATTTAGATAGTTATTTTTAAAATAATTTTTTGTATTGGTAAATTAGTAAAAAGGATATGATTTTATTAAAAAGAAGAGAGATGGGAGAGAATAGAGAAGAGGGAGGAGAGAGGGTGGAGAAGAGAGAGGAGAGAGGAGGGAGGAGGAGGGTGTAAGAAAAAATAAGGGTAAAATAGTAATTGGATAGTCCATAAGATCTTTTACTGTTTCAAAAACTAGTTTCAGTAGCTTATTTAAAACTATGATTTAATCTAAAAGTACTTATAGACAAATATAGTTGTTTATTTTAAAATTTTTTTAAACTAAAATTTTAAAACTTCTAAAATTATGATTTGGATGCAATCCAAACAGGCTCTACTGCTTTATGATGACTACAGCTAATCGTTTGTAATCAATATACATTATTTAATAATTTGACGCGCAATGTTATAATATATATATATATAAATTAAAATTTTAATTGTCATGAAAAGTTTTATTGGTTTGAGAATTTTTTAATGAAGTGATTATTTTTGCTTATTATTGAACCGACACTTTTTAGATATATATTTAAGCTGCAAATTAATCAGGTGATGAGTGTGTGTCCTGAATACAAGTATAGAAAATGAAACCCCCCAAAAAAAAAACATGGACCCCAGGCCTCCATTAACGATCATATATACTTCATTGCTTCAATTATCAGTTGATTTGGGCAAATCCCTGAAATGGTAGTTAATAACTTAATTAATATAAAGGATCGTATCATGTGTTCGTGAGAATTATTTTATGGATTGGTACATAGTGAATGAAAAAAAATAACGTATTGCTTAGCTAGCATATTTATTTTCATATTTTTTCCCAAAACAACATTAAATTAAATACACTAACAATATTAATTTATTGGTAGAAGAAATTCAATATTTACATAAACAAAATCTTGAGTTCTGAATCTTATAAAGAAAAAAAATCACGAACAAAACTAAAGGCAAAACAATATTCAAATCTAATTTAAACTACTAATTAATCGAATAACTAAATAGTGGGTTCATAAAAAATATTGAATTAAAAACTCAATATTCCTTGTGAATTAGTGATTGTTTATTAGATTGAGAATACACAGATCCCAATGGGCTATGTTACGTTGAAGCTGTGACCACTTAATTAAGTTTGAATTTGAAGTTATCTTCATACAATACATATATTATCATGTTAATAGGGGCATTGTAACTGGCGCAACCACAGCTTCTCATGTGGCAGATTTCTCAATAAAACTTAATTAAGTAGTATTATATATATAGAATTAATAATTGAATATTATTATTAAAGGGGTTCTCATTAAAAATTGCAACTTCTTCTCTTCAACCTAGGTGCCGCCCCCAAGCCCTCTTCTTATTACAAAGACTCCATGTTCCTCGTTGATGTTTCTGATGATCGATTGCCTCTTCTTTATTTTTTTTAAGAAAATAATGTTTTTGAGCTCAACACTCAGCATGCATGGTGGTGACCTATAAAATTAATTATCCATGCTTATCAATACATTAATAATGGATTAAATACATGCCATAAATTCAAATAAATTTATTACCCGCCATGGATCATAAACACAATTAAGCGCATAGCCAACTTATATAGATGCATAACAAAGGAAAGACAGAGTTTGTTGATTTACTTACTTTCACACAATCAATTATCAAATATATTACTCCATTCCTCTACCAAATACTCACCTAGTCCTATTTATAAGTTATTTTTAGCATATTTTATATAGATTAAAAAAAAATTATGTCATAAAAGTCAATAACTTTCTAATTTTATCTTTATTTAATATATATTATACTTTATAAAAATAAATATAACTTAATATTAAATTAAAGGGTAAAATGATATATTCATATAATTTTTTTTTACCCTAATAGGACTTTAATAATATACTACAAGCTACAAGTTTACTCACTCACACGCATCCCCGTCACCTATCTTTTAATGGGTTGCGTGGGAGTATTTAGTAACAAAGAGTAATTAACAACTACTTGTTCAACACGTGGTCAAAGAGAGGGGGGTGTGTGTATGGCCCCTCCGCCGGTTAAGGGCCGTTATTCCCACTGGTTCATTTGCTTTCCTCGAGTGGTTGTATAAAAGTGTTTGTATCCCGAGAGAATTCCAGAAGAGAGAAGTGGATAGAGTGGGTTAGAATCTCTAGGCCGTGTTTGGGAGTTCGAAAATGTCTACGTGGGTGTCTTAGAAGCAGGAAGATTCATGCATGTTCCCCGTAAGTAGTGTATTATTGTGTGTTACGATGAAAAATCAAACAACTGTTTTGGGGTTTCCTAAGTGGAGGATATATGTAGAAGGAGAGGAAGATGATTTGTATTGCGTTTTGAGGATGTGGAAGAGCACATGGAGAAAGCATTGTCCGAGGCCGAGCCTCATTCGTGGGCATAGGCAAATGCAACACATATTATAACATTGTCGTCGCCTTTTTAATTATTAATTAATTCCCTAACCCTCCCTTGATCTGGTTTTGTGCCTTGAGATTAGTACTCTTCATTATTCATCCATGTGCCCCCATTTTCGTTCCTTGTATAAAAAACCCAGTAGCCCTTCTACTGTATATTCCACTTCTAAATATATATATATATAGAAGCTAATTGATGGGTGATCAATGGATGATGAAAGTGTCACTCTGATTTTTATTATAAATCTTTTTTAATTAATTTTCACATATCAATAAATGTAATTAGTGAGATCATTAAACATGTCTTAAATTTAATAAAAAAATTAAATTTTTCCTTAGTAAAAATTCTCTCTCTTTCTCTTTACAGATTAATCTTACTTCTCTCTTGTCTTTTTCTCTTTTCAACAAGAATTGGATAGTAGTAAAATTAACAAATAATCATTAATAAATCTCTAAGTGGACCATAAATTTATTCTACAAAGGATTTATAATAAGGTACTTCGATTTTAAACATAATAATACTTGGTTAAATGAATGTGATATGATCCTAGATAGGTATGACTTCTTTATATAGAAAAAAATTGGCTTTTAGAAAGTCCATTTGGGAGTCAAAAGTGCTATAAGCAAACATATCATCCAAATAAATTTTAGTTCATCAAATGATTTAAAAAAAAAAAAAACTATCTGAAAATGTGTACGTGGAGATGATTCTTGCACGGTCCACGTAAAACGCATAAAGGTCCCTTCCCAATTATTTTATCTCTTCCAATGGAAACTGACGAAAATATATAATATGGTTATTTTGCAGAAACACCAAGGTTACATGAGGCAGAAAATTACACCTAAAAATCGTTTAGTACACGGGATATATGGAAAAAAAGAAATAAAAACAGTAAAAATTATATATATTATCTTTTAATAAAAATAATTGTTATTGAGTAATGATAATTAATATAAGAATAAAAGGATATTGCATTTCCATGGGGAATAGAATTAGTTTCGCTCAAAGCCAACAAAATGGGTCAAAATTATACCATGGCTTGATTGATGAAATAATCTAAGTAATAACTACTTTCTTCTAAAAATCATCGCAAAAATTTATTGGGGTTATGATACTATCAATTTGGATCAAAGTTAGTTGCATGATCATTAATTAGTTTGGCCTCTTAATATCGTGTACATCTTATTCGAATCATTCAAATATAATTTAAAAGATTTAAATATTGTATTTATTTTATTATTTTTCCTCTCAAATCAAAATAGAAACCGTTGAAATCTAGATAAATCTACGTATATAGAAACTTAACTACGTCAAGGGCTAATGAATTAGAGAGGCCATCAATCAGAATCTTTTTCAACAGAAGTGATAATCTCATCAAATTGGTCTTTCCTCTTCAAAGTTGGGCTGGGTGTAATTAGTCAAATTAGAAAGTGGTCATCATCGATCCAGAGTTATATATATATATATATATATATATATATATATATTGCATGTAAAGAATTGAACACACCAGCAGCTAACTTGAGAACAAAAATGAAACACGTAAATTATAATTATTTCAATTACACGCATTGCCCAAAACATTAACATATATGCAATGCATAGACAAGAAAATCTTACAACAGTACTACAAAGATACCCTCCAAATAATAAATATACTGTCCTATGCTCAAATAAATATATACATGCATGCATGTCTATTTCCACACGTTAATTGGATGACTAGACTGCTGGACCAAAATCATAATAATTAGAACCAATTATATATAGAAGCTCCCACCATTTATTCTTCACTCGTATCAACACTAAATAATTATGATAACGGCCAAGATTTATAATAATTAAATTACTTAATTGATGTAATTTCTTCTTAAATTAAGTAATTGTTATATTGAATATAATATAATATGCGAAGAACATGACCAAGCGTTTATCAAAAGAAAACAAGAACATGAGTGAGTGAAGAAGGATTAGATGCTTTTGGTATAATCATAGTTGCTGCAGCCGGTTTGACCTTAACCAACAAGATTATTATAAATATATATATAATCATAATTGCATATTCCATATATATATAACAAGATTATTATAAATATATATAATCATAATTGCATATTCCATAAGATGTGTGGAGCGTGAAAAGAAACACATGAGACCACATGGAATAGCCGTTTGATTAAACCACAATTTGAATAATTAATTTAGAGAGCATTAGTCAGATACGCTCTCTCTTTCCGAGGCCACATTTCATTTTTATTAAATTCAAGTTCGATAGACCAAACTTACATGTGCACCAGACATAACCGTCATCCATAATATTTTATAGCTTTTGACCTACTTGCATATGATTGTTCATCATTTTCTATTCTAGTTTTTCCCTAGTTTTATATTGTTGCCGACTCTCTCTCTCTATCTATCTATCTATATATATATATGAATCAGTATACGTATACGTGGATTTGTAGCCACCTTGAGCTGAGTCTCTGAGCACGTTCGTCTTCTAAGTTCTATCACTTCAGCTCTGAACACTACTTGCATTACAAATTACAATATAGCAAAATCTAACATTAATATTTTCTGTAGTTTTAACAAGGTTCAGTGTTATGAGGATGAAGATATAGCAGCAAGATCCTGTTCTCCAAAAGTGAAAGATGTTTCTTGGTGAAGAGTATAATAAAATGTGAATTAACTTGCCAAGTCATGTTGATGATGATTCTCGAGGCTTAAAGCACGGACATCGAAAAATTAAATGAAATAAAGAGAAATGGGAATTTGAGCAGATGCATTGTATGGTTTCCTAACCTAGTTTTATGCTTCATGTTTAATTCTTGAATATTGATTATCTGCCAGCTTAACAGATGGATCAAGTTGGGGTGTTGATATTTTTATTTCATTTTACTGAAACTTGTGGTCAGTGGACTTAATTGCTAACTTAATATAAATTAATAAAATCTTATCCTCGAATATAATACAGAATAATAATGCTATTTGCAGGCGCACAAAAAAGAATAATTATTATTCAATTTCATTTTCATATGTCAACACCATTCAAGAAACTCTGACCTGTAACACCCCAAAACCTAAGTTATCTAACACGTTCACCATTAAGGCGCCGAATCTAGTCATAAACATAAACTACTTCGTGAAGTTGATTAATCTTGTAGTACTATTTTTCTTTTCTTTTGGCTTAAATCATTTCATCCTAATGTTTTCAAATATATATATATATATATATATATATATATATATACGAGTGAGATGTTTTGCCTGATTTTGTGTATATAAATAATAATAACGTAAGGACGTCGCTGTTTTTCATTCGCAGAAACTCTGATATCTGGCACGAGGAATATATAATGGAATTATTCAAGAGTTGAAAACAATTTTATATATATATATATATTGACAATAATGTTATTGTAGAATCAAAATGATATGGTTCAGACGATTGAAAGAAGTTTGATATGCAATTAAAGAAAAGATAAGAAACCCCTATCAGTCTTGAAAACAATGTCTACCAGTGGCTTCTCAAGTCAAATAATTAATCAGCTAAATTAAGGCACACCACATAGTCAGTTCCTCAGTTTGTTTCTTCAACCTAAACCACAAATATTATGTGCCAATATGTGTTGATATATATTAATATAAGACATATTTAACTAATTTAATTATATTAAGAAAGTTAGTTAAATTAGTTTATATGAAGTATTTTTTTTAAAACATCATAATCATTTTCTTTAACTTACTCCCTCCTTCTGTTATTTGATTATTGTTAAGAGAGCATTAATATGAGTAATTAAAAAAAATAATAAATATAAAAAATAGATCTTATATTTAGAATTATAATTAACTTTTTAATTATGTCTATGGAGAAATATATATATTTTCATGTTAGTGGATATATATAGTATCTATTTTTGGGAAGTATATATATATATATATATATATATATATATATATATATTGGAATAGGTTTTGGAGGCATATGGGTTTTGAAAATGACCAAGTTGGAGTCCCTATCCAATTAATACTGCAAATGAGACAAAGCAAAGAGTACAAATTGCATATGACTAACAATTATTATTATGGCAGAGAATGTCATGAAAGTGATATATAGCGTTTGTTGATACATCAGGCATGATTTTGACACAAGGGTTACTGAATTAGTTATTAACTAGATTGTGGACCATTTACGAAATCTTATGAGTTGTATTATGAATAGTGTTATATCTTTTTACATATTTTTCGGCTCCTACTTATACGAGGAAAGTTTTATTTTATCCTATTTATAAGTTCAGTAATTAATTTTTTTAATATAAATGTATAATTTTTCCTTAGTTTATTATATCATAGACAATTATTATTTTTGGGAAGTGTATATATTAAATAAATATAAAGTAAAAAAGTTATTAGTAAATTTTAAGATAAAATTAATGACATTTAAGGTTTTTTCTTATACCGATAAAATAGGTTAGAAATGACATTATAAGAGTTTTTTTTATATTAGATTAAGTTATACGTAGCCCCCTTGAAGTTTGGATTGTGTGTAGATAGCATCCCCAACTTTTTAAACTTTAAAACAAATCCCCATAAATTTTTATATTTTTGCAAATAACTCCCCATCATTAATTTATCCAATGTTTCACTAAAATTATCAGGGTTTATGCATGCAAAGTTAATGGATTGTTTCTTAAGTAGACTGTGAACCTGTGGTTCATACAGAGTTTGAATTAATGAGTTGTATGAATAGTGTGGTTTCATATAAATTTTATATTTACACACACACTAAATTAAGTTTCTCATAACAACTGGACATTCTGCAGATATATATCTATAGGGAGTAATAAATTTATCATGTTTTCTAAAATGCGTTAGTTTTATTAGGATAACTCATGGATTGGTTGCTATCTAGACATCGATATCATCGAAAATGACTAGGTTTGGGTCCAACAGGCTCGTATATCCAAATCTGCGTTATGAGTCTTGAATAATGGAACTGGGTTCCCACTTGGCAACCCCAGAAGGCGTGTGAGTTTATGAAAGTATGAAACAGAGGATACGGTTTGGGATGGCTTCAAGTTTAGGGTGGTCCACAAGATTGCTCCTATATGGTCCCAAATGGGGATTATGGGGTTTTAAGCTACTGAATTCAAACGCCCTATTGGTCCCTAGCCATGTGAATTCCTCGTGGGGGTCAGGCATAGATTGATGCTTTCAGTATTAAAACCTTGATTTTGTTATCATCTTCAATAAGTGCCCTTTTGTTTGTGGATGGGGTTTGCTAAGGGGGCAAAATCTCCTCAAGAATCTAGGGAACAAAAAACGCCAAAGGGAGTTAATTTTAATGCTACACAATGAAGATTTTGAGTCAACGTGTCTGGCACAATCCAAACTTTCGGATTCATTTCATTCTCATCACCTAAACGGCATGCCCAGTTTTTCATTAACGTATCCTGCACAGTTATGCATGCTTGGTCTGTAACATCCTGATTTTTGATCTAGGAAAACTGGGAGGTAGTCTGATATGGGCAGGCTGCTAAACCCGTAGTCCCAAGGTAGTAATCTGATATGGGCGGATTACTTACCTGTATTTTGTAGGAATCCGAGGGATGAGCTAAGTCCTTCAGGATTTAAAGATGAGTTAAGTCTTTAACCTACAAAATCGGGACAGTTCACCTAGGTTCAAAATGAGGAATGTGAGGAATGTCCTAAGTCTTAAGCCTAGGAATTCTGCAGGTAACTTGATATGGGCTGGCTTCTGTGTAAGATAACCTGATATAGGAGGGTTGTCAAGCCTTTCAATTAACGATGACTCCCGAAGAGTTTAAGGGATGAGTTATTGAAAGAGAATTTCTAGAACTTAAGATGAAGGATGAGAAGCTGAGTAACGAGGCCAGAAAGAGAATACAGGGGCATAATCGTAATTATGGGAAATATCGGGCTGTAGCCGATGAGTACCATATTTTGCCAGAAAATAGAGAAAATTATGCTGATCATTTCACTGAACTGTGAAATGTGTATATGAGGTCTCTATGTATATGAAAGAATTAGAAGTGTGACTAAGAGTAAAATTTTAATTTCTGGGCTTAAGTTAAGATATAATCGAGCTAATATTGCTTCCGCAAGTGTACTCTGAGGAGTCTAAGGGAGGATGTTTCATTTTGGTATCAGAGCAATAGGTTCTGGCATAAACCAGACAGGATTCTGGCTCAGAGCATAAGATTCTGGCACAGAACAGAAGGTTCTGGCTTAGTGATACTCTGATTTAGAAAGGTTATTTCCCTAGAGTACATAGAGGTTTAGAAAAGCCCAGTGGAGGTAAAGCTCTTAAATGAAAAAGTGAGATAAGGTAGACCTCGGAATTACGTCAAGATGGGGTAAGATATGAAAGAAATGGACACTGCTTATAAGTGCAGTAAGTTGTCCATAAGAAGGAGAGCAGATAGTATGAAAAAGGTGCAAAGTTTGATGAGATAGCTAGAATGAGATTTGCCTAAGAATAATCATAGGACATGGCCTAATGCTAGAGATGTGATGGGCTGATGTTCCCTAAGCAGAGGGATTCCATCACGGATAAGTAGTAAACCTAGGGTAGAGTACCCTAGAGAACAGAAGTGATCATAAGAGATGATGAATGAGATCCATGCGACTAGAGTTCGCTAGGATCAAGAGAGAGAAGTAAAGAAGCATTAGCTAAGAGCACTCTGGGAGGTAGCTCAAGTTGTAAAGCCAATAGCAAGAGAAAGAGGCAATAGTTCAGGCAGGGGACTGATCAAGGTGAGGATCAGGTTAGAGAGCAGAGATGTCAAAGTGATGGAAAGAGCTATGGCACATGGGAGTGTCGAGCAGGGTAAAGCAGTTGTGGTAAGAAAGGCCACTTTATAAGAGGTTGCCCTACGAATGCTGACATCCCTAGGAAAGGTGTTTGCTCTTACCACAGACAAAGTCTCCAATTCCTTGAGGTCGGCCCTAAGAATGGTTAAGGAGAACCATAGCTGTAAGGGCGACTGAGCTGTAAGGGACTATATGCCTAGATGATGATATGATTAATGAAGAGTTCTTTTCTGATCTAGAGAATGTGGTCATTATAACGAGTCATGAGAAATAATTAGTAAGATAATAAATCTGTCTTAACTCAGTGATGAGGGTGTTGTATGAGGGGTTAGAACATGGATAGCTGTAAGCAACTATAATGAGAGATGTTAGTTGCTAAGAATCCATGTGGAAGGTCTGGGACCAAGCTGTTGCTCCTCTAGACCATCACTGGAGTGAGGATAAGACAAAGAGGGATGATCTTACTGGTTATATATATGATTGCGTTATAAGAATCACATAGCTGTATAGATCAGTAAGAAGTTCTCTTCAGAAAAGATGAGGTATCCCTTAAAATTTCGAGGACGAAATTTTTAAAAGGGGAAGAGAATTGTAACATCCTGATTTTTGGTTTAGGAAAACTGGGAGGTAGTCTGATATGGGCAGGCTGCTAAACCCGTAGTCCCAGGGTAGTAATCTGATATGGGCGGATTACTTACCTGTATTTTGTAGGAATCCGAGGGATGAGCTAAGTCCTTCAAGATTTAAAGATGAGTTAAGTCTTTAACCTACAAAATCGGGACAGTTCACCTAGGTTCAAAATGAGAAATGTGAGGAATGTCCTAAATCTTAAGCCTAGGAATTCTGTAAGTAGCTTGATATGGGCTGGCTTCTGTGTAAGATAACCTGATATAGGCGGGTTGTCAAGCCTTTCAATTAACGATGACTCCCGAAGAGTTTAAGGGATGAGTTATTGAAAGAGAATTTCTAGAACTTAAGATGAAGGATGAGAAGCTGAGTAACGAGGCCAGAAAGAGAATGCAGGGGCATAATCGTAATTATGGGAAATATCGGGCTGTAGCCGATGAGTACCATATTTTGCCAAAAAATAGAGAAAATTATGCTGATCATTTCACTAAACTGTGAAATGTGTATATGAGGTCTCTATGTATATGAAAGAATTAGAAATGTGACTAAGAGTAAAATTTTAATTTCTGGGCTTAAGTTAAGATATAATCGAGCTAATATTGCTTCCGCAAGTGTACTCTGAGGAGTCTAAGGGAGGATGTTTCATCTTGGTATCAGAGCCGGTCCTTCTCTCAGTGTGCCAGCGAGGACGCTGGGCCCTGTAAGGGGGGTGGATTGTGAAGTCCCACATCGGGCGGGGAGGCGAACGAAGCATGCTTTATAAGTGTGTGGATACCTTCCCCTCGTAGACGCGTTTTCAGGTTGAAAAGCCTGAGAAACAAAACCGTGAGGGGTGATATGGGCCCCCAAAGTGGACAATATCTATGTGGAAGGGTGTTGGGCTGGGCTGTCACATGGTCTCAGTTTGTTCTGCTCATACACATGCACAATCATTGGAAACATGGACAAAGATACTGGGAAAAAGAGAAAGATAGTTAAAAGCCAACTCCAATACTTGAACAATCTATTTGCCACTATGCATTACCATTTAAAATTGTACTCCTTACACAGCAAAACTTGGGTGAACAAGTTGGCTTAATCCTCCAAAGAAAAGGGGGGAAAATCCCTGGCCACTTTTAAGGAGGATTTACAATTGAATGCCAAAAGAAGGATGAAAAAAAATAATTTTACAGCAGGGGCATGATTCAGGGAAGAAAAATATAAATGAATTTACAACTCCCTCCCCTACCCCTTGGCAAGATAAAATTTTGGACGGTTGTGCTTAGCTAGCTTCCTCTGCCTACTCATCTAAAAACTGGAAGGCGGGATTCTTGAGAAGTTCTTCTGCAGGTTTCACACCTGAGAATTCCTTCTCTTGTAGGCCATCCACTGAGAAGGGGATGATGATGCTGTAAAAGAAACATGCGTTAGTTGGCAAAACCGACAATTGAACTGCATTTGCTTTACCATGTGCTCCACAATAAATTACTGTTGGGGGTTATAGAGCCCATACTGTCTATTATATTTTGTTAGCTCGTTGCTTATTATTCTTCCTATATCTTTAAGGAATCTATTCAGCTGTTGATAGATGATTATTGCTGGCTGTTTGATAATATTCAAGTGAATAATATAGAAGGGAATTAAGCTTCTGGGTTTCTTTGATTACATGATATCCAACTTCCTTCATTCTTTATAAGGGCATTGGATCTTTCCATTAGTCTCTAGTTATGATGCACACCAGAAGTCATTTCATGAAACAGGCATTCTCACCTAGAATTGTCCTCCAACAAGAATGAATCACTGAGAGCATTATTAGAGTCCTCGGCCGTAATCATTCTCATGCTTGAAATGACCTGAAGGAAAATTTGATGCATGTTTAATCAAACACTTATAACCTAAGAATGTCTTTTCCCACAGTTGGTGACTGTACGGCGATAATAGACTTACATCGGGAGACACGCTTCGAGTGTTATAATTACCATCCCAATAAAGTGTACATATTCTGTACAGCTGCTGGACACTCAGTATCTGGAATTAAGGAGGATAAAACAGAACAGAAGTAAAAAGATAACAGAAAAATATACAGATAAAGGAAGTGCAGAAAGAGGAAAACGTTTTGCACTTTTTAGGATATAAGAGGATTCACTCGTTGATGTGTAGATATTATAATCACTACCATAATCATAGGAACAGATGTTATTCTATCATTACGAGCCGTTAAAGACTAGGCTCCTCTCATATGTATATATCCCCTTCCTCAGAATGAGTAAGAAGACATTCAAATCATATGTTCCTATAGCACTTAAGGACCTCTACAGTCTCATTCAAACTTTATTTTATTTTGGGACTAAATCCAAAATATGTACACAATTTTCAGCCAATAATAGTAGTAGCACACGCACCCAAGCTGAAAGTCGTAAACAATAGAGGCAATCAATTCTGCTGCTACTTGCAGAAACATAAGAATCCATAACTTAAAAAACACAAACAAAACCACTTCTGAATACATAAGACCTGTTCAGGACCATATCCTTTCAAATTCTTCTCTAGATTCTGTACGTTAACATACCAACATAATGAAAAATGCAGACCAGCCCACCAATGTACACGGTTTGAAATGAATAAACACTTACAGGGCATAAATCATTGGTAATTTCATCATAGGAAATTCTGTACTTCTGATGAATAACCTGTAGATCAAAAGTAACAGTCAAAACTTAAATCAGAGGCAAGAAACTAGAAGACAGATCTTTTTCAAAAACACAGATGAAAATTGGGCATATCTCCATCTCAAAGAGAACAGTGTCTGGTTCAAACAAAAACCCATCAGCACAATCCAAGACCACAGTAAAGTTGCAACTATAAACCTTACTTGGGCTGGCAGTGCATGGTAAAGCCTACTGGGGTATTGGGATTTGGGACGATAGAGCATGATGGAATTTTAGAAGGCATAGGACTTAAATTCCAAATCAGAAGTATGTGGATTTTAAAGTAAGGTTTATAATGATTTCGGACTCTCCAAAATCAGGAGCTATCCCCTTTGGGATGTGATTCTCCCAAAAGTTCCCATCAGAGTACAAACATTATCATATTTGAAACACTCTTGATGCAAGAGAAGTGGATGCCTTCTGTCCTCTGCTTTAATAGTTTTCATCCTATTTACCAATATGATGTTGCATCATCAAAGACACTTACCAAGAATCCAACAGCTTGTCTTGTGTGCTTAAGTTCATCCCAAGATGGTCCTGCATACTGCAAACCCAAGCCTATTTGATTAAAACTTTTATGAATATCAAAGTGAAAACAGCAGTCACGGGTAATTACTTGTAGAGACACACACACATTAAGGGGGAAAACAAAAAAAGCATTAGCAACCTCTTCCTTTGCTTGGCAGCACCATAGCTCCAGTTCTGCTATCCAGCTTTCACATATTCCCCATTGCTGAATGTGCAACAATCACAGCGTAGAAGAAGACTAGTAATAACTTGATAAATAAGAATACTTGCTGGAACCGTCAAAAAACATTTTCTTTCAAGCTAATTGGTATCCGCAAGAAAACTTGTTACCTGTTGAAGAGTTGTACATTAATATATGAGAATGTTTGAGTAAAAATCTTTTGGGTAAGTACTGGAGGCACCTAAAACCCAAAAAAAAAAAAACAAAATGATAATAATGCTTCTGCAAAGAAACATTAGCGCAAACAACACAACAATGAAAATAACTATTTAGAGTTTATAAAATAACAAGTTGCTTACTAAGTTCTCTTTCAGAGTCCACAACAATGTGTTGAGGGATTCAATAATACTATGCCAGTGGTCTGTTGGAGAATCTTTACCAAAGGATCGTGCAACTACTTTTGATTTTCTTGGTGCCTGCATGTCAACAATAAGTGGGAATTATCTTGAAGAGGAAATATAAGGGACAAGCCATAAGAACAATACGGTGTGATATAAGGCTAGCCAATTTCATCAAGGTCATAATAGTTGATATATAGCTTAATTCAGCTGAGCAATACTTAATTGGATTTCAATATACCTGGACGCATAGTGATAGCAATGAAGACAATTCCTTCTTCAAGTTGTCCCGAATAATGCCGTAAATCTTCTCCACATAAGCTGTGAGCTGCTGCTTGAAAAGTAAAGCAGGGTATTTGGCCTGTACCTTGCATACAACCTCCAATGCAGGGGCAGCAAGGCTGGCAGAAGAAGGGGATGAACGAAAGCTCTGCAGTTCAGTCATAAAATGAATAAGTGGAATTTTATGAGAAAAGCAGAAATTATATCAAGCAATTTGTAAGGAAGTATTATTACCAAAGTCATTCTTCCAAAAAGGGACGTTGGATTGTATAGTTTTTTAATTGTTGTGTCAGTTGTACCACCAGATTTCAAACTTTGTTGCAGCAAAGACAATAATGCAGAAGTATTTGACAACCAATAGGCCATAAGGTCATTGTCATCTTGATACTAGATGTGAAAAAAGACGAAGAGAACGGACATTTAGATAAATCCCCTAACAATGCTTTCCTCACAATTCTAGAATAACACCATAACAGAAACATGTACAGAATATTGAGAGAAAAATAAGATCACATAGTTTAACATCTCAAGAAAGGGAAAATATTAATTCTGTGCTATTTCAACATTAAAAATGGGTTCATAATCTCTGGAGAGAATATCAAATGGATAGGCAACAAGAGCAATTAAAACATGGCACATGCAACAGCTGCAATGCAGAGCAGAGTAATGCAGTCACCTCAATTGCAGAACCAATCATCTGGATAAGGCGATCAAATACACTAGTCCTTTCAGCTTCAAATGATTTCCGGTGGAGAAGACATTTGTAAATGGTAATAGCAGCTACAGGCTTTCCGTTACTGAACCCAATGTTTTTAGTAACACAGTTTATTAAAGCATCAACATTCTCCTACAGCAAAATGCAAGTAAAAAATTGCCAATCATTACTTTTCATGAAGATGAAGATCCAGAATTCTTTTTTAAGAAAATGATTCCTAGTTTTAAACACAATACATGTTGCCGTTCAATGTATGATCTCCTCAATTTGCTATCAGATTCTGTACCAAATTTCTTTACAGGTGTCACACTCTGAGCTTCCTGCAACTATACAACCCATTTTAGATTCCACTAAACAGGAAGTAGACAATAAGTATTAACAGTGGGCTTGTAATAAAATGGTGCATAGATAGAAGTTTGTAATCACAACAGCTTTATACTCTTCCAACATCGGCTGAAAAAATTTCAACTTCAGAAGAGCATGCTTTTAAACAATAAATATTCATGCAATTTTAGCAAGTTACCTCCACTTCAGGAATTGAGAGGTGCTCAGACATCTTTTTCACTGATGAGCTTTGTGGAGATTGGTATTGCAGAATTTGGTTTCGAGATTCTATATCTGAGAATTTCTCTTCAAGTCTTTCAATATCAATAAAGGTAAAAATGACCGTGAGATTTTGGATGAACATCATTCAACCAATAAAGAAAAGTAATGTATCTAGTTATGTCAATACTAATTACAAACAAAACCTTTGCATGGAAGTCTTCAACTGAATTAGTTTTGATTCTGCCTCCAAAGCTTGCTTCAGCCTTTCTTCACTAACCCTGTTTGCCTCAACATACCTTTGTTCTGTTTCATCAATTTTCTTTTCCAGTGAACTCACCAAGGTCAGTAATAGATTCCATGAAGCACTAAATCAGCAAATAGGAACAGCCACCTATAGTTTCCCAAAATTTACATACATAGTTGAGATGAATCAATATAAGAACTGTTTCAATATAGCACAGAAATCTATTCACCACCTCACCTTGAGTTTCTGATTTTCAGTAGTAAGCTTCTCCAACAATGCATGGTCAATAACTGGAACTTGTATAACAGGCACAATTTCGGCTTCCCTTTTTGCAGCTTCACGCTCCTTTTCAAGCATTGCTTTAGTTTCTTTAAACTGAAGTTGCATCTCACGCAAAGAACACTGCAGTCTTTCATTTTCTTGTGTTTTGGCTACTTCCATGTCAACCTACATTAATTAAAGATATTAAATGTATTGGACCGTCAGTGATTTCTAGAAGGAAATATACTCAACAGTTTGTTCATATTTATATAGAGAAGACCATAATTATTTTCCTACATCATATTTACCGGAAGCACAAGCAAATTTTTTCATTAAATATACAAAGTTCAATCCACTGATGAAAGCCTCTATGAGCCACTATTTCTCTACAGGAGCTTCTATGAGCCACGATTCACAATTCAAAGCATATGAACAGACTTGATTCAGCAGAAAAACAAGACAAACCGTCCATCTGAATCAATGATATCACACGATTTGTGTTGGAAACAGCAATTTGCAGTGTTATGGAGATTCAGAACCTGCAACTCTGTCAGGTCCTTAGTGAACTTGACACGAATTGCTTCTATGAAGAAGCTGACCTCCTGTTTTATTTTCCTCACTAGCAACGATGTTATTCAACTTAAAATTCTTCCTCCCTACATCAGTCAGAATCCAGATAAATCAGATGTATTGAATAGCCAAAAAACAACACAAGAGATGTATCACCTATTAACTATAACATGAACTTATTTTCTTTCCCCTTATTTGATTTTGAGTGAAACCAAGCCATGTCGTTTCACTTATTTGAGTCTGACAATAAATAGAATTTGGCCATGCATAAGGAGCTCTATTGTGTGTTTTTTCGCTGGTATTACAAATGAAAAGAATTTGCAGCCCTATTATATACCCAAAAACCAAAACGCGGAAGAAAGAAATTTCCTATTTCTTTTTTGTTATATTCTTTGGCCAGAAGCTATTCCACGAAAACATGTATATGTAATGCCAAACCCAAATTTTTATGGTATACATTTTTCACATGATATCTTTTTAACTATTTTTCATCATATCCCTGAATTGTATCACTCAATATGATTTATGAAGCACAATTCTAAAATTAACATCCCAATTCAAGATTTCAGTCACAAAGGTTCTAAACACAATTACTTTAAAACAGCCACAATTAAATAAAGTCGTCAGCAAAATCAGTGTAATTTACCCGCATGCGTTTCTCCAGCTGTAACCTCAATGTAAGGTCTTCAACCTGCTTTTCAAGCTTATTTTTGGCAGCTTGGAGAGCTCCAGTTTCTATAGCAGCCTTCAATCAGGGACAAAAAGAGCGTGAGAGAGGAAAAAAACTCCAATACAAAATAACAAAGTGCAAAAGTAAATAGCTTGTATCAAAGCTTATATTATGGTTCCAATAGAATGATGATATTGGTTACTTTAAAATCAAATGGGAAATGGGCATGGGCTATAAAAACCTACTGGTGGAATAGAATATTTGCAAAAGCCATTCACTGTCCCAGGGCCAATGACAACTAACAACATCAAATGTTGCCCACTGAAGATGGGTTAGATTAATGAATTTTTTTATGAGAATTACTCAGTACCAAAATAAGTATGCTGGTTCAAGAGTAAGATGATAAGAACTTCTGCATGATTGTCATGGCTCATGAATACGCACTCCTAAACTCCTAGTTATCAAAACTTAACAGGATTTATTTCTTTTATAATGCCTAAAATATGATCAAGATTAAATAATTATATCATCTTTATATAGATAACCTTCAGCTATAAAGGAATTCTGCCTTTAACCTATCGATTATTTACCAAGTAGAAACAAAGGACCAGGAGTAAATAAAAGTTTGTTACCATCTTGAGTTTTCGCAATTCTCGCCGACCAACTCTTCCTCTCCATGCACATTGTGTGGTAATTGCTGATTTCTTTAAATTCTTATAATGAAGTTGTGTCAAGTATTTACGGCAATGGCTCTGCAATACTCAAAACAAGAGTTGCAAGGACCAAATAATTAAACTCTAGAAAATTTCACCAAAAAAGGAGTCATCAGATAATCTACCTGAATCACAATTGCTGCTCTAGTCTGCCTCTTAAAGCATAGTTCACATCGTGCAGCCATCCCCCGCATACCGGTCTGAATAGAAACAGATAAACATGCAATTTGTTGTATTCCTTCCTTGAAAAATGCATTCGGAAACACCTCTGAATCATCAGACTTGATGCCTCCTGCTGCATTCCTTTGTAAACTTGACGAGCAAGTTGTCCTGCAATCACCCGTTTAATACCTCACGAGACTTCACAAGTTTCTGTGTGATTCAACAACCAAGCTAATATTTCATAAAGCAGAGACCTCTGCACGCAGCTTGAATCCAAGTAGCAGATAAACGAAGCAAGACAAAAGTTTGGTGGGCCAAATAGGAACGAACTTTCTTCTGAATAATGCTCGCTGACTTTCCTAAGATCTCACTTCTACGGGTGTCTAGTTCTGCCCTTTGACCAGCTCGGAAAAATACCTTTGTTTTACCAATCTGCATCATAAACAGAACCGGGAAAAGTTGCAAAACTATTGTATAAGTTTTGTATAGCAAATCACCTCTGGTTATTGTTGGTAAAAGCAATTACAGTTCGTTATACACTCAATGAAGACTTGACAAGGTGCCCATTTTTGAACCTATATACTATACTCTAAAGTAGTAGTTTACTCCCCGCAGAATAGAATCAAAGCACCACCAGGAAATGAATAAAGGAAGAAAGAAGTAACTAACCATTGGTGCTTGTGGCAGCTCACACAAAGCCAAGTGATAATTACGAGGCCATTTTACTTGCCACTAAATAAAAATTTATTGAAAGAATATGCACACTGTTATGAAGTTTTTCTCCAAAGCAAGAAGATATCTTGAAAATTATCTTAATCGCTATTGATCAAACTTTAACACAATGTATTAGCAAAAATTAACACAGTAACTCCAAAAAAAAATATCAAATGACCTAATCTGATCATCCCATTGATACCTGGTAACATTTAAGGCCAACCTCTCTAGAATCCTCTTGCAAGCAGTAACCTCATCACAACTAACATAATAGAACAAGAAATAGTGAAAATTATATCCTTATAAAAATAGCACAACTAAAAAAGAAAGATGAACTTCGATACCTTCCATCCAAAGCATCAGGTGCAAGAAGGCTAAATCGATCCACAAATTTGTCAAAGGTTTTTCTAGTAGGATATCCAGCACAACTTATCCTGATTGCCTCCATGACTCCCTACAAGAGATAAATTATGCAATAAGCACAAACTTACATATACCCGCCAATTATAAAGTCCAGAACCAGCACAAACACTATCAATCTTACCCCACGTCTCAGTTGCTCCAAAACATTTTTGTTTTCAAGATTGCTGGCTTAAGAAAATTATTGGGTTTTACACAACGAATGTAGTGTGGCTCGGTGGCAATGAGAATTTCAACTAAAGCCTGCAATTGATGCTGCAGGAGACACAAAAGATGATTTTTTTAAAACCAAAGTATTTAGGCAAAAAGACGTGTTATTTGTCTTCACATTTATAAATAAATAAATAAAAGAAAAGAAATTTAACCTTGAACTGTGAACCTATTGAAGAGAACTTTGATTGTTTGGATGAATCCTCATTTGAAGGGGGAAACAAACCCGATACAAAAGGGCAAGTTGAAGCACCAAGAAGCGCCTGATGTTCAGCAACAACATAATCTTTGTTTTTGTCCAGGAATAATTCAGTTTGATAAGTGACCTAAAATGACATAGATTGGGTATATGAATTTTCATAAATATAAATAATCACATCTAGTATTCAAGACCCATATCCTAAAGGTATCCAATTCATCACATAAAAAACTATTAATGACTCCTCTGGTTACATCACCAGCATAATGGCTAATTGTGAAGTCACTACGTGACAATTTAGGCTTTCTGAATCTTGGATGATTGTTGAAAGTCTGATACAGCTTTTGAGCAAAAGTTTCATGTGTTGATCTTGGAAACATACTGCAAAATCCCAACAGTATGAGCACACGAAAGGGGGGATGAAACAAATTAATACGAAATCCTGGTTTAATTACGATTCACAATACCAGTTCAAGAATATCACTATAAAGTCTACTTACCAAGCTTCATCCAGAAGAGCAATAATGCCTCCAGGTTTCTGAAAGCGAGTACAAGGATCATTATAACTCCACATACCAAAAAAGACAGGATGGATAAAGACTGGCTATGAAAACATGTCAGAGGGAGACAGCATCAAGGCAATACAAGACTGGATAACTCAGAACCTAATTTTCTTAGCAACTTCCTTTTCCCAACAAAGAGCACAATATTCCCGTTTATGTAGATACTATTGAAGGTAGCGAACAAAAAAAAACAGAAAAAGGTTCGCAAATGCATGATTTGCCAGTACTAAGTTTACTCTCAAACATGATACAAGTGTATCAATTCAGAAAATTAGAATACTTGTGCAAGCATGTGTGTATGGGTATCCTAGGACCTCTACTCAAATCCCTACCCACGTTAACCACTGAACACTAGCATGGTTTGAGGCATTTCAAAACAAATACAGAAAGGTTATAATGTTTGTTTCGAAGTCTAAATGAAATCAGGGTCAAAACCTCAGCCATATTTTCCACTTAAGTTCACTTTCATGAATGAAACCATATTTACTTTTACCACGAAATGAAACAAGAGCTTCATCTTTTGATGAGTTTTTTGGTAAAAATGTTGCTACAGAATCATTTAAAGTGCCCTCCAAGAAGACATTCAATGTCCATTAGCTTCAAACCACTAGAATGCTGCTACACGGTTTAACAGTTACAACAGAACGTTTGAGGAGTTAGAAGGCAAACCTTTTCAATGAGATCTAGAATATCTTGATTGTCAACAAATTCAATGTAACTCCAATCAATTTCCTCTTTCTTGTATTCTTCTTGTTCCATTTTGAACACATGCTGTGGAACAAGATATTGGAGCATTACAACCTGTCCTGACAACCCACTGGCAGTTTGGCACTAATGAGATGCTATATTCTTAAGAAAAGACGAATCTCTCTTTCAATCACAAACCTGATTAAAATGTTGCTGGAGCTTCTCATTTGTCAAATTTATACAAAATTGCTCAAAACTGCAGCATACATAAAATAACAAAGTTATACAAAGAAATGAGAAACTATTCATGCCAATGGAGAATGATATGGATTCAACAGATACACCTCCCCAACCACACTCCAGCAACCCCCATAGGGCCCACTCCGCCAGTAATATGCTTGAGTAAGGTTAAATTAACTGCCTACTCTCTAGAACCAACACAAGTTCCTATATTCCCATAATGATGGAGTTTCAGTTAAGTATTCCAAGAAACCTTTCTTCCCTAATTTTGGTAATCAGACATCAAGAATATATGTGCTAAATTTTGTCATTTATGACATTTACACAAGTACATGCTATTAAAACTTCTGAAATAAAACTAGGTGACTAATTTCTAAAAACGGTCAGGCATAATAATCTCAAAATTTGATTATGCAACTTGCATCAAATCTAAAATAATAGCCTCCAATTTTAAGATAAAAAATTAGACTAATGAATTTTGGTACTGATTGTAACATTTGCCATCAAACCAGTACTTGAAGAAATGACAAATTTATTGCAGAAGTTTGTAAGAGTCCTTTATTAAGGGGCCCCAACCTTGTCTAAGCACTAATACCTAATAAATTGTGGAGCTTCCCAATCTCAAATTATGAAAATATTTGGATTTCAATCACAGCTGATGCCGGTGCCAACCAAAAATGTGTAGATTATCATTTCTAATCAACAAAAAGACTTCACATATAATCAAATTTAGTTTGTTAGGCATCCAAACAAACATAAATCAGTTTATAAAATGAGGATTACAAGTCACTAGCCAAGCTGTACCAGAACTTTCTAACTGAGCATTGGCAGCAAGAGATTCACCAACTCCTAAATTTCTCAAGAAGATTATAACTACTGAAGAGAAACATCAAAATAATCCACTAACTTTCTGAGTTCACTGTTCACTTGAATAGACTGGCTTCTGTTGACTACACAACAAAAGGCATACCAGTTAAGCACCTGTTAGTCTTGAAACTCTCAAAACCATAAATATCCAGCACACCAATTAGGAACTTCGAATCAGGGTCTTGACCAATGGAACTATTAATCTTATTCACGAGTCTGCAAAAGCATGAAAATAAATTACAGAAACAAATTTCTACCAAGATCAAACACACAAAACTAATTATAAACACTGTCGTCCAAAGTATATGTTAATATTCCATAGGCAATTTGTATACAGGCTTACCAGTCAAACAATCTCGAGTACACAATTTTAGCCAAAACATCTCGTCTGAGTGCAGCAGTTTCTGAATCCAGTGACTTTGTGATTGTTTCATCACGAGTAACAATTACACGTTTGCCAAGAGAATCTTCTAGCGCTTTTGCATCACACCTGAATAACCAAGGATTCACATGGAAAGGATATGACATGCAAACTTTGCAAATGATACATCCTTTAATCAAAGCAAGTCTGTAATGTTGCTCGCATGAAAAGCTCAGCTGCAGTTTGTAGATGAAATTGAGATTTTTCATCTTTGGGCATAGATGAGTCTATTTCCTCCCCTTTTGCAAATTCAATATTTCCAAGATGCAAAATTGCAGCAACCACTCCGAAAATAGCATCCTGAAGTGTAATAGGAAAAATGGGGGAAATACCATTGAGGAATATATCATCTTCAAGAATCTGACCAAGAACTTGGAGAACAAATCTGCAAAATACCTTCTCCACAGAACTTATTCCAACAACATCCATTGCTCTCCTTGTTGCAATATAATCTTTAGAATCATCAATTCCTTTCAACTCAAAGCAATTTGATTGATTTAGATAATGGAACATTCTTGGATTTCCCAATTTGTACCTCTGAACATCCTGTCAAAATGTGAAACAAATGAAAAGGTCAAAAGAAAAAAGACAACAAATGAAAATCAAACGGCTCAATTTACTAGTTAATTTTTTCCAATCTTAATATCAATCTCATCCTGATTCCAAGCAAAAGGAATCCCATTACCTCTGGAGGTGCTGATCAGAGCATGTAGAAACAGTGATAATTCCTCTCTGGATGAGACACCTGGCAAACACGTGATCTTTCCAGCAAGTAAGTTCTAATAGCAGCCACTGAAATTCTTCCCCGCTGGTCAAATTGAATCTCCACAAACTTACCAAAACGACTGCAAATGCCCCACGTGAGAAAATAATATAAATAAACGAATTAGTACATAAATTTTTAATGCAACTGCATAAGCACAAACTTTAGTATCTTTTCATATAAATGAAAAGAATCAGTGCATAATTTTTTATGCAATTGCATAAGAATAAACTTTAGTATAACTTCACACCTTGAACTGTTGTTCCTGTTGATTCTGAGAGAAAAGAGATGTGAAAAATACTCCATGTATTTCATTGATATGTTGAATAGGTATTTATAGATACAATAGGTAATCCTAGACATTAATGATATATCCTAGACATTAATACTACCATATCATATCAATATCATATCGTATCCTCTATACTAATTACAGAATATTACATATCGTATAATATCCCTACAATATCTCTACTCCCCCCAAGTTGGAGCATAGATATCAATCATACCCAACTTGTTACAAAGGTATTCAATCCGAACCCCATTAAGAGCTTTGGTGAGGAGATCGCCTAGTTGATCACTGGATCGGACATGTCCTGTAGAGATGAAATTTTCCTTGAGCTTGTCTCGAATAAAATGACAGTCGATCTCAATATGTTTCGTTCGTTCATGGAATACTGAATTAGAAGCTATGTGTAGAACCGCTTTATTATCACACCAAACATTTGCTGGTAATGAGGTTTGAAGGCCAACCTCCGTCATCAACTGATATATCCAGACTATCTCGCATACAGACTGTGCCATGGCTCTATATTCCGCTTCTGCACTTGACCGTGACACTACATTTTGTTTCTTGCTTCTCCAAGATACCAAGTTTCCTCCGACAAAGACACAGTAACCAGTAGTGGATCGTCTTGTGGCCTTTGATCCACCATGATCAGCATCACAAAAACACTCAATATCTATATGTCCGTGACTCTTGTACAATATCCCACGACCTGGAGATCCCTTCAAATAATGCAACACGTATTCTAAGGCTTCCCATTGTCGAACAGTTGGAGAGACCATAAACTGGCTAAGAACACTTACTGGATAAGTGATATAAGGGCGGGTAACTGTAAGATAATTCAATTTTCCAATTAATCTCCTGTACCTCTCTGGGTTTTCAAACGGCTTGCTCTTAGCAGCTTCAATGGGATTTTCATATGGTATACTCCCATCAGCATCAAGCAGCGGATTATAAACCATAGGGAAGCTAGTTGGGGCAGCTCCAAGTTTACCAGTTTCTTTTAGCATATCAAGAACATATTTTCTTTGAGTCAATAAGATACCCTTCCTGCTTCTCATAACTTCAATTCCCAAGAAATATTTTAGTGAACCCAAATCCTTTGTCTGAAAATGGGAGTTAAGGAATGACTTGAGTGATGAGATCCATGAGGTATCACTCCCTGTAATCACAATGTCATCGACATACACAACTAGTAGAATCATGCCAGCATTTGTTCGCTGATAGAACACCGAATGATCACACTTACTCTGACACAAGCCAAAGTCCTTCACAACAGTACTAAATCTGTCAAACCATACCCGAGGGCTTTGCTTTAAGCCATATAAAGATCTCTTAAGCCGACATACTTTACCATGCTCCCCCTGAGCAACAAAACCGGGCGGTTGCTCCATATACACTTCTTCTAGAAGATCACCATGTAAAAAGGCATTTTTGATGTCCAGTTGAGAGAGATCCCAACCATAAGTAGCGGCCAGAGAGATAAAGAGACGAACCGAGGAGAGCTTGGCCACAGGAGAAAAAGTCTCAGAGTAGTCAACACCATACTTCTGAGCATAACCTTTAGCAACAAGACGAGCTTTAAGGCGTTCAAGGGAGCCATCAGCCCTAGTTTTAGGGGTCAATACCCATTTACACCCAATGGCTTTCTTACCCGCCGGTAAATCAACTAAGGACCACGTACCAGCACGATCAAGGGCCGCCATCTCTTCTTCCATAGCAGTACGCCAACCCGGGTGGGACAAGGCCTCAGATAGGGAATGAGGTACAGAAATAGTGTCTAAAGACGTAACAAAGGCACGAGAAGCAGAGGAGAGGTGGTTATATGAAACAAAGGACGAAATAGGATATGTCCAAGTGCGTTTACCTTTACGGAGGGCAATAGGCAGATCGAGGGAGGGATCTAGATCAGGAACAGGAGGTATCTCAGAAGGAGGAACCGGGTCAGACTCAGGATGAGTAATACTTGCTGCAGGATCTGATGAGGAAGTAGACAATGGTAGGGCAGAATCTGGCGTAGGAGCAGTGGTAGTTTCCTTCAAACGTCTGGTGTAGACCCGAGACAAAAGTGGTTGACCAGGTGCCAGTACGGGAGCTGGGGCCGGTGATGATGAAGGAAGGACAGAGTATACCAGAAGAGTATCCTCCTCTGCAGGTGGAGGAGGAGAAGCAGAATTGGTAGAGGCAAAATAAGCAAGAGATTCCTGAAAAGTAACATCAGCAGAAACCAGATACCGATTAAGAGACGGAGAGAAACACCTATAACCTTTCTGCACACGGGAATAGCCAAGGAAGACACACTTGAGGGACTTGGGATCTAATTTCGAGATACTCGGACGCACATCTCGAACAAAACACACACATCCAAAAATCTTAGGGTCAATAGGAAACAAAGGTTTAGAAGGAAAGAGAGTAGTGTAGGGAATATGACCATCAAGAACAGAGGATGGCATACGATTAATGAGAAAACAAGCAGTGGAGACCGCGTCGGCCCAAAAAGGTTTTGGAACCTGCATTTGAAACATGAGGGCACGGGCTACTTCTAATAAGTGACAATTTTTTCTTTCAGCAACACTATTCTGAGCCGGTGTATCCGCACAGGAAGATTGATGTAGAATACCATTTTGAAGCATAAAAGAGCAAAAGGATGCAGAAAAGTATTCTTTAGCGTTATCACTGCGTAAAGTATGAATAGAAGTATTGAATTGATTTTTAATTTCAGCAGTAAATGCGCAAAAGTGAGAGAACAATTCAAAACGATTTTTCATTAGATATAACCAAGTAGTACGGGAATAATCATCAACAAATGTAACAAAATACTTGAAACTAGCTTTGGACTCAACAGGACACGGACCCCAAACATCAGAGTGCACTAACTCAAAAGGAGACGAAGCACGTTTATTGACTCGAGAAACTAAAGGAAGGCGATGATGTTTAGCAAACTGACATGACTCACAATCTAAGGACGACAAATGTTGAAACTGAGGATAAACCTTTTTCAAAGATGATAAAGATAAATGACCCAAACGACAATGTGCTTCAAAAGGAGTAACACCACCAACACAAGCCACCGCACGAGACCCCTGATCAGCAAGGAAGTAATGACCGCCAGATTCGTAACCTCTACCAATAATCTTCTTCGTCAAAAGATCCTGTATCAAGCAATGATCAGGGAATAGTGAGATGCAACAGTTTAATTGACGAGTAAGTTTACTAGGAGACAAAAGATTAAAAGCAAATTTAGGGACATTGAGTACAGAGTCCAAATGAATAAAGGAGGTAGGTTTAACAGTGCCAGAACCAAGAACACGAGATTGGGAACCGTCCGCAATAGTGATGTTAGAAGGGTTGGCATAAGAATTGTAAGTGGAGAAGAGATAACGGTTACCTGTCATGTGGTCAGTAGCACCAGAGTCTATGATCCATTTGGAGGAAGAAGAGACAAGGGCAGTAGCCTCATTACCTTTTGCAATAGCAGCACTAGCAGGAGGATTGCTAGATTTTAATTGAGCATATTCAGTAGCAGAAATGGTAACCGTGTCATTGGATGTTGTGGCTACGTGTGCAGAATTTTGTCGATTCTGTTTATTCTGAAGTTTACGGCACGTACGTTTCGTATGACCTGGCTCCTTACAGTAGTAACAGATCACGCCTTTCGACTCCTGAGTAGAACCTCCTGGTGTAGAACCACGATAAGTAGGTGGCCCCCGAGCATTATTCTGACCACTACTGATTAATGCGCTGGGAGGCACAAGGGGAGCCGGAGAAGATATCTGTTCAATTCTCAACACACGAGAGAAGGCCTCTTCGAGGGAAGGAAGATGAGCCCCAGATAAAATTTGAGATCTAGCAGCCGCATATCGAGGCGGAAGTGCAGTAAGAAAGCTCATGGTCGCCATCTGCTCTCGGTGAGACACATTAACCTTCCGCTCATCAGAAATAGGCATAAGGGAATTGAGTTCCTCATACATTCCTTTGAAATCCATAAAGAAGGCTGTAAGAGGACGATCATCCGGCATCTCAGCGCGATGGAAAGATCTGCAAACCTCATATATTCGAGAAATATTATTTTTTGCCTGAGTATAAGAATGCCAAGTAATCCATTAGTTCCTTAACAAATTCACAGTGAGTAATAGAGGGCATGATCTCACTGTCAATAGAATTACGAATTTGTAAGAGAAACCGTGCATCATCCCTTAACCATAACTTGCGAGAGGGATCGTTCACTTCTGGAGGATCATTGGTCAAGTGATCTTCTTTCTCAATACTTCGAAAATAAATACGAATAGATTTACTCCAATCTAGATAATTTCTCCAAGTCAATTTGCATTCAGTAATCTTAGTGACTACTGGAACCATCTCAGAAACTGTTGTAGACTTAGTTGAAGCCATCAAAACAGGTTAGTACTAAAAGAGCGAAAGTAACCGAACAGCGATTAACCAATTACCGTAGCTTCACCAGGAGCCATTCGAACCAGTAAAGGAAGACCACTCCAGGGGTAAAATAAAATCACCACAGTGAACAAACTGTTCTGAAAAACAGAAAGGGCAAATCTGCAGACAGAAAATACAGATCAGAAACGAGAGACCCAGTATGCGACAGTCAAAACCAGGGCACGAAACTCCAGGGTTATGCTGAGGAAGGTGAGTCGAGCCCAACGGAAAGCAGCACCGTCGGAAAAGGTCACCGGAGACGGCCTCACGCGCCGGCGCGTGAAATTACCGGCGGACTGGCGGTGGCGCGTGAGCGTCACGCGCTGCTCAGATGGCCATGAAACTTTGGGGAAACGCCGATCGGCACCGTGCGATCCTCCCTAGCTGGCGCGTGTCTGGAAACGTCGTCGGAAAAGAGGAGATCTCCGGCGAGCACAGTGCTGTCGGAAACAGAGACCAGAACAGAAGATCTGACGCCGAAAAACACCCAGACAGGAATCCAAAACTCACAGCTCTGATACCATGTTGATTCTGAGAGAAAAGAGATGTGAAAAATACTCCATGTATTTCATTGATATGTTGAATAGGTATTTATAGATACAATGGGTAATCCTAGACATTAATGATATATCCTAGACATTAATACTACCATATCATATCAATATCATATCGTATCCTCTATACTAATTACAGAATATTACATATCGTATAATATCCCTACAATATCTCTACAGTTCCTAACAGTCTTCGCATTGCCAAAGGCTTCTAATACAGGATTAGACTGCAAATCGGGCGGAAAGAGAATTTTGGGGGAGGGGGGTGGAGACAACCATGTTATATTTAGTAAGGAAGTAAGAAATTTAGATCCTAGAAAAAGCTAATAATGAGAAAACAACTTGAGGGTAGTCAAATTTGCTTTGACAAAATATAAATATTGGAAAGAAGTAATCTCTTACCTCTAGGACTTGCTGCTCAACAGTCCTACCTTCAGAAGCAGCTCTCCCTCCCATGTAAGCGAGATATCGCATTAATAACTTGGTGCTTTCTGTTTTACCAGCCCCACTTTCACCACTAACCAATATTGATTGACTGATTCCCTCATCTATCATAAACCTTAACAACAATAGCTTATACATTCAGACTTGTAAAATGACTAGATGCCCAAGTGATGGGACAAGAAAAAGACTTACCTATATGCAGCATCTGCAACAGCAAAGGGATGAGGACTCAAATCGCCCAAAGCAGCCCCTTTGTATTGAGCCATCATATAAATGTGTAAGCTTTGTGAAAGGATTCACAGCAATCAGTATATTCCCAGTGTAAGTCTGGAAGCACAACTTCAGGATTAGAACATGTCAAAGGACTAGGAAAACAAGAAATCACAAACAAAAGGAGAGTAAAGTCACTATTTCCCCACTTGAGGGCACTGAGACAACATTTAGAGAGTTGGCATGTATATAAAATGCATACATAAATTTCATTGATGTCATATCTTGATCTCAAATTGTCTAGAACTCCAGGCTCGTGCAGGTAAGCAAGCTTTGTCGTATCGTCCACTCCACATGGTGGGGCTTCGGTGTTTTTAGTATAAATATGTGAAGATTTAACAACAACCTACAGATTTAGAGCAAAAAAAAAAAAAACGGGGGCAAAAACTAACAATGTTATGTCATAGAGAGATCTAAGTACTAACTTAGCTTAAAAATTCAATCTAGTTGACCAATGGATGACTGGCATAGTCAGCATAGATGTTTTTAGTGAGCCTATCTTCATAATGTTATTCTTAACCTTTCATGTTTAAGAATTTACAGCAATGAAGGCAAAAAAGCTATGTGCAATTTCGCAAAGAATATTAAAATGAATTGTTTATATTGAATTAACCAGTATGCAAAGCATACTTACTGTCTTTCCAGAAGTTGAAAGGACTTTGATTTCTTCTCCATTAACCTCCAAAACCTCACCATCTATCCAAGCTACATTAGGATCCTCCACCCAAACTTGGGATCCGACTATAGGACTGACAGAGGCCTACAATACAACGAGAGTCAAAGCTTGAATGCAACAATGTACTAATACGTCCAGATTCTTTCCTAAAATTTAGGCAATAATTAAGCAACCAAAGTGAAATTTATAAAAGCAATGGTCAAAAGATAAAGTCAATTTCCTTTATACCAGTGTGAAATTAAAAGGTACGTGAACTAAAGGTTATGTCAAATCCTCTGTTTTTAATTCCCACAGAAATAGTAGATATAAGACTTCAGTTCCATATAAGCGGATTAGAGAGAGCAACGAAGCCACAGGAAGAACCGGCAAATCCTCAATCACTAAAACCTATAAGGCAGCCACCATGAGAATTGAGAACCAACAAGACAGTTTTCACAGTAAAATCAGTTTTTTCCCCTAAAGAGAATCCAGGTGATAAAACATTTAGAAACTTATAACATTCTTCCCAGACTGAGATGTCATGACGACCAATAATGTAAGTCCTAGGAAAGCAGTAACCACCAGACTTTGACTCTACACTGTCGCTTGGTAGAAAAAAACTGACACGTTAATATAAAATTAGAAACACTCCCATTCTGAATGCGACCGCATATGATCAGATAAACCAAGTATAAGATTACTTTTTTTTAAAGTAAATGTAACTATGTAAGTCCAACTCTGTTTTCAGGCAATAAAAGATCAGCTCATTATCATAACAAAACTATCATCCATTTATCTGCTCGAGACAAGAATGTGCAAGACTTCGGATTGACTGAATCTTGACCAAAAAGAAAACTGCAGGTAAATGGGAAACCCATACCATTTCCAAGGAGACTGGACAGATCAAAATCTCGAGCTGCTTCAGATCTACTTCCGAACTGTGTACTCCTGGGCTCAAAAGGAGGGATCTTGCACTGCAACCTCCATTGAAATGTGCTTTAGAAGCATGTGAAGGAATGAACGACGAAGAAAATGTATATAATAACTGAAAGTTTCTATAATGGCGAAACAATGAGAAGCTTAATAAACACTTGGACGAGAACAGAACTTCAGAGGAAGAGGCCTGCTTGAAGGGCAGACCCTTTCAGTTTTTATTTTCCTCTCTCTCACGGTGCAAATATTTTTGTCCACAAGAATCTTGGGTCGGCTGATTTATATTCAAGGCTAAGTTCATTTAATTGTCAACATTAATTACGGTAAATAAAGTGTCGTTTTATCTACGCGAAATTAAGGAAGGTAAGTAAAGCGTCGTTTTATCTACGCGAAATTAAGGAAGTAATTACAAATTACAACGGCTAAATTTTTTTGCCAGCTAATGACAGCGGCGATATTTATTTTGCCAGCAAATTACATCGGCCAGATTTTTTTTGCCAGCAAATTACATCGGCCAGATTTTTTTTGCCAGCAAATTACAGCGGCTAATTTTTTTTTGCCAGCTAACTACAGGGGCTAAATTAGTAGTAGTAACTATCAGCAATAATTACAGGAAATAAGACGACGTTTTTTTTTAATCTAAGGGGAATTCCGGAATTACACTATAATTTTGGCTTGATTTACAAGAAACAAAAAATTCCAGCACAAAAACAACAAAAACACAGTCCCAACGTCGTCGAAAATCATACAAAAAAGTCAAAGTTTAGGAGGCGCCATAAGCTGCGCTTGTCACGGCCGATGGACACCCGCCCAGGGCGCGATTGAATACACTGTCCTTGAATCTTGATCCTGATCCACTGATGCATGGGTGAGCACAAATCAGATGGAATCAATATTACTAACAGTATCTTCAATCAATTCAATATAAACTGCATCAAGAGCTTTCCTAGATCCACCTCTTTTATTAAATTTTTCTCAACAAATTTTATGTTATTATCATTATTAAATTAAAAAATTAGATGAAGCTCGCTCAGTAAAAATAGATCAATCACTTGAACAGTAAAAAGAGACAGAGATACAGTCTTTCTTTTGTTACAGTTAAAAAATTACAAGTTAAGTCAAATAGCTCGTTAAAATTTATACATACCTCAAAATTTAAATAATATTTATAATTTGTTTATTAATAAAATTTTTATATTAATAATAAAATTTAAACTCATAATTTTATATATTATAAGTCAGCTATTTACTAACTTTATTAATATATATGTATAGTCATGAAAGTGAAAATTTTAGACTAAGTCACGAAGATCCATTTAATTTTTTTTTTTTATGGGTGAACAAAAAAATGCACATCTTCTATAAAGGCCCGTCTTTATTTGAAGTGGGGTATATGATAGATACAAGTGTGGAATGACGGCTTGTCTACTGTAATAATATTGCATTCGTATCATTCGTATTTGATATCACTTTAGCCTTCCTTGTGAAAAAAAAGGCTCGGGCGGATCACTCGTGATGGTCGATTGAGCACGTGATGAAGAAGAACAAAAGTTCAATGATGCGGATGATATACGTATATTAGAAATGTCAACGACGTGGCACCCACGGAAAGAAGCAACCTTTTAACCAAGTAACGCTGATCAACTTGATTAAAAAGTTATTAGCGCCACTCTTTATCACTCAATTATTGAATACAGGGTCACCATAAAAACCACATTTAAAAACAAATCAATATAATATAAGGTCAGGTGAGAGAGCTAAGAATTCCTTCACCCGGATTATGGTAGGATCTAAATCATACTTAGAGAATCATTACCTTTATAACATAAAATTAAGGTTTAATTTTAACTTGAAATTTGTGACGAGGAGTAATGTTATCTCTTAAATTTTTTATATTTAATGTCATCTCAAAAATATTAAAAATTAGATAAATTTATTATAACCGTTAAAAAAATAACATTAATAATTAATATTAAACATTAGCCATGATAATTTATTTGTTTTTTAACATTTTTAAAACTATATTCAACAATGGTCCTCGTCCGTGATAATTTATGGGGCAAAGAGAAGACATTAGCCTTTAACTCTTTAATATATATATATAAGACCTTATTTGAACTATGCGAGGTCCATTGACACGCTTTATACATATGTGACGTGGACACAGGAAAGGAGAGGAAAAGAGCAAAAGTACTCACAAGGCCCCAGTGATCCACAACGCTCCGTTATCAGAGAGGAGGTTTGGTTTGCTGACTTGAGATGTCAAAAACAAAACTACAAAGTTGGAATAAAAACTAAAAAGGGTGTGGATCACTATGAAAGCTACATCACGCATTCATTCTACTGACTAAAGATTCTAACCGACAAGGTCACATTTGAAAAAAGAATTGAGGTAATGTCATTCGGCTGAAATTGTGAAAAGGAAGCGAGTTGTTTGTGAAATTGATTTAAACTGGGGGTTTAAATTAGTAAAAAACTATAAGAGTTATTCATGATTAAAAAATATTTAATAAGATAAAAAATAAAATTTTATCATACTACTATAAAATTAACAATATTATATGATAATAAATATTACACTCTAGGGTTTTGTTTAGTTCGATTGGGGGTCATAAGTCAAATTAATTTAATAAAATATAAAGAAGATTATGAGTGTGAAGGTAGGAGAAGAGAGATAATATTTTCTGTTTAGTTCAGATGGAGAAGATAGTGAGTTAATTAAAAATTGATAAATATATGCCTATCTCTTTATTTACAATATTCATATCAAAATTATTATTTTTTAATTTATGAATCTCAAAATTTTGTTATCTCATTTATATATAATAATAAAATTAAAAAATCTAACTATATATAGCTAGATATCATCTCATATAATATACTATAATTTATGTATTGTAAATTTGATAATAATTGAATAACATACTTAACCTATTTAATATTATATATTATTATAAATATTATTATATAATTATATAGGTAACTCTAAAAATCTTTTGATTTATATATAAACAAAAGTATTTTTTTATATAGCATTATCACATGCAACTCCAATATCATTATCAAATATCAACAAAATTAGTGAATGAAACTAGAATCAAGAAAGACAATAATTGTTATAAGAAAAAAAGTGACTAAAATTATAGCCTTTGCTAAATTAAACATGTGGGATATGTTAAAGGGAGTTGCCCAATGGTCGAAGTAAACAATACACCGAAGGCACATATATACATACCCATCATGCATCCAATTCTTGTTGTTTGAGCAGATGATGCCTTGCGCGCATTAACTAAATTTTTTTATCACAATTCGACATGATCCAATGTACTTTGAACTTCCCTGCCAACCGCTTGAACAAAATTCAAAATGAAATGCCCTCCATTAACCACATCATAGAACAACAGTTCTATTCTATCTCCATTAACCACTTTAAAGCAGTTTAAGAATGTAAACTTTCCACCTTGGTATGCCGCCTCCTCCCCAACCAGCAGCCTGCATCTTTCAGCTGAAAATAACAACAATTTATAAGCATGGCGGACATTGATCCTACCTGGTAGGGTAAATGGAAGGCTTCAGCAATCAAAACAAAAATATCAAAAAAGGAAAAAGAGAGATGCACTGGAATTTGTTAGGGAGAACCACAAACTGTTTTGAAAATAACCACTTAACAAGGAAAATTATGAGACTTTGAAGTCATTCTTACAATTCATGCTAGAAAATATATAAATTCAATTTGTCTCACATCATACTCTCTTTTTGCATCAAAATTCACCTAGAATAAATGCCAGATTGCAAAAGTTATGAATCTTTCAAATAAGATATATTATAAGAGCATAATAGAACGGATAAATGAAGTCATGCTGCCACCTTGTGCATCATTTATACTCGAATGCCTACAGAAACAGGACATTTGTTAAGAGGAATAGTGTCTTGAAAGCATAAAAGCCAACTCTCTAATGAATTTATCTTGAGTAGGAAAACTGTTTCTAAAATTTTAAACAAATAGAGCAAATAATCTATCGGGCTGAGGTCTATTGTTGATCCAATTCAAAATCTCACTCCTACCAACAAAACAGGCACTATCCATGATACCTATACTCGACGCCATTTCTGCTAAAGTCCCAGAAAACATATCATTCAGAAGAGCCCACGAAGAAGGGTAGAAAGATGGAAAAGGAAGGAGAAAAGGATGACGACTGAGGCGACTCATGTGAGCATGTGGCGGCTGCAGAGGCTGGAGGAGCAAGTCGCGCGGCAGTGACGACAGGAGGAGGAGAGGCGTCCGACCAAATGTGTGAAGAAGAGCAGTAGTGGAGAATGGCAAAAAAAAGTTTCAGCCTAGGAGGTATAATTGAAATATTAAAAGAATATAATAGATAATTTTGTCTGTATTAGATGAAAACATTTTCTTACCTCTAGAAGCTTCCACTTTTAGAAGGGAAATGAGCAAGTAAAAACAAAAATTTTAACCTCCCCTCTCTTTTTTTCTATTTTTTTAACTAAATATACTTATATTTTTCTTCCTTTACCTTTTTATCTACAAACCCACCAACTAAACAATGCTTAAAGGGACATGAACATAAAGTGGGAGTACCTGTGGTTATATAAGAAATCATATAATTCTCAATGAAATATACCATAAATAGTTAGGGTGAGGTCTATGGAGGAAACCATTGAAAATATTTTGAGATTATTTAAACATGTATATAAAAAGACCATTAGTTGCATATGGTAGATTAAGTAGTATAAAATTCTATAAAAAGATATAGATAAAGATTGAAAATAACACTTAATAAATCTATTAAGTGGGATTTTATAGTTAATAATTTATTAAAAAATTAAGCGGTTGATAGAATATAATAATATTATATAATTAATGTAACTAATCTTACCAATAAAATAAAGTTTGTTATTGTTGTATCATGCAATATGATCATGTGGAGAATTATTTTTTATCTTGTTATCTCCTTTAATTTTTGCTTCTATTTATTTTTTCTTTCTAACCAAACGTAGAGATTCCTACCCATACCCCATGCTGCGACCTTCCCTCGGGCGAAAATTTCAAATAAAATTAACATCCTGATTAAGACAAAATAGAATTAATAGATATAATTAGCATCCCAAGACTCTGCCCCTGAAAACGTGACTAGTGCCATGAAAATGGAAAACGTGACAACTAGAGGCAAAAAAATCTTCGTTGTCTGCCTGTCTCTTGAAATTGGCCCCATTTTTTCGTTTCCCTTTTTCTGACAAATAATGGCACTTTTTTAAAAAACATTACGCCTTAAAATTTAGTTTCGAAGGCCGAATTGCCGAAGTTAAGAAGACTCTGACTCTTCTTTGTTGTTTGTTTTCGTGAGCTGAAGAAGACTCAGTTTGACGAAAAGAAGAAAAACAGAGGTTGATCCACTTGTGGGAGTGACATGGGACATTGGCTTCCGTCCGCTTTTCAGCTTTACTGGGTTTGAATCTCTTTGGGGCTTATGAAAGGACAAAAATGTCACTCCCTTGCCTTTCCCCCCTTTAAATCCCCACCCTCCTGTCCATGCTCCTGCCCTTTTTAAAGCAATGTTTGGTTTGAGTTCATGTTAAGTAGAATTATTCCAGTAATATAATAAATTAAATAATTTTTTATAGACACTCATTTATTCTATTTTTTGTTACATTAGGTGATCAATGTGAATTAATATATATATTTTTGTCCAAAAAATATATTAATCTATCTATCTAATAAAATCTATAACAAATATTATTCAATCAGATTTTTAATATAAGAGTTAGTTAATTTGAATAAATTTATAAAGTCTAATAAATCAATTAATTAAATCAGTCAAGATAAATATATATCACATGCTTCTTAATTTACTAAAATTAATCAACTAAATCTTATATTAAGAATAAGACTAAATACCAATGTACTACTTTATTTTTAGACGAGTATGATTCCGATAACTCATCAAGGTCAAAATATATCTCAAAGCTCAAATAATACTTATAGATCGTTCACTTAAAATTTTTATATCGACAATAGGATTTAAATTCACATTCTTATATATATTATTATGAATTAACTATTTATTTACTTAATAAATTTTGGTGGAGTATTATTATCACTCTTGTCTTTATTTAAGTTTATTACTCTATTTTAATTAATTATTTTATATTAAAAAATAATAGTTAAGTAATTAAATATTTTTTTTTTAAATTTAACCTTATTCTTTTTTAACTTTTATAAATTATTCTCGTATTTTTATCTTTTCTCTCTATTTCTCTCTTTAATTAAGTAAAGATAAAATAAAAAAACAATTATCAAAGACCTAATATTTAGGACAAATAGATTTATAACGTGGACAAAATAGAGTGATACTTCATTTAGGCATGAGTGTATAGTACAAGTGATTTATTTGTTTACTTTACAATATGCCAGGAAGCTGAAAATTGGAACAGTAAATTTGGTTTATAAAAAGATGGGAAGCAACAAAGGAATAGTAATGTGGGCGGTACGAAAAGGGGAGCTGAAAAGAGAGAAGGAAGGTGGCGGCAATTCTGCTTCCACCGCGAATGCTACTATGCCCTTCTTTCTAACTATACAACACAACAACGACGTCTCTGCATTTTCTGCTATCCTATGCTGCTCTCTCTCTCTCTTATCCACTCCCATACAGACATGACAGAGGATCAGAGAAACAATACGATATGGGGGCTAGGTTAGGCAACACCCCCCCCCCCAAATAAAAAAAAACAACCTTGGACTTCGAGATCATGGTCCCCTCCTCCCCTCTGTCTTCTATACTTGTCGGATTCTCTGTAGATTCTGGCACGCTAGCTTCCTCGCTCCTCCCCCAATTTCATTTTGACCTCCTTCCCCTCTCACACTTTCTCTTCTTACTCCCTTTCTTAAAGCTCTCTCTCTCTCTCCTACCTTTTTCTCTCACTTTATATTTCATCTACATTCTTAAATATCTCATAGGAATTAGCAATGTGCCACCACATTCCAAGCTTTAAATCTCCACATAATATCCCATTGGTTTTCCTTTTCAGAGATTCAATTCCAGACCGTTGACCTGACCCGAGAGATTTTAATCATCCAGCAAATGGTTTGCTTTGCAAGACCCGTCTTAGGGGGTTAACGTCGTCGGGGTTAAGGTAAGAATGTTTTTGATGGGTCCCACTGTATCAGTCTGTACAGAATTCTCTATGGCGCGTGAGTTCTCGAGCTTCAAGAAAAATAACGCATCTCTTTGACTGGATACACTAATCAGTGATCACCTGCTCAAATGAATCCTACCTTACCAATTGATGAGTACTCTCTCTCTCTCTCTCTCTCTCTCTCTTCGTCTTTCTCTCTGCCCAACGTTTCCCTCTCTAATCGCTTTTGTCTGCGAATTCACTCCCTGGCACGCTCCCTTCCCTCTTCTGCTCTTCTTCTCTTCATCCCTATGCTTTGAACTTTACTTTTCTCTCCTGAGTCTCCGTGTCATTTGTCTTTCGTTTTCTCTTCCCTTCTCTGTTCATTCTCTCATCTTTACCCTCCGTTTCGTTCCCTTTCTATCAGCTTTGCTTCTGTTTTGTTGATTTTCCAGAGAACGTCATGAACGACAATGTTGGCTTCGGCAAGGAGAAGCTCGTCGTGGAGGTGGTGGAAGCCCACAATCTCATGCCAAAAGACGGCGAGGGTTCGTCGTCGCCGTTTGTGGAAGTGGAGTTCGAGAACCAGAGGCAGAGAACCCAGGTCAAATACAAGGATTTGAACCCTGTTTGGAACGATAAGCTTGTGTTTCACGTTAAAGATGTTGCAGATCTTCCTTACAGAACCATAGAGATCAACGTGTTCAACGAGAGGCGTTCCGGCAACAGCAGAAACTTCCTGGGCAAAGTCAGGGTGTCTGGGACCAACATTGCCAAGGAAGGAGAAGAGGGGGTTCAGAGATGTACGCTTGACAAAAGAAGCTTGTTTTCTCATATCAAAGGGGAAATAAGTTTCAAGCTTTATCTCACAACCAGAGCTGATGTCAAAGATTTGGGTGGCAATAATGGAATAGTTTCATCTGTTTCTTCCTCTTCTGCGTCGACGACTTCTGGGTTCTCAAAGAAGAACAAGAAACTGCATGGACCAAACTCGGTCATGGCTACGCAACCACAAATGGTACAGGAAAACAAGCCAGCGCATCAACTTCAGAACTTTTCAAAGGCTTTGGAGCAGAACCTAACTGAAAACAAGCCCATTGTCATCACTACCGGACTTGGTCCTTCTATTCCCACCGGAGCTAGTCCAGCCGTTGGACTTGCTAGCGGCGTTGGCGGCGTGGGTGGTGCCGTAACTGGCCTGTTCTCAAATCGTTCATTTGAGTTTTCACTCAAAGAAACGCGGCCACAACTCGGAGGTGAGTCCTTGAAGGACAAAACTAGTTCAACCTATGATCTTGTCGAGCAAATGCAGTATCTTTATGTTAAAATTTTGAGAGCTCGTGACATCTCTCTGTTCGGTGGAGGGGAGTTGGTTGCGGAAGTGAAGCTTGGAAATTACCGAGTGTTAGGAAATGGGCCAGTCCACCCATGGTGGATTAGGCCCAAGTCCAAAAGAGAAGTGAAAGGAATGGAGGGAACGGTTGCATTTTGAAGGAAGGGAAATGAGGGAGTGGGCAGTTGAGACCCCACTCCTCATAACACACATTCACACGTAGAGGCGGAGGTGTGTGAGAGTAACCAGAAAAGGATTCCAAGAAGTGCATTCCTTTTTGGTCTCGGCAGACGAAAAGCTCCTTCCTCTGTTTTTCCCTTTTCCAGTTGATTCCGTCAGAGAACTTCTCACTTTCCTTCGGTGCATTTGCTGTGTATACGTGCCAGAGTCCATCTAAGGTGCTCAGGCGACGTGTGGCTACCTCGGTAAGCAGGAGAAAACGTCCAAGGTACGCCCGAATCCTTCAGTGGCATCAGAGCAAGGTTCAGTGCTTCCGCAAGTTTCTGTGATTTTTCGTTTTTTATGGTAGCATGCTGTTCTTGCATATATTTATATTTAAACATGTTTGTTTTATGCCAAGATACATATAGCATGCGTTTAAACCATAAACAGAGGCAGTTTCACAGTGAACCGAAACAGAGAGTTTCGTTTTTCAAAATGGGTCATTAGAAAACAGTGTTTTTAGGTTATGATATTAGTCCCATTACGTATATCTCGAAAAAACGAAGAAAATGACACCAAGAACGTCAAAATCGGACGTCGGACGGAGAAGTTACGGAGAAAAAACGAGTCGGGTCCGTCGGACCCGACCCGTTTTCCAGTCGGGTCTGTGTGACCCGGCTGGAGGTCAGGGACGATCAAAACGGCGTCGTTTTGATCCTCCCTGAACGACGTCGTTTTGCTTCTGGGCAAAACCAAAAAAAAAAAAAACAAAAAAAAAACAGAATGTTTCTGTTTCTGCGGACTGGGCTGCGTTCAGCCCAGTCCGTCCGTAAAAAAAAAAAAAAAAAATTTGGGCCACAGTAAGTAGGCCCATTGAAAAAAAATTAAAAAAAAAAAAAAAAAAACTTTGGCTGCGGGGGTTTAGTAAAAAAAAAAAAAAAAAAAAAAATTATTTTTTATTAAAAAAAATGGAAAATAAGGAAATTCTGGTGGCTGACACGTGGCAGTGGCCACGTGGCAGCACCAGACGGGCGCGTGTAGTACACGCGCCAGAGGCTGAGAGTGGGCTTCGGTCAGTTTTTTTATTTTTTCTGAATTAAACCTTCTTGGGGCGCGTGAGGGCGCGTCGGAGCTCCGATTGAGGTGCGGTTTGTTCCTAAAAATCCCTAAAATCAAGATCTTTATTTTGATATATAATTTGCCTAATTTGGAGGCAATTATAAACCTATTTATGGATATTCAGTGTATTTTCTGGTATTTTTTTTTGTGTTTAAAAATTCCAGAAAATTATAATAATTAATATTTTTTATTATTTAGGTGAAAATGGCTTCATCTAGCACTGAATCTCTGGGACTAAGCTTAAATGAAGACATCTCATTTCTGGATGATGTCAATAACCCGGAGGAGGACCTTCAAGAGGATCCCGAGGGGGAACCTGAAGAGGATCCAGAACAAGATCTTGACGAACTTTCTGAAGAAGAACCAGAGGAGTTGATGGAGGAAGTTCCACAAGAGGAACCACATGTAACGTGTATTTCCGGACCGAGGTCGGAAACTTTATTCCCCATCGAACCCCTTCATTTGCAGCCTTTCATGGATTCTTCAGACTCCAAGACGGTGCCTACTCTTCACGACGAATCTCCAGTTGAGGATGGAGAGGAAGTGGATCAACCTCTAACCCCTGTTTTGGCTATGAGTATAGCTGAAAGAGATGCAGCTAAATTAACAAATATAAAAGGCGTTAATGGCGTGATTTACGACTACATTGGTTTAATGACAGATAAAAAGAATACTGCATTCTACTTGAAAGTCATAATGGAGTATATAAGGGCAGTTAGGGTTAGAGGAAAGCCTAAACAAGGACGCTTAGGCAAGAAATATTGGCTTAGAGTAATAGAATTTGTATCTAACCTTCGTAAGCCGCCTCGTAAGCTTAAGAAATTAAGAAAAGCAATGTTAGATTATTGTAAAGCTCATATCGAATGATGCATATTTGTATTTGATTACCATTGCTTTACTTAGTTAAGGACATATTTTATTTGTAAAGACTTGACATTTATTACATACCTTATATGCAATTGAGTTATGTTTTATTTAATTTCTTTACAAGTTATGATTAATGTATGTCTTTTATAAGTGGGAGCCTTTTAGATAATGAGTATTCTAAAAGCAAAACATGAGAGTGCTTATATCAATTTTTGATAGAAAATAATGACGCTGCTAGTGCCTATGTGATGGGAGGTACAAATGTATTCTCTTGATCGTGGGTCTAGTAATGTTATTATTTTCTGATCAAAAAAAATGATAAAAGTACATGACATTGTATACTTTACATGTGCTATATAAATTCACTTAAATGTTCTATGGTTCAGTAAATTAATGTGGGATAGGTTTGTCACAGAACCAATATTGAACAATGGCCTCAAAGAACATTATTGCTGAATTGAACAAGGGGGAAAAACTCAACGGGGATAACTGGGATATTTGGCACCGAAAGGTCCAATATATTCTGGAAGAACAGGATGCCGTTGAGCCATTAACCATGGCAATGGTAGAGCCTGAAGCTGGAAATACAGCCCAGCACAGGAGAGACCAAGAAGCATACCTGTCATGGAAAAAGAAGAATAGCATAGCAAGAATCACACTGCTAAGTGCAATGGCTGATGATTTAATGTGTGAGTTTGAGACACACAGAACGGCACAAGCTATGTGGATTGCCTTAAAGGATAAATTTGGTGGAGTTTCCACGACTAAGCTTAGAAGGTTGACGATTAAATTCGATACCTATAAGCTAAAACCGAATAATCCTATGAGGCAACATCTGCGAGAGATGTCCACAATGATCCGAGAATTGAAGGAGGCTGGACATAATTTATCTGACGAGCAGCAAGTACAAGCTGTCATCAGGTCGCTCCCTGCCAGTTGGGAGCACATGAAAGTCAACCTGACCCATAATGAGAACATCATCACTTTCAATGATGTAGCTAAGCATTTGGAGCTAGAAGATGAACGTCTGGAGGCTTATAAGGCCACTGGACAAGCCTATCTGACCGAAGGTGCTGGTCCTTCCCAATCTAAGCCTGAATTTAAAAAGGGCAAGAAATTTCAGAAAAATGGGAAGAAAGGCGGTCCTCCGCCTAAGAAAGGCAAGCAACAATACAAGAAGAAGGGAAAGAAAGGAGGCAAGAAAAAGCTAGACCTAAAGAAGGTCAAATGCTTTGCATGCCATAACATGGGACATTTCGCACGTGACTGTTCTAAACAGACCGAAAGCGGAAAGGTAAAAGTGAATTATGTGAATTCACATGTCTCATTTGTTTCTAGTACTGTTTTTCTAACAGAACCTGTTTCCTTTTCTTGGATTATTGACTCAGGCTCCACAGACCACGTAAGTCGAGATCGGGGATCCTTCGTGGAATACCGTCGGTTGCCATTTCAAAGCAAGTGGCTTTTCGTTGGCAATAATGCAAGGATCGAGGTTCGAGGTATTGGCACCTGTAAACTTGTTTTGCGTGGTGGAAAAACCTTGATGCTGCATGATGTGCTTCATGCTCCTGACATCCGACGGAATTTAGTTTCTGTAATTTGCTTATTGAACTTTGGGTTTAATGTAAACTTTCATGGTAAAGTTGCAGACATTTATAGCAACTCTATATTTTATGGTTCAGCTTTCCAATTTCAAAGTTTCTTTATTTTGGATCTTGCTAATGATTTTAATGTTCACGATTGCTTTGCTATTACTTCGAATAATCCTAATATGAATATCTGGCATGCTAGACTAGGACATATTAATCAAAATAGAATGATTAAACTGGCAAAAGAAGGCTTGTTGGGGGTAATCCCTAACATGGATATGTCACTATGCGAAAGTTGTCTAGCAGGTAAGGCTACCAGAAAACCATTCGGTAAGGGAACACGAGCCGAAAATCCATTGCAATTAATTCATTCCGATATTTGCGGTCCAATGAGTGTGAGGGCAAGACACGGAGCTTGGTATTTTATTACCTTTATTGATGATTTTTCACGATATGGTCATGTCTATTTGATTTCACACAAGTCCGAGGCACTAGAGTGCTTTAGACGATACATAAACGAAGTAGAGAATCAAATGGACAATAGAATCAAGGCATTACGCACTGATCGAGGTCGTGAATACCTTTCGGATCAATTCAAACAGCTCTGTGAAGAAAAAGGGATTATTAGGCAACTAACTATCCCCGGCACACCTCAACAGAATGGGGTTGCTGAAAGAAGAAATAGAACTCTTCTAGACATGGTTAGGTCTATGATGGCTCAGGCAAACCTTCCAATTTCACATTGGGGTGATGCTTTATTGACAGCAACTTTCATACTTAACCGTGTGCCCTCCAAGTCAGTCGCTTCCACACCCTACGAGTTATGGACTAAACGCCAGCCAGATCTAAGCATCCTTAGACCATGGGGTTCGGCGGCCTATATCCATGACACTTCTCACAGACATGGGAAATTGGGTCCTAGAGGGAAGAAATGTATCTTCATAAGGTACTCTGAACCCTCAAAAGGATATGTATTTATAAGTGAAAATGAAGATGGAACAGTGACTGAAACAGAATCTAGAGATGCTGTATTCATTGAAACAGAATTTCCCAGCAGGGGAGATGTTGACCGCACTGTATCTCTTTATGAGACTCAGGAACAGGACAGTGCCGAACAAATTGACAGACCAGGATCTTCCAGGTACGTCAATCTGAGTGGGAGCCAAGAACGGTCAACACAAAGACCGAGGCAAATGAGAAAAGATAAGCAAGTTGCTGTTGCTCCTACCAGGAAAAGTAACAGGGAAAGTGTTCCCAAGAGACGCTTCCAAATAGAAGGCGAAGCACTCTTAGTTACTCCAGAAGGGGATGATGAACCCCGCACTGTTCATGAGGCCTTGGCAGGTCATGCTAAGGAGGAATGGAAGAAAGCAATGAAAGAGGAAATGGACTCAATGATGAAAAACCAAGTTTGGGAATTGGTTGATCTACCAAAAGGGCGTAAAGCCATTGGGAACAAGTGGGTTCTCAAAATCAAAAGAAAGGCGGATGGATCAATTGACAAATTTAAAGCTCGATTGGTTGCAAAGGGATATACACAACAGGAAGGTATAGATTATGAGGATACTTTTTCACCTGTTGTGCGCTTCAACTCTATAAGACTTATTCTGGCAATAGTAAACAGTTTAAACCTGGAGTTGCATCAGATGGATGTAAAAACCGCATTCCTGAATGGTGATCTGGATGAAGAAATCTATATGGAACAACCAATAGGTTTCATTGAAAAAGGGTTTGAACACAAGAAGTGTAAACTCAAAAGATCCATTTATGGATTAAAACAGTCATCCAGACAGTGGTACTTGAGGTTTCATAAGGCGATAACCTCATATAACTTTCAAATGATAGAGGAAGACCACTGCGTCTATGTTAAGCAGTTTGAGGGTAACTTTGTAATATTATCCTTATACGTAGACGATATACTATTAGCCGGAAATAGTCTTGACTCGGTGATAGCTATTAAAGAATGGCTTTCATCAAACTTTGAGATGAAAGACATGGGTGAAGCAGAATATATACTTGGAGTCAAGATTCGAAGGAATCGCTCCAAGAGAATCCTCACTCTTTCACAAGAGAGTTATATCAAGAAGATACTTGAGCGATTCAATATGAGTGAATGCAATCCCATGGATATCCCTGTAGCCACTGGAGTGGCCTTGAGTTCAGACATGTGTCCCAAAACTGATATAGACAGAAAGCAAATGGAAAGAGTTCCATATGCCAGTGCTGTTGGTAGCCTGATGTACGCAATGCTGTGCACAAGACCAGATATTTGTTATGCAGTGGGGCTGGTTAGCAGATTCCAGTCCAACCCCGGTGAGAAACACTGGAAAGCAGTGAAGAGGATCTTAAGATACTTAAAGGGCACATCTGATTTTGCGTTGTGTTATCAAGGGAGTGATTTGCGCCTAGTCGGTTATTCCGATGCTGATGTAGGCGGTGATGAAGAAGAAAGGAGATCTACTTCAGGATACACCTTCTTGCTTAACAATGGAGCCATATGTTGGAGTAGCAAGAAGCAGACGTGCATTGCTTTACACTCTATGGAAGCTGAGTTTGTGGCATGCACTGCAGCAGCGCAAGAGGCTGTTTGGCTGAAGAGATTTATCGAACACCTAGGTTTTGGGAACGAGAGTACCAATCCGGTGTTGATACACTGTGACAATACTGCAGCCATAGCATACACCAAAGACCCTAAGTATCACAGTAAGACCAAACACATTGATATCAAGTATAACTTTGTGAGGGATTATATAGCACAGAAAATTGTAACTGTACAATACATTTCAACCAAGTGTATGGTTGCAGACCCCCTGACTAAACCAATAGGCAAAGAAACATTTGAGAAACATGTAACAGCCATTGGCATGCGAAAAATGTAAAGTAGCAGACTGTATGTAATACTTTTATTTTTTACTAATGATATCATGTCATTTATTATTACTTATATGTCTGAATGAAAGTATACAATGTCTAGTATGTCGTACAGGTTAAAGAGGGTAGCTCTCTCACACGAGCAACCGCCTTTGATGCTAAAGAAGTGTTCAAAGATGAGACATGTGTTCACCAGTAAAGCAGCAAGAGTGCTGATATGGTAGAGAAGAAACACAATGAATGTCGCCTTGGCTTAAATAGTGCAGTGAGTCAAGATGAGATCCATGAGTATGGATATGGATCGAACAATGGATACCCACGTCCATGAAACCTGTAGCCAGATAACAAATTCTTCAAAATTGACGTCATATTATGTGAATAGAGTTGAAGAATTTGGGTTTAGATACTATGAGTGTCTGGACTTAAGTCTGTACGGTGTGATTGATAAAGTCAAAACGACGTACACTCTTATAAGATAAGAGGAACACCGTAACATGTGATTCATACCACATGTGCTAAAGAACCGCAAATGGAAAGCAAGTGAATCAATCCCTGCTTCATTGTTGTGTGAGTTCCAGAAAGGTATCATCCTTTCATTAATGTCCTTTGACTTTGACAGTATTATGGAGGTATGTTTCAGCGATTGCTACTTTAGTATATGTCCTATGGTCAAATTACATATGAACCAAAGGTATTATGCTAGGAAAGCGGTTGAGTCATATCAAAATAATATATGGGCGAAAGAAAGATTGCCAGAATATACACATCCATGCTAGTGTCTGTGACCGGTCCCTTGTGATATTATTTTGTTAATTTCATAAGTGTGGATACTATGCATAAGTGGAGGCTATCTGAGTTATATACTAACTCAAGAGGGATTAGATTAGCCATAAGAAAGTGTATATGGGCAAATCTAGGACATTCAAGGCACTATAACTTATTTGATCGAACTGCACTAAAGGGTTGCTTTGTGCTGGTCTCTGTGAAAGGGATTTCTAGTACAAACGCCCGGAAGGAGACGTCATGCCTACGCGGTCACGGCAAAGCACCTAGTATGAAAGAAGGAAGAGAATGTGATTGGACCTAAGACATCTAATCCACCAAGTGTGAGTGGGAGATGTTAGGAAATGGGCCAGTCCACCCATGGTGGATTAGGCCCAAGTCCAAAAGAGAAGTGAAAGGAATGGAGGGAACGGTTGCATTTTGAAGGAAGGGAAATGAGGGAGTGGGCAGTTGAGACCCCACTCCTCATAACACACATTCACACGTAGAGGCGGAGGTGTGTGAGAGTAACCAGAAAAGGATTCCAAGAAGTGCATTCCTTTTTGGTCTCGGCAGACGAAAAGCTCCTTCCTCTGTTTTTCCCTTTTCCAGTTGATTCCGTCAGAGAACTTCTCACTTTCCTTCGGTGCATTTGCTGTGTATACGTGCCAGAGTCCATCTAAGGTGCTCAGGCGACGTGTGGCTACCTCGGTAAGCAGGAGAAAACGTCCAAGGTACGCCCGAATCCTTCACCGAGGAATCACTAAGAGGGCCCCATTGAATAGTACGGAATGGGAACAAGTCTTTGCATTTTCCAAAGATTGCATACAGTCATCAATGGCGGAGATCTTCGTCAAAGAGAGCAACAAAGATGACTATCTGGGTCGGGTCTTGTTCGATTTGAGCGAGGTACCCACACGGGTCCCTCCAGATAGTCAACTAGCACCACAATGGTACAGAATGGAAGACAAGAAAGGCGACAAGACCAAAACAGGGGAAGTAATGGTATCTATATGGTTTGGAACACAAGCTGACGAAGCATTCTCAGAAGCATGGCATTCTAAAGCCTCAAATGTTCATTTTGATGGGCTCAGTTCAATTAAGGCTAAGGTTTATCTCTCTCCAAAGCTCTGGTATCTCAAAGTGTCCATCATTGAAGCACAAGACATCATTCCAGGGGATAAAAACTCTGTTTTGGTTAGATTTCCGGAGCTTTTAGCGAAAGCCCAAGTGGGAAACCAGGTTCTCAGAACCAGAATCGCAGCCCCTTCTGCCAACCGAAGCTTCTCGAATCCTTGTTGGAACGAAGAATTATTATTTGTCGTTGCGGAACCTTTCGAAGATTACTTGTTAATTTCTGTAGAAGATCGGGTTCGACCAGGAAGAGACGAGATAGTCGGCAGAGTGCTTCTTCCTGTGGCTGCAGTAGAGAGACGAGCTGATGACAAGCCAGTGACTTCAAGGTGGTTCAACCTCGACAATACAAACAACTTCGGTAACATAACTGATACTAAGGTTGTCACAAGGTTTGGTTCCAGGATTCATCTTCGTGTGTCTCTTGATGGAGGTTACCATGTGCTTGATGAAGCCACGATGTACAGCAGCGACGTAAGGCCCACTGATAAGAGACTCTGGAAACCTCACATAGGAGTTCTCGAAATGGGAATCCTCGGAGCCACAGGACTCATGCCTGTGAAGATCAAGGATGGTAAGGGAGGATCAACAGATTCATATTGTGTTGCAAAATATGGACAAAAATGGGTGAGAACTCGTACGGTGGTTGATAGTTTGTCACCAAAGTGGAACGAACAATACACTTGGGAAGTTTATGATCCTTGTACTGTAGTTACTATCGGTGTTTTTGACAATTCAAGAATTGACAGAAACACACATAACAACAACAATAATTCTGGAGGAGGAACAACATTTCGGGATTCTCGAATAGGGAAGGTGAGAATAAGGTTGTCGACACTTGAAACAGACAGAGTTTACACTCATTCATACCCACTTCTGATGCTGCATTCTTCTGGGGTGAAGAAAATGGGTGAGCTTCATTTGGCTGTGAGGTTCTCATGTGCCAACGTGGCCAACATGCTACATATGTACACAATGCCATTGCTTCCTAAGATGCATTATATTCATCCTTTAAGTGTGAACCAACTCGACAGCATGCGATATCAAGCCATGAATGTTGTCGCGTCGAGGTTGAGCAGAGCAGAGCCACCGTTGGGTAGAGAAGTGGTTGAGTACATGCTTGACCATGATTCTCACATGTGGAGTATGAGAAGAAGTAAAGCAAATTTCTTCAGGCTAATGAATGTTCTATCGGGTATAGTTTCTACAGGAAGATGGCTAGAATCAATCAGGAATTGGCAAAAACCATTATACTCAGCTTTGTTTGTGATCATTTTTCTTACATTAGTTATGCTTCCTGAACTCATAATCCCCTGTGTTTTACTCTACATGGCTTGCGTGGGACTGTGGCGATACAGGTCACGGCCACGTCACCCACCCCATATGGATACGAGGTTGTCACATGCTGAGAGTGTGTACCCAGATGAGCTGGAAGAGGAGTTTGATTCATTTCCGACGAGTAGGAGTGCGGAGATAGTGAGGATGAGGTATGACAGGCTGAGGAGTGTGGCGGGGAGGATACAGACGGTGGTCGGAGACATGGCGACACAAGGGGAGAGGTTACAGGCAGTGCTGAGCTGGAGAGACCCGAGGGCAACGTTGTTGTTTGTGTTGTTTTGTCTTGTTGCGGCGGTCGGGTTCTATGCGGTGCCGATCAGGGTGGTGGTGGCTGTGTTGGGATTGTACTGTTTGAGGCCTCCGAAGTTTAGGAGCAAGTTGCCGTCGCCTGCGTTGAGCTTCTTCAGAAGGTTGCCGACCAAAGCTGATAGCTTGTTGTAGAATGTAGAGCTTGTTGTAGAATGTAGATGATTGTGGGTTTAGGTTTAGGTAGGGAGGATTGTTGTTGTCGTCTGGACATATTGCAGTAGGAGGTACCTGTGTTAAAATTACAAGTGTTTTGGATTTTTGAGGTTCTATCTGATGATGTATTTAATTAGTCTGGTGTTATTTTGTGTAGGATAATTATTATTATGCCCTTTGATGCTAACCGTTAATGAAGTCTTGCGTTGACATTGTTCTCTGCAAGCATTTTACCCGAGATTGTTGTTCTCTACAAGCTGCAAATCGTTGGGGAGAAATTAGATTAAATGGGTTTATTTTTTTTTAAAGAGGTTTCTTCAAAATTTGAAATTAACAAGAATTCCTTGTTCTTCATTAAATAAATAACTAAAAAAAACTGTAAGTGATTTTTCCCCATTCTTCAACGGAACCACATACAGGCTTCGCAACTGTGAACTATGAATCTATGATGATACTATAGAATAGGACGCATTGATACAAGAAAACGGGGTAACTAGGAAAGTGTTGTGCATAGTTAAAGGGGACACAATTTGTCTTTACTCAGGAGTTTTCCCAATGCTCTAGAAACAAGCCAAATACAGGATCTTAATCTTAAACATGTTTTAATTAAGTTTTTATGTTTTAACAGATATACAATGGTTGACGGAGAAGATAATCATATTACTACCTTATATCATAAATATAAAAGCGTTGGATAAAGATTTTATTTTATTATAAATATAATATTTTAATATATTTTATTTTTTAAATTTATAATATTTCTCCTAAAACATCTATATATAATTACACATATATTAAAGAGTCTCTATCAAAAAGTAGATCAAAGCATATAATAATAGATGGTATTTTACAGAAATCAATATACAATCAATATAAATAATTAACTTAATTAACTTTTTTAATTTATTTAAATTAATTAAGTAGATCTTATATTGAGGATTTATGGGAGTATAATTTATGCCTATCACTATTACTTAGGGTTTATTATAAGGTAAAAGTACATTCAATACCCCAAACTAATTTCAGATGAGCAATTAACACCTTAAGTATTTAAGGGTGTATTTAGCATCCTAAACTAATTTTAAAGGTGCGACCAGCACTCTAAAATATTTAAATTGGTACAATTTTACCTTTTCACTAATAAAAATATAAATTTATATCCGATTCATGACACGTAAGCTTTTTATTTCAATTTATTATTATTTAAAATGTCACAGGGTTATATTATTTAAAAAAAGTACTGAATAAACTTTAAAATTGACATTATATAAAATTTATATGTGAAGATTGAGAAAATTTATAGTTTATTTAGTATAATTTATTAAAATAATATTACACATATGATATTTTAAATAATAATGTATTAAAATAAAAAATTTATGTAATATGTATCAAATAAATATTTATGTTTTTATTAATAAAGAATAAAATTATAATAATTTAAATATTTTAGGGGGTTAATTATATTTTTAAAATTAATTTAAAATATTAATTATATTTTTAAATATTAATTATTTATATAAAATTAGTTTAGATTGTTACACGTATTTATTTTTTATTATATATAAGTTTGATACCCAGGAATTCTCCACGAGGACTGTACCCAAAAAGGGGGGGATGTGGAGTTTCTTTTTCTTATGTATCTATATAAATTATTTTGCCCATTGCATAACATTGTCGTTGTAGTATAGTGGTGAGTATTCCCGCCTGTCACGCGGGTGACCCGGGTTCGATCCCCGGCAACGGCGTAGTATGTTTTGCAACCTATTATCCTGCGAACGACGCCGTTTTATTTCTTCTGCTTCACGTTTCAGTTTCGAGCAACACGCATGGGCTTTGTATGTCTGTGTTTTTGGATACCTGTGTATACCACGCATGGGCTTTTAGTTCTAATAAAATAAATTGTCTGGAGCTCTTATTTGAAGTTCCCCTTCCACCAACGGCGGGAGTTAGTCCGAGTGGTAAGCGGCTCGATATCGCTTAAGCGAGGTCTCGAGTTCGAGCCTTGGCATACGCAGAAAATCCCCGTTGGGAGACTCACCCACCATAGCTAGGTGCGCGACGCGGGTCGGATCCGGATGTAGTCGGGGCAAAACTCCAGTGAATCGGGTGGGCAACAAAAAAAAAATTCCCCTCCCCACAAACGTCTTCTTTCCAGAATTGCTGAGTAATTTAATTAAAATACTCTTATTATGTCCACCGAGCTCATCTTTTTCCCCACCATATCTCTGAAGTTATATATAGACCCCTATAACTTTAAGGGCTTGTTTGACACGGGGTATTTGGGGGGGAGGGATGGGGGCGGGAGGGATTTTACTTCCCTCCCCTTATTTGGCTCATTACAAAATTGAGGAGGGGAGGTAAAATTTTTTAAAATTTTCCCTCCCCCCTCCAACTTTACTTCCCCTCCAAAATTAGGGGAATTTGGAGGGGAAGTGTGATATTATTATTATATAATATTTATATACCCATAATTTTTTTAATATCCTAATATTACTCTTATATTATATTTTATTAAAATATTATGTAAAATAATATAAGGTAAATTTGTCTATATAAAAGTATTTTCCCTCCTTTTCCTTCTTGAACCAAACAAGGTAATATGAAAATCCCTCCCCTCCTCTCCCTTAATGTTAATCCAAACAAGGTAATAATAAAATCCCTCTTTTTTCCTTCCTTTCCTTTCCTTTCCTTTCCCTCTATTAAAATCCCTCCCCTCCGTTGAGCCAAACATACCCTAAGTGTCTCCCGAAAGGCCAGGCACTTGACTTAAAACTGATTGGCGAAATCGTAGTACTGTAGTCCATTTTCAATTATTTATGGGAAATTTCATTTTTAGCTATTATGTGACTAAGACAAAAAAAGTATGGTTGTTTCAAAAACTCTGAGATTCTAATTAATATTTTCTATATGCCCTACTTAAACTTTATGTTATCTCTCATTTATAATAATATATGACATAATTAAAAAAATAATCTAATATTAAATATAAAATTCATTTTTTATATTTATCAATTTTTTTATATTACCTTTTATGATACTCCCTCAATAATAAGTAAGAGAGAGGGAGAGTTAATAAAAATAATTATAATATTTTAAAAAATATTATATTAATTAATTTTTTAATTTAATTAAATTAATTAATTAAATATTATATTAATTAATATTGCATCTCTTGGTCGTGTATTTATTCATATAGTAAGGGAAAATTAACTATAATTAACTATAGCTGTCAGGTAGAAGAAGTTAAATATGAATAGATCCCCAAATTTTATTTAATCTCAGTTAATCTATAATCTATAAATGAAATATGGGTAGAGTTGTTTGGACTATCATAACATGATTAAAAAAAATACACACTTGACTTCTCATAGTATAATTTTTTTATTAATTAAATAAATATTATTATATTTTTATTTATTTTTTAATTAAAAATATAACACCAATAGGGCCATAGCAATATAGATAATAGCCCTTGTCCAAAAATGAAGCTAGGGGCTAACCTAGTTCGTCCTTGGCGGCGGTAGCGGTGGATCCAAACGATGGGGCTTACGTGTACTAGAAATCCGACCCGGTTAACAAAAAAAACTGTCGTCCATAGAGAAGTGAGGCTACAAATAAAAGTAGAAACCTTGAGGCTGTTTTTGTTTTATAATGCGAAACTTGCAACTAAGGTATTGTTTGGTTGGGAGGTTTAGAGGGGAGGGGAGGGGAAGAGAGATATAAGTATATTTGGTTGGGAAAAATAGAAAGGAGGGGAGGGGATTTTTTTTGTCTTTTTCTACTCCCCTACCCCTCCAAATTTGGGTTTTTTTAGGGGTGAGAAATATTATGTGTTATATTGACTAAATTACCCCTGCTTATTTTTCAATTTTCCACGTTTGCCCCTCGCCTTTTTCGTTTTTCATTTACTCCATTCAGCTTCAGCGTATACAGGGAGAGTCTTCAACCGTCAGCACGCCTCCAACCACCGCTACAACTCGTTGCTACCTATTCCGGTAGCCACCACCATCGACTTCGTTCATTTGTCTCTTCTCACTTCTCAGCTTTTCTTACTTCCACATCTTCTTCTCTCTGCCTTCCCATCGATTCAACTCAGAGAAGCCCAGAAAATGGGATTCGAGAAGATCAAGGTCGCCAATCCTATCGTTTAAATGGACGGTGAGTTTGGACACGACGCTTCTCCTTCATTCTCTTACTAATCCTTTTGCTTCCACTCCGATTCTGTAGAAATTTTTGAAACGAATGTTGTTTCATCTGAATTCCTATAAGATACGTTTCTCTGTGCTTGATATTTTGTGGACCAACCTATATATCTGTTTATGTCGGATCATTTTCATGCTTTTAGTACATTATGGGCCTACGCTGTCGATTCTCTTGGTTTTAATTTTAGTTTTTTTTATATATATCCTTGTTCTGCAGAACATATTAACTTATTGCTGCTTACTACTATGTCATTGATTCATGGGCTTATCTGTCAGCTTGAAAACATTTGATCTGTTCGCATTTTATAAATTAAGAGTTGGATTGAGTTAAATTATCGTGAAATGTTGCTTGGGATGAGTTTGATATAGCATTTCTTTCTTTATTTTGTAGATTGAATGTATACTGATATATTGTTGAAGTATTCTTTTTGGTTTTTGTATTGTGAAGCTGGATTTGTTGGACTTGTTGTGTTCCGAGATGTCTTCCTTATTGGTGGTGCAGTATATTTAAGAGGGAGCATCTTGGGTTGGAAGGTAAGAACAACGTGATTCTCAAGTTTTCCTTTTTCCTTGAAAAATTGTGCACTCTAAAATTTTCCTTGACTGGTGCATACATATTAGCATACCCATGAAATTCAACATTGTCGGTAGTGCAACTGAACCCATTGTATAATAGATCATTGAAATAATTGCAAACCAAACTAGTCTGTCAATGCAGAGAAAATTTTTGCCTGTCCCCTACCCTTGTCCCAAACATAAGAAGATTAAAATACTGCATATAAAGCATAAGGTGGGCTATGAGCATAGAGAGCATTTCTGTAGTTTTGATTCTTACTATGATCGTGGACAGGTTAATACAATGTTGCAGTTAGCTTTAGTTGCTGCAACTCTTCTTCAACCAGAGTTTGGAACCCAAGAAACTCAATCGTACATTACTTATCTGAGGTAATTTTTTTCAGGCCAAAATTTTAGTTTGATTGTGCTTGTAATCCTAGCAAGTATTCCTAGATGCTGAAGTTGTGCTTTTTAATTGGTGCAGTTGGTTAGTAGCTCCAACCACAGTAAGGTCAACGGCAGCATATGGAGCACAATACGCACGCATATTAGCTCTTATATCAAAGTTAGTTTAGTTGCTCCATCCAACTATGTGAAGCCACAATTTACATGAAAGAAATTTAGGGACCATATAGAGTCTATATCAAATTGTTCACTGTACTATACTTCGAGGAATCGTGCATTTAGTTGTTTCAATGCACATGGTCATGATGGACGAAAGATTTGTTTATTACAAGGGTGAATTTAAAATGTAATTCCATTGTTCTTTCTCTTGCTATCAGCTCTTCAATCTTCAATTGAAGCATGCATGATAAGCATGCATGAATTTAAAAAGATTTTATAAATAAAGAGTAAATAAATTTAAATAAAAAGATAAGGGTATATTTATCAATTTTTAATTACCTACTTTCCCCTCCCCTCCTGAACTAAATAAGAAATATCATCTCTCCTCCTCTACCTTTACACTTATAACCTCCCTTACCCTTCTCTACCCTCTCTTAAATTAACCTAACTTACCCTCACTTTTATTGAACCAAACATAGCCTTAGGAAAAACGGCGTGCTAAAGATCTGCCCCCTTCAATTCTTCTTCATCCCTCCATCTTGGACCTTTTCACACTCCCTCCTTCACAGGGCACCATATCTTTTCTGACGGCACATTTATTTTTCTCTCCGCTGAAGAACATTTATTTTTCTAAAGCTCAGGTTTCTCTGTTTGGCTCTTCCAAACACTTGCTCTGTTTCTTCCATGAACTCTGCCTCTTTCTTCTGTTTTGCATGCTCCTCCATCTCACCTCACTGGAACTCTTCTTTTTTTCATGGGCATCTCCCGTTTCGGCTCTTTCCCACGTGGGTTAGTTTATCTGGATTCTATTGTCATAGATTCTTCTTTCAATTTCTGCTCTGGGTTCTGCCCTTCATCCTCTTCTCAGTCTCTGGTGCTTCTTCTTTTTATGTTTTCTAATTCTATGCTGTTAAATTTGACTTGTTTGATAACACTACGAGCATAGAGCTGTTCTCACATTTTTGCTGCTGATAGCTCGTGATCGTTTACTTTTATCGTCTAGGGTTTATTTTGGGGATTTTCTTGATTCGTTGAAGAATAATTTGGATATTCTGGGTTTAGGGGATTTTGTTTTCTCTTCCGCATTTCCAATATCAGGGTCGTTTCAATATTCGGTGTTAGGTTTATTGTCTGTTGTATATCATCTGTTCGATCCCCTCGCTATTTCTTATGATTGGTTGGCTCTTTCGAGAGTTTGGGAAGTCCAAAGTTTCATGTTTTCCTGTTAAGGTTCTCCGAAGCTGTGTTCTTACAGGGCGGGAACTGCGCCAGCCGAAGGGAATTGGCGTCATTTGAGTATAGAAGTCAATAATTAGTTGGACGTGCTGAAGCTTGCTAGCATCCTATTAATGGAGAATTCATCTGACTTGCTTGGCTCAAAAGGCTTGATTAAAAAAGTTGAGTTTGTGAGGATCATCATTCAGTGCCTATATGCATTAGGGTATAGTAAGGCTGCATCATGCTTGGAATTGGAATCTGGTATTTCATTCAAGTCTGAGGAATTTCAGTTGCTAGAATCACAAATACTTAATGGGGATTGGGATGGTTGCGTCAGCACTCTTAATTTAATAAAGGATATGATTGATGAAACTAGAGAATCCGCTCTGTTTCTTGTCTTCAGACAGTGTCTTCTGGAGTATTTGAGTTGTGGCCAAGATTCTTTAGCTTTGAATGTATTAAGGAGACAGGTCGCTGCATTACAGGTGGACAAATGCAAGGTTCACAGCCTGGCCAATAGCATGCTTTCCTTGAAGGATACGGAGTTAGGTTTAATAGATGATACCGTTGTCCATGATTTGCGAAGAAAGTTGTCAACTGACTTGGAGAAATTTCTCCCTCCTCCAATTACAGTACCTGAAAGAAGGCTGGAGCATTTATTAGAAACTACTCTTACTTCCTGGATTGATTCTTGTATATATCATAGTTCATCAAGTCCAATTTCACTTTGTGGGGACCATTGTTGTAGTCGAGATCTCATTCCTACTGAAACCACTCAGGTGAGTCGGGTCTGAAGATTATTGCTGCTTGTAAGATAGCATGGTTATGTTTTCAAGAGGATCTATCTGACAAATGCAGGATTCTATTTGATCTTGTAGAAGAATTTATTTTATTTGCTTCCTGGTGTATAAATTGGATTCAATTTGTTCCATTTTTAACCACATCAGGTAACCAATATCTATGACTGATTTAACACATCATCTTTGTTTATTCAAGACTTTTTTTTAGATGGAAGATAAATACGGATAGAAGAATCGCGCTTCTTCTAAATTTAGATCAAGAGTCTTTCTTAGTTACGTTTTCGTTGTGGTTCAGATCATATACCTGTGTTGCTTCATTCTCATAGGTTTTTAGTGGGAAAAATCTAACCTTTTCTATAGATTATTATGAAAAAAATGATTACATCTTTCACATACCTTTTCTGTTGGTTCAGATTTTAACTATCTTAACCCCTTTTGGTTTGGACGCCTACTCTTTTTTCTATCAATTTTATGATAGAGGATGGTACTCCTGTTAGATGCCTCGAAAGGGAGAAAAGGAAACATTGCTTCTATCTTCTTATGGTTTTCAAATGTGTATTACAAGATGAGGAATAATTGGTTGATTTCTTGTAACGGGGGAGGATGTAGTTAGTCAAGTGGGCACCGCAGCACCTGTATGGGTTTCAATTCATCATTTTCCCTTATGAAAAAGGAACAGTACAAATGCTAATTATGCTCTCTAGTATCTATACTCTACAATGGTTCAACCTATGCTGCACTTTCCCTTAAGGTGACTTGTATATCCTGTATCATACGAGCATGTGAAGAGACTAGTCATTGTTGTCTGTTAATAGCAAGTATTTGTATGAGGGTATCTGTCTGTCTGATTCCAAAATAGGATATTGCTTATGAACCATAGGTCAAGAAATTGATTGAGGTGGTTGCTTTAGTCATGGCAAGGGAGTATTATATTTAAAACCATGGAGATAAATTTGAAATTTGTCTTCTAGTTTTCTAACATTATATGTCGTATGTGTTTGGATGACATTTGTTTTTCATTGCTGCAGATCTTGACTGGGCATAAAAATGAAGTTTGGTTCGTGCAGTTTTCTAATAATGGGGAGTACCTTGCCTCTTCATCTAATGATTGTACAGCCATCATATGGAAGGTATAACATTACTGTTATAAAAAAATTACTATAAGCTACTGTGATATGATTTCCGTCACAGCAGCTGTAACCTTAGCTTAGTTTACTATGACCAAGCATTATGAATGGGAGAAACAGAATGTAACGAAGGCATGATTAGAATGATTCAGTGAACAAATACAGTTACTCGATTTCAGTTGACCTCTCTTTCCTTTAACCTTCTTTCTGGTTCTTCCTCTTCTACCCTCTTTCTTCTGATTTTCCTTCCTTAGACTCTTCTTCTTTCATCTCTGATCTACGAGCAAATCAACAATCCTCATCTTTCGTACAATTCTAGTCAGCAAGCTTATCAATTACAATGTTGTAAAAGTATAGCTTTTAGTTTTACAGTTGATTTTTTTAGATTAACATTTTTTAAATGTCAATTAAACTTCTTGTTTGAACTTACAATCTGTATAATAATACAAAAAATGGCTGGCAACATCATGTATTTATGTTGTAGTTTTCCTACAAATTGTAGCTCCCAATGCTCAATCTGTTGATCACAAGGTGTTATGTTAGTGCTACATTTCCATTCAAATGTATACATCAGAATAGATTTACTATTTCAAGACTTTGTGTAAATATTTGAAGTTGTTTGGCTGGAGGAATTTTCACAAGTGCTGGAGTGGAAGCATAAGATTCCATATTAGGACTTTACAGTGGATCAGCTGTACAAGTTTTGCAATCATAAGAGGGCTGAGGACATCAATTTACCCTCTTTTAATCTAATTGATAATAATATACTTTAGGGGAGAACCCTAAGAATGAGAATGCATCTATATCACAAATCACGAATTGCAGCAAGGCCACTTAGTTTATTGCCAATGTGAGGATAATCTTTGTCCATAATATTTTCTTTTTTTATCCAAGAGTCTGTAGATTGAAGCTGTTGTTATTTGAGCCTTTCCTATTTTGAGTGATGATTTGGCATATATAAAGCTGAAGGAGAATGATTTTTGCACACTGGGGGCATAAGATGGAGCCATTTATTAAGAGTTCAAAACCTGTTAAAAGTTTTTCTTCTAGTTAAACAGAAATACTGCTCTCTTTTCAGGGGTAGACTAACTGTTCTTTTACAATGTATAAATTATAAAATAGCATAACTCTTAAGCTGAATACAGAATTCTGTGTATGTCCCACACTAATTTCAGTTTTACAAGAAAGAAGTGATTGGTGCTTCATCTATTTAGCCAGCTAATTAAGCCCGTTTTAAAGACCAGCATATGGATTACCCAATGACGTAAATTCTAGTGCTACAAATTTATTGCCTTTCCTGTAGCTATTTTAAGGAAAATTATACTATTTTGTAGTGGAGTTTTATTTTAGTAGAATCTCATTGTGGCAGATTGTAGTTTTCTGATGCACATAAAGGCTGAAAAACACTTGTGATATAAAGGAGGAGAGGATAGGAGACTACTTATCCAAATGGGACCACTTCTGCCATCTAAGTTTTATGCTTCATGACTATGCAAATAATTGACTTGTGAGAACTAGTTGGACCCAACACTCTGTTTTCATTATCCTGATCATTGTAATTGATCACATAATTTCATGGTTAAGATGAAGTGGATTTGCTCCCTTAAAAGGAATGCAACTTGCTTAGTAAATACAAGTGGAGCCTAGCGGTAAAGCATAGAGCATATTTTTCACTGAATAAAGGTTAACGTTGAATGCTATTTGGGAAGTTCTATATGTTATTTTCAGACTGTCTTTTTAATCTAAATATTCACGGGCTTCATGGGATTGATGTTTCATGTTCTATATTGGTCTTGTACAACTTAATGTTTTTTATTTCCCTTTTTCTTTTTGTGGGGACCTGAGAAGGGACCTTTTCCAAATATTTCTAACTATGTTAGTTTGCTGCCTCTGTGTGTAATGAAGTTAACCAGTAAGAACTAAATAAAAACTTTGGTTATGATTTATTAGCATCTATCTCTCAAGTGCGCATGTGGATGCGGAGAACATTGAATCAACTTGTTTACTAATGTTCTGGAACACTTGTGCTAGGTGATGGAAGATGGGAAATTGACACTGAAACACACACTACAAGGTCACCAAAATCCTGTATCTTTTGTGGCATGGAGTCCTGATGACACTAAGTTGCTCGCATGCGGGATGTTGAGACAGGTAATTGGAAGCACACATTTGGGAGTCATGGCTTCGTTATGAGCTCATGTGCCTGGTTTCCCAACTCAAAGCATATTGTGTGTGGCAGCTCCGACCCTGAAAAGGGCATCTGCATGTGGGATTGTGATGGAAACGAGCTAAAAGCTTGGAGAGGAGTTAGGATGCCCAAAGTTGTAGATCTTGCTGTTACATCAGATGGGGAGCACCTTATCACCATATTCATGGAAAAAGAGATTCGTATTTTGCATATGGGAACGAATACAGAGCGAGTCATCTCAGAGGAGCGCCCGATCACATCCCTTTCAGTTTCAGGAGATGGCAAGTTCTTCATTGTCAATCTAAACAGCCAGGAGATTCATATGTGGGATGTGGATGGGAAATGGGACAAGGCATTGAGGTACCAGGGCCATAAGCAACACAAATACGTGATAAGTTCATGCTTTGGTGGATTGAATAGCACATTCATTGCCAGTGTTAGTGAGAATTCACAGGTAGTTCTTTCCTACAGAATTCGCTAATTACTATCAGCTAGGTATAGCAAGTAGAAACTAACAGAACACTGGATCGGATTCAGGTCTACATTTGGAACCGCAGGAACTCAAAGCCAATAGAGGTTTTATCTGGGCACACAATGACTGTGAATTGTGTGAGCTGGAACCCTAGAAGACCACAAATGTTGGCATCTGCAAGTGATGATTATACAATTCGTATATGGGGACCCAGATTATTAAAAAAAGAATGAAACTTGAGTAGATTAGTTGAGCAAAGGTAGGATCTGAATTTTCAAACCTTAGCCTAGTGTATATAGATATGTTACATTGGATCTGAATTTTCAAACCTTAGCCTAGTGTATATAGATATGTTACATTCTTTAGCCTACCCAACCTAGTTTTTCAGCATGATTTTGTATGTAAACCTGATTTTCCTATTTATTTTCGCACTTCCCAATTGTATCTCTAATTTTTGGCTGTTTCTTTTTGTTGTTACGACGTTCATTTGTCAGCTCCTTCATAATTGTGGAGGCAACTGATGGGATTCGGGGTTTATTCTTTTTCCATTCTCTATGCTACGAAACCCTTCTAGTATATTCCTCTTGTCCACACAATGTCTGTGTTCACAGGTCATTCTGTCGTCTTTTCAACCGACATAAATAATGGTTCATTTTTTTTTTTTTCACCCAGTTCACCGGAGTTCTGCCCGACTACATCTAAATTCGACCCGCGTCGCGCACCTGACTATAGTGAATGAGTCTCCCAACGGAAATTTTCTGCATTCGCTAAGTCTCGAACTAGAGACTTCGTTTAAGTAATATCGAGCCGCTTACCACTCGGACTAACCCCGTTAATAAATAATGGTCCATTTGATTGGGGGTAATGGTAATCACGAGCCCGTTTACCATGTGTTTGACTGCATTTGTTTATGATAATATCCATTGTCATTTTTACTCCTAAGATGTTAAGGGTTAGTAAAAAAAATTAATCTTAAACTATTCATCATTATCATAATTTCGTTATTTTCCCGCTTTATACACGTAATATCCGATTATCCGAATCATGATCCTTCTATCATCTAGTGGTAGGGCTTAAATTTCCCTCATTTAGGTTTCACAAATCTCCATGCTTGTTGATCTAACGGACCACGATAAAAGCACTGGTCACTTCAATGATCCAGATAGCAGTTTGCCCTAGCAGCCTTATAAATCCGTAATTGCATCCATACCCCAGGACTCCCTCATATTTTCATTTCGACCCGTACGGCGTGGATCAACCCGTCTACTCGTCTCCTCTCGCAGGTCTGTTTCGCTTTGAAATCAACCACGGAGGCTGAGTAAAGCGACACACGCATCCTCTTAGAGAGAGCGCCTTGTGGGAAATCGAACTTCCACTTCCGGGGATTTAAACTATGAATTTCGCTTTTAGCTGTCGGGAACTCGTATTTCTCCCCGTCTGGTGACTCTCCCAGATTTGATCCTTGCTGTTTACTTTCAATTCTTATTAATGAAATTAACAGATATGACGGGATTTCCTCGGCCTAATGATCAGACCCCACCTTCTTCCTCGTCTTCCTACAGTTCCAACAGCAGGTCTGAATTCCTCTTTCTGATCATCCCTTTTGTTTGTATCGATTCTTTTTTCTTTCTTTCTCTCTCCTTCTCACTCTGGACTTGAGTTTCCCGCTGTTTCATGTAGCTTGACGGCATAAAAGCCGGAAATTTGATGGCAATTTACCAAGTTTAGTAGGTTAGGAAATGATGGTCTATTTTAGCTGATGCTTCTATTTTTGTCGATTGATGATAATATCCTACTGATACTTGTTAGGCCAGCATAAATCATGACTAGCTCTGTACTTAACCTAATATATGTGGATTATTTCTGATTTTCGATTTCTAAGCTTAGTTTTTCGAGATCCTTTTGTTTGGTGCGAGTTGATAGTTGATTTTCAATGTTGCCCACCTTTGATTTACTGCCACCAACTCAAAATTCAGCTGTAGTTTTCCCCCGAGGTGTGATCCAGTGATCTAATCTTAACTCATTGTTCAGATCAATATAATTTGAAATAAAAATATGCACATTTCCTCTAAATCGTGAGCATATTTAAGGAATTTTCTTTCTTGGGAAGTTCTCATGCATGCTTGTATGGTCATGGAACGTGTAAACTTTGTTCATTCTTAAGTACTGAAAATACTTATCAGTGCTTGGTCATGGAAGAATAAGCTAATTAATTCATAAGTTTCCAAGTACTTGTGATTAGATACCAAATTTATTTGTTTTGGTAAACGATGTCAAGTGCATTGCAGACAGCTTTGGCAAAAAATCACTTTCTTTTGCTATTCATTAAGCATTTGAAGTTCAATATTTTACTCCATGATTATTCTCTCACTTGATTTGTCCTCTTTGATCAGTGGAAAAAATGTATTTAATTTGCTAGCGCATAGAGAGATTTCTGCAAGATCAAAACAAGTGTCAAAACAGCACTGGGGAGAAGCTTCTGAACCAAAAACTGGTTCTTGCCCTCATCCTAAATATGATGCAGTGCAAGATTCGAAACGCAGTCTCCTTTCATGGTAATTATGCAACTGCAGAGTATAAATATCAATGAATGAAAAACAAGCTTGTTCAAGATGTGTATTTTTGTTTTCTTTCTTCAAGAACAGTACAATTTGAGGAATAACATCTGTAACAATGATTTTCAGGGTTGAGGCAGAGTCATTGCGGCATTTATCAGCTAAATATTGTTCCCTGTTGCCTCCCCCACGATCTACTATTGCAGCAGCATTTAGTCCAGATGGAAAAGTGCTTGCATCAACGCAGTAAGTTGCACTTTCCTCCTCCTATTGCTAATTTGAAGTCCTCATTGGTTGAGCTTGGTTTTTGTTTGGCATGTGTAGTGGTGACCACACCGTAAAGATAATTGATTGGGAAACTGGAAGTTGCTTAAATGTGTTAATTGGCCATAGAAGGACCCCTTGGGTGGTAAGCTTGTCATTTTATTGCCTCAGATTCTTGTAATTAAATTTTATTTCATCGTTTCTCATATACCTGATTATCGTTTCTAGAGAGTGAAACCTTTTTACATCAAGTTTGGTGTGACATACTCTCAAAGAAGGGACAGTTTCCAAGGTTTTGAGTTTAAACATATAACAAAGCCCTCTTTAAAGTCATTTAATATTTGTTAAATGTTAGTGTATGGCATTTTTTTCTTTTCTAGGTTTAAGGTGTTATGTAACAGTAGTTTGATTTTGTGGCTGGTGCATTGGAGTTTTCTCTGATCACTTGACAATTAGCAAGTTTGTTCAGTGCCCATTAGTTGGCAAGCGTCCCCTTTAGTGGGGAATGCGTTCTTTCATTGATTTTTGTAGTTGTGCCTTAAAAGTTTATTAGAATTTTATAATAATTTGGATAATTTATGCGTAGCTATGTATGATGTAGGAAATGCTGGCCTTTAAAAGTTAGGCATTGCCTTCAATATAGAAATGAATGATAGTGGCGCATATTGATTGTTTATCTGATTCAAGGCTTTGTTAGCTTGCTACTAGATGCTTTAATCATTTTGTTTATTGTTTGGTTCAACTAAGGAATGCATTCCTTTCTTCTGCAAGTTTAACTCATGAAATTATGAACTTCTTTTGTCTATTCTCTATATTTATATGGTGCTGATGAATTACAGGTTAGGTTCCATCCATTGCAACCACATATACTTGCTAGTGGGAGCTTGGATCAAGAAGTTCGCTTATGGGATGCTAACACATCAAAATGCATTTTATTCCACCATTTCTGTAATTTATTCTCAATCCCCCCAAGTCCTAATTTAATTTTCCACTGTTGCAGAATTCGTTGTTCTATTGCTTCTATCATTACTCTCATTATGATCTTTTCAATCCCAGATCGCCCCATCGCATCCATTGCTTTTCATGCTGAAGGGGAAATACTTGCGATTGCATCAGGCCACAAGGTATGATTTTTACTTGATGTTTACATGTTTAATCTCGTATCTTATGTTTTTCTTGCATTTTTTTGGTGTATCTGATGGCATAGTTTTTTTTAATGCTGTGCCAGCTGTACATATGGCACTACAACAAGAGAGGTGAAGGATCCTCACCAACATTTGTGTTGAAGACAAGGCGTTCACTTCGGGCTGTTCACTTTCACCCGCATGGAGCACCATATCTTTTAACTGCTGAGGTAACTAGCTGAAACGCCTTTGATCATTTTCCTTGATTATCTACCTGTTGTAATCAAAGTACCAGGTGTGATTTCTTGTGTTTGGTTGGTGTGCAGGTCAATGATCTTGACTCTTCAGATTCCTCAATGACACGGGCTACATCTCCTGGTTATTTACAATATCCTCCACCTGCTGTGATTGTTGCAAATATTCATTATAAGGAACATATTGCTTTTCCCAGCAGTGAACTACCTTATTTGTCGTTACCTTTTTTCTTTTTGCCTTCATTTAATGGTGATGATTCAAGAACGGAAACATGTAATGCTGGTCTTGTTGCTGGTTCGGAGAACATACAAGTTGAATCTTCCGCATCAGCACAGTTTCAAGCAGTCACAAATGCTACTGAGCAATATAATAATACAGTGTCTCCCATGGATACAGTCTCTGAGATTCCTACTAGCTCTCAAACTTGTACAGAATACGCTGTCCATGGTACCTTCTCTAATGGAATGGGAACTGGTATCGGTAACCTTGCTGTGGATGGTATGGAGACTGATGAAACAGGACCAGCTGAAGGAAGCCAGCATGGAAACTCTACAAATGTCTATTCCCTGAGTAATGTCCTGCATGGTTTATACAGACAAACAACAAATCATGAGGGTCTTTCTGACATGGGTCAATTTCACCATTTTTCCCCCTCAAGAGACCCAAGTGGATGGGAGCTACCCTTTCTGCAAGGATGGTTAATTGGTCAAAGCCAAGCTGGTGTCCCCTTGATGCTTCCTCATCTGAGTGGTAGTCGAGACAGCCTAGCTCAGATTGGTTCTTCCACCATGGCATCTAATTTGTCCCCTCATGATGATGAAGCAACAACTTCATCTACAGCTATTCCAGGAAGCACTTGCATACCAGGACCTCAAGGGAGATCTGGTTTGCGGAGTCATTTTCCACAATCTCAAGTTCCTGCATCTGAATCTGGCAATATGGCCCCTTCCATCAATATCCCGCATGGTGGTACTGACATTCAAACCATTATAAGTCGGATTCATTCTGAACTTGCCACATCAGTGGCTGCAGCTGCTGCTGCAGAGCTGCCTTGCACGGTGAAGCTAAGAGTATGGTCACTTGACATAAAAAATCCCTGTGCCCCACTAAATGCTGAAAGATGCCGTCTTACAATACCACATGCCGTCTTGTGCAGGTATCGTCTATGGGAAACATATTTTCCATCATGAGATTGAATTTTATTGTCGTTTGGAGAAAAATAGAGTTTCACTTTGCTAGTCCATGCATTTTGAGAATTGATTTTTTCAATTCATGGGAGTGGCTTAAGTTCTAAATTTATTTATGTTCATAATTATTTGCTGCGACTTGTTCAATTTTTATACTGTTTACATTTACACATTATGTTTCTAATGCAAAACTGTGTTTGCAGTGAAATGGGTGCCCATTTTTCACCATGTGGTAGGTTTCTGGCTGCCTGTGTGGCATGCATGCTTCCTCATGTAGAAGCTGATTCAGGATTACAAACTCAAGTACAACATGAGTCGGTAGTTGCAACATCCCCAACAAGACATCCAATCTCTGCTCACCAAGTTATGTACGAGCTTCGCATATATTCCCTTGAGGAGGCAACGTAGGGCACACTTCCTTCAACCCTTTTTTTCTGGATAAAGATTACATTAAATGTTGCCTGGAATTTCTCTCTCTTTTTCTTGCTCTCACTTTTTAGTTTGACACCTTTATGTTTATATCTAAAATAATTTTATTTAAATTTCTTGAATAGATTTGGAATGGTGCTTGCATCACGGGCAATTAGAGCAGCTCACTGTTTGACTTCAATCCAGGTCAGTTGATTTATTAATTGATAATAAAACCTCGATTGATCTGTATATTCATTTTTATCATCACCAACCCATGCATTAAAATGTCTGCCATTTATCATGTGGCTGGTGTACTTTTATTAATTTATTCAAATAAATAAGTGTTGACTATCATTTAACTATATATTAAGAATTGCATGTGAGGATTTTTTTTTAAAAAAAAAAGGAAGAAAGAAAGAAGGAAAACTGTTGGGGCTAGAAATAACAATTACTCCCTCCGTCCCTATATATAAGACCCTTTTAACCGAATCACGTTATTAAAAAAAATAGTTAAAATTAGTTAAAAATAATAAATAGGTTAGAAATACATTTTGTTTTCCGAATATGCCCTTATAGTGGGTAAATGAGAGAGTAATAATGAGATAAATGATGAAAGAGAATAGATGATGTGATAGAATAGAGGGAAGGAGAGATAATAAAATATTAAAATATATGGAGGGAAATAAATTTTCCACGAAATTGAATCTGAAAAAGAAGGCGCCTTGCAAGCACTGAAGCGTCTCTTCAATTGCTATCTGAAAAGGCAGCGTTCCCCATTGAACTTACTCGAGGAAAAGAGAATACACATTTCAGCCACCCACTAACAACAAACACCATGCCGTTCTAAAAATGAGTTGAAAAGAAATCTGGTGCCGATCTAAATCCTCACGAAGCGTCATTTCTCTCCATTCATCTTTTTGGTTTTAAAACGTTTTCTCTCTCCAGTCTCGTAAATATAAGTCTCAGCCCACTTTAATTAATGCTTCATATTAATTAATCAAAGGCAAAATGGGAAAGAAACAATTAATATCTACACAAAGTCAAATTGGATCTTATAAAAGGGGATATGCCCATTCAGAAAACAGGGTCTTATATATAGGGATGAAGGGAGTACTTGTTCTTTCTCCTACCTTGCATGCTATTTTAATATGCAATTGGGTATTGTAAGTGGTAGTGGCCTTGTTGCCATGATCCACTGAGATTCAGGCCAAGTTGCTCCGTTCATCCTTCCCCTAATTCCATCCACTCCATCCTCCTTACCAGAGAATGGGCCAAAGGTTCGGAATATTTCCCTTCTTTTTTTAATCACAGTTCTAGCTTTTCTTCTCTATTAAATACAATATGCATTTCGTCCATTATTACCCGCCAAATAAAGTAGTATTTAGTAAACCTATTGGCACCCCAAATTGTTGTCAAACTTATTCTGATAGCTTAATTGCCTGTTTCTGTTTTAATGTCTCAAATAATCTATTTCTTCTATATCATTGTCATTTTTCATGACTTGATTAGCTGCGGTTTAAAACGTTCTTGTCTTTGTGGATTGAATGTGTGCAACACTATTTAATGTGCAGTTCTCACCCGCATCTGAGCACATACTGCTTGCCTATGGTAGACGTCATGGATCTCTTCTTAAAAGCATTGTTATCGATGGAGAAACAACCCTGCCTATATATACTGTGTTAGAGGTAAATGCTCTCTTCTCAACTCAATATAGTTTTCTCATTCATGTTTTTCCTCTTTCTGAAGTAACAGTCACTCCACTAGTTCTGAAAAATCAATTTATATATGTTTGTTTTGATTGGTCATGAACCTTTTGTATTCAATATGGACCACGACTAGGAAATGCCAGCCATCATACTTGATAGTTTGATATATTTTAGGCTGAATATCAGGTTTGATCTACTTGTCCCAGGTATATAGAGTGTCAGATATGAAAATCGTCATGGTGCTTCCTAGTGCAGAGGATGAGGTCAATGTAGCATGCTTTCATCCTTTTCCTGGGAGAGGGCTTGTTTATGGAACTAAGGTATGCCTTTATATGTTACCTGTTAAATTCACTGACATTTGTTAATCGATAACACATTCCTTCTGGTTGTAGGAAGGAAAGCTTCGGGTCCTCCACTATGATGGAGCTCATGCGGTAAATGGCCCTAAAGCAAGTTACTTACCTGAGGACAACATTATTGGAGTCAACTGACCAGCAAGGTTTTAGCTATATTACTTGTGTTTTAGGTTCTCTAATTTTTATAGATGCTTCTATGCATGGTATTTGATTCATTAGTTTCAATTCCATTTGGGGAGATATAAGGGTGAGGGTGTAGAAAATCAAAGAGTTAGGTATGTGTTGATGACCTGCTTTTGATAATTGTTTGTTATTGCTGATATGAAGCTTTGTGGAAAAGCTTTGTTGGTTATTCAGACAAGCCTGAATATTTCTTATTTCCCCAAGCTAGATGTTAAAATGTCTATTTTGCTCTGGCTCTCGGACAGATTTTAGATGGTCAATGTAAGACAGCACATCAGAGTGTATCATTGCGTCGTTCTGCTCTCTACTTTGCTTGGTTGCTTGGGCATTCTGAATTAATTCATAGATTTGCCATATGCTTTTCTAGGTTTTAGGTGCAAAAAAGAGGGGTTATGGAGTTTTTCTCAATATAACACTCAGAACAATGATTCTTCTAGAATGTAAGTCTAGCCCTGTTCCATTATTTTCCCCACCCCACAAGACTCACCTTGTCACATGGTGGAAATCAAATGCTGGAACCTCGGTTTTCATTTCATTTCCATTAAACTTGAGACTGGTATCAACGACGAACTGAGACTGCTATCTTTCATCCCCACAAACAAGTCTTTCACAGTACGATGAGTCCAGTCCACCCCCACTTCATAGTAGCCATTAGGCATAAATTCGTAAATCAGAATCTGCACTCGGTCTTCCTCACAATATGCAATCAACGAGACTAGGTGTTGATGAAGCAATTTAGGTAAAAATGAAATCTTACTCAAAAAATCTCTTTGGCCTTTTAATGAATCTCCTTTTCACTGTATTGCCACAATTGTTTCATAAAACAAAATGCATTGGAAACCTTCCCATAACCACCTCAGCCAATTTTAGATGAGTTGAAGTTTTCAGATGTGAGAGCCAGTTCTTCGAAACCATCTATTTCGATAGAACTACAAGGAGATGTGTAATTCCTTGATAGCTTGGGATGGCATTTGACATGACTTTTAGTTATCACGAGGATGGCTATCCCCTTTTTTGTTTAGGGTGGGTAATGGGTTTGGATTGGCCAAAATTAATGACTAATTGAGCTAATTTGCTTCTACTATTAAACCAATCTTAATATGCCTTGCCAATTCAACATTGGGCCTCTACTCCATCTATGTTCCTGTTTGTATACTCTCGTCGTCGTTATCTTTGTCACTTGTTATAGCCTCAGTCAAATGCACTCCCAAGCTTGTCTTGTTTGCTGCATGCCATTCAACTATTGTTTGTGGATGATGATGGTTTTCTTCATCTAGTTCACCTCGTTTAATCTTGATCCCTTGAGATCTTTGGGTTCTTGGGTTGGTGAGTCTTGCCTTTTCTGTGGTATGAGCGAATGATTTGAAGAACTTCATTTGATTGACATATTTGGAGATACACACAACCCTGATTTTCTATGCATACCTCCTCCTCTCATGTTTGTTTGAGGATGTTGTATGACTTTTTTTTTTTTTTTTGGCAAACCGTAGGACTTTATCTTGAGTCTCTTGTGATGAGCCAATTTTTTCCTTAGAAAAGAGTGTATTTTCATCATGGGCAAATACTTTATCCATGTATTTGTGTCAGAACAAGTAACATGTAAAATTATTTAACCTTACTATTGATGTATGATTGTAGGTTTAGAAGCATGACTGGAGGTAGAATGCTATGAACTGCTTCAAATCACCTGTACTTCAGAGATGGTAGACTGAAGATTCCAACCTACTTTGTTTGGTTTTACATTTGTGGTGATGTGAAATTTGAACAGACAGTGACATACCCTGCCTAAATTTTATTACAAGAGTAATGCCCAGTTTTTTTTTTTAGTTTTTCAATTTGATGGCTGAAGTGATTTTAAATGTACCTAATCTACAAGCGGCTATCTCTGCAGATGCCCCCATGATCTATCTGCCTCAACAACGCACACTGGATTGCTGATTGCATGCAATGCAGCCCATCAAATGCTGGCACTTCACGCTCACTTCCCCGGAAGCTGTACAGTTTGTATTATTCATGTACTAACATATGCTCTCTCCAAACATTTGCGAGTTCCCTCTTCCTCCAATCCAACCCCCCCCCCCCCCCCAACAAAAAAAAAAGCATGTTTTTTCTTTATCTGTGTACAAGGAGTTGCCCAGGAAAAAAAAAGGAAAGAGAAATTTATCTTCAATGAAATGTCTGATGCTTTATGGGGCTCTCAGGAACTGAGCAAGCTGCGAACTAAAACGCAGAATTCCTTGAGTAAATTTTTGTTCAGCCACCAAAATCTCGTGAATAATTGGTTAAAAGTATTACTGTTTAGATATTTTAGCCTTGAATTTGGGTATTGGTATTTTTTTTTTGTATAAAATCTTTTAAAATATTGATATTTTTTGTATAGTGCTTTTAAACCAATAGACACGAGCAAAGAAGTCGGAATTTTTTTAAGAACAAAATTGAACCTGACAAGTGGACCTTAAAAATATGACGTTGTATCTAATGTTTTCTCTAAATCTCTTTTATCAAAAAGTAATAAAAAGAAGAAAACCTGTAGATGGAGATGATGTCCCCTGGGAATCCACGAGAGAACGTTCGAAGGAAAAAATTGGAAATGATTGATAGGGTTTTGTCAGAGCAGACACAACAGGATAAAGAAATGAAAGAAACTAAAGAAAAATTAGCATAACCACAAATAAAAGGTTAATATGCGGGTCCTTTTCCTTATTTCTACATCTGGAAAAACAACTATCACATCTTGTACTTGCAGGAATTTTCCTGAAATGTTGGTTGCAAAAATCTAAACCGTCATGAGCTTCGAAAATGTGCGTTTGCATGTCCTTTTTTTCCTTTCATTTTTTTAAGCTAGCTTACGTGAGTTGATTTGTAATAATAATTTATTATATGAAAACCTAATTTCTTGTTTGTTATGAAAGAGCAGTATAATGCCTTTGCTGTTTCGAATTTACTATTATAACAATAAAATCATTATGTTGTCATAACAGTAGAGAAGAATCTATTTCCATGTAGAAAATTATGAAAACCAGCAACACACAAAAATGAAACGTGAAACATAACATGTTTAAATATATGGCAAACATGACGAGCGCCTTGATAGCCGGGGGAACAGAGAATGGGTATTTGTTGGATTCAATCAAACTTAAATTATTTATAAATATAAAAATTAGATAATAAATCTATTTTAATTATAAATATAATACTACAATTTATTTTATCTTTAAAAATTTTAATTTTTTTTAGAGTATTTTTATATGCTTACACATTTAAATATTTTTATTAAAAGTAGTTCAAATACATACTATTAAAAAAATATTTAAAAAAATAATACATAATTATTATAATTAATTTATTTTATTTTTTAATTTATTTAAATTAATTAAATAGATATTATATTAAGATACTATTGGCAGAAAAATCTGAGGCCTTGACCGGTCAAAGGGACATTAAAAGTTGTATTTTGATGTTTAACACGTAAAGAAGACACAGGTTTGAACTCCACGGATATTTTCTATTCCTTCTTTGACTAAAACTGCTCTTTCTCTCGCTGTCTGAATCTGAACTCTGAATACCCAACAGAACCAGACAACCAGAAAGACAAACCCGCCCAGCCCACTCCACTAATTGACAAAATTGAGAACCGAATAATTCACTTGAAGCTGATATTCATTAAAAAAAGCTGAAATTACTAACAGTTGAGTGATATCCAAAAATATACACTAAGATGCCGAAGAAGATGAAGAAGAAGAAGACTCAAATTTGTAATATTTATCGACGGCGAGAGAAACGTCCCAGGTACAACTGAGACCTTTAGGGATAATCACGAGGTCGCCGGCACCGAACTCCACAAACTCCGATGAACCTTTTGGGTATGCCTTCACCTTCCCTTTCAGCAGATAACATGTCTCTTCTGCATCAAACTTCAACTGGTACTTCCCTGGTGAACAACCCCATCTTCTTTTTGTAACCCCCAAGCAAAACCCATATAACATATCCCCAACAAAATGCAAAGAAAAAACATATATCAGAGTTGTGTACATGTTATGATATGAAGAACTTAACCCAGATACATGGATTTACAGAGAGAGAGAGATAAGGGGGCATACTTGGGCCAGCAGGTGACATTGAGAGTGGCAAGGCGAGACTGAGGAGGGTTTCTTTCGACGATGATTTTAAGGTTTGAATTGGAATCTGAAGCCATGGAAGGAATATAATGGAGGAGGAGTGTGAGAGAGAAGAAGAAGCTGATGAAAAGTAGTGCTTTTGTTTGCCGGTCACTGTGAGATTTTTGGAGATTAAAAAGAAGGAATCTTTTTGCAGAGTTAGAAGAAGACGATAAGGAGGGCTTGAAATATATGTTTATGTGATATATATAATATTCTTTTCTTTTTTTAAATTAAGAATCTGCCTATCACATCATGCAATTGCCTGTAGCAGCACCACCCACTCTTGTCTCCGTCTGTTGACTGCAGTAATATCATACCCCATTATGAGGAATAGCACTATTGATCTATTATTATTTCAAAAATAGCATGATTAATTAAATGAGCATGCTAGTATACAAGTGGAAATTGGATTTGTGATCTTTCATTTATATGGGAAATTTTTAATTTTTTCTACCACTTAGTCTTGGCCAAATGTGCTAATTCTTGTAATAGTATGTATATGTAATAAATCCGGAGGGATATATGTAAAATATTTTTTAAAAGACAATGAATGGATTTTTAAATAATCACATAATAAGTATATAATTTTATAAATAATATTAATTTCAATTAAATTTTAATTATTGTATTAAAAAATAATCAAAGAAAATTGCTTATAAAACGATGGAAAAAAGAAGAGGGTTTTTTTTTTTTGCCCATCCGGTTCACCGGAACTTTGTCCCTACTACATCCGGATCCGACCCGCGTCGCGCACCTGGCTATGGTGGGTGAGTCTCCCAACGGGAATTTTCTGCGTACGCCAAGGCTCGAACTCAAGATCTCGCTTAAGCGATACCGAGCCGCTTACCACTCGGACCAACTCCCGTTGGTAAAAAAAGAGGTTTTTAATCTGCCCAAATTAAAATTACCAACCTATGGATATGACCCATTCATTTATGTGACTATGTAACGGCTTTCAGGCCTGTTTCATTTGCCTGGCCCAAAAATAATTTTAATGTAATTAACGTAAGAAGGTGATTTAGTACTGTTCCTTTGCATTTTCATGTAGTTTGAGATAAGCCACAATAAAACCTTCATAAATATATATTGATGATTCATGTAATATGGCAGATTAATTTAAACAAGATTCCTACTATCACATTTCGGTAAACTTAAGCATCACCATCACACTAGTTAATCCATCCACCAAGCTGAAGTAAAACTAGAATAGGCTATGCTAAAGCATGTTTACATGGAACCTAACAACTGGGATCAAACCCTCGCATGGTTGAACTGTACAATTAGGACATCATCGTTGTTCTCAGTTATGCATGCGCCAGACCATTCCAGGACGCATCAAAATCACCGAGCAGTGCTCCCATATCAGCTGGAATACAATCAGGCGATGAAATATTCAATTCAGAAGGCACAGCATTATCTTTTTCCATGAGCCAGTTCTCAAATTCTGCAAGTGAACTGAGGTATGTGCTTCCTGCAAACAGGGGACCGGAATCGTTCATATTGGGTGGTGGTGGTGGCTGAGAATTTTCAATCTGAGGTTCAATGCTTTGGCTGGAATTCTCGTTCCACACCAAGTCAACAGATGAATTAACCACCTTTGTGGCGGTTTCACCACGATTATCTCCAACAGGTTCTTCTTGACAGGAATCTTGATTTAAATCTCCCCAGTGAGTGATATCTCCACTGGCATTTTCCATTTGGCTTCCAATTTGATGCCCATTCCCATGCAGATTGTTATTCAGGCAAGGAGCAACGTTACACTGAACACAAGATTGATAAAAACTCTGGCTATTTTCCCAACGGGATGGCTGAGTGTATACTTGGATCTCAGAAGCTACGGTATTTTCAACATTAAAGTTTAAGCTGGACGGCCTTGCAGAGCTTGTATGGTGGCATGATGACAAGTCTGCAGGGCGCCAACCATTATTCCACCTATTGTGAGTTCTGTCATTTGGTAAGCCTGGAGAATCATGATATTTGTTACACCCCACTGCTGGATTGACATGATTGCTATAGCCAGATGAATCATGAGCAGAATGGTTCACAGTCAGGGTTCCCCTAGCATTACCTAGCATATTAGGGATTATAGAATGGCGAGAATACTGAGGGCATAAGTTACTTGAACCCCGTCGTCGATCCCTTTGGAATGGATTATTACGTACACCCAGACCTTTCCTAGAAACATAGGAAGGTAGGTATCTGTTCCTGATGAAAGTAGGTGCTGACTCTTGACATCTACCATGGTTGGTGCCATTTGGAACCGTAAAGTTAGTTGTTGAGGAGCACATCGGGATTGCATTTGCCCTGGAGACCTGATTCTGAATGGTAGAATTCAGTGAGGAGGAGCAAGCACGGATTATAGGGGGCCAATGGTCATTATTTTGTGGGATAGGATGGGTTGAGGAGCAAGTATGCGTTGTAGTCAATCTGGATGCCTGAATCTGTGAAATGGAATTTGTGGACAATTGACTAATGCCAAGTGGCACAACTTGGTTTTGTTGGGAATGTTCCACAGGGAGTGAATTACCATAATTAGTTGAAGCTGGTAATGGAGCACTCTTCTTCAGCTTGAAAATTTTCCTCTGAATTTTCCACATCTCAACCTTTTCAGTTGCATGACAATGATCAGTACTGGAAATGCCAGAACCCCACTTTGGACATGGGGCTGGCAAATCACAGACATAACAGTGGCACTGCATGGCATCAAGGATAGAAATCAGAGTGACAGAAGGATAATGGGATAGCAGTGAAATAGCATCGGAAAGAAATGTTGCTTAGACCAGTTAAAGCATACGTGATAAATTTACATAACCTGTAAATGTATCTATACCTTTTCACAGTGTCTCTCATGGAGGGTGGAAGAGAAAGGGAATGTAGCACAGTGATGGCGGGGATGAGGATAGTCCCTACATGCAATCTGCAAGGAAAAAGAAGAAAGGGGAGGTAAAAACACATAAACTTACAAATCAGAAATACTTTCATGGTCAGCAAAGAAAAAGAATGTGACTCAGGAATGAACAAACTAATGCACCAAAAAAATTATCTGGAAGTGTATGGAATGAGCCAATGAAAAATGATTACACAGAACTCAATCAAACTCCTAAAGGCTAATTAGAGTTTGTATTCTCAAGCATGTGAGAAATAATCATGTAGCTACATTTGGGTATTAAACAATGCAATCTGCTAGGGTTATGATTTCTTCCCTATACTCTGGACTGAGTAAACAACATTTACCCATATCCATACCTTCTAGATTAGGATCAATGATCCTATTATCAATCTTTGAATGAGTCCAGTCAAAAAGTTCGTTCTTATTTTTTCCTCAAAAGCAGAAGCCAAGATGGCCATCCCAGGGTCAAACTCTTCTGCCATCACAAATTTCCTTGAGCCTCCTTAATTTCTCCACATGGCAATTTCATGTCCTGCAAGAATTTGCCAGGAGGCTAAACCTCGCTATGCCGCACCATTAGGCTATTCAAATATTGAGGTTTGAACTTATAGGGGATAATATGATGGATTGACAGAGAAAAAGTTCTCCCCTCAGAACCAAGAACTATTAACCATGAACCTGCTTTTCTAATGCAGCCATTCAATCAGAAAAAAAGCTACTACCACTGGCCCAAAGCTGAGCAGCATCTATTATAATATAAATTCTATAAAAATACGTACTATTTGTAGAGTGTAAACAGCGTGGCTCACTTCAAACACTTTGCAAAAAGCAAGCCCGCAATCTAGTTTCTACTACTTTAGGAAAATAACCACACCATAAAAACCATTTCAGCTTTGTTTTATCGCTTGTTGTTTCCTATAAAATTCAATATCATAACGTCTTCAACCAAAGTTTACAAGAGTTAAGATTAACTGCCACAACCTGGTAAAACAACAGGTTAGGGCATCGTTCTCTGTCTCCAACATCTATAAAGCGCTAAAGTCCCCTAAAGCTACTTTATTTGCACAATGCACAAGCAGGTAACTTGGTTCATGAATCTCAATCCTTTTATAAAAGGTAGAGATAAGGTGTAAGGATTGGCAATAAATTCTCCCAAATTTCTCCCGTGCACAACAAAAAGGTCTAGATAGCCAGAAATATTAAAAAAGAAAGCCTCGTAATGAAATTCTCAAGACCAGCACTACGATAGATTTTAAGACATACCTGACCCTTCTCGCCCACTACGATCAACTCGTCCGATTCAGTTGCCGACTTGTTCACGGATGTGATTCCTTTCTCAGGATCGCCATCCAAAATTACGCAGTCATCATCTAACTCTTTCGCTGCTGGCCTCGAAGACTTTGACTTCGGTTCCGGGTTTTGCTCATGGACTACAATAACATCGCCGGAATCATCCGATTCTTTGTCAGACACCCCCAGAAACTCCATAATCCAATCATAGTCGACGCCTTTGAGTCCCTCCTCCAAACCAAGTTCTTCATCGGAGCTTATATCCAATACATCAGGCATGGATTCCATGGAAAATGAAACAAAATAATTACACTGCACCAGAAACCATAAAAAATTCAAAATTCTCGCACAGCGTCGTGGTGGGTTTGACCACCGTCTCCCAGAAAATCCCACAGCGCATATATAGAAACAAATTCACAATCATATCCCAATCCACGCTTTGAAATAAAAGCAGTATGGTATACCCAACATAGTAACTGAAAAACCCTTCCAGATTATCAAGGGGTTCCCCAAAAATAAACTTCTGCGCAGGATAGATTTCAAGAACTAGAAATTCAAAGAACCAAATGTCCCGAACAAACTCTCGAGGCAGTTTGAGTATAAAAATTAAGGGGCTGAAGCTCCAAGTAGTGTGAATTTAAGCAAGATATTAGCATTGCGATTTGCAGGGCCTTTGAGGTTAGGAGGGCGAGGAGAAACGCATGCGAGCGAAATGGGAGGTAGAGAGAGAACGACACTATACTAGACTGACTGTGCGAGAAGGAGGGGATTAATAGAAAGAGAAAATATCGGAAAACGAAAATGGCAAAGGATGGTGTGATGGTATTTCAGGGTTAGAGGAGGCCAGAGTTGGCAATTCGACGTTTCCTGAGAAAATGTGAGGAAACGGGTTTTGCACGTCTGCGGAAAATTATGAAGCAGAATGTTAACCTCTTATGGGATTCTAGCTTACAAGGCCGATCACGTCACTTCTGAATACCATCTTAAAAGCGAAAAAATTGCTTCATCTTATAAAATAAACTATTTTTTATAGCTAATAGAAAAAAAAATTTAAAAAAATATTATAAAAAAATAGTTTGAAATAAATTAACGTTTAGATAATTATTTTTAGAATGATTTTTTATATTTATAAATTATTAAAAAGAGTATGATTTGATTAAAAGTACGAGAAAATAAAGAGAGTAGAGAGAAGATAGAGGGTAGAAAAGAGAGAGGAAGAAGGGTAGAGAGGAGAGAAGATATAGGAGAGATGAGAGGGGAAAGAGGGTATAAAAAAAATAGAGATAATATAGTAATTGAATAGTTCATAAACTCTTTTACTATTTCAAAAACTAGTTTGAATAGCTTATTTAAAATCATGATTTTACTCAAAAATATTTATAGATAAATATGGCTGTTTGTTTTAAAAATTTTTTAAACTAAGATTTTGATAAAAAAAACTTATAAAACTATAATTTTTTGGTAAAACAAACAGGCCCAAAAGCTAAACTAAACTCCAATCTTAGTGTTAAGTTTGTTTCTAAAACAGAAAAAGCTAAACCAAACTTCGCGTGATGGTGTGTTTACATTCATTTCATGTTTTGATATGTGAAATTGAAAATTTTCATTCCATTTTCCCCCATAAATTTCATTTCAATAATTTACAGATGTGATATAAGCAGATGGGGTCAAGTTTAGCTAAATTAATGTGGTTGGAAATGTGAATATTTTATTTATAAATAATTTCTAATATTTTTTATATTTTTTAAATAATGACACCTATCATAATTTTGGTAAGTTTATAGACCCCATTTACCAAATTTTGTTCAGGAACAAACAATATTCAGCCATTCATTCCAGTGAGAGCGGTGAATGCAAAAGAACAACTAGTTGATAATACTTACAATTGTCATGGTAACAGTTTCTTAAAAGTTTATTTATCATTTTTTCCAAATAAAATGGCGTATAGATGTTAGGTATTCAACTTAAGGAAAAAAAATAAGTGGCTTCTTTTTTATAATACGAAAGAGACAAGAGACTTCTTTTCTTTTCTTTTCTTTTTACAAAAATTTATAAAAAAGAGTTGGACTCACCCACGATTTAAAGATATGACAAGATTTTTTTTTCTTCCTACGCGATATCAATGTCGGGCAATGCGAGCCGTCTATTACCCTCAAATATAAATTTAAGCAAATAGAAATTATGATGCATCCCTAAGTATCGCGACTAAAACTATAATAAAATAATATTCTTTAGGGATCAAACACAATTTAAATAATTATATATCTTATTTTTTCATAAATTAAACCCACAAACGAACGATAAGTACAAGAGACTTCTTTTCTAAACTACTCATGCATACTCAACACATTGGATTTGACAAACTAGCATGCGTTCCCCTCACAAGGCACCTGTATATGTATTGAACATTTAATTTAGTTCTGATTCAGTATCCCCTGCAATAATAATTAGTTTGTATCAACCATTTCACTTAGTTCTTGTTTAGTGTTCACAGCAATAATGATTAATCTGTATCAAACATTTCACTATTTTTGTTTAGCGCTCATGACAATAATGATTAGTACTCCTTCTATGATAGGCATTATAAACTAGATATTATATTTATAGTCAAAATAGTATAACAAATTATTCGTATCAAAATTTCACTATTTTTGTTCAATGTTCACAGCAATGATGATTAATAATATGTATCAAATATATCACTTGGTTTTCATCCGTGGCTCCTTGGAGCTTGAACTTGAATTTATCCCCGAGATATCGTGAATTTCATTCGAGAATGGTGGTCATGTATAATTTTTATATGATTAGAGTAATTATAAGTATTTTTCATATGATTAGGGTCGTTACGTGTAGTTTTCACCCGAGTATGGTACTTTTATGCAATTTTCAAATTATTAGTTTTGTATGTGTAATTTTCATACAACTAGGGTACTTTTTTGTAATTGCGACACGGGCCAGTAGCCTGTGTACGTGTAATTTTCGCATGATCATACAACCATTTTATCCATTCGAAAATTACAAATAACAACCGGCTCACCCTTCTCATGCAAAAACTACACAAGTAACCACATGCTGCTGCCTGACAAATAAGCGTTAATCAAAATAGAAAGATTTTAACTCCTTAAATATAATATTTTAAATATATATAAATATAAATAATATTTTTTAAAAAATTATTCTTAATTAAATATCACAATATTCAAATTTAACTCAATTAAAAAGAGTATAAAAAAAATAACATTCTATGACCTGCAAATTATTAAACAATCATCTTATTTAGGTGAAGAATATAGATAACTACCCGCTCAATGTGAAAATTACAAATAATGGTCCCATGCATTATAGTAATACAATGGCCGTACTCATGCAAGAATTACAGATGGCGAGTACATTCAAAATTTACATATTTACGTATAAGTACCCCACGAAAATACAGCAAGAGCTCCTCCATAGACATTGATATTGATTTTGTATTTATTAAAATATAATAAAATTAAATTAAAATATTCGAACTCTCAAGCAAGCTATTTGGCGTTTCAATTCCAACGCTTACTGAGCAAGTTTAGCTGGGATAGTCTTAGGGGTACTTTTTTTTTATATAGGGTTAAACAATATTTTTTTTATCTCGAAAATTTTTACAAATAACTATGATTTTTTTTTTAAATAATGTCACATCAAAAGTTACAAAACTGTAACAATGTGGTCTTACTCTAATAGATCCAAATGGCCAATTGTTAATTGATCAGTAAATATAAATACCTAAAGCTTATCTTATTTAGGCAGTCTAAATTTAATTAAAATATGAGTATTCAAATTGGTTCCTTTTTAATGGTCAGAGAAGATTTGTTTTCGTAGGATAATTAATTTTAAATATTAATATTTTTTAATTAATATTAAAGATATTTGTTCCATTGACTAGAAATGTTTTAATATCGTTTTTTTAAAAAATATAATTAATATTCCACTTGACGAAGATCTATAAGAGCCGGACATTTCTTCTAAAGAATACCTTATTATAATACTCTCTCCCCTCCTATATTTTAAGAAACTTTATAGAAAAAAAATAGATCCGTGCTATAAATTACTAAGTGGGAGGTAGTTGGGAGCTCAGTGTCTGGCTCCTGTGGCACCTTTCATATTTCCATTAATTAAAGTTCCCCATTTAGCAATTACCTACCCCACATTATTAATAGTTTATGGTGCATGTAAATATTCCTGTTTTCCCCCTCTTTCACGTGAGAATAAAATTTTATTACACACTTTACATTTAATTTTAAATTTTTATATCATTTAAATTATTTCAAAATAACAAATAAATCAAATAAATTAGCAAAAAATAAAAAAATTGATTACGGAATGAAATGCAAATATTTTAGAAAGAATAACAATAATAATAAAGTTAAAATATTAAAAATATTTCCATTTAAATTATTTTTATTAAATTGAATGTGACATAAATTATTTATAAAATAATGTAAATTTCATGCAGTAATTTTTTTGGGATAAACATAACATTTGTCACGTCACAGTTTAGTGTTGCTTGGGCAATTCATTAGGAGAGTCAGATTACAATTAATGAAAATTTGTGGTCCTGGCCTGGAAATGTTTGGTTCCATTCGAGTTTCGTTTCCTTTTTTGGCTCCAAGATTCACTCTCCACCAAATCATTGAACAACCGCCTTTTCCTATAATTTTCCCGCTGTTTGCCTCTGAAAGATCCAGCAAACGTAACCAGAAAAGAGGTACAAATTGCTGATGCATTTCTCTACAATATTGATTTTTATGCCATCCTGTTCGTTTCGGGATCATCTCTTATCTTTTCGTTTATTTTCGTGCATTTTCATGCTTCATTTGCGTACAAGTAATAACATCCTCAGCAATTTGGAGTTGGGAACTTTATAACTTGATTTTGGGCATTGTGTCAGGAAAATATAAAAACTCGGAAGTTCCATTGTCGTCGTCTATTTTAGAATCTGGTACGATTTTTTACGTGTAGGACTTCAAATCTATGAAAATATTTGTGGAGTGGACATGCTCAAGATTACAAATCTATAGATTGATCGTTAAAAGAATATCAAATGGTTTTGAGATTCGGTTATCTGTAGGAAACGATCATCATTAATGATTTAGCGGGAGTCAGAATGCTAAATTTTCACCTGTGTCTGCCTATTCAAATCTGCTTCGAATTGAGTCGTCAATTTAGTGTATATAGTCATCTGTGTGCTGGTTCGGAATCAAGTTGCGGAAGCTGCAATTTGTTCGTGAGCTGAAACTTTGCTGCATGAGCTAGATATATAAATATGGACACAAAATATGGTGAATCTATTGATGATCAGGGCTCGTTGCCAATCATGGCCCTGCAGCAGTTGTCTGAGGGGGTTATCGATGTTGGAGGGGAAGTATTGCATAGTGAGAAGACTGCCGTTTCACCCAAGGTGCCTCCTAGACATAGACGCTGTCAAAGTGAAGTTGTGACCGCAGGACTTCAAAGGAGTGATAGCTATAAGAAGTTGAAGAATCATGTGCAGAAGGCTTGGCGGACAGGAAGCAAATCCCGTGAAGAATGTTCCCATTTGACTTTTAACCCTGAGGTCTTAGCGAACCAAAAGCGTCAGTGGTATCAGCTTAATTCCAAAACCCTGGTATTGAAATCTGTTCTGCTTTATTCTACTATCAGAATTCCATTAGTGTTCCATATGATTCTTACCTCTGAAAATCTTACCTGCCTTTTTGACGTTGAAGTTTCCCCATCCATTGCGTCCCTCACATATGTTTGTTGGGAATTTAAACTTATCAATCTGTTCAAGAGTTTCAACGTGGATCATACTGTAGGATTGTGCAAATTATAACGAGCCAGCCTCGCTGTTTGAACATTTTGTGATTGTTGGGCTGCATCCAGATGCAAATCTGGAAGATGTGGAGGTTGCATTTGCAAATAGGAAGAAGTGGGAAAAAGAGGGAAAATATGCGCCTGTAGAGTTCCAAACGATGCAGCGACAGAAGTCTCCAGTACCAGCAGTGTTGGAGCCTCAGGTGTGTTAGATAGCAATTTTTTTTGTTGCTATCAACAACTTTCATATCAAAATGCAGAGACAATATCCAACCTGTTTTATCAAAAACACAAAAGAATCCCACTGTACATTATTTGGATATATCTAGTGCCTGTGATTCTCTATTGATGAACATTTTATGGTTATTCTTGTAGTTTTTTATTGATTGAAATATGTTTAAGTTTATAGTCATTATGCACATCTAGTATCTGTGATTCTCTTCTGATGAAGTCAAAAGATTATGAAATAAACTTGTTGTATCTACACCATTATATTGAATGGATTTCATTTGAGGACATCTTGTGCTCCTGAATTTATCCAATTTACCCATTTTTATGATTACAATTTAGTCAATTATCACTGATTAATGAATTCTGTGTCCGATATCTATATTTCATTATTTCTGCATCAGATTCTCTTCAAATATCCTCCTGGGAAGAAACTGACCATGCGCATGATGGATTTAGCCTCTTTTTGCTTTCCCGGAGGTGTTAAGGTGAGCAGGTTCCATTTCTAGTCATCTGAATTGGATATCTCAAATGCTTTTCTTTGTTAAATGCTACTGTAAGAACTGTTTGCTGAAAATGTTTGTTATAGTTTTATATTGTTCCCATTTTGGATGTACTTAATTGGTCCCACTACTTATTGTCAGTCACTCTTGCTCCTCCTTCAGATGCATGAAAGTTTTATATTTTCCTTGTTTACTATTGTTTTTTTTATTTGTCCTGATCTTAAGTCATAGACATCAGATTATATTGAATACGGAACATTAGTTTACCATTTTACAAGTGGAGTTACCCACCCAACATTAATTAACTTACTTGAATAAATCATGTGATGATGCTTCATAGCTCCATTAAACTAGTAAATTGCCATTGGGTCCTCTGTTCTTACTTGATTTGTGTTGCCAAAGATATTGTGATTGGTCATGTGCTTCTTCTCCTGTTGTGCTACTATCTCTTTCTTGACTGTTTTATTTGTTGGATGTTGATTTACAGGCATCATTGTTGGAGAGGACTCCATCTCTAAGTGAACTGAATGAACTTGTGTATGGACAGGTATTCCAAATAAGCAGATATTCCTGCTTTAAGACGAGCTGGTTAAAGTGAAGCATTGTCCTTGATTTGTAAAATCTATTAGTTTAGTTCATGTAATTTATAATATAAACATTATTTGATACTTTGTGCAAGTACTAACAGAGAAAAGCTAAGGAGCTGCCTCTATATTGATCTTTCTTTTCCATGATACCCTCTGCTTTTTATTTCTTGTATCTACAAAGATGTGAAGTTAATGTCACTATGTCTCCGTTCATTCTTTTACAACCCTCTTTTCTTGCTGGAAGGATTCTCTCATCTCTCATGGAGTCAGTCAAATGGATCAAAGTCATTAATTTTATCTCATATTTGCTGCCTCTATATGTCGGTTCTCATTCCTAATGATATCTAAACTGGTTTGAGTTATCACAGCCTTTGACCAGGAGACATTTATTGTATTTCCTTTTGTTTATTCTCTGCAGATTCATTTAGGCAGGGATGATTTATCATTTATATTTTCACTGAAGGTAATTTGTTTATCACTTTTATTTATAAATGAGAGTGTGTTAGCTTGATATATTTTGTGGCCCTTTGCTTGAACTCTTCTAGAAATAATTGATTTATTCGTGTTTTGGTTCATCCATTTTATTCAAGAGCCTTTGTTAGCATTCAGGATGTTCACCTAATCTTGTTTTTAATATCCTTTTAGTTGATTGGGGTGGCTGGGTAACACTTTACATCATAACATTCACGCTGTTAACAAATCAGTGCTTTTCAATTTGATAAAACTTCATAAGCATGTGCGTGCTGATGGTACCCATCATGCACTAGCTTATTCGAATTGAAGACATAGATGGAGCTTAGACATAATGCATAGCTCGTGTTCTTACATTATTTGGAGGAGGAGGAGGCATCTAGAATCTTAGGTTAAAGAAAGTCCTGTTGAATATCTAAGAATTTCGTGATTTAAAAGCCTATGCTGTGGAACATCGACAGTCATTGACAGATTGTTACTATCTGTTATAACTGTCCATATATTCATCTATGGTGTGTGTACTTGGGTTTAAAACCAATGGACAATGAATCAATGACAAGGTAATACCACAATATCTAGATTGTCCAAGTGTTATTTTAAGCATCGTGTTACGACTAATACAAGTATCTGGCAAGTGTAAGACATGAACAAAACTCCAATTTAAGTATCCTTGCTTCATAGGTTTGGACATGTCTGCTGTTGACAAATTTTATGCAGTTTATTTCTCATATATTTTTTTATGCGCAATCGTATTGCTCTGGAACTGAGAAAGGTGGTTTGAAACAATTTTTGCACCTATATATGCCTTGATCAGGCAGCAGAAAATGCAACTCTCTACGGGGTTTGTCTACATGTGCCTGAAATCTTACAACGGCCACCTAGTATCTTAGGCATATCGTCTCCTCTCACTCTTCCCTCTGGGGCGTGCAGCCGTTTTATGGTTTCTGCTCCTCGTTGTTTCTGTCTGCTGACTAGAGTTCCTTTCTTTGAGTTGCATTATGAAATGTTAAACAGGTTAGCATATTATTTCCACCTTTTCACATAGTGATTCACATTGCTGGTTCACATAGTGATTCACATTGCTGGTTGTCATCATACTATTAAAGCATTAGGTTCGTTGTTTTTTCCTAGATCCAATAGAATTCACTATGCCTTACTTCGTTGCAGTCTTGCTGCACAGGAACGTCTGAATCGGATAACTCAATTTGTAAATGAAATGACTCTTACCGGTTCTTTTCTACCACCTAAACTAGATGATCAAACAAATGAAAATGATGACACCCTAGAGAGGGAATCTTTTAGTGATTGGATGGCTTGCGCAATACCTGTTAAAGATGCAGCAGTGCTTGCTGCTGCTGCTGCAGGAATTATACCTGATGATGAAATCTCAGCCAAATTATGGGATCCTGAGTCCCCAGGAAGTATGACCCCCAGTGATGCTTCTGATATTGGCCAGGTCAGGGATGTAGATAAGGATGGAAATAAGAGGCATGATGATTGTGCTTCTGATGTACCACAAACCTATCCAAATTCTTTGGAAAGGATGTCTGGAAGCTATGAAGATGGTCATGCTTCTCCAATTGTTGGAACAACTCATTCTTCTAGGAGTCGTGCATTGAAGCATCTTGGGAGTTCTCAGTCACCTTTCAGGAGGTACATTTATCTTTACTGTTCATGCGGACAACAGGAAGAAGGTTTTCCATCTTTGCATTTTGTTTTATGAGCCTTAAGTTCCAAAAATGTCCTTGTACAATTTGAATGTTGTTTGATAAACTATTAAGGTTATAATAAAAGTAAAACTAAATACATTTTAACCACACCCCATTTTCTGCACATTGTCCTCTCGATCAATCTTTAACAACATGGTTCTACAATTGGCAGTCCAATCATAAGCATGGCATCAGAAGATGAGGACGATCTTTTTGCAAATAATGATGATGATGGGGATGATTTTTTAATGGAATGGGCTAGGGTCAGTGTAAAATGGTTTTGATTTGCTTCCTATTAATTTAAGTGAGCCAGGCTAGTTGGTATTTAATACACTTTCATTCTTGCAAATGATTTTGACAGGAAAATAAGAATGATTTGCTATTGATAGTGTGTCGATATCATGATCTACCTCTTCCACGTCGGGGAAGTGAAATTATTTTCCATCCTCTGGAACATCTACAGCCTATTTTGTATAGAAGGCCACCAGTTGTTGCTCTTGGCTTTCTTGAAAATTGTTTAAATTGTTATGAACCTGCTAAGGTAATTTGTTAGTGTCGTTGCCATAAAACTGTTCCACAGTTATGTTCACTCATTACAACTGTACTTGGTTAAAGGTAAATGCAAAGTTGGCTGCTGCTGAGGAAGCTCTTGCACTTTCTATATGGACAATTGTTACTATTTGTCGAGTTATGTCCCTTGAAAATGTAAGCACAGCCTTTTCTTTTCTGTTCTTTTTCTTTTTTTGGTCTTTGATGATGTTAAAATCTATTAGCAGTTATTTATAAAATCTGTCCCCTTGAACTGCTGCTAGCTTGACCAAAACTCTTATAGAACTATTATTGTTGCACAACTTTCTTTTCTTGTCAGTGAAGAACTCTGTTAAGGTCTTAAGATTGAGCACGCTATCTGGAGCTACGTTTCTTTCTTTGGTCTGCCTTTCTTAATGATGTCGCTTTGCAGTTTGCTGCCTCTTTCTTGTAGTCCCTATACTGAAATACTGAATAACAATCTCATATTGAACTATAACTTCTACCATCTCACATTCAGTTGTTAAGGATGCACTATCCTGTTTCTTTGGTCCCCGTCTATAGATTTGGGCTCTTCAAACTGTACATTCAAATTCTTTGGTGTGATAATTTTTTGGTCCACTTCCTATTATTCAAGCTTTGGGAAATATCTGGCTATCTTTCTCCTCCCTCAATTGTCTTTTAATGTCGTGTTCTTTTATGAAATGACTTGTATACTTTCCGCGGAGGACTTGTGCTTTATAGTTCTAAAGAATTTGCATAAGCTTTAATGTAGAAGATGAAGAAAAGAGAATACCCTGTGATCCGTTTACAGAAGATAATCTTTTTTTTATTCGTTCATTATGTTTTATTATGCACACAGATACGCAGGGTCCTGTGACTTGTAGTATGCAGCAACCCATGATTTGTAAAACAGGATAGAGTAAAGACAGTGCAATCAAACAATAATCCTTACAACAGGAAGAGATAATGTTATAGGTTACTTACATCCAAGTATGGCCAATTCTTCTGTCATATGACAAATGAAGAACATCTTTAGTTTGCCAAAAATATTACTTTTCTTTGTTGTCTTTATACGGTATAGATTCTACTTTATTCCACTCCTCCACTGAATGTTGACGTTTTTATTCTTGCTACTTACTGTATCTGTTGCGTGTATCTTGCTTGGCTTAACTTTTAATACATAATTTTACTGGCAGCTGGTGGCATTAATTGCAGGAGTGTTGTTGGAAAAACAGGTGTTACTAGAGTGTCCAAATCTAGTAAGTCAATGAAACAATCATGCTAATTGATGGTTGCTAATTTGCTTGGCTACTGAGCGGTCATATAAATTTTTCTCATTTTATTTTGAAACGGTGCAGGGTGTTCTATCTGCTGTAGTGCTATGTGTTATTCCCATGATTCGTCCGTTTCAGTGGCAGAGTTTGTTTCTCCCTGTGAGTTCGTAAGCATTGAACACACCCTGGTTTCAGATTTTCCTCTTGGAATTAATTACATCTCTAACACTATGCTAGCCCCACATTTCAGGTTCTACCCCAGAGAATGTTTGATTTTCTTGATGCACCAGTTCCGTATATTGTGAGTTCTATTAAATTTCATTTTTACAAATAAATTGATTGTATGATACAGTCTTCTGACTATCATCTTGACATGCATTATTTTTTTTAACACCGAATATTCTCTATATTTTTGGGAATCAGCTAGTTGTTTTTATGTGTAATTTACGATGGAAAAAAAAAATTATATGCAGTTTCTTATACCTTTACTATCAGATTATCTAATTACAGCAAGTGTATAATTTTCTAATAGTTTTTGTACACAATCATATGGTTTCCCAATTAAAATATATACTTGTCATGTTATACAGTTTTTAATAGGGAAGTTGTCTTGCTGCTATCTTCCACTCGGGAGGGGGGTTTCAAAGACCAACGGGCTACAGCATATTTTTAGTCTTACATCTCTTATACATATTGTCATGTTATATTTTAGTATATGCTTCAGTTTGCCCATTATTGTGTGCTTTCTTTTTTTAATCATATGATTTCTTTTTTATTCGTTTTCTTTTCCTTATATGTTTATATTCGGTTTATTTGTGAATTTCTGCATTGAGAATAGCGTGTGAAAAATCACTTCAGTGACTTTGTTTGCATGTGAATTACTGCTTCCCGCACTTAACCCTGTTTGTGCTTACATACATACAATATATAACATCACTTGTATTTGTAATCACTTCAGTTTGCCCAAAATAAATAGATAAATAAAATATCATTTCTGCAACTTTGTTTGCACATGAATCATCAAAACGGGAACTTCCAAAGTGATTATTGGTTCATCTATTTAGAAATTTTCAGCTTTGACCATAATTAATAGTATAGCCATCTTAGTAATTAAATAAGTTAGGATTCAGATGCACAAACCCCTGAACTGAGTATGAATAAAAGATAACTTGAACTGAAATTTTGTTACTGGCTTGGTTCATCTATGTCATGCTGGGTTTTTCTTTCTTCTTTGGATACTTCTGGTAGGAATTTATGAATATGAGCAGATAACATGTAAAACCTTGCACTGCACTGACCAATTAAAACATGTCTTGAGCATGATCTCATTTTTAATCCTTGTTTTAATGATATTGCAGATTGGCATACAGCATAAGCCCGCTGATTTGAAAATAAGAACTGCTAATCTTGTTCATGTTAATTTACTTAAGGATCAGGTTTGTGGAGGTCAATGACTTCTTAACGCTTATTTTGGCAGCACTGTGGGCAGTCTCTCAAAAGCTTTGCACTGATATGTTTTTATATTCAAGATCTGCACCAAAATACTTTTAGGTTCAAAAAGTTGGAAACTCTTGCATATTATTATTGAACATGTTCTTAAACCAAAGATGTGGGATCAAATGCCTATCATTGGGCCAAAAGCTATGGCTATTACTCAGAGTACAAACTTATTTCCTCAACCTCCTTAATTCACCATAGAGCAGCCCCCACGTGCCATGCATTATAGACAGTTGATGAATGCTACCAACATCTTCAATCAGCTAAAAATGTCCCCCTATTCCCCTAACTACCCTCATCGTGTTTGCACCCATGATCACGCTTTGATACCAATCAGAGGTTCAAATACTTATCAATTGGTCAAAAGCTAAAACTATTAGTCAAGATGAAAGTCTATTTCCTTAGCGTATCGTAGAGCAAATAACAATTGCAATAGTTTGAACACAAATAGAATTTATGGATTTGTCTAATCTCCAATATGCTGACAGAGGACACATTTCAAGATTAACTACTACAAATGCTAGTGACAAATGAGGAGGGACAGTGAAACCAGATTTAGGTCAAAAACCTACCTTGATATATGTACTTTTGACCCGGGGAAGTCTTTGCTGAATCAAATTCCAAATGACAATATATGAGATTATTCTATCTATATATTTCATCAATAAACTAGAAAGGGACAGTTCATCATATTTCATTTTTTCTGATTTCCCGATGATATGACCATCATATAGTTCCAAGTCAGTCATTTAGCTTCTCCATTCTTTTTTTCTTCTGTAGGTCAAAGTGTGTTATATGCCAAGACTTCCACGGCATAGAGAACTCATCTCTGAGTTAGGTCCATTTCATGCTAGACTTTCAAGTGAAAGTTCAATTGCTGAAAAGAGTCCTGTATATAGGTGCAACGAAGTCCAGGTTTTTATTATCTCACACTGGGATATATTGTTCTGCTTGAAAGTTCACTTGTTGAAAACTAAAATGTTGGCTTCATGGGAGCATGAGAAAAAAAGTGCGCGCGCACGCGCCCGTGTTTCACTGCCATATATAGGAAAATTGAAGTCTCGGATCCTGCTCTTCCCTTTGTTGTGCACACTGAAACATTATTATAGAAATATGCTGACAGTTTATTCATGGCAGCGCTAATATGTCTAATTTTCTCAAATATTTCCAACTTGAGACAAAACTGGAGTCATTAGTTGCATTCTCCATCTATTAATAAGCTGCACTTATTGTTACCGTATAAGGAAATATGCCCCACTCAGTCTAGTTTTCCCCCATCTGGGACTTCTTACTCCCATCAGACTTCAACCTAACCCATTAATAGCATTGTGTTTGGTCCAAGTATTCCAGTCTAGAAAATAATGCGTGTTCTCAACGTATAATTAATACCTTCACAAAACATGAATCTAGCTTATTGTGTTTCTCGACTTGTGCTTTTTAACAGGCTGAAGCCGCAACCCAGTTTTTGGATGTCGTGTGGAGATACATGGAGTCACTTTGTTCAGATATGAGGTTACACACGATCACTAATGTACAGTCAAATAGTGATAGGGTAAAATAACTAAATTATTGGTTATTACATTCTTCGAAATTCTCAATTTTGTAGAATACGTAGTTGCCCCATGTTTCTCTGGCTCATAATGGGTTATTTGTGTAGGTTTCTTTGCTCCTTAAAGATAGCTTTATCGATTCTTTCCCTAGCAGGGACCGACCATTCATTAAGGTAACTACATTCATTTTTGGGTTCTACAGCAGTGGCCAGTACTAACCATAGCTTTTGACTTTGCAGCAATTGGTTGACACACAACTCTTCAGTGTTCTGTCAGACTCGCGTCTATCAAGCTTCGAGAATGACTCATATTTGTCTGACGCTTCAATCTAAGCATCACAGGTTGCAACACAATACATGTTTTGGTCATACTTGTTTCCCCCAAGAATATGTGATTCTTTTATGGTGGTTAAACATTTCCAGGAGGAATCGTCCATTCAAATATCCAATGTTCGTTCAGATCGACAAATTTTTTTGGGCTTTAATTAAGTCGCATGATACCAATTGATTTTAGTTGCTCCTTTCAGATCATCCGGTTCCCTATTTTTTATTAGGATATATTCTTGGTCTTAGCATGTGAATCATGCGATTGCAAGTGTCGACTTTTCTCCTGAAGCAACTGTACCATTAGCATCTAATTGTATACTTCTAGTATTTTTACCTGTGTACCCTGGCATGTTTTGGCACAGAGACTTCCGGAGAAGAGTCGAGTCCCGTGAACGGAGGCATGTTTTGGCACAGATACTTCCGGAGAAGAGTCGAGTCCCGTGAACGGAGGTAGGTGAGTCGCTAAAAAGGGTGGTTTTGCAGGTCAAGCCGAGAATGGCGAAGCTAACAAATGAGACGAGAACATGCTCATAGATAATCTTGTCTTACTTTTGTTTTTATTTTATGTAATTTTTTTTTATTACAAAATTTTTAAAAAGAGGTTAGATTGACCTAAAATTCATAAAAATAATTTTTAATAATATTATGAGTAAAACACTCTAACTTATTACTCTTTTTTTTAACACTTCTAGAGTGTTTATTAAAAAAACTTAGATATAAGGATATTTTTAAGAAAATTATGTCATTTGTTAACAAATTGATTTAATTTTTTTAATTTATTTAAATTAGTAAATAGTTAATATATTAAGCAGTTATAAATTGTTGATTTTATACGATTTGGGAAAATTACATATATTTCAGATAAGAAAAATAATTACCAAGATATAATTTGACTCATTACTAATATGTATCCTAAAGCATTTGTGCGAAAACTCGTAAATTTTTAAGTTCAACTCGTAAATATGCAAGAGGTTTTGTAAAAATTTATGGGAAAAATACCAACTAAAAGTATCATTAAAAAATTAATACCAAATAAAGATCTCATCACAATTAAAGTTTCCAAATTCAGTACTCATTTTCTTATATTTCATAGACTAGCCAATAAGAAATGTTCATAAGAGGAGAGAACAAAAGATAATAAAAAAGAAAAAAGCACAGAACTGAGTTATTGCCGCTCTAAAGGAAGTTGTCACAGTCAGTAGCATTTTAATAGTACAAAGGGCCGTTTGTTGATTCCAACGGACAGCGGGACCAGCAGACCATACTGGTGGTCTTGTGAGGTGAAGTTCCAAATGTTAATCTTATCAGATGGCTCTCATGAACTTGTAAGGGAAAGGGGTAAGAGGCCTTACCCAGCTATGCTTAATCTCAAATATTCTGGAAAAGGTATCTTTTATTTCCAAGTCACCCTTGCCACCTTATCTCCAACAGCACTGATCAGGCTCTAATGCCCAAGAGAATATAGCATTATAACCCTACTGTTTATCTTCCTCGTCAGAATCTGAAGTTTGAAAAACCGGCGCAGGCTGGGTTTTTGCATATGCTGGAGCAATGAATTTTGGATCATTTGCTGCAGCCTCAGCATATTTCAGGATAGCTTCTCTCGGATCCTCCTCCATCCACGTCTCCTTAATCATACCCCCTTGCTGCAAGTACATACAAGATGTAAATATCTTCTTAGTGTCATTCCAAAGCAAGAACGCTGATGAGTAGAGAAAAATGAGACAACAAAATGCTCACGGAAGAGCAATACCTTCATAAGATATTGAGTCAGCAAACTTCCTTGACTTGCACCAACTCGCCCACCAAAACCAGGCCCTGTTATGGGAAGTTCAGGCTTATGGGACTTCACTGGATCCTTCAGTATTTTCTCTCGCTGACGTTTACGGCTTGGCTGATCTCTAAATAGTGGTAAGGCATGAGGATTGTGAACAACCGGTTTTGCCTCAAAATCATCAATGGATTTTTTCCTTGGTGCACGTGCAACGCAAACGAGAGCTCCTCTCTCACTGAGGGTTGGGTCATACAGTACGTGAGTACCTCCTTGGCTTTTGTCACCAACCGTTGCAAAGATCTAATATAGTTCAAAAAGGTTTGTAATCATAAGCAACCATGTTTTCTGGCGAATGCAAGATGACAGAAAAATGTTCCGCATAAATTACACATAATGTTAACGTACCTGATTCAGTTTAGGATGCCAAGCACATTGCACAACACTACAAGTGGGCGATATACCAACTCTTGAAACAAGCTCAAGGTTTGTGCGATCATAAAAGCACAATAAACCTCCACTTGAGCTCTCCCTTTCAACAGATGTTCCAGTAAGAAAAAGTCGTTCATCAGGGCTAAAAGCGATATTTGTTTGCCCGTAGTTATTCGGCAGACCTTCAAATACCTTTAGAGGTTCCTTTATTTTGCGCAAATCCCAGACCTAAGACATATAAGAGGAAACGTCAAGTGCATACGATAAAAAGTAAGTCCAAGGCTTTAAAATAGAGCAAGAGAATCTGACGACATTTACCTTCAATGAACCATCAAAACTTCTTGACAGTAAAACTCTCCCATCACTAGAAAATTTCAGACCAGTAATATCATCAGAATGCCCTTTGTCAATACATGTATCTGGCCTACTTCCCCATCCAGGCTTAATACTCCAAATCTGCAAAAATAAACGGATCGAACATTAAAAAATAGTTCAATGACACGTTAATTTTGAAAACTGCATAGAATTATCTGCCTTCCCCCCCATTGAAGTTAGAGAGAGAAAGGAAGAAGAGGTACCTGTATAGAACCATCTCCAATACCACCAGCTATGCATTTACCGTCACAATCCCATGCACATGTGGTGACAGGAACTCTTCCAGGTCTTGCAAGCTTTGGTTTGATAACCTACCCATGAAATGATAGAATTGCATTGCTTAGCTTCAATAACATCAATAAATTGTAAAGGTTGTGGAACATAAATATGTGTTCAAGTCAACACATATACATGATACGGGTAAATTCATTTAGTGAAGTCCGGTCACTATTACATTAATCATCACTCTTCCTTTGTTGCAGAGAAAAAACAAATAATATCTCCATTCTGAACAGATAATTCATCAAAAACAATCATTGGGTAATACTAATCCATAAAACAATTCTTTTCTGACATTTTGTTAAAACTCACAAGGATAGTAAATTTGGCCTAAACTAATTAGCAGCCAATAATACCAACATGGAACCCCTCTAGGGAGAGCATATTGCCACAGAAGTTTGAGCTGACGTTATGCAAACCTGCTTCTGACTTTTGAAGTCATTTACATCCCATATGCGCAGTGATCCATCCTCTGATGATGTTAAAATTGTTTCCTTGGTTTTTGGGTGCCATTCTCCCCATGTCAATCCAGATATGTGCCCTTTAGTATTTTTTAGATCACGGATATACATGTCCCCCTTCACAAACTCTCCCAAAGTAAGCCCATCTCGATCATAGATCTGTTGCAAAAGGAAGACAAGTTTGTTGATGGCAGATCCCTAAAAGCATCACAGAAACAGAAAAAGGATAAGCTGTCATGCTCATGCATTACCTTTGCTTGAGCTGACCCTGTCACACACAGAAAGCGATCTGCACTTGGACTCCAGCTTAGGTTGCGAACTTGATGACCTTCAAATGGCTCCAATTGTCGAAATGATTCCAACCGCGAACTCATTCCTTGAAAGTCATACATACGCACTGTATAGTCATAACTTCCAGAAAGTACTCTAGACCCAGAGTGATCCACAGCAAGAGCCGACACAACCTGTTAAAGGTCACATTTATCACTCTGCTTTTCATTCATCTAGAGCCGTTACAGCATGCAACACTTTATTTTCTTTCACGCAGTAAGACTGCAACTAGAGAATCATGTCTTACTACATCATTGACAGATTTAGAGAAGACTACTAATATTTATATTCGCAACAAATTTCACTTCAAGAGGCACGGACTGACAAATAGTGTAGTGCTATATATGCCTAGCGAAACACAGCGAATCAAGAAAAACTTTGAACTTGAAAGATGGCAGGAAAGCTAAGAAATTGAAAGGGAAAAAAGTAATTGAGAGATAAATACCTTAGTGTGGCCCTTGAGAACAATTTCGTTGCTCAGAGGAATTCGAAATCGATTCCCCACCTCCTCTTCGTCTGAATCATCCTCAGAACTCGAGGCACCCAAATTCGAGCCAGGAGGAGGCCTTGGCGGGCCAATCATCTCCCCATCGTCATCCCCTTCTTCACCGGAACCTAAACCAAGAGATGGTGGAGGAGGCCCAATCATCGTATCATCATCCTCTTCTCCCTCAGGCGGCCGAGGCGGTCCCACCATAACACCGCCGTCCTCATCAGATTCCACCGGCAGAGGTGGCCGAGACGGCCCAATAGTGGAAGCACTACCACCACGATCGGCGGTAGAATCAGGGTTAGGGTTTTTGGAGCCGCGGAGGGAATGAAGCCAGGCCTTGGAAGAGGAGGAGATAGAAGGGAGGCCATTGGTACTTTTGGTGTCGGTGGTGGTCGTGGCAGATGGATTCGAAGAAGAAGAGGGATTAGAGCTGAGATTGGAACTGGAACGACGAGTGGCATTGTGGATGGCTTCAAGAGGGGTTTGCGACTTGGACTGCTTTCCAAAACTAAGAGGGAATTGAGCTCTAACACCATCGTATATATCAGCATCGTCCTCCATCCTTAAGATATGAGAGCTACTTGGAGTTCAAAATAGAATCTCCAAATAATTTATAGGTATGCCCAGCCGCCATGCGAACCCGACCCCGGTCACGCAAGCAACGGAGGAGCAGGTAATAACTAAGAAGCAACATTGAAACGAATCATCGTGGGCCCTACGTGCATTGGGGTAGGCCCAATATTTATGTCGGGCCTTTTCTGGTGCATCTAAGCCCATAACTTTTGAGGCCCAATCCCAACCAATATTTAATATGTGAGCCCAATCATGCACTCGGGCCGGCCCAATAATTAAGTCTAGCTTTCTCTGGAGCCCAACCAAATATTCATGCCATTACATACGTGATATTTATACTTTATTGCATGTCATATTTTTGGTATTTTCATTCTTCCTGTTCGTCCCCACACAAATTAATCAATATCATTAATAACACAATATATATATAATTTAGTAATTTACAATAAGTCACCGTATTTAGTTACCATAAACAGTGAGACTCATAATCCAAATTTCATATATACAATGCACCCAAAAAACATGTTTAATTAGATATAAAGACAAGAAGAGAGATTACTATGTTTCATTTAGACAATTAAAATGGTGCTGCATTGCAAATTACATTTTCATTTGATTGACTAGGTTGTGTCTGAACGCAGGAAAGAATTGTTTGGGGTGGGGGTGGTTTGGAGGGGGGAAAGGGGGCCAAAAAGGAAAGGACAAAGTGATGAAAACTATAAAAGAAGAAAAGTGAGAATCACTAGGGTGAGTGGGGGTATTGGGTGCCAGTTCAGTTGTCCCCATTTAAAAAGCGGTGTACGTATGAGCCACAATAAACTAAAATTTAGAAAAGAAAGGACACCAATGTTGTTGACAACACGAGCTTTGATTAATTCCATATATATATATATATATATATATTGCTGGAATCTTGTTTGATTTTCTAGACTATGTCCTTATATACTGATTCATAATTTTCAATTTTGTGAAAGGGAACGGAACGGAGGACCACCCCAAAAAAAGAGTTGCGTGATGCATTTGAGTTACGCAAAAACAAAAGGCAAAACAAAAGAGTATGACCGTTCATATATATGCGTGCGTTGCATGCATACAGTACAACGTATCCCCTTGTGGCTAAAAATTCTGCCAAATGGAACAACAATAAGAAAGGGTATATGACACACACATACAGAGCTCGTCTCTCCTATGTACATGGAGGGATTATTAGAGAAAAAGAAGGAACAAAAAAACGAATAAATGGAATTGTCAGCATGTTGTTTAGAGCATATGGAGATGCCCCAGAGTAGTGGAGTGAACATATATATATATATATATATATATACATATGTATAAGCTTTTTGAGTGTCGCTTTACACGTGTACAACTCGCATTAAGCAGTAGTAATGTCAATGTCTGATTCTTCTCTGCATCAAGATAAAGCAATAAGCACGACGACGATGATGATGATGATGCACATCCATTTGTATTAGCTGCACCTTGGCGTGAGCCGTACGTGCAGCTTTTAACCTAAATATCTAACAAGGACCATCATTGGTTACACGCTCGTGACCCGTTATGACTCATCACTTGTCCTCTTTCTCTTCATTAATGAACTCTATCTAGAATCTTCTCCTCCTTCCTTGTTTGGCCTCTATCTGTCTGCCATTTGCGTCTGATTCATGTCTCATTCCCTGTTCCCATGGAGGCTTCGGCTTTCTGTAAATAAATGCTTCTGTATGTATCTTCTGGTTCAGAAACGGAACCCATCTCAGTCATTAATTATTCGGACTGCGGTGGCAGCTTCGGATTTTAGATTTTGATTCATTAATTGTTCATCCTGCAACCACAACCATGCTCATGTGCTTGTCCAGTTTTGCTTTCCCTTGTTATTGTTATTAGGAGTACTTTTAAAAAAAAAAAAATTGGTACCCCTTACTACTTCCTCTACAACGTTAATTTGTAATTATTAAGATAATTGTTTAAGTTAATTATTTATAAAAAAACGTAAAGTTGGGGCAAAGTCTATTGAAGTCTTTCAACCAAAGGCTATCGTTAGAGACAAATGTACAGTAAAAGGAGTGAATGTAGAAGATATGAGCCAGTTTTTCCTAAGTAGCTAGGCTGGTAAAAATAGATAAACAAAAGGGGATTTTCGTAAATAAAAAATTTAAAGAGGCAAAACAAAACGACTTGTTTAATACAAGGGCAAAATGAGTTGGGTCCCTTAATATCAATTTTGCTTTTCATAAAAAATCCGGAGTCGGTCCCAACTAACCTATCTCAGATTGAGTTGCTCTTTACGCAGCTCTTGCTTCACTTTTTCTTTTTTTTTGGCGCCCGTGTGGGCGTATAAAAAATAAAAAAAAATCATAAAAATACCACTTTTTTTATTTTTTTTTGTCTAAAATATTAATCCTTATAATTTAATAAAATTTAGAATTATTTAGCCATTGAAAAAAAAATCTATAGTTTAAATTCAAACTTAAGAAATTAAAACTAAAATTTATGTAATTTAAGAAACTGCAAATTATATTAACGCATTTGTTAATTATGAAGTGATGAAAAGTTGGCTTGGCTAGCTGCTGAATAGATGTCGTGCGGAAATATAAAAGCATGCTTTCGTCTGCAATTCAATCCCATTTTCTTTAAATTATTGTTCACGTACTCCTAAAGTTGAAGATATAAAAGCTAAAGCTAGAGAGAAAGAGAGAAAGTGAAAATAATATATATAAAGGGAGAATTAGTGAGTGGGGTTTTATAGAAAATAATTAATTATAATTTTTTTATATTATTGAATAATTAAATAATTTTAAGAGATATGGGATAATATATTTAGATTATAAAAAGACATAATTATTTATTCGATTGGAGAGAAAATTTATATTTTAGTATATCATAAATAATTGTGTCTTTTTTATAATTTAAATATGTTATTCTTAAATCTCTTAAAATTATTTAATAATTTTACAAAATATTTTTATAATTAATTATTTTTTAATAACTTCATTATAATTATTCTATTATAAAAGTAGCAAATACATATCCAGGCCCATTGTTCTTCAGAAGCTTTTGTATTGTCAATTTTGAAGTTATCGTGGGGACCAAAATAATTATTTAAAATTACATGAAAGTGGCTGACAGGAAATGCTCTCCTCAAAGAAAAGCGCCTAACTTCTGTACGTCATAACTAGTCAACTGTCTGATCGAAATCAAAATATTTAATTTATCTGATTAATTACTAATTAATCCCATCCAGCTTTCTTTTATTCACTCATTAATGAGAAATTCACCATTAATTAAATACTCCACTTGCTCGCTTCGACAACGTGTAGGATATTATTTTAATTATATTTTATTTATTCATATTTTTGTACGATGTTAATGACAGATTCACCCCTTCCTTTTCTCTGTCTCTATACATTATATGAGTATTTTTAATTTTAAAAGATTATAATTGTATTTAGGATAAGATTATTTAGAGTAATATATTGTTTAGGAACAACACGAATTTCTGGTTATTTTTTCAATTAAAAAATCTAGGGAAATTAAATGAACAATGTGTCAGAGATCTTTTAATGAGGTCCCGTTAATTAATTAGTTAGGGAAGAGTGAATAGAAAAAGGTTTATCTAAAAAAAGGAAAAAGAAAAAAAGAAAAAATATCGGGGATGATACTTTGGGTAAAACTGGATGCCTGGCCACGTACGTCTTGTCCGTTTCGTTGTTAAGTCTGAGCTGAGTCCACATATCCATGAAAATGACTTCCTTCTTTTATTTACTAATCATTGAGTTCTGGAATATTTATTTATATTGTTTAATTGATTAACCCTATTCCTATTCTGTTTTCCCCCCTTGAAAATAAAATAAAAAATATGACAGATTTTTATTTAAAATATCGGGAGATAAAACAATATTTAACGAATTACGTGTTGTGGGAGAGTACATGAGGGTCATTTCATTACATCAACAGACCCGGTATTACATGACATTAGGAAAATACGTAAATATCACACAAAGGAGGATGTTTTAGATGTTTGTATTAATTTTGAAAAAAAAATTAAATACTTACATCAAATTAAATTAAATTAGAGCCAGTGAATTTTTAAATTATGAATAATATTAATATAATAACTTATTATTATAAGATAAATAATATATAAAAAACCCATGTATACTAATTTGATATTAAAATATATGACATGAATATAGAGTTAATTTTAGTTTTAAATATATGATATATTTTTTATATTTATTAATCTTTTTAAATTATCTATATTAATATTTTTTAATAATAATTAAATAAATATAGTTAAAAATAATTAAATATTTAAAATAAATATCTCATATTAATTTAATTAGATTTAGCAATATAATCAAATTAATTAATAATATTAATCACAAGAAATTAATTAATTATAAATATTATATGGAGAGTAAAAAGAAAATGATACGTTGTAGACAAAAATAAAGAAAATGATAGAAAGGGGGGACAGTGTAATTATTTTGGAGCTTCGTTCATTACAAATTGCCACGTGTTTATCACTCCCCGAGTAACATCCTTTGTTAATAAGACCCACCAATGTCAACATTATTGAATATGTCATGTAAGTTAAACAATTAGTTAATAGTTAATATTATCAATATCTATAAAAAAAATACTCTATATTAGTAGTTATAATTTTTTTTGACCAGTCATAAATTAACGCTTACAAATATCAAATGCCCATAATCAAAGACTAAATCTAATGCTACTTTTTATATGAATCATGATGAAGAGTTGATAACACGGAGCAATATTAATTAATTAATTAATTAATTATATATATATATCCTATACGCCTTAAACGCCTTGAAAGAGACTGATAATATTAATTAAACATCTTACATACATATACTGTATTCACCGAAAAACAATATTTTTAACATTAATTGGCACCGCCGCCATGATACGTCCCGATCCGAATAATTAATTAATTATATAAATAAATGATAGGATCGTGCCATGCATAACGAAACCCTCATCCCTTTGCTGGCAATATATAATTCTAACCATGGTTTTTGGGAGGAGTTCCTTTTCGTTACTATGTAGAATATAATGCTAGCAATAAACTATATAATAATATCTCAGACTCAGCTTATGAGGTGACTCTAGAGGCAACTGGAAAGTTCTATCCTTCTGTCCGCACACAAAAAATATAAATATAAATATATATCACGCAGATATTTTATTTATTTATTTATTTGGAGAAAAGCGAGCCTACTTATAATTCTGGCAATAATTTCCTATATAAATTTGGATTTAGCACGATGGTAATGTGTGCTATTGCTTTCTGTTGGTGGCTGGCCTTAATTAAGTGCGGAGTATATAAACACTAATGAAAAAAGAATCCTACTTAATCCTTTCTTCTCCGCTACGTTTCCTTAATTATTTGCCCTAGACAAAAAAAAGTGTTTAAATTGCATGTGAACAGGTGCATGCATACTTTATGATGGATCCGAACAGGCCCCATTTTCACAGTGCACTACTGCAGATTATATATATAATATATATATATATATATATACACATATGTTGCCTCGTTATTATATATATATTTGTTTGCCAGATATTATTTATATATATAGATCACATGAAAACAAAAATTGGGGGCAAGAACACCTGGGGAAACGATATGATTCTTCAATATATATATTGGATATGAATTTTTGGTCCAAGAAATCAACCCTAAATTACAACTGTTAAATCAATCAGAAGTCAAGAAATTTATCGCCAACATGCCTAATTTATCAGTAATTTCTAATAAAGTACTTATAGTGTGTGTGTGTGTGTGTATCGCCCAAAATTAATGCTCCTCGTTTTGAGCTAGTTAAACCGGCGCTCAAAAATGGGTCATATTTTTGGGGCCTCCAATGCCGCCACGTGTCGTATGGCTTTCTTCAAAACTAGGTTTATCCTTTATAAAGCAAATCCACATCAAGCGATTTGTTGAAGTTGATCGCCAAAAGGGGAAATCCCCACACGCTTGAAAAGCCTAAAAGTCAAGACAGCCCTTGAGAGCCGTAAACTCAGAGGTCATCACCTACCCTCTAAGAACAAGTCCTCTCATCCACCGTCCATTTGTTTCCCCAACAAAAACCAGAGATCATTTTTTACACTCTCACCATTTATTTATTTATTTATTTTATAATATTATAATATAACAGCCAGAGAAGGTGATCGAATAGGCTGGCTCATAGCCCCCCCACACAGTGCTAAATCTGATAGCTTCGGGGCAACCCCCCCCCCCTATTCTTAAATCTTTTCTGCATGAAATTAGGTTTCATGTTTTTTTTGGCACTGTAGTTATATGAGCATGTTACACTTACTTCCCTCGGACAAACTCACTACATATTCTAGGGGTTTGCCCTAACTAAGCAAAACGAGTTTGGATTTTATGAAATTGAAATAATGAAGCAGGGAGCTCTGGATCAAGAATAATTAATTTCATGGCAAAAGATTTTTGGCTACTGTCTGTTGGAACATATGGAAGGATAGTAAAAATATGATGAAAGGCATGCCTCATTACTATGACGTTGCTTTCACACAAGTGCTCGAGGTGTAATTAATGATATATACCTGCAAGTTCGTATGTCAACATTAATCACTAAGGAGAGGGATATGTACCTCTCTATAGATCCTTCACAACGTTGGGTGAATTAAATTAGATGTGGCTGAATCTGAATATTGTTGCTCGGCTTTTGGGCATTATTGAAGGTCTCAAACTCTATTGGAAAGAAGATTATACCTAAGTCGATGTTCACTGCTATTCAAAAGGATCCAAGATCTTTTGTATGTGTGATTGGAAAAGGTCCCCGTAAATCAATATTTTTCAAAAGGGAACTTTGGATTCAGTAGTAATCTGTTTGTTACCGTAAGGGCTTGTTATTAAGAAAAGAAATTCTTGTTTGTTTGTTTTCAGAAACAAACTAACGGAGAAGGAGGTGTTTGTATTTTTCCAGCGACTTAAAACTTATTTACAGTAAAACATGAGGTTCTCAGTGCCCCTCTTTAACGAGCATGTTTGGCGTGTTTCCATCTTCAATAAAGCAAATGATTATGCCATCATACCCATCCCTCTCTCTCTCATCTGAATTCCACTGCCACCATGTCAACACCCTGTAAAGTGGTACTAACAAAGCTACGCGTAGGCCCTTTATTGCAAAGCATTGAATTGAACAATGGACACAGTGCATTCCTGATCTATTATTTTGTGGACTCATTGCATCATGACCTCATCCCTCACCAGGCAGTTTATTTATGCCCATTCTCGTCTTCCTCACAAACACCCACGTTACGTGCTACACATATAATAGTGAAATGGTGAATGACACTGATATGGAGAGCCTTTTTTTTTTTTTTTCAAAATCTTCAATCGTTCCATTTTCTGTTGTGTGAGGTTTAATTTATATTTTTTCCTTCCTTCCTTTCACTCCCCGAAAGTAGCTAGTTTATAGCCCCTGCAACTATATAGGGCTTGTTTGTTTATGTAGTATTAATTTATTTGTTTCGGGTTTTCTCTTCCCATCTTTCTTTTCTCTCACTCGCCAAAAGAACCTATTTTGAGCACATCTGCAGTAAGGTTCTGATTCCCACACGAAAGTGTGAAGAATTGCACAAGGTAGCCAAGTTTAAAACGAGAATATCTAGAGAGCAGAAGAGAGAGCTCTCTTTCTTTCTGTTTCTATTCTACATTGTTATTAAGCCTAATGCAGCGAAGCTTACTCATCACCATCGCTGTCGTTCTGTGATCATCCTTGGGCTCCTCTCTCTCTCTCGTTCTTTCTCTATCTTTAAAATCTGGGTTTTGAAGCTTGTTGAGCTATACTATAAATCTTGATCACAGGCTTGCCTCGACAATGCTCACCGACTCTTCTGCGGATGTGGATTTCACCCACGTCAGGTTTTTGGTATTTTCCTCGGGAAATTTTGATATGCACTCCTCCCTTTGTCCATTTCTGTTGATAGATATCGTACAAGGGTGAGATGAACAGAGTTCAAGCTATTTTCTCCTTCTTCGTTTCCGTGTTCGTGAGATTCTGTTCTGTTCTGTTCTCGTGTGCAATGTATCTCCGGAGTCTATCTCCAAATACGCATTTCTCTTCTTCATCTACTTCGTGGTGAAATGCCCTTCTTCGAACGCTTTGATCCTTTCTTCTGCTTAGCTTCACATCGACTCACTCCTCTCAATTGTCGTGACATTCATTAATGGCTATCTCGCAATTGCTCGATAAAATCTCTTCCTCATCATTGCCATCAAGATCGCCGAACTCCCTTTTGACAACGATCATAGGATTGCCCGTTTTTGAACTAGCTGCAATCTGCGTCAACTTAACTATTCTTCTTGTGTTTCTCCTTGTAATCTCAGCGAGGCAGATATTCGTGTGTGTTGGTCGGATTCGAATAAGCAAGGAAAACGCGACTGGCGATCCAAATCCAATTCGTCGTAGTTATATCGACATAAACACACACGACGTTAGAATCGGTACGAGTTTCAAATTGGCATTGCTCTGTTGTTTCTACGTGCTCTTCGTTCAAGTTCTGGTGTTAGGATTTGATGCAGCTGCTTTGATCAAAGAATCAACTCATGGGAACACTGTGAACTGGTGGCTTCTTTCTTTGCCATCCGTTCAGGGTTTAGCTTGGTTTGTTATCAGCTTCTCCGCTTCGCATTGCAAACTCAACTTGTCTGAGAAGTTTCCATTTTTGTTGAGGATTTGGTGGTTGGTCTCATTTGTAATTTGCTTGTGCACTTTGTACCTTGATGGGAGAGAACTTGTGGTGGAAGGTTCAAAACATCTTTCTTCTCATGTTGTGGCGAATTTTACTGCCACTCCAGCTCTTGCTTTTCTGTGCATTGTTGCAATTCGAGGTGGTACTGGCATAAGAGTTAGTAGAAACTCTGATCTTCAAGAGCCATTACTTGCTGAAGAAGAAGAAGAAGTAGGTTGTCTCAAGGTTACTCCATATAATGATGCTGGCATTTTTAGCTTGGCCACTCTCTCTTGGCTTAACCCACTTCTCTCAAATGGGGCTAAGAGACCGCTTGAGCTTAAGGACATTCCCCTTCTTGCGCCAAAAGATCGAGCTAAGACCAATTATGAGATTTTGAACTCTAACTGGGAGAGATTGAAGGCTGAAAATCCTTCAAAGCAGCCTTCATTAGCTTGGGCAATTCTCAAGTCTTACTGGAAGGAGGCAGCTGGTAATGCCATCTTTGCCGGTATGAATACTCTTGTCTCGTATGTAGGTCCATACATGATAAGTTACTTCGTTGATTATTTAGGTGGTAAAGAGACATTCCCGTATGAAGGGTATATCCTTGCGGGCACATTTTTTGCTGCAAAGCTCATGGAGACCTTGACAACAAGACAATGGTATTTGGGGGTAGACATCTTGGGTATGCATGTCCGGTCAGCTCTAACAGCAATGGTATATCAAAAGGGACTCAGGCTGTCAAGCTCGGCCAAGCAGAGTCACACAAGTGGGGAGATTGTTAACTACATGGCTGTGGATGTTCAGAGGGTGGGGGATTACTCTTGGTATCTTCATGACATGTGGATGCTCCCTCTTCAAATCATTCTCGCCCTTGCAATTTTGTACAAGAATGTTGGACTTGCTTCAATTGCTACATTGATTGCCACAATCATTTCCATTGTTGTTACAATTCCTGTGGCTAGGATACAAGAAAATTTTCAAGACAAATTAATGGCTGCTAAGGATGAAAGAATGAGAAAAACATCTGAGTGCTTGAGGAATATGAGGATCCTCAAGTTGCAAGCTTGGGAGGATCGATATCGAATACAGTTAGAAGAAATGCGTGGAGTAGAGTTCAAGTGGCTACGTAAAGCCCTCTATTCTCAGGCTTTCATCACTTTCATCTTTTGGAGCTCTCCTATATTTGTTTCTGCTATCACTTTTGGCACTTCAATATTGTTGGAGGATCAGTTGACTGCAGGTGGAGTTCTCTCTGCTCTTGCTACTTTCAGGATCCTTCAAGAACCTTTGAGGAATTTTCCTGACTTGGTATCGACAATGGCCCAGACAAAAGTTTCTCTTGATCGCATATCTAGTTTCCTGCAAGAGGAAGAATTGCAAGAGGATGCAACTACCGTCTTGCCAAGAGGAACTTCTGACATTGCCATTGAGATTAAGGACGGAGTCTTCGGCTGGGACCCTTCTTCTAGGCCTACTCTTACAGGGATACAAATGAAAGTGAAAAGGGGTATGCGTGTGGCTGTTTGTGGCATGGTTGGTTCTGGGAAATCAAGCTTCCTTTCCTGCATCCTTGGAGAGATTCCTAAGCTTTCTGGTGAAGTATGTTGGCCAACTTAAGTTCTTGATTCAATCTGGATGAAGACATCCTTCTACTAAGTATATTGGATTATTTTGCAGGTAAGAGTGTGTGGTTCAGAAGCATATGTCTCCCAATCAGCATGGATACAGTCAGGAAATATTGAAGAAAATATCCTTTTTGGAAGCCCCATGGATAAAGCAAAGTACAAGAGAGTTCTTCATGCTTGTTCACTGAAGAGGGACTTGGAACTTTTCTCTCATGGAAACCAAACAATTATAGGTGATAGAGGTATAAACTTGAGTGGAGGCCAGAAACAGCGAGTGCAGCTTGCACGAGCTCTTTATCAAGATGCTGATATTTACCTCCTCGATGATCCCTTCAGTGCAGTTGATGCTCACACCGGATCAGAACTGTTTAACGTATGTTTTGCTTGACACAGAGTTCTGTTTTTCTTGGTCATAATATAGTTGAATCTGCTTAAGTGAATTGGATTTGGCCTAATCTATGGTATAAATCTTCAGGAATACATATTGACAGCACTAGCAGATAAAACAGTTATTTTTGTGACCCATCAAGTGGAATTTCTCCCTGCAGCTGATTTGATACTGGTATTCCTATATGGATTCATCTTCCTCTGTTATATTTTAATGCATTAACGGCCTATTTAATGAAGATTATTTTAAAACTTGTTGATTGTAAGAATAAAGTCATTCTATTTATTTGCTTATTTAGTTGGGGAAATTTTCTTTATTTCAACATTGTTCTGCTTTACAACAACTCTATTATGTTGTGAATGAATCGTTGAGAAAAATAGTGATTATGATGCTTTCAGTTCTTTTGTAATTTCATATAGTTTATCTTTATTACAATATTGATGTTTAGTCTCTCTAGCTGCCAATTTTTGTTTATCTTTGCTTACATGGATATTTAGTTTTTTGCAAGGACTAGGATGAATGAATATTCTTGCTAATGTTTTCATGTAAAAGTTTATGTTGATTTTCGGTTTAGGAATTTTCAATTTCTATACTATTGAGATTACGACCCTTCATTTGGCGTGAACTGAAAAAGATGAACCATTTTTTGGATAAGAAAATGTAAATGATATCAACTCTAAATCTTTTCTCCCTCCCTTCTCAAGGTTCTTAAAGAAGGCCGCATCATACAGGCGGGAAAATATGATGATCTTTTACAAGCAGGAACAGATTTTAAAACTCTAGTTTCGGCTCATCACGAAGCCATTGAGGCTATGGATATTCCTAATCACTCAGAAGATTCAGATGAAAATGTGTCCTTGGAGGCATCTGTTATGGCCAGTAAAACGTCCATTATATCTGCAAATGATATTGAAAGTCTAGCAAAGGAAGTGCAAGAGGGTTCATCAGTTTCAGATCAGAAAGCAATCAAGGAGAAGAAGAAAGCGAAACGGTCAAGGAAGAAACAGCTTGTTCAGGAAGAGGAGAGGGTAAGAGGTAGAGTCAGCATGAGGGTGTACTTGTCATACATGGCTGCAGCATATAAAGGCTTGCTGATTCCACTCATAATCATTGCACAAGCATTATTTCAGTTTCTTCAAATTGCTAGTAATTGGTGGATGGCTTGGGCAAATCCTCAAACTGAGGGAGACCAACCCAAAGTAACTCCTATGGTTCTTCTTCTGGTGTACATGGCTCTTGCTTTTGGAAGCTCTTGGTTTATATTTGTAAGGGCTGTTCTGGTAGCTACATTTGGTCTAGCAGCTGCACAGAAACTTTTTATGAAGATGCTTCGAAGTGTTTTCCATGCACCAATGTCTTTCTTTGACTCCACGCCAGCTGGAAGGATATTGAATCGTGTAAGTTCTTTTTTGAAAATGAAAATGCTTGAGTCCTATCTGTCAATTGTGGTGTACATTATTATATAATCTGAGTCATATTTCACCAGGTATCGATTGATCAGAGTGTTGTGGATCTTGACATTCCTTTTAGACTAGGAGGATTTGCTTCGACAACAATACAACTTATTGGCATTGTTGGTGTAATGACCAAGGTTACCTGGCAAGTTTTGCTACTGGTTGTCCCAATGGCTTTGGCTTGTTTGTGGATGCAGGTAATCAAAATTTTTCAAAATCAATTTTGAACCTTTCAAGTTGGTGTTAAAAGATCTATGCAAAGGAAAAAGAGCTGCATGTTCAAGCTTCCTTTGCTAGCATCTTCTTAGTAGTTTGTGGAATTTAAACTGTTATGATTCACGATTGAGTTGTAGTTTGTTTGCTTACCCAATAATGCTATGATTGATTTAATGAACCAATCTATTTTATTGTAGAAATACTACATGGCTTCTTCAAGGGAGCTGGTTCGTATAGTAAGCATCCAGAAATCTCCAGTTATACATCTTTTTGGTGAATCAATTGCTGGAGCAGCCACCATCAGGGGTTTTGGACAAGAAAAAAGATTCATGAAGAGAAACCTCTATCTTCTGGACTCTTTTGCACGGCCATTCTTCTGCAGTCTTGCAGCTATTGAGTGGCTCTGCCTGCGTATGGAATTATTGTCAACCTTTGTATTTGCTTTCTGCATGATATTACTAGTGAGCTTTCCACATGGAAGTATTGACCCTAGTGAGTACATAATCCTCACAACTTCCTTTGCTTATTTTCACAAGTTTAGTGATTTTATTGGAAACTGTTACTGGAAAATGATCCTTCTTAAGAATCATTGCATGAAACAAAAATAATAATTGATAAGAGATCAAGGTGATTTTGCCCACTTGTTATTGTTGCTTTTAAATTCTTCAGGACTGCATAAAGTTATTAGGAAAGGTCTTCGATGATGGTAAATGTTGTTTGAAATGAAGGTGTAGGATATACTTTTGTCACTAATCTCTGTTACTTTTCTGTATAGGCATGGCTGGACTTGCTGTGACGTATGGGTTGAATTTAAATGCACGTCTGTCACGGTGGATTCTCAGCTTTTGCAAACTTGAGAATAAAATAATTTCTATCGAAAGGATTTATCAATACAGCCAAATTCCTAGTGAAGCACCAACTGTTATTGAAGACACTCGCCCTCCATCCACATGGCCTGAGAATGGGACTATCAGTATAATTGATTTGAAGGTAGCTAGTTAAGTTTCACATTATGCATTTTGTCATCAATATCAATATAAAATATAAAATTTATAGTAAGCTGCACTATTGTCATGAACTGTGGTTTATTCCTCAAACTACATGTATTGTACAGAGTCCACATTTATTTATTCTGTATAAAGTTGAATAAGCTTATTCTTTCTTCTGTTAGCCACCTAACACGCCTTGTTACCTTTAAAGGTTCGTTACAAGGAGAATCTTCCATTGGTGCTTCATGGAACATCATGCACTTTTCCTGGTGGGAAGAAGATTGGAATAGTTGGACGAACTGGCAGTGGCAAATCTACTTTGATACAAGCATTGTTTCGATTGGTTGAACCATCAAGTGGGAGTATCCTTATAGACGGCATTAATATTTCAAGCATTGGTCTTCATGACCTTCGAAGCCGTCTCAGTATCATACCTCAAGATCCAACGTTATTTGAAGGGACTATACGAGGCAATCTCGACCCTCTTGAAGAGCACTCCAATAAAGAGATTTGGGAGGTTCATACGTTAACTTTAATAAATAAACATGTTATCAGATGATTATCTTTAATTCTTGTTCTCTGATAATCATTGAATTTTAATTTTTGACAGGCACTAGATAAGTCTCAACTTGGAGAGATCATTCGTCAGAAAGAGGAAAAGCTTGACACACAAGGTAAGCAGAATATAAAGAGTTTATTTTCTTCTCCATCCTCCTAAAATGAAGGAAAGGAGAAGGGTTTGATTCACCAGTAACCATCATTTCTCAAATTTTGCAGTGCTTGAAAATGGAGATAATTGGAGCGTAGGCCAGCGACAACTTGTGGCCCTGGGGCGGGCTTTATTGAAGCAGTCAAGGATACTTGTACTAGATGAAGCAACAGCATCAGTTGATACAGCCACTGATAATCTTATACAGAAGATTATTCGGACAGAGTTTAGAGACTGCACTGTCTGCACTATTGCACATCGTATTCCTACTGTTATTGACAGTGATCTTGTTCTGGTCCTCAGTGATGGTGAGTGAAGAAGTTACATCCAATTCTTCTACTTTTGCAATCAGTCTCACATTATGGGGTTAGAACTATTGTCTTTGGGAACTAATTTTTTATTTTTCCACAGGTCGAGTTGCAGAGTCTGACACGCCACTGCGACTATTAGAGGATAAGTCCTCCATGTTTCTGAAGTTGGTGACAGAGTATTCATCAAGGTCAAGTGGCATACCAGATTTTTGAACTGGATGGCATGCCTCAAAGCCTTCAGAGTTGGTAGTGACAAAGAGAGCTCTAGAGAGCTCAAAGGTTGAAACAGCAAGTGCGCCTCAGCTTCTGCTGCTGCTGCTGCTGCAACGGCATGTATCATTCGGCACATCCAGGAAAAAGGGAAGGAAAAGAGGTGCAAATGACTCCCCATGAAGCAAGCAAGCAAGCACTGAAATGGGAGGGAACCGTTAGATTCTAGTTTGGAAGTTAATTCATTTTGGAGGAATTAATGCCATGGATGGATAGCATGCTTTGTAACACAAAATAAGATAGACTTCACTGTCACTACACCAAAGGTGAATAAGGGCCTCTCAAATCGGATTCAACATCAATCATGTGCAATAATAATTAGTAGTCTTAGAATCAGGCATTAATTTTTGTTCTTTGCTTAGTCAGGAGAAAGTGTAGAGCTGAACTATTGTTTTTTGTATTCCACGGTTTCTTGCTAGCAGAAATTCAATATTAGTTGATGTTTCTCATAAATAGTTTATTAATGTTCTCGTTTCTCGCAAATTATATGTCAATAACTATATATTCTGCTTCTTATATAATTTATATGGTGTTATATAAATTTATCCTATATTCTGGAAATGCGCCAAAGTTATTATTAGCACAATCAGTATAAATAAAAATATATTCCTCTAATCCTTAATAATAAATTTAATTAAAAGATTGATATTGGTCATAAATATAAAATTTATATTTTACATTTATCAAGAATCAATTAAAAAAGAGAGAGAATAAATTAAAAAAATAATTATAATATTTAAAAAAAAAGTTATATTAAATATCTTAACTAATAAATTCACAATAACAAGAGATTTAGTGTCCAATTGGTGATTTAAAAGGCCGAAATGACCCAAACTCCTTTTGAAGCAGGCCTTCATCTTGTGGATCTGGCCTTCATGTCATTGTCATCCAAGTCCAAACTCTGTCATGTGCCATCCAGCATGTAGGCTCAGGGCTGAACTCGTTGTGAAGAGCCATAATTTTGAAGCAGAGCTGTGGGCTGGGCGGCTAGTTTTACAAGCAAACTGGGCTAATTGTGAAGGCTCAAGTCCAAACTCTATCTAGTGCCACCAATTGTGAAGGCTCAAGTCCAAACTCTATCTTTACCCAAAAAAAAAAAGTCCAAACTCTATCATTCAGTAGCTGAATAACTGGTTTTACAAACAAGCTATACTCTTTTTAAAGCAGAATAGTAAATTGTGTATAAAAGTCTTAAACTGATTTAGGATCTAAGATTTTAAAAAATTATTATTGAATCTGACTCAAATAATGGTATCGATATATTATCGAATTTGAATATTGATAAATGCAATCTACTAGTGCATCAAATATAGATATTCTTTGTATCAAAAAAAAATAATACAGAGATTCTTATAGCTAGCATAGAACATCAAGCTGCAATATATTCCTAGAATCCAAAATAAGATTACGGATGCGTTGGCTAAAGAAGGGTTGACTTCTACAGGGATATTATATGTTTATCCTCCACATTTAGAGAATATGGTTCTCACTGAATATTTGGGATCTAATTCTCTTCTGATTTAGCTTTATTTGTATCGGGCGCTTAGCCCTCGTGTATACAAAAAAAAAGAGTATATGGAGAAAGATAAAGTAAGTGATAAGCATAATTATGTATCTATACACAACACATCATCATTCTCTCACCAGATTTTAGTTTGTGGGAAAGTATATGGAAGGTATAAATGAGGTCAAGGTTTGTCCTGTTCTTGATGTAGGGATTACTATTGGATCATGGTGGCTGTGAAACAGATTTTAGAGTGGAACTATTATTAAGAATTTGCATATCGGCATAATTTTAAGCATGCATAAGGTTAGCACTCAATAGCGAAAATATTCTTCCGCTGATTGGGGAGGCACCATAAATGATATAGCAAGTCCTGAAAGAAGTTAGGGAGATTGCAAAGCTTTCTCTTTTTAAAAATATGTATTTTAATGCACTTGTTTTCAACCTTGAAAGAAAATGGCACTAGAATTGAACATCTCCATCAGGGGCCGTAGGCTGTGTGCTGAACTCGTTGTGAAGAGCCATAATTTTGAAGTGTAGTTAACATCTCCATCAGTTTGGAAAGCTGTTCATTAGAAATTGCAAAAATCTGGAAGCTCTATCTTCACTGACCAACATGATAACCATGTCCCCTGTTGCCTTTCCCGTGCTTTGTAGCGTTAGCATTTCGACTTGCAAGAGCAGATGGATCACCCGTCCTCATAACCCGTCTCCATGAGTCCTCACTTCTGAACTCCGCAAAAGCTTCACCAACTGCAGGTAAGGGCACTCGGTTCAAGATTCTCTCTCTTGCAGCATTAAGTTCTGAGTTGACTCCAGCCAAGAACTTGAATAAACGCTCCCTCTCAGCGTATTTCTGGTACTGGGCAGCGCCTTCAGGGCACTCCCATGGCTCTTCAATGTGTAAATCGAGTTCTTGCCACAGGTCTTTCATGGCTGAGAGAATAACCAACATTTCACGATATGAATCATTTGAAAAATAAACGTATTCGTTCTGTAGCGGATCTCTTACAAGATTAATTTGGATTGGCTCTAGTTCGTTTAGAAAATATAGTTAAAGGTACTATATGTGGAGCAATTAGGCATAAATTGATACCGACTCCTCAGAATTTGTTGACTTTAACTCCATTAACAACCACTTAAGAATCTTTTTTGGATTACACCCATTATCAGTCTTGGATCGAACCAATCCATTGACACAAATAGTTCATGGTAGAAAATTGAGTTATTTGGGCCCTGGAGGATTGACAAGGCGAACTGCTAGTTTTCGGATACGAGATATCCATTCTAGTTATTATGGACGCATTTGCTCAATTGACACGTCTGAAAGAATCAATATTAAACTTATCGGATCCCTAGCAATTCATGCGAGGATTATTTATGGTTCATATTTCGTCGACCAATTCTTCCTAATTCACATCTTTGTTGAAATTTGTTTTTTTGTAATTCCTTATATAAGGATTCAGAAAATACCGGATCTCCGTGAGATAATAACCAACGAGAGTCCCAGTTCCTTGCTTCATTTGCCACAGCTTTGTTTTGATTTCAAACACCTGATGTCGGAGTAGGCTTCACGCACAGCATCCCATATGTCACGGGCAGTAGGCAATAACATGAATCTCCACTTGATCGCCGGAGCCATTGCATTGATTAACCAGGACGCGACCCAGGAATTTTCAGTCTTCCAGAATCGTACTGCCTGGGCGTTCGAGGAAAAAGGCACCGTAGTTTCACCGTGAGATAGTCGATCCACCTAGGCCTTCAACAGCGAGTTCAATGGACCGGGACGATTCACGGTAATTGTCGCCGGTAAGTATATCCGGAACTATTAGCACGGCTGACCCTTCGAGACCGGAAGTCGAAAATGAACCTCCGGTCTGGCGCGGGTCGCCCCAGGCGGAACCACCTGTTAGCTGCGACGCCATAACGTGGTCGGACTCAGAATCTGAGCTATAGGTCCCTCCCTCGTGCTATGATACCATGCCAGTGGAGATTCAAATGTACTCTGATTTCATTGATATGAGAATATTGTAATATACACGACATGTACATTAACAGAATCACACTCTCACTGGAAATCAGGGAAGAGAGAATAAAATCCCGTCTTACTATTTACATAAGAAAAAAATGGGAAATAAACCAAGACATATGATTTCCAATTAATACAACAATTTCCTCACCTACTCACTACATCGAGGCCATGCATGTACATAATTATTGCAGGTTTTTTGGGGTTATTTTCTCTTGATTTAATTTATTTATTTTATTTCTTCAGGAAAAATTGAGAAAAAATCTCTCATTAGAAATTTTATTAATAAGAATATATACAGACTATAAGTATTTTGATTTTAGTCCTTATCGCGAATAAATTTTTTAATGGGGCACTTTTTCTTAATTTTCCCTTTTTTCAACTGTTGAATTATCTAAATTAAAGAATAAATTAGTTCTGATTATCTCACACTCACATATCTTCATGGATGTTGAACTCAATATTTTACTTACCCAGCAATTCAACGTTTATTATGCAATTGGAAAATTTGTTTAGCAAGAGTTATATAACCGAACTGTCATTACTAATGAGTTTATTAGCAGGACAGCAAAAATTGCTCATGGCCTGAACATAAAATTATAGAAGTTAGCTAATAGCCTCGTGATCTAATGACATGAGAGTCTTACGAGTTCAATCTTACTTATAATTTTAAGTTGTTAATATCTATTTCTCTAATTCAAAAAATAAGGTTGTACAAGTTATGTGGCAGTGGGTGGCACCCGATCGAGTTGATTGCTTTTGAAGCAATATAATTCCATTGGTCAAAGCGTTGTGTCGGCTTTGAATGTCCTTCAAGTCATTCCATTGGCACAATACAGAGCATATAATCTCTAATTAACTGGGAAAGCCTCACAGAGAAAGCAGTAGCCTTCGATGAAAGATGAACAAAACCCAACAACAAGATCAAATAGAAGGAAGATTAAATGACAAGCATGGCTCGTCGTCTGAGTACATCAACCTGGAAGGAAACAACGTTGGAGCATCAATGCGAGTGTACCAGAGAAGCTCCAACAAAGGTGAAACAAATTAAAAGATTGCTGCTGCATCAACATTTATATAAACAGTAATGTGCAGCGTGTGCCGAATTCAGTGCTCTATGGCAGCCAAGTGAAGATGACAGAGCCAGGAATTAGGTTGCACTTTGAAGATCTCAAGCTGGATAGATCAACTACCATAACTAACATCATGTCAAGGCTTGGTTTTTGGCTTTGTCTACTTCTTTTTGCTTTCTTAGTTTTTCTCTATTCGCTGCCATCCTCGACCAGAATTTTTATTATTGTTGTCTGAACCAACAACGCCAAACTACTCGTCTACTTCTCATTTTGTGTCGTGGGAATTTTCTGCTAGATATTAATTTGACTTACAGACGATTTCATCTTTAAGCTATGTTTGGCTGGGGAACATGGGAAGAAAATAAGGGGAATAGTACTATAAAAGAAATTTTTTTAGAATAGTAATTTTTTTTACTATTTTTAATTTTTTCCCCCTCTCAATAGTCTTTCTTTTATAATTTACTTTCCATCCAAACAATAGGTTGGTGAGGGGATGAGAATTCGGCAAACTAAGTTGTCTTATAATATTATACTCCCTCAGCCTCCAATGCTAATATTAAACATAGGAATTAATTAAAATATTTATTCTGTTATCAAATATTAGACATCATTCTAAATTATTTTACCTTCCAAATTCTTATTGATTGGATTTAAAAGGATTTTTATCGATAGAAATAATCATTAATGGGATATTTTAAGAAAATTATAATATATTTATTACAAATAATTAATTTAATTAAATTTTTAATATTTATAAATTAATTATTTAATTCTATTGATTGACAATTGAATCGTTGTGTCTAGAGTTCAAAAGTTAGTCCCATAGATCTTATTGTTGGAATAGTGGAGCGGTGGTGGTGGATTGAAAGATATTAACTTGTCCATCTTTCCATAGCCAATTATGATCCTCTTATTGATTTTTTAATTTAATTTAATGCAAATGGCTCTAAATCCACAAAAGGGGTGACAATGTACTTAATTAAACCACTTTCTAATATTGCTCATGATTACTAACAATGGTAAATAAAGTTTAAGCGGCAAATCAACAAACAATAGTACCATCTTCTTTTCATGCAAGTGGTCCACTATACATGGCTCCATCGTTGGCTTTCTCCAGACCAATTTTCATGCCTATGTTTTCTGCCCTCATTGAATAAAATCTTCTGGAAGGTTTCGATTTTTGAGATTTGACAATTTATTTATTTATTGAGCTGTCCATTGCTACTAGTAGCATTCTTTCCATTGTTATCAAATTATTGGAGATATAAAAATATAACAATCTTAAAATTATATCTTTTTATCGCGTTATGAAATGCATATTGTTATATAACGACAATGTTAGAATAAGGTTATTCTTACTATATCCATCTAGCATGCAAAAAACATGTCAAAATATCCACAAAAAAGAAACACGCAATTCCTATTAAAGTTTTGTTTGTCCAAGAAAAATTCCAAGGAAATTTTGGCTCTTTTGTTTATTAAGTTACGAGAAATACAAAACAAAAAACTACAAAAGCATCATGATCCCACGGCGAGGGACGCTTAGTTCACTAGTTAGATAGATTCCACGTGTACAGGCCCTCACTGTACCGATCTCTTCTCTTATTTCCATTTTAATTTTGCGCCAAAACAATCACAGCCCTGTAAGGGCTGGCCTGAACGTTGCAAATTCATGCAAACGCTAATCAGGGGCCAGGCGTCACAGTCGTCAACCGTACACGTCACATACCTCTCCACGTGTCACAATCTCGCAGGCTACCGACACATGACAGACCTCAGCGCACGTTGCTAACGTGCACCCTCCATCATTCGCGCATTCTATCAGCCATTTACATGCTCTCTCCTATTACTTTTTCTACTTTCTTCCGTTGCCTCTCTGCAAAATTCGCGCCTTCAAATTCTGGAATTCCCTCTGCTGCTAAACGACTCTTTCCGTAAGTAATTTGATTCTCTCCCTCTTACTTTGTTCGGCGCGGGTTTTCCGGTTTTGAGTCGTTAAATCTTGTGATTTATGAGATTTATCTAATCAAAGAGGCTCCGCCGTTCTTACTCGTGATTCTTGCTGATTTTGATACTCTTAATTGGTTATATACTCTTTTTGATTCGTTCTTATCATTGATTTACATTCCTTTCTGTTCCGACCAACTCATTCCTCTGTAGTATTTAGCGGATACTTTTGCCGCGGCAATCGGTTCTTTTTCTTTGGAGCTGATCTCATGCTCAGATTAATCATTCCACTTTACTCTAGGGTTTTGTGTCTTGCTTGAATTTCATTGGTGTAAGCTTGGGGGGTTAAGTTCGGATTTTATTTTGGGGGTAAGCGAGAGAATGTCAATTTCGTGTCTGACTTGCTGACTGTTCGATTGGGATCGGAATGAAATGAGACGCCGCCCTCTGGCGGGCGTTCTCCCTGGACAAATGGAGAAAGGAACGGTAAAAGGCCAGAATTCTCGGGTTTGCTGTTTGGCATCCTTGTCTGCTTTTTTCTGGTTTTTGCTATTGTACTTTCACTTTGTGTTGCTAGGAGGTAGTAATATTGATCAGGCAACGAAACTAGAATCTACTCCTATTATTCATGAATCTAGCCCATTCCCTGTAGTCGAAGTCAGTCAAGGGTTAACCCCTCCTAGAAAGACTGGCATTCATCAGTTGCAGAGGCCTCCAAAAGATGACAATGTTCGTCAGGTACAAAGCCCTCAGAAGAATTATCCATTTATGAAAGCAATGCAATCTGCCGAAAACAAGAGTGACCCTTGTTGGGGGAGGTATATTTATGTGCACGATCTTCCCTCAAAGTTTAACGAGGATATGTTGAAGGAATGCAGGACCTTAAGTCTGTGGACTAATATGTGTAAGTTTACCACTAATGCTGGGCTTGGTCCGCCACTTGAGAATGTTGAAGGGGTGTTCTCAGATACGGGATGGTACGCTACAAATCAGTTTGCTGCTGATGTGATATTCAACAATAGGATGAAACAGTATGACTGCTTGACAAAGGATTCGTCTATTGCTGCCGCAATTTTTGTACCCTTCTATGCTGGGTTTGATATTGCACGTTATCTTTGGGGTTATAATATTTCAATGAGAGATTCCGCATCACTTGAGCTGGTTGACTGGCTTATGAAGAGGCCAGAGTGGGGTATAATGAATGGTAGAGACCATTTTCTTGTTGCAGGAAGGATAACATGGGATTTCCGGAGACTTAGTGATGAAGAAACAGATTGGGGTAGTAAGCTTCTGTTTTTACCAGCAGCGAAGAATATGTCCATGCTTGTGGTTGAATCCAGTCCCTGGAATGCCAATGATTTTGGTATTCCATATCCCACATACTTCCACCCTGCAAAAGATGCTGATGTGTTCATTTGGCAGGACAGAATGAGACGATTAGAGAGGAAGTGGCTTTTCTCATTTGCCGGAGCTCCACGTCCTGACAACCCCAAATCAATTAGGGGGCAGATAATTGGCCAATGCAGGAGGTCGGAGGTTGGTAAGCTGTTGGAATGTGACTTTGGTGAAAGCAAATGCCATTCTCCAAGCAGCATAATGCAAATGTTTCAGAGCTCGCATTTCTGCCTGCAACCCCAGGGTGATTCTTACACACGGAGATCTGCTTTTGATTCAATGTTGGCTGGTTGTATACCTGTCTTCTTCCATCCAGGTTCAGCATACACACAATATACATGGCATCTTCCTAAGGACTATACCAAATATTCTGTCTTTATTCCAGAGGATGATATTCGAAAGAGGAATGTCAGTATTGAGGAAAGGCTAAGGCAGATACCTCCTGAGCAAGTGAGAATCATGAGAGAGGAGGTTATTAGTCTCATCCCAAGACTTGTATATGCGGATCCTCGCTCTAAATTGGAAACTCTTAAAGATGCCTTTGACGTTGCTGTACAGGCAGTTATTGATAAGGTTTCAAATTTAAGGAAGGATATCATTGCAAGGCATACAAACGACAACTTCATTGAGGAGAACAGCTGGAAATATGCATTGTTGGACGAGGGGCAGCATGAGGTAGGACCTCATGAATGGGATCCTTTCTTCTCAAAACCAAAGGACGGAAATGGGGATTCCAGTGAATCCTCTGTTGAAGCTGCTAAAAATTCTTGGAAGAATGAGCAGAGAGGTCATTCATGAAAAGGGAAGGTAATGCGTCACCAAAATTTTAAAATGAGCTTTAATGCAGGTCAGGAAAATGTCTTTCTCTGATTAGGAAAGAATTGAAGGAACAAATTCTTTCTAGGTTATGACTTAATTGCAGAACTTGTATGCAAGATTAGTTGGCAGGCTTTGTCACACAGATAACCCCAGCACGGAGATGTTGTCTGCTTTCCACATTTTTGTCATATAGGTTTTTCTGATTTCTACATCATGTCTTCTCCTTAGTGCTCACTTGAAATGTATTTTGCAAGGTTTAATAATTATTTAATACAGAGTTCTTGTCCAATTGATTCCATAGGAGATATAATAATGGGTGAATTGGTGGTTGATGGTATATCTGAACAAGTTTAACCATCGTTTGTTATACTGGAAACGTTAAAGCCTAGAAAAGATCAATAGAAGTGATTATCTGAACAATATGTTGTCTTGCAGAAGCATCAGTACTGCACTGAACTTCAGATTTGGGCTTGCTTTTGCCACCGTTCAAATAATTAATTTGCTTCACTGTGTCTGAAAAGCAATTGGTAATTTGCATTTATGTAACAATTTTCTGGCCCAACTTCTTGGGAAATGCCTTTTTACCATATGTGACCTCGGTGAATTGATCGACCTGTGGCTAGTTAATGGATGGAACTAGTGGAAACCATAAGCTGTTTCTTACCATCGGTGTTGCTTCTGCCTTCTTGTACGTAAAAATATTGTTTCTGGCTTTTGGAAAAAGGGGAGTCTGGCGGGGCAGGATGAGACTCGACAAATTGTACAAGAGCTAAGTTTCCATTTTCATTTAGTAGATATAGTTGACCTTCACTCTGATGATTGAGATTTGCGTTGATGGTTGATGAAGTGATTAATAATCTTGAGATGAAATTTGAAAACTTTTTATGATGATGCTTGCCCTTTAAATATCGTGAGGGAGGCAATTTCTGCGGATCTGCGTAATTTTTTTACCGATCTGTCCAGCTGAATTATGTTGAAAAATGCAATGGCGTTCATTGTTATCCTCCAAGTACCGTCCAAATAGTAAGTGTTGGCGCCAGGAAAATCAAAGACGTTTTTGTTTTCTATGGCCGCCTTGCCACTGCAACTTGCTATGCTACTTGAACTTGCGAGAATGCTATTCCAGAATCCAGAAGGTAGCAAATTGCCGTTGATGAGATTGGAGTATTGGGCACTGTCTGCTTTGGATTTGTCTATCATTCTTGGAAACTAGAGTCAGCTCATCATATATAGATCAGAGAATCAAAGAGGACAGTGATGTGACAGTGCAAATGGATCTTTTTGGGCCAGCAATTGGATCGGTTTGATACGATGATAAAAATAAGAATTTATTCAAATATATCTATTATAATTTGTTTTTTTATTCACATATTTTTTTTATTAAAAATAATTATATTTGAGGTATTGTCATATAGATATAGATAGTAGATACGAAGATTCATACCTTTGTTTTTAGATCTATTATAAATTTTGCTGTCTACTAAAATGAGAAATTTTGGGCTAAGCCCATCTTTCGTACTAAAAAAAAATTGTTATCTACTACCAAAGTAAGCTGATGCATGAGAAAGGGCACTAAGTAGAGAGTAATGTTGAACGAAATTCAGTCAATTTAAAACATTATTAAAAGTGAATTATTCAATTTATTGGCTTTAAGAATTGAAGCTATCGGGAGTAAGATTAACACAATCCAATGAAGAATTTTTTTTTGGTACAAAATCTTTTTGGAAAGGGGTTGGACTTACCGACAGAACAAAATTTTTATTCCTTCTAGGCGATACCAATGTCAGACAGAACAAGTTGTTTATTATCCTTAGACGTAAACCTAGACACTTAGGAGTTAGGATGTCTCCCTAAACGCCACAACTGAAATCACGATAAAATGATAATTTATAGGGATAAAATACGCTCTAAATAATTACATATTTTATTTTTTTATTAACTGAACCCATATCCAATGAAAAAAATAAACCAACGAAAGATGACAAAAACCATTGTCGTAGTACCCTATGGATCCAAATCCCCATGAGATTCTCAACTATAGGCTTATGATGGGCCAAGCCCATAGGCTTGATCAGCATAGTTGCTATGCCCGAGCCAGGGTTGCAAAGTTTTTAGCAGGACACTTAAATAAAGCATCTCGTGCACTTGAATAACCCTTAACTGGAGACTCTACGACGAGATGATTAGTTAATACTACTAGTGGATCTATATAAAAAACTAAAGGGTTATTATCTATTACTTGACATCTTCATAGGAACAATTTAACAATAAATAAGATTACAATGGCTAAAAGTTTAAATGATTTTTTAAAATCTAGGGGTGAGAAGAGAACCTAATTATGAGATTTTTCAAAAGAATTTAAGAATTTAGAACTGAACCTAGAGGTGGGAAAGCGGGCTGGCCCGCTCAAAACGGGCCAGCCCGCTTCTAGCCCGCGGGCTAGCGGGGCGGGCTGTGCAGCCCGCCCCAAAACAGGCTGGCATTTTGCCAGCCCGAGCCCGCCCCGTTTTGGGGGCGGGCTAGCCCGCGGCCCGCCCACTTTTTTTTTTTTTTTAATTTTAATATTTTTAAAAAATTATTTTTAAACTTTTAAAATACTAATAAAAAATTTCTAATGTTATATTAGTATAATAAAAAAATTGTTCATATTATACTCTTAAAAATTCATATTTTTTATAAAAAATCTCAAATTTTATAACTATAAATCTAAATAAACATTAACAAAATATTAATCAATTATTATATATCAACAAATAAGTAATCATCTTTACTAGTAATTGATAATGAAAGTATTCAAAATAATATTTGAGTAAAATAAATAATATTATTAAAAATAAAAAAAAAACCGGGCTGGCGGGCTTAAAAACGGGCCAGCCCGCCCCAAAACGGGCTGGTAAAATGTCAGCCCGTTTCTGGCCCGTTTTATGGTAAAACGGGCCCAGCTCGCGGGTTGGGCCCGTTTTACCAGCTCTAACTGAACCAAACTTTCAATAAAATTAGACGTTTATGCGATGACAAAACTCGCACGTGAACCCGATCAAATTTCTGCATATGAGCACTAAGCCGCTAACATCAAAAGGGAATATAAAGTTAAGGCCCATATCCATTTCGCCACTTATCTGAAGGCCCATAGCAAATTGGAGGGTCCAGAAAACACTGCCTACTGGGGGTTGAGTATAAAAGAATTAACTACTCTCTCACAACCAAGGACAACTAAGGGAGTTAGTTTAAATGATAAGTGATTCTGTATCGCTTAAATAAAGTCTTGAGTTTGAGATTTGGCGTATACAAGAAATCTCCGTTAAGACTCATCCACTATAACCAGGTGCGCGACGCGAGTCAGATCCAAATATAGTCGGAGCAAAGCTCCGATGAACCGGGTGGAAAAAAAAACTAATCTCTTCAAAATCTCTGTTGGAGTGTATAGGAGGATTATTTATGCTTAACAATAAAACAAAGAAAACACTATATTTATAGTTGCAATTGAAAAGAAAAATCACCATCTTTAGTAAACATTTTATTTTTAAGGAGAACATGAAAGTTTGACTTAGAAATATAAAATTTTAAATTTGACTTATAAATATACAAATTTGATTATATATATGATTTTTGTCATGAAATATTTGAATATTAATTTGTTCCCTAGGATTTCACAACGTCAACTAAATGGTTCTCTGTTTTTCCCCCCAACGAAAACTTAAATAAATCTAACAAAAGTACATCAGTCCAGAAAAACATCACAACAACGAAAACTAAATGGTTGTCATGCCTTAAATAACATGCAGACATCAAATAAAGTTTCACCCAAGATGCAGCATTTCCCAATTAACTATTATATATATTATTATCCATGAGATCAAATATATTTAATGTTTTTGAAACACTTTTTTGTACATTTATTTGACATATTCAAAGCATTAGACTAATTCATTTTACATTTTGAAATCATAAGAATTAGAGGTTAATAATAATTAAAACACACAAGGACCAATTCATAAGTTACGTGAAACTATTAGAAATTAAAGTTTCATTTTCTCCCCCGTCCTGTAGTGGCCTGTTATGATAGTCAAAAGGTCAACAGTCAAAACATGAGAAAAAGGAAAAATTTGTACACTGGATCCTCTAGCAAGAGAAATGGAATTTATATGAGATTTTTCATATTCATTTCCCCTCAATTTCTTTCTACAATGCTCTCTTTATATTTCCTTGTTTTTCTTTTTTCCGCTTTTTTTCACATTATAATAATTTATTTACAATTTACACTCCCGACTCAAAATTTTCACTTGATCGCTAATGCTCAAAGCTCAGAATTCCCATCAATGTTTTTGACCTTTTGAGTTTTGACAAGGAAAAAAAAACGAAGGGAAACGTTTTGTGAGCCTGAGCGACGTGCATGTGACGCATGTGCAGTACGGAGCAATATGATCTCGTTTAGCTCTAATCTCTGCGTGTAACATTAGGTTTTCGATTTCTTTTTCGATTTTAAAATCATGAAAGGCTGGTTCTGGTTTCCCTCGGCATAAAAGCATGTGGACGCACGTAAGCAAGCTTCTCAGAGACCTTCTCTTCACTTCACGCACTTAAGATTGGATCCATATGGGTATCAATTATGAAAAGCCATCATCAAATAATTCAATATTTGAAAGAAGGTACTGCTCTATATGACTTCCGTCTGTTTTATTACGTGGTTAGGTATCGAATTTGTTCTAACTCTAAGCATTGGACGGGGAATTTCTCTCTTTATTCACCTTATTAATTCCAACAGATCACGTGTGTGCATGTGAATTTTGAAAGGCAGAAAGAGCAAAAAGATAAAAGAAAGAATTTTGTTCTTAGATGTGGCAATTAGTGGGTTCAGACTTCAGAGTCTCAGACCATGATTGATAATGCGCAGGTGCAGCACTTTTCTCCCATTACCTTCTTTTTTGTCATATTTTATTCGATATTCTTCTGGGCATGTCTCAGCTTCCATCTCTTGCTTTCTCCTTCGTCTTGAAGGGCGTGTTTGTTTTTGAAAACTCAAAGGGTCTCTTTTAGAAACATGGATCATTAACAACTTGCAGGCAAAGTGTTTGTTGTATTGCTTGGGTTAGCTCAGTGGCATACTTCCAGTCCATTAAGTTTGTGCGTCATGTTATAATGAAGCTCTAGGTATTACAATACCTCATACATTGTTTTTTTAATTTTAATTTTAATGGAGGGTTGAGTTTGTCTTATTTTCATGTTTCTTACGCCCTATAACATGGAAAGATTCCTGCTTCTAATCATAATAAATAATTAATATTTTGGAGGTAGAACCATCAAATGGATGATGGTTCCGCCCGTCTCCCTCTGCCATTTTTAGTGCCTGTTTGGCACCTTGGTTTGATAATCAATTATGGGGTAAAACCTCGGTTTGGAAAATTTTCACACAAACAGCAATTTTTGTTGAGAATTGATTTTGGACAAAACCTCGGTTTGAAACCTAGGTTTTGAATAAGCTACTGAAAATAGCTTTTTCTTTGAAACCTAGGTTTTGGATTATCCAATTACTATTATACCCTTACTTTTTTTACACCCTCTCTCCTCTCTCATCTCTATTATCTCTCCTATCTCTTCTCTTATCTCTCTTTTTCTCTCTCCTCTCTCCTCTCTTATCTCTTTTTTTCTCTCTCCTCTCTCCTCTCTACACTCTCTTCTCTCTCCTCTTTCTTATCTATCATCTTTCATCTCTCTTACTTTTAATCATATCATACCCTTTTTAGTAATTTACCAATATAAAAAGTGATTCTACTACTAATCATCCAAACATCTTTATTCCCAAAATCTATTCTTCCCAAAATCTATTCTACCCAAAATCTATTCTCCAAAATCTATTCTTCCCATAATCTATTCTCCAAAAGCTAATCCAAACACACCCTTAGTAGAATGCAATAATTGAAGGTACAAATTTCTTCGTTTACAATTTGTTAAAAGTTATCCCCCCTATCACATGGCTTCGGTTTGGATTTTGATGTTAAGATAATCACAAGTACATCAATGTTCTTGGGTGGATCCCAACCTTAACTATATTTTAAATGGCCCACTATGGCATCATTTCTGAATCTTTGTCATGCTTAGAAGCTGCCCTTCCATCTGCTGAAACCCGTAAATTCTCTTCTACACTCAGAGCACAGTTAAAACTTAAAAGTAGCTTTATACATGTGGTTGATTTAATTAATTGACTTTTTCTTTGTTGATTTCATAGTTTTTATCTTTCTCACTTTTTCTACATCTTGTCGAATCTCAATCATGGATTGCCCCTTGATTTATCCTTGTGAGTTGTGAGCAGGTTAAATATTAGTTTTAGGATAGAACACGCCCTCACGAATTATTCAGCAGATTTACTCTTGACACCAAAAGGTATACTTTTCTGATGCCTTCATTCTCAATCTTCGTTTAAAAAAAACACGTAACTGCCGCAACAAAAAAGAAAAAAAACAAACAATCAAGGAAGAAGCTTTCCCAAAAAAAAAACAGCATAGTTGCCAAATTGCTCATCTCTCGAGTTGGCAAAGCTAAAACTAAACCAGCATTAAGCGGCACATTCTCTCCCATGTTTTATGTCGGAGAAACTTCCAATAAGACCAAAGCTTCACCCGTCATTACTGGCACATTACCAGCTGTTAAAAACCTGACAAAGCCTTAACAATGACTACTTCTCACCGATGATTTATTTATTGGTCATGTATTATACTGGATCAATGCATTAGTTGTTCTTCTTTCAACCACTTCCTCTTAACTAGACATATTTCTTTCTCCGTGTTCTGTCCATCCAAACATCACACTTCGGTTTCAGAGTAGAGAGTGCAAACGATGGACAACTGAGAGATTAAGCAGAGTGAAGAAGAATAAGATGCAACTGAAAATTCTGCTCTTCTTCTGTTACATTTTCTGTTTCTCTCACGGTCTTGCTTCTGTTTTGAATGATGAAGTTTCTGCTCTACTTTCTATAAAAGCAGGTCTGGTTGATCCGTTGAATAACCTGCAGAATTGGAAATTGCGGGACAAGGCACCAAGAAAAGATGCAACACATTGTAACTGGTTTGGTGTCTCGTGCAATGCTGCTGGAGCTGTTGAGAAGCTTGATCTATCCCACATGAATCTCAGTGGCAAAGTATCTGATGAGATACAAAAGCTACGAAGTCTCACTACTCTGAACTTGAGCTGCAATGCATTCTCCACCACACTGCCAAAATCTGTAGCCAACCTCACCACATTGAGAAGTCTTGATGTTAGCCAGAATTTCTTCGTTGGTGATTTTCCTTTAGGTCTTGGAAAGGCACCACGACTTGTGATTTTAAATGCATCCGGTAATGATTTCTCAGGTTTTATTCCTGAGGACCTTGGAAATGCTTCTTTCTTAGAGACGCTGGATCTCAGAGGCAGCTTCTCCCAGGGGTCTATTCCAAAATCGTTCAGTAGATTGCAGAAGTTGAGGTTCCTTGGTCTTTCTGGAAACAATCTCACTGGAGAAATTCCAGGAGATCTTGGACAGCTTTCCTCACTGGAGTATATGATTCTCGGGTACAATGCATTTAAGGGTGGGATTCCCAGAGAGTTTGGAAATCTCACCAATCTCAAGTATCTTGACATGGCAGAAGGCAATCTTGGAGGTGAAATTCCAGCTGAATTGGGAAACCTGAAATTACTGAACACAGTTTTCTTATACAGAAACAATTTTAAAGGCAGAATCCCTCCTTCTTTGGGCAATCTGACTTCATTGCTGTTGCTGGATGTCTCTGATAACATGCTATCAGGAAAAATTCCACCTGAAATTGGTCAACTGAAGACTTTAGAGCTCCTAAATTTCATGAGCAACCTTCTATCTGGTCCTGTGCCTTCTGAACTTGGGGATTTGCCTCAATTGAAGGTTCTTGAGCTATGGAACAATTCCTTGTCAGGAACATTGCCAAGTCGAATGGGCAAGAGTTCACCATTGCAGTGGCTTGATGTATCATCCAACTTTCTCTCTGGTGAGATTCCAGAAACACTTTGCAGCCAGGGCAATCTCACCAAGCTTATCCTTTTCAATAATGCCTTCACAGGTCCAATCCCAGTCAACCTATCATCGTGCCCTTCACTAGTTCGTGTTCGAATTCATAACAATTTACTTAATGGGACGATTCCAGTTGGTTTTGGGAAACTTGGGAATCTTGAAAGGTTAGAATTGGCTAACAACAGTCTCACCGGTGGAATTCCTAACGACATTGCTTCTTCCACATCTCTTTCTTTCATTGATTTCTCCAGAAACAACATCCATTCTTCTCTCCCTTCTACTATTCTTTCCACTGCGAATCTCCAATCATTCATGGTCTCGTACAACAATTTGGAAGGTGAAATCCCAGACCAATTTCAGGACTGTCCTTCACTCGGTGTTCTTGATCTCTCATCAAATCGTCTCTCTGGAAGCATTCCAGCTAGCATTGCATCTTGTCAGAAATTGGTAAACTTGAACCTAAAGAACAACCAATTGACTGGTGAAATCCCGAAGGCACTAGCCAGCATGCCTTCATTGGCCATTCTTGATTTTTCTAACAACTCTCTGACTGGCGAAATACCTGATAGCTTTGGTATTTCTCCTGCTCTGGAGGCTTTCAATTTCTCGTACAACAAGCTTGAGGGTCCTGTCCCGACAAATGGTATGCTGAGAACCATTAACCCAAGTGATCTTGTGGGTAATGCTGGCCTATGTGATGGCGTCCTTCCTCCATGTGGCCAAAACTCTGCATATGCATTGAAGCATGGGAGCTCACGAGCAAAACACATAATCACAGGATGGGTCATTGGAATATCATCAGTCTTTGCTATTGGGATTGCCATTTTTGTTGCTAGATATGTATACATAAGGTGGTACGCTAATGGCTTCTGCATCGGAGAAAAGATTTATAAGGGTGACAAAAGGTGGCCCTGGAGATTGATGGCATTTCAGAGGCTTAATTTTACAAGTACCGAAATTCTATCTTGCATCAAGGAAACAAATGTGATTGGAATGGGAGCAACTGGTGTTGTTTATAAGGCTGAAATATCACAGTCAAATACAGTTGTGGCAGTGAAAAAGTTGTGGAAATCAGGATCTAATACTGAAGTAGGAAGTAGTGATGACCTTGTTGGAGAGGTGAATCTCTTAGGTAGGCTAAGACATAGAAATATTGTTAGACTATTAGGATATCTTTATAATGACGTTGATGTTATGATAGTTTATGAATTTATGTCTAATGGCAACCTTGGAGATGCCTTGCATGGCAGACACGCTGGAAGGTTGCTTGTAGACTGGGCTTCCCGTTATAAGATAGCTCTAGGAGTTGCACAAGGGCTCGCTTATCTTCATCATGACTGTCACCCGCCGGTCATCCACCGAGACATCAAGTCAAATAACATACTGCTTGATGCAAATCTTGAGGCAAGGATAGCAGATTTTGGATTAGCCAGAATGATGATCAGGAAGAATGAAACAGTCTCCATGATTGCTGGGTCCTACGGCTACATTGCCCCGGGTGAGTTATTAGTTCATATGTCTTATTTTATCAGATTAATAGCAACTTCACTTTTAACATTACCTGAGAATATATATATAGGATAGTGAGATCTCAAAGAACATAACATGAAAGTTTCAATCTCATGTATCTGACATTTCTAATGCTTGTTTCTTTGGCAGAATATGGATATTCCTTGAAGGTGGATGAAAAGATTGACACTTACAGCTATGGAGTGGTTCTGTTGGAGCTTCTCACAGGGAAGAGGCCACTGGATTCTGATTTCGAAGAATCTGTGGACATTGTTGAGTGGATTAGGAGGAAGATTAGAGACAACAAGCCTCTAGAAGAAGCATTAGACCCAAGTGTAGGAAACTGCAGGCATGTTGTAGAGGAGATGCTTTTAGTTCTTAGAATAGCACTTCTTTGTACTGCCAAGCTACCCAAAGACAGACCCTCCATGACAGATGTGATAATGATGCTTGAAGAGGCAAAGCCTCGGAGTAAAGGCGACAGCAACAGTCAAAAACATGAAGCTAATAAGATGATGGCTGTTTTTAGCACATCATCACCAGTTAGTGGCCTCGTGTAGGAACCAAAAATAGGGTGTTTCCCAGGCCAGTAATCTGATTCTTCCATTGTATTTAGAGCTGTATTTTCTTTAGTCTCATGTAATTTTGTAACCAGCGGTTCATATTTTTTTTCTTAAAGAGGTTTTTGAGTATTATCAATATGGATTAATTTCCGCAAGAAAAAAGAAGCTAACATTGGAACTCTGCTTGATCCAAAATATAGGGCATTGTTTAGTATTTATAATTTATTAAGGAATATTAAAATTTTAAAAATAAAAAATTATTCAAGTTTAAGAAATATTTAAAACACAAACACAAAAAATGAAAGATTTTATAGAAGAAAGAAATTACAAGGGATAGACCTAATGTAACTGTTTATTACATTCAGTAAGTTTTTTTGCTTTCTTAATGTCATTTTCAGGGGATTATCCCATTGATGCCAATAACAGAGCTTTATAGCTCTTAGAGTAATGTTCCATTGTTCCATATTTCAGTACTCTTAAATTCAATATGGTGTTCCTTATTTTCAAGGTTAAAATAAAACAGTTATATATATTATTTTCAATAAATTGGAAAGTAATATATATCTGCACAAATACTACTTTGGCAAAACAGCATCCACCACCGTCATATCATTAAGAAACCAAGTAGACTTACATAACTATCTATGGTGCCTAAGCCCTCCAGCTGAATTTTATGGAGGCTCAAGTCACAAACAAACTACACAATCAAGCAAACAACAATTAACCCATAAACAAAGCAAAACAAAAGGTGGCATGATCATTTTAAATCTCAAAATCCTGTATTTCTTTTCTTATTATTCCTTTCCTTCTCTATCTATTGGAGCCACCCACAAGATCTATGCCTGCTGTTCTTTTCTTCACCCTTTGGTGCTGCACATTAGTAATCACATCACAGAATAACATCATAATACTGAAGAAACTACGAAAAATTTGGAAATTGGAATAAAAGCAAATATACGTATACATGCTTAGTGCTTACCCAGTCCAGTACCCTCAGATGTTCTCATGATTCTTAGCCTCCTCACAGAGCTTAGAAACATCCTGATTACAAATAGAAAGAAAAAGATACATATCAAACCAAGCAAAACATGTTATCCAGCTTCTTTGGCAGTACTTTATCATATAAAGAAAGCTCTCTAAAACAAGAATGACAATAATGACTATGAGACAAACACATACCCCCAAGGTACATCTCCAACAAGCATCCAGTCTCCATCCTTGTCTTCATAAGTAAGTACAAACTTGGAAGATCCATCCAGCAATTTTGACCGTCTTTCTGCTCCGACCATAACGCCGTGTTCTTCCCCATTTGATCCTACTGATAATGATGTATATATCATTAATAAACAGAAGAGAGTGCTGGGAATAAAAAAATTAAACCCCATCATACAACTTGTTGCTCAGAACCACATAATGTAAAGAAAACAGGAAAGGAATGAGATATAACAGAATGATATCATTGAAAATAACATCATGCAAGTAGAATTATAATGATGGCATCATTACAAGAGTTACAAAATCTGAGATAATCCAAAATCAAGGGTTGGGGGGGGGGGATGCTCACTTTTACTAGAAACAGCTGCAGCATGTTCATCGAACATCTCTTCCAAAGCAAGCGCTAAGCTCTCATAGGAATTATGAGAGCTCAAATCAACCTTCCTTCCAATCGGTAACCTATCCATATTTACCTTCACAAACCAGGAACTCTTCAGGTGCCCTTTACCTTTGGCACTAACATTGCTATTATCTATGCCGGAATCAGTACTCTTCCTTGCCTCTGTATTATTGCTCTTACTTTTCTCAGTCACTGAGTTGAACACATTAGTGGCAGGTGACTTTGCATGATTGTTAAAGCTGTTCATTCGATATGCTCCAATGGGAGGCCATCCTACGACCTGACTGTTTAACAAATTCCATTTTGCAACAGAATGAAGAGATCAAATCAATTATACAGCCAAATAATATGCGAACACACAAGCAAGCAAACAAATTATATTCATCATGGCTTTAAAAAGAGACGGAGACATGACTCAGTCAGATAGCCGTTAAAAAAAAAGAAATGGAGACAATAATAAATCCAACAAAGAAACAAAGTGATTTGCACGCAGCTAAGTTGTTGCTGAGTAACACAAAACCAACTTTTTTGGACTAACAGTGATAACTCCGGAATCCAGAAGGCCGAAAAAGATTATTTAAGTTGGTCTACTGATGCAAACAAACCACTAGGAAAAATTTATACTGCTCCAAGGTTGTGATACTGTTTCACTTTTGTCAAACAACCAATGTTCCAATAATTTTTTCACATGACCCACCAAGTTTTGATGTAGCCATAGAATTTTTACCATTTCTATATTTATCAGTTGTCTTGAGTCCTAAGGAAACTTAAGCATCCATTATATCAGAATTTTAGATGGCACAAATGTCATTAGATTCCACATTAACTATTACAGAATATTTTGGAATCCTATTCCACCTAACTTCGGTTATTCCTATGTTTGGCAAAAGGGACTTGGAAGGACTAGATCGGGCACATTCCAGACCTCGCAAACCAAACATAATATGTCCTCAATTTACTCTAAGAAAAATTAAGCCAATATTTCTTCTGAGAGTCAGAGAAGTGATTACGCTAACAATCTATGATATAAATTTCTCTCATCTGCATGAAACCAAAGGATACAAACCAACTGATGGAAATGGTAATCTCAAAACAAGTTCAAAATTAGTCCTATGACAAGTTTTCTACAGGAGCACATGATCCAATATCTATAAAACCATGTCTGATAATGATGCATAAAGATCCATTTAAGAAATTATAAAATCTAATGAACGAGTTACAAAGAAGAAGATAGAAATATTCGAAATAATATCAGTAGAAATCCAAATTAGATGCATGCACCAATCCTAATCATTGATCAATTAATTGAGATCACATAGAGATGGAAGGAAAAAATAAATTAGAAAGTGAGCCAAAAACTGAACAGAAGAACCAAGCCATTATAAGATTTTAACATCCCAATTAAAACGTTAACATAATTCACCTGGGCCCATTAGTAGCAACAACAGAATCGGCAGTTCTCTTGGTGCCAACAGTGGCGTTAGGCCTGGTGACAGAGGAAGGAGTGGAAGAGGAAGAAGAAGATGAGGAGGTTGATGAAGCTAATGAAGTTGCAGTATGAGAAGAAACCATAGAAGGAAAATCTTTAGCGGTTAATATTCTAGCATATTGATTCGTGGAAGGTGGTTGGGACTTGAGCCCAGGACGACGAGAAAGAATGCTTAAGCCCAGACCCAATTCAAGCTCAGACTCATCTGGGCATGAAGAATCCTCCGAAGACATGACCAAATTATCTTCCTTTGACACCGTTAACATCGACCCACCTGTAGAACCACCCTGCATCGCTCGCAATATGGTTCTTCCAAGTGCCAACACAAGGTAAAGAAGAGGCCGACTTATGCAAAGAAAAAGTTACAAAACAGTATGAAAATAATCAAGAGTGGATGAATTTGAAGGGAAGACTTGTGAGAAAAAGAAATCAAACGAAATATTATATGACAAAAGAATTGGAGAGCGGAGAAGTATGAGGCTATGTTTGGTGGATTATGGAAAAGGCGGCAAACAAAAATGGATAGAAATGGAAGAGATGATTAGGTGTGGATGTGGGGGTGAAAGGAGGGTGACAATTGTTGTGTGACCCACCTGTCGGGTTTGTCTGCCCTTTGGAAATTGGAATAGAGGGGAACACAGTGAAGAAATGATGCCAACACAATTTCATCTATCTAATTGTTTGTATTAAATAAAATACATACAAAGACCACGTTCTAATTTTGACATTCGTGTTAAAATAATCTTTTTTGCCCAACCTTATAAAATAAGTTAATTGAATTATGGCAAAAAAAAAAGTTACTTGAAGTTGGGTTGAAATTGAGTTTGAAGAGCATTTGCCGGCTTCTTCTAGTTTGTTTGCACTCAAGTTACTTAATGAACTTTTAATTAATTGACCAATGCTCCAATAGTAGTATTGCTGAAGCTTTACTTTTGTTTCTTTTTTAATGATTTGATAAATGGATCGGTTTTCGGCCGTACCCTCCAAAAAGTTGCCATGGCATGGTGGGGACCACTCACCCGCAAACATACGCTCCAAACGACAAGCCGAGAAAGGGTGGGACCAGACACCACCCGGCTCGCGAAAATAGACAGGGAAGTAATGAAACTCTTGGGCCCCGCTTGTCCCTCACAAAAACCTATAAATGACGTGGGCCCTACACCTGGCCTACAATTCAATGTTGACAGCTCACCGTGCCAGACTATGACTTCAGAACCATTCATGGGCGGCTTCGGCAGCCGCGATTCCCTTTCTGCCGGTGGCCGTCTCGCGTCCCGCCCTCCCCCCTTCGGGGCATGGTGTCCGGCTAAATTCGCTGGTCGATGGCTGGGGACAATCATTGATGCTGCGCCCTCGTGGGGCCCATATAATGAATACCGCCAAATAATCTGATACGCGGCCATTCTATTTATTTTCAAGCCTCATCCAATGATTCACTGACACATCGACAATTGACCTGACGACTCGTTTCTCTTTTTGCCCATCGCAATATTCACATTTTTAAGAAAAAATGTAGAGTATTCGAAATACTGGACTCCCACCGTTTATCAGTGGAGTATACTACCAATGATTCCTTCTTTTCTTTTTCAAAAATAATTTGCGGTTTTTTAATTAGTGTGCAGGTTTTTTTAGGGTACTAAATATGAGTTCAAATTTTAAATAAGGTATTTTTACTAAACCCAGCTCCAATGGAAGTGTATATACAAATGATTTACTTATACCATTGGAAAATGGAGTCTGAATTTAAGAAAGTTGTTCTGGAAACTGATGTTGAGAATTTGACTAACATGCTTATTATGGGTAATAGCAACAATAACAGTGGTAGCTTGATGTTCCTTCAGATAAGAGCATTTCAAGAATGAAGTTGTTGATGTTTTAGCTAAACACGGACTCACTCGCCCATCTATGTTGGGATATGTTTCCAACTTACCTTCAAACTTCGGGGGATCAAGATTGTATGGGACTTTGATTTTAAGACAGTTATTCTCAGAGTCTGATGCAAAGAACATTATCCACATGCTAAGAAGTGGAGTTAACACTAATGCTTGCACTCTTCTTCTTTTGGAGATCCAGAAATTTATGAAGAGTACTTGGCAACTTGAACTTCATGCCATTTCAAGAACACAAAACTAAGTTGCTGATGCCTTTGCTAAAGAAGGCATCTCTAGATCTTCGTTATTGGATGAACGCGTGCCCTTCCTATACGAGGGCTACTGTAAAAAACGAGTGTAAGAGAGTTTTTTTTAGTTGCCCACCCGATTAACCGGAGTTTTACCCTGACTATATCAGGATCTGATCCGCGTCACGCACATAGCTATAGTAGGTGAGTCTCCTAACAGAAATTTTCTGCATACGTCAAGGCTCAAACTCGTGATCTTACTTAAGCAATACCGAGCCGCTTATTACTCGGACCAACCCCCGTTAGTGAGTGTATGAGAGTCAATACCCTTTTGTTTTATTTCCTGTTAATATGGGCTCCAGCCATCCTTTGTATCCAAAAAAAGTTCCCCTTGTAATTAGTTTATTTATTTTTATCAACGGGTATTAGTTTGAGTGGTAAGTAGCTCTGTATCATTTAAGCGAGGTCTTAAGCTTGAGCCTTGACGTATGTAAAAAATCTCCGTTGGGACACTCACCTACCATAGCCAGGTGCGCGATGCGAGTCGAATCCGAATATAATTGGGGCAAAATTTCGGTGAACCAGGTAGATAACAAAAAAAAGTTTATTTAGTGCGTTTAGCCCTCTCATATACCAAAAAACATATAAAAAAAAAATCCAAAGCTTGAGTCAGTCTTCTGGATTTGAAATATTGGATCAGCCACAAGCTGAAGTGGGCTTACAGTTTCTTCTGACCTGAATGATTCCGGGCTTATGACTAGAATCGAGTTTGGGCTTTACATAATTACTTGTGCATTTTAGGCTTCAGCCCAATTCGTACCAATGATTGAGCTTATAATGATAAATAATGATTGGAAGGCAGGAAGAGAGGAGGGTTCACGTGTGCGGACCTAAAGGCAAAGAAGAAAAAGGTACCGATAAAAACGTGAGCTTTTTGAAGCCGTCCAAGGCATGAACATGTATATGTGGGTATGGGCTTAATACGCGGAAGCATGTGGCCTTCCTCTATTTTTCCCTTCTGCGGGTGTTTCATTGTGAGCCTATCAGCATCGTTTGGTGAATATGCCCTCCCGTGTCTGCCATTTGGTCCGTGACTGTGACTTTTCCAGCAACTTTCTGCTTTCTACGGCGAAATTAACACCAAGTGAACAACTTGATATTTTTCTCTCAGATTAGCCCCTGCTAATTGCTCTAATGCCTCTCCTCCACTCAAAGTTAACCCCCGTTTTGAATTATCTACTAAGAAATACGAAAATTTAGGTTCTTATTCGCTTTATGAATGTTCAACCTCTTCCCCCCTTGTATAAATAAGAGTCCCTGTTCTTGCCTTTTCGACCCACTTTCTGGATTTGTTCTGATTTTGAGGGTTTTCAAGGACCATCTGAAAAGGTATGCTTTCTTCTTCGTCTTCTTTTGCTTTTCCGATCCCAAATTTCTTATCAAGTTGAATGAATGAAGTCTGTTTTGCTTTTCATGCGCAAGCGAAAGCCTAATCGAGAGAGAAAAAGCTTCTTAATGTTTGACAAATCTAGCTTTTAGCATAATCCCCATATTCTACCCACATCTCGTGTCTTGGATCTAGTTGTTATGATTTGAACACAGTTCAAGTTCATGTCGAATTGTCAATCATTTCAGTTAATTCAATTGAAGTAACATAGTTAGTAATGTTGGCTCGAATGCTCTTTGTTTCGGGTCAATTCATCAGATTTCACGTATCTGTTCATTATTATAACTTATACTCTGTTCTTACAGTAGATCAGCGAGAAAGAAGAACAATGCTGCTAAGAAGCTCTTCAACGCCAGTTCTTGGGTCTCTCCTCTCATTCTTCCCAGAAAGTCCCTGTTGTTCCATGCACTTTGAAACCTCCCACGTGGCGAAGCATCTATCACCATTACCGCCAACCAGTGTTTATCACCATAACCACAAACTCTCTTTTCACCAAACTGGGTCGTCTCTCAATCTCTCCTCCTTCTCGTCCACTTCCTCTCCAATTTCACCCTCCATTGCTGACCTCGATCGCCACAGAGGCTTCAGAAGAGCCCAATCTGAAGGCAACTTGGAGGAACTCGCATATGCTTCTTCTTGCAACAAAAGTCTGTTTACATTGGACACAATTCCATCTTTTTCCTTCAGTAACTTCAAGGGCTTAAGAGAAGAAGACGAAGAAGAAAGTGAGTTTGAGGATGAGGAGGAAGAAGAAGAAGAATGGGAAGAAGAGAGAGAGATTTCAAGTACCATGGAAGATGTCAAGAGTAATTTGATTGTGACTGAGGAGGTTGTGAGAGTTGAGAATGGAACTTGCAGTGTGGGTTTTGAAAAGACGAGTGTGAAGGAAACGCTTCCTGCAGTATGGTTTGGAACTGAAGGTTGCGGGGACGGCATGGGTGGATGCAGAGGCGGCGGTGGAGGAGGCGGTGGAGATTATAACTCCATGGGCTCCGGCGGGTATGATGGAGAAAGCAGGCATGAGGTGGAAGAATATTACAAGAAAATGGTGGATGAAAATCCTGGAAACCCCTTGTTCCTGAGGAACTATGCTCAGTTCTTGTATCAGGTAAATAAGTTAAATTCCCACATCTTGTACTGTTACCCAATTGTTTGAAACTTGATTATGATGATTTTAATTCTGTGTTAATGGTGGAACAGTATAAGAGAGACCATGATGGAGCAGAGGAATATTACTCGCGAGCCATACTAGCAGACCCAAAAGATGGTGAAGTTCTTTCACAGTATGGAAAGTTAGTGTGGGAGCTACATCATGACCAAGACAGAGCCTCAACTTACTTTGAACGAGCAGTTCAAGCCTCTCCCCAAGACAGGTGTGTGTATGTGTGCGCGCGCGCGCGTCCTTAGTGCTTATGTTTGATGATGAACATTCTGGGATCCATCATTCTGACATTAGCTTATGTTTTTTGATGATGTTCTTGCAGTCATGTGCAAGCAGCGTATGCTAGTTTCCTATGGGACACTGAAGAGGATGACAATGGATGCTCAGCACCACCAAACTTCCATGAGGGATCCATGCTGGTTTCTGCTGGTGCTTGATTCATGGGAAAAACTCATACCCATGATACAGATCGATATGATGACTTAGATGTATTAGAATCTTTGTCTGAATTAATAAGCAGGCACATTCTATGAAGTGAAATTCCTGATTCTTGATCTGGTGAGGAAATTAAAAGGAGTTTTATATCTCTGTCACATACCGTGTACTGGAGAAGCAATGAAGAGACCAATATCATCTGCATGAAGAGGACTTGTTCAGGGGCATTTATATGTATCAGAGACATTTCAACAGGGGAGCTAAGAATAATGAAGTTTTTAAGGAAGATGTTGAGGAATGATTTGTAATCTTGACAGTGTCTGTGTCAAACACTGAAACACGTAATTGCGTGGCCTTCTTAATAGGTTTTAATTTAATGATCAAACGATCCCATCTGATTCCATTAGCCACTTACCCGTGGCACACCCAAATAAGATTGACCAAAAAACACAAATGCTTACTTAAGAGATTAATAACTTTTCTTGGGGGAAAAAGAGCTTGTAAACCGGATGATAGTTAAAGAAGGGATTTGAAAATAATAATAATTTGAGGAATATTTACAAATTAATCGAAATTTTAATGAATCAGTGCTTAAATTTTATCTTTAAAAAATTAGTATAATATTACAAATAAATCAATTATATAATTCTTACCGCAACTTACCGTCACAAGAAGTTGATAGTGGTCACGAGTAGTTAATAGTGGGACCAAAATCTTAATACCATTGAAATGCTTTTTTTATAACTAGAAATAATTTTATTTAAATAGATATTAAATACGATACATTTAAAAAAAACATTCAAATTGTCAATTAATATTGCACTTAAATCACCTCATGACTTAAGTAAACAACTGTTTCATTTATTAGGTAGCACAGTAATAAAAAAATTTATGTTACTAAAGGCAATGAGTTTTCATATTTAATTTTGTTATTAACATTGCTAACATACTTTTAAATTTAATTCCACTTCTTCTCATTTAATTTAACAAAAAATATTAAACAGATAAATTATTAATTATTAATTATAAAAATAAAAATAGTTAATTGCATTTTTTCTATATTTTGTTTGTTTAGTCATTATTAAAGTTAATTAGTAATAATTTTAATAAATTAAATTGATGCAACATCGATTTCAAATTGATTTTCAGCCACAAAAAATACCAATTGATGTGATATTAATAACTGATTGTATCATATATTATTACACTAATTAATATTATAAAATTTAATTAAAGAGTTGATATTAATCTGTTCTTATATTTATTATTATTTTTAAATTATTCCTATTAATATTTTCTTAATAAAAATTAAGTAAGAGAGTAAGAAAATAAATTAAAAAAATTATTATACTATTTTAAAAAAATATATTATATTAATTAATTTAATTAAATTTTTAAATTTAATTAAATAAATTTTATATTAAAAATTAACTTTTTATTTTAAACAAAAATTATTACAGCTAGACATCTATCTTAAAGATTATCTCCTTCCTTCTTTTTCACCATCCTCATCCTTTGTGGCTTCATCATAGTAGAAACATAATATCAACCAAGTCTCATCCATTAACAACTCGTTTTCTTGTTGCGGAGCATTCTGAAGCTGATTTTTGGGCCGTAACCATTCCCTGGGGTGTGTTAGTCATCCTTGATCTTCAGATTTGATCCCAATCTTGATCTTCAGATTTGATCCCAACCCTTTCCTTCGCGTTTCTCTGTCTGATTTCTCGGAGGTTTTGTTCAAAGCCAAACCATGGCGACCGCCTCAGGTTCTTAATTCAGGGTTTCTGAGCATTATTCAATTATTTAACTTTTTTTTGTTTTCTTTCCATGGCTAATTTTTTTTTCTTGAGATTGTTGTTGCTCAATTGTCTGCGTATAACATATATTCTGTTATTGCAGTTGCATTTAAATCCAGGGATGACCATCTTAAACAAATTGAACTTGAAGAAGCACGTAAGGCTGGGCTTGCACCTGCAGAGGTTAATGAAGATGGCAAAGAAATCAACCCTCACATTCCCCAATATATGTCTTCTGCACCTTGGTATCTTAATGCTGAAAGACCCGTAAGTCTCATTTTCATTTTTACCATGTGTGTCTATTATCTAAGGATATTTGACTTCTAAAACTCATTTCTTTTGGTTTTTGCAGAGTTTAAAACAACAAAGGAAGTGGAAATCAGATCCTAATTATACAAAATCATGGTATGATCGGGGTGCTAAAACTTTTCGGGCAGACAAATAGAGGAAGGGTGCATGTGAGAAGTAAGTGCCATAACTTCTCACGTTTGCGTGTGTTGTATGCTCAATTTGTTGAATGAGCTCTATTTTGAATTATTGGAAATCTAAAATATCCTTTGATGGGTAGGTTTGTATGAAATATTTTTTATCTTGGGAGATTATGAATGTTTGTGATAATGCTGGAGTGTTTATTTACTTTTCCTGACTATACAATATTTGCAATATTTTTTTCTTGGGAGATTATGGAATGTGCGTGACAATGCTATAGTATTTGTCTAGGTTTTCCCTGACTATATTTATATTTTCACTTTCTATTCAAAGCTTTAGCTAAGTTCATATTGTTTACTTGTTACAGCTGCGGAGCTATGACACATGATGTTAAATCATGTATGAAAAGACGACGGAAGGTTGGAGCAAAGTGGACAAACAAGCACATTGCTCCTGATGAGAAGATTGAAACTTTGAGCTTGACTATGGTGGCAAACGAGATAGATGGAATGGTTATGATTCATCAACATATGCGCTAGTGATTGAAAGGTATGAAGCTAGAGATGAAGCTCGAAAATAGTACTTAAAGGAGCAACAGTTGGAGAAAAGTGACCAAAATGGCGAGTGTGCAGTTAGTGATGAGGATGAAGAGGATGATGATCTAAAGGTCGATGAAGCTAAGGTTGATGAAAGCGAACAGATGGATTTTGCAAAGGTTGAGAAGCGTGTACGTACAACTGGTGGTGGAAGTACGGGAACTGAGGTATTTTTGCTTTTACAGTCCATTATATGATACCGGCGCCACTGAACCAGTCCTATATGTAAGATTATTTTCCCACTTTCATTGTGTCATACGTTAATTGCTGCTAAATACTTTTCCTTCAGGAACCTGCGAATTCGTGAGGATACTGCAAAATATCTTCTTAATCTCGATGTCAATTCTGCACACTATGATCCCAAAACACAGTCCATGCGTGGGGATCCTGTTCCAGATGCAGATCCGATTGAGAAGTTCTATGGGGTAAATTTTCATTGAGAATTCAAATTTATAGAAATTCTTCTATCATATCTATAATGCTATATATCTATTGAACTTGTATGTAAACTACATGTGCTGTCCTGTTGCAGGGTGATAACCAATATAGAAATAGTGGACAAGCTTTGGAATTCAAGGAATTGAACATCCATGCTTGGGAAGCATTTGATAAGGGGCAAGATGTTCACATGCAAGCAGTTCCATCCCAAGCTGAGTTACTTTATAAGAATTTTAAGGTAATGAAGGAGAAATTGAAGTCTCAAACAAGGGACACTATTTTGGAAAAGTATGGCAATGCATCTGATGAGAACAAACTTCCGAGAGAACTACTTTTGGGTCAAAGTCAGAGGCAAGTTGAGTATGACCGTGCTGGTAGAATTATAAAGGGACAGGTGAGATTTTCATTAAAGTTGTCACATTCTGGTTTCTAGTTATTATATTGCATTTCAACTTTTGTAATTTTAGTTGACATAATGCTTGTCGATGGTTTAAATTGACCATTGACCATTTACCTTAGTCTGTTAACAGCGCTCCTTGATTGTAGTATGAAATTGAGGGAGAACCTGGTTTGGTTTGTGCTTTATTGTTCTTGACTGTCCTTTATAAAATGATGGGTTTAGTTGTTTATCTGGTACTTCTAACAGGAGGCAGCACTTCCCAAGAGCAAGTATGAAGAAGATATTTACATTAACAACCACACTACTGTTTGGGGCTCTTGGTGGAAGGATCACCAATGGGGCTATAGGTGCTACAAACGGACAATAAGAAATAGCTATTGCACGGGAGCTGCTGGTATTGAGGTTGCCGAGGCTTCAAGTGATCTCATGAAAGCTAATATTGCTCGTAAAGAGGCTGCTGAAGGTACCTCTCCCCCCTTCCCACTTTCTTTCTTTGTTATTTTCCCCAATGTTTGATCATTCCGCTATATCATATGCGGCCTCCTCTTTGATAATTGAAATATTTTCTGTGAACCTTGAACCTTGAACCTTGCTCAGAGGATATTAAAACCTGCGGAGGGAAAAAAGCTTGCGACATGGGGAACTGATGTTCCAGAGGACCTGGTTCTGGATGAGAAATTGCTTGCTGAAGCACTCAAAAAGGTCAATAATCAGTTTAGTTGTCTCTTTTTTCTTCATTGATGCGTTCATGGCATTATTTGTATCTCTTGTTTTGCCTGCCTGAGGAATTACTTACAGGTTGAGACTAATTTTTGGGCTTAATTAGGAAAGGGGAAGAAGTCATGGCTTCAAAAGAAGCGAAGCATATAGTTTGAGAATAGACAACAGATATTGTGTTTGAGTATATAATATTAATGTGCTGATTGGGGAATTCCATTGGTATTACGCAGGAGGATGAGAGAAAGAGAGAAGAGAAAGATGAGAGGAAGCGTAAATATAATGTTAAATGGAATGATGCCCGCTTACTGAGAGTTTGAGTGTGCTGACCTCTGGTTCTGATTTTCTTAACCAACTATATATCTGCTGCAGGTCACTGCAGAAGATATGGAAGCATACAGGATGAAGAAAGTTCATCACGATGATCCCATGAAGAACTTTCTTCCCTGAACTTGAGAGGGCATAAAAATATGCCGCCTTTTTGTTGCAAGTTTTGGCGCTCTTGTTTTTTCTTGTTGCCACCTGCCTGCAGGATTTTTGTAGATTGGCTCAACCTCATCTAGCTATGTGAATACCAAGATGTAGTTTTTGGTTAATGTATCCGTTAACTGTATCATTTGTTGACTGATAATGAGCTATATCATCATCATCGTCTCTTCGTCTTGGTCTAAGATTCAGTTTAACTCTACTTTTTTCTTTAACTGTATTCAGTTTAGCTCTACCGATCCTCCGAAACAGTGGGATTTGCATCTCAAAATACAAATATTGTATAGCATTAAAATGAAGTATATATTCGTTTCAGTTGAATAGAAAGAACAATCTTCAGAAGAATTCTACTAGCAATAAATCCCAGTGACAGAACTAAAAGAAGCCGCAAATAGCAAGAACAAGACCCAAAGGCAAAGAGGGAGCAAACTAAAAAGCTTATAATAAGTCATGACTGTGACTAGTAGTACTGATGAGAACATTCTTAAGAATGTTTTATAGTAAAGAGGAGACATTCTTAAGCATGCATGGTCATGCCACCTTAGCTTATGTATGGAAACCTTAGATTATAGTTTCAGAAGTATTTTTACTCTAAATTTCTATTTAATGTTTACATAAAATCACTTTTAAAAAATTAATCTAAACACCCTCTTAATCACTTACACCTCATCAATTCGGCTTTCGATCTTTCTCATAAGAGTCATAATTCAACTATAGTTGGAAAACATGCCGTTGTCTCTGTCTGAAGCAGCTGACACCTCTGGCGACTTCCTGTTCACTTCGAAGTTTCATGTGGCTACTGGAACTTCAATGAAAATCTAGTTAAAAGATCACAACGAATTTCATGTTGAAGAGAGTTTTTATGAAATGTATGAAGTGGATCATATTAGAATCATTATGAGGAATGCTTAGCGTAGGTGCCGCTTATGCTTTCCTTTGTTTAGGAAAAGAATATGTCAGCTTTTTCCTTTGTGGTTTAAAAGCCGAATTTTTATTTCAACGTAAAAATACTCTATTTTCTAATATAAAATTTAATTAAAAACTTAATTTTTATTTTAAATATAAATATATTTTTTATATTCATCAATTTTTTAAATTACTCTTATTAATAATCTCTAAACAATAATAAAGTGAGATGAGAGAGTTAAAGAAAATAATTAGTATGTTTTAGAAAACTTGTGTAATATTAACCAAATTTCTTAATCTAATCAAATTAGTTAAATAGATCTTATATTAAGGACTGAATCAGCTCAAACTTAATTTTTGTAAAATGAGTAAGTTTTAAAAGCTTAAATTCACCCATCGTCCATGGGTTCAGTTGAGGAAAAGGTAAGACATACGACTATTTAAAGCGTGTTCGATCCCTGAGGAGTATCACTTTATTGTGGTTTTAGTCGTGGCGTTTGGGGAGGCATCTTAACTCCTGGTGCTTAGGTTTACGTATGAGGGTAATAGACGGTTCATCCTGCCTAACATTAGTATCGCCTAGAAAGAAGGGAGATTTTTTTCTACCTTTAAATCGTGGGTAAATTCAACTTTTTAAAAAAAAATTATGTAACAAAAAAAAGCCTAAATTTTAAAAAATTTATAAAGCGTTTAGGGTTTAGGGTAAATACAATTTAACCTGGGCCCCAGTAACAGCCCCACAAACCGACGTTTGTGCTCCCGAAAAAGGCTCCCATCTGCAAACAAAAGACCTCCCTCCCTTCAAATTTGGGTTATCCAATTGAATCCTCATAAGACGGTCTAGCACGAAAAATGGAAGCTGATTCTCCAACATTGTCCTGTCTCTCTGAATCGGATGTATCTACCAACGCATCGCGAAAATGGGATACCATTTCTGGAATATCCTAATGTCTTCAAAATTTAAAATCCTCAGTGGCTCCCCTGAACAACTCGAGCACGAAGCAACCATCAAGAACCAACATTTCCATGAACTCATGTTGTTTAAACTGATGGGTCATTCATGACAGGACCTTGCTCTTTCTTTAATCAATTTGTCAAAGTTACTCAGGTTTTTTAGCAGTAACAGAGCTATCCTTTGAGTTAGATTTATAGTTTCGAAGACTCGCAGGATAAGCTCCTTCTTTGCGTCCGAAACTGCTTGTGGGCTTCATGTAATTGGGCGACCCATCACTTTGTTCTGATCAAAGGTGTCTACTTTTGTGAGGAAAACGATGATACAGTACGATGAACTTGAAGAAAAGAAAGAGGCTTTCCTGGTTGGGAGCTCTTCTTTGAAGGTAATGATTTGGGAATCTCCATATTATAAAAGCTTAGACCGGCACTTCTTCATGTTGTTCTTCAAAATAAGCTTCGATTATGGCGACGTTTAAGGATCTGGTGACGGTGGCTACAGAACGAGGGGAGAGGGAGAGAAGGCTTTTCCAGGAGCACAAACGTCCGTTTGTGGAGCTGTTAGTGGAGGGCGAGATTGAACTTTACCCCAAAATATTTTTACCCTAAAATATTTTGAGATGCATACTAGTACTTTCTAAAATAACTTGTCAATCATTCTAAACAAGTTCATATTAGAACAAATTCTGTCCCATTCTTTTTTACAATACAGACGAATACGTATCCATAAATATGATACTTATTGATCCGTATTTTTCAAAAGCATCGATATATTATAGATAGGCCAAGCTGAGAGGAAAACAAAGGCGAAGCCTATCGTGGGAATAAATATTTGCATTAAAGCACAACTTAATGTCGGCTGAATGTTAAAAAGGAAAAGCTCTAAAAGAACAAGAAAATATCTTACACTACAGACGCTAGCTAATACACCTGCATCGGTTAGGCAACCATTTTCTACCTTGTACTATTTCTATGCCCAAATTGTCCTAAAGACCAAATTGTCTCCAATAAGAAGACCCGGGAGAGAAAATGCAGGAAGCAAAAATAGAAGGCCCTCCCTAATCTTGATCAGCTCAGTAGTAGCCACTCCCATAATACGTCTGAGGAGCCGCAGCAGCCGGTTGCAGCGCTGGAGCCGCAGCTGGTTGCACATAACTCGGTTGAGGAGCTGCAGCCTGAAATTCAGACAAAATATAACATTAACTTTGTTGTTGCAACATCAAACATATAAATAATGAATAATGCACACAGATTTTAACAATATCATCAAAGTAGCACCAAGGGTTGTTTCGGTACCTGTGCAGGATAAGCAGGAGGGTAGGCTGCGTATGCAGTACTTTGTGGAACTGAAGCAGGCACCTGTGAATTAGCATAAGTGGCCCCATATCCAGCGTAAGCCCCATATGCACCCTGCTTCAATTTGTACGTGTCATTTAAAGTAGAAGAAGTGTTTAAATCATGAAGCAACTCACAAGAATATTCCTGATGGTAATCAGACACTTCAGATACGCAACCAAAGAATTTTACACATCAGAGTGCACATAAGCGCCCAGGATGCATGATCATCAATATGTTAACATACTTCCTAAAGGCTAAAGCCATGGTTTACAGGATCTTTCTTTACAATATGCGCAAAAAAGTCCACTCATCACATCCACATAGAAGAACGAGACAAACCAATTCAACTAGCATAGTATCAAAAAGAAGAAATGATAACCAACCTGCTGGGTGTAACCCGCAGCCCATTGTTGTCCCTGTGATTGTGTGGCCGGTGGCCATGTTTGCGGTTGCACTCCATAAGCCCACTGGCTCTGTGAATTTGGATATGTGCCCATTGAAGATTGGGCAGGTGACGGTACAGAGTAAGATCTTGACATTTTTGCTTTATCTGAAGTGAGAAAATCCTCTGCATGACGCTTTCTCAACTCTGACATACTCCTATGAGGCAAGAAGAGTTTGGCATGCCGATCCTCAGCTCTTTTGATGGATTGAACATCTCCAAAAAGATTTAAGAACTGAAATTTTTTGGGGGAAAGGCACCAAAGGAGTTTGTGATTAAAATGTAATAGTAATAGAAACTAATGCACAGCACCCAGGCCTTTCAAAAACCAGAAACAAAACAATTTTAAAAATAAGAAAACCAACCAAATCATTAATACAGGACGGCCATAAATTAAAAAAAGTATCAAATTAGGCCATCAATAGGGAAGATGACATCATAAGAGCCCCATCTTGAATTTAGAGTAACATCAAATATAACAGAAGTTTGATGATCCAAATCCCATAAACTATGAAGCAAGTTTTGCTAAACAACTCTCAGTTACAAATCTGCATCAAAAGATAGTATCAGAGCTGGATCTCTCCAGCCCCTACAACATTTCCCACTATTCCACTTACAGAGGGAATATTTTCAGTCTCAGATCAGTGTTTCAACTCTGTTTTCCATATCCATGTATTTACCGATGTTCAATGTCCTATAGACCTCAGGGAATACTCAGAATCATGGTCATTACAACAACTTACCTCCAGAAAAATGCTAGAAAGTTCCTCCCTATCAGATGCACTTGCAGTATTTGGGTTCTCTGGGCTGGGAACAATGAATTTTGTAACCAATGAATCTAGAAAGTCAATGTCAACTTTCTTTGGTAGGGGTCGGATAGCCTCAAAATGTAACAAAGCCTGCATACACCAAGAAAAACAAGGTTAGAGTATCTATAACACTTCTGCATTATTAGTGATAAAGGGAGATAATAGCAATAGATAAGAGAACTTTTGCAATTTTGAGAGGAAAATCCCCAGCCTTCATCAACATAAAAGTGAAGGAGCAATTATGTGCAAAGTTAAAAGATGGAACATACTTCGAGTATTGGCCTTGATGACTGAACATGCTCAAGCCCCTCTACTAGAATCTCCCTAGCCTTTTCAGCATTCCCAGAAACCTACAGACCACGTAAGATGAAAACTTTAGGAACAAGACAGACCAAGTTCCCACATAATCAAGCTTTGCAGTAAAAGAATATGACAACAAACCATGAAGGGGCATAAAATCTGGTCTGCTAACTTGTAATAACCAGAACAAATATCTTAAAAAAACCTCACAAAGAAATTGGTCATTTGCATTTCAAGTCCTTATTTTTTTTTCATCAAAAAATCTCGACTCTAAGAATAAAAAATAATTTCCTCATATATAGCCTCTCAATGTGTTAAATCTTTATCTTGGAGTGAAGAGCGGGAATAAAAAAAAATAGGTAACCTTGATTACTAGAGTTGTCAGAAATGCAATTTTAAATAAAATGGGGAAAATTAAAATTTAATTGGCAAGAGGTCATAAAACGAGCAAGAAGTGAAATTAAATACCCAACCTAAGGGTAAGAGATGCTTCAAATCAAGAGAAGAAGAGTATCAGGGCTCTCACAAATGTTGCAGAACTTACCAGATATACAAACCGAGAATACTGAGCAAACAACATTGGTAATGTCTGTAAATGTTCTTTTCCTTTTTCAATGGCAATAGCCTGTTCATATAAAGAGTAGGCGTTGTCCAAGTTACCCTGGGAAATTCATGAGATGCAGATGACGTGAGCAATTTCCGTTTAGATTGCCTCCCAAGTCAAATCAACATAATTTCCATAAACCAGCATACCAGTCTATTTTCCATATTTGCATGCCTGATTATAGCTTCAAGAAGACCAGGAGAAATTTCGGTATGCACCAGTTGATAGGCGGCTCGGGCACCAGGTAAATCCCCATTCTGCTCCTTGAAACGTGCAGAAAAAAGATGTATCTCAGGTTGTCTCTGTATAGCAACAAAAGCACGATAATTAGATTAAAGTGAAAAAATTAAAGGATGATTCTCTCTGAACATGAATTATAATTGTAATCAGCATGACTATACAGCAGGCTGGTTTGATCAGTGTTATAAATCACCTTCACAAAGACCTGTGCTGCCCGAGCGAGTACATTATTTGCAAGATCCATGCTCCCACTGGCCTCCATACACAATACATACCGTATCCAGTACTCTGGATAATTGGCACATGCGATGACACATCTTTCATACAACTTTACAACCTGATTCGCACAGAACAAAGAAGAGAAGAATATTATGTAGATTGTTTCTACTCATATTTCATGTCCACATAAGCCAAAAGCATTATAACAAAGCACAAAAGGAAATACAAAGCATCAGAAATACTCCTTAGGGGAACAGAGAGGCCCCTCAAATATGAAAGGAGGGACCCTCCTTGCCTGAGACAGATGACTAGGAAGATTACAAGACACCTGCATGCATAACATTCGCACTTTAAAAAGAATAAACTTTTACAAACACATGACGAACCTAGAATGTCCACTGACAAATTAGAGTTCGAAGTACTTAGCCTCAAGTAACCAAATCGAAGGCCCATGCTTTAGTCTCAGTTCAATTTCCACATTAAAAAGTTGCTTCATCCAACGAATTAGCCAATAAAAGCATATGATACAGCAGATATTACTTACTGTAAGTCAATCTATAATAGGAAAAACTAAAAACAGAAAGCGCACCCATGGAAAAGCAGCTCAGTTACCTTGCTGAAGTCGCCTTCCCTTTCTATAAAATCCAGATAATTATGCCAATTCTCAAGCTCAGCAACATTGAGGGGCCGTACATGAAAGTAGGGCCTTCTAATAGCTGTTTCAAAACCAATGATCTTAGAATCGAACTCTTTAGCTTTCTTATATAACTCTTCTCTAATGGCGACATACTTCTCCAACTCTTCCGCTTCTGTTAAGCCCGCACTTATGGGTTTAGGAGGATTTTCCGCACCATCAGGACGAACCTCTCCCTCACTGGCTTGGCCACCGTCCTCTGAAACTGCGCCTCCTGCTGCTTCCCCAGCAGTAAGCAAATCTGATAAAGGCCGATTTACAGCTAACTCCTTAAAGCTGCAACAACATTTCCAAAAAGTAAAAAATATTTAGTAAAACATACTGACAAAAAACAAAGCCATGAAACATTTATCATGTATTTATTTGAAATTAAGCACTTATACAAGCGGATGGTGGGAAGAACACCAAAATCCAAACTACAATGATCCAATAAAACACAGAAAATACAATCACCTGCTAAAATACCGATCTAATTGTTGGTTTGGATTCTCTAATATTCTGGTGTAGATCATGGCAAGACGAGCCCAATCTTGCTGCATGTACTCATATTCGATGTATTTATCCCATAATGGAAAAGAAAGATAATCTGTTCCAACATAAGCTAATCCTCGTTCAAAAAGCCTGAAGTATAGAAACATTGGAATTCGGATTAATGTGCAATTCACAAGCATCAATTACTGATGCACATCTAGATGTGGGAGACAACAGCATGAATGTTCAGGGAGAACAAAAAAATCAGTCTTAACATCATATAGGACATCCAAACGCTGCATTTACCTTCCTGCATAATATCATAATATGTCTGAGACCAGGAGCAGCCATAGAGGCCATCTTAGCCATTAACCAGATCAGATCTTCCCAGCAGCAATTTGCATATTGATGCACCTCAGAGTGTCAAAGTTAAAGACAGCAACCATTCAAAGAAAACTAAATGTCTAGGGCCTTCACATCGTGGTAAAGTAGAATGTGGGTGAAAAGAAGTAGATTGCCCTAAAGTTAACACAGCTACCCCTCGTAGCCTCAAATCAAGGATTTAAAAAACAGAAATAAAATCAATTTTAATAGCATTCCCATCATAGCTTTTCTGCCAAAAAGGGGGAATCACTGTTGCAAAGTTCTGAAACCAGGTTAGAAAGTAGACTGAGAAACACTGGAGCCAGGCAAATAGGAAATCAAATTGAGCTCCCAACACAAAGGACAACAAAAAGTTAGGTAGCCATTACCTACGAACTGTATCTGGATCCCCATATGTGCTTATAGCAAATATGCAATAATGCAACCACATATCCACCGAATATGTAACTCCTTGAACAGCTCGCTCATAAACTTCAACTACTTTATCAATAGAGCCAAGACGAGCCTCGTGATCAGCATACTTCTTCCAATATCCATAGCACAAAGGAAATTCGGCTAGAAAACCATCATAAACTTTTCGGATCTTCAGAATGTTGTTCTGCAATGGCGGAAGGATCAATAAACGGATTTCACTATCACACAGGGACAACAATACAAAACACAACAATGACATCAAGTGTCAACATAAATTTAAATTACAAGAACAAACAACGGAGGAGAAAATAGGGAAAACAAAAGGCCATTTGGTCTCCGATCACTTTTATTCAAATCATATTTAATTGGGAATACCACCAAACAGCCAAAAAATGATCATTCTAAGCAGAAACAAAAAGAACTAATGAAGACTATGAATGTTGACGAAAATAGATGGCTTCATGCGCTGCAAACAAATTATGCCCAACCAAACGGTATAAAAAATCATAACAAACAAGCCACAAAGCATCAGAATAATGTTCTTTAATGAGTATTCCCTTCAAGATCTCTTCATCCTATATGGTTGGGTAAAAGGAGTACAAACAATAGAAATACAAGGAACTTCATTGAAATAGAAATACAAGGAACTTAATTGATCTCAAACGACACAACCCACGTGAAACTTTAAAAAAAAAACAATCCAACTTTAATCATAAAAAGTTTCAAATATGTCAATGGCTAGTTGCCCCAGTGGCACACTCGCCATACTTGGATAAGGTCCCGAGTTCAAACCTAGCGTTGACATGTTTGTGTGCATGTGGGTTTAAATTGTATTAAATTAAAAAAAAAAAGTTTCAAATACATCAATATGATAGTTTTAATATGCAGCTTCCAGTTACAAACCTATAGTTGTTAAGCCTAAGAATTATGAAGTAAAAAAATCTAATGCCCTGTTTGGTAGCATGGAAGAGATTTTATGGAATTGGAAGTGGAAATAGAAGTAGAAGTAGAACTAGAAGTGGAAGTAGGATATAATTTTTAATTAAAATATGTATTTATAATATGAAAATACTAAAATACCCTCCAACAAAAGAAAAATCTCCCCCTCTCCAGTCAGATCTAACTCCCAGCCACCACTTCATCAAACCACCACCAAACAAACCCATCGTCATTTGCAAATCGAAGGAACCATAGAAACCAGAAGCCAAATTGAAATTAAAGGAGAAAAATTCAAAGGAAGCTTAAATAATGGACAATCCCAAATCGACCAAGCTGCATCGCCACCAAAGATATTCTTACCATTTTAGCCCAGATCAAGAAGCAAAGAAGAAGAGGGAAGAGAAGGAGATGAAGCAACCCATTGGAACCCATACATAGCTGTCACAAATCTTAAGTTGGAAGGAGAAGAAGATAGGATAGGGTCACGCTCGCCGTTGGAGGGAGACGAGGACGCGTTGTGCTTGCTGTCAGAGGACCTGGAGATCACGCCAGAGAGAGGTTATTAGAGATGGTGACGAAGGGACGAGCCTCGACTTCCAAGTCGAGATTCTCAACTAGGCTGAAGTCGACGGTGGGCAAGGCTGACGGAGAGAGTCGTGGCAAGGCTGACTTCCAAGTCGATGTCATAGATTTGAGTATTCCTCTGTTGCCATCGTTGTTCCTCGCCTTCACTAGTTATGATCAAGAAGCTTGAAGTTTGAAAAAGGTTGTGGGTCTGGATGGATTGAGGGGAGATGACGAAAAGGTAAAGTTGCCAATTCATAAAACATATGAGGGTATAATTGGGACAAAGTCTCACTTCCAATGAATTGGAACTAGTTCCTTGGCGTACCCCATGGAACCCAAATCTATGATGGAATTGGAAGTGGAAGTGAAACCGAGTTCAATGCTACCAAACAAGCAAAAACCTTGGTTCTACTTCCACTTCTCAACCTCCAATTCCATTGTCCCAAATGGGGCATAAGCTTATTCGTGACCTAATGACTAAAAACACGAGAAAAATAAAATCAAAATATGGGAAGGAACACCTAACCTACAAGTGCCAAGAGGAAACGCACATCACCAATTCCTCCCCCAACCCCCACCCAAAAAAAACAGAGAGAAGATGATATGTAAAATATAAATAAGCAATTTAAATAATTTTATTATTTTATTAGAATTAGAATTAAATATTTTGCGATATTAGGATTAGATATCATAATATATATATTATGATATATTACGATTAGATATTATAATATATATCATGATTAGATATTATGATATATTAATATTAAATATTTAATTAGGATTAGGATTACCCATCACTTATAAATAAGGGTAATCATCATTCTTATTGGGATATGCCTTGATTATATTTTGAACTCTTGATTATTCAATATAATTTCACTTTCTCTTCTATTATCTTTCTATTCTTCTCTATTTCCCTTTTCTTTCTACAATTATATAACAGAAGACAGGTTATATGAAATACAATGACGTAAGTTACGCACAATATATACTTCAAAGTTCAGACAACCCATTGCATCATTAAAGGAAAAAGGCCGAAAATACTAATGAAACAGGCAGTTTCTGGAAACAATCAAGTGAGCAGATCTGGCAAAAATTATGTATTGAATTCATAAGTAAAAAAGGAGATCCTACATATAGTCGCTGGCTAAAAATTATATTTCAACGAACCTCTGCCACTTTCTCTGTTTCCTCGATCAGGGAAGTCCAAGCATTAAAGTCTAAAGAATTAGCTCTTACAATATTCCACAGCCTATCTTCCTCAGCAGACATTGCAGCTACCAATTGCAAAAATAAAGCAATTAAACAAGTGTATAAAATTTGTCAAATGCCATCATATCCTTATACATACGCACAAATGCATACAGAACAATCATTATGTAAATAAGACCCAACAATATAAACATAAGCTAACGGGACAAAATTACAACAAAATAATGAAAAGCGTCAAACTATTATTATAATAATTCAAAGCGTAAGGATGTTATTTGGATATTTTTTTTATCATATACCATAATGAATAAAGCAACGAATTATTTTTAACTAACTAGTTTTTTGTGAAACTTATAAACTGATGTGATCACGGAAATTCTTTTACATGTCAGCAATTATTTTTTTATTGAAATAAATCCTTGATTGATTGCATAAAAATTAAACATAAAAAAATATTATGTAAGAGCAATAAAAAAACAATACAACAACAACAACAACAACAAAGCCTTTTCCCATTAAATGGGGTCGGCTACATGGATCATACGACGCCATTGTGCTCTGTCAAAAACTAAATCCTTGGATAGGTTATTGACCAGTAGATCCCGCTCAATGACCTCGTTGAGCGTTCTCTTTGGCCTTCCTCTACTCCTTTTAACCGGACTCCATACTATTTGATCCACCCTCCTCACCGGCGCATCCCTTGGCCTTCTTTGTACGTGTCCAAACCACCTAAGACGGTTCTCCACTATTTTCTCCGCAATAGGTGCCACTCCAACTCTTCCCCGTATTTGTTCATTACGAATCTTATCTTTTCTTGTATGCCCACACATCCATCTCAACATCCCCATTTCGGCTACCCCAACTTTATGCTCTTGTTGTCCTTTTAAAGCCCAACATTCACTCCAACTCTTCCCCGAGTTGGGTAACGCTAGCTTATAACCCAAGTGGGGGTATTAAGGTGAGGGAACACAGCTTTGGCATCGCTTGGTTGGGTTAGAGGACGCAACTAAGCTAGCCTGCCACTTTCCAAGTGGGGAGTTGAGCCATGGTTCCTAAGTGAAGCAATAAAAAAACAATAATACCCCAAAAATTTGAATGGTGCAATCCTTTTACCAGGAAAAAATTGTGCCGAGCAAAAATAAATCAGGAAAATAGGAATACGAGCTACTGTGTACAGTAGGTTGAATAGATGTGAATAAAACTAGCAATTGGATCAAAGAAACGAACAATAAAGCCCATTCTAAAAAATATAACACTAAGTAAGAGCTTAACATACATCTCAAAGATGCACTAAACGAGGGTAAATACATTAAGAAAATGAAAGTAGTTAAATATTATGGGAACTGGGAAGCAAGAGTGTTGACATAAAAAATCTCTGACCACATATCAATTTTTGAGACAAAGTAAAATCATAAAGGGGGAAAATATGGATATGAGCCTAGTGTAGAATTTCAAAGATAACAGGAAAACACTATTGGTTAGTAAGAATTACCTGGAAATTGAAGTCAGTAAATTATGATTATTTAAAATATTTGATAGAAAAATAAGGATTTAATTATTGAACTGTTAATGGTTAAAATACTAAGGAGAAATCAAATTCTTGTTTTTACCATCTGCAAGCTGTTTCTCATCAGCTGCTGATCCATCAACATTCTCCAGCACGTTCCCATTCTCGAGTCCTGAGGCATTTGCCACTGCCCCATTTACAGATGAATTATAGTCAGGCACTTGATGATATTCCGTGGCTGCGTTCCCACTGGCAGTCTGATCAGCATCAGTTTGCATGGTTCCTCCATCCGTCGTGTTGAACTGGGCCTGTTGTAGAACAGAATTAGGATCCCCATTATAAGCATTCCCATCTCCAAAATTAGAACAATTCGATTCAATTGCTGCACTAGCCTGCTGAGCTCCTACACTAGACACAGCAACAGTAGAAACCGCCTCGGGAATAGGATCTGGTATGGCATCAACTTGGCCACTTGAAGTATAGCTCGCAGAATTGAAGCTTACAGCTGCAGATTTTTCAGTAACTGCTTCACTATCACCCATGTTCAGATAATTAGGATTTTACCTCCAAAAAGAATCTGCAAACACAACACAATCACAAACTTTCCTTATGATGAGTTCACGGTGGAAAACAATCTGTTTGCTTTTGGGCTACAGTAATATAGATCATTAAAGTGTGATAATCCTTGATACACAGTTATATCCACTTAAGCAGATGAAATACAGACTGGACGACTAGCGTAAGCGAAAAGCAGCCACCTGCAACATCAAACTAAATTAAATAGAGAATATATCGTTTTGGATACATGCTTGAACAGCTTCCAGCAGCGGAATTTAAGATTAAACTCGATAAAGATGCACGACAGTCATGGTTAAATGCTAATCAGAAACGCTTAGCTACTTCTGCGCGAACAAGAACCACCAACAAAATGCAACATGAACAGCACTCGGTGGCCTAATCTAGAATTGAAACAATAAGACACAACAACAGAAACAGCAAATTGAAAAGATGGACCAAACATTGCCCCTCTATCTAAACGGCAGTAATACCTAGGGTTTCAAACAGTAAACCCTAATTGAAACAACGAAGAGAATGCAGGAGCCATGTACATACCTGGAATGCGAGGCCTTGTATTTCCAGAGAGTTCTGCTATGGCGAAGATTAAACCCTGCTGGAAGAAAGTGATTTTGGTGTTCAATCGAAAAATAGAACTTGCGGACGAGGAGGTAGGGTCTGTTAACGTGGGACGCTCCCTTTATACCGTGAAACACTGGGTGCGGGCGGCCTGATTGTGCTTGTTGCTGCGGTTAGATCTGAACCGTATGTAGAAGAAACAAGATTGATCTGAACCGTTGGCTAGGGAGACCTTGGGGGAATGAAAAAGTCATGCGGGTGCACGGTTAAGAAAAGAGCATGGTCTTCGCTTATGGCCAAGGTTTTTAACAGAAGGCTTTTGTAAAAAAAAATTTAAAAAAAATTTATAAAAAAAATTATAAATAAATAAATGTTTGAATAGTTATTATTAAAAAAAAATTATGATTGATAAATTACTATAAATATATAAAATAAAAAATTATCAACTACTGTTTATCATCTCCTTAACTTTGAAGACCATAGCAAGCAAAGTCGACGAGCGACGATCAATGACAATGAGCAATTCTTCTCTGATGATGACTTCCTCTTCTTTTCCGATGATAAATTTCTCTCCACCTTTCCACAACCCACAACGGCCCTATACAAAGACTTAAGAAGATACAGTGATGAGGCCTAGACTCTGTGACAAGAAGAAAGAAAAGAGTTAAAAAATAAGAGATATGGTATGAGAAAAAATAAGGATAAAATAGTAATTAGATAATCCATATGCTCTTTTATTATTATAAAAATTATTTTTAATAATTTTTTCAAAATTATTATTTGATCTATAAATCTTTTTTGATAAATATAATTATTTATTTTAAAAAATATATAAATTTAAATTTGGATAAAAAAATCTTTTGAAACTTAGGTTTAAACTGAATCAAGCACTATGAGGGCGGCATGCGGCGCTCTTGTTCCAAGTTTCATGGCACAAGGCGAAAGGCCTGACAGCAACACTATACAGGATATGTTTGGTACATGTAGAATGGGAGAAATCAAAATAAAAATAAAATTTTATATTTTTTTATTTAATATGATAAAAGTCATTTCTATTCTTAATATTTTAAATTATTTTAATTATATTAAAAAAATTAAAAAATAAATTAATAAAAATAAAAGTAAAATATTTTAAACCATTATACCGTAAAGTATAAAATTATTGAACAACTTTAATATTTTATAAGTTATAAAAAATATATATATAAATTCTATACTCATTTATATCATATTAAATAAAATTTTAAATTATATTTTTAATCTAATTTTATTAAAAAAAACTCTTCAATACAATCAAATGTCCCATACGACGTCAGTTCGATATGTTAAAGGATTTCGGGAGATGACATAACCCATAACTTCGATAATTTAAAAATATATTATCTCTTAACATAATTTAATTTTTACGAAGTACTCAAGTATTATTATTGTGAAAACTGAAAAAAAAAAATCCCCTCGTTAAAAATATTTTCATAAGAAGGGCTTGAGCATCAGTAGTTTGTGTGTATATCAAAATTTATAAAATACTAATATTTGTCATATATAAATATTTATTAAATTATTATAATCAATAAAATTTATAATGAAGAATTTTTCTCTAATTTTTTTAAGATTATTTTATAACTAGAAAAAAGGCCTACCTCCACCATCCAAGTTCTCAAGGAATTTTGGGGCAATATGAGATTTATTCTCATTTTTAAAAAGTTATATGACAATTTGACTACTAATAATATAGTGTAAAGTATTAAATAATATAGGTACCAAATATATATATAATCATTAGTTCATCAAGAGATTATACTCAAGTTCAAAATAATTTAAAGATTAGATACTCTAAACTAATAAAGAAATATTATTTCATTTTAACAACTCACAACTTTACTTATAAGATAATAACAATTACATTGGACACAACTATTCTCTTAAAATTCAACTCATAGGTTATTAAATATTACAAGACAAATATCTGTTTCACTTTATCATAACAACCTTAATTTAATTATATAAAACCACAACATCAACTCCCCCAGTAACCATCACTCTAACATTGGAGTAATTGTGTGTTTGGGTGTGTGGTTTAAAAATATATTTTAGGTAAAATTTTAATTTAGGAAAATTTGTACTAAACAGCTATATTTGTCTATAAGTGATTTTAGGTAAAATTATAGTTTAAAATAATGGTTTTGAATAAGCTATTAAAAATAGCGTTTACAATAGTAAAACAGTTTATGGACTATTTAATTACTATCTTACATTTATTTTTTCTTACACCCTCCCATTCTCTTCTCTACCCTCTCTTCCCTCTCCTTTATCCGCTTTCTTCTTTACACTCTCATTTTATTCTCTACCATCTCTCCTCTCTCCTCTCTACCCTCTATCACCTCTCATATTTTTAATCAAATCATACCTTTTTTGGTAATTTACTAATATAAAAAAGTGATTATACTACTAATCATCTAAACATTTTCATTTTTAAAATTTATTTTTCCCAAAATATATTCTCCAAAAGTTAATCCAAACATAACTAAGTTTTAAAAGTTAAAAAATAATATTTTAAGAAAAAATAAATTATTTTTATAATGAGTTAATATCCATATTTTGAGAAGAAAGAGTTCATATTCATATAATGTAATTAAAAATTTTGTAATGTTGGCAAAAAAGAAGTAGGGCCTGTTTGGATAGGATTTTAAAAAAGTACTTATGAAAAAAAATGACTTATGGACAACTTATGGAAAAGGGCTTTTAGAGAAGAGTTTATGGAAAAAAATGGTTTTGAATAAATAGGTGTTTGGATAGTTATTTTTAGAATGACTTTTTATGGTAGTAAATTACCAAAAAGGGTATGATTTGATTTAAAGTAAGAGAGATGAGAGAGGTAGAGAGAAGATAAGAGAGAGGAGAGAGGGTGTAAGAAAAAGTAGAGATAAAAGAAGAGAGAGGAGAGAGGAGAGGGGTAGGGATGAGAGAGGAGAGAGGGTGTAAGAAAAAGTAAGGGTAATATAGTAATTGGATAGTCCATAAGCTCTTTTACTGTTGAAAAAATTATTTTAAATAGCTTATTCAAAATCATGGTTTTGCCCAAAAACACTTATGGACAAATAAGCCTGTTTGTTTTAAAATTTTTCCAAATTAAGATTTTGCCTAGAAGAACTTATAAAATTTTGGTTTGGGTGTGTTCCAAACACACCCGTACAATTATTGAAATCAAACAGAGAAGAGATTGGTGAATATCCCGATGCTTAACCCAACAAAATGGCTTGCTGCTGAGTTGGAAGCCACGTAAGCACAGTATTATCAATTTTTTGGCCACATAGATGACTCAATGCTGACTCATGAATCATGATGAGTTATAGAAGATTGGGACAATTATAAGTGATACAAAAAATTAAACACTGATTTTTATTAAAAATTAAGAGATCAAATTATATTGAATCATAATTAACTTAACAATTGAAAAATTAAAAGATTTATTTCCTCATTTTTTTATACGAAAGGCTTGATTATCAATAATTTATAAATATAAAATTTATAAAATATTAATTTTTTATGTATAAATATACTCTAAATTAAAAGAACACATTAGTTTATTTTAACCACCAGATCACACTAATATGATTAAAATATTAATTTATTTTAACAACTCGTAACTTTATTTATAAAATAAGGCTAAAATTAATAAAACTCTCACAAACTTTTAATCGGTTAGATATTAGTTTCTTAACTTTTAAAAATATAAATTAAATATCATAATATTTTATGGGTTGATTATCAACTTTATTATCATTAAAATATCATTAAATTTAACGATTTTTGACCAATTATATTTTATTATTTTTTATTTAAAAAATAATACTTTTTATTTGACATATAATTTTAAATATTTTATATATTTTTTTAAAAATATACAGTAAAATAAATATTTTAAATGTCCGTTTAAAATATTTTTTTTATTTTAAAAGGGTATAATCAAATAAATAATTTAAATATTCTTTAAAATATTTCATACTTTTTAAGTATTTTAAAATTATATGTTAAATATCAAATGATATTTTTTTAAATGATATGATATATAATAAATATATAAAAATTATAATGTGCCAAAAATTATTAATTTTAATAATAGAAAAATATATAAGCAACATATAAAATATTATAATTTTAATTTAATTTTTAAAAAAATTAAAGAAGTGATATACAACCCACCAAAAATTTATAAAAGTTTTATGAATTTAAACTATAAAATAGTAACAATTACATTAGGCACAACTATTCTCTCAAAATTTAACTTCTATGTTATTAAATATTAGAGAGACAAATATCTGTTTCACTTTATCATATTAATTATATAAAACCACAGCAACAACTCTGCCAGTAATCATCACTGTAACATTCCAATAAGTTTTAAATGTTAAAAATTAATATTTTAAAAAATAAATTATTTTAATAATGGCATAATATCCATATTTTGAGAAAAATGAGTTCATATTCATATAATAATGTAGTTAAAAAATTTCAATTTTTGCCAAAAAAATTACCATTCTTGAAATCACATCATTGTCGCTGTATATCTTTTCTTGTTCAACGTCACTATATATTTTCGTTGTTAGCTTGTTATTGGATTTCTTGATTAGAAAACCTAATCAAAATCAAAATGAATATAAACAGCTCCAGGAAATAGAACATTTGAGGCGCCCGTTCATAAACCTAACTAGCTGGGAGGAGTGCTTGTGTGATCTCTAGTTACGGCCGAAACCCTCTCTTCCCAGTGAATCCTCTTCTCAATTCTCATGTCGTCCCAGGGTCGTAGGGGTGGAGCCTCGCTCCCCGACAGGCCCTCTAAGAACCAATCCACCGGCATCATCGCCAAGTTTTCACAGTCCCCTCTTGTCTCCAAGGGCAAGGCGGTCGTGGGCGACGCCGCTTTCGTCTCCAAGAAGCTCCTCAAGAGCACCGGTAAGGCCGCTTGGATCGCTGGCACCACCTTCCTCATCCTCGTCGTCCCCTTGATTATCGAGATGGACCGCGAGCAGCAGTTGAACGAGCTCGAGCTCCAGCAGGCCAGCCTCCTCGGTACCCCTACCACCATTGGGGCACCGCCTCAGAAGTGAATGAACCGTTTAGGTTAGATAAATTTTTTGGTTCAGTTTTCACTGGGAATGTTTGAATCTGTGTCACTTAGGTCAGATCCATGTGGAAGCATTCGGAGAATGACTGTTGATTCTCTTCCTTATAACGGGATTGAAACAATACAATTCGATGGTTTCGGATTGCAATAACCTTACAATTGTAGCTTTATTGAGTATTCTAGTGCAAATCTTTATATCCCGATATTTTTGTGTATGTTACTGCGTAATATCTGTTATCAAGGCAACGTGGTATGTTGGATTTATCAGCTGCTTGTTCTCTGTTCATTTATGGATGCAATTCGAGGTTAGTAATCAGATAATTCTTTTTGAGCTTATTTTGATTTTGCAAGGAGAAATATTTCTTAAGCGAAGGAAAATTTCTGCATGTGATCCAATTATTCGATGCTGAGTGATTAATGAAAAATATCGCGTTGCTCCTTTTATGCAAAAAAAAAAAGAAAAAAGAAAAAAGAAAAAATTTTAGTGTACCTCTTCTCATGCAGAATGGGATTGGGACATGAGAAACGCCTTTTGGCACTGATTTTCTTGTAGGAAACTGAAACTGCATATTGATCTTAACATTGCTCAATCGAGACTATGTCTAGATGATAGAATGCTTAACTGAAACATTGCAGTTATAAGTTTCCTCCTCCCCACTTTTACTCCAAACATAGCTGGGGGGAGTTAAGAAGGAATGTTGCCTCTGTATTTATCTGATTTCCACTTGTCCAATCATCAGTTGTGTCAATTTACTATTGACATTGGTTTCATCTGGAAACTTTCAAGCTGATCTGCGATTGTTTTCTATTACATGATAAAGAGTTAAAAGACTACTTAGACAGTTAAGACCTAAGAATGTTCCCCTCTTGTAGATCTCATGTTATTTGTTTTAAATGCTCTTGAAGATTATAGATTTTTTTGGATAGGAGAACTTTCTCCCCCTATCTTCAAAGCAAGTAAGGTCATTCTTTGTAGTTTCTCATGTCCTGCTCATTAAATCATCCCAGGGATGATGGCACTTCTCCCCTTTCTCTTTGTTTTTCATGGGCATGATTTATGTTAGTTCTTTCCTCTATTTGAATACTCGGATGCTCTGAAACTCAATAGGTAATTAGGTATGTAGCTCTTCTAAAGCGTGAGTTCCACGCATATACTTGTGTTAAGTTTTTTCTTTGAATAATCTATTAAAGAAACCTCATTCCGTAACGATAACGAATTCCCCTATTGTATGGAGCAGCATTTAAGATCTCTGTAGATCATCAGGGCCTATGAAGGTGGTGTACCTGGATCCACGTACTTCATGTATTTCTGTTCAAAACATTTTTTATTGCGAATAATCGAATTGTTGTTGTTGTTTGATATAAGTAGCCGAATGGCATCGGCGAAATTTGAGTTACGGACACTTGTCCTGCTGATCCTAAAGCTGAAAACCGGTTATGAGAAAATTAAAAATGAAGTATATCATTCATAATTTGTGTATATTTTTTAAAATTTTCTATATCGACTTAAAATTTATGGTACAGCCTATATGGGAAGCTAACAAAGCAATGGGACGTGATATGAATAATATGGATAATATACTGACGGGATATTTTGCTATGAATAATATACTGAGATTGTAAATTTTTTGTACAATCTCAGAATATATTATTCAGCGTTAAAGATCTGTGGCTTGCTGGCTTGTGGGTTGCCCTAAACTGCAAACTGCAAGTCCAAATAGGCAGGAAGGATTGACCAAAATCTCTTAAAAAAATATATTATTCATGAAAATTCTACCCCAGGATAAAGGGTTAACTGTGGTGACAGGCGAGTGTAGACCAAATAATCACTTCTCTTGAACAAATTTTCTGGATATAAAATGAGGTGTTGATGATGATTTATAATTAAAAAAATGTTTTAATTTAAAGTAACAGTCAATGTTTATTTCCCTGAGAGTGGGATTTTTTTGTTTGGCTTGAGGCTTTAGAAAATCATGAGGTCCCACCTTATGCCCCATTTGGTACAATGGAATTGGATGCTTAGTATTGGAAGTGGAACTTCATGGATTTGCCGATTTGGGTTCCATGGTTCTTTGGAAGTGATATTTTGTTCCAATTATACCCTCATGTTTTATGAATTCGCAACTTTACCCTTTCGTCAACCCATCCAGACCCACGACCTCTTTCAAACTTCAAGCTTCTTGATCGGAACCGGTGAGGGCGAGGAACAACGACGGCAACGGAGGAGTGCTCAGATCTGCGACCTTGACTTGGAAGTCAGCCTTGCACGCCGTCGACTTCAGCCTAGTTGTTGCGAATCTCGACTTGGAAGTAAAGGCTCATCCCTCCGTCACCATCTCTGATGGCCTCTCTCCGGCGTGATCTCCAGGTCCTCCGACAGCAAGCACAACGCGTCCTCGTCTCCCTCCAATGGCGAGCACGACGTCGTCCTGTCTTCTTCTCCCTCCAACTTTAGATCTGCGACAGCTATCTATGGGTTCCAATGGGTTGCTTCATCTCCTTCTTCTTCTCTGCTTCTTGATCTGGTCTAAAAGTCAAGAATATCTTTGGTGGCGACGAAGCTTGGTAGATTTGGGATTGTCCATCATTTAAGCTTCCTTTGATTTCGATTTGGCTTCTGGTTTCTATGGTTCCTTCGATGTGCAAATGAAGGTGCGTTTGTTTGGTGGTGGTCTGATGAAGTGGTGGCCAACAGTAGTGATCTCTCTATTCCATTTCCACGTGCTTCCCATTTCTTCATGGCCAGGGAAAAAAACAATAGGCACACTTCTCATTTCTGACCAGGTGTGTCGTGACTTTTTTGGGGAGAAAAGAAGTTCACCGCGGATTTAAAATAATCTATGATTGTGTTTGAGGAAAAAAATTTAAAAAGTTTTTAGTCTAAAATTTAATTTAAAAAAATTAAAATAAATAGTCATATTTATTCAAAAAGATATTTTGATTAAATTATAGTTTAAAATTAAGATTTTAGATAAACTACTGAGACTAACTTTTAAAATAATAAAAAATTTATGATTACCTAATTATTATTTTACTCTTATTTTTTCTATCATTCTCTCTCTTCTAGTTCTTCTCAATGTCATCCTGTCTGTGCTACTTCTTCTCTCTGGAGCGAGGAGATGCCGATGATGAAAGAAGAAGAGTCGGACAAAAGAAGAGAGAAATAAGCGAAAAAGATAAACAGTATGAGTGAATAGTGCATATTTTTTTATCTCATATATTTTTTGATAATCTACCAATCATAAAAACTTTTTAATAATAACTATCCAAATATTTATTTATTGAGAACTATTTTTTTTATAAGCTATTTTTTAAAAACTGTTCAATTTTTTGTTTTTTACCTAAGTTATTTTCTAAAAATCTAGCTAAATATGCTCTGTTTCGCATTTTAACAGTATATATTGTATTATGGGAAAAATAATAGAAAAAGACACTGAAAAAATAATAAATATTAAAATAAAATATTAGGTTAGGAATATTTAATTTATAGTTAATAATATTTAAAATATTGTTAGTAACTGTCCTATTTTATTATTTATTATTTTAAAATAAAATCTATCATTTTCCTATATTATATCTCATAATTATTAATCATATTTTCATGAAGGGGTTATAACTGTTTACGCCGACAAAAGAAAACGGCCATTGGATTCCTAGTTAATTATTCTTCTCTCTAATAAACGTAAGAATTTTACTTGAAATGCACAGCTTACCCAAATACGTCTTCTGCATTATTTTGTTAAAAATGAATGCCACTATATTATTGCCAGTAACTTGGTTAAATAATTTAAATGCCCGCTATTCATGAAGTATAGTGCTGCTATGAAAATGCAAATGAAGTCCACTTGCAATTTGCAAACACGTTAGATGAGTCATTCAAACGAGAAATTATTATTTTTGAATTATAACATACAAAGAGTCAGGACGTGTGAACCATCTCTAGTAGTCATTATTAAAAAATATTGTGACAAAATTGACACATAAAAAACAAATCATGACCCTGGGAATTAAACTTCTTCAATGAGTTCAATCATGGGATAGCTGAATCCCCCTATTCATTTAAGTCACGATATAATTAAAAAAAAATGAAGAGTGAAATTTGACAACCTAATATATATACATACCAATTAAAAACTTATAATTTTCCCCCTTTCATCTCTCACGTTTTGAGTTTGACTCCAATCAAATAGGCAAAATGTAGTAGAAGAACACAATGTACAGTTTTTGAGAGGATAGGCATGCCAAGTAATGTAAAATTAGGACTTTAAGATTGCATTTGAGAATCTGAATGAATTTGAATGATCAAAAGTTAAGATTTATAGAATATTTTTTAAACAAGATAAGTAAAAGAAGACGATGACAAGATCTATGATATTACATGTCAAAAGTATTATCAGGCCCACTAATTGGGAGGATAGCTCTTTCAAAATACTTCTATTTTTATTCACAAGATTAAAAAACCAACCTTGCTTAAAAGGAATTAGAAGGATTTTGTTTTATGCCAATCATTCTCTCCCCTGAAAGAAATTCAACTTTAAAAATACATACCCAAATTTAAGACTACAAATCTAGAACAGTTTTAAATCAAATGTTTAACAGTTTATGAGAAAGAGCAGTTATGACTTTGTTTTTTTAGCCAGAAAAAAGAAGTCATTACTAAAAGCCATGTTTGTGCTAGTGGGGACACAGATCTATCTATCACACATCACTCAATGATCTTGTGTCCCAACAAAGCACTTCCTTCATAGATTCCACAAGTTGAAACCTAACCCAATTCAGAAGGAATTCATAAACCAATCATGAATAATAAGAAATTCCTTTTCATCCCCTTCAATCATATATAAACTATACAAAAGGGTCAATCGAGAGTATATTCTCCTAACATGTTAAAACTAAACATATGAACGAACCTCTGAGATACAATAATAGTATCAGTATCTACACAGACTCAAACCCAGTTTCAATTTCAATGCTTACCACCTCGTTTCTTGAATGCTGATTTGACAAATAACAAACAAGCGATCAAGAATCCCAGAGCTGCAACCCCTCCTACTGCAAGAGCCACTGTCTTCTGTGTATTGTGCGGCCCCGTTCCTGATGCCAAGCAAAGCAACCACAATAGAGAGAGGCATTAAAAATCTTGGCTTCAGATCTTCACACAGAAAAGATCAGATAACTACCACAAGTTTTCAAATAAAGTTTGGCCCAAATTTGAATCAATGAGACAAAAGAGCCACTATCTCATCATCATTTATCCAACTCATTGTCATATGTTGCTATGTTATTGGAAACTTTAAAGAAGACGATCACTTTAAGGATAGAAATAATACTTTAGAATTTTAGATCAAGGTGCGTGAGTTAACGAATTGTCCGCTAAATCCAAATAAAAGAGTATATTCTCTGTGATTTTGGCACTATCCTAACAAATATAATATTATGGTCACTTGTTTTTCCAGAAAACGGCCCTACTCCTGCGTTTCTGATCAGATAAGCACAAAGTAGGTGGAAAATGTAGCACTGAATAACAATTAAACATATATTATTATTGAATCATTATCAGATTGAGGGAAGAGAATATATCTCTCTATTTACAGCTTTACCTGAGGACGAAGATGGTGACTCGCCATTTCCAGGCACTCCATTAGGATAAAAGTTGTAGCTGATATAGCACTTTTGAAGATAAACTTTGGCAGAAATTGAGTAACCACACAGAGATTTAGCCTGGTCCTCAGCACTCTTCACACAATCGCCACAATCACCACTAGACAAATCGCCTTCGCACTGCCCCAACACATACAGAGACTGGTAGCTCCCAGTGTAAAACAAGCTTCCTCCACTTTTCACTCCATTTTCCACCATCCCAAACGCTGTCTCTCTTCTCTCTGTGAACCCACTTCCGCTCGCCTGAATCGACCCACAGACCTTGTACAGCAACTGAGTCCCAGAGACTTGCTTGAACCCGACGATCTCGTACCGCAAATAGCACCCATTGAGCTGGACACGCGCCGCCACAACCTGGCCACAAAGCTTGTCGAGCATATCGGGAATCTTGCTCACACATTTGTAGCAGTCGGAGTTTGAGAGGTCTCCTCTGCATTGGTACAGACCCATGATCGCATTCTGGCCGTCGCCGGAGGTTGTAGAGGCGAAAACCTTTTGTGCGGATTGTGCGACGAGAGTACCGAGTAAAGACCTGAGGTTCTGCGAGTAAATCCCAGATGGGTCTTGAAATTTCTGATCCGCACAGCCCTTGTAGACCAAGTCAGTGAAATCCGCAGCTGAAATACGACGAAGAAGGAGAGCGAAAACAGTTGAGAGAAACACAGAGCGGAGAGAGGAAGGTTTTCCGATCACACCCATTTTTGGGATTTCTGGGGAGAGCGAAAATTGCCTTAATGAAGAGGTTTTGGAGGGGGGTCATTTAGAGGACGGGAGGTTCTGGATAGAAGCATGAAAGGGGTTTTTGAATTGTGTGGTCTTTTGGACTTTATTTGGGGTTATTTGTACTACAGGACCAGTTTGTAAAATCAGAATTCATAGATGACTGCGATATCTGAATTCTGAAGAATGAACGAACGAATTTGTTGATTTCGGAATGATGAATGAAGGTAAAATGATTGATCATTCTGATTATAAAAAGTTGTATAATGTGTGTTTGATAAAATTTTAGAAAAAAACTTATAAAAGAGTAGAAAATAGCCAATAAAAAAAAAATAGTTTCAGATGAATATTTGTATAATTGTTATAAAAAGGATTTTATAATTAAAAAATTATTAAAAGGGTTGTGTATGAGAGATAAGATAAGAGAGAAGGTGAAAAAGATAGAAGAAATATGAGAGGGGTAGAGAAGATAGAAGAGAGAGGAGAGAAGGTAAAAAAATAAAAGAGAGAAGAGAGAGGGTATAAGAAAAAATAAAGATAAAATAGTAATTGAATAGTTGAGAAGGACTTTTATTATTTCAAAAGTTATTTTGACTAGTTTATCTAAAATCATAGTTTAGTCCAAAAATCCGTTTAAATAAATATAACTATTTATTTTAATTTTTTTTTAAATTTAAATTTAGGTTATAAATTTTTTTAAAATTATGATTCCCATCAGTAAAAGCGATTTAATCTGAGTGTGTGGCTATCTATTATATTTACGTTGTACACAGGTGTGTTTTGACCAGAACAGTAAACATTTAACTTCGTGAAAGCACGGAATAAATAATTAATTTGGTGTGTGTTTAGATTAATGGATTGAGAATTGATTTTCAATCCAAACCAGGTTTCCCTTCTTTTAACCAAACACTTATTTTTGATCCAAAATTAATTTTGGATCAAAATCATGGTTTTGAAAAATTTGCTCCCTAGGTACGTTTTTAAATTTTCCCAGATTTCTAAACACACACACAACTCCAGCGCCATTGTTCAATATTAAAAAAAAAATTCAATAAAAAAAAAGTTCCCCAGAATTTTTCTAAACACACACACAGCTACACCATTTTAAAAAAAAATTCAATAAAAAAAAAGTTTCACGACATTTTAATTTCAAATACAGTAAAAAAATAACTATTTTTAGTGGCAAAAAAAATTAAAGTGAATAGGGTCATTTTTTATTATACTCATATGTATATATATTATTTTTTAATCAATAACATATAAATTTATATTTTATATGTATATGTATTATTTTTTAATCAATAAAATATAAATTTATACTCCATATAATTATTATATTTGTTGATGTCTTTTTTAATAAAATTATCAATAGAAAAGTGATTCTGCTACTAATCATCTAAACACTTATTTTTTTAAAATTAATTTTTCCCCAAAATCTATTCTTTTAGAATCTATTCTTCCAGAATCTATTTTTTTTTAAATTTATTCTCCACAAGCGGAAACCGCCTTCCTCAGTGGCAGCAGCCATAGCTGTAAGCCTATATCAGAACTCGAGGGGCCATTGAAATTCACTAGCTTTGTCAGAGACAAAGATTTCAGATTTCAGAATATGGGAAAGAATCAAAGGAATATTTCATTTTTACACCGTGGAGTGTGGATAGTTCTTTATTACAGCTGAATAGTCAGCGTCAGTGTTTAATCTTTGTTTGGATTTACGACAGATAAACAAGCTCATGCAAATTGAATCAAAGATTTTGTGAACGGAAACAGTGGAATGGGTCGGGGCATGGAAATATGGAATATTTGAAATTGCCACTCAATTATGAATGCTTATGTTGATGTTTTTAAATGAGCTCTGACCACCTAGAAACCATGAGGATTACTTCCAATAGAAACAAGCGAGGGAGGAGGATGGTATGTTGCCAATAGAGATAAGACATCCAATTAATGAGTGGAAAGGATTTTAGAGGAAAAAATAAAATATACGCAGAGCATCCCGACCCTGTTTAGGGTTGAGACAGGACATGAAACAAAAACTCAGTCCTGTATCATTTAGTGGGATGAGAATATCCCAATACTATTCTATCATGAATACCCTTAGCCCACGTTTAGCCCACGTTTAATACGTAAAACTAAATTTTAATAGATTGAGATTAAGAATATGATTGTTATTGAGAATGATAATAGAAGTAAAAATATGCCTTTAAAATTATATTTAGTATACAATAATATTTAAAAAAAATAATTTCATTAATTTTATTTTATAATTAGCTATAAATTATAAAAAGATTATAATACCTCTTACTTAAACCTCCAAAATTTAGCCTAGAATTCACACTCCATCACCCCAGAATTATCTCCTCTATCGTTTAGCTCTGGCATCCCCATAGTCTAGCTCGTCGTCCTTCGCTTCCTCCTTGTTATCACTGGCATCTACCTCGAACCCCACTGGCATCTTCCTCCAGCTCGCCGTTCATCCCCAATTCTCGCTCTGTACGCTCAAACCACATGGCATCGTACACTCCACTTGGCGAGCTAGGATCATCGGCATCACCTTAGAATTATACTACACCAAGATTCCCAATATGCCCATCAAGGTTTGTGGTGGTCAAGATGGAGACATGTACAAGGGATTCGATTCAGAGCTCAAATATAAGCAGAATGACGAGGACCGGAATTGCGAGGGAGGATGGAGATAATGAAATAGCTATGGAAGATATAAATGATTGGGTAAGATGTAGCCGGAGAAAAAGGCCGATGGTTGTTGGACAAGATGGAGATGACAGGAGGAGTACGTCGCCGGATGGCAATGATTGCTGACAGAATGAAGGGCAGTGAGGAAGGTCATTGATGGAAATGAAGGGTGATGAAAAATGTCAATTGTGACATTAATCAAATCTTATGAAAGTATTTTAGTAAATAAATTTTTAATCATAGGATTAAAATCGCAATACTAAGAGGAGGTGGGATTGTTTAATCTCATTTACGTGATACTACTTAATCCTAATATTTACTCAATGTTACATACTAAACAGTTTAATTTAGTATATTTTTTGTTTCTGTATCAGTCTTAAGCTCTCAATATTACGTATCAAATGTGAACTTAAGCACTACCACTTATTGGCATAAGAGTGGTCCCTGCTCTTTTAGCTGGAAGGCCATCTGCCTTGATTGCCTTGTCAAACCGTTGTTCTTGTTCAGGTTCTTTAGAATCTTTTTTTTTTTAAATTTCTTCACCCGGTATCCTGGCCAACCCCCTCAGGGAATTACAAATCAAACTAATCCGGATCGAGACAATGACATGAACCATTAAGGTTGGCGTCCCTGGCCCCTAGGGTGCTGCATTCCTAAAGGATCGAACCCGTGACCTTTGGTTAAGTTATAACAACCCCAACCAGCTGATCTAATCCATCGGGGAGCTGGTTCTCGTTTGATGTTGGGTTTTAGTGGTTTGTATTAATAACTGCAATTTATGTGTCCTTTTAATGACATTGTTCATCCACAAAAAAAAAAAGGGAGGAATTGTCTCAAAACGGATCTTGTGTTTGAACTTTGCACCTCAAAATGATGCAATACGTGTTCAATTGACGATTGATCCCCGGGGAAACCAGAGTAGTGTTACCCTTTGATTAGAAGAATCTCTAAAAGCAGGGGATATTAATTTTAGCTTGGAACAAAAATATAAAAAAAAAGTCACAAAAAAGTCAAGCATTTTTGGTCATTTTTAAAAGATAATTTAATATTATGATTTTTTTACTCTTGTCTGTTACTATGAAAATGTAAGAATGAAAAAGGAAAGCAATAAAAAAATCGGTTTTCCAAGAAAGATTATTTTCTTTAAACCCTTCTCTTTTCCATCTATCAAAATACTTTTTCTCTACCAAACGCCGTAAAACTGTTAACGTCACGCTCACGCTCAAGCGATTCATTTCGGGGGTTCGGGCTTCTCCACACAGTACACAGCTCTCTCGTCTTTCTTCACCGTAAAAACGAGTGAAGACGCAAAAGGGCAAAGGCGAAAAATGGAAAGAGGGGCTAAACAGTGAGGCAAGGTGGAGGTAAAAACTTCATTTTCGTCTGCTCTATTTTCCCTCCCACTCTTCCCTCTGCGATCATTTTTGTTTTCTGAGGAAGAGAAACTTCTTGACTTCTACAATGCATGTAACCTTCTTGGGTTTCCGTATTTTGATCTTGGTGTCAATCTTTCTCCACCAGACCACCAGGAGTTTGCCTCGCTTATGGACAGAGTTGGCTTCTGAAGCGTCACTTGCTTAGCCCTGCAACATTCAAGGTTTCGTTCGATCATTCTTTCGCACATTTCCCCCATTTTACTTTCTCATTCTCCGAGCAACAAACAAGTTTTTGAAGGCTGAGTAATTTTAGTCTGTCGTTTTTGCCACCCCTTGTCATATTTCTCCAATAGATGAAAGGCATTGGTTTTCGAGATTCTTGGTTTTTACTCAGCTGAGTTAAAGCGCTTGTGGTTTTCAAAACTATTCTCTGATCTTTTTCCCTGTGGTTCTCGGTGGTGCATTCAATATTCATGTTCCGGCCGGTAAATTCAATGTCCCGATTCGTAAACACACGCATGTTCTCTACTCTGAGCTTTACTGGACGGTTGTGCTCGTTTGCTTCAAAGTATGGCTGTGTTCAGTTGTCCTTGCTGTTCGTAGCAAGCAAATGTTATACATAGCTTGCTGACTTGCAGTTGACATGTTTTCCTTATAAAGTTTCCAGACGTCTTGCAGTACATGTCTGCTATATATTAACTTCATTTTAAGTTTGACACAGCGATTTAAAAATCGAGCATCTGATTATTTTGTCTTTCCTGCATTCTGGTGTAAGTTTGACACTTATTACCAGAAAAATGTTCTTTGCGCTATCAAAATACCAAATAATCATTATTGATTTCCTGTTTCAGGAATCTGCGAATTATTTTTAGGGTTCACATTGTGAAACATTTTTCAAGCGAGAGCCTGTAGCAGATATAATTGCTCGGTGATAACAAATGGCACCCAATCCAAGGGTTGCTGCAGCCTATCGTGCAATGACTGTTCTTGGCATTAATGAAGCAAAAGTCAAACCAGTATTGAAGCAACTTCTTAAATTGTATGATAAGAACTGGGAACTTATTGAACAAGAGAACTATAGAGCTCTTGCCGATGCTATATTTGAGCAGGATGAAAAAGAGGTGAATATTCCACATTACCTGTTGAATGTTATGTTTTTTGTTTCTTTGTTCTCTTCTAATTCTCTAATATGCTGCTCGATATTGTTTAATAGTTGCAGGGAAAGAGGAAAACAAACCAGAACAATGATGTATGTAACATTCTCCATCTCTGGTTGGCATAGTTTATGCATCACTTTCTTGATCTAACATCTATAGCTGTTGAAATGTGTTATGGCTTGTCAATCAATCAGGAAGGACAAATGGAGGATGAAGAAGCTCAGATGCAGGATGAACCAGTGCGACCTTTGAAGAGGTTGCGTTTAAGGGGCCAAGAGAATCAGGCTTCACATACTCTGAGTATTTGTGGAACCAGCTCAGCTGCCTCCCCATCTAAAATGCCTAAAGCAGAAGGTGACGAATTGCCTGAAAGTTGTCCCAGCCAGCAGACTCAATACAATGCAATGTCGCCTCGGTCCAATAGAAATGCAGAGACTGAAGTTCGCCCTGTTCCAGTGCGAGATAGTTTTGTTGACAAGGGAAAGCAACCTTTATCACCTCAAGCTGCTCCTGGAGGAAGAAGACTTGGATCTGAAATAGCATCTCCATCAGTGCCATTTAAAGAACCTACAGCTGAACAGAGAATTGTGCCATTACAGAAAAACCTGTTGCCCTATACTCATGCGTTAATCAAGCCTAAAGATGAGCCTATTGATGAACTGGTAGATTATGTTGCTCCTATTGCAACAATTCATCCTGGTATTTTACGTATTTTTCCCTGATGTGAATTTTCTTGATTTCTGGAACCATTTGTTTATGATAGCATGGCTTCTCTAAGATAATTTTTACTTAATCTGGTGAATTTTGTCATATTTGGTGATGCATGCTGTACATTCATCGATGATGGCTTTTTAACAAGTTCGGTTTTGAATTTGTTCTCCTTCACAAGAACTGCCTAGTGGAAGAGACCCTCCAATGCAGCATGATGCAACTAGAAAACAAGACGGGAGTGGTCCTTTAATGTCCAAATGCAGAGACGAAGGTAGAGGGGAAGGTATTCGGGATTCGTCAGATGAAGCAACCCATGGGGTTGCAACAAACCAAGAATTTCCTACCATAGAGATAGCCTCCTCAACATCAGGAGAGGTAAAAATTACTATGAGCTGCAGTTCAGGTCTTGGGAGATCAGATTTTCGTTTGCCCAGTCAAGATCAACTTTTAAAAATGATGGAGGATAAATGTCTGCAATCATATAATATCACTGACCCAAATTTTTCTATCATGAAACTGTTGAGAGATATGTGTGACTGCGTGTTGGAATTCAGAACTGATTCAAATGATGGCTCACAGGAAGGATCTGAAATGATGAGATCGAGTCTAAATGTAGTGAAGGAATCTAGGGCATGTGATTCTCTGATTATCAGAGGCAATACAGAAGATTTAGGAGTGCATGCTGGCATGTCAAATGGATCAATCAACATTCAGTCCTCTTCTGCACTGGCTACTTCTCGCGTTTCCACTTCTCCCCAGCTTTTGAGTGGTATGAATGATGCTTTACTAGTCACCAATAGGGCCAGAAGTGATTTTCCATGTTGTGATGACGGAAAGGGGCTGAAGGATCCTATATCTCCACATTCAGGTAGTTTGGTTGTTGTTCAACAGCATCAGCTTACTCCCGATGATCTAAGGTCTATTCATGGTGCTGAAGACCTTTCAAAAGGAGAAGAAAATCTCAGAATTACATGGGTGAACGAAATAACGAATGATTTCCCTCCACCTTTTCACTATCTGCACCAAAGCATTGGTTTCAGAGATGCTTATGTTAACTGGTGTCTTTCAAACATCAAGTGTGAGGATTACTGTGCAACTTGTTTGGGCGATTGTCTTCTGTCCGGAACATCTTGTGTTTGTGCAAATAAAATTGAGGATGGATGTGCATACACATCCGAAGGGCTACTGAAGGAAAAGTTCTTGGAAGAGTGTATTACCATTACCCGCAATCCTCAACAACATCAGTTCTATTGTAAAATCTGCCCCCTTGAAAGAGCAAAGAACGATGATTCTTTAGAACCGTGTAAAGGACACTTAAAGAGAAAGTTTATCAAAGAATGTTGGGTAAAATGTGGCTGCGTGAAACAGTGTGGCAATAGGGTTGTCCAACGAGGAATCACATTGAAATTGCAGGTGGGGGCTTAAGTAATCTTACCCAAGTGCCGATTTAATTGTTGTTTTTTCTTTGCAAAATAGTGCTTCTAGTTATCACATGTATTTTCTTCTTCTTTGACACGACATTAATTGATCTGTTGTTTTTAAATGCATTTGAACTTATACATATTTTCTCTCAATCTTTTGCATTTTAGGTGTTTTTTACTTCAGAAGGAAAAGGATGGGGTCTTCGTACCTTGGAGGAGCTTCCAAAAGGTGCATTTGTGTGTGAGTTTGTGGGAGAAATATTAACCATCAAAGAGTTGCATGAGAGAAACATGCAATGTGCTCAAAATGGAACATGCACATACCCAGTTCTATTAGATGCAGATTGGGACTCTGGAGTTATAAATGATAAAGAAGCGCTCTGCTTGGATGCAGCATCTTACGGGAATATTGCTAGGTTTATAAACCACAGGTATTAAAATTCTAATTTTAATTGCTTGTAAGGATTCGTATATTTCCGTTCCTTTTGTGTGAGTTTGCTCCTAATGGTGTAACGTATGTGCTTTTAGCTTGCCTTTTCTCATAGTTTCATTCTTCTCTTTCATTAATTATTCTATATGCTGAATACGATGACTCAAAGATGTACTGTAATTTCCTTCTGGCTCATAAAATTTCATTAAAAGGATTACATTGTTTTAAACAAATAACACTAGGGGCTTGTAGTTATACTATTTATTTTTAGGAAAGGAGACTTCTCTTTTCATTATTGAAGATGAACAAAATTTTGGAAAGAAATGGTTTGGCTGAGTTATGAATGGATTAAAAGATTATTTACCTAAACAGCGTGAGAAGACTAAGGTTCTTTCTTTCTTTGTGCTCTAAGGTGATGATCAACTTGTGATAGAGTGATTCGATTAACTCTGGCCCATTGTTTTATTATATAATAAATTGATTTCATCTATCTAGATGTTTGGATGCAAACTTGATTGAGATCCCAGTTGAAGTTGAAACCTCGGATCATCGCTACTTTCATGTAAGAAATTAAAACCTAGATCCTTCACTTGTGTCAACTCTGTTGGAATGACATTCTAAGATCATTTTGCTGGTGATGCTTTTATTTTTGTCAATTGTACAGCTTGCTTTCTTTACATCCAGAAAAGTAGCTGCACTGGAAGAGCTAACTTGGGTAAGTCGTTTGGTTTTATAATATCGTGTTTGGCTAGTTTTCCTTATGTTGATTGCTTCAGCTTTATTTTGTTTTGCTACATCTCTTCCCCTCTCAATTGTCAAGTTGAGGGTGAATGGCAACAGGTGACAGGGTTGAGATATATTGAATAAATCATAATTGAAATAAAGTTTTAGGCTTAAATACACGTTTGGTTACTTTTCATGGGAAGTTCCATTTGGTTCCTCAAGTTCATTTGCAGGCAATTTTGCTATTTAGCAGTTTTCCCGTTGATCTATTTGTGCTACTCCCTATTTTCTGATTAATCCTGGTAATAACTCGTTCCTTAATAATAACTTGGGCTTGGTGTGGCTGCAGGATTATGGTATTGACTTTGATGACAATGAGGGTCCTGTTAAGCCATTCTCTTGCAGATGTGGCAGCAAGTTCTGCAGGAAGATGAAGCGATTAAGTAGCAAGTAATCCTCTCCACACACACAACAACCCCTCCCCCTCTTTAAACGCAACGTTACTGGCCCCTTTTAAGGAAATCGTCAATTGACCAGGCTAAGCTACATTTCAGGATTCAGAAGATGGTCTTGACCTATGGATTGAATGGGTTTAGTTGCAATCCTAAGTTAAAAGATGGTCTTTGATCTATGGATTGAAAGGGTTTAGTTGGAATCCTAAGTTAAAAACTTACCAACCTATACAGGACTACGTGTGTTGCTACTCTGTCTTGATCTATGGATGCATAGCCTTATCTTAGTAACACTATGAATGTGGATGGTAGAATTAAATAGGCTTTTCTACCGGGAATATGTTTGCCTCATTAATTGGTCCCAATGGTTATGGTACTCGCAAGTAACAAATAATAGATGGGCCCGTGGATGCTTCTAATAATTTTGATGTTCCCCTTCATGACTTTATGCACGTATGATGCTACTAATTCATTTGTACTCTTTTCATATTGCAGGATCCAGTAGATCTGCGCCTATTGCATGATGAAAGAAAGCTGTGCCCCTAAACTAATATTGACGGCACACTCTTGCCCACCGCGAATAGGAACGAGACCCAATCTAATGAATTGGGTTTGCTTCTCTTTTGATGTTGGACGTTGGGAAACAGTTGCAGTGTACAGTGCTATTTTAAGAATCTAGTAGGCAGAGTAGTATGTCGTCGTTTTGTCACCGCACCATCGAGTAGGGGGCTGGTTTCTCAGTGTAGGATTGTTTCTGTTATTCCATGCTGTGCCTAATACGTGGTAGACCTTAGAAAACCCTTTTGGCAATTTCTGTAGTTAAGTTGAAAAGAAATGATCATGCCCATATTTCCAAGGGGCGTGAAACAGTTGAGGAACACTGCCTCTATCAATGCAATTCTAAGTACTCAAAATGTTTTGTTGTTTAGATAAAAGCATGTTATACATTTACAAACTATAAGCCGTAGATTACGCTAATGTTTGTGTGGTTCCTATGTCAAGGCATGCTTTTTATTTGACAAATGCCGGCGTAGACGATGACATTGAATCTCTGCCATGAGGTCTGCAAAGGACTTCTGGATAATAAGCCGAAGGCATAATTGGTCTAATGCTCCCTGGATTGAGTGGGAAAAGGATCGTGTAATAACCATCCATTATTTCAGTAAAATTGCAGGTTTCTGCCACCTTCGGAATCTGCGGGTGTGCGTGTGAGGAAATAAGATATGTTCTTGAATAGTTAGAATCTGACTAGATTAACGGAGAAACAGGGTGTTTAATTATGTACCTGATAAATGTCACGCATATAGGCGTGGAGGTTGGGATACTCGAGGAGCTTCATTTTGGTGCATTTGAAAATTCCGTTATACACAAGATCAAACCGAATTAGAGTCGTAAAGAGGCATACATCCACAAGGGTGAGTGCATCTCCACACAAGTATCGCGAGCCACCTAAGTGCTCTTCTAACTTGTCCAGCGTATTAAACAGTTCATTCACCGCCCTATCATAAGCTTCCTGGCTCTGCGCAAACCCACACCTGCAGATGCAATCACCATCATCATCATTTTAGTCAACCAAGCTAAAAGACTTTTTCACGCTGATTGCTCTCTCAGTATTACCTATATACCCCATTATTCACGTTTGGATAAATTATCTGATACCATTCCTGAATCTTTCCCTTCAATTCAGGCGGCGAAAGATCCAAATTTGGATTGCTAGCCAACCCGTTCAACTCTGAATTGAATAGTTCAATAATATCATAGCTCTCATTGCATAAAACGTCCATTTTATCACCATCCCATAACAGTGGCACGGTGGATCTTCCATCATAGCCACCGCTTCTCAGCCTATAAACTTCCTTCAACGTCTTGCACCCATTCGCCTTATCCAAAGTGGGATTAAGCTTATCCTTTTCCCTACCACGGATATATTTGAATTCCCATGATCCGTCCAGCCCTGGAGAAGCAACAGAAACTGGCACCGCCTCCTCCAAGCCCTTCAAGGCTCGCACTATGAGGGTTCGGTGGGCCCAAGGGCAGGGCAGGGCCACGTAGAGGTGGAGCCGGGTTGTGCTTAAGACCGTGAAACGGGAGGCTCGGAACTTGGAAGCGGGTCTTGAATACCCACCGGAGGGATCAGAAGGAGCGAGCTGGGACATCATGAGCCGCCACGTGGAGTTCCATGCCGTACGGACGGTGGAGATGAGGAGACCTGGCGGGAGAGATTGGCCCCACAGGAGCTTCGTGACTGAATTGATAATGGACGAACTTGAATTTGAAGGCTGAGGGGTTTTGTTGAGCGACAACACGGGCTGGAGCCTGTTAGAGTGGAATCGGGTGGGTTTTCGTTTGGAAGTATGGTAGCGACCGCCATGCACGGTGGTCGCCGGAGGGATGAACCGGTGATGAGGGAGAAGGGAACTGCCGGTCAGCATTCTTTGAGCAACTTACCCAAGGACAGTATTTTTTTTGGCTGACTGGGCATCACTGAGAAAAAATAAAGGGTATTTTTTTTGAGACAAAATAAAGGATATTTTGTCAATTTGTTAAAAACCGACCCGAATCATTCCTGCTGAACTGGGCTTGATTTAGAAAAATTTGGGCCCATTGTCATTGATTTCCTGAGCCCAGATCCATTTTAACCCCTAAACCCTAGCTATCGAAGCGAAGTAAGAGCCGTCAGATTGTTCGTTTAAATTCCTTTTCTATGGCTCGATTGGGGTTGTGGGGTGAGAGCTCCAGCGAAGAACAATGTCGAAGAGAGGTATTGCTGTTTGTGCTGTTTAGGCCAGATTCTGAGACTGGTGATTTCTTTATTCTGATGTTTCGAATTATTTGATCAGGTCGCGGTGGATCGGCCGGGAACAAGTTCCGGATGTCACTGGGTCTGCCGGTGGCGGCGACAGTGAACTGCGCCGACAATACCGGAGCTAAGAACCTGTACATCATTTCAGTGAAGGGGATCAAAGGTCGCCTCAACCGTTTGCCTTCTGCTTGCGTGGGCGACATGGTCATGGCCACCGTGAAGAAAGGAAAGCCTGATCTGAGGAAGAAGGTCTTGCCTGCTGTCATCGTTCGCCAGCGCAAGCCATGTCGCCGAAAGGATGGCGTCTATATGTACTTCGAAGGTCATTCTTTTCCCTAACTACTTGGAAATTCATCTTCCATCCAATCCCTGTTTCCATATTTTTCATTTCATATACGATGTTCCTTTGTGCTTTATTGTCTGACCTTTTGGCTATGTTTAGTAAGCGACACTAGATTTGGATAGATTTAGATTGAGATTGGGATTAATAATAAGCCTTTTAAATTATTATGTTTAGTATGAAGTAATATTTGAAAGGAATGATTTTATTAAATTTATTTTATAATTAGTCATAAATTATGAAAAAAAATATATTACTCTTTGCTCTAAGTCCTAACTAGTGAAGCTGTCGTCGTCTTCTTTCTCCCTCCAGTTTTCTTTTTCTCCTGTGGAAAAAATTTGCAATATAAGCACCTTTCGATTTTGCATTCTCCGCAAGTCTCGATGTTCATGGCCAGAGTAATGCCGATTGAAGGCGAGGTGATGGCAGATACTGAATCGGAGTACTTAACGGTAGGGGAGGAAATTGAATTTATTGGATGAGATTCCTGGAGGTGGTGGCCGCGATAGTGCTGCATGTAGAACCAACGACGACATTGGTGAGTGCCTCAACGATGACGGAAGATGTAGATCATCAGAGTTGTAGATGACGGAAGATGGAGGCCGCGATAGTGTTGTTGTAGAAGTTAGGCAGTGGCTGAGTGGAGATAGAGGTCATTGGAGTTCCGGTGAGCTTCGATCTTAATGCCAGAAGACATGCTCCGGTGAGTGGAGAAGGAAAGATAAATCTAAGGCAAGCATAACTTTATCCAAAAATTGTATCTATAGGGATATTTTTGTCATAACAAACTTCAATTCCAAGATTGAGATTGTCATACCATGGGGGGAGGTGGGATTGCCCAATCCCACCTATGAGGTATTGCCTAATCCTAAGATTTTCTTAATGCTACATGCCAAACAGCCTAATTTAGCTCATTCTCTGTCTCTATATTAGTCCCAAGCCCTCAATACTGCATACCAAACTTGGCATTTGTTTGTGAAATGTAGCGATTCCCTGGAATTCCATAGGCATATTTATGTAGAATGATGTATTAATTCTGTCGTGATTTTCATTTCCTTATATTTAATTTAATTAGCAAATTGTTATCTTTAATTAGCTTGTGAATACATACTGCATCTTGCTTTCCTATCACACTGGTGGAATGGAATTGGGCAAGTGTTCCTAGGATTTAAGTGGTGATATCAATGAGACAATAACGAACTGACGAAGTGACAACCGTCGCTGTATAAATAAAGAAGAAAAATGCTGCCTGTTTAAGATATCTTTTGTTTGTCTGTATAAATGTTGATTCCCCGAACATCGATCTCGGTTTTCTGTCATATACATTGCCGTTTGTATGTTGTGGTTTAGAGATTTCTGTGCAAGTTGTTTTTGCCATACGATGATCAGGTCTGATGTAATTTGTCTTGCAAGTACTGGACCTGGCATGCTTTTTTGAATAATTTCTTTACTTTTTTTTATGTTGCTTCTAGTAAATATTGAGTGGCCGCTCCACTAGTCGGTCATCCACAATTAGAAGCGTATATAGCAAAGAAAATGCCAGTTTTAAACAGCGTGATGTTTATTTCTTGCATTGTGTTACCTGTCTGCTGGTACATGTCATTTTACTCCTCCCTTGATCTCGTGCTATGTCTGATATTATGCTGAAACGGGACACGGTAGTTAGATTTTTCAATCTGAAAGTTAGAAAATGGAAAAGCATTTGTCCAGTCGATTGTTCAGGCTCTTTTGTATATATTTGGTAGGGAAGTAGGAATTGAAGTGAACCATGGATGTGTATGGGAAGTCTTAGATGATTGTCATATATATATCGATTATGTTTGACATTGAATATAGTTTTTGTTCTGATCTTCTTAATTATCTTTTGATCATATTAGTGAACAACTTGTGACTTTTAGTTTTTACTCTTACGCAGATAATGCCGGTGTCATTGTTAATCCCAAGGGGGAAATTAAAGGTAATTTCCCGTTACAGTTAAATTCTCATTATTATGATCAAACGTGGCTTTTCTTTCTTATATATATGACAACTCCATCAGGAGAGATATTTTAGTGGTGCCATATGATGTCAATGGCTCGTATCTTTTGTTTGTTGCTCTTGTTGAGTTTCACTCTACTCCAATTGTTAATGTAGGTTCCGCTATTACCGGTCCGATTGGCAAGGAGTGTGCTGATCTCTGGCCGAGGATTGCAAGTGCTGCTAATGCGATTGTTTGAGTTATGGAATGGAAGTTATATGACAGCATGTATTTTCTCGTAGGATTTTGAAGTCGTTTGCGAGGTTTTGTTTAGTTTTAAAATTCTACCTAAAGTAATTTAGTTGGTTTTGTTCCGTTACGTTTTCAAATATCAATCGTTCGTTCGAAATTAATTGGCAGGTGAGTTGTTTCAGTTCTTGAGTTATTGTCGCCTTTCCACCATTTTAACATCTTGGACGAGTTTGAGATTTATTTGATTGATTTGGTGCATGTCGGTCGTGGCTGATTGGCCGTTTTACGTAGGCTGCGGCTACCATTTATTTATTTATTTGATATGGCGCGAATAATTTCTTTGTATTAGGTAATTCGCATATAATTTGGAAGCTAAGGCATCTGAGCTTATGGTTGGTGTTCAACCGGCGTATATCGGTCATACGAACCTATGATTTTGTCTAACGAGATTTATGGATTTTTGAATTATGTATTTTTGTGGAATTATGAATTATAAAAAATCTCAAATTATATATATAAATTTAAATAAATATTAATATAATATTAATTAATTATAATATATAAATATATATTAATAAATAAGTAATTATTTTTATTAGTATCCAATAATAGGGTATTGAAAGTAATGTTTTTATAAACTAAATAATAATATTTAAAAAAAGAGGGGCTAAGAGGGCCGGGTTAATAGGTTGGCATTTAGTCAGCTCGAATTCGCCTTTTTTGCGATATTGAGTCCGTTCTATTAGTTCTAGGGACGTGTTTAATTTATCTATAAAATATTTTTTCATCTATGCCAAATACCGTAAAATTGTTTTGGGTATATAACTCATTTATAAAACAGTATAAAAATATTATAATTATTGAGTTAGTAACCTTGAACGTTAACTTTAGATTTTAGGTTATTTTAACAATTATTACATTTTTGTGTTATTTTTTTAATTATGTGTACTTTTATACACACAAAAAACTTAGTGTTTAGTGCACATGGGAAAGTATTTTATAGTAGATTTACACCTTAACTTAAAATTGTCGTAATTTTATCTTTTTTGTGTTGGTGTACAATAAAAATAGCAACTGAAATTCATTTCCTTCACCTTGCTCTCTTTTGTTGTGTTATTTAATAAAAGATACAATCAGTCCTGCCTTGCTCTGTTGAAACTCAGATGGATGGCCAAACATAATAACCCCACTCAGCTCGACTCGAGCTTCAGAGTAAAAATCAATTCCTTTGTTCTGATGATTGATTGGGCAACGTTGGTTTTCATTTATGATGCCATGCAATAGGTTTTTCTGTAATTCCATTTCACATATATAACCATCAACTTCTACTTGTAACGCTGCCAACACATGGCATGATGTGGTGCCTCCTCCTTTTCGGATTTTCTCCTTTTTGTTATAGATTAGTTCCCAAATCCTTCTTAGGCACCTTTCGGTGGGTGTCAACATGACAAAATCTTCCCTTTTATTCTAACTTTAAATCCATTTGAAGCCTTAATTCGTTTTACACGTATATTGCTGCTATTAAACTTCCCAACTACCAGAAAAGCTAACTACCCTATTCTCTGAAACTGGTCGCTTTCCTTGCTTTCAGGTGCTGATTTTTAGGTCGGACGACCTCATTCTACTACTCCTCCTTCCTCGAAGCATCATGGAAAGTTCCCTCAATTTTAGACTTGTAAAGCCAAGGCAATCACAAACATCAAAGACGCAACTTTAGACTTCCCAAAAAGGCTCCAGAAAATCTCTAGCGTTTCGCCTAATAGTAAAGACGATTATAATATACAAACAAAAATAATGAGCTAATAATGTTACATCACTCGTTTCTAATACGCTCCTTGGTGGGGTCATCAATGGCGTGGAAACGCACTATCCGTAGTATCATGAAACTATTCATGATAATGTTTCTTATCTTCCACAAATCTGAATCTGACATCTGACAGACATTCCTTATTGCCTTCTCTTTATAGTGGACAGACACCTGAAATCTTCACTTTCACTCTTTTTCCTCCGGTCTTTCTCCTTATGATGATGCTGTATTTTCTGTACCAATACTAAATATTCCTTATTAGATAGCTCTTAGATCTCACAACAATGAACGCGTCCAGGTTTTGCAGGTATCAGAAGATGGCGGCGGCGGCTAGCTCCTCGTCGTCCTCGTCGGTGACACTTGGTAGTGTCCAGAGAACAAGGGCCCCACTTAGATGTTGTCCAGGATCAAGCTTTCTGAGACAAATGGTCTGTAAGTTGAAGGGTCGTTGGAATAAAGCTTTGGGATGGCAAAGAAGAATCCCACACCCACAGTACAGTTATGATCATCACAGTTATTGTCTTAACTTCGATGATGGTACTTTCAATGAAGAGAATTATTACTGATACATATATGTTCCTTAAAAAAAAACACTCCGTTTTTTCTTTCTCCCTTCCTGAATCATGTATATATGTTACTTGCGTTGTAAATCCACAAAGTTGTTTTCTTTCTTTGTGGGAATAAAAAAAATATGGCTCAGTAGGTTTCTTGCATTTACTGCTCTCTCTCTCTGAGTTCTTGAAACGAAGGCTTAATGTATCAACTAAACGTTGATTTGCCATTTAATTTTGAAGGGAAAAAAAGTCGATGTGTCGTTTTGATCTATCGTTGATGTTGACTCATGCGTTTGGATGCAGAAGGGGAAGGAAAATGCATTTTATGTAGTAAGAACAATTGTAATTGTTTGTAGCAAAAAAAAAAAATTGTAATTGTGTTTAATTTTGGTTGAATGCAGGTTTTAACTTTATATATCGAAAGAGTCAAACAAATATTTTCAGCCAATAATTAAATACTAATTCTTTAAATAAATTTTTTTCATACACGCGCATAGTTTAAACTTAATATATTATATTTAAATGATCTAATAATGTATTAATTGTGCTAGTTTTGTTGATTAATTACAAACCATAAGCACGTAGACTGAAGGATAACTGACATCATCACTAATCTTATGACATCCCTCAGGCCCACTATAAAGGTAATTGGAATTAAGGGCCCTTTGGATTTGGAAGTGTTTGTAAGAAAATTACAATAAGGATATTTTGTTTTTGGTACGATAAGGATATGAAAGTGAAATATTACCTTGCCACATGAGACATACATATTGCGAGAAAAAATAAAGGTTTTTTTTTGTCAGTTAAAACCCGTATCAGTCCTGCTGATACTGGGCTAGATTTGGAAAAATTTGGGCCCATTGTCATAGATTTCCTGAGCCCAGATCCATTTTAACCCCTAAACCCTAGCGATCGAAGCGAAGTAAGAGCCGTCAGATTGTTCGTATAAATTCCTTTTCTTTGGTTCGATTGGGGTTGTGGGGTGAGAGCTCCAGCGAAGAACAATGTCGAAGAGAGGTATTGCCGTTTGTGCTGTTTAGGCCAGATTCTGAGACTGGGGATTTCTTTATTCTGATGTTTCGAATTATTTGATCAGGTCGCGGTGGATCGGCCGGGAACAAGTTCCGGATGTCACTGGGTCTGCCGGTGGCGGCGACAGTGAACTGCGCCGACAATACCGGAGCTAAGAACCTGTACATCATTTCAGTGAAGGGGATCAAAGGTCGCCTCAACCGTTTGCCTTCTGCTTGCGTGGGCGACATGGTCATGGCCACCGTGAAGAAAGGAAAGCCTGATCTGAGGAAGAAGGTCTTGCCTGCTGTCATCGTTCGCCAGCGCAAGCCATGGCGCCGAAAGGATGGCGTCTATATGTACTTCGAAGGTCATTCTCTTCCCTAACTACTTGGAAGTTCATCTTCCAACCAATCGCTGTTTCCATATTTTTCATTTCATATACGATGTTCCTTTGTGCTTTATTGTCTGGCCTTTTGTTTGTGGACTGTAGCTATTCTCTGGAATTCCATAGGCATATTTATGTAGAATGATGTATTAATTCTGTCGTGATTTTCATTTCATTATATTTAATTTAATGAGCAAACTGTTATCAGTTTAATTAGCTTGTGAATACATACTGCGTCTTTCTTTCCTATCACACTGGTGGAATGGAATTGGGCAAGTGTTCCTAGGATTTAAGTGGTGATGTCAATGAGACAATAACGAACTGACGAAGTGACAACCGTCACTGTATCAATAAAGAAGAAGAAAAATGCTGCCTGTTTAAGATATCTTTTGTTTGTCTGTATAAATGTTGATTCCCCGAACATCGATTTCGGTTTTCTGTCATATACATTGCCGTTTGTATGTTGTGGTTTAGAGATTTCTGTGCAAGTTGTTTTTGCCATACGATGATCAGGTCTGATGTAATTTGTCTTGCAAGTACTGGACCTGGCATGCTTTTTTGAAGAATTCTTTACTTTTTTTATATTGCTTCTAGTAAATATTGAGTGGCCGCTCCACTAGTGGTCATCCACAATTAGAAGCTTTTATAGCAAAGAAAATGCCAGTTTTAAACAGCGTGATGTTTATTTCTTGCATTGTGTTACCTGTCTGCTGGTACATGTCATTTTACTCCACCCTTGATCTCGTGCTATGTCTGATATTATGCTGAAACGGGACACGGTAGTTAGATTTTTCAATCTGAAAGTAAGAAAATGGAAAAGCATTTGTCCAGTCGATTGTTCAGGCTCTTTTGTATATATTTGGTAGGGAAGTAGGAATTGAAGTGAACCATGGATGTGTATGGGAAGCCTTAGATTATTGTTCTTATCTTAATTATCTGTTGATCATATCAGTGAACAACTTATGACTTTTAGTTTTTAATCTTATGCAGATAATGCCGGTGTCATCGTTAATCCCAAGGGTGAAATGAAAGGTAATTTCCCGTTACAGTTAAATTCTCATTATTATGATCAAACATGGCTTTTCTTTCATATATATATGACAACTCCATCTGGAGAGATATTTTAGTGGTTCCATATGATGTCAATGGCTCGTATCTTTTGTGTGTTGCTTTTGTTGATCTCCACTCTACTCCAATTGTTAATGCAGGTTCCGCCATTACCGGTCCGATTGGCAAGGAGTGTGCTGATCTCTGGCCGAGGATTGCAAGTGCTGCTAATGCGATTGTTTGAGTTATGGAATGGAAGTTATATGACAGGGTGTATTTTCTTGTAGGATTTTGAAGTCGTTTGCGAGGTTTTGTTTACTTTTAAAATTCTACCTAAAGTAATTTAGTTGGTTTTGTTCCGTTACGTTTTCAAATATCAACCGTTCGTTCGAAATTAATTGGCAGGTGAGTTGTTTCAGTTCTTGAGTTCTTGTCTCCTTTCCACCATTTTAACCTTGCATATATATAGTTATGATCATGACAGTTATTGTCTTAACTTCTGTGATGGTACTTTCAATGAAGAGAATTATTACTGATATATATACATATCTGTTCCTTAAAAAAAAAGACTCGTTTTTTCTTTCTCCCTTCGTGAATCATGTGTGTGTGTGTATGTGTATAGTACGATGGAAGTTCATGCTCTGTAAATTGCATGATCATCGATCTTTTCTTACTGGTGATCAATGGATGTTTCTTGTGTTGTAAACCCAAAGTTGTTTTCTTTCTGTGGGAATAAAAAATATAGCCACTATTGTACCAAAACAAAAAAAATAGCCACTAGGTTTCTTGCATTTACCGCTATCTTTTTCTTTGAGTTTTTTAAAGGAAGGCTTAATGTATCAATTAATTTTTTTTTTGTCCATCTAGTTTACTGTAGTTTTGTTCTTACTATATTCGGATTCAATCTGCATTACGAATCTGGCTATTGTGGGTGAGTCTCTCAACGGATATTTTTTGTATACGTCAAAGCTTGAATTCGAGATTTTGTTTAAGTGATATTAAGCTACTTATCACTCGGATTAATTAGTTGTATTAACTAAATTTTGATTTGCCATTTAATTTTGAAGGAAAAAAAAGTCCATGTGGCATTTTGATCTATTGTTGATGTTGACGTGCGCGTTTGGATACAGAAGTGGAATGAAAATGCATTTTATGTAGTAATAACATTTGTAATTGTGTTTAATTTTGGCGTTGAATGCAGTTTTCAACTACATATCAAAAGGGTCAAACCAATATTTTTAACTATATATCAAGAGTCAAGCTGATATTTTCAACTATATATCAAAGAGTCAAGTCAATATTTTCAGCTAATAATGAGAGATTCATACGCCTAATTCGATTTCCACAAAATTATATTGGTTTGGCCGCTAATCTTATGTAATCCCTCAGCCCCACTATAAGGTCGTTGGAATCAAGGGCACTCTGGATTTGGAAGTGTTTGTAAATGAATTAAAATAAGAATATGAAAGTGAAATATTTACGTAAATTATTGAAACTTGCCACATGAGACATGCATATTGAACGAGAAGTAGCTCAGCTCATTCCGTTAGATCCTTCAGGACACACCATGCTATGAGGTCACTGGAATTAAGGGTCACTCAATAATATATCAAGGAACGCTTCTGATGTGAATATTACTATAAAATATAAAATATAGAATGAATTATGTTATTTATAGATACAACAACAATAATGACACTTATTCTACTAAATAAAATTAGTTATATTGATCAAATAATACTATTATCGTGTATGAACAACTAAATTTTTAAATATATTGTTGATCAAAATATCATGTTTAATAATTTTATTGAGTGTCTTCTTCAGTCTTTATATACTATTTTTCAAAAGATTTTATACTATTTAATACATCCTCCTTGCTTGGCCTTCAACAGCTTTCTTTATATATGTCTAAATCACTTTAAAATGATATCCTACAACTTTCTGTTTAATAAAATATATATTAACTCTTTTTTATATATATTCATTATAAATCTTATATTTTCTTATATGATCAGAAGTCTATTTCAATATTTTCACATAAATTAATTTTTGGTTAATAATATGTATTTTCCTAATTAGAGGCAAACCTATTTAAGACACTATCAGTTATAAACTAAATGCAAACACTTCTCCTAAAATAGATTTACACTTTAATGTGTTACTTTATTAAGGATTAGTCTCTTCCGTAAGAGCGAATTTTTCTTAGTTAACATTCTCATATATGTGGTGTTTAGATTATTCTATGGTTTTGGACACAATTCAAACATATAAATGATATGTTATCACAACTTTATACTTTTGTTCTCCCCTACAGCCCAACATTCACAAGCACATATTATTATTAACAATTTGATAAAATTGGGTTTTAGGGTTTAGGTTTTCCAATCATTAGAGAGAGAAAACTTATAGATTATTTCTAATACATTGTTGATAGGGTAAAATCTCAACTTGCAGCATGAAAAGAGAATACACTTACAATAGCTGGCAAGATCACTTTGTCTAAATCTATACTGAACTCTATACCAGTGTATTCTATGATAGTTTCAAAAAATTTAATCTCAATTTATCAAGAAGTAGAGAGGTTGTAAAGGAATTTTATATGGGGATAGAGCCAAAGCTCACATGGATTCCATTCTATTAGATAAGATCAAATTGTTTTGCTTAAATTAAATGGTGGGTTTGGGTTCAAGAAATTTATATCCTTTAATCGAGCCTGTAAGGCAAAAATAGTATGGAAGCTAGTTAATGGTGACTAAGGGTTGTGGGTGAATGTACTCTTACATAAATACATATTGAGAAATGAGGATAATCTGCTAGATGTAAAGAAAGGAGATTCTACGCTATGGAAGTATATTTCCCAATAGCAAGATATAATCAATGCAGGGACAAGATGGCACATCAGGAATGGGAGATTGGTGTTTTTTTTACTGATAATTGGTTGTTTTCAAATATAAAATTAAAGAAATTGTGTCTCCGATCTCTAACAAGTGAAGAGGAAAATAGCAAAGTAGTTGATTGGATTAACTCAGGGAACTTGGGACTTTCAAAAATTGGGGATTCTACTCCTAAGTAGTGCCTTTCAAAGGTTAATCGGAATGATTCCACCAATAGCTAAGGCAGGTAATGGTGTAATGGTATGGAATGCTACGAATGATGGTGAATTCACCATTAGAAGTGCTTATTTTCTTATTGAATCTCAAACCAATAATACATATAGTGGGGTATATAAAGTTATCTGGAAGTGGAGGAGTGTTGAGAGGATTAGAGTATTCATGTGAATAGCGGTCAATAATCGCCTGCCAATAAATAATTGGAGAAACAAGTGGTCATCAGCCAGTGCAGTATGTCAATACTGCAATAACCATACGGAGGATATTTTGCACATACTTCGTGACTGTATCTATGCAAAGCAGCTTTGGGTGAGACTAATTCATCACAAGTATTATAATGCATTCTTTGCAGCTCATTTGCAATATTAGTTTGCCTTAAATCTCATGAAGGAGTTGGGAGTAGATGGTGTCAAGAATTGGGGAGTCTCAATATGAAATTTATAGAAATGGAGGAATAATACTATTTTTGATGAGAATTACTTGAATCCTTTGGATTATCATTTAATTACTATGCAAACATGGAGGATGGAGTTGTGACGACAGGACAGAATAAAGCAGGATGTGGTGGAGTTATTCGAGATTATTTTAAAAATTGAGTTGTTGGGATTACAAGTAAATTGGGTTCTTGTACAATTATAGAAGCTGAATAATGGACTATTTATAAATATCTCAAACTTGCCTGGGATATAAGTTTTAGGAAAATTATACTAGAAACAAATGCCAAGAAGGTTGTTCAAATGATATCCAAGACAAGAATTCATATATGCAGTTTATTAGTCTTATAGATACAAAGTCTACTGAGTCTATCTTGAAAAGTGAGAATCTAATATATGTCGAGAGAGTAAAATAAAGTGACATATACTTTAGCGAAAGATAGCTTGAATAACAAAAAAATTTTATATGCTTGTCCTTCATATATAATATCTCTAGTGAGAGTTAATCCTCGTATAGATTAATTTATTTAAATTTGGGCATTGTGTCCTCAATTGTACTAAAAAAAAGAATTTGATAAAATTTCTCAGGGGTGAAAATCAAAGGTGCACGTGCACCCCATTTGATATTTTCACAGTTGCGCCAATCAGAAACCTCCTTTAGTCGAACATTGGATGCACCAATTCCCCCTCCACGTAATTAACTCTCACTATGCACGCGCCTAGGTGGCGCGTTCCTTAGCTACTTTTCATTTTGAATAAGATTTTAAAAAAAATTATAGATTTTTTTTTGACAATTTCTAAAAAAAATTTAAAAAAAGAACTTATAAAAAAAATAATTATGAATAAATAAATATTTAGATAGTTTTTTTAGAATGCCTTTTTATATTAGTAAATTATTAAAAAATGTATGATTTAATTAAAAGTATGAGAGATAAGAAATGATAGAGAAGAGAGGAGAGATGAGAGATATGAGAGAGGGTAGAGAAAAGAGATAATAGATGAGAGATGAGAGATGAAAGAGGAAAGAGAGTAGAGAAGAGAGATAAGAGAGAATATAAAAAAAATAGAAATAATATAATAATTAGATAATTCATAAACTTTTTTACTGTTTTAAAAATTAATTTAAATAGTTTATTTAAAATTATGATTTAATTTAAAAATATTTATTAATAAATATAGTTATATATTTTAATTTTTTTTTAAATTAAAATTTAGGTTAAACGTTGTTTTAAAACTATTATTTTGAGAAAATCAAGCCTATAGGCCCAAAGGGCAAAGACAGCGCCCTCGTCTCCGTTGGCTTCTTTGTCTTGCCGGTGACGGAATCTAAAAACACCCGCCTGTGTCTTGAGAATTAGCCCCACCCTTCCCTCCCCAAATTCGTGGTTCCGATTCAATTCTCGACATTTCTGTTCGAATTTCCCGAGCTTCCTGTGAACTTCTGGGTAAGGATTTGACACCTCGTTTTCCTAGTTTCGGGGTACACTACATCTATTGTTCAGAAGTTGTGGATATTTTCTCTGTTATTTGCCAAATACCCTTGTGGAGCTTTGCTTTGAATTGATGAATTCGTGTCTTTCAGTGTGTATTGGCTCTAAATCGTGTTCGGATGCTTTTATTCATTGAGTACTTGTTGATTTGTTTTATCTCTAGGAATTCTGGTGATATGATTTATTGTATGCGCGCACATCATTTCCAATGCGATATCTGTCTGCATGCCTCTTGCCATGCACGTCGTGTGACGGTTTGATTATTGAGTATCGAATGCTTTCAATCGACACCTTGTAATTTTCAAAAGATGAAAAATACCTGATCATCTACTTATGCATTAATTTTTCCATTTATTGGGATGATCCCTTGCTATTTGAGAGAGTCTATAAATGACTCTTTTGTCTAATGTTGGAACTTTAGGCAGTGAAACATGAGTGGTTTCATTAATGCTTGTATGCTGCTTCTTAATTTCAAGTGTTCCCTGAACCTACACGAGAGCGGTGGGGAAGAAGGTGAAATTGGGTAAATAAAAATATCGAAAACACTTCTTTTTAGTATTTTTTACTATCCTTTGTTGTTTAAATAACGATTTTTGAAAGTTTAATTAATATTTACCATTTTCTTGGAGAGAAACGATGATTTGTCAGAGGTTGTGTGCAACTCTCCTACTGTTATGCATCTCTGCCGCTGAATGTCATTGTTACTCAAATGCTTTCGATTGTAAGCCTGTTAATACTTGTCAATTTAGTCTTCTTATCTCTGGCTGCAGTAATTGCTTGGCAATTATATGCTCATATATTAGTGACCTTAAGCAACATCTTTTGTGGATTTCGGCTTGAACTTTCTCAAGTCATTCAGATGAATAGTTATTGATGTGTACTTTGAGGCTACAGAGTAACAGAAATATGACACTATTACCCCTGTTATGGTAGGTTTAATTTTATCTCCTAGTTATGATTAGGAGAAGCAGTTGGTTACAGTCGTCCAAAGGCTTATCACCTAGTTCTGATGTTTGGTTTTGTGCCAGCCTTCAAGGTTTCTTTTCGTGGAAATTTGAACGATTGAAAGTACATCGAAAAAATTTTAAAATTTTATTAGAATGATAATATAAATAGATATTTATATAGGCAAAAATATAAGCTAATAGGCTAAATTTAGAATCTATAATAATCCTAACATCTCAAATTTATTCTTCTAAAATATAATAATTTAATATTCAAATCTAATCCTAAATAATATCCAAACTTAATTTTTAGATAATTAATTAAATAACTAATAAAATATAATATTAATTAATTAATAATTAATTCTAAACTAGTGTATATTAATAATTAATTCTAAATTAGTGCATCTTAACACTCCCCTTAAAGCTCGATCTAAAGTTTGAATACTTATATTTCTCGATACTCTCCCTCAAGCTAGGAGACAACTTGGATGTGAGCAGCATCATTATAGAAGAACCATAATTTTAAATCCTTAAACCAGTAGTGACTATTGAACTGAAGTTGATTGAATTTTGAATCTAGATCTTAAGATAAAGTTGCAAACTTCATGAACATCATTGTTGGATGCCTGACTAGAATATTTGCAAGAGCAACATGCTCATACAATCATAGTAACCCACTTGGGTTTATACAGTAATCTAATATCACTTGAGGGAGATGAACTAATCCCATAGCCTATGAGATTTTGTGAGAAGAAACCTAAGTTATCCTCTTCTATCATAGAGCAACTTGCTCATACAATCATGGTAACCCACTTGGGTTTACACACTAATCTAACCTCACTTGAGGTAGATGAACTAATCCCATAACCTATGAGATTTTGTGGGAAGAGACTCAAGTGATCCTCTTCTATCGTAATCTACTTGGGTTTACACACTAATCAATTTCTATCCTGCTTAAGTTTAAGCATTCACCCCACAAAGGAGAGAGCTCGCCAAAAAACTGATTTCCACTCAATGAGACAACGGCAAGACTTGGATGAACTCCAAACGCTTCTGTGATGTTTCCTGTGAATTGATTTCCATCAAGACGAACTCTAACTAGTTCCGAACAATTTCTCAAACAGTTCGGTACTTGCCCAGAAAAACTGTTGTTATTCACAGTCAAAAGTGTTATCTTGAAACTACTGCACAAATCACTTGGTAGTTCTCCAGAGAAGCTATTGTTTGAGAAGCTGACACGACTCAAAGAAGGACTATACTTCCCAAAATTCTTAGGAATGCTGCCTGAAAAATTATTGGAGAATACAGAAAAGTAGTGTAACTCAGTTAGCTGAGAAATAGTCTCAGGTAACTCTCCCTGCAAATAATTAGTGTCAACATCGAAAACTTGTAGAGAGGTCAAGTTTCCAATATCCATGGCAATGTTTCCAGAGAGTTTATTGGAGAAAATATTTATGACGGTAATGTTTGTAAGAGTCCACATAGTTGACGGAATTGGCCCTGAGAATTGGTTTCCTGAAAGGTCAAATTCCTCAATGCTTTCAAGTTTCCAATTTCATGAGGAATGGGACCAAAGAACTCGTTATTATACAGATACAAGTATGTTATTTTTGTCAACAAGCCAATCTCTGGCGGGATTTCTCCTGTAAATTTATTGTGTTGAAGTTGCAAAGAATCCAATTCAGTCCAATTGGAAACCAACAAAGAAGAAAGCTGACCAGACAAAGAATTTTCTGACAACCCCAATTTTGTTATTTTGGTCAGTTTAGATAATGGCAAAGGCAAAGGACCAGTCAAATTGTTCGTTGCCAAACTCAGGAAGGTTAGATTAGTACAGAAGCCAAGCTCAGAAGGTATGGTAGAATTCAAAAAATTATCATGGAGATCAAGCATCACTAGATCCCTGAGATTTCCTAGTGAGGTAGGAATTTCCCCTCCGATTGAATTGTGATTCAATTCAAGTACTTGAAGTTCGGACATCAATCCTAACTCTCTGGGAATAGGACCAGAAAACTTGTTATTCCCCAAGCAAAGTTCTTTTAGATTAAAAAGCTTGAACAAATTTGATGACAGAGGTCCTTCTAGCCCACAATTGGTGAGATTGAGATATTCAAGCTTATCCAGATTAGTATACATGGATTTTGGTATTGGGCCATACATGTGATTCTGAGAGATGTCAAGGTATGTCAAGTTCTGACATTCCAGTATGAAACTTGGGAATTCAGAAGAAAAAGAATTGAGCGTCAAACTAAGGTGGGTTAGAGATGGCATTCCTGAATATGACCAATCAACAGGAGATATAAAGAAGTTGAAACCAAGGTCTAGGTACCATACCTTTGGAAGATTTGTGAGCTGATAAGGAGTAGTACCGTTGAGATAGTTGAAGTAAACACCAAGATATTGAAGCTCCTTTAGCTGACCCAGTTCAGAAGGAATTGTTCCTTCAAATAAGTTCAATCCCAGGTCCAAGAAACTGATCTTGGAGAGGTTACGAATTGCAGAAGGAATTGACCCACTGAAACTGTTGCTATAGAGGTTGAAGAGGGAGAGATTGGGAAGAGAAGCAAAATACAACTCTTCAAAATTGGGAAGAGAAGCAAAATACAACTCTTCAAGTGTCCCAGTGAGGTTTGCATTAGAGAGATCTATCTCTGAGATTGTTGTGTTAGTATCATCACAAACAATGGGTTCCCAATTGCAAAGATTGTTGAGGTTGGTGAGGGACCATGAATTGAGAAAATCAGCAAGAGGAAGGAGAGACTTGTTTTCCATTTGATAAGAGCTTCTGCTTCAGTTCTAGGAGAAGCAATGATCAGCAATGGAAGAAAGAATAGCAAGAGTAGAAAAAAGAGAAAAGGAGGAGCTTTTGAAAAGACTGTCATGCCCATCTCTATGAGAAGCTTTTGCATTTGAATGCTCTCAGTGCTTTATATATATATATATATATATAAATATGGATTCTTGCTAATGATTTAGGAGTATATTAATTATGAGAGCCAACCTATTCAAAAAGACAACTAGACTAGCGCAACGAGGAGGTAGTGGGTTTGTCTAAATAAAATTATATGGCATTTGATGTGGATGTGATTGATCATGGTCCTCACTTGATAAATACTAGCTGGATTCTTAATTAAACCTGTTATTTGAGAAAATTACATCTAAACACCCAAATTTTAAACTAAAAAACACTAAAATCATGATTATTCTTTCTTCACAAATTAAGAGAGAGAAGCCTTTGAACAAAATTGACTGTTGACCCAACTCTACATGGTCAATGGCTCAACGTTTATATTTATAGTCACACATACACACACATATGGGTAGGGTAGGGTAGGTATTGTAAAATTCTGACTTGAACATGAACTACAAAAAGACCACTATCAAGTTCAAACAACTAAGTCATTTTATTATATAAAAAAAAAAGTCATTTTAGGCGAGAGTAAGTGCAAAAAACCATGAGAATTTATAGAATGGTAAACGTGATTCAAGTGAAGGATTAATGACGGGTGTGTGAAGAATCCCTGTTATTTAAAGGCATCTTTCTATTATTATAATTAGATTAGATGAAGGAGAGTAATACCTGATTAATCATTGCATATTTGAAGTACTAATGTCCCCCTAATTAGGATTATGGAACGACACATGTGGCTGAAAACTGGTTTAAGGCACCGCATAATTTGATTAGCCACTTGACATTCGCCACCAAGAAAACCCACTTGCTTTATTTTATTATTGTTTTCCATTATATTACCCACAAGAATGTTATATCAAATTTAAGAGAAGTGTTCTGTTTTTATTGCCTCTGACATTTTATTGTAGAATTCGAAGAGCAAATAAATCCTCACTAATAATAAGAAAGACAACGAGAAAGAAAAAAGAATAAGAAGTCAACGTTTTCCCATCAAATTACCTTCATTACTACTATTATATAAATTTAACATTTTTCATGTCTTGCTTCTCTTCTACTGCTTACTAAGAAAAGTCAAATTTCAAATTGGATATTTTGTGGCAACCAATGCCAGGAGGATCAAGCTTCTTGTCAAGCCCTCCAAGTTCCTCAACATCCTAATTATTCATATTAACATTTTTTTCTTTAAAAACAAAATCAGAATCACATAATAATAAGCTATTTTTTTTATATATCCGAAAATGAGCTCCGAATTTTTGTTGGACTCGGGTAAAGTCCGTTATGGAAATGGATCATTCATGTAGTCTACTTTTGGGCCTGCGTCAATTTCTCATTCATTCTTTCTTCTTTTGATTTTTCCCCCTTTTATCAAGCGTACATCAAGTTGAGGAATTCGAAAATAAACATTTGCATTTTGCAATACGTTTAACCTGCATTTTTATTACCAGAAAGTGTTGACATCGAGCATCCGGGCACAAAAAAAGTAAGACTAACAGAGGCAAGCAAATGTGACACTCAATAATATCCTTTAAATGATAAATACACAGAATCATACGAGAAAGGAAAAAAGGAAAGAAAAGGGCATTCACAACAACATACACCCCAAAACCCACACAAAGAATCATGGTCTAAAATACAGATGGAACATGAGTGCAAGAAACTTCAGCAGCGCCTGTATTTAAAGCTCTCTCTAACCTTGTCTCAAATGGGGTTGAATGCCAATTCACCTTCTCATCCTGCCCAAGCATTCAAATCCAAAATCAGAATCCAAACTAAGCCTATGCCAATTCATCTTCCTCAAGTTTCACATCATCTTTACCTATCTGTACTTGCTTGTGGTGTTAGGAATTCCTTTAAAGGAAGATAAAGAGCCAGAATCCTTAACAGGTCCCGAGTGATTCCAGTATGTACCTACGGTCCCTATAATTGGCATCTCATCTGGACTCTTACTTGGTGACTTCCTTGGTGAATTCGAAGCTGAAAACTGTTTAATCTCCTCAACTGTTAATGCACCCAAAATGGGTCTATCTTCATGGCTTATAACTGAACCTGGTGAAGTGCTCCTGTCAGGTGTACCAGCATACAAAGCAATTGAACTAGACTTGTTAACTGGTGTAGTATCTGATGAACCCAACCAATTTGAAAGGCTAGCATCAACTGCAATTTCCTGCTTCGATTTCTTTGAAAAGTCAATCCCTTGAGATCGTTCCTTGAAGTTGGGTTCTGAACTAAATGGGATCTCATACTCTTGATTGGAATTGGAATTCTCTTTCTGAGGGATTGGTGGCGGTGTTCGTTTGGCTTTAACAGCTTTCCACTGAGTGAGATTTTCTACTGGGTTCAGCACAGAATGAACATAACCACTTCTATCTCGAGCATTTGGGTTCGTCACCATTGGCTTCGCTTCACTCTCACACAAAGAACCAGTTGGGATTGCACTCTTCATCTCCTCAGCAGCCTTTTGAGCAGCAGAACTTCTCACCCTTGAATATTCGATATCATCGTCGAAGTCCTCGCCGAATTCTTCTCCCATGTCACTATCTCCATCACTAAGGTCACTAACCCCATAATCCATTTCTTCATCTTCATCATCGCTTTCTCTGCAATTTTGGTATCTGCTGTTCGAAGGATAAGATCCTGTAGAAGTCACCGAACTAGCGTCTGAGGAAGACTTGGATTGGCTTGATTTCACCAAAGCTTCTTCCTCATTCCCACCTTGTTCACTCTTCTCCAAGGGAAGCTCCGTAACTTCATCTTGCAAAACCGGCTCGTAGGTTTTCACATTAGAATCAAACGTTACTTTCTTCCTCGTACTGAAGATTAACTGCTCCTCAAGTTTGAGATCCCTACATTAAAAGCACATTTATCCCTATCATAAAAAGCTTGAGAAGAAAAAATCAACCAAGAGGGCAGACAGAAGAAGGGAAAAAGTATGTAGGAAGGAATGAACTCGAAACTGAAACTGCTTACTGCACTTTTGATGTGCTGCTGATTGTGACGGGTTCGGAGTGATCCTGAACTGAAGTGAACCAAGATTGCTCTGGCTCGCTAGTTGTGCTCCGCTGTAATGGTCAGCATTCATGTTAATAATATCATAAGAGGAGAGACACACTAATTTACTTAGCTCTGTTCGCTAAGAAAATCAGAAGAAAGGAGTAGAAATCAAGATTATGCATAAACGTGGGGAAATTATTGAAAAACACTGCCAAAACCGAACAATTGATAGGGCAAGCACACTAATCTCCAATCCCCCAACGTCATAGTAACCAGTTTCTATCAAATCAATTTGTTTGACACTCCTTTGCCCAGTCAGTTTCCAAGAAAAAAAAAATTAAAAGGCATAGCGAAACTTGAAGAAGATGAAAGGAAAGTCTTGCTTGGTCACAGTCACGAGGCGGAATCTTGCGCCTCTGTTTTCTGCGTTTTGCATCTTTAGATGAACCAAAACACGCAAGAAAACAACCCATGGCAGATCTCTTAGGGTTTCGGTTTCAGCGAGTCCAAGTGAGCAATGCCTGAGAAATCAGAGGAGGAAGGCTTCGCTAGTAGGTCCCGTCATGGCATGAAATAGAACATTGGGGAGGGAGAGAGGAAGAAGTATAAGCGGGGTGAGGGATAGAGCGTGGGTTTGGGGAAAGTGTGAGTTTAGTGTGACGCTAGTAGGGACAAAAAACGGCCAAGAAACTTTTTAAGGCTCCGTTTTTTTATTTTTAATTTTCTTATTGAAAAAGATGTAAGTGACCGTTACAGGAATGATTGTTGATCCCAGCCTGTAATTTGCAATTTCGTTTTATATCTTAATTTTTAATTGTATTGTCAAAGACTGGTCGGTGTAATTCCGAGCCATAGTCGAGTGAGCCCCACTCACTTTTGCCGTCTGACAATATATAGGATAATTGCCTGATCCAATTAGAATTTAAATTTGAATTAGAAGAAATAAAAGCCAGAAAAGGGCAAAAATTGGGGTGAGAGAGGCTCGAACTCTCGACCTCAGGATAACTCAGAAGCTATGAGACCTACGCGCTAGCCAACTGCGCCACCACCCCAACGTTAATATCTTTGACAATTTTATATAATAATACTATTTAATCCAATCTGTCTCGAGGAATCACCAACTTGAAACCCAAATTCTCCTTCAAAGGCAAATTGGATAAATTTGCTTCAAATCTTCCATAGTCGCATCTTGCATGATTGTCGCAATATATATATATATATAGACGTTACTCAGGGTTATCCTATATTTAATGATTAAAAACCCATGAAACCAAGTCAAACCGTAGAGAACCTTGAAAACAAAATACAGAGAATAAAATTAACTATGCCAGGAATCCTTTTCTGTGCTTAGCATGTTCATTCCTGTTTTCTATGCCTCCCAAAAGTGTGGGATCAGGATATACCTCAACATTTTGGCCCCAAAAAAAAGTTAATCAAAAACATAAAGAGCAAAATTAACTTCGTTTGTACACAGGAGCTCAGAACATATCATTCATAACTAAAGGTAGAAAATACATTTGAAACCTGTACACAAGCTTTTCGCTAGGCATAGAGCCCCTTAATTTAGACCATACAATAGGGTATGACCAGCCTAAATGCAATCTAACTCATAAAAGGCTGTAACTTGAATGCAGCAACTGACTCCAAAATCCACGTGTGACCAACGACTTGTGAACCAGTTGTAGCAGCTAAATCCTCTGCCTCGTTTAATCTCTCCCAAAGAATTGTAACTTCATCCCCCAACCTACTTCCTTGTGGGGGATCAAGATTGTAAACAATCAGCTTTGAGGTCTCCTCACATTCATGGCCTTCTGTTTGCAATTCTTCCTTGCTTTCCAAAACAGAACCTCCTCCTGCTACAACCAACTCTACAAGATCCCCCTTATAATCTGGCATGTAATCGCCAGAAAAGTACATACTAAAGCCGCTAAATAGCTTGGGCGCCTACAATTATCACAGATTATCAGTATATAATTAAAGATACTTACCAAGTAATTTGACACCAAATATCACCCATAAGCCCCCAAAAATAATGAGCCATGAAAAACATGTGGAAAATAGGATGCGATCGAAAAGTATTTACATTGGCCAATGCCCTAAGTCTGCCAGCTTTTGGGCCACCTTGACAGCCATAGTTATCAAGACTTATTTCATATGGCTCTTCTTCCACAGTACGCATTACCTCCATGCTTGCAGTTACCCCTACAGAAAAAATAGGCGGCATAAACATTAAGGATATACATAAGAATTAAGAAGAATGAAGAAAGATAATGCACAGAACTTAAAGCATGCATTAAAAATATAGCAATGTTAGTCACATGATAGGTTGTTGAGCACAGAGTATAGTGGGAAGTAATCATTAGAGCCAGCAGCACAAAAAATTAAGTTTAATGATATAGTTCGGAACTACTTAAAGAATATTACACTAGTCACTGCATATTCAAGACATGATATGCAGTATGACATTACATGAAAAAAGAGCCTAAATAACTTACAGTCCATTTTAAGAATCCATTGCCCATTTAAAATGCCCATAAGAACTTTAAGTGTCCTGGCGCATGCTCCATTTGAATCAGTTGCTGCAATCACATGTGTCACATCTGGCGTCCAAAACTTGGTAACAGTAGCACCAATCCTACTTACAAAATTGATCAAATGTATCTGAATTGAAAGAGGTGGAAAAATATATCCTCAGTCAATCATGATGTAAAACAGTAGACAAGGATACTCTCATGCACTTGCAAAATAAAAGGTCAAAAGCTGGTGTAGGGCTTTCAACAAAGTCATGTAAAATATTCCAAATAAGATATTTTCACTTTTCTTAACCATAGGATTGAGTCTAATATCAGAAGCTTAAGTCAGCTACTTTAACAATTATACCTCCAATTTAAATATATTAAAAAAAATCATGCTTCAAATCCAATGATTCAGAATCCATCTTCTACTTTTGCAACAAAATACTGCAGTCAAAATGCAACAAGAGGTCTCAAGAGGGTAGGTGAGTAAATAAAATGCAAACAATAAAGAATAGAAAAGAGTGCATTGTAGATATTAACCTTTTCATTTGTAGACAGAGCAGATCCACAGAAAACCAAACGTTTACTATCATCTGACAAAACTATTGGGGGTTTTGACAGCTTAGATGCCCTACATGCAGGATAAAACATAAGTCAGTACCAAAAAGTGTCTGCAAAAATGACATCACCCAAACAATTAAAATCAGGTTCAAGCGGTATCAGAATGACAGAATCATAAATCAATTGCCGAGTACTGAAATAGCAGATAACAGAAAGGCAAACATACAAATGAGATGACACAGGATGCTTCTGGGAGCCCTGTTTCTTAGAACTGGATTTCTCACGTGGAAATTTGACACAAGAATGAGCCGGACAGAGCATAAGATATTCCTCCTGGCCATCGAATAAGCCTATGTTTAGTTCAATCTATTGAAAGTATGCTAAAAATAACGTATATCCCAATTAATAACCAAAAATAATCAAATAGGAGAGAAGCTACATCATCCCAACGGCAAGCTGAGATTTCCATCGCACAAGGAACATGATAAGTTCTCATACAGGATCTAACATGGCATCCAAGAGCAGCCCCCTTTTGGCCACATTTACTGCATTTTAGCTTTGCTCCCCTTGCCACTTCTGCCTTCAAATTTTTAACACTTTCATCAACAAAATACACTTGAGGTGACCTGGATTTTCAAGGTTTATGGTATAATTATTTTCCTGATGATACAAGAGACAAGCGATCATAATGTTCAATTTATATGCTGAAATTGATCAATAAGACATCAATCGCATACCATTCAACGCATAGTCTATGCACATGTATGACATTTGGTTGGAGTGCTGCAACTCCCGTCACCAAGTTTCCATTTTTATAATGCAAAATAGGCCCAGTAACCTAAGAAATTTTAACAATATAGTTACACTAATGCATAATAGCTAACATTTTAAGAGAATAGCATACTTTAGAGGATAGAGTGGACAAACAGGCAGTGTCATGGTAAAATCATGTATATTACCTCTGAGGTTCTAGAAGACTGGCAAAAAGAACACAAGCTTGTATTTGAACTTGAATCCAGGTCAATCCCGGATTTAAGGTCCATATTACATTCAGAAGTCATGGGCTTACTTTGATGGGTTACATTAGGTTGAATGTCATCATTGTCATGTGAAAGATTTTTTGACCTCTTGGAGTCTCTCACAAGACCCTCTGTTTCGGAGGCAGAGCTTTCAGACCTCAACTGGATCCTTTTTTCCAATATTTCATTTTCTTTGCTTGCCCTCTTTGATGAAGAACTTTCTAATCTCTCAGCAGGCAAGCGCTGAGGGAAAAAAGAAAATTGCTGGTCATTTCAAGAAGAAAAAGCAAAATACAACATACTCCTCATGCAAATTGCTAAACATGTGTATAGAAAGTTAAGGAGGATGAATTTAAAAATTTAAAAACCATTACTTAAAATATTCTTTGGAGCACTGTAAAACCCTCTTAATATTATTATAACTAGTCAGTATGTGCAATTATGTAGCCACATCAAAGCTTGAATCATGATGCATCTAGTCACAACCGCCACTACGAAGATGAATTTATGATCTGGTAATTACTTTGACAACGTAGTCTTAAAGTCCTAATTTAGACCAATGCATGTGAAAAGGGCATCAAATTGAAAGACTTAAGGATACAAAAAATGTAAAGCTGCTTTAAAGTGGCTGATAAAAATATCTTTGATGGCATCTCAGTTTCTTACATGTGCACTGCCCTGGTCACTGCAGTCATTGTCTGAACCTTTTGTATAACAAAATGGAGAGGGCTGCCTGGGTGACAATTGAGTAACTTGATTTATGTCCATTTCCACAAGCCCACAATCTTCATGGGCCCTTCCATCCAGTTGGGAACATTTCATTAGAATCTCTTCCTTGCAAGAAACCTTAAACTCCTTATCTTTACCATGAACCACATTACCACTCTTCTCATATTTGTGATTCTTGCCAATATCAACTTCCATAGAATGGTCTAAACTGAAAGGACACTTAACACGTTTAGCTATTGTTTGTGGAAAGACTGACCACTGCCTATGTAGATTATCTCCTAGGGATGTTTTGGACGGCTCCTTGGACATTTTATGATCAAAAGTCACATTCCACAGTGTTTCACACCGCTCCAAAAATGGCAGCTCATCTATAATCATCAGTTGACAGAAGCAATATAAAATGGTTTAAAAGTAATCAGATAAATTTCAACAGACAAGTTTTCCAATGCAAAATAAAACAGCTTTACCAGAATGATGCTGAGATAGATTGGCATAAAAGGCAGCATCCAGGCTTTTATAAATTGCAACCATGTTTTCCACAATAGGCAGAGACCTCAGATCTGCCATCCAAATTAATTGAAAGAAAAAAAATAAGAATTGAACATTTCATTAGATAAGTAATAGATTTAGCTTTAAACGAGGGGGGGGGGATTTGGCTTCCTTTGTTTTCTTTTTTGTTAGGAGAGTCAATGAAATGTTTTGAGCATACAAAAAAAAAACTGCAGAGAAGTTCTGACCAACCAAAGTCAGTTGAATGAACCATGAAATTACCAAACTCGCAGTCCCTCACTGGAACATAAATTGAATTGGAAAGGAAAACGACTTGAAAAAGAAAGATCCAACAGTAAAACCAACAACAATATAAGTCAACTTCCCCTCAACATTTGAAGTGAACGAAGTAATAACAACCACTCTGAACAGATATATTAAAGGAAAGTAGAGCTCCACTCTGAACGAAGTAAGATTGCGCACACCAGCATGCATGAAACTTTAGCAACATGCTGAATTAGATCACACCTAACCTCTATGAGCATAATGAATATTACAGACAGCGCATTCTGAACTAGGCCTTGAGCAATCAGCTATGCAGGAGCTGCAAGGTCCATTGTTACAATGTGAAACACTTCAAATAAAAAAATGTAAAATGAACAATGAAGATCCTGAAGAAGAAACAAACCTGCAGAATATGTGGTTGCATGGAAGTAACGTCGGCCTTTTGAACAAGTTCAAACTGCAGGGTAAACAAGAGCAAAAATAGAAGTACATCAGATTACTTTCCCGATCTAAGAATCGGGAATCTTCAGTTTGGTTTGCAGGGGAGACAGAAGAGGGATTTTTTTTTTCGGAAGGAAAACAGGAAAAGCCACTAGCTTGGACCCCCCGCCACACATTCAAGAGCTTTGAATTATTCTGAATTATAATTACTAAGGCGGACTTCCCAATTTTGCAGAACAATTTTTCATAAATGATCGGAAACTAAAATAAAATAAAACGTGAAGCAAATCCAAGACTACATATTCTGACCTCTTTCAATAGGCAAACTCGATTTCAGAGTCGAAAAAGACAGCGAGAAATTAAAAGGAGTACGTAAGACGAGAGGATCACGAACCAGAGAGGGCACTTGAGTTCAAGACCCATTTTCTGGAGCTGAAGCATCCATGGGTTCAAGAATTTACTGTTATTGCCATGCTTCCCAGAGTCCTCCATTTGCGTCTCGGAGAGGAAATCAAACAACGGACACTGGTGCTGATGAAGAACGCTTTTCAGTTTTCAGCAAAATTCTGGTCCGTACATGATTTATCGAAGGACTCGGTCTCATCAAGAGGGGCGCGATTGGAAAAGTGATGTGAACGTGGACGGCTGAGATTTGATCTTGGCGTAAGAAAGAGGCGCGCCTATGTCGTTTGAAGTGCGCGCCCTACTTGTCGGTTTTCTTCGCTTTTCGGTTTTCAGTTTTCACCCTCAGGCAGAAACTCCCGCTTCTCGACCCAAACTTGGTTCTCTCCACTTCAAAAATTAAAAATAAATCACCTTAATTAAATGAGAAATTGAATCAATTGCAACTTAAATAAATAATAGAAACATAAAAATTAAGACACATTGACTTGTACTCTTATTAAGTAAAAGTGACTTTTAAATTCAAGCTATTAGTTTTTAAAGATCTCGATAAATTTATAAGGATAAGGTAATTCATTATTACTAATCTGCCTTGTTTTGATTAATTACAAAAACATGAACTTTGGCTTCACATAAAAAATATCGTTCTTTATTCTAATTGAATTTATAAATTTTTTAAATAATTTTAATTTTTATCCAGTTATTAAAAACTATTTTAAATTATTTTATTTTAAATTATAAAAAATATATATCAATTCTATATTTATTTATAACCTATTAAGTAAATTTTTAAAATTTATTTTTAGATTAATTATGTTTATATTTCTATTTATATTTTTATTTAATTTAAATATTAATTTATCACTGTAAAAAAATAGTCAATTTTATTAGAATTAATTCCTTTAGTTATTATAATAGTCATCATTTGATTTGTCAAATATATATATCATTTTATTATAAATAATTATATTTAATATACTGTTAAAAATTATATGCAAGTACTTCGAATATTTAAACCATACTTTGTTTTAAATGATTAACCCTTTTGCTAAACATGACCTTGTTGGAACAGTGGTCATCATTGTAAATGGCTAAAATCAATCAATGACTAGATACGCGGTGACAATGACTTGGCTAACTTGATTATTGGTCTTTTTTTTTTCTAATAATTTATGAACGTATAAACATAATGCAAAGAAGATTCCAACTTTAATTTATTACGAGACACTAGCTATTTTTGCCGAATCTAATTTTTATCGATAAAGTGAGTCTTATTTCAACAAGAAAAAAATAAATAAAAAGGTCCCAAGTTTAAGATTGATTAGGCCTCCTATATATATATATATATATATATATATGAAGAGTGACATTCTTTTTTATTGTAGACTGATTAGACCAATACAATTAAATTTAGTTGAAGAGACTAAGTTTTTATACTGTAATAAATAAAAATTTAAGTTTTTATTATCAGATATATTTATATTTAGTAACCCATAATATTTTAAATATAATTGTCGAGATATATTTATATTTAATATCTTACGGTATTTTAAATACAATTATCTCTATAGTTAAGAACAAAAATTAGCCTGTTTTAAAACTCAATCAAGTAAACATCAGTTATATATATATATATGGAAAGCTACATATATGCATAAAAAGAAGGTCTTGAAAAGAAAAGGAAAATAAAAGAAGAAGCGGACATAAATGGTCTCCGTCAAAAAGTTTACATAAATGCTTACCTTTTTTCGCCAACGACATATACACTTACTATAGAGTTTTAAATCAAAAAAATGAATTAGTTAAAATTGCGGTAAATTGAATGCCTTAAAAGTCAAATGTATCTCCGCCGTAATGAAAAATCGTGCCTGAGCTCGTTTCAGGGAGCAGTTTTTTTATTTTTGGCCATCAGTTCAAGTGACAGTTATTATAACTGTAAACCCATATTACTGGTATGTTGCTGCTATTATGGAAACATTAAAAAAAAAAACACAGAAGCCCCCCTAGACTATTTTATTAAAGCTGCCCCTTATTACATCATCCTTCATTTTTAAAGCCCATTCATTGATTATACTCCTATATTATATAAATAATTACTACAACAGTAGCTTAATCGAAATAAATACTATATTTTATTATATGCGAAGGCGATTTGTTACATGTTTATTTGAGGCTAATAAATAACTTTGAGGGGTATGGATGGAAAAATAAAAACACAGTTGCCCAGCTCCCTCAGGCATGAGAGTCGGCGTGAAAAGCGAGTAAGCAACAGTCAATAGACCAATAGAGATTGCATGAACTTCCGAGAAGCTAGCCAACCCATGAGGCTGCGACTATTGGCGCCCTGTCGTGGCCTTTTTCCCACTCTTCGAACATATAATAGAGTAATATATATAACTATAAGAGTAATAAAAGTTTTAGTCTTTTAAATTTGTTTTAACTATTAATTTAATTCCCAAAATTTACTTTTTATTAATCAAGTCCTTAAAATTTTATAACCCTATATAATATATTCTGATAATTTGAAAACGTATACTCAAGAATAATAATATATTCAAGAATAACAGAGAAAAACTGGGTATAAAAATTTAGGAATTTGATTGAAAAAAATAAATTTTAAAGACTAAATTAAATACTAATTCAGACGATAGAATTTTATTACCCTATTTTTATATTTTATCTGCTCGTTTTCTGTTTGGATACAATCGCCCGCTTTTTCCGTTTGCCATGCTGTCGTCATAAATAACTGAACAGAAAAATAATTACCACCAGCTCAGCTCGTAATTTTAGAAAGACCCATGGCTTTTCGCATTCCCAATCAGTTTTTGATTTTCCCAACTCCCATCTTCTAACTGCTGGTCATACTCTTCTAGTTGTTCCCGCTTTTCTCCTTCACCGTCTCCCTAAATGGGGAGGCCAATAGCAGCATGGCTGCTCGTCTTCCTCGCCGTCGCCGGACTTACTCCGAGCGCCTCCACCGACGACGCTTCCTTCCACGGTGACTATTCGAAACTATCCGGCATCATTATCCCTGGCTTTGCATCTACTCAGCTTCGAGCTTGGTCTATTCTTGACTGTCCTTTCTCTCCGCTCGATTTCAACCCGCTCGACCTGGTCTGGCTTGACACCACCAAAGTATGTTATCTTTAATTATTTTATATATCCGTTGTTTTACGTCGCATTTTGTGTTGTACGGCTCGAGTTTCTAGCTCTGGTGATTGTTTGAATGACGAGAAAACGGGAGAAATAAAGCGTGAGGAAATTTTCTTGTTGAGTTACTTGATCATGTATTATATTTTTTAGCGGTACTAAAGGACTGATGAACATGTGATTCCGAACGCTGATCAGCATGCATCTATAAGAATATATGAAAATTGAATCAACTTCTGCATCTACTCTGTTTGGAACCTGGTTTCCCTATCGTCTTCATTCTATTATCGTGAGATTAATTTTTGAGAAAACCTCTCGAAGAAAAGAAGCATAACGACTGTAGGTATTGTCGGTACCTGCGAAATTTTTAACTGCGACTTGAGATAATTTTTGCTCATAAGACGTCTGTTCTCTTTGAAATCACGTTTTTGCCATTCTTTGTTTTTTCTTTTAGCTTAATTAGTGTGTGGTGAGGAAGGTGCTGTCAGTACCTGTGAAATTTAAACTGATTTGAGATAATTTTTTGTTCATAAAATGTTTGTTTTCTTTGAAGTCACATTGGCTGTTCTTTGAACTTTATTTTTTAATTAATTAATAATTAATGCTCTGTTGCAATCGTGCTCTTTCTGTTACACCACTTTTTATGTGTAAGTTTCAACTAATGGTCTTTCCAGTGTGTATCTTTTGAGGATTTTTCAAGGGGATTTAAAGCTTTTTTGAGATAATTGAGTCTGATTTTTTTCATTGTTTTGGGTGGACTTCTTGTCCTTGGTTTTGTATTGCTCTTATCTTCAATAGTTGTTTCTCTGTTAAAACAAGTTTCCTGAAATAAATCATTTTCCAGCTTCTTTCTGCTGTCAATTGTTGGCTAAAGTGCATGATGCTGGACCCCTACAATCAGACAGATCACCCTGATTGTAAATCTCGCCCAGATAGTGGTCTTTCTGCTATTACAGAACTTGATCCGGGTTATATAACAGGCATGTTTAAATCTGCCTTCTCTGTGTGAATACTTTTGTAGAGTATCCAGTTTGACATTGCACTTTTGTTTAATTTGCAGGTCCTCTTTCTTCAGTGTGGAAAGAATGGATCAAGTGGTGTATTGAATTTGGCATAGAAGCCAACGCAATCATTGCTGTTCCATATGATTGGAGATTGGCACCATGTATTCTAGAAGAACGAGATCTTTATTTTCATAAGCTAAAGTATGTATGCATCTTTGCATGTGAGTGACTTCATGTGGGATAGACTGTTATCCACTGATATGATTGGGAAAATTTGCTTACTTTACAAATTGCATTTTTTGTTACCTATTGTCTCACAATTGCTCCAGATATTGTCAGGATATAATTGGATGAGGAGCTATCATATTTCAGTCAATGTTGACAGTCATTGTCTTCTATATCATGCCTTAATTATATCTAAATTGATGGTTTATCACTATATTCTTTCATTGGTTTCCCTTGAGGGTCATTTTTGTCCTAACTTTCCATGGTGCTTAAAAGTTCTCTCAACCATACATGATAAAGCTATACTGTTTTGCTGCTTGGAAACTTCACTAGAAAGAAGTGTGTTCATTCTAATATTTGAGTTCAATTTCTGGGGAGGAGAGTTACTTTTAATCTTTGATACGAATGACATGACAATTTGGACATCAAGTACAATGACTTACAGCTTCTAATTGAATGCTTCTAATATTTTGCCATAATCTTTATCCTTAATCTTTGGTATGACTGACATAATAATTAGAGCCTGGAATCATCTAATATAATGCTTCATGCCTTCTGTTTCATCAACAACATCCTTCCCAGCTCTTGATATCTGGCTCTTCTAAAAATTTGTTTTGACAAATACAGAGGTTTAACATGCTCACTTATAAGAAATTGGTATATGGTGGTTCATAGCAAATGGTTCAATTTCAGCAGTCATCTATACATGTGAATATGACAATTTCAAGTTTTAATAGTCACAGCGAATGGTTCAATTTTTTTGGTTGATTTTTGGATGCGTCGATTTTTAATTGTTTTTCCTCTTTGCAGATTGACCTTTGAAACTGCTTTTAAACTCCGTGGTGGCCCCTCTATAGTTTTTGCCCATTCACTGGGTAACCAGGTTTTCCGATATTTCTTGGAATGGCTAAAGCTAGAAATTGCACCCAAACATTATATTGAATGGTTGGATCAACATATTCATGCCTATTTTGCTGTTGGTATGATTGACTCATGGGAATTTGATACCCCTCTTATAGTGTTGCATATGATGATAATTAATTGCATATACTGGTTTGACATTTGTTTGGTTTTGTTTCAGGAGCTCCCCTTCTTGGTGCAACTGAGACCATTGAAGCAACACTTTCTGGATTTACATTTGGTCTTCCAGTTTCTGAGGTTACTTTTTAATTTTTAACTTCAGTTTGTTTTTGGGATGCTTTTCTACTATGATCTTTCTTGGTTACCCAATAGTATATAAGTCTGTTATTGCATTTAGGTTTTGATTTTTTCTATTCAGTTTAATTTTACATTTGGTTGTGTCATAATATTATGCTCTGATTGTTACAATTGACAATCAATTTTGCTATAGCAGAGTTATCAAATATATTGATATCCTCTTATTGATCAAGGCCCAAGAATTCTTCTGTAGCTTCTGTGGTATGGATTAACGAGATGAAATTTAAATGGTACAGTTAAAGTATTTAGTAGTAAACTAACATAAGCTAGGCTAGGGAAGCAAATGTAACAAATGGTTTGGCATGCAGAAAAGTAGAATTTCGACATCAAATAAATTTTGACAAGATCAAGCAATAAACATACACACACACACAGATGCATAGTGATCTACATTGTGAATTTTGGAGTACTCATATCATCTTGAGCATTGACTCAGATCATCAACTGTTTTATCCTAGAATGCACATATTCAATTTTCATATGACATGAAACTTTATTTGGTTGACAATAACAGATGAGTGCCACAAGATACTTGCCCAAACAGCTAGTTAGATGCTCCATAGAAAAAAAAGTAGTCCGCTTGCTTCCATGTACATCATGAATGCCAGGAAGTAGTTCAAGTTGCATCTCATTATCAAGGCCGTCCTCCTAATTTAGATGAATATGGGTTCTAAGAATAGTATCAGAGTAATATTGGGTAACAGACTGTTTGGAAGGATTTGGACATTTGCTCTATCCTATAATTTGTAATGCAGTTAAAATCTTGTCTCAATACATGCTTATCATAATTTTTTTCAAGGCATCAGGGAACAGCTCGATTGATGTTCAACTCCTTTTCTTCATCATTATGGATGATGCCCTTTTCCAAGTACTGCAGAGCACATAATAAATATTCGAGTCATTTCTCTGGGGGAAGTCATGTAGGCCACCACAAATATCACTGTGATGAGCAGGAGTATCGTTCAAACTTCTCTGGATGGCCAACAAACATAATCAATATCGAAATTCCTTCAACCTATGGCAAGATTATTATCTCTTGCACCTTTACAGATAGCATTCTTATCATGTTTCTGGTCCCAACCGCCCATCTGTATCTTCTGCTAGCAGGATTTGATGCATATCCCTCGGTATCCGAAATGCCTCAGGCCAACTTGACAAGTATGGAATGTGGACTACCTACTCAATTATCTTTCTCAGCTCGTGAAGTAGCCGATGGCACCTTTTTCAAAGCAATAGAAGATTATGACCCTGACAGCAAGAGGCTCATGTACCAGTTAGAGAAGTATGTTTAATCTTCTCTCCCTTTTTTGCTTTTCGATTAAGGATTTTTTTAACAGTATAAAGGTAAATTACTACAATATCAGTAACCACCCTAACTACAGAAATGTACGAGGAAATAAGAGGAATAAAAACCATCAGGCTATCTGAGCTTTCTAATCCCTCTGAGGATCTGATAAAGACATTCCCTTAGACAAACTATGAGCATAAACCCAGATAGAAGACCGAAAATCTATCCTCTTTGAAAATTATTCAGTAGTAGAAGCCACTGGCTGAAATTTCTGGCTCTTAGCTCTTACCAAATGCACTAAATGCAGTTAAAAGGAGCACAGCGCGACAGCACATTACCCTGCTTCTCCCTCAAACCCTAAAACTGGGTAGAGGGGAGAGGCTCAGGCTTGGGAGCCTGGAAGACAAATGAATTGCTCATCATCACATATGCCAAACAACTGGACCACAACCGCCTAGCAACCTCACTGTAGAAAGCAATTATTGCCAGTTTCGGAACTCCCATACCTCCTTCATGGCTATCCCTAGTACGGCTATCCAATTGCTTTTAAAAAATGATTTAACTCTAGTAAACGGTAGATTACTATAATATGTTTTAATGAAAAATGAAATCGTTTAACTATATTATGTTTTTCGCAATTCCTTTAATATGAAGTAAAATTCACTACTAAACATCCCCTACCTTCTTAAAAAATGATTTGAAGTTGTAAATTTAAATACTATGATCAAGCAACAAGCTGCCTAAGAGGTAGTTTTCAATTCTCAAGGAATTAAAGGACGTTTGCAAACTAACAGATGCATCATAAAGTCTCTTGCACTTGCTATCATAAAATACAATTTCTGACTGGGCAATTATCAGAGTGAGTTTTCTTTTTTATTTAAAAGCTTCTATTACTACTTGCTTCATTTTCTTGGATCTTTTTTGACTGCTAGCAAGTTTTTACTCTCTCTAGTTCTATTATTGATCAGGCATATCTTTGAATGTTTTATGTTTCAGATCATATCTTAGTGATAACATTCTTAATCCACTAACACCTTGGGACCGTCCACCAATACGTAATGTCTTCTGCATTTATGGCGTTGAGTCAAAGACTAAGGTACTTCTAGAAGTGAATAGTGTATTATTTCTGATGTTTTACATCACTGCTAAAGCTAAGAGTTAGCGGCACGAACTTGATTGTAAGTATTTTTTTGCTTAATCCCTCAAGATGACTATGGAAGTGTTAAAAACTAATGTCAAGTTTACCTATTACCAATTTTCCGGATTTTTCAACATTTGCTTTTTTTATCCTAATTCTCAAATTTTTATTTTGTAACTATAGTCTTTGGGGAGTCTGCCAAAAATTTATTAGAATTAATAGATAACGTCAGCCGTACTACTTTGCTCCAAATAGGTTGGGTACTACTTTGGTGAATCTTAACATTTTGGCTATAAAAAATAGGTTGGTTACTACTTTGCTCCAAGTGGCAAGCCGTACCCTGATAACTGGATTATTACGGACATCATATATGAGCATGAAGGATCTCTAATTTCAAGGTAGTTTACTATAAGGTTCATCCAATCAGTATCCCAGTAGGGCTGCATGATTGTGTAAATATTAACTATTAATATTTGAAATGTTTATTGCTATCGGTGATTCTATTATTTTCTCTGCTTTGTAATATTTTTACTTCAAGGGCGAGGACCTTGTGATGGTGCATAGTTAAAAAGAATTTTTGTCTCTGCGACTTTATAAAATTTGGCCAATAGTTTCATTTGTATATCTTCTATTATTCATATTTCCTAGTAAGCACACGTTAAATTTGTGAAATGACAAATCAAGTTGCCATACGTACAGAGAAGCATGTCATTGACAAGAAATACACACACACAAAGTTCATAGGATGGGGATTTGATGCCGTTCAAAAGGATCATATTGTGCATATAATAATTTGACATCACAAGCTACATTCATTTTTCAGTGTGTTGCAAATAATTGGTTGTGTTTAAATCATCAATAAGTAATGCATGTATTTTTTGACATACCAATGCATGTATTTTTTGACATACCAACAATGGCCTCACCTAAACTAGCTTTTATGAGTTCACAATTTTGGCATTAATGGTGCAGAGTAATTTGGTCTAATTGCAAAAGAATGTGTATAATAATGAAGGAGGCAGTACTATAACCGTTCATTTTCATGCATTGTTAGGTCAGGGAATCTAGTTGATGGGAATCCTGGAGCAACCAGTGGAGATGAGACGGTTAACCCCAATAATGATTCCTTTACTGCAATTGTTATCATATGGAGAAACTTCATAATTTCAAACTCTTGCTGTAGTACTTGTATTGTCTTAAGAATTGGAAATGTAGTATACATGTTCTGAAATTGGATTGCATTTAAATTAACTCTTTACAGGTACCATACAACTCCCTTTCCTGGTGCAAAAACTGGCTTGGACCGAAGGTGAACATAACAAGAGCTCCCCAGGTATTCCAGTTTAGGATATGATGCATGGCCTTTTTTTCCGGGGAACAAACCTTGTATCTGGTACTACTAACTAATCCAAATTTAAGCCAGATTGGGCCTAAATGGAGAGAAGCTCTTCTAACATGCTTTTTCCATTTGAAAAATTTTGAATTTGAGACATTTGAGTCCTTTATCAACCATCGTTGGTGATGTATGATTCATGTTTTGATTGTTTTTATCTGAAAGATCCATTTCCACTGTTAACTGTATGCTTAATTTGCATGTATTTGCAAAGCTCTCTTTTAAAATGACTATTTTTCTGGGACTGGGATCGCAGTTTTAGCCTGGCATCTCCTTTCCTGCTAACACAGTTTTGAAGTGTTTGTTGAAAAGAAATGACACTTTCTTCTATTGATTTATGAAAGTATTCTCTTTCTCGTGGAGTAAACTACTACTTCATCTAGTTGCTCTTGAACCGTCTAAGCTCTGATCTGCGATGCCTAAACTCATTGGTGTTTCGATCCGTAGTTGTTTTTTATTTGATTTAGCGTCTAATTTAATATTCCCTGATATAAATACTTCATTAATATTAGCCATCTGCATTTCGGGATAAAGAAGATTTTTAAGGTTTTTCAACTTTGCTAATTCTTCTGATGCTATTCTTGGCTTCATGTGCTATTACTTGCTAGCACACTGTTGTTATCTCAATTTTGTTATGGCAACAATGATACTATCTCTGCTCTTACCCTTCAGTCAGAGCATGATGGGTCCGATGTGCAAGTTGAACTGAATGTGGAACATCACCATGACAAAGATATTTTTCCAAACATGACTAAGTCGCCCAAGGTTAAGTACATAACCTTTTATGAAGATTCTGAGAGTATTCCTGGAAAGAGGACAGCAGTTTGGGAGCTTGATAAAGGTGCATGACTTGCGCTCGTTTTTTCAAACTTAATGCTTTTCCTTAGGACTGAAAATAATGCCAACTAAATCACATAGGCCCCATATGTTAAGCAAGCTGATGCAGTTTTGATGAGCTTCTTCTGGTCTATTTTCTTAGAATGAATCCGGTAGTCAAAACTCAGAAGCTAGAACCATATGAAGATTTAAGATTTTATTCTTTTTGTATGAAGATGGATGAGTTTTAAAATATGAAATAAGTTTCGTACCAAGGTCAGACAATTACTTTTATTTATTACCTAGGGAAGGATTTTATCTGTGAATATCGCTGGAGATTTTCATAACAATATTTAGTTACTTACCAACAAATTTTGCTTATTAGTTACTTTTCCTTGCCTATATTCAACAGTTACCTTGTAGATACATCCATATTAATTGACGATATATTAATGTAGCAAATCACAGGAACATTGTGAGATCACCAGTTCTTATGAGGGAGTTGTGGCTTGAAATGTGGCATGATATTCATCCCCGTGCAAAATCTGATTTTGTAACAAAAGGTATTTTATGCTTTTCTTAAAACATTTTGGAGATTTGAGCTGAGAAGATTCCACTAACATTTGTACCGTGATAGGTAAGCGTGGACCTTTAAGGAATGAGGATTGTTATTGGGATTATGGGAAAGCACGCTGCGCATGGCCAGAATATTGTGAATATAGGTTCTTTTTAATTCTTCTCAGTTTAGTTTTAATTACTGATCTAGAATTTTTTTTCTTTTACTTTGTTCAACTGATCTTTTTTTTTTCACATTTATGATATAAAATATTGCAGGTATGCTTTTGGGGATGTTCACCTTGGACAGAGTTGCAGGTTGAGAAATACTTCAGCTGATCTATTGTTGCATTATTTGTGAATAAGAAGGTAGGTTTTATGTTCCTTGAGGTATGGGATGAGAAAACTTTAGGTTCGATCTTTCTCAGATTCGCTGAGCATCTGACTTAGATCTTCAAATATTCAGCCTATGATCAATATTCCTTGAAGCTCTCATTGATTAGACTTCGATGTTTATTACCTCTCTTTTTTTCCCGCATTTATGTTTTACCTATAGTGCATCAGTGCATATCTTCCTTAGAAGGCTTATTCACATAGTTATTCGGCATCTTGGAAGAATTGGACTATCAAATTTGTTAAATTAAAAATATGTTTAGCTTAAGGTAAGCTGAAGATAATGTATTGAATTAATCAGAATCTAAAATAGAATGAAGAATAAACGACTGGATGCATGCCCATAAAAGAGAAGGCAACATTACTGTCGAAGGCTTCCCTTATGTAAAGTGAGATGTTTTGACACCTTGAAAGCCGAAAATCCTTCTGTTTCTTGATTTAACCTTTCACGATGGTTACAGTTTTGAAGCACATTTGGAAACTAAAATTTTATGCCTAGTGTTGCTTTGTTTCTTCTCTCATTTTTCATCCTGGTCTACTCCTTTATTTCTAATGCTTCCGTACTTTACGATATAGTCATGAGCTTTCAGTTTTGTTCTTACAGATGCTGGGATTACCTCTTAGCAATGTATACACACTACTGGATGACACACGAATGACAAATGCAATTTGGTGATTTCCTCTACACTGTAGACTGCATGTAAGGCCACTTATGAACCTCAGTGTTAACATGCAAATTCTTTGGCTAGAATTTTCGCTCAAAATTTCAGCGTCCACCTGGCCATATTTTCATCAGTGTTTTTGCACTCCCATTTCCATCAGCGGCACCTCTAACTGTTGAATTTCTGATTTGCATCTTCACACTCGGCGATTCAAAAGTCATTTTTTTCGCTTGTTTGTTGCTCAATCTCGGATTACACTTCAAAGTTCAGATGGTTAGGCTAGGCGCGGCATTTTTTTGGGACTGGAGGGGATAGCTCCCCATTGCCATCCTGAGCTGTAACAAGCATTTACTTTGGTATATCTGTATTTTTCCCCCGTCATACAGATAACATACATGATATATTGTCATATGTACGTATCATCACGCGGGGAAAGGGTTGGTAATTGTTACTGTTGCACTCTTATCAGATCGTAGAAAAATTTTTGGCCGCTATTATTATGCTCTGTCATGTTTTATGTGTCTGGTTTTCCTTCATAAAATTTGAACATCGGCTTCATGGATAGCATGGTTAAATGGAAGCGCTTCCAAGTACCAACTTATTTAGGAGCTTTTTTTTTTTAACATTTACAGTATGCGTTGGAAATTATTTTCTACGGCATGCATGTATAATTTTTTTTTTAAAAAAAAAGATGCTAGTTTTCGATAAAAGTTAATTTGCGTGTATTTATGATATGTTCTTTTCAAATTCTGGATTATTTTTCTATTTAGAATCGGATTGGATATTGGACAAAGGACGCCACAATTTGTTAGGGATATTTTTTTTTGTTACATAGATTTTTAAAAAGGGATTAGGTACACTTACTATCTAAGGGTAAGACGAAATCTCCTTTCCTCCTAAATAATACTAATGTCAGGCAGAATAAGTCGTTAATTACTCTTAAACGTAAATTTAGACATCTAAAAGCTAAAATATTTCTCTAAATATCGCGATTATAATCATAATAAAATAATACCCTTCTCCAATTTTTTGTAGGGATATTTAAATGAATTGTATATATGTTCCGCATCTTGTTCGGTCCATAACTGAATATATTCAATTTATTGCCATAACAAGTTTTATCCCGATAGTCATCAGACAGGGTTAGTTACGTACATCAATGATACCATTGTGCTGTATTCATTACCAACTCTCCCAACATACCAAAATATATTCAATTTAAAAATCAATAAAAAAAAAAGCAAAAGATTTAGTGGATTAGACTTGCTCTGAAGTTATCATAAAAATAAATTCACTAAATAAATTTGTTGGATGCTGTGTTTTTTTTTTTTTTTTTGCTTTTTGTCTATAAGAATAAGTTTAGATTACTCCCATTCAATCAGTAATTGAGGAGGGTGGCAGCCATGAAAGGAAATCAATCAAAGCAAATAATGAAACAAGACTATCTTATTGACCTTTTAAATAAGTCAACAACACTTGAAAATGAAGTCATTGTCGTCGTCATCTGAAAGATTCAACAGGCGAAGTTTCTTCAAGAAAATGAGCAGCCTCGAAACATTCCGCAGCTTCCATTAATGACGAGACTGTGCCCTCATCCCTGTGAACAAGGCCAAGATTATACCATGCACCAGCATTCAATCTATCATGGCGCAGTGCATCCATCAAAAAGCTTCTCACTACAGCATTTGATTCCTTACTGCTACTGCGCCGTCTCAGAACCATTGCACTGGAAATCAAGCTTGGGGCATAATTGGGATCAATGTTCAAAGCATCACCAAAAGCCTTCAAAGCCTCTGTGTAGAGACCCTTTGCTTCATACAGCAGTCCTGTAAAGTCAAACAAGACACTAAATCCCATTTTATGCAAGTACGAGAAGGAAAACAAATGTCCAAGTAAATCACTTCATTAATTATGGACCTCTGCTACTTCTGACTCGGGATAAAATATAATTGGAAAAACAAGATGCCTCTAACTTTGACATTCCTCTCCCTTCATACAATATCCTAAACTAATTTTTTTTTTTTAAAACAAAAAACTTTGTCATCTCTTTAGTACACTAAACTTCTGTAAGTTCACCCATAAAGGAAAAAAAAAGGCACGCCTAGTTTCGAACCCTCAGTATTAAATAATCAATCTGGTATGGAATGTGTTAAGTAAATTATTTACCCCTCAGAAAAAATAAATGGAAGAAAATAAAAGTCATACAGACAAAAATCGTACATATTTACCTGTTGTATGACATCTAGAAGCAGAGTAAAGTTTGATGGCCTTAGACTTAGAAAGACACATCTCAGTATCATGCCACTGTGACAGGTTTATATATACACAGGCAAGATCATGCCATACTTCGACTTCCAGGTTCCTAGCATGATCTCTGTTCTCCTGAGACAAGTAGCACAACAAATACATAAGCAGCCAGCAGGAACGATTCTTTTCTAAACCATATTTCATGCATAAGCAAAACTAAAAATTAGTCCAGCAAAAGAACGAAGAAAAAGGACCTGAAAATTTTACTACATAAACCTGAAGCATCTGACAGTCGAACACATTCATTCACTAAACAAGCCTGGGACATTTGAGCATCACACAAATAGATCCAACAAAACAGATGTGAAGAATAGCCACACCCCAGTAGATTTCAAGTAAGAAATGAATGTATCTTATAAACATCAACCATTCAACCATAGAGCCTATACTTTCATCGTACGCAGTTTGACAGATCCACGGAGAATGTACAGGCAAATACAACAGGATGATTTCATCATCCATTTAACAAATCATTTGGCATGAAGCATGATTCATTTCCAAGATACATTCCAAGTTTTTGTACTTAAACCATGAAGAAAGGGTCTAAAAACTTCAATGTGGAACACAGTTAGAACCTCTTCATTACTAAATAATTTGAATTTATATAGTCATGTATAGATGCCTACGCTTTCCCGCGTGTTTAACTTAAATATTCTTCAATTCAGGCCCCCTCAGATTTTAGTGGGGAGGGAAACATATTGAAACATGCGAGATGTCACTCTGACACCATCATAAAATACCTAATCTTTAACGGTTAACATGCATCAAGGGCATAGATTTCAGTCAGTTATAGGTTATAAAAAGTACAGATACTATATCATATAGAGAACTTGGCAAAAATTAAAATACCTAGAATGACTTTGAAGGTAAATCATACTTTAAACATTCTGAATGTCCTTGTCAAAATTCATCCAACTTGCTTTTCCGTGTATTTATCCGTGTCAAACTCATTTTTACTACAAGGGCAGTGACACTGCTTTTTTATTTTAATTTTATTTAGCGATAATAGTAAATTGTGAATTTTCAAATAACTACCCAGAATCCACCAACAATAACTTCCTTGTTTAAGATTTGTATCTTGGAGAGAGCCAAGACGCCAGATGAACAGACAGGTGATCATGGAGATTGTGCCTCTATGGGAGACCACATCCAGCCAATTCATGCAGGAAGTAGTCCCAAGAACAAAAGCTCGAGATTCGTAATTATAAATTAATCAGTGTCATTTAATCGACCTACCATATATAGCTTCTTCCCAGAGCCAAATGTTTTCCTCTGAACTTGAAAAACAGCAAGAAGTTGAGTATATGTCTCAATGGCACTCCTTAACTGGCCCTGTGCAATTTGAAGTTTAGCTTTTGTTCGCAACAAATCCCCTTGATCCCATTTCCCAGTCTGATCCAAAGCAGCGTTGATAATAGATTCAGCATCTGAAAACCGTTTTTTAGCTGATAATATTCGAGCTGATAACAGCCACCCTTTGACATTAGACCCAGCTTCCAGTTTTAGAAGGCATTTTGCACAATAAAGTGCAGCATCCAACTTTCTCTGTTCCGCATATTCTAAACTTAGATAATATAATACATTGTAGTCTCTCATTCGAGTCATTTTGCCAGCAGTTTCCAGAGCACGAAGTGCCTCAGATTGCCTCTCAAACCTCTCAGAATCAGAAATGGCTAATTTCGAATTTGCTGAATGTGAAACGCCAAGTAAGCAATTGGCAACACTTTCTAACTTATCACATCTATCACCCAAGCTCTCAAGCACTCTGGAACCAAAGCTTACCCCTTCTTCTGCAAGACCAGGGTTCTTAGAACATATTTTAGATGCCATTAACAAAGCTGGAATATGTTTAGGGTCCTCTTTACTACTCAACACTTTTCTGAGAAGATCCATTGCCATCAATTCCTTTCCAGCTCCAAAATAACAGAGAGCCAGAGTAAAATACCTTTCTCTTCGGCTGACAGTCCCAGGGAGCAATTCTTTCAATTGATTAGCTAGAGTTGTCAAATCCCCGGAAACAGATAGAGCAAATGAAAGGTGGTCTAAAATTGAAGGATCCCACTCAATTCTATTCAAAGTGACTTTTCTTACCAAAATCATCAAAAGAAGTATAGCCTCTTCTATGTTGTTTCTGGGCACAAATGAGCTGTCCATTTGAGAACGGAGATTTGGGGGGTTTGCTTCCCCCCCACTATATAGAAGAAATATGACAAACTCTTTCTGAATCTTTGCTGTTGTCTCTGCATCAAGATTCCATTGATGAAGAAGTGCCCTCCTATAAGACACAATAGCTTCACGTGGACAATCAGCAAGTTTCCATAGTTCTGGAAGCAACTCAACCGCATTGCTCAGAGTCTCCTGCAATTTACATTCAGCACCAAAGTTTTCAGGCAAACCTTCAGGTAATGAAGATTCAACTATGTCCAGAATAACTTTGCAAGATTGGGCAGCTTCTGCAAGAATGATGAAATATACATTAGATTACACGTTAGCTTCTTAAATAGCTCAGGACTTCCATTAATTCCAGTGTTCAAAAGATTGATTGGCTGCGGGATCTAGGTGATAAAGTTTGAGTGAGAAAGGCAGATTATTCAACAGTTAACAATATTGTAAGTTGAAGTGATGTAATCTAGGAAGCTAATATATGCCCCATAGTTATGGGAACAAGTTTCAGATCCCAGATCGCAAAGCAGACAAGTGAAGCTAACACAATAATATGGAAGTGTTTGTGCATCTAATTTTATTTTTCTTATGACTCTTTGAAGTGAACAAACAAAGGTGCCTTAAAAGCCAGTGAAGTGAAGGAACAAGGGGCAAATCTATGAATCAAACAACCAGTGAAGATACCTTTAAATCTTCCAAGAGCCTGCAACGATTTTGCTTTCAGGAGTACCGCTTCCAACAGTAGACCAACAGCATGTATTGACATTGGGGGTGCAGAATTATGCTGGGAATGCCTCTTATATCTCTTAGGTTGTTCTTCCCTTTGGGCAAGGGAAATTTTAATTTTAGGAGTCACAGCGCCTATATCTATTCCTTCAAAAACATGTAAAGCGGCTTCAATGTTGCCTTTCTGAAATTCATATCTTCCTAACAGAGCTCTAGCTTCCTGCACATTACATACACTGAGACATATTACTCCTGAAAAGGGAGCCTGAACTAAGTCTCTGACTATGATTATTTCAAGATAAGTAAATGACTGAAGGGGGAAAATGGAATTTGGTGTCAAGACAGATGAAAAGCTTACCAAGCACCATATGAATCAACTTGCTCCATGTGAACAAGATGAGGTCAGGTGCAGAAGTATATATCAATGTAAAGTTGTAAATTGACCAGCATAAACATCGTATTTACAAAACATGATAACAAGGTCGTTATTTGTCAAGGTTACCACCAAAAAAACAAAGACTAATCATAGCACATGAACTTAGTGCATGATGATCCATTTGATCTAAAAGAAACCACTGCCCATATCACATTTAATTCTCAATCAGGTAAGACCTGAGATAGCGTCAACTGTCAACCACCTAGGCGCTCGGGCCGGTCAACTTTCCACTTATGAAGGAACAGGAAGAGAGATAATGTGTGTGTGTAGTTTATATATCAATAATTCACCTTTCAAGAAATAAAGGAAATAAGAGAAACATGAAAAAAAAATTCTTGGGCATATGCATATGCATATATATATTTATGCACCCTTGAGGACTAATAAGAAAGAGAGAAGCACATAGTAAAGACCAAGTCTAGCAGCAAACTTTAGAGCGCTGAATTTTGAAGAAAACCAACCTCGTAGTTCAAGTAACCACTCTCACGAAGGGATGATTCAGCTTCTTCTATATTACCAGTGTCTGGCTTCTTCTTGTCAACTTCTCCAGCTTTGCAAGAATCCCCACTCACTGAATAATCCTTGGATGCATGAGATTCAGGTGAAGGAAACATTTCGTCTGCTCCTCTTAACTGCTCACCTGAACATAGGCACTTCATTATCCTCCGCAAACTTCTGCTGATATGGCGCCTCCTTCTTTCTCTGATTCTACTTTTCATACTGTTTCACTTGACTCAAAAATCTGTAATTTCACGAACATTAGAAACGAGCCAGTCATGCATTACACTTACAATAAAATCATCCCCAAAACAGTAGTTTCTCAGAATATGTATCAAATGAACAGGTCATTAGCTTCAGATCACAGTTCATGAGCATAAAATAAACAAAAGTAATAGAATTAAAATTGCCAATCAAATCCGTCATAATTATGCTGTATGGAAAGTGACTGAATTTCTATAAAGCAAGTTTGGCTCGAAATTATATAACAATTAAAACATATGTGGAAAACTCATGTCAACCACGCGTCAAACTAAAACAGAATTTAGAAAGTGATACAGAGGCAGAGACAAAGAGAACCAAGATGATAAATTCAGACCGATCCCGATGACCCACCCAACATAGACGAATAAAAACAAGATATTCTTACACAATTGGCTTCAGAATTCACTCCAGAAAACAGAAAGAACCCTAAGAACCAGTGGAAAATTCCTATCCAGCAAACCAACTACACATAGGAAGCAAAAAAGAGAGCACTGGCCTTTTGATTTCCCAAAAAGAAAAGCAGAACCTAGGAGAACAGGGGATATGAACAGCAACCCCCATTACTGAAGAATATCTGCAATCAAAGCCACCTTTGAATTCTTTGAATCAAATAAAGCATCCAAAAGCTTCGGGAAGCTTTCTTTGTTGGCTTGGCTTTTCTCTTTATCGCTTTTGTTAAAAAAATTAACAATTAATTGTGGTGAAATGGTTGCACGGTGGAATTGGGAAGGAAGCGTAAGCAAGAAGATTAAAATTGGAGAATTGAGAGGGAGAGAGGGAAGGGTAAAAGGAAGGAAGGAAGAGAAGAGAGGGTGAGTATTATTGATGGAGGGTCCCACTGTAAGTATCGGAGTGAGGAATGGTCTCGGACGCTGATTTCATGCCCCGACGGATGCGTTTTCATGCTTGAATGTGCTGGCGCCCGCCGTTAAACGGTCATTAACTACATTCTCACCCTCACGCCACCCGCCTATCTTTCTTTCTTTCTTTTAAATAAATAAATTACGTCTCCCATATATTTTGAAATTTAAAAAATTAAATATTAGAATTAATTAAAAAATTACTTTTATTTCTAAATATAAAATTTTAATATATTTTATTTTTAATATATTTTAATTAATTTATCTAATTTATAAATTTTGATAAGAGTATTTTAGAGAGATCTATAAATATTTATTATAATTAAATAATTTATATAATTTTATTAATATATTTATATTAGTTAAATAATTCTTAAATTAAATATAAGAGGAATGATATATTACTATTTGCTAGGATGCTATGCATATGTGGCATGAAGGATAAGTAACAAATCATATTATTTATGATTTTAAAATAGTACCATGATTTGTTATAAATTGTATATTTTATATTAATTGTACTATTTACAGTATATTTTAATAAAATTTTGTGTGCAATCATATACATTTACTCATTTGATTTCTTTTTCGTGTCATTCTGCTGAGATTTTTTTTGTTATTTTGTTGATTGTATTTAAATTGATGATCTGTGTTTCAGAAATATTCCTTTGTTTTTAGATAACTCTGTAGAATATAAGAAACAGAATATTGGATGGAACTTACTTCTATGGATAGATTGTCTATTTCCACCCTTCCAGCAACATGAAGTAGTCTCGTGAAAAATAAAGAAATATTATTCTCTTCAAGATTATTAGCTCTCTATAATCATCAATATATAAAATATTATAAAAAATAATACTCTCTGGTTAAAATTATATGATATTTTTTTTTTGCGAAGTACTGATATTTTTAAAAATACAGGGCATTTTTGGATTCTCAAGATGAAAATTATAAAATTTGTTTGAACAATACTTTCAAAATGAGTATTAAAAAATTAAGAACTCGTTCTCATTTTGTTTTAAATAATAAAAATATAGGAAAATATGTATTTTCCAATGGCATTAAATAAATAAACTTAATAAAGTCAATTGGTTGATTGATAGGTAAGCCTCTTTATCAGGCTGGCTAATGCACGTTATTCTTTAATGCTGAAATTGAGAATGGATTGCACAAGCTTGAGATTTTCGTTGTCAACTACTCAGTTGTCTTTTTTACCAAAATATGGGTCCACTCTACTATATAATTTGAGACAACACATTATTCGTCGCTTATAAAATAATGTGTTCCAAAATTGCAGAAACGTATCGTATAGCATGACAAAGCCACGTATATGGCAAGGATGAAGTGTATTTAACGAATCAAAAAAAAATTGAAGCAAAATTAATTAGTCAAGTTTAATTGTTTATGTAGCGAAGAAAATGCCAGCGACTAAGAAAATGAAAAATACAAACTCTCATCAAAAGGTTCAATTGCGGAGGCATCATGCAATTATAACGTGAAATGATCATCAACTTCAAGCTAAGAACTCAAACTTGACAGAGAGAATTCAAACAGCAAGAATCAGCCATAGTGGACAATGGCAGTGGTGGAATTATTGTGGAAGGAAGGTCTCCAAGAAGAAGCAATGAGCCAGTAGAGGTCTTTCCAACCAAGTTTGCAGTTATGGGGCTTCAGCGAATCGATTTGGATCAGCAGTTGCATGTGGCAAGGAAGCACCAGAAGAACAGCCAGAAATTGGAAGTCCATTGTCAGCCGGAGATGGTGAGCCCCAGAATTCTGTAGAGGTATGTTCGTTTTCTTTTTTTATTCAGACATAAGGATGCCACATGGGTAATATTTGACTCAAACACATCAGCATTGTATACTTTGACTCATTCACAACAGGGGACCGAATCGTTAAATGGACCAAACTTTAAGAAATAAGTCACAGTCAAACTATAAATACTGAGTTTATATGACTCAACAAAATTATAAAAATTAAATAATTAATTTTCTCTCAGTCCAACATATGCATTAAATAAATTTTGGACTTGTTTAGCCAATTAATGCTCCTCCGGTTAAATTTTGTTTGCTTTGACTTGCCTCCTTTCCTTATCTCCAGTGCTGAATAGGCTTCGTATTCAATTTAGATGGTTTAATTCGGTACTTTATGAAAATATGATTAAAATGTTAAAATTTTGACAAATAAATAAATAAACACGAATTATTAAAAGTCGATCTAAACATTCAAGAATGTGAAGAAAATAAGAGAAGTGAGTGTCAGGTCAAAACAAAAAACAGAGAGAAGTGAATGCTTTGGATTCTTTTGAGATAAGGCCAAGCCTTTTAACGATAGAGGATGAGAGTGGGGAATGTGGGGCCTTCAAAATTTAAGGTTAGAATTTATTGTTCGATACCTTCAACGCTCTGGTTCGATCATTTTAGGGCCCACGCTTTTCACGTGTCCAATTTCTTTATTTATTCTTTTAAAAAAAAGGATTGAATTGTAACTGCGTGAGGAATGAGGGTTAAATAACGGATCTTGTTAATGAAGGTATGTAATTTTAATACATTCTTATGGGCGTTTTAGAAGAAAAAAAAGATATTAATTGTGTTTAAGAGTATATTAAAATGTCTTTGTTGTATACCGAAATATTAGACTTTATAAAATAAATTTTATATTTAAAATTATTATTTAAATAGTGTTAAAAAAATTGTATAAATTTAGTTAAATGCAAGAGTTTTCAGTTTAATTCTATTTATTATTTTATGTTGAAACAAAATTAATATCATTATTTAAATTTATATTAAACCACGTAACAGTATGACATAAAATGAACCAAATAGTATATGGTAGCAAATTTTCCGATCAGATTAAGTTGAAGATTGAAATATTTATTCAAAGAGACGAGAAGAGCGATGCGTTATAGATGAATATATAGGAGAATATAATGAAAACTCTTTTGGAATTTCATGCAATATACCAAACTTTGGAATTTCAAGATTTGGCATATATTATTTTCCCTTCACCTGTGATTTACCTGGAAACTCCTTCCACTTTTCATATTCACGTCGCTAATTAATTATTAATATCGCATTATACCTTTGAAAATTCTCCTCCTTTGGGAAAAATACTATTTGGTGTTATCTGTAAATTGGAATAATCCCTACTTCCCTCCATCGCTTGTTTTGCATAGTCGCGGAATATATCAGGGACGTGTGTATAAAAGTTATTTCCTGCATATTTAACATAAGAGTTACTCCTCAAATTTTAATATACTTAATTAATATAAAATATATTTAATTAACTTAATTGGATTAAAAAATTAATTTAATTAGTTAATATAATATTTTTTTAAAAATATCCTCATTGTTTTCCATAACCCCTCTCTTATTTGTTTATCACTAACAATACTAATAGAGATAATTTTAAAAAAATTAATAAATATAAGAAACAAATATTATATTTAAAATTAAGATCAACTCTTCAATTAGATCATATGTTAACGACCAGATGAGTATTATTTAACTAATATAGATAGATAAAAAAATTGATAAATAAATTAATTATAATAAATACAATATGACATTCTTAAAATATTATTGTATAATATTATATTATTTATCAGTCTATAATTTAGATAGATTTATTTTAAAAAATAATAATAAATACAATATGATATTTCTAAAATACTCATGTTAGATTACATATTTATTTATAAATTAGATAAATTAATCTAAATAAAATTAATAAATAAGAGATATAAAGTGAATTGAGATACTCTTCAGTCCTTAATATAAAAATTAATTAATTTTTATAAATAAATTAATAAAATTAAATAAAATAATTAATTTATATTTAAAATTAAAATTAACTCTCTGTATAACTAATTTTTATATTTATATTTATGGAGAAATATTACATGCAACAATTTGGGATATAAGAAAACAAAGCAATACGAATCACCCTTTATTTGACAACTGTTAATTTCCTATTTAGAAACAAATCAACAATTACTTTTAGAGGCGAGGCAAAAACCTTGCTCCATATAATTTTGTTTTTTAAATATTAGAGACATCACATCACAACAATCAATTGTCTCTTGACTTTGGCTAAGGGTGTGTTTGGATTAGCTTTTGGAGAATAGATTCTAGGAAGAATAGATTCTGGAGAATAGATTTTGGGTAAAATAAATTTTGGGAAGAATAGATTTTGGGAATAAAAATGTTTGGATGATTAGTAGTAGAATCACTTTTTATATTGGTAAATTACTAAAAAGGGTATGATATGATTAAAAGTAAGAGAGATGAAAGATGATAGAGAGAAAATAGGAGAGAGAAGAGAGTGTAGAGAGGAGAGAGGAGAGAGAAAAAGAGAGATAAGAGAGGAGAGAGGAAAGAGAAAAAGAGGAAGGAGAGAAGAGAGAGGAGAGATAATAGAGAAAAGAGAGGAGAGAGGGTGTAAAAAAAAAAGGGTATAATAGTAATTGGATAATCCAAAACCTAGATTTCAAAGAAAAAGCTATTTTCAGTAGCTTATTCAAAACCTAGGTTTCAAACCGAGGTTTTGTCCAAAATCAATTCTCAACAAAAATTGCTGTTTATCTAAAAATTTTCTAAACCGCGGTTTTGCCCAAAATTTATTTTCCAACGCTGCTCCTATACAGGCACTAAGAAAATCAATTTTTATGGATTGTAACTTAAACTGGGTTTTGATTATCTGTCCCGCACCTTCAATGGTAAATATTATCTTTTAATCAAAAGACATACAGTGACATAATTACTCAATTAGCCATACATTTTAATTTAGACGAAATTCACAAAACACTCCTTACTAATTTAAGGAAGGAAAAAACATAGCCACCTAACTATATATATATATTTGTTGTATTTGTTTTTAATGAAATCAGGATAAGTAGATTTATTTTTTTAAAAGAAATTATACAATCTATCACTGAAGTCTAAAATCCAATTTCTGCCAAATAATTACAAATGTTTCAACGTCTAGTGGCGTTATATAATCCCGTAATGCTTGCTTCTGGCCATTGCGTTAATATATTACCTACCCCCCCCCCCCCACATATATATATAGGTTATAAAAAGGCTAAATAAATCATTAATAAAGAAAAGAAGAAAATCCACCTATGGAACAATAATCTCATTCTTCTGTCCTTTTATTTTTTTTTCTCTTCTCTCTTTTCTTGGCAAAAAAAATTAAAAAAGAAGTTGAAATTTGAATGTTTTTTTAATTAATTTGCTCTCTTTTAATATACATGAATAAACGATGCTAGTGTTTTATTGAAAAGTTGACAATTTAGTTAAGTAATTTTTTTGTAAGACCACCCGCCTGCATTAGGTCACTATAACTAGAAGATTTAAAATGGAACTCAAATAATTGACATCAAGTAACATGAGATCACAAAATGTCACAAGAATTTATAACTAGTGACAACAGTCACATAATTTACAACAGTCGCGTAATTTAAATTTGAGACTTTTAATTAAACTAATTTCGCTAAGCAATTTAAATTGAATTAAGGGCTTATTTAAAAAACTCTTAAACATAGATTTTAAAAGAGTTTATAACACAAACTTCAATTTAAATTTTTTTTAAAACAAACAGTTATATTTGTCTATAAGTATTTTTGGGCTAAACCATAGTTTTGAATAAGCTACTGAAATTAGCTTTTAGAACAGTAAAAGAGCTTATGGACTATCCAATTACTATATTACCCCTATTTTTTCTTATACCCTCTCTCCTTTCTCCTCTCTCTTGTCCACCCTCTATCATCTCTCTTCTCTACCCTCTCTCCTCCCTACCCTCTCTTATCTATTTTCTCTACCCTCTCCCATCTCTCATCTCATACTTTTAATCAAATTATACATTTTTTAGTAATTTACTAATATAAAAAATCATTCTAAAAATAACTATCCACTTATTTATTCAGAACTATTTTTTTTCATAAACTCATCTATAAATTTTTTTTTATAAGCTGTCTAAAAACCTTTTTTTTCTATAAGCTTTTTTTTTTAAATCTTATCAAAATATACGCTAAAATTGTGAAGAATACAATTTGGATAAAAATCAATTAAAGTAAAGAAATATAAATAGGAATAGCTTAGACTTAGAGATCGTCAGAAACGCATGATAAGAAATTAAAATGGTTTTATAGAAAAGGGGTTGTGGGGGTAGGTTCAGAATTAGGATTTGGAGCTGGGCACATATTCTTTCGTGTCACATGCACAGGAATATGATGCCCTGTCTCATTCTCCAATCACCCTCCCCTCCTGCCCCCATTTGTTCATATTTGTTTGGTAATATTCATTCATATACGATATATTTATTAATTAATTAATACGAAATTTCACTTTGCTGAATTACCCCCCAAAATGCCAACTCAAAATTCTTATTCGTCTTAATGTCTATTAGTTCAAAGTAAAGCCTCATATTTTCCAAATTGGGCACAACACCATATCATCAACAAGATTGAACAGATCTACCCACAATCACAGTTCAATTTTGTTGCATGCAAATAAAGATCAGATGCAAACATTTAGAATTAACAAGTACATGTAGATGCGTGCATGGATATAGGACAAAACCACAATCGCAGCTATTTTACGACTCTCACACAAAAGTGGGGGGGGGGGGGTTCATCGGAACCTACAACAGAGGAAAAAGGATTTCTTTTCTATCCTCTGCCTTCAAAGGCACATATATCCAATGCGATCCTTCCACGTGTTCTCATGGGGTCACTCCTAGATCACAAATGTATGAACCGAGAGAGCTGGGTGGGGTTCACTATGCCAGGTACATGGGTCCCTCTCGCTCTCAACAAGTCTGCTAGTTCCGCGTACCTTTCTTCCTTCTCCGGCTCCGCTTCTCGCGTCTGGCTGGACTTCGCCGCTCGGGATGGGTCCCAAGGCTCGCCGAAGAGAGTCCCTCTCGTGAGGAACTCGTGGGCCAGGAAGCCGGCTAGTAGCTGATTTGATGAGGTCGGCTCTGAGCCTTTACGGCTGCTGCGGGGTGGCTCGAAGCCTGCTCTCGGCTTATCCGGCTTGAGGGATTTGGTTGGGTTTATAGTAGTTGGAGTGTTGGAAGATGGGCTGGCCTTGGGCTTGGGCCTCTCAAAGCCTTCATCTCTCTCTTTACGCTTGTTATTATTAGGGGAAACGCTAGGCGTTAACACACGCCGTGGGGGCAAACGCATCGTTTTGGTATTCATGGCTGCGTGGCTGCATGACACGTCAGCGCCCAAACCCCGGTAAAATTTTTTGGACGGAACAAAAAGTGGTCTAAATTTTAAATTCAAGAAAAAAAGGAAAAGAACCGCAGGAGGCCAGATCAACTAACCGGAGTTTTTTGATTGGGAGAAACTCAAGAAAGAAATAATGGGAAGGCAAAACCGTAAATTAAGGGAAAAGAGAGAGCAACCATGAAGGGAAGAGTGTGATGAGACGGGACGGATCAGATAGGGAAGAGACGGAATCCGGGCATGGGAAGACAGGAAGTGACGCAACCACTTACAATTTCTAGCAATTGAGAGATGAGAGAGAGCGAGAAGCGAAACCAACGTGTAGAGGAGAAGAATGGGCGAGGGGTAAGGGGCTCTCATATTTATAGTGGGAGCAATAACTAATTGCCCTTGCAACTTCACAAATATTACGACCGTACCAAGGACGTTTAAAAAGACTGACTCACCCTCTTTTCTTCGTTACACAATTTTTTTATTTTTTTTAAATTAAATATAAGGATAATTTTGACTGTTTAAAATTGGAGTAAAATTTTCTACTATATATATCGATACAATTCAATTATTATCATTTGAAACTAATCCATATAATCTTGTGAGTATGGATTAAAATATAAAATCTTATCTTATTTTATATTAAAACTTAATCATCATATTAAATATCATTAATTACATCATATACACCAGATTAATGATAATATAAATCCATGGTCGAGAAGGGTGAAAATCTATAAATAAACAAACCAAAAATCAGAATCCTGTTATTTGCTTATATGGATATATCCTATGTGGATTTTTGAAAAGAAATAAAAAAAATTTAGATTCTTGAAGGGAGAAAGTTTTATAAAACAAGTGGATTTTTTCCTTTTGTTGTTGATAGAGATTAAGAAAGCCTTGCAATGGTTGGATAGTTTGTTTGGCCTGAACAAATTAAATTTAGGTTCAAACTTTAATGCCATACTTAAAGTCACGCCAAACTTTACCTTGTCATCAATAATTAAATATAAAAAAAAAAACTAAACCCAGCTATTAAAACACTTTTTTAAACACCTCACGCGAGTTATTTTTCTATAGTACAGATAACATGTCAATAATGTTCGACTTCTAAAAGCAATTCTTTAAAAAAAATATGTTGATTAAATAATTACTTATCAATAGGTTTTTATAATTATTAGAAAAATCCCTGCTTTGCTCGGAACAAAATGTCTGGTCGCATTATCAAATGTTAGGCTTAAGGAAATAAACTGATCAGATAAATTCGTTTTAATGAAAAAGGGGGAATAAAAATAATTACTATTTAAATTTTAAAATCTTAAATAAAAAATTACTATAAAATTATATTATTATTTATTTTATAACAGTAGTTAATAATTTATAAAATATAATTAATTAATTAATTTATAATTTTAAAATTTGAATAATATTTTTTTAAGATTTTTTCATATGAAAAAGCTAGATTTAGATATAAAGCAAATCTATCTTGACACGACGTGCTTATTTTATTCTTTTTTAATGAGACTATATTTAATCTGGAGCATATTATTTGGTAAAAGGATTATTTATTTTCTCGCCATCAAAAAATGTTTTCTCTATGCCAAAAGGCACAAAATAACTCATTAATAGGTTGATGTTGAACTAAAATAGTAATAAAATATTAACTGATTAATTTTAATAGAATAGACTAATAATTTATAACATAATAAATTAATATTTAAATTAATGTTAGGAGAGATGTCTAAATTTTATATTTGATAATAATTTAAAAATAACTGTCTCTAATAAAATAGTATTTATATTAAAAAAAATTACAAATTTAGACCCCACATTAGATATAATCATAAATGATGATTGTTTTTTAACATCCGGTGGGTTTTGAATTTAAAGAGAATAGTCAAACTTTGTATAGAGAAAAAGATGTAAAAATGTACCAAATCTGTAAATTTCAATTCAAGACGTCGGAATGACATAATTACTATAAAGTTCTATTACTTGGTCTAAGATTAAAATTTTGATGTGAAATTATCCAAATGTCCTTAATTTAAAATATGAAAAATAAAAAAACAAAATGATAATAAAGGTTTAATAAGTAACAATTTTAACTTATTAAATAATAATAACAATAATAACAACTGATTTCAAAAAAAAATTATCTACTTATGTATTAATAAGTGTTAGTAGATTGATGAATATCAATGACAACAATTAATTATTACTTTTAGACCACGTGGTATTTAATATTTTGCCCTGTATCATGTTAAAAAATATTTAGACAACTAATTATTTGCGATTGAAACTTTTACAATCAAAATGTCTCTTTTTAAATATTCTTTTTAATAAGTTAGAATTTGAATCTCAATTTTATAATTTTTATAGCCTAATAGGTTTATTGTTAAACCAAATACACTTAAATATTTTTCTAATTGTTATCATTTAATAAATTAAAATTATACTCATTATTTTCAAAATAAGCCATTTAAGTAATTTTATTATAAAATTTAAGGCCTATTTGGATAGGATTAAAAAAAATTATATAAAAAAAAAAGTTTATGAACAGCTTATAGAAAATGGCTTTTAGATAAGAGTTTATGGAAAAAAAGTGATTTTGGATAAATGAGTGTTTGAATAGTTATTTTTAGAATGATTTTTTATATTGGTAAATTATCAAAAATTGTATGATTTGATTTAAAGTAAGAGAGAGGAGAGAGGTAGAGAAAAAATAAGAGAGGTGAAAGAGTGTAGATGAGAGAGGAGATAGGGTAGAAAATAGAGATAAAAAAAAAGAGGAGAGAGGAGAGAGGAGAGGGGTAGAGATGAGAGAGGAGAGATGGTGTAAAAAAAGTAGGGGTAAGATAGTAATTGGATAGTCCATAAGCTCTTTTACTGTTGAAAAAATTGATTTTAATAACTTATTCAAAATCATCGTTTTAAACTATAATTTTGTCAAAAAATACTTATAGATAAATATGACTGTTTATTTTAAAATTTTTTTAAACTAAAATTTTACCTAAAAAAATTTTTAAAACTATTGTTTGAAAGATATCCAAACACAGCTTTAATCTCAACTAAAAATTTTACGGTGATCAATCCATCTCGGGCCCTGGATTGTGATTTGTTTTTGGGTCATTTTCCCTTTTTTTAATATAAATATTAATAGAACCATATTTATAAACGAAAATGGAAGTACAGAGAAAATAAAAAAGGGAACACAAAAGTCGCGTGCTCTGTCAGATAGCATTGAAGATTTCGATGACCTTACAAATTAAATTCTTAATATAAATTATATTTAATTAATTTAAATATATTAAATAAATTAATTATTTATAATAATTATATATATTTAGACTATCTTTAATAAAAAATTAATATATGTAATTATATATTAATATTTTAAAAAATTAAAATTTTAATAAATTAAATAAATTAAAATTTTATATTTAAATTTAAAATAAATTTATTATTTAATTTTTATATTTAGTATGTGGGATGAAATACATAGCAACACCAGTTAAGAAGCTATTAACGGAACGTTGTTAGTGTTAAAAGGGCAAAAAAAGAAAGACACAAGAGGGGATCAGTTAGGTGTCGCTGTCATCACGGAGAGGGTTATATTTGATGGATAAAGGACCTCCTTCCAATCACATCGGACAACTCACATCAACCATATAGCCATTTTATCATTTCTTAATTCCCCTTCATTATATTATTACCATACCAATCTCATTTGGTCTATAAGCCCTGACAACTCCTAATATTTATCAACACGTGTAAAGGATTTATAATTAAAATCAATCACAACCAACAAAAAAAAATTGGGAAAATGGATATCAAGTCAAGGTCATTCGCTGATAATGGCAATCGCCAGTCACCCTGTATTTGCGTAATGTGAAAATCATGGATCAAACGACGAGTCTCCTAATATTATTTAAAATATTTTTTAAATAATATCATCTGATAATTTAAATATATCTTTTCAATAAATATAATACTTTAAAAATATTTTTAGTGCAATATTAGAATATTAAATACCGTTGAAAGAATAATATAGTAGAATACTGAATAAACAACAAATTATAATTAAAATCAATTGTGAAAGTGTTAAAAAAGAAGGGAGGTGGTCAGGTAAAGGCCATTGATTTCATGCATAATCTATATGGCGCAAGATTAAAAGATTGAGTAGGTGATTAAGATGGCAAAAGTCGCCTCTAAATTAGTGTAGAGTGAAAACCATGAATCAAGTAAAAAGAAAAAAAGGTCCAAGCTTGCTTGTAAAAGATATATCAAGGGGCCTCTCACATTCTTGCCCTTCCTTCCTTTCCTCTTCACTGTTTCCAGATCAATAAAATACTTCACATATCTATCTACACATAAAATTATCAACGTTATATTCTTAATTCATTATATATATGAATCATCTAGTAAGCGATGTTCTCCTTGCATGCTTTTCTTTTTGTAAGAAAAAAGAATCGCAAAACATGTTAAGGGACGTTGGCCAATGGTCATCATAATTTAGAAATATAATTAATTATGCATTAATAATTTTTTTTCTTTACGTTTCAAAGCCACCTAATTCAACTCTCAATAACTACTAGCCAAATGGGAAGCTCGCGTTGTTTTAATGAATTGCCAGTGTCATGATTCATGGCAATTAGATTTCTGCGTGCCTTAATTTTCGATATTAATTAAAATCAATGCATACCTGGCCCATTTAAAAAAAAAAAAATCACCCAAACGAAGTCCCCTCATATAATTTGCATTCACGTGGGCTATAAACTGCTGTGGCCAAATAAACTATTGATTAATTTTCCGATAAATTTAAAAATTTCGTGCATTTTTTTGTCACCCAACATGTGCTTTGTTTGCGACTACATTTTTAATCATCTATAAGATGATCGCTGGCAAAAAGTCAGGAAAAGAAAGCTTCGGTCAAACCATAATTGAGCCCCATTTATACACAATGCTGTCATTATATTCTTAATAAGGACATGGCATTTTTATAATTTTTCATAATCTTATGTTTTTAATTTAAATAATATATAGTCATCTATAAGCAAGGGCCCGGTTTCTCTGCTATTGATAGAATAGCAACACAATTTTATTTACTACTACTACTACTATTATTATTCCGCTTAATTTTCAAGCCAAACATGCTGGCGGATCTAACCCGAAACGAAAGGGCGGAGTAGAATTCGTAGGTTCCGATATCATCCGTGACCCGGATTGCCTGTGCATCAGCCGTCGCAACTCGCAACCACTCGAGATACTGCTTCCCGAATGAATTGTGTCTTGAAGCACGTCGGCGTCTAATCAGATATCCCGTTCGGGTCTTTGAAATCGACCGTAGCATGGGGAGGGGATTGCTCAAAAAGCTCGTATTCCGGACGATCTCCGTTTCCGGGAAATGGCAACAGCAACAACTCCGCCGCCTCAACATCCATGAGTACCAGGTCCCTCTTAATTTTCATCCTTAGGATTCACTTGCAACTAGAGGAAGAGATCGAGTTAAAGTGGTCTTTGTTATGCTGCCATTGTGCTCTGATATCATTTACCGGTTTGTTTTATGATCGATGGTTAGAAATCTGCATCTAGGAGTTGCCTCCTGGTCAACGACTTAGTTGCCTGTCCCCCCGCTCCGATCTCACGGCATTTTACGTTCTTTTTCTTTATTATTTTCCTGTCTTTTATTCGCACATTTCCTTGGGAGTCCAGTGATAGATAATGGTGATGTTTGAAAGAAGCCCTCTACTGGGGGTTGATGGACATGTCCGGGCATGCTAATTGTTTTTTTTTTTGGATCTTGCTAATATAAGTCTGATTAATTTTTGGCCAATGTCTAATGATCCCTGTTTTTTTCTTAAAATCAGGGAGCTGAATTGATGAGCAAACATGGAGTCAATGTTCCAAGAGGTGTGGCTGTTTCCTCCGTTGAAGAAATCAAAAGGGCAATCAAGGACGTATTTCCTAACGAAAGTGAGGTAATTCATACCACTGACGCTGACATAAGTTAATGAACCGGAGAAAAAATGGTTTTCTATTATTAAAGTTATTTCCTTATTACAATTATAAGAAATTTAAACTCCTAAAATTCCCCTAAAAAGCTGAATGTATTAAACATACTTGTTAGTCATTATTGAACTTCTTGAGTGATGAAAAACAGTGTAATTTTGATAATGATGCAGTTGGTGGTTAAAAGTCAAATTTTGGCCGGTGGACGAGGTTTGGGAACATTTAAAAGTGGTCTGAAGGAAGGAGTTCACATCGTTAAAACTGAACAAGTCGAAGACATTGCTGGTAATACGTGACTGCCATGACATATCAATTTGAAGGTTTTCTTGTTCTCAAATCAAATGCCATTGGCCTTCATTATATCGGCAATAAAGAAGCTGGGTGGGATGGGTTTGAATGTTTGCTTAGGATTATGGTTTGCTATTTTAGGCTTGTCTGATTCATGATTGAAATTTTTGTTCGCTTGTCTATGCTGTGGATATAAGATGTTGAATTCTAATAAATCCTTGTGCAAGTAGTACCTAGATTGAATACACGGTCTGATAATGCTAGATGATTAAAATTTCTGAGGTCATTTTGCTTAGTGCTATTATTGTTCTGATTTGTCGTTATCACCACCTTCATTTCAGGGAAGATGCTTTGGGCAGATACTAGTTACCAAACAAACTGGTCCACAAGGAAAAATTGTTAGCAAGGTTTGACATTGTTCAATCATTTAATCTGAAATATACCAACTCTTTTAGCTTGCTTGCAAGTTCTAGCGAGATTGAAAGCTGGTTTTCAGAAACAATTTGTGCCCGAATGGTACTTCTTTTACATTTGGACATTCGTTGAACTTAAAATCATAACTTGCTCCTTATGTATATTTGTGTTCAAACTCACATTCAAGAGAAAATAATGTTTCTTCCAATGGATATTTCAATTTTTTCCCTGGAAAAAGAAAGTACTTCAAAGAATATTACTTGATATATTATGCTAACAGGAATTCATGAAAAAATAGTCATGCAATGTCCTCTTGTTTCCTTGTCAATCTCTATAATTCAAAGAATAATTGTGGTTTTCATCCATTTATTGTAAATTACTAGTTAATTTCATTTGTTCCACATATTATATGATATATGTATAACTCTATAATCATAGGGATATATTGTCTCCAGCAGATTTTATCATTTGATATCCAATTTTCTAATTACTACAGGTTTACTTGTGTGAAAAGCTTTCCCTTGTGAATGAAATGTACTCTTCGTGATAACTCTTGATCGTAAAACCGCTGGTCCTGTAAGAGTCAAATTTCAGTATGTTACCTTTGAATGTATTGTATATGCTAAGTATGACTTATACCATCTCTGATGCATGACTCCCCTCTCCTGCTATTTTTGCTTCGTTAAATTCAACCAATCAAGAGTGATGTACTGATGTTACTTACTTTTCCCCCCTTTCCTTTTGGGGCATTCAAGATTATAATCGCTTGTAGAAAGGGAGGAACCAGTATTGAAGACCTGGAAGAGAAATTCCCGGACATGATTGTAAAGGTTTGTTATCTTCAACATTTCTCACAATAATATTTCTGCTGAAGCAGTGCGCTAGCTTTTCAATATACACCTGACGTGCTCATTCTTTTAGTAGGTACCTATTGATGTTTTTGACGGGATTACTGATGAAGATGATGCAAAGGTAGTTGATGGTTTGTTTCCCAAGGGGGCAGATAGAAACAAATCAATTGAGCAAGTGAAGAATTTATACAAACTTTTTTGTGAATGTGACTGCACTCTTTTGGAAGTAAGCACATATAAATCTCATTCATGAATTGCTTGGTAACATGATTCTTGTCTGCTTTCTACATTTTCATTATAGGAAGATTCATGTATGCATACGTGAATCTTCTTGAACAGATCAATCCCTTAGCTGAGACTGCTGATAACCAATTGGCAGCTGCTGACGCTAAGTCGAACTTCGATGATAATGCTGCATATCATCAGAAGGAGATATTTGCTCTCCGCGCTACATTCCAGAGGATCCTCGGGAGTTTTACTCACATTTCCTTTTGTGTCTAATACTTTTTAATTTTGATACGTTCATATATGATTATTCTTGATCTATGTGCTTATGATAAAACTGAAGAATTTCCAATTGACAATGTCAAAATTCACAATATATTTGTGCCTTGTCATCAAGACCATATATTTTATAGCCATTATTTTTTGCTGGGTATGCCTGACTATCCATGCCTTCCATCTGGGACAGGTGGATGCCGCAAAGGCAGATTTAAATTATATTGGGTTAGATGGAGAAATTGGTTGCATGGTGAATGGAGCTGGGTTGGCGATGGCCACAATGGACATAATCAAATTGCATGGGGGTACTCCTGCTAACTTTCTGGATGTAGGTGGGAATGCCTCTGAAAGCCAGGTGATGCTTCAAAGTTAGCATTGTTATCACCGCTCCCATTTTGGCATTAGCCTTAGCTTCCATTTATAACCAAGAAAATTGCTTCAAAAGTATGGTATTTGGCTGTTGCTGAACACTAGCCACTTTATGATGATTGTTTAGTTGTTCCTAATTGTTATATTTATATCAAGCGGGTGATTGAAGCATTTAAAATATTGACTGCTGATGACAAGGTGAAAGCAATTTTGGTGAACATTTTTGGTGGTATAATGAAGTGCGATGTTATAGCAAGTGGAATTGTAAATGCTGCAAAACAGGTTGATAAAGTCACTCCTTGCAGCACTTGTTTTTTGTCCTATGGCCTGTTAAATATTTGAGTCTGAAGAGGGACTCTCTTCTCTGCTAAGGAACTTTTAGATGATAATGTTATTTTGTTATTTGGGATCTATCTGGGATCATATGATCCCAAGTGACTCATGAAGTCAAGAAAATGCAACTCCTGTTTGTATTTAAGTTCTCATCAGATTTAAAAACAAAATTTTTGTCCTACAATGTGGAATTATTTCTTGGATATCTGCATTCTTTTTGAAAGATATGTGGAAGTGGAAGTAATATTATTTCTCTCATTCTCTATTTCTTTTTATTTAAATTATCATAATCTTGGTATCTCATCCAAATTAACTCAATTTCCTATAGGTTCATGTTTTTTATGGATCTGATGAGATTTGATTTCTAATTCTCTACCTCTTCAAGTTTATACTGATCTTCACCCTCACTTTGCTTATGTCTTAAAGGTCGCACTAAAAGTACCGGTTGTAGTACGTCTTGAAGGCACCAATGTTGACCTGGGAAAAAGGATTTTGAAGGTAAATGCATGGAATTGTAAGAGATATGTGGAAATTTCCTGATTAACGACTCTAGATTGTTTCCAAGGGTTACTTATGTTGATGATCATTAATTGTTCCAACAGGAAAGTGGTATGACGTTGATTACAGCGGAGGATTTGGATGCTGCTGCTCAGAAAGCAGTAAAAGCAGCATACAGTTAAAGGAATCTTTTTGTTCAATTTTCAACAAACTTCAGTTTCAGCGCAGCTGGGCTGAGAATACGCATTGAAGCCCCAAAAAAAGCTATTTTGAAGTGTGGTTATTAACTCAGCCTTCCCAATAAATCGGCGCTTCTCATTTGAGTTGATGCTCATAATTGCAATTTGGCTTATGCGGTTTCATTACTGATCTTTCTTTTTATTCCACTTGACTTATTGTACATCCAATTTTTTCTGGAAAAACGTTGTACTTTTTCATGCTAGGGGAAACCTAATTTTTACGTGCGCACGTTGAGTTGTACGTTGTAATTTTTTTTTGTTATTCACCCAGTTCACTGGAGTTTTGTCCCGACTAATCCGGATCTAACCAGCATTACGCACCGGCTATGATGGGTGAGTCTCTTAATGGAAATTTTCTGTATACCCCAACTCCCTTAAGCATTTCGTCGCTTACTACGCCATTCCTCGTCTCTGGGTGCCTAGGTATCCGCCATAAGCCTTTCGCCCTTTCCTCGTTTGAACCTCGCCCTTAACTTGAAGGCTATGCCATCCTAAGGTGCTGCTAAATGGAAGGATCTTATCAACATCCATGAATGATAAATCATAGCATAGATCGAACTGTCGAATCGGAAAAATTGGGTATTATCATATAGCTTTGTATCGGTTAAGTTCACGAGTTGGAGATAAGCGGACTCGAACCGCTAACATCCGTCACAGGGTAAACCACCGCCTCTCAGGCCCCCCGACTGATTCTACCATAGAGGCCAACGATAGACAATAACTCCCTCCCCTGAACACAGCTTAAGGCTCAAATTTGAGACATCGTTTAAGCAATCCTGATCCGCTTACTACTCGGATTAACCCGTAATTTGATTGTATGAGTACATGCAAGTCACTAGTTTCCAGTTGGGCTATTTTTTGGGCCTAATTCCTGATCATTGTTAACACTATGCTTGTTTGGATAAGTTTGGAAAAAAGTTTGTAGCAAAAAAAAAAGTTTGGAAAAAAGTTTATAAAAAAAAAAAATTTTGGGACAGTTTTTAGAACAAAGTTTTTGAAAACGAGTTTATAGAAAAAAATAATTTTGAATAAATGAGTATTTGGATATTTATTATTAGAAATACTTTTGTAATTAAAAAATTAATAGAAATTGTATGATTTTATTAAAAATAGGGGATAAAAGAAAGGAGTGAGGGTGGAGAGGTGAGAGGAAAGATGATGGGAAGAGAAGAGAGATGGTGGAGAAGATAGAGGAGAGAGAGTGTAAGAAAAAGTAAAAGTAAAATAGTAATTAAATAGTATATATTTTTTTATTGTTTAAGAAGTTAGTTTCAATAGTTTATCTAAAACTTTGATTTTAAATTATAGTTTGGTCCAAAAGTCTTTTTGGACAAATATAATTATTTATTTTAAAAAAATTTTAAATCAAAATTTGGATTAATTTTTTTTTAAAATTTTGATTTGGGAGTTTTACAAACAAGCACACTATAATGCAGCTGGTTAAAAGGCAAGGAACGAAATGAAGCATTTATTACAATACACACATTATATATAATATGATTTCATTTGAACAATTGAAATAAAAGAGACAATCGAACCCATGATTCATGGTCTACTTATCCTTTTTGAAGGACTCTGCAATGTTATTGGCGATACAATAGGCTGTGGATTGGATGGTTATCATTGGATTGACGCCAATAGCACTGGGCAAAACGCTGCCATCACAAACATACAGGTCTTTTGCTTCCCAACTCTGGCCATTCAAATCAAGAGCACCTTGTTCTTGAGTAGGAGCCATTCTACAGCTTCCCATTTGGTGAGCACTAGCATACATCGTCCACAGTTCATCCCTTGATCTCGGTCCCCCCACCACTATCACTTTGTCTAAAAACTCCTCCACAGCCTCCTCCCTTACCCCTTTACACTTCATTCTCTGTCCATCGCTCCTGAATGTTCCCACTTCTAGAGCTCCCGCTCCAATCAACACCCTCAGTGCCAGCCTCAATCCATCCCTCAGGTTCTCTTTATCCCACTGGTCTAGTCTGTACTTGATTCTCCCTTCCTTCAACACTTCCCCTGATCCTTTGTCTCTAACTAATGCAAAAATTATAGCAGTTCTTCCGTACTTCATCATCCTCTCTCTCATATCTTTGCCTGAAACCCATGGAACATATGCAGAAAATGATCCAGGCGCAAATATTGGGGTTTCTAAGATGAATCTTGGAGTGGAGTTCTCAGCATTCTCTTTATGGATTGAGGTAATGATTCCTCCCTCATGGTTGTTCCCTTGAAATTCTGTCATCTCTTCTGGAAAGTATCCCCAAGCAAATAGAACAGGATGCAGGTGGAGGTTCCTTCCAATGTTTGGATTTTGTAGTCCACTGGAAATCATCAGAGGAGGTGTCAAGAGAGATCCACACGATGAAACTGTTACCTTTGATTCGATTTGGAGTTTCCTTGACACTTTGCTCTTCAGTGTCGTTGCAATCACTCCCAGGCATTTCTTTGTCCTTATTCCGTTGTTCCTATCTTCCAATATGAACTTCTCAGCTTTACATCCAGTTATGATCACTGCACCATTTTGCATAGCATCAACCAACCAAGTGGAGTCTGTGCCTTTTTTATTTCCTGTTCTACAGCCATAACAACACGAGCCACAATAATGATCTTCTGAGGAATTTGTAGCGACTGACTTGATTTTCAAGCCAATATTCTCACCCCCTTTCCGAAGAATTTGATTCTGAAAGCTTTCTTTGGCACATTTCTTTGTTACACCAATCCTCCTCCAGACTGCTTCCATAGCAGATTGGTATGTGGAACTTCTAAAGAGTGGGATTTTGTAGCACTCTGACCATTCCTTGAGAACAGAATTAGGTGTTTTGATGGACGCGGACCAGTTTATGACAGAGCCTCCTCCCACAGTTGAGCCAGCCATGACCATCATTTTTCCATCAAGGGTTGACAAGATCCCCCCTGATTCATATAGCTCATTGAAAGAAGGGCCTTCCAAGGAAGAGTAATCTTCAGGAACAAAGTAATTTCCTTTCTCTAGAACGACCACTTTCAGGCCTGAGCTTGCCAGAACTGCTGCCGCAACTCCTCCCCCAGATCCAGAACCAACAACCACAACATCACATTTGATCTTGTACGTGTTGTTCTCTGCATTTTCACTAACTTGAAGGCCTTTTTCTGTGAGGGACTGCAAAATAGTGGTATCGTTTTCGAGCCTAGTCTCAATTATTCCTTTCTCAAGAGGCCTCTCCTTTCGCTTCAGCTTTTCCCTTTTGTCCACTTTGTACTGAATAGCTTCCCATGTTGGGTTATTCCCATTTTGATCTATCTGCAGCAATTGGAGAAAGCCAAAAAGCTTTGCAAAATCACCATCAAGGAACCGCAAAAGAAAGTGCCAAACTCCTATGAAGCATATGGCTTCTTTCCACTTAGAGACCGCTGACAACTGTCATGTCATTGTGGACTGTTGTGCATAGAGAAACTTGGAGAAAAGAAACCAAATCCTATCGAGCATATAGTGAGAGTCAACGTGAATCGAAAAGCTTTTTATGAATACGTTATTGCTTGATTATATATCGAAAAGATTTTTCGTGAAAAACTCTACTTTATAACTCAACACGGGTTACGTGAATCTTGCTCCTACACGTCATCAATATGGTTGACAATTTTTTTACGGCACGAGGAGCGGTGTTTATGAACAAGACTACAATAAGGTTGGATTGAAGGTTTTGACTTTTGAGAATAGTGAGAAGCATTACCCTTGCGAATAAATTATAAAAGAAGGTGATTTTGATGATCAAGAATGCAATCCGCAGAGGAACGAGACGCTTTTCCCTGGACCAGTTCTGCAGAATCTGTTCCCTCTTGTCCAGCGATAATTCCGAGAACTTGTGAACGAAGGGCCACTTCCGGTCCAACGCAATTCTTCCGCAAAGCAACAACGTTCCGAGTCTAAACGACAAAATCCGCAGAACTGAGCTCACAACGAACTGAGCCTCCGGCTGAATCCTCTTGCATAACAGCTCTGCCGCCTATAATTCATTCAACGAAGCAAATTAGGAATTAATGACGAATCCAGTAATACAGAGACAGATGTAATCCATTTTTTCAATGTACTAAAAGGGAATCATTTTAAACAAGAAAAAATTGAGTATATGAGATTGACCTCATCGGGAAGAGGAGCTTTAGAACCGGAGATTGTGTAGGAGGATTGAGGGGGATCGCCACGGTCCTCAGTGATAGGAGGTAGAAATGCCTCACAGATAGAAGCCAGAACTTGCATCTGGCTTGAAGATAAGGCGTGGCCATAACCTCTTTCCTTTCTCTCTCCACTCAACAGAGGGTGACTACTCTCACTCATCTCTCTCTCCTCTGTAATTTGATTAAGATTCTGGAAGGCGCGAATTGATGAGTGAGAGGTGAGGGGTATTCATAGATGAGACAGTGGAGAGTAATGCTTTGTTTGATTGAAGTAGTTAGTAGTTGGAAGTTGGAGTCAGTTTTGCGGTGCACGAGGGCGATATAATTTCCATCATGTGGAAGCCGTTACAAGCTAAGCAAAAAACAAATTGGATGCACTGAGAACTAAAAAGAGACAATATTAAAGGCGCTTAACAGCATAAAACTGGAAAATATCTGGGAATGATTAAACAACATCCTTATCTCTAATTTCAAAATCACTTTGGCTCATTTAAAAAATACTGTATTATTTAATAGTATTTTTTTTTGCCGGCGATATTAGTAAAGCCTCCCCCTTCGATAAGCTTTAAATTTGTAAGAGGCGTGTGTTTTATTATTTAACATAGGTTTTCTATTTTTAACTTTTTTTTAATTGTGTCTTTCTGATCTATTTCTATATTTATGTTTATTTTCTCTCGTTTCTTTTTATATTCACCCTCTCTCATTTATTCCACTATAAATAAAGATATTTAAAAAAATAAATTATATTTTTTTATATGTTTATTATTTTTAACTAATTTTCTAAATTACATAATTTAATTATTTGAAACTTATAATTGAAACAGGAAGGAGTATTATTTAAAGTTCTTGATTTGAAATATTTTTATAGTATTTCAAACACGGATTTAGATCGTCTCAAAATTCTTTCTCTTTTTTTTTTTAAAATCCTTTTTCCACCTTTAGATAAAAAAAAAATTCAAATGTAATATGTTATTGATTCTAATTGAAGTTTTCAGGTTTCGAATTTATACGTGAATAAAGGTATTTTTATCAATTGACTTTAAATTTCCGCAAAAAAGCCAAACTTATCAATTGTCTTTTTTTTAAGATTATAGAGACTAATACACAGTTGATATAATGATATAAGGTTTATTAGATTTTTTTGAGTCTTAATACATCATTATCTTGGCATTTTTTTTAAACATAAGTATTTTTAAAATAATTTTATTTTAAGACAATGTAAAACATTAAATCAAATATGTTGGAGAGCTATGGCCTCCATGTCGCCAGACGATGGAGATGCCGCAAGGCTGGGCTACGGGTAGGGCACATTTCTTCAGCAGCTTCAATTCCTCGGTCGAAGCTTCGTCTGATAAGTGTTTTTTTCCCAGTTTTTTTTTTTTAAAAAAAAATTGAATGGCTTGGGAACAGATGAGTCATCAGCCACGTACCCTTAAAAAGATGCTGAGTTGTTGGCTTATGAATGGTCAGACCACAAATGATGTGGCACTCCAGGTTCACACAAGAATTTCTCTTTCAATTGGGCATTTCTTTTATTGCGTTTCTATAACCATTCAGATCAATTTGTTTTTTTCTTTCTCTAAAATATTTAGCATAGATTATTAAATTCAGACCAATGTTTTATCATCACACAATGTCCCTCCATTATTGGGATTTGGGTATAAGGGTTTGGGAATGAATGTGTGCTCGAAAGGCAATGAATCTAATTAAAAGTGGGTGTCTTTGCAATAAGATTAAAACAAAAGTGAGGCTATTCAGTATATATATATATATATATATATATATATATATATATATATATATATATATATGATTGAATCTTTTAAATATAATTTTTTAATTTGAACTGTATTATATTTATAGAAATTTTGTTGTTGCGAGAGATAAATATTATTTTACTTATCTCTATGATTAATCTTTAATTATCGGTCAAAAAATATCATTTGGTTCTAAAAAATTATGAGTCTAATTTTTTTTAATAAAATCTATGCGATATCTTTTAACTGATAATTAGAGACTAATTCTCTTAAGACTTAGATATCACTAAGTAAATTTTACTTATTCTAATAAATTTTTTTCACGCATATAATCTAATTTTAAACCCTTAAAGGTGAGTTTTTTTTTTTCTAGATATATATCAAAGTACTCACTACCGATAATAGTTACTAACCATTGTCTTGGAACTTCTATAAAATAACTGGTCACAAGATATTTTCCATACTCAAAGTTAGAATTCAAGCTCATACTATTTAATTAAATGATCAAGTGAATACCTGCGTCAATAACGTGAGGTTTTTTTATCGCAAAAAATGTAGGTAAGTTTAGCATCGGTCCTCTATCAAAGTTAAGGTATAACTTCAGGGCTCAGAGAACGCTTACAAGGGACTTACAAAATTACCTATTAAATGAGCATTCACGACGGTAGCGGGAATCAAACTTATATTTTTATGGGATACGAGTTCGTTCTTTACCATCTGTATAAATTCTCATTGGTAATAACATGAGCTTTTTTGTTATAAAAATATTTAGAAAGGGGTTGGGCTTATTCACGATTTAAAGACAGGGCAAAATTTTTCTCCTAGGCGATATCAATGGCCAGTAGGACGAGCCGACGATTATCCTCAGGTATAAAATTAGGCACCCAATAGTTAGGATACATTCCCAAGTGTCGTAACTAAAACCACAATAAAGTAATACTCCCTAGAGATCGAACACGTTAAAAATGGTCGTATGTCTCACCTATTCGCCAACTGAACTCACAAACGATGGGTACCGTGAAGTTTTTTTTAGTATAAAAATTTTTAGAAAGTTGTTGAGTTCACCCACGATCTAATGATAAGGCAAAATATCCCTTCCTCATAGGCAATACCAATGTCAGGTAGGGCGAGTCGTTTATTACCCTTAAGAGTAAACTTAGACACTCAGGAGTTATAATGTTTTCCTAAGCGCCGCGACTGGAACCACGAGGTTGTTTTGTTTTTTTGTAAATAAATTTTTGAAAAGAGGTTAGACTCACCCACGATTTAAGGGTAGGATAAGATCTCTCTTTCTTCTAAGCGATACCAATATCAAGCAGGATGAGCCGTCTATTAGCATGAGGTTATTTTTTTTATTGCCTACCTAGTTCACTTGAGTTTTGTCCCGACTACATTCAGATCCGACTCGCGTCACGTACCTGACTATAGTGGTTGAATATACCAATAGGAATTTTTTATATACGCCAAGGTTCGAACTCAATATCTCGCTTAAGTGATACCGAGCCACTTATTATTTGGACTAACTCCTGTTGATCCATGAGGTTGTTTTTTTTTGTTACCCACCCGGTTCACCGGAGCTTTGCCCCGATTACATCCGGATCCGACTTGCGTCGCGCACCTGGCTATGGTGGGTGAGTCTCCCAACGGGGATTTTCTGCATTCGCCAAGGCTCGAACTCGAGATCTCGCTTAAGCGATACCGAGCCGCTTACCACTCAGACCAACCCCGGTTGGTTCATGAGGTTTTTTTTTTTTTGGTTCATGAGGTTGTTTTTAAAAGAAAGGAGAGGGCGTTCCGTCAAGGGCCCAAAGGAGGAGCAACTTGGGGTTTGCTTCAACGAAAGCCGAACATTGAAGGGCCCCACCGGCCCATGTGATTCCCATGTACCATGATGCCTGAAGTTTTATTTTGTTTGATCCCCCAGTAGACTTTTCCCCTGTCCCTTTCTTCTGGCACTCCATGTGATATGCCTTTATGTTTTTTTTTTGCTGTCCACCCAATTTACCGGAGCTTTGCCTCGACTATATCTGGATTTGACCCGCGTCGCGCACCTGGTTATGGTAGGTGAGTCTCCCAACGGGAATTTTCTATGTACGCCAAGGTTCGAACTCGAGACATCGTTTAAGTGATACCGAACCGCTTACTACTCGGACTAACTCCCGTTGGTGATATGCCATGTTAGATTTTACTTAGTTGACTTTTAATGAATTGGGCCTAAACTCAATTGAGTAAATGGATTGAACTTTTTCTAATTGTTTAATTAAAGAAGAAGAATTTTATTATTCAAAAACTCCAGTGACCATTCAGGGGATATAGGGAAAACATGAGAGTCAGTTTTGTATGATGCATGATATTCTCATGCAACTTCCTCCTTCCTCCTCTTAACGAACTCTATTCTTCTCTTCAATGTTATTTGCTGTGTTGTGTTATCTAATTTTTGGAGTCAATTCTTGTTTGGAATTTTGATAATTGGTTAGAAGTAGTTTCAAAATATTTGTGGGAACTACATTTTGTGGTTGAATTATAAGTTGGGTGGTTGTCTTTTTATAGATAAGTTATTATGAATTTTTATGTATCTTTGGTAAAAAAAGAAGATCAGAACTCTACTTGGCTAAAGAGGTGGAACTTGGGATTTGCTTCTAAACGTACTTTGGAACGAAGCCAATTAGTTGCAAAACCAAACATCCGAAGGCGCCCCCGCCCAATGTGATTCCCATGTACGATGATGCTCTGCTCCATAAAGTTGTATTTTGTTGTTTTTCTCCCACTGGGCTTCTTTCCTTGTCCATTTCTGCCGGCAATCAATGCGGGGGTATTTCATTTTACAATTTTTAATATATATCTATCTAGTTAATTTAATTAATTTAAAAAAATAATTAAATTATTTAATATGAGATATTGTCTCTAAAATACTCTAATTATCTTTCTTATCCATCCATTCCTTTTTTATTTTATTATTGTTGTAGGAGTATCAATATTAATAATTTAAAAAAGTTAATAAATATATAAAATATATATTATATTTAGGACTAACATAAATTTTTTAATTAAGTTATATATTAAAAATTAGAGAAATAATAAACTTTTGTCATCTTCTTTCTATTACAATAATAATATCAATTTATTTCTCTAATCAAGAAAGAAATGACAATTTATGACCATAGGGCAATATAGATTTTGGGGAATGGCACTTTATGATCAAGTAAGAAAATTATTTTTTTACTGGCATACAAAAAAAATTATTTAACAAAAGCACCTTGTTCACATGTGAAAATTACAAAAAGCTTATTTAAAAAAATATTACAAGAATTCAACTAAGTTGATGAGGAAAGGTAGGGCGAAAACAGAGGATATGCTAAGACTTATTAAGATCCAAAGTGTGGATGAAGTGAATATCTGAGCAACCAATTAATGGAAATTGAAATACCACAAAATGAAGCAAAGCGGTTGAATTGAAAGCGATGCTGAAACATAATGCCAATAGTTACGAAATTGGATAACAAGACGACAAGTCGCTTAGTATTTAACCTCGAAACTATTGACCAAAATGTAATGAATTAATTAAAATTTAAACTATTAACAGGATTAGATCTAGTAAAATAAATTAATTTATTATAATATAGTGAATTAAAATTTAAATTTTTATTAAAAGAGATATTTATATTTAATATATAGTATCTTAAATATAATTATTTTTAATAAAAAAAATATTTATATTTAATAAAAAAAATAGTATAAACTTAGTCAGCCTGCTTGTAGGGACTGTTTCAGGTTTTGGTGAACTAGGAAATGTTAGAGAAGAAACAAGGCGTTACGTTATGTGCCTAAGAAAGAGGCAGAGCATAGCAACTTGTGGTTTGTTTCCAAACGTAAGTACATGGAAAGGCGGCACCGGCCCAACGTGATTCCCTTGTACGAGCCTCTCCTCAATTTTTTTTTATTTTTTTTTATTTTGTTCTCTTTCCCGGAGGAAGTATTCCATATTTCGGGACTACCCCTTAATTTATCCTCTATCTTGTAAAAACACGCTACCTTATCTTATATCGATCCCACGTGTCATATTCTCTTTAATCTTCGTAGTTACATCATATGGCTTTTTTATTTAGCTAAATCTTCACGCAGTACGGAAGATAACTTTTATATCTTTAATCACTTTCCATCCGTTAGATAGGATGCGGAATTTAACGAAGGAAATTTCTGTATCCGCTTTGTGAATAAATTTTAGTATTTGCTTGAAAAAAATATTTTAAATCTCCCCCTCCCCCTCAAAAAACAATGGAGAACAAGGAACGGCACGTAGAATTAATATAATATGAGGTGGCGTGTTTCTACTTGTTTTTTGTTTATAAAAAAAAGTTTAGATAAATTTAACACTGATCTCCAACTAAAATTAAAGTATAGACTTAGAGATCATTTATAAAAAATTTATAATATTATTTACTAAATAAACTCTAGTAACAATAATAAAAATTATTTTATAATGTTTCTAATTGATGGAACTCCTCTCCTTGTGCTTTCTTGGGCCACTTGACGTGATATGCCTTCTTTGGTTGGCACCGTCACCTACTTCGTTCGGCTAGCGTTTTAATGCTACAACCATACACCACCTCTTGCCCTCTAGACGACAAATTTTCTTTTTGCCCATCCATTCATACTTCTTTTAATTTATTAAAATAAAATAAATTAAAAGTACAAAAAGAAAAAGAACTAATGAAGGGTCAAAGTCCCTCACCTACAGCTGGCGACTGCATGTTACAACCGCGTCGGTTAATTGAAGTCCCAGCTAAGTTAGTTCTATGAAGAGTCATGGTTGAATCCTCTTCCCAATATTTGCTATGGCGCTTAATTGTCAAATTATAACTACGTATTTTAAAGTCATCTTCTATCCTCCTTCAATATACCACACCAAGCCAATAATTTAAAAACATACATTATATTACACTATTGATCAACCATTCAAACGAAATATTGTAGGGAAGAGCAGTCAACTAGTCAGAATTTTCTTGTATGTGAAAAGCATGTGTGTGTATATATATCATGTATTAACTTTTACATTAAGTAAAGGAGGATATAACAATAATGAATTAGTGTCAAATTCCACAAAAAGCTATCTCTGATAAGAACTAGAACATCGGATTCTAACAAAAAATGCTTAATTTTATTCGAAACTAATAACACCATAGAGACTTCCTTTTTCAGAGGGGTGTGAATTATTCATGATGAAGGGTGGATGAAGACTTGAAAGGCCGAGGCACCGCATTGGTCCGAGTTTCAATGGCATCATGCCTAAAAAGCCTAATCAGTGCCTAATGGAACTATAATTAGTTGCTACATAACCCAACATCAACAATATCATGATGAAGGCAAAGCACCGATATCAGTCATGATAAATTTGAGTTGCCCTCGCAAGAACAAAACCTGCAAGAATTCATCAATGGCTAGCTGAGGATCAGTTCATTCTCAGTTTACTCTATGATTAGCTATATATCTCACCATAACAAGGAAGCACATTTTTTTCCCAACAAGGAGAAAACAAAAGTCAATGGTTTTATCTTAAGCGCCTCAGGTAAGCAAATATAACCAGACATGAAAGTAAAACTTAAAGAAGAAGATAATGTTGAAAAAGAGGGTATTACCTCTTCCTGAAGCAAGCGAGGGAGGTTTTCAGTTGTTACAAGGTCTGTAACTTCCACCCGCAGCTTTTCTTCTTTAATGCCTGACCATGTCTGCAAGGGCAAGGCCAATAAAAGAACTGTTAAAACATCTGCCGTGGATGGGTGCAACCCAATGCAGCGTCCTTCACTGGACATACACAGACTATTTGGCCCACTTTGACACAGAGGGACCAAAATATCAACTCCTTGTTCACTGTTGCCAGTTTTGACAGTTCCGGAAACCAATGCCACCGGATTTTCACAATCGGCATGTAACTGTTGTACATTTATTTGACTGCAGCATTTTCCACTTGACGACCCTAGCCTATCATTACCAGTCAAAAGATCCACCCCTTGGCAACAAAGGCTTGCAGCAAGTGCAGGTAACGTGTCTTTATGTTTATCACCAAGGTTTGCATAAGGACTGCAACATGAAATTTCATAATTCAACCATTTAGTTACATGTTCGAAGAGTGCAGTTGCTCGAATTTGTTCCAATATGTCTGCCTGAAATTCCAAAGCTATCAATTATTACATTTATTTATGTTAAATATTTTCTTCAATATATAAAGGTTCTGATATGAAAATGAAAAATTTAAAATTTTTCATTAGTGAAAAAAATCCTTTATCCGTAAAGGAAATGAATAGGTCAAAAACCTTGATAGCAAGCCTTCCTCTCTCTTCTTCACTTAAGGTGAGATTTCCATCCTCTTGTCTACGAACTTCAGCAATCCATGTGATAAACCCTCTTAATTCAGTAGGAGGAGACTTGAATATAACAGACAGTAGCTTCTGAATGTCTCCTAAATCCACGGACTTCAAAAGGTGCGGGACGTCTTCAGCTAAGTATTTAGCAACACTGTTCCAACCTTCATGTCTACAACTCTGCAGATAGTCTCAATTGAATAAGGCATTTGCTGTACACTAGGATAAATGGTTTGCATACCCAAAAAAAGGAACAAACCATCAAAAGATTGAAGAACTAGTAGAAGTAAAATTATAAAAAAGTCAAATAATGAAAGAATCCTTTAAGAGATATAAAAAGGAGTGATGAAACACGGATAAATGATATTTAGCAGACCTACTCATATTTGACTTACTTGTTTTATAGTAAGTCAAATCAAATTTCCTCAACAGTTCATATAATAAATTCATCAGTTTAGAGACTCGGTACGTGTTCTCAAATGGTTAGACAAAGGATAAATTAATGTCACAGTACCACAGTATAAAGTATTGATGTCGCTCTGTTAAATCTTGAAATAACCATGTGCCTGAAAATTACACATTTCCAAATGTAAATGGAGGAAAACAACAAAATCATAACTTTGTCATCACAAAAGCTAGTGCACCTTGGTGATACTGACATTACCTTATAATACAAGTTTCAAATAGCGTTTTGAGATAAGCTAAATGTCAGTTCAGAACTGCTAATCAGACAGATATCCAAAAACACTTTGGTGGATAGAATACAGACATAAATAGAAGTTAAAAGGATTTAAAACATGCAAAAGTGAGCAATACATTTAATAGATGACATAAGCATCTGATTTTATGTAACTTCCGGCCCTCTCCCTTACAAATTATGTTCTAAAATGCAACCATGACAAAAAGATCGGTGAAAACTGTAATGCCGCTTACAGATAGGTACTTTAATAGATGAATCAAGCTAGTATCCTAATGCCTGAAAACAATCGAACATAAAACACCCTACAAAGTTTTCCTTATTTTAATTTCTTTTTTCATTATTAAGAAGACTTTGTCCATCACTAAGAAGAATAGGCAGGAGCATACATCAGGCATAGATGAAACAGGGATGAGATAAATGTCAAAGTGGTCTGACCTCAAATATTCATAACTTTACGTGAAAAGGTCACTAAGTAGACTTCAGTATTAACACAGGGTGCAATATTTACTTTCAAAAGTCAAAACAGAGAAACGACCAACATATTAGAAGAAAAAAATATAAGGGTTTTGACAGAAGCATACAAGGAGCACTATCACAATACAAACCAATAATGAATTATTATATTTCAACCTGAACATTGGTACAAAAAGGAAGTTAGGAAAATAGATTTTACCCCCTATATTGCCCAGTTGCTTTATCAACAGTATTCATGGCCTCCCAGAGAAGGGTAAGTGGGACCCAGTGAGGAGGATACTTGAAACGCGCAACATCCAGAATGAGGACCATGTCTCTTTCTGCGTGGTAGCCTCCTAGTGGTGAAAAATGACCACTTCCAGTCTGTTGCAAAACAATATGGCATTTCACATCATCTCCATAAACATTAAAGTTAAGATATATTTATCATGTCGTTGACGATACCTGTTTAAACGCTCCTCTGTTGTATGATACGATCACATGACAATCCTCCGAAGCACTACATGAAATTACATTCTTGCGAAAATTATCTAACGTGGTTTCATTTGTTCGAAAAGCTTCAACTTTAGCACCATTACATTGAGCCAGACACGCAACTTTTCCGAATGTAATGCCTTCCTCTTTAATCTTAGCCAAAGGCTCGCAACAATCCAACATGGAATCGTCAAACCACCTCCAAGGACCTGTTACGAAGCAATATAATGGCACTTAAGTTGAGACATAATTAATAATGTGGGCTATGGGAACAAAAGTGCCAACTGGTTTAGTGACTTTGGTCTAACAAAGTCACTGTGCAGCCAGCATGGTCAAAAGAACATCAGATAAAGCCTGTCTTATGAAGGATATGTAAGAGGTTCAAGAGATAAGGAAGTGTGAACTCCATTCAAATATCCCTATGATTCATTTAAGCTTCACGAGATTAAAACTGAAAAGTGCACTTAGAAATTAAGAGAGGAAAACCACGGTCGCTATCTTTTATTGGCCAGAAGCATTGCTATCTGACAAAGGGGTGACTTGCATAGACATCAATAGATTTTAATACTTTATGTCACATATATCCTTGGACGCTAAAGACACAACGAAAATTAATACGTACGATAAAGCAAAGCAATGCAAGCTAGCAGCAATCTCAAACCCTGACATAATTCCTTTGTGGCAAGAAAGAGAGGATACAAGTGTCGCGGTATCCAACATGAGTAAGGAATTAATGAAAGAAAGTGAACTCGGTTCCCTTCTTTACATTCTAATATTTTTAGTTATATGAACGTGTCTCTAGAGGATAGAAGCTCTTTGATATTACCATACTAATTGGACAACACATTTGATTATCCATTCATAACACAACGTAATCTAGAAATCCTCGTTAAAAAAGAAAAGGAAAGGAAAGAATTGAAAAACACACCTTTCCATTTTCTACCAGGGTCAATAGCAAGTGCATTTAGGACGACTGCAAGTGTGGCCAGTCCACAGTACGCAGGTTCAGATTGCGTTTGATAGTATGAAATTAATTTGAAGAAGCCTTCCATGGTTCCTTGTGCATGAGCTTCAGCAAAAATTTTCTGTATAACCTCACGATTATTCATCATACAAAATCATCCGAAGAATTCATCTAAGGTGCCAAAATTAGGGATTTGATGATTTTTTTTTTGGATGAAGTACCTTTCCTTCGGGTGAAGCAAACTCGATTGCGGGGGGAGAAGGGAGGACTCTTCGGTAGAAACCTGCAGTTGCCATCGTAAATCCTGAGGCGAATAATACTGATAGTAAGGGTATTCATGAAGCCCGCCGCCGCTCAGTATGTCCACTCTGCCCGTAAAAAAAAAATTCTGTCCAACCTAATAGGGCAAAAGTATCAAGTTATAAAATATATTCTACAATTTTTTTGGGTTAGATAGGTTACCCTACCCTATCCCCATAAACACCTTTTTTTTTTCTTTAAATACTATACTTAAAAAATAAAATAGGATAATTACTAATAATTAAATAATTATTTTAAAAATATAAATAGTTAAATAGGTAAATTACGTCTTTTAATATTTATAACTATATTAATTTTTTTTAACTTTACTAATCAGATTACATTATAAATTATAATTATTTATTTTATTTTTTTAGATATTTTATCCTTGTCAATATTTAGGAAATTGATGTAAAGTTATATTACAAACTACTTAGACTTCAAGATTTTTTTTTATATATGCAATGAATTTTAAATTTTAATTATTATCTTTTTGTTACCTTATTTTTAGTGAATTATAGATATTATTTAACTCTTGAAGACATATGAATATGGTATTATTTTAGAAATTTATAATTGCAAATTTTTTTTCCACGAGCATGGTATCATAATTTAGGCATGCCTAATCTGTCTATGCCTAACCTAAAATAATTAGGACTTTTACCGAGTAAGACCGGAACACCCTTGGCTGATAGTAATTTCGGCCTCTTCAGCGTCGCTTTGTTTTTTAAGCTCGTCTTAATTTATTCGAATGTCGGCCATGGAGCGCGGGTCCCGTTTTACGTGCATAAGAAGCTAGCATTTGATATGCTTATTGTTTGATGTTTAATGGCGGGTGAAGTTTCTATTTTTGACTTCTGAAACACCGGCCACATTTGTCGGTGATATTGATGGTGTGAATGAAGGCGGATAGAATAAATTGTTAATATTTAAATTCTTTGAAAAAAAATTATAATTTTTTTCAATAAAAATATTCTAAAATTATTAGTAATATTTTTAAAAAATTATAACCTTTTCTTTCAACATTATAAAATTAAAAATATTTTAAATTTTGTAATTTTTTTAAAACTAAAAAATAACTTTAGAAGAATGAGTGATGATTTATTTTACAAATATTTTAACTTTTAAAGTCCTTATGATAATATACAACTCTTTTAGTGCTATTTTTTATTATAATATTTTTTTGAAATGCACACTACAGTCTTGTCTAGTCATCATTTGCTTATAGAATAAATGTGAAAGGTCAGTATTAAATAGATTTGCAAAACAATATGATTTGCAAAATAAGAGAAATCCATGCCATCACTAAGAAGGATCTAAAATGCAAGTCACCAATGTAATACCAAATATGAAACCACTTTCAATCGTATCTTATTTAAAATATATTTGGTTTCACATGGTTTAAATATTATCCAATATGAAACTAAACATGCACTTAATAAATAAATTAGTCATTCAAAAAATACAAGAGAATGTGAAAACTTCACTTAAAATTTTTACCAATAGAATTTTTTCTATTCTCAAAATAGTCCATAGTCACGTCAAGTGACTTTATACTACGGGACAAGTTTTTTTTTTGATATATATTTTTTTTAAATAAGTTAGACTTACCTACAATCTAAAGGTAAGATAAAATCTATAATTCTTTTAGACGATATTAATATTAGGTAAAATAAGCCGTCAATTATCCTAAAGCATAAACCTAAGTACTTAGGAGACAAGTTAATAGAGTCATGAAGTGAGCTAGCTGTGTTCCAAATGCTTGAATCTCATTTGTGCAAAACGACTTCCTGTGAGAACTTCAGTCTGCAGTTTGGACATGATTTACCTATATCTTAAAACTGACCCCTAAGTACTCTTCACAAAAGCGGTTCCAGATACTTGTTATTTTGGACTAATAACTGGAAGCAAGAAATAGTGTTTCGGCAAGGTGTGCCTGAGGATTATTGAATTCACAATGCCTGTCGACACAAGATCCCAGCCTAGAGATTATGGCCCGATGAAGATATTGGAAATGGAGATGCTACGAGAGGTGCACCAAGATCGTCATCCACCTTGTTCTCTTGACACCTCTTTAGCATGTGAAGTTGACGTCTTAGGTACAAAACCTGAGATCGATATATCTATGATGAGAAATGAATAGAAACAGGAAAGAGTAGATAGAATTAGCAACACAAGCCAATGTTCTGCAAAGCGACGACAACGTATTCAGTTAATGACCAGTTTGTTCCATTATAGCTCAGTACCCCAAGATTCCACAGACAATAATTCAGGTTTACTTCATAGGACATGTTGGATTAGGGACCAGGGCAGGAAAAATAGTCTCAAGGCATTTGTTGAACTCGAATTTGTCGTCACTCAAGTACTTCCTAGGACTAAAATGCACAGTCCCTATTTTCAATATATATAGATACTAGTGAATTAGCGATTATGATCGATTGCATAGCATGAAGGAGATATTATTACTCAGCATGCCTGGGCATCAAGATTAAGAAATGATGTTTCAAAAATATTATCACTCAGACCATATAGTTAAAAATTGCATTTACTAACGCAAAAATAACCTTTTTTTAGCAAAAGAAAATGAGAGCTTCTTACCTCCTCTTGAAGCAAAGTAGGAAGGTTATCGATTGAAACAAGTTCATGTATTTCCTTCAAGACTTGCCCATCTTTGATACCAACCCACGTTGTAGATGGTAACGAGAGTAGCAGTGCTGTTAGCACGTCACTGCTAGCTGGGTGCATCTCAGTGTACTTACTTGGGCCAGAGCAATCACAAGAAGATGCCTGAGGAGAAGGAATTAAAACATCAACCCCTTGTTCACTGTTACCATTTACTACAGTCCCACAGACCATTGTGATTGGCTTGTCACCCTCTGCTTTCAAGCATTGCATACATGATTCTCTGCAGCAATACGCTGCCGATGGACTGAGCTTTCCACCTAGAATTTCTGCTCCTTGGCAACAAACACTTGCTGCAATGTCAGGTAAGGTGTCTCCATGACCTGAAATAGATGGCAGCCTACAAGAAGAATTTGATACAAAAGAAGTGACATGTTTAAAAAGCCGAGTCTCCTGCACCTGTTTTAATACTTGTGTCTGCAGAACAAAATGTACCACTTAAAACTCTAAGCATAAAATAGGATTATATACTGATAGACAGAAATATGACAATTAGATAAGATATAACCATTACCTTAATAGAAACCCTAGCTTTCTCCTCGGCACTCAAACTTGGACTACCATCCTCTCTCCTCCTGACTTCTGCAACCCACTTAATAAAATCCCCAAAATTAGATGGAAGCGAATTGACTACAACTGAGAGAACTTTGTCAACATTCTTCACGTCCTCTGATTTTAGTAGAAGGGGAACATCATCCATCAGGAATTTTGCAATGCCAATCCAACTCTCATGCTTGCAGCTCTACAAGTTCAAGAATAACACATATCATAAGCAAAAGTGCATAATACATCCAACGATCAACATCAGCAATCAAATTAAACAAGCATAACATACACAAACAAAATATGCCCTCACAAATATATATAAAAAACTGATACATGATAGAGAAAGGATTGTGATTAATGGACAAACAATAACAATGAAGGAATCTCCAATTGTACACCCGTGAATGCACTATATTTCACTCTTCATGCTTGAATTCAGAGTGGAGAAAAGAACAAACATTCATAAATCAATGTAAGTAGAAACTATCCAACAATGTGATACCCACAATAAAACTCTTGATTGTTTACTTTGTGTGATGTTTTGACCGACTTTATAACAGATGCAACATACCAGAGTATAAAGCATACCAGGGTCCCTGTGAAGCCTTGATATAAGCATGAACCTGAGGATAGAAACTAATAGAAGTAAATATAACCTCCCATTAAATGTGTTGCTTCTTTATTTACTAAGGGAAAGAAGTAGACTTTAAAATAGAGGAAATTGACATGAAGAAATGAGCAAAATATACACAAGTACAATGTATTCCTTTAGCATATATTTTCTTTAGTTTTTGAGAGGGGGGTGTTGAAAGAGAAAAACAATGAATTCGTTCCAGTCAACAAAAATGTTGAATTTATTACCCCCAACAAGATACCTTTTAGAAGATCCATGCCTCATTTATCAGAAATCTCCATTAACTTGGTTTTATAGAGAACTTAATTTTCAAGCTACCTCCTTCTTCATAAAGATAAATTACTATGATTTGATATCAACAGGTCTTCCAGTTTTGAGGTAGCAATAAAGAAAAGAACCATTATACAATTACCAATCCAATTACAAAAAACATCCATTATACGGAAAATCACTCTTATTTTTCCTTCTAATAACATGCATCCTTAAGCAAATAGTGATGCAACTGCTGATCTCAATCGTCTTTACCATGTTAACGTAACCAGAAATTTTATAAAATTAGATACAAGAAAAACTACCCCCTAGGTTGTCCGGTGTCTTCGACGACATGGTTCATGCCCTCCCAAAGAAGGGTAAGTGGCACCCAATGAGGAGGATACTTGAAACGCGCAACATCCAAAATAAGTGCCATGTCCTTTCCAGCATGATAGCCACCAATAGGAGAAAAATGGCCAGTTCCCGTCTGTCATGAAAATTTGATTACTATACTCACTATTCCATAAAAGAACAAATCAATATTGATTACCAAGGATATTGCGAGAACAGTATATGAGAAGTTCATCTTGTAAAGCTCAAATAGAAATACCCAATTACTGGTTCTAATAGATATGGGCAATGGAAAATTTGTGACTTCTTAACCTAGTAAAAACTATAGATTCAAAACATTAACAATGGTAACATCATAGAGTGGGAAGTGGTGAATATCAATGAACAAAGCAACAAAATTTTGTCATCTCCTATTAGGTCAAAGTAGTAATACATACTTGTTTGAGAGCAGCTCTGTGGTATGAAGAGATTATATGGCAATCATCAGAAGTTGAACACCTCATGATATATTCACGGAAGTCATGAATGTTGCTTTGATTTGCACGAAAGGCTTCAACTTTTGCTCCAGCACAATGAGCCAAGCATACAAGCTTCCCAAATGAGATACCTTTGGCTTTGACCTTTTCTAGAGGTTCACAACAGTCCAACATAGATTCATCAAACCATCTCCAAGGACCTGTAGACAAATTTTCCAAGAGCAACACGTTGGACAACATAAACAAAACTCAAATTGTTATTATTCAATTCAATAACTAAAAAAGAAGATACTGCAGTCAATGTAAGGAATTTTGGTTGCAGATGAGAAGGTGTAGTAATAAATTAAAAAAATCAGCAGCCACTAGCCCCTCACTGTAACAAGCCAGCAAAATGTCAGGATGTAGCTAAGGAATGAAGGAATATAAAGAAGAAAGCAACATGTAAGCACAATATATTGGTATCAGATCAACTGAGTCATTTCTCTTAGAATGGACAAATGGCATAATCCAATTTCTACCAATATTTTTTCAGGAAGTTGAAGGAATCTTGAGCATTATAAAATGTAAGATCAATTTAACTAAATAAAAAGCTCGGGAAATTTTGATGAGCCACGAGAGTGGAATTGCATTAAGTATTAGCTCCTCAATACCCTAGAACGAATGAAGTTATCGTCTATGGAGTCAAATGTGCACCGTAAAGTATAATTGCTCGTGAAACAATACGCGTACCTTTCCATTTTCTTCCAGGATCAATAGCAAGAGCATTTAAGACCATGGATAAGCTTGCCAATCCACAGTATGCAGGCTCTGATTGTGTTTGAAAATAAGAAACTAATCTAAAAAATCCTTCCATTGTTCCATTTTGAATGGCTTCAAGAAAAAGTTGCTGAAAGTCAACAAAATTGGGTTACTGGCTCGTGAATTAAAAAAAGATGACAATGTGCATGGAAAAAACCAATCGTAACAAATTCTAATCAGAGAAACATTCAATTACACAGCATAATCTATTCCAAAGCTTGAAGCCATATCATCTCAAACTAGAAATATATGCAAAAAGCCCGACTATCATCCCAGAAAATACCCCGACTTAAACAAACACAAGCACAGAGAAATGCAGGTGAAGGGTAAAACAAGTGCGACAAACCTTTCCTTCAGATGAAGCGAATTCTACTGCAGGCGGAGAAGGAAGTAACCGCCTGTACAACCCAGCCATCGCCATTTTCTTCGATCAAGTTATTGTAACTTTATACCGAACTGAGTGAAATTGAACCGTAAAAGAGAGGTAACACTCTGAAACATGAAAGCACGAGTTAGGGTTTCAGGTTAGTCGAGTGCCTCAGCGAGAAAATGGGAACACTGAACTGAACCCACAGCCCCGCGTAATTTTACAGTTTCAAAAATCACTAGAATCTAGCCGCCAATAAATGAAGCGAGCATGGGTTCATAACAAAAGTACGATGGCCGGAAAAAAGGAAAAATTAATCTGTTCATCTCTGTAATTTCATCAAATCTTAAATCAGGTTTTTATAATTTTTTTCTTTTTTATTCAATCCTTTTTCTTTTTTTTTATGAACTCGATCCTTATTTATTATTTGCTCAGTTTTAGTGTGAGTGCTTCAGTTACAGTTGGTTTAAGTTAATAGGGGCAGATGTGGTGCACGTCCTCCTCAGCTTCTCTCTCCCTCCTCCACTCGGCCCCCTTCAAAGCTAACATTAGTATCTCTCGGATCTCTTCCTCCCAATTCATGTACTCTCTCCTCTCACCAGTATCATCTTTATCTCCTCTTACAGAAGCTTCACTCTCTGTTTTAGATTCATCATTTCCTTCTCCTAGTTATAATAGTACCCTTCTCTAATTTTACTAAGGTTACCTCCACAGAGGAAAAAGGATGAAATAATACAATAAAAAACTTTTAATGAAAGATATTTTTAATAGTACCCTCCTCAATAATTGTGTTATTGTGTAATATTATTGCTAATTTTTTTTATAAAAAAATTAACCTTAATAAATTAAATCAATTATCTATTTTAGATTGTGCCTAAATAACTACAGGTCATATTAAAAAATATTTATTAATTATTTTAATTAATATTTAAATAAATTATAATATAATAATAAATATATCATTAAATAGATTGAAATTTAATATTTTATAGACATGTTATATTATAATATTAAATAATAATAACAAATATATATAAATTTAAACTATTAAAATTTAATTTGAACAATTTAGAACTATAAGGTATACAAGATAAAATATTAAAATATACGTTTAATTTTTTATATTTATATTAAGCTTTATTTTTATTATTTAAATTTAAAAGATATCGTTTTAGTCTTTTAACCTTTGTTCTATTTAACAGTAAACACTGACTCATTAAATTTAAATAATAATTATATAATTAAAGGTTGAGAAAATATGCTTACATATTAATTTTTTTAATAAATAATTTGTTTAAATTAAAAATAAACCAAACCATAACCCTCGTCTTCTCCTCTTCTTCCACAACGCACATGATTCTCCAAATTAGAGCAAAGCTCCTTTGGGCAAGGTTCATTATAATGTGCGGTTATTTCAATTAATATATAATATGTGTAAAAAAATTCCCCAAGTTTAAGACTGGAAAGAACAATTTGTGGATGGGCTGTAAAGTAATCATAGATCTCAACCTTTAATTATATCGTCGTCAATTAAATTTAAATTTAATAAATCAATATTTATTGTTAAAATAAAACTAACAGTATTAAAATCGAAGTACAAAAAATATATTTTTTAAATTTTAAAAAATAAAATAAAATGTGATACGAATATAAAAATTAAATGTATATTTTATCTAAAATAAAAAATAAGTTTATAAGATACATTTTTTCCAATAAATATTGTAAATTATTCTGAACAAATTGTACCCACATAAATTTATTTTTTATTAAAATAAAAAGAGGAAAAAATCTCCAAAAAAGACTCTAGAAATTACTATATATCTCAAATTAAGATTTTAATATTTGTAAATATAAAAAAAGTGCAATGACCTAATCTGACATTTTGAAATTAAAAGTCAAATTATCAAAATACTTCTTGTTTATTAAAAAAAAGTTGATTAACTAATTCAGGTAATAATAATAATGTCATAATATATTAAATATGAATAATTAAAAAGTTGATTACATATAGAAAATGAGTGGGGAGGAAGTGGAAATAGAGACGATCCCTTCTCAACAAAGCCTATACATATGTCGAGTTGCTTAATGTGGACACGTATAATATATAGCAGGCCGGGAGAGTGAAATAGAACCTCCCTAAATATAGTAAATATAGAACGTTCTACGAGTCCGATTATACATGGCCCTAACCGTCAAACCTTCCTAAAAGTTCGACGAGCCTATGGGTTTGAATAATGTGTACAAATCAGCAAACAAACTACGGCCTTTAAGTGAACGAAATTAAAGATGGATATCCTTTAAACCGAATTCCTCTCTCAGCTTCATCCTTTTCTCACGTCTCATTCCCATTTCCATGAATCTTCCATCGATCTCTTCCACTCCTAAACCGACTTTCTCTTTCTCCAACCCCCACAGCAACAAACAACCCATTCTTCACACCAATTAAGTCCCTGAGAAGAAAACGAAAGCACGTACATGTATGTATATATGCCTAACCCACACACCTCCCTGGGTTTTCTCTGGAATATTCAATTCAAAAACCCATGAATTAGTTTGGAATGGCGGCGTCCAACAATAAGGTGAAGGGGCTTCTGAAAGGGCTGAGATACATTTCTCAGATATTTGGTTCGTGAATTATTAATCCTTAATAAGCTGGCTTTGTTATTTGGTTTTGTTGCTACGGTAACGAAAAGATGAATGATTATGTACGCAGATAATGAAAAAGAGGAAGAAATGCAGATTGGTAACCCGACAGACGTAAAGCACGTGGCTCATATAGGATGGGATGGCCCATCAGTAAATTCACCCAGCTGGGTAATTCTGAAATATATATATTAATATTATTGTATTTAGTACTGTTTAATTTAATTACTATGAAAATACATTGGTATTTCGATTATAGTATATATATAGGTGGTGGGTACGTGTAAATTTGTGCTCACATAGAGCCTTTCAGATGAACGAGTTTAAAAACTCAGGCGGAGCTCCTCCGCCTCCAGATGTTAACGGAGACCTTCATAATATCAACGCTAGTGACACGTTGACCTCCCAAGGTACCCTCCTTTTAATCAATGTGGCTCAATTACTGAATTATCCCCCCTTTTTTAGAGAGAAATTTGAAAAACAGATTTATAAACAGTCCGATTCGTAAGATTTTAATGAGAAATGTAAGGATGATTGATAATGATTGATATTTTACGAATAGATTCAAGAGGAAGTACGCCCAGATTTGTAAATTCGTCGGATAGAGACTTACCGGATATACCGAAGTCGTCGAGACGGCAGTCGAGCAGCGATTTCATGGATTCGCCGGGCAGAGATAAGCCAGAAAAGCCAAGGCAGAGAAGGTCATCGAAAAACAAGGATTCTTCCGATGGATCCAGACCGGCTCGGAATTCCGCGGCCTACGATTTGGGCGAAGGAGGTGAGTCGCCGGCGAGGAATCTGCCTGACATTCCAAAGAAGTGCCGAAGGAAGAAATCTAAAGAAGCTTCTAGTAGTGCTGGTGGCGGATCAACAAAATCCCGATTGAGATCTCAGAACTCGGATTTGGATAACGGGTCGCCGTCTAGCTCCGTAACCAAAACTAGGAGGAACAAACAAAAGTCCTTCGATGAAGACGCGCAGAGTGAAAAAGGATAATGATAATAGTGAAATTTCTTGAGAAATTGCTGTAAGTAGTTTTGCTTTTACCAACAGAAACCGGTGTAAGTAAACGTTACTCCTTACTAAGTAGCAAGTGTTTTGCAAACGACCACCCAAAAATAATGAGTTTTGCATAGTCGAGACTTGAAACAAGATCTTTTTCCTGTCCTTCAATTTTTGCGCCATTTTTTCATGTCTTAATTCTCATAATTTCCCAACAAATGCACTTAAACTTTGAGTGTTCATGTCATAAATCTGGCCTTACCATGTTCTTTTCTTATAATACAAAGTTAGTAAGAATATTGTTTCACATTAAACATTGTCACATTATTATAATTGAAATACATGTGCATTTAAGTTGAGTCTATCATCACTTGTCAATAAATTATTAGCTAAAATAATAAATGGGTTCGTCTCAATAAAGAGAAAAGAAGAATAAGAGTTTGAATATAAAAAAATATACTTATTAAAATAAGTAAAATAAATTTATATTCTAAATTTTGGAAACGATTAGTCTTCAAAACATATTTGGAAAGTGGCTCATGTATGCATTTTATCTATCAAAAGAGATAAATGAAACGGAACAAATTATAAGGGAAAATAAATGAGCATGCGCTTTTGTCACTAATTTAGATGAAGCAATGTTATCAGTTTATCACTTGCTTTTGTATCATTACTATTCACTAGTCATTACCATTCTTCCATGTGGCATTTCTTCAAATTTTTACCTACACTAAATTAGTACAACATGTCATTTGCTATTTTTAATGGGCAAAAACAAAACTTGGTCTCTTCTTGACTAGTCCTAATCTTGGTAAGGATGAACTACCCTCGTAAACATGTAAAGGCAGACAAAATCCCCAGAGACATGAACAAGAAACGAGGATTAAATTGGACCAAAGAAACTCCATTGAAAGTGACAGCATTAGGAATATCTGCTTTCTTGATGCACGGCTTTATTTTCCCCAAGCTGCCTCTGTTTTTGGCATTCATCAAGGTATCGTCCACACAGAGCCCTGTGTTTCCTGCCAACTTTAGCTTGTCTCTGAATTCCATTGAAGATGGGATTCTACCACTCAAATTGTTGTTCTCCAAATTTATTTCTTCTATTAAATCTAGGTGGTAAAACTCCTCAGGAACAGGCCCTTCAAGCTTGTTGTTATCTAGCCCAAGATAAGACAAATTTCTGAGATAAATACCCATTGATGCAGGGATGTTACCAATCAAACCCAGGTCTGAAAACCCTATGCTCTTGACACCTCCAAGATTTTCCCATATTTCTGGAATTTTCTCACCTAGAGAATTCCCACTCAAATACACTTCCTTTAATCTGGGAATTTCTCCCAAGAACAGAGGAATCCCAAAGTGACCGAAATGGTTGAAGCTGAGGTCTAAAAGCTCGAGGCGCTGCAATTGTCTGAAACTTTCTGGGAGTTGACCTTTGAATCTGTTGGATCTCATATCAAGCTTTAGAAGCTCCGTGAGACTACCCAGTGATTCAGGAACAAACCCTTCAAAATTGTTTTGACTAAGATCAAGAAGCTTCAACTTCTTCAAATTAGCTAAACTCCCAGGAAGTTCACCAGAAAGTTGATTTCTTGATAGCGTAATCTCTTCCAGATCAACTAAATCGCCAATCAGGTTAGGAACTTCACCGTAAAACCCATTTCCCGTGAAAACCAGCCTCCTCAAATCCGTAAAATTACGTAACATACCCCTCAAAGGGCCTACCAGAGACGGATTCTCGATGAACACGAGCTCCTCAAGACTAGAACCAAACGACAGAGGAACATCAGGTAGAGAAACCCTAGACCCGTTGAAACATCTGTAAAAGAAGAGCTTGCGAAGGTAGTTAAAAGAGGTGAAGAGGAGAGGATTGAGAGTCGCATTTTCAGAGCAAGGTGGGTTAGGAGTGTAGTCTGACAAATACCCAAAGTTCAACTCAACAATGTGTGCCGTTTCGTTGCCATCGCCAGAACCATCAGTTTCAGAAGGGTAGTCGCAAAGGACGCCGTGAGGGGCAGAGACACAGAGATCGTCCGGGAAGAGAGAACGCCAGGGAATGGCCGAGTTGACTGAGTCCAGCACCTGGTAAACCGATTCCTGCTCAGCCGCGTCCAGCGGAGGTTGCTGGTACGAGAGAACCACCCGGGACAAGATGACAACGAGAAAAAGAGTGGAAACTAGATGACACAAAGCCATTGAAAAGAAGAAGGGGGAAAAAACAAAAAAGAACCGCAGAGAAGCAGAGCAACGAGGTTTAGCAAAAGAAAAGTGTGCAAAGTAGGTTGCTGGGGAAGATGGGAAAGAAGGAAGCAGATACATATAGCTTATAAAGGGACAACAGTGAGAAAACGAAATAACCCGAAAATTATGGGACAATCAAGCTAAGCTAATTGCAGATTACCACTCTAAATAATGAAAAGTATCGCAAAACAGAGCAATATCATGAAGTAATTGGGGACTATTTTAGTGAAATTGATGGAGTAAATTAGGAAATGACAGGAAAGAAAGGTGGGTGAGGAGATGACAGAATCGTACAAGTGCGATATGATTGTGGGGCCAGAGACAGTGGTGAGGTGAGGTCAGAGTTATACGATCTGACTCAGAGGCGCAGAATAACTAACAAAGAGTCGGATCAGGCCGGCCAGCTAGCAGAAGCAGAGGAACGCTCTGCAACGTTTTACATTTACAAAAAAACAGAACGACTCATAAATTAATAAAATTGACTCGTCTGGGGGGCTATGACTCTGCGAGCTTTATTATAGGGGTGGCTCCTTAACTGTAAAAGGAACCTGCTTGAGCCGACAAGGGCTCCTTAAAGCGGACATGCAGCCGCTGCTCACAGCCTCATGTTGCTGGGCATGAGAACTCAGATTAATACTATTTATTTTATGTGGTCCTTTTATTAAAAGAATAATGACAATGATACTACAATTATTAACTGATGAAAATAAAACCAATTAATTATTAATGTGGTCATTAAATACTTGTGTTTACCTCAACTCTATTTAGAATCGAGTCGAAGGTCGAAGGTCGAAAAAGTGAAAAACTACGGTATTTAGAATCTGCTTTGTGGGACCCACCAGCGATTTCTGTGAACATGCGTTTTTATGCCTTTTCTATCACTATTATCACTTCGTGTCGATTTTAGGGGAGCAACCTCGTGATACCGCTATCGCAGGATGTCACTTCCAGGCCAATGCCGTTACTTTAACTTGGATTCCGTTTCATTCCCTTCGATGTTTGAGAATAACATATAGAACTATTTAAGAATGTAGGATAATGAAGCATTAACCCGTCATTCGTGAACTCGGCGGTGAAATATAATCTTAACAGAAATACGTATTTTAGAAACAAATACTAAAAATAATTACAAAAACATAAAAATATCTATATATATAAATAACAATATGGAAATTCCAACAAACCCCACTATTAATGAGCAAACGCAACCAATTTGTTATATTTTATGCCATTTACATTACACTAGTTGTCTAAAAACTTGATTTTTTTTTAAATTTCTATGGTGACAACCAAATAATACATTATTGTAAAAATACAAAGGTTTCAATTCCCTAATGCGAGTTCATTTGGCAATCAATTCTTTTTTTTTTATAACAAATCAATTATACAAAATGAAGAAAATCATACATCTAAGGTCGGAATTGTAAATTGGGGGAATGGGGAATTAGTACATCAATTTTGTACAGAGTGGGAATAAAAAAGATTAAGCAACAAATGGACATTTTTTCTAAGGTGCCACTAAAATCGAAATGGACAAGACTATTTAACAAATTCTTCTTGCACGTGATGACATTGCCGTGGTTTAAGAATTCAGAGAATGTTAAGGCAACTTAAGTAATCCAGTGCAGCGTTAGTCTTAGACATTTGGCACTCAATTCAGGATTCGCGAAAAAAAAAGCGACAAAAAACAAAGGAATTGGGGTAAGGGGCTGCTAGCTATTACAAGAGAAAAACGTTGGCCTATGGCGAACAACCAAAAACCTCGAAGAATTTCACACACCAAAGGAAACATCAAAACAAGATTCAGTATCCATTGCCGCCACCAGAAATCTCTCTCATGGCTTCTTGGTCTGCACGATCAAACAATGGTTACAAAATTTCATCTCTTCTTTGAAATTGACACAAACGGATGCTAATGAGACTGAGAAAATAGAAAGTAGGACAGTGAAAGACGAATGTTTCGAATTATAGATTACTAGTTTCTCTGCCCTTGATCTTCCAACTCTATCTAGCAACTAGCATTTAGACACCCACCTCTCCCCACGAAAAAAAATCAGAAGATAAAGGAAGATTTGTTTTAAGATCGGAAGGGGATATATGGCCCATCAAATCATTTCGGTTCCTTAATTAAATCCTACCCCCCTTCTCCTACACAAACAAGAAAGCATGCATCTAAAACCAGGAAAGAAAAAATGAAACTTACCTTGCTGAGGTACTTTTTCTGAATTTTCAATGCCTCGGTACAAGCTTTTTTAGCATCAAGATTTGCCGTTATGTCACCCAAGATCTGGAAATAAGGGTCCATGTAAGATGATGCATGCAGAAACAGAAGTAAATGACTAATGCGTGTTTCAAACTATAAATACATGCATCTATGCAGGGGGATGGAAAGAGAGACCTTAACAACATCGTCTACACCCTTAGCCTCCTTTAAAATCTGCCTATTCTTCACTTCAAGAACACTTGCAACAAGAAAAACTGCTAGTGCACTTTGTTTATCAGCATTGCCCGTCGTCAAGTTCTTCCTCTGAAATTTGCCATATTGCTTCAACAATTTGCCGCTTACTGCAGGTGCATTTTCTTGTGTTTGGGCATTCTCTGGGTTTTCATATAATGAGAAGATATTTGGGTTGTATTCCATGCCCCACATCAACTGAAAACAATCTATATTATGTCTTAAAATGAGCTTCTTAATTTGGAGCTTTGTACAGACTCCAAGTTATCATTTTCATTAAAAAATAACCAAGAAACCAAAAAGTTTAGCTCCTCATTTTTTCCCAAAGAGCCCATATAGGTTGACAATATCAATTCCTCCTTACCTCCCAAAGATAAAGAGCATCTGCAAATGAAAATTCTCTGCGGAAAAGAACCATCAGCATGCGGAACGCAAAGAGATACTCCCCAGCATCTAATTCATCTGTATAATAAATATACACAAAGTTTATGAGCTATTTTTTAGGGTGTTCATACTGATATGATGCTTCTGTATGAACTTAGACAAATTTAAGAATGGGAGGGATAAAAAAGCAACCGCTCCTTTTTAGAGAGGACCCTTACTACTATAGCCAAAATAGCAATTACAACACACATTTGCAAGATGGTGCATGGTTTTCTGTTATCATGAAACCTTAAAATGTGATTGTAAAAAAGAATTTCCCACCAATACCAGCTATCTCAAAAGTACGTTTACACTTTTGAAACATCTGACTTTGATTCTAGTCAGAATAATAATATAGAAAAAACTTTTGAAATGAGAAAATACAAATCATGACACATTAGAAGCTGCCCATACATATTTCCCATACCAAGATGTTGGTGGAGCTTGGGATCAACGATTTTAATAATCTGGGAGAGCGTACCCAACTGAGATTGCACCCCCATTGAACTCGCACTGGTCCTGAAATTCTCTCTCTGAAATGCAAAAACAGGAGTGTGAACTCATCACAAAAACTCATTATCTAGGGACAAACATTAGCCACTATTTAAATGAAAACAAGAACAATAGCCGACAGCTAGAATGAAACTGAAGCCATCTCTAGAGTCTGATTCATGATTTCAGGATTAAGTTACTCACTTCTTTTGCTGTTATAGATGCATTCATGGACAAACTACAGAATACTTCTTTAAAAGAAATGTGCTGTTTTCCTAAATTTCACAAGTTCCTCCCAAAATGAGGTTATCTCTAGGGTTAAAATCAGAACTTGTCACAAAATTCTCTAAAGGTCAAAGAATCTCCATTCTCCTTCTCCCTTTATCTTTGGGACAATTTGTTGACAAGTTGTGAATTTAACCTCAGAGGGTACAAAGTAGTTTCAGAGAAACTTGTTCCATGAACTAAATTGAGAGGCTTTTCTCTAGAGGACCAAATTGTGAAGGTGAGTAACATCTAAGTGCTAAATCATTAATTGACTCAAATACCTGTTTTTTTTGGAGAACAACTGACTCAAATACTTATCAATATTTATGGCCCATAGTTCTTGGTGACTTTGTCATTTTAATATCAAACACCTAAACAACAAATACTCAAAGGTAGCACTCTCAGGCAAAAATAGAATATCATAATCACAACAATATATCTAGCATACCAGCCTTCGCATTGCACGCTCAAAGCACCAAAAGGAATCTGCTTCATCCTCAAGAAGTATCACCATAGGTGAGCATATATCATTCATTCCTGCAACAGAAAGTATACCTGGGAATGTCTCAACCTGAAGATACTTCAATTTGACAATAAAAGGATGAAAACTAGTAATGCACCTTGCACATAGCCAATATCATCATCCAACCAGGTATAAATTGACAGAACATCCCATAGTTTTGCCTGGTTGGTTTCACTCTCATAGAACACAAGAGCTCGATCTGTTCTTACAACATCCAAACCTACAACCAAAAATAAATATTTAACAGTATGGATGGTTACAAAAAGAATAGGCAAACATTTCTACAGCAAACATCAACAGCATAAATCCATGCAGCTAGCGTGTTCCTTGTGATGCTAATGCATTGTGAATATTAATGGACCAGATGTCAACACCGCAAGAACTTAGGCACAAGTTATTCATCCTTGATCTCATTATATTACATAAATATGAAATTGGTCTGTTACATTCAATCCTCAGTTTTGTGTTGACAAGTGACCATATGGTAGCATATATTAAATGTCACAAGCTTGCTGCCGTGCATATGCAATACTCATATTTGAATTTAAAATTAATATTTAGGGCATTTTCCTCTTCATGAGGGAGATTCATTAACTAACCAATTTAAAGAAGGCCAAAGACCATGAAGCAAAAGTTGTAGAACAAACTAAACCCAGACAGATTGGATATATCTACAAAGCATTTAATGAATATGGAGCAGTGTATACATACCAATCTGATGTAATGTCTGTACCCACTGCAGAACTTTCTTATCTGAAAGTGGCACGCCTATCAAAGAATCGTCTGTTGGCTGGCCATCATCACCAATGAGAGGTGTTGTAATGAATTTTCCAGTACCAATAACTGGAACCACCCTTTGACATTCATCTTTCCATGAGTTGTACTGTTGCCTGAATAATAAAGTTACCACACTTATATTATATTTAGTATTGCCAACCAAGGAAGCGCCCTGGGGGGGTAGGGGTGGGGGAACCAGCAGATTTGGGATCTGGAAAATTTGAAAGACCAGCTAGCTTTTAGGAGAAAAAAGAAAGCACGGTCATGTATGAAATTTAAGTTGCTACATGAAGAAAACAGAAGACGTGATGAACTTTATGGTTCATGGGATGGGACAAAAGAATGGAATTCAATAGAACCGGCACTTAAATGTACTAAAAGTACTTAATTGTGTACTAAAATAGGCTAGCTAACTTTAGAGGACCATATGAATTCGTGGAGTATTGTTATATTCTTTACCTCATTTAAACAAAATTTATGAGTTCAACAGAAATATACTTGAATTAATATATACCTCCTTTGCTCCTTAAGTTGATTCCGTTCTTCAAACGTGCTGTTAGGATCATAGCAGCCTAACAAGAACTCCCATACTACCCCTTTAATTGAAGGATGTATACCCTGCATAATTTATAACATTAAAAATTAACATCAGTAAGGAGCATACGTTTTATTTTGGCAAAGGAGCACGCATATTAAAAAGAATAAAATACCAAAAAAAAAAAGTAAAATGTAAATTTTTCAACATGAAAGAAGAGCACCAGTAATACAGTTGGCAAAATAAAACACACATCAGATTGTCATTATAAATCACTATTATTACGTGGAAAGATATGGGGGAAATGATTCACTAAAAGACACTTAATCACAATACACTTCAGGTATTTATAATAACCTGTTATTCTCAGTTATTACTAACTTCGCTATTCTGTTTCTTATTAACTAACAAACGTTGTTATGCATATTCTCCTAACAAACAGAACATACTTATTACAGAAATCAACACATAACAGACTTATTATAATATATGCATGTCCTATGCATATATTATAATTGTAACCAAGTCTTCCATGACACTCAAATCCAATGCATGTCCACACACTCATAATATATGATTCTACAAGGACACAGTCATCTAAATCTGAACAGCATTATGGTATTACCCCCCGTTGGATTCGTCTGAGCACTTTGGCAATATCCAAGTGACCATCTTGAGTGAATGATGCATGCCATCTTCTTTCACTTAGAGTTTTGCCAGCCTGTGGAAATAGAAATTACCAAAATGTTGATCACAAAGTAATGCTGAAATATTAAATTAAAAGGTCACCCCACTCGGGTAAGTATCTGCAATAGTAATTCTGAAAAATAAGCATAAATTGCTATGAAAATGTTGCAAGGTTTTGATGAATGACTCCTAGTTGGATCTTACAAGTGCATCAGTTCAGTTCGTTATCGCATTATATGGGAGAAAATCTTCCACATAGCAGTTGTTAATATGCTTTTTCAAACAAATGATATTGAGAAGCCACAATAGAGAATAATTAGAAAGTAGAAACCGCACCCTTGGCTTAAAACGAGTCTTTGGAACGTCAGCTATACATTCTGGTCGGATGGGATAGAAAGCATCCAACTCAGTCGTACCATCTCCCTTCCCAAACATTCCCGAACAAAAATAAGTGTCAAAGTGCTCTACGCAACCGAAGGTCTTGGATTCGTCGCATCTCGCAAGTTACTAGGACTTAATGTTTAATCGCTGCCAAGTGAACAGTCCAACCTCAATACATAATACACCAATTACAATGTTAATGACATTTTTCCAGGAATACACCTCGCATAGTTTCCTGAAAAGCTGCCCGGGATAAAAAAAAATCCAAAAGTCAAATGCTCCAGAAAACCATTTTCGATCACCCTTCCCCCTAAAATATACGAATTTTGTTATCAAATCTTCATCTGTTAAACAGAATAACAGAAAATAGGCCCAGCCAATCTGATTCTGAATATTAACCCAGTGCTTAAGTACCGAGGAAGAAATGACACGTTTTATTAAGAACTACCCGATCAAAGAAAAGAGGAAAAGGCCGAGACAGAAAAAATTGATTACCTTGTCAGTTCTCGCAAGATCAGGAAAATTCAGATAATTTCAGACCCTAAGATGAGAAGAATGCAAAATTTCTTGCGGTGCTCTGGCTCTCTGAGTTATTCGAATGATAGTACTAAAATAGTCAATGCCATGCGTCGCATAAAGCGCTTCGGAAGGTAGGAATGTTGGAGAGTTTGAAGGAAGCAAAAGGGCAAGTCGAAAATGATGCTGCGGAAGACCATTGAGGGAAATTATTTGTCGAAGAAATTGACTGAGTTGGCCACAGAATCTATAGCATGTGGTTGAATTTCGTCAAGCGTCTGCAATATTTTACCCCATCCAATGTAAAAGTAAATATTCATTGATTAACTATTTTAATCATGTGAGGATAAGGTCAATCAGGTTAATTATTTCAGAAAATCCTCATCAAAACATTTGTAATTAATATATTTTATTAATGAAAATAATATTTTTAGTTTGCAAATTTGAAACGTGATTGTTTAATATTTTAATATTAGCTTCGATGAAAACATTAATATTCAATAATAGTAACTTTTTCCATAAAAATATTAAAAATTAATTTGAATAATCATAGTAGGTATTGTAGTAGTTTGTAGATTTTTTTTAACTCTAAACTATGTTTGTATGGATAAAAAAGTAAGGAAAATAAAAAGAAAGAAAGAATACTATAATTTTTTTTTAATTATAAATTTATTATTTTTAGAAGTTTTTTTTTCTTAATATTTTTTTCCATTCAAATACTTGTGAATATTTTAAACGTTTATTTATTTGGCATATCATACTCTACGCTATTATGAGAACTTTTTTTAAGGAATAGTTGACTAAATTCTTTTAGTCTCTAAATTTTAAAAGGATAGAAATATCCTTGTAAATATTAAATGAAGATTGTCATGTAAAATATAATTAATGGAGATTGGAATTTGGAAGGGTGGTCGTGTCTTAATTCAATCACTTTCATTTAGGATTGACTTTTGATCAAGTCACATATATTAAATTAGATGTCCATCTTTATTGAAGATGATTTTTTGTGCATGATAATATAATGATTGAAATACACACTGCAGATAAAAAAATTTACGATATAGAACTTTGTTTTGCCCATGCAAATTAAAAATATATAATTAATATTCAAAGCTAATGAAATAAAAAGAATATGGTAATAAATGTATGTCGAAAACTAAAGCAAATATGCGTGTGTAAACCAGGGCCACACATGAAGGGAAATTCTGTTTTCACATCTAAGTACTAATCATCAGCTGTGATATTTAGAAAATAAACATGATGTTTGAGGGGACATTTGTGATTAGCAAAATCTTGAAAGGCCTTCATTGAAAAGTGTAAAAGATGCCACCTAAGTACCTGATAATTTGATACTGGACAATTAACCCGGGTCCGAACCTATATAACAGAGACGCGGAAAGAAGAGTTAAAATACTGCGACGCGAGTTCTAGGATCCTTCTCTCCTACCTTCGGCTTCTGGTTCTGCAGCTTCTCTCTAAATAATCTGGAATTACCTTTGACGAAGACTTCGAGGAGCTCCGCTATTGACCATTCCGCTAGGCGCCATGAACATCTTCACCAAGAAACCCACGGCCAAAGGTTTGTGCCCGATCTTTGATTCTCCCTCTATGTTATGTTCATATTCATCCCTTGAGCAAATCAACTTACCATCGCTCAATTATCACTGTCTTCTATTTTTGAATATATATATATATATATATTTTGGGTTGATCGCCCACTCTATTGTTAGGTCTCAATATTTTTTTTATAGCATAAAATTCAGATCTTTTGGGTCCCTGGCTGGGGCAGAACTGATGTCTCGTATTAAATTTTAGTGAAAAACTATGCTCTTATGTCATCTGTTCGTCTTTTATTTTATCCAGAGGCTCTTAGGGAGAGTAAGCGAGAAATGGCACACGCTACTAGAGGTTAATTTTCAGCTTCTTAGTACATTAACAAGTTTTGGTCCGTACTTCTGCTAACAGCTTTTCTTTGTCTTCTATATACTTCAGGCATTGAGAAGGAAATTGGAGCATTACAATTGGAAGTATGTCAAACTGTCTAAACATATTACGAATTATGATCCTCTTTCCAAACTTTTGTTGTCACAGCTAATAAGGCTATTACGTTGTTAGGAAAAAAAGCTTCTTGCTGAAATAAAGAGAACTGCCAAGACTGGAAACGAGGTATGATCACCATTATCAATAATTTTGTCCCCTGCTGATTTTCTGCATATTAACTCGAGATTTTGTCATCTTGATCTATTGTTGATATGCTTTATTTTCAATATTTCCTTTGCCCATGCAATTTGCAGGCAGCAACTAAAGTTTTGGCTCGCCAATTGGTTAGGCTTAGGCAACAAATTGCTAATCTTCAAGGTAGTCGAGCTCAGATGAGAGGCATAGCAACTCACACACAGGTAGATTGTTGAATCCTCGATTTTGTGATATAGCAAGCAGCAGATAAATGTTCTGTGATCTTAGCTACTATTACAATTTCCTGCAGGCGATGCATGCCCAGTCTTCTGTTGCTGTTGGTATGAAAGGTGCTAGTAAGGCAATGGCAGCTATGAATAAGGTAGCATTTTCAATTATATTTGAATGTCATTGCATATCTGTGTATATAATTGTCCCATCTCTTTTATATTGGGCCATTGGGCATTGCTTTTGTTTATTTTTATCATCCCTCCTTGAACAAAGAAATAGAAGAAAGCTTTTCGTGATTTGTAAGTTGCAATGCAATTTCAATGAAGTGGGCGAGTGCATTTTGATATTTACCAAAAGAATGATATTCAAATTCTTTACAAAACTTGAGCTGGTCAGGATAAGGTTGGAGTTGTTGAACAGTTTGTTAGAGTGAAGTTTCCATAGAGTAGGATAGAATGATCAGAATATGAATGCCGGGATCATGTTCTTTTCTTTTTGTTATCCCTACGTAAGGGAAGATAGAGTTCCTCCACTGCCTTCCAATCACTTGCACACACATAGGAAAGAAGTAGGACTACAGAAAATGGACACAATGGAGTTGTCCATTTTTTAGTAGAAACTAAAAGGCAACAGGTTGCATCTGGACAGCAGCAATGATAGAAGCGGTTCTTCCAGAGTGGAACAAACATTGACATTGAAGCCCGTAAAGTACCTTTTGGATATCTTTTCACTTCCCATGATAAAACTAGAATATTCTTTTGCAGCAAATGAATCCTGCAAAGCAAGCAAATGTTATACGGGACTTCCAGAAACAATCGGCGCAGATGGATATGACAGTAAGATGACTGTTTTACTTAGTAGATTCACATGTGAGGAGAAAAATATAGAAAATAATTGTTTTACGTTTATCTCAGCTTATGGACCTTAATGATTTATCATGCAGACTGAAATGATGTCAGATGCCATAGATGATGCATTGGATAATGATGAAGCTGAAGAGGAGACTGAAGACCTGACAAATCAGGTACCTTGTTCAAGTATTTTCTTGTCATGACATATCTACATTGTGTCTCTGTCTTATTCTCAAGACTTGAAATGACAATTTCGTTTCGAAATTAGTATGAATTGTTTTATTTTAGTTTCCAAACGTTTAGTAGTAATAGTTACCGGGTGGAGTCAGGCTGGGCACCAAGTTTGAGATTTTAATTCTCTTAAGGGGTAACAGTGACTTTTACTAAAAAGGAAACTGATGGCAATTCTACTTGCCTCCTCAATTTTGGCAGGTGCTTGATGAAATTGGCGTGGATGTGGCCTCGCAGGTTGGAATCAAGTGTTATAAATTTCATGACTCACCTTCTGTCATTTTCACTTTGTTACTGTGCTCAATCTAATTGGATTGTATTTTAACTCTTGGCAGTTGTCAGCGGCTCCTAAAGGAAGAATTGCAACAAAAAGTACTGCAAATGCCAGCAGGTATGTACCATATAACTCTTAATATTTATTTAAGTCATTATTATTGGGTTAAGGATAAATTGAGATTCTACGTACATTGTCTAAATCGTTAAGAATTTACCGTTGCTCCTTATTTACTAGTACAAACTGGAGTGGGCCTTGTACATCCATGTGAAATCCTATATTGGCAGCAATATATTGTTTGTGAATAGTATCATTTTCTATATTTTTATATTTTAAATTAATATAATTGAACCTGCTTTGCTTGTAAATAAACACGTAATTTGCTTGACCTTGGGAATCGTATGTTTCAGCTCGGGCGTTGATGACCTAGATAAACGTTTGGCATCTCTAAGAAACCCATAATTTCCTGTCTTGAGCTTTCACGAGGTTTTCAAATGCAATGCTGTCTGCTAGAATCCCTGGACATAATTTCTCCTATGGGGTTTGATGAGTTCAGTGTATATATCACCTGAAATTACTGTCTTATCTAGGAATCTGTTCTTCTGAATGAGGTTATTGTAAAGTAGTCGATGGATTCTAAGAGATGTTAGTGTGATAGGAGATTGAAAGAATGGCCCTACTTGCCACAAGTAGCGCCGTTTGATGATCTTGTGAATGCAAATGCAGACTCGATTGGTTTTACGGCTGGCTAAATAAATTAGTGCATCTCGTTTGTACCTATTAAACAACTTATTAAATCGTAGAATAATGTTATAGTATTTAAATTTATGCCTTGATAATTGGTGAAGTCTCTCAATGTTTTATTTTTATCCTTTTACTGAAGATGAAAAGTGCATTTTGAATAAATAAAGTTAGATCATACTCGATCCCCTGTACACCCAAAATCAGAAACTGAATACAAAACTCAGGTGGATTCCTGAACCAATGATGGGATTCCATATGTGGATGATGATTCATCTTGGTAAATGAATGAGCTTAACTTCCTGAATCCATGAGGTGAATGTTGTTTTATCAACCTTGCTTAAGAAATTAGTAATTCCTGCGCTTTGAACCAAAAAAAAAAAGCAATACTCATACTCTCAATTGGACCAACAATGTGACAAGTTCTCCAGTTAATTTTATTGATAATGTTAATTTTCTGATCATTTTTGGGATGAATAAAAAATATTTAAATTTAATATGAATCATTTGAATTAACTTTAAATTAATAAAAAAATATTTTGCAATTGATATTTCTTATTCTAAAATAATTAAATATAAAATAAACATGCCGTTTAATTGCTAATTTAAACAAGTTTTATATTGAAAAATAAAAATATTAGAAATTTGAAATATTTAAATCTAAATAGTATAAATTTGATTAAAAGACGAACAAGAAACACTCCTTGAAATGAGTAGAGATGCCCAGAGGATTCAAATCAATGGACTTTTACTTCGACAAAAACTTAGATGGTCATGAACATCCATTCAAGCAAAGTGAGTCACGTACATGTATGCAAGGCAGCTCTAATTGCGAGCGAGTAAGACCGTACATCATATACAGAATTCGCTACGGGTCAAGTTTCATCTTCTTCTATATGACCCCAAAAAGAAAAAAAAAAATTGAAAAAGTAAACACAAGTTACTTCTTGTAGAAAAGCCAGAAGAAAGAATCATGGCTGAATTCTCACTCTGACGTGTTACCGTGGCTGAGAAATCTTGCAGCGGAAAACCATTCTGGTCGTGAAATGATTTCATCAGGCAGTGAAGTAAACACGACCACGCATTGCTTCAGTACTATCCCATGTACATGACTGATTCCACAGTTGTTGAGATCACTCAAAAAATGATCTTGCATTTCAAGTGCATCAGAATTTAGAAAATTTCTCTGGCAGAAAGGAAGCACTTTTACTTCCTGATAGAAAGAAGTTCAAAGCTCCTAAGAGGATCATCACGGTTGCCTCTGGAAGATGTATTGCGTGTAAAACCTGGTTGCTTGCTCTCATACAAAGCGGCTGTGGTAGAAGGCCGGCTACTGCTAGTAGTTGTAGTCAGCCGACCAGTACGAATATCGCTGTGGTCAGCCGATGCACTGGGCTTGTTTGATGAGATGAGGGCTTTTCTTGAACTGCTTCCATATCGGGCAGAACTGTGTACCTTCTCTTGTTCACGGTGCTGATGACACAAGACAAAACAAACTGCATATAAATATTTCAATAAAAAAAAGAAGCAAATCTGTAAACACAAACACTTGTAGGAAGGACAAATGAAACGAACTGGGTGATAATAGGTTCAACTGTTAAAAGGAATGCATCATCATGCATCATGCTCCGCAGGCATCCATACAAACTAGATAGTTAGGTCAATAAAACTTTTCATAGGAAAATTCGAATGAAAATTTATCTTTTCTACTGGGGAAAAAAAAACTACCAAGAAAATTACCATATCCTTATGTTGCTGTACATCCTCAAACATCCTTTGCTTAGCTTGATCACCCTGAGGACCAGGACTTGTGGGGTTTCTCCTGGAGAATGCTTCAACAGCGCCAGGGAATTTCTCTCGAGGATCTTTCCCGGCTGCAAGATGCAATTGCCAGAGCAAGGATTATGCAATTTGCAATTCAGAAGATATAAAGTACTTTCATGAAAGAGATGTACAAAAAGACAAGAAAATTTAATGCTTTCAGATTATATTCTTCCTGCAAACCAAAAATAACTTTCAAAGTCATATTTGACTCGGAGCAGACCTGACATCTTTTCTGGCTTTTGCACAGATGGTCCTGCATTCATAGCTGCTTTGCCACTGCCATGCTGATAGAGCAACGACTACAGTAAGAGATCTATAGAAAGAAAAATCCATGCAAGCAACATATTAAAGTACCAACCCGTCCTCTAGAGCTAGAACCAATCTGTGGATACTTCAATATAGTCCAATCGAAAACATAGTCAAACTGATAGCCTGAAGTGACAAAGTCAACATTAATTTTGAATACTTGACTGCAGTAAATATTTCAGCAGAATATACTAACTGAAGTACCCAAATTCGAATCAGATATCAGGGTAAAAGACCTTCTCGAATAAATAAGTCTCGAAAAAGTCTCTTTAAATACGAATAATCTGGCTTGTCCTCAAAACGCAAAGACCGGCAGTAGTGGAAGTAAGATACAAACTCAGATGGGTATGATTTACAGAGCACCTGTTAACAAATGCAAATAAATTACCAACAAAGCAACAGGACCATTACAATTCAGACAGGCAAAAAAAGAGAAGAGGGAAAAATGTACATGTAATACTCAAATGAATGCAAGGAAGATGGGATAAAAACTTAAGCAAAGTGAAAACCAACCAGAGAGATCATTCAGGTGATCTAAGTAAACAGTAGACATAGTCAAAATTAAACCTAGTGCAAGTGCATGAGATACATGCAGTGTGCTCGTAACATGAAAAGGCAAAAGCTATTTCATGAGATGTATGACGCTCAAAGCCTGGCCTATCTTTGCAACTTCTGTGGCATCATAGGTCCTCCTAAGGTTAAGGAAAAGTTTATGTAGTGAATACAAATTGACAGTCTAAATAAAATATCTAATTGAACTAATCCCATTTTAAAATATTAAATTAAGATTAGCAAAAATGTAGACAACTCCGTCTATCCTAAACCTTCAAACAAATCACCATCTGATTTCAAATTTAACAATTAATTTGCTTAAAATTTTAATGAGGGGAATCAGCCAACATCCAACCTGGTTCAAACTCTAGTTCTAGAGGAAAATAAAACTTCAAGTCTATAGCAAACAGACACAGATCCAACTAGTCACGGTACCTCTGTGGGGGTTGATGCCTTCTTCTCACTGATCTTATCATATTTTTGTTTTTTTGTGCCAGCCTTGAGTCCCTGCCAAGGAAGACTACAGAAAAAGAATTGCGCTAAGAAAGCAGATGGTAAGATATTGTAATTAAATCCAAGATCCAGTAGGAATGGTAGATGAGTCCAACCTTCCTCTTAAGAAATACATGAGAACGTAACCAAGAGATTCCAGATCGTCCCTTCTGCTTTGCTCTTCCAGAAAAGTAAAAATTGATTTGAAAAACAAAAAATATGTAAGTCTTAATTATGCAATAATTCAGTTGCAACATCGATTGTCAATACAAAAAAGGCAAAACTCAGCAAAAGATATCACTCACCAATTCCAAGATGAGTGTTCACACTAGCATAGCGAGCTGTGCCAGTGAGGTTCTTGTTTTCCCTTCACAATAGAAACATCAGTTTTAATGAAGAGAAAAAAATTCTAGGGCAAAATTTATGGGGAATACATAATATGGTTTTTGAACTACAAGAAAAATACTGAAGGGAAAGAACATCATAGTGAAGTGCGGTATGGTCCCAGAATAAAGATGTTGAGGGGAATAGACACTCAAAATAAAGCAACTAAGGAGGATTTGAATTGAAAGCCCAGAGTTGATGTAGGGGTAGGGAGTTTAAGGTCAGAAAGAATCTTTAAGAGTTATATTGAGCAAGAATCTTAACTCAAAACAACCCTAAAGTCTGGAGAATCTCCACACAACACAAATATATTATCATAAGCTTTCATCCCATGTACTGCCCACTGCCATTTATGCAACCAGAATGTAGCCAAAACGCTAACTGACACAGTAACCCAAAGACTAACCATAACTGAATGTAATTGCCACAAATGAACATAAAAGGCACAAAAACTAAGCATTATCAACATAACTGACTCTAAACATTAAGCATGATTTGGTCCCACCAAAAAAAAAACAAGCATAAATGGTAGATGTAGCAATCATGAAGACTCTTAAAATTTGTTGACTACAAAACTTTTGTTACTTATAGAGTTGATTATTTGATATTACACATCTTATGTGTGTTAGCATCAATAAAAAAGGATATAATGACCAATTGAAATTATGTAAGTGGTCATGAGTAAAAACTATCAAAATTAGTTACCTAAACTTTATTTTTCGCCAACAATTGCCTGAACTTTGGGAGACACACATATAAATACATGCGCACGTGCACACACATTTGCTCGCTCAAACTAGTACACCTTAATACCCTCTAATAAGCAAGCCAAAGTTTACCTGTATGGTATGTGCTTATGAGTCTGAAGATCCTTATACTTCTTCGCAAGGCCATAGTCAATTATGTACACCTGAAATTAGATGCACGGCAAGATTCCAAGATAGTTAAAAGATCTAATATTTGGGCTTTTATCTAATTTCCTTATCAGAATCTAAAGATTAATTTAATTTCATTTTAGTTTTCATTGTATTACAAAAGAAAATTCCATTGAAGCAGAATAGAAGGAAGAAAAAACTTAAAGAAGATTCTGCTAAAACATCTAAAAGATAGGAGAGAAGAAATACATTAGCTATGAAAGAAACTATTCACAATGACCAACAAGCATGCTAAAGCAGTATTTCACAGGGTTTTAAATAACATACCTGGTTTGCTTTACGTCCTAGGCCCATAAGAAAATTGTCAGGCTTTAAATCACGGTGAAGAAAACCTCTTGAATGCATATACTCGACTCTGTTAATCTGAAAATAAACAATAATATACAGTAAAATTTAAATGGTGATGTTACTATTTAAGAACACTAGGTGCACAATTGCCCATTAGACTTACTAACTGATCAGCAAGCATTAACACAGTCTTCAATGTGAATTTCCGGTTGCAATAGTTGAACAAATCTTCCAGACTTGGTCCAAGAAGGTCAATAACCATGACATTATGGTCTCCCTCGACCCCAAACCATTTGATGTGGGGAATCCCCGCTTCATTAAGGAAAAACCATACTAGATTATTCAAAGGAAAAATCCTAGTTGTTAACTGAAATTGTCCTTTTTTATTTGTTTTCAAAGGCAGGGTTTAGACTGATGATTCTGAATCCGATTTCATCAACATAAGATTCTAGACATCAATCAGATTAAACTCCAGATTTAAGAAGAAAAAATCGTTTTATAGAAAAAAATTGTTTTCAACATAAAGAATGCTGAAAAATGATTCCCTTCAAACTTGTATTATCTAACACTTTTAAAGGGTCCGGTGTTCCAGAATTACTTCCTCCTTGAAGAAGCATATACAATTTTGACTCGTAGAAAAGTTGAGGATGCCTGGTCTTCACAGGTTCCTGAAATTTTTTAAAGGTAGCAGCAGATCAATTCATGATACATGGATATACTGATGCTATTTATTAACAGATATAATAACTTTCTTCTCTTGTAAAACAGCAAAAGAAAAAATATGACAAACACTGTAAACAAGATGATAAAGAGAAGACACAATGTAGCATTTTGCATGTTACTTCAATCTTTCTTGAGATCTCACAGATTTCTTATAAAACTTCTGCGCAATCCAACTAATGGAGAGAGAGATTTCATTTCTTTATAAATATAGAAACGAACCATATCTCCATATCTCGTGTAATATTTCAAGAGGACTATACAACCTCAATGGTTGAAAAACAAGGATGCATATTACTAACCATGGCGCGAACGTTTACAGCATCTAAGTATAGCATAACGGATATCCGCTGGACATGGTATAACATAGAGACTAAAGATAAATACGAGGTTCAACAAAGTAAAATAATGGTGATCTTCATCATATGGGCGCACATTCAAGATAGTCGAAATACATTCATAAACAGAAAACTAGTAATCAGTCTCAAGAAATTCATAACAGACTCCAGCACTGAAGCATTTTGCCCCACCCAGTCACATAAAAGGTAAAACTTGACGTACCAGCTTAACGGCCACCTCCTCTCCATTTTGCACATTTACGCCTGGAATATGTTAAAAGCGATATAAGAACACACCACAATAAATTAAAATTTAATGAAAATGAAGTATCCATACCTAAATAAAGCTCCCCAAAAGAACCACTCCCAATTTTCCTTCCCAGTTTAAACTTTCCACCAACCAAATGATCCATGATGAAATGATCTTCAATACACCTTCCCCACAGACAGCAAATGTATTGGAATTTTCTTCTCAAATTCGGACCGAAATCAACAACTAACTGTACACAACCTCATGTAGAGCAACCCTCACTTTCATTGTCCACGGATTAGCCGAATTAATTGATTATGCAGTCAAAATTCGTTGCTTTCTTAGAAATTCCATGAAAATCCAATGAGATTTCCCATTCTAGTAATCCAGGTAGCAGTAAATTGAATTTATGACGTAAATCCAGAACAAGAAAAAATCAAAATGGACCGAGTTTATAAAAATTTCAACATCCTCCAACAATGAGGAGGAAATCTTTATTCATGTTAGAGCACCGCCTTCTCCTACATTCTGCACCGCACACAACGCAAATCAATCAGCCCAGGCCACGGATTGAAGCCCTAACTTGCAGGAAAAGGAGCGCATTGACCCAATAAAATAAAATGCAAAGGGGGGGCACAAATTCTTGGAGAAACAGAATGGAAAGACGAGATTGTGGAGCCTGCGCCCGATCAGATAGGAAGAGAATTTAATAGCTCCACAAAACAATAGTTGAGAGATGGACAGAACACGGAATGGAAACTGACGGGAAGAGAGAGAAAGACGGATATGGAGAACTAAGAAGCCAACCGCAGGCAGGAGATTTTTCATTATACTAATGATCGCGGCTTCTTCTGTAATTTTTAAAATTACCCTTTTTCTTAGTTGCTATTATTCGTACGAATTACCAATTTTTATCTACTCGGTACTTGTAATTTGTAAATTATTTACTAAGTAAATAAATAAATGTTTCCATTTGAACGACCAAGATACGAATACGACGGATTAACCAATATCCTCTCTCCGTGCCGCGCACGTTTGGGCTGTTAAAGTGCTTTTAATGGATGAAATATTTTGTGTATTTAATTTATAGTCACATTTTTAGTCATTTTAAGAATCTAAATTTTCTCACTATAAAACAAATTAACCAATAGCATCCTTGCTTTACCATTTGTGGTTTACACTTTACAGAATACTCTCTAATCTCGTTCCACTTTTTGCATGGGCCTGAGATTTTATCGTGGCCCAATTATGGAGGTTTGGGCTTCCCATGGCCCAAGTATGAAAGCCCATTCCGCGCCTTCGCCTGATACTATAAAATTTACCCTATTTCTATAGTTTACTAATTTATTGAAAATGTTGGGAAAAATAATTTATTGAAAACAATTTGCTTCATGAAAAATAAAAGACTGCGATTTCTAATTTGTTTGTGGCCAGATAGAATTTATAAATCTAAAGCATTTGCCTCGCACGCGTGTGCATTTTGATTAGGGAATTAAAAATAAGTAAAGAAGACGATTTTATGATTAGAGAGGTAATAATCGTGAGAAAAATAAGAGGGAAACGTGCGATTCATTATCATAAATTGCCCTAGACATGACCCCTCCCCGCAATTAGTGCTGCGTCCCCCATCACGTAATGCATATTTTTTTTCTCCACCCGTTTTACCGGAGCTTTGCCCCGACTATATCCTGATCTGACCCGCGTCGCGCATCTGACTATAGTGGGTGAGTTTCTTAATGGAGATTTTCTGCATACGCCAAGGCTCGAACTCGAGACCTCGTTTAAACAATACCGAGCAGCTTACCATTCGGATCAATCCGTTAATTCACGTAATGCATATTGATTTGCTAGTTAATGCATATTTTCTCTAATTAAAATCATGAACTCTCAATAAAAATATTATTTATAGGAGTAATTTTTTTAACAGCTAACAAACTATTTTTGCTTTAAACTAGGAAATAGGATACCAGTACAAGAGAACATTTGAATCTTGAATTTATTCCTCCTACAAAAATTAAATTATAACCATGAAATCTCTGTCTGCGCATGCCCCGTTTTTTCCCATCACAACGTGTGCATGCCTGCATGTAGATGTGAGTTAATCAAGTTAGGTCCCAAAATTTCTAATATCAACGTTTGCTTATATAAATATTTACATATTATCTATAAATAAATTTTTTATATTGAGAGTAAGATTTAAATTCACGAGTTGAGGTAGGAGTTAAATAGAGTAGTGTTTATGATGGTAGAAATAAGTTTTTTTCTTTGAGAAAGAGGAATAAGTTGGTGGGGAGGGAGGGGCTTGTGACGTGGGAAGACATGGGTGTGGTTTGGTAGGAGCTTTTGGAGACAGATGGGGCTAGTTGGGGATTCACTCAGATTTAGGAAAAGCAACTATAATGCCAAGTTGGTCCCAATTCGAAAATATATGAATGTGATCAATAATTAAGCCCAAGCCAACCAATGCCACATACTCCTCCAGCATCATCTTCATGTTCAGCTTCCCTTTCATCCAATACAAGCCCATCAACTACCCCCAACTAAAACAGAAAAGTCCCTCTTCAAGAGATCTCACACATGACTTATTTCGTTTTATCTTTATTCCTTCTAACATTTGAGTTTCTTTATTTTTTTTTTGTTAAAAAAAAGAACTAGCTTACCGGTGCACGAGCACTTATTTTCAGGCTTTTCATCGAATTGACATGCTGTCTTGCTTACAAGTTTTTTGCCAGTCATAATAAAAGTAATATAAAAAGTATGAATGCAACCGCGAAGGCAATTCGTTTGCTCATCAATATATATCTGGAAAAAAAATATTAGAAAATCACATTGTTTATAGTGAGTGAGCCTCGTCAACATGATTAGTTTTAATATATATGTGTTTTAATTGAGTTCGTTGTGTAAGGATATCATATTTATATTTCGTTTGTGATCCATCAAAGCAATAATACAACTTGTAAATGTTACTGACAATTGTAATATGATTGGTCATGTACACGGGATAGCACATCCAAGGAGAGACAAGCGCAGAAGATTCCATTCCCATAACTTTTTAACTCCAGAAAAGGTGAAGTTTAGTTAGTCCCCATGAATTCAACGTCTTTTCTTTCTATACTCAGAAAGAAAAGCACACAAGTCCCCTAGCTAATGAACAAGTAATTCCCATTATTTCCACTTCACAATCAATATACAAAGGCATGAAAAATCTCCAGCTTTTCGTCATTAACCGACACAAAAACAACAATCTTAAAGTTTACGAGCACAAAAGCACGCATAAATATGAATTTGATCTTCTTATTTCATAGTATTATTATTATTAGTGGAATAACATGTCCATGAAGAAGCAGTATACAAGCCAGTGTTCTTCCATCCAAGCCTGAGCGTGCCATCAACTTGAGCCAGAGTATAACCATGGCCACCAGAAGAAGAAGGAGACGATGAGAACATGTTCAATATCAATTGAGCTTGAGCCATAGAATTAGGGCTCATCGGGACCTGCACAAAACAAGGCCTCGCCGCAAGCTCACTTCTCCATTGTCTGAACTTGTCTTCTCCACTTCTAGCCGGCCCTCCGATCGCCAATATATTATTTATCTCTCTAGACAGAAGCTCGTGTTCAACCTTGTGCCTGTTCGGGTCCTCACTCGTCATATAAGCTCCAAGAGAATCAAACACAGTTGAGTAATAGTGTAATGACCCGACAAAACGATCCAAAAATGACCCGCCGTTTGAAACGTCTTGTTCCACCAACGTTATGATCCTTGGCTCTAGTTCTTCAAGATGTCTGAGAGTTTTCCAGTCTGGTCCAGTGGCGTCGTACAGCGAGTGTTGTAGCCAGTGAACCGCGAGTGTCTCTCCGGGTCTTCCTTGCACCATGGAGACAACATCCTCGATTTCCCCGAACTTCCTCGCGATTGGTTGGAAATAAAACGACATTCCCAACCTTTTAGCGAAGTTCGTCAGTTGTTTTCCTGTTTCTACGAGGAGGTCCATGGAAGCCCCCATGCCTGTCATTCGAACTCTTGGTCGACCTTCCATTCGTGTGGCGAGGATGTGGAAGAAGGCTGGCCATTGAAGACCCTGCATAATGTCTAAGTCTATTATATGAATGTTATCACTGTAATGCACTGCTTCGAAAATGGCTTGATTTGAAGTGAAATGAGCGAATTTGACGAAAGGTGAAATGTTGTTGAACACTTGGAATGAAGAGTGAATTCTTCTGTGATCAATCAATGGGGAAAATACTCCAAGACATGAGTTCATTACTCTGCTAGCCATGGCTTTAGCGAAGTACGCTACAATACGCTCTGCACAGGAAGGCTTGTAAGGTGAGACAACTTGGGTTAGCTCGAGCAACATCCTGTGTGCTTCACTGAGGTTGTCCACTGAGATTGCAACTGCACACTCCATTAGAAGTGTTAAAAGCTGTAAACCATCACCATCATTGTTTTGGTCGTGATGATGATCTACTCGGTTTGTTTGTGTTTGTGTTTGAGTTTGAGTTTGAATTTGCAGGTTGTTATTGTTGAAGGGAGCATGGACTTTTCTAGGGTATACAACAACAGGTGAAACTAGTGTGGCTACGAGGTTGTCATGAGAAGAAGACCTTGTTTGGTGATGGTGGTTATAAGGAGGAAGAAAGTTATGATCAGATGTGGTGGTTTCAGCTGGTAAGTCGTCCACAAGGTGCTTGGTAAAATGCTCCACCCAATCTGAAAACTCGTTTGTTGCCTGCAGGTTTAGAGTATTGTCAATGGGTGGTGGCTGCTTTGAAAATGGGATTGATGACGATGATGATGTTGCAGCTGATGAAGACAACCCAACATTATTCGGGTAGTCCCAAGATTCATGCATATGTGGTCGGATCATGTTGAAATCGCCATGAATCACCTCAAATCCCACTTTCATCGTACAACAAAGAGGTCCATTGATCAGAGAGAGAGAGAGAGAAGGTGGGTGGGGGAAGGAGAGGGAGGGTTTAGTGCAGAGGAAGATGTTACTTATAAAGGAAAAGGACGATGATGACTTGAAATTAAAAAATCTGGGAATTTAATTTCTGGGAAGGCCGGCATAGTCAAGACACCTGGAAAAAGATGAGGAGCTAGAAGCTAAGTATTACACGCTGGTTTAATAGTGTTTTTTCATATAAATTATTGTTATAATGAATGAATTGTGATTTGCAGTGGATGTTTTTTCAAGTATATGATCGTCACGCATGAGCAACATCAAGTTTGAGGAGTGTTACAAAACTGGTGTTTATTATAATGAGAGGGACGTTTTGTTATGTCTTGACTAAATAGCACGATGGGGAAGGAGCAACTACCGCTATGTAGTATAATATAATAATGATTAATGTCAATAATTAAAAACTGATTGATCGATGGATGGGGAGATTGTTTTGCTTTTAATAACATGACGTCTATAGTAGTTTAAAAAATGAGTCATGAAAAAAAAATTGAGACAGTTTTAGAAAAGGGTTTTAGAGAAAAGTTTATAGAAAAAAAAATTGTTATGAATAAATAAGTGTTTTGATAGTTATTATCGGAAGAATTTTTGTAATTAAAAAATTAATAGAAATTGTATGATTTTACTAAAAATATGAGAGAGGATAGAGAAGAGAAAAAAGAATGGAAATAGGAGAGAAGAGAGAGGGTGAAAGAGAAAGAGGAGAGATGAGAGATAGTAGAAAAGAGAGAAGAGAGATAGTGTAAAAAAAGGGTAAAATAGTAATTGGGTAGCCTATAAATTCTTTTACTATTTTATAAATTACTCCTAATAATTTATCAAAAACTATAGTTTGGCCTAAAAACCTTTTTATATAAATATAATTATTTTTTTAAATTTTCTCAAACTAAAATATTGACTAGAAACGTTTTTAAAATTATAATTTTAATTGTTGTACTATATATGTTAATGCCCTGTGACTGTGCACTCTTCAATAATTAAATTTCCAGGTCATGGATTACGTTATGGTGAGGATCTTATAATGCCGGTAAATATTTAAGGATTGTAAAATTTAATTTAAACTTGTAAAAAAAAAAACTTAACTATTTAATTCAATCCAATAGTCCGCTGTTGTAGTAATGGTCCTTACTCTTTACACTTTCAAATCTTCAGGATTATACATAGTTATTAAGTTTTTAATTTGGAAAAAGATATATAATACGATCATCAGATTGAAATATTTTACCCCGATACAAGGAATTTTATTAAAATAGGCTCAAATGGGTATATAAATTAATGGCAGCCTAGCTATAATTACATCCTGCATTATTATATATAGGGTTTATTAAATAATCGTGTGGTTTTGACAGTTATTTAACTATTATTGTATCATTTTAGCTGTAATGCAAATACCTACTATCCAATACATTTAGTCAAATGGGTGTTTGTTTTGCCGTGAGTAATATATAAATTAAGTTGTTAAACACCCTTTTTACGTGAAAGTGATGTCTCCGATATAGTTTTTTTTTTAAATTATTCTGGTTAATTACGGTGGCATATAGCCACAACGACACTTTGATATATAGAACTCAATTAGAAGGTTTAAACTACTCAAATAGTGGAACATTAATTCATACCAATATAGCTTTGATATGTGTAATTTAATGACAGATTCCCGATAATGCATGTCATTATTTAAATAAAAATTAATATTCGAAAAAATTATTATCATTGACGCATTGTGTGTGTGTGTATGTGTATACATCAGTAAAAGAACAAACTAATTTAATTATTTTCTTGAATGTGTAATTAACCCACAAGCTTGCCGACGGGTAATGTGCAAAGGTCAATTGTGGGTCAGGTGCTTATTTTTCCTGCTCGCACGAGACAAGACACAGATCGAGACTTTTGGAGACCAAACAAATCTTAATATTGACATTTATTTATTTTCTATTCATTTTCTTGGAGTCTTTTTTGCCATTATTCATTTCTGGAGTTTTGACGTCTTCAAAATCTAGTGGTGGCATTTTTTATTGGGCAACTAATAGCTAGTGGTGACGTAATAAACGGTCAGGTATACTGAATATCCATATTTTAATTTTAAACAATGAATGAAATAGAGGGGCTAATTGAATTTGAATCCCACTTCTTGAATATCCACGTCAAGCAAACGTCACCGCTACAAGCCCTCACTGCTTGGCCTGCCCTAATTGTTTTAACTTTTAACTCTTTTAAAAGACTAATTAATATCACACTCTGCAGAAAATGACTCTGGAATTAAGTATTGGGTCAACGTAGAACCTTCTACTTAGTTATCAGTATTACGCAATAACAAGTTATTTAAGAGGCGAATGGATCTAACATGACAGAAACGGACTAAAATGAACACAAGTGTCACCTATATAGCATCCCAATCCCAACTGGGCAAAGCCAACAAGTAAACTGAACTTCATATAAGCCAGACAGAACGCCGCCCTTCTACCAGTAATCAAAGCAAGAAATTTATATTGCTCAGATGCAAGTATATTGGTAGATATATCATACCACAAAAATAAGCTCTTTTGACCAAAAAACATTAATATTTGATAACTGATAAATTAATAAACAAAACTAATCATGAATGAAGTTTACTAAGATATGTTTCACAAGCCAAGGGATTAATTAATCTAGAGATTTTTAATTTGATAAATTCAACATGAGGTTTTCTTTGGGGGGTCTCTAATAATTCAACATGGGTTAAAGAGATCAAGTCAATTAATGCTGCTCCCACGGCAAAACTTACTAGACAATAGTGCAATTAACACTTTCTTCTTGCCTTAGCTCGATCTACCTGCCATATAGCTATTAATGTACGTAGCCCAAGAACACGTTCAAGCACAAAACAGCTTGAAAAAGTTGTATCAATGGAGAGAGTCAAAATGCTGTTTAATTAGTTGGCTCCTATTCTGTCTGACTGGATCCATCGAAAGATTGTTTTGTTAGGAGGAGGAATATTGCAGCTTCTAACCTTAAGCAGATTCATTATTGCTTGCAGAAGCCTCAGAGGCTTCTGATGTTTCAGCTGTCTCGCCATCTATCATCATATATCCCAATCCCGTTTAGTATAATTTTCAGACGAAGAAGTTACAAATGTTGTATAAAATGGTTAAAAAACAGAGCTACGGGCTTACCAAAAAGTGACTTGACGGATGGCCTCTTAACTTTGGAGGTTTTCTTTTTCAACTCGGCTGCAAGGCAAGGGCACAGAAAAAAATTAGCATGACTGTGAATGTAAAACTCAATATATGAGAAGAAGAAGAAGAAGAAGAAGATGATAAATGACTTTGGAGGTTTTCTCTTAACAGAAAAAATTGACAGTGATATGCTTCATTAACATCACTTGTTAATTTCCTTCAAGTCATGGACAAATTCGTGCGTTCTATTAAATAAAGACATACCTATCAGACATGCATAATAATTAAAACCATAGCCAAATTATGGTCACACAGAGAAGATTATCATAATAAACTTACATAACATACACTATAAGAGAGAAAAAGGAGATGTGCCCATTCCGGGAACTTGATAGTCATTGACAATTTCAAAGTTCTTATACGTGTATCCGACAAAATTTACGTCTTTAGATGAGAGCATCTGTAAAACAGCTCAATTGGAAGAAAAAGAATAATGAGAGGGAAAAAAATATTATGAAACTAATATGTTCTTTTTTTTGCCAAAATTATGAAACCAATATCAGCAAACAGAAAGTTATACTGATGCAAGATCTGAAGATTGATGAAAAAAAATTTGCAACAGTGAAGCAACCAACTGAAATTACCTTCCTCCATGGACCACTTCTAGAATATGGTTGACTGCAGCTGTCGGACTGCACATGTGAACGGTACAAATTGTATAAGGAATGACACTAATGGCTTTAGAATGTAGACAGACAAAATAAGGAATAATATGAAGCAATAAAATACCTCATTAAACTTCTCAAAATTTTGAGTATCTAAGTCATCATTAACCTCAGGAATAAATGCAGCCTCCATTTGGTAAAGATCATCCCATTCAATACCTTCAAAAAATGGATGAGCCTGAAGAAGAAAAGAACAGGAAGTTAACCTTTATATCCATCCATTAAACGGAACAAACCTAAGAACTTAGAATACACCATACAACACCTTTATTTCACCTGCACCTTTTGATCCCAGCCTCTGATTCACATTAGACAATAGCTTACTGATCAAATCTTTAGCTTCAGGAGATAGCATTGCTTCTTCAGGAAATTTCAAGTGAGTTTTCCAATTTACTATCTGTGTGAAACAGGTAGATCAGGTAAAATAGCATTCACTACAAAAGTTAAGAAAACTTTTAAACTGTTCAAATAGAAAAGTCAAAATGCACACAAAACACAGTAAAACATTATATGGGGCAGAAAAGTTACTGATGCAAGGAGAGAAGGGCTCAAATGAGATAATTAACTTTGACCTGTACTTTAAATCCCAATAACATTCCATATCTTCAAAGCCCCAATACAAACTTTAGCAAATAAGGCACAGTAATGTAACCCTGTGAGGCATAAGTTTCATTCCCTAAAATTTAAAGCTTTAATTCCTTGTTCACTAGCAACAATCAACAATCAACAATCACTCAGTTGAGATTATAGTCAGTGGCTTAGACTCATTTTACACAACATGAATCATGTTCACTAGCCAATCCATGTTAAAGCCAAAACCCAAGTAATCTGTATAAGAAAATTAAGTACTCCATGAATAAATTATGCAGCAGGGAGACATACAATGCTGAGTAAGAAGCTGTAGTTCTGTCAAGGAAAGGATATCAATTTGAATTGATAGTTCACAAGCTAATATGACAAGGATAAATGCTCCAGCCTTGTCTCTACCTACCATAAGTTGAAATGGTTCACAAATCGACTTTATTTAATCCAGAAATAAAACTTGAGTAAACTATAACAAAGCATTCCATTAATCTGTTATGTAAATCAAAGAAATTAGCCAGAACTTCAAGAACAAACATCCAAGCAATCCATTAGACATTAGGGCAAAAATTGAAGAAAACTACAAAAGACAGAAACAAATAGTAGATATTTATGACCTTTCTGCATGTTGTCATTGGATCATCAGAATAAAAAGGAGGATATCCTACCAACATTTCGTACATAATAGCTCCAAGAGACCACCTGTAAATTTTATAAGAATCAGATTTGTGTCAATAATTTTTACAACTCTAAACGTATAATATTTTCACATTCAATCCTCAAATGAATCACAACCCAATATGCTTCAAACAAACTTGAAGGATGCTAGGATAATGTGGTGGCAAGTTTATGGGTTTACATCTTGTGTGTTGAGCCTGTTCTAGTGTTGGCTCTAACAATTTATTGATCTCGATCTCTTCTCCAACTTTCGCTTCTCCAATTTATTGACAACGTGTGTCTGATAGGAACCTCCAACCCAATTAACACAACACATACCACACGAAGGAAGGCAAAATAGATGAGTGCTGATAATATGCTCTGTAATAAAGCTTACAAACTCCCACTACAAGTCAATCTGTCCGTTTCAATCACACAACCAAAAGTACCCACTCAAGTCCCTTACTGCGCAAACAAACACAACAGGCACAACAAAATACAACATTGTAACCTAAAAAAAGGGCGACTTTTCAAGTTTTCAGAGTTTGTCCCTCTCTACAAAAAAACTGAGCAAAATTCTCCTTACTCCTGTCTTAGTTTCTGTTTATATCTCCTATCAACTACTGTTTTAAATGCTACCTCCTACCTCTTCATCACTACTCCTTCCTTTTTCTCTTCGATTTTCCTCTCTTATCCAGTTCCTAACCTCTGAGCTTTTCATTCTGGACATAATTCCCCCTTTTCTGACCTCTGTCACTCCCTTATTCCTTGGACGTACATTTTGGCCGCAGCAATGGTTTGAACCTAGTGGACATAGTGGGCTGTGGAGTAAAACTTACTCTAGGAGGGCCAAGTCCTTCAACAATTACATTTGGAACAAAGGGAAATCAGCCCAAGAAGTCAAGGGTAATAACGTAGAAACTGTAGGAAAAACGAGGGAGAATCAAGGGGAGGCTAATGCTGGCATGTCAGAGAATTAAGAATCGGTATTGGGGGACATGACAGGGTACAATTCATTATTGAAGTAAGTGGAGAGGACTGGCCTCTCAAAAACTAAAGTAGAGAGGCACTGTGTCATATTTTTTCCCCCTTTTACTGCTCCATAGCTGTTAAGCTCACACTTGGGCAAATTTTCCCTTACTACAGCACTATTACATTGTTTTTAACTAGATACTACTGTGAACTCGAGCTGTAGCTCAAGAGGACCATCAGTCTCTCGATTCTAAAATAACCCTGACTCTAAAACCAAATTGCAAAATTTTGAAAAGATCAGCCAGAATTGAATGAAAAGAATATTAGCAAATCAGATGCACAAAACTCACCAATCACATTCCATTCCATAACCTTTCTTCAATAGAACTTCTGGAGCAATATAATCTGGCGTACCAACAGTAGAATAAGCCTGCAACACTTACACAGTTGCAATGATAAGCACAATCAAGGTAAAAAAAGAATACATTTATCTAAAAAGGATTAAGGTAGAAATGCATCTTCCTTTTGATTTGATGTGTACAATATGAGCACTCAAATATTTGACAAACCTGCCACGGCTAGTATTATGAGCATTTAATTTTACACACTACATCACAAAGAGAGGACAGCACATATAACAGCGGTATACTTACTAGTCTCCTCCTGTTCTGTTGCCAGTGTTGTAATTGTTCTTGTTGTGTGAGTTTCGAAGAACCATGTTCATCATTCTGTGTAGAACCATTCCCATACTGACCTTCCGATAAGTCCTCCTCTTGAAGTATGCTGCAATCTAATGGTTTACAAAGTCCAAAATCTGACAGCCTTAAGTGTCCATATCTATCCAATAATAAATTATCAGGCTTGATGTCCCTGCAACATAAGATGCTGTAAAGATCAATGTATAGTCTAAAATTTACTACTTTCTTGATTGCGAACAGAAAAATATACTGATAGATAAATCTGATTTCATGTATCAAACAGATGAAGCATTTATAGTCTAAAAACAGGGTTGTGTAAGTTATTTTGTGCATACCTATGGATATAATTGTGTTTATGTATAGATTCAATAGCCAAAACTGTTTCTCCTACATAAAATCTAGTTTCATCCTCAGTCAAGATATCCTTTCTCATAAGCAAAGTCATCATGTCCCCACCAGGTAGGTACTCCATAATTAGGTATAGGTAGTCATCATCTTGGAAAGAACAGTAAAGTTTGACTATGCAATTGCTATCAACCTCTGCAAGGAGATTCCTTTCAGCTCTGACATGTTCTACCTGGAGATATTACCAGCTTCGGAATAAGTATTACAATATCATCAGCCTTGGACATAAAACTGTTTTTGACTGAAACAACATAACCGGGCAAGAAAAACAATTGTAAACCTGGCCTCTGCGAAGCATCTCTGATTTCTTTAGCTTTTTCATTGCAAATACATGCCCTGTTGTCTTTTCCCTGCAGACTCTGACCTGCACAAATCTCCATGTTTACTCCAAGCATTCGAACTTTAAGCATAAAACAAAACTTTTTACTCCAAGCATCAAACAATGTAATCAGGGATTAGGAATGAGGTGTCACATCCTCGAACAAAATCATGTATTACATTGATTTCAGACAAATTAACCTTTGTTTTTTTTAACATGCACGCACGCACGCAGAGATGCAGTTAGCCCATCGTGCCTCTGAAGCTGCATAAATGATTTCAGACAAATTAATTTTTTTTAAACTTTTATTAACAAAGTCAAGCATATACATACCTCTCCAAATGCACCTTTTCCAATCATAGTCAACAATTCAAAATCATCAACGCCCATCTTATGCCTCTGAAGCCGCATGTATTCAGTTTCCTTTTTCTCCAGAAACTTGAAAAGGTTGTCTTGGTCTTCCTCAGAGACATCAGCATCAGCCAACTTCTTTTCCAAGATGATTCGACAGTTATTAAAAAAGTTTACCACCTATTACCACATAACTGATTTGTTTATGCAACTAATATCATACAAATTAACATACATAGAGATATCTTCAGATCTATAGACATATCTTCAGACCTACTAGATTCATCTACTAGGCTACCATTTACAAGAAAAAGAAGTATGTCCTTTTCCATAGATATTCTTCCAAAGGACATAGAAATCCTGATGTATAAAGTAATAGCAATGACTTAAAGACAAGAGTTACAAATATAAACAGATCTTAATTAATGTCAAGCCGTTATTAGCATTCATGAAATAAATCATACCGCTCCTTTCGATCCTGAAGGCTCTTCATTTGCTCCTTATAATGGTTCTCTATATACTGTTTTGCTGCCGCAACCTTTTGTTTTGTTATATTAGAAAGAGCTTCTTCATCCAGCTGTTCAACTGAATCTTCGATTCCTCCTCCAGAACCCTCCTTCTTCTTCGAAGAAGACCTCATTTTATCCCTTGGATGAAACTTCTGCAACCAACCTCTGGCAGAAGCCATATTGTTCGCCAAGCTCAGCAGGTACCTTGATGACCAACAATCATCCTACTTTGCACTATATACAAGCCAAGTTCCCTCTGAGAAGCACTCGCTTCACATCCCAGAAAACCTAATTGCAAGAAACCTGTGGAAGAGTAAAAGTCACGCAAACAAATTTCTGTATGCAGCCCGTGTCTCAAGATTCAAGCCAAAAGTTTCAAGCATTTTCGAAGCGAATGTCGTATGATTGATGCCGGCAAGAAGCAGGAAACAAAATATGTGAACCCAGGACCATTCAGAATCCAATGGCAATCGCAATGACAAGGAATTGCGTTTCAATGAAGCAAAAAAATTAATAATGCTGAGAATTCGGATTACCGGGTAATTAGTAGTAAGCCAAAACAGATGATGATCACGCGAAACTTTTGAAAGAGAAACTCTAAGTTGGCAGTGAATCCAGTAATTTCGGCGTATGATTGCTTTGTCTTGGTTACGGCTCTGAGAAAATTAGACGACGAGTCCGCGCGATTCTCTCAAACCGGACGCGCCAATGCCAACGGTCAATACTCTTCCCTGGAGCCGTTATATACATTTTTTTTTTCGCGGTCAAATTACTGTGTATTTAACGCCTTTTTTTTAACAAATATTTAACGCCTATTATCATCAACATTATTAAAGCTAAAAGAACCTATAATTTAGGCTACAATACGGTACACAAAAAACACATAACCTTTTTAATCTTTAAAATTTTAAATTAAAAATTTTAATATTTTATATTTTAATTATTAAAACTCGATTATTAAAATTATTATTAAAATTAATAATTTCTATAATATCATAATTTTTATATTTTTTTATTATATAATATTTTATTTAAAAAATAATATTTAATACTTAATATATAATTTTAATTGTTTAAATATTTAAAATAAAATATTTTAAATAAAACTTAAAATTGAATCTAAAATATTTTTAAATATTTAAAAATATAAAATATTTAAAAAATATTTATTTAATTATATGTAAATAAAAAATATAAACTATTTAAAATTATATATAAATTACTAAGTGTTAATTTTTAAATAATATAATATATAATAAAAAATATTAAAATTATGATATAATAATAACAATTTTAATAGTAGAGACTTATTAATTAAAATATAAAATATTATAATTTTTAATTTAAATTTTTAAAAATTATTAAAATTATGTACAACTCTCATAAAATTTAAAAAAAATATATATTTAAATTTATAATTTATAATATTCAAACATTTCAAATAGGTGACGGTGAATAAATATTTAAATAATTTATTTAGCTCATCAATTTCTAAATATATTAATGAGATTGATTTAATTTAAAAAATGTATTGTTCTCAAATTTATTTACATGTTTACTTATAGAAATTTAATTTAATGTTATAACTAAATTAAAAATATAACTTACATACTTGACTTTATTTGTTATGTCACCTGCCTAAAAAAAATATTCAATCAACCATTAGAATGCGGACAATTCTATAATTAAAAATAATACGGTAAAATATAACTTTTCCCAAAATTGTATGAAAAACAACCACACGACACGACATCAAGATTTTGTGTTGGCCATGACACTCTATATTGAGATTAATAAGGTCTTTTTAATTGTTTCCTTAACTTGATTTCCCGGTGGTAGTTTGAAAGAGTTCGTCTCCAACGCGGCAGTCCATGAAGAATAGTAGGGAATAGCCATGTATATACAGAAGGCGTAAAGTCAGTGGTGTGCATCTGGGTAGGGTAGGTCCTATGTCTGTTGTTCTACCCAAAAAAAATATAGGCTACATTTTGCAGCTCGATGCCCAGCCCTGCCCAGTAAAAGCCTTAACTATTTTGGGCTAGGCATGGGTGGGCTGGGCATGGGCGGGCTGAGTATGCCCAAGTTTTGATGTCATGCTCATGTTGTGAAAAAAATCTACAATTATAAACTTATAAAATAATATCATATTCATATGTCTTTAAGACTTAAATAATATCCATAATTCACTAAGAATAAAGCAACAAAAAGATAATAATTAAATTTTTGAAATCCATTGTATGTAAAAAAAAGTCTTGAAGTCTAAGTAATTTGTAATTGTAACTTTGTATCAATCTCCCTAATATTGACAAAGATTAAGTATCTGAAAAAAAATAAACAATTATAATTTATAATATAATTATATGATGATTAGCAAAGTTAAAAAAAAGAAGAAAAAAAATTAATATAGTTATAAATATTAAAAGATACAACTACATACTTAACTACTCATATTTTTAAAATGAACCTCTAGTCACCAGTAACTATCATATTCTTCCTTTTCAGTGTAGCATTTAGGGAAAAAAGTAAAAAAAAAAAAAAAAGAAGTGGTGCTCATGGGTAGGGCAGGGCAGGGCAACCCCCCTGCCCGGTGCCCAGCCCGAAAAAAGTATGGGCTGAATTTTGTAGTCCGATGCCTAACCCTGCCCTATATTTATCGGGTTGAACAGAGCTATTTTATTACGAGCTGGGCTGGACATACCGGGCCATGGGCATTATGCACAGCCCTATTCGTATGAATAAAAGGTGGATTTACATAAAAAAAGAAGGAATCTTTGCCACGTGCCCAGGCGAGTATGACGTGGCAGCTACTGCCTACTTGTACTAGTACTGGCCACCAAACCATCAAAATTAAAGAATCCAAGGATCGCTTGGGAGACACGACCCAACACCTCAAAGATGTGAACTGATGATGAAAGGCATAAAGTGATGATTATCTTAGGATATAATACGTACAACTAGAGATCATTTGAATACCCTTGGGATATTGTAGATGGCGAACTTGCCCTGAAACAGCTCAAGCATCGCCATCAAAATGTCACAAAAAAGTGCAATGCAAATGTACATAAAATTTGTTTAAAGATTAGCGTGTTACTCTTTTTCAGTTATCGTTTTATGAATAAATATGATATTTGCGTAATATATTTTTAATTATAAATAATAAAAATTTTTAAAAAAAGTGCATGCCTTATTACGTTAGATTACTTAGTTCTAACTTATTTTATTTGACATCCCCAACATCCCACACGACCTAAACGGCAACAAGTGTATATCTCCAATAATAGCGCTTTTCAATATATATAAAGAGTCTAGGGGGAAATAAAATATCACTTTTAAAAGGTTATTGCAAGTGACCAAAGCTCTTATAAATGCAAAAGTTAGATGGTTAAAGCACAGTAGAATTATTTCATGTGAGAAGGTAACCAAAAGTCCAAAACATCAGTCATCTAGATGAAAACACCATGATTCTGATTTTGACCCTTCGATAAAAGATAAAAATACCATCGGCAAGAACACCAGCTCGTCATTATAAAAAAAAAAAAAAAACCGTTTGTCGTGCAGAACATCAGAAATGCAGCTTAAAAAAGAGCCATATTGGGATGAGAAGAGTATTTCTATAATATAAAATTATAAACATAATTCATATAAAAAAAATAGCATAGACATATTACAGGATATTTCTGTACAATCGCTCGGTAACTTCCGCTAAATACACTTGAAACAACCTCCCTCCATTTCTTCATCGTTGTTTCTCTTGTCAAAGTAAATCCAGAAAAAAAATCAAGGAATAATAAAAGCGTCACAGTTAAATTGCTCGTATTAATATAATCAGAAGGCTGCCCATCCAAATGCAGTGGTCGAACCTGAAGCAGCTTTTGAAGGAAGATTCTTCTGTAAATACAAACCAGAAATACGTATAATTAAAAAAGCTAAAGGAAAAGCATTACCAAGTCCCGTCTTAATGTACAAGGGCGCTCGTGCTTATCCAAATAAGGAGGAGCATGATGTATTTGCCCAAAAAAATTAAAATGCAATCCTGGCAAGTCGGACTCAAGCACAAGGCGTCCTTCACAGCATCACGAAATAACATATTCGATTAATACTCAACAACCATTATCCCATGAAAAACCAAGCTCTGAAGCAGAATGAAAATAAGCTAGAACATTTGTTATACAGCCTGCTTACGATAACACAATAGGTAAATCTTTCAACGCATCAAATACCCAGTTCGTTATAACTATTATCGACGACGAGGTGTGCCTCTTTGCTAAAGGAAAATGCTAATGCTCATGTTACCCAGTGCCTATACTAGTGTGCATGGAAGCAATAGCAATAAATTTCATAAGGTTTTGAATCAGGTCACACAGAATGGAGGCCTTATTTTCGAAAAGTTTCATTCAGCACAGCCCTATGGTTAATATGGGTGCTGTAGTGCTGTAAAGGAGAAGTTGGGGATACAAATATAATTCACAAAAAGAAGAGCCAAACATCAACGGGATTCACGGCCTCAAATCTAGGACTGAAAAATATATTAGCTCATATTGCTACATCCTTATTACTCCAATGGAGAAAATGAATGAGAAAACATTGTTTAAAAAATGAAATTCTCTACCATTGAATTAGCCTTTTCGGTTCCACCTAAAAGGATATAGATAGAAAAAGGTATTAAACCAAAATCCTTCAGCAAGTCACTTGATTATCAAGTAACGAAGAATCATTATTACTATTGTTAGTGGTAAATATCATGACTACAAGGGACATACACGACAGTAGAGTAAATAGTAGTATCTTTATATGCCTTTTGATCAAATGAAAATTTAATTTTAAATAAGAAATAACCATGAATAAATACTATGTTTTAACCTTAACTATGGTGTTAGAAATAGAAAAGTAGAGCATGTAATCTTCCAATTTTATATTTCAGTCTAATGACATCACTGTTCAGGTCATACAGAACTATTACCTTTAATTGTGAGAGATCTAAGGAAGTGTCATTAGAATTTCTTCCACTTCCGTTCGTCTCCTTAAGACCAGTTATGCGACTGGTAGAAGTCAACCGAGCAGCAACAGGATCATTTGATGGGGGAGGGAGAGGAGACCTGAGTTTTCCTAACCCAGTGGGTGGGGCAGAAAGGACCGAGGCCTTAGGTTTTGTATTTCCAGAAAGTCAACCCGTTAAACCTGCAGCTGAAAGCATGCCAGTTCCACTAGATGATGGTTTAGGCTTCACGTTAATCCGGATGGTCTCACCTTCCTATAATTTGAGACCCATGGAAGTCAACTTCTCAAACAAATGAGACGAGAGATAGCATAAAACTTAATCCTGACCAAAAGGCAGAGAAATAAAACACTTGTGGTAGAGCAGAATGCTCAGAATCATCCCTTCTAATAATTTGTTGGGGCCGAATGGAGGTAAAATATTCCACATGGAAAACCACGTTAAGGGATAATAAAACAAAAAAAAAAATAGCATCTGACATGCATCTTCAGACTCAGACAAGCTCTCAAATGTTTGTATGTTATGCCGGTCACAAGCAGATGAGTTCTACATGGTTCAATGATCATACATTGGCATAATGCATACAAATTCATATATGCTCACGCTCGTACATTGCCGCGTAAAAGATATCCACTAAAGAAATCGTGTCGGAACCGAAGTAAATAATTCAGGTGAAGACATAAATAGCCAAAGATCCACTGATAAACCTCTGAACCCAAAAATCAGAGCTGCGAATTATGCATCAGTTATTCAAGTTCAACGAATAAAGCAATCAGAGAACACACATTTCGAGATTGAAAGAAGAGTTGTAAAGCCAATAACAGTTCTGGTATTGTACCTTCAACCTATGATTTACAGCCGGATGAATATCAATCTGAGACTCCTCGCTCGGCTCGCCAGACTCTTTCTCGTGTTCCCTCTTCACATACTTGTCGTGATCCGATAGTGCAACATTAAAATCAAAAGCTTCGTTTCGCTCCGCAAACCCTAATCCAATAAATGCGTGTTTCCCCATACCATCCTCGATCTTCAGCACGAAGTACCTGGACGAATCGAGTACAGACTCGACCGAATTCTCGCCCTGCCCGGGTAAACAAAGCACGCGGCAAAGAGCTCCCCGGTGTTCGGATCCTCCAGTCGGATCTCGCACCGATCCTTGCACGAAACAACCCTAAGCCGACCCGACCAGATTTTATCGGACTGGAGCCACTCCCCGCACTTGTACCCACCGGATGTAGTTCGGGGCGGAATTTTGTACACTGAAACCTCGCGGACCACGAGGAGGGTGTGCTCCAATGCCTCCTCCTCAAACGACATCGTCTTCTGTCCGGAGAAGAGAGGCTTAGAATTGATAGAATTCAGAATCAAACAGTGTTCGAGGGTGTTGATAAAATTTGATGAAGCAGATGATCAATGGAAGACGATAATGGGGTTTCTATCAGAAGCTGGAGCAATGAGTTTCAGGTGAATATGATGCGAATTGGATTGGAGCACCTATGAAGTGTACGATAATGGAGGAGGAAATAGTTAGGATTGAGGGAGGAATGCGAAACAAAATAAACAAAGTTTAGGTGTGCCGAAGAAATCTGAATCAACCGACCAAAGGAATCTGATAAAGATATAATGAGATTCAATTAGAAGTTGAAGAAGTAATTTTTAGGTAGATTTGAGAGCCGAATATAGATGTGGGAATGGAAGAAGAAAGGTGGAGGAAGATATCTATTTCAGACCTCAGAGCTGGCTTTAGACGTGGGTCTCCGCTTTGAAGTAGCTCCTAACGTCAGCTGTACGCGGAGGAACGTCTCTGTCTATTATAAAAAAACAAAAAAAAAGTCTGTCTTCGCTTGCTTTTATGTTTTTTTTGTTTGTTCGTAGTAAGAAAATATCCTAATAAATTCATACATTTTTTTCATATTTTATATTGATATTGGTTTACTAAAGTAGTAAATTACAATAAGCCAGGATGGTAAAAAAAATTACAAGAAGCCATGGTTATTAAGGAAACATGAGAACCAATATGCAAAATGATTGAACGTTAGTTAAGATGATGGAATGACTTAATTGACATAAGTTATGAATTCACATATAGTTTTTTTCCCCTTCATTTTAGGACTGATTTGATATCCCACCTTATCTTTTATAAAACTACAAATATAAATTTAATTTTATGCGGTAATATAAAATTACTAAAAAGGATTTTAATGGGGGAAAAGAGTCTCTCTATTATCTCATGATTTAATCAAAACTATATAGTTTAGGTATTGAATATAAATCTAATGTTACTTGTTAAAAAAATAATATAAATTATTTTTATTATTGTCAGTCTTCTCAACATGTAATATCATATTTGTGTTTTAACACCTAAATGACATAGTATTAATTAAATGGATAGGCAACAACCGCAATGAATAGCTCCTTCATTAGGTTATGATAGTATATAATTTTGATAAGATATTCCTTTCTTTTTTTTTTGGTACATGAGAGAACTAATTTGCCCTAAATTAAAAAAAAATTTATGAGAAAATCAAATCCCAAACACTCATTGATCACTATAGCCCTTAAATGAATAAGGCATAAATATAGCACTTATATAATTTTTAACCATTCTTTTGATAGGGCATCAACTAGTTAATTTTGATCGTTAGATATATGTTACATTTTCAACTCATAAGATAGATTCATAAGCTTATGTATTGAGATAACTAATAAATTACATATGTAGCCTATCAAATTTATTAATATGTCTACTACATTTTTTACATTAGATTTAAGTATAGTGTTCTTGAAACCTAACTCTTAGGGCAATTTTAGACCCTTGAGGGCCACTATTATTCAGCTTCAACCATGCTACATGAACCCAGAACACTCGTAAATCTCACAATCCAACTTCCCATATTATTTCTAATAACACTACCACTACAAGGGCCAAACTAGTTCCTTCGGTCTCATAATATTGGGCCAAACTAGTTCCTTCAATCTCATATGGTCATGTTGACTTGCCTTAATCTTTTTACAATGTACCACTACAAGGGTGAATCAAATTATATAATTCAATACCCCTTTTCTACGAGTGCAGAAATTTATAAAAAGGGTTTACGTTTATGAATGCAGTTAAGGCTTTGGGTGTGTTTGAATTATATTTTAAAAAATAGATTATGAATATAATAGATTATAGAGAATTGATTTTTAAAAAAAGTTGGTATCATTTAGTTTATACCAAAACTATAGTTGTAGTAGAAAAAATAGATTCTAAAAAAAACGTATTTGGATAGCTTATACCAAAACTATAGTTTTCGTGAAAAAATTAATTGTGAAAAAAATAGAGTGGTCAGTAGCTTTTTCCCAAATTATGTTTTAAGACCTAAACCAAACACAATTTGTGTGTCTCAATTGCTTTTGGTACCCCTAACAAGAATGCCTAAATTGTGATTATTTTTTAAATATCCCTCAAATGTAACTGCTGTGAAACATAAAAAATTATGTGTGGCCTACTAGAGTATATTGTATTATTTGATCTCATATGGTTATGTTGATTTGCCTCAATTTATTTGTAATGCACCACTACGAGGGTCATTCAAATTGATACTTTGATACCTCCTTTAGAAGTGCACATATTTAGAAAAAATGGCTTACTTTTATGCATGTAGTTAAGATTTTCTGTGTCTCTATCACTTTTAGTAGCCCATGACTTGGATGCCTAAATTGTGATTACTTTTCAAATGTCTCTTAAATGTAACTGATTTGACTAAAAAAAATACATGTGACCTATTTGAGTATGCTTTATTCTTTGATATCACATAGTTATGTTGGCTTGTTCTAATTATTTGAAGGTTAATATTATATATTTTGATACCACTTCTAGATGTGCAAAAATTTATAGTAGCGGCTTACTTTTATGTATGCAGTTAAAACTTATGTCTCTATCGCTTTTAGTACTTCTAACATAGATGTCAAAATTGCAATTGCTTTGCAAATGTCCTTATGTGCCATAAAAATTTATTTGTGGCCTACTATAGTATATTATTTTTTAATCTCAAATGATTATGTTGGCTTGCCTTAATCCATTTGAAATGCACAACTACTAGGGTTAATCCAATTGTATAGTTTGATACCTCCTATAAATGTGCTCAAATTTATAAAGAGGGTTTACATTTATGTTTGTTGTTTAGACCTGCTGTTTTTCTACTACTTTTAGTACCCTTAACATGGATTCCTAAGTAATTATTGTTTCTCAAATGCCCCTTGAATATGAGCACTATGTCCCATAAACAATTAAATGTGGCCTACAAGAGTAAGCTTTATGATTTGATCTTATATGGATGATTTAGTTTGCCTTCATCTATGTGTAATGCAACATTACAAGGGTTAATGAAATTGCATAATTTGATACATCCTCATGATGTGCACAAGTTTATGAAAGGAACTTACTTTTTACTTATTTATTTTAATATAGACTTTCCATGTCTCTACGCTTTAGACACCCCTAACATTGATCATTTAATAGTTATTCGTTTTTAAATGTCCTTTTTTTTTGTTGCCCACCCGGTTCACCGGAGCTTTGCCCCGACTACATCCAGATCCGATCCGCGTCGCCCACCTGGCTATGGTGGGTGAGTTTCCCAACGAAATTTTTTTGCGTACGCCAAGGCTCGAACTCGAGACCTCGTTTAAGCGATACCGAGCCAGGTGAATAGGAAGACTAATGACCTATATAAAAGATTTAATGTGGCCCTAGAAGAGCAAGTCTTATAATTTGATCTTATATAAATATGTTGTTTCACCTTCATCTATGTGTAATACATCATTACAAGGGTCAATGAAATTGCATAATTTGATAGCTCTTCTTGATGTGCAAAATTTTGTAAAAGGGGCTTACTTATGTTTGCAGCATAGACTTTCTGCACCTTTACTATTAGTACCTCTCACATTGATGCCTTAATAGTGATTCGTTTTATCTATAAGATGCAAGTGTGCTATGACCCTTGTAATAGGAGGAAAAAGAAGTTCTATGACCCTTCAAATTTATAAAATTGCATAATTTGCTCCCTCCTCTAGATGCGCAAATACTTTTATGTTGAAAGTACTATTTTTTTTTTGTCGCCCACCCAATTTACCGGAACTTTATCCTAACTACATCTGGATCCGACCCACGTCACGCACCTCGCTATGATAGGTAAATTTTTCAAAGAGAATTTTCTGTTGCTCCCTAGATGCGCAAATACTTTTATGTTTGAAGTACTACTTTTGAACACCCCTAGACATGGATGCCTTAATATGATAGTAGAATATTTGGTCCATTTCAAATGACAAACATTGGGGACGGAGTCATATATTGCTTGCGATCTGCAGTGGCACTGTACAGAATAGGTGAACGAAACTTCGGAGCCTTGTTATTCGTATAATTGGGGATGTTCCTCTAATAATTATATATTCTGCTTTTGGTATCTAGATGGATTCGTCAGTCATTCGAGGTGATGATCCTTTTCTTTACATCTTCTTCATTGTTCGTCAGTGCGAGTACATGATCACAAGAGATGAACAAAGCTTAAACTTGCTGAATCGAATAGAAATATCTCATAATTGTTATGACCTTCTTTTTTCAATTTTAAAAAAATCAAGGTCGAGAATGCCGTTGGTTATGTGTTGTTTGTAATTATAAGGTCATTTGGGCAAGGAGGGCCAAATCATGTCTATAATCTTTTTTAAGGGAAAAAAGGTATAGTTGGTGTTGTCCATTAAAAAATAATTCTATGAATAATTAAGAATTATTATGTTTTTATTGTATGATGGTGATAATGATAAATAAGAGATAAATTATCTTTTATAAAAATATTATTTCCAATGAAAATATTTATGCGTGAATCAACCAACTTCACTTGTGGAACTCCAATTGGGTATTGTATACATTTGTAATTAAACTTATTTATATCACTAAAATAGCTTCTTCTCCTTTCTGGCCCTACGCTAAGAACATGTTTGAATGAAAAGAAAATTTACGAGGAAAAAACATGTTGAGAAAATATGGAAAGATTTATGTTTTCTCTTGTTTGATGAGGAAACAACCTCCCCTATACTTTGAGAAAAAAATTGTTCTTTCTCATCTCCTCGTCACCATCCCGTATTCTCAATCTAGTAACCTCAGCGAGTGACTCTCCCTGTAATCTTCCCACTTCAGCCAATCTTGTCGAGTCACTCTCCCAAATATAAAAAATATAAAATATATTTCTTTCAATTTATTTTTAAACGTATACAAATATGAAAAATATATTTTTTAAACATACAAAATTATTTGATTTTAAAATATAAAAATATTATTTTCAGATATTTTCACTTGAAAATATTTTGATAATATTTTTTGTTGTAAAATTTTTTTCGACAGTGCCGTTGGACTAAAAAAGAGCAGATATAACAATATGCATTTATAATAGACAATTAAATGAATTAAACGTCAATTAGAGATTACAGCTGGAAACCAATCAAGATTACTGTCCTTAGGGATGAACAGCTGTAAACCAATGAGATAACTATTGCCGGTTGTCATTTCTTGCCCATCAAGAAAATCGATACTATAAAAGATCAAGTAATCACTGACGGAAGTACGATGGAGGAGGGACTCCGGTATGGTTCTAAACACAAGTATGCAAGGGATGCTCTTAAGAAGGAGGATTCATTCGATGGACTCAGAGACCCTCTATCTCTACATTTTCATTCTTCCTGGTTCATTGGAGGAGTCGGTATGTTTCTTGCACAAGGATGTAAGAGATGTTGTTGATAAGGAGGATTCATTCGATCAAGTTCTCGTTCCCATGATCTAAAATGTGTTCACAAAGTGATTTGACAAGTCGCCAACTAAGTCAACGAAAAGTTGGTTCCCTTTTCCTCTTTTTTACTTCTATTTGATGGTTTTTTCATCTATACACTTTCGAAAATGATTCTGAGTGTCTCGGTATGGCATCCAGAGTTTTTGCTCTGACGAAGTTGATAAAGTGATGAATACTTGGGCATTTTGTTTGAAAAACAACCCTATTCCTATTAGATGCCTTTATCTTTAGATTTAATTGAGGGGATTCTTTGGTTTCTGGATGACTCTGTTCATTCAACTGCTTTAGGTTGTAATTTGTATTCCACATGAAGAATGAAATAGTTGCCCTTTGGCTATGTCCTTTCGTTCCTCTGTTCCTTTTGCGGGACTGCTCTACTCAGCTATTGTTGCTTGATTACACCAATTTTGGATGGTGAGATTTATGCCCTAGATTGGCGTTTTTGAAACTGGAGGTAATGGGAGATTGAAACTTTGGACAACAATGGTTAATTATCTACATAGTTTCTTGTTTTGGTTTGACATACAAGAGTAAATCGAGCAGGTCAGCATTTGTCCTTCATTGTCACTTGATGGGCGGCCCCTTGAGAAAAAGGCATACGAGGAAGAGAGAGAGAGTTTAATTAGCAAGAAAAGAAGTACCAGATGATACGAAAGGAGAAAGACATGGAATCCTTAAGTTGTTGCAAAGAAGGGAAATAGCTAGGGGTATGGTCAGCTATTTGTTTGACGAATGGAGTTCGGTGCTCTTAGTTATAATAATTTTATGATTTCTTTGATAAATGGATCAGATATTTGAGTTGCGGCTTGGGATGGCTACCCACAGAATTTGCTCATGCACACACCTCAGTTCGGTACTCGTATATTTTTTTTGTAAAACTTTATAATTTAAATAAATATAGATTATAAAATACTTGTAGTTAACGTGAGATTTTACTTTTACACGATGGTAGCTAAACTGCCAGCTGTCAGTTGCGGGTAATTAGAAAATAATCAAGATCAAAATATTGACCACCTTGCCAAGAGTTCTGACTTCTGAAAGTTGCAACAAAAAGTTGGGCAGTTTTGTAATTGCCAAATTTCGCCTTACTATTTCGCCTCCCAGAGCGAATCCAAGTATCAGTTTCATTCTCATACTCTCAGTTGAAGTCGTCGCACTCGAAGTGCAACAAGTACGGCACCGATCTATTCCCTGATATAACTTCCGCGTATTGCCTAATGCCTAATTCTCACATTCTTCACGATCTAAAACCCTAACTTAGTAAGCATTGCAATGTCATTGCATTGAGCTGAATTTCTCTGATTCGTGAGTGCAGGAATGGCCAGAAGCCTGGGAGGATTTCTGGCGCTATTTTTGGCTCTTTCGATCTGCGAAGCTGCGACAAATTTTGAGCCGATCTCTGACTCTTACCGATCCGCGGCCTTAGAACTTTTCACTCCCATTGATGGATCGTTTTCTAGGTGATCATAATATTTTTTGTTGCCATTGCGATTACCCATTGAAAAACCTAGTACCCCACTATTTGGAGTAGAGGTCAATTTACATGTTTATCGTATGGTTAAGTTCCTAATGTAGCGATTCTTATTCGCGTTCCGAGCGCCCCGTTGTTTTGATCGAAATGGAGCATTTCCTTGATCTAAGACATCTAACTGTGCAGTTTCTAATATAAAAAAACTAAATATTTGTGTCTATTGAATTTTAAGTGATTCTATCCAAGTCAACTAAGTGTTGTCCCATTGTCTGTTATCAGCTTAGAAGATGCATACGATGCCTTGAGAGTTTTTGAGATTCTTGCCGTTGAAAAGAAGCCAGATGTCAGCACAACTACTTGTCCGAGAGTATTGGAAAATCTTGGGTCATCGTCTCCTCTGAAGGATTTGTTCTATGCCTTAAAAGTTAATAGCTTACTAAAATGTGGGGTCGATGAGGAGGTTTTCAAGGTATTTTATTCTAAAGGCATTATTCTGTTATTTGCAGCCTAAATTTTATTACTCAAAATCTACTGGTGTCGTCTAAGTCTCAAAATTGATGCCAAAATTTATTGATCTTGTACAAGGATATTGCTTTACGAATTAAAGCCACAATCAACAATGCAAGTACTTTGCTTGACTTATACTACTCATTAGGGAGTTTGATTCTTGTCAAGGTAATTTTCTATACTTATGCTTGGTTAGCCATACAGGTTACGTTAGAGTAAATGTGTTTTTGCATATGGGAGTATCTTATGCATATATGAAGATTACTATCTTGTTCTTGTCCACTCATAGTTTGATCTCCATTTCCCATTCATCCTGTGTGTTTGCGTACTCCTCATTGTACTTTGAATCCTCATGGTTATATATAACCTATTCTCAAGTACTGGTCTCTTTTGTGTACAATTTTTTCTATTCGTAGCTTATTAAATTGATATTAGATTTCATTGTAAGGATATTTGGTGCATCTCATTAGATCCTTGTCCTTCTTTCTATGCAGGATCATGCTTCTAATGCTGATGTCCTTTTGGCTGATGCTGATGGAACTTTTCGTTCTATTAAGGTTTATTATCTTTTATATGATATAGATGTTAGCTAGGTTTGCTTTTGGACACATGATATTGCCTCATCTAATGTTAGCTAGGAGACTCAGTATAAGAACTACAGTCCATTTTCAATGTGATTTTTTTTTTTTTCTGCATTTATAATTCTTTCTGTCCTTTGAATGCCTGGGTTAATATCCGGCATTATTGACAGGCTTTGAGCCAAAGTGATGGAAGATGGCGTTACAGCTCTACTAATCCAGACCCTAGTACCTATGCTGCTGGTAATGGATTAAATGGTATTTTTTTTATAGTGTCAGCCTTGGGCTTCCTGGAATTGACCTTCATTGACAAATTGATCTTATCATTATGCTGCAGGGTTAGCACTTGAAGCACTTGCTGGAGTGGTCTCACTGGCATCTTCAGAAATTGATCACTCTAGGGTAAAATTTTACATCTTTAAAATATATAATTGTCTATTATTGAATTTGCAGATATAAAAGTCTTATATGCCATTCTAGAAAATAATCTAAATAAAATATTGGTAATAAATAGTATCATATAGTGATTTTTTTTTGGGCAAGCTTCTGAGGCTGTTTGTACTTTGTACCATTAAGTTTGTTTGCAAAAGTGTTTTCACTTGACCTTCTTACCTGTGATATTTTGGCGTTGATTCAGTTTTGATGGAAGAATGCTGTCAAATGAAATAATTTTAGATTGGGACAAATTGATTCAAATCAAACCAAATGATTCTGAGATCACAGTTTCACTTCCTGCTCATTCCAGGGCTTTAAGTTCAACCCTAAACCATCATACTCAACTGCAGAGGGGTCATTTAGGTTGAAAATATTAGCGGGAGAAAGTAGCTAAAAGTAACATAATAGAATAGTTGTTAGAGGTGATTTATCAACGGACCCGCATGTTACTGCCAACTAATTTTTGTTAGCCAGTTATTGTGTGCTGAACGTGCTTTTATTGTGGAACTTCTATTGTTCTTACTGTAGCTACACATTGGCAGATCAATGCAGTGAAAAATGATATATTGAAGCTATTTGACAGGATTGAATATTATGGTAAGTGTAGCTATGCTATAATCTAATTAAAAGTTGTATTTGTAAATTTGGAACTCTGCAGCTGGATGTAATTGCCATGGTCCTTTCATAAAGGATGTCCATTTGATAAAAGATAGATGGTGAAGTTATCCTTATTTTAGAAAATTTTATGCTTGGTTTAAGTATATTTATAGAAATTCATTTGAATTATAAAATCTTACCATAATGTTTGTACCTGGAGTTTCAATTTCTTTTGATTTGATTGCCTTTATTAGTTTCTTGGGGAAAAATTATTTCATGCCAGTGTCAGCGCGCTACAGTCCTACTGAGTGTTGCTTGGCATCGAATATTGCTTAGAGACTCTGCACAACATGCATTCCAAGCCTTTTTAAGTTTAACTTTTTCCGACCACTTTTGTTCATATATGTTTTTTGTTTTCTCATACTGCTTTTACTTATACCTTGTACTCTATTATATCGGTCTTAAATGAACACTTGGTGTATTTTTAGATGATGGAACCTTTTATTTCGATGAGAAGATAGTTGGTCCTGGTGAACAACTGGGTTCCCTTTTCACTACAGCTTCAGTTGTTCGAGGGCTTACAGCATTTGCAGCTGCAATTTCTGGAAAAATAAATGTATGTGGAGTGTAAGGGATTACAATTTTTATTTATTATTTGTGAGAATTTTCTATTAATGCTTTGGATTTGAATTTCCAGCTTCCAGAGGATAAAATTTTGGGTTTAGCAAGATTCTTCCTGGGTATAGGAATCCCAGAGGATGCAAAGGATTTCTTCAATCAAGTAGAGTCATTAGCTTTTCTAGAGAGCAATAGGCAAGTACTTTATCAGGAGCAATTATAACTTGCATCTTTGTGGCACTGTTTCCAATTTTTTCTGCTGAGCCGTCTTTGTCTGATATGTTTGCCTGTTCACGAGTTTTGAGCAAGTTGGATATCATGAATTATTTTGATGCTGTAGGGTTTCCATCCCATTAATATTGTCAGTTCCTACAACAGTTTACTCGTTGGCCCAGAAAGAGCAGCTTAAGGTATGTAACTCAGTCAAAATGTTTTAACGCTTATCTGGTTTTTCTATAATTTAGTAGCTTGTGGTAGTCAATCTGATAGAACCCTCTACTCTAATAAGCTTATAACAAACCAAAAAGCGAGAAATAGACTACAAACGTGGGACTGATATTACTAATGAATAACAGAGTCAGATTACAAGGGAAATAGACAAGGAACAACCCAAAATACGCAGCATACAAACATATAACATAAGCCACTGGACTTTCAAGAGACCAGTCCTTTCCCAAATACACTTCACCTACCAAAAGGCTGAAACTCCCCTCTCTCTGGACCAAAGGAAGATTTAAATACCCCAGAAAGTGACTCACAGTCCCCAACTTATCCCTCTCATAGACTGACTACAGCCACCCTATAGCTACCCTACTTCTCTATGTCTTTCTCCAAAAGAGTAGGAACTCCAAGTCAAAGTTCTGACCAGCAGAAAGGGGTTTTCCTTTTTCATGTATCTGCCTAAGTTTCCTTTCATATGTCTGAGCAGCAAGAGTGATCACAATCATTATATAATTTGTGTAGGAAGCCATTGGATTGTGAATAGTGATAGGATTTAATGGATATGGCTTGTATTGGACTGTGTCTTTTGTTTGTTTGTGCACTTGAATAACGCACGTGTTAGCATTCTAGTTGGGATAAAATGACCTGCTGCCCCCCACAATTAAGAACGTAGTTTCTGTTTTTGCTGTGTATGACTGTTACTTCTCAAGTTCTCTTTTACTGTCGGGCAAGTATGATGAGGTTTTTGTTTTTGCTTTTGCTTTTTTAATAAAATTCATCAGGTTAGGGTGAATACAGTACTTGGTGGTGCTGCTCCACCTCTAACAGTTAAGCTTGTCCGAGCTTTCAGAACTGGGTCTAAAGGTTCAGCTGTTTTTGAGAGTAAAGTGAGTGATGACTATCTTGTGATATTCTTATCTCTGCTTTGTTCTATTTTATGTTGTTTGAGCACTCCTCCTTTTGCATGTGCACAGGAGCTCCAGTATGAGCCAACAAGTGGACTTCATGTCTTAGATGTTTTCTCAGAGAATGTAGATGTGGGGTCTTTTGTGTTTGTTTTTGAGGTATTCCTGTTTTCTTGATTCAATGATTTATATTTTTTCCTAAGGAATCAAATTGTGCTTTTAACTGCCTTTCCATAGTATTATAACATTTAAAACACATTGTAGATGGTCCTTGAAGATTCGAATAGAAGAAGTGATTATGCTACTGGGGGCCAAACTCATGCGCCAATATACATCACCGGAGTTATTGAAGTTGGCAATGCAGAAATTGCAGTATTGGACAGTGATCTTGGAAGCATTGAAACCCAAAACACGTATGTTCTATGTTTGGTTTAAAATAGCCTTTTTGCTAATTGATGCATGCTTTATGTTGTATTAAGAAAATTACTACTATTTACTGGTTAGTATGTCAGATGTATCTCATTCTATTATGTTTGAAGTTTGAATATGTCAACAAGTTCATATCTTACAGCACTGTTTTCTATTCAGAACATTATATTGCGTATGGTTTTGACCATTGCATTTCCATTTCCTCTTTTCCTATCCAGGCTAGATTTAACTGGAAATGGTGTAGTTTCACTATCAGCTAACCACCTGGCAAAGTTACGGTTGTCTTTTCAATTGACGACATCTCATGGTCATGCTTTTAAGCCTCAACAGGTTGTTTTTTCCTTTTCAATTGGCTACCCTCATGGTCTTGCATTTTTTTGTTCCCCTTTTGTCAATGCTTAGTTTCTTGAGGATTTTGTTGTTCTGCAGGCATTTCTCAAGTTGAGACATGAGACAAATGTTGAGCACATATTTGTGGTTGGGAGTACCGGCAAGAAGTTTGAAATTGTTCTAGTTAAGTATTGATTATTACATAGGCTTAGTTCCTCCCTTGATTATTGGTTGTTCATTTGGTTTGATATAATTTGTCTATGCATCACAGAATTCATAGGATGCGGTCTCTAGTTTGTCAATAATCACTCTGAATGCAAACTCATATAACATCGTGAAAGTAGCTGAAGTGCTAGTTTTCATATATTGCCCCTAAATACTACTTGTATAGGTTGGTCTACTTTAATTGCATTTTAGTAATTATGATAGAGGTAGACCCGCTTCTTTGCTTTACTAGTGGTTCTCTCAAGTAAATACTGTAAAGTTTGATTCTCATCTATCAATATTATTGTTCCTATCTTGCTAACATTTGATCATGTTGGTATGTAGGACTTTCTTGGTTTGGTGGAGAAATTTTATTATCTCTCTGGCAGATATGACATTGAGCTGACAATTGGAGATGCTGTCATGGTAGCTTGCTCGCCCTTGTCTTTATTTAATCTCCCCTCTTTCTCCTACCATAATAGTATTCTGAGGAAAAATTTATTTGGTCTTTCAGGAAAACTCTTTCCTGCGACCTCTTGGCCATGTTGAATTGGATCTTCCAGTAGCTCCTGAGAAGGCAGCCCGTCCCCCACCACCACCATTCGATCCTTACTCAAGATATGGGCCCAAAGCAGAGATAACTCACTTATTTAGGGCTCCTGAAAAGCGACCACCTCACAATGTGTCTCTCACTTTCTTGAGTTTGACCCTTCTGCCTTTTGTTGGCTTTTTGGTTGGGGTAAGTCTTGTTAAAATACTCAAAGCTGCTACAGTGCACAAAGTTTTATTGATCTTTGACTTGTTTGAAGATAAATTTTTTACTTCTAAAACTAAACAATGAATAGCTTGAATTTGTGTATATAACCCCTTGTTAGCTCAGTATTCCACTTATAAAAGCAAAGCACATTAAAGGTTATTTTACCTACCTAAAGTTCAGAGGAGTTATTTATAAATATAGGTTTAGGAGATTATCTACAGAAAGAAAAGTAAAAATGTTTTGGGGACTTCATTTTCAGTAATGTGCTATGCTTGTGTAAGTGGAATAACTTAGTTCTCTGGATAAATTTTGGAAGTTTTAAGAGGGTTCCTTATCGGATTTTATGAGTCTATATTATCTGCGTACGAGTTAAGATCTAAGAAATTATTTTGCAGTTTAGCCAACTATTTAATTTTATATTTAAAATTATCAGTTGATTGTGGACGCTCAAAGTGTTTCATAATGAGACTAAGGGCCTTGCCTACTTAGGAAACCAAAATTTTTATCTATGTTCAAAACATCATACTGTATCAATGGAGTCAGTTGTGAAATCGATAAATTGATTATTGACCAGTCTGATTGACCCATAAAACTGACATGCCAAAAGTTGGCTGAATTGTTGGTCAAGATAAAAAAAAATTGATTGAATTGGTTGAATCCGACCAGTCAAAAAACGGCTGAACCGGTTATTCGTTTTTTTGGTAAGCAATAGGAGAAAGAGGGGATTGAAACAGAAAAAATGCAGTGAGAAAACAAATACAGAAAAACAAATGGTGTGTACTTGGCCATTTTCAGTGCTTGGAACTCCAACATACTTGATCTCCTAGTAGCATCTTTCTAGGTATTAAGGTATTTGACCAAAATTGCTCTTTCCTCTATCATTTGATTCTTAGTATGATTTGGAAATTACACAAGTTAGATACTAAGTACTTTAACATTTTAATTATTTGTAGTCTCTATTGTTCAACTGAAAAATGTTAAATATGTATTATATGTGATCGTCAGTCTCAATTGTGGTTCAAGTACAATCAGATAGATGAACTTTAGTTGGTATCTAAATGGTTCAATAACCAATTCAATTCTAGAAACATAAAGTTTTATAGATGTAGATAAATGCTTATTGGAGCCGCTTCCTATGAAAACATTATCTGTAACATTCTAGATTCAAGATTTCAAGATTTAACACATCTTTCTCTTCAACAGCTATTACTCTTAGGAGTGAACCCTTCAGCAACAGTACCTGCTACATATGCCATCCTCTTCCATGCTGGCATTGCTGCAGTTCTGTTACTTTATTTATTTTTCTGGTTACAGGTATGCCCTCTCTGCGTTCAGAAAGATTATTGCAGATCCATTGAACACATTAGAGTCAGTTTCTTTTTAGGCGGCAAGATTTATTGCGCTCTGCTCATTATCAATGAGAGTGTTATATATCCTGTGAATATAATTACGTAATATGGCATGCTTAACTAGCAGAAGAGATGATCCTGATCAATGATGCGATTTGTTGGATTTTTTTTTTCATTTTATTATCTTCGGATTGGGCAACTTGGTCAAACAGTTGCTTACTCTTGTAAGTTTTATGTCTATTTACATTTTTGGTCATGTGCAGCTGGACCTGTTCACTACGCTGAAAACACTGGGTATTTTGGGAGCCTTTTTAATGTTTGTGGGACATGGAATTTTATCTCATCTGGCTTCTTCATCAGCCAAGTCGAAGTCTGCCTGAGTAAAAGGAAGAATGTTTATTTATACAGGAATGTCTGACAGTTTTCCGTTGAAGGAAACTGTGCTAATTCAATTTTGTAGGATCTATATTAAACTAGGCAAATTTAGAGTTCATTCAGTATACAACTCATTCATATTTTTATTTTAAGAATAATATTAACTGCGTTCCATTTGATTGATTGATAAAAAATAGCTACGTAGTATATCTAACCTACGTATATTCAATTTATATAGTTTTAGTTTTAAGTTTCTATAACTAAATTTAGTTACCCTATATCTTTATTTTATTTTATACATTTGTAACTAGTTAAATTTTTTGAATAATTTCATTTTGATTTTCTCAAATAAAAACTTAATTATACAATTATTATTTTTTTATACAAATTTTGTTGAAAGCGGTTTGATCTAAGGGTTTACCTTAAATGGGTAGAGAAATTTTTTTTAGGTGATACTAATGTTAAGTATGATACGTTGTGAATTATCTTTAAGTATAAATTTAGACATCTAAAAGTCTAAAAGTTAAAATATTTTTAAACAGCGTGATTGGAATTAAACGGCGCTGAAAGTATAATAAAATGTTACTCTTTCAATTTTCTAATCCAAAACTTTATGGAATTTATTTGGGCTTTGTTCAAACTCTTCCAATTCGAAGGTGGGATTTTTTTTTTCTGGATAGAAAAAGCAAAGCTGTAATCAATGTTTATTTTTCATGATGGACGGCGTTAGACACCTTTTTCTCCGAGCTCTCCTTTGAACGGTTTTTCCGTTTTTTTCTGCCTCTCTTGGGTTGGCTTTATGAAATTCGGTACCTCAAATGTTGGCTGCCAAAGTCGTGTGAGCTTTTGGTAAATGTTATTGGTACTTGTGGTCTCCCTCCGGCGCTTTTCCAATTCTTCATATCGTTAAGTGCACTTGATCTCTCTCCAACATGCTTCTTCCCTTGCAAATTGGCCTCGTATACATGACAATGGCTGATGCTCTGGCTAGTCCTGACGCGGGCGGTAGCCCACCAGAGCGGTGATCAGAGAATGAGTGGAAGGAGAAAGTAGAATAGAGTTTCACAAATGAAGCAAAGTATAACTTGAGAGGGAGAGAGTGAGTGAAAGTAAGAGGGAGAACAGCAAAGTCCAGTCTCACCCTGACGGATGTTTGTGGCAGGTTAAAATTGGGTGAAATTGATCCACTTTTATCATTTCAGGGGTCCCAAATATTTTAATGTGCTAGATGAATCTTAACTCTTAAAAAAAAAAGTCTCACGTTATAACAAAATAAAAACGGAGGTCCTATTACGCTACAATTTTCAGACACGTAAAATCTCGGGTTACCGGCAACACTTAGGAAAATAGGACTTTGATAACGGGTAATCTGTTAAGAATAAATTCAGAATGCTAGCTCATTCCCCAGAATCGTCCAGGCGGAACAAAAAATTCGATTTTTGAGAGTCCCTGACTAAATGCATTCAAACAAAATGATTTGGATGAGCTTTCACTGTGACTTACGCCTATAGTGAAGAGATCATAGAAAAGAACACTGCAAGCTTCGAAATAGCGCTAATGAGCAATTTTGCACTACACTTTGGCCATCCTGCATCTGACATTTCCAAGGTTTCCATGTCGACGGCAGAAGTCTCCATTTAGGGAGCACGTCACTCAGCAACAGCAACTCGGACGCTTTCACTTGTCAGCCACATCTTCTTCTGAATGATAAACACTGCATCATCCTCACCTTGTCCTGCATCAGATATGGCCACTGCATCCCAGTGTAATGCTGGCAAGTAGTTCTTTATATATTCCACTACCGATCGCTTATCGTGTATGATGACAAAACCCTTTGGCCGGAGAATTCTGTCGATCTCAATCAGTAAATCCTCTGGACTGCATTCCTTCTCAATGATATCAGAAAATATGGTCCACGCGTGGAGTAGATCATATGTTCGAGGGTAGGTTGAAAAAGCTTCACACCTGTCACGTTTATAACCAAAGAATATCAGTATCAGATGCAATATGCTAGGTGAACTCTCACTATGGCCACAAGGGAAGGTTTCACGTTAAAAATTTTGAAAATCAAGCACCAATACAAAAACAATACTATCACACACGGATCATGTACTAGGAAATTGTACCCATCAGATGCAAATTCTTTCTGGTGATTAGATTGACAAAAACCATGAGCATAGTTAGATGAATCAGTATCTTGCTTTTTCAGGTTCATCATTTCCTTCAGATGGAATAGTCATAAAATAAAACAGCAAATTTAAGAGTAATAGGCATTCCCTAATATAACTAGTCAAAATCACTCTTCTAGGTAAGATATGAAATCTACCAATTGTGAACTGTTCCTAACAGTCCTCTGTCATATATTATCTTCAGAGTGTTTGGCCCATTTTCTGGCACCACATTCATAACCCATACATCTTTGTCCTTTAAAGCAGCTGCAAACGAACCCATATTTGCCTTCATGTCCATCACGTTCCTATAAGTGTCAGGCTTAACTTTTCTGGCTAACATGGTCCAATAATTGTCAACTCGTTGTTGCCATACTTCCTGCACAAAATTATTTGTCATTATTCCAAAAACTGGTAAACATTTCTTAGCTTAGTGAAAAATATTACTCCTTCAATCATTAATATAAGACCTAATTAGGGAGTTGATCTTGGTCTTTAACATAAAACATATTTATCAATTTTTTCCTAAATTATCTCTATAGGTACTCCTTCAACAATAATCAAGTAGGAGAGGGAAGGAGGGAGTTAAAGAAGCTAGTTAGGATATTTTAGAAAAACTACATATTAACTACCTTAACTAACTTTCTTAATTTAATCAAATTAGTTAAATAGGTTTTATGTTAAGAATCGGAGGAGTACAAATTTTTCAACAAATTTAACCAATATAAAGAACTGTCTTCCAATAGGCACATTCTGAGAGAAAATGAGCCCAAATGCACAATTTTTATATCTTTATTATTCAATTCTCCAAGAGTATATGGCTTTTACAATTAAATATCACATGATCGGGTCTATTAAAGATTTTAAACATGTCATATTTTGATCGAAGAAATCATAGCAAAGATATAAAGAAATATACTCATGTCTAATACATACAAATGTAAGCCAAAAAAGACATTTGAGGAGTAGGTCGGCTTATGATCAGCTTATCCACAAATGTAGTCAAATAAAGAACCCATGGTCTCAGATATTTTTGTTCAAATTTTCAGTGAGCTAATGTGGAGTTTCCAGCAGATTCTTTTTTACCCGTCTGTTCTATTTCCTATTCTACTTCCGTTTTTACAGTAACCTTCAGAACTTTTTCCTAGGCCCTCCTGATGAATGAAAGGATGCATATATCAGGAGTGGTGAAACTGAAAAAGTGGTGTAGAAATTAAATCACCATGTCTTTCTCAAACATTTCAGCAGAATAATCAAAATCAGCAAGACGAGGAGGTGGAGCAGTCAATCGTGCAGGCCAAGGAGCCAAACCACTTCCTTTTGCTCTATGCATTTCTGTAGACACCAGCACAGTATGCAATTATTACGTTTTAAATTTCCAATACCAAATCATGAACTAATACTAGCAAGTAGCAACTGCTAATAGTCCAGTAGATATCAATCCAGAAGCAAATATAGATAATGTACCATCAGACAATGTGAAAATATCTTTTTAACAAAAAGAACTGATCAACAAAAACACACTTAATTGTCTGAAAAGATTTTCACCAGTGGTTTATTTTAAGTCTATTGATTAATCAAATAAAGGTCAAATAACATTATGAGTGAGGAAGGTGTTACTCACGGTCAGTGTAAGGTGTGATGCAAGCTTCCATTTTAACTCGCCAGACAGCATCAGGGTCGTCATCAGGTTTGCAGAGTGGAGGTTGGATTCCTGGCTTTCTTTTTCGGTAGCAATCATTTGTCAGAGGCTTGACCCATATAACAGTCTGATTCCTTTTAGCAGCTATTTTCCAACACATCCGTTCTACTAGAGCACTCATCTCTTTCCATATCCTTCGATCCTCTTCATCCTGTGCATATGCTTCAGGAGATGAATATGCAAAATAACCTCCTGGCCTGAGTAATCTATCCAGCTCAAGAAGAAGGATGCCATCTCTTTGGAGCCAGTCAATTCTACAACGAGAACAATGAGCTAGTTCAAATGATCTACTAGGGTAAGGGAGTCTTCTTGTCCCCAAGACACCAAGATATGCCGGAATGCCTCTCTCTAAAGCAAACTGGATCTGGTTTTCATGAACATCATTGGGTGCTAATGACATTGCTATTACGTTAGAAGAAAGTAGATATCCTCCGAAGCTTGCAACTCCACAGCCAACATCAAGAACACTACGTAATCTTCCTCCATTGTTTATGTTACTGTTTGGAAAGTTAAGCATCTGTAGATTCATGAGTATGATGTTAATATACTACCAGTCATGAAAGAACTTATGTTTCAGTAGTAGTCTATTCACAAACTATAATGGAGTAGTTGCCATTACATTTGCCATTGATGCAATGTATTTATCAGCACCATAATGGAAGTGCGTTCCTCCACCAGGAAAAACTATCTTTTCTCCTTTTACAACCATCCATCTCTGATCAGATTTCTCCGTTGCAAGGTGGGTATGGGGTATATTTGCTTTCCATACCTGATCTCTGCTTTTGGGCCACTTGATTGGAACCTATTTTTACAGCACAAGAAGCGAGAGATTAAGACCAGATAGTCCTCACTAACATTGACAAGCAAAGACTAGAAAGTCACCTTGTACCCTGGGGGAGGAGGAATCAAACAATTATAACGCCTCTCAGGCATAGGGCAGTGTCGTTCATAATGCTCCATCAAAGACAAATCAAGCTTCAACCTTGTCTGGTATATTAGGTTTCTGTCTAGACAGGGAATCAGCTCTGAGAGACGATCATCACACACCTTAAAAAAGTAAACAGAAATAAAAGATGACTAGATTGTTTCATCACAAAAACTAATATTTAAGGTTAGGAGGAACGGGAAATTAAAATTTGTTCAATTCTAGGATAACTCACCGGAATTGTTTTTAGCATAGGACCATATCCTCCAATTGTTTTGGAGGAAGATTCATTGGCATATTCGTCCCCTCCCAAACCAAAGTGTTTTAAGGATTTACTACCGTACTCAAGAGGAGATGAGCCACTTTTCCGAGAATACAAGTAAAAGAAAGCACAAACAATGACCAACACTAACACAGTGACCAACTTCTTTCTCAGGTTCCCATCTGCTCTATTTCGACTCATCCTTGCCACTGCAAATAAATCACCTTTTTGCTATGATTTCGGCTGGCAGGAGATTAAATTGCAAACTTTCACAAGGCAAGCAATTGCTTAATTGAAACCCAACCCAAAATTTCTCACCGCACTCACTGATTCAAAGTTCCCCCGGAATGCCCTTAATTTAAAGGTGCGGACTTAGTTATTTCATATTCCTTTTAGCATCTACGTGATGCAGGTGAGAATCACAAGACGAAAACTGCACAAAAAGTTGAAATCAAAATCAATGGAACGTCATATGCATTGTAAGAATTAGCATAAATGCATTAGCTCTTCGTGGGAATAGCAGCACACTCCTCCGGGAAAAGAAAAGTTACTGTTGGATCAAATAAATCATCAACAAGAATAAATAAATAAATAAACAACACATTGAAAAAATGATGGGATAAAGATAGGGGGATTACGATCTCAAAAGCAAAACAGGAATTTCGAGTAGGAACAGCGGGAAATGTGAGCTTTGGAGAATAGCACATTCAAATAAATTATGACAAACACGTGAGTTAAGATATTTCAAGTCCAAGGATGGAGCGAATCCAACTGGATTACTAACTAGGAGTGGACGCGTCCAAATTTCGGAGCAGTGCAAATAAAGCAAAAGAGCAAGTGGGTAAGTAGAGATTAAATTGGAAAAGCATAAAGGATAGAAGATAGCGAATCACCGACAGTAGTTGCCAGCTATTCACATGAATGCGATTCCCGGATCTGGATAGCTGAAAGAGACTGATAAATACTCTTCACACTCAGAAACAGAGAATTCACGGAAGTTTTTACCGCAGGTAAAAAAATGTAGTAATAATTTGAGGTCCGGAAAAGAAGGTACCAACAAGGACAGTCTTCATTATCAACGTAAAGCCAGGACATAATAATTACATCATTTTAAAAATAGCTGTGAAATCAGATCCGAGCCATGTTCTTGGTGAATTGTAGGAGGAAGGTGAAATGAAAAGATAGATCTGAGCTTTTTCTTCTATTCCCCACAGATAAGGACCGGACTCCGAGCTCGAAGGGGAAAACAGAGAAGACGATACAACGACATACATACCTTATGGAAGAACTTCGCCTTGAGGTGAAAGAGAAAGTGAGTGTGAAGAATAACAACCAGAATCGTAACAAATAGGATCTAGGATTGAGATCTAATGCGAAGTACTAATTCATTATTATTGTGTGTTAGAAGCAGCAAATGGCAAGAACTAAGAACTAAGAACGCGAGTAATCAACTAAAAAAAGGGTAAGCCGCGGAGAAGGCGCGAGTTCACGAAGGGCAGTGGTACGACAAGTGATGATTTTCATTTTTTTTGTTTATTTTTATTTTTTTTCTTTATATAAGGAGTTTAGAAAAATAGACAATAAAATACCATATAAATTTAAAAATAATAAAATAGATATATAAATATCTAAAAAAATATATTGGACAAAAGGTTAAACTGTTATTTATAAATTTGGGTAAAAATACTAAATTATTCTTAGAGCTATAAATATCTTAAGAAGAGTTGTGAAAACTATGACTTAAGTTGTAAATCTTATGACAGGAGTTATAAACACGAAAACAATTGCAAGTGTATTGTTAGAGTTATAAATGCTTTATTGAGATTTGTCAGAACTATTACTGAAATTATAAATCTCATTGTAGGAGTTATAAACTAAAAAATAATTAGTTATAATTTTAAGGTTGTAAATATTTTAGTTGAACTTGTGAAAATCATCACTGAAATTGTAAATCCTATTACAGGACTTACAAACCAAAAAATAATTAGTTATGATTTTAGAGTTGTAAATGTCTTAGTTAAAATTGTCAAAACTATTATTAAAGTTGTAAATGACATAGAATGAGTTACAAACTAAAAAGTAATTAGTTCCCATTTTAAATTTATAAATATCTTAGGGAGAATTGTAAAAATTACTACTAAAGTTATAAATCTTATTTCAGGAGTTACAAATCCGAAAGCAGTTAGTTACAATTTTAGAATTGTAAATATTTTAAGAAAAGTTATCAAAAGCATTACTAAAGTTACAAATCTCATTGTACGAGTTGCAAATCCGAAAAAAATTAATTCTAATTTCATATTTATAAATGTCTTAGTAAGAGTTGTGAAAACTATTACTTAATTACAAATCTTATTGTAGAAATTATAAACCTGATAGTAATTAGTTACAATTTTAGAATTATAAATGTCTTAGCTAAAGTTACAAACGCTATTATGAAGTCACAAACCTAAAAGCAGTTAGTTCTAATTTTATAGATATAAATATCTTAGGGAGTTGTCAAAATTATTATTAAAATTATAAATCTCATTACAGTAGTTATAAATGACTAAAGTGCAATTTTATTTTTTATCTTAAATTTATAAATAATAGATTGAGTACAAGTCCAATTTATTATTTTTAAAATTCAAATATTATTTTTATCATTTTAAATCTTAAAAAGATTTTTATTGTCTCTTTCTCAAAAGTTTATGTGAGGCAGCTCATGATTAAAGCATGACTTTAAATTTAAAAAATATTTATAAAGATATGTATATATTATCAACTAACTAAGTCTTTTATATTGGTAGTAAAATTTAAATTTATAATCTTATAAGTTATAAGTTAATTTTTTATTAATTAAATTAAAAATCATTAACATTTTTATTAAACAAGGGATGAATTGACTTCGTGGATGTGAAATTTTAGTTTTTTTCCATGCGTATGTTGACGTTTAGGGAAAAATATAATAAAAGATCTTTTAAACTTAAAAAAAAAACAAAATAAGTCGTTGAATTTTTAAAAAAATAAATTGAGTCTCCTACCCAATAAGTTATTTGTAAATTTAGGGCAAAATATAAAATTACACTTTGATCATTTGTAACTCTTACAATTTACAAATTAAGTAATAATTTTAACAAATGTCCCCAAGATATTCACAATTCTGAAATTGAAACTAATTATTTTTAGATTTATAACTCTAATAATGGCGTTTACAACTTCAATAATAATTTTGAGAATTTCAACTAAAATATTTATAACTCTAAAATTATAACTAACTGCTATCGGGTTTATAACTCCTGCGATAAGATTTACAATCTAAATAATAATTTTCATAATTTTTCTTAAGATATTTACAAATCTAAAATTAGAATTAATTGCTTTTGGTTTGTAACTCCTGTAATAAGATTTATAAGATTTACAATTTCAGTGATAATTTTTACAACTCTTCCTAAAATATTTATAACTTAAAGGATAATTTAGTATTTTCACCTAAATTTATAAAAAATAGATTGTACCTCATGTCTAATCTATTTTTTTAGATATTTATATACTCATTTTATTATTTTTAAATTCATATAATTTTTTATTGTCTTTTTTTCTTATGTTTATCATCAATCAAAATATCATTTAAATTTTAAAGTTTTAAAATAGTTTTATTTTTTTATATTTTAATAACCATTGACTATATTTGATGAGTAAATAATAATATATTTTTGTATAAATTGTTTATTTAAGATTTTAAAATTTAAATAATATTTGTGTGAAATTTTCTTTTAAAACATTTATTCTTGAAAATTATTTTGAGAAAAAAATTATTCTTGGAATTAAATATGTCTTTTTAAGTGTAGTGTGGCTAAGCCTGACTCGTGCTGAGCCCAACTTTCAGGCCCGGTGGAAACTCGGCTCAAGACCAGAAGTCAGATTGTGCATTGAGCTGTCACAAGCCCGCCCATGTGTGCACACAAAGATTATTTATTATGTTTACTTGTTTAGCGCGTCCGATTTGACCAATGATAAACCCACAAAAGAAATATACCTCCACTTGAAATTCTGATAAAGTTTTAAGTACCTAACAAGATCGTCGCCTTGGATCGTGGCGAGTCTAACCCTTTCAAACAAATTTTTGTAACAAAAAAAACATAAGATCGCCGCTCAGGGATACGGTAAATTTTTATTTTTAAGACAGATCGAAGGCTCAGTTTCAACAATCTGCCCACGAAGTACCAATTAAATCCGACGTCGGATCATAACTCTTAAGCTTATCAAGTAGGCAGATCCGCAGGCACGGCATGGACAATATTCCCGAATCTTCTTCAAAAGGGACGAAACGCCGGCGAGATGAAGAAAGCGCCGGCACCGGCACCGGCGCCGTTGAAACTCCATCACTCGGTAGTAATTTCATTTCCCATTACTCTATGTTTTGTCGAACTTTCTATGTGATCATCGCATTGGTGTGAAGTCTTCAATCAAAGTCACTGTAATTTTGATTGATTTTGTTCAGCTTTATTTTTCGTTTTTTCCTTGAGTTCGTCTGAAGTAGGTAAATTTGAAATGCAGAGAACGATCTTACATTTAGTGATACGATGGTGGCGCTTCGAATAATGCGAGCTCAGTTTCCGCACATTGAGAAGGTTAGTGATTAACGGAGTTGGTTTCTTCTAATTAAAATGAATGATTTAAGAAATGCACAGCAACTTTCGAATGATCTGTACATTGTTGATGTCATGGGAATGCGGTTTAGCTCTTTTATCGTAATAGAGTATTTAAATTTTTCTAAAAGTTTTATGATGTGCTTTTGCAGCTCTCGGTTCAGCCGTTTATTTTGAAATCACAATTGTATAGCAGTGTCAAGGACCGAACACAGGTGGATAGGGAATTAGAGGTGCAGTTCTTTATCCACTCTAGTCTTCAAAACTCTTATGTGTCTATGTAGGAACAAAAATTGTAGTTTTCTTACCCTGCAATTTATTTTGAGCATAATAGTTTCATCTAAAACATCTGTGCCTAACAAGCGTTTCTTTGCTACTTCTTTATTTACCATACAAATGTCAATTGTGACTTTTTTTTAATTATACTTTTCAACATGATGCAAAAAAGCCTTTGAGTTGTACTTGCATATGAATTTCCTTAGGCGCCGCTTGATTTATTGGAATCTCAGATACACAGATATTTAGTACTACGTTATCAGATGCATACACATGTAGGACTTTCTCATTTTGCATGGCGGTTAAAATTTTTGAAGGGGATGATTGGTGATTTGTGAAAGCTTGCAAGACGTTTTACTTGGAGAAATTTACGAAGTTTGAGTCACTCATAATGGCGGGAATCATGTGTAGGGGAGTATATTGGATGCTTGTGTTGTAATTATATGCTTGAATGCTAAACACTAGCATCTAGCATGCTAAAGAGCCCTAGATGCCTAGATGAAGATGAAAGTGGTGCTAAATATCCCATAGTGCTGTTTCCTTCGCTAGTCTGGCTTGCACCTTCTTTTCAGGTTTGCCTATTTTATTTTCTGAGTCCTTACTGACTAACGTGGATCATGTTTTTCTTTGTGCAGTCTCTAAAGAGAGATAAAGTTCTGCGTATTTTCAAACTGAATACTGGACAGGATGACCATGCGATAATGTTTTTGAATGATTACTTAAATCAGGTTGGTTGAATAGATGAATATACTTCATTAATGCTGTCATCACCAGTATATTTATGCATTCTTTTGTGTCTCAAGAATTTCTGGTGGGTTCAAAATGCAATCTGTTACTAATAAGTTTATTTTGGGACCCAACTGTTACTAGTAATTTGCATTCTCCTGGACTGTCATCATTTCAAACTTTTTTAAAAAAATGCCTGTTGTGTATCTTTTGATTCAGTTAAGATTTTGAAGGATTCTTGGTGCACCTTCTTGGACCAATGGATTCTTGATGCACTTATGTGTGTATTTTGCTTACTTGTTGATTCATAGATAGATCATATTGTTAAAAACATGGATAACAAGAAGCAAGGGGAACATCAAGTTTTTGGGTGGTTCAGAACTCATGTTCTTGATTCGAAGCTTGAACCTAGCATTGAACATCAGGATCTTGTGAGTGAGATTTATTATTTTGCATATGCTTAAACAGTTCTTGTTTCCAGCTATGTTCGTTATACTGTTTGCACATCAGAAGTCTTTACAATCTGGTTAATTTATTGACTCTAGGTGAAGGGGAATATTCTAGAGAATCTGGCTTGCTGATCACATTCATTATCATGAAGTTTGTCATCTTAGATATATTCATCAAGATGCATTTAGTGGACCTCCCCTTTTAGAATAAGGCTTGTTTTTATCGTCAACGTTGTTGCATTTTCAAACGAGCTTTAGGTTCCCTTTATTAGTGAATCTTAGTCTTAATAAATTTTATCAAGATACATTTTCTCACACGGGGTGTCTCTGTGTGTGTGAGCTGGGACAATTTGTTAAACAGCTTCTCATAATTAGTGTGCTACCTTTTGCTGCAGTGCTCACTCTTGTCACTTGGGGGAAAGGTGAAGGACAGTGACGTATCCCTTTTAATTAATACAGGCATCCTTGTGAGTTAACTATGAATGTAAAACGCCATTTATTTTGTTTACTTTCTATAATTGTCCGTAATTATGCTCGTGTTGTTATAGCTATCAGTTAGGCTATTGCTATGTTCAAACGTCCAAACATAATATAAAGTATTTAAATATAAAGTAATTATGCACGTGCTTGTGTTCTTTTTTCTGAAGTCCGATGTAAAGTAACATTCATGAAAATATGGAAGAACTGTCCTAATGTTAATAGCTCTCATATTTTTTAAATAAGGGAGAAAAAATTGGAAAGAAAATGATCTTGTTCTTAGTTCCGTAATGCTCTTTATATGATTCCTGTATAGTTTTTTGTGACTATCTTTGCTATCAATCTTCTATACACGTAACATTTATACATATTTTCAGACTCGGCAACTTATTGATCCAAACATGTATTGGTTTGCAATTCCAAGTATTGGCTCCCTACTTAAAGGTCTTGCTCAGGTATGAAGTTTTATACTTGAGGCAGTATTATAGAAAATATCTCGGTATAGGCTTTAATTCTAATTCTTGGCCTTGTTAATAACTTATAGGCTTATACCATTATATTTAAGCCTTTTTAGATTCATACAGATTTCAATGGAAGACATTGGACACTTTAAGAACTTGTTTGAGATAATATAATATTTGGGACTGCTCTAATACTACTTCACGGAGCTTGAATGGCGTACATGGTCATCAAGCATAAGCCATTTCCGATATAGACCAGACCAACTATGAACTTCTTTTGCTGGAGATATTGACTCCTAGATGGCATGGGGAAAGCTTGTGGGTTGTGTTGTTTGCTTATTCGGTGGCATATGATTTGGGTGCTCATTTGGAACTGGCAGTAATTGAACTTTCCTGTAGAAAGTTTCTACTTTGAAAAGATACCAACTTTCTAAAGATTTTGTCAATTTTTCATATTAAATTCTGATTTTTTTAAGATGAGGAACTATGTTTAAATTAAAGGATCCAATAATCCTTTTTTAACTCTCGTTACTTTTGTATTGTGATGATTTTTTCTTAATTATATTTTTTCATTATTTGTTCAGGGAAGAAAGGAAATTATGTCTCTTCTCAACCGTCGTAAATATAAAGAGATGATGTTAAGTTCTTTGGAAAAGAAGCGCCTGCGAATGTCTCCACTTGATATGAGGTTTCATCTTCGTGATCTGATTGGATCTGGTCAACTCGAAACTAACTTGACACCAACTGGTTTAGTTGTTCGAGTCTCAAAAGATTAGGGTTGTGGAACCCTAGATGTACCTGGATCCATGGAATGATTTGGCGGCATCTTTCATTGCTATCAAAATTAACAAGCAGGTTTAGTCATTCGCGCCTTGAATACAATTAGCCAATTAGCTTAAATTACCTAAAAGGCTGTCTTTTATATGAGATAACTTTGTTGGTGAAATGACAGCCAATGTTATCCAGGTTGATCAGGAGAACGAGTCACGTGTTATCCAGACTGATAAAGGGAACAAGTGATGGACATCAGGCAATCACACTAACCTTCATCGACATGGATCAGTAGAAGCTAATGTGAGTGTCTTCCTCACGAGGTCCTTTTATAGCGCACTATCAATTGTTTTGGTTTAATGTCTTCTAATTATGACCTTTCTTGTGGAAATTATGGTTACAATTCGTCGTCTGATAAATTGATATGGTTGTTAAAAATAAAAGCATCTAGGCATGATTTGTTTATTTTGTTCCAAGATTTCATCCTGTGTCGTTGGATGAGTAAATCAATATCATAAAATTTATAAGAAGTCGTCCTATCCATTAATCATGAATAGTACCATTCTTTTCTCAGATAATATGCATAGGATCTAATATTCTATAATATTTTTGTGTTCTGCAATGGGAAAAAAAACAGAAATATCCTGTGAATAACGATTTGAAAGTATCAAATTTTAAAGCTTGAACAACTTTTCCGAGTACTAAAGAATATTTAAGCTTAAAAGTTACGGATCTAAACATAACAAAAGAATATAGAAATATCCTGTTAAGGATAAATGAGTTAGACAACAAGAACGTGGGTTTTGCACTTATGCTTATTTCCGTGAAAGTGAGAACGAAGTCTCGCATCCGATGGGGTGGTACGCTTCTACTGGAGGAAAGGAAATCCAAACGTCATAACTTCTGCTACTGACAAATGATTATTTTCACTATCATTAGCTCAAATGAAACTTCAAAATTTGATTCCCAACTTAAATCCAACGGGCATGCTAATCTTTTATCAGAATCCTTGATTATTAGATATATGATAAAGCACAGAAGGGATATTATTTTCTTCCTAGATGACGGGACTGACAATCTTTTTTCTCAGCATTAGTTAGTTATAATCTTTGATCAGAAGGGATATCCTTTTCTTTCTAAGTCATATCTCATTCCGTGGTTTTTGTTTTTGTTTCAAGCCCATTGTTTGCAAGCATCTTAAATCATTTTATTTTCCTGGTGCTTCACATGTTATCTTTTGGCTTTCAATTTTTTTTCTAATATCAGAAATTCAGAATTAGAGTCATGATTGGACAATGATTACGATGTGAGTCTATTCTATATATATCTTGTAGATTAAGCATTATCCGAGTATGACAGTATATTGTATTTGTAAATTCCACAATCTCCCCAGCTGTTTTTAAGTTGAAGGCCTGGAAAAATTATAATAAGTTGTTCATACACTATAATTGCGCACAAGACCACACTAGTTAAACAATAAAGATAATTGATGCAAAGACTTTGACTAGTGAAAGTTACGTGCATGGAATTTGGAGAAGTTTTGCGGATTAGCAACATTGGGAGATATTTAATGGTTTATTATTATTTATACATATGTGTTTTGTTGCTTTATTAGTAGTCTGCTTATTGTAATTCAGCTCAACATGCATCCCCTTGAGTGGAAAATTAAATATGCGAGGTTGATTGAGTTAGTTGATTTAAGGTATTAAGCCTCATTGTATCTGATTAGTTGATATATATATATATGCGAGGTTGAGAATTATGTGGCACGGATTAATTGTTCCTTGCAAGATCTCAATATCGTATCCCACTATGTTGGAGTTCCTTTCTATTGAGTACATCATACAAATTTTTCTAAGGTTTAATAAAATATATTTAGTGCTTACATTGGACCAGACTTTGGTCTTTTTCTTATTTTTCCCTACTTTTTTGGGGAAGATAGTCAAACCCTCTCAATTTGCAAGGGAATTGTTTTAGTCAGGACTAATGTTTCTCTGTGATGCTACCATAACTTGATGATTGGCAGAAACTAAAACAAAAGATTGAAAACACCTTTAAACTTGTAGTGTCTTTCTTTTTCTAACCGAGGGAAAAGCGGACAAGTATACTCTCTTTTTTTTTGGTACAACCGGAAAAGTATACTGTTTAGCCTCCCCCCTCCCTTTTGGACTTGGAACTGTTTAGCGATCCACTGGTTGCAATTTGCAAATCAAAATACAATTATTAGATTCTTTATTTTGCATAACAGCGATTGTTTTGGAGTTAATGGAGACTAAACCCCAACTAATTAATAATCACATTTTTTTATAAATAAAATTTTAGGTGGGTTTAGCACTAGTTTTCCACTAAAAATAGGGCATAGCCCTAGTGTTTAGAGAACACTTACAGGGGACTTATGAGATCGTTCACCAAATGAGCTCTCACGACAGTAGAGGAAATTGAACTTGCATCTTTGTAAGATATCCGCTTTTTTACTATTTATTTTAACTCATTGGCAATAATAATCACATTTTCAATGGGTTGTATTCTCTACCAATTGTTGCTTCGTCTTCCCAAAGAAATAAAAATAATGCTCCGTGTATGTGTCTTATAATATACGAAGTCTCAAAAATAAGTTCAACAGTTAATAAGGTTAATTTTGGATTTAGTGGTTTGTAGGCACTATAATACTTGAAACACTTGACAGCTCATCCATTTGTTGTAGCCATTCTTTTTTTTATATATATAAAAAAAAATTGGATAGAGGTTAGGTTCACTCACGATTTAAGGGCAAGACGAAATTTTTCTTCGTCTTAGGCAATACTAATATCGGACAGAGCGAGCTGTCTATTACCCTCAGGCGAAAACCTAGGCACCCAGGAACTATAATGTCTCCCCAAGCGTCACAAGTGGAATCATAATAATTTAGTATTCTCCATGGATCGAATACGTTTCAAATGATCGTATGTCTAACTTTTTCGCCAGTGAAATCTATGAAGCCATTCGATTACACTGGATGGTTCAAACAAGTTAAAATGGATCAACCAACAACTAGAAACTAAATCATAAAGGTAAAATTGCGTTTTATCGATAGCATGGAAAACCAAAAACGGTCTCTTTTTTCGTTCTCTCTCTCTCTCTCTATAGCATCATGCATGGTTTTGAGGATCTGAAGTGGGCAAGTCGATCTCGAGCTCAAAGATCAATCTCAGTACTGTGATAGCAACCTCTTACTTTCTATCAAACCATTATATTGATAGGCAGATAGATAGAAATGGTTGCCTCAATTCTTTAAAAATATTTTCCCCCCTAATCTTTAATATAAGAGTTATTAATTTTTTTATATTAATAAAATTAAATAAACTAGTTAATTATGACAAAATTTAAACCATTAAGATAAATTCATATGATAAACTTTTTAGTCTATTTAAATTAGTCAACTAACTCCTATATCAGTTATAGGTAACTGATTTATTTGGCTCTTTTAATTTACTTAAAAAAATAAACTAGTTCTTACATTAAATATCAGAGAAGGAGTATGATATATGATGCTTATATTGGCTTGAATTCGGCTAGCTCCAATATCATTAATTAATTGGAAATTAACAAAGGAAAATGAGAAAAATATCGTTCTTCTGTCAATGGGCATCCCATCACGTTAATTACAAGTTAAATTATATAGGATATTGCAAACCAAATAGATCTTAATTAACTAGGGTTTTATATGGAGAGTTTGGTACACACACATATACTGATGAAAAGTTGAAATTTTGAATCTGATGAACCGAAACTGGTAAGTGTGATCAAATGTGCACGGAGGAAGGGTTCAGAACCAGCTTTGAAAAGGGTGGCAGAATTATATGAACTAGAAGAAGATGGAGAATGGGCTACACTACACATACAAACAAAAATGTTATAGAGTTTCCAGGAATGGTGTTTTGTTTTAGCCTCTCACCTACCCAATAATGCATCTCTCTTCATTTCAACGCTGTATTTATCAATCAGTTCCACGTCAACAGTTCTTGTCGTCACTGATTGGATCCATGTGGACCTCTCATCCATCATTATTTCCTTTCATCATCGTATCATTAAAAAGTATAAAAGGATTTCCCAAAAAAAAAAAGGCAAAATTAATCTTCCTGTACTTATAGTTTTGACTCGACTGTAACTCAGTGTTTAAATTTTAACTCGGTCTATCCCTATAATTTCAACTCAATTGTAACTCAGTCTTTAAACTTGTACTCAATGTAATTTAGTCTCTATAATTTAACCATTTAAAATATCAATCAATATATTTTAAAAAAAGAAAATTATACATCTCATGAAATTTAAGAACTAAAATTTTAAATAGTTAAAACTATAGAAATTGATGAATTGTTGAGTTAAAGTCTAAGAGTAGGCAGAGTTTTAGTTGAGTTAAAAGTATAAAAATTAAGTTACACCGACTCAAAACTATATATTGAGACTAACAGATTAATTTTCGGTTAGAGGACAAAACCAAAACCTTGCATGTCATAATCATGCATGCATGGTGTTTATAAATCCACTACTGTTTCTTTACCCCAAAGCGTCTTTCTCCTTTTTCTCTTTCGGAGGTTGAGGTTCGTTCTGAGTCATATTTGAGCCGCAAATCAGTAAGGTGGCGCCTATACGCTTTCTGATCAGAAAGTGAGGGTCGTCGCCTACCTTGAGCCACACAAACTCTGACACCTGCCTCTTCTACAGCCATTCAACGTCGTCTTCCACGCTTACACATTATTATTATGTGTTCTTCTCTCATTAATCATGCATCTTCTTTTCTATTTGTATTCTTTTGTTTCATACAAAGCCCCACGCCCATGTTGCATTTTTCAGACTAGCTCTCTATTGTCTCCCAAATCATCCCACTCCATCGTTCTCACAATAAAAGCCCAACCTAGCTAACCCTGGTTTGGTTCTAGAACATTAATCACTAATCAGCATGCATGTGGGTTGAGTTTAATAATTAATTATTATATCTAGTTTAATCAGAAGAACTGATATGTATGATGGGAGCCAATCATGTGTATTTGAGGTGTCTATACGTGATTCATGATGCTCATGCTTGTAGAAATCAGTTTCCTGGCTTCTCAAGCTATCCCAAGAATCTTCATTCTGTCTTCTTTTCACCTATTTTCTGAATTGAATATATATATGAATATTTAAGGCTCTGATAATGACATAAAGTCTGAATTGTGGGTCTCTCTCTCTCACTAATATATATATATATATATATATATATATATATATATATATAGTTTTAACTGACGTATATTAATCTAAATCAGGTTTATTATATTTCATGATGATGCACTGTGTGATATTCCTTCTGAGGGTGGATTTCCCTGCATTGTTACTAAATCTATCCTCTTTGTTGACAAATGACACTCGTGATTGTCAGTTCAGATATAGATGGGGAATCTATGTAGCCAGCCACCAGCCTCCTACTTTTTCTTCATTTACATACATATATGCCTCTCCATCTTATTTTAATTAAAATATCTTCTTAATTAGCTTTTGAAAAATGTACAATTATTACGTCCCACTTTTTATTAATCCCTAGTGGATAATACTCACTTGATGAGACTAAGATCCCCAGAAGGATTAATCTGTCATAAAGAATATATAATACTCATGGGTTAAAGGCCATTTATATATAATCACCCGAGAGAAATAACGTAGTTTCTTTCTTGAATCCCAAGTACGAGAACTATTCTGCTCTTGATTTCTTCTAAAAGTGAGTGACGATAAAGTGAACGGAAAAAGTAACGGTTACCAGCTACCAGTCTTTAATTAATTAATTAATTCAGGATCTAATCAGAAAAAACTGCAAAACTTCAAGAGTCTCATAAAGTAAAGGACCACACACACACATCTCTTCAAAAGCGGTTGGCAAAATCGGTAAAGCACAAACACGTCGCTCATTTTTTTCCCCTTCGTTTTGTTTTATGGGGAAAGCTGTGGTGGAAAACCTTACCAATGAAAATATATATTATGATTAAGCATAATATTTTCGGAATCCGAATTTTATCTCTTTGGGGTATGATTTTCTGTGTCATCATCTAATTAATTTATTCTGTATATATATATATGCTTCTACTCTGGAAGCAGCTGAGCTGTTCCAACAAAGTCGTCGATCTCTCTGTCTTTTTGTCTCTCTTTATTTTCATTGTTATTATTATTCATTATTTTCACAACTTGATCTGCTCACCAATGTCTGGGAATGTTTGTGACCGTAAAAAGCAACTTCAAATATTACTTGACCATCTGCATAACGTACGTAGGATTCCTCGTCGAATAAGAAAGAAGAAAAGGTCAATTTTATATACAATTATGGTACTTTTTATTTTTTATATTCCTTTCCAAGTTTGTAATTTATATGATTGTGAAGTATTCAACTTGTTAATATACTACAATTGTTCGTTAAATAATGAGCCGAATGAATTATAGAAAGCATGAAACAGTTATAAGATTTGCCTGTCATGGAAATCTTAGGATAATCATTGAAATTACTTGTTTAAGTCTAAAACCAAAAAGAAACGAAAGAGCACATAAAATAAAATAATGACAATGTGGGGCCCAGAGGGATGTTTGATAACGATACCCCCCCCCCCCCCACGCGAATGAGAAAACGTGGCCCAATGGAACTCGGAGAATGCCACTTGCCTTGGCCGCAAGGCGTGATTTCCTTGGACACTGTTCATGCTGACTCATACCGAACCCTTCACACTTAATTATAAACCCTAATTAAGCATTCAAGGCCACGACTTTGAAACTCCGAATTATTTTCCCTTTGGTTTAACTAAAATTCTGAGAGTCTGCGCCTCGGCTTCAAAACAATTATTTCTTTTTTAGAATTATGCATATAGATTAAAAAAATAATTACAACAAAGTAATTGATATATTTTTTAGAAATTATCCTTTATTTATTATAACATTTAAAAATAAATTTTGAACTATCGAGAAGAAAAATTGTCCAAACTAATTAAACAACAATTTCATGAAAATGTCAAGTGATAATTATTTTTAAATAAGGCAAAACTTTCATAGTGAAAATTATTTAAAATCTGACGTGAAGTATTATAAAAGAAGAGCTCAATCAACTCTCTTTATAATGTAATTTATTCGTCTACATTTTTTTACGACCATGTAAATTAATTAATTAAGTTAATTAGGACAAATAAACAAATAATTTTGAAAAACATAAGATAAAAAATTGATGCACAAAAGTTGCTATCATCATCTAAAATATATGTTTTTATATGTATCGCGATGAAACGTTCAATTTGTAAACATAAAATAAAAGGGGGAAAAAGATTAAGGAAGTTAAAATTAAAAGAATTAAATAAATAAATAAATAAAATAGACCTATAGGCTTCACAATCATTTGTGTATGGTGTTTTAATTTTGCTTATACACTCGTTAGGATTATTATTATTATATTTAACTAATAATTAATGATTAATGTTGCACGTCAAAGCATGCCACAATATGACGTGTAGTTGAATCATGTGGCAACCCAGGTGTCGTCTAACGCGTGCCCATCTCCTTTGATTCAGGCTTTTTGAATCAAATCTCTCTCAGTAACCTCAATCGCTTTCACCACCTCACTGTTCATCAGTTTTATCACCATTCATTTAATTCAACCCACCCACGGCGTTCTTCTATTCTACTGATTAATAATATAACCTTTGATCTTAATAACATTTTGTGCCTTAATTCTTGAGAATCCTAGTTCATTGATTAATTGCATTACAGACATACCTACTCAGAATAATCACTGTTTTCCCGACAGGATCATGGGCATATATGTGTTTTTGTGTGTGTGTCGCTTAATTAATCACACATATAACTGTCTCGTCCATGGTTCTTGCCACGTAACACTGGTAAAGCGACCCCACTGATTAATCAAAATTCTTACTTGAGGGGTGAAAAAGACGTATCATCTGAATATAAAGAAAGCCTCATGAGTGACCCATTTTACAAGTTATCCAATCGTAGTAGATAGGATATATATATATATATATGCTACCTCCTTGTTTTTATTCATTTTAATTAATGTCGATGATACTATGTTTCCCCCCCACTCCTTCGCCTTATTGCCACATTATTCACCGACATATATATATATAGTGAATATATCTATCTACCCCTGCTCTATTATATATTTCCCTGTAGCTCCTTTAATGCCAGTTTTTAATATGTTGCAATTGATACAACATATGCGTGTGTGTGTATATATATAACACTTTATGAACCCCACCACACAGTATCTGTATCTTAGTTGTGCTTGATAATCTTTAAATGCATACGAATCACGCAGATGCATAAAGCTGTATATATTTTGACGATGCTCTTTTCCGTTAACAGTACAATAATTCTATCTGAAGACTAAAGAGAAAACATCGAACCACTTCATTGGTTACAAATAATATTATTTTGCTAGAGAATGATGGGTTGAAAGGTATTATGTTCATTTGTTAATCCTATACACCAACTGACGTTGATCATAGTCTTAAACTCGAGGTCCCGATTTTAAATATGTGTGAATGCAGAAAATATTTTTAGAAGAATTATCCCCAATTAGATTCGATAGTACTTGAATCAGGCCAGTCAAATATCTATATAAAAAAAACCACATACACACTCTAGAGATGTACTCAATTATATCCAATGACTTGACATGGATTGGGAGGGAAATTGGGTAGGGTTAGGCATGAGAGACGACAGCCATACTTGTTAATTTGGTGTGGTATGTGATCCCTCTACATTTGAAAAAAAAAATGTTTTTAAAAAATATTTTCAATACAAAATATACTTAATTTTACAAGAAAAAAATACATTATATTTAATAATGTCCACTAAAATTAAGGGATGGTCCGACCAGAACACATAAGAACTATCGACGTGGTTTTTGGTTGTAATTAAATTAAGCCAGACATTAGATTAGGTTAATACTCAATCCTGCATATAACTCTAACAAAGTCTCAGCCTTTTTTTCCCCCGTCCGACGCTCTGTATATTATAACTTTAATATGATATATGGCATAATAATGTTGATGGAACGTGCCCCTACTTTGGAATTATTTGTAATTGTATATATAAAGAATCACCAATAAGAGCATGTGTGATCGAACGGATAGGAGCGAGAGGGACCACAATCCATTGATAATTAAATTTGTGATATGTGATCTTCTAATTACTATTATACTTAAATCCATAAAACTCCCACAGACTTTAGGTGAATTACATATCACCTTCCTAATTTTTTAAAATTCTTAAAAATTTAAATTATAGACCATAATATTTCATGTGTTGATTATTTACTCCTCTGCCGATAAAATTAACGATTTTTGGCATAATATAATTTTTATATATTTTATTATATATTATATTATTTAAAAAATATCATTTAGTATTTGACATAAAATTTTAAGTATTTTTAAAATACTTAGACAATATAAAATATTTGACCATATATTTTTTAAATATATATAATACTTAAAATTACATAATAAATAAGAAATTATTATTTTTTAAAACGATATGATATATAATAAAAATTATAATATGTCAAAAATTGTTAATTTTAACTGTAATTTTAATATCAGAAAAATTGATAATCAACAAATAAACTATTAAAGGTTAAAAAAGTGATGTGTAATTTATTTAAATTTTAGAAAAATTTTATGTATTTTAGTTTTATTATTAATATGATTTATTTAGATAATCCATGCCCTGACAAATACTCTTTTTGTCTATATATACATTATTATTGGCCCCCTGATCCCCCCAGAAAACCTTCAAAATCCAACATCTATATATTCGCACAATAATATAATAATTTATAAAAAAAAATAATAGAATAATTTTTTTTGGTTGCCCACCCGGTTTACCGGAGCTTTACCCCGACTACATCCGGAAACGACCCGAGTCGCGCACCTGGCTATAGTGGGTGAGTCTCTCAACGGGAATTTTCTGTGTACGCCAAGGCTCGAACTCGAGACTTCATTTAAACGATACCAAACTACTTACTACTCGAACTAATCCCCGTTAATAAATAATAGAATAATTAAATTTGAGATAAGGTACAACACGTTTTCATGGGCCTTGAGGCTGTCTTCGCCTGGGGGACCCCTTACCTTACTAAAGACAATGTGCTGGGGTCCCACAATCGCGTTGCTCCAAACTGTAGAATTATTATATGTGATCGAAAATAGAACAGATGGGACTTCCTTTTTTTATTATTTTTTTAATTTTTATTTTGTGATTTTCCATCAGAGATTCTATTTCCAGCTATCAGATTGTATTATTTGCTTCTGTTTTTCTCAGATCTGTCTCGTCCATGTCCTGGAATCAATATCTCCATTCATCAAATTAGGGCGGTGCATAATGCCTATAGTCCGGTATGTTTAGCTTAGCCCGTAATAAAATAGTCCTGCCTAACCCGTAATAAAATAGCCTTGCCCAGCCCGATAAATATAGGGCAGGGCTGGGCATCGGGCTACAAAATTCAGCCTATGTTTTTTTCGGGCAGGGGGTTACCCTGCCCTGCCCATGAGCACCACTTCTTTTATTTTTTTTACTTTTTTTCCTAAATGCTACACTTAAAAGGGAGAATATGATAGTTACTGGTGACTAGAGGTTCATTTTAAAAATATGAGTAGTTAAGTATGTAAATTGTATCTTTTAATATTTATAACTATATTAATTTTTTTTTCTTTTTTTAACTTTACTAATCATCATATAATTACATTATAAATTATAATTGTTTATTTTTGTTCAGATACTTAATCTTTGTCAATATTAAGGAGATTGATACAAAGTTACAATTACAAATTATTTAGACTTCAAGACTTTTTTTTTACATACAATGGATTTCAAAAATTTAATTATTATCTTTTTGTTGCTTTATTCTTAGTGAATTATGGATATTATTTAAATCTTAAAGACATATGAATATGGTATTATTTTATAAATTCATAATTGCAAATTTTTTTTCATAACATGAGCAGACATCAAAACTTGGGCATGCCCAGCCCGCCTATGGCCAGCCCACCCATGCCCAGCCCAAAGTAGTTAGAGCTTTTACCAGGTAGGGCCGGGCATCGGGCTGCAAAATGCAGCCCATACTTTTTTTGGGCAGGGCACCGGGCATAGGGCCTACTCTGCCCAGGCCTGCCTATGCACACCCTACATCAAATGCTTCACGTGCTTGTCGATATCCATGCCAATATCTCTGGTGACGTTCGTTCATTTCAATATTAAATTGTTTGGTTCTTTTAAAACTAAATTCTGAATGATAATTTAATTATTAAATAACATATTATAATCATCTTTCTTTTAAATATTTTTTTTTAGTTTGTGAGGCAAATACTATGGAGATTTTTATTGGGTTTGATCATTTATATTCAATAGAACAAGCTTGTGCTTTTTGAACATGAAGCTTTTTTTTTTTTTAAGAAAAAATGACATAATAGGCAATTATTTAGTGGAATAAAGGATGGAGTAAAAATTTATATAGTATCACAAGCCGAGAGAACTGATATTTATTCCGCCTTGTTAAAAAAAGCTTTTAGGAGAGACGTTCTAGTAGTAGTAGAATATTGATCCAAATTAATTAATTATTTAGATATTTAATAGTATAATTAAAAAAAACCGTCAACCATTAGTGGGGATCAGAGGGTTATAAAAAATAAAAATAAAAATTATGAGTTGATTTGACACTTTATAATTTAATTAAAATTCTGCTCCTCCTGTGCTCGTAATATTGCCCTGACACTACTACTAATTTTTTTAATTATAGTTAAAAGTGATATTTTATAATAATTTTATAAACAACATGAATTATAACACTATTATAAATCTAACATTTACCTGTTCTTTCAAAATTGTAGTTAAATAGTAAAATTATAATGATAGTTTAATATTAAAACTGAGTTATAATTTAATATATTAACAGCGGTTAATATATAATTTTTCCACTACTGTGAAAAGTTTTTTTTTTTGTTTTACATGGCAGTTTTTCTCAAAATTTCCTTAAAAAGATTTTTTTGAATTATTTATTTTATTTATCATTTTATGCCACTCTATATTTAGTATAATAAAGACAGACCAATAAATTCTATGCACCAAAATATGAAGTCAACAATCCCAAAATTTAAATAGTCATACAATCATCCGAATTAGTAAATTTTCAATAGACCTATATATCTATACATCATATATAAAAGAAGAAAATAGTTGAAGATGAATCATAAACAAGTTAAAAGATAATTCCAGACATCAAATTAAAATATTAACCAAAAATATACTTAATCACATTTACAAAATAATAAATAAATATAAAAACAAAAATATTAATCACGTAATAAATTAAGTAATCAAATAAATATTTATTATAATATAATAAACTAATTTTCTACTCCCTCCACTTAAATTTCTTCATGTTGGTTTCACAAGGATCATCCAACGTATATAAATTAGGCGTGGATAAATAAAACTCCAAAATATTGAAAAGTAAATTGAAATTCTTGATTTGTGACAATTACCAGATTCAATGAACCACAAACAAAAAATAATTTAAATCGTCCAAGAGTAACAGAAAACATATATAGTGTGTGTGTGAATTAAGATCTTGAAAACCAAACCCAAACCGGAAAAGTGTTCATTTGAATTTGGGGGCAAGAGGTCTCCTATAGCTTGACATTTTGGATGACAACCCTAATCCTTTAAACTAAATTAATAAAAGTAAACGAAAATGATCACTAACTATAATATTCACACCGTTAATAACGGACGAACGAATTAAGCAGATTCGGTTATTATATTCTCACTGTTTATCTCGCTACTACGTCTCGCACAAAAATTAAATTAATCAGATTAATCGGTTTTGGGAATAGAATCAAGTGGGGTGGTGGGATTAAATTAAATTTAATATATTTTATGTATAAAAATACAAAATAAAAAAGGAGAAGTTTGGAGGGTATCTCATAAATAATTTTGCTGGTCCTTTAATTTGTCAATTACTGCGGTACACATCAATAATAGTTAGAGGGGAGATTTCTTGTAACTTTGGTTTTTGTTGAAACTTGAAAATATAACTAACCAGTTACACAAGCATGTCCCTGAGATGGAATAATAATATTATAGCAAGAAATTCTAAATGGTAAGCTCTCTCTTATTTTCCTCGCTATATATACACATGGCACCAACCCTATCTGCCTCTATACCTTAACGTTTCAAATACCCATAACTCTCTCTTTTTAAGATTATATCCACATTTCTATGTCCAGATCTACCATACAAAAACCTCACTAAATTTAACAATCTCGTTTTACTCTTTTTCTCTCTCTTCTCTCCCTCTTTCATATTCAAAGAGCAAAATCATGGGTCTGAGAGACTTTGGAGCTTCACTGCCTCCTGGGTTTCGGTTTCATCCGAGTGATGAAGAATTGGTGTGTCATTATCTCTACAAAAAGATCTCAAACGAGGAAGCTCTCAAGGGGACTTTGGTCGAAATCGACTTGCATACATGCGAACCATGGCAACTTCCTGGTATTATCTATTTTCCTTCTATTTATAATCTGTTTCTGATGATTGATACGTGCTTTGTTAATTTGTGTGTTTGTCGTATAGAGCATATGATCTCTTCGGAGGGTTTAACAATACTAAGATCATCCTTAATTGCTCCTTTTATCATGAGTATATGAGGTGATTAAGAAGGGATATATGGGAGTTAAACGAGGTGGTTGCCTTGTACTTGTTCTTTTAATTGAGATGAGGATTTAGGGGAGGACCAGGGTCGAGGAACAAACATGCGAAGCAATTAATGATAATATTTGAGGAATTGAATACGAGGCAGACCGACATGCTTTGCTGGAGAGAGAAAAGGGTTGGGGGGTTAATTACATGTATGCTATAGCTTCATTAGTCAATTCTTCAATGATTAAGGGAATCCCAATTTCTTGATCTAGTCCTCTCTCCCAATCAATATTTTAACCTTTCATATTTATCCACTTCTTCTTCTTCTTCTTCTTCTTCTTCTTTCATACCAGACAATTTTGGAAGAAACGACTTTCTTAATAATAATATCTGAGATCATCTTATAATGAATCTGTTACGAGTCTGTCTCTTTTTGTTTTTCTGATCCATTGTTTTATTCGTACCCTTTTTTAATCTCTCCATTTTAAAAGGTCTTGTCTCTCTTGCATCATCAGTTTCCATTTTAATTAATTATTTCCCCAGTAAAATACAAATAATTACTTTAATTCCACGATATATAGGGCGCTGTTTTTTTTTTATTTCGAGGATCAGAGCATCCCCTACACACACTCTCTCTCTTAGCTGTATTTGGTATATGAATATGATACAAAAAGTATAGTATTCAATTTGCATGGCCTATATATTCATACAAAGGGTTCTTCTCATGTGCAAAGTTAGAATTAGATCCCTCCACACTTACCCTAACTCAGTTTACTTCCATACCTATACACATACACAAGCACATGCACGACAGTTACATAATTAAATTAATAATTTTTTATCAGTGTATACTCAATTAATATATATGTGTTGTAATATTCATGAGGTAATAAATGTGGGTTATATAATTAATGATTAATGATTGGGCAGATAGATAGCTAGATAGCTGTAGAGGCCTACATGATTTATCTTAAGATTGAAGCTAAGTAAGTTGATTATTCATGCATATATATAATTAATTATTATGGATGTGAGCTTTTTACGCTGATTTATTATAACTAAGTTGACAAAGCAAAAAGACTCTGGCGAAGCAACTAAGACTAGTGATGTTTCAACAGATGTTAAAATCACTCACAGATACGTGAGCATCTGGTACTTGCTTTAATATTCTTCACGAGTTTTCATTTTCACCTCATTATATATATGTTCACGTTATTATAGGCACTTGGAATTTAGATAAATTTTGACGTGCCTCTTAGGTTGATTTTGACCCATGATCATTAACTTTTCATCTGTTTTATATAATAATTACAGGTCATATATATCCCCTGTGTCTCTCTCACAACACAAATAATAATAGCTTTTTGTGTGCATGAAAACTGATTCTTGACCCTCCTTCCTTGCGTAAAACGGTAAAAACGAGAAGAGCAAAACCAGATCACGTAATTTACATAAATAGAAAAAGTCCAAACAACTCCAACTTCCAGAGTTCTGTCATGATGTGTGTGTGTGTGTGTGTGTGTGTATTTATATATATATATTGATGAAGTAGCTCACACGATGATGATTCACGCAAATACCTAATTATGTATACGTCAAGAGGCAAAATAATTAATGCATGATATATACATATATATATGAACTATATATGATCAAATTATATCTCTTTGTGGTCTATTATTTTTTTACCAAATGTGACTAACTTGTGTGTATCGTCACTGTGTGTGTATAGAGGTGGCTAAGCTGAACGCGAATGAGTGGTACTTCTTCAGCTTCCGTGACCGGAAATACTCGACGGGGTTGAGGACCAATAGGGCGACGACATCTGGATATTGGAAGGCAACGGGGAAGGATCGGACGGTTGTGGATCCGATCACGAGAGAGGTTGTAGGGATGAGGAAGACGTTGGTGTTCTACAGGAACAGGGCTCCCAATGGTATCAAAACGGGTTGGATCATGCATGAGTTCCGCTTGGAGACCCCACACATGGCCCCTAAGGTCCGTTTTCACATTCATTTAATTTCCCCTTCATTTGACTCTCTCCTTCTCAATTTCTCACAAATTATTCACGACCAGTAATTTTAACAAATCATATGGATCCCCTGTTTAATTAATTAACTATTAGAAAACCGTGTGTGTGTGCATAATAACGTAAACAGCTTTCATAACTCGATAATAAAAGCCGCCAACGAATTAAGGCAATTATTTGGATATTTAAGTTGGCTGACGTTGTTAGTTCCTTCTTGTTAGGGTTTGAAAGTGTGTCAAAGAATAGAAAATTAACTATACATAGTTTCGAAATGAATGTTATAATATGTGTGTGTGTGAACTGGGATTTTATAAATTTCGTTACCTTATAGATGAAGGACGACGTGTATCTTAATTATGGGCAAGTCTTAGAAAGAAAAGGAAGACAATTTGTGAGAGGTTTATCCAAATCCTAGCTATTTAAATAGATATAGATATATAAGAGAAAAAGCAAAAGGTGTTGAAATTAATAAAGTGAGTGTAAAGATAAAGGCGTGTGTCGTGTGCTTGTGCGCGTGCATTACGGGTTAAGATTGAATTAAGGCAATTAATTAGGTCAAACTAATTAATTGGTTGATGATGATTACAGGAGGACTGGGTTTTGTGTAGAGTATTTCACAAGAACAAATCAGATGACAACAACAACAACAACGATATCATGAATGCCAAGCTCATGTTGGACTCAATTTCATCTCCTTCCCTAACTCTGGCTTCTTCATCTTCCCCAGCCAACCATAATACCTTCCCTCTCGTCTCTTACAACCAACTTTCCTCTTCCTCCTTCATTAACCACCACGATCATCATCATTCTAATAATTCTCTCGTCAACTTTCTTCAATTTCCTCGGGAAACAAACACCGCCGCCACCAGCACCGTTACTCACGACCAGATTAGCCCCAGAGGCGGCAGGGATGATGGCAGCTATGGCTTCTTCTGGGACATGGGCCTCGAAGATAACATGTACAGCAGCTTTCACAATGGCGTCGACGCTATGAAATCCTTCAAGTTTGATAATAATAATAATAATAATAATAATAATAATAATAATAATAATAATAATAATAATAATAATAATAATAATAGCATGGTCTTGTTATGAAGCGTCTGTGTTTTGTATAATCATTGTTGGTATAAAATTACCAAATATTTGTTCATTTGTGATGTATTTGTGGTGTCTGATTCTGAGGGACAAGTCACGTGCTTGATTATTGCAAGTTGTAATAGGGGTCATGTACTATACTGTTCAAGTGCTTAATTAGTATATAGTCGATTAGTTTGTTTTTTTGTTTGTCAATTCTTTTTTGGCTTATACATCAATTAGGTTGTAGTGAAAATACATGATCCTCTATGTAAAATTTGTTAATGTTAATTAATCTCTTAGTGTAAACTTATATTCGCTTCTCTTTGTTGGTTAAGCGCGATGATTAAGCAAAATTATCTAGCTAATTAAGCCCCACCACATGGATGGCAGAAATGAGGTTAACTACATAATACAAGAATGCAAAACCAATGGCACGAACTATTTTTTGACTGTGCTTGGATTAAATAATAGGACAACAGTGTTGTTTCAACTATAGTTTGAATCAACCAAATTTGATTTAGACAAGTCACTTTAAAATTTATTTTTCTTGTCTTACATTTTTTAATGCCTAATTATCATTAAAAGATTATTTCTATTTTGTATAATTTTTCTTTTTAATTAAAAAATATTGAAATTTTAATAAAAGTGTATATATGTGTGTGTATCATTACAATCAAATCTGGATACCCAAATACATTTTTTATATCGTAAAAAAAAATTCTACAAAAGTAAATAGGAAGTATAAAGGATAAAAATTCACCTTCCGAATTCGCTCAAACATCCAATTCCGTCACCCGTGAACACATATAGTGTATGTTTGGTTTACCCATAAACTTACTTTTAAGAAGATTTTTGGCCTAAAATTTGATTTTAAGAAATTTTAAAACAAACAGCCATATTTATTTAAAATAAATAGAGATCATGGTTTTGAATAAGCTACTGAGAATAATTTATAGAACAGTAAAAAATCTTATAAACTATCTAATTACTAGGGGTGATCAAATTTATCCCGTCCCTGGTATCCTGACCCGATCCCGAGGATTTCGGGACGGGTCCGTCCCGTCTTGAGAAAGACCGAGACATAAATCTATCGGGTCGGGATAAAGGAAGGGTCGGGACGGGACGGATTTCGGTCTAACCCTCGGGACGTCCCGTCCCGTCCCGAAGATATGATTTTTTTTTAAAAAAAATTAGAAAATATCTCCCAAATTTTGCTTGTCCCTACGTATGTTTTTCTCAACTCCATTATTAATCAGAATAGTTCAGTCAAATATAAAATGCAAGTTGATGGATAATCTCAAGAGCTAAAGCTGTAATATGCCTTGTACAAAGTGCTAGAAGGAAAAGATTTTGAAAGCAACAGAAGGAAGATAAGAGAAGAGAGAAAGAGAGAGAGATAAAAATCTTGCCTTTTTTTTAGTTTTTCACTACAAGATTTCTGATCATAAAACAGGAACTTCTCCAAAGTTGCTGTGCTACAGGAAACTTCTGCATAGCTTGAATGGCAAGGTCACCAGCTCCAAGTTCGATGGCACGGTGGGTTCGACGAACACTTTAAGGTGGGTTGCAGATTTGAATGGTTTGACGGTGGGTTACAGATCTGAACGAGCTCCGCTCCACCGTCGACCTTCACTTTTCTAGTTTTTTCATACTGATGACCAAGCAGTAAACAATGAGGGTCCCTCGTCTCTATCGACTAATTTTCGCTTCAATGCTCTGTGTCTCAAATCAACAAGTCGTCGGCCTTAGTTTGTTTCCGCAGAAAGTGAAATTTTTTGTAGTTCCAACATCATCTGTTTTTTTTAAATAGAGTATAATAACGGGAATTCCCGTCCTATTCCTTCCCGAACCCGTTCAGGATCGGGACTGATTCAGGATAGGACGGGACATGGGACACAATTTGTATCCCATGCACTGTATCGAGATAGGACACGGGACAGGGTTGTCCCGGTCCTAACCCGTCCCGTGGCCACCCCTACTAATTACTATTTTATCCATATTTTTTCTCACACTTTCTTCTCTCCTCTCTCTCCTCTCTCCTCTCGTCTTCTCTCCACCGTCGGTCTGGTCATCTGTTAGAAGCAAACGTCTTCTCTCTATCGGTATGCTCATTGTCACCAGAGGAGGAAGCAGGACCGTCGTCGAGAATGAAGAGGAATAAGAAGTCTGTCGCGTCTCACCGTCTCCTGTGCTTCCTGTCGTGGCTTTGTCGTCTCTTTGTCTTCTCTCCACTGGTCTGAAGACGAAATGAAGAAGAAGAAGAAGAAGATGCGTCGCTAAAAGTGCTGGTCTTCTCAGCAATGTTGGCGTCGTCAGCAATCTAGGGGAGGAGTAGCTTCAACTAGGGAGAGAAGGGAGAAAAAGAAGAAGAAGAAATGATTTTTTTTTAAATCATACTCTTTCTAGTAATTTATCAAGCACAAAAATCTTTCTGATAATAACTATTCAAACACTCATTTATTTAGAACCACTTTTTTTTCATAAGCTCTTTTCTAGAATTTTTTTCTAAAAATTGCTCAAAAACCTATTTTTTATAAGCCATTTTCTAAATGTCTAGAGCCCGTATACTATGAGTTTGCAAATATAAATATTAATTAGCGCCCCACTCATTATATACTAAACTATAATTATACGTACCTCTTACTAATAAAAACACCTAGTAAAAATGTAGTTGGCTTAATCGATAAAAAAAAACAACAGATGACACAATTACTTCAAATAAACGTCATTAAAAAATGATGTTAAAGATAAGCCATATATATTCATAAAATATTACGGCATCCTTTAATTTACACCAAAGCTTAGTCACTCAAATCAACCATTAATCTTTAATTATTTTGTCTTCCACAGGTAGATTTACTAATTATAAAAGTTAGTTAATTTTTGTAGATAAATTAAAATAGTCGAATAAATCGGTTAATTATAACTAGTATAAGAGTTAGCTAACTAATTTAGATAAATGAAGGAGTACTATATAATATGAATTCATCTTGAGAGGTTGAATATGGTTATAATTAACTGATTTATTTTATTTTATTAATCTACATAAAAAAATTAACTACCTCTTATAATTAGGATTGGAGGGAGTACAGTCACCCAAGATTCCAGTTAAGAGTGATGAAGATGGAATTTTTTATTAAAAAAATAAAAAGAAACTGTCAACTAATATATTGATATATATATATATATATATATATATATATATATATATATATATATATATATATATATATGGATTTGAAGCATGTGATGATGAGAGACTATGAAAGCTAGAGTGTTTTGCTAGCTACTTTAATTTCTTCGGGGCTTATATTTTCAACGGGAATCTTCAGTCCATTTCTGCTTATCAAATTAATTAGGGACATGAACAAGACGCCCAATAAGATTTTTGTTAGGGAATATCTTTTGCTTTATTATCATTCACTATCATCGTGTTCTAATAAAGCCCATGCATGCATTACCTCCAGAAAATGACTCCCGAACATATTTTGCAAGCAAATCAAAACAAAGAAAGCAACGTTCATGAAAAAGCTTCATTTATATATATATAGGTGTGTGTGGCTTGATTCGTGGCCTTCATTTTTCCTTATCTACTTTTCTTTTTATTTCTCTCTATATTTTTTTGTAAAGTTCAAGTAGCATCCGATAACAAATAGTTAAAAAATAATCATCTTAAGATATAGATATTATTAAAATATATTTTTTATTTTTATTAATAAAATTTTATCCATTTATACAATTTAATTTATATTTATAATATTTTGTTGATTGTTTCTCTTCTAAATTATGGGAATGTTTATATATAGCAGCTCTAATAAGATATTTAGAGTCATAGTTATAGGGGTTTTAAATTTCTAATGATTTTACATTGATTTCACCGTGTGTTAGTTATTTGTCGGGACACTTGTCCAACGCTTGATTCCTCATTGAAATATGTGCCTATGAGGTTGTGCCTTTTTTTGCGTTATCTTTCTCTCTTTCTTTAGTCTTTTGCTTTTTTGCCCTATTCGTGTCATCGTTGTATTATTCAAACAGACCTATTTCTTAGGCAACTGGTAATGTGTCTGCTTTCAGGCTCCTTTCATTTGACAAAACTCTTCCACAGTGCCGCGAGGTAACGTTTGTGTATATATATAAATAATTGACGAACCCAATCATTGGAGGCTGCTGGAAATGATGGTATAATTAAGTTGAATGTATACGTGTATAAGCTCTTCATTAATTCATTTAATTTCCATGATATATCGAGCGTGCTATATATATATATATATATATATATATATATATATATATGATTCTGATCCCATGTATGTTTTGTTGAGTAAACAACTAAATCTGATTTCTTAATGAATTTGTCAACTTTTGACATAGAGAATTCATTCGAGCTAAGGCCAAAGAGAGAAAAATTATATAATAATGCTTGAAGTTGTCTGCAAGATATGTAGAGCAGAACTGACGCTCGTGTTGTTGTTTTGCGTGACAACTGGGAATATAATTGTTGTCGCTTGCAAGATGGATATGAATTTATATAGTACTTGTCCAAATCAAGTTATTACAAAGAAAACCGTACAAAAACTATAAGCTAGACTAATCCGAATCAGTACACTCCACTGCTGTATTCCTAAAAGATTTAACTCATGAACTTCAATGAAGTTCAAACACACTCAAATACTCGGTTAGTTGTTATGGGCATGTAATTTTAGTATGAAAGAAAGTGCTTTCTATAATTAATTAATCACGTGATCAGGATATGCAATACAGTTCTGTAAGTGAGTTCTGACAATAGTTAATCCTCTGTCATTTACTTAAACATGAATTGTTGTTAGGTAAGATTATATTTAAAGCACGAGAGAATGATTCGGACTAGTTAAAGACTGCAGAGGAAAAAACAAGAGGCTTTGATTCCCACGGCTATATTATATATAATGAATAACAAACAAATTAAATATTTTTTTATAGATAAATTGGCTTTTTATTATGAGCTGTTTTTGATTCCCTCTCTTGACCATTGCTTCATTGAAAAAGTGAGAGGTGACTATGAAAGAACCCCAAAAAAAGAGTTTCACCCATTATCTTCTTTCAGCATATTTGATGCAAATGGAGTAGAATTTTCTACTTCTCTTATTTAGTATAATAGAAATTATTTCTACTTCAATTTTAAATTTTTTAGACCAGTTCTAGAAAAAAACTAAAAAAATAAGATGATAGAAGTAAAATATTTTTAATTATTTTATCCTAAGTTATACAATTTTTTGATAACTTTAATCCTTCCAAAGTTTAAAAAAAAAATATTTTAGACAATTTTGCCCTAAATTATTTTAAAAAAAATATATATTAAATTATATAATCATTCTCATCATACCAAATAAACTTTTAAAACTAATTTTTAACCTAATTCCTTTTCTACTTCAACTCTTATTTTTATTTCCACTTTTATAAAAAAGTCTTCTGTCCTATCAAATATACCGTTTAAACAATAGCCCTTCTTTCATGTCGTCCCTCTCACAAGTCTCATCCTTTTTTTTGTGTGGGTCATGAGACTTTGTACCCTCCCACGTCTCAGTCGACTAAACGATCGTATAATATTTATCAAAATAAATATGCACAAAAATAAACATATGTATTTTTTTTTTACCTGAAGTTATATATGAAATTTGCTTCTTCTTCTTGTTTTTTTTTTTAAACTTTTTTTATCTTCTCAGTCAAGTGACAATTTATCTATGGCGAGATAATTAGATACTTCCGATATTCATTCTTGGATTCCCTTTTTTCATGCATATATATATATATATATATTTTTTTTTTTTTGCGTACAAATTTATAGTTTATACTCAAGATAATTGAATTAGTCTTGTTTTCTTGTACATCTTCGGTCGTGAAATTGTATTTATGCAACCCAGTGGCCTACCTTTGGTTGAAGCTTTTTTGGACCAAAATGCCCATGTTGAACTTTTTATGATACGTTTTAGGATTTGGCCCATGGACTAGGCCCAGTATAAGCTTGTAAATAACCCAAATCAAATACGCGGGGTAATTTCCTCACCTCCCAAAAAACAATAAGATATTTACCAAAAAAAAAATAAGAAGATAATCTAGCGATTCAATACTAGAAGTTCCGGTGCGCAACGCGAGTCAAATTCAAATATATTCGGAGTAAAACTCTGATGAACCGAATAGACAACAAAAAAAATACTAGAAGTTCACCGGTCTGTGGGTTCAACTGATGAACGAGTGAGATATGAGATTATTTAGAGTATACTTGATCTTTGAAAAATACTATTTTATTGTAATTTCAGCTGCGGCACTTGGAGAGACATTTTAGCTCATAAGTGCCTAGATTTACGCCTGATAGTAATAGACAGCTCGCTCTACCCGATATTAGTATCGTTTAGGAGGAAGGGAGATTTCGTCCTGTCTTTAGATCGCGGGTAAGTCTAATATTTTTCTAAAAATTTTTGTACCAAACAATTACTAGAAGTTCGAATTCTCCTGACATAATAGAGAAACTAAATGATATATTATTATATCCACGTATTCGTATATAATATAAATTATATATCAATTCTCATTATTTATTACTAGCTTACAGTTATGTAGGCAGCAATTTATGGGTTTCAAAAATTTAAAAGGATTTATGCCTATTAAATTAAATTATATCATGATATGAAACAAAAAATACATAGCTTACTATAAATTAAATTAAATTTTATTAATATATATTGTCGTTTTATTCAAAAACATATAAATAAACTAAATATTTGAACTAATAAATATGCTGGTATTTAGGATTCCCATTGATACTGTGGCATGTTGTCCAGAGCTATGCCTTCATCTCCACCGTCCATTAAAAAGACAATCCTGGTCGTCCATACAATTAGGGATCAGTTCCTTCCTGGATCTGTTGACAATTGTATTTCCGTCAAACTGAGCTTCGAAATATACTTCCTCGGTCACCGTCGTGCTGCGGAGCCTAGAAGCCACCCTGTGACCCCATTCTCTCATCAAACTCCTTTGCTAAGGGAGATAATCTCCAGTTCCGTCGACGTTCGGAGCTCGTCCGTCGCCTTAAGGATTCTGCTAAAGCTCCATAACTCAAATCGACGAAACCGGTTGCTTCTCAGAATCAAGGTTTGAAACTCTTGATGCTTTGTTGAGGTATAATATCGTTGAAATTATTTAGGTAAAATACTTGAAACGGGTTTGCATGGGAAAAGTTCTTACGTTCCAAGGATATTAGCGATTGGAAATTATGAGTATGAGCTTTATTACACTCATTTTAATTTCTTTGGCGATTTTAATCAGTTGGTAGTAGCCTTCTACAGTTACATTTATCTTTACACTTTTCTTCTTTTGGTAATAAGGAGGGAACTAATTCCCTTTCATTCATTTATCTTTACCTAACTACATTACTGTGTATTGGAACTTCATTGTAGCTAACTACATTTCAATTTCCCACCTATTCTTTTTTCTCCCCTTCCAAGCATGCCCTTATTTGTCTATAGTGCTATTTTGACAATGCACCAATTTGAATACGGCATTTGCACATTGTAGTGTAAAAGTGTAACTTGGAAGAAATGAGAAATACAAGACTGGTCAATTAGGAAACTTTGCCCTCATAGAAGTTTAGGAGGTCTGGGATTCAGAAATATTCATCGTATGAATAAGTCTTGCAGAGGTAAGTTGACTTGGAAGCTAGCTTTGGGCTTTAAGGGTCTCTGGAGTGAGGTGTTAGAAGAAGAAAAAAATCAATTACCCCCACAAGCCGAAGCCGATCTCATTTTGTTAGGAATCCCCCCTCTGGTAATTTATTTGTCAGCAGGCCCCAATCATTGATGGAGGTCCATGTGGCAAGTAAGAATTGGGGAAGAGGTATGATTTTTTGAAGACAACTGGGCAGAAAAGAATACCAAACTCTCTGAACCATGCACAGAACCATTAACACGGAACTGAGGTAGAGCAAAGTAAATGAGTGGGTCATGATTAGTGGACAATGCAGTAGTCTAAGGCAAAAGGCACTCTTAAGGCACTAGACCTCTAAAACATCTTTGGTGAGAGGTGCTAGAAAAGCGCACACTTGAGTAAATCAAGGTGCTAAAATAAGAAAAAAAATGCTATATAAAAAAATAGATAAATGTAACTTAAAATAATATCATTATATATGTAAAACTAAAATAAATAAGTGCTGTGCATTTCCAACTAACTTTGAAGTGTGCATCATAAAGCATTTGCAGACCCTGTGCAATGGATGGGGTTAGTGCTAGTTTGACATGTAAAATTTGAAAACAGAATGACATATTAAAAGAGCAAGCTGGTTGCGGAGGCCTAATTAGAAATTCTCAAGGAGCATGAGTGGTTTAGTTTCACTTGCTCATTTGGCAGATGTTTAGTTGAGGATGCAGAAGCTTGGGGAGTCTTAGAAGGTTTGCGCTTGGCTTGGAGCAGGGGGTTTAGAGCAGTATGAGTGGAGTTAGATGCCATACCTTTGGTATAGATTATGAAGACCCCATGTTATTACTAAACTACAAGATAATTTCTTAACTATTTTTTTCTGGCTGTGGTTTCTGTTAGCACTCCCTTGTGTCTTTTCTAGTTGAAATGTTGGTTCTTTATCGTTTTTTTTTCTTTGTTCCTTTTTTTCTTATGAAATTTTGGGGCTCTAGGGTGAACTTTTGAATGATTTATACCTTTGCTAGGGTGGCAAGGTCCGCAATCTTGTTATATATAGTAGATCTTCTATTCCAAAATTAAGCTGTAAATTCACTTTATCTTATATATCGTTTTTGTTTGGCCTTTGTTGCAGTAGTTATGGAATCAAAAAATGGAAGGAAATCTGCGATATCCAAAAATAAAGAAATCCCTTCAGTTCCTCCTGGTTTTAGATCCCTTACCTCTTTCATACTAAAAAAGGTTGCAAAGACTGATATATCTGAATGTGGTCCAATTTGCATGGAGAGTATATTTCAGCTAAATGACACTTCTGCATATAAGGCAATTCTTAAGCATCGTCCATGGATACTTTTTCATCCAAGTGACCATGACCTTGAGAAATCCGACGCAGAGCATTTTCCTCAAGTATGTTGGGAAGCTTGCGATTTTTTTGGTAACAATTAGCTCATAAATATATCTGTGCTATAAGATGCTAGCTTCCATGTGCAAATAGTAGCATTGGCTGCATGGTAATCTGATTGTATTCATGTTATACCTTGAACATTTAGTCTCACTTGAATGCCTGGGTGAAATTATGTAAATGATAAAAATACAACAACAACAAGTGTTATCCAACTAGGTGGGTCAGCTACATGGATTATATGACGCCGTTGTGCTCTATCAACAATCAAATTTTTAGATATATTGTTTACCAAAAGGTTCCATTTAATAACTTTGAGTGTTTTTTTTCCTTGTCTTCCTTTACCTCTCTTATAGAACTCAAAATTATTTGTTCAACTCTCCTCACTAGCACCTTAAACGGCTTTCTTTGTACATGTATGAACCATCTTATTCAATTTTCTACTATTTTTTTTCTCAATAGACGCCATGCCAATTCTTTGTTTTATATGTTTTGGCCAAAAAAAACTCTTCTTTGCATATGTTTATTACGAATTTTATCTTTTCTTGTATGTTTCAATATCCTCATCTTTGTTATCTCAACTTTATGTTCCTATTGTCCTTTTAAAGCCCAACATTCACTATCATATAATATGCGTGTTGCAATATTGGTTGTGAATTAGGTAATATCACCTTAAAGGTAGAAAATAACTATTGTGTCAGCACATACGATTTGCATGAAGGATAATTTGATAGCTTATTTTCTTATGTTATTTTGTTTTGCATAAATGGAATCACAGCAATAGGGATCTCATAATTGGTTTTCTTTTTTAGCATGAATGCAAAAATAATTGTTTGGTTCAAAACTTGTTCTCCAGGGTTTGTCTTCAAATGCTTGTCATCCAGAAGGGGTTACTCTTGGTTGTCCAGACTGTAGTGATTGTCTGAAGGTTCCTCTCTGTCCCTAAATCTTAAGCAAATTATTTTCTGTCTTAGACTCATGGCATATTTGATGGTAGACATACTCTTTCACTTTACCATTTTATCTTAAAAATTCCACCAATGTCTTGAATCAGGTAAACGCAAGGTGGTGCCCTGAGGATGCAAGAAGAGATGTCCTTGATGAAGCTCAAATTTTCCGCCCAACAGAAGAGGTACCCACAGAATTACCGTTGTAGGACACATGTTTATTTCCATGCTTCTTTTTTATGTCTTGATTATTGTTTCTCGAATGTGAGTTATATTGCTTCGTAGGTTTATAGAAGTTTGAGTAGTTGCTTTTACATTTGAAAGGAATTTAAAGACACACTTGAATATATTGCAAGCATACGTTCCAAAGCAGAGCCTTATGGAATTTGTCGTATCATTCCTCCTCCTACCTGGGAACCACTATGTCTTCCTGAGGAGAAAAACATATGGGAAAACTCCAAATTTGTTACTCAGATTCAGCGGATTGATGGACTTCAAGTTCAGTGCCAGCAAGAAGTTGTGGACGACTCTTCCAAAAATGCAGAGACCAAGACCATAAGAAGTCTAAGAGTAGCTTTGGACTCTCAACCTGGTAATGCAAACCCCCGCGATGTTGAAGATTCTGAGTCTAAACCTGGCCCTACCTTCAGTCTCAGTACATTTAAGAAATTTGCTGATGATTTCAAGGCCAAGTACTTCAACTGTGACAATAATGTTGTTGTGGGTTCTGATGAAAAGTGGGAGCCATCTGTGGAAAATATTGAGGGTGAGTATGGACGGATTATTCAAAATCCAACTCACAAAATTGAGGTACTTCAAAGAAAAAAAAATTAGAAACATGCAATGCCTTATATTCTATATTTTATGATATTAGACTTAACTTGAAACTTCTAATTCATGCTATTCTATAGGTGTTTTTTGGTAACAACTTGGGGGCTGGAGTTTTAAGCAGTGGTTTCCCAGTGGTGTCTGATATTCTGGAGTCACTCAAATATCCTGAATGTATGAGATCTGGATGGAACTTAAATAACACGCTTACACAATCTGGTTCTCTTCTTTTATTTGAAAGCTCTGAGATTTCGAGCAAATTTGCCCCTCGGGTTCACGTTGGAATGTGTTTTTCTTCATTCAATTGGGTAAGTTGCCGTAGCTTGTATATCCTGCTATTTTCATGCGTTTCTATGTCTTTAACATGTTTTGGATATTTCTTAATTCCTACTTGTTTTTTGGGGAAAATTTCTGGATGCATATTAATACATCTTTTGTTGTGGAATTTCTTTTTTCTACTTGTCTGGTCAATCATTTGAGAAAACAGAAAGTAGAAGAGCAACAGTTGTACAAATTGTGTTACATGCATGTGGGTGAGCCTAGAGTTTGGTATAGCATTCCGGGAAGATTTGCTGCTGACTTTGAAAGAGTGAGGAAGAAGCATCTCCCAGTTTTGTCTGCAGAACAGTCTGACTTGTGTGACAATTTGGTGAGTAAATACGAGAGCCCATTATGAAGATTCTTCTAATCCTTGAATAGTAATAGGGCAAAATTTGTAGTCACTGAGCACCTTTTCACATTCATCATAAACTAAGCAATTCTGCTATGCTTGCTTATATATTGGAATTCTCATCCGATTGGCAAGATGGGCTCTATAAGTGTCTTCAATAATTAATTTATTGAATTCATTCTCTTTTATTATGTGCCCAACTGTTGCTGTTTTTTTCTGAAACTTTCTCTCGTTTGATTGTACATGGGCTATACTTTTTGTCTAGTTTTGCATTCATCCGGTGCATTTTTCATCTATGGCATAAGATGCTTTTGATTTTGGTTTCCCTTTTATATTTTCTAAGTAGTTGAACATCAGAGTGGAGGGTAAATCTTATATGTTTCATTTTAGCAACTGAAAATTACATGGGCATTTAGAGACAAAAGTACAGGTTCAAGTTAAAGGACTTGTATTTCTGCCTCTTGTAATCACTTTGTTTCGTATTTGTAAATTGAACAAGCAATGCCTTTGTTTCACACAACCTTCTACTCATTGTTTAGCCTTGACAATCCAACCTTGTGCTAAAGCTTAGCTCATAACAAGCCTAAAAGTCAAGTTTAGTTCTTCTAGGCTCAAGTTAGCAAAGCCTGAAGCTGCTTGTGGGAAATCTTTCTTCTCTGGCTTTAAGTGCTTTGGTCTAACAGTTATAGCTGTCAGTTTTACTTAATTGAGAGAATATATAAATAATATAAAATGTTTATTCTTGAACTCACTCAATTTTCTGAGAATAAATAATTTCAAGTTATTTCAATGAAATGTTTATATTGCTGTTTCGGGAGCCCACAAGGGATTCACTATCCATTTTCACATGTACTATTATGAGGTTTTTACATGAATATGATACTGTGAATGCAGTTATCCTCCACCGTATTGAAGTCTGAGGGTATACCAGTACATCGCTGTGTTCAGTATCCCAGGGAGTTTGTTCTCGTCTTCCCAGGAGCATACCATTCTGGATTTGATTGTGGTTTCAATTGTTCTGAATCAGTCAGTTTTGCTCCTCTTGATTGGCTGCTTCATGGACAGAAAGTTGTAGAGTTATATTGTGAACAAAGGAGAAAGACTTCAATCTCATATGATAAGCTGTTGCTTGGGGCGGCAAGGAAAGCTGTTAGGGCACAATTTGAGATTGAACTCTGCGGAATGGGTACCCGAGATAATTTAAACTGGAAAGATGCATGTGGAAGGAATGGGATATTAACAAAAGCTTTTTATGTAAGTCCCTCAGATCTATCCCCTCGATTTAATGGACCTGTTCCTTAGTCTACTTCAAATCCTGTTGCGCAATGAAAAGTTGAAGCAGGCCTAAGAATTTTTTTTCCCCTTTTGGATTATAAAAAGAAGGATTTGAGGTCCTTGGGGAGGGGTTCTGTCTATTGAGTATGGCTTTTCTCAAATTGGCTGCCTAACAGAATTATATTGGATTTGTTTTCTTGGTGTAGTTACGGAGAAAGAGTGAAAGATCAAAGAGGGAATTTCTTTGCGCTTCTCTGAAATCACAGAGAATGGAAAAAGATTTCGATGGCACTTGCAAAAGAGAATGTTGCATATGTCTGCGTGACTTACACTTATCTGCCATAGGTTGTCCATGTTCAACCGACAAATTTGCATGTCTTAATCATGCAAAGCAGCTCTGTCGTTGCCCTTGGAGTGACAGATTTATCCTCTGCCGATATGAAATCAGTGAGTTGGATACCCTTTCTCTTGCTTTGGAGGGAAAAGCAAGTGTTATCCACAAATGGGCCAAAGCCGATCTTGGATTAACTGTGCACTCCGTTGCCTCCAAAAGAAATGTGAGTGGTTCATCGGCTACTCCTTTGGCAAGAGAAGCATTTTTGAATTCACTGAAACGTAAAAGAGATGCAGCTGAGTCCGAGGATACGAGCACTGATGGTATCTCTTCCAGCATCGAGGCAAAATTGAAGTCACCTTTACCTGAATCTACATGTGTTGGTAAATCGAAGACGAAACAGTTGGAAAGAGAAGCTTTTTTGAATTCACTGAAACTGAAAAGAGACGCAGTCGAGTCCGAAGGGATGATCACGATCACTGATGGTATCTCTTCCAGCAATGAGGCAAAACTGAAGGCACGTATACCTGAATCAGCATGTGTAGGTAAATCGAAGGCAAAACAGAAAACAGTAGGCCACCAGTCTACGGAAACACACATTAAGAGTGGCCTCACTTCTGCTGCGGCCATTAAACCTGATCCCAAGTCAAGCAATGTTGAGTCATCAATTCCAGATTTGGCTAAAAATGACCCAAAAAAGGCTAGGGATTTTCTAGGTCTTAGTCTAACTTCAGGTTATATGGAACTGCTGCCTGAACTCAGGTCATTAGATGTTTCTTCAGGTAGTTCATCAGAATCCGATGATGACGCTTAAGTAGCTGGTAGTAAGAGAAATTAATGGAGCAGTACTGAAAGGGTTTTAACCCCACAAAAGAATCATCCTCCCAGTGAGCGATTCGGATTTTTTGTTGTAAAGTGCGGTACTAGGATTTATCATTATATATTCATGCTCAAATTTTAATTCTATCGTACTCACATTATTGTGAAGCTTGTAACCTTTTTCAACTGTTGATTAGACCGCAATTGAGGAGCATAAGCTGAGGTGGATTGTTAAATCCATCATAAAATTTAACAAAGTGGACCAAAAGATATACATACCGACTTGAAAAAAATTATAAAATTGTCTGATTAAAACAATTTAGTCTAATTAAGTGAAAGGAATCCCACCTCCATAAACGACAACACGCAAGTAAGAGGGAGAAAGGTATCATAAAAGCATTAGGTATTAGGGTATCAGACATCAGCAAAATGAACATAATTTGGATTAGTTCATGGCCTTTTTAAAGTATTTTTCAAAACAAAAGGATGAATGTTTCACACAGGAATTAAAAACTACGAAAATAAACTGCAAAGACTAAGTTCAAAATACGATTAGGTATAGAGATTTTTTAGTGGTATTTTTCCTATATATTATTACATTTACTAAAGATTTTATATGCTTGGACACATGTATTTTTTCATTGAAAGGAATTCTATTTAAGATATGGTCGAACGTGAAAACCTCTCTGCATATAAACTTCGTTCTATGAATGCATGATATCCAAAATGATGTTCTCCTGTTCTTCCTTTTGGCAAGAAATCTTTTGTTCCCCATATATCGCCATACTTTTTGCTCTGCAAGCAAGAAATCTTTATCGGTTATGATGCCAAAGCATATTTCCGATTCCTAAATTATTCCCACTTCACAGCCAAATGATCGTGACAACTGACAACCACTCAAGAATCAAAACAACAGTTCAGCAAAAAAAAGAGAGAGAAATTTAGAGCACTCTATTAAAATTTATTTTCTACGCATCAAATAATAAATATATGTATAAAATAAAATTTAACTGGTGAATTATAAACAACGCAATTTACGTTAAATTTTTTCCCATGATAAGTTGCATGAAAAATGTGTTAGTTTTTCTACTTTTGTATTTATCTGCATTGGGCCAACATAACTAGTTTTGCCCATTCTTGGACAGATATGACATCCCATCAAATACAACAACAACAACAATGACAACAAAACTTTTTCCCATTAAATAGGGTCAGCTACATGGATCATACGACGTCATTGTGCTTTGTCAAAAACTAAATCCTTAGATATGACATCCCATCAAATAATGTACTTATTTTATTGACAATTAAAAGTATATCAAAACACCCACCGGAATCTAATGTGTTAATCTAAATGGTAAGCGGTTCAACATCGTTTAAACGAGATCTTGAGTTCGAGCCTTGGTGTATGTAAAAAGTTCCCGTCAGATCTGGATATAGTCGAGATAAAACTCTGGTAAATTGGGCAGAAAAAAAAAAAAAACACCCACCGACACAAATATTAACTCTATTATTCATAAACCACAAATAACGTGATTCACTTTCCAGAACTTCACAAGATGCATGACAAAGCATATCTAATTTTTTTAAATAAAACGTGGATTGATACATGATACGACAGCTGAGCGGGGCACTTTATGGGGGTTAGATTCATACAGTAGCAGTACAGATATTAGCATATTACAACCCTGCTGAAACCAAACCGTGCAAGGTAACAATCCCAATCAAGACATTTCCATCACTGATAACAGGCAAAAATTGTACGGGTGATGGAGGTGCTTCCATCTTCTTCATGGCCTCCACCGCCATAGCGTCTGGACCAATGATTTTTGGTTTCCTAACAAAAAAAATGTCATCTCAGTATATATTTCTTCAACTATTATGTGATTATTAATGAATAAGCTTACCAAATGGATGTATTGTGCAGTTACACGCTCTTACCTGTTGCACATTTCCCCCACAGTGAGCTTGAAAATGCCCTCCCCACTAGCTTTGAGCGTGCGTCGTAGATCCCCGTCTGTAAATGTTCCAATCAGATGATGTTTCTCGTCCACAACAAGCAGACATCCACATCCTTTACTCGTCAATTCCACCAGTTGATCCATAATAAGATCTGATTCCCGGCAAACAGGAATCTCATCCTGCTTCTTCATGACATCCTTTACCTGCACAACATAGTAACCAAGCCATTTTTTACTCTATGATGATGAGCGTCTATGTGTTTGAAAAGTTATTATTAAGAGAACAAGAGCAGGGATGCCCTGAGTGTAATGTTCACCTCAAGAAAAGGACAGAAGACAAGAAACAAGAGCAGAAGAGTCAAAGCAATAAAGCTCTAAGAATACACTCCTCCATTAGAAGATATTACTAATCAACTACAGAACACCAATCTTCTTGAGTTCATTTTGCATACACAGAACACCAATCTTCTTGGTTATCTACAACAATTCAATATTTGAAAAATGCCATTCCCACTACTCTACTCTAGGTTCTAATCCTTGTCAACAGCAATAACCATGCGACAACAAAATGTGATTGGTAAGAAACAGCGTGCCAGAAGCCAAAGCCACATTTCAACACTAACCACAAAATCAAAAGTTCTCAAGGTTTTAATGGGAATGGCAACAAGCGTCGGCAATATAAATCAAACAAACCTATTCCTGATTTAGCATATAACGGTGAAAATCAGATCAGCTACGATAAATAAAATTTGGAGTCTCGCATTGTCATCGCCATAAGCCAAGTCACAAGGCTAACAAAGAACAAGAAATTAACGAATCAGAATACCATCACAAGAAAGATCTCTACTATATAACGAATAAGCAATTATTGATAAGAAACTAATAAATTATTCAACAATTCGAGACATAATTATGAGCTAATTAGGCACCGTCATGTATACCAGTTTAATCTTCATAATTTATAATTAAGCCGTACCTTGAAGATAAGGTGTTTGCCAATCCTTCCAGCGGGGTGATTGCTGGCGTAGTCTTCCTTGCTCAAATTTCTGGCTTGCATAAGAGCAATCGCCACCGTATCCCCGAAAACCATCTGGATGGCTGTGGAAGTCACCGGCGCCAGATTAAAAGGACACAATTCCCTCTCCAAAGGCAAATGCACGTTCATATCGCACATGCCAGCCAGCACATTCCCTTGGACGGAGGTGACCGATATCAGATAGGCACCCTTGGCCCGGGCACAAGGAACAAGCCTAACAAGTTCCTCGGTGTTACCAGATTTGCTGAGGAGGACGACAACGTCACGATGGCTGAGAATTCCGATGTCACCATGGAGAGCATCGACGGGGGATAGGAATGCAGATGTGATGCCGAGGGAGACAAGAGTCTGAGAGATCTTGTGAGCGACGAATCCAGATTTGCCAACGCCGGTGAAGAAGATTTTACCGGAGGAATTGAGGAGGGTGCGCGTGAAAGCGATGGTTTGGGAATGGTCAATATTGTTGAAGAAGAAGTTGATGTGGCTCTGCTGAGATTTGAAAAGGCTGAGGAGGGCGGCTTCGTCGATGAGAGGAAGGGATTGCTTGGACGGTGAGGGAGAAACAGCATCTGAAAATGGAGGGAGAGAACCCATGTTGTAGCGAGAGGATTAGAATAGAATGAAAATAGCTTCTACAATGGCGGATCTTTTGAACCCCAGGAGTGAAGAAGAAAATCAGCAGAGCTACCAATTTATCTAGAATTATTGGCGTCTGATTAAATTAAAATATACTTTTTAAAGTCTGGCTGGTTCCGTTAATTTACGCGGTGAGGCTTATTTTGTTCGGGAAATGTGCATCCAGCACTATAAACTAATTTTAGAGGAACAATTAATATTTTAAAATATTTAAAGGTATAATTAGTACCCTGAACTAATTTTAGAGGTACAACTAGCACCTTAAAGTATTTAAAAGTGCAATTAATACCCTAAACTAATTTTGGAGGTGCAATCAGCACCCTCAAATATTTAAATTGGTGCAATTTTACCCTTTTACTAACAAAAATACTTACTTTCATTTGATACATATCACATAAATTTTTTTTTGATACATTATTGTTTAAAAACCATATGTATAATATTATTTTAATAAATTACACTAAATTTTTTTAGGGTGCTAATTGCACCTCTAAAATTAGTTTAGGGTGTTAATTGTACCTTTAAATATTTTAGGGTGCTGGTTGTATCTCCAAAATTAGTTCAGGGTGCTGATTGCACCTCTAAAATTAGTTCAGGGTGCTAATTATACCTTTAAATACTTTAGGGTGTTAATTGCTCCTCCAAAATTAGTTTGGGGTGCTAGATACACCTTTACCCTTTTGTTTTTTACAACAATTTTTGAAAGATGGTTAGCTCCATACAAGCGGAAGCTGAAGTTGGTGATATTTCATGTTAAGAATAAACGAGGCGTAAATATAAATTTAAATATTTTTCTAAATACAATGATAAAAACTATAAAAAAATAATCCTCCTCATAATTAAATAAACTTCAAATAGTTCATGTATCTCATTTTATTTTTGTTTTTGTCAGCTTAGACCTATACGCAGTGAGGTTTTTTTTTTTTTATAAAATTTTAGGAAAGGGTTAACTCGCATTCAATCTAAGGATAATGTGAAATCTCTATTATTCCTAGACGATACTAATATCAGATAGGGTAAACTGTCTATTACCCTCAATCATAAATATAGACACTTAAAAGCTATGATACCTCCCTAAACGTCACGACTGGAATCACAATAAAATGGTACTCCCCAGAGATAAAACACGTTCTAAATAATCGTATATATCACCTTTTAACTATCTGAACCAACAGACGATAGGTTACGCAGTGAGGCTTTTTTTATTATTTTACTTTTTTTAGTTGCCTACCTAATTCACTAGAGCTTTGCCCCTACTATATTCGGATCCGACCCATATCGTGCACCTGGTTATGGTGGGTGAGTCTCCTAATAGAGATTTTCTATATACGCCAAAACTCGAACTCGATACCTCACCTAAGCGATATCAAACAGCTTATCACTCGGATTAACCCCCGTTGATACGCCATTAGGCTTTTTTTTCCCACCCGATTCACCGAAACTTTGCCCCAACTACATCCGGATTTGACCCACGTCGCATATCTGGCTATGGTGGGTGAGTCTCCCAACAGAGATTTTTTATATACGTTAAAGATCGAACTCGAGACCTCGTTTAAACGATACCGCCGCGAGGTTTTTTTTTTTTTTTTTGGTTGCCCATTCGGTTCACCGGAGCTTTGCCTCGACTACATCCGGATCCGACCCGCGTCGCGCACCTGGCTATGGTGGGTGAGTCTCCCAACGGGGATTTTCTGCGTACTCTAAGGCTCGAACTCGAGACCTCACTTAAGCGATATCGAACCGCTTACCACTCGGATCAACCCGTTAGGAAAGACATCGTGCCGCGAGGCTTGTGATTGTGAAAGACATCGCGTCGGTGATTACAGAAACTATGCCAGCCTGAACAGAATAATGGGTCAATTCGGCTTGGCCCAAGATGGGCGTAGGCCATTTATATGTTTGGACAGAAGGAGATCACAGCCTTTAGAGAGAGAAAACATCGCACTCTTCCACCAAAGAGCCAGAATCCACCCAAATTAGCCCATGAACACCACCTTTAAATATGTGGATAACCTTTTAGGACCCAATTTATTTAAACTTTTTTTTATAAAAAAAAAATCAATGGCTAACATTATTTGCATGCATAAAATAAAATTTATCAAAAGTCATACTATTTATAATTCGTAGATAATGTAATTTATTTTGTAGATTCAGTTGGATTGGCATTCAGTTTTATAGCATAGAATGAAAACTTTTATTGATGAACTTTCTTTAGAAACTTAGGTTTCTGGGGAAAATCCTTCACAAGGTTGGGCAAAAAGATGAGGATAGATTGCTTAGTTAAAATATTTAAAAATTTAAGCGATTATCCTCCAAGCATGAAAGATCTATCTACAAAATGGCCCATCAAAGGCCCATTATGAAATGGACTTTGTTTGAGCTTTGGGGTCCATATATCCAGTTATGAACATTCTTTTAATCCCTTTTCGGAGCTTCTTTATATATTATTCGTTAAATAAATAATACAGGCCCAGTAGGCCCACCTCTTCTAGTGGAAAGGTGAAGGAATGACAAGGTAAGTTTTAAAGACTACATTTGGAGTTTGTTGTAAACTATGTTATTATAGTTTTAGTGACGAAATTTGAGAAAATATTATAACTTGAGAGTATAGGTTTATATTTGAGAGTAATTGGTGGCTCGACCTACTCAATATTAATATCGTTTAGAAAAAAATGAGATTTTGCCCTGTCTTTATATTGTTGATAAACTCACCTGTTTTTTTTAAATTTTATTAAAAAAATAGTACATCAATTATTTGTAAAAGTATTGGTTTGGATGATTGAAAAGTGAAAATTTTATTTGTATACTTTAAAAAATACGCATTCATTCAAATAATATTATTAAGGAAAATTAAAAAAAGCGTGACATCGAAGTCACAAAAAGATAAAAAACTAGGACGATCCTGATCGCGATAGGTCGGCACGAACGTGCTTGCGGAGACATAATGCGAGAATATCGCGCTATATGGTCAATTGGATTTGGATGCCATGCACCCTTCTGATTTTACTAAACGATTTTTCAAAAAGATCCCTTCTAAGTATATGTTTTTGGTGATAAAGAGAAATCTCTAGATATGATTAATAATTATTTTAAGTAGTTAAAGGTTAAAAATATTATTATGACATTAAATAAAAGGTAAAAATGAAAAAAAAACTCATTTTTAACCTAATACATATGTTTTGGTGATTTCTTAATTTGTGTGTGTTTTTAATATCAAAATTATAGCATAGATAAAAAAATATAGAAAAAAATTACATCAAGTTTTTTATGATCTATTTTGTTAAATTTTTTTAAATATTATTTTATTATGTGTCTTATTATTTTTAATATCTTGATTTAATTTAAACACATTAAAAAAATAATACACATACTTAAGTATGATTAAAGAACTTAAGAAAATATAACCAAAAACTTTGACACAGAATATGGTCTAAAAAATATCCTATATATATTATATAGTACTCTCATCTATTTTTTTTCATAAGGAACGAATGACATTATAATTTTTGTTATTATAAGAACTAAGTTACTTTTCTCTAAATCATATATTTATTTATTTTCAAGTATATTTTTATTAAAGGGATGAGAGAACATATTTTTAAAATAAAATCATTAATAAATGAATCATTTTAATTATTTTTTAAATATTACTATCATTATAAAAATTTAGGTCCATCTGCACATCTAAAGTTTCTAACTAAATTGACTTACTTTTCGTAATATGGAAGAGTAATATAATTTGCATTAATTCTGTTTTTAAAAGGAGGAGGAAAAAACATTGGGCCCCGTTTAGGCCCCTCCGATCCGTGCAGTGCTCACGTGTACCCCTGATGCCCATGTCGGGGTAAGGGACAATGCTTCTGGGCTAAGCGCATTGCACGTGGCAGTTGACATGACCATTAGATCAGGGAGCAACAGGGGTCTAGCAACTAGCATCCATCAGACGATTGCCCTTGGATTTTTATGGAAAAAAGCAATTAAAATTAAAATTTCTTTGCATCTTTGAAATCTGAGATTAAAAATAAATGTTTCAGAAATAAAAATAAATAGTAATATTATTTAATAGCAGTAAATAGATGGAATGATTCGTTGAAACTTTGTGAACACAGCCATTCAAGGGATGAAGATTGAAATAATATATAAATATGTTTAATATGGTTTTTTTAAGATGTTGTTTGGAGATGCGGAGGGAGAGTGGAGCCCGCGTGGGTGCTTTTGTAGAGGTCAGATCAGACTTTTCCGTACGGAGACACCTCGGCTCCTTTCAATTTCTTTGGTTTTTTGCTTTTCTAATTTTCTTTTTATGAGGTCATGTCACGTCCGAGGCAACGCCGATTCTGCATGGGCTCCACGTTCACAGTCTTTTCTCCCTCTATTTCTTTCTAATATTCTACTAAAAAACATTTAAATATTCCATTTTCTTTATAATAACAGGAATAATTTTTGTTATCATATTCGTTAATATAAATATAAAAATCCAAGGATAAAATTTTATTAAGCTTTTCAAGTTTATATACCCATCTTCTTTTCAATAATAAATAATTCAATAATGAAATTATCCCTCCCTATTTTATAAAGAAGGTAAAGAAAGTAGGGGTGTCCAAAATTATCCCGTCCTGAGTGTCCCGACCTGGTCCCGATGATTTTGGGATGGGTCCGTCCTGTCTCGAAAAGGATCGGGCCGGGACGCTATCGGGACGGGACAAAGCAAGAGTCGGGACGGGAAGGGTTTCGGCCCGTCCCTCAGGAATCTCGTCCCGTCCCGAACTAATTTTTTTTAAAAAAAATATTACATTATCCTATCTTTCCCACTCTTATATAGATATTTTTATTCTTATATTAATATTTTTATTCTTTCTTACTATTATTTTTTTTTCTTATATGGGTAAGTTATTATTTTATATTAGAGAAAAATATTGGTATTTAGAGAAAGCTGATGTGGCATTTTATATGAAATAATTTATTGAGATAATTTTATTATAATATATTTTTTTAAAAAAATAAAATCGGGAATTCCCATCCCGTCTCGGTCCCGTCGGGACCGGGATAAATTCGGGACGGGACGGGATATGGGATGGGATTGTCCTGATCCCGACCAGTCCCGTGAACAGTCCTAAAAGAAAGTGTAGGCATGCATTTTTTTTTAAAACGGATAAAAGTATATATTTAAAAATTTTATTATCCAAAACTAAAAAAATGTGATATTTAAATTAAAGTCTTTCCATTTAATAAATTTTTAAATAGAAATTTTCAAATAATTCCCCCTAACAAATGGTGATTATTTTATTATTAAGGTGATTACCAATAAATCAATTAGTCATCTTATTGATGTGATGATGTAATATAAATTATGCAAGATATATATATATCGCTAAACAGGGAAAGAAAAAAAAGTCTCGCATGGCGTGATTTTTTTAAAGCACAGTTTAATCAGATGATAAGGACGTCATTGGAAATTAAATGGTGATTGGTTTAACATGACATGGCTCCGTTGTTTGCCAGCTCATCCGGTGCATTAGTTTGTGTAACTTCGCAATCAAGGATTAATTTCCGATGTGTTGGCTGAATGACAGAAGCCAACCACTGGGTAATCGAGATAGAGGCATAACATAATGATATATACAGCGTATCAAATTAACTGAAGAAAACAACATATGTTTTTGTGTATATATTATATGATCACTAATATTATCGATACCACGTTAACTATATTGTGTATTTTCTCTAGACGTTGCAGTTAGAGTTTTATAAAAAAACAACTATATATATACGTACGTACGTATACGTACGGGTATTAAAAGAAAAATAGTAGAATCGGATGGGTAGCTAAAAATTGCGTGGAACTAGAGCCGATAATAAAATGGCGTATAAATTGCATGTCAGAACCATTGAGCTGAGTGACTAACTGGAAATTATGAATATATGTTAGTTTTGTTTGTTATTATTGGAAAAGGTACAAAATATTGGGAGATAGAGAATATAATAAAAAGGATAGAGTAGGAATCGCCAAATAAGCAGGCTCTCCCAGTCAATCTAATATTAACTATTTTTTATACATAATGAGGGTAGCAAAAGTACAAAGGAAAAGAAAACGAAGAAAGGCAACTAATAAATTCAACATGCAGGAAATTATCCATACAAGTAATTGATAATATGCAATCATGATCATGGTACTAGATGTCATTTCTTTTTGCACTTAATCGATGCAAGGTGCCGTATTAATGTTTTTTTTTATAATCACTGGAGTTACTCGACTATCTAATAATTTTTTTAATCTTATTATTAGGTATATAAATAATCAATTAATCTAAATTTTATAATTAGGTCTCTCTTCTTGTAGTTTTTTTTTTAACAAGGTGAAAATAGTAGTAAATAAAATAAAACCCTGGTGTAACAAATGATGGAGCACACTCAGAACAATAAAGTGTGGTTCTTACGCAACTAAAGAAGAGAAAGGTATATGTAGCATCCCCATTCTACTTGTAGCTAGGTTCCATTATTTGGTTCAAAGTGTTGAGCAATCTGCGTTGTTCGATGTTATGAAAACATCACGACACCACTAGTATCTCTGTGTGTATGATGGGGCCATGCATAAATATGCACCACGTGGTCTCAAGTCTCAACGCATTGCTTTACTAGGGTTAGTATTGTATTGTGCAGAGAATTAAGCCAAACTGCGAACTGTAGAGTAGGGGGGCCCTCCATGGGACGTTTATATTAAATTCCATGTTTCAAGCAATACTACTGAATAAGAGATCGATCCTATGTACAGAGAAAACTGTGCATTATATTGGGTGTTTGGTGAAGTCAATTAGGGAGATCTCTAGTTGGTCCCTGGCCTAATTAGCTCAATGAATGAATTCAGTGTATTATTTGGTTCGGACTTCGAGCCGTGGGGTTCCATAAAGATTCAAAAGGTGCAGACAATTTTCCCTTATAGGCACCTTGACCCTACCAATTATGCCTAGTATTTTCCATTCTTTCGCGCTGATTAATAGATTCAATTATTCTTATATGTTATTAAACAACTAAAAATAATCAATATATATTCATAAAACACATGAATATTAATCCTTTTCATCAAAATTATATAAAGCACTTTTGACTAACTTTTGCTCTCAATACATTCTAGTTAGTTGAAAATTACACATTCTTTTCATGTTTATTCTTATTTTTAAAAAAATCTTATTACTTATACCCTCAATTAAGGATTTTTTTTAAAAAAATTATCAATTATATGTTGAAAAACAAAAAATGCCGTTATGTTTTTGTTTTAAAGAAACGCCTTATAATTTTGGGTGGAGGGAGTAGGAATTAGTTTTGGAACTTTGCGAAAGCCAAGGGGATGGTAGGAAAAATAATAATAGAAGCGGTACTTAGGAGAGAAGTAAATGAAGAGAGGTGTGTGTGCAAATTGCAAAAGTAACGAAGAGAAAGATAGGGAGGGGGAACAGTTAAGAGTGTCGTGTAGGGATTGCCTTTGGGGGTAGGGTTTGGTGGAGGAGAGATGCCTTAAAAACCAGGCTAAATCTTACGCTGCCCTCCCAATCACTTAAATCGATGGATATTACATACGTGTTAGGGCAAGAGTTTCAGAGAGCAAGGCCAGGCGTGTGGCGCTAGGAGAAGAGATTTATTAACGTGAAGGATACGAGCACGTCAATGTCACTTTGACATGCATATAAAGAGGAACAGATTTATTAATTAACTACGTACCGTGTAATTTATGTATTGAAGGATTAGGGTAATAACAAGGTAAGTAATTATAGAGAAATGGAACTTGTTGAAGAATTGGTTTGTAAGTTAGCGTAGAGATAGAGAAAGGGTTGAATTGTGTGGTGAGGAATACTGTTGATAACGTGAATAGATCCTCTGGATTGGAGCGAGCTTTTCCTTCAGAAATGGCAGTCACTTGCCTAAATCTCTCAGATTTTTGGGGAATGTAAACTCTGCTCAGCTTTACTACTGCTCCCACCTCTTTCCTTCTATCATATATCTCTCTTCTCACCAAACTTTTTGCTCTCTCTTGTCAATTATTTACTCTTATTATTCTCCCTCATGATCATTGCTACTATCTGCTTGTAGTATATACATTCAAATCTCCAACACACAGAGACGGTCACTTTGATTACACAGTAAAGCTAGCGTTGAACCCATTCCCTTATTAAGGTTGACAATTATTCTGAAAGTAAAGAAGATTAGTTGGTGAAGGTAGACAGAAAAATTAATGAGGGCGAGCCGCGACCCTAGTCGTATATCAAATCATATTATTTAATATTACAGTCTGGTACGAATTCATTTACTTATCGAGATTCAGTCCTGCCGTAGCTTGCTCTTTTGTCTTCAATTATATAACTGTTGGGTTGAAATGTTCCATCTTAGCAGCTGCCTGCATACCACCACATTTATAGTATTCCGGTGCTTCCTAGTACATGCTACATAAATGATCAAACTGCTGCAGCGACATAATTAAGGGCGATACTCTTTTAGTATCAAATCTCCTGTCTCTTTGTAAAGATTATTTCATAAGATTAAATTGTTTACTAGTTGGGGGCTTGTGGCTGGAAAAGGTGGGTCCCGCCTCTTTTAACATCTGTCGGCCAGCAGCACTTAACCAAGGAATTACCGATTATCTCATCCAATTAAATAAAAAAGGAAAAGAGAAGGAAGAATATATAACCATCATTAATTGTTATATATACACTCATCGAATCTGCACAATCCAGAAACAAAGCGCCCTAGCAGCGTCAAATTAAATATACGTGTTTTTTTTAACCTTTTAGAGATTAAATACTCTATATTTATTTTTATCATACATAACATGTCTTTTTAATTATTATATTTCATTATTTTCTATCACTAAAAATTTCCAATTGGTGTTTTTGTTAATAATCGACTATAGACATACTCTTTATTAATGTGAGTATATAAATTTCAACAATCCCAAGGACGTTGGGATTTGCAACCTTTACTGTGCTGGCTGAAGCTATGTGTTTGTGTTTATTATAACTTGCGAACATGGCTGATTAAACACTGCCCATGTAATTTCTTACACTGCCACTTCTCTGTTGGCTTCATCATCACTTCATCAGTAGTCATGCTTGTTAAACATTTACATGAATACATGCGCAGAAAACAAAAATTGTTCGAGGACACTTGTTGATCTTCAACATTTTCACTCATATTACTTATATAATTTCTAAACCGTGTGTGTATTCTTTTCTTCTTCTTCCTTTTTTTGGGTGGGGTCTTAAGTTCTGGACAGTTTTTTCACTTATAAATTAATCAATTAGCAGTATATGAAGAGTAATTAATTAATTGACGGGGTTAAATGCTATTCGACAATATTTAGACGCTAAAGCTAGCTAATACGTATATATGGATGTACAGTGGGAGTCTAATTTAAATCCCCTTGGGCATGGACCATCAATCATTGTATAGGTCAGTGTGTTAGACATTCCATGCATATTAATTGCACTGAACTCAACTGAAACTGAACATGTTGAGATCAATTACTTATATTGTAGCAGAAACCCTATTCATGAACCAGCTGCCTCAACGTTCACGCACACACACGAAGTTAGTCTTCAAATGGAAAATAAAGAATTAAACAACAAGTCATGTAAAACTGATTAAATTCATACATCTTTTTATTCAATAAGTGTGTCTTTACAAGTGCAGAAAAAATACTTCATGATCGCTTATGTAAAGCATTGATTTAGCATACGTACCCGACAAAACATGCAAATTCAGGACCGAATTGAATGAGTAATTAATTCATCTCCTAATCATCGTTAATAATCAAGTAGCTAAGTTGGGCTATAACCCAAAACTTATGAACCAGGAATTTATTCATAAATAGATATATTCACAAAGAAAATGGGAGGCGCAGTTCAAGATTATCTATCATAACAAGGTTTCTCTGACCTTGACCTTACCTAGATTTGCGATCATTAAGAAACAACCAACTCTGATAAAAAATTAGTATGATCGTAACAGAATCATTAATCTTGTAATTAATAAATCAGTAAATGGTGACTTTATAAACACAATCCCATATTTTATTAATATTATATATTGGGAGCCAGGATTATATTATAAATCAAGGAGCCTAAAGTCTAAACTGATGATATATATACCTAAATGATTAGGAGAAGAATAGATCCTCTATGTCTAAAAGTGGTAGTGTGATCATGTGTATACCCCACTAGAGTCACTTAAAAAGGGACTCATAATTAATAAGGAAGGTTCGCTGATCTGATCCTATTGGGTATTTTTGGTCTTGACCAAATTGAGATAAAAAATATGTGACTCTTCAGATTGCTGTAAAACACTTTACTTTCAGCCAAAAATGATCACAAAATCCAAGAGGGGTGACTCAAATTAATTATATCAACTCACAGACACTTGTTGGCCAAATTCATTGTGAGTGATTACTCCCATTTTTCCTAGTTAAATTAATCAATCACACCCTATAGGTTCTTTATTAGTTAATTAACTTTTTCTCTCCTCAATTCCTAATCCGTTTTATATTGGCTTAAGTTCTGTAGTGAAGAAAAAGTTAATTTCCCTAATTTATTAATAATACTTCCTGCCCCCACAATATTCGTCTACCTAATTGTCATATTCTGTAAAATTAAATCTACACGTTACCGAGATGGGGATCGAAATACCTCAGGATTTCAAAATTTCAAACCTTTTAGTTTAAAGACACCACCAACACCTAGCTATCTGGAAAACCTAACTACAGTGATCAAAAGGTAATATAATGTCAAGTTATATGATATAAAGAAGGAATAATAGTTCTAATTGAAGGACTTCGTCATTGTTATATATCAGCAAATGATACTGAGATTATATTATATTATAGCTAAATTATAGGAGTTTTAGTCACGGAGGAATAAATTATACTGTCTACCATTAATATTTTTGGTCATTTCCGTTCAGTTGAAAAGACATCACTACTGGAAACACCAACACCATCCCCAAATTGACTCAGTTAACGGTCAGCAGTTAATGTTAAGTCTTGGTGTGAGAAATCACAAATTTTGTCAGCTCTGAATCATGTATCAGAACTTATTATGATTAAACTTTGAGTGTTCTATCATTCTTTCTCCGAAAAAATGCACTTGTGGGAGACAGTAAAGCAGTAAAAGTAGCACAACCAAGAGAAAGAAAGAAAGAAAGAAAAAGGAAATTTAATAAAAGATCACTCATTTCCAGATCAGCAAAAACAGTCCATCTACAATCTCTGAATGTCTGACTTAAAAAGATGCACATATATCATGAGTGATCACTTGCTAATTAAGTAGCATAATCCAATAACTGTGTGTGTATCGTGCCATTAACTAGCTGGATCCATGATGAGAGAAGTGAGAATGATCAAAGTTCACATAATTATCTGCAAGTCTAAGAGCTTGACATAGGGGAGATATATATATATATATATATATATATATCAAAGTACATTAGATGGTAGAACTATATATGGATAATAATAATGCCACACACACTCTCATGATATAGAAGGATATGATGATCATGACCTCCATATACATTCACTCTCATGACTCCCACTTTTCAGTACTCCACTAGCAGTGTGTTAATAATACTAGTCCCACACAGCGTTTGCATCAAAAGCAGATTCATGATGTCCCAGAGATGATCTTTAACCTTTTGCTTCTGGCATAATAAAAAGGATACAAAGACAAACAGTCTATATAGCCAGAGAGAAAAAAGCTTTTTAGAAAATTTAAGTGAGAGGAAAGAAAGAAAGAAAAGGGAAAGAACCAACCCTAAATATAACACTAAAGTAGAGCACTTGAGAGCATGACTTTAAAAGCCATTCAAATCACCAAGCGAGGAATAGAGAAGACCCCCATCACCTGCTGGGTTTTATACTAGAGAGAGCGAAAGTAGAGTTTTTTGTCCATGGGAACAACAGTTCATCATCAATTTGCCAGCTTATTGATGAGTTGCACCTGGAGGTGGGAGATATTGGTGATGATGAAGATGATGAGGTAGCTGGAGAGGCATTGGTGGTCGTTGTTGTGGCGGCGGCGGCGGAGGCGGGGGCCGCTTCCTCTTCTTCTTCTCATAGCTAATCCCTCTTGCCTTCGACTGCAGATCACGAACCTCACGAAGGTACAGTCTCACGGCTCGAGCTCCAAAAGGGTTGGCTTCTGGCTTCCCTCCGTTCTCTTCAAAAGCTGCTCTCAGGCGACCGATGAGCGCGTCGAGGCTACCCCATGCCTGTCGGAGAGGGCAAGGACACGGCGCTGGGGGGTTCGGGTGGCCGTAAAAGGGGCAGATCGGAGTATGCACTTTGGTCTTTCCAAATTGATCTAGGTACCTGCAAAATCAAATATAACAAACACATATGCTATATACGATTTCAACAGAAAGGGGAAAAAGTGAAGTGTCTTGTGTTGCATCTTAAATCTGAAGTGTATATATATGAGTTAGTGAGTTAAGAGGGTTTCGTGTAGCTCACCGAAGGAATTCAAGAACGTGAGCACCGCTACACCTGGAGAGGGACAGAGGGGGTCGGTGGTTCTTGAGGTACTGACCGAAGGTGTTCCAGTCACGACGCTTCTGGTTCTCGTAGCGGCTGCTGGTGGTGGCGGGGGAAGCCGAAGAGGAGGAGCTGGCTGCTAAGCCGCCGCCCCCTGCGATGGTGGTGTGGGCAAGACTGCCGGTGTTGTCGGAGTTACACGTGTCCATAAATTCTTGAATTGAATCCATGGTGTAGAAACCTAAACCAGGAGAAGCAGATACAAGGCAATATATATGCGAGTGCGTAGACTGTCTACTTGGTTCAACTTGAACACTTATAATCTAGGGTTCCGAAGACAGTGACAGACTTTGGAGGAGAGTGGGCGAGGAATGGAGATTGGATGAGATTAAAATATCACGGAATCCATCGATATGCTTATAAATTGGGTAACAGTGGAGCAGGGAGGTTGTTTGAGGAATTTTTATTATTATATATTTTTTCCAAAAAAAAATCATTTTAATGAGTTACTGTGGAAACTTTTAAAGAAGCCAACTAGGAAGTAGGTTGAAGGGAGAGAGAATATAGATAGTTAAGGAGAGAGAAGGAAGAGCTGAAAAATGGTGAAGCAAAAGGAGATGATGATGGTGAAGAGATTGATGGGAAGTGTGAGTGGACTGTTGCTGTTTGCTGTGTTGCAGTTGTAGTTATTAAAGAGTAATACTAGAAAAGCTCCAAGAGGGGTATGTTATGGCAGGGTTTGTGTTTTTCTTTGAATTCTGAAGTTGGCAAGGGATTGGGATGTTTTTTCCTTGGAAGCATCACTTGTTAATGGTTCTTAATATTCCTCCTTCCTTCTGTGTGAGAGAGAGAGAGGATTAGGGCTTTTTTTGGGGAAATAAGGAAGAGAAAAGAGTGGGAGATAGAGACAGGAAAAAGGTTGGAGGGGGTAAAAATGGAGGGAATAACATTATTCTGTTTATTGACCCTGTAGTCTTGAATGACGCTTCCTTTCTCTCTGACCCCTCTGCCCTCTCCTTATTTTCCTTCTTTTTCACCTTTTCTAATTACCCAAAAACCTATTCCACATCGGCTGACACCACTTTTTCCCCTTCTCTTCTTCTTCGTTTTCAATATCCCACTCAACAAATTAAACCCAATCCTCATTTTGCGTTGCCCCAAAAACAAAAAACTACTGCGGTATTTTTTAGGTTCTAATTTTCTTATTTGCGTCAGCCCACCATATATTGTAAGTAAACGACAAGCACGAATCTAATTAATCTTAATTTTAAACTTATGATGATCGACCAAGGTTATTAATCACTCAATCTTCGTACGTGGTGTTGTGCATTTGTAATCTGTACGTAGGATCGTTCTTGTTGTATTTGGCTATTTGTACGTAGTAGTTATAGAAGTTGATTTTTTATTAAGAAGGGTTGGAACAAATTAAAACTAAAAATCTTGGGAGGTCTCGAGTAGTAAAGAAAGAAGAAAAGGTAGGCACGGGCTTAGATACTACAATTCTTCATATTTATGAGAAGATAAACAGTGGATATTCTGCAGTGCAGAGACATTTTGGTTAATAATACAGGATTATTAAATATTTAAGAGTATTATTGTCTAAATCTATATTATTGCAGAGTATAGGACATCAAATTTGGATATATATATACACACACACGCACAGAGATTCATTCGGCGAAGGCCGTATATATTTCGAATCTCGACGATTAATGCTAAATAACCATGCTCTACTCTAGGTGAGATTGTTGTGGAAAATCCCATATATTTTTTGTAATTATAAATTATGTGTAGTTTTATTAATCAGGTAAGTCGTACATACAGGTATATTGACCCCTAGTTGAAGGTTATGAAATTGTTCATATGATATTTTGTGCCCTTATGAAGATGATACTATTCATTGTTTATTTTCCTAATTATTAGTCCTAATGAAAATAATGGAATAAATTAAGCTACAGATCTGTTGCTTCAAAGAGGGTACCACCTTTCCTCTCTTCAGTATTGTTTAATTGCATGAGATATATGTTTTATGTCTGTGATTAACACCAGAGATTTTTTTTAATTAATTTCTTCAGTATTATTTAGTCGAATGCCCTTTATATCATTTTTAATTGTCTACTTATATATATATATATATATATATATATATATGATATGGGTTGTTTTCATATTTGCTTTCTTGCTATTGCCGTAAATTCCTTTCAGTTGAATTCACATATTTGTTCCTGCTATCAGTTCATTGCACTGTTGAGTGAAGTACGATATTAATTTATAAAATTCAATACTGAAACTAATTGCTTTTCAGAAGTGGCGAGAACGTATACGTAATGGGGATATTAAGTGAGGAACCATAAGACACGTGATAATCAGCAAATTTACTCCTTCCAATATTCCCATATTATGGCTTATTTGTAAATGAATCAAGTGATATAATTTTAATTGCTTTGAGAGTTTTGAGGTAATGATGATAAGAGTTCAAATAATTGAAAGAGAATTTTATTTCCCAACCAAATTAATGGGAGTGAGAATAAGTTCTAGAGGAGTCTTTCGACAAATCGCTATACTCAGTTGTCGTCATCGGTTCGATTCTCTTTTAATTTGGTGTCTCCCCCTTGGTCCCATTTCTTAATCATCTTTTTGAACTGGAACCAATTACTGGACTTCAATTATTTAAAGTAATTAATCACATAGTCTTATATGATTCCCCTTAATTATTAATTGATGTACTTATACGATTCGAATAATCAAGTGATAGATTAGTTGTTTGGCCGCCGGGGCAAGAAAATATATATTTTTTATTGAAAACATAATTATTTCATTTCCAATTGCAATTCAATCAATACATTGGGTTACATTACATTAAAATATGAGATTAACTCAGCTAGATTGGATTAATTAAATTCTAGCGAAAATCAAATTCACAAATCTGGTCAAAAAGGAAGGATATGAAGCACCCCGTGCTTTGAGATCCATAATAGTTTAGTTCTTAATCAAAGATTAAATACTAATAGTACGTATATCAGTAATTAAAATACTTCTTCACAGGCGGGGAGCCAAAAAATTCAGAAATAATGTCTAGAAAATGGGTGAGATGAGCAAGTTAAATTAACACACTGTTTTGTCTTGTTATCACACCCACATGTAGAGAGAGATTATTCATTTTTATGGATTTTTTAGTTTATGTTTCATAATATTAAGAGAATTAATGTGTAGTGTAGTCTCACATAAATAATTGAATCACTTAAAAGTTATACTATAAATGAGTAGTAAAATAATGACAATGCCTGTTGTTATAAATGATAATATGTCATAATATATATTATCAACTCATATAATTTTTTAATAATTAAATTATTTATATTAGACTACGTAATAATTTTTCTTTTATTAAAATCATTAAGAGTTTGAGATATGTTAAAAATGCACGTGTTCATGTAGAAAGAAAGTTGAAATTTAATTTCCTGCAGTTTCGGACCAATTGACCACATATGCATTGTTCGTTGTCAAATACGTGCAAAAACACTTAGCATAGGCATATGTTACACACACACACACACAATATTTTATTAGAGGAAAATATTAAAAAAAAGCCGAGAAGATATTCCAGCAGCTAACAAAATGCTCATTAAGCACAACAAGGATTCCAGACACTAATCATGCATATTTATATGCAAAAACATAAAAAAGGATATTTAATCAAGCGCATACGTAGGATCAGGAATTAGGAATAACCATTGATCCAATTTTGAGTGAGGAACTTTGCTTGGAATTAAGGCTATAAATTAATATTAAAAATTAATTAATTAGTAGGGAGATGGTTGACAAGAATATCCATGTGTGCTATAGAAAGAGGGGTACATATGGGTGGGGCAAGTGAATAATAATTGAATTATAGAGAGGGAAATTTGTTGTCTCCGTTTCTATTTATTATTCTTGTTGGCCTGTCCTTCCACCATATCTTCCCCTACGATCTTATATTGTCTCCTCCTCCTTTTTCTCAATTATTATAAAAAATTTATTATGCTCAAAAGATTTTGAAGACCGATTAGGGTTAACGATAAGTCTATACTTAAAAAATTACTTATAAAAATATTTATAAGTTACTTACTGAAAAAATACTTACATAAATAATATGATTTAAACTCATATCTTTAAAAATTATAAGCCACATGTTAACTAAATCAATTTTCATTAGCTTTCACGTTCCTTTTACTAACAACATTAAAAAAAAATTAATTAACCAACCGTTAGGCTATGTTTAGTATCTAAATTTAGATGAATTAGGATTGGGAATAAAATTACGAGTAGGAGTGAGACTATGCTTTTTAAAATTATATTTGGTATGAAGTAATATTTTTAAAAAATAATTTTATTAATTTTATTTTATAATTAATCATAAATTATAAAAAAAAAAGACTATAATACCCTTTACTTTAAGCCCTAAAATTCAGCCTCCTCGTAACTGTGTAAAATATAGATCGTTTTACCATGGGATTGCATTTTCAAATGAGCAAGCACACACGCATCCGTGCTCTTGTTCGATAATATTACTTACAGTGTGAAAGTTCGCCGGAAAATGAGTGTCTTAATGCTTTATCCGAAGTTGAAGGCAATAGCGGCCACGACTGACGATGAAACTAGATTCTGCTAAATGATATTTCCGGCGAGGCACACGACGGAGAGATACTAGCCATTATGGAGCTAGTGGGTCAAGGAAATCAACTCTGATGCTGATGTCTTGGCCAACTGAATCGCTAAGGGAAGCTGGAAAGGAAAAGTGGCGTTGAGTGGCATTGAAAGGAAAAGGGAAGCTTATGTAAAAGAGCAGCAAAGCGAGCAGAGGGAGAGATGGGAGAGGGATCCGACAGGGGAAGAAGAGAGCAGTGAAGCGACGGATAGAGAGGGAAGAAGCAGAGAATAATGGAGGTTTCAAAAGATGAGATGGCAGAGGGAAAGCCGATGGATTGAGGGTAATTTAGTCTTAAGAATTGTTAATCATATAACTGAAAATATAATAGTAGGAGGGAGGTGATATTAACCAATCCCATTTTTATGATATTTCCTTATCCCAAAATTTCCTCAATATTATATATCAAATGATTTAATTTAGTTTATTCTTTTTATATATATTTGATAATTTTAAAATATTAATACTATATATATATATGTTTAGTAAAGCATAAAATCGTAATTTTAAAAAAAAGTAGCTAAAATTTTGATTTAAGAAAATTTTAAAATAAATATTAATATATGTTTAATTTTTTTTTAAACTAAACTATAATTTAAAACTAAAGTTTTAAATAAATTATTAAGAGTAACTTTTAGACTAATAAAAAAATTTATTAATTATCTAATTATTATTTTATATTTATTTTTTCTTACAGTATAACTTTTTCTTACACTATATATCCTCTCTCATCTTTTATCTCTCTTTTCTATCTATTTTTCTCTCTCTTCTTTACATTCTCTCCTATCTCTTTTTCACATCTCATATTTTTAATAAAGTCATACAATTTTTGATAATTTTTTAATTATAAAAATTATTTTAATAATAATTATCTAAACACTCATTTATTTAAAATTATTTTTTCATAAACTATTTTTAATTTTTTTTATAAATTCTTTTTTAAACCCTTATTAAAACAATCCTATGTATTAAACGTAACCTTAGTTGATTAGGTGAATTCTTTCAAATTACGCGTACGTGGAGCCCCCTCTTTTTTATCGTACTTAATAATAAATTTTGAGTTTGATTAATGTCCCAAAAACATGAAAATCATAAGATGTCTTTAAATTAAAGTAAATAGAAGATGGATGGAAAAAATAATTAAAAAATTAAATAATTCCATCAGGGCCCACCCTCACGGGTATATTTTTCCAATTAATCTCATTCAAACTTAGAAAGCATTATTAGTAAAAATTTTGTGAGCAAAGTAACAAAATTCACCGAGCTTTATTAGCGCGTGGACCATCCTACGAGATATTAAAATTCGGGCGCATCAATTTGGTTCATTGAATTATTTATTTATTATTATTTAAAAAAAACATGTTTTTAAATTTCAATGTAGATGTAACTTTCAAGAATACTTGACTATTCACGAAGTGGCTTTCACATCAAAGCAGAAAATTGATAAACAAATCCATCAAAACCCAAATATATTATTATGCGTCTGAAGAATCTTTGGGCGAGACTTTTTATTGAATGATGGCCTAGGAAATAATTACTGCTATTTAGAGTGGTACCAATCCAAACGGGAAGGTTGAAAAAAATCAGATTTAAATGAATAAATACGTGTGATGAACATGGATGAAGCAATCCCCCGAAGAGAAGTTAATCCCCGGAGATGGAGCCTAGCATTAATAAATTAGAAAAGGTCAATTTTATCAGCTGGATTATTATAATTAATAATCATATTGTTTTTTCCCCGTGAATCATGAGCTGCCTTCATTTGCTGGGTAAAATAATGGGGTCAATTTTTTCTTATTTTCGTTGATACAAATCAGTGATTATAAATAATATTAATAATAATAATAATAAAAAGTAGTCACCGTTCCAAGTCTACTGCCTGTGTCGGCTGGATATTTTTTAATAATTTTGGGAGGGAGATTGCATTGTGGCATTGATACGGGGAAGGTGGGATGGGACATCATAAATGCAGAGAAAGAAGACGATGATTGCTCACTATCGCTATAACTATGCATGTCCTTCGTTTATAAACCTAATGGCATGAAATTTGAATCCGAAATATAGAATTATAAATTTTTTTTATGGTTTTAAAATAAAATAGAGCAAACAGTTATACATAGGAGGTAGGTACAGCTACAAGGCATTTATAGAGGAGCATGTATTTTTGTCTCTTCTTACAGTTTATGGAATCTCCCCTCATCGTGAAAAGGCACCTCAATAAGATATATGGCCCCAACTTAACCTAAACGACTTCGTTCTTTGGGAGGGTCTTACCTTAATCCGTTTTAAGTATATGGGCTTCATCGAGCCCGATCGTATCGGCCTGGGGGAAATTCTGAAGAACCCAAGCCTGATCAATCTCAGCTTTTTGTTTCTGATACTATTTAATCTCCAATATTATTATTAGGTAAAATCAAGCGAGTTGACATAGATAATAAAAAATAGACTCATATCTTATAAAGACGCGAGTTTGATTCTCACTGCCATTGTGAGGGCTCATTTGGTAGGAGATTTTATAAGTTCCCTATAAACTTGAAGTTGTGCCTTGACCTTAGTGAAAAATTGGTGTCGAACATATCCAAACTTTTTTATACAAAAAAAATCTCAATTTTTTGTTTCTCTATACAACTATTTAATCTCCAATATTATGAGGTAAGATTAAGGTATTATTAGACATAGTCAAATTCAGAAACAGTTATCCTACTCCCATAAAATGAAGAAGAAGAATGGTTAGCTATCCTACTCTTCCTATTCACATAAACTCAAAATGTTTTGGTATGGGTGATATCTTCTATTGGATAATCTACTTTTTATTTGTATTGAATGTGTTCACCTGAACCTTAAAAATCTATGATTAATAACTATTAAAATAGATTTATCATTTATATTCTCATTTTATCGTCCAGACTCCAGGCTGTGCTTTTGGAACTTTAATTTGCATGCGACTTTTATAATTTTAACGGATTTGTCTTTTTAATTGCCATTTTCAAGTTTTAGGGTCCTTAATGATCCTTTCCCCCCCCCCCCACCCCACCCCACCCCACCCCACCCCACCCCACCCCACCCCACCAAAATATCTCAAATTCATTCTTCTCCAAACATTCATTCATAATACTCCTCCTGTTAGCTAATTTGATTAAATTAAGAAAGTTAGTTAAATTAACTAATATAATATATTTTGTTTAAAATACTATAATTATCTTCTTTAACTCTCCCTTCCTTCCTTAGTTAACTGTTGTTGATAGAGTGTCAATAAGAATAATTTAGAGAAAATATGATAAATATAAAAAATATATTTTATATTTAAGATAAAAATTAATTTTTTAATTAAGTTATATATTAAAAACTGGACGAATATTACTTTTATGTATATTCTAAAGTAAAATAAAAACAATGAATTCCCTCTCTCTCTCTCTCTCTCTCTGCTTCTAGCGTGATTTTCCTTGGGCAGAGTTTGGGCCTGATTAGACGTCAACTTTACTGGTCGCTTTCATGCTTTTAGAACTGGGCCATTCTTTGGGCCTCAAGATCCAGCTGACCGTAATCTATCCCATAATAAGCTGATCCACTATTTCCCTCCCTAATAAAATAAATAACTTGGCCAGTGCTAAGGGGTCGGTCCGAATAGTAAATAATTCGATATCACTTAAGTGAGATATCGAGTTTGAGCCTTGACGTATGTAGAAAATCCCTGTTGGGAGACCCACCCACTATAACCAGGTGCGTAACGCGGGTCAGATCCAGATGTAGTCAGGGCAAAGTTCTGGTGAACCGGGTAGGCAACAAAAAAAAAAACTTGGCCACATGTGATGTATAGCCAGGGTCAGGGAGGAGTGGAATATTGGTTAAGATCCAGAATTTAAATCTTTCTAATTAAAATGAGTAAATTCATTGAAAAAACTAATAATGCTTGGCACAACTGATAGATAGTTGAATTATTTAAATATGATGTTTTGAGTTCGAATTAAACATTGCACATGAAAAAAAGGTTTTGTTAGGAGAGACAACTTATTTCGATGATATCTACATTTCAGGAGGATTAGTTTTTAAACTATCAGTTAGAAGATACCGCCTGATTTCTAAAAAAAAAATTCGTTGAAAAAACCATAGTATATCTCTGTTCTTTTAATGGATATTATAATTTACTTGGTTGAATTAGCATTGTTTTGAAAATTATTATAAAAATTTTCAGATGTAAAAGGCTTCCTTAAAATTTAAATATAATAAAATATTTATTGAAACAAATGCACGAGAGGAATCGTGTTGTGTTTTAAAGTTTAGAGTGAAAATTGAAAATTGATAGAGAGAAGTGAAACGTTTCAACTTTTTATCATATCTACCAAGCTTTTCTGAACCGAATGTATATTACTTCTAAAGAGTTATTCACGGGTTCAGTAAATTTATCCTTTTAAAACCCTACACTTAATTTGAATTTTTAGAGGAAAGAAAAAGCTTAACTTGCAATTACTTTTTTTTATATAAAAAAATTTAGATAAGTTCAGCATCAGTTCTCTACTAAAACTAGGGCATAATCCTAAGACTCAGAGAGTAGTTACAAATGACTTATGAGATCACCTACCAAATAAGCCCTCACAATGACAGAGGGAATCGAACTTACATCCTTATAGAATATAAGCCTATTTTTTACTATATATATCAATTTCCATTAGCAACATGCAATTATCTGAATTTTTTTGGGTACACGAGTTCAAGTAAATTTAGTACCGATCTTCCACTAAAACTAAAACACAATCCTAAGACTCAGAACGCCTATAGGAACTTACAAAATTGCTTACTAAAAACATACTCACAACATCAACTAAAATATCACATCATTATAATATAAGAGCCCATTATTTATTATATGTGTTAACTTTTTTTAACTAATCTTGAGTTAGACTTAGACTCAAAATATACACTGCAAGGTCAAAATGCTATCCACAACCACGCAAACACCAAAGCCACCTTTTTCTATGTTTGGCAAGAGATCTCGACATCAAAAGCATCTCAAAATTAAAAAGTGAATCTGGAAGCCAAAATCAGAGTGAAATGGATTTCTCAATTATTCTTATTTTTATTATTTTCATAATGTTTTCAATTTGAATACTCTTGTTTTTTTTTTTGATTTCAAACAACCAAACAATACGCAACTTTAATTTTATCAGTATGCATAATTTTTTGCTCATTCAAAATTACAAATAAATGCGAGGTTTCTTTTAAAAAAAACTTCACTTATTAGACACCCTAAATCTACTGTTCTAAGTGAACAACAAAGGATCCGATCTTAAATCCCGTATACCCAATAATCCAGAGATGAAAGGTGAGCTGAAACAAACAAACGTATTTTATCATACTCCAAGCTCTTGTACTACATATTTAAGTTGTTCACAATCGAAGTCAGAGAATCGTCAAATTATACAAATTAAAATGAATGACCAGATGGATGAAGGAATGGAATAAATAAATAAATAGCAATAAAACAGAAGTCCCATGTTCATATCAGCAGAATAAAGAAAAATAATCTATAGAATGTCACTAGAATGAATCTATAACATATATACAAATATCTACAACACTGGCAGAGGGCAGTATCAATTACGACTTGCGACTCAAATTCCACAACATTCAAGTTTACGTCTTCACAAGCTACACCTTTGGGAAACAAGTGCAATAGAACCTACCTCCATCTAAACATTCCTACTTTCATTAGGAAAGAAAAAACCCTGAAAAGCCCACGAAAGATGAAAAAATGGGGCAAATGAAGCAGCTTGGCAATATTAATCTAATCTCAGTTTAAAATTGATAACCCATGACAAGCCACCCGGTATGACACAAAAAAGGAAAAGACAACCCTTAAGTCTTGAATGAAAGCAATGGAAGAGGGAGGAGGAAGATTATCACAAGTTACTAAGGCAAGAAAAGAGGGCAGTGAAATAACCAAAATTGTCTGTCTTCAAGCTTTTCCCTTCCCATTAGCTCCTTCCCGTTGATAACGAAAATGGCTTAGAAGTTGTTGTGCCTACACGCATACATAGAACACATAAGTTTTTATTATACTTTTAGATCATACTTGAAACGTGAGTCACTGCACACCATAGCCATGATTGCTATATCCAATTTTATGTGTTACTAATATTTTCCATGTCCTTAACCTCCCCCCCACCCCCCCTTTTTTCTTTTTCTCGCATGTATATGCTTTTCTACTTGACTCTAAAACATCTCAAACGGAACTCCAGAAATTTCATCCACATTAATTTCAGGTAAAATGCACAGAAGTGTATATTTCAAAGCGAGATTTTAGCCCTTGTTTTCAACTAATAAGGTATCTAATTTTGATTGACCCCTAAGGTTTCACCACTCCATTTTTACCCCGAGAGGGACAAGAAGAACAGCCTCATCTAAATGCAGGAAAATGACTTGTTTATAGTCTAAAAACAATCAGAAAGTTCACCAACGAGAAGGATGATAAACACAACAGATGATGAGTTCCAAACCTTTTCCTTTGCTCTTGGTGTACCGGATTGAGATAATGCAACCAATGGAGGTACTGCTCCTTCTTGCAGAACCAGAGTACAAAACTTTGTATTATGAAGGCATAGTTGCAAGAGAATGCATGCAGCATTTTCCTTTCCCCTTTGGGAACCGGAATCAACAAACTCAACTAGTAAGGGGATTGCCCCTTCCCTTGCAATTGCTAATCGCCCCTCTGCAATTGTTGACAGGTTTGCCATAAGAGCAACAGCCTTGTCAACCATTCCAGCAGCAGGGTTCATTAACTGAACCAGATGCTTCACAGCTCCAGCTTGAACAATACGAGCTTTATTTTCATGACATATTGATAGGTTAAATAAAGCAGTAGCGGCATCCTTCTTTCCTCTAAGAGTTCCCGAGCCAAGGAGATCAACCAAAGCTTTTATTGCTCCAGACTGGCCAATCGCTGCCTTATAGTGTTCTATTACAGAAAGGCTAAACAGAGCTGCTGCAGAATTCTCCTTGGCTCCATCATTTCCTGTTTTCAGAACATGGATAAGTGGTTCAATTGCTCCAGCTTCCGCAATCAAGGCCTTGTTATCTTCACTAATGGACAAATTCAGCAAAGCTGTCACAGCATGCTCTTGTGTTATCTTCACTTCTGAATCAAGTAGTAAAAGTAAAGGTGTGATAGCCCCACACCTCCCTATTATGATTCGGTTTTCCACATTGTGCTTTGAAAGAAGCCTCAATTCTTCTGCAGCCTTAGTTTGCACTTCATCAGATTGACTCTGAAGATCTTCAATCAACTTATTGACATAAGATGTAGTTGTCACCTCATCATATCCTGAATTGCAAACAGTAAGAGAATGCACTTTTGACTGGCCGTTATTATTATTTCCTTGCTCTGTTTCTCTTAATCTTGATCTTGGGCCTTGAAATTGCTTTCCTGATAACCAAGGAGAAGACCCTGATTCATTATTTGCAGGAGCAGCAGGTCCCTTGGTGATTTCTCCAGACAGCTCCTTTACATTTTCTTGCTTATCAAATATCTCTGATGCTTCTTTTGAAACGGGATGTGCACAGTCAGTACTAGAAATGGAGCCTGAGAATGATTCACTTCTACTATAAATATAGGCAGGAGCAGGAAATTGTTGCTCAAATTTTTCTATTTCTACGCTCTGGCATCCATTGGATTCTCCACTTAATCTGGAAGAGATATCACCTTTTTGCTTCTCAAGTGCATTTCCAGCTTGAAGAGATGATCTTGATGTGGAATTGCTACTATGCACAGACCCAAAACTACATGAACGAGCTAAATCTTGGGGCAATAGATGATCCAAGGGGGTTTTCATATTATTGGACTCAGAGTAACTGGGAAGTTTGGCATTATTTTCCTCACACCAATTTGCTACCATAGCCTTGACAGTATAATTAGGAATGAGGTTTGTATGAGCAAGTCTCTGACGAGTCTTGGGACAAACAGTCAACCCATGATCAAGCCATTTTTGGATGGACGTCCTATCATATGTCTGACCTGAAGCCACAATAACAGGATCCATCATGAGTTCCAATGATAAAGGACAGATAAAATACGAAGGAATTGAGATGCCTCTTTTGACTTCAGGGCGCACAAATTTAATTGCATAATCACGTAGACTGCAGATAAGACCCACAATTGTATTAATTTCATCTAATTCCGCTTTCATTTTCTTGACTTCAGTACTCAATCTTTCCTTTTCCACAGCAATACTTTCTTTCATGAGTTCCAGGTTTGCTGTTAATCCAAGTAACTCGATGATTTTCTTTAGATTTTCATTGTGAGGTTCAATATTTTCTCTTTGATTTGTCAATGCCTCTTCTATATAGCCTGTGGCTGGTTCCTTCTTCAAACATTTAAGTTCCCGCAAATAGTTCTGAAAAGCTGCCAGCAATTAGTCTCAAGCTCATATTAATCAACTAGCCACTGATGAAAATGAAGATAGCTTTTGCTGTCAAATACATGATTTTTTTTTCCTTTTGGCATTTTAATATTTCAATTTGGGGAGCAGGGGTGTAGTAGAACAAGAGTAATAAGCAGGAGGAGGAAGAAAGTCAACAGAGACCATCTTACGCCATAGATAATAGAGGTCAGTTTCAACTATTGACATACCTCAAGACTAGCCAAAACTGAGGTAGGTGGAGGCGACTGTAGGGATCTAAATATCAAGTGACAAATTTCAACTGAGGATATCTGTATTTTCATCAACAATGACCCACTTCGCAGAACCTGAAATACAACCACCCAATCAAATAAATGAATGGTAACTAGCAACCATGCCTACATACAAGAGTGGGGATGGAGCATTGGCAATTCATAGCTTGTTTTTATTTTCAAATGACAACTAAGGCTGATAATCTTAAGCAAGCTGGTATATTAAAAAAGTTACTTACACTTAGAATCCTGCTTCCCTTCGGGCTCCAATTTTCCAAGAACTCTCGAGCTTCATTAACTGCCATATCCAAATCTTCACACTCTTTACATAAATTTTCATCCAAGTAAGATTTGCAATCTATAACGTCATCAAGGACTGGTTTCAAACGCTTTAACACGCCAATCATATGATTATAGTTCTTCTGAAATGGCATAGGTTTCATTGTTTGGCAAGAAACCAGATGAATGAAGCGAGAAATGCTGTTGACAAGACATTTTACTGAAGCTGTATCTGGTTTACCTGGTTTGGTAAAACATATAACAATATTAATATCACAAGAAATAAAAGGATTTTAAGCAAGCATTTCTATGATGTGATGCGGAATGAAGCAGATGTAAAGGTACTCCCATATTTATTCCTATATTCAGTTTAGCATGGAAGAGTAAGAAAGAATCCATTACAGAGAAATGTTCTAACTTCTATACCACGCTCTCTTCATGCAAAAACACATCTTGTCCATAAGCACTTTCCAATTTTGAACTAGAGATAAGTGCGACAAATATGAACGAAGCCGACAGGAATGGGGAAAAAATCAGAAAGGAAGAAGAAAGCAAAAGCTCAAGACAGATGGCATTAACTTAGGCAAAACGGGTTTAGTATAGATTTACAGATGGGGAAGATTCGCTGAAAGAAGTCAAATGCATTAACTGACACAGGCCTACCCTATGAAAATGATGCATGCATGTCAGTCCTTTGAAGGAGAAAGAGCTTCTGGTTTGCGGGTTTTAGTATAGAAATTCGGAACAGACACCAGTGACCTCTCAAATGAACCTAATCTAACTATTTAGCCCAGACATAATTTTTCCAGGAACCATATTTAATAAAATTACGCCGATTTAAACTCTCTTCTCGACATTTCCCAAGCTCTTTGAGCAAATAAACAGATATAGTACATCCATTAATTTATTTCTAACCGTAAACGAAATCCAGTAAAATCAATTATGAAGAGCCTTAACAACACCACAACAAAAAATTACCACTTGCAAGGGAAATTTGTTTAAACATTTCCGAAGTTTATCACACCTTCATTAATCCACACAAACCCCAGAAACCTCCCAAAGTTCAGATTTCTTTTCATGACATATATACGATTTAATTGGTTTCCAATAAATCAAAAACTCGAATGGAGCACCTGACAAAGCCCCTTAGGGACAAAAAAAAAACATTTTATAAGAGAAGATGAAAAAAAGCAAAAGCTCAGAATCATAACGTACCTGCAGCAATATGCATGGTTCTTAAACTCAAAGGCGAGAGTTAAACGGATCTCGCTCGACTTCAGACCATGTGTAATGGAAGATTTCCAGAGATTTAACAAATTAATCGACACTGAAGCCCTTGTTGCCTGTATTCGTAAGAAAGTAGCCTGCAAAGCGCGAAGGAAGGGGAGGGGTCCAAAACAACTAGATGAAATTTTTTAAGAAATTCTAAAATACAAAGAAAGGGTAAAAGTGGTGGGACACTGGGACCTCAATCTTATACGGTCGCAGATTTGTTGGGCTTCGTGGCAAAATTTAATTAAAAACATAATGAGACGTTCCATAGATGAGTGAGAAGTAGATAAGAAAAAGATGTGTTTGGATTACATTACAGGAAAAGATAACCCAAGATAAAGAGGGAGCAAGGTGAAAGAGATGATCCGAATAAACCCAAAAAGGCTTTTCCTAGTGGCAAAGAGAAAAAAACAAATCGCAAAATACAACACCTTTTCGAGGGGATTTATATATCTCATTATAGTTCCATGTTCCTATTTGAGGGGCTAGAATATTATTACTATAATACTAGTAATATTGTGTTTGCTTGGGCATGAATAGTCAGCTTCAAAGTTCAAACAGAAAAGAGTCAAAGACGATGAAGACCAGAATGAAAGATCGTAATCTAAAAGATTAATTTAGAAGCCAGAGATATAAATAAATAATTAAATTAAATATTGTGAGCGGAAATTTCTTATTGGCGTATGAGGCTGAGGCTGAGGCCTATGCAAATCTCAACTACTTCTCTTGTACTGAGATCTGCCTTGCTTCTTTCGACAAAATCGGGTCCCCCTTTCTTAAAGCATCTGTACATTTCGCTTATAATGAGACCGTCTTATTTTTCTTATTTCATTTAATAATATTTTTTCTTTAAAAATAATAAGTGGAGTATAAAAGTTAGGGAAAATAGGCCTATTTAAAATTTAAAAAGATAAAAAAGCCTATAAATTTAGAAAAAAATAGATTGGGTAGGAGGCCCAATCTGTCATTTTTAAATTACTGTGCACAGTTATAAATATCATTATGGGAGTTGTAAATATCATTAGCATTAGCAGAGTTGCAAATACCATTATAAGAATTCAAATACAACTAGCAGAGTTGTAAATACCATTGAAAAAATTGTAAATACCATTACAAGAGTTACAAATACCATTGATAGAGTTGTAAAAAATACAATTTCGTTTTTTATTTACAATTCTGCCAATGGTATTTGCAACTCCTATAATAATATTTGTAATTATACACAGTAATTTCTAAATGACAGATTGGGTCTCCTGCCCAATCTGTCTTTTTCTAAATTCATGGGCCCTTTTTATCCTTTTAAATTTTAAATGGTCTTTTTTTGTCATTCTCCCAAAAAGTTATCTCACTCTTTTATTTACATTCTTTTTAATCTTTTTGTGTGAGTACTTCAGATTTAGATTATATTTTTTTACCAAATTAGATTTAGATTACCTGAGATTATAAAATTATAAATTATTTTAAAAAAAAAAAGAGTCCATGAATATTTTCATTCATGTTCGTTCTCTTTCTATTCAAAAGTACTTTTACTCCTAAAATATTCAATTTTCAAAAAAAAATCCCATTCTAGTATTTAATTTTATTGGAGAATATATATTTCTGAGCATATTTTGTTATATACGATGGTCAAGTTATTGCATAAGCCATGGAGGACACTGGTTTTGGTCCTCACTCCCTAATCCAAACTACAACGTTAATAATTAGGAATCTATTTTGTTTTGTCCGCGTTAGGCCAAAATATCCTTTAATTATTTGGCTCCATCTACTTTATGACGTTGGATAATTCCCCCAAATTACCCCTCGTTTTTAAATTCCAAATAACAATAAATTTATTGATTTATCAATCACAAATATTCTATCATTGCTTACTCATAATTTAACATGCCACAAGACAAAATTTATTATGATAATTTTTATATTTTAAAAAAATTAAATTTTAAATTATCGACTAAAAATATTATCTAATTTTTAAAAATACAATTAAAAGAGTTTGTTTCCACATTTTTTTATTAATGATTTTAAGAATTCAGTTTTTATTTTGTATTTAATTAATTAATTATACATCCATGTTGTAGTGAAATAATCAAAAGAAAATGGAATAATTTGTTTCATTGTAAGGAAGTATTGAAAGTAAAAGGTTGCACCTCCCAACTAAGTTACTATAGCGATATGGTTATAGAAATTGAGATTTGAACATTCAACCACTTATTTAAATGATAAGAATCTCCAGCACTCACGTCAACCTTTCTCTCCTATTTTCTTATATATGTTTTGACTATTTAGATTAAATCTGAGTAGTTGAAATTTGAAATTTTAAGTAAGAATATAAAATTAAGAAAAATAAATAAATATTTTAAATTAAGGTTATATAAACACTTAATATATTAATCTTATTTTTTATATATGTCTAGTATTTTAATCTTATTTATGGTATAATTTTATCTATAATTTTTTTAATTTAGTATAATTTTATCTAATTTTTTTAAATTAATATAATTTGTAGTATTTGAGAAATATTTTAATAACAACAAAGAAGGTACAAAATCAGGTTCATCATGTCCTCAAAGACTTACTATAATAAACAAAAAAATAAATAATAACGACAGCATGAAAAGCAAAAAGGTAGGAACCGAGCATATGGCTTGTTTCTACTCAAAAGCTAACAGTGAAACTAAGAAATGCAATTCAATTCCTGGCATTGGAGCAGCTTTATCTTTTGGGTAACATGTTCACTAAAGTAAGGATGCTGTAACATAGACCTAATCTTATATATGCTGTCTAATTGTGTTAATCAAATCTAAGTGAGATGTACGTAATTACCTGATTGGGTATTTCACGATGATACTCTCTATTTTAATTATAAAATTTTATTAATTTTTTAAAGAGATTAAAAAAATTATTTATTTATAAATCAAATAAATTGGTTTAATAAAAAAAGATAAATATAAATATTTTAAAATAATTTATTTAGTTTTTTTTTAATTTTTTACACAAATTAATAGGACTGACTTTTATTAGGGAAGGTGCGTACGCCATGGCTTTGTACAGTAATGTGGACAGATTCATGGGAGGATAAAAAGCAAAAAGCGCAGAGGCTAACAAGAAGCCTACGTCAATGTCACTGCATCACGGGCATATGCTGTGTACTTCCTCCTATTGTACTTATAAGCTTTAAATAATAGATTTATGTTAATTGGTTAAAAATAATAAATATACAAAAATATAATTTTTTAATTATATCTTTTATGCATAAAGAAGATAAATAAGAGAGAACAAGTGGAAACAAAAATAAAAAAGAATGAGTGCAAAAATAGATAAAAAACTATATAATTACTTAAAGATAAAATAAAAAGGACGTAACACATATTAAGACCGACATAAGATAAAACTTATAAAAAGGACAACGCTCATTCACAGATATAAAACTTACGACTTATGTCCCATTCACAAGCAAGCAAGCAGAAACGAGCACGTGCTGTGGGTTTCCCAAGAAAGAAAATAAAGATGCATAATAATTTGAATTTCCAAACGAGGGCAGCAATGGTAGATTAACATTAATTACACGAAAAGTATGGAATTCAAGATTTGGAAGTCGAACTGCTCACTAATTATGGTAAAAGAAGAAAACTCCTCACTAACAGAGTGCTAATGACATTAACAGAAGGGCAATTAGCTGTCGCCATAACTCAGGGCTCAAATGTTTGCGAGTGCTTTTTATTCTTGAGCGTGTTGGGTTTTCTGTCCATTTCCTGCCCCCAACATATTCCCAATGACCACGAACACACACACACACACACACACAAAATGGAAACAGGATCTTGATTATTGAATGACCAAGAGCCTAATTTGATGTAACAACTTTCCCCAGAAGCGAAAACTTTCCCCAGAAGCGACATGCTCAGCAAAGTCAAATGGGACGAAAAATTTGGGAAAGAATAAAGTACATTTTAGCCTATAATTATGTATTAATTATAAAACTGGGACGTAGACGTTAAAGCGCAACAAATTTGGGAAGAAGACTTGCTAAGCACAGTCAGGTGGCGCAAATGAAATAAAGGAGAGGTAAATGCAGATTTCGCTCACATGAAGTATAATCCAATTTAAAATTAATGCATAAACAGTAAAACGTAACAAACATCCTCATAAATTCCTAAAATGTAACAAACATCCCCATAAAAATAGTGTTCAAAGGGTGTCGTGTGCCCTTTGAAAGCTCCTGTGAGATTTTGCTGCGTTTTTAAAATTTACACAGTCCATAAGAGTAAATTGTACCTTCCCCTACAGACTTTCTTTCATAAGCTAAAAAACCCGGAGAAATTAAAAAGGAACCAAAACTGCTGGAACTCGGAAGTGTTTCATTAACAATGATGGTAAATTCACCAGCCTGGTAAAGATTATTTAACTATCTCTTGTTTTTGCTTTTTTTGGCAAACTTGAGATCGGAATCAGCCTCAACCTAGCAATTCCAATAGTTCACCCTTCTTCAACTTTGAAAATCCTTTTAGGCCACGTGACTTCGCAAGTGCCCTCAATTCAGACAGCTTCAGTGCACTCAAATCCTCATTCTGAATCACTTCCTTCCCATCTCCATCCCCATTAATGAAGGATTGTTCAGAATCATTTGTATCGTCCTCTGCCAACTCATCCATCCCTACATCCTGGAAGAAAATATCATCCTTTGGATCAGGTTCTAGCTCTGTCTCGGGATCTGAATCAGTCTCAGGAATCAAATCTAGACCTGATTTAGCCTGAGTTTTCTCTCCAACTTCACTGTTTAGTGGGACTGCATTTACATCCTCCACATCATAAGAGACAGGCTGGTATTTTACACGAGAAATAGGAGACCTTCTTTGGAAATTTGATGGAGGCCTGGTGACAAATGGGGCATTGGCTTCTCGAGGCTCATCATCCTTTGCAGTACTATCCAAATCAGAAAACCTAAGGCTCTGTCCTTCGCTGTATTGACCGCTGTCTTGCTCCAAATTTGAATCTTTTCCTCTGACATTTCCACTGCTTCTTTTTACTTGTTCAACTGAGTGTTTCCTCAATAGTTTGAGGAGGGAATCTACAGTGCCATTATCTCTACCTTGCCCTTGGGAGGCTTCAGCCTTTTTTTCTTCTTTGGTAGCAGCTCTCTCTTGCAACCGAGCTTGAACCTTCCTAAATAGCTCGACAATTTCCTTCTCCTTAGGTCCAGGAGCTGAAGTGGCCTGGTATTTTGGGTGGTTTGAAGAAGAAAGGGATGCCAATGGGCCATTTTTTGAAGATAACATGTCTTCTTCGAAGTTCTCAAAGCTGCCTTTTCCTTCATTGTGCCTGTTCCTGTTTCGAGAGAAACCATGCTTGCTTTGCCTAGAGATATCTGGACTCCTCCTTGCTTCACACACAAAAGATGCTCCAACAGAAGCACACTTTAGCCCTTTAAAATTAACATGTGAATAAATTCTGTAATCACCTCGAGAAGAGAAAGAATACACAACAGCTGTTTTTCCAGAAACACCCAAACATGGGAGACATCTGCTGTTTGGCACTCCACAACCTGCAAGATCACAAAGAAAATTGAGTAATCAAAAAGTGAAAAGCAAATAGAAAATTAAATCAAGGTATTGTTTATGACAAAAACACACGCTAAACACCACCCTAGAAATCCATGTGAAGGCTCGAGTGAATTGCTAATGACGGCCTTTGCATTTAAAATAACAAGGAAAAAGTAAATTCGAACTCGAACATGAAAGCCAGCTCAAACAGCCTAATCATTGTGAGACAAAAGCCTTCAATTCATATAATTTTAGCGTGATCAAGGTCCAATGAAGAAGAGGGGTCGAACTGGCTGTGCTTTCACCTAGACATATAGTTCGAAGATATCACAAAGGCATAAGCAACAATTGTTTTCACTTCTCAATGAAACTCCCTGCACTGAATGAATAATGAAAAAAACAATTGCAGAAAATGATGTCCATAAATTATTTAATATTTGCAAAATCCAGGCCAGAAAAATTTCTTTAAAATAGGAAAACAGCTTAGGTGGGTTGGTCACTTCTTTTTTTTGTTTTTGTTTTTGTTTTTACTGCATTCGTCAAATTGCTAAGAACCAGTATGACATCCTCGCTGAATCACTTCAACAATGAATGATAAATAATAGGAGAAAGCCAAAAACCACAAATACACAAGGAACATCTCTATCTCGTAACAAAATCTCAAAACGCCGCTTCGCCAAAGGGATGAATGAAAGGATGAACCATAATCATGCCAATGAAAAAGAAACACCCTAAAGAACCAGTCAACTTCAACGACATAATGCAAGAAAAAAAATCATATATTGTACGACTAATACCGAAGTTCCCCACAAACGCATTCAAAAACATTAAACCAAAGCATATATAAAAGGTGAAGCTTTCTATCCAACCAAAGAAAAGACCGCCTTGAGCAAACAGTATCAAAACCCCTATGCTTAGATTGCATTTTAAGGGCGAAGGCATGAAGATAAAATTGGAAACCAAATGAGTAAATAAAGACTCCTAATTTAGGTTAGGGCGCTTTCTATTTCATTCTGAGGAACACAAGAGAAAATAATACGACACACAACGGCAAAAAACGATAGTTGATGACCAACAGAGCCGAGACGAGACGCTCACCGGGAACGGTATTGGTGACGGAATGCAAAGCTTGAGACATAGCTTGTCGAGCGGGAACCCAAGTCAGTGACGGTTCTGCATTTTAGTCCCAACTCGCAGGTTTTTCCTGCTTAAAAATTGTGCCCTACTGATAAGGGGCATTATAGGAAGATAATCTTTAAGGAGGGGTAAATCTGTGATAATGCTACCAATATTGCTCGGGCGCGTCGCCTGACGCCCGCCCCAATCAAATTCAAAGTGAGCAAATGAATGACAATTAAAAATTAAAAATTATATAATAAAATTAATATAAAATGAGAATTTATCTATAACTTAAATTTAAAATTTATAAGTTAAATTTTTTATATTTACAAATTAAAATATCTTTAATATTCACTATCGTGATTCAAACTACTATTAATTAAAGAAATGGAAGTTATATTGATTTAGTAAAAAAATAAAAGTGAAATAGTATTCAATATTCTCATATTATTTTTATAGTATATATAATATTTTAATTTTATTTATAATATAATTTTATTTTAATTTTTTTAAAATGGAGCAAGCTCACTTAGCCCCAAACGCCGTTAACACCGTATTTCTCTCTACTTCCTCTTTTCTCTACCTCCTCATCCATATGCTTCCTTCTTCCTCTTCATCCTCTCTATGAATATGAGCACTGCCGCCAAGTAAGGAAGAAAAAATAAGTAATTACAAGTTGATAGGCGTCCGGAGGAGCCGTTATTACGAATCTCAAGCTTCTCTCTCCAATCTTTATATTGTTCTGATTTGCTTTCTTCATTCTTCGCACCTTCATCTTCATCCTCCTCCTCTTGATTGTGATATGTGTATCTGTCTCTATTTTCCAGATTCAATTTTGGAAAATGAAGGCAGAATCTAGTAAATGGAGGAACCTCCTTGCCATGACGGCAGCTCTGGTGATCGCAATCGTCTTGATCGTAGTGATTTTGGCCTTCACGGTGTTCAAACCCAAGCGTATCATTGACATCGTCGATTCCATCACGATTTAGGAGATGCACACCGGTCTCGATGTTGCTAAGCTCATCGTCGATCTCAACATCACCCTCGACGTCCAAGTTTCAACCATTAACCTAAATCATGTTAGATTCAAGTACTCCAACTCCAACGCTCTCCTCAATTATAGAGGCCAACTCACACCTATTCCAGCTAGCGAAATCTCTGTCGGTGAGACACAGACCATAAAAGTGAGTCTCACCATCATGGCGGACTGGCTCCTCTCTAATTCTCAACTTTTCTCTGATTATTTCTCCGATTTGTTGCCTCTTAGCACTTGGATTACGATTTCTGGGAAAGTAAGCATCTTAGGGTTGATTCATGTTGATGTGATTTCAACTTCGTCCCGTGATTTTGCCATTAATATAAGTAATTAGATTGAGATCCTAATCTTGGCGGCAGTGCTTAGATTCAGAGAGAGAGAAGGAAGAGGTAGAAGGAAGCATCTAGATGAGGCGGAAGAGAGAAAGAGGAAGCAGAGCAAGACGGTGTTTGGTGCAAAAAGGAAAATTATATCACAAATACAATTTATATTATATATACTTAAAAAAAATAATATGAGAATATCGAATACTATTTTACTCAAAAAATAATTTAATAATAATAATTAGGGTAAAGAATGAGTTATAAATATCAAATTAAATAATTATAAATTTAAATTTTTTTAAACAAATAAGATATTTGAACTAGAAGTACTTAAACGTGCCATTAAGGGAAAAAAAAGACAATATCGAAACAAGGTTAAAAATATGAGTTTTACAGTTAAAAAAATCACATAGGGAGAATTTTGGTTAAAAAAAATTTCTCCAAACCAAACCATACCTGAATCCTTTATTAATTGTGAACATTATATAACAGAAAATTATAAAAAAATGTAATGCTATATCTAACACGCGAAAATAAGGGTGTTTAAAATCAATCCAAACCAATCATCTAACAAAATCGTTACCAACCAATCCAAACCTAAAAATAAAACAAATAGGATAATCTATTAGCAGGTTTATCATGAAAACAAGTCAAGTCTTTTTAATTGAGCCAACCCTGAAATTTGTTAGGCGAGCCTGTTTAACAAATTATATGTAACCAAAATTAAGCCAATTGTTTTTATTAAAAATTAATCTGACAATCATTATGGTCTTATCCAATTTTAAATTAGGTTCTTATAATTTTTTTTTCTTTTTATCCCTATCCTTATTGTTTGCTAATTACTCCTTTAGTCTTTAATATAAGATATAATTTATATTAAATTAAATATTATATTAAAGACTGCATGGTATTTACTAAAATCCTTCTGTTTATGATTTGTGAAGATGCTCTTACTTTAATTGATGTGGCACTCCTCTTCCATGCCTGCAACACCACCTCCCTCAACTCTCTTTATCCCTCCTCCACTCAGTCTCCTTCCTAATGCCATATTTTCTTTCAAGTAACACCCTCTTCCTCACCAGCAACACCACCTCCCTCAACTTCTCTCTTCTCCCTCCCCCATCCACTCTCCTCTCAAGTAACGCCATCTTCACATATTATAAACACAAGGACTTTAATAAATAATTAGCAAACAATAAGGATGAGATAAAAAGAAAAAAAACACACTATAAAGGCCTGATTCAAAATCGAATGAAACTATAAAAATTGTCAAATTAATTTTTTTGTACAAAATCGGACCAAACTATAAACTTTGGACCTTTTAAGTCTATTCAGGCAGTCAAGCATGCTTAAGATTGAGATTAAACAAACATCCTAATACAGGCATATTTTGCAAGCTCAAACCTCTAAGGTCAAGATGTGGCCTAATCCGGCTCATTTGCATCACTAATTTCAACAATTATGTATCTAATATATTTTTTTGCGAGCAATTGTGGGTATAATATAACAACTATGAATTGATCTATTACTTTGGCAAAATAATGCAATAACTTCTAAGAAAATAACATTGATTTAAAATTATAAAAAAGATATGAATATCAAGAGAAGGAAAATATATTAAAAATTACTTCAAAGGAAAATCAGGAAGATAACAACATCACATATTACACACCATAAAAGAATTAAAAAAGTCACTCACAATTTTCAATTTTTTTTAAGGATGTTCCAAACTGATTTGAACCAAACCAAATTGACCTAAAAATCAAACCAAACCAAACTGATTTGTATTATGAATGATCTGGTCCAAGCATTTTCAGAATCACTTGATTTAGTTCGGTTTGATTTTTTTACTTCAGACCAATCCAAACTGAATCTATGAACATCCTAATATGAAAAGCATATCTCCTGTCAAAGACACACACAAAGATATAAACTCCAAAAGATTATATGATTCTACATATATCATATACAAATGAACACATAAAAAAAAATCAAATTTATACTTTTACAACTACTCAACTTTTATAATCATTCATGACTTCATTATGTTCTTCTAGTTGAAAAATAGCTTAACGTATGAAGTAACAGTTCATTTTCATTTATAAAGTCTCAATATAAATTCAATATGCTAAAAAAACACACCTACTTCATTTCTACTTAACTACATCAATATAATAGTAATACATAGATACATACATACATACACACATACTCGCTGAAAAAAATTTGGATATCAATACAGAAGCCTACAGCCACACACAAATCAGTAGACACACTAATTTCAAATTTCGCTATAATGTTTGGCTGCCAAGTGCAGAATTTGATGCTATATCAATCAACAAAAGGTCCGATTACTCACAACAAGAAACATTTAACGGAAATAAATGAAATATATGTGGGTATATCTAATATATATGATGATATATCAGTATTATATAAAATGATACATCAATCAGGGTATATATATATAGGACAATGGGGAAGGGGCGAGGAGTTGCACAGATGGCCTAACAATGTATCCCTAAATTAAAGAAAGATAAACAATGTAATATACTCTCCCTCTTCTAATGTAAGAATTAAATAACTAATTTTCAGATATTAAAAAAATAGTTAAAAATTAGTTATTTATAAAAAATTTGTACATTAGTTTCCCAAGGATACCTTATCAATCATTTGTATTGGAAACTATTTTATTGATGAAAATTCTCTCTATGTGTAATCAACGTAGATAGAAAAAATATAAATTTAAAAAATAAAATTGATTGAGATATTACCTTTAGAATCAAAACAAACCCTCAAGGACTTGTAGGACATCTAATTTTTTATTGGTTATAGCAATCACGTTTGAAGGACATTTGAAAAGCAATAACTGTTTAAGCATCCAGTTTAAGGGAACCAAAAGCAATAGAAAAAATCTAAACTACAAATATAAACTAAACTGCTTTTATAAATTTGGCACATCTAGAGAAGGTATTAAAATACACAATTTGATTGACCCTTGTAGTAGTGCATTACACAGATGGAACCAAACCAACACACCCATATAAGATATAATTATAAGATATAATCATAAAGCGTACTCTAGTTGGCCACATAATTTTTTATGGGTCATAGCGATCACATTTAGGGGACATTTGAAAAGCAAACACTGTTAGGTATCCATTTTAGGGGAACCAACACTTGCATATAAGATCAAATCATTAAGCATACTCTAGTAAGACACATAATTTTTTATGGGACATAGCAATTACATCTAAGGGACATTTGAAAAGCAATCACTGTTTAAGCATTCAATTTAGGAGAACCAAAGCAGTAGAGACATGGAAAGTCTAAACTGCAACAATAAAGTAAACCCCTTTTATAAATTTGTGCACATCTAGAGGAGGTATCATAATATATGATTTGGTTGACCCTTATAGTAGTGCATTACATATATGGATACAAACCAACACACCCAGTCACCCATATAAGATCAAATCATAAAGCATAGTCTAGTAGGCTACATAATTTTTTATGGGTCATAGCAATCATATTTTAGGGACATTTGAAAAGAAACCAATGTTAGGCATCTATTTTAGGGGAACCAACACATCCATATAAAATCAAACCATAAAGCATACTCTAGTAGGACACAATTTTTTATGGGACATAGCAATCACATTTGAGGGACATTTGAAAAGCAATCACTGTTTAGACATATAGTTTAGGGGAACCAAAAGTAGTAGAGACATGGAAAGTCTAAACTGCAAATATAAAGTAAACCGCTTTTATAAATTTGTGCACATCTAGAGGAGGTATTAAAATACACCATCTGATTGACCCTTGTAGTAGTGCATTACACATATAGAACCAAACCAACACACCCATATAAGATCAAATTATAAACCATACTCTAGAAGGCCACATAATTTTTTATGGGTCATAGCAATCACATTTGAGGAACATTTCAAAAGTAACCATTGTTAGGAATCTATTTTAGGGGAACCAACACATCCAAATAAGATTAAATCATAAAGCATACTCTAGTAGGACACATAATTTTTTATGGGACATAGCAATCATATTTGAGGGACATTTGAAAAGCAATCACTGTTTAGGCATCCATTTTAGGGGAACCAAAAATAGTAAAGACATGGAAAGTTAAAACTACATATATAAAATAAACCCCTTTTATAAATTTGTGCACATCTAGAGGAGGTATCAAATTATATAATTTGATTGACCCTCATAGTGGTGCATTAGATATATGCATTCAAAACGAAACATCAAAATAAAATAAAAGCATAAAGTATACTCTAGTAGGACACAACTTTTTACGGGGCATAGCAAGCACATTTGAGGGACATTTGAAACAGAATCACTGTTTAGGCATCTATTAAGGGGAACCAAAAGCAGTAGAGACATGGAAAGTCTAAACTGCAAATATAAAGTAATTAAACCCCTTTTATAAATTTGTGCACATCTAGAGGAGGAATCAAAATATATGACTTGATTGACCCTTGTAGTAGTGCATTACATATATGGATGCAAACCAACACACCCATATAAGATCAAATCATAAAGCATAGTCTACCAGGCCACATAATTTTTTATGGGTCATAGCAATCACATTTTAGGGACATTTGAAGAGAAACCAATGTGAGGCATCTATTCTAGGCGAACCAACACATCCATATAAGATCAAATTATAAAGCATACTCTAGTAGGAGACATAATTTTTTATGGGACATAGCAATCACTGTTTAGGCATCCAGTTTAGGGGAACCAAAAGCAGTAGAGACATGGAAAGTCTAAACTGCAAATATAAAGTAAACCGCCTTTATAAATTTGTGCATATATAGAGAAAATATTAAAATACACAATCTGATTGACACTTGCAGGAGTGAATTACACATATGGAACCAAACCAACACACCCATATAAGATCACATCATAACCCATACTCTAGTAGGCCACATAATTTTTTATGGGTCATAGTAATCACATTTGAGGGACATTTGAAAAGCAACCACTGTTAGGTATCCATTTTAGGGGAATCAACACATCCCTATACGATCAAATCATAAAGCATACGCTAGTAGGACACATAATTTTTTGAGACATAGCAATCACAATTGAGCGACATTTGAAAAGCAATAACGCATCCATTTTAGGGGAGCCAAAAGCAGTAGAGACATGGAAAGTCTAAACTGCAAATATAAAGTAATTAAACCCCTTTTATAAATTTGTTCATATCTAGAGGAGGCATCAAAATATATGACTTGATTGACCCTTGTAGTAGTGCATTACATATATGGATGCAAACCAACACACCCATATAAGATCAAATCATAAAGCATAGTCTACCAGGCCACATAATTTTTTGTGGGTCATATCAATCACATTTTAGGGACATTTGAAGAGAAACCAACGTGAGTCATCTATTCTAGGCAAACCAACACATCCATATAAGATCAAATCATAAAGCATACTCTAGTAGGAGACATAATTTTTTATGGGACATAGCAATCACGTTTGAGGGACGTTTGAAAAGCAATCATTGTTTAGGCATCCAGTTTAGGGGAACCAAAAGCAGTAGAGACACGGAAAGTCTAAACTGCAAATATAAAGTAAACCGCCTTTATAAATTTGTGCACATATAGAGGAAGTATTAAAATACACAATCTGATTGACACTTGCAGTAGTGCATTACACATATGGAACCAAACCAACACACCCATATAGGATCACATCATAACCCATACTCTAGTAGGCCACATAATTTTTTATGGGTCATAGTAATCACATTTGAGGGACATTTGAAAAGCAACCACTGTTAGGTATCCATTTTAGGGGAACCAACACATCCCTATAGGATCAAATCATAAAGCATACGCTAGTAGGACACATAATTTTTTGAGACATAGCAATCACATTTGAGCGACATTTGAAAAGCAGTAGAGACATGGAAAGTCTAAATTGCAAATATAAAGTAATTAAACCCCTTTTATAAATTTGTGCACATCTAGAGGAGGCATCAAAATATATGACTTGATTGACCCTTGTAGTAGTGCATTACATATATGGATGCAAACCAACACACCCATATAAGATCAAATCATAAAGCATAGTCCACCAGGCCACATAATTTTTTGTGGGTCATAGCAATCACATTTTAGGGACATTTGAAGAGAAACCAACGTGAGGCATCTATTCTAGGCAAACCAACACATCCATATAAGATGAAATCATAAAGCATACTCTAGTAGGAGACATAATTTTTTATGGGACATAGCAATCACGTTTGAGGGACGTTTGAAAAGCAATCATTGTTTAGGCATCCAGTTTAGGGGAACCAAAAGCAGTAGAGACACGGAAAGTCTAAACTGCAAATATAAAGTAAACCGCCTTTATAAATTTGTGCACATATAGAGGAAGTATTAAAATACACAATCTGATTGACACTTGCAGTAGTGCATTACACATATGGAACCAAACCAACACACCTATATAGGATCACATCATAACCCATACTCTAGTAGGCCACATAATTTTTTATGGGTCATAGTAATCACATTTGAGGGACATTTGAAAAGCAACCACTGTTAGGTATCCATTTTAGGGGAACCAACACATCGCTATAGGATCAAATCATAAAGCATACGCTAGTAGGACACATAATTTTTTGAGACATAGCAATCACATTTGAGCGACATTTGAAAAGTAGTAGAGACATGGAAAGTCTAAACTGCAAATATAAAGTAATTAAACCCCTTTTATAAATTTGTGCACATCTAGAGGAGGCATCAAAATATATGACTTGATTGACCCTTGTAGTAGTGCATTACATATATGGATGCAAACCAACACACCCATATAAGATCAAATCATAAAGCATAGTCCACCAGGCCACATAATTTTTTATGGGTCATAGCAATCATATTTTAGGGACATTTGAAAATAAACAAATGTTAGGCATCTATTCTAGGCAAACCAACACATCCATATAAGATCAAATCATAAAGCATACTCTAGTAGGAGACATAATTTTTTATGGGTCATAGCAATCACGTTTGAGGGACGTTTGAAAAGCAATTACTGTTTAGGCATCCAGTCTAGGGGAACCAAAAGCAGTAGAGACATGGAAAGTCTAAACTGCAAATATAAAGTAAACCGCCTTTATAAATTTGTGCACATATAGAGAAAGTATTAAAATACACAATCTGATTGACACTTGCAGTAGTGCATTACACATATGGAACCAAACCAACACACCCATATAAGATCACATCATAACCCATACTCTAGTAGGCCACATAATGTTTTATGGGTCATAGTAATCACATTTGAGGGACATTTGAAAAGCAACCACTGTTAGGTATCCATTTTAGGGGAACCAACACATCCCTATAGGATCAAATCATAAAGCATACGCTAGTAGGACACATAATTTTTTGAGACATAGCAATCACATTTGAGCGACATTTGAAAAGCAGTAGAGACATGGAAAGTCTAAACTGCAAATATAAAGTAATTAAACCCCTTTTATAAATTTGTGCACATCTAGAGGAGGCATCAAAATATATGACTTGATTGACCCTTGTAGTAGTGCATTACATATATGGATGCAAACCAACACACCCATATAAGATCAAATCATAAAGCATAGTCCACCAGGCCACATAATTTTTTATGGGTCATAGCAATCATATTTTAGGGACATTTGAAAAAGTAGTATAGACATGAAAAGTTTAAACTGCAAATAGTAAACCGCTTTTATAAATTTGTAAACATCTAGAAGAGGTATTAAAATACACAATTTGATTGACCCTCATAGTAGTACATTACAATGATGGAACTAAACCAACACACCCATATAAGATCAAATCATAAAGCATACTCTAATAGGTCACATACTTTTTTATGGGTCATAACAATCACATTTGAGGGACATTTGAAAAACAACCACGATTTAGGCAACCTTATTTATTAGAGGTACTGAATGCAATAGAGGCACAGAAAGTCTATAATGCAAAAACAAAAGTAGGCCCCGTTTATAAATTTTAGCACTTCTAGATGAGGTACCAAAATAGATAACTTTATTGACTCTCGTAGGGTGCATTACATATAGATTAAGGAAAGCCAACTCACACATGAGAGATCAAATCATGAAGCTTACCCTAGTAGGGCACATATGATTTTTAAAGGGTCACAGTACTTACATGCTAGGGTACGAAAAATAGTGGAGACACAAAAAGTCTTCAATGCAAATATAAAGTAAGCCTTTTAATAAATTTTTGCACATCTTAAGGAGGCATCAGAAAGTACAATTGCATATCTAGTAAGCAATGTTTAATTTTTGACAGACCACATCGCATCCATGCAAGAAATGACTAGTTAAGCATCTGTATAAGGGTAGGAAAAGCATGAAATACATGAAAATCTATTCTAGTGTGCCATAAATTGACCCCTTCACACCTCAGTCATACGAAAAATAAGTGTCAAAAGCTGGGTTCACCTGTTAGGCTATGGTCTATCGCAGATTGCAAGACGAATCATAATATTCTACTATCAGTGCTTCCTGCCATTTGAAGAATCATAAGCGTAGCTAAAAACTTATAGCAACTAATAAGTAGTTTTTGTGGACCGTGATCACTTTCACGTCAAAGCTAAAAGCGAACAACTTTTGGGAATATAGAGCGGGGATCCAGAGGCATAAATCGATAAGAGCGGAGACCTCCTCTCTCTCCTTTGGACCACTTATGGCACTCATTTCTTGCCCCTCATCTTGGCTCGTTGGACTGAGACTAAGGAGCTGCTACCATCTCCTCTCTCCTTCGGAGCCTTGCCCATCCCTTTTCAGATGATCGATTTTCACCACTCTCTCTAGACCCAACTAGTCGACCACCGATAGAGAGAGGAACGATTTATTTGAGAGGTCTTGTAATCGACTGGAAGGCGGGAAAAGACGGTGATGGAATGAATCATCGACTCCACCCTCACTTGGGGTTTGGCGGGGATGCGTCCCTCGCTTTATCAAATTTGATCTGATTACTTGATGGGCAAGATATGGAAGCTGGCACTAGTTATGTTGATTGTCTTACAGCTGTCAATCCCAACGAGACTCTATGGAAATTCCGGCTTTTATTTACTCCTCTTTTCATTTGATTTCTTGACCGACAATAAATAGAAACGGCAGTAATTATGTTAATGTCCGGAAATTATTAACTAGCTGTTTATATTTTTTTTTGGCTTTTATTTATTTCCTTTTTTATTTGATTTCTGGACCGACAAAAAATAGAAACCGCCATTAATTATTTTAAAGTTGAGAAATTTTTAACTAGCTCTGTTTTCTTTTAAGTCGAAGGCCCGTTTTTATTTTAAAAGAAAGTGAGATCGTGTTCGTGTGTGGGTAATTTTCAACATTTATAGACGTGGATTCGAGAATATTGAAAAATAGAAGTTTTATATTTAATAACAATAATAATAAAAATAAAAAATAATTATGTATAAATTAATAAAATTCACGGACTAGTTTGAGGGGAAAAAAAAGCTATTTTCGTGATATAAATAAGTCTAATTATAAATGAATACAAAAAATAACAGAGAAGATTTCAAATAATTTTTTTTTGATAAGAAGACTTCAAATAAAATTTATTAAATGGGGTATTAAACAAACAATCTTTTTTTTTGTTTTGGCATAATACAGGCAAGAAGCCCATTATCATTGCATTACCGTTCGTGGGTAACTGATCCCCACAAAATCATTGTAAACAAACAATCTTCAACTTTATCTTCTCTCATTATTTACTAGCTTCACTTTTCCTCCCCTTGTATTCGCTTGACTTGACCTTATTGAGCTTTACAAATGTCACCACAATTTTCCCTTGTATTCCATTAAAAAATAGTAACTCCCCCTTGTATTTGTTGTATGAGTCAATTTGCCTAAAAACGCTTGCATCCGGTGATGGCCAAATCTTCTTACCAAATTGGAGTTCCACAAGTGAAGTTTTTTTATTCACGCGCACAAATACTCACATGATAACGAATATTTTTATTAAAAAAATAATTTATTTCATATTTAACATCATCATTATCCAATAAAAACTGCACATTTTTTTCTTAAAAAAGATCATCGGCATTATAAGGTCCGCCTTTACCAAATGACCTTGCAATTCAAACCACACATATGACCAACAGCATTATCGACCTTGAATTTTTGAGAATGGATAAAAAAAAAGCCATAAAAAAAAAAAGGATACAACCACTCGAAACAAAAGCGGGAAGGACCCAACAGACTAAATTTTAAGGCACAATTTTATTTGATTCAGCAAGTTTAAGCTTTGTTCTTCACTTATGATCATATACTCGCACTAATGAACAATGAAAAAGACATAAAGGATCATTACCTCGAATGACTGCATAAGAAGGTGCCACAGGGCACAGTAGCACTAGGCCTCGAAGTATATACTCTTTAGGCTGGAAGGGAACCGTAACTTAGGAAACGGATTCATACGCAGTCTCGGCCATGTTATACGTTGATCCAAACATAGTCTTCTACGTACTGGAACCCAATGACTCGCACATAAAGAAGGGGCAGAGTAGTCTTTTTCCTAGTGTTTCAGCTCATGATGTTTCTAATAAACAATGTTGAATTAATTCACTTCCCAGTTGGAAAGAAAGAGAAACCAAGTTGTACGTACAAAACAAACAAGTCAGCGAACAAAAAGTTCAGGCTTTGTTACTCTTTGCCATCTCATCAATATCCAGTTCCATTGCCAACACTGACGAATCCCTCTGCATGCCAAAGTGACTGGAGAAGGAGTAGAATATATAATTATTACAGGAGCATCCCCAGTTAAATAAATAACAAGGCTCAGAAGTTTGGTTCACCTGTTCTGTACAGGGCCATGGTCTACTGCAGATCGCAAGCAGTATATGACTCTGCCCACAATGTCTGTCATTTGAACTGGACCAAATATTCTACTATCATATGCTTCCTGCCATTTAAGAGTCAAAAGGATAACCCGAAAGTTATAGCTAATCCTATATGGTATTAGTGGACAGTAATCATTTTACATATGTTACTGGAGAATTCAAGCACAGAAATATAATGAAATTAACCATATCTCCACTTCCGCATATGCTTCTAGGTAGAGTACATCAACTAAAAAATTATAATGGTGAGATCTGAGATAAAACGAGTCCACATTATTGGAAGATGTTTCTTCCCTCTAATTTTGGGTGGCCAACGGTTATTTTTATATTATTACCGGAAGAAGCAAACAGGTGGTTGTACGAGTAAAGCAACTACTGCCCAAATTTTCACAGTAATAAAGCTTATAAAAGAATTAATATTTATATAACCAAGTAGAAATATGTATAAACTCTCTAGCCACATCATACTTGTAAATAATGTTTTCAAAAGCGCTTTTAATAAATTGCCAAGCCAAGTTTCTGATCCAAGTTGTTTCTTACTTGGGCATGAGATTTTAACTACAAACAGTGTTTAAACCTGTTGTCAATCATGACTACTTAGCAAGTTAATATTGAGAGTGCTTTCAGAATGACGAATGTTGGGGAAAAGAGCTGCAGGGCCCATACCTTGGGTTTTAAATTTTGATTGTCAGCCAACACCCAACATTGATCCTCCTCAAGAATAAAAGGTTCATCCTTTTCATCTGTAGAAGCCATTTCATAGCCTTCGATGGCAGCCAGTCTTCTGACTAAATGATTGTTTTGCTTCTCAGGGTCCTTCAAAACGACTACATCTCCTACAAAGACACGCCTATCAAAGAAACATGTGTATCACTAACAAATTATGAAAAATGAGAATCAGTCATGGAATGAGCTTCAGTTGACAAAGTCAACCATCAAAACGTCATTACCTAGAGGAACTCCAAAGAATAGTACACAAGAATGAAACAAAGAAGAAAGAGACCAAAAAGAAATTATAGTTGGATAACAAGATCTGATTACAGACACTTCCCTGAGAAGGCATGGCAAATAAGTAAGTTTTTGTCTCCATCCAATTCCAAAATATGTAATTAAGTCCTGAAATAAAATAGCGCAATCTGTATCCTTGTTCTAGCATATTTTCCATAACATAAAACCAAGGAGATGACATGGAACGTGGTTGTGATTCTGAGGAGAGTGATGTATTCCCTAGGATAACATGGTCCCTATATGCCAACTAGCAATAGCAATATGTAAATTGTAATATAAAATGATTACGTTAGGTCTGCTTTTGGTAACTTCCGAACAAGAAGAGTTGCTCCTTTTCCATCTAGGGCAGGGGCCATTTCCTGTCCTTTGTTCAACTGCAAGTACGTCAACCTTCCTTGAAGGAGATTCTTCCAGATAACATGATTTACTTCTTTGTCCGTAATTTGGCCCCCTTTATAGGTCTGTGACAAATCATTGAATTGGTCAGAAAAGCTTCTAAAACGTTAAAAGATCATATTGTGACACACTGGCATAGTTATGGTATGGAGAGAATGAAGGTATAAGAAAAGTGAGAGAAAAAGAAAGACTGATAACAAAATATAAGGATGTCAATAGAACTGCAGGTAAAAAGAAGAAATGATGAACAACCAATAGAATAGGATTTTCACGACTGACAATTAAGCTAGCATAGCTGCAGGGGATATGAGTTTTATGTGTAAGATATCTCCATAGTAATCCCAAAGGTATCAAAACTTAAAAGCTATAGATAACCAAACAAAAAATGACCTTCTCTTACATCCAAGGCATGTCAGAATAAAACTTATTCATACTTTCATAAATGCTACAAATGATATTAAACTAACGTACTCTCTAAATTTCTCGGCTTTAAACCTGTAAGACCCTGATTTAAGTAAATACTTCCATTCAACTTCAAATTCCCCCATTCAAGAAATATCTTAGAATTGCATCTCCACAATTAATCAGCCTAAAAGCAAGAATACTCATGAAAACATTAGTATGGCCTCGTAGCAAAAACCTTTTAATTTAACCGCAAGCATCTCAGTGTAGGTGGTGCATGGTAAAAGCCATCAAAAGTACTAGCACAAAATACTATTTCATCCAAACCAATGATCTACATATCCTTCCCGATTTGTACTAGATGAGTAGATGGGTTTCCTACAGTCCCAAAGTCCCTGGCAGCCCCATTGACTTATTTCCTAACTACTTAATTCTCATGTGACAATACTCCCCACTTGAGATTTGAGAATGATCCTTGTCCTCAAGGATCAGTACAATGCCATTGGTTATTGTGATGTGGAAACTAAGGGTAATTGTTAGGAATCACGGGGGTAGTTAGGGAATTTGCAAGGAATTCATCCAGCCTCTGTATAAATAAGGGAAGGATAGTCATGCGATGGTGTGAAATGAAGTTTGTTTATATTTTTACCTTTGCTATGTATCAGTAAGTAAGCAAGGTTATGTGTTTGAAAATTTATGAGTAAGGACCATATTGCATATGTAGACCTAAAGAATTTTATCATTGTATTGACTCATTGCCATAATGAATACCTAAGAGAGAAACAGTTTCACACATTTAACTAGTTTCAATCATGAAAAGCACCTATGTGAAAATATGCTTCCCATGAGCTTGATGTCACTTCCCGTCATCTGGTCTGGTATAAAGTCTGCTGATACAGACTTGTGCACAAAAGATCCAACAATCTTTGATGATTATCTAGCCTTTCGTTGAAATAGAAGACAATCAGTTCCAATACTCTACAACTATATCATTGAGCCTGATCTGTATCTGTAAAACTTGTATAAGAATGTTGACTAACCTTGTATACGAATATAGTCAAGACACTCGGAAGAACGTAGCATCTGGAAAGCTTGTGGTTTACTTTATTGTTTTATAAATAATAAAGCCAATAATCAAATGTAACAAGGAAAACAACTAATAGAATTCTTCAAATACCCATGCTGCCTATAATATGGCTAGATTTGGATCTTTAGTAATTTTTTTTAGTAGAATAGATTCAATTAGAACGATGGAGAGGGGAACAATTACAATCTGATTAAGGAATCGCATTTAAGTTCAGAATTCATACTGAATCGTTAATAGTCTTTACAGAAAATTAACATCAACTGCATATGTCCAAAGAGACGATAAATGCGTTTCAACTGCAACCTTTTGGGCAGGGATCGTATATAGTTGCCATTTTTTTTTACAGTGAATTCTCAACCCCAGGATTAACCCAGGAAAATTAGAGGAAAATTATAATTTAATCATATGTAAACGACTACAATTAATAATTATAAGCGCCACTTAAAGCCGATGAGAAATTCCATAATGAAAATACATGCATATATTTAATCCCATTACAACGTCAATGGTGATGGAAGCCAGTCAATTGTTAAGGATACGACTGATAAACAATTTGAGAAGTCGGAAAATGAAAGCAATTACGAAATTAAATGTGAAAATAAACTTAGGGTTATAGGGTCAGAGAGGAAGTGAGACCTTCATGCCGATTGATATGGAGAACTCGACCTTGTGAGCCATGTACCGAAACCATGTTGAGAGTGAAGCCATTCCAGATGGAGTAGTCCGCACAAGTTCGATACTTTTAACTCTTTCGTTCCTTAGAGATTTCTATACTCAGGACCCAGAACAAAAATAATAAAATGGAAAAACCCGGTAAAAAACTTTCTCTTATATATATATATTAACTCTTTCGTTCCTTAAACCCTCCGAGAGGTTTCTATACTCAGGACCCAGAACAAAAATAATAAAATGGAAAAACCCGGTAAAAAACTTTCTCTTTTTTTTATATATATATATATATATATATATATATATATATATTCATCCAATCTTCGCAACTTCGTATGTTAGCTTTGCTAAAGTGTTAACCCTCTTGAGAGCTCCGCTTGGGATGAGCTTTGAAAGAGTAAAAATGGGGTAGGCGTAGGGTAAGGATCCCGCGCGCAATATTATTATTAGATAATAATAAAAGGATAAATGGAAAAAAATAACAACCTTTTATACTTTTTACTTTTTAGAACCATTATAGCAATTCTTTTTTATCTATACGGAGGTAGAAAGTATAATGGGGGTATTGTCATTACTTTATTATTTATATATATTTTTATTTGTTTTGTTTAATGTTAATCCATCACAAAATTCACTCCGAAAAAAATTGTGAAATCACAAATTTTCCTATCATTAGTTTAGATTAGTTGAATATAGGAAATATTTTTTTATTTAAAAAAAATGAATAAAGATGAATGTGTGATCAATTTCTTTTTAACACGCAAAAGGAAAAATTTAAGAAGAACAAATTATTGTGTAATGGAAATAAATACTAAATCAGCATGAAACTATAAATAGCCAATTCTTAATAGTGAACTATACTTTAAAAATAATCAGCATAACAAACTAAATTTCAGCTTCTTTAACATTGGACCAGTTGTAAAATATTTGTTATATAAAATAAATTTTATATTAAAAATTGAAATAATATATTATTATTAGATATATGTATATATGTACTCCCTCCCTCCCATGTGCTCAAGGTATATTTATGTGTAATTGTATAAGTTAAATAAATTAATTTAAAAAATATTATATATAAAATAAAATAATATCTTATATTTAAAATTAAATTTAAATTTTTAACTAAGTATTATAAGAAGGTGAAGATGAGGAGGTAGTATATAGTTAAAATTAATATTTAACAAAATTAATTTTATTAATGGAGAAAATAAAGTTCATTCATGCGGATCCCGTGTGATTCACTCGGGTCCCTCTCGCCTTCATTTATGCAAAGATCTATCGTCCCAAAATCCACCGCCGCGAAATCCAATATCTCTGTGTGGCTCTCTCTCTCTCCCCCCATCTATCAAAATCTGTTTGTCAATTTGCTCTCCCGTAAGAAGATTTTATTAAGCGTTCGCTTATGCCGGATTGCAGTGACAACCCAATTGGTTTGATCCCCTCGTCTACTCTCACTACCCGACTTCCTCGACAGTTCAATTCCAGTTCCAGGTCTGTGGATGCTCATAACGCTATAATCTATCGTTACTCTCCTTTTTCGTTCGTCCTGGTTGACAATATTAATATCATCCGGTTTTGGCAACAACATAGTCGGTGCGAAATATGTGTTATTTATTTTTGTCTTCATAAACCTCAGCGGTGTTTTAATTTCAATGAATGAGCCGATCTTTGTGTCTATCCCTCATTTTTCATGTCTTCAATTTTTTTCTTACCCATTAGGCTTGTAGACTGTGAAATTTGTTGAAATAATGGACAAGTTGAACCTAGCTCAACTGGGTGAGAAGCTGAAGACAAGTGGATCTCAAATGGGTCGAATTGTTAGTGACAAAATGAAGGAAATTTTGCAAACCCCAACTCCTGAATCAAAGATGGTTGACGAAGCAACATCGGAGATCCTGGAGGAGCCCAACTGGGGCATGAATTTGAGGGTATGTGCAATGATCAATAGTGGAGAGTTTAATGGATCCGAGATTGTGAAGGCCATAAAGAAGAAGATTTCAAGCAAGAATTCAGTGAGCCAGAGGCTCAGTCTTGACTTGCTGGAAGCCTGTGCTATGAATTGTGAGAAAGTGTTTTCTGAGGTGGCATCAGAGAAGGTGCTTGAAGACGTGGTTAGAATGATTGATAATCCGCAAACAGATCATCAGAATAGAAGAAGGGCTTTGCAGTTGATCAGGGCTTGGGGAGAGTCAGAGGATCTTGCCTATCTGCCAGTGTTTCGTCAAACCTATATGGTAGGCGTTTTTACTTGACGTGTTATGACTTGGCCTGGATACCAATTGGTCAGTCTTTCCTTATCTTTTTATGTTGTTATTATATTATTAACTTGCTGAATTTCTTGTATTTATTCTCTTTGTTTCCTTTTCTTGGATCTGTAGACAAAATTGTTTATTTATATTTTCATTTTGGACTCTAGCCTCTTCATGAACTTATTTCTTAGCAGGACATGTGGCAATCCAGGATTGAAGTGGATTGAAGTATGTTACATTGTGTAGATCAACATCAAAGCTTGATCTGTTAAGTGCATAACTCACAAATAAGAGGAACTTGGGGGAAAATTTTGTAGCTTCTTATGCCTATAACTGTTGGTCTTAGAACTACCATGGAAGTATGCCAAAACAAGTTTATTTTAACTAAATTAATTTATTTGAATAAAGATTTCGTTAAAAAATTTTGAATGTTTGCTTCTTTAGCAACTATTAAATGCCACTGAATACTTAAAAAAAGTAAGTAAATTCCCTAGCCTTTTAATTTGGCTTTGGAGAAGCAACTTTGTCACGATTTTATTACTTTGTTGATTTTTCCTGTCTTATATAGCTTGCGGCTATTGTTGCATACTGTTGTATAATCTTTATCGCAATAGCGCTTCCCAGGTAACCCTGAGTATTTTCTTATTAGGAGTGCTTGCAGCATAACACTCCACTTTCTCACTTGCTCTCAACTCTCTCTAACCCATTAAGTACAGCGCCTCCATTTGTCTTTCTTTAATTGGCTGTCTTATTCTACGTGTATTATTGAATTTTAACCCCGACCTGGTTGGTGGCAGAGTCTGAAAGGAAGAAATATGCCTCTGGAGACAGATGGAGTAAATCCACATATGCCATATTCCTTGGAGTCTCATGTACATGAAGATTCATTAGATCCTCCTGAAAGTTATCCTATTCCTGATGCTGCATTGTATGAGATGAATGGATCTGCTTTCTCTTCTAATCCCAGAACCTTATCAGTTGAAGAAAAGAAGGAGCATCTTGTCATTGCTCGAAACAGTCTTGAATTACTCTCTACCATACTAAATTCTGGAGCAGAGCCAAAACTGTTAAAGGTAAACTTTTCGAAGTTAAATGAAGGCAGCATTCTGTGAGTTCTAATGCTTCATGCATGTTTGTTCTCGTGTACTGGTATCTCCTCTTAACATATGTTTGTATAAACATATGCATGAAATGTAAATCCGTAGCAGCATTAGGGACGATGGTGTAATTCGTTTTGTAAATATGTAGTCTTTTGTTTGTGGACTTTTGAAGAGTGAAATTATGGGAAAGAATCTACATACTTTTTTCAAGGCAAGAGTAATGTTCAAATGCAGATAGTTTGAGTGCTTGACATATGTCAAATTACTAATGATAACGGTGTCATTTTTTTGGGTATGAAAACATTAATATATGCTTATGTAGCTTTCGCCCTTTTTTCTGCAATGAAGTTACTGGTATTTCCTATATGGCTAAATGGATAGAATAATTTTTCATTAATAAAATTTACCAAAAATCTCACATGGTTGCAGGAAGATGTTACTGTGGACTTGTTGGAAAAGTGCAGGCAGTCACTGTCTGTCATTAAGGTGATCGTGGAAAGCACCACTGATGATGAGAGGACACTTTTTGAGGCTTTGAACCTTAATGACGAGCTACAACAGGTAGTTTCCAAGTACGAGGAGTTGGAAGCTGCCAAAGATTCTGGAGCACAACCTCCCCAAGTTACAGATGCCACAAAGCATGTTGCAGAAGCCGTTCAAAATCCCATCGCACCACCTGAAAGCTTTGAAGGCGATGAATCTGGTGAGTCAGATGCTGCTGAGAGACTTCAAAGGAAGGCACCGAATAAGTCTAACGCTTCTGAGGTCAATTCTACGGCTGTTGTTGATAGTCACTGTGAGGCCAACACAATGAATTGCTCAAAAGAGAAGGATGCTGAATCAGACAGCAAGAGAAATGCTGAATGAGGAAAGAGCAAGTTGGCATGGTTCTTATAGTGTTAGATTTTATCGCTGTCCATATCTTTGTAGTAGGCTATTAGTTCTTTCTGTGCTGTTGATGGTCATATTGCTAGAATATGGAATTGGCCCGAGTTTCTCCCTGAAACGCCTGTGATACTTTATATATCTAATTGGGATATCATGCAAGTTTCTTATGACTGTAAACTGGGAAGTTTGAAGCAAGGAGGAAATGACGTTAGCTGTATTACCGTTTCTACGCAATCGTCATTCACATCTGATTCTTATGCTGTGTTTGGAGTTAAAATAATTCATTATTCAATGTTAGATTGAATGCCACTTACTTAGGAAAGTTACTTGGCAGAGAAATTTAGATATTTATAAGAGGATGTGCTATGGCCCTGGTACGAGAAGATTCATGAGAAGCTGATGCCTTTATAAGCTTTGCCTAATTTCGACTGAGTAACACATTCCGTGGAACTTTTCCTATGTTTGGTATGTGTTGTATTAATTCAGGACCATTTCATGAAACCTGCTTCGTTTGTTTAATGCATTATTAAAACTATTATCAACCGGCTTCTCCTCTTCCATATCAATTGATAGTTTCATACGGAGTACAACATAAACACAACAATTCATTAACCGCTCTTCATGTATTATAGTTTCTGCCCTTTTCTTTTTGGGTGGCTTCTTTTGATTCTTTTAGAATGAGAAGAAAGAAACATCCAAGATGGAAGAACTAAGCCGCAAAAAAAACAAGAAAACAAAAAATCTAAGGCTAATACTAGCTCCCTTTCCAACTAGTTATGCAGAAGAGGTGCAACCTATTTTGTGCCTTCACAAGTCTCGAACGTACAAGTCTCATTAGTCATGCAAGTCGCGGTTCATCTTAGATTTTGCGCTGACAAACATGTATATCATTTTTTTTATTCATATTTGTACAAATGCAAATGCATGAGATTCCTACATGGTTCTAATCACTATTGGAGTGAAGAAGAGTTAAAAAAAATAATGATTTAAAAAAAATCAAATCCATGTGCCTGAATGATATTTGCATCAGTGGTTTTCTAATTGTATCGCTTTTTGGACATAGCCGAAGGACAACTTGGGACTTTGGTAGCATTTTTAGTATTTTATTTTATTTTTTATTCATGGGGAATTTGTGGATTTTCGCTCCTCCGATGTTCGAGGACATTTTCAAATTTATTTATTTATTTTTAATAGGATTGATTATGAACCGTCGGTGCTACTCTACCATTGGAATTTGCAATGCCCAACACCAATACAAGTTTATAAATGGACAGCTGTATTTCTGTATCTAAATACTCTATATATATATCAATTATATAGAAAAGTTTACTTTTTTTTATTGTAAAAAAGGCATCAGAAAAACCAAGTTTGCCCACGGAACAGGAACTTTTTTTAAAAAAAAAAAAGTCCTGCAAGAAATTAAAGAAATTACAGTTTTTTTTTGGCTCGGAATAGTAAGTAACTCAACACAGTTTTACAAAAAGAGACTCAGTTCACATATTCATGCTTCCAAAATCCAAATAACATTCACGGCCCTTAACTCTAAATTTGGCGCTTGTCAACCAACGGTTGAGAATTCGCTAGTTCTCTCCATGAACACCAATGCCTTCTGAATCTCCCATCATTCTTTCTTTCGTTCTTTCTTTCTTCATTCCTTCTCTGTCCACTCCTTCCATTCTCCCCACCTCTTTCGTTCAGTTTTCCGGCATTTCATCGCCGCCGGAATTCTGACATTTCGCCATGAACGACAACGACGATGAAAGCGAAGTCCTGAAGGCCCCGATCATAGCAAAGGAGGTGTATTTCATCAAAGATGAGAGAACCCTCAAGGGCCCCGATCTCGCCGATAGACAAAGACCCCATGACGACCCTGATTCCGAAATAGACGACCACGAATTCGCCGCCCAGCCAGATGGAAACCCACCTGCCGAACGCAAGCTTAAAACCAAGAAGGCGTTGTTGGAATTTCGATGCAAGGTTGAAGATTCCATTCTTGGGAACTACTTGTTAGGCGAATCAGACCAGAAACTCTCGCCTGGAGAAAGAGCGTTAGCCGCCGAAAAATTGAGAAAAATTGCTCTCTGGGGTATTCCATTGTTGCCCAGTATGGCTCATGAGGGTATTGATTCGGTTTTGTTGAAGTTCTTGAAGGCCAAAGATTTCTGCGTTTCTGATGCCTTTGAGATGCTCCAGAAGACCATGATATGGCGAAAGGAAAACAACATTGACACAATCCTCGACGAGGATTTGGATTCTGAGTATGGAAAATCTATGTATATAAACAGCAGAGACAGGGAGGGTCGTCCCGTGTGTTACCTCGTTTATGGGGTTTTCAAAAACAAGGAACTGTACAAGAAAACCTTCGGGACCGAAAAGGAACGAGACAAGTATTTGAGATGGAGGATCCAATTCATGGAAAAGAGTATGAAGAAACTTAACTTCCGAGAAGGAGGGGTGGATTCTATTGTTCATATTATTGATTTACATGACACACCGAAGTACGTAATGAAGGAGCTCAATTCAGTCAGCAAGAAGACTTTGACTCTGCTCCAGAACTACTATCCTGAGACCATTTACAGAGATGTCGGTATCAAACTATTTTTAGTATTTTAATTTTCTTGAAATCTAACTAACATTTAAATTTATGTTTTTGGGTATTTACAGATAGTAGTAAATGCTCCATTTTGGTTCTACACCTCCCAATTGCTATTCTCACGGTTCACGGGTCATCATAAAAGTGAAAAGGAGTTCATGTTGACTAGACCAACTAAAGCCACACACACACTCCTCAAGTGAGCTTTCTATTTCTATCCATTTTTCTCCATCCTTTTTAATTCATTAATAAACACTATCATCCTGATTATTTTCTTAATAACCTGAAAAAGGTTCATAGCCCCAGAAAATCTTCCGGTTGAATATGGCGGTCTCAAGAGGGAAAATGACCAAGATTTCTCCCCTGCTGACAAAACCTTAGAACACAAAGTCAGAGGAAATATAATTTCTACATTTGAAATCCCAGTGAACGAGGTGCGCCAACTATAGTACGATGTTTTCATATCAAAGTTTATATGATCTAATTTAATTATAATTCGTGTTGATTTTGGTGTTTGGGGTTGTGTTACTTGTGTGTAGCCTGGAGTGACATTGATCTGGGACGTAACTGTGGTGGGATGGGAAGTGTCGTACAAGGAGGAGTTTATTCCAGAGGATGAAGGCTCATACACTATATTGCTGCAGAACCAAAAGAGAATAGGTGATAGTATTAGAAATTCCTTTTACATAAACGAACCTGGGAAGATAGTTATTACAGTTGGAAATGGAACCTTCAAGATTAAGAGAATGTTCTATAGATCTAAAGCCCTAACCACTGTCCCCATGTCCATCTTTTTGAAGTGATCGATCCACAACATCAGATGGCTTAAACTGAATTTAAAGCTCGTAGTTTAATTTCCCAAGTGGCTCAGAAGCCACCAAACCATACGCGGGTGGTTGAATAGGTTGTCTATAACAAGTTCTTCATTACCAGAATCGATTGTCTATGTCCAAATATTGTGTATGATTCTTTCCTACATTGAACTCGAAATAGAAATTGCTTGTGCTAGTGGCTAGTTACGTTGTACTAGGAACAAATATTATAAGAGAATCCTGGTTTGTTTTGTGCAAACAGTTGTATAAGGAATTTGTTCCTGCATCTTCATATGTTCAGAAATTATTTCCTTTGAGATTTTGTGTTGGGGATGCGTTATGAAATATTCTTTAGTTGGGGGACAGTTTTCAAATTTCTAATTATTAGGTTATTAAAGTTCTATTATCATGTAAGAATTATTTTAATTTTATAATCAAAGTTTCCTCACTTGGATAAGTTGGAACAGGGAAGAACTAAAAAGTGATTTCCTAGCCTCAAGAAAAAAATGTATCAGAACAAACAACAAACGGCCTCTTCGCTGGGGGAATTATTGCTGCATCTTTTAATTAAGTTTGTCGTAAATAAATTAATTAGTATAATATATATTCCAAATGCGCATGACAATTAAATACTCAAATTTAACATTTCTTAAAAATTGTTTAAAATTTCTGGGTTTTGCACATGAGGACAGCCGTTTGAAATGAAAGAAGAAACGAGGTAATATATAATTAATGGGGCTTTATAACTTCATTACATGATTGTGCATGTGCTTTCGTACCTTGGTACTTGATCGAGCATATAGATTTGATAAGAAGGTAAATTTTCATTTTCATTTTTCTTTTGTGGAGGCCGAGGAGGAGGAGCTGAGCCAGTAACTAATGAACAAGTATGAACCATACATATAAAGAGACAGCATGCAAACTTTCACCAAATCACCGTAAGATTCCACCCAAATGGTAAGGCAACTGATAGCACATACAAATAACCCATCATGATCATCATCTATCACGATGAAACCGTATAAAGTACTATAAACCACTTAACCCATCATCCTCATTGGAAAGAAAACAGGTGGGGAAGAGGTGTCACAACTGCAGACGATACAAACAGTGGCAAGTGATCTTATTTTTTTTTTTTGGTGGCAAGTGATCTTATTTGTTGCATTATAATGTCAACTTTATTGATGAGGTGTAACCCATTAAGGTTTCATAGCCATGCACGCTGAAGAATGTCTCAACCTTGTGACGTGTCCCTCGCTCGCTCCTCTCCTCTTCACTATAAATTACACCCTTGCGGCTCTCCGCAGACACAATCAACGCTAGTCCCACTCATGGTTAAGCTTTCTAGTTCGCTCTCTGTTTGCTTTTGGTTTTCGTTTTTGGTTCTGGGAAGCTGCTTAGCTTTCCGGGAGCAGCCGCAGCAAAATGAGTGCCAGCTGAACCGGCTGGAGTCTCTGGAACCCGACAACGTAATCAAGTCAGAAGGTGGTCGGGTTGAGACATGGAACCCCAACAACAGGCAGTTCCGTTGTGCTGGTGTGGCACTCTCTCGCTGCGTCTTGGATAAAAACGCCCTTAAGATGCCTTATTACTCCAATTACCCTCACCTCATTTTCATCGAGAGAGGTAACTAATTAATACTGACACTGTCATCTCGTATTAAACATATATATAGAGTATAGACACACATTCATTAATAAGTGAATGCATATAACAAATGCAGGTAGAGGAATCCTTGGGATTGTGATTCCTGGGTGTCGTAACACGTTCGAGGAGGCACAACGGTCTGGAAGGGGCTGGAGGTCCCTGAGATCGTCATCAGAAAATTAGGCAGTTCAAGCAAGGTGATCTCATAGCAGTTCCGGCGGGTCATACCATCTGGATGTACAACAACAAGAATGAGCCCGTTGAAGCCATTTCTCTCCTTGATACCAGCAACTTCAACAACCAGCTTGATAGGACACCCAGGGTACGCACGTAATCGTAAGCAGATCATATATTCATCTTTATATAGTAATTCCTTGTCGATGCCTTCCCTTCCATTTTGTATGACAAATATAGAACCAAAACAGTAGCTTTTAACTTTTGTTTGTTTGGCACTTGATGGCAGAAATTTTATCTTGCTGGGAATCACCAGCAAGAATTTCTGCAATATCAGGAACAACAGCAAGAGGGGGAACAACAACAACAACATGGCGGTCGTCGAGAAGGCCAACAACAAAATCAACAGAAAGGTGGAAACAACATCGTCAGTGCGTTCGACAGGTCTTTGATGGCTCAAGCCTTGAACTTGGACGAAGAGACAGTGGGCGAGATCCAACAAGAGAACGTCAGGAGTGCAGGAGGCATCATGAAAGTGCGTGGCGGAGGTCTCCACATCTTCCACCCACCTTCCAGGACACAAAGACCACGGCAACAACAAGAAGAGAGTGAGGAAGAAGAATCAGAGGGCGAGGAACAGCAAGAGAGAGGCCAAGAAGGAAGCGAAGAAGAAGAGAGCGGAAGCGAGAATGGGTTGGAAGAGACACTGCGCAGAGTCAGACTCAGCCAGAACATCGGACCTCTCGCATCGCCAGACATATACCATCCACAAGCCGGTAGCCTCAAGACCGTCACTAATTTTGACCTCCCTGTTCTCAAGCTGCTCAGGCTCAGTGCTGAGTTCGGTTCAATCCGCAGGATAATCACTCAACTAAACCCAATCTTCCTTATAATAAAATCATTTCATGTAAACTGTAATGGCTGATATGGATAAAGTGTTGTTGGGGTTTCAGAATGCTTTGTATGTGCCACACTTCTCCTTAAACGCCCACAGCATAGTTTACGCACTGGAGGGAAGGGCAGAAATTCAGGTGGTGGACGACAATGGGAAGTTGGTGTACAACCAGCAGCTACGACAGGGACAAGCGTTGACGGTGCCTCAGAACTTTGTAAATGCGATTAGGACGCGCAGCAACCAGTTCTCGTTTGTGGCATTCAAGACCCACGACATGCCTATGGCGTCGACGCTGGCGGAGCAGCTGCAGGCGTGGCCGGAAGATGTGGTCGCGCGCGTCTACAAGCTGAGGACACAGCAAGCTAGACAGCTCAAGGACAGAATTCCGCTTAACTACTTGGTTCCCCCACAGCAGTCTCCCAGGCTCGACGCTAAGAAACGTTACATGTGCTCTCTGTCTACCAGGGATCAATAATCAGTAAATAAAAGAAAACGGCATAGAATCCTTTTGTTCTGGGAATGTTTACCTATATAGGGGAATGTATCTTATCGACAAGCGCTTAAATAAAATGGGTAATGTATGGCCTATGTTTTCCACTCATGTGTCTGTCTATAAAGTCTTTCCAAAGTATTTTATTAAAATTAAAAAAAAATCTCATTAATTTTATCTTAAAATTTAATAATTTTTTAACTTTATCTTTATTTAATATATACACCTCATAAGAAAATACTGACAATTTCCATAACAATAAATTATAGGTAAAATTGTATATTTATATAAAAAATTAATAATTGAAAAATTGAATTTGCCCACTTTGTGATTTTGCACTCTGATTTAATTATTGCGCCCTCTCTAGATTTCTTCTAGTTCAATTTTGTTTCCTTTTCGGGGTGCGTTAGTTGTTCTCCTATTCTTGGTAGCAGAAACAAGGCTCATCTGAAATGGGACATAAAATCATTTTTTTGTTAATGCTCATAAAAAATTCGTTATGTATTAAATTAGTTAGCACGTTGATTTTAAGAGAAGCACACATGGCCAGGCCAAAAAATACTCGTGCATCCGTTCCAGAATTTCTCCCTCTGATTCTCTATTGTATATCCACCAGTGGTCAGTGCATACAAGAGGACATGGAAAGCATATATACAGGATCAAAATTAAATCATCAAGGCACAAATTTCTAATTAAATGCGCATGCATTAATAGAAATTAAGATCCTGTTCTTGTGTTATGTTAATGTCATGAAATAAATTTATGTGATATAGCTAGGATCATTGATTCTGTAAATGATTTTAAGAGGACGATCCTGTGTGCCAGTGTCAAATTACCAGTAAGTATTACCCAATGAAAAAAAAAACAGAGAGAAGCATAAAGAAGCAAGACGAGGGTCAATGATAACACTTTCGTCTCATACGTGTGGACTATGGTTTCACGGAGTCCTATAACGTGTAAGAATATCAACCAAGGGAGAGTAATATGAACACGCGTTGCTATCTCACTAACACACATTGCATGACTTGTCCCTCATCCCAAAACTCCCTGCCACTATAAATAATAACGCCTCATCAGCTTCTCCTCCACTTCATCGGAAAATCCAATCATCTTCACGATGGCGGCGAAGCCTAATTCTCTGTTTGGCGTTTCTCTGCTCCTAGTGCTGTTGGGTGTCTGCTTGGCTCAGCGGGCCGATCAAAAGCAGTTTAACGAATTGCAACTCGAGAGAATCAATGCCTTACATCACCCGACCAGCGGGTGCAGTTGGAAGCCGGCGTCACAAAGAGCTGGAACGCCAACCACCCTTAGCTCCGCTGGGCTGGCGTCGCTGTTGAGCGGCGAACCCTTTACACCAATGCCCTTCACTTGCCAACCTATTCCAACGGCGCCTAGATGCATTTCATTGTCCAAGGTGGACGCTCTCGCTTGTTCTCACTCGCTCTAATTTTTATTTATCTCTGTTATTTGATTCGCTTGGACTACATCGGGCAGGGGAGTGATCGGAGTTGGTATTCCTTGTTGCGCTGAAACATACCACCGCGAGAAGCTTCATCACATCAAAGAGGGTGACATAGTCGCAATTCCGGTAGGAATTTCTTATTGGACCTACAACAATGGGGATACCCCGCTTGTGGCCATCACTCTCGTTGACACCACCAACGAGGAAAACCAGCTCGATCCAAACCTAAGAGTAAGCTCATTCAATTCCGTCAGAATAATTAGTCAAGCTTAAAGCTAAGATTATATTTTTATTATCTTGTACACGCTTTGTTTGATTGGGTGGTTAAATGGGTGCAGAGATTCTACCTTGCTGGAAACCCAAAAGAAGAGCAGCCAGAGACCCCGCAAGGGAAGCAAAAAAGACACAAAAATATGTTAAGGGGATTCGAAACCCGGTTGGTGGAGGATGCTTTCAACGTAGACGAAGAGATAGCGAGGAAGCTTCAGGCTCATGGCGGCCGAACAGAGCAAATGATAACAGTTAGAGGAGGTCTCAGTATTAGTGCAGATTGAGCACAACATTACAGATCCCTCACAAGCTGATTTCTTTAACCCCCTAGCAGGACGAATCAGCTCGACCAATTGGCTCGATCTCCCAATCTTGAAGTGGCTTCGATTGAGTGCAGAGTACTTTGTGCTATAAGACGGGGTACGTAAGTGGGTTTCATTTTCATCATATAAACACCAAACTGGGCTCTCTGATCTGATGTATGTGCGAACATGGCGAATGAGCAGAGGGGAATGTACACACCACACTGGAACGCGAATGGGAATAAGATCATATACGTGAAGAGAGGGAGAGGAGGAGTGCAAGTGGTGGTGAATGGGGAGGGATTTGAGTTCATATGTTTTAGGAGACATGAATCGGCCTTGGTAACTCCAATAGTGGGCAAGCAATCCTTCTCTGAGGCAACTCCCGCCTATATACGGCCTTCACCCACAACAAGCTACGAGGGCTTCTTACTCAGACCTCTATCACAGCCTCAAATTTTAAAGGGATAAACTAGCGTATGCCTGCCACCTAATAAAGTTTTCGCTGCTAGAAAATCAATAATATAATAATTATGGCCTTACGTGCCTGAGTACCTGGAACTCATGAGAATAAAAACGACCATTTAGGGGTTCAACTAATCAAGCACGTCTGCCAAAACCGTTGCAGTTAAACTTATGCCTCGTTTGATTGTTTTAATTTTTTATGTCATTAAAATAATTTTATTAATAATTTTTTTCAAGTTACTTTTATGAATAACTTTTTAGAAGACAAAAAATTCTGTTTCTATGATTGTTCTACATTAAAAAACACATATTTTCCAATTTTGTTCAGTTCCACATAATTAAAAATAACAATACAGGTAAAAGTTATTCTATTTTTTATTTTTTTAGAACATAATGCTATTTTCTTATTTCTTAAAACATTTAAATGAAAACTAATTATCAAATTATTATTTTAATTTTTTTGTTTTAAAAATAAAAAAATATTTTAGGAATCTTTTTTCTTTTAAGCAATTTTTTGGTATTTTTAGTCGGCCCGTGTACCAATTAGGGCTGTGCATAGAGCCCATAGCCCGGTATGCCCAGCCCAGCCCGTACTAAAATAGCCCTGCCCAGCCCGATAAATATAGGGCAGGGTTGGGCATCGGGTTACAAAATTCAGCACATACTTTTTTCCGGCTGGGCACCGGGCAGGGGGTTGCGCTGCCCATGAGCACCACTTCTTTTATTTATTTTTTATTTTTTTCTCTAAATACTACACTTAGAATGGAGAATATGATAATTACTAGTGACTAAAGGGTTATTTTAAAAATATTAGTAGTTAAGTAGGTAAGTTGTATCTTTTAATATTTATAACTATATTAATTTTTTCTTTTTTTAACTTTGTTAATCATCATATGATTACATTACAAATTATAATTGTTTATTTTATTTTTTTTAGATGCTTAATATTTGTCAACATTAGGGAGATTGATGCAAAGTTACAATTGTAAATTACTTAGACTTCAAGGCTTTTTTTTACATGCAATGTATTTCAAGAATTTAATTATTATATTTTTGTTGCTTTATTCTTAGTGAATTATGGATATTATTTAAGTCTTAAAGATATATGAATATGGTATTATTTTACAAGTTCATAATTGTAGAATTTTTTTTTAACATGAGCATGGCATCAAAATTTGGGCATGCCCAGCCCACCCATACCCAGTCCAAAATGGTTAGGGCTTTTATCAGGCAGGGCAAGGCATCGGGCTGTAAAATGTAGCCTATACTTTTTTTAGGCAGGGCACTGGGCACGGGGCAGCTCTACCCAACCCTACCCATACACACCCTAGTACCAATTAAAGATGAGACCAGCCTTCCTTGTGATATAAGCCATATGAGCCTGGGCTAATGCTTGTATTAGGGTTGGGCTGTTCACTTTTGATGGCGCGAGAATTGTTGGGTTGAGGACGATGACATGACCAACCCTAAGCCGCGAAGGTCTTGCCACGGGGTCGCGAAGCTAGCGTGCTTCGCATCCTCTCTCTCTCTCGTTCTTTTTCTTCCTTCTTTCTCAAGAAGGCAAATTGCCTAGTTTTTATTGTTTCAGGCTCGAAATTCTTCTCAAAGGAAGTTGAAGCTTTCATATTCAATGGCAAGTAGAAAGCTATTCCGCGACTTATTATTGTCCACGCGATCTCATTTTGTTCAACTAACGTCTCAGCAGGTTTGTTCATTATATATCTTCTCTCAAAAATCCTTTTCTTCCTCGTTGCGATATGAAATTTGTAAGTTCTGGCCCTATTTTCAGTTTCCACTTACCGTTTTCGCGTGTTGGGATCTGCTATTATAGGCTTCAGGTAGGAGGCTACGTTTGCTTTCACAGTGTTCAAGTCTTCGTAGATACAGTGTCTTCAATGAGTTCTCAAAGAAACTCAAGGGCCAAGCTGAAAGGTAATTCATCTCTCTTTACTGTACGTTCTAAACTATATAATCGGTTTTCCACGATTTCTTAACAACAGCGGCCATGGAGTGGGAGACTGGTGGTTTGAGTTGGCTTCTTCTTCTTCATTGTTTTGATTTCGAGTCAAATTTTAGTTTAATCGACATAGGAGCGCTTGTTGTATGTGTGTGTTGCCTATTTCAGCTTATAGCGCACCCCCTGGCAACCTTTGTGTATGTGTCATGGCTTGCGTTTCTTCGTCTATTAATACATTACTAGGCCTTCTTCCCTTACTTGTACGTGAGAAACTGGTTGCTGTATGTGTTTCTATGGCTGTAGTAATCCAGAGTTTCGGCGGTCGGTGAAGGAGCTCAAGGAGAAAGCTGAGGAGCTTAAAGGGGTAAAAGAAGACCTTAAAGCTAGGTAAGTCTTGTATTGTGGTAGCCATAGTGCAGTGGATAACTTCTAAATATTGATTAATAGGCTGAGACATACTGTTGTATGTCAAGGCTGGATCGACACTTCAATGGAAGGCCTGAGATGCTGAAATGGAAAATGCAGAACAAAACAGATAACTCAGCAGTTGTACAAACAGGTGGATGAAGCGTGGACAGAAGCAGAAGCTGCTGCAAAGAAGGTACTGTAGAAGCTCATCTTTAATGTTGCTGTGTTCCAAATAAATGGATAAGGAATGTCAACAGTTGTCAGAAGCTGAAAAACAAAATAATTTCTCGTACATATGTTTGCTCTTGTTTTATCGTTACTTGCGCAAATCAGCTATATATTCCACTTACCTTTAATTCTTACGTGCTTCAATTGAAATTTGTACTTGTGGTAGGGAGGCCTTGTGTCTATTGGATAAGCTGATATGGTAAAATATGGTTGCTAATTATACTTGTTGCAGGTTTCTAACGATGTGAAAGAGAAGATTTCAGTTGCAACTGAGGAGGTATGTTTATGATTTTCCAATCAGCTAGGTATATGGTTTTATGGTTTGACACTTGATGACTTGTTAATTTCATTCTATGTGTAATTCAGGTGAAAGAAACTTCTGGGACTGGAAAGCAAGATTCTGCAGGATCAACTAGCTCTTCAGCTGAACATGATGCTGATGCGACACAACGAATTCAGTCTCCATCTGGGGAAGAGAAACACCAGCAATTTGGATCCAGTAATGCTGCAGAATCTTTGTTTGGCAAGTTTAAGTCAACCATCTCTTCCCCTAATGTTTCATCAGCCTTCCAAAAATTGAAGGAGGCAAAGTTAGTCAATGTAGCCAAGAAAGGATATGAAATAGTAAAAGAGGAGTTAAGTGATAGTCCAAATAGGAGAAGGCCTGTTCCCTCCACACCAAGTGGTGAAACAAGTACAAGAACTGAACTTGTTGTTATGCCCTCAAAACAATCTTGGTGGGGTAAGAAATTGGATGAATTCAAAGAGAAGGTAACTTAACTATCAGTTCTTCATTAAATGGTTGGTCTTGAAACTTCCTCCATTAAGAATCTTTCTAATTTTTGCTTTTAGGTGAAACGCCTTCCTATGACCAAGAAATTCATCAAATATAGTGATCCTGTCAAGGCAAAAGGCCAAGAGGTGTGTTTTGCTCGACTCTTTCTTCTGCCATAAAGTTCCTATTTTTTCTGTTCCATTCGAAATTACCCGTCTGAAGCATGCATTACTTGTATTCATAATGTAGTGATTTCTGAGATGATGGTCCTGGAATGAAAAGAAAAAATTATGGTTGTTGACGACTTCCAGACTGTCTTTTATACCTGTATTTCTTTATTTGGAACTGACAGATTGTAGAAGACTTGAGAGAAAGATATGAGACAAGCGACAACCCAATTATCCATAAAATTCAAGAGTAAGCTTCTGGTTTTCTCCACACTCCTTTTTTGGCTTAGAATTTGAGTGACTTGATAAGATTTGAACAGTATCAAAGTGTAAAGTTGGACCAGTTATAATTTACACAGTAAATTATTAATGTATGATGTGAGGTTTAAGTGCTAATTTGCTATGCTTCTTTTGTAGCATGAATGATGGCATGTTTCAGGAGACAGATGCTGCAATGTCGTACAAGGAAATACGTCAACGGGATCCGTATGGTCTTGTGCCTTTTGCATAATTATAAAAAATCTATCTTCTATTATTATTCTAGCTCTTAACGTCTGTCATTTGTTGTGATTGCATGAATTAGTGATTTCTCATTACCAGAATTTGTGGGGGAAGTTCAGGAGGCTATAAAACCAGTTCTTAATGCTTACGTTAAGGTTAGTGTTAAGTTTGCCCAGGAGTGCTGGAAATTCCTCTCTTTTGTGCACTTACCCATGAAGGTTATTTTTTAGTAACATTACCCAGTCCTCTGCATTCATTTTTTTCCTTTTTGGGTTATAAATGACTTTAGGGGGATGTTGAGACTTTGAAGAAGTATGGTAGCCCTGAGCTGATTGAACGTTGTAAAGCAGAGCACCAAGCTTATCAAAGTCATGGTATTTTCTTTGATAACAAGGTGAGATTGCATTTATCTAATTTCTATCATGGTTGCCATTAAGTTTGTTTCATTATCTGAGGACTGAGGTTAATATTGCATTGTGTAAGATTGATTTTAACTTTATAAAGTAGATTTGATAGATGAAGAAAAATTCTTGCAGTGAAATAATATTATGTTTCTTGGTATGGGCCATTGTTCATTGTGGTCAACCAAATATATCATTAGGAACATATCTTCTGAAATAATGTTATGGTTTTACTGAGGTGCATTTCCCATCTAAAATATCGTTGTTAACATTTGATTCTTGATACAGATTCTGCACGTATCAGATGTGGAAGTTAGAGAGACGAAGATGATGGGGTCCTCTCCCTTGATCATCGTAATGGTATAAAAATTATTACTTCTGGAACTTCTTTGCTAATTCCCAAGTTTTATTCTCATGCGGTGGAAATAAAAAGCTTGTCCTTTATAGCTCAATAACAGAGATTTTCCTGATGATCCTGTTAATGATTTTCAGTTTCAAACGCAACAAATCTATTGTGTACGTGATAGGAATGGGTCAATCACGGAAGGGGGCAAGGTGAAGTATTATTTCTTTCTTCTAATTAACGGAGTGAATGACGAAACCTTGCTTCTGAAGTAATTATTTAATTTAAACTCATGAGGTTTATTGGCTTGACCAGGATACAATCCACACGGTATTCTATGCTTGGGCCTTACAACAAATGGAGCCAGAGGATCGCGGAGAAGATGCTATTTACGTCATGTGGAGACTAAGAGAAATGCAACAGCAGGGTATCCAAGCCCTTATATAGAGTTCTTCATATTCTAACCTACTGAGAATGTTGTACAATCGAGCCTCTATTTACATTCCATTCTTAGTCATGCAAATTTTGTGGCGGCCATTGATGACTGACGTAATTTAGTTTTTTAAAATAACAGAATCAAAAGCTGTGTACGAGGAGTTCAATTATGAATGCTCAGTTACGTGAGCGTTGCTGATAGGAAAATATGATTAGGTTTGTTTATCAATAATGCTTTGTCGGCTGTATATATGCTGCCTTATCTTGATGATCTCGTTCACGAACAATTCTTTTCCGCTTTTGCCCAATAAATAAATAAAAAGGTTCTTGTACGCTCTAAAGCATACGATCTCATGTTCATTATAATTGAAATAAAGAAGAACCTGATAAAGTATGCTAACGAATATCTATACTACGTAAACTGCTCTTTTTTCAGTGTTGTGATTCAGTGGGAATTAAATACAAGACATATAAGCTCAAATTTCCCTCTGGGAACTTGTAGGCCCTAGTTTTTAAAATTTTAAAGTATAAATCTCCAAAGAAAAGTTAAAAAGAAATAAACACCTAGTAGGATAGTACAGAGCTGTGAACGCGGTCCATTACTCAATTGCCCAAGGAACAACCAAGCACTCGTGTTTTTTTTTTCTTTTTTTTTTGGGTGACGAAACAAGCACTTCTTCCGGCAAAAGAATTACGTTCCATCGCTTGCTTACTTTATCCACAATATTTATGGGACATCTTTGAAAGGGAACAAGAGAATACCACGGATTTCTATTCTGTATTTGTCAGAAAAGCAATAATATTCTTCGTGTATGGTGTATACTGTATAGTTGTAATTTTTACGCAATTAAAGAATATGATCACAAGTTGGATATTTGACAAAGCAGATTCACGACCTACCAAGAAGAAAATAAAGACGAATTAGACAAGCACCAAAGAAAAAACTAACCCAACTAGCAATAAAACAATAGGAGAATGGTTAAGAGTCAAAACTCTGTCTGCTTAAAATTTAAGCCACTCCATTGCTAATTGACGATGTGTATCTACCTTGTAGGTTTCCACCCATAGCGTAAGAACCAAGCTAAAACATGCAAATGAGAATACTCCAATAGACAAGGAATCGTCCAATATCTTTGTTATAAAGGAACGAAGTTGCCACACTTATATTTGATACGAGTATAACTTAGTTGATCCTTTGCGAAGCCTTGCTCTGCTTCTCTTCCATGTCGTGCCTGAGTCTAAAGCTTCCTCCTGCTCGAAAGGTATGAAAGAGTTTCACTTGTACAATTGGAAAACTCTGCAGGATTAACAATTCCAAAGCCATAAAAAAACCCAGAAAGCATATGAAGAGGAGCACCCTTACTTCATCTACCAAAAGGCCCTGTAAGTTGTCTACTAGGCGTTTCAGCCAGAAAAAAATACCAGGATTCAGAAGTGTTTTCTAGGGCTTTCACCAGAAAACTGTGCCTATTTATATTGATAAGCTCTGTAAACAGAGCCTAGCTGTGATATAGTGAAGCATGCGAAGCCAGATATTGCAGAAAATCCACGAACACGGAAGGCTTCAAAGCTTGGTGATGATGCAGGTGAAGTAGCAGGAACGAGCAATCGAGGTGGTGGATTTGACAGAGACAAAGAGAGCAGAGCTTGCACGTCAGATGATATGTGAGAGTCTATGGCGTTAGCGTCACCTCTGATGCAGGGACTAAATGCACGAGAAGAGTTCGTAGCCAGGTTCAGGAAGGGGATGGTGGCTCAAGAGTTATTAGCCAGAAATTTATAGTACTTTGTGCTGGACTTTCTGTTGCAAAAAATTAAGTTAGCAACAGAGTGGATTTCGGTGAAGTTTATAAATTTAGTTAGAAATCTTGATTATTGTACATAGAGAAATGAACTAGGTGTATGATTTGTTTCTCTTGTCTAGAATCTATATTTTGATTCTCTAAGCACTATGTTATCTGTTTCTCTTATATTTTATGTTGAGACATCCTTGAAACTGCATAGAAGAGAGAAGTTTAAATGATAAAATTACTTCCATATATATCTGTTTCTTAGTATATCTTGTTGATTACCAGTTGCAGCCTCCATATATAAAAACGTAACCTAAATTAACCGGAATCATTCTTCTAAGCAGTCTAATCAAGAGTTCTAATCAAATGATCTACATTAAATTTTATACTTTTTCTTGCCGATTAATTATTGTTTTCAGAAAAAAAAAAAGAGAAGAAGAAATACATCCCACCAAGTAGAGCTAGTAATTTAGGTTGAACTCGCGACCCGCCAAAAAATGACGGGTTGGGTTGCTAAATCTATGGCTCGTTTTGGTGTGGGTCTTTTTTACCTGCACTCGCTGTAGACTAACTTGTCAGGTTGACGGGTTAACTCGTTTATTTTTTTTACTTTATTATATTTTTTACTATTTACATTACACTTTAATAATTTCAGAGTCAACCGAGCTAAAGTTTACATTACATTTTATTTTTACTAACTTTATTTCATTGAATTATTTCTTTATATATATATACATTTTATTTTATTATTACTTTATTTGTGACAAATTTATCTACGGATAGTGACAAAACTGAAAAAATAAATATTTTAATAACTTCAGATCATACTTCAAATCCAATTAATATTAATACATATAAATAATTTTTTTTAAAAAAAATCCATGTAAATAATTTTTTTTTTTAAAAATAAAAAGTAGCATGTTGGCGATAGCAGGCTCGAGAAACAAACTTCTTAAAATTAACCTGCCTCCAACCCAACCGTAACAGGCCAACCTTTATTCAACAACTTAACCCGCATTACCACATCTACCATCATTTGTTAGGTTACGTGCCGTTTTACCTGCCTCGACTGGTTAACTTGCTGCTGCGTCTAATCCCAGTCGCTAACGAGCCAAGGCTGACTTGTGCGAGTGCAAGGTGCAAGAGACAAACAGGTATTGAAGCATATATAGTGGGCAAAAGAGGTAACTAGCTAGGGTCGTTTGGTATAATCCTTGCCTCTTGAATGCCAAGAGGAGATACCAAGGGTATTGTCTGTGTGTCTACTTTTCAGGATTATAACTTATCTCGCTCAGCAGACTTTGCTCCGGCAAAATTATTAAGAAAAATGTTCAAATCAGTCTTCCGATATCTCAATACTAAACAACATTTGTCCCTCCAATTTCTACAATATGATACATGATTAATTCACTGTTAATGATTATAACACCTTAAATTTGATCTAATAAGCAGCAATACAGTGCCACGGCCCAAAGAAACTACAAACATCATAGGCTTAGAATTGTAACACCCACTCTATCTCTATGGAGCAAGTCCCCTAGACTAGAGAAGCATGCCACAGGCGTACGAGGTAATTCAATCTCCCAAATTCTGGCATCAAGAGAACTTGTAATAATAACAGGCTTCATAGTTTTAAACCCTCTCTGAAGTTCAGTGCAGAAAGTTCTTCATTGGATCGTCATGGTGGACTTTCTTCATCCTGTATGCCTCCATGTCCTCGGCAGAGACCTGTAGAGAATATAGATGGTTAGAAAAATCTGATAGGGGCCAAAATGATTTTTCAATCAGTGGCTTCAAAAATCATACCTCATCATTCCATCTAACATTATATTTCCGTTTCCTCTCGTCCTTCTCTTCTCTCTTTCTCTGATCCTCCTGCATTCAACCAATGGGATACACCAATCAGCACGACAACATACTAAAACGCAATATCCATTTTGAATTCACCTTACAAGATTAGCCGTACCAAAAAGAAAAATTATTATACATGTGCAAACTTAATCTATAATCTAGAGCTCAAACACGTCATATGATTTCGGAAATTATATTCATCGCTTCTCTCAAACTCAAATTAATAAATGCAAAAATAATCAGAAAAAAAAACTATTGATATTTTTTTCACCCAAAAAATACTATTGATAATTCAACCATAGACAAGAACAAGAGAGCAAGAGACAAAAACAATGGCATGAACACATTAACGCAAAAGACACACACACACACACACATATATATTGATATTGACCTTTTTGAGTGCTTCAGCGAGCAATTTCTCATCCAAAACAAGGTCATCAGGAACATCAGTTCCCCATGTTGGAAGCTTTTTCTCCTCCACGGGCTTATGATCCTCTGAGCAAGGTTCACAGAAAAGATTGATTATTAGAGAGGAAGCAACATATAATACAGCAGGATTATGAAAAGATAAAACAAGCAGAGAAAAAGGGAAGGGGAAGAGAGTTGCAATAGAGATAATGGTGTATCAATCAGCATACCTTCAGCAGCCTCTTTACGAGCAATATTAGCTTTCATGAGATCACTTGAAGCCTCAGCAGCCTCAATACCAGCAGCTCCTGTGCAATAGCTATTTCGTATTGTCTGTTTGCAGCACTTATAGCCCCATTGGTGATCCTTCCACCAAGAGCCCCAAACAGTAGTGTGGTTGTTAATGTAAACATCTTCTTCATACTTGCTCTTGGGAAGTGCTGCCTCCTGTTAGAAGTACCAGATAAACAACTAAATCCATCATCTTATAAAGGACAGTCAAGGACAATAAAGCACAAACCAAACCATGTTCTCCCTAAATTTCATACTACAATCAAGCAGCGCTGTTAACAGACTAAGGTAAATGGTCAATTTAAACCATTGACAAGCACTATGTCAACTAAAATTACAAAAGTTTAAATGCAATATAATAATTAGAAACCAGAATGAGACAACTTCGAATGACAATCTCACCTGTCCCTTTATAATTCTACCAGCACGGTCATACTCAACTTGCCTCTCACTTTGACCCAAAAGAAGTTCTCTTGGAAGTTTGTTCTCATCAGATGCATTGCCATACTTTTCCAAGATAGTGTCCTTTGTTTGAGACTTCAATTTCTCCTTCATTACCTTAAAATTCTTATAAAGTAACTCAGCTTGGGATGGTGCTGCTTGCATGTGAACATCTTGCCCCTTATCAAATGCTTCCCAAGCATGGATGTTTAAGTCCTTGAATTCCAAAGCTTGTCCACTATTTCTATATTGGTTATCACCCTGCCACAGGACAGCACACGTAGTTTACATACAAGTTCAATAGATAAATAGCATTATAGCGACAGAAGAATTTCTATAAATTTGAATTCTCAAGGAAAATTTACCTCATAGAACTTCTCATTCGGATCTGCATCTGGAAGAGGATCCTCACGCATGGAACGTGTTTTGGGATCATAGTGTGCAGAATTGACATCGAGATTAAGAAGATATTTTGCAGTATCCTCACGAATACGCAGGTTCCTGCAAGGAAAAGTTACTTAGTTCCTTCTCTTTTTCTTCCTATTTTTTTTTTAAAATGCTATTTAGTTCGAACTAATTTATGATAAATGATGAAGTTGGGAAAATAATGGTCATCTGGCATACAGAACCAATCCCCCTGATCATAAAGAGGACTGTAATAGCAATAATACCTCACAGTTCCTGTACTTCCACCGCCTGTTGTACGCACACGTTTCTCAACCTTCGCAAAGTCCATTTGTTTGCTCTCATCCACCTTAGCCTCGTCCACCCTAAGATCATCTTCCTCTTCATCTTCATCACTGACTGCATCCTCACCATTTTCGTCGCTTTTCTCCAGTTTCTTCAGTTGTTGCTCTTTTAAGTATTTCTTTCGAGCTTCATCTCTGGCTTCATATCTCTCAATCACTCGAGCATAAGTTGATGCGTCATACCCATTCCATCGATCCCGTTTACCATCATAGTCAAGCTCAAAAGTTTCAATTTTCTCATCGGGAGCAATGTGCTTGTTTGTCCACTTTGCTCCGATTTTACGTGGTCTTTCCATGCACAACTTGGAAGTGTGAGTCATAGCTCCACAGCTGAAACAAGTAAATATATATCACCTTATTTAAGCTTGAATAAAATAACAAAATATAAACGTTTGAATGGTTGGGGACATTCATATAAAAGATCCCATAAAATCTTTGGCATTATCCTCAAGAGAAATCAAAGACATTCATAATCTCTCCCAAAAAAAGTTTGTACTCGAAGAAAAATAAATTTCCTCTCAAAATACAAATATTGACACATTAAAAGAAAAAAAAACAAAGTTTCCCGCTCCTTAGCAAGTGGGACAAAACTTCCACATCAAAGGAAGACCTGAGACTTATTTTACATTCTGAGAGATCATTCATCACGCATGTAAATGCAATAGACACAAACAAGAGAAAGGGCACTTACTTCTCACATGCACCCTTCCTATACTTCTCTGCCTGAAAGGTTTTAGCACCCCTATCATACCATGATTTTGTGTAATTGGGATCTGATTTCCACTTCCTTTGATGTTTTAAACTCTACAAAAAAAAAAAAAATTGGTTTTCAGAAGGCAAATATCATTAGACAAGCTATACAAATCTCAAAAGAAGAAAAACCGTGACTTACAGGTCTCTCAGCATTAAGATACCAAGGCGCAGAAGACATATATTGGGGAATATGAGGGTTGATTTCTTTTCCATCTTCATCAACCTCTGCGGGTGCAAGCCCAGCTTTACGTGCTTCTTCCAATTCAATTTGTTTCCGATGGTCCTCCCTGGATTTAAAAGCAACTGCAATTCCCAACAATTAGGCAATTCAGTCAAAAGAATTTCGTGAACAAAAATTGATATTACAAAGGAAAATTCTATGATCAGGTGCTGCATATTATGGTGGAAAATCAATTAAACAATTACGCAATCGTGCCCAGATTTTCAAATTGATGAGATGAGGGACAAAGATCGTTCACAAATAATCCACCCATCAATTCTACAATTTTTTTTATTTACTAATAGGTTCTCACTTCCCTTTGCATAGTCAGCATTTCTTTTGCAACAGCTATGCTCTATACACATGAAGAAACATAAAATTCTATTGCAGGAGAAGTACGGACTTGAAACAGACAAATTAAATATTCTGATTTCGGTATTTTGAACCCTAAGCAATCCGACAAAGTTGAAGGCCAAAACAAGTACCTGAGGCAGTGGCCATGGCTTCGCCTCAAAAGAAACCTAAAAATGAGTCGCAGAGATATGTGAAGACAAGGCTGAGGGTTGGAATCTGAAAATCGAAGACGACCAGCAAGAACAGAACCCAAGAGCTCTTATGATCGGGAGTTTTGGATCACGCGCTTGAGTTAAGAAATCATTTCTATCCAAAGTCCAGACTCCAGATTACAATTTACAATGAGGCGGTTCTCTTCGGGACGCAGAGGCGGTGCGTGTGCTGGGCTCCGTTTTGTTTTTGTTTTTGTTTTTTTAACGTATAGTGTGTATATATATATACTATATTGCCAGCTAATATATCGTATCGCTTATTTTCTACGAATATATTGATATTTAGTATGCCTGAAAATCTATATATGTATATTATTCATGTAGATATCTATATCTATCACATATATCCCTAAGGCTGATAATTATAAAAATAACAAAAATCATCTTATGAGGTTATATGGATTGTCAAGAGTTTATTTTGATAAGTCTAAATTTATGGTTTTTAATTCTTAAATTTGAAGTGATAATTTATTTCTAGAAAGCAAGATATATAAAAGTATTTGTATTTCACATTCTAGATTCTTCAAAGTAAAAGATATTACTCTGGCAAAAAAAATATAAAAGATATTAAAATTGCATAGATAGGATAAAATTATACATGGATAACCAACAATTTTTTTTTATACCGGATAACCAACAATTTTTTTATACTAATGGATAATTTTTTTTCAGCACAAATTTTGTTTGAAGGAGGTTGGGCTAACCCAAGACCAAAGGGTAAGGTGAAGTCTCCCTTCCTCTTAGGCGATACTAATGTCAGTAGGGTGAGTCATTAATTACCCTCAAGCGTAAACTTAAATACCCAAGAGTTAGGATATTTTCCCAAACACTATAACTGGAACCACAACAAAGTGATACTCCTTAAAGATCGAACAAGTTTCAAATGGTCGTATGCATCACCCCTTTACTAGTTGAACCCACGAACAATATGTTACTAATGGATAACCTTGAATCCAATTAGTGCTTAGAAACAGCCCAACTCTCAACTTAGGATTAAGTTGGGATATATGATTGGTGATAAGAGAGAATAGAGTTTGTTTGTTTTTTTAAAAAAATTTAGATAAGTTTGACACCGGTTCCCCACCAGACTAGGGCACAGCCCTAAAACTCAAGGAGCGCTTACAGAGGTCTTATGAAATCGCCTACCAAATAAACTCTCATAATAGTAGAGAGAATCAAACTCATATTATTATAAAAGATAAACCTATTTTTTACCATCTAAGCTAACTATCATTACAAACAATTTCTTACAGGATAGAGGAGTTCATTTTTCTTTCTCTATTTTTACTTCGAATGGACCCTTGAAAAATTGACAAAGAGGTTAAGAGCCAGTCCATCCCAAAAACACAAACAGGATGATTTTGGGCCCCGAGGCCCATTATAGCTATTTAAAGTGGGCCTCTGACTGTGTATGCACAATAACAATTTCAGGCCCCCTCATAATCAGACGAGTTGCACTCCGTCAAGATTTCAGTTTTTTTTTAAAAAAAAAAAACAGGCAAAAAGAACAACCGTGCGCAACTCTCCATGCGGCTGAATGTGATTAAAGATGGAAAAAAAGAATAAAACTTTGCATAGCAGAAAACTAGTCGTAAATGAAGTTGTGGGGAGTAATTGTGGGTGAAGAAGGTTGGGTAGGTGAGGTGTTGAAAAGTTCACGATCTAAGTTGACTAAATCCCACAACAATTGGCAATGAATGGCCTTGCTTTTCCTAAGACATTCCCTAAACATGGTCAATTAGTTAGGGGAGGCCCCTTTCTGCTTACGCTTCATTCTGTAATCTTGTATCATTTCCTGCCTTGTCCATTCTCCACTACCCACATGCATCTCTCTTAGGTTCTTCATGTCAGCCTCATCATGTATTAACTATACTTAATAATACGCTTTAGGATTGTCTGCTTTGTCAGATTCAAAACAACTTAAGCACATTGGTTAGACATATTCCAAGTTTCATATATTCCTAATCTACTTTACAGGTGTTAGATGTTGGACTTCCTTTCTCTAATAATAAAGGTTAAGTATCTCTCTTTATTATAATGAGAAGACAATAACAAAACAGGTTTGTCCTCTCAATTATATGTGTACGACGTATGAGTGAGGAAGAAAATCTATATCTGTTACCTAATTCAACCTTTTTGTTTTGAAATTATATCCATGTTTTCACAACCTACTAATGGCATCACCTCTAAAATAATCTTATATATACTCTGTATGTTGAATGCCGCAATCAATGCCTTATAATAAAAAACAAAGTTGTTAGCTAATCATACAGCAGCAAGCCATGGGATGAACTCAAATTTGCGTTGGAATATTATAACATCGAACTGGGGAACAAAGGATGTACATATTATATGTTGTTTGAACGTCGATCAGTACATATTATCAATGCTGATGTAACAAATCAACGATAAATTCTCTTGAATGAATGATGAACAAAGTTAAAGTTGAAAATTGAAGGAATAACTTCATAACTGTGGTAGCTCCGGAAATTGGTCGGCTCTATTGTAAACATCAAACCAAAAATCCATGCCATAGCCCATGCTTAATGAACTCACATGATCTCCTTCTACTTGTGCATCGTCTAGTTGAGACAACAGGAACTGAAACTCTGACTCCACCCCACCGCCTGCCGCTGCCGGAACGTAATCGGTAGTCTCCTCGGATTTATCAGCCGACAGGACTTCCGACCAGAAATCATCGTCCAACGCCAGGGACTGCTCAACATTAATATTTATGGACATGTCGTCGTCGTTAGTAACGTTAGTCGCAGGACTACTAGTGGTAATACTGTTATCGTTGTTTGTGGTGGTGGTGGTGACGGTGGACGAGTCACTTGAATGCGAAGGAGAGAGTGGACTGTTGTCGGTGACGGCGTGTTGTTCCTTTTGTTTTGGTTTTCGTTTTGTTTGGGGATGGTTCTGTTGGTTCTGTGGAAGCCTCTTCTTCAAGTGTGTGTGCCACACATTCTTTATTTCATTGTCTGTGCGGCCCGGTAGCTTCGCTGCTATTGCCGACCATCTGCAATATAATCATCATATGATTAATTAAACATCCCGTTACTATAATTTGGTTGATATACCGTAAGATATATTGTTTATGATATATGTGCACTAACCAAACATGTACCAACCACTCATTTCTGAGAGGCTAGCTGGCAGACATCAATTTGCTTTTGAGGATTTAGGGGATTTGTTTCAGAATAGGAAATAGAATTTATAATAAGCACGTGAAAATGTTGCAGCCCAATGAGGAATCTTTTGCAGACAAAGCATGTCCATCTAATATAATCATATATGGATCTGAATAATTCCATCGAAGGAAATTGAAAAACAGTGTTGCTGGGCCCATCTCATTACCACCAATTGGATGAACAAACAGGTTATTCATCGATCAATGTCATGCTTGCTAAGATTACAGAGAGTTTCCGTTTGTGACAAAGTTAAGTACCTGTTTCCCAACATTTCACGAAGCTTGATTATGGTATCCTCTTCTTCTTGGGTGAAGTTTCCTCGTTTGATGTCTGGCTTCAAATAATTGATCCATCGGAGTCTGCAACTTTTTCCACACCTCAGAAGCCCTGGAGCACATAAAAAGAGCAGAGATTCATTTAAGCAAAAAAGGCGTCATTAAAGGGATTGAAACTGAGGTTTGAAGAATGAAATATATATATATACCAGCTAATTTGGGGAGAGCACGCCAATTGCTGTGGCCATATTTGTTGACATGATTGATCAGAATCTGATCTTCTTCTGCAGTCCAAGGACCTCTCTTCAAACCCACTTTCTGGCAGCAAGGAGCTCTTCCCATTTTCTCCTCTCCTTGTTTCTTGTTAGTTGCTGCGTCTTCCGCTAGATTTATATACAGGGTCGTCTCTCACTGGCATGTATCTGGTCTTTCTATATATATAGAGAAAGAGGAACCACTCAGGGCTCAGAAAAGTCCAAGCAAAGTTCATTTCTGAATTGGAAAAGGGATATTTACCACTTGCATAGCAGCTCTCTCTCTCTCTCTCTCTCTCTCTCTCTCTCAAGTGCGCTTTGATTGATTAATTTAGTCAAATAAAACGTGGCACTTTAATTGGCTAGCTCTCTCAAAATATTATGCATGCCTTTCAGGTGCATGCACTTTTCTTGCTTTCTGGCAAATTAATTAAATTGGGAACTGTCCATCCTCGCTCATGCCTCTTATTCTGACTGTCTTCAACCTCAATGACAACGTCATTATTTATACTATACTGTGTACGCTCTCTCTCCAAAAGAAAAAACACCCATCATCTTCAATTGTTGTTCTATTAATTATACAAAAACTATACTCCATCCACTTGGCGCTGTGAAAATGACATCTCCTGTAGTAATTCTGGATTTTTTTCAAGAAAGGCGGTTGCTTTTATGAAACTTTCCTCCTCAGACAAAATAAATAATAAAGACCAGGGTGGTACAATAATTATATAAATTAATGTAAGTCTAGGAAATTAGTTTATTATACAGGGACTTATTTTCTAATCATCATAATTTTTTTTCAAATTAAAGGGCCTATAGTTTCACCAACAGAGTCATACTAGCGGAATGGTTAATCCCCATAAAACAAAGTTCGAATGTTCACTTAAAAATATACTAATATTTAATATATGATAGTACTTTAAATATAATTATTTATGAACAAAATATCTAGCTGCAGTTTCACCCTCAGAATTCACATACACTGTAGCTCCGTAGCACGATGGCACATGTTTCTCATTGTCTGCTAAAGTATATTATATAAGAAGATCGCCACAAGACCCCACCCAAAGAGGATGAACATGAACACCACAGAGCTGATTTCTTTATATGTATATATATAGTTGCTCGTATATATATACAATACGAAACAAATTTCTCCAACACATTTTACAAATTAAAGTCATTACCTTAATAAATTATTAGCGACAAAAAGGATACCAGCGTGCATTACATGACTATGAATATTGTCATATATAAAGATGGTAATATATTAAGGTAATCATAATGACCAACGTACTTAAAATACAAACTAGCCACCAGTACGATCGCTGGTCATTTTTATATACTGGAACGACCGACCGACCTTCCATAAAAAATTTGGCATCAATAAAGCAGAAAATCTGCCACCTATCCAAATAGATTATTAATGCAAATGATAAGTTTTTTATCCTTTTCATAGATTCAATCAATCATATTTTTTCTCTGTAAGTCAGTGGTCTAAAGATATTTTAAATCTCTTTAGCATTTTTAAAGTTTTAATTTGATTAATCTAATTTTAACTGAGTCAATGTTATGTCCTGCAGATGGCCCAAAAGAAAAAAGTTGTCCCGCAACAATACTGTGTGTAAGGATGACCATATTTTTGTCGGTTTAACTTTCATGTTAATTACTCATTTAATAATAAAGTAGAAATGATCATTTAACTTAAATTGTATAAAATTCATCAGATGACAATAAATCAAGTAATTATAATTCCTCGCCAAATACATGAACTGGTAGAAAGTTATAATGTTACGTTATTATATACTAGTATATACCATATTTCTGTCGGTTTAACTTTATAGGAATGATCTACATGACTCAGATCACATCACTTAAATTCAACGTGTCTTAAATATTTGACCGATGGCTTTGATTCTTTTTTTAAACTTAGACATAATAATCATGTGAAAAAAGATTTGTAGCTAGAGATGAGGTTATAAAAACGTTATATTATTATTATTATTATTATTTAAGGTTGCTCATTAATAAAATATGAGACGCGTGTCCGTCGTAGAGGGAAAAGGGAGTGTGAATTTTGAATAATCCAACATTTAAGGAAGAGAGGTCAACAGGGGGGAAGAACTGGCAATGCCGAAATATGAAAAATGGAAGTTATTATTTATTAATATATATATATATATAAAGAAAAATGAAGCGGTATTCAAATATTGAAGGTGGGGTGAATAAACTGTAAGATTTTATCAATACATTATTATTTTGTCTCCCTTTATTAATTATTTGGAGCTCATCTATCTTGCTTAGTACTCCTCCGATACTTAATATAACACTTAATTAATTAGGGAGTTGATATTAGTTCTAAATATAATATATATTTTTTTATTTATCAAAATTTTTATAAATTATCTCTATTGATACTCTATCAACAATAATCAACTAAGAGAAATAATGAGAGAATTAAAAAAACTATTATAGTATTTTAAAAAAATATCATATTAAGTAATTTTTTTAATATAATCAAATTAGTTAAATTAGGGTTCTATTTGTTTGCAATTACGTATTTATCCTCTCTCTACTTTATTCAATTATGCGATTCTCTTGTCTAGGGAGTACAGATTTTGCCTCCACAAAAAACTTTGAATTAATTTATCAATTGATTTATTCAATCTAAGTAGCATATGTTACATACTTATATTGAACTCTTGAATTATTACCTTCTTCCAAAACCACTCTCGTCTATTTTTATTTTTATTTTGCTGACTGAACTCCTCTTGTCTATTATAATCGTGGAATTTGAAGTTGCGTTTCACATGCGACCATTTTCCTGGTCAACAAAAAATATAACATTTGAAAAAAAAAAAGTCTTTCGTCTGCACAAGGCTTGATCGTGTGCCCTATATTAAAAAAAAACAGTAGACAAAGTTTATGACTTGCAAAATATAAACATGAGTTCACACGAAGCTACTCTCATTTTTTTTTTGCTGAATTAATCTCATCCATTATATATATTCTTCGATTTTTCTGTAGAGCGTTTCAAAAGCAACAACCTTTTTTTAAATACGGTTTGTGTAAGGCCTGATCGTGTTCAATTTCTATTGATACAACGGATAAATTTGATGAATTCTCAATATATCCCCACAAGCAAGACTAATTATTTGAAATTTATTGATAATTAAAAAATATTATGTAAAGGAAGCCATCCCAGTACAACCCAACAATTCTTGAATTATTCAAAATAATAGATAATTGTATTAAAGAAATTGAGTTTGTAGGCATTAATTGATTTTATCATTTTTTCCATCCCCCAAACAGGAAAAAAAGTTAGTTTATACTCCTACAAGCTCTAAGTCAGTTGATTTTTTTTATAGATTAAGTAAGTCAGATAAATAAGTTAATTATGACTAAATTTAATGCCTCAACATGAATTCACATGATATACTCTTCAATATATCTAAATGAGTCAACTAACTCTTACATTTATTATAATTAAGAGATTTATTTAGTTTTTTTAATTTATCTAAAAAATTTAACTAATTTTTATAATTATGAAGAGAAAAAGTACTTAATACACACACGTACTAATCAAGGTGAATAACTCCATAATTGAAATTATTGCATGTATGCTATAAATCATTGCCTTCTCCATGTTAAATTTACTCCTCGTCATTTTCTTCTTCTTCTTCTTCTTCTTTTTATTTTTCTAATTAAAAATACACGTGCAATGCAAGTAGGTATAATTATAAAATATTTTCGATTTATTATTCTCTATGAAAACAAGAGTTGTCGACGAATTGCAGTTGCTCATTTCATTTCTTTCTTTGAGAAGACCAGAAACAAAGATTAACAAGGCGAAAGACAAATGACAAAAGGCAAAAGGCAAGGGTGTTGTCACCAATGATGTCACAGGTCAATCAATAAACTAGGTTAAATTTAAAGCGTCTTTAAATGGGACGACACTTTCAAAGTTAGTTGACTTAATTAGGATCCTCCATGTCCCATGAATATGCCTCAATCATTTTAACCAACTGTAACGCTATAGCTTAGGTCGGTCATGATATTTTTTTTGACCCTATTATAGGGTGCGTTGTTTTTACTTGACTTCTAAGCCAATATCATGAGGAAGATGACTTCCTCCACGTGTCTATATATCGACGTTAATTAATTATTCTATATAATTAAATTAATACTGCTGCTTTAATTTAATGGATAGAACATGTGTTTGCCAAGGTTAAATGCATTCATACCTAATTATTATGACCTAGTAAAAAAGGACACAATCCATGCATTAGCCAAATCTTGACCGTGTTGTGCTGGTATGGTCCAATCTGTCGCCTACTTTTATTTTTACGTGGAATATTTTATTTGATGAGTTAATTAATTAGCTGGGCCCTTCAAGTTGCATCACTTCATTAAAGTGTGGCTTAAGATTAATGCTTCCTTAACCATGTACGTATCCTTCTCTTTCTCGGCACTTCAAGAACTAATTGACGTTTATTGTATATTTTAATTCAGCGTAAAAAATTTATGCATGCATATATGGCTTATCCAGATCTTTCAGACCCAACAGAATTTGTACTTTGATTTAGTCCTTCCACAAGGAAGGTGCGTCGTCCTTTAATTTTTTTTGCGCATTGCTTGATTTACATGGCTGTTGATTCAGTAATTTACTTTTTTAAAATCGATAGATACTCAATCTTATTATGATATGTTTAGATTAACTTTTAAAGAATAATTTAAAAAAAATATTAAGCGTTACTGGATTTTGAATAGAACATGATCTAAAAGAAAAGTGATATTAGCATACTAAAAAATATAAATTATTAAAAAAAGGTATAAATTAATGTAATAATTACATAAGATACAAGGGCCTATTACTAATGAAGGGTATTTTTGGCATTTCACTTTAATTTCTCACAAAAATTTCTTCTCAGGAGCTGATGTGGACTGCTTCTCTCAAACTGTAACTTATGCTATATAATTAATTTTAGGTGTTTAGACGGTTAGAGTTCAAAACCTTGGTTCTCTTATATAGAAAATGTGCATTTTTTTTTTGGTTACAAGAAAATGTGCATTTTAATTGGCCTTCCAAACACTAGTTTTGGTTTGGGGTGGATTTGTCCGGATTTACTAGGTCTTCACTTTGGACTCTGTCATCATAGAAGGAGTAATTAAGTCAATACACGTGCCATTAATCACACGGAAATGACCAAAGCTTTATTGGTTAATTGGAAATGATTGGGCATAAACAACTTGTTTTGCTTAATTACGATACTCTCATCATCTCGTGTGGGGTCCATCTACCTACCCCACACCAATTGATGGGGGCCAATTCATTAACGTAAACATAATTGCAGTGTTAAATTAATCGAGTGCCTCCGAGACGCTCTCAAATGAAATTGAAGACATTGATCAGGCATTGGACGGTAAAGCCAAGATTCTCCATTGGCCTGCCGCTTTTAGTTCCGTCTCTTGCCGTTGTGCTTTTGATTTCTTTCCCTTTTTTATATAAAAATAATAATTTCTCTTACATGTTAGGTTGACTTTCCTCTAATTTTCTTTGCTTCAAAAAAAAATATATATATGCATGGTTTCTTTATTTAAACAAGTGGAGAATTATGTAAAGGTTTGAGATTAAATGACAAGTTATTTATAAATTAAGAATCTTATTAAAGCCCGTGTTCTTTTTTTTTTTAAATTGAAAAAAATGTGTAATAGCCAAAATAATAACAAGAACAAATAATTTACCTTATTTAATAACTCGTCATTTTGGTCATTATAGGGTATGATTCCCCCTAAAAAATACGTATAAGTTATAAAGCACAGCAGAATTAAGTTTTAAAACATTAATGTGATGATGAATATATAGCATCAATCAATATCAATATAAATGTTAATAAGCTACGCTTTTCATTGTAAACAGCGACTCTTCGTACAATTTCTATCCTTAGATTGCATGCCCCATCACCATTTTTTTTCAGATACAGCGCCAATCACGGGTTATGGTGCCAACTCATCATTAGGATGAATACAGGGAGCAATTTAAGTTAATATTGGTCAGGAAGAAAAAAAAGAGTCTAATTTGTAAAATATGAAATTCGTAAGAAAGAAATCAGAAGGATCGCATCATTCATTGCACAATGTAAATAGGAAAAACAAAATAAATATTAGAAAAGTCATCTACTCATCTTTAATCATGACGCAATAATTATGATACATTACTTTATTTGCGGAATAAATTGTTCTGAATGTTATTAAATTTATTACTGAAATTACTTTCATTAAGTGCATAAAACAAAAATTTATCTTATTAGAAAATAATTTATTACTTATTAAATAAAATAAATAAAAATATCAAATTAAATATTATTTACAATTAGTAACTCTATTAATACTAGTACAATATAATAATAAACCACATCATAGATCAGTAATAAACAGTGTAACTTATTTCTTAGATTTTTTGCAGGGCATGAGATCCGATACTTACTTTTTTTGTTTGCAACAAAATTTAGGTGAGTTTGACACCTGTCCCCAACAAAGCTATGACACGACCCCAAGATTTAGAGAGTACTTATAAAGGACTATGAGATCGCCTACCAAATGATCCCTCATAACGGTAGGGGGAATCCAACTTGCATCTTTATAAGATATAAATACATTTTTTACTATATATGTCAACTCTCATTGGCCATGAGATCTAATACTCAAGTCACAATTTTCACAACTTCTTGACAACGTGGATCTTTTATTTTATATATACATAAAAGTTTAATGGGTTCGGCATTAATCTCTCACAAAGGCTAAAGCACAGCCCCAAAGCTCAGAAAATGTTTATAGTAGATTTATGAGATCTCCTATTAAAAGAGCCCTTACAACGGTAATAGGAATTGAACTCGCGTTCTTATAGGATACGAGTCCGTTATTTTTTTTTTGGTTGCCCACCCGGTTCACCGGAGCTTTGCCCCGACTACATCCGGATCCGACCCGCGTCGCGCACCTGGCTATGATGGGTGAGTCTCCCAACGAGTCCGTTATTTATTATGTGTATTAATTCTTATTAGCAATGTGGATCTTATTGATTACCCACCCGGCCCAACTCGGTTGTATTGGGCTTATCATACCAACCAAGTTCTGTCCAGAACACTGCCCCAGCTGGTTATTCTTCGATCACATCCTCGAAAAGCAGTCCGTAAAAGGCTCACGTGATCGTGAGAAAATGTACGAGTGAAAGCTAAACAAGCAAGATTGCGTAGAAAATAAACGTATTCATTTTTTGATAATTGAATAGACAGAGTACTCAAGTTTATATCTGTTGCATTATTGAGTAAGGAATTTCACAATCTGCAGAATGAAAATGAAGTTAATTTCATCGAGTAATGACGCAAGTTAATGGATATGTACGGACAAGGAAAGGAAAGGCATCTGAATGTTGGATTCAGCTAGCGTTGTTCCCACGCCCCTCCCCTGCTTTGGGTTCTGATCCTCTTCTGCATCTTTTATATCAAGTTGAATGAGTGCATGCCTTGACTCTCTTATTTCAATATCCTTTGTCATTCCGTGCAGAGATCAACAACTCTTTATTTACCTTCTTCCTCTGTAAATTTCAAATTCCGAGTTCGGTATTCTCCTCTGCAACTGTCGCCATGTCTTTCAGAGGCCTTGGCCGGGTAAGATCTTGTCTCTACTACGAGAATACCGGTGTTTTCTTGGCTTAATAAATCGTATGATTAAACTTGGTTATGATCACCAGCCAAATGCTACATCAGGCATGGGAGTGGCTGATCACAGCAAGAATAGCTTCATGGAACTGAAGCAAAAGAAGGTTCATCGATACTTGATCTTCAAAATCGACGAGAAGAAAAGGGAGGTGGTGGTGGAGAAAACGGGTGGTCCGGCGGAGACCTATGATGTTTGCCGCATCATTGCCTGAGAATGATTGTAGATATGCTGTGTATGACTTCGATTTCGTCACTCCAGAGAACTGCCAGAAGAGTAAAATCTTCTTCATTGCTTGGTTAGTTTCCCCCACATTCATCTGTAATTTTTATATGATTCTGGCACTTAAGTAGTTCTCTCTCGTGGCTAATGGATTTGAGCTTATTATTTGTATAATGTTTCTCTGGAAATAGGAAATTGAAATTTTCCATGTTCTCTCAATATTTACTTGAAAATTATACTTTTAATTTTAAATCATATAGGCATCTATCATTTTAATGGTTTGCATTAAAAAATACTTGTATGATAAAAAAAACTTTAATATATATAACCAATAGAGAGACTTCAAAAAAAAAATATAAATTTATAATATAAAATAAATTAAAATTTTATATTTAAAATTAAAATAAATACTTTAATAATTTGTATATTTAAAATGGAAGGAGCGTATAAAGACAAATTACATGTATGTATATGTTTGTTTTTATACAAAAATTTGTAAAAAAGAATTAGACTCACTTACGATTTGAGGGCAAAATAAATTTTTCTTTTCTCTTATACGATACTAATATCTGGTAGGGTGAGTCATCTAATAATTACATGTATATGTTGTTTATAAGCTTTCTCATTTTTGGTTTAGTAGTTGGATTATCTTCGCAAGAGGCCCTGATTATTGGACTGGCTCACAGCCCGTCACATATAATTTTGACGTTCAAATATTATTACATCACAGGGTACAAGGGAACATATTTTGAGGTCCCCAACTCCATAAACAAGCAGAGAAAAGGCTCAAACAAGGGGAATGTTGTGGATCTTCCCCTGCCTTCACTCTGCATACACCTTTATTCTATATATTAATAGTGATATTCATATTGGAAGCCTAAGCACATGGAACAGTTTTGTTACTGTAACCATGTGCTTGCTCTGCCTCCACCTTCCCTTCTCCTTCTTCCTCATTCTCGCCAGACATCTCCTCCAAAGATTTCCCCTTTGCCTCTGGCACCAAGAAAGTGAGAAAGAATCCTAAAGCGTTAATCACTCCCAACACAATCAACGAATTTCTCACCCCAATACCTGCATGATACCCTGCATCTACCTTGCTTGGGTCCTTGTTTTGTGCCAGATACAAGAACCCGAAGGCGCCAACTATAGCCCCCAGCTTCCCAGACGCCGATGATATTCCATGACACGTTGATCTGAATCTGGCCGGGAATATCTCTGCCGGCACCACGAATGTTGTCGCATTGGGTCCGAAGTTTGCGAAGAAGAATGTCAGAGAGTACAGCACCACAAATCCGATGTGGTTCTCCTTGAGAGTCCAGTGGTGGTAAGGAATGGCCAGAGCAAACATGAACACAGTCATGAAGAAGAAACCCATCAACTGGATAGTGAATCTTCCTATTTTGTCAATGAAAGCCACAGTGAACCAGTAGCCTGGAATTGTACTGCACAGAGCAATAAGCGTTTGAGCCTTGGCAATGGAGTATAGCTCGTCGAGGGCACTCATGGTTTTTGCAGCAGGAATCCATCCGATTGCACTGAATATATCTTTCTGGAACAGGTTCTGGCTGTAATAAGCAATGTCGAGCAAGAACCAAGTGCTCGAAGTTCCAAGCAAATGAAGCCCATGACGAATCAGGAACTCCTTAGAGAACAATCCAAATGATGACTTGCCCTTTGTCTGATGAGTAGTAGTTTTCTTCTTCTCAACCTTCTCATGATCAACAGCTTGAATCTCCACCTGCAAAACCTTGGACATATCAGCCGCAGCTCTCTCTGCATTCTGGGCAACAAGAGCTGTGTAACGAGCAGTTTCAGGCATCTTCATCCTCCAATAATAAGTCAGAGCAGCAGGCACCGATCCCGCCATTAGAATAATCCTCCAAACGAAGTCTGCTTGAGGAACCGTGGACCCAGTCGGATCAACATGATAAGAAGGAGAACCAAACCTGGACTTGAACGCAGCTGAAATGATCATAGCAAACAAGCCCCCAGCAAGAATCCCAAAACCCTGCATTGCAAAAACAGCAGCAATGAAAGCACCACGAGTCTTCTTGTTAGAGTATTCAGACATGATGGTTGCAGAGAGTGGGTAGTCTCCACCAATGCCGAAGCCAAGCCAGAATCGGAAGAAGCAGAGAGTAGCTATGACAGAGTTAGGGGCGTGTCCAAAGGAAAGGCCAGAGCCAAGGGCACATACGATCATCATCAACAGGGTCATGCCATAGACAGTTTTACGGCCGAGCTTGTCGCCCAGCCAGCCAAAGAAGAGTTGCCCAGAGAGGGTGCCGCAGAAGGCGACGCCATTAACTGCAGCTGAAACGTTGGGAGGGAGTGTGCCGGGTTTGAGTGAATTGGGGTGGGTGTAGTAAATACGACCAAGCAATTTGGTGACGAGGGAAATGGCGAAGAGGTCATATGCGTCGGTGAAGAAGCCCATTCCTGCTATGATGATTGCAGTGAAATGGTACCATTGTGTTTTTGCCACGTCCAATGCATTCAACACTTGAATTTGTTGCTTCCCCATGAATATGATTTCCTTCTCTGTTCTCTCTCTTGTGAATCGCTTGCCTTCATTCAAACAAAATATATTTAGTAAATACTCGGCATTATGTGATATCTCTTCGTCTGACAAGGAAAAAAAGCACATTTTGATTACTGGAAATCAATTAGGAGCATATATATAGAACACAAAATGATATGATGATTACTGGAGAAAGCAGAAATGGGAGCAGACCAAAGCATAAGGGCTGAGTTACTGTTGTATGAATAAACTAGGAAGTACATTTTGATTGCAGTTATCATAACCAAATAATATGAATGAATGAATTAATGGATGGAGAGAGAGAGGAAGGTACAAACCTGTAAGAGACAAGCTAGTGAGTGAGAGACGACAGAAGAAAAAAAAGGAAGTGGCCAGGAAGTTGTATATATGATGTCGTTGGTTGTGTCTGATCGGAGTGAGGAAGCATTTTAATTTATAGGCAGCAAAGTCCCAAATATTCGAATGGCATATACCTTCCTCCCTTCACTCTTTCATCCTCCCGTCTCTTACTTTTTCATCGCCGCTTCCTTCCCTCACAAACACTCACCTTCAGTGCTCCACCTTTTTATTTTTTTATTTTTGGTGCTGACATTATTTAACTATAAATATTCCTCCCTAAAACCCACTCATTCATTTTAACCACTCATTCTAACGGAGTTGCTTAGTTTGATCTTTGTTTAATTAAGAAGTTGACCGTCCTTAAGAATATGAGGCCCTCAATGCGACCCAAGCAGTAGTGACGATTAAAACGGCCTAGAAGACTCGTGATGGAGATGGCTCTCATGTTTTTATAATCACGAGTCCGAGTACATTAGCAAACACCAACCTAGTTAGTGGTGACACTATTGTTCTATTAGACTTTTTCTACAGTTGGGGCCTCAAATATGTAATAGAGATTCGAGATTTTTTTAAAGCCAAATTTAATGACAGTACAAGATTAAATGTGGAGTTCGTTCATTAACTTGGGCAATAATGGTTTATGATCTATTCAAGTAATACAGGAACGAGCGACACGTACGAAGTTCAAAGAGAAACGAACTATTATGTTAGTCTAAAACCGAATGATTAACTGCAATATCGCTCACTAATATATGATTAATTATTATTGCTCTGCCACAAAGGCCATTTTCGCCGCTTCCCGTCTCCAATGTCTCCTTCTCGGCTTATTCTCTCTCTCTCTCTCTCTCTCTCTCTCTCTCTCTCTAGTCAAAACCAGTAGATAAGTTAATATATTTAAATAGGTCCCAAAAACGGGACTTATCAAATACAGTGAACTCCAATATCGTTAAGGGCCACTTATGACCAATGCAATAAGATGAAATTTATTAAGATTAATATAATATTTAGTCTTTAAATTTGTTCTCGTCTTAATTTTGCTCTATCTAATTTCAAGCTATATATTTTAATTCATTAATTTGTTTTGTTTAAAATATTAATTTTTATAATAAAAAATTAAACTATTTTACTCATTTAAACTATCAATAGCCATCACATGAGTCTTTTTTTTAAGGTCTAGCCGCGTCTACTATAATAGACTCTGCCACTTTGGAATTTGGATACTATCTATTGGGCTCTAGTGCTCCACTTCTCTGATTTTTGTTTTCTTTGCAATGGATGTCTCAACTTCTTAATATTTTTGTTTTCCTTTTGATAATTAAATTTTATATAAAATAAGAAATATTGTGATATCTTACAGTAATGAAATATTAAAAAATAAAAAATAATATCATTTTATCATTCGTAAAATATCAAAATATGTCTTATTTTATATAAAATTTAATACTTTTCTATTTTTAATATAAAATTTAATTTTTAGTATAAATCATATTTTACAGAACGCCCAGGTGCTTGGTTTTTTACTTAGCTAGAAACTGTTCACCTATTTATAATCTTTGTTGACGTCATGCATACTACTACGATTAAATGGTATCTTCAATGCTATGCTCAGGGACATTTTTGGCTGTGGATTTTCTTTTCTATAATTGAAGGAATTTGCATTTCTCTTCACGTACAATTTCATTAGTACCCAACATACCTAGTCCTGTGCCTGTGTTTGGACTTTTGGAGGGTCTATTACGGCTTTATCATAGCTTCTCGCGACATTTTTTTTTTGCCTACCTAGTTTATCGGAGTTTTATCCCGATTATATCTGGATCCGACCCATATCGCACACCTACCTATGGTGAGTGAGTCTCCCAACGAAAATTTTCTGCATACGCCAAGGCTCAAACTTGAGACTTCGTTTAAACGATATCGAGCCGCTTATCACTCGGACCTATCCGTTGGTCGCAACATTGTTTGGTTGATGTTTTTCTCATCATTAATTATTGAGGCAATTACTAATAAGGACTCATTTAGTCTCTTATTTCATTTTTTTTATAATTGAATATTATGTTCAAAGCACCCACTAGACCACGCCGTCAAAAATCAAATCATTAACCTTGATTACGAGTTTATAAAACTAACACTACTCCTCCTATTCATACTTGCACTCATTTTCGTTCTTTAATTAGTATTGCTTTTTCCCCTCACCAAACATTTGGGGCCTGAGTAAGTGAATTTATTTTTACTTTTTTTAAAAAAAAAGACTTCGTTTCACCTTAGAGGCAACAAAACTATAAGTTTGGCTTGTGCCAACAAAAACCATATAGTTGTAGTCATTTATAACGCAGAACTAAACATAAACTTAATGACATTAAAACAAATTATGGTCGCACAAGCCATGCTTGCTTTTTAATTAGGACGCTGCTTTGCGTAATGAAGCAGGCTCTCTTATGGCTCTTGCTTTAATCTGTGGTCCTCTGGAGCTTAAACACAAGACACTTGTACGTTTCTTAAGGTCTGGTGGCTCTTGCGAATATATGATCCAGTTATTGAAAAACAAAAGCAACAATTCAAAAGGCTTGAACGAAAGCAAGAGAGATACTCGTAATTTAATATCTGAATTTATTCAAAGCATGATGAAAAGAACAAATTAAAGCTAAGGCACCCATCTCAATATGTCATATGTATGTATAGATGGATTTATTCCTTATGGATTAGTAGTATAATATCAATAGAATTCGGAGCCCCACTCGGATAAGTTTATTCTTGATTATTAATTTAACCGCAACAAATTAAATACCTCGTAACTTGAAATATAATTTTAAATTTTACTAGTTAACGTACAAATCTATGCATAAAATATTACTTCATATACACTTGATATTATAATAATTTTTCGAGTACAAAAATATATATATAATTTTTTAAATTGTATAAAAATGTCACAATCTTAACTCAATCAATGTTGACAATTAAAAAACATGCCAACCAAATAAATTGTATAAAAATATATATAAAATTTTTAAATATTGCACCAATGTCATGATTATTAAGCGACTAATGTTGACCGTTTGACAAATAGTCTCACATGTGTTGTATAACATTCTTACTCCTAACGACTGTGTTCACAACTATGATATCTTTTACATGACATACTGGATACACCTCCTCAATATCAAAACCACCTTTCCCCTAGTCACCTCATTGATTTTTGTGATGACAGGTAAGTTATTATCTTCTTCGTCTCTAAAGCAAAACCACTAACAATAAAAAAAACTAAAGAAAATGATGGTGGATGAGGTGGCTGTGAAAGGGTCGGCTCTAGCATTGAGGAGGTGTGGTCATTTTATTGTGTAGAATACTTCATAGTAGCGAATAAAGTTGCTAGGAGCAAAAAGACATTGTGCAACGTGTGTGTGGAGTGTTTGATAAGTGGTCAACGTTAATTAACTTAACAGTCATTATATTTTTGCATAATTTTAGGAACTTTATGTGTATTTTTATACATTTTTTTATTGACATTATGCTAATGATTAATATTAGTTGATTCAATAGTCATGGCATTTTTACACCATTTACAAATTTTTATATGTAGTGCATGGCTATATTCTATATCCATATATATTCTCTATCTCAACAAAATTTATAGATAAATAAATTCTTAAATATAATCTCTTTAGTTTTAATTAGGTAAAATATTTTATTAGAAAATGTAAAATCTAATTCAATAATTTATACACTTTAAAATAATTAACTTCTAATTATTGGTTGGAAAATATTGTCTGTAATATGAAAAAAAATATATTCATATCCTCTAAATATCGATTACTTTTATTCTAATCCTCCCATTTCATAACCAATATAAATAATTAAATCATGAAGTTAAATAAAGTTTGACCAAATGATATCACAGCATCAATAAGGGGATAGATAGTTTATACTTATAATATGATTTGAGCTGAGTTATAGTGAAGGGATGGCTTATTGTACAATTTATTCCAACATTGAGACGAGTCCGCCACCTAGAAAACCCTTTGATTTTTTTTAAAAAAAAGTGATGTTTAGAAATGTCAATTAATTAGGTTGGGAAGAGAATATGTGGGGTGGGTAGAAGACTGAAGTGGAGAGGAAAGTGGGGTTATTTCTGAAGGCACATGTATTGCATAAAAGCAAGCCGGTTCATCCCTGACTGTGAATGAGGAATGATTGATGTGATGTTACATGTCCACGTGTTTTTTCTTTATTCCCCGGAACTAACATCGGCGTTCAAACCAGGTCCATTTTTGAGGGCCGTTGTTTAAAGGAGATCTTTCCCAGATCTTTCAAATCAAACTCTCCGGCGAAAAGCTTTTCCCTCTTTCTCCATAATAAAGTATCCCACCCAGTTCCCTGAATTAGTGAATATCTTAGTCAGGTTGGTGGCTTTGTGCTTGTTTGAAACTCTCCAATATTGGGTCACTACTTACCACCATGCCCTAGTGGGGAGCACAATGAGTGAACCAAGGGACATTTTAAAAGAAGAAATATAATGTAACCAATTTTGACTATTCGACTCCCCAGTTTTTTTTCTCTGTCAATTTACAGCTGAGGTTCCTGGAAAGTTCCCGATCGATATGACATTAATTGTACTTAAGCTTCAACTATCAAGTGAATCTCTGTGGACATTGCTCTCTCAATACACTAATTTGATTTGGGACATGTTGGTGGCCTAATCATGTTGTGGTTTACTTCTGACAGTGGAAGTTGTTTTTGTCGGTGTCCATGTTAATTAGGTGTGAAGTCAACTCTCACGTGAGGGTCGGGTGGGTGTGAGGATGAGGACGACACTATGACTTCTCATCACTGCTAGGAGGCCCCAAACAGAAATGGATGAACATGCTCGTCATTAAACTCACTTGTATAATTTTGTTTGCAGGAATTCAATGGACCTGGGATGGATTTGTCACTCACTAGCTTCATCCCTCAGGCTGCCCCACCCAGAAACCCAGACGTTTCTATCAAATGAAATTGTTTTTGCACACTAAGGATGTCTCTACACTGTACGCATACATGTCGCTGTCTTTTAATCAAGGAAGGTACTGTTAGTGTTGACCATAGTAGATTATACTCCCTCCTTATTTTAAATATAAAAATTAAATAAAAAATATATTTTAATTTTAAATATTTTAAATAGAAGACCATAGTCTATTAATTTATTTCCTATAATTATAATATTCCCTTAAAATATTATTATATGATTATATATATTAATTTTTTATTAAATATAGTCTAAATGTATATGATTAAAGATAATATTTTAGAAAAATTAATATATAATAATTACAGATAGTAATTAACTAATTTTTTAATATATATATTAGTTAAGTATATCTTATATTAAGAATTAGAAGTAATAAGAAAAGTAGCGGTGGCATGTAGTTTTCACATGCAATTAAAAGAAAAGTAACTCTTGCACTAGTCTTATTTTTATTTCTCTTAAATAGAAACTAAGCAGTATTTCTTAGTTGATAGTTTAGAGACTAATCCTCTCAAAGCATAGAGATCATTTAAGTGGATTTTATCACTCCTAATAAAGTATTTTTCTATACACACAGCCTAAATCGAACACGTGACATCATATTTAAAATACACGACCATCTATCAGTTGTGTTAAACTTTGTTAGTAAAATATTATATTTTTCTTAATTTCAGAGTTTGTGGCTACCTCTCATAACATAGGTGTTTTCTCTAAAAATTAAGCATAATACCTAAAAAAATCTATCAGAGCGTTATACTGTTAGATTAACTCCATATCGGTTCTTGTGCTAGTCTTTTAGAACCCTACATAATGCAGCATCATGAGATCATGCCACACATTTCGTGGGCTTAATTATGCAAGTCCGTGATGTTTGTTGGGCCCAACAAGAAAACATTGCCTATTGGGCCTTCTTGGGCCGGACATATTGCAACATCTGTATCCGATTTACCTTGTTAGGATGAATAAGGGCACGCATCATCGCAAGCCTCACCATAGTTGCAGGAGATTTAAATGATTTTAACAATATAAAAAATACTCTTCTCATTTGAGAAATTATAGGCAATTTTTGTATCTTTATTATCCAATATTTCAATCACAGCATGATAAATGCATAAATTTTCAATTATATATATCTTTATATGCAAATATATAATTTTAAGTATATCACATGTTTGTCAAGTTTTAATTTCAAAATTAGGGAGACCCTTATGTAATACTTGAAGTTTGAAGAATAGAGTGTACCATTCAAGGCTTGTAAGCAATGCAATTTAAAAGAGATATTTATATCCAACCTCAACCTTAATTAATATTTATATTAATTATATGCGAGTGAATAATAATATAATAAATAACCACGTCAACATCTTACACACAACTTGTGTCAAAGAAGAAGTAAAAAATATCGACACCTAAAATGACATGTAAGCACGTTCAAAAATTCTGAAAGAATCTGGGTGGGAGAAAAAGATAAGCTTCGTTTTCATTATGGACGCGATCAAAAGTCATCGTTGACTTCCTTTTGACGTCGCATATTTATCCGGCGGCCTTATCCAGGGGATTAACAAAAATGACCTTCCATATCCAGCCTTTAAAGACAAATGATTTTTTTTAACAACTTAATGAAATTAATTAATTAATTATGATAAATTTATATTATTTACTATTTAATTTATCTAAATTAGTAAACTAACTCTTATATTAATTTTATTTTACTCTCTTAATATTTTTTTAGGCAAACATTAATAGAGGTTAATTAGTTACTTATTTTAGAAAGTAAATGAATCATTGAAGGGGTTCAAGCGAGGAACTGGTTTCAAGAAACCGATGTAATTAAATAAGAAAAGCCCAACCCCTGGAATAGGTCGAGGGCATGACATTATTAAGATCTATCTGAGCGATGCAAGGTAATCAACTAATTGAGTTGGGAGGATAGATTACTGTTGAAAGCTTGTTGAGATGAGATCAGAATTCAAAATTAGGAGAGAAGGAGGAAAGGAATGAACAAATAAATACAAAGAGAAGGAATTAACGATCAATATTGAGTAGTGAGGGCCAAAAGCTGTTCAAGATATTCGGCTCCCAAATCCTCCAGCACCAACACACCCTTATGAGGAGAATCGATCTGGGTTTTGACCGGCGGAGGAGGAGTTCTGGATTTCTTGGACTTCCGTTTGGTAGTGTGTTTCTTCTTGAGAGCTAACACAGGAGAGCAAGCTTCCTGCCATGTCTTGTACGGCATCTTCCTCAGCGACTCTCTCACCACTTCCTCCGGGAAATTCAGTACCGCCTGTGACCCCCTCGTCGACAATGCGGCCTGATCATAAGCCAGAGCCGCTTCTTCTGCTGTGTCAAATGTTCCGATCCACACTCTGACCCCTTTTCTGGTGGAGTCCCTTATCTCCGCCGCGTACTTCCCCCACGGCCGCCTCCTCACTCCTCTGTACACCCTCTTCTGATCCACTGCCGCCGCCGGCGGAGGGGACGCTTCTTCTCTCACCTCAACTTTGGCGCAGGTGAAACCGGAGGAGACTTCTTGTTGCACTGCCACCTCTAACGTTGAAGAATTGGAGTCGGATGACGACGAATCCTTGGCCATAACATCGCAAGACATGGCATGATCTTGTGAGAAGCAGTAGTCGTTGAAGAGCCAGAGGTCCTGGTCCCAAGAGGACAATACTCCATCAGAAACAAAGGAATCTAGAGGGGAGGAATCAGGTTGTGGGTATTGCCATAAAAAGGGATCTGAATCCATGTGGATATTTAGCTTGCACCAGTTCTGTTATTATCTGGTATTGCTATTGATGCGTGGTCAATTGAAGCTGGTTCTGTCTGGTGGGTTTTAAAGCAGGATCAGGTTCTATATATACATAGCCAGGGAAAGTGGGGGGAGAGAGAACGACCAGACCAACTTTGATTAACATTAAAAAATGGGAATTGTGTGTTTTTTTATTGAAGGAAATAAACAAAAGGGGAGAACGAGAAGTTGGGATTATTGGCGAGGGAGGATGTGTTGGATGGGATTATTGGATTAGAGTATGTTGGGAAAGGAGGGACCTAAAGGATCTAGTGACGAGAAAGGCAAAATAAATAAAGAAAGAGCGAATAATACCCAAAATGTGCGCAGCTTTCACTGGCCTAAGTAGCACCATTCCACCAGCAAAGCCCACCTCACCCCCACGCTCGCCCTTTCTTATTTTACTCATTCCCTAGCCTTCACCCTTTCAATAATGCATCTTCTTTCATTATAATATTCCTCCCCTTTTCAATATAGAAGCTAGGAGTTTTCTTCCCTAAATATAATACTTTAATATATATTATCAATCCTTCAAAAAATTATAAACTAGACTAATCTATATCGAATTATGGTAAGATCTATTTGGGTGACCACCCTATACCATCTATGTTATTGTGTTCCCAAATTATCGAACATATATCCTTTGGTTAAACTAATAGCTAATCCAAACACATAACCTTTGGTTAAGCTAATAGCTAATCCAAACAATCCGTGGTATATTCCAATTCACTTTATCTGTCATATTTACTATAATTTTTAAATTAATTTATTTTACTTATAAATTGATAAAAATCTAACATTATGCAAAAGTATTTTAGAAAGATCAAGCTTAGCTTGATGTAATTAAATAATTTATCTAACTTTTTAAAATTGATTTAAATTAGCTAATTAAGTACTAATTTAAAGCAGGGTGGTTTAAATGTAAAAAGGCTATTGGAGTTATTTGTAATCGGAAAATAACTAGTAAGGTAAAAGGAAAGTTTTATCTTATTGCTATAAGACCAGTAATATTTTATGATAGTAAATGTTAGGCCTTAAAGGGACAACAGGAGTTAGGGTAGCTGAGATGAAGATATTGAGATAAATGTGTGTGCAAGCACGAAAAGAGAATATTTATAATGAATATATACGAGGAAGAGTTATAGTGATATATCTATTGATGATATAATAGAAGAGAATCGCTTGATATGGTTTGGGCATGCATAAAGAAAGCCATCAAATGTGGCCATGAGAAGGGTGAATCAAATAATATAGAGCCTATAAAAAGAGATAAATGAAGACTAAAGAGAATGTTCAATAAGGTTATTGAGCAATACCTTTTGTTCAATAACTCAACAAATGTCTTATTTTTTATATAGTACAATAATATCATACGATCCATATAACTGATCATATTTAATAGGATAAGACTTGTTATTATTGTTGCAGTAGCTAATTATACTTTTAATAAATATATATATTTATGTATGCTTTTATATATATTTATATACAATAAACAGGAAGAGCGCAATATATATATATGTATGCTTTTAATAAATACGTACTAATCCGAAAAAAACAAAGGAGAGAGATAAGGTAAACACGACCAAGTTGAATGATTATATAATAAATAAATGAAGAGGCATTGCCATCAAGATCAAGGTGTAATTGAATAAGGGCCACTTGGTGACCAGGAATAAAAAAGTTGTCATAGTTTATGAGGGTTTAGCTCCGGACGCCTCGTGCTTAAATTCAGAACATAGGCAGATACATTGTCCTATGATTACGATGGGTCATGCTACTCCTCATTACAGACAAACAATTAGTTGGCTATTTTAAACGGTCAATGGTCTTCTCTATTCCTTCCATGTTCAAAAAGTCAAGGTCAGGAATGCCGTTGGTCAGATTTTCCCTTAAATTAATTTCATGATTAAGTACTAATTAAAATATTAATAACATTTTGTATAATATAGAAACAAAGTGGAGCATTCGTTGCCGAGTCAAAGAGCTGGTCAAGAAGATATAGGACCACAGAGCTGGTCTCACGCAACACATGCGTGCGTTTTTGTCTTTTTGTTTTTATCATTGGAGGATATCAACATTCTCAGAAGTTTGAGATCGATGAACATATGTAAGTAAAAGTTTAGCAACATGCCATAAAAACAAAATGAGAGAGAGAGAGAAGTTACGTTTAGCGATGAGCAGTAAAAAGGGGAGAATGTAAAAATTAAGGGTTTTTTTGAAAAGAAAAATTCTTTCGTAAATAATAAATTTTACATGAGTACGTATTGTTGTAAAATTATTTTAAATAGAAGAATAATAGAAAGAGATGTAGAAAAATGATAGAGACAATAGAAATGAGAATAATCTCTGTTGTATTATATTGATATACTAAAATACTTTAAAACTCAAATGTCTCAATCGTGTTAGTTATGAGACAATGAGTCATACAACCTTTGACGAATGAGAAATAACAAGAAGAAATGGATATCCGTACAATATATATAGTACCTATATTCATAAGTCATGACATATAGTTTTTAGTTCTGGCATCTTGTTTTATATTTTAAATCGTTTCGTCCATTCACAGTTGAAAATATCAGAACTTCGACTTTTAAAAACACAAGAGACATGTAATTTACTTTAATGTATAATAGGAATCACTAATTAGATGTAGTGTGTGATTGGATGAAATTTGACAAAAGCTACTCCACTTTGTGTTTATAAAATTGGATTTTTTAGGTGTACCTTTTAATTTTTATTCTGTACTGTAAACAGAACCTAAAAGGTAGTTAAATATTTGTCAGGGCAAAATTTCATTTTCTAAAAGTATTTTTAGCTTGCAAAAGTGGAATCCAAACTTAATTTAGAGGAATACAAGAAACCAAAAGAAAAGAACACGAGGGAATGGGATAAATGACTTATTTATTCACGTACACTCGGTGGGCATATATACAAGAGGCAGCTCCTCTATATTTGGGATTTACGTTAATCTTGATCTCCAATATCTCAATATTATAGGTAAAGTAGCACTCACTATTATAATTTTATTTTTTAAAAATATTTAATATCATAATTTTATTTATAACATAATTTTATCCTTAATATTTTTAATTTCGTTCAATTTATCTAACCCTAACTAGCATCTAACGTCTCTTAAGAGGTGAGGATTTTTTCTACAAAAAGCCTTGCACATGGGCATTCAGAATTACACAGCAATTTAAAAAAAAACTTTTATTCCCCTTCCCCTTCTCCTTCTCTCATGGGCAGACCATTGCTCATAAAGCCACCAACGGCCGCAGCGGTGGCGGCAAGCCTCTCCGACGAGGACTACATCCGTTGAGCACTGCCTCCTTCATGTCGGCACACACTTATTCTGTCTTTTATGCTGGGTTATAGAATTGTTGATGCATATTTGCTCCCAGAATTTATGAGCTTGTGTGAATGTTGGAATAAGGTGCTTTAGGAATTGGGTATGGAAATTTTGAAGAGGTTGGACCTCTAGTCATCAAGTTGAAGCCAAGAAATTCCACAATGTTGCGAAAAGCATATCCCCTTCTTGCTTCGGTCGTCTCCTTTCTCTCTCAAACCAGAGTCGCGACTACCTTTCCTTAATATCTTAGGCCATGGCGACTTCTATTTGCCCCTTTCACGCGGCGTCAAACAGCCCCCGTCACCCCTCTCTCTCTTATGTATCTGGGTTGTCGAACTTGTCTCTACCGTCGTTGGTGGGCTCATGAGGGCCTGCTGATGAGGGGAGGAGAAGAGGAAGGGGAATAAATGTTTTGTTTTTAAAAATTGCCTACATGAAATTCTGAATGCTTGTGTGGATTTTTTTTTCCAAAAAATAATTCTATCCTCTTAAAACACGTTAGATCCCATGATTGGGTAAAATTGAACTAAATTAAAAATATTATAAATAGAATTATACTATAAATAAAATTAATTTTTTTCTAAAACACCCTAAATCATATTTCTTAATTTCTTCACGCTTTCTCTTACTTGATTATTTTTTAGAAAGTATCAATAGAGGTATTTTAGTAAAAAGTTAATAAAAATAGAAAATATATTTTATATTTAAAACTAAAATTAATTGAATAATTATGTCATATATTAAGTACTATAGGAGTATCATTCATCTCTGATAAATAGATTTGGAGTAGGGCTGAACATAGAACCCAGAAACCCAATATACTCTATCCGACCTGGACTCACCTGTCTAAAACTAGATACGACACAAGAAGAACCCGAGCAAATGAGATAAGATTGGGTTGAACATAATATACATGGCAAGGTCAGGCTCGAATTGATATAACAGACTGAGTAATCCAACTCGACCTAATAAATATATGCATTATTATATTATATTATGCATATATTATAAGTATTAAGCTTTGACAAAGTTAATTGGACAAAGTCTTGTTATATAAAAAGAATAAGACTGGACAAGGCAAATTGGACCATAAACTCGATCCAATCCATTTTAGTCAACGCAACTCTGTATGTCAGATTTTCTACAGGATTAGACCAGACTTTAGGCTAAAATGACTAGCCTGAAAAATATACTAGACCAGACTACGGGCTAATATCATACCTGACCTGGAACGATCTTTGTGCAGCCCTAATTTGGGGGGAGTTTTTAATCATTAATATATTTATAAAAAAAATGGTGAATTTTTCTTTTTCCTAGTAATCATTTATGTGAAAGACGCAAAAGACTTTTTAGATTTTATGACCAAGCGTTATGTGTTTTTAATTTTCATGATATTTTTTCTTTCCGAAGTCCGGATTCGCCGCCCTCGTAATATGCTTACATCAGCCCTCCCTCATTTTTGCAATTCATTTCAAATTTATAAATTAATTTCAAGTTAAAAAAACACCTGTAATTTTCCCCCAGAAAATATTAAAAAAAACTTCTAAGTTGGTGCCGAAATAAATTATATTTCCTTACTAGTCTATTACTACCTGAGATTGTGATATGTGAGCCATAAAAAGGTAACATAGAAAATAAAAATATCCATAGAATATTCTCCCAGCAACCTTTTATAGATATAACAGATTTCAATAAAAATGGAATCCATCATCATCTGTGCAAGACAAAATGCATATAAATTATAAGAGAGTCTCGTTTTTCTGTTATAACATTATTCAATAAATCAAAAACAGTTTGTCTAACAGTCTGTCTAAGCAAATTTTCCCTTCGCCCAAATTTGACCCGGCGAATGTTTGACCTTTGAAATCTTTTTTCCTTTGACCAAATTCTTTATTGCGAGCCGCATAAAAATATTTTTGAGATGATAGAAAAATTAAAAAAAAAAAAAGAAGAAGTAAAACTTGTACAAACTATAACATATTAAATTACTCTATATTGTTTCAGACCAACACCAATTGACAAAAATCAATCTAACCTCATCTAATATGAATACGACAACATTTTTTGGCGTGAAACTCTGACAAATTAAGAATCAAAAGTCAACTATCTAAACTAAATTGGCCAGTGCAAGAACATAAAATGACAGGGCACGGTTTGTATTTTGGAATATTAATGCTTAATGCAAATTGTTTCAAATTATAATAAAAAATTGTTTTTGGCCAGAGATTGATACAATTAACAATAAAACATGATTTTACAATGACCTCCCCTCGCTCTCTCCTCTCTGAATATCTGTACAAGATGTAGTCACTTGTATAAGTTATGGGCAAATAACGTGACAACTAATTAATGCTTCAATTGAAAATCATAGTTCTTGAGAATTTTATATTTAAAATTTTCTATGGAAGACAAGAAAATATAGCACGTCCTCACCAAAATATTCTACGAGATATCAAGTATGGTAGCCGTGCAAAGGCTGTTCATCACCTGCTTTAGCCATCAGAGACGAACCACATCTTAAGAAAACTGTCATCAAAAGCCACCACTACAAAAGTGTTCATATTTAACGATTTTGAACCGTCAAGTAATGATGCGTCGTCATATATGTTCGTAGTGAATCTTTGATGGTTTCATGGTTAGCCAAGAAATCCAAATCAAAACAGCAATACGAGGTGATCATACTAATAGACCACTTGGGAATTCAATATATGGAGCAATCGTCAAACTCCAAGGCCCAGCTAGCTACTTCTAATGGTTGAAAAAAAAATAAACTCTTGGAGTTGGTTGGGGTTTTCTTTATATTAGATCCAATCCAAGAAGAAACAAGATGTGATCAATGTCCTCAATTTGAGTATTGAATAACAAATTAAAGACGATAACAACTTCAGGAGAGTGTTTATATGTAGTTCTCTGCCTTCCAGAGAGCATCAACGAACTGCCCCCTCTAATTAAAAGTTGGCTTAGCTCTAGCTTCTTTAATTTAATTTAAATCCATTCTTCAAACAAAATCGAACCTTAATTTCTAATTTACTTCAGGTATTGGTTCAAATCCCATGTATATGACACATCTTCACTAGTTTCCCCTGAAAGATAAGCCTTCCAGACTACTACTAATTGAGGCACATGGCAGAAGAGAATGAATCAATTATATGCCAGTTCATGCTCCCTTGAGTATGAAACATATATAACTCAAATAATTGACCAATATTACGTTTTGAAGTTCTTATTTAAAATTCACTTTTTCGGGATGTGCATCATGGTCTATGATTTGTATTAGAGTTGAGGATTGTCATACAAACACACATAGCTGCGATATAATAATACATGCTATACTTTTAATTAATGTTCTAATCAAAGTAAACCAAACAAAACAAGCCAATGAAAAAAAAATTCCATGGGATGGATATAGAAAAAATGGTAACACAGTATTATAGACATTGAATATTTTGCAAATATGTCATCAGTGAAATTAAGAGATGAAATTATCCCCAAAAGAAGTTTGAGGTCTGATCAAAACAAACAAATAAGTAAAGGGACTACAAATATTAAATAAGTTAATTGGCAGTGTCTTTTTTACTTATATCCCAACAGTTTTATGATATTTTGAACTTATTTTTTAGACTAATTAAATTAATATAGGGTTTTCAATTTCTAAATAGAGGCCTAATTCCTATCTCTTGTGACTTGTTGGAGAATCATTAACTGAAACCGATACAAATTATAGGGACTATAAACTTACATGCCTCAAATCACGAGAACAGCTTAATTTTGAGCCAGAACTAAACTCTAATCTACCATCCATATATTGCACTCATCAGCCAAAAGAGAAGTATCTCACAAGACCAGAGGGTAAAACAACGAATTAATTGTGTTAACGGTAGGAATGTTTTGACGCATGACCAAAAGTACAAAGCCAGAAACTTGGAAGACGACATGTATTTAAAATAGCATTTGATACTGCAGGCGTAAGAATAATATTAATTAGAACAGTGAGAGCAGAGAGCGATTTACCTTAAGAACTCAAGGAACTTGACTTCTAAGATTAGACATTGTGGAGGCATGTTTAGGACTATAGGGTACAAAATGGAAATTATACCATTAGCGTACTCTTTCGATCCTCAATATAAAATAGCTTATAATATAAATTATATTATATTACAAACTAAGTGTTATATTAAGGATTGTAGGGTATAATCTCAAATATAGTCTAGTAACAAAATTACATGGCAGCCAGCTAGCTTCCTCTTTTACATCACATTTGCAGTCTTGGAGTAGGAAAGCCATAAAAACGTATATAGCTAGGGTGCTGCAATCATCTATCCTCATTAACAAGGTTGTCTTGTCTTTCATATAAAATTAACTTGTGACTTCAAGAAAAGAACCAACGATTATCATACAATATGATGATTGTCAAATATCAATTAGTAGTATGTATACCCGGTGCAAGATACACTTAGATTATCAAAGAAAAGATGTTGTATAGTTAGTTAGGTTCTCCCTAGCTATGTGATTAATGAAATTTTAGTATAAGGATATATAGTGAGCATAATTATAGGAAAAAGAACAAAATGATAAAAAAAAAAAAAGAGGAAACATCATGCCTCCCTGCCTGTGTCCTTTCCTAGGACATGTATTCTATAATATTCAAATAAATTTAATTTACTTAAATTTCCATATCTTATTTGTTTCACAACTTCTATGTATTCTGCAACCAAAATAACTACAAATATCTTAAAAGTGCAAGAAAAAATGGATAAAGATACTGGTAGATTCAAGGATAGCCTCGGAAGAAATCAAAGCAAAAAACAGACCACCTCCACTATAAGCTGCTTCTATAGATGATAAGAAAATCAGAGAGGAAATAATATTATGAGAGAAAATTTTCAAAAATAGTAAATCTTTTTACTATTTTTGAAAAATTTTCTTTCTAGTGCTCTATCCTCCATATTTTCTTCTCATTTTTCTCTCCATCCAAACATAGGATAGGGTAGAGTAATTGGTAGATCAGTAGAAAGGTCTTGTCTACTATTAGTTATATTTTTCTCAATGTGCCAAACAGCAGCATATAAATTAAATCAGAACTATTATAAACGAAACTGCTAGATGCTCTTGGACAAATGATAATGTATTTATCCAGCCCACAATGTATAATAAAGCATCCTGTATATATCTGCACTAATAAATTCTAACAGCTAATATTCAAGTTCTACAATAGTGACGACAATAAGCACAGAGACAAGTTAATAATTGAAATTGCATCTAAACAACAACAACTACAACGAAGAGACAAAGTATTCCATGTTATCATTCAAAAAATACAGAGATTGGAAAAGCTACATAAAACAAAATATGCAAAATTAATCAGAGGGCGTAATTGCATCAAACAGAGAAGCCCAGGCAAAATCTGAGAAGGAAAAAGAAACAACAGTAATCCTAAAAATTCGAGAGCGATTTTCTCGTGCTAAACATTAAAAAGATGAGAAAGTTCAAATTTACCTCTAGCTATTTTGAGTGTATCTGTGGTCTTATCGTTCTTCCTCTGAAATATATTCCCTCTTTAACATAGCTGAAATGGGGAATCCAGGAACTGGAAACATACATGTAAATTTGAAAAATTAGGTAGCATTATTGATCGGAAAGTGCGGGGGGTTAGGGTTTTGGGAGGGAAGAGAGAGGATGAGGCGGCGTTTTGTGGTAAAAAAGGCACCAACCGTATTAACTCTGTCCGAAATAGAAATACATTGAGTTCCGGGCGCAAGTATACTAATATTTTTTTAAAATTCCTCCATTATTTACCTATTTTAGCAGCTGGTTTGATTAGATAGAAAGATAAGTACTATATAATCTTTAAAATTCCTCCAAAATTTGCTAAAATTCCTCCAAAATTCCTCCAAAATTTGCTAAAATATATGAAAAATGTTAAACAAATAAAAGAAATTGTATGAAATTACTGAAATATATGTGGAGAATGATAAAAAGGAATAGAAGAAATGCATATACTCCAATGGCAGATATATTGTTTATATATAGCTTACAGATAATATGATTTATATAAATTTATTTTTTGTTTACACTGATACTGATTGATATTATTGATGACACATAAAGATTAAAGTGAGGTGCGATGGGGTCATTTGAACTCCTATTATTGTCCATTTTTTTCTCACTGGCCTTTTAGTCCAGCCAGCGGAACACCCTCTTCGATTAGGAAGTAATAGTATCACAATAGATGAGACAAATAATAAATACTTAAATAGTGCAATTTTCTTGACTTTTTATTTGCTCAAGAGTGAAAAATGAATTGAAAATCTGAAATAAACAACAAATATATGTATTTTGAACAGGGCCACTCGAGAATGAACGAGATTTTTAACAAGATGGAATATATATAAATTCAAGTTATATAAATTGAACAATATTCAAAAGAAGTTTGATGACTTTGCATACATACAGAGGCAGCAGCGAAAATGTTAGAATTTCCTATGATGAAGATGATCGCCGGCCTTTTGAATTTTCATAGGCCTATGAATAGAGAATGAATGAATACAAACGATATATGTAGATGATAGATATAGCAACATATGAATAGGGAAAATCATGAAATCAAGGTGGTAACAATAGAAATACTCACAGACGGGGCTATGATTTGGTTCCTAGTGGGAGCAACAATTGGGTGTGCGTTGATGAGAAACGAAGTTTGAGTAGAGGGGATTTGGTATGAAGAAGGGAGAGCGGCATGCATTTGAAATTAATTAAAAAGAACCAAGTGGGAGTAGCAAGTGTATGCATATGAATTGAATTTGGCTAATGAACGAAGCAGAGAGAGGGCTGCGCTGTTGGCTGTCCCAATTCATTGTCCCTTTTCGATTAAATTAAGATTAAGATTAATTACCGCTCAATGTCCAATTCTAATATAAATGTCCCTTACATATATACATGCATGTATGTTCCAACTCCCAACTAATTAAGTGGACGAGTAGGGCAATCCCTCTGTTTTTCACCCACCTCACCTAATCCCTCCTCCTATTCTCTGTCCTTTCAATTTTCCTCCTCTCGTCTCACATTACCTGTTATGTAACATCTCTGAGTAATATAATCTTTTAGTGAGTTATGAGTCGTTTTTTAAAAAATAAAAAATAAAAAAGTAATTTTAGTTGATTACTTAAATATAAAAAAGTTGTTAAGGAGAACCTTTAAGGTGCGATATGGATGTGTTGAAACTTTAAAATAATCTACTTGTGGCTTATTTTGAGAAGCTTTATCCTGATAATTCCCTTATATTTAATCAACTAAAATCATTCTTCTCTAATCTTAAACAAATAGGCCTTGCACTCTCATAAAAAAAATAAAGTATGTTAGTTATTTAGTAATTTGCTATTAATATGTCAAAATTTTGTAACAGTAGTATTCATAAAATACTCCTCTAAGTAATTCTATCTTGTATTTTGCGGCAAAAAAATTGTGCAATAAATAGGATTAGTTTGAAAAAGAAAAATCAGATAACAGCACTGGTTGAATGCATTAATTAATTAATTAATTAATTAAGAATGCGGAGAGGGGGTTAAATTATTAAAATAAAAGCAGGAGATGGCGACTCGGGGGGAGGGCGTCCTAGATTTGGCAGAATCTAATGCCAAACTTAAAATATTAATTAAGAAATAGGGAAATTAGCAAATTGCGGCCGCCCAACATTTCCTATTATGGGATATCGAAGGCCAAAATTTTAGTTGTAGGAGGGCCCCACTTGGACTTGGAGCTTCTTGACTTGACCTTTAATTAATGATATAATTCTAAAATTAATGAATGCATAGCATACATTGCATTAAATGCAGCTTTCTGAATACGTTGTATCTGGGAATCTGGGCTGATCCCATTCAGATGCTGCCAGCAAGTGTTTCCTTATTTATCATAGCTACTACTAATCTACACTCTACAGCCTTGTGTCCTGTACCCCCAGTTAAGAATCCAAAGATGCACAATTTCAGTTTATCTTCGTAAACAAAAAATACAATGATTAAGTAGTATAAAGCAAAATTTATGTAATATTTAAAAGTTATTTTTTTAAGTTTTACCCTCTATTTAATATTCATCTAATTATTAATATAGGATATAATTAAAAAGTTAATATTAGTTATAAATATAATTTTTTTATATATTTATCTATTTTTTTCTAAATTATTATATTGATATTTTATCAACAATAGTCAAATAAAAAATAAATTAAAAAAATTAAAGAAGATAATTATTATATTTAAAAAAAAAATCTGTTACATTAGTTAACTTAACTAACTACTTTAATTTAATCAAATTAATTAAATATATCTTATATTAAAAATCGTATGAGTATCTTAATATTTTAAATTTTAACTACTTTTATTTACTATCGTCTATTTAACAATAATTTAATTTAAAATACATAATATATATATAAAAATTTAGAATGTGAAAATATATTCAAGGATAAAATAAAAATTTAGCTCATGAAAAGTAAGATATTTATTAGAGTAGAGGGCAATCAGCAATTCAAACTAATTTTAAAAATATAATTAGTACCCTAAAATATTTAAGAGTATAATTAGTACCTTAAACTAATTATGAAGATATAATTAGTATCTTAAAGTATTTAAATTATTAAAATTTTGCCCATCGGCTAACAGAAACACAAACCTTCTGTTTAATACATATCACATAAAATTTTTATTTTGACACATTATTATTTAAAATTCTACATGTATAATATTATTTTAATAAATTGTATTAAATAAATTATAAATTTTTTTAATTTTATATATAAATTCTATATAATATCAATTTTATAATTTATTCAATATTATTTTTTTAAAAAAATATGACATGTGTGTCATTTTAAATAATAATATATTAAAATAAAAATTTTATATAATATATATCATATAAAAATTTATTTTTATTAATAAAATAATAAAATTATATAAATTTAAATATTTTAAATTAATAGTCACATTTTAAAATTAATTTAAAATATTAATCACTCGTTTAAAATTATTTTTTCTAGATACACTTTTATCTTATCAAACTATTAGCAGAATCAATTTAACACATTTGCTATAGGTCACCAAACTATAAAATATTGTTCAAGTAAAATATTACTATTTTAGTTACTGCTTGAGCTGTTATTAATAATGATCCTAAGGGCTACTTGACGGTGCTCCGGCATTGCTGGCTAGGTCAAACGGGTTGGTCCGACTTGTGAAAGTGGATTTTAGTCCTTTTTTTTTTTCAAGTAATCCCAAATCACAACAAAATCCTAAAAGACTTGGATTTTTTCATGACGTAATTATAGAATTTGTTGACTATTTGTTTTATATATTTTCATGTACGATGTGCTGCATCTTATCTTCAAACGGTTGACGGCATGAAAAATATATTTTTAGTTCTATGACTTGATACAAAGTTTTAATTTAATTTATTAATATTATAAAAATATATTTTCAATCCTTTAACCTCATATATTTATATCAAATGATGATTTGTTTGTTGCAATCATTATTATTTTTTATAATTAAATTTAATATATTAATATTTAAAAATATTTTATCAACATTTAAAATTTTAATATCAACATACTTGTTAAAAATATTGGTATCTAATGACAAAAAATATAATTTATAAAATTGAAGAATCAAAATAAAACACTTAAAGAATTAAACATATACTTTTATCAAAAGATAATAATAATAAGATGGACAATATTTTTCCTGCAAAAGTCTAACAAAAGCTTAGGTTCATTAAAAAAGGTTTAACAAACAGTTAATTATTAAAGGATTTTATAATATAAAATCGTACCTTTTATATGTTCTGGATAAATCACAATCAATCTTAACCACGGAAAAGTGGGGTGGGGCAGAGGTAAAGGAGACCCTCCAATTGTATCAAAAAAATAAATAAATATTTTAGTTAAATTATTAACTGATTAGAAGTCATCTAGATGGAACCATATGTTATCAAGTTATCCACCAACCACAGCACCGACTTGATAAACAAATTGCACGGGTGAACGGCAGAACAAGTGAACCGAAGCAATGTTCTCCATTAAATACTTGTTAGTTGACTAGGAAAAAAATAATGGATATAATAGAGGAGATGTATATTTTTTTTTTATGGTCGATGTTACACCTCTTGATAGTTGATGATACTCAGTGTCTGCCAGAGAATAGTTTAGGGATGACAATACCTTCAACCCGCTACTATATCTTATTTGTCATGCCTACTTCTTGTCAACTTTGAATTTATGATATATATATATATTAATTTCTGGACTTAATAAATGCTTAAGTTCATACGTATACATAACCACCTCTCAAACAGTAATGTTTTGTTAGGATACAACAGACAAGACATTATTGAACATGGACTTTAAAGAGAAGAAACCACATATGATCCGATGAACCAAGTCATTGTTGTCGTATACCAGAAAAACTAAAAAAGTACATTGAAACTATATATATACACGCGCGCGCGCGCACATATATAAAAGAAAAATGACAGGGTACCGTACATGCATCTTCCCTTGTTCTAGAAAGGTAAGAGGGGGGTCGGGGTATTTATCCTTATTCACAACAATGTATTTTTTTCTATATACCCAGTCAGCAAGTTGCACTTAAAATTACTTAAATCACAAGTTGATGGCAATGCTTGTTTATCCCTTATTTTATCCTTCAACTTGGGTCTCTGCATCATCATTATCTTCTTTTAGAATATTATTACGATTGCAATTTGATCAGTTTTTACTATTTCTGATACAATTTCGATTTTTATTTGCTTTAAGTAAACAAAGTAGCATCTTAATCAACACATATATATTATTAAATTCTTAAATCTTAGGACAATGGGGTAAAACCAAACAATACGTATGTAAAACACCAAATAAAAAAAAATCACCTGTTAAAGTTCAAAATTTTTAAGATTTAATTTTACTCTCTGTCTACTTTCATTCCCTCAGAGCCATCAAACTTTGGATTGTTATTTTAAAAAAACAAACAAAAAGGAAACTCTCATTGGGGGCAGATATTTAATTTCCAGAAGCCGAAGAATAATTAATTAATTTAGATACAATGTAACATATACCCTGGTCATGCGTAGCCAAGCTCTGCAATCGGAGGAAGTGTTATCTCGATTTGGATGAAAGCAGCCATGGCACAGCGGCTAAATGTGATTGATTTAGGCAAGTTGGCGAAATAACATAGGCTTTTAAACGTATATAGAATGAACATGTGCTACAAATATAATATAAAATTAATTTCGGTCTATGAAGAATCGGGTCATCATTTGTGACTCACCCTGCTTTAGTATCCCAAATCCCAATCATGCTTTTTCATGAATTAATTAATCCAACTATACTATATATGGCTGCTACGAGTGAGTATATGTCTAAAGCACCCAGATACATACATAGTAAAAGTATACCTTTATATCGTGCCTTTGCCCTGTTCTTTTCCAATGTATTGGGCTCAAATTCAGATTATAGAGTCAGTAAAAGACAAGGACGATGTCAGATGCATCAAATTGATGTTGTCGCAGTCCCCAAAGCTGGATACATAGTACTGGGACTAATAGATTGGACGAGGACAAATTAAACAACAGGCGGCGGCCAAAAAACCAGACAATATAATGTGGGAAATTACCAAACACGAGGCTTGCAAAATACTCAGATGAATTCTATTTTGTGTTTTCCACTTGACGCACTTGCGTATATAAACTAAGAGTCATCACCAGACGCCACTTCCCTCCTATTCTATTCTTCACTTTCCCATCACTCGAATCTCATTTATGCCTACCTACCTACTCCTTCTTCTTCATGGATTATACGTTGCCCTCCAAATTATAGAGTCAGCCTTGTTAAATTGGTCGTCCATTGAGATGCAACATCTTCATCCAAGGCAAGGAATTTTGTACTCTGTCTAAGTACTATGCTTTACTTCATTTCATTCCAGTGTCTTGCTTTTGATAATGCTTATACATTTCGAATGAATCCTTGCATATGCGAATTCTTGTCTCTTCCAGATTTACTAAGTTGCCCTGCTTCTTTTTATTTCTTTGCATTCTTGCAGATCAGCGAGGCGCTTCGAGAGGGTAAAGATGGAGCTAGATGAGAGGTATGAAACTAACATTAATTACTTGATGATTATATTATACGTTATTTTATTTTATTTGTTGCTCTAAATCAGTGTACGCGTAATCCCCCGTCTGCTTTCATGAATGAATACATGTATTGTCATATTGTTGGATTAATGTCTATTAGAATGACATATTATTTGGGGAGAACTGCAACTTAATTTAATAGAGTTTCTCAGATCAAAAATTTCAAAACATGATCTTTACATTTTTCTTTTTAACTCGTATGCGCTCGTATAACCCATTTATTACTCAAACTCATATTAAAGACCAACACTGCAGGCCTTGTATATTTTCCAAATTAATTAAAGCTATTCATCTACCTACTTTTCCCCTGCTGTGGGTCTCTCTCTCTCTCTCTCTCTCTAGATTCAAATGAGATGTACTGTTCTATGGGCCATTTGATGTAATTGATTGATTCATTATTATAATTAATCATTGTTTTAATTAAAAGAAAAAAGGAGTGAAATTGTTTCTTTGATTTCAAATTCGAATAAATGAGGGATTCATTACATGAGGGAGCCGGAGGTTGCATGTAGATTGTCAAGGAAAATGAAACAGGCCACGGCCCTCTCCTCTTACCCTCATCAAAAATTAAATTACATGCGATTTCATGTGTTTTTTTAAATTAAGTTCTTATAAGATTTTTTTTTTAAATTTACAACATGTTAAATTATAGCAACATTTTTAACTAAAATGATTTTTTAAATAATTAAAGTTCAGAAGAACAAATGTACAGCGTAATATGCTCTTTTGAATATACATGTTCATCGGTTATTGGTGGCCGGGTATGGAGCGTGACTGCATTTAACTATTATGCTATTAATTAGATAATTTTTTGTTGGCAAAAGAAAAAAAAAGGGATACGTTTTCTTTATTTTTATATTTTTTATGTTTGTATTAATATGTTTTCTCAAATCTCATGTGCATTGTTGTCATATATGAAATTTATAAAAAAAAAAATTATTGAGTATGATTGATGAATTTAAGTTCAATTATTTAAATGTAAAATATATTTAAATTACATTATTTGTCATTTTTTATATTTTTATTATTTAATTATATACTTTTAATAGTTATTTATGAGTTTACATCTCTATTATTACAAATTTGACAACTTCCTTCTTCCTATATGTTTGAGATTTTTTTAAAAAAAAAAGTGAATTTCGTTTGGATAAAATTACTTTTTCTTGCTAACTTTTATTAATCTACGACGTAAGTTAGTTCTTTGCTTTTTCACATATTAGATGATATGTATTAAAAATTAATATTGATATTAATTACTATCACTAGTATGGCTAAAATATTTAAATAAAAAACATTAAATTACCGTATTATCCCTCAGCTCCGAAACTTAGCCATGTTGTCCATTTAAGGGTGTTAGATTTGTGTTAACAAAATAAATTTTACCCAAACTATAGTTTGGGTCCAAAAGTAGCTAAACACATATCTTATTGCTATAAATGATTATTGGAAAAAATCATAATTTGAATACTTGAAATTATTTTTCCAATAAACATCTTCCACCATTTTTTTTAAATTATAAACATGTGAAATATCAATTTTATCCCTCTTATATTTTTTTCACCTTGTTGTCCATCCCATCTTATACTTTATGTAATTATTAATTTACCTCATACCCTTTCTAATAATTTATATGTTAAAAAAAATTATTCTAATAACAACTATCTAAACACTTATTTCTTCAAAATCACTTTTTATATAAAATTTATTTTATAAATTTAAAGTCACTTTAAAATTAATTTTTTTTTAAATCTATTCTTCAACAACTAATCCAAACCCAATTTTTCCCGTCATTTAATTGTTTGCTTCTCAGACCGGCGCTTATTAAATTACTACAGTACTATCTTTTATCTTTATGGCCCTTTTTAGGAAAATCAGTTTCTCTCGCTGTTTTTACCCTCCGCTTCTATAGTGCACATAGTCTCAAACCCTAATTTTTTTCCTTCGTTTTCCCTAAAAAACCCTCTTTCCGCTCTTCTTGGCTCATGCCTTCGTTCGATGCTACAGTCAGCTTTCGCGAATTCTGTTTTGACTCAGTTTTTCGATTCCCGAATTTTCACATACTTCTTTCAAGGGAAGTTACTTCAACGCCAGGATTTCACCAATTTAGTTATATATCGAGGTAAATGTGAAATTTCCTTCTCTTTCTAATTTTCAATTACAATATCATTTATTCAGGAGCTAAGGTTACTTTATGGTGAAATGGTGTCATCGCTGTTAGTTGAGGTCTCCCAGACATTCCAATTGGAATTAATCGCAGTTATATCAGTTGTATCTATTTAATTGTTGGTTCTGTCTCTAGGTTTTTTGCGGAGTTTCTTAATTTAATAGCTCTACATAAATGCAATGATTATTGCAGTCTGATATAATTTAATAGGTTCTGTCATCATCTTCAGGATGACTATCGTTTTCTATTTTCTACCAATATTTGATTAATAAGCATTCAGCCTATATTTTAGGGGCTCGCTGAACTCGTATGTATTCAATATATTGGCGAATGCGAGAACGCGTCAAAGGACTTAGGCCATGTATCCTTAGATCTTATATAGTTCTTCAAATTATAAGCTTTTTGGTACTATGATATTTTTTTATGTTTTTATTGTCTTTCTCCATCTCAAATTTGGTTTGAACTTCTTTGTTTGACCAATCATTCCTTTCTCTTTTTTTTGTGAACGATTAATCATCATTCCTTTTAATTTTGGATGTTTTGAGCTTCTGATTAAAGTAGACTTTTTCAATCTTACTATATCATTTGAATTCTAATTAACCGACTTATATCCTATAAGTTTTATGTCCTCATCAGCTTTCATTTTTCCCTTAAATTTTCTAATCCAGCCATTGTGTTTATTTCCACAAGGGCCAGCCTGATGGAACTACTTGATGAAATTTTTTTATATTTCTGTTTGGACTTGAGATACCGAAAATATTGGATGAGGTAGTATTGTGTATATATAGGTGAAATATGGGCAGTGTATCATTTTGTCCAAGCATCTAAGATTATTGGATGTGCCTGAGTTATTTGTTGTCCTTGGGTGTGCATTTGCCTGAGTTATTTGTTGTCCTTGGGTGTGCATGTTTTAGAATTCTCTACCTGTCATACAAGATCTCTATATGCGATGGATTTCCACCGATTACATATAGAAACCATCTCTTATCCTTCATGATCAATAACAACAATTTGAAATTATGAATTTATCTGAGCGTTAATACATGACTAAGAAAATCTGCTGTTGAACATATCCACTAAACTTGTTCTCCTTCATTTGTGTTTAGCCTAAGCGTGGTTGCTGCAAAATTCATTATCACTCTGATTGATCGTCAATGGGAAGAAGTGAGCTATATAATGTGAAACTAAATGAGGTATGACATTGTTGAGTAAATTGTATAGGATAGATCTGATTCTTTCTTTCTTTTTTTACAAAAAAAAAAAAGTTGTGCTTTATAGGATCTGATTTTTAAATTGAATGTGATTTATTGTATATTTGGAAACATTGTTGGAGAGATGTTTTGTCATACTAGAATCAATTGTTAGTTCCTGTGATTAATCTTGTGTGAGAATAATAGAATGCAGTGAGAAACTTATAATTAGAAGTACAACTTGCTTTCTTCAGCTAATTGAATTTTTCTATCAGCTCTTGCTAACCAGCAATCGAGAGAAGCAAATGCGACACAGATCATACTGTTGTGGCTTGCGATGTTGATACTTTGATACTGAAATGAACCATATATGTTGTTTTGCTTTTATCTTCTTTTTGCTGTTTGGAACTCTACAAGATCTTTACAATTTAAAACTCTAGACAATCCAAATTTATCAAGTAACACTATTACATTTATGTATACTGTCTCTGAAGTGTTGACTAAAAAGGAGAATTAAACAATTTCTGGTTTTGTCCTGACATATATGGAAAGATTTCAGTTGTGAATTCCAAGGTAATTAATTATGTACTTCTTGCTGAATTAATTTATACATTAATTTCTCCGGGTTTTGATAATATGTCTGTTTTGGATGCATCAAGATGTGTTTTAGGTGCTGTGCTTGCAAACCGAAAATTAGGGGTCAAAGGTGGTTTAAAATTGCTGATCAATTGGTCATTTTTTTTGCCATGCCTTGTGATGATTTCTCTTTTGGGTAAAACTAGCTAGTGAAGGATTTGAAGCTATTTCAAAAATAGGTGCCGGAAATATGAATGTCACATGTTGAAGATAACCGAAAAATAAAAGAAAGAGGGATGAGAATAAGATAAATGGTGCCTCCATATATAGTAGAAGGATAATATATGGATAAATAGATAGAAATAATAGTAATTACTAAAACAGTTGAGAAACACGTTGAATCGTTTGAAGTGGCTACCTAGGGCTTGCAGTTTGATCGGATAAGCTGAGAAGTTGCTCCAGATATTCAACACCCAAGTCCTCAAGCACCACCACCTCTGATTGCTGTTTGGCTTTGTACTTCTTAGCCTTTGACGACATTTTTCTTTGGATGTAGTGCCTCTCTTTTAGGGCTAAAGCGGGCGAACACCCTTTGCGGCAACCATACTTGATTTCTTGCAGAGACTTCTTCACCTTGTCCACCGGAAAATTAAGAACAGCGGTGTAGCCTCTCATGGTGAATGCAGCTTGGTCATAAGCTAAAGCAGCCTCCTCTGCAGTGCCGAACGTTCCCAGCCAAACTCTGGTGCCATTCCTGGTGGTGTCTCTGATCTCAGCTGCAAATTTCCCCCAAGGTCTCTTCCTCACCCCTATGTATGCTTTTTCCTTGACAATCTCGGCTTCCATGGCTTCCCAAGTCACTGGCAGTTGATTTGCCTGCTTGTCAATCATATCGAAGCAAAGATAATCGTGGGAAGGGTCTTCATGAACTTGGTTGCTTGATGAAGAGAACAAGAAAGCATCAGAGGGCTCCTGCCAGAAATCCCAGTCTGGGTGTTGTTGCTGCGTTGACGGCCAAGGCATGCTAACTAGTTAGGAGTGCAGTCTGGTATGGTGTGACTTTCATCGCCCCATTATCATAGTTATTTATATAGGCTAAATCTACGGTGTTCTTATATTGAATGATTATAGTGCACATTTTAGAATCAGAGTTGTGATTCTTATTATAAGTCATCACATGCACATTCACATTGATTATTCATTGACATTTTTTTTTTCTTTTTATTCCTATTGAATATGTTGACATAGGAAAATAGACTCCCTGATATTCCAGTTAAAAATTTATTTTAGTAGTGAAAAGTAGCAAGATGGGGACTCTTTTTTATTGGACAAACTATTCCTTAGATCTTGACTCAGTAATTTCTGTTTCTTGTCTAATACATCACGTGTTGCTTTATGGTGCATCATTTTCCCTTTTATAGTATGTGGGGCTGCTTTATCAGTATTATAAATCATGTTAGAAGTTAGAACTTATATAGTTCTCCGTGGGCGCTACAGACTGGATAGCTAAAGGAGTAACATGAAAACTTTTTTATAAGAGGAAGACTATAAATTCTATTTGGCTTATAAGTTACTACATATGTTTCTTAATATAAGAGTTAATTTATTTTTATATAGATTAAGGAAGTTAATAAATCAGTTAATTATGACAAAACTTATCTTCTCAAAACAAGTTCATATTATATACTCTTTAATTTACTCAAATTAATCAATTAACTCTTATATTAGTTATAATTAACTCATTTATTTAGTATCTTTAATCTATCTAAAAAAACAATTTACTCTTATATAAAGTAATGGATGGATGGAGTAAAACTTAATTAAACTTGTTAGTTCTTACTTTATGATTGAAGGAAGTGTCTATTAGTTTCAACCATCATAAAAAAGCCACATAATATTAATAAATTAATAAATAGAGTTGGCTAACCTAAATTGGGATATAAATAAATTTATCATGTACTATTAGAGGCAAAAAAAATTATTGATAAAGAATTTATTTCTAAAATTGTTTTTTTTAAATGAAAAAAATCAAATAACAGCACTAGTTTAATGAATTCATAAATTAATAAATAATGCGGGGAGAGCGTGATAGCTATGGAGAGGTCAATGGAATGGCTAAATTATTAAAATAAATAAAAGGGCATCCTAGATTAGTTACTAGATTAGGCAGAATTTAATTCCAAATTAATAATTATAAATTATTTCTTCCCGTCATAAATATAAAACTAAATTTATAATATAAATTATAATACAAGTTAAATCTTATATTTATAATAGAGGAGTATCAAGTAAGAAATAGGGAAATTTGCAAATTGCGGCCGCTCAACATTCAATTGCAAGGGTTTAGTATTAGGTTAAGTTATACAAAACCATCTTTATTTTGAGTGAGTTGCATCTAACTCCTTTAACATTTTAAATTTAAATTTAACCCGTCGATTTTTTTTACTATGAATCTTTTGTCATTAAACTACCATTACCTTTTTTTTATAAAGATTGCCACATCTCATCAATAAAAAAAACACATGACTTAATAATTTTATAAAACACCTCTAAATTTTAATCCAATTGTATATAACTTTGTGATATTTTAAATTAAATTTAACCTCCTTAAAATTTTAATGTTTAACATTAAACTCCATGCTATTTTTTTTTATCCAAGGTCTATCAAAATTAGCTCATTAGTATCTTATCTAAATGATTCAATCATTTATCAACTGTGTCAAATTTTATTGATATAATATAATAATTTCTATCAAAAGATAATAGTATCATAATAGCAAGAGGTCCATGATAAAGAGTAAAGGATTGGAGATTAAATTTAAACTTTAAAATGTAGTAAATAAATTACTGAAAATTTAAAAGAATTTAACATAATTTGATATTGATATTAAGAGTAAGCTTGTTTCCTCACTGATTTTATTTATTTATTTTTTGATGGGGTGAGGGCTTATTTTATTTTTGGGAAAAGAAACCCCACATGGAGTTGCGCGATGCTTTCGCTGAAGACCTTGAACCCCACAGCAACATTGCGTTAATTGCCAGCCTCCACATAAGACATTGATTAAAATCATAAAACAACAGCCATCTTGCATGCATTAGTGCTAATTATAATAATTAACGCATCCATTTGCTTTAATTGCACCATTCTAGATACGTTGGATCTGGATTCTGGAGGTGTATGCCCTTCTCAGATTCAGATGCAGCAATCGTTTCTTTTTTCTTTATCAATCAAAGCAGCTATGGTCTATCCCACCTTAGCTAATTAAAGAATAAAGAGGCACTAATTTAATATAGCTCGTACGTCCTTATTTAGTTGTCCTCTTAAAATAATTATAATTTCCCACCAAGGCTGTTGCTAGCGGCAATTACTTTTGGCCAAAAAAACAAATTTAATTATTAATGAGTTTTAGACTTGATAAATGATCAAGTTATATACATGAATCTATAATATATATATATGTATATATATATATATATATATATATATATATATATATATATTTAGACTTAATAAATGCAAGACATTATTGCACTTGGACTCTGAAGAGAAGAAATTAAACCATATATGATCCGATGAAGCAGGTTATCATTGTTGTCATATACCAACAAAAGTTCATTAAATTTATAAAAAAGGAAAATGACAGGCGTACGTGCATCTTCCCTTGTTCTAAATTAAAAAAGTACGAGGTGTCGGGTATAAATCCTTTTAAACAATAATGTAGTTTTTATTACTTAGTTAGCAAGTGGCACTTAATTACTTGTAAATTCACAAGTTGGAGATATTGCTTGTTTATCCAATACTTTTATAATTTCAACTTGGGTCTGCATCGTTATCTTCTTTTTAGAATATTACTCCTCTCGTCGTATGCACGGTACATAGTTAGATGATGGATTTTGTTCTAAATATAATAATTTAGTCTAATCTTTTATATTTATTATTTTTTTAAATTAATTTACTTAACATATAAATATTTTAAAAATATTATATATTATATATTATAATTAAGTAATTTATTTAGTTTAATCAATCTACTCAAAATAGATAAATCATTGATAAAAGAGAAGTAAAAAATAATTTTGATATCAAAATGGAATATCAAGTCATTTCATGAGTAGAAATATTTGAATATATGGAGTTTTATGGAAAAAAAAAAGTAGAGGAAAACTAAAGATAATACTAAACAAGATTGTTAAACGAAATCTTTTGATCAATAATTTATTAAAAAATTTAGTTTTCAATAAATCATAATAGTGTCATGTGATTAATGTAATCGATCTTATTTAATAAGATAAAATTAATTGTTGTTATTTTTTTTCACGTAGAGGACGTAGAGGACTGGAGAAGCATTGCAATTGCAATTTGATCGGTGGTTTATAGTGTTAATGCAATGGCAATTTTTATTTGCATTAAGTGAACCAGAAGCATCTTAAATTAACATACTATTAAATTCTTAAATCTTAGGACGGTGGGATAAAACCTGATCCAAAGAAAAAAAAACAAATAATACGCATGTAAAACACCGAATAAAAATTCATCTGTTGAAGTTCAAACTGTTTAAGATTTTATTCATTATCTGCTTTCATTCTCTCATACCAATCAATTTTTTTTTTCTAAACATAGATATCTCAATATTATTAACACCTTATTCATATGTTTGAATGGAGAGAAAAATGAGAGAAAAGTAAAAGATGGAATACTAAGAAGATTTTTTTTTTTTAAATGGTAAAAGAATTTACTATTTTTGGAAGTTTTCCTAGTTAGTATTTTTTTTCTCCCTAATTTTATTTACATCCAAACATAAAGTAAATATGAACACTTCTTTTAATAAAAATTTTAATTTTAATTTATTATATTGTAAGAAATTTAAAATTTTCTGTTAGATTCAACACAGTGACTCATCAAATTTGAGGATATGTTTGGCTTAACTAAGAGGAGAGGAGGGATTTTGATAGATAGGGAGGAGACATAAATGAAATGAAAGTATTTTAATATTAACTCGTTTAGATTGATAAAAAAAAGGGGGAGGGGAGGGATATTAATGTTATATTATTTAGTTTAGGAGAAAAAGAAAAAATATTTTTATATAAATAATTGTGGAATGTGAAAAGGGTATTTTTAAAATATTAAAAAATATTATAGATATAATGATTAAATAAAATAAAAATATAATTTTTTCTAATCCTCCTAATTTTGAAGGGCGGGGAGGGTTAGGAGAGGAGGGGTGAAATATTTTTCGTCACCTCCTAAAAATAATTTTGTTATGCTAAATAAGAAAAAATGGACAAGATATATCTCCTCTCCTCCAAATTCTCGGTACAAACACACCATTAATTTAGACAACTACTCCCTTAATTTTTATTATAAGGCATCAACTAATTTTTTTATCCCTTTTATAACACTTATTAATTTCAATGTGTATTAAATATTTTCTTTATAGCTCATATTTAATAAGAATAGTAGAAAAGAGTAAAATATAATATTATAATATTAAAGTTTAATATAGTTAATAAGAATAATATTATGTTTTAACAGTGATAATATTAAAAATCCCCTCAACTTTATCATAAATTTAATATTTTTAATTATTTTTATTGATATATATAAATTAATTTGAAGTAATTTATATAAAAGAGAAAAAGTAGTTATTTTCTGAATCCTAAGAATACTTATTAATGAGCTCAGATCCAATGTAACATATCGGGGTCGTGCAGAGACAGGCACTGCAATCTGAGGCAGTGTAGTCTCGATTTGGATGAAAGTGGCCATGGCACAGACGCAGCGGCTAAAAAGTGACTGGTTAGGTGAGCTGGGGAAATAACATAGGCTTAAACGGTACAATGAACACGTGTTAACAAATATAATATAAAAATAATTTTGTGCGTATGGGTCATCATTTGTGACCCAACTTGCATCCCAAATCCCAATCATGTTTTCTCATCAATCCAACTAGATATGGCTGCTACGAATGAAGACGCTTATTAAAGCACACCCAGATTCTACAGTCAAAGTATACGTGCTGTAATATTGTGACTTTTTTCTTTATTTTCCAATGTCTGGGGCTCAAATTCAAATTGATGTTCTCGTGGTCCCCAAACAGTAAATTCAATGAATACATGGTACTGGGACCAAAAGCTTGGATGAGGACAACTTAAAAACAACAGGCAGCGTCTAAAATATAGCAAACACAATGTAATGTGGCAAATTGCCAAACACGAGGCTTCCAAAAATAACCAAACTAATTCATGCATCATGGTGTTTTGTTTTCCACTTGATCGTTTTCCACCGAGTAACCAAACACCCGTTCCCTCCTATTCCATTGTTCACTCGTTCTTCTAATTCTATGTCTCACTACTCCAAATTATAGCATCAGATTAGTGAAATTGGTCATCCGTTGAGATCAAACACTACTACAAGTTGTTCCATGATCAACATCTTCATCCAAGGCAAGGAATTATATACATATCTACTCTGTCTAAATGCGTACCTCGTAATTTCCTTAATCTTCTTGGTATCTATTGCATTGTACTGCGAATTCTTGTCTCTGCCAGATTTGCTGGATTCATCTGCTTCTTTTTCTTTCTTTGCATTTTTTGCATATGAGCGAGGCATTTCAAGTGGTTAAAGATGGAGATAGCTACATATAGCTGGACGACATACAAATGACAGATGCATTACATTACACCAGAGGTATGAATCTAACATCCCCTGATGATTATATTGTTCTTTTTTTTAACTGCCGGATTGACCATTTCTCTCCTTATTTCCTGCCACCGTCAAAATCTTCCTGTCTGAGAAAACCCGGAATCATGATTTTAGAAACATTTTTATTCTAAATTCCTCTTATATATTTATCTAAAATCACTTTTCAAAAGCGAATCCAAAGGTTAAATATTGTGTGGTAGTCTTATAAATAATTAGTACATGCTAAACTTAATTCCTTCTCTTTATATATATATTGAAAAATTGAGTAAATCATGTTTCTTGTTTAGATTCGGCTCAATCGCACAGGGTGAGCTTTCCTTAGTAATTTTCCCCACAAATTTCTAGACGACCTGAACGCGTTACTTATAAAATTGAAATCACTAATTCATATTGTTATAATCCTCTCTTATGCTTAATATAGGACTTATTTATTTTTAATATATAATTTATTTAACTAATTTTATTTGATTAAAAAAATTAATTAAATTAATTAATATGATATTTTTTTAAGACATCCTAATCATCTTCCTTAACTCTTCTATTAGATTATTGTTGGGGGAGTATCAAAAGTATAATTTAAAAAAAATTGATAAATATAGGAGGAAATAAATCTTATATCTAGTACTAAAATTAACTCCTCAATTAACTCTTATATTAAGAGCAGGAAAAGTATTATTGAATGTCAGGACATATTACTTGGGAAAAACTGCAAATTGATTTAATTGAATTTCTTCTCGGATCGAAATTTCAGAACATGATCTTTACTTCTTGTTTTTTTTTTCAAATATGCGTTTATCTAACCCATTTATTACTCAAACCGAATTCTCTAATTTGTCACAGTATTTATTACCATGGTAAAAGTTAAATTACATGCAATTTCATGCTTTTAAGAAATAATTTCTTATATAATTGGTCTTTTTAAAAAAAATACAATAAGTTAAATAATAACAAGATTTTTTAACTAAAGTGATTTGTTTAGTTAAAATTATTTTTTAATTGAAGTTCGGAAGAAGAAAATGTAACGTAATCTGCTCTTTCAAACATAAATGTTCATCAGCAAAGGTGCCGTGGAGCGTGAGTGTGTGGGAAAATCATCTAACACGTGTTTGTGGTACTTAACTAATAGAATGTTCTAATTATCTATATTCTCAAATCTCAAAAGTACTTTTGCATTGATTCTTCAATATAATTTTTCAATTTATGAAATTAGTATACGAGAGAAGTTTTGTGTTAACTTATATGAATATGCTTATCATAAGCGTATTCAAAGAGGCATAATATTTTATATTTATAGTATTATGTTTTCTCAATTTTATTTTTGTTATTTAAGAAACAAACAAGCAGTATCTAATGCATTAATCATAGGTAAGATTATATTGTATTGTAATATTTTAATTATGCCTCTCAATTATAAAACATTGTGTTCACGAGCCATCTATTTATTTTTCACATATGGAGTTAGTGCATACAATTGAGTGGGGATATTCTTGAAAAATAACTTTTATTTGAGATAAAATTATTTTTTTAACCATCCTTATTAATCAACTACGTAAATTGGTTATTTTTTTTACACATAAGATTAGAAGTATAAAAAATTGATATTGATATTAATTACTATAAAAAAAAGCATTAAATTACCGTATTACCCCTCAGCTCGAAAACTTAGTGACCTTGTGAATTTGACTTGTTACTGGTATGATGGGAAATTTAGGGTTAAATTTCCGTAATTTCATTGCTTCATGCTTAGCAGACACCGCGTGTGTTCAATTATCTTTAGGTTTTACCCTCCGCTTCTTTAGCGCAGAGTCCCATACCCTAATTTTTTTCGTTTTCACCAAAAAAACCCTCTTTCCGTGTTTCATATGGCTCATGCTTTTCGTTCGATGCCACGGTCAGCTTTCGTGAATTATGTTTCGTTTCGAACTTATTCGATTCCCGAATTTTGACCGTCTTTTTTCGAGGAAAGTTATTTCTGGGAGTTATTTCAACGCGAGGATTTCACCAATTTAGTTATGGAGGTAAATGTGAAATTTCCTTCTCTTTCTAATTATCAATTACTTTATCATTTATTCGGTAGCCAAGGTTACTTTATGGTGAAACGGTGTCATCGCTGTTAGTTGAGGTCTTCCGGCATTCCAATTGGAATTAATCGTAGTTATCAGCTGTATCTGTCTAATTGTTGGTTATGTCTTTAGGTTTTTCTCTGAGTTTCTTAATAGCTCTACTTAAATGCGATGATTATTGCAGTCTCATATAATTAACAATCTGCCATCATCTTCAGGATGACTATCGTTTTCTATTTTCTACCAATATTTGATTAATAAGCATTCAGCCTATATTTTAGGTGCTCGCTGAACTCGTATGTATTCAATATGGACGACTGCGAGAACGCATCAAACGACTCAGGTCATGTATCCTTATATCTTATATAGTTCTTCAACTTATAAGCTTTTTGGTACTATGTTATTTTTTATGTTTTTATTTTGTGTCCTTTTCCATCTCAAGTTTTGTTTGAGTTTCATTGTTTGATCAATCATTCCTTTCTTTTTTTGGTGAAAGATTAACCATTTTTCCTTTTAACTTTGGATGTTTTGAACTTCTGATTAATGTACATTTTTTCAATCTTCTATCATTTGAATTCTAATTAGCCAACTTATATCCTATAAGTTTTATGTCCTCATCAGATCTTTTTTCCTTTAAATGTTCTAACCCAGCCTGTGTGTTTATTTCCACTAGTGTCAGCCTGATGGAACTACTTGATGAAAAATTTGATATTGCTGTTTGGACTTTAGATACCAAAAATATTGGATGTGGTAGTATTGTGTATATATAGGTGAAATATGGGCAGCGTAACATTTTGTCCAAGCATCTAAGATTATTGGATGTGCACGAGTTATTTGTTGTCATTTGGTATTTATACTGAATATGATTTATTGTATCTTGGAAACATAGTTGGAGAGCTGTTTTGTCATGCTAGAATCAATCGTCAGTTCCTATGATTAATCTTGTGTGAGAATAGTAGAATGCAGTGAGAATCTTATAATTAGAATTCAACTTGATTTATTCAGCTAATTGTACTTTTCTATCAGCTCTAATTGTCCAGCAATCGAGACAAACAATTGCAACACAATATGCTTTCTGCCTTTTCTCTCCAGCTAGTAATTAAAGTGGATATAAGTGATGTTGAAAAGGAACTACTCATACTGTTGTGGCCTGTAATGTTGATACGTCATATTGAAATAAACCATAAGTATTAAATTACAACATTTAGTTTATAATAATACCATTTTTAGCTCCATGTTTTAAAATTTTACTGTGCCAGCTGAATTCCTTAAGTTCATCACCATCAAATTTACCGTCCGTGATTACTACTATTCTGGTTAAGTATTGTTCTTTTTCCTATGGTGTCAAATGATGTGTAAACATTCTAAGGAGTTCTTTATTAGAAGATTTTGTAGAGTTAAGATACAGTGACATATAGTGAAAAAGAATAAAAGGCTTATTTTTGCTCTTTGGAACCCAAAAAGACCTTTACAATTGAAAACTCTAGACAATCCTAATTTGTCAAGTAACACTATTACATTTATATATACTGTCTCTGAAGTCTTGAGTGAAATGGAGAATGAAATATCTGGTTTTATCCTGCCATATATGGAAAGATTTCAATAGTGAATTCCAAGGTAGTTATGTACCTCTTGCCAGGCTAATTCATATATTCCTTTCCCCGGGTTTTGTTGATATTTCTATTTTGGATGCATCCAGATGTGTTTTAGGCTGTGCGATTGGGAACCAAAAATTCATCGCCAAGGTGATTTAAAATTGCTGATCGATTGGTCATTATTTTGCCATGCCTTGTGATGATTTCTCTTTTGGGTAAGACTAGTGAAGGATCTGAAGCCATTTCAAAAATAGATGTCTGCAATATGAAGGTCACATTTTGGTTGACGATATAAAAGAAGATTATAGAGCTTGGAAACTGAAGGCGCCAGGATGGGTTATTAGGTGGGAACAAAGAAGTCAACAGAGGAGGGTGCAATGGTCGAGTTGATGCCCTGTGAAAGGAGCAGCTAGAAGGTATAATAATCATTCATAACGAACACCAATAAATAGAATGGGACATAGGCTGGGGAGGGGGCAAAATAAAAGAGAAAATAGCGGTAAAATAAAAGAAAGAGGGATGAGAATAAAGATAAATGGAGCCTCCACATATAGTAGAAGGACAATATATTGTTAAATAGATAGAAATAACAGTAATTAGTAATACAGTTGAGAAACACCTTGAATCATTTGAAGTGGCTACCTAGGGCTTGCAGTTTGATCAGATATGCTGAGAAGTTGCTCCAGATATTCAACACCCAAGTCCTCAAGCACCACCACCTCTGATTGCTGTTTGGCTTTGTCCTTCTTAGCCTTTGACGACATTTTTCTTTGGATGTAGTGCCTCTCTTTCAGGGCTAAAGCGGGCGAACACCCTTTGCGGCAACCATACTTGATTTCTTGCAGAGACTTCTTCACCTTGTCCACCGGAAAATTAAGAACAGCGGTGTAGCCTCTCATGGTGAATGCAGCTTGGTCATAAGCTAAAGCAGCCTCCTCTGCAGTGTCGAACGTTCCGAGCCAAACTCTGGTGCCATTCCTGGTGGTGTCTCTGATCTCAGCTGCAAATTTCCCCCAAGGCCTCTTCCTCACCCCTATATATGCTTTTTCCTTGACAGTCTCGGCTTCTATGGTTTCCGAACTCACCTGCGGTTGATTTGCCTCCTTGTCAATCATATCGAAGCAAAGATAATCGAGGGCAGAGTCTTCATGGACTTGGTTGCTTGATGAAGAGACCAAGAAAGGATCGGAGGTCTCCTGCCAGAACTCCCAATCTGGGTGTGGTTGCTGCGTTGACGGCCAAGACATAATAGCCAGGGGTGCCGGCTGGTATGATATGACTTTCATCCCATTATTGCAGTTATTTATATATGCTAGATAGATCCATGATGCTTATATTGAATCAGCCCCCACACCACAATTATTTATTTTATACTATCACAAGACTATTGCTTAGCTTCAATTCAATTTTATCTTTTGGGGTTCACTGATATTTTGAGACAGCATTGGATTTGGATGGTATTCTTAATTCCTATCATTTTAATAATGATTATAAAATTCAATCTATTCTGAATCATGGTTTAGTATCGTAGTTTTATTTTTATCACCATTTTTATTATGAAATTTAATTTGGTTTGTATAATTTATATGAAACTATACTTTTTATAAGTCATAAAAATGCTGCTTATACAATACATATGGTTTATATTAAATTAGTCTTTAGATCTTTGATTTTTCCTAGTGCTAATAATGCAACTATTATGTTATGTATACGTCCTCCTCACGGAGTATTAATATTCACTTTATTTATTAGTACTTACCAGAGAAAGAATTTTGTAAATCTTTTTATTGGGCATTAAATTTGACAATTTATTTTTTAATCTTCATTCATTGCTGATGTAGAAAAAAATTAAGGATATTTTTAATATACATAAAGTAGGACGAATTTTTTTAAAATTTCATGGTAAAGTTCATGAATTTTAAATTGTTTTTAAAATGTTAAAAATGATTTATAAATATCACTAAAGTGAATATGTAATATGCAGGTAGTCTCCATGGTATTAAGTTAAAAAAATATTTTAGTTGCGATAATTAGCTAGACTTTGACTCTTTTATTGGTCAAAACTAATCCTTAGATCTTGACTCAGTAATTTCTGTTTCTTGGGTAATGCATCACGTGTTCGTTATATATGTTGCATCGTTTTCCTTGTTTTTGTATATGGGATAGATTTGTCAGTATACCAGTATTTATATACCATCCTTTGCCTACATTGATAATTGAATGAACGGGATAACCGTTCAGTTCTAACCCCCCATACAAATAAACTGCCAATCAGTATTAATAAATGAATAATTAGTTCGGGTATAAATTAATTTACCATGTAATGTTAGAAGCAATAAAAAATTCTTGAAAATTAAATTATAAACAACTTTATATTTCAAATCTTAACTACATCCACCCTCCATCTAAGTATAGACTAATAGGACTATTATTAAAAAAAATCAGAAGTACACTTTAAAATTTAAAATGAAACATATATTTAGAAATAAAATGAAAATTCAAATAATGATAAGTAAATAAAAATAGAAAATATGAATAGGATAGTGAATACTAGTAATGGGCTTTGAACTCATTTATAGGGCAAAAGGTTACGAAGAAAAAATGATTTAAAAGTGATTATAGAGAATAGTTTATTGAAAAGAGTTTTTGAAAAAAAAAATGATTCTGAATAAATAAGTGTTTGGATAATTATTATAAAAATAACTTTTGTGATCGATAAATTATCAGAAAGGGTAGAGATCAAATGATAATTACATAAAGTATAATTTTAAATTTATATTTTTTATTTAATATTAAAATAATAAATAATGTACATACATATATATTAGATTTATTGGGTAATTAATAATAAACAACTAATAATATTTCACCTACTCCCATCATTATCTCCAGACTTCACCCACTCCCATTGTCATCTCCGTCTCTTCTCATTATCATCGACTCCACCCCATCACCCAATCGGCCTCAACCATTCATTTTATACAGTAGCCGTCACCCGCGCATAGCAGAGCATCATCCAACCCAGTGATAGAAGAGAAGCAGCAGAGCACGACGACGGTCCAATGGAGAAGAAGTGAACAGCGATGAAGACAGAACCAGCATAAAGCGTCGACGATGGATCAGCAGAGCAACAACGACGGGCAAAATAATGATTGCAGTGACGGCGAGCGAATGAGCACCGTCAATGGAGAATATACTCAGCAAAGACACAAGACTCGGCGACTGATTGAGAACCTTTCGCGAAGATCCCTATTCTTGGCGAACGTTGGCAGCAACGGAGGAGAGAGATCGATGAGAATTTCTTATAGAGAAAGTGAGAAGCAAAATGACGGGGGATGATAAAAAAGCATGGGCAAAATTTTTATTTAATATCTAAGCTATTTTCCCTACCTATAAACTATTCTCACAAGCCTGAACCATAGTTTAATTCATAAACTCTTACGGAGATTTGATAGTTATTTATTAGCCCAAACTAAAACCTTTTTTAAACTATAGTTTATAGTACAACCAAATAGGCACTTAATATAGGCCAACTGACTATGGGCAACTAATAGGAATTGGTCCGAGTAGTAAGCGGCTCGGTATCGTTTAAGTGAAGTCTCGAGTTCGAATCTTAACGTATACAGAAAATTCTTATTGGAATACTCACCCACCATAGTCAGATGAGCGACACGGGTCAGATCCAGATGTAATCGAGGCAAAATTCTGATAAACGGGTAGGCAACTAAAGAAAAAAATTGACTATGGGCATATTAATAGAATATTATTATTTTAATTACTGCAAGAGCTATTGTTGGCGGTTATGCTAGGGAGGCTTAACGGTGGTCCAGCATTGCTGGCTAATCAAAAGGGGTTGGACAAAACTTGTCAAAGTTAATTTTAGTCTCTCTATTTTTTTTCCCCTCCGAGTAAGCCCAAATTACAACAAGAATTTTCTTTTAAAATTTAAACCGCGAAGAGTTTTTTTTTTAATAAGTATATTTTTTAGAATTTATATTATTCTTTTTAGAAGGACAGGACCCTTACTACTTTAACTAATAGTTTATTGGTGTCCTTGATAAATTACAATCTATTTTAATCACTAGGGTGTGGGTAGGCAAGGGTTTATTTAAACTCTTATTGTATCAAGTAAATAATTAAATATTTTTGTTAAATTATTGATTATGAATAGAAGTCGTCTAGATTGAACCAAATATTATCAACCAAATATAAGTTACTCCTCCATCCCTTTTTTTTAAATAAGTCATTTTTATGAGTTATACTTTGTATTTGTCTAAAAATTTCATTTATTTTTAATTAATTATATATATCTTTTATCTATTTTTTCACTCATTTTCTCCCTGTCACTCACCTTTTTCATAAATATAAGTGTTTCTGAAGAATAAATTATTATTTTTACATATCTATTATTATTAATAAATTTTAATAACATTTTAGTATGCAAATTCGGTTATTTATATACCTTATATTGGAGATATTATGGAAGTTTGATAATAATTAAAGGAATGCAGAGAGACCGTGGAATGATCAAGCATTCCTTTTAAAAATAAAAGTAGCGTCTATAAACAACTTGCCACCACTCATCACTGTCATACCCACTCCTGGATATCATGTATCATGACGCCCAGCCAGGAATCTATGGTTGATTAATTATCCTTTTTTACTTGGTTGCTTAATAATTGGGTCTTCTCTCTGCGTATGCCCATTCTAATTTGTCGTTCTTAAACAATTAATTAATTTAGCACGCAATATTAAAATGGATGAATGCTATATTATATTTTACTCTCTCTCTATTACTAGTATTTATCAACATAGTTTATTTTCTTATTACCTGTATTTTATTATTAATTAGTTTATTTTCCTAATGTTAAGAAAATGTTAAACTTTTATGCATATGCTTAAAGTCGAGGCTATTTGATTTTATATGGCTAATCAGACTTCCTAATTATTTGATATCTTCAACAACTCCCCTCAAATGACATAGACTGGATTAATTTCTGTTTAATTTACATAATATGATCCATTTAACGTTTTTACTTTTTAAAAATTGGCCTAAAATCAAGGGAGATAATTACTCAGATATTGTGGAAAATATTATTGGTATGGTTGGTGATTTCCCCCCTCCCTCTTATCATGATGTTATTTGATTAAAAGCAGAAATGGAATAATAATATATTTTTTAATTTCTTTGGTATTTTTGGCTTATCAATTATGTAATATATCTTTGTTATAAGAAGCACAAGCAGAAATTATAGCTAAATTATTATATTTTAATTGAATAGAATTTAAATAATATAATATTTTTAAAATATATAAATATTTGTTGAAACAGAAACCACAGCGGGTAACAGGAGCATTCAGGGGTGGGTGGGTTACGTTTCCGTGAATATATGAGACAAACGTAACATTATAAATGATTCTTTTATGTTGTATAAAAACAAGCAACTTGAATAGTATGTTTGGTCGAAGGGGAGTGGAGACGAAGAACTGTGAATATGAATAGAAGTGAAATCTTCCATTTCTCTTAGATATTTTTACTTTTACTTTTCTAGTCATTTCAGTTTGATTAGAAAATTTAGGAATTGAGATGTAGAAGTGAAAATAATTTTTTTTTATTATTTTATCCCAGTTATAAATTTTTTGATAATTTTAACCTTTCCTAAATTATAAAAAAATATTTTAAACTATTTTATCCTAAGTTATTAAAAAAAATATACATCAATTATATATTCATTTCTATTATAACAAACAAACTTTTAAAACTTATTTTTAATATAATTTTATTTTTATTTCTATTTCTATTTTCATTTCCGTTTCCGTAAAAAACTTTTTCATCCTACATGCATGCCCAAATCTGCAAAAACATTTACGGCGGCGGGTCTAACGTTGAAGCCTTCAGCTTTTGGTCTTTCCGGGGCTCTTCGGCACATTCAAACTCAGTCTTTCATTATTCTTTCTCTTCGTTTATTGCTTCCCCTTTCAGTTGCAGCGTAAGCGTTCGTCTTCGTTCCCTGCTCATGACTTCGCCTCACTTGAGTTCTTTTCTTCACATTCCAAAATATTATTTTATCCTCATCATTAATACTTATTTGCCAATTTATTCTTGTAATTGTTCCTGTAATTAGTTTTTCTCTCCTCTTCGAGACCTCGTCAATAAGGATAGAATTAAATATTTTTATTAATTGAAGATATATTTAATAAGTTAAATGCTATTTTTTTTATTCATATGAGTTAGTTAAAAATGTCCTATAATTAGAGACTATGTGGAGTAATTCAACATGGGCTAAGGACACTGGCTACAAACACTTAAAGAATGGAGGATAAAGAGAAGGCCATGGGAGACCCAATTTGGGAATCACAGTGGATCCAGATTGGGCTTTGCACTGGAAAGTCTGAAAGACAACAATTCGAATACAGTTGTTATGACAATCGACGTCAATGACACTAACCTCGCATAACTTTACAACTAGGTGAAGTTAGAGCTTGATACTTGAAAACGACGAGCGTTTGCAATACAACTAAACTTCAATATCCCGATTAGCCTAACTTGTTGAAGGCTATCCCAGGCACAATTTACTTCCCTGGTAGAATTTTGAAAGCCATTGCTCGAGTTTAGTAGACACTAGACAATGGATATTAATTATTTGTTGGGTGGAGCGACATTCAAATTGATGAAGGTGAACATGTGAACTTGACAGCAACGTAACAATACAACAAACAAAACTTGAAAGTACACAAAAAAAAGACAATACATAGCAGCACCACTAGACGGTCGTTGCTAATGGACTTGGAGATATATGATCAATATACTAATTTAATGTATTTTATTGAGGAAGCATAATTTTGAAAAATAATTGAAAATATAAACATGTTTAGTAAGAATAACTAATTTTTTTAACGTGAAAAAGTTGTTAAACATCTCATAAAAAGGATTATAAGTAATAACAATTAACAAGGTAACACATTAATTGATAATGTTTATCACTTAAATAGCTAGCGAGTGGCACTTATATTTAAATCCCGATTCCCAAGTTGATGCTGTGGCTTTTCTATTTTAAACATCGTTGTCTTCTTTTAACGTACGCTATCGTATATCCACTGCCAGTATATTTAACATTGTCATCCATTGGATCTCCAATATTATATTATTACATTTTTAAAATGTTAAGGAGGATTGTTTTTTTTAATGACCTGGGAGGATGGGTTGAAACCAAAATATCAAATTGGAAATTCATTTGTTAACGTTCATACCAATTAAGATTTTTCTCATTTTATCTATATATCTGCACTCAACACAAAATTTTAAAATATATTCCTTCCTTGGAAACTATTATTTTTTATTATAAGAACTGAATAATGCTTTGGATATAATGATGTATATATTCTGATCACAGCAAGCTCTGGGATTCAATGAATTGTTGTTAATTACGTTGGTGAGTGAAATTACAGAGAGGCTTAAAGTGCACAATGAACAGGTGTTACAAATATAAAAAGAAATAATATGACTGGGGTGAAGAATTGGGTCATGATTGTGATTAAATAGCTAATGAATGCGCTTAATTATTTTGCTTTAGGATCCAAACCGTATTTAATCATAATCAATCCAACTATATGTGATGGCTGCTATGAATCAAGACACTTAGTGTACCTTAATTTGAGTGGGAAGCACCCAGATACATACATGAATGAAATGAATCACCATATCTGTAAAACTATTCTTTAATTAATTTATGTCCCTTTTCTCTCTTCCAAAGTCCTATTATTTTATTGCTTCTAACTCAGTCTTCAAGTAGGCCAAGTGGGCATTACTTGTGACAGATACATAGAAATATAAATTAAGTTGTGACCAGGAAACATGCATGTATCGGCCGTGGGGGGTACAAATAAAAAACTGCTAAAAAACAAAACAAAAACAAAAAAAACTGGAGATTTTGGCAGTGTTTGGCGTAGTTTAGTTCACTCTTTACTGCCAATTTATGTCAGCATCAATGCGCACTTTCTAATGGATTTGGTCAAGGGACATGACCTTCTCAGGTTCAAATTCAGTTTATACGGTTAGTAAAGACAAAGACGTGATAATTAAATATCCAGGGCTTCTAAATTAATTGAATTTTGGTGCTGTAATCCCCATATATTTTCAGCTAATTAATATTGAATAATGCCCAGGATACATGCATGTACACAGGGACTAAGAATCATGAGAATGTTTCAATCCGTTGGTTTGTACTTACGAGGATAAATAATATGAAACAACGTGGGAAAATGAATCCAGACACTCACTCTAAGCTAATCCACCCAAATTCATGCATCAGATTCATAGCCATGCATGCATTTTACGCACTGTGATTCAAACTAGAAATCAGTAACCACTCCTTATAACTTACTTCCCACTCAGAAACAAGATTTTGAAGCCACCAACAATGGAGAAAGAGGTACTCTCAAATCTTATTAACTCCGAGCTCTTTATCATTTTTTCCCCTACATGCTCCCATCTATTCCTTCTCCTAATTCTATATTTTAATCTCAGATTAATTATAGCTAGCAAATGCTTCTTCAAATGGATTTGCCAAGCTAGCTTCTTCATCCACGGCAAGGAAATATACTCTGTAAGTACTAATAATTATAAGTTACGATATATGTGCTCACTTTTCATTTTATGCATATATTGCTAGTTTCTTTTACTTCATTTCTTGGAGTGTTTTAATTCTTTAGTGCATATTCAGTCTCAATAAATAGTTCCTCAAACATGAGCTATTATAAGAAATTGGCTTGTGTTAGGAGTTAGGATGAGAATGGGGGCCTCTTATACAGTTTTTTTTGGGGTCCCTTTTTGGTTAACGTTTGTTTTATCTGAACTGTTTTTTATAAATAATTTATTCCATGTAGCATATTGTTTTTATTAGCGTATAGCCATATACACCATTTGGAAGATTTTCTTAGAAATATGCAAACCAGTACCCAAGCCTTTTAATGGATATTTAATCCTATACTAGTTAGCTTCTGATTTTGTCTGCTGCTACATATATAAGTATATATTTTTACTACTCTTACAAATCAATAGATCGTCATTTTAATTTTAGATTTTTATACTCAGATCCCTTTACTGTCAAAACTTTTCTTTATCACCATCTTACTTTGCAGCTATTTATTTTTCAAATATAGTTTGGTGGGAAATGATGAATTTCTCATTTCTATGATGACAATTCATATCTAGTTAAATAGTTATGTTTTACAAATTATATATATATGAAACTAATTTAGAAATGTTTTGGTTTGAAAAAATGGAGAGAGGAATATAGTCAATAGGCTGGGATGTATTTAGAAGAGATTGTGCATATAATTGATTGATCTTACAAGAAAAAATCATCAAAAGAAAATTTATATAAGATTGAATTTTATATAATAATATGTGCTATGCATGTTAAAAAGGATAATGATACACTTAGGACGTTTAAACGTGAGCTGATTTGACTTAATGTGGGAAGTCTCATATTAATTAAAATTAAATTCTTTGCATCAATTTTGTCAAATTCTCTAATCTTACTTTATCTTATGTTATTTATTTTTAATATCTTAATTTAATTTAAACCCATATAAAAACAATAATAAACATGACTAAATATAATTGGTTTGATCAAATGGATATAAAATTTTTGATATAAATGGTCAAGGACAAAATGTAAGATGTTGAAGTTTAATTTCTTTAACTATTTTCCATGACGTCACCGTTAGCTGTAATATATGGCCCCACACACAAATATAAAAGAATAAAAGGTTACATGGGTGTTAATTTAATCTAGATCTTTACACACATATACGTATTTTTTTTTACAAAAAGTCAAATTTATTTAACAAAATAAAACAATACATTGATAATTCATAATTTATACACACACGTATTGATAATTTATAATATCTGATATTTGATGGGAGGTACTGCAGCTTAACCATCTCTCATCAAATATTGGGATTATTGCTATTATTTTTATTTTTATTTTTGAATTCTCAAATCGCCAATGTTTAGGAATACGATCTTAGCTTTTCCCCATTTTTTAAGATAACTGCTATTATTTTGTAGTTATTTTTTTTGCAAAAGTTTTCGTAGTTAAAATTAAAAACTCAAAAAAGAAGGGTAAGATTTAGGTGTAGCTAAAGAGTAAGGAAATTACTCCATTATCAATGTATCACCACAGAGGCAGCGCGGGTCGTTGTCGTACAAAAATGGTATTTTCGTCATTTTGTGACCCACCCATAATTTTTATATCCCCTCTTTTAATTGTTGATCGGAGCTGTTTCTCCCTCTTCTTCCTCCCGCCTGAAATGAAACCCTAACCCCCCCCCCCCGCCACAATTCCTCTTCCTTCGAATCTTTCCTTTCATTCATATGTTTTATGGGAATTGTCGTTGGCTCCAGATTCCCTGAATTCCTGCTTCTTCTAGATTTCCTGAACCCCTGCTTCTTTTTCTCTATTAATTGCAGATCAGCAAGGTATTTCAAGTACTTAAATATGGAGGACCACGACGGATCCATTACGCCAGAGGTATATTCGTAACTGTGATTTCAATTTCATTTCAATATCAGTTGGTATATATGAAGCCGACATCACTATAGTTAATTTATTTTTTCTTTCTTGCTGCCTTGGGTCTGTCACGGTGGAAGAATCTGTTGTTTTAAATCCATGTTATCTCTGTGTATTTGTTGAATTCCTTTAAATTTCATTTGATGCGTTGTGTGTTATGTCAGGCACCGGCTTTATTTGTTTGTTTGTCTGATAGAGACAAGGCCATTCCCATTTCATCATTTTCTGTCGCCATCAATTGTAGACATGTTGAACAGTGTGATGTGATATCATAGTCTGAAAAATCAGTGCTTAATTACTTTTATAACTCTGTCCTTTTAGTTACCTTTTCAGAGAGCTCTTCTTGTCTTAATTTTAACTGATATGGTTGGTGTAACAATGAGTGGCTTCCGTACTCTTTTTTATCAATATTTAATTTATTTATTTATATTAAAAAAATTAATTAAATTAGTTAATATAAAATATTTTTATTAAAATACTTTAACCATCTTACTTTACTCTATTTATCCTTCTCTTACTTAATTATTATAGAAAGAGTATCAATAAAAATAATTTAAAAAAATAATAAATATAAAAAATAGTTCTTATATACAAGATTCAGATCAATTCTTAAATCATGTCATATATTAAGTTTTGAAAGAGTATTAACAAGCCGTTAACTGGCTTTTTTTCTTTGCCACCGTAAGCATTTAACATTTTAATCATGCGAATTTCATGGTTTTGTAATTAATAATATATATATATATTGTTTTGCACTATTGTCTGATAATACAAGGAGGTATAAATCAATGCGTTTGCCTTTATTGCTTTGTGTGATGGGATGCATTGGACGGGCTTTGTTCTTATTTGCTCTTGAATGTTCATACGAGGAGTGCTGCATCTTCCTCTCGCTCCATTAATTGAGGACGCATGGGGATTACATATGTGAATTTGGCACCAAGAAAATTAATAAATGAAGTAATTTATATTAAGAGTAGCTCCTCAATGAAATATAAATTGGAGCTTTCAATAATAGCAAGAAGTTAGAACGTTGCTTTTAATTTTTCAAAAAGAGAAATCTCATACATAATTTATTACTTCTAAGAATTTAGATGAGCTTGCTCCTAATAGATTTCTTATTTCCCTCTGATGCAGAATGAAAGGTTTCGATGAGCTAATGGAAAACTAATTATGGATCATACAACATTCTTCCGCCACAGCAAGGTACACAAGAGTTCTCTGTTGTGTGAACATTTTTCTCTGAAAACATGCATATTAAGGGAAACTAGGAAGACAAAATATAGATGAAGACAAAAAGGTGAGTTCAGAGCGAGACTAATAAAACTTATTTGTTTTGCAACTAGTTAATTATTGGCATTTGATTGATTATTCTGATACTCAAATAAATTAACGAAATGTTATCAAGCAGAGAATTCTCATCTTATTTAGAGGTGCGTATTCAATCCTCAACGAAGCTACCAAAATCTTATTTGATATATATAATCCTCTAGTTGAGCCTTTGTTGGTATTTATAGCTAATCTTGCTTAATAAGATAAAGCTTGTTATTATTGTTGGCCTTTGTGGTTATCTCTAATATATGTTAATGGCACCTCGTGTTGTCTGGTATACTGGAAGTGCCTTCCTGTCCTAGCTACAATTTGGCATCTCCAATGTGTTGGTGATTTGTAATGGTAGGGAACTTGTAAGAGATTTTTCAGAGAGCAGATTCAAGTGTATTTCTATAAGTCACCTCTTGATAGGATTTATCTTTAGAAGGGAATCTTAATTAGACTTTAGGATTCAGTGATATGGGGTTAGATTTTTAATTTAATTTGCAATTAAGATAAAAATATACTTAAGAGCTCTATATAATTGTTGAAGGGAAAGTTTACTTTGTTATGCCTTAACATATATTAGAGATAACAACAAAGGCCGAATAATAATAACAAGCTTTATCTTATTAAGTAAGATTAACTATAAATATAAACAAAGGCTCAACTAGAGGATTATATGTATCAAATAAGATAAAACTTGTTATTATTGTTGGGCTTTTGCGTTATTCACATTTTATATACATTAAACTTTTAGGCCAGTTGCCAGGGAAGTTCAGTTTTGAGTTATAAATTACGTTTTTTCCCAGAAAAATATAGTTGAGTTCTATTTTTCAAAAAGGCATTATATCATGGCATAAATTAAATTGCGTGAAATTTCATGTTTGTAAAAATAAATTCTGAAAAACTTAAATACATTAAACAATAAAAATAGTAGACTAATAGAGTGCCATTTTTTCATATTGGTGTCAATGTGGCTAGAAATAGGCATAAATCCCAGTAGGGAGGGCAGGATTGTTAGCGCCCCGAAATTTAAAAAATTAGTAACCTTTAATTAAAATTATACACATTAAAAATTATTAAATAATTTATATTCAATAAATATTTAATATCTGACTAAAATAGTTTATATAAAATTTAATGATATTTAGGCTTCACTTTCTATTATATTTAATAATAAAAAATAAAAGCACTATTATTTTAAAACAAAATTAGAATTAGAATTTCAATGTGACATTTACTTTAAAATAGGGAATATATATATATGCTGTTAATTGCCAAAAGAATAAATTAAAGCATTAAATTGCCGTATCATCCCTCGGCTCGAGCTTATTTTTTTATGATTTATTTTGGACCCCAAAACTTGAGCAATATGAACACTTACCATTATGGTGCATTTAAGGCTTTTTCAGTTTTTCGTTATTTTGTTTTGTTACCTCAATTTCAGACAATGTTGAGTTGTGGTTTAGTAATAATATGTAAAGAAGTATCATGACTAGCTGTCTATATTAACGTTTGAAGATAATTGATAACCGTATTATTTGATATTAATATTATTTAAGAGAAAAAAATATTTTAACCTACCTTTAGATTTAGAAAGTGAATGAGCCTAATTTTTAAAAAAAAAAATGTGTACAACAACAAAATTCCAGACAATGTTATTTTCTTGATGCCCTCTTTTCCTGGAAAACCAGCCCCTCTCTTTCTTCCCCGCCGCTTCTGTAATTCGTACCTATCTATATTCTTCACTCCCGCGAAAACCCCTTTCTGTGCCTCGCTGCTCATGCTTTTCCTTCGACGCTAAACCCGGTTTTCGCTAATTACGTTATGTTTCGAAGTTTTCTGATTCCTGATTTTAATTTGCCAGTCTGCTTTCAAGAAAAGTTATTTCCGGGGCAGGTAATGGCCATCGTGAGTATACCGTGAATTTATTTATATAGGTAAACATGAAATCCTCTTCTCTTTCTAATGCTTGATTATCATTGCCATTATCATTTTGGATCGAAAATTACTTTATGATGAAATGGTTCCATTGGTGCTGGTTGATGGCTTGCGGCTATTCCAATGGGAATTAATCCGTATCAGCTGTGTCTGTCTAATGCAACGGTTTATAGCACTCAGCTCAACTCGTGTGTATTAAGTATAAATATAAACAACGTTGGCAAAAGGAATCAAGAGCATTAATATTGACAACGGCGAGAACGCGTCAAAGGACTCAGGTCATACCATTAGATCTTTATATCTTTTCAAGTGACATAATAACCTTTTTGGTACTACTATAGAGTATATATTTGTGTCTCTTTCCTTCTCAAATTTTGTTTGAACTTCTTTGTTTCATTAATCATTCCTACTAATTTTGTATGTTTTAGACTTTTTTGATTCATGCATGTAGACTTTTTCCATCTTCTATCATTTGAATGCTAATTACCGGACATATATGCTTTATAAGTTTTATGTCTTCTTCAGCTTTCATTTTTTTATTTTCGAAATTGTCTTGCTGTTTAGACTTAAGATACCGAAAATATTGGATCTGTTGAGCTTTTTTTACACGCCCCTACGCACATAATGTGTATCGTACGTATTTGCCCAAGCATCTAGCTAAGATTCTTGGTTTTGGATATGAGTTACATGTTTGATATGCATGTTTAGAATTCTACAACTGACATAAAATATATCTATATATGATGATTTCTGCCAATTACATAGCAATTATCTTTTATCCTTTTTAATCGTTTTTAATAGCCAATACAATGCATCATTTCCTGGATAGTTCAATTTACTTAACATGTCAAATACATGTAAGTTGAATTTCCATCTTTTATCTTTGTGCTTTATACTAAAAACCATCTGCTTAATTACAATTTACAATAATGACTGATTGAGCGCTCATATATATGAGCAGAAAATCCTGTAGTCTCAAACATTTACCTGATCATGTAACAAATAATATATATCATCCATCCCTTTTACTAAGGGTTATACAAATAGGGCTTGTGTTCTTCCCCCCCCCCCCCCCCCCAAAAGTCTGGTGTAGGGATTGTCTCTGGATATGAAAGACTCGCCAACGTTAGTGGCAAATTGCAATGGGACATCTTTGCCATAACTGTGCCAGGAGTTTCTCCTGAGAATCTTGAACACAGCATGAGCTACAGTTTGCTTCATGATTTTGTTTGCTTAATATGAACTGAGTCCTTGCAGCTCGACTCCTTGTTTTATGTATGGTTAAAACCAATGTTATATTTTCTGTTAGCGTCATACAGTAAAGAAAAGTTTGTTACTGCTATCATAAAAATAATTTTTGTTAAAAGCATTTATTGGAGATTTCCTATTTTTTTACTTGATTTATTCAATGAACTCGATGATGCTTTACTTGACCGTTTCTTTTTTTGTATGGAGAATCGAATTTGCGAGCCCTTATCTAAACTTCCATCCCTACCATTTGAGGTTGCCTAAGTTGGTTGCTTTTACCTGTTTTATTAACTACCTTCTTGCGCATTTGAGATGATTTCTGGTTATTGGTGGCTGTGGAATTCATAATTACTCTGATGATCATAATGCTATGAAGTGAGATATAAAATGTGAAACTAAACAAGGTATGGCGTTGTTGGTAAATTGTATAGTGTTGATGTCATTGTTTCTTTTCTACGTTCTTGCACATTAAAGATAATTTCTTGGTATTAGTGGCTGCAGATCAATTCATATTTACTCTGTTGATCATATATTCAATGAAGTGAGACATAAAATGTGAGACTAAACAAGGTATGACATTGTTGGTAATTTTATAGTGTTGAACTTAATGTTATTTTATTTTTTTAAAAAAGTTATGTGAGACATAGGATCTGATTCTTCTATTGAACATGATGTTGTGTATTACTTCTGGGGAATCATGCAGTTGGAGAGATGTTTTCTCATACTAGAATTATTTGTCAATTTTACTGTGATTAATCTTGTTAGAATACAGTGAGAATCTTATAATTGCAAGTATAATTATAACTCTCTTTTTTCAGCTAACTAGTACACGATTCTTGTTCTTCATGTGGATCAGTTTGAAAAAGAATTGCACATAGTTTGACATAAGGAACTACTCATACTGCTCTCTATTAACTTTCTCTAGTTAATTTTCTTTGCTCTCCGGTTGGTAGAGTAGTAGCGCATGCAAGTGTGAAAAGGAAGCACATTTACTGCTGTAGCCTGTAATATTTGGTAATAGACCATAATTAATTTTTTCTAATGAGATTAAATTGCAACGTTTAGTCTTTGTCAGTTAAATTTTTTTGCTGTAACAACCAAATTCCTTTAGTTCATTATCATACAAAGTCTACCTTATGCTTGGTTTTTGCTATGTATTCTGGTTAAGTATTAATCTTTTTCCCACAGCATCAAATGCAGTATATATTCTTTTCCCTGGGTTTTATGAATATTTCTTCTTTCGGTGGTACTCATCAAAATGTTTTAGGTAGCTGTGTGATTGGAAAATTAATAGTCTAGGTTGTAAATTTGCTGATTAATTCGTCTTGTTATCCTGTCTTGTGAAGATTTCTTATTGGGGTAAAACTAGTGAAGGCTTTGGAGCTACTTTAGAAATAGATAGCCGTAAGATGAACGTCACATATATTATACCATGGTTGATGAAAGGATTTTATAGAACTTCGAAAGGCAGAAGCCGCTGGGAACAAAGAAGTGGTGGATTTATACTCCTTTCTTTCTGTATCAGATATCAAATTTCTTAACGAACGCCAACAAACAGGATGGAAGGGCCCGGGGAGTGTTACATTATAATTACGAAGGTATCAACCCCTAAATGGTGAGTTAAGATCATGACCACATAATAAAGAAAGAAGGATGAAGATATGACGAAGGGTCCCTCCAAATTTAGTAGAAGGATATATATGGACAAATAGATAGAAATGATTACAGCTGTGAAGTAGGTTTGATTATTCGAAGTATCTAAATAGGGCTTGCAGTTTGATCAGATATGCTGAGAAGTTGCTCCAGATATTCAACACCCAAGTCCTCAAGCACCACCACCTCTGATTGCTGTTTGGCTTTGTCTTTCTTAGCCTTTGACGACAGTTTTTTTTGGATGTAGTGCCTCTCTTTTAGTGCTAAAGCTGGCGAACACCCTTTGCGGCAACCATACTTGATGTCTCGCAGAGACTTCTTCACCCTCTCCACCGGAAAATTAAGAACAGCGCCGTTGCCTCTCATGGTGAATGCAGCTTGGTCATAGGCTAAAGCAGCCTCATCTTCACTCTCGAACGTTCCCAACCAAACTCTGGTTCCATTCCTGGTAGTGTCTCTGATCTCTGCTGCAAATTTGCCCCAAGGTCTCTTCCTCACCCCTATGTATGATCTTTCCTTGACAGTCTCGCCGGCTTCTATGGCTTCCGAACTCACAGGCGGTTGATTTGCCTCCTTGTCAATCATATCGAAGCAGAGATAATCGTGGAAAGGGTCTTCGTGAACTTGGTTGCTTGACAGAGAGACCAAGAAAGTATCAGAAGGCTCCTGCAAGAACTTCAAATCTGGGCATGATTGCTGATAGGACGGTGAAGACATAGTGTTGCACTCATGAACGATTTTTTGTGTTTTGGGTCAATTTATGTGGAATGAGTTATATGATATGCCTTTCATCCCATTATTGCTATATATAAAGCCAGATCAATGGTGCTTGTGTTGTGTCAGCGCCCACCACAATTTTTTATGTGAATTAATGCTGTTGGTTCCTTATACAGGGCGTTGGGTACTGAGTAGTATTCTAAATACTTTATTGTACGTCAAATGTTTACTGGCTTTAGAAATTCATGATTGCTTGATCATTTTGTTTTTGGGCAAGATTTCCATTTATTTGATAATTATATATCTCTTTTATCATCCCTTCTTTTGACCTATCCCCTTTTCTTTGTTATTAGGCATGGTTTGTGAAAAGATCAGTTCTGAGGAAAAATAAAAGAGAGAGAAAGTCTCTTTTAATATATTTAATTTGGTATGTCATATAGGAGTAATTTTTTCGTAGAAAGCTCACTTTCCATCAAAACATGGAAATGAGTCTTTCCATCAAAATAACTAAGGGATGACATTTCTTAGGAACCATAATATTACGGGTGTAAATAACATTATTTTTCAAGCTTAAGACTATTTAAACGATATTTGTGTCATTTTTTTTAAATTCAATTAACTATTTTTATTTTTTACTTTCTCTTTCTTAAATGAGGTATCGTAATTAAAATATAACAATATTTTATATTTTATACACGGCTGGAAAAAAGGCTTTCTAAATCGGTTGAAAATGGACTTATACACCGAACTTTGATCCGGTGTAGAAACAGCCCGTGTAAAAAGTTTAATATTCTACGCCGGTTGTATATGACCGGTGTAAACAATCAGTTTTTTTAAATCGGTTATTTCATACACCCGGTTTAAAAAGTAATGTAAAAATAAAAAAAAATCAGAATAAAAAAACTCTAGATCCAAAATTATTTTCTTCTTCGTCACAAATCTGAAGGAGGAGAAGAGTGATGAAGAAGAATAGGTACCTGTAAAATGCAAGCAGAGAACAAAAAAGAGGAAGAAAGAAAAAGCTAAAGAACCCAGAAACGAAAGAAACAAAAACTTAGATATATGCGCAGAAATAAAAACCCATAAACATCATCACCTAATTGAAGATATCACAAAAATATCGTCACAATTCCTTTTGGTTACCTGCTCAAAAGCAAACAAAAATATATTTAAACAGAACCCAGAAATAAATGAGACAAAAACTCAAATATATATATAAAAACGAAAACCTAGAAACGCCGTTACCTAATTAAAGATATCACAGAAACATAGTCACAATTCCTCCGACTTACCCAGTTAAAAGTGAACAGAAATATATTTAAACAAAATCGAGAAAGAAATGAACAAAAAAATAGACACCCACCATCGCAGATCTAGATCTTCTTCTTTGGTGAGCTTTAGAGGTTACAACGACTGACTTCAACAATAGATAACAACGAGTACAGGTATGGGTCATCGCATATCTAGGTCTTCTTCTTCGGCGAGCTTTAGACAGTGTGTTACGAAGGTGGAGCTTCCTGTCACCATGTGTTCTCCCTTGGCTAGTTTTCTCCAGGGACGACGATATGATTTGTGAAGATAGGGAATCGTAAAAAATTAATGCCACCGGTCATGACTTTTTACAGCGGTCATATTTTAAGACCGGTGTAAATATTTCACCTTATTTACAAAAATGCCACCGCTCATGACTTTTTACACCGGTCATGACTTTTTACAGCGGTCATATTTTACGACCGGTGTAAATATTTTACCTTATTTACAAAAATGCCACCGCTCATGACTTTTTACACCGGTCATTACTTTTTACAGCGGTCATATTTTATGACCGGTGTAAATATTTCATCTTATTTACAAAAATGCCACCGGTCATTTTTTTTAAACCGTCTCCGCAGTGACCGGTTTAAAAATGGGGCTTTAAAAAGCCTATTTTCCAGCAGTGATATTAATAAAGAACATAGCTCATGTCAGATATTTCAACCATTCAGTCATGTAGTCATTTGTTTAACCGTTCATTTTGTTTCTATTGTCATTTTAATCATAAAGATCAATATATATATATATATATATATAATAATAAAGTAAGAAAAAAACACTTACCATCAATTACAGTGCATATATATATATATATATATATTATAAATTCGATGACTTGCTTTAGTATAGACGGGGATCTTAACTCGTGCGGTGGGACAGCCTCCTTTTCTTTTTAATAGATAAATGATATATAATTTGTTAAGAGCTTATAGCTCAATTGACGCCTCATGCCTCCTCATAGAGAAAGCCATAGGTTTTATACCACATGTTAACTAATAGCTAGGGAGTGTCTCCACGAGGAGGGTGGGGTGTTAAATTATCTAAATAAAAAATTATTATAATTCATAAAAAAGTGAAACTTTAGGGTGTTAAAATACAAAAATTAACCGAGATTAAAAATAACCTAAAAATTTTGGCATGTTCAATTAGAAAAAGAATACTCCGTCTAATCATAGATATAAGATATATTTGAGAGTTTTAGCATGTTGGCAAATATAAAGTGTGATTTCCTCTTATCTCCTGTATTATAATTTTTCTTCCTCATAACATGTACTCATATTTATTAGGATTTTTTTATTTCTGTGTATTAAATTTTAAGCGACGAATGAATGACAGTACAGGGTTATTTTTTGAAAAGGGTTCTAAATTCTCTACATATTAAGTACAAAATATTAACTGTATTTCTTCTGAATAATAATGATTAGTTACTAGAATATTTTATTTAAGAACGAAGATAATAATATTTTTTAGGTTCTGAAAATAATAATACAAATTAATATTATTATGAATTACGCCTCTGCAGGTTTTGGAAAAATCCCTTTGTTATGAGTTATGACCAAGGGACTGCCAAAACAAACGTAATTAGTAGTGATAATCCATTAAGCACACATATATTTAAGGAGAGCATTGGTTATTGTTGGTTTAGATATAGTACTAGTCAAATGGGGTAGGCGGGTGGCTCTTCAAAACTATTTCTTTCAATTACGAGATTTGAGTTTTAAATCTCGCCCGAAGAATCGTCAACCCATAGTAGGGCGTGCAACTTGAGCTTAATTATAATATATCTATATCTTAAAAACTTATATGCGTGCTTATATAAATATTTCAAATCAAATTGCTCTTTTTTTTTGTTTTTGTAAGTATCATTCTATTTGAGTCAATCATATTCTAAATAATATCAGACACTAAATATAGGCACATCTTCTAATAAAAATTTGAGCATTAATGCGTCACACTGTGAGATACTAATCTATTTTATTATATTTAACCCCGCTAATAATTGCGATTTAATTCTGTCCCTTCATTTATTATATATTTTCTCAATTTTTTTTTGGCCCAAATACTTTCTCAAATTGAAAAGTAGTTTTATTAAAAAACATAAAAGGCCATTACAATCAACAAGGTATAGTTTTATAGAGGAATTAATCTTTTACAACGTGATAAATTAAGATTTAAATTTTTATTAAGAGATATATATATTTTGTGCTAAATAATATTTTAAATATAATTATTTTAATTAAAAAGATCTATGTGCCTAATAAAAATAAAGGCCATTACCACTTTATAATATATTAATTTATTTTTATAACTCTAATATCAATCACCATCTCATTTTTTTTCCACCACGAAACAGCCAGAAGATCCCTTGTCATGACCATGAAACTCGTTACCGACTTTTACTGGAAAATATATTATTAAGTAGTGCGTTGCTGATTTTTCGTTTTGCTAATAATATAGCTTTTGATTTTGAATTTAAAATTAAACATATTATTAATTATTAAAATCTATGTCCCACTAGACTCATATCTTCTCAGTCGTTACTCTAAGTAGGGGTATCTAAAATTATCCTGTCCTGAGTGTTCCAACCCAGTCCCAGTAATTTTGGGACGGGTCCGTCTCGTCCCGAAAAGGATCGGGCCAGAAAATTATCGGGACGGGACAAAGGAAAGAGTTGGGACGAAACGGGTCTCGGCCTGTCCCGAAAACCCGTCCCGAACCAATTTTTTTTTAAATATTATATTATCCTATCTTTTTCGCTCTTATATAGATATTTTTATTCTTATACAGATATTTTTATATTGATATTTTTATTTTTTTCTTACTATTATTTTTTTTCTTATATGGGTAAGTTATTATTTTATATCAGGGAGGAATGTTGGTATTTAGAGGAAGTTGATGTGGTATTTTATATGGAATAAATTATTGAGATAATTTTATTATAATATTTTTTTAAAAAAAATTATGATTGGGAATTCCCGTCCCGTCAGGACCAGGACAAATTTGGGACGAGATGAGACATAGGACGCATTTTGCGTCCCGTGTATTGTATAGGGACGGAACACGGGACAGGGTTGTCCCGATCCACCCCGGTCTCAACCCGTCCCGTGAACAGTCCTAACTCTAAGGGCCTGTTTGGAAAATCCCCAAATTTAGATTTTAAAAGGGTTTCTGACTCAAACCTCAGTTTGAATAAATTTTAAAACAAACAGTTATATTTGTCCATAAGTACTTTTGGGCTAAACCATAATTTTAAATACGCTATTGAAACTAACTTTTAGAACAATAAAAGAATTTATAGAATATCTAATTACTATATTATCTCAATTTTTCTTTATACCCTCTCTCCTTTCTCCTTTCTCATCTTCATCCTCTCTCCTCTCTCCTCTCTTCTTTCTACCCTCTACCCTCTCTCATATTTTTTGTCTTTTCTCTACCTTCTCTCATCTCTCATACTTTTAATCAAATTATACCATTTTTAGTAATTTACCAATATAAAAAATTATTCTAAAAATAACTATCCAAACACTTATTTATTCAGAACTATTTTTTTTTCTATAAACTCTTATGTAAAAACTCTTTTCTATAAGCAGTCCAAAATTTTTTTTTTTATAAACCCTTTTTTAAAATATTATCTAAACACACACTAGTATATGGTTCAGTAATTTTCATAGATTAAATTGTTTATCCATTTATCCATATTTTCTTATCTCACTTTTGAAATTAAAGATTTTTTTTAAGGCAAAATAAAATTTGCAGTAACTGATAAAAAGAGAATTCAAGTACAGCTCTTTACATATGGTATACGGTGTTTATATTATATTGTACAATCAAACAGTGTAAAGACTTTTTTGTCTATCAAATGATATTAATAAATAAAATATAAAGGACATTAAAAAGAAGTTAGCATATTCATATATAAAAAAAATTATATAGTACCTAGTATCTTAATTTTATTTTTTATATACGTTTAATATCTTAATCTTATTTGCTATGTAATTTTATTCATAATATTTTAAATTTAGTATAATTTTATCCATACTTTTTTTTTATTTTGTACAATTCTTAGTATTTAAGAAATAAAATTATATATAAAATTATACTAAATTAAAAAAATTATGAATAAAATTGTGCTAAATTAAAAAAATTATAAGTAAAATTGTACCACATCTAAAATTATAATACTAAACGTATATGAAAAATAAGATCAAGATATCTAATATTATATATCCCTATAAAAAAAGGATTACGTATTGCTACGTATGATTTGGTAAATAAAGAAAGAAATGTCCGAATATCCTCCAAGACAAAGTTTTCTATTCCTTTCATCCAATTAAGACAGTGAAAAGACTTGAGAAAAAGAATTATTAGATGCTTTATCACGGATTCAAGTATTAATTAGATTAACTACTCAAGACTAATTTGTATAGATAACGTCATTCTCTGATCAGATTTAAAGTAAGTAAGTTTTAAAATTTAACTGTTAGGTTTAATTTTGAGCTCAAACTGTAAAAACGTATAAATAATTATATATTATGAGCTGAATTAAAAAACTTAAAACAATATATAATGTGCTTAAGTAAAACTTTGTTACATCTATTTCTAATCATTAACAGTATATAATTGTTTTAATAAATTAATTAACAATCTTGTAAAATTAACAAACGCCTCTGATACAAAGACCTCTGACAGTGACTTCCCACTGCAAAGCAGGGTTCTATGTATTGCAGTAGTTTAATTGAGATTTAATTTGTTATCAAATATTTGTCTTATGTGTAAATAAAAAAAAAAAACTTGTTAATTTTTAATATAGTGTGGTTAATGACTATGCAACTCCGTTGTCTTCTGTGATTAACTGATTATCATTATCATTGCCTCCACTCCATCTCATACGTAAGTCGAGAGCGACCAGAATAATTAATACATAAATTCATAAGTATGATCAATGTATCAGATTTTTCTCATTCTTTTAATAATCTTAGTTTACTTTGTCTGTTTTCTTCACTATTATTAGTTTATCTCTTTCTGTATAAATAAATCCAACAAAAATAACAATATAATTGAAAAATAAAAATTAGCTTTCTTGTAAATTAGAATGGCAAATGACAAGAATATAATCCTGCCTCACTAATTATTTTTTTTTTTGGAAAAAAGGAGAGAGAAAAAAGGACAAATCCGTGGGAACACACACATTTCTTTACTTAATAAATACTTCATCTTTTTCCTATTATTTATAAATTAGAATGATACAATTTTTTTTATTTAAAATATAGTTAGTTATAAAAGAAATATAAGCTTCTATTGTACTTTTTAAAATATATAACTAATAATTTTGTGTTTGACTCGAATATCAGTAGATAAATTAAAAAAAATGATAGATAATTATAAGAGTAATTTTTTTATTATATAATAAAGTGGATTCAAAATCTTCCATTCAAATCAAAGTACCAATTAATCAGTGATGTATTTAATGTTGATTGTCGCCGCCGGTTATAGGTACCGTAGTAGTATCTACTATATATCTATTGAATTAATGGCGATGAGTACTCAAAAGAATTAGAATGGCTTTCGCCCATTAATTAATTAATTAATTAATTAATCAATCAATCAAAAGTTAGGCGGCTAATCTCCTCAAAACATTTGCCAGTGACAGTGTAATTTGCCACAAAGGTAGTGTATATAATAAATTAATTCATTCCCGAGCTTCTTCCAAATTCAAACTTCAAATTATGAGACTTTTTCCTACCTACTTTAAAATAACAAATTCAAAGTTAACTAACTCGACGCAATTCATCTTATTAATCACCCACAGGCTCGCTTGTCGTTCCCACTAATTTAATCTTTTTATATTTTTTTATCCTTAATATAAAAATTATTTATCTAATTTTAAATAATTAAAAAATTTATTTAATTAACTTGACCTCTTTAAAATACTCTTGTATAATATTATATAAGTTAAATAAATTAATTTGAGAAAAAATTATAATTATGAAAGAAAATTTGGATCGAAATTCTCATAATTAAAACTAAAACTCATCCCTAATTAGTAATTATATTTTATATTTAAAATTTATTTAAAATTCGAGTAGTATTATGGATTAAACCTCATGGCTTGTCAAAGCAAGTCTCAAGTCACATCAATAAAAGTGCTTCGTATTGAAAATGTCCAAGAATTTGAGTATTTCCCCCCGTATGTCAACATGTAATTAGCATGACTATAAAATTCTCAATGCTAGTTAAATTGGGAGTCGCTATTTAAAAATGTTACTGGTATTTTTCAATATGGATGAGTAACGGAGAGGGTAGAATAAATTGGAATTATAAATTACTTTTTTGTTCCTTATAAAATCTGTTTAATTAATTTAAATAAATTAAATAAGTTAAATTAATTAATTAATTATAACTTAATATTCTTAAATACTCACGTATAATATTATATTATATATCAGTTTATAAATTAAATAAATTAATTTTAAAAAATTGAGATATATAAGAGATAAAATAAATTAGTATCTTATATCTATAATTATAATTAGTTATATCGAATAAACATAAAATGAGAGTAAAAAGATGTTGGGGAGGCTAGGAAAGTTGAAAGTCACGTAATTAATCGGATTTATTAAATTTAGAAATATTTTTAGCATTTCATCAACGCAGGAAGTTAATTATTTACGTGGTTATGACACAAGACCTTAAGGTCATGTTTGGTATATAATACTGAATTTTGATGGATTGAGATTGGGATTAGGATTAGGATTGAGATTGGGACTGGGACTGGGAATGAGTCTTTAAAATTACGTTTGGTATGAAGCAATATTTGTAGGGAATAATTTTATTTATTTTATAATTAGCCATAAATTATAAAAATATTATATTAACAAACTAAGACAAGGGTAATTTTGTCCAAAAATTATATTTATAGGGATACTTTTATCTTAATAAACTCTAATCCTAGGATTACCCAATCCCACCTATGTGGTATTGCCTAATCCCATGGGGGGAGGTGGGATTGCCCAATCCCACCTATGTGGTATTGCACAATCCCAAGCCCATTCTCAATGCTGCATACCAAACACTTTATTTAGCTCATTCCCTGTCCCTATACCAGTCTCAAGTCTTCAATGCTGCATACCAAATGTACCCTAATATACATACAAATAATTGGTGTCGGACGATCCTCTTCCACCACCAATTCCTCCCACCACTGGTCAAACCCCCACGTCATTATATTATCTCTCCTTCTTCTTCATATGTATCACTCAATACATTCATTTTCACTTACAACGTACTTACACTAATTATTTCTTAGATCTATATCTAATAGCATTTCTTGCCCTAAAAGCATTTCTTCTCCTTCTTTTGTTTTTAATACAAAGCCACCAATGGCACCCAAACAAGACTAGGTCGAATCTATTAAGATGAGACATATCCATACAAAAGTGGGAGTATTGCAGTTTTGGACAAACTGAAACAACCGTTATGTAGGATTTAATAAAATTTTGCGAAACGAACAACCATTACATTACGACGAATTGGAATAAACAAAAGTGAAAACACTTTTATTATTATTTTTTGAGAACGTGAGTCTACAACTTAAAAGATAGTTTTGGGCCACATTCATATTTGTTTTGGTTACAATGGCCACGTTCATATTCATTTCATTAAGCTGGAAGATAAAGTAACTATTCGGCCCAGTCAAGAAAAACTTTGGGCATGGAAAGTCCACGTCGGCCTAAACTTCATTATTAGATAGCACTTTCTCCGGCGTGGATGTGGTTCAGACGGAGAAGGACAATGATGGGATTGTGATAGTGACGCAGACAAAGCACAACGGGAAGAATGCTGAAGGCATGGCGGAGGCGGGCGATGAACTGACGGACGAAGCAGTGAAGGTCGTTGCTGTAGATAATTGTAACGAACCCATTTCAACAAAGGCCCAGGTAAGCACTGTTCATCCTAAATTGGGCCAAAATAATTCTAATGAAATTAGTGTTGAGGAACTTGACCCAGGAGATAAGATAATGGGCTTGATGGATATGAAACCTTTCCCTATAATAATTGCAATGAGTGATATTGGAGAAGAAAGTATGGCGCCTGAGACACAAGACATACAGGAGTTCTAAGTGATTTTATTTGCGCTTTTAGTAACAAATTATTTTATTAATTATTTATGGATAATTTGTTATAGTGGAATGTGAGAGGAGCTTGTGCAAATGGACTTCTAAAAAATTTAAAGGCTGTTTGTTTGGGGCCAAAGCCAATCCTTATTGTTCTCTCAGAAACTAAATGCTAATCTGCTGCTCATTTTGGATTTCTTGAAAATTGGGGCTATGATTCTTTAAGAATGATTCCTAGTTCAGGATGATCAGGAGGTTTGATCGTTACATGGAAATCTAATCAAATTAAAGTTTCTATTATGATTGAAAATAAGCAATTTTTTCATTTAAAATATGAAATATTAGGACGTCCTCATTTCTTATTAACTGCTGTTTATGTTATACCTCATCCTAATATTCGGCAAGAATTTTGGAATGAATCGAAGATTTTTGCTGCTTTTATTAATATGCCGTGGGTAGTCTATGGAGATTTTAATGACATACTGAATATAAATGAAAGGATAGGGGAGTGGTTTTCTCCAATAGTAGGATTAATTGGTTTCAGGATAGAGTCAGGGAATGTAGACTTTAAGATATGGGCTTCCAAAGATCAAATTTTATATGGAAAGGACCCCGAATTGCTAGTTGCACTCGACTTTATGAAAGATTAGATCATGCTTTAGCTAATTCAAGTTTTATGGAAGTTCTATCTGATGGCGTTTTGAAGGTATTGTCTCGAACTCAATTCTCTGATCATAATCTTATTGTTTTGCAGTTTCAAATTTATTCTTTTATTGGTAAACAAAAACCTTTTAGGTTTGAGGCTATGTGATTAGCTCATGAAAACTTTAGACAATTTATTTCTGATGTCTGGAAAGATGATGGGGATTTTAATGCATCTCTAGAACATTTAGGTAGTTGTCTTGTTGATTGGAATAAAAATATTTTTGAATTAATTGAAAAAAAGAAAAGAAGGTTGCTTGCTCGTTTAAAGGGAATTAAAGCTCTCCAGCTTACACTCACTCGGTTTTTTTATATTCGCTTGAAAGGAATTTGCAAGATGATTTAGAAAATATTTTGATGCTAGAGGAAGTTAAATGGTTTCAAAAGGCCAGAACTGATTGGATTAATAGGGGGATCGGAATACTCGTTTTTATCATTTGAAAACAAAAATGAGAAGAAAGAAAAATAAAGTTTTCCCCTTAAAGATGATAACGAAAAATGGATTAAGGAGGATTCTGATTTAGTTTGGATGGCTACAAATTATTTTAAAAATCTTTATGATGTTTCTGAGAGTAACTCATATAATCTTAAAATAGAATCTAACTTTCCTTTTGAGGTTAAAGCCCGTCTTACCAATATGTGTCAATTACCTTCTGATAAGGAGATAAAGGATGCTCTTTTTGCTATGGGACCTTATAAGGTTCGTGGAATTGATGAATTTTCCCCTATATTTTACCAATCAAATTGGAATATGATGGGAAATTCTTTATGCAATTTTGTTAGGAATGCTTTCCAAAGTGGGTCTATTGATGCTAATGTAAATAAAACTTTGATTTCCCTTATTCTAAAAAGGGATCACCCGAAGGTAATTAGTCATTTTAGACCTATTGCTTTATGCACTGTGTATTATAAATGCATCACTAAAGTGATTGTTAATACATTAAGGAATGTTATGGATGATTCAATCTCTCCTTTTCAGTCAAGTTTTATAAAGGGAAGGTATATACAGGATAATATTATAATAGGCCAAGAAATCATGCACATAAATGTGAGACCTAAGTTATAGGTGGGTTAGGATTTAAGAAATTAGATTCCTTGAACTGTGCGTGTGAAGCAAAAATAGTTTGAAAACTTGTTAATGGTGACAAAGGACCATAGGTTGATGTGTTATTACACAAATACATGTTGAGAAATGAAGAAACTTTGCTGGATGCTAGGAAAGGAGATTCCCCCTTGTGAAAGTTTATCTCTCAACAAAAAGATATAGTGGATTTGGGAACTAGATGGCAGATAGGGGATGAACAATTGGTAAATTTCTTTAATGATAAATGGCTTTATCCTGACAAAAGTTTAAAGGAGATGTGTCTTCGTTCTCTTACTTATGAAGAAGAAATTAGTAAAGTTGCTGATTGGGTTGAGGCTGGGTTTTGGGATTATCAAAGACTTGAGGTGTTATCCCTAGTTTGGCTTTTTAAAGATTAAGAAGCATGATACCAATGATGGAGGGAGCGAGCAATGACATTATGTTATGGAATGCTACAAATGATGGGATTTTCACTATTAAAAGTGCATATTATCTTATTGAAAAGCAATCGAAAAGTAATTATAGCCTTGTTTATAAAGATATTTAGAAGTGGAGGGGTGCTGAATATATCAAGGTATTTATGTGGAAGGCTTTCAATAATCGCTTGCTAACAAATAATTGGAGAAGCAGGAGGTCTTCATCGAGTGCATTATGTCAATTCTACAATGAAGATATAGAAGATGTTTTGCATGTACTTCGTGATTGTTCTTATGCTAGTCAGCTTTGGAGTAGATTAATTCATCCCTGGGTTGCTCCTGCATTCTTTAATTCCTCCCTAAGAGATTGGTTTGCTTTAAACTTTAAAAGAGATTTAGGGAAAGATGGTAATGCGAATTGGAGACTAATCTGGGGGGCACAATTTGGAGTTTGTGGAGATGGAGGAACCAATTTACGTTTGATCAGGAGTTCAGCAAACCTTTGGATCCTTATTCAATTATTATGAAAGTTTGGAAAGGTTTTGTGCTGATTCAACAAATTCATCTTGATGACGGATTGTCTCCAACAATTACGACTGAATGGGAACCATCTCCTGTGGATGGATCAAATTAAATGTGGATGGTACCCTTAGTACATCTCTAAATAGGGCAAGTTGTGGTGGAGTAGTTTGGGATCATGCTGGGAGTTGGATAACTGGATTTACTGCTCAATTGGGGGTTTGTAGTGCGATGGAAGTTGAACAATGGGCGATTTATAAAGGACTTAAATTAGCTTCAGCTTTGGGATTTAAAAAAATTATTCTTGAATCTGATGCTAAAAATGTTGTCAATATGCTAGTAATTCTGCGAGGAGATAGATGCAGTTTATTACCATCCAGGATTCAGACTTTGCTTTAGTCATAATGGGATTTAAAGATAAAACATATACCTAGAAGTAATAATAGACTGGCGGATGGACTTACAAAGGAAGGGTTGAATAAAACGAAGATATGTCACTCTTGTCCCTCAAATCTAAGGCATATTGTCCTTAAGGTTTGTTTTGGAGTTGATCCATATGTAGCTTAATTTTTAGTTGAATTGGGCATATAGCCCTCCTTTTTACCAAAAAAAGAAGAAGATAACACTGTCTCTATCTCTAATGTTATTTATCTCTAATGTTATTTAGTGGCTAATAATATTTTGAATAAAAAATGACTCTAATAAAATAATACCTATATTTAATAAAAAAAATTTAAAGTACATAAAATTTTTATCTAAGTATATTTTCTGCTGTCTTTGTTTAAGTGAAATAATTTTATAAGTATCTCATCAACAATTGTATAACAATCTCTTGTATATTTTCTTTCCCCATGAAATTAGGAGTTAATAAAAATAAGAATAGAACTATAAATGACAATGGGAGAAAAAGGGATAATTTATAAAATTGAGGGATCAAAATCAAGAAGGTAAATTAATTAAAACTGTATAAATACTCCTCTAATCTAACCTTATATCAGTCACTATCATGAATCATGTCCCTAAAAGTGAGAAAGGAAAACGAAATAACGGGCAGGACGATCGTTACACTGCTAGGTCTTAGTCTTTACCCTTTGTTCTTGGCGGCATAATCAAGAAGGTCTTCTAGTAATTTATCATCCAAACACTCGAACTCGAACACCTCCTGTCTCCCACCCTGAGCTTCCGCCGCCATTGAAGACGACGACGAAGCAGACGACGATGAAGATCCATGCAGGTGGCTACTACTAGAACCGGCACTCCCCACATTGCTCTGATCATATTCTTCTGGGAAGTTGAGAATGGCCGAATGCCCTCTCATCCCAAAAGCAGCACGATCGTAGGCTCTCGCCGCTCCTTCTGCCGTGTTGAAAGTGCCCAGCCACAATCGAGCACCGTGCCTGTTCGAATCTCGAATCTCCGCCGCGAATTTCCCCCATGGCCGCCTCCGTACTCCTCTGTAATTTGTTTCTTTTGGTTCATCTTCCTTAGCCGCTTTCTTTGGCGACTGTTCCATTTTTTTGGTGGGGTGGGGTGCTTCCTCGATACCTGCTTGACTCTGGCATTTATATCGAGGAGGAAATTCAATTGGCCACGAAACTCTGTTCCCTTTGTAGATTCAATGGATGGGTAGTTATCAACGTCCTGGAGGAAGCATGATGGAGATTGTTCGCAGAGTTCAACGAATTTGGATCCGAATCAAAAAGTGGCGATGGCTAAATGGCGCATTCAAGGTCACCTCAACCATTTTGGTTGGAATTTTGTTCATAAATAAATGCCTTTGTTTTTGCAGGTGAGGTCAGGGCTTAAAGCCGCATCGAACTTTAGAAATAGATAAATAACTTCTTCATCCCTATTTTTCTGTGTCATCCACTTGGGGCGTAAGGGGGTCCCAAGCTGCTAGATCACTTCATTAATTAGTCAACTTGTTCTTTAAAAACAAAAAGAATAGTAGAACTAGAAAGGTAAAAGGTGAGATTGCAACCATAAAAATAGTGATTCCCGTGAAGCACGTGGGAAATATTTTAATGCGAAACATTGAACTCCAATTGCTGCAACCGTCACGGAATACATCAACAAGTTATTTTTCCCCCGGTGGAAGACGAAAGCGAGGATTCGGGGTTGAGGAAATCCGAAATAATATTGATTTACAAAGGTCAGCTCCCTCTGTGATGTGGTGGATGAGTGGTCAAAGATGGAAAACAGGGGCGGTAACATGAGGGGGATCCTCCTTCTTTGGAAAACATCAATAGTCTTGTTTAACACAAATAATGAAATGAATCGAGTCCTACAGCCTTCAAATCCAATCATATCCATTTAATTACTATCACCTATTATATTTTTTAGGCTAAATTTAACCCTAAATTAATTCTTATATTTAAACTAAAAGATAATATTATATAGAGATATTTAACTAAATCAGACATTTCAATTTCAATAGGTCAATCTTACTTGAGAGACTGGGCTATTATGAAAGATCAAGTTGGTGGACATCTGATTGGGGCCAACCCCAACCTTGCTTGATCCGGTGTATGTTGGTGTGTGTGTGTGTGTGTATATATATATTATTAGTATTATAAATTAATTTGATGAGATTGTTTTTCCACATATATCATATTGTTATGAAAATTTTTAAGAATTCAGTATTTAATTTTTATCTCTTAAACTTAATATTACGTAAAAAATAATGCATAATTATTGACTTTTCATCATAATATAAGGGAGGCAGCAGCGGAGTGGGTGAAGCGACATGCAGGATGGGCAGTTGTGGAATATTAAAAATTATGTTTGGGTATTTCTCTGCACAGACCACAGATAGAAGGTAGCCAGTGGTGATATCTGAATCAAATAATGTATGACAATCAAGAAACTTACAAGCCTCACAACACAAGCCACTATTTATATTTTATTATACTGTAGCAGAACCCACTGAAGACAACATGCTATCTAAACACAGACAGGTCAACAGTACAAAGCTGTAAACAAACTGCCAAGTTTCGTAGAACAACATTTTCCATTCCCTCTAGATTCTCATTATTTATATTTTACTCATATGGTGTCATGCCCTGAAATTACTAAAAGTTGCTTCTGTGTCAGCATCGTTTTCAAAGAACTTCATATAGAAATCCTTAGGCGTGAAGGGTTTGTAGATGGCAGGATGAAATTCATCAACACCACCTTTTGCTGGTTCTATCACGCTATTCTCCAAAGCCGTCAAAAAAAACGCAGCCGATGATCGAAATCTGCTTTCATTCGTCACCACTCTGTGTTTCACACTTCTTAACCTGTCATTGCTGATCACCTACACTCATAACTTATCAGAGTCCTTATCTATATAAAAACAAATGTTAATTAATTAGCAAGAAATGAACCAAACTGATCAAGGTTAAGACAGTTTTGACCTGCAGGAGGCAGCCCACGTTGACCACAAAAGCATGAGGAATAGGCTCAACGCCAATCCATTGATCATCTTTGAAGATTTGAAGTCCGGAAACTTCATCTTGAAGAAGAAAAGTGATGAGATTCGCGTCATCATGCTGGCAAGTTCCCAGAGTCAAACCTGGTTCAGGGCATGGCGGATACTGAAGAGCTGTCAGAACCATACATGCGCTCAGTTCATTGTCAAAATGACCACATTTCAGGCCAAGTCCTTCACTGATCAACCCCAGAATCGTTGAAGCCAATTTCTTAATTCCCACTGAACATGCCCCTACAATGTCCCTGTATCTTTCTGGGCTTTCGGGCCAAAATTGCTGCCACTTGTCTAAGGGATGACACTGGTGTTGCAAAAAGTCTCGCCACATATGAACCTTCTCGTTAGCATAATTTTCACAGCTCGTGAAATAAATACACTTGTTGCTAAAATCTTCAGTGTACAAGTGTTTCTTGGCCTCATCTGGCATTTGGAAGAACTCCCTCACCACACTTATTGTTCCGTCCATTACATTCTCAGAAACCCCATGGTTCACCACCTGCAAAAATTAATGAAAACCTTAGATTTTGACAGGGATTGTGGAAAGGAACATTCATGAAAAATGACATGAACCTGGAAGAATCCGAACTCTTGAGCGGCGTTGAGAATTTTCTGAATTACAAGTGTTCGATCACCTTTCTCTGCCTCACTGAGATCTATCACTGGGATACCTTCACCTTTAGGAACATGGATGTTGCCTGGTCTTTTTTCTGGTGGATATATGTAATCTTCTGGCACAGGTCGCACGTTGTACCAGTTTGAAACAAGTTTCTCCATTGCTGATCAACAGGGAGCAAAACAAAGAAACTGAAGAATGTTTTGTCAATTGGGGATGATTTAGTGTGACCTATTGATTTGTATTTAAATACAGCCCATCATCAACCCATGGTCTTAGTGGTCCATCGGCTTCCTATATATATATTTTCAAGTTGCTTATTAACATATATAAAGTTTACCATCAATCTGACACCTTCTTTTTTATGTTTCCTCTGTTTCATATTATTTGCCACAAAAAATGTTGTTTTCTAAAATTCATAGTACTTGTCAACTTTATATTCTAACAATATATTAAATTTCTTGTTTTCTGTTTTGCTCCCTGTTAATTTTAGATTATAAGGATGTATTAGATTAAGAGCAGTATTTATTTAAAGAAAACTCAGAGCATGTTAAGAGAATAATAGATTGCTTTTACAAAATCTGATGTTATTCAATGATTTTCTTTGTGCCTGTAAAAATTGTTTTTGCGATGAGTCTAAATGGCAACGTACGTATTAGCGCATTATCTAATGAAGGCAATAGTTAACAACCAAAAAGTTCCAATTAGCCTATCACATTAAAATACCTTAAAATACATTTCCCATTAACATCACAAGAAGCTTAAAATAAAAGAGATACTTTTCTTCAAGACAAAGCAAAACGTAACAAACGAAGTAAAAGACAAGATCAGTTGTTCAATGTACTTCATTAATAATATATTTAGCTAAGTACGGCCCATTTAGTTTTTTAGAACAGTAACTGAGATTAAGAACTTCAATTCAAGTCATCCGTTTCCACCCATCCTCCTCTGTGTGTTTAGCTAGCACGTGATAGGTAACTATTTAGAGAGTATTTAATCTCTGAATCTCATAGAAGTATTATTTTGTTATAATTTTAATCACGAAATTTAGAAAATAAATTTAGTTTTTAGGTACCTAAATTTACGTTTAAGGATAATTAATAGTTCGCTCTGCCCAATATTAATATTATTTATGAAAAAGAAAAACTTTGCCCTACTCTTAAATCGTGGATAAATTTAACTACTTTCTAAAAATTTTTGTACAAAAAAAAGCCATCCATTCCAGTATTTTTTTTTGTTGTCCACTAAATTTATCGAAATTTAGTTTCAATTATATTTAGATTTGATCCGCGTGTCCTACTATGCTGAGCTACAATTATTGGAGCTAGGTACTTGATTTTTAAAGAATGTGTGCTAGGTACAATTATTGGTTTCCAGCCCAAAAAAAATTCCAATTATTGCATTTGCATTCATATGCTCCTTTACCGTTTTTCTTGGTCAATGCCCCTTTCCCGTTTCTTTACCATTTCAAAACAATCAAGTCCTTTTCTTTTAACAGTAATTAAAAACATTCTAAATCATTTTTAGAGGTGTAATTAATACTTTAAATTATTAAAAATAGAGAAATTATCATCCCAATTAACAGATCCGTTATCTCTCATATTAATAGTTATTATTCATCATCTTATCAGAGTAGAGTAGGGACGTACAACTCTACCATATGCGAGTGCACAACTCACTCTCGTAGGTTCCACCTTTCGCCTCTGTTCTGTATCTCTTTGTGCTCACTTTTGGAGTTTCTGCAATTACTCTTCTGAACTTATATTTAGGATCAGAGGAGTATATTGAAAGCAAAAATAATTAACCACCAAAGAAGTTAGAAGCGCATCATATTAAAATGCAGCCTCTATAAAACATAAAAATTAAAGCAACATGCATAAAGATCCTGAATATCCTATGTTGTTATGGCTTGAAAAATTCTAACGTGGCTTGCGAGTCACCGTAAGTTGCATAGAATTTAGAAAGAAAATCTTTGCTCTTGAAAGACTTGTAAATCGGAGGATGGAGTTCATCAATAAGAGCTTTTGCTGGTTCTATAATACTCTCCTCCGAAGCATTTATGAAAAATGCGGCTGAAATTCGAGCTTTACTTGAATTTGTCACAGCTCTATGCTCTGCACTTTTCAACTTGTTGTTACTGATCACCTGCAACATTAACACTTAATCAAATTAACCAATATTTAATACTCTTTATACTTTTTAATATAAGAGCTAGTTAACTTTTTTAGGTGAATTAAAAAAATTGAATAAATCAGTTAATTATAATCAAATTGAACCCCTCAAGACGAATTCATATTATATATACTCTTTAATTTATCAAAATTAGTTAACTAGTTCTTACATTAATTATAATTTACTAATTTATTTGGCTCCCTTAATTTAATTAAAAAAATGAGCCAACTCTTATATTAAAGATTCATAGTATCGACATTTGCTATCATTGAAATCAGTTATATATACCAGCAACTGGGAGGCTATATTGACTACAATTGCATGTGGATTAGGATCAACACCAATCCAAGTGTCATCCTTCAACACTTGAAGTCCACAGACGCCATCTTGGAGTAAAAGGGTTATGATGTTAGGATCAGCATGTTTGGGTATTCCTAGAGTCAAATCTGGTTTAGGACATGTTGGATAGAAATTAGCGGATAGATTCATATTTTGGCTATATTCACTCTCAAGATATTCTCTGTCCAGTCCAAGTCCTTCACTGATTAACCTCAAGATCCTCGAACCCAACTTCTTAACTTCCACCGAACACGCCCCAACGCACTCTCTGATACAAATCAGACTAAACCCAATAAGGCAATAAGTAAAGAAATATATCTATATATGTACATATGTATATATATAAAAGCAGACATATAAGCATTTTGGCTTTTGAGGGTAGCATCGCATCCATTACTGGTATCTTGGTGGGGTTTGAGGCCACATATGTTGCCACCTTTGTAGAGGATGGCATGGGTGTTTGAGACAGTCCCTCCATATATGAACATTCTCTGCAGCATAAGTTACACTGTTATTAATGAACCTGAGATCCTTCATGCCAGAACCCTCTGAGTATATGTGCTGCTTGGTCTCTGCCGGCAACTGGAAGAACTCCTTCAACACACTCATTGTTTCATTCATTACATTCTCTGGAATCCCATGATTGATCACCTATATATGCTTTCAATCATCACACGTTATTGCAACAATATAATTGATCCAGCTTTCAAAAATCTTATTCTTTCACCAAATCAGAAAAAACCAACAAAGAAAAAGGTTAAGGCATGAACCTGGAAGAATCCAAACTCTTGAGCGGCCTTGAGAATTTTCTGCACGATATGTGTTCGATCACTTTTCTCTGCTTCGCTAAGGTCAATCACTGGGAAGCTTTCACTTATAGGAATATGGACGCTCCCTGGTCTTGTTTCTGGTGGAAACACGTACTCCTCAGTCACAGGTTGCACATCGTACCAGTTTGAAACAAGTTTCTCCATAGCTGATGATCAACAGGAATGTTTTATCAACGGGGAATTGATTACTATGAGCTATTGATTAATCACTTATGGGCGGAGACATGTTTCTTGAGAGGGGAAGCAACATAAAATGACCAAAATGACTTCTGCTGCTACCCCATTAACGCTACCATGGTTACTTTGCAGAAAAAGAGAAAAATTGAAGCAAAAATCCCTGTAAGGCTATAACGACAAGCCCCTAAAACTTAAAACCAAAGGGTACAAATCAAATAATCAAAATCCAGAAATAAATCTTAAATATCATATAAATCAACAAGGAAAGAAGAAGCTGGCGAGGGATAAGTTAGAAACAGAGCCGGCAATCGCAGGAATAATCTTCATATTTTATTGGTGAATGTGAAAAGCGGCTTATCGAGCCATCACCGACGGCTTGCCTTACCGGAAATGAGAGGATTTGTGGCGTGCTAGAAGACAAGCAGTGGAAGAGATCGAGGCTCAGCTGTTTGAGAAAGATGGGATTAACGAAGAGAGACGATTGAAGGAACCTGCTTCACCTCCATATATGTATTTTGGTTGCAATACCTCTAACCGTTGACTTTCTTGTTAATGGTTCCCTTCATGCGCGCTTATTATATTGAAAGCAAACATATTTAAACACATTAAGGAAGTTACAAGCAAATCATCTTAAAACGCATCTTATAATAACATTAAAAAGGAACACACATAACGATCTTGATATCCTTCGGTGTTACACCTTGAAAAATTCTAGCGTGGCTTGTGAGTCACCGTCAGTTGCATAGAATTTAGAAAGGAAATCTTTGCTCTTGAAGGGCTTGAACATCGGAGGATGACGTTCATCAATCAGAGCTTTTTCTGGTTCTATTATATTCTCATCTGAAGCACCTATGAAAAATCCGCCCGAAATTCGAGCTTTACTTGAAGTTGTCACGGCTCTGTGCTCTGCACTTTTCAGGTTGTTGTTTCCGATCACCTACAAATGTAAACATGGCTGATATGATCCAGCCAGAATGAATGAAAAAATTTAGACCGTGTATATATATACCTGAACTGGGAGGCTATATTGACCACAGTTGCATGTGGGTTAGGATCAACACCAACCCACGTATCATCCTTCAACACTTGAAGTCCAGAGACGTCATCTTGGAATAAAAGGGTTATGATGAAAGGATCAGCGTGCTTGGATAATCCTAGAGTTAAATCTGGTTCAGGACATGTTGGATAGAGGGTAGCATAAAGATATTACTGATATCCGGTTGGGGTTTGAGGCCACAAGTGCTGCCACTTCTCTAAAGGATGACATGAGTGTCTGAGAGCATCCCTCCACATACGAACTTTCTCTGTTGCATAATTCAGACTGCTCGTACAGAGCCAACAATCCTTCATGGTGAAACTCTCTGTGTACAAGTCTTGCTTGGCCTCCGCCGGCAACTGGAAGAACTCCTTCCATACACTCATAGTTTCGTTCATTAGATTCTCCGGAATCCCATGATTGATCACCTATACCATCATTTGTTATTATAATGATATACAATTGATCCAGGTTTGTAAAATCTCTTATTCTTTCATCAAACTGGAAAAAACTAACCTGGAAGAATCCAAAGTCCTGAGAGGCCTTGATGATTTTGTGAATGGCAAGGGTTCGATCTCATTTGTCTACTTGGCTGAGGTCGATCACTGGGATGCTTTCACCTATAGGAACATGGAGGTTTCCTGGTCTTGTTTCTGGTGGATATATGTAATCCTCAGGTACAGCTCTCACATTACTGCACCAGTTTGAAACAAGTTTCTCCATAACTTGATTGATCAATATGAAGGAACTCGACAATGTTTTAGCAATTGGAAATTAAATGAATTAGCTTGAGTTATTGACTTTGCACTTAAATAGACCCCATCATTTTTTAACCATTTCGTGCGTTATCGGTTGGCGCCGGCAATCATTATTATTCTCAAGTTGCTCTCAAATATGTGAAGTTTGGACAAACAAACGGGGAAAAAGTTATCATTCAATTCGATAAAATTGTTTTTGACTTTCAGTGTGCGCAGTGTTTAAACCCATTTTTAATTTACTTGGCTTTATGTTTCAATGGCATTAAAAACTTGTTTTAAATTGTTTAGTGTGAGGTTATAGGTTCAACTCTCCAACCTTTTCTGGGTAAGGAATGGCAATAAAAAAGCTATTATTTTATTTTATTTTTTGGTTGAAATGCAAATAGGTTAGTTAAAATACACAGCAGACGGTAAACCAGCAAAAGACAGCATACAAGACGACAAGGCTATAACAAACTACACTAGTTACCACTTCCGTTTTATTTAAAAATTTTCTCATCCGTAATTAGAGGCATATATATGGTTTTATGCCCTGAAATAAGTAAAGGTTGCTTCAGTGTCGCCATCACGTTGAAGGAATTTTGCAACGAAATCCTTAACGGTGAAGGGTTTATATACGGCAGGATGGTCTTCATCAACAATAGCTTCTGCTGGTTCTATGATACTGTCCTCCAAAGCAGTCGCAAAAAAAGCAGCCGATGTTCGAAATCTACTTTGATTTGTCACCACTCCGTGTTTAGCACTCTTCAGCTTATCATTACTTATCACCTGCACTCCCACACACCAAATCATTCATAGCTCACCATAATCTGATATATGTGTAAGACATTGTATTATATATATTACCTGCAGAAGGGCGCCTACGTTGACCACAAATGCTTGAGGAATAGGCTCAACGCCGATCCATTTGTCTTCATCATTGAGAATTTGAAGGCCGTATACCTCATCTTGAAGCACAATGGTAATGAGATTAGTGTCAACATGCTCCATTGTTTCCAGACACAAACTTGGCTCTGGACATGGTGGATAGCGATTAGCTGTCAGTATCATACGTCCGCTTAGTTCATCGTCAAAATATCCACTTTTCAAGCCAAGTCCTTCACTAATCAACCCCAGAATCCTTGAACCCAATTTCTTCACTTCCACTGAACATGCCCCAACAATCTCTCTGTTAACAACCACCACCACATGCGAATCAATTGGGAGTAATATCAGATAAGATTTATGAGTGAGCAGAGAAGTTTACAGGTATCTGGTTGGGCTTTGAGGTCAAAACTACTGCCACTTGTCTATAGGATGACAGGGATGTTTCAAGAAGTCTCGCCACATATGAACCTTCTCATTACCATAACTTGGGCTGCTGGTAAAAAGAATGCAACTCTTGCTGAAGTCTTCAGTGTACACATGTTGCTTGGCCTCGTTTGGCATCTGGAAAAACTCTCTCAGCACACTTGTTTCATTCAATAGATTCTCCGAAACCCCATGATTGCTCACCTGCTCAGGATTTATTATCACACATTAGCGGAACATTGGGGGAATGCAATCTTATGGCATGAACACACAAAGGAGTGAACCTGAATGAATCCACAATCTTGATCAACCTTGAGGATTTTCTGAATGGTAAGAGTTCGGCCACCTTTGTCTGCTTCGCTGAGATCAATCACTGGGATGCCTTCACCAATTGGGACATGAACGTTTCCTGCTCTTTTTTCTGGTGGAAACATGTAATTCTCAGGCACAGGTCGCACATTTTACCAATTGGAAACAAGTTTCTCTATTATTTTGATCTCTCAGTAACTTGATGGGAGCAGAAAAAGGGGGCAAAAAGCAGAGAAGATGGAAGAAAGCAGGAATCTTGGCAACAAGAAATAAAATGAAATCTAGAAAGTTAAGTCCTTCATTATTAGGGATCACATGCTCCCGCTGTTGCCGCATCTTCATCTTCAAAATAAAATTACAAAGATAAGCTGTCCCGTGTACTTTAGCTTCGAACAATGTGCTGTGCTATAATTTACATCATACAATCGACAAGTACTAGCTTCAATCTGCAGGCAACATGTGAATAATTACTTTAGTAGTTTAGTTAATGATTTAATGATTTTTAACTGCCCAGCTTGTTCTATTTGTACTATTCTAAGTTTTTATGCCATGATTTTCATTGAAAGCCAGAAGGTAGAGTTCAGTTTATTTTCCAAACTTATCATACATGAGCAGAAAATCCAATTCCCTTCCCTCTCAACTCTTCAATACGCTTGATGGCCAAAGAAAGGCAAAAGAAATTTTAGGTTTCTGCAGAGAAGAAAAGCTAGCGTTATCCCAAGCCAATAGTAAGTGATTTCAAAACAATCTTCTTGGCTACTTCCTTTGTATTCAAAAAGAAGAAAGAGCAAAAGAGGTTTGTCGCATATTCGCATCAGACTAGCATCATCAAGTCATTCTCTCACATTCTTTTGCTTCAGCTGCTTGGTTACATATATTGAACCTTCTCTTCTACTCTTAATTCCCTTCATGCGCGCTTATTATATTGAAAGCAACCATATTTAAACACATCAAGCTAGTTACAAGCAAATCAATAAGAACATAAAAAGGATCCTGATATCCTTTGATGTTACGCCTTGAAAAACTCTAGCGTGGCTTGTGGGTCACCCTGAGTTGCATAAAATTTAGAAAGAAAATCTTTGCTCTCGAAGGGCTTGTAAATCGGAGGATGGAGTTCATCAATCAGAGCTTTTGCTGGTTCTATAATGCTCTCCTCCGAAGCACCTATGAAAAATGCAGCCGAAATTCGAGCTTTAATTGAATTTGTCACCGCTCTGTGCTCTGCACTTTTCAGTTTGTTGTTACTAATCACCTGCAACCTCAATACTTAATCAAATTAACCATTATCATTTGCAATCATTTAATCAGTTATTTAATTTCTAAGTATATGCTATGAACTTTGCTGATCTGATGTAGTTATAATGAATGAATGAAGAATTTTAGACTTTTGACAAATGAAGGGTCTATATATATATGTACCTGCAACTGGGAGGATATATTGACCACAATTGCATGTGGGTTGGGATCAACAACAATCCACGTGTGATCCTTCAACACTTGAAGTCCAGAGACGTCATCTTGGAATAAAAGGGTTAAGATGAAAGGATCAGCATGCTTGGCTACTCCTAGAGTCAAATCTGGTTCAGGACATTTTGGATAAAGATTAGCGGATAATAGCATAGTTTGGCTATATTCAGCCTCAAGATATTCGCTATGCAGTCCAAGTCCTTCGCTGATTAACCCCAAGATCCTCGAACCCAACTTCTTAACTTCCACTGAATACGCCCCAACACACTCTGATACAAGTTAAGTATACCCAATGAGTAAAGACATTTAATGAATAAACATTTAGGGTTGAGAGGGCAGCATGTTTGAGGCCACGTATGCTGCCACCTCTCTAAAGGATGACATGAGTGTCTGAGAGCGTCCTTCCACATATGAACCTTCCCTGTTGCATAATTTGGACTACTCGTGAAGAGCCTGCAATCCTTCGTGCTGAGACCCTCTGCGTACAAGTCTTGCTTGGCCTCCGTCGGCAACTGGAAGAACTACTTCCACACATTCATTGTTTCCTTCATTAGATTCTCCACAATCCCATGATTCATCACCTATATGCTTTCAATCATCACACTTATTGCACTATATACAACTTTGGAAAATCTTATTCTTTAATCAAACCTGGAAGAATCCAAAGTCTTGATGGGCCTTGATGATTTTCTGAGTGGTAAGTGTTCGATCACCTTGCTCTGCTTGGCTGAGGTCGATCCCTGGGATTCTTTCACCTATGGGAACATGGAGGTTTTTCCCTGGTCTTGTTTCTGGGGGATATATGTAATCCTCAGGTACAGCTCTCACATTATTGCACCAGTTTGAAACAAGTTTCGCCATCAAGGTGGAATAACGAAGGAGCCGGACAACGTTTTAGCCATCAAGAAAGGTGTGCGCATGCCATATATCAAGGCAATAAAAGATATGTATGAGGGGGTAACAATTACTGTAAGATCGTCTGGGGGCGAAACAAAGGATTTTCCCATAAGGATTGGTCTTCATCAGGGATCATCCTTGAGTCCTTATTTATTCAATCTAGTAGTGGATGTTCTAACCAAGCCTATTCAAGAAGAAATCCCTAAGTGCATGCTTTTTGCAGACGATATAGTTCTTGTGGCAGAGTCAAGAGAAGAGATTAATTTTAAACTTGAGTTATGGAGAAGTACTTTAGAGTCGAAGGGTTTTCGTCTGAGTAGAAGTAAGACTGAATATATGCATTGTAATTTTGATAAGAGGCAAGTTAGAAATAACTTGGAGGTCAAATTGGGAGATCAAGTTATTCTACAAATAGATAAGTTCAAATATTTGGGATCAATTATACAGAAGGATGGTGAAATTTTGGAGGATGTTAATCATAGAATTCAAGCTGAGTGGTTTAAATGGAGAAAGGCTACTGGGGTTATATGTGATCGGAAAGTACCAGATAAATTAAAAGGAAAGTTTTATCGCACTGCTATAAGACCAGCAATGCTTTATGGAAGTGAATGTTGGGTTTTAAAAGGACAGCAAGAGTATAAAGTTGGGTAGCTGAAATGAGGATGTTGAGATGGATGTGTGGACATACAAGAAAAGATAAGATTCGTAATGAACAAATTCGGGGAAGAGTTGGAGTGGCATCTATTGAGGAGAAAATGGTAGAGAACCGTCTTAGGTGGTTTGGACACGTACAAAGAAGGCCAAGGGATGCGCCAGTGAGGAGGGTGAATCAAATTGTATGGAGCCCGGTTAAAAGGAATAGAGGAAGGCCAAAGAAAACGCTCAACGAGGTCATTGAGCGGGATCTCCTGGTCAGTAACTTAACCAATGATTCAGTTTTTGATAGAGCACAATAGCGTCGTATGATCCATATAACTGACCCTATTTAATGGGATAAAGTTTTGTTGTTGTTGTTCTGTTGAGGCCGGCCATCATGTTATTATTATTATTACTCTCAAGTCGCTTTCGAATATGTCAAGTTTACCGTTTTGTCCAAACAAACGGGACAAGAAAAAGCTATCATTCAATTCGATAAAATTGTTTTGGTGTGTGCAACGTCTAAACCCATTTTTAATTTACTGATGTCTTTACGTTTCAATAAAGACTTGTAATTACCTTTATCTATCCAATTTGGTTTTGAAATGCGAACAAGATAAAGTTCCCCTGTTGCCGCTTCTTCGTCCTCAAAAATAAAAAAATAAAAAAATAAAAAAATTACAGACATAAGCTGTCCCGTTAATCATTACTGTACTACTCTCCATTCAGTATTGAACACAATTTCCATAAAGAAAATATACTGAACACAATGCTGGTACATTAAGTTCAATTCCCCCAATTTTAAAGCTTCAACTTTACAGCACTGAGATTCATAACATCACAACTTTGAGTTTATTTGTAGACACGGCTAGAAATAGTAGACCTTACTTCACTTCCAATACATATGCAGCCACACAAACATATAAAAAAACATCAACATTCTTCCACTGCTCAGATGCTATGCCATAACAGATCTTAATGCTGCCTCTGAGTCACCGTTCTTTGCAAGGAATTGGGTCACAAAATCCTTAGTTCTGAACGGTTTATAAATTGGTGGATGGAGTTCATTCGTAAGATCTTTTGCTGGCTCTATGATACTGTCTTCTAAAGCAACTACGAAAAATGCAGCCGATGTTCGAGCAGTATTTGGATTTGTGACAACTCTGTGCTCTGCACTTTTTAGTTTGTTGTTACTAATCACCTGCACCCGCTACAACATAATTAACCTCATTTTCTATCCAAGAGCAGTTTCTTGATTCTGTTGTGAAAAAGATGATATGTACAAATTCAGATGTGTGTACCTGCAAGAGGCAACCCATGTTGACTACAAATGCATGAGGATTAGGCTCAACACCAATCCACTTGTCTTCTTTCCAGACTTGAAGTCCATACACATCGTCTTGAAGTAAAATGGTAATCAGATTCGAGTCGGCATGCTTAGATGAACCTAGAGTCAAGCTTGGTTGAGGACATGGTGGATAGTGATTAACTGAAAGCATCATGCTTCCACTAAGTAGTTCATCATCAAAATATCCACATTTTAGTCCAAGTCCTTCACTGATTAATGACAGAATCCTTGAAGCCAACTTCTTGACTTCAACTGAACATGCTCCTACACTCACTCTAACAACACACAAGAATCAATTAGTTATGATAAAACCCAATGATAAATATATAATATAATAAGTTAGATTTCAGCTGAAGAGGCTGTATCATTTACTGGTATCTAGTTGGGCTTTGAGGCCAGGTATGCTGCCATTTTTGAAGAGGATGACATGGGTGCATCAGAAAGTCCCGCCATAGATGAACCTTATCCGCAGTACAATTTACACTGCACGTTCTAAGCCTGCAACGCTTACTAACATCCTCTGAGTCCAACTTTTGCTTAGCTTCATTCGGCCTTTGGAAAAGTTCTTTGAATACACTCATTACTTCATTCATTAAATTATGTGAAACCCCATGATTTATCACCTGCTTTCAATTTATCACAGTTATAAAACAGGTAATTGAACTTTGCAAATCTTGGGCTTAAATCAAGATAGAAGAAACATAAAGTATTATGAACCTGAAAGAATCCAAACTCTTGAGCAGCTTTGAGAATTTTCTGAATAGTAGGTGTTCGATCACCTTGCTCTGCTTCATTGAGATCAATCACCGGAATTACTTCACCCATAGGAACATGGAGGTTCCCGGGTCTTGTTTCTGGTGGTAAAATGTAATCCTCTGGCACATGTCGAACATTGTACCAAGATGAAACAAGTTTCTCCATCACTTGATTTTAGTGACAAGATAGACCAGACTGCATAAACGGAGACTTAAAAGCACATTGAGTTCATGTTCACCTTTAATCGATGCTTTGTCAGGCCAGCAGATTCTTGTATTTAAGTTCGAATGACTCGTAAAATAAATGAGACGTACGCATGAGTTTGTCATATTACTTCCTATAAACTATATTTTACGTGGTCCAAATACAATTCAGACGTGGGGGGATGTTTTAATTATTATCAGTCACTAATCTGACAGTTACAAGGCGTTAATCTTCACATCTTTTATTCTAAAGAGACAACATTTCTTCTCTCCCGATGAATATAGTTTTATTCATGGAAAGGTATTTCTCAACCACTATTCCGTATTATACCCAAATAAAACCACTATTCCATATCCTAATTTTATTCTATGTTTGGAGTGAGGGAAAAGTAAAGAAAGAGAAGACTAGAAAAAAAAATAGAAGACAAAATGCATTTTTTTTCTTATCTGGATAGTTAGAGAAAATAAGGGGAAAATGAATGAGAAAAAGAGAGATGAAATCCATACGTTTTCTCTTCAAAGTTTTCTTTTTAGAAATAGATAGAAATGAAATTTAGATCAGTAAATATCCTTAATTGCCATAAAGTTGACATCTCCCGATAACAAGTAATTAGATAAGAGAAGTCCCAATTTCTATAGAAGCTATTGTAATTATGACTAAAGGAAAACACATGCAAGAAATATCCTCATTCTTAAGCTCGGGTCCAGAAGAAAAGACAGAGCTACCAAAGAACAAGGTTCGAACCAAAGAACAAGGTTCGAAGACAACATACATCAAGATCAGAGAGTAATGTCACTATTACATGGTACGCATGATAAAGTATCTCTTGGCCAGATCACTTATTCAGGTGCCGGCTTGCACTGCCTCTTTAAGCTCGAAAAACAAATAGGTAAATTATATGCAGAGAAAGTTGACAACTTTTAACAAAAGGTTCAATTTTGAATGTGAAAGAAAACAAATTCTTAACTATGATGACATTCCCAAACTCTATTTTCTAAGTTCTGAAAGAAAGAAAAAACTATTTTCGAAGTGAGTAAAACTCAAAACTAGAAACCAAATGGCCCGTACATAGTATATCGTATGATTAGAAAGGTAATGTCTACTAAACTCTGCTGCTGGATTGAAGTGAGATGTTGTTTTTGGAAGATGCTAGGTGGCTAAGGTGTATCAGGTAAGGGCAGAGCCTTTTTGGGAAACTCGTTTGTAGAAGCAGAACTGGCTTTTTGCTTCAATTGCTCGAGAAGCCGGCGGGCTTCCCTGAGTTCATCTGCAGCACCTGATCCGTGGCTTTCCCAAGCATCTATAGCTTGCTGTTGAAATTCTATTGCAAGGCCATAGCTGCACTCCAAGACACAATGTATATCTTTAACCATATTTTCAACAGTTTCCAAGACAAATAACATTATGTATTTGCACATTTTCTCAAGATAAAGAAAGATAAAAAACTAATAAGTATATAACATAATTCAGGTAACAGAAACATGCTAGCACATTTAAGAGGAATTGGTGTTCACCCATCCATTTGGAGGATATCGTTGTGACTAATTCCTCTACACAGTATAAACACCTTCCTCCTAAACCTTATTTGGGTTCAAAATAAGAACCATTGGATAATCCCGGATATGAATCAAGATGCAAAGAGCAAATCTAACAGGACAAGAAGCATAAAAAGTTCAGCATCTAATACAACCAGGATAACAAATACATTTCCATGAACTAGAAGTCTAGAAGCAACCTTTGTTTGAAGCATACACATTTCCAAGACCTTTTTATAGAAAAAAATTGATTGCCAAGAGAAATTATGGAACATTCCAAACCAATCAGGAGTAAGGAAATCTATAATACACTTGAATATTGGCATAACAGCCATAAAATAACAATTGTCTTCTTCCTAAGCCACAGTATTGGTTTGGGTGATAAGGCTTTAAAAGAAAAGTAAGAAGTTTACATCCACCTTGCATGTTCAATAAATTGCAACCGCATCATACAGGATATAAGTTCTAACATACAAGCACAAGAAGATACGACATTAAAAAACCAGCTTTACAGTTAGAATTTGGGTCAACCGCATATAACATTAGAAACTGGATAGAAAATGGACCACTAAAACCTTGGTTAAGTCGGGCAGCCACTCACACACACACACAATCAATATAACGTAATGAAATGAAATAAAAATAAGCCACTCATAGCTTCCCATTTCACCATAGGCTTTTGAAAGATTCTGACAGGCTTCAATTGCATCTGCATGATGTGGACCAAGAGAAACATCCATGATGTCCTTAGCTACTGCAAACATTTGTGCAGCTGACTGGGGTCTTGCCAACTCTAAATATGCCGCTCCCAAATTGTTGTAAATATAACCCACTCCAAAATGCTTGGGACCAAAGCTATCTTTCAATGTTTCAGCTGCACTTTCCAAGTAAGGAATAGCCTGCTGCACCTTACCTGTCAGCAAGAGTAACCACCCTATTCTTGCACAAGTGCTTCCCTCTGAATGCTGCTCTTGTGGAAGCTTCTCAAGCAAAGCCAGTGACCTCTTCAACAGCAAAATTGCGGTTTCAAACTCATTCATGGCTTCATACTGCATTGAAATTTCTGAGTATGCCTCAGCTATTTCCACAGGGGAGATCGATTCTCTTTTGTCAAGAATCCCACAAGCAATCTCCAAACACCTTTTGGAGTCAGCAAACTTGTCCTGATTACATAAGGCTTTTGCCATTGATATAAGTACAAGTGCCGACTCTCACTATCTGTGCCTGTCTGCTGCACAATACTCCTCAAAGTACCAGTATCCTCATCTTATCTTCCCAGAGCAATCAGCATATTTGCTGCATCTATTTCAGCACGCAGCAAATCAGAGTTAAGATTCCAATTCTTCAAAATCTTCTTGGACAAAGTATTCTGCTCCAGTGCCTTCTCATGCTCCTCCAACCCACTGTATATAACTCCAAGGATCCTTCTATCATGTGCAAACTCCACAGAATTATTCCCCAATTGCTTCTTATGTATCTCCAATGCCTTCATACAAAAAGGCAGCGCCTCCTTGAAGTTCAAAACCGCAACATAAGCTTCAGATAAATCACGGTTAGCTTTACCCAGCTCTTTACTATCTTCTTCCAAACTCAATTCCTTAATCTCTAAACACTTTCTGAGATTTTCAAGGGCCTCTTCTCTCCTGCCCAAAGCGGTCTTGACGTTAGCCAACTCAAGTTGTACAGCATGGAGAATTGGCGTAATATCATCAATATCGACGTTCTCTCCCTGTAACCTACCCAAAATCCTATTCGCCTTGTTAAGATACCCTAAGCTATCATTGAATCTCTTTAAACTATAATTAGCCGAACCCATTAACTGTAATGTCATGGCAACAAGTATAGAAGGCTTGTTATCTTTGTCTAATGCCTTTAAAGCTCTGTCAGCAAATGATAGGGCTTTTTCAGGGTCCTCACCTTCTTGATCAAGTTTGAGGCCAATTTTTAAAGCAGCCAACCCCAGCTCTTTCTCATCGAAAGTTGCCTCCAAATCCTTGAATATTTTGAGCATGACCTCACTGGTTTCTGCAGACTCAAAAGCTTCCTGAAGCTCAGATTTTTCCTTTATTTTTTGCTGCCTAGATGATATTTGAGTGCGCGTTTCAACAAGAGTATCCATGTTTCTCCAAGAGTTTTCCTGAAACTTGCTTCTGGTGAGTAACCCATAGCTTTTAGTTCAGTGCTTGAGATGGGTGGGTGGGTTAATTGGCGGAGACGGAGAGGACGAAGCTGAAGGAGCCGAGCTGTATGATTTGGAAGCAAATGGAGCAAAAGGGTTTACTCGGCGACGATTGAGATGCTGGAACAATGCGACTGAAACCTTTCTCATGGTGATATCAAGTAGCTTCGTTGAGTTTGTGTTAAACCTTCGCAAAACCCTTTTCATCCATGAAGGGGAACCCAGAGCGAAATGGAAGGCAGGGGAGGAGTTCAGCCAAAAACGCAGTCGTTTGCAGGATAGTATTACTGTGCTTCTCCCTCAAATTTGTAACGTGCGCTTTTGGTTTTTTAACACACGAGTTATCGAGGTTAGTTTCACTTAGGTCCCTATGTTATATAAGAATTGAAGAAAGAGTAGTATTTTTTTTTTTTTTTGATAAGAAAGAAGGGCAAAGCCCGAAGAAAATATTATACTAATGGGGAAATTAATCTCAAACACTCAGCATCCACTAAATGTAACATATGAGACGGGCAAGAATTAAATATAGAAGATCTGGTGAGACCGTCCTTTGCAAGTGCATCAGCAAGGTGATTCTTCTCACGTGGGATGAATTTTAATATAACTTCCCATGGCTTACTTAGGAGATCCTTGATCTTAGTGATCAACAAATTACCGACATTATAACAGTTATCCCGCTTCAAAATATCCACTAGTGTTTTTGAATCTGATTCAAGTATTAGCTTCTTGTAACCATAAACCCATGCAAATATGAGTCCTTTGTACATTGCCCATTGTTCCGCTTCAAAAGCCGTACACGTTCCGATGAAGTGAGTAAAGCCCGCTATCCATTTACCAGAACTGTCCCGTATTACACCTCCACATCCAGCTCTATTACAAGAAGATGACATAGCTCCATCTACATTTAGCTTCAGCCAACTTGCTGGTGGAGGACTCCACTTGCTAGATCCACACGAATCCACAACTTGATCATGATTGGGTGTATTAATGATCTACTTATGAACAACATAATAATAATTTAAAATACAAAAATAAAGATTTATTCTCAACCCTTCAATTTGGAGCTGATATAAAGCTTATATTTAGTATGTAAGTTATATATATAAAGAGATAAATACATTTGTTATTAGGATAGCTAGTCATCAACAATAAAGAGATTAATTAACAAAATACATTTGGCAACTTCACATCAACAATCTCCATATTTATTTTGATCAATTTAAAATTTGCATTCTACTTGTCTAAATATTTTTTTAATTATACTTAGAGACAATTTGATTGTTGAAAAAAAATGAGAACAAAATGGATTAAGCAAATAAAACAAAACTATAGTCTTTATTTTAGCATGATGAGTTAGTCGACATTTATATTGACATCAGTTGTGTATAGAAAAACCCAATACCACAAATGTCAAAATTATTAGTTGATAAATTTATAAGTATTTTTATAAAATACTCTTTAAATTTTAAAATATATTTAAATTTTAGTAAACTTTTAAAACCTAACTCATCTAAATTTTTGTTTATTAAAAAAATCACGCCAGAATTACTACATCCCCTTCATACCTCATCATGTTCTTCCTATTTTGTATTTTTTTTTATACAATCTTATTATTTTGTATGCTTACATGCAAATATTAACCATAGAAACCCAACCAAAACGGGTACCAGAAAAAAAAAAAAAAGGAGAGAGAGAGAGAGAGAATACGAATTAGGGCGCTTCACATGATGAATGTCTACTTATTATTGTTTTCTTCATGTTCTTACATTAAGAAGGCAGCCCTTTAGAGCCCCTCTCCAGCCTCTTCCCTCCGAACTCAGAAGCTGGGGTTCACTAAGAATCTAACCCAATAGAACAATTCAATGGATCTTTATATACAACAAAGAATAGAGTTTCCATTGGTAAAACAGAAGGCATAGCAACCACTTGCAAAGTAGGAACTCTCGTACATTCCAGACACTCAAAAGCATCAGCATCCCAAACAAATAATCAGAGAACAAGCATCATCACTCAAAGGCTTGCGGTGCCTGGATTAAAAGTGGGAGTTTCTGGGGGTCTGCTATAAATATCGTCAAAATGAAGATTAAATTCCCCTGCCTCTAAGTCATCTGTGTGTGTTGTTCTAGATAATCTATGATAATCTCTCCAGTCCAAGTGTTGTTCTTGATCATCTGAACATCTATCAGATAACCTATCATGATAGTTAAATGTCTGGGGATTGAAATCTGGAGGCTCAAAAAAGCTTGCCTGCGCTTGCCCACCATGTGGTCCACTTCTAGCCCACCAATGACTCTTGCTCGACTCTGGCAGATCACTACTCCTTCGATCTTCAAGTAGAGCTTCCCTGAAAAAGGGAGCTGATGTGGATGCCCCAAAATGAGACTCAGCTCGATCCCCACTATAATCTCTTAAGTATTCATCATACCCAGGTTCATTCTCCGAGGACATCCAATACTCTCTGGAATGCTCAGTTTTCTCAAATGGTTCTGCTGGAACATGATGAGGTCGAGAAGTATAGTAACAATCAAGAATATAAAGATTATTGTTTTGATAAGCATCACTTGGCCACAATGAACCCAAGTGATTACCAATTTTTAAAGTATTATATGGCATTTCCCTGGATATGAACAAGTTTCTGTTTCCATTACTCCTCAGGTAGGGACCATCCCCCCACATTTTAGGAGGGGAAGACGAATATCTGTTTCCATGTCCTGGTAAATTTTGCTCTCTCAACCTTCTAAGATTCAGCAAAAACTGCTTCCCCCGAATATTTGGTTCCCATGATTGGTAGGTACTCTGAAAGCTGTAACCATAACAGTAGTCATTGATATTAGGAAACGTGGCAGCAGGTTTATAGAAACTTTGTTTCTACACAACACAAAAATGGGATGGCATGAAGCCACATCCTTCTTTTAATGACACATTTTTCAACAGCAGTAAAGGTGAGAAAGAAAACTTAACAACGAGCACAAGATACAAGTTCTTAGGCAGATTAATCCAACATGCATAGAGCTGATGAGATTTACTTATCCAAGTCAGAACCAGAAAAAATTTCCATATCAAACATAAAATCTGTAATTTTTTCAGTAGTATGAAAGGGAATAGTTGAAATATTGATATTTGTGTATAGAAAAATGTAGTTTACAGGATCATTGTAAGGTTGTAATGATTAAATTGAAAATAATATCATCAGTAACGGACAACTAACAGAAACAGATGGAACTTTTAACATCCTGCACAGAGATGGGAGCAACTTTTTCCAGTATGAAATTATATGAATCTATACAACAGAAATTACTAAAGTAAAGTAACGGATAATTTTAGCTGATTGGTATATAACCACCTAATTTTGTGTTTTCCAGATATTCATTCTTTTTCCCTTTCCATTGACCACGGGCGTTTCAGGTAAAGAAAGGGCATCTTATATAACCCAATGCAATTGTCAATATAGGTTGAAACAAGCTAATAGGACAGCAATCCAAATAAATACATATTTCCTAATATCTAAACCTATAAACAGCGAGGCCCAACCTAAACAAACATGAACATAGCAATTCTAGTCATGGTAGTGATGTGCATATAACGAACTCTGCCAAAACAGTACCTCAGAAATGATTTCTCCATCTTCCCCTGGGAACTCCTTCTATTGCGAGATGCATCGCATGGGGAACCATACTTGCTGTTTCCATGGGCTTGAAAATCAAAGACACTAAAACTGACAATATGGAGGATACCACAGAAGATAATTAATATCGTGCATCATTTGCACAACAAAAAAATATTAAGAGAAGAAACTATTAATTTTAAGAAGCCCCAAGTAATTGCCAGAGAGAAGCAGGATGCAAATCAAAGAAAGATGAAAGTTATTATGTCAATACCAACCTACAAACATGGCCAACCCCTTCAACATCCACTGTGAAATCCGCAATGAACTGCAGAATATCATCGACTCGCTGCAAATTGGACAGGAAAAAGTTACGACATTATAGTATATGGAGTAAACAAAGTGAACTTCTTGTCCAAGTGAAGCACTGACCTTCGGGACAACAAATAAAAGCAAATATGGAGTGAGTAAAATTGATGCCATCTCCTCAAGTAACATCATCCCAGTGTACTGCACCATGCAAAAATGTAGTAGCGTGAGAAAAAATGTTATCATATAGACAACAAAGAAAAAGAACTCAAAGGGTTGTTAAAATTAATGCAATTCCATTAAACCAAAAATTGGACAGAATACCTGAAATAGTGTTCCAAACTCAATGCGGACCATTTCAGTACTTTCTTTGCCACGCCATCTTTTTGGCATATAGTGTGTATGCTGAACCACCATAGACATTGCTCCCTCAGGATCTAGAACAAGAAGCTCATTTGTCACCGCAAACCGGCTAACAGCTGTTATAGTTCCAAAAACAGCAGCATACCAAAACAAGTTTCGACCAAATATCTGAAAGTTTTTGCATATAATTATCAATAACAATTATCGTGATGGGTATATGCATAAAATCTTCTGGGCAAAATTAGTATAAATCCATTACATGGCCCTCAAGCAGAGATTCCTCAAGAAAAGCAATGATGATCAGAATTGCAGCAAATCCACCTGATACGAAAGATATGAACTTTGCAATGATTGATATAATAGGTGAAGGAAATTGCTTGAGATAATCAGAAGCATGTATTGCACTGCTACTTATCCGATGCTTGAAGAGATGGTCCACCTATAGCAGAAGTATAGGTAAGCTCAAGCATAAGGATAAGAGAGATTCAAGTTTTGATATGTTAAAAATGACCACTAGGCACTGGCACTTACCAAATGACATAAAATTTAAACTACCATGGAACATGAATAGAAAATAATTACAATGCATAATCTTATCTCATCACCTCCTTAAAAACATCATACCTTTGAATATGCTTACTAATATGGGAAGCCCTTCAAATAAGATAGCTTGAATTAAACAAGTACAGTGATTCTGAGGAAGAAAGGTTAGAAACTAGGGGGAGTTTGGTATAACCCATGGAAAAGAATTCCTTTTCTATTGCATAAAAACAAGACATATAATATCAAGTATACTTGTTATCATTAATTAACACTAACCCTCCTTGTCAATTATTGTATCTTTTTTTCATTCAAGGGCACAAAAAGACATTTCCAAACTACATAATAATTTTTTTCCATCCCAGTTTATTTTGCACACCAAACAGTCCTTAAGGTTTACTATATTCAATAATTTTAAAAGAGAACTAGTTGACAAATTTAGAATAGTTGCAAGGACAAGCATGATAGTGATCAGAACAATATCATCCGTCCAAGAGGAAATACTGGATCCATTCTCTGATAACGATTTCTTGTAAAATGGTATTCATAAGTTATAACTTAAAACCTTTCTTGAATAATGTATATTTTCAGACTAGCAGGAAACCATGCGCAAAAGGAAGATGAACTGCAGGTTTAACTTAATAAAAGAACGAAAAAAATAGTGATACCTCATTGAATTCCCTAAAGATCCACCTTGACAAATTTGACCACCTTCGAGATGATGCTGTGCTTGGATGATTATAAAATTGTTCAGCATGCCTCAGAAAGAGATACACCAACATGAATATGACAAGAAAAGGAGAAAGTAAAAGCATTGCAAGCCCAACTACCATAAGCCTTTTCTTCAATGTCTGTGGGTTGGACACAAAATCCCTTCTAACACAAAAGTTTCTGCATAGAACGCATGTTATTATGGATTGGACACGAATCCTTCTAACACAAACGAGTACATAATAATGAACATTAAGAAACTAATAAAGATACCATATGCAATAAGAAACATTAATAAATACAGCAAAAATTTAATATTTACTCTCTCTTTCCTTATTTAATGAATACTCAAAACTAGAGAAAGCCCTCCACATTTAAATGACTTCTAAAATCTCCATGTGTCACCATACGTAATACTGTCTATGATAAAAATGGCTAGCAGTTAACTAGGAAGCAAGAAGCATGTGCCAAAATATCATTTACTTGCTAGGCTTAATTATAGTGATATGAATTGACAGAGTCCAATCCACTGCCAATTTCATTGAAGTTTATACTGCTGGTCATACAGCTTCAAACATGTGAAAGAGCGCCCCCCCCCCCCCAACACACACACAAATCCTCCCAACCCATGAACAAAGTTAAGGAAAGGCAACAGACCATTAAATTTCAAGCATAATGTCCACAGTTATGTGGGGCATGTTTCTCTTGTATATGACCAAATAATCAGATATCTACCAAGTTTAACATTCTATGAGCCACTGTCCCATGTCTCCTAAATGACCACTAAATCACCAGATTAACACATCATCATTTTTCATAATATTTGAAGAAAAATTTCAACAACCAATTGTTAAATGAAGTAAAATTAGAAGGCCCATACATATCCACACAATTTGTCTAAGCAAATAATATAAACACGTTGAATATACATGAAAAGGCATCTGTATAGCAAGTAACACACCGATCAAACATGCTTTGCAGGATGCACCAGTTCAGAGTCCACTCGAGGGTCTTGGTTAGTATAAGACGATATCGTGTTCCATTAGGACCACATTTCACTGTAGGCCCAGCACCTGGGACCCACTGAGAAATGGGGAAAGCAAGCACTCCCTTGTTGATCATTCCAATCAAGTAGTTTTCTTTCCGCATCAGTCTCATCACCATGTCATGAGCAGAGAGATCCTTTACCACACAGAGCTGTCGTGAACTTTGCACCAAAACAACCTTTTCAAGAATTGTAGCCCAGGGCATGGTTTGGATTTCATTGTCAGTAACATGGAGACTGCAAGAAGATCATGGCAAATTATGACAAAATCATGTCAGTCATCCCAAAGTTGTAGTTTGTCTTAAATTTGAAGGTTTAACATTTGTGCCTACCTATTGTAATAAAAGTGACGGATTTCCAGAATGTCCTTTAGTTGAGCAAAGAACCTCAAGAAACAGAATATCCAATAGATGGAAAATATTGCTAAATACCCAACGATAATAACCTTTGTGAGTGTTAGTGGGGTTAAAGGGTGTTGATGAATAGCTTCTTTACCAAGATCACAAGGCTTAATTCCAGATTCAACTGCATCCATCCCACACTTTGCAATGCGAAGTCCATTCCAATCAACATATAATAAGAAAAATCCTGAGAAACATATGGTAAATCCTAGACTAAGAAGTTCCACGATCCACTTTATAATAATGCACCAAAGCCCTTTCTCACAGTAGTAGCTGTAAAGCCTTTCAAAGAAGAGGTCCAAATCAGAGATTGGCTCTATGTTCAAACTCTCACCGTTAAGAAGCCCTGAAGGGCTCTCACTGCCTGGACTTGGAATCCTTCCATAGTCAGACAACTCAATCTCTGGTGGAACATCGTGAAGCAAACCTGTTGTCAGGGATGATTCGTCTTGACGCTTCCGTTTGAATATGTTAAAAACACTAGGACCCCTTGGTCTGATAAACATTGTTCACAGACACTGAGAGTAGGCATAAACAGCAGTCCATGACCCAGAAACCTGAATGGTCAGGACAGGGTAAAGAGTCAATATTAAAATCTACCGAAAAGCAAACATGAAAAAAGTTATTTTAAGATACATTAAGTGAATTGCTGGAGGGGGCATTTAATGTAAACTTCAAACCATAGGCATCAATCTTTATCCAACTTAAGCTAAAGGATAAATATGTCAGTGGTAGGCTTTATATGCCTATGTTCATTTTGATATAAACTATGGCTGGATATTTTGAAAACAATCAGATTGAACATATGACATCCACTCTGTTGAACCTGGCCTCCCTGCTGACGGAATATCCAACCAGATTTTGAATCTACATAGCAAGAAACATTCTTTCTATTTAGGAAGGGGTTGGGCAAGAAATTTCCTCGTGAATAGAAACAAAATTCACAATGGACAACCATAGACTATGTGATGATTTAATCAACTAACTATTCGAGGCCCTAAAGTACGACTGAGTACTGAGTTGCGAAACAGATTAGTCCAAAACAAGAACGATCACGCTGCCATAGCTGATTGAAGCATTTAAACAAAAGAAGAAAAATGCTAATCCAATTTTGGTCAATAGAATCAAACCCCATCAAAATAATCAGAAAAAGCAACCGGAACCATCCCATCCATTGTCACGCATCAATTAATCACACAAAATACAGAAATTTAAGCAAAGCAAAGACAACAATATTAGCTAACCGTACGCAGAAACGCAGGGTTACCTGGAACTAAGCAACACTCATGGAAGAAGTTAGGAATGACGCAGTACCGACCGAAATAGGTGGAGTACTAGATACCAGCAATGAAATTTGGGAAAAGGCCCCCGAAAGTTAAGATATTTAGGGGTTGAAACCAGCAGAGAGAAGCTTAATCCACCAAGCGAAGACGTTAATCAAAGCGGAGAAGAGTACAAAGAGCAAAAAGGCAAGAGAAGAAGAGGGCTTGGTTGCGTAGAAGACGATGAAATTACAGTGACACGTAAATTCTTTTATTTAATATGACTTGGGAAGCCACACGCTTATTGAGCTTTTGTGCCTCTCTTCGCCTCCTTCCTTAATATTGTTTATTAGTATAAGGAGACGTGAGGACGGGTGATACTTCGGCTTCCACTTCGTTATCTGCCTCCTTCAAGTTCACGCCACTTCGATCTTCTCATGGCCCCGAACTTCCAAAAATTGAGTTTTTCCTCTGTTCTGAGTAGATAAAAGAATTGGCCATAAGGGTAACGGAAGTAGATAGATATGGAAATAAGGTTTTCTTTGGGGCAACCTACAGAAGCTAGGGTTAAAAAACCCTCTGAAGTGAAACATTTAGAAAATTAAAAGTTATTAGAAGCCTTTTTGGGCCAACAAAAATTGTCGGAGGTCTTAATTCTGCTAATTTTTGTTTGGTGGTTTAATAAATGGTTGACTCCTGAGTTGATCTTATCCGTGTATTATTAAAATTAATAATTTAATTAATTTGCATAATAAATCAATAATTTAATATGTGAAGTTAAAGCTATTTGCATCATAAAATGCTAAATTTAGAATTATTTTAGAATATACTTAGGAGATTAACGATCTCATGGGTTTTTCTGCAAAAATATTAAAATTCATAAATTTTAAATTACAATACCTCAAAAATATAAATAATGTTAAAAATTAGAATTACAACTATACTTTCAGGGGGGGAAATTAACTGTTAAGAAAAAATATTGCTGAGTTTTAAATATCCTTTAAGGTTATATTTTGTCAAATTTAATAGTATTTATAATTTATAATTATAATTATTCTGGCATTTAAAAATAACTAGCCTAAATCTTGTGCACTTAAATAGGAATTTAAAATTGTTTTAAAACCGTATAAAATCAAAGGGAAGCAAGTTTACAGATGAGCCGAAAAATAAGCTACCGACTATTAATTATTATATCAAAAAAACTGATTAAAAAAGCAATGACTGAATATGAAATTTACTTTCAGGGAACAAATGATTTTATATGTAAGTTACAGTGACAAAAGTCCCCTTCTTTCAAAAGCCGTTGAAAGATATAATTAAGAATATGGAAAAGAAGACCTATTCTCCTATAAAGCTGCCATTGGACTTGCAACTTGCAAGCCTCAAAGGACCTATCCCTTAAAGTACTTATTCCCGAAGAGAACCCAACCATGAAGAACATTCATCTATTAATTTTTGCAAGTCTTAATTTTAGCTAGAGCAATTAAATTATTAATTTCTTAATCTTAGGGCATTTGACAAATAAATGGAATTTCTTTTTCTCAAGTTACAGCCTATATGATCCTCACGAATAAATTTTTATTCTCTAGATCTACCCTATAAATATCAGTTCATTTAGGTTCTGCAATGTAACGCTCCTTCTCCATTATACGTTCATATGATATTTTTATCATTTTTTTAGTTTTTAAATTAAAATTTGTAGCTGTAATATGGGTATTGGGTAGATACCAAATTCTCATCCCCATCAGCTGCTTGCCGTGCGAGAGAGAATGTGGGCCGAAAGGCCCATTAGGAGGCCTTGCAATCTTCAGGGCAAAAGGCCCAAAATTAAAGAACGTTAGATGGGCCCTACATATCGAATCTCGAGGTCGAGTTCTCCCAAAGAACTTGCGGGAACCAACGGGTCATTTTGGCGGGAATTCCACGTGGCATTGAGGCACTAGAGGAGCAGCCTACATTTCCCGCCAAAAGAAAGCCCTAATATATATCACAGTCACTGCTCAATCTTCACTTCCGATAGAAATCTCAGATCCCCCTTGCCGTAATCTCGAGATGAGCTCCTCAAAGGCCAAGTCTGCGCCCTTTAAGTCTAAGAAGCCCCATATCTGTGATTCAGCCTCCAAATCCCAATCACCAGATCCCATTTCATTGAGCTCCAAAACTCCAGAGAAGGCCTCACAGCTCTCACACCGCACCAGAAACCGGGGCGTTGCGCTCTCCCTTAAGGAAGTCAGGAAAGTCGCTGAAAGCCTCCAGGAACAGAAAGGCCAGCGGCAATATAATGATCGTTCGGAGCAGATCAAGTCCGCCCGAAGGAAGATTGCACCGTCTTTCGCCGAAATGCCCCCCTGCAAATCCAAGGCATATGTGGATAAGACCGTCAAGCTGCCGGAAAAGTAGGTTGTTTTAACCAGTAAATCTGAATTTTGTTCTGCTGTTGAGCGTTTTAGCCTGTAAATCTGAATTTTGTTCTGTTGTTGAGTGTTTGTTTTTGTCACACTAACTTTTGGGGTTTAACCGCAGGTATGAAATTTTGGGCGAGTTCTTTGACAGCTTGGATAGCTCGATCCGATTGTTGCATTTGAAAGGTTCCTCAACAACTTTCACGAATATCTGCCCTAAAATTGAATGTTTAACTGATAGGTATGTGTCTCTAATTGATGCTCGCTTCATTTATGAATTGTCGATTTGAAGATGAGATCTGCTCTGAATTGTAGCAATGCATTGTTGGCTCATTTATTCCTTGTATACTGTGACTTCTGTAGGAGATTTACGCACAGTCACCTGGCCCAGTTGAAATATATATTTCCTGAGGCACTCGTTATAAAGAAGGTGCTCAGGTTGGATGACCGAACAAGCTGTATGAAGCCAGACCTCCATCTTACATTGAATCCCGATTCGAAGTTGCTTTCTGAAGGTGGACGTGTGCCCTTGCGAAAGTTATTTCGCACACGGTTAAGAGATTTTTATGAATCACATCCTGAGGTACGAATAAAGTTACTTATGCGAAGTACATTTATAGCTTCTTATTGTTCACTAGCTAGGCATCACGATCGTGGCTCTAATATACACTGGAAGTTCTCAGGTTGCTTGAGATTAGCTGTCACATACTTGACCCCCTATTTTTGACAAATATCAGTGGAACTTGAATGAATCTAGGTGATAGTATCATATTTATGAAACTTAATTGAAGCTACTTATCATATTTATGAAACTTAATTGAATCTACTTGATCAACTGCATTTTCAACATCTCCTCTTCAAATACGTGTATGTTGGCCTAAACGATGCTTCTTCATCCAGGTTGATGAAATTCCGGAAGAAATACTGCCTGAGCCATTCAATCACCGTAAGCAAGATTGTTCTTTAGAAACATTGAGAACTACCTCATCATCTGCTACAATACCATCAAATGATGCAGTTGCACCTCGTCATGGAGCTGCAGAACCTTTATCCATGCTAGATGATGCCATGATAATCAATTCAGAGCCTGCTAAGGGAGAAGAAAACTTGTCAGTGCCTGTTAACACTTCAATCGGAGCACATTTTCAACAACCAGCTGTAGCCACTCATATGTCTCAATCTTTTAGAAGGCGATTTTCTCAGAAATCCGTAAACGATGAAGCAGATGATGTGCAACAAAAGTCATCATCAGGTTCATTACCCCCTCAATCTGTCCCAGTTTCAGAATCAAGCGTGAAGAAAAATTCATCAAGTGTAGACACTACTTTGTGCCCAACAATACTTGCTTCTCCAGCTAATCTCAAATCATCTGGTTCTTCAGTTGCCACTCCAAATAAAGTTGCTTCTACTCCATCTAGGTTGATGACTCATACACCTTCACTGCCAACCCCTAAGAGATGTTACATGAGCCCGGATGACAGCTCTTGTAGCTCACCAAACAAGTTGGTTAGGCGTTCAACTAGTTTGAAGAAGTCATTGAACTTTGACACTCCAGTGAAAAATCGGGGGACAGAGAATGAAGCTGATGATGCTGTTGGCTTATCAAGTGATGATGATATTTTTGATATTCTCCCTGAGAATCTTCTCCAGTCGGTATGTCCTAGACCCCATTATACATGGCTTTATCCAGAAATTTTCCTAATCTGGTTTTTAACATCTCTAACTAGGTTAATTAGCAGAAGTCCTAAAGAATAGTCATGCTATATGTAAAACAATGACCATTTTTTCTTTGTCCGGAGGCTCACTATGTGATAGGCTTTCTTTACCTTTTTAGTTTTTATCTTTCTGATGATTGCTATTAGGTCTGCTTGGTTATTCTCATCAACTGTGGAAAGAGTGGAATAGTGGATTATATTCTTCTGTTTATTGATAATGGATCCTATGTTTATCCTTCACTTGCAGATTAAAGAAAAGGAGAGAGTGGCAATGGAGGAAAGAGATCCAGCAATCTCACAAGCAAAAAGACGGCAAAAAATGATCGCCTGCCTCCCTAAGCTATTTAACATGATTCATCTCTTGATTCATTCAATGAATCGTTCTGTTGTCACAAAAGAGGAGCTTCTAAGCAAGATAATCTCAAACCATTGTGATATTGTTGACCGGAGTAAGACACAAATTTTATGAATCAATTATCAGAGATACACGGTCATTTTCATTTTGCTAAATTTTCCTCATTGTATTCTCAGGAGAAGTTGAAGAGCAGCTGAATTTGTTGTTAGAACTAGTTCCAGAATGGATTTCTGAAAAGTTGGCATCTAGTGGAGATCTGCTATTCTGGTGAGTTTTTCCATTGAATGTTAGCATAGTGCATTGACATGTAATGAATTGATAGCATATGTTCTTTATTCTGAATTCGCATCCTTAACAATGTAGTTTCATTTTCCCTCAATTTTTATGTTGCCATCTGTCCTTTTGGCAGCATAAATAAAATGCACAACCCCGAGACCATACGATCACAACTTGCGGAAGCAAAGTGAGTTTGAAGGTGACAATGTTTCGGAGTATCATTGCATCTTTATCAAGACAAGCGATGTACAAATACCCTTTTGTTTAGGGCTGCTTGTAAATATTTATTTATTTTGTATTATTGAATAGATGAGAAAAACTCACAATAGGCCGGCTCTACCATTTTGGGGTATATATTATGAAATACTTGGATGTAATCCTATCCTTTTTACTTACTATTTGGCCCATTGGCGACGATATACTATTGTGATTCTTTTATGACCCTGCCTTGTTCAGAGCTTAACTTATGTGTCTGCCTTGAAGTCACTACCTGCGTCCTGCTTTCCCTTTGCTCATATGTTGTTGAACTTGATAGTTGTCGTGATTCGAAATCTTGATGACTTTCTTTTCCCCATAAAAGCAAGTAAAGGCCAATGATAACGATGACTCCTCCAAGGATACTGAAACAGCCAAAATAAATCTGAAGCTTCTGGCACATGGACATTACCTGAAAAGCTTGAAGAGTAAGAGCCAACATTGTTACCTGCCCATGTGAAGCTGTTCCCCCATAACAAAATATGCAAGGATTGACACTAAGACTGTCCCAAGGGGATTGAACATAGTCACGAAGACAGGTCCCTTTTGGTCCGTAGCCCACAACTGAATGAAAATACTCAAACCACAACTTACAGTTCCCTGCTAATGCCGTAACACTTTAGTTAGTTGGGAACTAAGTTTAGATCCTACAATAACTTAAGCTTTTTTGCAGTAAAGCTTTACTTACAGCATATAAGATGCAGTATAATTCGATTCTGGATGTAATGAACCAGGCATGGAGTTTATGTTCAACGATTATTGCAAAGGCTGCTGATTGTACTGCACCGATACCATTTATCCATGCAGTGAGCGAAAGCTGTGCTGGATATTTCTTCACTGTAAATGCCTACAACAAAGACAGATTTCCACTTCTATCTATATGATGTTACGCTTCACAAAACAATTTTCAATCTGAGAATATTTGTTCTTTCAGAAGAAGCCAGTCTTTTTGTTGCAGCTCACTTCTGTGTTTAAGGTATTGGTTTTTGTTCATAAGTTTCATGTTTGATTATAGACAAGCTTACCTGCATTATGTAGAAGACAGACCATGATATGCAACTGGCAACAGTTAAAAAAGATCCCTTGAGCCAATTAGTATGAGCAGATTGGCCTCTGATTAGGATTGGAACAGCTTTCAAGCTTGGTATGGCATGCCCTTTATACAAAGTCATTGTCAATGCCCCAGCCAATGATAGAAGGGTTCCAAAGATCTTAGCTACCCCACGAGGGTTCTTAACATGAACAGCCTCTAACCTACAAAAAGACATGAAAGCAAAATGGAGCTCTTTCTTCTTATAGCAGAAAGATAATTTCATACATAAATAATCCAAATGGTTACCTGAGTGCAACTGCAATTATAAATGTTAGAGCTGATATTGTGTTAACCATTGATGTGACAAAGGAAGGAGAGGTATACTTCAAGCTTGCGAAATACATGTTTAGGGTAAGGCTAACCCTATATATTCATTCCATAAAGATAAATATCAGTCCAATTCAAGCAAACTATACTGTGGTTCAAATACATGCAAGAATTCAACTTGAGTTCTGTACCCCAAAAGGGAGAGCAAAAATAGCTCCATGAACATCGCCACCGTCATCTTCGGCCTAGATTTTCTGCCAGAGATGATTAAATATCAGGAAACAAGCACAACAGATCTTATGTTCAGTATATTATCTTAGAGAAGAGTATGAACCTTTCAAGTACATAGGCAAAAGGAAGCACCACAATAGCACCAAGAGCATGGCGGTAAGTCAGAAAAACAGGAAGGTTCATGCCCTTGTTGATGGAAGCCTCTATCAGAAAATAGAGAAGTGTGACGGCCCCCTGAACAAAAACCATGAGAAAGTGAGGCCTGTAATGTTTACAGATCACCCAAAATGACATTTCTTTATAATGATCAGGGGCTATAATAAGCTATGATGCTAATGCTGTGTCTCTGCTTATTTTGTGAACTTGTCAGGCAGATAAATAAAGATGAAACCTCTCCCTTCAAAGGATTCTTCCTTATGCTCTCTGTGTAATGGAAAAGTGACTCGGAAACATATTGGCTACGTTGATTAAAACTTCCACTCAAAATGGAACATTTTATTCCATTTAAAGTAATTTGGGAATCCCAATATTTTTACCACATTATTCCTTATTAGCTTCATATAATGTTAGATTGAATCCATCTTTTATTATGGGACGTTGTCTTCTCTTCTAAATCCTTAGGAGTCAGGTCACTGGCATGATTTTTTAAAATTACGGTCCACCAATGACATAAGTTGATTTTTGAGTCTCTGATCATTTTTATACTAAAATAAGTGTTTTTTTTTCAAGAAAAGACGCTCCTTCCATGTATCTGCGTTATCATTGTCTTGCCCAGTGACATGCTCAATTCAAACGTCCCATAATATTTAGTGACATTTCTTATTTTTTTTTCAATTCAAAATGGGCATTAATATTCATATGCAAATGAAAAGGGCAGACACTTTACTAATGTCCGTAACACTTCTTCTGTTGAAATATTTGAATTTTGAAGCACAATAGTGAATTAAAGTGGCAACTCATGGGTATAACTCTGCTATTTTTAACTGTGATTGATTGTTTCCTATGTAAATAGCATACAGATGAGGTGAGGAATAGGATGTAATTAAGAATTGATTTTAATCATAAATATAAGATCTATTTTATATTCTTATTAATTTTTTTTCAAATTATACCTATTGATACTCCCTTAACAATAATTAAATAAGGAAAAGAGGGGGAAAGTTAAGAAAAATAGTTATGATGTTTTAAAAAAATACCTCATAATAACTAGTTTTATTAACTTTTTTAATATAATTAAATTAGTTAAATATGTTATATATTAAGAACAGAAGTATATATATATATGGCACTTGTCAGCCAAAAAGAAAGAAGAGACATGAAGCTTTTTGACCCCATGATCTCATCAGCAAAGCTTTTTAATTTGAACGTTCTGTTTTCTCTACTACAGATATAGAATATAGCCAAAGAGTTTATTTTAATCATAAATATAAGATATTAATCTATTTTATCTTTTATATATAGGTATTTTCGGGAGATCGTATCACATTTGTTATAATTGAGTAATTTATATAATTTTATTAATTTATTTAAATTATTTAAATAGCTCTGATATTAAGAATTATTAGAGTATTTTTTAAAAATTAAGGCTTCCTCAACTGTGTTTGCATGAAATGCAATGGAATCTATCCGCTGAGCCATTTTCTTTGGTGCTCTCTACTGCACAGGACACTGAACACACACAATCAAAATTAATTTTATATTTTATTTCCATTTCGTGAAATATATCCCTAATGAGAATGGAATGATACCCTCCTTCACTACACATTGTCGGTCCTTCGTCACAATTAATTAAACTAGATTTTTTAAAACGTAACATAACCCAATTAATTCCCATTTGAATTAATGTGGAGAGTTAATTATATATATATACACACACCATCAAAATAAAAAAAATATAAAAACTCTTTTACAAGATGCCAGAGCAAAGGGCCCCGAGAGAACAATGCTTGTCCATAAATCAATGATATTCTCGATATTGGAACCAGGTTGAGTGCTCATCTCTTAACTAATTTAGATTTGATTTAGACTATTCATATTTAATACTTTTTTAAGTGACATTTTTTAAATGAAAAAAATATTTTTTTTAAATATAGTTAAAAAATTATTTTTATTTTAAATTTTATACCCATCAAAATAATTTTTTAAGCAAATAAAATAAAAGAAAAATTAAATATAAACTGTCTAAATCAAATCTACATAGTCTAGATAGGATAAGTTTTAAGTGCACATCTTAAATATAAATACCTTTCAAAAAAATATTAAATTTAGACGGACATGAATATTTGATGCTCATCTTAAACATTGCACCCAAACAGGTTTCGAATTCAACACGTGGTAGCTGCAAGATCCTTCCCGCCAGAAGTCAGAACTTAAAGCCCGTTAAATAAGAAGAATTAATTGCGATGAAAAAAATAGAAGGAAATGAAAAATTTTCTACCGTTAACATGTTTGGGTCGTGTTAAAAAGGAAAATTATTTAATGAGAAAATTTAAATTTGATAGGATGAAGATGATGATATATAATAGAAAAAAGATGAAGAGTATATAACTTTAATGCCATTGATTTAAAATGACTATAAAAAAAAGAACTCAAGTGAGGATAATTTAGTCTTTTCCTATATAAAGCAATTTTCCTTTTCCCTTGATTAATTTTCCGTGTACGCAACGGGCTGTTAGTGTTGGTTTTGTGACAAGAAATTAGAAAAATAACAGTTGTAAAAAAAAAAAAATACTTATGCATACACTTTGGGCCTCATGCTGATTCTAGAGTTGACAAAATTTTGGGCCAAACCCAGTCAACTTGGACTTTAAGGCCCGGAAGATAAGTGCCCAAAGCGAGGTTCATAATGATTACCCACTTTCAATATTACAGTGGGCTCTTGGTTGGAAGGATTTTTTGTAACAAAAAAATATTACAGCAGGCTATCAACAGGCCTTGGATTTAGTGGAAAGGGTTAGTCCTTCACATCATAAGGTAACGAATCAATATTCAAATTCCTACTGAAACAGGTGTCCTAATTTAATGTCCGACAGTACCTTAAACATGATTGCGTCTGATAAAAGAATATACGTGCTTAGTAAAAAAAGTTATTACAACTTGTTAACCAACTAAGGTCGAACATAGCGGAACGGACTGATATCTTATAATGTGATAAATTAATATTTGAATCCTAATATAAAATATGTTCACATTTAATACCTGATAATATTTTGAATATGATTGTCTCTAATAAAAAAAAATTATAACGACTATGTAAAGCTGCTTTCACCTTGTACCCTAATTCAATTCAAGATGTCAAGAGTCAAATTCTACATCTAATTGATGATAAAGTTACTATTTTAGTCCCATGTCTAAGACGTCATGTTCCTTGATAGCGTTTGATATTTCTTTTTTAGCTAAAACTGTAATCAATATATATCGATCCGGGGAAAATCTCGGACATTAGTAGGGGAAAATATGAAAAATGAGGCTTTGGAAAGATAATTATATCTTGGCATGAGCATGAACAAATACAGGTATCGAAAAACTAGAGGTGGTTTCTGCTTTAAAAGGCGTAAGCGTCTGAGTTCAGTGAAGGCGTCTTTACAAATTAGTGTGGCGAACAAGACTTTCCAAGTGTCAAACTCATAGTTACTTATAGGCAAAAACTGCAACATTTTAGTAAAAATTACTTATAAGTACCAACTAGAATATTAAATATAAATAGGTCTCCGAATTTCAGTTATCACTAAGAGGTCTCACAGAATTCGAGAGCAATTTTAAAAAGGTGCAAAATAACCTCAGTGCCCCTGATCTTTGACACTTTGATTAGGGCTCAAAGCACATTTATTTTAATAATTTTAAAATTCAAATATTAAAATATTAATGTTTATAAGTCAAACTTTCATATTTATAAGTGTATGGTAAATAGGTGATTTATAAATTGTATCTGTTTATTGGTCAACGGGCCTGCCGACCGTGGTCAATGGTTCTGTCAAAGGGCACTGAGGTTATTTCACATCTTTTTTCAAATTACTTCAAAATCTTTAAGAACTTATTGGGAATAACTGAAATTCAGGGTACGTAATATTCTTAGTTGGGATATACAAGTAATATTCCCATATTTGAAAGAGCCGCATTGGCCTATAACTTGCTTTAAAATTTGTCCAAGGTTCAGCCCTCACAATGATTACTCTGATGAGAAAGAAGAAAAAAGGAAAACAGGCAACTTCACTAGCATTATTTAACCTGTGTGTTGTTGGAAGCATTCATCACATACTACTACATCAATTCAGATGCATGGTATATATGCATTCTCTCGGACCTTCCATATATACATATTCACACACATCTGAGTAGCTATACTACACATGGATTTATCACTTTCTTTCAAGATCAATTTCTCTGTTTAAATATATATAGACACAGTTGCAACTCTTAAAACTACTGGTATAAAATTTTATGACTGGTGAAGCTCCATATCCTGGGTTTGCGGATAGTGCTTGCCAAATTAAAGATTGCTGAGAATTTTCTCATTCACATCATTGCATACAGCTCAAGATTGTTGATTAGTCTGACGACAAAACAACAGCTGAATATCCTCATCACTTACTACTGTTCAGTCCCACTCAACCAACAAATTGATCTAATCCTACTTGTCAATTTGCTACATACGCCTCAAGCATGCATGTATGTATAATTAAATAAAAGCTTACATATGTGTCTATATATATATATAAACCCGAGTCGTTCTCTCTTATTTATGACTTGTAATCCAATGGATTTGTTTCTCTTGCTTTCAGAATATATGATCAGTGGCTGACTGCAAATCTTATGCAACCATTAATCTATACTCCCTCCTATCTTTTTTATAAACAACAACTATATATACAAATCACACAAATTAAAGTGTTAGTTAAAATTTATTAAAAGTAATAAATATGTCAGAAATATAATTATTTTTTTAAATATGCTCTTATTTATGAGTATGATGATGGGAGAAAGAATGAGTGAGAAAAAATGTGAGAAAGGCATTAATTTAGGATAAAAATAGAAAAAGTATACTAAATTTTTAGATAAATTCAAATCGTTACTTATATAAAAGATAAGTATAAGAAAGAAAATTACTTATAAAAAGTAGAGGAGGGAGTACTCTATACTGAGTGATTGGGATGACAGAATTAATTACCTTCAATCAAAATTGTTGCTATATGGTCAGATTTCCATCTTAGTTTGGAAGATATTCCCTTTTCATAATCATTGATATGAGATTTTCAGTGGAGAAAATAGAGGAAGGAGATGGGTTTTACAAGAATTGAAAGTGAGACAATAAGAAGGAAATTAGTGAAGCCATACTAAACGACAACGTCCACTAAACCAACCTTATCTTTTGGAGCTACTTATTGGATTAAGCACTTAATCTCTCTCAAAAAATTACTTGTGGTTAAAAAGTGACTTGTACCTTTCATGGTGGTAGGAATATATTTTCTAGAACAGTGTTTTCATCAATTTTAAAACCCATAATGCTTTACTTTTTCCCTCGGAACATACAGTATCATTTCAGATTTCATGCTGTTGGATATGGAATTTCATTATTCTACCCGAATGTACCTTTGCTGAAAGTGACAGCTTAAAACAATATGATTAGTGTTGCTGAAGAATAGAATACAGCGTTTTACAAATCCAATTATGATATTCCTTTCATAGTTTATAACTCCACACACACTCTCTACTAAACGCAAGATGACAAGACTTTTCCCTTTTCCTTTATTTCCCTTTTAACCCTCAAGAAACTGAAATATTATTACTTCTTCGACCAAAAAGATTTTGTCCCCAAAGCGTTTTATCATTGGATTCCTCGTGCTTGCATCGTTGTGGTTAGAGATAAGAACATCCAAGGAAAGAAACAAAACCAAATACGATAACTGGTAGATTTTCTGGGCAAGATTTATCAGAGGGAAATCTGCATGCTTGTAAAGTGTGTTTAGCTAAAAGCTAAAAAAATATAGTTTATTTAGTTAGTGGCCACTAGTTTTTTTTTCCACTAATATATTATTCTTCATGTGCTTAATTAATATATTGGATTTTTGTGGTTTAGTGTTCCATTTTCACGCCCATCGATTTTGACTAAGAGAGAGGAGAGGGCAAAGCAGTGATGAGAAGACACTTGTACTCATGGCTTTGGAGACTGAGTCATCCTTTTGTAGATTTTTTTTTATTTATATCCTTTTCTAGATGAAGTGTTGCAAAAAAGATTTCCTGTATAAGATCTGATTTTGGCCCCTAATCTCATCATACTATGAGAAAAAGGAAAAAGCAGCAAGAGAGAGAAAGAAAAGACCATAAGCATGATGATAAAACGTTGCCCTTTGGAATGTAAATGCAAAAATTTAACTAAACCTCCTTACAATGTCATTTCATATCGAAATAATAACGTAACTCACATCTCGTAGGAATATAAATAAGAAAGTTAATGGAAATTTGTGGGTAAAAATTAAATCTTGACAGAAAAAAAGGAGAGAGAGAGAGAGAAATCATTGTTCTTCGTCACTTTGCATTGATGATTTATGATACTCATGGTCCTTTTCACTAGTCTTTATCAGGAAAGCCTATCATTAGAATCACTAACTCACAGCAGCGCCTTCATGCATGGCCCTAGTTGACTTTGTCCAATGGCCATATTATTCTCGTAAGGTTTTGATAAACCCTAGACTTAAATTAATTGCAAAAACATGCGAACCGTCCAAAGTTTTTCTTCCTTTTCCCCTTTTCCAACGGGAAAATCTGCATTTATAATTATTCTGTTTCTGGGTTTTGACCAAGCTAAGGTAGTAAGACATTTCAGGCAATAAACTAGAGGAGACCCACTTGACTTTTCTGGCAGTCAAATTTCGAATGAAGTTGTTCATATATATATACATGATGAATCATCACTATATATGATCGATAATTGAGGAAAGGTAGCTAGAGAGATCGATACCTGATCCTATATCGATGTAAAGCAAGAAAGCAAAGTCGCATGATTGTGTTGTGCCTCTTAATACTGCAAAGGAACGAGTTAAAGGGCCTGTATTTAACCCCTTCCGACAAAAGGGGTCTTTTAACGATCAAAGTAGGTGTAATAGAATGTCACTTTTTAACCAGAGTTTGTATTCTTGTCCCTTATGGGGTAATAAATGACTAAATCCAACCTCTATAATTACTATCACAGACGGATGAAACAGGGATGACAATAAAAAAAGGAGATCAGTAATGATTCGAAATCAATGACCCCAATTGCGATTGCACAAGAGAGATCATGCACAGTGTTAGAAACAAATAATGGGGATTCCTTAGAATGATGATATGGTGTGGGGCAAGGGGGAATTTACAGGATGTGAAGGTGGCCTACATGAAATAACTAACAATAACATAAATATAGTGACAGTGGGATAGCAAACATGCTTGATTTGTTCCAAATGAAGTAAGAATATGAATGAGTGAGGGAATGAAAAGTGGCCGAAAGAAATCGGTGCATGATCATACGGCATGGCTGCCACTCATCAACAAGAAGAGAGAGAGGGAGATATACTATCTGAGATTAATCCTACTAATAGGAGCTTTAGCCGTTTAACATAATATTTTGAGTATGAATCTATATAAATATATAAAATGTCTTTAAAAAAATTATTTCCAATTGAGTCTGACAATACTTAAATCTGACTTAGTTAGTTAAACATAAAAGAGAGAGAGATTGTGAAGTTGAATTTAGGAAGAATATGGATGAGTTGTCACAACTTTAGGGGAATAATATGATGGTTGAGAAAAGGAGGTTAAGAGAGGAAGAATTGAAGCTCAGTAGTTCAGAAGGGTTTGAAAGGAAGATTGAAAATTGAGGAGATAAGGACCATTTCCTCAGTGAGGGCATCATTTTGTAGGCCACCAAATGATACCACCCATAAAGTGTGTATTTATAATTATATTTCACTTTGAGTTAAAGGTTAGTTTAATTTTTGAGACAAATTTTTGTAAAAATAGAGTGCTATAGGGGTGATTTATAAATAATTTAAATATAACATGAGTTAGATTTAAATTCCTTTTTTTTTTTACTTTGTTCAAAGTTTTCATGAGAAATCATACCAAACAATAATGTGATTTATTTGGGTTTTAATTAAAATTGAATGTATTTTTATTGTGCTTTGCATAGAGGGAAATGAGTGGACTACAGATTGTCGGTCAAAAAATATGTAGGATTTATAAACTATTGTATTTAAATCCTTCATAGTTTTTTTATCATTTTTATTTCTTCTTTTTACATTGAATTTAGAAATTAATTATTAATATAATTTAAAAGAACTATAAATCATTCCCCTTGCAATGTGAACAGAAGAAGTAATAATTTAAAATTTTTTCAAAGATCATACACTTTTTTAATATTTGTTTTTCTTGAAACTTCTGAAGAAGACAATTACATAGATCTCAATGCTGCAATCCACAACGAAAGATTGAATGAAAGAAAAATTGGCTTGAGAGTTGCTTTTTATTAACTATAAATAATATAAATGATTTATATTAAATAAAAATGCAGATCAAGTCAACCATGTTTGAACTTTTTAGGGTACCATTTCAAACTCAAACGTAAAAACAAAGTTGAAGTTTTACTAAAATGGTCTTGATGAGTTGTGCCCTAGTTCTAAAATCTTATTTAAAGCCCACGAGAAATGTCTAAATTAAAAGAAAAAGGATATTTAAAGTTAAAACTTATAGAGTAGGTCACTAATTATAAAAAAAAAATTAAGGAAGACACGTGACTATTTTAAATTATTGACTTATAATTTCATAAATTAGTTTTGGACGTTTAATATAAAAACTATTTAATTGATTTAAATAAATTAAAAAATTAAATAAATTAATTATACTAAATATATGTTGATTTATACCACAATATAATATTAAATTATATATTAATTTATAAGTTAAATAAATTAATTTAAAAAAAAATAAAAAAATATATTATATTTAAAATTAAAATTAACTAAAATAAGAGGAATGTAATTTACATCATCATAATTTTTTCTCATATCTTTTATATATGTATAAATAAGACTAAAGGGAGCATAGGGGGCCAAAAAGCACAAAATTTATGGTATGTCCGAACCCAAGTATAATTTTTTTTAATAATGCTAAGTGAGATATATTTTTTATAAAGATAAACTTACTATTACGTTGATGATTAGTTCTCTCCTCGTACCCTGATTGGATAATTCCTTTTCTTTTCCCCTTGGTTTTAGCTTCACGGGCTGGTGGATATTAAATATAAGCTCAAATTAGTCACTAATCCTTCGTTAGTCCTCGGGCCTTATGCCCAACCTCTGCCCTTGGAGTTAGAATGCACGCAACGCGTAGGGCATGATAGTAGAAGGGTGACTGGGAAAGGAAGAAGCTTTATCAAGGTCAGCGGCGCCATTTTCCTCATCATTGCAAAGATCAACGGTGTCCACTTCCCTACTAAAAGCTAGAAGGAAACAGAGTGCGCTCATATATTACATCATTCCTCTATTCTATTGTAACCATATTCTCCCCAGTACTATTTTCCACCATTGACATTCTCTTCCTCTACCCAACAAAGTGAGAACTGGAAGTTTCGGAACCGCTTCTCTCCCTGATAAAGCCAACTGGGAAAAAGCTGAGCTTTCTTTTTCGACAAATGTAGCTCAATTTTATTAGTTCAATTCTCATTGCTCTGAGTTCAAAGCTTTTTGAGTCTCTTTATCCCACTTTTCAGCAGTTTTCAGTTCGCTTCTTTTATTAGCAACTTCCTTGAGAGGTTCATTCGGCACTAGCAGCTCCCCAACTCTGCTGTCAATCCATGTCTTCAGATATAAGCTAGAATCTGGTTCGACCCCTTTAACTTTCTGCTCTTGTTCCTTGAAGAATTAAGGAGCTTCCGTACGCATTCGATGTATAACTGCGTTGTGTGTGTGCTTAAGGATTCTGCTGTTGTGGTCCTTAATATAGCGGTTTTGCTTCTCTTTCCGCTTGTGTGAATCCTTCGAAGCTCCTGAAGTAGAGTTTGAAGCTTTGGGCAGTGGGACTTGTACTGGGATTCGCACGTGTTGTGCGAGTGATGGGTACGGATCTTCTTCTATTGCCAACAGTTGGACCGCCATTAAAACGGCGAGCAGGGTTGAGAAGGAAGCAAGCTGGAAGAGGATCTTACAGGGGAAGCTAGGTCACGGGCATTGAGGGTAACGAGTGTTTTGGTGTTTTTTTTTTCTGGGGTGTTACTGAACGGCCAATTTCTAGTGTCTGGGTGTAGAAATTTTAGTAAGATGGGTACCAACTTGAGGCAAGTGCTCAGAAGCCTCTGTTTGAATTCTGATTGGAAGTACGCCATCTTTTGGAAACTCAAACATCATACTCGCATGTATGTCGAATTTTACATTTCCTTGTTCTGCAGCTTATAAATTGCTTCTATTTCTTGGTGACTATGCAAGTATACCCACTTTTTGAATGTTAATTACTTAGAGTACTTTTGTAGTTTTTGCATATTTGGCATGAAATTTGACTGGAGTATTGAAATTCATGTATCATGCTTAATGTGTTTAATTATTTAGGCAATTCAAGCATATAATGCTTATCTTGGTTTTGAACTTTAAAGATCTTGATTATCTAGAATCCTTGGAACAATAGCATTTTCAGTGCTGCTTCCTCTTGTGTCATCTATTAGGCTTGGAAAGAAAACTTTAATTTTTCTAAAACCATATTGTTTGATGAATTATGATCCTTCCGTCTAGTCAGGGGGCTTTGTGTTACTTTTATTATAGCATATGCAATGGGGTGAGGTTTATATTTGTTGTTTTTTTTAACTCATACAGTAATATATTTTTTTTCTTATAACAATTGACAGCTGATTCATTGTCTAAGGAAATATAGTTTATGATGCATTCCATTAAATCCCTTTCTGAGCGTGGCAATTTCTTGCAGGATCTTGACATGGGAGGATGGTTACTATGACAATCCTGATGAACATGACTCTTTCGAGAATAAGCCCAGCCAGAAGGCCTTGGAACAGGTTGATGGCGGTCAATTCTCACATGACCCTCTAGGGTTAGCTGTGGCAAAGATGTCATATCGTGTATATACTTTAGGGGAAGGGTATGACTATCCCAACATGGATGGTGGGATTTAAAATTAATTTTAGCTTTTATTGAAGCTCTTACCTGAAGCTGTAAATCTTTAATTGTCCCACAAAAATTATAGAGATTTCTCTTTCTTTAAACTTTTGACTGTTACTCATTTGTACCGTCTGATTCAGCCTCTGTGAACGTTGAAATTTTGCTGGTCATAATGGGAAATGTCTGCCATTCAAAATTATGACAGCAGATGAACTAAGATTATTTTACTAAATAAGTTTACATCTCATACTGTATTTATCCTTTGTTTTACAGTATTGTTGGACAGGTAGCTGTTACTGGAAAGCATCAGTGGATCTGTGCCGGTAACCAAGTTGCAGGTCCTAGCTCATCATATGAGGTTAGAATTATTTTTTAAAGTTTTGCTATATCACTCCAAGTAATAAGATTTGAAGGCCCCGCATTAGTATTTTTGTCATTATTATACTGATTTATTATCCTCCCTCCTCCCTGGTTTGATTTTCAGTTTGTTGATGACTGGCAATCCCAGTTTTCTGTTGGAATCAAGGTAAGTCAACATATCATCCATTAACACTTTAAAGCCATGTCTGCTTCGAGAGAATACTCCATATTTTCCAAGGAATTAGAAATAATGAGATCTCGGTCCCATGCATTGCATGAAACTCAAGGGCAAGCTGCCATGTTCATGGCCTGTGAACACTGACTTGCTATAGATTTTTATAGAGAAGATTTACATGATAAGAATGGTGAACTTTTTATTTTCAATTTTCAACAACATATTAGAAAATTATTATTAATATTTTTATTGACTCAAGACCATAAATGGTCATGCAATAACAGGATGCTGGTTCATTCTTACTATCTCATTGGATTCAACCAAGATTTTTATGAATCCTTAAGTTGCATTAGGAGTATACTATTTGCAAAGTTATGTACTTTCAGCTTTGGTCTCTTGTTTCATTGTGAAGCATAGAGGTTTTCCTTATTGATCCAGATTTGTGTTGTTGACATTTCAAATATTTTGATTCGCCAAGTGTGATGCATGTTATCAATATTTTGCTATATAATTTTCTTTTTAATTAAATGTTAGCTGTTGAATAGATGCTGAATAAAACTTTGTTTGGTCAGATTTATTTTCGTAAAATTAAAAGGAAATATAATTGAACTTTTCCATGTAACATATAATCAGAGGGTTGTTACAAATGAAGGATGATAGGAGTTAGTATCTGGACTTTTGTTGTACAATGTGTTTGAAAATTTCTGATTTTATATCAAAGATGGTTTTCTGGGCTGAATTGCTTTACTAAATTGTTCATGTATGAAGATTTTTTATCAACAAAATTATTTTCTTGGCTTGTAGACCATTGTTGTTGTAGCTGTAGTTCCACTTGGAGTTGTTCAGCTTGGCTCATTAAATAATGTAAGGAAAAATTCTTTTATTATTTACTTTGCTTAAACTCTAATCCCTGCTGACGAGGTTCGAGAACATAGTTATCTCAAACATTTTTATGTTGATAATTTTTTTTAGAAATTCTACTGGATCTTTTAGCTTTCTTTTCTGTTATAAAATTATATATTTCTCTCTTATCATGCGCTGATCTACGATTTTGTTGGATGTAAAGTTTCTTTCATACATACATTGAATGTTTTATCTGGAGGTCCATTTTAATTGAAAATTTTAATAGTATGCTCTGCTTCCTTGATAGCAGGTGATAGAAGATACAGAGTTTGTAACTCATATCAGAAATCTTTTTCTGGCTGCTCAGCATTATACAATAGGCCATTCTCTTGATCAAATACAAAGTAGTGCGAAGAATGTCTCACCTCTGGTAACTTTCTATCTCCAGTTCTCTCTGTATTTGTATTACATCAATGTGCTAGTGTCAGTGGGGATTGGTGTGTTTGTGGCATGTGCCAAAACTAATGTAGCAATTGGTGCAATGCCATTATTTATTCAAATTCAAATACATTACGAATTATCAGAGGGTTTAAATATCTTTCTTTCAGCCACGTGTATTGATGAAAGGTTTTCTCTGAATATTTTACCTTCTTGCTTACAGGATATGGAGAAAATCAGAAAGAGTGAGACGCTGAATAACTTGATGTCCTTCCCATGTTCTGAAAAGAGCTTTTCACCTTCCTGTGTTACTCAAGAAATGGCCGTTGATATGGCCAAGCATGAGGGGTCTGAGTTTAACTTTGATGGAAGTTACATCTTACTTCAGTCAGTGTCAAATTTGATGGATCTGGAGGATCAGAAATTCTTGGAGATGAGATCTCTAAACAAGAGAGAGTATGAAAAAGTGGGCAGCAGTGGCTGCAAAGACATGAGGGTGGAATCAGAAAAAAATATGTCATCATTGGCACTCAAATCTGTTTCAAATGATAGCAGCTTCCAAGATTTAATATGTCCATCAGAAAAGGTTGGAGCTCATTCTGCCGGCATCCCTGCAGACTTTGTTGATGCTGTTGTTTATGGGAATGATAAGCTCCCTTATGTGGAGGCTAACCAACAAGGTGTTTTCAGTGTCTTTAGACCTTCAGATGCAAACTTCCAAAAGGGCACATTAAAGTCGGAGTTTCAGACTGATCCTTGTTACAAGGATGTCCCATTCACAAGATTAAAGTTCCCTGCTGGCTGTGAGCTGCATGAAGCACTTGGATCAGATTTTCTGAAACAGAGTAAATACTGTGATTGGGGGGCATGGGTGAATCAAGATGTTAAAACTGCAGAGATGCCAGATGAGATTAGCTGTAGCCAGTTGCCTTCTGAATCTCGTCAAGAACATCTTTTGGAGGCAGTAGTCGCCAATGTTCACCACAGTAATAATGATGCAAATAGCGACTTATCGTTTTGTACATCAGTGCAGTCCGGCATAGCATGTGGAAGAAATCCAGTAGCTTCTATTAATTCAGAGTGTTATTCTATAGATCAGTCCTCTCTTATTATTGAGGACAAACGGCCCTGTTTGGGTTCGTCTGGAATCTGTAGTGTAATTTCCCCCAAAGGTTTTTCTTCTGCGTGTCCTAGTTCATGTAGTGAACTGTTTGAAAGGTCTTCTGAACCAGCTAAGAACAAGAAGAGGGCTAGGGCAGGGGAATCTTGTAGGCCAAGGCCAAGGGACAGACAACTGATTCAAGATCGTATTAAGGAGTTGAGAGAGTTAGTGCCAAATGGGGCAAAGGTATGTCCGAGTAATCCATGTTTCTTAGTACTGTCTCTGTCAATCACATCTGATTTTCTGATTTCATTTGGCTAAAAATCTTGCAATAACACCAACAGTGCAGTATTGATTCGCTGCTGGAGCGCGCAATAAAGCACATGCTCTTTTTGCAGAGCATAACTAAGCATGCTGATAAGCTAAACAAATTTGCAGACTCCAAGACGAAGGTAAGGTTTAATAGGATTTCAGTAGTCTACCTTTCTCACCTGTGGTAACTACTACATTTCTAACCAAAATAAGTGATACATGAATTTTAAGGCCTTTATTTTTTTGCAGGTACATCACATGGAAGCAGATGTTCTTGGATCATCTGGTTATGAACAGGGTTCAAGTTGGGCAATGGAAGTAGGAGGCCATCTGAAAGTTCATTCAATATTAGTGGAGAATCTTAACAAGAATGGCCAGATGCTCATTGAGGTCCGTGAAAGTTGAGGATCACACTTTTGATTGATTAGAATGTACTGGAGCAATAGAAAAGCTTATGAGAAACCTGCTAGTTGGCGTGGGGTTGGAGGTTCTTCCAAGATATTTTCTGGCCTATGCTGAATCTTTTATTTATTTATTTCTTTAATTCTAATTGTCCTATACTGCAGATGCTGTGTGAGGAGTGCACACATTTTCTTGAGATAGCAGAATCCATAAGAAGCTTGGGTCTGACAATTTTGACGGGTGCAACAGAAGCTCGTGGTGAGAAGACATGGATATGCTTTGTGGTTGAGGTAGGACAAGAATAGTCCGCAAGATTTGTTTTTTCTCTCTTTAGTAAATCCAAACTTGCGGCTCCGTTTTCTTTAATTTATGCCTCAAAATGTCTGAAGTAAAAACTGTTATTAGAGATCAACTGAGTTGTCGATGCCTTACCCTCCTCATATTGGAGTTATCATAATTCATACTTGAAAATTTTCATAACAATTAACGTGTGACAGGGCCAAAACAACTGCAATGTACACAGATTGGATATATTGTGGCCACTCGTGCAAATGCTGCAATCCCAGAGTACTATGCATTCACAATGATGGGTCAATTCACTGGCGCCTGACATGTCTTTGAATTCATCAATCCCGGTTGCTCCGGCAAGGGAAGGGAAAATTACCTTACATTTGATGGTTTGCTATAATAAGTAGAGAGGATTGTAAGTGTGTCGAGATGTTAAATGGTGTTTGTGTGATGTATGATTGGAATGCTTTTACAACTTGTCTATAAGGTTTGATATTAAAGATAACAGTACGAGTTGCACCCCCCTCTGTCTTATGCTTGGAACTGTGGAAATCCATTGGGTAGATTTCTATTGTGCTCGGAATGCAACCCATATTATTAAACAAAACTACTATTCTAGTTCAATTGATTACGTTCTTGAATTCGTATCAGACTCAACTCTCTTCTTTCTTCTGGGTTTCAAAACATCTTGATTTTTGGGGAACTCCTATTCCGGATTTGCCCGATATCGTACAAAGTATTCGGAAACTTTGATGTGACGGATATCTTGGTTTTGCCACCTCCAAGTTTATCATTGAAAAATCGGGGAATAGGAAAAGAAAAAAGAAAACAAAATTCTAATATAATGAATTCAGGGAATATATATATATATATATTTCTCGTCACTTTGTGTCTCTATTAAGAGAAATACACAGTCAAACAATTAGAAGTAGCACGAACCTTCTTCCCAAACGAGCTCGGATATTCATCAAAGCGGTTTGGTTGATTCTAGTGAATGGCTTTTAATTATTAATTTGCATGTAACTTTACAGGGCCTCTATATAGCAAGCGTTTATTGGCTAGTGGAATCCGATACACTCCGATCCAACGGGGAAAAAATATAGCGATAGGTTTCGGCCATGTGGATGAAGAGATTGGTAAGAGCGTGTGCCACAAATAAACCCAAAGAAAACAATAGCCGACCTACAAATCCAGTTAGGTTCAACGATAACCTTTCAGAGTTCTTGTGACTTAAGCTATTGACCAAGATCGCCAAAACAGAACAAAAATCAAGAATGACACTCGAAGTTTGAAAAGTACAGGCTTTGAACTTTTCTTTTTCCAGTCTAGCAATTGAAAGATAGTCCCTAACCTCTACCCAAGAGAGAAACCATAAATTAAAGAAAAAAAATTGTAGTCAACTACAATACTCAAAATGAAAGAGAAAATTGGCTCTGAACCAGACACAAACCCTGGCCATATCCTGGCGGATTAAAGAATGGCAAGAACCAGCCAGTAACCTGAGAAACTCCGTGCAATGTGGGTGCCTCCCGATTGATGATACTAATAGGTTTTTGTTTTGGGAGCCTTCTTCTTGGGTTGCCTCTTAGGAATGGAGTTTTTCATTCCAATGAAAAACAACAGAGCCCCAAAAAGAGCCATATTCTGCAAGATGTATGTCGATCCGATAAACAATTTTAGCAATCGTTAAACGAGCAACTGCTTGAATTTTGGCATGCCGAGATGAAAGGGAGCAAAAATTTTTAAAAATGAACACTCTCTGACCTGTGTGAATTTGATGAAAAGTTGATTGAACTCTTTGCCCTCATTATCATAATTGTAGAAGTCATAAAGTATTGGAGTCGCAACCATCTGATACAGAAGCTACAGCAAAAAAGAACCCTAGCTCGTAAAACTAGCCAGGCCAAAAGATGAAAACCAATTTCAGAGTAAATTAATTCGTTATGAAAAATCTGACTACAAACCAGGAGGACGGCTCCAAAAACGCTTCCAAAGATGAAAAGAAGCCCCCCAATTCCCTTGAGTGCAATAGCTCCCGCAACCAAATATTTAATCTGCTCGTGAAATCAGTTATATGAGAAAAAAAACAGTCTACTAAAATACAGGAACTATGCAATACACATGCTGCATGAAAAACAGAATATTTCTGCTAAAGTTGATGAAAACATGCATATCATTGATGTTGATGAAAGAAACTTAAAGATTTTATAGTTTAATTACTTCCAATTACTTTCTGTTGGTTCTCCTTTGAGATTCTTGACCAGAAAAACAACAATCACCTAGCTTCTTGAGAGCCAAAATCTTTAAGTAAAGGTGGTAAAAAGTGCCCGTGAACTTTAAGTCAAGCCCAATGGAAAGCAGGGCTTTAGAAAGGATGAAAAATCTGAAAACATTGTTGAAATCACAAGCAAAGGAAAGAGAGAGACTAACATCAAGTTCTGGAAGTTGAAAGCCAGCATGAGAGTGCACCCGATGTGTAAAAGCATCAAACTTCGGTCTGAGTGCCTTCGCTGCAGGTCCACTGTCTACCCCATATTCATTGAATCTACAAGGGGAAAGCAAAGAAGACACATTGAAAAAGAAAGTTCAGTTATTTTTGCAGCATCCAAATTAAATTATATGATTCATCCGCAATAACTAGGACTATGAGACTCTACAATTGACTTTGAATATTTGGAATCAAAGACAGAACTAAAAAAAACATGCACAAGCAGTTGATTCCACATACGTTAAAGGTTTCTGCCATCATGAAAAGTTAAGTTGGCAAGTCCATTTCAGTTGATACAGCACGTTAAAAATGGCTCTTTAGTCCATGACAAGCAGTTCCTATCCTATTTGGACCCTGTATGATTGATGATCTAACTAATAAACTAAAACAATGAATGCATTAAAAAAAATCATAAATCTGGGTTCAGGTGAAAAACCTAAATAACTTGATCATGTATCATTACAATGTAATAGGCATACTCCCATGGCTACTTGATTTAGTACTAATATTACTAAGAAATAAAAAAGATCTCTTTATATATCTCGCTCTCACTTCCCAGCGCATCAAACTTATCACAAGAATAACACCCCCAGGCCTCAAGAGACAAGGACATCCTAGACGGACCGATTCTAGACAACGATACTGGTGTTGTGGTTGTCGCGGCCCGGGGGCGGGGGCGGGGGGGCGAGAGAATCAAAATTTTAAGCAAATTTCTTTAAGTACAAAAACTTCAGTGAATGATTTATGAATGCCACTGACTAACTCATTCCTTACCAATGATGTCAAAAAGGTATATAAAAAGTTTCATCCAGCTTCGAAATTTACAGAAATAACTAACTTGCAACGACACAGATGGTATCTTCCCGGAAAATCAAGGTAAGAAACATAGATCTATTCAGGACTGTTACGCTAAGCAGATCAGATGAAGTTCAAAACTTTAATGCAACAGATCCAAGCATAGCAACTACCAAAAGGAACCAATTGAAGAACTTACTAAAAATATCATAATTTTCCTCTAGTCAAACAAAAATAGGGGCATATAAGCTAATAATAAACAAAAATCGCGTGAAAATGAAAAAAGAAAAATGAGTCAACAGAACATGTATACTAACTCTTGGTAAGCAGAGAGAATGAAAACGGAGGCGAAGAGGACTCTGCCAAGAAAAGAGGCGAAGGCCATGTTCCACTTCCCGCAAAGGTTGTGTAGAGAGAGGAAATCTAGAGACGACCCGGAAATCCTGTCTTCTGATTTCCCGGAACAGTGAAATAGAGCGAGCGAGAAGAGATCTGAAAGGGAGAGCAATTTGGCCCTTTCATACGATGAATGTTAAATGGGTCCAACGAAGCCAAATCTTTGCGGAGCCGAATGCCGATGTAGGCTGCTTTATGGCAGGCATGGGCCGACGGGCGAATTTAATTTAATTTTTCCTCAAGAGTAATATATCTCCTCTTACAAGATTGTTTTTTACTGTTTTTTTTACAATTTGGCCCTTTCATACGATGAATGTTAAATGGGTCCAACGAAGCCAAATCTTTGCGGAGCCGAATGCCGATGTAGGCTGCTTTATGGCAGGCATGGGCCGACGGGCGAATTTAATTTAATTTTTCCTCAAGAGTAATATATCTCCTCTTACAAGATTGTTTTTTACTGTTTTTTTTAATATTTTCACATAATTTACATAAAATATGTAATAATCTATCAGTATATATATATATACGTAGCTTATACATAAAGTACTGTGCAGAGTTGTGTGAAGCAGAAAAATACTCCTCTTATTAATATATGATATATTTAATTAGATTAAAAAAGTTAGTTAGGATAGTTAATATAATATATATTTTTTTTAAATATATTAATAATCTTTTTTAATTTTTTTTTATTTTTTACTTAATTATTATTGAAAGAGTATTAATAAGAATAATTTAAAAATAATAATAAATATATTAAGAATGTATTATATTTTATTACTAAAATTAAATATTTAATTTAAGACAAGAGAGAGTTAAATGATTTGATAGGTGGAGAAGAATGGCAAACTTTAATTATGCAGGCTGGCTACATGGGCTCCGTGATGAATATAGAGTTTTATGATGCATTTCATTTGTATTTTTTTATTTGCATTCACATTTGAAGAGTATAATAAATTGGGCACACTAACGGGAGTTGGTTCGAGTGGTAAGCGACTCGGTATCACTTAAACAAAGTCTCGAGTTTGAGCCTTGGCGAATGCAGAAAATCCCTGTTGGGAGACTCACCCACCATAGCCAGGTGCGTGACGCGGGTCGGATCCGGATATAGTCAGAACAAAATTTCGGTGAACCGAGTGGACAACTCAAAAAATAATAAATTGGGCACTCTAGAGCCATGTTTTGCGGCGAGTAAGAGTTGACAGGCCAAGGGGGCTGCATTATCAAAACACATGTTGGTGGGCCTTCTCATGTAACATGCAAAAGCCTTACACATTTCAGTCCACTAACATGGTCCATTATTAGTTTGTGTGACCTCTTCTAGGTTCAAGCTTCAAACAAATTACGTATACTCAGTTTAACTAACGAAGAGATGAGATATACAATTATTTAGAGTATGAGTATTATTTTACTATGATTCTAGTCGCGGCGCTTGGGGAGACATTCTAACTTTTAGGTGCTTAGGTTTACAACTGAGGGTAATAGACGGCTCACCCTACCTGACATTAGTATCGCCTAGGAGAAAGGGAGACTTCGTCCTGCCCTTAGATCATGAGTGAGTCTAACCCCTTTTCAAAAATTTATTTATCAAAAAAAAAGCTTCTAACAAATTTTAGTCTAATTGATAAGGAGTTAAATTATAACTTATAAGACCATGAGTTTAAATCTTACTCTTAATATTAGAAGTTTAGGACATTGTTGACGGGTAATTTATAAGTATTTCTATAATTTTTTTTAGCCTAGAGATACATTAGGCCCTGATGAGCCCCCCTCACCCACCTTACCTAATTTTTTTTTTTTAAGCAAAAAGACCTCTTCAAGGTTCCAGTTTGCTCAACCCTGAAGAAGGGCAATTTAAAGTTATCTTCTTATATGTCTTTCATGTTGTCTGGCGTGTTCTATCTTGAATTTTTTGAATGCTATCAATTGATCCATGAAATTGGATTACACCCTAAACTTTTCTAAAATATTGATCCCAACAAAGATTTAAGCATTCTTTCATCATAACTTTTGCAATATAACTTCCTCATGAAACCACTGCACTCAATCTTTTCTTCTATCTATTTCATTAAATATCCATTCCACTGGGAATTAGAAGTTAGAACAGTCATAATTTCACTTTGAAGTTCCTTGACAGTTTGTCAATAAGCGCTAGTTTACTTCTTTTCTGGTGCACTACTTTTTGCTGTTTTCTTTATCCCTTGTCTGCAATGAAGATTATCACTTTTGGGTTAAATCTATGTATTATTTGAGTATGATGATGACGACGACGACGATGATGGGTGTGGCCAAATCATGAATTATATATGGGAAAAGCACGGACCATTTTGAGTAGTGCGTTATTACAGGGGCTGCCGAAATCAGCCAATGAAAGGCCCTATGGGTTTGTAAACGTCGCACATGGTAAGCCCATTGGTCTGTAGCGTATATCCCTATATATAAAGGAAAAGAATGGGCCAACTAGGTTTAATAGGATAGGGATAATTGCGTTCAAAAGCGACGAGGGCGAGTCCTTGTTTTGTTGTTTACTTCAATTTTAATAGCAAGAGTTATTTATCAAAAAAAAAAAAAAAATGGCAAGAGTCCATCATTACGAGCCTATAAACATACTTAGTAGTTTAGACGAGGACCAGCCTATATAAATCAAATGATAGATTGCATTATTTAGCCCAGAGGAAGTTTTGGCTGTATTTGTTGTCGTGACTAGGCACGGGCCCTTCACTCATATTATAGACATGTAATTAATCTATAAAAGCCTTAGAGTAGCATCAATATATACGTGTGCGTGAGTGTGTGTTTTCCACTTTTCTGCGTTGAAATCAACCACTGTTTGATTCACACTTCAACTGCAAACCTAAAACTATAAATTTTGTCTTCTTCCCTCATTCATATCCTCTTCATTTGTGCATGTTCCCATCAATATGTTGTCTTCTTCTAGGTGCATGATTGCTCTCTTTCTTTGTTTTTTTAGAGCCCAGACAGACAGTATAAAAACTAATTCTCTTAAGATGTAGAGATCATCAAAATAGATTTTACTTCTTTCAATAATTTTTTTTATAATCACTGCTTAATTTGAACTCAAGACATTGTGTTTAAAAGACTCAACTATCTACTAATTATATCAGCATTTGTTTTCTATTTTTTGTTACAAAATATTTAGAAAGGGGTTAGGCTCACCCGCGATCTAAGGGTAGGGTGAAATCTCCCTTCCTCCTAGGTGATACCAATATCGGGCAGGTCGAGTCATCTATTACCCTCAGGTGTAAACCTAGGCATCCAGGAACTAAGATGCCTCTCCAAGTGTTGCGACTGGAACCACAACAAAGTGGTACCCCTCAAAGATTGAACACGCTCTAAATAGTCGTATGTTTTATCCCTTTACCAGTTGAACCTGCGGATAATAGGTTATATCATCCTTTGTTGATGCATGATTTTTTTTTTGTTGCCCACCCGGTTCACTTGAGCTTTGCCCCGACTACATCCGGATCCGACCCGCGTCACGCACCTGGCTATGGTGGGTGAGTCTCCCAACGGAGATTTTCTGTATTCGTCAAGGCTCGAACTCGAGACCTGACTTAAACGATACCGAGCCGCTTACTACTCGGACCAACCCCCGTTGGTTTGTTGATGCATGATTGCTCGGGTTCTTTTTAAGTAAGATCAAGCCTCATTGAAGATGGGCCTATATGGCCCAAGCCCGATTGAGGAAGGAAAAAAAGAACAGTACTGTTTATTGAGTAAATATTATAATCCAGCTTTAAGTGGAAAGGTTTCAAAAATCAAAAGCTTGGAAAAAGGTATGTAGTAGTTAGGTGTAGAGTGAAAACTAATGGATACCGAATGGGAAGAAGGGACCTAAACTGATGTGAAATTCCATCTCTCTAGAGATGACACGTAATAGGTTGGTTTTGCTCCTCTTTTAACGTACTTAACGACGCCTCTTTTACTAAATCAAGGAACTTATGTCTTCTTTTTCCCCATTATTATTAACTGTCTGAAGCATAAAGTCCATATATACGTGTGGGTCGGCAAAATTAATATTTGTATATAGCTGGAGTGGGCCAGGATTATATATATTTCGGTCAAGATCAGATGGAGAAAATTTGGAGATGACTTAGCTTGTTCCAAACAAATTAAGCCTAAAAACCAAGTCTAGCTACTACAAAACACATGGGGTTCATTCTTTAAAACAGTTTCTGTTTCTGTCATTTAGATACTGTGATCATTTTGTAGGACCTACCTCTGATTTTAACCCCATACCTTAACGTTATAATCATTCATATTATTAGCTAATTTCAGTCAAATACCTTTCCAAAATGAGGTAACATCTTCAGCATATTCAAGCCTTTTCCAGGTTGTCTCCACCTGTGTGGTCATGGAAAGTTTCTCTTTACCGCGTTAAACCCTCTTGAATTGACAACCTATTAAGCTCTCGTCGCTCTTAAATTATATTCTAATGAATAGATTAGAAGCGAGCGAAGCGAAGGAGTCCTTATATTATGGTTCAACTTTGAACGTTTGCCTCCCGTTCAAACTACATTTGATTAATTTTAAATGCCAAAAGTATCTTGTGAATGAAAGTGAAGCTTTCTGCAGATGTTCCTCAGTCGCGAAGCAACATCATGTTCGTTTGTAGTTGGTATTATTTAGATCCTCAAAGCTCTTAGGTTGAAGTCGCTTTTACTTGCATCATCAATATCATTATCATAATTAATCCCATCGAGATATCTAGCGTAAAATATGTTTTAAAATCTGATCGCAGCGCGTGTTGCACAGTTGATTAATCGCATAAATACAAATGACTTAACTGACTTATTATATATCTTATGGTGTATAAACTAAAGGCAGCTTGCTTGAAGACATGATAACTAAATAAGTTTAATGAACCCATATAGAGAATTGATACATATATGTGGGGGTACATGAATAGAAGCAATTAAGAGAGGGAAGTTACTTAAAGTCATGCATGATGTAGTGTAGAATGAGAAGAATAAGAAACCCTAGATACACGTGGAGGGGCCCCATAGGGTGTCGGCTTGACTGGTTTTTACAGAGACACACCAGTCAGCATCATATTCCAACACCGTCTTTGTCCATTCAACAACCGTGTCTCTGCTTTTTATGATCATCCCTCCTTAAGTACTGATGCAGAAAACCATCAGGCAATAAGTTTCATATATATATATATATATATATATATTTACTCATGCTTGTAACTTTAATTTGATTGACGAATCATATTTGAGCTTATGTTCATGCATGGCTTCTTTTATGTGTGTGTGTGTGTTGAAGTGAGCATAAGTGAAATGAGAACGACAAAGTTATCTCAATCACATCAACTTGGAAAGCGCTTCTTTTAAGAACTCGTTTTACCATCTACCAATATAACTATGATCTATTTACTAACAAAAATCCGACGTAATGGATAGATAATTGAATTTTTTATATATGATGTTTTGGATTAAAATTAAGTCATATGTATAAAAAATATTTTATTAAAAAAAATAAAATATGTTTTAGTAATTTTTATGTTTTAAGAAGATCAATCTCTAGTTATATGTTGAAAGATAGTGCTTAGACTTTATGGAGAAACAATTATGGGTGAAATTTGAATAAATATGTACGTTATGGTTTTTGTGAGAGGCTTAGATCTTGAAATTGAAGTGAATAAATAATTGGGAGCTTTGGTTTTGGTTGAATTGGGGAGGAGCCTGGCTGACCCTTGTTTTATCGTGTAGCGATGATTGAAGGTTGGGGTGGGATTAGTTTATTAGACTATATATAATAATGGATTTGATGAATTAAGTTAGAGGAAGCCAAATTAATTAAGCAGGAGCATAATTTAGGAACGGCAAATTAGATTCGAAGGGGAAGAAATAAAAGGTGGTGACGTGGAGGCAGGGAGAACGTGGGGCCCGGGGGAGTAAAATAATGAGAGTAAGGACAAGAATAAGAATAGGAGGAAGGAACTGCACTCGTGCGGCGTGGGACGCAAGTGAGAATTAAGGAATCATGAATGATTTCATATTGAATTTAATACATTATCATCCAATTATTCACCCAAAGACATGTCTCCTCAGCCTCCGGTCCAAGTCTCCTATTGGACACGTGCACCAATCCCTATGAATTATCACGTACGGTCTCTAAGCCCTCAACTCTTAAGATATATTTAGTAACATGAGAGTAGGAGTAGAAATAAAAAAATAAAAAAAATAAATAATTTTTTGTTTGGTATGGTGAAAGTTACTTTTATTTTTAATATTTTAAAATATTTCAGTTCCACAAAAAAATTAGAAAATGAGATAGAAGGAGTGAAAGTAAAATATTTTAAATAATTTTATCATAAATTATAAAATTTCTAGACAATTTTAACCCTTCATAAGTTATAAAAAAAATTTATCGATTATTTACTCATTGCTAACCAACCAAACAAATATTTAAAATCAATTTCTAATATAATTCTATTTTCACTTCAACTTACACTTTCATACAAAATTCTTCTATTATACCAAACCTACGGTTAAAGAAATTGATGCAAAAGAATATAACTGTGTCTATATATGGCAAACTTCTATTTGTGAGCTTTCTCATATTTTTTTTCTCTCCTTTCATCTTTTATTTGCATGCATTACGTCCGTCTGTGATAATTAATTAATATAATAGTAATTATTAATTTGACCTTAATAATGAGTGAATAGAGAGTGCGTATAATGAGTTGTAGAAGGGGGGGGGGGGGGTAGAAGACATGGAAGCCTCTCTGATGTGGACACAACCTCTTATGTATTAAGGAGCGCATTAAGTAGAGTAGCTAGTGTATGTAAGGACACAATGAGTTCATCTGTAAAGTAGTGTATGGGTTTCCTTTATGGCTTTTCAGAATTCAAACCACTACTCATCAAACAAGTAGCTGTGCTTCATTTACATCGTATCCATTATTATTATTATTATTATTATTAATCAATTAATAATATATATAATTAATCCAGAACATGCTCACGTACATGAGTGCTCATTTTATTTTGTACAACATCTACTGAGCTTTGTCTCTAATTCTCTAATTAATTAAATGCGGGTGGGGGCATTATGTATCAACCAACCCATACATATATGCGTATGCCACTTTCTCATCTTGTAACACTTTCCCACCATATAATTAAACAAAAATATATATAAAATTACTTTTTTCCCCTTTTGTCAAATTAAATGCATTTGGTCCGCACCCTCCCACATGAATATATATATATGTATATAATCAAGAACCTACTTTGTAATTTTATGATCGTTGAGAGAACCCATTAGCAACTTAATTTATATATATAAACAGGTTTTTTTCACTTCGTTTTCTTTTCTTGGCCACTTTCCTATTCGTTTTCTCTAATCATGATCTCGTTGAACAATAATTCCATACAACACATGGATAGAGAGTTGTTTGCCGGTGCCGTGTCATGTTCAAATCAATAACTCATCCCCCCCCCCCCTCTCTATATATATTACCCAATGGAAAAAGGGAAAAAATCAGTTTAAAATTGTGTTTATATATATGGTTCAATCATTTTGATTTGATGAATTTATATGGTTTATATATATATGGTCCAGTGTTGGAAAAGGGAGCTCCTTCATTTTTACCTAAAAGAAAAAGATCTTCCTCATTAAAGAAATAATACAAATAATGAATGGCATCAGATGGATAAAAACAATGAACATCAAATTAACTTAACAATTAACCCACTCTCTTATGCTTGATATAACTAACCTCTTCATTAATTTAATAACCTTTTTGTTGAACTATGTTATGTATGTGTTTACTGATAAAAAGTAAGTGTGTGTGTGTGTGTATTTAGAAATTAACTTCTCCCACGGCGAAAACTTCAAGGCTAAAATACTTGAGTAACATAAATTAATTGGAATTTGGGTTTCTAAAATAATTACAGCCTTTTGTGTTAATTTTTTTTTAATTTAATCAAGTCAAGGATATCCAAGTGACTTTGGGATTGAAATTAATACTTGGAGCGTAAAGAACGTATCTTTCTGTGCTTCGTAGAATTTAAATTTGTGTTATCTTTCTTACAAAAGTAAAACTGCTTATTATCTTAATTAATAAAACATTTTGTGATTTATATATATAAATACACACACACACACAATGTCCTTGAGCTCCCTTATCAATGTATCATTTTGAGAAATTACAAAACAGTGAGCCTTAACTATTTAATTAAGTGCTACTTAACGCTGGACACTTTGCATTTCCTTTACAACAAAAGAATAACAAATAAAAAAAGCTCAAAATGTAACTCCACACTGGCATGAATTTGGAGTGCATAGACTATTACAACCTAACTCATCATACTTTTTTATGAAAATTAATTTAATAACAAAGATAAGGATTCTTGCGAGGAAAACTAATATAATGTCAATAATTTTTTTTTTATTTCAAACTTAAAAACTTTGTTGGAAAGCTAAGATTATTTTTATTTATATCTATATAATAGTGGGAATTATAATTTAGGATTAATTATTAATGTAGTCAAGGATAAGTAGATGTATTTTTTATTATTGGTCTGCCACAGATGAATTTTTTTAATCTCCAATAATTAAAATGCTTGTTTTGTTTTTGTAATAGCCCATTTTCTTATAAAAATAATTAAAAGCTCAATTTGCATAAACGCCAAAGTTAATGTGTGAGCTTTACACAATTTAAAATATAATTTTATCTTTTTAACCACATGTTTTTTTATAAACTCTAATGTTCTATGGAATCTTGATTAAATTTTTTAACTATATGATTATAACAACACTCATTGATTAACAGACTCGCTCTGATATATAATTTAACAATTTTTCAGTAGCTCAATAAACATTATAATTTGGAAAAAATGTATTAGTTGGATAGCATAGCAACGTCAGAATTATCATAAAATGTTTAATTTGGAAAAATAAACATTATAAACAAGAATTATCATAAATTATGTTATCAAAATTAAAAAGAGAGAGAGAGAGTGAGATAGATAATTATCTTAAATCAACATATCAAACAAAAACACACACAAAAAAAATACAAAATAAAATCACCTGCGTCAAACCAGAGAAAATAGACAGGGCAACTATATACAGTCTATAACCAACATACGATGATGATGGAAACCCAACAGATCCAGCGAAAATAATAATAAATAATATAATAAATAGTCTGCCTCTTGGTCTTAAAACATTTAGAAGATCGACAACCATAGTTAGTTTACCTAACAATAGTCAATAAAACCAAAAAAAAATGTTACGTTATTCTGTGGAAGGATATTAATTTGGTGGATATGATGAAAGAAAGTGGGAAACAAGTAAAAATGGGACGATGCAAAGCAATTCCTCATTGAAGGGAGAAGATGGCTTCCACTAGTTAAGGGCCATGCAATGTTAATTGCTTCTCTCTTGTTTGTCCAATTAATGGCGTCCATATTTATCCATAGGCTAGCCTTGTAATCACTCCTATAACATATACATCCAAAATCAACTTTTGCTCAAAAGCACTTTGCAGCAGCCCTTCCAATTAGAGCGTTCTTTTTAAGAAAAAAAGAAATTTCCACTGTATATATATTATAATCTCAACTAATTAATTAATAAAAGATATGGTGGGAGATATAAATATCTTATAATCTCAGTTTGTGTGAGAAGACTGTGAAAGATCGCCCCCCCCTCCAATTTCATTACAGATATTATTAAAGAAGTCAACTAATCAAACTAACGACCATGTAACTTAATTGATAAGAGGCTGTGTTAACATAACAAGTGGTATCAACTATCAAGTTCAAATCTTTGGAAGGCATCCATGTTATAAAAAACTCCAAATACAATTATAATAGCTATCCATACTGATGACGGTAGAATTAGAGTGTCAAACAAACTAGGTAATAAAAGGATACTATAGTCAACTTTTAACAGTATGAGTAAGACTGTGGTTATAAACCAAAACAAAGGAGTATGCTGTAGGAGCTAACTCCAAGGAGGGCAAAATCCAGCAACTGCCCAACAATGGATTCGGATTGATTGAAAATAAGCACTACAACTATATAAACAACACTCCAAAGATATATAACTCATATGCCGAGCTGAATGCATCTATGTTAGATATTCATTAGGAGAGTTTTGCCATTGTTGTAATCCTTTCTGGCTCAACCCAAATTAGTCAGAGTATTACTTTTAGGATATTGGTGGTTCTATTAAAAAAAGGGTTAAGGTACAAATTTTGCCATGGAATTTATCGCATAAGAATTGTGTGGGTATCTAAAAATTTGTTATGAATTGATATCGTCTCAGAAATATTAAAAAATGAGTAAAATTATTCTAACTGTCAGAAAATTAATGTTGACTGTTAATATTTTTAATGGTCCAGGATAACTTTATTTATTTTTTAATATTTTTAGGATAATATTAATCCCTAAAAAACTCCTGAATAGATAGAACTCTTACGTGAAAATTTACAGGGCAAAATTCAACCTTGGCCTTAGAAAAATGCCCCTTGATCCATTTTCATTGATCATTCATCAGTTTGAATACACGATTAAAATAAAATTTGCAGGTTTTAACAAATTGATTTCAGTTCCCTCTTGTTTTTCTACATTCTAAATTTCCACTCTTTTATTCAAAATTTCAAAACTTCAATCAGGACCGTTTATTTATCCAACTCTTGTACCTAAACAAACAAATAAATTAAAGAAAAGTAATCTAAACAGTAATGTTTATTTAATTGCGAGGGCTGACTTTGGTTAGGGTGTCATTATTAGCCTGTTGGGGGTGTGGGGCCTGATTTAGCCTGAGTGAGGTCTACATGTTGGTGATTATACTGGACACAAGAAAGTGATTTAAGTCATGAATGAGTTTGCAAAATATTTTTTAATTATAATTATATACATAAATGCTCGACAAACCAACGCCTGAAATGTTTAAACAATTCCAAGTCTGGAAAGGGCAACAAAATCTTCCCTTTCTCGTCCCCTTAATCCCTCTTAGACTATCCTCTTGTATGTACTAAACTAGTTCACTTTCTTTTGTTTCATTCATTTTCTTGGGAATCTGCCTTCTTTTTTTGCGTCTTTTTTGCTGCTTTAACATGTACTCACAGGACAGCTATTATTCCCACAACAAGAATATAAATCCTCCAGCAAATGCTCATTCTCCTTTTTGTAATTAATTTAGATATTTAATTTCTTGTCAATCCTATTGACAACTATAAGCCATGTCTAATAATGAAAAACACCATTACCCCACTAGCTTGTTAATTGGAGACGCAGTGTCCCCATATTATTGAACTTAATTTAAATTATTATTTTCTTCAACTCGTTAACTGAAATGGCTTGTTTATAATATTATATATATTGTGAGCCTAATTTACTATGCTCTTTAATTGAAATATGTACATAGTAATTTGTGCTGCCACCTATAATTAATTAATAAGCCTTTAATCAATCCCATGCTCCTGGCTTTTAAATTATGGTTAACAATCCAATATTGTACGTGCGTTATAGTTCATGTAACATAATGTAACCGCAATAATCTTATACGGGACATGTTTAGGCATACATATCCACGTTTTAATGTAAGAAAATTACAAACAGATATGGAGATTCTTAATTCGGTTTGGGAATTCTATAGAGTAATTCCTTTTGTAGGATAGTGGCAGATAAATAATCTTGCTTCCAAGTTTTTAGCCATCAGCAATATGGCAAAAGTTAATCATCTAGGATCTATATTAAAGAAAGTTATCTTATACCTCAAAGCTGTAACAATTAATGAGTAAACAATAATTAACTATGTTATGATTTGATCAAATATATTCTGATCAAATATATTCTCTAGGTCAATAAAAGTCGAAGTACTTGCGGCTACCATAAATTAATAAGGTGACAATCAATGCATTATTATTGAGAAAAGAAAGGACAAAAGAGCAGATAGATCCAAATGGTCAAGCTAATTAATACAATTGGGTTCGGCAATTACTAGCAAGCAATACTAGCTCTGTTTTGTCGTATTAAAGGTGTTGAAAAGGAATCTTATTTCTCTGACAGATAAAAATATAATAAATTAGGCTAACTTTTTTATGTGTCAGAAAATTATGATTAATATATTCTTTTTTTTTAAAAAAATATATTATAAGCCTGTGCTTTATACAGAATTAAATGTGATGAATAAAACGGTTAATTGCTTTGTGTAAATACTACTTTTTAGAAATTAAATTTTATATTGTTATAAATTATATTTAATTTTCTTTTGACATTTTGATAAATATGATTATAAAAATAAATAATTTAATTTCTGGAAAAGAAATGCTACTTGTGTAAAAAAAAAATTTTGAAATAAAAAGTGTATTGAGTATAATTTAAAAGAAATAATCAGTCTAATTTATTGAATAAAATTCTGGTATGGTGAGACTGAGATGGTATTTTTTTAAAAATAATAATAATATGACAAACAAGTACTGTAGCCCAATAAGGGAACCTAACGGAATTAATTATTCCTTATTCTAATCCACCCCTTCTCTTGCTTTGGTGTATATAAAGATGGTGATAAATGATTGTGAATTGCACAAGAGCCAGAAACAACCAAAACAATATTACCTCAAAACCCACATAACCCCAAAATTAAACAACCCCCAAATCACTAAGATGACAGGTTCTGGTTCTCCCTGTGGAGCCTGCAAATTCTTGAGAAGGAAATGTGTGAGAGGCTGTGTTTTTGCACCTTACTTTTGCCATGAACAAGGCGCTACTCATTTTGCAGCCATTCATAAGGTTTTTGGTGCAAGCAACGTCTCTAAGCTTCTCGCTCACCTCCCTGTAAGTGACCGTTGTGAAGCTGCAGTCACCATCTCTTACGAAGCTCAAGCCAGACTTCAGGATCCTATTTATGGCTGTGTTTCCCATATCTTCGCCCTCCAACAACAGGTCTGTGTTCTACAAGCGAGCAATCATTAATGATGAAAACCCTAATCTGTGATTGGAATTTAAAATCTAACATCTGTTTTAAATTCTGCAGGTGGTTAATTTACAAGCACAGCTAGCTTATCTGAGGGAACAGGCAGCTCAGAGCAATATTCTGAATGTCTCTGCCACTGAAAACCCTAATAAACCTACTGCTTTCTCTGATCATGATCTTCAGAAGTGGTTCCAAACGGAGAATTCCAACACGGGGACTCAGTTTCTTCCCAGTTCGTCTGATATTAATTCTTTTGCAACACAGTGCTATGGAAATTATACAACTCCCGTCGTCAATCCAAACCCTATTGGGGATTATAAAAACTCATCAGGAACCATGGAAGAAAGTGCTTCGTTTTCGAGCTTTCATGATCAGGAGACAAATTGTAACTCCGTATCCTTTGACATGCAAGCAAGCAGTAGGCTGTGGGGCTTTCATGAAGTGGATGATCTTCAATCTGTGGCTTTTGGTTACAGTGGATGATGATCATAGATCGATCAGCTTCATGAAAAATTAATGGTGAACGACGTATGATCAATTTTGAATGCTAGTTGCTGCATATATATTGTGGAACACATTAATATATGCACTAGCAATCCTTCTGTGTTGCCATATATAAATAATTAACCTAGCTAGGAAGCCTAGAAATTTTCATATATATATCTATACTATTTTGGAATGTTGGAAATTCACCCCCTAGTTATAACCTTGCTGTGTTGATATTAATTAGTAGTGTAACTCTTATGGATAACTGGAAATTAAGCTCTGGTTTTCTTTCAGTCAAATTGTTTTTTTTAATAATTTTTTTATGGATCTATATACAGCAATGATCTTAAATTTTAGCTCCCTGATGAATATAGTCACCTAGTTGCTTTTTTCTGATACACTTTACCTTTCTGATATGCATACGAGAACTTTGGATTGACATATTAGACCTGAACAAAGTAAGCATGATGATAACCCCCAAAGTAAATTAATTAAGAAACCCTATTGTGTGGAGCAAAGTTGCTCGATCTTTCTTTTTCCTCTGAAATAAGTAATCCCTAATTATCTGTAAGGCAAAAAGCACATAGAAAGAATCAGATATTTCCTTGGTTCTGACTTATTGCTGCAACTTGATATATATTAAGTGCTCTCTGGTGTAAACACATGTTTTGATTGCTCAATTAAAATAGTGCACTTCTTCATTTCCAGGTCCATTCCACACCTTTATGTCTACAGTAACTAGAAAAAGCGTATTTGATTAAAGTCATGTGACATATATGTATATATATGAAAGCACAACCTTCTGTTATATAACTAGGTTCTTTGTATTTATTTGGGGATGTTATCTCCAAGAACTATTAACTACTATCATCTGCTGTTTGGTAAGTGGGAAAACGAACTTCTTGGTCGTTTTTTCACACTCGAGTGTTTTCTTATTGCTTGAGCTTTACCTTTCCCGATGTCTGACGATTTGCATATCACATGCACTTGTTTAAGAATGATTTTATTATCTCTTCAACAGAGAGATGAAAATAGTTACTATATTAATTTGCACCTCTTGTACATGTGTGTTATAGCATTGTTTATTTGTTTATCTCTCCACCAGAGTTTATCTAGACGATGACAATACTAACTAGAGAGGTTCATTTAGCTTATGAAGCCGTACGTACACAGATTCCCCTTTATAAGATTCACAGGGTTTGCTTGGTTGGTGCGAATCAAAGTGGCCGAAGAAGTGGAGAGATTAAGGATTGATAATATGTTGGGATCAGGAATATGTAGGGCTATATTTGCACTGAATAACTTCAACCCTTCTTAATCTTTGTGTGAGATTAAAGAAATTAGTTAAGTCAATTAATATATAATTTTTTTTTGTTAATTAAGTCTTATATTTAAGATTAAGATTAACTTATTAATTAGATCTTATATTGAGGTAAGGGGGAGTACCAAGAATGTTTACCATTTATAGGACTGTCTGCTTGCAACTTGTAGGATTATTCGATTCACACAGACACACCTCAAATGCGAGGAGGAAACAAGTTGCATTAAAATATGGTGAAGCAGGTCGAAGAATGATCAGACCCTTACTGCGTGCAGCTCTTTTTGTAATAATTAATATACTCCTTTGATCCTAAATCTAAATATAAGATCTAGCAGATCTTATATTTAAGACTATAGGGGTACTTAGGTTTTTGTAACTCAAAGCTGCAAGCATATAGAAAGAAGAAACGAAGAAGGCAGGAAACTACCATGACCTAGAATTATTTTGAATTATTTTCAGAACAAATGGCAAGAACTACACACTGAGAATCGAGAAGTTTAATTATGGGCAAAAACAAGCGATGATTTTATATAAGACAACATTTGTGAATTGCATTATTCCTAATTTTTAAATAAAAAGATAACTCATGGCAAATCTTTTACTAGTAATTTGTTTGTTCCTTTGCAATTATTTATCAACTAAATATAAAAATTTTAACTCCACAAAATTACTAAAATGCCCTTCTATTATTTATCGCCTCATTTTACCAGCAGAGACATTCATCTTCTCCGATCAGTATATCCAAGGATCAATGGCTTCCTTACGTACCCTTCCACATACATGACTTGGATAACTTTAACTATCTGCTTTCGCGCTTGCATTCAAAATGCATTTTGACTTGCCGATGCTGTAATAGACCATGCATGTTAGAACAATTCACTTACAAGCTACATCATATTCTTCACTTCTAAAATTCTCCATATGCTTAATTAGTATTTAGTTAATTTATTGTTTTCATTCATTATTAGGATTTTGAGTTTTAGGAGTTAAACGATGTGGTGTGAAGTATTTACCCTCATGCTCAAGACCGTAGTATCAGTGCTGATGATAAGGAGAGAGAACACCGGTTTAAATTAAAAGACTTGGAAAAATGGTGATCTAAACAAACTCACGTACAAGTCACAACAACAGATAAAGATACACACACACACATGTGTGTGTGTACGAGAGTTTGAAAAGTTGGGAAATGTTAAGAGCTCTTACAAGGATGTAATAACTAACATGTCTCGTCGAGTTATAAAACTGCTCTCTCTTGATCTTCCATATATTTTTGCTTTAGAGGAAAAGATTAAGATTGTATTAACTGCGAATTTTATTCCCCTATAATTATGCATGCATGGTAATTTCACTTGCACTTGTGGATAACTGTGCTGCCGTTACTCACTCACGTTCTGAGAATGATAGACAAATGCTTTTGTTTGCATATATAGTGACGGTGGTGATCGATGAGTATGAAATATTTTTAATAACTTTGGCCTCATGGTTTCTGGTTCTGCTCGATTAGTGGCGTGGTCCTTACTCTCCTAATAACTTATTTTACGATAATTTTCAAGTTGGCTACCTTCCCCACTTCTTTCTCATCATTCCCTTTTCATTTCCAGTACTTTCTTTTCATTTACAGGTATCCCTTATGCAGATGCTTTTGCTTTTCTTTTCTTTAATTATCGAATCTAGCCAGCTAGCCCTTCATTTGCCTTTGACTATTGCTCAGGTCTTTTAATTTAATATTCCTTCACCCAAAAGTGCCCTCCCATATATATATGAACTTGAGGCAACCTTACACACACACACAGAGCTTCCATAAATCAAGCTTTGTTCACTTTTCAAACATCCTTTAAAGTTTAAACACGAGATTATAAAAGAGAAAGTGAGAAGATTCCGAACTTTGTCAAATATATGTATAGTAATTGATTAGATTTAACGAAATGAATTCAACTAAGTTAAATTATATATCCAAAAGAAATGAATTAACAAATTTAAGTATAAAACAAAGGGTCTGAACAACTCGGAAGAAACTTCCCCAGGGCTCAATGTTCATCTGGCAAAAAAAAAAAGTACAAAAATTATTGAGTACGTGAATTACGGATCAGCCGCAATTCATTCATTCGTCTACGGAAGGGTGATAGACTGATAGCAGAACGAAACAAACGAATGCGAAATGCACACAAAAAACAGGCCCAAACATCTGGTCCAGGCCCACCATTTTTGGGCCCAAAGAAGTAAGTCGGGTACAAGTCGGGCCCACAATAAATGATTCGAAGTCAGACCGGAAACAACAAAACAAAGATAACGGAAGAGTGAGGGACAAGGAAGGAATCCAAATTTATATTTATTAAATAAAATAAAATAAAATATGGGAGTCCATTTGTACGATGCTGTACCTATTTATGGTGTGCGCGCACTGTGCTGTAAGGTGTATACAGAAAAGTCGTACAAATAAAAGGACCATGTAGCACTGTAGTTTTCCTAACAAAAGAAGCAAGAATGTTTGCGAATGAATATTTTTGAAGCCTTACCTCAATAATCACGAATTTCTTTTCCCACACTGAAACTCCTACAGTTTTTTTTCCTGGGCAATCAAATCCTGTAGAAATAAATAACAGATAGGAACACATTTCTGGTTCAAAAAAAAAAAACAAATGAAATAAAATGCACACACATGACCCTTGCAAGAACTAGCTAGATGGCACGCACGATAACCATCGTGTTGATAAACTTATATCATCTATTACTTTCTTTTGATCTTAATTATAATATTTTATTAATTTTTTTAGAGATATTGAAAAAATTAAATAAACTATTTAATTTAAAAAAATATAAATTTTATAAAAAAAATAAAGTGCACTTAGTGCCCTAAAATAATATGTGATACAATTTTATCTATAAAATATTTAAAATGGTGCAATCTCATATAAACTAACAAGAATTTTTAATTTTGATTGTTAAATTACCGAGTTAGCTAGAATTTGACTAAAATAACTCTACATAATATTTGATATAAGTAGATGAGTTGAATATTTTTTTTAGCAAAAATAACTATATTCATTTTGCTCCTTCTTCTTTTTGATAGTTTAATTTAGATGGGTTGTAGCTATCATTATCTTACATCTAAATGCTAAATCGATGGTGAATTGTCGTCTGTAAAAAGTTGAAAGCTGTTGAATTGTAAAATGTTGGTTGTCAGAATTGCCATCACTCAAGTGATTATCGAGGTGGGTGGAGAGGGTGAATAACCATATTGAAGTGTTTAATTTTAGTTTTTCAAATTGAACCATGGCATCTCTCTCTCTCACACATACGCAGTTTGAGGAATTTTAATCTTATCATCAGGCTGGTCAATTGCTTAATTCAACGTGCAGTGTTTTTTTTAATTAATATACAGGATGAGTTTTATAAGAGTGGATAAGGGGAGCTAATTAAGTCCTCAGGGACTCAGTCCAACACGTCCGAGTCATTCCCCTCCAAATATAAACCACCCCAAGTTATAAGTTATGTAGCCATTAATTCAAAATTCAAATCTTTATGAAAAACACCTAAATTGATTATTAATTATACAATATATAGACGGGAGTCCCTTGTTGGCTTATACAAATAAAAAACCCTGGATGAGATTAGTTAATATTTTCAGATTATATTACAATAACCCTTGTTTTTTCTCTCTCTCTTACTTTTCTTTAAAAAGAAAGCAATAGATAACCACTCCAAGCCTAGCTATGCATATGCATATCCTTCTTCTAAAACTGCAGCTGATAAAATATTGAATTTAATCAACCACCTCTCATATCATATACTTCAAGTTAAATGTTATTTAAATACAACACAAGGTGTGTGTTCTATTCCTTTTTAATTAGAGGGATATATACCTTTAGGCTTGTGCTGATCACATTGTTACGATGATAACAAATAATTACGAGAACTCCATTCCAAAAGTTAATTACTGGAGTTAGGGAATTTAAAGTTTTGCTCCTTCAGTCTTTAGTATACGACTTTATTATAGAATCGATCTTAATCTTAAATATAAGATTTATTTATTATATTTATTATTATTTTTTAAAATTATTCCTATTAATACTCTATTAATAATAATCAAATAAGAGAAAGAAGGAGGGAGTTAACGAAAATAATTATGATATTTTAATAAAAATACGTTATATTAATTAATTTAACTAACTTCCTTAATTTAATAAATTAAATTAAATAAATTTTATATTAAATATCGGATAAACAGGAGTATTAGACTTTTCTTTCAAAGTCACTCCCCCCTATACGCGACTTCTCACTCACAGCTTTTATGTTAGTGTTACAGGGTTACAATGCTATTCGCTATTCAATTCTATTCTGAATACTTATATAGGAGCACTTGTATTATTTGCATATCTGTCTTATAGAATATGTGTGCTGGCACTTTGTATTTTGTACACCAGTAGAGTCCTCTGTCCTATATAATAAATAATTCATTTCTTGACTCTCTCTAAAATGAGAGAGAGGATAATGTTCAGTACATTATATTTTAATTTTTTGACCCCTTTTTTGATGAGGCAGCTTGCAACTCAGTAATGAAGAGAAGACCAATACAATTACTTGCCTTTAACTTCGCTGTATGTTAATGTATATTTGTTAGTTCGATTATTCCACTTTTCTGGGGCAGCTTTTGATCTCGCTGCTGTCACGTTCAGCTAATCATGATCACTCTCTCTCCCAATTAAACTAAGTGGGAATAATCACTTTTCCAGATTCTAATTATACCCATAATTAATCTATATGCACCTATTGGAGTCCAGAGCTTAAAGCCCCTGCATTCATTTTCTGTTCCCTCCCTTTTTCTACTTTACCATTCCTTAAAGCTTCTCATCTGATGATCATCAGGTATATATGGATCTCACTCACTCTCTCACTTGCCTCTTCACCCTGCCTTCTTTGTTTATATATTTATATATACATCCCACATTATGCTCATTAACTAATGGCCATTTGTATTTTATTAATCAATCACTTATGTTGCTTCACCTAGCCAGTGCTTATATTTATTCAATTTATTCTCCACAAATAATTGTTCTGTTTCTAACCGTTAGTGGCCTGGGCGCACTTTATATATAACTATTAATTAATTACATATTCTCTCCCTATCACTAGATATTTGCTGAGGTATATATATCAAGATCTCGCATCAGGAATATATATATGTATATATAACTCTCTGAATGTTCCATAAGTCGTATCTCTTCATTTGCAGCACCTGACAAATCAGCTTCAACAGGTTACTGATACAATACTAATATATATAAGAACGAACTCGTCCCTAATAGACCCTCCAATGGTCATTATGTCTGTTAACTTCAACTTAGGGAGGGGATGGGCTATAAGGCTATTCCCTATATATATATATATATGTTATGTAATAATCCATATGGTCGTCCGTACGAATTAAATAATATAAGTAAAAGTGGAAATAAATAATAAAAATGGTGGCGTTTTCAGTTAGTATCTTTTGCTTCGTTCACTTGCAGATTTTCTTGGATATGATCGTATGGTCCACTGGCTACAAGAGGTACCCTTAATGAGATGTTTTGAACAATGTCATATTGCCACAGCATGTTCATATTCATCCATCGGGAGCTCTCGTCTTTTATTGTATTCATAATAATATACTATATCCCTCTCGGACCAAATTATAGTTTCTTTCGTTTTTATCTTTTAAAGTATTTATAACGTGTACCTTGCATGGTTAGTTTTGTGGATCCAATTATTGTTCATTTCACCAATAATATTTCAGTCGCATGGAAAAATAATGATACTTGTCATTGACAATGAAACAGTGATACGTACTGCTTCCCATAAACAAAAGAAAAGTCAACTTTTAAAGTAATTCATAGACCTCTAGGTCCATTAATTATTATGATAACAAGCATACACACACAAATATATATATATAACACAAACTATTGTATCACTTCATTTGTATTATAAATAAAATCTTATATTAAAAATGAGATAAAATACTCTATATCAAATGTAATGTGAGAAACAAAGCAAGTAATGTAGCTAGAGTATGCTTTCAATGGAGGGGTCACTCTGTCTAGTCGTAGGAATACAAGAAAGAGTGAAATAATGAGAGAAGAATGAATGGAAGAACAAATACTCATGTTTGGTAAACCTAATCAGTTAAAATATAAAACCTAGTAGAAGTGGGGTCCGTTAGGTACTGATCCCTAGCTTGTTGTTTGCCTTTAGCGCTATAATGATACCATCCAAGTCGTTTTCTTTGGAGGACACTGCCATAACAAAATCTTATAAAAAAGTTGTCTTATCAATGCTCTCAAAGCAGACATTGCATTTGGATGTGAACCCGTTGGGATCAATAGGGCAACTTGGTTCACTTTTGACTTGAGAGTTCCTCATTTCAAATCTTTTGCATTATAAAAAAGCATAAAGACATCAAAATTCCTGGACATAGTCTCAGAAGCCATGATTGTAGCTCATGCACGATCTCTTTTTGGTCCCCCACTGGTTTCTTCTCGAATATATATATATATATATATATAATCAGGTTGTCGGAGAGATTAAGAGTACCTAGCTAGCTACTTGACTGTGTTAATTAATTAATTAATAACTTTCTTTACATTTACTGACATGGGATACGGACAGGTTACGTGTTTGTCTTTTAAGGATGCTACCAAGTGTAAACTCATCAGACGGAAGCTGATCTCCCACTAGAAATTTACTTTTTAAATTCAAGTCATTAGAGAGAGTTAAATGAAGGGAATTAATGATTTGGATAGACGAATGAAGATGCCAATTCCAAATTTGTGTAAGAACTGAAGACACCTCATAATTCCAAGATATGTATCATTATTGAAGTTTGACAGGTAAAAGAATGCGTACAATATAATAATGCAAGACAAGCCCTACAGTTGTAGGCTTCCTTTAATTTATAGTTTGGGGCTGTCCCTATTATTGTAGTTCACAAAAGAACTACATTATTTTCAACACTTGGAAGCTTATATACTGATCAGATCACTTAGATATATAGATAGATTAGATATATAGATAGATAGATATAAAAGAGTGCAGAAGTTTAATTAGTTTTGGATTGGAAGCCAGAGAGAGAAAAAGCCTAAATGCCTAGTTTAGGCCTATGATCAGTTAAGGAAACTAATGCTCTCAGTATATACATCAAGGGGATGCCCTTGAAGAAAACGTTAACGTACAAAGACAGATTAATAGAGAAAAAAGATCGTTGATTGATTAGCGCCTATAGCTAGTTTCTCATCATTCTGAGTGCTAGCTCTTGAAGCTCACTCAAGTCATTGCTATCATAAGATGGGCTTTTCTTGGAGCGAGCTTGTTGCTGGAAAGAGAAACCCTTTTGCTGCAAACTACTCATCATGGATCCATTATCGTGGATGCTAGAGTAATCAATGGAGTCAAGAGAACTCTGAGGAGATATAGGGTTCATGTTGGTGTAATTACTAGTTCCATACATTGGATTCATCGCTTGCCCATAAACATTATTCCTTCCCCAGTACTCTTCATTATTTTTCTCCATGCTCTTCTGAGCCAACTGCGCCTTGGCTTGCATCAGCTGTGCTTGCAAACATGCCACCTGCATTTCATCAATACCCAAATCTCTAACTTGAGAAAGAAGCCATTTTTCTAATAATTAGTAGGTTTGGATTGGCTGTTGAAGTTATATAGAAGCCAAGCGTAGGGAGACAAAAGGTATACAAGAGAAATGAGGGGGAAACGAAAAAGAAGTAGAATTAATTCTGAGTTCTAAAGTGGTAAAACTGAATAACAATATTAATACCCTTTTCTCTTATTTCAAAAGGAGTGGTTAAGAAAAGTAAAAAACACAGAACTTGTTCAGCTTTAATGTAACTCTCAGGTAATACAAAGTTGAGAAAGAAGTATATAGAAAAGGAAGCAAAGAAGCTATGGCACCTGTTGTTGCAAGGCAAAAATGTGGGAGACACAGCCATAAACAGGGTCTCTGATACGAGCCTGAGCTTCATAGGCAATAGTGAGGACAGCCTCACAACGATCATGAGCAGGTAAGTTCAAGAGCAGTTTGGAAACATTACTGGCTCCAAACACCTTGTGAATGGCGGCAAAACTAGCAGGGCCTTGTTCGGAGCAGAAATAAGGCCCAAATATACAATCAGCCGAACACTTCCTTCTCAGAAACTTGCATGCCCCGCAAGGAGACCCTGACCCTGCTCCATTCCCACTATTACTTCCAGAACAAGCCATAACACAGACACACCGCAACAACAAGAAGAAGAAGAAGAAAAAAAAGAAAGAAGAGAATTAATAAAAGGTTAAGCGCACGGGCACACTAGGAAATGGTGCAAGAGGATCTGAGGAGTATGGAAGTGGGAGGGAGGGAGGGGGTTAGGGGAATTAAATAAGGGGCATGGAGAGAGGGAAATGTGAAAGGGAGACATGGGGGCGCTCTGATGTAGGGTTCTGAGGAGACAGAGAGTAATGGAAGATGCATTCGTGGGACTTGGCTTAGTGATGGGGTTTTGATTTTAGTTTAGTTTAAAGGAGTTTAACCATAACATGCTATCGCAATTGGTTTGGTTTGCTATATTTTGCGCCGAACGCCGCACCTGTAAACTGCTCCTCTTTTTGTCGCTGACTCACTCTCACCGCCACCCGCCCCAACCTTTTACCCACACCTTTCGGTTCTCTTTCCCTTCCCTTTCTCTTTCTCGTCGTTTCCCTCTTATCATCCATTTTTCCCCTTTCTATTTTCCTATACGATATAAATCTACATCAATAACTATAATTTAGTTAATGAATAGCCGTAATCTAGTGGTATAAAAAATTCTTTTTAAATGTAAAGTCACGTGTTTAATCCTGTTTATAAAATCTTAACTCGTTAATATCTGGCCTCCAATTCGAAAAAGAAAAATTACATGTGTATTCTACTGCACTTGTTTATCCGCCGGTATTGGCTCCACCCTATAGATCATTTTATAATAATTACAAATAATAATATGCTTTTAGATTGCGTTGGTTGCTTTTCTATTACTCTCTAGGACGGCTTTAATTTCTTTTCTTCTTAGTTACCCATCTAGTTTACTAAAATTTTACCTTTGACTATAATAGATAAATCTCTCAATAATTTTTTTTTTATATACGTCAAAATTCGAACTCAAAACTCAAGATATCGTTTAAATAATATGGGCCTAATTTTTTAATAGCTTATGAAACTATTCCTCTCAATCAAAGAAACGTGAAATGTGCGGCCTTTTACACAACTGTTCATTTACACGGAGGCTTTCTTCTGTGATTCCCCCCCTTGTTTCTCTTCTTAATAAAGCACGCTTAGGTTACATTTTTTGCCACTAATTACTTTGACGTTCCAAATTCTATTAAAAAGTCATATTTGTCCACATCAAGTGACTTCGACCCCTCGTTTATGGTTATGATTTTCCTTTTAATTTTGCCTCAAGTATGAAATTCATATAAAAAGATTTTTGTTTTTCGCCTCACTGAGAAAATATACTTGATACTCGATTCAGATATCAAGATGGCAGCTTGATGGAATGGCAGGAATTAACATGCAAGATTTTATATACACCTAATCATCCCATGATGTTATCAACATCAGTTAACAGCGTTAGCTTTGCACATGACACACATGCAAACCACATATAGCATCTTGTGCATTCAGGGCCCCCACAAGCACCTCAACTTGTACAAGGGTTTCAAATTTCTGAATGATTTCATTCAACTTTTATCCCTGTCCTTGCAACCAAAAGGAAATAAAGAAAGCACAAGTTGAATGTCTCCAGTGTCACCCCAAAATGAGACCCTTCATCACTCTAGAGAGAATCCTATATTCACAAAGTCCTGGCATATCACAGCTTGGTAGAAGTGAATACTCAAAACATACCTCCAAAATACCTGACATCTTTAGATTACTTCCCATCCTCATCTCTTATGATGGAACCTCACCTTCAACAAGAACTGCATCTTAACCTGCACAAAATAATCCCACGTTTAATCTCATGCATGTCTCAAAAATATATAACCCTTAATTCGGGAATTCGTATCGACTAATCCCAAAATAATAATAGAGCATAGTGCAAGAGCATTGTTTATCAACGTCTAATTATTTGGCAAAGTGTACCTACAAAACTAAATTAAATAAGGTAATTAGAGTACTTTCTGGGAATGACGCTGAGGAATTCTCCGTTTTTGTTTTGTCCGAGCCGAAGTTCCAATCATAACACAAAAATCGGTATGATAATCAAGGCAAGTTGGGTCATCTGATGCGGCTTAAAGTTGTTAAAATAACAATTCCATGAGAAAATATAACTAATCTGCATGAATAAATCAGCATACCGATCCCCGATGTGCATTACATCATTTCATCAAAGTTTCCATATCCATTTTATACTGATTGAAAATATTGAAAATTTACAAGTATTCTAGCTTGTTTCATAGGCATGGTAAGACAAGAACACCATAACAAAGCTTGAAAACTTACTTGGGCCGTATTGTAAACAATAAACTCGTTGTACATGAGCTCAGAAGTTTTGACTCTTGATGGCACAGGTTTTCCACAAGGAACAGTGACGTCATCTCTCCACCTTACAAATTCCGATTCATCAGGTACTTTCTTGCCCAATCCTTTAGTAGAGTGCTTTCCTTCCGGAGGTTTGTCCATATACTTTCATGGCATAGAGGGCAAAGACTTGTCAGAGGTACGGAAGTTGCCAATATATTCAGCAGAATTTTTTATCAGACACACAAGGGAAGGAAAAAAAGAATGCAAATCTATTTCTTGTTTTGAAGGCATGCATAATAAGGTATAACTAACAATCAACAACCATATGCCATTATAAACCCACATGCACAATGGAATTAAACCAGACCAGACCGACCTTAGCGTTCTTAAGCTCATAGACATTTCCAAGGGCAACTTCGCTCAAAAGCATCAGACCAACAGGATTTTTCTTATCAGTGAAGCAATACTGAGCACTTTTGCTGACCAGGTCAGCAAAGTATATCCCTTTGCCAAACTGTACAGAAAAATATTCAGAATTTCAGATTCGGGTAGTAATTATGTACACATTTATAAAAATAAAAATGGAAGAGTCTAAGAAAAGAGAGAGTGAAAGAACCATATAGCCAGTTGCCGGGGCTTCAGGAGGTGCAATTCTCAGTCCTTGGTTAAGTATGCCTACAAAATTTGTCAACCTGGACCCTGCAACAGAGAACATTCTAGTTATAGGACTAACTCAAAATTTGTAATTACTTTCATTTTCCCTAACGTAGACTTTCTGCAAGCTGTTGTGAACTTTGAATATAAAATGTTGCGGCAAGAATAGTCAACCATGTAGTTACATTTCGATCATATCTTCATGGACAACTGGTGTATATAATTGAAGAAATATGCAAGAACACTAAGAAGGTTCGGCTTTAGAACTCTTCCGGTCTAGGATTTCTTCACATCCCAATGGTGTTCCATTAATAACTGATCAGGTCTATTTTCATTTTCACGATGTTCATAGAAGGATATTAACTAGTGTGCACAATAGTGCAAACCAGTAGTAAACCTACCATGCCATAGAAGCATTCTGTTACCCAGCTTTTCTCTGTAAGGGGCATACTTGTCAAATTCTCCTTCCCTTTCAAGTGCAAAAACTTCTTCTAGCTCAACACTCCATTCCTGTGGAGAGTACAGGCTGGTAATCAATACAATTTAAAAGTGAAAGGGCTAGATCCAGAGACACGAACGCATAATACAACTTGTGAGTCACTGCTATTCAATTATAAACACACCGTATGTGTAGGGGCATGAGTAGTATGGAGAAACTTCTCAATCAGACGATAATCTTCACTGTCATGAGGAAGTGGAGAAATGTCACAGTGAAGCTTCTTATACTTATCATCCATGGAGTCATCATCATCTACATCAAATCCAACTAATCTTGAAGCTATTTCAATGTCTTGAAGTGATTCTAACATTTTCACCTACAAGAACAACATAATAAAATTCATGACAAAGGAGTCCAAAATGCATCAAGATAAAGCAACGGCATTCATCAACTACAGCCCCCAAAGAATTAAATAATTTTATACAAAATATCTGACACCTTGTACCCAATCACCTTCAACTGCATTGAAACCAATCAACACCCCTAAAGAAAATTCAAGTTTCAATGCACTTAGAACACCTTGCATTGCTTTTCGACATGTCCCAAGTTACTTTGTAGTAATTAAAACTGCTGTTGACCAGAAGGATAACAACAAACTTCAGCATTCGTTTGAGATCAAGTTATTACATTACAATCTAAAATCATTTTAAACGTTGACTGCAAAAAATCATTAACTTCCTTGTATCATAGTTTAAATTTTAAACTAACAAGGAAACTAAGGCAGAGCCACAAAGACCCCTTGGCACCAACATGATTTCATTTTTCATAACCAAGAAAACCTAGAAACGTTTTAGGCATAGTACTATGTACCTTTGACTTAAAATCTTCCTCGTCCCTAATAATGTGTGGATGAATAGAAGGGATTACAGTGAAAAACCGATTGCTAGCATCAATAAGCAAGCTTTCTCTGACTGAAGGATTGGGATTGTTATTTCTTAACAGATTCTGTATATCTGTTAAAGCTTCAAACCCTGGGACAAGGGAGCAAGTCAACATAAAATTAGTATTTATCAGTCAGTCGATAAATAATACACACTCTAGAATTTCTAATGTTACCATTGCCAAAGAAAAAAATAATCAACTATTTTTCTAAAAAAAATAGAAAACCAAAATCATACCTTTTTGAATACTACTTTTGCTCAGTTTCCCAAGTGGCATTTCAGACATATTTATCTCAAATTCCATCATGGCAGCCCTGTGAAAGTCAACATTCAGTACTCTGTCATGCATAACCAAAAACAAGATAGGGCATACCAATTGTTTGATACCTGTATGTTTCCACATTAAAAAGCATCTTCATCAATTCTAGTAATGGAGGGGCCAGTTTACTGTCTGCATCTTTTTTATTTTTCTTAGTAACCTGTTTGTTAACCCCATAATCCTGCAGAGTAGAGATTTTAAAACAACAGCATAAGTTGAACATCCACCTGATGAGTAAGAATGATTTACATCATAAAAAGAAATAAGGATATGAAATAAGACGTACAATATCTAAGGGGAAAAATCTTCCTGGCTGCTTCTGAAAATTCTTTTGTTCCCAAGCCTCCCAAGGGTTTCCAGTCTTCTCAAAGAATAATCGTTTGAATGCAGCAATGGCATCTGCTTTTGACATCTCCTCCAGTTTATTTCCTCCAATTTTGTCATTACCAACTCGACCCCATTTACGGAACACATAGCAATCCAATCCCTTATCTTCTTGAATTATTTGGAGAATGTAGTAGCTATGCACGGGAGAAAAAAATTAGCTTGTTATTGAGACAGCATAGTCAGAGCTGGAAGGAATGAAAAACAGCAGAGCTAAAATCTTGGTATATAACTAAAGCAGAAATAATCAAAGGCCTTTTAAGTCCAAGTGGTCTGATTAAATTCATGAAACGAATAAAAAAGATGCAGCTAAGTAAACAAAAATAAACTTTTTCTGCAAACCACAAAAGATGATTATTACCAGTAAAAAGGCTATACTAACTTACACCATTGTCGCCAGCATTTTTCTTTTCAGATAAAAAACAAAGGTATGCGGTATTTCAAAACTCAATACAGGTTAAAGAAAATTCAGTAGTAAAAAAAAAATACAGTGTAAAGTAAATAATTACAAGTCTCAACAGTGAGGCGGATACTTCTGAAAAGTGTTTTTTTCTTTTCCAAACAACCAACATTGAGTACATGCAAAACTAAATAAGGGTACAATAAGACCTCGTGGTCCAACAATATAAACATCAATTTGCACACAACCTAAGTATTCCAATATTGCTTTACTTTAGAACTTATATATCTTCAATCAAATATTGTTAGGTCCTAATAGATCGAGGTTCAGAACCATTAAAGATTAAACAGAGTGAACAGAACTCTATTTGCTTATTTGGACTTTTTTGGTGATTTGTAATAATTTGTTTGCTAGGGTCTCCTAAGGTCCATTACAGAAATCATGAATCTTCAATCAGACATTGCTGGCTCCCAACAGAATGAAGTCAGTAACAATTAAAGATTAAACAAAGTGGAGCGGTATTTACTAGCTTATTATGACTTATACACTAGGGTGGGCATCAGTATATAAAAATCCTTTTTCTATGTTTCATGGAGAAATTTAAGGATATCATTAGTTACTTAAATTGGTTGAAATGACATGTCATATACAATATCATAATTTCAGCTAATGTGGCAACAAGGCATATCAGACAAATTGTTAAGAATGATCAAATCATATTATGTAGACATCAGTTGTAGGGGAACTTGATGTTTTGGAACTCGTATGGCCTGGCATAACAAAACCCAAAAGCAGAATATAGTCAGGCACCTGTTAACACCACTAGATAAGTCAGACATATTCAGAGTTGTATTAAATATGCTTTTTCCTTCCTCAAGTATGTGACCAGAATCCTGTAGGCCAGATGCCTCATGAACAGCACTTTGACCCTTCACTTTGATGGTGACCATGCTAGAGGCTTCACTAGTGGCTTCAACCTTGTATAAGGCAACCGAAAGCTTCTTCTTTCTTTCCACACAATCAACTAGATAATTCTCTCTGACTATAGGCACTTTCATCCTCCTAAGGAAACTCTTTAAGGTCAGTGAATTATTAATAATAAAAAATGAGAACACTTGAAACTGGCAATTTGAATGCATCATACTTTGCCTTCCGCATTTCAGCATCTTGCTCATCCAGCACCCCAATCACCACCAAGCAGCTAGTATCTGCAAGTACACAGGCCAAATTTTCGCAAATCCTTTTACTTTTTGTCGAAAAGAAAAAGATACACAAATCTCTCTTTTTGGGATCTCCACATGTCAGTCAATATAGTAGATACCTTTCTTTACTTTAGCATGAAGCACACCGCCAACCTCCTCAACTTTGCTTTTCCACTTCACCTGCACAATCATATCTCAGAAGATTAAGACTAAACAATGAAGTTAAACACGAGACTCCTGGGATGGTTCTAAAGAATCTTTCAATTAGGAAAGCAAAAGCACAGATATGAAAGGAAAGATGAAAGGAACATTGTACAATCGATTCTTTAGGATATCCAGTGATAGCAACTCTCAATTCTCCCAAATCTTCACTGCTTGCAGATTGATGCTGGCAAGCAATGATTTGACTTTCAGAATTTGATGAACGTGGAGGCACCATCCTAACCGGTTTCTCAGCCTTTTGTGATTTGAACCACTGCAAACAGTCAGTGTAATATAAAGTCAGACGTCTGTTTTATATTTGATCTATGACATTACTTTTCATTACACACCTTTTTAAGGTACTGATTGTCTGTTCCCTCTGGAACTTTCCACTTCTGCCTAAGTCGTTTGGGTTCGTTAGTAGAGTAGGAACATTTGCTCCATTCAGAAACATACCCATGGCACCGGTACATTCCTCCAGAATAACGGATGGAACCAGAACATATTGGGCAACAAGCAAGTGGTCCAAACATCATTCCATCGGCACTAAATATTATAGTGATATAAGACGAATTACTTTCAAAGCAAGAAGAGTAAGTTATCACTACCATTAAAAAGAATTCACACCTCACAGAAAACATTTGTAAAATACATCATAAATAGAGAAAAGAAAACAGAAAGAAATTGGAAACACGGTTACACATCTAAGCAGTATTATCGGTGCACGACTTGCCTGCTTCCTTTTTCCTTTTGATAAATAAATTGCAATCCACAAAGTACAAATCATGTTAGTGCTATTATTAATGAGCAAGCATGATGAAGGACATCGAAGAAAAATTAAACAGCATCTTTTGACTGTGCAGTCATAACAACTAGTCATTCTTAGGAAAACGACACAGATTGGCAGGGTGAAAGCAAGAGCTTCTTTAAGATAAGCAAAGAAAGTGAATGAGATAATAAATTACCAGCGCTCCCGCAAATCTAGTTCTAATCCTGTTGAATCTTGAATATTGAGTTCCAGCATTTGACGTAACTCAGCAGTTGTCACATGCATTTTCAGATCATCTTTCAGAGTCCAGAGTTCTTTGGTTTGGGCCTCCAGTCTACTCTCCAGATCAGAAGCATCTCCCTCAGCCTTAGCAACTTTTGACTTGGGGTTACTACCAGCATCATTCCTGCGTTTTGTACCAGCTTTAGAAGTTGATTCAGATCTGGCATCCTTAACATCTTGAGCCTCAATGTCTGCACCAGCTGAGAACAATAATGAAAAAGCAACAAAAAAAGACAACATATTAGATGCAATCACTAAAGCATAAATAAACCAGGTATCCTAAATTTTTTATCCTTCTACCTCCCTGCTTACAATGAAGTTTCTTAGCTATGGAATTGACAGCTGATTGATCAGCAGGTGAGAGAGCATCCCATCCAGGCAACTTTTCGACTTTTATTGATGGGGATAATTCCACAAGACAGTTTGCATGGTGCCAAGCCAATCCTTTAGCACCTTGACCATTAGGCTTACTAGATATACGAACCTATAAATACAATACAACTATTAGCAAGAAGAGATTCTCAAAGACAAATTGCACAAATACACGGACCAGTGAGGTTATATATAATTAATGAAAAATCTGAAAATTAAAACATATCTGCATAAAATACACATTTTTGTCCTTTGATGATGACAGTCAATTGGAACAAACTTGCCGTTGAAGAAGAAAGTACAATAGGCTTCTGGCTGCCTAACTAGGTTTCTGCAGATTTCATGCAACACCAGAATGCAAAGAGGACATAAGAGAACAACTTAACTAATCCTTCACTGATTCAAACTTTTGAAACTTCTTTCAGGAAGTGCATATTTTATTCTGGGGTCTTAAAAGTCTAATAAGAACCTTATCAACTATCCTCTTCTAACATACAATTATATTCTTAAAGCTTGGGTAGTAATAGCTTGATGTTTGAAAATATCCATATTCATTAAATAACTTCAAACAATAAACCCCGATATTCAAATCAATTTTCTTTCAAATTAAAATTGGGGATGAGTGGGTTGTAGTCATGTAGAGGATTTAGGTCATACAGCATGATTCTCAGGAATGGAGACTACAACGAGCCAGAATAACAATTCTGGTACCATGCAGTCATGCACCTTTGCTTGTTAAACAGTTTGATACAAGAACTCAATAGCCACCCCAAGATAAAAGGGATGGGTAGAAAATTCATGAAGAGTGATTCCTTAACAGACATCAACAGTGAAATTGAAATTATGACAAAACGCTGTATCCAAGAAGTGTTATCTAAAATATCTGTCAAATGCTCAGGATATCACTAGATCTCAAAGATGTTAATTTCCATCAATACTTTTATGATAAACAGGAAACAAGTAGGATAAAAAAAATCTGAACTACAAACTTATGCCTTTACTTATCATCTCCTTTGAACACCACAATGCCCACAAGCAATTTACATGCTTCAGTAAGTTAAGCCAAATACTATGGCAATCAAAGAAACATAAAAACCAACCTCTCCTTTCATTATTTTTTGAGCACAATGCTTGCATGTAGCACGAGAAGTTTGTGAAACTTCAATACCATGCTCCATATCTTTACTAGTATCTGACTTTGGCTGTGCAGCACTCTCTACATATTCTCTAATTTTCTGTTGATCTTCCCAACGGAGCACCTCTATGCCCTCAACATCATCAGTTCTACAAGAATAGTATTGTATGAAAATAAATTCATGCACACGTCAAATTATCATACAAATAACAACTGAGGAGAGAAACTCATACGATTTTATCTGTTTTGGTTTCTTCAATATACAACGAGCATGATGCCACATCTGATAAATAAGAAAACATAGATCAAAACAATGATGTAATGAAGTTCAAATAAGTAACCTACAGAAGAAGGAATTATAGGACATCATTTCATCGATAATTATAACCATCTGGAGATCAATTGTAGTACGACTCTTTAGCATGAAACTTAGCCAAAGTTTCAGGCAGATACAAAAAGCCAACTGGAGCATCCCTTTGAAACGCATGAAATGTCTTTCTACGTGAAATGAAGGAGTTTCAGAAAGCAACAACATAACTAGGACCCACAGACCACATAAAATCTGATGTAATGGGCGCCAAGTCAACTTTTCAGAAACTTAGAATGCACGAGACTTTATAGTGCACACTAACAGTAGCAAGGAAATGCAAACCAAGCGCCCCAAAATGATCCAGAGCCGAATAATAAGTTGATAATCTGCTTAAACAACCAGTACCAGACTATAAGACCCATTAAGTTTGTGCTGTCAACATTCTCTCTTAACTCTTAAGAACATGTTTTCAATTACTACTTTTTTTGTTCGTTGTTCAGCTTTTACCTAGTAAATCCTCAAGTTGCACCTCTTTTCTAATAATATAAATTGGGACAATTTGTACCCCATGAAAGCGGACAACTTAGCAATACAAGATTAAATAATCCAAATGTAGACAAGAGCAGCTCGAATAGTCCATGAGATGTTATCAGCATTTCAGAGGTTTAATGTGCTTAATATACTATTAGACTCAGATAATACATCATGCAAGAAAGGATTTTTGTTGAAGAAAATCTCTCAACCCCCTTCAACTCTGCAACAAGAAAAGAGGGGGGGGGGGGGTGGATTCCACATCCGTCAAACTTATAAAGCCCCTCCCCGCATTTGAGAAATGATGGGCAAACACAAAACCTTTGGTTCAAGAAACACTGAAATGTAGAATAATGTCTACCAGAATTCTCCACATCAAAAACAAAAAAACAAATAATCACAAGTAGAATGCAAGTAAAATCCTCGAAAAAGGGAAGGGGAAAGCAAGGTGAACACACAACTGCACAACCCACCCACTTATCTATCCAAACATGTCTGCAAGAATAATGCGAGGAATGTAACAAAAGTACAAAACCACATGATTTCAGGGTTTCAAGAAATAATAAGCGTAGAAGAAAGAGTGAGGGGGTGAATGGGGAACAGAGAAGAAATGGGTAGACGCAGACCGGCATGAAACCATCGAACTTGGTGGCTTGAACCATCTTGCCAAGGCGAAACGTCTCTTTGTCGATTGCACTCTTGCAAGTCTTGCAAGACGATCGTCCGGACTTCGCATATTCTGCCTTCCATGGCTTTTGAGGATTCGCCATTGTCCACTTCCCACCTCACCTTTCTGTCTTTCACTGTCGGCTTTCTGGGCAGAGGAATTTATAGTGTTGGGCTCACTACCTTACAGAATATTATGCTTGGGAAAGAATCTCCGAGTCCGACACTCCGGCTGCTCCGCGAGTTAGCTTATGCCGAACGCTTTCTACAATTTTTCTTTTAAACTCATCAATCGGAAAATTAATCTATCCATCAATCTGTCAATCAATCAAATTATGTAATTAATTAAAATCCACCTTATTGCAGCTTTCCTCTAAAGGCTAGCTTTCTGTATTGCGAGTATCATTTAAAAATTACTAATAAATTATTAAAAAATACAACTTACTTCAAAGCTTATATGAAAATTAAAAATGCTCCCTCATACTTCAATAAATCTTTTTCCATCATTTTGATCAAAAAGTAAATAGTTAAGATAATTTTTTATGTTATACAAAAATAAAAAGAATATTATTTACGGTATCTAACTATATATGAAATAATTTGGTATATTTTATTATATTATAAAATAATATTTTTCAATTCATTGTTCTTTTATTTTTATCTTTTCTTTTCGTTCATCTTTGTTTTTATCTTTTCCTTTCTATAAATCTTCCAAGGGGTTTATGGGCCTCCAATTCTTCGAAGGGGTTTTAACTTTGAAGGAGCACAAACGAAAATCTATGGTTTATGTTTAGACTGTGAGAGTAATTAATAGTTCGTTTTATTTAATATTTATATTATTTAAAAAATATTTTATTTTATTTTATTTTTTTAAATTATAAGTAAGTTTAACTTTTTTTTTTATAAAATTTTTGTACCAATAAAAAAAATAGGAGGCCATGGACAATGAAGATATTTTCAAAGCTCCCTAAAATACTACGTGTCATTGGCATACAATAAATCCAAGCTAATGAAGCAGTCATGAGTCAACGTTATTAAGTTTTATTAAACCAATTGAGGAAAAACTTTTAATGGCATTCAATTAGAATGCCTTTCATTTGATTTAATCTTTCTTAGTGCGCGTGCCTCTGCCTTGTACTGATCTGCCGCGCCAGCCGCCAAGGAAGCACAATTTTTTCCCCCACCTACATATAAAGCCTATTTAATTTATTCCCAAACTATAATTTGAAAAGAGCTTATAACTTAAATTTTAGTTTAAATTTTTTTTTAAAATAAACAGTCATATAAATTTTTCTCTAAAAATCTTTTTTCTATAAATTATCTATAAATTTTTTTTATAAACACTTTTTTAAAATTTTATCTAAATAAAATCGTAATAGTTGGATCTAACCACGTTGGTGTGGCCTTTTCATTTTATTGAGAGAAGTTGGAAAAGTACAATTCCACGATTAATAAAAAGTAAGTATGGAAGACTGCGGAGTTGATAAAGGGCCTATTTAGATAAGATTTTAAAAAAATGTTTATGAAAAAAAAAGGCTTATGAATAACCTATGAAAAAGGGCTTTTAGAGAAGAGTTTATGAAAAAAAAGTGATTTTGAATAAATAAGTGTTTGGATAGTTATTTTTAGAATAATTTTTTATATTGGTAAATTATCAAAAAGGATATGATTTGATTAAAAGTAAGAGAGAGGAGAGAGGTAGAGAAAAGAGAGGAGAGAGGAGAGAGGGTAGAGAGGAGAGAGGGTGTAAGAAAAAATAGGGGTAAGATAGTAATTGGATAGTCCACAAGCTCTTTTACTGTTTAAAAAGTTAGTTTTAATAGCTTATTCAAAACCATGGTTTTGCCCAAAAGCACTTATAAACAAATATGACTGTTTGTTTTAAAATTTTCTCAAACCAAGGTTTAGGCCAAAAGCCCTTTTAAAACCATGGTTTATTATTTTACCAAACAGGCCCAAAATAAGTTTAGTTCGCCAGTTAAGCCTATTTTCCTAAAAAAAGAGGCTAGAAATTTTTAGAGTAGGCTCATTTTTTTAATTATTAATATTATTATTTTTTTTATTTAAATATTATTTTAAATATTTTTATTATTTAATACTAATAAAAATAATTACTTATTTGTTGATATGTGTTGACATATTATAGTTGATTAATATTATATTAATGTTTATTTAGATTTATAGTTATAAAATTTGATATTTTTTTATAAAAAATATGAATTTTAATAGTATAATATTAATTTTTTTATTATGTTAATATAACATTAGAAATTTTTTAATTTTTTATTAGTATTTTAAAAGTTTAGAAATAATTTTTTAAAAATATTAAAAATTAAAAAAAAGGGAAGGCCCGGGCTGACCCGATTTTAAGCGGGCTAACTCGTTTTCCATCTCTAGAAGAGGGATAGTCATATTATTTTTCTCTCGGGTGACACCGTATTTTTTTTCTTCTACAAAATTTTTTAAAAAGGGGTTAAGTTCACCCACGATCTAAGGGCAGGACGAAAAATCTCTTTCTCCTACGCGATACTAATGTCGGGCAGGACGAGCGGTCTATTACTCTCAGACGTAAACTTAAGTACTTAGAAGTTAGGATATCTCCTAAAGTGCCACGAGTAGAACTACAATAAAATGATACTCCCGAGCATTCATATTATAAAACATACTGGAAAAAAGTGGGCATAGAACATGAAATGGAATTATAATTATAAATTTAATTTACAACAAATTATATAATTGTAGGGATGCTGACTGAGTGAATAATTTTGATAATTTGAGATTTTAATCTGTACCAATAATATCATTGCATTTAATAAAATCTTATCAACTAGGTAGGATTAGATGTTAAAAGAGCTAGTTACGAGATATTTTACATGCCTAATGGCGGGATTAAAATAGCATCACTTGATTTAAAAACTAGGTGAGGTAACTCCTATGCTACACCCACGTGGCTAATTCAACAAATTTCATTTTAGTTCAAATAAATTTAGATAAATTTGACACCGATCTATTACTAAGGTTAAGACATAACCCTAAAACTCGGAGAGTATTTATAAAAAATTTATGAGATTACCTACCAAATAAACTCTCATAACAGCAGCGAAAATCGAACTCACATCTTTATAGGATATAAACTAATTCTTTACTATATGTGCTAACTCTCTAATTCAAGAATTTTTTTTTTTTGTACAAATTCAATAAAATTTTAGTTAGCTATTTGGTCTAACACAACCCTTTACGTTCATTCGGGCCTGAGCCCAATTATCAAACATAGGCAGAGTTGTATGGGACCTACAATAAAATTGCAACTTTAATTTACAATAAATTATATAATAGGAGGCGTGCAACGCGGCAAATAATCTTGGTTGTTTGGATTTTTAGTTTACACAAAATAACAAATCCTAAACAAAATAATTTGTCGCTTATGTTTTTAATATGTACAGGGTAACAATTTGTAGAATAAAAATAAAATAAATAGGAGTCTATTTTTCTTTTTATATATATATATATTTCTCTCTTCCTCTTTTCCCATAATTTTCATCACTCATAAAAAGAAAATGTTATATTTTTTAAGGAAAAATATTTTTATTTTATTTTATTTTTCCAAAATGAAGATTTTAGGTAAGTCAGATTTTTTTTTTGGTTACATGAGAGGACTATAACCCAAAAATAAAAAAAATTACACTAATGAGGAATTGAATCCTAAACACTCTGAAGCTACTAAGTGCTACACTGTGAAAGGACACGTGTCAAATATCGCAGATCTAGAAAGACTTTTCTTTCCAAGCCATATGTAACTATGTTAACTTGTCTTGAAATGAATAGTAGTTTTAAATCCTATTGCTTACACATAAAATCCTTAAGTTGCATAAATAACAAACTGCCACTTTACCTTGGATTAGTTTCGACTAACATATCAATGAGAACCTTTGCGTCAGATTCAAGAATAACATGCCCATATCCGTTATCCCAAGCAATTTGTAACCCCTTGAAGATGGCATATTCCTCATATTCAACTGCACTATAACTTTCAATAAAATAGAATCCAATTAACCACTTACCATTATGGTCTCTAAGCACTCCACCACACCCAGCTATATTACTAGACAAAGTCATTGTACCATCTACATTTAGCTTAACCCATCTCATAAGCGGCGTTTGCCAGGTCACATTTTCAAGGATAAATGCTGTAAAGTAGCATCATCATTGATATGCACAAACTTCTTCCAAACTTGTGATATAACCAATCTGGTTGCTCAGGTCTCGTGGCATCTGAATTAAAAATAGTAATATTCCTCCAAAACCAAAGCTTCCATATAGCCACTCCCCAAAGTCAGAATCTTGAAAAGGACTCTTGCTCTCGTGAGGGTTCCTTGGATGGCCCACAGAGGATCTCAATCCTCAATTGTATCCCAAAACTCCCACTGATGCCATGTCTAGCAATCCTGTTTTGTATCAACTAAAGCCTAACCATTATCATAAAAGGCTCTTGTTTTCCCGACCGAATGAACTAACAAGCTTCAGTATTAGCATACGTCAAATCTTTTCAGGATGCAGAGGTTTGAAAGATAATACGATCAGAGGAGAGATATCATTAGCAAATAAGAAAGATGAACTCAGACCTCACTCATTGAAAATGACTCTCGAGAAACATGTATTCTTTCAGCATTAAGGAGCACAGAATCTTGATCATGGTCACATGTCAACCGCAATAGATCTTATAAGTGACAGAACCACAGTCAAGAAGCAAAAACACTGTTTAATAGTCAAAATCCTAGTATATTATATATGTTTATGTAACACTAAATATTTCCTATTTTCAACAAATATGAGATTTTTAACTTTAGAAAAAGTATCACTCCTCTGTCATAAATCCTACAAATTTTGTTTCTCCTTTGTTTCATTGGTCGTCACCTCATGCATCTACTTATTCTTGAAGTATTGGCATGGCGAAACACGTCATAAGAAAATGTAACTTGATAAATTTATTCAACAAGTGGCGTGCGCATGAAGAAGAACTGCAACATAAAATAAATTCCATGATGGGGAGAAGCTGCAATTAACAGAAGCAAAATCCACTTGTATTAATAGTTCCTTTACATACCTCAAACGATTTCCCTGACTGTTCAAATTCTAGCATACTCAGAGCAACTTGACAGCTTTGTGAGACAAGAGGCTCCGGATCTGCCACAAATTCCTCAAGAAGTGCTACACTTCGGTCATCTAGAAGGTATCCAAGATAATAAATGTTTTAATTCCATAAGTATACCAGTTGAGATTTAAACTCTGCAAAAGTAGAACTAATTCAACAAGTATATTTGCCATAAATTTTATGTTTTTATATTGATATCGATTTCGTGGTAGTTAACTACTACCACTCAAGTAGCTCAGCATAACTAAACGAAATTGTATTGGACCTTAGCATATGTACTTCATTTAGATTAGGGGAAAAAAATCAGGAATGTCATGTTTATTTGTTTTAGAATTTGAGAGACGAATGATGAGATAATAGGAAGACGTGATTTTTTGCAGGTTTCAGGCAAATAGAGAGTGGACTTCAACTCCTTACAGGAGAGATCCACATTCACAAAAACTAATAAATAAAAAAAGTATTCGTTTAAAACAGATTACACATCCCTTGGAAGAGTGATCTCCTCCCCGTATTGCTAAACTCACTTTTATTACATGAACTGTTATGAATTTCATGAATCATATGATGTTTTTTATTTTGCAAGAAGAGGATGATTCACAACCAACACAACACCTCTCTGATACATTATTATTCTGAAAGAGAGAGCCCACATCATTTGATCATATTCAGTGGCAATACCTGCAATTGAACCAAGAGCTTCAGCAGCTTCATGTCTGACCATTGGATGCTCATTCCCATCCTTAAGTATATTGGATAGTGCAGCCGAAGCAGCTTTGTCTTGTAATTGGCCCAAAACATAAGCAACCTAAATTTTACAGAAATTACCAGCATAGAAAATTAGGAATATCCATTGGCCCAAAAAAAGAGAGAAGAAAAATCATGAATATACAACTGCGGGAAATAATTGAAAGTCAACCTCTAACCCAAGATGGTTCATTTAATATGACGACCAACTAATGGCTTTTATCAGTTTACCTAAACTAAGAAGTTTTGGGCACAAGTATTCATCAATTATCAGACCAGACGTATAAATATCAAATCTATTTATTTCTAGGAAAGAAAAAGCTACCACGCCATCATGTATTCCACTAAGTCACCCTCTAGGCCTTTACATTATGTATATAGGAAATGAGCACATCACTTGCCATTTATTCACACAAACCATACCTTCAGAAAAAAATTCACATCAGATGACAAAAAAAAAAGAATACTTAACAAACCTCATGGCGAAGGAGAGCACTTTTTGAACCCACGGAATCAATTATAGCAGCAACAGCTTCATTTCCACCATCATTTCGAAGGGCAAAAAGAGCTGCATACCGTTCATACATTCCTTTTTCTTCATCCAGAAGTACTTTCCTGATGTTGATTAAAAGGAGTTAGCAACATAGTCCTTGATCTTAAGCTCACAAGCTTTAACTACTAGAATGGACTAACAAACCTTAATTGATCCACAGAAGAACATGAAGCAGCTGGTGCTGCAGGATCAACAGACTTAAAAGGTGATGCATCAGTTACAGACAATTCATCACTGCTGCCAGCATCTTTCAAATGCTCAATACGTTGAAGAGCCAATTCACATGTTTCCCGAACCTCCTGAGCAGGATCTAAACCCAAACTATTCTTCAGTAGAGGAACATTGCCATCTGAACCAATAGCACCAAGAGCTTCTGCGGCCTATGAAATTATAACAAAATCAATTATCAATAGAAAGGAAGCAGTGTATTAAAAAAAAAAAAGAAGCGAAAAGAAGACTTGAACAAAATATTGAAGAAGCGCATGCCTCATGGCGAACAATGGGATGCAAAGAAAGATCATTTAAAACTGAAGCCAAAGCAGGGATGGCTTCCACATCCTGCATTTGACCCAGTGCAAATGCAGCCTCGTGTGCCAACAAATTTGAAGAATCCCTTGTGGCTGCAAATTAAAAAGATCAGCTTGGATCAATTTGAGTGAAACAGATGAAAATAAAATAAAATAGCACAAAGCTTGCATGTCCATCCCACGTCCGCCTCAAATAATGATCCGAATAAATAACATTGAACTCGAGAATGAATAAAGCTCTGAGCTAAAGAAAAGAAATGCACTTTTGCCATTAAGTTGATGCAAAACTTCCTTACTCCCTTATCGTGCAAGTCAAGCATTTAAAACAAAACAATCCGTCGACAGTTCTTTAGAACGACATTCGAGAACATGGGAGAGAAAAAACAAGAAGGATAGAAAAGTATAAGCATCGACTGACCGAGAATAAGGGCGTTGCGAGGGGAGGGACCTTTGAGATTGCGGAGAGAGAAGAGAGCCCTGAAGCGCTCAGAAATCGGTTGCGTGGAATCCAGTAATAATTCACAGAGGAACTTTTCCATGTCCGGCGACGAAACAAAGGCGCCGCTATCCATGGAAGCCATGACGATAATAGCGTCGATTTCAGGCTTCAGTCCTCAGATGCTGCAGTTATTTTGAGGCGGAATCCCCCAGCGCCCACATGAGTTAAAGTTAGATCCGAATCTTATATTTAGGCGCATATATATATATATATGTGGTTAAAATATATCACTATCCTAGCTTAATTTAAAAAATAATTAATATTTTAAAATATTTAAAAATATAGTTAGTATTTTAAATTATTTTAGAGGTATAACTAATACTTTAAAATATTTAAAAATATAATTAATACCTAAATTAATTTTAGAAGTGCAATCAGTATCCTAAAATATTTAAATTGATATAATTTTTTTATTTTACCGATAAAAATACAAATTTCTATTCAATCTATATCACGTGACTTTTTTATTTTAACATATTATTATTTAAAATATTATATGTGCCATATTGTTTAAATAATAATACTGAATAAACTATAAAATTGATATTATATATAATTTATATGTAAAGATTGAGAAATTTTATGGTTTATTTAGTAAAATTTATTAAAATAATATTAGGCATGTGATATTTTAAATAATAATATGTCAAAATATAAAATTTGTGTGACATGTATCAAACGAAAATTTATATTTTTATTAGTTAAATAGCAAAATTATATCAATTTAAATATTTTAAGATGTTAGTCGTACCTCTAAAATTAGTTTAAGATACTAATTACGTTCTTAAATACTATAGGGTGTTGATCGCACTCCCAAAATTAGTTCAGAGTATTAATTGCAATCTTTAAATATTTTAGGGTACTAATCGCTCCTCCAAAATTATTTTAGGGTGCTGGACACCTTTTATCTTTTTTTTTTAATTAAAAATAAAAGATGTTGATAAATTCTTATAAAAAAGGATGTGGATAAATATACTATAAAAATGCATACAAATAATTTTTATAATTATTTATTTTTCTAGAATAAAAGTAGAAGAACTATAATCATTTATTTTAAAATTGTTGTTCTGATTTTATTTTCTTTATTAAATCCACTTTTAAAATTTAAATATTTCACAGAAAAAGATTATTTTTAAAACTCTCAAATAAAAAATAAAAATTATTGCATAATTATTAATAGAATGTATAATATTGAATATTTTGACTGTAGAATTAAAATAGTAGTATATTTTTTTTCGTTTGCTTCCCGAAGCTGGCACGAGATATCAAATTTTATCAAGTGAACAAATACGCGTATAAAATAATGGATGTGGTTACATTTAGAAAACTGGAACTTTAAAAGATAAATAAAAACTCCATCGGGGGAAAAAAGTATACAGGGAATATATGAAAAATGTGCAAAATGATGACAAACTTCTAGTTTCTGTAAAACAAGGAATGTCAAAGGTTGGAAGCTTAGAACCTTCTCTTTCTCTCTCATTAATTGGTGACATTGTATGAAATCATGTTGCCGCCAAAATACGTAACTGTTCCTCTTCTTTAATCCTCCATATTGCAATCGTCGATAATGAAATGCCTGTGACCAGAAACACAGATATGGGAGCTCACAAGAGCATTCCTGCTGGCAAAGGTTCGATCTTTACCCACCAAATCGTTGCTTTTCTTCACCATTCTCTTCTGTATTACCAACAAACAGTGATTTATGTGCAAAACAGCGAAGCTTGAAATTGGAGTTAATTTCTTACAAAAGCTATGCTCTTCTTATCCTCTTTCTCCCCTCAGGTTTCCAAGTTCTTCACCGCTTTTTGCTTCAGATTATTAATCTTTGTCTTTAGTTAAATGCCGATGACTAATTTCTCCATTTCTATCACAGTACTATAAGTTCTGCCAGTCCCCTTTCTATGGCTATCGGCAGGTACATGCATGGAATCTGGTTAAGTTCTTGCTATGAACACTGTTTTTACATGCCAGATTTGGTTTAGTTCTTTGGTTAATTTATTGCAGATTTTGTGTGAAGCACAATAACCTATTGGGCAGAAGCGAAATGCTTGACATGTCCTGGCACAAGGGCCTCCATGATTCAAACCTCTTGATAGCATTTAGGAGGCCCCTATATGTCGGCCAGCCTTGTTTAACCTTTCAGGTTACATTGTTAGTCTCTCCAAATTAATTATATAGTTCTTACATTTAAATTCATATGAGTAGAATTATGACGACTTGTTTTTAATTAGTAATTTAGTATTTCATATGTTTAACATGAAATTTCGCCGGAAGTTAAGATCCACGGAATTCCCAAGCACAATTTTTCTCATTCTCCAACTGGAAATGTCAGGGCGTCCAAATTGTGTATAGGCTTTGACTATATGGATGAATCTTCTTCAACCTCTAATTGGAGCAATACAACCAGCGTGAATTTTAAGGGTTTTTTTGGGAAGTTAAAAATGTTCCTTAATCACGTTCCATGTCATCGATCAGTTCGTGCATCTAGTTAAATTCAAAGTTCTGATCTTTTTGTTCTCACATGCAGCATATTCATTTCATGAATGATGGTGGCCGCTCTATTAGCTGAGACTTGGATGGTTTTCCTGTGTCCTTTAGGTTGCTCAAACTTTATTAATTTCTGTATTTTTAATTACCTTGTTTTTATCATTTCGTGTAATAATCCGGTGGAGATTCATCTGACAACATGATAGTTAGTCTATCAAGCAAGAATCTAAGTATGAACGAATAACGAACGATCGATTTTCTTATGTAAGATATGTCTATGGTTTCAAAGATATTATATTCAAATAAAACTCTGTTTTACTAACTACCAGTTACTTCATATATATTCAGTTGAGTTTACAAATGAACAAGGGATTCCATTCCATCCCAACGTGCTAACCTTCAAGGGCCTTAAATTTGTTGCTTCGAGAGGACTCAAACTTGGGCCTACATTTTTTCTCCACAAGGTATGATTGAATATAGATGATCATCCTCCATGTCCAATACACATTCTTTGTATTAATTGTTAGATTTACCTAAAAAAATAAGCTTAGTTCAAGTCATGTCTAAAGACATTACCCTTAAAATAAGACAACTCACATAATTAAATGAATATTTCCTAAGAAAGTCGAGGAAAGAAAACATCATAAATATAAATATAAAACTAAGCAAAAGAGCAAACAAGGGGGAGAGAAGAGCTCAAAAACTCAAGAGTTTGGTGTGTTTAAACTAGCACCAATCACTGCCCTGTTATAAATAACGGTCATAAGAACTCTCTTGAGAATAAATAATATAAAACTTTTACTAATACATAACATTAAATGCAAAGTGACTACTTTCTTTTGACACAACCAAAATTATTAATTCTTCCAGATTTGTTTAACAGGGTAACAGAGGGGTCAATTGTGGGGTCCATAGCTCCTCAGCTAGCATTTGCAATTGGAGGCCCTGATAGTGTTCGAGGCTATGGTGAGGGAGCAGTTGGTTCAGGACAATCATGTCTTGTATGTAGGAGTGAACTGACATTCCCAATGGTATATGAATGTTGAATTTTATTTAAATTTTCCACACAACAAGAGTTCTAGTTATATCCAGTTGACAATTCTTGTTTTTTTGCTCTTTAAAGAACAAAACATCAGAAGGGGTGGTTTTTCTGGGCTGTGGATCTGACTTGAGGAGTAGCCACAGGGTTCCTGGTGAGTTTTAACATTTAATTTAGGAACAAACATTATATTATATGTTTGGTGAAAATCTTGAGTCCGATGCTTGGTTATAATAATAAGCATCTTATTAAAATAAGAATATTGCAGGAAATCCAGGAATGTGGAAGGGCAAGCCAGGGTCAGGCTTTGGGATTGGATGCGGCATTAGGTTGAAATACAAGTTGGCTCACTTGACACTTGATTGTACTATGAATGCCTTTCGACAGAGAATGATTTATTTTGGAATCAGCATGGCTTAAGGTTGCCTATTAATTTCCCAGCTATTTCTAACTCAAAGCTTTGGTTAATGAAGATTAATTACAATACTCTGACATCACAAAATGACCGTTATAGCCAAAACATTTGCTGCTGTTTGTTGTCCTTAAGAAGCATCCTTCTTTACTGACATTAACAGTAATGTTATCGTGCATGATGCAACTACCTTTTACCCATAACGATAAATTCTTATAACTGAAACAAGATTGTGGTTTCAGCAAGTTTTGGAAAATCAAACTTCGTTTAATAAGTTTTCCTGTCACGCTAGATCTATTCACCCCTAACAAACTTCTCTGTTCATAATCTTAAGAATCTTCCCATTAAATACAAATTTGAAAACATTTGTATGAGAATGTGAAGCAACTGTTTTTTAGGATGAAAACGGCAACACGATTGCTTCAGGAAAACCCTCATCACGTTGGATACAAATTCTATTACCGTGGCAGGTTAATGGAAGGGCCTACACGGTAACTTGGGCTACGGTGAGAGTTAAAATAAAAGGAATGTTCGCTACTGGTGATTGCATCATGCTATATATGAATATTTCATATTATCAAAACAGGCATAAAAAGGAATTACAAATGTCTTACAAAATGCAAATAAATCAGGACAAACACATCCAATGCAATGTCACTTCCTGTTTTCTGATTTAAAAATTGAATTTTTTATTATTATTATAAGAAACCGCATTTTTCTGAAAATAAAAAAAATACATTATACATTTTCTACTGATCATCCAAAATGAGTGTCGTGGTAGATTTTTAATTTAGCGGGAGCTTACCTCATTCATGGTAGATGGACCGTACCAAGATTTAAGAAGATGAAGCCGAACCGACAGGTAGTGAAAATTGACATCATTAGAGGGGTCCAGTAAATGCAAAGAAGGATCAAGTAATCCTGTATTACCGGTGGCTCCTTTATTCTTAACCAACTGAGCAACACTCGTCAGGGTTATTGCACTCTGTATAAATTCCCGTTACTTCTCTGTTTAGTTTCTCTGCTTCATACGTGCTGTCCGGAAACAGAAAAACTCCGGGCTTCCCTTCCCAAGGTTAGCGTTCGCTATAGAATTTCCCTGTTCCTTCTTAGTTCTATTTCATCGTTCACAAATTTATCAGATCTGATTTTTGTTCCTCATGTTTATTGTATTATTCGCTGGTTTATGCATTCGTTCTTCACTCATTTGCTTTCCGTTCTGATTTCTATTTCACCGCGAGCGTATTCGGTGAATTATATGTGAAAAGTTCTTTTATCGTGAACAGAGTGTACGATCGGCTAATTGCGAGCTCTCATCGAATCGGGAATCTTGTCAGCCATGAATTCTAGGAGGTCAGTGTGAATTATTGATTTATACTTACCTTTGTTTTTCGAGTAATCGTTTGTTTGAAGGTTCAATCTATGGTGGCGGTCTGTTTTCATGCATCGATCTGTGGATTTATTTCTTGAAATAGACTTTTTATTATTCGACGTGTTGGGTAGCTATTGGTGATTCGGATCACTGGGCCATAGTTTGGATTTCCATCCGATGAGAATTTTTCATCGGCTTTATAAATTTTACCATTATTGATTGGTAAACAGCAATTTCACGACTCTGATTCTATTTAAATTTTGGTCGTACAGTTCGGATTGCTCGGTTGGATTGAAATTCTGTTTCGTGGAATCTAGATAGTGTGTCCATGTCCATATTCTTCCCAAATTCACTGTTCCTTGCGTCTTCCAATCATTTTTCCAGGCATTGTTGTTCTGACGACTGGGCTCACGGTTGCATGTCAATTATTGATAGTAAATGTTGTTTGTTTCTTGATAGAGCGATTTAACCGGTTTTAATTGGTTGGTCTAGCTTGTTATGGTGCGAACAAGAATTAGTATGAGGATGAAGCTGCTAAAATTTGCTTAGATTTCTCTAAAATAGTTTTAGCAATGTGCAAATTGTCAAAGAAAGATGTGGTGCAAGCTCTCTTTCGTTACCATGGTCTAATTTGTAGAGGCAAGCTGTCTTCCTGGTACTCCAACTCTTCACTTTCCATAAATTTCAGCACATACCATGGGACATTGTTTAGCTGTGTAAGGCACACATTCGAAGTCATGGGTTGGACTTGTGTACACTGCCAGTCAACCAAATGTGTGAGAGAGTTCACAGAACTGAGTGCTTCTTTGTTTTGCTATTACTTATGTTTTCAAGAAAATATTTTTTACAAAACACTTTCAACACGACGCTACTGGAAACCATAAATAGCTGTTGAGCTCATCAGGATTTTTATCTTAAGATTGTTACTCGAAAATGTCTAGACCTAATTCTCTTGTATTCTCTCATGTAATGTTATGTTTTATGTTATAATGGAGATATTGGTTTTGTTTATAGCTGTTCAAAGGTTTAAATAGCTAGAAAGAAATTTATGTTTATATAATTTGCTTGTTACCTGGCCGTTGTGGGTTTTATGTATTTTTCTTTCATCCTTGCAGGGATCTCCGAAACAATAGGGTTGCCCTTTTTGATGGCATTGAAGAGGGTGGCATCAGGGCATCATCTTCGTACTCTTCACATGAAATTGATGAACATGACAATGAAAGAGCACTAGATGGATTGCAAGATAGAGTCAATCTTCTAAAAAGAGTAAGTTTATCATGGTTCATAACTTGTCCAGTTTCCCTCTGACCTTAATGCAAAAATTCTTGATAATCATCATGGCATGCTTTTCTTTCCTGCCTGCCATCAGTCAGTGACCATCTCAGTCTTTTTGTTTCCCTTCTCTTTTCCTTTTCCTTTTCAACATTTCTTGTTATTGTGGTTGCCGAGGAGGTGTTATATTCTTTTATCTTTATTTCAAAATTGTGTTTCCCTCCATCTTTTTCGCTGCTGACTGGAGGTACTTGTAACATTTCTATTTCTAATTCAATAAGAGGCGTCGTCCATTTTGGATGAGATTTCCCTCTCTACCGGGTTTTTCGTACCTTTCAAAATGTTTAAACATATAGCAAGTCAAATTGTATTTTGTACTGATATGATTAGCATGCATTTTTGTAGATGATTTAAGAATTTTTAACTAAATATTAACTGGATTTATTCTTTTTAATGGTCATGATTGCAACAGTTGTCAGGTGATATAAATGAGGAGGTGGATAACCATAACAGTATGCTGGACCGAATGGTGTGTATGCTGCAACTGATGGAAGTTGAAACCTAATTTTGTGTTTGCTCCGTTAATTTCTTTGTTCTTCTGTAGCATAATTTTATGGTACTGATTTAGGGCAATGATATGGATGCATCAAGAGGAGTCCTTTCAGGCACTATGGACAAATTTAAAATGGTAACTTTCTAAAAATCATTTATGCCTTTTGAAGGATTGGTTCTTCTTTCGGTTCCTCTTTATACACATTATTTAATTCTTCTCTTACTCCTCTTTTGTTGTCGTTGCTACGGATAAAAGGGATGAGGGTTGGGATAAAGGTTTTGATTATCTTGTGTCATTTTTCAGGTATTCGAGACAAAATCAAGCCGGAGAATGTTCACACTTGTGGTGTCATTTGTTGTAGTTTTTCTCATAGTATACTATCTAACTAGGTAACTGTCATCTGCATTAGGATTGAGAAGGAGCTGTTCTTAATTTTACTGTAATTACCGTTACTAGTAAGATACTCTGTTGTGTTTGTATAAAGATTTTGATAATATGAACAGGAATTGAACGCCACGAGCAATGTTCATACTTAGTTTGCTATATGTTATCTCCTCTTTCTGATTGAACCATAGATCTTTGGAAAAATAGAGCAGCTTTTGTTAGCATTTTTAAAAGGTAGAGATTTTCCGAATAGATTCCAATATGCGATAGTGCGCTCAATTAAAGCTTAAAGCCTTTAATTGTTTTTCTGTCATTGATAGAACGGTTACGCGTAATTCAAATGATAACTAGATATATCTAGTCTAGAGTACTAAAACACGAATTTTCCTTGAATTTCTATGCGAATGTAATGCAGAGAGAGAGAGAGAGACATGGTCTGCTGGAGTAATTGTAATAACTTGACCAGATGATAACCAGATTACGCTTTCTATATCAGAGAGACCCTACAATTTATAGATGATTCTAATCATGGGTCTTTGGTTAATATTAAATCTTGTGCTCATATTCGATCATGGACATAATAGCGGGGTGATTTGGATTGGGCTCAGCGAAGATTAAATAAATGAGAAAATAACATAAAAAACTCTAAAAAATAATAAATATTAAAATAATATATCGTATTAGTAATACTTGATTTATAATTAGTAATATTTAATCTTTTATTAGTAACTGTCCCACTTTAGTATTTATTATTTCTTGATTTTTTTTCTATTATTTTCCCTAAATAAAATTGGGCGGATCCATAAATGGCCATTGCTAGAGAATTGGGCAAGACCAAGCCTTTTAAGTGTTTAATTTATCAAGTGTTCCAAATTCTTTTTTTTTTTTTTTGGGTTACAAAAAGAGGGGATTGGCATCCCATACATAACATCCAAATGTGGGGCACCATCAAGAAACTGGAAGCCATTCCTTTTTGGAAGAAAGGTTTAGCAAGAGTATCTGCCACTCTATTAATTTGGCGCGGAACTCATGATTGACGTGGAATAATGGATTGGACATTTGATTTGAGTGATAAAGATGGCGGGAGAGTGCAAGGGAGGCTTTGTCGGGATCGATGCGTTCGTTTCAGAAACTTGTTGCTTCACATTGCAGCAGCTGGGTGGGTGTCATCCTTCACCCAAAAGCTACCCCTCCTCCCCCTCCCTTTTTGGCTTCACTTTATTCACCATCATCCATCCATCCATTCATTCATAACAATCTTAAATCGTGTCTGCCTCCAATCAAAGACATAAATTTGTAGAGCAAGTAATCTAGGATGTCTCCATTACACCTCTGACATTTTACATCAACGCCTACATCACCCGTATTCATCTCCATGTCTTAGCTTGCTCTAGTTTCACTAGTTTTGAATAATGGGAAGAATCAATAATCTTTTTGTCGTTTATTCTTTATAATATACATATATATATCATATAGTATCTTGATTCATAAGTTTCCCGTGGAAAACCTGTCGCATTGCCCCCACTTGTTAGTTTATGGCCCATTATTATTTTTGCTTCAGGGATTCTCGCGCTATGCCTTGTCTTAGTCAAATTATTGCAACCTCAACAATACAAACAAACTAATTAACCAACAATAAATATATAATTCTGCCTGGGGACCGGTTAGTTATACACCAATTATTATATTAACGTTCAAAAGCAATAGACACATAAATGTTTAAAATATGAAAGAGGGCGACGAACCACTGAGAATAAGGATATGCGTCATACGTTATTAGAAACATATATGCCTCCGTCCGCGGCCTGCTCTTTAACTAACTTTTTAAATACATTTAGGTGTAAACATCTCCCTCTCTTCATTTTCAAATCCTCTTCTTCAAATAATTATTGATCTCTATTCCAACTAATTAATCAATGATATATAAATCTGTCTGTTGTAATTATAATACACATCGTTCATGTACTCAGGAAAGAGAATCTAGATATATAGAACTTCAATATTATCATGAGGAGGTGACATTTCTAACTAACCTGTTGTTTCCCAGCCTTTAATTAGTATATCTAGGTACATAAAACAACAAAATGTTGCTTTTCCCTCCAGCCATATATATAAGTATATTTGCAGCAATTAATATGTAAGTGATTTACAGTTTGTTTGTGTATACATGTATAAATATCGATCATCAATTAATTAAGAATTGGTACCATTAATTCATTCTCTGAAAATATAACTCTGCCCGGATAGAAGCAGCCAAAAACGAAGGTCTAACTAATTCGATCAAGACAACTGTGATGAGACCGTACGTGTGCAATGCATTTTCTCTTGAAAATGATGCTCTATATGAAAAACCAAGGAAACCAAACATAAATTTGCAATTTGCCATTCATTTTAACATTAATGAGGCATGGACATATATTGTTGAAGCATAGAGGCGTGGTAATCAGAGCTTCGTTGGAAGCATCCAAAACTTGAGACAAGCTAAGCTAACTGAGGATATAGCAGAAATAAGAATGCAATGGCATGTTTGATTTGCTGGTCAGAAGCTTAAACTCACAAAAATGTATGGTTGATCGCACCGTTAAGTTTAAATTAATTTGTCGTGTATATATACGATTATTAGGAAATAGGTATATGAAGACCAGTTTTCATGGTAGGAGTTAAGTTTATAATAAATGTCAAACGCTAACACTTTAGTCACTTATACAGGCAGTAGCCTTGATTAATGGGGCACCCATCCCTCACTAGCAAGTTAACCACTTGATAAATTTTGAAAACTACTCTTAATTATGCTATAAATATATTCAAATACATTAAAAAGGAAGATTGATAGAAAGGACAAAGAAATCAAGCATAATATAGCTTAATTAAAACTCCAAAACTGTATAAGTTGACAATAGGATGAGCCTAATCATTGTCTTCAGCAGGAAGCTGCATACAACAGAAATTATATTGAACCAGAGAGGGAGGGAGGATAGAGAGAGAGAGGCACTAATGAAGAAAGATAAAATAATTTGTGATCGATATATAGAACACCAAGCTAGCTATTAGCTAGAAGGATTTATGTGGATAAATTTAATTTGAATGTCTATTGGGTACCTTCATCGGCGGAACCATGATATCATCCATGGACAAGCCCTAAATCAGCTTTAGGCAAATCGATCAACAGCTTCTAACCTCCAGGCCATCTCTATACAATTGCATGCAGTAATCAATTAAGGGGATAGACTTGTGCGCGCATATATATATATAGCTAGCCACCATCTTTTCCTCGCCTTCGCCTTCAATTGATTTCAGAAACCAGACACATAGGCATGACAGATTTGAAGCTGTAATATATATGTATATATAGGCGTATAACAACTCTCTGGAATATATATACTCTTGATTTGATGGGTAGAAGTAGAAAATATATGCATGTTATTAGGAATGATAACCCAATCGAAGCTCCAAATCGAGACCATCTTCTTCACTGCTATCTCCAATCTTGTTTTTATTATCAGGCACACACAGTGGACTAGACAAAGCCAAATCCGTCCTCCAATTATAATCGCCTCCGAACAAGTCCCGATCCCTTTTATCACTGTACTGATGTACTGCAGGAAAAGAAATTTGGGAGGGAGGGTAATCATAATTATAATTACTGTTGCTGTGATCTAAGTAACTCCCAGGTGGTGGAAAACTTGCCTGGTCGATCTCATGGTCGTCAAGCAGTTTGGTTGAAGTGGAAGCAGGAATTAAACTGGGTTTGCTGGACTTGGCTCTATCTTTCCTGTGAATATTCATGTGTCCACCTAAAGCTTGTGCTGTGGTGAATCCTCTCTTGCAAAACACACACTCGTAGGATCTTCCACTTCCCCTTTCATCATTATGCTCCGATCGATCATCACTTTCTTCGCTCCAGCTCTTTGACTCTTCTGGGTACCTGAACTCCATTCTGGCTTGCTATGTGTGTGAGAGAGAGAGAGAGAGAAGGGGACGTGTTTATTAATATAGAAGAAAGATGGAGGAATCGACAAACTAAGGGCATATATCATAGATAATAGCTAATAGCTAGTGAGGTATGAAGATTGGAGAGAAGGGGGTCAAGTAAATGAGAAAAGTCTTATAATTTTGGTTACAACAAGGAGGTGTGTATTCATTGTGGAATAGCCGGCTGAGGATTCATCTCAAAGTATATAAGACAAAAAAAAATCATTTATATTATTGCTATCTCTATTCTTTATTCTTCTTTGTCTCCTTCCATTACCTTCCCCCTTACGTACGCAAGCCTTTTTTTTTTTTTTTGTATTTCCTGTAAACATATAACATTATATTCTCTCTGTACATATCTAGTACTGATCAGATTTCAATCAGAAATATTTGTATGTTGCTGCAATAATAAATTGTTTCCCCGGTTTAATTTTTTGATGATTACTTAATTTGTTTTCAAGATAGAATGTCTCTCATAAACATCGTAATACCTTCATAGTATTCGAGACTTACTTATCATGTGTGCCTTTATTAATATTTTTATTAGAGTTATAAATATTTTATTGAGGAAAATACTTGAAATAATAAATCATTTATTTATTCATACTTAAACTTCACCTCTAATATCTTAAATAAATGAGTATTCTGTCTTTGGAATAATTATATAAACATATCTTTATGTTCATATCATCAAAACTTCTAGACAGGACATGTGAACGCATTTTTAAGACGTTCGAAATGATAATGAATTAATTATTAATAACAACCCGTCCAAGTTGTCTTGTTTTAACACTAATTAATCTAAAAACGCGCCTGGACTCGATAGTTTTCTCAAGGAGAGAACAAAACACACACACACACACACAAAGGTCGGTTTTGCGAGTGAAGTGATGAATGAAAATCATGATAATGATATATATTTAATTTTTCAAAGGTACTATTATGCATGCATGAACGAACTTCTGATCATGTGAAAAATATCAATTACTCTCTCTTCTCACACACGCACATGGTAATAACATATATTAATTGTATGCCATAATTATAATATTTTTGTTGGCTGCATCAACAAGTAATCAAAGGATACATACATGCAAAGGTATCTAATGATAGAGTTAGAGCCCCGACATGGTTCGAAAGGATTAAAAAGGCGCCCCTCGGCATGCAGGAAAAATTAAATTCGAGTAAGTTTCTTTTAGCTCCATCTTGAGGGCTTCCCTCCTGCATATGTACAAAAGCCATTTTACTACGTACAAAGTCAAAAAGGGTATCGAATTTATATGTGTGCCTACACACACACACACACAGGAATGACAGAGCATGATCTGTGCGTGAGGTGGGTGATGAAAGGGATTGGAAGCTTTAGCCAACAGAGAGATATCCATTCACTCTTGAATTACTGTAAGGAAGGTATTTGGGAGGAAACAAGAAGGAACCTTCCCTATGCGTTGCTTAAAAAGTGATATAGATCATATCCTTTTTGTTGCTTATATACTTGTCTTGTCTTTCAACATTTTACACCAAATTCAGTTAGTGTCGTGCATACATATATATACTTCCACTTTACATAATGCCTCGCCTGCACATCCCATCAACTTGATTAGGTACCAGTACCAATTAACTTTAATCACAGACTACATCATGCATGTTGTTCCTGTTTGTATTATATATATATATACTTTTGGCCTTTAGTTGTCTGGGATCATAGATTAAATACTAATTAATCTCAAAGGTCAGAAACTGATTGGTAATAATTAGCAATTGATTAATTTAATTATGCGTACATGCATGGGTAACACCGCTTCAGTAGTAATTAACAAGCACTAGCTTTAGTCATAAATGAAAGTGAGGTTATAGAGTGCGTACTCATATAGATTCTGATAGTTGTTAAATTTGTTGTGGATGGATTGGGTTTTTTCTGTACCAAAGAAGAGACTCGAGTCCTTTCTTTTCCAAGCAAAAGCCGCTCACCGGGTTGCCAACTTGTCAAAGCTAAATTTCAGGCATTGAAGGCTAGTACTTTAACAATTGCTGGGCGAATTACCTTAGCTAAATTGGTATTAAGTACTATTCCTCTGTATCCTATGCAAGTGGCAAAATTGCCGGGGAGTGTTTGTCATGAAGTTGAAAGATTACAGAGGAATTTCATCTAGGGGCATAGTGAGAGTACTCATGGTTATCACCCTATTGGGTGGGACCAAATTGTCCAGCCCAAAGGATATGGAGGTCTTGGTTTCAAAAGATTAAGCCTTTTTAACAAAGCATGTGGGGTTAAGATAGCTTGGGAACTGGTACAAGGTTCTAAAGGTCTGTGGGCTGAAGTGTTATTGCACAAGTATGCATTGCGAAGTGAGGAGAATTTATTAGAGGCTAGGAAGGGAGACTCTGCACTTTGGAGATTTATTTCTGAACAGCAAGGGATTGTGGAGAGGTATGAGGTGGCATATTAGGGATGGTCAGAAGGTCAAATTCCTTAATGATAATTGGTTATTCCCTGATAAAAGTATCAAGGACTTTTGTATACGGCCTATTACTATAGAGAAGAATAACAATACAGTTGCGGATTGGGTAACTGATGGTTCTTGGGATTTCACAAGGATGGCTAATTTGATACATAGTCAGGTTTTCTATAAGTTACTAACTATTTTTCCACCAAGGCAGGATGCTGGTAATGATGTACTGGTGTGGAATGCAACTAATGATGGAAGATTTACTGTAAAGAGTGCTTATTACATGCTAAATAAACCTCCAACCAGTTATTTAAATGCAACGTATAAGAAAATATGGAAATGGGAAGGTGCTGAGCGTATTAGGGAATTTATGTGGATTGCATTTAATAACAGGTTGCCCACAAATGCTTGGAGAAACGGCTGGTCGACCACTTCAGCTCTGTGTAATTATTGCAATCAAGGTGTTGAAGATACTCTCCATATTCTGAGGGATTGTGAGTATGCTAGGAGACTTTGGTGTCAGTGTATTGATCCCATTCATTATAGTCAGTTTTTCTTGGCAAGTTTGAGGAATTGGTTTGATATGAATCTCAGGAATAATATAGGTTTATCGGATTTAGAGGATTGAAAGCTGATATGGGGTGTTGGGATCTGGCAGTTATGGAAATGGAGGAATAAATCATTGTTTGAACTAAACTTCGTTAAGCCGAATCAACCATTGGTAATATTGCAACGGGTTTGGGAGCGTTTTGTTTGCAAGCAGGAACAGTTTACACAAACTGTGACTAATTCATCTGTGGCTAGCTGGGAAGCACCACCAAGAGGGTGTTTCAAAGTAAATGTTGATGGGGCTGTTGCAAAATCTCAAACTAAGGCTGGATGTGGAGGAGTCATTCAGGATTATGAGGGAAATTGGATTGCAGGATTTACGCATCATATTGGGCCTTGTAGTGTTAGGGAAGCTGAGCAATGAGCAATCTTCAAAGGCCTATCACTGGCATGGGATATGGGCTTTAAGAAAATTATATTAGAGTCAGATGTAAAGAATGTTGTCGAGGATATCTTGAAAATGGATAATAATCATGCTTGTAGCCTTTTAATGGTACAAATCAATTCCTTCTTTAAGAATGCATGGGAGGTTCAGATTAATTATATCCCAAGGAGAGTTAATCAGATTGCTGATATTTTGGCTAAACAAGGATTAGCTAAGACTTCCTTCTTAGGAGTGTGTCCCCATTATTTGGAGGACTTGGTATCTAGCGAGAGTTTGGGAATTATTTCCCCTTAGGTAATATTTATATGTAATTTGGGTTTATCCCTCATTTGTATAAAAAAAAACTTGTCAATTGTCATATGCACCGTTCCTTCAAATCCCTTGCAGCTGCTTCCCTTCTACTCTTATATTTATATACTATATAGTTTTTAATATAAGAGTTAGTTGAAAGGTTATATTTAATCTTAACTATAAAATTTTAATCCATTTTGTCCCCCAAATTTATAATTTTTTTCTTAAAATATTCATATTGATTGTATACATTAAAGAGTTTTCATCCAAGGGTAGTCATGATAAAAGTAATATTATAAAAAAATAAAATTATATTTATTACAAAGAACTAATATAATTAATTTTTTTAATCTACCTAAATTAATTATTTAGTTATTGTATTAAGGATCGATATTAAAAGAAGTTCCAACACAAGATGCATCATTTTATACCGTTTTAGCAAAACAATACTCCCTCCAGTTTTTAATAATGTGCGACTAAATAATTAATTTATAGATATTATACAAATTAGTTAAATTAATTATTTATAAAATATATATGTAAGTTTTTTTAACATATCTTTTTTAATTATTTTCATTAGGGCTATCCCTCGATGGAACTCTTTGATATATGCACAATTAATAAGGATAATCTTTAGGAACATAATTATGAATTGTAGAGACAAAATAAATTAATATTTTATATTTTGAATTAAAATAAACCTCTAACCAACTCTTACATAAAACATGGTATATTATTCCATCAAAGACATGCATGTTTCCTTATATGTATTGCATAAAGTTTAATTTAAGCCTTTGAGGGCAACAATATTTTTTAATTATAATTATAAATATTAGAGCAACTTGTTATAGTAATCAAGTTATTAATGTTAATTTACAATAAACTTAATTTAAATTTAAATTATTTCAACATCTTGGGGTTACTTATACTGATACTTGTATTTCTTTTCCTGAATAAATATAATACTCGTTAATTCTAATCTACGCAGGTCAATGAGTAGTATAAAATTGGATGGTAGTTAGGAATGGCAGACATTTATCCCCATGGCTTAGTTAAACTATTATTTTTTTTTGTACAAAAATTTTAAAAAACAGGTCGGGTTCACCCACAATTCAAAGGCAGAGCAAAGTCTCTATTTTTTCTGGACAATACAATAATAATAGTTAAACTATTATTATTTGTATTCTTGGATTCTGTCGTACTGGGCCATACATTTAAAATAGAATGAAAGAATAAAAAATAGAGACGTACAATCGTTTATGACTTGGCCTTCAAGAAAAATTACAAGAGAATATATGGTATCATAAAGACAATGACATCAATAAGAAAACGAGAGACAATAACACGAGTAATACCAAATTGCCTTGTCTTGTATGAATCAAAATTTCCTCTTGATTTTAATGAACACACATGTTTTATTATATATCTTATGGTGTTAGTTTCCTTGGCTTCTTTTCCAAGAAAGCAATCTTCATCGCCATGATATATATAAGCCCCCATCAGTCCTTTCCTCTCTCTCTCTCTCTCTACGTAGATTAACCTCAGACTAATCAATTAAATAAATTATGATAATTATTGATCATTGAGTTGGATCGGCCTAATCCAATAACAACGTAACCTAAACTGATGTTTATCAAGACGGTGATGCGATATGGAACCCTAGCGGACCTTTCTATACGCATAAATAACATATTGAATCAGTCGACAATCTTTTTTCTGAATTATTATGCATATAACATGAAAAATCATGCACATTTTGACATTGATGGAAATATCAGACACACTTTCTTTTTAAAAAAAATAATAATTAAACGCAGAATGTCCGGAAATTGGTTTGGCGACAGAGATCTCGAGACATTGGGGACTATAAATTATATCTTGGGTGAAAAGGTCTAGTTTGGTGTATAAAAGAAGATGGAGTAAAAAATAATAATAATATCAAATATTTTATTACTATTAGATACAACTAGCAAAATTACTAATTATGCAACAAGTGAGATATTCCATTTCAATCCGAATGTGAGATATCACATTCGGTGGGACTCGGTCCACTTAAATGTTAAATCACGTATTTTTAAGGTCGGGAACGCAATCTCACGTTCGGTGGGACTCGGTCCACTTAAATGATAAATCACGTATTTTTAAGGTCGGGAACGCAATAACGAGTTCAAAGCATCTTGGAGACTTGGACCAAGTTTTTTTCTTGCAAAATATATTGGACCATGTTAAGCCCAACACTATTGGGCCTCTAGCTGCCATCAAGCCCATAATAATTCAAGCCCCATATTTTATTGTTGACCACTTTTTCTAATGAAAAGTATACCAACAGCTGTCACAAAAAGTAGCCCACCATCCCTTTGGATGTGGGCTTAATGTCATCTGGATTGTATCACAGTTCTTCTTTGAAAGCATTTTAGTACATTTTTTTTACAAATTAAATAGCGTGGTTTATTATAAATTTTTTATTTGTATTAAATATTAATATTGATATGGATTATATCCTTCCATTATACTCTTTCTGTATTTGGTGTGTGTTTGGAAAATTTTTAAACCACGATTTTAAAATGGCTCATAGCCCAAATCTTGGTTTAGAAAAAATTTAAAACAAATAGTTATATTTGTTCAAAATTGTTTTTTGACAAAACCATAGTTTCAAACTAATATTTTGAATAAGTTACTGAGACTAATTTCTGAAATATTAAAAGGGTTTATGAACTACTCAATTACTATTTTATTTTTATTTTTTCTTATACTATATTTCTCTTTTCCTCTCCACCCTCTCTCCTCTATCATATTTTTAATAAAATCATATACTTTTTTATAATTTACCAATCGTAAATTTTTTTTTCTTAATAATTATCTAAATACTCATTTTTTATAACTAATTTTTTTTATAAACTCTTCTTCAAAAGCTCTTTTTTAAAAGTTGTCTAAAAATTATTTTTTAAAAATTTATCTAAATATGCCTTTAGTATAAATTTTAGTTTATAATATAATTTATATTATAAATTATAAATATTTATGGGCATATAACCTATTGAGGTGCTTGAGGTGGACCATGCAAATCTAAGTTTTGTGCGTGCAAAAGTTGTAATGGAAGTTTTTGGAGGAATAAAAGAGTGATAAGTGTGATACGGAGTTATAAGTGTGATAATAAATAATATTTAATCTAATTAAAAAAATTAATTTTTAATTTTAAATATAAAATATATTTTTATATTAAAAAAATATAATATATTAAATAATTTTATTAATATAATTAAATTAGTTAAATATATTAAGGATAGATTAAAAAAATGTTGTTTATCCATTTGCACTTTAGTAGGTTTAAGAAAGAAAAAAGAAGATAAATAAACCAAGCAGAAGAAGCATCTAGGAGCCGGACCATAACTAGATATAGATCCTGAAAGACGTCAGCGAAAGAAACGCCTTTCCCATTTCCTCGCACCACACTTGCCATTTTGCGATTCTCAGTTTGCAGCGGGGTTAGTCTTGTGTCTTGGCGAGCAAGTCAGAAGGCCGAGGTCGAGTCCCAAATGATCGAATCTCTTCCGCCACCGCCTTCACCATCTCAACCCATTCCACCACCGGCGACCGATCGAAGTGTCACCTTGATTCCCGGCCTCCCCATCGACGTCGCTGCCCTCATCCTCTCTTTCATCCCCTACTCTCACCATGCTCGCCTCAAGCCCACCTGCAAATCATGGAACCTCTTCCTTTCCTCCAGAACTTTCATCTCTCTCCGCCGTCACCACCGTCACCTCTCTCACCTCCTCTGTATCTTCCCTCAGGACCCCTCCATAGCCTCCCCTTTCCTCTTTGACCCCTCCTCCCTCGCTTGGTGCCCTCTCCCTCTTATGCCCTGTAACCCCCATGTCTATGGCCTCTGTAACTTCTCCTCTATTTCCATCGGCCCTTACCTCTATGTGCTCGGAGGCTCCCTTTTCGACACCCGATCGTTTCCGATTGATCGCCCCTCCCCGACTTCCTCCACTTTTCGTTTCAGTTTCTATGATTTCTCCTGGGAACGCCTTGCCCCCATGCTCTCACCACGTGGCAGCTTCGCCTGTGCCGCCGTCCCTGATTCTCAACAGATTCTGGTGGCAGGTGGTGGGTCAAGGCATACGATGTTCGCGGCCGCCGGAAGCCGAATACGTTCTGTGGAGAGGTACGATATTGGGAAGGATGAGTGGGTTGCCATGGATGGATTGCCGAACCACCGAGCGGGATGCGTTGGATTTTTGGTTAGGAATCGGAAAGGGAGCAGCAGGGAGTTCTGGGTGATGGGTGGGTATGGTGCTTCAAGAACCATTTCGAGGGTTTTCCCTGTGGATGAGTATTATAGGGACGCGGTGGTGATGGAATTGAAGAATGGGTTTGATGATGGGAAGTGGAGGGAGGCTGGGGACATGTGGGGAGAAGGACAGCGGATGAGGCTTGGAAGGATTGTTGTTGTCGAGGACGAGAATCAAGACTGCCCCGGCATTTTCATGCTCGATGGGAATGAGATTCTGAGGTACTCACTCTCTCTTCTGTGTGTCTTGACTGTGAGGATACAATTATTAAGTTATCGTTTGTAATGGTGGTTAATAGGGATAGTCAATTCGTTCCAATTAATGGATTATAAATTCAATTGCTGATTTATTTCTTGCTACCCTAATATATATGTTTTTGAACTACACTAAGTAATGTGCTTGGCTTGAATGGTTTGGTAGCTGATACTTGATCTTCTTCGGGTTTCCGTTTGGATCAGTTAGTGTTCATAATAAGAGGTATGAATGATCTCTAGTGTAGATATACATGATGATGAGTAGTTGTTGAGTAGGAAGAGGGTATCCGCTCTTCTTGTGGTTTTTGCTTATAAACAATGAAACAAAAGCCTTATATATCTTTCCCATTCTTTTGATTTCTGGTTGAATGATACTTTTATCTTTACATAAAAATAAAATTATCCGAGTGAAAGTTTATTGTGGAGCCTTGGGCCTTTTTGATGCCTGATTGAAAGTAATGAGGTGACCCTTCATTTATACCTATAGTTTCGTCCAAAATAGTAATATATGTTGTATACTCGTCATATCATTAGACTAGTTTGCACTTTGTGGCTGTGAATATTTCCCCCGTTCTTGAAGGTTGATCTCTTACCATAGTTTAGTGCTTTTGTAAAAAGCCAACTAAAGACGCTTTCTTACAAGCTCGTAAATACATATGCTTAGATTTTTTCTGTTTGACTTCCCATATTTTAAAGTTTTAAGTAACAATAACTAATCTTTTGGATTTTCCTAGATTTGATGGTGAAAATTGTAGTATAAGTCAGAAAACTTAACAATTACTTATATCGATAGAGAACAAGGGTGTTCGTTGAACAAGTTTTCCCTTGGCTAGTTAAGCTGGCTTTGAACTTAGCTTGCTCTTTATTCTCGTAGTCTCCTCTGTAGTTGTGAAGGCCCCTTACCTTTCATCTAACTGAGTTAGATTTCCTTCATTATTTTACCACCTAGTGTCTGGAGTCTTCAATTATTGAGGCTATAAATCCATGATGATTTGAAAAAGGTGGTGCTGTAATTCGTATGTTATAGTGTAAGCAACAAGAGTTCTTAATTCCGTTTTTTTAAGTGAGACTGATGTCTTAATACCGTTTTAGGAAGGGTTCTATGAGGCTATGACTTCTAGAGGAGTATCATCTTTAAAGTATTATATGCATTGTAGACCCGATTCTTGAGGCTTAAATATGCATTTGGAATATTCTGGCCTTCCAGGCTGTTTGAACTCGACTCATTTTAAGTTCTATAACATATTAGGTGAAGATGTAATTGTACTGTTATATTTTTCCACCCTGGCTAAACTACTGTTGTGTCAATTCACAGCTCGCGTATCAGTCATCACTCATCAATATTGATGATTGCTTCTATGTGTATTATAATTAAAAAAAAAGTTGGTTCTGTGTGCCAATGGAAGCTCCATTTTTGTGTGGATGAGAAGTAAATTGTTTAGAAGCAGAAACTAGGTAAATTTATTTACATTTTGGCAATAATCAATTGTGATTTTGCAAAGGAGCTTAACATGTAGAATTTGTTGTTCTCTCTCTCTCTCTGTTTTTCTTTTTTGTGGGGCAAAACTCCTGCTTTGTTCAACGTGGCTTCTTATTACTTATATATGCAAGTGCAAGTGGCATCCAATTCCAAAATGATTTCGTGCTCTTGAAGTTGTTGCTCTTTTTGGTTGGAATCCTTTTATTTGGTTGTACTACACATGGTAGCGCTGACGCTGATAGTATAGCAAGCAGCTATCTCGATAGCAACCTACCTTCTTTTAAATTAGAATCCCAAAACTTTTTAAAGTTACGTATTCTTATTGACTCTCTAATGTTGAATGATCCTTGCAGATATGACATGTCTTCGAATCGCTGGCTATATGAGTCTCGTGTACCAAGAAAAGCTCCACATAACTCATCATTTGGTTTTGTAGTATTAGACGGGGAGCTGTATGTGATGACGCATTCAAGTGTGGTTGATATGACTGAAACAAGAAGGAGGACCAGACACCACAAGAGGACAGGCACTCTGTTCATACAAATCTATAACCCGAAGAAGAAGACGTGGAGAACTCGAGTCAGCAAGTTGCCCTTCAATTACCCCATTGATATTAATACTACAGTACTGAGCTCGATTTGTCTGTAAATTGGAAGGTTTAGGAATGCTCATGAAATTCTGGTGGAACCATGTTGATGACCCGCATTCTTATTTGCAGATATATTTATATATACATGTAACTACATATTGAACGTTGAGTATGGTATAGTTCCATTCGTTCAATAGCAGGGACTAATCTGTACTTTGAGTACAAACAAGGAACATAAAGTGTGTGAACATTTAAGTACAGATATTTGTATAGATAATGAAATGGATTAGTATATAATAATTAGTTGTAATGGGCCATATTATTTTGCCCTCCTTTTGGATATACTTTAAGATCGATTACAGATTATGCTATTTTACTCTATGAATTAAGACTATTTAAGGCCTCTGCAACTAGTGTCGCTCCAACAATCTTCGTGTGCCGATTGGGTTGCCTTCCATCAAATTGTTGCAACCCCTGTGGAGTGAAACAGAAAGATCACTGTCATATTAATCATAGAAAAAATTGTTACCATTTACAAACTCGTTTCTTAACATTATTTTAAAACTATAAGGAACTGTTTTTGTCTTTTACGGTGTGATTAATAAGATTTTTTCAAAATTCCTTCAATTAAAAAGAGTTAAGAAAATTCGTCATTCAATTATTACTTTTTAGAATTTAAACCCCATCCCCATGTTTATTTTTTCATTTATTTTGTGGTTGAAGATGTCATCTCATATATTTTTTATTTAAATATGAAATTGGGTATTTAACAATTTTCCATATTAACGTTTAAAAACCGATTGAAACAGACAAGTCAACAAAGGCTTCTATTCCCATTCTTTGAGGGCAGGGCAAGGCATGGAATCCAAAGTCAAAAGATGTTCAGGGCAAGTTCAAAAGTAAACATCGTTTGGGTGGGCAAAGTTCATTTGATTCTCCTTTTTTCCTCCCACATGTCGAGACCAAAAGCACAGATTTGAGTCCAACATCTCAAGCTAGCAATGGCTGTTGATGTCTCGGGCCTGTAAACTAAGGAGTTTGCAGCTCAACTACGTTCTTCGCACAAATTAAAACTAGCCACAGGATTGATTGTTACACTCTTTTCTCCCCACAAACATAACTAAAGGCCTTTTCTCCCCACAAACATAACTAAAGGCACCTGATTACAGCATGCTTTAGTGTGCCATTACTGTATCCACATTATCAGGTAGACATCTAAAAGATGAAATTCATAAGTGACAAAATTTTGTTACAGGAATGTTAAATCTGGAGAAGGATGGTGCAAGCTAAGGCTTGTAATGAATGGAGCAGCATATGAAACGAGTTAAGTAGAGATACCATGAGACATTAAGGACCGTGCAGTGGATGGTGCATGTTACATTAAGGATGATGCAGAAGCAAATAAGATGGTGAAAAAGATTACAACTTTGAAGAGCATCTTTCCATGAGACAAGAAACTCATCGTATTGAATCTGCTGAAACTGAAATGAACAAAGGCAAATTAATGCTCTCTTGACTTGTGAGGTTAGGGATGCAAATCAACCACGTACTTGTAGATATTGATGGAGAGCCTCCATTTTTCTGCTTCCGTAAGTGACTTTCATATGTCATTTCTTGACTATAGCTAATGTCTTCATTTAACAACAATTAATAACAATTTAAAATAAAATGAAAATATATGATTCAGCTAGCTTGACTGAGCAGGTCTAATTTGAAGGTTGAAAATTAACTGAAGAAATAAAATACAGTAAGCAGCAAGCACGCAGCAGACATATGGAAACCGGTAGTTTTTCTACAAATGGAAAACATTAAACTTGTGTAGCATATGCTGGTTGCCAAAATTCAACAAAGGAATTTAGAAACTAATACGATGAACTTTCTTGTTAAGTTTAAGACTGCCCCAAAAGGAAAAAGGCCAGTTCAAATTAATTAGTCAAACTGTTGAAAATCCATGTCAACCCATCAACATCATTCCATGCTTGACCTGTGATCTGATTCATGTTTGACTTGTCTATCCTAATCAGACAAGAGACTCATGAAAAGTAATCAAGTATATTAGCCGCGTTCACCTTTCCTCAAGATTATTCAACCATTTCTTTTAAAAGTTTTTATATATAAATGACGTTGCTATATATGATTTGGATTGCTGCCAAACCTCGTATAAACTCATCAGACAATTCTTAATTTTACAATACATAATTGCGTCCACCGCACAATAAAGTGGAAGAAACGAAAAGCATAACCAATATGAAGGAATTATTTCAGCTTCATCTCTATAATCTGATTACAGAAGCCAGTATATCACAATTCTATCTAGATCAACATTGCAAAAGTATGTGAATGAATTAAATTTATACATCTCTGCAAATGAGTATGCTGAGACAAAAAGCGACAAGATCGAAGAATGTATAAGTTTGCCAAAATCTTGAGAAAGAAAAAAGTTTAATGACATTGACCAGTTCCTCGTCCAGGAATAGTATTGCAAGGATCAGGAGTGGAAGTTACAGGACCATCTCCTCGAAGAATCTGCAACACAAGGCCTTCTGGGAATGGCCTTATTGCTGATCCTACTTCTGAACTCCAAAACATAATAATGGCCCACATGAACAACGCTTTCAATATCATCTTCCTGTAAGAGAAACCCATCTCTTCTCTGTCTCTCTCTGTGAAAGTTGTTTTTATTTTGTGCTTGAAGTCGTACGTCGTACTTGTGCTGTTGTTGCTGAAATTGAGAGTTTTGGAAGAGAATAATGAGATTTAATATGTGATTGAAAGTATAGACATTGGCACGACATGTATATATAGGACTCTGTATTGACCGGAGGCTCTTAAGGTTTTAAGATAATGTGTTTAGCTTGATATCTCGTGCTTTGAAGGTTGAAAATCTGTTAAACCACATACATGTTGAACCGATCAACTTACAGTAACTTGCACGCCAAACACCCATCTACGCAGAAACTGCTGGGTTTCTTTCTTTCTTTTTTAAAAAAGCAAATTAGACTGGGTTTTTAATTTCAGTCAAATCTCTAAATAATATATATACAACTAACTAGAGATTTATCCCTCTACGGGAAAAAAATATGTTGTATTTCCGTTTGTTTTGACGATGCTAATATTGAAAGAGTCATACATAAACAAAACAAAAGGATGAAGATGAATACCTTGGATGTGCGGGTGGTGACTCAAGACCGTCTATCTATTTTCATATGCAAATAGATTATGCATTTATACGTATAAAATTGTCTAGAAGTCTTCAAAGTTGAAAAATAATAAAAAATCTATTTTTTTAGCATATTTATAATTATTATGATTATAAAATTTTATATAATTAGTTAATGAGATCACTAATTGATTACTATCAAGTTATGAAAAATATATTTTTTAGATATATTTATGATTATTATAAATTATCATTATGGTTAGAATTTTAAAATATTATAAAATTAGTTAATAAATTTTTAAAGATCAATGCGAGATTATTAATTAAAATTATTAATTGTGATTTATAAATAAAAAAATAAAAAATATTGATTATGATTGATCTAAAATTATTATAAGATTTTAAAATTAAAGTTGATGATTGATTGATGGATATTATAATATGATAAGAGGATAGTTAATATTATTTTTGAGAAATATACAGAGTATCGTCCGGGTGCTTTTCGTGGTGGGTAGGTTTCGTAGCAAAAGCCGCTTATGAATCAGCGATGAAAAAGTCAAAGGAGCCCCATACTAACTGTATCAGTATATCCAGACATGTTTCCCAAATGAATGTCATGTCTGAAAAATGAAAAAAAAAATTATATTATTAAAATCGTTTTCTTGTGTTTCTTCAAGTCAATAGATTTTTTTTTTTCTTAATTCAAAATGCTCAGATAGCAAGATCGGAAACTGAACACTGAGAATTCAAAAACGAGTAAGTTTGGGTTTTTGGTATGTTAGTCAAATTCAAGAACAAGTTACAAGGTAACTGGCCAATGTTATATGACTACCCTGCATACTCCTCCTTATGGAAGACGAGGATTCGGTCCCTAGAAGGAAATTAATATTAATTAAGTCTCATAAATTTAGTTTTATTATGATAAGATTTTAATGACATGTCTTTTAAAGTTGGCGTATATGTCTTTCATCTGGTTTCCAGCTTCAACAAAATCAAAGACCAACCCGTATAATTGGGGCTAAACGCGTTATTTTTATTTTTGCTTTTACATTTATTGATATGTCGGTTCAACTACCCAGAAATAAAATTACAAAAAAAATCAACAACGAAAGAAATGGAAACTTGTGTGAACTCCTCTTAACAACACTGCTTAGTTAATTAGTCGTCAACGTTGTGTTTCTATTCATATATTAATGGCCAACCCATTTGAAAAAATAACTATCTTGTATGCTGTATGTATATATCTTTTCACGCGGGAAATAACAAAAACAAGAGAAACTTAAGTGATGGCTTCAGTTTAATTTGTTTCTTAAATCTGGATTTTGTGGGTATTCATGGCAGGGACTTACCCGCCAACAACCATAGCGATGGGTGGTAATTTACAGAGAATGAACTGTTAGAAAATAAACATCTCTAATGTGAAATAATCAATCCAGATTATCATATATACAAATATAAGATGCAGCGGAAACTTTAAATTACCTCCTGCCATTGCTTTATTGATCTAATCTCTGAGAAGATCTGGAATGAATCAAGGACACCTGTGAATCAGAGAACACTGTTAGATGAACAATAGGTTCTTCCAGCTGGTGATTAGGCACAGTGATGGCAACTGTGGAAACTGCCGTCACCAGTGGGGAACCTTCGAGAGGGAGCAGAGAAGTAGGTCTCGCTCTGGACTCAGAGAAAGCAGTACTGAATCAATTGTTTTGTGTTGTTGTGTTTCCACCATCAGGAAAACAACCTTAAATAAACTGAGTCCCCAACCCACCTTGGACCGGGCCTAATGACTACGGGCCACACTCAGAAATATTTATTAATTATCCTAATTAATATCTAAATAGATTATATAATTATAATAAATATCTTACATTCTCCCACTTGGCCCGTATACTCAATGTCATTGCCCTGTCTAGGTACACTGATGTCATGCTACAAGAATCATGGCGATAAGTCCCCTATGATCGAGTATTACCTTCCATGTATTACAGGTAGCACCATCACTTAATGGGTATCACAATATACATGAACTCAATGTTCATTCGGTTCCTATCTCAATGTTCATCAATTTCAATAGCACAAATGTATACAATCACAATTTGAAATGATAAACCACAAAATGTAATTTCATTGCTCATACATCCACTAATCAAAAGTTGGACGAAGTCCCATATGAGGTACATGTGTCACAAAGACGTTCGGCTTCAATCCTTTCGTCAAAGGATCAGCTAACATATCCAATGTACTGATGCGTTCAACGGAAACCTGGCCATCCTGAACCCTTTCTCTCAAGCAAAGGAATTTAAGTTCGACAAACTTGCTTCGACTCTTATTCCTTTTGTTGTTCGCTATGGCCACCGCAGCTGCGTTATCACAGTACATTCTGATTGGCTTAGAGACTGAATCCACAATCTTAAGCCCAGCAATGAAATTCCTTATCCAAATAGCTTGTGAACTTGCTTCAAAACACGCGATATACTCAGCATCACCGGTAGAGGGAGCTGTTAGAGTCTGCTTAGCGCTTCTCCATGATACAGCTCCTTCTGCCAACAGGAAGATGTAACCAGATGTAGACTTGTTCGTATCTACGCATCCTCCAAGATCTGAATCTGAGTATCCAATCACGTCCAAACTGTCTGTTCTTCTATATGTGAGCATGTAGTGTTTGGTGCCTTGTAGGTACCTAAACACCTTCTTCGCAGCCGTCCAATGTGCTTCCCCAGGATTACTTTGGTATCTTCCCAACATACCCACAGCAAAAGCGATGTCAGGTCTTGTACAAACCTGTGCATACATCAAGCTTCCTACCGCTGAGGCATATGGGACTCTTTCCATCTGTTTCTTTTCAAGCTCTTTTTCAGGACATTGTTTTAGACTGAATTTATCTCCCTTTTCAATAGGAGCCACGTTAGATGAACAGTTCTGCATTCTGAATCGTTCAAGAATCTTGACTATGTAAGCCTCTTGAGACAAGCCTACAAGACATTGGGTTCTATCTCTATGGATCTTTATGCCAATGACATAAGATGCCTCACCCATGTCTTTCATGTCAAAACTCTTAAACAAAAATTGTTTCACCTCACGCAATAAACCCAGATCATTGGTAGCAAGTAGAATGTCATCCACATACAAAATCAAGAATACCATCTTGCTCCCACTAGCCTTGTGGTATATACAGTCATCCATGATGTTCTCAACAAAACCAAATGATGTGATTACTTCATGGAACTTCAAGTACCACTGCCGCGAAGCCTGTTTCAGACCATATATTGATTTCTTCAACTTGCATACCAAATGTTCTTTCTCTTCTGCAACAAATCCCTCAGGCTGTTTCATATAGACTTCTTCCTCCAGTTCACCATTGAGGAAAGCAGTCTTCACATCCATTTGGTGCAACTCCAAATCAAAATGTGCAACCAATGCCATGATGATACGGAATGAATCTTTCTTAGATACAGGTGAAAAGGTTTCACTGTAATCGATTCCTTCCACTTGAGTGAATCCCTTAGCAACCAACCTAGCCTTGTATCTATCGATGTTACCTTGTGAGTCTCTCTTAGTTTTGTAAACCCATTTACAGCCAATGGATTTAGACCCACTAGGCAACTCTACAAGTTCCCAAACATGGTTGTTTGCCATGGAATTCATTTCATCAATCATAGCATCATGCCACAACTTAGAGTTCGCACTCTTCATAGCCTGAGTAAACGATAAAGGATCATTCTCAACACTGATATCACAGTCAACTTCAGTAGAATACACTACGTAGTCATCAGGTAATGCCGATCTCCTTTCTCTAGTTGACCTCCTCAATTCAACCGCTTGGGTTAATTCAGGTTGCTGAATAAGGACATCCTCTATCACATCTTGTGGTGGTTCCACTTGTGTGATAGGTTGACCATCCGGTATGTGTCCATCTTGTTCAGCATCGTCAACTTGAGCTACAGGGTCTACATCACGTTCAATGTCAATCCTAACAGTAGGAATGTCAATCCCAACTGTAGGATGATCATTAACTATCGATGTCCCCTCATGAATGACATCAGTGGTTCGCTCTATGTGATCATCTAGTAGACAATCACTCCCACTAATCACATCATTATCAAGAAACTTGGCATTCCTAGACTCAACAAACCTTTTAGAAGGTGGAGGACAATAAAACTTGTAACCCTTAGACTTCTCCGCATAGCCTACGAAGTAAGCTCTAATAGTCTTGGGGTCCAACTTCTTCTCTTGTGGATTGTACACTCTTACTTCAGCAGGACAACCCCATACCTTGAAATGGTTTAAACTGGGTTTCCATCCTTTCCAGATTTCAAAGGGTGTCTTGGACACTACCTTTGTTGGAACCCTGTTTAATATATATGTGGCTGTCTTGAGTGCTTCCTTCCACAAAGAAGATGGTAGTTTGGAGCTACTCATCATGCTCCTAACCATATCCAGCAAGGTCCTATTTCTTCTTTCAGCTACACCATTCATGTCAGGTGATCCAGGCATAGTATATTGGGCTACTATACCTTGCTCTCGAAGAAAATCAGCAAATGGACCTGGCGCTTGTCCTTCACTAGTGTATCTGCCATAGTACTCACCACCACGGTCTGATCTCACGATCTTGATTGGTTTCCCAATCTGTTTTTCTACTTCCGCTTTATATTCTTTGAAAGCATCTAGTGCCTCACTTTTATTATAAAGCATGTAGACATACATGTATCGTGAGTAATCATCAATAAATGTGATAAAGTACTTTTGACCATGTGCAGTCAAATCAGGGCAACAAATATCCGTGTGTACAATTTCTAGCAATTTAGAACTTCTCTTAGCCCCTTTATGTGACTTATTGGTCTGCTTACCCCTAATGCAGTCCACACAAGAATCAAATTCCGAATGGTTCAAAGATGAAAGAATTCCTTCTTTGTTTAACCTTTTGATTCTATCAACGGAGATATGTCCTAATCTCCTATGCCACAGGCTATAAGAATTCTCATCGATGACACTTCTCTTAGTACCACGCGAAACAGTAAAAGATTGAGGCGAGTCAGAAATAATTTTAAATAAGCCATCAATCATAACTAAATTTGCAATAAAAACAGAATCCCTTTTCAAAGTCATGAGTTTCTTAAAAAGAACTAAATGATAATCAAATGGAATGAGTTTTGACATAGAAATCAAATTCCTTTTGTAAGAGGGAACATAAAACACATCATAAAGTTCCAAAACATGATTATTTGAAAGGGTTATGCGAAAAGTTCCAACGGCTTTCACAGGGTCTCCCTTCCCACTGCCTGAAAGGACAGTTTCCTCATTGGGATGTGGAGGCCTGCTTGACAGAAAGCCCTGCGTGGTAGTCGAAATGTGGATCATCGAACCAGTGTCAATCCACCAAGTGTCATCATTAACGCTAGAAAAGTTAGATTCAAAAGTAACACACGATGAAAGCATACCTCTCATCTCCATTACATGTTGCCTCACACTGCCAATACCTGTAAGCCTCTTAGCACATAATTCAGACACGATGGCACCACCCACCTGCTTGTCTATCAGCTTGAATTGCTTATCTAAGGCTTCTAGGTATCCTTTGGCTGTGTCGCCCTTAGGGACTGCTCCCCTAATGCTTCTGGTGATCCTTTGTTGCATAAACAGAAGAGATGAGCGGTTACTCCGCTCCCACAAATTATACCTTTCCTTTGCCTCTCTATCATTGGAGGCATCATCAGGTCTAGGAGGTTGTTCACACCTCAAGGCATAATCCAAGTCCAATAAACCAAGCTGCAGCAAAACATCATCTCTCCAGTCAGCATAGTTGATGCTGCCATCTAAGATTGTTTTGTTGCTCACATCAGCCATAATCCTGGGGTTAGCAATTGGTTCTGCAAAAATAGAACAGACAAATATACAAATAAGCTCACAAATAAAAATTGAAGCAATCACAAGTCACTGTGCCATGTATGCATGCTTAACTCAAATGTAGCACGCAAGCAATATAAATACGTATCACCAATGTCTACCTGTGGGCAAAGACATTGGCATAGCATGTATTTATCTCAAGTGATGGGACTAGAACGCATTTGTAATTAACTAATACCTGTGGGCTACTTAGAAAATAACAAGGCCATTCTATCCCACCCTAATTAAATGTACAATTATGAGATATCTACCTGTGGGCAAAGATAAATCATAACTACACATTTAATTACAATTGATATCCTAAATCCATATGTGATTAATGAATGCATGCAAACAAATTCAATAAACAAGGATGCTGTGGCTACTCCTCAAAGAATTGTATGCTAATCACAGATATCATTTATGTGCACTGAAAATCCAAATGTGCATAACGTAATGGAGCAATTAATTCTCCCCTAATTAAATGTACAATTATGAAATATCTACCTGTGGGCAAAGATAAATCAAAACTATACATTTAATTATAAGTGATATTTTAAATCCATATGTGATTAATTAATGCATGCAACAAATTCAATAAACAAGGATGCTGTGGCTACTCCTCAAGAAATTGCACGCTAATCACAAATATCACTAACGTGCATATAAATCCAAATATGCACAACATAATGGAGTATTTAACAAATTAATTTAATCAACAAATGTGACTAATTTAATCAACAAATGTGACTAAATAACTTAATTTAAATTCTCCCACTATTTCATGCACCCAAAAAATGTTTAATAAATTAATTTCAACTCAAAAGGTTTTTACAAAAACTAAATGGTTAATTTAATTGCCAAAGGAGAAATTAATTTACAGAATAGGCAATTAAATAACACAGAAAAATTAAAATCTGTAAACACCTTTTCCAAATATTAAAATTATAGAGAAATTAATTTAAACATTTATAGTGCATGTAATAGTATTTAAAAAAGTCTGGAAAAACCAAATTAAATGGCCAAAAAATAATTTTCTGGAAATAAAATCAAATGGCTCTAACTCAAAAGGTCCAAAACAGAGCCCAAAATGTTTTTCCAGAAATGAAACCAGAAATTCAGGCCCAAAACCACATTTTCCAGAAATAACATAAAAAATCAGTGGCCCAAACGCAGAAAGCCCAAAAGCAAAGCAGAGAAAAAAAAAATCTGCTCACCCAAAAAAAAAAACGTAGGGCCTAACTGATTGTTAAAAAAAATATATATATATATATATTATCAGCTTCCGCTGAAACGGTGAAATGGTGCGTTTCAGCGTAGACTGAAACGCACCGTTTCGGATTTTTTTTTTATTAACAGATGGCCCAGAAGACTTTTTAAAAAAAAAACATTGTACTGTACTGCCCAGAAGCAACAGCGGCCCAGCAGAATAGAAAAACATATATTCTGCAGCCCAAAACTCGTCGGCCCAATCAGCAACAAAAACCTTTTCTTTTTTTTTTTTGTTTTTTTTTGATAGGGCAACTGTGCATTGAATAAACGCGTTTCGGTCTATCCTGAAGCTGAGTCGGGTTAGGTCAACCCGACTCAGCAACCAGCGACTCGAGAGCGCAGGACCTGAGCAGCCGCGACGCATTGGACAGGTCGACGCTGGTGCTCCCACTATGGTTCTCTCCGTCACAGCGACCTACACGGCTACTCCATTTTCTTGCTAAATCTCAGGTGGATATCACCGTCACGGTGACTGCCAGACTTGCAGCTTTCGGCGATTCTGAACTCCTTTTCTGGTGGTTTCGTCGGCGGCATGACCAGAAAATAGCAACGAACACTCCTGTCACCTTGAATCCGTCGAGGAGTGGCCATAACACTATGGGTATTTTGAATCTAAAGGCGCGACGGTGGCTCCCTCCGTAGACTACGTTCTCCGTTAGCAGTCTCACGGCAACGGTGACTCACGGTGACTACACGACGGCTAGTCTCCTTCTCTTTCCGGCAGTTCTCTCTCGCTCTCGCCGCAACAGTAACACAGAAGAACAGAGGAAAGGAAAAGGTTTATATAAAATAATATCAAATTATGATTCCATAGCCTTCCGTATATTCCTTATTTTTCCCAGATCATTAGTTATAAGGAATAAAAATTAATAAGTAAGGCAAGATGATCTTAAACCTGGCTCTGATGCCACATGTTAGAAAATAAATATCTCTAATGTGAAATAATCAATCCAGATTATCATATATACAAATATAAGATGCAGCGGAAACTTTAAATTACCTCCTGCCATTGCTTTATTGATCTAATCTCTGAGAAGATCTGGAATGAATCAAGGACACCTGTGAATCAGAGAACACTGTTAGATGAACAACAGGTTCTTCCAGCTGGTGATTAGGCACAGTGATGGCAACTGTGGAAACTGCCGTCACCAGTGGGGAACCTTCGAGAGGGAGCAGAGAAGTAGGTCTCGCTCTGGACTCAGAGAAAGCAGTACTGAATCAATTGTTTTGTGTTGTTGTGTTTCCACCATCAGGAAAACAACCTTAAATAAACTGAGTCCCCAACCCACCTTGGACCGGGCCTAATGACTACGGGCCACACTCAGAAATATTTATTAATTATCCTAATTAATATCTAAATAGATTATATAATTATAATAAATATCTTACATGAACAAGTTAAACATGAATCCTTTGGCCGGCCTTTAATCCTACATTACATGTTTGGTATAATGGATATTGAAGTGGTTCCACTTCTACTTTCCACTTTCAATATTTGTTATCATTTTACTTCTATAATAAAAAAAGCTGGGAAATAAGATGATAAGAGTGAAAATAAAATATTTTAGACCATTTTACCTCAAGTTATAAAGTTCTTGGATAACTTTAACTATTTTTAAGTTATAAAAAAATATTTTAGACTATTTTACCCTAAGTTATAAAAAAATATACATAAATTCTAAACTTATTTTTATCATACTAAACAACTTTTTAAAGTCTATTTTTAACCTAATTCTAATTCTACTTCTATTAAAAACTCTTCATCCTTCCAAACGTACCATAAGTTATTATCTCATCTTGAAACCTATAGCTATATCTACATCCTCTTCAACTCAACCATTATCCTTTGATTTATACGCTTTTAGTCTTTAATGTAAGATATATTTAACTAATTTGATTAAATTAAGATAGTTAATATGTCATATCTTATCTAAAATACCCTAATCATCTTTCTTAACTCCAGATCCATGTCTTACTTAATTATTGCTAAAAGAGTATAAGGGTAATTTAGGAAAAATTAATAAATATAAAAAATATATTTTATATCTAAAATTAATATCAATTGACCAATTAAGTGCTACATAGTACCGGAGGAGTAGCATGCATTTGCAGGATTTTGAATTTAGCTGCTTGAAAAGCGTATTTTTTCATGCGTCACATTGATGTGGGGCAGTCACTCTATATGTCGATTAGCAATTACTTGGATTTTTGCTTGAAACAAATGCTACTTTTGATCTTTGTTTCTACAGCAACTATATTATCGTGATTTGCATGTTTTGTTTCCACTTGTCCCATTTTTCACATTCTTAGCATTTAATGCGAGTTTTCCACCAGCACTTTTTGCAGAGAGGATTCTTTATTTGTCTATTTGTTGTCGTTCATTTTGCTATTTTTCTTGCCTTATTGGCTCCCAAAGATCAAAATTAAAGCTTCAAGATGAACCTTCATCCTAATGGCTATTAGCTGAACAGTTATTAGTTACACCATCACCATTGTTTCTGCTAATCTGCTTGACTCGTGTCTATCCTAGTAAGACGAAAGACATGGATCATGAGAAGTAAGTTGAAGTTGAAGAAACGAAAAACATATTCATAATAAATCTGAATGAATTTCAACTTGATTATTTCTGGAATAAGATTACAGAAGCCACTATACGTACATATATTGCAATTTATTGCAATATATTACAACGTACGCGGGAATGTGGAGGATAAATTAAATTACATCTATGCAAAGGAGTCTTGAAGAACTGTCCCTAGCTAAATATTGAAGAAAAACCAAACCAAATTACCAGAGGAATGTAATAATAAGTTTTCAACCTTGAAAAATAGTTTAGTGACAATGACCAGTTCCTCGTCCAGGAATAGTATTGCAAGGGTCAGGAGAAGACCGTACAGGGTCATCTCCTCGAAGAATCTGCAACAAAAGCCCATCTGGGAATGGCCTTATCGCTGATCCTGCTTGTGAACTCCAAAACACAATGGCCAACATGAACAGCACCGTCACCATCATTTTCCTGTAAGGCAAACCCATCTAGATCTCCCTGAAAAATTATATGAATAAACCAGAAAAACAGTTATCTCTCTCTGTGGTGTGTATTGTACTTCAAGAGAATGAGATATTATTTTTGATATGGTCGGATCATCAGCAATTGGAACACGTATTTATAGGACCTTGCTTTGACGTATACCAGAGGGTCTTGGTGATGTTTTCATGAGAAAATGGTTTTCAGCTTCATTTAATTCTCTCGTGGTTGGAAAACTACATAAACCAAATATTTACTGGATCAACTTACAGTAAGTTTTACGCCAAACACCCATCTACGGAGAAACTGCTGGATTTCAATTTTGTTTAAAAAGGAACAGAAAAAAAATAAGAATAATGAGTGTGATCCGAGTCAAAACTCTAAACAATACTTAGTACTAATATTATTATTATGATTTATGACTAGCTAGAGAGCAGTATTTAATATTATTTTTTTTAAGATTAAATCTTGGGAATTTTCAGTTTCGCTCTTCTGCTTTTCTTGGGGGGAGATTTCGTAGCAAAAGCCTCATGTGGATTACGATATGAAGGGTCAAAGGTGCCACGTATAACATCCGTATATGGATATATATATATATCTCAGCCGCGTTTCCCAAGGGAATATGTTTGAAAAATGAAACATTATTTTTTTTGCGTTTCTCAAGTCAAATTGCTGAGATGGTGAGATCCGAAGCAGAATACAAGGAATTCAAAAACGAGGAAGTTTGGGTCCATGGTATGAGTCAATTTCAATAGCACTGTAACTAGGTGGGATTATGTGACTTCCTTGTATACAAATATTAAAAAAAAAAAAAAATTAATTATGACTAAATCAAATCTCTTAAAATTAATTTATATTTGTACACTCTTTAATCTATTAAAATCAATCAATTATATCTTATATTAGTTATAGTTAACTAATTTATTTGGTTTCCTTAATCTATAAAAAAAATTAACTAACTCTTATATTAAAGACTAGAGGAGTACTACTAATATAGAGTTGATCTAGTAGTGTAAGGCCCTATTAGATCCTTTTAAGTCTCGAGTTTGATTCCTAGAAGAGAAACTATGATGGAAAATGCAGTCACGAATTCCGAAATTAAATAACTAATAATAAAATCAAGAAAATAATATAAAAAAAGAATTCGAAGGAGTACTTTTACGAACATGGTATAATATATAGAATAAAGATATGCGTGTGTGAAGCATGTGACTTCCACAAAGATCGACTCAAATAGTGCAGTAACCCTAACATCACCATTACTCACAACAATGCTCAACAACTTTGTCAACGGGTTTATTTATGACTTAGGCTTTGTTTGAAGATTGGATATATGGAGAAGCCTAAAATCGCTTGAATTCTAAATACGAGGAAGAAGCATAGGAAAGTGGCAACCAAATGAACAAGAAGCAAAGTGGACGATGATATGGAGTCTTCCCACGAGACCACTCACTCACGCAACTCTGATCTGTCGGTCAGAAGAAACTTCTGCGAACACTCTAATACTCATTCATCGGCATATTATCTGAATCAAAATGCTTCCTGTCAATGGCATCGTCGTCTCCAAGTGTCTTCACTCCACAACATGCATTTTTAGATATTTAGATAACGTTTTAAAAGGAAAGCACCTAGTTCTTTCCCATGAACCAAACACTTAATAGTAATTTTTTAATAATCAACCTAGAGTATTATTTATTTTTATTTATAAAAATATTACCGATCAATTTATTTATTAACCAACATAAATATTTTTTTTGTATACTAGTGCTATTATATATATATATATATATATATGAAAACTTCATAAATATTACAAGTACTATATATAGTTACTAAGTACCCATGTTGAGTCTCTGAACATATCATCGACATAAATGTAATTCACAAGAAGTTGCTCATTTCATAAGTGATAAATATTTAGTGTATCTAAATTCTCTGTGAATTAATATACATGCTTAGCTTGTCCAAAAAAAAAATCCAAATCATGACGTTCGATTCAATGATATCCCATCACCATTGTTCTATGCTTGACTCATGCATGTCTGATCATGAGAAGTAAGTTTAAAGCTGTTTGGATCACCTAAAGATTCAGTATTAATTATAATTGCAGCTACTAATAAACGTAAAGCATAATCAATCTGATGAATGAATTTCAAATTGATTATTTCTGGTATCAGATTACAGAACCAGTACGTACTTACGTATTACAATTTATGATCCTATAAATTACTGCAAAGTAATGAGGATAAATTAAATTACACCTTTGCAAAGGAGTGCTGAGCTGTCCCTAAACTTTTTCTTAAGGGGAAAAAAAGAAAAACTACAAGAATGTAAGTTTGCAATCTTGAGAAAAAGTTTAGTGACAATGACCACTTCCTCGTCCAGGAATGGTGTTGCAAGGGTTAGGAGTGGACCGTACAGGGTCTCCTCGAAGAATCAGAAACAACAAGCCATCAGATTCAGGGAATGGCCTTATTGCTGATCCTACTTCTGCACTCGAAAACACGATGGCCAACATGAACAAAACCGTTAACATCATCTTCCTATAAGAGAAACCCATCTCTCTCTGTCAAAATTATACTGAAAAAAGTTATCTCTGTTTTTTTCGTCCTTGTTCTTCTCTTCCTGAAGATCAAGAGCTATATATGGATGGAGTCTTGGGAGAGAGTGAGAGTTAATTTGTGATGTGGTTGGATCAGAGGTTGGAACAACATGTATATATAAAGTTGACAGCTGATTAAGTGAAATATTGAACGGATCAACTTACAGTAACTTTTATTCCAAACACCCATCTACGCGTAAAGTGACGCATTTCAATTTCGTTTAAAAATAAAATAAAAAGTTCGAATGAGCATTAGTTTGTGATCTAAGTCAAAAATCCAAACAATATTTATTTCTAATTATTATTATGAGCTGAGAGTAAAATTAATATAGTTTTTTGAAGAAAAAAACAGTTGGGTCGTGGGAGGTTTCGTAGGAAAAGCCGCTTATGAATCACGACACGGAGGGTCAAAGGCGCCGCATATATATATATCATACGTATGACGCGTATGAATATATATCAGGCGGGTTTCCTAAGTGAATGTCACGTTTGACAAAAACTGATAAAATTATTTGTTTTTTTCTCGTGTTTCTCAAGTCAGATTGTTTTTTTCTTAGTTCAAAATTGTTGAGACGGTATGATCCGAAGCCGAATACATGGAATTCAAAGAAGAGGAAGCTATGTTAGGGCCAATGGCATGGGAGTCAAATTCAACAACACGGTAAGTGGCTCAGATCATATGACTTGCTTAATTATATAGTCATTTAATTTGAAGTGCTTCTATTACATACACTACATTCGGAGATAGATATAAATGAAATAAAAGGTAATATATTGACTCGTTGGCTGTCAAATCAAGAGCTTCGAGAAAGAGAGAAACATATCGCCGTTCAACTGCTTGACGGTGCAGATTCCTTGATTTGTCGGAGGAATTGATACGTACTATACTAGTATACGGGTTTATTTTGACTCATATCGCCATTTAGGGCTGGTAATTTGGGTTGGGCCCGCCAACCCGCCAAAAATTGGCGGGTTGGGTTGCAAAAATTGCAACCCACTTTGATGCGGGTCTTTTTGACCCGCACCCTCCAAGCCCGCACCCGCGGCAGGCTAACCCGCCGGGTTGGCGGGTTAGCCCGTTTTTTTTTTTACTTTTTTTTTTTATTTTTTTATTATTTATATTACACATTTATACTTTACTAATTTGAGAGCCTTAGTTAAACAAGAGACATTATACTTAATTTATATTAACTTTATCTCATTGAGTCATTTCTTTCTTTATATATATTTATTTTATTTTATTATAATTTTCTTTGTGATAGATTTATCTATAGATAGTGACAAAATTGACTAAATAAATATTTTGACGACTTAAGACATGATTCGAATCTAATTAATATTGACATATGTAATTTAAAAAAAAAAAAAAAAAACTGGCGGGTTGGCGGGGTAGCCCGCCAACCCGCCATGGCGGTCTCGGGTTGGGGTTTCCCCAACCCGCCTGGAGGCGGACCGGTTAAAATCGGCCCGCCTCCCCTCCAACCCGCGGCGGGCCAGCCCGTTTTCGGCGGGTTGGCCCTCATTACCACCCCTATCGCCATTCATCCTCATATTATTTGAATATACAACGTTAGTTGTCTTTTAATTCATATATCGATGGCGCTATAGCTAGCTAGTCCGACGTCGTCTGCAAGAGTCTTCAGTCCGTCGTCTCAAGTTCAGGGGTTCATTCGTAACCACTTCATATTTTAAAAATATATTCCTTGTAACAGCATTAATGAAATAACCTAACATTCAATTAGCATTAAGAATATATCCTTAGATAAAATTAGCCTCTAACTGGCTTTCCGGCCTAAAAAACTCAGTTTGGGTTCACTCAACGCTGTCCCAAGACAAGCTCTAATTAATTGAAATCGTAGTTATGGTATTATACATACAATTATATTCTGGTCATTGATTACGAATATTCTTAACCCTGGTAACCCAAACATGGATCACAAAAATAAATAGATAAATAGGATTACGATTCCATGCTTTCCTTTATGAGAGAGTATCCCGAGTTCTTTCATTTATTTAACTGATCAGCAGTCCGTTCACTGAATAAAGTTAGATGTTTTGAATGCGACAACCTCAGTGCGAGTTATATAGTTGAAGAAATGAAAAGCATAACCAATCAGAAACAACAATTTCAAGTAGTATATTAAAATTTATTCCAATAATTACGTACTACAAAAGGGATGGGGATAAATTCAAGTTATACATATCCATGCAAAGGAGTGTGAAATGTTGAGAAAAATTCCAGTTTAGGGACAATGACCAGTTCCTCGTCCAGGAATAGTATTGCAAGGGTCAGGAGTGGATGATACAGGGCCATCATCTCGAAGAATCTGCAACAAAAGGCCCTCTAGGAATGGCCTTATTGCCGATCCTACTTGTGCACTCCAAAGCACGATGGCCAACATCAACAACACCGTCACCAGCATCTTCCTGTAAGATAAACCCATCTGATCTCTCTCTGCAAAATTAATTGAGAGTTTTGGAAGAGAATTTGTTATAGATTATATATGGAAGTAGCAATTGGCACAACATTTATATATGGTACTCGCCATTGACCATAGAAATGGCTTAGCTGCTTCGCAGGTTGAAAACTGACTTGCTGGGCAAAGAAAGTTGAAAACCTATTTAAACCGGATATTCAGTATTGGATTAACTTAATTTTTACGCCGAAGACCCATCTACGCAGAAACTGCTGGATTTCATTTTTTTTTTAAAAAAAAAGGATAAATTAGAATGACTAGTCTTTTATCTTAGTCAAATCTCTAAACAATAATATTTATAGTACTACTAATTAACATTATAATGAGCAGATATTAATCAATATTATTTTTTTAGAAGTAGACGGAGCTAATTAATTTGGTCCCTGCATTGTGCATTTTTGTCTGGTGGGAGATTTTTCGTAGCAAAAGCCGCTCACGAATCACGACATATGCCAGGCGTGTTTACCAAGTGAGGGTCATGTTTGATAAATGAAAAATATCTTATAACTTTTTTGTCTTGTGTTTCTCAAGTCCCATATTATTATCATATATATGTATATATTAATATCAACATTATATCATATTTAGTTTAATATTTTTTTTACAAATTAAATTTGAGAATTGATTTTGGGTCTATGGTAGGCGATAGGGTCAAATTGAAGAACACCGTAAGCTGGGATTACGCATGAGCATGACTTCGTCATATGGCTAATAACGTGACGAACATGGAAATATACAAAGTCGGGATTTCCAGCTTTATGTCTTCATGCATTATTCTCCTTTTCTTTTGGCTGAAATTAATTAAAGGTCTTCATTCTTTACTTTACTTTATTTTTGCTTTCTCTCTTAAGTCATGGAGCCTTTGTTTGAAGATTGATGATGGAGTTGAAAACATAATCAAGGAAGCATAACATGTTGAAAGGTGACTCCAACCAAATCAAGCCAAACTGATATATATGTTGGGCTAACTTGCACCATCTCGATCGCAGAAACTTGTGCCAACTGATCTCTCGATCAAGTCTCAAAAGATACTTATAATATCAACACCATTAATTAATTTAAAAGGGATTTATTTTCAATGAATTTACTTTAATTTCATGCACTTGCACCATTTCAGTTCATCCATGTATTATGATTCTTTTATTCAAAGTCAAAGCATCGACGCGTGAAGGGGAAAAAAAAAGGGAAGACAAGCTGGCTCAACTTATCGTCTCCTCCGTAGTCCTCGTACGAAACTTCGTTTCATGTTTTAAACACACTGTACAGTTTCCTCGTTAATTATTATGTTTTTTTTTTTGGAAGCTATTGTTTTGTTTGTCTCCATACGTTTTACAGGGGAGGAGTATATATTTCTATCGTTAGGTTGTTTAATTATCCCAAATATTTAAGGAAATAATTCTTTCCTATGTTTAAAACGAGGACTGCACTACTTGCCCTAGCTACAAGGATGGCCTGGGCAGATTGATCTATACTTGCCGACAAACCAACGTACTGACTCAGATTTTGTATCCCCCACATGTTGTTCTGAGCATCCCCACAACACTCCTCTTCATCTTTTGATCATATTATGAAAAATATTATTATATTAAAAAAACATGGTGTATCAGGAATAAACCACCTTATTCATAACGTAATAGAAATAGGACAGTGAGAATTTTCATACCATATATACATACATAGATAGATTGATTTATTAAAAAACATTTAGAAGCATAATCGGAATATTTTTTTTTTTGTACGCTACAAAAGGAGTAATATTTTTCATGAGGGTACAGGCGCAAAGAGCAGATAGTAACTTCTCAAATACTTATTTAATATTTAATTATTTCCCATCCGATCCTAATGTAAAGGTTATTTATTTAATTTAAATAAATTAAATAGAGTAAATAAATTGTTTAATTATAATATATATGACTTTATCTTCTTAAAATATTAATGTGTAATATTATATTATATATTTTATCAATTTAAAAGTTAGATAAATTAATTTATAAAAAATAATAAATATAAAAAATAAATTAGATTAAAATTTTATATTTAAAATTAGAAGTGACTACTAGTTTGAAGAAGTATTAACTTCTGATGCTCCCATCACATGCATGACGAGGAAGTAAAATCTCGTTAATGAAAGAAAATGGCATCATTCGTATATGTACATCTCAGAGTCCTTCCCTTAAACTGTATGTTGGTTTAGGTTCTATGAAATTTCAACAAGAAGCTGACAATATATTCAAACACACCCTTGATCTCTCATATAAGGTAGAGCCATAATTAAAGCGACAAGAAAATATTAAAAGTGGGGGTTGCAACACTAGGAAAAATAACAATATATATTAATTGCAGTACTGAAACGCTCATTAAGCAAGCGCCAGGCCTACTTTATCTACTTCATATATACCTTCATCATTGTTACAGCATAGCTATCATCATAACATATCCCCCTAACACAAACACACAATAAATACACGCGTTAATACTTAATACCCCAAATTGAAACTAAGGACGCTGGCACATCCCACCAGAAAGCTGCATATATTCACACCCACACACCAAACAAACAAAATATATATGTTAAGAACAGTAGCCAGCCAACCAGAAACGGAGACCATATCTTAACTCAAAATCTCAAGGCTTAAGTTTACGAGCCCCTCCACATTATTCCAAGTGTGTGAAAGTGCAAGTGAGGGAAGACTTGGTCAAGGGTTATTGGGACAGTTGGAAGAGTGAGTGAGATTGGGAATGTAAGAGCAGGAAGAAGCAGCAGAAGGGGGAACTAGGGCTTTTCTGGGAGTGATTCTGTTACCTGCAGCTGCACCAACTTCATCTGCAGAATCCCAATCTGATCCTTCTAAAGTCATAGCCACAATACTTGACAGAATCAGCCCCACCATCACCCTCTTCACCACATTGTTATCCGCCATTGTTCTACTTCCCTGTTTTACTCACAGCTCTCCATGGAATTGGGATTTGAAAGCCACACGATGAAATGCTATTTATAGTATAGACAGGTTATCCTGCAGCAATTAATACGATGGTTTCATCTACACGCTATCTTCCAAAATAGCTCTAATTGATGTCAGGAAGTTTATGGCTTGGTGAGAATAAAATAAAGCTTTCAGTAACCCTAATCTAAAACATATAGAAGGAGCACGCCAATTTTTAAGCATAAAGTGAAATTAGAAATGCGAATATATTGAAATTCATGAGTAGGGACGATTCAGGGGTTTCCAACTTGGAAAACTGAAACCCAGAAATGACAGTGTTATATTTCAATATAAGAGTTTTCTTGGAGACAATCGTTTTTGCCATACAGAAAGATGTTTCGGGCATTAGTAAATTACGTAGAGAAACTGAAGATAGTGGATGCACGTTCATGTGCGGGACGGATTTGGATTTGGTACACAGTCTTAGAGACAAGTACCTGATGCATGTCTGTCTTATTTAAATTGTCTCCACTTGATTTGGATAATTTGATTTGTTTTCTTTTGACAACATATCTTTTAATTTAAATCATCATTTTTTTCTTAAGTTGAAAGTTAAAATGTTAATATTGGCTATTGTTCTATATTATACTTTTCTTAAGATGATAATATTGAAATTTAATTAAAAGATCATGAGAATTAATTATACCTTTCAAATTGACTCTAAACATCTAAAATAAGATGTTTACATAATACACATTTTAGAGAAGTTTCCCAAGATCCTGATTCGGGCAGGACCGTTTCAATGCACAATAGAAAACTATATTCCCAAGAAAAAACTACTTTACCGCTTCAGAATTGTGCCTCACTTCCTTTCATATTTGGTAAATGCTTTCTGCTTCGGCCTGATCAGATGGTATCTGTCACAGTTACAATTTGTAATTTCCGGTGGGTACTTAGCACGATTGGGGATAGTCTCCTCCTATATAACCTCCATACGCAGTGAATCCAATCTGTTTGGACTTGGGATTTACAGAGCAACTGCTTTCCCATCACATGAACTTACATTAAAAATATCAAACTCATCATCTTATCAACCCAACGGGACTAAAACCCACGATTCTCTTCGGTTAAAAGAACAATGGGCAGTTCAAAACTTTCAGATCAAAGAAGGAACAAGCGGTAAAAGTTAAAGCCTACCATTCACTTTTTGTACTCTACTATCTTGTTCCATGCAAGCTGGAGATACCTGTTCTTGAAGCCTTCCTGATTCTTCAAAATTGTGAGCCAAACCAAATGAATGAAACTTCGTTCTTTCTGTCGCATTTGTCCAAAGGCCCCAAACATTGCCAGGTAAAGACAAATAAATCTTTTCTGACTATGAATTCTGAGCTTGTATTGAATTACAAGAAGATTTTATGTTATTTGTGATGTGAGGTAAGCCAATATTTTGTAATGTCATGTTTGCCGCATTCAAATGACTACTTTCTTCATGCATATTCCCAGCCACAGGTTCTTCTGCCAAGTTTAACCTATAAAAGTCTAGCTCTTCTTCCAAATCTTGTATCAGTTTTTCCTTTTCTGACAGCAAATCATCAGCTTTCTCCAATGCAAATGCATCATGTTCTGCTTGCTCTTCCATCATTCTTAAATACTGAAGGGCCTCCATTCGGAGTGCTGCTTTATCCTCTTGTAACTTTGTAATCATAGCCATTGCTTCATTTGCTGAAATAGCAGAAGCATTTCTTTCTTCCTCCAGTTCCTTATGTAAGGAATCGATGCATTGCTTGTCATACTCAATCTGTCTCTTCAATTGATCAATGAGAGAGCCCTTCTCAATTTTACTGACGTTGCTTCCAGCCATAGATCCAACACCAGAATCCAATGAGACAGACTTTTGAAGTACCTTAGTTCCATTGGAGCTAGCAGCATCAGCTTGTGTCCGAGGGGAATAAGCACCACCTAATGGAATTACCAATGAGATGCTGGAATCTTGAAGAGAAGATTTTTGTGATGACAGCTTCATTTGTTCCTTGTCCTTGTGCATAAGACTTGTATGAGAATTGTCATTTACAGCCAGATCAGTTTTTTCGAACAGTTCAACATTTGTAGTAGTCTTCATTAAACTGACCTCACGATCTCTGATTGATTGAAGTCCATTATCACTTGCTTGAGAAACATCTACAGCTGGAAACATTTCAGAAAATAACTATTAACTTTTCTAAAAATATTGGATGAAAATATGCAGACAAGGAGAAGGAGGCTGCATTCTTCTGGCAATACTCCAACAATCGATTGAGTACCATCCAAAGTAATAGGTTCAGATTGTGCAGCAGAGAGGAAATTAGGAGAAACTCAACAATTACCTTTATTCTTTTCTTGTTCCGCTGGATTTGAGTCGCTGAGAAGAAATTTTGATGATGTACATTGACACTTAGGATCACTCCCAGCTTCATTGTTTTCATGAATTGCAGTAGAAACATTATTATCATCAGCAGAAAATGGAAACTCCGACTCAGAATCAGAATGGAGTTTCAACTCGGTGAAGCCAACATAAGATAGTGAATCACAACTATTTTTTCCTGCACAGTGAGATGTTATTGATCCACAACAGGTACATGGCCTTGAATCCAAAGAACCAGGGAAAAGATCTCCCTTCAATGAGCACTGGAAACTACAGTCACCATGAACCAGACCCAGTTTACCCAGCAACAATCTATGAGCTTCTGAACTGGCTTTAGTCTTTGTTGTGAATGACAAGAGACAGTCATCACACATGCCACCTCCATCTGCAACCTTATTGTGAATATGACATGTCATCAGAGAGGCAACTTCTGATCTATGATTGCTGCAGATTAGTGTCTGATATAGCTCAGGCTTTCGACCACCTAATGCAAAATCAAGCCTAGAACACAATATACAAGGTGCTTGCAATCCACAGAAACTTGCAAACTTTGTTAGTAGATACGACAGCAGGGCGATGATAAGCAATAGTATTATCAAAAACCCCTCACAAACTGCAGATACGAGAAGAGAAGTAAATCCCCACACTCCCTGTGTCTTGACAAAGGAAATTTTACCTGCTGCCATCTCTACCTCAAATGCTCTATTAATCCATATAACTCAAGACAGGGCAGTAAGCTGCACCCTGAAAATCGATTGTGTAACACAAATTTCAATGAGCCAGGAAGGTGAGAAACAATATATGAACCAACCCAACGAAATTATAATCCGAGCTTAATAATAGGCTATTCTTAAAACAAAGATAAAGTCTAAACTCAGACAGCCCAAGAATATCATCAGACAAAATATATTGTCTGGTATGTCAAACAATGTTTCCATAAAATTGAAGTAAAAAAGAGAATTTGTTGAAAGAAGACAAAGCTACGGCCACTGTGTGCATATTCAGGAATTATAAAGTTCATGAGAATCTATACGTGTTAGCTGTGGACTGAAATCAGGAAAATTCCTTGTAGAACCAGAGCATTTGACAAAGAAACAACGAAACCTGCTCGATAAATTGTGATCAAGAAAACTATGACCCTACTTAATGTTAATGTCATGGCTGAATTTTTTTCAAATACCAGTGTAGCTGTGAATGTGAACAAAACCAAAAAAATAAATTCAAACCAACCCAACTGTGCCATAAAGCTCCTCATCATACTAACAACTAACAATAAATTTAGTATCCCCACGCGCAAAAATTAAATGGAAAAGTAAATTAGAAAATCAAAGGCCTAACTCATCAATGCAAAAACCAAACTCGGAATAAATTCCAGACGCCCGTTCTTCGGTAAACATATAGGTAAGAGATTGTTTTTCTTAATTTCCATAAATCATGATTAAAGAAAGACCGGAAAGCAACAAAAATTTTATGATCTGGCCTAACAAAATCAGAAACAACGTTCGTTAACGAAGGTAGCAATGGTGAGAATCCAACGTAATGTGCATTCTGATCACAATGCAAGTCCATCCAAATTGTTCGAAAATCAAAGGTAAAAATTCATTGGAAAACACATTAATTTCGTCCATATTTGTTTTTGGTTTATGGAGAAACGAAGAAGATGCGATACCTGTTATGGAGCTTGAGGAAGAGGAAGAGGAAGAGAGGTAAAGTGGCAATATGAGATCAAACAACACGGTAACGAATTTCTGTTTTTGTTTTCTTTTTATCTAATTAACGATAAAATTGGATAAAATTCGTCAACTGAAAAGGGTACAAAATTCAATGAGAATCGTCGTTGAAAAAAATGTATATAAAATAGAATAAGGGGCGCAATTACAAGTGGCACCTTCTCTAGAAGATCGACTAACCGTTGAGAGGTGAATTTGGAATTTTACAGCCCCTTATTTCCAGTCTTACCCTTTACTCTTGTTTTTTTTTTGTCAAAATTTTTTTTGTTACATAAATTTTTAGAAAAGAGTTGAGTTCACCTATGATCTAAGAGTAGGGAGAAGTCTTCCTTCCTCCTAAACGATACTAATGTCGGGCAGGACGAGCTGTCTATTATCTTCAGATATAAATCTAAACACCTAAAAATTATGATACCTCCTCAAATATCGCAATTTATTTTGGTCCCACTGGTGCTGCCATTTTTTTTAGTTGCCCACCTAGTTCACCGGAGTTTTGCCCTGACCACATCCAGATCCGACCTGTGTCACGTACCTGATTATGGTAAATGAATGTGCTGCCATATTTTAACTGATGAATTATTTATTAATGGGCCTAATCATCCATGCAGTAAAATGGGTACTACTGAACATGTATTGGGCCTAAGAGTCCAAATGGTGAAAATATTATTATGGAAGATTTTAAGAAATATCGCTTCTTGATATGAGAAACAACAATTACCCAATAAAAGTTTATCCAATTAATATAGACTTAATTTATAACTTATATGATTATGAATTTAAATTTTATTATTGAGATGAAAATTTTTTAGTTGGTGGTGACCCTGCCCTTGGTGAGCCCAAGACTAGCGGATGTAGCCCCAAATGTTTAAGAGAATATCATAATCATAACATTTATAAATTATCAATACTTTCTATAAAATCTATTACAAAGCAAAGCTTTAAGCTAATTCACTCAAAACTTTAGAAGACCTGTCGCGTCAGTGGGTTTATCCAGTCTGTATCCAAATCCATATGTTCATCTTGTTGCTGAGCAAAAATGACCATAGCAAGTAAAAACACAACGTCGTTTCAACGAAATACTTGGGTAATAAAATGTTCAACTCAATAAATTATAATTTCTATTTATTTGGCATTCTTGAATACCTTTCACTCCAACTCTGTTTTGTAGTGGTTCTTTAATAACAGATTTATTCTCTCTTCATCTCTATCTAAATACCCTTTGTCATTTCGCAAAGCTTAATTCTTGAATGCAGAAGCATCAGGACGTCCGTTCTTAGATGAACTGTCGATCATCATCAGATACTTTTACAAACCTCGCTTGTGAACTTTTAGCTTCGATACAAGAGGCAAGTCATGAAGGAATACAACGCCAGAGATTACAGAGGCTTTTCATACTCCTCAAGCAATCCCCCGAGTCGGCTCTAAAACATACGGCATTGGTGATGTCAAACAACCACAAGAAGAAGGACAAAAGATTAGAGTTTCTTTCAATTACAAAATCAGCGAGCTTGAAGAGGGTTCTATAGATGTTTATGGCTATAATAGAAGGTGCTATACGATGCAGCCCAAAATTGTTCGTGAACAAGCCTTCTGGCATGAACAAGAGATAAGATATAGGAGATAATGCGAGAGATAGGATATGAGAACACTCTCTACATCCATTGAGCAAGATGAAAAGAACGGCAAATAAATCTTGTGTTGATAGGATATGTGAACACTCTCTTCACTGGCCGAGCAAATAAATCTTGCTTATGATCTTGTTGCTTCAATCCAAACGGCAAAAGAGGGAAGGATCAAGATTTTTTTTTTGGTATACAAATTTTTGAGAAGGGTTGGGATCACCCACAATTTAAAGGCAGGACGAAGTCTCTCTTTCTCCTAAACGATACTAATATTGGGTAGTGCGAGCCGTTTATTATCTTCAGGCGTAAACCTAGGCACCCAGGAGTTAGGATATCTCCCCAAGTGTCGCGACTCGAACTATAACAAAATGGCACTCCCCAAGGATCGAATACGCTCCAAATGGTTACATGTCTCACCCCTTCACTAGCTGAACTCACAGACGATAGGTAGGAATAATTAAGTTTTTTTTTGTTGCCCACCCGGTTCATTGAAACTTTGCCGCGACTACATCCGGATCTGACCCGCGTCACGCACCTGTGTATGGTGGGTAAGTCTCCTAACGAAAATTTTTTGTATACGTTAAAGCTCGAACTCGAGACCTCGTTTAAGTAATACTAAGCCGTTTACTACTCAAACAAACTCCCATTTAGGAAGGATTAAGTTGAGAATATAACCTTGTATTTTAGATTATAAATTAGATGGGTGATTTGAGCCCAAGGGTAAAAGCCCAATAATAGTTTTATAAATACAATACAATTGCTTAGGATTTTAACGTATGGATCATAATTCATCCAAGTAAAAGGATATTATTTTTCTGTTGTCATAGGCTTTATAACATGGCAGCAGAGCAATATGAATCCCTTTTGATTATATGGGTATCCTAAAAAAACACATGGTATGGATCTAGGCCTCAGTATATTGGTATCAGTCAAATTCATAATATAGATTAAGGATCCAAGCACTATTAAATTTCCATAGTCAGATGTGGTCCCATATGCACTTTTTATTCATGGTGCCACCAAAAGAGGATATTTTTCTCTGTTTTTTTTTTCTAAATTCTTTTTTTTACCTGTTTCTATAAATTCATTTTACATCGTAAGAATTTGGAAGCTTGGGATTTGCCCATCTCTTTGACTATCTCCCTTTGAAAGAAATGGGCTTCACATGTGATTTGTTGATTAGTAGGGATAGAAGTGTCTTTTTTTAATCTGACTTTTTTTAAAACTCAAATTATTGTAACAGTAAGATATTATAATGTAATTTGTTTATATTAACTTGAATAAAAAGTCAGTTTAATAAACTAAAATTTATTTGCACAAGTAATAATAATGAGATGTGTTGAATAAATAAAAATATAAATATTTGTAAATATAAAATTAAATAATAGTATTAAAAATTTAAAATATATAGAAAATATTTAAAGATTATTTTTTAAGTATTGACATATATATATATATATGGTACATCCTCTGCTACTTGACTCATTTTGTAAGCTCGCTCCCCGCACGGTGCATCGCACGTTTTACTCTCTCACGGCCCTAACAAACAAACTCATACTCTCTCACCCTTTCCCTCACTTCGCTTCTCCAACTTCTTGTCATTCCTTCTACTTCTTTATTTACGTGAGAATCTAAGGCCACACTTGTCTTCTTGGCAGGGATCTATGAGGGAGGTTTTCAGTTCCTTAAGGGTAAGTCTGTCTGGTCGTTGCGGGTTTTGGTTTTGAGTACTGTGGTTCCGTGGGTTAAATTGAATTCTCAATTTGTGCGCAGAGGCTTGGAAGTGTTAGGAGCTACGCGAAGCAGCGTATTGATGGAGTTAGAGATACAATTGCCGTCGCCTCTGGTAAAGGTGGGGTGGGCAAGTCTACTACTTCAGGTATTTTGCTTCCTTATCTTCTCCCAGTTCTCTTATGTTTGTCTTCTGGTGTATGTACATGAAACAATTTGTTTGTGAATGGCCCGGTTCTCTTCCTGTCGCGTGCAAAAATTATAAATTTATCTCTATTCCATTAGCATTCTTATTTTTGAACTTTGAAGATTTTAATAATTAGGTGTGAGGGCCAATTTCTCCTTTCTGTGCATTATGTAGTCTAATAATTTGCTGTTTTATGGGCAGTGAATTTAGCAGTTGCGCTTGCAAGTAAGTGCAATCTCAAGGTTGGTTTACTCGATGCCGATGTATACGGTCCAAATATTCCCACAATGATGAACATTAATGAAAAGCCAGAAGTGAGCCCAGGTATTTTCTATTTCTTTCTTACCATCAATCTTCCTTTAGGAGAAGTAATAGTTTAACTAGAAAAGGGAACTGAGCAAAGAAACTACGTGGCAGCCATACACCTGTAGTAGTGCATAACCCCCCAACAAACCCAAAAAAATAAAAGCATGCTTTCTCCGAGAAGCTTATACAAGGCAAAGCAAAAGGTGTAGAGAAATTATTCAGTTTTGAACACTCTAGCAGTTACTCAATTAACTCCCAGTCAAATTGAACTTCTTAATGCTGGAGAGAGTCGCTTGAAATCATTAGCTTAAATTGGTTTCCATGATTGATAGAAATAACTAGAGTAATAATAATACTTGAGATTCCAAATATTTATTCTAAGTATGACAACTTTATATTGATGAGTGCCAACTTGCTGTGCATATTTAAATTATATTTATAAGTTTACTTCATTGCTATATTCAGCTATTTGCTTCTTTTCAGAAAAGAAAATGATTCCGATTGAAAGCTATGGGATAAAGTGTATGTCAATGGGTTTCCTTGTGGAGAAAGATGCGCCCATTGTATGGAGAGGTCCCATGGTATGCCTCTATCTTCTTGTTTATTCTTCTTTTCTGTCTCTTTACTGTATGTCAGCTTTATTTTTATACTTGTTCAATATCTGGGATTACACTGTAATCATTACAGACTTTGAACAGACTGGCAGATCCTATACATTAGTCTCTTCTGTATTCATGGTATGCTGTGTTGTTCTCCTTCCTAGTAGATTTTTGTTTCTGTCATGCATTTTTATTTTTGTTCCAGACTTAATTGAAACCAAAAGGAATGAAAACATTTTGAAGGGCTGAGATAAATTAAGTCTTCCATTGGAGTGAACCTTAGGTCTTATATGCACGTTGAAATTTTGGTTTTTAAGACCGACTCAATGGTGTTTCAATTTTAGGCTTTAGAAGGAACTATTTTCTTTATATTTCAACGTGTCTGGTAGACATGATAAGATCCCAAGTTCCTGCTAATATGTAAGAGTGTAACTTTAATTAAAAGCAGCTAGTTACTTGTTAAAAGCATAGAATATGAAATATCCACTCATTCTAATACAAGAATTCATTACTACAATCTTTGTCTATTTCATTTTTTAAGTTCGAAATTATGCAGCTTTACTACGTTAATGTAAATCTCTTTTAGTTGAGATTGTAGCTGTTTGATTCTGATATGCAGTCCAGTGCTTAGTGCAAAACATTAACATAATATAAGCTGATAAGTTGCATGCTATAATTGTATCGGGCAGAGGAGTTTTATGAGCTTGTATATCCAATACAAGTGAGAAAGCGGGAGGTGATATGATGATTTTGTACTGAAATCAGCTAACAGATGGTAATGGCGAAGTTACATCAATAACAATGTCTTTCCTCATGCATATTTTGGTAGCTATCTACACTTACCGACTTAATTCAGCAGTTGTTGCATATACTTGATCTCTCATGAATGAGATTGCGAATATTAATGCTTCTGTTGTCAATGTTCGAGATCTCATTTACTTCTAAGATATTCAGTGTATAGTAGTTCTCTTATGATTGAGAAGTTAGTTATTTCAATCCTTTTTTGGTTCTGGCAAGTCCCTACTGATATGTTTGATTGTAATGCTCTGATATAAGCCCTTCACTGTTTGAGTTTTTGTTACTGGATTGTAATAGGTAGCAAGTGCTCTAAAGAAAATGACACGGGGAGTTGACTGGGGAAGCCTTGATATTCTTGTGGTGGATATGCCTCCTGGAACCGGTGATGCCCAGATAACTATCTCACAGAATCTGCAACTATCAGGTAGTCTAAGAATTTATGAAGATAGTTCTCAAGGCTTTTGTTATGGGTATGTTTGTAGGGGAGGCCTAAAAGCTGTTTGGAGTCTTACTTTTATCTGACCTTTTACTTCTTAACCTTTACGTGGTTCTTGTCTATCTAATGTTTGAAATATACCATATTTACCTTTTAAAGGGAAAACATACATGGACACTCCCCTCCCTTCGGTAATTAACCCCTTAAACTTTGCGGTTTGCAAAATGTTTCAATAGCCAAATTTATGATTTTATCCTTTGTTTTTCTTATTATATTCATCTTAACTACTTTCTTGCTAAAATTTTTCAGACACCAATGGAATGAGGGGAAAATGATTTTATGGAGGAAAAATGACTCTCTTACCCTTTGTAAAAAATATTTAAAATAGAGACTGATGAGTAATAGATATTTTACATACTTTTTTAATTCCTTCTCCTTTTCCATCAACAAACCAAATGGGGCCTTAGTGAAAAAATTCAAACCTAAAAACCAAAATTGGAAAAAATTGAAAATAAAAATCTCAATTAGATATTTAGGCTTTTATCAAAACTGAATAGAATTGGTGTCAATGCTGAAGTTAAATTTCTTGTTTGCCAAAGCCCCAACGTTGAAGGGGTTTTGTACAATTTTTCCCTTTTCTTTACTACTTAGAAAAAGAAGCATTTTTAAAAGGAAATTAACTGGTTTTTTAGCACTATGACTTGCTGTTTCCAAGTTTAATTATATAAAGTTGTTAACTACATGCACAAACAAACAAAAATCTCATTATTTCGAGGTGCTTTGTTTATAATGACTCATATAATCCATTATTGCATAGTTTACATTAAAAGGGGGAAAAAATCTTTGGTTGTTCATCGCATAGCTGCTTTTATTGCAGGTGCAGTGATTGTTTCAACTCCTCAAGATGTGGCATTAATGGATGCTAGGAGAGGAGCAAATATGTTCAATAAAGTTCAAGTTCCTGTATGGTCATCATTGGCGTACTTATCCTTTACATGTACTTACACGGATGTAGTCATGTTGATCAGTTTTTGAGTCAGAATATGTGCACAGTAAATATGCATGAATTGGGTGGTGTGCAGTGCATGGATGTACGGAAAAATGAAAATAAATAAAAAAACTCTATGGGTCCTGTCAACTTGATATTGTATTTGTCCACAAAAAAATTATGATATTGTAGAAGCTGGGAATATGATAAGCTGTCATTTAAGTTTCATGTCCCTTTGGGAACATCTGATAAAATTGTAGAGTTCTAATTAGAAGTTATAATGGCAATAAAACTTTTACAACAAAGACTAGAAACATATACCCTGTTGATGGATACATATGCAATGTGTTTTCATAAATGTTATTTATCTTAAACCATTTATTTTTCCTGCAAGTAAAAATGTCGAGGGTGAAATTTGCTGTTTCTCTCTTTCTCAGCCATCCCTTGTGTTCTTGAGTTCAAATGTTAACTGGAAACGGATTCTGGTGATGAGCATCATTTTTAACGGATCTTCTATTGTAATCTCAGATTCTGGGAATTGTTGAGAACATGAGCTGCTTTAAGTGTCCGCATTGTGGTGAACCTTCATACATATTTGGGAAAGGAGGGGCTCGTATGACAGCGGCTGACATGGGATTAGAATTGTTGGGTGAGGTCAGTATAGTATTTTATGTTGAATAATCCTTGTTTATAGTGTTTGACGTTTAACGCTCAACTCAGATTTTACTTTTTGACGTTTTAAAAACGATTAGGAAATGAATTGCCAACTTCCATCTATAGACCAACTTCTGTTAGATTCATGTTCATATCTTACACAGATGTCAGAACATGGAATTATAATTTTTTTCCCTCAAGCTCGTATTACATTTTAATGGCTGCAGATACCGCTAGAAGTGAAGATTAGAGAAGCTTGTGATGAGGGAGACCCCATAGTGTTATCCACCCCTGATTCTGCAGCATCCAAAGCATATGCTGACGCTGCTCGAAAAATTGTTCAGAAACTGAAGGAACAGCCAGCCCAACCTGATATACTATGAGGAGCTTCCCTCACGAATTCTGTCTCTCCTTTTGACATCCCATCCTGACCATTGGATTGAAAAAATGAATGGTTAAGATTTAATATTTTATAAAGTTATTTTTTTAAAATTTCTTAGATAGGGTGCAGTTATGAATTGTCTAGAACAAAATTCAATAGTTTAAATTTCGTTATTTATTTTTATGTAATATCATAATAACAGTTTTAGTACTTAGCATTGATGGTTTAAGATTGGCACAAGCATAGGGAATATGCTAAATTGGGCGTATGGTATGCAACAGCAACCCATCCCTCTCCCATCTCATCTTCTGTCATCTCATCTTCGAAACCTTCATTATCCGATGTTTCTTCCCTCTCCATCTGTCGCTTCGCAGCTCTCTTCTTCCCCTGTCGGATCCCTCTCCCATCTCTCCCTCTGTTCGCTTCGTTGCTTTTTTACAGAAGCTGATATCACTTTTAGAAGCCGTGATTATAAGGCCTCGCTGTTCAACTCGACTTTTCCTTTCAAACTTCCCTTGGCGATTCGGTTGGCCAAGGCATCAGCATCAGAGTTGATTTCCCTGACCCACTAGCTCCCATAACGGCTAGTATCTGTCTGTCGCGGGCCTCGCCAGAGATATCATTTAGCATAGTCTTAGTTCCATTATCAGTCGTAGCCGTTGTTGCCTTCAACTTTGGACAAAGCATAGAGAAGCTCATTTTCCGGCGAACCTTCACATTGTAAGTGAGATTATTGAACGAGAGCACGAATGGGGGTGTGCTTCCTCATTTGAAAATGCAATCCCAGAGAAAAATGATTTGGATTTTACAGTTATGAGGAGGATAAATTCCAGCTTAATTTTAAGACTTAAGGCAAGGGATATTATTGTTTTCTCATAAATTATGATTAATTATAAAATAAAATTAATAAAATTATTCCTTTTAAATATTATTTCATACATATTCCTAATCCCAATTTATCAAAATTTAGTGCTGCACACTAACCTATATGGACACACCACATGCTTTGAAAATCTATTTCCACTTCTATTTCATTGCGCCATCAAAGACTTCCATCATACCAAAGGCCAACCGATGCCAACTACCAAACCAGACATTGGCGCCAGTTCCGACCTTGTACATTTGCAATCAAATGTTCTAACCAATATTTTCCTGCAATTCTTTTAGTAAGATTCTATTAATTACCTTTTTAGATTAAAAATAAAAAATAAGTAAAATATCGAGAAATTCTTGCATGCACTGAGCGCACCAGGTCAACTATGCATTGTCCAATAAAAATATAACACACCATCGTCATTAAATCCTACATAGTCCAACGCAACCGTGTGAGGCATTAAAGATAAATTTTTATCTGACATAAATGACGGGCCGAGGAGATTATGTAGGATTTAACGAGGGTGATGTGTTATATTTTTATTGAGCAGTACACACATGACACGATGCATTCAGTGCATGCAAGAATTTCTCGTAAAATATCAAAATTTATGATCCTATAATTATTAATTCATTGGAAAGAAAGAATGGATGGAAACCTACTGTGCAGAATGGAGGATTCTTCAATGGTACTTGCTCTCTAGAATGTTATCCTACCCTCATTCCTCGATACGCCCAAACGCTTTCACAACACCAGGGATGTTATAACCAGGAAAAACTCTTCATGAATTACCAAATGAAAACCCTACCAAATAATCTCATCTTTTGAATCCTACGCAGGGTCATGTACCAAGCATAATACAACATAAACCTATGGGGTATAGGACACAATCCCAAGTCTAATTAGATACCCCACTCCAATTAAAAAACTCAACCGCGTTTACAAAAACAGAAGCTTCCCCTCAATTACAATTCAATAGCCATAATTGGTGCCGTATACAGGACCATAATCAGCAGCAGGTGCGTGCCCTGTATGGCCACCTGCGCTTGAAGGTGGAGATGCGTAAACAGGAGCATTTGCAGGATACGAATTGTAGCCTTGCGCAACTGATCCCCCCATTTGATCCTGTGCCGAGCTAGCAGCTTCAGCCATGAAGTTCTGTACATTAAAATAAATAAATAATAAAAGATTGCAAATGATTTCAAAATGCGCTAAACCAACACAAACATAACGCAGCAGACGGCATCAAAATTGAAATGAGATGACAAACGCTATCCACTTGTGTGTATCTGCATTTCCAAGCAGCTCCTAGCCATTCCATACTTTCTTTTCCCAGCTACTCTTAGTGCTTGTTTGAACTCACGATTGGACACCCCAAAAGCACTTATTTACGCAATTTGAGACAAAACAACTTACAGTGCAAAAGCACTTAAAATAAACCAAAACTAAGCTCATCCAAACAAGCACTTACAACATTTTATAATATTTAATAACATAGGATGTATATGATTGTTTAGCATTAGCTCGCATCAGAACGTTAGTCACAATCACAGTAGACAAAGACTACCTATTTAGACTAAAACCCTAAACCATTAACCCCAGTATCAAACTCAACACACCACAAAATACCACGAACAATATTTGATCCAGACAGACATAATATAAATCCCTAGACACCGATATTTTCAGAAAACAGCAGCAGGAAACAAGAAGAATCAGAACATTTTTCTTGAAAATAATAAAATACCTGCACCAGTTGTTGGGCAGTCTGTATTTGAGAAGCAGTCCCACTTATTTCAACAGTCATCTCCCCTGGAACACCCCTTGTCTCTTGAATTGTAATACTTGCTCCACTAGCACGACGAATGTAGCTGATGTTTGCACCTGATGTTCCAATAACTGCATCTGCATAGGACAGAGGAATTTGCATATGCTGTGTAACCTACAAGGCAGAGAGGGAAAAATACATTAAGTCAATATAAAGCAAACATGTTTCAGAATTAATAATTTTATGCTGGAAAGTTCTTAGTTAAATATAAAAAACCTTAGTCACAACAGATTGTTGTGGTTGCGCACTGGAAACCATAGAAGCATCCCTTCCATAAGCAGGTGGTCCCTGATGAAGGTGCTTGTCGATAGGAGGCAGATCAGCTGGTGGGTAATAGTTATCATAGTGATGTGAAGGTGGCATATATTGAGGGTTAGGAGCAAATGGAGGTCCACCAGCTGCAGGAGCTGGAAATCCTTGAGGTGGAGGACCCCATGGCTGGTGTGGTGGCACATTCTGGTTGGCTCGAACATCTGGCGATTGCATCTGAAGATGAAGATAAACAATTATGCAGAGTGAATACAACATCCCCAAAACAAGCCCAAGATAGGTTCACCTCAGATAAACAAAAATAGATAAATCCGATATAATCTATAGAGAAGCCCTCTGGAATGCTAATCTATATTGATAGCTCAACTCATTGATAGCCTAACCTCTCCGGTTCCTATTTTCAATTTTGTTCTCAACAGAGAGTAAGCATACAAATAAATAATCACCTAAAATATGATTCCAAAATTCAAAGATCAAGCCAGGCTTTTGAATGTGAACATATTTTCAAATGTCAGTAATTATATTGGAATTATCATCACTGTGACAACACAAGATCACTCAAGCAAATTAAGGGCTGCACAAGAAACCCGACCACACGCCCGGACCTAGTCCTGCCCGAACACAACCCGGTCCAGAAAAAGAAGCCTGAAGCAATACTAGACTGGACCAAGTCTGACCTGATAGTCGGGTTGGACTAGACTTCGGGTTGGGTATTAGGACTAAATGGTCTAGCCCAACCCAGTGATAACTACATATATTTTATTTTTATTATATTAATAATTTAATATATTTTTGCTAATCTTATATTATTATACTAACTAAACAACCCTTAAAAAAGCCAATGGTCACAAAAAAACTAATGAGACCACTTGGACCGGTCCAGTGACCCAGTGGACCAAGTCCAACCCGGTCTTGGTCCCTAGGCCAACAAGACCGGGTCGGTCCTTGGGTCCAAAATTCCAACCTGGTCTTTTTTCAGACCAAGCCACATGTTGATGCTTAACCCAGTCCGGTCTTTGTGCAGCCGCTATCCCAGCATACGGATTATTTTAATAGAAAAGACCTCCAAACTAGCCTGCGATCAAAATCTTATGTAATTTCTAGTTTCAGCTTAATCAAAACCAAGTATAACTCAATAATAAGAAATCGGCATGAAATCCATATGCACATTAAAACATGCATTTGATAAGCCTATAATGCTTAAATCAGATTAATGACTTCAACATATGAACTAGGCAAGATAACTTGCCCACAGAAATTTCTAATATGCCCATTCACATGTTACATTGATTTCAGCTTCAAAAATAACACTTGCCTGCGTTTCAAATACTCCAACTATGCTTCGGTCTACCAAGAACTTTCTTAGATGAGTTGCAATAAGTTCAACTGCCTTGTGAACTCCAGCAGATTCACCTTGTATTTCAACAACACTATCATCTCGCAGAGCAAAAACTGGCAGGTGCTCTGTTGCAAATCAAACATCTTTCAAGTACAGTAATCGCAAATATTTTAGAATAGTAATAGTTTTCCTTTAATACTCATGATGCACAAAGAGATATCCTAAATCATGTCCCCAGTACCTTTGTACATTAAGAAAAGCTTATTTAACAATTGAATTATTCACAGGAACCATATATCCAACTTTTGAATACCTAACAAGAATAGCAGTATGGAAATTTGGTAAATGGAAGGCTTATATCTAGCAATAATGCACACATCACAAGGATTGAATGCCAGAATTTAAGCGATATGCTTAAAAAGCCCCGTGAAAAGAAACTATCAACAAGACATATTGCCAAATTAAGCATTGTTTCTTTGTGCAGTAGATAATGCATGTAAGCACACCTGATCCAAGGACTCGTATGGTACAACCAGATGTATCTTGAATGGATTTTATAGTAGACCCCTGCTTCCCAATCAAGCTTCCTGCTTGAGTATCAGCAACAAGAAGTCTTGTAACAATTGTGCGCCCAGCAACAGATGTGCTATCTGCAGGATCGCGGTCAACATTGACAATTTGTTTATGAACCCTTAACAAGCCATCCACAGCAGGTGGGATGGTCCGATCTGGCTCTTCTTTTGCAGATACCATTACCTTTTAAAAGCATCAAAGAGACTATTCAGAAACACAGCATGGAGTGGGTGAATTTAAAATACAAAGGCAGATCTTTCATACTTACTAAATCTATTTCACTCATCAATTATTTCATTTAAACATCACAAGAACGTAATTGTTCATCAAAGTTATAACACTTGAACTAAAAAATTTTTACTTTTAAATTTATTCCCAATTCTTTGGACCCATGAATCTCCTGTTCAATTGATTAGCCATGATTTGTACTCTGACAAACTCACAAGAGGTATAGATGATTCAAATGTTAAATTTCATTAGTAATCCTACATCTTAAAAGAGTAATCTGATATTTCTAGGGATCGCTCTTTTAATTTAATGAATTTAATCTATATGTATTTCAAATTTCAAATTCATGTAATTTATTGACAGGTTCCCATGCATTCATCTGAAAGTTTCCGCTTTGTATATGTTAATCACATTTCAGTTGGCTTCTCTTTTTTGTCCTCCCTTTGTTGTTGTTTTACTATTTCAATGATGTTAAGAGTTGTTTCTAGGGAATATTTTCAGGGAGTGTGGCAAGACACCAGTCGACCAAGTTCTGAAGTTACCAGGTATAAGTGAAAGCCTGTTGCTACCAAAATCTGCACAAACTATTCTGAATGTTTAACACAAAAACAACGTTTCAGCACTTGTATATGCTCATTGCTGTTTCCTGCAACTTCAACTTTGGCACTTCAGTGTGAAGCCACTTTGGTCATTCATATTTGCTGACCTGCACACATCGATTTTGGTTATCGGGACAAAAGACATCTCTTTTTTATAAATATTAGCCTGTTATAATATTTATCATTTGTTGTGTCATGTTTGATTATTTTATGGTTTCACTTCCTCGACAACTGTTGTTTTTTAGGTAAAATTCTTTGATAACTATATTACTATATGTGTGAACGTTTTATCATAAATAAATCAGCACCCTATTAAGTTGCCCTTCCAAAAGAGTTATATGACGTTTATTTGACCAAGTAGAAGTTTTCCATATTGAAGTGAAGCACGCACTTCCCCAAATATATTGACAAGACCTAGTTATGTTCCCACTCTTACACTATCATGAATAACACACATAAGATATAAAATTCCAAGCTATGCAATACCAACAGAGTTTCACCAACAAAATCAGCATACAATTGCAGACAATTAAAAAGCAAAATGAAAGAAAGGAAGGAGGAAGGAAAGAATGGGGAAAATGATAAAGGTGTGATTGCACCAAAAATAAAACACCAAGAACAAGTCTTATCCCGCTAATTAAGGTGAGCTGCAAGAATCACACAACAGCATTAGGCTCTATCAACAACTAATTCTTTAGACATATCATTCACACCAAAAATAAAGCACCAAATACAACCAAATTCTAAAACACAAATATCATAATACTTTCCAAAAATCCACAGGTATCAACATACACAACGCACACATTTCACATCAAATGGAGATACATGCAAGTTTATTCCTCACAAGATAAAAATAGAGAGGGCCAAATGTTAACTCACAGCTCTTTCTGAGGTTCCAGGGGGACCATCAAGTATTTTAATACGAGCTTTTGTCTCTTCAGTAATTTTCTTAATAAATTCCCCCTTGCGACCAATAATACTGCCAACCTTCTGAACAGGAACCAGCATTCTGAATACATTCTCTCCAGGCCACCCTGGCCACCGTTTTACTTCAGTTCCTTTTGAATCTGAGTCATCTTCCTGCTTCTGAGAATCAAAACTCTCAGCTATATCTTCTACCTCATGATGTTCATCAATATGATGTTGCGGAGATACAGAATTTTTGGGCATATCTCCAGCATCAAGTCCATCCAAATGATTGTCAGGGGGATTGTATTCCTCAACGACATTGCCTGCATCATGTTCTACAGAATCTTGTTCAGGATATCCGGTATTAACAATCACTCCTGCATCATGCTCATCAGAATGATTTTGTGTGAAATTGGGGTTCTCGGGCACATAGCCCGCATCCTGTCCATCAAAGCCTTCCCCAGACATTCCAACTATAATTGCTGTCAATTCAATGTTGTAGAACAAATTGTTAGTACAAAATAAATTTAAACATAAAATAATAAATAACAAAGAACTTCGAGAATGTTAGGATAGTTGCTTATTCAACTCTTCATGATGATGAGGAATAGAAAACAAATTCATTAAACATTTTTAAGAACCCAAATTTTCACAAGTTTCCCATGACTTCAAAACGGTGACAAGTAAAATCACTGTTAACACTTAAAATTACAAAGCCCCGCATCTCCCTCTCCAATCCTACGGAAGTAGACCGCCCAGCCTCGTAGTTCTGGTTTGATTAAATAATAAACCAAACACAGTGGAGCAAAATAGAAGCATTACACCTCAATTATTCGTCGCAATTTCGAAGACTACGAATGAATGCAACTCCCAAAATTGGCACACCATGACCCAAAATCTTGACTCGCAAATAAAAAATAAGTGATTTAGAAAACAGATTCGAACACAAAAGAAGCCCATATTAAAAACCGTATATGTAGGAGAAAGTAGAAACCCTAGAATGAACTCAAATCAAATAAAAATCACATGAATATGAAAGAAAGAAGATAGAGGATGAATGTACAAGCTAGGGTTATTGAGTATTGACTGTAGCTTGCTTTTCAAACTTACCGGGGTTCGGCGTCGGTGGCGTAGGGTTAAATGGCGTTTGGATATGGAGGCTATCAGCTAAAAGCAGAATTAGGTTTTGTAAGCATGAAAGCGCACTATCTATTTTATCTGCGTTCCAGACACACACCCACACGTATATATATGTTTTTTTTAGTACCAGGTTCAATATATATATATATATATATATATATATATATATATATTTAAGTACCAGGTTCAATATATATTTTCTTTTTATTGGCAAAAAAATAAATATTTTTTTTCTTTTTAACCAAAAGGTTTGGTTAAACAATTGTTTAGAGCCAGGTCCAAACAAAAAAACATGGTTTGATGAACGTGTTAATTTTAAGTCACCCGTCCAGTGCCTGCCCACGCGGGGGAAATTACAAGCTCTAACCATATCATCAGAAATAAATAAATGTGTGTTTATATATTAACATGTATATTAAATATCAATCAATATTAATTAATTAATTAATTGAATATATAAAGATTCTAATTAATTAATATATTATATTATATAAAATCTATACCACCTCATGCATAAGGCATAAATAATGTAAATTATCTTAAACTCAGTACAATATAAATGGAAAAACATTTATAGTTTCTAGTACTATATGGTACAATATCGTTTTTGATCGGGAAAGACCTTTCCCCCATATAGAGGAGGAGCGGTCCAATCCAAATCATCCGCTGCGGCAGAGGAATAGAACCAAAAGGGGAGAGAGCTGGTTGAATTAATGGAAAATCCCCTTTAAAAACTATTTTTAAAAAATAAAACAAAACAAAATTTTATTTGATCGTGTTAATTTGAAAACAGTTTTAGAGTAAAAAAATGGTCAATTGTGGTGGTAAATAGTTGATTCACAAGTGATGTCCTGGGATAGTGGTCAGGCATGATTGACCGTGGTTGTTAACTAGGGTGGCTGGAATTGGTGGAAAGTGGTGGCTTTGGCTGTTGACAATGGTGGCTATGCTGGTGATTGTCCATGATAACCAATGGTGTTGGCCATTGTCGCACTATTGGATACACTTGAGTGAATAATTTAAAATAAAAAAAATATATCTTTTACGAAAGTGTGTGACTTAATAATAATATGTAAATTTGACTAATAAAATAAATGCTTTTTTTTTGCCAGAATATAAATATAAATGTTTAACTTGTAAATAGTTTTTGTAATACTCCTTCATGTCCTAATTAGCTAGATATGTGGCTTAATTTAGTCATAATTATAAGATATTTATCCACTTTATCTCTCAAAATTATAATTTTTTTTAAAATATTCTTATATAATTACACATATTAAGAGGGTTTTTATCAATGATAATTTAAAATACATATGATTAAATGTGATATTCTAGGAAACTAACACACAATTATTATAAATAATTAATTTTTAACAATTAACAAAAGGCAAGGGCAGTCTCTCGAAAATATTGGGTAATATGCCACTTTTCACACGGGGCGAACTAGATATAACACTCTCAAGAGTAGAGAGCACGCATGGGATAAAAACTCTAATCCATGAGACCATGACTTAAAAAAGATGCCCAGGTCAAGTACAGTCAATGTTATTTCCAGGGAGGTATTTCATAATGTTAAAACTCTACTAATACCACTTCTATTGTTGAGCACCTATGATTATTTGTGGGTAAGATAAAAGAATTTAGTGACTGTTCCATCAAATACAGAAACACAGTTGCCAAATACACAGTCGCATATTGCCATTGCGGATGTAATTGTTAAGTAGACAACATGATTCAAGAATCATGATCCACGTAGCATTCTTTCTTTTTTGTATAACTTTTCGCTTGCTCTCTCAGTCCAGCTGTTTGATAAAAGTCCAAAGAGAAATCATTAGTTTAGTTATGCAACACAATGCATCAGAAGAGCACAAGTTTGAAGTTTCCCGACTGACAAAACATGGATTTTTCCGAAGGATTGATCCAAAATGCCAATTTGCAGGACTGCCCAACACCGTCCTTGACGAGATCATTTGAAATTATCCACAAGTAAAGAGTCAACATCAAGCTGATTAAACTGCCTCCCTTCAATCAAATATCCCAGCTAGATGCTGTCTGCTAGTTATTCGACCGGTGAGGCAGAGACTTCCTGCTCTTGTATTCTGTTATGTCTTCTCATTTGTTAAGGAACACTTTTGAGTAACTAAGAAACTTTTGCCATTGAATTATTTTGTGCGCAGATCCTCTCGAGTCAATGGAATATGACAGGAGTGTACATCCCTCCTGAACTACTTAAATCTGATTTGAACTCCCAGCAAATAAATTAGCTCGGGAAGATTCCAGTGATTTAAAGCATCATACTCAAAACATAGACAGCAAGTACAAGTGTTAATCCTTGAGCTCTTTCTTAATCCCTGAACCCAAGTTAATCTTCTTTACCCTTTTAGGTTCTTAAGATTGCAACGCTTCATGTTTTTTTATGTCTGTAAAAAGTCTCCAATTAAATAACTGCTGCTAAAAGTACCAACCTTTCGTATTACAGCTTCCTGGTATAACTGTTTTCCCTCCTCTGAATTTTTTTCGCATTAAATGAAAACAGGAGAATATTCACCCAGTTAAAAACACACTATGTGCACATAAAATCCTAGCATAACTTCTTGCAGCATGGCCAAAAAATTGAAGGAACCTTACAATCCAGGCTCAGATTGATTAGGCATTAGCAATAGCCTATAAGATCTACCTAAAAGGTAATAACACAGGTATATATTGACTGCTCCTTACACAAGTGCACAAGCAAGAAAACATGAGGGTAGACTCGTTGTTAAGATGGTGCCATGTGATCCGTGTAGTCAACCTCCCCTATAGAGGTAAAGGTTGTTGTTGAAGACCCATTGCTGAAATGGCTTAAAAGAGGAATATTCTAGTCTGATGGTGCTTTTAAAGAAGCTGAACCCGTAAGATACTAAATAACGGCTAGAACTTGAACATGTCTAAAAGAAAAGCCATCTATTTACTTCATCAGAGTTTGATTGTTAAAAGACTGCCCGTAGGCACACTGAAGGGTTCTTCGTCAAAGTTTGAATGTTAAACTACCGTAGACACTCTAAGTTATAGTTTCAATCGCAGCATTTAGAGAGACATCTTAATTCCTAAGTTCCTAGGTTTACGCCTGAGGGTAATAGAAAGCTCGCTCTGTCGGGATATTGGCATCGCTTAGGAGGAAGGGAGACTTCACCCTACTCTTAGATAGTGGGTGAACCCAACCCCTTTCAAAAAAATTTTATTTAAAAAAAAAATATGCCTTTCTGATAACGAACTTGATGGTGGAAATTCGCCATGACTCGTGTCCACATGAATATGAACGTACGTGTTTACCTTAGCTGGATTTACATGTATCATATTTTTTATCTTATCTGGTACGTACATCTCTCTTGCTTTGCGTTAAAGGTATTGCATTCAACGAATTGTCTCAATTCACAACATGAAATATAGTCCCTTTGGGGGCATCCTGGATAAAATTTGAACAAAATGAAATATTCCCCATATCCATAATATATGATATATTTAACTAATTTGATTAGATTAAGAAAATTAGTTAAATTTGTTAATATGACATATTTTTTTATAAAATACTCTCATCATCTTCTTTAACTCTCTCGCTCCCTCTCTTATTTGATTATTGTTAAGAGAGTAAGAATAGGGGTAATGTAAAAAAAATTTGATAAACATAGAAAATATGTCTTATATTTAGGATTAATATCAACTCCCTAATTAAGTTATTTATTAAGGATCGGAGGAGTATAAGGTACTGATCATTTTACTGTAATTTTGTTCTGGGTTGAAATTACAGGAGAAGTTCTAAACAGTTCTAAACACTGGTTCTGTTAATAACAAGAATGCTCAGGTAATTATTAGCAGAATTAATTAGAAAGATTATACCTTGAACGAGAAATAAAATTTAATAGGCCATTCTCTGGGAGCTAATTGGAGAATATTGTTACGAGCCAAAAGGGGAAAAAAATGTGAGGTGACTGTTAAAAAAAGCATGGAACAATCTTCTGTCATACTTTATGAGAAGGCAACTTTACTCATTGAAAGAATTCGAATTTGCTTTTTATATATGTTACATCTGGAATATGCTTATTATGGGCATATGTCAATGGGAGTAGGCTGCGATGGCTGGCACACAGCCATTTCACATAAGAGTGGGTTGCAATACTAATCTTTCCAACTTTTGTTTCACTTTTCTTTCCCTTCTTCTCTTTACAGGTATGCTTAAATACCTTTAAACGATCTTAATTTCTCGGTTAAGCTTACGATTCAAGGTTGGAATGTTGCTCCATATGACATCATATTAGTAATGGATCTCCACCACCATTTTCTCTTCACACTAGTGGCAATCAAAAGACACATCCTTTACTTGAGAGCTGGGAATAAACGCAAGGTCAGAGACATAGCATTAAATAAGTGTCTTCAGAGTCTTCATTTTCAGCACATAATAGATTATTAGCTGGTCCCAAGTCTTACATAAATAGTTAATCTATGCAGGGGTGGGTCAAGGTTTTTGGCTTTGCTGCCTAACATCAAACACGACAAATTAGGTATTGACAAGGAAATTACAAAACGCGGGTCGGGTCCCTATGTTTGAAGAAAACAGTTGAACGTGAGCAAAGGAACCTGCAGGGGTTGGGGTTGGGGTTGGGGTTGACCTGACCTGACTATTATTAATACAACAGAAAGTAAAATGATGAGAAAGTTTTTTACTTGTACAGATGGCAAAACCAATTTATTATTATTGGTGTTCTTTTGTTGTTTTTAGCGACTAAAGCCCTACATGGGAAAAGCGAATTAAACATAGTGTAGAAAGTGGACTCCAAATCATTTGACCCAAGAAAGAATCTCACTTGAAACTTATATATATAAAGGCCTCTATGAAAGTAATGCATGGCCATATAAAAAACTTCAGCCTTCCCTCTGTTTCTCTCTCTCTCTTCCCACCTCTTCCCCTGTCTGTCATATGAACATGAAAAGTTGAGGGGAATGTCACCTGGTTCGAGATCATTCGTGAAACTCTCGTACATAGCTGCTCTGAGTGATTTCGGACCAGGCTTCATTCCCCTCAGCCATCAAGCAGACCATGTTCTCTTCCTGTATGGATGATATATAAGCATTAGAAATATGATTATCTCTCCTTGTGCTGCTGCAGACCAGATCCTCCATCAATTGAAGACCAGAAGTGGACAGTGCAAAAACAGTGGGCGATTGAGAACAAACATCGAAGATTAGTTCTAGTTCGCAGTTGGGTCAGATTCGAGGCGGGTATGACTCAAACTTCCAAATTTTCTTACTTTTGCTTTGTTTCCTCACCAACAAGCTTACCTTTTTTGGGGTTAGTTTACTGTCTTGGGGACTTAAACTGGGAGTTTCTGCTACTGTGTGGCTCTTGCATGTGTCTAGTTGGGCAGAAAATCTGTTTCAGAATGTTTGGAGCCACACCTTGTGATTTTAAGCTAGCCATTACTGTAACTCAGAGTTAGAAAAATTCTACTATAATTCAGTGCAATGTTCACGAATCTATCAGCGATAAAAAGTTTCCCTGCAAACTGAAGATAAAGTACTGTCCATTCACTCTAACATAAGTCTACGCGTCCTTCTCAGGAGGTACCTAACCGAGAAAGAAAGCCACCTAAATTCCTAACTAATTATTGTGTCCGAAGAAGAATGGAGGATAAAACAAGTATAGGAGTGGGGACAGTTTTGAAGGTGCATGGAATTTATTTATTTATTTAGTGATGTAACTGAGATTATCACATTACTTTGCTTAACCTTGTTTGACACGTACCCAAATAGTACTTAGAAAATTAAGCACTCACCATCAGACATAAATATCAAAATGATGGGTTTTATTGGGGTTGCCATCATCATAAATCTGGACTATCTGCAATTAGTACTGATGTAACTGACAATTGGCTTAAAAATTGAGTGTGTATGTGATGACATGTCCCTTGTCCAATCATTTGACTCCGGGTGAGACAGTCTCTTATGAGTAAAGCTGATATCAAAGTAGAATAAAGGAGAGACAATGATTATGATGTAATAATCTAAGTGCATCTGTATGAAAAGTTCAGTGGCTATAAACGTAAATTAAAGACCCAAGCAGCTTTTATAAAATATCTAACAGTGGCAAGGGGAATGACTTATTGTTAAAGTTTAGAACTATTTCAAGTAACAGGTAGCACTATCACTGGGATAATTTGCCGTTGATATATTTAGGGCTCAAGGGAGGATGGTGGAATTTGGCAACTGTGACATGAACAGTGAAGATGAGAAGTCCACAATGCTCTACCAAACTTGCGTCTTTAAATTTTAAGAAATCATCGGGTCCAAGATCTACCGCCATGATTAGGTCTAGAATAATAAGCTATTGAAGTCGTTGCTGCTTTTATGGTAAGGTCCATGAATCGTTTCGCCTACGTCAATTTGTCGGCTTTGGAAATATGAACTCAAAGCACGTCACCGACAAAAACGTCCACTTACAACTTCCAAGTTAACATTTTTTTTTTTAGATTTTATATCTGCTATGCTATATATAACATGAAATATACTATTTATAAGTCATTGCACATGTTTAAGAAATATAATTACATTTCCAAAAGTTCCATTTTCTATGTCTGTAATTTTACATCTGGATCCGACTCGCGTCGCGCACCTGGCTATGGTAGGTGAGTCTCCCAACGGGAATTTTCTGCGTACGCCAAGGCTCGAACTCGAGATCTCGCTAAGCGATACCGAGCCGCTTACCACTCGGACTAAACCCCGTTAGTTGTCATAATTGAATCTTACATATGAACGTTTGAAAAACATAAACTATTTCTCAAACATGCCCATGGACAGCGTGGTTTATTTTAAAATTTAAACTCTATATAAAATATGCGTTCACAGGCTAGTTTATATTTATTTATAAAAAATAAAATTTATAATAAATCAAACTAATGGCATGTGCTCAGCTGCATGTCCCCTGACCCCTCTGTACCTTAGCTTTCAGCTTTCAAACTAATTTCTTAATCCATATAATTGATTGTTTAGTTAATATTGTTGATTGATTTGCTTTTTTATAACATGACTTTTATGTCTCAATAGACTTTTAAGATGAAACTACTTTTTTTGTAGCTTTTGGCCATAACTTCTTATTTCTTTATTTTGACTTTATTTTTTTCTCATGTTTTAAGTCTTCATCCAAATAAATTCTAATCAAACTGACTTTTTACAAAAGCTAATCTAAATATAAATCACATCTTACTATTTGATTTTTATCCAATCTGATTGTTGTAAAAGTCAGATTGAAAAAATAAAAAACATTTCTCCACTGCTAAAACAAACACATTGTATGATCAAACTTATATCTTCAACAAATAATATATTTTAAGACAATAAAATAATAAAAGACAGGCTGTCCTTTTTCCCCCTCTTTTGACGATTTCTGCTAACCATATTGCAGAGTTCACACCACATATTTCAATTCAGCGTTCAAGAATAAATTCTTCCGCAATCGTTGAGAAGAAATAAGCACAAGATGTGGAGGTGGAGTTGACATTTTGAACAGCAGCTTTTTATGTTAAAACCTTTCAATTATTCTCTAACTATGTTGCATGTGATACTTCAGATAATCTGTTGGCTGTATAATTAATTACGATAGAATGTACATAGATAATTATGGTAGAATCAACTGAATTACGAGTATAATCTAGAATAGGCATTTCGGGCAGAAGCAAGCACATGAAGAGTATTTGAGCTTGTTTTGACTCAGCCTAATAATGGACATTTCTTATCATCATTTTCTTTTCAAAAGGAGGGGGAAACAAAAAGCCAGCCCCAAATAATAATAGTAATGATAACGACGATGATGATAAAAAGAGTCCCGTACAAATACAACCAAACCCAGAACAAACTTTATATGCTGCAGCGAAATCTCAGAAACAGATGTTACGTTATAGACTAGATTTAGGGGAAATTCTTAGCTATTTGCCATCAAGTTTCCAATAAAAATATAACAGAGAAATTTGAAGACCCAGTGGGTGTTGATTAGTCAAAAACACTCATTTATATCAAACACCAAATAAATTTGTCCTTGCTTACGTACAAGCAGAGATGAGATTCGAAGATCACTTGCCTATGTGGCCAATCAAGTTCCACTATACATGTTGAAGAAAGCCATGAGAAGATGCAATTGAATAGTGGCCACTTCAGTCTTCATATGCCTCTGACAGTGGCTGAAGAACCCCTTATTTAACACACGACCTAAACCCACTTATCCCGGATCCCCAATTGTACTAAACTTTTATTTAGTAATCAAGGAGCAGCTAACAGAAGGTTAGACCCTTGGCTGTATATCACAGCACCACGTTGTGGTCTAAGTTTAGATCTATTCAGTCCAAGCATATAACTTTCCTGATTACTCAGACTAGTTTGGGAAGCATTGCACCTTGCTAAATATTTAAAACCTCATTGGTTCCATCATTCAATTTTCATATTCTTCAAATTGTCATGGAAAAGGCCAGCACTGTACAGTGTATACTCTCTGTTCAAAGAGTGAAAACAATCAATGTAATTAGTTTTGAATCTAGTCCTGACAAAGTGCAGGTCGACAGTGCCTTGTCACTTCAGCTTTAAAGCAATGTTGGGTCACATGATTCATGTCTTCCTTATGTGCATTGCATTTTATGCAAACTTCCATTGCAGCCAAAACACAACCAAAAGATTTCATCAGATGAGGCTTACCTTAGCATAAAACCATCAAAAGAATCTGGACACTAGCAAAGAGCAACAATGTTTGTTATTTGATGGTTTATTGACGGCTGCTTCTGAATATGCATTCAAAGAATCTTACTACTGACTACACATCTCATATCATCTTCCAGTAGGCTCCTGTTATGAAAGTTTTACAGTTTTACTATTTTACCGTGGGGGTAGTATTAGTTACTGTGATTAGAAATATAAATAGTAGCACATGTGGAAAGAGGAGGATATGTTGATTGATGAATAAACACACGTGACAGATTCTTCATTCTCTCTTCCTTTCTGCTTCTTTCTCTTCGAACTCTCCGTTCTTGTCTCTTCTTCCTTCTGTTATCTCTTCTTTCGTTATCTCTTTCATATTTCTGGCAAAAGACGCATCAGCTCCTGAGGAGGAAAATTTGGAAGCAAATTCAGATATTCACGATATCTCTCGTCCTTGGGGAGTAAGTCCACCACTATAGACATTGTAGAGGCATCTGGTGACAAGTTTTTCATTGCCATTTTGTGAAGAAGATCAATGACCTTAGCTGAATCATTCTCCTGACAGAAACCACGCATAAGTGAATTATAAGTAACTAGATTTGGAGCACAGCCGTTCTTCTCCATTTCCAGAAACAATTTCTCTGCTTCCTCTAATTTTTTCTTCTTACAAAGCCCATTTATCATGATACTATAAGTTACTACATCTGGTTCAAGACCCTTTTGAGAAATTCTAGAAAATAACTGAAAGGCAATTTCAAGCTTCCCTAACTTGCATAACCTATCAATAAGGGGATTGTACATGTCAGTGCTTAGTTTAATATTGTTATTTTCTATGGTATTAAGCAATTCCATTGCTTCTGGAATACAATTATTCTTGCAAAGCCCGTCTAAGAATATGCAATAGATTGCTGAATCCAGTGCCTGGCCATGAAGGTGCATCTGATTGAACATCTTCCATGCATCCTCTATCTTGCCTATCCGGAAAAGGCCTTTTATCAAGGAAATATTTGTGTAAGGAGGTGGCAAAAACCCATCATGAATCATCTCCTCATATATTTTCATAGCTTCCTCTATTTTATTATTTTTGAAATAACCATTGATCAGAACATTGTAACTAACAATATCGTACTCTAGGCCATTACTCTTAATTGATACAAATATTTTCTCTGCTTCGTGGAGCTTATCCACTGAAAGATATCCATTCATCAAGGTATTATAAATGCGGTTGTGAGGTTTAATGCCCCTTTGAATCATTGTCTCTAACAATTTCTCAGCTTCTTGAACCTTCCCATCCTTGACAAGAGCATGCATAAGAACATTAAATGTAACTGAATTAGGCTGAATTCCGTGATCCACCATCTCTTTGTACAAGTTCTCTGCCTCCTCTGGATCACCACAACTATAAAAACCACGTATCAGAGAGCTATATAGCACCACATCTGGAGATATGCCACAGCCTTTCATTTCCAAGAAAAGTTCTTTCGCCTTGTCCATCAAACCAGCTTTACAAAGGCCATCAATAATTGTAATGTAACACTTTATGTTAGGTTTGCATATCAAACTGGACCCATCTTTAGTTCTGATCATTTCTTCGTGCAGCTTAAGTGCATTGTCAGTGTATCCATTTCGACACAAACCATTGATTAAAGCCCCATAAGTAACCACACTGGGCCGAATGCCCAGCTTAATCATCTTCTTAAACAACAGCACTGCCTCCTTAGTTCTACTTTCTTTACACAGTCCAGTAATCAAACTTGTATAAGTAAATTTATTGGGGAAGTAACCCCTCCGGACCATATTCCCCACTACTGAAAAGCCAGCGCAGGCCCTATTCACATTACAAAAGCAATTTAGCAGAATGTTTAAGGTAACAAAATCGAGTAACAACCCGGATGACCTCAGTCTACTGCAAAGAGATATTACAGTGGAATATTGCTTGTTCTTGGCAATTGCACCTAACAAGAGATTGAATGATGACACAGGAAGGGTTGGTTTTAGATGAAGCATGTGATCAAAATAATGAAGAGCTTCATCTATAGAGATTTTCCCCAATTTACAGTCTACTTTAAGGAATTTCTGCCATGGAAATTGGGTAGAGTCATCGGACATAGAAGTTTCAGGGATAATATGGGAATTGACAGAAGAGTCTCTTCGTGGGTTTGTGAACAGAGATGATAAACTAGTGGGGTTTTTTGGTAAACTCGGGGAGGTTGAAGTGGAGAAGTGTTGGAATAGAGAGGGTAACTTACCCGAAGATTGAGCAGCAACGATAGCGGAAGAAGAAGCTTTGTAGACCATTTGAGGAAAGAAGCAGGGTTATGGGTCCTTCCGTTTAGCCGGTGGTAAAGTGCAGTCGGCGGGAACCCTTCTGTCTTCACCTATAGGTTTTAATGGCGGCATTTGTGTCGCGCCGGGTCGCTATGGCCTCGCATTCGTAACGGCGCGTTGAACAGCAGTTTACCAGGTCATTGCATTATTTATTGAGAAATAAATGTTTATTCAACATAATAAACATAGTGAGTCCAAAAAAATAAACTAAAATTAACAATATCGCTCTAAATTTTTATGCAAAATTTGAAATAATAATTTTAGCATTTAAAAAAAATCTGAAATTATAATGTTTAGCATCTAAAAAAAACTAAAACAAATTAAATTCCCAGCCATAAAAAAATTGCATCCGTGTAAACCATAGATTATATTGCCATGCGAAGAGATTAGCTTCCTGCCAACTTTTCCATGGATTCCAATCAAACGTAACGATAAGCGTGCAACCACAAAGAGCTCTGAAGAAATTGCTTGCATCGTTCGTAACAGAGAGAATCACATTTCGCAACACGAACTGACATTCTTCTCCGATACTTGAGGTGGTTTCCATCTTTCATTTCTCAGAGAAATGCAGCAAGGTACGTACGTGAAAGCCAACAATTTTGATTATTTGCTGCACTATTTCAAAAAAATCATTGCTCTCATCATGGAAGAAACGATGCAAGATGATTCTGATGTTTCCCTTGTCAAGTCTGTTCAGATGATAAGTACTACAAGCCCTCCTTCTCATTGATCCTCGTAGCCTCTTGCATCGGCCTCATATGTGCTTTCACATTGCATTTTTTCATGAAAAGGATCAGAGATCAGAGGATCATTCCACGAATCAGATTATCAAAAACAGGGCACGCCTTGAAGCTGGAAAGGTTCTCCCATTATGTAGGTAATTATTTATATGTCCAAGACTTTGAATTAGACTTTTGTGGATCCACGAATAGCGGTGCACAGATATTGTATTATTGAATCTTATGGATTGAATTGATTTAGTTTGGTAACATGTGAGATTGTGTGATTTTGTGCAGCTAGGCAGCTAGGGTTAGATAGGAGAAATTGTCCACAACTATGTAAACTGGCATCAGAATACGTGAGAACATCCGAGGATTATGAAGATGATATATACGCATATTTTGCCAGCGAACCAGATGCAGATTCTTTATTTGTGAAACTTGTGGAGGAATTTGAGAGATGCATTCTTAGTTACTTTGCATTCCATTGGAGCCATGCTGATGTCATGATAAGTCAGGTATGCATATTCAATTCCCCCTACAAATGAAATTTTTCATCACGTTCTCAAACTCATGAACAACGGTAATCCGGTGGTGTTTCAGGTGTTAAGTTGCGAAAGCGAACCCAAAAAGAAGCTAAAAAACATAGTTATGGCAGCAACCAGGTGAGAATTAATAATCTCTTTCTAACTCTGATCAAAAGGTATATTTGAAAAACAAAATAGACGAGGCTTAGATGTTATCAAGCATAACATGAACATGAACATCCACTAAAATGGATCATTATTGATATATAGGGAACAAAGGTTCGAGAGGGTGACGAAGAATCTGAAGGTGGCTAGGGTTTTCAATACATTAGTGGAAGAGATGAAAGCAATGGGGCTGTCAACAAATGATGATTCTCAATGTACGGAGGTGATGGCTCCTGTAGCTCACAGTGATCGGAGTCCCGTGCTCCTCCTCATGGGTGGTGGCATGGGAGCAGGGAAGAGCACCGTGCTTAAAGAAATTCAAAAAGAGTATGACGCATTCATATTTCTGATCCAACCATGTCATTTATGCTTTTGAACAACATACAAGTACGATTTTTAAATCATTAAAACTAACACCAAGAAGGCTAATATGGTTTATTTATGAATGAAATTTTAAACAGACCTTTCTGGGCAGGAGCAAAAGGGAATGCCGTATTGATTGAAGCAGATGCCTTCAAAGAATCAGATGTCCTCTATAAGGCCCTTAGCTCTAGAGGGCATCATCACGACATGATTCGAACAGCTGAACTGGTGAGATAATAATAGTTGACATGCATTCATTCTCTTGGAACAATATCCAACCTCGGACTCATTCATTAATTTCATAGTTGTAATATTCTGGCCCATCACAAACAGGTCCACCAATCATCTACAGATGCAGCCTCGTCCCTGCTGGTAACAGCATTAAACGAAGGGAGAGATGTGATTATGGATGGCACTCTCTCTTGGGTACCATTTGTGGTGCAGACTATAACCATGACTAGATGTGTCCATCGCCATCGCTATCGCATGGGACCCGGTTATAGAGTGGCGGATGATGGAACTGTAACTGAGAACTACTGGGAACGAACGGAAGAAGTAGAACCGGAACAAAATGGAGGCAAAAAGAGAAAGCCATATAGGATAGAGCTGGTTGGAGTAGTATGTGATGCTTACCTTGCAGTGGTAAGAGGAATAAGGTAGTGATCGATGTCTTTGTTTTGAATTAGGGTGCTGACACTAACTGTCTAAAGTTATAAGTAGATCAAATTTACGATTTTTTAGTTATAGGAAGTTTCTATGCCACTAAACCACAAGGCCAATTGGCGAGCATGGATCTTTTTATTTAACAATCTTACTCGCTTGCCCGCTGATCGATAACAGCTATATAATATACCTATTGAATGTTAACAGGAGAGCTATCATGTGTAGAAGAGCAGTAAGAGTGAACTCTCAATTGAACTCCCACAAGAGATTTGCTGAAGCATTTCTGACTTACATTCAACTGGTAGACAATGCACGACTCTATGTAACAAATTCATTGGAAGGGCCCCATAAGGTACCCATTTCATTTTTAACCTTATTAGCTGCTAAAGTTTAATGCAAACAAATGAAATTGTAATTCTGAAGCTAACATGACAGTGGTCATGTAGTTGATAGGGTGGAAGGAGAGAGACAAGACGTTGCTGGTGGATCCGGACGAAATAGACTGCTTGAAGAAGGTTGCAAAGTTGAATAAGGAAGCCAACTCCATATATGAACTTTACAAGCACCCTCACCCAGCTCGGCACGCTGGATCAATATGGAAAGACATTGTGTTATCGCCCACCAGGTTGAACATCCAACAAGAGCTCAAGTATTCAATTCAAAAGGCCGAGAGATTGAAATGACCTCAACTTCTGACACAAACAAAAGGATCGAAGAACATGTATGTGTTGGAATCAACTCAACAAACACCCACTAATTTAAAATTCGCAACAGGAAAATGCTATGTATATGAAACTGAATATTCCACCATCATTTCAATGTTGATTACATATATAGGATAGTTCAAATTATTTTTCTGGAGTGCAGAATGCAAATACTAAAATACACTAATATGTGCCAACCCCTAAGGAGGTGGCCTCTAAACTCGTCCAAACTTTGGATTGCACATATGCAAACAATGTTAACTGAGGGCCAGATACTGGAATCAGATAGATAGACATAGACATGTTCACAACTTTACATAGCCCTTTAACTATGTACCTTAATGACATTTTTCCTTTATCTTCATGCAAAATATATTCACTTTTTTTAAAAAAAAAATGTTGAGATCATCAAGAGTAAAACATGATTTAAAATCATAAATGTTCATCGATTGTATAACATTTGTTACATCTGGTATACTTAGTCAAAAATCATTTTTTTAAAAAAATTAAATAAGATTAAAACACTCATATAATAAAAATTGTCCATTATAATGATAATTTTAATTTATTACATGAGATATATCAAAAAAATTGATATTATAGAAAAAAAACAAAAAGTTAATAAAAATATATTGAGCCAGTCGAGAGGGCTACCAGTGTGCCTACATCTAGGCATCCAGCACGCACATGGCTACGGAAAATTTTACAATTTCCTTTTAAATTCCTATGTCCTTAGATGTTTAGCAGATTTTTTAAAAATTATGATCCTTAAGGCGCTTAAAATTCGTTTTTGGGTCCCTATATGTCACCATACTTAAAGTTATGTTGGGACGGGCTTTATACACCATCGAGGAGCCTGAAGGGCCTAAATTAAAGTCCAATTAGCCGACGTAGATTAAATTGAGCTAAAAAAAACCTAACCCATCATAGATTCAATAACCCTATAAATTCTCGAGACTATTGCCGCCATTCCGAAACCCTAAAGAGACTAGCACTCCGATCAGCGCCTCAATCCTCTTGCTTGCAGCCATGGTAAAGCCCCTAGCTCTACAGACATGCTATTCTCTTCCCAGGAAATTGAAGAAAACGTACTTTTAGTTTTTAGGGAAGAAATGCATCTCTTTGGGTTCAATTTCCCTTCTCTTCCCTCCAGTTTCCTGTGAACCGAGCGGGGTTTTTTAGTTTCACCTGGCCTACTCTTTTAGCTCACTATTATCATTTTTCTTGGGTTTTTTCAGGCGGATGTTGAAGCAGATGTCGCACCAGGACAGCCGAAGAAGAGAACGTTCAAGAAGTTCAGTTTCAGAGGAGTTGATCTGGATGCACTCTTGGACATGTCTACTGATGAGCTGGTAAAGCTCTTCAGTGCCCGCGCTCGTAGAAGGTGATTGATCCCCGAGCATTCTCTCTACTGTATTTATCTAATTAGTCTGTTCACGATCTAATTACCTGATACTGTTATTGTTGCCTGTTGCGTTTTATGTTTTGATTTCAGGTTTCAACGTGGTTTGAAACGTAAGCCTATGGCATTGATAAAGAAGCTTCGTAAGGCGGTAAGTTATATTTTTATGATTTATCATGTAAATTTGCTACATATGTGTTGTCTGATTTCCAAGACTAGCTTTTCCCAATGAGAATCGTCATTTTGTGAAGACACATCTGGTATATATATGTATATATCAGTTGGCCGGCACTTCTAGTATGCCACATACGGTTTTATATACTTCACCTTAGACCGCAATTGTTGTATCCTAAAGGCCTTATGGGGAACTGAAAGTATATGGAAATAGAGGCGGCATTTAATAGGCAAAGTCTCCGATGTAGCAATTGTTCAATCAGGAAATAGATTAATTTTTCTATTCGTCTTTAAAGCACTTCCCATTTAGCCAACTCCACTTAGTGGGACGTCGATTTTGTTGTTGTTTTCCTATTGTTGTATCTTGAAAGCCCTTGGTACCTATGATCAATGTTTTTTAACTGTTATCAAAATCTCAGTTCAGCACCTGAGACACTTGGGTGTTGTTAGTCGTGGTTAGTGCCTCTCTTGGGAGGCTCTAACTTCAATCAGATTCTTGTTTTGTCATTCCAGACTCCTTGGTGCCTATGTTTCTTGGCGATAAGAGAAGGATTAGCCTGTAATTACAAAGCTCAACCTTAAAAGCCTGGACTAGCTTAAGATTTAAGAGAAAATAGATTTTTTAAAAGATTATGTATTTCATAGTTTCAATTTTAAAATTTATGTCAAATTTCATTTGAATGCTCTATATATATTTTTTAACTTTAGGGCCTTGTATCACTCAGCATTTTCCTTTTTGTCACTTCTTGCCTAAGATATTTAGAGATTTAACGCCTTTGGTGTCTTTTGCCTTTGACTAGCATTATTTCAATACATGGTCATGAAGAGTAATCTAGTTTCTCCAAGCTTCTGTTGTGCATTTTGGTGTGATTATTTATTTTGGCTCTATTTTTGGTTAATTTGGAGGGCACATAGTTTGAAAATAAGACATATGAAGCATTTTCTGATAATTGGCATTGGTTTCTTCAATTCAAAAAAGCTTTTGTACCTTAAAACCAATATTTTTATTGGGTAGATTCAGCGCGTTTCTTAGTAATTATTGATTTGTTAGAGTACATTTTCCCATGTTGTAAAGAAAAATGAATTATATCAACCCATAAACTCTTCACATTCATTACTCTGAGTCCAGAATCTTTTGGATTGTATCTTTGGTTGATTTAATCTATGGGGTTTATTTTGAGACAGAAACGGGAAGCCCCACTTGGTGAAAAGCCAGAGCCAGTAAGGACTCACCTCCGCAACATGATAATTGTACCCGAAATGATTGGCAGCATTATTGGTGTTTACAATGGGAAGACCTTCAATCAAGTTGAAATTAAACCTGAAATGATCGGTCACTATCTTGCTGAATTCTCAATCAGTTACAAGCCTGTGAAGCACGGAAGGCCCGGTATTGGTGCCACTCACTCCTCAAGGTTCATTCCTCTTAAATGAAGACTACAAACTCTTCTATTTTCTAGTTATGGAATTACATTTCACTTGCTGTACCAAACTATTTATATAGTTTCTAGATGATTTTGCAATGCTTTTTATGATATCGCGGAACCTAAGTATGGATGTTGTTTCCATAAAAAGCTAGTGAGATTTGTGATTTCTTATCGGAATTCAGATGTATTGGAAAATGTTTTTGGATTGGAAAACAACAAAATTTAACTGATTATTATAGGTCTCTCAATAATATTAGAATTTTCAATAATTTGAATGCGTTAAAGCATACTATTTTATGCTAAAAAGAAAGCAATCCTTCTCATGTCTCTGTTGCAAAACTACGGCAGATGCTCAAAGGATACTAACTTCGTCCTTGAAGTTTGGGGCCAATGCTTATAACATAGTTCCCCATGGCCTCTTATGTTGTCATTATTAAATAATGAGATTTAATTGTGTTATGTAGAGGGCTGCCACAGCCCACGGGTCAGAAATTGAAGGCCGGTTTGGTAACTAGATTTAAATTATGGAAAAGAGAATAGCAAGTGAAAGGTTGCTGTGAACCGAAGTTGGAATTTTGGGTTCAATTGTGGGTTTGTTGGAATTGCCTTTTCGGTTCCTCGGGAGCTACCCACCAAGTTAGGGTCCTATTTGAAGCAGCCTCTGACCGACTATACAAGTTGATGATGTTTCTTTCAACTAGGAAAATGTAAAAAATGTGAGATATATGATTATTTAAAGGGTATTTAAATTTTTAAGAGTATTAATTTATTGTGATTTTAGTCGCGATATTTAGGAAGGTATTTTAGTTCCTAAATATTTAGGTTTACTTTTAAGGATAATAGACAATTCGTCTTGCTCGATATTAATATTGGCTAAGAAGAAGATAGATTTTGTGCCTAATTATTTTCTACAAAATTTTGTAACTGAAAAAAAAAAAGTTGATGACGTTTCGGTGGCTGGCCACAAAACTTGTTTATTTCTTCCACACTCTACCCTTCATCATTTGCCTCCGTCACTCTTCCCCTCGTTGTTGTCCCATTTTCCTAGGTGCTACAAGTTCACGGTATATTTGGTATGTTTTTTTTTTTCATACTTGATTTATCGTAATTTTATTTTAACTATATCTAAATTTAATGTGTCGAGCACCTGACTATGATAGGTGAATTTTTTAATAAATTTTTTTTTGTATACACTAAGACTAAATATTCGGTATATGTTGATGAGTCATAAAGAAATGAGAATAAGAATTTGAATGATAAATGATAATAAATAAAAGGCCTGTTTGGATAATATTTTAAAAAAGTACTTATGAAAAAAAAGGGCTTATGGACCACTTATAGAGAAGGGTTTATGGAAAAAAAGTGGTTTTGAATAAATAGGTGTTTGGATAGTTATTTTTAGAATGATTTTTTATGGTAGTAAATTACCAACAAGGGTATGATTTGATTTAAAGTAAGAGAGAGGAGAGAGGTAGAGAGGAGAGAGGGTAGAGGAGAGAGGAGAGAGGGTGTAAGAAAAAGTAGAGATAAAAGAAGAGAGAGGAGAGGGGGTGTAAGAAAAAATAGGGGTAATATAGTAATTAGATAATCCATAAGCTCTTTTACTGTTGAAAAAGCTATTTTAAATAACTTATTCAAAACCATGGTTTTAAACCATAGTTTTGCCCAAAAGCACTTATGGACAAATAAGCCTGTTTGTTTTAAAATTTCTCCAAACCAAAGTTTTACCTAAAAATACTTCTAAAACCTTAGTTTGAAACCTTTCCAAACACACCTAAAATATTGTTTAAGACTTTGATATGTTTCAAAGTTGATAGAATTATTTGAGTTATTAAATATGATATAAATAAAATAATTCAAATGTTTAAGAAGTTTAACCAATTTTAACTTGGTAACTTTGTAAATATTTAACTAATTCGCAAATATTTACAAATTTTAAAATTCTTTTAGAAAAGGTCTACATAAAATCAGACATGGCAACTCTTTTGGGACAAATGAAAGTGACTGAAGTCATTACGCCATCTTACTATTCCATATATTAATAGGGGCATAATGGGAATGATGTCATAAATATATCAAATCATGATTAGTTTTTAGTACTCAACTCATCTCAAATTTTAAGTATATAATAAAAATGAAGGGAGGGTGTAATAATTTATCAAATTATCCTTGGTGTTAAAATGTTATTTATAAAATAAATGAAGATGGAGGGTAAAATTGAAGTTGCATAATTTACTCCTTGATGTGTATATGGAATGCGCGGACATCAGCTGCAATAGAAACTTTGAATGAGAGCAGTCGTACATTCCAAAACATACCCAACTAAGCTAGTTGCCGGCCGTTCCCTTTTTCCAATTTCCAATGAAGCAAAGCGATAAGCGAAGGTACCCACAGGCAACAGGCTCTAGCTCAATTTGGTATTCTTTGATGTAAAGTGTATTATTTTGCTTTTGATTTCTTAGACTCCTTTTCTATGATTCATTTACTCCATATATGCTAACTAAATTACATTCTATTTACTTTTCTTTTACACTAAACACTCTTTTAGGCTTCAGAATTTGATTCCATTAGACCCCCCAACCATGTACTTTTGAAGCATTCGTGCCTAGCCCATGTGGTGGCGGTCGTCGGCTAGGGTTTGGTGGGGCCCTGTCTTGTTGGTTAGACCGGTCCAATTGCTTTCTCTTTTTTTTTTGGGCGGAAAGACCGGTCCAAATTATTTAGCTTGGATTGAGCACGTTTTTTCTTAATTAAAATGTTGTGTTTCAAATATTTTTTTTTTATTTTTTATTTTTGCGAAATCCTTGAGCACGTTGGAAGAGCATAACTGTGATGTAAATGGAACCGGGATTTTCGGGGCAACTGGTCAGATTAGAGACACCTCGGTCGTATCCGATCTCTACCGTTGATTTTACTTGGTCCCCCTTCACAAAGTATAGTCAATGCCCCTCGTCAGTTTCATTCAATTTTTGGTCAAACACTAAAGCTAATGAAAAGTCTCATTTATTGTCCCCCTCTCTGATAGGGCACACTTCCCATTTTCATTTCCTTCATCAAAATCAGCTTCCACTTACTTTTACACAACTATAACCTTGTATGTACTAGCAGCTTTTCAGTTTGGAAGATCAAGACGGATTCGAATAATAACGCAAACAAAACAGCTCCATGATTAACTTATCTAGATATATCATGCTTTTCTACCATTGATTTAGGTTACAGTGACTCCTGTTAACAAAATGCTCCACTTTCTACAGTACATCACAAGGGCATTACTCTGCTCCCAGTCATCTTTTTCTTTTAAAAACAATCCTGAAGGGAAAACTTTTGGAGACCTTATCGCCGATCGTCTAGAAGCCGAGACCGTGACGCTGCCCGACGGTTTCTACAGCTCTGCCCTCAGAAGAGGGGCGGTATTTGATTAAGATCGAGCATGAGCGGTTTCTTCTCTTTTCGTACCTTTCTCTCCTCGCCCACCGCCGCATCCACATTCTCCAACTTGTATCCCTTGTACTCCGATCTCACCGACACTCCTGCGGTGGCATCCGCCGCATAATACACCGGGGCCCTCCAAAAGTCCACGCGCCTCCCATACATCTCTCCACCGTCAGCAGCAGTAGAGGCCGCCACCGGTGGCATCGGGGCCGACGGAGCGACGGGAACAGCGGTATAGACGAAGTTGGTCTTCGCCCTGGGTCCACGAAGACTCCTGGCAGCCTCGTCATAGGCCCGAGCCGCCTCCTCAGCGGTATCAAAGGTTCCGAGCCATTTGCGCGTCTTCTTCCAGGGATCGCGGATCTCGGCGGCGAATCGGCCCCAGGGACGCTTACGTACACCCCTGAAATGCGCCTCCTTAGAGGAGGGAAGGCCGAAACGGGGGGGCTTGGGCTGGAGAGGGGGAGGATTGGTGGGAGAATGGCGACGGAGTTGAAGCGCGTCGACGGCCATGAGTGAGGAAGTGAGGGAGAGCTGGAGGAGGGCGTGAGGGTTGGAGGGGTATAAATAGGGGAGGAGACAATCGGGGTTATCGCCGACAGGCTCGGGGACTGTCTTGGTTGCTAAAATTAGAATTAGAATTCAGAGTATAATGCTGATTTGCCGTGGTCAAATAATAATAAATAGAAGAGTAAAAGGGCTAATTAATGAGGGGGTTGATGGTAAAAGGCGCGTGAGGAAGCGAGAGTGCCCCTGAACTAGAGGCTTTTGTACTGATTTTGGGTAAGGTTTTTGGTGATGTGGATGGTCTCCATGTTGCCAACACGGTTACCTCTCAGGAGTAGCAATCAAACAACAGTGCTGGCATTTCCTTTCAATTATATGTTAATCAGATATGTTTTTTTTTACTAAGAAGTAAATTATCCAATAACCCAAGGGAGGGATGATACTCAAGGTATTCCATTATTTAGTACTATGAATGAATTATTTAAAAACAATAGTATAAGTTATAACCCAAGGTATACTCCATGTAATCAAGGCTGAGCAACATGTTAACAATTTAGAGGGGGAAAAGAATGACGGGGTGGCGGTGGGTGAGAAGTGGAATTGAGAAGAGGAGAGTAGAGATAAAATATTTTATTTTTTGTATTTAATATTATAAAAATTATTTTTATTTTTAATATTTTAGACTATTTTAGTTCTATCAAAAAAATTAAAAATTAAAATAATAGAAGTAAAAATAATTTTTTTAAATTATTTTATTCAAATTATAAAATTTTTGAACAACTTTAAATCTTCCTAAGTTATAAAAAAATATTTTAAATAATTTTATCTTAAATTATTAAAAAAATATATATCAATTATATATTTATTTTTTATTTTACTAAATAATCTTTTAAAATTTATTTTTAATTTAATTTTATTTCTATTTTTATTTTTATAAAATATTGTTACATCCTACCAAATCTACCGTCCTGTAGTAGTAATTGTGGAGAGTGTTTTGGGATTTGAATATGTCATTAAATGTTGGAGCATTCATGGATACCGTCTTTAGAGAGTCAAATTCAGAGGGGATGCAGAAGGGTACAGGAGGTGGGAAGAAATTGCAGAGTGTAGGAGTAGGGGTAGATGTAAAATGGAGCGGCAATGATGACACGATGAGGTAGCCAGCCAGCCAGCCCGCCCCCTCCCTCCCTCTATTGCGCCCCGCCTCCCTCCTTCATTCTCTTCCCCTCTCCTTGCAAAAATTGAGAATATTTCATTTCTTAAATAAATGTACTCCCAGATTTTTTTTTTTATTTACACTGACTATAATAGGTGAGTCTCCTAACAAATTTTTTTTATATATACTAAAATTTAAATTCAAGACTTCACTTAAATAATATTAAAATATTAATTACTCTAACTAACTCTTATTGATCTCAAAAAATCGTGTTGGAGGCAGTATCATATATTTTGTGGTAAGAGAGATTCAACCATTAATTCAGATTACCTCGGGCCTAATTCCTATTTATAGAAGTCGTAGATTTTGAATTTGAATGGTCAAAACCGTCATTTTGTTGAGCTCAGTCGATACTGCCAATGAACACTGATGGCGGCTAATAACAGATTAGGCGCCTATGATTTTAAAGGAAGGAGTGTGAAAGAGGGGACATTTTTTGGCCTTTCAGCCTCTTGTGGTTGGATTTAGAGTGATAATTTCTAGTGGTTGGATTTAGAGCGATAATTTAGGTTGGACCGCATCAACTCACCAAAAAAAAAATAGTAGGTTAGATTATAAAAATTATAAGCTATTTTGGTGCAAATTTTTTTTACCTGTATCCATTAAATCTATACTTGTGACGGGTTAATCCGTTAAATTAATAGGTTAGCCTATTTTTTTTATATTTTATTATTTTTTACTATTTATATTATATTTTATTAATTTTAAAGTTTTCATCAACTTAAAATTTACATTATATTTAATTTATATTAATTTTTTTATTTAGTCATTTTTTTATATATATATTTATTTTATTTTATTTATAACAGATTTATTTATAAATAATAATAAAATTAAATAAATAAATATTTTAATAATTTTAGATATAATTTGAATTTAATTAATATTATTATATGTAAAAATTATTTAAAAAAAGCTAAAACTGATGTATATATACGTGTGTGTGTGTGTTTTGAATTAAAAAAAAACTGGCCACCAACGCGCTATGAGGGGCTCAATATAACACCTCCAACTTAACTCACGACTGGTCAACCTATACTCAACCCTGCTCCCTCCATTATGAACTCTAATGTGAACGCTCCTTTTCAGTTTTAGGAAAATTCTTGGGTGTGTTGGGAGGTTGGGGGGGCGGGGGGTGGCGGGCGGAAGTGACGGGTGGAGAAGCATAAGGCAAGGCAAATAGGAAACACGTGGGAGGGCCCCACGAGTCCTAGGAGGAGGGGCACGTGGGAAAGAGAGGCCGAAGACAGAAACGGCGGCTCAGCCTCAGCCTAGTCGTAGAAGTGAAGATGTGGGCCTTACCACACCAAATCTCGCCTCAGTCTCCCATTCCCATGTGGGTATGAACCTACGTCCCCACTAGACCTCTCCGCTTCCCTTACGCCAACGCTTCCATTCTCCCACACCCACCTCCAACATCGTGTACCATCCATTCCCAATAATATCTCCTCTTATACTTTAAATAAAATCTATTTAATTAATTTAAATATATTAAAAAATTAATTAAATTAATTATTTATAATAATTATAAATTAATTTTTTAAACTCTTTTTTAATTATATTTGTTTAAATTTTTCTTAATAAAAACTCCCTAATATATATAATAATATATAAACATTTTAAAAAAAATTATAATTTTATGATACAAAATAAATTAAGATATTATATTTAAAATTAAAATAATTTTTTTATCTATCTTTTATATTTATGACGAGAAAGAAAAATATACTCCTCTCATATTATTACAGTTTTTTTTCACATTTTTCCATCAAAGACCCCCTAAATTCTAACTAAATAGAAACCATGTCTGTTGTATTAAGTTTGAGATGAATATATGATTCATGATTTCTAAATATAGATTTTGCATTCTATTTTACATTATTTTTTTTCAGATTCGAACACTTTCAAAAATCTATTTTTTATCTCAAGACGTTTCTAGAAATAAACATTTTAAATAGTGGAATTAAACCTTCTTCGGAACGTTTGCAATATATATATATATATATATATATATATATGTGGGCGTGTGGGCGCGCCCGCATATACACAAAATGTTTTGCATCTTACGAGCCAATATACCTGAGGACGTGACAAGGGACGAACAAGGGGAGAACAAAGATTAAAAGCATCCTAATATCTAGTTAGCGTCACTCTCATGAAATGTACTATCCATAGTTCACGAACAACTCATTTCTCTGACTTCATTTCGTTCCCTAAAAAGGGGGAGATCACGAGCATTGTTACAGTCTCAGATTGCTTATTTGCTAGAATGCTTGTGGGTTTATAGGAAGACAGCCCTAAGAATCTCTAATTGAATATTGTGGCCCAATGGGTTCTCCCAAGTTTCTTCCTTTAAGTGGTGGAAGCCCTGAGGGCCTTTGAATAATTTAATTCCCATAATTACTGACAACTGCTGAGAGACATCAAATTCTCTTGGCCCGTACCATGTATTATTATTTGTTCCCTTCCATCCAATGTCACACAACTCTGCGGCAATCATCATCATCCTTTTGAAACTTGGCTCTACTCAGAATCCATCCTGCTTTTACAATTACACACGCACGCGCGCACTCCACCTACACCCAACCACACCCCAAAATCCCACATCTTTATCTTCAAGTGGAAGCTTACTCGATAATCATTTCACTCTTTGGATACCACAACTTTCTAGGTTCCTACTTCTGCATTCTATTAATCAATCATTGATTTCTACCAATGATATTTTGCATTCATACGTACATATATTCTCATTTACAGGTTGAATTGGTCCCCAGTTTTACATTTACGAGTTGATGTCTCCTTCCAAATACATATCCCAAAACATGGCTCACCAGTTCGGTGGTGCTGAGAGAGATTACGGAGGCAAAAGATAGATATGATTCTCTAATAATATTGACAACGCTTGGTATTGGACCCGGGAGAACATGATGGAGCATGAGTGCCCATATTGGTCCCCTTACCACTCACATGCTCTGCCCATGAACTCTCGGCTTCAAGCTCATTTCAGTAAGCAGACACAATAGTTGGGTATAAAAATCCTTGCATGGATTGATTCTCAAATCTAGAAAGATCCTGGCATTTAGCTCATCTGGCTCAACCAGCATTTTCATCTATTTGATCTCTGCACTTGGGAGCTTGATGGTCCGAGCCAACTTTTACCTTGCAAAGGGGAATACCTAGCACAGAAATAGTAATTGGGCACAAATTTGTTGGCCCTCGTCACCAGCTTAAAGCTCATACCATTTTATGTGTATGTGGAGCATAGTTTGCTGAAGAGGACTCAATTAAACGGCAGTTATAACAGTACTCCGCTGACAATATTTACGATTTGATAAGGCATTTCATTCGTTAACATAAACCTAGTGATGTTTATAACATGCTTAAGAAAGATAAAAAACGGTTCCTTCAAATCGAAACTACCCAATTTTACAATTTTTTTGGGACCATTGATCCTCATCCCATGTCTTGCCTTCCAACCAAACTGGTCACCAGACAGCTAACCTAGATTGAAACTGTGCTGAGAACATCCCTGCTTGCACAGCTCGAAATATGTACAGCAGCATCTGAAGCCACTGAGAGGGACAAAATTCAATGTTCGGCTTCCTTGATCTGGGTTAAGCTCTCATGAAGTTCATGCATTTGCAGATTGTGTTGGTATTTTGGGGTGGTTATGCTCGCCTTCATAGGTAACAATTAGCATGGAAGGGTCTTCCAAGCACCTCTCAACATGCTTCCTAGCAGGGCAACCTCTCATGCTGCTGCACTTATAGTATCCCCTGAACAAAGCAATTCTAGTCAATTCCCTCGAATAAATCTTGCAGTTCATACTATGGGATAAAACATGAAACTGGAAATCATAGTTAATAATCAGTTAAATATATATACATATATTTCACCTTACATTAGATAGCTGATGAGGAACAAATAATCATGAACCTATCGTCCCCCGCATACAGGTGTACACGTTGACACCATTAAAATGATAAAAAGTTAATTTTTCAAACATGATTGTCGAAACAAAACTAAAGAGATTTGAACAGAAAGATCATGAGAGACTGGTGACATAGCGTACATACCAAACCATAGGCACAAGAACAAATTATGAAATGATGATCATTTGATCTGCCTCAATACTTCTCAAGAACAAGTGACGCTCACATGCACATGCTTTTCCAACTCTTATTGAAGCATTAACATGAACACCACAAAAACATACCCAAAAATAAAGAAATAAAGATATGAGGGTACATTATCTACTCTTTCACGGCCAAAAGAGGAAGGGGACAAAACCCATAGAGCAATACCAACATCATAGTACTCAAAACCAACCAACTGTTTATCAATTCAACAAAATTACCCAGATACCCATAAATCGTTCAAATAAATGTCACAAAGTAAAGCTTCAACATACCTAGGGTGAGGAGAGCCCTTAATTGGCTTCTGCCCATACTTTCTCCATGAATAATCATCAGGGGGTATATCTGCAAGCTTGTTGCTGATAGCAGGAACCTTAATTGAACTCTTTACCCTGTGTTTCCTGAGGAGAAACGCAAGCTAAATTATAAGGCGCGTGCTAAAGAAATCTAAATCTTTCCAGTAACAGATGTTAGTGCAGGTGACTAATACCAGAAACTTATAAAAAAGGATAATTAAGGACAGTCGGAATAAGTCTAACCTCTTCTTTGAGCAGTGGCATCTGGTACTGCTGCTCCCACACTTGACGCTGCCCTCATCTCTACCAGAACACTTTCTTTTATGCTGTAGTGAATTCTGATCTGAAGAGAGAGGAGCACCGATTAAATGAAAGGCACTTCCATCCATGTTAGCTACGCTTCCATCTATGCTTAAGGAAGAAATAAAAGACCTAGTTGATGACATTGTAGGTGTACAGCTAGAGCTATCAAAATTCAGATTTATGCCACCATTGTTCCTTCGATACATCAAATCTGCTTGGTGTTTCATCTGCTGTTGATGATGCTGTAGCAATAACCTTTGTTGCTGCTGCTGAAGGAAGTGATAGTGCCGTGAAGATGGTTGCTGGGTCAGTTGGAGAGGACTTTTCCCACTCGAGCTCAATTCCAACGATGGATTTCCCAGGGAGAGTGAATTTCTCAATTCCTGAATCGACTCTTCCCTAAAGCTGTTTTGGGGAAATTGCAAATTTTTTAATTGATAATTAGTTCTACAATTAGGGTTGTCTAAGAGTACGCTTTGAGGAATAGGAATTTGAAGCCTTTTGAGTTTCCTGACTCTTGCATGACCCAAACCGTTACTGAGCAGAGAAACAACTTTCTTGAACTTCCCCACAGCCTCCCCAGTTTCTACCATTAACTTCCTATGCTGAACTTGATCTTGGGGATGAGAGGGAGACAACAAGCTTAGAACCTTATGACAGCTTTCAACAGCTGCTCTGTTAGCTTCTTCAACCTCTTCCATTTTGGCTTCTGTCTGCCTAAAAGGCGAAAGAGAAGAAGACAAAACCTAATTTCACAGAGAACAGAGAGGCAGAAACCTAAGACAAATACTGCAGAAAACTAGAAAATCCCATTTATCAGCAGATATATCAGACATTCGAGAGTATGCGTGACAGATAAAAGTACCCAGATAGAGAGAAACCCATTTTCTATCAAACACGGAGCCAAATTAGGAATTGTGATCGATTCATTTCATCAAATAATTGGGTTTTTCGGAGTAAAATGGACAAAGAGATCAGAACCAACTGGGTCTACTAATATTGATTCAAAGCACCGAATAGAGGTTGCGACATATCCGCGTCCACTCAGTGCCCCCAATTTCCAGTGGAAATAATAATAAAAGCACCAAAGCACGGACCTTGAAGGACATGGTGCTGTCAAACCCTAGATTCTCCAACCATGGTTATGGGATTGAAGTGTGAAAGAGGACTTTGCTTGGCTTGAGAATTCACACTACGATGAGAATACAAAACTTCTAACTTTCAGTATATTAAATTAAAAATTCTGCTCACTATTCTTCTCAGCAAAAAGGAAAAAAATTAAAAGCAAAAAATTCTGCTCATTAATTAGACTGGCGAGACAAATGAGAGAGAGAGTTGAGGGGAAAAAAAAGAACAAAAAGAAAAACCAGGGAGAGAGAGAGAGGGGAAAAGAGGAATTCAAACAAGGGAAGGCTGGAGGGGAATGAAAGTGCCGTCTCTGTCAAAGATTCGAAATGGTCCCACGCGAAGACCTGTTATTTGCTTTTTTGTCTCTCTATATTAAGCCTTAATTACGGGTCCATTTATTTAATTGCTTTTTTAAAAATGATTTTTGAAAAAATTTCATGAGGCTATAAGCCTGAGCCCTGAAGTCATTCTTCTTTTTTTCGTTTGACTTTAGTACGTAGTACTTAGCTGTTTGGTTTCCGTAAAAATCATAATTTTAAAAATATTTTTAATTTAAACTAAAAATTAAAAAAATAATTATCAAATGTCTAAAAATATTTATAGATTAAAATATAATATAAAATTATAATTTTAAATAAGTTTGTTGAACAAATTTTTAAGTAGAAAAAATATTTTTTAAATTATGTAATACTTATTTTATTATTATTTTTTTCTCTATTATTTTATTATATATTTTTTATAATAATTTATTTATAAAAAATATTTTAATAATAAATATCTAAATATTTATTTATTTTGAATTACTTTTATTTAAAAAATTATTTTTTAAATTTTACTTTTCATAAACTTTTTTTTTAAATTAAAATTAAATGTGCCACGACTTTTTCAATGGAGCGTTTACTTCTTGAGATTATTAATATTATTATTATTGGCAGGTAAAATGCGCAAACTAAACAAATATGCAAATAACGCGAATTACAATAGGGGTATGTTTGATAGTTGAAAAGTAGAAATAAAGAGATAAAAATATAATATTTTATGTTTTTATTTAATATAATAAAAGTTATTTTTATTTTTAATATTTTATATTATTTTAGTTCTATTAGAAAAATTTAAGAATTAATATGATAAAAATAGAAGTTAATTTTTTTTAATATTTTCTCTAAATTTAAAATTTTTAAATAATTTTAACTTTTTTTAAGTTATAAAAAATATTTTAAATTATTTTATTTTAAATTATAAAAAATATATATATTAATTTTATATTTATTTATATTTTACTAAACAAATCTTTAAAATTAATTTCTCATTTAATTTTTATTCTACTTCTATTTCTATTTAAAAAATTTCCACCCCATCAAATTTACTGTAAGAAAATCAGATGCGTATGACATTAACTTTTAGAGCAATGATTAGGGGAGTAATGATACGCTGCCTCTGTTCCTCTTTCTATAGTGAAAGCTGAAATTCAAAAATCAAGACCCTTTGTGGGTTGGGGGTTAAGTAACCTTTTGAAACCATTCTTTCCTTCTTTTCCAGAATTTATATTTTCATCAGACAGATTTTTCAATGCGGCATGGGATTTTAAAATAAATTATACTAATTTTAAATTATACCTGTATATAATATGATATTAATACCCTTCATTAATACTAGCTTCTAAATAACACTAGTAATTAATTAATTAATAAATAATATTTTTAAAATGAAGTTTTAATAAATTATTATTTGAACCACAAAGTCTTATACATCGAAATTGATGGAGTATTAAGGGAATCGTATTGTTCATGTTTGTAATTTGTAAAAATGGTTGGGGAAATTGGGGGAAAAATTATCTATTAAAAATTTTATTGATACAAATATTTAATAAATTTTTATATATATAAGATATAAGTACTTTATAAATTTTATACATACAATGTATTGTTATTTGATTTAGGTCATTTTTATAAAAAAATAAATTTAAAAGGAATTTTTGTTTTTTAATTTTTTCTACATGTTTTATGAATATTTTTGTGGAGAGAGAAAAAATTGAATGGATCAGCGCCAAACTTAGGATCAGGTTAGGGGGAATATAGCCAGGTAGGGAGTCAATTGGGTCACACATTAAATATTTTTTTTATGCATCGGAATGAAAAACAAACTAAAAACAAGGAAAACTTAGAATCACATCAGAAACCAAAGGATCCAGTAAAAATTCAGGATGGTTACCATTAGATAATAATTAATTTAATTTCACAGGGATTATTTTTAAGATAAAAGTATATCTAACACCTCAAATTAATTTTAAATAAATAATTAATACTTTAAAATATTTAAAGGTATAATTAGTACTCTAAACTAATTGAAAAAGTGTGACCAACACCTTCAAGTATTTAAGAGTACAATTAATATCATGAATTAATTTTAGAAACACGACCAGTACCTTAAAATATTTAAATTGGTATAATTATACATTTTCACTGATAGAAATATAAATTTCTATCTAATCCAGGTCACGTGAGTTTTTTATTTTGATATATTATTGTTTAAAATATCACATGTGTCATATTATTTAAACAATGTGTCATATTATTTAAATAATAGTACTAAATAAAGTTTTAAACTGACACTGTATAAAATTTATATATAAAGATTACGAAATTTTATAATTTATTTAGTATAATTTATTAAAATAATATTATCAGTGACTTTTTAAATAATAATATGTTAAAATAAAAAGTTTATCTAGTATGTATCAAACAAAAATTAGTATTTTTATTGGCGAAATGATAAAATTATACTATTTAAATATTTTATAGTGTTAATTATCCCTTAAAATTAGTTTGGGGTACTAATTATACTTTTAAATATTTCAAGGTACTAATTACGTCTCTAAAATTAGTTTAAAATACTAATTACATTTTTAAATATTTTAAAATATTAATTTTTTTAAAATTAATTTAAAATATTGAATGTACTATTGCTCTTATTTTTATAATGTTCAGCCGTTACTTAATATAAAAATACTTTACAAATAGTTTAAATTTATTCTCTTATTTAATATACCCTTTATCTATAATGAGAAATCAGTTGGGTTACACATACTACAGTTCTTATGTGAACTGATTTAATTGCTTTTATAAGATATAGGCAATTATGAGAAGAAAGAGACATCCTTAATGAGATTAACTAATTTAAATAAAAATTTTAACATGCATGAGGTGATTAACGGATCCTTGCAAGAAAGAATTCAATGAAGTATTTCAGTTTTAGATAAATGAAATTATTTGTTATAATTCATGGATAAATATTAATTTGTGTTTATAATCTAAATATCTCGAGGGCGATGGTTGTTGATGGCTGCAAAGAGTGGGGCCGCCGTTAGGACTTAGGTGGGGAGGCAATAGCCGTTGGAAGGAAGAGTTCCCAAATACGTAGGGACACGCGTCCAGCATCCCCATGGGAGCGAGGCAGATGGGATGGCCCCACAGGTGGGTCCCTCGTCGTTGACTTTATTTGGTTTTGGAGAGAGTGGGGCGCCTCGTGTAGATTGAAAGCAACGGGATTCATTTATAAACGCGTTTTGTTGATTTTTTTCCTATGCTTTTATTGGAAGTAAACGTTGTCTGATATTAAATATAGTTATTAGTCAACAAAAAAAAATATAAATATTTATTTTATTAAAATTTAAATTTTAATATATCACATTGAAAAGGACTAATTTGATTCAATCAGTTTAATTTAGCCAATTTTGAAGGAGAGAAAACCAATATATGTGTTGTTAGATTGGGCCACAACTATTTTATTTGGTGTCTCTCATGTACCACAAGCAGACTGAAATTTTTTAATTGACTTTTTTATCTCGAATTTTTATTTTATTAAATTTTGTATAATATCACTTATCCGAATCTTTTAAATCACACCTTTCAAAATCTCTACTCCCGCCCAACAAACACACTTGTTTTATTGCCCACTCTGTTTATCGGAATTTTACCCCGACTACATCCGGATCTGACCCGTATCGCGCACCTAGTTATGGTGGGTGAGTCTCCTAACGGGAATTTTCTGCGTACACTGAGGCTCGAACTCGAGACCTCGCTTAAGCGATACCGAGCCACTTACTTAATTTTTTTTGTTGCCCACCCGATTCACCGGAGTTTTGCCCCGACTACATCCGGATCCGACCCGCTTCGCGCACCTGGCTATGGTGAGTGAGTCTCCTAACGGGGATTTTCTACGTACGTCAAGGCTCGAACTCGAGACCTCGCTTAAGCGATACTAAACCGCTTACCACTCGGACTAACCCCGTTGGTGCCGCTTACTTAATTTGATACGAAGTGTTTCTTTATTTTGTTAGGCCGAATCATGGCCTTATTTGTTTGATGGCCTTAAACAAACTAATATAGCCATACAAGTTCAGTTAATATTTTTACAAATATTCTTAAGATATATGATTATTTATAACGTGTTTGAATCCTAAAGAGTATTACTTTATAGTAGTTCTAGTCGCAGCGTTTGGATAGACATCCTAACTCCTAGGTGCCTAGGTTTACGCCTTAGAGTAATAGACGACTCGCCTTGCCCGACATTAGTATCGCTTAGGAGGAAAGGAGATTTCGCACTGCCCTTAGATCGTAAGTGAGTTCAACCCCTTTTCAAAAATTTTTGTATAAAAAAAATCTATAAACATTAAAACATACTCTTATAATCTTAAATATAAGATATAATTTATCGTGTACTAAATATAATATTTCATTTATAATATATACTACAAACTAAATTTTATATTTAAAATTAAAGGAGTATCTTATTTCTAATAATAAATTCTTACTGTGGACGCTTTGAAGAACAAGGTTGACAGTCTGAAGCCATATCCCTTTGCGGCTTTAACGTCATCCATATGCATTATCCATTCTCACTGATATGGCTGCTCTGCTTAAGCATATATAACTTCACGACCAACGGGGGTTGGTCTGAGTGGTAAGCGGCTCGGTATCGCTTAAGCGAGGTCTCGAGTTCGAGCCTTGGCGTACGCAGAAAATCCCCGTTGGGAGACTCACCCACCATAGCCAAGTGCGCGACGCGGGTCGGATCCGGATGTAGTCGGGGCAAAGCTCCGGTGAACCGGGTGGACAAAAAAAAAATATATAACTTCACGGTCAAGATTCCATATAATTCAATTCAATCTCCTGAAAAGAACGTTCTAGGTGGGTTCTTCCATATAATTCACAGGGAAGATTAGAATATAAAAAGATTCAACAATTGATGAACAGAGTGAAAATCAACACATTGAAGATTAGGTGGTAGTTAGGGCATATTCCTAATATAACTTTTATTCTGTTTCTTAGATCCTTGAAATTCTGGTGGCGAATAAAACAACATATTCATAATGTGCATATCCTATACATAGTATATATCCCTTTAAACGAATCGTCACAAGCTTCAATTCCTCTGAGCCTCCTCGATTCTATATAAAATGGATTACTGTCTTCTAATTTCGTGGCTAAACAAAGAAGGAACTCAGACTCGGACATTCACTCCACAAAGACTTCAAATGCCACGCAAGTGAGAATCTACAAGGCAAGCAAACACCTCTTGGTGTTTCTTTCAAAGGGAGAAGCAAAGATGAGTGAGTCATGTTCATAATTAAGCTACTCGTACATAGCTTGAGAGAGATTCTTGGTTCAACAGAAGGACCCCACTTAGGTGTTGCAATGGGAACAAACCATAATGAAAATAAAAGCAGAATAAAACGGTGCGCTTTGTCGTGTCATACATATGATTGACCGCCAAAAACAACATTCTGTCCATCCGTTTTTGCTTTATCTGATTGAAGAATATTTTCCCCAAATGCCTTTGCTTCTTTGCCAGTGCCTTTCATGGGAGAAGGGAAAGAAAAGGGTACAAATTTTCAAGCTTTTTTGTTCTCGTGGCACATGCATTTTACGCTTTTACTTTTTTGATTGGCCAATAAAGCAGCCAAAAGCAAACAGCTTACCTTGGGATCTGCCCAAGCAGGTTGGTTTTGATTGGAGCCTACAATTTTGGGGTTATCCGGTCTAATTAATCCCGGATTCGTGCTTGCTCTACCATTCGAGTTCACTTTCGAAGCTCATTAATGCATGCATCTGCATCTTCGTTCTAAATTGAACTGCCGTGCACGTATAGTGTAGTGTAGTCATCTCACTCCCTGGCTCCTCACTGTTTTACGCTGGAAACGACAAAATGTCATTCATTTATGTCACTCAATTTGACAACGAATTACATTTTCCTCGTCTTCATTCAGTTCAAGCGATTCTCAGAGTTGTTCTTACGATGCAAACTTGCAAGTTGTTGGAGTATTTATTGTTTTGTTTGATTTCATTTGAGGGTAAAACTCAATAATAGGACATTGCTCAGATTTTTGGCAAACGGACCAAAGTGAATTACCAATCTTAGTCTGGTTGAATTCTTACTCAGGAGTTATTACTTAGAGCATTAATTGACGGTGTTTAATACATTTAAAGATACAAAACTGATTAATTAAACGATATACTATAATGGGGTCATTACATGACGAGATGGAGTCCTTATATATTCAGAACAAATCCAATTGATCAGCAGTAAAGGATAACATGCAATACAACTCCAGATTAGATTAACAGTGGAAGTCTAACTAAAAACTACGCGTGACTCTTATTGTAATTACACCCTACATTTGAATTGGTCTGCTTTTAATGTCCAAAAAAAATCGGGTTACTTTTAGTGAACTAAGCCATAAAAGACCATCAGTGAGCAAGAAAGTAAGAAAAGTAGAAAAAATCACTTCTGTCTTAAAATCCGAGGAAGCCAACCTTGCTTGTGGGAATTTGGAAATGACCTTCAGGGGACGAATTGCATTCACCATACAAATCCAACTTTGTAACAAAAAAAAACAATTTGGGCTTCACAGATTAGATTGACAGGGGAAGTCTAAATAAAAACTACGCGTGTATGTAACCAAAAAAACAAAAAAGCTACGCGTGTAATTACACCCTATATTTGAATTGGTCTGCTTTTAATGTCCGAAAACAGAATCGGGTTGCTTTTGGTGAACTAAGCCATAAAAGACCATCAGCGAGCAAGAAAGTAAGAAAAGTAGAAAAAATCACTTGTGTCTTAAAATCCGAGGAAGCCGACCTTGCTTGTAGGAATTTAGAAATGCATTCACCATACAAAACCGATTTGGGCTTCACAGTAGCATTTACGACATTAATGTCTAAGGATGGCAAAGCCATGCAAAACAATAAGTCGATAATTTTGTAGGAGTTGAGAAAGGGGAGGTTTTACATCCAGTTATTCAGTTATTATTGCTTCCTTCCTCTTCCTTTTTTGGTTGGTTGTGCTTCCATTTGTTCTTTACCAGTGACTTCTGATAGATCCACTGCACAATCAATGGATAGTTAAATTCACAAGTAGGCCATAGTGACAAAAGATTCTTCTCAGAGAGGCCTAAAGCAGGCGGAAATATCAATAGTTCAATACATACGAGGACCATTAACGTTCGTCCCATGCTGATCGTTTGCATTCAAAATAAGGTTGTATTTACTATTCTTACTTTCTTGTCCAGATTAATTTTTTATTAAGATCACCTAAAAACAACTTCAAAATATATGCGCGCGCGTTTTCTTGCTGTCTAAATTTCAATGAAAAACATGGAGAATGATTTTCAGATGCCCCTTTATGTCACGCCTGACAGAAGCATAAATAAGACATACCTTCAGGTCCCCGAGCCATCAAAGTGAAGAATATATTGTTAAGCTTTGCCATCTTCTTAGCCTCTTGTGCTTGGTCTGTCTTATACTTCAGACACTGGTATGGGCATATAAGAAAAGATGTTAGTCCCAAAATTTTTTTGAAAAAGTGCAAGGAACAAACTTATGGCAAATCACTCACTGCATTCAGACAAGCAACAAAAATGATATTATTTGGAATCTGTCTTTTAAATTGATGCTGGGAGTCACATTCGGCTTGAATTATGAGTACTTTTTCCTCCACGGAAAACAAAGTTTAACATGTCTAACTCTTCCACACCAATGACAATTCTCAATCTGTATGGTTTTCTCGGAACCTTACTGGCAAATGAAGCAAGGAACATGCCAGGATCACCACTTGTGGACAACTTATTCATCCAAAAAAGAAAAAAGGACAACTTGCCATCTGGCATCCCTTCCCAAACCCAACGAGCGTATAAACATATCCATCAGTAAAATAGGGCCACTGAATTAATTCCATCACCACTAGAGATTCCTAGGGATAGCCTCATCCTTAGTATTCGGCATAGATGATTTAAACTAAATAATAACCGATACATTAAAGACGCGTGGACACTCACACTCATACAAATATGCCATACAACGAATTCTAAAGTTCTTTCTTGTATTTAATACAAGTGTCTAACATGAAGACAACTCATTTTTCTATAAGTCCATGCTTTATAAAGCATGTCTATAGTTATAGAGATTTGTTTGTATGGAAATTTTTCAGAAAAGCCTCTAACTGCAAACGGTAAAAAGAGAATTCCCCCAAAATCAGAATATGCAATAAAAATATGGAAACCACATACCGGGTACAAATTGTAATAAGCAGAACATGAACAGATTGTAATAATATGGAAACCACATGCTGAATGAAATTCTAATAGAGAAAAAAATTAGATCATAAGCAGAAAGTCGTATGCACTTATAGAGAAGAGGACAAGGAAAGTTCATAAAGAAATTGCAACAATCAGAACATGAACAAAAGTTAACATCGTTATATAAAAGATTTTAAATCAAACCTTCTGATTACACAGAATAATTGAAACAAAGTTATTAGCTCAATGGAAAAAGTCAAAAATCATAAGAAGCGTTGAGGGGACTGAGGGATTTGGTCAATAAAGCCCATCAACTAGTGTCTTGAACTAACGTGAGTAATCAAGTGGCAAGGCAACAAGGGCTTTGTTCAATAAATTTATGGAAAGCATACAAAATTGAAACACTCCCGCCAATTCTGTATTCATCTCTACCTGGACCATTAAACTTTATCGCACCCCATGAGGAAGCAACATTATACGATACATCTAATTTGGTTTGCATTACAATGATAAAACCCAGACTTCCATTTCTGTAATTGATTCTAGCAGCTAATGGCATTCAACAAAAAAATATATACGAATAAAAATATATCATTAGGACATTAAAGGCTAAAGGCACAGCAGATAAGGATGCGTACCTCTCGATTATCGGAGACCTTGAGCACCAATTTGCCATCACAATGCCTGTACTTCATGACATATCGCGTCTGTATCCCGAATTCAGTTCAGCCAATATTTCCAAGAGAAAATTTCAATATGTATAAAAGTGGTGGATAACAACAATTTTAATAGAAATTGTATTCCGTTGGATCAGATTCTGTTGTCTCGGCAACCAAAATACTTGGAAAAAGAAAAAAGAAAATCGAAAATCTGAGATTGTAAGAAATGTAAGAGAAAATCTTACAGACTGAGGATCAGCACGGAACAAGTTAACGGATCGCTCCACAAACTCGTCCCAGGAAGTGAAGTAAACCATTGGAATGCTGAGAGAAGTCAATTCACCAAATGTCCAAATGAATTTCGCGCCGTCGTCGTTACAAATTACGAGCTGGAGAGCAGCCGGACTAAAAGTTGGGTCTGATCAATTACGGGACTTTTTGGTGGGTAAGAGGGCCTATGTACAAAAAAACAAGATGAAGCCCCTGCCCTCGTTTGAACAGACTCGACGGTTAGGCCCCTACCCTTCATCTTCTTCTTGGTTTTTTCGTTGCCCCGAAACTTTACCCCGACTAGATTTAGATCTGGCCCGCGTTACGCACCTAATTATAGTGGGTGAGTCTCTCAATAAAAATTTTCTGCATACACCAAAACTCAAATTTGACATCTCACTTAAACGATATCGAGTCGCTTACTACTCGGACTAACTCTTATTTGAATGCGCGCTCTTTCATTTACCTCATTCTAAAATCAGTAAAATGTGGCCTGAGATTATTCAAGCCCGTAAAGATTTGACTTAAGCTTAAATTCATATAAAGATTTTATTAGTAGCCGGTGATTTGAGAGTGCTCTTTAAATATGGAAGGGTCCTTATCTTAGTAAGCATCCGGATCCAACTCACTCCAACTTTTTATTTGTAAAATGTTTGCGTAAAATGTAAGACTGATCCAACTTTTTACTTGTCCATATGAACATTTTCTCCCTCTATTCAGTGAAATGAATGTGTTTCCTTTTTTTTTTAAAAAATGAGAATAATTTTAGTAAGTTGGGTTTTTAGAGCTGTTTAGATTAAGACAATATTAATTTACATATTACATATTAATAATATTTGAATCTGTGTACTTTGAGGACATAATTAACTCCTTGTCAATCGAATTAATTTTTGTTGACTTGTTAGTGTGATTCTACTCATGTCTCGCATGGGTCTGAAGAATGAATTATGTTATTAATGTTTTTTAAATATTTATATAAAAAAAGACAACGGGCTATAAATGTTATATTATTGTATATTAAGTATTGATAATGACATTTACATGCCTTCGGTGCATTATCGGTTTCATTTGCTTAAATTGGAGACTATATATATATATATATATGTGTGTGTGTGTGTGTACCAAGTATTCGTTTAACACGCAAGATGAATAAGACAAAACAAAATAAATAAAAGCATTATTTTTATAAATTTAAAATGTTCTCTGTGCTTTTAGATTTAAAAAAATAATAATATGTTTATTGAACCAAATGTAAGGGTTTAGGATTCTTATATTTTTAATGAACTAAAAAAATTGATAAAAGGGAAATTATATTTTTAAGAAAATTAAGTATAAAATAGTTTAAACCTGTTATAAAATACGTTATTTAATTTGGTATGCATGTACATTAAATTTATCTAAAAATATCAGTAAAACATGATTTTGGGGAAGTCTATACAACACAGCACGTGTTGCAAATTTAGAAAAGGGGTTTATATAAAAAGAGAAATAATGCTCGTCACCCAAGCAGTGACAAACCGCCAACGCATTGCGTAATCTTAAGGATTGGATCATCTTCACCACCAAGAAAACAATTCGCTTTCATGTTTTATTTTTAGAGCAGACAAATTAATAATGTCCTTTTAACTGATCCATTTTCTATTTTTGCCAAAATTAATAATGTACTAGTATGGCACCAACTGCTAACTGGGATTGGTATCACTAATAAAAAAAAGAGACTTCACCCTATCTAATCTTTTTCTAAAATTTTTCTTATAAAAGAAAACTAAAAATAAAACTTTGGTAAGCCGGAGAAGAAGCTTCAGCCACTGCTTCAGAAAAAGCACAAAGTTATCGAATGTAGGATGGTTAGGTGATAAAAATGATATGGGTTATCTTGTATTATGTTTTTTGGCTAAAAGAAATGATTTGGTTATTTTATCACTCCGTTCTTACAGAGTATTAATTAATGTTTTATATTCCATAGGGTCTATTAAAATTTTCTCTTTTCCTAATTAAATGGAGAGTAAACCAGCCAAGAAAGGAAAGAGAAAATGGATTCTATTTGACGCACAGGATATATGTGCATTTTTTATTTTTTAGATTGTGTCTGGATGGTACTCAAAACCATGGTTTTGGAAAAAGCAATCCAAACACTCATTTTTCACAATCAATTTTTTTTTTTTATCAAAATTATGGCTTTGTATAAACTACTTAAACGCTCTCCAATTCAGCTGTGTATCTTAAAAAAACGACTCAGCTGTGAAACTCCCTAAGAAATCATCTATTGCATTCAAGTTAAAAGCTGACATGTAACCAGTATACGTTTATCTAAGAAACGATTCCGGCTGCAAAATCATGAAATAATTAAAATAATCGAATGAAAAACCAAAGACCTAATCATCAACAGAAAAATCATGTTTATATTGAAGCCAGAACTGATGTGGCCTGTCTTATTCTCCTGAGTAATGCGGCTAAAAGCAGCATATGGTGGTGACAGGAAACATTATCAGAGGCATGTTTCAGCATACATGCCCGGTGAGGGAGGTGACAGAATGAGGAGGAAGAAGGATGAAGGAGGCGGCGATTATACTGCAACTGAGACAGAAATGAGGAAGCAGATGGATCAAAAAGGCGGGGCCTGCTTGCGAGCATAGGTCAGAACCATAACAAAATCCTTTGCTGATGCTCCAACGGCTGCTGGGATTCTCTGTGATGTCGATGTTGTTTGCAGCCACAAGTCAACCAAGTTATAAAGTTGCAATGTAGGGACCACTGGTTGTCCCATGCATTTAATCTCAACCTGCAGCAAAGTAATCAACTAAGTGTCAGCAAACATGTTAGGAAACTAACATGAAGAACTAATTACAAGCAAATTGATTTAAACCCTCTGCATCACCAAATGCCGTAAGGAAGATAAAGTTCTTAGTCACAAATATGGGAGCTCTTATGCAGTAACAGTTTTCTATAAACAAAATGCTTTCTTATTTGACAACCTTAACCTTATGTTTGGATGGAAAGCAAATTAGGAGGAAATAATACTGGGAGAGAAAACTCCTAAAAATAGTAAATTTTTTTACTATTTTAAGAAATTTTCTTTCCTAGTATTTTCTCCCCATATTTTCTCCTCACTTTTCTCTTCATCCAAACATAGCATAAGTATTTATCAGACCAATATGCGAGACCTTGTGGTTTACACAAGAGCAGATGACATGAACTTGGCTCTCAGAAAAACAGAAACCTAAAACACATGAAAATTATGCATCCAACCAGAGAGCCGAAGAAAACAACAAAATCATGCAAATGCTGCTATTCACTTTAACTATATCGATGCATTTTAGATGAGTCACAAACAGAATAGAGAGGGAGTGAGTCACCTCATCTTCACTGGCCAGATCTAATTTCTTCATTAGGTACTTCTGGATAAATGAGACAGGCATGTTTCCATCCCTACGGCGAAAAGAACAAGAGAACGGAATGAGATATCAACGGGATATATGTTATAGTCAGATTGATAGCTGATAAGACCAAAATGAGCATGTATATATGTACATACGTGATTCTGATATAGTCAAAATCTCAGTCACAGATACTTAACCAAGGCACGAACTTTTGATATAATTACTCTTTCAACTACTAAAGATGAAATTCTCTTTATGAAAAACTTAGGGAAGATCACTTGAAGACGCTTATCTTTGTATTATCAAATGACTAATAAAAAACAGGAAAGAGAGAGAGAGAGAGAGAGATTAAAAAGGAATCACTGACTTTCATTGAGTTAACGCGCGTATATTTATTGAATTCCATGCATAGCAAGTAAAAGAAAAGAAATCTCTTGAGCAAACAAGATGAGATCAAGAAATTTATTCTCCTTGCACTGGATGAAGTTCTAAAGCATCATTATGCAGAAGCACTAATATGTGGTACTGTTAGGTCAAAGCAATTCACCTACTTGTTATTGCACTAAGTTTACTCCCCAGTAATAGGCTTAACCATAAATATTTGAAATAATCGGAGGGTTATTAAAAAGGAAATCCTGATGATAAGGCAAGCATTAACCACTAAGGAATACAGACATATTAAACGCATATTCATGTAATTAAACACGTTTATATTATAGACATAGGTATTAAACAGATATTTATGTAATTACTCTTCGATCCATCATTTACTTACTGTCCATATATATACAAGATATTACTATTACCAATATTACAATAAATATAAACATTCAGTAACAAGCAAAGTAAAGGATATAGAAAATTCTACTCAGTAATATGGTATCATAAATTCCTCTATGCCGCACTTTTTATAATAAATCAATGCATCCAACCAAGACTAGAGAAATATTGCAAAAGTTAAGGAGTAGTGATTAGGAAGGAACTTACTTTATTCTTAAGTAACCTGCAGGAATTTGGGGTAGTGGCTCATCTTTGTTCCTGAATCAGTAGTCCAAATATAGTAAATAAATAACAAAAAGAATACAGGATAACTTTATGCATTGAAATTCAGAATATTCTTTATTAATTCAAGTTTCAAAGCTATGCATTCTCACTGGTCTTCAGAGGCTACTAAGGAGAACCATATTGGACCATTTCTATCTTTCATTTTAGCACTGTTTGCATCCAGCACAGCTTGGGATGATATGCTTGATTCACCCACAACAGGTTCCTTTTTTCGGCCATTTCTGCGCGATTTATTTGGTTTCTCAGTATCTGGAGAAGCAGGTTCTGTTACGATCTTTTTATCCTCAAATTTTGACTTTCGTCTGTTGTCCTTAATTTTGGGTTTTTGTACTTGAGAATCATTCTCATTTATTTGAGTAGGTTCTTGTTTAGCATCACATCCTTGCACATTGGACTTGAAAGATTTGCTCCTGCTTGCAACCTCCACCAAACAATTCAAAGGTTTCCAAAGATCCAATTTTGCGTCCCAAGGTTCAGCCCTATTATTTTTCTCCTTATTGGGAACAGATTGGCTTGCATCACGAGGAGACGAGTTCTACACCAATCAAATACACAAACATGATAGTATAAGTAAAGTAACGCAAATACAATCAGGGAAAACAATTTTTTCAAAAACGCTGCATGTTAGAAAAAAGGGACATGGAATCATATATGGCAGGAACGAATCTAGTAGTCTAAGTAACCTTGTTGGAGGTGTCAGGGGAGCTTGAACTCTCTGGATGATCTTCCACTGAATGTTCCTCTTTTATAACGGTTTTTTCAATGGAAAAACTAGTGGAGCGAGCACTAGCCTTTCTTGTAGGCTTTGTTCTTCTGCCTGTCATGGTTGTCTGTGTTGATACTCTGGGAGTGCTGACAACCAAAGATGAAAGTGATCTTTCCTTTCTTCTAGCTGGTAATGGTTCTGGGGGGACAACTTCTGGTGCCTTTTCCTTTGATTGCTTCAAAGGGAAAATTTTAGCCCTTACATCTTGCAAACTGTGGTCTGGCCTGGTGGTCAAGAAACAAGCACAGAAACTTAGCATGCAACAAGGACGGCATTTTACTTTTTAGCATTCAGTATGTGAGCAAAAAAGCCCTTGTGAATTCCAGTGTGCTAGTCTAAATCATAAAAGCAATTTCGGAATGAGCTTCTTTGACCAGTTTTATGAGTAGTTGTGGTATAAAAAAAATATTTCGCGATATTTCCCAGCTCTCTCATGGTAGGGTTAACAAACAAATACGTATATTTAAGGAATTTTTATTTTCTAATCAGAATTAATTCTCAATACAATCATACATTTCATAAGTGTTCTGCCATAAGTGTTCTCAAATACATATTCTATTATTATGACAAGTTACTGATATGCAGGATTGAATGCTTCTGCCATAAATGTTCTAAAATTTAACAAAATTGATATAACCCGATCTTGACATCACATTAATGGCATCAACAAGCAAGTCGCAGACTTATAGTACTATGATCTGTGACACATTTCTCCTAACCTTTTCTACCCAGCCTCCTTCCCAAGCAGATTGTGTTTCAATAAATTTTGCAACTTGGAAAATCCAAACTTTTGACTATTAGTGCATGGAAAATTCCAAAATATGATTTGTTTGTTAAAAGAAACGTTCTATCTTTTATCTCTACTCTAACAGCATTATAACAAGTAGGGGCAAGTTTGCAGAACATGAACATTATTGATACAACATGTTAAAATAACACCTTGCATCCACAGTGAACAAATTGCAACCTTGGTAAAGTGAAAGAGACGAGTGTTCAATCGCAGGAAGCTAACCTCAATTTCTCAAGCGGAGTACAGCCCAAATCAATATTGCATATTGGACAGCATTCCAATTCCTCATCAGTAATTTTGTCATATATGCACTTCCTGCAAACTGTATAAAGTTCAGAGAAATACTCTATCAGCAATCACATGTTCATTGAATCTGATAATCGTAGCATTCAATTGGAAATACAACCTTCACATTATCAAATACTACACAAATCATTCTGAAATGTCGACGAGGCCAAGTAAACAAGGAATATTGAGCCTCGACTTATGAGGTAGGATTCACTAAGACACAATTTCCTACACTTTTTTAGGCACCAAAGTGCAAGAAGTAAAATCCTTGAAGGAAAATTTTCAGCTAAAACTGCACTGGAGGAGTGAAACGAGCAAGAAAAAACACAGAACAGAAGATTATAAAATCACGCTATATTGTGCTCGCCGTCACGACACAAATGCATGAGCTAGCATCCGAGCTTCGTGTATGAGTGAACGTGAGTTTATTGTGTATATGTGATAGCTACTTGAAGTCAAACGTTCAAACAGCTTCACACTTAGCACAGTAACATAAAAGGCACAACTGAATAGTTGGCCAATCAAAAGGATAAAGCTCTTCCATGTAGCATTCACGTCACCAATAGTGAGACATCGTTAAGGAGAAACAGAAAGAAAGATTATCAGAAGCATTAGATTAACCAATTACCCACATCTGATTATGCAAAACACCAGATGCCCATCCAAGCAACAAGGGGTCAAAAAGGAGAGCCGAACCCATAAGAATAATGCAAAACAAGGATAACTAAGATAGTCAATGATGAGAAATGCCCAGAAGATTCGAAATTTGAAGAATTAACACGAGATTAAAGTAAAGGAAACAGGATTCGAAGGGAAAACGAAAGATAAAAGGACTCACACGTATGTAGGCATTCAGATATAGTGGTGGCCTCCTTGAACAGCTTGTTGCAGAGTGGGCAGGTCATGCATGCTGCAATCGTGTCCCTCTGCACTTTGACTACCTGATTCGCCATAGCTAACTCCGACAAGCCTTGCCGTCAGCTCGCAGCTCCTTTCTCACGCACGTATCCACTCAGTGCATGCTATGACTAAGCTCACGCGAGAGAAATTTACGTCCATTTCGTTGTAATCATCGGCATTAACCTGAGGAGCAGAGAAAGATGGAAAGATGACATGGATTAAGAAACGAGAAAACGTGGAAGAAATAGGCAGAAGACGCGTGCATAAAGAGAAGAAAACGGACCAAAGCGTTCGGTGAAGACGGATAAAAACAGAGGCTTGGGATTTTTGGGGCGGGATTAAGAAATGGGTTGGTCTGACTTGTGAAGATTTGACGTCGGTTTTGGTAGATTCGGACAGAGGGCGATGCGGATGATCCGAATCGAGGGGGCCTCTGCGTCGAGAAGAGCATGAACCAAGAGAGTCTGAAGTTTCTGTCTCTTATTTGTTTTTCTTTTCCATTTTATTTTTTCTCCCTCAAAGCGAAATTATTTATAGAGGGGTTCGAACACTTCAACCAATGATGAGGGGCCTTGATAACGTGCGCCGGGGTGCTCTGTTCACGTTAAGATGCGCATTGTGGGCGGCGGGGGGAGGATTCTAACTTGCGCTTCAGTGTATTCCGACAAGAAAGGCAAGCTCCTTCATTCTTTTTCCCTTTGTCATCCATATTGATTTCCCCCTCGTGTCTCCTGCAATCATTATTAATTACTATAATTTAATTTTACAATGCACCTTGTTTTACCAGGTTCATGATCAGCAGGGATTCATTCAGAATTCTGTACCATTCACCCTAATTAATTATCAGTTCATGCACATACGATTAAAACCTTTATTATTGTAGATAAGCAGTGTGTATAATACAGCAGATCTTAATTCTGAATTTTAATTTTCTGGGACACCATAAAGCTCTGACCATAAAGGTGCAATTATATACATGCATTGCTAACTGTGAAATTTATTGCGGTCAAAATTCATGATTTTGGAGTGAATTTTGAGACGCGGATTTCTGAGCATAAAACTGTTACCTTAATTAAATCCACAGTAACTGTCGGATAATTCTGATTAGAGAAAAGAGTATTGGTAAAATAGGAGGGGGGGTTGGGGGTAGTTATAGCAATGACGGGGTAATGATGAGCTGTGAAGATGTCAAATCTGAGTGTGCAAATACCATTCCCTTCACATTAAAGTGAGGATTATGGGCGGGAGTGATCTGTTCCACAGGGGCTGAGTTGAAAGAAGTCAAAAGGAAAGGGCAGAATCGTCCAGTCGGATGTGGAAGAAGGAGGAGGAATATAAAGGACACGTGATGCTGGTGAGGTGGCAACGTCGAGTTAAAAGGTCAGGTAACGGCAAGGTCTTCTCGCTTCGCTTAGTTTCCGAAGTACATGTCTGACCGCGTCGTCGGCGCCCATGGCCCGTGACTTGCATGCATATTTCAACATTTTACTTTTAGTAGCTGCGTATTATTGTAGTCCTCATACGTCAGTTCACTAGCATCTGCCTCAGTATCAGGAAAACCGCCACCGTCATACTGATTTACTGAATGCCTTCACTCAACAAGTAAGTGGGCTCCCATATATGAAATGAAACATGGGAAATGAGAGCCCCAACTGTGCGGCTTACTATTTATTTTATTACATTTGGAGATTTAAACTCATAAACTTTATCTTTGCCTTGCCACAGGGATAATCCCCGAGCATAGAACTATTACTTATATGACATTTAAAAATTAAGAAATTGAAAAAAAAAATACGCCAAGAAAAAATTCCAATACCGTAGAAGACAATAATGCAAAACAATAACTAAAAAAACTAAACCCATCAAACAATTAACATGCTCAATTATCTGCGTTTTTTACGGATTTTGTTTACCTTTGACCCAGTTTCAAAATAATATAATATCTCTAGTCTCTTAAATATAAAAATTGAACAAAAATTTATTTAACCTTAAATATAAAATTTATTTTCACTTTATTTTTTAAATTTATAATTTTTTTTAAAATATCCATATTGATTGTATATAATAAAAAGATTTACATCCCATGATAGTTACAATATATATGATTAGAAAAAATATTTTAAAAAAATTAACACACATTTATTACAAATAGTCAATTTTTTTAAATATTCACAATTAATTATTTAGATCTTTTATTAAGGAAGAATAGAGTAGTTTGTTGGCACCAATTTTTGTTTTAAAATTAATAAAATTATTTATATTCGACCTATGTATAATTTTTCCAAATTTAAAGCACACGTCGCCAATCCCATGTCCGCCATTAATTTCTATAAAGGTAAAAGTCAGTTTTATCAACCAATCATTCCATTTATAATCGTCTTCAAATTTTCAATTTCTAATTCAACTACCATATGAACAATTAAACAACTATTATTCAGATAACGTGATCCAACAATTTGCACTTTATTTCTTGCACAACTTGATCCCACCGAATCCCATCTATTCGCAGTGCTGAGCCTATCCAGGGTCCCTTCGAACAGCATCTTTGTTTCAAGACCCAACAAGACCTTTGCGTCGGGCATATGATACTATGGATAAAAACAAGGATCCACAGACTATTCCCGTATAGATTACCACCTAGAGTTGCAAAATTTCACTCAAAAGAAATCAGAAAGCAATCAAATATCTTGGATTCTATTCGCATATATGGCAACAAAGAGATTTTTAGAAGATAGGAACTCCTTCATCGCACTTTTAGTAAAAGATTTTGTACATACCCATTTGAACATATAACTGTGTCCTTCTTTCCAGGTGTACGGGATGTTCATGCCAAATATTGCTCCCACCAAGGAATATATGGACAGGCACACAGTCCCAGAACTGAGGAAGAGCTCTAGCTGTAATTAAGAATATAAGGACAACAATAATATATAGCACTCACAAAATATATACAAGACGAGGCAGTATGTCTTGAAATGAATGGATAACCTAGGAAGAGTTTACCTGAATCAGTTGGTTTCGATGATTGTCAAGCTGCATGCACATGCCACACAATAATAATGAACGTCATACACTGATACTAATTTTCTGTTGCTGCTTGCTAGCTCACTTGCAATGCTGACACTCATTGAATTTATTTACGAATGTAGCATTTGATCTATTTAAAGCGAACTTAAATGGAAGAAATAGGTTATCTTCATATGCCAAAATATTTACCTGTATGTTGATGTAATCTTCCGTGTCATCAATATATTCTCGCAGCTGTATTAGATTAACAAAAAAAAGGGAACATAGCTTATTTACATATCACTTGCTTTCCATACCATGCCAGAGAACAGAAAGACAAGAGGAGAAGCTTAAATAGAAAGCAGGGCTCGTACTGTGGTCAGTTTATTTAATGTGCCATCAATTTGCATGAAATAAGCCTGCAGAAAATGTTGTTAGAATTCAACCTATTAGCACCATCAACTAAAGTAACCCGACATTTTCTGAGTAAGGCAGATTCAGTTGAAGATATTAATGACCTCGAGTAACATTTCAAGCTCCTCGACATCATTCTCCCCTTGAAATGTTGTTGCACTTGCTCTGCTCGATCTACGAACCCTTGAGCCTATAGTTGGAGAGCTCAGAATCCAATTAGGAGCATCACAGCTGCTAGTAGGGGAACACGAGGCAGCCATCTTTCTCGATAAGTAAAGGTCGGTCATATCATCATCATCGTCCAAAAGATTTTCTAGTTCATCTCTTATCTGTGTGCAAAGTCATACAGGTACACAAGAGTGACTTTAACTTGCAAGAGCAAGCATCTAATACAAATTTTATGGCACTTGTTGTTGAAGGTTTCTTTTTCCTCTTCCCACCCTCAGCTTTGATGGAAATTGGTTTACTTTAAACATGTTATAACCTAAACTACACTACCGGAAGCAACTGTTTTTCCAGAACTATATAAAGCAAGAACGCGCAGAAACTAGGAAGGCACTTGACATTTACAAAAATCATATGAAAATACCTTTTGAACTCTATTTGTCAACCTGGTCATTGCACTTTTCAGTTTGCGTACTCTATCCAAGTTACGACTGCTAATCTGGACATAGAAGGTAGGCGAGGAGAAGAAGAAGACATTATAATTTTGTAAGAACAGGTCCAGCGGAAAATACATGGGAAGTAAAATTTTAGATGATAAATTCCATGTAATTATAGAGAACGGAGAATTAAAAAAATGAACAACGGGAAATCATTTCAATTATAACAAATGATGTTCTTAGCTTCTGGAATTGGAATCTTTGTAAACCAGACGATGGGGTCAAGGGTTAGTCAAGCGTCTTTGTTCCAATGAAGATGAATTGAAATCTTTGCAAGAGAGAATAATTTTCTTTCGGCATCAACCTTTACTAAAGCTGCAACTAGGATTATTTAATTCAAATCGATCTTCCAGCCTCCTAATTATCAATAGAGTATTATAAAAACTGAGTAGTCACGTTCTGATATTCTTCCGCTTAACGCGGCTAAAATATGAACCAAATTAAAAAAAAAAAGTCTCTTGAACAAGGCTTTTTACCTTAGAGGTGAGGTCATCTAAAGCTGGATAAGCAGCGTTCTCTAATTCTCTCGTCCGCGCATCAAGAAAACTACAAATTGCCTCTAATGCAACCTCTAAGGCACGGAACTCAAACGGAAATTCTACAACGCACAAGTCAAACGCAATTAAATAAACTATAGAGACTAAAAAAAATGAGTCAAAATAATTAGGCAAACTATATATAAGCATATCTTCAACAGTAATAATATCAAATTAAAAACCTTCTGAAGTTGAAGTTTCCGCGAGTCATACCATTTTCTTCGTCGCCTTCAACTTCTTGAGCAGATGTCTCTTCTTCTTCTCCTTGGCCTTGCCCTGTACCAGACACTATGGGCAACCTTCTTTGAAGTTGCTCAACAATAGGAATTACATCATCATCCAGCGGATCTCTGAGTAACACCTACATCAACATAAAACCAAAATTTAAAAACAGAGCATAAATAACCTGGGAGAAGTGATTCCAAGATAATTCTATTAAACATTGAAATGTAACGTACCTCCTCTGAAGTGATAATAGCTTTAATATGCTGTAAGAAGAACTCAAAACCAACTGAGATAATCCTATCAATGATTGAACAAGCCCAGAAGCAAAAAGAAACAGGCTAAAAAAAGCTCATGGTAGAGCAAGAACAGAGCATTTACCTCTAAATTGAGGACAATGATTTTCTCTCTACCCAAAATGGTTGAGGGGTACGATAACAGCGGATCAAGAATTCGAAGATCTCTTGCGTGAATTTCAACCAGGCGCATAATGGTGTACTTGTCGGCTTCCAACACAGTACCGTTGCCATTGCGGTCCAGCAGAATCCAGCTTCTTGAAACCGCAGTTTTCTTCTTTAAAGTAGGTTGAAGGTCTACCACAGATCCTGAAAAAGCCATTCGCAAGACCCAAGACCCTATAACATCTCGAAGAAGCCGCTTGTTTCAAGACCTTGAACCACAGAAACAGAAAAATGGGGTCGCCGGGTGAGCTGAGAGAGTTGTGGATTGTAATTGACTAGCTTTGGAATTGCCGTGTGGGAAGATAGGCTGCGAGGAAGTGAGAAATTGGGAAGGAGTTGAGCAGAGATAAGAAGGCAATGATTTCACGCGGACGAATCAGAGTTCTATGAGAGATATCCGCATAAGTGCACAGGCCGGGTAAGTGAGGGCCCGGGGTGGGGTGAACGACTCGGTACATACAGAGAGTTTACCCGTAAAAATCTCGGTCACGCTCATCGTAAAGGCCCGTTACCTCCCAAAGGAAGAGAAAGGGATAAATTGCATTTTTTTTCCTGGGTTTTAAATATTTCGAGGGAATCCGATTCCACTAAAAAAAAAAACTAGCGAAGAATGTAGGGCTGGGAATTTGGGCTGGACCCGCGGGCCCAACCCGCCAACCCGCCAAAATATGGCGGGTTGGGTTGGCTAATGTCCAGCCCATTTGGATGCAGGTCTTTTTGACCCGCACCCGCCCAACCCGTAACCACGGCGGGCTAACTCGCCGGGTTGGCGGGTTAGCCCCTTTTTTTTTTTATTTCCCTAATTCCCCATGACACAACTCCTTCGCTTCGGTCCTTCCCCACTCGGCCACTCCACTCCCCAGCCCTACTTTTCAATTTCATTCATCACTCACTCAGACTCAGTCACTCTGTGTCTCTGTCTGACTGTCTCTACCGCGTACCGCTCGCTGTCGCATCGCTGCTCTGCGCCTCCCTCTCCCTCAGTCCTTCGGAAGCCGACAGCCCTCAGCCTTCAGCCCTTCTTCCATAACCCTCAGCGCTCAGCCGTTGGCGTCGCCTCAGCCCTCAGATCTCGCCGTCGCCTCCTCTTCTCAGCGGCTTAGCACTCACTACTCAGCGCTCTACTCTCGCCGACGACTCCTCTGCTCAGCGTCTTCTCAACTCTGCAGCTCTACTTCAAGTTCAAGCCTTCAAGGTATGATAATGTTGGAGCAAATGAAATCTAGATTCTGAACAGTACAACCTAGCCGCCTCTTCTAAATCTATTCGGTGTCTACCTCTTTGACAACATTACAATATGGATTTACTGGTAGCTCTATCCTTCTCAAATATAATGATCAGTTGCTAAAAGTATGGGAAGCGCTTGTGTCTAAAGTTTGCAGCATCTACCGATATACATGCGCCTTGAAATATCAATGTCTAGTATCTACAGCTTTGATTCTGAATGCACCATTGATTTTGAAATTTCGTCTAAGAGCTTGACTCTTGAGAGATGAATTTTCATCTAGGAGCTTTGAATATCAAATTTTAGTGCTTATACTGGTATGCATTACATTGCCTTGCCGTGCTAGTCTAGGAACCAGTATGACTAAAGAGTCTTTTCATTTTGAATGCACCTGAGTTGGATTTGAGTTCATTAAATTTGTAAAGTTTAGTGTATCTTGAACTGCTGCATATACCTCTTAATCTGTGTATCTGCCTTTGTCATCTTGCTTTAGCTTCCCTTGGAAAGAGTTCAGTCATGTTATGTCTGTCTATATAAATATGAACACGTGAGTAATTGCAGTTTATTTGACAATTGGGATTAAGATTTTGTGAAAAGGATAAAGGAAATAGAAGTACTGCATCTCCCTTCCTTTATACTATGAATACATAATAGGAAATTGAATTACGTATGTATTGAAATATCGATGTATATTACCTTTTCCTTAATTTGACGCTTGATATAAAATTACACATGTTATTTAGAATCCAATATACTATTGCCCTCTTCTGTTAAAAATAATAGTTAACATAATTCATAAAAATGTATGAAAACTAACATGTTGGGTAGTGGTTGCTAACTTGTTCTATCACTATGGTCTTTTTCAGATGTGTGATAATACTGTTCATAAGGAGCTTCAAATGCAAGCTCAAACTCAAACTGATGTTACCGATGGAGCAAATGAGAAAAAAAAAAGCTTCTGACGAACCTTCTGTGGATGATAAAGTTACAAAGAAGGCTAAAAAAATCACATCTGATGTTTGGAGATATTTTACTAGAATTGGAAAACAAGATGGGAAAGAAAAAGCTACATGTAATGGTTGTGGAAAAGCTTTTGCAATGGGGGTAAGCAATATGGCACTTCAACCCTTTGGCGTCATGTGGAATCATGTCGGTTAATCCCAAAATTTCGGGACATTGGTACTATGATGTTAGACCAAGCTGGGAAGGTGAGAAGTAGACACTTTGACAGTACTAGATTTTGAGAAATTGTGGCTAAGACTATTGTTTTACATGATTTTCCCTATTCTTATGTTGAATATGAAGGGGTTAGGGAAATGTGTGAACTTTTGAATCCAGATTGTAAGTTTATATCTAGGAAGACTGCTGTGATAGATGTTTGGAATCTCTATCTTAAACAAAAAGAGATTGTGAAAAATTCCATAGCAAATAGTCCTGGTAGGATATGTTTAACGACTGATTGTTGGACTGCAATAACTGGTGAGGGATATATTTGCATGACTGGTCATTTTGTTGATGACAAATGGATTCTCAATAGCAAAATACTTTCTTTCACACACTTGCAACCTCCGCACTCTGGATCGGGTTTGGATAATAAGTTGAATAAAATTGTGGAGGACTGGGGGATTGAAAAGAAAGTATTTTCTATTACTGTGGATAATGCTGCAGCAAATGATAATATGCAAAATATTTTGAAAGACATGCTGAATTTGAATGAACCCTTGATATGCAATGGTGAGTTTTTTCATGTGAGATGTTGTGCTCACATCTTGAATCTGATAGTTCAAGAGGGGTTGAAAGTCGTAAGTGTTGCTGTGCAAAAGATCAGGGAAAGTATTAGATATGTAAGGGCATCAGAGGCAAGGGCCATAAATTTCAAGAAATATGTTGACCAAGTTGGTATTAAGACTTCCATGGGTTTACGGCACGATGTGGCAACTAGATGGAATTCAACACACGCCATGCTGGAAAGTGCAATTATATATCAACGGGCCTTTGCAAAATTAGCTATCCATGATGACAACTTTCCTCATGCATTGACAAATGAAGAATGGTCAAGAGCAAAGGAACTCTGCAGCTTCTTGGCTCCATTTGCAGCAATAACAGAGTTGATGTCTGGGTCCTCCTATCCAACTTCTAATATGTACTTCCTTCAGATATCAAAGATTGAGTTATTGCTAAAAGAATATGTGCATGCTGATGATCTTTTGCTTCAAGAAATGGCTCACCGGATGCTTGCTAAGTTTGACAAATATTGGAGTGATTATAGTGTCATCCTTGCAATTGCAATTATTCTTGATCCACAGATGAAGTTTGATATCATACGATTTTCTTATTCACAACTTGATCCCATACATCATAATGAAAAGATTGAGTATATTAGGAGCAAGTTATATTGTGTTTTTGATGAGTATAAAAAGAAAAGTTTGAATGTGGGATCATCATCAACTTCAATCCACTCTAGTTCTTCTGGTGCTAGTGGTACTGGTTCTGCTAGTTCTACTAATATCACTGAAGATGTGCCACTAGTTCGACCTCCTCTTCATCCAAGTACTGGTGCTAGAAAGTATAGTTATTTAAACACCACAGCTTTTGGGGTAAATTTGCAACTCTTCTTTTACTTACATGTTTTAAAATACTTGTTACATCTCTCATTTTCAATGTATATACTTGTTTGTGAATGTTTATTGTTATGATGCTTATTCTTATTATTATAAATGTAGTGAGATAAAGTGGACCCATGCTAAAAGAAGAATCAGTAATGGTGCTGATCTGTTTTCTCTTATTTCCCCTTGTTCTCTAATACTTTCTTTATTTATATGATGTAGTATTATCTTCAATGCAAGAGCAAAGACACTCAATCATTGGAAAAGTCTGAACTGGACTTTTATTTGGAAGAAGCAACCCTTGATCCTAACTTGTTCATAGAGATGAATGTCTTAGAGTATTGGAAGAATAATTCTCCTCGTTTTCCATGTCTTGCGAAGATGGCAGCTGACATCCTTAGTATTCCAATCACTACAGTTGCCAGTAAATCAGCTTTTAGTATTGGTTCACGAGTTCTCACAAAGTATAGAAGTTGTCTTCTTTCAGATAATGTTGAGGCCCTTATTTGTACACGTAATTGAATGCTTGGTTTCCCGTCTGATGCTACTGGAAGTGGTACTAGTAGTGATGGTATTGGTAATATTATTACTAACGTTGTCTGATTGCCTGGTTGTCTAATTGGATGCTTGGTTTCCCAACTTTTAGTTCTAACTTTTATTTTGTTTTATTACTTGTGACAGATTTATCTGTGGACGATGACAAAACTGAAGAAATAAATATTTTGACGGCTTCAGATCATGGTTCAAATCCAATTAATATTGAGAGTTGAAATTTCAATTGTAATGTATTTCATATTTGTTACCTTGTACCTGAATGATTGAAGGATGGATGACAGTGTGATTCAAATTAGGTTGCTGTACGGTTTAGATGTTGTTTTTCTTTACCCTTTCAAGATGTACTTTGTTAGCTGTTGCCTGTTGGGTCTTTGTTAGCTGTTGAAGGATAACTCAGATTTTGTTGGGTCTTTATTTCATATTTATTTAATGACCTGGTTCTTTCTACTTGTTCTTTACCCATATGCCATATCTGCCTTTGATCTACGTGCAACAGGTTTTCTGGCTTTGAGTTGTATGTAATATTCATATGCTGCAGAAATTCAGAAGGCTTTGTTTTCATTTCAGGTGACAAAATCTGACGGGTTGGCCCGCCGACCCACCAAGGCGGTCTCGGGTTGGCTTTTCCCAACCCGCCTGGAGGCGGGCCGATTAAAAACCGGCCCGCCTCCACTTCAACCCGCCGCGGGCCAACCCATTTTCGGCGGGTTGGCCCGTTTTGCCACCTCTAGAAGGATGTATACAACCTCCGGGGCTCCGGCGTCATTATCATAGTAGTACTGAAACATGTGGATATTTAATGAATGAATGAATGAAGCTTTTCAATGTGGGAAAGACTGTTTCGGCGTGATCTATAAATTAATAATAGTTTAATGGAGAATTTATAGAATGCTTGAGAAGGGAACAAATTTTAGTGCGCTGACGTACTAAGAATTTCTTAAACCTTATAACTATATTTTATTAACTGAACCTCTATGACTATCTTTAATTTGTACATGTTCTTTAGATTAAACAGTGATCAAAATCTAAAATGATTGTGCGTCTCATGTGCATTGGTATTGCCAACCAGAATGCTCCTGTTAGACACTGCTCCAACGGGTGGGCACCCAAAATCTTGTAATTTGGTGAGCTTGTGGGGTCGGTGTTAGCTTGTGCATTGGGACCAGCGATGTCATCAAGATCAAATTTCCCTTCAGTAACAATATACTCTGACAAGAAACCACGTATCATTCCATACGAATATAATTAGTGATTCACGGTCTACGTACGTACGAACGAATTTGTTTAGTTTGATAAAATACTGAACGTTTGATTGAACCATTCATCCATATGGTGCGCTCTAACGCAACTCTAATAATTTGTTTGGCGCGTCTCTAAAGCTATATATGTCTGTAAGATAATGCTTCAATGTCTTCAAAGGATGGGTTTCTCTTTTTAATTAACATGTCATCAATACAATATATTAAATTTGAATTACTAGAGCCATTAAATTACTCTTGATATGTTTTCCTAAAGCACGAGGCCACGGACCAGTGGGCTACTATAGAGTTTTTTAAAAATTAAAGCAGGTTTTTTAAGGTTGAAGATCTAAATTATGTTGATAGAGAAGCTAGATAGATTACAAAAATGGTAATTTAGGGAGGTCTCCATCTTACACCTTTGAATAGCAAAACATTTAAAAGTTAAAGTAGGAATTAACTGTGTATTAAACAATAACTAACTCATAAACATCTGAAAGAAACCACTTTAGTTATCTCCAACCGAGCTAAAGGTTTGTAATTTAATTTGCAGTGTTTGTGGCATAGCTATTCACTGATAATCAACTTTTTGTAAATTAGACATCATGTCTTGATATAAATAGATCGTTGAATGCAAAGTTTCAAATTAATATATACTCCCTCTTACCTGATGTAGGAGTTAGCTTATTAATTTATTTTGATTATAGTTGTAACACTTTTTTTTCCTTTATTTATTATTATTTTTTAAAATTATCACATATTGCATGCAAACTAATATACATCTCTATAAAAAAAATATAATTAATTTTGTAATATATATAAATTGGTTATTTAGCTATATATATAGAGAAGTGGAAAGAATATTTAGTTTTAATAGTTGTTAGCATGGGACTAAACACATTATAAGTTTTTGATAAAGAAACATATTGCTATAATTTTATAATTTAAAAGATAAAATGATACTTAGGATTGAGTGTAACAGAAATAACTAATTTTTTATAATGTGATAGATTAATGTTTGAATATTAATTGAAAAACGTGTTTATATCTAATATCTTATAATATGTTAAATAGAATTATCTCTAATAAAAAGATATATATATTTAGAAAAAAAATAAAAAAAGTTAAAGTGATCACGTAAATTTGGTTCTGGGATATTCTGTTGCGCAAATTGGATTGGGAATATATGATACGCACGCGGACAACACAATACAGACATGTATGGGCAAGCAAGCAGCAAATTTTCTTGGTCACATGCATGGAGCGAAAAGCTCACAAGTCACGACATTGCTGTTATATTCTACAACTATGAACCATCTGATAAACACCGTATATTGTTTTTTTTCTTTCCAAACTATGGATTGCGTCTGAAGACAAAATAAGACTGATCCTGTTTTATTAAACAGGTTCGTATTTCAAACTTTGCTGACCAAACCCAAAGCAAACCGCCAAAGGGTTCACATGATGGGGTTGGTTCATCTTTTATTTATGTTTTCTTTTCCCCTTTAAGTTGGTTGACGCTTTGCTTTTATTAGGGCATCAAATGCGGGGGGACGAGAAGTACAACTGTACAAGTAATGAGAATTATATGGAACTCCATAAAAGATATTTAATTATAAAAAATATCATAAAATCATCAAATAGTTTAAACAAATTTAAGGATAATTTTTTAAATTATAAAATAATATAATTATTCTACTATAATAAAACTTAAATCCTTTTTATTACAACAGAGGCAATATATATTATTTTACAATTAAAAAAATTATCCCTAGATCTCTTAATACTACTTAGTTGTTTAATAATTTTATAATTAATTATTTTTCAAATGACTTTAGTACAATTCTCCTAATCTGTTCAGGACCCGTTGATTTGGTTGGGGATATATATTTGTATTCAGTTCCCAGTTATCCTTATTTCTCTCCGTAGGTTTCACAATACATATCAAACTTTCAATATGTACGTACATCTTCATTGACGCTGCAGGGAATTGTACTATATAAAAACCAACGGTTGAAAAATTTAATCAAGTTTATTTTTTTTTGCCAAATTTTTTTAATTAAGGTGAATTAGGTAAAATCGTTCTAAAACAAAATAATAGAATGATAATGACTTGGATTGGATGCAGAAACTGTGTGGAGCACCGACCCGCTAAGATCGGTCCCCTGTCGTCCTTATCATCCACCGGGCATGTTCATTTATATCCCTTTCCTAGTCCCTCTCACACTGGGGTCACAGATCTCGAGGTCTTTCCAAAAACTTATAAAATCTTACACCATAAATTATTTTATTTTAAAACCAACTAAACAATCGAGGGAAAGTAAAACTGTTCCTTCTCACAGACAGAGGCGAACATGGACGGAGCTGCTACTCTTCTCCCCTTCTCTCTCTAGAAAACGCAAAGAATCCCGGACTAAAAAGGGACGCGGCGCATCACTGAAACCCTAGGGATGGGCATGTGTGTTCCTTCCTTCTCATCGAAGCATCGAGAAATTCTTTGCGATCTGAATCTTTGAAATGTGCTTCTTCAGAGCCAGTATTAGAGTCAGTTCTGTTTCCCCCGCGTTTCGTCGATGATTCAATTCCGTCGACGCCAGAGGATTTTCATCCTCTCTCTGCTCTCTCTTACTGTCTTTGCTCCTCTCATTTTATTCTCTGACCGGCTTAAACTTATCGCTTTTAACGGTAAATTCACACGCCATGCCTGCTTGCAGCCCTGTGTATATTTATGCGGTGTGAAGTTATCTGTTATCGCTTCTTATTCCGTAAATTTCGTTTCAGGTCGGAATGAGTTTGGGGAAGATCTATCAAGTATTGTAAGAATCCTGCTCCTTTCATCAGACTCTCATCATTATTTTTCCCGTCTAAACAAATACGTTTTTCGTTCATTGAGTTTGTTTGCTGATTGATCACAAAAATTAAGTAAGAGGAGTTAGAGTTCAGCATTTTTTTAATTTCTGGTTTCTGCTGTTATTGAGTCGGTGAGATAAAATGTTTCGGATGGACAGCTAACTTGAGCCTATTGTGCTTTTGGCTTTTAACCACGGGCTTGAAGATGCTAATTTATTCTGATTTTCATTTTGAACCTTGGAAAAAGTTTTGCTATACTTCATCGGAAGTCCCGTGGACTGCTTGTTACGCTCTTTTTTATTTTTTGTGATTTGAATTGAATTTCATCTGCTTCTTGCAGACATACAGGACAGATACCTTAAAATTGAATTCCATAGAAAAGGTGGCGGCATATCTGATAAGAACCTTCCTCAGTATTTAAATTGATCATCATTCTTTACACTGAATTGGAAAATCAATATATTTAATTAATAATTAATGCTTGTATCTTTTTTCTTTTGGCCGTTCAGGAAGATGCTAGAGGATTAGAAGAGCCAAAACAAGTTGTTTACAAAGAAAATGATTTTGTCCCCAGGATTAATTACAGTTCCAAACAGAGTAATGATTCTGAAGAATCTGGAATTGTAGGGTACAGAAGTAAGTTTCCGATTAGAAATAGTAGGCATCTCTAGGAGCATTTTGAATATCTTCTTTTTTCCATGTAATGTCAACAATTTGGAACTAGCTAAAGTTTGCGCTACTGTTCTGGAGTTCCAGGATTCAATGATGATGAAAAGGAAAACCAGAAAGTTCAGCAGAAAGGATCTTCTTCCATTTTTGGAGAAAAGGTTTGTGCTACTTTCTTTAGTGAATCGCATCTTCAAAGATTGTTGGGGCACCTGCTTCAATTTCTTCCCCTAGTATAGAAAAAAAAAGAGTGCACCTAATTGGAAGGTTAATCTCTTTGGTTTCAGTAAAGATAGATATGATGCTCTTAAATTTAAAATTATAGTAAGATTTTTCAGTTCTTCAATAATGCTCTTAGGATTTTTCGGTAAAGATAGATATAATGTTCATATCCATGTGATTCTAACTGGATATAGATGTTGACATGCGTGGCAAATAGTATATAAGGACAACGTAAAAGCAGTGGTTCATGGTGGGAAAATGTTATGTCCTATTTTTCTAGATTTATTGAGTAAATGCGAAATTGTAACTTGGATAGTGGGCTGCAATCTTTCATTACAGTTGAATTATTTAAAAGTAATGAAAAAGAATTGACATGCTTACAGTCTCATATCACTGTTTAATGCGGTTGAATTTGCAGAAGAAATTCAATGAAACAGTTTCACAATATCAGAGAATGAACCCTCAAACGCAAAGAACAAAATATGAAAATATTGAAGGGAGAAATGAGCAATCTGATCGAAAAGCAGCACAACACCATCTGACTTTACACTCTCAGTCACATAAAGCATCAACTGAGCGGGTAATGGAGATTAAAGACCAAATTATTAGAGCCAAAGCATACTTGATGTTTGCACCACCAAGCAGCACCTCACGCTTGGTGAAGGAGTTGAAGCTGCGGATTAAAGAGATGGAACAAATAGTTGGAGAAGCCAATAAGGATTCAGATTTACCAAGGAGGTATTTTCTTCTCTATTCTCTACTTGCATTCATTTCAAAAATCCTTTTCTTATATTCCCAACTTGCATTCATTTCCCAATTAATTGCCAGTTTGTACTAAGTATGGTGTAGAAATCTCTAACTCCAACTATGGCTTAAAACTCTGTGAGTCTGTCTTGCTGGTAAAAAATAATGAAAACATTTAGATTAGTGCAAAGTCAAGTGATTTTTTTTTCAATCTTAAAAACAAGTGAAGTTCACAGTGCTTTGCAGAAAATGAAACACATGGATGGTACATTGTCCAAAGCCGACCGTGCTTACCCACACTGCCATCTTATGGCTTCAAAGCTTCGTGCAATGAACTATAATGCTGAAGCGCAAGTTCGGGCTCAGCTAGCTCAAGTATCATATCTTGTTCATCTTGCTGCAAGGACCACCACTAAAGGCCTCCACTGTCTTTCTATGCGCCTGACTGCAGAATACTTTGCTCTGATGCCTGAGGAGAGGAAGTTTCCAAATGAAAATAAGATCAATGATCCTGAGCTTTATCATTATGCTGTCTTCTCTGACAATGTTCTGGCGTGTGCAGTGGTTGTTAACTCCACTGTTTCTACTGCCAAGGTAAATGTTTTTTGTTATATGGATTAACATTTTCTTGTCCTTTTCCTTTTCCTTTTTAATGAAATCATTCTTTAATTTTACCTTGGGCCAATAAGTCACTGACTCACCATTGCTGAAATGGAAAAATTATATAGCCAATTGAATAGCGCCGGGGGGGGGGGTTTCTTGACTTGACTTCTGTGTAGACAATGGAAAAAGTATTGAGTTCTTTTTGGGTAGTATGTACTTGGTGCCTGATTTATACTTTGCATAGTTGATGTTTCTCTAGTTTCCTCCTAATAATTTGAAAGAGCATGTCTCCATTGATTGCCTCATATGGTAATTACATAATACCTATGTTTTATTTAAAAAGTTCCCTTTAATTAGATATGTTTTTCGTGTGTTGCGCGTAGGATAAAATATTCGTTGCTCAATACATGGATTTTGAGCGTTTCTCTTTACCCTAAAATAGCATTTATTTCTAGAAGAAGAATTCATTTCATTATTGTTTATCTATATAAAACAACTAGTAAACATAGAAGTTGAATCTAATTTAATTACGTTGAATGAAATATTGATTATGGAGTAAGGAAGAAATCTTTTTACCTCATCAATATAAATCGACAGTTGTTTTGTATGGAAATGGCTGACTCTCAACAAATACAAGGAGAAAATAGGGGTGGGGTGGGGTGGGGTGGGGAGAGAGAATATGAGCACCCATAAACACTTCTTGATTAGAAAGTAACTTGCTGCAATTGCTTCAAACTGTGTCTCTAATCTTGATTGGGAAAACTTGGGGTTATGTTTATTTCTACACTTGCTATAATGATTGTTATGTGCCATTTAGTAATGCGATGTGTATCTGAGTAAGTCAGGTTTGGTTTCTACAAGAAATATTTCTTTATTGACTCAAACACAAATAATGTGAATCTGATTCTGTATGCGGTGGCAAGAACGCCTAAGTTCCTGACAACGGCTTTTACCCTGCAGGAGCCAGAGAAACTTGTTTTCCATTTGGTGACCAATTCACTCAACTTTCCAGCAATCTCGATGTGGTTCTTATTAAACCCACCAGGCAAAGCCACACTCAACATACAAAATATAGGCAACTTTAAATGGATGTCCAAGTACAGTGGCTTCAAGAAACAATATTACAGTGACCCAAGATATAGTTCTGAACTCAACTACCTTCGCTTCTATCTACCAGACATCTTCCCCGCTCTCAATAAGATTGTTCTCTTTGATGATGATGTGGTGGTGCAACAAGATCTAAGTAGCCTATGGAATGCTGATATGAAGGAAAAAGTAAATGGAGCAGTCGGTACTTGTCAGGAGGGTGATACTTCATTTTACAGGATCAATATGCTCATCAACTTCTCAGATCCATTTATTGCAGAGAGGTTTGATGAAAATGCATGCACATGGGCATTTGGGATGAACTTGTTTGATTTGCAACAGTGGAGGAGACTGGATTTAACTGCGGTCTATCACAAATTTTTGGAAATGGTATGAAAAAAAAAATGTCTATTTTGTAGTATGCATCTAGTTTTTTCTCCCTTCCATTCATTTTTTCTTTCTTTCTTTATTTTTTCCCTTCAGCATTGATATAGCATTTAGTGTATGCTGCATTTATATCTCTTAACTTTTCAATCTGGGTTTAGGAATGAATGAAGTAATCCAGAGCTGACATTTGTCGGTAAATATTTTTTGATGAAGACGTGTCTTAGCCAACATTTTTTTTCTCCTACACAAATGGTTAGGCAAGTAGTTTTACTTCTGTTGTGAATTAATACCCCATCGTTAGACTATTCTCTGGAGTCAAGTATCTGACACTCCTCCTCTAGCCAAATTTGTTATTTCCAAGTGCTGGTTCTTTATCTCCAAAGATATGTTGGTTAAATTCTGATCAGCATTGTACCTATGCTCACCCTCATATTGCTTTTTACAGATGGAGGGCATACATGTTAACTCAAGCATCTTATGCTCCTCTGTTCCTTTTCTTTGTAAAGTGTTCATCCAAATCCATATCAGAATTGTGATGCAATGATTTCTGATGCCTGCGTATCTGGGTAATGATTTCAGGGTTCTAAGAGGCCATTATGGAATGCCGGAAGTTTGCCTATAGGGTGGCTCACCTTCTATAACAGGACAATGGTGTTGGACAGATGGTGGAATGTTCTTGGCCTTGGTTATAACTCAGGCATAGATCGAAATGAAATTGAGCGTGCTGCTGTTATACACTATGACGGAATTAGGAAACCATGGTTGGATATTGCAATGGGAAGATACAAGGGTTATTGGACCAAATTTATTAATTATGACCACCCTCAATTGCAACAGTGCAATCTACATGAGTAGGACAAATATTCCTACCTTGCTTGAGTTAATTGACTAATTTGATGGCATATTGTTTGCTTCTCCGGTCTATTCTTTCCTGTTCTTTGGCAGTTCTGATTTAAAGTCCTTCGTACCTTCTCAACAATCTTCTATACATTACTTGTTGGAAAAGCTTAGCCAGTTTATAGTGACAGTTGAGATGGAAATAAGAGTCAGAGGCAATTTTGCTGTTTGCAGCTTCTATTGATTCTCGTGTAAATAATTCAACTTCTTTGCACTTATTGACTAATCCCACCTTAGTTATAGGGATCGGTAGCAGATCTATACTTTACCCGTGAGAACAAATTTACGTACTATTTATTAAAATGAGAGGTGTGTTCTTGAATTGTAGTATCAATGATCGATTTATCTTATCTTGTGAAACATGTATCGTTGTTTTCTCGTCACTTACATGGCCTTAATTTTATTTAAGGGCCAGAAGAGGACCCTTATAGGTTGAGAGGAACTCGTGAAATGTTGTTCCTTCAGGAGCGGCTAATATATTAAGTTGTGGATTTTTTCCCCTCATCTCACTTCTATTCCTACAAGAATAAAATACGTTGTCAATTGAGAGGCCATATGGGTTATCAAAAGGATCATGCGTGACACGTGGAAAGAAGTTACTGGACTCGTAGAGATGGGGCAATCCATATCGTGTGGAGTACGAGAGGGGCCTTTGCTCCAAGGATAGTAATAATAATAATAATTGAAAACGTTTGGTAAAAAGAATATGAAATAAAGCGTTATACCTTGTGCTTCCAGAACTTGAAGAAAAATGGCAACCATCTCCGCCAGCATCCCCACCTCATCCATCACCCACACTGGTCTTGCGCACAAGCGACGCCTAGAGCGTTCCTCCTCTCATGTTCTTGGTAAGCCTTTTCTTTCCACCCTAAAACCAGTAATCCCATTTATTTCTTACGGAGCCGCATGGTTTAAGAAGGAAATGATCACTTGGATTTGGTTTATGAATTGATGCATTAATGACTGGGAATATGGTTGGTGTAGGGTTGCGAGTGATGGCTAAGGGGGGAAGAGTGAGATGCTCCATGGAGGAGAACAAGTCAAAGGCAAGGGTGGGGATGGAGGCATCACTTCTGGCAGCTGTGTGCGCTGCAACAATGTCAAGCCCAGCCATGGCTCTGGTGGACGAGAGAATGAGCACTGAAGGAACGGGGCTCCCCTTCGGCCTCAGCAACAACCTTCTGGGTTGGATCCTCTTGGGGGTCTTCGGTCTCATCTGGGCTCTCTATACTGTCTATACTTCAGATCTTGATGAGGACGAAGGGTCTGGATTGTCTCTCTAAATCCTCTCATTAATTCCTTCTTCATGCAATCTCTAAACTTGTAAACTCCTCTCCCTTCCTACATTAATCTTTGCATCTAAACCACTTCCTTCTTTCTTCATTTCGTACTTACTCTGCTCTTTGTTCGGTTGTCACCCCAAATTCAAATGCTCAACTAGAGGATAAAGTTATGTCCAAAATATTATTTGTAAAGCTTGTACAAATGAAAACGGATGCAGGCTATATGGAGCCGCCGGAGCATAATATTCCATGCACGAATCACAACTCACAATTGCGATTAAACACACTCTAATTTTCTGTGTTTAGAATATCATTAATGAATAACACACGTGATAAAAGGAAGAGGGTAATACTAAAGAGAAGAAGCCAAGACAGGCTCTCTAACGTACGTGCAACCTTGTTACATGTAATAAAATATCCTGGACGATTTAAAATATAGAGCAATAAGTTCACATGCATGAGGCGAATCTAACAGCTAGGTGTATTTCTTATCCAAGTGATTTGTCTCTTTAAATAATATACAAGAGTGCAATAAATTTTCTTTTACTTTTCATCTATACGTGACGGCCAATAATAAATAATTTTCTATGGCAGATAATAAAACAAGAATAAATAAGTGTTTCTTTTAATTTGAAAATCTAAATTTGACTAAACTTGGACATCTGCTTAAGGCAACTCTGCAATTTTGTAGAATTTGTCATACAACCTAACTGGGGGAGTGAATATCACATCATAGAATGAAATGGATAGCCTCTGATAAGCAACATTTCTTCGTTGACATGAGTGAAGCGAGCAGCTCTAATAGGGAGAGGAAACATGTAAAATTCTAATTTTTATATTATAAATTATGATTAAGTATTTATTTATTATTATTTTATAAAGATAAGAATGGCTTATGATTGTTACAAATAATTATTATAATTAAAAATTTAAAATATTATATAATAAGTTAATAGAATTAATAATTAATTATTATTATGAGATTTAAAATTTTTTAAATATTAAAATGATATTACTGATTAAAATTATTAATTATAAATTGTAGATAAAAGAATAAAAATATTAAGTCAATTTGACTTAAATATAATTTTTACTCAATTGAATATTATAAAATTTTAAATATAAAATTAATAATTAATTATGGATAATTGATAATTCTATTAAAAGATACTTATTTCCTTGATTATTTTATAGATATTACAAGAATTTAAGCCCTTAGTATCACAAAATTGTTTGGTCAAAATAATAAGTAGTTATATTTAAATTTTAACACGTATTAGGAAGGTTGAAAATCTTTTTGCGTTATAAACTAGGAAAGGACATGAATACCCTCATCTATTGAAAAAATGAAGCCCTTATTTGTTATCAATATTCATCCTGATCTCATTCTGTTAGGATCATTTTAAGTTTAAACGCAAATAGCAAATGCATTTCTTTATGGATTGTAATTTGTAATAATAGAAATCCCTAGGCATTGTTTGGTTGGAGGGGAGGGTAGGGGAAGGGAGATATAAATGTGTTTGGTTGGGAAAAATGGAGGGGAGGGGAGGGGAATTTTTTTGTCTTTTTCTGCTCCCCTACCCCTCTTTGTCACCCCTCCAAATTTAGGATTTTTTGGAGGGGTGAGAAATATTATGTATAATACTGACTAAATTATCCCTGTCTATTTTCCAATTTTCCACGTTTGCCCTCGGGTGTAAAATATCAATCTGTATAGATCGCGAGAAACAGAACCATCCCACCAACGCGAATGGCGCTTTCAATTTCAACTCTGAACCACTTCTCATCCACACAATTCAAATGCTTTCCTCGCAACTTCACCATTCTCGCCTCTTCCTCCTCCTCTCTTGTTCCTTCTTCCGCCTCCTCTGCCTTCTCTCCGAGGAGATTGTCTGCGCTAGCCATCCCAAAACGTTGTTGTTTCCGACGCCTTTCCGCCTCCGCTGCTTCTGGGGATGACAATTCCCGACGGGTTGGTGAACTTTCGTCCCTCTCACTTGAAGTTGTTGTTCTCAATGTTGAGGTATGAGCTCTGCGTCGTTTCTGGAAGTTTATTTATCTAGTTTTTTCACCTTATATTTTGTTGTGTCTGTGAGCTAAGGTATGATGTGCGAGGGATGTGCAGATAGTGTGAAAAAACTTCTAGAGAGTCGGGTAAGTTTATTGGACTCCAATTAATTAAGACTTGGTTTAGATTGGATTTCTTGTTGTAGCACATTAACTTTAACATTGAGGAAGGTATTCTGTCAAGTCTATACTAGTAGCGATGTAATCCCTTGAGCATCTATCATTCTAGTCGACTACATGACATGTTTGTAGACGGAAGCATATATTTAGGTGTGAAAAAGATGGTGCTTACGGATTTCAAAGGAGCAAACAGATATCTCAAGTTACAGAGTTCTTCTAGTTTTAATTACAATACACTTGTACTTATTTCCTTATGATTAAAAAAAATGAATTTGGATATAAGTTGTTGAGGATTCATCGGTTGAGCTAATTGAAGGTGTAAGGAGTAAGGTTTTGATTGATCGTGATATAAGGATATGTTTGGCACACACTGTAGATGAAAAAATGAAATAAAAAGATTTTTTTTTTCTTTTGAATGCATAAGCATGTAATCTTATGTTTTTAGCTATCTAAGGCTCTGTAGATAGTTTTGTGTTGTAATTTAATAATGAAAGTTTTAATTTTATCGTCTTAGCTAAGTCATCATTTTTATTTGATTTTAGCTTCAGATTTTTCAATGTTCTGCACTGGCAATCAGGCGTAGTAATAGATTATATCTTCTATTAAGTATATATTGTTTAGGCTTAATGGTCGGTAGTGCAACTGAACCCATTGTATAATAGATCATTGGAATAATTATAAACCAAACTAGTCTGTCAATGCAGACAAAATCTTTGCCTGTCCCCCACCCTTGTCCCAAACATAAGAAGATTAAAATACTGCATATAAAGCATAAGGTGGGCTATAAGCATAGAGAGCATTTTTGAAGTTTTGATTCTTACTATGAATGTGGACAGGTTAATACAGTGTTGCAGTTAGCTTTAGTTGCTGCAGCTCTTCTTCAACCAGAGTTTGGAACCCAAGAAACTCAATCGTACATTACTCAATCTGAAATTTGGTTTTGTAGTCCTGAATTTTGCTCTACCAGCTCTGTAACTTCAGTTGAGCTACTAGTCATTTGCACTTCCAGGTCTTATTTCTGTGTTTGCAGTGATTCCAATACCAGCTTGAGGTTTGTGACTCGTGCCTCTAATGCCCTGATTTTATTCAAGGATTCATTCTCATACCCTTCATGCATTTGAGTGAGGTCTGAAACTTCCTTTTCCCTCTCATTCAGTCTATCCTTTAACTGATTTGATTCAGCTACAAGTTCTTGTATTCTATCATGAGCAAGCTGAACCTCATTTGAAACCTGTGAAAGTTTGAACTTCAATGATTCGTTCTCTTCCTCAGCAACTTTCAGATTATGGCTTAAATTTGTCTCTTGTTGCTGTGCTTGTTCCAATTGCTGCTTCAGAATGGAGAATTCACCTGTCACAGCTTCTAGTTCTTTTCCAAGGGATAATTTCTCATCATTTAGTTTACTCACTGTGCCTTTTAGGCTATCTGTAATATTATGTCCCTCATCAATCTGCTTGATAGCTGTCTCTTTCTCCAGGGTGAAATTATCTTTCTCTCTCTTCAAGTCTTCCAATCTATGATTCAGTTCAGCTTCAATCTCTCTAGCATTAGCCAGTTGCTTCTTTAGTTCACCATTCTCTTCCTCGACGGAACTTGATCCTATGAACCAATGAATGAACTAAACTAAACACTTTTTTTCTGCCCCTTAATGATTCTGCTCTGTGATTTATTGCAGCTTATATCTTTTCAAGGCCAAAGAAGAAAGACGGGACTGAGATTCATTCCAGAAAAGGTCGCAAATTGCAAAAGGAGAAAACTACTGTTGAAGTTCCTGAACCCCCCACAACCACAACTTCATTTCAGTTTGCAAATTACTTGTGTGCATATGGTGCTGTGATATTAAATGCTTCATTTCTAAATGCTGACAGATTAAAGTTTCAACACAACTGATAGACCTGGACAAGCTCGGATTATTGCAAGTCGAAGTCCATTTTTTTAACTGGATAGCATCGCATTTAGAAGTGCCATTATACTGCAAATTCAATTTTTTTACTATATTGATATGAACAGCCATCTAGCTTAATTCAACCTTTTTTGGTTTTCAGTTTCTCATTTTGCCATTGCATCTTAGAAGTACAAGTTTCTCTTATTTGGTGCAATTTGTTGGAAGTTTGTTACATGTTCATGTGATGACAAGGATATCACATTTTGAACTTCTAAATTACTGAGAATAATATAAATATGATATTTTTCAGAAACTGAAGGAGGCTAAAAGGAACAGAATAAATGACTTAGAAGAATTTGAGAACAAGGCTAATGTGTTAGTATAATGCTTAAACTGTTCTCCCATGTTTGCTCCTCCATACAACCTCATTTTGAATCATAAGTTTTCTTTTGGATGAAAACCTCATGTTGAATATGTATTGCCTCAATTATGCAGTGATTCTACCATATTATAAGAATGAAAATTTATCAGGAACTGAAGGAAATCCTAAGGATATTATGTTTCAGCGTCATGTAGTTGACCGAATGCCAATTGATTGCTGGAATGATGTTTGGAGAAATCTACATCAACAAGTTGTTAATGTTGATGTCATTAATGTGGATGTTGTACCTGCAGAAATATACATAACCATTGCAACAACAGTCATATGGTCTATGCGGCTCGCCCTAGCCATTGGTTTTTATGGATGGATTGATAATTTGAAAGAAGCAGCTTCATTAGCGGAAGAAATTGGCAATGGCAATTGATTGTTAATTTTTAAGAACTCACACTTATTTCTTTTCCATCCTTGGAGACAGGTGATTATAAGAACATAAGTTATATTAATAATTATTTTTTATTTTAAATAAAAAATAGAGGCAATAAGAATTTTTAAGTAATTATGCCCTCCTCACTGTTGAATTATTATTCTATTTATAAGTTATACAAGATTTCTACAACGCAGAGATTGTTGAATAAACAAATTGTAATTAGACTACGATAATGCTCTTTCAATTTCAAAATAATTGTTACCTTCACTTTATTAATGCAATATCAATTATTTTTATACCACCATTCGCACATGAAATAAGAGTAGGTAAAGCTTAGGTATTGCAATATGTTTTGTGATACCAACGGGAGTTGGTCCGAGTGGTAAGCGGCTCGGTATCGCTTAAGCGAGGTCTCGAGTTCGAGCCTTGGCGAATGCAGAAAATTCCCGTTGGGAGACTCACCCACCATAGCCAAGTGCGCGACGCGGGTCGGATCCGGATATAGTCGGGGCAAAGCTCCGGTGAACCGGGTGGACAACCAAAAAAAAATATGTTTTGTGATTGTGTATCATAAGGCTTAGGTTTGGATATAGAATTCTCATACAATTATTTTAGTTTTATATTTAATAACAATAATCATATAATCATATATATAAATGAATAAAATTATTTTTTAAATATATAAATAAAGAAATAACAATTCTGATATAAATATAGTAAATAAAAAACAAAAAAATTAAATAAAAGCCTAAGGGTATATTTGTCAATTTTTTATTACCTACCCTCCCCTCCCTTCCTGAACCAAACAAAAAATATCATCTCTCCTCCCCTACTTTCATACTTATAACCTCTCTTACCTTTACCTACTTTCTCTTAAATTAACCTAACCTACCCTCCCTTCTACTGAACCAAACATAGCCTAAAAGTTTGGCAACGCAAACCTGCCTAGAGAGAAGATGAAAACAATGGCTTCCTCTCTCACAAGCTCGAAGCTATCTTCTCTCTCTTCCCCAACTCTTCAGACCCTGTCCTGCAAAAAGCCCCCTCTTTCTCACTTAATCTCTCCCTCTTTTGTTTATCTTCCCAAAACCCCATCCTCTCTCTCCTACCATGCTCGCTTCCCCTCTCACTACCACCGTCGCTGCCCCTTCACCGTTCGTTCCCAGTCTGAAAATGGAACCGACGCTACCCGCCACTACGACTTCGACCTTTTCACTATTGGTGCCGGTAGTGGCGGTGTCCGCGCCTCTCGCTTTGCTGCCAGTTACGGCGCTTCAGTCGCTATCTGCGAGCTCCCTTTCTCCACCATCTCGTCCGACACCACCGGAGGAGTTGGCGGAACGTGAGTGCCGTCTCGATATCTTTCTTACTCATTTCATAGTACTAGGATTTGAGCATAGCCTTCGAATTGCCGTAGAAACTAAGCAATCAATTAATATTATGCTGTCGGGTATCGATTAACGGTGGAATTTGGTTGACTGAAACTTAGATAGTTTCTGTTTTATGAGACTAATACAGTTTGAAAAAATATAAATGGCTTTACGGTGCAAAAATATATTCTTCAGTATTCGAAACAATTTTTTTCCGGGGAAAAAAGATTCCCATTCCTGTTGAAGCTGGTGTGAAGTACACTTTGTGATTGGCAGATGCCTTGTTTTGCACCAGTAGAAAATCCTCAGGAAATCGAGAAGATAGAAAGCAGTAGTGCTAGTAAGTTAAGTAAAGGTGTTGATTGTAGGATCTGGAGAGAAGAACAAGACTAAATTAGTTGTGGAGAACTTAAATGACTCCTAGATGTTTTTTTTTTCCTTCTACCGGGGGCGCGGGGTTGTTTGGTTGTACTTTCCATAATTTTTCCATTTAAGGTGTAATATTTTATATAAAAGTCAGGCATACAAGGTTAGCTTGATTGTTTTTGATTATATCTGTTACTCAAGAATTGGGTGGGTGGTAAACTGAAAGGAAATTCAACATACAGCAACTGTAGCATGTTTAAAGAAGCATTTAATCTTTGTTTAAGCGTTTCTGTCACTGTGAGGATTCAAATACACCTCTTTATTCTTTTTTGTACGTGTCATTTCCATGCAGCTGTGTACTACGTGGATGTGTGCCAAAGAAGTTGCTTGTCTACTCATCAAAATATGCTCATGAATTTGAAGAAAGTAATGGATTTGGTTGGAAATATGATAGCGAACCAAAGCATGACTGGAGTACTCTGATGGCTAATAAGAATGCTGAGTTACAACGTCTTACTGGTATCTACAAGAATATTTTGAACAATGCTGACGTCAAGCTGATTGAAGGCCGTGGAAAGGTGAGGCGATAATACTAGTTGGCTTTCTAATTAAACTGGATATTATAGGAATGTTTTTCATTATGGTGATAATGCCTTTTCACCTACAGATTGTAGATCCTCACACGGTAGATGTTGATGGAAAGCTATATTCAGCCAGACACATTCTAGTTTCAGTGGGGGGTCGTCCCTTCATTCCTGATATTCCTGGACGTGAATATGCAATAGATTCAGATGCTGCCCTTGATTTGCCTTCAAAACCTGAGAAAATAGCTATTGTTGGTGGTGGTTACATTGCCTTGGAGTTTGCTGGTATTTTCAATGGTTTAAAAAGTGAGGTCCATGTATTTATACGGCAGAAAAAAGTTTTACGGGGATTTGATGAAGAGGTAAGGACCCTAGATGATATTAGTATTAAACAATCACCACAGTGCAAATTCGTCACATTCAAATTATGAACCGTGCAGATTAGAGATTTTGTTTCAGAGCAGATGTCGATAAGAGGAATTGAGTTTCATGTCGAGGAATCTCCCCAAGCCATCATCAAGTCAGCTGATGGTTCGTTGTCTTTGAAGACCAACAAAGGTACAGTGGAAGGTTTCTCACATATTATGTTTGCAACAGGACGCACACCAAATACCCAGGTTAGATTTTCAATAATGTATTTTACTTTTTCTTTATTTTCCTTGCTGTTTATCTGAGAGCTCTTTAAATTGGACCAAAGAGCAGCTCACTGGGAATGTAGTAGCTTCAAAATGCAGCTCCGCCTTCCCGTCATCTTCTTCCAAAAAACAACACACAAGAAAAAAGGGAGTTAACTTTAAGATTTACTATTTCTCTAAGGGAGGGTAATTTTTTTAGATCAATTGTACTTGCCATGATTATTCCCTTAACTGGCCTGGTTTTCTCGAACAGTTAGTCTTAGAGTTGCTCAATGTCATTTTGCCCAAGCAGCTGGTTGTTTTAGTCATGAAATTATAATTTTATCTTGCTAGTCTGGTGAGTATATTTCTGAACTGAAACCTCACTGCAGAACCTAGGGCTGGAATCTGTTGGTGTGAAAACAGCTCAAAATGGAGCAGTTGAGGTAGTTTAAACTTCTCTTTGGTTGTTCAAATAACTTTTAGCCCTACGTGCTAACTGCGCTCCACAAAATTCCCCTACCGCCCAGGTTGATGAATACTCTCAAACATCAGTTCCATCCATTTGGGCAGTTGGAGACGTTACAGATAGGATAAATCTTACTCCGGTTGCATTGATGGAGGGAGGGGCACTAGCTAAAACGCTGTTTCAGAATAAGCCAACAAAACCTGATTATAGGTATGACATGCATCTTGCCAAACAAGTAACTTAAGTAAATAACAGATTGATTTGTAAGTTTATTACTTTGTGGACTTCTAGCTTTTGACCAGTTTGTGTTTCTGTTCCTTCCTTACAGAAATCATCTTGATATTTGCTATGTCTCACTCCTATTTTGGTCTTGTAGAAGATTCCATCCTTTCAATCCACATTCTTTACTGAGACGTCTCATTGTATGATGCAGTATTTTCTATGCCACAAATTATATTTTTGAATCATCTGTTTCTTAAAAAGTCAATGTGGTTGTTTGAATTTCTTTAACCCATTAGTTGAAAATTCCAAACAGTTCTGGATATTTCTACAGAATTGGGGAAATGAGAGTCGTAATGGATTGTTAACGAGGCCAACTGTTCTGTCATCTTACAGTGCATATATTTGTGTGATAGCCTTCTGTTTCCTTTTTCCATCTAACGTCAGCCCAGTCACTCAAATTTTATCATCCATGTTTACCAGTGTTATCAGCCTCCTAATTAAATTATCTTTTCCCCCTTGTTTAGAGCCGTTCCTTCTGCTGTGTTTTCTCAACCACCAATTGGACAAGTTGGTCTTACTGAGGAACAGGTAACAGAATGTTCACACCCCTGAGACTAATGAGCTTTTAACCACTTGTGCAGAATGATGTTATGCTTAACATTTTGATGTTTTTTACAGGCTGTACAACAGTATGGAGATGTTGACATATTCACATCTAATTTCAGGCCACTAAAAGCTACTCTGTCAGGGCTACCAGACCGAGTTTTTATGAAATTAATAGTCAGTGCCAAAACAAATCAAGTTTTGGGTATGCAAATGTGTGGAGAAGATTCCCCTGAGATTGTGCAGGTTTGTATAGTTGCTTAAGCTGCCTATAACTTTATTTCTTTTGGTGATCTGTGAGTTATGAATTCACTTGATTATACATCTAATGGTGCCCAGGGATTTGCTGTTGCTGTTAAAGCTGGCTTGACCAAGGCAGACTTCGATGCCACTGTGGGTGTTCACCCAACTGCGGCTGAGGAGTTTGTCACAATGAGGACTCCCACTAGGAAGATTCGAAGGAGCGAGCCTGCTGAGGTATTCGCAGCCTCTACTTGATTCTCATTTTGTGAGTTACATGGTCTTGCGTTGTGGACAATAAACTGTGGTAGATCATCCATTCTTACTGGGTTTTGGATTTTTAAAGAACTTTATGTGATTTGTTTATAATAAAGATTGGGCTTACTTATTATATGGAGTTTGAAAAACAAGCCTCACTAACTTGCTACAGATTATATATAGATATGAAGTTTTTGTCTATCTTCAATATGCTGCTTTCATAGTGGGTTAATCACGCAATTTTAAAGTTGAAAGAACAAGGATGAAAGCTCTTTGAAGCTAGTTCTAAATGAATGGATTATGAAAATGTCTAATTGTTTGTTTTGTTGACACCAGTAGAGGCATTCAAGTCCTGACTGACCGTTGTGTTTAATTAATTTCAGGGGAAAACAGATTCTGGAGTAAAAACTGCAGCTGGGGTTTAAGGTTGTGACCCTGCTGCAGTTGTTATACATTCCAGAACAAGGCAGAGCCTGTCGTCGTTACCTGAATTGGCGGTGTTAATTGTATTCAGTTTGTAAGATCAGAATGATTTCCAACATTGGAGCTATTTAAGGGATTACAGGCACAGAGGAGAGGTCAATTCTTACATTATAATTAGGCGCTATGATGTTCAGCCTAGGAAGAAGCCGAGTTGAATTTTTGGGCCGTTTATGTTTTCATCATGCCATTTGTTATTTAACTTGTGGAGGAGTTGGAGACTGTATGCCAACCAGAGATCTACGCCATGTTCAGCCTAGGAGCGTGTGCGATTTTTAAATTTCTCTTGGGGTTGAATTTTGATGATTTGAAATGCAGAGATGGTTAAGGCCTTCATACTAATTATGTGAAGACAAGGCTCTCACTACCCTACACACACTCTCCAAGAGAGAACACCTGTTCTTATTGTTGCATGTTGAGTTCCATGATGAGGTTCTATGCATGCAGAGTAAATTAATCAATGGCTTTATATGCAAATACGTGCATGCGTTCGCGCGTGTATTGTGAATGCTTAAATACGTTTGTTTCAAGCTTAAAAAAAGTTATTTTAATTAAACTAAACATAAACGATTTGTTTGTTTACAAAATAATCACTTTCTTAAAGACTGCATTTTTATGTCCTTCATTTAAAGATTTTATAATCTGGGTTAAACAACTATCAATCTTTTAAATAATTTTTTAAGCTTAAACTATCAAGTCCTAAAAGTCCATTCTCTTTAATCAAAATTTTATATCTATAATCCGCAAATAAAAATAGTTTATTAAGAAACTCTTACTATAAATTCCATTCAACTTGACTTGACCAATCGTTATATCAAAAAAAAATTAACTTGGATCAATCGAACCACGGTATATAATTTTCAGACGACAAGATTAAGGGGGGGGAAGTGAACATCCTAGAGCAATAAGAAAAAGAATTCTTCAAGAGTATGACTTGAGTCAAGTGCCTTTCGACACCATGGAAGTTGAGCTTCCCCCGCCAAATACCACCCCCACATAACGGATAACGCCACATTATTGTAAAATTACGCAAACTAGATAGAAAATATAGGATGTATAACTCATCAGTCACATATAGTAAGCAAAATTCCTCCGTATTTTCCTTGAACCTATTCTCAGTTATCATTACTATTCGCAACAAGAAAATGGAAACGATTACAGTTTTCATGCTTAATATAAGGGCGCCGCATCTCAAGTGACAAGGCATATTCTCGAGTAAAACCACCAGACCAAGTGGATTTTCCCCCTCTCCCGAAATACAACACAACAGAACAAAACTTTGCCCATAAGATATCTATTATGGTTTGGACCATTTCGAATCTAGAAACTAAAGAACGCAGATTTTGACGAATTGACTCCACAAGACAATTAGCCATCAGCACAAGCACCAGCAGATACTGGTACAACACATTTCATCTCTCAACAAAATTGACCAATCTCACCTACCAAATGATGCTGTCTGTCAGATGAAAAATATTTTAAATTCTCTTCAGGCATGCAGGTAGTGATGCAACTTGTATAACAAAACTCTACCTGCAGCGTTTCCCACAGCCATAAAACCACCACCAGGGCTAAAATCCATAGTACGGGGATAGTTTAGGTTCTTCTTTGGTGGCGGCCAGTTGGAGAATACGGTGTAAGATGGGATATGTATCAACTTTAAACTGCTCTGCTTCATACTCGAACAGATTGCAAGTATTTGCGAATCATTATTGAATTTCATGAAATCCACTTTGGTAATCAAATTGTCAATAGCCTTCAGCGGTTTTCTCTTGCCTCCGAGGAATTCTTCTCTATCGTAAATGTTCACAACCCCTCCATCTGAACCAGTTGCAAAAAGTTCCCCTCCGGGCGATGTGCAAAGAGCTGTGCCATTTATGCAACCTTCATCATTTCCCTTGTGAATGCAAGTCATTGTTCTAAGATCCCAGTGGTAGATGTGGCCATCACCACCAGTGCTTAACAACTTCTGCCCATCTTCAGCAAAAGTTAAGGCCCGGATTGTCCCATTCATCTTTAGAGTACCCACTAATTCCTTGGTTTTAGTTGAAACCAACAAAATATAGCCTTCATTACCCACAAAGGCTATCATACGAGAGTCTGGGGACACCTCAAATGTTTCCAAGCTCTTTTCCTCCCTACCAACCAGAGGGCCTATTTTGTCAACTTTAGCCTTAACTAAATCAAAACTGTAAAAAAACTTGCGTCTGCCAGATAAAATAACCTGAGATCCATCAGGCAAGAAGGATGCTTTTCGAATAGGGCAATCTTCAAGGAAGATGCTCTGAATTTTAGTGTTGCGCTTGCCATCAATATGAAAAAATCTAAGCCTCAGATCCAGTCCTGCAACAAGAAGCAGCTGAGCATTCCTATGAAACTGAACTGAATTAATGGGACCATTAGAAGGATCTTGTATATTTGCATCCACCAGTCTTGAGTACTCCAAACGTCCTGGCACCAACTTTGACCTGCTCTTCACAACCAGGTCTTCATTTGTTCTAAGGATATCATCAAAATCCTTGTGAATACGACTCACAACAATCTCATTTTCTTCATCCGTTGATTCATCATCAGAAGATTTATCTACTTTTGACCTTGAATCAAGCTGTGCCCAGTCGGTTCCAGGGTTGAGTTTTACATGCTGTGCCCTCAATCTTGACACATACTCTGAACCGGTAATCAGGCTCTCATCCTCTTCCTTTCTCAGTTTTCTTAATCTATTAACTTTGGCTATGTTTACAGAAGTTAATTCCTCTTCTTCATCTACCCAAGCTGGTTTTCTTTCTGAAGCATCCCTATCATCATCACTTTCCTCTAAATAATCTGCATCTTCATAAGCAGATAACACACTATTTGCAGAACGGTCAGTGAAGAATGAATCAGAACCCTTTGCTTTCCCATCTTGCAGAGTGTTGTCTCCCTTTCCAAATTCAATAGGGGAGTAGAGAGATCCAAACAAAAAATTCTCCAGCGTTTTCATTTCCTTCACTTGTTCCATTTGCAACTGCTCCTCCTTGCTCTCTTTCTTCCTCTTTTTCATTTTCAACATATCAATCTCAGATTCTTTTACACCTTCAACCTCTTCCAGATATGTAAGTTCATCGGTCTCCTCTCTTTTGGTCTTCTTGACCTCATTTTTTAAGTCAACATTTTGAGATATTAAACTCATTTCACAAAACCAGGCTGTGGAATAAACAAAGTGCAAAAATTCAGTAGTAAAATTGACATTGTGAAATTTTAAAATATACAATATAGAGAATATTAGACTAATTAAAACAGCTGAATCACTCCAGTTTGATTTTGGACTCATGATAAACTTTTATGAGATCAATGAGATGGCAAAAGCTTTTGCCCAGGTAAGAATATTCTAAAATACAAGATTGAAGTCACACCTACTAAAATACCTCAATTAAAAGTATAACCATTTCTAAGACGAAATGATGTAGCAACGTAAGTCTGAAAAAAAAAGTTGGTCACAGGCTTAGAAAAACATTCAGTTCGATTGCATACAAACATGGGAAAATATAGAATTGAATGCAAATGGATCATTTTTCGGCTTATAATAAATCTTTAAACATGTCAGAGACATTTTTGTACTTGTGATGAAGAAATACTCGTATACTTACATTCCCTCTTTCATTTCTGCGAAATATATGCTTAATTTTTCTTGAAAGAAAACGTTAGTGTTCCAATTTAACACCGGAATAGAACATACAATATGGTATAAAACACGTTCTTTCACTTTCCTTTTGAGATGTACATTTTAATGTCCCCTGAAAGAGACCGTTTGTATTCCAATTTAAACGAGGCACGAAAAGAACGAAGAGGAGAATGAAGCAGAGGCTTAGAGAAAAGGGAAATAACAACGCTAACCTGCTCAGTTTAACACTATGAACGGAGCTGAAATATCCAAATATCACAAAGAACAGAGCTCGGCGAAGCGTGAAAAGGGGAGTGAAGAAAGACAAGGATGAAGGTAGTCGGCCCGATTTGGAGATTAGGGTTTTAACAAAGGTTTTGAGGGAATTTTATTTATGGATATCATTCTGGCCCAAATGGGACTTGGGACGAAGCAGACCAGAAATGTTCCTTTTTTTTTTCCCAAGACATTCACAAAAAATTTCATCAACAAGCAATTTTTTTTTTGTTTTTAAAAATAAAAAGATATTCTAAAAAGGTAGGAAGTCAAGCAACCCAAAACTTTGTCATGTTATCTTAAAATCAATTCCCATAAATGATTGTATCAAAAAAAACAAAAAATTCCCATAAATGCTAAAGTAGGATAATAGACAATAATACTGAAATCCTTTTTATTGTATAAATATGAAATATGAATTTATTAAAAAAATGGATATGAACTATGATCACATATATTTTGACAACAAACTATGGCCTATTAGAGAATGGCAATTAGTAAATATTTCAGTCAATATTCAATATGATGTTGTATTGATGAGCTCATTTAATAATAAAGTTTACATCAAATTATTAATAAATAATTTAAAAATAACTTTTACTTGTAAAAATAATATAATTAAAACTCAAAATAATATTATTATAGAACTCGCGAATTAAGTTGGTATAAGTATAATTTTGGTTATATTGACAGCATTTTTTAGTGTAATTGGTTATTCTTTATCTTATAACTAAATTGGTCATTGGATAATAAAAATTTGGATAATAAAAATTATAATTGACATATCTAAAAGTATTCGTATGATATAATTATCTTTAGCGGAGTTATTACACAAAAGTGTAAGTTTGGGTCAATCTATATTTAATTAGCACATTCTTATATTATCTCTTCTTATCAGCACAATCTTATATTATCTCTTCTTATTATTGTATTTATGTTAATACACTTTTCAATAATACATAGACAAGACACTCGCAATATGGCCCATAGATGCTTTTAATCAATAATTTATTATCCAGGGAATGGAGAGCAATGGTAATTCATTGTGACAAATATATCTTATTTTAAAATTAAAATAATTTGACATATATTTAAATATTTCTCTTCAACTTCACAAAATTGGAGTAAAACTTAAAATTCTGACGATATATGATGCCATTAAAAATATTGTAATAACAATTTGTTGAGAAATATATAAACGATCAGGATTTGAGCATTATAGCAGATGGGCCCTGATTTTATTAGCCATCATCATACTTATCATCACCCAGAACTAAACGACAAAGAGCAAATGAAATTACTAAATTGTCCTTTACCCAAAAACCCCATATATTTTATCCTAAGTTATATTTTTAAAACTAGTATGAAATCTTAAATTTTGATAAATTAAACAAAATTTATCTCAACATTTACGAATTACATACATAGATATCAATTGAAAAATAAGACGAATTTTGTTCAATCTTGTCAAATTTATAATTTTATTTTTAAAAATCATAAAAATTTAAATTGAAAATAAAAATTATATAACGTTTAAAAAAACTTGAGATCTTTAATAATTTACTACATATGTTAAAGAAAAGGCTATACATATATAGAAAAAAAAATCAGTTATACATATCTAGATAATTTATTATTGCATATTTTTATGTGAAAGTAATAGTTGTATAAGAAATATTTATATACTATAGATCTGTCATATAAATTTTATCTAATCAAAATATAATAACTTAATATATTTTAATTATAGGTAGCCGATGATTCATATTAAACAATTTATATTTTATTTTATTTTTATTAAAAAAATCTCTTAATTTGGTTAAGATGAGCTTTTATTTTTTAAAATTAAAATATTTATTTTTCATAAAAATAACAAATTGAGAGTTCTTTTAGACGAGTAATCAATTAAGTTATTATATTTTGATTATATAGAGTTTAAATGACGTGATATTTATAGAATATATAAGTCTTTCTCTAGTCATGTAAGCAAAAAAAAAATCTAATAAAAATTTGAATGCAATACATAAAATAAGAAGCAAGAGAAAATATAGAAGGTTTAAAAATTTATATTAATTTTAAAAATAAAATATGAGAGAAAATATAAGGAATTTGGTAAATGGTAATTTAGTAATTATCAATCTTTATTTTAGTATTTGGCCCTTCTAAATAAGTAAAATTTTTATAGTCATTCATAATAAATATTATTTATTATGGGTCATTCATTCTAATTTTCTCAAAGGAGAAAAAAAAGTATAGTGGGAATAAATGTGGTAGATTTGGTTTGTTCCGTCGCCAAATAATAAAGGATTGGGTTAAAAAAATTGAGACAATTTAAAAGACCTACCCTGTCAATCTGCTAAAAAAGCAGGCTAGCACATTGAGTCGACGGATCAACCAATTTGTTTTATATTTTATTATTAATATTTTATTTATGTTTTATTCACTTTTAGTTTGATATTAATTTTTGTATGCTTAAACCTAATCCCCTCCCTTTGTCAGCTTATTATTATTTTAAATGTTGTGTTTTTTTTTTTAAATGTAGCATTAGAGACGGTCTTTTCAGCTTAACTTGCTGTAGGCCAACCTATTTTTCACACTAGCCCTAGGTGGGAACACATGGAGAACTATTCAAGTTATTGCATGTCCGAGTTACAACTTGGAACGTGAATATACATTACATATTTTGTCAAATTGTACTTATGCTAGGTGTATTTAGCTTCATCTATTGCTACCAAGGTATCATTCGGCTTTCTTTGCTGCTCCTTTTTCGAATTTGTTTGCTTTGAATTTGAATAGACAATTGAGCGATATGGAGATTGACTGTAAGTTAATACGGGGAGTAGCTATTTGGAAGCTTTGGTTATGGAGGAATGAGATTGTCTTCAATTCAGATGCTATAAGACCTGAACAACCTGAGATGGCTATCTTGCGATAATAGAAGAAGTATGTGTAGGTAGATGACTGTCATAATCTACAGCATTTGTCATTTATAGATAATATGCATTGGCAACCTCTACCTCTGGGTTGGGTTAAGATCAATGTAGATGGAGCTATGATTTTTTCTAATAATAAAATTGGATGTGGTGGGTTATTAAGAGATCACACTGGCAACTGGATTTGTGGATTTACACACTATATTGGAGTCTGTAGTGCGATTGAATCTGAGGAGTTAGCTATTTTTAAGGGACTCCAAATTGCATGAGATAGAGGATTTAAGAAGATTATTTTTGAATCAGATGCCAAATACCTCATTGATATGTTGGGGAAAAATAATGTCATGCGAAGATGCAGTTTATTAATTGAGAAAATGACGGTATTCCTAAACAAACAGTGGGAGTTGAGATTACAGTTTATACCGCGAGAAGCAAACTAAGTGAGAAATGCTCTTGCAAAGGAATATCTATCAAAATTTATTATGCTTAAAATATGTCAAATATAGATATGTCAATTAGTGATTTCAGAGAGTTTAGGATTAAATTTTTTAATAGCTTAAAATTTATTATTTTTGGACGTTCGCTTTCTTTAGTATAAAAAAAAAATTGTTGCCCTTGCCACATCTGCTCGAGCATCCGCCTCGTGCCAGTTTAACTTCAAGCCTCACTTCATTGCTCAACCAATTCGCATTAAAGCTGACACACAATCCACGACTTCTCCTCATTTAGTATCCACACACACACACACACACACATATATAAGAATTGCATTATTTACAATATAATAATAAAAAATAATCCCTTCGATTTTAAAGGAAAATGAAAAGAAACGTGTCACTTCGACCGTTGTAATATTGGATTATTTAATTCTGGAACATTGGATTCTGTTGGGCATAGCATTTTTTAAATGGGCTGATTCTCGTTAAGACCTCGTTGCCGCCGACTGGCTGTCCCTTGCGCCTTGTCTGCCTCACTTGACCGTTGAGCCTCTTTCGTTGCCTCGTCCCCCCAAAAAACAAAAAAATACTAAGGGTATATATATACTCCTCCAGCACTTGATAGGATAAATTCAATTTTTTAAATAGATAAAAAAATTATGTAAATTAATTAATTATAATTAATATAAAAATAATAAATTAATTTAAATAGATTAATGAGTATATAAAATAAATTTATTATTAGAAATATGATTTAATTATAATTGATAAATTTATTTAATATCATTAATTTATTCAAAAAATAATTGTATATACATATCAAAATGCACATATTCAGCATTGACTTGCTTTTGACTCATGTTTCATTAACTTACTAAATTTTATAAACGCGTGCAATTTTGTATATAAGCAAGCCATAGTTATTCATAAAAGCTTTATTCAAAGCAGATTACATCATTGCACTAACGATATAAATTAAAGGCAATGAATATAGTTCAATTTTTATACCCCTGTAATTTAAAAAAACATTTCACATGAATCTAACTTGGACCATTTGATCGATCAATCCATGCCCTGAAATTAAGAAGAAGGACATATTCGATCGAATTTTTCAGTATTTGAACCGAATTGATTTCACATTCACATTACTTCAGTTGAGTTTTGACTCCTCACACCATGGTTGTTCACTTGAATTCATCGGTAAATTGGCAATGATTTATTTAAATATTTTTTAAAAACTGGAGCGGTTCCAAAAATTAAAAACCTCAACTCATAAAAAAGCCATGAAAATGGCGCCAACTCTCCCGCCCCGCCTCTCTATTTTTACTCTCTCGGGTCTTCATTTGCTTCCCCCCTCACATTCTCCAAAACGCTTTTCTCTATGCAACACTATCACCCTCAATCCCATATCGCCGCCACCCCCGATGGGGCCGGCAGCGTCATTTCTGATGCTAAACGCGGCAAAAAGCGTGGCAGTTATAACTGTGGACGTTGCGGGGTTCCTAAGAAGGGCCATGTTTGCCATCTAAGAACTCCCACACCTGCTCCTTCTACTACTCCTACTGATGCATCGGTTTCGAGTTTTTCTGCCATTTCCGGACCTTCATCTGTCAGCATAGTTCGTCAGCCGCCTCCCCGGCAGCCATACTCTCGCCTCCGTCGCGCGTTATCATTCGATGACGTCGATGACCGTACCAGTGGATTTGATCCGCCGGAGTTTTCTGTAGGAGAGGATCGAGATATATTTATTGACCCTGAGCCGGATCTAGATTCGTCCGGGTTGCCGGCAAACCTTTTGTGGGAAGTGCTGAAGAGGCTGCCTCCGACGGGATTGTTGTCAGCGGCTAGGGTAAGCAAGGGATGGAGGGATATGACGAGGAGTCTGTGGAGGGCAGCGGAAGAGCTTAAACTCAGGGTTCCAGCAGGCGTTCAGCTTGGATTTGTTGCATCGATGCTGCAGAAGTGTCCGGGGGTCGTGAAACTCTCTCTTAAAATGGAAAGGTGTGGATTTTGTTTGATTCACCTGACTCGTCCAGATCTGCAGAACTGTACTGCCGAATCGATTAATATAATTAAATGATATACAAGCAACGTAATCTAAGATTGAATATTTGCCTGAAGTTAGTGGTCAGATATATCACAAAGATGCAAGCCAAAAGAAAATATAAGTTGAAAAAGCGAGAACTGGTCTGATGAAACCTGGGTTTTGTGAATGGGGAAATAATCGTGACTGAAATTGAGAATAAATATTAGCAGACGCTATCTTTGCAAAACCCATGGCCATTACCAGTTTTTTATGCCCTAACTCTAGATTTATTTCTTTGATGTTGCAGCGATTTGGATTCAACCATGCTGGCCTGCATTGCATTCTCATGCCCCAATCTGGAGTCTATGGAGATATCAACATCTAATTCTGCAATCAATCGGATCAATGGGTATTATTCTTGTTATAGTTTGTACTATTTTTTTTTGGATAAGGTGCCTTTTTTCTTGTTTTGAATGTAAAATAAGCTTTCCAGTTCTCAAGCGCTGTGGTCTACAAACACCTAGTTTAACCTGAAAAGTAAAAGGTTGCGGTTTGTGAAATTTAGTTAGAATGTGAGTTAAGTTACTTAAGTCTTATTGCTGCATATATCCATAATGCCAATGTATATGTTATTCAAACTCAGATTGTATAATTCTTGAACTTAATTTCTAATCCTTTTCTTGATGAAAGTTTACAATACATAAACTATGGGTGTTCTGATCGGATAACCCTATTGTTCAAATTCAAAAATTCAGGGATGAATTAAGTCGATTTGTTGCTGATAAACGAAGCTTGAAATGCCTCAAGATGGAAGGTTGCCATAATCTGGGGGGTTTTGTTCTGTGTTCTTCTAGTCTTTCAACACTTTGGCTATCGGATCTCCATTCTCTTTCTAAGATGGTGATTACCTTTCCTTTCTAACTTAATTTTTTAAGGTGTGATCATTCTCTGCATATGAAATTTTCTCGTCTCTGGGATAAACAACACTCTGATTACTAACAGTAACATTGAACTGGTAGGTATTTAACTGTCCCCAGCTGAGAGAGATATCATTGGAATTTTCTCGACAAGAGAATGAAGCTACTGATATCACTGCTGCGGTTGCAAATTTGGGACGAACTTGCCCGAGGTTGCAAAACATACATATAGCTTCAATGCGGCTTTCTAATGCTGCTGTGCTTGCTCTAATGGCTGCTCCGTTGAGGTTTGTCAAAGTCTTTCGCTTTCTGACTCTGTTGTTTCCATTGTAACAAAAAAAATCAACTTATGTAAGGCTCATTGAACTAAATTATCCATAATGCTTTGATTTTCTTGATAACTTCATGTGCTGTGTGTGTTCTTTTCAATAAGCTTAGACAATAATACACGTATTAACACCTTTAGTCGTATGCCTAAAAATTTTCAGGTAAAAAAATTAACACTACATTGCAAATAAAATATTTAGCGCATTAAAATCAAAATAAATTATAATGCAAAAGAACTCAGTTTCATGTAAAGTACAATTTACCACATCTCATTTTTAAATTTATGATGTAAAGGACAATGTTATCACAAGGTTTGATGTTAAGGATTTGATTCTTACCATTCCTATTCTCCAACTTTCAGTACATTGCTCCATTGTAGCCCATAAATCTGTATGTAATTTATAGGTCATAGAGCTGGCTTTCTATTGTTAAACTATAGTTCTGTTTATATGATTTTTATTTTGTATGTTCTGAACTAGTTAAAAGTCAAATTGCCTAGCACAAACATGCTTTAATAATCCTTATGACGATTGTTTATATATTTCATCATTCAGAGGGCTGCGAATGCTTTCTCTAGTTCTTGGATTTGAAGTTACTGATGCATCTGTTGCCGCAATTGCTTCCAGCTATCCAAATCTAGAATTGCTTGATCTCAGTGGGTAAGTTTATGTCCTTATTCTAATCGTCCTTTTTCTTTGGGATTTTAGAAGATGCTTTCAATTTGAGAGACAACTAATATATGTAGCGACTTAGCATAGCGGACAAATATGATCAAGAGTCAAATATGAGCATATATGTTTCGACTGTGTATATTAATTTGCTTTCATTACAGATCTAGCATCAGTGACGGTGGAATTGGGATAATCTGTAATGCATTCCCTGAAACATTGTCAAGATTTCTCCTCGCTCTTTGCCCCAACGTGACCTCGAGTAAATGTCCCTTTATATTCTATATTGTCTCACAAACTTCAATGCTTGCTTGTGTTTCCATCCTCTAATCTGCTGTCCATATGTTTTAGGTGGCATTCAATTTGCTTCAGCTCAATTGCCGCTTCTTGAACTTATGGACTGTGGAATGACCATATGGGATCCTAATTCTGACAATCAAACTGCTGACGAAAGCAACTGCAAATCCACATCCAATTCTAATCTTCACCTTGTGAATCAGAAGTTAATTATCAAACATAACCGATTGAAGAAACTAAGTTTATGGGGCTGTTCGGGCTTAGATGTGAGTTTTACTACTCTGAAGAAGCTGCATTTTCTTTCTCAAGCTTCTTTATGTTAAGCTTCATCCTCAATTAATGTGCAGGCTCTATATTTAAACTGTCCAAAGCTCAATGATCTGAATCTCAATTCTTGTAAAAATTTGCATCCAGGTAGTGATTTAATGTCCCTGTTCTTAGATAAATATTGGTTGCATATTAAATTCAACTTTTTCTTGGTTCTGATAAAACTTTGATAATTAATGTTATCATTTTAAAATTATTCAGAGAGATTGTTGCTTCAGTGCCCCAGTTTAGAAAACGTACATGCATTAGGTTGTCAGGACATGCTAATTGGGGCTATTCAAAGTCAGGTAAGAAAGCAGGTCCGATGATTTTTGTTCTGTAGTATTCTCCTCGGTTCTCTCTAAGGTGGAGCTTCATGGGGCTATTAGAATCTGATGAACCACTTGCTATGAAGTCTTTACAAAATCTCAATATATGTTTAGGTCTACGGTTAGAAATTCTGCGGGGCTCTAAAACCAAATCTAACCCAAACATTGGTCTTCATTTTGTTTGCAGGTCTGCAATGCTTTTACCGCTATGGAAAACCTATCACCTTGTAAACGTCTACCTGATGGCTCCAAAAGGGTCAGGGTTCCGCATTTTCTCAGTAGTGAGGTAAAGCTAAAAGAAACACCAGAGCATGATATAGTGTACTTTTGATTGATTCCTTAGAAGTTGAAATTAAAATTAGCAGGTAGCAACTTCAATACCGTGCATAGCTATTAACTGTTAATGTGCCATCTTAGGCTTAATAATATAATTGTGTATTGTGCAAGGAGGTTCAGCATCCATGCTGTAATGAGGCGCCCGATCTTCTGTGTTGTGTCTCTTGGTTCATATTTTTTCATTCCCCCTCACCCACACAAAGTGGATTCAAAATGTCTATATTTTGCTTGTAGCCCATCCCGTGCCTCGCTCTTCTGCAAATGTAGATGTTCTGTTGAATTTGAAACTCACCACATAATTTCATATCTTTTTACAGTTGCCTCATGATGGTAAAAGGCCGAGGAGGGCTGAGAATAGGCTCTGCAATGTCCATGTCGACTGATTTTATTGATACATGTTCAATGTCTTGTTTGTTGTAGTTTAAACTCCAAAGGTTGTATCCCCATAGGCGCTGAACAGGTCATATCATAATCTTTTCTAGTTAGGGAATGAAATTGGCCCCTTAGCATTGCCCATTTTATGGGAAACATGTTGAGCATCGTAATTAACTGTGATTTATATGGACAGCGGATGATTGTCTCATTTTTTCTAATAAGATCTCATCCCACTCAATAAGTTATATTGCAACAAGTTTGATTTGGATTGAGCGTTGCTGTAGCAAAATTACATTGCAACAATTTGAAAGTCATGGACACTGCATTTGGGGAAATATGCAAGCATTCATTTGACAATATAGACAATGCTTTATGTGGTCTCTGGTGTTCGTAGTTAATTTTTGTCAAGTTTCGTGTTATCCTACTTTGAAAATGTACAGTATCACAAGGCACTACATTAATTATACAACTTGTACATTTTCAAGTAGGATAACACGAAACTTGATCACACTGCATAAATTATACTTTGCAGTGTGATCACAAGGCACTACATTAATTATACAACCTGTACAATTTGATTGCAGTGTGATAATGAGATCCTTAGAGAGAGATATCTTAGTTATAAAGTTTCGATTTTGATTAATTGGTTGCTCAGATATTTAATATTATCTAGAAATGTGGAATACTAGTTGACTAAAAGGTTATGAAAGTAGGACATGAGGTTTATCATAGCTTGTTAAAAGGCTTGCCAAACTTGGGCTGTTCAATTAGATATTTTCAGACTGTATATTGCCTTCACTGTGCCTTTCAGTTCAGTTAAGTGCCTGCAATTGCTTTGATTGGTCATTCCGCGTAATATCTATTTATTCAGCAACATTCTTTGGACCACAATATTAATTTCTTTATTCTATGGGTAACGTAACAAACATTTAAAACAGTGGTTGTCATTTATTTATGTTGGTTACATGAAATTGTTAGGTTGCTGTTGCTTTACCTTTAATATATTGTCAAAATTAAAGGATTATGATCTTGACACACAAGTGATTACCACAAATATTTCTATCAACAGCTCTATATCATTAGCTATCACCAAATTCCATCCATAAGTGTCACAAAAAACAGAGGGACCATTTGGTAATAATTTCTTTATAACTTTGATTCACATGTTTATGCTTTGCCAATTTGTACTGATTGTAGAATTTCCGTCGGAATGAAAGAATTTTTAACTCTGGAAATGGAAAATCGTAAAATACCATTTGTGCTAAAATAAATCTTGACTCTAATGGAAACGACATTCCATCAAAATTCTTGGAAGCCTCTTTCTATCATTTTTGTGTATTTCTCTTATTCCTTTCTTTTTTTTAAAAAAAATTATATTTTATGGTATCACTACTCTCTCTCTCTTATCTTCACTTTTATCTCCTATTTTCGCCCAGCAATCTTTTTTATTTATACAAAATTTTTTAAAAATAGGTTGGGCTCACCTACGATCTAAGGATAGTGTGAAGTCTTCTTTCCTCTTAGGTAATACCAATGTTGGGCAGGGTGAGGCGTCTATTACCTTCAGGTATAAACCTAGGCACTCAGGAGTTATGATGTATTTCTAAGCGCCGCGACTGGAACCATACCAAAGTGGTATTTCCCAATAATCGAGCATGTTTCAAATGGTCACATGTCTCACTCTTTCGCCAGTTGAACCCATAGACGATAGGTCCTATGATATCTAATCACATTTGTTGTTTAATTATAGTTAGTTATTAAAATGTATATGCCCATTTGTAAATTTATCTACGAGCATTTGTAAAGTTCTATGGGAGCTCTCATACTATAAAATTAAGATTTATAAATTTTGATATGAATACTTATTATTTTCCTAGTAGATAAAATGTATATATGGACATATCATTTTACATATGAAATTGATCTAATAGATACAATAACTCGACTTAAATTTTATCCTAAAATAATACGGGCCCATTTTCTTAAGTTTATTTTAATCAACTATATTCAAATGATTAATTATTAAACAAGTTGATGCTTAAAAAATTTAATACTAAATACAAAATCCACGCCCTAGTGATACTAAATTTAAAATAAGAGAGGTCATGTACGTACGTAGTTTTTGAAACTCTAGTTACAATAACTGCGTGTGTATGTCACAATAATACCTAGTGGTTGGCTGGCAAGCATTAATGAACACGCACATGATTTTGTTCCCTCCTCGTCCAATTTGTTAGGGAACATTACTACCCGATTCTTCATCCCAAATTAAAATCCATACGAAACTTCATTTTTATATCATACAAAATTAAAAAAAATAAAGAGAAAAGAAAATGATAATAATTAAGAATGGAACATGAAGGATATAAATGATTAGTACAGCCAAGCAAGCACATTAGACGACAATTGAAAGCAAACAAAAGAAAGCCAAGTGTTTTTGTGTTTCTGGCTCAAAGATGGCCACCTATAATAATAAGTCTTGCAAAACACATAATAGAGGCATCCATCACTGTTTCTTTGCTCTTAATCAAAATACTAATTAATCATCAAGACATCTCACTGCTTCTCTCGTATGAAACATTACATTAACAAACCATACATATTATGCGTATTAAAAAAACTATAAATCCATGCTCACTAGCTCCATTTCCTTAGTCACGGTCGGACCACAATTACAAAGGAGGAGTAGGAGGAGGTCATGGACAGAGATTTGCTGTAATAACCACTATATGTATTATACTCTAGCTTCTGTTCTTGCATTTCTCCATGGTTCTCGGAGCTGAAAAGAATTAAACCCAGAAATTAATTTCAATATCTTAGAATATGTCGAAATTATTTACATAATTATTTATGGAAGGTAAAAAAGAAAAACATAAACGTGTTGTTTACTAACCAAGTCCGATAGCCTCCTTGCCTTTCATGATGCGCAAACGCTTGCATGCTTCGACAAACATCCTGGGTTGGACATGGCAAAAGGTAATAATTAGCCAGGAGATCGAGTACGATAATTGTATTATTGTTATGATTAAGGATATGATCTGAGATGGAGAAAATTAAACTTACTCCCAAGGGACGTCGCCGACAAGCATCCAGTCGCCGTCTTTGTCTTCATAGGTTGGGACATAGTCAGAGCTGTTCAAGAGATTCATCAGCTTACTCTCGTTCATGAAGTCCTTAATTCCTTGGGATCCACAGTTTCCTTCAATCAATCAACAACACAACATTAATTTCGTCCATTTTATAATTACGCACATGATGAATATAGAGACTATTTTAAGGGAAAAGAAATGAAAGGAGTCAGGAAATATGAATGGAAAAGTGGTGGTGGGGCATAATAGGTATGTATACCAATGGTGAAGGAGCTGAACATTTTGGCCAAGGCATCATAGAGATCTTGGTAAGTTTTGTACAACTTGAGGTCCACTTTGCGAAGGTAAGGAGCTCCATCCATGCTTACTTTCACGAAGCTTCCATTATTAGGGCTTCCTTTCATCTTCTCTTCTCCAGTACTGCTCTTTAATATGTTCTTCCTGAACGATCTCACTGGTGGCCACCCCACCACTTGCGCCCTGTAGTATTCACGGGTTATAGTTAGAGATCAGTGATTTCCAAATTTGCATGCCTCTCATAACTTCAAATTCTTTCAACGCCACCAAAAGTCAACTTTACAAGAAAATAAAATATACAGAAAAGTTGAGCAGTTAGGACTTTCTATTGATTTCTTTCTTATCTCAGGCTTTTCTAGCTCCCTGGTGCAGGTTCACTTTCTTGTCTCAAATATATTATTATAATTATTCCTTTCACTAAAAGAAGGGGGGAAATATTCGATAAGGACAAGAAATAAAGCACCTATATCCTTATTCAGTATAAATTAAACCATCAAAACTTGTAGTTTCCTTCCCTAGCTACTTGATTTCGTTAGAAAACAGATGCCAAACTTTATGTTTCTGTCTCTGTTGTGTCTATCTCGTGATTATGGAACCTGACTGTAAAATTAGTATATATAGTGGTAGCTAGCTAGAGATCGAAGATGATTATAGATAACCTTTATAAAGAGAGAAGTATAGAGAAACAGGGATCAATAGAGTTAATATGAAAACTTACTTAGCGCGAGACTTGGCAAGATCAGAGGGCAGAAGGGTCTTCTCCTTCTTGAGGTTATCAGATGGATCTGCAGCTTCCTTTGAAGATGAGAGATTCAACATCAAGTCCACAGTCTCAGATTCAGTCTCAGAGAATCCTCTCTTTCTGACGACTTCAGGTTCGGTGCCGCCGCCATTATTTCCGGGCAATCCCAGCCTGAGTTCTGTTTCCTCGAAACCCATCTTCCCCTTCTTCACACCTATCACTTCCATAACACAATATAACACTGTTCACCTTCTTCTATATGGATCGATCCCTCACTCACTCTCTCTCTAATATTATGGCCTTTCTGAATGGTGATGATGATGACAAATAATATACTAAGTAGTGCGCGGGAGGGAACCAAGGAGGGTGTGCTTGGGCGTGGTGGCCATTAATAGAAGCACGCATGGGCCTTTTTGTCTTTTTCGCTGTGCTGGAGTGGCTTCTTGACACGTGGCCCAATGCCTGAGCTGGACTTTCCGAGCCTGCTGGGATAGGTGACGACAAGCTGATGTTATCTCCTTGTGCTTGCTCAGGCCAAGATGTGAATATGGACACCCCATATTCCGTGTTTAAATTATCCCTTTTTTATTTTTTATCCATCCCTAGGGTTTCGTTATTCCATACTAATAAAAAGTAAAAAGAGATCCCTTATATTTTCGCTTACATCATTGCAAATAACGGGCCTGTTTAGTAAGTTATTAAATCGTGATTTTAAAAAGATTTTTGATCCAAATCTCGATTTGAGAAAATTTCAAAACAAACAGGCTTATTTGTCCATAAGTGCTTTTGGACAAAACCATGGTTTAAAACCATGGTTTTGAATAAGCTATTTAAAATAGCTTTTTTAACAGTAAAAGCACTTATAGATTATCTAATTACTATCTTACCCCTACTTTTTTTTACACCCTCTCTCCTCTCTCCTACTTTTTCTTACACCCTCTCTCCTCTCTCCTACTTTTTCTTATACCCTCTCTCCTTTCTCCTCTCTTCCCTCTCTCCTCTCTCTTACTTTAAATCAAATCATACCCTTTTTGGTAATTTACCACCATAAAAAGTCATTCTAAAAATAACTATCAAAACACCTATTTACTCAAAACCACTTTTTTTCTATAAACTCTTCTCTAAAAGTCCTTTTCCATAAGTTGTCCATAAGCCCTTTTTTTCTATAAACCCTTTTTTAAAATCCTATCTAAACAGGCCCAACATAATTATTCCTGATTCATTTTTTTAATGTAATATGATTTTTTTATTTTACCTTATCATTACGCCATCTGAGTCAATATATTAATAATACTCCATAGATATGACCCAGATGTCAGTCGTCAAATCAGTCAGTATATAGAATTTACCTAAATATTATTTTAGCTGTATAATTTAACACTTTTGTCTATGGGTTTGGATAAAATTTTAAAAAAATACTTATGAAAAAAATAGGTTTATAGACCACTTATAGAAAATGATTTTTAGAAAAGGGTTTATGGAAAAAAAGTGGTTTTGAATAAATAGGTGTTTGGATAGTTATTTTTAGAATGACTTTTTATGGTAGTAAATTACTAAAAAGGGTATGATTTGATTTAAAGTAAGAGAGAGAAGAGAGGTAGAGAGAGGATAAGAGAGAGGAGAGAGGAGAGATGATGTAAGAAAAAGTAGATATAAAAGAAGAGAGATGAGAGAGGTGAGGGGTAGGGATGAGAGAGAAGAGAGGGTGTAAGAAAAAGTAGGGGTAATATAGTAATTAGATAATCCATAAGCTCTTTTACTGTTGAAAAGGCTATTTTAAATAGCTTATTCAAAACTATGGTTTTACCCAAAAACACTTATAGACAAATAAGCCTGTTTGTTTTGAAATTTCCCCAAACCAAGGTTTTACCAAAAGGGCTTCTAAAACCTTGATTTGGAACCTTTCCAAATACACCCTATATTTTAAAAGGGTTTTGACGTAGTGTATATATGTATATGTATATGTATAAATCTCTGTTGTCAATATTTGCAGATAGATGAACTGCCATGTTCATCTTTGGATTTAGCAACGAGCTTATTATTGATCATGGATCCAAGGTTTAGAGATACCTAGGATCAATAAGTTTGTAAAACTCAAGAAGTTCATTCCCCAAGTGAATTCGTGGGTACTTGAAATAATGACTTCCAAAATGGACCACTTCACTGGGAATTGATAATTGAAAAAAAAAAATGGTGATAATATATCAGTCTTAATTCTCTAGATGATGCAGAATTGAATTTTCCATAGCTATAGGTCAATGTTTGTCAATAAACAGTTACCATGTATAAGAGAAAGCATACATGTTAAATCAAAAGGCACGTTGAAAATGACGAATCTTGATGTTTGATGACAAAGGGGATTTTTTTTGTTACCCTTGGATAACACAGAAGCATCTATTATGGCCCCTGATAGTCTCCAAATAAATCTAAACATATGGCTAAGTTCTACGTACAGAGTAGTTTGAAAGTGGTGGACAAGGTAAAGTGATTTTGTTGGGTTGCACCCTCCTAGTTTGCTAAGTGATACAGGTGGGTTCGCCAAAAACAAAATGTGAGTGGGAACAAGTGCAAATCTATAAATATAGATGAGCAATAATTTGAAAGGCACAGCCAACCGTTTTTGTGTGTGTTTGGATATAAGATTTTAAAAAAAAGGTTTATAGAAAAAAATGGTTTTTGGCCAGCTTATAAAAAAGGGTTTTTACAGAAGAGTTTATGAAAAAAAGTGGTTCTAAATAAATAAGTGTTTGGATATTTATTTTTAGAATAAATTTTTATATTGGTAAATTACTAAAAAGTGTATAATTTGATTAAAAGTATGAGAGGGGAGAGGGGGTAGAGAAAAGAGATAAGAGAGGAGAGAGGGTAAAGAGGAGAGAGGGTATAAAAAAAAGTAGGGGTAACATAGTAATTGGATAGTCCATAAGCTTTTTTACTGTTTCAAAAGTTAGTTTCAGTAGCTTATTTAAAATCATAATTTTAAACCATAGTTTAGCCTAAAAATACTTATAGACAAATATGACTGTTTGTTTTAAAATTTTTCTAAATCGAGTTTTAGGTTAGAAGCCTTTTTAAAACTTAGATTTGGGAGTTTCTTAAATAGCCATTTGTAGTTACAAATAGTGCGGATATGTAGGATTTGTGGTGTTGATGTGTGCCATGTTTTTTTCAGAATTGCAGGCACACATGTGGTGTCCACGTTCAACATTCTTTTCCAAAATGCATTTTATTTTTCTCTCTTCAACGTATCTATCTAAACCCAACCAAACTGGCCTGTGAGAAGAATGAAGGAAATTAAATAGTTGGTTAGTGATTCTGTGATCCTTATTCAAGTAATTTACTTCTACAGATACTTAGTTTTATTTGAGTTAATTTGTTTTTTGTAAATAAAAATAAATAATTTAGTTTGGTTCAACACGTGATATTCTAATATATTTTATCTCCTAAATTTATATTTTATTAAAACTATTTCTATCAATTTTACATTTATTTTAAAATCATATTAGTATCATCAATTCAAATTGGGACCTAACATGTGAGAGCGGTCTGCTCGATCAGCTAAGCCCAAGTCCCATGATTTCATCAAATGATTAAAAATAATATTTTAATAAAGTTATGACATTTTTATACAAAATAATTAGCTTGATTAATTTTTTAATATTTATAAATTAATTATAAATCTTGCTTATCAATTAAAAATGAATATTTTGGTAAACAGTGTGTATATATATCAAAGTTGTGGCAAAGAAGAGTTTTATGGGAATTAAAAGCACAATATTCTACTCCTAATTAAACTGCTAACTGATACAAGAAATGGTATGGGATGGCAGCCGATTTCATTACATCCTATAAATGGAAAATAAGAATTGATCAGAATGACAGGAGAGGAAACATGTGGGACCCAAAGGGTAAGAGACACACAAAGGCATGTGGTAAGATTCATTTGGTTAAGGGAGAGAGAGAGGGCCCCACTTAAAGAGGACATGTGATTTGTTCTATCCGTGTCAAACCCTTCCCCACGTGCGCCGCTGTAGGGCACCCCCCCCTTCCCTCCTCCTAATTCATCTTTTTTAGCTTTCTTTTTCTGCATTCCAAAATAGTATTAAGCCCAAAATCATTTATTAACTTCAAAACCCTTTATGTTCCCTCTTTAAGGGCTCTGAACTTAGTGCCTTGAGATTCTCTCCCTCCACTTTCAATGAACATATCCATCCACTTCATCAGCAATTTCAGCAGTAAGGTTAAGTGTATCTGCGATTTATGCACCATGTCTAGCTAACTGATGAATAACTTCTGGGTTGTGGGTGGGAAGAGAGAGACACATCGTACCAGCATTGTTCTATGGAATTGTTTCAAATAATTGGTCAATGATTATGTATCAGAGAGATATTGCTAGTTTATTACTCACGGCCGGTGGTTAACTTGTAGCTCTGTCTTAAAACAAGTATCGATGTTTTGAGGTCAGAGGGCTGGTTTAGTCTCACAAGGCAATAAAAAAAACCCTATATACAAAAAGTGGTCAACAAAATGTTACCATCACAGACACGATACAAGGCTGTATTTTCTCAACCCGTTGACAAGTTTGTTAAGTATTTTTAATTTTATTAATGCATCAAAATCTGTGTTACTTTTTCTTGGATCTTGGACCAATTATTTATGGGATCCAAGTGCGGTTTTCATGGGGTTCAGTAAAAATAGGGCAAATTCGATACGGTTCTTGTCTGAAATGCACACACGACGATTAAGGTTTTCTCTTGGATCTTTCCATTATTACATCATCCTCGAAATTCGCGAGTGCCCACAATTTCTTCCATGGATTTATAAATTTGTCAATATATGTTTCGCCATTCAGTTTTGTGTCAGTTGAAGCACATGCTCCCGGGTCGGCTTTGCTGTGTGAAATCGGGTTCGTTTTGTACGCTATACTCATTATATCTCACATGCCTAACTCGCTCATATTTGGCAACTTAGAGACACTCACTTATTGCCAATCATCAAACCTGGCAACTATATATCTTCATGAACCAGCAAGGTTCCATTTAACTTCTGCAACAATGAACAAAATAATTATAACAACTTATGGTTCGATAATCGTATATATTATTCATATGAACAAACAAGAAAGAAACAAGCCTGCAGAAAGTTGGCTGAATTTTTATCAGATACCACTGTGTATAATATATATAGATGCAGATGCACCATGAAAGAAGGAACAGTGAACGTGGTCTTGTTCAATGTAGCAAACTCTGTGTGCCGGCCCTAATACATGCAACTAGATAGCTACATTCTGTGATGACCACTTTAAATTAAACGAGAGGGAGATGTCTTCAATGGTAGGGATGGTTTTGTGGGTTTTGAATTTGATTATACGGGAACACAAATAAGGACAATTCATTGTTCGTGCAAGGCAATAATGCATACGCATGGGATCCAGTGTAAGAAATTATAATGGGTGACAACTCAATCCATGGGCTAGCTTGCAAGAACCGTCAAGGACGATGACATTATATTAGTATTGATGTTAAATTAGATTATACTCTATTCTATAAGGTGATGCCGTTTTTTCGTTTCTTTGTCAATGCGAGTGCATGAATATAGGCATAGGTTGGTCAACTTTGGTGATTAACTTGTACCAGAAGCTGGCCAACTATTATAAATCTTGTCGGTTTTGACCCAAAATCTGACTTCAAAACCCCACAAACACATTCATGTAATGTAGAGTTTGCAGTCAAAGTCGATACCGAGCTAGCTCTAGGACGCTATGTATAGGTATGTTATTGAAAACTTTGATTTCGGATCTGACTTTAAATTCGTTTATAAGACTTAATTAATTTTTTTTACATAGATTTATTAAACTAAATAAATTAGTTAGTTATAAAAAACTTTATGAATTTATATTATTAGTTAGATCAATTATCTCTTACATTATTTATAATTAACTGATTTATTTGACTTGTTAAATTTATTTAAAAAAATTAAATAATTCTTATAATTATGAGTGGAGCTAATATTAATTCAGAATTGTTAGATATATCATACGAGTCACTTCCACTATTCTTCTTTCCCTACCGTTACCCTAATTCTAAGTTAACTTGGGGAAGCTATCGGCTTTCTCAGGGCATTAGTTAATCATATTTTATATAGCTAGATCTAGAACTTACATAACTCATATTCATGGAAGAATTCAGAATGTTAGAGAAGGCCAGAGCAACTTTCTGATCAGAATAATAATTAACAATAGAATAAAGACGATGATTTGCATGTAGATGAGAGTATGAATACTTATTTGATATATTAGGTAAGAAATGAAGTAGATTCCTATCTGAATGACTCGTTCTTGTAGCTCATATCACAACTGAACACTCCTTTACAATGTGTCAATATGGGATCCAACATTACTGAACTTGTTACCATATTTTTTCTTCTTCTTTTGCCGGTATTAACTATGAAATCACATGTGGAATCTGACGTTAGATTCATTCCCCCCCCCCTCTTTGTAGATCTCTATAATGTTGAGTGGAATTAAATGGAATAATTTATGGCTGATAGGAACATATTCTAGACTGGTAAAAAGGCAAAAACGGATGAGGAGGAATAGAAACAAACGTGGGTGAACAGGAAATTAAAGGTGAAACAAGAGAATAGTAGCTTAACAGTAGAAGAGGTTGCATGTTGATTTGACGTATAGGGATGGAGATGGTAGTGAAGAAAGCTAAAGAGGAATGGCCAAAACAATGAATAACTATTTGGTGTAGGGACCAAACCGTGTTGATGATGAATATAAATAGAATTATTTGGGTCTATCCATATTGGATCCCTAGCCACGTGTGGCTCTGGCCCCACCTTTCACCATCACTTTCTTCTCCTTCACACGTGTGCTCTCCTATACCCTAAAATTGACCTTTCTTCATTCTTACCCCCCCCCCCGTCTTCCTCCCTATATTCCTTCCTTTCTTTTTTCATAAAAGGATCTCTTTATACCAATGTGAAGCTTCTAAGAGAAGTGAGAAGCTGGGTAGGGTTAAAGCTGCATCGATCTCTTGTGTGTTGATAATACACAAGTGGTCCAAACTTATATCTGCTTCTATCTCTAACTTAGCTTGTTCCTTTCTTCTCCACTTTCGGTGCTTCTTCTACACTCTATTTACATGACCCAACAACTTCTAATTCCTTTTGTTGTATTTTTTTTTATATCATGACCACGGCTTATTCATTTGAAAAGGATGGACAGTCACCTGTGCCTTGGCTTGTGGCACGTCCATTAATTACCCAACCAACTTATTTCTTGCTACGAGTATGGTCAAGTTCCCCATTAGGAAGTCCAATCAATAAGCCACAATATTTAAGCCTTTTTGCATATTACCTATGATTAATTATTTAATTATGATTAAATTTAACTTCTAAAAACGAATTTATATTATACACTTCTCAATCTATCTAAATTAATTAATTAGATATCATATTATTTATATTTAATTAATTTATTTAAGTATTTTAATCTATCAAAATTAATCAACTAGTTATAATATTAACGATATAAAGAGGAGTAACACATATTATCTCCTCCCTAAAATGCAAGGTTTTTCAGTTATAAAAATTTAAATCCTATTTGATTATATTTGGAAAATTTAATTTTTTTCTTCTTGATTTACCTTTATTTCCCGTTACATATAAGAGTGATCTTAGAATTTAACAGGAATAATAATGAAAAGTAATATTTTTTTAACAAAATTAATGACTTAATATATTTTCAACTCCCTCTCTTGATTCATGTGAAGGTTTTTTTTGGGACATAGATTCATGTGAAGTTGGTTAAACCAGATTTATATTAATTTTATTGACACATAAAAAATAGATAATTTTATTCCCTATTTAAAAAAGGGAGGAAGCAAATATTGTGGCCAAAACAAAGCGTATTAAATATTGGGGATCGAAGGCAGGCAGGGGAATAATGATAATATATTTTCTTTTTTCTTTTTTTGGTTTATGATGAGAGAGAAGAAAAGGAAGAGTAGGAATTAGCTGACCAGATCACATGGTATCCACATGCGATGTAGCCACAGGGCACATTGAAATTCTGTCACAGACAACATCCTCCCACATGGTCTTGTCCGTCCAATCAACGACACTTTCGTGGAACCACATGGCCTTGTACCTTTTCCCTCATCCAACACTCCCCGATTCACTCTACCTGCCCAATCTCAGCCCTCCGTTAGTGGTCCCCACCCGACTCCCTCATCATTTCCCCTTCCGCCTCTCCTTGTCCCCTCTTCCTCCGACCTCCTGCTCTCTCGTGTCCCTACAGTGACCGACCCTCATATCTGTCCTCTCCAACTCCCCTCACGCGCTCCCCCTTCGTGTGGTTGTCCCTCTCTACGCTGTCCAAATCTGGTTGGGCAGTGACGTAACACGTGCGCCACAAGCATGTGGACTTTTCCCTTTCGCTTTCTGTCTAACCAAGAGAATGTGAGCTCGATATTGTCCCTCGCCCAATATTTTATAACACACACGACCCCCAGAACCGAGTACTCCATCTCAAACTCTCCATTTCATTTCATCAAGCACTAGCTTCTCGGAGATCAACATCTCTACTCCAAGCACGAACGAAGCCACCAGACAAAATCAGAATCGGAACATAGTTTGGATTTGGATCGATATATAGAAGACAACAAGTTCAAGTTCTCAGACGTAATCCAAGAAGAACTATGGGGTTCAACTTTGACGGCGAGCTCATGAATCTGAAGGACACAGAGCTAAGGTTGGGATTGCCCGGAAGGGACGAGGAAGAAGATAAACGTTCATGCAGCGTCAGGAGCAACAAGAGGAGTTGGCGAGAATCAAGTGAGGACGAGGAATCCTCAGTAACCCAGAACAACGCCTGTAATAACAGTTCTGATGATCAAGATAACTCCCCACCAGCAAAGTAAGTGACGATATATTTCATCAGAATTCCACACTGTGTTATATGAATACATGATTAGGCAGGGTTGATTTATATATATAAATTGATGATGGTGCAGGGTACAAGTAGTGGGATGGCCACCGATTCGATCTTACAGGAAGAATTGTGTTCAACAACAAAAGAAGGGATCTCAAGAGGGTAGTGATGGGGCTGGAAATATGTATGTGAAAGTGAGCATGGATGGTGCTCCTTATCTGAGGAAGATAGATCTCAAGGTTTACAACAGCTACACACAGCTCCTCAAGGCGTTGCAGAACATGTTCAAGTGCACTTTTGGGGAGTACTCAGAAAGGGAAGGCTACAACGGATCTGAGTACGCACCTACTTATGAAGACAAGGATGGCGACTGGATGCTGGTTGGAGATGTTCCGTGGAAGTAAGTTCTCAGATCTGATAATTAATCTCTCTTTCCCCCCTTTTTTTTTTGTGATTTGTTATAATAATAATATTATTATTATGTGTCTTGTATTTCCACCTTCTCATGGAGCTGTTTCTGGTGATATTATTGCAGTATGTTCACGTTATCTTGCAAGAGGCTGAGAATCATGAAAGGATCAGAGGCTAAGGGATTGGGTGGTAGTTTATGACACACGACCATCCATCAAAGACGACGAGCAAACACACTTTCCAGTTTCGTCTTATATAGTTTTCGGATAAATCCTCGGAAACGCAACGAGGCCACAGGCACATACAAGAAGAAGAAAAGAAATTGATATTTTGAATTGTACAGACGATATAGTGTATATATATATATATCATTTTGTCCTAGATTTTTGTTCATGGAAGATATATATATCAAATTATCATTATCATATATACAAGAGGAGATAGAAGGGCGCTTTCTTTGTGTTCTCTGATATTGGTCCAACACAACGAATTAATGTGAATATAAAACAAGTGTTGCGTACAAATATTTAAATTCAGAATTGAGGATAAGATTTGAGATATCATTCATTATGACTCTATGTAAATCAAAAGAGATATCAGATATATGGCAATTTAAAATTCGGATCTCACGACAACAAGGAGAAAGGCCATATTATCCAATCAGCTTCAAGATCTTTAACTTTTGATCAAATTTAAAAAGCCTTCTATATGTTTAAGTTTGATTCCCTACTTTTGAGAAATTTGAGATGTCTACCCGTAAATTTGATCGGGATCAGCATCAAGAACATATTCACAGATTCGTTCAACCCACTAAATGGACGCATACATGAAAGTTTCGTATATCTCCGTGGAAAAAAATTACTATTAGTTTTTTCGACCAACAAAATTATGAGACTTGAATTAAATCAGACTCTTCTCTACAGTTAAGGTTACAGTCTTCTTTGCCACCGATATGGGACTTGCACTCACTTACGGAGCCATAATATCTCTCTGATGATCATGTGTAGGTGAAGTCTCGAGAGTTTTCCAAATTATAGACTTTTTCAAATATCTGCATCCGATCGATCGAAGTATTCGAATATAATGCGTTTGTTCATGCAAAAAGTTTTGCTTATATGCATATATGTACACTACCACATGAATTTGTTTACACATACAATATCGTGAACGATGATATGGATGGTTTTACATTGATGATCGAGTTCAATAGGTAATTAATCATTTGCAAATAAAAACAAATATAATTAATAACCTATGCAAGCAAAATACATTTGGATCCTCATGTTGTTTTAGAAGTAGGCATATAGGGGAACTGTGCCACCTAAAATAAGGTATTATTGATTAGTCAACAAAATAGGGAGCAAAAAAGATAGGAAGGTTGGCCTACCCATACAAGAACAAAAGAAGGAATGGTGATGGAAGGAGCCTTCTCTCTAATGACATTGTGGATCCAAGTATGAGTACGTAACATCAACTTTTTGGGGCTAGAGAGAGAGAGAGAGAGAGAGATCCATAACAGTAGAGCATGAGGAATGCATGGGGTCTTACACAGCTGGGAGGGCATGCACATATGTGCCCTGAAACTGTTCGAATCTGAACAAGAAGACGAAGCTAGGTATCTAAATTAAATGCATGAATCCTTATCTGAATTCTGAACAACTAGCTTGTGCTGTAGGACTCTGACCCATTCATGTATTCATTCACTGGTCCTACGTCCACACGTTATCTACATATTCCAGATCATCTTCCCAAGTTGCGTTAAGTATGCACAAAAACTATTAAAGTTTGGTACGAGCATTTCTCACCAAGCTCTGTGCCATAATTACACCAGTATTCATTCATGAAAGCTGCTCGCTTAAATAAACAAGTCACCATTGGGTCCACGTTCATGCAGGCTTAATTAAGAGCAGGAAATTTAGAAGCGAAAATCGAATCCAATATCTGTTACTTGCAGGTTTATAATTTGACTGCAAGAAACTTCGAAAGCAGCTTCCATGGGTTTCTGCAAATCAAACATATGTACGTACACATGCCACGTTGACGTTGTCATTACCCCTTACCGTCGGCATCCATTTCCGGCCATTTCATTTCAGACTCCACGGTTCATATTGACGACTACTACCAGCATTAAATGCATGAATATGATGAATATTTAATTTCTTTATAACTATTTTGTACTCTCCCGTTATCAGTATAACTAACAAATTAAGAGGATTCTTTAATATCAAATATAAGCAATATTGTAAACTTCTTATGAATGTTTGATGTCTAGACAAATTGATAAAAAGCATGCATGGTAAGTTATTTTCATAGCTATTTTTGGATATTATTTTCCATCTTGGATCAATTGTTGAATTCAAGTGGGTGTGAGAACTTTTCAAAGCGTAAAATCTTCATTTACGATCTCCAACCATATATTATTAGTAGTATTTTTACTGATATACTTGCTCCTTATAATTAATCCTATTTACAGATCATCTTTAATGGTTTCACATCAATTAAGAAAGTTAGTTAAAACTAATTAAAAGTTTTGAATTTATTACAATTATTTCAACTTTCTAAAATTACTTTAGTGCTAGTATGAAAATTCTTTAATTTGATTACTAATTGATATCCCTTCATTAATTATCTCTCTCAACATCCATTGCTCTCTCTCTCTCTCTATGTTTTTGATACAAACATCCATTAATCTCTCTCTGTCCATCTTAATTATCTATTTGATACTTCTCTCAAAATGATTCCCACCAAAATTTATGTTGACAACAAAAAAGTGAAAACCCATGCAAAATAACAAAGTTTGAAAGAGATGGAGTATGAAAGGGTATTACAATTGCATTGCAAAGTACCAAAAAAAAGTTGGATAGAGGAAGCACATTTTTTTTTTATTCAAGTATATCCCCAAGTTATTTTGACTTTAACACTAATTTCTTTCAAAATTTATAGTAAATTTTTCTTTAATCTTTTCTAACAAATGCGTTTTGCAAGATTTAAAATTAGGTTCTCTTTTTTATGAAAGAAATGCTATTACCAACGGGGTTGGTCTGAGTGGTAAGCGGCTCGGTATCGCTTAAGTGGGGTCTCGAGTTTGAGCCTTGACGTATACAGAAAATTCCCGTTGGGAGACTCACCCACCATAGCCAGGTACGCAACACGGGTCAGATCCAGATGTAGTCAAGGCAAAACTCCGTTGAACTGAGTGGACAAAAAAAAACATAAAAGAAATACTATTTAAAGAGATCTAGAGGGAAACTTGAAAACCAAAATATTTGAAGTTTCATTGACAAAACAGAGTCCCTTGTAAACTGCCTTGTATTTAGTAGCCGGAGGATATATTTCATGTCTAGATAGTACAATTTGATAAGTTTCTTCTATTTCACCTACCTAAAGTTAACAATAGAACATGGAAAATCAAGGTCACTAAGTGCCCAGGAAAACAACCTCTCGCATGTTTATCATCGTCTTGTCGATACCTCAATTTCCCTACTTGTTCTGACATTAGTGAACGGATAAGTCACGGCACAGGAGGCTAGAGTTAGGTTAGGGACTCAGGGTTATATACTAATATTTTTATTTTATATTGATGTTAAAAGCAAGTTACAATTATATTGAAATAAACATATATCATATATATGTAAACCCTATATATATATATATATATATAATACATACAAACAAGTCAACATACTAATGAGCTGTTACATTAATCTGGTGGTCAGTAAGTCGGGTTAAATAGGACTTACTATACTGAAAATTTCCAAAGATATGGATAAACCCGACCCACCAAAAATGTTGAGCGCTCTAACAAAAATGTTGCTAAAGTTTAACGATCAATATTTAGCACACGTGGCTCTTATAAAGACAATAAGTCGTCAACAGACGCCATATTTGCAGACATATTGCCATTTTGATTAATAAGGGACCCCATCCTCGCATCAAGAATTGCCAGTTGGGATTTGACCCATGGTGGATTGGACCTGCCTTCTACCCATAGAGCTTCCCCTGTATCTTTATGCTTGAAATCAGGATACTTAGGATTCCTCTGCAAATTATTAGAAAGGATTAAAACCAGGATATTAAATTTTACATACGATATTCAACAAATATGGAAGGATCTTTGCTGTAACAAAATTCCCTTCCAATAGTTATCGTGAAATATGAATTACACATAGCTATACAAAATGTGAAGTTATCCGTGTTAGTCCAACACTCCAAGTAAGGGATACTTAGAGCTTACAAATAATCTTTTGAACGAACATATATGATGCAACCATCATAATTTATGTTGATTCATTGAATAACTTAGATACCAAGCAAGAACGCTAAATAAATAATGACCTAAATATAAAGCAAACAAGCAACAAATTTTTTGGATGATTTTGAGGGCATATGCTTAATCGGGAACATACAACTCTAGTTCCTTGACATGGAAACCAAAACAGCCTTAACATGCCATAGCCACGTGAACAAAGAAAATGTTGAAACTAGTAGAGTATTCAAACATGAGAGCGTCGAGAGCCTAGGACAACAAACATGATTACAATATGCATGATCACATTAACATAGGAAACGTAGAAAGGCATAAGAACACAAGAGCACAGACAAAGAGCCCAGGCCATTGAGAGGGATTTGCTTCTATTGGCACTAAAATAGGGAAATCAAGGAAGGCAAATTGAGAAAGTATAGCCTCGAAGGTGTCATTGGAGAAGTGAATTCAAACAGTTGCAATATTCAATAGGCATGACTTACTTGAAAAGTGAAACAATCACCTGATTCCACAAGGAAACAGCATTATCACCACATTTTGTATCCTTCACTTGTTTAAAAGTTTAATAATCAATTTACCTTGTTTTTCCGATTGTCCCACCATTCCACAGGATTAGCAAAAAATGCTTGCCATAATTCTTCTGTAGAGGCAGTATTAAGTGCAGCGTAGTTTCCTTTGCTACCTGAAATCATCCAACAGAAAGAGGGGAAGTCATGTAATCAATAAACAGAACAACCACTGAAGTTGATACTTTCACTTTATCAAATATACAAGACTTGATAGACATCACGGAAATCAGACTATTAAGTATGAAAGACTTGCCAGATATCATGGAATCAGACTCCTGGTCATATGAGGAGGATGATAAAAGGCTCTTTTCAATGAAATTCAGTTGCTGACAGACCACCTGTGCAAGATCTAAAACTTACTGATCTGCTAGGGGAAAGGCCACAAATATTTATACTAAATTATGTAGTGGCAATTACAAAACCTTGTAGTAAGTGTTCTGCTTCCCGTCATCACTTTCAACTGTATCTGTAACTAAACGACCAGAAACATAAATTTGGTGCCCTTTCTCTAAATGTTGAAAAGCAACATGTGCCAGCTCATCCCAGAATGTCAAATTAATCCTATATTTCAAAGAATAACACATTTAATAAGGGATTGGCCATAAATTAGCAGCAAAATCACCTCTCACTTCAGTTGAGAGTATGCAATACCATCCCTAACATGAAATTTCGTAAAAAAGAATCTAATAAAATGGAACAAGCAACAGGGAATACAATGTGCAGTACCTCAAAGATACACAAGAAAAGCAAAATAATACCAAAATCATCCTAGTTGGCCTTCTTCTCAAGTGAAAGTACATCAGTTCATTATTCTACGTAAACCAGAAACCAAAAATACTATCAGGCTGACGTCATGAAGAAGTCAAGTGATACTGGCTCATAAAATTGTAATGGAAATTTTAAGTACTGATTGCATTGTTCCACAAGCCTTTTAAACAGCTAGGACATGTCACCCACAATAACGTTGAAGTCAGTATAACAGAGCAACCGCATGATGATGTCAAGTTGGAACTTGGATCGGTTCATGTGCCATTCATTTAGTAATGGTACCACACGTATCTTCTTTCTTCCCATGTTATATTCCATGTGACAACCACCATTTAGAAGTACTTTTTTTCCTTAAAAAAATCTATCTTCCCGTTTAAACTAAATAGAAAAATCTACAGACTTCTGTAATAGTTGATTCGGAAATCATGTACCATTCCTTAAATGTTTATTCTCTCGTTAAAAAAAATGTTTATTCGGAAATCTTCAGACTTCTGTAATAGTTGAGCAGTAAAGAAACCAGAGAGCAAGCCAACAAAAATCTGCAGTTGAATTGTGCCAAAATCGACGGACAAAAAGGAAGCAACAAAACGAAACACAGGTCCTGGGAAATGCAAATGAAATACCAGGATGTCTGGGTGGCAGTTTTCCTGACGGCGAGCCGGGTCCAAGCAGTCACTTTGCCCGAAGGAAAGTGCTTAGTTTCAACGGGAGTGGCGACAATGCCTATGAGACTGACGGAGTTGCAGAGCTCTTTATTCCAAGGAATCTCCGAGGGCTTAGGGTAGGCTTCCGGAACCTGATTGTAGTGGTCATCGCCGTAGGATTGCTCTTTGAAATCATCCATTGAGCACTTCAAGTGGCCATTCCACTTCTTTTTGGACTGCCTCCAGCAGCGAGAATAGATGGAAGGCACAGAAGCTAGGGAATGGTTTGAGCATTGGATCCCAGAAGGGACAGTAAGTCTTGAACTATGGTTTTGAGGGGTGAAGAGCAAGTTCCTTAAGCTAGTTGACGCTATTGCTTGCTCCAACACAACCATTACATTGACCAGCAAACGTGCGCGAAATGCAGAGGAGGTCGCTGCTCGAATCAGGAATGTCGGGTGGATGAAATATCTGCAAAATATGGCGGCAGCGAGGGCCGAGGAGCAATGGAGCCCCGAAGAGTTTTTACGTGGGGCTCATCAACATTGGGCTGCAAATTCAAAATGACCATTGGACCGTTTCCTTGGGCCTTCTATTTTTGGGCTGTTTGCTCCGCTCGTTTTACTTCTTCCCATATTTTTAGTCCTTTAGATATATATTGAATAAAAGCCCAAAAAGCCCCCAAATAAAAATTAAATATGTATTTTGAAAAGTATTACTCCCTCCTATCTTAAATATAAGAGTTAGACAATAGATTTATTTTAGATTTAAATATAAGACTTCAATCCACTTTACATAATTTTTTACTCAAGATATTCCTATTGATTGTATATATTAAGGTGATTCCCAATTAAGGAGTAGTTCTAATACACATGATTAAATAAAATAATTTAGGAAAATTAAGACAATTTTATTATAATTAATTAATTTAACTAATTTCTTAAATATTCACAAATTAATAATATAGTTCTTATATTAAAGATCGAATAAAATCGAAGGTAGTAATTTTTTACCTTTTTAATCATACAAACTACTTTCTTAAACTTTATCAAAGTGGTTAGAAGTGATGAACGGGAGTTAAGAGGGATGCCTAAGAGTATTTAATTGGTTCTTGTGCACCTAACGTCTGTGGATTTAGCTGACGAAAAGATGAGACATGCGACCATTTAGAATATGTTCAATCTTTAGAGAATATTACTTTATTATGATTCCAGTCGCAACTTTTGGGGAAACATCATAACCCCTTGGTGCTTAAGTTTAAGCTTGAGAGTAATTGATAACATGCCTGCCTAATATTGATATCGCCTAGAAGAAAGAAAAATTTCGCCCTGCCTTTGTATCGTGGTAAACCCAACCTCTTCTCAAAAAATTTTATATAAAAAAAATAAAATGGGTTCTTGTGCCAACAACGATAAACCATGGGGCTACGGAAGAAAGCCGAGGGAAAATCAGAAGAAAAGTATCAAGGTTTATTTTTAAATTAAAAACCATATAACACGAATGATAATCATCAAATTTTAAAAGAAAAACTTTAAGCATTGTATAATTTTAAAAGATGCCGAAAGTGTAACTTTTTTAGGCCTGACGAAAGTGTTCAACTCTATCCGAAAGAGGAAAAGATCTGATATTGACAACAAGAGAGGAGCTTGACTAAATGAAGACTACCTCTCTTGGAAAGACATTATCAGTGAAACTTTACCAATACCATACGGTACGCGTATGTGACTTGACAGAAAAGCTTTATCACTTGAGAGTTGGAATAAAATCGTACGACTACACTACGATCAAAATCCCATGATTTGCACAGCCTAAAATGAGTCACAACGACCTTTTATAAATTTTTATATATTTGTAAAAATTGGACCAGGGAAGACTCATGCAATGATATAATAATTATATAAAATAGTGGTGTGGGTGCGTAGAGGGAGAAAGGGAGGGAACAGCCTTATTGGTGCTTCCATTGTTAATCGTTTATCGCCCAATAATGTTCCGGGAGAATAGAGAAAAGAAGGGTAATTACTTTTGAATAAACGACTAGGGCACACCATAAACAAACAAAAAGCACCATCATTTTTTGCTGGACTTGCGACACCCAGCATTCTTAAAGCAACCATTATCCATTTCAGCTCTGCCTTTAAAAATCTATAGAATTACATCATTAATTAATAAAACTATATATTACACACCACTCTAACCTTTTAATAAGGTCCCACAGCCCACTACAAAAACTAAGCCCCACTATAAAAGCGCTTCCATCATGTTCCACTACCCCCCACGCATTCATACTAAAAAGAAAAGCAAATCAATATTACATGAACTTTGACAATTTCTTACCCTTTAATTGAAATTTGATCAGACATGGTAGGGTCCACTTATATTTTCTAGGGCATTGACATCGAACCCTATATTGACAAAAGCTGAAAGAAAGGCTAAAAGAGAGAGAGCTATGGCATCTGACTTTGATTGCAACTTGATGCGAGCCAATGACTAAAATTATGGGGGGATTTGGAACAGACAAATAACATATGGGTCCCAGCAGTATTAGGTGAGCCTTGGATGGGACCGTTGGATCATGAACCCCTGTGCCTGGCTTTCTATGAAGGAGGGTTAGTTTCTGGCTTCACTATACTGGAGGTGTCCGGTGGCTGTGACTGGTATATTGCTGATGCCAGTGAGATGGGCATGATGCAAAGAGCCTTTGATTGAAGGAATTGCATGGCAGCCCCAACATTTTCTTCCATGAGTTTAGCCACATGTGTTTCTGTGCCATCGTTTGACCATTTCTCCCAAGCTGGTTGATTTCTTCCACCTTCACTTCCTTCTTCCTGATCAACGGTAGCCTCGTTAATAAGCTGGCCACAGAGAGAGAACAAATAAATCTTGGAAAATCATATTTCTTCAGATTAATTACCTCAACTGATGATAATGGAATGTCAGTTACCAGTGGTGCCACTGCACCAGCTCCGCCCAATCTACTCATGCTCAAGACCTGAAAGGCCAGATGATAAACAATTGTCATCAGTAAGTTTTCAACACTCACCAACAAATCCAAGATGGTTTGGTTTAAACTGGACCCTGTAAAATGCATGGGTCAAAGCACTCAATCCAAAGTGGCACCCAACATTTTAGTAGGGTTCATAGCCAAGAGAAGAATCCCAATCAATGAGCCCAGTGAGAGGAATTATGATGCAACGATTATGCAATTTGTGTAACAGGTGAAACCATGAAATCACATTAAAAGCTGTTGTTCATTCATTATACAGAAAGACCAGGTGTTTTGGATAATTTTAAGATCAGTGTTAAGACATTAAAACATGAATATACAATACGAGGAGCACAGGAAAACCTACCTTAACTTGAAGCCTCAAGAATTTGACGTAATCCACAATTTCATCTAGCATGGCAGCTCTATCTGTCTGAATAGAGCACAAACGCAGAACAATATTAGAGTCAATGGAATCTTGAAAATGATTTTCTTATGAAACACAGCATAGCCATAATGTCGAGAAACATAGACACCACACAGGTGAGCCTTAAAGATCGTTAATCACTTCTCCATTTTTTGATTTATAACAATAGTTATGTCAGGAATTTCAGTAGAACAAAAAAAGAATTGCTAGATTAGTTTTATTTTCAACATAAGGCATGCAAAATTGAAGTGTGGCATGAAAAAATGTTGGATATGTTGATCAGGGGATTTTATATATAATGATAAAACACACTTTAAACATCTGATCAGTTGTCAAGAGGACTTCCCAATTTTCCCCCTCAAATCACTTCGTATATAAAACCACATTCTTCTCATCTGATACTTGGAAGAAAAGACTAAAATATCAATTAAACTCCTTCCTCGATATTTGTTGTTGTTATTGTTCATATTGCCTATTTCTTTTATCATGTAATCTATCCTTCCTTTCCAAAAAGAATGAAGATAAAAGAAACAAAAATCAATACATTAACATTTTAAGTTGCCCTTGCATTCCCGCAAGCTTTGTGTCAAACAATGTCCAGAATTCACAATTTTTTTGAATAACAGCATTTACTTTATTAAACTCATACTGAAAAAGAAAGGCAACAGGCTTAGTGGAGAAGAGGTATGCCCTACACAAGTATGCAATAGATCATTAACTACCAAAACATCAGTCAAATGCACCCTCTAACTGCTATATTTTCAGCACTGCTTTCTTTTTTATTGTAATTGACAGGTAATCTCAGTTTTGTTCCTCAGGATATACTTCTAGATATTCACAAATTGGTTATAAGTCTAGTGCAGCATATGATATTAGATGCATCTCCGCAATTGCTATCCAACTAATCCCTATCTATTCTCCAACTTTTCAGGTCAAACATGAAATCAAAAACAGAAACCTTGAGTTTTCTACTATTTACATGCAAAGCTCCACTTGATCAAACAAACACAAAACCACTTGTTCTAATAAAATGTCATGTAGGCATGTAGAAGTTAATACCTTATTGACACTAGGAACAAGTTCCTGCAAAGCCCTGATTCTTTCTGCTATTCTTTCTCTGCGCAACTGTTATCCAAAGGTGAAATGATGGATCAAGAAATATGAGCATAATCAAGGAATTATCAACAGTTTAAGCCCATCTTTAATTTTAAAGAGCACAGCAAGTAGACAGTCTTGATTCATGTAAATATTCTGAAGCTCACCCGTTCCGCTATACTGTGTGGATCTGTAGCTTGTCCTCTTCTAGCTCGGACTCTAGGACGCATTGCTGGTGGATGTGGAGCTACGGGAATGGTAGTAGGCAAGGGTTGACCATGAAAAACCTGCAAAAGGATTATCTATCATCAGGACCAATAAATAGCTATTTGATCCACAAGTCCCCCACTCCCTTCCAAAGGGCAAAAGGATTTCTATCATCAGGACCAATAAATAGTTATTTGATCCACAAGTCCCACACTCCCTTCCAAAGGGGGGATGAACAAGAATGATTATCAAGACTTTGATTCTCGCCACAAAACCAAAACTTTTATCCATGGGTTATCCAAAATCAAGTAATCACCGATATGATCAACAGGTTCAAAGATCCTAGGAAATTGACTACAGTCAGAAATTCAAACGCCTAATAATTCAATCTTCTATTGCGTCGTCGTGCACAGTTTAAACCACTCCATGACTCCAAGTCCTCCGGGAACAAAAATCCACTCCAGGCATGGCAATCTGATGAGAACTATCTTTAATGTATGCAATCTATATCTAGTTGGGAACAGCAAAGACACGGCCAATAGATCTTTTAATATGCCAGCCAATTCAATCTCATCTGAGATTCAACAATTGCAAAGGGAAAAATACCATACCAATATGCATGGGTGTTATTTTGTTGAGTCATCCAATGCTTTCTCTGCACCATATAGGCTAAGTTACAGGGCCACGATGGTAGTGGCATGACATGACCAAATGACAAAACATTGCTGGACACTGAAGATAGATTCGCTTAACTACATCTCCATTCCAACTTTCATTTGCATCAGATTGTATTATAGCATTAGATCCCGGCCATCCAGCAATTCCATCATTAAACATCAGCCAAATGCTATTGTATTTATTTATTCTTTACTAAACAAAAATGAATCTAACACAGCTCAATAGTCAAAATCCAAGCTCTTACAATTAAATGTTTAAAAACCTTATATTTTCATCCCTGTCATGTCAGCTATTGAAGAAAATATGTCATTGACTTGACTGAACCAAACACCGGTTTACTTCACTACAGAACAAAACTCTTCTCACCGCATAACAGCGTGATAGACGCTTAACTATGCTAAAATGATGAGTCTCCTCATGAATACATCGATGGAAATGAAAAAGAGAAGGGGGGAGGGGGAATAATCTGTTTTACAGACTAACTATATGCTGTACACTATTTCTCACTGAAACAAAAACATGAACCATTGAACCGCCATGCTCGCTTTCAATTGACGATCATAACTCAAAATCAAAAAATAAAGTATCCATCAATTCTCTTTTGTCAAAATCAGTTCATTCATTTCAGCGGATTACTGAACACGCACACGGAAACAAAAAGAAAAAAAAAAAGTAATAACACGTGTCTTACATTCTTCGCTCTATTATCAACGATGTCTTCGCGAAATCGCTTCCCACTTCCAGAAGCCTCCTCGGGCTTCAGAAAACCTCCTTTCCCTTGTTCCAAGCTCAGGCCTAGCTGATACACCGGTGCATGAAAGGCACCACTACCGCCGCCACCAGCGCCAACAGAAGTGAGGTGGTCGGTGCCGTCGCCGGAGTTGAGCTGCAGCATCATCGGAGGCGGAGCAGCCGTACCGGCTAAGCCGGAGTCGGCAGAAGCGAAGGTTGGGAGTCCAAGGATTTGTTCGAGGAAGTCGTCCGCGGGGGCGTCGGAAGGATTATTTGCCATGAGTTCGGACTGGAGCGAGTTGAGAAAACGCGTAGAGGAACCAATTCCTATCTACATGAAGGAGAGAGAATTCCTGCAACCTAGAGCTGTGCTTTGTTCTTAGTTCTGCTTTTTTCCTACTCAGGAGAAGTCGGTTCTCTCTGTGGAAGCTAAGAGACGAGGCCTAGCGTAGTGGCTTTATCCTTGGTTAAAAAATTGTGCTATTTTGTGCCAGCAAAACAATGTTTCTTTGTCTAAAAAAGGGGCTTTATTTTGTGGGATTTACATGTCTGCCCATAACTTTTCGTTTTTTCGTTTTTCAGGACATCTCATTTTCTGAAAAAAACTTGCAAATAGTAACTTGTAAGATCAATTATAAAGGGGAAATTTTATTTAAACCCGCCTGAAATAAGGAAATCCTAAATCAGGTTAACAAATTCGAGGAATCTCTTATTGGGCTATGGACCTAATTTGGGAATTGTATGGGTTTATCTCGTTACCTCAATTTTTTTAAAAAGCCACATTTTTTCAATATTAATAGAATAATGGTATTTTTGGGTCAAGTATTATAAAATATGGATTAAAAGCCTTGATCCCTTTGTAAAATATGGATTAAAAGCCTTGATCCCTTTGTATAATTTAAAAACAATAATTGGCCGAAGATTACATATCAGTTGAAAATCTAAATTATAAAACCTTCATTTTGAGTTAAGACTTGTGTGAATTGTAAAACTGAATTGTTATAAGTCACATACAAATACAAAAAAAAATGCATATACACACGGATTTCTTTTTTTATATATATACACGGTATACACACAGATTTTTTTTATACACAAAAAAAAAAATTTGTGACTTCGGCATCAGTCTCTACCAATACTAGAACACGGCTTTAGGGATCAGATAACACTTATAAATGAGTTACGAGATCGCCTACCAAATAAGCCCTCACAACAGCAGAAAGAATCGAATTTACATTTTTGTGGGATACAAGTTCATTATTTAGTATCTATGCCAACTCTCACTGACACACATATAATTCTTTTTTTTACAAATATTTTTTAGAAGTAGGTTAAACTTACCCACGATCTCAGGATATAGCGAAGTTTTTATTCCTCATAAGCGATACTAATATTAGGTAAGGCGAGCCGTCAATTATTTTCAGACATAAATTTAAGCACCCAAGAGCTATGATATCTCTCAAAGCGCCGCGACTGGAACTACGATAAAGTAATACTCCCCAGTGATCAAACACGCTCCAAATAGTCGCATATTTCATCCATTCGTTTGCTAGAGGTAGAAAAATGGGTTAGCTTGCCATAACCCGCGAGCTGAGTGGGAGCAAGCTATGTAGCCCGTCACAAAACTGGCTAGCAATCCGCCCTGCTTTGCCTACGCACTTTTTTTTAATATTTTTAAAAATTTATTTATAAACTTTTAAAATATTAATAAAAATTTTATAATGTCGTATTAACATAATAAAAAAATTTATAATGTTATACTCTTACAAAATTTTATTTTTTATTAAAAAAATCTCAAATTTTATAACTATCAATCTAAATAAACATTAACATAATATTAATCAATTATAATATATCGACACATATCAACAAATAAGTAATCATCTTTACTGATATTCGATAATGGAAGTATTCAAAACAATATTTGAGTAAAATAAATAATAACATTACTAATTTTTAAAAAAAATAGGCTAGCGAACTTGCTTTTAGCTAGCCCGAGCCTGCTGCATTTTGTAATAAAATAGACTGAGCTCGTTTTACCGACTCTATTGTCAGCTAAACCCACGGACGATGGGTTCATACACACATATTTCTTTTTTTTGTTAAAAAAAAGTTTATATTGGTTTAGTATCGGTCCCTCACTAAGGTCAGAGTATAACACTATGACTCAGAGAACGCTTGTAGAGAACTTACGAGATCACCTACTAAATAAATTCTCACAACAGTAGTAGGAGTTGAACTCGTTTTTTATAGATATAAGTATATTTTTTATCATCTGTGTCAATTTTGACTAGCTATACACACATATTTCTTTTTTTTTCCTGTTACCCACTCAGTTCACCGGAGTTTTGCCCCGACTATATTCGGATCCGACCCGCGCCGCGCACCTGGCTATGGTGGGTGAGTCTCCAATAGGGATTTTCTGCATACGTTAAGGCTCAAACTCGAAACCTCGTTTAAATGATACCGAATCGCTTACCAATCAGACTAACTCCTATTAGTTATACACACATATTTCTTTTTTGAGTAGAAGAGCACAATTTTTTTACCCATATAGCCCAATGAAGCCTTCAGAAAATGGACTAATTGGGCCAGATGGAAGAAAAATAGAAGCTGGACAAACAACAAAAGAAAACAAAGCCAGCTCAGACTGATTAAGTTAATAAAAAATTGATTTATAATCTGTAAGGTGATAATAATAAATTTAAATTTTGTTACTGATGTAAAAATTTTATAGTTAAATAATTTGTCATTATATTTGTAAGTATTTTTTAAGTTTTAAGACATATGCCTCTAATAAGCTCTTAAATTCAGCTCACATAAATTTTATTATATAAAAAAGATGCTATATATTTTTTTACTTGTGAGATGGTTAGAATATTGTATATTAATGGTTAGAGATAATTGAGAGCGGGAGATTAGGAGATAAAGATAATAGAATTCAGGCTGTAAAAAATTAGTGCCAGATATATTTGGAATTAACTCATTTGTGCATGCACATGTTGGATACTTGTCCATCACGTCCCAACACTTCAAAAACGTTCAGAATCATTCATCCCCCTAATTTGATGTTGAACCATATCCAGAGCGAAGCATGTAAATGCGCGGGCTTATGATATAAACAGAAAGTAAAAGTAAATACTAAAATGCTCCCCATTCATTTTTTTTAACCAGGATACAATTAACAAACTCGAAGCTGACAAATTCAATTTTCAGATTCATTCTTCCTACAAATAAGTCAAATTTGACATTATCAACTTTCATGTTTTTTCCTTTTCTTTTTCGAAATAGAATAGGGGGCATATCTGAAATCACTCTTCTTAAAAAAAAAATAGTTTTACCTTCTACGAGATAAAACTCTATTATATATATATACACACACATACTACAGTGCAGGATCAATCACCAAAGCTGACAAACGGGTGTATTAATTTCACATATCCGCCGAAAAGAGCAAGAAATCCGCTTGGACCTCCTCACTAGTCACTCCCTCTACGGATTAACTGGGAGAGGAAAGAACAGTTTTTAGTAACTTCCAGGCCGCTCGACCTCGCCTAGGTGGAAAGGCCACACAGATCTTGCTTTCGGCCTCCCAGGTGGGTTGTCTTTGCTTTCGCTGAATGCACAATACTGGTAAATAGATGAATAGCCTCAAATATTAGTTTTCGTTTATCCTTCTCCTATTCTAATAAGTATGGATAGTGGGAACTTTTTGACACACACATAATTCGGAGTCTACGAATGCCCTTCACTTGCTGATTGCGGGAGGTGAGAGAAAATCAGTGCTTCGGGCCAACATTTGGGCGAGAACGATCAGAGAGTTCGGGGCAGCAACGTCGCCGTTGCTGAGACTTGACGAAGGAGAGGGAATCGGCGCCGTAGATGGCAGTAGTTTGAGAGTTCGTTGCCGCACTGTTCTATCCCTCTGTGTTCCGGCGCTAAAATTTCGCCCCACCAGACGGGTCCTTCCTATCCGTGGTGGAGCCATGGCCAGTCTTTAAGAGACTAATATTAATATTTGTATTAAAAAAACTCACATTCTCATTTTCAGTAATATTGCGTTATTAAACTCTTAATCTAACTCATCTTCTGCTTAAACCCATGTGTAAATCACTCAGGGACAGACTACCCTTCTTTATGGCTATTGCGGCGAAATCTAGTTTCTTGCAACTGAAGAAATACGAGGTCAATTTCCAGACTTGTTACCCCTCCAAGAAATCTATTGTATCATTTAAAAGATACGCTACAATGGCTGCTATCAGCACCACAAAATCTGTTGGGCTCTCCGAAACATTCACCAGACTGAAAAGAGAGGGAAAAGTAAGAAGTTTTTTCTATTGCTGCTATGTATCATGGACTTTTTATTTCCTTTAGGTCACAATTCAACTTGAATAATTCTGGATTATCAACTTGTTCCTTAATATAATATGCTCAGTTATTGATTCTTTTCATATATTGATGGGCTGTTTTGTCTTTATGACAAAGAGATTTTTAGTTGAGCACTTTTGGATGTAGAAGGCTCCCAGAGTTAATTGTATACTTATTCTTTCGCACTATATTTTTAGCTAAATAAGTCTATTTGTGTCAAGGTGGCTTTTATCCCATACATCACTGCTGGTGATCCTGACCTTTCAACCACAGCAGAAGCCCTGAAAGTGCTTGATTCATGTGGCTCTGACATAATTGAGCTTGGTGTTCCATACTCTGATCCTCTGGCAGATGGTCCTGTTATCCAGGTTGGAACGTTTTAGGCACTTTGGTGACATGTAATGTCCAATTCTCATACTGATGAGTCTTTCTATTCAGGCTGCTGCTACCCGTTCCTTGGCAAGGGGTACCAATTTTGATGCAATTATATCTATGTTGAAGGAGGTAAAACTGTTGAAATTTCTTGCTATTCATTTAATGTTAACCTCAACCTACTTTCAATTGCTTTTCTGCTATTCTTATAATTTTTCTTTACTCTTTATTTTTTATTTTTCACTGATAAGGTGGCTGTGCAAATACTCAAAGTTGTCATGAACCTGTGATTGGGTCCTGTACTCTTTGCCTTGAAGGGGAGGGAGATGCAATTAGACTTAATGGTATCTAGGGAATATGATTATAGACAAGAATTTGCTGCTAGATTGCATACATGCTTATTATTTTGGTCGTCCTAGTTTAACACTAGAAAGTACGAAACCATAGAGTATTTTACCAATTTGAATCTTTGACGGGATATATCTCTTGTATATATAAAAAACATGCACACACATCTCCATAGTCGTCAAAACAATTACTCCAAAGGATGGGGATATCTGAGAAATCTCCAGTTATTGCTTGCTCAGGTCAAATTAGTTTTAGATTCACTCTCAAATGACTATTCTGAATTGTTAATTTTGACAGGTTGTTCCACAATTGTCTTGTCCAATTGCGCTGTTTACTTATTACAACCCAATACTCAAGCGTGGTATTGATAGATTTATGTCTACTATTAGCAACGCTGGTGTACATGGTGAGTCTTCAATAATTGCCTGAAGTTCGTTTTATCACTCTGATTAGCCTGCTTAGTTAGGGACTCTTATGCCAAATAATGTGACAGAGCATAAATGAGATTAGGAAAGCAGTTCCAATCTCCTACTTCACTTATTACACTTAAAATTGAAAAGAGAGGTAGCATATTACCTTAACGAGGTGCAGGATTTGTGTAACTTGCACAGGATGTACAAATATAATTAGATGCGTGGTTCCAATTTCTGAAGGGTAAAATAGAAAATTTTATTTGCTTTCCTGCCTTGTCCTGGCTTGAATTGTTATATGAGGCCAACATAAAAAATTGCCTAGGAAATGAAAAGGAAAAAAGTGTAAAAAACCCAGTGAACTTTGGGCCACTTGCAAATAGTCCCTCAAACCTAAACTTTCAAAACTGGCAATTAGATTCTTGAACTTCCATATTTTGGCAACTATAGGTCCTTCAATCTATTACTATTTTTCACTTGCTGATGTTAGTTTAGTTGCCATATCAGAGGATCCCACAATTGACATGTTACTATGTTAGCATTGGGAATAAATGGAAACCCGCCTCATCAGTTATGGAGATGTTTGTGGTGGCAAGTGAGATAATTTCAATGAGGGGGGGAATCTCAGAGAATCTGGGAAAGATTTATTTACTGGAATGTGTAACTGCAAGGACCTAACTTTGAAAGTAGAGGGGACCATTTGCTAGTGAACCAAAGTTCAAGGGAGCTTTTTACATTTTTCTGTTTCTTTCTTGTTTAGGCATTTGAATATTATATTACTTTTCCCTATCTTTCAGGGCTTGTGGTTCCTGATGTTCCCCTGGAGGAGACAACAGCTTTGAGGATAGAAGCTAAGAAGAATGGGATTGAATTGGTTTGTCTACCTTTAAAATGCCGTCTCACTTTGTTTCTGAATTCCTGATGTGGTGTCTTGTATACTAAATCGTTGGTCATAATGTTAGAGATGTAGTGGTAAACTTCTTTTTTATTGTAGTTTGTAATATCAAAGTATGAAACCCTCAAGTCAAGCAGAATAGAGAAGACTTTATAGTGGTGGTGGAAAATGAAACGCTTGTTATGATCAACTTCACTTTTAATTTTTAGATTCTACATTTTGCAATGTATTTGTTAAATTTGTTAGTCAATGGCGTTGTTAAAAACCTTGTTTCTCTGATGTGACCAAGGTACTCCTCACAACCCCTACTACTCCAACAAACCGGATGAAAGCCATTGTCGAAGCTTCAGAGGGATTTATTTATCTTGTAAGAATCTGTTTAAACTTTCAACCATGTGGCTCTTTGACCCCTGTTTCTCCCATAATCGCTATAACTTTACTCCTTCTAAGTCCCCCTCCCACTTTCTAAAATTGAATTTTGCATTATTAACAAACTCAAACCATTTTTTGATCTGCAATATAGGTGAGTTCAGTCGGGGTCACTGGAACTCGAGCATCAGTAAGTGATAAGGTTCAGGCTCTTTTGCATGAAATTAAAGAGGTTTGTCTATCTAAACTTTCTTTCAAGTCTTTCATTTAAAATAAAACTCTTTTTTCTGAAATATAATTTTTTTTCCTGAAACCATTTTTTTGCTATGAAAGTCTTCTGAATACTTTAAAAAGTTCTTATCACTCTTTTAACCTGCTCTTCCTCTCTCATCTCTTTTGTTGCAACTTGCTTGTGCTGGCAATTTATCATGTATGATTGATAACAATTAGCTACCATGAAACTCGATGAATATTTAATAGCCTGCACACCATGGTCACATTTTTAGCCTTTCCCATCTTGATTAAAACTTTTATTGACTACCTCATTTTATTATCAGGCAACAACAAAACCTGTGGCAGTTGGTTTTGGCATATCAAAACCAGAGCATGCAAAACTGGTTTGTTCCTTTCCTGTAAGTTTTGGTGCTTCTATATTGATGAAGTTACTTAATACTGAATCATGTAATTTGATTTGATACAGATTGCCGCATGGGGAGCTGATGGGGTTATTGTTGGCAGTGCTATTGTGAAGTTGCTCGGTGAGGCCAAATCTCCCCAGCATGGATTGAAAGAATTAGAAGACTTCACCAAGTCGTTAAAATCTGCACTTCCTTAAAAACGAGTTGTTGAGTTTGAATAAGATTCATATCCTCTTGACACTCTGAACTACCTCAAGTGTTTTCCGTAGTCTTTCATCTCTTTGAACTACCTTGGACACTGTAATTTAGCCTCTATAGCTACGATTTTAATGTACCTTGACAATAATATGAACTTTGCTTAGATTTATTTTATTTGTCACCTGTTAGCGTAAATACACAGCTGCTACGTGACTAAGGTCATTGGTGGTATTTATAAGTGTGTATCTTAATTTTAACAAGTAAGCATAGCTAAATAACAAGAGTCCACAAGATAAAAAAATAACAAGTGTCCATAAAAGTTTATAAATTCTAATTTTAACAACAATAGTAAAATAATAAATGTCCATGTAAAAATTTATAAATCTTAATTTACATTATAAAAGTTGGTACAAAAATGTATAAGTATTTCATAAGTGAATTTATAAATGTATATAAGCATTTTAACAATTAACAATAGTAAAATAATAAGTGTGATTAAAAAATTTGACCTAATAGATATAAGTAATTTTCTCTAAGTTTTGTTCTTTAGGATAACGCTGACTTTTGTTCTTGTTCAAGTATAAGAAATCCTAAATGGTTGAAGGATGGGGTCAATCAGGACTTGATTGTCACGTTGACTGCACAATCCTTTTATCCATTGATCTTATTCCTTTGTTGAACAACATGCCCCGAATTGATGGCCCCGGGGACATTCATTTGAGTTTTTTTCCCACAAGAAACTCACTTAGTCTACATTTAATTGCATATATATTATATTGTCTCCTTTGTTTGGAGCACATAGTGTAATTTTTTAACACGTTTTTTACTCAAATTATTTTTTGGAAAAAAAATAAATAAAAATTTTAAAACAATATATAACATCTGTATTATTTGTAAAGTGAAACTTTTAACATTAAAAGTTTTGAGAAATTTAAAATAAAAAATTGATAAATTGTAATGCGTCTATTTTTCTTGAAAATGCAAAAAAAAAAATGAATGAAAGATAGAGACAAAGAAAACAACTCATTAGATAAGAACATAACAGTCAATTTACATTAACTCTCTTTCCCTCCCCCTCCGTTAAAAATTGAAATCTCTCCTTTACGTCTACTGAACCAAACACACATTGGGCTGTTAAGTTCAACGCTCTGAATCATCGATACACAAGGGCACATTTATAAAGCATGAGCTTACGTGTGCATAATATTGAAGGGAAAGTTATTTCATGAAGGGATTCCATATATAGTAGTTGGTTACAGTGCCAGAGAGAAAGGTGTTTAAAAGTTGCATGCATCAATGCTACCAATAAATGCAACAGAGTAAAATGTTTCGGGTTCTCAGAAAGCAAGGTTGAACCAGAAACCGAAATGAATCATCTATTTTGTGCAGAGAGAGTATGTTCCATCTTGACCATATAACTCTTTTTGAAATTGCACAGGTCCATTTATTGCAAAGGATAATCTCAAAAAATATTTGTACTAGCACAGCTCCTGGTAAGGTAGTACATTGACTTGAGAGAAAAAGAAAATGAATTGATCTACTAACCAAAAAAGAAAAAAAAAATGATCTGATCATTCAGCCATTTTGCTTATTGAGAAATCAAGTAATCACCATAAGGCCGAATTTACTCATGGGGTTGTAGTCTTAAATGTGCAGCAAACAGGAACATGCATAAAATTACTGAGTTTGAAACAATCATATTTCAAACAAAATGTTTCTAACAGAAGACAGATGTTTAACGTCTACCAGATGCCACAGATTCAGCAGAGAATAAATATTTCACTCGTGAAAGAACAGAATCATGCGCAGGATCATAAGGATGGTCTTTAGAAGGAATCTCCAATATCGCAGGAACAGGCTTGTTGTAGCTATCAACTAAAAACCTTATCATGTTTGCAACCTGGTTAGTTGTTAATAGAGTATTAGATCCTCCATATGATGCCAAAAATTTGTCTTGTGGGGAAACAGAAATTCATTGTATATCGTAATAACGAAAAAATCATTGTATATCGTAATAACAAAATTCCAAGACTAGATTGCATGAAACGCAACTCCATTGAATTGTCATGAATGAAGTCAGTGGTCAGTGGTATGAGACAGACTTGACATATATTAATTGTACCAAATCATGGATACAAAAATTTCACACTATATAAGAGCATTATATCTGCAATGCTAAGTGAAACAGAAGCTTCAGCTTAAAATAATGCTATATTGCAGAGGAGGGGAAACCTATAATATGAATAAGAATCCTTGCTTTAGGCAGAGTTTCCTCAACATGTAATGAGATCGATCTACTATTGAGACAACTATATACCATTCGATTAGGACCCTTTTCTTGGCCATGATATGGTTAGGATCTTTGACATCCAGCGATATGCTCAACATGTTTACTTCAGCAAAATGGGCAGTCACAAGTTTTTGCAAGACTATATATACTTAATACCCTTAGCAATTTTTTTGGTAATAATGTATAAGTCCTATGATGAAAAAAAAAACTTACATATTGGCTAATCAGCACAATTGCAATATCTTCCCTTGTTGTGAACTCTTTGAATGCATCTTCTATTTGCTTGACAGTGGTTTCTACAAAGGCAACGCAAAATATAAAACATGAGCATATTCAACATATGTTCAAATCAATATATCAATATAAAATCTATAGCAAATTACACTATTTATAAGCTGTAAATAATATATCTCATTTTTCAGATTCCAAACAATGCACAAAGCCCATCTAGTTAGACATTAAAACAAATGCATAGCAGCTGGCACCATCATGCAAATACGCAATCTCCCGCAAACCGCCTGGTTTCCATTTTATCAAACCATTTACTTCCAGTGGCTGCTATTCAACGGATATTCAGCATTGCAACGAAGGTGAAAGGCCATCTACTAGAAGATTATCATGGATCCATGTAGGAGGGCATATGCCCGAACCTTCATAATTGACATCTTCAACATCTTTCAAATCACTTAAAGAATTGTGCTGGGCGTGTACGCGCACGTGTGTGTGTGTGTGTGAGAGAGAGAGAGAGAGAGAGAGAGAGAGAGAGAAAGAGAGGATCAATATGATATTTGCGATAAAATGGAGTTATTCCATTATCCTAACATTATTTTTAAAAAGAATTGCTGCATCCAAAAATGAAATTAGTTGTGCTTAAAGAGATCCGAATTTCAGAGGCATACTTGAGTCCACAATAAGGTAGTTTGTCTTCCTGCGCAAGTCAACATTGCCCACCCCAGCCAGCAAAAATCCAACAACAGTGTCCTGTGTTAAATTCAATTCACTGGTTGTAAGAGTTCAGTATGTTTTAAATATTTGTAAGAAAAACATAACTTGGATCAGAAAAAAAACAATGCAATGGAGAATTTATAGAACATATCAACAACTTCTTAATTAGTCTATGATGATACATGATTATTTACATACCATACCGCCATACCAAAGAAAATATCAAATAAACATATTTCCTATTTACATGTAGTAGAATTGAAATAACGTTAGCTTCAACAGCGTTATATGTAGTCAATCAATACGCATACTTAAGAGAAATTATGAGGTTATCTAAATCAATACTAATGAACTAAAATGAGCTAATCTGTTTTAATCTATTTTCTCACATCAGCATCTGTCACATGCCACTCATCATCCAACAAATGGATTTTTGACGACTCAATGTTTTTTGATACAAGAGGAAATTCTACAACTTGATCCTGAGGGAATTTTATTCAAATTCCACCCACTCAAGCCAAGAGCAAATAGATAAAACCCCACACGAACTATTAAACCCTTCATAAGTCACAGAAATGTCTCAAGACTGTGCCAATATAAGAACACATTTATGCTCTACGAGATATGCCCCCCTGAAGCATGGGTAGCAAATGTGGTGTTCTCACCTCATCTGCAATCATTGCAATGAGCGCAGAATTTCTTGAAGGAATTTGAACTCTGTTGGCCATTAGGATGAAAATGATGCTGAACTAGATAAAGGAAGGCAAAACAGAAAAAGGAAAAGAGACCGGATGTTAATTAGCCACTGATATTCCAGAATACAGATTGTGTAACTAATAAGTGAAACGCATGAATTTGATTTCTGTATACAAGGACAACTTTAAACCATGTAAATGGAATAGACAACTACTTGAAACTAATTGCACAACTGAAATAAATACAGTGCTAGTAAGTGTTTTCATTTTTCCCTCAATCCCTTAACAATTATATAAACCATATAATAATCATAAATCAACAAATTAAAGAACATTTGACATTGCTTGAGGCAGAAAAGTCCGTGAGTCTTGTGACTTAGAGTTGGATTCACAAATATCAAGGGAAAAACCACAAACAAACACTAAAAGAAACGGGAACGTTAATGAAAATTAAGAAAAAAGAAAAGCATCTGAATTGATCCGGGTTTGTGCTTAGAAGGATTCAGTCTGAAACAAACTCCTACCAGAATAAAGACAGACACGGACACAACCGAAGATCTATGATCAAGCATCACTTGATCAAATGCTTAGCCATCAACGAAGAGTTCAATCATGTAAAATCAAACTATTACACATTTTTTTTGGCCAATATTACTTCATTCGAGAATTAAATTCATATTACACGAAATACCCCATCGAATTTCAACGAAACATAAAAACAGGCTCCATCTACTGACTACATCGGCACAGAACAAATACATCATTTATCCAACACAGTAATTGGAAATTAGATAAAGTGAGCAGCTTGAGCGCATAAATAAATTGGGTAAGAGTATACCAAATGTTAGGATTCAAAGTGATGGTGTCGAAGAGAGGGAAGTCGATCGATCCAATCGAGTTTGTCAGTAACCAGGCATATAAAATTACTGATATAGCTTGAAGAGGTGTAATGTAAAGGGTAGCGCCCGTTTTCGCGCCGAGAAACAGTAATTTTCTGGGAATTACTGATGGAGTAATAATTATTGATTCTGTTTATATATATATATAAAAATTTCAGAAAAAAATAAATAAAAATAAAATACAATTTTTACCTAATAATAAACCAATAGAAATAGGAGAAAAAATATGTACTTTAAATATATTAAAAATTGGAAAAAAAATATAGAGCAAAGATTAATAGAAAATTATAGTGATAATCCTTTAATATATTAGGAAAAATCTAAACCATTAGCAAAAATAGAATTAAAAGATTATAGTACAAAAATAAATTGCAAACCTTATCCTTGGACTGAATAAGATAAGAAAAAATTTATAATTGATATAAATGAAATAAAATTATATGATTTAATTAGAGAAAGTAGATCAAAATATTTGTCACCAGGAATGATAGTTATGAATTATAGTGAACAGAAAAGAGAAAAATCTAGAATGATTATTAATTATAAAAAATTAAATAACTTAGTTATAAGGAATAGATATCCAATACCAAAAATGGAATTATTATTTAATTTAATAAAAGGAAAAATAATATTTAGTAAGTTTAATTGTAAATCAGGATTTTTTTAAATAAAATTAGAAGAAGATAGTAAAAAGTATACAGCTTTTAGTACATCAGAAGGATTATATGAATGAAATGTATTACCTATGGGATTACATAATAGTCTTAGTATATTTCAGGAATATGTTTCAAAATTATTATTACCTATAAAAGATCTTGCAGTAATATATATAGATGATATATTAATTAGTTCAAATAACTTTGAAGAACATTAAAAACATCTAGAATTATTTATGGATTTAATAGAAGAAAAATGATTAAACATTTCACCTAAGAAAGCCGAATTAAGAAAAGAAAGAATAGGATTTTTAGGACAATATGTATCTAAAGATGGAATAGAATTACAAGAGCATATTAGTAAAAAAGTTTTAGAATTTTCTAAAATTACTAATAAAAAATAATTAAAGTCATTTTTAGGATTAGTAAACCAAACTAAAATTATATACCCAATTTGTCTAAATTAACTGCAAAGATATCGAAATTAGCAGGAGAAAATAGTAAATGGATATGGAATAATGAAACAGAAGAAATAGTAAAACAAATATGTCAAAATTTACCAAAATTAACTATACCAATACATGAAAATATAAAATGGACTATTTATACTGACGCTTCTGATAATTATTGGGGAGCAGCATTATTTCATGAGAATAAAAATCAAGGGAAAATAATAACTAGATATATATATATGCTTATTTGGGTATATTTTTAAAAATAACTTATAAAAAAAATACTTTTAGATAATTTTTGGAAAAGAGGTTATGAAAAAAAAAATAATTATGAATAAATGAGTGTTTATATAGTTATTAGCAAAAAATAATTTATAATTAATAAATTACCAGAAAGAATATGAGTTAAAAAAATAATTTAGTTGTGATCATGTTCACTCGTCATAATGAACAGCGGACTCCCTCCTCCACCGCCTCCCTCCTCTGCTCTCTCTGGAAAATGACAATGATGATGGAAGAGCTAAAGACGATAAAACTGAACGAAGGAAGAAGTCGAAAACTATCGCGCGACGTTACCCAACTATCCATGACAGCTCCACGACAACTCATGGAGGAGGAAGATGACAGTAGAGGAAGAGAGAGAAGAGGAGAGAGAGTACAAAAAAATGAGACTAAAATAGTAATTAAGTAGTCCATAAGTTCGTTTATTATTCCATAAACTATTCCTAATAACTTATCAAAAATTATAATTTTAAATCATAATTTAGTCTAAATTTTTTTTAGATAAATATAACTGTGTTGTTTTAATTTTTTTTAAATTAAAATTTGGACTAAAAACTCTTTTAAAATTTAAACTTTTAAATTATCCAAATAGACAAAATATATATAATGGATTCATAATCTAACTAGAGTTATAAAATTTTAAATAGAAATAGAAATTTTGAAAGAAAATAGTGAATCTCCTTGTGGATATTAATTATTATTTGAAATATGTAGTAATATAAAGGTGATCGATTTTTAATAATATAATTTTACTAGTTTTTAAATTATCTCACGTATCTACCAATAAATATTGGAGAGTTAATTAAAATAAATTAAACGTTCCATACTTTTTTAAAAAATAGAATAAAAGTTCTTTGGTCAGAGTTGAATGGGCCTGCTTAGCCTCCCCCGACCGTATAATATATGGATCAGGATACACATTGGCCCAACCCACTTACAGAATGACTGACAACGGACAAGTCTTCCATGTAAAAGGTTTGAGTGAAACCCATCGATCCGTGAGTTCAATTGGTAAAAATATGAGACATACGAGTATTTAAAATATATTTAATTTTTAGAGAATACCATTTTGTTATGATTCCAGTCGCGGCGCTTGGGGAGGCATCCTAACTCCTAGGTGCTTAGGTTTAAGCATGGGGGTAATAGACGGCTCGCTCTGTCTAATATTGGTATCACATAAAAGGAAGAGAGATTTCGCCCTGACTTTAGATCATGGGTAAGTCTAACCCCTTTTCAAAAAAATATTTATAAAAAAAAAGGTTTGAGTGAATTTATACCAAAAAAAAAAAGGTTCGAGTGAATGAACTTATAGTTAAAGCTTTGCATTGTAATGTTAGGAGTGACATAATTCAATTCGGGGATTTCTATATATTAAGAAGATTGGTCTCTGATTATTGACTAGAATATGGCTTTGACTTTAAAAAAAGAAGAAGCGTTGTATCAAAAAGGGGGAAAGCAAGAAAATATTCATTACTTATAAATTTGTTTAAAATTAATTAATGTTTTTGAAAATTTAAGATTGCTCTAGATAAAATTCATGAATCATAGAGGTGGTCGTTTAGTTAGTTAGAAGGTTATTTAGCATGTTAGGACATAGTATTAGAGCTAATTAATGTTTTTGGATGAATGAAGAACCAAATCTGAAAAAGGCCAAGAACACAAACCAAACATTTAATGGAGGAAAGCAGCATAACAATCCCTTAGAATATAACTAAACTCAATTGTTAACAACAAAACATTTATTAACCATTCGCTCGTAAATCTAATATTCCAACAGCGCATGTATTCCCGATTTCGAATAAATGGATACGTATATAAGGTACGTTTCTAAGTAAGATGACTAAAAGCAAACTAGAATCGAATAAACTGTGCCTGTCTTGATACCAAAATTAACTGTTTATTAGGGTGTGTTTGGATTAGCTTTTGGAGAATAGATTATGGGAAGAATATATTTTGGAAGAATAGATTTTGGGAATAATAGATTATAGGAATAGAGATGTTTGGATGATTAGTAGTAGAATCACTTTTTATATTGGTAAATTACCAAAAAGGGTATGATTTGATTACAAGTAAGAGAGAAAAAAGATGATAGGGAAGAAAAATGAGAGAGAAGAGAGTGTAGAGAGGAGAGAGGAGAGAGAAAAAGAGAGATAAGAGAAAAGAGATGAGAGATGATAGAGAAAAGAGAGGAGAGATGAGAGAGTGTGTAAGAAAAAGTAGGGGTAGAATAGTAATTGGATAATCCATAACTTAGGTTTCAAACAAAAAGCTATTTTCATACGGCTTATTCAAAACCACGGTTTCAAACCGAGATTTTACCCAAAATCAATTCCTAACAAAAATAGTTGTTTGTATAAAAAATTTTCAAATCGTGATTTTGACCCAGAATTAATTATCAAACGTGTTCCCAAACACACACTTAATGGAGTAGTGTGTGTGTTAATTATTCTTATTTATAGTAATTAATGTAACACATACCAACTTTTATGAGCCATTAAACCACAATACAAGATGAAATATAAGCATAAAAAATGTGTCCATATATAGCCAACCAAGATACTGACGAATGAGAATCCAGTTAGAATGTAATCGGAAAAATAGAAACAAACAGAGACGAAATAAAGCCATCTTGGCTAGCACACAAAAATAAAAATGAAACAGAGATAAGCCCATGTATCTATTATTTTTACTTTTTTTTTTTTACTCTCTCCATCTCTTACACACACAGCAGCGTGTGTTTTTTAAAAAACACGTGTGTACATACAGGTATGAATAAAGAGCTTACGTAACCACCGATACAAATAAATAAATGAGGTATGTGTTAGGATGATATAACTAGTAATTATCTCATGTATATATTACATAAATAAATGCGTCATTTTTATGTTTAAAAGTTTATCAAACAAATAGCAATCATTTCCATGATAAAAAAAAATATTGAAAGGGTATTTTGTTTTCATGAAGTGAGTTTTGAAATTTCGTCAAACAGTTACTTAAGAAAAGGATTAAGAAAGTAAAAAACCAATAAAAAGTTCATAATAATCAAGTCGGTTTTTTCCTCACCAAGAGGCGGAGTTTAATAACTGTAAAAATAACTGTTACACACCCACACCCACACATACAAATATCAGAAGCAAGTAATGAAAAGAAACAGGAGAGAAAGGCAAGCAGGTTTGTTATATATCCAGAGCAGACAGATTTATTTAAGGTTCAGACCAAGGGAAGCAGGGAAAGGTGACACTGACTTTAAAGTTCGAACCATCCAAGGAAAGGCGACGACTTATATATTACAAACGGGAAGCTCCTATATAAACAGAAACACATTCAGCTTTATTACTTGTCTTAACCACATGGACGACCCATGAAATTTTGAAACACTACTCAGACAGCACTTCTTCCTCGATCCTTTGTCAGCAGCTGCTATCTAGCTCATGCAACCTGCAATATATATATATATATATATATATAATGAATATAATTCAACATGACATGTTCAGAGAGTATGACAATATGATACTTCCCCCTCTCCAAACACAACTTGGGATTGCATAATTTTTATGCTAGAATAATTCTTCCAGAAAAAACAATATACATAAAAATGAAATATATTCTGTATTCAAATGTTCAGGGCATAGCTTCTGATCATTGATCGGTCGTATATATATTTGCCAATCCAGACATATACCAAGCTCTCTCGAATCCCTATTCTTGAAATATCAGCTAGTTTCGGAACATGTTCATCTTAATAAAGGAATGGCAAACATTAAAACATAACTATGGATGAAGACTACGTACTTCTCGGAAACTCAGAAGTTAACTCCGTGTGTGCGTGTGTGTGTGTAGAAATGCAAATATTAGACAGGAATGCATGTTACTCAAATATCAGCGAGTTTCAAATTAACAGTAGGCAGGAATGGAAATGAAAGATTAATTACTAACCAGCTGTTAGCGGATATGATTAGAAATAGAAGTAGTCATCCCTCATGCTGGGTCTTTTGGAAATAGGGATATAGGTGCCGTCGTCTTCCTTGCCCGCAGACTTGCCCGTTATCTTGCGTTTGGATTTTGAAGTTGATGGTCCCTCTCCTGCTGGAACATGCTTCCCCATATTATTCACACCCTCTCTCAATCTGCATATCCACCACACTTACACTAATATTCAATCCTGCTTCTCATAATTACTAGTAACAATATCCAGTACAAATCTTCATATATACATGGTACTCATCAATACGGTAATCAATTTTAAAATTCTCTCCACCAAAATTGTTCAAGGGATGTTCTTATAGATATTTTAGTTACGCATAATTTATCAAATAACGTGTTTGGCACATTATATATAATTAGATTATGTCCCTTCGGGTAGGAGATCAACAAAGACAGCTTAAGGTACATCTTCTATGTTTGTAATTCTTGGGTCGTTCTCTCTCTCTCTCTCTCTCTCATACATGTTTCTCAAATTATTTCTAACAGAATGAAGGTGCAGAATATATATATATATATATACACACACACAGACATTGTTTTTCACTTGGACTCAATATATAGGTTCTTATAATTACCGTTGGAGATGGTGCTCGACTTGAGTTGGAGTGGCCAACAGGTGTCTCACTTCTGCCTCCACCAAGTCTTCAGATCCCTCATCGTCGTACTCCACCTGTATCCAAACACAATTGTTAACTTTACCATCTTCCTACAAGAAAATTAAAGAAAATAGAGAGAAGAAGAAGCTCGTGTGTACCCTAAACCAGCGTCTGTCAACATCATAGTCGACGACGGTTCCCAAGTAACGAATGCCAGCACATTTCTTATAGATCATTCGACCAATCAGTGTCTGAGCACGAGGGGGTATTATCTTTCCCTGAAGCCCAAGTCACATATCATAATTAAGAAATTAATTGATCAAAGTTTTAGAAATGAATGAATATATATAAGTTTAATATTTCATCAAAAACGCATGCGTACTGCAGGTTGGACTCCATGATTGAAATTTAAGACGATATCGATCCTTGGAAGGGGCTGATCAACTTCTTGATCATCTATTTTTGTCCACTTTTGGGGCTCCGCGGGGTCTTCAACACATGAATATGCGTCTTCCACTGTTCAAACAAAATCGCATTTCATAATCTTCAAGGGGATATGATTATCCTGACAATCACCTTCGTACGTGGTTTATTTATTACTCAGGAAGATTGATACACTCATGGAGATTTAACATGTAACCACAACAAACATACAACTTTTGAAGAATAACTCAGTCTCCTGCCTGTGTCTATTGACACACACAGAAATATTATATATATCTGCAATTTTCAATGCCACCGGAAAACATCTGGAGATTCTTAGTAATCGCTAACGAGGGCTGCTTCAAGCAATTGCCACCCTTCGTCAACTTTCAGGTTTCAATAACCCATTTAGGATTAACAAAGACGCCGATCGACCATTACCAACTCTCCGATATGTTATATGTCATCAGAAACACAGCCTTGAAATTTTATTTTTTTTAAAAAAAAGAAAACAAACTATTTTCTGTTTGAAAAGATTGAGTGTTGTGTCTGCTTTAAGGAATCAACATCATTTTCGGGATGATCTTCTTCCTTTTGTTAGTCTCCATCGGTAGATCTAAGATCTGGACCCACTAATCACCTCGAGAAGGAGGCAAAAAAGAAAAGAAAAAACCTTGCACTTCAATACATATATATAGACCATGGACTGTCACGCCTCGGGTTCGCAACTTGAATGATGTACAAGAATAAAATCACGAAATCAACACACAGAAAAAATTCTCAGATAAATAACATGCAATCAGATAGTTGATAAAACGAAAATCGACTAGGGACTGAAGATTATTTCACCATCCATGGCGTCTTGGCGGTTCAGATGAGCGTCAGCCATTTTCAGCCCAAGCAGTCAAATCCCTACACAAAGTCAATAAGCCAATCATTTGCGATCATCAGATCCAGATCAGTGCCCTTGAAAAGGATGTCAGAAATTAAACAATTCAGAGAGAGAAACCCTAACACTTACTTGGCCCACACCTCTGCAACAGCGAAACTGAGTCAGTCTCAGTGTGACCTCGGCCAGGAAACTGATGTGTTTGACGCACTATGAATTGAGCCTATATATACACACAGACATACACACACGAGACACGGACACGCACATTTTCTCAATTGTTATAAATTTTGTTAATGAGTTTCGTGTTTTGAGGATTATTCTATTTATTATTTATTTACGACAATGGCACTTCAATCTGTTTAGGCAACGTAACTTCGAGGTGGCCGAGGCAATGCATGCTCGCGAATTTCCTCTATCATTCGAATCATATGTTGCCACGTGTACGTTGTATGAAGGAGAATTACCATGGGTAAGTTACGTTGGCCAGGTGTAACTCATAGCTTTCTTTGAGTGTTTATCACGCGCCAACTTTGAGAGTGATACTTTGGCCTTCGGCAGTATTGCTTACCTTTTGGCTTAGGCTCAGGAAACCGTCCGAATTCAATTAACTTACTGGACATAAAATTTCAGAATAATAGTAAGTTTATTATTTTTTTGGTATTTACCATATTTTGAGATTTGGTTGAATGTATCTTGTCATCAAATTCATACATAATTATCCAAAACGAGGGCTTTTGGATTGTGATTGAATCGGGGATCGACACCCTTCCTTGTCATTGCAACTATGTCTTAATTATCATTAATGGTCTTTTATTTGATAAACCTATTCCTGACATTATAATTTTACTAGAGACTTCAATTAATAGGAAGTAATAAATTTTGCAAACAGGAGCAATAAGTCGCGAGAGCTTTTACTTGGACCCGCTTCTATTCATAATTATTTACATTCTCCCTTCAAGCATGAGATTTTTACATTAACTTATCTTGAATATCCTATCGATTGTTACATTATTTTGCATTTGAGAGGATCAAATGGAGTTTCTGTTAGCTTCTGTCAAAGAAAAGACTCAATTAAGTTTTAATTAGTTTATATTGTTTAGGAGGGTTCGTAGCTAGTTTTAATTGAAGGCTCGCGCAGGGCCTGAAGATATGTATAAGCGTATGGTCATTATCAAACTAACATATATCCTCGTATCTAACTTGCTTATCCAACAGTATCTTTCTTTTCTGTGTTTATTTTCTGCCTTCATTGGAACTGTCCGAATCCATTTAGAATCGAATTTTACATTATAAATGCAGGTATTCGGAATTGATTTATTTCCGTGTTTATGGTCCGCACTTGGATTTTTCAAATTTGGTTCCATGTCTCTTCTTTAACTAAAATGATTATGATTCCTAAATGAGGGCTTATGAACTGTGACAGAATTCGCAGCACTTGAAATTGAAAACCTTGTCTATTTTAAAGTATATATAGTAGTATATGGTATAGCAATGAGGGCTCTAATTACGTACCAAGTATCCTCTCATCATATACATGCATTCTTATAATAATGTATGTTTTTCCTGGTAGACTCCCATCCTTGAAATTGAAAATCCAGCTTTATTTCGATTAATAATAAGTGATTTTGTGTACTTGATCAATAAATCGCGAGTTTTCATTTTGATAAGCGCCGATTATATTCATGTAAAATAAAAAAATAAAAAAATCCTGGGATTGGCAATAGATATTTTGATTATATAAACCGCTTACCTTCTTAAATGCTCCCTCCGGTCCTCACCTCAATACGTATAAAATTGATCAATTGTTAGAGCAAATTGGGCAGAAACGGTAATTTTTTTTATACAATAATTTTTGGGAAGGGGTTGTACTCACCCATGATCTAAGGGTATGGCTAAGTCTCCCTTCCTCTTAAGTGATACCAATGTCAGGTAGGACGAGCCGTTTATTAGCCTCAGGAATAAACTTAGGCACCCAGAAACTAATATGCCTCCCTAAGCACCACGACTGGAACCACAACAAAATGATACTCTCCAGGGATCGAGCACGCTCCAAATGGTCGTATGTTTCACTCATTCGTCAGTTTTTTTTTTGGTACAAAAATTTTTGGAAAGGGGTTGGGCTCACCCACGATCTAAGGGCAGGGCGAAGTCTCCATTCCTCCTAGGTGATACCAATGTTAGGTAGAGCGAACCGTCTATTACCCTCGGATGTAAACCTAGGCACCTAGGAGTTAGAATATCCCCCTAAGTACTGTGACTAGAACCACAACAAAGTGGTACTCTCTAGGGATCAGACACACTTCAAATAGTCGTATGAGTTATCCTTTTACTAGTTGAACCTACGGACGATCGGTAATTAAAAATGGTAAGCCAAGTAAAGGGAAGTATTGAAGAGGAACACGATTTGGGTTGGGTCTATTGGATTTGTTATTTTGGGCCCATTATTTGGGCTTACCTAATAATCGTGAAACCCATATTCAGCATGTTTTATTATTCTCAAGGCCCATAGTCTAAAAATATGTGAATGAAAGTGAGACCTCGGATATGGGTAAAAAAAAAAGTGCAGTTGTGTCCAGGAGACGGTAGTTTTTGTTTTTTTGTACAATTTTTTTTTAAAAAAGGTTGGGCTCATTTACGATCTAAAAGTAGGGTGAAGTTTTTATTTCTCTTAAGCAATATCAATTTCGAGCAGGTTAAACTATCTATTACCCTCTGCCGTAAATTTAAGTACCAAAGAGTTAAGATAACTCTATAAGTGCCGTGACTGGAACCACAATAAAATAGTGCTCTCTATTGATTAGACACACTCTAAATAATTACATTTCTTACTCCCAGTCAAGAGGCGGTAGTTGATGAGGTTGGTTGTCCCGTTTAGAGTAATGAAATTCAGTTTTTACTGAAAAAAAAGCAAGAAGAAACAAGCTGCAGTAAAGATAAAAAGAGTAGAAAGCAAGTTTGAGTACTACCCCGAATAAAAAAATAAAAAAGAAATAAAAGAAATTAAGGTTTGGAAGGGAGAAATACAGAACTCACGAGAGATGGATGATGTGCAACTCTCGTGTCCTTTCCATTTTTCATTGCTCACCTTTTGCCTTATTTCTCTTCCACCCTAACACCCTCAAAAATATAATTATTTCATTTTTTATATGACTGAAATTAATAACATAATGCTTAACAACTCAACATATGTTAGAATTTAAAAAATGGGAACTCTCATAGAGCATAGACCACCCCACTCCTTCAAGAAGTATGCCATATCATATGCCCTTGTAATCCTAAATATTAGACACTTGTATTTCTTTAACTACTTTGTCAGAATTGAAGACAAGTCACAGCTGGAAAAAAGTATTTCAACACCGGTTGAAAATGGCATTCAACATCGCACATACAACCGGTGTAGAAACGGACCGTGTAAAAAGTCAGACATTTTACACCGGTCCTGTAACCGGTGTAGAATGTATGATTTTTTACACCGGACTAAATTTTAAATCGGTTCACATTTACATCCGGTGTATTATTTTTAACATCTACACCGGTTGAATATTGGGACGGTGTAGATTTTTCAAATGTTAACACCGGTTAAATATGGGACGGTGTGTAGAATGTATACTTTTTTACACCGGTCTTCATGTTAAAGCGGTTCACATTTACATCCGGTGTATTATGTTTTAACATCTACACCGGTTGGAATATTGGGACGGTGTAGATTGTTCAATTTTTAACACCGGTTAAATATTGGGACGGTGTAGATGTTATTAAATTTAATTTATATATGTTCTTACTACACCGGTGGGTATATACCTCCGATGTAGATGTTATTAAATTTATATTTGATAGATTTCGTTGGCCTGAAGCTTCAGAAGTAAACTGCCCAAATGTAATATATGACTCAATCATCGATCATCATCAGTTCAAGATGCCAGAGACATATATAATTCAATTGCTCATTATATTATTCATTGAATAAAACTCAATACAAAAATGCTACAATTTGAACAGAAAAATGTATTCAGTGAAAGACAAATACTATTGAGAAGGAAGGATTTGAACAAAAAACTCTGCCCACCGATTACGCAGGTCCTCAATATCTGGTCAGGAAATGGATCAGGTTGTTCAAACATCTGAAATATGAAATCAAAATCAAAGAAATTAAGGCATTACTAATTTAGATTAGATTGACAATTAAGAAATATGAAATCATTCAAAATACAATTTTACCTCCCCAGTTAGGTGAATCCTATTTGCCAAGATAATATTGACCATGTGTCTGACTATGTAGAAGCCGCACAAGTTGCTTTCTCTGGGTTACCTTCGACTCTGTAATGTTAACAAGATAAAAATTATTTCTCATCATCAAAATGGGGAACCTAGCTAACACCTAATATATACTTTTATTACCATCGGTGTGATCCATTCAGGGTCCCTCACCAAATTAGCGTGCTTAAGGCCCCTTGCAACTGCGAATGTCCTCATAGCCCTATGACCAAAGTTAACAAGTTAGTAACCCATTTATCACACAGATCATTGTGTATAGAAGAGAACTCACGTACGTGTTCATGATCTTCCTGACATCCACCGAGGGCTTGTAATTGAGGGAGCATAAGAAGAAAACTTTATAGCTATGCTTATATAGGATGACAAGTTGCCAATGATTGCTGTAGAGATTAGTTAAAAGAGAATGAGTATTATAATTAAGCAACTACAAAACTAGTATATATAAAATAAAATGAAACATTATTATTCTTACTCATGCATATATGGTGCGAAGAAACAATCAATATCGATTTCACCGAGCCTCTGTGAAATGTATGCAAGCCTCGAAGATTGAGAGGTCCCTTTAGCATAAATCTGAATTGGGCATAGGAATCCGAACTTTTTTGTTTGCCCTTGGAGGAAACCAACTCAGCTTGCATGTACCTACAGGCAATGCATGCACGATATTAGTTGTAAGACTTGAACTTTGTTATTACATATATTTACATTTAAATTATACTTACATCAAAAACACTTGGATGCAGCCGGAGGTCAGTTCTTTCTTGGGAGTGATCAGAGATTTGACGTCCGCATGGTCCAGGAAGGCCGGTGCCCCCATGTCGCCCACAACTGAATCCATAGGCAACGCGTCCACATGGAACGTTTTGTCATATGCCATTAGGATCACACGTTGCATGGCATTCAAAGCGGGAGGGATGGGAAGTTGGTCGGGGGATGAGGCGACGTGATCCGAAACAAGATGCTTTGGCCACAATATGAAAGTCCCTTTTGCTTGGCTCACTGTCTTCACCTCATCAATGGGAATTGGGACAAGAGCATCTCCAATTAGCACGGCTTCAACTGTCACCCTTAATTGATCGTCCTGAATTTGGACGTGGTGAACAGTAGTTGCCCCTAGGCTATGGATGGAGCCACGTGCCACTAAGCGTCTAAGAGGATCCTCAACATATAGATCATAATGTTCTGCATCCTCTGACAGCGGCAAGCAACAACTCCCCTTAGTGCTTGGACGGACTGCAGTTGAGGGCGGGAGGGGATCAGTTGGCTCTTGCTGCCTTGATGTCATCATGGACAACATTTCTTCCTTCATCTTTGCTAACCCCTCTTGTAATCGCGCCTCAATTGAAGCTTCTGCTTGTGCCCTAGCCTCTATCCAAGCCTCTTCCTTAGCCTCTGCCCTTATGGTGGAGAGCAAGGATACCAACTCTGCCCTCGGCACCACATGTGGGGAACGTATTTGAGATGCTCCAAAGTAATCTCTTATACCCACACCTCTTCTTAACAGCATCAAAGACATCCACACCTTCCCATAGCTTCTTCAAATCTTCGATCAAGGGTGTTAGGTAAACGTCTATGTCATTTCCCGGTTGTTTTGGTCCTGAGATCAGCATGGACAACATTACATACTTCTGTTTTATACACAGCAAGGGAGATAGGTTGTAAATCACCAGAAGGACGGGCCATGAACTATGGATACTACTAAGGCTACTATAAGGGTTCATTCCATCCGTACTAAGTCCAAGCCTTAGGTTTCGTGGTTCATTGCCGAACTCGGGAAATAAGTCATCAATCTTCTTCCATTGCAAAGAGTCAGCAGGATGACGAATCTTTCCATCATTAATCCTTTCATTTGCATGCCATAACAATTTCTTTGCATCATCTTCATTAGAAAAAAGTCGCTTAAACCTTGGTAAAATTGGAAGATACCATAACAACTTGGCAGGAGAGTTGTTTGATCTGTACCTTGGTGTCTTCCATATTGGACACTTCTCCTCATCTTCAAACTCTTTCCTGTACAATATGCAATCATTTGGGCATCCATGAATCTTTCTATACTGCATGCCTAAAGGACCTATTATTTTCTTCGCATCATAATAGCGTTTGGGTAAAGCATTTTCTTCAGGAAATATGTCCTGTAACAAGTCAAGCAATTCTGAAAAACTACTGTCACTCCACCCATGCCGAGCTTTCACACTTACCAATCTCAACACTGCATTCAACAAGTTGTATTTTCTGCACCCTGGGTATAGAGGCTTTTCTGCATCATTGTGTTGGAAATCGTGCCCTAGGGGCCAATCATTGTCTTATGAACATTATTGATTTATGAATTTATTAATTGAGTTATCATATTATTTGCATGTTTACTATGATGACCATCCTTGGATAATTCATGATATTATCCTAAATGTCCCTGGTCGATCATCTATGTGGGAGCACAGATGAAATAAGACCAGTATGACTTTGAAGATGTATAGAGATATAAATCAAAGTCATAAGCACATGTAAGAGTACAGGGTGTTGGACCGACCCGCTATGAGAGAACTGCATGGGTAACGTCATAAGCTTCTCTCATATACAAACCATGTCAATATGCCCTTTGACCTGAGATCATCATGGATTCCTACATGACAAAACGCTCAGCTTTGACCTAGTCAAAAGTCACTTTTGACCGAGTGATCATAAAGACTATGTTCGGGCTTAGTGGTTTTTCATGCGGAGGAATGTGAATGGTCAAGATGGAATTTGTCCCTCACATTCGTGGAGAGATATTACTGGGCCCCTCGATGAGTGAGTCTGAGAAATGTATGGCCATACTGTAATGGAAAGGTAGTTCCATCTCTATAGTCAGACTACTCAGGGATCGAGAAAGTAACGGTCGGGAATAGGAGGATGACATTATCCATGCCTCATCCATGACCAAAATATCGCGTGACAGAAGGGACATGATATGGTTGTATAAAAGGTTACATCGTTTATCGATCCTCATATGATTTGGGTAGTTGTTATGTCTTGCTAGAGACCGCTTGCGACTTGTGGGCTAGTATAGCAAATGGCCCACTGCCAACTTCATATGGGCCTACAGGGTCGCACACAAAATAGCCCAACACGAGCTATGATGTCCAGATTCATTGAATCTAAGACATGTCCAGATTCAATGAAAGATCCAGGTGAATGTATATATATTTATTTATATTCGTATATATATATAAATTCGTATATATATATATATTATATATATGAGATATATGAGATTTAATTTATAAGGATAAATTAAATCCCTATCACGTTTGAATTCGAAATTCAAATTGATAGGATATCTCATATAAGAGATATTTATAAGATTTAATTTATAAGGATAAATTAAATCTCTATCACGTTTGAAATTCGAAATTCAAATTGATAGGATATCTCATATAAGAGATATTTATAAGATTTAATTTATAAGGATAAATTAAATCTCTATCACGTTTGAAATTCGAAATTCAAATTGATAGGATATCTCATATAAGAGATATTTATAAGATTTAATTTATAAGGATAAATTAAATCTCTATCACGTTTGAAATTCGAAATTTAAATTGATAGGATATCTCAAATTTGATTTATGGGAATAAATCAAATATAACTCAGTCTCATCTTTATTTAAAGTTAAATAAATAAGTAATTAAATCTGTGGGACGGATTTAATATTATTTTATTTAATTAGTTTCTTATAAAATTATACAATATATGATATTGTATCAATTCGGAATTAATATAAGATTAACTCCAAAATCCAATTAGGTCAAGTGGAAAAACGCATAGCATCCTCTATATTTGATTGGAGGAGCTACGTTTGAAAATAACACAGAACACAAAAGGCCGAACGGAATCTGCAAAAGGTTTGCAGACAAGAAACTGCCGAAATAGAGACGGAGACTTGTGAAAGCCTTGGAGGGACAGGAGACGCTAGCACGTCGTTCGTGGTTGGAACGCTGTTCGTGTGGATACCAGTAGAGGAAGCCGACCTGAGGCGTCGACTTCTTGTGATCGGAAAGAGACCACCGTCCGCGGAGAGAATCTGTGAAGGTCGCTGAGGAACACTCCATCGATTTCTTGCGATCAGAAAGAGATCACCACCCACGTAGAGAAGCTGTGAAATTCGCTGAGCAACACTAAGGGTAATGATTCTTTCCACTTGACTTAAACACATACGGTAGATCCTGGCAAGGAATGGAAAATTTTTTAAAGTTTATTTCCGCTGCGTGTCTTCCAATTCCTTACACATTGCACATATTACCATATGCGTGTGACCGCATAAAAGCATCTTCTCCAACATCACGAATCATGTCCTCTACTCTATCATCAGTATCCATGTCATCGTCAAAGGTCTGTTCCACCTGTTCACCATGCCATACCCATACCGTGTAACTCTTGCAAAACCCCTCGCAAATTAGATGAGTGTAAATATCAGCAGGACTTTGTTTCCTCTCATTCAAACAACTCACACAAGGACAATAAAATCTTCCATTGTTATCATCACCATTCCGTTTAGCAAAATCCAAAAACTCCTTCACCCCCTCAGCATACTCAACACTTGTTCGTTTAGTATTTATCCAACTACGATCCATATTTGTGGAAGACTATAAGAACTAGAAAAGCAGAAAACAAGAAATTAAACTATTACGATGCAGCTAATGCATGGAGAGAATAAATTTTCAGTTCGCGAGAGGAGTTCAAAACAAAACTCACGGTCCGTGAAGCGCCGAGAAGTCTTAACTCGCGAACCAGGGAAAAATGAGAGATGGAAGGCGCGAGAAATGTACCAAATAAAAGAGTATTTGGGAAAAAATAAAAAAATATACACCGGACAAAATGTTACACCGGTGTAGATATAAATATAAAAGTTGTATTTATAGTATATTTTACACCGGACACTATATATGGACCGGTGTAAAATATATCAGTTTATTTATAATATACTTTACACCGGTCAATATATATGGACCGGTGTAAATATATCAGTTTTTTTTTCTACTTCCAGAGATCAGCCATGTCATCAACTTTTACACAAAAAAATATATACATCAGAATATATAAAAGTTACAATCTTTCACTACTCATCAGACTCGGAGTTTTGGGAGTCATCAGATTGGGTGAGATCAACAGGATTAAAGAAGCTATCACGGGGTTGATGGCGGCGAACTTCTGAGCGAAAATCCCTGAAACTTGCTTTCAGTCTGTCAACTTTGCGATTCAGTTCTTCCACGGAGTCCTCCAGCCCATTGAAGCGCGGTATGAGTTCCTCAAGTCTCTCCATCAGAGTCACAACCAGGGGAGGAGGAGAAGGAACAGAAGGGTGAGGATCAGGATGTTTGTTTTCAAAGTCGTCTCTGTTTCTTTTGTTGGGCGGAGAAGGAGGCGTGCTTGAGGAAGAGGCCATTGGAGGAGTCAGATAGATAAAAAGAAAATAAAACAGAAGAATGGTATACATATATATGGTTAATGTTCATGATCAACAAGAATATAGAAGAATGCAATTGGCCTTCTATCATAATGACTACAAACGTTGGGAACCCAAGAAGTGAAATGAACGGTCTGACAAATAAAGAAAGCGAGCGGGAAAGCATAGACAGGAAACTGAAGAGGCGGATAAGACGAAGCTGCACCGGGTGTTTATATTTAAATCGGTTAATTTTAAAACCGGTGTAAAAATTTAATTTTTTAATAAAAGACACCGGACTAAATATTTCCACCTCGGTCAATATAAATACGCTGTAGAAAGTAAAAATCTAAACCGGACAAAATATTTCCACATCGGTCTCTATAAAATCCGCTGTAGAAAGTAAAAATCTAAACCGGACTAAATATTTCCACATCGTTCATGAGTAAATACGGTGTGAATATTTCATTTTATTTACAAAAATACCACCGCTCATTTTTTTAAAATCGTCTCCGTATGGCCCATTTTTCACCAGTGAGTGGTTAAATTATTGGGATGACTTAGAAGTAAAATAATTTCCTAAGTTTAATTTACTCGTATATATTCTGTATAATTTTCTGAGCCTTGTATAAATTCTTCTATGGTCTCTTAAATGAGTCGGTGGTTGAATTACTCGGTGGCAGAAAGGGAATTAGATGCAAGGGAAGAATTCGTTCATTTTAATTCAAAGCTTGTACCTTGTTTTCAAGCCCTATGCTCACTCATTCAAAAGTGAAATGATCTCCGTATATATATCTAGATTAGATCGTAACACTGAAGAATCAAAGTCATGATGACTGGTCCCTTTCTCCTTCTCTGCCTCCCATTCAAAGTCTCATTATGACCACTGCACATACACGTATAGTATTATATAATAACCGCTTCCCTCTCACCCTCTATTCTTTAGTGCCCTCTTCACATTTCTCCCACAACATTATTTATTCTTTTCTTGTTCCCTCCGTCTCGCAGGTTCCCTAACACCTTTTCGGGGTTCTAGAGGCTGTGTGGAACGAGATGCAGACACAAGACAACACAGTGAAGTAAACCCACCACACCGTAAAATGAGAACAGTGGTCGGTGAAAGTGAGAAAAAGGGAATCGCGTATTCACATCAGAGTTTTAAAAGACAAAACCATTGACTTGTGTTGCAAGCACCTTACCCCCCTTTATCTTGGTTTTTGCCTTCTTTCCCAAAAGGCCATATATCCCATTCCATTTTGTTTCTATGCATTAATTAACCCATGATTCTTACGAAATTTCCCTTGTTTAACTCTGTTCCCTCGCTCTTCTTTAATTTCTTTCTTAAATCCAAAGCATTCCCAAGTCATTTTCATCTAAGTTTGACATTTATCATACCAGGAGCATTAGAATCCAAGTTCTCCTCACAAGTGCACTTCTTATAATCTTTACTTGTATTATATTTTTTACACGATTTTAACAAACAAGTTATTGCCTTGCTTTTCTTATCTTCAATGATCTTCGTTTCTAAATGGAATTAAGCGAATCAAGGGTTGACAGTTAAAATTGCATGCCTTGTTTGTGCTTACAAGTGTAGAACTCTTAGGCACTTTATTCCCTCCCCGGGCTCGTCTTTTCATTCTCAGGACCCTCGCTCTCTCAGATCTCTATGCAAATCAACACGCTTAAAGCTAAAAGTATGTGCATCAATTTTCATGCACATCAACTTTTTCCAGATTACTCATATTTTTCATCTGTAAGCTGACCCTATCTATTTTTTTAGTAATTTACGGATCTTTGTCATTCTCATAACGCACGGCTCGGCATTGTAAATTAATCTACAATTTTTTTTCTTTGTGGTGTTAGAACCATCATTGCATTAATGCTCTTGACCACCACATGCGGGACGTGGCAGTTTGGATTGCTCCAATAGAATAATATTTGCGTAAATGTGAACAGTTCTCCATGACTGTACACTTCTTTAAACATATCCACGACTCTCTTAATGCTCACAGATTTTTTGTAAAATAGCATGCAGTTAAAAAATAAATGTTGTTGAGTAATTATTACAAACTATAATTAAAAGAATATTTCCTTTCACAAGAAGTGTTCGCAAAATTTTGAAAAAAAAATACGGTATTATTCAAAATGTTGCACAGATTGCTTCCACACCTCTGGTTGAGATATCTTTCTTCACAAGATCAAGAAAAATAGGATTCATTTATGCCAATGTTTTATCTGCTTACAAGGCCAACTTTTGATGGAATTTATCTGGAGATGTCATTCAATCGTCCCAGGTTTAATTTTCTTAGCTAACTACTCGAGGGCGGCCTTTTTTCAGATACATCATTCCAATCTCTTCCAAGATAATCACCCTCAAAGCCTTCACATCGACTATGTGTGAACTAAATTCATTACAGTTATTAATAGTGATAGGAATGCATCTACTATTACTTAGTAAAAGAATCTTTCACTACTTAAGACTTTTCCTTTCTTTTATGTTTATGTTATTTCTCTTGATTCTTTTTATCAGCCTTTTTATAATGCTATTTGTTCTGTGTGCTTTGGCTCCTTGTAAGAATTTGGTTCTTCTTCTTCTTCTTCTTTAATACCATCTTGTCTTTTCATAAAAAAAGAAGAAAGAAAAATACAGTATTGTTTGAGTTGTTTCTAAAGCACAGCAACTAACTTGGTACTGAGATGATTACTCTAAAGCGAAAAAGCAATCTCTGGGTAGACCGAACAGAATATTTAGTTTTTAACTATAAAAAACATAACTTCTAGCTATAAAAAGTCGGCAGGAATTTTTATTTAATGGTTGGCCATACGAATTATTGAATAAAAAACGTGTTAAACGATCATCAAATAATGTCGAATACATCATACATTTCAAGTATTGGATATCTGTAAGGAAATGTGCTGTAGAGTTCGCAAGATCGAGGTGGCAGCTGTCCATGTCAAAAAGCCATGGGAAAACTCTGTTTAACGCGTACAAGATACAACTTAATACGTTATTAAGTAAGAAATGCCATAATCTAAACAAGAGATTAGCGATTTGGATTGCACCGGTTTGAGCAATAAGTTTCTCTATTCTGTAAATGGATTTCCAAATCCCTATCGACAGTTTACTTTGCGTTTAAAAAAATTGTCTGCAAGTGACAGAATATCAAAAACCCTACTATTAATTGTTCATTCAGAGTATCCTAACCAACTATATACTCCTACTCCTTAGTATAGGAGTTAAATAACTACTCATATAATTTTTAATATATAAATTATATTTATCTAATTTGACTAGATTAAAAAAATTAGTTAGGTAAGTTAATTATGTGACATATTTTTTTTTAAATATTCTAATAATCTTTCTTAACACTCTTCCTCTCTCATTTATTTGTTTATTGTTGAAAGAATATTAATAAGGGTGATTTTATAAAATAAAAAAAGGAAAATACGTATTATATTTATGACTAATATAAACTTTATAATTAAATCTAATATTAAGGACCGGATCAATACTTTAAGTACATTAAAAAAAATAATTTAATTAGTTATTTATAATAAATGTGCTTATTTTCCTATAATACTCTTTCTTGCCATATGTATTATAATTACCTTTAATAGACTATGTGTAATTAATAGAGATAGCATAGAAAAAAAATTATAAAATTTATAGATAAAATAGATTAAAGTATTATATTTTATGACTAAATATAACTATTCAACTAGCTTATATTTTACTAAACGGATGTAGTGTTACAAGGCACACAGAAAAGATAAAAGGGACAGAAATAAACAAACAAGGGACTTGAGAACTTACCTGTGTGTGTTATGCCCTAAGCAAATATATAAGATAACTTGTGGAAATAAAGTGATTGTTCGTGTGTTTACGTTTTGCCTAATTTGAGGACGAATCACTGTTAACAGTGGGATTAGTTGCTTAAATCCGGTGGCGGCGCTTCTTCAACTTGCGTGTGCAATGATTGTTTTAAAATGCGATTTAGTTAGTTATGGTTAATTCCAGTAATCACATACACGTTCAACAATCCAGTTATGCAGAGATGCCAGCCACACGATTTAGCATGACTGAGATGAGATTCATCCAAATCGATTAGGATATCAATATACAATAAAACTTCCCCTTTTATAAATTACGAATAATACTCCTAATCTACAAATGAACATTTTTAATTTGGGTTCTGATCATAAATTAATTAGTCATCGATAATACGATAGGATCAAAAATTTCAAGAACATTATACCCTTCACAAACCGTACCGTGAACAGTACGATACACGTATCAAAGTGCAGTAGGCAAATGGCCACTCAGAGGTGATGGCAGGGATTGGAAGAGAGAGAAGGAAGCAGAAGGGTTAAATTAAGTTGGTGAGATGTTAGCATCCTGAAGTAAATTAGGGTTCTGAGAAAAAAATATTGTTAGATAATATCACCCCCAACAAGCTCCATTATTGCTTCCTTTTTTGTTTTCAAAAAAATAATTAATCAATAAATAAATAGTAACTCCCCCTGCCATCAATAAATATGGTAACCGGACAGAGACTCGTGGATGGTACGATCTGCCAATATTTTTTTTTTACCGTCAGATTTTCCACAGGTATTTAACATTTCAGTTTTCCTGTTGAAAGAGTAATGTGACCATATTTTATGGATTATTAAATAGAATGAGATCAGGCCAGGTGAAGGGCAGAGTGAGATGAAATGGATTAAAATAAGTTGGGGTGACTATTTCTGGGGCACAGAATTGACTGCATCTGAATTATTTAAAAAATAATAATATTAAAATAATGGATGAAAAAGAGATGTGCAATTTCCAACATGCTATGTAGAATTTTGGACTTGGAACGAAGCCAAGAAATTAAAAAGCATGGTTTACGTCAGCGTCAGCCCCAGCACCAGAGTCTGTGTTTGAAACTGAGGAAAAGAAAGAAACAAGATTTGAAGTGACAAGATCAAAATGAAACGGTGATTCTCACTTGTTGGTGTTTTTATTTTCTGAGCAACCGAACAACCAACAACGTAGGGGTGGGCACTCAGCACTATCATCATGGCGTTTCGACGGAAAATCTCCAGGGCAATAATTATGATAATAATATGATAAGAGAAGAAATAGTAAAACTTAATCAGGAGATTGCTTCCTTTTGTTCGATATGATGATAGCTGGAGGAGCGTATAAAGCAAGGAAACTGTCAAAGTTCATTTGAAAAAGAAGAGGGACTCTGTCGTATTGTAAGAGCAGAGGAGGATGATGAGATGGGATGGGACAAATAAATACGAGATGATGAATCGAAGCAACCTACCGAATCAGTACCTAAGATATTAGAGATGCAACATCACGCAAATAATTAATATTGGTACTTGTTAATTGTTAATTAATCTCATTTATATTATCTTATACTGGTAATTTTTATAGATAACGTTGTGTGATCTAAGATTGCCCTGCATACAGAATCTGGGGTAAGGGAAACCATTGTTACACATTTTAAAATAGCATCGCCCAGTTTAATTGGTTAGAAGATACATTTCGTAGTCCCTCCACCTTACTTTCTGATCTTTATTTGTCAACTCATTTTCCTTCTTCTTGAAGAAAAGAATAACAGTGAATCAAGCAAAATCGAAAGTCTAGGCTACCAAATATAGACTAACTTTGTCAATAACATATAATTCAAGTTTCCCACTCATAACTTGGAAGACCCAGGATTCCGGCAGTTTACAGAAAAAAAAAAAGGCAAACCCCGTATTTATAGCTATAAGCAAAGAATCGGGTTATGAATTTTGCTAATCATATATCAAGTTTTATTTAATTCATTCATATCAGTAAAGAAAATTCATCCCGTTACATCAAAAAGAGAAGGGATAGAAGTGTTACAGGCTTACAGCTATATCATTTTGAGCTCTCATCTTAGTTAATAAAAAGAAGCCAAAAGAAAAATCAAAACTCATGGTTCTACGGGTTATCCAAGACCGCTGCTAAACCAGTGACGATGTTAGACTTAGCCCCGGCTGGGATGCCCTTGGGCATCGGCGCCGGAGGTTTCCAACCCGTCTCCACCGTCGCCATCTTACCGTCTTCCCAAGAAGATTCGGGCAAAGAAAACACAGAACCACGACACTCGTCATCAGCAGATGTTCCTTCCCCGTTACTCAGCCCAAACCCGCAGCTTCCAGCCAAAGGTGGATGCTTTTCCGACGTTTCTTTCATTTCGTGCGACTCAAGCTTAGTGGGTGTAATTCGCGTGTAAGGAGAGAGCCATTTTGCTTTCACGTATTCGGCTTTCCTCCATGGCGGGATGTGCATGCCCTTTTTCTTCAGACTCTGTTTCGCTGCCTCCGATACGATAGCTACGATGCTCTGCAATCGGTCAGATTTGCCCACGAAAATGTAGGGCAGAGTTTGCAGAATCGTTTTGTACGTCTTCGTTGGTCGAGCAATTTCGAATTCTGACCTGAAATCGATGTCTACAAGCACTCGCTCACCCTCTACGATCACGTCAATGAATTCATATTCGCCTGTTGAATAATATTCAATAGAATTCTATAAGCTATATGAAAGACAATTTGTTAATCGTTTCACTGAATTTCTTCAATAAACAAATTGTTTATCTGAAAGATGTATATTTCGACTTTTGCCACAAAAAATTCAACATTCAAAGATAAACAAGATTTTCCACAGACTTGAATAAAACGACTTGTTCTCAGGATCAAATGATACAGAGAGAAACACTTTTCAAGTTTGAATCGAAATTTCTCCGGTTATGGAGTACCCTTTGTTCCCCCCAAAGAGAAACAGAGTTCGAGTCTCCCAGTAATCAAACAGAGCTGAAATTTTTTTTAATTCAAAACGATGACCAGAAATATAGGGAGGTAGTACCGGTTGGATAGAACGGCGAATTTTCGCAGCGAGATTTGCAGATTGACGCGTCATATCCGATAGCCAACAACCCATCAGTTACAAGCTTTCGGCAAAAATCGTCTTTACGCTTGCAGATCTTATTCTTCTCAACTATCTTAGCAATGTCTGCGAGCAAATTCCTTTCACAAACACTTGCACAAGCCACCAGACCCTATCCAAATTAAATAAGGAAAGTTATTTAAAATTTTAAAATATTGTTCACAAACATAAATCACCAACAAATTGTTTTATTTTAAAAAAAGCATATAAGGAGGTTCTAAATTCAGTCTCTTAGGAAAAACGGATACCTTCAGAATTTCAGATGCTTCTGCAGTTGAAGAATGGTTGGATTCACCAAAACTACCGAATACGTCGAATTCGTCGTCAGAGCTATCATCACCGTTTCCATTGAAGCAGTTGCAGCGGTTTCGTCCACACCTGACGAGAGAGGATTGCTTCTCGTGATTCTCCTCGATGAAATTCTGCACCATTTTCGCCAAACACACCGAACTTGGCTCAAAATCATTTGAATCGTTAAGAACGTCCTTGGTTAAATGCAGCTCCTCGCCGCCGACTCTTTCTGCCGCAGAATTTCTCAGAACACCGTGGAACTGGCGCTCAAAGAGTCTCTTCAGTCGCGATTTGGCGACAGGCTTGGCCTGCTCAAGCCTAGGCCCCTCTGCATGTACCTGAGGATCGATCGGCTGAATTTTCATTGGAAAAGGCATGACTCGAGAGTCTCAAGAGTCTCTGAATTCCACTATTCCATTTGTAAACCCGAACCAAATTTTCAATTACTCGTGAGTCAAAGTACACAACTACCAAAAGCTAATCTAATCTCTAAAACACAGTAAAACTAACTTTCTCGATTCTCCGCTTACGAGTACAAAATTTAAGGACGAATAGAGAAACCAAATGACTCACACAAAATCAAGAGGACAAAACAAAAACTAGGGCAGGCACCCTTTTACTCATCTCATTACTACATAGTTTTAATAGACCTCGGTTTTGCGGAAGATGGCTTGTAATAACTTGAAAAGTCTGCTAAGTAAAGTCGCTTTTGCTTAGGGCTTTACCAAATACGGCAAGAGCTCCGAAATAAGCGACGGCATGAAGTCCGGCGAATCCTCAGAAAACCAAGGAAACAAGCGACGTGAGGGGCTTCCATTTCCACCTGCTCACCAAAGGCATTCTCCGACGAGTCACAGGAGACGAGCGGGTGCTGAAGCTAGCGCGCCTGTTTTGTCTGGGTGCTTGGCTGCGAGGCGAAGATGAGGAGAAGATCAGAGGGCGTGGAGTATTTAAAGGGAACGAACAGGAGAGGAGGAGTGGGAAAAAGATAAGTAGACGAAGAAGTGGCCACGGGTGAATCCTACGTGGCAGGTGCCAAGACCCGGCGGAGCGGAGTACGTGTCGATAGGAGGTTGCACCACATAGGTTGTCATATAGAATATGGAAGACCGAAACTGCCCTCGGCGTACGGCAACACCTGGGGCATGGGGATACGCACGATTCGTAAACGGGCATATCGACGGTACCATGCGCGAGAACGAAGAAAAATGACACGCCCGTTTTTGGGGGTTCGAAGCCCGTGGGATGGTTCGTGTGACTAGAATGCCCTGGAAGTTACGGAAGAGGAATCTGAGAGCAGGAGGGCAAATGGGTCAAGTAGCAGCATCAGGGTGTGCAGACAATGTGCAGTGCATCGTGAAGCTACATCGAAAATGTATGGGGGAGTGTGAAGGGAGGGGATGGTGGTTAGAGAGTGGGGGATGGTTAGACGATAATGCCCGGGGACAGAGGAAATGAGTTGGTTGGTTGGTTCAGATCATTGTTATGTTTAAGAATCTTGAGGGATGACGTGGGGAGGTTGGAAATATGATGCCCCTGGAGGTGAAAGTTGCGTGAAGAGGGGAAGGAAAGGTCAGGATGGTAAATGAGGTGAAAGTGGGAGGATAAAATGAAAAGGGTATAAATGGTGGTGGGCCATGAGGGGTATGGATGAGTACGGGGTGTAGGGTAAGGCTTAGGGGAAGGGAGTGGGGGTACTAGGGGACTTTCGCATCTGTAAGTTGGCAGTTTGCTGAGTGGATATTGCGGGAAATTTTGGGAGGTGGGGTCCTTGCTACTCTAGAGCACAGGGCTATTTTTGGAAACCAATCCACTTCGCTTTTCCCAAAGTAATTTTTTTCTAATTAAAATAATTCTAAAAAATAAAACGTTAAAAAACTGTTCAGCGGGCAGTTTTGAACGGGGAACGTTAACGTTTTCTTACCCCAAACTCGAATTATGCGATGGTGCCACGCATGTTGCGAAACACCTCGTCCTCGCCCGTTCGATACCTTCGTTACAGGGGGTTAAAAGAAAAAAAATACAAAACGCTCACTTCGTTAGGAGCCCCGCTCCAATGTCCTGTCTTTCAGTTTAATGGTGGAACTCAAGTCATTGTCCTATTTCTGGGGCACATGTCCTTCAACAATGATTTATATATATATATATATATTGTATAACTGATAATACTTCTTTTTGGCCAGAATTTAACTGATCAATTTGATTGTCAAGGAATTTTTTTTTAGTTTATTTATCAATTATACGTTAATATAAAATATGAAATTTATGATTACATAAATTTAGGTAGAGTGTGGTTAAAGGTTTAGGTGTAAACCTGAAACACTAGTGTTGAAAAGACACCCATACAGTCACATATTTTAAAATTAGATGTTTAATAATAAAATTAGATATTTAATATAAAATATTAAAACCATTTATAAAAAAGTAACTACTAGAAAAACGTAGTTACTGACGTATAAAGTTATATAATGTGAGGGGAAGAAAAAATAGGGAGGAGCTAGTGGGAAAGGCATTGGAGTGGACGAGTTGTTGATGATGTGTGGTGACTAAAGGAGAGGGCCCCACGGGAGGCAGTTATGTCGTGGGGATCCCACAACAGAGAATATGAGGCCCAAGACAAATACTTGACCCATAGCCTCTCTCCTATGGCCTATGTATTAGCATCCTTCATATGGTCCAATTCTCTCCACACAAACCCTCCAAGGTAATAATGCTCGCCAAGCCCAGCCAAAAACACCACACTCTCATTCATTCATAACACCTCTATCAACTACCAACGGAGGTTAGTTCGAGTGGTAAGTGGCTCAGTATCGCTTAAACGAGGTCTTGAGTTCGAGCCTTGGCGAATGCAGAAAATCCCCATTGGGAGACTCACCCACCATAGCCAGGTGCGCGACGCGGGTCAGATCCGGAAGTAGTCGGGGCAAAACTCCGGTGAACCGAGTGGGCAACAAAAAAAAAAAAACTACCAACGGAGGTTAGTCCGAGTGGTAAGCGGCTCGATATCGCTTAAACAAGGTCTCGAGTTCGAGCTTTGACGAATGCAGAAAATCCCCGTTGGGAGACTCACCCACCATAGCCAGGTGCGCGACACGGGTCGGATCCGGATGTAGTTGGGGCAAAACTCCGGTGAGCTGTGTGAGCAACAAAAAAATAACGCCTCTATCAACTAACGGGAATTAGTCTCAGAGATAAGTAACTTAATATCACTTAAGCAAGATCTTGAGTTTAAACTTTGAAATATGCAAAAAATTTCAGTTGAGAGACTCACCCACCATAGCCAGGAGGATGTAGTCGGGGCAAAGTTATGGTGAACCAAGTGAATAACAACAAAAAAAATACGCCTTTATCACATTAGTATAGCCTATAAAAAAAAGATTTCGTCTTATATTTATATTGTAGGTGAGCTAAATTTCTTTCTATAAATTTTTTAACTAAAAAAAAAAACACCTCTGAATTAATAATCATGTTTACACTTGAGTTGAACCGTTGAGGACATTATCACACAAGATCAAGAATGACAGATATTATGACTTTGTTATTTTTGTTAGTACAATTTTTTTTGTAAAAGGATTGAGCTCATCCACAATTCAAGGACAGAGCTAAGTCTCTCTTTCTCATAGGCAATACTAATATCGGGTAGAGCGAGTCATCCATTACCCTCAAGTATAAATCTATGTACCCAGGAGCTATAGGATGCTTTCTTAAACGTTACGATTGAAACAACAATAAAGTAGTATTTTTTAAAGATCGAACACGCTCTAAATGATCACATGTCTCGTATTTTTATTAGTTAAACCCACATAATATAAGTATGACTTTGTTATTTTAATCGTGCTTCTTTCCTGTTTGACTTGTTCATTGTGGTCATTACGTGGTGGGGTCAGTTCACTTAATTAATAAGAATGGCCCGGCGATGTCCTTACAGGCTGGCCCAGTGGGCCAGTGGCCACATGGATAGAAAAATCTGAAGACAATACGCGCATAAATAGGATATGCACAATAATGAGCCCTATACACGTCAAACTCAATCCCTCATCCAGTTGGCAACTGCCCACGTGGTTTCCTCTCCACCCATTTCTCCTAGGATAAATAGTTGCATTCTTTTAACAAAAAAAAATAAAAAAATACTTGCATTCTGTGATTTAAACACTCACTCTAATCAAAATACAATAATTAAACCAATAAAAATTAGCATATGTAATAAAAAATAAATTTATATTCTATAATAACACGATTTTAATTTTTGCTGCCGTTGTAAAATCTCATTTGGTAGGTAATATCGTAAATCCCTTATAAATATTTTATGAGTCCTGAGGCTATACTCTGATCTTGGTAGAAGAATGATGTCGAACTCATTTTAATTTTTTTTTACCAAAAAAATCATTAAATATATTTTAATCATAATTAGTCAAGGTTTATATGAAACAAATCACATTTTATTTTATTTTTAAGAAAACAAACCTCTTAATTTAGTGTATATGTGTTTTTTTAAATTAAAATGTTTATTGTTTTAAAAATAAAATAAATCATGATTTTTTACATGAGTTATTAGCTGAATTATTATATTTTGATTAGATAGAATATAGATGACGTGACATCATTAGAGTATGTAATTATTTATCTTTTAATAATATATTGCTGTTTTCTTTCTATTTAGTGAAGAGCATCCTTACTTTTTAAAAGTTTAGAGTATACAATATTTTCAAATCTTATAATAAGTGTATTTTATAGGATAGACCGCTTACTTTCTCAACTAACAGTTGATTAGTATGTTTCTATTTTTTTGCCAATCATTTTTCGTAAGATTTTTATTTATTTACGAATTTAAAGGTCCAACAATAGTAATCATGGCTTTTAAATCATGCCATTGCCTTCGCTAATTTTAATTATAGAGTAATATTGACAATATATATAAAATAGATTTAAAGTATTGAACTATTCACAAAGAATTGTAAATACTCTTAGACGTACTAAGAAATCGTGTTTTTTTTTTCAGAAAAAAAAGGAAAGATAGAGAGAAATAGAAGGGGATTATTTTTGGTTGTATACAAATTTTTAGAAAGGGGTTAGGATTTAAGGGTAGGATGAAGTCTCTTTTTTTATAGGTAATGCTAATATCGAGTAGAACGATCTATTAATTATTCTCAGACATAAATTTAGATATTTTTTAAATATTATGATTAAAATTATAATAAAATAATATTTTTTAAAGATTAGATTGTATTGTTTATAGTGAGACTAGAGGGGCTTCACCCGTGGGAAGGAAATAGGAACGCCTGACGCGGTTTGGGCTGCATCGATGGCGACAAGAGAAAGAGTTAATGTGAGGCTTTATCAAAGCGATGGGGACTCATGCTCGACTTTTTGCTGTTCATGATATGCTTCTAAGAGCAAATTCCAAACACCCAGTTAAGTTTGGAATATAACACGACAGCGGTCCTGACTACTGAGGGCACCACATAACTTGTTAGCTGATATCTTATTTATTATTTCTAGACAAAGAAGGGTAGCAATAAATAATTGTTGAGAAAGTTTTGTTTTTAAAATTTATCAGATTATTCTACCCACTATGCCTATGCTGGAGCAGAGATAAGCAGCGAATGCTTTAAAACTAAAATAGTAAAAAATAAACGAACACGTGACGCTTTGCTAGGAGACCAAATACTTTACGTCTGCACAACCTTTGAACTGAACCCTTGCTGCATCACACATCATGTGTCCAAGCCTACCTTCATTGTCAAAATTGTCGACTGTGTCGGCCTCTTTTTTCTTCTTTTCCAATGTTGGTTTTGGATTTTGGACGAATGATACGAATGCCTGCGTAGTCTCTGATTCTTGGATCTGTATTTCTGTTCCAGGTCCCAGGGACATTTTTTATTGTACTCTCTCCATTCCTTTTTATTGGCTGATCTCTAAATCTTAAATCTATCTTCTTTAGTTCTCTTAGCATAATTATTTAAATTTAACCTAAACCATGTTGATATATATATATTAAAGAGGTGAATAGATTTTAAATAGCTAAATTTTGTAGCCGCGCACCATTGTCGGTTTGAAGTCGATTTTTCCTATTTTGGACAAGACATAAATACTTCCCCGTACTTCACATAACAGTTAGGGCTTTCGGAGGCCCATGATCCGATCAGCCAGATTTTTGGGCCTGACTCCATGAAACCTTAAAGAAGGAGGAGGAGGAGGCCGTGGGAGGTAAAAAGGTGGACAAAGTGGAAAGCCACCACTATGGGATCACTTTCATGCCTCGAAGGGAGTGGCAAAAATTAAAAGAAAAGAGAGAGTGAAGACCAGCAAGGCCAGTATTCAATGGCTTCATAGCACTTATCAAGTGCAGGCCAATAGATTCAGTTCAAAATGTTTATATGAGGAATGAAAAGGGATGTGAAATTTAACCTTTTTGATACAGAATTACAGAAACTATGAGATATAGCACAGTTAACATTTAGTTAGATTATATAAGTATGTAGTTAGGGGTTCAATCATGTAACATGTGTGGAGAGAGTTTCATCACTAATAAATACCCTAGGCTTAATTAAAAAAAATACAAAACTACACGAAAAATGTGTAAAAACAACCAAATCTTTTGCAGAGGTCATGTATAATTGTAAATTGTTTTTTGAGAAGCCTGATTAGTGAGCGAGTCTACGTTCAAAAAATGACAGTCAAATTCCACATATGAAGTTACTTAACCCTGATCGCCTTGGAGAGGAGAAATTGAACTTCACCTGTTGATAGTTTTTGACCTTGAAGCAAGAATTCTAAAGATTTACCCTTTTCAAATATCAGATGTACTAGCACCACTTTCAGGATCGATTATTGAATTAAAGTACCCTCGCGTTATTTATGAATCACACCCATAATCAATAAATGAGTTAAAATCATTAAAACCATAAATAATATATTTTTTTAAAAAAAATACTTTAAACGTGATAGAGAGTTTAAAGTCTTCCGTACGAAATTCATTAATTAATATGATAGATGAATCGCAGAGAAGGTATCATCACTCGAGAATAATGCCTCTTACCAACTGGCCAAATTCGCACCAACATACTGTAGTTTCCCTCAAAAACCGATGCAGAAATATTAATGAAGTAGGCAAAGCAGATTGCTGGAAATCCTCTAACAATGTCATAAGTGGGCAAAGCCCATAGCTGGTAGTTTGGGATAACCAAAAGATGGGATAGCGTCTGCAAATGCGGTCGATGATTCGTTTTTTGTACGGCATCTGATCTCATCATATTACAACTTGGTGATTTATTGTGCTACGTTAATCAATACTCTTCCACTTTGTATATTGATGCGATTTCACAAAATAAGTGTTCTTTTTTTTTTTTGGAAGCAAAACCCAAAAAAAAAGAGACTGGAAAAAGGGGGAAAAAAGGTATCTAAGTTGGGGAAGGACTGCTTGCTTGGGTTATGAGTAGCCATCCCTCCTGTCTTGTTCCTCAGCTTCCTTATTAGCAGCCTTAACGGACTTGAACCACAAATACCCCTGTTTTCAATTCCAACTTCAATTAGCTGAACCACTGTCACCAATTTACAATTCCTTTGAATTAATGTAATATACTCACCGAGAAGGGAATGCCAGTAAATGTAAAGAATCCAAGCAAGGGAGCATAAAATACACTGTCGGAGCTCAAAACTCCGAAAACTGGCCTTTGGTTCACGTACTCGAATATGGAACCAATCTGCAATTATAAATCAAACAAAGCCACCATATTAACTAACGACAATCACACAAGAAAGGAATAAGCCAGGGACAGAATATATGCTACAAAATGCAGAAGCTTACTGCGGCAATCGCGGTAATAGCAGAGGCGGGTAAATAGACATAAAAAGGGACGGCAAACCCTTGTTGGGAAGCATTATTGTTGGGGTTTCTTCTGAATCAGGTTTTGCCCACGAAGGGATTGTTTCTTCTGACTTGCTTGAATCTGCAGAGCCTTCAGTCACACCCACCACAACAAATCTCTTCGACCATTCCTTCTTCCCAAACACTCGACGCTTCCCAATTCTACTCCCCAGAAATATCCTTTGTTGTGGAACACCCAACAACGTTGTGTGTCGGGATAATAATAAACATCGCGTTCCACAACTAGAAGCGCTTGGGGAAAATAAGGTCCTAGTCATGGCTTCCATTCAGATCTTCAACTACTCTTCATTTTCTCAGTGCAAGGGAATGAATGGAACTGAAAGTTGGCCGCTTCAGGAAGGTGCGGAACCAATCAAACCTTATCCTGAAGTTTGGACTTTAGAGGTTGAGGAGGCCCATTTGAAACATGGGCCTGATGGACCCGTGTTGCTTGATTGGTTTTGAAATTGGAATTTGGGAAGGGAAAAATTTCCCACGCAAAACTGACCGCCATTTCGATTGATTTGACAGATTCAAAACATTTGAATCATATTAGGCCGTTAGCATCTGTCCAGTCCGTCCCCATCTGGCATTTGGCTTGCTCTTGTCATTCACTCCCCAGCCGCTCTTCTCCCTCCTTTGGCTTTTTTGCTCTCACACTCTCAAGGTAATTTCTCTTCCTCCCTAGCTCCGAGATTTCATTTTAATGCTCGCTTTCAAGATTCTCTTCTCTCTCTGTCGTGGATTTGAATTGAACTACATCATTTCTTCATCTGTTTCTGGCATCAATACTTCTCCTTTGTTTGGGCAAAAAATTTGAACTAGAACCCCAATTCATTGCTTCTCTTTTCCGTATAGACCTTTCTTGTGTTCGATATCTTAAATTCAGGTGCTGAACTGCTTCTGTTTATGCACAAATACGTTGTGCAACCTCTCTTTCTAACGGGTTTTCTTGTTTTGCTCTCGATTTCACTGAAATGTCTTTGCCATGTTCTGAGGAAGAAATTGGTCTTTTGATCTTTTATTCATTTCTTTGCTCTTTTCTAGAGATCTGTCAGTGTTCCTCTCGTTTCGATTTATGGCATATTTATTTTTACGTTTAATATTTAGGAAATGGCGGGAAAAGGGGGCAAGGGGCTTTTGGCTGCAAAAACTACGACTGCTAACAAGGACAAAGATAAGGATAAGAAAAGGCCTGTTTCCAGGTCATCCCGTGCCGGAATCCAGGTAACCCACTTCCCCTTTGCTTCGCTTTCGTCAGTTTAAAATTATCGTCGTGGTTACCTAGTTATTCACTTTAGCTGCGATTTTTGGATAGTTTAACCATTTGACCTTTGGCTTTAAGCGTATTGTTCTTTTTCGGTGACCTGCACTCTTTGTTGCTAGTATGTTCGTAAGATATTTTATAGAATAGATGGATTTGTCCCACCTCTGCTTTTTTGTCCGTTATTTTATTGGGCATTGGTTTGGGGATGATGACCGAATGAGTGCTACAATGAAGTATATTCGACTGTTTCTTCGTTTGAGTAAAAAATTGAGACCATGTAAGATAAGTGGTGACACACACAATGCTAGTTAAACAATAAAACAGCACACTTATTTTAGATTCTCAGCATCTATCTGCGTTACCTATTTCCTGTATTAAATGTCTCTTGGAAACGATGGGACAATATATTTTATAGTTTTTATTCTGATTTCATACATGTTTGCTTGGTTGGGGTGTAGTTTCCTGTGGGTCGTATTCATAGACAACTGAAACAAAGGATCCAAGCAAATGGGCGTGTTGGGGCCACAGCTGCAGTTTACTTGGCCTCCATTCTTGAGTACCTGACAGCCGAAGTTCTGGAGCTTGCTGGAAACGCAAGCAAAGATCTGAAGGTGAAGAGGATCACACCAAGGCATCTGCAGCTTGCTATCAGAGGAGATGAAGAACTTGACACCCTCATTAAGGGAACTATAGCTGGTGGGGGTGTCATCCCTCATATTCACAAGTCACTCATCAACAAGACCTCCAAAGAATGACCAGCTTCGCCCTCAATTCTCAGCTTGCTTGCCTGTTTTCTTATCAACTATCAAGTTAGGTTGTGCTCATTATGACTTTATCACAGTTAGTGGTAGCGTAGGCTGTTTAATTTAATCCATTGTCTACAACTGAAATGTTAGTGTGTAAATGGTCATGTGATGATCTGTCTTTTAACTGGAGCTGTAATTTGTAATGTTGTTGGATGGTTTCATAGGCATTTACTTTAGCCTTCGTGATTCTGTAATATGAATTCTGCTCATGCTTACGGTTGTGTTTAGAATTTCTTGGTGTTATTCGTCTAGAATGTGGGACAGGGCTACAGATCTAAATTATAATTTGATCCTTATAAAATAGTGGTCAAAATAAGTTAACTAGGTAAGTTGACATATTACAGTTCATTAGGCAAACGGATCAGATCTATTTTAACTTATTAATTAAATGGACAAGAGTTATGGTCTTAGCCAACCTGTGATGATCCACTTAGTTATTTTTTTTAATTTTTTTTAGCATGTTTAATGTTTTTTTGCCTTGAAGGATTAACTTAGTTCCGGTTAAGTTTTTAAAAAAAAAAAAAATTAAAACTGGCTCTATAAAGCCTTGCTTAATCTTCAATATAGGACAAAGGTGTGGTAATTAAAACCTTTTCTCAATTTTGTTATTCTTTAATTGCAACAAATTGTTAGTTTGTAACTCTGCATTCAACTTACGGTAGTACTTTATTGTGTTTATTGGTTTTAATAAAGATCAGAAATAAAAAAATCTGTTTTATAAATTTAAGAATATTTTAACTTCTATTTTTTTAAAATAGTAAAGTTAGTTCATTTTGTCCTATAATTAGGATGGAAGGCAGTGATCCCATACTATCTAAACGCGCCTTAATAATAATAATAATAATTTTTAAGTGAACATGTTAAAAAAATGTGGAATATAATGTTTAGAATTGATAAGCTTATCATACCAATAAATGCTGAATCAAATCTTTTCGCATGCTGATTATGGTATTTATTTTGATTTGTGGCCTAGGGGCATTTTCTGTTCAACATGTTACCTGGGTTTTAAAATATTTTTAAATTTCATTACACAACAAGATGTATAATTTAGTCATAATAATTAAAAATAGCTCGACCTGAAGTACAAGAACGGGACACTGAAGTATATCTTATGGAGCACTATGTAAGAACAAAAGAGCATCTAAATATCCGAACAAGCTAAAACTACAGAATCTATTACACGACCCTTCTTCTATATATTCTTTCCATGCACTCCTTTGTTCTAATACACACACAAACACACCCCTGCCATTTTATCCCCATTCAAACTCTCTCTCTCTCTCTCACACACACACAGATCGTTACACGCAGAAATGGAAGCAAAAATTCTGACAGTGAGCAGAAATCCAGCAGTAACTGCCGCACACAGGAAGTTCAAACATAAACCAAGACATCCCTGTGTGGTTGGAGTGCTGACAAGACCTGCAGATGACATTAAAGAAGAAACAAGACAAACCAATGTCTATAAAGACAACTGGTTCGATCGCTTGGCTATAAATCATCTTTCTAAGAACGTTCAAGAGGCATCAGGTTCCCCTCTTACTCCATCCTTTTGTATGCAACACATAAGTTTCATGAATTTGTTTTTTCCCCTCATTCATTTCTTACCTTCAATCCTACGCAGGACTCATTAACAGCAAGAGTGGATATGATAGCTTGGTTGAGGCGGCCACTGTGGTTTCTCAGAAATTCAATCCTTCTCAGCAACGTGAAATTGTCATTCAAGCTCTCGACAGAAGCTTCCCAAGGCCAATACTCTCCTTTGTGAGTTCATCTCTGTTATGATCTTCTTCCTGTTATACCGATTCTCACAGATATTAGCATTGGATAAAAATGAAATATAGTGCAGGCATGGTTCTTTTTTATCTTATTCTCCTGGGAAAAAACTCTGATTGTCCTTAATGAATATGTTGTCATAACCGATTGCAGATAAGGACAGTGCTGCCGCCTGGTAGATTGGCAAGGGAATATTTCGCCGCCTTTACTACTTTGTTTTTTGCTTGGTTAGTCGGGCACTGCGAGGTAAACATCTGATACTGTAGTGTCAATGGCTGGTATTACTCTGATGTCATATTGGATTTAGAATCTCAATCATAATTAGTAGAACCCCTTCAAGGGAACTCATAGGCAGAGCAACATGGTACACTAAGCCTTCCACTTGTGATAAGACTGAAATTTTGTCGGGGATAAGTCTGTTCAAACATATTGGAGCAAATCATTGTGGAAGCTGATTAAGATACTGGGATTCCCGTTGTATGTAGCTAATCAGACGCAGAAGCTTATGTATATACCTGATACTAAGCAACCTTCAATGCGCGCCTCTTACTGTAGAATCTGGGCAACACACGTTCTAATACAACAAAAAATTTATAAATAGATTCTTGCATGGCAGAAGAATAGTGATGAATAAGATGGACGATAGGGAAGGAAGTCAACTTAGCAGAGCTGAAAAGAACTAGGCAATTACTCCTTTAGTCTCCACAAGAAACGTATAATTTCATTCACACATCTTGCCCCACTTGAGTTTTATTAGCACACATGACACAACTATAGATCATTCAAATGGTTATGAAGAATAATATAACTGTAGTATGCCATCAAGCTTCAAAACACAACATTCTTTAGAACAGATATTAACCAACACAACAGAAGAGACAAACGTGGCTGAGCATAAGGATTTGCAGACGGACTAAGGAAGCAGAAATAGTGAAATCAACTCCATATCATACAAACACACACAATCATATAACATAATTGACTTTTGGCAAAAAAAAATATATATAACATAATCGACTTGTGTATACAACTATATTTTTTTTAATATCCAACCTATGATATTGTTGAAGAGTTAACCTCATTATTATTTTCACTATGAATAAGGTGAGGGAATCAGAGGTCAACGGGATAAGAGAAAGAAATGTTGTCCACATAAAAAAGTGCAGGTAACTCAACCTTTTCTCTTATATTTTAACTTCAAACATATAACACAAGATGGTCCCCAATTCACCAACCTAAGATACGTTCTGGCCTCAACCAATTTGCTTCAATGATGATGCAGCTCCAATATTGTATTCTCTATTCCCATCATGACTATCATTATCACCATCAAAATTATTGTCAAAACTAAAATGATGATTATTATTTCTATCGCTCTCATCATTTCACCTAAGCAACCTAACAATTTCCTCTCTTTTCAAATTGGTTCTAATAAAAATATGAACAGGTTTTTGGAACAGACAAATTGTGTTGGGATGTGCGTTAATCTCTGCAAAATGCCATCTCAATCATTTATAAAGGACACGTTGGGTATGCCAGTCGACATGGTTCCAAGTAAGTGGAAGAGTCTTACTGTTTAACTTCTCTGTCATGAACTTCTTTTGGAAAGAAATGGAGAAAAGTGAACAGTTTAATGCATTATGTGTTTGTTTCTCGTATTAGCAAAATGTCAATACGTTATAACCATTAAAACTAAGCAGGAAAGGTGGATCCTGCTACAAAATTTATTCTGAGGTTTCCTTTTATAGTAACTCCCACTAAAAATATAAATAAAAGAAACATTTTTCAAATCACCAACAAAGAAACATTTTTCATACTTAGAGTATCATAGCATCCACTAGATTGTGGAAGCCAGCCTCATCATTTCAATGGAGGGCTCCACATATGCCACTAGGGATACAGAGTCGGGATAAAACTCAGTTGAGAAAAACCTATACATCACATGCATTTCATCAAGCATAGATACCTCAAGTATAGCCGTAAACATCTTCGATATGATTATTGGTACCATGCACCTTTTCTTCGATGTATGGTATCCTGCCTCTAATGATTCTTTCATAGTAATCGTATACCTAGCAGTTTCATTCATCAAAAGCATTAAAATTGCATTGTATTCAATTATTCATAATGACATAATTGACATTAGAGCACCAGTCATTTCTTCTTTGTAAAAAAACTTTGCCTCCTCTAATAACTTGCTGAAAAGTAGAGGACCTCTGATAATAGCAGAGTAAATAAGGTGAATTGCTGTGATTGGATGATTAAATGAATCCCACTAATTTAATGAATTTGAAGTGCCTATAATCAGTCCGAACTTTATATGCATATTCGAACTTGCAGATTTTGATGACATGAGTTGTGAGATGATATTTGGCGAGGATCCTCCAGCATCAACAGATGATCCAGCACTTAAGCAACCATGCTATAAACTATGTAATAGCTTTATTATGACCTTTTATGTTGATTTACATTTTCTAATGGAAAAAATTGAAGTCTAGCAATCAGGAAAACTTTGTAAGATTAACAAGAAAAAAGGTTCTAGGATTATTATGCCTGACAAGAAACATACTATTGGAAAACCAAAGCCGCATGTCATTTTGCTCTTCAGAAGTGACAATGGTCAGATAAGCTTAAGAAATTAGAGTAGAAGAATGTAAATTATGGAAGACAGTTGCACCTAACTCATATTCTATGTTCTTATATCATGCAGGTTCGGTAAAGAAGAAGCATGAGATGAACTGCCTCAATTAATGGAGGGTATGGAATGAGTAGCTTGTGAAAAACATCAATTCATAATAATTACCAATGGCCACATGGGTCTACTATGTATACATGTCAGAAATTTGAGATGTTTAGTATCCGCTAGCTGGGTTTCAATGTTAGTCAGAAAGAATGTTAAGTAGAAACTGCTGTCATCCACAAGAAAGAAGCACGGGATACTATTTTTCAAAACATAAATTTACAAACCGCTCAAACTTCAAAACTTAGTTTGGGAAACCTTTCCGCTCAATCCTCACTACTCAGACATAGGTTCGGGGATTTATTGGTGTTTGATCTATGGAAATTCTTGATTCCAAACTTTCGAAAAACTAGTTGCAAGGTGCTAGAGCATAATAAATACTTAAAAAAAATATTAATTTCAATTTTTTTCTCCGCCATGCGATGGAGGTTGGATTGAGTGCGTGAAAGACATCATCAGTGTCCTTTATCTATAATTACAAAACCAAATAGTTTTCCCTTTATAAGAAGTATTTTTTGACTCGAGAATTGTTGTAGGCTTTCAGGTCAGCAATGATAGAACAAGAGTGTCTTCCACCTTCTGTGTGCTACCAAAGCTAAGACTCGTCAGCCATCATTTCTCTCTCATTAAGAGAATAGTTAAGTGCTCCGTCCCACTTCGATCCAATAAAAGTTCACTTGAAAGAGGAATGGCTTCATGATAATTATTTGAAAATTCTCTTGGAGTCATTAGAATATGCAAAAGCAGAGCAAGTGGACAAAAGTATATTTATTTATATGATAGTCAATGGACCTTTTCCCCAAAACTCCTCCGTGTATCGTTATAGCACATGAAAGTGGACTAAAAAATTGTTTTAGCCAAGCAACAGCCAACAGGGTACTCGTTCCTCAGCAACATTAGTGGCCATGTACTGAAAAACCCTATATCTCCAATCCTACCCCAAATCAGAAGCCAGAGGGATACTGATAATTTGGACAACGATATAATCAAGATATGGGATAAAATAATAATAGAAACACCTTGATAATGCATGTTAGTGCCTTCCATGCATCATAGTGATGCAATAGCCATCCTTAATGACTCGTCCAATATGAAAATTTAAACAAATGGAAGGAGATTAGAAAGTGGAAGCGCTCGAAAGGTTCAATACCTGATACTAATTTCTGATACTGCCGACCCGACGGAGTGTTGGATAAAACGGTCCAGGTGTAAGAAACTCGTCTTCTGTGTTTTCCATTACCGATTTGCGAACATGGAGATGAACAGAAAATGATTACTTTTGCTGTTTCACGATTGGAAGCAAATTAGGAGTTCTTTTCTTCATCATAACAAATTTCAATTTACGACTTCATATTCAAGTAAAACTCGTTGGACAAACCCGATCAATTTGTAAAACAAGACTAATTAAGCTTTTTACATTCTTCATCAATTTACAATTTATCTTTCAGCCATGTCTTGGGACTAAGAATCTTGTGTGTTCATATATGTTTCACATTTTTCCAAAGCAAAATATAAACATCAAGGTTTACAATCAAAGTTCAGGGGAAAAAACGGAATCACATTAACAAAAAATATTTGATCAAGTTGAGGCCAACATGTAACAATAGCATACTTGGGAAGATTTGAGCTCAGACGGCAGGGATCGCTGTCCGTGGAATTCGAAAGCAAAACGACGAATGGGCACAGAGGAGGGAACGGTTACAACTTACGGAAATACGATGTCGTTTGAATATTCGGTTACAGCGGTACAAAAAATAAGGTTCGGTCCCGCGAAATAACGCCACGCAATACATTTTTCTTTCGTCATCATAGGAGTCTTATTATTGTTTATCGTTCGTTACAAGAGACTCTTGTATTGATTTGATTTACAAAAATGATCTAATCCAATCACTTGGTTAAGAATATTATTTTTCATTAAAAAATGATTTGTTTAATTTTTAATAATGTAAAATTTAGTTTCACCAGATTACAAGCAAGATAAAAAAATAATAATACTCATCAAAATCAAACAAATCTCAATCCAATTCTCTTCCTAGGGGCAGCAAAATATGAAAATGTTGGTTGATTAAAAATGAGACATCTGTTAGTTTAAGCGCTTTATTTGTAATTTTAAAAGTAATAAAAACAATAATCCATTTTTAAAGACCAAAAAGTATTTTTGAATTTTTGATTGCGAATGAGAAGTCTTGGCTAGCGATGAGAAAAGAAAATGGGATCATATCTTGTTTTCTTACACTCTTCTACTACCTCCAAGTTTGTGGCTTGTGTTTGTGACCGAGAAAACTGAAGTTTGTGGTCCGCGGGGCTCATTGGCGTTCGTCTCTCGACAAGCTAGTTTCGGTAAGCTCACTTCTCGGCTTAGCTTTTTTCAGTTCGTGGTACGATTATACCCTTATAAGCTCTTCGCACGCCATTTTCCTATCTGTGAACTCAATTTAGTTCAATTTTATTTTCATTGCTATTCCTCTCCTGCCAGATTCATTCATGGCTTCAGTAATGCTCAGTGGAGCTGAAAATCTTGCGCTCTTCAGTAACAGAAACCCTAATAAGTTAGGTTTTATAGGGTCGGATTTGCATGTGAAGAACTTCCCAAGGGTGGGTTTTGTTAGTTCTGCTAAAGTTCCCAATTATAGGACCATAGCACCTAAGTGTAGTCTCTCGGCTTCGAGGCCTAACTCACAACCAAGGTTCATACAACACAAGAAAGAGGCTTTTTGGTTCTATAGGTTTCTGTCTATCGTATACGACCATATTATAAATCCTGGGCATTGGACTGAGGACATGAGGGATGATGCACTTGAACCAGCTGATCTCAGTGATAGAAATATGATAGTTGTAGATGTTGGTGGTGGCACGGGTTTTACCACATTGGGCATAGTGAAGCATGTGGATGCGAAGAATGTTACCATTCTAGACCAATCACCTCATCAGCTTGCTAGGGCCAAGCAGAAGGAACCACTGAAGGAATGCAAAATGATTGAAGGCGATGCTGAGGATCTTCCTTTTCGTACTGATTATGCTGACAGATATGTATCTGCAGGAAGGTACACTTTGCCAACCTCTCCAATTGATCTTCTTTGAATTCTATGATTATATATTCTTACTGCATTGTATACTATTGCATCTGTCAAAGGCGCTGAAGTTCTACAAAAATGCCTCTACTGAAAATATGTTTTTCACTGAGTATGCTTAAGATGCAATTCTGTCATTTAAGTGGATCAATAGGTAAAATTATTTATGTCAGTGTCTAAATCGAGAAGCAGATTGCCTAAGCAGCGATATGCTTTCATTTCTCAGTATTGAGTACTGGCCAGATCCACAGCGAGGCATCAAGGAAGCATACAGGGTTTTGAAACTTGGAGGCAAAGCATGTTTAATTGGACCAGTTTACCCAACGTTTTGGTTGTCACGCTTCTTTGCTGACGTTTGGATGCTTTTCCCTAAGGAGGAAGAGTACATTGAGTGGTTTGAAAAAGCAGGATTCAAGGATGTCCAACTGAAGAGGATTGGCCCAAAATGGTATCGCGGGGTTCGACGTCATGGCTTAATTATGGGTTGTTCTGTCACTGGTGTTAAACCCGCATCCGGAGATTCTCCTTTGCAGGTAATTGTCATCTCATCTTCTCAATTCATGTTTATGGTTTCTTTGGGGTTTTTCCTTGCAATTTCATTTTACACAGAACCAAAGGCAGTTTCTCTCTTTGTCTGTCTCCGTCTCTCTCTCTCTCTCTCTCTCTCTCTCACACACACACACACACACACACACACACGCACGCACACATTCTCACTCTCACTCACCCACACAAATATTCTGTGAGGGCATCTGATCAATAGTGTTGAACGTTATGAGATCAAGTCACAAATTTTTGGAATCTTCTCTATTAAGCTGTAACAGTAAGCAGATTGTCATGATGATGGAGTTGAAAGTAGCTGTGCCACAAGAAACTATGAATTAACAAGGCAAACTAATGAGATAATGATAATGTGGAAAGGTTATAAGATAAAGAATTAACCATTAATAAGTGTCAATAACCAAAAAAGAGAAAAAGGGAATTTTTATATCCCTTGTCTGATGTAGTGATGCAGTTGTTTCTACTAGAACTTTTGATTTAACATCCACAGATTGGTCAACTTTCATTCTCATCTCTACTTCGAAAGTGTGTGATCGATTTAATGGCTTGAAGCTTCATTTCACAATACAGCTTCTGTCTACAAACTATTTGCACATAAGTGAACACTTGCACTAGTTTGTTTCTATTGAATGTTACCTTTGGGCTGTCTGAATGAGTTCCTTTTTTATTAGTTCTTTGGCATAGATTCTGGATCTACGAGCAAGCACTCAAATCTTTTCACCCTTATTTACCCACCAAGGGTGGTATCCTTTAACTCTAACTTAGATGCCTGACATTCTCAAATATTTCTGACCAGTATGGTTATGAAGGCAAGAATCCCGATGTTTAGGATAGCAAAGTGATACTCGTGAATATATTTCTATAAAAAATGAGGTGTCTGGACTGCTGCAAAAAATAATAGAATTTTTGTTTGACTACAAAATGTGTCTATTACATCTTGATGATATTTACAATACACAAGGCTTCATTGAAATAGGTAATTGTCAAAACATATTAACAAATCATAATTGTGTTACACTTGAGATGCTAGCAATGCCTTAATTTATTTTCTAATTATAGATTCAAATTTGTTAATGATTCGTGAAATATGCTGATTGACTGTAGTTTCCTCTGTCTGTGCATGCTCCTCCCCTTTTCTCTTGTTTTCTTTTTTATTTTGTAAAGATGCACTGAGAATAAGGAAGTTTTGCAATTTTGATGCAGCTTGGTCCAAAGGAAGAAGATGTGCAAAAGCCTGTAAATCCTTTTGTCTTCTTGATGCGATTAATTTTGGGTGCCATGGCTGCTACATGGTTTGTATTGGTTCCTATTTACATGTGGCTCAAAGATCAAATTACCCCCAAAGGTCAGCCGATCTGAGTCCTTGTTAGCTAAGGAACCCTGTTAGACTTTTCAGTGAACTTGTTCACGTTTTCTTCAAACTAAGATTACATTTCCAACCGAGAAACATTACATCTTACCTCACTGGTATGGTCCCTTAATTTACAGTCGCTTAATTTACAGTCGCATGTTAGTCTCGAGTAGTTAAGCTTCAATATTGCCGCATGCTTTTGCAAGCCATGTTTTATGTGGATCAAATTGCACTCAACAGGGATTGCAAACCTTGGAGCGTGGGTAGAGTAACCGATAAACACAATAAATTGATCTTGAATATTTTACATTTTTTTTATGTCGCACTTCAATAAAAGGAATAAACAACTATTACGATTTTCTTTTCGGTTGAGTTTTAGTTGCCATTCAAGCTGGAGATCATGGGCCTTTTTGGAAAATTTTAAAACTTGGGTTTTAAAAGGGTTTATAACTTCAACTTTAGTTTAATTTTTTTTTCAAAACAAACAGCCATATTTATCTATAAGTGCTTATATGTTAAATCATAGTTTCAGATAAGCTAGTAGGAATAATTTTTAAAATAGTAAAAGAACTTATAGACTACTTAAATATTATTTTACCCATATTATTTCTCTCTCTCTCTCTCTCTTCTTCTTTGTACTTTAGCTCTACCTCTGTCGCCTTTTTCTTTTCCTCCGTCTATGGTTGTCGTTGTCATTGTTAGGAGAGAGGAGCATCATTGTCATCGGAGATAAAGCACACTTCATGAAAGAGGGTCTCCATCACCATTACATCTTCTCCTCTGTCTGTGCGCAAAGATGTTGACGTCAGGGCTCCATCTGCATTGTTGGTCTCTGTGGGTCTGTTACTCTCCTCGTCTGTGCTCGTCATTGAGGCTCGTCGTTGCTAGTGGAGGTCACACTCCGTATGCACCAATATTTTTGTTGATGGAGAGACAATATGCGTGAGAATTTTTTTTTTATATAAAATCATATTATTTCTGATAATTTACTAATTATAAATTTTTTTTAATAATAATCATATAAATACTTATTTTTTTAGAATTATTTTTTTCTATACTTTTTTTTTAAAAAAATCTAAAAATTGTTTAAAAACCTTTTCTTTTTTCCATGAACTTTTTTATAAAATCTATCCAAACAGTACGGCTCACGTTTGAATATGCATATCTCAACCACGTCTGTCAATCCAATTATGCCATCCAATAAAGCTCGGGTGCAATAATGAGTAAAATATTTAAACCAGTCGCTGAACAAAGGCCGTTCAAATCAATACTCTCATGGAGACAACCAGAAAAAAGCCCATCATTCTCGTACAAACTTTAAAACTACCAAGATTACATTAAATTTAACTTATTCATAAATTCTAAACAGTGCAATTTAACATTTTTATATTTTATACTGACGATTCTTCTGGACGCCTTTTCTTTTTTTGGGAGGGGGGGGGGCGCGGCTGGTGGTGGGTGGGTGGGTGTGGGGAATGGAAGCCACCCTCATGTTCTGGCACCAACCATCCCTCAGTAGAGCCGTGGGCTGCTTCTGATGGGATGCTTGAGATATGAGCAATATCACAATGTTCCATGATTTTGAGCTACGTACGAACTTAAACTTGCTTCTTGACTTCAAAATCGACATAACATTAAAACACATTACCTAATGAGCAACTCGGAAGCGGACTTGTTCAATATACAACAAAATATCAATATGAAAACTCAGAAATTCAGCCTATTCCATCCCCATAATAGTTGGCAGTGTAAAGCAAGAACTTAGATGGAGAAGCATTTCATCATTAAAATCCAACAAGCACAGATGATCTCAGAAAGAAAATGCCGTATCATCCTACCTTGGCCCGGAATCAGGACTGGCCTCTCCATAGGAAACTAATCCCTTCGGTCCGGATGACGAACTAGATCTAGACCTGCTTGGAGATGCAGAAGTCCTTTTATCATGACGCCTAGGTGGGGTAGCATCAGGGGATCTGGAGGGAGACAAATGATCCCTGGAATTGGACCTGGCCCTTCCTCTATCTGGAGAGTGCCGAACACTTTGAGGGCCAAGTCGGGATTTTAATCTATCACTTATCGGAAGTCGCCTGTCATCTGGAGAGGGGCTACGTATTGGACTCTGGCTGTGAACACGGTCCCTAAAACGGCCACGCACTGGACTGTGAGAGATGCTCCTACTCCGGCTTCTTCTGCTTTGGTATCTATCAAAATGAATACAACACAAATGTTTTCCCAGTTATATATCATGAAAATGCTTACTTTATCCATGGAGGGATAATACAAATATGATGAGGTCTAACTAATAACATGTCTAACATAAGTGAAAGATCACCTTGGACGGCTCCTGCGCATTGGAGGGCTTCCATAGCGGCGTCTCTGTGGTGAACGCTCAGAGTAGTTTCTGTAGCTTGTACGCCTTCAAAGACATAACAAATCAAAACAATATCCAGCATCCTTTCTATTAGTCCCGTCTAGAAAAATGCAATAGGCATACCTGTCGAAGTTCCTTCTTATATTTCTATCACCATAGCGATAGGAATGGGGTGACCGATCTGGAGATGGAGTACGATATCTGCGTGCAAAGGCATAGCGCTCAGTGAAGCCACGTCCTTTTCTAATACGCTTTGGTTCACCATTTGGTGAAGGGCTTTTTGACAAACCCTGACTGTGTTTGGAGGCAGCAAGTTGGCGGGTACTCGTCAACAAAGCACCTCCTTGGTTTTTCTCAACTAACTTCCTAGTGGGACTCATAGCATCACTTCTTCTAGGACTTGCACCTCTGATACAAATAAGACGTTCACAAAACCTCAATCAGATATGCATTCCAATCCGAGGATGTACTTGACATTAAGTCTAAGAAAAATCAATACTATAGGTGATTATTAATTAGAAGACAAGAAAGCCAAGAAGTGAAACCTATTGTCATTAGAATCATCCAAATGAGTGGGTTGCTTAGCAGGTTTACTGAATTTGGCTTCACTATCATGCCCATTAATCAGAAACTCAGAATTTTCTGGAGACAATTCACCTTCTTCATGTGATTGCTTGTCCTCAGTGCTTTTGACCTTGGAATCTTCCCCTTGATCTGGAGCAGTTCCAACTAAAGGAGGGCTGGGAGATTGCTTTCCTGATTCTGAAGCATGATCAGTTATTAGTCTTAGGCAGCATTCATAATATAATATTTTAAGTTCACATTCTTTTGTGGGGGAGATGTGGGATACATGGCAAAATTAAAAAAGGTGTATACCTAAATTTCTTTTTTGTTTGTTGTCAGCATGTGTTTTACGACCTGAGACACGGTGGTGAGCTTTCTCATCATCGGAACCGTCACCACCTTTAGTACTATCACTTTCAGTATCACTTGAATCTTCTGAGCTCCTGAACCAAGGAAATCAATTTAATAAAGGCAGAGATCAGGCAGGTGCTTGATGTGGAAAATTATAACAGAAAGGCCATGCTACAGTTTCATTATATCCATACCATTTGGACTTGCGTCTAGATCGTCTATTATGCCCGCTACTCTTTTGCTTTCGTCCATTTCTTCTTTTCTTCCCCTGATTGTGCCTAGATCTTTTCACAGGTTTCCTCTTCCGATGTTTACCATAGCTAGAGGAACTTGAATCAGAAAGTGATGATTCTGACCCAGAATCTGAGTCAGAAGAAACAGAGTCACTATCACTATCAGAGCTGTATGAATCAGACGTTGAGTATCTCCTCCTCTTCCTCAAATCCTTGGAAGATGTTTTCCTTTTTCCTTTTGATTTTTTGTCAGAACTATCATAAGAAATTGAGGATTCCCCAGATTTTCTCTTTTTACCTAAAATAAGAAATAGTTGCATCCCATTTGGTTAAGAAAAATATAAAATGCAGAATAACCAAGTCGAGGAGAGGCTAATTAGGCACACAAAAATAATAAAGAGAGGTGTATAATGCATTCATAAACTCTTGCCCTAATAACCAAGTACCTTTCTCTTTCACAATTTTTGGCTGAATTTTCGCTTCAGTCGTTTCTCCACAATTAATTATTTTAACGGGCTGGGCAGGTTTCCCTTCTGGTGTCCCCACCATTTCAATTTTCTTCAGAAGATCTAATCCACTAACAATTTTTCCAAAAACAACATGTTTCCTGCAAAGTCACATGAAAAAAATTTAAGCATATTAATGATAATCTCATCATTAAACATAGCAAAGATCAGCAAACTAATCTCATCAGCAGAAGGACAGAAAATACAAAGGTCAAAGAGAACTTTGTTGAGAAAATTTCAAAAACAACAAAAGAAAACAGCCTTTATTGCAAAATTCAGGGCCAGAGACTAACAAGGGCTGTGTTTTACAGCGAGAACGGGGTACATGATGTTAAGAAAAACTGTAAAAAAATCATGTAAAGCTTATATACCCATCAAGATGTGGTTGGCGCTTGAAGGTAATAAAGAATTGGGAACCATTTGTGTTTGGACCACCATTAGCCATAGATAGAAGACCAGGTCCGTCATGCTTTAATATGAAATTTTCATCTGCAATGAGGAGGGAATGTGTACTTTTAAATGATTAATCATGAAAGCACTCCAACAGCATAAGTTTTTATACAAAGTTTTTCTATTTTTAGAAAAGTGAAAGACAAAAGAACTTATTAAAAGAGTAGAGAACAGAATCATATAATATGAATCCTCCTCTAATGGAAAGTAAACTTACCAGCGAACTTTCCTCCATATATACTTTCTCCACCAGTGCCTGTAAACAAGTCAAAGGTTGTTGGTTATGAGTCTTCAAAAAAGACACAGCAGTCAATAGGGAATCTGCATTTGCCAAAAGCATACCATTGCCCCTTGAAAAGTCACCACCCTGTAAGGAAATTGGGGAAAAAAATTGATGAATTATCACATATTTGAAAAGAAAAAAGTTGCAGAACACTTGTAGAATAAGGACAAAAGGGCAGCCAAACTCCAAAAGTTAAGTTGAACCCCCTTTGCAACTCTACTGATGTGTAATTTGTGAGTTATTATTCAGTGATATGTATATGAGTCTTCATTTTAGTTGGGGAGTTATAGTCGTCAGAAGTGCAGTGGCTATAAAAGGGAGTGTAAGGAAAGGATTGTTAGGTGTGTCTTCATTTAACGGAAATTCGGTTCAGTTATCTCCCCCCCCTTCTTTCCTGATCTGTTTCTCTCATCTCCTCTCCCTCCACTCTTCTGACCACTATACATCATTTAACAACACAGATTACCAATTCTACCAGCTAACAACCAATACAGCCATAGTCTTCTCATGCAAGATGACAAGTTTTCTATAACATAATTAGCTTATGACAATAAAAAATAAATAATCATGTCGAGCAAATGAGTCAATCCCTCAGACACCCACTGTTCCTCAGCCAATGAAGATAGACAATGATTACCCAAATAGCAAAAATAAAATTATTTTACGTGACAGAGGATGAATTAGCATCATAAAAATCATCAAATTTTAAATGTTAAATTTCTAACAATTCTGGTTTATTATGACAAGCAAATACTTTTAAGATAAATTGATGCCAATTTTATATCTCATAAGCAATTTGATGGAGAACAGCTGACTCACACCTTTTAAAAGATGTCTGAATGAAAGTGCAACAACAAGGAGGTAAACTTGAATGAATTAGTCATTCATCAAAAACTTATTTCAACGACCAATTTAGTAAAAGGAGGCAGGGAAGCTTACTTGGGCCATGAATCCTTTAATTATACGATGAAAACAAGTTCCTCTATAATGCAGAGGCTTTCCAGTTGATTTTCCAATGCCCTTCTCACCTTCATAAAAAGACAGTCAGTTAGGGTAATGTTCCAACATTTGATATTAATCATAGGACAAGCTCTGCCATCAATAATCCAAAATAAAAGATTACAACAGTAACAGACAATTACTTCCCAACAATCAAAAGATACCTGTGCAGAGTGCCCGAAAATTTTCAGCTGTCTTAGGAACGATACTGGCAAAAAGCTGCATCATTACAAGAGGGGCATTCACATCAATCTTAGAAATTAGGAAATTAGGGGGAAATTTCAAACATGCAAAAGAGTATAGTTCTGATTTTCTTATTACCTCAATAACAATTCTTTCCACAGGATCCCCATCAGTTGAGACGTCTAGAAACACAAGAGGGTTCTTTTTCTGACTCATATCACCTAACTCAAAGGATGCTTCAGAAGGAATTAGGAGAAGAAATAATCAAGAATCAGCATCAACATTTCATAAGCATAATATCCTATTACAAAAAGCATCCATGTTAGTGATAAAGTTAAAACAGAAGGCTATTGTGAGTCAGAGGCATCAAATTCTTCTACCAACATACAAGCGTTTGAATTCTTACTTTTGGAGCATGTTTGAATTCTACATGTACAAACTACAGTCTCTTTCATTTTCATTTTGTTTTGCATTTCAATCACATTAACAATTTTGATCATTTGAGCTCTAAGGCCATGGCAAAGAAAGTCAGTTAAGATCGTTCCTCTCGAAAATGAAAAAAAAAAAACTTCATAAGATATGCATATACAAGGAGTTAGCAAAGCCTTTTGAGATTACTTACGCAGCAATAAAGCTACAAAACCCTAAACCCTAAGAATCCAATCAAACGGCATTTCAACTCCATAAAATTCCAGAATCTTTATTTCCTTGCAAAGTTAAGCTCAGAAGGGAAAACGTCTGAATATAAACCACAAAGACCCAAATTTGTACTACTGGAGGAGCTATTTACGTTCCCCACGCCCACCCACCCAACCATCCAATCCATCAGTAAATACTGCAAAAGAGAGAATTATAACTAAAAATTTCGAAGGTGAAAAGGCAAAAGTGGAAGTCGTCGCATCCCGCAGGGAAGATTATGAAACGAAAAGAAATCATATTTCACAAGAATCTTACTGCTGGCGGGCTCGATAGGGAGAAACTAGAGAAGACAGAGGCATTATACGAATCAGCGAGAAAAATAGAGAGCAGAAGACTCACTGTGGCCGGAGGCAGCAACGACTGCTCAGTGCTCAGTAAAATTGCAGTTCTACGCTACGCTCGAGAGAAGAAAGTTTCCAAGCGAGAAGCAAAGACGACGAGGGAATCTTGGGTTGTGGAAGTCATTAGCCTAGGTCGAAGCATCTTTCGGCCCGGCCCAAACTGTTTTTGTACATTAGCATTGCCCAAAGTTAATTTAACTATCGATTGGGAACCAATGGAGGTTGGTCCGAGTGATAAGCGGCTCGGTATCGCTTAAGCGAGGTCTCGAGTTCGAGCCTTGGCGTACGCAGAAAATTCCCATTGGGAGACTCACCCACCATAGCCAGGTGCGCGATGCGGGTCGGATCCGGATGTAGTCGGGGCAAAGCTCCGGTGAACCGGGTGGGCAACCCAAAAAAAACTATCGACTGGGATGCTCCTGGACTCTACAAAAATGACGATTATTTGTATATTTATATATATATATTGTACCAAAAAATTATATATTTAAATATATATTGATATAATTATCGTCCGTGGATTCAATTGGAGAAGGGGTGAAACATATTACCATTTGGAGTATGTTCGAACCCTGGGGAGTATCACTTTGTTGTGATTCCAGTCGCAGCGCTTGAGGAGGTATTCTAACTCCTGGATACCTAGGTTATGCCTGAGGTTAATAGACTGCTCGCCCTGCCCGACATTGATATCGTCTAGGAAGAAGGGAGATTTTGCCCTGCCTTTGGATCGTGGGTGAGCCCAACCCCTTTCTAAAAATTTTTATAACAAAAAAAATATATATTGATATACCCATCGTCCGTAAGTTCAGCTGGCGAATAGGTGAGGTATGTAATCATGTGAAGCGTGTTTAATCTCTAGGAGTACCACTTTATTATAGTTTTAGTCGTGACGCTTGGGGAGGCATCCTAACTTTTGGATGCCTAGGTTTACGCCTGAGGTTAATAGAGGGCTTGCCCTACCCGATATTAGTATCACCTATGAGGAATAAAGACTTCGCTTGCCCTTAAATCGTGGGTGAACCCAACCCTTTTTTAAAAATTTTTGTACCAAAAAAAATATATTGATATTAATGATTTGCAAATATATAATATACAAATAAGTCATACTATTTTTTAGATTTCATGTGATATATGAGACATGTTTAATTGTTATTAATTTTTATACAATTATTTTTAATTGGAATTGAAATTTTTCTTTAGGATATAAATACTAATATAAGGATAAAATTATAATTATTTAATGTTAATTATAATTATTTAGAATAAATTAAAATTAACTAAATTACAGCTAACATTTATTTATTAGCTATTGTGGGTATCTGTGTTGTAAAACAGATCATGGTAGAAATGATCATAAGTGCCAAAAGGAAATTCATATTAGGGAATAAACCATTTTTTGTAATTACTCAGACAATTAATTCCCCCAAAAGTTGCTTGGGAGAAATACTTATTCAGAGGGTTGGTGACTTTCGGATTTTTCTAGCCTAGAAGAGATTTGATAATTTTCAAATTAATTCATGAAGGAACATATATGCTTTTCAATCACGGAGATTTTGGATTCATTAGAAATGTACATTTTTTTTAGCATAATAGACAAGATGGAGGAATCAAATTCCTCACAACCCGTCACATGAAATCACATAATTATTGGTTATAAGTGTACAATTTTGTGAATGCAAACTTCTCCATTTATTATTTTTTTTATAAAAAATTTCTTAGAAGAGGGTTCCCACGATCGAAGAGTGAAATTTTTCTTCTTCTTAGCTAATACTAATATTAGATAGGATGAGTTGTCAATTATCTTTAAGTATAAACTTAAGCATAAGATGCAAACTTCTCCATTTAGGTCCAAATTGATGCCTACTACGTAAAATATATGAGCAAGCTTCCAAGAAACTCAGAAGAAAAAAAAAATAGAAAATGCAGCTTGATCAAATTAACAAAATACTCGTAACCATCTATATACAATACATGAAGTGCAATATTTATAAGGATTATTATTAGATAGATGCAAACAGAATCAATTTTTTATATTGTGGTTTTCTTCAATTTAAGTTGAATAAAGCTAGGAGTTATGGACGTCGATTTTAATTTAAGATGTTCATAGGAATTTCAATGATAACGTTAATACATTTGTATTTTGATATGCAGCCACTTTAATTAACTGCATTAAAAGAAGAAGTAATTATGAGTCAAGTAAGTAAAAATATTTAGATGGAGAAAAGAGTGAGAGAAAAATCGGGGAAAGGAATATTATAATTTTTTTTTATTAAAATAGTATTTCTTTTTTATTATTTTTAGAAATTTTCTTTCATAATATCATTTTTTTCCTAATTTATTTCCATACATAAGACTTGTATTTGTTGATGTTATATATATGAGATTAAGTAGGGGGAGGGAATTTGATTAAATTAAAGCGCGTGATTATATTGTTAAGGCAAGAAGTGATGGTGTAACAAATGAATGATGATCAATCATGACAATGATGAGATAACTTATAAAAAGCGTAGTGGAGCTGTAACAACCCATCAATTCTTACTTGTATTTCATTTTCTTAAGGAATCATAGCCCCCATTCTCTTTTTCTTACTCTTTATTTATTTATCATGGCATCAGAACAAGAAGTGGGTGTAAATATTGATATCGATACTCAACAATATTAAAACAAGGCGTATGTGTGCGTGAAATCATAATAATATTAATTATTTTTCCCACGAATAAGCTTGCAAACTTCTAAGAATCAGAAACAAGCAAAAGAATTTATATTTTTGTTTATGTTTAACTAAATTAAATATGATATTCTTGGTGTAAAAACGTTGGGCCGCCCTAATAAAGTTTAAGTTTTTCTTGCATAACATCTACATGCCTCCAAAAAGATGAAACTAACTGATCACTCATATTATCGTAGTAAAAGTAAAAAAATCATAATCGATGGCCTCACGGTAAGTTTTGATATCATAGCATGCACTACTTTGGTTAAACTAAATATTTTAAATTATTCGCATATATGGCTGTCATTATATATGTTATCTTCGAATGATGCCCCAGTGATGCATGCCAAGGAATAATTAATTGCTCTTCACCAAAACCAACACATATTAGTTTAATGTTATGTTACAGAATATCGATTAGCTAGAGAGTCGAGGAACATTATTGGTTCTCAAATGCTGCAACAAATGCAAAGCAAGACTTCACACAAGGAGGCAAGATGAGTTCTCAAAAGCACCAACCCTACGTCAGTAGTGAGAGAGATCTGTCACTCAAAACCCTAACGCTCATACCTTCACGTGCCTTCCAGATTCCTCCCAACATATTACAAAAGCAGATCTTCAGATTAACTGTCCATATTTATAACATATATATCATCTCAACGTTAATCATTTGATAAACAAAATGGTTTCTGCTAAAGTAGTAATCAACCATTTTCTGGAATATATGTTAACTATATGAATAACGAACGGCATCTTGAAAAGTCTGCATCATAAAAGCAAGCGGAGAAAAAAATATGAACGAAAGGAAATGATATATAGATATATATACCTCTCATTTCTAGCCCAATAAATGTGAGGTTGTAGGTTTGATCCGCTTGTAACTTCAAATTGTTGGTGTTTGGCCCTCTCTAATTCAAAAAAGAAAAGAAACTACCAAAAATAAGTTATATGATTAATGAATAAGAATAGATTTGTTCGTGATCCTACCAACAGATGAAGCAGCCACATGATCCAATCCTTCCTTAATGCTGAGATATGACAGAAAAGTTTAGATCATGCTGGCAGCTTCATCTGTTACTAGTGCACGATATGTACTAATAAGCAGATCAGAAAGAGGGGAAGAAAGAAACACACAGACAAAGAAAGAGATGAAATTCTTGAATATTCGCTGAGGGATAGAAAGGAGATGGGAGAGTAAAGGGATATAAATAGAGAAAGTAATGGAGTTGTAAAGAATTGAAAAGCTAATGAGGTACGCATGTTAGTGATTTAGTTGATATGCTAAACTAATATATTCTTGTTAATTAGGAGATGACATGTGTCAGTGTGGTCCAAAGCTAAAGAGAATTTAAATAGTATGATCATGACCAATATGCTTCCAACATTTCATATCAAGCACGATTGAGTGGTTCCAAGTTTATCTTGGAGTACACATCAACCAAAGAAAAAAGTACAAGTCACTAAGTTAATGGGGAACCATTTGCATGGCTTCCTACAATTCCAACATTAAAACAAAATTCAGTAAACGCATCCTATAATAACCCAGTCACGTTTGCAAGTAATAAAATATAACACAAAACCAAGTGACTCAAGCTCTCTTTCTCCATCCACCACCTTAATTAATAATATGATATGTGTGGGCGATGGTAGCTCTTCCTTCACTTTTTGAACACGAGCTACATATTGTCTCACACAGTCCTTCTTGATCTACCATCCTGACTGGCTTCGATTTCGGGTTTAGAATTAATAATATAAAAAGCAATAGATTTATCTGCAGATATGATGTTACAGAGGAAGGTGGAGGAACTTAGAAGAAAAAGAATAGTAATAATATATTTATTGTGAGGCTCTTGCTGTGATTTTGACGTAGTGTTTCTTTCGAGTTATTGTGATATCTTTGGCAGATCGATGCATGGAACCAATAGATGCACGCAGAGTCATCCCCATTTAACAATATATCAGAATGTGGAAAACACATTATTCCATAAGAAAAGTTTCCAATATATCGACTTCATCACGGGGTATACCCACTTAATTCTATTGTACGTTCCAATTACTTTCTGTGCGATCATACTCTTCTCTTCAGCTATACAGCAGATATAACCATGGGACCTCCTTCCCCTTGTTTTTGGCCAACAGTTTATGTAATTTCTTGAAGAACGAGTTTCTAAAGCATATATGCATAATTAGTACTCTCGTATGTTATCTCCACGGGCGTATTTTGAGAGTGAACCAAAAGAAATATTTTTGATATTCCAACAATGGATTGAAGCTGAGAGGAGAAATAGGAAACAATCTTTTAGTCTTTTATAGCATAGAATGCATGCGGCCTGCAAACTAGCCATCTCGAGACAATATATAAGTCAACACTTTCTCACTCTGGCTCCATTTGATATGTAGGAAGGGAAGCTTCTAAATATTTGAGGTTGTTTCTTAAGGTAAAATAAAACGTAATGAAATAAAATATAAACAGGAAATAATTTTCTTGACGAAAAACATTCGTCATGTCTTGTAAAAAAATTATAAAGCTATTGTTTATTCATAGTAAGAATATAATAAATATTATATAGGACCAATATTGAGCCTGAAAAATTATTTTTATCAAACGTTAGAATCCATTCGAAACCTAAAAGTTTGCTAGCATATATGGAATTTCACGGGTTTTCTATTTGAACAACAATAAGAAATTTGAAATGAATTTGATAAAGCGCAAGTGTAAACGTTGTTAAGAATTAAAGGCAGGCATAAGTTGTAAGACACGATGTTTTAAAGGAGTGGGTATTTGTTCAATCGACATGGGTCCGATGTTGTTCCTTTTTTCTTTTGATAAGGGTAGTGTTTGAACAAAACAAAAATCGCAGAAGTGGAAAGATAGGTGGTCAGAGATATAGGTGACATACATGTACAATTCACAAGAACGGCCTTCTTTCTCTTAGTAAAAGAAATGGGCCAACTTCCCTATGCAAAAAAAAAAAAAATTCCGAGAAACGATTACACTCATCCCATCATCCGTATCTCAGACCTATGCTTTAAATCACAATTCCAATTCATGACCTGTACAGCTTAATTACACACTAAAAGCTTCATGTTGTGTATATATATACATCAAATAAAAAGCCAATAGACGCATATAACCAAAAGAATCCCCACCATTCACCCCAAAATGAAGCAATACCTCACGCAATCGTTGCTTTGTTCCTTTATACGACACATCCTGCTGTGTTAACTGGGCTTCAACCCTCGGGCGAGCACCCGTAATCTCAACGCTACAAGGTTCCCAACTTCTCTCCGACAACCTGGTTCACCCAGTTACAACCTGAGCCCTGCTTCCTTACCGTTTTACAGTCTTCAAGAAATATGAATACAAGTCTGTTTTCTTGACTAATTTTTTTTTTTACAAAAAATTTTGAAAAGAATTTGGCTCACCACGATCTAAAAGTAGGGCGAAGTTTTCTTTAGACTATTGAGTTTCACTCATAACCCATCATTTGGATTCAAGAATCAAAGCAGACCCAGAAGCTGAAGTCATCAGAATTAACAATCATATTACCAGTTTCACCCCCGATTCGATGAAGCTCGCAGACTCTCCTCTGGTATTGTCCAGGAAGCCAAATTCCCACCCGAATCCCCACTCAATAGCTGTTTCAGATCACTTGTCAGGTGGAGGGCAGTAACAGGATGTTTATGGAACTTGAGTACTTTGCATAGAATCAGCCTGTATTCTGCTTCTTTTCCACCAAGATTTAAAACTCCCCCACTAGAGACTTTACTTAGGGAGCTATCCGGATCAGAACAGTGGACCATTTGCCACACCTTGACAGCTCCACTCTGATGACCTGTGGCATACCAGTTTGTGCCCATCCAATCGGAAAATGTGGTACTTGTCACTGAGAGAATAGAATCAGATGGGAGTTGCGACGTGTTGATCATTGCCAGGCAATCCCCATTGATGCTCCATATTGCTAGAAGAATACCAGCAGCAGTAACAATTTCCCCAGACAAGTCATTAACAAAAACTGCTGAAACTGGCACGGGGAATTCTGGGAGCTGTCGAACATATCCCATGGAGCTAAGATCCCATATAATAACTGTGCAATCATCTGATCCACTCACAATAAGCATGTAAGGCTGGCTAACTTGAAGACAAGTGATTTTGGCTGTGTGCGCACAAAGTGACTTCGCCAACTTTAAGCATAGTAATCCACGGGGCCCAGACTTGCTGATTCTACAGACGTTTACTACCCCATCATCACCCCCAGTAACCAAGATCCGACCATCATGGCTAACACCAGCACACTGAATTTGGTTACCCCCATGCAAATTTTCATGAGTTGAAAGAAGCCTGTCTTGGTCATAGCTCATAAATCTCAGGCTCCGGTCTGGGAATCCCCAAGCAACATATTTGGAATATGTTCTTGGTTTAAGCAAATTGTTAGTTCCTGCCACAAGAATTTTATCGTGAAAAGCAACAATTTGAGTAATAGGTGAAGAACTTTTGCGAATTTCATGTGGAACAAGATGAGTGGAAAGTTTAAGGGGATGAGGAGGAAGTTTCCTATCAGTTCGCCTTTTTACATGGGGTTTGAGGAATAGTTGCTTCGGTGTCTGGCCAAAATGATTAATTTGTGCCAAAATGGATGCTTTCATTGCAGGATCAGTAACCGAGTCTATGTCTACGCTCCCTTCATAGGTATAATGATAAAACACATTGACAGATTCCTCAGCAGCCTGTCAAAATTTTCAAGAAAAAAAGACATTAGAAGATTAAAAAAATAGTCAAGGCAAAAAAGATATTGATACATTGGTGGACATTTGTAAAGTTCCACTTCAGTCCATTGATATTAACTTTGATGCATATATTAAATTAAATTCTTGACAATCAAGAAAAGAAAAATTTTACATAAAAGAAAGATTCAACAATTACAAGAATGGCCTGACAAGATGGGGACAGCTATCTATTGTAATTAAGCAGGACACCCACCTTCCCTCTCTGCTTATATCCGAAAATGAGGTCAATCCAATTATGCAAATTTGCTGAGACATAATCAGATTCAAGAGCTTCCCTATGCTTCCGGATGAACTCTCTTGCACTACCTTTGGCCCATGGAGGCAGGATAACATCCTCAACCTGAAAGAAACACCATAGTCATCATGCTGCCGATCATTCCAACCTGTGTTTTGTCTTTTGGAAATTCATAAAATCAGCAATTAAAAAAGTAGCACTAGGATAACCTTCTCCCCAGACTGCTTCTCTCCAAGGTCAAGATTGAAACGATTTTCCAGGAACTCAGGCATGTAGAAAAATTCTGGAATCAATTCCTTCACATCAGATGTGTTTCCTCTCCCAGCCGCACTTAACCAAGTATCCCTTAAGCTATTGAAAAGACGATCAGCATGATCAAACTGACCACCTTGAAGCTTTTGGTTCTCTGCACTAAATGGGGGCAGGCGGATAAGATAGAAGAGGACAATTCCCGCACTAGAATAATGAGATCCATAATGAAACTTGGGGACCTCTGGATCATCCCAGCTCTCATATCTAACAAAGAAAAATTAAATCAAACATCAGATTTAGAAGAAACTACCTAAGAAGATCAGATGCCATAGATACTGTCTTTTCTTGCTATATATGTCATAATATTGTAACTTAATTGGCAGTATCAATTCACTGTGAATGCAAAGAAACCATAGGATAATTATTCTCATGCCTTTTGAGGATATTAAATGTATACCATGATTTCTGTCATTTTAAATCTATTTCAGTTTTGCCAGGCATGCTTCTTGGAACTCGGCAAAACATATAGTGAATTAATTATATGGCAATGGCTGTAAACAAGATGCCATAGATAATCAACGAAAAATTCCAACCCGCAAGAGAAAAGTTATGAAAAACTTGATATGGAGCCAACCTTTTCTTAAATTCATCTTCCCCTTCAGGTGTCTGGCAGCCCATTGGCTTTCCCAGCTTTCGAAATGTTTTTGGATTGGACAAGTCAAGATTTTCACTCTCATAATCTGCAAGAACCCATGGAAAGACTGGATATTGCGTAAGATCACTATAACCACGTCCTGCCAAGGTATTGAGATGCATAAGGTACTGGAAATTGCTTATCTCTCCATTTTCCCACTTTTTAGTAAATGACTTGTCCAATATTTTAAAAAGACGGCTACCCTCATTGCTTTCTTGTTTTGAGGTTCCGGATATAGTTGTATCCAACCTAAAACACAGGAAAAATATGGTTCAAAAGCAAAACGGATAAGTAAACAGCGCACCCATAAATTATAAATTATGAAACATAGAGACAGAGCTCATATATATATATATATAAGAAAACACCAACGCTTCAACAGAAGACCAGAATTCATGTGATTGTGCATATATGAATAGGAATCAAACATCAAATATGTCAAGAATACTTTGCATGAGTGTCGAGTTTTTATACATCCAGCCATGTCAACAGCATCAACTCCTAAAAATATACATAAAAGCAAATAAAGTGAACACAAACACAGTAGAACATAAAGTAAAATAAATATCTTACATGCTATTCCGAGGCAGATTCAAGGCCATTAGGTTTTTAAAAACTTCTTCTCGCTCCCTTTTGTGGAAAACCAAGAGATCATTACATCCATCCATGCTAAATATTTCAATAGCAACAGGACGGAGCTGGTAATCACGCTTCAATATCTCATGAACACTATTAAGTTTCCACATGCGCCACAGGTGAGGTAAATTCCCACTGCTATGAACTTTTTCCTTTCCCCATGCACCAACACTATAGGCCCATGCTCTTCCCCCAACCCATGATTTAGCTGTTGTGCTCCCTGACAAAGTTGATTTAGATTGAAAATCTACACTCCCAGTAACATCCTTCCTTACACCCAAAGCCTGATCAATAACTGAAAGTTCATCTTCACATTCCTTCTCACAGAAGCAGCCAGAGTTGTCAATAAAGAAATTTTCAATCACGTACAAACAAAGTTCCCCTATCAGGAATATTCCATCATGCTTGTCAAGACCTACAACTCGTTCACAGTTATACTTAAATCTTATTTTCTCACATGGTTCCAAAAAAGGTCTGATTAAGAATTCACCATTATCATGCAGTTCTTTATCAAGTTTCTCATCTGCAAACTTGGCATCATCAACTTTCACAGAAGATTGTTGAGGAGATTCCATGTCAGATCTTCCCTGGATGCTCTCTTCTATAGGAAGTGACACTGCACTAGACTTGGCACCAGTCTCAAGTGCAGAATGGAGGCTTGCTTCATTTATACTGCTTGCTTTGTCATCATTCCACTCATTCCCATCAGAAACAGCATCTTTGACATTGTTTAAATTACTAAATAAAGAAGCATCAAATGGCTCATTGTCAAGAGCATTCTGTTTATCATCATTCACTTGTTGAAAATACGGTTCAGAATCAGAATTAGAAGCATCAAGACACTTCTCAATTTTAGCTTTAGACAACTCTGCTTCATCTATTTCAAACTGCCCATCTAAAATATTTTGAATGGTATCAATTTTCAGTTTACAGCGCTCAATTTTTTTGCGCATCCTATATGGACCTTCAATGGGACAAAGCTGCCATTCAAGTCCTTCATTCATGGATGATTTACAGAGAGGGAATATCCCTCGTTCGTGCACAAGATGCTGAAGATGGCTTTGCCACTCACTCTCAGCATGCAGAACCCATCCATACTTATCTTGCCTGACAACTCTCAACTCAGCAGACATCACATCACGAACTAATTCCAGTGCATATCTTCTCTCATTTAGCTGCTCCCAATGTTTTAAATCCAATTTTGCAGCTTCTCGAGATTTCCTCCCCATTTCCTTCTTTCTACGACCTTCCATGCCTTTGATTCTTACACCGGGAAATTTTGCTGATCCAGCAATATACTGCACCCACGTAATGCCAGCACACTGTTCTAATACTTTATTTACAATATGTTCATTTTTCTGATACCAGTCAAAAAACTCAGATAAACCTCTAGTCAATAATTTATCAAAACCACCATGAAGTACATCAAATTGCTCCCCTTGATTAGGTTTAGAAACAAGCAAGTCTTCAAAGGCAGCCCTCCTATGCACTAGAAGATGCTTGATCACTTCAATGGCCATATTCTTCACACTCTGTCTTTGATCGCAGAGAAGAGACAAAAGATTCACACAAAGGCAGCAATTAATATCTGTATCAGCATTGCTGGGACAAAATATAATTCTTCTATGAGCAACCAATAATTGTAAGACTGTAAAGATGTCATTTCCTGAATCATCTTGAGGAATTGAGGGTGATCTCCTTTTAGACTCAGTGAGCAAACCCAAGCGTGAAAGGAGATCATCTTCCCCTATACTACTTAAAAATGATGGGAGGAAGCAATATAATATCATTCGATTTGCGTTTTTCAGAATGGAATATATATAAGCTTCAAGTTGCTTACTTCCTCTAGTAATTGATAAGAGCCCCTTTCCACCAGGAGACGCTTCTTCGATTCGACCATCTTTGTTTGCTAACTGCAACATTGATAACAAGAAGTCAAGACATTTTATTACCCCAGAAGGTTGAGGAAAAGCACCCATATATACACGATCTACTATCATCCAACACAAAGCATCCAAGTTGTAGGACCAGCGACTCTTATCCAATTTTTTCTCATTTTCTTCATCATCACGTATCAATCGCCTTTCAAGGAAGTTCAAAAATCTAATCAGGCACAGGCCCTGAAAGACTAACATTGATTCGGCATCAACATATAGAGGAACACTTTCCAAGATGTTCTCAATAACCTGTGATGCCTTCAGCTGCTCTGTCACAAAATCAGAAAGAACTTCTGCAATAAAATCTAGAACAGCAGTTGCTCCAGCAGAACATGGCCCACCACCATATCCAGAATCATCTATATCCAGAAGCAACTTAGAAGTTACAGCAAAATAGTCACTGGCGGCAGATGAACCTTGAGCACTAGACTTCAAATCTGAAGCTGGATCAAAATTCCCAACAGACATGGAAGAATCTAAAGACGGAGTTGCTGCTAAGGGAGATTTAGATTCACTCTGGTTTGCACTTCCCAGCCAGGATGCCAATCCCATAGCTGGTGATGAAGGTGAAAGAGGAATTCTAGAACTAGACTTTTCAGATAAAATGGGAGAGTCAAATGTGGCAAAAGATGCAGAGCTCTGTAAATCTGTTGTCTGGAGATTGTCCAAAGTGCCTTTGAAACGGCGAAAGCCAGACTCCTTTGCATCCATGTTGGCAGGCACTTGATCTGCATTATCACGGTCCCAGACCTTGACAGATTTATTTAACTCCATCTGGGATGTAGTAACACTATCATCTGATCTCACAGCATCCATAGAGTTCACAGGTGCAACCATATCTTCCGAACTTGTACTTACCTTCCCTTGAGGAAAGCTTCCAAGACTAATGGAGGTTTTGACTGATGGTTCCTGCTCAAGAGGCAAGCTAGAGAATGTATTTTGTGAACTGCAAGTATCATCACAATCATTCAAGGTTTTCTCTTCTATGCCGGCAGAGAGTTCTTTTGCCAAATTAACAGCATGGACAGCCCTGAAAAGCACAAAACATGCAGTTCATTTGAAAAGCAGCAATTTTAGCAGGACAGAGAAAAAATGATTTAAACAAAATCATGCAAGCAATCGGCCTACAAATATGGGTAGGAAGTTAAACAGAAGCAGAGCAAGAAAATAGAGAAGTTTTCTCAAAACAAACCTGACACAAGAAAAGTATAAATCAATGCAGCTTTCGAGAAATTCTGCACGCCTACAAGCAGCAGTAAAAGAGGGACACATCTTAGCTAGATCAACCATAAACCTAAGAACCGCAGTTGCTGCAGCAGGGGCAGATGCATCACCACCCATTAGACGAGCAGCATAAGTCTTATGCATCAGAGCTTCCCCCTGAAGCTCACCAGCCGTATCTGAATATCCCTCCACAAGCTCGGCTACAAGCCTTGCACCAAACTGGGAAAGATTACCAGTTTGGTGAGAAAACATTGAATGCATGCTTAACCTAGCAAAAGTAGATTTTGCCATAGCAATCGCAGAATCCAACAACTCTAAAAACTTTAGTTCTACATAACTTCCATCACTCGGCATAAGGGCATGAAAATCCAGCATACGAACCTCTGGTAACCTAGGATAAACCGGCTTGCCAAATATCAAACAAAACAATATATAATAAATGTCAGGGGAGTCATAGAAACTTGGAAGCACCCGAACCAAACCTTGATAACCTCCACTCATTCGAAATTTAAGAGCAAAAGTAGGAGAAGTCAGACACACACCAAGTAGAGTCATGACCCATCTCATACTCGTGGGATGAACTGCTTCATCAAGAAAATATGTAATCAATTTGGAAGAAACACTTTTATGCCATTGCTCAAGCAACTCTTCTGATTTTATAGTCACTTGTAGATCAATAAGCATCTCCAGTAACATATTTCTGACAATGACATGTTTCCCCATTGACTCTCTCATTATTGAACTTTGGGGAACCAACCTAGGGGGCTCAAATGTCATAATCACAAATCTAACCACATTATCAAGCTCAGAAGACAGAAAGCCATCTTCCAAGATTACACCAAGCAGCACAACCAATTTTTCCAGCACAGGAACTTCAACACCACCCCTTTTCAAAGTCGCAAGTAAATGTTGTACAAGGTTAATTCGCCGGAGAATTGTAAGGTTATGATTTCTGTACCAGTGCATAGATACTAAATGTTCAAGAAATCCGAGCAATGAAATTTGGATTGAAACTGGGGCTGTTACCCACACTGTCCAATCCAACAAGACGTGTTCAACCATGTCTGCATTTGACAAGACAATACAATTTGAAGTTTCAGCGGCATTATCAGCAGTTTCCAGCTCTGAAATATGACTAAATGAATCTTTCTGAATGGAAAAATCATCCATATCTCCAGGAGATCCAACTGAAGAACTCTCGTCATGAAACTTTGAAAGATAATGATCCTCAAGACTGGTTTCCTGCATTGCTGCCACAGGGGACAAAACAGTTTGAGTACTTTCCAACTTTTTTGGTTCAGAAAATGAAGCTTCACAAGCAGCAATTTGAAAGAAGATATCAAGAGATTGCATCTCAAATAGTGACATTCTACGACGCAAAAACACCGCAAGTAGATGGTAGCCCCTTAATGATTGCATGTCCTTGACATTCTGAGGGTTTTGATGAAGCGCACAAGCAAGCAATGTCAGGGCCATATATAGCATATCCCTAGTCTCTGCAGCTTCAACAAGAGCCAACACAACTAACATGCCACCTATAGGACGAATAGTCTCTCCAATCACACAGTGCTTGCAGATATAAATATCTCCATACAGTCGTCCAAAGCGAGGAATACCTGCAAACCCCCCAAGACATTAATGAAACAGAGTGAGAAAATCAATAAAATAAAAGCAAAAGTTACAAAGTTCTAGCTTGTAAATGTAGTTGCACACCTCCAATGGGAGAAGCAGCTGCAGACATTGGATCAACCAAATTAAGCATTGAAAAACTCCCTGATGAACGAATAAATTCTGTACAAGTTCCATCAAAGGCAAATATGAGTTTTTTCCCTGAAAGCTGTAAAGAAAGGTTTCCTAGTCTCTCCAAATCCCAGACAATTCCACTCCCATCTGCCTTCGGGTCACCTTGCTTGCTAGCAGCATCAAGTCTCTGACCATTAGAAGCCACAGTCAAATCAGCATCTAAAGAATCTAGCATGGCCATACTGCCACCACCACAAGCCTGGTTAGGTACAAACTGCAGAAGATCTGTGTCTTGGAAAAGTCCCCTATATCCTCTGCCAAGTATGTACATAAAACAAATACACCCTGATGTAAGCACTTCCTCAAAAAGGTAGCAAGATCGTAATTTCCATGTCAAGTCACTAACTTTCGCATTAACAATCGAAGTCCCAATAGTAACCTGCAATGGTTTCCCCGGTGGAGATGGTGAATATCCTAACTTTCCAGTGTGTCTAAGCTTTCCATTAATATAGACATAGGCAACACTGGCTTGGAAGAGACCAGCAAGAGCATTTGGTTTGCTGTGAACAACTGCAAGGTGATGCCACCTTCCTTCTTCCAGTTCTAACCCAGAAAATGATAAGGAACAAGAGTCGCTGATTGCAAGAGTTAGAACACTATCCTCCTGAAGATAAAGTTCAGCAAAGATTGTATTATCACTATTAGCAGAACCAACTGAAAATATCCTTAAAATGTGCCGCTCATGCTGCTGCCCATTTGAGCCAGATCGCTTCTTAGAAGAGCCGGATTTGGAAGGGTCTGTTTCTTTTGATTGTGATTTTAGAAAATTTCGAAACTGGAACCAACAAACAAATGAATAACCAGCAGCTGGAGGCCACGATCTTTCGCCGAGGGAAACCTGAATGGCAGCATGGCCAACCTTACTCATGTCCATCTCCACAAAGGGTGCCAAGGAAATATTTTCAGAGGCCATGTCTTCCATAAAAATTAACTTCTCCATCATTTCAATGATTCTCTGACCAGAATTTTTAAGCCTCATTTGCAAAACATATCTGATGAGTATACGAAGTTCAGATGGAGACAGCCTAACCAAACAGAAACATGTTATTCAATTTTATAAATAACAAACCACATTAAATGGGAGCAAAAAATTCTAAACAATAATATGATATAAATCCTACCTGTAGGAACCAAGAACTTCCACAATCTTCAATGCATAAGAAAGTAATGGAGATGAACCCACAAGAAAAGGGTGGATTATCTCCAGCAAAAGTTCCACACAACCTAAAGATATCAAAGGAAATAGTGGTTAAACTACCATTGACCATCCAAGTTTTTTTTTTTGGTCGGGGGGAGGGGTGTGTGGGGTGGTTTACATACCTACAGAGGTGAGGTTTTCCTGATTAAAGGGGCCAGCATGAGCAAGCTTTCCAGTTAAGAGTAGCCCTTCCAACTGCACCTTGGGAGTAAACAGCAATAATGAATGGATCAAAACTCTAACAGCACCAGCATTGTAAATTCGCCCTCTATAAGGATTAATTGGACCTGATGGAGTTAATAAAAGTGTATGATATGACTCATCCTCAATTGCATTTATCAGTTTCGAACCTTCAGATGTCAAGAAAGGTGGAATCACAATTTCGAGGGCAAGTTCCAACATCAACTGGATGACTTGTTTTTCATGCTCCACACAAAGTAAGCCAGATTCAGATAGGAGATCATAGAAAGTTTGTGAAGATATAATAGCATTCAACTTCATCCTATTAACAGCATTGTTAGACACTCCAGCAGTTACCACGCGCAACAAATATGTAAGCACCTTAATGGAATCATTCAGTGCAGATTGGTCCATGTCCCTGTCATCACTTTGGAACCCATGCAGTGTGGTAAGCAAAAGAGAAAAACCAGTTGCTTCACCAAAAACCTTCTGAGCAGAGTGATTGACTCCTAAGATCCGCCACAAAGCTCCCATGATGTCGCATTTTGCATCAATAGAAAGCCGGTATTGGGACCCAGAAGCACTGGTTACCATTCCACTTTTCAAAACTTCAATCAACACACCCAGCTCTTCCGGATGAGCCTGGTACAATAAATTATTAGATTACCAACTGGATGATTCTAAATGAACAATAATTGAATAAACATGAGAATAAAAACATTTTAAATGTAGGATGCATGTATAGGCATTCATGATTGAAGATATTTAGAAGTTATTCATTTCCGATTCGTAATTCATTGCCAGTGTCAAATGGACAAACACAGCCAAAATATAGAAATCATAAAAATTTGGTGAGAAATGAAGGGTAGCTCTTACAAGAAATATTTGAGAGCTTGAAATTGAACAACGAATGCCAACTAACCTGTGAAAAATCTTCAATTATAAGGCATGACAATATTCGAAGAACCCCTGAACGATGTGCCTCAGACACCAGAAAAGGCAATACAACAGTCACACCATTAGCTGAGCGGAAGGAAGCTTGATTAGCCTCGCATTTTTTTAATAAAGAGACCATGCAGTTCCATGCAATATCAATAGTAGCTCCAACTTCAAAAATTGGAAACTTCCCAGAACCAGATTCCATGAGCCTGGGTGCGGTAATAATAGCATCCTTATTGTCCAAATGTCTCTTGAAACTGCCTGAGCTAGATTTTCTCTCCAGCTGATTGGAAGGGTTATTCTGTTGATCTGGACTCAAAATCTTGTTCTGTTTCAGATCATCTAACATAACTTCCAATAAACCAACTTCACGCAGAACTTTCTTGTACTGTTGGTCAAAAGACAAGAGTTTTACAAAGAAAGAAAGTATTGTCTGCTTCAGTTCCGATGTAATCGGTTGCTGCAGTAAGCAACAAAGTGAAAGCAACTCTTGCTCAGGAACACAGTTCACAACAGTAACAGCATACTCAAGAATTTTCAATATTATCTCTTGCAAGGATGAAGGAAAACCAGCCATGTTAAGGATGAAAAGTGGAACAGTCCGTAACTGTTGACACAACTTATAGTTCTCTAGGTGACTTGAAAAAATTTTGAACATTCTATTTAACACTTCAGCTTGCAATTCCCTGTTCTTAGCCTTGAGGAGAATATCTTGTAACATCTGGACTGCTTCAAGATCCTTAATTTTGTCATTGTCCTTCTCCCACACTTCATCACCAAGCCAATCAGAAGATGATGTGCGACTTCTGTTATGACCACCTGCCTTTGTCTGAGAAGATTTAGAACCCCTGACTCCAGAGGACCGTGGAGGCTCATTTGTCCCTGTTTGAGCTAGACTAACAAGAACATCAAGCAACCTGGATAATGTGGGTGAAAGATGATGAAGGGAAGAATCCTCTTGTCCTCTGGAATTTTGTCTTCCATCATCAAGTGCCTGAAATCCAGCTGAAGCAATATCTTTGTCTGTAAATGAATCAGGACGAACAGACTGAAATCCCTGACTTTTTGTCATGTTGGATAGAGTTAGTGCAAACTGAACAAGGAATTGATATCCATGTGCATTATGTATATCCTCCCTCAGTCTAACGCCACCAGCCTCTAAAAACCAGAATTTTAAAAACAAAATCATCAGGACCAAGTACATAACTAGAAAGCCTTAGAATCTGAATAGCAGAGACAATGGGGGGGGGGGTCCAACAAGTTTCTAGACCCTAACTGTTAGATTTATGGAAACCGTGTCCATTGCAATTAAATTAAAGTAAGTACATTATTTAAAAAAAAACACTGATTCACAAATTACCAGGTCTATAGGACAATTCCACACACTCAAGTAACAAGTCGACAATGCCCATGGTGTAGGCAGAATCGCCACAATCAGGATCAAAATCTTTGACAGCCATCAAAAGAATTTTGATCTGCATGGTAGAAAGATATATCACAAGAATTGTTCAGTATCAATAATAAAAAGTGGACACTATGCACCAAAAGAATCATAGTCAAGATTCTCCTTAAAACAAAAGCTATTTTGGTAATTGATTGTAATGAAACCATAGCATCGTTTAACTTGGTTAAGTGGAAAAGGAATACCATCCAACAATAGTCAAGATTGCTTAATACAGTTGACTATTTTATTAATGTGTGGAACAATTTCAACAGAGGAGCAGAATTTTATATAGCTTGATCACATATTAATGACCAAACACCGAACGTCTTTGGTTTTGTTAAGCAAAATGAAATCAAAGTACTGATATCTTTGAACTTCATTAATAGTATGACAGGAAAATGTGTCCGTGTACTGTAGCACACAGTGCAAGGACTATTACAGACAGCTTTGTTAAGAACTCATTCTCTGGTAAATTTGTAGACTGGATGGTACAGAGTAGCGTGAAGAGAGAGAAATAGGAAAGGAAACTGACTTCTTTATTCAACAGAAACTCAAGAAGTACCCATGTCGTATTTTTACTGCTAATCTACTTGCCTACTCCGTTGCACTTCAATGACAGTAGTTACAGGTCTTATACTAACAGCTAAGCCTGTGCTACTATTGCTATTTCTAATTCCCACGTATCACTGGATTTCTTTACATTCAATAAATAATAATAGCAGTTCTTGAACATGGTACAAGGGGGATGATGTTACATAAATCCTCATCAAAAGTTCAATCTCTAATAATTTTGTGGATATTTTTTTCTCTTCATTCAACAATGACAGAAAGGGCAGTGAGGGGTCCCTCTTGTCACAATTCACATCCAAGATCGATAGTTTTACATTCAATACTTGAAAGAATAATAACAAATTTCAATCCTGGAAGAATTGAAAACTAAAGAAATAAATAACATCCTCAAGGATTGTTCACCAAAAAAAATCCTCAACCATTTGATGCTGTTAACCACTGGCATATGCTTGTAAAGACGTTGAGTTGAACACCAACTGAACGATAATGAAAAACGAACAAAAGCCTGAGATCACTATATACAAGTTCTTTGACTTGCAATAAATAGTTAAGATTTGAAAGCTAAGAACATACCAGGTGATGCTTGCGGATATATTTAGCAGTGCTTCCATTGTCATTAACCAAAAGTAGACCCAGTATCTAGATATATATAAGCAGCAGCAACATGAATATTAAACCATCAGAGGCAGAAAATCAGCTCAAACTACTCATCCAAAGCAATATTATCACATATTTCTACCTATTTTAATTGCAGACATGTGTACTTCCCCTTACCTGCATAGCGTGTCTATGAAGTTGTATGCTGTGCAATGGAACAAGTCCTTTCTTGTAATTTGAGAAAACTATCAAAGACCCCTTTGCAACCATTTGAAAGAGCAACTGAAGTGAATCATCCTCTATCAAACTCTGCGCCGCTGATGGATGGCTTGCAAGTGCTTTCATAATATGCACAACGCTTCCCTCTATCTGCACAAGTAAAGTGGTTCAAATGAAAATTAATCAAGAACACAAATACAACCTTGGCAGATCCCAATTGTAGGCAAAGGCATAATTTTGATACCCAGTGCTTTCGGAAAGGTTTGGGCAACACCATGGAAAGATTGTGCAATAGAACAATAAAGGGGACAGTTTCCCATTGAAATTAAGTCTCATTTGCTTGGATGTAATTTACATTGTCGAGGTGGGATAGGGAATGGAAATATTTATTTGGGCTCAATGGAACAGAAGACAGAAAACACATGTGGGAATGATGATCCCTATCATCCTGTTATGGAAAGGATCTCATTCCTGGGAATAGAAGTTAAAATTATCATAGCCTCGTAAACAAGTCAAAATCACCAAAAAGCCATCATGCAAACAGAAGCCTTCTTTATCGTGCAAACTCAAATCCTTAGATGCTAGCTTGTTTGGTCATCATTTATGGAACTGATTGTTACTTTTCATAAGACATTTGGCTTCTTCTATATTTATTAGATATACAGAATATAGAGTAGAATGGATTTTTTTTACCAATTAGAAAATTAAAAATTAATTAATAATACTGTTTCAATACGTGTTGACACCAGGGGTATTGTGGATATTTGATCAACTTTCCCTTCCATTCTTATATTATTTCCATCCAACCAAATACATATATGAAGTTAAAAATTCATTGCATTCCATAACATACCAAATATAATTATTTTATTCCATCAAAACCCATTCTCACTCTCATGCCCCATTACAATTCACATTCCCATTAAAAAAAATTCCAGGCTTGCCCAGTTAAAATTAAGTTGCAAATAACCATAAATATTTTTTCTGCAAATTATGACCATCGGTCCTTATGCCAACATAATTACAGGTTGTGAAGATGCAAAAACAGACGCACACGTGTATATATACACATAACATGGAGAGAAAGAAACCTCAAGCTGGCGAACTTGCCCAATGTCACCATTATAACCTTTTTGCAACACATCTTGATTGATTGAAACATTTTCCCGTTGAATGGTGATATCAGGATCTAGAAGGGCGTGGAGAATATTAATGAGACAGCAAAATATGCCAGAGTCAAGCAGGGATTGCTTGTCAGTAGGCTGCAAAAAATATACACATAAGAACAACATCTTACGCACAAGCAGAAGAAATTACATTCTATAATACAGGAACAGTGAATGACAAAAATGTGATAGGTCATAGGTTAAAAATCATAATTGAATATAACACCAATCACTCTTCAAAATACATCATAAATCTAATGATTCCAATCCATGACATATAAGCATTTTTTTTGTGTAGATTCACAGTAAACCACTGATAGTCAAGTATCACAGACCAAAAGTGCCAATAATATTTGAACTGGGATTTTCAAGACACAAAAGAGATGTCAACCAGCAAGGCAATTATATACGGATGCTATCAACGGAGTAACAAGTATATTATATATCCCCTAATAAATCACTAATCTCGAGAAAATTTTTAAGAATTGTACCCCAGATACAAGGGCTTCCACTGCGGCTAACAAATTTGATCCAGTGCTGATACCATCCTGCCAAGAAGTTAATCAAATAGACTTAAAAAATCAAAGAACCAGCAAAACAATGACCGTATGAAAAATAAACATTCATGGCTAACCTCAGTGGCTTCAGAGAAAAACTTCAAAATTTGAGCTACATCCAGAGATCTTGTTTTGCTGCTCATTTTTAACTTCTCTATATCTGTTACAAATGCTCTTCCAACAACGAATAAGAATATATGTGTTTCAACTAACCTGTAAGTCATTATTATTAAAAGTCAGTTAATAAATAAACTACAATGAAGCAGAAGAATAATATGTAAGATGATATCTTAGCTAGCTCGCTAAGAAATTTTGAAATTTCAAGCACGAAAATCTTGTCATATAACTCTTTGCTTAAAGAAAGTGGGAAGCCATGAACCAGGTCTTAAGTTTATTTGAGGCACATTTCACCACCATGTATACTCAAAATAAAATATCATGACATCTTCATCTTCCTCAACAAAAAATAGCATCTATATACAGAAATCAAAACATGCTATTAATCAAGGACAAAAAGTTTCTTTCTTTGGTGGCTGGCTTATAAAGCCATGTTTACAAGTTTCAGTTTGTCTTTTCTTTGTTTCTTCTTTGTATCTGGGCTTAGGAGAAGGTTCCTTCATCTAATAACATTTATCCTTTTATCCAAAAGCATAGCTTAATACAAAAGCATATCTCCATTTCAAAGTCAATGCAACCCCTAATAATTAGCCATCTCCTCACAACTATGTTATTGCAAACAAATCAACACATATGACAAAGGAGAAGAGATAAGATGAAGGTGTTTATTTACATGGTAACTAATTGAGCTACATTAGTATGCTGCTTTACTAATCTACAAAATGCATCTATAGTCAAATTCAAGGCCGCTTCTTTTTCCTGCAAGAAAATGTAAGAAAATTAGCAACTTATAATTTATCAGTAATCAACCATTCCAGGTGACATTATGAAAACACACACACAAATTTGCAAGAAAGAACCTTCTCAGAGGTGGATGCCCGAAACTCTTCCCAAAATCTCTTGAAGTCCAATTCCAGTTCATGTCTCTCCCTGATTTAAAATCTTGAAAATGTCATAATCACATGCAGCATCATAGGCAAAGGATGTTATTAAAAAAACAATCATTGAGAATCAGTTTTCATTGATCATGAAAGAACTGCGTCAAGAATTTGAAATCATAGGCATCGAGTTAGAGGAAGTTAATAAACAGCCTCAATGAAGATAGAACATAAAAACAAGACACCTCTTCTAAAGAAATGGAATTGTGAATTTAACTATTTATGTCTCTTCATTTAATATTAAGATCTTTTGCTTATTCTAAACGTGTAAATCAATAATCAATAAATATTAGCATTTTCAGTTGACTCAGATTGAGCAGATAAGCCAACTGTCACCATATTCTAAGTCTAATTTCTTAATTGAGCTACCATGATGTAGAGATTATCCATCAGCCTATAAAGAGTTATGGATCCGTAACTAAAAGTAACCGTTGTATTTGTAGTGCAAAACTGTGCAAATTTAAAATCGTGCCATTATTAATGAAGTTAATTCTCCATTCCCTGACAACATAGTAATGTCAGAAGTCATGGAGATGAGATAAACGGAAAATAGAGTCAGGAAGGATCATGAACATTTGAATGGAACTATAACAGTGCCAAAATAAGATCGCGCCCGTTTTAAAAATATGGAGAAAGGTACCCGCCAGGGGTAAGAGCTCGAGGCTATTTGTGCCCCATCAAGCTCCCTGTCTATCGGACCTAAGAAACGAGTAATGAACCTTTATATCAGCTCACATCCCGCTTCCCCTTCATGGAGTTAATCAAGCTCAGAAAAAACCTTTTAACGTAGCGCTGACGACCCTGAGAAATAGGAGTGACCAATAGCAACTTATTAAGGAATATTGTGAATTGTTTATTTGTCGTAATCGACGTATCCATCTACATTTTGCCAGTATTGAAGGAAGGACAAGAAGAAAGAAAATAACTCTAATTCAACCTAGTAGAGATAAAATGGTCAAAACGGCCGAGCGAAAATCTTTTTTCTTTTTGGCTTTCGTAAGCAAATCAAAACCAATGCAATGCAGTATACAAATCGTCACATCACACTATAAGTCTACAATAAAGCGAAGCCATCTTATATCTTAAGCCAACAGGTGCGAAGGGGGAAAAAGAATAAAGAAGAAATAGATGTAATATATTGAACCTGGCAGGAGATGAACCCAAGGTTTGCCAAGCTGAAATGACATTACTATCACGAGGTGTCGAGGTGAAAGCCGATGAAGAAGCAGAAGAAGTAGCGGAAGCGGAAGAAGGTGGTTGAGTGAGGCCAACCTTCTCTTTGAAGTCCTTAAGCAATGAAGTCCATTTCATCGTTTTCCCTCTTGATCCTTGAAACATATGCAGACTTTTCTCATCCAATGAACATTCACCGGATCCAACCCCTCCCACAGCAATCTACAGGATGAAACCTCTTTCCCGAACGTCTGAGCTCCGAATTTCCCCCATCAGATGGGAAAAATAATATTCACATAACCAACAATAATAATATATCTCTATTAAAAAACAAGTAATTCCAGCTGGAAATGCCCTCGACGAGGCCGATCAAAAATGGCCAGAACGTTCAAATCAGCAAAATCTACTAAATTCTAATTCGTCTATTTCGCATTTCCAATTTAGTTCTTTGCGTGCAAGAGATCGATATTTCGCTCCCAGCTTCTGGTCTTCCCCTGTTTTCCTTCCGAAAGTCTTTTTTGGAATAATGGGTTTAATCGTTTAGTATTTTTCTGATTTTTCTCCAATTCGCAACCCTAAACGTCAGGGGGGAGAGCTAAACGAAATCAAACTCTGACTGCTGTTGAACAATAAAATATATACAATGTATTTATAATTTATTATAGCTAAAATAAATATCCATATAATATTATAATGATAATTAAATTTTTCTCTCTCCGCCTCCGTGTCTCTGTGTTTGTGCCTGTTTCGGACGGCCACTCCGCGCCTTGTTCCTCTCTCCCTATCCTTCGCCCTTTGGAATTTGTATGCATGTCCGCACACAGACGTCCACCAGTCAGCGTGGGGTCCACGTATGAAATCTCTCTCCACGTGGAACCCCGTGATTGAAATACTCTACGTGATGAAAGACTTCTTGTTTCATCTGCGAGCCGGAGTTTATTGAAGCCGGTTTAAGAATTCTTTTGACAATAGGTAGGGACCGGGACCTGTTCCGGAAATTTCTCCACTGGCATCTTGTAAGCTTGATTAGTTGTATGATTATATGATGATTTGTGCCTTGAGTCTTGACCGTCTTCCTGCAATGGATTTGTCAGTGTGTTCTCTATGATGACCGGAAACGCTAATGGCGTATTTTGTCAGCTTCTTGAGAAATTTGTCATTTTTCGGAATTAATGCTTGAACTATTTTTTTTTTATTTTCTTGGGTTGACCAAAAGAAGAATATATTTTTACTTTTTTAGACATATGACATTTTTGCTTTTGGTGCTTTATAGATATTTTTAAGATATTCTATTATTTTTAGAGCTTGATAATTTTCATGTGTTTATGTTATTATTTTATTAATTATGGTTTTTAATTGATTATAATTGACATTTTTATGACATTATGACATGTTTATGTGTTTTTTATACATATTACTAAGTATTTTTCATGTTACCCTCTCCAATACTCAAGATTTAAAAGAATCAAACAAAATCTTATACAGTTCCATCCCTCTATATTAAGTTATAATTAACATGTTTTAATTTATAGTAGTTTTTGAAAATTGAAACAAAATATGAGAACATCATGCTACTTCTACAGTAATGTAGTCATATTGGGAGAGACAGGGAAAATTACCCGCAATCTGGAAAGAGTCCTTAATGGCTAAGCAATATATGAAGCGGGACCCCTGCTTAATGCAGCGAAATTGCCATTTACGATGAAAAGGAGTTTTGTTGGGGAAAAGGTCGTATTTTTTTGTTGACAAAAGAATAAAATTTAGATAATTTGACAAAGATATAATTTTAATTTTTGTAAACTATTTATAAAAGACTTATTAGATTATTTATAAAAAAAATATTCATATAATAACGATAATTAAATTTATATTTTTACGAAATATAAATATATTTTTTTATATATATATTAATTTTCATTTATAAAAGATCATATTTTTTTTTATGTATGCTTGCTTTAGCTTTAGTTACAACCTGCCTCGTATTTAATGTGCTGTCCCTTACACGCTTGAAAAGTAGAGGGGGGCTTCCCTCCAACATACTGACATTTTTTTTATTAAAAAGGAATGCGAAGAAGAATAGAAAAATTAAGGGTGTTACTAAAAAAAAAAGGAAAATAAATTAAGGGTTAGGCCCCTCCCTATCAAAACCTAATTCAGTTTACGCGGTTCACATGAACGGGCCACGCGCCCTTCCTCTTACTCTGACGATCACTGTGCAAGTGTGCGTTGCGGTTGGCTGCCATCAACAAATAATGGATAATGGGCAACTGCGGCGTGTGCGCGAGTGCAATCAATCAATTCTTTTTTTTTTTATTAGTACTCGAAATATCATACCATCGTTTGCTCATATTACATTTATACTTACGGGTGTTGTATTTCCATGGCAATTACTTATCCGTTACAACAAGCAAACATGCTAAAATGTAAAAGCAGGTAAAATATACTATTATTGGTGAGTTTAATAATATAACTATTGTTTAATTATTTGAATAGTAATTATCCCATACATTTAATAATATAAGTTATTTCTAAAAAATTATTTAGTTCATAATATAAATTATTTAAAAAATAATTAATATTTATTAATTAATTTTGTCATTATAATTAATATTTAAACGTGGCTGGTTCTCTTTCCGTTAAAACCTCTTCTAAAGCCTGTTTAGATTAGATTTTATAAAAGAAGTTTTGAAAAAAAAAAACTATAATTTAGGGATTAAAACCAGTTCTCCTTATTTTATTATTAAAATTAGGATTTTAGTTTCAAAATTATGTTTTTGGAAGTTATAATCACTTTTAAGTTTTTTGATAGATATCTGGTTGCTCTTTTTTAAAACCTTAATAGGGTTAAAATTATGATTTTAAAAATTCTTCTAAATAGGCACAAGTGTAGAAACAAATTTAAAATTATTTAAAATAACATTTTATAAATAAATTCAATTATCTAGAGCGAACATGAATACCTAGTTCATAAATTATCTTTTACACCATGCCTACATGCAACCAGAAAATTTTTTTAACTTATTTATAAAGATGTTACTAGCTATAATTTTTTAAGAAAAAATTAATCTGTCAGCCTGATCAGATTTTAAATTAGGCCTCTATAATTTTTTTTCTGATCCTTATGCTTTATTATCTCAAATTTGTAAGTCCTTAAGAATCCTTCCAACCACCGTTGATGCACTCAGAAATACTGACTTTGCTGATGCCCTTGTGGTTTTGGAGAGACCAGGTCACATACATCCTACCAAAACTTCCGTCTTCCAAGGATCACGGCTCCAGACCTACCAGCTATGCCGTCGATTGGCGTCGGTGCTCTCGGCGCGCGTTCCATTGGTCCCAGCGCCACGGTAATTTTTTTATCCAGATGGGAAGCAGAACGAGAAACCCAGAGAAATTTTCAGTGGTATGTTTTCGAATGACATTGAAAATAATTGATACGGCAGTTTGATGAGTTGAAACTAGCATTAAATACTTGTAGCTGAAATTATTCAAATTAAAAATTTGTATCTGCTTAGTTACTTATTGGTTTTGTTGCTCAAATATTTAATCATATCACTGTTTTTAGATGACATTTGAAGGGGAGAAAGGAGGGAGGATTGGATTACGAAGTGAGAGGTGTTAATCCATCTTTGTATGTAACTCTTGCCACATTGAAGCAAATCTGGGCGTAGACCTAGAGAGAAGGAGAGAGAGGAGGCATGGGGAGATATGCGCATTTGAGAGAGACGGAGATAGAGGAAGATGTGTATATATGCTGTAGCCTGGCGGAGGGATCTCCAGCAACCTTCACCATGGAGCTTGATGTAGTTAAGTGAGGAAGGAAGGTGGGAGAGAAGGAGGAAAGAAGGGACATAAAAGGGAGGGTGGCGGTGAGCAGGAGGAGGAAGAGGAGCGAAGGTCCTTAGAGATGAGAGAGAGAGAGTCAGTATTTCCGAATTCCGAGTGCATTAACGGTGGTTTGAAGGATACTTGACGGAAGAACTTAAAATTATATAAAATAAGGTATAAAAATCTAATAAAAAGAACAAAAATCTAATCAAATTATAAGGATTGAGAGGTTAGTTTTTTTTTTTAACTATCTTTGTTAGGACCGGTTTAGAAAGTGTAATTTAGAAAAAAAATTCTACTAACGACAAATGCTTTCAAAATTAAGAATTTACGGTCCATAATCAATATTAATTAGACAATAACCCGATGATATAAGAAATAGATTGAATTCTCTTTGCACTGACTGTAGGCTAAAAAAATTAACTAATCTAAAATTTCCATTCAAAATTTCATTTTTTTACCGAACTCGCAGTCAAAAAATACTACTAGTGTGTGTATGATTTACAGCTAAACGCCAATAGATAAGTGATTTTGAAAGAAATGTGCAAGAAAATCATTTTTAGCAAATATCATTTTTAAAGCAAATTAAAGCAACGGGTTTCTTTTTGGAATCAAAGTATGAAAGTTGAATGGAGCGTTCCGCAAATCCCAATATTATCCCTTATTTGCAAAAAGTTGATGTTAAAAATATTATAATTATTGTGTATAGTATCTTTAATCTTATAAATAAATATATTGTTTAGATATGTATAGTGTCTTTGGCTATTTTATCACCACCATGCTTTTTAATATGGATACTTGGTTGAATTTGGGAAGTGCCACTTCATAATATCGAGCGAAACCAAATATTTTGTTGTTCAACAGTTCACTGCATTCAAATTCTAATATGACCCTCGTCGGTTCATCTCCTCTATCATTGACATTGACAAATATTCCTCAGTTATTAAAATATCAAGCTCACCTGTCACTACGAGGGATCGTCCTGGGGAAGCAAAGTGGTAATGCGCTCATGGCGTAGTGTAGTCCTGCAGTGTAAAGGGTAAACGGAGACGATAAGGAAAAGAGGGTGGGCTCCACTGCCGCCGACTCAAGCTCGTGAAAGTGGGCCCCATCTTTTTGTTGTCCCGGCTTAATCCGATAAATCGCACCCCTCGCGGAGTGCGTTGCAGCTTTTTTAATTTATTTCTTTTGACCCCTTCTGTTTCTTCCCACACTTTTTTGTTTTTAAACATAAATTTCTTAAAAAAGTTAAGCATATAATAAAAAATCTCTATTTCTATAAAATAAGTTATCTATTATTTTTAAATATAAATTTAAATATTTAAAAATTAAAATATTTTTTTAAACGTTATGATTGAAATTATAATAAAATAATATTTTTTATGAATCAAATATATTTTAAACAATAATATATTTTATTTTTTTACTAGTTAACTTATGAATCATGGTTCTTTGCACATTTTTATTTTATGGACTTTGCTTATCCTTTTTCCATAAACCTAGTTACCATTTGAATGATTGGATCCAACCCTATAAGTTTGGGCTTGTCTTTAGATCTCAAAGACATCATCTTCGTCATTATCATGGGAAACGAAATTTGGAATTAGATGAAGGAACTTTAACAATTTTTTTTATTAAATTAGCAAATAAATTATTACCTCTAATTCTTAATATAAGATAAATTTAAAATTAAAATAAAATTTTAATCTAATACTTATATTTATGATCAAAGAGAGCATAGTATTATAAATATAATAATCTAAGTAAGTAATAGATATAAAAAAATTATAGTTTAATTGAGGGCAGCCGCCTCCTTGCCCCTCCTTACATTCCCTTGATTATTATTTGGACTAACAATGGCAGGCAAGTAGTTTTGGAGAGAAATGAAACAAAGCAGAACACAACTAGTTGCTTTAATATGAGTATTTATATATTTATTTGACAAAAAAAGAATATTTAAAAAAAAATTAAAAATATCAAGCGTCATATGCATGACATGGAAAGATTGCAATTTAATTATAAGTCAGACATCCCGGATCATAATATTGTCTGTAAGACAAGTGGGCTTCCTATATAATTTATATATTAGCATACAGATATGAAGATTTGAACGCAAAATGGGGATGATGACAATCGTCCACTCCCCAAATAAAAGATTAGTTGCCAAAAATGAATTGTAGATGGCTTTTGTTGACCAGGTACATGGATTTTATTTAAAGTTATATTAAAAAAAAAAATGCTCCTATGTAATTGGACATTTTCAAATTCTTGCATGCTACGGTTGAAGTTCGCTTTGCAAGTCGACGCTCTTTTACACGTTTACCTGATATTGCTAATCAAATAACCAAGACAACTAGCCAATTATTGAATTTTTTGAAACAAAACAGCAGTTAGCAGTGTCGCCTTTGACCTTTCTGAGCAACTCTGACGCCACAAACTGCAATGAGTTCAATCTATCTTCACATGAATGGCATCCTCCAGCTAAGGAGGAGGAGCCGAAAGGGAACACCATCTAAATCTAAATCTAGGCTAAATTAATATAATAGAGCGGAAGGTATTACTTCAGCTATAATTATCCATGGATCTTTTTTACCATGCAGATGAAGATGGCAATTATTGTATCACAATTCACAACCATTAAACTTGCCTCTAACCTCCACGAAGAAGTAGTCCTAACCCTCGTGTAAACGTATAGAGAATACACTTGTTCATAAATTATACATACTAAAAAGACACTCTTGCAGTACTATCAGATAGCAACTAACCCCGAGTTGATTCTAGGGTAAATGATATTGGCCAAAGCCTTCTAGGAGAGCTATTCTAAATACGACCAAGTCACATAATCATATAGTAAACAAGTAATACGAGACAGCATAAAAAACCATAATTCTATTGAACATATTAATTACGATTTTCCCCCCGGTTACGTAAATTTTGAAATTTTAGATTTGTAAACACTACAGTACGGAACCAACCATCTGCGGTTTTTCCCCTGTTTTTTTTACTCGTAGATTGAGATGAGGCCCACAATGACTTGTAGTTTGAGACCCATTTGACCTGGTCTAGCCCATAATTGCTGATGAGATTCATTAGGAAGGTGGCCTCTACTTTGTTTTTTTTTGGTTATAAAATAGGGCCTTATGACCAAAGAAACTAGATTACGAAGAAATTATATCCCAAGCACTTGGAAGTTACAAGAGTCCTTAGATGTGCAAGCTAATTATATAAAACTGCCGTAGTAGCTAAGCTTTATTTTGCAAGTGTATGGGCAAGTTGTTTTGATCTCTACCTATATGTTAAATTTTCAATTCTCATTATAACTTTAAAAGAATCTATATATGTGATTATAATAAACTGTATCTATCTTCAATTAATTTTGATAATATATTAACAATATTCTTGGCATCAGGTATTAGAATAATGTTTTTATACCATAATTCCTAAATTAATTTTAGCCATTTATAAATAGTCTACTATTTTAATTCAATCACACTACATGTATCTAATCGAAATAGAAATTTAATAACCCAACTCCACCATATCCTATCTTACCACGAGATATGGTAAAATTTTTATCAACATTTAACTTGTACTATCTGAAAAAAGAAAGATGTTAAGGAAGAGACTATCAAATATTTGAATTTGATAAAACTAAATTATTATCTGAATAAATTTATTGAATTTGTACAAATCCTTTTTATTTTTTCATAATGACCATATAAAAGGTCTAATGGTTTTAGAAAATCCTAATTAGATGTAATTTGATTTCGTCACTACTTTGTTTTAGGGCCTGTTTGGATAGGATTTTGAAAAAGGGCTTATGAAAAAAAGGATTTATGGATAACTTATGGAAAATGACTTTTGGAGAAGAGTTTATAAAAAAAAAGTGGTTTTAAATAAATAGGTGTTTGGATAGTTATTTTTAAAATGACTTTTTATGGTGATAAATTACTAAAAAGGGTATGCTTTGATTTAAAGTAAGAGAGAGGAGGGAGTTAGAGAAAAGAGAAGAGAGAGGAGAGAGGGAAGAGAGGAGAAAGGAGAGAGGGTGTAAGAAAAAGTAGGAGAGATGAGAGAGGGTGTAAGAAAAAGTAGGAGAGAGGAGAGAGGGTGTAAGAAAAAGTAGGGGTAAGATAGTAATTGGATAGTCTATAAGTGCTTTTACTGTTGAAAAAACTATTTTAAATAGTTTATTCAAAAACATGGTTTTAAACCATAGTTTTGTCCAAAAGCACTTATGGACAAATAAGCCTGTTTGTTTTAAAATTTCCTCAAACCGAAGTTTGAGCCAAAAATCCTTTTAAAACCGTGGTTTAAGGCCTTACCAATCAGGCCCTTCAAATGAAACAAAGGGGCAGCTCCAAAAAATAACAGTTGCCCAAGTTGGAAAGCCAACAAGTCCTCCAACGTATTATCAAAAAAATAAAAATAAAGCGCTTCTCCAGTACACCGTTACTGCGACCGGAAAAAAGAAATAGAGCGTTCGACTCGTCGAGGAGGGACAGAACGGGAGCGTTGCGCAGGCGCCCAATGTCTGTAGAGGAGTCTATTCGAATTTAGAGATTCGAAGAACTTCCCACGGCCACTGATTTTGAGTCTCTTATCGAAGCGAGAAACGTTCCTGCTGTAAGAACACTCATCATTTCGAGTTCTTGCTTCACTTCCTCACCATTAACTTCAACAGAATAAAAAGCTGAAGTCCCTGTTTTGTTTGTTGATTATTTGCGTATTTATATGTTTATTTGTTTTTCTTGATACTCAAAAGGTGTTTAGTGGATGCATCAAGGATTGGAGAGCGTTCTCCAAGTGGAATCCATCAAATGGAGTCCTTGCCTACTTATAGGTTCATCTGTTATTTGCTGTTCTGTATAGTACAAGATAGAAAAATTGATTTTCCGTTGCGTTCTTGCCCACTATGGGTGCCCTTTCCTCTTCCAAATCCAATAGTCGATTATAAAGCAACCAAAGTAAACAAAAAATGTCAGTCTAATTGAAGAGCGTGGTTTTGCATCTGTATAGTTAATTATGATTTAAACTATAAGAGTGTCCTTTCAAATTTGGGTTGTCATGATAAGTAAAGTCGTGTTAGATTCAAATGTATAATTCACTTGGCTTGCATTGCAAATTTGATGCACGAGTTACAGCTTGCATCTTATAGATGACAAGCACACTGAGATATTCGTTGTTTAGGAGCATCTGATGATCTTGTTCAATATCTTTTTACTGATTATTTATAGTTTTATTTTTGCTCTACTTCTAATCTAGGAACGGGTTGGGTCCTTCATGGTGGAGGCCATGCTTTCTCAATCTGCACCTATCTTCTATGGTGATATTGGTAGCCATGAAAGGGTAATTACCTATAATATCCAATTTGATCATGAAACTTAGTACTCTTATGATGCCACTAATGAATCAATTACACTATTTCCTCGTTAACAGGTTCCTATACCATTTTTTACCTTCCTTGGTTTTTGCAAGAAACACATACAAAATAAGGATGGGGACCTTGATGCTTGTTTTGGGCCTCAAAGACACGATCAGGCAGGTTCCAATACTGAACAGGGCTCTTTGCACTTGGAAGATGTTCGTGAACAGATTTATTTAGCGCAGGTTGAAAATTCGAGATCTATGAGATGATGGGTCTCTTTTCTATTGATTCACAAAAGAACTTGTTATTGTTCCTGACAAATGTACACAGCTCCAGCTCTTCCCATTCCTTAATAATGTTCATTAATTATGTACATCTTTGTCTTGGTTTTGCTGCTGTCTTCTTTTGATTTATTTGAGATAATTTTTAATGAAATTCGATGACCTGTAATTCAGGCAATTATGAACAGTGATCGTGAGGACAGGGTTCAATTGGAAGCATTGAGGGAAGACGTTGAGATAGTTAGTCCATTTCGCCTCTCAATTTTGTCATGCATCTGTAGTTGTACATGTTATGTGTTTTTCTTCCGAGAATTCTGATTATTGATATTTGTGTACTGCAGCCTCCGATTTTGGAGGCAAAAGAGATATCTTCTATCAACCTGTGGACGAACAATGCTCAAGCTAGATCAAGTACTCACTATGATCGACACCATAATCTTCTGTGCATAGTTTCTGGGCTCAAACAAGGTAAGAGATGTGCCTTCTTTAATACCATTTCCCTCTTGATGGATTTTTTTCTTCTCTACAATAGTCATTGTACACTGGCGGTCCTTGTTAAGCGCATCCTTAGTTATCTACAAAGTTCAATAAACTGAATGGCTTATAAATGTTTTAATCTGGTTAATGTCTAAACTATAAAGCAATGTAGCAGTGTGGATATTTCTCCTGACAGTGTTTTGGTACTATTGATCTGCATTTTGTCAACCTGCTTTAGTATTGATTTTCTGTTCTAATCTGCATTGGCAAACGAATTGTTGGAAGAGCTAATTTTACTCTGGCTTATCAATTTCTTTTCTAGCTTAAATGTTATATTTGGATATAGTTTCAAATGAATCTTGACAACTTTTGCTGGAAAATTATAATTAAAATACTAATTTATATTCTTTGCAGTTCTTTTGTGTCCTCCTTCAGCTAGTCCTTTACTATACCCAATGCCTATCTATGGGGAGGCTTCTAACCACAGGTATGCTACAATCTTTACTAACAGTGGAAATGAAATAGGAAAACATTTATTTACAGCTCCTAATATCTTTATTGTCAGATATTCAAATCAAAACAGATAAGTGTGTTGTTCTATAATAATAGTATGATATCTGTTTGGATTTTGTGGACAATTCATATAATTCCCCAATTAAACTGTATATATGTCATATTATTATTGGAGAACCATGCACTTTTCTTGTTTTGATTGAGGAACCATATAGTAAGGATATAATATTGCATATGAGTCTAATCCAATGAAATATTGATTTTCTTTTCTCCACTCTTTGAATCTATTTACTAATAATTCTTTTATGTTAAGTTTGTTGACTATTTTCCTCTTAATGATTTGTTTTTTTTAACTTATTCTATATTGTCTCCTGTTCCTTTGCCCTCTTTCTCTAAAAAAAATCATGTGGCAGTTCTGTTGCTTTAGAAAACCCTGATTGCTCACTTTATCCAAGGGCAAAGGGCTCAATGAAGTTTGCACAGAAAGCTGTTCTTGACGCGGGGGATGCAGTTTTCATTCCCGAAGGCTGGAAAGGTCTGACTTTGTTTTTTTATTAAAAGATCTTTATGGAGAAGTCTTACTCAGTTATTAGGAAGACTATTCCTCTTCTGAGATAAGGAAAAAGGGACCAGGCTGGTTAGTTTTAAAATGGTGCTCGGGTTTGGGATGCCCCTAGTTTGTCATTGCTTTTTTACTGTAACTTTGCTGCGAGGTCTTCATTTTTGGGTATCCTTACCTCACTTTGCAGTGGGGGTCTTGGTTTTGGGCTTCTTCACCTCACATTTTTGTTGAAAGTTGGGCAGTTACACTAATTCCAAAGTTGGTTGAAATGGTAATTTTAATAGGTTCTTCTTGAAATTTATCAAGATGGTTTGGCTGTGATGATTATTAGGATTGGAGTTGTTTTGCTCATCTCATGGCTATTTTGGGTGGCAATTTTGTGGACAGAATCACCCTGTTCAGCACTTGTCACCATTGCTTGACCGTATTTGGTCATATAAGATCATTATCTGTATAGGCCATTCATGTGTTATTGATATCTCTATGAAACTCTGCCTAAGTGTATTATGTGGTTGATATACTATCGTAATTCACCTATCAGTAGGTTTCTAAATATTAATGTCACTAATGTTCTTTTGCTGTAGGTTCCATCAGGTAGACAGTGATGATTTGACTATTGCTATTAACATTTGGTGGAGATCCAGATTAATCTGTTGCATGCGGGAACACATGGATACATATTATTTGCGCAGAATATTGAGAAGGTACTGATGATATAGTTCTTTGTCAAAAATGCATCACGGGATATTTGTTTGTGATAAACTGACTTTTGAAAGTTATATTTTTTCAAATACCATTTGCCTGACAAATCAAGGGAAGCAATCAAAGATTGATAGACAAAGAAATGGTATGTGCCTCACATAATCCATTTATTACACAAAATGTTAAGGAAGCTTGCATTCTTTGGTGCCCATTTGTCGGTTGTATTACTTAACCCTTATACTTTTTTATTTGTGTATTTATATACACCTTTGAGCATGTATGCAGTTAACCCTTTTGTACAATTCATCACGTTTGTTACTCTTTTAACTGCATTATCTTTCCCCTTTTTTGTTTGCCTTGTATTACTTAATGGAGTAAATTGTTTTTTTTTTTTTTTTTGAATCAGTCGATGGCTTCAATTGTGTTATGGGACAGAGTAATGACCCAAGTCCCACATCGGGTAGCTTTGGCTGCTCGCTGGGGTATATAAGTGGTGTGGTTCTTCCCCCTTACGAGGCGCCTTTTGAGGGTGGGTTCCCCACTCCGCTTTGTATCATAACAGATGGTATCAGAGCTGGCACCGGCCTCTGCCCGGGTGGCTCCATTGGCTCGTCCCAGCGGCGACTTCTGCCCGGCGTGGACGCCGGCTCTTCCGGGGAGGGCCACTGTTATGGGACAGAGTAATGACCCAAGTCCCACATCGGGTAGCTTTGGCTGCTCGCTGGGGTATATAAGTGGTGTGGTTCTTCCCCCTTACGAGGCGCCTTTTGAGGGTGGGTTCCCCACTCCGCTTTGTATCATAACAAATTGATAATTCTTTGTCGTGTGAATTGGATTACAGTTGTAGGAAAAATTTCACAGCTAAGGTTGAATATTGGTTGCTGATAAAGTAATAAGCTTAAATTCTTATGAACATCCATCATCATATACCTTTTCTCTCCCTTTCTTATGAGTGGAGAAAGAGGGGCTTGCTAGCTTTGTCCTTTTGCAACTTATAAATGGTCATTGTTGAGCCAGGTCATCTGGTATTTTATTTTTCTTTCTCCTCTTTCATCATCAATTACAAGTTTTATAAAGGGCTTGCGTTTGTGATGGATATTTTTAATCTAGGACAGGATCAGCTACTTGATAAATCTGGGATGAGTAAAACTAGGGTATGTGCATACAAGCAGCCTACTAATGGACAAACAGGTCAGTTTATTATGAGATGGCTGTAATATAATTAATTGATGCCATTATTTCCTATGGTTGTCACCTTGAAAGAGAAAGAAATTTTGAGCTTTCCAGTGGGTTTCTAAATGGCATTGATATTTTTATTACCAGATCATGATGATGATAGAGATGCTCTGATGTTAAAAGGATGAATTTGAAAGGGAAAAGGTTTGAAGGGGAGAATATGCTGCTTGAATTGGAACATGCTGTCGCCCAGGTGCTTCATGATCTTGTTTCCTTTGTTCACAACAATGTGAGTATTGCTGATCAGGAGCTGCAGTTGCTGTCAACTTCAATAAATGACTCTGAGCTTGGAGCAGGTGATGAATTTTAGAAGTTAGAGACTGCTAATTTAAAAGATGAAAGTGGCTAAAACTCTTTGGGATGTGGAACCACAAGGTCTCAGAAATGTCTTTCTAGCTATGGCAGTGAGTTCCTTGAAAACTTACCAGCTTAAAACATCTGGTCTTCTTTATACATTTCTTAACTATGATTTTGGTGTTAGTATCATGATTAGACAACGGTATAATCAATATAAAGGTACTATTACTTGATCATAAAAATGAATCCTCCCAAGCAATTTGACTTCATTTGTGGCATTTTACTCATGTTTGGGAATGATATCATGAGATTCTCTTTGCCATTAGAACATGAGTTGCTAATTTTGGCTTGTTCTTTTCTTCCAATGTTTGAGGTAGTAGACTTTGATATTTTTATTTGTCTAAAGTTAGGTGCATTATGGCCCCTTTCTTCTGTCTTTCTGTATTGTGCATTCTATTGGTCTTCCTAGTAATATGATATTGAAGTTGCTCCAGCTTCTGTACATCAAAACTTATGACTTAGCTCATATAAACTCCTTGATTTCCTTCTATAGGTGATGGTTATTTTTAAAATAGTACCAAAAAGTCATGGTGCATTGTGTTGGTTTCAATTTCAAGCATGTTGTGTTATGATTATTTAATATTTTCAGCAAAACTTCCCAAGGACATTAGAGGCTCTTGTACTGCATGTCCTTTCACCTGTGGGAGCGGAAGTTCTTACTAGTAAGTTTGATGAGATGGATCAACAAACTATTGCAGAAGATAGGTACTTGCTGATATTTTCATGTGTTCCATGTGATTGCCTGTCACATAGATAGCATAAACTATTTCAGCTAATTCTGTTGATATTGTGACTTGTAATTTCAGGAATAGATTCTCTGAGGCTTTTTACAGTGCTTTTGATGACCAGTCCATGGCAATGAATTCTATTCTGAAAGGAAAGGAGTCATTTGCTCAGCAGGTATTTCCTGTGCTTTCTCTTGAAATTTTATTGTGAAATTCAACTTGCTGCATTAGTCATTTTGGTATGATGAATTTGATTTTTGTACGAGCTTCAACACTTGCAAGATTCTTAGAACTAAAATGATCCCTTATTTCTCATTGGGGACAATAAGCCATTTGATAGGCCTTAGAAGTGCTTATTGTGGAAATCCGATCCGATCCATTGTAATCGTAGGGAAAAATAAAGTGATTTATTGCAACTTAAATTTGTTCGTACATGAAAGATAAAACTTCTTTATTGTTGCTGTGAATAAATGATGCTGAAAATATCTAGTTATATTAAGACCATTTGTCGGCATGCAAGTGAATTATCAATTACTAACTCCCACTTGTGATAAGTTGCATAGGAAAAATTCTTATTTTGAACATTACGTTTGTTGCTTCCTTTGGTAGTCCCCCTACACGAAAACCTATGTGGTGGACACGTTTTAGTGCTAGATTTGCTTGGATATTTCTAGTTTGGTTACCCCAGGAAACTAGTCCCAGTTCAGTAGGTTTGCTGCTATACCAATCAATCGCAAAAAGAAGTGGGCAGGTTTTACAGGCAAAAATTGTGCAGGCTACCTGTGCTGTTATTTTTGTGGCCAGAATTTCTTTATTTTAACCTTGACATGTATCTAGTGTCCTAATTCATAACTATTATGTCTCTCCATTACATCTATGATATTTTTTATACATGTCATTTTCAAATTAGATTCGAAGTCATTATTATTTTTTGACCGAACAACTGTTTTTTTATAGGTTTCTTGGTATCAAGTGATCCTGACAAAATGTCATCATCAATGCATATTAACGTCTGGGGGAGAAACAAAGGATTTTCCCATAAAGATTGGTCTACATCAGGGATCATCTTTGAGTCCTTATTTATTTAATCTGGTAGTGGATGTTCTAACTAAGCCTATTCAAGACGAAATCCCTAAGTGCATGCTTTTTGCGGACGATATAGTTCTTATGGCGGAGTCAAGAGAAGAGATCAATTTTAAACTTGAGTTATGGAGAAGTACTTTAGAGTCGAAGGGTTTTCGTCTGAGTAGAAGTAAGACTGAATACATGCATTGTAATTTTTCTAAGAGGCAAGTTAGAAGTAATTTGGAGGTCAGATTAGGAGATCAAGTTATTCCACAAATAGATAAGTTCAAATATTTGGGATCAATTATACAGAAAGATGGTGAAATTTTGGAGGATGTTAATCATAGAATCCAGGCTGGGTGGTTTAAATGGAGAAAGGCTACTGGGGTTATATGTGATCGGAAAGTACCAGATAAATTAAAAGGAAAGTTTTATCGTACTGCTATAAGACCAGCAATGCTTTATGGAAGTGAATGTTGGGCTTTAAAAGGACAACAAGAGCATAAAGTTGGGGTAGCCGAAATGAGGATGTTGAGATGGATGTGTGGGCATACAAGAAAAGATAAGATTCGTAATGAACAAATACGGGGAAGAGTTGGAGTGGCACCTATTGCGGAGAAAATAGTGGAGAACCGTCTTAGGTGGTTTGGACACGTACAAAGAAGGCCAAGGGATGCGCCGGTGAGGAGGGTGGATCAAATAGTATGGAGTCCGGTTAAAAGAAGTAGAGGAAGGCCAAAGAGAACGCTCAACGAGGTCATTGAGCGGAATCTCCTGGTCAATAACCTATCCAAGGATTTAGTTTTTGACAGAGCACAATGGCGTCGTATGATCCATGTAGCCGACCCCATTTAATGGGAAAAGGCTTTGTTGTTGTTGTTGTTGCATTGATGATGACATTTTGTCTTTTTGATTTTGTCCATCATCATTATGATCCGAGTGCATGAGTCTCTTGCATTGGTTGCTCTACATGTGCATTGAAACTTTAGTTTCACTTTGTTTCATGAGAGAATATGCAGTTCGACTGTGAGATCTTTTTTGTGAGGAAATAGATGCAAAACTTTGATGGTAAATTATGCGCATCAGATTAATTTAAGCCAATCATTCAAGATATTAAATTCCTTGAGAAAATATTTGCGGCACTGCTTTAAAGTATTTTCTGATGAAAATATTCATATGCTCCCCATTGTTGTTTGTTACAGGCATTCAAGAACGTGTTAGAGAGAAACTTGTGGGAGTGAATCTGGAAAGTTCAAAACCAGGGGTCAGATGAGATGCCTGGTGGTGTGAACTTTATGGACGAATTGGCCAACTGGGAATCTTCATAGAGCTAATTGACGCATACTCGAAACTGAAGTTTTTTTTTTTCTTTTCCAGTTTGGTACATACTTTAATTTGTGAGTCTTCCAACATTCAACAGATGATGATTACTATTTTGAAGGGTGTTGTATATGTCAGATGCATACAAGCTATCTGATCAGCGTGTTTAGGCATGTAAGCAACTTAATACATTGAAATTATATTGGGCTGGTTCAAATAAGCCCATAATTCATGTTTCCTTACTAAGATATACATATTCTCTTGGTTGGACTACCTAATCTAAACTATTGCCCTATCTACGAAAAAGGATAAGTTTACCCATCGTCTGTGGGTTCAACTAGCGAAAGGGTGAGACATGTGACTATTTGGAGCGCGTTCGAATCCTGGGGAGTACCACTTTATTGTGGTTCTAGTCGCGGCGCTTGGGGAGGCATCCTAACTCCTAGATATCTAGGTTTACGCCTGAAGGTAATAGATAGCTCGCCCTGCACGACATTTGTATCACCTATAAAGAAGGGAGATTTCGCCCTACCCTTACATTGTGGGTGAGTCTAACCCCTTTCCAAAAAATTTTGTATAAAAAAGAAAAGGATAAGTTTAACCTCTTATTCAGAGTGACTTTGTATGCACAGAAGAAATGATGCTATTAAGATCAACATAGAATTAATCTAGTGATATAAGGCTCCACTAGATTCCTCTTTATATTCAGAGTGACTCTGTATGCGCGTAAGAAATGATGCTATTAAGATCAACATAGAATTGATTTAGTTGTATAAGGCTCCACTAGGTTCCTCTTTATCCCTAGTTTGATTTCTAAATGAGACATCTGTGCTGAGATAGACAATTATAAATTTCAAAATTGGATACTTAGTAATATGATCCAAAAAATGGTATAAAAAAATGAAATGATGCTATGAAGGGCCAGGTCAGAGCATGGAATATGGAATAAAATCTTGGGAAATATTGTGAGAATTGCAAGCATGCGCATTTCTATCTTGCCTTACAACTTCGGTACGTTTGCGATAGATTTGTACTCAAACACGTAAAATCAGAAGGACAAGTTGTTACCAACGGGGGTTGGTCCGAGTGGTAAGCGGCTCGGTATCGTTTAAGCGAGGTCTCGAGTTCGAGCCTTGGCGTACGCAAAAAATTCCCGTTGGGAGACTCACCCACCATAGCCAGGTGCGCGACGCGGGTCGGATCCGGATGTAGTCGGGGCAAAGCTCCGGTGAACCGGGTGGGCAACCCAAAAAAAAAAAAAAAAGAAGGACAAGTTGTTTGACGGGTATTTATCTCGTGTTTCCGCATTATTGTTGTGGACTTGCTAGTTTGGTAGGAAAAATTGAGAATTTAAAGCTGAATGATAGGGTCTAAATGTAAGCCCTCAAAATTCCAATTAATTTTTTTTTTTTGGTATAAGAAAGTTTAGGTAAGTTCGGCACTACCAAAGTTAGGGTAAAGCTCAGGGCTCAGAGAGTACTTACAAAGGACTTATGAGATCGCCTATTAAAGGAGTTTTCACAATAGTAGCAGGAATCGAACCGCGTTCTTATGAGATACGGGTCCGTTTCTTACTATTTGTGCCAATTCTCATTATAATATCGGAAAACAGCCGAATGATGGTTTTCGATTAACTAAACAGGGAAGATCACCGCCCAAAATTCTTTGTACGTTAGAGTGCAATCCGATGGCAAAACGATCATTGTGCTGTGTGGCATATATAAGTTAACGCGCGAGGATTTGCTGAAGTAAAGTAAAAAGGGAAGAAAAGCATGTAAAAGAAAGTTTTGGTAATAATAAGGGATTGAACAAAGAAAAAGAGGAAAAGGGAAGTTGAGTTGTTGAGAAGAGAGATTCCTTAGTGGAAGATGACATGAGCAAGTATGAAGGAATAGAAGAAGGGAGAAGGGAGGCTTTTGGTTTGTCTCTTTGTGCAGAGGGAGGGATATGAAGAAAAGAGACAGTCTTTTGGTAGGCAAATGGGATATATAGTACCCCCTAACCCCTGCAACTTATAAATTTACTTTCTAAAAGCTTCAACCCATTCACACACCATAACACCCAAAACCTGCTTTTGTTAATCCCTATGCCTTTTCCTTTTCCTTTCTTCCCCACTGGATATACTGTTTTAATCACAACCAACCTTTTCCATCCCATTTCATAGGCTAAGATGCTGTACATAGAAGTGCAACTTCAAAGCCATCATATAAACTATCAAATAACTGAAAAATGCATTCAGCTTTGGGCATAAAATAATTAAGTTCTCTTAAAAACCAAGTACCAACACTATTGCTGGAACTATTTGAAAAATTATAAACAGTCAACTAAAAACTCTTAATTTGTGTATATGTTGAAGATTATGATCGTTGGCTTAAGTTGAAAATAAAAATTGAAGGTCCAATAACTTTGCACAAAATTTGATAAAGGGTTCACACACTCCACAGGAAAGATGGCTGGGAGGGACAGTAATTTTGGAACTTTGAGCATCTTTTTAACAGCAGTTGACATTATTTTTCTACCCTCTTCTTTATTTCCAATTCTCTTCCCTTTTTCTTTAGCACCACCATACATATACGTAATGGTGTCGGACCACCATCACACTGCGCACAAATACACACACACCATCAACTTATAGTTTCCCTTTTCACTCACGCTTATGGTAGGTTTTATCCCATTCCTTGCTCCTCTTTACAAAAGCTTCACCATTTCTTCGATAACCATCCCAGTTTTGTTTTGCTCTAGCTAGCTAGCTACCCCCGTCAAAAGAAAAAGTGTGGCCAAGTAAAAGAATTTATTGGAATTTGAATTTGTGCTTTTGGTAATTCATCTGCCCAGCATTATTTTCCAATATATACGTTGAACCATATTAGTTTCTTTGGGATTTTGCCGTGCATGGAATTGAATAGAATTGTGCAGAAGATTTCCTTTACAGAAACCTTGATAACCTCCCCATGAAGGAACACTTTCTTTGACTTGTGTTTTTATGGTTGTTATCTTGGTTGCATTAATCACAATACGAAGCTTTTTCATCACTAAACTAAGAGTTGAGGGGACCCACAAGGGTGTATGGTGATGATCAATATCGTCACTTTGTGGTCTCACAGGCGACTCACGGACTAGGATTTGGAGAGCTGATGAGCTGTTTCGGTCTGAAACATGTTAGGAAAAGGTGTTTAGGTAAATATTGTGAGGTATATGAATGATTAATGGCCAACTTGAGAGCCTTGTGGAGCCAAGTCTTGGCTACATGCAGACAAAAAAGCTACGGATTTGAATCCTTGTGACATTTAGCTAAGCTAGATAAATCCAAAATGGCGTCACTTCTTGCTTCACGGTCCACGTCTTTCGCTTTCCAAAATTATACCAATAATTCTCGAAACCACAAAGCTCCTCCATATGGAGATATAGCCTAATTGATTTCTATTAGCTCATCAAGGATGATCTCAATCGTTATTTTTTTCAAGCAAATAAGTTAATTAGATACGCTTTATATATATATATATATATATATTAAATAATGTAATAATTATAGAACAAATGATCGTTTTTTACTGTAACTATATTTTTAGCAACCTTTGGCTATAAAAGCTTAATTCTTATCTCGATATTAAAAAATCGGCGGGGATAATTAATTAGGGCGCTTGTATAAATAAAAAGAGTTTAATGGTGTGGCATAACCAAAGGCGTGTGTGTGTGTGTAACTCAATCTATCAAGTGTCCACCGACACGTGATCATTTCAACTCATCTTTTTCGATCGTACTTGCTTCATTCTCAATCACACATAGACTTTATCTTAATCAAGAATGCGATATGCCATTCAAAATCTATGATTGAATTCACGTTCATGAATGTGAACTTTGAAGGGATCGATGAAAAATAATAATGGTTTTTCTAATTATGCCACCCAACGCTCAGGTATGGAAAAAGACATCCGTGCAAGACACCACCCGTGATAGGGACGCCAAATATCGCCACAGAACTCTTGTAATTAATAATTTATTTATAAATATCTCTATGCTACATTAATAATAATTAGGTAATGATATGTGACCAAATTTCTATGTCTCATCTTTTAAAAAAATCATTGAGAAAAAAACGTGTAAATGATGCCCCTCAAATGTCCTCTTACGGGCATAATGTATGATAATCTTAGTTTAAATTGTCTGTTATGAATATTTTGTTTCGAGCACATAGAATATAACTTAAAATAAGGTTAGACATATTAACATTAGACTTGTCTTGGGTTTAAAATTTTAAGATCAATGTCACGTACGTAAATTGAACTATTAGTTTATTGATTAATCTAATTATTGTGTGTGGGTGTGTGTGAAATTGTTAATTTTATATTAATTTTATTGTGGTTTGATAAATGAAATTCATGAGGGAGAATGCGTATATATTGTTTTAACTTTCTAGTAATTAATTTATAGTTCTTTGCTTTTCTTTTTTGGATAATTCTTTTGTTGGGTCATTTTTTCATTTTGATAACATAGAGCAATTAGATTACCAATCACTTCACATCATGATATGAAGTTATTAACCCAGTCATTCATATATTAATCTAAGTCAGGGCGCGTCACAAAGAAATAATGGGGAAAACGTGATAGCTATATAAATTCATTATAACAAGTAGATTGATCGCTCACCACAAAATACTTCATTATAAGTTCATAATTGGCTTATAGTAGGAGGGGTTTCAGTTTGTAGCCATCTGAGCTATGTGTAAGGTGTATATCTAAGTAAGTAGGTGAAGAAAGTGCAGTTTTGCTATCGATAATTAAATACAAATTTAGTCGGTAATGATTGCAGGGAAATGGAGCCATGAATAATTAATTACCTCTATATATAAAATTAAGGAATAAAAAAACAAATTGTACTAGTTCACTAGCAAAACCTATGTAATTAAGCACATGAATGATCACTCTCTATTTAGTCTATAAACAAACCCTAATTTGGGGCATGCATATATATATATATATATATGATGAATTCAGTAGGTCATTATATTAAATGATTTTCCATGATGCAAAATTGCGAATTTGGGGATTCCTTGAGATTTTACTTGTTTACTTAAGAATTGTTAATAAGTGGAGGTGAAGAATAGGAGATAAAACTACATAAATTGTAAGCCAAAAGAGAAAAGCTGTCGGGGAAAGAGACAGGACATGAGTAGTGATAGCAACAAAAGGATTAATGATTACAAATTTGCATGTGACATTTTCTCTGTTGCCTTCCAGACAAGGAAAAGCCATCATCTTCTCTCTTTGCAATTCCACCACACACACCCTCCTCCTCTATTTTCCCTAAAACACTCTGCGTGTGTCTGCGTATATAGTTCTAATTAATGGCAACGAAATAAAATTACAGAACTAGTTCTATATATATTTGAAGGTTGATGAATATAATATAACGGCAACGACCTTTTGGGGCGCAAAAGAGGAAAAAACGAGAGATTAAAGCATCTAAATATTCAGGTTACGAAGATGTGAGTATAACAGTATTGCGGTTCTAAAAATAAAAAGGGAAAACCAAAAAGAAAAATCAAACCTTGACTTGCACGTTCATGAACAACAAAACCCTAATTATACTGTTAGACGTTTGTTACGAGTTCCCCAATAAAAAGATGATAAGTGGAGAATTTTCTTTCTTTCTTTTGAACTCGATTACTAGTTAATTTATTTCTGAGAAACTTCTCCGCCTACCATCTTTTCATTGGACACTTGAGGTCAAACGTCTTAAAATGCTTCCGACTCTCATCCAAGCATACATAAATTATAATATAGAAATGTCCTTGCCCATTTTACCCTTGCCTTTTGGAAGTATTCTCTCCTTGGGCTTAATAATTGCTCCACGTATCGGGGGCATTGGAAGTCCCAACGAATCCGAAACCTTGTCGGGAATTGAAGAGCGAGTGGTGATGGTGGTGCTCGTACACATCCCCCGGGAACGTCATGACATTCTTCAGGTTGACCGCACCGCCGTTCTCACCGTCGCCTCCGTTGTTGCCATCGTCGGTGAGACCCAGGAAGTCCCTTGTCAGATGCTCATTTTTAAGATTCCGAGTCGCGAACCCTCTCGTACAGTCAGGCATCACCGAGTCGAGCTGATTCACTGATCCAAACTCGCTCATGCTAAGCTGATGATGAGTCAGGTGATGAGTCTGAGAATGAGACGGTTGGGGCGTGATTGGGGTGGCCCCGACGGTGGCAGCCTTTTGAAGAAGAGCAGTAGCAGAAAGATGGGCTGACGGGGCAGCGTTTGAGGAAGATTGCGTGGACATCATGTGAGGGTTCCGAAAGGGTGTGTTTATCAGAGCACTACTCTTGTGGTGAGGATGATGAAGAGGTTCCTGAAGAAACGAATGAGGCATCTGGAAATGTTGAGCTTCGGGCTTGACTTGGAGGACGTTGCTGGGATTAGGGTTTTCAGGAGATGGGTTCCATGGATTATTGAGGAAGCTGTGTTGATGGTTGGGATATAGTAAGAGAGATTGAACCAGTGGGTTCGTGTTGGTGGTGGAGGCTATTTGATTTGCTGAGAGTCTTGCACTTTCTTCTGCCAATGCATCACAGAATGCTCTATGAGTAATGAAGCTGTCCTTCCTGATAAATGGAATGCAACAAGAAAATATTGAATCGATTAATACCGGCACATTAATTTTCAAGAAATTAAGAAACTTTTATGAAAACTATATATATATCTTATTTTTATTGATCTTAGCATGATGCATGCATATTTGTGAACTTGCATTAACATACGTAGGGTCTTCGTAGAGCGTGTCCCATTTTCCAAAAAGGTGAGGGAAATCATGCACGGGGGAGAGAGTTCAGCTGCCACACAAGAGATGGTAAATTGATATGTTGCAGAGGGTCAAATTAAAAGTAGGAGAGAGAAAGAGAGAGGAATGACAAGACGTGGATATAAGCTTAAGTTTATGCATGCAAAAAAAGAGTTACTATACGATAGTATTGGCTCAAAATGTTGCAATGTCATTGGTAATAGTGTTATGATGACAATGTTTTTCTTTGAAGCTAGAGCGCATGAATGAAATAATGAAACAAAAAGATATAAGCAATTGAAATCAATCAATAGTACCCCATATATATATATGATGCATATCTGAAGCTAAAAGAAAGCAACTTGGCATATCAGATATTTTTGCAGATTTCGCAGATTTTACAATGATGAAGGCTCAGACCAACAATGCACAGAACTTCCGAAGAGAAGAGAAAAAAGAAGGGAGAGAGAGAAGTCATCACAAATTTCTCAACTATCATGCTCCTTTCGCTTTTCAGAAGACAAAAATAGCTCGCCATCATATTTTTTGAGAATGCAGCCACTCCATAGACAGCTATATATATATATATATATATATATATATATATAAGTACACACCAGGAGAGAGAATATTCAAATCTGGAAGATAAATGAGCACGGTCTGACAGACTGGAAATTTTGGGATAACCTAGCTATAACCCTATTACTTGTCAATTATATAATGGGACATGTATCTCATCTCATGCATGCAAAACTATTCACATGTCATGGGTTATATATATATATATGGATGAGCTAGCATGCATCCAATATTATTGTAAGAAGTAAAAACTAATGAATGATAAAAAATTCCCCAAAATTGTTATCGCGCGAGAGTCACAGACAATACAGTATATATAAAAACAAAAGATACGTGGATCGTGCTTTTTTGAAGTTGCCGCACATATTCATTTGGCAGTTTTAGGAATCAGAAACTGTTAAATCTTCAGTATCCATTGCACTATAACCAGTAACAGACACTTGTATTATCGGTATCCACTTGCATGCAATCTGCCCATTGCATTTAATCCCCAGAATATAATGTGTCTATAGAGACATATATATCTTACCATTCTAGTGCAATTAATAATCCAGTGAAAAATAAAATTAAGAGACAAAGGCTGTTTTCCTGATTACATAGGCTTCCCTCTTCACAAAATTACACCTGACTCTCAGTGAAGTCAAAAGTAGGCGTATATATTAATTCAAAAACCAAGTAGGTAGCTGGGAAAATATTATTACCACGAAAATATTTTTATGTCAGAATCCAGGAAAATAGTACTCGTGAAAAAGAATGAAGTGATACCTAGAGAAGAGAGTTCCACAATCACATCTATATTCTCTAGTTCCACAGGTTTTAGAGTGTGCTTTCCAATCTGACTGAACAGCGTAGATCTTTGAGCATTTCTCGCATTTCCACTTCTTCTCTCCATGTTTTCTGCAGTAGTGTTTCTTAATTCCCGTGAGATCCCCCAGAGCCCTCGAGGGGTTGTGATGAACGCATGAAGGCTCGGGGCAAACGTAGGCTCTCTTTTTCACCTCTTTGCTGTTCCTTTGCTTCAGCTTCCATGGCAGGTTATGGCCTCTCCTATGAAGTTGAAGATTCTGGTCTCTCTGGAAACCCTTGTTGCAGATCTCACACACAAACCTATTGGTCGCCAAAAGAGTCTTCGGGGATAACGCTATCACTTCGGCATCTGGGTCTAAAATCAAACACCACGGTCGTCAAAAGCTATAAGACGAGATTATCAGAAAACCTAACCAGAATACTCGGGTCTTCTCCAGAATAAAGGGATTGGAAATCGAATTCTAGTTGGAGATAAACTTAACAGAAAACCTACAGACATAATATGTGCTGATAAAGAGAACAGATACTGATATGAAGAAACAGAAGGAGATTAATTAATTAAATAACCTGGGTTTCCGGGGAGGCTTCTCTTTTTCTTGATCTTTAGAGGCTGCTGAGGAGGAATTGTGGGGAGTACGGGATTTACTACTCCAGAGAGGTCATGAAGTCTAGCAGCAGAAGAGACAGAGGATTCTACGGACAAAGAAGTAGTAGAATTGGACATCGCCGAAGGAAACATTTTGCCTTTGGAGAAAACTCCAACTGGGAAAAACAAGAGAGGAAGAAAAAGTGAGATACGATATTCTAATATGTCTTTGTTTGTTTGAACTTTGAAATCTTATATCCTACTCAGCTTCTCGCAACTTTGGGAAGGAACTAATATAATTATGAAGAAGGCGGGGGCCCAGAAAAGTGCAAAACCTTGCTTTAATTTAGGACAGAACTCGTTAAACTGAAAAGTTTTGTTGTGTGTGGGGGGCGGGGGGGGGGGGGGGAGAGAGGGATGATTCAGTTGGTGGGAGAAAAGCAGAATTAGTCTTGTGAAGAGATGATGACGATGACGATGGATTATTCTCCAAGTCCCTATCTAGGCCAAGGATTGCTTGTCTGAACAACTCTGCACAACTATTTCAGACATATCTCTTTCCAGTCTCTCTTGTATGAGTGTGTCTATATTTGTAAAGATGCAATCAAACATGGCAAAATCAGGTTTAAAGAAGATCTTTTTCTTCAGCACAATCCCAAAACCCAATAACCCTCTCTACTTTTTATCTATTTTGGCGTCGACAGGTGTGGCAAAAGATAAAGGAGAGAATTATACATTTATAAACTGATCAGTAGAGAAGAGAAGGTGATGATGGCAATGGCAGATTATGGAGGAAGAGGTAGCAAATTTTAAACACGTACGTCGAAAATAATAATAAAAAAAAAACTCGGGTGGTAGGAAAAAGGGGCAAGGAGACTAAAAAAAATGAGAAAGTCTGGAGATAGAGTGAGTTATAGAGAGGGATAAGAACGTTACAGAAAAGACTAAGAAGCATCCTTTACCAAAAAATAAAAATCCACAAGACTTAGTAAAATTTCCTTTCTTTATTGTTTGATTTCTTTCTTAGTTTAAGGGTTATTTTCTGCAATGGCGAGCTGGGTCTTAATATGTTGGCGCTTTCTGTGTATTCTTTTGTTCCTGTAACAAAACACCCAAACCCAAAAGGGACTCGATATGAATGGCGGGATTATTTGTTGGCCAATAAGAAGAATGACATGATTGTTTTTTTTTTTTTAAAAAAAGAGGGATTGGAGAATGACATGCAAGTTTCCTTATATATTTTTGTTTTGGAAAACAAATTTAAAAGATGAAGAAGCAGGCTAGTGAGATTAAAGGCAAATTTCAGGAGATAACCCCACAACTAACATGATTGATTCATTGATTGACTTTAGGCTTATATATAAATAACCTAGTCATTACGTAACTTAGTTTTGCCTACATTGTAAAGCCATTGGTCTTATTGTAATTTCCTTTTTTATATATACAAAAAATTTAGGTTATTTGGATATAGGGACTCACTCTCCAAGCTAAAAAAAATATTTATAAATTAACTCTTTATCAATTAGACTAATCTATTTAAATTTCACTTGCATGAATTAGTTAATATATATACTTGTTAATTTATCATCGTACCCAAGCACTATATTATCGATTATTCTTAGTTAGAATGTATTAATTAATGAAGTTGTCGATAATTCTTGCCAATTGTGCACATATATTTTCCATACAGTTATTATGTGCTTCGTGGAATTCAGCATAATATAATTGTTTCCCATTATAGATTTTGTTCCTCTCTCTCTCCCTCTTATCTTTTGGCATCATCATTCTCTTACGTCCTAATAGTGGGCAAGTGAATTTGCATGGTTTTCCTTTCTTTTTTCTTGTTTGACTCTTTATCTACATATCTTTATTCCAAATCCAACTCAAAAGCTATGAAAGGATATGAGTATGTATTGTCCATTCTATCCACTCCGTGTACTAAAAATTCAGCAAACATTTGCTTGTAACTTTCCTTGGACTTGGAGGTCAAAATTGTCTTTGAAACTTACTTCGGCTAGGGTCCATATGCGTAGCTATGAATTAGCAGAAGCATGCAAGCAATTCCAAATACCTTTGCATTGTGAAATAGGACGCATCATAATTTAGACCCTTGCGAATTTCGAATGACAAATATTTGAGGAGTTATATAATTTGTAGGTACGTACAGCTCAAACTCATGTATGTGTGTGTGTGTGTGTAGGGAACGTAACCTGCATATAATTAGAAGGACGCTATGATCTGAAAATAAAGACTTAAAAGTAGTGTTGGGCGAGAATGATGTAACTCAAGAACGGGGATCAAAATTTAACCTGTAAAATCAACTTTTCCTTCTTGGGCTTACGTTGTTTCCAAAGATCTTGCAGGAAATTGATTAAGTAGGGCGTGGAAAGTTAGTTTTATGGGGAAACCTTAATTAGTACGCCTCTAAAGATTATGATGGGGATGGTCTGTTGACTAAATAACCTCGAGAGATGTCCTTTCGTGATACGGGGGCCTAACTCTGATAATTTTCCGTAGAAAATTCTGCATTCTCTTAGCAAGAGAAAAACCTCATGCTTTTTTAACTTTTAAGGTGGAACAGTATATATATACATACATAATACACAATGGAGTATATATATTAGCGGGAATTAAATGACTAATTTGACATCTAGGGATAAGCTAAAACAGGTAATACATTATGCTTAGTCAGATATGCATGAATGAGCGAAAAGTGAATCTTATTGCCAAATTTGGTTGACAGAACTGTAAATATAGTTTCCATAACAAGAGATTAAAGGAACGCATATGAGGGTTATGATAGCAAGCTCATAATAGTGTTTCTCTGTGCTGTTCTATGGGTTTTCTAATTTCCATACATACTAACTACACTGGGTTCTGAAATCTGCATGCAGGAGGGAGAGAGAGAGAGAGAAGGAAGGTAAGGCATATTAATGAGTGGAAAGGAAATACGGCATCCCCATGCGGGCCATAGTTAATTCACGGGTCCTTCTATTACCAGATTCTCCCATCAACACGACACTACAAAATTTATATATATATATATATATATATATATATATATATATCTAAAGTGCCTACCATATAATATCTTTACCAATTATGGGTTACTTAAATTAATGCAACCATAATTTCAACTTAATATATATATATATATTGTTTCCACGTGTATTATGTTACAAGTATGAGACGATGAGCTGCTACATATATATATCACTTAAACACCTGTGTTATTATGAACAGTTCAGGCATATTATCATTTATACACGTGTGTCAGTTTCAGTTCATATTAGTAGAACCACAAGATCGTTCAATAACCATCACTTGTGTTATGGTTATAAATAAAAAAATTTATAAAAGAAAATATTGGAAGAATAATTTGGCTGTTGCCATCAGGACATAAATTTATAATTTAGATATAAAATTGAACCTGAAAACAATGAAAAGAGATAATTTACGGTTTAATGATTACATTACTGTAATACCAACACTCTTTTTTTCTCATTTAAATAGAACCAATTTCGGAAATATAATTTATTATTTTAAAGGTGTACCAAAATATTGAATTGATTTTTTTTTTTTTTTACTTTTTGACGAATAAGAGTGTATATAAATACGCCATATCCTATAAGGAACCAAGACTAGAATTAATATGGCCTGAGTAATGAAAGGGGAATTGACAAGAAAATTCCGAGAGTCCGATATATTTGAGTTAAGAATTCACCTTTGTTTTCACATGCAATTTAAAATCATAAAAAATATGTATTATATATTTATACACACACACCCTACAGAGAAACGGGTAGTTGGTGAAATAATAGAGCGGGCAACTTGGCATTATAGTATCCACTCATTTAGATCCATTTCACGAGGCCCAAATGGTCTCATACATATACATAGAAAGAAAGAACCAGCCTCCTGGAAAAGACCCTCTTTTCTTTAATTGCCATGCAGAGACTAGTAGGGATCGATATTATGGGTACTTTGACCCCACTTCCTTCGTCTCCTTCCTAAACCCCTCCTTTGACCAAAATTCATATATCTTGACTATTGAGTCGGCGTCGGCTCAGTTAATTCGGCTGCTTAAATTTCCCAAGTGAATATTCTCCTTCAACTCCAATCAACGCACAAATTTTCACCTACTCCTTCCTTTTTAGCATGACAATCTTGACCCTATCAATTCAAACTTCAAATAACTCTACTTTATTAAGAGCAGTACGACTTAATATTATTCATTACATGGAATTTTCTCACCAAAAAAATAAAATAAAAAATCAACTTGGTGGTTAATTCCAAATCCTTACCAGCTACCAGCCCCATGCCATTGCAAATTCAGAACTAAATGCTGAATCACGGAGACAAGGAAGCCCAGCAGTAGATTATTATATATCTATTGAATGGTTTTGACGGGGAAGTCGTATAAGTGTGGCATCCCATAATTCTACACGTTGCCCCCATTCTGTCGAATCAATTCAATCTTAGTACGCAATCCTGAGAAATTCAGGTAAATATCAATATCAAAGTGTGACTTCACAGAAATCCCAGGTTTTGCTACCTAAATAGACTTTTTGGCTCTGTAGGGCACTGCCATTACAACTGAGATATCAATAACACAATATCACAACTCCGGGACCACTGTTTTAGATTTTAGTATTACCACCACTTGACCTGACGATATGGTTCGAACCCCACTTGTAAAACGATTCCCTGCACTGTTTTCTACTGTGGAACAAGTCCAAGACAGGATCATGGAACTTGTCTACGCATACATCGGCAACTTCGATTAATCGTGTCTTTCATTTGGGATTGGGGCTACATGAGATTCTTGCAAGTATTTCAGATAGGGCCATACAATTTTAGTATCACAATTAATGTCCCGGGAAAAAAAATTCATTGCAGAGGTTGTCATTTTCCCTGTGCAGCTTCAATGGTTTGGTTATGCTCTTAGAGGGAGACACGTTTCGTGGCAAGAGTCCATAATTAATTAATGAAATAAAAATAGTTCATGACTTGGGAACATGGAGACGTTTACATAATGCAGATGTAACATCATGGATTTTGTCCACTGTGTTATTCATTTATTTCTGACCAATGACTGACGACCAAGACAAAGAAAGGGGAGAGAAAAAGAATCAAACAGACAAAAGTAAACTTCGGTTCAGGCTCTGCTTCAAAAGCTATACTCATTAACTGATGGTTCTTGCAGTCACTTCAGATACTTCTTGTCCAATATTCCCCGGCTTCTGATATAATCTTCATTCGTTGAAGTCAACATATTAGAATCTTACAAGAGGCTAACACAATTACATGGAAATAGATATTGCATGCATGGGGGGTTGAAAAAACTAACCTTGAGATTAAAAATGACAGCTAACGCTGCCACAGGTTCTTGCCGAAGCAGCAGCGGCTTCAAGCTACCTAATCAACATTGAGAAAAGAATGAAAAAATGGGGGTTTTACAAAATGAAGCAAAAAGGACATGAATTGGGTTAGAAACACCAAAACTGAACGATTTCCACAGATACTCTGCTCCCCAGTTTCAGTCTCAGAAATTGTGAGGTTCACTTAGGACTTGAACCAATGTAACCTAAGCGCCTGGCCAATACGTTGATATCTACATCTTCATCTTCGCCTTCACCTTCATCGCTTGGAATTTCTAGTTCACCCACAACATTTTCACTAAAAAACTCTTCCCAGAATCCTTCGTCAAGTTCTCTGTCTAGCCCCTCTGGAGATTCAAGTGCTTCCTGTTCTCTCTTACCCCTACCAAGACCTTGCATTTCCATAGCTAGAACTTCAAGCTCAGACACTTCAACTTTAACAGGATTATTCCTTCCCTCACTTTCACTGTTTGATTCTGCAACATCAATCCGTCCTTGCTCAATTGACCTTCTTCTTTTTCTAGTCATGGCTTCTTCCAGTTCCTTTGTCTTATTCTGTTGGATTAGTTGGTGGAGAAAAGATGGATTTTTCAACGCTCTAGCTAAGAAAGCCATCATTTGTTCCTGCTTCATTTCTGTGCCTTGTAACCTCTGTTCCATCTCCTGAAGGTAGGCTCTGGTGTTCTGTTGCTGCTGTCTAAGCTTCACAAGCTCCATCATTAACACTTGCTTGTCACGCCTTAAACGTAGAATTTCTTCTTCTACTCCAAACCCGCCAACTTCAACACATTGACCTGGTACTTGGGAAGTAACCTGAGAAGGTGCTCTCCTTCTTCGTATGTTCCTCAGTAGATGCTTGTGTCCTCTGATGAATTCTCCGTTTGAAAATTCCCATCTGTCTGAATCAATTTTTCTAAAACCCTGTCACATTAGAATTATAATAACCCTCGCTAAATATCAAGTAAGAACAAGTAGAAGAAGAAGAAGAAGTGATGAAGAGAATAAAATAATACTTACATAAGTGTTCAATTGCCTGACAAAGCTTGAGAAATTGTTGTGCTTGAAGAATCTAGGAAGGAGATTGGTAGAGAAAGAACATGGATCCCACACAAAAAAACTTGATCCACTTCTGCTCCACGAGACTATGTGATCGGTGGAAGGGTCGTCCACCATATCAAATGTCTTGGTGAGGAATGGAGGCGGTCCTGTTTCATGAAGTCCCTGTATTGGCTGGGGAGGTAGAACCATTGCTGGCTTACCTCCTACTTCAGATGAAGGTGGTTCCAAGTACTCTTCTTTTACTGTGTACAGATAATTCATCCTCAAATTCCTTGGCAACTCCGAATTATGATGAGTTTGGTTGACTCTGTCGTACACCCAGATACAGAGTACCCTAATGCAGAAAGCAATCAACAGAGTTCAATCTCTGGAGCGGGAGAATGAAAGGGCTTGAAGAGACTTACGTGGACTTGTCAGTAAACTCGAATTTAATTAATCCAGAAAAAATTCAAACGAGACTCTGCCACTCTGCTGAGTATGTGAGATGATGTGAGGCATTGAATATTACAGTGGTGATGAGAACGCGGAGGAATGAGTTTGCCTCCGCGGGAAATCGTTTAGGCAGTTAAGGGAAGTTAGTTATTCGTCATCCACATATATAAAGGATGTTTAAAGAAAAGTTTTGGAGGCAATTAAATAGAAGAGGATGGGGTGACGTAACTGGGGAAGGAATAAATTACTAGAAAGTTCTAGACTCAATTAAATACAAATCCTTTCCTCGAATGGCACTTAGCAAGTGGACGAATCATGAGATTAAAGGGGAGTGGGGTGTCACGTGGCCATTACCCTCTCCCCATAAAATCGGTTCGTACAGGGTGTGCAGCGCCACGCTTATATAGTCCAGGACTCCTCCACACCTATCCGATGTGGGACTCCAACAGTCACTCATGACATTCTCCCCCACCCAATCTTGTGACGCCCTCGTCACAGTAGGGCCCCCTGCCTACCCCACACCTTCGAGGGTCCCCACACCTCGAGGGGCGCTTGGCGGGATATCGGAGTCGGAGCGGGTCGGCTCTGATACCACTTGTCACGTGGCCATTACCCTCTCCCCATAAAACCGGTTCGTACAGGGTGTGCAGCGCCACGCTTATATAGCTCAGGATTCCTCCACACCTATCCGATGTGGGACTCCAACAGTCACCCATGACAGGGGGCTAAGTTCGGAAGGTTCTGGAAATTACAGGGACAAGCTGGGAGGAATGGTGATCGTAGTGGGAAGACTGTTTGTGGGGTTCACGCGCTTGTTTGAAAACAGGGGTTTGAACTCCCAATAGCTCCCCTCAAATTGCCCTAATCTAAAACCATTTATGTTGTAATTCTGTAATTGGGTTGAATAAAAAATACGCTATCTTTGTTAACATGTTAATTGAGAGATTTAGTTTAGTTTTAAGTGCAAAATTTTAATTCATTTCATCATCTAGATTTATAATTTTTTTCTCAAATAATTTTTAATACATTTTATCAAATTTTTTAATAAAAATAATTTCATCTTTAGTTTAGTTTCTCAAAATTTTAATTTATTTTATTTTTTAAATTTATAAATAATAGGGTTTTTATTAATAAGATAATTTTTAATATAAATAATTAATAATGTTGTTTTATAAAAACACTAACATGTAATTTGTACACGTAGATAATTAATTGAGGTGGAAGCAGGACTGGAATTCATTTTAGCTGGGTTTTGGCAGGTGGGGGGAAGACCAATGGTGGAAATCAAAGTGGAAGAAATACCATGTTTAGCATTTCCGTACGTTCACGGATTCATCTTGTCGGTTTTTTTTTCCAAAAAAACAAAACAGCAAACGTGGAAACGTACGCCCTTTTGATCTGAGTTTGTTCTCATGATCGAGATTTTTTTCGTAATTTGATAGTAATTCCAAACAAATGCTACTGTACTGTCTGGCTTAGTATATCTTTAGATTTACATTTTAAAAACACTAAAATTATAATTATGGAGGAAATAGATAATTATTTACTCCTATGAAGTCATAATTTTAATAATTTCATAATCCCACACACACATATATCTAGTATTTAATATATGAATTAGAGTTGAATTTGATTTTAAATATAAAATTTATTTTTTATGTTTATAATTTTTTTAAAAAATTTTTTATTGATATCTTTAATAATAATTAAAAATAGGAGAGAAAAATTAAAAAAATAATTAAAATATTAAAAAAAAATATGTTAATTAATTTTATTAATTAAATTAATTAAATTAATTAAATTAATTTTATATTAAAAATTAGTGGAAATATAAAATAATTGTATTAGGCAAAACTATTGTTTGTACAAACGATGAGAGAAGTAGGCAGCTATGGAGTGTCGCCGGTGACACGTCTTCATGTCCACTAATGCCTATGAGACTCACATTCCCAGAGCATCGAAACGCGTCAATAGAGACAGGGTAATGTTTAAATAATAGCTTAAAAAATAATTTAAATAATTAAAAAAATAATTTATAAAAAAATAATTCTCAATAAAAAAATATTTAGATAGTTATTATTAGAAAAATTTTTATCATTAAAAAATTATCATAAATGATATAATTTTATTAAAAATATAAGAAAGGAGAGAATAAAAGAGAGAAGGTACAGAAGATAAAAGAGGGGGAGAAAATAGTAAAAAAGAGAGAGGGGATATGAAAAGAGTAGAGAAAGGAGAGGAAAAAGGAAAGAGGAGAGACAATAAAGAAGAAAGAGTAGAAAAGAAAAAATATATAAAAAAATAAAGGTAAAATAATAATCGAGTAGGATATAAACTTTTTTATTATTATAAAAATTAGTTTAAATAGTTTATCTAAAATTTTAATTTGATTTAAAAATACTCTCAGATAAATATAACTATTTATTTAAAAAAATTAAACTAAAATTTAAGGTAATTTTTTTTTTAAATTTTAATTTTGTTACTTCCCAAACATACTCGTAATAGTGCTCTTTGTTACCTTTCAGTATGATGTTTTTCAATACCAGAGATATTATTATTAGTTTTACTGCTTAATTTATGATAAAAAAGGGTGAGGTAATGCTAATGACACGCCACGATAACAAATTAAACTTAATTAAATAGTGGGAAGAATGTCCCCGTGAAACTTCTACAACGTCCTGGAAGGTACTACGAATTCCATCAGTCATCGCTGTTCTTCAATTCTGCACACAAATTCTCTTTTATTCGTTTATTGAGTTATTTTTGAAAAGACGATAAAATCCATTTCGTTTTCTTGTTGGAAAGTTGACAGTGATGCTGTGTTCACGCCCAGCCATGTGTCTTGAAGCGGTTCAAATATTCAGGAATTAAACAAAGTGGAGTTTGGTGTGTCCAAAAGCTAAATTAATTGGGGATCTCGCTAAGTAGATATTTTTGAGTCGATCTATATATAATTTAATTAATAGGGAGGGATTTGTTTGTTGGGTTACATATGTGGCGCGTGACATCACTTTTAGGTACGTAAAAGCTTCAATATGGATACATTAATTGAAGTGGGTTAGACCGAATCAAATGAAATGCGATTATCTTAATATTTGGCGAGAAAGATAATAGAAGAGAGAGACGATCGCACATAAAAAGAAGAGAACAAGGCAGAGACGATCACGTCCTTGCATGAATGTTCCCTGTTCCTTTCTTTTGGAAAGGGCCATTCGTGGCATATTCCACATCCACGTCCTTCACTCTTTAAATTAAAGATTTTGACGTTTTAATTTTTTTCACAACTCTGTAGCCCAAAATGATTGAACATTTTAGTTAATAAAGATATGACTATTTTATTAATAAATAATTTATACATATTTTTGTCATAATTTTTTAAGCCATAAAATATCATAATCTTGATAAAATTTAGGATTCAATCCCCTTAAAGATCATGATACATCAAAGGAATCAGAATATAAACATGAAGGCTGAATGATCGATCAATGAGCAAGGAATAAATAATAAGTGGTGGTTAAATGATCATATCCTCTTGATTTTCATTCAAATTCATTATCATTTGCACTGCCTACAAAAGAAACGGCAAGCAAGTGGCGACGCTGATGGCAAGCACTTAATTAATTTTACTCATAAATTTAATTTCTCTCAAATGAAGAATAAATATGAAATAAAACTGTCTTCTATATAATCAAGTCTTTACTTGAAAAAGGACGCATAATTAAATATAAGACTACTGCTGGTAATAAAATATATATATATAAAAGACTACTGGTGCCTCATATGTTGCAGGGTGCAGACGACACAAGAAATAACGTGACATGTGTGCATTAGTGCATATATAACAACGTATACAAAAACACTAGCTTTCATGGCTTTGTGCTCTCAAAACAAGACACGTGGCATGCTGTGCATGGCAATGGCTGTGATTTGTGGGCTGCACCAAGGGGAATCGTTTAGTAACTGCGGATAATCCGAGTCCCAGAATTTATTCCAGAAAAATTCCAACCAAAATTCCTAAAATTTATAGTCTTTAATGTGATTAATGTTTTTAGAAGCTCCTCTTCTTTCTCCGTTTTCCCCAATCCTGGAGTTCAATTGCATCAGGATTAATATTGGTTCAAAGACCAATTTAAGTCCACGAGACGTTTATAGAACATAGATTCAGATTGATTTGGAATAGCAGGGGTTAAACTCTCCAAAAATTGAGTTATTGATTCGATCATGATGGGAGATTTTTACACAGCGACAAGATTTGAATCAAATCATTACTTCAAAAGACAAGAGCTGGCGATGAGGAAACAGAGTGCTCTTAAATAACGGGGAGCATAGATCAACCGATCGAAAAGTTGCAGAGTTTCAGAGAATAAGCTTGTCAGATTCTCTATTATTGGATTGGGGTACCTCGCTGAAGATAGCTCTGACTAGATCAGCATAGAGGGGGAATTGAGCCACGCCGAAGAAACTGAGAGGCAAGATGGCGGCGGTATAGAGCGGTAAAACAGCCCGCTTGAGGTTGTCCTTGAGCACAAAGAAGAATGCGGCGGAGAAAGAAACCAAAACGGAAGCGATAGAGGCGAAGTGAGGATGGCGAGGAACACGACGAGAGAGGTGATGGCGCAGCAGAGAGCCACGAGGGAGGTGAGCGCGAACAGGTTGAGAGCCGGGTGTCGTTCCAAGTAACGGTTGCCGGTCTCCTCCTGAGTGCCGCCGGGGATGGTGGTTGACGTGGCAAAGGCCACGCCGGCAATTAGTGAAGCCTCCACGGAGCACGACTCGGAGGTGCTCTTGAGCCATTCAGTGCCGTCCTTGATTAGATCCTCTTGATCTTTTCTGAAAATCTCGACGGGAGTCTCATCGTGTTTGTTGGGGAGGAACAGAACATAGCGCGGCGTTATATCCTTGATATACTGCAAATACATGCATACATAATAGATTTGGTAGAGGAAGCTAGGAAGAAGAATGAGAAATGATTTGTTGGATACCAGGAACCATTTGATTTCCCACTGCATTTGCAAGGCAGAACCAGGGATTTGCCAGGGCTTGTGCTGGGAGAGCTTGGCGGCGACATGGACGATGGTGTTGCCTTCATTGTCTACGCCTCGAACGAATATAATTTCAATTCGAATTATTTGAGAATTGAGAGAGAAAAAAGGTATAGAAAGAAAAGTGAGAAAAGATAAAGGGGTGGGAAGAGCATCTGAGCGTGAAGATATGTATGTCATCTATCTTCCTGTAGTTTGTTCCTTTCGTTAGAGACATTGCTGTTTCTTTTAAAAAATTTACTTCACCTGTGATTGTCAATAATATATAATAGATAAGAGGATCAGGCTAAAGCGGAGCTTGAGTGGTGTTTCATATATATGGTGCCTTTTTTTGGGATGTGCAAATAGTTCCAAGTCATGCGTATACCCACCCATGTGTTTCACCGCTAATATTTTTTCCTCCTTACGCCCAACAATACTAATATTAGAAGCAATCTTTAAAGTATCATCAGTTAGTTAATATATATGGACGTACACCTCTTTTGACGAGATATAAATCTTACTTTATTCGTGAACACCACTAATATGAAAGAAGGATACGAAATTCCCTCGCCAGAGAAAATATATAATCATACAGGGCCAGAAGGGAGCGATTGGGGAACCTCTGTAATAATGGATTTCAAAAGATCCATGTAGAGTGGAAACTGTACGATTGCGTAGAAGGAAACGGGAAGACAAGTGGCGGCATACAAAGGGAACACTGCCGTCTTGAATCTGTCCTCGAGCACGAAGAAATGTGCGGCGCAGAAAGATATAAGCATGGAGGCAATGGACACAAACAGCGAGCTTAAGCCCAGAAGAATCTTGAGCGGCAAATTTCTCTTAAAATCTCTGGGTAGTTTTCGAGAGGTGAGAATGGAGAGGAACATGATAAGTGCAGTGACAGAGAAGCAGAGCCCAATGAGTGAAGTGATGGCGAAAAGTTCAAATGCCGGCTGCCGTTCTAAGGTTGGTCTGCCAGTGTCTTCATTGGTGCCGCCGGGGACGGAGCTCGAGGTTGCAAAGGAAACTCCGGCAACCAATGCAGCCACCACCGAACAAGATTCAGACGTTTCCTTAAGCCATTCGCCACTGTCTTTGACCAGCTTTTCATGACCTCTAGTGAAGATTTGTTCCGGAGTTTCGTCTTTTGCGTTGCTAAGAGCAAGGAAGTGGTGTGGCGACAACGATTTCACATACTGCAATTCAAAATTCCATCGTCAAAATACGTACATGAATATATATAATTATGAGATGGCACGTAAGCATGGCTGCTTAGGAAGTTAATTAATTACCTCGTACCACTTGATTTCCCATTGCATCTGCATGGCGGTGCCATGAATCTGCCAAGGATGAGTCATGGATTCCTTATACTGGGCTGCTAAGTGCAATATAGTATTTTCATCAGTATCCACGGATTCAATGAGATCAGCCCAAAGATTAAGCTTTAATTCCTTTTTAACTTGTTTCTGCACTGCCTCAATAACCCTAGGTTGCCTGTTCTCCACTGCTACCTGCAATATATTTTTGTCCTTTGATGTGGTATCGTAGATGGACACTGGTAATTGGCTGAGAATTTCGTTCACTACTTCAATTGCACCTCTCTGGGCTGCCACCAACAAGGGTGTATAATTTTCTGGCTCCTCATTGGAACTCCTCTTATTATCTGTTCCCCCACCATTGCCTGCCATCATTACTGAGGTTAAATGTTTGTGCTGGTTTAATTAATTAATACAGCAGATCAGATATCGTATGTTTGATTCGAAAGAACTAAAAATTCAATGGACTGTTATACCCTTTTGAACTGGTGACTTTTGCTGTCTGGGATCAGATACCTTTCGGATACCTGGGTCTCTTCCTTCAGTGATGTATGCCGTATTATGGCTTTCCATGAGTGCTTTCAATATCTGAAAGCTCCATTCATGCTTTTCTTTCTTTTCCCTTATTTTGTTAACTATCTTCTCTGTCAGGTAAATTCATACAAAACGTTCCAACATATGAGCCACAATATTTACATCTCATCTTATATATGAATAACAAAACTTTTCATAACTTATTTTACCGGAGTGAACTCGTACATATTTATACAAAAATCTAGAATATTAATATCATTATTCACGATTTGTAAATAGCATGTGGCCTTTTATACATGAATTTTAGATATGACAAGAGTGCATAAGAAATGAACTTGAAGGGGTATATATACCAAATCCCATGAAGCGAAACAGATTTAGGTAGGCAGAGACCAGAACCTCAAAACAGGTAGTGTAATTCTGTGGAATATTTTTATTAGTATACGAGTTATTTGGGGCCTCTGGGTCGTTCCCTCCTTTCTTCTTTCCTGCGCACCAACAGATCAAGAATGCATGATTGGATGTCAAAGGAAAATTCCCTCTCTTCTGGTTTGAATCTACGAATTTCTTAAACTATTGAGTGTCAAATATTCTTAATAGTATACTAACAAAAAATCTTTTATGTATTTGTTGAAATTATATTGTTTTTTTTTTTACTTCAATTTTTATCATCAAAACATACACCTTAATGTAATTTTTAATTATTGCAAAAATTCCTTCCAAAAAATATATTTAAGAAAACATTTTATTTAAATAATATATATTGGATTAAGTTGACGGAGGACAATTTAGCTAACAAATAAAAAATAAAAACAAAATATAGCATAAACTTTCATTTAATTTCAAAAAAATGATATTAAAAATGGGAGAACTGAATCCTATTTTAACAGACAAAAATCTCAGAAAATTTATCCAATATTAAATCCATCCATATTTTGATGTTGGAAAAGTTGAGGAGTATGAATTTGTTGGTTTTTACCTCCTTCGCTGCCTGATGATTTGGACGGTCCCCGCATATAATACTCCTTGGTTTTCCCGAGATCTGTCATGTATAAACGCGCGCGCGCGCGCGAAGATATATAAGAGAGTAATTAATTTGGAAACGAAAGCACATATATGAAAACATAATTAGCAAGAGAAATCTTGAGATGTTCCGTCGAATTAGAATTACCAGAGTAGGAACCCCAAAGGAACTGATAACAAGCTGAAATAGATTCCGGATCATATTTCAGCGGATCCACATGCACCCATTCACCTCTGAAAGTGGACTGGTACAATTCCTTTTCGTCTTGAGCATCTGCACCCTCAAATGGAAAATCTTCAGTCTCTGAACCACCAAATGATGAAGAAAAATCATCCGTATCCATTATTTCTTCAAGTTTAACGACAACGATGAAATATGATGAACACAATTAATGTTCAGAACTTGGATCCCCATTCAGGGTTTTGTCATTTTATACCAAACTCTGCCCTTTACCAGGTTACTTGATTAGCTTCTCAACGGAAAAAAGATAAATAGGTGGGGACAGCGTTAATTTGAATGAAGGTTAAAAGAAATAAAGAAAAATAAAGTGTTGCAAAAGAGCCATAAACTAAATCCATATATCCTCTCTTCTGTAATATACACAATAATAGATAGATACCTTTCGTGTTCATGAGATCATAAGAATCATCAAAAGCAGAAAGCATTTTACCTCTCGCAAGTGGTGCAGAGAAGAAAGAGAGAGGATGACGCAAGCATAGCAACTTCTAATTCCTACGTGTTGGGAAGTGACCTCGTTGTTCATGTAAGTGTGCCAACAGATTACGCTACTTAAAAGTTATAATATTATTGTGCTATTCTTTCTATCTCTTTCTCTCTTCTTTACAAATTATCTATAGCTAATTAAGTACGCCACTCTCATCTCATAATTTAGAAATCTTCAAAGTTACAAAATTGAATTAGAGAGAACTTTTGCTGATACCAGAATACTAGCCCTGAAGAAAGCGGCAGTCACATAATATATCCACGTGTTTCACGAATATATAGCTATATACACAAGTTTCCACCTAATATTGCATGGGGTCTAAGAGATGAGCAAATTTGATTGTTCATGACATTTGAATTCTCTAGTTTATTTGCTTATAAACATACTATTGTGATTTTCTAATAAGCCATATGAGAATTATTATTTTCGGCCAAAAAAATGAAAATTATTATTGTGTTTATTTCTTTTAATTATTGAATAGTAATAGTTTTCAGATTAAATTTTAAATTGTTCTTTTATTATAACAAGTAAAATTTTAATGGTTTTTCATGTTTAAAATAGTTTTAATTTTAATTTTTAATGAAATAAATATAATTTATGAATGAACATTTAAAATATAACTTTTTTATATATTTTTTTCAAATAATAAATATTAAATTTAAGGAAATAATATATATTTAGCATAAGACTAAGTAAATTATATTTATGTAATTTAATTTACATATTTTTATCAAATCAAATCACAACATGAATATTTTAAATTTAAAAGTAAGTTAGCTATATTAATAATAAAAGTTAGTTATATATATAGAACATATAGTGTTTGAAAAAAATCCACCTATTTGAATTTGGTTGAAATAAAAATGAAGTACCTTGAGTACTCCTCCGATCCTTAATAGTTAATAAAGGATATTTTTAATTAATTTAATTAGATTAAAAAATTAATTAAATTAATTAATATGATATATATTTTTTAAAACATCATAATAATCTTTCGTAACTCTTTTTTAATTGATTATTGTTACAGAAGTATTAATGGGATAATTTAGGAAAAAAGTTGATAAATATATGAAATATATGGTATATTTAAAATTAAGATTAACTCTCTAATTAAATTCTATATTAAGGACAAGAGGAATATTATCCAAGTTTGAGTATCGATCTAAATATTTTCTTAAATTGAATGTGAACAATTTTGAAGGAGAGACGGTGAAACTTGTAGGTGTTTCGTTTGTTATATCCAGTTTGTTACAGATTAATTATTATATTCAGTTCGTGCAAAGTAATTAACGACATAAAACAACACGTTACGTAATTTAAGAAAGCGACAAATCACATACATATACATAAAGAGGCACGTTTGGTACAATAGAGGTGAAAGTTATTTAGTATAATATAAGCCACTTATATTTATAATATTTTAGGCTATTTCAATTCTATAAAAAAAGTTGAGAAATGAGATAATGAAAGTAGAAATAAAATATTTTGAACTATTTTACCCTAAGTTATAAAATTCTTGGATAACTTTAACCCTTCCCAAATTATAAAAAAAATATTTTAGACCATTTTACTCCAAGTTATAAAAAATATATATATCAATTTCATACTTATTTTTATCATATTAAACAAACTTTTAAAATCTATTTCTAGCCTAATTCTATTTTTAATTTTATTTTTATTCTATAAAAAAAAACTCTCCCATCCTATCAAGCACTGTTAAATTTGTTCTCAAGCACGAAGAAATAATGTGCCGCACAGAAAGAGATGAGCATTGAGGCAATGGACAACCAACATATAGTGTGTTTGGATGGTTTCTAAAATCATGATTTGAAAAAAAAAAAAAACCCCTTAACAGTTAACACTCTCATTTTTTTTTCTATAATAAATTTTTTCATCAAAATTATAGTTCTGTATAAACTACTCAAATGCTCTTTCCTTTTTTTCCCACAATCTGACAAGAAAACTATAGTTCAGAATAAATTAGAAAAAACAACTTCTATTGATCGTTTCTTTTATAAAATCTATTATATTTAAAAACTATGACTATGTACGAACTAGATAACATATATATTTCTTCCCAACTTCAAAGGCCCCCAAAATCTCCCTCTATCGCTAGAGCACATCTCAAGCATGGAATAACAACTCTTTTTCTTACTTAGGACCAGGCCGTAAATAATTCCTTCACCATAGATAGCAACGACCATGTTGTTTATCTTTACCAATCCGTCCAGAGCGATCTTGTTCTCTTTGGACTCTTGCTCAGTATGTTTCTTAATCACGACCCCGTTAATCCTTCCACTTCAGAGCCCATATTATCCTTCAAATAACCAACTAATGGAAGCTCTGCGAAAAGCGGCGAACAATTCCTATTATAGACTAATCTTCACATTGCTGAATTCTAGATACTATATAAGTTGTCTTATGATAATAATAGGATATGGTTTTGTTAAGATTGTGGATAAGATTCTAAATCCTAACTTTGTGACATATTAATTGAGTGATGTGATTATATAGATGACTTGTAAGATGCAAGAACAAGAAGAAAAAGAAAAATATAGACAGCCTAAATCACGCCACGTCGAGATCGCTTGGTGTTTCATGTGCGTGCGATTGTTTTTTCTTTTTCTTCCTTTTCTTTTTTTCCTTATTTATTTCTCATAAATTATTTAAGTCGATTTATTTTTTATTTTTATTTATAAATAAATATTATTTATAAATGAAATTTTAAAATACCACTTTTTAAAAATTTTAAAATATCAAAATTAAAGAAATAATATATAATCGATGATTTAAACTTATTAATCTAAACAATTTTAACGTGAACTGCTTCATTTATATTTATATACGTATATAAACTTTCTTTTTTTTTAATTAAAAAAGAGATTAAGATAAATTGAGTCTAAAGTACTAACTGGTTAAGGCAAAATTTAAGGCTCGAGGCATACTTATTAATTATTTAATAATATAGATGCCCTTGTGATTTGAACTGGTATTCTTATGAGGGATGAATAGCATTTTTGAAAAATAAATTTATTTTAATCCTCAAACCTTTATTTATTTAAGTTTGATAAAAATATTCATTAGGTTAAGTTCTCCAATCATTATTTTGTTATTATTAGATGTTAAAATATATATGTGTACTTATAAAACTGTTTTAACTTTTGTATAAACTTTTATAATATAAACTATGATTCATAAATTTTTCATATATATATTTATTATTTTGCTATTGTTACGGATACTTGTTATTTTATTATTATTATTTATTAAAATATGTATATATACTTGTAAATTCATTGATAAATTTTATCTACTAAATATAAATAATTTGAGCTTAAGTTTTGTCTTAAAAAAATATTGTTTCTCATTATTGAAAAGTAACACAAAACTAAACATAAATTATATATTTCTTTGCATAAATCAAAACCAACAACGGATCAGATATACAAATTCTCTGCGGTTGATCATACAATTAATTGGATGGGTTTATATGGACCCTGGAGAAACAAAGCACAAATAACACACTACTTTTCCAAATTCCTATCGTAGTAGGAAAAGCGTTTATTTAAGGTCAGAAACAAATTCCGCAGCTAATAGCATAAATTTACCTTATCACCAAAAAAAAAAAAAAATAGCATAAATTTACCTGTGTGTACGTGTAATCATAAATCGCGAAAATGAGGTGATTGGGGAACGCGCGTAACAATGGCCTTGAAAAGATCCAGGTAGAGTGGAAACTGTGCGATTGCGTAGATGGAAACGGGAAGACAAGATGCGGCATAAAGAGGGAACACTCCTTGCCTGAATTTGTCCTCAAGCACGAAGAAATGCGCAGCGCAGAAAGAGACTAACATTGAGGCAATGGACACAAACAATGAGCTTAAGCCAAGAAGAAGCTTCAGCGGCAAATTATTCCTAAAATCTCTGTGTTGTTTCCGAGAGGTCAGTATGGAAAGGAACATGATCAGTGCAGTGACAGAGAAGCAGAGCCCAATGAGTGCGGTGACGGCGAAAAGTTCAAACGCAGGCCGTCCTTCTAGTCTTGGTCTGCCAGTCTTGTCATCAGTGCCCCCGGGGACGTTGCTCGACGTTGCAAAGGAAACTCCGGCAACCAGCTCAGCCACCACCGAGCAAGATTCAGACGTATCCTTAAGCCATTCGCTGCTGTTCTTGACAAGCTCTTGATGATCTCTTGTGAAGATCTGTCCCGGAGTTTCGTCTTTTTTGCTGGCAAGGAAAACGAAGTGGGGTGGCGGAAACGATTTCACGTGCTGTAAATATTCAATAGTTCAACATCGTCAATGTCAAACTAGTTTTTCTTTTAAAGAAACTATTTACTAAATATTAATTAATATCTAGGCATATATGCATGCATTTACCTCGTACCACTTGATTTCCCATTGCATCTTCATGGCAGAGCCATGAATTTGCCAAGGATGAGCCACGGTATCGTCATACTTTGCTGCTAAGTGTAATATAGTGTTGTCTTCAGTATCCCCTGCTCGAATGAGGTCTTACCAGAGTTTAGGCTTCTGTAATACCAAGTTTAAGTGTGTGTCTAGTGCAGCTAAAATTCTGGGTTGCCTATTCTCCACAGCTACCAGCACTATATTTTTCTTCATTGACGATGTATCGTGGATCGACACTGGTAATCGTTCAAGAATCTTGTTCACTACCTCAACTACACCTTTCTGGGCAGCCACCATCAAGGCTGTATCAGTTCTTCTTGCAGCCTTATCTTTGTTCTCATCACCTGCACATGCCAATTAATTATTCATCCTCTTGATTCTTTATTATATATCGAATATATGGGTTTGATTATTTTAACGAATTAACTCAAGATTATTAAATGCATGGAATATTATTACCTTTGTCATCGTGTTCCCTAAATGTTTGAAGTCTGTCCGGTGAAACATGTAATTCTCCGAAAACCGATCGGCCAGGGTCACTTCCATCTTTAGTGGCGTATGTCTTCCCAGGGTCTTTCATCAGTTCCTCCAGTATCTGAACACTCCAAGTGTGCTTTTGTCTCGCTTTTATTATTTCATCAAATGTTTTTCCTGACAAGCATATAATTCACAGAAAACAAGTATTAATATATATAAGCGTAGTTAATTGGAAGAATTATAGTATATGATCAATAAATTAAACTTAAAGGTACATGGCATATATATATATATATATATATACCTACCAAATCCTAGAACGCCAAAAAGATTTTGCAAGACCATGAATAGAAACTGAAAACAGGTAGCACAATTTTCAGGAACAATTCCCTTAAAATGATAGTTATCCTGGTACTATAGATCCCTTTCTGGCTCTGCCTGTCCTCCAGTACCTGTCAAGATGATAAACGCACGATTGATAAATAAGAAAGTGATTTTAACAAAATAAATTAGAAGAATGAATTCAAGTAGTGATGGATAAAAGGCACAGCAAATATAGGAGATTCAGTAGTGTGTGTTAAACACGTACTCGAATTATTATCAGAGCACCAACTTAAAAGGAACTGATAACTTGAAACGAACTGATAGCACGTGAGGTAATTCTCCGGACATTCAAATTTCGAGCTTCCGTTCTGATCTGTTGTTCTTGACGTAAGAGAATCGTCAAATTTCAGCGGATCTACCCTTATACCTTGCGCCCAAAAACAACATTAAACGAAGGTTGATGAGGTTTTTAACAATAATAAACAAATTAAACCCTAGCGATATATACTTACTGTAGTATATGATTGCCCGCCACCACGAGAGGTGGTACCCACTTCTAAAAGCGGAAGGTTTGTGTCACGTCCCAAAATTTAAACCGTGACCGGCACAGAATATGAATAAATTCATATTCCTTAAGCCTTAAACTTTAAATAAAACATTTAACCATTTTTTTTTAAAACAGAACTTTATCTATAAGTTAGGTGGAGCAACTAAAATTTTAACAAAATATTATACATTTCTCAAAATATTAAGTTACATGATAAGGGGTGTCCACAACAGCTGCTTCGGATGCACGCGGAGGCTCTTTACTGCTCAGTCAGACGGCTAGGGTCGACTGCACTATCTGAAGCCAAAATCTACTCGTGAATAACGTCCCGAAAATATAATTTAAAAAGTGAAAATAATTTCAGCATGTTTAAGTATAAATTATAATATTTCATAATTCAATGCAATTGTTTCAATAACTTTATTTCATGAAAGTAAACACTTTACTTGCTGAAAAATATTTCCAAAGCAATTATTTTAAATTAATCACTTTTCCGTAAAACTTCAACAATAATTGACTTTCAATACATGAATCATATCGATGCGTAATTCAAATGAATAACTCGGTAAACTTTTTCCTTTCAGAAAAATCGTTTGAAATCATCATTTCAAAATCACTCTTTTCAGTAGGACTTCAACAGAACGGAAACATGCATGGACACACAGTCCACGAAGGGTAACTAACCAATAACATGCGCGAGTACGAGACCCACGAATAACATGCGCGAGTACGAGACCCACGAAATGTCCGTCGAGCTCGGGTTAACCATGGGGCACCAAGGACTAACAGTACTGCTGTTAGTAACCAGCGTTCTGTATTCCGTCCTCTAAAACCTTTCAAACATGCTTGGGGACCATTTAACATTCAATAATCATAACATTTTTCAATGTAACAATTTCCATTAAAATCATTCATAATCATGAACTTCCCCAGCATGAACCTTTTCAATAAATCATCAAACTCATTTCGTCAATCCATATAAACAAGTACGCAATAATGAAATATCTATTTTCAACATTTAAAATCATGAATTCATATGCTTGCTTTTTTGTAAATCATGCTGAAATTAATATTTAACTGAAATGTCAAATAAACATATAAAGTCATGAATTCGAAATTCTTTTCTCGTAATTCGTGCTAAAATTCACATTTAATAAGTATATAAAAAACTGATTATATTTAAAAATCTCAAAGTTTTAGGGAAGTTATTCACTCACCTGCGATTTTCCGATATACCTTACTCTTGCTCTAACCTTTGAAGGTATTTTCTCTCAAATTTCCTAGGTTTCCAAAAATAATAAATTCCATTAGAAAATACCATTCATCTCTTAGTACCAAATAATATTTATTTGCCATAACCCCAACCAATCCCTAATTATTCTTTAAATTCAAAAACCAAAGCTTCCATTTGTTTTAATTCCGTCATATCTTCTCAAACTTCAATCCATACTCTTTCCCAAAACATCTGCGCATATATAATACACTATCACATCCACTTGGGTTCATTAACTATGTTTTTCTCCCTTTATCACCACCACCGTGCCTACACATATACCTACCCACACATATTTTCCAAGCACTTTAATGTACATATATGCATACCTCACCACAGTAGCACATACATGTTTAAACCTCAAATTCCTTTCTGTTTCTCACAAACCCAACACAGCAAAACATAAATGCATACCCATTCTGTTATAAAACAGCAGCAATATCCACACACATGCATAACAGTACGCAACACAGCAACCATCCTTCAATATTCCTTCCCGGTTTCCAGAATTCCAAAACACAGAACAACACATTCATACACAGTCTGCCATTATGCTTTCCTTCCTCCTTCCCCTTCTGTTTCCGCAAAACAGACACCCCACGCACACATTACAACACACACACAGAACATCCTCAAAACACACGTTTCCCTCCATTCCCCTGTTTTCCTCCATAATCCCAGAACAAAATACAGCATATGATGACAGTACAATCACGCCCACCATTCAAAATAGCATCACTAAAGAATCAACCAGCAGCTTGATGAACGAAAAAAAAAGCAGAATACCACACACAGCCACGGCAACAGGGAAGGAGAGAAAGAAGGAAAACTTACTACACGCACAGTCACAGAGCCACAGGACTCACGCTGAAGATTGACAACCAATTTCCTCAAGGCTCTTCTCTCTGGCACTCACGGGAATTTCCTTACTCACGCCTCCACAGAACAGACCACGGCAACTGGAGAACGGAGAACTTCAAAATTGCTACAGTACCGCCGAGCACCGAAATAGCGACAACCAGCAACCTTTCAACGACGGCGAACGTCGCTGGTACAGATAAGAAGAAAAGGAGAAGAATTTCACGATGACCCCCTCCAGAACCCTCAAACTCCACTGAAAGCTTCCCTGCTTCCTCTCTCTCGCTGCGACACTGAAGACGACCGAAAAATGAAATGGAAAGGAAGCTTCAGGGCTTTAAAGAGGATGGCCGTAAGTCTACCGTGCCGTGCACTTCACTCCAGAGCAGCTCACCCACTCCGCTTCTCCCTCACGGAATCGCCTGCGCCTCCTGCAGAACGGAGAGGCGCTGAAGAAAGAAAGAAAAGGGGAAAGCAGATCGGCAGGTGAAGAGATTCAGAGGGGAAAAATGGTAATTTCGCACCCTAAAAAATAAAAGAAAACCCTCACCCCTGCAGCCTCCAGGAATCGAACACGGGACTTCAGAATTTCTGGCACCAGTTTCAACCACTCAGCCGACCTTAATTCTTGTAATAATTCCGCACAAAATAATATTTAAACCAACTTGTATTATTTATTTAAAATTTCTATAGGGCCATTACAGTTTGCTGGCTAATATATGAAGAGGAGTCATTCCCTTTTCATTGTATTTACCCACAAGATCTGGGCACAGTCGCATTATGTGAAATGCCAAATCTGCAAATATATATATACACATGCATGTTAATAATTAAGATGATGAGTATGTGTATATATATATAAGTATATGCTTAATTACGTACCATAATGCTCTCTTCGAATGGCGGAGTGAAGTACAGTATCTCCATGGACTGGAGATCTAAGTAGCTCATCCTTTGCTCCACCAGCAGCGCGGAGGAGGCAGATGAAGGCATGCTTACGGTTTTGGAGAGAAGCCAAGAAGATAGGGGTCTCGCCCCATTGGTTCGTAATTCTGAGCAAATCCACGTCCATTTTATGTCCTGCATTTATGATGCACTTGCACATTGTCACAGACCCTCTAACGGCTGCGCGATGCAGAGGGGTGTCCCCTACCTCATTCGCCTTCCTCAGGGCTTCCACCTTTCCCCAATCTTCCACGCCGTCGCCGTGGGCTTTGACGATAATATCTACCTGCCTCACCACATAATCTTCTTTGTCTTCGTTGATGGCCATGTGCAGTGCTGTGTCTTCTGAGCTCGTGATCTCTACGCTCCACACCTCTGGTCTTTTTTCGTATAACTTCACCACCTCTTCCCACTCCCCTTGGAACGTGTGCATGTATAATTGACTCTCTTCGCTCATATGTGAACTTGAAGATGGAGACGTCATTTTTTATGAATTATGCACAACACCACACAGTACTAATATAATATAATGTTCACCCCTTCATCTATCGTTGAGGACGATCCATCCATGTCAATTTATACCATACTGTGCCGCTTTCTTCCAATCCATGTCAGTACTAAAGTGGACTCAGATTTAAGATAAAATTAACTAACTTCACAATTTTTAAGGAGTGGTAGTTAATATCACTAAATTCATAGAAGAAAAAATATGATTTAGTAAAGTATTGACTCAGAATAATTGAAAGCATGCCAACTTATTGCAATTAAGGAGCAAGAATGAAAAAAATTTGTTTACTCCATATTTAGAACTAAGTAGGACTTTGAAAATGTAAAGGAAGTATAGTACTAAAATTGAAAGCTTTGGCTAGTCTTTAAGACAAGAATAGTTAAAGCTAAAAGGATTTTACCTGGCACAAGTGGCACAGATATATGGACAATATACTCACATCTCATGAATAAAGCAGGACAGAAAAGGAGATGGCATGCCAAAGAATGTAATAGACGAGAGGACCACGCCAAACCTACAAGATTATTAATATTACAAATCTCACCTCTAGAAAATATCAAAAGAAAATAAATAAGGGGTATATCTATACTTGTAACGAGTTGAACCAAATAGCTTAAACTTTCGGTAAATAAGTTGTTACAGATACAATGATTTAAATCTCGACATAGCATGCTTTTCAGATCTCTTAAATTACTCAAACAGATCAGTTTCTCATTCCTACTTGTTGGATTTTTTTTTTTTGTTACAAAGGAGTGCAGAACGCCCTAAAACATGAGAAAAATTAAACTAGAGGTCCCATCTCATTCCTACTTGTTGGAAAATTTCATTCCAAAGGATACAATTGTGCGTACAGATGACGCTAGTTTAAAGTCGCTCGTGTTGTATGTGTAGTTCTCTTTAATTCTTTTCTCTTTATAGATTATATGCATTGAAGTACTTGACCATCTAGCTTGCCTTCACAGTTTAGCAATCTTGAAAATTACAAAAAGTTATGCGGACTTACCTCAGAATTTGCAAGCAAAATACCACATGTGATTTTGCACCGTCAATAGAAACCAAAGTTACTTGAATTCAAGCATTATACTGAGTCTTTGTATATTTGGTTCAATGGAGTGGGAGAGGATAGAGGGATTTTAATGATTTATTGGTTGGTTCAGAAGGAGAAGTGATGGGAGATAAAAATAATTAAGTTGAACGTAATCTCATCCTTATCATAGTTAATTAGTTCTTTTTTTTCTATTTTCTTTTAGACAAAAAAGAAGCTATAATTTATCATTTCTTGTATGTATTCTGCTTTTTAGCAGAAGAAAGGTAAATTTGTTCTTCTTCCTTGTACTATATGAATGGTTTTTTTCTTAATAACAACTTAAGGATCGATGCGGTTGAATCTCCGTCTGAGTTTTGGAGGGGAAAAATCAGAAAGGACAAAGCAGAACAAGTTGTAGCTCAAAAAAGCCAGTGAGACGGAGCAGGAATAGCGTGGAACATGGATGCATATAACAGTATTGCGCGCAACGATGAGAACCTTATCTTTATAAAAACAAGCATTGAACAGATAAAGTGAAATGAAACAAAAAGAAAGGAAAGAACAGAGATAGGCAAGAATCAAATGAAGCCTAGCACTCTGCCTCTTTGAAGCCACCTTATGCATTGTACGTCTGAGTTATAAAGAGGAAAAAAATAAAAGAAGGGGAAAGCAAAAATGATTGTGGCTCACAAAAGCCAAAAGAGATGGAATTGAACTATTGAAGGAATTAATTAAAGGGAGAATGACAATTAAAAACTGTATATTATTTAAAAGTCCTCATCTTATATTAGTTAATTTTTTTCCATAGTCTTCAATTGTCAATCTCCCTTAATTAAATGTAAATTTTCGTTTTTTATGGCAAGTAAATGATCATTCCTACAAGTATACAATATTATAATAATAATATAACAAAAACATTCCAAATATCAAACCAAACCATGGTACGTTTTCAATTATATTATTATATATAAGAGTTGGAATTTAAAACCCCAACCACTTGTTTAGTAAAAAAAATTAATTTTTCATAACATGATAAATCAATATTTAAATTTTTATAAAATATGTTCATATTTAATGCTCCAAGGAAAAAAAAGAGCTCCTACCACTAACACCGAAATTTATAATATAACGATATTTGAAAATTATCTAAAGAAAATCATCTCATAATTATCACTCTATGTTAGCTACAATGAAATTTTTATTACGTTATATAAATCATACTAAAGGATGCAGCTCGGATCACATAAGTAGCAGTAGAGAACTCTCGACTAACATAAGAGCTATAGTAAAAGTAGACATAATTTGGATTAATAATTAATTAAGATCTGAATTTTTCATACTTGCTTTGAGTTTTTAGTTGATTATTTAATAATAAATTTAATCCTCATAATTAGTGATTAATATGTTCCACCTAAAAGGGGAATGATTTTCTTAATAGGGGTCGAATCCCCATATGAATATATATCATTGTGGAGCTAGGCTCCGTTTGGTGTATATATATATGGGGACTGTTATGTTATTGCAGGATTTTCAAAAGATATAATTTTTAGGGAGACCTGCCGGGGTTTCACAAAATTTCAAAGCTTTTATTAATTTGAAATTTTTCTTGCGAACGGTCTTTCATATATGAAGAGTCTGGAAACGTAAATGAGTGTTTTATTTTCATGCAATAATTTGCACAACTAGAATCTAAAAAGTCAAGGGGAATGTTTGAATAGGATTTTAAAAAATGACTTATGAAAAAAAAAAGGGGTTATGGATAGCTTATGAAAAATGGCTTTTAGAGAAGAGTTTATGGAAAAAAAGTGATTTTGAATAAATAAGTGTTTAGATAGTTATTTTTAGAATGACTTTTTATATTGATAAATTACCAAAAAGGGTATGATTTGATTTAAAGTAAGAGAGAGGAGAGAGGGTAGAGAGGAGAAAGAAGAGAGGGTGTAAGAAAAAGTAAGAGAGAGGAGAGAGGGTGTAAGAAAAAATAGGAGAGAGGAGAGAGGGTGTAAGAAAAAGTAGGGGTAAGATAGTAATTGGATAGTCCATAAGCTCTTTTACTGTTGAAAAAGCTAATTTTAATAGCTTATTTAAAATCATGGTTTTAATTTTTAAACTATGGTTTTGCCCAAAAGCACTTATGGACAAATATGGCTGTTTGTTTTAAAAAAATTTCAAACCAAGGTTTTACCCAAAAAGGCTTCTAAAACTATGGTTTGCAACGTTTCTAAACACACCCAATATTAAAGACGTCAAACAGCAATCACTTAGGATCAGAGGTTCAAACGTATTATCAAACTTGTAATAATTGGGAGGGGAGGAAGAAAGAAAGAATTATTTATGTGTTTGGATAAGATTTAAAAAAAAACTTATAAAAAAAATAAGCTTTTGGATAGCTTATGAAAAAGGGCTTTTAGAGAAAAGTTTATGAAAAAAAAGTAGTTCTAGATAAATGAGTGTTTAGATTGTTATTACCAAAAAGAATTTTGTAATTGGAAAATTACTAAAAAGGGTATGCATGAGAGAGGAGAGAGGGTAAAAAAGATAGAAGGGAGAGGGTGAAAAAGATATAAGAGAGATGAGAGATAGTAGAAAAGATAGAGGAGAGATGGTGGAAAAAATAGAGGAGAGATAGTGTAAGAAAAAATAAGGGTAAAATAGTAATTGAGTAGTTCATAAGTTATTTTACTGTTCCAAAAACTACTCTGACCAGCTTATTTGAAACCATGATTTTAAACCATGATTTGGTCCAAACTGAGGTTTGGACAAATATGACTGTTTGTTTTAAAATTTTTTCAAACCGAAGTTTAGGCCAAAAGTCCTTTTAAAATCTAGGTTTAGGGGTTTCCCAAACAAGCCATATATGAAAGATATCGAACTACATATAATGATGAATAAACATTATCCTTGACGGATCTAGGAATTATACAAGGGGGAAGGCCAAGTCGTTGTAGGGTTTTATTTTTTGAACCAAAACGCTCTAAATACGTCTCGGATCATTTGGTCGTTGAACTTTCATAAAAATGCCTTAGAAAATATACATGTTATCACGTCCTTGAAAATCAAGTGGCACGAAATATGAAGATTTCAAAGTATATAAACAGAACATATGATATAATGGTTATAATAATTTTGAGCATATATATATATCAATTAGATTTTATACATAATATATATTTATATATATTTAAAAGACAAATTTATTTGTAAAAATTTTAGTAGAGTTATCGTTATATGTCATATTTTCTAAAAAAATTCTACAATAACTTACAAAACTTCATATAATTTACGGAGCTATATCCAAAAAATATATATACATATACTTCATTAAAATGACTAAAGTAGATAGGGTTCATGTATATAGATTACGTGGAGTATCTAATTTTTAAAAGTACTATATAATTTTTTTAAAGTTTATATTTACGTTATGTAGCAGCAATATAAAATAGATCAATAATGAGATTTTTTACTGCTTAGCTAAAAGAATATGATTAATAGTGCTATCTAAAATTAAAATAATCTTTCAGTAGAAATAAATAAATAAATAAGCACCCTGCACATTTTTCTCTTTATGTGATCAAAATGTGTAGGCATATGAAAGAATGGGAAAATGTGCCAAAACAAAGATAAAATTAAGAGGTTATCAATGCTCTCATACTCCATGGATAAATCTGCTTCCCTCCTTCCTTCCTTCTTTTTTTTGGCTATTAAAACACTCATACTTAATTTAATAATCAAATTAATCTTCATAACTGTAACATCCAAAATTTGGATAGAATGAATTTGTAAGAAGTGGTTAAGCTCAAAAGTAGTTTTTAAATTAAAAAGTCTTAAAGGCTAAATTAAAAAAAAATTATTAAAAATATTTTGTGGCTCAGAAAATTAAAGAAAAATTATGGAACATATATTTTAGAGATTTAAAATTTGTTAGAAGAGTTTATTTTCTTAAGAAAGGAATAAATAATTCAATAACAATTTTTTAAATTTTAAGGTTCTATTTTTTAAAAAAATTAAAAAAATAGTTAAGGATTAATTTTTGAGATGAATTTTTTAAGAAAATTATTTATGAGTTAGATAAGATATTGGGGGGGGGGGGAAATATTTATTTTATAAAAAAGATTAATTTCTATAAATTTCTAAAGTTTTAGGATACGTAGAAAAGTGGTGAATTGGAGTTAAAATTAAAACTAAAGGGTAATATACTCTTTCTGACCCCATCTCTACTCGACACGCCGACTTCTTTCTCTCTTTTATTACTGTTGACTCCTTTTCTTTCTTTTTCATCGTCTTCTTCACTCATCTCCAGAGAAAGAGAGCGTCGAAAGTGAGAGAGAGGAGAGCGAGAGCGATGGCCAGAGGACTGTGACGGTAGAGGAGTGACTGGAGGGCGGAGATCAAGCTCGCGACGCTAGAGATTGAACTCGTAGCGCCGACGACCGACAAAGTTGAGCTCTCGACTTCTGTCTTCTTCTCCGACTCCTCTGTTTTGTTTTGTTTTTTTTCTGATTTTGGGGTTGGGTCACCGATTGAAGTTGATGCTTTGAGTGGCTTATGGTTGATTCAGTGAGAACAAGTAAGGATTTAAGATTTCTAACTTGAAATCGAACTAAAATCATAAGATATTGTGCTTCCTTTGTTTGTGCGTTTATGATAAGATTTTGATTGATTATATTTCAAAGGGGAAAGTAAAGACATGATTTTGTCCTGAATGGCAGAGACAATTTTACCATTTGAGATGGTTCAGGGTGCGTAGGTGGGGGTAAAGTTATTAGAAACTGTTGACTTAGTACTGGAGGAGTATGATGGTGTTACGTTTTTCCTAAGACTTGAGAAAAGGACTGCATAACAAACTGATACATTGTCCGGCTAAGTGGCGATTCAGGGTCGTTTAATCTTCTGCCATCAATTCATGAATAGTCCGCAACCACAATCTGATAAAAATGTTTCAACCTTCAATTTAATTTGATTTTCATGATGACACATATCAGTTCCTCCTGAACTTGCATCAGAAGGAAGAAATACTGTTAATTTGAAATTTATCTTGTTCTTATTCCAAACTGTATTTTGTTAATAAAGTAGAAATCAGGAAATCTTAGGAGATTATGTTGATGCATGAAATTGTATGGTTGCTAGCTTTTGAATTATGGAGGTTGTTTCCTGATTTGGTTTTGGATACACGTAAAATGCTTGATTAAATGTGCAATAGATGAATTTTGATCTATTGAGACAATTAAGTGTAATGAAGGCAACACTGAGTTAATTTAAGATGTAGGAATTACTTCATATTTACAAGAAACTTGGAAAAGAAAAAAAATCAAGGAATAGTTTATTATGAATACGGTGGATTTAAATAGGATTTTTAATGTACATTGAAACCAAGGAAAGGAAGATGCTATTATGTATAAAAAGGATATATATATATATATATATTATTATTGTGAGTTGGAAAGAATTTGATGGGAAATTTCAAGGATTTAATTTACTTACTCTGTGTTAACCTGTCAATTCTAATATCTTTTATTTATGTAAGGGGTGAATAAGGGTTAAGAGAAGTATAATTTAATTATTTTGTACAATTTTCTGCGTATTTAAATGGGTACAAGAGATTTGTTGGATTAAGATTGTTGAAGTGCATGGTTGGAAACTCGGAATCAAAGAGGTATGATTAGATTAATAACTTATTGATTATTCTCTTATTTTTATTCTGTTTGAATATACTATAGAGTAACTAATATGGGCATGTATAAAAACAAAGTTATGATAAAAATTAACGAAAGGAAATGGAGGGATTTTGTTGATTAAGATTTTGATAGATTTTTACAAGGTGATAATGATGTTATTTGTATGATTGGAAATTAAAGTTGAAGTGAAAACTATCAAATATGATAGATTATAACTATTGAGATTATCATATGAGTATGATAATAATATTTTTAATAATATCTTGTTATTTAATACATTTTATTTAAAGTATCAATTTTTAACTATGATTTGCTAAAAGCATATTTATATGAATTAAGGGCTTTGGTGTCACATCCCAAAATTTGAATCGTAACCTGCCCAGAATATGAATAAATTCATATTCCTTAAGCCTTCAAACTTAACAAAACTTTTTAATCAACATTCATAATATCAATTATATTAAAATCAACATGCAATTCATTCGTAAGAGTCTCATCAGAGTCGTCTGCATAACTGACCTTCTGGAAACCCTACAATGAATTTCGAACATTTAAATCGTTTACGTTTTTCCCAAAATGACCAGAAAATTTTCTATAAATTAAGTGGAACCACAAACTTCTAGAAAAGTAATACATGTGTTCTCAAAACATTTGATTACATGATAATGCAGTACATTCACAAAAGCTGCTTCGGCGATACGGAGGCTCTTCACTGCTCAGCTGAAGAAATAGGGTCGACAGCACTATCTGAATCAAATAATCTACTCGTGAATAACGTCCCAAAAAACATAATTTGAAATACGGAAATAGTTGTTTTCAAAACGTACAATGTAAATCATAAAGTTTCGTAATTCCGAAATGAATAACTCGGTAAACGTTTTCTTTTCAGGAAAACCGTTTGAAACAATCATTTCAAAATAATACTTTTTCTGTAGAACTTCAACAGAACAGAAACATGCATGGACACACAGTCCACGGGGGGTAAATAACCAATCTGTGACTTCAAGCCACTATCATGCATGGACTCACAGTCCACGAAGGGTAAATAACCAATCCTGCATGGCTCAAGGCCACGAAACATGCATAGGTATGAAACCTACGAATAACATGCATGGGAATAAATCCCACGAATAACATGCATGGGAATAAATCCCACGAATAACATGCGCGAGTACGAGACCCACGAATGTCCGTCGAGCTCAGGTTTAACCATGGTGCACCAAGGACTAACAGTACTGCTGTTAGTAACCAGCGTTCTGTATTCCGTCCTTTAAAACCTTTCAAACATGCATGGGGCCATTTAACATTCAATAATCATAACACTTCTCAATCTAACAATTTATATTAAAATTGTTCAAAATCATGAAACTTCCCCAGCATGAACATTTTCGATAAATCATCAAAACATGTTTGTCAATCCATATGAATAAGTATGCAATAATGAAATATCCATTTTCAACATTTAAAACCATGAATTCATATGCTCGTTTTTTTTTCATAATTCATGCTGAAAATCAACTTTTGACAATAGCAAAAATATATTTCAAAATTTCATTGTTAGGGAACGTTATTCACTCACCTTCGTTATTCCGATATAGCTTACTCCTGCTCTATCATTCGAAAATACTCTATCTTGAAATACCTAAATTCCCAATATAAACATTTCATCAATAATTATCATCTATCCCATTTATACTCTAAGTTCAAAAAGAATTATCCTCTTAATCAATAGAAGAATAATTAATCAAATTAACTATTCTACTATTAATCCATGTTATCTCATCAAGAAAACATATCATCATCATTTTCTCTTTTCCTAATCTCTGGTGGGATCTTGGAAGATTTTTAATTCAATCAAATCCTTGTGTTTCTTCAATGTATTAAAATTTCAGCTTCAATATATTAACTCATCAAAAATCATTTAAATCTTTATCCTTAACTTTTCAATAACCATTTAATCTTCATCTAAATTGCCTCTCAAGTCCTCTTCAACCAAGCTAAAATTTCCAGATTTGTAGAGCATTTAGGCTCACATTTTTAGCTCCTTCCATCAACCCAAACACTCACGCACACCCATAGTTCAAACCTCCACTATGCCAACAACTCTACACATAAATATATATATGTATATGCTGTCAAAATAACTTCCATACAGCAATTATATATATATACATATGCCATTTACCTTCCCAAAACAGTAGCACAATACATATATATGTATCACCATAGTAGCGTCCACGCATTCTTTTCTCTTTCTCTTTTTCTTTTCTTTTTTTTTTTCAAATCCATGACAGCAACTAATATATACATATGTATATATGCTGTCAAAACACCTCTCCCTAGCAGCGTCGTCCTTCTCTTCCTTTCTTCTTCTTGTTTTTTTTAAACAACATTAAACAGTCCATACAACAAGCTTATGCATATATATATCATTTCCACTTAGACCATAGCTTCTAAAATCCGATGGCTAAGCTACTGATTCTCTCTCTCTTTTCTTTATTTTCAGGTAGCTACAGTAACACACCCTGAACAAGTATAGATCGCCAGAAAAAAATAATAGAAGGACGTTGAGGAAGCTTACCAAACTCCTACAGTGAAGCTGCACCGAGGCAGAGAAGGAAGTGGGAGATCTGAGGTCGCTACAGTAACAGCAGAGGAAGCATAACAGAAGCGACGACAGCGCGTGATAGAAGCAACCTCGTACGTCAATGGCGCCGTGGTGATGGAGGACCAAAGGCGACTTGATTCTGTAGCACTCCGCTGAACACTCCACCCTTACCTCCAACGATCCCACGCTGTTCTCCCTCTCCCACTCTCGTTCTGTTTTAAGAAATAAGGAAGAGAGGCAGACAAGACAGCGGCATCGGAGAGCAACACAGTCGACGACGGCGGAGGAGATGAAGTCACAACAAAAATGGATCTAGGGTCACCAAACCTCTCTGCATTTTTTTTTTCGCTGTCTGCCGACAGAAGTGAAGGAAGAAAATGTGTGCAGAAGTTAAAATAAACAGAGGGGCAAAGTCGAAATTTCACGTGTCTGAAAAATAAAATAAATCCTCAACTCTGTAGTTACCGGGGTTCGAACACGAAACCAAAGCTTTATTCTTCCGCTTTCAACCACTCAACCAACCAAGCTTCTTGTGAAGTTTCTGCACAATATAATATATATTCCTTTCTTAAAATAATTTCATATCTAGCATTTCCCAAGGTCATTACATTTGGTTATTTGAATGGCTTATAATATCATCATGCTCACGTGTGGATTGCACAAAGAAAGTTCTGAAATATATTTTGTAAACTTTTATATCGAGATAATTTTACATTTTAAAATATTTTTATATAAATTCCTATTAGTTTAAAAGAGTTTTACTACGTAGAAATTGAAAGAAATATTTTGAGATTTTATTTTGATTTTTATGATGGGGTCCTGATTATGAAATATTTTTTGAGATTTTAGTATTGAAATGTCTTGTTCTTTATAATGTTAAATTGACCAATGCATGTTTAAAAATATTTTTAAGAAAATTAAATATAGAACATTGGTTGCTAACAGCAGTACTGTTAGTCATTGGTACCCCATAGTTAAAATTGAGTTCGCATGATATTCGTGAGCATAGTACTCGCGTCAGATATTCGTGTGATTCATTTTCGTGTTTGTTATTCGTGGATCTCGTACATGCGCTAGTTTTTTATGGCCTCAAGTCGCGTCGGAATGATTAGTTACTCTCGTAGACCATGTGTCCATGCCTATTTTCGTGGCTTTGAATCGCACCATAATGGTTAGTTATCCTAGTGGACTATGATGACTATGCCAAATAATTCATTCCATCCAAGTCCTATGAAAAAATGAGATTTAAAGTTTATCCTTTTAAATTGATTTCTTTAATAAAATATTTCATTGGCTATTGAATTGAATTGATTAATAATTTTTTTACAGTTTTATTTTTGCTATAATTCTATACTTTAAAATTTTAGATTTAGTAATAAGCCTTATTATTTAGAGTTAATTATGTTTTAAATTATTTTTTTTTGTATTTTAATTATTTTAATAGTGAGACATTATTCACCGGAAGATTATTTTGACTTTAAATAGTATCGCCGACTTTGCACTTCTAGCAAAATAGGAAAAATTCTCATAGATAATCAAAATTTGTAGATACTCGATGTAGTTTATAGATAGAATTTTTATCTTTTTTTTTTTCCAGAGGTATAAATATTTATGTATAGTATATGGTATTTATTTTAAAAGGTATAAATATATTCATATATGATAAATCATAAAATGACTTATATATATCTAAGATTATTATTATATTAATTATGATATAAAAACATGAGTTTTTTTATATTCTGTGCCAATCTCTTTTTATTTTCAATAACTATAACTAATGTATATTTGACTTGAAAGAAAGCGAGTTGTTCAATAGGTGTCGAATCCCCACATGAATATACTGTTGCGGCGCTAAGCACCATATGCTCCTTGTGGACTATTATGCTTATCATAGGGTTTTCAAAAGACCTATTATATTAAATAGACCCTGCCGAGATTTCATAAAAGCTCAAAACCTTCATTTATATAAAATTTCGCTTGTAATTGGCCTTTTATATTACAAAAAGAGTAACAAGAAGTAAATGAGTTTTTTTATTTGTCTAAAACCTGAGAGATATGAGTTATCTCATGTTCATGTTTAGTATTGTCAAACATGTGCAATGGCATTTATATAGTGTCGGGCAATATTTTGTAGAACTAGAATCTCAAAAGTCAATATTAAATTAAATGCGCAAATCCGCAAATCACTTGAGAAGATCTAGCGAGTTGAAATATATTATCAAACTAATAATAATTGGGAGGGGGAGGGGGGGGGGGAGAAAGAAAGATGTGTAAGATGAAAGAGAGGGAGAAAGTACCCAGCTACATATAATGATAAATAAAGACACGGTTTTATTTTGCGAATCAGAACCCCCACTGCCCCCTCTAAGCAAGTCTCTCGTCGTATGGTGGTTGAACTTTCATAAGAATGCCTTCCAAAAGATCCACGTAGAGCGGAAATTCGATAATTGTGAAGGAAACAGGAATACAAACGATAACATAAAGAGGGAGCACTACTTTCTTGAACTTGTCCTCAAGCACAAAGGAATGAGCGGCGCAGAAAGAGATGAACATTGAGAAAATGGACACAAACAGCGAGCTTAAGGCCATAAAAAGCTTCACCGGCAATTTTTTCACAAAGTCGGCAGGATGTTTTCGAGATGTGAGGATGGAAAGGAACATGATCAGTGCAGTGACGGAGAAGCAGAGCGCCATTAGTGCAGTGATAGCGAAAACATCAAAGCCAGCATGTCCTTCTAAGGTTGGTTTGCCAGTCTTGTCATCGTTGCCACCAGGTACTGTGGTTGATGTTGCAAAGGCAACTCCGGCAACCAGCGCAGCCACCACTGAGCATGATTCAGACGTACGACTAAGCCAGTGATCACTCTTTTCGAAAAGATCTTTATGATGTCTTTGGAAGATTTCTTCCGGTGTTTCACCTTTATTGTTTGTAAGGAATGTGAAGTAGGATGGCAGAAACGATTTCACATGCTGCAATTCAAATTCGAATTTAAATACTTGCAAGGATAGCTAATGCATGCATGAGAGCGGAAAATAAATATAATATCTACATATATTTACCTCATACCACTTGATTTCATGTTGCATCTGCAATGCGCTAGAGCCAAGAATCTGCAATTCGTACTTTGCTGCTAAGTGCAATATATTATTGCCACCAGTATCAGTTGACTGAATAAGGTATTTCTGCTTATTGTATCTCTGCAGTGCCTCTAAAATTCTGGGTTGCCTGTGCTCTACTGCCAACAGCACTACGTTCTTTTTCTCTACATTCTTGTCTTCAATAGCCACCGGAAACAATTCTAAGATCTTCTCAATCATCTCTGTCACTCCGTTCTTTGCAGCGATTAGTATAGGTGTCTCAGTTCTCATCTTATGTTCTTTCCCACCTTCACATGACAACCAATGTTGCTCATGACGATGAGAGAATAAGTATTAGGTTTTTTGGAGAACAAAAACCTTGGTTTATTCCTTTTTAAAATGTACCACCAATATCTAGAATTTCGTAATTTACCTTTGTCTGAGGCAAAACCAACGGCTTGGGGTTCATTCCCAGTGTATTCGTACTCGTACAAGGAAGCACGATAAAGAAGTTCATTCATTATTTGAAAAGACCAAACATGTTTCTCCTTCTTTCGACGTATTCCTTTTAATAATACGCTGAGTCATTATTTAGGATAATTAATATGGGAGTAACAAATTAGAGACACATGTACCTAAAACAAGAGAGTAAAAGGGACACGTACAGATGCATCACAAGACCTGGGATATCTTTGCTTTCCTATCTACTTTGCAAAGTAACACACGAGTTGTTCATATATAGATAAGCATACCTTGGCCAAGAATCACAGTCACTGCCAGATATACAAATCTGAAAATTTTACAGCATGATTCGTAGTTTTCTGGATATAACTCACGGGTCTCACGAGCTCTACCTTCTGATCCTAGACAAATGTAATGTGAATTGTGAATTGGTGAGGTTATGCATGGTTTTGTCAAGTTGTGCCCAGTAAATTCGCTTTCCTATAAAATAGTTAAAAAAGAAATTATGTACCGAAATTCGAAAGAATTCTCACCAGATGTGATGTTATTATATTTTGCCACTGCATTTGATGGCTCTCCCTTCGGAAAGAATTTGTCTTTTTTGACAGGAAATGAAAATACACAGCAAGTTGTCTCAAGATAAAGCTAAAATGTACAGGGAAAACAAACCATGCATGCATGTTGTTACAAGTGCACGGTTTTGTCATGTTGTGCTCAGTAAATTCGCTTTCCTATAAAATAGTAAAAAAAAACAAGAAATAATGTGCCGAAATTCAAAAGAATTCTCACCTGATGTGATGCTATTATATTCTGCTTCGGGATCTTCTGCATTTGATGGTTGTCCCTTCGGAAACAATTTGTCTTTTTGACAGGAAATGAAAATACACAGCAAGTTGTCTCAAGATAAAGCTAAAATGTACAGGAAAAACAAATCATGCATGCATGTTAATGTAATGCTTGACAGTAGCGTGTCATAATTTGTGTTTGTGTTTGAGACCGCATGTGTGCGCCTGCGAACTGTTCTTACATCAAGTTTCATATATAACCACGTGTGTATTAATTACATAAATTACAATATGATAAATGAATGAACTGCGCGCTCAACTTTTTATTCATAGATGAATACGTAGGCGCTAAATGAGTACATAACTGACTAACAACTTAAGTTAAAATATGAACTAATTATCTCTTATAATCTGTATAAAATAAATTAGTTATAGTATGAATGAAATTACATGTGAAAAATTAGGATATCAAAGAAATAAAGTACCAGAAGTGAGCGAAGTTTTCCCAATCCCAAAAATGTCACAGCATGTCCTGTAATTGTCTGGAAGATGGCAATTTGCTTTGTTCTTGCGTGCCTCTGAGAATGACTGTTGATGATGGTACTGATCTACCTTAAGCTCCTCAACAATTATACCTTTCAAACAGTAAAACGAGGCGAGCGCCCCGTATGATGGCTTAATTAGCAATAGTAAGTAGCCTTCCTTCCATGAACTAATATGACTAAAGTAGTGCTTACAGTGATAAATGATCCTTTCACATAGTCCAAGGCGGCTACCACTTTTGAAATCAGAAGGCTTTGCTGCCAGCAGATGGAGGGGAGACAATCCCTTTTGGTTCACCCAGTTTACTAGATCTTCATACAGGTGAATTATTTGGAATGCCAAATCTGCCATTAAGATAATATATATAGTTACACCACTAGATCAGGTGTCTAAAATCATATCAGTAAGAAAACGTGATCATGCAATATTACCATAGAAGTTTAGGGAAATTGCACAGTGAAGGATAGTATCACCATCTTTCCTTCTACAGGTATCATAATTGGGGAGAAAACCATTAGGGTGAGAGAGATAATGAAGACAAAGAAACGCTTCTTTACCACCATTAAGAGCTGCCAGGAAGAGAGGTGTCTCGCCGTCGACGTTTCGAACAGCGACTAAGGAAGGGTGTTTTTGCGCAATGAGTTGACACATTCTGAGATTGCCCATGGAAGCAGCTATATGCAGAGCAGTGTTATTTCTGTCATTCAGAGTCTCCAAAGCCTCTTTACAGCGTAGCGGGCAACTTCCAGCGAGCTCCACCATCTCTTCCACCACCTCCTCGTTACCATCGGACACAGCTAAGTGCAACGCAGTGTCTCCTGACTTGGTTAATTTGGCGCTGTGAAGCCTGGGATCCTCCTTATACAGTCTAATCACCTCCTCCCATTTCCCTTTCATGGCGAGTGAAAATAGCCGCTTCTTGTTCATTTCCATGGCTGTAGCCATTTTCTCAGCACCTAAGCTAGCTAATTCCTTTCTGCAATACAACTGACTTCAATGTGTGATTGTATATATATGTGGGCGGATCCATGATCGCTTATTGTAGTACTGCTGGCGTTTGCTGACTCATTAAGTTATTCCCGCCGATCGATAGAGGTACTTTATTAATTGTGGGTCCAATCGCCTGCGGAAAAGAAAAAGCTGAAAGATGGATGACAAATCGTGAAGAGGGATGTTTATCGAATAATAGATGAAGACGTTGCTGGGAATTAAGGGGGCCGCATATATCTTTACGCAAGCCTCATGCCAAAATATTGGGAAAGGAATCATAATCAACTAATGGCTTAGAAATATGTCTACACACGCATATTTTAAAATTATAAAATAACTATGTATATCATAGATATATCTTATCCTTTTTAAATTGTATTTTTGCTCTAAATTGTTTTTGTCTTATTTATCTAGAATAGTTGGTTAACGTTTAAAAATGTATTACTTTTATTAAAACTGGACTAAGATCAGCAGAGCATTCAATTAACCTTAATCTATATAATAAAATAAATTAAAATTAATATATAATAAGATATAGTAGAGTAAATGGAATGTAGTAAAGTGAACTAAAATGGAATCTTAATCATTGTGAATTGAAGACGAATTGAAAAAATAGATATGTCTGTCCAATAGACGGGAGAGGTTGCTATTAATTATAATTATTAGGTGCAGATTCTCTTCATTCTTCACGCAAGCCGATGCCAAAAGCCCAAAACATGTGATCCTGCTCGTTTACGCATAACAAAGGCAAAAACTTCGTTCTGTTATATTTTGTGTACGGATAAAATTTAAAAAAAACGCTTATAAAAAAAATGGATTTTTATATAGCATATGAAAAATAATTTTTAGAGAAGAATTTATAAAAAAATGGATTTTGGATAAATAAGCGTTTGGATAGTTGTTATAAAAAGGGATTTTATAATTAGAAAATTACTAAAAATGTTATGTATGAGAGAGGAGAGAGGGTAAAATAAGATAGAGGAGAGAGGGTGAAGAAGATAGAGGAGAGATGGTGGAAAAGATAAAGGAGAGAGGAGAGAGGAGAGAGGATGTAAGAAAAAATAATGGTAAAATAGTAATTGAATAGTTAAAAAGGGCTTTTACTGTTCCAAAAGTTACTCTTACCAGCTTATCTGAAACTATGGTTTGGTCCAGAAGCCCATTTGAACAAATATGGCTATTTGTTTTAAAATTTTTTTAAACCGAGACTTGGGTCAGAAACCCTTTTAAAACTACAGTTTTGTCTATTTCCCCGTACATCCATGATCTGGTGGATGCCGTGCGTATACCGTATTAATATTTTTTTTGGTTACATATACTGTATTAATATTAATTATGGGTGTGTTTGGATACTACACAAAACATAGTTTTAGAAGCCCTTTTGGGCAAAACCTTTGTTTGGGGAAATTTTAAAATAAAAAGCCATATTTGTCCATAAGTGCTTTTGGGCAAAACTATGATTTAAAATCATGGTTTTGAATAAGCTATTAAAACTAGATTTTTCAACAGTAAAAGAGCTTATGGACTATCCAATTACTATCTTACCCCTACTTTTTCTTACACCCTCTCTCCTCTCTCATACTTTTTCTTACACCCTTACTTTTATTAAAACTGGACTAAGATCAGCAGAGCATTCAATTAACCTTAATCTATATAATAAAATAAATTAAAATTAATATATAATAAGATATAGTAGAGTAAATGGAATGTAGTAAAGTGAACTAAAATGGAATCTTAATCATTGTGAATTGAAGATGAATTGAAAAAATAGATATGTCTGTCCAATAGACGGGAGAGGTTGCTATTAATTATAATTATTAGGTGCAGATTCTCTTCATTCTTCACGCAAGCCGATGCCAAAAGCCCAAAACATGTGATCCTGCTCGTTTACGCATAACAAAGGCAAAAACTTCGTTCTGTTATATTTTGTGTACGGATAAAATTTAAAAAAAACGCTTATAAAAAAATGGATTTTTATATAGCATATGAAATGTAATTTTTAGAGAAGAATTTATAAAAAAAAATGGATTTTGGATAAATAAGTGTTTGGATAGTTGTTATAAAAAGGGATTTTATAATTAGAGTATTACTAAAAATGTTATGTATGAGAGAGGAGAGAGGGTAAAATAAGATAGAGGAGAGAGGGTGGAGAAGATAGAGGAGAGATGGTGGAAAATATAAAGGAGAGAGGAGAGAGGAGAGAGGATGTAAGAAAAAATAATGGTAAAATAGTAATTGAATAGTTAAAAAGGGCTTTTACTGTTCCAAAAGCTACTCTTACCAGCTTATCTGAAACTATGGTTTGGTCCAGAAGCCCGTTTGAACGAATATGGCTATTTGTTTTAAAAATTTTTTAAACCGAGATTTGGGTCAGAAACCCTTTTAAAACTACAGTTTTGTCTATTTCCCCGTACATCCATGATCTGGTGGATGCCGTGCGTATACCGTATTAATATTTTTTTTGGTTACATATACTGTATTAATATTAATTATGGGTGTGTTTGGATACTACACAAAACATAGTTTTAGAAGCCCTTTTAGGCAAAACCTTTGTTTGGAGAAATTTTAAAATAAACAGCCATATTTGTCCATAAGTGCTTTTGGGCAAAACTATGATTTAAAATCATGGTTTTGAATAAGCTATTAAAACTAGATTTTTCAACAGTAAAAGAGCTTATGGACTATCCAATTACTATCTTACCCCTACTTTTTCTTACACCCTCTCTCCTCTCTCATACTTTTTCTTACACCCTTACTTTTATTAAAACTGGACTAAGATCAGCAGAGCATTCAATTAACCTTAATCTATATAATAAAATAAATTAAAATTAATATATGATAAGATATAGTAGAGTGAATGGAATGTAGTAAAGTGAACTAAAATGGAATCTTAGTGCCTGTTTGGCACCTCGGTTTGAGAATCAATTATGGGGCAAAACCTCGGTTTGGAAAATTTTCACACAAACAGCAATTTTTGTTGAGAATTGATTTTGGACAAAACCTCGGTTTGAAACCTAGGTTTTAAATAAGCTACTGAAAATAGCTTTTTCTTTGAAACTTAGGTTTTGGATTATCCAATTACTATTATACCCTTACTTTTTTTACACCCTCTCTCCTCCCTATTATCTCTCCTCTCTCTTCTCTTATCTCTCTTTTTCTCTCTCTTCTCTCATCTCTTATCTCTCTTTTTCTCTCTCCTATCTCCTCTCTACACTCTCTTCTCTCTCCTTTTTCTTCTCTATCATCTTTCATCTCTCTTACTTTTAATCATATCATACCCTTTTTAGTAATTTACCAATATAAAAAGTGATTCTACTACTAATCATCCAAACATCTTTATTCCCAAAATCTATTCTCCAGAATCTATTATTCCCATAATCTATTCTCCAAAAGCTAATCCAAACACACCCTTAATCATTGTGAATTGAAGACGAATTGAAAAAATAGATATGTCTGTCCAATAGACGGGAGAGGTTGCTATTAATTATAATTATTAGGTGCAGATTCTCTTCATTCTTCACGCAAGCCGATGCCAAAAGCCCAAAACATGTGATCCTGCTCGTTTACGCATAACAAAGGCAAAAACTTCGTTCTTATATATTTTGTGTACGGATAAAATTAAAAAAAACGCTTATAAAAAAATGGATTTTTATATAGCATATGAAAAATAATTTTTAGAGAAGAATTTATAAAAAAAAATAGATTTTAGATAAATAAGCGTTTGGATAGTTGTTATAAAAAGGGATTTTATAATTAGAAAATTACTAAAAATATTATGTATGAGAGAGGAGAGAGGGTAAAATAAGATAGAGGAGAGAGGGTGAAGAAGATAGAGGAGAGATGGTGGAAAAGATAAAGGAGAGAGGAGAGAGGAGAGAGGATGTAAGAAAAAATAATGGTAAAATAGTAATTAAATAGTTAAAAAGGGCTTTTACTGTTCCAAAAGCTACTCTTACCAGCTTATCTGAAACTATGGTTTGGTCCAGAAGCCCGTTTGAACAAATATGGCTATTTGTTTTAAAAAATTTTTAAACCGAGATTTGGGTAAAAAACCCTTTTAAAACTACAGTTTTGTCTATTTCCCCGTACATCTAGGATCTGGTGGATGCCGTGCGTATACCGTATTAATATTTTTTTTGGTTACATATACTGTATTAATATTAATTATGGGTGTGTTTGGATACTACACAAAACATAGTTTTAGAAGCCCTTTTGGGCAAAACCTTTGTTTGGAGAAATTTTAAAATAAACAGCCATATTTGTCCATAAGTGCTTTTGGACAAAACTATGATTTAAAATCATGGTTTTGAATAAGCTATTAAAACTAGATTTTTCAACAGTAAAAGACCTTATGGACTATCCAATTACTATCTTACCCCTATTTTTTCTTACACCCTCTCTCTTCTCTCATACTTTTTCTTACACCCTTCCTCCTCTCTAATCTCTACCCTCTCTCCTCTCTCTTCTCTTTTCTCTACCTCTCTCCTCTCTTACTTTAAATCAAATCATACCCTTTTTGGTAATTTATCAATATAAAAAGTCATTCTAAAAATAACTATCCAAACACTTATTTATTCAAAACTATTGTTTTTTTCATAAACTCTTTCCTAAAAGTCTTTTTTTATAAGCTATCCATAAGCCTTTTTTTTTCATAAGTTATTTTTTAAAATTCTATTTAATCATGCAGGAATAATTATAAATATTAGGAGCATTGGACCGAGCATCGTATTTTTTTTTTTTTGGATAAAGGCGAGCATCGTAATTTGACCCAAAGAACACACACCCAGAGCTACCAGGCTGCTTAAGGATTACTCTAGTCCAGGCCCAACCAATCTAGTTCCCCATCTCTTAATATTTCATAATTTTTAGTGTCTAAAAGAACTGATGTTTGAATAATTTTCCTAATGCCTCACGAAGCTTCTGTGCGGCGTTTCTATAACTGCCTCGAGAGTCCCAACCAGCGAATCATTTCCTCTTCTGGCATATCCGGCACAACAGAAGACAATCCGTGAAAGCTCCAATCTTTCCATTGTCACCTCTTGCCTTACCTTTAGAAGATCTCGATCGGACGAGCAAAAACCCAGCTTCATTAGCCCAACGACGATGTGGAATCAACCCAACTGGAAAACTGATGTGGAAGCCGGAGCAGCGAGGCCTCTCTATCCCATGATGCTCGAAAGCCCCGAACTCCGCTGGTCTTTCATTCGCAAAGTCTACTCTATCATAACAATCCAGTTACTAGCCACAATCGCCGTTGCTTCCGTCGTTGTCTTCGTCCATCCCATTGCACACTTCTTCGTTTCGTCCAGTGGCGGCTTGGCTCTCTACATCATCCTCATCATCACCCCCTTTATTGGTACGTTCTTGATGACTCTTTTCCCTCTGTTTTCATGGCCAATTTTTCATTTTTGTACTTTTTCCCCGACATTACTGAATTTCTCTAAGCGCTCTCTTTGTCCAATTGTTGCAGTCTTATGCCCTCTGTTCTATTACCACCAGAAGCACCCGGTAAATTATGTGCTTCTTGGAATTTTCACGATTTCTTTAGCTTTTGCTGTTGGATTAACATGCGCCTTCACCAGCGGTAAGATTCATCAATCTCTTTCTCTCTTTCTCTCTCTCCTTTGATAGTCTGCGATTTGAAGGCCGAAGGGATTTACCGAGCTATTAATTTGTTAATAATCTATGATTCTTTCCTACATGTTGCTATTTTTGCGATAGAAAGTTAAGTCTATTACCACAATATAAATCCTAGAATTGGCATATGGTTTATGGGGTAATCCCCTGCTTGTTTAAGTTTAGAGCCTCTGGAGTTTACATGCTTGGTGTGCGATTCTAATCAGTTCCTAAATATTATCTGAATTAGGATATGAGAACATTTGTATCTTATTTTAGGATTACGCCTTTTATTTATTAAAAATAGTGAAGATGATGTTTAAATTTTGTTTTCTATCCCGATGATAAGTTCTTAATTGTAAACACTTAGGTAATGGATATGGGATATTGGCTTATTGCATTATGAGTGTATGGTAATAAATCTTTATTCCGCAAGTCACAGCCAACTGCCAATTTTCCTTACTGACTTGAGTTTTCCCTCTTTAATGACTGAAAACAGGGAAGGTTATTCTTGAAGCGGTCATATTAACTGCAGTGGTTGTGTTCAGCTTGACCTTCTACACTTTTTGGGCTGCTAGGAGGGGCCAAGATTTCAACTTCCTTGGCCCCTTTTTGTTCGGTGCTGTGATAGTTCTCATGGTCTTTGCTCTGATTCAGGTACTATGGTCTCAATATAACAGCCTAAGATGTATTAGGCTCTTTGATGTATTCTGGTATTTAGTATAGTAACATGCTCCTTCTCTTGCAGATTCTCTTTCCGCTGGGTAAGATATCAGTGATGATCTATGGGTGTCTGGCAGCCATTATATTCTGTGGTTACATTGTATATGATACAGACAACCTGATTAAAAGGTACTCCTATGATGAGTATATCTGGGCCGCGGTGTCGTTGTACCTGGACATCATCAACCTCTTCCTCTCTCTGCTTACCATTTTCAGAGCTGCTGATAGCTGAAGAGATCTTCGTTATACGCTTCATGTGTATACTTCATGTCAATAAATGCCCGTGCCTATACTTCATGTGTATGCTTAGGGAGAACATATACAAATGAATCGTGTCACGGCACTGGTAAATAGTTGTTGAAACAGAATTGTAAATACATTCCGAATGTCTTCACTTTTTCTTTTGCAATAATATATTCCTATAGTGCAAGTCGAGGGAGTAAATTTATCGGCCTTGCGTTGAATATTAATGAGAAGCCTTGCGTTGAATATTAATGAGAAGCCTTGCGTTGAATATGATTAAAGGTGCTCAAGGCCCCAAGCAAGACGTGTTCATTTTCTGAGATGGCATGCCCTGCTTTGCCCCATTCGTTACAGGCCTCAAGCAAGGCATTTCTTAGAGGTACGCGGTTGTGTTGTTTCGCGCAAGGGATTTGCTTTTGCCCATTTGTTAATTTTCATTAAAGCAAACTAAGCATAGCATATAATTCTACTAATCTAGTCTGTCACACTGCTCTCACTACATTTGTTGTAAGGAAGGAGATGCTGTACCCTTATTATCTTGTAATGACTTCCTAAAAGGGTATAGGCGAAGTACCTTTAGTTTATCTACCTCATGGGTATTGCATGTTAACACTGGAAAGAAGACCACTTCATTAAACATAATTCTGAGGCGTTTGGGGGAATTGAGACGTTCCTACTTTTCTACAAATTGTGCCCTTAAGCATCCACGAACGTTTCAGACTTTCAGATTTGAAAAATACAGCTAGGTACAAATCTTTAGCCCAGCTCCAGGCTTGGTTCTGTTTGTGGTATCTCAATTTTCGCAGCTGTTTTTGCTTTCCGCCACGATAGATAGAAGCCTTGAAACTCCTTGAGTCCAGATATCATACTCCCTCTGATTCTTACACTCGAACTCCACGATTCCCCTGCATTCCGTCTTCAACCCAAAGTACCGTCGTTGTTCTCCCCCATCAAACAAATGCCTTCCCGGCCATGCCGGTACATCCGTGCAGACATCTAGCACTACATCTGCAATATCAAAACCACCAGTTACAACTTATGTTTTATTCTTAACAATCAATACGACTCTGGGAAGTAAGAACTAGGAAGCTAAATGGTAGCTTACTCTTCTTCTTCTTAGTAATGGTTTTTGCAACATGTTTGCTCTTCATTTTAAGCATCACCTGCCCTGTTCGATTTATATAAACAGACACAATCTTCCAATGAAGATCACCTGCATTTACCAAGAAAATGTTCTTCTTGTAATTAATTGACATATTATGACTGAGAGAATAATGTTAAAGAGTTGGTGCGATAAGCAGCAAATTGATATAACCTTTACGGGTGCGTTTGAGCAGTTCGGTGCCTCTAGCTAGCAGTTCTTGGCTGCAGATACCCAGAAAATTGTCTACGTTGACAATTTCTCCACTATCACTGGTGCTCGTGTTACTGTTATTGGTGTTTTGGCCGCCCTTTCCACATATCCCAAGTCCAACCCCTCTCTCCAATGGCGTCACTGCCGCAATATTCCACACTTCCTTCAATGCTCTTGCTTTCAACGTCGCTGCCCCTCTCAGAGCTGCATATCAAAAATCACATCCCCTCAAATCATACATCATTTATAATTAATATATATATATATGTATTTTCATAATTTTTATAGCCTACCTGTAGCGGCGGCGGCGGTAAGAGTGGCAATGTCGTCGTGAGAGCGAACATTCACGGCAGAACTGACCACAGAAGCAAGGTGGTCTCTCTCAGCTCCCATTGATTCAGCAGCCTCTACGCATTGTGCTGCAACTAATGTCGCTGCGGATGCCACCGCCATGTCTGTTTTGGCCATCTTCTCATCTTTGTTTGGCGCAGATGAAGCTGCCGTTGCCGCTGCTATGGCTGCCACGGCGGACGCCACTGCTGCCACCGATACGGCGGCGTGTAGCTGAGCATTGTGGCTTCTGCTCTCTTCTTTTTTCTTCTCTCTTCGCTCTTTCAACCATCTCCCAACTGTCTTGGGTCCTGAGCTGGGCGCCCCGTTACCTATCGCGCCGCTGCCTCGTCCGCCATTAAACAATGGGTGTATGGAATTGTTGGCGCGGAAAAACTGTCGCAACACATGAATGCTTCTCTTTTCAGAACCAATCAAAAGAATCATTATTTCCTTGGATTCTACTAGGCCAAACCATGTTAAGTTCTCTTTTAGATCTATAATTGACATTATTTTAATTGCATTAATTATAACGGTGTAAGAACTGTTGGCAATCTTGTTCATTGATTAGTTTTATCCTTGTTACGTACAGTAAAGGAAAGAGAAGAAACAAGAATCAGAGACACAGTCGAACATAAGACAACTATAAATTCTGCTTGTGCTACTTCCTCTGCCTTCGCGGCACAGACCAGTCACCCTATGATATACTGTAATTTGTTTGCTCTTTTAGGTAAAAGACGAATTCCCAGAATAACATTACTGTTCACTTGAACCCTGTGAAAGAGGACACAGTAGGGTCTGTCGCTATGTCGTGTTTGAATTCGCAAGCGGCAAGTTGACTGAAATGGAAGACATGACTAGACCTTTGATAAGAGATATCTCGTGACTACCCACTTCAGCAACGTGTTATCTTTAAATGAATATTTTCTTTTGGTTTTCTTAATTACTGACTTCATACTTAAGAGATTTTCAAATTAACCCACTTCACAATCACAACTATCGTTTCCTTCCCTTTGTCCTCTTTTCACACTTCTTTCAAAGGAAATAAAATTATTCCTTACTTTAGTGCTCTTTAGTCTTTACAGATCAAAAGTTTGTTCCTTTCAAATCAGTGAACACCAACACTTACTAAGTAAATCTAGTTTTGTAGGTATTTGAGAAGACCATTATTCCATGCAGGAATGGGAGAGACTAAAATAAGCTATACGCACAAGGTAATTAGTGCCATCTCGAGGCCATAAATGGGCCCTCAAGCTTCCTTCTTTTTTATCCCGCAATAATTTTTTTTTTACATTTTCCTCATTTTCTTTTGGTGGCTTTTGAAGATAGTCTTCCTTGTTCGATAAGACAACTTGAAAATTCCTTTAGTAGAATAAGGAAAGCTTTCCTAAAAAACAGACAAAAGTAACATTGTTCTGTTTTCCATTTTTCCTTTCCTTTCCACACTTGAAAAAAAAAACCAAAGAAATGGCCGCAGTAGTTCGAGGAGCCAAAACAGAGCATAAAAAAACAGAGAAATTGGCGTGAGTCAGAGAAGTCCAACACGTTAATAAATTTACTATTGCACTCACGAAAAAACACTGTCCGCTCCTTCCTCTAACCAAAAGAAGTAAAAGCGTTAATGAGGTACCTTAACGACGTCGTCAAATTCATCCGACGGAGAAATTGGTGGGCTATCTGTTCCGGTTAACGAACCAGCACCGTTCATAGGTTCGCTGCTGTGAGAGAGTCTCCCTGACGTCAATGGCGACACTTCCTGTCATATTTATCAGATGCAAACTTCAAACCCATGAGATGTCATGAGGAAAAATATATAAATGGGATCAAATCACAGACAACATTTTGTAATTAAAATGGATGAAAGAAAAACAGAGCATGACTACGATTTCTGCTCTGTTAGACCACTCCCTTCTTTTGCTTTTGAAAGGACAATACTTGGTGAAATACGCTTTCACTTCTTAAGTTACTTTCTCAAGAACTAAACAGAGTATTAAAATTAGAGCTTAGTAAACACCTCTCTCATGGACTGTGACATAATGCGCTCAAGCACAAGCTGTGAAGTAGCAGAGGAGGCGAAAGAGAACTGGTTCCGAGGTATGATTGACATCTCCTCAAACTCGCCAGCGGTATCTTCAGGAATAGAGCTAGCACCACAAGATGACCCATTCGCAGGCTTGGAAGCCACATTGCTAGAAGAAGGAGGAGGTGGGGGAGGAGCCAGAGCCTTGGAGACCTCAAAAGCTGAGGCACTCCATGACCTCGACAGAAACTCCATTGGCACTCTTGGGCTCTCCGGCAAATGGGTTCCGCCGGTAGGAAAATATTCCTGGCGACGAGGATTGATTGAGAACCTGGTTTCCATGTCAGGGTCAGGGATGTGAACTATTCAAGGGAGTGTTCTTCGATGTTGAGGGAGGGCATGGCCTAGAGGATATATATGTGTGCGTGGTGGGATGGGAATAATCTGAGGGAGTAAGTGGGAGTGTTTGAATGCTAATGTCCTTTAGTGTAAAATCTGACCAGAAAAATAACAAAAGCATATAAGGGGTCTAAGAATGGTCAAACGCCATGTGGCTGGCTTAGTACTCTGTTTTCTGCTTCTACCTATAATAGACAAGAACAGAGGGCATAGGGGGGATTTTGAGACCTAGTGACTCAGATATTTATTTCTGAGTTTTTTTCTTTTGGTTAGGAGGGAGCTTTACTAATTGATTGAACTATCATTATGGAGATCATAACTCGATTCATATCATTTGTGATGAAAAAGTAGGCAATTCATAAGACTATACTACTAGGGCCTAGTGTCACAATGTCTTAAAAGTTACAAACAAAGCATATACCCGCATCCCCAAATAGACCAAAGTAAGATCTCGAGCAACGGTGGATTTAATTACGAAGAAGACACTGACACAAGAACTTTTTATTTATTTATTTTGTTGGATGCTAATATTGCAATATTATATTGGTATGTAATCTTAGTTTGGATTGTGTTCAATTCAAAGCATATCACTTGGTGTGAACAGATGGTGTGGGACTGCTTCATTTAGACCATTTAGAATGACTGAATACGGCTGGCGCCTCACAAGAGGGCACTCAAAAGCAAAGCAAATTAATAATCACACCTTTTATTTGAATAGACATGTAAAGATCAGGTACAAGTAATGTCATCACCGTTTTTTCATAAACATTTTAGAAATTGACACTGTGTAAGGCCCGAGTAGTCATAACTCATAAACCTCTTTGTTCATGGAGGAGACTGTTCTCATCATCGTATGTTCAAAGAAGAAGGAAGATACAATGATATATTACTTGCAGGTTCCAAGTTCCAACTGTAGATATCGTACAGAGCTTCGAAATGGCTTCAAAGCTAACTATCCCAAGATAGGGATTTTGGCTTCATCTTGGTACGGACAATTCAACGAGACAATGTTTTGGTCATGGGCCACTAAATGAGCAAAAATGGTTCACTTGCAGGGATGCAAAGCTACAGGAGGACCATTAACTCATGGCAGGGATGAATCAGAAGCTGAGATCTGACACAGCAATGGGATATGTCAGAAGGGCATTAGGGTTTTGAGGGAGAGGGGAGAGTGACGGTGTTTCTTGATGCAGTAAGAGTTGGCAACGTCCAAGGCCGACATGTTAGCAAGTCCAAACAAAAGTTTTAGCAGAGCCAATTTTCTGCACAGTAATGTATACAAAGCTGAGTTCCAGAAGAGGGGACATGTGCTAAAATGCGCGTGCCTGCAGACGTCATCACTCTGCTTTTTTCAAGTTTTCTTTCTGGCAGCCCCATGGCAATGAGCTCAAAATCCTCCTCCCTTATAATTTTCCATAGAGAACAAGCAGAAGGGCCAAGAGAAACAACAGCCTTCACTCCTATGTTTTCGAAGTGTTTTGTTCCCACCTTCATTACTACTGACAAAAGCCATAAACTTTATTCCTTTTGCCTCATTTTCTCAATGATCAAGTGCTCCCTTCCACTTCAATTGCTATTCAAATCTGCTTTCCTTGTTGTTTTCAAGGAAAATACATATTATTTTCTGATTTTATTGTTTTGAAGTCAATTTTGGCTACCCTGCCTAACCCTTTTGGACCACTAGGAAAAGTGAAAGCAAGGCGTAGCTACATCATTGCACCTAAAAATATAGAAGCGTATAGGTTTCTTTACTTGAGCATTTGTTTTTTGCCCGGTACTCATTTATTCCCCACTAGCAGGCAAAACACAGACTGTTATCACTATTCATGCCCACTCCCCACGAGGAGAAAATAAGAATAATATGTTTCTACCCATTGTTTGAACTAAATTTTACCCATTAAAAAGAAAGACAATTATATAATGATGTGTTTGGGGAGAATTCTTTTTTTCTTCACATTTTGGGGGTCTAGAACGTTTTCCCAAACATACCAAATTGTTGAATTTAAGAACATGTATGCACGGCGGTCTCATGACAGATTTCCATACATATGTTAGGTCAGGTATCATTAGAGTTCTTCGAATGGAACCAGATACAAATTATTATCATTGCAAAAGAGCAGTAAAAAAATTTATCTTTGAATCAATACACTGAACAAGATAAAAGAAATTGCGAAAAATGATTGATCTATTATATCCCGACATATTTTCAGGAAGCAAAACTTGTGTTAATTGGTTAGAAGTCAAATTCAAGATTTAGGATTCTCTTACTCATAATTGCATGCACCTCTCATGATGTCTAACATATGCAATGAAGTTAATGTTACTTACACCTAACTCTCTTATGCATGGGGTTTCCTGTTCTTTTTTGTTAAAAAAAAAGATTTCTTCGAATTGACGTATTGGGTTGACGCGCAATGTCAAGAACGTTCCCAGACTAAAATCTCGACAAGAAGAAGCCAAAATAAGCATGGAGGACGCCGAAAGGGAGGGGGAGGGGAAAAGAAGAGCATGAATTGTGATTTTCATTATTTAATGGATAGTCACATGAAGAAAACTTTTGTTTTATTTATGTTACATTGTTGACTGTTAAGGTTATGGTTGCCTGCTTGAATTCCTACGTAGAAACTGTGGGAATAAAAAATGGGACACGAATGTACACGAAGTACTGTATTTCCCACCCCCGCTTAAAAGACTGTTGAAAAAAATTCCCCCGTGGAGATACCACTTACCAGCCGCTCCCCAAATCATTACTCTATGGTTTAGGTTTAGGTTTAGGTTTAAAGTACCGAGAGCATCTCTATTCTTCAAACCACAATGCAAACTGTCAGATACTGAAAAGAAGTGTTGAAATTAGGAACAACCAAGGGTCTGTATGATTAACGTTGATGAAACTAAATTATTTGACTAGAATAAGTTTTGCCCGGAAATCAGTATGAATGACTTGTGACAATCATAAAAATAAATGATAAAGAGTGTTTGAATCATTTTAAAGAAAATTCAGATTTTGCCATCAATAATTAATTTTAAAATCAATCCAAACAATGTTCAAGAATTCTTTAAACAGAAACTAACAACACAAACCAATTAGCACATGATGACCTCTTCCGCCCAGACACCCAAAAAAAAGTATTCAGATGCACCGTAGGTTAGGTAAAATAGAGCGAATCAATTGATGTGACAAGGTACACATGGAAGTTAGAAAGGGGTAATCAGAATATAGCTATCTGTTAGATTGCAAACCGCTACACCCATAATACTGCTTTGTTGTTTCTCGCGAGAACTCCGCAAAAGTCATCCCATATTCCCATCCTTCAACCTTGAAGTGGTGGAACTATTCTCTGAATTTCGTCACAGTTTCCTTTTATCCTGCCCAAACTGCGGTTCATCATTAGATGTCGTGTTAGTCTGAGGATAGTCTGTGATAGAGAACGTTTTATTCCATGAAGGCTGCAGAAATACAACAAAAGTTTCTCTGCTTAAATTTTCGAATTTTGCTGCTCTATATACGGAATGCAAGGTTGAGCGAAGCTTTCCTTTCGAAATGATATCAGTAGATTCCCCCACTCGAATAATAAAACTCTCTGGTGGAGCCTTTACCATAAACACTTTATTCTTATTTGGATCATATATCTGCAAAGATGTATGCCCAATTGGCGAAGGAAATTCTTCATAACAAGATGCAGCAAACGGCTCTTCTGCTTTGGTTGTCAGCGAACAAGATGACATAAGAAAGAAGGGAGCTGTTAGAACAGTGAATATACCATAATCGTAATGCCATTGCTGCCACAAATTAGAATGAATCCCACGCGAATTAGCATCATAGGCACTTGAATTTAACTCTGACCCTTTTAATTGTTTCTGGCCCTTTGTATTTATGTATTCCTGATCCCTTTTGATATTACGCTCACTATTGCCGGTTCTCTTGCGCCTGTCAAGTTCTTTAAGAAGCAGTCCATCTAGAACCGAATGATAATGTGTAAGACGCCCCTTTGCTGCACATGATTCTAAGAGGCTCTGCTCTAACTCATGGCTGCCAATGGCCCTATCACATATTTGAGCAAGGCGAAGCCCCAGATCCATCATGCAAAACCCCAACCCTTTGAAAATACTCCCTACATTTTTAAATTTCATATCGTGACATTCTGACATCATCTGACCAACCTCCTTATGATTATCATCAGAATGTAATTCGTCATCTGCTCCTCTACTTGGTTTACTTTCAGTTAATACTGTGGCATTTGCATATTTCAGTTGCATAGCAAAAGAGAACACGCTCCTATCTGAATTTTTTAAAGGAACATCGCTACCCAGGCTGTGCTCCTAGAAAAGCATGTAATTACAATGAGAACGCCTACAATGAATAGAACCCAAATTGAGTTTGTGCAGAGAAAAATTAAGCAAATGAATGATAGTTATTATACTTGGCAAGATATGCTCAAAAGCGTAAGCTTACATCCCTGCAGTTCAAGAAACAAGCATATAACAAACAAGTGAAAAGAAATTTATATTCAGTGAGGTATCTGAGCTCTTTATAATAAATAAGGAACTATTTTTCAAGATTGACCATATTCCAGTTAGATTTATAAAAATTATAAATCTGTTCTAAAATAAAAGCTAAAACTCAATCAAATGTGAGTACCCGATATTCTTCTGAAGCTTCTAATCCAAGAAAATGAACTCAAAGAACAAAACTAAACTTCCCACGTATGACCGCAAGGGAAATTGATAAACAGAAGAAGAAAGCAATGCAAATTAAATTCCCTAGAACGCGCTGTACGTAAATAATGAAAATGGCGGTGAAAAAACATAAACTTAACATTGGAGAAAATTGAGGTGTACATGAAGGAAAAGGATGGAAGTCAACAAATTAATTCACAGGGGCTACCTTAAGAATGCATTTACGGCTTTCATGGTCAAGTAGCGCAAGCTCCCGTGCAAGAGGTACAAACTCCTTACGTAGTTCGGACGCTCTGGGAACACCAGTGACTGCAAGGAGGCCTGGACCCATTGGCCCTAGGGTTTCCATTACGGTTTTCGCCATTGACTCGACTTTATCGAGCTCCTCAGATGAAGTCGATGAAGGTTGAAGATAAGAGAACGAGGTCAGAATAGTCAAGCTCGTATAGTTCTAGTATCTCTGCTTCTTCCATCTCTGATCTCTTTTTGCCCTATGCTTGATCTTCCAGTTGCAGGAAGAAGAGAATACAAGACGGCGCTACTACGGGCCTAAATTTGACCTATTTGGGCCTAAATTTGGACAGCCCAAAGATTTCTTTTTACTCATTATAACTGGGTCAGAATCGCAAATAGAAGAAACTTATCATCTCAAGACTTTTTTGTGCCCAACAAGGGCTTCAACGTTACTACTTACTAGTCTAACATACCAGACGACCCTACATTCTATAACACCAAATCATTAACATTGAATTATACACGATGAAACATTTGACTGCGGACATATAAGGGAAAACGAGTATAAAATTTTAGGGTGTGTTTGGCTAAAAGGAAGGGAGGGAAAGGGAGGGATTTTAATAGAGAGAAAGGAAAAGAAAGAAAGATGAGATTTTATTATTACTTTGTTTAGAGTAACATTGGAGGGGAGGGATTTTAAGATTATATTATTTAGTTCAAGAAGACAGGGGGAAAAATATTTTTAGATAGACAAATTTATCCTTATATTATTTTGTAAAATATTTTAATAAAATATAATATATAGGTAATTTTAGGATATTAAAAAATTATAGGTATATTAATATGATAAAGTAAAAATATTATCCCTCTTCTCTAAATTCTCTCAATTTTAGAAGGGAGGTTAACCTTGAAAGGGAAGGGAAAATTTTAAAAAAAATTTACTTCCCTCGATTTTTAGATACTCAAATAAGAGAAGGGGAGTGAGATCCCTCCCCTCCATCTCAGATCACTTATACCAAATGATGCTTACGATTCAGTTGTTTCTCTCAAGACGAAAGCTGGAAGCAAGTTAAAATTCCACAAACATGTATGTTCATGTACACCATCAAGTAGATTAATCACAAGTCCATCAGACCATAGGCTTAGACAACGGTTTCTTTAAAACTCTTCGTCAACCAAATAGCTGTTTCTCTTGGAGAAACCTTCTCAGGTCCAAATGGCTTCAACAACACTCCAAGTTCTTCAAACCTCTGTTGTTGTAGGAGTCTTGCACTGAACTCAAGCAACCCCTCCAATGCCTCGGCACGTTGCTGGTAAGACGAGGTGTCAAACCGACGTTGTTGTGACTCTGCAGATGAACGACTTGAAACATCAGCCGTAACATGCTCAGAGCATTCCCTTCTATATCCTGGGCCTGAAGATTCGGGATAAGTATCACTCACGCTGGCAGGGGCAGCCACGGCTTTGTCCACAACCTGGACAGTGCACTTATCCTTTGTGATTGTGCAAACAGCACCAATTGGTGAACTAGAAGAGCACATGGCAGATGTTGATGACCTTCTGGGGACCGCGAAGATAGCTTCCTCAGAAGATGCAAGAGGGAATTCAGCAATCTTGTCAATTCGTGGAGCATTAACAGAAACATCTGGAGATTCCACACTCCGGAGGTGGCCCACTTTGGCTCTATAAGAGGTTTCTGTGGTCATGACTCTCGTAGGCAGCGGAAGGGATGCCCTGCGTGATGGTGGAGAAGAATTTCCTGCTGGAGTATGAGCCGCCGGAAGCTGAAAAGATAATCAAACCTGTTACTTAATGTGCAGCTTCTTGTTGACATGCATATAGGGTCAGGTTGTATGATATTCAATATGATAAATTCTAATTTCATATAGAAAAATTCCAACTCAATTATCTCAATATTAATAACATTAATTTCCATTGTCCCATTCACAACATATGTCATTATGAAATGGAGCTGCTGAGAATTGCACAGTATATAAACTTACTGAATCCCGCTTTGAACCAGCATGAAATATTTTTGATGGGGTGGTCTGCCTTCTGGGGGTGAAAGAATCCTTAGCTGTTCTCAATCTTGGATTATTACTGCCAACAGTTGAGAACTTGGTGGCTTTTGACTTGTTAGCTATGAGTTCTTCACGGACGCAACCAACAGATAGTTCATAGAGTTTGTCCCTTGAACGAGTGGAAAATCCATGACCATTTTGAGTAGAACACTGAGAATCTTTTTCAGTTCCAGAAATACTGGGATTCAAGGCCCTGTCATTGCTAAATGACAAGCGTTTATCTCTATCAGAAAGGGTAGAAACAGAGTCTGGCTCCACAAACCGAGTTCTCCTTACGTAGTTTGACTCAGGCCACTGGAATGGAAAAGTACTTCTTCTGGGGCTGTTTAATTTTAGGTGAATTTTAAGAATGTAGGGCTGAAGATGCGGATGATTTAGCAACTCTGAAGCCTGACACAACAAACTCCACATAATTAGTTTTGAGCAAATAGACCAAAACAAAGTTAACCACCAGACTTCTGGGCTTAGCCCACCGTTATGTCACCAAAAAAAACAAGTTAACCACCAGATTCGGGAGAGAGAAAACATACACTTGGTCTAAGCTCTGGATTTTTCCGTAGCATACTTTTGACAAGCCCTCGACTGAAAGAAGAGACATGTGTTATTCACAAGCTACACAAATCAATGACGTCAACAAATGAGTAGAAAAATGAGAAGTAACTCTGGAGACAAAGAATGAGAGTCGACACCAAGATTGTAGATCTGGAGTATACAAGAGCTAAGCAAAACAAGATTACTTATTGCTAAACAAGAAAAATCACTGTCAAATACATCTTGGTCGTGAATAGTAATATTACAAGGATTAAATATAATTAAAGCTGTTGACCAGTCTTTGAATGACATAAAGCAATTGAATTTCAAATTCCTCAACAATTTTGAAGTCAATCAATCACAGCACGTGGAAGGGTGATTTTGAGTTTGATTAATAACACACGTGGTTGCCTAGAGCAGGCCTTGACATCGTTAAAGTTCTGTAAATATGTACTAACACAATTGTAAAATGAGAGAAGAAAGACAGGAGAAATGTCTAAGGTACTCCAAATTCTTGAGAAAGAGAACTTACAAAGCGCCAGAATACATGGTTGGCAGAGGAGCCACAATTGACTTGTTTATTTTGTTAATTAATGCTTGCATATCCTGTTTAAACAAAAGACAACAGACTACATTAAAATGTATTATATATTGTGAGACAGCATACCCTGATTCTAAAATTGCTCCATAATATAATTTCTAATCCTATTTTAATAATTCAAAAAAATTTAAATAACACCTAATTACATAGTTATCAAGTAAGCATAATGAAGATAATAAAACTATGGAGAAGTTTTTTTTTCCTTTTCTCCATTTAAATGACGTGCCTTCAAGTCAACGTTTTGATGTTATACTAAAATTCAATAGGCCACCTTAATATTTAATGAACAAGATGCAAAATATTTTTCAAGTATGAAATAGCTTAAACATCACTATAGACATTCAAGTTCCAACAAGATATTCAGTGTGTCAAATGAATGATTGTATCCCCACCAAAATCCCGAGAGATGAAAATCATACAAGAATTGCTAATGACTTGCAATTTTATACAGTAACTTACAAAAGCTTTAAAAGCTGGCTTGTGGGCAGACATTTCATATACACAGCAGCCTGAAAAAAGTTACAAATTACATCCAATATCAAGCGCAATATAGTAAGAGAACAAAAATGTAGTTAGAACTTAGATAAGTTTGAGAGTAGAGTAGAAATCTATCCTACCCAAAGACCAGATATCTGACTTTGAACCATAGGGTATATCAGCAAGAAGCTCAGGACACATGTAACTCGGAGTCCCAACAACCTTAGTTTAAAGCAAGGGCATAGAATTATTAATCAGTTTTAAAAACACAAACAGTAGATGAAATCAATATCGAGACCATATCACTCACAGAGGAAGCAAGATCATCAGATGTCAATAATTTAGCCAGACCAAAATCACCTGCATTCAACATGCATAGCATAAGGACTATACACTACAAAATAAGACTCAGGGATGCCTCTACCCATTCATGAAGTCTACGAGCGATAAGAGGAAGGATTAAGGCAAGTCATTACCTAGTCGTATGTCATGATCTTTTGTCAAGAATATATTAGAACACTGAAAATGTCAGAAAACATAAAAATGTGTTGGTCCTCTAAGTTCTCATATGTACTAGCTGCATAACATTCATAATTAGTAAATTATAGAAGCCATTTACCTTGACATCACGATGAAGGATATGGTTTGCATGCAAGTAATCAAGTGCCATCAAGAGTTGAACAAGCCATTTACAAAGTTTCTGTATAAAGAGGTTTGTAAATATTAGCAACTTACTAAAATATCCAAATCAGAGTAGAGAAGTGAAAACTATGAATCAGGCTCTGAAGTTGAAGGACTTGCTATGACAGTGACCAACCTCTTCCGGAAAATGAACACCACTAGACTTTTTAATAGCTTCTGCCCTGTATCACGGAGAAAAATCAAAGGAGGATTACAAAAGTAGCAAGAGCAAGCTAAAAATGCCGTACACAATGTTCTGACTTCCCACAGACTTGATTTGGCTATAAACCATAACTTACATGTCTCCACCTTCACAATAGCCTATGACAATGCACACGAAACAACCCTGGCAGTGAAGACACCAACTTATCAATCACAGAATCATAAATCAATCACATAATTTAGGCCTTCATATAATTCAATGTAAAAGGAGTTCCCATCATGAACGTCTCCATTAGTAAGAAAGCATAGATGTAAACATTCATAAACAAATAGGAGAAAAGAAAACTTTCAAAATTTCAAAGCCCAAAACAAGTCAATTGGATCAACATAAACCAAAATTTAAACTTTAAGCTCACTCGGAAAGTAAACCAAATAAAAAGAGGCAAAAGCAGAAATAAAACAACAGAATAGGGAAGTTCTAATTTAGAAAATAATTAATAATAATAAGCTGACCTTTTCTACCCAGGAATCTTTATATTCAACTATAAAGGGATTTCGTACTCTAGAGATAAGCTCCATCTGCCCAAAAAATAACAGCAAAGCATCTTACAATTTGATAAAGTGGAGGAGTAAATCCAGAATCAGAATATAAACCAACGAGGAGAAAAATGACATTCAATTAAATGCGATACTGACAAAATGAATGAAACTTAGGACATACGAGAGCTGTGAGCATGTATCTGTTTTTTAATTTATAAAACCGACGGGACTAAATCTTGTCTTTTGTTTCTTGAAATATAAAGTATCACTATTAATCAAGCCCCGGCAGAAAGAGGGAAGCCAAATTCTGATGTAACGGTGGGGGAATTAAAAAGGGGCCAGTAGAGTACCTCCTGGTGGGCAGATCTACGGGTTCTATCAGTTTGACGGGCAAGGCGGATCTTCTTGAGGACATACCTTATTAAATGGAGACAATGAAATAAATAAAAAATACATCTGGTATATGCCAAAATAGATAATTTCTTGTATATTACTTAACGATGTAACCTGTAAACGGATAAGTAACATTAGAGTTGAACAGAGTTTGGAATCATCCTCACTTTTTCCTTTCATGCTTGTGCCTCACAAGCAGAGCAGAACCAAAGGAACCTTTGCCAATCTGTTCTAGAATTTCATACTGCTCCATTGGGAACTGGAATCACTCAAACCTCTGATGATTATTGATAGAGCGCCATTTCTGGAGGTATTAGCAAGTAGCAACGCTTAATTTAATCAACTAAATAAAATAGCAAAACGAGCAAAACCATGGACTGGAGAGCAATTGGCGAATGTTAACAGAATCGTCCCTCTCTCGATAAAGGAATCATCATCTGTTATATAATCGAAGAGACATCAAAAGCTCGACGCACTCGTGGTCCTAGTGTGCGTCAACCCAATCTCGTTCATAGGGAAAAGCACAATGTTTAAGGAAAAAACTAAGAGGTAAAAAATATTTTTTTATGAAAAAACTTATAAATTTTTAATGTTCTAAGGCATGAAAAATGAGTCTTAGAGTTTGAACTCCCTAAAGAAAAGCAGAAGATCACCTTCATAGAAAGCCGGCTCTTATTTTTATCACAGCAGTTACGAATAATATGAGCAGAGTTGATAATATCAAACGAAATGTTACAGTTTTCTAATTTTGACAATGCTGTGTGTTCCCGCACATTCGTTATCAACCAATCTGCAAACCTAGGCTTTCTTACCAGATGAAAACTGAAACATATTCTTGTTCACTCGTGACTTTCCGGGGCGAGAAACAAAATGGAAACTAACTGTAATGCATCATTTACAACAGACGCACAACCTTTACTTTGTTGCAGAACTACTCGAAGGAAATTGGCAAAAAAAAAAAAAAGGGAAAGAACGGACAAGAACGTTAGGACTTGGGAAAGTAAGAATTCTTAAGAACGAATGGAAGCTGAACAGAGCAACACCGCAACAACCCAAAGCAAAACAAAAATAAAAGGATAAATTCCCAGAGACAAAACAAGAGAAATGTAGGTAAGAACCTGAAAATTCAAAATATGAAGAGAAAGTAAAGCAACGAGGTTTCCTGGAATTATGCGGGAGCTACGGGGGTGACACCTGAGAGTCAAAAAAGGTACACCAGTACAGAAGACTCTCTATTCATTGAATTTGCGCAATTCTTTAATACTATCAAATTCAAGTTTGGAGAGAGAGAGCGGCAATAGAATTGGAAAGAAAGGAAAAGCAGCATAAATTCAAATATCAAAATCTGAGGTGGGGTCAAGAACCAAAAACGTATTTGGTGTACCAGTTTCGGCAATTCCAAAATGAAGTGACAATGGAATCTGAGCACGGGTGGCCGAAGAGCACGCTTTCTCTACAGCACGCCATCATCACGTACAGTGTTCTTTATCATTGGCTAGTGCCACGTACACAAGCGGGGCCCTTTCATTGCTTTTCCCTTCCCTAACGTACAATGACAAAAATAATATAATTCCCGTATCCTATTTATTAATTAATTAAATTAAATTACAAAAATTAATTAAAATGAGATTTTTTATAACAATAATATAAAATATTTTAATTATCTTTCTTAATTTTTTTATCTTATTTAATTATTATAAATAGAATATTGATAGAAATAATTTAAAAATAATAATAAATATAAAAAATATATATTATAATTAAAATTAATATTAATTTTTTAATTATATCGAGGATTATTATTTTATAAATAGATGAATTTCTTGTGGAGTCATTATTTAATATATGTGCATGGGAAGAAGGAACTGGAAACGAATGTAAATTATGTCCATCTGTAATACGTACTGGACTATCAACTTCTTCGGCCGAAGTGAAAGGAAAGGTGATGTAGATTGTGCGATGATTATGCACCTTGTGTAGAAATTCAACGCGATTATGCACACTCTTGCTCTTATTTGGTGCTCCAGAGCTGGAGTTGATGCAATGGCAAATCAGAAAGTAAAACAGAAACATCACCAGAAGGATGTGCCTCCCATGTGCTTTCAATTTCAAGGAATATTATGATTATTAATTAATTATATACGGGCTTAAAGCTAGACAACAAAGTTTACATTTTAAGCAAATGAAATCTCTTATATGTTTTCTTCACTACCATGCCCCATCTTTCCACCTTCTGTTGGAAACTCCAAGCCCCCTTTTCATAGCTGAGAGGGTAAAGTATAGTTTATAGTTTATAACTCATAACTAAAACGGGGTTTTCTTTTGCGGGGAGGTGTAAACGGAAGTGCCCAAACACTCGGTCAAAAGGGCCGAAAAAAAGAAAAGAAAGGGAGGGGGGCGGGGGGGAATGACCAAACAATAGCCCTTTGATATTTGTGTTAAAAAAGTAGCCTTTTCATATTGGGCCGAAAAGCCCAACAATGGTACTCAAAATGTAACTGGACTGGCTGAAAAGGATATGGGCCATACCCAAGATAAGTTTGAATTGTCCACGAGAGGAATATCTGTGTTTATACCGTGAAAATTGAAACCAGATTAGATTGACCCTTATTTTTCACATGATTTTATTTTATTGTTGCTGAAAAATTGTGATACAGTGCCACGACAATTGATGCCATTAAGAAAGCACCATATGTGGCTTTGGGGAAAGTGTTCGGGACGACCTAAAAGTAGCCAATGGCCATTGGTTTTGTTTCGTGGTAATAAAGCAACAAACTTTACAACGGAGGAGAAAAGGAGTGTGGGACACAAATAACAGAGAGAAGATTAGAGAATTATATAATTTGGGTGGCTGAGAAGTTTGCTACAAGTAAGGGCATGTGAACAGAGGTGGTGGGGGTGATGCCGTCGTGAGAGAAACTATTCCCACTACGACGACAGGACCACGGAGAGCTAGGCGCATGCAATGAAGTTGAAGATATCTATGTATGTGAGGTCGCGTTTCGTTCTTTCTAGTCACAGATGGTGGCCTTCATGAATATGGGACCAAAGTTTCATACCCAAGGAACGTGGGAGAGGATGTGCCTGACAGCGACAATATACTAGTTTATATATTCTGCAAACGGAATATCATACGGGATCATATTGCCCTAGCATCCTTGTCAATTAGTTACGTAATACGCATCGATCTAACCTACCAGTTCCACCGACTTTCAATTATATTCTTTTTCTATGAAATATTGAATTTGTTTATAACGTACAACTATGAGATTTGAGGGGGCGCACTCTAGAGTTTTGAATTTTACATCACTGCAAATTAGTACCATTCTGAGCACATATATATATATATATGCTCAGAATGGTAACTTTAAATTAATGTTTGTTGTTAACAAGAATCAATGTAGCATTGAGCGGCGGGCATTAATTGAGAGCTGAACGTAACAGTGAGGAGAATATATAATTATGTTTTAATCTAGCTGGCTATTTCAGTGGTTACAATCGTATATATCGTATGTATATGTGGAAGCTCATGTATATATTCCTGCTTCTGCGTGAACTACTTATAAGTTATACCTAATGATAGCGTTCAATATATGAAAAATGGGGTTTGCATTTTACCCCCGATCGACATTCCCATTCCAATATCCAAGACTCAAATCCCTTGTATGTATGTATACGTCTTTTCAGTGATCATTCCGTGTATATATATATATGAAGACATGCACAGATATAAACAAAGTTCATGAGCCTCACTCCAGAATCACGCTTGATCCATCCCAAGTCCCAAATAACCTGTATGTAATATCATTTGCCCACCCACGTTCCAATGTTTCCTACAGCTGCAGCTAATATATAAAGATGATAGAGTAATGATAATTTCAACTGCACAGCTTTCTCCATTACAGTATTATGATTGACGTGGGGAGCCTGTGTTATAATTATATATACAGTGGGCCGGCCATGAATTTGTTGCCACCATTCGAATTCGGAGAACAATCTGTCTCTTTATCTATCTAAAAAGCAAACACAATTTCCCTGTGCTCATTCCATGTTTCTGAATAATTCATACAAGTCAACAGATAATACGCGCATATGAATAATTCACACAAGTCAACTGACAGCGGCCCCGCCAAAGCGTGGAAAGAGTTGCGTGATTGCGGATAAGCACAATGAGTGTAATAATTAGCATGCATCTCTCCGGGGATATATACTATAATTCACTTAAACTATTCATTTTAAACTGAATGGTAGATGAAAATGCACGTGCCCACGAAACCTCAATAATGTCAACTGATTTTCCTGTTCTTTCCCAACACAAATGACCCCACAATATGTCAACAACAGTTGGCTCGATTTGCAGAATCTTTTTAATTTCTTTGTTCACAAAAACTAAAGCCCAATAATGCGTTTATCTCGAATAAAACCATTATCCCAACTGCATATCAATAGTAAAAGACATAATCAACTTAGATAATTGGTATGCCTTGTCACCTAATGAATTCTTATCTTCCCACTTGAGAAACTCCCTCGCAAAATCACAGTAATTTTTGCAGCTGGATTTTACAATATTCTAGAGACAAGAGTGGTTAAGCTACAACGTCACTCTCACTCATACTCCTCTCTCTCTCTCCCTCTCTCAGCGTTGATGAGATAGAATTCCAACAATTACTGTTAGCAAAGCAAGTTGAGAGCATAATTGGCAATAATTGTGGCCATCTATCTTTTAAGTTTTTAGGAATTAGTGTCCCTACAAGAGACAGAGTTTGAGGCTAATCCAAGGACACAGCATACATATATATATAAGGACGTGCATGATAGAGAATGAAAAAACAAACGAAGCAAGGAAAGGATGGAGCATGGAGTACGAGATTGGGCAAGACGGAGAAGATAACAAAGCAAAGGTTAAACGGGTAAGGGATCATGGGCCCTCTGAGATCCTATGCGATAAGTTCCACCGAACAAAGTGGTAGACCCCCAACCCAGTTATATTGGAATGAACCAATGGCCCATGGCCCATAATGTCATCACGTAAACAGGACCACCCACCATCACCACGTGGGTAAAAGATTTTTTTTTTGTTTGGTTGCCCACCCGGTTCACTAAAGCTTTGCCTCGATTACATCCAGATCCAACTAGCTTCGCGCACCTGGCTATGGTGGGTGAGTCTCCCAACAGAAATTTTTTGCATACGCCAAGGCTCGAACTCGATACCTCGCTTAAGCAATACTGAGTAGCTTATTACTCGGATCAACCCCCATTGGTATGTGAGTAAAAGACTTAAACCAATGAGAATTATCACATATGATAAGGAACCAACAGAGGTTAGTCCGAGTGATAAGCGGTTCGATATCGTTTAAGCGAGGTCTCGAGTTCGAGCCTTGGCGTATGCAGAAAATTCCTGTTGGGAGACTCATCCACCATAGCCAGGTGCGCGACGCGGGTCGGATCCGGATGTAGTCAGGGCAAAATTCAGGTGAATTGGGTGGGCAACAAAAAAAAAGCACATATGATAAAGAACATTCTCGTATCCCATAAGGACGTGAGTTCAATTTCCGCTACCGTTGTGAGGGCTCATTTGATAAGCGATCTCATAAGTTTCCTGTAAGTGCTCTCTGAGTCATAAGACTGTGCTCTAGCCTTGGTGGGGGACCAGTACAGAACCCACTTAATTTTTTTTATACAAAAAATAAACTTAAAAGTTGCCTCGTGCAAATTGATGGCCAAAATTGTATGAAAAAAAAAATGTTGCTCAAAAGAGCTGCCTCAAATTTAATTAAATTATTAATTATTTTTTAATGCAATTCCACTTTAATTATAAATATGTAAATTTGTATGTACATTTAAAAAAAAAACAGATTCACAATCCATGTCGCAGAAAAAAGTCAAAAAATATATTCAAGATTTCAAAAGAAGAAGAAGAAGAAGAAGAAAAATCTAATTTTCATGTTAAAAAAATATGAGATTTTGGTAGACTTTGGAAGAATTTTATTTTCTCCCTGAGCTTCTGTGAAAGGTTCATTTTTTTTAAATACTAAATCAATGTATTATCAATAATAATTATTAATAAAAAATATATAAACTATAAAAACTATATTATTTATAAATCATAAATCATAAATAATATAACTTATTTGAAATATAGGCATCTAGCATAATATATAAGAGATCCAAATATTCGTATGTAATTATTAAGTTATAAATAATGTAACCATTGTTTGTAATAAATCATTATATATATACTCAAAGTCATATTGAACCCAACTAATTTAAAGTTGAGTCAGGTAAAGTCACAAGAAGAAGATAGCCTTTCCAAAAGTATTTTTCGTATATTTGCATAAACCCAAGCTCGAAATCTGGTATACGGGACGTTTCAGCTAGAAATAGCGACTCAGACGTCGCATGAACTAGAGAAAATATATTTTAAAGCGGTGCAAATAAGGCATAGGATAACCATAATTTCTGTCTTTGTGGGAAACCAATAGAGACTGGGAGCCAGAAAAAGTGCATAAGTGAGAGTGTTGTAATCTTCATGATATTTGTTCCCCAATAATGATAGGCCTAAATTTCGATCCACTTCCTTTGCAAGATTTAAATGAACATGTTGTTTTCCTTTTATGATAATCAAGGTGGCAGAATTGAACATGTTGTTTTCCTTTTGTGGCAAGATTTTATATAGTACGGACCAGCGTGCCACAAAAACAAAAGAAAATAAAATTATGTCTACGCATAAAAATTGTAAGTTTTTTTTATGAAATTATTGCTTTTATAGAAAACAAATAATACGTGAAGATCAAATTGCCCTTGTGTTAAATAACGAAGGTAACAGTTGTAAATTCCTGAAGTATGAATATTAAATAATAGAAGTGGTAGTTATAAACTTTCTCTGTGTTAAATAATGGAGTTTACACTTGCTTTTAAATCTCAGTAACTTCCACCTACAGTATTCAATACTCATACCTCAGCATTCACCACTTATGAAAAATTAACAAGTACCAGTTCCATTTTTTAACGCTAAAGCAACACAAATTTACAACTGCTACTACTCCCATTATTTGATACTCATACCTGGGGAATTTACCACTCCCACTCCATTACATGTCTGTGATCTCTAAGAATAAAAAAATGTCTAAATTATAATATGTAGTTTGTAGTATAAATTACACTATAAATTATGATTTATAGTTAGGACTGGAATAGGAGTATTTCCATAAGCAAAAGATGTCGTAGGCCATACTTTGAATGAATACAGAAATAACACTTGGAATAACTTGGAAGCTAGGTAGGAGATGGTTTGTCCTTTTGTTCTATTTCAAATTAGCAAGCAAGGAAGGAGGTTAGTTGGAGTCAACAGTACTGTTCATTTGCTGTTATCAGGCAGAGAGAGGCCTATACACATGACGAGGAATGATGAGGAGGAGTTTCAATTATTCAAGGCTGCAATTATAGGAGACGCCACGTTCTAGAGCCTCCAGCCTCCTAATTAATCCGAAGCCAAATCCAACATTAACTCTTGTCCTTGTCCAAACTCCAACATTTATTCATGTTTTGACACCTGTTTCTTTCAAATAATAATAATAATAGTAATTAAATAAAACAAATAAACCCCTGAACTGCATTGACACCTCTCTAAAATAGAAGTTTTGGCATTATTTTGAATTGATTTTATTTAATTTTTTTTTTACTTGCACTCGTTCATCTCATTCTGTGAAGTTTTCTACGTAACATAAAATTTAAGAATGTATATTTGTTGTCTGTGTGGTCACCAAATATGGGAAATAGTGTTAAGGCTTTAAGAAATGGGACGTATATTCGATGTCTTGTCAAACGTCTGGTGAAGGGGTTGAAGAGAAGATGAAATTCCAGCTTTGGTCGTTAAGTCAGAAGATGAAATGTTCATTTCAGTTCAATTGTTTGTGGTAATCTTGTCAAATCGATGCTTCTGACCTTCCCATTCATAGTCTATGGGTCCGTTTGATTTAATTTATAAAAAAAATTATTTAAAAATAATTTTAAAAAATAGATTATGGATAATAATTCTATAAAAAAAAGTAATTATAAAAAAATAAATATTTAAATATTTATTATCAGAATAACTTTTTTGATAGATAAATTATCAGAAAATACATATGGTCAAATGATAGAAAAAAAATAGGGATAAAATAATTATTATATAATCTATAAATATTTTTTCACACTCAAAACCTAATCCTACAAATTTATCTGAAACTATATTTGTGGACTTCCAAAAATTATGGTTTGGTCTATAAATTTTTTTAGACATTTGATGACTGTTAATTTAATTTTTAACCTAAACTATAGTTTAATCTAAAAATTAAATAAACATATATGAGAAGGAACTAGTTTAGTGAAAGGGGAAATCTTAAAAATACAACAACAACAACAACAAAGCCTTTTCCCATTAAATGGGGTCGGCTACATGGATCATACGACGCCATTGTGCTCTGTCAAAAACTAAATCCTTAGATAGGTTATTGACCAGGAGATCCCGCTCAATGACCTCGTTGAGCGTTTTCTTTGGCCTTCCTCTACTCCTTTTAACCGGACTCCAATTCCCCTCCACCCACTCACCTTCCGGGTTAGTGAAATACAGCATCTAAGACTCCAAACACATGATCTAGTTTGATTTTAATTTTTATCCTTTACTCGCCAATTAACCCTTAAACATTCTAATCTTAAAGGAATTATTTAATGAAAGACATATATGAGAAGGAAGTATATTAGAATATAGTCCTACGATTATTACATTAGATATTAACGACTTGCCTCTTACATTTTAGACCAAATTAAGATAAAACCGAAGAGAGTCAGTGAGTCACCATTAATATTAACGTCAATCAATATATATATATAAAAGGATTGCTAATCATAATATGTGAATAATGTAATTTATCTTGAACGGCATATACATAATTTTACAGAACTCTTGCTATTAATTTCGTTCATAGCCTGACAAATATATCGATTGCCATTTGTTTTATAAAATGGTTCAGAACTACAAATTTATACATCTATGCCTGTGAAATTGCAATATTCTTTTCTATAAGTGCGATGAGAGCTAGATAGTGGGGTTTTTATGTGGGGTGGGTAGTTTAGTGTAGAAGGGACAAATGAACCTAATAAACCGGCAAACCCACATTGCAAAAGAAGTGGCTCCGAAGATTACAGCCAATAGGAAGATTACACGTCACTCGAGGCAAATTCAATGATTCAAGGGAGCCGGGACTGACCAGTGCCACTGTCCAAACTCCAGAGCATTACAAGATGCGTAACCTTTCCGGATTTTGCTTCCCATCCAGCTCCTCTGGACAACAAAAATTATGAAGAAAAAAAATGGAACTTATTGAAGCAATAATTCTCACATATATTTTTCTTATTAATTCGTGTTACTAGAAAATTGAAAGAAAGGAAGGTACAGATATCAGTTGAATATAATGGGGGTGTTTGGTTGGAAGATCCCCTCTTCCATTAGTGCGATTGAAGTGGCCCCACTGGAAGCGCACTACAAGCTTCAAAAGCTCAAAGAATATCGTCCACCAAATCATCCAGACACATCCCCAAGCATACCCTCTGCTGCAGATTTTATATAAAGCCCTATCATTCTGTAACCCCCGTCATCCACACCGCCTTCTTCTCCTACTTCATCTTCTCATCTATACAAAGCATATATAAAATAATTTAGCCAAAGCCAATTAGTGATTGAAGCAAAGGCGGTTACATATGGGTAACGTAGACTACGCGTACCCGTCGGCGACGATGAACATGGAGGAGGGTGGTGGTCCGCGCGTGGCCATTCCACCTCCTCAACCATTCGTCAAGTCGTTCATGTACTCTCTTAAGGAGACTCTGTTTCCCGACGACCCTTTTAGGCAATTCAAGAACAAGCCACCTTCTAGAAAGCTTCTTCTTGGCCTCCAGTACTTCTTCCCCGTCTTCGAATGGGCTCCTCGTTACACCCTCAGCTTCTTCAAATCCGACATCATCGCCGGCATCACCATCGCCAGCTTGGCTATTCCTCAAGGCATCAGTTACGCCAAACTCGCCAACCTCCCTCCAATTCTTGGACTCTGTGAGTTTCCTCTCTCAAAAACTACTAACTAGTGCATATCATTTTATAATTTGATGCTCCAAGCGTATTTGTTAAGACTTAACCTCTTCTGGGCTGTGAAATGATGGAAAAAATGGGTGCAGATTCAAGCTTCATACCCCCACTAATTTATGCCATGATGGGAAGTTCGAGGGATTTGGCAGTTGGAACGGTGGCGGTTGGGTCGCTTTTACTGGGCTCTATGCTCTCCAGGTCGGTGAATCCCAACACCGACTCCAGGCTCTTTCTTCACCTTGCTTTCACTGCTACATTCTTCGCTGGGATTTTGCAGGCTTCCTTGGGTTTATTTAGGTACGTAATCAATACTAGCTACTGTATGTAATGAATGATATACGTATATTAATTATATAAGAAACTAAACTATATATATGTAAGACATATTAATTTTTTCTAAATAACTTCTATTTATACTCCCTTAATATTAATTAACTATAGGAAGGAGGGAGTTAAGGAAGATAATTAGGGTATTTTAGATAAAATATATCATATTAACTAACTTAACTAATCTTCTTAATATAATTAAATTAGTTAAATATATCATATATTAAAAACTAAAGGAGTATAAAATCTTTAATTTATTCTCTACTAGTCTCAGAGCGAAATTTAATTAAGAGAAAGATACATCTCCGGATCAGTTTGCTTCACTCTACGTGGTCTGGAGGAGTGGTTTTGTTTGTTGAAATCATTATATCCAAAAGATTCTTCCCCTCCTTCGCAACAAATAATGTTAACATTATTACAATCATCTGGAAAAAGAATAGTATGTCCACTAAATGAGTCGGTATTTCTTTCACGTGGCTGTGATAGGTAGAAGACAAAGGCAATATGAAATGGATAAATATTATATACGAGATATATGTGATCGTGTGTATGCATAAACATGTTTTGTTTAATGGATGAAAATGGTTAATGACAGGTTAGGGTTTATCGTGGATTTTCTGTCACATGCATCAATAGTAGGGTTCATGGGAGGAGCAGCAACAGTGGTTTGCCTGCAGCAGTTAAAATCGATTCTGGGACTGGAGCATTTTACCCACGACGCCGATATTGTCTCTGTGATGCGATCTGTTTTTAGCCAAACACATGAGGTCAAATCTTCCCTCCTTGTCTTCTTCCTCTCTGCTCTCTGCCATTTCTTCTCCCCACTACACACACACGCACCCAACCCATTATTGAACATACCGTCACATGCCTCTCGAATTATTATTATTTAAAAATAAAAAAGAAATCTATAGCTGGCTTTCATTCATTAATACGCGATCACATGCACTGTTTGGCGCTTTAGTAACAGTAGTAGTTCACGATTCGCGACTTAGCTTTGCATATATTTTGACTTTGGCATAGTTTTGGTCTCATTATTCTTTCCATTTATTCGCGTTGCAGTGGAGATGGGAAAGCGCTGTGTTAGGGTGCTGCTTCATTTTCTTCTTGCTCCTCACCCGATATTTCGTAAGTGGATCCAACCTTACTTACACCTACAAATATATATGTATTTTAAACCAAAAATCTAACTTAACTAATTAAATAACGGCGCCATGTATATATACCTACCTAAATCTTATATGAATTCATGAATATCTAGGTGCACCTTTCCATCTTTAATTAATTAATTAATATATTTAGTTAGGTGCTTTTCCCTTTCTTCGCCGAAGCACGAAAAAGGGTAAAAGGTATGGCGAATGAAAAGTTTGCTCAAAGAAAGAGACTGGACTTTGAGCTGTGAAAAAGGTTAATCGGTATCCATTAATTAATTAATTAATCCCTTTGTGCTTGCTGGTAGTCTAGGTAACGTCCTTTCTCCCTAGAAAGTTGGCAGATTGGGTGAGACATAGTTGACAGTCGGACCTAGTTTCTGGCGTCTAAGATATCTTGTGCATCATATGGTCATCACGGTGCATGTTAATTTTTAAATCTGCATGTCGGTAAAAAACACCAAGTAATTTTTAAATTTGCATGATTTAAATTTTATTATTATATTATTTTGTCTCCCAACAAAGTGTCTCATGTTCTTATTTCATATCTTTAAAATAAAAGTACTATTAATAATTTAATAATCAATTTTTTTTATCATACTTCATTTAAAATAATAAAATGACAAAATCTCGAATGTGCAAACGTCATGCACATAAGTGCTTATTTAGATTAATTTATTTTTAGTTTATTTTAGACGCTTTAACTGTACAAAATAAATATATAAAAAAAATTATCTCAAATTGCATAAATCTGGTCAACCATCCTGTCCTATATTCAATAATAGTCAGATCACTTTTGGAGGTACTTCGTCTTCTGTGTGGATAGCGTCTGAATTGCTTACTCAATTTGTGCCATGTGGTGGTAAATGAATGGAGGGAGGAACTAACTTGGATATATTTTGTGGATGATTGCAAACGCAGAGCAAACGCCGACCGAAATTCTTTTGGGTGTCCGCAATGGCGCCGTTGACGTCCGTTATCCTGGGAAGTCTGCTTGTTTATTTCACTCACGCCGAGAAGCACGGCGTTCAAGTGGTGAGCATGCCCAACACAAACACGCCTTTATCTCTCTCCTCTCACACCCCCACTCACACACATACAGCCAAACACGGCACAGTGGGCGCGAGTCACCCATCGCCATCGACCATTGCTGGTCAATTGTTCGCTGTCCCTTGCGGAACCCACTAAGAATCCCTGTCCTCTAAAAACAATGCATATGAATCCCTGTTGAGCCTATTCCAAACTCCAAAGTGAACATCGCTGTTCCGTTGCATCCCACCACCGCCACTAGTGTCTTGCGTCACATGCTCCTCCATCACTCAGCATGTTAATTTGCATAATTTGTCTTTGTAAGTAAATCCACAATTAAATTTATTATTTTTTATTAATGTGTGTATGTTTTTTCCAGATAGGAGAGTTAAAGAAGGGATTAAATCCCCCTTCCTTCGAAGATTTGGTTTTTGTGTCGCCCTATATGACCACAGCTGTTAAAGCTGGGTTTGTCACGGGCATCATAGCCCTCGCCGTAAGTATTAAATTAGCTCCTATTAATTATCGTTGAGTTAATGCGAATTATAATTAAACTAGACGATCTAATATAAATAATTGTGCAGGAGGGAATAGCAGTCGGAAGAAGCTTTGCCATGTTCAAGAATTACCATATTGATGGCAACAAAGAGATGATAGCTATTGGGACCATGAACGTAGTTGGTTCTCTCACCTCCTGTTACCTCACTACAGGTAATTATTAATTCATTGTCATTTGTTCTCTGAGTTCTATAGTTCTATCTTTGCTTCGTCAAATGTTAACAAATTCGGCTTGAAATGTGAATGTGTGTGTCAGGGCCATTTTCACGGTCGGCGGTGAACTACAACGCGGGATGCAAGACTGCAGTATCAAACATTGTGATGGCCATTGCTGTGATGGTGACATTGTTATTCCTGACACCTTGGTTCTATTACACTCCCCTGGTTGTGCTCTCCGCCATCATTGTATCAGCAATGCTGGGCCTCATTGATTACCAAGCCGCCATACATCTCTGGAAGATTGACAAGTTTGACTTCCTTGTTTGCATCAGTGCTTACGTTGGTGTCGTCTTTGGCAGTGTCGAAATTGGCCTTGTCATAGCCGTAAGTATCACTTTTCACTATATATACTCCTACCCCACGCTCTTCATGTCTTGTGTTTCACTATTTTATAGTGATGTGTATTTCTCTCTGATCTGCAGGTATTCATATCTGTGCTCAGGGTTCTACTGTTTGTTGCGAGGCCAAGGACGTTTGTTTTGGGAAACATTCCAAATTCTGTGGTGTACAGAAATGTTGAACAGTACCCAAATGCCACTCATGTTCCTGGGGTACTAATTCTAGAGATTGATTCACCCATTTTCTTTGCCAATGCCGGCTACTTAAGAGAAAGGTACTACTCTCTTCACTCCAAATTTTATTTGTATATCACACAATCATAGCATTTCATCAAGTTGGATAATTTACCAGAGAGAAAATATGTTGTAGGATCACGAGGTGGATTGATGAAGAGGAAGACAGGATTAAAGCTACAGGGGAAACCAACTTGCAGAGTGTAATCCTGGATATGACTAGTAAGTGATCATGGACCAGAGAATTTAGTAAACAATATAGAACTGAATGAACGGGTTTCCCAAAATCTAACTTGCTGAAAATCTACTATAATGGCAGCCATTGGGAACATTGATACGAGTGGAATAAGCATGCTAGAAGAGGTGAAGAAGGTTTCGGATAGAAGAGGGCTGCAGGTAATTAAGCCTTCCTCTTCTGGAAACAATGCTGCAGCGAAATATATTTACACTTTCAGAATGCTCAATTGATTTCGTTAAATTAATCCTTGTTTACCATGTGCTCAGCTTGTTTTGGTCAATCCTGGAAGTGAGGTGATGAAGAAGCTCAATAAAGCCAAGTTCATCGAGGCAATAGGTCAGAGATGGGTCTTTCTGACAGTTGAAGAGGCTGTTAGAGCATGCAACTACATGCTTCACACATGCAAACCTCATTCCGGGAAAGATGAATCAGAAGCCTGGAACAATGCCTAAGCCACAAATTATTCAAGCATTATTTTGGAGACCTCTCAAAGCTGACTTGTTGAAGATAGGCCACAGAGGATATAGTGGGAGATGAAGATGAAGAAAATGAATGATCTCTTGATATATAAAGTTTTCTGCTTCTAGTTGGAAGATAATCTTGATCATAAGCTGCTGATGAATAATCTTATGTATCATACTCATGGCAGCCTATTTAAAAGGACAGTAATTGTCAATTTCTGCAACAACCTAGTGCACGAGTGCTTTTGCGTTGTCATGTGTTCTAATAATGCCTGCCACCACAAAAGTATGTGAGGAGATGGATCGGAAAACACAAATTTGTATTCCTCCAACTATCAAATCAAACAACCACGGTCAATTTTCTATTAAGTATCCAATATGCATATTTTCAATTTGTTTCCATTCCTATTTTACTACTACGCCCCCTCCTTTATAATATTTTTTTTAGTATAAATTTTTTTGAAAAGATATTAGACTCACCCACGATCCAAGGGTAGGGCGAAATCTCTCTTTTTCCTAAGCGATACTAATGTCGAGTAAGGCGAACCCTCTATTACCTTTAGACGTAAACTTAGGCACCCAAGAGCTACGACGTCTCCCCAAGCGTTGCGACTAGAATCACAACAAAGTGATACTCTCTAGGAATCGAATATGCTCCAAATAGTCGTATGTCTCACCCTTTCGCCAGTTGAACCCACAGACGATGAGTCCCTCTTTATAATATGAAGGTGTAAAGGCAAGATCACGTTTTTGAGGCCCAACCGCTCAACAAGTATAAATATTAGCCATGAAACTAAATTATTAAATAAAATTGAGAAATTATTAAATAAAATTAAGCTCGTGTTAATTTACATTATAGAGAGGTAAATATAATGTCACTTTTTATATAGCAAAGTTTAAATAATTCAAATTTTTTATATAGTTATTTGATTGGATTATATTCCATCATGTTAGGCCCAATTAAAGATAACTCTCTTAAAAACGTTTCATACATTCACAAATATTTAAATTAAAGATCTTGTATCTAAGCGTACAAAAAACCCTTCCACTTGGACTAAACAAATCTGATAAGTACAAAACTTTTATAATGTGAAGTTTATTCATTTACAAAACTTAAACTAAATGTTTTATTTAAGAAGAACTACAACTGCCAAACCACATGAACCAAATGTTGTGAATATATATAGTTTCATTTTTTTATACAAAATTTTTTGGAAGGGGTTAGGCTCACTAATAATCGAATAGTAGAACGAAATCTCTCTTTTTCCTAAGCTATATTAATGTTGAGCAGGGCAAGTCGTCAGTTACCCTTAGCCGTAAACTTAAGTATCCATGAGCTATGTCTGAGGGTAATTAACATTTCACCTTACCTAATATTAGTATTGATTAAGAAAAAAATATTTTACTATCTTATATAGTGGGTCAACCTAACTATTTTTTAAAAAATTTTGTATATTTTTTTTTGGTTACCCACCTGATTTATCGGAGTTTTACCCCGACTATATCCGGATTCGATCTGCATCGCGCACCTTGCTATAATGGGTGAATCTCCTAACGAAGATTTTCTGTATATGCTAAAGCTCAAACTTAAGATATTACTTAAGTGATACCGAGTCGTTTACTACTAGAACTAATTCCTATTGATAAAATTTTTGTATATAAAAAAAAGGGAAGTGTGTGAGTGTGTATGTTTGGGTGGGTAAAAAAATCAAAAAGTTAATTATATAAACTCAAAAGAATAAAAATAATAAAGCCCATAGCATGTTTTAGATCACGAGGCCCATTCCAAAAGGATAATGTAATTTTAAAATATCTCCCGGATTACTACTGACTAGGCTTTTGTCTGTATGCTGACTCAGCAAGATGGCACGATGTTCAAACAAAGCAGGCCACTAAACTGCATTATTTGGATCCTATCCTATTCTCTCCATTCTTAACATCATCTATTCATTTAATTGGGTATTTGATTTAACGGATTATTAATTGTGATAGTAGTTTGATCGTTACTGATAAGAGTTGATTTGAGTAATAAGTATCTCAATATCATTTAAATAAAATTTTAAATTTAAGTTTTAGTATATACAATTGAGAAACTCATTTATTATAATAAGATATACGATACAAGTCAAAATTGAATATAGTCGAGTAAACTTCCAACAAAAACAAATAGTTTGATCATTAAATAAAATAAACTAAATGAGTAGAGCAGATTGAGTATGGTGAGATGAGAAGAATGGAAGGAGAGTTTGATGGAAATGAAATTCCTTAGCACAGCGTTTATTTATTGTCAATGATACATCAAATGACCAAAACACCCTTCCCTTGTTCTTATCTTCCTCCTCTGCCCGATCTTCAGCTTCTCAAGCTATCCTCTCGGAGCTCCCGTTCCAAACCATGACTTCCATGGCTTCTCTCTTCATTCTCCGGAGAAAGATCACTACTAGACCCTTCAATGTCTACACTCGAGCGTTCTCCCAGCTGTCCTCGGCAGGGGAGAAAGTCGCTCAACAGCGGATTGAGAAAATTTTGATAGCCAACCGAGGGGAAATAGCTTGCAGGATCATCAGGACAGCGAAGAGGCTTGGCATTCGGACTGTTTCTATTTACAGTGATGCTGATAAGGACTCGCTCCACGTTCAATCGGCTGATGAAGCCATACGTATTGGCCCACCTCCGGCTCGGTTCAGTTACTTGAATGGGTCCTCCATTGCTGATGCTGCCATACGTACTGGTGCGCAGGTGAGCCTTGGAACCGTTTCTTTGTTCATTAGACATTAGAGTCTGTCAGTGGAGAAAAGGAACAATGTAACAGGGTCATTGGTTAGCTGGGCTTTCACTCTATAATTTAATTAAATTTTCACTTGCTTATTATTCTTGCTGTTTTTGGCGTAAACAATCAACAATCGCATCTTCTTTGCATTTGTAAGCCAAACGCAGTGATGCCACTTTGATATTGGTCAACTTGGCAATTCCGTTGACCGGCTCATTTTCTAATTATGTGGCACGATCTCAGCCGATTGATGTGATATAGGATATTTGAACGACATATATCCTGTACTTGCCGTCATGGTGATGTTGAGGTGATACAATATCTCAATTTTTGTGGAGTTTTTATATATTTGTATACTTAATATTGCTCCCCATGTAGAGACAGGCTTTTAGCCTGAGACCCCGGGAGCTGTTTTTGGTGTACAACTCACAAAAGAGTGCAACGGCTTTGTATTTCCTATGACTTTGTAATGTGTGCTTTGTTGGTGTGACTATAATGTCAAACTCCATGTCTCTAGTACTCATAGACAACGATTGCATAGAACTTTGGACATCTTATTCAGAACGAACACGTTCTTTTGGTAATTAGGCTATTCACCCTGGATATGGTTTCCTATCCGAAAGTGCTGATTTTGCCCAGCTATGTGAAGATAAGGGTCTTACGTTTATTGGCCCTCCAGCATCTGCCATCCGGGATATGGGGGACAAAAGGTATGTGTACGACACACTGCTTGCTGACTTCTTTTCATTCCTTCCCTTATTCTAGTATCAACATCCCCACTTTTAATTTCGGTTTTTAACTTTCGAATCCATGAACACCTCACTAAAGTGGGTGAAGAGAGAGAGTGGGAATTATCTTAGGAACATCATGGAACTGTCCTTTTTCTCTATTATATAGCCAACCTTTCAAGTATGTCTCTACTTGATCATGAATACTTGGAGTCAGTCTGACAAGTTTGGATCATTTTTCCCCTCAATGATTTGCATGCTCACACTTTGATTTGTGTGAGCCTGAGATATATGATGAAACATAAAACGTCTTTTCAACTTATCAGTGTATCTATGCATCCATCAGTGCATCGAAGAGGATAATGGGGGTAGCAGGGGTACCACTTGTTCCTGGATATCATGGAAATGAGCAAGATATTGATAAAATGAAGTTGGAAGCTGACAAAATTGGGTATCCAATCTTAATAAAGCCAACCCATGGAGGTGGAGGAAAGGTGCATGTTTCCTGATATTTATTCTTATTCAATTTATCACACTTCATGATCCGTGTTGCATTTGTGATAATATATGGATGGATGTTTTCACCAGTTCTGTTGTTGTTGATAAATCTTAACGATTCTAAGTTATTAACTCACTCTTATATTAAAAGATAATATACACAAATTTTTTGAACTAGTGAAAAGCTGAAAATTTTATTTTAAGAATCGCAATTTTTTTAATGGTGAAACAGGTATGAAAGACATACAAAATTTTTCTTGATCATTGACTCATTCATTAGATTACAATTTCATTTGGATGAAATTCTGATAATACTAATATTTCAGGGCATGAGGATTGTGCACACTCCAAATGAATTTGTTGAATCCTTCTTAGCTGCGCAGCGTGAAGCAGCTGCTTCCTTTGGTATAAACACAATACTGCTAGAGAAGTATATTACACGGCCAAGACACATAGAAGTCCAGGTATTCTTATTCATGTTATTATTTTTGCTGTTATATTTTCTCATGAAGCTTCTTCTTACAAAACAAAAAGTGATTCACAGCGAATTTCTTGATTTTGCTTTCATTTCTCTAAAAATTTACTGGAACCATGGGTTTTTAATGGTGGTGAATCATGAACAGAAATAGTGGTTCAGTCATTATTGGATCTTTTGGCCCAAAAAAAAGTCATTATTGGATCTTTTACTAGCTTCTTTGACCTGAGTTTTGTAGCAAATTCTTTTATACCTGATATCATAGATATTTGGGGACAAGCATGGAAATATTCTGCATTTGTATGAGAGAGATTGCAGTGTGCAGAGAAGGCACCAGAAAATAATTGAAGAAGCCCCGGCTGTAAGCTTTACTTTGTGTCCTCTATATTGATTATTTCATTTTAAATCTTTGTTTTAGTTTTGAATTCGCAATAATGAATTTAGTCATGCAGCCAGGTGTATCTGCTGATTTTCGCGTACACTTGGGTCAAGCTGCTGTCTCTGCAGCAAAGGTGAAGTGCTTTGCCTTCAATATATTAAATTTTCTCAGTGACTTGCCTTTTGCTAAGGCGTTCGGCCTTCAAAATTTCATGTATATAAATGACCAGCTTTCTTGGCAAGCTATTTGCTTATATTTTTCTACTTTATTTATTTTGATTTATTCATTCTAAATAGTTAGATATGCCTTTTTTATAATAAATAGAACATTTAGATATGCCTGACAAACCTAATTTCAGTTTGACAAGAGGTGAAACATATGTTTACCCCTTCTGTTTTCTTACAACTTTTATGGTTTTCCTAATATCTTCATCCCATTCTATACATATACTAATGTGTAACGTCAAGTTTCTTCATGATATCTGAAGGCAGTTAATTATTACAATGCTGGGACAGTGGAGTTTATAGTTGATACATTCTCTGGCCAGTTTTACTTTATGGAGATGAATACCCGTCTTCAGGTGCTTTTAAGTGATTTTTAAGAGTCACTATTTTCTGAATTTTATATGGTTTACAGATTTGTTACATGATGCATGTTAATTCAGGTTGAGCATCCTGTCACAGAGATGATTGTTGGTCAAGATCTTGTAGAATGGCAAATCCATGTTGCCAATGGTGAAGTTCTTCCATTGAGCCAGTCACAAGTGCCCTTGCTAGGTAGTTTTGCTTCCCCTCTCTCAAACAAACCCACTGGCTGCCACGGGCTTTTTTATAGTTTTAGCATTATATGATGCCTTGTTATGCTCGCAGGTCATGCTTTCGAAGCTCGAATATATGCTGAAAATGTTCCTAAGGGGTTTCTTCCAGCAACTGGAGTTCTTCATCATTATCATCATAATCCAGTCTCCTCCACAGGTCATTTACAGTCCTATAATATGGTAGCCAAGTAACTAATATATGGTGAATCATGTGTCCCTCATTTTCTCCAGTTGAAGAACATGAAACTTGAATATGTTGTTATGGGTGTTTTTATTACCATGTATCGCTCGTTTACTTATGGGAAATCTGCTATTTTGACAGTCCGGGTCGAGACTGGAGTTAAGGAAGGAGACACTGTTAGCATGCACTATGATCCCATGATTGCTAAGCTTGTGGTGTGGGGTGAAAATCGTACTGCAGCTTTGGTCAAACTGAAGGATTGTTTGTCAAAATTTCAGGTATACCAAGATTATAATAATGCTTTCACTACTATGCACTGTGAAGTATAGTGGTTACTAGTTTAGCAGTAAAGTGCAACTTCTTCTCGAGTGAGACCCTTTATGAGTACAAATTACACACTTAAATAAGCCCTATGGGGTCAAAGGATTAATTTGGTAGGATGCTTGAGCATGAAGACATGGTGTCGCAACCCTTCCCTTGATGAAGGAACAAATAAAATTGGATAGAATATGTTACTATCAAGCCAGTCCTTCCTCTAGCAAAGCTCATGTAATTTTGAATTGATAATTATTTCTATTTGTACTCCATATTTCCAAAATTGTACTAATTTCAATTACTAATATTTCTTCCCCAGGTTGCAGGGCTACCGACCAATATCAACTTTCTTCAAAAGCTCGCCAACCACCAGGCTTTTGAAGACGGCAAGGTGGAGACTCATTTTATTGATAACTACAAAGATGATCTCTTTGTTGATCCAAAGAACTCTGTTTTAGCGAAAGAAGCATGTGAAGCTGCTAGACTTAGTGCGTCCCTGGCGGCTGCATGTCACGTTGCAAAAGAGCATTTCATGTTGACAAGAAATCACCCTGGTAAACTGCCCCATTCTTGTACAATATGTCTGAGTTATTTTTAGAAATCTTATTCTTATTCACATCTGTTAGTATGTTCAGGGAGCGGCAGCTTACACCCTATATGGTATGCTAATCCGCCTTTTAGAGTACATCATCAAGCTAAGCGTAGTGTGGAACTTGAGTGGGATAATGATTATGATAGTGGTAGCCCCAAGCTCTTGAAGCTTACCGTCACTTGTCAGCCTGATGGCAGATACCTGATTGAGGTATCACAAGTATAGCGGATTAGTAATTTATCAATCCTATTGTCATGTGCCACAAGTTCTCTAGTTTTAAAGTTTAGACTCAAGATGCTATCATATTCTTGCAGACAGAAGAACAAGGATCTCCTGCTTTAGAAGTCAAAGCAACATATTTAAGAGACCATAATTTTAGAGTTGAAGCTGATGGTGTAAGCAAAGAAGTTAATCTAGCTGTCTACTTAAAGGTAATTTGGTTCCTCCACATGCATCATTTGTTGAGTGTATATGGGTTGAATTAGTGGAAATACCCTTGGTGCTCTATACATATTAATTATTAATAAAAATAAAAATTCTGGTACCCGTTTACACAGCTTTGTCTAATCTTGGCAGGATCAAATTAGGCATATTCATGTGTGGCAAGGGTCTCATCATCATTATTTCAGAGAAAAAACAGGGCTCGAGTTGTCTGAGGATGAAGAATCCCAACATAAGCCCAAATTTGAAGCAGCATCCCACACTCGGGGTACTATAGTGGCCCCCATGGCTGGCTTGGTGGTTAAAGTTATGGTGAAGAACAAGACAAAAGTAGAGGAGGGGCAACCTATATTAGTTTTAGAAGCAATGAAGATGGAGGTTTGTGCTTGTACAATTGCTTATAAAACTTTGGGAAACGGCTCGCTGGTCATTTTGTTTTGCTATCCTAGAAGTTTTAACTTACCGTTCTTTACTTTCATCAGCATGTTGTAAAGGCACCATCATCTGGCTACGTGAATGGGCTTCAAGTTACGGCTGGTGAACAGGTTTCCGATGGTAGGGTTCTTTTCAGTGTAAAGGTTAGTTAGTTGCCTTTGCTATTCTTCACTTTGGCTGCGGACTGAATGATTGGTACAGAACATATAGTTACCATTATATATACACAAAATCCCATATAAGCTCTACACGACTTGCATTGGGTTCTATGAATCTCTTTATTCTATCTTAGAAATCTCCCAAGTTCTTATTTTTGTCATCAACACCAATTCAAGGCCACTATGTTGAGATATGCTACTGATGTTCTCCTGAAAATTGTACAGACAAACCTTATCTATTTGTGTTATTATTGCCTGAGCAGTTGTAAAACTTCTTTATTTGTTAGCTTGCCTCATTGGGGAAATAAGCTGGGGGATTGGCTTTGCTCTGCGGAGGTCATTGTTCATATTTACGACTCGTGTTCTTGTATAGTTACCATGATTTTGTTTTTGTGCTTGGGCAGGATGAATAAATCGATACATATAAAGCTGCTTCCAAGTCGAACCAAGCTTTTGTTGAGGGAGGCGTTTACAATGCCTGTTATATGCCGATGAATTGATTCTAACGCACAATAGAAAAGTTCTCATCCACCATGTCGAATACTTGCTCAACAATCCCCGAGTTACAAATGGCTATATGTATATACTTTATTACAGGGCGTACCTCAAAGCTAAAAATAACTTGAACGAAAGTAGACCTCGTCTGCTCCTGCTGAAGCTGTTTTTTTTTTTTTTAAGTCGGAGTAATATTTATTCAAATATTCGAATTGATTATTTATAAGGGTAGATTATCATGGCAGAAAAAGAAAAAAGGATTTATCGTATCCTTACGTGACTATATATCTAAATTTAATATTTTGATAGTATTATTTTATCTATCTATATAATATATTACTCATAATATTTAATATAAGAATTAGTTAAAAGTTTAATTTAATTTTAAATATAATATTTAAATTTATTTTATTCTTAAAATTTATAAATTTTTCCCTTTGAGGATAATCAAACAAATAATTGATATAATTAATTTTTTAATATATTTAAATTAATTATCTAATTTTATATTAACGATTATTTAGGTAGTAATATTAAATGTTATAAGTATATATTTGTAGCCGCAATCGGGGCGCCACGCCACGCGTGGCCTGACCCTTGCGGGAAAAGAGGTGTCCGTCAGAACCGTCACCATGCCTCGTGTGTGTTCTATATTTTTTTTTTTTTTGATACAATGTGTTCTATACTATTATATATATGGATTGCGGTCATGCACCACGCCTGGTATATTGGATATTCTTAATGCGTAGACTTTTACTTTCGTTTTTTAGTTGCTAATAATCGACACTTGGCAGGGACCACTGACAAAGTAAAAATTAAATTCATTTAAATTCATTCTTCTAATCGCTGTGATTCGCCCGAAACCATCGCTGAGTGAAGGAGTCAGTGTTTTTATCTCTATATTTAGCTGTTGTCCCCAATACATTTCGACGGATTTTGGTATAAAGGAATTACCACGGGGACGTAGCAACCAAATTCAGATTACCCCAATCTGATTTTTGGTAAGTAATTAGATTCTAACCAAAACTTAACACAACTTTTTCGTTCTGCTTTTCTTTGGAGTCTTTCGCCGTTTTGAGTGTAAATTCATGGTTGCCTTCATCGTAGATTAAAAAAAATCCAATCCTCAACACGGAGGTCGGAAGGGGTGTCATGGCCGAGAAACTGAGTGGCCCCGTGGAAGACGATGCCATGGAAAAACCTGAATCAAAAGAGAAGAGTCTATGTTCAAAGATGAATGAGAAGAACGCAAGCTTCAACGATCGTGGAATATGTGTGAGAGCCGATAAGATTGATTTCAAGGATTGGGACAGTCAATTGGCCAAGCACTTAAATAAGGTTCTCTCCAGAGAGGTGACGCGGAAGAAGAAGGAAGACTGGGAAATTGATTCCTCTAAATTGGACATAAGGCGTGCTATCGATCACGGTGCCTATGGAACTGTCTACCGCGGCATTTATGACGGCCAAGACGTTGCCGGTAAATTTCTACTGAATCTGCCATGTTTGTTTTCGTTCATGAATATTGTTGTTGGTATTCTGCAAATTTTCAACAACCGGACGCGTACGTTGAATTAATCAGGCACTGTTAGATTAAACCGTTGCTGAGTAAGTCTTAATTACACACGCACACAATTAATTCATAATAAATTTATAGTTGAATACTTGAATTGGCTGATCTGGTTCAGTTTTTTTTTGTTTTTTTTACGTAGATATTCTGTGTTTTATTTGATCATCGGAAGGGCTTCCATGGATCCTTAATGAACACATGATAACTGTCATTTACAGTGAAAGTATTTGATTGGAGGGAAACTGACACTGACGCAGCTGCTATTCGGGCATCATTTCAGCAAGAGGTTGCCGCTTGGCATAAGCTTAACCACCCAAATGTTACAAAGGTATACATCTCCTAGTCTACTGCTTTTGCTTTTACTGCATTTGATTTAGATTATTATTAGACTGTTTTAGTTCTTGTATAAATAAAATTAGATGTGGGATTAGTTGCATGGAGTCTGATAGATGAATTGCATAATTCATGGCTCTTGAATAATGCGGTTTCCTATATATTAGTGATGATGAGACTAATGGATAATTTCTATGCAGTTTGTCGGAGCTTCCATTGGGAACTCATATGTGAAAATTTCTTCTGAAGACATATCAAGTGAAGTATATTCATTTATTCCAGTCCAGGCCTGTTGTGTTCTTGAGTTTGTTCCTGGGGGGACGCTAAAGAAGCTTCTGATGAGGAACAGACGGAAAAAACTTGATTTTGAGGTTGCGATTCAACTTGCTTTGGACCTCTCCAGAGGGTGAGTTGATCGCTTCTTGCAAAAGCAGGAATGAATTATCGTAAGGTTATTTGACTACATCTATGGTGTTTTTTGTGGTCAATTTCAGTTTGAGTTATCTTCACTCGAAAAAGATCGTGCACCGCGACGTGAAGACAGAAAACATTCTGTTGGATGCAAATGGAACTGCAAAAATTGCTGATTTTGGCGTTGCTCGAATTGAGGCTCAGAACCCATGTGAAATGACTGGAGGGGTTGGCACCCCTTGCTACATGGCGCCAGAGGTAACCTGCTTTTATGATTTAGTCTAACTGGATCATCATTATGCTCTAATTTTACAATAAACACAACTAATTTCACTTCAATAAATTCTATGATATATCCTCGTTTTGTTGGGGAATAGATTTCTGCATTTTAGACGGATGATGAACAATTTATTTGGTGGCATGCAGGTGCTTAACGGTAAGCCTTACAATAAGAAATGTGACGTATATAGTTTTGGGATATGCTTCTGGGAGATCTATTGCTGTGACGTGCCTTATCCTACTACTCAGAAGATTACTGATGTATTTACTGGAGTTGTCCGAAAGGTATGCAATTTCCTTTTTCTTTTTAAATGTTGAGCTTATACCATGCCTGATTAACTCTTACATTGAGTGAAACTTCTTTTTTTTTTGAAACAGAATCTGAGACCAGAAATCCCAAGATGTTGCCCGAGTTCACTTGCAAGAATCATGCGAAAATGTTGGGATGAGGACCCAGATAAACGCCCCGAGATGGAGGAAGTAGTGAGAATGTTAGAGGCAATTGATACAAGTAAGGGAGGACGCATGATCTCAAAAGACCAATCTAGTTTTTGGTGTTTTTGTCCCGGGGCAGTTCTATGATTTTCTCCAACTCTCTTCTTCTTCTTACGTTTCTAATTCCTTTTTTTATTTTGTTTAATTTACGCTAGAGGCTCATCTTTAGATTTTTATTTCTGTTTTTAATTTGTTTGGATGCACTTATTTTCTATATATTGAACATTCAAATGAGACTATTAGATTTTTTTTTTTTGCAGTGGTCAGAGCGGTAAGAATAGATAGTTAAGAGTATATTTTGATTGACAACAAGGGAAAATGAGTTTAGTTAGACAAATTTTACAAGATTGAGGGTAAGAATTTTTTTAAAAATATATCAAAAGAGTGAAAAGAATCATGATCGATTTTAAAAATTAATATTCATTTTGTTTAAATTTATTAATTAATTTTAAATAATATTATATTGATGTTTTAAATTGAGTATAAAAAATATAATTAATATTTTTAAGATGTCTGACGCCCAATTTTTTAGTAGTATAAAATTGGTACAGAATTGTGATATTTTTATATTCCACTTCCCGTATACGAAATAGAGCGTCGAATTCAAACCGTTAATTTTTTTAGTTGCCCCATCAATTCATCAAAATTTTATCTCAATTATATCTAGATCTAATCTGTATCATGTACTTAGTTATAGTGAGTGAGTCTCTCAATAAAATTTTTTATACATACTAAAAATTGAACTCGATATTTTATTTAAACGATACTAAATTATTTATCATTTAAATCAATTTCCATTGGTCAAGCCGTTAAATTCAATTAATGGAACAATTCTGCATTCTAATGGACCCAAGAAACGCAAGTATCTGCTATGTTGACTGAAGGTGAGGCTCAGAATTAAGATGAGACGCAAGTATCTGCTATGTTGACTGAAGGTGAGGCTCAGAATTAAGATGAGGCTTGGTTGGCAGCCTCCGATGTTTTTTTTTTTCAACCTTTGGAAAAAAGAAGAGCCGTGTAACTATTGAGGAGGCGTACAATTTAATTCTGAGATTCCTTGGGTTACTTTGGAGAATATGAGATGAAGAATTTACGAACATGTTGGACCATTTAAATTGTAAATATTCTCAAGAATTGAGATTATTATAAGTTAGACAAAAGTATTCCTAATTTTTGAATAAAAAATATAACAAAATTGTAATTTTTTTAGTGATTTCATATTTAAAATGATTATAATTTTGAAAAAAAATACAATCTAAATAATAATATAATTTGAATTAAACTAATTAGACTAGACAGTTAGTTATTAGTAGTACTAATGGGGTGAATAAATTTAAAAATAAATAATATTTAATTAGTGTTTGAAAATTGAAGATGGAAATGAAATGGAGAGGGACAAGGATCTGATCCGGAATGATGAGGCAAGCATATACTGGATGCAAGGCCAATAATGAGCGCTGAAGTGGGAAGGAGTGAGTGAAAGTGACAATAAGTGGACGGACCAGCGTGCAGAGGTCAACTCAAGCACGATTTGATCATTCACAAATATAACCTCATACGTTTATTAATCCTTTAATATTACATAATTTAATTTTAATTTTAAATATAATATTTTTTATATTTATTTATTTTTTAAAATTATTTTAATTAATATTTTCTCAATAATAATTAAATAATTTAAAAAAATTAAAAAATAAGATCATAGTATTTTAAAAAAATATTATATTAATTAATTTAATTAATTTATAATCTGATTAAATTAATTAAATATATTTTATATTAAAAATTAGATAAATAACTCATAAATTTAAATTTTATTGTTCATATTAGCGATCCGGAACCTAACCCTAATAAACTCTATAGACTAAATTCATCTAAATTTTATTACAAAACGATACATAATAAAAGGTTTCAATAACTAAGCTACTGACTGGAATAAGCAATAAGCAACCGTGAAACTCGAACACAAAACAACAAATGAAAATCGAAGAATTTTTCTTGTTTTTAAAAAAAGAACAAACATGAAAACAATTATATAAAAAGATCACGAAGCATAAAGGCCCAATATACAACAAGTGAGAGGAACCACCAATAGTGCTAGTACCCACCCATGGACGAAGATGAAGACGCATTGACGGAAGTGAAGACGCATTTTAAAACTGGAGGGAGTAATCTATTGGTGTTAATCTCCATCAAACATGTGATTAATTAGTCTTGGTTCCCTAGCAACCTATGCTTTCGTATTTTTGGTAGCCTAAACTCCGTTTTGTCTTTTCATTAGCGCGGACCTGAAAATAAAAAGTTATAGTCAACAAATAAGAAAGAAACGAAAAAGCTGACCAAAAAACCAGAATAAAGATTTATTTTAGTTTTAGACGGATGATTATGTTCATATGTTGATTTAGGTTTCAGAGGGATACATAATTACTAAAACAACGTATGATTAGATGCATAAATAGGTCCCAGATCTATATACATTCCATTACAAAGAGTTCAAAACTATGATATGGCGATTGGTGGCTCTATAGTCATTAAATATAGAAATTTTCCCTAGTTTATATTCTTTTATTTAAATAATTCGATAGCTCCCAGAAAATTGTCCTGCGTGTAGGCTGTTTGAGTGGGACACTAATATACCTGATGATATAGGGAGTAGGCTGAGATATTTGGGGAATCAGCGCGGCTCCACAACGTCTTGGTTCTCTGCCCCTCGCCCGCCCAATGGCATCATTGCTCACTGACTTCCTCCGTCAGGCAGGCGGCACCGCCGTCATCGACGGCGGCCTCGCGACGGAGCTCGAACGCCACGGTGCCGACCTCAACGATCCTCTTTGGAGTGCCAAATGCCTCCTCGCCTCACCCCACCTCATTCGTGATGTACTCTTTCCCTGACTGAAACTAACAGCTTCGGGTCATTTAGTAGTTCTTGGAATCCAAAATTGTTTCCAATGCCCACTCCAAGAGACTAGTGGGCCCTCTCATGGGAATTGTCAATTTCCCGGAATCTGATTATTCTGATTTAGTTATTGGCATATTACACAAGCATCACAAACGATTGATTCACATTTGTGAACCTCGTAAATCTTATCTGTTTATTCATTTTAATTATTTATCCATCCTTTTCCTTATTTTGTAAACTATTGTGAACTCCGTCTCAATATTGGCATTTTGGAAATGTTTCTGAACCTGAAATTCACCGTTTATCTTTCACCGGGATTTATGACGGGTTTCTTTTGTTGTTGTTTGTTCTGTTTAGTAATAGTTATAGACTTTGGATAATTTACGGACCTGCTTGATGGAGCAGGTGCATCTTGATTACCTTGAAAATGGTGCCGATATTTTAATCACAGCATCTTATCAGGTGAGTACTTTTTGCTAAGGATGCGGTCTAATACATTTGCTGTTTTTAAAACCGAACCTGAGGCAGTTGTTGGTGCATAGGCCACCATTCAAGGTTTTCGAGCTAAAGGCTATTCTAACGAAGAAAGTGAAGCCTTGCTCAGAAAAAGTGTTGAAATTGCTCTCGAAGCTCGACGGATATATTATGAAAGATGTGCTGCATGTTCTTCAGAAGATGAACATGATGGCAAAGTTTTCAAACAACGTCCAATCCTGGTGGCAGCATCAGTCGGCAGCTATGGAGCTTATTTGGCTGATGGATCAGAGTACAGGTGATATGACTAGTCTTCTCTATTCAATGCATTAATTCTCATTTTATTTATGGCATCATGTAAGTTTTATACTTGTTGATTGAAAGTCAAGATGATCTTCACAATGTCGATTGAACATTGTCAGTAGTCTATCTTGCACGCATATGCAGGAATGGAGTTTTATAGACACACTCGTAAAATAGTTTTGCCAATAATCACATTTCTTCATATTTTCTTTTTAACAGTGGCGATTATGGTGATGGCGTCACGTTGGAAACTCTGAAAGATTTTCATCGGAGAAGAGTTCAAATATTAGCAGATTCAGGTGCTGACTTAATTGCATTTGAAACAGTGCCAAATAAGCTAGAAGCTCAGGTATCTTCAACGCTTTGGAGATTCTGTGAACTGGAAACTTCATGGATAGATTGGAACGGAAACTCCTGACTTAATTGCATTTTGAATTAAAATCTAATATCTTGGTTATAGAAAAGGATATGGATAAATTTGTTTGAATTATTTTGATTGACTACTTTCTTTGCCATATATAACCATCGATTTATGGGAACCAAAGTTTTCAAAAAAGCCGGTAATAACTTGAAGCAATCCTTCTTGGAGGGGATATCTGAAAATGTGTGAAATAAGGCTTCTCTTTCAGTTCTGCAATTTTTGGATCACTCTTACATCCATTATTAGTCTCATGCAACTAGAGGACTTTGGTAGTCGTCATACAAGATGTTTGGAGAGAGAAAATAAAACAACTGATTTCAATATCTAGAACTGTCTTTTGTTTAATCTGCAATTTTTGGATCACTCTTACATCCATTATTAGTTTCATGCAACTAGAGGACTTTGTTAGCCGTCATACAAGATGTTTGGAGAGAGAAAAGAAAACAACTGATTTCAATATCTAGAACAGTCTTTTGTTTAATCTTTCTCATGACTGAGGCTTTATTTCTGTCTCTTAACCTTTCTCACTATAAAAGGCTCCTGTTTCTGAAATAATCTTCCCAAAACAATTTGTTCTCAAAATCTACCATTCGCTCAGATTGATGTCAAGAAACTGAGAAAGTAGCAACTCTCCGTTTTAGATAGGGTGTAATTGCTACTCAATTAATCTTACATATTGTGTAAGACCGTAAAGGCGAGAATTAATTGAGCAAATGCAGTATCCAGGAATGGTACAAAAACTAAGTAACTGATGGAAAACATTAAGCTTGGAATGTCAATGGTCTTCCCTTCCAATGATTGTTTCCTTCTAGTCTGGACTTTTAGTAACCATGGTTGTTTATTATTTAGGCTTACGCAAAGCTTCTAGAAGAAGAAAACATAAAGATTCCTGCATGGTTTTCATTTAACTCCAAGGACGGAATTAATGTTGTCAGTGGTGATCCTTTAGCTGAGTGTGGCTCCATTGCCGAGTCATGTAAAGGAGTTATTGCAGTTGGAGTCAACTGCACTCCCCCTAGATTCATACATGGATTAATATCATCGCTTAAGAAGGTATATCCTCAGGCTCTCTAATACCTAATTGAATTTGAATCATTTACTCGTGTGTATTTTATGTATATGGTCTGCGTTTGCGCATGCCACATCTAGATTATGGACCTTCGTTTTCTCCATTTATTTTTAAACATGTTCATTCAGCCCCTTCTTTTCTTTCGGTTTTTATGAATTTCAGTATCTACCCTGCCAGCTGTTTTCTTTTTGATCACCTGTTTACTGTCTGGATGGATAATAAATAGATACAGATGTTAAGGGTGTAAGATTTGCAAAATATGGTAAAGTGATTAGATGTGCTCTAAAACTTTATGCATAAAGATCGATGGTTTTGCTGTGACTAGGTTTTAACCCCGGTGCCTTGATACAGTTTTTATGGTCATGTGCCGCTAATTTGTTGCTTATTGAAAATGTTGGTGCTAATTAGTTTCTATATGGATGCCATTTTGTGGAGTTCTTATCTTTGATTCGCATGTTAATCCTTCAGGTGACTACAAAACCAATTGTTATCTATCCAAACAGTGGGGAAAGCTACGATGGTGACAAAAAGGAGTGGGTAGTAAGTTCCTTTTCTCTGCTTCTGCAGTTGCATCTTACATCTTTTTTCAAGGATCGAGAGGTCATATTCTTTTTAAAAATTAAACCAATATACATTTCAGTGATAAAGTTGTGGCGCCTAAAAATTATGACTAAGAAATTGGACGAAGAGTGGAAAAGAGTTGCTAATAAAACGAGGAGTACGATACTTATCCTTTTTTGTTTGTACGATGGTCTTGACACGTACATATGTGGTCTCAAAAGCTATTTATTTATTTTTATTTTTGTGGAGGGCTTGGATTGCTGTATGCCTGCGTTTTTTTTTTTTGCAAGTTTCCATATTTAAAGATATGGTATATGATGAAATGAACGAGTTATTTATCGTTGATTTCAAACCATAATGGGCACACTACATAGGCGTTAGCTATTATTTAATCATGTCCAACAAATGCATTTTTCTGTAAATTTTTGGAACACAACTTTGTGCTGTATAAGTTATGTTATGTTTATTTTCTTTTATGTTGCAAGTGCCTAATAGTTATTTCAATCAGAGGGTCCCCTCCTCTGGTTTGGAAAGTTTGTAAATTATACATTTGTTAGAGAACAAAGATGGCAAATTGCGATCTATCTAATCCTTTAAAAGCATTCACTTTTTCTAACCCCACCCCATCCCAGGAAAAAACAAAGAAAAAGGCGATCACTTTTGACATAATTAGTGAATAATGAATGAATTATATAAAACTGATTGTACCTTATTGATACAGGAAAATACAGGGGTTTCAGATGAAGATTTTGTGTCTTATGTAAATAAATGGTGTGAGGTGGGAGCCTCCCTTGTAGGAGGTTGTTGCCGAACAACCCCAGCTACTATCAATGGCATATACAGGACACTCTCCCGCAAATCTTCAACTCTTGCAGCAGAGTGACTTCCCTCACATATCAGGCATGGAGGGCAATGCGATATCTTAACATGTTTCAAATGGCAACAAGGCTGGCAGATGGTGCTGTGTCATGTTGCTCATTTGGGCATTTTGAGATGGGATGACCTTGCTTAGTCTTTTGTGTGTAACCATTCCGCACTTTTCGTCTGAACAGCATTTTGCCCTTGATGCCAGCCGCACCTTCAACTTGAGGATCGTTGTGCAGACTTCAGTGAAGATGAGTCTTAACATTAACGGAAAATGTTTGGTTTTTCCTCCCGTTTTTTTTATTATCTAGAAGAAAGAAGACTGATAATTGCCATGTGAACCTGTAGACCTTTTGTAATGTCATGTTGATCTTTTGTTTGACGATGTTAAAATTATGACAATAGCTGTATCTTAAATTCCTCTTTTTTGAATTGAGATCAAGAATTCTCATTATTTCTTAGATTCATGGGCCAATTCAATTCAGTAGGATCTTTCTTTCGCGTTTTTTCCCATCATGAGTGTTTAGTGTTTTATAAAAATCTTGAATTCCTACTTCTACACAATTTACAGGGTTCAACAAGCAATCGATATTTCACTTCATTTGATCTCCTAGTCCTCCAAATGTTTTTTGTATCATGGCAGAGCAAGGCCACATACTAATCAAAGCCATTCGAACTCTTGGCTTGAGCCTTGACGGTGGAAGCATTTTAGCTCCTCCAGTCAAATCACAAGTTCGAAACGGTGATGCCAAACCGGAAAGTCGAGAAATAATTTGTCAACCACAACACTAGCGATCAGAATAATTTTTTTACATTCAATTGAATAATGAAATTTAGTGGCTCTGCGTGAAGGAAGCACATCTTCTAAGGAGTAATCTAAAGATGCCTCCTAGCAAAGAGAAATGAAAATGAAAAAGCTACAAGAATTGCATTTCCAAATTTCCCTTGAGACCATAATAGATACTGGATAATCCCGAAGTTTTTCAAGTATCGACAAAAACTACAGTTACAACCAAATCTTTTCAGCGCATGGGATCCCGAAGTCGGTACCATACCATTATACACGATGAAGAGAATTTAAGGTTCTTATATCAAGTATCAAAACCAGAATATATACCACTATCCCTCAACAATCTCTTCTCTTCTTCAACATAATTTTTCCCTCGGCTTGCCTGACCAAGCTCTCTTTTTCTCTTCTCCTTCTGAGAAAACGAGACGTTCTTCTTTTCTTTCTGAGTCTGAACCGTTGAAAGCTGCTCTCCAAGGGATAAAGCATCTCTTGTTTTCTGTCTTTCTTCATATGATTCTTCAAACTCTTTGTTCTCACGCCTTTCCTTTCCAGTGGACCAAGACCAATCTTCTTCCTTATCCCCTTCTTTTGGTGGGGGTACGTTCAAGACTGAAGGTCCACCTTTAAATCCATGTCGTTTTAAAGCTTCAAAATCAATAACTCTGCTTTTCTGCTCACTAGATTTATCTGTACATAGGAACAAAACCACAGAGAAAAATTTCAAGATGATGCTGAGCTTCAAAAGCAATAGAGCAAGAGGATATCCAAAAATATAATTTCTCAAGCCGGGAACTTTATTATCTCAAAGTAACCATTTTGCAGTTGCAAAATTTCTACTACACATTATTATTTATTATCTTTCAACTACCATTTAGGAAGAGATAATTTTGTTTCCTTTCCACAGTCAAAGACCAATAAATCCAGTCCTATATGTACACCACAAACTACACCATAGCAAAGAGTCATAAGTACAATGACCATCAATCGATATCCCAGTGATGAAGATCATTATCTATATATCTTTGTTGACACATTTATTCACAAAATACAAATATTTGTCATAATCACAGTGGACATCAATGCACATTCATTGGTCAACGAACTAAGATATCTGGAAGCTGCATACAATTAAGATTCAGTTATATATTTTAGTAACAATGCAAAATTTATTGTGAGGTTGAACATGTTTGGCTTTGGCATACATGACACCTAGTTATCAACTGAGAAAAGGTTATTGTTGGCAAATACCTTTTGATTTTTTCTTTCCAGTTTCACTATTATGCTCAGAATCTGAATGCAATGATGAGGATTCATCTGATGATGAGTCCTCATCGTCATCACTCCATGGCATTGCCCTCTTCATGGTAAGAAAACTGTCAAAATATAAAGGATCTGATAAGATTGTTTACTTGAACTTGAGAATGAAACAGACAAAGAACAGTATTAGCCCCTCAGGTTCTGTCAAACAATCTCAATGACATTTGTGGGCTCTGTGCCTTGGTTTTAAAGACCCAGAAATATTTGGTAAAAGAAAAAGACTCAGCAATAAAAATTACCATGGCCCTCACAGAACAAGAAGAAGAAAGCTAAAACATTAAAAATTCTCTTGCTAAAAAATGCTACATACGAATGTCATAAGGCATTCACAATTCACAAACAAATGGACAGCATGGTGATTCAACAAGAACGCTATCATGAGGGTTTTATAATCAATAGGACAGCCCTTGAGCTAGTATATAAAGGCAAAACTGCAAGACGCATGACATCTGATCTTCAGAGTGCCAAAGAACTTTATTCAGACAAACTAACGCTGAGAAAAGTGATAGAATTCCAATTCAATTGCTCTCCTATAACTTAACAAATCCTATTAAAGATCTTGAAAAGGAAACCAACAATTCTGCATGAATAAATCCACGAAAACTTTTGCAAATCGTCAAACATACAGAAAAATCCGTAAAAAAAATTCAGTGAAAAAAAGTCATAAATTTTCAAAAGGAAGGGAAGAGAAAGGACTTCAGCAGAAATATAGCGGAAAGACTTTGCATTTGGGAAAGGAATTATAAACCAACAAGCCCTGGTCAGCTTTCAGCAGCAACAAGAGAACCCACTTACTGGAAGATTGATTCTATGAACAAGTACATAAATACAAAGTGAAATATTGCGCTCTGGTGACAATCAAGAAAATGGAGGAATATGGGCAACAACCGCACGATGACAGTAAATTTTAGCTCACCAATAAGAAAACACAGAAGCACAAAGACAGAGCTAGAACAAACAAGGAAATCGAAAAGATTACCGCGACAGATATAAAGCCTGGACGTCGAATGGAAGCAAGCTTCCAACGAGACGGGCTTAAACAGAGCGGGGATGAAGGGAGAGGATTTGGGGATTTTATTATTTTCATCCATAATAATTACTACTCCGTGTGCTTGTTGATTTGTAGAGAGATTAAATAATTAAATAAATCAATTAATTTTAATTAAATATAATTTTTTAAATAAATTTATATTATATATATTTATTATAATTAATTAATTTATTTAATTTTTTAATACATTTAAAAATATTAACTAGCTCGAAGGACCACGTCCTCTCTATCCTTCAATAATCAATAGAAGCAAAACGATCAATATCTTAGTGTGTAGAAGAATTTCACTTTGAGTGATAATACCTAATACTCTTATACTCTTTACTATAAGACTTCATTAAATAGTTAATCTTAATTTTAAATATAAAATATATTTTATGCTTTTATCAATTTTTTTAAATTGCCCTTATCACTAATTATCCCTCAACAAGAATCAAATAAGAAGGGGATGGAGGGAGTTAAGAATAATGTTTAAGATATTTAAAAAAAATACCATATTAAATAATTTTTAATTTAATCAAGTTAGTTAAATATGTCCTATATTAAAAAATAAAAGAGTATTAATTTGATTTTATATAAAATTAGTTAACACCCATTAATAAAATAAATAAATTAAAGTATACTAAATGTATAAGTATTTATTTTATGTGTGAGTATTTTATGTATAAGTATAAAATAAATAAATTAAAGTACACCCTATCTTAAATAGTCATAATATTATAATTATATAATATATATAAATAAAAAATCATTTATCCTTCATATTTACTTGTATCTTTATTATTATAATTATAACAAAAGCATGACCTGGGAATTTTAAGAGAAGCAGACACTTGAAATTCTTAGATTTTCCCACTGATGATTAACTAGTATAAACCATTTTTTTCTATCTGCAAGACTCGAACTTCAAATCTTACTTGAAGAAAATTTGCGTTGACTCCTTTGAAATAATTGCCCAAGGATTAGTGTTAATATTTCAAGTTGTACAACCAATAATAACAACAAATATGAAGTAACTAATAGACAACTAGTTATTGTGAAATGAGTTAAGTTTTTATAATATGGTAAACTAATATTTTAATTTATATTAAAAAAATATTTGTATTTAACATTATATAATACTTTAAATAGTATTAGTTGCAGTAGGAATAGGAAAATAATAGTGTGTTTAGAATTAGTATATATTGTAAAGAACAGACTCGTATCTCATAAGAATTCGAATTCGATTCTTATTACTGTTGTGAATACTTTTTTAATAAGCGATCTTATAAATTTTTTATAAGCGCTCTCTGAACTCTAAGGTTATGCCCTGATTTTAGTAGAAAATTGGTGATGTATTCACCTATATTTTTTTTTAAAAAGAAGAAGAAGAAGAAGAAGTAGTGAGTCAGATGGCATCCAAATCATATCCTCACTAGATGTAGCCTGATTCTCTTCTTGGACCCATCTTTACCAAAGCGACGGGCCTGTTCCTTCCCTCAGCCTTTCCTAGCATCCCCCTTAAAAGATGTTATATGACCGAAGTGTAATATGATCATATGCTGTGTGCTTTGGATAATTTCGTTAAGTGATACCAAAGAAAGATTACATCCCCAAGTGTACAAGAGTGAAGAACATGAGGAGGGTGAAAAGATGAAGAAAGAATAATTAAGGGCCCAATTTAGGAGGTTCAATGTTTAATTTATGAAAACCATGTAGGAGAAAAGGGAACAGTAGGAGCTTGAAGGAATGGGTTTTAAAGCTGAAAAAGGAAAAGAAACCAAAGGAATGCAGTTAATTTATAGTTTTATACACTCAACTCTCAACAGAAGAAGATACTTTGGGCAAAGTAGAATTAAAGATGCGTCGTCCTTTGACTGCATCGTTCATCTATACATCACCCATACCATACCTATTGGATCTAAACTTGTTGAAAAATTAATTTTAAAAGAATCCTGTAAAGGTGTCGTTTATGCTTCATAATACTGTCCTTTGCCCAAAAAAGAAAACGTATTTGGGATTCACTTGAATACGGGAAAGGAGCAAAGGAGTGTGTTTGAATGATGAAATGCAATGCGATGGAGAAGCAGGTTTAAATAATTGAAGGAATGGCTACATCAGTATGAGAAGCACGTGCAAAGGTAGAGTGTAGCATACAAGCAAAGTAAATTTTAAAGGCTCCTATATCCCCCAAAGACGAGAAAGAGCCAGATGAGGAATGATTGAGTTTTTCATTATTGAAGTCCAACTATAAGGTGTCACCCGTGCATGACGATTCACTTCATTTTCATTTTGTGAGCAGTCAAGTCAAAAGAATGATATAGGGATTCTAGGAATGGGGTCCCATTGCTCTCTCATTTTTCTTACTCTGCTCTATGGCCACCTCACATTTCAGCCATACTCATAAATGAAATCTTGCAGCTCACTTCTCTCCTTGAATGATTCCTTAGTTCCTAGCTGACACATTTGAATTTATGCGATGTTTTTTACTGTTTCATATTGGAGGGAGTGGCACTCCCATGTATGTATGTGCCTTCACCTAATGCGACTATTCTGTGTTTTGTAACAGTTCCCTATTCACCCCAAAAAGGGAAATATGCACATTAAGTAAACACACAGACATATATTAGGAGAACCACATGGATAAGGCTTCACTACATATCAACACATGGAGCTCAAATCCTTTACTTGGTAGTGGAACCTTCACCGTGGTAGTCTACTGAGGTTGCTACTGTGCCTCCTTCGTCCTTATAGCTTTCTGCCCTCAACTTTATTTGTTTAATGTTTTTTATTATTTCATCCCCTTCTTCAAAACCCTTTTTTTAAAAGATCAGGGGGATTGCAGACACGGTCTCCCACATGTGCCATTAGCGTAACAGAAAAGGGGTCGGATGGAGAGGGGAAGACTTTAACGGAGACGTTACTTTGGTGCCTAGGTGCTATTAAACTAATATTTTGCAGACGGTTTCACAAAATTCAAGGAGATCGCGTGGCCTAAGCACCGAGATTGAACATCCTCGTTGCCTAACAAGATCCTGTGAAACTGTATTCAAGTGCTTCCCTGGACCACTCAAATCATGATTTCAATACATGAATCCATTAGCTTTTAGCAAACCATAATGTGAATTGCTCAATACAAGAACAAGACCCCCCTACTCAGTATTTGATGAATTTGCCCTTTTTGTCTTATTGACATTTACTACTACCAAGCTTGGCTATTGTTTTACACTAAAAAACAAATGGAATGGAGTTCTAGAGGAGACATTTGTAGCACCAATGAATTCTTCAAAATCAATTTTTGCCGCGTCTCAATATCTGTATGAATGAGTGCATGAGAATAGAAACATCTCCCCTATTCACTTTGAAAAATGAAAAACCTTGGATATCTGCAATCTCATATATCACAGACCAAATTACGAAAAATAAAAGTTTCCAAGCACGAAACATTCTCTCTAACCAAACAAACATACCTGAAGCTTTTTAGATATTTACCAGATCCTGTAGGGAACACAAACATGCAAAATTTGTTTTTTGTGTGTAAAAGATGTGTGAAAATAAGAGAGTTTAAAGAAGCAGACCACGCACCCCATCCTCTTTATCTTTTACTCTTCTTTAACTGCTTTCTCATTTAACAAGACCAAATAGAAAATGGGTTACTTCCAATTCCAAGTACTGCAGCTTCTGCTTGGGCATTAGATCAAAGCATTCTTAATTTGCTGACCCTGGGTAGAGAGAGAGGGGGGGGGGGGTCCAAGCTGGTTTGAGTGGGTGGGTGGGTCGGACTCGTATTTGAGGTGAAAGCCCGAGAGAGACACAGACAGAGAGACCGAAGCTTGCCAGCCTCCACTCACACACACTTTTTATGTAGTCCGTCTACATTGTCTTCTTCTACCCCCACAGTCAAATAAGTTCTACATTGTCTCCCTCTTTGCTTCTTCCCTTCCAATTAACTTTCTTTCCTCTGGTTTTGTTATTCTCTAGAGATAGGAAACACTGGAAAGGAAGTGAAACGACCTAATATGTGTTTCGATTTGTAACTGTATTCGGTACCACATTGTTTCACTCTGTTCCTTTAATTGTTTTCTCTGCAGTACTTGAGAAACAGAGGTTTGTCCCCATTTGTTTTGTTCTTCACCGTGGTCGCTTACCAAACTTTTAGCACATTGCTTTGATCATCTAAGCCATTGTTTTTCCTTCCCTCCCCATCGGCTTGTTTGAATTGATAAATGATCAGAACCAGGGATTGAAAAGGAGTCCGTATTTCAAGGGTACTGGTTGGGAACTGAAGTTTAGTACTTTCATTTACTCTCCTGCTCCATTTTTCATCCTCTGAATCCTCTTTAAGCTAAGACTCGAGTGATAAAACATAGTGAACAGCGAAGGAATACGTATACTTATCGTTATTGAATTAGAGATAGCTATATGAAGTTGTCTTAACAATGAGAGATGAGAACTCGAAGAAAAGCAAGGTTTGGGAAGCACCAGCTCTCCTATAAAATCTGCTACATTTATATTCTTAGATCAATGGTTGACTCTTTTTGTTCTTGGTGAAGTTCTCGTGGCCCAAAACATTGGTCAAGAAGTGGTTCAATATCAAGAGCAAAGGCGAGGACTTTCAGGCAGACTTTGTCCTTTATGGAGGTGATTGGTTTATTCCCACATGATTTAAATGCAGTTTAGGGCTCAATGATTTGGAATAATGGCTTCTTTGCATCAAACAAAACGAGATTTCTCTTGCCTCTTTTAAACTGAATTCTCCATATATTCTCCAGAACCTGGAACCAACTTGCATCAGTGTTCTGCAACTATATATATAACATAATGTCTGGTTTTAATCGGGTCTGTTTTTTTCAGCTCGAAATCTGATCTCTATTGTTTTATGTGTTCAACGATTTCCCAAGAATGCGACAGTTTTTGTTGCTTTTCAATGAGCGGGATGATAAATTAACAGTAGAAAGAACACAGCTTTAATATGGTTTTTCTTTTTCAGGTGTTGATGAAGAGTGGCGGAGCAACTCTCCAGAGAGGGAGGCGTGCTCTATCAAGAGAAGCAAAACAGGTTCGGAAACCTCACAAACTTTATTGCTTAGGACCACACCATTATTAAACCTCACAAACATAAAGATGAAAACAAACTTATTAGGCACTTGTCTTGTAGTTCCCTCGCTCTTGTTTATTTCTCCGGCTAATTTCTCTGAAACGAGTTATTCCCTTCTTGATGCATAGGGAGATCAAGCAGCAGGAGGCATTCGAACAAATTGCGGCGGGGTAAGGTTGACCTTGATTCTTCTCTAGTTAAAGATGTGCATAATTATAGGTATGCTTCATGTTCCAATTTATGACACTAATTTACTGTCTTCATTATTAATATGAATAGGAAATTGAAAAGAATTTGTATTCTTCCTGTCTTATGGATGCAGGATCTTTGCTACTACTTGGAATGTGGCTGGAAAATCTCCCCCAAGCTATTTGAATCTTGAAGATTGGCTCCATACCTCTCCACCTGCTGATATCTATGTCCTTGGGTAAATTACTGATCATATAATGTTTTCTCCCTTCAGTTATGTGGAAGATCAAGACTTTGATTTTTTTCCCCATTGTATTGCACTCAGGTTTCAAGAAATTGTACCTCTTAATGCCGGGAATGTATTGGGCACTGAAGACAATGGCCCTGCTAAAAAATGGCTAGCTCTCATTCGGAAAACTCTAAACAGTCTTCCTGGAACGAGTGGTGGATACCACACTCCATCACCAGTCCCTGATCCACTTGTAGAGTTAGATGCTGATTTTGAGGGATCAATGAGGAAGAAGGAAACCTCTTTCTTCCACCGGAGGTCCTTCCAATTCTTAAGCCGTAGTATGAGAATGGACAATGACATGTCACTGTCACAATCACAGCTCGATCGCCGTCTCAGTGTCTGTGATAGAATGATCTTTGGTCATAGGAATAGTGACTATGAGCCCAATTATAGATGGTGTTCCTCAGATGATGAAAATGGACCAGTTGATTCCCCAGTTATAAACCAATATTCACCAATGTCATACAGTGCTTCCTTCTCCGCAGAGGACAGAGATAGATCAACAGGGCACTCAAGATACTGTTTGGTTGCCAGCAAGCAAATGGTTGGGATATTTTTGACAGTTTGGGTGAAAAGTGATATCAGAGATGAAGTTCACAACATGAAAGTGTCTTGTGTTGGCAGAGGATTGATGGGTTATCTTGGAAACAAGGTACTGTATCGCAGCTTGTAATGTATATTTTTTTTCCATAGTATAGTTTATAATGAACCAAACAAGGAGAAAAAAAATATTATCTTCTGGTTTTTCCAGGGTTCAATTTCGATTAGCATGTCTTTGCACCAAACAAGCTTTTGCTTCATCTGTAGTCATTTGACTTCTGGACAAAAAGATGGTGATGAGCTAAGGAGAAATTCAGATGTCTTTGAGATTCTCAGAAAGACAAGGTTTCCCCGGGTTCACGGCATGCGTGATGAGAATTCTCCCCAGACAATTCTAGAACATGAGTAAAACTTCATCTCCATTTCCAAATCCTTAACTTGTATTTGGTACTTGAAACATTTGAACCTCAAAAAAATTTACTCAACTTATTTTTTGGTTGAAATGGTGTAGTCGAATAATCTGGCTGGGGGATTTAAATTATCGGATAGCTCTTTCTTATCGCGCTGCAAAAGCCCTTGTTGAGATGCGAAATTGGAAGGCATTATTAGAGAATGACCAGGCATGATACTTTGTTATTCCCCTTCAGCTAATTCTGATTTCAAAGCTTGGTTTCTTTTCTCAACTGATTTCTAATATCATCCTGACAATTTTTTATACTTTCAGTTGCGTATAGAGCAGAGAAATGGCCGTGTCTTTGAAGGATGGAATGAAGGGAAGATATATTTTCCTCCCACCTACAAGTATTCTAATAATTCAGACAGATATGCAGGCGACGAAAGACACTCGAAACAAAAGCGAAGAACCCCAGCATGGTACTCTTCTTTTCTGGGAAAAACAAAATCTGCCCCTTTCATGTATTATTGTTTTGAAACTATATTGTTCTGCATGTAAAGCTAATGCATCCATTTGTTAATTACAGGTGTGATCGTATATTGTGGCAGGGAAGGGGCCTGCGCCAATTATCCTATGTTTGTGGAGAGTCAAGATTATCTGATCATAGACCAGTATATAGCATATTCCTCGCAGAAGTCGAGTCTATTAGCCGAAGCCGAATCAAAAAGAGCTCCAGTTGCTCTAGTGCCAGGATTGAAGTAGAAGAGTTGTTGCCACATTCACATTCCTACAGCTACGCTGACTTGAATTTGTACTGATCAAAGTCTATAATTCTTCCTCCGTGAGATCAATCAATCTGACTACGTGAGGCAACTGATGCATCATACTGGGCCATATTAGGTAAAAACTCAATAAAGAGATTGCAATAATATCTTCCTTAATTAAAACAAATGGACTAAGTATACTTAGTGATACATTATTTGGGGCCAGTTGACTCCTCGATCTGGACAAGTTAATAGACCTGAGTGTTATTCTTGGTTTGGTCCCCGTGTTGCAGATGGACACTGCTGCCAGGAATGCTGGCCCCAATGGACCAATGGGGATGGAGATATTTAACTCATGCAGTCCTAAACAAGGTTTTTCTGTGTCTTGTTTCCTTTTCCCCAACTTGTCTGTAATTTTTGTGTCTAAATTTTCTGATCCCTCTCTCCATGCCTATTTGTCACATCTGCATTCTGCAGACTGGTTTTGTCCAACAACCTCTGGCTCCACATGTTTTTGCGGCTCCAAGTCTCCAACTTCATGCCGCCCAAGTCCTATCCTATAGTCCCTCTGTTTTTTTTTCCTGGCTCATAAACCAAAAGCATCTCATGAAGCTGATAATGTGATTGGTTTTGAATCGTTCTTCAACTTATGGGAGAATATCTTGAGTTCTTAAGCCATGGCCTCAAGAGTCTGTACTGTTACTGTTACTGTTACTGTGCGGTGGATTAATTTTGATCGTGTGGCAAAAACATTGAAGAATTAGGATGTGATTGGTTACACTCATTGCTTGTGCTAGAAAAGAGACGAAGCTTCTTTGGTTGCTGTAGTTCCAATGATTTCATTGAGAAGTAGTAATAAAGATAATGAGTAAATGTATTCTTTAAACTATGTTCTTCTTGTGTTTTTTTTTCCTTTCTCCTGAATGAGAAGTAGTAGGGAGTTGCGTGTAAGGGAAAGAGAGACATCATAAACAGCATTAATGGCTTTTTGTAATTGTTTTTGTAGAAAAGTTTAAACTCTTTTTTGCGTTGCTTTGGTTGTCATGAACGAATGGCTTTTACAGAGTCAATGATGGGAGTATCTTATCAGACACGATTTAAGGATGTAAGGAACGATGTGAGAGATGTTGGCAAAAGTTTGAGGCTTAATAAAGAAGCCAATTATTGTTTAAGCGTACACCACACCAGAAAAAGGACGTTCCATTGGGCGATTCCTTCATTGACCAACTTTGAATCTTTCATAATGGCCCTCCCTCTTCCATCTCCTTTTAAAGGTATTTTTAACTATTTCATATATTTATGCATTTTAAGAAAAATCTAAAACAAATTGTGAAAAAAAGAGTTCGAAAGTTTCATTTTTTAACCTTTTAATTACGTGAATGTAGACTTCGTAATATGTAAAGACAATAAACCCAACCAATTAAAATAATTCAAAAGTAAAAAAAGGTAAATTATTACTCCTTCTATTTTTAATATAATATATGATATATTTAATTAGATTAAAAAAGTTAATTAATGTTATATATATTTTTTAAAATACTATAATTATATTTTCTATTTTTTTTTATTTTTATTTAATTATTATTAAAGAAGTATAATGTATTTAGCAACGGAATAGTAAAAATTAGGGCTATGGACGCAACCGCCCCTCACCCTATCTGACTGCAAATAATTAGTGCTTTATTCAAAGGACGAAATGAGTACAAATAGCTAGATTAAATTAAATTCGACCTCTCTGATCCAAACGAGGACGAGCAGGTGCCATGTTAAATAACCCTTTACAGGGGTCACTGTGGCCCACATTACTAATTTATACAAAACTACACATACTCCAAGCATTCTATAAAATAAAATGTATTCGTAATATACACTCCCTCTCAGATTTTATATATAAATTATTTTATAGAAAAAATCGTTAGTACTTTTTATAATTAAATAATTACTATTAATTGCTTTCTTCCAATTTTATCTTCTTTCTTTAAATTTTTTTTTACGAGAATTGCACATAAGAGGTGTGAATGTCCTTAAAGATAATGCATTTAATAAAGTGAAATTAAAAATTTACATCTCTTTAATATCAATAATTTCATTACTTAACTCTAGTGAGACTGTTACATGTGAATTATATATATATGCGCTTGGAGGAGGGAGTAGTTTTTGTAATTTTTTTATTTAACAATATTTTAATATCCATGTATTTTTTTAAATTTCATAAAGCATCAAACTATCATGATTTGGGAATTGATTTAAAATTGTGCAACCCATATTTGAGAAAAATTTCAAAAATATCATTAAATTTTTTATTAATATGTAAGAACCTAAATCAAAGTATTAGCTCATAAGATTTATAAAATAATAATATTTTTAGTCTCTATAATTTATTTATTTAATTATAAATAAGTCTAGAGGGAGTAGGCATATGTGGGGAGGAAGGGTATCGGCTTATGGAGAGGGAGCAGTGACGCGTGTCAGTGGCTTAATGGTTGTACGTGCCTACCTTTCCCCTATTGACTCCTGCCTATCATTCTCCACCCACATATTGCTGCGCGTGAATCATACTCTGTACATTCATTCAGGTAAGTGGATTACACGAACTTTTAATGCGCGTGGGGGTTTTCCAAGGGAATAGGACTATTTACTACACACTCATCTAATATTCCAATCCAGTTTTACTTTATTGATTATATTTTATTTTCATCGCTACCATTCGATGAAAAGAATCTATAAATTATACGGTCCGGACATATTAATCGGAAGGAGTGCATTTGAGTTATATTTTTCAAATAACTAGGAAAGCGATGGCATTGAATTGAAATAATAAATATAAGAAATGACAAATATTGAAGAGATTCTCCGCTGAGATTTTCTTCTGTCCACCAAAAGAGGGAACGGGCTTTCCTTTTATTAACAGAACAAAATTTTCAATATTCAAAAAAAGTTTGTGTTGTCACTTTGAAACTGTCACACCAAACAAACAAACAAAAACCCAAAAGATTCAAGTTAAACTAGGTGAGAAACGCACTCAACTCAGCTATCAGCCATGGATGTTCATTTAGAATTGACATTGATCTCTCTTATTTTGTCGAAATTCATGAGTGGATTGCGGTGAAGAAGATGAAGCATGTGATGCATATATGAATATATAATGGAGGGTGTCAGTTTGCTGCTTTTCAGGGAACAATGCATCAGTTTGGTGTTCATTAAAAATGATTAAAAGCTCCATGTTGACATCAAGCCCTGCTGCACATAGGGGTTGAGTTCAATGATTTGCACCGCAGAACAAAATTAAATAATATTAATAATACGAGACACAAAAGCTCTCAGTTCAATGACATCAAGCCCTTTTCTGTTCTTAATCTACCAGCAATCTAGCTCGTAACCTTTAGTAGGTAAGCAACAAACGTAACCAGATCTCGATTTCAGCTTCTCATCAAGTGAGTTAAGTGCTGATTTCTCAGGGTGCACAAAATTTGTTTTCACGACAAAACTTTGAAAAAGATCAAGTTTGGAGTCTCAGAACTTTGACCTTAACCTAATCTTTTTCACTCTTGAAAAGAAACAGAAAACAGTGGTTTTGGCATTGAATGTAACAGTGAAGTTGAGGAATGCATGGCACATAAGGGCGAGAAGAGATGTGTTTAGTGGAAGAAACAAGGTACTTTTGAAGGACAGAAACGGGAGATTAAGCAGAAATATGAGAGAAAGAAGCCAAAATAAAGAAAAGAGAAGGGCTCGCTTTCACACAGATGACTGGATCCAGCCATTTTGTTCACTTACTTTTAACTTATGTATATTCCTGCCAAGCTGTTCATAGTAACAGAAAAAAGCATTAATTCCAAGGACACCAGTAGTAGATTCATATACTCAAGGCATAAAAAACATATGCATTGTTCAACTATTCCTTAAGCTTCTGCCATGTTAGTTTCTCTGTGTTCTGATGTATTCTCTTCTTTTGGTCCATGATCTCACACCAATGCTAGTTTCTACCATATGCCAAATAACATGCCCCCTCCACCATTGGACCACCTGTCCAAAAGCTTACTGTCCCTTCTTCTCTCTCTCCCATCTTATCTCAAACACACTTTCACTACTCAACTTCCTTCTTTCCTTTTTCCTTTTCCTGGTTCAAATTGAGAAAAAAACACCATTCGTATTCTTATTGTAGTTTTGAATTCTTTTGGCACCTTTCTTCTTGCTCGTGATTCTGTTGCAGTAATGACGCCTCCCATCTTTTGCAGATGTGTTCTGTAGCAGTATTGTCAATCACTGATATTTTGTTGGTTATATAATAAATAAAATGTTGGTTATTCAATTCTTAGATAAAGGCTAATTTGCAACTCAGTGGTATCAAACGAATTTAGGAAATCAGAAGGACTTGGACTACTCATTCCCCCCATCTTAAATAAAACATATACTTGGACTGAGAGGGAGACATTCCATTCCCACTTAGAGCTTGATGTGGGTGTAATACTGTAACTTGAACGTGGCAGTCACCATCCATTTTGTAGCACGTGAACGCACGTGAAGTCATGGGGAGGAGGAGACGCTGCGAATCTTAATCATCATCAATATATATATATATGTCAAACTATTTGAATGAAATAGGATCTCTGACTTTGTACATTCGCTGTTTATCGCAATATAATCCCATTTTAAATTCAAATTTAAGTGCATTCGCATGGATATCAAAAAACTAAATAAAATGCTCAATATAATCCAAGAATACTCTGAGCATGTGCATTAATTGGAGTAGGCCACTTCATGGTAACCAAATGGGAAGCACTAGCTTTGCAGGTAGATTCAATTTGAAATTGCCTTTTGTTATGTATGTATGAGTTGAAAGCTATGTGACGAGGTGGGGCACCGAAATCGTCATAGGAATAGCAAACTTAACACCATCATTATCCCAACTATATCACATATCAGTGAAGAATTCTGACACTGATAAATGAAATGATATCATCTCTAATATGTTACTATCAAAGCATGCTGGAAAAAATTAGAATGCCATTATGAACTATGATGATGATAATGCAGGGAGGAAGCACTATCCAAGTGTGGTGATGGATCAATGAAACGAATTGATGGCGATGCTAAGAGAGACAGATGCATTTCGCAGAGAAAAATCTGACAATATTGACGCACGCATGCGCATGAAAGTGGGGATGATGAAAGCTCCAATGGCGCCACGGCCTTGGAAGGCGTCAAAGTTCCTCAGACAATATATATATATATATATATTTGTTGAAAACTGAATATGGGGAGAAAATCAATTTTCTCTCTTTTTTTTTTTTATATGAACAAAATGTACAAGTGACTGGGCTGTGACTAATTCGCTTATATAGCCCGTGTTCAGGAAGCATAAAAATCACAAAAGAGACGAACTCTACTAACTAACTACCCAAAAGAGATGAACATGGCCTTTGATCTTTTTTCTGTCCTCAGACTATTCATCGTAATGTTCATCAGCATGCAGTGTTAAGCATGCATATATCATCAGCAAGAGAATAACATTATGATGATGATGATATATTGAGGTGAGCAGTCAGGTATAATTGCCATTAATGGGAAGATGAAGGGGTTGGGCTAAAATGAATTGTGGGATTAACTATATTTAATGTAAAGGTTATATGTGGCATTGAAGTTGGTCAGTGACCGAACCAGTGAAAACTGTGCTGGTTTCTGTGTTGCTTGTTAAACAAGAAGAAGGTGTCAGTGGATAACAGCTGACATCGGAGTCATAAGGCTTTGGGTTTGAATTATGTCACAGTGCTTTAGTACTTCAGTCAACATATTCACTTCTCTTCTTGCTCCGTTTTGTCCATTTATATTCCCAAAATTAAGCGTGGGGTTATAAAACAGAAAAATTTAGTATTATTGCAATTAAACACGAAAAATACGGGAAAAGTGGGTTAAAAAAAGGCAGCTCATGTTAAAAAAAAAAACTAATTTTGGCCTGCCCCCAATTAGTACTTGTTTTAGAATGGCAATTTTAAGTCCCAACGTAGATTAAATTTTATGGTAAGTATGTAAGAGAATTTTTTACTATGAATATGCTTAATTAAAGCAAATTCAAAAGAGCACAGAATATGGGTAAGATTGGCCTCTTTTTTTTAAAAAAAAAATACTTGGTTTTAAAATATGAGAAATAACCATTATAATTTAGATCTTGAATAATTCGTAAAACTACCAGGAGTTGTGTTTTAGTTATTGTTGTTTCAAATCGTTTTGAAGATTGTTTGGCAATATATAAGATGCCTTCTTCTCAATCTCAACACACGGATGTTCAAAATATTGACACTAATATATAAGTTGTGTAATGTGGCTGGTGGAGCGGAAATTGTGAATAAATAGTTATAAGTTGCCTCCTTCTAGTTCCACCCATGTTTTTTATTTTTACAAAATTTTTTAAAAAAAAAATTAGACTCACCTACAATCCAAATCCAAAGACACAATCCAAATCCAAAGACAGGAACCCTTCTTCCTAGGTGATATTGCCGTAGTTCCACCCATGTTAAATACACAAGCAAAATAATATTCAAAGGGCGTATCATAGACGACGATTATGAATGAAACATTGTTGTTTTTTTCCCGAGTCCAATTCTGCTATGCTTGAAGAATTGAGACTGGATATAAAAATTTGTCTTCAGGATTTATAAAATAATGGGCTAGACAGAAGCGTTGAGAAAATCCAACCTACCAGACACGCGATGGCCCAATACGGCCCACTTTTTCGGCCCTTAGTGGGCGGGTTAGCCCATGTAGATCAACATGACCCACATTCCCAAATGATAACTTGTCCGGAAATCGTTCAAAAGCAAGAATACTGCTCGAATAGATCATAATTTAGTTACTTGGTCGACACTCGACACAACAGACGGTAACTTGGGTAGTAGGGATGCCTTTTTATTTCATCTACAATATACATTACGATAGACCCCCCTTTCATATGTAGTAACACAAACACACCCCTTCCATAAACAAACATCTTCTGCTTCTTACGCTTCAGCACGACCCTCCTCCTCCTCGAAACTGTGAGGCCCAGGGAAAAAGAAATCCTCTTCTCTGCTGAATATGTCGTCCACCTTCTGCGCCGGCCAGTTGAACGCCAATTCTTTCGCCTGCTTGTCCATCGTTTTCACTATGTTCCTCTTCCCTGCAAAACTCAGCTTCGTGTTCCCTCTTGCATTCATCTCAAAGCACACTATTTGCAGGTTGCTTTCCCTTGAAGCCATGGTCACATAGGGATGCCCTGCTGGCACCACGAACACCACTCCCGGCCTTAACCAGCTACTCACCCTCTCGTATCTTGGGCTGCTCTTCTTCTGGTGTCCTCGTGACATATGTGGGGTCACCATCTCAAATTCCCCTTCTCCTTCAGTTACCATTCCTATCTTGATTGCCTTCGAGTTGTACAGAGGAGCCGACATCGATCCCTGCCAATTTCAACAAAACATGTTATGACCGACCACAAACTAGTTATTACTTGTGGGGAGAATTTTAAGGTTGGCTGTGGATACGTTTGTGATGTTTGCGAAGGTGATCATGAGATCGAGGTTTTCAAGGCCGCTCTTCTTGTCTTGAGGACCCACTTCATAGAGACGACCGTAGTCGTTGGAAACAGAGAGTTTGTTCCGGAAGAGATTGAATGGACCCCCCCATTGCCCTCCGAACGGCCACACGTACCAGCCCTTGCTCAGGGACTTCACTTGATCTCTCGATATTCTGAAAATGCTTCCCTTCTTTTGCCTTCCAAACAGCCTCTCCAGGTTCCCCTTCTGCCTCTGATCCATTTTTAAAGAAACCATCATGATTGAGGCAAAAACATTCGTGCCCTACAAGATATATAATATATATTTCAGAATTTACCTTGAATGAAGCTTCAAGTACGCCCCAGCTGAATGCTTCCAAAACTGATTCTGGGTCTCGTCCACCAGGCCCATAAAATGCCTACATACACGGTACACATCGTTGCTTTAGGATCAATATGATAGCTCAAATATTATTTTTGTATACCTTGTTAGAAACTACTAATTACTCATATTGAAGCTAGAGAAGCGGAATGAAAAGAACCTCATAATGTCCTGGGATGGAGACAGTGATATGGAACTTGGCAAGAACGAGCTTCTCATATTCATCTCTGTTGACAATGTAAAATGGGGTGCCCGATGGTACCCTCATGATGTCTCCTGGTTCAAGATTGAATCTTTCTGTTTTGTCTGCATTCACCAACCCGATGGTAGCTCGCCCTGTAAATTCAATGCCAAAACTTACATTAATAGATCACAATAATTCCTACACAAATTATACCGAGCGGTTGAAAGCCAACAAAGTTTGGTGAGCCGAAAGACCTTGACAACTTAATTATGCTGTACCTCTGATGGTGAAGATAATGAGCTCAGAATCGAAATGACATGGAGAGACAAAACTATGTTGTTGAGCTTCTAAAACAGACAAACGAAAATTCTCAATGCCCCGAAGAAGCTTAGATCTTTCTGTAAACTTCTGGAGAACCCGAACTGAGCCATCCTCTGTCTCGACTCTGCTCTCAAACTGTTCATCGCCGAAAACAAAAGGATTTCCATCTTCCTCCTCCTCCTCATACCCTTCTTCTTCTTGTTGTTGGCCTCCCTTTTCTTCCATCTCATGCTCTTTCCTTCTCCGGACTTGCTCTTCTATTTCTCTCTCTCGGTCCTTCTTCTTCCGATGATAACTCTCACATCTGTTAAAACATTTACGCTTGTCACTCTCGCTGTATTGCTGCTGCTGGCTGCACTGGTGTTTGCATGTTTTAAGCTCAGGGTCTACCTCTGTTTCTTGTGTGGACAGTGCCGAACATGCAGACAAGGATATAAGGGAGAACAACAAGAGAATTAGAGGGAGCTTGGTGTTCATCATGGCCGATTTGTTGAAGAACGACGACAAAGTTCTGAGTACAGGCTTTGATGCACAAGAGTGAGCATGGGATTTATATAGGGAGAGAAATGGTATGAGAATGTGATGGAATAATGGATGACATGCACGAGGACAAGTGTCAGGTAACGTGTCCTGATATAAGCAAATGCATGAAGGTATCAAACTGCCGTGTAATATAAAGTCTTATCTCCAATGGACGCTATATAGTGTCTCGATTGCTCTGGACAATATCTCCACTAAGCTCAAGTTTGCATGCGTTTAATGTTTAATTTGTATCGAATGACATGGTTGTTTGTCAGTAACAATATGAGCTAGTATGGTCAAAAAAATAAACACAAGTGGTCGGACACGATTTGTGAATCATAAATTTTATGTACTCACTCTAAAGCTTGGATCTGGATTCCGTGTGTGGCTAAGTCCATGCACGGCATGCGAGGCTGCCAGACGACTCTGCGTTGCTCCCCTGCATTTTCTTTTTCACACAATGAGCCATTTCAGGTTAACTGATCTGCGTATACGGTCAAATCACCCTTCAACCAAAATGAAAATTTTATATCATTAAACCCAGTTTTATAAATTTTAAATGCCATAAACTTAAAATTATAGTATTTTTAAAAAAATTAAAATCGTTATCACATTTTAGAGAATGAACGGATAAATTCTGTTACAAAATTAAGGTATTTATGTTTAGAAATTTAAGAAACTTTATTCCAATTTACAGAATACGCAATTTTTTAAAATATATTGCTTGTTTTATAATTAACTTTTATCATTAATATCGTTAACTTGTTTTTAAATTAAAATTCACCTAACGGAATTTATGTCCATATAGAGGAACCTACTGTATAAAATATAAATGTCAGCTCTGACTTTTAACTTTTATCCTCTTCACATAAAAAAATATGAATGTTTCGTTTTTCATGCATAGGCGTTTATATTTGTATAAAGAAAACTGCAATACAAATTGCCTTGAAGCACTTGAATAACAAGGGTGGCATTTCGCATGTGCCAGTCGTAAATCATTTACCTTTAAGTGTTTGGATCAAGACTTCAACTCAAGCCAACCCATTTTTTAAAAGCCAGTGACCATAGAATGGAAAGTTTGTGCATTCGGCGTGTGGCCTAGGCTCCTCATCTTCTTCAGAGCCTTTTCAGCATCTTTCATCAGTCTCTTCTTACAGAAAAAATGGATTACATTATTCCAGTCATGAACCCCATAATTCACTTTCTGTCCTTCTTTGATTTCCTGCAACAGATTCGTCATCAAACCAGATTCATCTTTCTGTACATGACTTTTAGCTTGCATGATAGAGTCTTGCTGTCCAACTTTTGGAATTTTAGCCACTTTCATCTCTTTGAATAAACGGAGTGCTCCCTTTGTATCCTCCTGAAGCACCCTGGATTGGATCATCGCCTCATAAGAACTAGAGTCCAGCTGGATACCATCCTTCCTTGCATCTCTTAAAAGTGAAGTGACTTCTGCAGCCTTATTTGCTTGACAATAGGCTTTCAAGAGAGAGGCATACACAGATGAGCCAGTTTTAATTCCAGCTATTCGCATCTCATCAAGAAGGTCATGTGCTTGATCCAACCATCCGAGTGAAATACATGAATTAATGACATGAACCAATATTGAACTATCATTGGAAAGCGGGGAACCTTCTCTTTCTGCCTTGATTAGAAACTCTGCCAAATCCTTGGTCTTGCCAACTTCTAGAAAAGCTTTAACAAGTTTCACATAAATTGATTCAGTTGGTTGGAGTATACCATGCTTTGTTGTAATCAAGTCAACCTGTGTCTGCAACTTGGCTAACAGAGAACCAAGAACAGCCTTTGACTCTGCTTCAATTTTTAAGAAATTCCGATCTCCAGAGAACTCTTCGTAAGATAGGATGGTGTTTCTCATTGGTTTGTCGTATTCTAAACAGTCTGAATCCTTACCGTCACTCGAACTTGGCATAGAAGCAAGTCCAGGAGAATATTTATGACTAACATCAGTGGCGTGACTTATAAATTTAGCAGCTGCAAGAGAATTTTTTGCCTCCTTTGATTTCTTTAGCATTTCCAGGACCATGTTTGATGTTGAATCTAGATCCCCAAATTTCAAATGGCATGAGAGCAAACAATTAACGAATTGGCGAAACTGAATATCAGTAAGATTGGGTGCCTCCTTTATATGCCTTCGCAACTTCTTAAGCTCTTCTCTTCGCCCATTCTTCTCATATACACGTGCCATTATTATTAGTAAGTTTGCATCAGCCTTAACACCAATTCGAGGCATCAAGTCTAGAAGCTGCTCTGCTTTCCTAGTAGTATCAAATAGGAGACACCCTGCCAAAGCGATGTTAAAAGCAGTAGTATCAGGCTTCATAGCTACCAAAGGTGAATTGCTCTTTTTGCGTAGATCCACTCTATTGTTCTGGAACAAATAACTTATTTCAAGAATCAACTCAGCAGCAAGATAACTTCCATCTGCTGTTTGTGACATGTGGGCCAAAACTGCAGACCACGCACTGACTGGGGGAAATTGCTCCGTATTTATCATCTTTCTTAAGACAGTTGATGCAGGAACAGGTAGTCCAGCTTTGGCAATACCAAAGCAGAGATACAAAAGTACTTCCTTCTCTAACAAGTTCTGTTTACCTTCCTCAACAGCCTTTTCTACCAACCCATAAGCTTTTTCTAGCCATTGCACATCAAGGCTTTCTACAAAAGTGGTTAGAAGCTTGTTGACAATAAATTTTCTAGGAAAGCCATCTATTTGCATATGCTGCTCAAATAGCTTCCATGTATCATCTAATTTATTCTCATTGATGGCATTTTCTATTTCCACATTCAGTTTAGAAGGGTCTCGGGCCTGGACCAGGATTATTTCAGCAATACTTGAGAAATATCGACCTCTGTGCTTGAATTCATTCTGTAATTCCAGCAAAAATGCTTGTGAACATGAGAAGACTGAAAACGGCCAGTAAACTGAACACGCTCATGACTTCAGTTAGTGAAAATGTAATTAGAAAGATTCATGCCTCCTCGTGAAATTGAGGCAACCAGTCAATTCACTTGATAATCCATCTAGAAAATTTAAATTATACCGGTTTTGTTAACCTACAAGATAATTATTACATTTTATAAAAGTTAAACTTGCAGATTCAGATAATAATTACCATAATAAACCCTAGTAAATCAACAAATTAGGCAGCTAGAATAGTTGTGCCTCTTTTCTTTCTTGGGGCTGAGATATAACGCATGACATAACCAATCTACATTTACATACACGTTGGGAAACTCAACTATGAGATATGCCACAGCTAAAAGGTAATATAGATTTTGAACGTGAGTTCTCAAAAGTTCCTAGACTGACAGGCAAGTATATGACCACTTGAACTATCGTTTACCAAACTTGGGATAGACCTCATGGGGCAATACAGAACAGTGATATTTCTTTTTTCATAAAATAAGTTCATTAATCTCAGAAAATCAATCCAATTCTTCATATCAATCACCAAACCAACATTTAAAAAAAACAAAGAAAGAAAGAACAAACCAATTTCACATATTCTCTTCACAAGAATTCTAAAACCAAAAGGTAAAGCTGAGAATGAGTCTTACCTGATTTTTGGCCCCAACAATTACACGATTCCGAGAGTGAATCGTGCGCTTGATAATCTCTACCTTGCCTCTATCCTTGCCCCTTATAATCATTACCTGAGACAAATGACAACTATAATGCTCATAACGGTGAGGAAAGATAAGAAAAACTTAAAGGCAAAAAATGAAAGCAATGATAAAATACGTTAAAAAAAAATAAGTTCCTACATTGTCCCCTCTGAGAATCTTCCCGTGCCTAATTAGTTTCGCAGCTGCTTTCCAGCCAATACCAGGACGGCCCTCTAAATAACCAGAAAAGGTAGAAGAAAAATTTGAGCCTGAAAAGCCAATTGCTAAAACATTTGGACATAAAGCGAAATAAAAAGGAGTTGCAAACTATCCAAGCACAACCATTTTGCAGGGAAAGAAAAAGGCAGGCGGCTATATTCACAATCACAATCAGCGGGCAATCTTAAATGCCCATCACCGTGCTTCAGTTTGTTTTCTTTTTATTTGATTACTCAATTCTCAGTTGCACAACAGTTATCTAACGAAAGCAAAACTCCATGCACTTTGCGGAGCAACGAACTGATTTCATAGTATTCCCCCCAAGTCAGCAATGGATAGTTTAAAATGGTACATACCGGAGAGCTAAGCTTGGGCGGGCTGGAGCAGTAGTGACGCCGAAAATTAGTGACCGGTTTCCGGTAGAGTATAGAATCAGAATCAGTGACCGGCAGATTCCCCCGGGAATAATTTGGAGAGTTTTTTTTCTTTCTTCCTGAACTGGAGAAGTGTTTTTGGGGCTCAGATTTTCACTATTCAAACCATATATACGACGTCGGTAAAAAAAATATAAATATGTTCATACCCCCCAGATGCATCTTTTTTTCTTTGGTGAAATATATATAGATATATAACGTAGTATCAACTTTCAAGAAAATATAACAGGAGCTGCAAGAGCACCCACAAGCATCCTTCTGCAACTCATAAGTGGAGAGGCAGTGATTTTAGAATGCTGATGCGGATTCCTAATAATCTCTTGCTGCTGAGTATAAGATATAGCTTTATTATTCAGTTGCTACACAAATTTCTATCCCTTTTCTTGCTTTTTGGATTTTTTGAAATACCCCAAAAGTGATAACAAATCTCAATCAGAAGATTGCTTGCTTCATCCTTCCATTCAACAATGTTTGGTTCCTAAATAGCATAACTGACCGGGTTTGGTATGAACAATCATTTTATCAGAGCAGGAAAAGATGGATCAGAGCAAATTTTTTCCTCATCTAAATTTGAAACCAAGAGCAAGCAGAACAAAATATTGAACACAGCGTAAAAGGTACTTCCGATTGAAACTTGGGAGAGAAAGAGGGAAGTGTGGCAATGGTCACCTTCGATGGAGGAGTGACCGATATAGTGACGAGTAAGAGAAGACTTTCACTATGGAGAGAAGAGGAAGAACTACGGCTGAGATGGAGAAGAGACCAACGCTGACACGGAGGAGACGAACGTAGGAGACGAGAAGAGGAAGAAGGGCTCCTCACAGTATTGGTTTTTTTGTTTGTTTGAATAAGTTATATAAAAATTCTTTTTCATTTTATAGAATTGTTTTCCTTTCCCCTTACGGTTATATATTTAGAAAATCCTAAAAAATATTAAATTTTAAAATTCTATTTACTACGTTCTATAAACTATTTATAGCTGTCGTAAGATTATTTATAATTTTTTTTATAAAAAATCTTAATTTAAAATTTTAAAATTTAAATAGATATTTTTTAAAATTTTCTTTTATATATTTGGATATGGTGAAAAGCCAGTAAGAAGCGTGAAATAAAAAATACGGAGGAAAATATTAGGAATTTTTTTTAGAAAAAGACGATTAAAGACCTTTTAAAATTTAAAAGGATAAAAAGGACCTCTGAATTTAAAAAATGATAGATTGGGCAGGAGGCCCAATCTGTCATTTTTAAATTCATGTGCAGAGTTATAAATATTATTGACAAAGTTACAAACGCAAATTTAAGGCAAAAGACGAAATTGTACTTTTTATAACTCTGTCAATGGTATTTGCAACTCTTGTAATGGTATTTGTAACTCTACCAATAGTATTTATAACTCCCAAAATGGTATTTGCAACTCTACCAATGGTATTTGCAACTCCCATAATAGTATTTGTAACTCATATAATAGTATTTGCAACTCTGTACAAGAATTTGTAAATAACAGATTAGGCCTTATACCCAATCTATCTTTTTTAAAATTCACAGGTCCTTTTTGTCCTTTTGAATTTCAAGAAGTGTTTAATTGTCTTTTTTCTTTTTTTTTTAAATAATAAAAAAATTATTATTTTTTGGATTTCTCTCTTAATATTATTCTTTTCTATTTTTTTATTAAAATATAAATAAATATGTGTTTAGATTAACTTATTTTAAATAATTTTATGCTATAGGAAATTTTTTTTAAGTAAAAAATATTTTTTTAATTGATTTTTTTTAGTTGCTTACCCGATTCATCGGAACTTTACCCAGACTACATCTAGATCCAATTCGCGTCGCGCACCTAACTATGATGGGTGACTCTCCCAACGAAGATTTTTTGCATATGCTAATGGTCAAACTCAAAACCTCGTTTAAACCATACCAAGTCGCTTATTACTCGAACTAACTTTATGGTTTTTAATTGATATTTTGTTTCCCCAACACATAGTAGAAGTACTAAACGGGCCTTGATGAACCCCCTACATGATGGGGGATGGGGGTGCTAAGTGCTATGGAATATTGGTCCAACATGCTTCCAGTGAAAAGGACTTGGGGCCTTTAGTAATGACGTGGCAAAAAAAGGTCTGGATTTTATATATTATGATAGTTCAACCATGTTCTGTAGACGGCATTGACCCAAAAATATGTCACTGAAGTTCAACTACCTTAACCAAAATTTTATATGTCACTGAAGTTCAACTACCTTAACCAAAATTTTATGTGTCACGGATAGTTTATCTGCTTCCCATATTAGGAATTATCAGAGTCAAACATATTAAAAAAATCAAACAAATTGGCAGTCCGTTTGTTGTGGTAAGCGCATAAAATAAATTTTATAAGGATAAGGTTAGCCACTTAACCTTTACGTTCAAATAATTAGAAAAAGTTGGCGACCTATATTGACTTGTTCATTCTTGGATTTGTCCTATATAACCCATCTCCAACTCTTTGCATCCTCACTTAGACATCAAGCATTCAAATTCAGTATCTGAAACAAGCCGACTCCTATTATACTGTTCTTGAGAAATCTTCACCTTTGAAATCCTCCCAAGATTTACAATGGCGTTCAGAGTGATGATTCTGGGTCTAGCTGTGGTTCTGTTGGCTAGTTCTCTATGGACTCAAACTGCTGCGCAATCAAGCTGCACAAGTGCACTGACAAGCATGAGCCCCTGCCTTAACTATATAACGGGAAGTTCATCAACCCCATCTTCTGCATGTTGCTCACAGCTCTCGAGTGTGGTTCAATCCTCACCACAGTGCCTCTGCTCTGTTCTTAATGGCGGCGGTTCCTCTCTGGGAATCACCATTAATCAAACTCTTGCTCTCTCTCTCCCTGGTGCATGCAAAGTTCAAACTCCTCCCATCAGCCAATGCAAATCAGGTAATGATCTGTAAATCTGTATACAATATAAAAGTTGTAATGTTAATGCTGTGACTCTGTTCTGAAGTTATGTAATTATGAATGCAGCTAGTAATGCACCGACCACTCCTTCAAATGCTCCGGCAGGTTCTCCGGTTGGTTCTCCCGAAGGATCCATCGCACCTTCAGACTCAGACGTTCCTAATGCAGGGACAGGCTCTAAGACGGTGCCTAGAGTAGACGGTGGTTCATCAGATGGAAGCACCGTGAAAATTTCCTTCCAGTCGATGTTCTCAATCCTTCTCATTGCCTGCTTTGTCTCTGCTGTCACTTGTTGAGATTTATATCAGTCTACAGAGATTTTACTATTTGCGTGCTGTAATTTTTAAGTTTATTGTTTGTTGGCATAGAAGATTGATGCTTGGTGGTAATAATGAGTTTGATCATGTGCTTGTAATATTCAATTGAAGAATGATATGATTCATATTTCTTCATGTGTATTAAACCAGATATTTAACCATTGACAAGCACAAATCACTAATGGAATATATAATCAATACACTTGCACATGAACTAAGAGCCTGTTTAGTTTCTATGGAAATGAAAAAAAAATGAATGAAAGGGTATAGAAAGAACTGTATTTGGCATGATTCAATAATACAGAACGCTCCAAGACTCAAAAGTGAAATCGTTCTTAGTAATAACGAATTCAGTTTTGTTCTGTACAGTTTTAAGTTTTAACTTTTACATTGATCTATAATATAGGAGCTAACCAAAACTTTGGAGACTTAACCAATCCATACAATGTGATAGCACCGAAGAAGGAAGATTGGAAGCAGAGACTTAAATTCAACCAGGACTGACATTGGCTTCTCGTATAGACATAGATATTCACAAAATTAGCATCTCAGCCTCTTGTACGACTTCATTTCTGAGTGATATACGTATAAAATATTCAATAATACAGAACACTCCAAGACTCAAGAGAATGAACTTACCTATCTTGGCAGTAAAGACCCATGTCTTTTACTTGCATAGCATACCTATGCTAGTCATAACCTCTCAACCAAAATTTCCTTTGAAAAACCACCTGAGCACTACTACAGCATTAGACGATTTCACTCTCCACAACCCCATCCTGTTCTTGCTGCACTCAGCTTCTCAGTGTGGTTCAGTCACAACCAGAGTGCCCATGCCCCTGCAGCATTTAGTGGAGCTACTGCAATCCTGGGCTCTAGGGTCACTAGTTATGTCAAAAGCCCCACCAGCTAGCCAGTGCAAAGGTTTTTCCTATATAATATTTCAAATTGGCTAAGTCAAAGCATTATTCAACCTTCACAATCATTTATTTTTATCTCCCAATAAGTAAATAATAATGATAATACCCTCAGCTCTTTAATATAAAATATATTTAACTAATTTGATTATATTAAAAAGTTAGTTAAATTAGTTAATATGTGGTGTTGTCTAAAATATCCTAATCATCTCCCTTGACTCCTTCCTCCCTCCTTTTCTTGTTTGATTATTGTGAAAGGAGTATCAATATGGATAATTTAAGAAAGAGTTGACAAATATAAAAAATATATTTTATAATTTAGATTAAGATCAAATTTTAAATTAGATCATATATTAACGATCGAAGGAGTAATAGTTTTGCTTTTCCTAAATAGGTGCAGGAGCTGGGTCCAAAACTTTGCCCTCATACCATAGACCATCTGATGGAAGCATCAAGGAGTCACCCGTTAAACGTAGTTGTACTACATGTGAGATTATAGTGAACGGGAATATTTTTATAACTCTTTTAGAGTAGTACTACATGCCTAGACTTGTAATGAATATTCATCCCTTTAGTTTGCTTATCCAGAAAGCCAATTTGTATAACTTGCTTCTTATCCGATCCTTACATTATTGGGCAGATGTGTGTAAAATGTAAGAATAAAAAAAATGACACACTAGTTGGGGGAAAAGTGAAAGTGATATCTAGTTCGATTGAACATGCCTACTGGCTACTGCCTTAATAACCTAGCCTCCCCTTTTATCTTCCTTGCTCTATAAGAAATGCATCTGTGAGATCAATTTGTTAATGAATTTAGGCTCAAAAGTAAAGGCATCATAAAAACGCGACGCATGGAAAGTTTTGCAGCTTCTTTCTTCACGGACATTGAAAAAAGCGAAAGACGACGTATGAGACAACTTTACTAAATCAAATTTGTAAAATGTTTGCCAAAGAATCTGCAATAAAGAAGTAAAGTGAGTGACCTCCATAAGGCATCATTCATCCAGCTGCACTTGTTCTTGACTTTCTCTTTATAAAAACTATACCCTTTTGCCTCGTCTACTCTAAAACATTCCCAAAGAAACCAATCCAACAATGGCACCAAGAAGATTACAAATGCTGCTAACTGCAGTGTCCCTTGTGGTGGCTCTTTGGGGATTCACAGTGGCTCAGAATGATTCTAGCTGCACCAACGTGCTCATAAGTTTGTCTCCTTGCTTAGACTATGTAACAGGAAACGCCTCCGTTCCTTCTTCTGCTTGTTGCTCCCAACTCGCTTCTGTGGTGAGTTCACAGCCACAGTGCCTTTGCCAGGTCGTCAATGGCGCCGCCGCTTCAGCGGTGGGCATCAACATCAATCAGACTCAGGCTTTGACACTCCCTAGTGCCTGCAGAGTCCAGACACCTCCTCTTAGCATTTGTCAAGGTAACAGTTAAGGTTGTTATACACTTTCCAACATAATAAATAGATGTAAACCAATTGAATTGATCAGTCTCTCGTGCTGTTTGAGGTGGCAGCTTCTTCTCCTACGACTGATTCCGCTGCTACTGTGACGACAAGTTTCCCTTCAGGTACTGAGGTTTCAGATTTGTAGTTGATAACTCTAGAATTGTTTCAAAGAGAAGAAAAGCATGTTAATATGAGGTTTGGTTATGGTACAGGAAATGGGTATAGTACTTTTTCATCAACTAGCGGAAGTGGCACAAGCTCGTCCCATGGGAATTCCGTTAAAAAGCCATCTTCTCTGCCTGGCTTCTTTATCTTTGTGACATGTTTGGGTTTTGTATTGACTTGGAACTGAGTTATCTCGGTGGGCTTCTTTAGAATTATGTTATCATCTGGGTTTTACTTCTGTAGTATAAATACATTATGGGTTTGTTTCCTTTTACTTTCCTTGCTACTAGTCTATAACAAAGAGATTTTGAAGTGTCATATAAGAAATATACCGTCTTCAAAATTATATGGTGTTTTTATGAAAACGGTGTCATTGATAATACATGACAAGAACGACAGACAATGACAAACCTTAAACTGCATCTCAAACATTAAGTCATAGTTGGTTAAATGAAATATTGTTATTAATGAACGAGCAAGTCATGGTGGAGTTCTAACTTCTAAGAGATAGCCCAGGAACTTAGATAGCCAAGTTTTTCTCAAACTTTGGGTAAATGCAGCTGGAGAATATGGACTAGTAAGGGGATTCAGATTTGTTTAGGGGCATATGCTTCAAGCAAATAATTTTAAAATCTCATTCAAAGACTCTTATGAGACCGAATTAATGGAATCGTTTCTGATAATAGAATTGGTAGTTTATTGTTTTCTGAAATTTGGAAGATACTTACTTTTTAATGACAAATAAAATGTCAACATATATTTCTCGTGAACAAAACAAGGCTATGAATGACTTAGCAAAACAAGAGAGGAAACACTCAGAGTTGTATGACACAACTCCTTAATACCTAAGGGTCGTGGTGAAAAATGTATTCTTAGGATTTAATTCCCTCATTATTTAATTTCTGATGTATTTTTAGGTTTATTAACTCTTTTTTTATTGTATTAGAACTTTTTTTTAAATGCCTAAATAGGTCGGGTTGCTTAATGCATAGGGCGAATGAGTTTAGACCAAATTGGGCTCATTTCAAAATGGGCCGCTATTTTAACGGTCCAACTAACTCTTTTCTACGATTCCCCTCACACCCCCAAATCCAAATCCAAATCTGACTACATGTGGTCCGTAAATTTAACTGACGAAAAGGTGAGATATATGATCATTTGGAGAGTATTTGAATCTTAGGAAGTACTATTTTATTGTGGTTCCAATCGCGATGTTTGGGAAGGCATCCTAACTCTTGGTATCTAGGTTTACGCCAGAGGGTAATAGACAGCTCGCTCTGCCTGACATTAGTATTGCTTAGGAAGAAGGGAGATTTCATCCTCCCCTTGAATCGTGGGTGAGCCTAACCCTTTTCTAAAAATTTTTGTAAAAAAAACAAGTAAAAAAAATCCAAATCCGACCAAAACCTTTACAATATACGTCCGCATTACTTTTAAATATTCTAACTCTGCACATTTTATACCAAGCGGGTGATCTAACGAGTCCCTCCCTTATAATGAAGTAAATCCAAAGATCAAATCCCGAAATATTTATATTTAGTATTAAAAAGTGTTTTAAATATAGATAAGAAAATACTTATACTTAAAAAACATTATCACTTTACTATTTAGATTGAAAAATTATATCATTTTATTACTATAATATTGATGTTAATAATGCTAAGGGTGAATTATATCGTTTAAGAATGTTATTAATTATTTTATTATATATATTAAATTAATGTTTGGGGGAAAATTGGTTTTTGCTTTTCGTTTGAGAAAATACAGAGTCAATTAACCGTATGATAGCCAGCTAAGATTGAAGTATTGAACAGCTAATCGTATATGAAAGGAAGCTATAGAATCTGTGGACAGTGGGGATGGGAATAAAAAGGAATGAAGAATAGCATATGCCCAAAGATCATCTCAAACTGAGAGCCCGCAACTAACCGGAAGGTTAATGGAAATGCAACCAAAAGACTGTCTGGTGGCTGGTGGTATGATAACGCTCACAGGAAAAAGGAGAAAAAAAAATAACATTTTGATTTGCTCTAGTCACAAAATACGGTTTTGTTTTTTGTAACTGCGTCTCGTGTGGTCCACCCACCTCCATCCAATTCCCTTCCTTGCGCCACTCTCGTCTTCGTCCTCCTCCTCCGACCCCTCTCACCTCAACAAGTCATCGTCTATTAACTTCATCGCTGGTTAAGGTATGCGAATTTTCTTCTTTCTTCTATGCAATTTGTTCCTCTGTAACTTGAATCTCATAACTACTCGATTTTTCTTAAATTCCTCGGATCTTTCTTTTCTTATTTGGAGATGATCGGATACTCATTTTGTTGTTATATGTGATATTCGAACTGGGTTTCTTTTCTTTGCGGCTTCAAATTCTTGTACTTGGTCCCTTTCTGGTTAGGCTGCCTTTACGTAGTCCTCAAATTTAGGGTTCCAATTTTAATTTGCTATGCCACTAGCTGTGCATGAAGTGAAGGTGAACGCGAGGCAAGGTTAAGGATTGCAATTCTGGTGTTTCCGTCGGTTTCTTTATGCTTAAATTATTTTTTGAAATGCGTGCAACATGTTTAGAAATGCCCGTGGGCTCTTTCCTTTCTGTAATTCAGACATTTTTGGGAAACCTTGGTTCACTAGTTCTAGATCAAGAATCAAGACTGGGATCTGATTTTTATTCCGTTAATCTCTTTTCTTTTCTTTGGATGTATCTTGTGCTTCAACTCTATGGCTGAATCCATGCACAACCCACTAATAGAATACAATTCCCTCGGTTTTATTCAAACGGTACAGCATTCAATTTTCTCCTTCTTTCCTGTTGTTTTCACTTTGAAATTTTCCCTGGCGGGTCCAAGAGGCTAGTAGAGCTTGGTCATTTATTGTCTGTGGCATAAACGTCCAATGAGATTCATATGTCCCTTAGTGTACCAATATGCTTGTTAACTTTGCTTTTGCTTCGGCTTCGGAGCATTATATGTATGAGTCAAGAATCAAGCCTATATGCTATGACATCCTGAGGGTCGATTTAAGCCATTCACTTTAGAATCTTGGTTTTCTTGAATGATGAGGAAATATTTTGCTGAAGTTTGTGCTTGCAAGTTAAAGATATCTAATTGTGTGCTGGCATGGTCACTTTACAAATTCTGCAACTAAAACATCTGTGACATTGACAATTCCTTCCTTGCTTAAGGATTTTTGTTTTAGTTTCTCTGTGACTCTAAGAGGTGGCACTGGACATTTAGTGTGAAATTTTCACGTTAAACTAGTTATTTTGTAATCCTTTAGGAATACCTTTGTTCTATTAGTAGAATCATGAGACAAAGATGTGTGAAACAAAGATCATAAATAAATGAGTCGAAGACTGTCTTTCGGTTTGCAATATAAATCAGTTATAACTGGTCGATTAACCACCCATTACAGCATGTGTTATACTTTATGAAAGAACAATAAAAGATATAATGCAAAAAAAAAAAAATTATTTCTCAGAGATAGAAAAGATGGGAGAGGAAATGATGCTTGAACACGAGGCAGTGGCTAGGGTGAGAGATTGAAAGTCAGATGTTAAGAATGATTCCTGCTTTATACTAGCTTCTGTTTGAGTGGTTATGTACGCAGAAACCTTTTTCTTTTAATTTCATATGACTTAGTCATTATTTGTTCAAGACAAATTTTTGAATTATTCAATAATATGCTAGGATTTGTTCCAATAGAAAATTTCTGCAATCTTGAGATTTTCTTTTTGTAAGCACACTGAAGTTTTGGATATTTTATGTTGGGTTTACAACTATAAATCATTTTACTCTTGTGAGAAATTGATTCGGTAGACACACTGAATACAAGGCTGCATAGGCGGTGACATGTTCCGCGTGGTATATTATTCAGCCATGTCTGTATATATGTGTACAGATGATATAAATCCTTGCAAGACATTAGATCTGAGAAAAACCATTCTTGAGCATTAGTATATTTGGATTTGAATTTCTCAAGTATTGTAGCATCAGTATTCAGTATGCAATAAGTTGATATATGTTGATATTGCAGGTGCTTTTTCTATTTTAGCACAAATCCTGTGCTAGAAGATTGACAGACACGGATAAAATAGTGATTATGTCTGGATTGATTGAAGGACTTCCTGATGCAGTTGCGATAAGGTGCCTTGCAATGGTTCCCTTTTACCTCCATCCAAAGTTAGAGCTTGTCTCTCGCTCTTGGCGAGCAGCCATCCATAGCCTTGAACTATTTAAAGCACGACAGGAGGTTGGCTCATCTGAGGATCTGTTGTGTGTATGTGCTTTTGATCCAGAGAACCTTTGGCAGCTGTATGACCCTCTACGGGATCTTTGGATTACACTTCCTGTTCTTCCCTCAAAAATCAGACACCTGTCCCGCTTTGGTGCTGTCTCCACTGCTGGAAAGTTGTTTGTGATTGGTGGCGGAAGTGATGCTGTAGATCCGTTGACTGGTGATCAAGATGGGAGCTTTGCAACAAACGAAGTCTGGTCATATGACCCTGTAGTCCGGCAGTGGGCCCAACGGGCTTCAATGCTTGTCCCTCGTTCTATGTTCGCATGCTGTGTTTTGAATGGAAAGATAATTGTGGCCGGGGGCTTCACTAGCTACAGAAAATCAGTATCTCAAGCAGAGATGTATGACCCTGAAAAAGATGCGTGGATTCAAATGCCTAATCTTCATTGCGCCCATAATTCAGCTTGTTCAGGAGTAGTTATTGGAGGAAAGGTACACGTATTGCATAAAGGGTTGTCGACAGTACAAGTTTTAGACAATGGAGGGGCTCCTGGGTGGACTGTTCAGGAAAGTGGGTGGCTCCAAGGTCCGATGGCGGTTGTTGGAGGTGCTCTTTATGTGATGAGCCATGGATTTATTATCAAGCAGGACAAAGGAGAGAGAAAGATAATGGGTTTAGCAAATGAGTTTCAAAGGAGAATCGGGTTTGGAATGATTGGGGTTGGTGGTGATCTATATGTAATTGGAGGCGTTGTTGGCCCTGACGGGTTGAACTGGGACATAAATCCTTTGGCTGACGTTGATATTCTCACACCACTTGGGAGTGACAGAACAACCTGGCGTCAGGCGTCTCCAATGTCACGGTGTCATGGTACTATCCTTGGTTGTACATTGCTGAGAATTTAGGCAATCATGTATTAGACTCTTGTAATTGTTCTCCTGCTGGGAGATCTGGATCCCTTCGACTAGAGAAAGAATTAGTTGTTTCCAACGCTTTGTTGTGTTTTGTTTTGTTTTAATCTCAAGAGGCTAGGCTTCATCTTGAACTGGAACTATCCTATAAATGAGCCCAGTAAAAAACAAAGCAGCAAATCGATTCTCCTGCTTCTTATTCCATGGATGAAAGACTACCTCATATCTCAAGGTGCTTGCCAACGTGAAAAGTAATAAGATAGATTGTGTTCCTCAAAATGTTTGCCGAGATGAAAACTACATAGAGGGGCCTGCATTCGTGCGTCCCCTGCCCAATTGTTATTTTCGTTGCCCAATGAGTTAATGGGGCTGTAGAGTTTCAGTCCATAAAATGGATAAATTGAATTTTTCTGGTAGAAACCATACTCCCGGTTACTTTAGAAATTAATTTTTTTAACTTAAAAATTATTGAAATAAATTTTATCTCTTTCAATAATTTTTTTATATACATAATTTTATTTAAATTTAAAATATTATATTTAAAAAATTCAGCTTGTGAGAAATTTTTTTTTTTATTGCCCACCTAATTTGTTAGAGTTTTGCCTCAATTATATCTAGATCTGACCGCGTCGCGCATAATTGTGCAAAAAATTTTTTATTAGTGGATAAATTGAATTTAATTAGACAAAACACTAGATATGACTCCAGCCCAAGAAATCAGTCCGGAACCAAAAAAAAATCGACACAGAAAGGTGATCAGAAAGGAATCTAACATTTCATTTTTCAATTAAAATTAAATAAACGGAAAAACAAGGGGAACCTCGGAACTTTTTGCCCGGTTTGAATTTGGCTACTGGAAGTGGAACCGCTAAACCCTAACTAGTATCGTACTTACCATGGAAGAGGGGGAAGCCAACAAAGAAATCGAAGTCGCTCCAGCACTGATTGCAGTTCACCCATCCCAGATATCTGTTGCCGTTGCCGTTGGACCAAGCTTACGTGTATTCGACCTTCAGTAAGTTTTCTAGATTTTGTTTTTCAAATTATGTTACTTGATAATTCAGGATTTGAAGATTGGGATTTGAGTGAATTTAAATTATACATTTTGAGTTTACCGGAATTCTCTAGTATGTTAATGCGGTTCCGGCAAAAAAAAAAACGAGAATGTTTGCCAATCAGTAGGCCATTTCTGTTATTTTCTTTTAACTGTTTTTTCTTGGGAGGTAAGATTGCTAACTCCGCTGATGATTGAACTTGGCGATGTAGTGCTGGTTCCGCGGCTTCATTGATTGATGACTCCGGTGGCCCCTTTCATAGAGATTTTATTGGAGCTATTCGATTTGGTTCAAAAGGGAAGCTCTTTGTATCCGCAGGCGATGACAAAACTGTCAAGATATGGTCAACTGAAAATTGGCGCTGCTTTTGTACCGTGTAAGGTTTCTGGAAACATTACGGGGATGAGCAAGACCCGGCAGGTGTTGAAGATGACAAGATCCGGCAGGTGTCGATGCTGAACAAGACCCGGCAGGTGTTGAAGATGACAAGATCCCCGGGGGCGAGAAATTGCTGGAAACATTACGGGGAAGCACATCTGTAGATGAGAATGCTTTCTTGGCAGCTGCTGAAGCCGTCAAGACAGCAATGAGCAATCTATTGATTAAAAAGAATACCCTATAAAGAATAGAGAATCTAGGAAGAGGACCAGAAATGATAGAAAATTAAAAACGCAAGATAGTTAACCCATGTTTAGCAGTCCCACTCAGTTTGTTCCAGTCTCCAGTCTCTTTAAAGTTGCATTTGTGATCAAATTTTGTTTAATCTGTAATGAATTAAGGTGGAATCTTTATATGACCCATACAGTTTATATCTCCAACAAAGTTAATTGACCGAATGTTCCTATTATCTATGATTCATGTAATGTGGACGGTAGAATAATTACAAGGAAAAAACTGCATGTACCTAGTTAGTTCCTTCCAAATCTAATTTTCCAGGGATGTTTTAATGGAATTCTTCTTAACTGGTATTGCATGACTCATACTAGCCAGTATATGTGGCACGCATCATCTTCCTTCAGTGGCACCTACCATGCTCTTTAAGAAGACTCCATCTGGCGCCCTGCAATTGAAGAATGCTCAGTAGACGTATATCACTTGGTTTTTTCTTTCAATTAATAAGAGAGATCAACTTTGTTTCCAAGAAGAACCAGAATTCCAACATGAAGCTCTGCACTAATTACCAATCAAAGCAAGAAGCTTGGGGCAATGGGTGAGCAGTGGCGCAAGACGACAGAGTTTGGAGTCAGCTGAAAGTGATGTGCAAGTGCCATCTTGTTTGACCCTAATAAGTCTCTGAGTGCAATTCACAGTAAGCATCCCAAGTGAGATGAGATGGGTCCCAATAATTCACTGCCAATAAAATGTCTCCCGGTGATATAATTGATTTTGTTTGGTTAGATAATAAGATACAATTGTTCAGGTAGGTTTGATGGCCATGTTGATAGCGAAATCACTGAATAGAATGGCTTTTACCTACTAAACAAAGGCAGTGGGATAATGGGAAAAAGATGGTTTCGACAAATATATATTATATAAAACAAGACATCGTAAGATTGATGTTTCCTTTAAAAAGCTGGAGCCCCATAAAAGAAAGAGTTTGTCCATGATTTTGCTTAGCCTTCCGACTTTATGATTTATCTGCTTTTGGTTGAAAACGTCAATTTGTAGAGCACTTGTTCGAATCGTGTTAAAATGGGTCATCTTCTGCTATATATATATATATATATATTGACTGTTTATAATTCATTTATTTGTTTTATAAATCAACTACAAGTGAGGTCTTATATTTAGAACTGTAAGGAATACTGTTTTATCAAGCTATATATATTTATTGCATTCTCCTGGGATATATCTGGATTTAGGGTGGGATTTTTCTGGCGTGTTCTTGAGATTTTTTTTTTTTTGGTACATAAAAAAAAAAAAAAAAGCTTGAGATGAGAACGAAAGAAAAAGCATGAGAAGTAAATTCACATAAAGTCAGGCAAACAGAGAAAGGTCTGAAATGTGGTAAACGGCCCAGTAAGGGAAGAAGTGGGCCCAACACTGACAATTTCTTTTTAACACTGGGCAATATTGTTGACGGGAAAGAGACGCAACCTCTTTGGGTAGGGCCCACTCCTAGCCCATTCTTGAGCCATACAAGTGTACGTCTTCAATCCATCTGCCACAAATTCAAGCATTTGTTGGGTTATCTCAACTCCATCGAGTTTTTTAGCGTATATAAAAAAAATTGATTAGGAGATTCACTCATCATAGTTAGGTATATGACGCGGATTAAATTTAGATGTAGTCGAGACAAAACTTCAATAAATCGGGTGGACAAAAAAAAATCATCATCGTCCTGAGTTTAACTGACAAAGAGGTGAGACATATAACTATTTAGAGCGTGTTCAATTTTTAGAAAATATCACTTTATTATGGTTCCAATTACAGCGCTTGGGGAGGCATTCTAATTCCTAAATACCTCAGTTTACGCCTTAGTAATAAACAGCTCGCCCTGCCTGATATTGATATCATCTAAAAGGAAAGGAGATTTCGCTCTATCCTTAAATCGTGAGTAAGCTCAACCCCTTTCCAAAAATATTGGTATAAAAAAAAACTCCTTCTCATAGTATATAATTTTTGTTCTAAATAAAATTATAAATAAAAAATTATAAATTTGATATTATTTATAATTTCATACAGTTATTGCTTATCCCTCTAATCTAAGAATGAAAAACATTTGGGTGGCCTCAATTTTTATGATATAGAATTTATATTTTCTTATATTATTAATAAATTATAAATATTATGATTCATTCCAAACTCCCTACTGTACCTGGAAGATTTGTATAGGATATATTTAAACTTTAAGAAATGTATTCTAAGAACTGAAAATGTACATATTTTTACCCTTTATGTGATACTAACTTTTTCTTTTTTGTTGACCTGCCGTTTCACATAAGAGATGTAGTAATATGTAAAGGAAATTACTAACCATGGAAATGTTAACGTGAGCAAAAATTAACAAAAAGGAAAACAAAAAAAATGAATTTAATTAAGACCGATAGCGTTTCAAGAAATACGATAGTGGGAGTCAGAATACAAACAGCAATAAAGGGAATATATGAATATATGACGTGTAGTAGTAATAAATAGGCATATGAGGTATTTTTTTTTTGTATAAAATTTTTTTGAGAGGGGTTGGACTCACTACTATCTAAAAGCAGGGTGAAATCTCCCTTCCTCTTAGATGATACTAATGTCAGGCAAGACAAACCGTCTATTACTCCCAGGCGTAAGTTTAAGCATCCAAAAATTAGGAATATGTATAAAAAGTATAATTAAGACACTCAGCAACTCCACACGAAATTAGGGGGAGACAAAAATATTCCAAAGAGGGTTTAAGAGGTTAAAATTAAAACCCTCAGACTCAGTAATAAATAGATTCTTTTACTTTAGCAGTAATAAATAAAATGGAAAAATATAGTCCCCAAGTGTCACTTTATGTAATTAATTTGTTTCCTCATTTCAAATTTAAATATTTTATTATAAGCATGTAAATTCATTTTAATAGGGAGAAGAGTGATAAAATATTTAAAGATCACATTGAAAACAAAAGATTAAATTAAAAAGAAAGTAATAGTGTAAGGATTAAATGATAAGATTATATTTTTTTTAACAAAATATGAAAATATTCTACATTGACGAATCTGATAATTTTATTTTCCCTAACATTATCTTGGTGAACTTGATAATGCTATTCTAATATGATTTTTCTTCCATTTAAATGTTAAACTTCAACACAATATTTTTTTAAAAAAAATTGTATACACGCATCTATGAAAACAAAATATCAATTCTCAAGGACATTATTGATTATTCAACTAGAAGAACAAACTTTTTAAAAACACCAAGTTAAAACTTGTACGACACAAATGGCAGATGTGGAAATGGCAGTGTACTCCCACCGTATACGAAAATAGCGAAGAAAATGGAGTTTTTTTGTGTTGAAGAAAGAGGAATAAAAAATTGAAAGATCTGTATTTGAAAGGCATATCCAGACCCCATCACCTTTTTTATAAGTCCAAAGCTTCCGTCTTTTTCTTCCCCCCTTATCATTTGCTCTCCATAAAGCTGAAGAATTCAACAGAATTGAAACTCAAAGAAGAGAAGGACACATCTTGAGAATTGATAGCAGTTACGAAGTTACATTGTCAAAAAATCAAAGCTTAGCAAAAAGAGAATATAACTTGTTCTTTTCTTTCTTTCTTGATGCTTGCTTCTAAAACGATTTATGTGATTTCTTCCTCTCTTTCTCTTTAGCAACACAACATATACACAAGAAACTGAAGTTATGCGGTTAATGGCAGAGCTACGAAAGGTTATGATGATGGGAATAGTAATATATATTATGTTATCGAGAAAGCTTTATTAGGGGAAACGTGGAAAACCAAGGTTTTGTTACAGTTTCAGTATACAGTCATGGAGGCCTCAGAATTTGTGAAGGCGTTTCAGTGATTCTGACAGTTTCAGATTATCTTCAATGTTCTGGTTTTTTTTATCAGATACACCAAATTTTTTTGCTCTGCAACAGCAGTGGTTTCTGAGTAATACCGGTGAGTTCTCACTTCTCAATGATCCATCTCACATGTTCTTGCATCGTTTATAGCATTTACTTCTTCATTTTCCATATTTTTGAATCAATCCATTTCTTTTGGGTTTCATTTTTGCAGTTGAGATCACAGAACAAGAACTTGTATACGCTGATGATGAAAAGATCAAGAGCAGTGACAAAACCAGCTTTAATGGCTGATCAGAGCTGTCACCAATCATCTCCTAAACATTATAAGTATGCTAGAGTTATTCAATCCTTTTTTGGTTCGCCAAAATTTAGAGACTTCACCACCAATTGTCTCTCTAGAGCCGAGGCTTTAAGAATCCCTACTTCAATCTTTGACTCTATGCTATTACCTCCTTTTGGGACATTTTCCCCCAGAATTTCCTCGGAAAAGAAAAGCTCATGGAACAAGATCGATTCCAGAGGCATTGGGCTTGCCCTTGTTGATGAGGGAGCGGAAGAGAATTCTGATAAACCCAGCAGCAATGGAAATGTCCTGTTTGGAACACAGCTTAGAGTAAAAATCCCTCCTTTATCACCTTTAACATTTTGTCCGTTTGAATCCCAAACAGGTTCGCATTGTGTTGGAATTAAAACCCAAAACTCGCTTGTATCGCCAACTGGGTATCCAAGTTCAGAAATTTACACAAAGGATTCTTCAACTTCAAGGGCAGTATCCACAGGTGTTCTGTCTCTGAGTGAAATGGAGCTTTCTGAGGAGTACACTTGTGTAATATCTCACGGCCCTAATCCAAGAACCACTCATATATTTGATGATTGCGTTGTCAAGAGCCATTGTTTTTTGCCCGCAAGGCCCCATTCTGCTTCAGGGAATTTCCTCAGCTTCTGTTACACTTGCAAGAAGCAGCTTGAGCACACAGAGGACATCTTTATTTACAGGTGAAGTTTCGTTGACAAAAATACATGTAGCTACCCCTAAAGAGAGATTTTATAAATAAATTGATGTCTGGAAGAAGATGAGTGGTTTGGTGTTTGTTTAAAGTTCATTAATTTCTTCAAGTGATGTGTTGGTTTATGTTGTGCAGAGGTGAGAAAGCTTTCTGCAGTAACGAATGCCGGCACCAAGAGATGATGGTGGACAGACAAGAAAATTCAGAACCTGATATTTATCATCAGCCTTGATGACTCAGAATTTGATCAGCAATTCAGAAGTTTTCCCTCCTCCATTGTTTATTATGATTTTGGAGTTTGAGAGTTATTGTCGTGGAGGCGATGCTTTATGTTGTCTTACTTTTTTTGTTTGTTGAAATTTAATTTCTAAGTCTTCTTTTTTATTTTTCATATAGAGGTAAGAGTTCATGTTTGAATTGCTACGGTTTTTCCCTCATTGTTTTGGTTTCAAGATGATGATGATGATTGATGACTAAAACTCTGGTTTTCTTCTTTTCCTTTTGTGTTGATGATGATGATGCAGATTATTGGAGGGCAAGAAATTACATGTTACTCTCATGAAGAGTAGCTCCTTGACTAGAGTTTATTTGTTTTTTCGCAAGTGTTGGTTTCATTATGAAAAGAAAATCCGAATATCATATGAGGCTAAGAAAATCCCCCGCTTTCAATCTTAAGGCCAAGAGTTGTTCCACATTAATTATCAAATTACTGTTTCTCGTCCATGACAACACCGCCAAATATAAAGCTGAAAAAGAATCTGAAAATAAAACAGGGAACCGAACTCGTGGAAATTATTGATTTTATCATATCAAAGTCCTCGCAACTACATGAGCAACATTATGCTTTAGATTGACGACAACCTTATGTAAAGCAACATTTCTTCCCTCTATTTTTGTCCCCTTCATAATCCAAACAAAGATTATAAGAAAGTAAGAACAATGAACTGCACAGAAGGCAAAGGCTAAAATAAAATGCTAAGATGCCCAAATGAATTAGTCAAGAAAGAAAGAAAGAACAAAAACAAAAGGAACCTCCACAAGATAGCAAGTCGTTTGGCATCTTACAGTGCAATCAATTTGGGCGGGCCATTTCTGTAGACAGTGGATAATGCTTTATAGGATCCACGTCAAGTGGTTAATTTCTGAGGAAAATGGGGAATATATATTTGGTGAAGTTTTCTGACCATGCTTCATAATAGCTGCAACAGAACATGGAGAAAACTGGGAGCTAACTGTGATGAACGTAAATTTAAAGGGAGAGTTCAATCTTAAAAGACTAACTGTAGGAGAAAGTGGGTGCCAACTTCCCTAGCAACTCTACTCCAAAGTAAAGCACTCCATCTTCCACTTTTCAAACTCAAGTGCTCTCGCTCAAAAATTAACAATCGTTTGAATTTATAAATCTCACTAAACTTATGAGAGTCCAATGTGGTGCTCATAACACTAACTGGAGTCATTGAAGCAGACGCAGCAGGAGGGTAAAGACACCCTTCTAAGAGATGCTTTTAAAATGCAGAGAAGATAGTGAAGGGGCTCAATCAAACTACACCTGGTTAGATGGCTAGTGAATGCAGAAGACAAAAGAAGCAAATAACAACAAAGGAGCATGAAGATCATTATGGGGATGGAGTGAGAGGGCAACATACATACATAATTGAATACAGTACGAAGGAGGCAAATGGCAAGAGGGTCCTCTTCAACAGCTTTCACTTCCCCTTCCACCTCCATACTTCATCTCTGGTCCCAACACATCACGCTTTCCATTTGTTCCCCCCAACTTTGAACCTTCTTCAGTCTTCCAACTTTGTCCCTGCCCCACCCTATGGACCATTACACAGTCCCAATTCTAATCACACTCAAATGCTGCCTCTCATCATTCATGTACGCAGCTTACAAAGTGATTGAATATAGAATATAACCCCTGTAATGACTCACGAGCCCCCCACCCCCCAGCCACCCCAAGTGGGAAGTGACTTGTCCGAATCTTTTTATCTTTTTCAATACCAGAATAACTAAATCCCCTACTACGCACACCTCTACGTAGCTTCTCAATTCAAACCACCCATCTCTACCAAAACTAAAAAGTGTATCGAGCGCATTACTATATCTATCCCCATTTACCACCACATCATATGTTCCTTCTCCTTTTCACGATTCCCGCGGACAAAGAAAGCTATGTCCTCCCTCCCACTGCAAGTTCAAGGGCACTTCTGTCAATTCACTGCCAAGTATATACATATATGTACACACAAAGGGTCCATTACAACATCTACTACTTATCTTCATTTCTAGACTCTCTTTCAGCATCTTCATCCCTTACCACAGACAATTTCCCCGGAAAATTCGGTTGCGATCTGCATCAGCGGAGAGATTGAAGAGGATTCACAGAGTTTAGCACGACATGTTTGCGATGAAGATCCATCCTTCCGCAAAGAAGCGAAACACGTTCCGTTCGCAGCCCTCTGTGGTTGCGTCGTCCCCTTCCTCCAACACCAAGAAGCTCTGGAGACTGCCTCACGTGTTCGCTAATGTCCTCGAGCTCCCTCTCCGCTCAGACGCCGACGTTTCCGTGGAGGAGACCCCCACCTCTTTTCGTTTTATCGCCACCGCCAATGGAATACCCAACGGCGTGCGCGCCCACGTCATCGAAATCTTGCCCGGTATGACCAGAATCGTCGTCAAAGGGATGGATGGTGGAGAATTGGTGGCCGGTCAGCTTCATCTTGGCCTTGATCTATGGAGGTTCCGATTGCCGGCATGGACCAGGCCCTCCATGGCCACCGCCGTTTGTTCCGGTGGCAAACTGGTTGTCACGGTGCCCAAAACCACCGCAGGGAAGTGAAATTGATGACGATGATAAAACGTCATGAAAATGAGAGAGGGACGTACGTGTTTGTATATATGAATTGTTCTCGTTCGCTCCAATAAAACAAGTCCCGTTTTTCAAGTTCCAAAATTTAATTATGCTTCTCCCACACGATCATCTTTCCGTTACAAATGGGCCTCATTTAATGATCCGATGACTACCCTTGCAAAATTACACAACATCATCAGTTTGAAAACCGAAGAAACTTTGGTCAATCCATTTTAAAATGTGATCAAACACCTCCAATGATGCAACAAGACTAAGCATCACTCTCACATAAAGTTGTATTACATGCTAAAACAATGATGCATTCATTTTGGAATTTCTCAAGGTAGGTTATTCGTTTGGAATAAGCAAATGATTGATTGATGAGGCGGTAGAATAAAAGGTAGGACATAGGAGTGTGATATCTTAATCACCGTATAGAAACTTCATGTTTGATTTGAATTAGTGTGTAAGGCATCACATTTTGGCGGAGCCTCGTGATGAATGATCCCGTTTCGCTGCTAGTGGAATGAACGTAAGTCCTGTGGACGGTGGAATGTCCATCACCACTAACTAAATTCGCCTTTGACTTGAGAACTCTGTAGATCATATAGGGACCACATTGGAGAATGAAATGATGATGAGTTACGTTATGCCCAATCTCTCTTTTGTATATCAACCAGAAATTAGAGTTGGCATTGATTCTCTACTCTCCCGGCTTTGCCTCATTACCTCATTACTTTTGGGATATGTTTTTTATTAGACGAATTAACAGAATATTACTATATAATATCGTGATATATATATATATATATATATATATATATATTCAAGGATCATTTATCTCAAGCTTTTGATTGGGGCCACGCATATTAAAAGCAACCCATCCAGCGTTGAAGAGATGGAAGGACTTGCTCAATCTCCAAACAAGCAGAGCTTACACGTGTAAAGATGCCAATATTCAATATCCTTTACCCCATATATAACTTTGAATGTCAATAAATATATTAAACTCTGTATTCCTCTCTCCTAAATTTAAGAGTTTTGACTTTGTCCCAAGTATAAGGTTTACTTTTCTTTTGTCTCCTGCTTGTTAAAATTTGCTTCATCGTTGTTGATGATATGTGGGTGTGTGTGTTATGTTAATAGTTAACAATGGTATCGATAAATTTTCAAGTGTCCTTTGTTAACTAGAACCAGAAAGCCCCCTGCTTTCAAGAGATTGAGGGACTTTTTTGGATCTCCCAAAGCAGAACTTACACATGTAAAGATTCCCATAAAATAAAGGAGTCAGAAGCGACTAATTAACTATATCCACATATAGCCATAGCCAACCTTAAAAATGTCTCAATTCAAAGTATCTTCATCCTGAAGCTTCACACGATTTTAATAGAAAATCTCGAATGATACTACTTCTCCACTACTCTTCATGAATTCCACATAAATGTTTAGCGGACAACAGATAAATTCATGCATCCTAGCTTCTATCCTTTTTGTAAAGCATATTATTAACTGCTATTTTATTATTAAAAACATTAGTAAAAGTTAGTTAAATATTTAATTTGTACAAGTTTTTAGAAGTTATCCATTGATTGGTGATATATGTAAGGATATAATTTAGTTATTATTTATAAAAGTTTTGTATTAATTAGTACTAATAAATAAGATCGAAGGATGGATCAATCAATGACCAAAACAAGAAGCAAACTCAGAACTAAGGTTAAGGTTGTTTTCCTACTTGTTCTTTTTGAGATTTAGGCAGGTAAGTCCTAAGCGATAAAATTAAAGCAGCTGTTAATTATATGACAATAGGTCAAAAGGGAAGGGTCAACTAGTATATAAACTTATTTTTTATTTTTAAAAATATAACCTAAAGAATTTTGGAGTTATTTACGTGCGTGTTGCTGAATGAAAATATTCAAATCAGTTTGGATCGTTTGTAAATCCTAGCTAAAAAAATTTGCTTAGTACTATGTTAATTTGTTTTATTTTAAAATTGATGTTTGTTTTGGACTTTAATTTGTCTTTTAAAGAGTTACGATTCTTCATGCACGTGATGTGCAGGTGATCCAAACCGGTGGAGATCGGTGCCAGGTGGTCAAATATAGTGAGCATTGGACAACATTAGTTAGATGAAATTCTACGCTTCATGCGAAACTAGACGCCACGTGTAAAACCCTCCCAACCTATAACCCTCCCTCATCTTCCCATTATATGCGTATATATAAGAACACACATTCCTATACTGAGCACAATGATGTAAGAGGCATTTGAACCACATTTGGTTATCTTTGATTACAAACTCACTCGTGCTTTTTGTTCCTGATACAACCATGAGCCAGGGTAAGCCACGTAGATCTGAAGCCGCCGAGCACCAGCCGCAGCCGAAGCCCATCAAATACGGAGATGTTTTCAACGTCTCCGATGAAGTGGCTTCGAATGTCATCACGCCGAGAGACGCCGCTCTGATGCAAGCAACAGAGAACCAAGCACTGGGACAAACCCAGAGAGGAGGACCAGCGTCCGTAATGCAATCGGCGGCTTCGGTGAACAAGAAAGCCGGCCTGGTGACCTCAGACGGAGTCTCAGACGTAGTTCGCAACCAAGGCTTGAGCGTCTCCGAAACAAAAGTGGGTACGACGCGCGTTATCACGGAGGCGGTGGGGCAACAGGTGGTGGGACAGTTTGTGGAGCCCGACGTGCCCATGAGAGATCCTGGATTAGCTCTGGACCCAGATGCTATAACCGTGGGGGAGGCGCTTGAGGCATCGGCATTAACCGAGGCCGGCGATAAGCCTGTGGATCAGAAGAAACGAGATAACACCGGGAGGTGTAGCCACCGCAGCCCAGTCTGCTGCCACCCGCAACTCACGCACTCTGCCTTATGAGGCAGAGAACAACTTTGTCTGATGTTTTAACTGTAAATATATAGACTCATATTTGCTTTCAATTCTATCTCACGCCAAAGCTTGCTTAGCTTAGCTTGGACTTGGAATGTTTTGTGTATGGGTTTGCAGGATGCGAGGCAGAAGCTGCCTGCAGATAAGCAGGTGACACGAGAAGATGCAGAGGGAGTGATTGGCGCTGAGATTAGAAACAAACCGGACATGAAAACCACCCCCGGTGGTGTCGCAGCTTCAGTGGCGGCGGCGGCGACCCTTAATCAAAACAAATGATCAAAGCATATACATGCATTAATTCCACATATATAAGATTTTTAAGTTTGACAGTTTAAGCTTTTTGAGGATTTCCTGTCTCTCCTATAAGTGAATATTTAAGCTTTTTGAGGTTGACAGTTTTTGTATTCGTTTTGTTCTAAAGATCATATATGATATATGGCGGTCTACCTACACTTTTCTGGGCATGTCCACCTATATATTATCGGACATATTAACTTTTTTTATCGTAAATGTTAATTTTCTCAGTCAATCAATAATACATGTAATTCCACATATATAATTAAGATCATCCGGAGGATGTTAAGCTATATATGCGTCAGCATTAGCTGATAAATACAGAGGCAGCCAAGAAATATCTAATATTGATTTAGAAACTCATGACCAACCGGTACCCTACAATTGAAGGGTTTGATCATGGATTCAAGGGAAGATGAGTTGGAGGAATGTCTTAGGGGACTTCAAAGAAAATATTCAACTAAATGGAGGTGCAGTCTCTATCGTGCACTGTGCAAGACTTTTAATACATTAGAATTAGATTTTACGATCTACACTATTGTTACTATTTTTTAACTCCCATTTATACACACACAATTTAATTAGTTTCACACCAGCTGGAGCCTATGCGATTAGGTTGTTAATTCAATCGCTGTGGTCAACATTTTAATGCGATTATATGAAGAAAGTTTTTAACTATTGACCCTCTGAACTTAAAAAAAAATCCAAATTTAAGAAATTTTTGTGTGTATATAGATTGACTAACATGCATGCATGTTGGGAATACTGTTACAGAGTTCACTATTCTGATGCTTATTAATCAATTTTCCTATATGCAGTATGGCCTAAAATATGCTTTTGAGTTCGCGAAACTATAATCTGTCAGTTGGGAATACACAATTTTGACAGTTGTACCTATACCTGCAGGCCACTGCCTCATAATCTGTCACCACCCCTTTATCCCATTTCCTTCCAACACGTGCATGTAAATATATATAAATACATGTATGTTTTTCTGTTGCACATATAAATAACAGCACAAACACACACTTGTGTCAACAAGCCAGGTGGAGAAATTACTGAAGTTGTATGTTGTTGTATGAGTATGAGCCAGGAACAGCCAAGAAGAGGAGCTGAAGATGAGAAGGAACCATTAAATATGGAGAAGTGTTCGTGAACGTGAAGGGATCAGAATTAGGATCGAAACCCATAACAGCCAGAGACGCGGCCATCATGCAATCAGCAGAAGCCCAGGTACTGGGTGGAATCCAAAAAGGTGGCTCCACCGCCCTCATGGAATCAGTCGCCGCAGTCAACGAGCGAGCCGGTCTTGTCTCTCACGACGGCGTCACCAACCTCGCCAGAGACTAAGGCGTCAAGATATCTGCAACAAGCGAAGGCCGCGGCCGCGTCATCACCGAGACTCTGGGTGGCCAGGTTCAAACATAACCTTAGCATCTACATCTACATCATCGTATGTTCTTCATTTAATGCGTTGAAGTACATGCAAGCTGATGAGAACGAGGCAAGCAAGAGAAGTAATCCAGTGAATGAATCAGCAGATGATGATGATGCAGCAGCAGGGATGTGACCTCCAGGATTTAGAGCAAGCATAGACGATGATTTCATAAGTGAACAGGGAGATGCAACTCTTAATCCTCGGTTAGTGAGATGGGAACCATCAATGACAAGTCGACAGGACTGGTTATCCAAAATATAAAGGCCGATTCCCAACAGGCTTCATAGTTCGTTGCTCAAAACCATGCAGAAGGCGAGGGAATCGTGTGTGCATATAGTGATGATTTTGTTGCTGATTCTAGATCATAGCCAGCAGCTAGCAAGTACAAGGCATAATAATATTATTGTTTTACACGTGTGCGATAGCTCATTCTAGCTAGTGTAATTGGTATATGCATGATAGTTGACCAAAACAGGGTTCATAATTCCGAAACGACTTTGAAAATTGAGATTGTTGCAAAGAAGAAGAGATCGAGCTGGGCAAGACCCTTGTCTTTGTGAATGCAATAATTAATCAAGGGGCAATCAATTACTCAAATCTAAAACCCCACAAGTAGCAGCTAGAACACGCCCAATCCGTCATCAATTGATGTACATGCAATTATCATAATTGTTGGGCACAGGGCAAAGGAAAATAATTAATTCATTATAATTGAGTTTTGATCAATGTGATACTCCTTTCATCCATAATATAAATCTGACTTAATCTAGGTAGATTTAAAAAAAAAAAAGATTATTTTTAAAGATGTATTTTGACGGTTCTAGTAATTTTAATGTTATCAAACTGAATTAAAAATTAAGGTCATGGCATTTTTTTATTTGAAAGACCCTAACATTGTTTTTTGCATGGAAATACTAAGCCCAAGCTAATGGAACTAAACCCCACGTTCTAGTTGTACTTAAATATGGAACGTAGGGATTTTAATTATAAAAAAAATAGTAAAGGTACGGAAAATGTTTTAAGTGAGATATATGGAGCATGAAGATTCGAAAGAGAGTGAATATCGGGGAAAGTGAATAAAGTAGGGAACGGGGCAATAGGGCTCAGAAAAATTACTCGCATTTATGTATCACTCACTCTGCTCAACAGTACCTTCTCTGTCTTCTTCTGCTATCTCCTCTCTAATATCCTAATTTTTTGTATACAGGGAATAATTTTGGGGAATTAAATCTATGGGCTTAAAGAGGTTAGAGCAAACCTCCAAATTTAAAAATGTTAACAAAATATTTATAGATTATTTATCACTAAAATTATTATATTAATAATAAGATTTAAATTTATGAATTATAAACTAGCTTTTTTATTAACTGAATTAATTTTTATTGATATATCTTAATGTTTAATTATTAAGAAGAAAGTTACATTACATTTTAAATAAAAAATTAAATATAAATTGATATAAAGGTTCACTTGTAAATGATCCAACTTGTAAATATAAAAAATTAATATGTGAACATAAATAATTAAATTTGACAGATAAATATGAAGTTTAATTTGTGAATATAAATTTTTTAGTACTAATCTGAATTTAAATTTCTCATATAATAATACGCATGAGTAATTTAATTTTTTTTGCACTAAAATATTATGTCCAATGAAACGAAAATGAAATTCCACAACAAAGTATAAGAGCTTGGAAGCTAACTAGGGTAAAAATAGTTCATTTACGACCTAATTTAATTAGAGTTTGATAAAACTTGACTTATTTAGATAAATAGACCATACTTTAAGCCAATTTAAAGGGCTGCTAGTTTAAATAGCTTAAACTTAGCCTATAAACTTATAAATTTAGTCTATTTAATTATATATAAATTATAAGTAACCTTAAAGCATATTTAGAATCTTTTATTGGTAAATATGTAGGTTTTAAAATATAATAAAATTTATATTTATTTATATAAATATATATTTTAATATGTTTAAAAAGTTTAAAATACGAAGTTTTTTTAGAAATTTATATCGTAGGCAACCTCTAAAACGGATTTAGGTTTGACATGGCTTTAAGAGGCTCCCGACTTAAGTCTACAAAAGACAAGCTCAGACTTTAAATTTTTATTATAAATTCAGGCATATTTACAAAAGTCTGGTTTAGTCTAGCACATTTTTATCCCCAAAAGCAACTGATGCATTATTAATATTAAAAAGTGAACGTGTGTATTGACTATGGAGCAAAATGAAAGCAGGCCACCACGTGCTTTTGCTGCGATGATAGGACCATCCTCCTTAGAATTTTCATGACTTTATTTTGGACACGTCCATTCGTTTTGGGCATCCCCTACTCCCTTCTTCACAAGGGACGAATCGCTCTTTTCATCTTTTTGTCTCTTCATTGAGATGGTCATGGGGTGGGTCCCCGTTTAGGACGGGTCCCCCTTGGGTTAACAAATAAAAATAAGCAACACGCATGATCCATCACTTTCCCATCTCTGACGAGTCCATGAAGTGGACCAAGTATGCGCAGCTCTACAAGTACTGCCTGCCATTCTCCTTTAATTATGTAAAATTCCCACTTCTCACTCGGAATCCTCCTCCTCCTCCTCCTTAATCATTAATCATCTGTTTGTTTGATTCCACTCTTTCTACAGTTCCCAACTTCGCATGTGCCCCTTCCTTCTATCCCAAACAACCCCACCTTCCTTGCTTAATATTACTCTATTATTTCCCTTCCAACTTCATTATTATACACGTATGTACCTTGTCTTTTTATCAACTTTTGTTAGTAGCTAGAGATTAAGAATCCCCAAAACAAGCCATCCACATGCGATTTTCCAGCGTTTCTCTTACTCCCAGTTTCCCATTATATTATAATGATATACATATAAACGTGTAACCCTTTGCTTTCGTAATACATGCATGTGGCTCCACCGTTGCTTTGAAGCGGCAGCAAATTAAGGTGTAGAGAAGACTCAAGAGTATGCTCAACACAATAGGAAGAAATCTGAACCACTGCTTCTCCAGGCTTTCGCGGCCATTATTATCACCTGAAGCTTCGTCGTCTTCTTCCGGCAGCATTCGTCAAGACAACCCTATTTCACCCGCCCCCCCGTCTTCTTCTGTGTTCATAACAAACTTCAACTCACTCTATGACCCCACCTCGGATCACTCCTCCATCAACGCCGGCAATGAACCGGACTTGGCCACCGCCTTCGCCTCCCGACGCTTCTTCTTCTCCTCTCCCGGCCGCTCTAACTCCATCGTGGAATCCTCCTCTGCCGCCGTCGTTCAGAAGAAGAAGGTCTTCGACAATAGCGTGGCCGTCCCCACCTTCTCGCCGGACCCCTATTTGGACTTCCGACGATCCATGCAGGAGATGGTGGAGGCGCGTCCGGAGCTCAGGGATGTGAACTCCAACTGGGAAATCTTGCACGAGCTTCTTCTCTGTTATCTTGCTCTCAATCCCAAACACACTCACAAGTATATTGTTGGTGCTTTCGCCGATCTTCTCGTCAACCTCATGCCATCGCCGCCGACGTGGGTGCCGCCTAATCCATAGTTTTTAGTCAGTTCGTGATTAAGACGGACCTATCTATTTGGGAAATTACCTGAACCCGAAGAAATTAAAGGTCATAACCCCTCATTCGTTGTTATCTTGTCATCTATCACTGTCTATTATATCTCTCTCTCTTTTCCTAATTTCCCTTTTGGGTTCTTTATTTATTTCTTTGGTTGAGAGAATGTCAGGAGGGTACTATTCTGATCAACTCTACCCTCTTAGATTTCAACTTTCAATATTACCAACGTTATAGCTCTGTTTAGCTCCGTTTCCTCATCATTCTTCTGCTACACTTTTCCTTGCAAAATTAAGTATGGCGATGTCTTACCCTGTTTTTTGCCTTTTTATGTAAAATGAGTGCCATGAAGAAATCTGTAAGTGCATATTTAACATTAAAAATGAGCTCTGGCTTCTAATTTCTTTTGGTCCAATATACTGACAGTAACAACTCCAGAATTATCGATAGTTTCAAATCAAGGTTTCTTTTACATTTTATTTCTCTCTCTTTTTTTGTTTGGGAGAAAAAGAAGGCGACAGCTCTTAGAGAGTTTACTTGCAAGCAGAATCGTTAATCAAACAGAAAATTGGAAGCTATAGACATTCGGGAATATACAGGTTTAATCCGAATTCTTTCAAACAGTCTGAGTTGAACCGTGTCGACGATTTGTAAACATCAAAATCCCGACCAAATGTCGGACAGTGAATATTGCGACAACTTCATATGAATAAACAACGGAAAGGTCATCGTTTAATTAGTTTTTGATTTCGCAGAATTGTTGCATCCAGATTCCAGACAAATATCAAGCGAGAGGCCAATGCAACTCAATAGTCAATTGAGTAGGTACTGGCAACAGGGACAGAGCAGGGAATCCTAATTTTTTTTTCTTTTTTAACTTGATATCTCAAGACCCTCATAAATTGTAGCCAGTGATTTTTCTTAACCCTATTCAAAGATTCAGTCTCCGCAATTGAAGTCAGGTAAAAAACAGGTCTCTGTATTGAAGTGGTAGAAGACGAGTATAAGACAAAGACTTTCTATTTTTTTAACAGTAGAAGAGATTGGGAGGGCTTCTATTGCATTTTTTTTTTTTGGACCTTGGCTTCTATTACATTTATGTTTATGGATAAGTTCGTGAAAGTTGATAACAATTCCATATAGTTTTAGTACGAGTAGTAGAAATGTGCAATTGATCTAATTTAATTTTTTTTAATAGGACTAGGTAAAAGAGAGAACCACCAAAAGTTCGAAGTTTGAGTTACAGTAAAAGACGCCCGCTTTTTCCAAGCCCGATGTGTGTGTGTTTGTGGGTATTTCCCATGGTGGTCGGCGGCGGGTCATTTTGTTCCTCTCTAAATCTTGTCATCACTAGCTAGCTTCCATTGAGCTGTTTATCCCATCCACAAAGTTGCATTAAAAAAATTGTGTTCGCAAAACAGGACTCGATAATTGAACTTGTGGGGGTCAACAAAGACGAAATTCATTGGTACCTGGAACTTTAAAATTCTGTACAAACTCCTACTACAGTACTACAGTCTACAAGGCAACAATAGAAGTAAGATTCAGGACAGCATTTCTGAACCCCATTTACATTTGCCAAAACTATTGGGGAGCAACAAGTTACACAAACCTAATTGCCCAACAAAATTGGAGCTAATCTCCCTTTCCTCCTGAACTGTGTTTAAAGCTAAGTAGCCCTACTTACAGAATAACAATTAAATACAAAGACAAAATTCATTTCCTCAAATTGCTTATCAGTCAGGGACTTCGATCAATGTGCCCTATGTTCTTCCCGCAAAAAAGACCAACGATTTCAACTTCAACTGGCTTCGTTGGACAGAACTATAACTTCGGCTGATGCACAGTGAAGAGCCATGCCGGAACCACACGAGGATGGAGCGTCACCCTGTCCAGTTTGATTGACCTGTAAATCAGGCTCAGGCGGCTCTGAAGACCGATTTATACCAGGCTTATCACTAACATCTGAGTTCCCATCAGCCGTAATGGCTGCTTCATTCCTCTCATTTACACCGTTTGTGATATCCTCGCAGGAACCTGAAGCAATCTGTACTGATTGGGAATCTCCAGGATGTACGAGACTATGGAGATTGGTTGCTTCTGCAACACGCACGTCTGATTTATCAGCTTTAGTGGTCCCGAGATTCACTTCATCTTGGGCATAATAACCACTGGGTCTCCGCTGAGAACCGCAGCCCTTGATAGATTTAGAATCTATTTCTCTCGATTGAACACAATCATGATTGATCATCTCTTCAGCTTGCAAATGAGCAGCGCTAACATAATCATGTGCCTTTACATCAGTCATGCCTTCCACTGTCAAATTATCATTGACAGCATGGAATCCAAATTCACATTTTGCATCTTTTGGACTTGTATCAGGATGTACAGTCTTGCTAGTACTGTCATGTGGGTTATTCAATATGGCATCAGGAGAACCAGATTCAACAGACACGTATCTATCATTCACTGGGCATATATCTAACGCAGGTATCCCACTCCCATCAGAAATGATCAAATCAGACCGAAATGAACTTGGTTCATCACCGTCAGTTGCTTCCTCAAGTGTACTTAGATGCCTCTGAAGTTTAGGATTTGAAACTGCCCCAAATTGCAATTTTACAAAAACAAGATCAGATTTTCAGTGACGCAAACAAAGGATATAAAGGTGTTTTAATGGATGTCAAGGTATACTTAACCATATGGAAGGTATTCCAACATGCACCTTGATGCTTACCTTCTATAGGAATCAGATCTTCATCAGCAACTTCAGGCTTCTTTATCTCTTTCATTAACATATCTACATGAGGGAATACCAGCAGATTGAAATTCTTTATCATTTGCTTCCTTGTCACTTCAAGCGGCTCAAACCCAAAAACAGAAGTCCAAGTATCTCTGACTTCTGAGACTGCTGGTATGACCAATAACTCAACATTTAAAGAGCTAAGCGCCTGACCATAATTGCAGAGAAACAGAGTTTGAATCAGCAAAACGAAATGTCATAACCATAAGAAGTACTTTTGTTTATTAGAAACAGATATAAAAGAAGAAAACTAGATAAAATAAGGCCGCTATAAGTGGAAAACTTCTAATTTAAACAATGACGTATTAAGGATCAAACTTGCAAATACTAGTTATACCAGCCTACACCATATCAGGACACACTTGCAGCATAAGCCTAAGTAATTATGTGAGAGCTAATGTATCTGAAGGTAGTTAAACCAGGAGCCCATCCTCAACCTAATGCCAAAGATCATTAAACATTTACTCTGCCTCTTTACTTACCAATTCAATAGCACTCAGAAGCCGGCGGCACATTCCTTGGCGCCTATACATATAGCGGGTCCCAATGAATGGCATTTCTGCTAGTTGGTTCCCTCTAATCCTGTTTGACCATTTTATTGACTCAACCATCAGTATAAACTTGTTACTTTTTCCAACAAGCCCAAAGAGAAAGGTTCACAGAACATGGAGTTTTATAAATGGAACCCTGGCAAGGAGGGAAGCAATGGCATAAAATACATTTAATAAAGCAGTACGAGGGAGGCTGATCTGAGAGTCGAGAGTATATGATCTGCCATCCCATTCAAATCATTTACTTGATTCTCAGTGACAGGACAGAAGCCCAATGAACCAAGTAAAATTCTAATGGTTTGCAAAATGTTACCTTGACAGTAAATAAAAGAGAAGCATTGGTTGATAATTCTACTCTAATCGAATGGCTGCATCTCAACTCTAACAATAGCAACTAAGTTAAAAGGGGTATTTATGTAAATAAAGTAAGATATGCATCTTTTTGTCAAGTGCTTCTCTAATTCTTCTCGTCTCTAAAATAGTCACTGCCATTAGGTCCATATCAATCAGTACTCAGTATATCTGTTTTGAGTGATTTTATTTTTTCTAAAATAGTATTCCTCCCGTCCTTAATATATGATCTATTTAACTAATTTGATTAGATTAAAGAAGTTAGTTAGTATGGTATGCTTTTTTTAGAACACCCTAATTATCTTTTTTAACTCCCTTCCTCCCTCTTATTTGATTATTGTTAAGGGAGTATCAATAGGGATAATTTAAAAAAAAGTTGATAAATATTAAAAATATATCTTATTCTAAAGAATACAGTTCTTTATCCATTCTTCATTATTCTAATTTGTATTAGCTACTGACCACTTACAAGCTGCATGAAATCAATATAAGGTGATCTGGTAGTTAATTAGACACTTACCTAATAGATGCTGCGCCAATGAGCTCATCACCTCTCTCCAGTATAGCAGTAATAAAGCCAGTATAGTTCAGGCGATTGAAGTTTGAACTGGAAAAGACACTTACATCTAAATTATAACATGGGGTACAAAAAATAATACCGATCTATGAAAGAAAGTTTCTTAAAAATGTCTAATTACAATAACACAATTTAATGGCTTAGAAGTGATTGCAAAATCTATGCAAATCATTTGAAAAATATATTCACTTCAATTTTACAATAACTGATAGACGTGTTAGTGAGATAGAGAAAGGACAACAAACGTTCAAGTGACCATGAAAGAGGCAACAGATACGTAAATTTCTAACAAAACTGGATAAGACCAAATATTTAAATGGCCACGGGTAAAAAATGCTAAATTCAATTGGAAAATATCGTCATAGATCAAATTGAAAAACAGGCATATAGAGATTGGTGAATGCAATTTATTTGGAGAACTGTGGTCCAACAATTCCAGTCACTGATCCGTGACAATGATTTGAAGAACAATAAAAAATCTGGATGTTCGACCGTATGGACAAACATAATTTCAGATGAAAAGTTCTCAGTACTAATGACAAAGAATATATAAGGAACCCAGCATACCCAAATTAGAGAACTGTGGTCTAACTACAAACCTCATAAGAGGATCCTGATGAGTATATCATTGAACCACAGAGGAAAATGCTTTGGGAGTCAAGTAAAAGAATGCAATACCCCACTTTTCAAGAGGAATGATAGTAAAAATTAAAAATTCTACCATACAGTCAGCCCGGGAGTGGGGTTAAAAGGACATAAGTAATAAAGGCCAAGTGAACATACCCACAATTATAAAGAATACTGTGGATGAGATTAATCCCACTTCTATGATCAATATATGGCATGAAGCACTCATCCATTACAGATAATGCGATAGCTAGCTTGGAATTGCATTCAACCATCTGAGATTCTATCTGAGAAGCATCATAGCCAACATCTGACCGGCGAATGAAAGTCCAAGAAAGTCCATCTTCAATGTCATGTTTAACCCCGAGAAGCATTTCTAGTCTCTTGGATAACTGGCAAAAGAAAATAAACAATATACATTCGTTACCCCATAATGACCAGAAGTAGTCTGCAGTTTGAGAAAACCAAATCCTTCAAATGTAGACAAAAAAATTAGAAAAAATGACGTGTTTTTGAGTCATAAAGGAAAAGACCATTGCCCTTGCAATGGAATAAATACTTAATACCCCAACTCAGGCACGTATTTTCATCAAATCACATGTTTGATAATAATCATATATAACCAACAGTTACAAGCAATGGCTGGAAGACACATGGGCGTTAAACCACTGCCTTCAAAATAATGGCATTGTGTTGATCCTTCACAAGCACACACCTGATAGGTGTAGAATCTGCAATTTAAACCCTAGCTCTTGTCTCTTATGGACTCTAATTTTCAAATTTTCATATCACAACAATATATAGTCACAAATAGGCATTTTCTCCTACATGGAAAAGGAATTTCAATTACACAAGTAAAGTTCAAGTCAAAACACAGCTGTGATCTGACATTTTATATAATTTAAAAGAAATCAGAATTGAGTGTCAGGTCCTAATTGGACTAAATCATAAAGCAAAAGAAGCAAGAAAATAAGAAGCTTATAAATGCTTTCATGACGAAACATTAATTCCGTATTAAAAGATGTGTTGTATTATATTACAGCTTTTCTGCCCTAGAAACTTGCAGCGATGATTGCAAATAGAAAGGTTGCCACGATCTAAGTTACCACAACTACTACAGAACAACTTATGGTCAAGTTGCCTTGCAGCCTTGACTAACTAAAATTTACAAGCAGAGATCAAGAACATGAATAAGTCATACCTCCTCACATCTGTTTCCACAATAGAATGAGAAACTAGAGTCATCAGCTTGGACTCCATTTACCTCAACACAAGATCTATGATCTGCATAAGATAAAAGTTTACTATATTTTCAGTAAAAAAAACATATTCATACTCAGAAATGAGTATCTAATTAATATCAACATAAGTGAAAGTAAAAAAAAAAATACATTTTTGATTGCATAATCGGCACGTAAGTAAAGCAGAGGTAGTAAAGTCATCATAGCCATCTCTTTCATTTGTACTTCCATCAACCAACTCACAAAATTTGCAACAACAATAAATGCATCGCCAGTTGCCAGGTGGGAACTCCTGCAAGGAAAAACAGACGCGTCATTAACCAAATGCAGTTTTGTCATAGATACATCTGGATATTATAGACATAACAATGGCTTTTCTTTTTGTTAATTCTCTCAAAAACAATTCACCGAAAGCTCAGAGGGCATATCCATATGAAGTTTTACACAATCATGACTTCGTAACAGCAAATAACAAGGGATATTTTTCTGGTAGTGAGCATTCAAACCTACGAACACAAACAATTTGCAAGGCAGAGTAACGATGGATGGCCATTGGCAAGGCATAGGTGATGAAATATAAAGCTGTCAAAACTAGCCCAACATATTTCAGAAACAGAAAAAATGAGATGACCGCAAAGCAAAATAGGAAATGCGGAAGTTGATTTTTCCAATACATAGCACAAGTTGGAAGAAATTCAAGCCATCCGTTCCTCAGTGCGTCAATAGCACAAAATGGGCAGGGACTAATGGGTCAAAGTGCCAAATTTATCCAAGTGAAAGAATCATAACGAAAACTATAATCAAACAGTTAATTAAAACAGTCCACATATTCATGCTAGGAATATACATACTTTGATATTTAGGCAGCTTTGATGGAATGTTGATGGGCAATTATCACAACAGATCAAGTCTCCACCATCACCACAGACACCGCATGCTTCATCATTGGGGTCTTCACTTGTAGTGTCAATAAAATGGAAGCCTTTTCTTTCATGTTCATCTTGTTTATTCCATGAGTCTAGCAGGCATTGCAGAAGGGAAATTCCTCTCTCTATAAGTATATTTTTTAGTGGATCAGAGAGTCTGCTTCCTGCATGGGCTTCAAATTCTGACATTGTTACAATTTCATTGCAGCAGTCACAATGAATTCCATCTCTTGTGATCCTACCCTCCAGTTTTGCGCCTTTCCTTCCGTGATTCCAATGGTGAACCCTCTCATTTTGCATGATTGTTCCCAAATCAATCATCCAGGCAAGCACAGTTCGCTTTCCAGTGTAAAGTACATACCCATTAGTTTTCGAGTCCATCTCCTCAGCATTGCGAACCATAAAAACACTTTGCTTCTTATTGTGTGTTTTCTGCCGTTTCCGATCCTTAACCAGAACTGGAAACCTTTTATGTGATGTATTGTCTAAATTGTCCTCCTCAACAAGTGACATTTTTCTCTTCACTTTCCCCTTCATTTTTCTTTTGATTCCATTAATTGAATCTCCATCTTTTCCTCCCGTTTGCTTCAATTTACCTTTATCTTTCCTTCTCTTTCTAATGACCCTAGTTAGAATATTGAATTCCTCCAATGGTATGGGCACAAATTTGAAACCTGGAATGTATACGTCACCTTCACCATCACCAGCTTCAGAATGCATCCGAAGCCTTTTGTAAGCCAAGGTAATTGACCAGTGAGTCTTTCCATCTGGACTAACATACACTGCATCATTAAACTCTTTGCCATTCCTAGGTCTGTAATCAACAATCCAACCTGCAGCCGAAAGTAGCTCCCAAATGTGTTGCCTCGCCAACTGCTTCGCTTTTCTCATTCCTTTCTTCTTCTTAATGAGAGGATTTGCAGAATTTGATATTAATGGCATAGTCAATGCACTATTCTCGGTTTCTGAAAAGCTCCCAAATTCATTCTTCTTAACCGGAGAAAATCTCTTCTTTTTTGATTCTGTTACACAAGATCCCTTTTTCAAGCACATATTATCAACTGCATTTGTATTTGTATTGTCTCTCACAGTTATACTTTTCTTAACTTTCTGAAAGCCCACCCTTCTTTTTCTGTTTCGTGCTATTTCCAGTTGATTAATTTTCTGCCCACTTTTGGGAGGCTTTCCACAGTTCCATGGCATTTTTTTGCCAGGAAGTTGATCTTGCTCTTCCATCTTCATTTTGCGGGGCCTTCCACGCTTACATTGCATATTACCAACTGGTTGATCTTGCTCTTCCATCTTCATTTTGGGGGGCCTTCCACGCTTACGTTGCATATTACCAACTAGTTGATCTTGCTCTTCCATCTTCACTTTGAAGGGCCTTCCACGCTTACGTTGCATATTACCAGATAGTTGATCTCGCACTTCCATCTTCACTTTGAAGGGCCTTCCACGCTTACGTTGCATATTACCACCTAGTTGATCTCGCACTTCCATCTTCACTTTGAAGGGCCTTCCACGCTTACGTTGCATTTTACCAGCTAGTTGATCTCGCACTTCCATCTTCACTTTGAAGGGCCTTCCACGCTTACGTTGCATTTTACCAGCTAGTTGATCTCGCACTTCCATCTTCACTTTGAAGGGCCTTCCACGCTTCTGTTGCATATCACCAACTAGTTGATCTTGCTCTTCCATCTTCACTTTGGGGGGCCTTCCACGCTTCCGTTGCATTTTACCAACAACTTGATCTTGCTCTTCTATCTTCAATTTGGGAGGACTGCCACATTTCTGTTGCCTATTACCAACTGCTTGATCTTGCTCTTCCATCTTCAATTTAGGGGGCCTGCCACGCTTTCGTTTCAACTTCCTTCTTTCATTGCCACCCATTTTCCCACCAACAAAATCATCCCCTTCTTCCTTTTCCACCTTAGCCTTATTTTTCTCAAACCAAACATGTTCATTCTCTCCATTTTTCACAACCAACACCTCATCAGCTTCTCCACCATGAAATATCCTACTGTCTACTCTCTTTGACATTGAGCGCAATACTCGACCGCTAGTCTTCACTTTATCATTTGTATTACTTTTCTTCTTCAACTCCATCTCAATATCAAGTCCGTCAAAGCAATGATCAGACCGTAAAGTATTCCTTTTGATCTTAGTCTTACCCAATCCAACATTTCCACTCTTGCCCACCTCCCAATCTAAGTCACATGGTTGTTGGTTGATTGGCTTCACTTCCTCATTCTCAGTTGTTTCTCCATCAGATACTTTACTGACCGCTCTCTTTGACGCTGAGCGCAATACTCGACCACCAATCTGCACTTTATCATTTAAATAGTCTTTCTTCATCACCTCCACCTCAATGTCAAACCCTTCAATGTTATCATCACAGCTTAAACTACTCATTTTGCTCCTGTCATCAACAAACCCCACATTTCCACCCTTACCCATATCCCAATCTAAGTCACGTTCTTGTTGCACAGTTGGCTCCGCATCCTTATTATCAACTTTCAAGTTTAATGCCTCTCGATCATCAGATATCTTGTTGCCAGCTCCCTCGGACACTGAGGACAATAGTCGACCACCAACCTTCACCTGATCGTTCAAATCATCTTCTCTCTTCACCTCCATCACAATGTCAACTCCTTCAACGTTATCATCACAGCTTAAACTACTCATCTTGCTCCCATTTTCGGCTAACATGATATTTTCATTGTTATTCGTATCCCAATCAAAGACCCTTTCTTGTTGTACAACAGGCTCTACCTGATTGTCCTGAATTGTCAAGTTTAATGCCTCTGTATCATGGGCCGAACCCTCACCCTTCAAAACAAGAACCTCCACCTTTAGGTCATGCCATTCCTCCAAGAACAGCTTTTTTCCCGGAAACCTTGTCTATCTACTGCTTCCCAAATCGCACGATTTCTGAGCGCCCCTCTCATCGCTTACAAAACCCTAACTCCAAATCCCTCGTCCCAATCATTGACTTTCCGTTGACGCACGCTGAAAGCCACGCCCGTAAGACGTCCATTAAACTCTAACCGAGAGATTGCACAGGTCAGGTGCAGATGGCCCTGTTGGGAGTGTACGAGGGGAGTTTCAGCGAGAGAGAAAAAAAAGAAATTAGGGAAGTGAAATTGAAGTTTAAAAACCAGAAAAGGGTGGGTAGAAGCAAGAGAAAGGCGCAGAGGACAAGGAAGATAATGCAAGAGAATGTAGCAAGGTGGGAAGTAGGAAGCTTACTAATGTAGGCAAGTCGGGAAATTCTACGATCACATACGATGAGAGACGCAAAAGACGATCCCGTGGCGAAGCGTGGCGTGGGGAAGTTATGGAGGGTGAGAAAGAGAAGTCACAGTAACAGTAGGAAGGACTAGTTTTTGGAGGAGCCTGGCTTAATATTTTAATTGCAAATACATGCGCAACAGGGACGGTGGGAAGCTGCCTACTATCATGTAGGGTGTTCAGTGTTGTTTCATAATCATATATATATATATATATATATATATAACAGTAGGATTTGTTTTGTTTTTTTTTCTATTTCTACCATGGGCATTGGGCAAGGCGAGATCCTCAAGATAACCAAACCCGCCTTGTCTAATAATCTGTCTCACCATTTCCCCTTCATCACCTTTTTCCTATTCCTTTCTCTCCTCTTTTCTGTTGTTCTATATTTTCGCTTTTCTGTGTGTTGTGGATTTTATTATGGGGGATAGACGTTACAATCATAAATCATACTTTTACAGGGGGGACAAAGTGACCCACTTTTTTACTTCTTTTTTTTATTATTATAAAAAAATTTAAATAAATTTAATATGATCTTTTGCTAAACTCAGAATATAACTCTAAAATTTAGAAAGTAGTTATAAGAGACCCAACCTCTTTAATACGCATAGATGAAAGATTAAAATTTCTATGGGCCTGAATCCACCACCTTTCAATGGGCTTAGCCCATAAAGCAGGAGCTGCGAAGAGTTTAATCTAGTTTCTGTTTCACGTATTATCTGCATTTATATATGGGGTCATGTCTGCCATTATCAACTCTTTTTTATTATTTTGTTAGCATGGTATAATGGTGCGGGGAACAACAATAATTAATAAATTGTTATAGCGTTGACCACAGCACTTGAAAAAAAAATCGTCGTACGGACAGTGTCATTATTTTAACAAAAACTTATTATTGCTAAAACAAATTATGTGAATGTGATGAACAGACAAGAATGAATCTGTAAATGAAGTTTGATTACAATGGTTGACTTGGTGCTACTTCATCGTTCAACACTTTTTCCCACATGGAAATTATTTAAAACCAACACAAACTGTGTAGAAAGAAGTTATCAGAAGAATGAAGATTAGACGATGAGACACCGAGTGTGTTGCGAATATATATATATATATATATATATATATATAGGCGGTGACTGGCAATGATACTTTGTCTTCTTAGTGAATCCTACATGCATATACATACATATATATATATATATATCCACTTCTGCTTCCATTGGATCTTACTCAGTTGTGAAACATTGTGGGTAGGTATGAGAGTCACGTGTTAATTCCTTCTTATATTCGATGGAAAATAAAGGGATGATAAAATTGCGGTCCAATGTAATACTGCCTAATTACTTAGCTAATATTTAAATCTAGTCCCATAACTAAAGTATTTAAAACCTCCAGAACTCTCAATAACTGCAGTCTTAATTGATGAGATGACACTTATTAGTTTCAAGGGACAGCCTGGAGATGTGGAGGAAAAACTTACTTCCAATGCAACCCAAGCATACATGACATATTAGGGAAGAAACTGTGGTGTCTTAAATGCCATTTAAGATTAATGATTACATAACATATAAATATTTGTTACCAACTGAATTTTGGTCTAATAGAAATTACTAGTTTATTGTAATGTGTTGAATTAAAATTTAAATCTCTATTAGAAGATATAATCACATTTAGTGCATGAAAGATACAAAAATACACACGAGCCTATCAAACAACAAATAAATACTTGTTGTCAAGATGTTAATTCTATCTAATGCTCTGTAGAAACAATATATATAATAAAATTGTTAGCAAAAGTATAATTGTGCTTGAGAAAAATATACAAAACTTTTGTTATTTTGTCTCTCTGTAATTGAAGCCTTGATATTTCAAGTCACCATGCCATCAAAATCAATATTGAACAGGAAGAGGAGAAGCAAAGCACATTACACCAACAATACTATCACTCAGTGTAAGTAAGTTAGCGGTAATACCTGAGTTCTTTTTCCTTTGACATAAAAGAAAGTAAAATCTAATTTACTCTTGTCTAGTAGTTTTCAACATTTCAAAATCACCGTTTCTTGTACATGCAATAGTATGATACACCACAGTTTAAAACCGTCAGGCATATTTAACAAAAAAAAACCGTCTTTGACTATTCTCATGTGTTTCGAGGGATGACTTTGAGATCTGGAATTTTATACATAATTGCTCTAGCTTAATTAGGATGAATTAAGTTAGGAGTAATTATGATATAACCTAAATGGTAATTTACCCTTGAAAAAAGGGTTAGAGCAATCAAGCTATATAGCCAATTGTCTCTTCATCCGTTTTTCTTCTGCCTTCTCTCCTTCTTCCTCTTATATCCCATTCTCAGAAAATACAGACCCAGCAAAAAGTGAAGCATTTTAAACCCAAATCTTGAAGCTTTTTAGTTATAGACTTCTCCTTCTGAGCTCAACTCAGATTACTACTTGTGATAGAAGCCAAAAGGAACTCAACCATGAAGGAATTTCCCCCTTGCTTTGGGGAAAATGACGTTCAGGTTGCTGAATCGTCCTTCTCAAGCACAAGAGCATCAGAAAACGTGGCTTCTTCTGTCTATCAATGTGAATCACAACGCTGCTCCTGCTTCATCACTGTAACATGGACCAAAACTCTCATTGGTGAAGACCTGTGTGTTGCAATGGACAACTCATGCCACCGATCCCTCTGTGACATCGAAATACAGCCATGGCTGTTCTCAACAAGAAAAGGTTCCCAGACTTTACTGTTCAGCACTAATAAACTCGACCTGTTTTGGGACTTAACCAGTGCTAAACTGGCTCATGGACCAGAGCCATTGGAGGGGTTTTATTTAGCTGTTGTGCTCAACCAAGAACTGGTCTTACTCCTGGGTGATCTGAAAAAGGAGGCAAGCAAGAAGACAGAAGATTATGAGCGTCCTCACTATGAACCTGTTTTAATTTCCAGGAGAGAACACATATACGGGAAGAGATTTTACAGTGCAAAGACTCAATTTCGTGATACGGGGCAAATACATGAAATAACAATTGAGTTTGGTTTTGACACAGTTGAAAGAGGGCATTGTCTTGAGATTCAAGTGGACAGAAAGATGACGATGGAGGTGAAGCGACTTGACTGGAAGTTCAGAGGCAACAAAACCATTTGGGTCGATGGCTTTCCGGTGGAAGTGATTTGGGATGTTCATGGTTGGCTGTTTGGGGATGAAGATAAAGAAGATAATGCGTTTTTCATGTTCCAAACTCATTTCTCGTTGCAGAAGATGCGAGCATATCAATCTGATGAGGATTCTCCTGCTGCAACAAAGGCTTATACTCAACAACTTATGGAGCAAACCCAGATGCAAGGTCCTGACTTCACCCTAGTTTTGTATGCTTGGAAGATTGATTAGTCGATGGAAAAAAACTGAACTTTTAGAGACCTCATGTTTCAATAATGTCGCGATCTTTTGTGGGGGAAATTGTCATTAGTTTGCGTTGCGTTTTATGTTGTTTTAGTCTTTGTCTTTTCTAATCTGGTATTATAAACTTCTTGTGCCTTCGTCTTCTGATCAATTTCTATATGACTGTGTTTGTTCATTTGCCGTATTAGAGTGTAATATAATCTTCCTTCTGAAATGAACTTGTGATTTGAGGCATGAGGTTATATGCAGATCAAAAGTGCATCACATATTATCTTTTTTAAGAGAAATGGAATTCGTTGTTGAAAAAATAAAATCAAATTTTTATTGTAAAACTAGCAATAAGATTAAGAGGAGAGAAAAGATGAAGACAAGAAAATAAGAGAAGTATCTTGTATTTTTCTACTTACTTTACAACACAAATGGTATGCCCTATTTATAGGCATAGTCTTATATAGGAAGTTAAAGAGAAAAAGTCTAGTAATTAATGGAGGAGTAATGACCTAGTGGAAGTTGAAGAGGAAGAGTTTAGTGATTAATATAGTAGTGAAGGAGTAATGACTTAGTGAAAGTTGAAGAGGAAGATGGAAATGAACATCCATATTCTAATATTCATAACACTCCCCCTCCATTATTTAATGATGTGCCTCATTAAAAAACTTTAATTAGGAAAAACCCTATGGGAAAAAAATTAGTGAAAGAAAAATAGTACACATTTAATTGATACACTCACAGTGCTGCCTCATTAAAAACCTTGCTAGAAAAATCCAGTGGGACAAAAACTCAGTCAAGAGAAAAAGAGTACAGCGTGTATTGACTCACCTTTTTTGCAACATCAATTGATGTCTCTGAATCTGCGAAGTCCAATGTCATATAAGAGCTTCTCAAATATTATTGTAGGAAGTGACTTGGTGAATAAATCTGCTAGATTTTCTTTAGAAAGATTTTGCTGGATATTAATCTCACCATTCTTTTGAAGATCATGTGTGAAAAAGAATTTTGGAGAAATATATTTTGTCATGTCTCCTTTGATATATCATTCTTTCAATAGATATTCACTAAGTCGATTGTACCACATGCGCCCTGATTGCTTCAATCTATATAAAGACTTATTTAACTTAATTGAATACCGTTATCGAGAACTTGAATTGTATATTTTTGACAACTCAAATCCATCAGGGAGACTCATATAAATGTCATTGTCAAGTGAGCCATACAAATAAGTTGTAACAACATCCATTAGACGCAAATCGAGGCCTTCATTTACTATTAGACTAATTAGATATCGAAAAGTAGTTGCATCCACCACTAGTGAGTATGTTTCTATAAAATCAATACCAGGTTTTTGTGTAAATCCTTGAGCAACAAGTCATGCTTTATATCTTACTATTTCACCATTTTCATTTTGTTTTCTCACAAAAACCCATTTATATCCAACTAGTTTTACATCTTCAGGTGTAAGAAACACAGGGCCAAGAAAATTTTATTTTTCTAATGATTTTAATTCAACCTCAATTGCGTATTTCCATTTTGATCAATCATCTATTTGTTTGCATTCGCTAATAGGCCTTGGTTCATGATCATCATCATCATTTATTACATCAAGCACTACATTATATACAAAAATATAGTCAACGTTGACTTTATCTCGATCTCATCGTATTCTATTGACAACATAATTTATTAAAATCTCATTATTGTCACATATTTTAGGTACCTTAATGTCTCTCAAAATTGAGATATTAGTGTTGTCAAATGACTCTTCTGAAATTACTAAATTTTGTTGAATATCTTCGACCTGGCTATTTATATTTATAGCTCCTTTTCTTTTTCGAGGATTTTTATCTTTAGAACTGATGGGCCTGCCAAGCTTCAAGCGTGCTTTTGATCTATTTGCATCAGTAGATTGTCCACTGGGACATCAATTCTGATAAGAGCATTCACAGCTGGAACATGTGACTTGGTCACTTTCTTAGGGTCAGTGAATGCGTTTGGCAATTGATTGACAAAACTCTGTAAATGAATTATCTTTTGAACTTCTAGCTCACATTGTTTTGTACGAGGATCAAGATAAGACAATGATAATTCATTCCAACTAACTTTATTTTTCAGCTGCTTATTTTCTCCCCTTAATGTTGAAAAATTTGATTCGTCAAAATAACAATCAGCAAATCAAGTCGTAAATAATTCTCCTATTGTTGGCGCTAAATATTTTATTATAGAAGGAGATTCATATCCAATATATATTCACATCCTTCTTTGAGAACACATTTTAGTGCATTGTGGTGGAGCAATCAGAATATATACCGCACATCCAAAAGTCCTTAGATTGAAAATATTTAGTTCCTGACCAAAAATTATTTGTAAAGGGGAGGCCTTGAGATAATTAGTTAGCATGATACGAATTAACATCACTGTATACAAAATTGCATGTCCCCAAATAGATGTTGGGAGATTTGATTTCATAAGCAATGGTCTTGCAATCAACTTCAAACATTTAATTAATGATTATGCAAGACTATTTTGTGTATGAACATGTGCTACAGTATGTTCAATATCGATTCCCAGAGACATATAATACTCATTGAAAGCTTATGAAGTAAATTCACAGACATTATCTAGATATATTTTCTTAATGGGATAATCTGAAAAATGTACTCTCAATCTAATTAGTTGAGCAAGTAATCTTGCAAACGCCGGGTTAAGAAAAGATAATAAGCAAACATGTGACCATCTTGTCGATACATTAATTAGAACCAGAAAATATCTAAATGGTCCACATGGTGAGTTTATCGGCCCATAAATATCTCCCTGTATTCGTTCTAGAAATGTGAGAGACTCACTTTCTATTTTTATCGATGATAGTCTAATGATTAGTTTCCCTTCAGAACATGCACTATATGAGAAAATATGGGATTGTGGAATTGATTGTCTTCTCAATGAATGTCCACATGAATTCTCAATTATTTTTTACATCATTATTGTCCCACGATAGCCTAACCGGTCATGCCAAATATTAAATTTATTCTCACTTGCAAACTTCTAGTTTGCAATAACATGTGTTTCAATTATACTAATAAATGTATAGTATATTCCAGAGGAAAGAGTAGGGAATTTTTCTAGTGTGCATTTTTTACCAGAAATCATATCTGTGATAACAAGATATTCTTGGTTTTCTCTATTTGTTATTTCAATATGGTATCCATTTCTGCGGATATTCTTAAAACTCAAAAAATTCCTGTTAGATTTGGAGGAATAAAATGCACTATCAATGTATAATTGTGTTTTTCCAGGTAACAATATATTAGCTCTTCCAAACCCTTCAATCATCTTTATACTTCCAGATATGATCTGGACATTGGCTTCTCGCATTACTAAAGAAGAAAAATATTTTATATTTATGAATATTGTATGAGTTGTTGCACTATCAACGAGACACAAATCTTCTGTATTAATGTCAATAAGTGACATTCTTCATTAATAGGAACATAGCAAAAGAAATACTCATAATTTTATTTATTGAGAGAAATAACTTTATAGTAAGTAGAATTTTTTATTTTATTTTAAGAGAAGTATAACCTTTATTACAGCAAAAGGAAAACACACATAATCATAAAAGTTTAGCTTATTTTTTGGACACTCCCATCACCAATTAGGTGATCAATTCTTCCGTTAGGATCGGCAAATAAATCAGCAATATCTAAATGAGTCACATCCATGTTGCCATAATCAGAATCGCTTTCTTCCCCCAGCAATTTTTTTTCTATCTTTGGCTCTTTGCCTTTATTTTTATTTTTCCTTTTGAGCTATTCTTGGTATAATTCAACCAAATGTCTTGGTGTACGACAAGTACGAGCCCAATAACCTTTGCCACCACAACGATGATATAAATTTTTAATATAATTATCATTCTCACTAGTTTTCTTTTTGTAGTTATCATCATTATTTGCCTACCTCGAGTGGGAACTACGACCACGACCACGTCGACCATGGCCTCGTACATAGCCACGGTTGCGTCCACGTCCACGTCCCCAACCACAGGATGATTCATTTGTCACTACATTCACTTCTGGAAATACAGTAGAGCCAGTTGGACGGGATTCATGATTCCTAATTAAAAGCTCATTATTTTGTTCAGCCACCAAAAAGCAAGAAATCAGTTCAAAATACTTTTTGAAACCTTTTTCACAATATTGTTGTTGCAAAAGCATATTGGATGCATTAAATGTGGAGAATGTTCTTTCTAACATGTCATCATTAGTAATTTTCTCTCCATATAGTTTGAGTTGAGAACTAATTCTAAATAGTGCAGAATTATATTCACTGACTGATTTAAAATCTTGCAAACGTAAATGCATCCGGTCATAACGAGCTTTTGGAAGAATCACCGTTTTCTGGTAGTCATACATTTCTTTTAGTCCTTCATCTAGGTGGTGGCGGAGAAAGATCATGGCTTTGGCTTTATCTTTGTTAAATTTTTTATTGTCATCCTTGATAGTGTATCCTAAACTCATGGCATCTAGATGGATTTCTGCATCTAGTATTCAAGATAGATAATTCTTTCTAGTAATGTCAAGAGTCACAAACTCAAGTTTTGTAAGATTCAACATGCTGATACTATCATAAAATGTAACAAAAGTTAAATAGAGATTGAGATTAAGAAGGTTGAGTAATTAGAAAATAATCAAACATGAAACTATAATTCAATATGAAAGTAATATAGAAAAACTATAATTCAACATGAAAGTAATATAGAAACTCACCTTTCAATGATAGATTTTACAATAATATCAATTTCTAGAGCAGTCGTGATGATAACGTATTGTAAAACTAGTAATAAGATTAAGAGGAGAGAAAATATGAAGACAAAAAAATTAGAGAAGTATCTTGTATTATTTTACTTACTTTACAACACAAATGATATGCCCTATTTATTGGCATAGTCTTACATAGAAAATTGAAGAGAAAGAGTCTAATAATTAATAGAGGAGTAATGACTTAGTGAAGGTTGAAGAGGAAGAGTCTAGTAATTAATGTAATAGTAGAGGAGTAATAACCTAGTGAAAGTTGAAGAGGAAGAGTCTAGTAATTAATGTAGTAATGAAGGAGTAATGATCTAGTATAAATTAAAGAGGAAGATAGAGATGGATATCCATATTCTAATATTAGTAACAATTTTGTTATTATATGACATTTTTGTTGTTTTCGATGTTTATGAATCATTCGCTGTATATGCCATTGAACGATAAATAATGTTTTAAAACTTCCTTAATCGTTTTTGTGTGTTTCGAGAGACGAACATAAAATTTGGTGTGTAAATTAAATTCATTACAAATGGAGCCAAATATGACGTTGATAAAAAAAAGTGTATTCAATCACTCGATGTAAAGTGAGTTTGAGAGGGATTTTAATACCAGATATAAAGATTTCATAGCATATTTGAAAAACTTAGTCTAAACCAAGTATTTGATATGGTTGTTAATTGTTAATTTCATAAAAAATTTAATGAAAACAAAGGATATGATACTCTTTTGTTACACCAAAAGAATTTGAACTGCAAACATATACTTAAACCCTCATCATTTTCATTTGAGCTAGCTTTAAGATTTGTGGAAAAAAATTTAACAAAACAAATCGTGCCTAATAAATTGTTGAATACTTTGTTCTAGTGGTAAGAGCCTTTGCTAAATCAAAGGAAAAAAAAGACTTTGTTCTAGTCCCTTCAGTTCAACTATGATTTTAATCTAGTCCCTTATCCAGAATTTCTTCGAATCTTTTCTGTCTCTTAATTAGCCTAAATTTCACGTTTGATACCATCAAAGATCAAACCCAATATTAACAAGTTCGACATTGGTATCTTCTGTGGGTTCAACTGATGAAAGGATAAAATATGTAACCATTTAAAGCTTGTTTAATCCTTAGAGAGTACCACTTTGTTGTGGTTCCAGTCGCTGCGCTTGAAGAGGTATCATAGCTCCTCGGTGCCTAGATTTATGGCTCAGGGTAATAGATAGCTCACTCTACCCGATATTAGTATCACTTAGGAGGCAAGAGATTTTGTCCTATCTTTAGATCATATGTGAGCTTAATCTTTTTTTTTTAAATTTTTGTAATAAAAAAACATATTAACGAGTGAACCAAGTTGCATTAACCTATATCCTAAATGTGATCTACCAAGCCTACTCCTTAGCCACGGTTCAAGAATAGCTTCTCACTTGGAATACTGTTCACAACATATATTTCGAATAAAATATTCTCCTCCATTGGGCTTCAGTATACAGCCTTGAGCCGGTTGGACTTCAATCGGCTTCTGGTTTTCATGTTTCTCTCCTCATTACACATTTTGAATTTTGAATTTTTAACATCAACATCCCCCTAACTCGTTTAAAGTTGCTCATTTTGATGGTTCAGTTCATACGACTATAGTTCAGGATGCTCTTTAGCCACCTTCCCTCAAGAAATTTCTCTTGTGGACAGTTTAGAGAGATGGCGACCACGGGGGCCGGCGAAGAAGCAAAAGCAATGACGCTTTACAGCCCTTTTTCCTCATAGTGAAATCATCTTCCTTGCGTCGCCCTCAGAACTCATGCCCCGTTGTCTCAGCTGTCTGTTGCAGTCGGTGGTTTTCTGGTCAGTTTTCTTCGCAGTGAACACATCTTCTCCAAACATGCTAAAAAGGTTTGTAATCTTCCCCCATTCTTTCATTTGATTCTGTTCTTTCTCCTTCCTCCTTTTCCGTTTTCATTTTGTAATGGAAGTTGAAAGAAAACGTTGTGCCGGTTTCCTCCTTTTTTTCACTTTTCATCATATCGGAGATGGCCCGGTTGAAGATGGAGAAGGAAAGGAAGACTAAACAAGAATCTAAGAATCAAAGGGATGCAATTGAAGCTATTAAAAGATCTCACCGTATTGATGCAGGTAGATCACAACTAAAGCATGGTTTTGTTGGGTTTTTTTTTAAGGGGAGGGGAAGGGATAGGGGTATTTGGTTCAAAAAATAGAGGGTAGCGTATTTGCTCCCCTAGCCCCTCTCTCACCCCTCTAAAATCTGGAATTTTTAGAGGGATGAAAAATTTTGTTCCGTTTTTGGATAAAATTATCTATGGAAATTTTTTAAAATTCTAGTGATACTCTCCGTTGCTTTAGAAGAAGACGACGACACATTATGATGATGATGACAACACACGCCTCCACCTTCGCCTCCTCAACTCCTCCATTCTTTTCACACTCAATAATTGTAACTCTAAGAAGAAAAACAAGTAAAGAAAATAAATATCTAGTTCAAAATTGGCACACCCATCTTCTAGTCCAAGCTGTAAGTTCTTCGACTGAGAAAAAGGAGTGGTGAGAGAGATGGGAGGAGGGGAATGAGAATTGAGAGAAGGGATAGCAGAAGCTGCTAATGAAGAGTTGAAGGATACAGCAAAAATAAAAAAGGAGATTAGGAAGGAGGATGGGTGTAGGGTTTGGATTATGAGATTTTAGAATGAAGCTCATCTTTTCTTGGCTCCCTATCCATAATAATATGTTTTTTAAAATTATCATTGAATAATAATTATATATTTAATTTAAAAGATTGCATTGAAAACATTTTTATTTTATAGATTTAAGTTATTATGCCACGTGGCATTGAGATAAATATTTGGTTTAGTTTATTTAAAATAATTTTGTACGATACAAAATAAATATATAAAAAAAAACTTACTTTATAAAACGTAAAAATAATTAAGAAAAGATGATAAAAATGGGGGATTTTTTCCTCAATAAACTCTTGCTCCTTCATAGGATATGTTTGGAAAATTTTATAACCATAGTTTTAAAATAGCTTTTGACTTTAAACAAACAGTTATATTTGTCTAAAAGTATTTTTAGACTAAACCATGGTTTAAAACTAAAATTTTGGATAAGCTATTGAGAGTAGCTTATGGAACAATAAAAGAGCTTATAAACTACCCAATTACTATTTTATCCTTATTTTCCCCCTCTCTCTCCTTCTCCTCTGCTCGGTCACGTTACTCACCATCGTCAATGAGTCATTACTGTTGCTACCGTCGCTGTCCACGCTTGGTCACCAGAGTTGTCGTCGTTGTCTACCCTGGGTCGCCATAGTTGCTAGGTCGCTGCTTGCCGTCCACGAGTCATCGCTGCTCGCCATCAGTGGGAGCTGCTCATCGTCGTTGGGTCGCTGTTGCTCACTGTTGTCACTGCCGTCGTTGGGTAGTTTCCAGAAGTGAACAGTATGAGAGGATGAACAGTGGCCTGCGATAGTTTTTTTTTAATTTTTATCTCATACCCTTTCTGGTAATTTACCAATCACAAAAGTCATTCTAAAAATAACTATCCAAACATTTATTTATTCAGAACCACTTTTTTTCCATAAATTTTTCTCCAAAAGCCCTTTTTTAAAAGCTATCCAAAAGCTCTTTTTTCTATAAACTATTTTTTAAAAGTCTATCCAAATACACACATAGTTAAATCAATGATTATAGATTTTCTAATTTTTTTAATTTTATTATATATATAAATGAGATAATTTTTTAATTCATAAATTAAAAATAATAATTTTAATATAAATATTATAAATAAAAAATAAATAAATTTAAATAAAAATATAAGAGTATATTTTTCAATTTTTAATTAAATTCTCTCCCTTCTTTTTTTAAACTAAATAATAAATATCATCTCTCTTCCTCTACCTTCACCCTTAAACTAACTTAACATACCCTTCGTTATGTTGAACTAAACATAACCTAAGGTACCCCTTTTAGTCCGTGAAAGCTATTCAAAAAGATTGAAGATTCTTAGAGGATGGTAATGGTATGTTTGGTTAGAGGGAAGTGGGGGTGAAAAGGTAGAAGTAAAAGTGAAATTTTCTATTTCTCTCATTTGGTATGATGGAAGTCGCTTCCACTTCCACTTTCCTAGGCCATTTCAATTTTATTAGAAAATTTGGGAATTGAGATGATAGAAGTGAAAGTAAAATTTTTTGGACAATTTTGCCTCTAATTATAAAATTATTGGATAACTTTAACACTTTTGAAGTTATAAAAAAAGATTTTAGATCATTTTACCTTAAATTATAAATAAAAATATACATTAATTCTATACTCACTTTCATCCTATCAAATAAACTTTTAAAACTCATTTTCAGCTTAATTTCACTTCCACATCTATTTCCACCTCCACTTCTATCAAAAAAACTCTTTCATTCTACCAAAGTAACCAAGTGTTTCATCTTAATTCCCATCTATTAATTTCAAAGAGGTAAAATTTGGTTCACCCTTCTTCTATGACACAACACGCAATGTTTTAAAACTCTTGACAAACAAGTACGAATCTTGGAGGAATTTTAATTCCGCCCAAAATTTAACAACATAGGACATGATAAAATTGTTGACAAAATAAATCATGCCTAAAAGATTATAGGCTAATTCTTTGCTTTCGATGCATTCAATTCAACTAGGATTTTATCCTAGTTTGTTAACCAAAGCATTTCAAAATCTCTCTCTTGGTAACTACATCCTTAATTCATCCAAATCTGACGTGAATCTCACGTGTAGCTTTCGAGGTTATCCTCCCAGATCCCTCACAACCCACGTTGCAAAGAAGAAAACCGGCGAACATCACGTTAATAATGCCACTTCAAAGTACAAGTCAGTTGCATTGATTCAAGTTCTTTCTTGCAAGAGGTAAAATCTAATTCACGTTAATAACGTTCTTTGTTTGTGATCAGATGAATCAAAAGTGCAGTGCTAACTGATGAACTTCATTCAACAAACTAATTTTTCCAAATACCAAAAATGTAGAGAATCAAACTATTCAGTAGATATCACTTGGGAACAGCCAAACGTCAAATCAAGATAACAAGGGAGGAAGAAAACTCCCTCGAAACAATATATTTGCAACAGTGAATAAAACCTTTCATTCGATGTATTAAGGAAGCGTATGATTGAAAATTAAAAAGAAAATTATAACGTAAGACAAAGACGAATTATATCCACGTACAATTTCACTCCACCTCAGGGGTCTTGTACCCAAATCCTCACAGTCCTATCACCGTCAAGGCCAGCAGAAGCAATTTTGTTCTCTGTTGGATGACATGTAACAGATATTACAGTATCTGTATGGCCTTCAAGTTTCTGAACCATATTTTTCGACTGGAGATCCCATAAATAGACGCAACGATCTTCTGATCCACTGACTATATATTTCCCATTTGTCACAGAAAATGTAGAAGTTATGCAATATACTCTGTTCCCGTGACCTGTATAAATTTTCAAGAACTTCCCCGTCGAGTAGTTCCATAGCTTCTGCATCCAGACATTTTGTTTCCACAGGAGGAAATATAAAAGAAAATCAGCAACATATTAAAGGATACGCCTAGACATTTAAAGCGAGAATGATAAGAACTTTCTCATCAACCCCAGAACCCAAATCAATATCCCAAATGTGAAATATTCAACACAGAATTACCAACAAAATTACTTATTAACTCGTCTGTTTTAATACTCAACTTGAAGGTTGACATAGATAACTATAGAAAGATGTACTTTTTCAATATGTCAAAACAGAAAAAATTGTAATTCTGAGCTACTTCGTCTTGGCAGGTTTTAAACACAGGCACTTCAAAAGCAGCCTTTGTTCATTTATCATTAAGTACTAACCCAAAGGGTTCATGACTTTTCCATCTCCCTCCTGCTACTCTGAAATTCACTCAAGTATAAACTTGCAAAAGGTCCCTATTGATCGAACCAATCAGCCATTTACTGGCATAACAGAATGCCAAAAACTCCGTACTTTTCTTCTAAATTAATCTCCTACTATAGGACGAGACCGCTCTAATTGAAACTAAACTGACGTGCCAGAAGGCTAAAGTAGAAACTGAAAAAGTGGAGAAGTTAAGTATATGGAGAATGATATGGGAAATCTATGATATGGCTTAGCTCAATTTTGCTAAATCCCGACTGACGAAGTTCATCATGAAAAAATAATTAATTGTCCATACAATTAAAACGTTTGCGGTGTATAGATAGAAAACAGAAGGATCTCTCGATTGACAAGATAACCAAGAATACTAGAAAAATCATGCGCGTGTTCTACTGCCTGCCCGCCTCTTGACAAAGCGTACAGATATTAACATCAATATCAGTAAGAAAACACTCAGGCAGTCTATTGGGACTAATCGAGTGAAAGGGCAATTTTCACGAAATGACAAGATTGGAGGAAAAAGGCAGACTTACTAGGGTGTCATTAAGAGTGGCAACAAGTATAAACTTGCCATTGGGCGAGAACTTGGTGAAGGAGACGCCAGGGACCTTGTCGTCGATGAGGGTCTTCAAGCAAGTGCCGGAGCTAGTATCCCAAATCTTACAAGAACCATCGTGGCTACCGGAGACGATGAGGGAACCATCTCGGTTGAAGTGCACAGAGGTGACAGGCATTGAATGACCAGTGATCACATGAATACACTTACCCGTCTTAACCTCCCAGACCCGAATCGTTTCATCAAAGGAACCAGAGACAATGTAATTAGACTGGGGATTGAAATTGACACAGAAAACAACGTCAGAGTGACCACGGAGGGTTTTAACGCAGTCACCGCCGGTGGAGGCGCGAGCATCCCAGATGCGGAGAGTGCGATCGTCGGAAGCAGAACAGATGTAGTGGGAGTCAAAGGACCAAGCGAGGTCGGAGATGCCATCGGAGTGACCGGTGAGACGGTGGAGGAGAGAGAGGGTGGAGGAAGACCAGATGATTAGGGTTCGGTCGAGAGAAGCAGAAGCCAAAAGGGTACCGTCGTTGGAGAATTTGACGCAGGAGACAGCACGTTGATGAGCAGTTAGGGTTTTGAGATGGCGGTAAGGTCTGTATTGTTGGTTACTGCTACTGCTTGTGCTGTTTGCCATCTCTTGTGTGTTTCAAGCACCCTCAACTCAAACCAGGTGCAGCCTTGTAGCTTGTAAGAGCAAAATATTTCATAAATTCATCCGCCCTATGCATCTCTAATTTCACGGCTTTTTTATAGTGTCTTTTTCGCCAATCTTCAATTTCACAACTTAGCTTGCAACCTCAATTCCCCAAATACCCATCATATTCCTTATAAGCTCTGACACACAAATAATATAATATTTTTTTTGTGAATAACTGTTTGGTTTTACATTTAAATCATACAATTATTATATTATTATTAAAAAAATATTTGTTAAATTTTAATGATATTTTTAATAATAAACTATTATATATATATCTAAATTAACGGACTCATACTAAGAGTTAATAGTTTGATCAATTCAATTAATTTAACCATCAAATAAACTTGATCCAAAATAAATTATCAAAAAATCTCAAGTGAGATGAACATGTTATTTAGGTTCCACTAGCAGCTTATGTCAAGCTCGCATAAGCTCTCGGCCTTCAAAAACATGCCAATATTTAGCATTGTGAACAAAACATTTATGCAAATATTCTTTACATTTAAAAACTCTTGTTACAAGGTCTCGAGTTCGAGCCTTAAAGTACGTAAAAAAATTTCGTTAGGAGACTTACCCACCATAGCCAGGTGCGCGATGCAGGTCGGATCCGAATATAGTCGGGGCAAAGCTCCGGTAAACCGGGTGGACAAAAAAAAACTCTTGTTGCTACATATCGTCTATGGTTCAACTGATAAACTGACGAAAAAAAAATAAGATATACGACTATTTAAAATATGTTTAAACTCTGAAGAGTACCATTTTGTTATGGTTCTAGTCGCGACATTTGGGAAAACATCTTAACTCCTAATTATTTAAATTTACACTTGAGAATAATAGATAACTCGCCTTACCTAATATTAATATCGGCTAGGAGAAAGAGAAATTTCTTCATACCTTTAGATCGTGGGTGAGCCCAACCTTTTTTAAACATTTTTATACAAAAAAAAAAAACTCTTGTCGCTTCTAATTGTTTAAGAAATCATTTTTTTTATAATTTAATTTATTTAGGCGTATAGCCCTCACTTATAACAACAACAAAAAAAATTATGCAAGTGTTCTCTCTTTAGAGCAAAATCCATAAATGAGCCATATCGCCAACAGCACTCTAACAAGCATTGACTGTAACCATCCACTCTCACGAGTCTCCAAACTAGCTTCGGCCTTGAAGCCCAATTCAACTATCTGTTCAAATAAACTTTTATTCCGCCATCCTCACAAGTTTCAAATACAAATTGCCCTGATCATAGCATTCAGAGATGAAATATTATTCATGGAATATGAGTCGAACCAATTCACGTGTTAGAGACAATTCCAAGGGATATGGATTATTAATACCTCAATCTAAATGCAGAACATTGTCAGGGTCAGGACTATGGACTATAGGCTGCCGGACCAGCCACAAACAAAAAGTTCCAATAAGGAGTTTCTCCTCCAACATATGCCATACAAAACTTGGCTCTCTCAGGTACACAGCTTCCAAACTTCGGGTTCAGGACATAACTCAAAACATGCCCAACATATAATTAGAAAATCTCCATGTTATTTGATCAGAGGCAATAAATTCTATGACTATTAGCATAAAACTCAATAAAGGATGGCATTTCCAACAATTGAAAACATATACAAACCCAGGCAAATAAAATACATTTCAAACAATGTCTCTTGCGAACACTTGACATGAACGCAGTTGCATGAATATAGGTCCAAGCACGTATACATATACAAACAGATACACGCATATAAACAAAAACCATGGCCAATTAGTTCTGTCCCAAAACCACTTCTAATTTTATTTTTCCACAAGGGAAAAATCTCTTCATACTTTGCGCCTGCCAGAACATAAAGGGAGCAAGGCACAAAAACTCTCCCTCTCTATCAAATACATGAGAAGGACACAAGAAATAGATACTTTAAGGTTTCTTCAACAAGCATGAACTAAAACAAGGGGAAAAATTATTGGAGAGGCGTGAAACGGAGAGAACCAGGCTGCCAATGTGGCAGAAAATTTACATTTCCCCATATGGAACAACCGCCAACTGCAAAACCGGATCTAACCTCCAAACTTCCTGCAGATTCCAAGATCTACGAATATCAATTTAGTTCAAGGCCAGGACAAAAGTGAAGTTGCCAGAATTCAATGCCCAGAAGTACATACGCCATATCCTTACTGCTCTTCTGCTTCCCTAGTGCGCACGCGAGCGTAACATAAATTACAAACATTAGGAAAAGCAGGAACGCATTGAATTCTGAACAAAAAACACTGTAAACTCAACTGAGTTATGAAGCATCAAAGTAGTACAATTATTCATGATGAATCAGAAGATACAAAATACTATTCCAGTTTCCTAAGAATACATGACTTGCAAGAACCTCATTTAAGAGTCACATGCCAGCCATGGCACTCAGCCGAACAACTCATTTTTTCCATGGATATTCCTTCCATCAATAATATCTATGACATAGTCAAGGCACATCAAACTTCTAATTAATAATGATCAACCAACAAAACAAAGCGAACCTGACCACATAAACACTTTTACTAAATAGAAACCAACTCATGCGATCATTTCATTTTCCGCACAGAGGAAGAGAAAGAAAGTACCTAGTTCCTTAAATTATTGCCCTCTTCAATTAATGGCATACGTTGAGAATCCCCTACGGGGCCAGAAAGTCTATCTCATCTGAACTTTCTTCCTAAATCACAGCTGGCTTCTTAACCATCCTCACTGCCACTGCCCTGATCACTATTGTAGCTGCTTTCAGATGTATTCAAACAATTTATTTCATCTGAAGTATGGCCGCTCAATTGTAATGAAAAACTCATATCACCATTCAGTTCAGCATCAATTGTCTCAATGTAACTGCAACATGATCCAGAAAACCACGGCTGGCATCATTTCAGTAAGAAATAGGAAAACCATGCACCTAGAAACCTGGAAGGTTTATTAGGAGAACCATCTAACCTTCCTTCCGATGGATATTCAGCCAGCAAACACAAATAAGGCCTTGCTTCCAAAACATGCTTAATAGGCATGATGCTGCAGCAAAGAGACAAAATTTACGTTTGAATGATAATCATGACATAAGCCATCCTGAGAGTTAATATATATATTTACTAAAGAAAACCATTACCTAGAGTTGAACAAACCGTGATACCAGTCCCCCTCAGATGCTAAGCCTTCCCTATTGGATATGTCCTGTTAAAGCCAATAGTAAGAACTACAAGCGAAAAAGAGGTCTAGTAGAATTTCAATATTATGTCACTGTTAAACAAACAACATATATTTCTGTGTACCCACAAGATGTAAAAGACATTTGAAATCTCCTGCAAGAATTGCTGTCAACAATCTAGCAACTTCCACCTACAAAAGGTTTAAAAGTTTTAGAGGAATAGTTTGGGTAGAAGGGAACAAATGAAAATGTATTACAATCCACACCTCTTTCAGATGCAAGCAGTCCCTCAAAATCAATACCTCAAGCAAATTCCCTCCATTGCTACTTCCAAGGTTTCTGAAAGATATTAGGACATAAGATATAACCATAACACATGAATAAAATCTCACGAGGTCTTGAGAAAATTTGACCAGTTACAAAAGACTGACCTTAAAAAGTTTCCAGTGATTGAATAGGATGTTGAAAAATCAACATACTTCAGTTTCTGAAATCCCTGCATATGTACAAGCACCCAAATTCAGCATCAGCAACACTAAGTCACCCTAATAAAAGAGAACAGACTTTAAGATTCTGGTATGAAGAAGAATATAAGATACTACATTCAAGTTTTTCCATTTTTTTTCTTGGGCGAGGGAAGGGGGAGCGTGAAATAGGAGATTGTCTAGTTATAGATGCTGGTTTCAATAACATATCAACAGGACAAGAAGGCAAGTCTGCACTTCCAAGTTCTCAGTATCATTATAAAAATATGAGACAAACTATCGAAGTCTATCAAAACTGAAAATGTACACCAACAGCCATTAACAGAGGTTCAAGTAGACAACGAAAAAATCAGTGAATACCCTCACGACCTCACCCCTTCGAACCTACCAGATGTGTTACACAGTTACATAACAAGTGTATACTGAGAACCGGTTGGGGTACTTTTTACGGAATAAGCTTAATAAAGGACAACACCTCCATTTCTATTTATAGACAAGATCTTGGATTGTGAGTTATTTCTATTAATGAGAAAAATTACAAAATTTGGGGAGTATTTAATATGTTTTTCCCAACATGGCCCTATTGAATTATGAAGTGACTTGCTATAAATGCTGCTTTCCCCATTAAACATTAGCAAATAAAGTAGGCATTAAATAAGGGTAGAACTAGAACAATTGGAAGTAGGTTTATGACATAAATTAATTTAGTTTAACTGGCTTATGAGAATTAGGTAAGTTTGTCCGACCCAGGTAGAAACAGAGGGAGTACTTATTACCCACGATTCACCAGAAACTGACATATTTAACCAAAATCTCATAATCTCCAACACACCCACAATACAAAAGCATTGGAAGCATGTGCATAACTGCATATGTTAGTTTATTTGTGCTTAAATCAACACAGTATGTGCAATTTCATACTGTTCCGGGAAACATACCTTAAGCAGTATACGCACTTTGTAATCATGTAACTTAAACCCTCTAAGGGACAAAGAAGTTAGATGGGGACAGCTGTTAACAAGAAGAATGCAGGTTGGCGTTTTCAAACTGTCATCTCTGCCTAATAAGAAAAGAGTAGATAAGTATACATATCTGAAAATGCAGAGATCCTTAAAAGTCAAAACACAGCTAGAAACAAACTCTACCTGTTTTTGAAGACTCAAAAAACAAACGCTCAATCAAGGGGCAGTTCGTACTCACTGACATTAATGTTTGCCTCATTTCTACATGACTGTCAGACAAAGGGCAAAACAATCACTATCAATAATGTTACAATAACCTTTTTCATCCTACGAAATAAAATAGTGGAAAATGAGGGAAAATACTGATACTTATAAAATGATTATTAGGACAACAATTGGATACTTGAGAAAGTTTTACTGAGAAAATCCATATGCAGCTAATCCCTATCAAATTTTACACTGAGGAATCAAAATATAATAGTATTACTAAACAAATCGTAGTCACAATAGCTCTAAGTTCCAGCAAAGGATTTTCACCATTATTATGCTAATTGAATTTAATAAAGCATGCTGAATTTTAATAGAAAGAAGCAATAAGTTTATACTAAACTAACTACAACTGAAGTATCTAAGTCAAAAGGTTCAAGAAATGGATTCCCAGCCTACTTATGCCAGACGGAATTTAATAAAAGAGAGAATAAAAACTTACAGTCCAACTATTTCCAGGTCAAGGAGAGAAGGGCAGGCTCCTAATGCCGCACAAAGGGATGAATTATCCATTCTTTCAATATTGTACAAGTGCAACTTTCTCAGAAGAGTCCTATAAAAAGAAAATCTGACATTTTATTTTTAAAAAAAATATATCCAGAGAATAAGGCTCAAGTCTAACCCAACATACCCTGGAGAACCACCACATCCGGTTAAAGGGTTTAAACAGGATCGACTAAGAATGCATGACTCTCTCCCTTGCCGAGATCTCTTGTCATTCCATGAAAAGTTAGATACATCTACGGTGGCATTTCTGATGGTATAAACCAACGGCTGACAGGATCCTGGTGACGCATGAGCACCAGCAACTACACCGAGCCTAAGAGACCTATTAAAACAACCAAAATAGATGCACAGAAAATGATAATTAGGGAAAAGACATAATAATGCAAATCATACTCAAGAAATTAGCATCAGGTCAAATGACCAACAAAAGTTATTTCCTTTTCCTTTTGAAAAATCAGAGACAATGGAATTTACATTGTGAAAAAAAACACATTGAATATTGAATTTAGACCATTAATACACCACATTCTAATAGGAGCTAGAATTTAGAGGTAGGAGGAAGTAATATATCATTAGAAATGAGTCACTTAAAAATTATGAACACCAATGCAGATAAGAGAAAACAACCAAACAGATAAAGTACATCAAACCTATATCCCGTTTTTAGCTCACTATAAGAAAATATACATCCTTTTTCATTGTCATCGACCGCTCAGTAAATTAAAGTTTAAATGCTAACAAAAGAAATTGGTGCGTAGAAAGAACCAGAGCACTACAAAAATCCATACCTTAAGGCCTTTCCAGCTCGCTGAATCATCGTGGAAACTACTGCATTGTTAACTTTGGGAACAAGTGTTGTCAAATCAATATTTTCATAGCACGAAGGATCCCTAGCACATCGGTTAAACATTGAACAAGTAGCTGCTGCATAGCATAGGCTCTGGCTATCAAGCAATGAAAACACCTATACATTGAATCATGGCACATAATCAATACTCATATAAAGTGTACTTCCTTATACTAGATGTTAAAAATCAATAAAACTGGGGTACCAGTATATATATATATATAACCGCTTTTTCCTCCAGAAAGGTGATCATGAACTAAAGCATTACCTATACTAAACAATAATCATGATTTCTACCATATATTTTGCGTCCTAATGGCTCAGATAATCAGAAGACCCGACTATATTATGAGAAATATATACATATATACAATTTCATACTATCAAATCTCAGGAAGTTCCAACATTGTTTTAACCGCCTCAAAAATAAATCATAAAGTGCCGCGGAAAAAGAACACATCTTCAGACTCTGCCACACTAAAACAGAAATGAAATATCTGCAACAAGGGAAAGCGAGGAATAGTATAATAAAGTGACTTTAAATTATATTTGTAATTTGTAATGACCAACATCCAATGCTCAGGTCACAAAATAGGAAAATCTTCAAGCCAAATGGAAGCGGAAGTCGCCAGTCAGCTCGACGAGATTGATTTACAACAAAGTCGCCATGGAAAATAATAAAAGCGTCGCAATGAAAGAGGTACTATAATCAAATTCACAGGCAAAAGGGAAGAGGAAGGGAGCAATTAAAAGAAATAACCAACATGTAACAAACATTTTCTAAAAGAAAAAAATAAAATTAAAATCCAGGAACGGGCGCGATCAACCGCAGGATACAAGCAGCACGTACTTTGACGGTAACGTCAGGAGGGAGAGGCCAAGCAAAAGAATTGTGTCTGGAGGCTCGCTTTCGGGAAGAGTGTTTGGCAGCATCGAGAAGCATGGATCCCATATGAAGGGCGCGATCGATGATAAGGGTCTGATCCGCATCGGTGGGCAATGAAGAGAGAAGCCTCTCCAAGGAGAGATCGAGGGAGAGGGAAGGGGATTCAGAAAGGCGGAGGAAGTTATCCAAGAACTGGTCCACCTGGTTGAGGCTTTGGATTCTAGGGTTTGGGCTTTGGGAAGGACAGGGACGCTTGGCCGTGGATGAGGAGGGGCTGTTCACCGGAGTATCCATGGCTGTAGGCTTTACCGGGAGGGGGTGCGTGGATGTAAATATTATCACACTCATGTTTCACTCAGCCACAGCCCATGCCCCATAGGCCATAGCAAGAGAGGGAATCCATCGGAGCGCCAAGTGTTTGTGCGCCAGAGGCCACGTGGTGGATTCTCAACATGGCCTACGCGCCTGCGTATCCACTCTATTGTACTCCTCCCTCTTTCTCTCCGTCTTTCTTTTTGCCCTTTTTTTCTCCATTCGTCCTTTCTGTACTGCACGACGCCATGTATCTTGTCCTCTGGTGCTTTTTACTTTTCTTATACTTTTTTACTCGTTCTCTGCACAGGCTACTCCATTTGCTCTAACGCGACGAACACATAACATTTACGCACGATCTGATACAAATTAAAATACCGGATGTGAGCGTTTGTGCGGTTAAAATTTCTTCTCCCAGTGACAAGAATGCTTTAGGGGTCTTGGGGGAAACAAATCAAACCTATGAAATATGAATTATTACTTGTTACTCGTTATCTTTATTATAAGCATCTCATAATAATTTTATATAAATTAATTAACATTAGTTATTTATCATAAAATATTAAAATAACCTTCAATAAAAGTCAGTTAAAAAATTATTAGTTTACTCAAAAAAAATCATTAGCTAAAAAAATTTCAAAAATATTATAAATACGTTTGGATAAATTTTTAAAAAAATATTTATTAAAAAAAAGGCAATTTTTAAAAAATAGCTCATGAAAAATAATTTATAAAAAAATAGTTATAAATAAATTAATTTTTATAATTAATAAATTATTAAAAATAATATAAAATCAAAAAATAACTAATATTACTGTTTATTATTCCCAACGTGAACAGTAAACACCACTGTCACTGCTACAGATCAATAAAGACTATCGGCAACCAGTGACGACCAGAGATCAACTTTGACAACGAGCGACCATGTCCATGAGTGATGACCGACATCCAACTACTATCAATGACAGAGAAAATTACCCTCATCTCTCCTCCAGGAGAGAAAGGAAGGAAAAGGGATGAAAGAAAATATCTAAAAAAAAATAGTAACGAATTAGTTTATAAATTTTTTTATAATTCTAGAAGAACTTATTTAAAATTATAATTTAATTTTAAAATTTTTTTAAATAAATATAACTGTTTATTTTAAAAACAATCGTACTAAAATTTGAGTTAAAAATCTTTTTAAAATCAATATTTAAGTCTTACCCAAAAATGCACTATAGTTAGGAATAGTTGGTATTGTCAATAAATATGTTTTATAATAAAACATGTCAAAGGTCCTTATAATAATATTGGAAGGAGTATTTAAAACTAAAATTCCTAACCTGTTGTCCATGGCTTTGTTGGCCTGTTCTAAGAACGACGAATTTGTATGCAGATTACAGTGGCCGAATCATTTTTAGGGGCATCCCCCGTCCCCACACGAATACACAATCTCAAGTCTTAACAAAGAAAAATAGGAGTTTTCAAGTTTCAACCCACAAGTTGGAAGCGCAATGCCCATGGTAACCAGGCAATGTATAGGTTAGTTGGAAGGTTTCAAGTAAACAAACACAATTTACATCATATATCGACAAAGTATGAAGTTATATTACAATATATAAGCATATCCTCAATCACTAACTCTCTCTAGGACCAGGCATTATACGAAGCCTTTCCTCGTATGCCTGATTAACCCCACTAAACCTCTCTTCAGCTAGGAGTGACTGCAAATCACTACCATTTGCCAAACTGTTAAACTCAACTGCTTTAGATGGCAATGTTGGGTAGCGTCGTTGGCAAAATGTCATCAATCTCTTAACTGATTGCAAGTACTTTCGTGTTGTCTCATCATTCATGATGTGGGCTACACTATTGGTGTAAATCTTTTCACGAGCAGATCTTTCGTGAATACCAACCATAGTAACACCAATAGGCCATGGTGCATTCCCTATGGCCAGCTTTATATAATGATCCATTGCAGCCAGGTAATCTCGCTTCATACAACATTCGACAACAATCATTAACGCCTGACGGATATCATCAGGAAGTACCTGCACATGGCATGCACCATGACCCTTGAGTTAAATTCTTGCACAAAACAATGAAATACATGGTAATCATTAATGGTATAAAGCAACAATTTAACAATCAAACCAAACATCTAATTATCAAAATTCTTAGAAGAAAAAAAAAGAAGGCTCATGTCTTCAGACAAGCGCATCCAGCAAGACAAGATCAATGAGGCTGTCAACCGCATGTTCTTTCATAAGAAACAGTTCAAACCCAGTCCTGTAAACTATCACAAATTAACTTGTAACATAAAGCTTGCATCCTTTGTTGGCTTAAAGAATTGGAATTTCTTGCTAAGAACTAATTTTCATCACTCTAAATCCTCCAAAAATACAGATACCTCCCATCCCAGTGGTTTCAAACTAAAGGTGGAAAGCATCTGTGAAAATTCATTAAATTTCATAGGCAATGCCAACTGACATTAACACTAATATGACTCTAACCAACAGAATGAAGTAATGACTCCAATATTGAATAGACAAAGACATTCAGACGCTTGGTTATGCTCACTGCTAGAGAATCTCCACAATCAGTTGTTGAACACTGAAACTTAATATTACATTGAAATTTTGAAGCATTAAAAAAACCAGAGGTTTTGCTAGGCCAACGACTAACAGATTTCCCCTAAAAACCAAAAGGAGTCTAGATATATTAATCACCATCCAAGCCTTGGCCCTCACAAACAACCATAAGAAAACCATCTCCACTAGCCAGTCTGTTCTCTACTCCTTCTAGGACTACTTTAATCATGTACAGAAGAAGCACTAGATTTATGCCAAGAAGAAGAAAGGTTGAAACTGAAAAAACAGTTGAGAGAATAATTTAGCGGCATACAGCCTCATATCAGATCTTCAGAATGTTCCTACCAATCAATGACCACGATTCACTTGGTTCTATTATATCCCAAAACTAATAACATGGAAGATGGTTATCATGATTAGCAATTTGTAGGAACAATAACGGATAAAATCAGTTACTAAATTATAATTTGAGGCACTAGATGATAAAAAGATGTTGCCATTTCAATAAACGTGAAGAGAATCTAGATCCTAGAGACCCTTTTGCTTTTGGTCTAGTATCGCAAAGGAAAGGTAAAAGGTGAAAGTAATTTATTTGCATTTGTTCTTTGCTATCATTACTTGACAGGAACTATGGCCAAAGAACAAAGGGAGCAAAAAAACAGAAAAACAATAACTGTGACTTTATATTATTTTTTAGAAGAGATTGTCTTTTGTTAGGCACAAAATCACTATTTTCTAAGTTGTTGTCAGTTAGGCTTTATTATACGGACTTAAGCCCTGGCATTACAATTTACAAGACTATAATAAAGCTATCCTTAAATTAGAGCCTTGCGTTGCACATTTAAGAGAATCACAAAAGCTACTGCCTGATATTATCCTTGTAGTTGAATTGACAGGAATGAATTAGCACGTATGCTCTTGACTAAACTAGAAGCAAGTAAACGGAAGGTTACTAAAATGTAGATACGAACCATATAACAACAAAGAGTAACAGTATGAATAAAATCAAACAAAAGCACACGAACAAGGAAAGAAAAGGAATTAACCTTCTTCCTGCAGAACTTAAAAAGCGGGTTCAGGTAACGCGCGCACTGCTTGAAGGTGGCAACCATTGACTTCCCTTTGGCAGTTCGCTTCTGTGACTCCGGCATCTCATCCAGTTCCTGATTCCACTCGTCCAACAGCTTCTTGAAAGACACGAGAATTTTATCCTCATCACACAATTCCTCAAAATTAGCCTTCATTCGCTTTATATCGTTGTCAGCGTCAACGCCACTCGACCCAGCATCTGCGCTCAAATCCTCTTCGCCGGCCCCACCATCTCCATCCTCCACCGGCCCATCATCTGTCTTTTGCCGCTTCCTCTCACTCAGAATCCCAGTTTTCTGACGTTTCCTCAATTCCGCAATATCACGCAAAAAATCGTTGGTCTGCCCCTCCGTCATATCACTGTCGACTTCAAATAAACCAGCTTTCAACACATACTTCAACCTATCCAGCCTAGCATCGTCGTCTTCACCGAAAAGGGTGACAGGTTGTTTCAGGAACCGGAGTCGGCGAATTACCTCTTGTTTGGGACGAACGAGGTTGTCGATGTTTTGCTCGTCCGTTAGGGATTTGACAGTAGATGCGGCGGACGAGGCAGCGTTGGAGACGATGGAGTTGGCGAGTTTGGAGGTGTTGGAAGAGGAGGCTGGGTCTGTAGAGTTAGTGGCAGAGGAGGTAGCATGGCGCTGAGATTTGGCTTCTAACTCGCGCTTTTCCTGCTCGCGAAGCTTTTGTACTTGTTTCTGTTCAATCTCCGAACGTTTGAAAAATCGCTTGCCCCCAGTGTCTCCGGCCAGAGATTGGCGCTTCTTGAGATTCCTGCTTTAGAAGATCCATCTAGGGCTGCTCCTGCTTCTGTTGGGACTTGGGAGACGTCGGGCGTAAGACTGAAGATAATGGGAACGATGAGAGATCGTGATTTCATTTCGGAATGCCACAAATAACCCTAATCACCACCGGGTGTTATTAAAGAATATTGGGGGGGGGGGGGGGGGATTATTCTTTTATCCTTCCACTTTATCATTTAGTTTCTCAAATATAATTGTGTGCGACTAAGTACCTAAATTTTTATTTCGTTTAAAACTAAGGGATTGTATTTTCACTTTTTTAAGAAAATGATACAGTCGGCCCAATTTATAATTTAATTATCCTACATGTGAAAAAATATGCTGATGTGGCTGCCAAGTCACCATCTCCGTAGTCAACAACCTCCCTCTGTCGAAAGCTCGCGCCCCTACTCTGGTGCTTCTTCTGATCTATTGACTGTGATTTTCAGCTGTATTTTCAACTTGCTTTGATTTTGGGGATTTCTTTCCATGTTATTTTCCGTATTCTGGGATTCCAAATGGCAAGCAACTAATTTGGTGTTTCTTCCCATCACTAAATCAAGGGTTTTATTTTAAAGAAATTGGGGTTTATGTCGTTAAAATCTATTAATGGCTTTTTATTTTCCTTTCCTGTCAATGCAAATATCCCCAGTTGGATAGATTCATGCCAAATCATTCAGTCATGGACTTTGATTACGCACACTGCATGCTCACAGAAGGGATAAAAGGAAAATCCCAACGCGAACTCACCCTAAGCCTACAAGAAGAAGCTTGCAGAAGCCATGAACATGAACCAGACGCGAATTTTAGCTTTCAAGAACAGGCCACCTGAACCAGTTGAATTAATGCCACGCGAGTTGGCGAATCCTCCATAAGTCTTCATGGTAAATCCGCTAAGTCTCAACGGTTTATTCCTCAAGTACACACATTCCTCGAGTAAACTCGTGTCTTGAATAAAATCTCTCAGAAAAATTCAATGCCCGTGATGGATCATAAAAGCAGCGGCGATCTTACGGAAACGGGGGAGGTTGATGACGATGGAGATGATGACATGGCAGCCAAATCAGCACCTATTCCTAACACTTAGGATAACTCAGTTATAAATTGGGCGGACTATACCATTTTTTAAATAATTGAAAGTATAAGGACTAAATTTTGAGCAAGTTGAAAGTTGAAGAATTTAAAATTTAATTTTTTCAAAGATATAAATTATGTCTTTTATTTATAATATAAAATAAAATAAATACCAACTTTAACTATGACTCTTGAGGAAACATAATTCAACCCTCATTCCCATAAATAAATAAAGGTGGAGAAAGGGGACCATATATGATGATAGATATAAATAAAGCATAGGTGGAAATACTAAAAAAATTAAATTAGATTATTTTAATAATGTAAAAAGGTTTAATAGACAATATATTATCACAAGATAATAGTCAACTTTTTATTTTAGTACTTAATATAAGATTTAGTTTAGAGCTGATAATTTGGGTTGGGCCCGCCAACTTGCTAAAAAATAGCAAGTTATTTGCAACCTATTTTGGTGCGGGTCTTTTTGACCCGCACCCGCGGCGAGCTAACCCGTCGGGTTGGCGAGTTAGCCATTTTTTTTTTTACTATTTATATTACACATTTGCACTTTACTAATTTGAGAGTTTTAGTTGAATAAGGGACATTACACTTAATTTCTATTAACTTTATCTAATTGAGTCATTTTTTTATATATATTCATTTTGTTTTATTATTATTTTATTTGTGATAGATTTATCTATGGATGGTGACAAAGTTGACTAATTAAATATTTTGACAACTTCAGATATGATTCGAATCTAATTAATATTGACAATATAAATTTTATTTTTTTTAATAAAAGTTGACATATACATGTGAAAATTTAAAAAAAAAAAGACGGCGGGTAGGCGGGCGCGGGTTGGTATAATACCAACCCGCCAAGAGGCGGACCTCTTAAAATAGGCCCGCCTCTAACCCAACCCGAGGCTGGCCAACCTGTATCCGACGGGTTGGCCCACATTGCCACCCCTAACTTAGTTAATTATTTTATAAATTAAAAATTTTTAAATTTTAAATAAATTAATTATAAATAATATAAAATTTAATTGACTACTATGGGTAGATTAAATAATATATAATATAAATTATCTTTATCTATTAGATTTAGTTAAAATTAACTATTTTATATTCTTAAATGTTTGAAGATATTAAATTATTTAAAATAATCTAATTTTAAATATATTTGAAAGAAGTTATTTAAAAAAAATATTTAAATCATATCATAGAACACAGTATGATTTTTTAATGATATTTAAATAATGAATTGGATTTTAAGCTTCTCCCAAAAATAAATAAATCTTAATATGCCATTAATGATTAAATGAAACCTAAAATCACTAAATAGTGAGACTTGGCTATTGCCTTATTTAAGAAAAACAAAAATGAAAAAATAATTATAATAACTATTTTTTTAATTTTTTAAATAACTAATTTTTATATTAATTATACTTAAAATTCATAACCAAATGTAGTTTGTTTTCAAACTCTTTTTTTTATAAATATTTTTAGAAAGATGTTAGGTTCACCTACAATCTAATAGTAAGGTAAAATATTTCTTTCTCTTAGACGATATCAATGTTAAGCAAAGCAAACTATCTATTATCCTCTAATATAAATTTAGGTACACCGTAACTAAAATTATAATAAAATAATACTATTAAAAAATCAAACACGCTATAAATTTTTTTTAAAGATGATTGTTCCTAAATAATTTATAGGAATTTGGCATGTAAAGAAGTTGGGCTTTGGCCGGAAAAATAGATGCTGGGCTAACTTTTACCCTAGCTGGGCTAGCCGATATATGGCTTTATGACTTTTGATTGAGTGGTGAAACCAAAAAAGTCATCGCTTAAGCGAGGTCTCGAGTTCGAGCCTTAGCGTACGCAGAAAATCTCCGTTAGGAGACTCACCCACCATAGCCAGGTATGCGACGCGGGTCGGATCCGGATGTAGTCAGGGCAAAACTCTGGTGAACCGGGTGGGCAACAAAAAAAAAACCCATCTTTTATAGTTCAAATGATAAATACTTGAGATATATAATTATTTAAAATATATTTAATTATTAAAAAGTATTAGTTTGTTGTAGTTTTAGTCATAAAATTTGAGAAAATATCATAGTTTCTAAATGTCTAGATTTATATTTAAAAGTAATTAATAACCCGCCTTATCTAATATTAATATCGTCTGAAAAAAGATATTTCATTCTACTATTGGATCATAAGTGAATCAAACATTTTTCAACAAATTTTGTAAGCAGAGAAAAAAGTCATAACCCAAAAACATACACTAGCCCCACGAAAAAAGTTACAAGCGACAACTTTTTATACGTAGGATCACAGGAACGGTCAATATTATTTGACTCATAGGCATTATTTGGTTGGGGTTTTAGAGGAGAAAGAAGGGAAGATATAAATATATTTGGTTAGGAAAAATAGAGGGGAGGGGAGGAAATTTTTTTTGTCTTTTTCTATTTTCCTACCCCTCTCTCTCGCCCCTCTAAATTTAGAGTTTTTTAGAAGGTAAAAAATATTATATATTATGCTGACTAAATTACCCTTGCTTATTTTTTAATTTTCCACGTTTGCCCCTCCATGTTTTTTGTTTCTCATTTACTCCATTCATCTTCACCGAGAAGCCCGACGGCGCGTACCTCGACGTAGAACGATGACAAGGGTGGAAGTGGAGAACCCAAACAGCAAATTCCAGTGGTATTTTGGCGAGATGAGCTTCGGGATTTCGACGGACGATGGGAATATGAATCTTAGTGGGGGAGACGATTCCAGGGTTCTCCATTAAGGAGAAGGAGTTGACGCTTCTGAAGGCAAAGACGAGCGTGAAGGATCAGATTTTGGAGGATAATGAGGGGAAGAATCTCAAGGGGAAGTTTCGAGGCAGAGAGTTCGTGCCCAGTATGGAGGTTCAAACCAGAGTAGCGATGGGTGTACGGAGTTTGAAGATAGGAACTGTGGATCACTACGGTGTGTAGAGAAGTGACATTAAAGAAACTTGAAGGCGGAGCAATGCCCAAATGCACCATCACCTTGCTCAAAACAATTCTGTCTTCACGTCATTCTAAATTTTGCTTCATTTTTATCCTCTTCTGAATTCTTTCCCCATCGGTTTAACCTTTATAAGCACATGATTCAGAACCATCATATAAATTGAAATCTTCATAAACATATACATGCTTGTAAGTAGATCAGATTTTCCTGTAAACAAAGTGCATGTTGTTAACTACGAATGACAAAGTCAATAAATTAAATTTTCATGGAGTTTGGAGTAATGTGATAATTGTATTTCACTTGGATTTGTTTGGAAAATCAGTTCCCTCTATTTTTCTACAAAGTTTCCCAGTTACACCTTACTCTTTCAGCAGAACCCCTATAGTTTGTGTTGGATGACTTGCATGGTGTTTTAGGATTTATATACTACAGATTTTATATTGTATATTGATTGTTATTGATCTGATGTGAGGTGCTAGGATTGATCCTTAGCACATGTTAAGGTCATCAAAGTAAACTATCTATTTTTTGTTGCAGGGGACAGACACAAGCTGTTAAAGGTAGAGGTGCTGGAGGAGGCCATGGTGGATTTAGAGGTGGTCATGGAGGAGGCCGTGGAAGAGGCGGCCCAAGGGGTAGGAGAGGTGGTGGCTGTGGTTTCAGGGGAGGAGAAAATGATAGGATCATTTTGTGTAACAGTTTTATAGTACTTAAATTATTTTGCTTTAGGAGATAACATAGGACTCCCAATCAAAAGGATGTTTGATGCCAAAATTAGTCACATTTTGGATTGATTGATCTCATCTTGATTTTGAGTATGTCAATAATTTAGTCCTAAAAAAGCTTAATTAATTTTTTAACTATAAAATATCTTGACTTAGTATGTAAAAGTGGTCTTCTTAATTAAAATAGCCCTTTTGTGAAGTGTGTCATAAAACAATTAATTTGTCAACTCCATGACATATTAAACACCATCATTAGAGTAGGAGATACATTTATTATCCAACTTGATAGGATAATTGTATTTCTTAGATGAGGTAAAAAGCTTTTTAAAATTTATAAATTAAAAAATAATAATTTTAATATAAATATTATAAATAAAGAGTAAATAAATTTAAATAAAAATAAAAAGGTATATTTATCAACTTTTAATTACTTATTATCCTTTTTTTCTTAAACCAAATAAAAAATATCATTTCTCCTCCTCTACTTTTATCCTTATAACTTTTCCTATATCTTTCCTAAAAATAGGGCTTGTTTGGATAGAATTTTAAAAAATGACTTATGAAAAAAAAGGGCTTATGGACAGCTTATGAAAAAGGGCTTTTAGAAAAGAGTTTATGGAAAAAAAAGTGGTTTTGAATAAATAAGTGTTTAGATAGTTATTTTTAGAATGACTTTTTATATTGGTAAATTACCAAAAAAAGTATGATTTGATTTAAAGTAAGAGAGAGGAGAGATGTAGAGAAAAGAAAAGAGAGAGGAGAGAGGGTGTAAGAAAAAGTAAGAGTAAGATAGTAATTGAATAGTCCATAAGTTCTTTTACTGTTGAAAAAGCTAGTTTAAATAGTTTATTCAAAACTATCGTTTTAAACCATAGTTTTGCTCAAAAATACTTATAAATAAATATAACTGTATTTTAAAATTTTTTCAAACTAAAATTTTACCCAAAAAAAATTTTAAAATTATGGTTTGTATAGTATTCAAACACAACCATAACCTAACTTACCTTCCTTCTCATTGAATCAAACCTAGCAATAGTCAATCAGTGAATTTATACCATCTACATCTCCGAAATAAGTAAAAAACCAGTGATCAATTCAATCCATCCCCACATCTGCTTCTAGAGTTCCCGCGGCGAGGCAACCATAGCAGCTCTGCACCCATTTGAGAGCGAGTGAAGAGCTTCGAAGATGACAACGATCCGCAGGTTTTGCTGTAACGATCTCCTCCGCTTTGCTTCCGTCAATCTCGACCACCTCACTGAAACTGTAAGCCTTTCATCCCAATTTAGAATCCACGATTTTTTAATTTTATGGTCATATCCATCGAAAGAAACAAGCATTAGCAGTTTATCGCTGACCCTGGCTTATCTGGGCATTCTCAATTGCCCCGTTTCAGTTTAACATGTCATTCTACATGACCTACCTTGCAAGATGGCCGGACTATTTCCATGTTGCCGAAGGTCCTGGCAACCAAATCATGGGTTACAGTAAGTTATTTATTTTTCCCATGTATCATCCTGACTCATGATTTTTCACCTAAAACCTATAATTAGTGACAAATTACCTGGTGTTGTTGCATATCCGTTGTTGAGTGGAGTAGTAAACAATCTTTCAACTAGGAAGCTAGGTCAGGGCAGTATTTCTGTTTTTAATTTTGCTGAAATAGATGTCATTTAGAATGATTCAAAAGTAAAATTATGATTTTTTAGGGAAATTAACACAAGATCTTTTATCTTCCTTTCTAAACTATATGACGGATGCCCATCATAAAAGATTCCCTCTTCTAGCTGGCTAAATGTAAAATAGTGTACACTTACCTCTGAATTAGCTTGACTCAAAAATTGTCTATCATTTCTTTGTACATGGAATAGGTTGCAAAAGATGCAAGTAATCGGTGGGTGCGAAACAAATTATTTCACCTTTGGCATTGATAAGTGTTTAGAATAAAAATTTCTTTCTTCAATAGCTCATTAGCTGTTAAAAATTGTCATTTAATTTATAATATGGATTTAGGAATCACATGATGTGCTTTGTAACAAGAAGTCATTTTTGGTGGGTGATGCAGTGGTGGAATGTGGCATGAAAATGATTACGTTTTAGAACTGTAGTTAGAACTAAGAAGCACAGAGATTCATTAAGGTGCTAGACCTCTAAGGTCTAATTTGGCTTAGATGAGAGGGCTTGAAAGGTTCATTGCTCATGTGAAGCAAGGCGTGAAAGTAACAAATGTATTGGTATTATAGTGTGGTTGTGGTCCTCTTGTAACCATCTATTACCTCTGTTTTATGGATAGTGTGCATTCTAATGTGTAGGCAGTCCGTGGTGGTTTTGCCTTTTCGTGTTTGTTTACAAAACCCTATAAAACGTAAGGCCTAAATGATCGTTTAAAATAAGAATGTCTATTTTACTCCACTCTTTTGATCTCTAATGCTGAGGTAGGTTTCTAATGTTAGTTTTCGTAGTTTCCTATTTTATCCTATATCTTTATATTTTTGGACTAAGCTTATTAGCTGACGCTTCTCTTGTTGCTTCCAAACATAGTGGCACTTAAAGCTCACTTTCTGTGAAGACAAAAAAAGTGCCCAAGGTGCTTGCCTTAAACTACCTAATTGAAGGCTGCACCTGTCATGGTGCGTGTCTGTGAGAGGTGCTAGCCATGAATAGCAACTCGCCTCCATGCCTTTGACATAATTATTGCATAATTGGGGGTTGACTTTGTTTCTTGTGCTGGAATTCAGATTAATGGAGAATCTCATATGGTGGATGCAGTTCATAGTTATTTCAGTCTCATATAATGGATGCAGTTCATAGCTGTCATGTTAGTACATCCTATGAGAAAGATATTTGGAACTTCAATTACTTAACACATTTATCATCGATGTAGTTATGGGGAAAGTGGAGGGGCAAGGAGAGTCCTGGCATGGTCATGTTACTGCAGTAACTGTTGCTCCAGAATATCGTCGGCAGCAGTTAGCCAAGAAACTGATGAATCTACTGGAAGACATAAGTGATAAGATGTAAGATATGCCTTAATTTGATAGCCATATTTTAATATTCTCAAACTTTCCTTTGGCCTGTTTTCCATTATTTAAACAATTCTTTTCCATGGTAGATCTGTATGCCGTGTCTTTCGCCAGTATGACTGTATGACTTTGCTTTTTGTATTAGTATATCAAGAGTTTGGATTTGTCTGAAAAAATGATTTGAAATTTCAATTTTTTTTTTTTGGAAAACTTTTGTGGATCTGTTACAAGTTGCAATATCCTTGAATGAAGGACTTGTTTTAAGTGAGAATGTGATATTTCCAGTGACAAGGCTTACTTTGTGGATCTCTTTGTGAGAGCATCAAATGCACCTGCCATAAAGATGTATGAAAAGGTGAGGGTTCTAGATAGTTTTGGATTAATATTATATTTATATGAGCATGATCTACATTACTATAGTTTTTTATGTAACTAATGTAAAGGACCAGTGTTAACTGTTAACTATGTTTTTCCCTCCATCTTAATCAAAATCTCAGCTTGGCTATGTGATATATCGGCGAGTGCTACGCTACTATTCTGGGGAAGAAGATGGATTAGGTGTGCTTCCATGCTCTTGCACTTTTGTATTTCCCCTCTTTTAATGGGCTGCTTGTATTTATTATCAATTTGTGCCTTGTTTTCAGATATGAGGAAGGCATTATCGCGTGATACTGAAAAGAAGTCTATCATCCCTCTTAAACGTCCGATTACTCCTGATGAATTAGAGTATGACTAAATCTGCTCTCTAAGGAACTATATTTTATGAGCCGCCTCTTTTATTTTTATTTTATTGAAAGCAAACGTGTAGGTTATCCATCTTACATGTCGTGCCTAACTGATCTGAATTTATGGCATGTTCTATATTAGAAACTTGAAGAAGTAACTCTGCTTTTTTGGAAGCTTTCCTGTATAGCCCGGACAAGATGCAGCATTGATACATTATTATGCTATGTTTAGTACACATGAAAGAGGGAATGAGCATAAATTAAGAGAGAGGGGGCGGGGGGTGTGGAGGAAATAAATTAATGTGGTATGTTTTCTAGACATGGATGGGCTTCCTTAGTATAAAGTCTTTCCATTCTGAAGATTCCTTTGCAGTTTTGACGGAAAGGGAAAATTTTCAATGATTGGTGAAATGTCCTGTGTGCTCTTGGCATAATAACTCCTTGGCAGTGCATTTTTTTTTCTCTTATTGATAATTCCTGAAGTTGGGTGTGTTTGGATATCTTCCAAACCATGGTTTTAGAAGCCCTTTTGGGCAAAACCTTGGTTTGGAAAAATTTTAAAACAAACAGCCATATTTGTCCATAAGTGCTTTTGGGCAAAATCATGGTTTAAAACCATGGTTTTGAATAAGCTATTAAAATTAGTTTTTTCAACAGTAAAAGAGTTTATGGACTATCTTACTATCTTACCCCTACTTTTTCTTATACCCCCTCTCCTCTCTCCTCTCTACCCCTCTCCTCTCTCTTCTTTTATCTCTCTCCTCTCTCCTCTCTCCTATCTTTTCTCTACCTCTCTCATCTCTCTTACTTTAAATCAAATTATACACTTTTTGGTAATTTATCAATATAAAAAGTCATTCTAAAAATAACTATCCAAATACTCATTTATCCAAAATCAATTTTTTCCTATAAACTCTTCTCTAAAAGCCTTTTTCCATAAGCTGTCCATAAGTCCTTTTTTTTCATAAGTTTTTTTTTAAAATCCTATCCAAACAGGCTCGTTATATTTTAACTAGAAAATTACGACATTTGTACAGTTTTCTTTCTTCATTCCTGCGTTGTTTATATCATATCATAATACCAACGAAATTTGATTTTCTTAATTATTATTTTTCACTCATTCCTTAGAGAAGTTTTTCGTTGGTGGGATTGACCTTTGTTTTTGCTTTGGGTTAGATCCTGCGAGGTTGTGAAATAGGAAGGGATTTACAGTGTGTTGGATAAGGTTGAAAAAGTGAAGGATTTTGCTATGGAGAGTCCCGTAACTATTTGTTTTTTGGTTGAAAAAAGGTCGAGTCTTTTTAACCGTTAGATCAGTTTGAGAGCTGCTTGTATGGTCCAAAGGAAAAAATTGATGAAATCCAATTCGAGGGATTGATCCTGGGACCAGTGAAAGAAAGAAGCCAGGTGAAAAGTGATCCTAGAAGACCCTTCGGACTGAATGACTCACTTGCACCTTTCATTGAATTTCACTTCACATCTGTTTACATGAAAAGGTTTCCCATCCCCCAAAAGCATCGCAAGAAGTAGTATTCCTTTTCTTTTTTTCTTTTTGGTTGACCACCCGATTCACTGGAGCTTTATATCGATTACATCCGGATCCGACCCGCGTCGCGCACCTGGCTATGGTGGGTGAGTCTCCCAACGGGAATTTTCTGTATACGCCAAGGCTCGAACTTGAGACCTCGCTTAAGCGATATCAAACCGTTTACCACTCGGATTAACCCTTGTTGGCAGTAGTATTCCTTTTCTGAAGCTGGAGGAAAGCGCATTTACTGTTAATAGCTGACCTTGTGATTTCCGCACCGGCCCATGATGCCCGACATGCACTAGGCATAGGCAAAGTTGAAAATTTAATAATATGGGCTTTGAACTTTGTGGAGCGATCAAACTGGGTCAAAATAAAATCCCATATCCCTTTAATTTGTAAAAACGGGGGTAAAGTACGATGCAAGTGAACCCACACGGACGGAAGTACATGACGAATATTTCCCGCTTGGTTCGTAACTTGGGTGTTGGGTAAAGAATAGAATGATAGTAGCCGAAATTTTTGGTGAAACCCACCGCTAGTACACTACTATGTTTTTTGTTTAAAAAAACGCGTCACGTCAAACGATTCAGACCCCTCTTGTTCATTTCTCAATTCCTATTCCACGTGTTGCCTAGTTGCCCCGTAAAATGAGAGTGATGTGGGAAAATAAAAGAGAGGCGGTCTGCACAATACGGAATATTGGAGATTGATGAAAAATGGCGGCGGCGAGATTTTATTTGAACAGACATGTTAGAAGTCTGAGATGTCTTGTGTTGAGGAATGCGAAGGGGAAGGAAGGGTGGGTATGATCATGAATGATTGGCGTGTGTTTAGTTCACTTCCCGAAGTTGAAGGCAATAATGGGATTTCGTTCACTTCCCGAGGCTTGGTTTTAGCCTCGGAATAATAAGCAGGAAGGAAGGATGATGGAGAGGGGTGGGTGGTGGCCCACCTGTTGTGTGCTCGCCTCCCGCACAACACCTAAATCAGCTTCAAAGAGCGAGGCGCACCTGGGAAATCATGTGTCCTTGTCCTCAACATGGGCCACGTACCCTTTACCATTATGGGTTCCGCCATCCCCACTCCATCCTTATTCTCTGTTCTCATCTGTTCCCCTCTCCCCCCCCCCCCTCATAACCAAGGGATTTATCAGGGACTCCGACTAATTTGGATTGAGCCGGGTCAGAATCCTTTCGTGTGACAAATTCTATCATTTATGTTACCACATTCCCTAGTTTGAACCCAAGATTTATATTTAAACTGGTACAACTCTCTGATCAGTTGAACCAAATATTAGTGTATCTCTCTTTCTCACGTGGCTCATCATCACCATGCACGTTATCCTGTTAGATTTCTACTGACACACCTCACACTAAAATAGTCTGTGGGGTATGTTTTTTGTTTGATCCACATTCCCCATTTCTTTCATTGGGGCAACTGGTTCTTCAGTTCTCATCGTTTCAGCTGCAGCCTCTCTTCTCTCATCATGATACCAAGCATATGACTCTCTCTCACTCACTGGATGCCGTGTCTCCTGTGACTGATTCTGAGGGCAGTGGGATTTCACGTTGATGTGTGCACGCCACATATGAAGAAATTATGTTGTTTGAAGGCGAATTTCTTTTCAAGATTCTGACCACTGCCCAGACCCCACCAAGCTTCAGTGTCTCACAACTTGACACGCCACTCTGCTTCCTTATGTTAATAGTCTCGATTATATTCCACCCTATCTCATCTCTACTTTTCTTTCTCCTTATAGAAAAAGGCGTCAATTTTCTGCTCAAATACTTTGTTGGCCGAGACATGAGAAGACAATTTATTATGACAGGATTTAAACCCCATCATATCCACTCCCACGCTATCAAGCACTAACCTTTGCTTTTCTGTTTAACTTATCTCCAAGTCTTTGTTGGTTTCGTTCTGTCATCACTCTTCTTTACGCGGCAATATCTGTAGCACAAATCATTCCGGTCTTGTTCTTCCCCCTTCTCTTTTACTCATTCCATCCAATTTCTCAATCCATGTTTGGACCAATCCTGGGTATGGTGGATGCTTGCTGTCATTCTTCATATTCGTCAAATTCAATATATGGGTATCATATTCTTTAAACAGTGCTTGTGAAACTAAAATATTAACTTTGCAGTTCTTTATAAAAATATATAAATATCTGGATGTAAAAGAAATATTGAGTGGTTTTTTGTCTTAATTTGACATTTTAGGAAATGCAGTGCAAAATCTGAGAATGCAATATTCGTTGAAGCCACACTTCATGATCAAGACCAACCCACTAACTTCTCAACGTGCTCATAGGACAGCCTTATCTCCCACTTTCATTATTCCTGCCTCTACCAGGAAACCATTAGGCCAACAAGCAACTCACAGCAAACTCAACATAACCTCGATTACCATATAATTTTCCACTATCTAATTTTGTGCAAACCACGCTGTAAATCTTTTTTAAAAAATCGCATTGCTGTTATAAATTATCATTATAAGTTCATAACAGTGACATATATTAATACTCCATTTTATGTTTTCTTATGTTGACTTGATCATTCTCACCTCATTTATTTTCATTTTTTGCAGGTATATGATAGATGAAGATGGATGGTTCAATAAACTCACCCATCAATTAGTCACGTCTTGTATTTTATGCTGCATTCTGATGTTGCTTGTACTTGTGTTAAACGTTTGGTGAAGCAGCATTTTCTCATATGACATGTTGGAAGTGTAACTTCTCATCTCGTTTAAAATTAATGTACAAAACACTGCTTTACTTTATACAATTTGTTGTGGCTTCAATCAATTTGTTGGTGAAGCGACATTATCTTGTTTATATTCAGGGTAACTATGCACATTGAAGGTAACATCCGTGGCAGACGACAGATAAATGATTTAAATGACTTTGTCAAAGAGAACTTTGGCAATGTGGAAGTCGATAGTTCTTTCATCACAGAAAGCTTCGTAGTAAAAACTTTTGGCTACTGTAAGGAAAGTGTTCTTGATATTGGAATCAATGTCACTAGAAGATTTCTGAAGCACCACTTGCACAAGTTCTTGCATCTTTGCCTCTGTTTCTGTGGTGCTGATGCTGTACTTCATACTGCAACTTCCATTCTCGTGGGCCTGAGGGGTTCAGAACAAAAAACACAAACAAACAAAAACCTTCAGAAAATGAAAATGTCAAAAGAAAGTTCTTATTTTTCTTTTCTCTTTTCTGCATTTTTCTTGTCCAGACGGAAAGATGGACAGGTATACCAAAAGACGAAAGATTATTTGAAAGATGGCGCAGCACTTATATGCTCAACACCTTGTCCTTTGATCGACACAAGTTCTTTTATTCTGTGTTCACGAGGAAGGTTCAATTATGAGTTGGTGAAAGCTGAAGATAGTGCACAAATGGGAAATTGCTGCGATCTTTTTACTTTAAAGCTGCTGAGTTCACTTTGCTAATAATTCAAAGAGCAACGTGTGAGCCAGTAGAGTTCATAGGCACTAGAAATGAACACACTAGCTTGTGTTTCTTTTTAACAATAGAAAGTGGGGAAGGTAAAAAGAATGAGTTCCACAGGATAGAGCCAAAAACATGAGAACTTGGAAAGTAGCATTTGTCCTGAGGCATAAACATAATGCTTGCTCTGTCACTAACCTTGTCCTTTTGATGGCATTGGAGTCTGTAACAAACAATGTTTGTGAGCTGAAGTAGATTCTGGTATTGATGGTTGAACAGTAGTTCCTCTGGTATTCTGTGGCCTGCGCTAAGGTTAATTATTTGCACCAAAAGCTCTGCTTGTCCTTCCCTCTTGTCTCCTCCACCATGCCAATTTGAAAGCCACTTCTGCCACTACATCATCGGGCAATAAAAATAATAATGGAAACAGAATCAAATTTGACAGCATTGGAACCAGTACTTTGGGCTGGTCATCCTTGGACCACCCATGTTTGATTCTCCATTTCTATTTTCAAACTTGTCCTTTCGAACATTGTGTTCCGAACCTTAAACTTACAGATATGAAATACTGCTAATTTAATTTTTCAAAAGAAACTCTTTCTGATGAGTTTAAGGAATGCTAGCTCACACTTTGTTGCATGTCAAGGCCAATTTTATGACCATGAGATAGAAGAGTTTCCAAAGAGAGTTGATCAATGGTTCCAACCAAAGCATCCACCAGTCCCTGCCCTGTGTACCCATTCAACCTCCTGCACACAAGGCCGAAACGCATTAAGAGTAAAAAGAGGTGCCCCTTTGGTTCACTGTGGAGGATTGATTTTATGCTGTATGAGATAAATATGTGTAAAAGTTTTGTCTCGTAAAGCACAGAAATGCTTTTTTTTTTTTAAACAAGAAAAAAATCTAAACCAAACACCTGACATGTAAAGTATATAAACATAAAAGCAAGAGTCAGCTGGTAATTAAGTTACCAGCCAATAGAGAAGTCTCCTCCTCCATTGATGTAGTGGTTGAATTTGTCAACAAAAGCATTCCTCATTTCTTCATCAGTAACATAAGCTGTAATGGTGTTGAGCAAGGCCACTGTTTTGGCCCATGCAATTCTCTCTAGAGACCTTTCGGCCTCAAATATGCTGCATGCTGCCACAAAATAAGCTATCAGAAGAGATCTTCTGTTCAATCCAAACTCTCCCAATCTGCATTCTGAGCACCACCTGATAATATTTACAAGTTTAAAACTCATGTCAGAATTTGACTGTTTAGATCATATTGGGAAAATGGTTTTATCAGCTCCTCTTACTGTTGAATATTGCTCCATTCTGTCTGATGCAATTCTTGGCCATTGTTGTAATCTAACTTTGCTAGCTCAAGATAAGTGTTATTACTCACCTTCCCCATCCTGTGAAAAATAGTGAATAATTTGGTTTATGCCATTAAAAAAGTTGTAAAACTAAAGCCTTTTTTTTTATATATATATTTCTTTTAAATATACCTATAAAGAGTTTTGCCAATCCAGACGTCAGTGTCACCGCCATATTGATCAATATAAAACCTTGTCTCTATTTGAGGTAAGCTTGCATACCATGGCACGTCCAATGCATAAGCCACCTGTCATGAATATATATATATATATTAATTAGTACAAAGTACATACAAAGTACATATATATATACACACCTAAGGTGTCCAATAATATTCCTTTGATGTGTTAGCAACCATTATTATTAGGCCAACCTCTCCGGGTAAGTTCTTCACGATGATCCATTTATCTATGAGCTCATTTGCTGCTCTTTTCTCTCTCAGAAATTTGACTGAGAACTTCTTTGCATCTTCCAGAATCTTCTCTCCTTGAAACCCTACTTGACTTGCCCTATACAGATTGAACATTCCTGTCACTGCTTGTGTTGACTGCCCAGCAATGCAGAAGAACTCACCATTTCTCTCAAAGTTCTTAAACACATCTACCAAATACAAAACCATTAGTTATATATATATTTAATTACATGAAAAGAAATACAGGAAAATGATATTGAACTTCTTACTGGCTGAAATTTCACGGCCATGTAATCTTAGCATTCTGAATCCCATTGCTGTGTCATCAATATCCTGAATATTTGAATTTCTCGCCCAACAAATTCCCTTATCGGTCCAATATCTGAAATTGAAGATATAAGTATCCATTTTTTTTGGCACTGAAGAGATTGATAAAACTAATAGGTCGTCATCATTATCATCATGTACCTATGAACATAGCTGACACAGTCCTCCACCTCTTGCTTAAAATATCTGGAAATTCCAAGGCGCTCCAAACGATCAACGACCCAAATATATTCGAACAAATCCACTGGGTACACGTTTGGAACTGAAAGGAGAAAAACCAATGTCATTTTGTTTAAAAAAGAAAGAAAACTATGATTGAAGTGTGAAAATTGAAATGCAAGAGGGGAAGTTATATTAATTACTTTACCTCCACCATTGAAGTTGGTGATTACTTTATTCAAGTAATTGAGGCAATTTTGGTCATGAGTCTGCATAAGAGCAAAGGCAGTGGAGGAGGGAGAAAACAAGAAAGAGCCATCTTTACACTGCAATTTTAGAAGCTGCTTCCAATCCAATCCTGACATGCCCTCCAAGCTATGAAGCAGTGTTGTGGGCACTTTATGCATCATCTCTCTTGGTATTCTATCCCACCAACCCCACCACGCACACAATTCAACAATCCAATAATCACACACACACACACACACTGTCAATTAATTAAAACACCTTCAAAAGATGACTCTTTACTTTCTCAGAAGAAAAAGAAATAATGGCAAGATAAGGTTGCTTTTATTCTAATAAACATAAACATGGGCAATCTCTACTCTAATGCTTACAGCCATAGAAAGCTTCTTTTTTTTTTGCTAGGGTTGTGCATATATATATATATACCTGGTCAGCTTTACATTTCTCATGGCCAAGATTTTTTTCAGGACTGGAGAATCATCCGGTACTTGAATGCTCAGATCACGAGCTATATCCAGAAGAGAAGGGAAAGCAACTTCAAAACCGATTGGCATATGCTCAGCATTCTCATCCTCAAGCTTGCTGATGTTTTCTCTGAAAAATGCCAGCCCTATATATATATATATATATATATATATATATGTATGTATATATTGAAGTGATGAATAACAAAACTAATTAATTATAGAAGTGCATATGTATGAAAAGAGACAGGTAAATGATAAAGCATAAAAGGGAGGTAGCTAGCTAGGGTCTTTTAGAATTACCTTTGTGGCACTTTTCAGGATGGATATTCCATGTTTTTAATGCAATAACACAAGCCAACGTGTTGATGATTCGATCGTGAGCGGAGAAAACTTGTTTATCTCCCCATGAACCATCGGGAAGCTGGTTGTTCACTATCCATTCGAGACTGGAAGGGAATTGTGGGACACCACTTCCATTAACATCTTGAACAAGAGCAACCCATGCTGTGTCGTATGCAGATATGCTGATGTCACCATCATCCATGGAACCCAATATCCGTCTGATAGCTTCCACTCGCTTTTTGATCTCACTGCTCACCGGAACCTATTTACAGCAAAAGGGTATATATATAAAATTATATATCAAAACAAAAAGAGAAAAAGGCCAAAACAGAGAAAGGCATGTAGTCAATTTAATTAATTAAAAAAGGCACCTTATGAGCTTCCTCCTCGTGGATATCATCCTGCACAATTTCACGCCACTTGAACGTTGGAAGACCACCCTGAAATATGTCAGCGAATTCTGCACAGCACAAAGCATCACTTAAAGTTAGTATTGAATTCTTTATTGTATCAGAAATTTGGATATGAACGAAAGAAACAAAAGATAATTGAAGGTGTTGGTGGCATGCCTTGGGTCCGGGCAGGTCTGGATATAGCTCTGCATCTAAGGCGAAAACCAAGGGGCACTTGTTTGTCTTTGGCTTCGGAAGATCCCGCACCTACATATAAAAACCATATATATATTAATCAACCAGAGTGCCATATTGCTTTCATCTTTCAACTGGGGCATAAAAGAAAATCTCTACACCGAAAGTGTTCGCTATGTTTGGATAGTGAACTAACAAAGGAAGGCGAAGAGCGAATGAAGAAAGTGAGATTAGAATCAAATATGAATATGCGAACGACGATGGTTTTGTTTGATTATTATCTGGTTTTTAAATATATATGAATGCGCCGCATTAATGGAGCTCCAATGGTGGAGTACTGCGAATCGGTTAAAACAAGGCTGCGCGAGTGTGAGTGGGTTGGATGAGGCCGTAGCTACGCGATACATATGAAGAGAGAAGAAAGTAATTAAGAAGGAGGGAGGAAGAAGACGTATATAAGAAGTTATATACTTACCGAGGAGGAGGGGAGATTTGGAGGAGGAAGAAGGCAAAGAGAGAGAAGAAGAAGGCAAAGAGAGAGAAGAAGAAGGGAGAGGAGAGAGAGGGAAAAGGGAAGACATGATGGGGGGAGGAGTGAGGGAGTGAGGGAAATGGGAAGGGCATATAAAAAGGGTGGGGAGAAGGGAAGAGGATGAGAAGGAAGCAGACAGAAACGACTTCTCAAGAGATTCGCGTTAATGGGTGCATGGGATCATCCCGGGGCACTCCTGCCATTTTCCCCCCACCTCTTCCTTCCTTTCATTTTATTATTATTTCTTTTCATTCTCAACCAATATTTTCTTCCAATTCTTGTTCTTAAAAATTATAATTTTATTTTATTTTTTAACAATTATGCGCTTTTTTTATACAGTTATCTAACATCTAGGATATTTAAATATTTTTTAAATTTAAACACGATAACTCTTCTAAAAATATTTTTTATACTAAGACTTTAGTCAGAGTTTAGAATTTGGAACAACTATATATGTGTTTTAATATTTTAACTAAATATATGTTTGGTATTTATTATATTATTAGAACAATACTTGTAAATATATTTTGATTAGCGCACTAGCTAGATAGTATGTGATGATATTTTATGTTTTATCTATGGAAAGATTAATGGGAAGTATCTGTTAGTGATTTTTCAAATCATATGCATAATCAACCGATTTTGAGTTTTTGTGTCGCCCACTTAAAAATTCTTGGTGTTGCTTGCCATTTGTGGATTGATACGTCTAGCTGTCATGAAGACCATTATAAAATGCTCACCACCTCTATTTCTTCATTTATTTCCCTCCTTTTTCTTTTTCTTTTTCTTTTTCTTTTTTTTTTTGCCTAAGAACATACATCTAAGAAAGCTAATACCAAATAAAACTTATAAAAAAGCATACTATATATTATCTCATCACAGATTTTCTTTACATATTTTATCAAATAATTATTATGCATATAACTATCTCGTTAAAGTATAATATATCACTAAAAAATATTACCAATACCCCAAATGTATTGCCTAGGAGAGTTAAACTTAGACTGAAACACATGGACATGAGTTAAATTTGAGTTGGTACGAAATTAATAAAAGAGTTAAATTTTTTTATATAAACAAGGCACGGAATTTAAAATATAATAATATATAAAAATAATTTTATATGGGTAGCTTTTATAAAAAAAATTATATTTATATTGACTAGAACTGGAGACGTAATATAGAGATAATCCCTAATATTGTTACGATAATATGTTATACAAATAATATATGTATGAGATTTGAATTTGAATGCATAATTTTTTGGACCAATTTTTAATGCAAACTATTTTGAAGAGGGGAAAAAAGGTGGAGGCCCACATCGCAGGAAACAATAAATCAAGTAATCAACACAGTTAATCTATTTTATTGTTATATATTATTGATACTAATTAAAATTGATACAGATAAAAAAAAATTATATTTTATAAATACGCGAGTTTAATTTTTACTATTGTGGTAAGTCTTTTATAAACGTTTTCTGATCTTTGAGACTATACTTTAACTCTAGTGAGAGATCGGTATCAAATTTATCTAAATTTTTTTATAAAAAAAGTTACATATTATTTATTTATTTAAACTATAGTTATTCAAAAGAAGATCATCTATACTATCTAATGTATATTGGTTTAATTTTATTTGACAGATTTACGTATAGTTATTGAAATTGAACGTAATTAATTATTTAATATATTTATTTTATTTCGATTGTAATTGCATCATTTTTTTCCATGATTGTATCGTTTTTTTTTTTATCAAACGCTTGTATTACTTCTACGTACAATTTCTAAAATAAAATTGTACATCAATCCTATTTTTTATATTGAATATAATAATATATTTTAAAAATTAACTTGTGATTGATTAAGTTAATCAATTTATTCCATCTTTTGTGCAGGTGGGAAAGGCTTTCTAAATGCTAAATCAAAACATTGTTATTCGAGTTCGATGGGGGTGAGTTTTCGTATCTCATGCTATTCACGGATTTAACTTTATAATTATCAATTAATCAAGTTTATTGGAATTACATCCGAAATTAACTGAGTTTGCAATGGATTCTAATTTGCGAGCGAGTTTTTTTTTTTTTTTTTTGTATGATTAGTTGAAAGCACTGATCATCTGTAGGTCTGGCACATTTATGACCATTCCTTGAGTCTCCTGTGTATTAATTCACATTACCTCATTTGGATCTTAAAGATCGAATTAACACTAACAATTTCTTTAAATGTAAAATGTAATTATTCTTAACTATACATCATATCATATGACGTCTTGATTATAATATTTTCTAGTAATTTCAGGAAAACATTGCTGAATATTATTGATATTTCTCTCAGTAACTATAACCAAATTAAAGCAGCTTAATTGTAATCAAGCAAAGTCAAGCGATGATTTTTATACCACGTGTAATGTGAAATTTGCTAAATTAGAGGTCTTCCTTATATAACCAATTATTGACATGACATAAAGTCGACCAAAAGGGGAGCAACTTCTCTATGTGGCAACGTTTCTGGATCTGGGATCATCGAAAATGACCAAAAAAAGTTCAGGAACTTGGAAACGATTATATACATATATGTGTTAAAGGGTATTCTTGTCCTAAAAATATTTTGCAACGAGTTAATACGCTTTAAAAATTTTATTAGGAGCAATACCACCCTGAAACTTTTATTTTTTTGAGGCAATGTCATCCCAAAAATTAAAAAATATAGTATTTTTGTCTTGACTGTTATCTAAAATTAAATTTGATCGTCAATTAATCAATATACTAACATGACATCCAGTCATCTTTTACTATTAGTTAAGTTATCAAATTTTCCTGGAAGTTTTTACTAGGAAGCATTGGGTACCAAATTTTTTTTTAATTCAATATTACCCCAACCGTTATCCAAGTTCAATTTGACTATTAGTTTAACTAAATATACTGAACTGATTAGCTCTTATAACATCTACTTCATTTTTTTTAGGTTAAATTTATAAATAAGAATTTTTTTTAAAAAAATATATTCCTCAAAGCTCCGTTGTTAAACAGAATATCACTCTCAGGAAACTATATTTCATTTTAGAAATAACGTATATTATTTTTTTAAAGGTTACCAGAGTATGGTGTGCTAAGAGCAATACATTGATAACAATGGAGTTTTGAGGGATGCATTTTTTTTATTTTTTTTTTTATTTATAAATATAACTTGGGAGAAAAACATGAAGTGGATGACATGTATACTGATTGATTTTTTTTTTGTTCAATATCCCCTGACCATTATCTAGATTTAGTTTGACCAAATACTAAGTTTGACCAAATGGATGACATTGGCCCTCATAAAACTTCCAAGACGTATTAGCTACTCACGGAATACTTTCAGGGCAAAAATACCCTTTAATCCTACATATACATATATATATATATATATATATATATATATATATATATAAAGATTCCAATATTGAAAAGTTATTAAGCGGAAATTTGATGCTATATAATTTTCAACTTTAACGATGCTTATGAAGGTTTGTGTTCTGTCAGATATTTGTTGTCGTAATCGGTTAGGTAATTATTCAATTAAACAATAATTGTCGCTAATTGATTGATTAAGCATGATATAATAGGTCCATCCTCCTTAATGGTTTTCTTGTTTATGTATATTGACTCTTTCCAGCAATCATCTTTAGGCTAATGATGTTTTAAGGCCAACAAGCCACCACGTCTATGGTTGCCATTGTCGCTAGTTTTGGTTGATTTGATTGAATGTGTTTCTTCTTAATTTCCTATTGATGGGGATTTCAAGTTTTCTTTTTCATTATTGGATTTCTGGCCCCTTTAAGGGAGTTTAAATATTTTTTAACTGTTTGTTATTTAATATTATAGATAATTTGGAATAGAGTTAATATAATTATTGGTTCTTATAATTTAATTAAATTTTAACTTTAATCCCTATAGTTTTATATGTGATTTTTGTCTCTATAATTTATTATGTTCAACGTCTAATTCCTATATAGTTTCATAAATATTTAGATCTTAATATTATTAAGCATATTGATTAATACTAAAATTTATTAAAAATATAATGATCAAAAATAGAATTTTAAAAAAATATATAGATCATAATAAAAGCTCGTTAAAAAGTATATGTATCAAAATTTAAATTCATAAAAATATATGGATTAAAATCAAATGCCATTTGGCAAATTTGTTGGTAAAAAGGACTTGGTGCAATTATCCTTAACAAATATAATTATTTTTTATTTTGTGCCTTTTATTTTCATGTGCAAAAATATTTAATATAGAGGTTATTTCCATATAGATAAAAAAAATTGCATTCTCTAAAAATGATTGCAACATTGATAAAGTTTGTTTTGAAAGTAAGAAAATATAATATAAATTCAAATGTTAAAAATCATGTTTTATTGTTGAAAATTGATTCTTTCACACAGACTTAAAATCGATTTTGTCAAAAAAAAAATTATTTGTCCTCTATTACACATTTAAGTTATTTTTTTATTTATATTTTTTAAAAAAATAGCTCTAATCTATATACTTTTATCGAGTTTTGATCATGATTAATATACTTTTAATGATGTTGTATTTTGATCCCTATATTTAACAGCTTCAATTAATGTGTTAATTTCATTAACGCTATTAAACTTGTATTTAAATCTTTATAAAACTATAACGATAAATATTTTGGATGAAAGAAACTATAGGATAAAAAATTATAATTTTAAAATTATAAAGACTAAAATTAAAATTTAATCAAATTATAAAGATCAACAATAATTTAACCCGGTTTAAATATCATAGGATTTAAAATTATAGGATAATTTTATCAAAATAAATATTTAAATCAGTCACGAACTTACCTAAAACAGTTAAAATATGTTAAATATTTTTTCACTCAACTTAGTCACTATTAATAAATAAATACTCCTCCTAGTCTTAATTATATGACATTTTCAACATAATTCTAACATATAAAGAGAAATAATTAAAATTGTCTTAAAATTTAAATAATTTATAACATTACTCCTTTGAACTACACTAAATTTTATTGTCATATTAATTTTTACTCTATTTTACTACTTTTATTAAACAGGAGCATATATGAAAAAAAATAATTAATACTCCTTAAAATTAAGTAAATATTTTATTAAAAGGATAAAAAATATTTATTAATTAGTGTCTTATAATAATGATTAGATAGAGTAATTTGTAATATGAAATGCATGATAATATGAAGCTTGAACCAAATTGTAAACAAATTTCAGACCTTATTCATTCGCGCTCTCCCAGCATTGATTAGAGGAGCACTCTAATATATATAGTGCATGTGTGGATTAATTTTAAATTAAGGTTTTAAAATGGCTTATAGTCTAATTTTAGTTTAGAAAATTTTTAAAATAAACAGTCATATTTGCTTAAAAGAATTTTTATACTGAACTATAGTTTCAGATAAGCTAGTAGAAATAATTTATGGAATAATAAAAATGGGCTTTTAGACATTAAAAGATCATTTTATCCCTACTTTTCTAACACACTCTCTCCTCTCTGTCTCTGATCAACTTATTTGTTCTTCTCTAGGGGTGTTCATCATGCCCGTGGCCCGGTTCGCTCGCCCGAGCCCAAAAAATATTGCCCAAAATATATTTGGACAGGGTAGGGCCGGGCCAAGTGTCGGACAAGGTAGGGCATTGGGCAAAATATGTCGCTCTGTTCATTTGGCCCGACCCTATATATATATATATATTTTTAGAATTTTATTTTTTTCTTAACTTCTTCTATTTGTAATTCTACACTTTTCACTTTAACTAATAACTTTTTTTACTCATTTTCAAATTTTTAATATAAATCTTATATTCACGTAGACACCGAAGTTGCTTCCATACTTTACTTACTAAGCATTCAATTATAAGTGTTGTAATACCTCTACAGATATCCGACCTTGATACAGATTTCAAGTTTGTTTTTATATATGTAATGTACTTCAAAAATTTAATTACTATCTTTTTGTTACCTTATTTTTAATAAATTATGGATATTATTTAACTCTTGAAGACATAAATATTATATTATTTTATAAGTTTATGATTGCAGATTTTTTTTCACAATATGAGCAAGACATCATAATTTAGGCATGCAAGCCCGCCCATGCTCAGCCCGAAATGGTTAGGGTTTTTACCGAGCAAGGCGTGGCATTGGGCTGCAAAATGCAGCCCATAATTTTTTCGGGCAGGCCATCGGGCAAGGAGTTGCCCTGCCCATGCACGCCCCTATTCTTCTCTACCTTTGTCGACACTCCTCTAACTCCGTTGCCTTTCTTCGCTTCGCCTTTTCTCCGTTTTGTTCATCTTGCTCTCCATGCTCTCCGTCGAGGAAGAAAAGTAACGAGTGAACAGTGGACAAGTTGTTCTGATGTGAATAATGATGCTTTTTTTATTTTTTATCTTATACCCTTTCTGATAATTTACTAATAATAAAATATTTTTAATAATAACTATCTAAACGTTTATTTATTCAGAATTTCTTTTTTTAAAACTGTCTAAATTTTTTTTTTTTATAAATTTTTTTTAAAAACCTATCCAAACGGTAGAAAAGATATTTAGGTACATGACATGTTCTCAATTATTTTCTTGGACTTTGAGATTCTTCAATCAACTTGTTGATGGACTTGATGGAATGTGTTCTTGCCTTTTTGACGACCGTTGATGATGTTGGCCCTTTTTTATAAATTGAATCTCTTGCTCGTTTGGAATAGGCTGACGCATAGTTGAAAACCATGAAAGAAGAAAAGAATAAAGAACCATACTACAAATAAAGAGGTTCCAATCTGTGTGTGCCCATTTAAATTTCGAATCAAATCGTAAGGAGCGCATTGACTCTTCTCCCAATTTCTCGTCTTTGTACGAGAGACTCCTAATACAGTCAAACACATTTAGTGGAGAAGATGCCTTCTTGATAATTTATAAATGTACATAACTCCATTTATGTAGTACCGTTTTTACATCTATGTACGTTGACTAATGCTTAATTCCACATTTTATACAATATGTGTTGACACTCTGAACCTCCTATTCCTGTAATCAAATCAATCAACATTAGTAATCTTCAATATTAAACGAAAAATTTATAAAAAAAATTAATTTAATTATAAGTTTCAAACGGTGCCGTTTATCTCATACCCTCTCTCTCTCTTATTGAGTAAGAGTATAATTTATTTTGAGTTTTTGAGCGTAAATAATTTTTATTTTTTTAATAAATATGTTTCTTAAAATTAGAATTTATATTATATTATTTATATAGATGACACATTTACTATCTTAATTAACGAATTATTAGTTAGTCTCTCTCTCATCTTATTAGGTTTATGTGCTGTGCTGCAAAGCAATCTGGTTTATATTCTGTTGACGATATTTTCTTAATATTCTGCCACTTGGAGACATAAGTGGATTAGGCATCTCAAAATGTAAGAAATCGTTCATGACAGATCGATGCATTCTTCGGAAGAACCATTATCACAATGAAAAGGTTATTGTTCCATTCGTGAATTGCAAGGTTTAAAAGATTAAGGATTTGTTTATGATTGGTTTACATTTTTTTTAACGAATAAATGATAGTAAAAACAAATATGCTAACTCGAAATGAAAACAATAAGCAAAACACACACACACAAAACACTTTGTTTTAAAGGAAGAGCTGTGTTTTTATGACACCGTGAGGATTTGAAGTCAGTCTTCACAGCATGTCGGCATTCCCCTTGTTAATCACAACGTCTCTCAAAGTGGCCTTGTCACCTTTATCTATCCACAATATTTGACCATTATCTACTCGCAACTTGTTATCATCAACTGGACCTTCTTATTACCAATATCATTACTTTCCCACTAGCATCCCATAATCCAATGATTTAACTTCTACTCCGTCCATTTATGTCTTAATTACCTTCTCAATTCTTAATGCCATCATTCATCTAACTTATATAAATTAATAAAATTAAATAAATTACTAAAACTATAATATACATTATCTGATCTCTTTAAAATATTTCTGTGCAGTATTAGATTACATATTATTTTATAAGTTAAATAAATCATTACATTTAGAACCCGAGAATCTTCTTCTTCTTGTTTTATTTTTTTGCCCACCTATAAATTAAAAGAAGAAGAAGAAGAAGAAGAACAAGAGCGCACGGTCTCAAATCTCGATATAACAATCTCCTTAATACTTGGGGAACACATGCCTGCCGCCGCCACCGAAAGGGTAATTACAAGTGGGTGAATAGTTGAGGTTAAATTAAATTAGGTAAAAGGGACCTATAAATGATGTTATTATATGAAGAAGGCGAGGCTTGAGTAACCTTAACTACCCCCTAATTAACACCGTTCTTGCTTTATTATACAATAATTAACATATAATTTATTTATATATATATAAATAAATCGATTATTCCTACTTTTTCATAAACTGTGAGAGCCCATCCATTCAAGGGGCGGCTTACTCGTTGCATTTATCAACGGCATTAGATATTAGACAGACACGTAGCGCGCTTGAGCAATGAAAATACAAGATAAAAAGACAAGGACGTGACCCGGGGCAGCATTAGGTTGGATTTGTTAACTTGATCATCAAACAAATTGAACTCGTAGGTAACACAAACGAAACACGTACCAGTGAGAGCTATTCTGAGGTAGGCGACAATATGCCCCATTAATTAATTATTGGAGGCATTCGTTCTGGAATACCATGTGATGGACAATAGGACGAAAATATCCGATTCGCTTTCAATAGAGTCGACCCCTCATGCCAATGCTGTCCACAACGTCTAATTCCAAAATATAAATCATGCAGCAGATGGATCCAGCCCAATCAATTCGTGTGGGCATGGGCCTACGCCCAACTAACACTTTTATTTTTTGCCAACAAATATCAACATAAATTCAATTCAACCGACAGCACATGCAGAAGGTTCGTCCACATTGTAACAAAGAAGAAGAAGAAGAAGAAGGGTAGTCAACAAAGGATATAGGCGGGGCCGGGGGCTATAATCCTAGACACTATTGGACGAAGTAGGTTCCACATTATTGTGTTTTGGTTACAAAAAGTTTACGTTGACTTAGATATCAGTCTCTCGTTATCAAGACATAATTTTGAAATTTTGAAAAATTTATAAAAAAATTATGATATTACTTATTAAAAAAATTCTCAAGATAACTATAAAAATCGAACTCGTATCTTTATAAGATATAAGTTTATTTTTTAATATTTGTATTAACTTCTATTAGTTAAGTATTACATTATTAATATTTGATCCCTCCCCTTTTGTTTATTTTTCCGTCCAAGCCTTGGTCGCATCTTGAGACTCAAATTACTTGCTAATTCTTTGCCAAAAACAAGGGCTAATAATCTAGCGACTCCAGCAATCTGCTATAATTTTTTCCCTGTTGACCTGAATCTCCAATAAAGTTCTACCGTCTCTGACTTGCCACTATTTTTAAGTCCTTGAATGAACAGTAGTCAATCCATATCCACATATAAAACCCATAAAAAAGAACTCTACAAAAAGTACCTACAAGAGCTAGTGTCACTATTTTGATAAAACTGTATTTTTATTTTTTTAGCGAAGTGAACCCGTATCTCTATTCCTTTAATTTTATAAAATATTTTTTAGTCTTCTCATCTCAATTTCCGTAGTTATTTAGTTTCATAAATTAAATTTAACACTGCGTTGAGAATATTTTATTGTTACTATAGGGTTTAATGTTCTACCCGGAAACATTTGCAGGCTACACTTCTGCCAACTATTCTTAAGTTGAGCAAGGGTGAATCTTCGACATTAACGACGAAAACATGGTGTCACTCGGCTTCCCTTTCTCGTTTTCTCAGCCTTCGGGACATCCTCAAAGGTACCGCCACTCACGCCCATTCTCTGCCGCCAAAGTTGCTCTAGTTGCCGGAGCCACCGCTGCCTATGCCTCCTCCCAGATCCCAATCTCACTACACCCCTTTCTTCATAATGCTCTCAATTCCCTTTTCCCTTCTGCAAATTCGCTGCCTTTATGGGGTTCCCTGAGTTTGGCTGATATTTCGCAGCCCGTTACGGAGCCAAAGACGGGTGCATCTTTTCCATCAGCTTTAGGCGATTCGCAGAAACTTTGCGGGGTGGGGATACGCAAGAAGAGCATTCTGGGATTGAAGAACATTGATGTCTATGCATTCGGTAATGACATTCAACTTGCTACAGCATCGTTAGTTTAAGTGAGGGCACCTTTTTTTTCCTTGGTAATATATTTCAGGTGCTGATTGCCAGAAGAAGCTTTTCTTTTCTTAATGATTATTGAGATTTAATCTTGATGCTCACTGCGGAGTGATCATATTAATGTTAACTCGGCAATTCAAATTCCTTTAAATTACCGTGTGTTGTGAGAAAATTAAAGGTAATGGCGGATAACTTTCTGTCTCCTAAATGCTGCCTCCGTATGGCTGCACTGTGAATTACCTTTTCCCTCATGCAAGTATTTTACATTACTTATTTTAATGGAATATTCAATGTCACTAATTCTATTGCCCTCCTTGGTCCTAAATGACGCAATTGCTTGGGATGTTCCAAAGGGGCATGATGAAGCTTTTGTTGTTTTTATGTATTTAAGAAAAAGTACTTGTAATATTTTTCAGGTGTTTATGCTGATGATAATGACGTTAAGAAATTGCTTGCTGAGAAATACGAGAAATTTTCTGCCTCTGAATTGAAGGGAAAAAAGGACTTTATTGAAGATCTTATGGAAAATGATATATGCATGACAGTTAGGCTCCAAATAGTCTATGGCAAATTGAGCATCCGCTCTGTACGTAGCGCATTTGAAGAGTCAGTAGGAAGCAGACTGCAAAAGTTTGGGGGATCAGATAATAAAGAATTGCTTGAAAGGTGAAGACCTCTATTTTTGCTTTATTGTTTTTTATTTGCTGCTGATAGATGAAATCACAGGAAATTCTATTCTAAATATCCGTGTATAAGAGCAAGTGCAAGTAATTTTGTTCATTAATTCACTAGCCAGCTGTGATACAGGTTCACTTCTCAGTTTAAAGATGAATACAAAATACCACGAGGATCAGTAATTCTTCTCTCAAGAGATCGGGATTATGTTCTTCGAACATCAAGTAAGATTTCCTTCTCCATGCTTCGTTAAATTTTCAGATCAGGCATTCTGAACAAAGATTCAGAAGCTTCAGCAAAGAAACCATGAATCTGTTAGGTAGAGACTGATTTGAGAAGTTGTTAATTAAAGTGCTTGACCCAAGGCAAACTGTTTTATATAATATATATACATGCGTCTGTCATATTAAGCTGCAACAATAACCTTCAATTTTATGTTGTTTGTTCCTTGTAGTTGATGGAAAGGAAGTGGGAAGCATCCAAAGCAAACTACTCTGTCGGTCAATTCTAGATTTATATATCGGGGAGGAATCATTTGATAAAAAAGCCAAAGAAGATGTTGAGCTCAAACTGGCCTCTTACCTCCAGAAATAGGCTGATAAAACATGACGTGTATGGATTTTAACCTTTCTCATTTCTTCTACGATTTTACTTGTATGTGTCCAGAGAGATACAAAAGAGCATAGGTGTATATGGGGTTTACTTCCCTTCTTTGCTATTACCTCGACATCCTCCTTTTGCTTTTATGCGTGATATAAAATGCAATGATGCTATTTATGAACCTTTTTATGTCTTTGAGAACTAGTTTTATTACTTTATTATCCTGCTTCATACATGTTTGGACCGTAAAAACAGCTGCTTAATAGATAAAGGCACGCCTTCGACTCTGACTTAAGTTTCTTCTTCGATTTGGCTGCCCCTGAGAGATTTACATCGCTCTATGAAAGAGAACTTTGGCAATATGAGAGCTGATGGTGTCAGCATCACAGTAGGCTGCATAGTAGTAAGCCCTTGCCACAGCAAAGAATGTGTTGTTGATATTGGATTCTATGGCAGTCGGAGGATTCTGGACTTGAAGCACCGATTCAACAAGCTTTTGCATTTCTGATTCTATTTCGGGTGTAGTTCTGCAGTTTTTACTCAAGTGGCTGCTTCCACCAACATGAGCCTGGAAGCAGCAAAATATACACGTGTGATTTGAGAAAAAAGAATCAAAATATGTTTAATAATATATTTGTGTCTGTTCTCGGCCGCTGACCTTGTTGTATTTGTAATCACGGAGGCGGTTGCAGACTGAATTGGTGAGTTCCCTCAAAGTTTGATAGTGAGGATTGAAGTGAAGCTCTTCTAAGCGATGGCCAACACTTAGATTCATCACTTGCACCATCAGCTCCGCTTCATTCTGGGATCCCTTCCCTTCCCTTTCCCAACTTGACATCCATTTTAGCCACTTTTTTCATGCAACAAAAAAAAATCAATAAAATTGAACTGAATTTTCTAAGTCACCCACTGGTTCGGTCTAATTAATACGAGTACAGTAAAAAGGAATGCTCACAGCTTCATGAAAATCAAGGACGACGACTTCATGACCACGAGACTCAGACGTTTGAGAAGTGAGGCTGTCAATGGTCCTAAGCAAAACTTCCACCAGTCTTTCTTCTGCCTTTTTCTCGTTTGACTCCCTGCAATCAAAAAACATATACAGAATTGGTGGAAACGACAAGCAAGGACCCACCACCACCAAATGGTTTTGTGTGGTTTGAATTAATTGACATACCTGAGTATTGGGGAATTTTGTCCATTAATGCCGAGGTTGAATCTCTGCACAAAGACTCTCCTCGTTTCTTCATCGTTCAGGAAGGACGAGATTGTCTCAATCAAAACTGCAGTTTTAGCCCATGCAAGTCGCTCCTGAGATCTCTCAGGCTCAAATATACTGGCTGCAGTTACAAAGTAAGCAAAAAGCAGAACTTGTCTGCTTAATCCAAACTCCTCCAGTCCATTTTCCGAATACCACCTAATTCATACACATCATTGCCAACAAAAGTTGAAGATCATACGCTGTTGTTTATTGTAAAGTATATATAAATTGAAGCATGCTTTGCTTCTTTTTACATACATACATACCCTTGGATTTCGCCCCATTCTGCAAAATACAAAGCCTGACAATTGTTGTAATCTAATTTCGCAAGTTCAAGATAAACTTCATTGTTCACGTAAGGCATCCTGTCAAAATGATGAGTTACTAGATTTCGATATATATGACTTTCTTCATCATAAAATGGATATTAAGATAATCATATACTCCTTAATATAAGACTTAATTAGAGAATTTGTCTTAATTCTAAATATAAACTCTATTTATTATATTTATTCTTTTTTTTTAAATTAACTCTACTAATACTTTTTCAATAATAATTAAGTAATGGAGGGAGAAAATAAATCAAAGAAGATAAATATAGTGTTTTAGACAAAATATGTCATATTAACTAACTTAATTAATTTTATTAATCTAATTAAATTAGTTTAATATATTTTATATTAAGTATTATAGAACTAACTTCATGAATATAGTTTCATGGTAAGCGGTAATATGAAAACAAGAGATACCTGTAAAGGGACTTGCCAATCCAAACATCATTTTCACCACCATACTGATCAATGTAGAATCTTGTTTCCAATCTCGGCAAGCTTGCATACCATGGCACGTCCAATGCATAACCCACCTGTGTAAACTCAGTCTCTTGTTCTTAGTTTCTTACATATTCTTTTCTCCTTCAATTTAACAAATTCAAATTTCAAGACATAATTATTTAAGCTACAAACCTCGCCAGGTAAATCCTTCATTATGATCCATTTATCAAGGAGCTGATTCTCCGCTCGTTTCTGAGTTAAATACTTGGCTGAGAATTGCATGGCGTCCTCAAGTATGTTCTCCCCTAGAAACAGCACCTGAGAAGCTCTGTACAGATTGAACATTCCTGTCACAGCTGTTGTTGACTGCCCGGCGAAGCAGACAAATTCTCCATTTTTCTCAAAATTCTTGAATACATCTAATCAAAATTAAAATGAGCCATGAGATTAGAAGAAGAAGGTGTAATATATATATAGAGTACTTTTTACTTTCTGGGATATTACCCGCATGCAAATAGTGATTGAACTTACTGGCTGAAACTTGGTAGCCATGCAACCTCAGTTGTCTGAATCCCATTGCGGTGTCGTCAACATCCCGAACCTCTGAATTCCTTGCCCAGCAAATACCCTTCTCATCCCAGTGCCTGAAATTTAAGTTACTTTGTCACTTCTATTAGAAACATAAGAACCAGTAGGGTTATGAGGCGTGTGTCATGTACCTATAAACGTAAGTTATACAGTCCTTGATTTCTTCCCGAAAATATCTGGAAATTCCAAGGCGTTGCAGCCGATCAACCACCCAAATGTGCTCAAACAAATCAACTGGGTAGACATTGGGAACTGATAAAAACAAGAAATTAAGATAATATAATTAGTACGTGGTTAATTACTAGTATGTTCTAAAAAGCCAATATTTGAACTACAAAATGAAATACCTCCTCCATTGAACCTCTTGATTATTCTATCCAAGTATCTGAGAGAAGCTTCATCATTGGTGTGCATGAGGCCATAAGCAGTAGAAGATGGGGAGCATAAGAATGAGCCATCTTGGGATTGCAGTTTCAGGAGTTGGTTCCAGTCCAAATTTGACATTCCTTCCAAACTATGGAGCAGCGTTGTGGGCAAGTTATGCATCATATCCCTCGGTATTCTTTCCCCACAATCACACAAACATGCACAAGTTAAAACACCAATATATATATATATAATATTGTATATTTCAAAGCCTTACGTAAGCTAGTGTCAAGAATAATGAAGATCTTTACTTTTTGAGCTTTAGGTCTCTCATTTCAAAGATGCGTTTCAAGTAAGGAGAATCAGCATCACTAGGCACTTCAATGTTCAAACTTCGAGCTTTATCGAGAAGTGAAGGGAAAGCTACTTCAAAGCCGATCAGCACATGTTCTTCATTCTCATCCTCAAGCTTGCTCAGGTTTTCATTGAAGAATTTCATTCCTATACATGCAAGCAGTACCAGATTAATTCAAATGAACATGATCGATCGAGGAAATTAAATCATGAAACAAAGGTCATTTTCATTGAAAAAGATGATGTGAATCAATCACCTTTGTGGCACTTGTCGGGATGAAGATTCCAAGAAGTCAAAGCGACAATACAAGCGAGTGTGTTAAGGATTCTGTCATGGGCAGAGAACAAAAGAGAATCACCCCATGAACCATCAGGGAGTTGATTGTTGGCAATCCATTCAAGAGCTGAAGGGAACTGAGGGGAATCAGATCCATCGTCAGCTTTGACGAGAGCAACCCAAGCTGTGTCATAAGCTGAGATGGTTATCTCCCCATCTTCCATGGAGCTCAACATCTTCTTCACCTCATTTATTCTCTTTCTAATCTCATTTTCTTCACCAACCTTTCACACACACAGATATATACATATATATATATATGGCCACAAAATCAGATTAATTATATCCTTGATGCTGAAAATGTGTGTGTTACTTATTTTGTGCGGTTGGAAATTGACGGGAGAGAGGAGAGTTAACCTGATGAGGAACAGATTCCTTATCATCCACATTCTCCCGAGCTTCAACACTTTCTGCAAAATCCAATTTTTTTGATAGAGAAGCATGCATGCGCTTGCATATATAATCAGACAATAATTAAATAAAAGAGTAAGAAGTAGTGATTGAGGTGTTGTGTTACACTTTGTGTTGAGTGCACATCAATATATAGGCTTCTCTCTAACTGACCACCGTTAAGCTATAACTATATATTACTAGCACACTTATGCCAATAAAATGTAATCTTATTCTTTAAAAATCGAGAGATGATCAAATTAATCATCCTAAAAATAATATTAGTTTCTGTTGCAAATTTAGAAAATATATTTTTACGTCTTTATTTCAATACGATTTATTTGAAAACTTTATTGATTACTGTGACGATGCTTATGTATTATTTAATAAAATATTTCCAAATGACTAGTAAAAATCATTTTAAAAAATAAAACTCCTTTATGGTTTCAGAAATAAAATTCTTTTCCCATATTTATTTCATACAGCACAAAAAAAATAAACATATACTAACATGAGCAAATTAAATAAAGAAAGATGCATACCTTGAGGGCGAGAGCTGGAAATGGCATTACATGTGGTTAGAGTAGGGCTACAATGGAGAAGAGTGCCGTTGCTGGCCTTGAAAGGCTTGATTCCTGCACCCAGCATGCAAAGATTTTAATTTCTTCCAATATATATGTGGTTTTATAACAAAATTCGATACATTGCAAATGTATAACGAAATGCAATTTAAGTATATATGGTAGATTTGTAGGCTTTTTCTCATATAAACACATACCCGTCCCCCATGTATAAAAGATGCTCATGATCTTAAGAACATGTATATTCGCCGACGATTTGAGTGATTATTATATATGCATAAAATGAATCCATCCGTTTACACTAATTAACTCCATGATCTCCTTCTGTTAATTCATGGGACGATCATTATTTATAACAAAATGATGATTTTTGTTTGTGTTCAAAAATGATATTTCAGGAATTATTAGGTAATCGCTGGAATATAATTGGGATACAACTAATTCAGGAAGAATTGGATTGAGAGGATGTTTGATTTGCTTTTTGAAAATGATTTTAAATTGACATGTGAGAGAAATTTAACATAGATATACTTCTAAAACTATGGTTTGTAAGTTTAATTTTCAAAATAGGCCCTAAATCCCAAACGGGAATAGCTTTGCATAAGACGCAATGGTAATATAGCTAGTCAGAAATTTGGCTCCTGTGCAGGAATTTTATAAACAAAAATAAATGAACAGCAATGAAATGAGAGGGAATTTAGTTAGAGATAAGAAGCTAATTAATCAACTAACCAGCGGAAGAAAGAGGGGAAAGACCAGTCAAAGAGAGTGGAAAGCATAAAATGGGTGGAAGGGTTGCACAAGAATGCAGAAACAGCCCACAAGACATGATGATGATCTTTATAACGTGTTTATAATCTGAATCCACTCTCTGTGTGTTCTCCGATTTTTCAGAGATGTTGTACGAAAACGAAGAATAGAGGGAGTGTGTGTGTGTGTATATATATATATATATATATATATATATATATATATATATATATATACTCTTGAAACGGTGCATACATAGGAAGGCCATCAAGAGGGTCAAACCACAATTACACCATTGTACGATACTATTAATGCACATCTAAAACATTAATTGTGTATAATCAAATATTTATTCATATTTCAATACGTAATTAGCTTTTGATAGTATACATGCATTCGTATATTTGTATGAATGCAAATGCCATAACAAATATTCATTTAATTCTAAGTATAATATTTAATTTATACTATAAATTATATTTTATATTTATAATTAAAAAAAAATATGTTCGTAGAACTATCATTTATATTTCTATTCTTATATCTCTCTTTACTTTGCGTCACTGTACTATGTTTCGAAAAATAAATTACATTGGCATAATCAATTATTTATTATTTAAGGGCTAACTCTCTCCCTTTCTTTTTTCTTTTCGTCATGATTACCAAATAAGCATTCTACGGTATCAACAAATTCAGGTCCAGCTAATACATGATTTACAGTAATTGCTCATTTCCGTGTTCAGAAATTAAAAAAAGGAAAGCACACTGCCTTGCATGCGTGCGGGCATGACAGATGGTTTCATCCATTGATATTCCTAGAAATTAATTAGTTCATGAACATCGTACAAATTCATTCATACTCCATCGACCTGTTTGCCTTACATTCAGACTACATGGATTAATTAACGTTAAGATTCATAGTAACATCTGAATCAATTAAGGTGCATGCATTATTCATGATCAGTTATTTTCATTTATTAGTTTTAAATCTTTAATATTTTTTTAAAATAAAATCGTTTTAAAAAGTCTTATAGTCATATTAAAAATAAAATTACATCCTAATATTAAAATATAATGTTGATTTAAATATCATTATTACCATGTTAAAAATAGATCACCAATCTTCTTTTACCATCTATCATCAATTACCTTGAACCATCTCAAATTATGAAAATGGGGATAGCTAGGTGTGACGCGCGCGTGTGTAATGAGTAATAGCTACTCCATCTAGTCCATATCCGCATGAGAAATTCTTGTGTGCTCCGAGAGTACCAGCTCATTTATGGTCTATCCAATGAAAATCCTCCAAGCTGGAGCAGTTCAGTCTTAGATTGAATTATTTAAAAATAATAATAAATTTTGGGTCCCACAGATTTTTGTCCCCACTCTCTCCTCCCTCCCGCCCGTATCCATCGGGTTTTCACATCTTCTTCGGCTTCAATTCACATCGTGTTCCACTTCTACCTTCCAACACTCCAATTAATCTGATGCATGAATTCCTTTTTTTTGTTTTTTTGTTGTAGGCTTAGGATAAAATCCCCAACAAAGCCATTCCAACATCGATCAAACTTGTATACAAATCCTTCGCTCTTTAACATGAATCCAAATCTCATAATATAACAAAAACAGTTAACTGATCGATAAAACGTTAATACTTTTCCCAATAACAATTATGTTGAGTGAAAATAATTAGATGACTTTTAAGTACTCTTACTATTATAAAGTATTTTCAACTAATTTTTATATACCAGAAAAAATATTTAAAAATATTAAAGTTATTTTAAAATTTAATTAAATTTCTAACATTATCCTTATTAACTATACTGAACCATATCATCATATTAATTTTATTCAAATTTTACTCTCTCCCACTGACAGTATTAAATAGGGACATACATAAAAAATAATAATTAATACTTATTAAAATTAATCAAATATTTTATAAAAATGACCAATAACTTTGTTAGTTAATATTTTATAATAAATACTAGAGGAGATAACTCTATAAACTAAGTAACATAGAGTTAATTTAGTTTTATAAAGTTATACTATATTTCTATAAGATATAATAAATAATATAAAAAATAATGGAAATTGCATTTTAATTATTGAATAAAATAGTATAAGAATGTACGTAGTTAAATATAGAAACGATAATGTGTAATGCCCCTATGAAGTGGGGAGTTTCTAAATTAGGACCATGAGGACAGTGGAGGCTGACGTTTTCCAAAGAGCCTCTTCTCTTGCCAGGCACTACTGCGTCCCTTTCACTGTTGTATTGCCGCGTCTACGGTAAATAAATCTGCTTTTCCTTCTCCCATTTGCTCCTCTGGGTTCTCACTGTTACGTACAGTGCTCTTCATAAATCATAATCAACACCGTGGGTAATTCGATGTTTCTCCATCTCATCTCATCCATCCATCAATGCATTTTACTATTTTATTGTCCGGTATATATCAATAAATATATATAATACTTGATACCTTCTCAAACATTTTCTTGGGCCAAAATATCTTCTCCAGTAGATGAGGACCTGATTTTACACGGGATATCCTTTCCGGCATGCATTTCGCAAATATTCCAGATCACTACAGCTACAAGCAGCAGCCGCAGAGACATGAGGACCGTTCCTGATGGTTTTTAATTTCTTCCCCGTTTCCCTACTTTCATATGCTGTGCCTGTTTCAATACTCATTAAACCTAAGTTTCAAAAAGATTTATAACATAAATATTAATTTAAAATTTTTTTAAAACAAATAATTATATTTGTTTAAAATAGTTTATTAACTAAACTATAGTTTAAAACTATAGTTTTGAATAAACTAATAAAAATAGTTTCTATAACGGTAAAAAAATTTATAGTCTATTTAATCACTATTTTGCTCATATTTTTTTTACTCTCTCCTCTCTTCCACAATCTACCCCTCACCCGTCCAGATCACCGTCACGTGGGTCTTCATGTTTACTTCTGTCTAGATCGCGGTCACAGAAGGGGCTGCGTGAGTCTGCTTCTTCACTTTTGTCCAAATCGCTGTTATAGAGGGAGTCGTCGACTTCTTCTAGTCTTCTTCTTCTAACGACGTTCCATAAGCTCGAGGATAGTTTTCGTCTTCTTCCAGATCTATAGCGATGACAATGATATAGGAGGGGAGCCTGACAGTTTACTGTGACGAGTAAACATTGATACTTGTTAAATTTTTTTTAATACTTTTTTAATAATTTACCAATTATAAGAATACTCATAGTAATAACTATTAAAATATTTATTTATTAAAAATTATTTTTTTCTATAAACTCTTATTTATAAGTTATTTTTTAAAAATTATTCAACAACTTTTTTTTTATGATTTTTTGTTTAAAAGCCTAGGCTCGTTATGTAATATGATATTTTTTTATAATGCTCATCCTCAAATAATTAGATATCACACCCTGCACTATTATTAGTTGCTCCTGATTTTATGTTATTTGCCTCCACATTTTTCCTCTCATAAAAAAATTCGAAGGTTTTTCTTTCCACGAGCGGAGAACGGGAATAGGTGCGATTGATATAGGGCCAGAGTTTATGGGTGGATAATAATGCCAAATATGGTTCATTGGCACCTCAATATCACATGCATACGAGGCTTTAAACATTTTGGACTCATGTACCCCTCGCATCAGTGTTCCCAGGGGGATATTGCATTTTTTTTTTTTTTGCTTTTTAGACTCTAGTTTCTAACCCAGTACTCATAAATACGAGTGTATAAGGTATCCAGTTGCTGGTATGCCTGTCCAAACTCATAGAAAAACAGTCCTACCCAGTTTAAAAAAATGACGCGAAACATGAATAGGTATGTTCGAGTACGTTCATGATTATGCAAATGCTAGACCTCGGTGTGCCTACGTTTCAGTTTTTTTTTTTTGCTTGAATCCCATTCGATAATTACTTAATATTTTCTAGTGTTAGACTCTAGTTTATAATCCACTACTCATAAATAGGGGTGTATAAGATATTTAGTTAGCCGGTGTGGCCGTCTAAATTAAGAGAAAAATAGCTCTATTTAACTTAAAAAAATAGCTCAAAATATAAATAGATATATTTCAGCATGTTTGTGATTATGCAAATGCTAGACCTTGATATCAATATATACGTTATGCACCTTATGTCTTGTATACTCTTATTAGTCTATTTTACTCTAAAAAATAAGTTATTTGAATAAAAATTTACCAATTAAAATTAGTTTTTTTATGTGCTTAAACGTAAACCTTAAAATTCGTCTCTAAGAAAATAATGATTAAATAGATCAAGATTATTTTTACGTTAATGAACATATAATTTTTTAATAAATTTTAAAATTTTAATTATTATCTTTTTATTTTTAGCCGATTATAGATATTATTTAACTATTGAATATATATTATTATAATATTCTGTAGAAGTTCACAATTATATATTATTGTCTCACAATGTAAACAGTGTATTACTATTTGAGCATAAAAATCTTGTTTATACCTAACATAAAATAATCAAACCTTTTATTGTATAGAGTGTCTACTATAAAATATAACCTATTATTTATTTAAGTCGTGCACTGAACATGTTTTGCTTAACCCCCGCTTATGTACACCCTACTTAGAAATTTCCAATTAACTTCGCTCTAAATCTGAATCTGAGACCACAAATTAAATATGATTAATGAAAACCGTAATCAGGAAGGTGGTGGCGGCCCCTGGCTAGAGTTAGGAGAGAGAGAGAGAGGAGAAGAAGCGGAAGCCGAGCCGACTGAAAAGCCGAGGTTCGTGCTTCCCGTAAACCGATAACAACACGCTCACTTCCACGTGCATACACAGTCCTAACACGTATGCCTCTCCCGCTAGTGGACACACCCCTCTCTTCCAAAAATTAAAATCATTAAACAAAATACTGCAGCCATAAACCAAACAAAACAAAAGCAACGCACTGTCAATTATATTATATTTAATTAAATAAAGAAAGAACCCAAAAAATAAGAGACAAGGACAGAGAGGGTCGCCTATATAACTACCCCATTCCCCAACTCCCCTTTCACTGTTTCATCATGCTTTTTTAACTCTCGCCATCACCAACTCCCAGTCCTCCTCCTTCAGAGAGAGAGAGAACTCGCATTGTTCAGCCATTAATGTTCTTCACCACCAAAGCGTGAATCCTCTCCTTGCCTTTTCGCCTTTAAATCTCTTTCTTTCCCACGCACGCGCCGCAACTTCAAACCCCTCTACTCCCGTCTATATATATACAGAGCTTTAATTTGATATAGCTACTCGCTGTGCTCCGAGGATAAGGGGGCAAATGGAGCTAAGTAAGGTGACGCTGGAGATCTTCTCCAAATTGGAGCAGAAATGGCTTTCTCACTGTGAAACCTCCAAGAAAACTCGCATTCTCAGCATCGATGGTGGAGGAACCACGGGCATTGTTGCCGGAGCCGCCCTACTCCACCTCGAGCAGCAGATCCGTCTTCAGACCGGCGATTCCAACGCTCATATAGTTGATTTCTTCGACATCGTTGCTGGTACTGGCATTGGCGCCATCCTTGCCGCCATGATCACCGCAGACGATGGCTCCGGCAGGCCTCTCTATACTGCCAAGGACGCCGTCCATGTCATCACAGAAAGGAATTCAGGACTCTACAAGCCTAAAACAGCCGGAGTTTTTTGCCGTCGCCGGAGACTGTCCTCCAGGAGCATGGATAACGTATTGAAGAAAGTCTTCCAGAGAAGGGAGGACGGAAAGTTGTTGACCTTGAAGGACACGTGTAAACCCCTGCTTATCCCTTGCTTTGACCTCAAGAGTTCGGCGCCATTCGTGTTTTCCCGAGCTGACGCGTCAGAATCGCCGAGTTTCGACTTTGAGCTCTGGAAGGTATGCCGCGCCACCACAGCCACACCGAGCCTCTTCAAGCCATTCCACTTTACTTCCGTGGACTCCAAGACCAGCTGCTCCGCCGTCGACGGCGGTCTGGTGATGAACAACCCCACGGCGGCGGCGGTGACTCACGTGCTACACAACAAGCGGGATTTCCCGACGGTTAACGGGGTGGAGGATCTCCTAGTACTGTCCTTTGGCAACGGTGTGTCCAGTGGAACACAGGCGCTAAAGATATGCGATAATGGGGAGTGCTCGGCGTCGTGTGTGGTCGACATTGTGGTGGACGGGGTCTCCGAGACGATCGACCAAATGTTGGGGAACGCCTTCTGTTGGAACCATACGGATTACGTAAGGATTCAGGTACTTGAAGAGAGAATGGGTTTAACTTTCCAGTTTTTACAATTAAATCAGGAAACAGATTTTTTCCTGACAACATGCCGACACTTTCACTACGGTGAAAACAGTGGAGGTGAATTTCAATTTGGTTGTGTACGAATAATCGATTGACTGGTTGTTCAATGAAATATTGTGTGCAGGTGTTGGGTTTGGGAAGGACGAGAGAAGAAGTTCTGAAAGAGAGAGCACTAGAGTCATTAGCGTTTGGGGGAAAGAGGTTGCTGAAAGAGAGTAACGAAGAGAGAATCAATAGCTTCGTGCAGCGTCTTGTTGCTTCTGGAAAGTCCAGCCTCCCACCTAGTCCCTGCAAGCATTCCGCCGTCGTTACTCCTATTGCCGTCACCGAGGCTCGCTAGTTCTTGTTCTATCCTTTTCTTTTTCCTGGGGTTAGATTTTTAACTTTGTACCCTTGTAAGTTGTAATGTTGTAAGTTGTATGTAACCTACCTTAGGTTATGATCCAAGAAAAAGAAATGAAAGCCTCTCAAGTTTTTTTTTACTTTGGTTATATGCCAGTTGTCTCAGTTAACTTCAAATTTCTCCATTGTCACACGTTGATTAATTATGACAGTGACGATGAAGAGGGGGTTTTTAATCGCCTTTACCCCTGGACACTACAAATCCTTCTGGACCTGCTCGTTACCGTTTCTTGTCAATTTCCCATAATTGCCTGCGCAGATTGTGGAACACTACCCTCCTCCACTACTTGACTTGACCAAACCCGCTTGATCTTTTTTTTTTTTTGCATCAGATTGAAAAAATGGATAATTTGTTATTAAAACATAGGAGTACTACTGACAGCATGGGAAGATAAAATCGTTGGATGAGCAGTCACGGATGGTCATTAAATTCATGGGATTCTTGGGACTAATTGACTATACTCTTGCAATGTCTTGTGTATTGTTCTTACTGTGCTAGCAAACTTCTTCAGGAGATTATAAATAGTACGACGACGAGTCATTTCATCTGCTCCAAATATCCCAAACGCCAAAATTACGGCCTTACCACTGTTAGGCATATTTGGATAGGATTTTAAAAAAGGACTTATGAAAAAAAAAGGCTTATAGACAGCTTATGGAAAAGGGCTTTTAGAGAAGAGTTTATGAAAAAAAAGTGGTTTTGAATAAATAAGTGTTTGGGTAGTTGTTTTTAGAATGACTTTTTATATTAATAAATTACCAAAAACGGTACGATTTGATTTAAAGTAAGAGAGAGGAGAGAGGTATAGAAAAGAGAAGAAAAAGGAGAGAGGGTAGAGAGGAGAAAGGAGAGAGCGTGTAAGAAAAGGTAGGAGAGAGGAGAGAGGGTATAAGAAAAAGTAGGAGAGAGGAGAGAGGGTGTAAGAAAAAGTAGGAGAGAGTAGAGAGGATGTAAGAAAAAGTAGGGGTAAGATAGTAATTGGATAGTCCATAAGCTCTTTTACTGTTGAAAAAGCTAGTTTTAATAGCTTATTCAAAACCATGGTTTTAAACCATAATTTTGCCCAAAAGCACTTATGGACAAATATGACTGTTTGTTTTAAAATTTCCCCAAACCAAGGTTTGGGCCATAAGCCCTTTTCAAACCATGGTTTGAAAAGGAACCAAACAGGCCCTTAGTTAAAGTTGTTTTACAAGGAGGGAAAATCGATGTACGGCGACATAACCACAAAGGCGTGTTGACGTGGGAAAATCACTCCCCTTCTCCTTTTGCAGGATCCACACACAGACCAAAAGAGAACCCAAATCACAAACTTTAGGAGCGAGATTCACAACCCTGTAACCAACAAGGACACTTGTTCATAATTCCTACCATGTCACAAAAGCTTGCAAAAACCCACCTTATTTTTTTGCTCCCTCTCATTTTTCTACTTTTCAGCGTTTCTCATTTATAGAACCCTCCTCTGAATCATCTCGGAGCTTCTTCTGGTAGGTAAGTTTGGTGATGGCAGTGTTAGTACTTAGTACATCACTACATCTCCCTCCAGCCCACCCACTCTGAGACTCTGCTTATCCACTGCATTAAATAGCCCTCTAATCTCTTCTGCTTTATGTCACTTCCTTTCGTTGGTTTTTGACCTGTGGACTTTCTGATATTTTCTCTGTTTCTGCTGCATACTTTATGCAGCAAGTTAGGTAGCACTGTGCTCCAAAGCTCACACTCCTCAGCCTCATTACCATTGATTCATTGATAATGGCAATAGGTAAGACAGCATATTATTTCCTGGCTAAAAACTATTAACAATTGCATCTCTGAGCATCCTCTTGCCTCAAACCTGTGATGGATGTAAGTCTCCACATGGTAATAGTAATGGTGGGGTCTGAGTAAGTGTTTCAGAAATAGGGTTGTGGGGTACCCCATACCTTTTTTCCCACCACTGTACTTTGTGGGTTTAGTCGCATTTCGAAGGAGAATTTGCAGTGCCCTTTGCTTGGACAGAGCCATATTCTTTCATAAATTGCTTTCCCTTTAGGAAGCTCCTATCTTCTGTGGAAGTTTTACTGGGGAGGATCTATTTTCCCTATTTGTGAGAGCTGGGCAAGAGTGAGAGTGATAGCTGCATAATGCTAATCAGGTAATGAGTGAAAGTGGAAGCACTGGTTCTGGAATCTGAATTGCTCTGTTTTAGAGTGTGAATTGAATTGAAGGAGCGAGAGCATGTTCTGCACACATGATCGAGTTCGAGCCGACTTGGCTTAGTGGGGTAAAAAAGACAAGGCGACGAGTGAGATTTGTCTTTGGATGAGCTAGGCACGATTGGATCTGATTCTATTCGTGGATTAATAAAGTACAACAATAATGCTGCAGAGATAATGCCCTGCCCGTATCAAACTCTTCCCGATTAATCCATCTAACCGATCCCCTTTAACTACCATGGCGAAATCCCTCCCTTTATAAATTAAAACCCTCAAGGAATTATAAATAAAGACTCATATTTATTTGCTGTATATCACGATCTGATAATTAATACCCTCGATTGGATGAGCTCAATGCAAATTCGTTTGTTGTGCTTCATCATTGCATTTTCTTTCTCTGTTTTCCTACTTGGAGGAGATTCCCTGCCTGAGCACTCAGACGCATAATATCCAGAATTGAGAGATGTGAAGATAGAAGGTTGAAAAGGGTTGAATTTTGTTAATTTATGGTCCTTTTTGGAGAAAATACATAATACGATATTCGTTTAAACTTCAAAGAATGGATTCTTCGTGTGGAATTTAACCCATAAATTTTGTAACATATGTTTACTTTTGAACAATAGAAGATAGATGAGAGGGAGACGATACCAGAATAAGGGAGAAAAGCGGCTTACAGGAGCCAAGGACTTGGAAGCCGATCAGGTCGGCTTAGCGGCTCAGGGGGTATGGTAATGGTACGAGTACGAGGGAAGTGGGTCTCAAATCTCAGGGGTGATCTCTAAGCTATTGGTCTGGCCCACCACCTTATTTATTTATTTTGAACCAGCGCATTTTTTTTTAAAAAAATCCACTTTTATTAAATTAATGAACAGTGAGGGATTTACGGGCCGTTTTTATTTAAGCTCATAAAATAAATTAAAAGGCACAAGAGTCCAAATATGTCAAGAGGACGTGGTGGCGTTGGATTTTCTTGTGAGTCTCCCAACTTTACTTTTGTTTTTAATTGCCCGCTGCTTTCACCTCACTAGCCCTACCATCATGACCCAGTCCTTGCTTCCCTTATATGCCGCTGCGCAGTTCATTGTAATTTTAGCGCTTAACACCACACATCATTTAAAAAAAAAACTTAAATTACAATTAAAAAGAAAGCATAACGGGCTCTAAATTTTACTCTAAACACGATAATGAGGGTAATTATTGAAGCACTCACCCTAGAGAAAGCTTGTCGTAGGGCCTCGCACACGTGTACGCAAGTGGATGTCCAGAGTGAGGATCTTTAGCATTTCATAAGCATGAAGCGACAGCCGCATCTTTGTTTATTTTATTGCCTAATTTACATCGAAAAGATTAAACTTTAAACCTTGCTGCTCACTGGACATAGGTAAAGTAATACAGATAAATAACGCCATAGTATCTATCTGTTGCTGTGGCAAGTGGTAACTTTTCAGTTTCACGGGAACTCGCCGTCTCATATCTCATCGCCTACGTGGCAACATCTAAACGCGCATACAAATACAATCCAGTTTACTATTTCAACGGCCAACGCCTTGAGCTATGTACCCTCCCATCTATATTATGTCATATCTAATCGCCCTTCAACAACAACAATAATAAATTTTATTTAATATAATCAATTATATTAATTATGCGATTCTGCTTTATAAAAAAAATTAAATAAATTATTGACTAAAATATTACACTAAAATTTAAAAGTATTCTCATAATAAATTATTAAAAAAATTATATTTAAGTCATATATAAAAAAAAATAATTATAAACAATTTGTAAGAATTCATTAAATAATAGTAAAGTTTCACAAAATTTATGATTAATTTTTTTAAATTATAAAATGATAGAATTGCCTTTAAAAAAAATAATTCAAGTAATAGGAATGACAACTCCATACAAAAAATAACAACTCAAATAATATGAATGATACCTTTCGAAAGAATAAATAACAATTAGAAGACAAATAAATAATAATTAAGATATTTTTTCTCAGGGATAGGTTTGTCATTTCACGATTCAAAAATATTAATCTAAATCTTATGAGACTTCACAATCATCTGTTAAATTTTTTAGATTTCTCGTAATTAGATTTTTTATATGGGATTTAAATGTCATTTTTCTTAAATTATGAAAGGGATGATGGGCCTGTTTGGGTTTACCTGAAACTATAGTTTTAAAAGTCTTTTTTTGACAAAACCTTAGTTTGAGAAAATTTTAAAACAAACATTCATATTTGTCCATAAATACTTTTGGTCAAAATCATGTTTTGAATAAATTATTAAAACTAACTTTTTAAACAGTAAAAAAGCTTATGGACTATCCAATTACTATCTTACCCCTACTCTTTCTTATACCCTGTCTCATCTCTACCCCTCTCCTCTCTCTTATTTTCTCTCTCATCTACCCTCTCTCTTATATTTTCTCTACCTCTCTTATCTCTTTTACTTTTAATTAAATCATATATTTTTTTATAATTTATCAATATAAAAAGTCATTATAAAAATAACTATTCAAACACTTATTTATTTAAAATTATTTTTTTTATAAAATTTTCTCTAAAAACTTTTCTTCATAAACGGTTTATAACTTTTTTTTTCATAACTTTTGTTTTTAAATCTTATTCAATCGTGCCTTCAAGTAATTTATATTATATTCGGGACGGAAGGGATAGATAAATATCACGGAGGTAGAAGTGATGAGGGCTAGATTCTAGCCTAGTGAAGCCCCATGGGCATAGTGCAAGTTAAATTTTTCGTGGACAATCAAATTCAATAAGAGTAAAAGAGCTTTTCAGGAGGTTCCCCACCAACATATATTTATCGATGGATATAGGAGGCTACCTAATTGCTTGCCATTGTTTATTTTAAGGTCAGTTTTGTTTCTTCTTTCGCTGCTATAAAGCAGATTCCAAAGCCTTTGCCTTATCCTTTCAACAGAAACTTTGAGTGATGGGAATTCAGGCATCCCCCACATTCATCAATGTAATATTCTATGTATGTTATGAAATTATTGTTATTAGGTGGGTCAGCTCGTATATTTAATTACCTATTTAATCAATTAATAAATATTGGTTCCTCTCTAGAATGGTAGCTGCGTCCTCCATTCAATATATATCTACTATATAAGTTTCTGGTTCCTTTATCGTGGACCAGGTTCAGCTTATTTGTAATAAATGTGGGAAAATAAGAGCAAGATTGGGGGATAAAAGAATGAGTTTTCTGATGGACACGTAGGTACTCACTAATTAACAATACCACAAATAAAATTTAATACCCAAAAGGAATATAAGCAAAGCTGCACCGTGAAGTTATATATAATTAATAAACCAGAATATATAAAAATGGTGGGTCAGCCCTCCAACCAACTTGATTGGGACCTAAGTTATACTACTCTCAATTCCAACTCAAGAGTCTCTATTGATATATATATATATATATATATATATATATATATATATATATCCCATGCACACATTTGTATTGATGTTTTTATTAGGTGCACTTAAATTAAAGAACATTTTAATTTTGTGAATGGTACACTACACTACCGGATACAAGGATGCCAAATAAAGGCCCCTCAATAAAGACAGCGTCGTCGTCGGCCATGCGTGCAAATAACTTCAAAAGATATATGGCTAGCCGCATTAATTAATTAATTAATTAATTAATCTGGATTGAGCTGAAGAAAAGGCATCTTTTGCTTAAAAGATGATATCTCAATTAGCTCGTTATATCCATCGTTCACATCATCATCTTCTAGTGTGTACATCGGTCTAACTCGGGGAGGAAGAGATGATGAGATCCTGGAAATTATTATATTTGTAAGCTAGTTGTTGGTAACAAAAGCTTGTTAAGACCATTTTCGTATACATGGGTTTGATTAATTGAAAAGTTTGTACCTCGTTCTGATCACCACCCATTGCTTCTTTGCTTTTAAATAAATAATTAAGACTTCACCTAAACCAAAACCTAAGCATATCTACAGAGGAAAGGAACCCATTCGTCATCAGTTTATACTTTGCTTATTTAACTGGCGAAAGGGGGATATACGATTATTTAGAGTGTGTTCGATCTTTATAGAGGATCACTTTGTTATAATTACAGTCGCAGTACTTGAAAAGGTATCATAGCTCTTGAGTGTCTAGGTTTATGTCTGAGGGTAATAGACGGTTCGCTCTACCCGACATTAATATTATCTAAAAGGAAGAGAGATTTCGCCTTACCTTTAGATCTGGGTAAGCCTAACCTTTTTCTAAAAATTTTGTAACAGAAAAAATTATACTTTGCTTGTTTCTGATTAAATATAGCACATTGGTTTGCCACTAGCTTTCTTTTAACATGGACCTCACTTAACCTAATCGCTTTCCTCATATATATAACAACGTTAATTAAATCAGCAATAATTCTGCTGCATATATAAAAGTGGGTTTCATTTTCAATGACCCAGCGCCACATAGGCCATGGCATCCTCCAACAGTAACCCCAAGTGTCTATTTTCTTAATCAATAAATGATAACAAAAAGAGAGACATGGCAAATAAAATTTGGAAATGTCTTTTTTTTTTTTTTTTTGAAAATTATTGGTTAGAAGCGTCTAACTTTACTTATAATCTTTATATATAAAATCCTTAGAGAATAAATACTTGTCGTGTATAAAAATATATCGAATTTAAACAGTGATTTTTTTATCAATTTTCTCAATAATTTTATGCATTTATATATCCATACACTCCTGGGGATGGGGAAGAGAAAGATGATATGGGCGTGATTTATAAAATAAGGAAATGGAGGGACTTGAGGGGACAAGGATGATGTGAATAATGTTGATTGGAAACTGAAATGAACCTAACTAGCAGGGCATTTAAGTACCACAAGGTACATAGTGTACTATATTTCTGGTGCTATAATGTCAGGGTAATTCCATTAAAACCACATACGTGAAAATCTTTTCCAGATATTACTGTTCCTTGGCCTCTCTGAGTTAGGGGCCTAGCTACTTCGATTCATATTATTCAATGGGAGCATTTTTCTATTATCATCCTCACTGACATTTTTTGTCATCATTCAATTCAGCTGACGGTGTGGTCTTATTAGATTCCTTCCCGGCCAGATCAATTATATTTCTACATTCTATATAATAATAATAATAATGCTTGCCTTGTATTATATATATTAATTGAATTAGACCCGTAAATTATTAATGCTCCATAAAATCCTCGGATACCGCATATTATCATTATATAGCAGACCAAAACTTTTGTCTTATAATGTCAAATTGTGGTCCATTATTTTATTTTTTCCCCCAGGTTAAAAGAAGCAAATCTGATGACTTGGTGAGATCAACCACTCGTATGCTACGTGTCCTAAAGAACTACTGTAGCTACATTTCTTTACATATTACCAATATATATTAGGTGCATATGGAAATTTATTAGACAAATACAAGAGCAATAAAACAAAAATTATGAATAACCCTCCTTGCCCACTGGCCTTTTCTGGGCCTGTTTTGCTTTCCCTCTGCATATATATATAATACAGACACACTCACAAACACATGAAAAATCTGCAATGTTTCAGTGTTTTTCAGAAGCTAGAGTCCAAAAGGACGCCATGGCTGCACATACATACACATGAATTTGGCATTCAGATGTTAGCTAGGATTCTCGGACCCTGAAACTAAGTAAAATCCGCCAATACACGGTTGCTTTGCCGACAGCGAAGTTCTTGTTCCTTTCTATCAAACCCTGCCCACTCAATACGAGTGTCCACGTTCCATCAACATAATGCTACTCGCTATTTGTACTACACATCTTAGTTGGCAAATACTGTCCCCAGTAACGCCAGTTTCATCCATCTAATCATCACAAATAAGAAAAATCTCTGCACCATTGTAAATTTTCCCGCGAACAATTAACTGACACTAAACTTTACTGCGGCAACGTTGGGCAGTGTGAAGAATCGCGTAAAAAGTCAGTAAAAACAAAAATGTATTAAACCGCATTTTCCTTCTAGCTAGTTTAATTTATTCCATATATCTTGATGTCTCCGATTTGACCATGTAATGCATGTCACATTAGAAGGCAGATATTGGACATAGTGGGGGCAAAACTCTCGAGATTAGAGATAGGAGGTGATTATTCTGTGGAAGTGGGGTGCTGATTAGAAGTTAAGTTGCAGAAAAACATGTAATTGGAAGCAGAGGTTTATCTTCCAGAACGTGGGACTCCTGCTGAATCCCATGAGCGATGGAAGTGAAAAAACATCAGCTTCTAAGAAACATCGTAAGGACATATGGCACACATGCGGGTACGTACGGTGAGGGCAACACAACTCGTGCGGACAAGTTTATAACAATACTACTGATCCGAGTTTTACCTAGTCCAAGACTAACATATATTTTATGGGGGCTGCAATTAATGGCGAAGATGTTTGAACCTGGAAGTTGTGAATAGATGTGTGGGTTTGACTTATTGGAAGTTGGGAGAGGAAGTTACTCACGCTCTCTCTCTCACAGTACACATCAAGCATGGTCTCTCTTTAGTCAAATCTTGCTGAGTAGATGAACACATGCATGGGTATCAGATCAATTAATACGTAATGTAGTTAATTTAACATGGATTGGCTGTACTTCAGATTCGTATCAGTCAAAGCAAGCTGTCTCATAATTTAAAAACCTCTTAGATTCATAGAGAGATCAATGTTTAGTACATGGGACTAAAAAACGACGTGGGATGATTAAATTATATATATATATATATATATAGTAGCAGTGGTGTTGTGTGAGTGTTGACCCAGATTGTGAGGGGGTCGGGAAGAGCACGTGTAAATGTTGAGTACAATAATGTCGGCTAGAGACAAAACACGTAAGTAAAGTAAGGAAGGTGGGTTAAGAAAAGGACAAAATGAGGAAAAAGGTAAAGCAAAGCAAATCTCATGGTGTGGTTAGGAAAGTACTGTCTCTTGGAAATCCCATGCGAAACTTCTTCCTCGCCGACAATCTCCCCCACCTTCCAATTACAACTCTGGGGATCGTAACTACATGCTTTTTTTTTAAAAAAAAAAAGAATAGTTTGATCGCTTTTACGGTCAATGGCTACGCAAAGCTGAAACAATCATTCGTCGCTTTCAGGTTTGCATAATAAGGCTTCGATTTTGTGGCTGGTTCTAGTGTGCGTCTTCGCTAATTGTTTTGACGTTTTCCTTTTGTGAAGCTCTGTTGCAGGGCCCGTTTCTGTTTGGACAGCCGATATGCACTTAGAGAGTGATTGGATTATGTTTTTTTTTTAAAAGTGATTTTAGTATGTATGACAAGTTTAGCGTGAAAGCATTTATGAAACAAAAGTTTGAAGGTTTCCTAAAGCCTTAATCATGCGTAATAGATGAAATCCGAATTCATATGTTAATGTGAACTTGTGACAAAACTTTCAATTTGGAAGACTCAGATAATTATGAAAAACAGGGTTGGATTGGAACGAAAATTGAACGATAAGAATGAATTTCAATTTAACGGCACGTTCGAAATTCATAGGCAATCCAATATCTAATAATTTGTGATGGCCATATTGGGTCATATGTGAAGCCCACCTTCATTTTTTTTTTATACTACCCACCATCATTTTTGGTTCGGGTATATCTCCATTCTAGTATAGATTAAGGTCCACGATTATTATTCATTTTTATTGAGGCCCGTTATATCTTTTTTGTACAAGATCATTGGACATTTTAGCCTTATTGACTGCCTGCAACGAGCCCAGTGTCGGGTCCTGATCAGATATTTCTTTGTTTTTTCTCTCCCTTAAAATCTTACTAAATTACCTATCATTCACGCTTAGGGAGCCCAGTGTCTTTGAAATATATTTGATCTTTAGAGAGTATCATTTTATTATAATTTCAGTTGTGACGCTTAGGGAGACATTATAACTCTTGGGTGCCTAGGTTAATGTCTGAGGGTAATTGACAGCTTGTCTTGCTCGATATTAGTATCACCTATGAGGAAGAGAGACTTTGGACCGCTTTCATTTCAAGAATGTTTCCTTTCTTGGTAAAAGAAAAGAGAGAGAATGTTTTCTTTTATGATTGTCTTGATATATTTTACGAGTATTTTTTAAATTTAGGTGGTAAAAACGGAATAAGAGATTAATGAATCAAATCCCAATAATGTAAAAAAGTAAAATTTAAAAGGGGTCCACTGAAGAAGATTGATAAAGGAGATATTGAGAGGCCATATCATTTTAGTCAGTGTCTCTCGATTTAAATTTTTTTTATTAAATATACAAAAATTATGTTAAAAGAATAAATATTATTTTGTTTCAAAATCGTTTTAAGGGAACAATAATATAAGCACCTTGTTTTTAATTTAAAAAATTCCAGCGTAAAAAAAATTAAATTTATAGAATGTAAAAGAGATTAAAATAAATTAAAAGTTAAAAATAGAAAAAATCATTAAAGGGATTATTAGTTAACTATGGTATAATTAAATAATGAATGAAAAGAATATGGCGGGAGGCAGGCTTAGCGTAGCGCCACCACGACAAAAGATTTGGGAAAAACATTTGGCGGGCGATTCAAACCAACAAGTAAAAGCATATAAGAGACAGACATTTTCGTTTCACACCCTTGTGCCCGATAGGTATCCACACATTTATCCCCTCATTACCCTCTTATTCTCAATTTATTCTCTTCTCTGCCCTCCGAACATCGATGGATCAGCCTCCATCCTCTGCGGTTAGACGCAGCTTGAAGCGCAAGCTCGAACAAGAATTCGCGGACGAAGGTGCAGATCAACCAACGGTCGATCGTAAAGTGTTGGTTCTTGATCCTCAAAACTCTCGTCACGATCTTTTGAGTGAAGTTGTGTCACAAGTCACTATTCTCAACTCCAGTGTCTCATCGTCTCAGTCGGATCGCCTCGCGGCCAAGCGCGCTGTTCAGGTTCTACGTGAACTAGCAAAGAACGGTAACCGCTTGAACCTTTGATTATATATACTCGTATTTGTACCATGCCTATATAACCGTGTCCTTTTTGATTATCTTATATGCCTGGAGTGAGTCCGCGTTTTTAATTGGCGAATTGGAAATTATCCCATGCTGCCAACTTTGAATTTTTTGCGTTCTCATCGTGATACTTGATGTGGTGATGTTTATTACATGCGTTATTCTTTGTTTTTTGGTACTGCTAATGCTACTTGCTTTTTAGTGCATCATTTTGACATTTTTCTGTTTGTTGCAGAGGAAATCGTGGATAGTATAGTGGACAGCGGAGCCGTTCCTGCTTTGTTAAGGCATCTGAAAGCACCAGAACCAGTTAGAGAAGGTGATGGTGTTTCCAAACCTTACGAGCATGAGGTGGAAAAGGGATGTGCCTACGTCCTTGGGCTTCTTGCTGTTAAAGTAATTCAGCACTGCAGTCTTGCGCTTTCTCTCTGTCTCTCTCCCTCAAGCTTGAAGAATCTTAATTATATGAAACTCTAAAGCGTTGTATATGTTCGTTGTTAGCCATAGAAATTATTAATTAATGTTTTAATTTATATCAATAATAATACATAACTCTTTGTCTTCAATAATGAAATTATCTATTTGTTGTCGTTTGCGCTGATATTAAAGAAGAATTGCATATACGTTGCCTGTAGTAACTTTAATTTCTGCTGCTCACCCGTCAGCCCACGTTAAGTTTTGTCACCATTGTTCTAGTGCAGATGACGGTGTTGGTTTGAAGTCATTTTCTTTATCTGCTTTTAATTTTTTAGAAATCATCAAATTGTCTCTTAACTCAATTGATTTCTTTTGGACTTCATCTCGAGCAGCCAGAGCATCAACAACTTATTGTCGATGCTGGAGCTTTGCCCTGTCTTATGGATTTTGTAAAGAGGCACAAGTCCTGTGGCCATTCACGTGCAATTACTGGCCTTATAAAGAGAGCAGCTGATGCCATCACAAACCTTGCTCACGAAAATAGCAGCATTAAAACCCGTGTTAGGTATTCTATTCTCCACGCCTTTGAATCATAATTCTATAAATATTCTATTCGTCTCAGAGGTTGACTGTATGTTCAGGATGGAAGGTGGTATCCCTCCTCTCGTTGAATTGCTTAAATTGGATGATGCAAAGGTGCAAAGGGCAGCTGCAGGGGCCTTACGAACTCTTGCATTTAAAAATGACGAGAACAAAAACCAGGTGGATGACTTCGCATAGCTACTTGGTTTCTCTTGTAGATTGTTTTGCTGTAGTTGTTGATATGAATCACTAATTGCAGATTGTTGGATGCAATGCACTGCCTACTCTTGTACTAATGCTTGGATCAGAGGATGCTGCAATACATTCTGAAGCAGTTAGGCCCTAATTGAATTTTTATTAATATCTTCTATTTGTTTGATTTTACCATGCTATAATTTTTCTAGAGCCAACTGAACTAGGAGCTTTGTAGGTTGGCGTGATTGGAAATCTGGTCCACTCTTCTCCAAACATAAAGAGGGAAGTTCTTCTTGCTGGTGCTCTACAACCTGTAATTGGATTACTTAGGTAATGTTACTCTGGATTCTGATTTTCGCTAAAAGCTCTGTACCTTAATATTTTATAAAATAGTTTTCTCAAGTTCAGAATTTCAATGACAGATCTTGCTGTTCGGAGAGTCAAAGAGAAGCAGCTCTTTTAATTGGTCAATTCGCTGCGACAGATTCTGATTGCAAGGTGGATTGAATTATGTGTTGCCCTTAGACAGTGGCAAAAAAAAATTGCATTTAGATGGTTTTATAAAATACTCTTGCTTTGTCCTCGATGTTTGTCTTTCATAACCAGTAACCACTTGAGTTTTTGTGTCATGCAGGTTCATATTGCTCAAAGAGGAGCTATCCAGCCACTGATTGACATGCTTAAATCTCCAGATGCACAGCTTCGGGAAATGTCCGCTTTTGCGCTTGGGAGACTGGCTCAGGTTATTATTATTACATTGACCAATTTGCCGTATAAGGAATATGAACATTGATGCCATTATTTTTAATACTGATGAGGGGCTAATCTTAGGCTTTAAAAGGTTTAAGCTATTAATAAGTGCATATTTTCTTTTACATATACTTTTAACTAATTTTTAATTGTAATGATGATATAAACGAGTGCGCAATATAAAATTATGTGTAAGATTTATCTCTAGCCATTTCTTTTATATTCATTTGTGCTTTTTATGATTCTTGCTTTAGGACACACACAATCAAGCTGGTATTGCTCATAATGGAGGTATAGAGCCTCTACTCAACCTTCTTTGCTCCAAGAATGGACCTCTCCAACATAATGCGGCCTTTGCTCTATATGGTCTTGCGGATAATGAGGTAAAGTCTGTTGCTTTCTTCTTTACTGAATCATCCCTGCATAATTCCGTTTCACAATCATCTAACTTTTCCTTAATAGGACAATGTTGCGGATATTATTAAGGTTGGTGGTGTTCAGAAACTACAGGATGGAGATTTCAAAGTTCAAGTATGTTCATTTATTTTTCATTAACATAAAATTAATAGCTCTACATGGAACTTTTTTCCAGGATAAATTGTTGTTTGTCAAGGTATATTGATAAAAATCCTTCTCTTTGGTTTATCAATATGGGTTCCTAACAAGTCTCATGTGACTTGCAGCCTACTAAAGAGTGTGTAGGAAAGACAATGAAAAGATTAGAGGAGAAAATGCAAGGACGAGTGAGTTTTCTCGCAAATTATCGACTTCTTTTATTTGTTTAAGTTATGGATGCACATTTTTATAGTCTAGCTATTATTTTTTCAATTTTTGCTCTCAACATTGGACAGGACTCATCAGTTTCTTTTCTCTAGCAGGTGTTGGAACAACTGTTGTATCTTTTGCGTTTTGGAGAAAAAGCTGTTCAAAGACGCGTGGCTCTGGCCCTTGCTCATTTATGTTCCGCTGATGATCGGAAATTTATTTTTGTTGACAGCAACGGTAAAGAATGATTCATTTGTGGTCTGTACATTTGTTGTTTGGATGGCAAAGTATGTTCACTTAATGTGCTACTGAATTTTGCAGGACTTGAGTTCCTGTTGGATCTTCTAGAATCTACAAACCTCAAACAGAAACGTGATGCTTCAATGGCACTTCACTCGTTGGCTGTCAGAACCACATCTGTCGCTCCCTTCGATGCTGATCCTCCATCCCCGACTCCCCAGGTGAACTGCTATTTATGTCTCATTTGCTTACCCCATTCATCTAGTTGGATAAGAAGAAAAAATAAATATAAGGATCCTTTGAGTTTATGTAAGGATCATAGACATGATGTAAATTGTTCAGCTCTTAATGAAAATTTGCTCTGCTTACTTTAGGGGGAAAACGAATCTTAATGAAAAATCATTTTGATTGGAGGAAATCTTAGGGACTTGGGGTTTCTCTATAGAGACCAATTTGAGAAGTGAATAATCTTACAAGGAATATTTTTTGTACTGTTGTTTTCTTGGTTCACTCTAATTTTTACTTGTTTTTGTTGCAGGTATACTTAGGCGAGCAATATGTAAACAATCCTACACTTTCTGATGTCACGTTTTTAGTTGAAGGTGGACAAGCAGTCCTTTAACGTTTTTCCTTCTGCATAATAAATTCTGAAATGTGTACCCATAAAGTTCTGTTTCTTTCTCTATCAGGCAAACGGTTCTATGCTCACCGAATTTGTTTACTTGCTTCCTCTGATGCATTTCGAGCAATGTTTGATGGTGGTTACCGGGTAGGCATTGATTCTCTTTTTATTATTTTATTTTTTAATTTTTTGGGTCAGACTTTGCTTTACTAGGATACTCTTTCCCTCTTTCTTATCATTTATCGTGTACAAAACAGTAGATTTGCTGTAATTCTTTCCATCTTTATAACTAGTCACTTGAAAGTTGAAAGTGAGGCTGGAACCTATGCTTTGTAACCTTGAACTGCATCTATGCCGCTCTTCATTATTTTGCTCGACTGACTAAATATGACAGTCCCAACATTACTTAGCAAAAGGGCAATTATGAATCTGAGGGGCTTAAGTGTCAATAACCACATTGACGTTATTGGAATATGTAATGCAGGAAAGGGAAGCTAAAGATGTTGAGATTCCTAACATAAAATGGGTTGTCTTTGAGTTGATGATGAGGTGTGATTTTCTGTCCCTTTCTCTCTGATAGTTTTTCATCTTTTTTTATTTGGTGTCTGATAGATGTTGCAGTGTACATAACTTGATTTCCTCTGGGCACTTCTAGATTTATTTACACAGGAACCGTAGATGTCAATTTGGATATTGCTCAGGATCTCTTAAGAGCTGCCGATCAGTATCTTCTGGATGGTCTTAAGCGACACTGTGAATGTGCAATTTCTCAGGTAGGGCTAGAGTGTAGCTTCGCAGTTGATTTGTCCTCTGTTTTTAAGATTATTGTATGGACATGTTATAATACCATGATTCATCATATTGTTCCTAGGATGTTTCCGTGGAAAATGTTTCTCTTATGTACGAGTTATCGGAGGCATTTAACGCCTCGTCATTGAGACAAGCGTGTATGCTATTTTTGTTGGAGCAATTTGACAAACTGAGCACCAAACCATGGTATGCTTTGTTGAGCATGTTGAATGCTCTGATCTTTCCTGGTTTTTTTTTTTTTTGGAAAACGGTCTTGGGGTCCTTTTTAGCCTAGTAAAGCTATCTTATTTAGTAATTTAAACTAATTTCATATGTTTTTTTGTCTTGTTATGGGAATATGTAGGTATAGCCGCATGATGCGTCGTATCGTCCCAGATATACGTGAATATGTCAGAAATTTACTTACCAAGTCCATATAAGCAGAATCGTGATTTGGTTTGAGTTACAAAATAACTTCGAAAATGGGTGAAATTGTACAAAACTGTAAATGTTTTGATAGGAAACATTAGGTCATTTATTGTCAGGGAGCTTATGATGTAGGGATGATTAATTATGTGGTCTTAGTAGTATTACTTAAAAGCTAGGATGCTAATCCCACCATTTTTTCAATGTCATTTTTGGACTTTGATATAAAAGTAATAGACAGCTTGCATTATTCTATAGCAAGAGAATGGTAATTAATTGTTCTGGCTATAGTCACAAGTAATGAGAAGCTTTTATTTGATTTACAATTGGTCCAGTTATTCAATGGGTTTCTTGTGTTAATTAATTCCCTAAATGAATAGGGCACAAATCAAGTTGTTGAAGGAAGTACAGCTTCTGGGTTTTTATTCTCAGACTCCCAGTAGTAAAGATGCTAGTAGTGTCAAAATCGATCTCACTTTCCGGCAATCTTACCTCAAATTTTTTGTGCTAAGTACTAACTGTAAGTTGAAGGAAAGGAAAGAACTTTGGAGGTTTTATTACACACAATATATGGTTAGAGTTACAAGTTTACAGGTGGGAGAGATAAACAATAAACTAGGAGAGAAGAAATCATACACATTCATCACTAATGGATTAAATATAGCAATCAATGCATTTTTTAATATTAAAATACAATTTTTGATTATGTCCGGGTCAATTGAGGAATTGCAACAACCTATTTTTCAACAATTTCATCTTGCGATTGTGGAAGCACAAGCGGAATCATCTTTGCTTGACCAGCTTTCTTTGATTTTACAAGCCTGCATTGGCCGCTCAATCTGCAGTGCCTCTGCAGCTTCCATCTCCAATTGCACACAATATTTCCCAAATGTCTCTACACTAACCTGAAGTCTAAAATCTATGCTAAAGAGGAAGTTCATCTCCAACCTATTCATCTCACTTGTGCTTACTCCTCCAACTTTTGCATAGTAGGCATTGTTGAAAAATCTGCACAACCATGTCAAGCACTACTTCATGAGATACCCCAAGATGTCATGTATAACTACAACTGCCACAGACTTCTTTACGTGTTACTTCTGAATTAGTTTGAGTTACCTATCTTTTGTAGTTAGAAAAGTACCAAAATTTCTACTATTGAAAATAAGTAATGAAAACAATGACAGCAGTATAAGGAGAGAATAACATACGCGTCATCCATAAATTTTGCTGCTAGCATAATGCTTGTTATCAGAAGCCGATGCACGTTTAGTGAAGTCAGCTTAACTTCGGTGCATTGGAGGAATCTATCCACGTAAATTTGGGAAACAACAAAACAGGATGGGCTGCAGCCTGAGTACTTGAAGATACGGTCGATGTACTTAGAAATACTGAGACCAGGTGCTCTTAAACCATGGAATACTGTACCTACATCTTTTACATGTTTTGCCTCCAATAGCATTTCATTTCTCTGAACTGATCGCTCTAGAAGTGAAGAAACAAGTGATAAAACCCGTGGAATTCCCACAACTCCTTTGTCCAATTCTTTGATCCCCAATGAAAGGTATATTTCTGACCTTACTATATCTTCAGATTCAAGCGCCAGAGTCCCCATATCCAACCTACAGAGCAATAAACAATCATCAATAGGATATTCAAGGTATTGACACGCAATTTATCAAAACATTTGAAAGATCAAGCCAAAGATAAACCCGATAATTCTTAGGATGTTCAATAATCAGTAACTTGAAAAAGTAGTTATTTTCATAATATCAAAGTCTCTTATGTCATACCATTGAGCAGCAACATTAGGAAAAAGCCCTTTCCAATTCAGTATCTACTTCAGAGGCATAACAAATTCTTTAGATAGAAAATCATGTGGCCATATCCAAAAATGGACTAAACACTTAATTGTCCTACATAACTTCAGGCTACATTGATCTTTTGTCAGTTAACCATTCCCAGATCTATGAGGAACAACTTTACTTCCTCCTCCTTCTTAATCTTGTCCCCTCGGATTCCAAAATAGTGCCAGAATACAGTAAATCTCAGCTATTAAGCCACAAGCTTCATTCCCATTAATATATGATAGATATTGACAGCTCCATACCAAACACAGTCATAGTCCTTACATCACCGGATAATGAAAGAAAGTGAGAAGGATGAAAGAGAGGACTTAGCTTGACCGGCTAACCCAGAAACAAGAAAGACCCACCACACAAAATTTAGCCAGAAGACGAAACCAAAGCAACAAAACGAAATCCAAAATCAAAGCAGGAAACTCAAACGCAGTAATACAGCAAAACGAGATACGAAACTCACAAGTTTTGAAGGGATGACTCTAGCGTAGAGCTGGTGGTTTCTTCTGCTACATAGGGGTAAGGTGCGAAGATGGAGACCTGAATCGAGGAACATCATCTTCTCCCTCGGATCTGACCATTGTCGGATTTAACTGGTCCGTCTTAGTTAAAGGAATAGCTTTATGCTAATTAATAAATATGAAATTCCACAATTTTCCCTAATAAATATTAACACGAAGAAAGTTCGTCATGGGTATCTTGCCTTTTGTAAATTCTCTCTCTACCTTCACATAAAGGTAAAGATAACGCCTGTAAACTGTAATGCATTCCACCGCTCGCTGCCATGTATTTCAAGTAGGTGGGAAGAAAAGCGATGTAGACAACAGGGTCCCACTCATTTTCTTCTACGTCTTTCCAAAATCCAATAGATAAAACCATATTTCTGATATCTGTCAATGATTTTTCTTAGCTACTGTGACTGATATATGCAGCAAAACGTGGAGTAAATTCAAAAACTAAGGATAAAACATATGTGTGATGCATGAAGGAAATTGAGACTGTTTCTGGGTTTGTGCTTTATGTCGTCATTTGTGGTGGGTAAATTAAAAATACTAAGGATAGTGAATCCTGAATGGATTGCGGCACAAGTCAGGCCACACTTTGGTGAGTAAGAGACTTGCCAACTGGAATACTACTACCTCCAGCATTAATTATAAGTAGTAGTTAATTTTTTATATAAATTAAAAAATTAAATAAATTAATTAATTATAATTAATATAAAAATTAATTAATTAATTTAAATAAATTACTAAATATATATAATATAAATTTATTTTAAAATTAAATTTAATTATAATTAATTTTTTAATATAGTTATAAAAGTTAAGGGAGGTAGTATTATTTAAAGTTTGCTCTTCTTCCTTAACATGGGAATAGACTATTCCTAATTCATAGCTACTCTCTCTCTCTCTTTCTTTTTTGTTACAAAAAAAAAAATCTAGAGCTCCAATTTTATATTAAGATTAGGACATAATTTTAAAGTTTAAAGAGTATTTATAAATTTTTTTTGAGATTATTTATTAAAAGAATTTTTATAATAATAGTAAAATCGATCTCTCATGTGAGATATAGGTTTATTTTTTATTATATTCTAATTGATTATAGTTTTTTTTGTTGTCCACCCGATTTATTAGAACTTTACTCCGACTACATCCGGATCCGATCCGTGTCACGCACCTTGCTATAGTGGGTGAGTCTCTCAACGATAATTTTCTATATACGCTAAGGTTTAAACTTAAGATCTAACTTAAATAATATCAAACTATTTACCACTCAAATCAACCCTAATTAGTTAATTGACTATAGTTAGTATCTTTAAATGCCCTTCTTCCTGCTTCATGATTCTGCGTTTTGCCTTTTTTGTTCTTTTGCCGGTATTGGACCGCACAGCACCTTAGGCCTGTCACTCGCTCCTTTTTACCTGTAATTTGAAAAAAACCGCAAGGCTGTATTAGTAGTAACTTAATATTTTTCTATAAAAAAAAATTTAATATTTGTATCCCAATAAAATGTTTTATATATTATTTTTGATCCTATTTATAAAATTATACCCATAATTATTAATATAAGACTTTTTTTAAATAATATTTTTAATCTTATGAAAGTAGTTCATAAGTCCTTATATCAATTTCTACCTAGCACAATTTTTTTTGTATAATTTTTTTTTAAAAAATAGACTTTAAGAATATAATAATTTTTTTTAAACAATAATAAAGTCTATTTTACACAATTTAATGCGAGGAAGATCGTTGATGATTAGAATAGAAACAATAATTTATGAGCATGTTGCTGGGCTCGCCAGGGTCTGTGTGTTGAACGGTTTATTTGATGCAAGTTCACTTTTGGAAAATGAATGTCCGCGAATGGTCATGATTTTCAACTTAAAATTTAGATTAAACTAAATATAACAACTCGCAATAAATAACTTAAAATTTATCAAATCAATTCAGGGACAGTCGATTTTGGTTTTCATAAACGTTACATGAAAAGAGACATGCGAGCTTTTTTTTTTATGTTCTTTTTAATATGAATTACACTAGTCATCAAAAGTTGGTGCAACAGCAGCATCAGTCACAACCTCCAAACTTACTGCCCTCCGAACATCGATGGATCTGCCCCCATCCTCTACTGTTAGACGCAGCTTGAAGCGTAAGCTTGAATTATAATTCAAGGAAGAAGGAGCAGATCAACCAACGGTCGAAAGTCTCCTCAGGATCTTGTGAGTGAATTTGTATCACAAGTCACTATCCTCACCCTAGTTTCTTGTCGTCTTAGTTGGATTCTCCATGTATTTGCAAAGAGTGGTTACTATACCATAAGTGAGTCTGCGAGTTTAATTTAGGAATTGAAATTTACCCAATATCCAACTTTTTTTTTTGTGCCTGGAGATTTTCTTTCAAAACAAAATTAGTGTTACAATCCGTTAACATGACAAGTGACGTAAAAGGACTATTAAAGAATTCTATAAGAAAGAAATTCTTAAAGATTAAACTCTACATTCTTGGCAGAGAGTGCTTATAAATGAGATAAAAACTCTACATTCTCATAAATCAATTTTATAGAGAAAAAAGAGCTAAGAATCGTGCACTATTCCTATGGCTGCCGAACTCATTCAATCGATTCACAGTGCCAAAAAAGAAACAACAAAGCGCCAACATCTACATCAATTATCCCAGCTCTTGAGGGATAACTCAAACCAAACGCCATTCCAGTGATAGAGCTCGTACAACTATAAGGAATGGTAGTCAATGTATACGGGAGGGTTGCGAATCAATTATTCAATACATGCAATTCAAGGGTTTAAATGGTCATGGTGAGCTTGCGTTTTAGATGTATATATATGGCTCACTCATACAACAGACTTTTGGAACAAATAGGGTTTGCTACATGGTGAAAAGTTATGAGCGTGGTTGATTTGCGGCTTAAGCAATCATTAGATGATATATTTGTAACCAAATTATTTAATAATTAATACTCACTTGTTTAGGGTAAAAATTAGACGACATAATGTGACTTATGTTTTGATTAGTTTTTATAAAACAGTCAATTTGGCAAAAACATTTGGATGATATACTTGAAACAAAATTATTTAATAATTAGATGATATTTGGATTGGTTTCAGAAGATTCAAATATGAAAAAAAAAATACGAAAAGCGTCCCAAAGTAGCTTATAATTTTAAGTTGCTTTTGAAAAAAAAAACATACATTCTGTGTAAAAGCTATCCTAAACATGTGGTTTTGGACATTATTTAATAATTAATACTCACACTTGTTTGGGATAAAAGTAAGACAATATAATATGATTTATATTTGGATTAATTTTTAGAAAATAGTCAAGTTGGTAAGAAAAATTGGATGATATATATTTTGCAACCAAATTAGTTAATAGTTATATGATATTTGGATTGGTTTTAAAAGGTTCAAATATGAAAAAAAAATCTAAAATTATCCCAAAATAGCTTATGTTCTTAAGTTATTTTTGGAAGAAAAAAAATCATTCTGAGCAAAGCTATCCTAAACACATAGTTTTGGACAAAAGCCATTTTTTCCTTCCAAAAGCACTTATTTATGGGATAAAAGTGATCCCAAACATACCAGAGCCAAGTGTATGTACCAATATAATCAAAGTGGATGGATTAGTGGTTAGGGAAAAAACACATGAATGGGTATGATGAAAGAATAATATAGTTTAATAAGAGATGACTTGCTGTGCTAGGTTGAATATGTTTCATGTTTTTGAGTCAATGCCAAGAACATGGGATTCAAGGCTCTTTCCCTCAATCAATGGTAAAATGATCGACTCCCATACCACATAGTTGCCTCTATCTAGTTTGATGGAGGTAATCTGGTTTGATGGGGTGAAAAAAAATATGTTCTGATTGTAGCAGAGGAGACGAATAAGTAGAAGACATGGCGGCAAAGGATAGGTTTCTGCTCTGATACCACACTCTGATCTTGAAACCAAAAGTGAACAAAATTGATGAATGAATATAATAATTGTAATTTAGTCATTTGCTCTAACAATTACTACTTATTTCAAGTTCAATAATGAAGGCACTTTGAACATAAATTTAATAATCAGCCTTTGAATGTAAAGTAGACGCATACATAGCTGTGGGCTAGGTGCATGTACGAACATAATCAAAGTGAATGGATTAATTTTTGGGAAAAAAATAATGCATATGAATTGGTGTGATGAAATAATACTATAGCTTAATGTCCTATTTTACTCAAGAAGTTTATACGATAGAGTTATGTTGCCTTGAATTTTTTTTTTTGGGTTCAATGTGCCTTGAATTTATCATGTCGGCACTATGTGAGCTTTTGTGGCATCAAGCTTGCAAAACCACAAAATGAGAGTGAGTTCTATAGAGACCTGCGGCGACTACTACTGGCATTGATGTTGTGGCTGTAACTTAAGGAGGGAGTGAGTACAAGGTAAGAATTGATTTCCACCTTCATCTATAACACCTCGTCTCTCATTCCTAGTCTCGGTGCTTTGGTAGGCGTTTATGAGATTCCGCCAACATTTCTTGAAACAAAGAAATTGAAGGCATGTCCTGACGGAGTTCATGATATCGTCGGTGGCGTGGAATTTTTAACCTCGGTCTTGCTAGGAGTGAGACAAGCTACAGATAAATATCTCCCTTTCTTGGCTGTATGTAATATTGACTCATCTAATAACCTCCTCTTCCTTGTGGCTCTCACACAGTAAGGCCCCTCATCCGAAAACAAATTTTGTGTAACTCCAGTAACTGGAAGGACAAACTGATGCCAATTTCCTCTTCCTATTTCACAAGGGAGACAAAGAAGTAGATGGGCTCATAAAGCATTACAAGACTTATCCAAGTCGTTAGAATGAACATTGGTCTGAGTCTCATAAAACTCCTCATCATAACTAGGCTTAGATACAGAAGAGCCCAAAGGCGAATCCCCTAAATCTGATTAAAAATAGAACTTTGCAACACGTGAGATGACAGAAACCATGGCCCATTTGACGTAACCAAACCTTAGCATTGCCAAATGACCTTGAACAGTGACGCCAGGAGAAACCGACCCCACCCCATCGCCGGCAACAGCGGCCGACATGGTTGAAAAATTGAAATAATTCGGTCTTACCTTAGTTACATATGCATAGACTCGTTGTCTTGAGTTGTGGTTCAATTAAGATCTTCGTTCTATGTTTTGTAGTTCAGATGAACATTCATGGAAAAGAACTAGATTCAGTTAAGGAGAATTAACTGGTCAAAGAGTTCCTTGCCTTCTCATTGCTACTAAGGATGACTTAACTCCATACCCAAGGGCAGTATAAGATTCAGTTAAGGTGTGCATTTTCTGCATATGATACTTTCTCCTTGTACACTGCATTCTTTCTTTGCTATTCCCATGAGCTCATGATCTTCTCATCCATTATTTGTGTGTTATCTAGGTTACTGAGGAATTTGGGATAGAGGCGCCCATTCATGTAAGCATGAAATTAGGTGACTCAAGTAATGTGTATTGATAAGATTGTCAGTGCTGCACAACAACCTCATTTGATTATTCCTGAAACTGATATTGGGAGGAAGAGAAGGCTGTACCATCAGCTTCTTCATCACACTCTTGTATTTGCCTCAGGTGCGTTTTGTTTAGCTACCTCTTCATGAAACTTTACACAGTACCGCAAATGTGCACTTCCAATTTTTCCTGTCTTCCAAACTTTATGTTTTTCTATCATAAATTTACAGTTGGGGCTGCTATGGCAGTTGTCGGTTTTGCAGCTTTTCGTGGATATGCGATAAAGAAAAATTCTGCTTAGGTCACCACTCTCCAGAGGATCCCCACCTTCATTCTCTCTCTCTCTCTCTCTCTCTATATATATATATATATTAGAATATTTAATGTACAGCGATTGCATCCATTTTCGGGTGAGGATGGATGCCTTGTTTAGAGGAGGAGGTCTTTCTTGTTAAAATAGTTACCCAATTTGTTTGTTTTTTCATCCGATTTCCATTATGCATATATTTTTATCTTTTTAATTAAAATTTGATAAACATATAACTTTTATATTTATAATAAAATATAAGGAGATAGATTTTATATATGCTTTAATTAAAAAAATTGATAACGACCATATTAGAAATTTAATGGGACTGGTGGCCTTGTAGCCTTTAAATGAAAGAAAAACCAGGGCCTGTGTGGGTTGGCCTAGAGTTGGTATAAGGAAGTTACAGGGCTTATACGGGGCAAAAGGCATGGGTTCCTCCTTATGAACATGAATGGGATTAGCTGTTTTTACAATAAAAAAACATTCGACATTTTCAGGTAAAAAACAAAAGGTCTGTGACTAAATATGAAAATTATTTGTAAATTCTATAGCTTATGTCGACCCAAAGAGTTTTTTTTTCCTGACAAAAAGTGTGTAATAATGTGTAAATAACAGGATTGTGCCCATACTACCCCATAGGAAAAATAATTTTTCTCGAGTTCTAGATTTCGCTGAGGGGGGGGGGGTCTTCACCTATTTTTTTTTTCCATCGTTTTAATTCTTGTTGATATTTTTCTTTTGCAAATAAGTTCAGGGTAAATGAGTTTTATAGCTCCTCATGTCAGGATAAATTTCCCAATTTAGTCAAGCATAGTTTATAGACTTGCATATACTTATTAGTGAGATCAGGAAAGGTAATTAATTTAATTTGTTATGAAATGAATTTTAGATTATTGATGAGACATCCTCTTATTAGGTTGGGATTGTCCTCACCTTTTCATTCAATATAAATATCATTGATTATTGATTCTTTAAAAAAAAAAGTTTAGAAGAATTGAATTTTAGAATTCAAAACATATCTCATGATCTACAAAAATTAATTCTCAGAGATTATCTATCAGTAATATAGGATTCCCTGTCTTTACCTCTTCATTCATTTTAATCTTCCTTGAAAATACCCATTCATACCTATCAGCAAGATCTTTCTTCGTATAGGTAACCAACTTATGATTATATATATATATATATATATTAGGTACATTCGTTGTCAATTTATGTTGCATGCTTTATTGGTCGTTCCTTAATTAGGACTCCTTTTTTAAGAGAACTCTAATATATAGCAAGTTACGACAAGAATATTTGTCCTGCCGTCCGTATGCCATCTAATGCACAAAATGAAAAGATATTTTATACTAAGCGGCCTTACCTACAAGAACAAAACAAACACAGGAAAATCATGGAGCACTAACCAATGTGACAGCAAAATCTGTAAAAGCCATGAAGGTTTTCGACACGTATGGTGATCCATTGCAGCACTCAACTGTATTCGGATCTGATAGCAAACAGCAACCTTACCAATTTGGCTAGACCATCGTACTACGTTGGCTTCACCACCAAATGTGTTTCGCTCTCTTTGGATGGAGCTTTGAAGCTTTCAGCAAATGCTTGTGGATGCCAATTTCTTTAGTGCGCTTTTTTAGGCTGAGTCCGCCGACGAATTGGACCTTGGTTCTAATCTGTGTTTGTGATTTGTATGCTGTATGAGAAACACTAAGCTCTGTGTTTACATGGTGGGAGACAGGGAAGATCGAACTGTACTTACTCATGTTATACATACAAAGGAATATAAACAACTAATAATAAAAAAAAAGGCCACGCCCCACTAATCAAATAATTACGTCAAGTTAAATATATGGGTTTAATAACATCAAGTACGTACTTGGATGATGGATTCTATTTTTAACTATCAGTGTACAGATTCAGGGGATATATATCGCTTCATTTTTCACGTTCGCTATAGTAGAAGAGTGGGCCATATGCGCCCATATTGATCAAAGCAAAGCAGCTTCACCTTCACGTTACTTTGGTTTCGTGCATGCTGCCATTGTAGAAATTGGTGCACAAACCTAAAGCTTTATTCGGACAACAAGTTTGGTGAAACTGAAAAGACGAACCAACGAACCAACTCTTAATGCTTCTTCCCTCACACATTACAAGGCTTCCATGGATGGAATCTGAGAATCTGAACAGATACCTTCATTTAGATTCTTTGTGGGCATCCATATATCCATATGGGTTAAAAGAAACAACGAAACAAACAGGAGTTATTGACCTCCCGAAGTGATATAACAATCGCATATAGCGTTTTGTACATTACCCTACCCATTCCTAGTCACATATAATTCCATTAATTTATGCCCTAGCGGGGATCACTCTGTTTCTTCCGAGTCCAAAACACTAATCAAAATCATCAACTTGAGCGGGTATGTATTCAAAATCTGGTTGAAAACCCAGTTTTGTCCATGGGAACAAAAAAAGCTCGGCGACAACCACCATCACCACCATGAACTGTGGCGGTCTTGCCTAACAGGCCACCCTCTTTCCTGGGCCCTGTCGTCCTTGTACTTATCTTCTTTTCCTTATTGTCACTCGTACTCTCGTGTCTCCTCATACATTCATTATTCAGCGGCTTACACGAAACCTTATATATATAGCCAGCTATATTGTATGGATATATAGAATTAGATGCTGTTTGAATTCAGCACTTTAAGCCCTTGAAATTAGGAAAGCAAGCAAATGGATTAGGTTAGTGATGTTGATTCATTAACAAGCTTAGAGCATATCCAAAGTTTTGGAATTCGTGTGATCTGTTGAGCACTCGAGTCGGCACCATTAACTCGATCGTCCCGCTTGAGTATGCATGTCTTTGCTTTTTATCCATACATGCACAAGGAAAAGTCCACACCATATATATTCATACACACACACACACACACACACTAACGCGTACATAAGATTTTTAGACAGGGGAGAGGGGGGGGGGGTGGAGGTGGGGTATATATACACACACACGAAATGCGAGCAGTGTGATTGAAAACTGAATAAGAGAGGGACAAATTGGATCGCAATTATGTGAGTTGTCTTATCTTTCTGTGTGGGGCTGTGCTTCATTCATTGGTGTCTATGGTTGGGTGGACAAATTTTAGGGGTTCATTTTTGAACGCAAAAGATAAGGCCCTTTCGCTGCTAGTGATGGCACACAAATCAGAATTATAACCAAACAAAACTTAGCTAGCTTACGTGGGGCTGTTGTAGCTAGGATATATGTATGTATTGATTGAGATTATCTTTTCATTTGCGTTCCTACATACTTCGAGCGAATTCCGACGTGTAATGATGTAACTCGAAAAGTTGACTTGTAAGTTTTTGTTAGGGTTTCCACATCATGCACCCGGAGAACGAATCAGCGTCTCCTGAAAAAAGTAATTCAAATCCAACACAGAAATGTGTGTGATATGGGAATGGCTTTACAGGATGGAAACCGTCCTACCACGTTGGACCCTTGTCAGATTATGTTGGATGCAAAATCATCATCTCCATGACAATTAATGCATCTCTCCTTCAAAAGCCAATTGCCCTTTCATCATTCTTCCCTATGAACTGCTCTCAATTAACATACTCCCTCCCACCCTATTTGATTTAACAGTGGGTCAACTTGATTATAAAGTGTGAGAGGATTGATGTTCAATATTCACCTTGTTAAAAAAAAATTATGAAAAAAGATATCTTAGTCATAAAATTTCAATCGAATCGATTTATTATTTAAATATAGGCAATACGATCTAAAAAAATATACCATACGAGTCCTCAAATGATTATTAAAAAAAATACTCCCTTTCTCGTATGCTTTTTATAAAGTCATATTAATTACTTTTTTTGGGATTAAAAAATTATTTAAATATTATTTTTTATATAGATTTTCAAAGTTATCCTTTAATTGATATAGCTATGGAAAAGTCAAGAGGCAGAGCACTTTTAGAGGTTAGTTATAACTATATAATTAAATTTTGTGAAAAGTCTTACATTAAGGACCAACGAGTAAGACTTTACATGGGAACCGTTATATAAACGAAATACAATTTTAATAACAAAAAAAATAAAATCCATCTAGCACATGAGTAAAATAGGCAAAAAGCTTTTCCCATACTCAAAAGTGAGGTATGATGGCTAATTTCAGATTAGGAATATATATCAAGATATGTCTATAGACCTAGCCTCTCCACGTCAACACAAAATAGACTTACTCTATATTGAGTCATCACATGGAGAGCCCTAAAAGCATCCATTAGAAGACAAACCTCTTCTTATATCTCATGGCCATACACAATTGAATGATTCTTTTAGGAGCAGAGGTGAGTCGACAAGGAAACCCCTGAAACAGTTTGCAACAACCCCATCTCTCTCTCCCTCCCTCCTTCCCTCTAAATATCTCTCTCCAAATTGCTTTGCCTTTAAATCATATCTTTAGTGAAGAGATAAAAATTGGCATTAGTATCTTCATGCGACACTATAGATTAGGGGACATGCTGATTGCTCTCCACATAATATTTTTCTTTTCTTTCTTACAGAGATATGATATAGTGAGAGAATCTGTGCTTAAAGCAGAGCATCCTAGTCCATATGCCTCACAAAGGTTCCTCAAGCACATGATGTTTGGGACAAAGTCTCATGCATGTGCACCTGCTCACAACAACAAACAACAACAACAACAACCAAAAAACGTTTCGTTTTGCCCCTTTCATCCAACTTAACGAGTGGTTGCTCACACTCCACGATCACCTACTCAACCATATTATCTCCTCCTCCTCCTCCTCCTTCTTCATGCTCTTGCAATTATTGTATTCCAAAGTTTCTCCCAAGTTGCTCTTATTTTCCTTTTTGGCCCCAATAATAATATTCTACTGCTTTTTACTTGAGTTTGATATAATGTGACATGGGAGTCAGGTAATAAAAGGAGAGATGAGTAGGGCCATTTCTTCAAATTGAAATGGTTCTGAGGAATGGTAATGGAGGCACATGGATGATCCTACGTTATGAGGTCAGTCCATGTCACTCTTGTGGGGTCCATATTCCTCCATGAAAGTTACCGGGCACTGGTACTCACTCCGTACAATGCAACTTGCATAATTGCCTAACCCTTCTCTTTGTTCTCACCATTATTTCTTTCAGTCCCAATCCACTTTTCTTCTTCTTTAGTTCTCTGTTTCTGTTAGATGACATTAAAAAAACAAAAGAAACAAGCCATGCATTATCGTATCATATCCTATCATATCTCACCGCAAAATGAACCATTAAATTCCGTGAGAAAGATTCCAATGCCAAACCCTCTGTTTCTTTAAACGACATAACTGCAGGGGACACTTCAATTCAGCTTGTTTCACCTATTTATTTCTGTCCTCTTCAGCATTATTCACGTGACTTTGTTTATCACTTTCACAATGAAGATAAATGATGTTTTATCATGTTAAGTAAGCCTAACGGAGATTGAACCAAATGATACTGCCAGAAGCTGATGAAGCTGATGGCTGATCATGGACTTTACCTCGTTATGTGACTGATGATAACATCAAACATGTGAAGTGGCAATAACATTAAAGTGAATGCAGAGTAATTCAGGTTTTGGGTCCACTTGGTGGTCGGTAACATGTTCAAGCATCACCATTGTTGGCTTATAATTGAATCGCAATAAGTGAAGGAGGAAAAAAGAAAAATTACATTATTTGTGCCTTGCTTCTCTGTGTTTTTTTTATATTTTAATTGTGTTATACTTTCGGAGCATTCTGGGACCGAAGAAAGCGTAATGAATAAAATAAAATGGATACAAAGGCTACAAAAGGGCGGAAAGAGTGACAATAGGGAAGAAGGACAATGTCCAATATAACTAATAACTATAATAACTACCAATGAGGACATTCTAAGACTCCCAGCACCTATCTTCCAATCATAAATAACCACTGAAATCCTAGAAGGGGAACTAAAAAAAATAAAATGAAAGTGAAAGTGAAGACTGAAGATAAGATTAGTAAGTTCAGCAGCCCAAAACCACACAGAGAGAGGAGAAAGCTCTAAGTGGCCACCCAAAATAGCTTCCAATTGGGCAACGCGTTGTTGTTTCTATTCCCACTTTCCTTGCACCTTCCTGGTCTGGCCAACTTTCTCTTTCCAATTTCATCATCAACAATCTCGTTAATCCCTTCCAACTCCTCTGCATCAGCATCTTCGTCATCAGTAACAACTCCTTCTCCTTCTCCTTCTGCTACTTCTTCTTCTTCATTATTATCAGCCACTTGTTCTTCTTCTTCTCCTTCATCATCATCATCATCATCAGAAAGGAAGGTCTGAAACATCGTAAGAGTGAGCCTGCCATTACTCCTCTGTGCTTGAAAACAAGGCTGAACTGAAGGAGTAGCCACTGCTTCCAAGATTAGTCTACCATCTTCACGATGAGATCTCACTTGAACGCCACCCAAATCTCTAATAGAAGTCAGAGGAGGTGGGAAACTGTTGAAACGTTTCATTCTTCTGGACCCGGAGTAACTTCTACAAGGTTCTGAGTTGTGTCTTGAGAAACTAGTGGTGCTATTTTCTGATGAAAGAGCGCCAAATTCTTCCATGTTTTCACTGGCATTATCACTACCAGTTTCGCAGCCTAGACTTTCTGTGCACATTTCCAAGCTCTTTCCAGTTAGCATGGAGGACGATTGCTTCACTGCAGGATGGACATAGACGTTTTGAGACTGAGGATTCTCAGTTTTCTTGAGAGACAGAAGAAAACTCCATCCACCCGTGTCAGCATTTTTGTCCATTTTCGTGGAATTTTCATCGTTCGTGCTGGAATTTTCTTGGGCTTCAGAGGGTGAGAGGGACGCTGGGGGAGCCAATTTGAGCCTCAGAATTTGTGGTTCGATTGGAAAAGGCTCCATACATGATTGAAACCCTTGACACACACTTGAGGAAGACATTTTCGTTATCCACAGATGCTAACTGTAATAAAAAATAAAAAGCAAACGGAATGAACAGAACAGGGGAAGGGAGACACAAGATTTTGTTCTTTTTTTAACCTCGCTCTCTCACCAAGTTCCAGTTAAAACGATGAGAAAAATGGAGATCTGCTGTGAAGAAGAAGGATTTAAACAGAACCCATGCTTTGGTTCGGCTCGAATTGAAGATGGGTTCTGTGGGAAAAGAGAAAAAGATGAAGGGAGAGAACAGAGGAATGGGCATGAAATAGAAGTGGGAAGGTGTATCTCAATATATAGGTGAAATTGGGCAACAACAGACTGCTGTCTGTCGCTTTATTGTAGTGGGAAGAAAATTGCACACCAGGCATATGGTAAAATTATTACTATTTTACTCATCACATACGTTACAAAGTCAAAAAAAAAAAAAAGGCATAAGGGTCTGAGTGTATACTTGGTAAAATTACTCATGCAGCAACCTTCTACTTTAAGTATCCCAGATATCTACTTTTTTTCAACTAAGTCCCTCTGTGTTAATTAATGATGCCCTCTATCTGGTTATTAACAGTCTTTGTCTCTTTGGTTTTGGGCAAATACATGCCAAATAATGATTAAGCAAATTGACAAGGCAGCTGCCTTTATCAATAAGGACTTAGTTGGAACTTGGATTTAAATTACAGAGGAATAAAGTAAAGGAAAACTCAGTGGGAACATGGCTAGTTGAAAAAGGCACGAGACATGAGTAGTGGAATATATCTCTGGTCAATTAACTTATGCTAAAAAGATAAGGTGAAAATGAAAAATAAAAGAAGGGAAAAAAATATGGGAGTAACAGGATGATAAAGCAAGTTTTGTATGGTTCTGCTCATAAGCTGGTTGACCCCCAGAAGACAGAGTGATCTTTTTGAGTCTGTCCAATGGATTCGTTTCTTATTGGCTTCTATTATTCGTAGCCATTGGTTGAAAATTCTATCGATGTGGCATTGCCATCAACAGAGCCTAAAGCTTAGCCCCTGAAACCAACGACAGTTACTACTATTTTCAATCATCGTTTTGATTCTTTCAAAGATTACATCTTTCCGTCCATATACTTTATCAGGGTAGTTTATTCTGGTGTTATTATTGTTTCTTTTCTTTCAAGATTCAAATATCATTTATTGAACTGACATACACAAGAAATACTCCCATAGGTTTATTCCAATTCCAAACCTAACATGGAATTCAGTGTTTAGTTACTTGATTCATCGTAGATAAACAGTGGTTTGACATTTTAAGTGAAACTTACGTAAAGTTATTAGTGGGAACGTATTATAGGTGTTACTTTGTAGTAGAATATTATATTCTTAGAGCAGATAGAGAGCTATTTATTTAATAACATAATAAGGGCATCTTAGAGTCAACCGACCAAAAGTATAATCGTCACTCTATCTACTGTGTTTTTTCTTGACTTGTTTCATCAATGATGAAGTTGATGACACGCGCTCTTCAAAATCTATGGCTAAACAAAAGAGAGCATCAATTCATTACCTTTTTCCTGCTTGGCCTTTCTTGCCTTTCTATTGGCCAAATCTCTTTTACACTGTCAAAATCTGTACGGGATTTGCATATATTGTTTGCTTCGACAAGTTGAACAACTGTTGGATCAAATCAAGCAAATCTACAAAAGCTTAGAGTCTTTAAAAGCCTCATGTATATATCTCTAGCTTCTTCAACAATATCAATCAAAAAAATTGATTTGGTCTACAGGATACAGAGCAGCATTTCACTGTCTAGGAATCTGTCACGCACACAGAAAAACGCGAGAATAAATGCTATATATGATACTGCTAAATGTAACACTTCTCATTCATCTTCGTCTCCTCATAAAATGCAATTTCAGAGAGTGATTCTGATGAAGGAAATAAACTCCTAGGGTTAGTGAACAGTAAACGTACGGGTATCAAAGAGTAGAAGAAAGTTGCCACCTTGCACTAATAAACATGATTCCATGCTCAAAGTGTAATAGTTTTGTGGCTTAATTATACACTAAACAGTAGCTTAAAAACAAGTTGTCATGTCTCATCACTGATATTAAGTTAATGACAGGTGGCATACTAATATTACTATGCCCTTGCATTGAAAACGATTTGAGACAGACTACTTACCAATAATATTGAAAAGCGAAGCTGCTGGTGTTTTCTATATGCATGTCTGTCTTATTACAGCTTAAATTGCTGTCATTACTACAGGGATATAATAAACAAAAATGATGAGAAAGATAGTTAGAAAAAAATGTGAGGACGTAAGTTACATCGATGGATCATTTTCCCCACCAGCCATATCCTTTTATATATAACGTTGATTGATGATTGATGATTGGTTGTGGTCCCTTTTTAACACAGTAAACTACCTGTATTGGTTTATTTTCAGACAGGATGACGTACGTGAAACATCAATTACAGGAGGACGTGTATAAATGCTGAAATCAACAAAAGCCAGGAAGAAGAAGAAGAAGAAGAGGAACATATATTATTAGCATTCACAGTCCTTCGTAGCTAACTGTGCTTTTATTTTTTGTGAGTGAAAAACTTCGGGGGAGGCAAGAATATATGCGCCATGCGCACTTTCTCAGGAAAAGGTGGAAGCCCTAGCCATCGACATTGCTTTGCAATCCATGTTTTGTTCTAAGTTGGCCAACCAGGGAAGGGGAAACCCTACGGCCAGCTACACCTCATTATATGCGTTCTAGGTGGCTTCATCGTTTATTACTTGATCATATAATAAATTGCTAAGATTCTTAGGAAAGATGAATGTTTCTGTAATAATGTTGACTTTTGACGAGGTTGATGGTAGTGGTGGCACTTTATTTTCTCTCTTTCGGCTCCAATTTTCAGTAAGAGGAGGAGGGGGTGGCACGTAGACCATGCAAGCTTGTCATGAAACTAATGGCGAACTGCAGAGGATGGACCAAACAGAAAGGTACTTCCTCTTGCGTTAATATATTATATTGGATCCGATGCTTTTTTATGGACGGCGGAGATATCATTTTGGAAGCTTCACTTTTAACGATTTTCTAACCAATTCTTATATTCCAAGCTAAGGTAAGAAACCTCATTCCTTAATTTATAGGGAAAGGTATAAAAATATCTATGAAGTCTTACTACAAGGGCATTCAACATCATAAAAGTTTTTTTGAGTGCAAAAGTAGCTATAACATTATAAGATCATTGTAAAAATATTAAATTCTGTTAGTTGACTGTTGGAGTAAATTTTTGACTAAAAATATTAACATTAACACATATATGATATAATTATATTCTAATTAGCATCATCTATATTCTGCCAACTAATATTAATTTATTACTTTTAAAATTTTAGTAAAAAATAAGAGTATTTAAAACAATTATAAATTTAAGGAACAAATTAGATTGAAATCTTATACTCATTCTTAAAAAAGATTAATATTTTAAAAATAATAAATTAATATTAGTTGATAAATAATGGATGATGTCAGTTAGGATATAATTATACCATATATGCGTCAATATTAAAATTTAGTCAAAAGTTTTGTCTCTAACAGTCCAATAGAATTTAACATTTTTTGTAATATAATTACTTTTGCACCAGAAAATCGTTATGGCATTAGGCACTCTCGAGATAAAACTTCATATGCATATTTTTACACTTTTGCCCTAATTCTAATGTATCAAGTGCGAGGACACCTCACCAAAACGCTTGTCTCATTACAAGGAGATAAAATGTCATAAAATATAATTAATGTGTAGGGCATTGTTAATTATTAGTTGTATAAAAACAGAATATTTAGTTCGTCAATACCATATAACAGGTAAGGCGAATTAGGCTGAGCTTGGAATTGTTTTTTTTTTTTTTGCCCACCCGATTCACCGGAGCTTTGCCCCGACTACATCCGGATCCGACCCGCGTCGCGTACCTGGCTATGGTGGGTGAGTCTCCCAACGGGGATTTTCTGCGTACGCCAAGGCTCGAACTCGAGATCTCGCTGAAACGATATCGAGCTGCTTACCACTCGGACCAACCCCCGTTGGTTGCTGAGCTTGGAATTTGGTCGGCCTTAATTAGGCTCAAGTTCTCGGGGTCTGCTGGATTTCGGGCTATGTGACATCTGAAAGATTGGGCCTGGCCTGTGTTCCATAATCTCTTGCTTGACGTTGCTCGTGTTTGTGTGGGGGTTACCCCTCTTTTATCTCCAAAAAAAAAAAAACTCTCAAGCTCAGAACTAATATACTCCATTTTTAAATTTAAAATCTTTATTTTATACCCATCGTCTTAGATTCAGTTGACAAAAGGGTAAGACATACGACTATTTAGAGCGTATTTGATCCTTAGGGAGTACCACTTTATTATGGTTTCAGTCGCAGTGTTTGGGGAGACATCCTAGTTCCTGGGTGTCTAGATTTACGCCTGAGAGTAATCGACGGCTTGCCCTCCCCAATATTAGTATCGCCTAGGAGGAAAGGAGATTTTACCTTGCTATTGGATAGTGGGTGAACCCAACTCCTTTCTAAAAATTCTTATACAAAAAAAAATCTCAATTTTATTGGAATTGTAATACAAATTGGCTACAATCAAATTCTTATATAAAATCTCAAAAATTTTAAATTAAGGAGGAAATTCTACTCAGTTCTACGTAAGAAAATTTATCTTTATAAGTTGTCGTAAAATTGTAAAATCATTGACAAGTTCTATCTAATTTTAGAGTAAAAAAATTTAATTATAAAATAATTATCTTGTCCTCGTCTATTAAAAAATAATAAGTAAAATAATATAAATAATAATTTTTAAAATAATTACAACTCTAAATCTCTAAGCACGGTTAGAAAATAAAAGCAAAAAACAAAAACTTCGTTTTAATTTTTTTGGACAAGGAGCACAAAGCCTTGAAAAAAGAAGTAAGAAAACCACATGAATAATTACTCATCTCTGCTACGGATAATCCAAGACGGCTCTGAATATGCCACGTAAACAACGATTGGTTTATTGTTTTGTTAGGTTGCACTTTTAGGTGGTTGAACTTGTAGCTAAGCAGAAGAAGATGGTTTGAATTCGTAATTAGAAAGACTGGAAAAGATAAACGTGACTCGCGCAGGAACCAAATTCATATGAATTAACCAACAACTGCTACAAGAGTGCTTATGAAAGCATATGCTGTAGATTCTTTCTGTAATGATTTCATTCTTAATTTTTATTTTAATTATTTGTGGTAAACTTTTTTAATAAAAATATGCTGGTGGTCTAGTGGAAGATTGCTCTTGCTTATAGTTTGTGGTTATATCTCAGGTTCGAATCCCTTGTGTGCCAAAGGGCTATTTTACTTAAAATTACCTTAATGCCCTTCTTTAAAAAATAATATATACCTTCAGATATTTTTTTCTACCTATCTTAATTTTTTTTTCAGATCGGGGGACACAGAAAGAAGGAGGGGGAAGAAGTCTCTATCACATTGCTTCCACTCTGTTCTTTAGTCTCATCCATTCCCTTTGCTGTTGATGTGGGTGGAGCATGCTCTATCGGAGCCATTGAAATCTTCTCCTTCCTCTGCTTCATTATTGGGTGAGAACGCGTTGTTATAAGTGCTTAATTTTCTTGGGTCCTCATTATCTCTTCTAATAGGGGTAAACTCAAATCTTAGAATGTTTGTGTTGGAGGAATGAATTGGATTTGGGTGTATGAAGAAAGAAAAATTTATATGGTTAATGAATATGATTTAAAAATATTGTTTGATAAGAAGCTATGCATCTTGAAGCTTATCTTATAATTTGGTTAGCTTGTGCACATTAACTGTTTGTTAAAATGTCTCAACGAAGAGGAAATATTAGTATGTTTTATAGTCATTGGTAGTAGTTATAGTTTTGTTTTGTTTTATAAATGTTGAAATTCTATGATAATATAAGGATGAGAAATATAGTCCTTAAACTTATTAAGTTGGCTAATTAAAGGTTGAGATTATTTCCATTTTCCTTTTCTGTTATTTTTTAGTGTATAAACGTAAGATTGCTGTAACTATGGGAGTGATGTTTTTAGAGGAAATTGGTTGTGGGGAAGGATGGTTGAAATAACTCAGAATTGCTTAACACTTTTCTGTCCAACCTTCTGATCATTGAGGAGAATACGTTTCTTTAATAACCTAATCCTTGTACATTAATTTTACCATTAGACTTGGTCAGTATTATTAGTTCGCTCTCTTTGCCCCATAAGCTTTTTAGTTGTTGTTGTTTAAAATGTCTCAACTAAGTAGGTGTGTATAACTGATGGTAGTCATGTGAACTGTTATATTAATTAAATGTATGTGTAATCTATTACCTATGCAGTTCTTACTTTCTGAATTTAGTATAATCTACCTACAAGTCTGATTGATAAATTGGGGATCTAATGTGATGCTATATATTTGGATACGGTTGGTTTGAACTATGGAATGTATGGTATAATTTTAAACTCTATGTTTGATTACAGTATCTTGATTTTTATAAGTATTTATATAAGTAATGTGCAATATTAAGAGGTGTTTCTGTTTTATGGATTACAGTGCTTGAAAGAAAAATAGAGTTGGAATAGAAGTTGATAACCCATCATATTTATTGACTTTGAGACGAAGCTGGAAAAATTGGTAACCCATCATATTTGATGTTTTATAAAATTTATTTATGTTTTATTAAAGAAAATTCTTTTGTAATGAAAGAAATAATTTGTTATAAGATCATGAATATCTGAGGATCTAAAGACAAAGAGCTTGTTATTTGTGGATTTTATACATGCACTTATTTTGTAGTTTTGAGCCATGCTTGCTTGGTTATTTAGCATTGTGTACTGTGCCTCCACACTTGTTTGTGTGACCTTGAGCTAAGCTTGTTATTTTATGGCTTTTCGAGCTACGTTTAATATTCGTGGCCTTCAATATTCGAACAAGATTATACAAAGATACTCTTGCGCCTAGGAGAAAAAACACATGAATATTCAACCTCCGACTCCAGGCACATCTTACATCTCAGTCTTTAAATAAGACTGAATTGTAAAGTTATATATGCTTTTACCTTTTTCACAAAGCAAAATACTTTTTCACATTGAATATTATGGCATCCAAATAATGATGATGACTGAAATTTTCCGTAGTCGCCCTCAGCCCCTCATGATAAATATTCATCCAGTGAAACACAGAACTAGAAGAGGAAGACGGTAATACTATAAAATTCAAGGGTTCAGAAGAACGACGATCATGAAATTTTCAGTTGTTCTCATCATCCCCCCCATGAATGCCGTCACTGTCAAGGGATGTAGGGAACTCGAAGAGGTCACTCCTGGGCGTTTGAAATGCTTTATTCTTACTATCATCATCATCATCTTCTTCTTCATCTCCGGCAATTGATGGCGACGGAGACGAGAAGTCCAAGCACATTCCCTGGATAACTTGCTCGTATGATTCAGAGAGGTCTTGAGAGGTCTGTTGATGGTACTCCACTAGCTGATGCAGGCACCGGTTTTCTCTGATCAGATTTGCGTTTTCATTGGCCAATCTGGATTTTTCTGCAAGTAGTGCTTCAAGCTGAAGCCTCACCAGATCATCTTCCTCTTGCCTTATTCCTTTAGCAAACCCATCACGCAGCCTGCTATTTTCCTCTTCAAGCAGAGCACATCTTTCTTGCAAGAAGCTCAAGTCTGACTTTATAGACTTCAATTCTCTTGCAAGCGATGCTGCTTTGCTTGCCATTAAAACTGCAAGCTGATATAGATAAACAAGTAGCTTATAGTTAGATAAATAGTGCTTTTAGAAATGGGGAACAACAATGGCTGTTACAAGATGAATTGTACCAACATTTTTGGCTTTCTTTAGGTTTCTGTTTCTGTTTCTTTCTTCATTTGCCTTCTTCTGGGAATCATCCGCGGCATCTTCTGACAACTCACTAGGATCATACTTCCTTTTTGTTCCTTTTTTTGATTCTTCTTCTACTTTCTTTTTCTCTTCTGATTCGGCTTCGTTACTCTCAGCCTGGTTATGTTTGCTCCGGAATATGTCTGTCAATGTGGGTGGTTGACCCAATTCTCTGGCTCCCTTAGGCCAAAAACACAAAAAATGCTAAGAATTTCAATTTCACTTGTAAATGAAATACCTAAAAGAGTGAAAAATCAACAGGGATCTGCAAAAAGAATGACGAAAGCTCACAATTAGAGGCCAGATTTCAGAATGATACCTGTAAGGCATTGTCCAAATTGTTAGAAAGCAGAGAGAGAGTGTTGGCGATGGAGTCGAACCCTCTGATAAGTAGCAACGAACCTTCCTTCAATCCCTTAGATTTTTCACTCTGCAAAACGAACGAAGCTCAAGAACCCATAATTTAGTTTTCGCAGTACGTAAGAGAATCCTTCATAATTTTTCTGGAGACGGAAACTGACCTCATGGGCGAGATTGTGAGTAGAAGAGTCGTCGTCGGTGAAGATTTTAGGACGACGATCATCAAGAATGGTGTCGATCCTGTTGCGGAGATTGCTCCAGAAACGCTTATCGGAGGAAGGGCTAAACAGAGGAGGAGGAGGAGAAGTAGAAGCCATTGGTACACTAGCACTAGCGGCCTCCTGTCATAATAACAATAATAATTAAACTCATAAGACTTAAGAAAATAAAAAAAAAATAGTGAGAGAATGACCAAGAATAAGAAACCTGGTTTGGTTGGAGAGGGGAGGGAGGGTGGAGAGAGGTTGCCATTGCAGCGAGGGAGAGAGAAGAAGGTGAGGCTCAAACGGATAGTTTTCAAAAGTGAGCTTGGGAGGAGGAGGATTTTATCAGTTTACATATGGAGGGCCCCACTCCCGTTTTTTCTGTGTAACGTTCGGAAATCTGAATTCTGAAGTCCCTTTTCTTTTATTACTAATTTACTATCACTACAATTACTATTGATGGTTGGTATCCACGCTCTATTTTGATTGGTCAATCGCTCAATGCTGACTTCTTGTTCGGCGCTCCTCCTGTCTTGGTTTTATTATGCGTCCACTTTTATATTACACTTTTCTACTCAAAAAAATAAAAACACTTCCCACATATGTTTTTTATTTTTTTTTAATTTGTGACTCCAGCTATTTCACACACACACACATATGTATGAGTTACTGTGCTCCACCTCACCAAGTGATAATCACTAGATTTGGCCATTTTGATCTAATCGGATGGTCCATATTTGTGTTTTTAAAAAAAAATTATTTTAATAGGTATAAAATTTAAAATAAAGACAATCAATCTCTTAACAGTCAGTTTTTCAAAAATAATTTTATTATTTACAAAATATCAGTTAAAAAGTTTAAATTTATATTGATACATATCTCAACATAAACTCATCAGTGTAATGAGCATCAAAACTGGGTTCTATATCATACCTTCTAATCAATAAATTTTGCTGATAAAAGTTAGTAGGTAGTTTAGTCGTATAGAATACTACTACATATGAACCCCTTAATTCCATCGTAAAAGGAAAATTGGTTATAGGATATAGAGGAAATAACATCGTTACCATAGATTTTTCCTATTCTAGATTTTTATTTTATGTCAAGTTCTTAAAAAAAAATTTAGAAAGAATGTTGTGATTTTTTCCCCATGAATAAAGAATCCATACTAAATAATGAATGCTTATAATTTATATAAGATAAATAAAAAAAGAAGTTAATGAAAGTACTTCAATTAGTGGATAAAGAAGTCAGGTTGTTATAAAATATATAAATATGTGAATAATTGGATTCTCTGATTAAGTGAAAGGAAAAATCCTAGAAAAATACCTTTGAAAGTAACAAAAGACAAATCAGGGTGTCCAATATGCAAAATCCCGTATCACTGCAGCTGTGCCAATCTAGAATATTGAAATATCGTAAAAAGACGCTAGTGCCCTGAAAGTGTTATTTAAAAAAAGCCAAAGAGGGAAGGCAAAAGTGGGATATTCAAACTTGAAAGTACCAGACTTACATCCTGTACTTTATATACTGAACATCCAGTTTACCAATGAATATATGCCAGTCGTAATTTTATCCTTAACCGCGTAAATCCCTCCTAACCCTCATCTCTCTTTTCTCTTCTACCCGCATTCACCCGTGCCCCATACTTGCTCAATCCTGAGGCTTTGTCCTCATCCACTTCCCAATGATTCCACATGTCTGCACTCTTCACCCCTTCGTCTTCCTCATTTTCCTATTGCCACTCACTCCTATCATTTTTTATTGTAAGTGAGTAAATTAGATCTATTTTTACAATCAATTTAGAATTTAGAAGGTAGCAACAAAATCAACAGCCACCTAACAAGTCAAGCAAGAAGAGAAGAGAGATCTGACACCAGCATCTCGATCCATATCGGAACTTCTGCTTGGTGTTTAATCTATCTCCGCCGCCCAGCAGCTTGCCGCAACCAAAGTTCTGTATAACACCGAAACTCGATTGCAATGTTGGGGCTGCCGGTGTTGACACCGAAGCAATCGACGATCTCCGACGACTTCTGCGACTCCGGTGAAGATGCTTTGAAGATTTCGAGGTGGAACGTTTGGTCGGTGTGCCGTCTTTCAGTTTGCAACCATGGACGAAAATGAAGAGAAGAAACGAGAGATGAGGGTTGGGGGGGAGTTACGCTGTTAAGGAGGATGTGTTTTAAAAGTACAGCTCTCACATATTTCATTGATGAACTGATATTCAGTATATATAGATATAAGTAGAAAAATATGGATTGCCGAGTTCGAGAACCAGATTTTATTCCTTTCAACATTCGCAAACTTGATAGCAAAAGAAATTCAGTTTTGTAATACAACACTAAATCAAGTTGACTATGCAGCAATCAACTTGTTGGCAACTTACAACAACAACAAAATTTAGCAAAACCAAAGCAGGATTTTAGATCAGCAATATCAGTACAAGAAGCTTACATTATATATATAGCAAACTTAACCGCAATTACAAACTACCGGCACAACAATTCACATTGAACCAATAATTTCAGCAAATTAAATTTAGTTTATATTTCATCCTACGCGATGCCATCGTGAGGAAGTAACCACCAGTCTTCAATCACTATCAGTTTCCAGTCATTGCAACATACATTTATCTCTTAAGCCTACAAAATTACAATCACAAATTCAATAGCAAGGCAATACAGGAATAAAACAAACTCAAAATTTGTCCCCTAAACTCATCAAACCACAAAATTGCAAAAGATTTAGGTCATTTAGTCATAACAAAATCAGCCTAATCAATGAAGCACAAAACCCGAGAAATCAACATATACAATAAAAATATGGAAATCACATACTGGTTACAAATTGTACAATTCCTGATATGGTGTATGAAATTCTAATAGAGAAAAAAAGTTAGATCCTGAGCAGAAACTGGTAATTTCACAAGCAAATATCGTCATTCCCAAGCAAAATTATAGCCCCAAAATGTCACAATCCACAATCTAACTTCATTTTTAAAAGACTCGAATGTCGAGAAGCCAGGGAAACTCACCAGCCTAAGAAGATGGAGTCGCAGAGGAACTTGCAAGCTGTAGGGAAACTCGACGACGGACCGGAGGGAAGATGCGAACTCGCAAAACTTTTTCAGGCAAAATCGAAGATGAAATCGACGGATGCCAGGCTCTTGAAAGGAGGCCGTGAGGAAGAAGACGCACGGAGACGAGACGGAGACGGAGCCGGAGCTGGAGCTGGGCTATTTCGTGTACAGTAAAGACGAACGGAGGCGAGAGAGGAGAGGAAGGGAGAGAATAGGATGGAGGAAGATAAAGGAAGGATGAAGAACAGAGATTCAGCAAATCTCCGGGGACAATGAAGTCATTTTGGCAAGATTTTATAATCCCAAATTCATCCAGCTACACTGATATGGGATTTGGTATATTGGAATCACTGATTTGTCTTTTTTATAATTTTCAGGCTATTTTTCTGGAAATTTCCCTAAGAGAAACAGGTGTTCAACCATGATCATATTAAAAAAGAATGAAATTTGCATAAAACCAAAATTTGTAAACTAAATTCTTTACATCCATTTATTAAGGGTGTATTTGGATTAGTTTTTGGAGAATAGATTTTGGGAAGAATAGATTTTGGAGAATAGATTTTGAGAAGAATAGATTTTGGGAAGAATAGATTTTGGGAATAGAGATGTTTGGATGATTAGTAGTAGAATTACTTTTTATATTGGTAAATTACTAAAAAATATATGATTTGATTAAAAGTAAGAGAGAGGAAAGATGATATAGAAAAAAGAGGAGAGAGTGTAGAGAGGAGAGAGAAAAAGAGAGATAAGAGAAGAGAGAGGAAAGAGAAAAAGAGAGGAGAGAGGAGAGAGGGTGTAAGAAAAAGTAGAGGTAGAATAGTAATTGGATAATCTATAACCTAGGTTTCAAACCAAAAGCTATTTTCAGTGGCTTATTCAAAACTGAGGTTTCAAATAAAATCAATTCTCAACAAAAATAATTGTTTGTGTAAAAAAAATTCAAACTACAATTTTAGCTTAGAATTGATTCTCCACCGTGCTCCCAAACACACACTAAGAGGCAGAATGGGGTAAAATTAAATTTGTATGAAATTCGTCACATATTATGAAACTGATGATCCGCTCTCTATTCTTCCGTGTACCTCCTAAATGCATTGTATATACTGAACATAGGGATTCCCAAAATTTGTCATGCTTTTCTCTTAAATAGTTCTGTGTTTATTTAATTTAATAATAAAATAAATGGAGCCTTAATTTGACCTCTATCGTGCTTTCTTCTGTGTGATCCAGAATGCGGGAAGAGAAATTACCCGGGAAATTGACCTGAGGAGGCACTATCTTGTGTAAAAGCAACTGCTGGTTCTCATTATCTGAGAAGCACCAGGAGGATCAAGAATCAATGGCCTCTCTTGCTTCTTCTTCATTTTTGCTCTACTCTCCATCCTCCTCTTCCACTTTCCTTCCGCCTTCTCTTCCTTCTTCTACCTCTCGCCTTTCTTTCTCTTCCTTATCCTATTCCTCCTCTCTCTCTGTTTCTCCCATCCTTCTTCCCCACCCTTCTACTTCCACTTCTACACGTCTTGCCACTCCCGCTTTCACTCTGAGGGTTAGTGCCGAACAGAAGAAGAAGGTGCTTATTGTGAATACCAACAGTGGAGGGCATGCTGTAATTGGCTTCTACTTCGCGAAAGAGCTTCTGGGTAATGGCCATTCGGTCACTATTCTCAGTGTTGGTGAAGAAAGCTCCGACAAGATGAAGAAACCCCCTTTTACCAGATTTTCAGTTATAAATTCCGATCTCACTCTGAACAAACATGTTTGCTTATGCAATGCATTGCTTGTATCTGCGATATTAGTGATGAATATTGTGAATCCCTTGTACTTACTTGCGAAATTTTGTGTGGAATTGGAAAATATTCAGGAAATTGTGAGCGCTGGAGGGCGCACAATCTGGGGAAATCCGGGAGAGATGGGGAGTGTCGTAGGAGGAGAAACATTTGATGTGGTTTTGGACAACAATGGCAAGGACCTTGACGCCGTGAGGTTTGTTGCTTTAATTCTTTTACACTGCTTGGTGATGCTAGATTTTGATGGGAAGTCATAGCTTTGGGTTTCATTTAAGTTCCTTGCGATGATTGTGTCTCACCAATTACGTCTTCCAGCAAGAAAAACATGCTATTTTGATCCCATTTCATAATAACGTCGAGTCTATAATGATGACAATTAGTATCTTTGAATAAGTAGTTGTTGGAAATGGTAAGACAAATGCCCTTTTCTCTGCCATTCCTGAAAATATAATATATTCAGGAGTTAAATATGCATTTGCAATCTCCAAAACACTTATCTGACATCAATATTCACCCGTAGACCTGTGATAGATTGGGCCAAAAGTTCTGGAACCAAGCAATTCTTGTTCATCAGCAGTGCTGGAATCTACAAATCAACCGACGAACCTCCCCATGTTGAAGGGGTATGTTATACTTATCATTGTACACACACACACTCATGAATGCCAATAGCAATATGAGCCAGAGTGAAAACCTCCTCTGATTCAGGATGCTGTTAAAGCTGATGCTGGTCATGTTGGAGTTGAGAAATACATCGAGGAAACTTTTGGGAGTTGGGCAGTATTCCGGCCACAGTATATGATTGGCTCTGGCAACAACAAAGACTGTGAAGAGTGGTTTTTTGATAGTAAGTGGAAAAATCCCAGACAAGCTTTATCTCTTGTTTGGCTCTTGAAACCTCAGATGGTATATGTAAGTTGGTAGCAAATTTCTTTGTATGCCTACTCATATGAATGAATATTGTGTGTTTCAGGAATTGTGAGGGACAGACCAGTGCCAATTCCTGGGTCAGGCTTGCAACTCGCAAACATATCTCATGTTAGGGACTTGTCCTCCATGCTTACTCTAGCTGTTGAGAAACCAGAAGCTGCGAATCATAGCATTTTCAACTGTGTGAGCGACCGTGCAGTGACTTTGGTTGGAATGACCAAACTATGTGCCCAAGCTGCACAGCGTCCAGTTAACATCGTGCTTTATGACCCTAAAGTTGTTGGAGTTGATGCTAAGAAAGCTTTCCCCTTCCGCAACATGGTAATTACTTGTCTTCTACTTGAAACTCATGTTTCAATAATTAGCATTATAACACTACGGTTATAACATCAAATTTATCAAAAGTATGGAACTATATTATAGATGATGAATGTCTTGCTCACCAGTGTATTGGCCACATACTCATCTTTTACGATCGCGCGCACAGAGACACAATACATGTTTTACATATATGAATATGTATGATGCAGCATTTCTATGCGGAGCCTAGAGCAGCCCAAGAAAAGTTGGGATGGACATCAAGCACAAACCTTCCTGAGGACTTGAAAGAACGGTTTGATGAGTACGTAAAGATTGGGAGAGACAAGAAGGACATGAAGTTTGAGCTAGACGATAAAATATTGGAGGCCCTAAAAGTTCCAGTAGCTGCTTGATCCATTCATACCCAAAGCATATTTTGAGTTTTCCCGTTACCCTATGAGGAAAGAAGTGTATAAGTAAGAGAACACTACTTCACTTGACCAAATTCTTCTTCAAAGGTTTTAATATTTTAATATGCATCTCTCTACCAGGCCGGATTTTATTAAGAGGATCTACTTCGGCTTTAGAATGAATATAACGTATTATTTCAGTTTCCCAGAATGCCCTCAAGCATTTCGAGAGCCCCGGTTGTATTACAAATATTGCAGATTGGTCATAAAATATAATAGACACGAACTTAGCCGGAAATTGTAGCCTTAATTTGTTATCAGATTCCGTTTGTGAGTTCTCCACATAAGCGGCATTTTGATAGCTACTATCAAAACTTTCAAAATCCTGGCTATCAACTGGATAAAATAAAATTCTTGGATTGTCTAGTAACCTACCAGCACCAGGTGTTCAGTCAAAACTTCAACAATCACCAATAAAAGATAATGCAATAGAAGAGATGACAAATGCACACAAACGACCAAAAGAAGGGGTGTCGCTAAAAGATCAGAAATTGCTTCAAAAAGGCATAGTAGATCCCAACAATTTCCGAAACTAAAGTTTTGTGACGTTAATGGAATTAATATATTTTTTTCAAACGTCAAGTTGTGCTGAATGAGAATATAATAAAATACAACATATTCCTTTTTACTTCGCGGTGATGGAGAACGATCCTCTCTCTTTTGAAAGCTCTCCCAAAGATGAGTCTCCGCTGCATCCCGGAGAAGACCGATCAACCAAGAAAGTGAAGCTGAGAGAAGACACTGGTGCTAAAGACATGGAGACCTCTGAATACTCTTCCCCAATTCCTGCTTCCATTATTCCAGATACACTTTCACCGGAATTTGTCTCCGAAACACATATGGCCACTGTGGCTCCTACTATCGTTATGCCGACTCTGAAAAATACAGAGAATCAAGAACCTCAAACCCCTAGAAAGCCCACACCTTCTCTTAAGGAGAAACTTCTTTCGCACAATGCTGATTTTCATGAAGAAGAATAATAACTCGTTCTGCATAATGGTGATGTTTCTTAATGGAAACATACCCACTGTGAACTTTGCGTCTCATGTTCTTGATTTACTGAATAAAAGGATGGGATTTGCAGTTGTTGTCAAACTTCTGGGCCGTTCAATAAGTTGTCGTTCTCTTCGTACTCAGATACAGCTCCTGTGGCAACCAAAAGGTAAATACCATATCAGTGATTTGGATGAAGAATGCTTCATCATTAAATTCAAGGATGATCTGGACTACCAGAATGCCCTCATCAATGGACCGGGGGCTATATTTGGGCATTACCTCACGGTTCTACCTTGGTCTCCCTCTTTCAAACCAGTAGAGCGCACCATTAATCAAGTTGTCGCCTGGGTCAGACTTCCTCGACTACCGGCTCGCTATTATCACAAGAACATCATCAGGTCAATAGGTGGTGTGTTTGGTGAGGTCATACGGGTTGATTACAATACTGAAACAGGGGATAGAAGAAATTTGCTCGTCTAGCAGTTGTTCTAGACCTTACAAAGCCTCTAATCTCAAAAATTCAGGTTGATAATGAAATGATTTATGTTAAATATGAGAATTTGCCCACAATTTGCTTTCATTGTGGAATGTATGGGCACCTAGAAGTTTCTTGCCCTGCAAAAATGGTGGCCGTTGATGCTTCAACACTGTCGTTCACTCCGCCACGAGGCGCGTGTCTAAACACCTACTACCAGAGTGCGTGAATCATCATCACCTTACAGGGAGTGGATGAAAGTTCAGCGCAAGAGACGTCCAATAGAAAGAGAAGGCAAAAAAGATTAACGTCATGGTACCAGGAATATTGCCATAACCTCAAGGTTTGCCTTCCTCAACAGCGCTACAGGTCAGGAGGAGGAGCGCCACAATGTGTACGATGTTGTCAGGAAGCAAACATATAGCAATTATCCAGGTTCGAGACGTCGTGGGAAAGAACGAAGGACTGCTAAACGGTTTGATCCTTTTTATGGCAACAAAGAAAAATCGCAGGCCCCGCCAACCAGAGAATGCATCTTCGATTCCCCAGCTTACACGGCATTCAAAGTACCCATAACCTTGGATCACAATTGCAATTCTGCCATTGTCATCGATGACACAAGGAGCCCACATCGCCAAAGGAGCATTATTTTTTTTTTTTTATAAAATTTTTAAAAGGGAGTGGCGAAATTTTTCATTTCCTATACAATATCAATGTCGGATAGAGTTACTATCAATTATCTTTGTATATAAATTTATACACCTAAAAGCTATGATGCCTCTCTAAACGTCACAATTAGAATTATAATAAAATAATACTCTCTAAAAATTAAATATATTTTAAATAATTCTATGTTTTATTTTTTTTGTCAACTGAGTATTCATGGGTCAATGAATACTTCCCCAAGTAATGGACCTTTGCTCAATTTGGGCTAAATACCTCGGCAGCCCAAACCACCATATCCCACGGCACAACACAAGGGATTTAAAATCTCTACTAGGACCAACAGGGGTTGGTCCGAGTGGTAAACGGCTCGGTATCGCTTAAGCGAAGTCTCGAGTTCGAGCCTTGACGAATGCAGAAAATCTCTGTTGGGAGACACACCCACCATAGCAGGTGCGCGACGCGGGTCGGATCCGGATGTAGTCGGGGCAAAACTCCGGTGAACCGGGTGGGCAACAAAAAAAAAATCTCTACTAGGACTAATGGGGGTTGGTGCGAGTGGTAAGCGGCTCGGTATCGTTTAAATGAGGTTTCGAGTTCGAACCTTGGCGTACGCAGAAAATTCCCGTTGGGAGACTCACCCACCATAGCCAGGTGCGCGACGCAGGTTGGATCCGGATGTAGTTGGGGCAAAGCTCCGGTGAACCGGGTGGGCAAAAAAAAAAAGAATCTCTACTAGGCAACCAAAAAAAAAATCTACTAGGGACCTATCGTTCGTGGGTTCAATTGGTGAAAGGATAAGACATATGACTATTTGGAGCCTATTCAATCCTTAGGGAGTACCACTTTATTGTAGTTCCAGTCGCGGCGTTTGGAGAGACATTATAATTCTTGGGTGTCTAGATTTATGCTTAAGGGTAATAAACGGCTCGTTTTACCCGATATTGATACCGCCTAAGAGGAAGGGAGACTTCGTCCTATTCTTAGATCGTAGTGAGCTCAACTCTTTTTTTAAATTTTGGTACCAAAACAAAATCTACTGGGCTTCCTATTCCTAATTTGGGTACAAATCCTAATGACCAAGACCTTTGTTTATCAGTTCGTGCAATGAAGGATATCGCCAAAAGTAACCAAGCAGAACCCAATAGTGACTTGATTGCCAGGCTTGTCGAGGAGTAGATTACTCCTCTAACCCTTCCACTTAATTATATCTTTTTATGTCTATAATTACTTGGAATTGCCAAGGAGCCTCTGACATTCCCTCTATTTTTAAATCTATTGTTGCTACTTATAAGCCTGATATTTTTGTTGTTACGGAGCCTAGAATTTCAGGGCTCAAAGCTGATCGAGTTACAAGAAAATTAGGATTTCCTAATTCCCACCGGGTTGAAGCAAGTGGTTTTTCCGGTGGTATATGGGTCCTTTGGTCCAGCAAAGTTGATTTTTATACGTGTGTGTGTTTTAATCACTTTCAATTCATCCATACGGAGGTACATCATACTACTGAGCAGCTTAATTTTGTCTTCTCGGCAATTTACGGTAGTCCTCGACCAAGCTCACGGAAATTTCTCTGGGATAATCTAACAAAGTTAGCGCCAAATCCCCAAAAGCCTTGTTTACTTGCTGGAGATTTCAACGCCACCATTAATTCTACAGAACGAAGTGGTGCGACTGGAAGAATTATGCTTGGCTGCAACTTATTTAAGTCTTTCATTCACCAAAATGGGCTTCTTGACATGGGTTTTTCTGGACCAAAATACACCTGGAGGCGAGGGGCTCTTTTTGTTCCACTTGACAGGGCTCTTTGTAACCAGTCTTCAGCTGCAAGTCGGCAACATTATCCAACTAGTGGGGTAAGTCATTTGCCTAAATTAATTTCAGATCGATCATAGACCTATACACATAAAGTTGGGCCTTCTAAAGGATAGGATTGCGGATACTTTAACTAAAACTGGTTTAACTTTTACAAGAATATTATATTTCTGTTATTCTGAATTAGTTTTATTTATTTCTGGTATTCAGCCTTTATTTATATAAAAAATAAAAATAAATTTGGGCCTTCAAACTAGGCCTACTATCACTGTTAAGCCTTTCAGTTTCTTGAAATCTTGTCAAGCAGGCTTGGGCTAGGGATACCAACTTAAGTTATGGCATTAATAGTTTCATTCCTTTAGCCCAACAATGGAATCATGACGTCTTTGGAGAAATAGGAAAAAGAAATTGCTTCGAGTCATATAATAAGAAATGTACCCATCGTGATTTCAATCGATAAAAAATATATATATAATTATTTAGAATATATTTAATTTATAAAAAATATTATTTTATTATAATTTTAATTTTAACATTTAGAAAAATATGTTAGTTTTTAGATATTTAAGTTTATATTTAAGAGTAATAGACGGCTCATCTTACTTGATATTGATATTGTTTAAGAGAAAAAGAAACTACGCCGCGGGTAAATTTAACTTTTTTTTAAAAAAATTATATTAAAAAAAATATATGATAAGGAATTAACTCATAATCTATAAAAATATGAGTTGGATTCTCGTTGCCGTTATAAGGAATTTTTTAGTAAATAATCTCATAAATTTTTTATATGCACTTTCTAAACTATAAAGTTATACTCTAACCTTAATAAGGATAAGTGTCGAACCTACTTAAATTTAAATTATTTTGTAAAAAAAAAAAGGAAAAAGAAATTGTGGTATCCTAGCTCGCCCTAATGGTTCCCGCAAAAAACTTGGAAGTTTGTCCCTTCTCCCCTTATTTGAACGATCTGGAATTTTCCCTTATGGATGGTTTTGAAGAAATTTGCATGCAAGAAGAGCTTCTCTGGTTACAAAAATCTAATTCAGAATGGCTGTGTTTGGGGATCAAAATACTTCTTTTTATCATATTAAAGCTTTAATCAGGAAGCTGCAAAATCATATCTCTCAGCTTAAGACGGAGCATGGCGAGTGGATTGATGATGATGTTCAATTATCTAATTTGGCGAGGGATTTTTTTGTTCGCCGTTATTCACTGGATGAGCCGCGATTCACACCTCCATCCCTTCGCGGTGAGTTTCCTGCCCTCTTTGCTCATGAACTCCTTAGTTTGGAGAGAATTGTTATTATTGATGAAGTTAAGCATGCTCTTTTTAAGATGAAACCCCTTAAATCCCCTGGTATTGATGGTTTACATGCTTTATTTTTTCAAAGCCAATGGGATATTTTAGGGCCCAAAAACTCTGACTTTTTGCTTAGTATTTGGACAGGGAATTCCTTAGAGCCTACTATTAATTGTACATTGATTGCTCTAATCCCAAAAGTGAATAAGGCGAATTACATTAGTGAATTTCGTCCTATAAGTTTATGCTCTGTGGTTTACAAGACTGTGGCTAAAGTAATTGCCAATCGGCTTAAATGTATCTTGCCAAATCTCATTGGGCCTTATCAATCTAGTTTTATTCATGGAAGAAACATTGTTGATAGTATTATAATTGCTTAAGAAGTAGTCCATTCCATGAGAAAAAAAGCAAGGAAAAGGAGGGTGGATGGCTATTAAAGTTGATTTGGAGAAAGCTTTTGATCGTTTAAGATGGGATTATATAAGGGACACTTCAGAAGATGCTGGCTTACCTCATGATATGATTAGATTAATTATGGAATGTATCACTACTCCTAGTATGCAGGTGCTATGGAATGGTAAGCCTTCTCAATCTTTCATACCTCAACATGGTCTTAGACAAGGCGATCCTTTATCTCCCTATATCTTTGTTTTTTTTTCCCACCCGGTTCACCGGAGCTTTGCCCCGACTATATCTGGATCCGACCCGCGTCGCGCACCTGGCTATAGTGAGTGAGTCTCCCAATGGGAATTTTTTGCGTACGCCAAGGCTCGAACTCGAGACCTCGCTTAAGCGATACCGAGCCGCTTATCACTAGAACCAACCCCCGTTGGTTCCCTATATCTTTATTTTTTTTGTTGCCCACCCGGTTCACCGGAGCTTTGCCCCTACTACATCCGGATCCGACCGGCGTCGCGCACCTGGCTATGGTGGGTGAGTCTCCTAACGGGGATTTTCTGCGTATGCCAAGGCTCGAACTCAAGACCTCGCTTAAGCGATACCGAGCCGCTTACCACTCGGACCAACCCCCGTTGGTCCCTATATCTTTATTCTTTGTATGGAAAGGTTGTCTCAAGCCATCTCTTTAGAAGCCCAAAAAGGTACCTGGAAACTCATAAAGATGGGTCAAAGAGGTGTTCCCCTATCTCATCTTTTTTTTTTGCCGATGATTTAATCATTTTTGGGAATAAAACTGAAAAACAGTTTCATGTGATAAATAAATTACTTGCTGTGTTTTTTTTGTTCTTCGAGCCACAAAATAAGCCACTTGAAAACCAAGATCTATTTCTCACGGATTGTCCAGCTGCAGACTAAAAGGCTAATTTCGCAAAAGTTGGGTTACCAATATACGAATTTTTTTAGGAAATACTTGGCGTTCCTTTGATTAATGGAAGAGTCACTTCTAGTACCTACAAATCTGTCCTAGATCGCCTTCATGTCAAGTTTGCAGGTTGGAAGAGTCGGTCCTTATCTCTTGCTAGTCGAATTACTCTTGCCAAATCTATTCTATCTTCTATTCCTTTCTATACTATGCAAAGCACTTTGCTACCTAAAACTTGTTGCCATGATATTTAGAAGTTCATTCGCAAGTTTATTTGGGGTTATTCTGAGGGACACCATGGCATTAATTTAGTGAAATGGAGAGATATTTGTCAGCCATTAAGAAATGGTGGCGCTGGTCTTTTATGCCTTGAATCACAAAACAAGGCTTTCTTATCCAAGCTGATTTATAAACTCCATGCCCAACCTAACCTTCTCTGGGTTCGTGTTTTAAGGATCAAAGACAAGTTGGAGAGCAGAGCCGATAATATAATCTGGCCTCATTGCTATCTTTGGAGAAATTTAGCACACTTATGGCAGGAGACCTCTTTTCACATTAAATGGAACCCAGGGGATGGTAATTCTATTCGATTCTGGACTGATTTTTGGATTGGAGATTATGGTCCTCTCAAGCACTGCTCCTTCGCTAATATCCCTGAAGAAGACCCCTATAAACTGATCTCTGATCATATTGATGTAAGTGGGAGTTGGAGATGGCATATTTTAAACCACCTGCTGCCTTTGAATATTTTACATGAACTCTCTTCTGTAACTTTGGATCCAAATCAAAGGGCTCCTACATGTTACTGAAATCTTACTAATTCAAGTGCCTTTACTACCAGTTAGCTTATAGAAAAACTGAATCTCTTGATTGGAATAATGCTTCTCCAATATGGAAACAAGTTTGGAAACTTCCTATGCCTAAGCGTGTTCGGACCTTCATGTGGCTCCTTGTCAAGCAAAAATTACTCACTAACAAAGAGCGCCACAGAAGAGGAATGACATTGCAGCAAAATTGTGAGCTTTGCACCGGAGTTGAAGATATTGATCACATTTTTTAAAATTGCCCAATGGCCTCTACCATTTGGAGGAAAATTCTTCCTAATGATCTGTGCCTAGATTTTTTTGGTAATGATACTGTTCATTGGCTACAGGAATTTTTTTCTTAATGGGGAGATTGACACTTCCTGGAAAATAAGTATTAGTATTATTTGTTGGACGCTGCGGAAAGTCCGTATCCCAAGGTTTTTTGCTTGAGACATTCACTATAAATAGAATTTTAACACAAGTTAGAGTTATAATTAATAACACTTTGAAGAGTTGTAACACTTATAAAACTTCTTGTATAACTTTTAAAGGTTTTCTTTAGATTAGGCCTTTCAATTAAGGCACTTATTTTAGTTTTTCTTGGTAGCCTTTTACTCTGATGTAACCATAGTATTTCTCCCCTACTTTAAATGAGGGCATATAATAAAATCAAGAGTTACTGTCCTCTTTCTAAAAAAAAAAAAAAAGATACAACAGATTTATAGCTGTCTACTGTGACTAGAAAAAAATTTGTCAATTGAAAATACCAATTGAAGTACAAGATTAAAATTATAAGTTACATGCATCAAGGTCCTAAGAATCCTGCTTAATGTTGAGTCCCTTCAGTTTTGATTCCAATTCGTCATGATCAGCATCCTCCTCTTCAGCTTCGTCAACAATGTCATTGTCTTCTCCTTCTGGATCATTTTCATCCAAGGGACCAAGCATATGGGGGCAACTTTTAAATATATTTTTCAGCTCATCAATCCCTTCATCAGATATGTAGTTAGCATTGATATTGAGCAACTTGAATCCAGGTTTTTGCACTACAGCTTGGGCCAATAGCCTAGCTCCCGACCTTCTGATGGCATTAGTGCTCAAATCAACTTCATTTAATTGGCCATGACCCTCTTCCAGGGCCTTGCTAATCAAAATTGCACCTTCATCCTTAAGTTCATTCTCAGACAGATTTAACTGGGTTAGGAACTGTTTGGAGGCTATGCAGGCAGCCAATGAAGCAGCGCCTTTAGCACTAATATCATTGCCAGATATTTCCAGAACTTCTAGCGATGGTGCAGATTCTTTGAGAGCAATAGCTATTGCTTCAGCCCCCTCATCCTCTAAGTTCAAATAACTGAGATATATCTCAGTCAGATCCGCAAATGCAGGCACAACTTTACCCAGAGCAACTCCAGCTTCTACACCAAACATGTTGTCACGCAAATCAAGCTTCTTCAAATGTGTACAAGTCCCTAGAGCTTCTGCTAGGGCAACGCCACCATCAGAGCCTACTCTGGTAGATGAACAACGAAAATCCTCCATAGCTGGGGAACGTTTCAGAATACCAGCTATAGCAATTGCCCCTGCATCTCCAGTCATATTGTTATGAAAATGAAGAACTCGGAGCTTCTCGGTGGAAGGAATCAACTCAGAAACTGCTTTTGCAGCTTCCTCTGATATACCATCATTCATCAAATATAGCTCCTCCAAGTTAGCTTGTGAACTTAGGAGTGACCCAAATGCCCTAACCCCCTTTTCACCCATGGCATTATTTGACAGATTGAGGGCCTTTAAAGCACAACCTTCCAGCACTGATGAAAATATAGTCATCACTTCAAGAGCTTCTGCTTCAGGTCTTCCAGCAATAAAATCTGATAGATCAACTTCTGTCAATTGATGCTTAATTGCTGATAGGATGGGTTCAGCAACACGAGCAGCATCCAAGCCAAAACTTCGATTGCTAAAGCATATCTTAGTATATGAATTTGGTTCTCTCAGGGGTTTCAGAAGTTCTGCAGCTTCCTCTCCATCAATGAAGGCTCTGCGCCCTCCAGATATATCAAAAACAGTATCAGCAGTCACACTGACATTTTCATCTATCAATTCTCCATCATCCTTCACACGAGGGCCTCTTTTCAATACCTCCAACATAAGCTTACTTGATTCTTTAGCATAAATTTGCACAGCAGAACTCCCATCACCGTCAGGCTCCTTCTCAAAATGTTGGTTAGCTGTAATGAAGACCGTTTCTTCAATTGTTTTTGCATCCTCCTCAGCCTCTTCTCTGCTAAGCAGTCCATACTTCCGAGAGAAAATAGATGGAGAGTTCAGATTCTTGGTCATTCGCTCTACAAGCATTAACCTGGTACTCTGGCTAGGGGGCCATAATTTGATTGAAAATGGGCGATGTTGGTACGTCTGATCTGTGGAATCCATACCAAAGCAACCTGTAACAACTATGACAGTAACATTAGATGCTTCTGCCAAAATTAAACAACTAAGATATCGGATACTACTAATTAGGTGAAAAATTACTACTTAATAGTAGACACCAGGAGGATAACAAATTGTTTATGAAAAAAAGGTCAACAATAAAATGTATAGATGGTAGACAGCTGCCACAACAATTGCAGCGGAATTGATTTGATCAGGGAAGTAGAAGGCCTACTGATCAGAAACAGTATATCACAATAGATTATATAATAAAAAAGCTTTTGGTATGGCTTGTCTTGTCAACAAACTTACAATGATAAACCCAGATTGGGGGGAAAAAAACAGGCGGCACATACATAGAAACTATTAGTTGAAAATTAAAAAAAAAAAACTGAAATCATCGGTTTGCCCAAGTCGTTAAGATGGTAAAAAAGCCGCAAAAAATTTTAATCTCGGCAGATAAATCAAGATAAACACAAATCACAGGTCATAACTTGAATACGATAGTCCATATAATATGAATCCTATGAGACACAGGGCCTGCGGTACTGATCCGGCACAGAGTATTATTTCAGCATCTAAAGCTGTGATTTTTATCAATTATTACAACTCGAAAAATAATGGAACAATTAAGAGACTGCATAGATCAAATCCAAAGAAACTTGACATGTATGAGGACACGTGAAGGAGAGAAACAAAAGTTGAAAGTTGATCGAAATATGAACATTTACTGTAAAGTGCGAAGGAAACAAGTGGATTATGAGATATCATCAAGGGAAGTCTCCTAACACATGAGCATAGAGAGAAAGAATACAATAAAGAAACAAATCTCGAATCCAAGAAAAACCCAGAGTAATTCCTCTCATTTAGCAGGCCCCTAGAGTAGAGACATACGGCATAAACACAGAGGATTACCAAGAAACAGAGCCAACCGAGGGAGGGATAAAAAAATTAGTACCTGAGAGTGGTGAGTCAAATTCGATCAAAGAGATACGAAGGAAACCCTAGAGCGGGGCTAAGGAAGAATCAATCGAAAGTGGGAAAAGAGGAGAAGCAGGATTCCAGGGAATTTTGATATTCGAAATTTTGGATGTAATCGGTTCGCCGCCTTCCTACGATAGTGGAAACCGGAGGAGAGGCAGATCGTGAGTAAAAGACAACATTAGCCTCTTCCCCTGAGGTGAGATGGTACTTTTGATGCTTGTGTATTATTATATTATTAGCTATATACTATTTTTTTAGACTATTTTTAACTAATTTTTATATAAAAAAATAGTTAAAATTATTAAAAATATTTTAAAATTTAAATAATTTTTAACATTATCTTTATTAATCATGTTAAACTCGTCATCATATTAATTTTATTTTTTTCTATTATTTTTATTAAATATAGATATATATAAAAAAAATAATTAATATTTTTTAAAATAAAGTAAATTTTTTATAAAAATAATTAAAAATATTTATTAGTTAGTGTCTTATAATAAATATTAAAGAAAGTATTAATTTTTTTTTTACTTGAATATACTATCAATTATATAAGTACATATCTTTCATTTTTTAAAATATATATTAAGTATTATATATTATATAACAATTTTAATAGGTCGTGTTATTAGTCCTGGCACATTTAGAACTTGCCCAAGACTCATATTTTTTGCTTTATTTTATATGAGAATTGCTTAATAGATTTAAAAAATTTATTTGTTTAGTCTCTCGATCTTACCTAAATTTGCCCTGACCATGCCCCAACTTGCTTGAACTTTGCTTAAAGTTGCTCGGATCTTACCCAAAGTTGCCTGGACCGAAGTTGCCACAACTTTGCACAACTTTACCCGAAACTTGTTCAAACTTACCCACACCTTGTGATATTCTAATTATTGAACTATCAAAAAAAATAGTCTACTTATTAACATGTAAATGACATTACTTTATATATTTAAGGTTTGTGTGTTCGTTTAAATAAAATTTATATTAAATCTAAAATCACTAAAATAAAATTCAACGGCTATAAAATAACAAACTAAACGTTGAAAGCCATTTCAACTACCATTAATTATCTTTATTCAGCCAAACAAAATCCTAACACCGTTTATTGATAGCACAGCTCATTTTTTTAATTATTATTTAAACAATTTAACACAACCCTTCCTACTAAGGATTGGGAAGGGAAATTTACACACTCATTACACATGCCCACCCACCCTTATTTATAAATATTGGGGTATATAACCTATGACCTCATCTATAAAAGAAGGGATAGGGTGTAAATTTAACTGGAAGGCTGTTGGCAGACAGCTCATGTTTCGAGCTCCATACAATACATAGTAATTACAATAATGTGGAGTCAAAGGTTTTTCCCGTGCGTGAGAGTAGGGGTGTTCATAGTGCCCGGTGGCCCGGTCCGCCCGCCCGAGCCCGGTAAAAAATCGCCCGGCCCGGCCCTAAAAAAAGTGCCCAAAATATATTTGGGCAGGGCCGGGCCGGGCCAGTTGTCGGGCCGGGCCGGGCACCGGGCAGGGCATGCTGCCCTGCCCATTTGGCCCGGCCCTATATATATATATATTTATTATTTTTTTAATTTTTTTCTTAACTTATTTTATTTGTAATTTTACACTTTTCACTTTAACTGGCAACTCTCCTTGCTCATTTTTAAAATATTAAACATAACTTTTATATTTATGTAGATACCAAAGTTGCTCCTCTGCTTTACTTGCTAAGTATTCAATTTTTTGTGTTGCAATAATGCTACAAATATCCGACCTCTATATATTTTAATATTTCTTTTTTATATATGTAATAGACTTTGAGACTTTAATTACTATTTTTTTGATACCTTATTCTTAGTAAATTATATATATTATTTAACTCTTAAAAATATAAATATGATATTATTTTATAAGTTCATGATAGCAGATTTTTTTCTCACAATATGAGCAGGACATCACTATTTGGGCATGCCCAGCCCGCCCATGCCCAGCCCGCATATGCCCAGCCCGAATTGGTTAGGGCTTTTACCGGGCAGGGCCGGGCATCGGGCTGCAAAATGCAGCCCATGGTTTTTCCGGGCAGGGCACCGGGCAGGGGGGCTGCCCTGCCCAACCCGGCCCATGCACACCCCTACGTGAGAGAAACACTTTGCGGTCAGAATAGGAGATATGTTTTGGTACCAATATTAAAAATATTTTTTTTTCCACCCAATTCACCGGAACTTTATCCCGATTACATTCGAATTCGACCCGCGTCGCGCACCTGGTTATGGTGGGTGAGTCTCCCAACGGAAATTTTCTGCGTACGCCAAGGTTCGAACTCGAGATCTCGCTTAAGTAATACCGAACCGCTTATCACTCAGACCAACTCTCGTTGGTACCAATATTAAAAATATTGTTTGCTCAGTGGAAAGTCTAACCCAGTTAGACAGAATGAGAAGCTCCTTCAGGTAAAAGCTATGCGGAATTGGATCACGAAAACACAAGTCCTCTCGTGGCGTTTGATGTACCTCTTATATGTATCATCACAGGCAATATTCCCCTTGTATATGTAATAAAAGTTTACTGTATTATCTTTTATCTGTAGGTTCAACTAGCGAAAGGATAAGACATACGATTATTTATAGCGTGTTCGATTTCTTAAGAGTACTACTTTATTATAGTTCCAGTCGCGGTATTTAGGGATGCATCCTAGTTCTTAGGTGCTTAGATTTATACCTGAGAGTAATAGAAAGGTCGTCCTGCCTGATATTAATATTACTTAAAAGGAAGAGAGACTCCGCCTTACCTTTAAATTATGGGTGAGGTCAACCTATTTTTAAAAATATTTGTATATAAAAAAAAAAAGTTTACTGTGTTACATTTTAATGAATATCATTTGGGCCTATTCTATTCAACATTTGTTTGAGCCTCTTTTTCTTTACTTGTTTGACACAAGCACATCCAATTTTGATACTAATGAAAGTTGGTCCGAGTATTACGCGGCTTGATATCACTTAAATAAAGTCTCGAGTTTGAGCTTTAGCGTATGTAAAAAATTTCTGTTGAGAGACTCACCCACTATAGTCAAGTGTACAATACGGATCAAATCTTAATATAGTCGAGGCAAAATTTCGATAAACTGATAACTAAAAAAAAAATCTAATTTTGATCATCCTGAGATATATCTCTACTCATCTTGAGTAGTCCGATAGTTGGTGTATTGAGGAGGTATGTTATTTTTAGCCTTATCATCAGTTCTTGTTGCATTTGATTAATTTCAAATTTTAATGAACTATTTCCTCTTTATTTTCATAAATTTTAGTTGAATTTCCTCCCTTTAGCGCAAAAAATGATGTTCTCTTTCTTTGGCTTCATCATCTGTTATTTTTTACAATTGATAAATTTTGAAATTTAATTAGTTTTATTTTTTATTTTTGTTAAAATTTTATCTGACTTCAATTAAATTTTTAGTTGCTGTTAATTATAGTGGTAAAGGGTCACAGAAAAGAACATGAATTTAATGAAGGAACGTATTTATAGAAGAAAAAAGTAAAAATGATTAATTTCACGCTCTAGGATGTGTTTAGATTAGCTTTTAGAGAATAGATTATGGGAAGAATATATTTTAAGTAATATATTTTGAGAAAAATATATTCTGGGAATAATAGATTTTAGGAATAGAGATGTTTGGATGATTAGTAGCATAATCACTTTTTATATTGGTAAATTACTAAAAATTGTATATTTTGATTAAAAGTAAGAGGGAGGAAAGATGATAGAGAAGAAAGGGGAGAGAGGAGAGAGAAAAATAGAGATAAGAAAAAAGAGAGGAAAGAGAAAAATAGAGATAAGAGAGGAGAAAGGATGTAAGAAAAAATAGGGGTAGAATAGTAATTGGATAATATATAACCTAGATTTCAAACTAAAATCTATTTTCAGTGGTTTATTTAAAATCTAGATTTTAAAATAAGAATTTACCCAAAATCAATTCTCAATAAAAAGTACTGTTTGTGTAAAAAAAATTTAAATCACAGTTTTAGCCAAAATTAATTCTTAGAGTTGATATCAAACTCATGCACACCTTGGACATATCTAGGGAGTGTTATGATGAAGGGAGAATGACGCATCTAGAGGAATTTATCCGGTCATGTAGGAAAGTACTTCTCTATCTAATATGGTTCAACAAGATACTTTTATGATGTTTCATCCCTTCTTACCCCATCTTTTCCAGTGTCTTCTTCTTCTTTCTTTTATAAGTTTTCTAGTTGCAGTCTTAGTTCTATAGTTCAGGTTGCTTTGCAACTTATAATCTTAATTTCCTATTAATATTATGTTGTCTTCCTTCAGAACGAAATATTGAAAAATTACTTAAGATATTTGCCTATTTTAATTTCATTTATCAATTTTAAAGAGTGAAGGCCCAAATCTCCCCTTATTACACAATTAGGTTATTAACAATTTGTCGATGATGATATTGTTAACAATTTAATAATAATGTTATTAAATTTTCATTACAGGGAAGAAAATTCTAATTGACGTTAACAAAGAACAGATGCGAAAGAGGAATTATAGAGAGAAACAATTTTAGGGTTTAAGAGGGGTTTCCCTCGAAAGGAGGGGCATTCTGCACAGGGTGGCCGGATCGAATCATACGGGCAGGAGCTGGAGGGTCTTCATTTTGCCTGTTTATCCGTTTATTGGTGGCGCAGTTGAGTAAAAGGGAAATGCTACTCCGTTCATACCAAACATGTCTATCAGTTGTGCGCCATTTCTCAATCAAGGCGACGGTTGAGACGTCGGCGCAAGCCTCCACCGCCGCTTTCCCCACCTCCCCCCGAGGCCGAGATACGTTGGGTCGAAGGCTTCTAAGCCTTGTCTACCCAAAACGCAGTGCCGTCATTGCCATCAATAAATGGAAAGAAGAAGGCAACACGGCTCGCAAATACGAGCTCAATCGTATCGTTCGCGAGCTCCGTAAGCTCAAGCGGTACAAACACGCTCTCGAGGTTGGTTTGGTTCATTTCTCTTTAACTTGTTTTCTGTATGTCCACCGTTATTATTCCCGGGTCAGCTCTATACTGTTTGGCTCAAAGTTAGGTTCTACTCGTTATTCTGGTATGCATAGTGTTGAAAACATGTATTCATTATGACGGAGTTCGTTATGTAGGGAAGTTTACTACTTGGGTCAGTTCTGGGCAGTGTGATTCTAATATCCTGCCTTGCTGACGTGATTAGAATTCTTAACTTGGCATGAGTTGTTAAGACATAATCGTTAACGATTGTTTGCAAGAATGAACAGAATATGTGAGGTAGGGTCAGCATTAAGTCCATCATTCGCATACCATTGAAACTCAGCTTGTGAAAATGTTTGGTGAGAATTCTCGAGTTTTTCCTTCTTATAACTAGGATACAGGAAATTAGGCAGAAAGAAACTAATGCATATCATGGTTTTTTGCTGTTTATAATGTATGCCAGGGGTTTCGTATTTGGACTTTTTATTCACACCAGCTAGTTGTGCTTATCTCTCTTTGAAAGTTTACGGAATAAATGAGATATATTTTGTTGAAACAATTCTATAGTTATTTGTGGTATGCATGTGTTTTATGAAATTAAATGGTGGGATAACTGGTAATCTCTTTACTCGCCTTCTATCTGTATAGCTTGACCATAATTCTGCCTTTTCCAAATGCAGATCTGTGAGTGGATGACCTCACAGCCAGACATTAAGCTACTGCCAGGGGACTATGCCGTTCACTTGGATTTGATAGCAAAAGTCCGTGGTTTAACTAGTGCTGAAAAATTCTTTGAGGATCTTCCTGATCGGATCAGAGGTCAACCAACCTGTTCTGCTCTTCTCCATGTCTATGTCCAAAACAATTTGGCTGACAAAGCCGAAGCTCTCATGTTGAAAATGTCAGAATGTGATCTATTGAAAAATCCTCTTCCTTATAACCACATGCTATCTCTCTACTTGTCAAATGGGAAATTTGAAAAGTTCCATGAAACCATTCAGGAGCTAAAGAAGAATATTTCACCAGATGTTGTAACTTTTAATTTGTGGTTAACTGTTTGTGCTTCACAGGATGATGTTGAAGCTGCAGAAACAGTTTTCCTTGAGCTCAAGAAGGCAAAATTAGATCCAGACTGGGTTACGTATAGTACATTAACCAATTTATACATTAAAAATGAATTGCCTGAAAAGGCAGCATCTACTTTGAAAGAGATGGAGAGCAGAACCTCAAGGAAAACTCGAGTTGCATATCCTTCTCTCCTTAGCTTGCATACAAATATGGGAAATAAGGATGAAGTTTTTCGAATATGGAAGAAGATGAAATCATGCTTTCGCAAAATGAATGATGCTGAGTACACTTGTATGATATCATCACTTGTGAGGCTCAGTGAGTTTACAGAAGCTGAGAATCTTTATCAGGAATGGGAGTCAGTTACTGGGACCAAAGATGTCAGAGTTTCAAATATACTTCTTGCTTCATACGTTAACCGAGACCAGATGGAAACAGCTGAAAACTTTTTCAATCAGTTTGCGCAGAAAGGCATAGATCCTTGCTACACTACATGGGAGCTATTTACCTGTGGGTATTTGAAAAAGAATGATGTAGAAAAGGTACTGGATAATTTCAAGAAAGCCATTGCTAGTGTGAAAAAATGGAATCCTGATCAAAGTTTAGTGAGGAAGATTTTCAAAATGCTAGAGGAGCAGGCCCATGTTGAAGGGGCAGAGCAATTGTTGGTTGCCCTACGGGATGTTGGCCACATGAATACTGAAATATATAATCTACTTCTCAAAACTTATGCTAAAGCGGGTAAAATGCCTCTCATTGTTGCTGAAAGGATGAAGAAGGCCAAGGTCCCATTTGATGAAGAGACTCAGAGGCTCTTAGACCTAACCAGTAAAATGTGTATAGGTGATGTTTCTAGCATTTTGTCATAGTTGCAGCATAAATGTGCCCTAAGCCACAGCTTTGTACTTGAAACTCTTGGGCGAGATTTTATTCATGGATACTTCTTTCCCGTGTGAATTAAATCTGATTGCAAGTCGGGACGGTTATATATCAATTTCGTCAATGTAAGATAATTCAACTATGTTGAATTTGGAATCAAGGACTGAACCTTGATACAGGAGGCACAAGTAGAAAATTTTCCCTGGTGTAGTAGTCAGTACTTTATATTATGCATAATAGCTCATTGGCGGAGATTGTTTTTCCCCCTCTCTCTCTCGTTCAATCTGCTTATGGGGGATATGATTGTTAGTATTATTTTGTAATTTGTAAGTCATGTGGCTTCAGAGTTTGGATATTTAGAGGAAGTTTATTTAGTTCGCAAAGATTTCTGCATGCCCTGTGGTTTGATTGATTCTCGGCCAAGCAAAGAGAACCTGCCTTGTGCAAAATTCTGCGGTTCATTGTTTGAGACCGTAGAATATCGTTCAGTGAGCTGCCTGTAATGCTGTCATTTTCTTTCTTACCCGTCTAGCTTAGTTGATCTAAACAAGAGTCCAGGATCGTGCAGAGCATTGCGCTTTACTTTTTCCTGATTATGCACCGAATGGATCTGTTCCTTGTTCATAATAAAAGGGTATAAGAAACCCATACAAAAAGAAAGATTACTAGAATCCAGTTGCCTCTCGTCCAACCTGAAGGAAGCTCGTTGAAGTATAAAATATTTAACATGAAGATCTGAAGCAGATTTAGCATACCAATTGGCACATTCATTGACTTTTCTTGTATACATAACTCTGTAAGATTACGATCTTTTGCTATTATATGCATAATGTCATCAATGTGGCTCTTCGTCAAGATTTGTGATATTCTCTATGAGGATCACTTGTCTTGTCATGTCGGATCATGAGATTGTACGTAATCTTCAACTCCTCTAAATTCACCTAAACCAGGAGCAGATTTAAAATTTTGAAGTAATCAGAAAAGCTGGTTTTACCTACTATTTTATTTTGGTGGTCAAAAGTATGTCAGAGCAGTGATATATATGTAGATTGTATACTATGATTTGATGCAGTTGGGCTCTTAAATTTAATTCTCATCCATTGTTAAAGACAGGCATTACTTCCCCTGGGGTTTGTCTGACATGGTTTTGTTTCAAAGATGTTGGGAGGATTTGGTACGGTGGTTAAGAAAAGTTGCTAATTGCCTCGTGTGGCCACATACGTACAAAAGACTTAGATAACATCTGCTCCTTGTAGATCACCAAAATAAACATTTTTAGAACCAGAAATACGCTTGACCAAACACAAAGCATGAGGTCATGGGAGGTTATGGAGCAAGCAGATGAGCGTTGTGCGAAGAATAACTGCACCAACCACACTGGTAGGGGTTTACCGAACCCAACCCTCATCCCACAACCAGTCTCAAAGCCACGAAGGTATTCAATCATCTAATTCACCCAAATACCCTTGCCTATTCACCAAAGTAACTTACTCCTGTTCCTCAAATTTGCATGGCTGAGTTAGTTAGGATGCTGTTTTTTGAAGGCTCGACAAGGGGGATTATTGATTAAACTTAAGAACTACAAATTTGTCATTTTGAAGGAGCAACTTTATGCTCCGGAGGGACGATTGCAATTTAAAAGCACCTTTTCTTATGTACTGTTAACGTAGTGTTCGGAAATTTATCTTTCCAAATCAGTTATGAATGGCTTTCAAGCTGAATTGAACAACTTATCGGGGACAAATTACTTGGGTAAGCGGTAAGCCTGTGGCAAATCAGAAACGTTAAGACAAATAAAGTGATCTGAACAGTGAAAAGAGATTACGTTGCGGGGTTGTTGTACGCGTAATTTGAGACCATAATCAGGGTTCAATATGTCAAATAACCTCGTATGCTGTCTCAAGTCATGTGCTTAGCAACGTAAGTAATCCCACGCGCAACGACATGCATCGTTGCCGTCGAGTGTAACTCCAGTGGCAGGGTCAGATTCACGCGATGGTGCGGGAGCGTGGACATCGTTGGTTACAGATGGTCCCCCAAAATGCCGTTTGAATCTCTTTTGTTTTGTTCCCTCGCATTTGATTTAATATTTTTAGTTAAGTGGCAGGTCAGAAGCTGGACCTTAAAAAGCCAACCAACCTAGTTACCTCCCATTACAGAACAGAGCAACTAAAACGTCGACACCAAAATACGACAAGTTTTCTTCTCCTTCCTTCTTCGTCATCCATGGCTTCTTCTGTTTATGAAGATGATTTTGGCTTTGGCTTTGATGAAGGAATGCTACGATGCTTGCCCTCTAATGTTGTCGATGAGGCATGCCTCCTTTGTTTTCCACATCCCTCATAACTGCGTCTTTTTGGCTTCTCCGTCTAAGAGCTTCTTCATTAATAAACAACGTTCGCCGACCTTAGGTTGGAGATATGTTCATGTTATTGGATTCACATGTTGTTTAGCTTTGTTTCAGGTACATATGAGGCACTGCCACCAAAATCATCATCAACTGCGTCGCCACAAATCTTCAGTACAACCTCAGGTAACTCCCCTCTCTGTAATTGAGAATGAAGAATTCAAGCTTGCCAAAGTTCCATGATCTTGCTCCGATTGCGCTTAGCTTAGGCTTATAAACTATTGCTTTTTGTATACTTTGATTTTCAAGTTATAAAGTGCTCGAACTCCAACATACACATGCCCTCTTACTTCCTTCAATTCCTTCTCTTGCGTTTAAAACAATAAAAAAGAGAGACAGAAAATGAAGCTTATTTTTACTTATGTTGCTGTATAATGTTGGGCTGGTGAAATGTCAGTACGATTGGTTAGGTTCATGCATTGACAAGATGCATTCCTTGCATTACACAAAAGTCTAAAGTCACTCGCATTCTTTTTGGCTTGTTGTCCTGATGGTTGTTAAGATAAATATGAGGGCATAGCCAATGGCATTTTGCTCTGTAAACTCTCTTGCAAATGAAAAATTACGGATTTAATCTCATTTATAATATCAGGCTATTAGTGACTGCCTCTTTAATTAAAAAAAAACAGAGAGGTCCTAAGCCACGAGATCATATTAGTATATTCTAGTGGCCGCGATTATAGGCTTCTCAATTGCAACTTCATGAAAGAAAGCAAAAATATTTCAGTATGTGCTATTGGTTAACACAACGAATATGCCTTTGCATTTAGGTACTTATTCCTTCCTACCCAAACAAAAAGGGCCTTTATCAAGTTGTGCTCCACTTTTGCCTTTTAAGTGATCAATTTGTTATTATTAGTAATTAACCCGCGCACGCAGAGAGACAGAGCAGAACGCTTTTGGATAAGATCTTGAGTCAATGACTTGAGAACAAATGGAAGCCACCACCATATCGATGATCTCCTTTTCATCTTCAAGTTAGTAAAGTAGAGAATGTGCCAAAATTCTGAAACTGAAACTTCCTCCAATCCCATTGGTCTGATTCTCTTTTCTTTTATCTGTTTGGAACAACAGTTTAGGTATGAAAGGTGCAATACAGCAAAGCCTAAACCTAAACAATTATATACGTGACACACACACGTCTCAGTGGCTTACAGAAAAGTTATAAAATCAAATTGAAAATATCCCTGTGATGCTCTGTATGTGCCACGTTCATTATGAACATTCCTCAATAGTGTTTGTGATATTATAGTTTTCTTTTGAGCAGTACTCAAGATCATCGCATCAAAGGCCGAAACTAGCCAATGGTGGATATGGAATGCAAGCGATTTTCCTGGAATCTGGGCAGCGATCGTGTGGAACAGGTGTATTCTTACCCCAAACAGCAGGCACAAACTTCCAAACTCGCAAGAAGAAGCCAGGTTGGATATAACTTGTTTTTTAGCGTTGAGATTGTTAAGGAAAAACTTAGACATGTCAACTATTGTTCATGCAATAAATTAATTGTGGAGATTCTGAAATCCAAAGTCTTAATTTAAATCAAATGGGAGATTCTGACTCTGAGACTGTGATTATATGATTCGCAGGCTGTGCTCCTGTGCTGCTCCCAAACCGAGTGATTCGAGCTCTAAATCTCAACGTTCACACGTTAGGCTTGCAAATTTCACCCCTCCAAGGTCTCATTAATTAAATATATAAATATAATAATTAATTCAACTGCTCCCTACGTTATTATTAGAACTAAAAATATAATTCAACATGTCATTGCAGAGCCAAAATATGAGCCCAGATGTGGAGAAGAGTTCAATAAATCAGGCAAGAAGAAATATGACCAGAAAAATGTGTCAAACCAAGATGATGGTAGCGTTGACCAAAGTCACTGCCCAGCAAGGATATTTCTTCCAAAGGAGTGGACTTACTAAAGCTATCCAGCTGCATGATATAATATTAATCACAATAAAACTAAGCGGGGGCATGTTTTAGATAGTGTGTGCTGATATGTGTTACATTCTTTAGCAATCTCCAATAATAATTATCAGCATGGAGTTTTTTATTTTATTTTATTTTTATAAGTATTAATTAATGATGTACCATTGGTACGCTATTACATAATGCAATACTCAGTGGAAATTAGCGAATGGATTATACGTCCTGATTTTTAATATTATTTGTCGTTTTTTTTCTTAACGAAAAACATGCGAGATCAATAAATCAAAATAATACCAACAGGTTGATTCAAGTGATAAGTGTCTCAATATCGTTTAAGCGAGGTCTCGAGTTCGAACCTTAACGTATGCAGAAAATACCCGTTGGGAGACTCACCCACCATAGCCAGGTATGCGACGCGGGTCGGATCTGGATATAGTTGGGGCAAAACCTCGGTGAATCGGTTAGACAAAAAAAAAATCAAAATAATTTAGCTGACTTGTTAATTGAATTATTCGTGAATGTCAAGAGGCAGCATTTAGCATTGTCAAATTCATATCCGGATGCCTTTATAAAATTAAAATCAAAATACTCCCTTCAGTACTTTTTTATAAAATCTTATTACCAATTACCAACTTTCTTCAAGAGAATTAATAAAAAAAAGGGAGAATTAGAAGTAAGGACATAAGAAAAATAATATTTATTAGGAAAGATCTTAAAAATTATAATTATTTAAAAGGATCTTATATCAAAATATAAATTGAGAAATACAAATTTGCCCCTATCCTATGTTTTCTTCTCCGTCTTCCTTTCTATCGTTGACATTTTCACAGACAACAATGAAGGCTTTCCAGGTGAAGTCATCTTTTGCTGGCGGGTTCATCTGTGGTGGAGCAACGAGGGAATCGATTGGTTAGTGAGATTTTGAGGGTCAAAGAAGTTCTTTATCGAAAGGGTATTGATGATGAATTCAAGTGAAAGAGAATGTGAACGGATCATTAATTAGTTGTTGAGGAATGAAGTTTGATGGCTTATAAACTCAACTTGAATCCCCAATATAACATTGCTAATTAAACGATAAAGACTAAAAATGATTATTAATCAAGATCTAAGACTAAAACCAAGATCTAATTAATCAAGTTTGAGGCTGATTATTAATCTAGGTGGTTGAAACTTTTTGTCTTCACAATGGATTCGCATGAAGCCCATCATTTATTATTATTGATGGAAGCCCTACGTGTAGAAAAGATATACACAAGAGAAGAGAGAGGAGGAATAAAACTTCCATTGATATGATTTGCGATGATCGTCAAATATTTCAGATGTGGTGGGAGAGAATGTAGGAGTTTGTTTAGGGATAGTTTAGTATTTTTAATTTTCTTTGGTCCTTGTAATTAATTATAATTTTAAAGATCCTTTATAATAAATATTATTTTTTTTAGGTCCTTGTCTATAATTCTCCCTAAAAAAAAACTAGAACTTTTTTTAAAATTATCCTTAGCTAAATTAAAGCGATTATTTAAATTGCAAATAAAAGAAACAAGGACGATTTTAAAAATAATTTATAGACGTTTCATTAAATTTTATAAAGAGTATTGTATTAAAGATTAATGTGCATAGTTTTATAGGTAGGATTATAAAGAATACACTCAAGTAGTCCTGGAGAGCAAGTAGCCTTAACCAACTTAATATGATTAAACTTTTTGAGAGAAATCCTTATTAACTCTTTTTTTTTTTTTTATTTGGTGAAAGGTAATCATATATTTAAAATTTAGAGCGTAAAATATTTTTATCTCTTTCTATAAGTACGTTTTTAGAGTTTCGAAACATATTTTTTTATTTTAGGGAATGAGACTACTTATCATTTTATCCAATAGTTTGTAAGTTTTTTATTCTTTACTATAAATGTGGGTGATAGTTTATTTGGTGGCAAGAAAAAAAATAGTATACTTATAACTAGTGTAGAAGATGTGTTATGACTCAAAATTAAGTAACTAGTTAAAAATTAATTTTAATTTTAAATATAAGATTTTAATTTATTTTAATTTTTATATTTATTTTTTTTAAATTAATTTATTTAACTTATAAATTGATATACAATATAATATTATATTATTATAATTAAATAATTTATCTAATTTTTTAATATATTAAATTAATTAAGTAAGTCTTATATTAAAGAAGGAAAGTACTGACGTTGAAAAATAAAATCATATTATCTATTACTTCTCAATAATATGATTTTTTTAGAGTTTTGATCATAAGCAAGTATTGGGCGAAAAATGTATGTTTAAAATTTAAAACATAAATATCCTTTTAAATTTTAAGCGATATAAGATATTCTTAAAAAATAAAGTATATTGCATTTTAGGGTCTATTTGGGAGAAAGTAAATAATCAGGAAGAAAATTTTAATGAGTTTAATGTAAAAAAAAATTGATAAATAAGTTTGTAGAATTTTAATAAAAAAATATGTAAAATAAAATAATAAAAAAATTAATTAAAAAACTTTTAAGTTGTAACTCTACGTCTCTCATTTTTTTTAATCCAACCCATTAAAATTTTATATCAACATTTAGTACAATTTAAATTCTACATATTTACCATTTATTCCAGCACAAGCCGCGCGTAATTATCCAGAGATATTAACTAGGCAGCGAGTGAAATTATATATCGGGCAAAGCAGGGGATCTGGCTAATTGAATGAGCGCCTTCCAGCGTTGAACTGGAAGCAAAGCACTAGCCCGCGTTGCTCTAGCCACTTCCGGCACTCGTCCTGAATTCGAAGCCTAGTCATGGAAGCTACTCGCTTCGGCTCTCATGTCTCCCATCCACGTAGCTCTCGAACCAAACCTAAGATATTTCGAGGTTAGTTTCGCAGTGTTTTGCGTGAAGCTCATGAGAGATTTTTATTCTCACTGATAGTGCTACTTGATTCCGCGTGATAGGACTTCGGATATTTTCTAGCTCATTGCAACTCTGGATAGCTAGAATGAATAGGCTGGTCAATTATCGCATATATTCGCTTGTGTGTCGCTTATCATATGTTGCTGAAGTTTGTAGTATAACAAGTATTTCTCATTCGTACTTGTATTTTCATTATTTGCTTTACATCTTGGTTTTAAGTGTCCATAGTCACGAATTATTTATTTGAATCAAAAATGTTATTTCGTTAAATATATTGCTATGAATAACTGGAAACATACTAAATCTTTGTACCTCTCTTTGAGTCAAGAAGGAATGTGCTTTTACAAGCTTAATAATTAGTACCACTATCTACTCGGAATATTTAAAAGTAGTGAGGATTGTATAGGTTTGTTCTACGGAGAAATGGGTATGATCAATTATGAGTTAACATGCTCTACATTGCAACCTGTTTGTTACCACAGGCAGACAAGCAGAACAAATCCAATTTTACTGTATAAAGTGCCATAAAACTGGGGTTTCTGAATTTGAAAGAAGGCAATCTCTATTGTTGAACGGGTCTTTGTTTGATAGAGTAAATCGGAAAACATTATGTTAACGTCTCTGATAAGCGTCGAGGTGACTATTTGCATGTGGAACCTCCAAATATCCTGCATTCAAGTCAGGAAATTGTTCCACCAACTCAAAGTGATAGGGAAGAGATTCTTGCATCTCCTGATTCCAATAACTTCAGAAACCTAGACTTGAGACCCAAAAAGTATGAAAATAGGTTTCTTAATTTTGTCCGTTGGAGTTCTGTCCTGAACGGAATTGCGGAATCATTTTTCAAAAGTGAGATACGGAGGAGGTTATTTGTGACTGCTGTACTAATTGTACTCAGTCGTGTTGGCTATTTTGTTCCTCTACCTGGCTTTGATAGGAGGTTGATACCACAAGACTACCTGAGCTTTGTCTCAGGATCTGTTGGTAAGTTACTCAGATATCACTCATGCCTATATTGCTTCTGATTTGTAGCTTTAGCAAAAAATTATTCCGTTTGGTGCTCATCACTCGTCAATCCGCAGTTAAAGTGTATTCATTTTCCAACTATGGGTGACCAAAGAATTACAACTGAAAATGGAAGATTAGGGAAAAAAATTAAAAATATTTTTGAGGTGAATACTAAGCTTGAGGCAACTTATGAAGTAAAATGGAAAACCTAACCCAATTCAATGAGATTTTAGCAAGAACATCTTAGATTCATTCAAAGGTGGTTTATAAGGTTATACCTGTGAGCATTCATTCATGTAGCTTCTGGCAGATGAACTTGGTGACTACACCTCTGAGCTCAAACTTTCTCTTTTCCAGCTTGGAATCAGTCCTCAGATTATAGCATCCATTATTATGCAGGTTTACCCTCTTTACCGTTTGAGTTAGAGATAGACATTTGTGGCGAAATTTTTATTTTCTGTTATTTTGGAGGCCAATAGGTGTTTATTCCATTTAATTACATGTAATTTTAGAATCTGATATTCTATTTATTGAATAAATAGGCTGCATTTATTTTTTTTCTTTTGAAATATTAGCTATTTAGTGTAATACATTTATACCAGATGTGATATGATGTGCAGGTTCTTTGTCATATGGTTCCTTCTCTAGTGAAACTGCGAAAGGAAGGTTTAGATGGACAAGAGAAGATAAAGAGTTATATGTGTGTTCACTTATCCATTTCGGGAGTGAGCTTGACACTTGCTATCCGTTTCAGAAATCTTATGTCTGATCCTTGATTTTGGGACTATCAACTAATGAATCCTTATACAAATTACAGATGGTGGATGTCACTTGGCTTTGCAATTTTGGAAGCTCTAATACTTGCTTGCTACTCACTTCCGTATTCAATTTATGCTTCCAATCAAAGGTTTTTTGATCCAAAGGATCCATTTCAAGCATAATTTTACTCATTATGAAAAACTGATATATTTCCTGCTCACTAATTTATATCATAACATTAAATGATTATATGCTATATTTTGTAATTCTTATCAAATGTCATTTAATAGTGTTATCCATTTGCAGAGATTGTGGTCTCTTGGCCTCCATTACATTATGAAATGGATCTTTAGGTTTAACTATATTGTGCTGCCTATAAACTTGTTTGTTTGTAAGTGATTAAATTGTGCCAATGGTGTAACCTCTCTGACTCCAAATAGTGTTTGTCTGTTTAAAGATATTTGATTTTTTTACAATTTTTTATATTGCAGGGTCAAGCATGTGATGGTGACAACTCTTTTGTTGGTGTGCGGTGCAATGACTATTACATGGATATGTGATACTATCTCAGAATCCGGCTTTGGTACTCTTATCAGATCTTTAAACAGAATATGTCATTACATCATCCATGATTGGAATTGTGAAAAAAATTCATAATATAAACCACCGCGTAGTGTGGGAAATTTATGTACGATTATGCTTGAGAACCAGTGATTTTTATCCTAGTTGCAGATTTACTGCGTAATTCCTTAAAAATGATGTATCTTCCCAATGCAAGCTTTTTTTATATATCTTTGCAAGGTCATTTGCACATGTAAGAAACTCTCGAAATCAGAGGGCGGTAAATAATTCTTACTGGTATTTATTTTGACCTGCCAGCAACCGCTAATGGAAATTTTCATATTATTGAAAAGATACTTATTTTTATATTACATGAGCATATAATCAATCTTTTGGCTGAATTTGTATTTTATACAGCTGATAGTTTTATGTGCATGCATATTGATTAAAACAAAAATTATTTGAATGTTTGCGTTTTCGTTTGACTAAGGTCAGAAAGTATTTCTTCTCGATCTCAATATCAATTTTTTGAACTGTCCAGTTACCCCCCCCCCCCCTCTCATTGCTACACCCCAAAAGGGTGGGCAAATTCTGATTGCTTATACTTAGGTGATTTATAAGGCAAATCAGACAACATTCTTCTATTACCATTCAATTTATTCTATTGTGATGGTTGATGCCTTCTTCAGGTCAAGGTTCATCACTTATTGTATGTGTGGGGATATTGACGGGTTATATGGAAACATTACACAAAATGCTGACTCAGCTCTCAGGTACTCGACAGTATACAAACAAGCTTTTGCAATTTAATGCCACATCCCCCTCGTCCACTTCTCCTCAAGCTGAAGTTTTAACAAGTTGGTGTAACGTTATTTTTGGTCACGTGGATCTTAACTGCAGTCTTATAGCTAATAAATTTGACATTTTTAGACTTCATTTGACATGAATGTTCGTTGAATGTTTCCAATGATGACAATAGCATATCTCCCATAAGCGTATGCACACACTCACACACATGCAGTGGACAAGAAAGGAACGGATATGATCATTTAAGGAAATTTCACATTAATAACTAATTGGACCAGCTTACCAATCTAAGAGGGCAATTTTGTTGTGGAATCTGATCAAGACTGAAATTCAGTTTGGGTCTATAGTTGTGGGGAGAATTAAAAATCAGCCCAAGGATGTTGTGCATTTGTTTGTTAGGTGAAAATATTCGATGTTCTATTAATATACCTGTGTGATAAAATCATTAATTCTTAAACATACCCTTTGATATTGCAGTGAGTGCTATGAGTTGGTGGCCCTATGTCCTTGCAGTGTTGGGTCTATTTACAATTGTCACTATGTGGGCAGTTGTAGTCACTGAAGGTTGCAGGAAAGTGAAACTTCAATACTATGGATTCAAACTTGCTTCTGCTGCAAGGTAATAGCATTGCTTAGTACACTTAGTTGAACCTTATTAACCTTGTTGAAAGTCTAGATATTATTACAAGAGTACTAATGTTCTATCTATAGTAAAAAGTTTCATTTTACTGTTTATAGTGATGGCTCTTCCATGCCTCTTCCAGAGTAAACAGGATAATCTAATGCCTTTTCCTCATATTCTGTACTTCCATTGGTTTGCACATTGACTAACAGTTGGAGATAGCTTAAATAATCCTTTGTTATTATGCCAGATAATTTTCATGTCTCCAAAGCACAAAATGATCTTTTTTAGCGCAGTGATATTGATATAGTCATGTAGACCACTGACATTTTTATGGTCTTGAAATTTGAAACAGAGAGCAATCCCCAATTACTGAAGTGGAGCCCTATATTCCTTTCAACATCAATCCGTCAGGAATGCAACCTATTCTTACCACCTCTTACCTCATGGCATTTCCAAGCATTCTTGCAGGGTTTGTATAATCTATAGTATAGTTTAATTAAATATAATCTGAGTATATCAAGTTTTCATCAACTATCAATCTTCTGATAAAGTAGTAAAAATTCATAATTCCTTATGCCTATGATATCATCTCCTCATCATCCCCCAGGAAAAAAAAAAAAGATTATGCATGCATGCCAGGCAAAGCAGATTTTTCTTTTGTTTGTCACATGAGCTCCGTGAACAGTTCTTTTAATCTGTTTTCTTGTGAAGGATTCACTATTTTGATTTCTACAATAACTTCTAATTCTAATATGCAGTTTGCTCGGTTCCCGTTTCTGGGAGCATGTCAAGGAGATATTGAACCCCGATACATCTGCTGGTGCTGATCCTTGGGTTTACTACTCCATCTATGCTTTCATTGTCTTCTTATTCAATATATTTGATATTGTAAGTTCCCCTAACATAAAGATCCCCATAGCTTGGCTCATTATTATTTGATTGTTGCTACTGTGCCACTGCCATATTAAAAGTTTGTTCTGTTTTGCTATTGCTTATATTATGTTGATTGTGTCCAGGCCAACTTGCCCAAGGAAATTGCTGATTACTTGAATAAGATGGGTGCTAGGATACCTAACATAAAGCCTGGGAAGGCTACAATAGAATACCTTTCGAAAGTTCAGGCATCCACACGATTCTGGGGTCTGTTTTTGGTGTTTGACTGTTTTAATCTTTTATCAACATCAACGCCAATTATGGGAATCGTTCTTTTAAAAATACTGTATTTGTTCATTGCCTGTTGAAATTTGCAGGGGGACTATTGTTAAGTGTATTGGCAACCACATCAAGTATTCTTGATCATTATTTACGGCGTACTAATGCTGGATTTGCAATTGGGTTTACATCAGTTTTGATTATTGTAAGTGCAATATCCTCACAATTTTCTTGCAAACTCTGATAAATTCACATAGTATGACAAGGAATTCATGTGAGCATTTGCTATTCAAGTTTGAAACGCTTTTTGTGCAATCTGAACTTATGAACATTAAATAGACCTGATATATTTAGTCATTTCCATCGATTACTGGTGGAATTAGTTCAACTCTTAAATGGAAAATGTTGAGATAGCTTCAAGTGTAATGTTTTATGATAAAATGTTCTAGAATATTCATCAAGTTAAATGCTTTGAGAAATTTCCTAAATTTGTTCTGTAATATCAGTGAGTAACCCTTGGTTTTGTTGGTCCAGGTTGGTTCCATTATTGAGCTTAGAAGATCGTATCAAGCCTATAATGTAATGCCAAGTTTAAGCAAGGCCCTGAGACGGTATGGCGTATAGTTTCTGGAAAGGCTATGCGGCTCTACTGTTCCTTGTTATCTAAACCTCGAGAGTAACATTTTGGTCACCATTGGTAAGAACTAGCAAGATAGCCCTTGGGTACCCAATTTCCCAGTAGAGAGATATATGATCGGGATTATCTGTTGAAAATGTGCAGGAAACTCTTTGCTTTTCAAGCACACCAGAGTCTAGTTCTGGGGCGACGAAGTAGTCATCTAACAGGTAATAGCGATAGTGACTCTTTCTGAAGTCTCATTTGTGTACATCTTAGGGGGAAGAAATTGTCTTGCTGTATCCAAGAAATCTGTTAGCTTATTGTTATATATAGCTTAGTATTTGTGAAGGAAATTCACATTTGTTATAGCTGTGAGATGTAGTTTTAAAAGTGAGGTACGGTGACATGCAAGGTTACAGACAGCATAGCAATGTTGTGAAGAGAATTCCATCTTTGGTTTAGCACTTACTTCACATAATGGATCTAGTGTACTTTACTTTTGTGCATTTTTTATGTTCGTCTTTTATTTATTAATTAATAATGAGGAGATATAGATTTGTGTGTTAATTAATAATAAAATATAAAATACCCAAGAAAATGCACTAAGAAGCATATCAAACTTATTTCTTTACTTGTCCTCTTAGAGATCTCTCGCACTCGGAAGTTCAAAACTCGATTGGGAAAAAAAAACAAAACAAAGAAATTCAAAACTTGATGTAGCCGATCATTGCGTGCGTAACCTATTTATTTTTTCGACTGGTGCCCTTCAACTTTTTTGCAGGGAACACAGAACCGCGAGTATCAATAATGGAGTAATAAACCCTAAGTTTTATAACCGTCCATCTGGAATAAGTAGCTTTTATCTACATTTGTTTGTTTTGGTTTGACTAATCTATATACTTAATGCATAATATAAAATTTATAAGAAATTGTAATAATTACAAACGGTTATTTAACATAGTACATTTTTTTTACAAATAATTAATTTTTTAAAATCGAATAATGTATAACTTATTTCTAATTTTATGCAAAGAACCGATCCACCGAATACACATTCCAAGAGAATAAAAACGAAAACACATTTGAGAATTTGATATCTTATAAGGACAGATTAAAGTTAACTCCGCAGGATTAGTTATGACGAGTTGGGCCCTGTAAATTAAATGGCCCAACAGGCTTGTACCGAGCCTATTGATCCATTGATCTTGTACACGGGGAGCTTGGTCTCCTTACTCGCGCTCCAAATTCAATTTTGAAATGAGCAGGCTCTTCGCCGGCTCCGGCAACAGAATTCTCTCCTTTGCGGTTTTAAAGAATGGAAGCCATTGAGGCGTCACGAAGCTCGGAGATCAATCACACAGAAATCTGTACAACGGCGGACGCTTTGGATGGCTCTGTCATTTTTCATACCATCTATGATGTCATAGGGTTTGTGCTTTACATGCATCAGCAAATCCCCTCGTAAGTTATTTCCCTTCATTTAAGTAGTGCGAGAATGCTGGAATTGAATGCAGAAATTAATTGCAATCATTACTTACTTTCGGGCTAAGGTTCTGTATTCATAGTTGTATACTTGAACTGGGACATTGTCTAATGAGATCATTTTGTTTTATCCAGCACAGTGCAGGATATGAGTATTGAGTTCGATACAATGCATTCTGAGTACAACCATTTGGTATGTTATTTGAATAGAAATTGCTTTAAGTCACTGTATCAAGGAATTATACCCTGAAACTGTCACTTTCAGGAGTCAGCACTTGCAGAAACTGAAGTGAAGGCATCACAACGGAGACATCATATTAGCAAGAAGAGGGATATCAAACTTGGAATCAGGAGACTAGAAAAGTTTATGAGTGCACTTTCAAATATGAAAACTGCAATTCAGCTGATTATCAAAGAGATTCCCAACATTGAGGAAATTATTTTGGCCCTTGGAGCTAGCCCACAGCGTCCTCAGCACATTTATGGCTTAAGCTTTTCCCATGGAACAGCTGGCCCCTCGGGTGTCCATGATTTTGATAGAAGTAAAGCAGCTGACGGAATTTCAAGAAAGGTTCTTATTTCTGCATTCCGATTAAATTTCAGCATGTTTTGTCAGATGAAGGGGAGTGGGAGGTCATATTACATGCTTTGTTTTACAGGCTATACGTACACTGATATCAAAGGGAGCTGGGTCTGTGACCTATCCAGGTAGTTGATGATTTTGCTCGTTGGTAAATATGGATCTGAAAATGGATTCGCTTCTGGTTGTCTTTTCATTTATTTGTTTTACCTTACCGTTATTATAATACATATAATGATCATAATATTGGCAGGTTCGAGTAAACTGTTCCTGTTAATTAAGGCCCATTCTTCGTTCAATCAGCCCCAGCATTTTCTGCCAAAACGTGATTTTAGGTATAACAGAAAGGTAAAATAGGCTATAACAATAACTTGCACTTATTTTTTTATTTGTTTTGGCACAAAGCATCATGTAGATTTTTGAAACCTTTAAATTTTGTGATTGTTATGGTTTATTAATTTGGTAAGATAACTGCATCACTTATTTTTTGAAACCTTATCTTGTTCTGATGTTTAGTGGATCATCCCTGTTTCACCTGATCAGTCCTGTGTCATCTTATTACTACGCTGAACTTAGATTACTAACAAACGATAGTAATCACAATTTCACTATCATGATTGCTTGAAAATAATTCAACTATAGACCTGTGCTATTTCGCTTCAGCCCCCTTTCACTGTCAGCTGTGCGAGGAACTGATATGTTTTTCCACCCTCAAAATGAGATTCTAATTCAAGATGGTTTTATAAAATTAGATTTTTTCTTCAGTCTTCCTTAGATACGTTTAATATTCTTTTCACTTTCTCTGGAGAGAAAACATGAATGCTATGTCAAGAAATTAGCTTTTTGATTCCATGCATGCAGTTTCCTAACATAAACATAGAATCTCATGCATTACACGCTTCCACATGACCGGCTTTCTTTTTTTGGGGGGTGTTTTGTTCCGTTCTGTATACCTGAAATTATGAACTGAATTGCATATTCGCCGCAGATTATGCCATTCAGATTACTGTTCAAGTGCCGGGATCAGCGTCAGAAAGAGGTTGCTCCTACTTCAGAAGATTTAATCTGGTATCTGTCTCATGTTATGGGTATATGTAGTCCTATATTCACCTTTTTTTTTGTGCTAAATATGTTTATTATTATTGACCTTGTGAGCAAACAATTTTGTTTATGTTGTTTGTATGAATAGTCTTTTTCTCTGTTAAGAAAATTTCGCTCCCTTTCTTTTTTCTTTTTTCTTCTTCCTCTCTAGAACGAAAAGAGGATAGAACAACAAACGAGGAAAAGAAAGCTAATTATCCTTGACTTTTGTTAGTAGTAGGCCAAAACTTCCTAGAAACAAACATGTTACTGCTTTGAGAACATTCTTGTTTTTTATCACATGTGGAATGTTAACAGTCATTTATCAAGAAGCACTGCCAGTGACTGGATGAAAATTTATTTTGACTTTGGGTACATGTTCCATATTTGTGATCTCCATGTATAGCATTGCATTTCACTCAGTCTTCTAAATGTTTCTCTTCATCATCTCATGTTATGTTCTTGGGACTTTTTACCTCCACTTCATAACCAATTTGGCATTGCTCACTTTTAAGTGACTTCTTTTCCCCCTCACATCTCAGGTTTCAATGTCGGCACGTGGTAAAGGGCCTGGCCATGAACACAACGCGAGAAGAATGAAGGGCCGCGGTGTGGTTGCTAGAGTCAAGGCTTAGGGTTTAGTTGGATTAACATTGCCCAAATGACTTTTATTTCAATTGATTTTTGCAAATTGAAGTTGGGATACAAGTAAGATAATATGATGTGATTTAAGTTTTAATATATTTTTGTAAAAAAATCAGTCTGAGAAGTTGAAACTTATATTCTACCAGTGATATAATATTCAATTAAGGATGAAATAACAATGACGTGGCGTTATGTAAAAATTGTGATATTTAGTAAAGGATGAAATAATAATGATGTGCTATTATGAACATTAGAATAAAAAAAAAAGAGCTTTGTTTTCAACGTGGCGTTTGGGAGAAAATAATTTTTTAATTAATATTAACTTAAACAAATTAATTTTTTTTTATTATCCATACGGTTCACCGGAGTTTTATCCTGACCATATCTTAATTCGAACCGCGTCCGCGTCGGGTACCTGGCTATGGTGAATGAGTCTCCCAACAGGAATTTTTTGCATACGCTAAGACTCGAACTCGAGACCTCGCTAAGTGATATCGAGTCACTTACCACTCTGAGAAACCCCCGTTGATAAATAAACTAAATTTGTTTCAATGAGAAGTTAGTTTAGAGGCTAAAACGTTATCTTAAATATACTTTTTAATGGGAATGGTATCTTTATTTTATTATAATGTGTTGAGTGTACATTTATCTTGATATTGCCATGCTCGTTACCGCAAATGTGGGAATCAACACACCCATGGTAGACCTCATGAATCATGACTCCCAACCAACCTTAAGAATTTTCAATTAAATTGAATTACCCATCCTACATTTTTAACATTGTTGACCTACCTCTCCCCTCCCCACTCTAGTCACTTTATTTTCCTTTTTATTTCTTGTCCATTTCATTCTAACATTCAAACGGCTTCGAAATTCCTGTCTAGACGTTAGAATAGGAAAAAGTATATGTAGATGTGGCCTTGTTTTAGTTCCATTAGAGTGCAATTTTGTTATGCTAGGACAACATTTAAGACCACCAACGGTAGTTTACACTGAAGCTTCTAAAAAGGATGAAGCCATGTGCCCACATCTTGTGTGAATCATACTAAACTAAAGCAATGATGATCAAGTTCCATGTTTGAAATGTCTAATCTTCAAGCCATGCGATTTCATTTACAATTACAAACTAGTAAAACCAGGGAACTGAAAGCGATGATGATTAGGTTCCATATCTGAAATGTCTAATAATCTTCAAGCTATGCAATTTCATTTACAATTACAAATTGGTAAAATCCGGGAATTGAAACCAGTTTCAACTAGTCAAAATATTTTTTTTAATTTAAAATTTTAAAACATGTTTCTAAGCTATGTTTTATGCACATTTGTACATTATAAGCATTAAAAATAATAGAGAAATGTGCAATAAATATGTACATTTATTTTAAACTATAAATTTTAAAATAATTATATATTATATAAATATTACATTTAATAGATATTTTCTTTTTTTTCTTAAAATTACAAAATATTTATTAATTTTTTAAAAGTATATTTTTGAAAACTAATAATAACATTTTTGCTAAATTGAAGAGAGCAACTTTTCACCTTCCTACCTTCTAATTTTTATGTACTACTAAAATAATATTTAATAATTAAAAATAAAAATTTATTTAAACTCATCCTATAAATTTAATTTTATAAAATATTACCTCTAATGTAATATTTAACATATAAAATTAAAAATATTAAATTAATTATGATCGTTTTGAAAGACCTTTATTAGTTTAATAACCAGTCTAATTTTTAAGACCCCGAGTGTAACAAGAACTGGATGGAGAATTTCAATAAAATAAAATTCAACATTCCAAATGAGACCTATGTTGGCGCATTGGTCATCTAAACGAATGACTGATCAAACATGCAAATGTTAAGAGCTACAAAATATCTCTGAAGCTGTATCGTGTCGTATTAGCTTCCTCCAATAGATATCATATCAATATACTTGCTCCACCACACAACTCAAATCTATCAAAATTCCAGATGAAGTTCAGTCTCTCACGCACGCCCATTTCTTCTGTTGTCGGAGAGAAAGCATTTCATTTTGACTTTATTAGAAAAGCTATCGCCAAAGAAAGTTGACTAAAACCATTAACACATCTCCAATGGCAACATAATATAGCAAGAGCGCAGAGGACATTCATTTCTTTTCCTTTTTTTTTCCATTTACGTTCATTTTCCATAATTTTCTTCAAAGTTTAGTTTTTTAGAGATGTTTTAGTGATTATTGGCTCATCACTTGAGGGGATAATCATAACATTAATTTAATTAAGAGAAGACGACAGATGGGGTGGGGAGGCAATTAAGTGATCCCATTAATGTTCAACAAAAACAATATCATGAGAATGCATCATATAGTATAGTGCCCTCCCCACTTCATCCAAGTTGTTGGTGGCGGTTTGGAATTGCATGAAATTGGAGAATATGACATAATTCACTCACACACACACACACTTACATCTTGTTGGGACATTTTGGGATTTTTTATGCACTTAGACACACACACACATCGGCATTTTTATTACTTCTCCTATCCTTACTATAAGTGATAACTTATGAAAATTTTTATCAGTTTTATGTATTTTTCATCTCTAAGTATTTTTAGATATAATTGTTCATATTGTAGATATTTATTTAGGAAATTGTGCATGTTACTTAACAAACTCAAAAAAGATAAATTTTTTAAATAAAATATAAATATTTTGATTAAGCTTGAATCTCATAAGGATTTTTATTGATTTAGGAGTTTGGAGATAGAAGAATACCTCAAGTAAAGAGTCATAAGAGACCTTGAAGTAAGGGGAAAGCAAAGAATTGAAATTTAAAGCAAAGGAATCAAGTTGGAGCTTAAGATATGAAGAAAAAGGTTTCACTGTATTTGTCATCACGGCCAACCATGAAGAACTGATAAATAGTACTCTCTGTCAGCGAGCATGCAACCCCATCTCGGTGAAAACTCACAATTGGAACTTCTCACCCTCTCTATACTGTTCACTATTGTGAATGTGCAAAAACTAAAACCCTACATTTCAGTAGCTGATGCAAAAAAGTAGAGTTTTTATTGAAAAAACCCGATGATAGCTGGAGAGTTTTAAGCTTAAGAATAAAGTTTTGAAGTTTAGGATTGGAGCAAAGAAGTGCTTTGGAGCTGCAATTTTTGTTTTTTTTACTTCTCCTCTAATTTTCTTACTTAGTTAATGAAGCATATTATGTTACTTAGATTGATTTATTTTGAGACTATAAGTAGTTAAATATTTCATTTATAGGGTTATCTTGAACTATTTTATGGCTTAAACATTGTATTTACCTTCTTTTATGAGTAATGATAATTATATGTGTTAATTTTGATATATTCTTAATGCTTCTTGAAATTTGATCACCATTAGGATGTTATATTCACGTGAGGTAGACTTAAAAAAGCTTATTTAAGTATTAAACTTGTTTAAAATCATATTTAACTTGAAGTTCTTTTGAGAATAGATAATTTTATTTGATTCAAATAGAGATATTGCTCTAAACTTACATTGTCAAAAACATGGTTAGTTCTTTAACTTATTTTTTATTAATTAGACTCTTGGGCATTTTAATAAAAAAGAGCATTTAATTTTGAAAAAAAAAAACTTAATTAATTGTTTTGAACCCTTTAACAAACACATATCTTCATTGCCAGAGATTGGAAAATAACTTTAATAAGGTTCATAAAATTAAAAAAGGGATATATAACCCTAGAGCTCTATTTCATCTTGAAGTAAGGTTTTCAATTTAGTTTTTACCAATCAGTTTATTTTTTTTAAAAAAAAATATTTTACATCAATTCTCTTGTTTTCAATTTAATTGAGAATATAATCGCCAGAATCCACTCTCTTTCACCTTAATCTACGTGGAAACAATAACTTTCTATATTACTTGTGACCCAGTATATTTACTGTTAAACTAAATGGCGAACAATAAGATATATTTAAATAATTTGATTAGATTAAAGAAGTTAGTTAAATTAGTTAATATGATATATATTTTTCAAAATATTCTAATCATCTTCTCCTTAATTCCCCATTATATTGTTACTTGATTATTATTGAGAGAGTATTAATAAAGATAATTTATAAAAAATATGATAAATATAGAAAATATGTCTTATATTTAAAACTAAGATTAACTCTATAATTATGTCATAAATTAAGGACTGGAGGAGTATTATAATTTTTCCACAATATTCAAACATAAGAATAAAATGGCATTCACGTTTTCACCCATGTCTAATATATATCCTCCGTTCCTCTACATGAAATCTAATATATATCATTTATAATTATAATTATGAATCGTAGAATCATTATATTCCATCAATTTTTGTTCTCATTTTTTTATTTCTATAAAAAAAATGCGTTTCCATTAAACCATGTACGCCCAATCATAGTGCGTGGTTTGGAAACAGACTTGTAATATCATCTGTGTGTGTGTGTGCAGGCCATGCGAAGGTTTCCTTTTTGTTGAATTATAATGTCTTTGCTTTTAGAAGATGTTTGACATTTACCTAATCCTTAGCACTAGGCGCATCATTTTTGGCGTGTCCTTACTAATTAACCTATTTTACCTTATGATAAATAATGTCGAGACTATAATTATTTATTGTATTTTCATTGAAAAACCAACAAAACATTATAAATAAATAATTAAATATTTTTATAATTTAAATAAAAATTAATGTATAATTTTATCTCATCATCGTGATATCTAAAACTTTTTTAAATCAATATTATTCTAAAAATATTAAAAAAAAAAGTAATATTGTCTCTAATCATTATAAATGTTAAATTATTACTTTTTTTTTAACAGTTATAACAATTTTATTTATTTTTTAATATTTTTAGGACAAAACTTCTAGATACCTATAGTTCATAGGTACAAAATTTATGGGTAAAAATGTATTTTAACCCTTTAAATAACTACATAAATCTACATAATTAGTAATATATAGTTTATAGAGAAGTATGTTCTTTACAACTCTACCCTCCACACCTCGTGGGAAATTAGTCTTTATCTGTACGTAGTGGAATATATCCCTGGTCCAATAAAATAAACCGCCATAATTAATTAATTAGGCAATTGGTGTAATCAATAATAAAGAGCCAATATGTGTCACCTCTGTGAAAGACGCACACAAGGGAACTAAGTAGCTAAAACCTTTCATTGATTTCAATATATCATTATCTTCAAATACTAATCGATAACGAGTTTACAGTACGTTCCAGCCGTTTCTACATTCATATTCTTCTATATCCCAGTTATTGCCATTTTCATTCATGATATAGAAGATTCATTATTCAAATTGCGTTAATGTATGTAAAGAAGAAATTAGCCGATATTAAATTAGTTTAACGTGTAAAATCTTATTAGATCTCTTTAGATTTTGAATTCATTAAGAGGGGCAACCACAAATCCTAAATTTTAATATCTGATAATAAGATCTAATAAATATAATCGAATAAAAAATAAGGAAGGAATTAAAATGCGATGACATCACGTCAAAATATGTGAAATAAGAGGTGAGATATTTTTACGAGGGAAGTGTGGTTATTTCTGGTGGGGCTTTTTCTCCTAAGCAACTAGAGACTCCATTATGTCTTGCCTAATGTTTGTTTGTCTAACACTCAACTTACCATTTTCATTCATTTAAAGTTCAACCCCTTTTTATTATTTATATTTTTATATATCATCTCCTACTTAATTAAAGCCCTCACTTATATTACGTAACTTTTTTTTTTCCTTATGGATATTGTATGCATTCATATAAGTAGTTAGATTATGCAATATCTTCTATTAGAAAGGGTACGTATATACCTTTGGAATGCATTTAAATGCTCCTGCCATATCGTTGGATTATCATCCAACGATATATATATTTAGTTGAACTAGTATTTTAACTCTATATATATATAATTTATATATAATAAATAATACGAGTAAATTTTATATAAATTAACCACAATATGCTTTCGTTAAGTCTGCATGCTTTCCCGAAAGAAATGGACCTTGTTGGATTCCAAACTGGGACATTAGTGGACTTGCTTATTAGCACACCAATTAGTTAGGTACATATTAAATTTACGAATTTTATTCTTTAAATGTTCAAATAATTACACCCCCTCTTTTTCTTTCTATTTTACTTTAAAAAAATAGTACTCCGCTTTCCTATATTATCATCCAAGAGATTATTCATCTCCCATAAACTATAATTGTTCTTAATTTATAATAAAAAATATTTTAACTTAATTACTTAATATAAACATATTAAATATATGTTCAAAAATATGACAAGAGTCAAATGTTTATATATAACAAATTCTATCTATACATAGTTTTAACATAAAACAAACGATATACTAGAATAAAAAGTAGACAATATATATTTTAATTAGTTATACGTTTAATAAAATAAACTAATACTATTCTTAAAAGTATTTTGATCTTATTTTAAAATTGGAGTAATTTAAGTATAGTCTTATAATAAAAACTTATAAAATTTAATTGTTGTTCAGGAGAATCAAATTTAATTAATAATACTTCTAATTTATTCTCTTCGAGCTACATTATTATTTGTTGTGCCACGTTTTATAATAGTTGTTAAGGAGCCGAAAGGTTCATTTAATCAGGATCAAAATAAAAAGATAGAAAGGTTAATTTATCTATCTATGTTTTACCACAGAGCCGAAAGGTTGATTAGAATAAGTTTTTTCTCCTTTTCTTATGAGACACTATCAATACACAGAGATTCTAGATGAACAACAATAAGGGATGGGCAGAAACGAAAATTTTGAGGGAATGGTACGGATGCAATCCTTCGCACGGAACAAATTGATAAAAGGAATTAGGTTTCAACGATCCGTTAATTATTAATATTAGGCATCCCCACTAGCACACAAAAATAATTAAATATATAAATGCTATTTAGTGCATCACTTATGTCAATGGCCACAAATAAAACAGCAATATCTCTTAATTCTCGCTCTTTCAACAATATGATAATATAGATATTCATGCCTAATTTTTTTTAAAAAAATAATTATTAATAACAGTATAAACACGTAGCACATATATAATTGAGTAGAACTATTTACGCGACAAATTAAAAATGTGTGCGTGTGTATCACTACCATATGAAGTGAGAAAGGTTTCTTTAAAGATCCTTTAAGTTTAACACATTGATTATCTGGTCACGTTAAAAGATGAAAATTAATCTTCATTAACTTGTAATCATCATCATTCATCAGCTTTCCTTGATGATAATATTCCCATAATTTTGTTCACAGCATAATAATGACGAGATTAGAAATTAAGAAGATATCGCACAAGACCTAATTAATTAAATTGAAGGCATGAACACACAGGATAATGTCATTATCATGATGAGATCGCACTGAGAACAGGGCAAGCACTTGATGATGAGTGAAGAAAATGGTCAGCCTAGATAGTACACATTACACAACAGTGAAGATTCACCGTTTATTTTTCCTTTATAAATCAATGAATGAATCTTCAATTAATATTATTTATTTTCCACCAAAACGATATATATATTTTAGCGGCCAACAAAGAGAACGCGTGGAAAGAAGCCATTTGTGTGGAGAGCTGAGGAATGAGGAAGAAGGTACACATTTCGTACACTAAGAGAACAAAAGCTAGTGGCACATTCGGATATAGTGCCTTCTTTTCTTTTCACCATTAAAAAAAAAAAACTATAAACCAATGCGCGTCCCATGCTATGCTCGCAGCCATATCAGAAGCTCTTGATTCCGTCAATATATAATAGTAGATATATTAAACTTAAAACTAGTTTTTTAAACCCTTAAAATAACCCCATCTTTTGGTAGTGGCTCTTTGACTATTCTCACGTTTTCGGGATTTGTTAATGAATGTTAATCATGACATCAGAGGATTAATTATTATTAGATTATATGCGCAATTTCTCGGAAGTTCCATAAATGCAGATCAGATACACACAGTTAATACGAGGTTCTACTGTTAAGTGATGACAGATTTATTTGCCAAAATATAGATATATATGGTGCTTTCCTGGAATCATCAGCATTAATTGATCATCAATAATAACTAATATAATTAACTCAGTTCTCTTATTGCAATGTTCTCATTATCTGGTCTTCGTCTGTTTTGGGGAATGAAAGTGTATTAGAATGGAGGATGATTTTAATTTGTTCAACTCAAAATATTTAGAGAGAAAATAAAACCCTTTGATGTATAAGTGCTAACTATGATATATATGAAGGGAAACGCCAAGTTGATCAGGCGATAGAGAATCATCAGAAGTGCCCCCACCAGATATGTGGTAACTTACAATTAATTATAGTATTTGTTTGTACGTAGATATTGTCATATTCTTGTCCTTCATCAAGTTCAACGCTATGATTAACAGAAAATGACCTAATTATGTGTTCTTGCAATTCCATCCTCTATCTCTTCCATTAAGGTAAAATTCTATCCAAAATCATAATTATCAATGTTATCTATACATTTACGCTAATATATATATACACAATGCCGTGCGTGGGAGAAACTTCTCTTCTGTAGCGTAATTCAGACAAATGCACTTACCAAATAACTTCTTCTAACTCGTGTTTGAAGCCCCTCTTGTTTAAGTGCGGATTAAAGAGGTCGTAAGGATTGCCTAAGTTAGGCACTCATAGGGAAGTGACTCGTACGAATGAACAAGCTAGCTAATTAAGCTACGTGTTGCTAGCTAGCTATAAACCTTTCGGCACGAATGAAACTCATAGCTGTGTTGCATTAACTGTGAGAGATATGAGACATTCTCGACAGAAAGGTCCTTTAAACTATGATCTCATCTTTTGAACTTATCTCTCTCCTGAAACAAACACTCATCAATGTAAAACAAAACAAGAATCAGTATAGTTCACGATCGAACACAAAGTAGTTGCAACTTGCAACCAGGTCATATTGCTGTTTCCAGATAGCAGATACCCAGCATATGCACAACCTAGCTGCTTTCTAAAGAGGGATTTTAATTTACCCCAACATTACTCAGCTTGACTTTTGAAGCGTCCAATTCTAATTCACTACGCTACGAAATATCGCACATTTAGGTGTTTTTGTGCGAAAAGACCTTTTATCTCGTCCCTCCTGCCTGACTAGGGTCGCTAGCTTGTGTCTGCCAACGTGTTCCACTATGGTCACTCACTAATTAAGGTGGTCGTACTACCATGTATATTTTGTCATATGGGAGTACTTGTTTTGTTAATTCTCTTATTCCTAGTCCTGTCTCCTGTTGTCTTGTCTTGAAGAATATAAGAAAATGAATGGGACAGCTGATGACCCACTTTGCTTCCTTCTTGTGTTCCTATATAAATGGGGTCTCTCTCCAACTAAAGCTCTTGTGTTCGAGTTTGGCTCTGAGAGAGAGAAAGAAGACAAGATGGAGTCAACTAATGATCATCATGCAATCTCAATTAGGAATAATGGTGATGGAGAGGTTGTTACCAATGAGGAGCAGAAGAGGTCCAACAAGTTCTCAGTTGCAACCATTTTCTCAAAGAAAATCCATTGTTCTCTTGTCCCCGTTTCTTCCGATCTGAGGGACAAGAAGAAAAGTGAGCATGATATCAACAAGGTGATTCACAGCATCAAAGTTGGGATCTCTCTAGTCTTGATTTCGCTTCTCTACCTCTTAGATCCTCTTTACAATCAAGTTGGCGATAATGCAATGTGGGCTATCATGACCGTCGTCGTCATCTTTGAATTCTACGCAGGTTCCATTATCTCTCTCTCTTTTTTCTTTCTATTAACACATATACTACTATAAACATACATAATATGCTTCAAGTTAATAACTTGGATTTGATGAAGATGTTAATGAATTTGGTCAGGTGCGACCCTTGGGAAGGGCTTGAACCGAGGAATGGGAACCATATTAGGAGGAGGCCTGGGCTGCTTGGCTGCAGTTATAGCCCAAGACGTTGGTGGGGTTGGCAACTCTATCATTATTGCTACTTCCGTCTTCATCTTCGGTAAGTTTTGGATTAAGACGTGTATGTAATTCAACTTGTGATCTTGCTCTCTCTGGGTGTGTGTGTTTGCAGTCACCAACATGATTATATATGTGTGTGAATCGTCTTACAGGGGCTGGTGCGACGTATTTTCGACTGGTTCCGAGCATAAAGAAGAGGTACGATTATGGAGTGATGATATTCATCCTCACATTCAATCTGGTGATCGTGTCTGGGGTGCGAGCCGATGAAGTGTTGAAGATAGCTCGTGATCGTCTCTTAGCCATCGTCATGGGTTTCATTGTCTGCATTTCAGTCAGCTTGTTAGTCTTCCCCTTGTGGACCAGCGACGAGCTTCATCACTCCACCTCCTCCAAATTCCACGACCTTGCCAATACTATTCAAGGTATATATATATATATATGGTTCGATCAACATGTATATATAAATAGACTCTCTTTTTTTCCCTTTTTTTCTTTACTTAATATGGGCTTCCAACGAAACATCCAATTGCATGTTTTAAAATGAAACGAAAGATGTGATACAAGTGCGTAAGAAACAGGGGAATTCAGTTATAAATGACTATGAACTGCTAAACCTAAAAAGTGCAACTTTGTCTTTTCATTGAAGGCTGCTTGGAGGAATATTTCAAGTCGGAGGATGAAAAGAAAAATACAAAAATAAATACAAGTAGCTGCAAATCGGTGTTGAACTCCAAGTCAAAGGATGAGTCACTGGTACTCTTTTCTTTCCTTCAATGAAAAGCAGAAAGAGACAAATTAAGGGGGGGAAAGGAATAAAGCTTTACGTATGTGTTGTGCATTATTTCAGGTAAATTTTGCAAAATGGGAACCCTGGCATGGAAGATTTGGACATTCATACCCTTGGGATAAGTATTTAAGGATTGGAGACATCCTTCGAGAGTTAGCTGCAATTATTCTTGCTCTCACCAGTTGCCTCCAGTCATGCAGACAGGTAAATATATAAACAGATTCCATCATGAATATCACTATCTAGCTAGTTCCAGGTATATATATAGAAGCAGCAATAAATAGTAGTTTGAATGAATTTGTGTGTTATATATATGCAGCCTAAGGAATCATCACTAAAAGAATCATGTGAAGGAATTGGATCGAGTATTGCATGGACTTTAAGAGAAGTAGGAGATAGCATTGAGAAAAGGAGGAAGATGAAGGCAGAGAATGAGATTTTACCAAAGTTGAAAGCAGTAAGGGTAGAGATGACCTCCATGATAAGAGCAGAAACTGAGAAGAATAATGAAGCTGGTGATGATTTGGCAATAGCAAGCTTATTAGTGTTGTTGATGACAAAGGTTGTGGAGAAGGTAGAGGAATTGGCAAAAGAAGTGGACCAACTTGGAGAAATTGCAGCTTTTCATACTAACGTAGCCAGTAGATAGCTAGTTGCACAGAATTATTAATAAAGCACAAATACATACACAGAATCAAAACATAAGCCATTGAATATTTGCACCTCCACTTACAGAAATGGGGTGGGTTTGCTTATATATGTAATTCTGCAGCTTTGAGGGCAAATAGTGTGAAAGCTCCCAGCTAGATCATCTGCCTAAAAAGGTGATTCGGGAATAAAAAAAATAATGAAATATATAAATTTTTAATTTGCCGCACTTCTTATGAGATATATGATAATACATGAAACCTATGTCTAATTGGGAAAAAGAAGTTTATTATTTTAATGTGTGTTTTCACAATGTATCCTCACTTAAAAATTGAGCATTCTGTTATTAGGGAAAAATAAATTGGCGGGCAATAATATTCACACTAAGATTGGAAGCTTCATCAACCATTGAAAAAAAACAGAAGGGGTAAAAATTAAAAAAAGGTCAGCGGCAAGCTGTCCCAGTATCAAAAATGCTTGGATTAGGTCTCGGGTTTGAACTCGGCGTAAAACATATTTGTGCGTGCATGTGTTAAACTGTATTATATCAAAAAAATAAAAATAAAAGAAGGTAAGGAACGATCCTATCAGGACAACCTTGTGGAAGGTTGAAAGGGATTTCTTTTTCTTTTTACTTGCTAACGACTTTTTAAAGATTTTCATATTACTAATTATAATTTTAAATAGTATATATATATATATATTTCATATCCATTCCGTGCTAAACATGTAAGTTAATTAGAGAATTAATTTTAATTCTAAATATATAAACTATATATATCAACTGATATATAATCTAATGTTATATCGAGATATTTTAAAGAGATTATATCATGCTTATTATAATTAAATAATTTATCTAATTTTTTTAATCTATCTAAATTAATTAAATAAGAATAAGAAGAGTATTATATATTAATATATTAATGATTAATAGTAGTGTAAGAGGTCTGAAGATACATTTTATTAAAATAAATTTGTTGAAGATAGCTTCCGTTTAATATTTCATAATTTTTAATTAAAATAGAATAAACAGATATTATTTGGATCGAATAAAACAGAGATGACCTCTCACCATAAAGTCCTAGTATCAGCCATCAGGACCTAATCAAATGGTTTGTTAGAAAACAAAACAAATTAGAATTACAAATGATGCCATAAAGTAACCAAAATTCCCAGTATTAAAAAAACAAAAACTAAACCAAGAAACGACAAAGCCTGGCATCAAATAGTATTATAGCAATGGTCAATGGAACAAGGCCCTTCGCTTACAAAGCTTAACTCACGAATTGGTGAGAAATCGATTGACAAGAAGAAGACATTATGAAGAAGGCTCCATCACCCAAATACGCAGCAATCACGATTGCTATGCTATGCTATGCCTGTGGATTGTTGTTGCCGAGTGTGTTCCAGATACCACCATCATGAATGTTCTCTGCAACAACGGTGTGTTCACTTCAGGCGATCCTTTCGCTACTAGCCTCAACTATCTTCTTCAAGAACTTGTGACGGTGACTTCTACTCGGAGAAATTACGATTACTCCATCATTTCTCCTTATCCTAATGCCTTTGCCTATGGCCATGCTTCTTGTAACACCAATCTCACCACCTCTCACTGCAATACCTTTCCTCGCTACGTGTCAGACTCGTATTGGGGCTCGCTCCTTGCTCCAAGATTGTACACTCAGGTATGAGCAATATCCATTTGATGATTAGAACGCTGTGTGGCTTTGTTCATCTTGATAGATATCACAAAAGATGGGTCATGGAAAGTAAACACCCAATACTCTGCTTTCTCCATGACATGTTTTCATACATAATAATTCGTAGATGATCGCCCAGAATAAAAGTCAACCAAATACCACATACTCTTTTTCTGAAGGATTTACACCTGTAATTGTCTGTATATGATAACAAATGGGCATAAAATCTAATGTAAGTGTATAAACCTATATACGGCGAAAAATCAGCTACATCAAAGACTCAATGTTCATCATTCTTCTATGCGTTTGAAAATTTAAATCCAATGAAATTTACAAAGAGCTGCATGTGTTTTCTGATCTATCAATATGGTTTCTCAGTGAAACTTCTTTCATACGCTGTCCCTTAACTTCACCATCCAACAAGGGTGCAGCAAGCATTTGGATATAAGGCAAAGTATCGACCACTGAAGTGACTGACCTCGCAGAATCCTACTTCAACCCAGCTTCACAGTACTCAACCATCATAACGAAGGCAGCATGAAGAAAATTTGGAGAATTTTGTATACCCCAGCAAGCTTTCTAGAGAAATCACAATCAAACTTGTGAAACTCCTGTTGCATTTACTGTGTGGTGTGTCTCCCGTTTAAGGAGAAGTGCATAGAGAATCTCATTCCATGAATCAGGAACACCAGGAAGGCACCAATGGCTGCAATCTTGCCTACGCAGAGACGCGGGACCCTTATTGGGTCCAAGATAGTAAATAGAAGCATGGCCATCCTTTCTGCGTAATGTCATTTGAGTGATATGCAACAAGTCCAAATTCGTCACTTTGGATTTATTCAAGTGCCCTGATAACACATCCAACACAATTTCCACGTGGCTATCATTATATACTGGCAAGGGACCTAAATCAGGTAGAGTTTCCAGGTGACAGCCTCCACCAGTATTCCAGTCACCACCTCTGATATAAGACCCACCAAATGTGTCAGTCAAGCAAATAAGGATACAGTCATTCATGTGTGAGTAAGAGGATTAACAAGGAAAAGGCAAACCTGAAATGCACAGGGGCATAAGTTCGGAAAAGGACATAAGTCTTGTTCATGTTTACTTCACTAGCAATCCAGTTAGTTACTGTCTCCATTGATCTTCTGAATGCATCTTCTATAGTCATATTCATTTGCACTTCCTTCCCCATTTGGTAATAACATCCCCTAAGAAATCAAAGTGGGCCCAAGATCAGAGCCATGTTGTTAGTTTGTCCTCTGAACCATGATGGCAAAAATCAAATAGTCCATCGTGTTCATTATTGAGGAAACATTAGATCCTATCCAGCTCAAATTGGAGCCATAATTCCATCTTGCATTTAGCATAGGGATATTTTTCAATATAAAGCCTAGCTCTTTTTGACTATAACTAGCAGGGGGGAATGAGGTTGATGAACTCTGTAAAAAATTTTATCCCCTGAAAGTTACCACTGGCAAAAACGAGAGTAGTACCTTTACACTGAACATTTGGACCAAAACAACTGTAATTCAAACTGACAGACAGGTAAAAACTCTCCATATGACTTTTAAATGCCATGAAAGTAGTTATTCACTTATTTGCCAAAATTATTAAGTAGAAAACCAGCTCATGGGAATAACTAAGTAGACCAACAATACCTACATTCTTACAGTCTTCTCATAATTCCACCAATGTCCAGCATTAAGAACAAGCATATCTGCATCTCTCCAACGGTGAGAATTCCAGTCCATGAGATCAATTCTCAATGTCATTTTTACCTTCTTAGGTGCTCCAGGAGGAGGCCTACCCTGCACTACCAGAAATGGTGATTTATAGTATTCCACAGTGCAGTTGAAATCTTCAAACCTGAATGCCAAGAACCCTATGTGCTTTGTGATTGGACTCCCATTAATCTCATACACGGAAGTCTTGTTGGGAATAGTAGAAGAGAGCATACAAAGGAGTGATTCCCATTGGTTCCTTCCAATTGAGTCACCAACAAATACAAGGCGCTTGTTCCTAAACATTTCCAACATCTTCCCTGCATCAAATCTGTTACAGGTGTCAAGAGGGGAAAAAAGAACCCCGCATAATAACTACTTCAAGAACAGAACCAAACGCTAACCAAGATCACCAAATTAAAGACAATGCGATCACGTAAGCCTCTCTCTCTCTCTCATAGCACGAGTTAAATGTTCCAGAAGATGCGAACTTCAAGATTATGATTGCTAATGAATAACAGAGGAAATACCAAAGCAGCATACCAAGCATCAAAAGAGTCGATACAATCGATAGGTGACACCACAAAACAGAATGTTTTAGCGGCATAGAAATTTTGTCTCGTCTTATTCACGGTAATCATGTAAATCATAAGACAGAATAATACAAGCTCAAGAAGTAACGAAGGAAAATCTTGTCTTCTTTTCCCCATTTATTTTCTCACAACATGAAAAGCAGAAAGTAAAATCCAAACAAATGAAAGTAAATGGAACCTGGGCAAATTGCAGTCTCTGGGCTGCCAGCGCCACTTGGTGTAGATGCTATCAGGCCTGCCATTCTCATTGCAACGAAAACCTTGATCCAAGAAGGAACAACCAGTGGAATTATACAGCGGATAGCTCTCATCCCAAACCCAATTTCCATCAAACACGTCACAACTATCCCCATCTCGATGGAGAAATTCGGGGCGAGAATCCCCGATCAACGGAGGAGAAGAATAAGAAGAGGAAGAGGAAGAGGAAGAAGACAAGGATGAAGTACTCCGTGCCAGGATAACAAGTCCACCAGAGTGTAGTCCCCTGAAGATAGACTGGAAATCCAGGTAGAAAAAGCAGACGACGAAGAGAGAGGTGATCAAGAAGAAGCTAAATATTACGAGAGTGGGTTCGAGAGGGCTAAAGCGCTTAATCTTCTTCAGCATATCCAAGTGGGTCACGGTGTCCACAGAGCGCTGAGAAGCTGGTGTGCTCTTTGTCATTTCATCCGAGGAAAAAAGAAACGTTCAAGGGCGTATCTCCAAAAGATACGGTACCAAGAGAAGAAGATGGTATTATAGACGAAGGGCAAGAGAGAGACAAAAGAACAGAGGGACGAGGAGTAGAAGGTGGGCCCAGGAACCAGTAGGAAGGCATTAATGGCAGAACGACTCTGCTTTTCGCCTTTATGGATTTTCCCCACCAAACCAGTGAGTTTCGGGATAAAAAGAAAACAACAAGTTCGTGAAATGGATGTGGCGTTCAACACGTTGAGCAGGCAAACAGTAACAGTTAGTCCCGTGAAGGCGAAGGAGCGTTAGGATTGGTTGGGAAGAGTCGCAATTCAGAGTAAAGTGTGGGGGTGTCTAATAACGATGGAGGAAATCCCAGTGACCTTGAATCTTGAATAGTTTCAGATAAAATATACGCTCTCTTTATCCGACAAAAATAGGAAAAAGCAATTTATTATATTCCTTCTCAACACCCGCAAAAGGAACAAAATTTCAAGAGATGGTAGGGAAGTTTGTTTAGAGTAAGAGAAAATGGCGTTGTGCTGTTGACCTCACCAAGATATGAGGATGGCGAGAGAGATTTTTGCTGAAACCAACCAGATAATCGAAACAGTAAAACCGGGAATTAATAGCAATAAGAGCAGTGACTGAGGAAAGAAGTTGGGGACGTAGAAGATGAGGGGAGGCTCATAAGCTGGCAACTTGAAGCTTGAAAGAGAGGTTGATGCCGATGTGGAGCTGATTAGGAAAAATGCGTATTTTAAGGCGCGTTACCCGAATGGGCCCCGTAATGTCACCCAATATGGGCCCCATTTATTTACTTTTTAAACAAATAAACAGGTCGTTACTATTTGATTTCTGCTCTTCAACTCATCAGCGTGATCTTCACTTCGACATTCACAAGAGTTCAGAAGCTTCCATCTTTTCTTGTAATTGTCATATCATCATCATCGTCAACATCTTGTCATGTAGGTGTGGAGGAAATGTTGTGATAATGAACCACAATTGGATAGATATGAGCGGTTAAATTGTATCATCCTTTCACTTCATTTCTTTTAGTCCAGCGACATTCGTCTCTCCCCTAGATTTTTTATATCGTGCTGCTTCTGATTATAACGTATATATGAATCGTGATCGTTGGAATGTTCATCAGATAAGATAATCATGCTCTCCTTATGCCTCCTTATGCTTTAGGAGACTAATAGAGGTCATCTAAAATAACATCTAAGACCAATAAAAGACATCATATGACGTCTTTCTTAAAAAACTTGTTTTTATCTCGGGCATAATGATGAAAAAATTGCCCTTAAATATTTTTTTTTAAAAAAAATTAATTATTCAATGGTACCTGTATGCTTTTATATATAGAAGGTGACAATACTTTGTATGATTTCATATATATATATAAAGTGTCGATATTTGGAATTTAGATACTATTGGACAATTAATTATCTAAATAAAATATTTATGGACAATTTTTCTAAAAGTAGATTAAAATATTTTCCATCCTATATATATAATTTAAGTTGTCTGGGGACCCAATGCATAGAAAATCAGAGGCATGAAGGTCTTGCACGGTACATTGATTGATGGCTCCATTTTGAGCCCAAGAGTCCCCCCACTTAATTTTGTTCACCAACGTCTTTTTCGTATGTCTTTCCTTTTACAAATATAAAAAAAATGTGGGCATGTATCTATCTATGTATTATTGGTGAGGAATTCATTAACAGATTGGCTAAATTGTACCTAACATTCCTATGGATTTGAAGTTTATAGGGATGAATAATGAATTAGATTTTGAATTTAGAAAATATTATTATTCTACAAAGATAGTGCAAATAATATTATAGTCATTTGATTTTAACTATTATACAGAGACTAATGGTGCTACATAATAAAATTATATAGGTTAATTATGTTAATAGGATAAAATTAAATAATTTAATTAATATATATATATAAATACTAAATTAAAAATTTAGTAAAAATATAGGTACCTTTAATATAGTTTTTTTTTATTAAGCATATTTTAAGTCAAGTGAATCTGTTCAACTTATATCACACGTGCAGTGTCTAATTAAATGACTAACACACGCGTTACTTTTTTTTTTAGAAATTATACGGTATCTTTTAGTCTATAGTTTAGAAACTTATTCTCTTAAGATATAGAAATCATCGAAATGGATTTATCTCTCATAACTAAATATATTTTTATACATATGGCTTAATTCGAACTTAAAATATTATATTTAACGACTTCAGCTATTAACTAGCTGTGTTAAATCTTGTTGGTACGTGTATAGCTTTTAATGAGATCAGGTTAAGGCGATTCTAATTACAATTTAAAGATATACCTTATAAATTAATACCTACCTAGCTCTTTCACTTCAGTAACGGTCAACGATAAAAATAATGAGTCAATGAGAATTGGTGCAAATGATAAGGAATAGACTTGTATCTCATAAAGACGAGAGTTTAATTTTCGTTGCCATCATGGGGGCTCCTTTAATAAGTGATCTCATAAATCTCCTGTAAGTACTCTCTAAGTTCTAAAATTGTACACTGGTCTTAGTGGAGACCGATGTCGAGCCCATCTGAACTTTTTCAAATTATTTTGTTATCTTTTTTATATTACCAAAGTGCTATTTAAAATAAAATATTCTAATAGTAAAAAGAATAAAATTCTGACTTAAGAAATGAATGTTGATTTTTAAATATCTTAATAATAATAATTTATTTTTATAATATTTTTAAAATAATTAATTAAATTGTAAAATGTTCACATATTAAATTTATAACTTTTTTTGTCAATGCTATTATCTGAAAATTATAACAATAAACGCCTAGAAGGAAGTGGTGAGATAAGAGAAGGCAAGCCTGGCTTGTGAGAGAGAGTTTTATCATTATCATTTCCTTTCTCTTTTCTTTTTGTATTTCATACCAAATGGACCTTGAAGGCGCCAGCAAGTTTGACGGAAAATATAAACGATTTCATCCATCCATTTATGAAGAAATTTTTGCGGCCTTTTTAAAGCTGAGTCTTATTAATGTTGTTAATTACAATGGCAGGTTGATGTAATTATTTCAAGCGATTACTGTTATAAATAACTAAATATAGATCTCATTGATTTATGCCTACTGCATGTAGATCTCGTTGGTTGTAGTTATTGACAAGTCACTTTATTTATTTTTTATTGGCAGGTCACTTCATGTATTCGTGAATGAGTTGTATCCTAAATATATGAGTCGTCCACTCGTCCTCCACTCCGCCTTACAAAATGAATATTTGAAGAAGGACGAGCGCTCTTTTATAGGCTTATGATAGGCGACAAAAAGGGATCTATATATATATATATATATTATGAATAGAAGTGGTTTGTAAAAAATAAATGGGGGAATTTTTATCATTACAACTCATAAATGAACGCCACTGCTTGCGGAAAATGAAATTTCTTGACGAATTAAATCTGTATGTGACTGAACCATGATTCAGGTTGATCCTGTGACTTGCTTACGACAAGACATGTCCATCACAAAACAGGACAAGATCAGCCTATAAAAGCATCACAAAATCACAGTGTCTCTGCATTAAATAAAAGGCCTCACTTGAACCACCATACTCTTTCCCCATTCCACATGTCATATGATGCATAAAATTAATCCAGACGCTCCTTAACGGCATTTCTCTTAGGTTCTAAGACCCGATGCATTCAGAGGAAGCAAAATCAGATGTTACATAAGTCCCCGAGTCGAGCATTTGTTGAGGAACATTAGCACCTCACAATACACAGTACCAGAATGTCATGAAAGCAGCAATGCCACTTAGAATACAAAGTCTATCCAGCCTACTCTCCTTTCTCATTTTCTCCTCTCTTAACTCATTCTGTACTTTTGAATACATTCGACAAGACTCGAGTACTTCACTATAATTTTTGCTCCTTCTGCAGCCAAGAGCTTCCTTGAGAATGAGCAAGCTGTTTCTTCCATTAACATGAGCTCCTTCCATGTCTTCCAACTGCATGCTCAGCTCTGTTAATCTGAGTGTTGTTTGGGCTCCTTCTTCCTCTTCGCTGCGAACCATTCTGAACTTCATAATAAGGATGCATTCCACTACCTGACAAGGAAGAATGTCCTTGGCAGGAAGAACAGATCCAAACCGTATCACAAAATCCTTATCAGTTGGCCAATGTCTTTGACCACCAAGAGGACTCCAGCTAGCAAGATTAGCTGCTTGTTTCATTTTTCTGTTTACAATTATCCAACTCAGCTGAAGCCCCTCCCGAAGCTCCCGCCACAGCTTCCCATCTTTCCTCTCTCTTTCCATGGATGTAATTGGTGGCAGACCGTCAGATTCAGAAAGGGTAACCACTCCATCATTGTTATCATCTCTATCTGCGTAAGTGAGGAGATCAATCCGGAAAGGGCAGTTGTGAAACCAACCATTGAAGCCATTTGCATTTGGAATTCCCCATAATACTTTGGAGCAGATTGGCTTATCTTTATACCTGATGTCTATAATAGAAACAAAATCTGATGGAGAGATACTTTCAGATTCATTCATTTCCCCGTAATATTCAGCCTCAGTCCAGTCTTCAGGGTATTCAAGATCGTAACTCGGTTGATACTCCACGACCTCCTTGTTTACAATAAGTGGGAAACAATCTGCATAGAATTTTCTGAACCCACCAATAGAAGATATTAAATTTTTTACATCCTCTCTATTGGTTGAAGGCCACATGGATGAACATACATTTTCCCATAAACTCTCTTCTTTTGAAATGGAACACAATGCTGCACAAGTACAAGCAGCACTAGCCAAAGTTGGACCATCAAGACGACGTAATATGTCATAGAATATATCACTGCTAAGCGAGGCAATACTCTCCACTGGTGCAACTGACATAGAGATTATTCTTCTGACTGTCAGACAAAAAAAAATTAAAGTTAACAGAAAAGAAGCTTAAACTGACAAAAAAAAAAGGTATTCCAGAAAAGGCACTTTTAGCAATAGTAAGGACTCTAAAAAGGTTCCCCCAGGACAATCATGAATCAAGTTATCTGTACCCCAAATTGAACAATATTTTCATCTCAAATATGAACATATTCAGATAAGCTCACATCATGAGTATGTTTCTGAGTCATACAATAAATGCTCAGTACTATATAAGTGGAACGCTTCCAAAATGCAGATTATTTTGTGTGTAATGTGTAAACTGTTTGACATCACAGAATTGCAGCAACACAGGCGTGTCATATACTATATGTGCCCCATGTCTGTAGGAGCCTAAGAGTATACAGGCAGCTACAAGATTTCAACTTGGTGGCTACTGCCCCCCCCCCCCCTTCTTTTTCAGCTCTCCCATGCAATATCTGAGAGGAAAGTTGGGCCAGACTCTTTTCAGGAAAAGCAACAGATTGGAAATATATGATGGTGCCAAAACACTAATTTTTTTTTGTTAATTGACAGTTGATAGTTGATCAATTGCAGCTGTTCTTAATGAGTTTGGGTCTGAGAAAATCTTCTTTTTTTTTTGGCTGTGGACTAGGTGATTATGAGGAGAAATCTAGCGCTAAAAAACTTGCTGACATTCAACATAAAGCAACTTACTGATTCAATCTTCACTGTAAGAGTTTGTGAAAAAAAGCTTTATCGTTACTTTGAAAAGATAAAGAAGATTCCATATGGTAGTAGTGAATAGAAATCTTTAATGAATTTGCATATCCCAAAAATAAATTACAGGGTATAAGTGTTTAAGTAACATAATGTTCATAGTTTAGGTCTAAATGGCAGATAGATTCCATATTACAGATATAAACGTGCATAGACAACTTATCATTCAGGCATGCGGATTTCCTAGGAGTTTCATACTTAGAACTGATCCTTATACCATGCTCGGTACAACACAATTAACAATCCAAACCAAAACCTGGGAGAGGACTTACTCAAGTAGCAGCAAAAGCACCTAATTAACTAGTACGCAAGTCAGTTATGATTACCAAAATTCTGAATAAATAGTTCAGATTTTAGAAGTGAATTGACAAAATCAGCTTGCAACAGGTCATACGAATATAGCAGAATGAAAACCTTCGCCGTAAAATTCCGATCAGGCATGACAAAGGCTAAACGGAAACAATACCTAAGCATAAGAAATGCCGCACAAACATGGAAATTGAACAGATATTTTGCCAAACTCAGCACCACGAGTTCATGATAAGAGAAGGAAGGCCACAAAGTCAGTAAAATGCCCCGCATACACGGAAATTGAACAGATATTTTGTTGAATTGAGCATCACGAGTTCACGATAACAGAGGCAAGGCCACAAATTCAGTGAAAAGGGATAGAGGGAAATGGTCACCTCAAGTATCAGACGTGAGAAACGGTCAACGCCATCGAGAAGCAGGAGCAGATGAAGCAGAAGGGGAACCGAGGAGATGCATAAGCAGGAGAAAAATTAGGACTCGCGCCGACAAGGATCGTAAAATATGGAGTTATGGTAAGGGTCGCAATCCGTTGGTGTTTAGAAGCAACATCTCACTGTCTATCTGTGACTCTCTGAACCCTTTGCCACGGTACTCCGAATGATCAATATGATTTCCCATAAGAAATCTGGATCCAGAGTTTGTATGCAATAATAAATATCAGGATTTTTTGTGATTTTATAAAATTCAATATATATTCATTCAAAAACAAGACTTGTGTGCGAGTGTGTATATGAATATATATACAAGCTCGTAAGAATTTACTTTCTTTCTTTTCTTTTTGTGGGGTACTCAACCCAAAATTTAAGAAAAATTGCCGAAAAAAATTATCCCTGTAAAATTTGTTGTCCAAAATATACTAAAAATTTGTTTGAAGAATCTTTAATGATGTAAGTTTAATGGTACATAACATATTTTCAATTATACATCAAATAAAAAATATTTATATATATTATGTAAGAGAAAATTAGGTTACACATTTAAAGATGTATTAAAAATATTCTTCTCAAAGAGACAATAATTATATTATTAATATAGATTTAGTCTAATCATATATAAGGTATCATCTAATCTAAGACACTGTATTATGAATTTTAAAATTAAATATTTAATAATATAATATAATAAATAGTATAAATTTAATTTATTCGCGACATGATCAAGTAAATTGAAGGACACTCTGGAACGTTCATAAGATATATAGGGTACGATAAGTGGGTCATATCATTCATCATTCAAAATGAATATATACAAGCTTGGTAAAAGAAAAAGAAAAGGAAAAAATAAAACAAATTAATAGTAATAATTAATAATAAGAAAATAAAAACTTGGGGGCTGGGGCGGTTGGGAGAGTGAAAGAAGGGAAGAGATGGGGAATCCGAGGGGAGCCGGCGGTTAAGGAATGGAAAGGAAGAAGGAGGAAGGTGGCAATGTTCATTGAGACGCTGCTTGTGACCTTATTTAATAGTATTACAGAATTATCCCATTTTTCTTTGTATTATTGTTCCCTTGGCACCAAGATAGTGAAATCCACCGACACCTTTGATTATGTGATTCAACTAATTTGGATCTGCTTCCATTCATGCGATTTAGTGCTACGACTAATTTGGATTCATAAAAAATCATTCTTATTATTCCCTTACAATCTATAAACAATTAATTATTTTAATCATTTATTTTAATTTTAAGAATACGAATTTAATTTTTAAAGTAAAAACTGACGTAAATCTTTTCAATTTTCTAGTAATCATTATGAATGTTTTCAATACTTATTTTTTATATTCTTAATATTAAAATAATTAAAGATTAAGGTTGAAAATATAGAATATAAACTTAAAAAATATTTAGGATGACTACTAAAAAAATTGAAAAACTAGTTATTAAAAATGATAAAAATAAGTACTAAGATAAATATTAAAAAAATATGAAAAGAGAGTGGTGAAAAATTAACTCAAAAATTTATTTTAAGACGTTGAATACTATTAAAAAATATAATTTTTTATAATTATTAAAAAAATATTTTAGAATGTTGTTTGGCTTTCATTTAATATATATTTTGGAAGTAAATGATATTAAAATTGCTTCGTAAAAAAAAATTAAAGGACAAGCTGGGTCAAAGGAGTGCCTTGAGCCGTCGACGAAGTTGTCACAAGCTCGGTCTCCAAGGCCTCAACTATGACTCATTGGCCGGGAGCCACCAACACCACAAAAACTGTATCCGTTGAGCCGGGAAGCGGAGCGATAGTCAACCGGTACCTCCTGGCAACTACTTACATTGACTACTCAATTATTTACATTATATTAACACATTAATTTAGCAAGCGGAATTAACACACCTATCACTTCTTCTACTCTGTTTAAAAGTATGTTTATTATGAATCTGAGTCTGGGGTATAAAAGTCTTGGTCCACCTTAATTGTCTTCTTTTGTATTTAATAAAAGGTATATTTATCCTTTTAAAATTTAAAACGTGACATCTTTATTTTTTTTAGTAAATACGATTTTTAAAATTTATATTTATATTTTTTTTATAAAAATAATATTATTTATTATCTTAACTGATAATTTATTAATTATTAATTATTTTAATTGTATCATTCTATATGGTCCAAATTTCAAAAATGTTTTTAAGTGATTGTTTGGATGATAAGTAAAATTATCTTTTCTAATGTTCACGAACAAAACTCTTAGTACATATTACCTTCCTACAAGGTAAAATCAACTTTTCACCCGGCATTTAAAACTGTATAGCAGCCGATCGAACTCTTGGCTTGGGGGTTAAAGCGTGTTGGCTTCGGGTGTGTTTGGATTAGCTTTTAGAGAATAAATTATGAGAAAAATAGATTTTAGAGAATAAATTTTGAGAAGAATAGATTTTGAAAAGAATAAATTTTAAAAATAAAAATATTTGGATGATTAGTAGCGGAATCACTTTTTATATTGATAAATTATCAAAAAGGGTATGATTTTATTAAAAGTAAGAGAGATAAAAGATGATAGAGAAAAAATAGGAGAGAGAAGAGAGTGTAGAGAAGAGAGAAGAGAGAAGAGAGAAGAGAGAGAGTATAAAAAAAAGTAGGGGTAAAATAGTAATTGGATAATCCATAACTTAGGTTTTAAACTAAAAATTATTTTCAGTGGCTTATTAAAAACTTAGGTTTTAAACCGAGATTTTGTCCAAAATCAATTCTCAACAAAAATGACTATTTATATAAAAAAATTTTAAACCGCAATTTTAGCTAAAATCAATCCCTAAAATTAATATCCAATCACACACTTCAACTTACAAGTCATGGCTTCGATTCTCGGCATGCATGCATATATATACATAAAACTGTATAGCAGCCATAGAGTCGCTTTCCAAGTTAACGGGGCTAATAATTCATATTAAGCATTGCCGTCTTAATTTAATTTCATGCATATGCCTTTGTCCATTATTCAATGAAGCGTCATTCCATGTCCGGGATGAAACGCGGTGTCCTTTTATGGCCCCACTTTTTGACTCATATAAATTATAATTATATAATACTCAAATAAGCAATTTTTTGTTACAAGGGAAGGAGATCTAAAATAAGAAAACAACTGAGCTAAAATAAGGCAATTTTGACGTAAGTTAAAGATGCATTTTTTTAAGACACATGTACCACTTTAGCCCTTATTATAAATCTATTTTTAGAAGAAAGTCTTGATCCTAATTACAAATTCATTTAGAGGTCATTATTAGCGTTGTTTTCTAATTTTATCATTACTTAGTTTTTGCTGGAGAGATAGAAAAATAAATAATCGGTATGAATGGCTTGTAAATATAGATGGAGAATAAAATTAAAATTAAAAAATATTATCAAATTAAAGTATATTTAATGACTTAACTATAATTCACTAATATGTAAGAATTAGTTAAAACAGATTTATAATAAAAAAATAGTAGTATTTTTTATTAAATATAATTATATTTGAGATATCATAAGACACTAAATATATACATATTTTTTAATACAAATTTTAATTTTAATTTCTCCCATTAACTAATCTTTGTTGGCCAGTTAAAGATGCATTTTTTTATACAAATTTTTTTTGAAAGGGGGTCAAGTTCACTTACGATCTAAAAGTATGATAAAGTCTCCATTCTTCTTAGGTGATACTAATATTGGGTAGGGCGAGTAGTAAATTACCCTCAGGTATAAATTTATACACTCGGAAGCTAAGATGCCTCCTCAAGTGCAGCGACTAAAAATATAACAAAGTGATACTCTTTAGAAATCGAACACACTCCAAACAATCATATATCTCACCCATTCGCCAGCACAGGCAATTGGTAGTTTTTTTTGTACAAGAGATGACTAATACACCCTAAATAAAATATTAATCTACTAGGGGGTTAAATCCCAAACATTCTTGTCAACTAGATCCTTCAAATAAGAAGGACATGAACGTAGCACTGTCGTATTCATCAATCAATTATTAGCCATAATATCAACAAGTTGGTTCTAATGTCTAGATATATATTGAATTTTTAATTTCTATGGTAGCTTCATAAGATTCCATATTTGTGACACTAATAAACTGTATTTATCAACTGTTGAATTTATCAACTGTTGAATTCATCAACACTGCACAATATTCTTAACATTAGATTCAAGGATGATTTTCTTGAATCATAAATCCCATACTAGCTTTAGACCTCTATAGATCGCCTATTGTTCAGTTTCAATTACAGTATAAGACCCTAGCACACTTGTAAATCCCGCAACCTACTTTATTATATAACCCATCCTACTATGGTTTGCTATAACGACTCTATCTATATTAATTTTAATCCAATTTATTAGTGATAGTTTTTAATAAAATGATATTAATACAGTCGAATTATTTATTAAATATTTATCCTGAACTTATACATATATCTTCTATATTTATGCTATAACTTGATTCCTCCACTCTCATATAACTCGATTGAAAAGTCATTATCAAATATAGTTTAATTTTTTAATTTTTATAAACTCTAAATTGAGACCCCCTATGACTCTCCAATTATTAATACCCGTCTTCCCCAACTTTAAAGATGCATTTTGATGGCGCGAATTATATCGCATTTAACCCACTTGCTAAGGTTAAAAATCTATACAAGCCCATAGCTGTGCGAATCAGATGATTCAATGGGCCCGTTATAATAATATGGATATGGATTTTATAATTATTTTTTTTTATTGCCCACCCAGTTTACCGGAATTTTACCCCGACTACATCCAGATCCGACTCGTATCGCGCACCTAGCTATGGTGGGTGAGTCTCCCAACAGGGATTTTCTGCGTATGCCAAGGCTCGAACTCGAGACCTCGCTTAAGCGATACCGAACCGCTTACCACTCGGACCAACCCCCGTTGGTTATAATCATTTTGATAACCTTCCTTAAAACAACGTTTCAATCAAGAGGATCAACAGAATTTATCTGAGTGATAAACAACTTAGTATCATTTAAGCGAGGTCTTAAGTTTAAGCCTTAGCGTATACAAAAAATCCCCGTTAGGAGACTCATCCACCATAGTCAGGTGTGCGACGCGGGTAAGATCCAAATATAATCGGGGCAAAACTTCGATGAACCGAGTAAGAAAAAAAATGTTTCAATCAAGAGGGAAAGTGAATGGAGGGGAGAGGGTTTAATGACCCCCTGTTTAGTTGGAAGGGAGGAGAGGTATCTTCGTAATGTTTGGTTCAGGAGAAAGAGAGGAGAGATGACTATTAATTGCTCCTCCAATCTTTAAGATTGTTCAATCTTTAATATAAGATTTAATTTGTAATATAATTTAAATTATAGACTATGTCTTATATTTAGGACCGGAGAAGTATCAAATATACCATTACCTAATGTATTTAGATTTCTTCATAATTTTAACTAATTTGATTAGATTAAAGAATTTAGTTAATATATTATATATTTTTTTAAAACACCATAATCATCTTCCTTAACCTCTCTCTCCTTTTCTTATTTGATTATTGTTGTGAGAGTATCAATCAGGATAATTTAAAAAAATATTAATACATATATAAAATATATCTTATATTAAAAATTAATATCAACTCTTTAATTAAATCTTATATTAGAGACTGGAGGAGCATGATATTTTTCGATGTGTTTTTCAAAAGAGGATACAAATTATTCTTCAAAAAGTAAAGTCATTCCAAATTCCCAAAAAAAAATATTAGAATTTATTTAAAAATTACACTACTATCACCATTCCTAATTATAAGACTCAATTAATTTTTTGGAGAGATTAAAAAAACTAAATAAACTACTTAATTTTAGCATATGCTACATAATCTTTTTTAAATTAATAGTTTATAAGTTAAATAAATTAGTTTGATAAAAAAATAAATATAAATACTTCAAAGTAATTTATTTAACTTCCTTAATCTCTCTAAAAAAATTAATAGGATCTTATAATTAAAACCGGAAGTAATATTTTTTGTTTTAAAATACTATGAAGAAAAAAAGTCTTTGGATCAAGTAGGACTACTTTTTCTCACTTCCAATATCTTATACTAATACCCAAAAGAAAATAATCCATCCTCTTTTTCTTTCTTTTGTACAAAAATTTTTAGAAAGGGGTTGAGTTCTAAAGGTATAGAGAAGTTTTCTTTTCTCTTAGATGATATTAGTGTCGGGCAGAACGAGCTGTCAATTACTCTCAGACGTTAACTGAAGCACTTAAGAGCTAAAATATCTCTTTAAATATCGCGATTGAAACTAAAATAAAATAATACTCTAAAAAAATCGAATATATTCTAAATAATCATATATCTTACTTTTTTGTTAGTTGAATACACGGGTTAAAAAAAAATCCATCCTCAATAATTAGAAGTGGTCGATATCCATATGCATTCAGGCACAAAAGAAAGAACACGCCTCATCGTATGTAGCCCGAAACTGTGAAACATCAAGCCCAACAGTTTTTCATTTTTCTGAAGAAAGGGTAATTTTGAAATATCATAAAGTCAATTAGGATAAATTAGTCATAAAATTTGTGTTCCATGTTATCCAATTTTCCAACCAAACAACATATTCCCCTGCCCTCCAAAAACCAGAATCAAACCATGCCTAAATAGTCAGCATCCCAGTTATTTTACATTCGCGAGTTTCCGATTAATTCCATAGCCATGTTATTAAAAAAAAAGGGAAAAAAGCCTGTTAAAAAAACAAAACAAAAAAAAACCTATGGTATGCCTGAATTTTCTTATAAATACCAGTGATCATGTCAAATTAATTCGTCAACTGTGCTGTTATCCACGACTGGAAGAAGCAGAAGAAAAGGTGATTCCTAAATTCATATGACCCTCAGTTCTCAAATGATGCCTAATGCTGAAATTCTATTATCAGATGAAAAGAACATTTATATACAAACAAGGGTTTGCAGAAGAGAGACCAGGAATTAAGCCCTAAGGCTCATCCAATTCAGTTCAGATTCGTGAATTTCCAGAGGATAGAAAAGAGGGCGAACATACATTCAAAAATAAAAAATAAAAACGAAAACGGTAGTAATGACAGATAAGGCAGATCGGGAATAACGCGTAGAAGCATAAGAATCAGACGGCGGCATCTTCGGGAGGGGGGAGGGGGAGGGGCGGCGTCATCGGGGTCGCGATTCGGGTCGGACTTGTCAATGGCAGCACGGGAGTGCTGAAGGAAGGGTTTGAAAGCGATCTCAATGGCGAGCCACACGCAGGCTAGGCCTCCCACAACCACCAACGCTTGCTTCGCCCCATTACCTTCTCTCTTCCCCATTCTTGCTTCCTCACTCCTCGAGTCTCTCCACCTCTTCTTTCTGGCGATGATAGGTATAAATCTATATCTTTAATTTTCATTTTATTATTATTATATGGACCATATGTGTGCGGGTTCCCGCGGCTAGATAAATCTTAGCGGGCAAGGAATGGTACGAACAAATCTTTAAGGAAAAAACAATGAACGGCAAAGACGTGGGTTGCGCGTCTGACTTGGACCTTATCCGACGGTTGACATTGTTTTTGTATTGTTTGGTAGCTCATAATTGATTTTCTAACTTCTGACCTTTTTTAGATAGAGTTATTTTTTATTACTTTAATTAAATTTTGAACCATGATCATCATTATCAGAATGATAGTGGTTATGTTGACGGCGGCAAAAAATCTTCTGGAGTTCTTATCTATTCTAAACTTTTTTAGGCTTTGGAATATACAAATAAAAATTATAATCAGATTTTTTTTTTACTTTAATCATCAATTATTTGGCATTCACTTTACCGTAGGGAAAACAGATAAAGAAATCTATAAGACGGACTCTCCGACTTGCTCACTGAAATATCTCACGTATTCTTTCACAAGTTAGATCCAATTCATCCTCAAACTGGTACAAAATCAAAACTATATGCTTCACTATAAAGGAATTAATTTAAGGATATGAAGCTTGGGGTTGGAACAAGATGGGTGCTGAAAGTAAGCTTGTGAAGATGGCTTCATACCTATTGTATAATAGCAAGAGAGATGTCAATTTGTGTTTTGAATCATATTCAATCTGTGGTTCTCTGGGGATAAGCTTTTATCCGCTTTGTGTGTAATTAGCATGAATTCTGTGTAACTTTCTATTACTTTTTAGGTAAATCTCGTACTATTGTGCCATTATTCGTAATTATTTTTAAATATAATTTAATTAAAAAAATGATATTAATTTTAAATATAAATAATATTTTTATATTTATTAATTTTTTAAATTATCTCTATTAATATTTTTTCACACTAATCCGGTAAAAAAGGGAGAGAGGGAGTTAAAAGAAGATGATTAAAATCTTTTAAAAAAATATATTATATTAATTAATTTAACTATTTTTTTAATTTAATTAAATAAATTATATATTAATACAGATGAGATGAGGAGTATTATTTATTATTTATCATAAATTTTTAATTTTTTATATAAAATTAAAAAAAAATTAGGTTCGTTTATAATCTAAAAGTATAATTTTTTTTTAGATAATATTAATATTAGGATGGAGATAAAATTTTATATATGCTCGAAGTTTAGCGTGACATTATGGTTGCCGAGAATGTTCTGTTCGTCTTTTTAAAGGGCCATACACATACTACGAGTCATTTGATGCCAAATAGTAACCTGTTAGATTTTGCATATAAAACGTTTTACCTTTCGCTAACAAAATCAAAGTATTAAAAGGGCATTAAGAAAGTATGCACATAAATGAAATAATTCAGAGGGAGGCCTTAGGAGCTTCATCGTGGAAGGAAGCACGAGACAAGCCAAACCTTCAAGGCGCCAGAGCGCAGGGAAAAAGGGCGGGAGACTTGTGCTCAGAGGGAACGAAACGACAGCGTTTAACGCACTCTTGTCTCGTCCCGTGGACGGGGACGAGAAGAAACGCACCGCTTGATAGGGACTACGGAGAAAAAGAAGCGTTTTTTGTCAGCCAATACAAAAAATTAAAAGAAATTGAGGAGCAGGGTCGGCCTAAGTCGGTTGTCACGAGCAAGATCTTATTATAACGATTGCCCTGTCAATAGTCGTCATTTGGTTTTTCTCTTTCTGCGTCGTTCCCTGAACCAAAACCCCTAATCGTGTATTCCTCGGTCACTTCACTTTATCCTCGGTTTCAATCCGAAGCTGTAGTTAGACTTATGATATGGTAAATACCTCGTTTTGGAAAGCGTAAACTTTTATCCGTCTTTTGGATGTCATTTATGTTTTCAGTTGCTGCTTCAATCCAGGTTGACGAAAAGAGTTTCATGATGGGAAAGAATTTAAGTTAATTCACTGGGAAACATTGTTTCTTTTCTTGGGTGACTTCTTTTGATCCTTATTGAGAGATTTAACATTTTTAAAATTAATTACCGATATTCCATTTTTAGTGGCATACAAATTTTTGTACTAATCTTAAAGTCACATAAGCTTTGCTGACATATTTCTTCTGTACACTTGTCATTGGTTTAGCTCGAGCTAGGTCTGATGTCTGCTAGAGTGGCTTTTTCCTCATTGGTTTAAACCATTCTAGCTTGCCTATAAATGCATTGAATTTCTTTATTATGGTTTAGGGTCAACATTTGCCTGGACTTGTATCAATTAACTCCACTATGCATTAATGCGCAATTTTCAGACCGAAATGCTTGGAGACATAAATATTGCTCTTGTTTCCCCCCTTTCCTGCCTATAGCCTTTTTCCTCTTCCAGAATACTGAGGAATTGTTATCACTTGTCAAGACGAATTTTAGTGCTTTGTTGCTTATCATGGCTTATTTATACATTAGAATAGTGAAGAGAGGCGCAGGGATTTGAAAAGAAAGGTCCCACATGCGGACCGGTTGCAAGAGGATGGATCTTATAATAGTCTTCCTCCTGGTTGGTACCTTCAACATGAACTGACTTAATTATTAATATTAATATTGACAAAAAATCATATGATAATGGGATACTGCACTGTAGTGAAATAATATTTTCTTCTTTTCCTTTTCCGTTCTTTTTTTCCTCTTCAAACTTGTAATAACAGGACTATAATTATGCTGTCCTGTGGTATCTTATTTTGAAATTTGCAGGTTGGTTGGACTGCCCACCGTATGGTCAAGAAATAGGATGCATAATCCCTTCCAAGGTTCCGCTTGGTGAATCCTTTGATGATATCATTCCAAGTCAAAAATATTCTCCCAAGCAAGCAATTTTTCAACAAAGACATTTAGGTAGAGAGGTAAGTATGCCAAAATCATGGTGGTGCGCGTTTCTCGACTTGAGAAAAAGACATAGAAGTAGGATATCTTATTAGTGTTTAATGTTTGAACTACTTCTTTTGTGGTAAAAAATGAATTAAAAAAAAAATACTGAATGAAAGGGCGAAGTTTGCAATGCTTATATGCATGCTAACTCTTACCAAGTAGTCGTACTAAAGATTGAAGGTTTAAGATGATGATTTTTAGTGATTTAGAAGTACCTATCACTTTTCTCATCTTTTCCCTTGCATAAGACGTCTGAATACTTTCTGGTTTTTATAACCGAGGCATTAGTTTTTCTAGCTTGATGTTCCTTGACTTTATCAATTTTTCAGATTGGTCTAGTGATTGATTTGACAAATACTACTCGTTACTACCCAATATCAGATTGGACCAAAGAAAAGATTCGTCATGCCAAGGTGGGACACAATTTTGTAGACTATTGATTTGGAAAGAGTTAATTAGAAGTTGTTTTTCTGTTTTCTGACTTGCTTCACAAGCATGATAGATAAGATGCAAAGGAAGAGATTCTGTGCCTGATGATGAATCTGTTAACAGATTTTGCAATGAAGTAAGTTTTCTTTTGTAGCATTGATTTTTAGCAGTGGTACAATTCATGGATTGTACTTTGATGCATTGATTCCTTTGACCATGACGAAGGCTACCTGTTCTTGCTGATTCTTTGCTTGAGGTTTTGTATTTACAGTTACACGTGGTTTTTAGGTCCTGAATTTTCGCTCCCAAAGAACAAACAAATATATACTAGTGCATTGCACTCATGGGCACAATCGCACTGGTTATATGATTGTTCATTTTCTTGTGCGCACAGAATCAATTTCAGTCACTGAGGTGAGCAAAACCTTGGGTGTTTGTAAGTTTGTTTGCAATAGCTGCTTGCCCCAAATAATTTTTGTTATTTTCCAGGCAATATATAAATTTGCCACCGCACGTGACCCTGGAATTTACAAGCAGGATTATATTGACGCCTTGTACATGTTTTATCATGAAAGGAAGCCTGAAGAAGTTGTTTGTCCTCAAACTCCAGAGTGGAAGAAACTTTCTGATCCCGAGTTTCATGGCGCAGTTGACCCTGCTGTAGAAAATATTGGAGGTGTTCCTTTGCATGTATGTGTTTATACCTTATTGCCCATGATTTCTCTTAGCGTCACAGGGATATAATTTGCTAAATTGGTGCCGGCTTGAATTTTTTCTGGTTGCCTGGAAGTATATTATTATCCACAAATTTGTATTTGCATTAGTGTTCAGGTTGTGTTAAATGATTGTGTTGAAGAATTTCTGATATGGAACAATAATAATTTTTCTGTATTCTATTTATTTTATCATATTAATTTTGCTGTTCTTAATTATTATGCTTGTTCGAATGCTTAGAATCACACTTGTTATTAGCCATGAAACTCACATCTGCTATCAAGAATACCTTAATTTATCGCTTTTGCTATCAGAGCCATGTGTATATATTTGATCTTCCTAAAATTTCCTTATATTCTAGGAGAATATCACAAGGAATGAAGTTTTGACAAACGATGATGTTTTGGGAGATCCTGTACCTTCAAATCAACTGCATTCAATGCGACTTGAGTGCTACCAACTGCTTAAGTTGGGCAAAGGGGTGGGCACTACAAGCACCTTCTGAATTTTGTTTATCTTCTTGATTCATGTATATGATCTGACATATTTTGGGGAATTAAGTGTTAATGGTGGTTATACCTGTTATTAAGGAACCTATGTAAACCATTCTTATGTTTTATGTTTTTTGGTGTTGCTAACTTATTTGCTGATTTCTTTTTATGATCTTTCTTACTCAACTTGATTAGATAACTACTGTACTTTTCTCATAACAGGCACCAGTAACGTGACTTGATTTTGATCAACATACCTGGAAGGCAAAAAGTAGTTATTAATATTTTCATCATGCCACATCTTAGTGAAGTAGATTTTTAAGCTCTTTTATACAGAGGAGATGCTTTTTTAATAAAACATACTACCCATTTACTGAAAAGAAAAAAAATATGATAATTAGTTGGAAATGGATGATCAGATCAAACCCCATCATGACTGTGGATTTATTGTTTTTATAATTTTGGTTATGTTCCATTGCTTGTAGATTTTTATTCTTTTGCCATTCTTTCCGTTGTTATTTTCTGTTTCTTGATAATAGCTGAAATTATTTTTAAATGAATAGTTATTAGATTTGTAATTGTATGTTTCTAAGTAATTTTTTCCCCACACAATTTTATACTATGAATTCCTTCCCTTTTTCCCTTCAATACCCCAGTTTTGTTATTATTTCTGTTGTGATTAACACGAGTTTTCTCAAATAATTTCTTTTTCCTGATCTTTAGGGAAGAGGATCTTTGCAGTTTCCAGGATCACATCCTGTTTCCCTCAACAGGTTCAGTTTAGCCACATTTTGTGTCAGAAATTGTGCTTTTTCAGTGTATTAAGAATTATACCCAACTTAGGATGGACTAAACTATATATTCAGAGATAATCATCAGGTTGATTTTAATAATTTCTCCTAGTCTAAAGATGTAGAGCATGTGTTCTGACTGTTCTCAATCATCAGTATGCTGTTGTTTGTGAAGTGTTCTATTATACATTGGACCAGAGCATTTTGTGATGCTTACAGCATTTGCTTGGCATCTTTTGCAGAAGTACCTAATTGAAATGACTGTCTGGCATTATATTTACTACATTTATAATTTATGAATATTTTCTTTTGGGGACTTCATGTTTTAAATCTCCACGATTGACTCCTATGGGTGGAGGATTAAAATCTGTAATGGATATTTCTGGAGAATCATTTGGGCTCCAAGATCATAAACCGATGGAAATTTTATCGTAATATTCAGAAGGTTTACACTCAACTAAATTTTATGGTGGGATTTCAAACTGCTTTTCAATTTAAGTTTTGCTCCCATTAGAAGAGATCCTTTCTGTTCAATTTTGAGATTTAAAACCTTTTTCTCTGATATGAGGAACAATAACACAAGTTGACAAAACAATCTTTAGCATTGGTTCTGTCAATTAAGATAGCAATTTATGTTTTTCACTTTTCCAGGGACAATCTACAACTTTTAAGACAGCGGTATTACTATGCCACATGGAAAGCTGATGGGACACGGTATATGATGTTGATCACCTGTGATGGATGTTATTTGATTGACAGAAAATTTCATTTTCGGAAAATCCATATGCGGTTTCCATGCAGATATTTGAATGGGGTATGTATTTCCATTTAATTTAAGGTTGTTGCTAAGCAACGTATTTACGCCTGGACATAAGGAAATTTATGGCTGCTTGTCAAGTTCTATTTTGGATTTTTAATGAGCGTCTCCTAATGTTTTCCTAACACAACCTATTCAAGGGTACTCCTGAAAGGAATCACCACTACACATTACTTGATGGCGAGATGATAATTGACATGGATCCACATACACAAAAGCAAGAGAGAAGATACCTTATTTATGATCTGATGGCCATTAATCAAGTTTCTGTGACTGAGGTGCATATTCATTTCTATGCAATTTAATAAAAATCATTGTAACAATGTATCTTGGCAAGCATCTTCAGTGATGTATTTTGTCTGGAGACTGATCAAGCTTTTTTGGTATAATACACGCAGCTGCCTTTCTATGAACGTTGGAAATTGCTAGAGAAAGAAGTGATTGAGCCTCGTAACATGGAGCGTGAGGCTCTTTGCAAGAGTGCAAATCCTTATTATCGATATGACTTGGAGCCATTTAGTGTATGCCTTGTGATACTTACTGTTTAATTCTGTATTTTCTGGTAGGATTAGGTAATTGCCTATATATATAATTTATTTATTTTTGTTTTCAGGTTAGGAGGAAGGGTTTTTGGTTACTGTCCACTGTTTCAAAGCTTCTCCATAAATTCATTCCGCAACTGTCCCATCCATCCGATGGTCTTGTGTTCCAGGTAAATTGGCTCTCTTGAAAACCGTGTTGGGGCAAGTGAAATGGAGTTACCTACCTTGATAAGATGGAGGAATTAAATAATTGCTAGGTTTATGCATGCCATGGATAAAGAAACAGCAGTTTTCCATAAAAAAAGAAAAAAGAAAAAAAGAAAACGGCAGTTCCTTGCAATGTGATGCTCCAGTAAAAGTAATATGATCTGTCCAAATGCTTTCCGTGGTTCTTAGTTTAATATTGCTGGAAGTATTAAGTAATCCAATAATAAATGCATAGCTTGCGCCTTTTGTATCAACTTGTTGGTTGATATTGTTTTACTTTGTCAGGGTTGGGATGATCCTTACGTCCCTCGCACACACGAAGGTCTTCTGAAGTGGAAATACCCTGAAATGAACTCAGTTGATTTCCTCTTTGAGGTAGGTAGTATTAATAGCTTTAATCTAGGAATTGATTGGGTCCCGTTTATAAGCTAAACACACAAATATTTGATGGATATTCCCAGTTGGGAGCATCTGGTCGTTGGCTGCTCTTTCTTCATGAACGTGGAAAGAAGAAGTTGATGGAAGGGAATAGGGTTGTTTTTAAAGGTAGAAACTTGAAATGAAATCCCTCAGGCTATGTATAATCAATCATCATCATGGTTATCATTGCTGCTAATATTAATGATGTTTTCATTTTTCAGATGTATCAGATACATGTTCCTATTCAGGGAAAATCATTGAATGCTACTGGGATGCCGAGAAGAATCATTGGGTCTGTATGCGGATAAGGACTGACAAATCAACTCCAAATGAGATCAATACCTATAGAAAGGTTCTATATGCAGTTCTCTCTCACTCTTATACAATCTGTTGTCTGTTGATTTCATCATTAATATGTAGAACCCTGAATTTTTGTGCAATGTGGGTTCAGGTAATGCGAAGCATAAAGGATAACATCACAGAAGAAGTTGTATTGAATGAGATAAATGAGATCATACGCCTTCCCTTGTATGCAGACAGAATAGGAAGGGATATTAAGGCTCATCAACAGATGGTCTCTGCAAGGCGAAGGTGAAAGAGAGAGATAATCGATGATGCTAAACATGTCTTTTTCTGAAGGAATGTTCAGCCCCAAGTGCGCCAGGAGGGAGAGGTTTAGCTCCTCTTAGTTGCTCTGGATTGGTATATAATACCCCCTCGCACAGGAGATTTTTCCCTACATCCGTGACGTACTGTATATTAGTTTTTTTTTTTTTGGGCATATTTGATTCATTTTCCCACATGCAGCATGATCACGAGTTTCCAAGATCATGCCGGGGAAAAAAGCTTAACAAAATACTGAAATAGCCTTGATAAGGACATTTATAAACTTATTAGCTGATTTAATGTATTGACTTTTTTTGGCCGGATGTATTATTGGCATATTAAGCTCCCTCGATTTTAGATTTTTTTCCCCCTACGAGGCCTCTATTTAAGATTTTATAGTCCCATAATTAGGGAGAAGTATATTCTTTCTATGATTTTTGAAATTATATTACATTTTCAGACCAAAAACAAGAGATTATATTACATATTCATGCTAAATCAAATCATGAGTCATCATATCTCATAAAAAAAATGGTTGAGTGAACTTGATATGAATCATTAACTCATAGCAAAATCCAAATCTAAATAAAAGGAAATAAAAGTAGAATTTGACTTAATGCACCTTTGATTCTTAATATAAAAATTAATTAATTAATTTAAATTGATTAAAAAATTTAGTCATAAACATAATTCACACTTCCCCTTAATCCACGGGATCCATCTCCCAACCTCTTCAATAGAGGGGTAGGGTGTCACCGTTGAAGCCAATGTGGCAAATTCACAATCTCTCTTGATCTCATCACACCTTTTCTTCTAATTTTTTAATTTTTTTATTCAACATCATATATTATCATAAATAAGATTATGTGAATTTTGAAATTAGCTTAACTGTTTGCGAATATAAAATATAAATAAGGTATAAATATAAAATATAAAATGCCCAACGAAAAATATAAATAAAAATATTTTATATGTTATGATATAAATAACATGTTTATGCTGGAAAAAATATAAAGCATTTATTATAAATAAGATCATTCATTAAAAAAAATATAAATATTTATTATATATAAGTAAATAATAGGGTTTTTAAATAAAAATTAAAAAATAATAATTTTGATATAAATATTATAAAAAAAGAAGGAAAAAAATTAAATAAGATTATAAGGTATATTTATTAAATTTTAATTAACTTCCCCTCCACTCCTGAACCAAATAGGAATGACTCCCCCTCCAACTAATGAAGTCCGTAACCTTTCCTCCCTCCCCCTTAATTAACCTCCCCTCCAAATCTCAGTCTTCACCGCCAAATGCCAATGGCCAGCACAAGCTCAAAGTTGCAGGGTTATTATGGAGGAAAACGGAAGAGAAATGGTGATGGAGTTCAACTATTGAACTCCAAGAAGAGAAAAGAAACCTTGTTTAGAAAATGTCATGAGCTGACGGTGAAGAGCGACGCTGACGTTAGTTTGGTGTGCATTGGGCCTGATGGAGAAATTGAGGCATGGCCGAATCATGAGAAAGTGAGAGCCATACTCACGAAGCACAGAGAAAAGCAAGCTGGGAAGAAGAAGAATTACTCACACGAGTCCGAATCAGAGGAAAAGAAGTCGGCGAACGATTCGGCGGAGAAGCTTTCTGCAGAGTCACTGATGAGTCTATGGAGGGAAACGGACATGAAACTGGAAGCCCTGGATGAGAAAATCAAGATGCTGAGGATCCAAAAAGCCACTGACTTCAGTGATGGTATGAATAATTCTTCTGGTATCTTCATGGAGGTTTATGGTTGGGATGATCTCTCAACAAACACGAAAGAATCGTACGGCCAACCACTACGGGTTTCTTCTGTACAACTAAATCCACCCACCCAATTTACAGAGTCCATGGCTGTTTCTGCTGATACAAATTATTCATTTATTACTGATAATCTTGCTCTAAATCATGCTTGGGAGCCAGAGATAGAATTGCTTGGAGCACAAGACTCGACGGTGAATTCATTGCAGAATTATTACTATTTGGGAAGCGATTGGAATCCCCTGCTTCAGTGGTGAAGGGAATTTCATTGATTCCATCTGGCATTTGGGACCTAGCAAGCATCAATTTTTAGAGCCTTTCTGTAATTGTATGAGTGCGATGATGAGAACTTGAAGCTGTACAAAAGAAAAGGTATATGGATGACAGTTTTGGACAGTTATGTTCATGGTGGACATCTACTGTGTCTGGTTAGATATTTGTATATGGATGTGAGTTTCATGGCAATAAATATTTTGTATTGCTCTATATAGTTCAGCTGAATCCATAGATTTGAGTTATCGCTTATTATATTCTGTATTTTGCTTTTCCATCTTTTGTTGTTATGGCATTGATCATGGGGATATATAGCTTCTGTTTGGGGTAACTCATAGCTCACCTGAGGAAACTCAGTGAAGTATTTTTTTTTCTCCCTTTATGTATATGCCCAAACATCAAACAATCCTATTCTGATACTTAATCTGAGTAAATATATATTTCCTGTATTAAATTTTGTATATTAACATATTAATGATCATTAATATTTTTACACCAAAGATCTCGTAGGATCTGTGAAAGAGAAACGGGTAGGATCATGATTTGATTGGATTTTTTTCCGTTGTTCAGGTTTCTTACATATTCTATTGCCAAATTAGTAAGTTGTAAGTGGAAACTTAAAATAATTCATTGAAATTAAATGAATAAATTTGGTATTTATTATCTTTACTTTACCACTTATATACTTACTTGGAGAGTTTCCTTTTTATCAAGAAATAAGAAATAAAAAGGATACAATGAGATTATGTCTATAGAAAGAACTAGTCATTTATAATATGACGAATTAATATTTAAATTTTTACTAAAAAAAATATTTATATTTAATGTCTGATAATATTTTAAATAGAATTAATTTTAATGAGAAAATTACACTTAGCTCAAAAAAAAAAAAAGATACAGTGACAACTCATTGCGATCAAACTCAGTGACAAGATATTTAAATAGAGAACCATCCAAATAATATAATCTATTTTGTGACCCGGATCTTACGTGGAGAATTTTACGGGTATGAGTATTGGATTTCTCTAAAATAAAAATCACTAAACTTGACATTTTGCTTATTATTGTGTTATATCTTACAACTTTCTTTGGTAGTTATTAATTCATGTCTGTAATCCTGAAACTGTTAATAAAACAGATTTATTCACTTTTTGAATGCCAAGACGTTTTTGTTTAATTGCCGTCACACAACTCTAAGACAGTAATTACTCAATAATCCGTGTGAAGCTAGTTTCGCGTGGAATTTTTCATGGAAAAAGTAGTTTCACATTTAAAACTTTTTTTCCATATTTAATATATACGCTTTTTAAAAAATAATAATCTACATAATAATAAATAACATTATACATTCATATAAAAAATTTAATAATATAACTTATAGATAGAAAAGAAAAATCTTCTCTCCATTATGAATAGAACCAGAGTATAAATAAGACGAGGAGTAGCTCAGTAAGGGAAATTTAAGCAATTAGAATCAAATTAATTAAATAAAAATCTGAACATATTATTCAAAGCTACCTGGCTACCTCCCCTCTTTCTCCCCGTCCTTTCCAAAGGTGCGGGGGAGGAGGGCGTCAGTACTTTGATGAAGCAGCAACTTAATTAAACAGATCTATAAACAGCTTGTTTCCTAAGTTGCCCTGATCCAACAATCAACGACTGTTGTTGACTGATGATTATCAAGGATCCATAACTAGTATACAGAGGTACATCAATTGAATTGCAATGTTATTTAAAGACAACACTGAATAAATCATAGAGGTACAATGGGCAGCTTTTTATATATGTACAACAACATCTTCTCTGCCTCAACCTCGTGCAGTTACCAACTTCCTTCCTTGGACATCTTCAGGAAGTGACAAAGAGTGATATTTGGGAGCGCTGGAGAACCCCTTTTCTTCTTCTTTATCGTCGTCACCTTCGAAGCCCCCATTCCATTTCCTTCCGTCGCTGTGACGGAGTCTAAGTTGTAGAACTGGGCACAGAAAATCCCCACAAATTATGCACTTTCAAGAAAAATCACAACATACTGTGATTATATTGTTAGTTAGCATTGATACAAGTATAGAATGTTGCTTAGATGTTCAAGTTTTCACTCCAAAACAGGATGTTTAGCTGGGTTCTTATTCAGAGTTGATCAGCATTTTCCTTGATATTAGCAAGGAACAGAATATCCAGTTATAAGAGAGCTGCATTGCCTAGATACCTCACAGACACCATGCAGCAGTAATCTATGAAAAGGATCTCGTATGCGTAGTTCAAGAACATCCTGATCTGTGCTTTCAGTGACGAAAGTCCGTATACATTCCTAAAAAAGAGTTAATCTTTCTGTTATCTTCCAATAACATATACTATACTGATTAAAGTGAGGTAAGTAAAGCATAAACTTGCATGTACATATAAAATAAAAGTCCATCATCCACGCCCTTGGACAGTTAGCTGAGGCAGAGAATACAATTCATCAATGAAATATATAAATACCTCATAACCATCTATCAGCTCCCACAGAAAGCTGCGGCGAAGTGCCTCTCTTGTTCGGGAATCCACCCTACGCCAAGCATTCAATACTTCCACCTTGTCAGCATCAATATGACCTTTCTTCTTAGAAACAGAGCTTTCCAGGGCATGAATAATATTAACCTAGCAAAACAAATAACACCTAGGTTTAGATGATGGTCAGCCATCACCGCATCCCATTACTGATTACCACTGGCTACCCAAAAGAAGCAAACCCAACCTCTTTATCCATGTCTATATTCCTAAATCTGTCCCACTCTCCCGCATTTTTAATGCTAAAAGCTGAAGGTGGAACTTCATCACCTGTAAAATGAACCAAAACTTATTAAGAGGAAGTAATAAATGAAGAATAATCAGCAGATGGTTATAGAAAAATGAAAGCTCGAAATCAGTTTCACCTGGAATTACCACTAACATAAAGACTTGAAGCAGATTTTCAGGGTTGGCCCTCAAATACCTTACAAAGTGTGCATGTATATAGAAAGAGAGATGGATCGTAACTATAGTTCCATCTCTGATGCATTTAGTGCAGTAACAAAGAAAATTTATAAAGGCAACAAAACTTGTACTAAGAACAAAGAAAACCTTGAAGATGCAAAAACCTGAATGAATGCAATGAATAGCACATACATCAGATAATAATCCAGATTATTACCCCAGGGTGGCGGAGCAAACAAGCCTCTAATTTCTTCAGCACTCAGTCGAGGAACAAGTTCCATTAATAGACGATCATTTAACCACCTACGAGACCTTCGATTTCTAACCTGATCAAATTAATAAGTCTCTGATTAATCAACAAACTATCAAAGTTCAAGAATATAGTTTTTTCGGTTTGTCCTCATTTCAGATAAATATGATGGAGTTCATGTCAATGAGTTTGGAAAATTTATTTAAACATTTGTTGAAAAACAGTCAGAGATTAATATTTAATAACAAACTTATAAAGAACATGATAGTGATGAAGGTCATAATAAATGATAAGAGATATGCTTCTCCCACCAGTATCGTCAACGGCATAAGATGCCAGGCTAAAAAACTGTTATGCCACCATGGCAGACAGCATGGCAGCTGCCATGTGCATGCTTAGCTGTCTTTTGGAAAATAGATAAATAATGCTTCAACCCAAAACTACTTTTAATATATTAATGTATTCACATTTCAAAATTCATGTAAATTGACACTAGCTGGAAGGTACCCATGCTTGTGGATACAAAAAAGTTAAGGCAACAAAGTTTCAATATAAAAAAAGCATATTAACAATCTTTAATCTCCTACCCCCTCCCTCCCTAATAATTTCATCTAAAATCACCCGTAGAAAACATTGAACTCAGTGATGTACTCATATAAGATTCCCGTAAAAGAATACACCAATATTTAACATTTGTCATGAATCTTATGGCACAACGAGCACTAGATGGTATACACAAACATTAACATAAAATCTTACCTTTCCAGTCAAGCTCTCAAGGAACTCGATCTTTTTCTCAACAGACATCCCCTTGGATTCAGCAACATCTCCTGTTCATTGGAAACAAATTATTTAATACTATTCTCACAGCCTTGCCAGGAAGAGTAGGAGAGAATGCACTGATCTGGGCATGCAAAATTAAAACAGAACATTCGCAAAGGAAAAACAAAATAAATCCTGACAAAAGTAACCTACAATAATTGTTATTCATATCGCGAGAGGTAAGTATGCAACTTTATTTCGTCATTACAATTCTCAGTCAGCAAAATGAAAACTTGATAAATCACAGAACAATGAAACTGGGGATGGAAAGATTAAAAAAAAACAGAGAGAGAACCTTTCGGAGACTCTAGGAAAGGACGAAGAAGGTCGTCTTCTCTGTGAAGAACCTGGGAAGTCGCCATGATTAGGTGTAGCAGCAAGGGAGGGAGATCTTGGAATGCGAACAGGAATCCAAAGTAAGGTCTCTCTGACCTCCGACTGGTGTTTCTCTATTCGGGGAAGCTAGGCCTCTTTTCTGATCTGGATATGGCGCGCGAGTTGCAGAGATGGATTAGATTGAGAAGGAGAGGTCAGACTTAAGAAGGAAATGATGGAGAAGGGGCGAACCGGCGAATCACACAACACAATCCACAAATTGCAACACGAACGCAACGAAGTGTTAGCTCAATAAAAAAAGAATGTAGGAATATGCTTCCTTGTATGATTTCAAGATTCGGCGATACCTTACATCCCCGCGAGAAGGGAATAGGTCCACAACTACCCGCCTCTTTACTTTGTGAGCAAGTAATGGGCTCGACCCATTCTTAATGGGCTACATATCATTCCTGGGCTACATGATCAGACCCATCCTTAATGGGCTTCATATCATGCCTAGGCTACATGTTCAGTCCCATCTTCTACTTAATGCTCCGACTAATCATTATTAAAATATTTTTAATAAAATAAATAAACAATTATTTTTTTGCCTTATTTTCTATCCTTAAAGTTTTTCTTCATAACATTTTCTATCCTTAAAATTGATCATAAAGATTCCATAAAAAGAAAAATGGATCATAAAGATTCTAATATGTTTGGTTTAGTTCCTGAAAAATAAATTATAGAGAAAATTAATTTTGAAGAATAAATTTTGTATGAAAAGTGATTTAAAAAAAATAAATGTTTGGATAGTTATTATCATAATGATATTTTTAATAAATAAATTACTAGAAAGGGTATGAGATAAATAATAATTATATAAAGAAATAAAAAGATGAAAAAAATTCAGAGAGTTAAAATCGTTATCTTACATACTGAACATCGAAAAATTATTTAAAACATTAGTGACTCTTGCTTATCTAAAGCTATAATTTTAAATAACTTAAACTATAGTTTTGACTAAAAATACTTTTACCATTAAGATATGTGTTTACATGGTTTTGGACTAGATTTGGGTCCAAATTATGTTATCTTACAGAAGCCTCGCCATATCTTCCAAATACTACTGCCGAATATGCACTTGGGAGCTGTTACCCTCCTGTTGGCAGCTTACCCAATGTTAATGGGCTCGATAGAACACTGACGAACTGAAAGGACCATTTCTTTATGGTTATTACAAAAGCTGCATAGATTCATAGATAACATTGCTAGATAACATCTAATAATTAATGTTTTATGGCCAATGAAAATTAGAATAGATAGTAAATAATGTGTTTATATCTCACAAATATATTTCTACTGCAGTTATGAGGGCTCATTTGGTAGGTGATATCGTAAGTCCCCTATAAACGTCTTTGAGCTCTGGCTTTGGTGAGGGACTGGTGACGAACCCATCTAACCTTTTTTGTACGAAAAAAATAATAATATTTTATGGAATGGGTCAAAAACTGAATTTTGTTCTCCTAAAAGAGTATCTCATCGTTTTTATTTCTTTTATGTATAAATAGGTTATCTCATATTATTACGGATACTATGAATAATGGCCAATGGAAGCCAATTATTATTCCTAGTAGAGGTTCAACAATTTCTTATCTTATGTTTGTAGATAACTTTCTTCTTTGTGGAGTAGCTCATGCAAAACAGGCTGAATGCATGATGAATTGTCTACACAAATTCTGTCTAGCTTCAGGTAAAAAAATCAGTAAGAGCAAGTCTTCAATATCTTTTTCTCCAAAGGTACATCTTAGTACTAGGAGAAGAATTACCAGTATTACAGGAATGGATGTCTCATTTAAGATAGGGAAGTATTTAGGCTTTCCAATTGTCATAGGGAAGAAACCCAAAGATACTTTTTAGTATTCATTAATAGAGTTAAGTCTAAACTAACAACTTGGAAAGAGAATACCCTGTTAGTAGCTGGCAGAATTACCTTGGCCAAGTCTATTTTGAATTCTATACCGGTATATCTTATGCTTGTTTCAAAGATTCCTATCTCTGTATGTCAGGAAGTGGAGAGGTTACAAAAGAATTTTATATGGGGGAATAGACAAAATTCACATGGATTATATCCTATTGAATATGATCAAATTGTTACACCTAAACTAAATGGGGGTCTGGGATTTAAGAAGTTATCATCCTTCAATCGAGCTTATGGAGCCAAATTAGCTTGGAAAGTAGTGCATGGAGATAAAGGTATATGAGTAGATATGCTTTTACATAAATACATACTTAAGAACGAAGAGAATTTACTTGATGCAAGAAATGGAGATTTGGCTCTATGGAAGTTCATTTCCCAATAGAAAGATATAGTTGAATTAGTCACAAAATGACATATTATAAATAGGGAGATGGTGAATTTCTTTACTGATAAATGACTGTTTCTGAATATAATCCTAAAAGATGTGTGTCTTAGACCATTGACAACTAAAGAGGAAAATAGTAAAGTTGTAAACTGAATTGATTTAGGGACTTGGGATTTCTAAAGACTTGATGATATTCTACCAAGTAACGCTTTCTAAAGGTTATTCGGTATACTTCCACCTATAGTAGAGGAGGGTAATGATGCAATGGCTTGGAATACTACGAATGAGGGTTATTTTACTATTAAAAGTACATATTTTCTAATTGAATCTTAGCCGGTCAATACATATAGTTCTATCTTCAAGGATATATGGAAATAGAAGGGTGCTGAAAGTATTCGGGTGTTCCTGTGGATAGTTTTCAATAATTGTTTAGTGACTAATATTTGGAGAAGTAAATAGACTTCAACTAGTAACTTATGTCAATACTGTAGAGAGGACATTGAGAATATTCTACATATTCTTTAGGATTGTAGTTATACTAGACTGCTATGGCTGCGGTTAGTGAATCCCATATATTATTTTCCCTTCTTTATAACTCATTTACGAAATTGGTTTGCTTTAAATCTCAAGAAGGAGTTGGGATCGAATGATCTTAATAATTGGGGATTAATTTGGGGAGTTTCAATTTGGAACTTATGAAAGTAGATGAATCAAGTTACTTTTGATACGAACTTCTTCAAACCATTGAATCCTTACTTGATCATTATGCAAACATATAGAAGTTTTGTATAATTTCAAGATGATCATGGAGTTAATGAGTTCAATGTAGTAAATTCATTAAATTGGCAACCTCCTCCTTGGTATAGTTCAAATTAAATGTTGATAGAGCTCTTTTTGCAACTCATGGTAAAGCGGGGTATGGGGATATCATTAGAGGTCATACAGGCACTTGGGCTACGGGTTTTACAAGTAACTTGGGCTCTTGTAGTGTGATTGAAGTAGAGCAATGTGCTGTGTATAAAGGACTTCAAATGTTTGTAGATCTACGAGTAGAGAAATTTATTCTTGAATCTGATTCTAATAATACTATTGATATGTTGTCCAATCCCAATATTGATAGATGCAGTTTGCTACTTATACGCATACAGAGACTTTTACAGTTATAATGGGACATTAAACTACAATATATCCCTAGAGGTCAAAACATGTTTGCGGATACTCTGGCCAAAGATGGGTTGACGTCCACGAGAATATTATATTTTTATCTTACACATTTAGAGTCCATTGTTAGTACTGAGTGTTTGGAATGTAATCCCCTTCTGAATTAATTTTAGTTGTTTTGGGCACATAGCCTTCACTTGTACAAAAAAAAACATCTAATAATAATAAACCTGCAGCTGAGGCCTGAGGTTATGTTTGATTCTCTTGCCTTCCTCCATAAATCCAATTACCTGCTTTTTTTGGAGGGGCAACAGGGTTTGTTGCATTGAACTTAAATGTTTGGGAGATGAGATATTGTCGTTAAACTATTTGAACTTCCTTGCATCATAGCGACTAGGTAGCAATCAGAATCTAACCATGTTTTTATATTTCATCATTGGCTGATCTAACAATGAGGTATCAGATAATTCCTTTTCCATATGAGTATATGACATATAAATGAAACTCAAGGTAAGGTAACCTGAAACTTGACCAACGAGAATTTGTTGTCCCTTAACATTTCCTTGCAGGAATTAAGTGGAAGAAGATTACAAGAATCGACTGCTATGCCCCTCACATTCCGTGAGGTACTACATATCTATCCTTAACTGCAGAGGATCACACACAGAGAATCACAAGAAAAACTAGTGTTTTCCCAAATCAAGCCTCATGCATGTAATTAGTTTCTGTTTTATATATGATTTGCAGGGTTATGGCCACGATATTAACCAACAGATGCTGAATGAACCTCTTGAGGAGATGATGGGAAAACTAGTTGAGGAAAATCCAGCAGCAGCAGCTCAGCTTTTAGAGAGTAAGGGCCTTTGTCTTTGTCTGAAGACTTGCGCAAGGCTATGCACATGTTTGGTGGCATTCCACGAGTTTAAACAAAGGAAAGGATTTCGTTTATGGTGAAATTTATCTTTCTTTTCATGGTTTTTTTTACCATTAAACAACTCAAAACGAGAGCACTATTTTCTCAAGTATTTGGGCCACTTCTTTTGTTCTTGCAGTGATGGCCTAATTGACATTGTAGCTCTTGCAAGATGATCATTTGAAGCCCGCTATGACAAAAGGTTATATTGACGCCATGATCCTGTACCATCCAAGTCCACATGCTGCGTCGATTGGCCTTAAGAACATTGACATTGAGCGTTGACATACTTAAAGATAGGAAAATATTTCGTAAAAAGAAATAAACTCTTTAGTAAACTTCCATGGTAGGAAAGCAAAGGAATAACCTCAATAGCATGAGAAAATGGCTTCAAGTTTTATTTGGGGAATAGTGACAAACAGGCGCACTTTTGAGTGAAGAGGAAGGGAGAGAAATGAAGTCAAGATGGGATTGATAATTTAGTGCAGTCTGCGTTCTGAGCCTTGGACAAGGCTTTTCAGAAATGGAATAGTAAGTTTGAAATGGATGATTAATGCCACATATCTTCCCAATTTTGGGACACTGGGATTGCATTTCCACTCCTAATCCTACAACAATGCTCTCAAGGGGCCACTAATTCTCTCACACCAAGTCTGCCTATTTACACATTCCCAGGAATTACAGTGTGCGTGGATGTGGATGGAAGGAACCAAAATTAACGGTCTAGATCACCACTTGCTCATCAGATCAGATTTGTACGTAATTAAACATAATTTGTTCATTATTAATCAAATCAAAGCCAATGATAGACATGACAATTTAGGAATTCATGGTGACTTACACTGTAGCTTCTAAGGTTTGATTACGATTTTGGGCTACACGAGAGTGATGCAATCCTACTTAAATTGTGACTAATTTAGCTGAGAGGTAATTAGAATACTTCACTTAGGAATATTTGCCATTAAATTGTGAACAAATTGTTTTATATGTATATCTTTTTTTTCATCACAGTATAATATTAAATAATTGAGTTGATTATTGGTATAATAATTATATACAAAATTATTAGATTCTCACCATTTCTTGTGAATGCATTCTTTGGTTGTTTCCATATTCTATCATATCCCTAAAATATCGGCCCGCGTGCCACAATCATAATTATTGCTCACATTCAACGCCCTTATAATTCCCCTTCAATAACCAAATATGGAAAGTAAATGTACACACACATTATGATGAATAATACATATATATATATATATATGACCAATAGCAAATACATGAAATATAACATAATAAAATTCTCATTAATCATATATTACCGGCTAAAAAAGAAGAAGAGGCCGTTAGTGAATTTGGTTGATGGCAAGGATGTGTTGTGTTGTGCATGATAAGGCTCGTGCACATAGTTTTTTTTTTTTAAAAGGAGCTATATGAAACATTTTTTTTATAAGATTGATATAATATAGGCGTATTTAATTATTAAAAAATATTATTTTATTATAATTCTAGTCGTAGTATTTGATAATACATTCTAATTCTTAAATATCTAAATTTATATCTAAGTTTATATTTTAGGGTAATAGACTGTTTATCTTACTTGACATTAGTATCGGAGGAAAAAAAAAATTATTCTATTTTTAGATTGTGAATGAATAATTTTTTTTTAAATTTTTTATACTAAAAAGAAAAGAAAAGATTGACGTGATATGATGAGCTTGCAGAAAAAGTTGATAATAATCTGCTTGATGTGACTATGCATGGATACCTCATTACTTCTAAATACTGATTTAATATTTATATTCCTTTACACTGATACTACATTCCCATTATTCTTTCTTCCAACTCTTTGAAATTTCTTAAGCTTTGAAAAGGCTGGCCAGAGATTGTAAAGAGGCAACGCGTTGCATAAATTTAGAGGAAGAAAAAGTCATGCACATGTTATTTTAAAATTTTTAATTAAGATATGATGCCAAACTTATTTATATACTCGTATTCATATAAAATATAATAAAAAATAAAATCATTAAATATTTTGTATTTGATGTTTTTTTCATAAACATATATTTTCCTTATGAAAAAATAAGTGTACTGTGTACTTAATTATAGCCTTAAGAATAATTTTTTTATGAACTAAGTGCATAACTTTTTTTTTGTTATAACCATTCAATATTTTATACTACTAACTAATACAAGTTGAGTTAAACAACATACATGAGTTGAAGATATCCCAATTTAGCCTTCATTCACAAAACTGCAATTGAAGACTCTGTTTAAACTTAAACATCATATTTTTTTCGTCCAAAAAAATTAATTATCATATATAAGCAATAAATAAATACGCATATGTGTGCGTGCTTTTTTTTTTATAATATTATAACATTGTATTATTTTTATAGATAATTATTTTTAACTAAATAATATATAAACATTTACTATTGAGGTGTTGGGAGATGACATATATTTTGTTTCAATTGAGATACCTGATAATAAAATAATTTTTAAAAAATGTGACAGCGAATATAATCTTAACTGTAAGTGTTCACGTTAGAGAAATATTGTTGGAGATGCGAGAATGGAAAGTTAGTTAATTAATAATTAGAGGATACCCAATCTTTGGTTAAATATAAATTCGCTATAGAAGGATGTATATTAATAGTCAATAAATATATAGGTGTCCATTAACTCTGTCGCCCAATGGAATGCTAGGAAGTTATGCTAGCTTGATCTCTTAGATAAGATTAAAATATTATCATATGTAACTCGGGTGATATTCTGTGGGGCAAAACAGGTGATTAGAAGTTAATGAATGCTAAGAAGGCGTAATTAATATTATCCAAATGAATCATTTTAAGGTATTCGGGGCAATTTATTTATCAATGATGAAGTGAAACATGGTATCTACTTTGGTCAAAGAGTCAAAAAGGATTATTGGGGTAGCCGCAGCACAAATCAATGATACTTGTATTCAATTCAATCTGAATATTAATTGGCAATTGGAGGATGAAATTTGTGCTATATTCCATATTCTTTGGGTGGTACACACTTCAATTAATGAATGAATCCAATGAACACACTACATACATACGCAACTGTGACTCTCTTCTCACACACAACGTCGCTGTAACTTATATTAAGCCTACAAAAAATTCCACCGCATTATCTATAGGGATCGAATTTTTCTCTCCTTTCAGATCAGTTCAACTACAGTATATTTTTCTGTTTGATTGAAATCAAATATATTCCCTTTGATTTGACTTGCAGAAATAGTTATATTAATTTCTTCGATAATATAACTTTTTTTTTTGGCTAAGCATATTTATCTTCTTATTAGAGATGATCAAAGTCGAGATACCGTCGAACATTAAATATGGGTACCTCTTTAATAGAGATTTAAATCTTAATTTATCACATTATAAAGAACTAATCACTTCTACTAGACCTAACCCCTGTTAGTAACAATATAACTATTTATGCAATACACTAATACTGATTAATTTATATGCCAGGATTGTAACTTGTGAAGCCTATATAAGATCTTTTTTTTTCATTTAGTTTCTTTCTCAGTGACAGAATTCAAACCTTAGGGATACATTTCAATCGACCTAGCCACCATATTCGTGCTAACATTCTACTAATAAGCTAATTCAGCCAAAGGCAGTTAAACCTGACAAATCAGTGTCAAGGCAATGGGTTATATGAATCTTAATCTGCACAAATTAACGACCATATATATATATATGCATGGTCTGTCCATGGAATATGATGTCAAGTTCAAGCCAATGACTTGCACAACTAAGGAAGAACCATCTGGAAGCCAAGTGAGTCATGGAATTTGGGACCAACTTAGGTAAGAAAGCTAAAAGCTGTTTTGACAAATTTAAAGAGGTGTTACAAGAATCTCAACTCCAATAGTCATATTGGCTACACAGTCAACCTCTCCATCGATCTATATCTGCTTCATGCACGGAACCATTCTCCATCAATGTCCATTTCACAACTTACTCACCCAGATCAGTACCACTCCTTACAGTTCATATCCAGAACAAATACCTCCGCTTACATCAACCCTTCTTTATTTCCTTTTTGTCACATTCTCCTCCGCATTATGCAACATTAACACTACTAATTATTCGGCCACTCACTTTATGAAAAATACCCCAACACCCACAAATTATATATATATGTATGTGCAAATATATATATTTAAGTGTATGTTCTTGTGTTGTATGTATTCAACAAAAATAAATAAATAATAGCATTTCTTCTCTTCTCTTGACTCCCACCTCTAATTTTTCTAATGGGGTTTGAGAATTTGGATATCTCAGTGCGGATTCAGATATTTTATATTTGTAGAAAGTAAGAGCTGCATGGTATATTTAAGCCTATCTTGTCAGATGGAATTCGTGGGAAGTGGTTTAAAATGCTAGATATTTTAGATAGCAAGCAAAAAAAGGATATACAAGACAAAAACGAAACGTACAAACAAAATGGAATAATTAGAAAGACCTTATCACAGCCATATTCTAATGCAATTTGCTGTTCTTGCCACAAAATGAGCCCACTATGAAAAGAACCCCCCTGTGCCCACTGAGTTTTATTACCTAGACTACACCACGCCATTGCAGTTCCTCTTTCTCTCAGCTATGGCTCACTTGAGGCCATGGCCATTCATATGGGGTATAAAGCTAGCTAAAGAAAATACATGGAGATAGAGAGTTATTGGGCAGAATATTTGGCAACACCACTTTTTTCCTAGTTGACTATTTAATAATTCTTGCTTAATGCAAGTCCACTAACAGAGAGGAAGAGAGTGGCCTTTTGACCGCCTATAAATACCACACGCATTCTCTTCTCACAAATCAACCTTGATCAGTTCGTGAGTCAGCTCTAAAGAAACAAAGGGACTTCTTCCTCATTGAGTCTTTATTATATTTTTGGTAGAATCCTCATTGAGTCTGTCTTCTCTTAATTTTTTGCTGTTAATTATCTATTCTTCTTTATTTAGATTTCTTCCTAATTCACCATGACCATCTCTATGGTAATGTGCAGACTAACACAATCCCTAATAAATATTTCTTCTGTTAGCCCAAAAATAAACGTTACCACTCTTTCGCGGCAGAAGGATAAGGTTGTGTTGGTGATGGGGGCCACCGGCGCCGGAAAGTCCAGGCTCTCCATCGACCTCGCCACCCTTTTTCCTGCGGAGATCATCAACTCTGATAAAATACAAGTGTATGAAGGACTCGACACAGTGACAAACAAGATCACCGAGGAAGAACAACGTGGTGTTCCTCACCATTTACTAGGAACACAGAATCCAAACTCAGAATTCACGGCCAGCAATTTCTGTGGCATGGCTTCCCTTGCCATTGAGACAATTAGGGGTCGTGGAAAGCTTCCGATCATCGTCGGAGGCTCGAATTCACTCCTGGAGGCTTTAATCGACGAGGACGACTATAAATTCCGATCAAGGTACGATTTCTGCTGCCTGTGGGTAGACGTGGGCATGCCCGTTCTCCATTCGTACGTGGCAGAACGGGTGGATCAGATGTTCAAGAAAGGAATGGTGAACGAATTGAGGCCGTTTTACAATCCAAAAGGGGACTATTCACGAGGGATCAGGAAGGCAATCGGAGTTCCGGAATTCGATAAATATTTTCGAAGGGAAGCACAGGCTGATGAGGAAACGAGGCAGAGGCTGTTGGAGGAGGCGTTGAGGGAGGTGAAGGAGAACACGAGGAAATTGGCGGGAAAACAGCTGGGGAAGATCCAGAGCCTGAGGAACGTGAAGAGATGGAAGATGCAGCGCGTGGACGCGACGTCGGTATTCCAGAAGCGCGGGGATGAAGAAGAGGCGAATGAGGAGTGGAGGAAGGTGGTGGCGGAGCCAAGTGCGATGATCGTCGCTCAGTTCCTTCGCAGCTTCACAACGACGAAGAGGGGTGTGAATGCGGGTCTAAGATTGGCGCCGCTGGAGAGCGCCATTGCTTCGTCTTGGCATCTTCGATCGCTGGGGGCACACTCGTGCCCTGTCTTCCCACCCTCCTGTCTAATTGACCTGTTTGACTTGTACAAAATTGGAAATAAATTTTATTAATCCTAAGAAATAGTGTGACTAATTATAATTATAAATAATGATGGATTGATATGGTAATGATGACCCAAATACAGTAGAGGGTGGGAAGACAGGAGGGGGTAGCGGCTAATTAGATTTAGAATTCTGGTATTAAACTGCTTAGAAAGAGGAGAAATAGAGATTTAAAAATAAAATTGTAATGATAAGTGAGTAATATGACCTCTAAAATTTGACATTTTGAAACTTTTCAATGATTTTCTTAAAAAGATTAAATACGAAGGAAGACGAGAGGAGATGCGTCAATGAAGCGCAAAACGGCGTCATTTCCAATCATATGTAGATTTTTTTTGGGTGGGGGGGGGGGGGGGGGGGGAGGCCGTGCAACAAGAGGGTCTGGCTGTGTACGAGGCGAGCGGGGGAAAACATAAAAAGCACACCGAGAGCATGGGAAGAATTGGCGTTCCGTATCCGATGCAGTATTGGGATGCGCCGATCTGCTTCCATGTACGTGTGGGACCACATTCCCTCCCCAATTACCATGTCCCTCACTTTCTTATCTTCCCTTTTCATCCCTTTCGTTTTTACTTTTTAATACCTGCAACTTGTTCTGCTTTTGATACCGGCAAGCTGTTGGTCTACTACTTCTTTTTAATAAAAAAATTAGAATGGCAGGACTAAAGATTTGACATTGGAGGCATAATTCATACAAAATTAGTAGACGACTTTGTTAATTTTTAAAGTAGATTGAGGTTTATATATTTTTAATAAAATAAAAATATCACTTGTATTTGCTTGAAAAATCATAACAAATTTTGTATAACTCCAATAAAAGCTTTTAGATACGCACAGTGTAATTTTTTTAGGCCAAGAGACATATGGAGGGTAATTTACTCTCTTTAGTTATTACAAGTTTTAAAAAATACATAGGTCTGGTTTGAGAGGAGAAGAAAGTTGGATAGAAAAGAAAAGGGGTTGTAAAGGAAGATAAATGAATAATTTGTCGTATTGCTGTAGGTATCGTATTTTTGCTTTGACCCACAGTGAGATATGATTTCTTTTTCAAGTGAAAAATGGTCCAAGCGGTATATAATCTTGTTTTTTTAAAAAAAAAAACAATACATATATATTAAAAAAAAGAAGAAGCGCATTTTCTCTTGTCTCGTTCCTCCATGATAATGTCATTTAATATTTCCCTCCCTTTGATTTGGATTCCCACACGCCCCTCCATTACTGCAAGTGGAGTTACCTCAGCTTTTGGTCAAACCGGTAGTCCCACTACCTCCAACACACAATCTTCAATCACAACGCCTGGCATCCTCAATCCACTCCCTATATTTTATCAACTGAGTTGATTTTAATAGAAAAAATTAGTTCTTATAATATAATAAATTAATATTAAAATCTCTATTGAGATATATATTTATATTTAATACCCAATAGTATTTTTAATAGAATAATACATATATCTATTAAAAAAATACTTCCTGTGTTTTTAATGGCTACTAAAATTAAGTTTCATTTAACTCATGAAAAAGCCAAACTCATGTAGCCATGTTCTGTGCAAGGTATTAGCGGATTCATTGAAGCTTGATGAATGTAGCACCGCTGACACACACACACACACTTAATTACCAGGGGACAGTGGAAAGAGAGGGAATTAACCACATGCAATAGAGAAAAGTGAGCACTTTAAGTTAAAAAGACATTAAGATACGGGAATCATCGTCGTTGCATAGTGGAAAGCCTCCTCCTTTAAGCGCATCACTCTACCAATTGCCTCTAACTAGTAACGCAAGCTTTACAAAATACGAATCTTCCAGTGAGTTGTGTGCTTGTATTTAGCTTTGATTCGTTGCTCTTGGAGCTTCTGAAACAAGGGTCGTCTGTTTTATGTTAACTCATCGGATTTTGACATTCTTTTAAACAGTTTTGTAATTGTTCACGTGTTATATATTGTCGCTAAAAGCACCACACTCGTAACTCACTTTATTCCCAGTTTTAGATATGGCACAGTGAAAATGAAAAGTGCACACCTAAAACGGAAAGCTACCGCATTGAATTATTTTTTCGCCATGTCATATATAGTGCAAATTCATGAATCAAATGGGGCCGCGGCATGAGTATGTGACCTCGCAGGATTCTCCAATGGGGAGCGTGTGTTGATGCAATGGCCTCATTAGAAGGTGGGCAAGCGAAAGTGAAGCAGAAGTTCACACACACGTAGGTCGTCCACATTCTTATCCCACCGGCAGCAGTTTTCTTCTTGACGGCTAAGCTGCCGGTGGCAGTGGCGGTGCCCATGCCCGGTGATGGTGATGGTGATGGTGCCCATGGTGATGGCCGTGTTCTTCGTCATCGTCAGATTGTGCAAGTAAACTTGGAGGACTTCTCAAAAATGGCAGTGATGAGCAAGCATAGCTTGCGAGCGAAAACTAAGTTGCACAGAGTGGGCGAGGATCGGGTGGAGACAACGCAATGACCGCACTAATGCCGGAAATGCCGCAGTCGTTGTTATTAACCTAAAAGCCTTCACTTTCTCCATGTTTGACTTCTCTCTCTCTCTCTCTCTCTTCGAATACCCTGTAATCCCCTATTTCGGTACTTGCATATCTTTATGCCCCTTGTTGCCATTGGGTTGTTTATTTATTCGGTGATTCAAGATAATAGTTATGGCCGACTCGTTTATACTTTGCGTGTGACGACATCGTAGGTGACTTAAAGTTATCTTAACCAGTATCGCCCCCCCACCCTGGTTCCTGAACCAAGTTTTAAAGAATTAACTCAAACATCAGGGAGAGGTGGTCGACGTAAACCACATGTTAACAGGCAGATCCTGTGAGCCTGCGAGGAAAGCATAATTTAGTAGTGAAATTGTTTTCCATTAAATCATTCGGAGACACAAACCATCTTCACGAAACGTGTGTGACCACCCATCGAATTTTATTTCATTGTTTTTTGTTCAGATACAGAGTACCAGACTTTCGTCATTTGCATAGACAATGTAGTAATTGTTACACGTCACCCACAGAATTTCAATCTTCTTGCCATTCATGGAGCTTCAAATCTATATTGCTAGCATTGTATGAAGTCAAAATGATAACATAGGGAACCATGCCATTGAATTCTTATCGCAAAACATCAACAATCATTGAAACTGCTCAAATATGACAGCAGAAAAGCCAGGATTCATTCGGAAAGAAGAAAACAAAAATCACAAACGTAAAACCATTCGACGTATGGTGCTTGTTAGATCACGCTCTCAAAGCTCTAAAAATTAAGCCCATTTTACCAAGATTATGAGTTAAGATAGACTTCCACTCAAGTTCTTAAATTGGAAACTGGAAAACTTAACTAGTCGTTTCCAAATCAAGCTAACAACACTGCAAGTGAAAGTGCATATGTTTCAAAGTTCAAACTGCAATCTTCATCTGCTCCACTAATATGAAATTGACCTCAACAATCTGGACCAAAAATTTGTGAATCACTCGATAAAACTACTCTACAACAAAGTTCTAGCTTTTTCTTTAATAGCATTTATAACAGAGTACTAACTACAGAATTTTCCTTAGAATGATCTATGCTTCTCAACATATACGAAAATATAAACTATAATCTTACTGTAATTTACCTGCAGTCAATGATGATTTACTTCTTTTACTCTTCATACGGTCTCATCAAAGCCATCTTCCGGTCAAAGCATTTTTATACCTCAATAATGCCTTTTTTATATTCACGAGCTTTCACAGCTAGAATTCCATGTCATTCTTAATTTGCTCACTAGCTTTGGCAGCTAAACTTTCCATGTCTTCCTTAATTTGTTCCCCTCGCAATCGCAAATCCTCTGCTCTTTGCCTCCAACCCTCTTCCAACAACTCAACAAATTTATCTTTGATCTCAAGCAGTGGATCTCGATCAATCAACCCATCATTTTTGTAAGCTTCTCTCAACATTGCTGTTTTAATCCCTCCTTTTAAGGACATATAGAAGATCCCAGAATGCCTTGTGAATGCACTTGAAAATGCATTTGAAAACCTATATTCATCACAAAACTTTCCCAGTATTGGCACTGGAATCCTTTTATATAAGGAAAGAGAAAGCAACTCGTGGAATACTCCAATAGTCCTCTTCTCCATCTCTCTTGACGCTTGATCCAAATGGGACACATCCTCATATGGCGATACGTACTCAAGTTCAATCCAATCTCTAGTCCACTCCCTCATCTCCTCCTTTAAGAAAAAACCTGGTGGAAGCTTCAAGGTGAAATTTGGCCGAACCCTAATCCCGGTCAATTTTGTCTCCTCGTCAGCCCTTTGCTCAATCACAGATTTTGCAAACTCAGGGTTCCATGAAATTAATTCAAGAAATGATTTTTCCTCTCCAGGACACCCAATTAGCCTAAAATACTGCGGATACTTAGGAACCAAATTAACCAAAAAATCATTCGGGAACCCAAATTCCCTTTTAACGTGAAGCAATTTATCTGCACTAATCACCTTATTCTTCGACATCAGTAACAATTTACATAACTTGGACACAATTAAGGGCTCGTTTTCTCTGTAAATCCTTCTTTCTTCTTCCAGAAAATTTCTAAGCCGATCGCTAACTCTTAGAAATTGAACACGCTCTGATTTTGGTTTAATACGATCATAATAGACATCAAACAGGCCAGGGTTTTGGTTCAAAAAGGTTGTAATTTTAACATTAAGGCGCATCCTCTCGCGCCGTTTCTCAAGATATCGCAATGGGATTACTTGACCTGGTTCATTCAGAACCTCCTTAACAACACGAGCGCAGAGCTTATACCGCTTGTCTTTCTCTATCGCTCGGTCTAGTTCAGGGTCTTTTCTCCATACTACTTTGAGGCTACTTATAGATTTTTTCACGTGAAGATTGAACTTGTGATCAGCAAAAGCAGCATCTAACCTGTGAACTAAAATGTTGCCAGTTTTGTTGAACATACCTTATACGGACGCGCAGCCTAGCCGCACAACCGCCACCGTGCCTTCAAAGAACAGAGTGAGTCAGCGAGGACAAACCCAGGCTTTCAAACAAAAGTATAAACTAAGATGGCTCATGGTTCAGATTTCACATATAATAAAGGAATCCACTGCGTAAACGGGTCAAACACTTAATAGCCTCATTTTGTTTTCAATAACCAAACCCAACTTTACCAAAAATATTTCTTTACCAAAAAAAAAACAAACCCAACTAAAAATTCCATTTTGCTTTTAATAAATAATAATAATAAGAACAACTTGTATCAAAAGCACCAACGGGGGTTAGTCCGAGTAGTAAACGGTTCAGTATCGTTTAAGCAAGGTCTCGAGTTCGAGCTTTGGCGAATGCCAAAAATTTTCGTTGGGAGACTCACCCACCATACCCAGGTGCGCGACGCGGGTCGGATCTGGATGTAGTCGGGACAAAACTCCGGTAAGTCGGGTGGGTAAAAAAAAAAAACTTGTATCAAAAGCGGAAAAAACTACAAAAGCTGAAGCTACCCCTCACTGCTTTCGCTCAAACTGGGGTTCGGGGAGTAAATTGCGTGCAGTCAAAACTTTGTAAAAGATAGATTTATATTTTATAAAAATATGAGTTTGATTTCTATTATTATCGTGAGAATTATTTTAGTAAGTGATCTTATAAATTTTTTATAAGTACTCTCTAAATTTTAAAATTAAGTCTTAATTTTAGTATAAAATTAGTGTCGGACTCATCTAAATTTTTATATAAAAAAAACTCCCTTAAGTAGAATGTTTGGTTCCCATTTTGGGTTGAACAGGGTTTGGTTTTCAAAACTCAGTTTTGAGCATATTCCTAACGAAAAGCCTTACGTTGCGTCCTGATACAATTTGCAAAAGCTCAGGTAGTAATGTTGCTGACAGTTTAATTTCTAAGGAGTGCATTTTAAATGGATCAACTGCCAAGTCAGAATAACCTATCATAGTGAGTTTAACTTATAAAAAATAAAATATACTATTATTTAGAATTTAATCGATCTGTAAAAAATATTATTTTATTATAATTTTAGTTACGATTTAAATTTATATTTAAAAATAATTTTAAAAAAAGCTTGACTACCACAAAAATATTATATTATTATTTATTTAGATGTTTAGCCCCTTATTTATTAATAAAAAATAATCAACTGCCCGACTGGGATCCAAAATACAGGCACCTAGCAATTGTTTTCCCTATAAAAAAAATAGTAATCATAATAGCAAAAGCAGAGGTCATGAGGTTATGTGAGCTTCTTTCATCCACAAAAAGTAATCATGCTTATTTCTTCAAAAAGTAGGTACAGAGATTTTTGAAGCCGTGATAACAGAATTCCTGATCTACTTGGCACATGCGTCAAGTCATCCATGTCTACAATAATAATACAGAGCAATTAAATATTCATAATTAATAATGACTATAGATCAAGTAATTTATAAGAGATATTAAGGGGTATAAAAGTACTCTTCTTTTGTTCTTTAAACCACGCATGTATCTTATTCAGGTCAAGATTCTCATCAACCACTCCATCAACTCTCACACTTTTAGTTTTAATTAAGCTAAAGATTACCAACAATACTCGAAAGCGAAAAAACCAAATAGAAGAAATTTGCAAAAATATATAATAATCTAGTTGGGACAATACAGCATATTCAGGTCAAGCGGTGTGAGTTCAGTACTAAGATGCAGCTGCTAGAAAACAATGGAGATTGGGAATCTTTGTCTTCTCATTCTCATCTCTAGCTAGAAGCTAAGCGGACTTCTCGTCTGGCATGCTGTAAGCAGAGTGTATTGTGTCCTATATGCATAAACGGACATTTTTGTTTCGCTTTCATACCTTGTGACAGCAACGTAATTGAAAAAATGACAGTTTCTGTAGCACATAATGAAATGCGCAAATGTCGACCGTTCATCAAAGCATGGGAAAGTGGAGCCTTGGTATATAAATACTGAAGCCTACCCACAGAATGGGAGTACATAAATGTAAAAAATGCAATGATGTTCATGTTCATGTGCCTCTCTTACATTTTATTCCCCAAGTGAGGCCCCCTTAATTTAATACAACATCTAATTGGGTCGTTTCATCATTCATGCCCTGTGCTACCTCTTTTGCGTCAGTGTTTCATTTTTGTCCACTATGTTGCCGTTGAATTCCCTGAGATTGCAGCTCGCAGGGACGACGCCGGACCACATCGTATTCGATGCCGAGGATATTGAGTTCGGGACGTTATGGTGGTTCCTTTATGTCGGGATTTCTTGCCTTCTTGTCCTCTTCGCTGGCATCATGTCTGGTCTCACCCTCGGTCTTATGTCTCTGGGCATCGTTGACCTAGAAATTCTCCAGCGCACTGGCACTTCCAGAGAGAGAAAACAAGCAGGTACGTCAACCGTCGTGTTTGTAAGCTATGCGAGACCGTTTATTAATTAAGTCGTCTTTTACTTTTTCTATTCCCCTTTGGGGTTACAGCTGCTATATTGCCAGTTGTGCAGAAGCAGCATCAGCTGCTCGTTACTCTGCTTCTTTGCAATGCTTGCGCCATGGAGGTATTCGCAAATCATTACTTATTTACTTCTTTCCTGTCTTTTTTGCTATATCATGTTCATAACTTTAAGCTTAAACCTATAACTGACCTTTAACGTTATTCACTCGTTCTGTAGCTTATTAGTACATATTGTTCCTGAAATATGAAAATTACCGAATGCTCCTGTCCTAAAGGTAGGGTCATTAGCTACGAGTTGGTCTCTTTTCCCCCCTAAAGAGCGACATTGTGATTAGATTGTCAGTTTTCAGTCGGTCAGGTACAAAGAAGCTGAAATATGCTGTGTTTGACAGATATATATTGAACGGAATACTTTAACCCTCTTTTGTTTATCTGGTTTTCCAATCTCTGATATTGATCCTTCTTTCTACATGTATGTTTCGCTTTTCTTCTGCAGGCACTTCCAATTTACCTTGACAAAATTTTCCACCCTTTTGTTGCAGTAATACTGTCTGTAACATTTGTTCTGGCTTTTGGGGAGGTAAAACATACCTTTTTTTTTTCAACCCATTATGCATTATTTACAGATATTGAAGGATTTTATATCTGCTAACGGTATGAAATTTGAGTTTAGGTTATCCCACAAGCTATATGCTCAAGATTTAGGCTGTGTGTTGGTGCAAATTTCATTGGGGTGGTGCGTGTTCTGATGATAATCTGTTATCCAATTGCTTATCCCATTGGAAAGGTAATATTGGAATTTGCAAGTTTGCTTGAACAAATTATTTGAATTTTGCATCGCATCTGACATGGCATAAAGCATGAAGGTCATATGTTCAATTTTTCACTTGAAACGGTCATGGTTGTTTTTGAGTATATAAATAATGCACCTCCGTGCTCACAGGTTCTGGATGCGGTTCTTGGACACAATGTTGTCTTGTTTAGGCGAGCACAATTGAAAGCCCTCGTTTCAATCCATAGTCTAGAGGTAATCCATATGTGCTGATGATAGTTCTTTCAAGTCATTGCCACATGGTTGGTGAAAAAAGTTTTGTGATTACGACATTTGAACTAGAGAATGATGACTGACACTATATGAAGTAATGCATAATTTTATCAAGTAAAGTTCTCAAGTATCTTCCAAATAAATTGATCCATGATTTTGACTGTTTTAGGCTGGTAAAGGGGGTGAACTCACACACAATGAAACAACAATTATCAGCGGAGCACTAGATCTTACTGAGAAGGTAGCTTCTTCTCTGAATAGCATTTTCTATGTGTGTGAGAGGCAAATAGAATAGGACTAGCATGTGAACTTCAGTGAGGGCCTCCTCGTTCACTGACCTTTTTCTGTAGAGTAATGTAATTATACATCTTATTTCAGACTGCAGGAGAGGCAATGACACCAATTGAATCAACCTTTTCGTTGGATATTGATTCAAAGTTGGACTGGTGGGTTGATTTTCCTGAGCCTTTTCTGTTCAAATGTGCATAGCAGTCATTGAATCTTCATTTATTTTTCTTCCTCCAATATGCTAGGTTGATATCATTTTAAATGTCTGTGTGTTATCCCAAACCTCTTTCTTCTCTTCTCCTATGGCTTTCTGGGCCTATTTGTAAACTTATAGCTGAAGTATGTTTCTGCTTCTCCTCATGTAATAGGGAAGCAATTGGGAAAATTCTTTCAAAAGGTCATAGCCGTGTTCCTGTGTATTGTGGGAATCCCAGTAATATAATTGGCCTCTTACTAGTAAGTGAGATCACCAATAATACTGAATTCCTGAAAATGAAATTATTTATTGGTGCCAATGACTCTCACTCTTGTTAGGTGAAAAGTCTTCTCACTGTGAGAGCCGAAACAGAAACTCGAGTTAGCGCAGTTACCATAAGAAGAATTCCTAGGTGTGGAAGTGATACATTTCCCAACAGTCTCTTCTTTTCTGATCTACTACTATTTACCATATATAGACAAAATTCTTATTCATTAACGCAGGGTTCCATCAGACATGCCTTTGTATGACATTCTGAATGAGTTCCAGAAAGGAAGTAGTCATATGGCGGCCGTAGTTAAGGCGAACAAGGAGAGAAATAACACTCAGGCTGGTGGTGAGAATGGGAAACTTGAGGAAGACAAGGTCATGAATCACAATTCTCAACTGCTGATGCCATTGCTAACCAAATCTTCTGAGAAAGCGGAAGATATCAGTATTGCTATTGACAAACCTCCTATGGTTCCCAAAAAGCAACAAAAAAATGGGACCCACCACTGGCTAGATAATCTTGAAGATGGGGAAGTTATTGGTATCATAACCCTAGAAGACGTTTTTGAAGAACTCCTACAGGTAACTTCTACTTTGTAGTATTATCCACTTCAACTGAAGAAATAAATGCTCATGTTCTTATCAATGCAGGAAGAAATAGTAGATGAGACAGACGTGTATGTTGATGTGCACAGAAGGTATTTTATCCACCTCTCTCTCTTCCCCTCTCTCACACCCAAGTTCTTGAATAAAAATCTTAAGTAGCCATCTACAAAAATTAAATAGATCGAACTTATCATGAACGATGTGTCTGATATGTGTAAACCTCTCATTAACTTATTAATAGCTGATCAAGTATGGAATGTATCATGAATATGGCAGAATTCGTGTGGCTGCTGCTGCTGCTGCTGCTGCTGCTGCTTCATCTGTGGCACAAACTCCATCTGCTCGAAGGCTATTAGGCCACAAACCCACAGTAAGTTCAACAATGCAATAGAAATCAACTGTGTCTGATTAGAGACAGACTTGTCTTTTGTGAATTGGAAATCAAGTTTATGTCTCTTATCTATTCTAGAACTTAAACACTTACGTTCTGCCTCAGTTCGAGTCACAAAAGATCATATTTTTAGTAGAGACATTAAGTTTACAAGATCGAGCTTCTTACCTTTCCATGGCGTAATGTTTATTATTCAACTAATAAATCTCAGTCCAAGTGCATGTTTGGTTTAATGCTTGAAAGATCAAACCCATGGTTTTGATGTGAAATCATACATGGTTCAAAAGTTGAATCCTGAAAATAATTACAGGATAACCATGACCAACTGTCTGCTAATTCTTAGACATGTTTCTGAACCAATGCTCCTTCCATTTTTCAGGGAAATCAAGCAAGCAAAGGAAAGTTTTGAAGAACTTTGAGGAGGATCGTTTACATTCAATGGGAGCTCCGGGATCCTTCTCTGATCGATGGAGACTCTTTCTGGATAGTAAACGATGAGCTTCAATCAGGCAACAAGAAGATTGAGCCTTCACTGTGTTTGTATGATCTTTAGTTGAAAGTTGAAAGACAGCATGAAGATACAGACCCTGTAATCTTAACATGAAAATCACGATCTAGGATTTTGTAAAATAACAGAGTAGTATGTTCTTATGTTTGATCTATTAATTGAACAGTTGTTTTGGATAAACTATTATTCATCCTTATCACTCATGTTCAATGTGTTGCAGACAGTCCTCTGTCTCTCGTAATTTTTTTTAATCAATAACGTGCGGCTCTCGTAATATCATCATATATATACGAGTACTTAATATATTTGTGTGTAATTAAATTAAAATAAATAAATTTTAAAGTGTTAATAATATTAATAAAAAGAGTTTATGGTTGGCAAAAAAGAGTTTATTATATGATAAATAATAAATAAAAGATCTACATTATTTGATTTAATTAAAAACAGTGTATAAAATAAAGTACATAAGTTTGTGTCTAAATATTAATTAGGATATGACAAAGTTTAAATCAATACTAGTTTTTGTGTGTGTAAAAGCAATACTAGTTTATCCCTAGAATTTCTGATCAGTTTAATCAAGCAGCTTCACAAACATTTTTCATTTCTTTATTTTTTTATGAAAATTATTATTTCTTTATAGTCACATGAAAAATATAAATAATAGTGTAGCACCCATCGCAGTAAAAAAGTTGTTTAGTGAAAGATCATGTTGTTCCTTATTATTCAATATGTACATAATTTTTCAAATTAACAAAATAAACTGATTTCCAAAAACAAAAAAGTTGATTCGAATTCTTGGATTTTCTCCAATTTTAATTGGGGTATTTTTTTTAACTAATTTATTATGATTTATTTTTATTTCTGGCCATAATGAATGCGACGGCTGAAACCTTCATTTGCCCTCCAACCTCAGAAAATTATAAGGTAATCTTTTAAGTGGCGATCATTCACTCAAAAAAAAAAAGTCGCGATCAAATTGTGGGACTGGAAAAAATGGTGGGTCAGCCTAGACTCACTGGACCGCTAATTTATTTTATTTTGACGAAAATATACTCGTATTATAATGAAATGACGCATATATCTACGTCCAATTCCTTAGCTCGAAAGTAAAACGGGAAAAAAAAAAAAAAAACATATCCTTGGCTTCATCAGTCCCCACTTTTCCTGAGAAACAGAGACAACAAATACTTGAGGTGCCGTCTTTTTCGTGTGCTTCTTCCAGGTCTCCTTCTGAATTCCACTGCAATCACTCTAGGTTTGTGTGATCCCCATGAAAACTATCTCCGTTCCTTTTGGTTGCGATCGAAAAGTTAATAAGTACAAGGAGGGTTGTGACAGGGGTGGAAGCTTTGGAAGCTTCGTGGTCATCCTTTTTTATTCAATAGAACCTTTCTCGTTGCTAATAGTTATGGAAATACGGAATACTTAGGGTTTGTTTTTGCATTGATTCTTAGTGACCTCTCTCTTCGTGGCCTTATCGAATTTAATGTCTCTAAATTGTCTAACAATTTACAGTACGTGGTTATGGAAAATCATGTCGGCTGTTCTGTTCGTGCGCCTTTTTTATTTTCTACTCAGGTTTCTGGAGGGAGGGTGTTTCTTTTTTAAAACTTGACGCTGAAGTTGTTTCTCTGGGTTTCATCCACTCCGGCGGAAGAACTGGGGCAGGGGTTTATATGTGGTTTTTTAGTCTGGTCCTCCAGAACAGCGAAATTAGGGTAGCTTCCTTCTGGGTCATTGTGAAATGAATTAGGAGTTCTAATCAATAATTTCGCATCATACGGGCTTTTGTCATTTATGTGTTTCCTAAAACTTCCAACATAAAATGAGTTCCTTTTTTTTTTTTTGACCTTGCAGTCAATAAGCTCCTGATGGGTTTCAACACGGTCTACAAATGCTTGCAGGAGATATTTCCACAGGCATGGCTCTATATACCAGCTTGTTTGTTAATCTATTATTAGTTGCTAGATCGTCTGGGTTTATTTTCCTATAATGTTTTAAATTCTTAAGTTAAAATTAGATGAAGGGTAATATTTGCCAAATTTAATTGTTGCATGTTTTTTGACAACTCATCAATAGAAATCTAGTCCTACTGAAATTTAATGATATGCTGCTAATACTTTACGCTCGAGGGTGAGTTAGTCATCTGGCAATGTACTAGACTTATTATTGATGCTTGTTCCTGACTATAGACTATGTTTGATCGAATATAATTAACAGGTTGATGCCAGGATTCTCAGGGCTGTGGCTATTGAGCACGCTAAGGATGTTGACTTAGCTGCAGGAATTGTCTTGAATGAAGTCATTCCTCTAATGTCTAAAAGGTCCATGCCTCTTGCAACTCCTCCACATGATAAGGGTCCTGAAACTGTAGCAAATGTAGAAGGTATATTTACTTGTCCGAATGTGTATGTCTTCATGGATATCTTCCTTGCTTGCATTGAGCTGATTTACTAATATATTGCTCATGATCAATTTGCATTTTGAAATAGTTGGACAAGGGAATAGGTCGAGGCATGAACAGTTTGTTGAGACTGTGGCTGCGGAAAATGTAGAAACTGCATCCTATTCTATGGGGCCACATAAAAGCCTGATTTTGGAAGGAACTGAAGTTCCAAATACTTGTAATTCCAATGGCAGTGCTGATAAGTTTCTCAAAATTAATGAAAGCGAGGAGCAATATACCTTGGGTAAGATTGGAGAAAACTTATCAGTAGACGTCACAAATAAGATTGCAGAGAATGCAGAAAATGGTTTGAAGCACAGTGCTAGTGGAAGCTGTGATCATGAACTAGAACGTGCAGATGTTGAGAGTGAAAAGCTGTTTTCCTGTGGCACGTGCCATGAAATGCAACTTGCTCCCTCAAACGACAATGGTAATGGAAAGGAGGGGAAATATTTTGCAGGTCCTATAACAGCTGATAATCATGATGCTATTACCTGTTCTATAAGCCAGAAATCTGTGAGTTGTGAACCTTCCTTGATTGAGGGAGAAAGCTCTGAGGTTGAAGAAGTCGATCAAGCTCAAAGACATTTGCCAAATTCTAAAGAGTGTGGTCTTCAATCAGAACTCGACGGTAGCACTCCTATTGCTGCGGAAAAAAATATGGAGGGTGCTTGTTCTTTTTCTGAACAAGAGTACCCTGTGAGCAAAGCCGGTGATGTTGAAGATGAGATCAGTGGGGAAGATGTGGTTAGCCAGTCTAATCAAGTATGCGGAATTGATCTGCTTGAAGAGATCATTGATGAAGCTAAAACTAATAAGGTACTATTTCCTTTGTACTCTTATATTACAAAAATGTTAGTTTTAAAATTTATAAAATATGGAGGATGTCATAGATGTTAGCTTTTAGTTAAATTTCTTAATTACAAAAATGTAAAAATGACATTGCAAATGCCACTGACTATGGCATTGTGCAAGACTGTAAGTCATCATGATTTTATAAATGAGCAAATGGCCAAGCAATTTGCAAGACTTACTATTTGTAGATTAATATTTAAATATACCTTGGAGGTCGAAATCTGGTAAGCTTAGTTAAAACTTCTTGAATCTTATGACAATTCAACGATGATGCAGAAAACCCTGTTCTCGTCAATGGAATCTCTTGTCAGCTTAATGAAAGAAGTGGAACTTCAGGAGAAAGCTGCAGAACAAGCCAAAATAGAAGCTGCACTTGGAGGATCTGAGATTCTTATTAATGTAGAACAACTGAAAAAGATGTTGATGCATGTGAAAGAAGCAAATGACATGGTAGTAAATGTTGTGAAAGAAATTTCTGGCACGCAAAGAACACTAGATTTCCAGCTTTGATAGTTTTATTATGATGAATACAATATTATTTCTCCCTTTTGTTTTGGCAGCATGCAGGAGAAGTTTATGGAGAAAAGGCAATTTTAGCTACTGAAATGAAGGAACTTCAATCTCGTTTGCTCGGTTTGTCAGATGAAAAGAATAAATCACTTGCAAGTCTTGATGAGGTGATCTACCTAATTTTTCATCATAAACTTTCTCTGTATTCATTGTTTGTTTCTGAAACTACTTTTCGGGGATCTTCCATGTGTGGCATGTCTATTTGGAATTATTTCTTGTTGCTCTGAGGTTAGTTTTATGTGTTCTTTGAAGGACTTCTTGTGTCATCTTATACTTGTAATTCATGCACCACAAATCACACTTTAGCATTAATATATGGTATAAACATAGCGGTCATTTGTAATGTATGAACATTATTCTTTCACCCTTGCATTTTTTTGCCTCTGCTCTTTATTTTAAGATCATGGAGAGCCATTATGTGGACATCAATTTTCTAATGTTGCTGAAACCCGCAAGTAGAGTTTAGTTTGAGTGCCTTACCAACTTGTGGAGACAAAATAGGCAGAATCATTTCACCATTGCAGCTTGTCTCGTGTAGAAGGCATTTGACCTAGCAATGTTGTTTATGGAACGAATCCTATTATTTTGCATGTTAGAGATCTTAGCTTGAATTACTAATCGGAAGTATTAGTATCTTCCATTGATTCATTTTCTGTCCATCTTTTAGATGAGCCAATCTCTTCGAGTTCGGTTAGTTGCAGCTGAAGAACTGAGGAAAGCAGCTGAGCAGGAAAAGTTAGAAAAGGAGGAATCTGCGAGAAAGGATCTTGCTGAACAGGAAGCAATCATGGAGAGGGTGGTTCAAGAATCGACAAGACTGCAACTGGAAGCAGAAGAAAATTCCAAGGTTGCTATTGATTCTCGGCTCTAAAACAATTTTGTTATATGGAATATACATTTAACATATTGTGATTCTCTATTTTTTTCCTCTGCAGTTGCGGGAGTTCCTCATTGACCGTGGACAAGTTGTGGATATGTTGCAGTAAGTTATTTTATGTTTATAACCAAGTGTTAGTTTCTCGTATGTATTTGTCTTGGAATGCCTTTCTAATTGTAATCTTTTTGCTGTTACTTGGTTATATATTTTGATTTATTTACTCAAACTTTCTGTTGGTTTTCTATATGTTTGTGTGCTATCTAGATATTATTGCTGCCCTCTTAATCACCTTGAACTCCTCTCATATGTGATTACAAGTTCCCTAATCTTCCATCTTTTGGAAATTGTAAGGGGAAAGTATGCATTTTGTTTGTCATTTTTTTCACCAATTTCTGTTTCATTGTAACCTCAGAATTTTTGTGATTTGTGATCTCAACATAATTTGTAACATACTTGCTGTTCATTTAACTTTGCAGGGGAGAAATTTCTGTTATTTTTCAGGACATCAGGATTCTCAAGGCGAAATTTGATGCAAATCTCCCCTTGAGCAAATCCTTCACCTCAAGCCAGACTAGCTGTATCTTAGCTTCGTCAGGTTCATCTCACAAAAGCTTGGCAACCGATGCTGGCTCATATCACAGTGATTCATCTGAAGTACTTAAGACAAAGTCAGCTTCCTCAATTGGTGAACTGTCCTCCGAAAGTGGGAATAAAGAGGAAAGTGCGAAAACTGAACATAAGGCTCCTCTAGATGATGAGTGGGACTTTATCATAGCGGAAGTATAAGAGCTGAATTCCTGAGTTTTGCTCGGAAAGGGACAAAAAGAAACAGAAAATAGGAGAGTATTGTAGATACAACAAAATAAGCATCTCGGAAACTCCTCGGATTTCATTGATTGAAAACAATGAGCTATGTCTGTTATGTTTCAGAGTTTATTGTCTATATGCTAGTTACTACTTACTACCCAGATCAGCTAGAAATTGTAGTACATTTATTTAACCATATTTGCATCTAGTTGATGTTGGTGCTGTTTCGTTCCCAGCTATTTTGTACAGGAAACGTTGTTGAGAATTGTTCGACTTTTTTTTTAAGTATATTTTTTCCCTCAACCGATACTTTGTGGCGTTTGGTGGGTTTAAACTTTATTGAGATCCGAAGCCCGAGTAGGTTAAAAATGAATGGACGTCGGAAGTGATTAAGGGTCTTTTTGCATGGGATGGAGTTGGTGTTAATTTGCGCTTAGCCCATCGCCGTTTCACCAAAAACAAAAAATGTTTCTGTTGCACATGAAATAAGCAAAGATGTATTAATAGGTTGGAATTAGTTTCTTATAATATAGTAAACAAATATTTAAATTTTTGTTGAAAAAAATGTCTAGTCTGACGATGTCTTGTGTGGTTTATATTAAAAAAATGCAGCAATAATGTGTTGTGATTTGTGTTATAAAACTAGCAATAATATTAGAAAGAGAGAAAAGATGGAGACAAGAAAATGAGAGAAGTATATATTATATTCTTTTTCCTTCTTTACAACACAAATGGCATGCCCTATTTATAGGCATAGAAGTTGAAGATGAAGAGTCTAGTAATTAATGGAGGAGTAATGAAGAGTCTAGTAATTAATGGAGGAGTAATGAAGAGTCTAGTAATTAATTGAGGAGTAATGAAGAGTCTAGTAATTAATGAAGGAATAATGACCTAGGAAATTTAAAGAGGTGGAGGGAGATGGAGATGGACATCTATATTCTAATATTCATAACACTCCCCCTTAGATGTCCATTCTTTAATAATGTGCCTCATTAAAAAACTTTAACTAGGAAAAACCCTGTGGGATAAAAACCTAGTAAAAGAAAAAGAGTACACAATTAATTGATACACTTACAGAGCTGCCTCATTAAAAATCTTGCTAGGAAAACCCAGTGGGACAAAACCTCAGACAAGGGAAAAAGAGTACAGCGTGTATCGACTCCCCCTTTTTGTAACATCAATTGATATCTCTGAATCTGCGAAGTCCGATATCATGTATAAGCTTCTCAAATATTGTTGCTGGAAGTGACTTGGTGAACAAATCTGCTAGATTTTCTTTAGACCGGATTTGCTGGATATTAATCTCACCATTCTTTTGAAGATCATGTGTGAAAAAGAATTTTGGAGAAATATGTTTTGTCCTGTCTCCTTTGATGTACCCTTCTTTTAGTTGGGTAATACATGCAGTATTATCTTCATATAGAACTGTTGGGATCATTTTACTAGATGACAGTCCACAAGTAGTACGTATATGATGTATTATCAATCTTAACCATACACATTCTTGACTTGCTTCATGTATCGCTATTATTTCTGCATGATTAGATGATATGGCTGATATGGTTTGTTTCATTGATCGCCACAAAATAGCTGTACCATTACATGTAAACAAATAGCCTGTTTGCGATCTACCAACATGTGGATCAGACTGAAATTCAGCATCAGCATATCCGACAAAGTCAGTCTTATGTTCATTTGAATAAAATAATCCCATATCCATAGTACCATTCAAGTAACGAAGAATGTGCTTAACCCCATTCCAATGTCTTCGTGTTGGTGAAGAACTATATCTTGCTAATAAGTTAACAGCAAATGATATATCTGGTCGTGCGTGACTAGCAATATACATAAGCGTACCAATTGCACTAAGATAAGGCACTTCTGGGCCAAGTAGTTTTTCATCACCTTCTTGAGGTCTAAAGGGATCTTTATCTTTCTCCAGAGATCTTACAATCATTGGAGTACATAATGGATGTGATTTATCCATATAAAAATGTTTTAATACTTTTCTCGTGTAAGTTTCTTGACACACGAAGATCCCATTTTTCAGATGTTCAATTTGTAGTCCAAGGCAAAATTTTGTTCTTCCCAGGTCCTTCATTTCAAACTCTTTCTTTAAGCAATTCACTACTTTGAAAATCTCTTCAGGAGTTCCAATGATATTTATGTCATCGACATAAATAGCAATTATAGCAAATTCATTTTCAGATCTTTTTATAAAAATGTATGGACATATCTGATCATTCTTATATTCTTCTTTCAATAGATATTCACTAAGTTGATTATACCACATGCGCCCTGATTGCTTTAATCCATATAAAGACTTATTTAACTTAATTGAGTACCGTTCTCGAGAACTTGAATTATATAATTTTGGTAACTCAAATCCATCAGGGAGACTCATATAAATGTCATTGTCAAGTGAGACATACAAATAGGCTGTAACAACATCCATTAGACGCAAATCGAGGCCTTTTTTTACTGCCAGACTAATTAGATATCGAAAAGTAGTTGCATCCACCACTGGTGAGTATGTTTCTATAAAATCAATACCAGGTCTTTGTGTAAATCCTTGAGCAACAAGTCGTGCTTTATATCTTACTACTTCACCATTTTTATTTCATTTTCTCACAAAAACCCATTTATATCCAACTGGTTTTACATCTTCAGGTGTAAGAACCACAGGGCCAAAAACTTTTCGTTTTTCTAATGATTTTAATTCAGCCTCAATTGCATCTTTCCATTTTGACCAATCATCTCTTTATTTGCATTCGCTAATAGATCTTGGTTCATGATCCTCATCATCATTTATTACATCAAGCGCTACATTATATGCAAAAATATCGTCAACGTTGACTTTATCTCGATCCCATCATATTCTATTGACAACATAATTTATTGAGATCTCATTATTTTCATATATTTCAGGTACCTGAATGTCTCTCGAAATTGAGACATTAGTGTTGTCAAATGACTCTTTTGGAGTCACTAAATTTTGTTGAATATCCTCGACCTGGCCATCTATATTTATAGCTCATTTTCTTTTTCGAAGATTTTTATCTTTGGAACCGATGGGCCTGCCACGCTTCAAGCGTGCTTTTGATCCATTAGATTGTCCAATAGGAACATCAATTCTGATAGGAGCATTCGCAGCTGGAACATGTGATTTAGTCATTTTCTTGAGGTCAGTGAATGCGTCTGGCAATTGATTGGCTAAACTTTGTAAATGAATTATCTTTTGAACTTCTAGCTCACATTGTTTTGTACGAGGATCAAGATGATATAATGATAATTCATTCCAACTAACTTTATTTTCCAGCTGTTTATTTTCTCCCCCTAATGTTGGAAAATTTGATTCGTCAAAATGACAATCAGCAAATCGAGCCGTAAATAAATCTCCTGTTGTTGGCTCTAAATATTTTATTATAGAAGGAGATTCATATCCAACATATATTCCCATCCTTCTTTGAGGGCCCATTTTAGTACGTTGTGGTGGAGCAATCGGAACATATACCGCACATTCAAAAGTTCTTAGATGGGAAATATTTGGTTCCTGACCAAAAACCATTTGTAAAGGGGAGACCTTAAGATAACTAGTTGGCCTGATACGAATTAACATTGCTGCATGTACAATTGCATGTCCCCAAGTATATATTGGGAGATTTGATTTCATAAGCAATGGTCTTGCAATCAACTGTAAACGTTTAATTAATAATTCTGCAAGACCATTTTGTGTATGAACATGTGCTACAGGATGTTCAACATCGATTCCCAGAGACATATAATACTCATTGAAAACTTGTGAAGTAAATTCACCAGCATTATCTAGACGTATTTTCTTAATAGGATAATCTGAAAAATGTGCTCTCAATCTAATTAGTTGAGCAAGTAATCTCGTAAACGCCAGGTTACGAGAAGATAATAAGCAAACATGTGACCATTTTGTTGATGCATCAATTAGAACCATAACATATCTAAATGGTCCACATGGTGGGTGTATCGGCCCACAAATATCTCCCTGTATACGTTCTAGAAAAGTGAGAGACTCACTTTCTATTTTTATCGATGAAGGTCTAACATTAGTTTCCCTTCAGAACATGCAGCACATGAGAAAATATGGTATCGTGGAATTGATTCTCTTCTCAACGAATGTCCACATGAATTCTCAATCATTTTTCGCATCATTATTGTCCCAGGATGGCCTAACTGGTTATGCCAAAAATTTATTCTCACTTGCAAACTTCTGGTTTGCAATAGCATGTGTTTCAATTATACTAATAAATGTGTAATACATTCCAGAAGAAAGAGCAGGGAACTTTTTCAGTGTGCATTTTTTACCAGAAATCATATCTGTGATAACGAGATATTCCTGGTTTTCTCTATTTGTTGTTTCAATATGGTATCCATTTCTGCGGATATCTTTGAAACTCAACAAATTCCTGTTAGATTTGGAGGAATAAAATGCACTATCAATGTATAATTGTGTTCCTCCAGGTAACAATATATTTGCTCTTCCAAACCCCTTAATCATCTTTATACTTCTAAAACAACATATAAGAAAATAACACATATGACTATAATAAAAATATATTAGCAAATATAATCATAAAAAGAAAATAACTTCATTATAGCAAAAAGAAAACACACATAATCATAAAAGTTTAGCTTATTTTTTGGACACTCCCATCACCAATTAGGTGATCAATTCTTCCGTTAGGATCGGCAAAGAAATCAGCAACATCTAAATGAGTCACATCCATGTTGCCATAATCAGAATCGCTTTCTTCCCCAACAAAATTTGTTTCTATCTTTGGCTCTTTGCCTCTATTTTTATTTTTCCCTTTAAGCGATTCTTGGTATAATTCAACGAAATGTTTTGGTATACGACAAGTACAAGCCCAATGACCTTTTCCACCATAACGATGATATAAATTTTTAATATAATTATCATTCCCACTAGTTTCCTTTTTGTGGTTTTCATCATTATTTGCCCACCTCGAGTGGAAACCACGACCACAACCACGTTGACCACGGCCTCGTATATAGCCTCAGGCCCATCCACGTCCACGTCCACATCCATGTCCCCAACCACGGGATGATTCATTTGTTACTACATTCACTTCTGGGAATGTAGTAGAGCCAATTGGACGGGATTCATGATTTCTCATTAAAAGCTCATTATTTTGTTCAGCCACCAAAAGGCAAGAAATCAGTTCAGAATACTTTTTGATGCCTTTTCCACGATATTGTTGCTGTAATAGCACATTGGATGCATGAAATGTGGAGAATGTTCTTTCTAACATGTCATCATCAGTAATTTTCTCTCCACATAGTTTCAGTTAAGAACTAATTTTAAATAGTGCAGAATTATAAAATAATCGAGATAATTCTTTCCAATAATGTCAAGAGCCACAAACTCAAGTTTTGCAAGATTCGACATGATGATACTATCATAAAATATAACAAAAGTTAAATGGAGATTTAGATTAAGAAGGTTGAGTAATTAGTAAACAATCAAACATGAAACTACAATTCAACATAAGATTAATATAGAAACTCACCTTCCAATGATTGATTTTACAATACTATCAGTTGGCTAGAGCAGTCGTGCTGATAACGTGTTATAAAACTAGCAATAATATTAGAAAGAGAGAAAAGATGGAGACAAGAAAATGAGAGAAGTATATATTATATTCTTTTTCCTTCTTTACAACACAAATGGCATGCCCTATTTATAGGCATAGAAGTTGAAGATGAAGAGTCTAGTAATTAATGGAGGAGTAATGAAGAGTCTAGTAATTAATGGAGGAGTAATGAAGAGTCTAGTAATTAATTGAGGAGTAATGAAGAGTCTAGTAATTAATGAAGGAATAATGACCTAGGGAATTTGAAGAGGTGGAGGGAGATGGAGATGGACATCTATATTCTAATATTCATAACAATTTGAAATTTTTTTAGGTATAATGGACTTTATTTTTGGAGCTTTATTTTTGTTACAAAAAAATTTAATAAATTTGGTATCGATCTCTTATTAAAATTAGAGCATAACTCTAAGATTAAGAAAATATTTATAAGGGATTTTTGAGACATTTTGATCGACATATTCAATCCACCGAAGCGCATTTTCAATCCACCAAATTATCAATATCCAAACTTTTATTTCTCAGTCATTATACTTTCTCAACTCCCATTGCATGAAACCAAATGAACCGCGTGGTTTTCTTGTGGGATGTCTTTCAGAACTTGGATACAAAGAGCTAGATCAAACCATTTTTTTTTTTTGTGAAAATCACACGATTTTTTCAAAGGAGCGTCTTGACCACCTTAATTCTTTTAATTAAAAAAAACTCCTTGAGGTCAAATTGCAAATTCTAACAAATGTGTACTTATACGAAGCTAAAATGTAAATGGGAAACTATGCATGTATGGCTTAGTGTGTGTCTGGATATCAATTATGAGAATTGATTTTGGCCAAAATCGCGATTTAAATTTTTTTTACACAAACAGTCATTTTTGTTGAAAATTAATTTTGGGCAAAATCTCGGTTTGAAACCTAGGTTTTAAATAAATCACTGAAAATAGCTTTTAGTTTGAAATTTAGGTTATAAATTATCCAATTACTATTCTACCCCTATTTTTTCTTACACCCTCTCTCCTCTCTCCTCTCTCCTCTTTTATATCTCTTTTTCTCTTTCCTCTCTCTTCTCTTATCTCTCTTTTTCTCTCTCCTCTCTACACTCTCTTCTCTCTCCTCTTTCTTCTCTATCATCTTTTCTCTCTCTTACTTTTAATCAAATCATACCCTTTTTACTAATTTACCAATATAAAAAGTGATTCTGCTACTAATCATCCAAACATCTCTATTCCCAAAATTTATTCTTCTCAAAATCTATTCTTCCCAGAATCTATTCTCCAAAAGTTAATCCAAACACATCCTTAGTGGTTTAACTAAGTGGTAGGGGTTCGAATCTCACATTTAGGCATAGAAAACATTTTATGGCCAACATTTTATCATTAAGTAGAAGCCTCGTGGCGAGGGGATTAGTTACTGCTATTGACGATATATACCCTGATATATATATATAAATGTAAATGAAAAAAATTAATCAATGCTAATAGCAATAGATACCCTGATATATATATATATATAATGTAAATAGGAAAAATACATCTAAACGGGTGATGTTTTGAAAAACTAAACTCAGTAATATCAAGAATTATATTTTTTTTTGCCAAAATAATAATATTTATTTTGAAGGATTATAATTTATAATTAAATATTACAAGAATTATTATCAAAATATAAAGAACTTATAATTATATTTAAACTATTTATAATATTATTTTTTTAAAATTTAATAGAAAGTTCTATAAATTTCTTTTTAAAAAAGATCAATAAAATTTTTGCAAATCTTTTAGTTTTAAAACGGGGGAAAACCTTGAATCCTCTCTCCCAATTGAAAGCAGAATATTAGACTATAGTCTATACTCTATAGGAATGTGAAATTAAAGATTAAAAGAAAATCTCACCAAAAAAAACAAAACTAAAAAGGAAGAGGTAGAAGAAGAGAAGGGAAAGATTATTACATTGGAGGAGCAGCAGAGGCAAAACGTTGTGTGACAATATCAGACAGCGCAGCAGGTTGTCCTTTTTACCACCAAAAAATTGTCTCTGCCTTCCTTTCTACTTCCTATTTAGGATGCAACATCCATAGCTTGAAGCTTGAAGCCAGACTATGATCAATTTTGACTTGTTTATAAAATACGGTGTAAGTGATCTTTCAACTTCTTTCATGCATTCTCAGGAAAACTAAAACGGAACTCAAGGGTGAAACTTGAAACATTAGTTTTTCTTTCAACTTTTTTTATGCTCGTAACAATCTGTAATTTACATACTCATCAGCTTCATGTACTTCCTCTTTCTCCTAAATCCCCCTCCACAAAAAAACAAAAGGGTATAATACAAACTTCAGTTCAGTTCTATTGCGAACTGTATCTATTTGGTTAGCCAGCAAAAGTTGCAACTTTGGATTCAGCCACAGACTGAGAGAGATGCACACCATGTGCTTGATCAAAGTTCTAGCCGAGACTCATTCTTCATCTAGTCGTGCCAACACAAGAGCAGCACAGTGCATCTCCAGATTATGTAAAGCCGAGTCCTCTGCTGCCTGATGTGCTTCGAACATCTTTGCCATGAACGAAACTTTGAACTCCTAACAGAGAACACACCTGCCATTTGAAGCTTTTTACTTCTTCCCAAGTTGATTATCAGAGAAGAAGGGTTGAACTTTGAAGCTGTGTGTTGTGACATGGCGAATCCAAGGGGTATATATAGAGGAAGAAGATGAAGATATGAAGGGAAGCAATTTGTGGTGGAAGACTTGAGTTTAGGTCCATATGGTTGTAGAGATGAGATATGTCAGAGTGTCCACCTAAGATATACAACTGACACCTATCACTTTGTCTCCTTTGCCAAACACGCTTTGAGAGTGACTGCTCATCCACTTTTACTGACTAACAATCCTTCTTCTCCTTTCCTTACCTTTTGTGGGATGCTTCCATTGTAGTTGTACTATTTTATTAATTATCTGTTGTTTTCTTGAGGGAAAAAAAGAAGAAAAGAAAAGAAAAAAAGTATTTTGTCTTCTACTGACTAAATAATGATAGATTCCCCATGACAACCTTGTCTACGTCTAATAAAAGGCTTTTTATTCGCTTCAAGATAAGCTGCCGTTTGTGTTACAGCCAATCAAACTGAATTATTTGGTTCTGCTAATAGAATGAGTAATAATACATGATTTTCATAATCTGCAATTTGTAGTTTATGATTAGCTCTAAACATAGCTATATTAAGATCAGACTATATTATATTCTATTTATCCAAGTATTCGGGCGCATATTATTCTTATTCTATTATGATTATACATCAAACAGACATTTAGCCATGCAGTTGATGACTTAGACATATCACTAATTTTGTTTGACATTGTGAGCTCAAAAAATCATGCTAAGAGAATGAATAATCTAAACCATACGCTAAAAACTACTCCGATTGGCTCACTTGACTTTTTACCTTTCACAACCCTCCCTCCTATTGGTCAACTCTTAATGAAAACAGTATTGTAATGACATCCCAAAAGCTAAAGATTGGAATTAGTAAACCCAAAGCCTTATAAAGTCCTTCTTTCAAAGCTACACGTGTTACTCATAGCAATGATCTAATTAATCTAAATATCAATACCAATATATAAGATAAAAGTTCTAAGCTTTACTTTTTAGAATAAATAATTCATGATTTTAAAAATATGCAAATTGCCTATAATTAAATTTAAATATAGTTAAAAGTCTAACTATATTCTGTTCTAATTATAGATCAAATGGATATCTAATCAGACAGATAATAACTCAGACAACTATTATAGAAATGTCACTAATTTTGTTTGATATTATGAACTCTGAAAATATACTTTTTTTTTAATTATTATAAAAAGGTATGCTAACAGAATGAATAACCATGATTTTGTAATGCTCCACCAATCATCTCAGCTGCTAATACACACACATACTCAGTAGAAACTGGAACTAAAATTCAAAACAAATGAGTAAAATATTGGGAATAAAATCCTAAATCAACTTTTCATAATCTAACGCCTTGATATACAAAAAGGTGCTAATGACATATTTGAATGATAATTACACACGGGACCATTTTATTTTCTAATTTATATCTCTTCCAATCAGCCTTCTGCTCTACTTAGTGATATGCATCATGCCAATTAGAATCTATCGTTCAGAAAGTTCAAATAAAGAAAATTAGATACTGTCAGGTTGTCTTCCAATAGAGTATGCTAACATGATTCACGAAATCACTTTCACGAAGCCTCAATCTTTGTCTAATGAGATATTTTACATGGCATGTCTCTCATACGCTCTTTCATGGGCTACATCTTATTCTTCTTCTTATCATCAATTGCATCCTTCACTAGTAGTTTTGTGTGTTGGTTTTACTGGTGTGCGTCATTGAGTGGCATTGCTTCTAATATTTTTGCTCCTATACATTTTGAACATTTTATATTTTACTCTATAATATAATTGCTTTTTACTAGTTTGAATTGGACCTCATCTAATCATGACATGTAGCACAGCCACTCGAACAGCTTGTCGTTGAATTTACCATTTATTGTGTTTTAAATTAACTAATTAGTGAGTTTATCACGCAGTTATGTGAAGCAGCAAGGAGTTCAAAGGCTTGGTGGAAGAGAAAAGAGATGCTTGGTGGAGCTTCCAACTGTAGTTGATAGCGCCATGGGACACTAATTATTGCAACTGAGAAGTGGGTTTCAGGCTCTGGTTGACAAGACAAACATCAAAAACTTCGATTTAGCATGCTTGCACACCACAAATAAGCTAAAAGATCTTCAACAATTCAAGTGAACTGAGACATTATTAAACTGCCCTCCACTGAGCTAGCCACATACACGATGACATGAATATCCGCCAACTCTTCAAAAGAGCTTTTCATGGCTATTCTGGGATGTTTTGTTATTAAGACTTATCATTTTATTATGCCACCCATGATGAATAATGTACTAATCACAACCTAACCAAGAAAACAAGCAAAAAATCTATGCAAGTTTGAGAATCAAAAGAGAATCATGAAAGCTCCAAGGCCTATCGTTGCTTCCATAAGAGGCTCCGTGGTCACGTGTACAATGTCTCTGTAAAGTGTAACAAAAACCTTGTCATTTTCCGACGTCGGACATGTCGGTCCCGCCGCCACGGCCTTCATTTTCACAACAGTATTCACATTCATTTGAGTTCTTTCCTAGTGCGGTTAACAGAGAGAAGCTTCCTACTGGTGAACATCTTCATGGTGAGAGGAGGGCCCACTTTGCAGATATAGTGGATATCAGTGGGCCACTCTCACTGAGTTTGTGGTTATGTCAACTACACGTATGAATCGGGTCTTCATCTGTGGGCCTTCGGATCTGCACTTAATGGGTCCGACCCACGTGCAAAGCTAAGTCCTGATAAGGTAGGTAGGGCTGGCTTTTGAATGTAAAATATTCTCACCTTCCGCGTGTCGGATCCGGATATAGTTAAGGTAAAATTCTAATAAATCGGGTGGATAACTAAAAAAAAATATATTCTCACCTTCACCTTCTATGAAATTTCTTGATTTTAAACAGATCTTCTATTATTTTTTGGAATGTGAATAAATGAATTCAAACTTGCAGTTTAAGATTTTCACGATTTTCCCAGTATTAGAACAGACACGGATTTTGCATAAAGTACTTTGCTAAATTCTTAACAAGTTACTATCTAACAATGTTCAACTCTTTTTTATTTAGAAAAATTTAGATGAGTTGGATCCAAGAGCTCACCAGGATTAAAGACATGTCTCCAGATTTAAAAAATATTTATAGATATACTTATATATTACCTACAAATAATGTCCTCACATCAACACTATGATTTAAAGTCACAACCTTATAAGGTTATAAGCCGACTCGTTGCATATTGGACTAATTTTTGTTAACAATAATGTTCAACTTTGATAGAGAAGATAATTACGTTGGAGTCCTTACAGGGATGAGATTCCTTTTTGTGTTAAACCAATGAGATCGACCACAAGGTCCCCAACCAGATACATAAAATGCTGCAGAAGCAGAATCTTGGCGGCGTTGTATTTTCTGCAGCCGCATAACCCTTCAATTCAGAGTAGTTCTACTAAGTTAAAGTAAATAGAAGAAATCATCATGATGCCAAATTTACAAGTTAGAACATAGAATGTGAATGATGAAATAGATGGCACAAGTGTGCCGCGTTTCTGAAAAACATAATTAGATTTGAAAATTGCATTTGACACAATAGAATGAGATCTTTAATCCATTTACTTCAAATTTTTTCATCGAGTTAGTGGATTCATGAAAAACATGCTACAATCTAGAACTTCCCTTTTATTTCTCACTTATTTTATTAGTTAATGGAAAAATAAACATGGAGAAACAATGTCAAGTGGTAGGAGGAAATTTCCATAATAGATGAGACACTGAGGTGGACGAGCTTGAGGGCAGCGCCTTGTCTACCAGATAAATGATATGATAAAGTTCTGCAATGACTCAGCACGTGAACGCCCCAGAAACAGTGTCCTTGTTCTGTTGGATCTTTAGGAAATGAGGTCAAATCACAGAGAAATCTAACATAATTTCAATCATTTTGGGAGTAAAAAGTTAAAATCTTTGACTGCATCTAGTGTTATCTGGACCGACAAGAGATTTCAAGTTTGAACACCACCCCTCTCCACACAAAAAAGAGCAGTGAAATCGTCTCAGCAGTATCAACTCAAAAGACAAAACACATTCCCATAAAAATATTTCATTATTCTATATTACTTCTTAAAATAGTTTTAAAACGAGCTTGTTTTTTTCATATACATAAAACGATCATTATCTTCTATTAATTTTTTCCGTTCCACGATCCTTTTATTCAAAGACACCGATAACATTTTCTTATTCGTAAAATTAATTTTGTTCGTTTTATTTTTCAGCGCACAAAGGGATAACCCGGTCCTGTGTATGTCACACAATTCCCCTGGGCAAACCTTTTTCGGCCTGTCGGTGAACTAAGGTGTTTTTGGACCAAATAGGAAAAGAAAAAAGGAAACATAACACAACATAGTTGCCCGGAAGAAACAAGTTATTTAGCATATTAGGATAAACAATTTCAAGGAACAGCCCCAGAAAATTTTTATGTAACTATTAATCTAAGTTCTATAAGGGCTTTCATAAAACAATAAAAACTTGAGATTCAAAAATTGATACACGAAAACCTGAATAAGTTACAGCTCTCACTCTACAAAGACTCTACCTGCCCTGCATTTTGCAGAGGCTAAATACATATGTACAAATCTAGCAGATCACTACGATATCCTGTGCAGACTCTGCTCAAAACATCTCCAATGATTTTAGCATGTACAGAAAGATGGAATGGAAATTCCCCCTCCTGAACAAAACCAGAGCCCATGCCAAAGAATTAATTATAACACGCTCAAGGAGTAAAAATATAATATAGGTAATACCACATAACCTTTAAAGGACTTACAAATACGCTTCAGTTTGTTGGTAATTTCTGTTCATCTTGGTCGCCAAAAGCCTGGACCTGAAAAACAATATATGGCGAGGTCGGTATCATTCTCTAGAAAAGACATTTGCTTTGTGCATTTAAGATCTGTTCATCTATGGAACCAAATCAATCTAGGCATAAATGACCATAAATATCACTTGACTTTGAGTTTGACCATCAATCTAGTGAAATTATAGTTACTATCACTAATTATTATTTCTGAATTCTTCAAAATTACAAAAACATCCCGTCTATGGAAAAACTGAATGAAAATTTAGTTTTAAACTCTACCAAACATGTCCGCAGCCATTTATTATTTTCAATGCAAATGAAAGCTAGATGGAAACTAGACAGGTTCTATTTTCTTCAATTGAATGGGATTAAGAAACTGATCAAATTACAGATTTTTGACAGAAGCAAATTTGTCTTAACATTCGTTAGGGGGGAGAAAAGCACCTCTACTTGCCATCGGAATTGCATCTTCAAAGGGTTGTCTAAAAGGCATAGAGTTCCTGTGATTCATTGACCGGGGAGGGAATCTCCAGCCATGGTCTGGTAATCTAGCTGATTCAAATGGATGACAGCCATAAGGGGCAGGGGCACCTCTATCCTGATACCGAGAACCTAGGGACAGAATCCCCAGGACAATTAATGTCAACATAGGCAAAAATAAAAGCAAATTATAATCCCCCAATATCACATGCATAGCAAGTCCTCAAAATCTTACCAGAGTAAGGAGCAGGACCTCTCCATCTCTCTCGGAAGTCAAATGGAGATGGTTTTAATCTATCATGATTATTGCGGAAGTTCTCTCTCTCCATGTTTTGCATAGAGTGGTGCCTATTGGAGTATGAAGGGCGTGGAGCCTCCCTTCGTGGCTTCACATGCTGTTCCCCATGAACAAAAGAAAACTGGTTGGAGGGCACTTGGTGAGGTGGACGTAAGGGGTAACCTTTAGCATGCACAGTAGCACCATCAAAATAATGAAAATTGTCAGGTGGTGGTGGATAACTGCTGAAAGAGGAAGTAGACTCAGGCAGCTGCATTAGCATGTCCCTACATTCTGGAACTCGATAGTGCACAACCTCATGCAAAGGTTGGTTATCCCTTGGTGCACTCAAAGGCTCAGTCATTGAGGGGAGTGAGTTATCTTTCACAATCTGCAAATATGGGTCCCAGTAGAAAGAAAGAACAAAATGACTTGTCAGCAATGTAAGCGGTGGTACTAGTGCAAGATACCTTGCAAAGAGGCAAAACATACCTGTACATCTTTATTAAGTTTTGAAACAACTCCAGTGCTATATGGATGGGAGATAGCTGGCGTCAAGGGGAGGGAAGGAGGCTGAGGAGGAGGCGGGGGTGGTGGAGAGGATAAAGGCAGTGGTGGGGACGATGGAGGTACATCCTGAGGCAAAGGAGGAATAAAGGACACAGGAATATTCTCCATCAGATTATTTGTCACACTATTAGACACCTGTGTTGCATCCTTATTTCCTCCATTAATATCTAAAACTGAATTTTCAACATCACAAGGAGACACATCTTCCATTTCAAGCTCCCCATCAACATCTTCCAAGATATGTCTATGCTTTTCAAGTGCAGGAGTCATTTCACACACTGTGTGCACTTCAGAATCATGCTCAGGAGTGACTGCCTCAAATTTCCCCCCATCAGAATCGCTCCCATCATCTTCACATTTAAGCATTCGGGGCATGCAAAATCCTGGTAGCTGAAAACTTGAGTTGCTGCAAGATCAAACATAATCTTAAAAAACACTTTTCCAAAAGTACATGAACAAGTGAAAATAAAAGTAAAAAAGAAGAAAAATCCCTCAGCATATTCAAACCTTCCATATTCGTCAACAAGCATACCCTCCATTTCTCTGACAGGATCATCTAAAGCCCTCTCTGTTCTTAAAGTACGTCGTGCGAAGGCACCTGAAGAAGCAGACAAACTATACAAGTCCAGTTCCCGGATATGATGACGGATAATGGATTCTGGAAGAATTCTTCTCTCCAACCACAACCTTAGAACCTTGACACATTTAGATGAAAGGTTAACAAGTATACTGATACAAAACATAGAAGTGACAATAGAGCACATAGTTTTAACCTAAGCAAATAGGGAACTTCGTTAACTTACCTTAAGACACTGCCTACGATTTTCTTGTGCAGTATTTCCAGGAGGGGCCGCAGCTGACAATAGGCGTGGCAGAACTGCTTCGATGGCAGAAGGATACACTCCACCAACATCACCTGAAAGTCCAAAGGAAATTTAACACCAAATACTATATACGTATATCCCACTCAATCATTGAATTTCATCTACAACCATCCTTCCTTTATTTTTTTCTCAAGATTAAATCAGCATCAAGTGATAGACAAGTTACCCTTTAAACCTCGAGAACACTGTGCAATAGAATCAACAAGAAAAAACAAATCCACACGTCGATGCAAGCTTGACTCAGTTTCCAGACTACGGGCAAGAATCTCCACCACCTAAAATATCACCAAAAAAATAAAAAAATTAGAAAAATTTTCTAATTATAGAGCAAGTTTGCTAACAAAACAACAGTTAAACCTGCAGAATGATTTTAACTGCAATAAACTATCCATACTTGTGCCTATTTTGAAGTTGTTATACTCAGTCAAACAAATTAATCAGTCTTCTGTAAAAATTAATCAGATCCTAGTACATTTTTCTACATAGAAAAACAGCAAAAGAATGGTTCCTAAAAATGCTATTTCAGAAACTATTCAAACATTTTAGAAATTGAGTTCTCACTGAACTCTGACCAACCTAAAATTCCATGTCAATCCCAAGTGTTATATATTAGAGTAACATGGCACATTGTTCAATTAAAATAAAAGATGAGATGGCATAAACCGTTAAGTTTAACCGCAACTTTAACGGTAAGGAGGTTTATGGTTAAAATATGAAACTTCAGCGTCTTGATTTTAGACTTTTATAGGTCAAGGAGATGACATGCAACACACCCAAAGTTGAGGAAGGTTTTTTGTATTTTAGCCCAAACAAAATTAAAAAGGATACTTAACCAAGGTCACCAAGTCAACCATATGCAAACTCCCAGTTTCAAAATATCTAATGCTCTAGCAGCTTGTCAATCTTGACAGACCCATAAAGTATCAAAATGGTCCTTGCTAAACAAATCAAAATCAAAATTTCAAACAGAAACCACATGGTATGCATCAAACAAATGTTACCAAAATTAAAATTTTTACAGCACAAAAGCAACTTGAAATGATTTCCATTAGCCTTCCCAATTTATTCCACAAAACTAGAATATATGAAGTCTTGAAGGGAAGAAATATGTGAGAAAAAGGTAGATAGAGCATCTAAAACAGATGGGGCGCGAACCACAACTATGAATGATATAACTTCAGAGAGTCCCAATTTATTTTGCTTAACAAATCCACCTATAAGTATGCAAAGAAATTTGTTGTGCCATTGGAGTATTTGAGCATACCACAAGCAGTAAATTGTTTTTAATGCTTCAACTAGGTGGCATCAAATTATTCACTCAGAAATAAACCCTTCACACCAACAGAGAATCAAAATCAAATGCCAATATAAAGCTTTTATTATAGCAGAATTTAATCCACAAAGTCATCAAAAGGTTAATTATTTGGAGTATAAATAAAACCATGCATACCTCAAAATCATTGAAAAATAAACCATTAAAGATTTTCTCAAGGGAAAACACTGAAAACAAAACACTATGGAGTTACCTTAGCTGCACTGCCAAACTTGGCACAGTCAATAGCTATGCGTGTAGCACGACCAATACTCTCCTTTGTCCTTGTCAATGTCCCAAGCGTTGCATCAAAGTACAGCAGAGCAGCATGTCCTGCTTCAGTGGACTTGTTTTTTGATCGTTGAGTTGCTGCAAACCCATCTATCTTCCCATCAGGGCCAGAGAAAGTTTGCTTCTGGTGTAGATGTACATCAGGGCTACAACTGCCATTGTTTTGAAGGATATTGCTACTGTCTGATGTAGAAACATTGCAAAATGACGTATTTGGCGGGGATCCTTGTGGAGGGCAATCTCCTCCATCTGTTAAAGATGGACTTGGCTGAAGACCTATAACGTCCTTTTCACCAAAGCAGTCATCAGAAATCGAAACACAATTCATATCCTCCTTGGGTTCTTTACATATGACATCTTTCACAGCCTCGCACCTGAAATGAAATACTAACATGAGCTTTGAGTAGAAAGAACGCAGGCCAAATTTCTCTTTTGAGATTCACTATTATTCAAAAATTATCTCCTCTCCCCATATTTTCCTTTAAACTCACAGCAACATTTAAGGTTGAAAACCGCAACTACTTACATAGTGACAAAAGGATGATCTAGAGAAGGCAACAGAACTTCATCCTAGAAACTCTACAATAATAATTATTACCAATATAGAGAAGGGTCAAGCAGGTGCTGTAAGTGGTTTAATAATACACAATTAGTTCTTTGGAGTTCATGTTCTTTGGAAGGAAGAGTTAGAAGGCTAAAAACTAAAGTGAGGCAGGACTAAGCTTACATATCATTCACATTGTTGCTATCATCAACAGCAGGCTTCAAGCACCCAGTATTTTGTGGAACTTCATTTTGAGGCACATGAGTAATATTTTGGGTTGAAAATTCACCACTTTGATTGGCACCTGATGCAGGATCATGACCTGTTCCAATATGTACTGATAAACCAGATGATTTATTTGAAAAGTCAGCAGCTCTGATATTGCTTTCATCATTTGGGAGCAGCAATGAACAAGGCAAATCTTGACTGCTTCCAACTTCACAACATTTCATTTCAAGATTAGGAGACAAATTTCCAAGTAAATGAATTTGGACGTCAGATCCATCAGTCTGACATACCACAGAATTAGTAGGTTCTTTGCCAACTTCTTTGTCTTTGCCATCATCTGGTGGGACATCCTTGCAAATTTCATGGGTTGGAAGCTCAGCCGTTTGCTCATCCATCTCTACAGATAATTTATTCCCTGTAGGATTACAGATTACTGGATTTAAACCGGTTGAGAAACTGCATGCTTTAAAATGAGAAGAATCATTGCCACAAGTGCTCATCCCTAGCATTTCAAAGTCATTCTCACCTTGACTATTAATGGCTGTAAAAGGACATCTATTGATGGAAGATGTACAGCACCTACTATTTGATGTCATTGCGGTGAGTGATAACTCTGCACGATCTTGATCATCACCATCTTCAGCAGCATTAGCTGACATGGCCTCGAGAGCACGATGGAGGCGTTTAGATGGAGGTAAAGCAGCTTCACCATCCACAGAACAACCTAAAGTTTGGTCTTTAATTTTACAAATCTGAGGCCCACTTTCAGAACATGGGGCTAAACTCTTTGGAGGAGAAACATTATCCATTACCACATTCAAAACAGACAAATCTCCATCAGCAGCACTAAGATTGTCATGAGTTGAGGACATAATTATATGCTGAAATGAGTTGATACTGTTCTCCTCAGATCTTTTATCTTGAGATTCTGTGACGCTATTGTGTTCCCCGTCTGTTGCTGATGATTTACCCATTCTGACTCTAGCTCGTTTCAGAAGTGGCAGGTGCTCATCACCTTCTTGCTTGGAGCATCTATCTTTTGGGTTTTCACTAACATTCTGAGACCTTTGACTGGAATTCAACACACCAGCCTCCTCCTCTGGCATAGTGGTTTGCTTCACAGAATCATCAGTTAACCTCTTTCGATTTGGCTTTCTTTTTTTCTTCTTGACTAGAGTCTTTAGTTCATCAAATCCTTTGTTCAACTCAAATTCTCCTTCTGGGCACTCAATAGTCTCAGAGGGTTCAAGTTTACAATTTGAGTCCATGGTACTTCCCTCATTCAGGCTAAGGGGATCAGAATCAATAGTGAGAATTTCGGAACGATTATCTTCCATGCTATCATTTGAAGCAAATGCAGATGGATCAATATCATCACATTCAGAAATATCAGGTGATTTCCTACTGCGTTTACTTCTCCTCACAGATACATGCTGAACTGCACTAGCTGATCCATCAGTGGCAGTTTTTCCACCATCGCTACAACGCATCACAAAGCTTTGAATTCGTGATGAGCTTCTAGACTTCCGTACTGGTGCATTTCTCTGTGTGATATTACCCTGAGGATGCAAGTCCACAGATCTTTTTAGAGAAGAGCAAGTAACTGGATAAGGAGATTTTGCAGTAGCAACAGCATGATCATTAAGCTCCTTTGACGAAATCTCCTTACTAGATGATTCATCCTTTGGTGCAACTGCCAAGGCTTCCTCAGCTGCATATGTTGTCTCAGGTTGATCAGTGAAAGAATTCAAAGTTTTAATTTGAGAATTATGTACCGAATCATGGTCCTGTGTCTCATCCTTTAATCCTAAGTTGGCAGATAATTTAGCTGATGAATCCACAGGAATTGTAACATTTACACCAGACACTTCACCAGAATTGGTTATATCAACTTGTGTCTCCTTCAATTTGTCATAACTATCAATAATCTCGTGTACAGCACGGACATAGTCAGCACCCCTTCCTTGACGTTTAACAAGAAGAGATTGTTTCTTCTCTTCAGTGAATGCTTCAACATCAGCAGGATTGCAGAAAGCTCTGCATGATAAAATACCATTTTAAACCTAATGCGACATGGTAGCTGAGCAAATTATACACTCATGCATTGGAAGGAAACTAAAATGGTATGAAGATAAAAATTACCCTTGATCAAAATTTTTAATATTGCACATTGCAACACGGATTCAACATATCTTGGCTTAATATTTATCAAGCATTCATTAAATCAGAACACAAATGAAAACATAGGATATTATGCAGTTTATACCAGTCTCTAAATGCTATTCTTCCTTCCCTTTTAAGCTAGTGTACCTAAGGCAATGATAACCTACTTTTAAAATAGAGATTGCTAGGAAGATCTCTTCTTCAGGTCAAGTAAAATGAACTTCAAAATTTGTACGAGCATATATCTAAGAATACACCATCTTGTGCCCAAAGCCATGGTCCTAGGTCAATTATCATTGTCAACAAGAAAAAGCTCCTGAAAGCTCAAAACGTTCATTCCAGCACCCAACCAAATAAAGTTACTTAATGTGCGAACAAGAAAATGCAAATAATAAAGGTTTATTTCAATCCTATTCCTAATTTTCAAAGAAACAATTCCCCATAATTCAGTACAATTTATCACTCAATTAATAATTCAAAGTAGATCTTCTCAATTCATCCATGTTTACAGCATAACACCGAAACTGTCAAGGCCCCCTGATAAATCAGGAAGGGTAATTCTAAAATAAACTTCAATTCTTTCTGACGTGAATATTTCAAAATAAACTTATATAGAAGGCTCAATCGTCTCCATACCTCCAAATTTTACTTAATCAGTTAATAGATTAAAAATCATAACAAATCCCAACAGGTTGTAAGGATCTCCTCACAAAACAGGAGCCACATTAACAAAATCCAAAACAGACGAAGTTCTAGGACATAAGCTGCAGAAAATAGAAGCCAAAATATTTGGAAAGGACATGCATGAAGCTTGTCAGGGTATATAAAGGCAGAGTCAGCAGCATTACTCTCTACTTTCGGTCATACAACTTTTAATAGTATGGTACCATACTCTTTCACATCATACCGTGTTTAGCGTTGTTCTCAACATGCTGAGAACAATGACTACACCTAAAAGATACTACATCACATTAGCATTAAACTTTTGTTACCCGGGGGTGTAGGGGATGCTAAACATTATCAGAATTCAATTCATTCCACTCAACAAATAATTGCTCAGAAATTCGGGTCATGAAAAAATACCCTTGTGTTTATCATGTTTTTCAATGAAAGAATGAGAACTTTTAGTCAAAATGCTATGTTATGGAGGTTAGCAGTCCCCATATATGTATAAGATCTGGTAAAGGTATAAGGCCAACTGCAAGTTGACGTCTCATCAACAATTATTTTTATTGTCATAAGTGATCTGTGGTGATTGAAACCCAACAGGTTGAACCTCCCCAAAAATTAACAAAGAAAATTCCCCAAGCCTCCAACCATTAGCATGGGGAAATAAAAAGAAAACCACTTTGGCACATGAACACAATTTTACCCCCATAACCCCTTGTCTAGTTTAGTTCAAAGAAAACAAAGCTGCGAAAAGAGCATACGATTGCATCAATAGAAGCCCAGCCTAAAAAAATAAAAGGCAAATGCCAAATCTTTGAGACATTAGCGACAAGACTATCTCAACACCATATATTAAGCATTTCAGGTCTTTGCCAAACAATAAGATAAACAATGTCAAATATCTATTTTGCACTGCATATTTGATTCCAAAAATGATATAGCACACAATAGACATAAGCGTACTAACTGATATTAAGCAATTAAAAAGATCTCGCATTAAAAACTTACATCTGTTGGGTGCCAAAGAAGTAAACAAGTACTTTCTTCCAGTCAGTGCAGTAACCCCACTTCTCAGGTTCACTTACCTGCGACAAGCAAATAACTTGACAAGGCAATTAACATTTACCCCTAACAACCTAGAAGGAAAAATTTAAAAAAAATAAATATAAGCATATCATAACAATTAAAATATGGCAATCGCACATTGTCATAGAGGGTACAAAGCACATATTCACCCTTTCTCTAGCATCGTACTTCAATGTGTCAATTTCTGCATATTTCGTTCGATATCCTAGTAGGGGGAAGATGGACAAGTAACACAATCACTCCAAGTGGCCTTGCTTATTGTCTCTAAACTCTACCTTCTCACATCGTTATTCCTAAAACGGATACATTTCTATTGATCCGAATAAAAAGACAAATTTTTCGTTTTTAATGTGTGTGCATGGCCGCTGGCGTAATTTAACAACGTCTAATTCAAGGCTTTAGTTCACACTTTCACTAAATATCCCTACGAAAGTTTGCCATTTGGCTTAACCAAGGAGCAACCAAAATCCACACGGCCCATGGGGATGGAAAACGTAAGGCAGGAAACTAGGAGCACCCCTCTTTTATCCACCATCTGAATCATCTTTAAACACTTACAGATAACTAATCGCCCAAAAAATCCAAGAACTGATGAATTTGAAATTAAAATTCATAAATCCAGGCAGACACCCTTGCGCTGTAACAAAAATGAAGTATTGGAGTCCCACACAAAAGGAAAAGCTCAGAGTAAAGCAACATGCAGTGAAAGAAAATAATAAAAGTAGACGCTAGATACTACAGTCGACAGCAAAATAGATAATTTCCTGGTATTTGAAAAGGTAGCACCTACCGTAGCAGGCCAAGCAGGGAAGCCTTTCACTTTAGCAAGTACAAGATCGCCGACCTTCCATTGGCGGCGGGCGGCGGCAGCGGCTGCTACTTTGCTAGCGCCCTTTCTGCGGCTAGGCGCCATAAAAGGAACCCACCGCAGCTATAGTCAAATCAGAGCAAGTGATTTAAACTGAATCCAATAGCCCGGCTCCGCCCTATGCCAAAATCGCTCAAGAATGGAACGGCTTGGCACTCTCTGGAATTTGCAGCCAAAATTCGCAGGCATTGAAGCACAGAAAGTCTCCAAGAATCCAAAGATTAACGGAGGATGATAAAGACTGGACCAGAAAGAAACCCTAATTTTCAGAAAGAGAAGGAGAGTGGGTTGAAGAGATTTTGTAAAACAAGTGATGGTGTCACAGAGATATGTTTTGGTTAGGTGTGTGGAAGCTAGGGTGCGAAGGCAGTGTGGTTTCTTGCTCCGTGAAGTGAGCTAACGTGCGCTCCATGCAGACGGAAACCCGACCCGTCCCTGTCTTCCAATTCACGTACATTCGTAACAGTGAGCACGTACAGATTTTCCGGACACTTCTGGGCCCAATGCAATTAAAATAAATCCTCTTTTAAGTTATGAGCCCATTTTCAGGTCCAATGAATGGTCACCAGCCCGCGCTTGCGGCAAATCCTTTGCAACCCAAGAAGGAATTATGTGAGGGAAAACATAGGGTGTACTTTTACTATCATTTTTAATTTTAATTTTAGTTTCTAATTGTGGAGTAATATTTTGGATAAAAGTGTATCTAATATCCTAAAATAATTTTAGAAAAGTAGTTAGTATCATAAAATATAATTGTACCATAAACTAATTGTGAAGGTGCGACAGCACCCTAAAATATGTAAGTATACAATTAGCACTATAAACTAATTTTAAAAATACAACCAGCATCCTAAAATATTTAAATTTATGCAATTTTACCCCTTAACTAATAAAAATATTTACTTTTATTTGATACATATAAAATTTTTATTTCACTATATTATTATTTAAAAGACATATGTGTAATATTATTTTAATAAATTATACTAAATAAACTGTAAAATTTTTCAATCTTTATATATTAATTATATATAAAATCAATTTTAAGATTTATTTAATATTTTTATTTAAATAATATGACACATGTGACCTTTTAAATAATAATATGTCAAAATAAAAAGCTCACGTGATATGGATCGAACAAGAATTTATGTTTCTGTCAATAAAAGAGTAACATTGTGCTAATTTAAATATTATAGATTGTTAATTGTACCTCTAAAAATAGTTAAAGATACTAATTATACTTTTAAATATTTTAAAATGTTAGTTATACCTCTAAAATTAAGTCAGAATACTAATTATATTTTTAAATATTTTATGATATTAATTATTTTTTTAAAATTAATTTAGGGTATTAAATATATATTTCTTCTAATATTTTTGTTAGTTAGGGATAACTGCAGATATTACACACATACTCAGAAGTCAAAACATAGCCATAGCCTACGGCAGGGATTGAATCTATGAGGCCGTTGATGCCGTTATGGCACCTAGGCCATGGGCAATCATGGGGGTAATAAGTTAAATTGGCTCTAGACTTTACCCTTGGACCCACCGTGATTAGATTTTTCTTCTCTTCATTTATGCTATACTTTTTTTTTTTTGTGACCCGCAACAGATTATTTTGCCAGGTCAAAGACTCACGTTCATTGATTCTCTTTGGTTTATTTTTCTACTCTATTGGAGTCAATCTCAAGACATTGCTTCGCTTTTTCCTCAATGTATTTTTTTATTAAAAATAATCCTGTACAAAGCATTATTTTCCATTTTTTTATTAAATATAAATATCTTTCTATTGATAAGACAATCACACCCAATGTATTGTTTGTTTGTTTTTTATGCGTTAAACAATGTATTTTTGGAGGCAATCCCATACAGGGTATCACTTTTCTCTCTCTATTTTTTGTTGTTGAACATATATAATATCTTATTAAAGATACATCATATTTAAAATACTAAATATGACACATTTTCTAATAAAAATTTAAATATTAATTATTCACATTATAAGGAACTAGTTTCTTCCACTACACTCAATCATTGTTGGTCATTGCCTCTCTCTCTCTCTCAACAAAATTTAAAAAATAGTTAGACTCACCCACGATTTAAAGGTGAGATAAAATCTCTATTATTTTTAGACAATATCAATGTTGAGCAAAATAAGCTGTTAATTATGTGAATTTGTCACTAGTTCTCCACTAAAGCTAAGGCATAACTCCCAGGGTTCAGAGAGCTTTTATAAGGGTCTTACGAGATAGCCTACTAAATGAGTCTTTATAATAATAGCAGAAATCGAACTCATATTCTTATAAGATATGAATCCGTTTTTTACTATTTAGACTAACTTTCTTTAGTCATTGCCTCTCTCTTTTTTCACTTGGGTCTCGCAAAAAGTTTTTGCTCCACTACTGCATCTCGCCGATAGGCCCAAAACATGTAGCCCATTTTAATTTTCAGTGGGACCAACAGGACCCGTTCTGTTTCAACTTTTTTCCAGGCATTATTATTAGCCCCATTTGCGGCCTGTCAAGGTCTTTCAAATGGATCTATAATGTATCAACAAATAAAAAAATCTACCAACATATATTAGTCCGAGTGATAAGCAGTTTAATATCGCTTAAGCGAGGTCTCGAGTTCAAACTTTGGCGAATACAGAAAATTCCTGTTGGGAGACTTACCTACTATAGCCAGGTGCGCGACGCGGGTCGGATCCGGATGTAGTCAGGGTAAAACTCCGGTGAACCGGGTAGGCAACCAAAAAATAAATAGATAAAAAGGATCTATTGTATACAAAAAAATAAAAAAAAAATAAAAAGGATCTATAACTTAATTGCCGCACTTAGTGGCTTTAGAATAGATGTGATTAAATTTTTTTATAGTCTAGTTGTTTTTTTATTTTTAGATTGATGCCTCTTTTTTATAACAAAAAAAATATAAATAAAAAAGATATATAACTTTTTGTAAGCCTGCCTTTTATCAAAATTATGTATATCTAACCAATAAGGACATGTTTGGTATAAGAAAAGTGAAAGTAGGGAAGTAAAAATTCTTTATTTGGTATAATAAAAGCTACTTCTATTTTCACTTTCACTTCTAACATTTTAGGTCATTTCAGTTCTATAAAAAAATTAGGAAATGAGATTATGGAAGTAGAAGTGAAATATTTTGAACAATTTTACTCTAAGTTATAAAATTTCTGGATAACTTTAACCCTTCAAAAGTTATAAAAAATAATTTTGACTATTTTACCCCAAATTATAAAAAAATATATTAATTATATACTCATTTTTATTCTATCAAATAATTTTTTAAAGTCTGTTTCTAGTATAATTTTATTTTTACTTTCACTTATTTTTGTATAAAAAAATTTATTCCATCCTACCAATCGTATCATAAGAGTTAATTTTTCATATAAATAATTAGTCATTTAGAATATGTAATAATTAGTTAATTAATATTTAAATTTTTATCATGAAATATATTTATATTTAATATACAGTAATAGCTCAAACAAAAATTGTGTCAAATGGGAAGATACATGAGGATTAAGAAAAAGAAGAATTGCGTATGTCTACCAACCAAGAATTATATGTCGTCTCCATGCTTTCACTGTTCTTTTCCTTTGTCGCTCTTTTACTGGATGTAAAAAATTAGAGAGAAAATAATACTATTAAAAAATTTTAAAACATAGTAAAATAATTTTTTTTTAAATTTCTTTTATAATATTATCTCTCGATTATTTGTATCTTACTTTTTTTCTGTCTAAACATAGCTTAATTCTCCTTTAATCACAAAGCAGTGCCATTATACGTATCCTCACCCCTTCTATTAGAGTTCAACATATATAGTTTTAAAAAAATTAATACACATTTTTGTGGTCTTTTATCATCTCACAGTGTCCATTTCATTATTAAAATACAAGGGCTAGGCTAATTTTGTAATCGTGTTCCATTTTTTTTGGGCGAAATCTTGTTTGATATTCTTTTCTTACACTCCAAATACAATTTTATTCACTAATTTTCAACAAAATATAGATACGATTTTATCAATACTAATATTTTTTATAATATCGGGGGAAAATAAGCGAATGCATTGCGTTCAATAATGGGACCATGAGAGGTAGTAATTTAGGTTGGGCCCGTAAGGCCAACCAGCTAAAAAATGGTAGTTAGGTTACAAAAATTACAACCTATTTTGATGCGGGTCTTTTTGACCTGCACCCGCTAAACCCGCACCCGCGGCGGGCTAACCCGCCGGGTTGGCGGGTTAACCCGTTTTTTATTTTTTTTATTTTTTTATTATTTATATTACATATTTATACTTTAATAATTTGAGAGTTTTAGCTAAACAAGAGACATTACACTTAATTTATATTAACTTTATCTCATTGAGTCATTTTTTTCTTTTTATATATATTTATTTTATTTTATTATTATTTTCTTTGTGATATATTTATCTATGGATAGTGGCAAAATTGACTAAATAAATATTCTGACAACTTAAGACATGATTTAAATCTAATTAATATGAATATATGTAATTTAAAAAAAAGTTGAAAAAAAATAAAAAAATGACATATAAAAAATAAAAAAAAAAAGATAGCGGGTTCGCGGGCTAGCCCGCCTACCCGCCTTGACGGTCTCGGGTTGGTGTTTCACCAACCCGCCTCCACTTTAACCCGCAGCGGGTTAACCCGTATCCGGCGAGTTAGCCCGCATTACTATCCCTAAAGACCATGCAGATCCAAATACGAAGAAAAAGTATAAAAAAAGAGAGTTCAAGTTCCAAAGTGACTGTAAGATGTTTTTTGTGACAACAGACTCAACTCCCACCTATTTTTAACTGATAAATAGATAAAATATATAAATATTTAAAATATATTTAATTTAAAAATATATTATTTTATTATAATTTTAGTCGTGATAAAATATATCTTAATTCTTAGATATATAAATTTATATCTAAAAATAATAAAAGCTTCATCTTATCTAATATTGATATCGTTTAAAAAGAAAAGATATTTTACTATATTTTTAAGCTGTAGGTAAACTTAATTTTTTTTAATTAAAAAAAAAGAAAAACAGACTCAACTTCCAATTACTTTTTCTACCTCTCGCAGTGTTAAACACAGATGCTAGTTAAAGATATGTTTAGGATGGCTTTTGACTCTTTTAAATTGACTTATTTAATTCAAAAGGTTAATTTGTGCCTAAAATTTATGTTTAATATAAGAGTTAAATGACTTCTAAACCAAAAGTCATCTGCACACATAAGCAATGTTTTTTTCATTGATGACTTTTGATTTTGATTTTTAGCATTTTTTAAATTTAATCATTTTAAAATTAATATTTTAATATATCATTTAAATATTTTTTCAATATTTTTATAAAAATTTATCCAAACATAAATCACTTAATTTTAATTTTGCAAAAATATATTAAAATAGAACTCACTTTTATAACTATTAATTTAAATGTTACTCCTAATCATAATATATCAATATTCTTTGTAATCCACGTTTATTATTTTTCTCTCTCAAGAGATGATTAAGTGGTTTCTTTTTCCTATTACAAATTAAATGATTAAATGAGATATATTTTAAAAAACCTAGCACACCTTTCTTTATAAATATCAATAACTAAACTAATTTTTTAAATTCATAAAAATTAATTATTTAATTATTATATTTTAAAAAAATTATGTGATACTCATATAATTTTTAATATATATCATATTTAATTATATTTAAAATAATATATTTTTAAAAAAATATTTTAGTCATATTTTTTAATTTCATATCTCCCTCTTTTATTTAATCAAAATATTAATATAAATAATTTTAAAAAAATAAATATAAAAAATGATGCATTCTTATATTTATCTAATTCTTAATTTATTAATGTTTATTTCAAAAGCACTTCTCTCCTTCAAAATTACTCAGTCATCCCTTAATCAGAGTTGTAGTGTTCTACGATGTATTGTTTCCCCTATAAAATTTGGATGAAATAAGAAGATGCCACGCGGCGCCCCTACAAATCGACTAAACCTACAACAGGCAACATCTGCGGCACTGTGGAGATTGACATGAGAAAAGAGTGGCTACCAGATGCCACGTGTACGGACATAGTCCAATAGCATTTTTAATATAACACGCGTTCTACGATGCGGAGAACAGGACGAATATTCTCCCTAAATCTTTTAAATCTTTCCATCACGACCTAATACGAATATGGAGATACCGACACGTGTCCCAGAAGCAGCTAATCAAACCAGAAACGTGGCATTTTTAGAGAAGGCAACTTTGTGTTGATTTTCGTACTGTTTCCTTCTTCCAGGCATCGGGTGCGGTACCCACTAATTTACTTTAGGATGTGTTGTCGACGCGGGGTCATAAAAAAATCTTCCGTCGTTACCCTTGTCGGTAATTTATTTATTTTACTGTAAAATGTAGACTGAGCCACGTTTCATATAATCATCCACATTTTTTTATTGGCGCAAAATCCTCCAATATTAATATACTATAGTTTATCAGAGTATTAGTACTTTCTTTTGACTACGATGGCCACTGATAATTAATATACTACTATAATAACGAGTCTATATACGATCAAGTATTTGATACTCCCATGCTGTCCTAACTTTATTATCAGTAGAATATATGAATTAGTTTCTTCAACTATCATATGATTCGTATTTTTAAATTATTTGTATTGATAATTAATCTTATTAACTCCATAATTAATTTGAAGTATGTAACTAAATAGATATAATTTAAAAAAAAATGAATATAATTATAAATTTATTTTATTAGTACTTAATTATATAGAGATCATTTAAATTTATTGAGTCAATATTTTTTATTACATAAAATTAATAGAATTAAGATTAAGAGACTAAAAATATATTTTATATATTAAATAAAAATTTGATGTAAATTTAGATGACTAAATACATATTATATAATTTTGGCAAGAAATAAAATATTATAGCTTGGAATAATATAGTAATATACTAATATCGATGATGATAATAAGATCTTTAGAACGAGGCAACCAGGTACTAAATAAAATACGCTGGAGAACTGAATTCTACATAAATATCAATACAGTATACACATATTTTAGAGTACTTCTGTTTAGAAATAGGTGTGACCTTGAAGTTTCTTTTACAAAAACAACTCAATCTAAAATTTTAACGAGTACTATTAATTATTTTTATACAATTTTTCCTTTAATAATGACAATAATGATAAACTCGACGATCTTAAAGTACGCCACATATCTTTCTCCATTATCTAAATGTGTTTTAGTTTAATATATTGCCATTTTATTGTAATCTATGTTATTCAATATATGTTTTCAACTATGTACATGACCTTGAATAAGAGATAATTTGAATTTGAAATGGAGGTTGTAGGAGAAATTTCAAATATCTTAATCTACTTTATTAAAAGGCAATAGCAATGACTAATGAGATGTGAAAGATGAACTGCGAACATAGTAGGAGATGGAGGAAAAATACTATGCTCCTCGGCCTAAATATACTATTAGATGAAAAGTTTATTCTTCACTCTTAAATATAAAAATTATTTAAAAAATTTATTTCAATTTTAAATTATAAGCTAGTTAGGAGGTCATGCATTTTTTATATTCATAATTTTTTTAAATTATACCTATCTACTAAATTTATATTAAGAGAGTATTTTTAATATGAATGATTAAAAATAATCATTTAGCTATCATCATTTTTAATATATGCAAATTAAATACTCCTTTTTTATAAGCTTCATTTTTTAATGGGTTTGGTGCTTTTTATAAGTTAGACTTTGAAGATATCTTAACATTTAATTTTTGTCTCTATTTTTATTCTTAATTAATTATATAGCTATCTCATTTTATTTTACATTCATTCTCTCTTACATCTTTTTTCACTCAACCTCTCCATAAATAAGAGTATTTTAAAAAAATAAATTATATTTTTTATATATTTATTGTCTTTAATAAATCTTAACTAATTTTTTTAACCATGTGATTTTTTTTTTAGTAAAACTGGACAAACCGCTGTCAACTTTTATTCAACTAAAACTAATCTGGGGCAGAAAAATCTAAGGAATCCCATCTTAATAGTTCTTGAATCTCATCTATAGGACCATCTAAATGCAGCAAATTGAAGTATTTAAGTAAGCTCAAATTAGCTAATCCATCAGCCACTTTATTGCCTTCCCTATAAGTATGCCTTAAGGAAATTTGCCAATCACCACACATTGCTTCAGCAATCAACTCTAATAAGCAGCTCCGTTGTTCCTCCTCACTTCTAATGGCCTCCAAAGTTGCTATAACAGCTTGTGAATCACTTTCCACAATCAGACATCTCACTCCTAATTCCTTTGTCATCCTTAACCCACATAGCAAACCCCAAAGTTCTGCTTCAAACGGACTACACACACCTATTTTCTTCATAAATCCCTGCACCCATACACCACCAGGATCCCTTATTAGTCCCCCACCTCCTCCTAAACCAGAGCTTCCCTTCATAGATCCATCAAAGTTGAGTTTCAGCATACCATGAGGGGAGGGTAGGGTAGGGGAGGGTATATGGGTGTTTGGTTCAAAAAATGAAGGGGAGGGGAGGGAAAAAATTTTGTTCTTATTTGCTCCCCTACCCCTCTCTCTCACCCCTCCAAAATCGGAGGTTTTCTGAGGGGTGAGAAACTTTGTTCATTTTTTGACAAAAATACCCATGATAATTTTTAAAAATTCCAGTGGTACCCTCCGTAATTCAGCTGATCTTCACCCAGTAATCGCATCACGACGATGACGCACTACGACTAAGACGACGCAATCCTCCGCCTCCTCAACTCCTCCATTCTCCAGAGAACGATAGTGTTGCCACTAGCTTTTCCCTCACCTCCGCTCTTACTGTTTTTGTTGAAGTTTTCCACCTCCAGAGAATGACGACCGATGCCGTTGAAGAATAGAAAAAGATCTGTAACCTCAATCCTTTTGTTGAAGTTTTTTGGCATAACTTCTTCTACCACCGTAAACTACGATCGATTTCAACTTTAGATTTGTGTTTCCCTCATGTTCTCTCTCTCTTTGTGCCTTATTGTTCTCTCAGGATGCTTCTTTGCTCTATTCTCTGATGTTCTCTGGTAAAAAATAATATATTCAATACAAATAAAATAATAAGGAATAAATTTATGCAGCAGCGATTGATCTTCCAAATAATATATTGTTTTCTGATGGGAGCAGGAAGAATGGGGGAATCTTACGCAGTAGCCATTGATCTACTTCTCAGGGAACTCACTGAGCTATGATGAAGTCGCAAGCAGTGACGATATAGTGGGTAATTCTTATCCTTTTGTAGTTAAAGTACGGAAAATGAAAAGCAAAGCGCTTATTGTTCTCTCAGATGCTTCATTGTTCTCTTATGTTCTCAGATGAAAAATAATATATTTAATAAAAAAAATAATAAGAAATAAATTTAAATAAAAATAATAAGGGTATATTTGTCAATTTATAATAACCTCCCCTCCCTTTCCCTCCTGAACCAAACAAAAAATATATCTTCCTTTCCCTATTTATATTCTTTACCCTCCCCTACCCTCTCTTAACTTAACCTAATCTACCCTCTCTTTAGTTGAACCAAACATAGCCTTAAGGAAATTTGCCAATCACCACACATTGCTTCAGCAATCAACTCTAATAAGCAGCTCCGTTGTTCCTCCTCACTTCTAATGGCCTCCAAAGTTGCTATAACAGCTTGTGAATCACTTTCCACAATCAGACATCTCACTCCTAATTCCTTTGTCATCCTTAACCCACATAGCAAACCCCAAAGTTCTGCTTCAAACGGACTACACACACCTATTTTCTTCATAAATCCCTGCACCCATACACCACCAGGATCCCTTATTAGTCCCCCACCTCCTCCTAAACCAGAGCTTCCCTTCATAGATCCATCAAAGTTGAGTTTCAGCATACCATGAGGGGGAGGCAACCACCTAATACCAACCATCCTCTTTGATTTCAAAGGCCCATCATGTGCAGTGAAATTCTCCATTCCCTTAAATACTTCCTAATTATCATTTCTGGAGCTGAAGGGTGCACAAAACCTCCTCAACAGAGAAATTTATTCCTCCATTGCCATTGCCACCAACACGTAACATCAAATACCCTTGCCCAATTATCACTTTTACCTCAACAACCCACTGTCTATAATTAGATTGAAAAATCCTCTCATCAACCAAGTCTCCACCCACTGCCATCCATACACTCCTTGCAACTCTATATAGTTGCATAGCACATGCATCAGATCTCCTACTCCTTCATTACATCTACTACACAGTGAGGACCCACCCATCAATTTGGCCCTTCTACTAGTAGTGAACAGTCGATCATGCCCCCCAATCCACATAAACACTTGAATTTTACGCGGCCCTTTCCACTTCCATATTTTCCTCCAAATGTTGTCTTGTAAATTCACCCTCTCCCCTTCATTTTCCAGTACATATTCGATACAGAATACTTGGATCCAGAGCCACCTCTCTAACGGATAACGTCATGTCCTCTTTTCTGCACAGGCGTTGGAGTCGCCCTTAGCTTCAACAAGTCACGATCAGCCTGGTAATCTTTCAAAAAGATTTGCATCCACTCCCCTCTTTCATTGACCATATCAGCAACATTGCAATTCACCAATCTACCCACCGGTTTCCTTACTGCTTTATCAAACAAGCGACAGTCATCATCAAGCCATAAATCCCTCCAAAAATTTATAGAGCCACCATTCCTATATTCCCATGCTATTTGCTCAACAAATATCTGGCCATAGGCTAAACACTGCTTCTTCCACCCACATAGCTTCCCATTCACTTTATTAATGATGTACTGAAATTTATTCCTACAAGCCCTTCCATTCGTTCCTCTGAAATCCACAAATTCCACACAATTCCGCCTGCTTACTTCCTGGCACATTTTTAGAAAAATAAATGCTGGTCATTTGCTTATTTACCTTTTGTCCCGACACTTCCCCAAAAAGATCTAAGCAATCCATCACATTGCATAATTGACCTGCATCCGCCTCACAGAAAATAATAAGATCATCAGCAAACATTAAGTGCAAAATATGCACTCCACTTCTTTCAAACCTTAAAGGCTTCCACTGCTTATTATTGACTGCATCCGTTAATAGATGAGTAAGCTTCTCCATTCCCAACACAAACAAATAAGGCGACAAAGGGTCTCCTTGCCTCACCCCTCTACTTGTTTAAAAACCCATTCCACGATACAGACATACTCACAGAAGAAATACACCATTTAATATGGTTCACAATATGGTCCGGAAATCCAATCTCAAGCAACAAATTGAAAAGAAAATTCCAATTCATGCGGTCATATGCTTTTTCCAAGATCAATTTTAATGTCTAAGAAACCCTTACCTCCATCCGTTCTATTCATCATATGAGCAGCTTCCTTTGCAATGACAATATAGTCATGGATGCTACGACTGGGCACAAAACTAGATTGTAGTGGAGAAACCAGCTTGTCCATAAGCCCCTTCATCATTTGCGCCAAAATTTTTGTAATCCTTTTATAAAGAACATTGCATATAATGCTATCGGTCAAAAATGAGTCACCACCTCTGGACAATCCACTTTCGGCACCATGACAAGCAAAGTTTTATTGATCTCATCAATTTTCTCTGGATTATCCCATAATTTTAAAATAAAATCACTCACACTACTACCAATGATTTCCTAATTTCGTTGATAGAAAATAGCTAGGTACCCATCATCCCCAGGAGCTTTAAAGGAGCCCATACTAAAAAATGCTTTCCTGGTTTCCTCCCTCTGGAGTGGTCTACCAAGCCTTCTCAATTCCTCCTCCTTCACAGTATCCCACCCCTGTCTCGTAACCTGCCAACTTCTCTCCTGAGAATCTTCATGAAACAGTTGGAGATAAAACTCCTACATTAGATTTCTAATATAAACTTCATCCGTAATCCAATCACCAGTCTCATTTTTCAATATACTAACCTTGTTTCTTCTCCTTCTTACAAGAGTTTTCATGTGATAATATCTTGTATTCCTGTCCCCCTGCACAATCGACTTCCCCCTTGAATTTTGGTACCAAATGATCTCCTCCCGCTGCAGTACTTCATTAAGTTCATATTGTAACCGATTTTCAAGATCCACAAGCTGCTCATCATCTTCATTCTCAAGCCTTTGCTGAGTCTCATATAATTTCCTAATCAAATCCTTCTTCCTCCCCTCAATTTTGCCAAAAACCATCTAATTCCACTGCTTCAAGTCACCTTGCAGTTCCCATAATGCTTCTGGAACCTCTACCGAATATGTCCAGGAGTTTCTAAGGGAATCCTTGAAATTCTCATGGGTCAACCAAGCAGCCTCAAACCTGAACGGCCTTCTTCTACTGTATCTCCTTACCGGCTTTACATCAATTAAAAGCGGATGGTGATCAGAGCAAATTCGAGTTCCCACTCGAAAAACAGTATCTGGAAAGCTTCTTTGCCATTACATGTTACACATACATCTGTCTAGCTTCTTACAAAGCCGTTCATGACCCCTCCATTTTGGACCTTTCCATGTAAATGTAGGACCCTTCATCTCCACTTCCATCAACCCCAAATCAACAATTCTAGCCTTAAAACGATTGCATTTTTAGACATCAACTCCGGCTCCCCCTTTTTGCTCCCTTGGATCTGCAATCTGATTAAAGTCACCTGCTACAAACCACCTTCCCTCCATTCCTTCTGTAATACTACTCAGACCATCCCATAGAGACATCCTTCCCTCGTCACGTGGGCATGCATATATTGCAGTAAAAAACCAACCATCCTCCTGCTCATTCCCAATGTAATAGTGTATAAACTGCTCATTCTTCTTCACAATATGCACATAAATACTGTGACCTTTCCACATGATCCAAATACCTCATACAAACCCTCTCGCTTCCTCAATTTCACCTTGATCAAAACCCAAGCTTCTTATAATTCTTCTCGCCCTTCTCCCACCAATTCTAGGCTCCAGTAACACAACTAAATCCGGTTTGAATTCGAAACACAGATTCTTCATAGAGGCTAAAAAAACCCTATCTGCCGCCCCTCGGCAATTCTATACAACAATCTTCATAATACATAATGGTAGGTCAGACAAGGTTTCCCCACCTCCTCTCCTTACCCATCATTGATTCGCATTGAATCACAGCATCATCCCTCATACTATCTTCTTCAACACAAGCATCCTGCTCATCTAACATTCCCACATCATCCCTTCCACTCCCATTACTTCCCCCAAACTCTCTCCAATCACTAGAAGTTTGTTTTCTGGAGGGACCTTTAATACTTGTCCTCAGGACCACCCTTCCCTTCCCATGCACCTCTCCTAACCTCAGTCGAACGCCCTTCCCACTGCTTCTTCAAGTCACCCACGCTGTTTTGAGTATGCCTCTCATTTGCCCTATCCGTCATATGTGTCAGCTTCTTAACTCCTCTTTGGTCCACCTTATTTGTTATATCCTCCAGAGGCTTCCCTTTAACAGGCTCACTCTGGTCATCATTAAACACAGCGAACCTATTATTCATCCTTACATCCGCACCCCTGTTCCTTCTCTGCCTACGTGACTTCTGCACTACCATCCATGGACTTTCCTTCCTCTGTTCCCCTCTTTCCTGCATTTCATATTCCACATTTGACTCCTCTTCGGCAGTTCCTCCCACTCCACTCTCTACCCCTCTTTAACCATGTAATTTAATTATTTGAAACTTATAAAAACCAACCAAATGAGAAAGAGTATTTGCTAGGCTCATAAATTGTATTTTTCCTACCAATCTCCTTACCTTTCTCCATTTTATATGTTGTATCTTTACTAAGTCCGTTGAATTGTCTGAAATCATTTACTCATTTTTATAATATTTAGAAGATATCAAACCTAATGAGCCATTCAAATTTAATTTTAAAAAAGTTAAATTAATTAAAAAAAAAACAGAGCAAGTGGAGAAAACAGAGTGACGAGTGAAATCATGGGGGAATGAAACAAACCAAAAACCGCGTAGCGTGCGCCTGCCCCTCAATGATTACGCCTGCACACGCAACATCCATACATAGCAACATCATACGCAGAGTGGATTTCCTACCCAACGCCTGCCAATGCCAATTTTATTTTTTTAAAATAAACAAATAAATATCTGTCCACCAAGACAAACCTGATCATTAGCTTTGTCATCCATTACGTGCTTCCTGACAATGCCTCCCAAACGCGCCATTTCCACTTCCCACCATGACCAACCACTTCCTTTCATTTCCCTTCCCATTGCCCATTCCCCCACCCACGTGATCATCCCAATTCCCCCCTTTTCCACAACAATACTCATTCCCCACACGTGTTGCCCTCTCCTCCCCCCACGTGTACAACCACCATTAGTGGGCTCAGTGCGATTATAATAATGTGGATAATTCTAGGCCTTCCGCACACACCCCCTGATATTTTCGAGACACAAAAAAGATATTTTCAGTTATCAGCCAACTGGACACGTGGCAGCTCACTGCTGCTTCCTCCCATCAATTACGATACTCCTCGATTCTCTTTCACGGCATTTCAGTAAAATATGAGCTGCTTACACATGTCCACTAGCGAATATCCAGACGCAACGTGTACCTTTCCTAAGCCAGATCTCCACATCAACCATTCACCACACGACACGTGTTGAGTCGCTGGTCATCCTCACCGGATTATTTAAGCCCATAAATATGTCTTCCCCCAAACAACCTCGTCTGCCCATATGAGTTCGAACCGGCGACTCCGGCCCAATCCTCCCAGTGAGGGATCTAAATCCGGCGACTCGGGCATCCTCAACGAGCGCATCCTCATTCTCATCTTCGAGTCTATCAAATGGGACCTTCACACCGTCTGTCTAACAGCATCGTTGAACCAGAAGCTTCGAGCGATGGCCAAGCGATTCCTCTGGCGAGCGATGTGCTTGTACAGGGCGCCGCGCATGGTAGCTGCATTGACCAGAGGTGCGCCGAATGGAAGAATTGGAGGTGGGTGGGACGCGCTCGCTAAGCTCATGTTTTATTGCTGCGGCTGCTGCTCCACCGGCCGTTTCCAGGGGAGTCAATCGGTGGCGGGTCACTTAGTGAAAGCGTCCAGATTTTCCAAGACGTCGGGTCAGAGCTTCTTGACAAAAAGATGCAGAGGAGACTTGTTATATGTGAGCGATCCGTGCGAGCATCGGATGGGGGACATGGAAGATGATTTAGGAGTATACAGAGGGATATTTCAGGGATTCATGAGATCAAGGACGAGAGCGTGTTTGATCCGACGGCAGTTGGATCTGGAGCAAGTGGTGAGATGTCCATATTGTGGGGCCCGCGTATGGAGCATGACCAAGGCCAGGCTGGTTCCGAAGAGCGCCGCGAGGAGGCTGGGCTCGCATGACGGAGGATTGGAGTATTTCGTGTGTGTGAATGGGCACTTGCATGGAGCTTGTTGGCTTGTACCGTTGTCATCGGACGAGAACGATCTTGACGCAGAAGATGAGGATGACGATGGAGCAAGTGACGACGACGAGGGTGAGGATGGTGTCCGTAGGATTGACCCGAATGATCGGACGGCTACGAATGGAAGTATGAGCTCAACTGGGGAGGACATAGATGGACCCGCATAGTGGGCGAAGGCGAATCAATGATATGGAATCTGACTCGTCTTCGGTCGCACGGCCCAGTTTTTCACTGAAGAGGAATGTTAGATTCGCTATTACTCCGCACTACTACTGGTGTGCTTGATGGAATATTTGACTGTATCTCCTTTTTCTCGCCTCATCATCAGTTTCTGTAGTAGTCATTGGCGTAGGGCTTGTATATAATCATTTTGTGATGGTTATTTTAGTTCTCTAGTTCTCTCGAGAGGCCGAGTCGCAGTGATGATGAACAGTTATTATGTGGAAAGGCCCAATAATATGATTGCTTAGGCTTCTTGGTTTGAATTGATGTAAACACATTTCATTTTTCTGGGCCATGCATTCTTACGTGAGAAATGCTTCTTTGTGGAATTTGTGTGTACTGAACTCCAGAGTATTATTGTACCAAAAAAAACAAACAAACTCCAGAGTATTATTGTTGTCACGTCCAAAATTTAAATTGTGACGATTTAAAACATTTAGATTTATAATCATGATATCAATTTTATTTAAATAAAAATACAAATTATTTGTAGAACTTTTAGCAGGATATCTTATAACAAATTACAAACGTTTCAAATAATTTACAGACGCTTTTCAAAACAACTAAAATTTTATTTATAAGTTAAGTAGATCATCTAAATTTTTAGCAAAATAATATATGTATTTTTTAAAAGTTTAATTACATTAAAAGAAGATATATCCATCAATACTGCTTCAGAATGACACGAAGGCTTTTCATTGCTTAGCTGAATTGTTAGGGTCGACAACACTCTAAATCTAAATAATCTACTCATGAATAACGTCTTAAACATATAATTTAAAATACGAAAATAATTAATTTCAATACGTCTAAATATAAATTATAAAGTTTTGTAATTCAATACGAATAGTTCGGTAAACGTTTTCTTTTCAGAAAAATCGTTTAAAATAATCGTTTCGAAATAATACTTTTTTCGTAGAACTTCAACAGAACGAAAACATACCTAGACACACAGTCCACGAGAATAACAAACCAACCTGTTGGCTCAAGGCCACTAACTGTTACGAGAATAAATCCCACGAAATAAATCTGATAGCTCATAGCCACTAACTGTCACGAGAATAAATTCCACGAAATAAATCTGGTGGCTCGAAGTCACTAACTACGCTAGAATAAATCCCACGAAATAAATCTGGTGGCTCAATGCCACTAACTGTCGAGCTCGGGTGTAACCATGGTGCATCAAAGACTAACAATATTGCTGTTAATAACCAGCGTTCTGTATTTCGTTCTCTATAAACCTTTTCAACATGCATGGGGGTAATTTGACATTTAATAATCATAACACTTTCGATGCAACAATTTCTATTTAAAATTGTTTATAATCATGAAATCCCTAGCACGAACATTTACGATAAATCATTTAAAAGATTTTATCAATCATATGATCAAGTATTCAATAATAAATTTGAATAAATCATTTCTAACATGTAAAGCCATGAGTTCATATGCTCATTTTTAGTAAATTATACTAAAATTAGCATTTAATTAAAATGTCATATAACTAACTATATTTTCAAAATATCATTGTTAGGGAACGTTATTCACTCATCTGTGATACTTCAATTTAATTTACTATTGCTCTCAACTTCAGAATATTAGCGTTCCTTTATTTCCCTAAATTCCCAAAATAAAATATTCTATTAGGAAATACCAAATATCATCTATCTAACACAACTACAACAAGTCCCTAACATTTAAATATTTCAACAATTTCTCTTATTATCATTTTCATTTCCTTATACCGCTTGAGCTATGAAATTTCATCCTTTTAACTTTGAAAGTTTTCAAACTTTACAACCATAATAAATTTTTAAAATCCTTATTCCAATTTCATCCATTCTTAGGCTCTTTTTCTTAAGTTCCAACTTGCTTGAATAAATTTCATGTCTTTAATTTACCCATACTGTACAAAGATCAACAACAACCACATTCTTATATCTCTCTCTCATTTTCAAACCAGAACAGCAGCTCACCACAGCCATGTATACGCAGTATATATATATATATATCCTTTAAACAGCAACTATACATACACACACACACACATGCTGTCCCAAAACCATTCCCTATAAGCTCAAACACGCACCACACCAGTAGAAGCTTCTAAACTACCGTGATAGTAATATGTATATATATACACACATAAATATATCTCCTACAACATCAACATTCACAACAGCACGACACCTTCTACATTCTTTTTCCTTTCTTTCACTCCTGTTTTCTCAACCCCAAACAACAGATTTCATAGCCACGCATATGCAATATATATATCCATATATCCAAACAGCAGCACAATGTATTCATATACATACACACATACATGCTGTCCCAACATTCCCTACACAGCAGCGGCATAAAGACAGCAAACAGAGGGACACAGGATTTAATCACCTATTTCTCATAACCCAGCTTCAGGAGTATTCAAATTCCACAGCGCAACACACTCCAGCTGTACCCTTCATTTCCAACACCAGCACGGCAGTAGAGAAGAAAGAAGGAATTAGTTTCTACTTGCAACCTCGAATGAAAATGAAGAGGGAAAGGTATTAACTTACCATACACCACCCATCCAAAGCAACTGACCGGAGGCAAGGGAGAAGCTCGGGACTGTAGCTACTACAGTACCAGAAGTGCAAGGCGACGGCAGAGGCGGTGAACTTGAGACAAAAAAATGCAGCTCATGACAGCAGAAACACAGTGCACGATGACGGAGAAAAATGAGCTCATGACAACTAGAAAGAAGGAAGTTGAAGATTTGGAATTGCTACAGTAACAATGGGGAAATTCTGACGGGCAGCACATGACAGCAGCAACATCGTGCATCAACGGCGTCGTGGATGACAGAGGACAACTGCGACAGGATCCCATAGCCACCGACGGACACTCTTCCCTCAACTCTAACGATCTATCTCTGCTCTTCCTCACTCCGCTTCTGTCGACTGGAAAAATGAAATGGAAAAGGAGTGGCATCAGGTTAAGAAGGCGACGGCAGCAGACCTTCCGTGCCGTGGAATCCCATCCCGCGCCGCTCGCTCACCCGTCTCTTCCCCCACGTAGCGCCTGCCCTGCCATTGTACCACTGCATTGTTGGAAATATTTTAAATATTATTAAAAATATTTTAAATATTGTGAAAAGGTGTCAAAAAAAGGACATGTTGTGAAAGGACATGACTCTTAATTATAAAAGGGTATGACTCTTGAATCTAAGAGACATGTCTCGTGTCTTTCCACAGTCTATAAAAAGGGCTTCTTGATGAAGGTGAAGCACAGAGAAATCATAGAAAAGAACAAGAAAGTGTCAGAGAGAACACAGAGAGAATGATACACCAATCGTCTGAGATTACTTTATCTTCCACTAGTTATGTTTCCCTGTATCATCACAGGAAGAGTTCGCTTAATCCTGGAGAGAGTCGCTTCCTAATTGATGAGGGGTCGCGAAATATCTCTTGAGGACAGTGTCCTCGGACGCGACTCGAACTATAAACTTTGTATTTTGCAGATTTCGCCAGCAATCTTAAGAGATATTTTCTGCAAAATTTTAGAAGTTAAGAGAGTAACGAAGATATTGTTGTTTGACAATTCCCTCCAACTATTTATCATCACATGCCCAATCGGCCATACCCTCCTTGTTTGATTCTTTCTTTTCTTTTAAGCAAACAGAGTGATATTGCCCATAGGCATATTGCTTTTTCTGTACTTGCGAATCGTTGAAAGAAAAACGCAGAAATCTGGGATAAGAAACAATGGCATCGAATTAGCAAGGCGCTACTGCAAATAAACCCGCCAAGAGGAAGCCGGTGTTCGTCAAAGTGGATCAACTTAAACTGGGAACTAACGGTCACTCGTTGGTCGTTAAGGTCTTGTCTGCCAGTACCGTGTTGCAGAAAGGATGACCCTCCAATTATTCTCAGATCCTTCGTCCCACTCTCATCGTCGAATGCCTTGTCGGTGACGAGACTGGCACCATCCTTTTCACTGCTTGCAACAAACAAAGGTGATCTTTCCATGTTATTCATAAGGTGCCTGCTGGTGACTCACCCTACGTTAAGGCCAAACATGTTCAGTGGAAAAATGGCGTGGACAGCCGGGGAGGCCAGAAACGAACCGGAGAAGGTTCTTTAAAACTTCTGATGGATCTAGGTATTTCAGAGATCAGAGAAACCGAAGGCTGGAAAGTCTGATAACGAGAGAAGAACAGTTGCGTCGGTTTGTAAGAACTGGAAGACAGAGATTGAGATGCTGGAGTTTCGTCGTCGACGGAGGGACACAGGTCATATGCAGAGAATCATCGTGATGGTTCAAGCGCGAGACGATGAGAATAAACACGTCAGTTCTTTAATGAAGGAAGGTTGAAAAAAAAAAAGTAACAATAATGAAGCAAGCATCAAGTGGGCCAAGTAAGAAAAAGGAAATGAAAGAGAAAGAGGAAATAAAAGTAAAAAGAAAATCGCAAGAGACGTGATGGCTCCATTCCCTATAACGTCTCTTTTGTGTTGAGAGCATGTTGACCACAAGATTGACATAATATAGGCCTAATGTGATAAAGGTACGTTCAAGGCCCATTACGTTATTTGCTTTTCATAACTAATGTGACTATATTTATAGGGTGCATGATAATTTGGGAAAATATGCATACATATATATAGACCATTTTATATATGTGATAATACGTTGTGATTATACTGATTTGTGAAAAATTATAATTCAATTTGAATGGAAAGAAATTATGTAGTATGAAATTCTAATTTGATTAGAATTATGATTGAAATATGATTTGATATTTAAAAGTGTGGGGGTATCTAAGATATGGGATACCTTATAAAATTTATGAGTGAAAAATGATATGTCTGTTAGCCTCATTTTATATTTATGAAATGTGATATAATCAAATTAAATGGAGGCTTTATTATTTACTTCTGACAATAAATTTTATGATTATCAAACTTTATGTGTGGTTTAAAATAAGCATTATGATGTAAGCATGAAAATTTGATAATTTATCAATTGGAGAGATAAATATATTTAATTTTCATGATATTATTACTTGTGGGTATATATTTATCTTAGTATAAATATATGATGCAAATGCTTATTGAATTTTTAATGTGGATGACATATTGATGTTATGCTGCTTTAAATATGAGTTTGAAAAGCATGAATGAATTAAATATGTTTTAAGTGTTGATATCTTAAAGGGATATATCATCTTGAAAGGTATTTAAATTTTTGGTTGTGAGAACCATAGTATGATTATTCCTTATGATGAGAATACATTATTTGAGGGTGTTATTTGCTCAATCTGTTTATAGATAAATTATGATAATTTAGTGCTAACTATTATGATATAGCATATATTGTGTGAAGGATTGAGTATACACATAAAAATTTAATCTCATGAGGAGAATGAATGAAATATTTGAGGGGTACCATAACTGTTGGTATCATGTATGGTGAATTCCCGTTGTATTAAAATACACGGATGTTAAATGGTGATATATTCTGAGTTTATCACTTTATAAATTGAGCAGATATACTCACTGTCCAAGCAGTGAATATTGGGATGCTCTACTAAAGTTATTGAGACACTTTAAAGGCACCATGAATTATGGTACACATTATAGTAGATTTACCGCTATATTAGAAGGATACAGTGATGTGAACTGGATCTCGGATTCAGAAGTAAATTTAGCGAATCCGTTGACAAAACCCCTGGGAAGAAAACAAGTTGTTGAAACATCGAGGGGAATAGGACTAAAGCCAGTGTGATTACGACAGCGATGGCAACCCAACCTTTGTGATTGGTGATCCCATGAAGAAGGTTTAATGGGTAAGAACAAGTCGCTTGTTAGTACTGCTAGCACCAAAATATTATTACTGGTCCTTTCCTATGGTGTGTGATAAAGTGCTAGATTGCATAGAGGAGGATGAGCAAGAGCTCTTAATGATTTCAAATCCCACGGGATGGTGTATTATGTGCAGATACACTTAAAGAAATCACCTATACGAATGAGGGGTGTGAGCCGCTCCTATGAGATCGTGGCGAAATCTCTAGAGCATTCGTTAAAAAAAGGACACGCGCATGGCTGCCTAACGCGCAAAATCGCTCGGTAAACAGTGGAAATGTGGGGTATAATCTGGCTGTTAGTACCTCTGGTATACACCCAAGAAGTGCTGGTATATAGTCCCGAGGACCACTGGCATTTATGTGTACCAAGTATTATCGGTCTAGGTCTGGTTCATAGTCCAAAGGACCACTGGATACAATGATTATATCCATGTGTATGGAACTCATCTAATGGTATTTCTTTGACACATGTGGGGGATTGTTGGAAATATTTTAAATATTATTGAAAATATTTTAAATATTGTGAAAGGGTGTGTCAAAGAAAGGACATGACTCTTGGTTGTGAAAGGACATGACTCTTGATTATGAAAGGGTATGACTCTTGAATCTAAGGGACATGTCTCGTGTCTTTCCACAGTCTATAAAAAGGGCTTCTTGATGAAGGAGAGGCACAGAGAAGTCATAGAAAAGAACAAGAAAATGTTAGAGAGAACACAGAGAGAATGATACACCAATCTTCTGAGATTACTTTATCTTCCACCAGTTATGTTTCCCTATATCATCATAGGAAGAGTTCGCTTAATCCTGGAGAGAGTCGCTTCCTAATTGATGAGGGGTCGCGAAATATCTCTTGAGGACAGTGTCCTCGGACGCGACTCGAACTATAAACTTTGTATTTTGCAGATTTCGCCAACATGCATCGCAGAAGGAAATGGGGAAGGGAGGCGGGAAATGGATAAAAAGGATCGGGGGCAATTTCATAATTTCATGCCGGAAAAATGAAAAATAATTTTTACCCGTACAGGCGCTGGGATTCGAACAAAGGACCTCATATTTAACTATTCCGTCTCCAACCACTCAGCTATCCATATGTAATAAATAATATTTATTATATATTTTATTTATTTACATATCATTACAATTGCATTTCCGTGTTTTATCTCCTTTTACTACATAAATGCAGTAAAACGGGATCTTACAGTAAAATCATCACACCACGGTCCGCAATCCGCATATGAACTTCTCCAGGCAAGGAAGCGCCATGTCGGCTCCTGCGCGTGTGCATGTTATGTAGGAAACGATCAGTGTATTATTTATTTTTAAAAAAATTATAGGCAATTATTTAGGACTGTTTTTTATTAATCAAATTAAATAATTAAGTATTAATTCATTATGATTTTTTATTCTTTAATAATTTTATAATTTATAAATTATAACTATATACATTATTTTCCAATGAAATTATGTTTATGTATAGACTGATTATTGTGGTTCGTCATGGAAACGAAAATAGTTTGACTGGCGAGTCAAAAACTAGAAAAAGCGTGGTAACGATGACACATGGTTCCGATCCTACCGCCATAAGCTCTGTGGCTCTGTTGTCATGCGTTCCACATTCTGAGAGACTTGACAATTCTCAGAAAGTCCGTAACTCCGTAATTTTCGGAAGTGGTGTTGCCGGCGAGTTTCTGCATTTTCCGTTAATTTTCCGGTTACCCTCCTGTTCTGGACATAGCGAAGAAAGCACGATAAAAAAAATAAAAGCTGGTTAGTAATCCTTTTCAGGATCGCAGGTCCTTTATTCGATAAACTGCGAATCAACAGGTTTGCTTACAATTTATTTTCTCACAATTCCTCGTTAACCAATATGGTCTAAATCATTGTTGCATGAAGATTCAGTATCTCGCCTTTCTGTGTTTCTTCGTTAGTTTCCTTTAATATGGATTTTAATACGATTTGTTACCATGGATTTTGTCTTAGAAATTTTCGCATGTTACGTTGTACATATTAAGATAATTGCCTTTAAGGAAAATTTCGTTATAACAAAATCCATTTTCATCTGTTTTTATGCAGATATATTTCTGTTATTGTTTGTGCTTTTTGCAAATAAAGTTGTTATAAGGATTTAATTTTCAAAGTCAAGCAGTTTCTACAATTCAATATTTGTTCATAATGCTTGGTTACTAGTGTGGGAGAACAAATTAGAATTCAATCATGGGATAACATTCTGGAATTTCCGGTTGGTGGAATGCCTGGAAGGTGTGAAATATGTGCGATTCTCATTGCTATGTTTCTTTGTGCTCGTTTTTCCTGCAGATCCAGCACAAAGAAAATGGCGACTATTACAGACATCAGCCTTTCTGCAGCTATCAATCTCTTATCGGCATTTGCTTTCCTGTTTGCTTTTGCCATATTGCGACTGCAACCTGTTAACGATCGGGTTTACTTTCCGAAATGGTATCTGAAGGGGATAAGAGGCAGCCCAACTAGGAGAAACGTTCTTAACAGATTTGTTAATCTGGACATCAGGACATACTTAAAGTTCCTGAGCTGGATGCCTGCAGCGTTGAGTATGCCGCAACCAGAGCTTATAGATCACGCAGGGCTCGACTCTGCCGTCTATATTCGGATTTATCTTCTTGGGTGAGTTGATGACGTTTCTAACTAATTGAAACTATAAATTACATAAGACTTGCTTTATATACTCTTATCTATTTATTTCATCTCTTCTCTTCTGATATGCTGAACTCTTAATCTCCCATTGAATTGCTATATACAGCTTGAAGATATTCGTCCCAGTCACCTTAGTCACTTTACTCGTTTTGGTTCCGGTTAACTGGACGGGGAAACAATTGGAAAGTAGTAAAGACTTGACGTTTAGCAATATTGACAAGATTTCAATATCCAACATTTCACCTGGATCATCCATGTGAGATCTTTCGAGCAGTGCTAGCTAGCTTCTGTCTCTCTTGTCTTAAAATTACGAATCCCTAATAACTCATCCACGAACTTCTTAGTGAAAAAAATATTAGTTTAGAATTTCTCTCTTTTCAGGAAACCACATCTGTTTTTATTACATTCACAATTCTGAATTGCCGTCTCTGACTATATCACTGGATTTTATGCGGCCATTTCTAGATTTTGGGTGCACAGTGGCATGTCATATCTCTTCACATTTTGGACGTGCTATTGTCTTTTCAAAGAATACAAGATTATAACGGACTTGAGATTGAGATTTTTGGCAGCTGAAAATCGTCGTCCAGACCAATTTACTGTTAGCTCTCTCTCTCTCTCTCTCTCTAGCTGTTCAATGATACATTGATGATCAGTTAGTTGGGATCCTTAATTTAGTATTTACAAGAGATTAACTTGGCATTAACCTTTCGATAAGTTTCTTCTAAATTGTATCTTGTGTGCTTTCTTTCAACATCTTCTATGAAAGTTGGTATATTTTTGTAACTTCTTCCCTTGCTTTCTTCGTGTAGATGCGAACTTTATACGACTTGCAAATTTTTAAACTGATAAAAAAGATGCAGCAAAGTTTCAAATTTGTGTGTGCTTCCGTTTTCGTCCATTCTAAGCATCATGAATTAATGTCCCTGGAAATCATTTTGAATGTCTTTATTATATTGCAGGTCCTTGTGAGGAATGTTCCCCCGGATCCTGACGAGACACTCAGTGAGCATATCGAACATTTCTTTTGCGTTAATCATCCCGATAACTATCTGTTGCATAAAGTATGTTACTTTATATATATATATATATATATATATATGTATATTGATTTCTTACTCTACTTTAGTGTCTAAGCAGTAATATGTTATATGCCAATAGCGTCTGCAGTTGTTTTGACACATTGGTCTTTGCCCAAAAAATGAGAAATTATATTGCAACGTAGCCACAAGAAAATCAAATAAAAGAATATTCACGCGTGAATTTTACAACTCATACTTTTATTCTCAAACATCTTATGTACAAGATTACGGGTACTTACGAAACTATAATCCCAACTTAATTATCAAACGCCACCTAATTAGTATTTTATTTCACTGGTTTCGTGAAATATTTTTATCTTTTCTTTCGAATTGGTAGGTTGTCTATAATGCGAACAAGCTGGCATCGATAGTTGCGGAGAAGAAGGGATTGCAAAATTGGCTCATCTACTACCAAAACAAATTTGAACGAAGCCGTTCACAATCATTTAGGCCAACTACACGGGTATATATGTTCCCCTATACCACAATGTTATTAAAAATTTGAGCTGACTGAGATTCTTGTTATTAGTTTTTCTGCTTAATTTGGAATACCTGTAAGTTAAACATGACTAATGATTTCTATGTTTCACAATTTGAAATCTTATGCAAATAGACAGGCTTTCTAGGTCTCTTGGGAGAGAAAGTCGATGCTATTGATTATTATGCGGCGGAGATTGCCAGACTGAGTAAAGAAGTAAGTGATGATTTTCGTTCACTATGATCGTGTCTACGCCAAAAATAAGTAATGGGAAGAGCAGAAAACCAATTTTGTTGTTATCTGTATACCCAATCTTTTGTCGTGTCTCTTGATAAAAATTTAAGTAAATCTACTAATTTTATATGAGCAATTAATTTAAAAAAGAGGTGTGACCAATATCTAAAGTATTTAAATTGGTATAATTTTACCTTTTCACTAGTAGAAATATAAATTTATGTCTAATCCATATCACATAAATTTTTTATTTTAACACATTATTATTTAAAATATCTCATATGTCATATTATTTAAAAAAGAGTATTGAATAAACCCTAAAATTGACATTGTATATAATTCATATATGAAGACTGAGAAATTTTATAGTTTATTTGGTACAATTTATTAAAACAATATTACACATGTAGCTTTTTAAACAATAATATGTCGAAATAAAAAATTTATGTGACATGTGTCAAATAAAAATTTATATTTTTATTAATAAAGGGATAAAATTATAACAATTTAAATATTTTATAGTATTAATTATATCTCTAAAATTAATTTGGGGTACTAATTATACCTTTAAATATTTTAAAATATTAATTATTCTTTTAAAATTAGTTTAAGATAATATATACACCTTTACTTACAAATTTCATCGTATTTACGTCCGCCTTATCTTTGTTAATTTCAAACAGGAAGAGACAGAAAGAGAGAGGGTTTCAAGGGATCCCGAGGCACTAATTCCTGCAGCATTTGTTTCGTTCAGAACTCGATGGGGGGCAGCTGTGTGTGCTCAAACTCAACAATCTAGTAATCCTAGTATTTGGCTCACAGAATGGGCCCCTGAGCCTCGTGATGTCTGCTGGGAAAATCTTTCTATTCCATATGTTGAGCTCACCATTCGAAAATTGCTCATGGCTGTTGTTCTATTCTTCCTAATCTTCTTCTTCATGATACCAATAGCATTCGTCCAAACTCTAGCCAACATCGACTCCATTCAAAAGGCTTTTCCTTTCTTACGGTCATTGTTGCAAAAGTAAGTGCTTTCCCTCTCCCACCAATCAGTTTACATCGGAGTGCGTGCTGTATTTATAATGAGAGCTTTTTGGCAGGCAATCTATCAAGTCTTTTGTACAGGGATTTCTACCAGGTCTGGCATTAAAGATATTTCTTATTTTGGTTCCAACAATTCTCATGCTCATGTCCAAAATAGAAGGACATAGATCGTTTTCATCTTTGGAGAGGACATCAGCTGCGAAATATTACCTTTTCGTTCTGGTCAATGTGTTCCTTGGCAGCATTGTAGCAGGAACGGCGTTTCAACAACTCGAAGAGTTTGTTAAAGGGGACTCAACAAAGTAAGTTAGTTCGTGATGATGATAAGAGTTAGCAGTACACAATCTAATCTTTGGTGATGTCAAGTGAAAATGGTTCTTCTATATGTATATTATTACAGGTTCGCAAAAATGGCTGGCGCCACAGTCCCCATGAAAGCCACATTCTACATCACATATATAACGGTCGATGGTTGGTCCGGAGTAGCCGCAGAGATCCTAAGGATAACTCCGTTAGCTATATTCCACTTGAAGAACACGTTCTTGGTGAAGACGGAGCAAGATAGAGAGCAGGCTATGAATCCCGGAAGCTTGAACTTCGCTATAAATGAACCTCGCTTACAATTATACTTCATGCTGGGCCATCTCTATTCTCCCGTAACACCTGTGCTTCTCCCTTTTATTGTCGTCTTCTTTGCTTTTGCCTACCTCGTCTTTCGGCATCAGGTGAGTTAATTAGTTCGTGCAACTTTCTCTCCTAACATGCATGTAAAAGCCTTTTTCTCCTTATAAACACGATCATCGATAGAAAGCAATGTAGTGAAAATTTATTCTATCTTTCCTTTACGGATAATATTTTTACGGTTACTTACTGCATATTTCTGTTGTCACAAGATCATCAATGTCTATCATCAGACTTATGAGAGTGCAGCAGCATTTTGGCCAGATGTACATCGTCGAGTGCTTATTGGCTTGGTCATATCTCAAATCCTTTTGATGGGATTGTTAAGCACAAAAGATGCCAAGAAGGAGACGCTTGCGCTTTTGGCACTACCTGTTTTTACGATATGGTTCTATGTGTATTGCAAAGGGCGCTTCGAATCGGTATTCGTAAAACTTTCTTTAGAGGTTGGTGACGATCCCGCATATAATATTTTTCTATACTTGTCAATTAATATTGAAAACATTGTCAATTAATTTTTACGATATGATTCTATGATTGTTAGCGGTAAATAGGGCGATGGAGTAACAATTGCATGTATATGACCTTGATCACAGGACGCAATGGTGAAGGATACACTTGAAAAGGCAATTGAACCAACTCTGAACATAAGACTGTATCTTCAGGATGCTTACTTACACCCAGATTTCAAAGGAGGTGTTGTGGACAAACCACAAATTATTGATGAAGAGGAGAACAATCCACTCATCCAAACCAAGAGATCTCGCCGGAGTAGCAAGCAACAATCTGAGGTCGGAAGTTCCGAGGCTCTGATTACGCCTCCGGTCGGTAACATAACTAGATGTACTAGTATCAAAGAATGACTTGACTAGTAGTTAATCACCCATGTTCAACAGAATTTGAGAATTACGTAGCTTGTCCAATTCCCTACCATGTATATGTTCATTCCGCGCCACTAAACCACCATCCCTTCTCCAATTCTAGTTGACCTTTAGACAAAATCTAGAATGAAACCTAGATACCGCAGAAACAAAAAGCTTGAGCCAAACCATTTATTCATTCCACAAAATTTTGTGGTTTGTTTGTTATACTTGTAGGGAATAAACGATATTTTTTGTATAGTTTTATTGAATTATGTTTAACATATTTTAATTTTATTTTAAGTTTTATGTAGAGCTCACCGTTCTCTTTATTGTAGTCTTTACTTGTGCAAGTTCAGGGGAGAGGAGTGTCTTCCCTAGCATCACTCTCCACTTAATATCTCCATCATTAGATTAGCCTTCAAGAGATTTAAAATCTTATTTTACATGACATTGAAGTTCAACTATTGTAAACTAATCCATTAGTGGATAAGTGGAGAGAGATGTTGGTGGAGACATTCCTCTCCTGCCACGAATTGCCTCGCAATTTGAAGAATCAAAGGTTGGAAAAAAATTGGAGGTCAAACACTTCTCTGAGGCGTTCACATCAGTAGTTGGAAATGAATATATATTCCCGTATACTAATTTAAATAAATTAAAAAAATTAATTACTTATAATAATTGTGCATTGATTTTTTTTAAATACTCTATTATGTGTATATTATTGAAATTACCTCTTAATCAAAACTCCTTAATATATATTCCATGAAACCTCCGCGGAACGTTTCTAGCACTAGAAAACCTCCGCACATCTGTATAATGTACGAAATTTAAACCAAAAAGCTCTTCTAATTAATCAAAGCTAGCAATGGAAATTGCCATAGAGTGCCCAAAATATGTAAGGAAGAAAAAACTAATCTAATTGAAAATTCGATTCTGGCTACAATTGCAACACTTCGGGGTACAGTGAGTACGGACCGAAAAGAAATAATAAAATCATTTCAACCTAACCGTAGTTTACCCCGACTCATGGTGGTGTGCATGATATGAAGTTCTGTGTCCCATCCTGACCATAGTCTTCGTTGGTTCCATCGGAAACTTGGATTGCTATGGCAGGTACCATATTTTTCCTTCATGCTGAAAAAAGGATATAAAATATTCATCTCTATCCACATCAGCACAAGAGGGAAACAGGACAACATGTGATTCATCCATCAGCATATACTCCCCATGCTTGCAAGTTCGGATCAATCAAAACCCCTTCCCAATTATCATTTCAGCTGCCGCCCCCATGACACGTTTCCCCCCTATTTCTAAAAGGCTAAGAGCCAAGTCTGGTTCACTCAGTTGTCTTAATCCGTTGCTCAGTCTCTTCAACATATCCACATCTACTTCCAGGACCCACAAAGGTGTGCAGCGCACCATCAAGCTTACAAACCCCGACACATATGAGTGCCACGTGGCCCACTCACAACGTAGTGATATTTTCCCATCCAGGGCACTGGCAAGAAATTCCAAATGAGACCCAAGAATGGACGGTCTTCGTTTTGATGCTGGCCATGTCGATGAACTGTCAATACCCCAAGTAAATGTCCCACAAAGCACTGCAAAATATGCCAGTGCATAGCCTCTAAGCATGGCAACCACAAGTCCAGATTCTCTCCCGCCTTCCTGCTCCGACCCGTTTTCTGATAAAAACCAGGAAGGCAGAGTTTCTTTCATTAAAGATTGGACCAGACCTGATCCACCTGATATCCAAACCAATGAGGCCCCAAGTAGAGCAGCATGCTTGACACGTGTCATTGATGAGGCAAGAGAAGCATGTCCATATCTCATTCCATATTTGGTCGTCTTTAGTTTCTCTGCTTGTCCCTTGGGCAAACCACTGCTTGCTATATCTCTGACTGAGAGCATCAGAAGAGACACGATTTCTTCGTTCAAGAACATAGCATCTCTAAGTGACCTAAACACTCTTAGGTAGAGAATCCCAGGAGCAACTGGGGACATCCCACCGGAGAAGTGGGAACCAAATCCATGGCCAAGAAGGGCCCCGACACCACCATTTTTATAAATAGAGGCAGAACCAAGTCCAAGAGTAGATGTGAAGCAACTTTTTAAGAGCTGAACTACGGCATCCCTGCTGTGGTGGAAGACGGTTCCAGAAGCAGAGAATACAAGGAAGTCACTCCAACGCTTCACCTTCTGGACCCACAAAGAAGATACAACGGGCATGCATGGCCAGGGGCAACCAGAAGCAAGAGCATTCATAGCTGGACCAATCAAGACAAGGAGGCGCTCAGAAGCTTTGTCGAGTTTATAAGTTATTGTCAGGCTTACAAAAGCAGCCAATGGCAGAGGAAGGGTAGTCGGAGAGTTACCACCTGCTTGCCCGAGATTTAAACAACAAACAGATTAATTTAAAGAACCTTGTGTTTTTTACTACACATAGAACTAGCATAGAGAGTGAAATTGACATAAATGCTGAAAACATGAGCAAAGAAAATGTTAATTGATCTCTGTAACAAAGGCATGTAAGGATTTCTGATACCCCAAAAATCAATGTTTCAAGAGAATCCAAAAGGAAAACTAATCGAATTACCTACAGGAAGGCTTGGGACATCAACTCCTGTAGCTGCTAGAATTTTCTTTATCTGTTGCTCAACCATGGATAAATTTGCTGCTGGACTGGGCCAATCAGTTCCATTCATATAAGCTGGCTTCCATATGCCCCGTGTTACTTCTGCTGAAAAGTAACTTACAATAGTAGCCAAAGTTGCTGGAAGAAAATCAGCAAGATCTTTGAGGCCTGAGATAAAAGGAAAACAGAACCAAACATACCTCAGTTTCAATCTCAATTCAGTTAGACCTTGACAAAGGTCTGAAAATAATAGTTTCTGATGATTTTAACAAAAGGGTGTATTGGTAATTATACAAGCAAGGGAGAACTATCTAGGAAACAAACTCCAAAAAAGAATTGAAAAAGAAATATAGCTTAAAAAGAAACCTTAAGAAGACATTTGAGAGAACAGGGGAAACCTGTAGCCAATTCACGAGGGGAGAGTCTTCCATGAGCACAGGCTGTAAGAGCAGCATCAAGCACAAATGGAGTAGCTTCAAGGATATCCCAGGCAGGTACTCTCAGTTTCATCAAAGCATCATCAAATGCAGACCCAGATGAATTGCTGCTTCCAGAAGTTGTAGGAGTTGCAGATTGAGTACCTCTATTTATCTTTCTAATCATCATGCTTAGAAGTGTTTCAACAATCTGATGAATAGGCCCTCCAGGTGGGAGACCAGTGCGGGTTGAAGCGATACATTCTTTGTGTTGCCGATACCATAAGTTTAATTTTGGAAAGGATTCCATAAAAAGGGGTTCTGCAGAGAAAGTGATAATTTTTGATAGTCTTTTGCATTTCATTCGATCTCTTGGTGATTTTCCAAAGGATGCTAATAAACAATTCCGAACAGACAAAAGGTACTCAGGACCTAGTTGGGATCCTAATGCTGGGGTTGCTGCACACCCCATAGCATGTTCAACAGGTGGACGATTAAAACGCCACAACCTGACCAAAAGAGTGAATGCATTTGAGAACACTGCGTGACAAGAGAGCTCTTCTCCAGTAGGAAGCGTCCACGAGCCATTTGGAACACATGCTCCAAAAGCCTCACATATTGGCATTAGTGTACCTGCAAGTAGCGGAACCTGCAAGTAGTTGACAAAATCACCGCATATACCAGCAAGAAAGTTGCATATGATAATAGCTAGTTATTTAGTTCACTAGCCCAACCTCCATTAGTTGCGCAAACAAGATCGTATAGTTAGAAGTGGATTAATCAGAAATTCCCAAATGAAGGAAACAAACACACAAAAACATGCCATTTTCATTTCTATTTTTTTATTTCTTGTCTATCTTGTTTTTCTGGACAGAAAAATGGTAGTTGCCATGAACATATAGAGTACAGACAAGGTACCAAGCCATGTAAGGAGAAAATCTGAACACAGTCCACAGATGAAATTCCAATAAGAAGGACGTTTAAGAATGGAGCTTGACTGATCAAATGGCTTTCCGTCCCAGTGTAATTAGGAGGCACTGGATGGGAGAGCAACAGCGTGATAAAAATAATGGTGTGCTCCTGCAAACAAAGATAATTATTCCAAACCTGAAAGAAAAGAACAGATAAAGAAAAACAAGGAGCAACAGTATAGCTATAAACTAAGCACACAGAAAAAGGGTCTAATCTTCCCTTGCAAAAGACTTTCTAAATAAAGCCAAATAAAATTGGTGTCAGGATTACCTGCACATTCCAACCACGTGCTAGAGATGCCCCACAAAGAATGGTAGCAGCGGAAATCCTTTCTTCATCTGAACCATTTCTTGCAATTTCATATATTTTCTCAATCTCTGCTAAGCTTGCATCAAAACCATGAGCTTAAATTCAGTTGCCTAACCACTGGCTAATATACCCAAGAAAAAACTGATACGACTGAATTAAGGAAAACGAAGGGTGTAACTAGAGACAACGTATAAGGTAATCCCACTCAAAATATGTAAGGGTAGGGTGAGAGAATAAAATACAACAAGAAGGGTCTAATCTTTAGATCCGAGCATCCAGAAAAGAAAAGAAGCTATTCATTCTATAAGAACAAATCCACATACAGTGTAGCCGTAAAAATTCCCTTATATGGGATAGAATTTCTAAGAACAACTCCAAATTCTTTGGGTTTGTGAATGGGGGGAGGACAGTACAGAAAATATATAGGGGGGAACAAAATACCTAGGAGCTGGAGTTGCAACTAAAACATTGACCAACGGAGGAGTTAGCAGTGACCCTTTCATCAATGATGACCAGCCAGGAATCTGTCCAGGAATGCTACGAGGTATATGATTGCTGCGTGCATGGATATAACCAGGCCAAAAATAAGCTGATGTATCAAGTAGATTTCTAGCAATACAAGCCTCAACAATCAGATGCCGTAAATTTCCAGCTGCAGGAAAGGCACAATCATGACAAAACTGTCATTAATATAACCAAATAGACAAAAAATTGGAGTCTAAAACAAAATTAACCATGCTTGAGAGCAAACAATAAGAAAAAAAGGGAAGAATAGCACGGAAAACAATAATAAATCAAGCTAAAGGTGCAACCAACAGACAACTGATGAGGGATAACTAATGATGAACAAGATTAAAATAAGTCGGGCATATGCCCAAGTAGATTCATTTAAAAAAAATTAACAGAATTGTAAAAATACACACACAAAGACACCAAGGGCAACGTTAATGATTCAGACCCAAGGTCAGACCTATATTATTGACTGGGGGTTTTGGGGCTTTCAAACCCCTGCTCACCAAAAAAATATACTACCTAGTAGAGGGGACAAAATGAAGGAAATTAGTCAAATTACCCTAAGTTATTAGTTATAATTTCCTTGCAACATTCTTTTATTCCCTCAAATAGTTTAATTCCAGCTCTTCCCCAATCACCACCCCAAGAAAAAAGATACATGTCAAACGACAGTAAAAATATTAACATAATTTCCCTCTATAATTGACTTGAAATCTTAACAGATTAACATGACCACAATAAAAGCAATTACTTACAACAATTCATTGGCAAGTCATTTGCGCTCAAACATTCTAAGTATCCATTGCCAACTGCAGGTCCTGATACAAACATGATAGCCTTGGCAGCTGCCTGATTAGCTACCTGAATAACAGATTGAGGAGGAGTCAGTAAGCCCTCATATTCACCCAATAGCTTTAAGCAGGTAACCAACTCCCCACGACGCTTTCCCAAGGCTTGTTTGTCCTTTCGTTGATTAGTTGGGCTCCGTTCAGCTTCTTCAATCAGTTCACCTTCTTCTTCTTCAATAAGATTAGCGACTACAAGAGTTGTAGTGCACAATAACATACACATGCAGGTATCAAGTCGAGGTACAGGACCTTCACTTGGATCTCTCTCCTAAAGAACAAGGGGGAAAATGCAGTCTTAAAACAAGCAAAGATTGCCATAGAGCATGCAATTAAGTGTGAATTTTCAGCGAAGAACTAATGAATCAGTCAAAATATAAATCCACCAATGAAGACTAATAGACTATACATCAAATGTGGGGCAGAGGAACGAAGTCTGGGACTCAATACCATTGAGTTCATCAACAATTACTCAAAAATCTGATCTACCCAGAGCATTACTCATTTCTATTAATCTCTGTAACTAAATCTAGTCAGGTATTAGAGGTTTCACTCCTTCCTAACTGAATCTGAAACAATCCTGAAGCCAGCTACCATTCTATTTTTATTCCCTTCTTAAACATGTTGATCTTCTGCATCATATTTCCTCATTGATGATAGACTTTGCCGTATAACCACATCTTCCACATGGGCATATTCATCAAGTGGGTTTCTCCCATAAACCCCCAACCTCTTCCCATGACAATCACCAGAAAAATATTAAAAAAGTAATTCTTTGGTTGCCCCCACCATATAATATATATATATATAGCTAGCATTTCCTTCAAGGAATTTCCTTTACCACTCAAAACAATTAGTGACTGCAAATAATTTTGGTCAATTAACTTTGCCGGGATAAGATTTTACCCTTTGAACTAGCCGTAGTGCTGAAACCCACAAACCCAGAAATGTATTGTGCCATGTAGTGCCATTAACTGCTTGTAAAGCCTTCACCAAGCCTGCAAAGACAAATTCAACTCAATAATAAGTTTGTGAATGTTAATGGTCTCATCAATTCCAGCTACACAAGGCTGGAAGCATTGTGATACTAAAATTCACCAGATGGCCATACCAGAAATAATCTCAACAGCACTATTTGCTGTAACTTGCCCTCCCCCATCCATTGCATCTTCCAAAATAAGATCGATAGGAAGCCATAGTGAGGACCAATTATCACCATGAGAATGACTAGGAGAAGATATTTTTGAACCAGCATCCATGATAGCATTAAACTCCAGCTTGGTTTTGCATTCACAAGATAAAATCTTGTGAATGTTGGAAGGAAAAAGCAAAAGGGTCTCTGGACTTAAATGTTTCAAGTTCCTTAAAACTGAAGAGTTTGTTGCAAGCATCTGCAGTTGCTGAATGAAAGATTCCCAATGTGGGGGCCTATAAAGATCAAAGCTTTTACATGTGAAGTAACTTTCATTCAATGAACGACATAAAAGTCTAAATTACATATCTACTCAACTGCATGTTTAGATTATTGTCTTTTAACCTTATATTAGCAGAATATCATATGTGCATGGCAATGGAACAAGTATTTCTAAATTAAGGACATACATGTTTCGATGAACTAAAGATATGATCCTTGAAGTTATTTTGTTTTGCAAAAATTCTCCAATGATCTCAATAGCCATTGCCGTGTTTGGTTTCTGCAGCCCATCCTTCTGCTCAGGGTTTTTATCATTGAAGCATTCAGGACCATCAATATCCATATCATGCGACCTGGTTAGCCATCTAGGCTTATTTTCTGGGGCATTCTCGAGTAATCCTTCATCATCTAATGATGCTTCAAGCAACTGCCACACAATTGAAAAGATAAATTCAACAAGAATAACTCCAGGTTCACGCTCTTTGTGGCCGTACACTTGGGAAAGCTGAAGAACATCATCAATTGATTTCATAATCCTGTGATACAATCAATATGAAATGTCATTACCAGATTTTAAATACACACAAGAACTCAAGGGCCCCCCTCCCCACAAAAAAAAAAAAAAAGATAAAGCGCACATGCCAAAAAAAATGAAAAGAAACCACTAAACAGCAAGGTATATTTTTAGGCATATTCATGTTCCCTAATCCATACGCCTTCTTATATATAGAGTCTCTTAGGGTCTCAATCACGGTGTTTAGTTACTAGCTCCTAGGAATGTTATTGTTAACAAGTTGCCATTAAGTCTGCAAGAAAAGAGGAGAAATTTCTCATGTGTATGTGAGAGAAATTGAATCTTACTTTTCGTAGTTTGGACAACTGATATGAGACGCAAGAGAAAAGGCATATCTCTTGAGGAACAACATATAAAGTCTGTAAGCAGCAGGTTGGAGTAGTCTGTTTGGAACAACCCTGTAATCAAGAAAAGCAACAGATGTCAACTAACCAGTGGGGGAAAGTAATAAAATCAGTGAAACCAGGTTGTTTTCATGCTACAATTCTGTTTGAGGAACCAGGGATTGGCAGTAAACAAGCCAGCCGGTTAGAAAATTATCCCATTCCTAGCTGGATTTGTTAAAATTATCCCATCAGGTGCTCAATATCCTACTACAATGGGCAATAAAGCCAAAATAATATACATGGAATTACAAGACAAAGAGGATAAGGGGAAAAACATTTTTGTTTTACCATATTAGAGAACAAGACAGTATTGGATTGAACAAAAAGAATCTTTTGTTGGCCTAAAAAAGGGACAATCATGAGTTGAATCAATACGTAAAATATATCATAAAGTAAGAAAATATATCCAAATGATACCCAGACAAAAGTGCGGTATAGCAGCCAATTCCAACCAAAATACGTATGAATATGAAGCATAGGCATGGATATGGGACAAGAGACATAATACAACACATACAAAAAATACGGCAAAATTTAAAATATGGGGACATGACTAGGCCTATTCATATAAAATGTCGTGTGCAGTCACTCCTCATGAAAACAATATTTATTAACCTTAAGATGAACCATTTAACGAGTACATCAAGCAATGTTTCCCTTCTTAATTTTTTATGTTCTATATAAATATAGTCATCCTCCGCATTATTATGCTTTGACCCAACTCAAAAATTTTCTAGGCTTGTGGCTTCTTTTGGTGATTTTTGTAAATCACGGATGCTTTTGACAAGCATCTTGGAGTTATATGGTATGGCTATTAGAAAACAAAATAATTTAACTTCTCTAATTATCCATCCATCTTTATAATATCAGTTTTTGTAATAGTGGGTATTTCTGGCTGACAACAGTTAAATAATAAAGTTTTAGAAAAAATGTTCTAGCAAAACTCATCATAAACCAAATACTTCATTGTTGCATTTTTAGCTCAATGTTACTAACCAATATTCATCTTTTGATAAGCATCTTGGACTCTTGGGGCTAATTTTCAAAGTTGATATGGCTGTTCAGAACTGAGGTAGTAAAAAAGTACCTGTCACTTCTGTAAATTCATATTCGCCATCTTTTCCTAATTCAAAATTGTATGTATCTGTTATGATACCAGCACCCTCCTTGTAGATATTGTCCCCACCCTGACGAACAGGCGGGGTTTTGTTCTTCCGGGCCAGCTCTGAAGAAGCGGCCCAGAAAACGCGTCTACAAGGGGAAGGTATCCACACCCTTATAAGGAATGCTTCGTTGCCCTTCCCTACCGATGTGGGACTTATCCCAACAGACCCCCCCCATTAGGGCGTCCAGCGCCCACGTTGGACATGCCGTCGGCACACCCAGCGGGACACCGCCAGCGATCGAAGGCTCTGATACCACTTGTTATGTTTCTTGATGAAATGTGACAGAAAAGAATAGACAAAGGAAGAAGAAAGATTCAAGAAGCTCTAAAGAAGAAGAAGAGAAGAGAAAATAGAAGAAAAGAAGAATCTGCGAGGACTCTGATGCAAGAGGTATTACTGAAGTGTCATATTTCTTGCACTTTCTTGCCGACTGTTTTTTTTTTTTCCAATCAGTGTAGCACAGTGGAGAGTCCAAGGAAAGAGTGCTCTGATACCATTTGTTGTGGTATTTGATCAAAAATGGAAAAGAATAAGGGAAAAGAGGAAAGAATGAGAGAAAAAGAAGAAGAACATAGGGAATTCAGTAAGGGAGAAGGGAAGGGAGATTAACGAAGGATAGTCACCAAGAGAAAACTGAAGAATGTATTACTGCATTGTCATTTCTGTCTCCCTTGAATCAGGTATGTTTCCACTATTTATAGGCTTAGGCTCTTGCTTTGCCGCCGTGCCGTACATGCTTATATATGCTACAGTAAAACAATTAGTAAATTTTCATAACAATACCCCCTCCCAAAAGAGATCCTTGCCCCCAAGGATCAAGCAAAATCAAAAAATACAAATCTGAAAGCAAAACGTAGGTTTTAAGTTCTGGCAAGTCAGTGACGAATTCTCTGTGGCTTGGACCCAAAAGTTGATTCCTTCAAATTGTATTTATTCCTGCAGCATTGCACACTTCATTTCTTTCTTTTCTTCCTACTTAGAGAGCAAACCCTCCCAAAAAGCATTGTAATTAATTCTCCTTTGAACCATTCTAGCATCAGTATTCTTGTTGGAGAAAAATTTAGAAATGAGACCCATTTCTGAAATGACCCATAGTTAATAGCACCCAAAGGAATTGTAAAGCCCAATTGTAATTCTGTTGGGTCTTCCTCCCCGATGCCATCTTCTAAGCCCATATGCCCATATGGTCTTACTGAATTTGCTGGACTTCCATAGTATTTCTGCCACTTAAAGAAAGTGGTAGCCAACTGTAACCCAATACATGAAAAAATAGTAATTGCAGCAGGTTGAACAGTGCTGGAGATAAGGAAATTAGGCAACCCGATCATTCTGAATATCACCAACCAAGACCCACTTTCACATGATGTCTGTTTCCTAACCTCACACCTATCTCCATGGTACGAAAGAGCTTGAAACTCTTCAGCAAAGTCAAAAGTTGAGGACCCATTAATTCCAGAGCTGATTTTCGCACTCTCCACTTCTGTATTCGAAGAAAATGACGAAGCATAGCCTCCATCTGCCAGCAACCCTTGGGTCTTGAAGTTGAAGGTCAAACTGCTTTCAATATCGATGAAAGAGTCTTGGTCAGTCTTGAAATCACCTTCTTGCTTTGCGACGGGTTGTGGGGGTTCTGGAAATTTTTCTTGGAGTCCATTCTTGATCGGTAGGACCATCTTTTTCTTGCTCCGCCACAGCAAAGAGATCTCCTGCACTCTGGCCATGCGTCGCGCCTCCAGCAGAGTCCAGGGATCAAATAATCGGACTGAATCGGCTATTTCTTCCTTCAGTGCTCCCACGTACGCATCTACCAGATACGACTCAGACAAATCAAGCTTGGCCGCGATTGTGTCAAAACGCATGTTGAATTCTTCCAGCGACTCCGTCTGTCTGATATGCACTAACTCTGTTATGGGCTCCTCGTATCTTGGGCATTCCATTCTGGATAGACGAACTTGATGCCTCTCGTCACCATCGTCATCATTCCTCGGGTGGCCGTTGCGGTGAGGCGCACCACGAACCATATCACGCATCTTCTGCGACAAGGTCCCTAGCTCTTGACGAATAGAGCATCCCATCATCTGCATTTCCTCTCGGAAGCCCAATATCATTTCTTGCAGGTCATCTACCTTGAACAATTGCTGCTCCACATTCTGTAGCCTGCAGTCCATCGTTCTTGCTACTTGTTATCGGATTAGGTCATCGGATTAGATACCACTTGTTATGTTTCTTGATGAAATGTGACAGAAAAGAATAGACAAAGGAAGAAGAAAGATTCAAGAAGCTCTAAAGAAGAAGAAGAGAAGAGAAAATAGAAGAAAAGAAGAATCTGCGAGGACTCTGATGCAAGAGGTATTACTGAAGTGTCATATTTCTTGCACTTTCTTGCCGACTGTTTTTTTTTTTCCAATCAGTGTGGCACAGTGGAGAGTCCAAGGAAAGAGTGCTCTGATACCATTTGTTGTGGTATTTGATCAAAAATGGAAAAGAATAAGGGAAAAGAGGAAAGAATGAGAGAAAAAGAAGAAGAACATAGGGAATTCAGTAAGGGAGAAGGGAAGGGAGATTAACGAAGGATAGTCACCAAGAGAAAACTGAAGAATGTATTACTGCATTGTCATTTCTATCTCCCTTGAATCAGGTATGTTTCCACTATTTATAGGCTTAGGCTCTTGCTTTGCCGCCGTGCCGTACATGCTTATATATGCTACAGTAAAACAATTAGTAAATTTTCATAACCAGCACCCTCCTTGTAGATATTGTCCCCACCCTGACGAACAGGCGGGGTTTTGTTCTTCCGGGCCAGCTCTGAAGAAGTGGCCCAGAAAATGCGTCTACAAGGGGAAGGTATCCACACCCTTATAAGGAATGCTTCGTTGCCCTTCCCTACCGATGTGGGACTTATCCCAACAGTATCTAATGCTCCAACATATTTTGAAATCCAAGTTGATATGTGTGTCACAGCAATCATATAATTATCACAAAAAAATACACACGAACACACAGAAGAAAAATCGGCCACTTCATTGTTGCAGTTCTCTTCTCAGCACATGTTTGCAAAACAACACTCAGTGAGTTTTCCCCCGTTGCGAAATAGGAGTTGAAAAACCCCAAAATTCAAACAGAGCCTTAGTTATAAAGGCGTATGCCAACATAATTTCCTAAGCTCGTTAATCCAACACCACACAACAATACTCAACTCAGCGGTAATGATGACAATAAACAATGAGAAACTAAAAACAAATTCAGTGAATTAGATAACAATACGAGAGATGCCAGAGCAGGGACCTGGTAGAGAGAAGGGCGACGACGAGAACGGGAGGGACGAGATTGATGGTCGAGGCCTTCTCAAGAAACTTCCACGTGATGGGCACATGATTATCCCAACAGATGTAAGAGACTAGACAGTCGGCGAGCTCGATGGAAGGCAAAGAAACACCGGCGGCGTTAAGGGCTGAGTTGATGTGAATCGCCCAGAGGAGAGGATCAGTGCTCTTTTCCTGAGCCGACTTGGTTTGCTCCAGAACGCCGTCCCAGATGCTCGCCATGCGTCTTCTGTGTGAGGCAGAATACGAATTGACCGATTTCAAAGAGCGACAAGAACACAGAATCTACGCTATAAACGAAGTGAAATACTATGGGAATTCTGCGTGCATGTACTTTGACTGAAAAGGAAAAGTCATCTACGGAGGCGCGCGTATATGTTACGAATCCTCTTCGCCATTCTCTGTTCAATGTTCAAACGTCCCCCCTCCACTTCTTGGGTTCTCTCATTCTTATTGTTTCCCATTTTCAGACCTTTTTTAATGCAACGGAAGTCACGAAACTTCTTGTCCCATAGCAAACCATATTCCTTCCCAGTATATACACACACACACACACATTATTATATTGTGAGTGGGTAATATTTTTTTCATGTACCATAACATTATTTATCCCATAGCACTATTTCACAAGTCATAAATAACATGTTAATAACCCCACACAAAAAAATGGTCTAGTTGATACAATTTTGCTTTAAATAAAATAATACGTTAACAAAAAAAAAGTCATGAATGTATAATTAGAATAAAATCATAAAATAATATTATATTTATCTACTGCTTAACTATTGGCATCTATCCATAGTAATGATGAATGAATCTCAAATACACCATTAGTTCATGCACCATAAATTTTGTGCGCCTTTTAATGCACATAATAGGTCGTAGCTTTATATAGATACCATTTCGTCAAGCACTAGAAAAGGCAATTGTAATGTGTCTAGAGAGTATAGAGGTTAACAAATCTTATTATCCCAAAAAAAAGAAAAATAAATAGCATTTAAAAATCATAATATTCTTCGATATTAGTAGATTGATACTTATTTAGCGCTGAACATTTAGATATTAGCCCGTCAAATATGAACATTTCAATATTTAATAATATCATATCTGAAGGGTTGATGATCCAGTTGTTTTAATTAGAATAAAACCATTCTTCTTCCCCATATTGTTTGTTTTTGTTTCAACTTATTAAGTAATGCCCATTGCACGACAATAATGACATGTTTCATAGTACGAATGTACAAGCGAAGGTCGCTCTCTATATGCCGCAAATAACATACAAAAATTATTGAGACACAAAAGAATGAATCATTCTATCCAAAAGCAACACGCTAATCGAATAGGATTTATCGCCCTATAACTAAGAATATATATATATATATATAAGACATGATCTTGCAATCAAACAAAAAATATTATTCCAGTCTCATAATTTACCTCCCTTACACTTAAGTGCGTGTTTTCAAGAGAGGCATGGAACGAATAAAAAAAAATACTTTTACCAAAACAATAATAATAATAATAAGGGGGAAGGAAAGAAGAAGATTCACCATGAATCTATAAACTCCATCTTCTTATATTAGCCTTTCCTTTTACTTTGATTTTGCATCCCCATAATTTGAGGAACAAGTATTCACACATCTGAGATGATCTCCAGGATAACAAGAGCTCATTTGCTCAGGCTCTCATTTTTCTACACTGAATCCAAACACCAGCACTTATAGTCTGACTTTGACATGGCAAAGAGTTCATCCGGTGTTGAGTTCTCAGCTTCCTTGGATTTCCAATAATCAGAAATTCCGGTGACGTTACTTGCTGTAAATGTTCCGACGTTTTCCTCCGTATGAATTTGGCCTCGAATTCTCTTGTACAGCCTCATCACGGAAACACAGTCTTCAGAAGGGTCATGTGTGCCTGTCTGGATGTCATAGCTGTAAAGACAACAAAACAATCATATCCTTAAAAGATATACAGACGAGAGCAGCATTTAATAACAATTGTTGTATACATTTAGAGAGAGAGAGAAAAAGTAATATTATGCCGAGTTATACCCCTTGAGGTGCACAGAGCAGGAGAGAAAGATAATGTAGATTTAATTAAAAAATTCAAAATTAGAAGAAGCGAAGACTAGGAAAAGAGAAGTGGAGAAGCAGGGGGTTGACTTGCCCTAAATATGTTCGAGTAAGGTACTTAAGGGAATGGCTGACCAAGTTTGTTTTCATCAACGGACGATACTTTGCCGTGTCCCTGCATGGTAAAATATAAGCATAGCACAAATAAAATGAGAGAATGAGGTATATAAATAACAGAACATAGCAAATAAAAAAATTAAACGAACACCGGTAAGCACGTGACTTCCAACAATAAGAATAATCAATGAAATGCTATACATGTAGGGCCTGAAAAGAAAGAATAGGATTTCAGAACCAAATGCTACCTGAATTAAGTATTCCACAATGCCACCTTATGATAATAGATACATCAGGTTTTTGGCACCATAAGATTTAAAAACATTTATTTATAAAAGGACTAGAGGAATGTATTATATGGTGAAGGACAAGACAAAGTTGTCAAATGGATCCAATCTTCTCCTTACCAGGTACACCAAATCAGGACTTAATAAACAAGCAGAGCAAGAAAAAAAACACCACACTTAACAGCACAGATAACAAAGGCATTTTCTGACCATCATGAATTGTATAATGCATGCTAAGGCATGAAACAGCACGAAATAACCAGCCTAAATTTTGCAATAGACTATATTATAGGTACCACGAATGATAAGGCCAAGGCAAGAAATGCCGTATCAAGTGACCCAAAATTGAACACAAAATAGAGATTCTTAGTTCTTAAATGGCAGGGGGCTTTGCTTCTAAGTAAGAAAATGAAATATGTTGAAATGGTACAGATAGAGGAAAGGTACTGTAATGACGGGGAAAAAAAAAAGAATATAATTCAAAGACATGGATTTTGTGAAAAACTGAATCTTTAAAACTAAATAAGCAGTAATAAGTAGCTCAAGAATGTCCCTTCTACCTCAACATATGATCAGGATAATTCAATTTCAGGCAGTCCAAATCATGTTCTAGGTCATGCCCCACAAGAAGATTGGCCTTTCCTCCATCCAATCTAACTTTGCCAATTGATTCTCCATTGTACAGAATTTGCAATACCTTCTCTTGAACTTCCTTAAGTGTTATGGCATCTCTAAGATGCTCTTCTGTCAATCCAGTAATATCATATCTGAAAATTTCAAGCACAGTTAGCCCCAACAATAGTACTATCTATTACTTGTTCTCTATGCTAATAAAAAGGCAAAACACACATGACTTGGAAGTACCTATAGTTAGTAACTGGGATTTGAGGCTGCACATAGGTGTGGAAAATTAAATTCTCATCTTCATCAACCATGCACACTCTAGCACAAAGATCTAATGTTCCATCACTCCCACCACCAACCATTTCACAATCAATTGCAATTGCCCCAAATTTCCTTCCAGTGTGGTTTTCAACAGGAGAATCTGGACGATGCATTGGGGATCTCACATAGGTCAATGTCTCTGTTCCCTGCATCATTTACCGGCAAAATTCAAAACTTCCATACAAAATTTCCATACAAAATCAAATAAAGACTAGAAACACAGATTGGATGAGGTTTCTTCATTTAACCAGGTTAAATATATAGAGGTAATTTATGGCCTATACAAAAAAATTAAAAAAAATGCATACAAGCACTTTAAGTAGCCACTAATCAAGTAACCAACTTACCAAAGGAGAGGGTGCAGATAGATAACATATCGCTTTATGATCGATAAGAGATGTGGGGCTATCAAATAATTTTAAGCAAAGTTGACAACCATGTTGAGAGAAGTGCTTGGAACAATTTCCTTTCGGCAATGGACCTAATAAATGGAGCCGAGGTCATTAGTCAGCATAAAAAGATAAACGCTGAGTAATCCAAACAAGAATACCAACATCATATTGAATAGGGAATGATAACCAACCAGTAAGGTGTTCCCTCAGAGATTCAAAAGATTTGCAGTGCTTTTGACAGACCCCGCATTTAGGCTGATGGACTGAGTGGTTTGAGATTTTCATGTGCTCAATGAGATGTTCCTTTTTCTTATATTGCTTATAGCATGCTGAGCACTTGTGCCTGTAAAGAGTCAACTACCAGGTATTAAAGGACTTGAAACCCTAAAATATGCCTTAGGCGAGTGGTGCTAAAGAGCACACGCCTGAGTAACCAAGATGATTAAGTAAGGAAAAATATGCCACATAAACCCAAAAAATAAATCAAATAATTTGGAATTATATCTGACACAAATTCCGGAAAAATATGACATATGAACCAAAAATAGATAAATATTGTGCCCATGAAAGCCATAAGCCATTAATCAAATACCAGAAGATAAAATGCACTACTCAAGTTCAAAAAATTCTTTGATGATATTAAGAAATTCCAACGTGAGTGCCATTCTTGACTCTATTTTTATAACCGTCCCTTGTAAGTTTATTGGTTAAAGTGATAAAAGATAAATATTAGCAAGATTTTATTTTTATGACTTTCCCTTATTTCCAATACAAGGCTGAACAAGAGAAAATCTATTTGCCATGGAAATTGCTCATCGAAGTTCATAAACAATTCATAAGTAGTCTTTCTGCAGATGTCTATTTAATAATGAACTCATTACCCAACTCAAACAAACTATAATGGCTGGAATTTTCCTACATTACTCAATTGACTAGCTTGCAACTGAATTTTCAGAAAGCAAACATGATGATCATCCGGGAAAACAAATGTACAAAGGGCATAAAATTGACCTTTTGGCTGGCGTTGGCGTTTCAATATGGTCTGCTTGAGTGTCCATCCCGTTCAAAACGAATGCGGGCGAAGAACTCCGAACCAAGTGAACAGACTGTCGAGAAAGTTCAATATTCTAACCAATTAATGGATGAACTCCCAATAAAGGAAGAAAAACACGCTGAAACGCGAGTGAGTAGAAAGGAAGACCAACTGCAACTCTGCGAACCTTAAGTTAACCTAACTGCTGGGTGAGCAGTGAGCACATCAATGATAGGCGATGGAAGAAGACGCACCAGGTTGCATGCTTTGGGTTAAAGTGTTAAACTTGAAGTTAAAAACAAGGGTTTTATAGAAAATTACCCTGAAATTTTAATTTATTTCTTATTAGGAATCGCTTTTGAGTTTTGATTAGTTTGGATTAGCTTTTTTTGGAGAATAGATTATGGGAAGAATAGATTTTAGAGCATAGATTTTGGGGAGAATAAATTTTGGTGTGTTTGGATTAGCTTTTGGATAATAGATTATGGGAAGAATAGATTCTGAAGAATAGATTTTGGGTATAATAGATTTTGGGAAGAATAGATTTTGGGAATAAAGATGTTTGGATGATTAGTAGTAGAATCACTTTTTATATTGGTAAATTACTAAAAAGGGTATGATATGATTAAAAGTAAGAGAGATTAAAGATGATAGAGAAGAAAGAGGAGAGAGAAGAGAGTGTAGAGAGGAGAGAGGAGAGAGAAAAAGAGAGATAAGAGAGGAGAGAAGAGAGAGAAAAAGAGAGACAAGAGAAGAGAGAGGAGAGATAATAGAGAGGAGAGAGGAGAGAGGGTGTAAAAAAAGTAAGGGTATAATAGTAATTGGATAATCCAAAACCTAGGTTTCAAAGAAAAAGCTATTTTCAGTAGCTTATTCAAAACCTAGGTTTCAAACCGAGGTTTTGTCCAAAATCAATTCTCAACAAAAATTGCTGTTTGTGTGAAAATTTTCCAAACCGAGGTTTTGCCCCATAATTGATTCTCAAACCGAGGTGCCAAACAGGCACTTAGGAATAGAGATATTTGGATGATTAGATTTTAGGAATAGAGAAGAAAAAGGAGAGAGAAGAGAGTATAGAGAGGAGAAAGAAGAGAAAGAAAAAAAATAATACATATATATATATATGTGTGTGTTTGAGGAAGATAAAAATTTATAATATTTACCTTAATTTTAATTTTTTTACTTAAATAATATTTTTAATATAAAATTTTTGTAGATAATTAAAATTTTATATAATAATATTCTCTTTTATGGATTATACTAGAGTCCACGTGGGTAGGCCAAAATATGTGGGTCCCATGTATGAATCTAAGACCATGGAAAAGCTCCGCATATAAAATCAACACTAATCCATATTGTTTTAAAATCATGGTTTTACAAAGTAAAACCATGGTTTTGAAAAAAAATTAATTTTTGATTTAAAATTAGTGTTTGGATGAAATTTGGCAAAACCTAAATTTGAGATAAAAATTAATTTTCAAACTGAGATACCAAACACACACTAAAAACATAAATGCTAAACAACATCTCAAGGCTAAACATATATTTTGAGCAACTAAATTAAAAAGGATGATTAAAAGCACATAGGTATTTTATAGCGCCAATACATTCAAAGAATCTTTAGTAATTTTAAATTTTAAATGTAGTAGATATTATTATATCATTTAGTAATATAATAATACTTGCATTTATTATTAAATTTTTAACGTTTGATAAAAAAAATTGTTTGTTGAGACAGTCATACTGCCTGGTAAAAATGTTTAAAATTAATTAAAAAGTAACTCCACTGTTTGAGAGGCACCTCCCACTGTGAGTGACCAGAACAGATGATTTTAGGAGTTTTTTTTTGTATAAAATTTTTTAAAAAATAATTAAGTTAACTCACGATTTAAGAGTAAAATAATTTTTTTTTAAATTATACTAATATTAAATAAGATAAATTTTTATTATTTTTAAATATAAATTTATACACTACAAATTTAAGCCTCAATCAATCGTGTAGGAGATGATTGTGGGAGATGATAGGGAAAGCCTTATATTGTTGTTCCCGTTGGGTGAAAAACAGTCACAAATCCGCACTTCCATCGAATAACGCCAAACAACAAACTTTGATAATTCAAAGTTGCAAAAATTATCGTGCCTCGCCATAATATGATCCATATAAAAATTACGTAAATTCTCTATTTTTAAATTTAATATTTATAATAAATATAGTACGACTTATTTTTTTTAAATTATATATAAAAGCCAACATATTTAATCAGTTATGAGATTTACATATCATACTATCCCTAAGCATTAAACGGTTTTTTTCATAACATTATTTCTTGTTCTATATTTTTTTTTCTTTTCATATTTCTTCAAAAAGTTTCACACTTTTTGTAGAAAAAAATAAAGGGGAGGAGAGAAGCGTACCGAATACGGATCCAAGTTCTTATTGAGGTTAAGCCTTCAAACTCTGAGAGTCAACCAGAGTGGCACCACGCAAGGGAGAAAGAGGGGAAGCTGAAAAACTCACCGGTAGGTTAGAATAACTAAGGAATGTACCTCCTCTTTTTTTTTTTTTTTACCCACCCGGTTCACCGGAGCTTTGCCCCGACTATATCCGGATTCGACCCGCGTCGCACCTGGCTATGGTGGGTGAGTCTCCCAACGGGAATTTTCTGTGTACGCCAAGACTCGAACTCGAGATCTCGCTTAAGCAATACTGAGCCGCTTACCACTCGGATTAACCCCGTTGGTAATGTACCTCCTATTTATATGGTCAGACGGAAATTTTTTTATTTCCCAAATATCAAATAGACTGGCCCATTAAGGGCGGACATGAACCCAAAGTCCAATAATTTTCAATAAACTTAAAATGTGAAAAGACATTTACAGTTTTTTAAAAATGTTAATTTATATTATTACATTCTCCTTAACATTTATTATCCCTTTCGTGTGTAACCCCTCAAAAAAAAAGTAGGATGCTGCAAACTCCACCCGGATAATACTTGGAAATTTACTTCTGGGTTTTGTGATGCCATAGTTGGAAAAACGGAGTGATATGCTTAGAAGCAGAGACATAGAGAGAGGTGAGAGACACATGACGAAGAGTAAGGAAGAAAATATATAAAGGGGAAAAGGGAAAGGGATCAGGATTTCCAAGAGAGAGAAAACTACGGAAAACTTCTAACCTACAGGTCAGGAAGAAATTAATTACCAGATCTTTCTGAGTCTGGAATTTGCCCATGGCTTTCGCAGAAGCTTCTGAAGTATAAAATCGTCCATGGGTAATTTTGCAAGTTGGACCATGGAAGTTTCACTTGTGAACAAGGTGAACTTGGGGCTTTAGAGAAAGTTTTCTACTTTTTTTTTTAATTACATTCAAGTGGGCGTTGCTGGAGAGAAGGAATGCAGTCGTAGATACCAAGCTTCTCTTTTCATCTCTACAATGCGAAGTCCTTTCTTCTTATGCTTAAATTTTATAATAGAAAAGGCCAACTGAAACTGAGTTGGAAAGAAATTTGCCACATAGAATAACTCACAGCTAAGTGAAGAATAATAATATAAAAAATAAAAAAAAAATGAGGGACTAAGTCAAGACCAAGGTAATAGTTCAAACAACCTCACCCCCCCCCCCAAAAAAAGGATATTGCTAACCCCAGATAATTCTGCGATTTTTTTTTTGGTTACATAATACTGAGAATTGAACTGACTTAAACAAGATGGAACTTGATATGCCCCAACAGTGGGTAAAAGCTGAATGTAAAAATTCTGTTACAGAAGAAATTGAAACGTACTAAAGAGTCGTATGAACGTCTCTCCCTCAGCCAAAAGTTTCCCCTCACTATTGTGGATTATATCCCAATAATACAGTCATGCAAGCAATATTCATTAGAAGACCTTAACTAACTAAATCAGCCACCGCGAGCTTCTCTCCTTGTGGCATCATGCAAAAGTTCAACGTCCACTCCTTCCGGAGGCAACTGCACATATCTTACCACCGACCCCCTGATGAAGCAGTTCCTTACAGAAAGCTGCCATCAAACAGCAACATGATATGTACACCAAGCACAGCCGCATAGCCATAAGGAGAGAGATGCAGGAAAATGAGGTTAACATAATAAATCTGGTCAAGTTATATGCAAACCAATCAATGGAATATGATGTGGAAAAAAATTGACAACTATGCAGTATTCTCTTGTGAGAATTATAAACAAGGACTGCGTAGAAAATTTTCCACACTTCCAGATCAAATATGAAACTGAATAACCTCACCGATTATTTGCTCCCATCGTGTAAAGTAAAGCACATAATTATTGGTAAATCTTCATTAATAATTCACCAAATTTTCTTTTCTAGCACACAACACATGATCATTTGAGAGACATGGTACCTAAAAACTTTCAACCACAGAGAAGCAAAGATCAGTTTATCAAAATACACACACACACACGCTAAATTGCACCTGACTTGAATGAACTTTTAAGTTACATACGAATAACCACTTTAACATTTAAAACTCAATAATAACTATCTCTAAACATTGCAAATGTGCAAACACAAACTTAATGCCATTAATAGAGCCATTATTTCACTTAAAAAAATATTGGAGGGTTTATTTACACCTAACCTATAAAGTATAGATAAGGTTATCTCAACAGAACCCAAAATTTAAGAGGTTATCAGCATAAAAAATAAGTAGAGAATATATTGTCAATAACATATCCTGTTTCTTAAGAAGAGTGATGAAAGTCTAATTTATACTAGTAGTCAACCTTCCACTATGGAAAAACAGAAACTCAATATGAGAAATGTAGAGAAAAGTATTATTCCTTCATTAGACCCCTTATACAATACTATATCTCCCTATTTATCAGAGAGTCGTGTAACTAATCTCAACTTCCCAACTAACTCTTATTTCCACATGACACCTTATACATCTTCCAAATCACACTCCTAACCTCCTCCTCCTCATACCGTCTCTTGCCAAGCAACTGTAAAGCCCACAATAGAAGACCAACACAAACCTCAGGAAAAGGCCTCTCTTAAACCTCTTTGATATAAGGCTATTTATAAAATCAAGTTATTCCATGCTTATTGAAACATTACACCCAACAATTCTCCCTCTATCTATCTCATACTTCTCCTACCTTCTTCCTCCTCAAAAAGGCCACTCTAACCAAGCAATTTTAGAGACAAAAGTAGAAGCCCAATCCAACCCTACAAGCAAAGGCGTCCCTTAACCTATTCAGCATAAACCTCTATAAAATCATGTGACCGCAACTGTTATTGAAACTTTATCCCTAAAAATTCTCACCCCATCAACCTCATACATCTGCCACTGTCATTGAAACCTTATCTATACCTCGAAGGATGTCCCTCTTTCTGATCTTAGCACCTCCACTCCCTATTGCAAATTCTCAACTTGTACTTTATAAACTTCGGCTTCTTTATAATTTACAAACTTATACCCTCAGCCAAGCGAATGACAAGCCAAAAGATCCAACAATACTAGCTGATAACTTTGCCAAGCATTCTTAACATCTACAAAAATATAATTGCATGAACTACATCCCTAACCTAATGAATGATAAATGTTGTCACTACGGCAAAGAATCATCTATTTCAGAGTTACCAGCCTTATCTATAAGACAACTCATGGAAACTTTAAGTAAGAACTATCCAAGAGCCATCCTCTTTACCTTCTCATAAGCTAGTAACAAGTGACAAGAGGACCACTCTTTAGTAAGATAGATTCCAGTGAAAGAGTAGAACTCAATCTGATTCAGAAATAGTAGAGCACAGAGACAGGGAAAGGCATACAACTGAGCAATTGGGCCAACATTGGAACTTACAGTGAAAATGCGATTCGCAGCACGGAAACTAATCAGGAAGATACCCTACTCTGCCACTGATACATTAATCCATAGTACGGTACATGTCAGAACTCAGAAACGTGACAAACAGTAGCCCCCTCACCTTTGATTGGTACATGCCAATTGTGGTTCAAGATTATTTAACTCTCTCGAAATATTAGTTTTTAATCATAGGGAAGCCAGTGAATTTGGAAATTGATTGGCTAAAGCAGCTCAGGACCTCAATGTAAACTTTTGGTGTTTCACTGAACCTACTATTAAATGTCAGGTTTAGGCATCCTACTGAATCCTAAAGCATCATTAGCAACTTCAACATTGTTCCTCCACCCAAAAAGCCTAATATTAGTCTACAACGTCATTAGCCAGCACAGGCAAGAGCAAGAAGTAAATCTTAACATATTAAAACCTTGTAATACAATTCGAATGTCCAAAAGACTCTGAAGTTCCCAACCATAGAAATGAATACAACGAAAAATGGCAAAGCAAAAATTGATAATAACCCTTAGAAACCTAAAACGGAAAGGCATACCATGTGAGGGTATTTGTCTTGATCGACGACGCGAGTGTTCTCAAGCTTGATGTTAAGGTATTGGTCCACTGAGTGCAATGTTCCTCGAATAGCCAAATCGTTCTTGAGCTCCACCGTCACTTCTCTGCCCACCAGGTCTTTGAAATAGGAGAAGAACAACTAGACAGAAGCAACGCCCATCAGGATCATAAAGGATGAAGGAATCTCAGAAAAATACAACACAGAAGAAATTTTTGGGGAGGGGAGGGGAAAACCTAGTGAATCTACAAGTTCAGAGAGAAAATTACCATTTTTCGAGAGCTGTAAAACGAAGGTGAACAGAGGAAGGCAGAGAGAAGTAGAGGCCAAGAGGGGTAGTTGTTTCTACACAAATTGAGGGCAAGGCGCTACTCCTTCCTTGCGACTAGCGAGCGTGACTCTACTCCGTTGTATATCTGTCTTCCCGGCACCCAACCCAGCATGTGAATATTATTATGAATGCTAATTTGCTGTTGACGAGATTGCCCACTATTCGGCTATTGGCTATGACAGAAGAAATAGATGTTAAAAACTATTGATAAAAATAATGCATGCTTTTCTTTTTTGCCAACGATAAGAAAATATATACAAAATTATATAAATAGAAACAACACGTTTTTTAAAGTACGGAATCTAAAATAAATCATAACTAATAAATTTTATATATTATATTATACTATTAATTTTAAAATCGAAGGTGAACTTAGAATCTAATGTATTCGAAGAAACATCGAGACTTCACATTTGAATGGCGTCTTTATATAATTCCTGAACTTGTGCTTGAGCAGGTTAGAGTGGAGCATTCAGAGAGCTACCAGAAGAAAAAATCAAAGCAACGACTAAATTTATTTAGATTGAAAGGTTGCAACCCCATTCTGCCATGACTGGATCCGCTCCCATCCACCCCACCCAAAATTATTTAAATCAGTAAGCAATCAATTTACCAACAGAAATTAGTCCGAGTAGTAAGCAGCTCGATATCGCGTAAACGAGATCTCGAGTTCGAACTTTAGCGTACGTAAAAAATCCCCGTTGGAATACTCACCCATCATAGCCAGGTACGCAACGCGGGTCGGATCCAGACGTAGTCGGGACAAAACTCCGATGAACCGGGTAGGCAAAAAAAAAAAAAAAAGTAAGCAATCAATTTTCTCCATTCTCTCTAGCATCCATATGCCCGTACCCATATAATTAACCGATGTCTCAATAAAATTTGTGAAACTGCCTTGTTAAGATATTCTTAAAAATGATAAGCAAGCAAAAACCAAGAGGAAAAGACACAGGGATATAGCAGAAATCAATAACAGAGTTGGCCCCAATAGAAGAAAAATAATAAAAACGAATGTTAAAAGTAGAAAGAAAACTGAACATATTACACATGAAGCATACACCAACATCACCAAAACAAGCTACATTTACATCTCCTAGACATTAAAATGAAAAAGAAAAGAAAAAACTAGACCCAGAAAAATAATTAAAAATTGCCCCTAATCCTATACGAGATTATCATATCTCTCTATCTATGGTTCTCTCTCCCTCTCTTATCGGAGAGGAGAGAGTTTACAGATAGATATTTAGTGTTCACAATCATACTATAGTCTTTGCTTCACCCGTCGACCATGTATGTCGCTGCCATCAAGAATTGCTTCCCTCCTATTCTTGCTCATGAAGTCTGAATGCTCCGTAAATCTAGCCACGTACTCCAATAGCTCGGTCAGAACAGACGGGCAACTTTCCTTTAAGTACTCAAAACCGTCAGTTTGCATCACAGCTGCGAAACAAAAAATGAAGATGCTTTAGTTCATTAATCATAATTATGAAGAATAAACTTGCATAAACATTTTACTACAACAATAAACTTCACCCAATTTTTCTTTAATGTAGCAAAATATAGAAATTCAGAGGAATTAAAACGCACCTCTGAGATTTTCAGGCATTGCAATGAATTTGAGACAGACTGCTTTCAGCTGGAAACAATGGTGATGCTCAGCCAAAGCTAGAGTTGTAGCCACAGTGTTTATTGCAACGACTTCACAGAGGCTGGCTTCACACATCAGTCTAAGCCTCTCTAAACCATACCGATCAGCAGCAGCCAGCAGATGCTGAGCCATCAATGTGGTTGCCCATTTTGAGTTCAAGCCAGTAAGCTCTTGCAGGTCAGGCAGTGCGTCCCAGTATATGAAATGGAGTAATGCCTGCAAAAGAAACGCATGAACTAGTCATTCCACAAACTTTCTCCCCCTAAATTGCCCGAGCTAATAAATGCCATTCTTCATTAGACAAAAAACTCATGTCCTAATTGTACAGATACTGCATTGAGTCAACACCTATAAGAAAACTTCACCAAAAAAAAACAAAGCAAAACAAAACAATCGATAAAAACTTAAGCCTGAACGGGTCCATATCTGCTGTGCATTAATGCATGAACAAATAGAATGCTTCATTCTCAAGAAAAAAAGTGTTACCATGTAATGCCATTAACAAACAAGAACGCTCATTTTTTCTTTTGCATATTTAAGTGGCTGAGTACTGACTAATTCACCTGAAATATCCTAACTATTTATAGCAGGAAATGGAACTAATTAACTTCCATGAAGTTATGAAATAAAATCAAATAGCTTCTTCCCAAGACCAAAAATCCTAATTCACGTGCCAATTCTAAATGTCAAGACGGCACCAATGCTCTTACAGCACCTCACTTCATGCTTAAGGCTCAGAAAACAAATAAAGCAGCCTTACCAACCATTATAAGTCTTAAATTGTGTTGCACAGACAATTAATAAGCCAACTGCCAACCACCACTTTTCTCCCATAAGACCCCTATATAGTTTAATTTCCTCCCATTAAATACATTAGTATACATCTACAAAGGTGGGCCAGCTAGAACAGCTTTTCAAAAATGGAATCAATGCAGTAAGCAACTAAGTATTAGGACCCGATATCTATGTTCAACTAGCATCATATCCATAACTGATCAAAGTAATATTTTTTCCAGTTAATTCTTTTTTCAAGACGCACATATACTCTTCGTGGGCCTGCAATGCAATCTTATAAAACACAACACGCATTTTTGTTTAGTATATATAAAGGTTGAGACAAAAGTGAATAAATATAAAAGGAAGAAAAGCATGTTAACTTGAAATTTGCGTTCCTTTTTAATAAGAGAAAAGCTCATCAAACACTTTAAAACCCAACATTCATCACTAGCATATCACCACAAGAATAATAAACAAGACACTTACAAAAAATATATAAAGGGAAGCACAAAACCATGGAGTACATCAGCAAAAGAAGCAGGAAAAAAAATCTCAAAGGCAAGCACAATGCGCACATATAAGATGTAAATAATCACCCAAACCATATTCTTCAACCACATTGCAACACGTATAGTAGAAAGCCAGTTTCTTCCTCCCAACTGATTCTAAAATAGAGAAGTAATGCTACATCTATAAATGTCAAAACACAGAACTAATTTCCGCTCAAACTAAAACAAGTATCTCTAAAAGAATAGGACAACTTTATCCCAATCAATCTAAGATGACTCTATCTTAATTTATACAAAACACTTAACCTAATAGAACACTTCACTAATCTTAGATGCATACAAACTTAAAATATATATACATATATATAATTAAAAAAAGTAACCCTTAGTTAAAATAAAACAGATAAAATAACTAAAAAATAACTTAGCTAAATAAAATCATCACTAAGTTCTAAACAAAAGGGAAAGGAAGAGCAAAAGAGCATTTCATCAAACCTTAAAAACTGGAGCCTCCATGTCCTCAACTTTTATACACTGAGTATTTTGATCCTTCATAGGACCAAAAAGTTGGGCTCTGAATACAGGTGAACGAGCTGCTAGTACCAATTTATGAGCAGCAAAAACTTCTCCATTAACTTCAAAACTCACATCACTTCCTTTTCCAAGTTCCAGTAGCTGTCCAAATTGCTGTCCAATGTTAGAAGGTGGAATTGCTATGGAGTAGATCTTGGGGCCCTCCGTGTGTGACCTCACAACACCAACGCTACAGTTAACACACAGGCAATCATCTTTAAGGTAGTCTGACGTCTCAAGACCTGTTCTCTTAAAAAACCGCTTGTAACCCCTGAATCACCCAATATCAATAAATTAATCTTTACCAACCATTATCTTCTCATAAACACTTCTATGTATATCATGGAGTATCAGTATTTAGTCAAGTTGAATCAAAATTCAAGCATTTACATATTCGCTCTTATATCCACAAATACATTCAGGAGAGGAAGAGAAATGGTACAAGCAAGATATTTTAATTTAAAAAATCAGAAGTATAAAAAATTTCCACACCACATAAACTGAGGGGAGCAGACTAAAACCAAACCAACATACCCTTAAGCTTTAAACTAACTTTTGGTTTAAAGACACGTGCTACAAAACAAAGAAGGGTCTTTATAAAACAAAACATACTTCTCAAATCACATTAAACCCCCATCCTGCTCTTTCCTGCCAATAATAGCACGAAGTCTACATAGTGGTGAAATTATTATAACCTTCATTTCTGATTCACAGCATTCCAGAATTACTACACTTGTTTGGAGCATGGGATTAAAGTAGATTTCACCCCTTGGACTTCGCACCATTCCAAAAATCTTGGTCCATTAGCCACATAACACAACAGAATCATATAGATACACCATTCTGAATTTGAAATTTTTTATATCAAAGTTTATTTATGAGTTATGAATTCAAAGAAACCTTGGTTCATGCCCTCCAGTCATGGATATCAAAGACACTCCATCCTGACTATTTTATTCCAGAGGTGAAAGGCGTCATAGATAACTCTCGCATGGACTTCAAAGTAACCTTAGTTCATGCCTTCGAGTCATGGTATCATGCCAAGAATTCGAAGTATTATCAGTAAAAATAGCATCAGAATCCTTTTATTTGTTGGGAGGTTGGGGTAAAGAACCCCAACCCTCCTGGCGGATTCCCACTGACTTGCTCAGCTTAGTGCCAGAACTTGCATCTAATTAAAGAGAGCAAACGTTCCATGTTTAATATTTTCAACATCATCACTCCAACAACTCTTCAATTTCCTCTTATAAACAACGCATTCAACAATCAATGACACATCCAGTTAATTACTCTTCATAAAAATCAAGAGCTTGGCCTATATTTATTCAGACTGTCTATTGATATCCTGAATCAAAAGGGGGGGCCGTCAAAAATAAAAAATCAAGAAAATGGGGAACTCACAGGGAGCAACTTACCACATGCTACCACGATATTTTAAGGTGTACGGCCCATTTTCGAGCGTTCTCTCAAAATGACTATGTACCTTATGCCTCTCTTTCCCACTCTGATCTAAAAGGGTCAACTCAAAAAGAGCCCTAACGTCTGTTCCTTCGCTGGCAAGCGCGATAAACAGCGATACGTAGGTAGCATTGTCTTCCACGCTCTTCCCATCTGGATAAAAGTAGATCGCCCACTCATACCCACCGACCGAAAACGTGTCAGATGCTACGTATTTCCCAATCCCAATTCCTTTTGACAACGAATAACCCGTGATCTTGAACTGATGAGAACCCCTTATAGTATCGGTGACCGATGTCGATGAGGTTGTTGCAGGCGGCGAAGACGAAGATGGGGATGAAGAATTGGAAGATGGCTTCGAGGTTTCTCGGAGAATCTTCCCCATGCGTGAGCCACGGTAATTGAATCAACAATGTCTTAATTTCCGAAGGAAAACCCCAGATATGAAACCAGATCGGAGGGTAGGAAAATTCTAAAGGAGTTGGGGTCACGATCTAGGATCTATGCGCAAAATTAGGCGAGAATAGGACTCGAGGACTTGCAAACTGCAATTGGGGTCAACTCTTGGAGTAAAATAAAGGGAAAGTGAGAGCTTAATGAGAGAATCTAGGGCTCCTTTAAGGAAGATTGAGATTAAAGGAGACCAAATTCTAGGGTTTCGAATCCGATAGGAAGGAAGGGGAGACAGAACGGAGGAGAAATGACATGAGATGGCTGTAATTTGGGGGGTTTAAATAACTTTTTTGGGACGAATTATTGGCGAGCGAGGTTGCCGAGGGATCTGCCCTCAAGACACGTGTCCATTTTAGGTGGGCTTCATGGCCAAAAATTGCGAACAAGAAAAAAAGGTACCAACTTCGGGTCCGCCTTGGCTGCTCTGGAACTGAAAATCACGTTCCATTTTGAAAGAGATTCTGATCAATCCCAGATTAATAAAATAAAATAGGCATGCACTTATGATTTCGATTTTCAATTAATAGTATTATCTACAAATATGAATGCAGGTGAAACATGGAAAATAATGAAATATCATAACATTATTATCGATACTAAAATCTCAAAATTTATGTGACATCAGAATTAAATATGAGCTTCAAGTGTCATATAAAATCTTGAGGATATTAAGGAATATTTTATAACCTTGTAAGGATGAGCAAGATAGGTGTAAATAATAAGATACATGATCTTTTTGTTATAACCCACGTATCCATTACACACCCATTCAAAAGAAAAACACGCGCTCATTATATTTTTTTACAAAGAAGTGTTTGGGGTCATTTTGGCTACAGGTCTTGACACTAAAGAAGTGGAGAGAATCCAAATCCTTGACACTAAACACCTCCCTCAAGACATGTGAATTATAATGTCGTAACTATAACTCACAATGTATCGCTATTTTTTATTTTTATTTTTTAAAGCCTAATTTAGTATGAGGTGAATAGAGGAAAGGAGAGGAGAGGGAAAGTTTTAATAAGCTCGATTTAGAAAAAAATGAAGTTATACAATTTTAATAAATAGGAGAAGTAAAATATCTATATAGTAGTATTTATAAGTTATTTCGAATATATTTTATTAAAATAAAAAAAAAATTAAATTTTATTAATTCTATCTTAAAAATTAATAATTTTTTAATTTTATTATTATTTAATACATATTATGAAAAAACCCATGCAATAATAAACGAAGTATAACTGTATATTTATATAAAAAATTTAATAATATAATTTATAAATATGGCAAAAAGGAAAATAGAGTAAAAAAGATAGAGAAATTAATTAAATTTTTTTAACCCACCTCTCCAGATTTTTAAATTAAATTCGTTGAAACATCCCCCTCAGGCCAAACATACCCCAAAGATCGGGTTGAATTGATTGAACTGTCAATTTTTTTTTAAGATATCGACTGACCAAACTGATTATTGGTTGATTTTGTTTTTCTGCCACCCAGTCAAGCAACTTAATATAAACGAATGAAATGCTATCTCTTCTTTACAATATCGTTTTATATGTAAAAAAAAAAAAAAAGCCATGCAAGTGACAGCATTATACTCTTCATCATTATCCACTTCTATCAAAAAGGGGAGATGGTTAAAGGTAAAAAATCATGATCAATTCCCTTCCTAATCTCACATGCAAGTTGCAATAATAAAATAGCCCTTTTTATCTCTTGGTTGACTCTATTCTAACGTGATCCAAAAAAAATTTACTAATCCTGGCATGGTTTGCCCCGGAGTCACTTCCTAATCTTTTATAATTAAAATTTTAAAACACAAATATTCAAACACACACTCGTCCACACATAACACATGTTAGAACATGTGACTTTCCTCCCATTACTCTTTGGCTTCTGTTGAATTTGATCTTGAAATGTGCATTGAAGATGATTTCAATGCATAATATAATACAATACCCGTTGCAATGTAATGTAATGCTCCCTCCCATTCATTTTATAAAGATGTTTCTAAATTTTATCTAATTCACATATACTAATATAAAGTAGTCATGAAATGAAACTATTGATACCATAGCTTAAGGTTTGGGAACATATAGTGGTAAATTTGAAATAAAAATGTAGGGATCAAATTGAAACTGAGTAAACTACATGACTGAATGATCATTTTTTCTATATTATTACATTGAATCATCTAGTTTTTCTGCAAACAGAACAATTCAAATGTACAGACATTTTATAATACAAATTGGTTTCAAGCAATTGCTTTGCTTGAGTCTATGCATTTACTCCTTGCTTTAATTTGATTTCTCTTGTCACTTTTCATTTTAGCATTGCATAAAACACTGAGATAGGGCTCTGTTCTTATTTTTGAAACAAAGAACTAACTTCAAATCGGATTCTACATGGACAGGCTGGATATCAAGGAAGCAGAGGCCAGAACTCATTCCTCCCCGTTGAAGACTCAATCTCCATTGACTGCTCCTTTGAAGAGGTATGCAGGATAAACTCCTTTAATAGCTATCCTGTTTCCTAAGTTTGGGATATGATATGCTGATTCACAGCATCATGATTCATCTTATTCTTCCTTTATGTTTTGCATTAAAGTTCGTGGGCATTAGTCATGTATGATTAAAAGTTAATTTAGAAAGCCAACCTAATTAATGTACTCATAGCAAAAGGATTTAGGCTATATTTGTTTTAACATTTTAGACCCCCAAATTGCACGTTTTCCCACAAGCAATAAACTGTTGCTTTTGGGAAATTAAATGTTTTGGGGCAACAAAACGGAAAAGCTAACATGCTATTGGATGGCATGTGAATATAGCAAGGGAATTTTTGTAGAAGATTTTCCAAAAGAAGAGAGAGGCTAACAGATACGTTGTTCTGGTTAATCAAAATTGTAACGAAAAGAAAAAGAAAATCAGTTGGCTAAATTTCCAAAAGACAAATTCTGTGTTAAAAGGAGTTGAAAAATCTGAGTTGGTGATATTAAATTTCTTTTAATGCCAAGACGTTTACATAGGTACGGAAAATGAATGATTGTTCAATATGATGTTGAGGCATCATGGTCATTCAATCAGCTGCCCTATTACTTTAATTTGTGTTAAATGTATATTTTCCTGATAAGAGCAAGTCTCATTTACCGAGTATATCATGTCCATAGTAATTTATTGTTCAAGAAACATATTGTGTATATAAATATAACGCATTGCCACTTTCATGGCAGTCCTGAGAAAGTTAAGGTGAAGCCGTAAGAAGAAGAAGAAAGTAGGGAGGGAGAGGGATCTCTACAAAAGGAATAATTTGCATGCATATGAGATGAGCATAAGCCCAAAGGGAGAGCCCATTCCCAAAAGACTAGCATATTGGAGGGAGAACCCCTTGAACTTATAAACCCCACTCTACTTGTGAGGCTCCCCAATGTGGGACTCATAACAATGCCACCCCCTCGAAAGCCGACGTCCCCGGCGGCTCCACTCTACGGCACTTCACTCGGCCTTCTGCCGGTCAGAACCCTCCGTAGGTAGCCCTCTCCAGTGAGTCGACTCTCAATGAAAGCACCAATGAGATGAGCATAAGCCCAAAGGGAGAGCCCATTCCTAAAAGACTAGCCTGTAAGGAGGGAGAACCCCTTGAACTTATAAACCCCACTCTGCTTGTGAGGCTCCCCAATGTGGGACTCATAACAATGCCACCCCCTCGAAAGCCGATGTCCCCGGCGGCTCCACTCTACGGCACTTCACTCGGCCTTCTGCCGGTCAGAACCCTCCGTAGGTAGCCCTCTCCAGTGAGTCGACTCTCAATGAAAGCACCAATGAGATGAGCATAAGCCCAAAGGGAGAGCCCATTCCCAAAAGACTAGCCTATTAGGAGGGAGAACCCCTTGAACTTATAAACCCCACTCTACTTGTGAGGCTCCCCAATGTGGGACTCATAGCAGCATATGAGAGCCTTCTGTCTTTAGTAATGGACACGAAGCGCCGACGAAAAACAGCTATTCATTCACTGAAGAAATCTGGCCCTGAACTTCCTGAGCTCCTTACTCAATTTAGATAAGGCATTGCCGGTACTGGCCTGGCGGTCCTCTTATCTGTCATATGGAAGGTAGCTTGTGGAAGGGTACCCTTCTGTGCATCTAAGCTTTTCACCCCCGGCTTCGGATTTGGACTGGTGTGACTTTCATGGGCTGTCAATAAGCTAAGGGACACAATTGTTGGCATCAGCAAAACCACAGGAAAATTGGGTTTGAAAGAATCATCAGGGATTCAAAAGATGAGGAGATTATTCAGAAGCTGGATAAGAACATAAGAGATATTTACTTCAGAAGTGCGGCATTGCTAGCCGTGGCAGTTCTAAGCGTTGCTTGAGCATCATCCCCGAAGGTGAAGATACAATTTGCTTGAAGAAAAGATAATGCCATGCCACATCCACTGGGGAGTGCTTCGAACCATCGTCGGGGTCTGCAACTCCATCTTGTCATGATTTTCAAAGTACTAGCTTATGCATGTTAATCATGTAGTTTTGTTTATTCTAGCACACAGCATAAGCATTGCTTAGTATGCAGGTAAGGAACACTGTATGGCGTAATGTACACATTTGCAATGGAATCAAATGATTAATTTTCTGAAAACCTTTTGATGTTTTTTGCCATTCCACGTGCCAACTTTTTGGGTTTGGATGAAGCCTTGCTTCAAGTGAACATATAATTCTCGTCCGGGATTGATATCTCACTGGCAAGTGGCGACTATTTGTTGGGCGTAATTTTTTAATCAATAACGAAGGACGCGAGTGTGTTAGGTATACGCTAAGATTTGTTTGTGAAAATATACAATGATCAAGACGAAAAATTCTGCCCTAAAATAATGACAATGAAGACTCAATTTCATCCAACGCAGCCGCTAGCAAATAGATTATCAAATGCTCTTCCTATTCTTAATAAAAGATTTTTACAGAAGTAGGAGTAAAAACAGAAGTGACAGTTAAAATAGAATTAGGATAAAAATAAACTCAGAAAGCCGTTCACGTCATCAAGATAAAAACATTACAGATCTGAGAATTGAAGGAGGATGGGGGAAGCAGAGGCTTGGACTTTGGACGTAATCACGGTTGTTGGAGGTTGGACGTTGAAGAAGAGGCTTCATCATCGCCGTTGTTGGAGGTTGGACGTTGAAGAAGATGAAGACTCCTGGTCTAAAGAAGTGTCGTCCGCCGTCGCAAAAAACAAGTTTGAACGAAATCAAAATCAACAATAGCTGGGTTCGCGAGTTTGAGCGTTGTTTTTGCAAGGGGGTCCAGCATGGCCGTTGCTGTCGTCCGGCAACCAGCATCCACAAGGAGGTGCCGTCGCCGTGCAAGCTTTGGAAAGGGGTGTAGGGTTTTTTTTTTCTTGTAATTTAAAAAATTTTAAAATTGTCTAAAAATTTTAAAAAAAAATTAGAGTAAAATGTTTTAATATATTTCACAAAACTCATTTTATTTTTTAGCTGGAACTAAAATTATCTAAAATATTAGAGATAAAAATAGAAGCAGAATTAGGTTTTAAAATATTAAACAAAAAAATATTTGATTTTACTTCTATTTTTATTTTTCAACTCTCAATTCATCTTATCAATCGCACCCTTATATTTTCAAAATTATTTTTTGTTCAAAAATTATTTTTTATAATCTATCTTCTAGAAATTAAATCAAACCGCCCATTATTTGGTAGACTCTCCATACATGAAATTAACTCTCAAGACAAATGATCCTAATTAAATTGATGGCCTCTGCACAGTATGTGAAAGCTTTGATTTTCTTCGACCCCTTTGCTCAGAGCTTGAGTCCTTCAATGATTCCCTTCATTTCTGTGATGGCTGGTGGAAACCCACAATCCAATCTGCTTTACTATCCCTTCCCTTCCCACTCCCCCGCACGTACAAGAAATCAAAAGAACGAATTCAAGTTTTTAATTTAACTTTTCCAGATAATTATAATACTCGTATCTGACATTATTATATGTTTATATGAATGAAAAAAAACAACGACATGTTCCAAAAACTTAAAATACTGGAGCTCTCATGGAAACTTTTTGCAATCTACATCATTGTCCTTTACATCTCATATTGCACAATGTTTTCACTCCCAACAACTCCTGCCGGGTCTTCTATGCAATGCATATATGAAATAACTCCGTTATATTCCCATGATCTCTTCACCTACAAGGCAGTTTACACAGTATACGTTAAACAATTCATATATGAATTTCCTGGCAAGCCAATTAATTCCATTCATAGGACTTTATTAATGTGCCTGAGACTGAGGGTGAGGAAATCTGAAGTGAAAGGAACATGATTCTTGTAATCTTGCTGTGGATGGCTAGCTAATGCTTTTGATATTTTGAATTATTGAATTTGCTGTTTTTATTAATTAAGATGTGAAAATGGAGACCATCCACATGTAATGAAGCAATTCATTGTACACGACTACACGTTTCATGCTGCCAATTCAGACCACTCTCTTATATTCTCGGGATCTCTTCAACACCCCTTTCTTTATGCATGGTGTCACTACCTCAGCATCAATTTGGTGCTCACGTTACCACCATTTGGCGTCATACAGCAGCCAAACGATAATAAATATCTCTCAACTAGATTGCTACATATACAAGAATTACAATTTTTGTATTATATATTGTGCAAGTAACATCAAGTTTGACGTGCCAACAAAATTAAATTCTATTTACCTGAGTGATAATCTTTTTGGTGAGCGATCTTTAAGTATCTCTATAAATATTCTTCTAAGTCTGGAGATATCCTTAGCTTTGATCAGCCTCCAGAGATCAACTCGCATGTACGAAGGAAATGACACAATACACTTGTACCATACTCATTTTTATTATATTGTAGTAAGCACTAAATAGGCTTAAGAAATCAGAGATTACAAGTGTGAGTGAGAAAAATGGGTTGGAAAAACAGGTAAGTTGAGTCAACAGTCGCTGCATAAGCAATTGGAATATATCTCTTATTCCTCAAAAATCGAACACGCTCTAAATGATCATATATCTTACCTTTTCATTAATTGAACATACGACCGATAGGTAAACAATTATATATTTATATAGATATTGCCTTTATATATATATATATATATATATAAATGACAGTTAAACTCAGAGTACAAAGAAAATTAATTAATGGGAAATAATTTTTAAACTCTCTTTAGCTACTAAAATCTCTAAAAAAAATTGTCACGTTGCATGGATAATGCTTTTTTTTTTTTGGTTACATGTTAAAATTACTTATACCTCTTGGAGTCGATCGGCCCAATAACCTAAATCTTTCCCAGCTTGGTAAAATAAAAAGAAAGGGAAAATTGTATCAAAAAAAGAAAGGGGAAAAAAACCCAATGCTATGCGAATGTAGGGAAATCAACAATGACATTAACTGGATTATATATATTAATGTTGTTTATACAAAATAATCGTTGGATTAAATAGAAATAACCCGATTCCCCTAAAATTATGTTTAGAGTTAGAACTTTATAGATTAAAAAAATTACATTAGAATAACTACTTCAAATTATATCTAATAATATTTAAATCAAATTTGACGGTACCATGTAACAAATTATAGTATAATAATTGATGGATTATACAAGCATTTCTCCTGCTAATAAATATATAGGAGATAATTAAAGAATTAATCTTGATTTAAATATAAGAAATATTTTCTATATTTATCAGTTTTTTTTAAAATTATTCTTATTGATACTCCCTCGACAATAATCAAGTAAGAAATAGACAAAAGAGTAAAATTATTATGATATTTTAGAAAAAATATATCATATTAATTAACTTGGCTAACTTTCTTAATATAAATAAATTAATTAGATATATTTTATATTAATTAAATTATACGCATATCTCATAAATTATAATCCATTAAATTATAGAGAGAGAAATTGAATGAGAACATATGGATTTTAAAATTATAGTTTGAATTAAATTTTCTTACTAGAAGACAAACAATAGAAGGAGTTCCTTTCTTTGCTTTTTATGGGTATCTTCAGTGTTCCTCATTTCCATTTCCTTTCTTCCTTATTTTGGTTGTTTCTCCGAAGGTTGCCTCGTGTCAACAAGAGGGATAAGTGGAAGATGTGTTCAATCCAGAAGAGCCTTTTCCCGAATATGAATCCGACAGCATTTCGATGCCGGAATCTTACTATAGATTGAATTCATTAGAATATTATTTATATACTAAATATATGCAAACTGTGGAAAAAGAATTGGAAACGTGATTCTTAATTAGAGATTAACCTGGAGATTATGGACCAAGCATATATCATCAGAAGCTTGTTCCCATTCTTCCTCAACAAAATCACCAATGGGACTATAATAGATATCCTTCACCAGATGCTCTCTTCATTCATGAATTATAATATTAATTGCCCATTGTTTTCCACTACCCCATTCATCCATATCCTTACGCCATTGAATCACATTAATTTCCTCATGTGGGGTTTCATTATTCAACAAAATTAACAAGCAAGGAATCGATCCCCTCCCAGTCCCGTCCCATCAAAACCACAAACAAAATCCCTGTTTCATCCCTCTTCTTGCTAACAAGAATCTTATCTTCTTCATGATACAACTCGTTCCCACAAGGTTCATGGTTATTCTCTTCTCTATTACACAGCTTGCTCCCTCACATCAACCAACAATAATATTGAGGAAATTGGGCCCTATAAAACTGGCAGCTATCACATGCTTGAATACTCGAAGTTAGCCCCTTAATCACAGAAGCCGCAGCACTAAGCTTAAGCTTAAGCTAGTTCCCATGGAAAGAAACAATAATAGGTCTTCAGCCTCAGAGTATTTCATGTGCAAGAAAATGCGACAAGCACTCGCCACCTGCCCTGCTCTTCGAGCCATCCCCAGTCGCTTCTCAAAGCATCGTCAACAGTCCAAAACTGTCGCCATTCATTCCAATACTCCCCCGTCTTCTTCTTCTTCACCGCCTGTCAGAACCATTCATATTCACACCTCGAAGCCTCCCCAAGATTCATCGTCAGAAGCAATTCCCATCAACTTCGATTACTCAGTCCCTGCAGCACCCGGCAGCAGAGATCATCATGCTTCAGTAACTCGTGTTGGAGTCGCTGAGAAATATGAAAAGAAGGACATGAATAATTTGTTCGAAGACTACATACAACGTACGAAATACAAAATCAGGACGGTGTCCAATGCTGGTCGGGGTGGTCATCAGGGCGACGGTTTAGCGGATGATAAGGATACCAATAATAATAAGGATCATGGAGGCGTCAAGAAGAAGGACAACCACAAAGAGCAGATCTCCAATTTCATCCATATTGCCAGGAGGAAGATCAGAACTACTTCAGGTATTACAAGAGACTGATTCCCGCGCCATTTCAACATAAATAAAGTTGTTGCTGCATCTTCCTACGTTGTCAGTTTTTCTGTGTTTTGAATTTTGACTCTGGTGTACGAGGGGGAATAAAATAGGATGATGACTACCATATGATCTTTGTACCGCATGTTTTTCTTTGTCCTTCTTCATATTTTAGTTTAATCCTCTGTTTTTCAAGTTTTTGCTTATACCACATTATAAAGATCTTTCTACTCATCTATTAAGCTAACAGTCCTTAGGGTAAAGCAACTTCATCTTTTAGATCTTATAATCACTCCTTGGGTCTTAAATATAAAGAGATTCTAAAATTAGTTCAAATATATATAATTAAATAAAATATTTTAACAATTTTTTTTATCTTCCTAGATTAATCAAGTAGATATTATATTAAGAATATGAGGTAATACTATTGTATTGAATAATATGAATTTAATAAATTTAATTCAGATGATCTAGATCGATAGTATTTATGATCTTTTTTAACATTTTCCCATCTATATATATTTGTAAATTTATAAAGGGAGTGTTTGAGAAGTGGATACATGGTTTTGGGCCATATCATGAATTGAAAGCTAAGGATTCGTTGACCAATGGGCCTTGACCTTCCTAATTGTTCAATGGGCCCTACTTGGGTTGGTTGCCTCTGTTTTCTCTCCCCTAATTCCTTAATAGGCCCCCCAAAAAAAATCAACTACTCATCAACCATGTTAAACCAACCCTCCTCTACCAGGTGAGTTCAACCTTTTTTTTAAACAATTTTATAATAAAAAAAAACCCTCCTCTCTCACAAACAAAATAAAAGTAAATAACCAATATAGAGTTCAACTAAATCTCTTGATATCGGGTTCAATTTTTAGAAAATACACCTATATTGAGAGGGGTAGTTACGAACCCTGAAACTATAAAAAGAGAGTGAATACCTTGTGTTAAGATTATTTTTAGGTATTTTTTATTTTTATTTTTACTATTAATTATTCCAAAATTTATTTTAAATACAGATAATTGTTTGAAATTCCAGGTTACAACTGGGCAAAAAATGTCGCTTGAAAATTCAATTTTGTGTGAATAGGCCTGAATGATTGGATAAATAATAAACTACGTATATAAGCTCAAGATGTAATGATGCCTAGATTCCACGATCGAATCGTACTGTAATACTCAGGATCTATACAAGTGTATGTTGAATTATTATTACTATCTTAATAATTAACGTATGAGTACGATCAGCATCCGAATTATGAGTATGGGAAGTTTATTTATATTTTGAATATAAACTGCAGCAGCCACACATGTCATCTGAGAAACAAAACTGCTTGAAAATTTTAAGTTGCAAATTAAACGCAGCCGGTTTTTTTATTGTTGTTGCTGCTGCTGCTGCAGTGTCATCATGGAAAACTCAGTTGATAATACATATAACTAACTTGATAACACGTTGTGTTGTTTCTAACTTGATGGTTTTGAGTTTCAACCTTAGAAATACAGTTTTACCATTAAATATCTGTGAGAAGAGCTTTGCTATCTGTAACAGTTTCGACTTGATTTGAGTTAGTTGAAATTCCATGTGATTTGTGGTTATATATAATAATAACAAGTAAAGTCAACATTGAACGATTGGACAGAAGGGTTATTTGTAGTTAACGGGAAAAGACACATGGGCGGAGCCAGAGGAACCATTATTAAACTTGCAAAAGTTGGAAGTGTGAGCAAACAAAACAAGACTTGCTTAATGCTTTGTTCTATCAACTCCTCTCTTCTTTTTCTCCCTATTTTATCTTTTAAGTTAGTTTGGGTACATATGAATAAAGTTATCGGATATATCGATAAGATTTATAAATCAAATAATATAGAGTTATGTAAGAAAAGCAAAAAACAAAATAAAAAAAATACTCAGAAAAATTGTTGAGCTTGACTTTCTGATTAATAATTTATTTAAGGATCTTATTTTCATGTTACTGTTGTTCCTACTAAAAAAGTGCCACAGAAGGAGATTTGCTTCCCTGTCCGCCAAACCTAATATTCCATGCCAGGTGATCATCTGAAAAAAATTTACATATTTGATATCAAACAAAATACGTTGCGACGGCATTTCAACTATTAAAAACAGAAAAGAAACTCCGTACCAACCTCCCTGGATCACGTCATCTCTGTTTTATTACTACTCCTAATACTGATCATAATTATTCCCTAGACGAAAGCAATCATGCTTCCACCAAATCACCTGGCAATCTGGCATTCCACAAATCTAAAACTCAACCGCAGTTGATTGGTTTAATCTGATTTGCTTAAATCCTGATTCAATCAAAATTGCAGGCTAATTTGGAACCCGAATCATCGTTTTATTAATTCAACTATCTGAGTTAGTCCATTTTTAGATGATATGGTTGTTATTTGTATATGGAACAAATCTTAAATCAAATTGAGAAGAGTTTGACTTCTTTTTTGTGGTCTTATATGTGAAGATATTAATCTCTAGAAAAATGTATGAAAAAAATTATGACAATAATAAATTTTAAATTAATACTATGAATATTGTCAATGTCCGACAAATATCAAGATTAAAATTAAGATTTTAAAATTGATAACTAAATAATTAAAATATCCCTTATTTTAATAAGAAAAAGTCAACCAACCTCTATCGAATACCAGCCTTTACCAGCGACGAAGCTCTATCTCCAACATGGGGCTATGGGCCGGTTCCCAATGAAGGATGGTCTCTGGTGAGAGTTAATTGATTTTTGTTTAAATAAAATAAGGGATATTTTAGTCATTTGATCATGCAATTCAAAATCCCAGTTTTGGTGCTCACACTTATATGACATTTGCAATACTTAAAGTCTCAATTTAAAATTTATTAATTTTTAGAGTATTTTTAAAGGATTTTTCCTTAATCTCCTCCATTAATAGGTAATACTTATATATTTTTTTAAAAAAAGGATAGTTAAAAGTGAGCATGTGCGTTGAGGTAGCGTGGAGAAGAGAATAAAAAGGATGGGTTTTTAGATGGATGAATGGTTGCGAGGAAAGGAGAAGGCATGTTCACAGAGAACGGAAGAAAAGTGTGTGGATCTATTATATCTTGTTCGGATGGTCCATCCAGGATTGCGCACTATACACAGTTCCGTCAACCTCCTTACTCGATTCTCCTCCTTCCATGCAGCAAAGAACATTGGCCCACATCATTTTTATAACGTGACGACTCCTTCCTGCCCTTTTGCGGTAGCCCCCAACATAGCTTCCCCTGATTTTTTTATATGGTTACCCAATTTGATTAAATTTAGGGATTGTCTAACTTAATTGGGGTAACTCTCATACAAACACCTTCTATGTTCATATATACTTAAACTCAAACTCAAAAGACCAATGAACGTCGACATAACTTTATATATTGTGTGAGTGGCTTTTTAGCCTCCACTTTGTAATTCATAATTGATATCCATTTATGTAAATTTTAGTCCTTTTTACGCTCAATTGTTAAACTTCCATTAAGATTAAATATGCTTGGGGTGATCAACATAATCACGTGTCCTTGTTTCCTTTTGGGGGCAAAAGAGAGAGTTCACGAAGATCAGAGGGCACGTATAAATCACAGGTTTTGAAGATAGAGGTAGAAAATAAATAGGTATAAAAGCAAAAAGGAATTAGTTCTGAATAATAATGTTAAGTGTTGTGCTGGCAAAAGAAAAAAGTAAATGTGAAGTCTGGACAGAGACAGATGAGGGAGTGAGAAGGGAGCATAATGGGAAGGAAGATGGAGAAGGTACAAATTAAGGGAACCCTGAAAAGTATATGCTTGGGGATGGTGGCGAGATATGGGTCACAAATGCCAACTAATAATTAATGAGTGGGAAAAGAAACCCACACAAAATTGGCCCTTTTAAATAGTCAAAATTGACAATTAAGTAGAGATGATGTGCGTCTTGACTCGTCTATGCGTGTCTTGTGGCAGCGGTCATTGCAGGGAAAACGATGGACAATGCAACATCACGCTCTCATCACTCTTGCTCGTGAGAGAGGGTTCCAGAGAGTTTTGATGCAACATTCGCGTAACGTAAGGTAGGGGTGTGCATGGGCCGGGTTGGGCAGGGCAGCCCCCCTGCCCGGTGCCCTGCCCGGAAAAACCATGGGCTGCATTTTGCAGCCCGATGCCCGGCCCTGCCCGGTAAAAGCCCTAACCAATTCGGGCTGGGCATATGCGGGCTGGGCATGGGCGGGCTGGGCATGCCCAAATAGTGATGTCCTGCTCATATTGTGAGAAAAAAATCTGCTATCATGAACTTATAAAATAATATCATATTTATATTTTTAAGAGTTAAATAATATATATAATTCACTAAGAATAAGGTATCAAAAAAATAGTAATTAAAGTCTCAAAGTCTATTACATATATAAAAAAGAAATATTAAAATATATAGAGGTCGGATATTTGTAGCGTTATTGCAACACAAAAAATTGAATACTTGGCAAGTAAAGCAGAGGAGCAACTTTGGTATCTACATAAATATAAAAGTTATGTTTAATATTTTAAAAATGAGCAAGAAGAGTTGCCAGCTAAAGTGAAAAGTGTAAAATTACAAATAAAATAAGTTAAGAAAAAAATTAAAAAAATAATAAATATATATATATAGGGCCGGGCCAAATGGGCAGGGCAGCATGCCCTGCCCGGTGCCCGGCCCGGCCCAACAACTGGCCCGGCCCGGCCCTGCCCAAATATATTTTGGGCACTTTTTTTAGGGCCGGGCCGGGCGATTTTTTACCGGGCTCGGGCGGGCGGACCGGGCCACCGGGCACTATGAACACCCCTAACGTAAGGCCTTACATCGGCATGCTCTGTCACCTTCTTCTTGGACGTTCACGATCCCGTGCATCCAATCCCATTTGCTTGCCCCGTGAGCCCGCTCTCACTTTTTCCCTCACAACCATCCAATTTGTTCTACCTTATAATTTATTATTTTAATTAAGGTCAGGTCTAACATAAGGCCTACCCCATAAACAATTAATATTTAAATGTTTATTAAAAAATATTTATATTTAATATTTAATAATATTTTAAATATAATTACTTCTAATAAAATAATATATTTGTTTAACAAAAAATATTATTTTAATTATAATAACGATTATTGAGTGAATTAATAGTTTATATTTTTTTAATCCAAAATATTAGAGTTAGATAAACACTATTAATTTACACGGTTAATAAAATTAGCCTAGTTATATTTGTATAAAACAATGTATTCATTTTTTAAAAAATATCTCTTTCTTTTGGATAAAGTTTTGAATTAACTTCTATAGTTAGAATATAAGTGGTCTGATTAAATCACAAAAGATGGGAGAAAGGTATATATAATTAGGTAAGTGCTGGAGTTGTGCGTTTACCTATGAAATAATGCGGCATTAATTTGCAAGGAACAAAATGCTTTGGAGAATTAGCTATAATATTAGTGGGGCCATCTTTTGGGATATCATTATTTGCGGGGTCTAATATGTTATTGGAAAATGGATAGAGTAAAATATTTTTTTTTTTGTCCACCCGGTTCACCGGAGCTTTGCCCCGACTACATCCGGATCTGACTCGCGTCGCGCACCTGACTATAGTGGGTGAGTCTCCTAACGGGGATTTTCTGCATTCGCTAAGGCTCGAACTCGAGACCTCGTTTAAACGATACCGAGTCACTTACTACTTGGACTAACTCCTGATGGTGGATAGAGTAAAATATGTACCAGAATAAAGAACACCAGAAGTGGGATAGAAAGGTTGGCTTTGAATTAGGATTCCCCAAAAAAGCAAAACGTCCAACCAAAGGCATTCAATTTTCAATTCAACCGCTTTAATTAATTAATCAAATACTATAATAGTGTTTTATGACATAACATGGGAATACAATGAGGACCTAATCTTTTGCTCTCTTTAATTAATATTATTTTAATCTTAATTATAAAAATTAATTATTTTTTTAAAAAAATTATTAAACTAAATTAATCAGTTAATTATAACTAATATAAGATATAATTAATTAATTTAGCTAGATTAAAAAATATAAAATATGAATTTATTTTAAAAGATTATATTTAATTGTTATTAAACAATTTATTAAATTTTACAAATTTATTAAAAATTAATTAATTTTTATAATTATGATAGGAAAAAAATATAATCTTTAGCTTTTTAGAAGAATAGTACGTGGTGAATATAGTCTAAAAGCCATGCCGACGATCATTTCATCATATTAGTGGTTTGGTTCCTTTTCATTCAAAGGCTCTCTCTAAATCACAGTGCTTGCCAACATGGCATGTTGGGGAATTTTTTGGAATATTCTTTTCATTAGGAGCACATGCGCACGTGATTGGGTCTCAGGTAAAATTATTGGCCAACCCGGTTTATATTGGAGCTGCCATTTTCTCAGAAAATAAAATAAAAATTCAGTGAAATAGTAATATTTTATACTCAATCTCAAGTCATATCAAAACATGGTATACCCAACGGGGATTACAACACAGCGACCCCGTCGTTGTTACAACATGTCAACCACATGATCTATGGATGCTTTTAAACAAGGGAAATAATTAATATGAAAATGCATGTGGTATCTCTTTTAATTATTTTTATTTATATATTTAACAAATTTGTCATATCAAATCATTCACATTCCAATCAATAGGATGATCCCCCAAAAAAAAATCAAAATTTAGATATTTTTAGTTCCAAATTATTGAGTGTGGTTTTTATAAATAAAAAAAAGATAATAAAAAACTATATGAATTTAAAAATAATAAAATAAGTATATGAATATTTAAAATAACAGATTAAACAAAAGGTTTAATATGTTATTTATAAATTTAGATAAAAAAACTAAATTATTATTAGAATTATAAATATATCAGGGATAATTGTAAAAACTATTATTGAAAATACAAATTTTATTATAAGAGTTATAAACTCAAAAGTAATTATAAGTATGTTGTTAGAGTTATAAATATTTTAGGGAGAGTTGTAAAAATTATTATTGAAATTGTAAATGCTATTAGAGAAATTATAAATCCGAAAATAATTAGTTATAATTTCATAGTTGTAAATGTCTTAAGGAGAGTTATAAAAACTATTGCTAAAATTACAAATCCTATTTGCAGGAGTTGTAAATATTTTAATTAAAGTTGTCAAAACTATTATTAAAGTTATAAATATCATGAGTTATAAATCTGTAAGCAATTAGTTTTAATTTTAGAATTATAAATGTTTGAAAGAAAGTTGTAAAAAATATTGCTGAAGTTACAAATCCTATTTCAAGAGTTATAAATAATTAAAAAATAATTTTATTTTTTATATCTTAAATTTATAAAAAGTATATTAGATAGGAGACCGACCTCTTACTTTTAAAATTCAATGGTGATCTTTATCTTTTTAAATTTTACCTTATTATCCTGTTAGTTAGATGATTACAGTTTTAAGTTCGGTAGGAATTCTGGGCCTATAATACGCATTATCATTATATTATCGTAGGTAGTGAGCTTAATCTTTTTTTTTTTTTAATTTCCTATAAAAAAATTGTAGGGTGGATCTGAATATCAAAACCCACCAGCCCTTTAGTCCCGTGGAGCCCACAGGCGCTTTCCTGCTCTCGTCCTTGCTTCGTGGGGGGAGTGAGTGCTCTCGCATTGTGCTGACCGGCAGGACAACCTCCCCAGTGGACCCCACACACTTTTTTTTTTTGGCTTGCCAACTTGCATGCTGCCCGCTAAATCCCAATATTGACATCGCCCTGAAAATTTATTCCCCAACGATATTTCCCTTAATTGTTTTTATTATAAATTCATCATTGACTGAAGCCTGCTCTCCTGAAATATCACAAGAACACGAACCCTTTATTTATTTGCTTCCCATGGAAAAAACATGATGCTTCATCCTTTTTCTTTCCCTTTTATTTGTTGGATCCTCCTTCATTTCTAAGAGAGGAGGAACAGTCCAGTGTGTAATGGCATATATTTTCTGAATTATTTATTATAGTGTTTTTTCCTATAAATGTTTTTTATATTATGCTCAAAATAAAATTTAAAAAATAACGAGGGCGTATAATTGAAATGTAATTATTTAATTGTATTATGCACGGGCTAAGAAAATGCATTTCCTTGCGTTAAGTACAAGTCATGGGCTGCCACCAAAAGAAGAACAATACAACCTACAAACTATTATTATTATTATTGGCTTTGTTCATTCAGTTGTCATTAATGATCTCTCAATTCAATTATTGATATTATTATTACTTTTTAAATGAACTATATTACGAACCCCTGTCCCTGATTAATAAGAAAAAACGTATATTAATATAACCAAAATAATCTTTTGAAAGAAAGGTATTTGTCTTACAATAATTATAGTAATTAGTAAATAATGAGCTGTAATTTTTCCTTCTAGTAATTAGTAAATAATGAGCCGATATTTTTCAATATTTTATCGAGTCATTTACTTATTTACCTCTGTGTTATCTAATGAGTAAATTGTAATTATTGAGATATAATAATCATATAATTAATCTCCATGAGTTATAATTCCAACGTACATGAAAAAATCATAATGTTAGTTTTAAAATGTTGGAAATTTAAATTTACAGCTGACATTCCTCATGGTTTAATAACTTAACTGTTAGAACCCTAACCTCAAGTGAGAAAAATGTAGGTTATAATAACTGAAACAATTAGTTATATATGAGTTCTGATATTTTTTTATCCTGAACAATATCAAAAGTTTTAAAAATAAATATAATTTTCAGGCAACCAAAAAAGCCATTTGCTCATTTATTTATTCAATATTAATCACCACAAATCAATTTTCCGGTGATATATCAGCCAAAGAGTAATCGCGATGGGAATAAACATAAAAGTTAGTTTCGATGTAAAGGAACAATAAAAAAAGTATTTATGCATCAATATCATAATCATTTTTTTTATATAATATTTGGCACTCAATTCTTTTTAATAAACAATTATTATATTATATTCCATTTTATAATTAAGCTTCTTTTCTTTTCCTTTTTTTTTCATGTGAACTGTTGTGATTTGATTCGAGGCATGTAACCCGCCTTCCCACCAACCCCGCGGATCGCACATCAATAATCAGCCATCAATCAATTAATAATAAAATAGAAAACAAGCCAGTTTAGCCATGAAAAAAATTAAATATATTCTCAACTAATTTACGGGTGAAAATGAGGGATCCGGATCCTCTTAGCTGCTTTTTCTCACAGAGTCCCTCAGTGTTCAATTTTTCACCATCAAATCTAAAAATTCATACTGTGCCACATTATTATTATATTAAAAATAAATTACTATAAATTTTTTGAAGAGATTTTAAATTTCAACTATTTTTTAAAGTTATTTTGAAGTGGAACATCCAATTTTTTAGACCTATCTCATTTTAATTAGATGATTTATTGAGTCAAAATGACCATAAAATGTGGCAAAACTCTACAGATAAATAGATTTGCTGTCTTTGTCATCATGTCTAGCTCAATTTGTATCAATCTATACTCCCAATAAATTTTTCAGTTAAAATGAGATAGATCTAAAAAAAATTGATGCTCTACTCTAAAAAATTTTAAAAAATAGTTTAAAGCTTTTCAGTGATTTATTTTTAATTTTGTATAGCATAATAATGTGGTAAACTGTGAGCCTTTAAATTTGATTTGAACGGTGAAAAATTAGACGTTAGAGAGAAGGCCACTGAAAGGATTTGGATCTGAAAATAAGAGTCACATAGTTGATTAATTATTTTTATATTTATTTTTTTAAGTCTTGGAATTTATCAAATTGTATTTCCCCAAAATTATTATAGCAAAATTGTTTTAAGAATTACAGTATACAATTTTTTTAATCAAGTTTAAATTTTTAATTAAATAATTAAAACATGGTTTATAAGGTAAAAAAGAAACTTGCTAAAACGTATGAGATTCACATGATGTATTCGTTTTTTCGTAAAGCGGGATCACGGGTATAGTTAATAATAAAATTAAATTAATTGAATATATATTTAATATATCTATGAAAATATATATTATATATCAATTAAAGAAACAAAACCAATCGCATCTTCGCCGCCAAGCCCTCGGTCTTAACCATCCTTGCGTTGCGAGCTAAAACGTTCATTGTTGATCTCAAACTTTTGACAGTTACGAGCCCTTAGATAGACCCACGTCATCGGCAGATGCAATTGTTACCGCACCGTATCATCTCTCGCCTCATATTCGTATATTTCTCTCTTTGGATCTCTCCTCCTTAAACCCTCTCCATATGAAAACCACCACAACCAAACCTTTCTCTGTTCTTTCTGTTCCAATTCCATCTACTTTCACGAGACTCTTTCCTGCAAATCAAGCTAATTCACTCTTTTACTGCTTCTTCATTCATTATCATCGTTATCATCACCATCGCTTCGTTCTGTTTTAGCTGTAAATGCTCTGATGCCGATGAAAGCCGCTCCTGTACCACCGCCGATCGATCATTTTCTTTCGGCAGGGTCCACAATGCTGCCGCTGCAACCGCCGCCGCCGCCCTTGCTCATTTCTGATTCCTTCGCTAAGGACGCTATAATTTCCTGGTTTCGCAGCGAGTTTGCGGCTGCAAACGCCATCATCGACACTCTCTGTGGTCATTTAGCTCAGCTTTCTGACTCCTCTTCTGACTATGATTCCGTGTTCACGGCAATTCACCGCCGTCGACTTAACTGGATCCCGATACTGCAGATGCAGAAATATGATTCCATAGCTGATGTGACGTTGGAGCTCCGCAAAGTGGCTGAGAAGAAAGCTGAGACTAAGGAAATCGGGGGAGGTGAAAGGAGGATTGAGGATTTGGGGAATCACTTGGATGAAGAGAAGAGAATCGAAGAGAAAAGAACGGAGAATAATGCGAATTCTGAAGGCGACGAATGTCCTGAAGAGTATGATTCGCCCAACAGTGAAATTACTGATTCAGGTAATTGCCTCAGCTTCTTAGAGCTTCCATACGTTTTGATATTTCACTGGCAACTCGAGATGATTCGTATTCACAGTAAAACTTATTTCAAGAATTTTGTTAAATGTTGTTTTAATTTGGATTCAAAAGTAGAAAATTTTGATCTTAATTGTTTTTCGAATAAAAAGAAGTGGTTATTAAACAATACAAAATACAAAGAGGAGGCACAGGGGGATTTTAATTTGTTTTCAAGGAGCTGATTTCTACTAGTTTTGGGGTTATACTCCTCACTCAAAACACGATGGAGTATATTTCAAAAATTATATATAAAAAAAACTATGCAGTAGACGGTAGGATTTTCCAGGTCTTCCTCGAAAAAAGAAACTGTCGCCGCATAAAAAAAAAACAAAAAGAAAGAATGAAACCATAGCAAATCGGAGCGAAATAGCTTTTCGTTGCTTTTTTTTTTTTTAAAAATTATTGAACGAACATATCTTTTTTGTTTGGCCTATAAAGAACTTTTACTAAATGCACTTTTGCCTCAGTTCTAGTTCGATAAATAATAGTAGTATTTGCCAGCTAATTAAATCAGTTTGTTTCTAGAGATCTCTGTTCTGTGTTTTGTCAAGGGTAGGTGCTGTTATAATATATTGGTGCATATAATTTTTTTCAGACTAATTATTTTATAATCCATATACAACCCCTATTTTAAAGATTCCTCCGCGTCTTTGGTATATAGCCAGAAGAGTAAAAGAGCGATGATTATAAATCGGACAATAATGTAAATAGCAAAAAGCAGAGGTTGAGAATTATAATTTTCCAAGATTTTGGGGTAGTTGGTTTGAGAATTACGAGGCGAGAAAAGCTTTGGCCGCATTCGGTGGTACGGTTAGTTAGGGGAGAGGCGAATTGCGTAACGTCGATGTAGACACCTTGATATGTGTGCAAATAATTCTTCTCACAGGCGGCGGAGGTGGTCGTGTGCTCGTCACGTGCGCTTTACTTTCCTACCACTCCTGGGTTTTGAGCAAATGGGTAGTTGGGGACAGGGGTGCCTTTGAGCTTGGACAATCACTATGCTGTATTTTTATCGTTAGATTTTGGGATGCTTATTTGGTTTATGATGAGTCTCGTGGTTTCATAAAAGTGTCTATGCATTACTTTCTGCCAAAGCTTCCATAATGAGATGAGTTGGCGGGTCAACACAGGCGTGCTTGTTGGGCAAGAGGTCCAATTTCAACCAAGCTCCTGTAGTTAAGAATGTGGTTAATTAAAAAAAAGGAATGGACAAAAAGAATTAATGGAAAAATTGAGACATTATTGTGAATTTTCTTGTTGAATATGTAAGTTAGGACATTGGAGTAAATCTTGTGCATTATTTGGATTGTAGGATGTCAAGAAATGCAGGGAAGTTTGATGAACGTTAATATATGTTCAAAGCATGAAGAATGCCAAGGACGTTCTTCACAGATAACGTTGAGGAAAGGTTTTCAAGCGAAGGAGACAGTGAGGGGGCATATGGCAAGTCCTTCTTTCGCGTATTCAAGTACTTTGTTTATAATAAGAAGCAAAGTGTGTATTGCTTGCTGATTGAAAGATGACTACAATTAATGGCAGGTGAATGTGGTGAAGGGATTGAAGCTATACGAGGACATTTTCACCAATTCTGAACTTAGCAAGCTCACTGATTTTGTCAATGAGCTTCATGCTGCTGGCCAGAATGGAGAACTCTCTGGTAAACCACTTGTAACTTTTCTTCCTTTTTTGGTTTATTCTCTGTACAGTCCCAGACTAAGCATTTGAATTTTGGACTAAAAAACACGACAAATTTTCAATCTAGTTCGGTGAAACAAACGGATTAAAGTTCCGGCAGAATGATGTTATTATATTTTGTCATTGTCGTGACTCTAATGGGTTGACTTCCTCAACGTCATCTGCATGACGGGTCTAAGCACAAAAAGACAATTGATGCAAGCTATTGAGTATCAACTATAAAAAAGACTAACAGAAACTTCTGGATGAATGCAGGAGAAACTTTTATACTATTTAACAAGCAAATGAAGGGAAACAAACGAGAGATGATTCAGCTGGGCGTACCAATTTTTGGACAGATAAAGGAGGATGCAATCAGTAAAGACAACCATTTCAATAGTCTAATAGTTTTTCTTTAACATGAAACTGTCATTTACCCTTTCTATAGCCACTACTTAGTCATTACACAAATATAGAGCCAATTAATTGTAACACCTTTTTCTTTTTTCTAATTTTGTCTGTAGGCAATATAGAGCCAATTCCATCTCTCCTCCAAAATGTCATTGATCACCTTATCCAATGGCGTCTGCTTCCCGACTACAGAAGGCCAGATGGCTGTATCATGAACTTTTTTGAAGAGGTAAATATTCCAGCCTTTCTGGCTTACTATTATTTTCCAACCTATATTAGCCAAACAAACATTTGAACCATTTAACAATGTCTTTACAATTTTTTTCTCTAGGGGGAATATTCTCAGCCATTCCTGAAACCACCACACCTGGATCAACCTCTGTCCACTCTTCTTCTTTCTGAATCAACCATGGCTTTTGGGCGTACCCTTATGAGCGAAAATGATGGGAACTACAAGGGGCCACTCATGCTCTCATTGAAGAAAGGGTATATTTATATATATTAAAGAACTGATAAATACTCTCTGCTGTCATAAATTTTCCATTTATAGTAATTAAGGTTCTAGTCACAATACTAAATACAAACGTTAAAAGGATAACACAACTGTAAAACGTAAACGGAATTTTTTTCAGAGAATGACATTATGAGTTGCTATTGCATGAATATCACTTAGTGGTCTCTCTCCTTGTTCCTTATTCTATTGAGTAACATAGAAACTTGCTGCCACGTAGGGGATACAAAAACATAGCATTTCTTACACCTAGCGATTTCAATTTGTAGATTTGGGGTAGAAGGACCAACTCCTTGTTTTGCCTAAGGGTGTGTTTGGCTCAACGGAGGGAAGGGAAAAGGAGGGATTTTAATGGAGGGAAAAGAAGAGGAGGGAAAAAGAGGGATTTTATTATTACCTTGTTTGGATTAACATTAAGGGAAGGGAGGGGAGAAATTTTTATATTACCTTGTTTGGTTCAAGAAGGGAGGGGAGGAAAAATACTTTTATATAGATAAATTTACCTTATATTATTTTATAGAATATTTTAATAAAATATAATATAAAAGTAATATTGGGATATTAAAAAAATTATAGGTGTATTAATATTATAAGATAACAATATTACACTTCCCCTCTAAATTCTCCCAATTTTGGAGGGGAAGTAAAGTTGGAGGGGGAGGGAAAATTTTAAAAAAATTTCCCTCCCCTCCTAAATGTCTTAATTAGCCAAACAAGGGTAGGGGAGTAAAATCCCTCCCCTCCTCCTCCTTCCCCTTCAAATTACCTATACCAAACAAACCGTAAGGGTTGCATTATCATTAGTCTTCAGTTGGACCCAGGAAGCCTCTTTTTCGTCCATGCATACCTTTTTATATCATATATTTAATTGATACTATGTTGCAAATGGACCACTTGCATCATGCACCAAGAGATATAACTTCTTAAGTACAGTACCCATTTCAACTAAGTTGTTTTCTTCGTTGAATAAGCATTAAGTGGTCATGCAACAAATGCCAGAAAAACTTTTACAAAGATTGTTGAGGAATGTTAGGTGTGGCACCATCAGCATTTCTGAACCTGCATTTAGGTGGTAGTTGTGTGGAGCATTAGGTGCCAACTTCCTACAAGGGATAACATCCAAATTAACTCAAGAATTGGGACCTTGACCGACATTTGTCTCAAAGAAGTGTTTGTTCTTTGACTTGAACTAGAATCGAATCTTGCGTAATAGACAATACCTGAGATCTATATATTGGTTAATCCTTCTCATCTGTCTTCAAGTGTCAACAATAATTACTAGTCTGAAGCATTTTTCATGGCCATCCTTTTTTATAGTTAGAATGTGAACACGTGATTCAATTGGGAGTACCTAACCTTTTTGCAGGTCTCTTCTAGTGATGAGAGGAAACAGTGCTGACATGGCGAGGCACGTCATGTGTCCATCCCCAAACCGAAGGGTCAGCATCACCTTCTTCAGAGTGAGGCCAGACTCCAATCAATGCCAATCACCAACTCCTTCTCCTTCTATGATGAATTCCATGACCTTCTGGAAACCTGGAATTTCTGGTCCATATGGGTCGCCAAGTGTACCTCCCAGTGGGCCCGAGGCAATGGGAATGATGCCCAAATGGGGAATTCTGCGAGCTCCAATGGTGATGTTTGCCCCTGTGAGCCCTCGAAAATTAGCCAGTGGTGGAGGAACTGGTGTGTTCTTGCCCTGGAATGTGTCATCCAGAAAACCTGCTAAGCATCTTCCACCACGCGCCCAACGAGGACGACTTCTGGCATTACCTTCCTCAGCTGAATCGCAAATATCAGTCTCTTCTTCTGAACCCAGCATTAGCGCATGAAGCCAATGCCAGAGTTATTTACTTTGTTCAACAAACAAGGTCCAGCTGTCATTAGAGGAGTTTGGTTCTCACATTTTCTTTTTTGTAATTTTCTTCATTACCTTTAGAGTGATCTAGTGTTCACACTAGTTTTTTTCATGGATGCCGATCATAGTAGAGCAGTCAAGCAAGTTAATTATGTGAAGAGTTGAGTATTGTATGAATGTTGATTTCTGTTAAATCTTCATCTTCAACAAGCTAAAATCATTCGTGGGGATGCATAGGCTATGAAAGTAGATGTAGTCCTCGTTATTATGTGACGATCATCCCCAGTTCAGCTTGTTAAATATGCTGTAAAGGTGTAAAGAAGCTGACATGGTTATATGATTATCTGTTAATACAATCTCAACAAATAAAAGTCAGGTAACTATTGCTGGGTTTGGTTGAATCCATACATTTGCATGAAAATCAAGATGAACTATACTCTGCGCAACTCTTAAATATTACAACTATCTACACTTATTTTAATTTTACATTCATCACGATCATATCAACTCATCGGTTTATTCATGCTCGAAAACTTCAACTCGCAGTTCCAGGCAGAGAGTACTTACTGAGAATCGTACGGAAAACTCCCATCGTCCGCCTGCACGATGATTATGCCACAGCCACGACAAAAAGAGAATTTCATCTTTTTTCCATATCAAATGATCAAAAGATAAAAATTAATATATATATATATATATATATATCATATAATTCCGGAGTCCAATTCTCATTCAGGAAACCCAAGAGGTTGCCAGAGTAATGCAAAACTTTTGCAAATATTGGTTAAAGTTTCCTCACAAGTAACATGCCAATCCTCACATAAGTCTAAACAAATCGAATCACTGATTCGTTTTAGACCAAGCTTGTACCAAGGTAGAACATACCTTGAAAGAATAGCTTCAACAAATGCCAGTCCTTAATTCCTGCGAAGATTGAAGAGCTCATTGAGCCATGTCTGGCAGCTATAACTGAAAAATGCACCAAAAGTTCATCAAACAATGCTACCACCTCTTCAATATGAGAAAGCATGCTATAAATAAGCAGGTGCAAGCCTTCTGTAGTGCCTTCCTCGTGCATAGAAATGACAATGAGTTCTGTTATTTGATGCAATAACAAACATCCCTTTCATGTCGTTATCATAGAAAACGACTCTCTTCAAACGATATAAACACATGCTCAGCTTGAACAGAACTTCATATATGAAGTTACCATCACTTGGATTCAGAACGGATGAATTTTTATTAGTCATTTTCTGAAGCTAATCAAATAAACAAAAGAACAACTGAGGCGGGTAAAATCTTCTTATCAATTGAGAAAAGAAAACAAGACAGCAAATCAGTTTGCAGGGACTATATTCTGATGTTTCCAAAAATACTGGCAAAAAATGAAACGTAAACAGTTGCTTTAATACATTCACAGGAAACAAAAGGATGACATTACAGCTATATTAATTTTTACAAACATAAAACGAAAGAAATGGCAAATTTCTCTAACAAAGGCAAACTAACATATATATCTTCGGAAGATGTCAGAAAGCAAACGCATCAAATATCTCAAGGCTTAGCAGGCTTCTCATGATCATCATCATCTTCAATGTCCCAACTCAAGTCTTCATCCTCTTCTGCAGCACTCAGGCGCTTCCGCAAATCAACTTTGTTTGGGCTACCACTCTGAGTCGTTTTCTTTTCATCGAGGGAGCTAAGATCCTCAATCTCATCCCACCCAAGGTCTTCCTCCTCTGGTGCTGAGTGCTGGCTTAAAACCAGTGAAGAATCATTATCTTTAATGGAAGATTTGCCATCATCAACCTTTCTTTCTACCACCAATTTTGAGCCAGATTCTGTTGGTGAGTCATTCTTGTTAACTGCAGCCTGCACTTCAGATATTGATTCACCACCTGCTTCCTTGATATTAAGGTTGCTTCCGTCATCCACTTGATGAACAACTTCTGCTTTCTCAAGTTTAGATTCCTCAAAAGACTTATCCCTCTTGTTCCGAAGCTCCTTATCACGCAATGAATTGTCTCTCCTTTCTACTGTAGATTCCTCCCCCAAATGATGCCCCTGTTCCACACTAGAAATATTTGTTCCCACCTCATTACTAGTAGAAGAGCTTCCAACTCGCAACTCTGTATCCACATTTTTTTCAAAAACTTCACCACCTACCTTATTTTGGTTCATGGGGTCCGACTTAGCTTTAATCTCAAATCCCTTGTCATTATCATCATCTTCAAAATCCCAGCTCAAATCCTCATCATCCATTGAGGCTCTTCTTGCAAGCCTAGCCCTCAATTCCTCGGCTTTCTTAAGCCTATAAACTTTATAATAATACCTATAACAGAAAGTTTCATGATCAACGCTACTTGGAACAACCTTTTTGTAGATACTCTCCATGTCATCATTTTCTCTGAGATAGCTCTCAAATTCTTCTTGTTTTCCCTCCAACGAAAACTCCGATTTCCACTTATTATAGTCATTTAAATCCTCGGGCTCTTCACAATAAGTACTAGAATCACCCTGAATAGCACTGACCTGAGAGTCAAACCTACTATAGGCTTTCGAATTTAAGCTATTATCGCCACTGAGTTTCTGGTTATTGGTGTTGTTATTGTCTGAATCGGACTCAAGAGCGAGTATTGCATCCTTACCTTGAGATATGATCTGAGCAGTGCCTTTGGCCAAAGAGCTCCCAAACTCGTCAAAGGCGTGACCCACCGTTTCCAGTGAACCCTGAGCAACCTCAATCTCCTTTTTCAACCCCGTGCCAAATTCCTCCAGATCACGACGATACGTCTCGATGATTGACTCAGATTTGACGGTCAAGTTTCTAATCAGACCCCCAAAGTTCCACCCGGCAGCACCAGAAGCACTAGGGCCCGAGTTGATCGCGGATCCATGTTCAATTGGCGAGGAATCGCCATCGGGCCCATCTTGCCCTTTGTTTTGCGGTGCATTATTGGGGATCTGGGATGCGGATTCGGATTGAGGAGGATCTGGGTCATCGGAGAAAACTGATTTGAAGAAATTCATGGGGAATCGTGAGATAAAGGGTGAAGGAGATTGGAATGTTGAATTTAAAGGAGTGAGAATAGAAGATTTATGTATAAATCAAAGATGTAGATTGAAAACAGAGGAATTCCGTCACCGTTATCACAATGCGTGTGGTGCGGACACGGTCGTTGGATGGTCGGCGCCTGGTTGTCAAATGGGAGAGGAGAGGAGAGAGTCAGTTCCAGACTGGTTTTTTCCAGAATATGCCCCCGCTCTTGGCCTTAAGTCTTAACGTTGAGCTTAAGTTAGTTATTTAAACTTTAAACTGAGTAAATCTGTATTTAAACTGAATAAGAAAATTTAGGTAAAATCAGTTAGTAAGTTTGTGATCTAAATGAATTATGAATAATATATAATTTATTTATATGAAAAAATTAATTTGGTTTTAGGTACTGATTCTCTAAAAATAAAATTTTCCCTGACGCTGTGAAAAATGAACGGATGTTCATGAGATTAATTGGGCAAATATGGCCGTGCGAACTTTAACTTTTTTTTTTTTTAAAACAAAAAATCTCGCTAAATAGTTTGTCAAAATTGAAAATGCTATCCTTAGATACTAAAATTCTATCGTTTGTTTACTACAAGTTAATGCTCCCATTTACGACCAGCTCTTAGACAAGTATAAAGCAAATTTTTGTGTGCGCAGTAAATATGATTTCTTGCATCTTTGTCTAACGGGGGTGCTACTATAAACTTATGCAGCGTTCTATCATCCTAAAAATGAGTAAAGCGCAGCTAGAAAACAATACGAAGCGGGGTGCATCGATTTAAGATCAACAGAAATTGGGTTGATTTGATTAGCTAAATAAATTTATTATTTTTTCTAAAATTATTTCTATTAATATTAACAATAATCAAGTAATTGAATGAGAGATTTAAAAAAATATTATAATATTTTAAAAAAAATGTTTTAAATAATTAAATTAATTAAAGAGGTGGAACAAACAAATATATACAAGAATATTTCAGCATAAAATAGACTGGAAATAACTTCAGTTCATTGCCTCTTAACTGACTCGACCCATAGACTGGAAATATACCTTCAATTCATTGCCTCTAACTGACTCGACCCTTAAACGACATACCAATAAAAAAGACCATCATCTGCTGTTCATGACGATGCTTCCACCCGATTATCATCATTGGACATCTTGATCCTTTTTCTAGCAGAATCCTTCTTCCCAAAAATCTCTGGAACAGTGTCATGCATTATCTTCGGGGCCGCGAAATCAAAGTCAGCAGCGGAAACGTCTTTGATTTCTGGATGCTCTTTTAGATATGACGCAATCTCATTGCGGGTTCTGAGCTTTTTGCCAGAGGAAGTTATGTAGTAAGGATCCAGCTTAGAGTAATCTTTTCTCAGCACCAAGCTTCTCTTGAAGCCTTCTGGACTCTTTCGGAGGTTAGGCTTGTCAATGACCCATGTTCGAGTGGCATCATACTCGATATCAGCCGGGCCATCACAGGATGTATTTGGCTTTCTGTTACAGTAAAAAGGTTCCTCAGTGATTTTTTGTCTAAGGTCTTCAAACTCCTCTTGTGTATCAATCACCCTCCATTTCATGCATTCTTCGCACTGGGCAGCATATATATCAACTGAACCCTGACTTGGCCTTTTCTGATAGGAATAGCCACCAATTCACACAGCAGCAAGATTTTATCAAGAATGATTGAATTCATTCATCAGAAGTCAGAAGCAATAATGAATTTAGGTTTCAAACTTTGCAACCATAGAATATGCTAGAAAGCACTAAAAGAATGTCTAAACATCTATACCTCTGTTTGCTGCCCTATTTCTATGCGCAGGAGCTGGAAATTAAGCCAGTCATAATAGGAAAACAATTTAACAAGTATTACTGGCTTATAAAAAATGCAGTACATGTTATGTTCATTAAGGAAAATATGACAGATAGCATAAAAGAATTCAGTTCACCACCAAGGCCACCCAATATGTAATTTGAAGCATAGTAAAGTAATTATTATCTTGTGAACCCATAAAAATATACATTAGCCCAATGGTTAACAACATCTGTAATAGTTCTATACCTATTTCCAACCCATGGCTTAATGTTATGAGAACAAACCTTGCACAATTTTCAGAGTAGTGAAACCATATTCAAACATTGAGGTAAAAAAAACATATTCAAATATGAATGCAATATGACCATATACAATTCATTTTTGGAGGGGCTTACCCATCAACTTCTCTGAATATCCCCATGTTATTTAACAAATTTTCCATTCATCATGAATGTAATGCCTCTTTGGCATTGAATTAACTAGAAATAGTTGTTTTACTCATCTTGGTCATTTACTGCTTCTTCTTACTGGACTTAATGCCATAATGGGCACCTACATCAATTTTCATGGATTGTATTCGCTTCACTCACATCTGATGACCGTTTGCAAAAATCCCCATTCCCAAACCCTACTGAAGTTTGTTCACATTACCACCGGGAAACTAGAAGATCAAGAAGTGCAAGGAAAGTATAAATCTAATGAAAGAACTGACCTAGTGAGAAGACCATCAAAGCCTAGGGGAAAATCAAGTAACATGTTTTTTTTAACACGCATATCACTTTTGCGGGGGGAAAGCAACAACTCCTCAAATCGAATAGCACCATGCAAAACATACTCAACGACAGCTCAAAATCGCATAGATCCTCCATGAGCAAAACAAAACCATCTAACACTTTCATTCTCTTTATTTTCAAATCCCTCCCGTTTGATTGCCAAGGGTGTAAAACCCTAAGACCAAAATCCCACGCCTCGTACTTGATCCCAATTCTGATTCCCAAATACAAATTTTAGGTCCGTAATACCACCATTGAACAAAATCCCGAAAGTTTAGATTCTCAGCAACCAAAAACCGGAACAAAACGAGGAAACTCCTTATATTGATGAATTCAGGGGCATTAGGAAAGATGGGGAAAAAGGAGGAATTGACGAGTAATCAGGTCAGTATTGTACCGTAGGAGGGGACTTTTTAGAATTTGATTGGCCGCCTTTCCCAGAGACTTTCTCAAAGGGCTTCTTCATCTTCCACCGTTTTCTTTGCCACCCGAGTCACCAAATTACCAACTCACTGAAAGATGCTTGCCTCTCGTGCCAGGGCAAGAGGGTCGGGACCTCCTTGCGATTTGTGAACTCCTGTGCAGAACAAAGATTCCGCTTCTGTAAATAAAAACTTTTCGGTGATCAAATTAATATATTATATAATATATTTTAAAAGCATGAGGTCGTTAAGAAGTCGATATGTCCGAGTGGTTAAGGAGACAGACTTGAAATCTGTTGGGCTTCGCCCGCGCAGGTTCGAACCCTGCTGTCGACGTTATATGTTTTTCTAATCGTGAAAATCCTCTCTTGAGAGCATATTTTGAAAAGTGTTGTTTGCGATCAGATTTTTTAAATATTAAATTTGAATTATTTTATTTTAGTGAGAACGGGAAAATATTTTTTTCATAAATTTTTCAAGTTCTTATAAAAATAACTTTATTTGCATTGTGGGTATCGTAAATTAAAAGCAAAATAAAAATCTAACTCAGCAACTATAATTATTGAGAATGGAGTTGCACATCTGACCACATTAATGAACTGAAAATAACATTAAACATGACAGCTACAGTTGAGCAATGATTTAATTTTTTTTGTACAAATAAAATAAAATTTCACAAAATTAAATATCACGCAGAAGTAAATAGATGTTATCATAATCCAACATCAATATCGGCTACGGCTAAGTAAATTCCCAAGCATGGTAACATTTAAGCAAAAAAGCTCAATTACTTTGTTTGTGATTCGTGAAGAACTCTTTTTTTATATATATATATATATTATGTTGTATATTAATTATGCTGATATATTAATTTTAGCTCGATACAGACTTTCATATTATCTTTTTGGATACTAAAATATTTAATTACGTACGCCTAATCTAATTTTGATAGGTGTTTTTATACATATTGAGAGTTTAAGCCCTTAACAATTTCCATAACCTACCCCATGTGCCTGAGGGCTATGATGCTCTATAGAAATTATTATCTAACTTCTTATCACTCAAAATTCAATCTAAAAATCATAAAATAACATTAACGAATGAAATAAATTTTATGCCCAGTTTTATTCTTGGAACTACTTTAAAATACAAAAATATAAATGCTAGATAATCGGATTCCAGAAATTATGAACAAGAGTTTATGAAGTTTTTTTTAAAGGAAAAAAATTATGTTGATTTTATCTTTTACATTTTTTTTGTTATTTATCAAATTTTAACTTGATCTATGTTTAAATTCAGTCCCATGATTTTGGACCAGTGGTCCTGCTCTGTATGAATAGAAGGCCCTATCTTCCAACAAAAACATTAATATCTATCAGCCATGCCCTTCCTCTAGTTGCCTTTCTGAATGCCGTCCCTCTCATCTTCCACTGCTAAATCGTGACAGTCTTCCGTTTTTTATTTAAAAAAATAATAATATAAAGCTAGATAACCTGTCTATAGGGCTGAGATTAAAAATAAGTAATATTATTCATGATTAATAAATAATGCGATGTATTATAATTTTATATTATTTATGTAGAAAAATATATGTTGACTTATGATGGGTTTAATTTTAAATACTCCAGCGTTACTTTATTTCGAGAAGCATCTATGTTTGCATACACTATTGCTGTTAAGCTCATTGAGAATATTATTAGAAATATACTTTATTAGTATTGATTAATATTTTAAATCATAACTATGGGAGATAAATAAAAAAATATTTACATATATTTTAGATAAAAAATAAAAGGTTTGTTTAAAAACTTTACAATTTATTTTATTTTTTTAAAAAAATAAAAATTATAATCTTAAAAAATAAAATCTGAACTAAATTAAAAGGCTTGTTTTTAAATAAAATAAAATATAAATTATTTTAAATAAATCATTAGCTAATTAAATTTAAATATGTGTTAAATTATTATATTTAGAGTGTACAGAATTTATATTACATGATATTTTTCGAGGATGTAAATGTTTACTTATACTTGCGAGGCAAAACAATATATATCAATTTAATTTATCTGTCGAATTCATTTAAAGCTCATACCGAAAGGAAAATTGTCACAAGATTAATACGCAATATTACATATCTATTTGTTTAAAAATTATTGAAATATCTGCGTGGGGCCTACCAACTGAAAACGGAACTCCAATAATGCAACTTTAATACAGCTCATACCAGTTGGTCCGAGTGTTAAGCGGTTCGGTATCGCTTAAACGAGGTCTCGAGTTCGAGCCTTGGCGTACGCATAAAATTTCCGTTGAGAGATTTACCTACCATAGCCAGGTGCGCGATGCGGGTCGAATCCGGATGTAGTCGGGGCAAAACTCCGATAAATCGGGTTGGTAAAAAAAAAATACAGCTCATACCCGGCCCATATTCTATTTAAACCCAAAACCCCATTCCCTTCACAATCATCCATTATTCACCCCCCCTACTATTTACGCTTTGGTTCGTTGTAGGGTCGCTACCTTTATAGTAAAAGTTATTTGATTATTGGTTAAAAAAAAAGTTATTGATTATTGCTTAATCCAAAATTCAAATCAGATCAAACTCTATTGAACAGAATCTCTCTCGACATGAAACTAATAGGGTCTTTTTGTTGGGGGTGGGGGGGATATTACAGGCCTTAAACTGCTAGCAATTGTAATTTTCTTGGGTCCTTGTACAAAAGATAATTTAAAGAGACTTTGGTTCTGAGGATAATTTCATCATATCACGGCATCTCTATGTGATTAAACAAACTCTTCTAAATAAATTAATGATTATAAAACTTCTCATTTATATAAGAACTTATATCGTATTATCATGTTGTTGATATTATAGTAATGCATTTGATCAAATCGAAAACTCTGCATATAATTATAATTAATTATAAAACTATATTTATAATATATTTTTTTATATTTAATATAAAGATTAATTAAATAAGTGAGATTGGTGAGAAGGACCCAAGTGCGTCAAAAAAAGGAAGATTTTGTGAGGTAGGTGTGAGTAAGAGATGAACCCCTCAACAAATGACTAGTTATCGTATTTGGCAGAGTCAAAAGCCACACACTCTACCTCTAATAATAATAATCAAGTAAAGCTGATTGTGAAGCAAGGGGTTATGGTCTAAAAAAGCCTTAACTCCCCTGATCTCTCCGTGTTTGTCGTCTTAACAAAGGGTGGGTTTACTTGATGGGAGAATGGGACGGCGGGTTTTAAGCGTCTTGGCGTTCCAAGCAGGAATCGATCTTGCTTGCATGGCCTTATCATTGTCATTATGTTACCCTCTACTTGCCAGTTTCATTATCTTATACTAATTATTCATTGTTATTTTTTGCCAGCATAACTATTTATTTATGATTAATTATCATTATCTCTCAGAATTAAATAACGTTTTACATTCTAGAATACTACTACTAAAGGACATTGACCAGCCTTCCCCTCCACTTATCTTCCACATCATCATATTCATATGTTCCATTTCTCCTTTCTTAGGGCAGTTGTGAATGAGCCCATCTCACTCACCAGAAAATATACTTCTCCCCACCCTTAATATTAATCATATTTTAGCTTGACAAAAAATAAATCATATTTTAACAAAAGTTAAATCTAGTAAGAAAGACTAATATCTTACAATATTTAAAACTCAACAATATTGAATAAAATTATTTTTACACATGCCTAAAAAAAATGGTATTTTACAATTTGCAATAACTTTTTAGTTTGTAATCAAGATTATAATATGATGTAAAATTTAATATAATTAATGATGGAATGTTACAGAGGTCACATATTTGATACCATAACTCATTTTTAAATATATATATTATGTACACCATGTAAAAGGATTTGATAACTATTAATTCACTGGCTTTTCTTCAATTTTTTCAAAGAAGAAAGGAAGAGCAAATTTTGAGGGACTGCCAAATGTCGCCAACCGCATTCCCTAGAAGATTCCTTTCCCTGTAAAATAACATCAACCAATTTCTCCAGTACTTTGATCTATTTATCATATATAGTTAGTATTTAATAATATTTATTATTTTACATTTAAAGCAATAAAGATTACCAATTCTTTAATTATGAAAAATGAAAATTATTTAACCTCATCTTAGGCCGTAATCTAACCTTCCGTTTTTTCCCTATAAAAAGAATCCTATCTTTTCATAGTATTTCCTTGGAAGCCACCATTTTGGTCTTTTATTCAATTAAGCTTCATGCCAAACAGAAACACAAGGCAGAGTTGAGAACAACTCTGCAACTTCAAGTCGCAGACCACAACCACTCTGTCCCATGCTCTCTCCCCTCGCCGTGATCCAATTCAGTCACATACCCACTCTCCCACTATGATCAAACTCTTCAACAAGACCCTCCGTCGCTTCTGCTCTAATCTCCGGTGGCCACTTCGCCGCCGTTCCTCCTCCAAAATCATCATCAAAAGGTTCGGCAAATCCCACCCAAAACCTTTACACGACGCTAATCGTGAATCCAGCTCCAATGGGTTCGCCATAGTTCATCCCAATAGCCAATTGGGTAGTCCAGAGTCACAGAAGCCAGTACGGATTGCGACATTTAACGCTGCCCTGTTCTCCATGGCCCCTGCTCTTCCTAAGCCAGAAAAAGGAGCCACCTTTGACGATGAAAATGGTGGCGCCGTCAAACCCAGAAGACCCTCCGACGTGAAATTACGAGCAAAGTCAGCGAATGATCGCCCGAAAAGCATACTAAAGCAATCCCCTCTGCACCCAAATTCCATGAATAGTCCCGACAATCTCAGCAATCAACCCAAGTTCACGAAATCCAAGCTGAGAGTTTCCATCGATTTACCAGACAACGAGATTTCTCTGCTGCGAAGTCGGCAATCGAGTTTCTCCGAGTACGAGAAAGAGGGCTCTAATTCGAATGTTGTTTCGAAAGGGAAGGTTGCCGGGAAAGCGTCTGTGAGTTTTTCGGGATATACATCAAACAGGACCAGTAGTAGAACAGTGTTGGATGTTCTGAGAGAATTGGACGCTGATATTTTGGCGCTTCAAGATGTGAAAGCAGAGGAAGAAAATGAAATGAAGCCTTTGTCTGATTTGGCTTCTTCGCTGGGAATGAATTACGTGTTCGCTGAAAGCTGGGCTCCTGAATACGGCAACGCCATCTTGTCCAAGTGGCCGATTAAACGCTCCAGAGTTCAGAAAATCTTCGATGACACAGATTTCAGGTGACTATACCTTACTTTTTACAGTTATTATCATAAATTCATAATTGCACTTCATTTTACTGTTCAACTCTGTTTCGCAGAAACTTCATGGAAAGTAGAAAGACAATCACTTTTCTCGTAAAGTCACCAATTATTCCAAAACTTTTTCTATATACTAATAACTTTTTAATCTAGCTTTTCTCGAGGTTTGATTATAATAACACAGTAATCCTCATATTGCAATAGTGGTTAGTTTTTCTCTTACGCGCTATTTTGCAGTGGGCAATGATAATGCCAACTGTAATAGCTGTATGCACTATGAACTGAGGGGCAGGGCAGGATACATCCTACCTACTTCTGAAGTATTCTGCGTTGTCATCACTGTTCTCTATTCTTAGTAATATTCTTTTATTTTTACGCCAAAACCATTGTGAATATATTTATTTATGGCTGATTCTTTCATCTATTAGTACCAGTTTACTACTCTTAACTAGTTGCAGCTATAAATGTTAACTGAAAATTTTTCTTCCTCATACTGTGATCTGTCATTTATGACTGAATTTCATGGGATTTTGCAACGGACAATTGAATATAGGCTTACTTCTCTTGGTTGATTACAACATTTATTGTTGTGTTTCTTTTAAGTAAACTTCCATTTCATATCCTAAGAAACTAATGGTTTTCTATTTCCTTAGAATTTTTCTTCACTCTTCCACAATACTAGTACTTCTACTTCCTTCCTCCTTAAGGAAATAACAAAATCTAATGTAGTACCATGTAATAACTATTTTTTTTTTCTAGTTTTGCCCTCTATTTAATGTCACACTATTTTAAATCTTATTAATTAGCTTTATTTAACGCCCTATATCTAGCAGGGGTATTATTAGAAACAAGTAATAATTATACCTTAAAATCTAATGTAGTACCATGTAATAACTATTTTTTTTTCTAGTTTTGCCCTCTATTTAATGTCACACTATTTTAAATCTTATTAATTAGCTTTATTTAACGCCCTATATCTAGCAGGGGTATTATTAGAAACAAGCAATAATTATACCTTAAAATTTGGAACAGGGCATGGAAATCGAAATTAAGATAAGTAGATAGGGATGGAGGAAGAAGTATAATGCTTTTGCTTGTATTTATGGATAATATAGATAATGTCAGCAAAAAAGGAGAATTAAAAAAAAAAATCATGTCTGGTGTGGAGTAAACTTGTAATACAGTGTAGGTGGAGTAGTATGCTATCATCTTTTAATATTTATTGCAAAAAAAAAATTAATTCTGCTATTTGAAGGAACAGCATGAGGCACAACTTGTCTGATATATTGAATACCAAGAATATCAGAATAGTATAAATTTCTGTCCTTGATTGAGTTCAAAATCTGTATTAAGAAATTTATATCTTGATTTAGCCTAAAGTTATCTCTTGGTAATGACCATCAATTAGAGTAATTTTGGAACTCGCATAAGTGGAAAACCAACATGTACTAGAAATAATGGAAATGTAGCTAGCTTTGAATTTCTGTGGTTAAGAGAATGACTGAACAACAAGGCTGAATGTGACATGCAACATACTGAAAATCTCTTGGCCACAGGAATGTTTTGAAGGCCACCATTGAAGTACCACAAGCAGGAGAAGTCAACTTCTACTGTACCCACCTTGATCATCTTGATGAGAATTGGCGCATGAAGCAGATCAACGCGATAATCCAATGTAATAATGATGAACCTCACATCTTAGCTGGTGGTCTTAATTCGCTCAACGAAACCGATTATTCCCAAGAAAGATGGACAGATATTATAAAGGTACGAGTGTGTGCGTGTATAACTTGTTAATTAGACTAGGCTGTTTAGAAAACTCCTAAACCATGGTTTCAAACTTTTACATTAGAGTCCTCTCACATACTTATAATACATCACTTCCAAAAAGTTAATCCAAAATCTTCAATATGGATTGTCTTGTGCTCAGTACTATGAAGAGATGGGGAAGCCAACGCCAAAATCTGATGTGATGAGATATCTAAAGAGTAAACAGTACACAGATGCAAAAGAATTTACTGGGGAATGCGAGTCAGTGGTCATGATTGCCAAAGGCCAAAGTACAAATTCATGAATCTCTTGAGCACTTTGTAAAGTTTCTGGTTTTTGAAAGCTGATATAACTTTGAAAGCTGGTTTACGTGCAGGTGTTCAAGGAACTTGTAAGTATGGAACCAGGGTTGATTACATATTATCATCTTCAAATTCTCCTTACAAGTTCGTACCAGGGTCCTATCTGGTGCTTTCTTCCAAAGGGACATCAGATCATCACATAGTGAAAGTTGACGTTGTCAAAACAAGTAGGGATCCTGAAGAAAATATGACCAAGAAGCAGCGAAAGCGGAGGCAAAAAGTCGTGAGAATAACACAGTCAAATCAGTCAAAAGGTATATGGTCTACCAAAACTCAACACAAAGATTGAGTTCGATTCTTCATCCTCCTTTCTTGTTAAAATATTTGCGATGTGGGGTTGTTGGATTTGATCCTGCTGCTTCATTTCCTGATTCTGTCATCTGTATACAGTTTCTTTTCTTTTCTTTTTGAGTCTGAAAAGAAAGATAGGTTTACTGGAATACGAAAGGTGAGACGTGGCGTGTTATGCGTTTTTCTTCTTTTCGTCTTGTGTATAGCTTCTGATTAAATACTAATTTAAGGCGATTCTTGCTCGTTATTCTTTGACAATATTATTCATAGATGAGTTGAATATGAATTCATGTATCATGAGCTGTGCAGAATATTTTTTCCCTAAATGATTCATTGCGCATGGCATATATCAAAGCAATAAAATATATGTATGAAGGGGTAACTACTACTGTAAGAACGTCTGGGGGCGAAACAAAGAATTTTCCAATAAAGATTGGTCTACATCAGGGATCATCATTGAGTCCTTATTTATTTAATCTGGTAGTGGATGTTCTAACTAAGCCTATTCAAGATGAAATCCCTAAGTGCATGCTTTTTGCGGATGATATAGTTCTTATGGCGGAGTCAAGAGAAGAGATTAATTTTAAACTTGAGTTATGGAGAAGTACTTTAGAGTCGAAGGTTTTCGTCTGAGTAGAAGTAAGACTGAATACATGCATTGTAATTTTTCTAAGAGGCAAGTTAGAAGTAACTTGGAGGTCAGATTAGGAGATCAAGTTATTCCACAAATAGATAAGTTCAAATATTTGGGATCAATTATACAGAAAGATGGTGAAATTTTGGAGGATGTTAATCATAGAATCCAGGCTGGGTGGTTTAAATGGAGAAAGGCTACTGGGGTTATATGTGATCGGAAAGTACCAGATAAAGTAAAAGGAAAGTTTTATCGTACTGCTATAAGACCAGCAATGCTTTATGGAAGTGAATGTTGGGCTTTAAAAGGACAGTAAGAGCATAAAATTGGGGTAGCCGAAATGAGGATGTTGAGATGGATGTGTGGGCATACAAGAAAAGATAAGATTCGCAATGAACAAATACGGGGAAGAGTTGGAGTGGCACCTATTGAGGAGAAAATAGTGGAGAACCGTCTTAGGTGGTTTGGACACGTACAAAGAAGGCCAAGGGATGCGCCGGTGAGGAGGGTGGATCAAACGGATTGGAGTCCGGTTAAAAGGAGTCGAGGAAGGCCAAAGAAAACGCTTAACGAGGTCATTGAGCGGGATCTCCGGGTCAATAACCTATCTAAGGATTTAGTTTTTGACAGAACATAATGACGTCGTATGATCCATGTAGCCGACCCCATTTAATGGGAAAATGCTTTGTTGTTGTCGTTGTTGTTGATTCATTGCACATGTCAATGAACACTAACTCTCCGAATTTTGAGTCTTTCCTCTGTTGCTCTTGACATTCATCTCTATAGCTTTATGGCATACTAATGAACAATGATGGTGATGAATTTATTCCTATTGAGGAAGTGTGAAAATTCAGAGAGATGAAATAATCAAAATACTCATGATTGATTACAATAACATTCGGATCTATTATCCACAAGATTGTGGGGAACAAGTGTGGTATAAATTACGACGAATTCTGCGGCCATGTTTACGGAGATATAATTTAAATTAATTCCTAAACTGTTTGAATAGTGAGCGAGCTAAAGATTTGGTGGTGGGAGACATAATAAAGATCACTTACACAGGTTTCGTCTTGATCAAAATATACTGGAGTCCATTTGGGGTGGGTGACTTTAACTTTCAATGAGACTTACTGATTTTTTTTTTCATGGCTTCAATACTGTTATTTAAGCGCATGGGGATCTCTATATCTGTCTGATAATATAATCCTGCGACAACTCTTTAATGTTGAATAGAGTTGTAGGTTTCGTTGCACAATAATATAGAAGTCAACCCCAACATCCTATAAAGAGGCAACCCCACAAGCGAACCAACATGTTAACCTCATCTTTACTCAAAACTGTTATCATCCTCTGTCGCCCCTTGAATTAACTGAGGTTTTCATATGAAAGCCAAATTCCTAAACATCTTTCTCTAAGTAGTCCAAACAGAGTGAAAGGAAAATGAAACTAACGGCGCTCAATTTTGCTCTGCAGAATGCAGGCACCAATTCACTATACTCCAAAAGAATCAATTTAAATACATTCCCTTTTGCCTTTACAACATAAAACTTGCAATCTATAATCTAAATCTGCAAACAAATCATGCCATATGCTAAGTAGTGGAAAACAATCCAACAACTCAATTATATTATGTACTCAGTGTTCTTGAGTCTGAACTTCCTTCTTCTTCCTTTGAATTAGAAGAATGGCATTCACTTTCATATGCGAATGTTCGATAACCTGTTGGACTAGAGAGCTGACCGGAGCCGCCAAAGCTACCGGCAGATCTCTCAATATCAATCCTTCCGGCGACTAGAGGAATTGGCCGTTCTGGTATTGATGGTACTGATTGCTCAGTCTCCAACATCTTCACCACCTGATCCATTGTTGGCCTTGCATACAACTGAGGGTGAGAACAAAGAACAGCTATCAACACGTACTTCTCGAGCACTTCTGGCGAACCGGCTTCCGGCATACCATCTTCAATGACATCCAAAGCTCTACCTGACCTAACCAATGACCAGGCCAAGTCACTCAAAGATGAGGGTTGGCCATCGTCGTTCATTTGAAGAGCCTTCTTCCCGCTCAAAAGCTCGAGAAGCACGACACCATAACTGAACACATCACTTCTCTCTGTTAACTGTCCATATAATGCATACTCTGGTGCAACATATCCCATTGTTCCAGCTACACGCGTGCTCATATGAGTCATTCCCTCGGGGTTAAACTTGGCGAGTCCGAAATCTGCAACTTTAGCTTCAAACTTCTCATCCAGAAGAATATTACTTGCTTTAATATCCCTATGGATAATGGAAGGTTGAGCCCCATAGTGTAAATAAGCCAATCCTCTTGCAGTGCCCAGTGCAATCTGTTGACGAATTGGCCAGCTGAGTTTCTTTCCTAAAGAATCAAATAAATGATCATGAAGACTCCCATTCTTGACCAAATCACAAACGATTATCCTCTGGTGACCCTCTAAATTAGTTGTGGCTGTACAATAACCTCTCAGAGCAACTAAATGTACATGCCTGACGCTCGCAATGACCTCAACTTCATGAGTGAAACTTGCATCTCCTGAAGCAGAACAATTCTTGAACCTTTTAAATGCAACTTCAGTTCCATCTGGGAGTAACCCTTTATACACATTTCCATATCCCCCTCTACCTATTATGTTATCCCTAGAGAAGTTCCTCGTTGCCTTCTTGATATCATCGAATGTAAACCTAATCAAAGTGGTGCTCTCCTTCATTGAATCCAACCCAGACACGACATGAATCTCAGTTTTGCTAATACCCTTCCTGCCTTTCTGTTTCGATCTCCGATGAAGCCAAAGCCCGACCATCACCAGCAACAAAGCCAATACACAGACAATCACAACCGCCACAATAACAATCGTTCGTTTATTACCGTTGGAACCTGGCGACTTGAAGCTGAGAAGGAACACGCACTGGGCAGTGCCTCTGTCGGCGGGCCCAGCCTGATTGGAAAAGGCGGCGGCGTAAATTGGGGGATAGGCCGTACAATCGGAGACGTTCCCGGTCGAATTCCCTTTCACGTACGCTTGCATATTCGGTAAGCTCGAGGTACAGAGGGCGCAGGGGGAGTTATTTTCGAGCGACTGATTGCAATTCCGACCGACACCCTGAATAACCGAGTGAGGAACCTGGGACTCGAAATCATCTTTAGTGGTGATGTTCTGGCATCCCTGGGAGATCCAGGTTGTTTGGAAGCCACAAGTGGTGCGAACGTCGATGTTGGGAAGGTATTGATTGATGAACTTCTGGAAATTATCCCAGCAGGTCTCGGATGAGTTGATAGGAGGAAGGAAAAAGCCAGTGCGACGGAGGTAATCGGACTGAACGAGACGAATGGCGGAACGGGAGAACCCGCAGACAGTGCCGGAGTCAACAGAGGGTTTGTCACCGCCGGCAACAACATTGAGGACGGTGAAGTTGAGAGGGCAGGGAGCATTAAGAGCGGTGTCGTTTGCAGAGAGGGAAGAAAGTGGGAAAGCGAGGGAAACAAAGAGGAAGAAGAAGAGGGAGAGGGACATTGAGGACGAGGGTTGAGGGTGGCGAGAGTTAGAAGGAAGAGGAAGAACCAGAGAATAATGGTGAGGGGAAGAGAGCGAGGGAAAAAGATGAGACCTTTAACTTGAGATGATGAAGAGAGAAGATAGTCATAGTGGCTTAGGTGGGGCAAATGGGGCAGCCAGCCAGCTATTTTGACGATGTTTTGACTTATTGGGTAGAAGCATACAAGAATCTGCCTCCCATTGCCATCACTAGGTTTCATCTAGAACGCCCATTTACACTTCTATTCTACTTCAAATTTGCATCTTGATAATCTTATATAACACGTGCTCCATTCAAAGAAACAACTTGGCATGCTAATTATAATAATAATAATTCAAGTTGGGAGTCGTTAGCAGAAATTGGAAATAATACAAGCCAGTTTATCCTTTTCTGGGCACAGTAACAGCCTCAAGAATTGATGGTTGGTTTGACACATCATTTCTATTATTCTATTTGCCTGTAATGAATTAATAGCTATAAGACCAAGTTTCGTTATATATGTAAGTAAATCATCATTCATGAATAAACTTGTCAATGACTCTCTCTTTTATTTTAAAATAAAAGATCTAATTTATAATATAAATTATATTTTATATTAAATATAGAAAGTGACAGGTAGAAAAACATGAATATATGGCTGAAGGTTATAAAAAGAAAGCAAGAAACATGCAATTCTTGTTGTGCCATAGGAGTCACCTAGGAGCCTAATATTTTAATTATTTCATTTTATTTTAAATATTTTTCTATTTGTAAAAAATAAAAGAAAACTAAAAAAAGGAAACTTAATAAAGGCTGAGAGTGTGGTTGCCACGTATGTGAGAGCAAGAAAAAAAAGAAGAGAGTTACTATTTTACTTCTGAGAATTCATGTTATTTTTACTTTTCAGCATGTACAACATTTGACCAGTGTAATGATCCGGAGGTTGTTTCTTACTATAGCAGGCTGAATTTTTTTGCGAGGTTCTCAAGATATATCTTTGCTAATTAAGGACAATTGGTTTGAACATTGGAGTTCTCAATTTTTCTCAAAAATTTTGTGAACAGGTGTTCACGTTTTGCAGCGTCCAGATCTTGGTGAATTATGATCCTGTCAAACTAAACTTTTGCGTATTATCTTGGTGATCTCTAACAATACAGTTTGTATCTTTACCAAGAGATATGTATTTTAACAATTATATTTGTTCTTCTCTTTTTATATAATCTTTTAGTAGTTTTGGAGATGAGTTGATTCGTTGCCGTCCTATAATTAAACTTATTGTTAGAGTAATTAACTTTATATTTATTTTAGTGATAATGGAATTTGTCATTTTAGACCATAGTCATTTGCTCTCATTCACATTAAGCGGAGATTTTTCATAATATGAGATGGTGAAAGACGCCAATAAAAAATATAATATTTGAGAATTAATTAATACGAGACTACCAACTTGAGACTTCATGATTCATTTGTGTATAATGAATTAATATATTGCATATAAAACTCAGACGAACAAACGTTGTTATTTTATGTTGTATTTGTGATTATTGATTCAAAAATTGATATTTTGATCTAACTTCTGTGCTGTATTAGAAAGAATTCTGATTATTTATTTGTATTTGTGCAATGTTAGTATATATAAGTTCTATGTAATTCCCACATTGTTTTCAAGTGATTTTTATGCAACCTTATGTAATTTATATTAAAGTGCACGGGGGGTTGTTGGTTGTTACCTGCACATGCCATGCATCTAACATATACGTACTAATATAAAAAAATCATACAAGTTGAGTATATGTTCAATCAAATTTTTATTAAAACATATAAAAACCTGTTAAGAAAGAAAATATATCATAAAATTAATTTTAAATTACCATTGAAATCACTCAAATTGTTTATTTTTTAAAACAATTTGGTCACGTTTTAGAAAATAGTTAAATGTATACGTGCGTGTGTAATTCCAACAAAAATGAATAATTTGTGTACATTTAATATTTTATGTTTTTTGTGTTTTTTAGTGGTCATCATAAAAGTTAATAAATAAAATATATATTATCTTGTTGCCGTTTAGTTTGAATGTATGAATTATGAAGGACTGGAATTCGATAGGTTCCTTGGTCAATTTGAAGCTGTCAGGCATGGAGGGTTATGGAAAATATCAGCTTACTGACAATTTTTTAATTAATTAATTTATTTATTGGGTGAAAAAACACATTTGACAAACGAAACAAAGACAGGTAGAGAAGGAACAGTGACAATCATCTACTCAACTTTTTTGTGGTTGTTGTTTTTTTTTTAACAAAAATTTAAAAAAAAAATTAGACTTACTCACAATTTAAAGATAGGGTAAAATCTCCCTTTTCTCTTAAACAATACTAATATCGAGTAGGGCGAGTCGTCTATTATTCTTAGACATAAACCTAAATACCTAAAAATTAAAATACCTTCCTAAATATCACGATTAGAATTATAATAAAATAGTATTCTTTTAAAATCTAACTTCAAATGTTGTTAGCTAATTGCTGGTTCGAACTCATGATTTAAGAGGCGAAAGCCGGACAATTTTACCAGCAAACCATAAGTGCGATATTTTAGGCCAACCTCTACTCAACCCATGAATGGGCTTCGTGCCATCATAAGGAAACCCAAACTTTTTTTTTTGTTTAAAACAAAGTTTGATACTTGTCCTCGACTATTAGATCACGTGTTTTTTTTTTCTTTTCAATTTGTGGTTGTCATCCTTACGCAGCTATGCTAATCTTCTATTTATCATTTTAATTTCATATAAGGTCCTAGAAGGGACATCATGCATTTAATTCTAAAAATACTTATAAAGTTTTATTCCATAGACGCCTAACACTATATAATTTTTTGGGATAAAAGTAATCATAACGTTATAAAATAAATATAAAAATATTAAATTATGTTAGTTAACCATTAGAGAGAACATTGGACTAAAAATACTAATATAAACACATATATGGTATAATTATAACCTAATTATATAATTACACCATATTTATATTTATGTCAATATTTTTAGTCAAAAATTATCTCTCTAACAGTCAACTAACAGAATTTAGTATTTTTATATATATTTTATAATATTATTGTTATTTTTGCACCCAAAAAAAATCATATAGTGTTGGGTATTCTTGGGATAAAATTTCATGGGTATTTTTGAGCCCTTAAAACAATTTCAATTATTAATCAAAGATCAATGAGGTGATCTGATTAAAGTATTGTTGATAAGATAATTAAAAATTAACTTGATATGTTGGCCAAAACAATTTGGATTGTTGGATGCATATATGCGTACTTCTATTGTTAGATCCGATTATAGCCCTGTTTTGCAAGCCAATACAGCTCTTTCCCCTTTGCTTTTAATTTCCATTATATTGCTTCCTTAATATCTAAAATCACCATTCTAAGGTTCTCGGACCTTATATACCCAGGTTAAAACATTTCACTATTTCTTCATAGCCACAACATCCATACACAAACAACAAAAATTAAATGCTAGTACAACCACATACCTTCGTATTTTAAGAGATTTTTCAGAACCCATTCTTTTATTGGAGACATTTGGCCGTCTACTTTGCAGCAGAGACAACAGTCTCTACAACAATAACAATAAACAACAGCCTGTTTTTTGCCCCCCTCCCCCACCAGGAACATGCCATATAGTGAAGCTTTCACCCAATTGTATGGTTTTCCAGAATATATATCATTCTTTATGTAATATTTTTGAATGTAGCATGCTTTTTCTTCTCCATTGCCTGCATGGAGAAAATATATACTACTTCCAGGGTACACATCTGCCCCACCATTCTTCAGAGTGAATTCCCTCCAAAGATTGATATATGTTGTAGTTCCTTCCATCCTACTTAGTACGATTTCTCTTGAGCGCTATATTCGGGCTGGAGGTATCTATGCCTAGCTCATTTGTGAGCATGCGAGAGAGATAGCTCTTGTAGGTATTCATTACGATGCTTTTCATGGTTAGCCTGTTGTATTGACATAATATAGTTGTAACATGAAGACGGAAAGGCGATTGCCAATTAATAGCCCTAATTATTAAAAGAAGAGAATTAAAAGGTGATGAAGTAAGGTATATTAACATTGCATAAATGCGTCCAATTGATGAAGCGAATGTCCTATTTGTTTGGTCATGTCTCAAAGTGACTCTATATATGTTCCACGCCATTTTTTGCATCTTTAGCTTAACATCACGTTGGCTCTCCAGTGCTTGCATTTTGTAGTATCTTTGTTCGCAATAGACGTCTACACTCTCATGCTTCATCGTGATTACCCTCGTGTCCTTTAGTTCGTAGTGTATCCATATGACTTGAATAGAGCTAGATTGTCTGACTAATTTGTGTCAAATAACGTAAGTAAAATGATTTATAGGAGACATAAAAACTAACTAGGACTCTAACACATTAGTACTATACTAGAAAACCCTAATCCAGTCCTAAAATTCCATTTGTGTTGATGAAATAATAGCCTATGGTGTGATCACAAAAGGACTAATATATTCTAACATGGTGAACAAATGTTCAAATTCCCGTTAGAAGATATGACCGTGTTTAGTACTTGATAATATCTCGAACATAATTATTTCTAATAGGAGTATACAAGTACGTGCTTAGCAAACAAAATTGTGACATAGAAAAATGGTCTATTTAATTAAGGAAATAATCATGAAATAAAATTAATTATATGCGTAAATAATAAAGGTAACTTAAACGTAGGAAACAAAGCATTAAGAAATAAATAAAGAAATAAGAAGAAAGATAGGATAGATTGTTGATCACGCATACAGATAACGGGAATTGGGAAGGGTATAATACATGATGAAGGAATGGACCCTCCGAGAAGATTTGCTGGTGAGTAGTAATAATGAAGTGTATTGAGTAAAGGCCAAAAATAATTATAACATTTAATAATAAGGGTATTGAGTATATATATCTGTTACGTGAATATTGCGATTTTGTTAATGACACTGAAATCATAACCAAGGCAACTAATAATCCTATATCTTATAATGTAATTTAATTTAACATCCCGGGATTGGTTGCTACGCCATGTTCCTAACGCTTTTTCCCACACGCTAATTCACATCGGATTAGGACTTTATTCACTATTCATTTAATTCGGTTTACTAATTAATTACGTTTGTTTATATATAGGATAGTGTCTTAACTCAGTTGATAGTAACCCCTCATGCAAGGATTACCATAGCAATGCTTATTATACTCCATCCCCTTCTTTTTGTAAACAGTTATAAATTAATTAAAAATATATCATTGTTTATAAAAATGATTATTGAAATAAAAATCTGTAAAAAAAAAAGATAAAAAAAGACATATAATTAATTAAAAATAGAAATAAAAAAGTACATTAATTTTTTAGAGAATGTTGAGGACTCTGGACGGTATGTAACAATACTATTGTCATAACCTCTTAGGCGTTGTTGGCCAGAAACCGTTTGTTTTTTTCCTCTCAACGTTGGAACAAGAGCAGGCAATGACAAACTAGTAGTAATCACTTGGGATAAAAATTAATTATTAAATACGGTCACACTTGGCTTTCAAATTAAACGCCCGGAAGGATATGTTATGTTGAACGCTAACAGCAGATTGCAATTCAAACACATAAATAATATTGATATCATTCCTGTTTGAATGTGGATTAGCATTCCTTTCAAATTTTTTCAATTGAAAGGAAATAGAATAACATATCGAAATAAGTAATTCGTCCAAATAATAATAATACCAAACAATTACCGAACTTGTGCATTCTTCTCCTTCCACTAGAGAGGAATAAATTTCCGTATAGTATACCATTCCAAGTTGGGTTCTACACCTACCTGATTAGATATCCATTGTTAATTAAATCGGATTATGTGCCACTAATCATCTTTATATTTCGATCACACAATAAGATCAATTCAACAAACATTGCAAAACTAGAAAGTGACGTTAAAAAAAATAGTTCTGACTAAAAGAGACGCTTCATATCTCTTGATTAAAGCCATATTAAGGCCTCTATTTTATAAACTTGCACGGGGCTTAATAGAATGATTTGAGCCATTAGCTCTTAAAAAATAAAATAAAAATATATGAATTTGTTTGTGGTTTTATTGCTCGAGGGCCAGTCAGAAGAATTATTTATAGCAAATATATATCATTAAGTTTCGTAAAGAAAATAAACCCCAAAAAGGTGGAAGTTGCCAGTATCATCAATCAATGTATCATAATTTAACAGGTCCTACAAGTAATTTTACATTGTAAACTTGAAAATGTTGAGAAAGACCGGGGCGGTGTTTGGTGGCCCTGCCTTGAAACGACACGATGATCAGCTTAAATGCCAAAATTCTAGTGCCGTATCGAAGGGGAGACCACAGACAGAAACAGAGCCGTCTCTGACCAAAGAAGCTGCCCTGCCCCTGCCCGTATAATGGCATATCCGCCCCCTCTTCAGTCTTCTCCTACATCCCAAATTATTAATCATATTCATTTCTTCCCCTTTTCTGCTTTTCTTACCCCTTACGTCCATCCATGTTAATCTTCAATTATTTCTCCATCTCCAACACAACAAAAGTCCATATTCCTTTTTTTAATTACATAATTATTATATATTGTGATTGAAATTTATTCAAAAAGGTACGTGTTTCCTTGTTTGTTGAAGCGGAAAGCCTAAGTAAGCAGCCTCTGCCTCCCCACTCAACTGTCTCTGAGCCTTTCCCTTCCTCTCTCTCTCTCTCCCAAATCTATACGCAAAAAATATCCATTTGTGCCCACCCTCTGTTCTTGTCCTTCTCTTTAATGAACCTCTATTGTCTCTCTGATTCTCCTTCAGCTTTCTGTTCCACCAGTTTTACTCTGTTTTGTGTTACTTTGTCTACAATCCTCTGTTCTGTCTCCTCTTCAAAATCTGGTTTCCTCTGTTTTTCTTGTTCAGTAAACTTTCAGAACGTTTCTTAGTTCTAGCTAATTTCTGTGGTTATCTATATTGTTATACAAAATCTCATAAATTCGGAGGAAGAAGCCGAACAAATTCTGCCACTTTCTCTTTGTGCAAGAAGGTAGAGGTGGGTGGTTTTGGCATTGTGGTCTTGGAGAAATGAAGGAGAAGGCAGATTCCCCTGTTGGGGTTCTTGAGGACTATTTTAGGAGCTCAGAATCAGATACAAGTTCCTCCAGAGAACCCACCGTAGATTCAGATCAGTCTCAAGATAAGTCAAAATTTGCTTCTAAATGGCGTGGATTTCTGCAGAATCTGACAAAAGGGTCTAAAAAACCCGTACCCGCCACCATGAATCCTCCTCCTCTAACTGTCTTCAAGCTGTCTAAGAGATTGAGCAGAAGCGTGAGAGAGACAATATTTCCAAGTTCTCGCTTAGGTGCAGATTCTTCTCTCCACAATTCTCCATGGAAGATCTTCACTCACAGGGAAATTCTACTTGCAACCAGTTCCTTCAGTCAAGGCACGTACTAATAAATTTGATTTTTTTTCTCACGGAGAAATGTTCATCTTCTTGTGTGAAAAAACTCACTTTTTTTTTTTGTTTGCAGAAAACCTTATTGGAAAAGGTGGGTATGCTGAAGTTTACAAAGGTTGTTTGCCAAATGGTCAGCTAGTAGCAATTAAGAAGCTGACACGTGGAACCCAAGATGAGATTATAGGTGACTTCTTATCAGAACTTGGTATAATGGCACACGTTAATCATCCCAATACTGCAAAACTAGTAGGCTATAGCGTTGAAGGAGGCATGCACATTGTTCTTGAATTCTCTGAAAAAGGAAGCTTAGCTTCAGTACTTCACGGTACATAAATGCTTAACAATTTTCCTACCACAAATAATTACTGTTTATTTTTGATAAAAACTTTCATTAATTCTCTCGTTCTCCTGCATTATTAGGTTCCAAGGAAAACCTGCCATGGTGTATTAGGTATAGCATTGCTTTAGGAACAGCCAAGGGTATACTATATCTGCACGAGGGTTGTCAGAGAAGAATTATCCACAGAGATATAAAGGCCGCGAATATCTTACTCACAGAGAATTACGAGCCACAGGTTTTATTTTGGCTTCTCTGCTTGCAACTTCAATACAGTAAGAGGATTAGATTGAAATGTTGTGAAACTCATTTGTAGATTTGTGATTATGGACTGGCAAAATGGCTGCCTGAGAACTGGACCCACCACACCGTTTCAAAATTCGAAGGAACCTTTGGGTTTGTGACGACCACCTTAATTTTATCTAGTTTAGATGCTTCCCATTTGGCCATTTTTAGCTCTCCTCACATATTTTCTTTTACTTAACAGTTATCTTGCTCCAGAGTACTTGCTTCATGGCATAGTAGACGAGAAAACAGATGTATTTGCATTCGGTGTTCTTCTCTTAGAATTAGTCACTGGTAGGCGAGCCCTTGATTATTCACAGCAAAGCCTTGTTTTGTGGGTATGTATGAACGTGGGGAAAAAAACAGAGAGAGCCTTTACAGAAGCTTATTTGGGAATTTCTCTTAGTTTGTGCGCGATGAATTTTGCAGGCAAAACCATTGTTGAAGAAGAACAGAATCAGGGAGCTGATTGATCCATCACTAGGTGATGCGTTTGATACTCGACAGATGAATCTTGTAGTGTTGGTCGCTTCTTTGTGTATACACCAGTCCTCCATTCGCAGACCCTCAATGAGACAGGTACATTCTTTTGCTCTTAGATACTCCCATTATTTTAATATAAAAATTAATTAATTTTTAGATAATTAATGAATCTAAATAAATTAATTAAATATAACTAATATAAAAGTTAATAATTAAATTGAGTAGATTAAAAAATATATAACGTAAATTTGTGTCTTAGATTTTGTCATAATTAATTGTATTTAATGATAAAATTCTAATTAAAAAAAGTAAACTAGCTATATTAAGCATAAGGAGGGAAGGGGGTAGTTTATGTTTTATAAATCTTGACATATAACGAGGCTAGGTTTGAGGAACACACAGGTTTGGATTTGTGGTTGCAGATTGTGCAGCTTCTGAATGGTAATCTTAGCAGCTTTAAGAGCATGAAGAAGAGTCGATTGCCATTTTTCCGAAAGCTATTTCAGGAGGAGCTTCTTGATTCTGAATAGGACGGATGAACCAGGAATCTCATGATCCTTATAAAAATCGTTGAAAATCCTGCCGAAAGATACACTTTGAGAAGTTGCCTCATCATACATTTTCTTTTGCTCAGTACAAGAAGCACAAGGAAAGCAAGCTTTTAAGTCTTACTTCTTGTGAAGAATTTTTGTAGAGTTCAGAGGAAGGATGCTTGAGATTTTTTTTAAACATATTTGTGAACTCTACAAAATATATATATATATATATATATATATATATATATTAGCCCCATGACACATCATGTGTATATATTTAGACTTTTTATAGAATAGATCAAGTATTAAGTTATTTAATGAAAAACCTTAATTCCCTCTTCAGTTCTCTGTCTCCTCCTTTTCTTCATACGTCTAGATTAATCTATCTACGTTTATATTATATATATATATATATATCTACGTTTAGAAAAAGAATGTGACCCTGTATGTATTGTTCATATTTTTATAAGAAGCATTTTTTAAACAAAAATAATCTTTTATTTACATCCCTTATTTAAGGGTTTAAATAGCGACCAAATCATAATAAGTTGAAGCACGTGGCCACGAGAATATTATTCTATCCGGTAAAAAAGAAGAAGAAGAAGCAGCAAATGGCCACATGGGTATGCGTGCCATTCTCTCCACAATATGTTAGGAGTAACTTCCCAACTTTTTTTTTTTTATAGAAAAATTTTAGCGGGTTTAGACATCAATTTTTCGTCAAAGTCAAGATATGACTCTAAGGGTCATAAAACACGTATAAAAAATTTATAGAATCCTACCAAATGAGATGTTATAACAGTAAAGAGAATCAAAATTGCTTCTTTATATAATATAATCTTACTACTTATTATATATATTTTTTTTGGTTACACACCCGATTCACCAGAGCTTTACCTCGACTATATCCGGATTCGACTCGCATCGCGCACTTGACTATGGTAGGTGAGTCTCCCAACAGAAATTTTTTGCATACGCCAAAGTTCGAACTCGAGACCTTACTTAAATGATACCGAGCTACTTACTACTCGGACCAACTTGGTATTACTTACTATATGTTAACTCTCATCTAACTTCCCAACTTTTTTTCTTTGGTAAAGAACTTCCCAACTTTAGATAATAGGGTTGGAAGAGAAAGGTGATCCCTCACTGGCCTGCCTCATAATAGATCGGGCTTGTATAATGAAGCCCAAAAATGGAGAGAAAGAATTGAGTAGAAAAGATATGTCCTGTTTATTGTATAAAAAAAAAAAAAGATATTAACTAACAGGGGTTGATCCGAGTAGTAAGCGACTCAGTATCGCTTAAATGGGGTCTCGAGTTCGATCCTTAGCGTACGCAGAAAATCCCCATTGGGAGACTCACCCACCATAGCCATGTGCGCGACGCGGGTCGGATCCGGATGTAGTCGGGGCAAAGTTCCGGTGAACCGGGTTGGCAAAAAAAAAAGATATTAGTATATTAAAAAAAATATATGTCCTGTTTAGAATTTAATAGTATCTTAAATATAATTATTTTAAATAAATTGATATCTATATTTAGTCACACAAAAAAATTAACTAACTGAAAATACATTTGGGACAATTATCCCAATTGAATAAGCTAATATTTAAACTTGATCCAGTCCTATAGTTATATAAAAAGAAGCCCATTATATTATTATATATGTTCATTATTTTATCATCAATTATAATACAATAAATATTTTTTACAATTATATGTAAATATAGAAATACAACTTTTTTAACATAATAATTAAATACATTTAATTTTTTTTCAGTGGTATCAAAAACAAAAGTATATTCTCACTAAATATTTGAAATATTTGCTTATTAGAAAATCTATATCTTTTTGTCAGTTGCAAAATTGAAAATTGAAATGAGAGTGTTTCAGGCCGTAAAAATTAAAAAAAAGATCCTGGAAGCCCAGTCCGTTTGTTTTATTTTATTTACCTTACAACGCTAAAAAAAAAAAACGGGGAAGAGGAAAAAGAGGAGGAAGTGAGGAGAAAAAATAGAAATTACTGGCGGAGTAGTCTAACACCAGCAGTGATGGAAGAGAAAGCGAAAGCAAGTATAGTAGTAGCAAGCTTTGATATAATCTGAGCAACACACACGGGTTTCGGAACTTTCTCATCAGCTTCAGGTCAAACCCAGTAGTGAACCACCAAGTCTCACCCACCTCCATATTTTTCTCTGATCCTCTTCCCATCGAATGAAATTTTCGCTCTCCTCTGATCGGAAATGTTTCTTGTCGGTGGAGGCGGTGATGGTGCTGGCAGCGCCGCGCCTCGAGGTGCTCGAACCTTGTGTGAAAACCAATAGTTTTGCTCTTTCTCTGTCTGTGGGAGCTGAGGCCGCTGATTAATCATGAAGAAAGGGAAGGGGAAGAACAACGGCTTGTTGCCGAATTCATTGAGGATTATCTCTTCCTGCCTCAAGACTGTGTCTACGAATGCTAGCACCGTTGCTTCCACAGTACGCTCTGCTGGCGCCTCCGTTGCTGCTTCCATCTCCTCTCCTTCTGAGGATCACAAGGATCAGGTACTTCACCGTTTTTGGATTTATTATGTTACGGTCGCTCAAAAGAACGGATGAAACTACTTAAGTGCTTTTATACCCTGTGCTCTGGCATCGAGTGCGCGTTTTTGGTAGAAACCGATAGAGCGGGAAAGATTGCCTCGTCAATTTGAAATGATGGGCGGTGGTGATTAATGTGATCGTTCAGAATAAGTTCTACTGTTGCTTACTTTGCTTACTTTATTGTCATTGGCGTTTAAAACTGTAATGATTCTAGTTTTCGTTAGGTTAATCACTAGGAACACGAAGGAATTGATCACGATTGTGAGTCTAATTTTTTTCTTTCACCACCAATTGACACGGAACGAACATCAATCTCACAATGAATTATGTCTAAAATTACGCATGGGTTAGTTTACAACTGAATATATCAATGACTATTATATGCTCACTCAAGCTTTTGTGCAATTTAAGCGCATATAAAACTCGCTTAAATTATTTCTTCCAGTTCGCACGCATCAGACACTGCCAACATGTCATAAGAGATGTATGGCGGAACTTTTTAGTGATTGAATACAAGAACTTTATAGGTCACTCTTCACTTTGAGGGACATATTTTTACCTATGTATTCTACTGCAGGAAAACATTTGTGAGTCTGTTTACTAACTAGCTTAGCAGGAATGTATTCAGAACCGGTGAGCTATCATAGGGAATAAACATGTTAATTTGAATAACTTCCTGCCCACTGCCTTCAAGGTAACAAATAAACTGTACCTAGGTTCCATACTTGTATTTATTTCAGAGGCTTGAATGTGAACTGACTTGATGGTTGATACACACTCAATAACTTAATTGATTTTAGCTTCAATGTTTGTTTTACTAGCTTTGACTTGGTAAATCCGTAAATGGAGTTATAAAAGACTTTTATCATCTAGCTTATATGCAGGTTGTGTGATTTTGCTATATTCCTGTTAAGTGTTCTTGTTATGATAAACTTTCTGCATGTCCCAACAGGTAACTTCTTTTCCTGTGATTATAATTTTTCCTTTACTTTTTCGCCAACAGGTAACATGGGCTGGTTTCGATAGGCTGGAGCTTGAGCAGTCTATCTTTAAACGTGTTCTTTTGCTTGGTTATCTGAATGGGTTTCAAGTTCTTGACGTGGAGGATGCCTCTAGCTTCAGTGAACTGGTCTCAAAGCGTGATGGTCCCGTTTCTTTCTTACAGATGCAACCTTTCCCTGTAGGCACTGATGGCCAGGAAGGATTTAGAAAATCACATCCTTTACTGCTGCTTGTTGCTGGTGACAACTCCAGCAGTAATATCCAAAACCTCACCCATTTGGGTGGTTTGGGAAGAGATAGTAATGTGGAGATTCAATCTGGGAGTGTCAACTCTGCAACAGCTGTTTGGTTTTACTCCCTAAAGTCTCATAGTTATGTCCATATTCTGAGATTTCGGTCCACAGTCTGTATGATCAGATGCAGTTCTCGCATGGTAGCCGTTGGTCTTGCCACACAAGTATGCTGTGGTTTTTCCAATGCCTTTCGAAATTGTGTAACTTGTTTTGCAGAAAATAAATTAATTACTTGCTGTATCACATTTCTATCAATAAAAAATGATGGGGTTTATTTGACTCATTTTATTTGTATCAGATACACTGTGATTGATGTACTTTCTCAATACCTCATGGCAGGTATATTGCTTTGACGCATTGACTCTTGAGAATAAATTTAGCATGCTGACGTATCCTGTTCCTCAGCTATCAGGACAAGGAATAGCAAGTGTTAATGTTGGTTATGGCCCACTGGCTGTGGGTCCAAGGTGGTTAGCATATGCTTCTAACAGTCCACTGCCCTTCAATGTAGGCCGCTTGAGCCCGCAAAACCTGAGTCCTTCTTCAGGGGTTAGTCCATCAACATCTCCCGGCAGTGGTAGTTTAGTTGCTCGCTATGCAATGGAGTCTGGCAAACATCTGGCTTCTGGAATAATCAAATACTGCCAAGAGCTGCTTCCTGATGGCTCTAGTTCTCCAGTGCCGTCAAATTCAGGTTGGAAAGTTGGTAGGGTTGCAGGAATGGACATGGATAATGCAGGAACGGTTGGTATTATTTCAAGATGATTGAGCTAATTAAAAGTTGAAAATTTATGGGCATTTGATGAGAATGATGATCTTTTGCTTGGTTCTTATTGCTGAATGCAGGTTGTTGTGAAAGATTTTGTATCCAGAGCCATCATTTCACAATTTAAGGCGCACACTAGTCCTATATCTGCACTATGTTTTGACCCTAGTGGGACCCTTCTGGTCACTGCATCAGTCTATGGGAATAACATCAACATATTCCGAATAATGCCATCATGCACACGCAAGGGATCAGGTGTTCCAAGCTATGACTGGAGCTCTTCTCATGTGCATCTTTACAAACTTCATCGTGGGATAACATCAGCTGTTAGTATATTGTAGTTTTGATATTTGTATTTGCTTGTCAAGTTTGATCTTCTCCAATGGCCTTTGTTCACACCCTTATGATGTGTTCCTTTATTATTCATTTGACAGATGATCCAGGACATTTGTTTCAGTCATTTTAGCCAATGGATTGCCATTGTTTCATCCAAGGGGACTTGTCATCTTTTCGTTTTGTCTCCGTTTGGAGGTGGTACTGGTTTCCGAATTATTAATTCTCAGGGTGAAGAACCCTCCTTGCTTCCAGTTTTATCACTACCTTGGTGGTCCACATCATATTCCATGTCTGATCAGCAATCTTTGCCTCCTCCAGCACCTGCTGTCCTTTCTGTAGTGTGCCGCATAAAATATAGCAGTTTTGGATGGCTTAATACAGTACATAGTTCTGCTGCTAATGTGACGGGAAAAGTTTTTGTCCCCTCCGGTGCTCTTGCTGCTGTCTTTCACAATTCATTATCTCACTCACAGCAGCACGTCAATATGAAGGCAAAGCCCCTTGAGCATTTGTTGGTCTACACACCATCTGGTCATGTTGTTCAACACGAACTTCTGCCTTCTGTTGGCCCAGAACCTAGTGATAGCGGTTCGATAACCCAGTCTTCTTCACTCATGCACATGCAAGATGACGAGTTCAGAGTAAAAGTTGAACCTATTCAATGGTGGGATGTATGTAGAAGGTCAGAATGGCCAGAGCGAGGGGATCCTTGTGGCAATACCTTTGATAGACAAGATGGTACAGAGATAGTTCAAGAGAAAACATGTTCTCCTGATTGCAATGGATTGGATTATTTGGATATAAATGATGGTGTTGGGGAAAAGGTGGTAAAATGCTCTACTGGAAATGCCCAAGAAAGACCTCAGTGGCATCTATCTAATGCTGAGGTGCAGGTAAACTTTGGAAGGCTTCCCATATGGCAAAAGTCTAAGGTATCTATTATGCAAAAGTTTTGATGCTTGTACAGATTGTTTATTAGGTTGGTTCTGGTTAATGATGTTCCTCATTTAACAGATTTGCTTCTACACAATGAATTCTGTGAGAACTAGTACTGTTACTAGTGGAGAGCCCGAAATTGAACAGATCTCTATCAATGAAGTTGAAGTAAAACGGAAGGAGTTGTTGCCTGTTTTTGACAATTTCCATAGCATCAGACCGAGCTGGAATGAGAGGTGATGGGCATGTTGTTATTTCATTCCTTGCAGATTCTGCATTCTGGCACTTAGAGTAAATAGGTTAATAAAGTTGCCCATGACAGTGGCGTTTAATAAAAATAACTGCATATTGCTTTCGCTTATTTAGCTACCTTGGGAGCACCTGATATTTATAATCTTCTATGGGTATCTAAGTTTTGTGTGATTCTAGTTTATAGTTTACCTGCAACCATGGAATTTTATGTTTGAACTGAGAATCATTTTGTATTCTGTTATTATAAAGGTTGTTGGCCTTCACTATACCATGCTACGTAGGTCTCTCCCTTGAAGGAGAGAAATTATCAAGTGTTTCCTCTTTTCCTATATTGAATGTTAGTATCAAAGCGTGCAATGCAATTCTGTATGCATCCCTTATGGAGAAAATGAGTTTATCTAATCTTGCAAGGTTTTTAAGCTCATCCGTGTTTTGAGCATCTGCTCCTCACAGTCGCACTATGATATGTTGGTTTGGATTACCTTGGTCCCTTAGATGTGATGTCTTGCACAACGCGGATATTATCCAGCAATGCTATGTACTTCATATTTTATTGTTTTACTCAGAGGGTTTACTGGGGAAAGATCTTCAAGTTCTTCATCTTCAGTTTCTCATCAGGCTGAAGACAAGACAACTGCTGAAGTGACAGTAATTTGTCACTCAAAGCCAGCTTCACTCAGTTCTACTGAAAGCTCTGATGGGGGTAAGATATCATTCAACATAAAGATACCTAATCAGCTTTTTTTAGTTTCATAAATTTTGTGGAGAAAAAGGGAAGCAATCATTGAAGGCCTGTTAGATACCCAGCGGAAGAATATTGATGCCTATAACAAACCATTGCATGTTGGTAATGTTTTGCATTGCCTGCATTTTCTGCATGTAGAAAATTCTTCCCCAATAGTATGCAAATCTGTTTTACTGCTAAATCCTGCTCAAGTATTTTTTTAATAATTTTTTTACTATATAATGGTGATGATATTGTGGTTCTTTTTGTACCTTTAGGTTCATCTAGAACTGAAAATTTCCTTGAACTGGATCAAGTTGCATCTAGTTGTCAGGTGCTTAATGAGATATACTTGGAACGGATGGGGGCAATCATAGTTGAGCCTTCGCTGCAGAACCATATCTTGCCAGAAAATTTATCTTTCCTTTCTGGATATTCGAAGCGTGTTGATGTGCATGCTGACCGGAGCATCCAAAGCAGTTTATTATTTCAGGGGAATAGGGTAACACCCGGAATGCAAGAAGATGCAGGTTTTGGGATTGATGACGTTTCAGCACTAGTACCAGACCAAGATGCTCCCACGGGGAAACTTCCAGAGGTGCCATCAATAATGCATGATACAGGAGTTGTGGGTCAATCTTTCCAGGATGACCACTGCAAGACACTGGAGCATCATGGAAGTGACTCATTGACTGAAGTTGTAACTGATGATGTTGATGGTAGCAGGGGCGGACTTGACAGGGAGCAACCAAGGGAGGATGAAGAAGATGGGGAAATGCTTGGTGGCATATTTTCCTTCTCCGAAGAAGGTAAAAACTTAGGCTGCAGCTGCAATTGCAGCTATTCTGTAACTCTTATGTTATCATACCCCATGCAATCATAATATGATCATCTGTTATTAATGGACTCATGAATTTAATCCTTTTTTAGGTTGATATTCACTTTTGAGAATAATCATTTATGGCATCAACGAAGTCATCATGCCCCCTCTATTATGGTGGAGACTCCAATCAGGAAAGTCTAGAAGCAACGTGCATGTTGTGAATAAGAAGAAATTGCATATGGCTTCAATTAAGGTTCTATTTGCGGCTCAATTCTGTGATTTTTCTGTGTTTCTGTCACCCTTGTACATTCTGTAGATGGGAATTCAAATATTCATGTTTTGCTGGTTTGGTTGCTATGCTATCAGGAAAGCTGAGTGAAAATGTATGTTGGGTGTGCATTCCTCAGCTGATCATTTTATCTAAGATTGCCTGTACATAGAAACAGGGCACGGAGTTCCCTCCATGTTGTATAACTTTTTTTTTTAAACATTATTATTGAATTGGCTGGGAGTCGATGCAAAATGATGATGTAAAGGATCAGTTAATATTGTTTTCATGGGTGCCTTCTTCTCCCCATTCATTGTGTTGGTGTGGTATTTTTTTTTGTACAATTTTTTTTAGAAAGGGATTAGGTTCACTCACGATTTAAGTTCAAAGGAGATACCAATGTTGGTGTGGTATTTGATTTAAGATACTCCAGGCAAATCCTTGTGTTTGCAAGCAGACCAGGAATGGAGAGAAATGGAATGTAGAATTCATTCATAAAATAGTCAATTTGAGGTAAATTTGTGTGGGAGGATTTTTTAAAGATAATATAAAATGGGTCGAAATTTTTTTTTTTTGGCCCTTTAGATTGAGTCTTTGGTATAGGGGAGAATTTTAAAAAATCCAATTTGTAAAAATTAGAGAAGTGGGGTTAATAAGTTTTAATTAATTTTTTATTTTTTTATCTTATATATTCTCTTTATTAAAATTATAAATTATATTTATCTATTTTTTTCAAATTGAACTTGCTAAATTTTTTCCGTCCATCTCCTCTTCTCTATTTCCCTATGCCAAACAGATCCTTAACAAGTGGGTAAGGGGCGAAATTAAATTCCCTAAACAATATGAGGCGTGACTTAAAAAGAAAGGATAGACTTGACAATGAAACGATGGTTTGTTGTTTTTTGGTCCTTTTTATATTTTTAATTATCTTTATTTATATTACGCGTCGTGTTTTTGTTTGTTTTTTCTTGATGCTATATCCAAATGGATGTTCGTCCAAAAGCAAAAGTACCTCGTTTATCATATTATTTCTCTTGGGCCTCTCACGACAATACATTTCATATATATATATATATGGTCTAGTTTAAAATTAAGATATTATATTTAAAAAATGTAATTATTTATAAATTGTGTTAGGTTTTGTTAATAAAATGTTTCTCTTTTTCACCGATGATAATTCAACGGGAATGTTTTATGACAGGAATTCAACTTATTAATTTATATTTAAACAAATAGTACTTATAATTTTTTAGAATGGTCTAGTTTCATCTCCTCGCCCAATAAAAGAAAGATAAAGAATATAAAGAAAATGGGTAAAAATAGAAGGTTTTCAATTGTTGAGACACGTGGAGTCAACGCCTATCTTAATCCTTAATTGTGGTGAAGCAAGTTACTACTTGCCACATTTTTCAAGTTCATGAACCGAAAATACAATCATCCACATCATAATAAAAAGGAATGCAATTACTCATATAAAAAAGGAATGTCATTAATTATAAATGGAAAGGGTTATGTTAAAATATATATATATATATATATATATATAGTAAAAGCTTTTCTTTCTGCATCAGACAGATGGCAGATGACAGATCACATATCACCAGGAAAATCCGAGCATGTGTCTTTGCACTTGCAAGGTAAGCACTAAACGTTATTTTGTGCAGCAGATAATTAAATCATATATTGGCAGGAAAATGTGAACGTGTGCATTGGCACTAGTTTGTAAGCACTAAACAAGAACAAATATTTTGGAACAACATAAGATTACCCCAAAATGAGCCGACAAACACGTGTGGCTCCCCAGCTGTCTGCTCCCATTGGTCCCTTCAGATTTTATTCGATAAAGGTAATGGATCACTTAAACCGACAACTCCACCCAAATCAATTTTTCTCCCCAACAAAATCAATGCTTATTACCTATATACTCTCCTTGTTGTTTAAATTTATTTAAATAAATGATAAATGACAAACTTATCCTGTCACCTATCTATATTATCTGTTTTCCCCCCCTTCCCAAATTGTGAACATGAGACATTTGGGAATCAGAATTTATGGTTTGCTTTTACAAGGGGTCTGAATTAATTCAATTTTTTTTTTGGTACAATGAATTAATTCAATTAAAGGAATGGGGAGTCATTTTCTGAATGGCAAAAAACAAATGAGGCCTTTTTGTTTTGCAGGTAACGTCTTACTACATTAACGGAGAGACATAACCTGAACCTGAAGCAGTAACTTGAATTCGAAATCCGCCATATCTGGTAACCTTTTTACCGCCTTTCCCTCTTCCTTCCCCAAAATCACTTTTCTCCCAAAAAACAGTTTTCTTTTTTTAAAGACAAAGGGGTCCACTTCCCACGCTATCACTCTATCTATATATATAGGGGTGTCCAACCTTGTCCCGTCCCGGGTGTCCCGACCCGGTCCCGGGGATTTCGGGACGGGTCCGTCCCGTCCCGAAATGGACCGGGACGGGTCCGTCCCGGGACGGGACAAGATTGGTATTCGGGACGGGACGGGTTTCGGCCCGTCCCTCGGGAATCCCGTCCCGTCCCGATTTTTTTTTTTTTTTTAAAAAATATACATTATCCTATCTTTCCCACTCTTATATAGATATTTTTATTCTTATACAGATATTTTTATATTGATATTTCTATTCTTTTTTACTATTACTTTTTTTCCCCTTATATGGGTAAATTATTATATTATATAAAGGAGAAATGTTGGTATTTTGAGTAAGTTGTTGGGGCATTTTATATGGAATAATTTATTGAGATGATTTTATTATAATATATTTTTTTAAAAAAAAAAATTCGGGTCCGTCCCGTCCCGTCCCGAACCCGTCCCGGTCCCGTCGGGACCGGGACAAATTCGGGACGGGACGGGACACGGGACGCATTTTGCGTCCCGTGTACTGTATCGGGACGGGACACGGGACGGGGTTGTCCCGGTCCCGACCCGTCCCGTGAACACCCCTATATAGGATTTGATCCGACAAGAATTCAATTCTTTAACTAGACCTGTAGTATTTGATCCTCATGATTAATTCAGAACTTTCTTTTGTTATTTTCGGTTTGTGGGGCTTGATTCTGAACGTGGGTGGGTTGTTGTTACATGTGAGAAGGGATTTATCGACGATCAGTTCACACAGCTTCAAAGGCTCCAAGATGACAGTAGTCCTGATTTTGTGAAAGAGGTCGTGACCATGTACTTTGATGATTCTGAAAAACTCATTGGCAACATGAAAAAGATTCTGTAAGAATTTTTTCTCCTTTCTTCTTATAGGATTCACTTTCTGTGATCACTTTTATTCCATTCCATGTGATTAGCGAAAATATTGACTGGGTTCTGTTTCACTTACAGAACTCAAGCGCCCGTTGATTTCAAACAATTAGATGCTTATGTTCATCAATACAAGGGAAGTAGTGCCAGGTATACATGTGATTATCTGTTATTGCGTTAACAAGAAGTGTACTGTAAATTTCGTTTTCTGGGAAAAGATTCTTTAATTTCATTTAAGCATGGTTTTCAAAATCAGACCTAACTATCCAATTATATTGGAAAACGGTTAACCAGTAATCAGTTCAGTCTGAAAAATGACCAGAAGTAAACGAATAAAAAACCTGTCAAAGACCAGCAAACCAAGTCAAAACGGGACCAGTGACCGGTTTTAAAGAAACCAATTACAAAATAAAGCTAAGATTGGCTTTCAGGATTTGTTAAAACACTAGTCCAAGTGCTAAGGAGAGAGTTAAGTTTTTTTTTTAAAACACCCCAAGTGTATGATTATGTTAATAATTAATATATATGGCCTAACAGTATTGGAGCTGCAAGAATTAAAAACATCTGCATGAAGTTCAGAAATTGTTGCGAGAATCAGGACCATGAGGGGTGAGTTCTATTCATTATTTGAACATAAACTTTTTGCTATTCCTTGAACTTTTGGAGATTAACTATTGGAAATCTTTTTGGTTATTGGTTGATAACAAAAAGTGTTTTTTAAGGTGCGGAAGTTATGGGTAGTCAAGTCAGTAGGACTTAAACCTATAATTTCTAGCACTTGAAGAGCTCTGCAGAAAGCATTATGAAGAGAAAATATGATATTTGTTATAGATCTATGTGGTCCTTTGCTCCTGGCATTTTTCAGTTTTTTTTTTCAAATATAAGGGAGATATTTACTCTTGATTCTATGAGTATGCTGAGTTTTTGTTCCAAGATAAAGATACTATGACTAAAACTTAGAAATATTCAGAGACTGGATTTAGTTGTTTGAAGCTAGGAATATCTCTTCATTCTCATGTTCCTTTGCCCTTATTGTTGCATTTTAAGCAAAATAATATAACTTTGTATCATTGCATTTTTATTCTTTTCCCATGAATTGCTTTCCCACTTCTCACAAACTAACTTTAAAGTTCATCTCATATTTTAGACTCACCATGACAATTCGCCCGTGGACTGCCTTTTTTAAGTGAAACTTCCAATGAAATCATTATCAGTTAGTCATGTCAAGCATTTCAAATATGTGTTAGAAAAGATTGAACAATTATTGATACCCTTCAATAACGGATATGGATCCTCTGAAGTTAGAAAGATTCGAAAGTACTTTTGAAGTAAGAAAAAGGTATAGAAAACAACCAATGGGGGTGGCAGAAGAGGTTAGTATTTCATAAGGTGGCGAACTAAGATGGAAAAAGAAAAACAGATTTGATACCCGCACCCTCTGTTGCTTTTTTGCTCGCCTCAAACATTTTAACTCTAGATGACTCACATTATGCAGCTTCTAGGCTTTTAGTTATTTCAGTTTCTATGTCTGTCTTTAATTTTTGAAAGATATAAATCAGTTGCCGGAGACTGAAGTGAATAATCAGCTAACACACTCAACTAGTTGAAAATTTGATAATGACAGGCTTCTCCCTCAGCACTTCCTTATAGTCATACATCCAAGTTATTGATTCACAATATTCTGAGCTCATGCTAAAGTTCAAGCATGCCATAATGATATGCCAATGACTTCAGTTAACAAATGTTGGTGCAGGTGTTGGAGATTGTTGCAACAATTGCAAAATGAATACAGTTCCCTAAAGGGCCATCTTATGTACTTGTTCAGGGTAAGTATAACTTGATCAAAGATCTGAGAGAGGAAAAAAAACATCTGTGACTGTTAACATTGTTCATTTTATTGAATTACTGCAGCTGGAACAAGAGCTCCGTTCTGCTGGTGGTAACATCCCCTCATTGGAGTAGACGAAAAGTGAGAATGATGACCTAAGCTAAAAACTTTTGGTGGTACAGATGATCTGTAGGAGTTTTTAAAAGCGTTATAAAGTTCATCAAGTACAGTTTCTGAATGATTTTGTGGAAGGGATAGTTTCACTGATGTGAATAAAGGATTGTTTATATAGAGGGCCTAATTCTATCGTGTTGTTTACTGTATACACACATGTTTCTCTCACTGTGTTGACCCTTGTGTGAATATCGATTGAAACTGGGTTTGGATTTTCTGGGGATAATGATGACATGTTTGTGACTGTTAAATTTTAGACCACACGAAGTTACTGAATAACTTACGAATCTAATGACGAAAATAGGGAGTGTCATGGGAAGATATTTTTAGGTTCCTATAATATATGATACACTATCGTATTTCTCAAATGTAAATTTTTTTAAAAACAAAGCACATGATGTTGATGACATGGCTATACAATGAGTCAAACCAGAATTATTGACTTGTTGGGCTTCCTGGCCAGTTTGATCAAAATTTGCATACGATTATTAAATATTAATTCATGTGAAGATAAAAAAAAAATATTAATTCATGAGTCATTGTTATGATGTTGTACTTATGAAGCGGAAAAAATCTTTCGCTCGGCTTTTCAAAAGTAGAAAACTGTGTTTTTTAGTTCCTGAAAGGATCCGACTCACTTTTCAAGAGAGAATTCGAATGAAAGAAAATTTTAGTGAACACTCTAAACTATATAGCTTAAATAATTTAACTTTGATTTTTCAACTTTCTTTTTTATACTCTCTCTCTCTTCAATTAGCATTTTTTAAATATTTTTTTTTAAAAAATGATAGTTAAGAGATTATTTCCGTTTTAGATTCTGAACCATTAAAATAATTTCCTTTAAAAAATAAAGAAAAGAAAAAAAATTAGATCTGACCTTACAGATCTAATGAGCACCCAAACTGGTTTTGATGATTTTGCATGAGTTCTTCCTCTCCTGAAGGCCTGGAAAGCAGCCTGCGTTGGAGCATAGGTGATTGGTCTTTTACTGGAGTACAAAAGGCATGAAGTCATTTCTGCATTGATTTGGTGTGATTGTGTGATGGCAATTTGGTAATACCAATTTGAAATGGAAATTGGTGTCAACCATTGGATTCAAAAATCAATGATAATATACATATTTGATTGTCTTTAATTGACTTGAGTGATAGTGATAACTGCATTGATGGTATGATAGCTTTAAGTGTAATATATGCACTTGCATTGCATTGGATATTACTAGAAATTGTGCATTTTAAGCTGGACTTCCCTTATTTCTTTTCCAGTAATCTTATAATTTTGTGATGCGCTGTTTAGTTAATTTTCTTTTGGGTTGAAAGCACATGAAGCTTTCAGCCAAAACATTTGTTAGGAAACATAAGATTGGACAAAATTTGCAAAAACATTGTGTATATTATTCTTTTGATGCCTCAAAAAAAATTGAGCAAAATAAATGTTACAACATAAAATTAGAAAGTTATGCCGTGACAATCTCTTTACTAAATCTTAAATTAATTTTTAAACAATATCAACTAGGATTGTATAACGAGTGGGACAAACTGGCCTAATAATCGGGCTGTGCCCCTCCCGTTTAATATTAAATAGGTATGGGCTAGTTCAAACCCCTAAATGAGCCTGTTTAAGCTCGTAATAATGGACTAAGCTCAACCTGTACGGGTATAGATAATTTATTTATGTAAGTTAAAAAATTAATTCTTATCTAAATTCTAAAAGTTGCACTTTTCACATGAACAGATTTTCTCCTTTTAGCTCCTCTGAAGCAGCGACCACTTTGATTCAGTCCCATGCAATCCACTTTAGATTGACCATTCATTTGAGCACTGCCGGTTGAAGAATTGGGTTCTTGGATATGTATTGCAAGCTTATTTGAATTAATCCATTGGTTAACATGATTGATGCTGTAGCTTTAAGCTCAGTAGGCTTAGGATCATAATCATTCTCCCTTTCAACATTAAACTTTGAAACATTTACACTCCGATTCTCATTAGTTGGTTCATCTTTGAAACATTTATAAGGAACTCCAGCTGACCCTATATTCACAACATTTATATTTCACCACAAAGAAGGGGGAAAAAAAGAAAAAGAAAACCATAGTCAGAAAGAACAAAATCAGGAAAAAGAATCTCAACAAGCTCTAATAATTCAGAAAAAACAAGAAATTGGCTCCAAATATGTACCTTATGAACCCTCTTGCCAACGTATTGCTTCAATTTCAAAGTAGCCCTCATCAAGTTTGGGACGAACACCCTCCTGGGGCACTTTATCGGCACCTTCTTCGTCTTCCTCCTCAGCTTCAGCTTATTCAGAAGCTTGCCCTTGAGCTCCGTCTCCTTCAACCATCTGAAACTGAGTCTGATCGTTTTCAAAGAAGGAGTTAACGGGTCATCACCTCCATTGTTAGCAGCAGTTACAATAACAACATCAGCAGTGAAGGTGCCTCCAAATTGGTTCTTAATCCCTTCCGAACTTGAACGAGAATTAGCTTAAGGAAGAAGGGGAAAGCTCAATAATTTCAGTGTGGGGTTCATTGAAACTGAACTATTTGGAGTGGAATGAATGAATGGTTTCCTTTGGTTTCAACGGCATTATAGAGGACAAGAAGAAAGCCGACAGTGATGATAAGATCATCCATGTTCAAGTGGAGGACTGGAGGTCAAAAACGAGAGAGGAGGACAAGTGGAGGACGGCGACGCTGCGACAGAGAGACACTGAGAACAAAGAATAAAGAAGTGGAGCACGAAAGAGGCAGCCGTCTCTCTCTTCTCTCTTTGTGCAGCTCGTGGAGGTGTAGGCTGATCTTAGAACCCTTATGATTTTTTAATTAATAGTATAAAAAAATTATATTGATAGGCATTAGTGGCTTGATGTTGAGCCTATAATCCGCCTGTATAATTTGATGTGTCTGTATGTTAAAAGCTTATTTTGAGTGGATTTAAAATAGGTAAATTTACAGAGTCTAAGTGAATATATCAAACTACGGGAATTTTATTAAGCTCTAAATCAACTCTTTTTTAAGCATTTCAATAATAGATTGTCGTATATTTTTATCTCTTACTTGCATCGACGATCTCTCCCAAAAACTTCCACAACTATTGTTTTTCTAAATGTGTTCATCTAGTTGAACGGTATTCAATCATGCCACACGGTGGATATTTTCTAACCAAAACTCAAGGATGTTCCTATTCAAAAAAACATCCGGGTTTCTTTTACTTGTAGGCACTGTCATATTAACTCAAAACAGCCCAGCCTTCATAACAAGAGCCAGAAGGGTAAGAACATGTCTTCATTTAATTTGTTCAAAATAGCATACATAAAGGGATATTTATAGGAAACATAAAAACTACCTAGGGCTATTAACCCACTCTAGAAACCCTAATTCAATTCTAAAAGTCCACTTGTATTGGTGAAATAAAAGCAAGTGGCGTGATCATAAGAAGAGATAGTGGAAGACGTCACTTTAATTAATTAAATGATAAATAGAATATTTAAGAATAATGGATAATATGTGTGATTGGATATTAGATTAAAAGTAATTTAATTTGAGATTTAATAAAGTTTAACCGATAAGAAATATTTAAAATAAAGTAATTCATATCACAAAAAACTATTTGGTTATATGAAAATTAAATAGCTCGTCGTTCGTATAAGATTTATTTAATTAATTTGATTATATAAAAAAGTTAATTAATATGAGATATTTTATTTAAAAATATATTAATTATTTTCATTAATTTACTCCCTCCTCTCTCTTACTTTATTTTTGTTGAGATAGTATCAATAGAAATATTTTAAAAAATTGATAAATATAAAAAAAAATATTATATTTAGATAAAATTAACTTTTTAATTAAATTTTATATTAAGTATATGTTGATTAATGTTTTTGGGCTCTTAAGCTATATGACATCCCTCATAACTTTTTCAGAGCCAAGATATTCCTTATAACTAATTATTGGGTTCAAATACTTATTTAAATAGTCAGCCGAAAAATAAAGAGTTTGAAAATGTTATCATTTTGAACCTTTGACACGTGCATTTTGTGTGATACAATTCTCTATAAAGCCCATTATAGTATCAAGAAAAATGTGAATAAATTCACTAAAAAGAAGGAAAAATCGAATAAATACATGAATGTCTAAGAGTTCCCAAGAGAGCAAGTTTTGTAAGGAATGCGGGAGATGTTGGAGGAGATAACTTAAGTCGAGATCATGGAGCAAGTTACATGAATATCCCATTTACCAAAATTGTAGAAATCAGGGTACTTATTAGCAGTCAAAATGAGATTAATTAACTTGGTTATTTAAACAAAAGAATCTCTGAATTTGTAACCAAAAAAAAAAAAGAATCTCTGAATAAATGTCATATTCACACCTTGAAGAAGGAGAAGAGTGGGAAGAGAAGGTGGTTGTGGTTGGTGTGGTTGGCTCACTTTTAAGAAGATAGGGGCCCATTTCAATGGTTTGTGAATTACTACCTCCCTACAGAGTAAAGGCAGCCCCACTTTTTTTTTAGCAGATGAAATCGCTAATTTGAGTATCCCAACATAACTATCAGACTAATCTCAGGGTGTCTCACAAAGAATCGAGCCTAAGACCTAGTAGGTGAGGCACCTTGCCCCCCATTTGCGACCAGTCAGACCCAACCTTCACAGGCAAAGGCAGCCCCACTTTGTTAGGATGGTATTTGCTTCTTCGTGACCTAACTCAAGTACTCAACCCACCCCTTCCTTTAGTAGCTATGACTTCTTCACTGGTCACTTCGCTAATACTGCAACTCAACTATCATCTTCATAATATTATGAAAGAGCCAATCCTTCATCCATGCCCATAATTGTTGCGTTTAGCAAGAAAGCAGCTTTTACCGTCTCCGTGCCTGCCCCTCGCACGTGTCGCTTTCCCATGCCTTCCTTTTTACAGCTGCCTCCTCGCGTGGCCTCCCCCCGAACCCATCTCATCATCCCCCTTCCAGACCATAGCTTCGGCTTCCACGTAGGCTCGTACAGCCGTTTGACCCCAAGCTCAATGGCAAACAGAACAAATGCACATCTATTAAAATAATAAATAATAATTGCCTTGCTGATGACATTGCTTCAGCTTCTGGCTGTACTCGCTGCATTGTGTGCTTAGCATCATCTTCTCTGAGAAGCCACGAATAAAGAAGGCCCCATTGGAACCTCACCTCAGTGCTGCACTCTTAGCTTATCTTCCAAGCCTCTGATTTCTCACTACCTCTCTCTCTATATAAAATCTCCGACTTTCACTTCTTGATGCTATCGCTATCGCTTCCGCCATCATAGTCTTTCGCTTTCTCTTCGCCTCCTTTTTCATTACCGTATTTGCCTGCGCTTTTAGCTTCGCCTCTCATGCCGCGGCCGAGGGAGCCGGGATGCGGCATTGTTTACTATATTCTGGTTTTCATGTGTTTGGCACAGATACAGTGCCATTTCCATGTTCTAGCCATGTTGGATCCTCTTGATTTCTTGGCTCTCCAATCGATTCGCAAGTCTCTCAAGGACATGCCGGGCTCGAATTTCTTTGACTCTTGGGATTTCACTGCTGACCCATGTAGTTTTGCCGGAGTTTACTGTGATTCCGACAAGGTTGTTGCCCTCAACCTCGGCGACCCCAGAGCTGGTTCTTCCGGTCTGACAGGTAGGCTCGACCCGGCCATCGGTAAGCTGTCTTCTCTTTCTGAGTTCACGGTTGTGCCTGGTAGAATCTACGGTTCTCTGCCTCAGTCTTTATCTAATTTGAAGAGCCTCAGATTCCTTGGCGTTAGCCGGAACTTCGTTTCCGGTGAGATTCCGGAGCACTTGGGCAGGTTACGCAATCTCAGAACCCTCGATCTCAGCTACAATCAGCTCACTGGACGCATTCCTTCATCCATCGGAGCCATACCGGAGCTAAACAACTTGATCCTCTGCCACAATCACCTCTCCAGTTCAGTCCCCCCGTTTGCTTCACACGTCCTAACTCGACTTGACCTGAAGCACAACTATCTCACGGGCTCGCTCGCTCCCAATTCTCTCCCTCCCTCACTCCAATATCTCTCTCTGTCCTGGAATAATCTGACTGGCCCGGTGGATCGGCTCTTGAACAGGATGAACGAGTTGAACTACCTTGACCTTAGCTTGAACCGGTTCACTGGCATCATCCCGCCTCGCATATTCTCACTCCCACTTACCAATCTTCAACTGGAAAGGAACCAATTCACCGGCCCTGTCCAACCGGTTAATCAAGTCACCATCCCAACCGTGGATCTTAGCCACAACGAGTTTTCGGGTCAAATATCACCCATGTTTTCGACCGTGGAGAATCTATACCTCAACAACAACCGGTTCACGGGTCTGGTTCCGAGCAACTTTGTGGACCGGCTATTGGCCGCTCGGATACAGATCCTGTATTTGCAGCACAACTATCTGACCGACATTGAGATCAGTCCAACGGCTGAGATTCCTGCGAGCAGCTCATTGTGTCTTCAATACAACTGTATGGTACCGCCCATACAGACTCCATGCCCCTTGAGGTCTGGGAAACAGATAACGAGGCCTACTGCACAATGCAACCAAGGGAGAGGGTAAAGTTGGAAATTCACGCCGCCCGCGGGGACACATCGGGGGATTATCCATAATCACTAATGATGTGTGTTTTTGTAGTTTTGTTTTGATTCATTTAATTTAATTATGTAATAATGGAGGCAGAATGATGAACAAGGGAAGGGAAATGTGAATATGGGTGAAAGTGCAGCTATTTTGTAATGTCCTTTATATTACCAATGTAATATGATTCATTGGACTCGTTACTGTTTGAATTTTGGTGTAAAATTTAGGATTCTACCATATATTGTTGTTTCCGATGAAAAGCAGAGAGACTTGTGAGGGCCTCATTGCCGTTGATCAGCTTTTTTTGGTGGCTTTGTGAAAGCATGACTGGAACGTGAGGGAGAAAGCATTCATCATCTTCCTCAATCATCACTCACTTTGAGGACTCTTGTTGGCTTTGCATTGTCTTGTGGGGAATAGGCCTTTTGGAATGACTCTTTGTAGTTGTCACTGTGTGTGACAACCAAGCAAATGGTGGTGGTGGTGGGACGTGAGGCAATGGAAAAACAAATTTAAATAAAAAGGGTGAGATTAGGTAAAGCCTTTGATACCAAACAATTACTGTATGGCACATTGCAGAATGAATGGAAGAATCTGTTACCTCCATGTGTTTGGTCCTCAATCCTCACCCCAGTAAGAACATTAACGTTTTCTTCTTTTTAATTAAAAGGGCAGATGCTAACGGTTTAAGATTACGCGAGATAGAATCACAGGCGAGCTTTCATGTCAAGATTATTGGCAACACTTAAAGTTCTCTGCCCCTGCGTTTTTTTTCTAAGTATTTTTCGGAATAGAATCCCACGTTTGATTTACCTAGTTTTCGTTCTGTGTTTGTGTGTGGCCACTCTTCAACATCCTACCGGACAACATGGGCCCGGGGAAAAGACACGGGAATCTTTGGAAGGTGGCCCTCCCCATAGAAGCTGCCATTGCCCGCCATTAATGTCAGAATCCAACACCTTCCTACTTACTTTCAACTAATACTTTCAACGGTTATATTATACGCTGTTAGTTCCTTTGTACCGCATATGGAATACAAGGAATGGTGCCATAACCAGAAATTCAATCCATTTTGATGCCTCAGCAACAGCAGTGGGAACTGATATGGGTTCCCCATAATGTGAAGAGTGCACCAATTCCTAATGCAATATAATCAGTCTCAAACTTATTTACCCTACCAAATACATGATAAATTGTTTATAGTTGATAACTAAATGCATATAAAGAATGGGAAAATAGAAATTTTATTGTCAATTTCTATCCAAGTGAGTGTATCACAATAACAAACCTGCAGCTATGGCCAGAGAAATATTGTTTGAGGTGGGTAATCCATCCATCTGTGTAAATTCTTTACATGAATGCCTTCGAAATGGCAGTAATTTTTTAGCTAGAAACTACAGAATATCAAGCTTCCAAAAGGGTCAGAATATTCCCCTCACAGACATGCAGAGTCACAGCCTGAAAAATCAAAAAGAAGACTAGTAATATTTCCTAACTACATTAAAGTGAGAATGACAATTATAATTCACCTATTGAGAAAAAGTTTTTTATTTTTTTATATAACTCAATTTACCTCTTCTTGAGTGATCAGTCTTTCTAACTTATATCTGTACATACTAAAAAAAAATTATATATGATATCGGTATAGTTTTAAACTGATATGACACTAACTTATAAAATAACGATTTATTAAAAGAATTTAAGAACTATTTCCTTTGGATAAAAATGTTACAATATGTTTACATTCAAATAAAGATATCACATGTTAAATTTAATACATATAAAAAGTCAACGTAGACTAAGGAGCATCAAGTTCGCTTGTATGTAAGATCGGTGATGTCCAACTCCAAAAGCTTAGAAGCAAATGAAATTGAATCAGTGATGTCCAACACCCGAGTTTAAACACAAATGAAATGGAAGGTCTTACACATTATGAGAAATGAGTCTGAATGCATATGCGGATGGGAAGGAGACATGCACTTTCCGATATAAATTATATTAAAAAACTGTTAAAATAAAGTGAGAACGAGAATTAAAAACTTAGTAAGAATTAATCCAAAATAAAGAGATTCGAGTAATAAATTTGAGCAAAGGGTAAATCGTCCAACTTTTCATTCTCCCTATGATTCAATATTAGTAAGAATCGACCCCTTCTCCCTGTTCAAGTAAATACAAGGTCTCCTCTGTGATAACGGGAAAAAACACTATTTTCCACACATCCGACTAGAATATTAGTTGGGAGTTGTTGGATTATATCTACGAATCTGCCCACCTCCTATGTCTAATATGATATCATCATTCTTCTTTTTGCGCCTAATATGTTATTAGGATCTACCTCTGTCATCATTGCGAAAAGTTTTGTCCATAACCCATAGTTCCCATATTGTTTTATAATTCAAATAGAAAAAAAATGTTAGATACTACTACTTCTTCTTCACCACCTTCCCCTTCCCCTTCATCTTCACCTTTATGCATTTTGGTATTAGCAAATCATATTACATATTTTTTGCTTTAATTTTTGTTTGAATAAAATGAAATTAATCAATACTAAAGTTTAAAGAAATCATTTCAAATTCAAATTATTTTAAATATTGAGGTTTAATAAATAGCTATCGATATTGAAATTACACTTGTGTACAATCAATCAAAATAATTTTTCGCTTAAATACGAAGTCTTGGGTTTAAGTTTGTGTGAACACACAAATTTTTTTTTTTAAAAAATTACCTTTAATTGGACTCATCAATGTTCAAATAATTTGATATAGTCAACTAGCCATATAAATTTTTTTTCAAAAATAAATGATAAATGGATTTTACATATGAAATTAAAACAAGCACTATGACATTATCCATCCCCAAATAGCCATATAATTTTTTAAAAAAAATAAATGATAAATGGATTTTACATATGAAATTAAAACAAGCACTATGACATTATCCATCCCCAAATAGCCATATAATTTTTTTTAAAAATTAAATGATAAATGGATTTTACATATGAAATTAAAACAAGCACTATGTCTTTTCTGACCCGGGATTGATAATGTCATATAGGGCCGTGATCCAATTATTGGGGATTGATTCGATTTCATTCGGTGCATTTTGTAGATTGGGCCGGCCAATCCGCAAACCGGCTCTACAAACAACGTACAATATAAGAAAGGCCCACCTACGGGGGTTGGTCCGAGTGGTAAGCGGTTCGGTATCGCTTAAGTGAGGTCTCGAGTTCGAGCCTTGGCGTAAGCAGAAAATTTCCGTTGGGAGACTCACCCACCATAGCCAGGTGCGCGACGCGGGTCGGATCCGGATGTAGTCGGGGCAAAGCTCCGGTGAACCGGGTGAGCAACCAAAAAAAATATAAGAAAGGCCCAATCCCGGATACATCTTTTTGAAAATAAAAAATAAAGGAGCTCTTAATCATGTCATATATATCCATTATCGAGAGTTTGGTATAAATGGTAAGGAACGGGCTCGTATCCCATAATGACATAAGTTCGATTCTTGTTACTGTTGTGAGAGCTCATTTGATAAACGATTTCGTAAGTCCCCTATAAGCGCTCTTTGAGCCCTAAGGCTGTACCCTAATCTTAGTGAGGGACCGGTGCCAAACCTATCTAAACTTTTCGTACCAAAAAATATGCATATACATTATCTACTTTTTTAAAAAAAAATCTTATCTATCTTCTATATATCTTCTATCAATTTTGATCCATTATGTAATCTATTATAAAATCGTATTATATAATTTTCACTTTAAATTTTTATTTTTCAATAAAATGAAATTAATCGATGCTAAAGAAATCATTTTAAATTCATATTCAAATTAATTATAAACTCTGTTGTTCAGTTAATAAGTTTTTATTCCTATTTTCAAGCGCTTAGGAGATATGTATTAAGATCGAGAGGATATCATAAAAAAAAGATCTAATTTTTAATTCAATTTTTATGGTTGCATGATAAAAGTGCACTGTGGATTGTTGCACATTATACATACAACATATATATTTTTTAATAAAAAAATATATGCATCCAACCATCCGAATTCTTTTTTTATCTGTAATCCCAATTTTTTTGTCAACATATTGCATATATCAATGATTTTTTTAATTTTCTTATCAACAATACTTTAATCACTTTAATCAGAACACTAGATTGATATTTGATTAACAAAATAAAATGAATTATTTTAACTAGTATTATATCTTTAAAATCTATTGATTTAATTAATGAGTGTAAAATTCAATTTTTTTAATATAAAAAATTAATAAAAAAGAGTTATCAATATTAAAAATGAATTTGTAAAACCAACACAAAATTAATTTAGTAGTGTAAGGACCCCATTAAATTTCTTTAGGTCACCACGAACTCTAAAACTAATTATACGATCTGGTTAATATTATAAAAAAATTGAATTTGTAAATTATACTGTTCATAATATATGATTCAAAACTTTAACTAAAGAACTATAATAACGTAACATAATCAATATTTATATTTTTAATTTGCATCTAATCACTAATTACAAGTGGTAAACTAGTAATACATACTTCGATAGGCACTAAATAGTTTTTAAACTGTTTAAAAGTTTAAAAAGTTACAACCGAACAATAATAGATTGGGTTCAATAATAAGGCAAAACGATGCTGGTTAGAAGCCTGTCTGGGAGTATTTTACACAATCTCCCTTTCTTTGTCATTGCTGCAAAAAGTTCGGGGAGAGGGCTAGCGGAAAAATTTATGTTCTCTCTTTTTTTTTTCTTTGATTCAGATTTCTCTTTTATTGGGTTTTGAATTGTATAGTTCATCTGGGTTGAAGATGGATAATGGATTTTAATAGCAGGTGAGATGGATCAAAGAATTGTGAGGAGAGGACATGGTTTAGGTTTGGAACCCCTAAGAATTATCAATTCATTAAGTTCTACCATTACTAATCATTAATATAACTTAAGAAGAGAGAAAAGTGGGGTTTTTTTTTACCAAAAGAAGAATTTAACTGCTAAATTCAAGGGAATTAAAATATTACTCCATTCTCTTGCAATGGGTTTTAATGTTTCAATAAGTTAGAAGTATATATTACCCATCACCCTTGTTGTATTACTTAATTAAGAAAATATATTATTCACAGTCCACGCGGCACAAGCAACCCAAAGTCACCGTACATGAGAGACAAAAGATACAATAAGCATTTCCCAAAAAAAATCAGTAGACATCAATTGATGAAGATGGTTATCCTACAGATCGAAATCGAAGAAAAGATGATGGTAGAATCATTTAAGTTGTACATTATACAACCGTTTTGTTGAGATGATTGGTATGAGATTGTTTTTTGGCTCATATGGATCAAGATTCAAGTTTGTAAACCATATTAATTTAGGCTAGTGAAAATGTTAATGGTAAGGGTCTTCCGTGACCATGTGTGTATAATGAACGTTTTCAGTAATGGAGTTTTGATTTCGTTTGTTGTGTGACTATAAATCCATTGCACTTATTGCAACTAAGGCAGCCAGTTGTGCTTACAAGAAGTGAAGATTAGAAATCTTTTTCCCGCATACGTTAAATGGTGAATGTAAATGCTAATAAAAGAAGAGAAAAAGGCAGAGAGCCCCGGCAGAAGGAAAAGGCGGGGAAATATAGAGACTTCTCTTTCATTCTGCATTGACTTTACTACCTTGCCTCTCGCATGTTAAGCTTTGTTGAAGCCGGAAGTCTGCTCACATGAAACATGTACTTCTATATACATTCAAGTGGTAGAAAACGAAAGGCTATAAAGTGTAAAAATGTAAAGAGAAAATTACTTACTTGCAAATGGCTTTTCACTTCATCATTTGTTAAGCCATATACAGAACACTATCGTGATAAATTATGGTTGGAACTAAATTCCCATGACTCATTTAATGCGATGACAACTCGAACTCCCCAGCTCATTTAAGCAGGGAACATAAATAGGGAAGGGAACGGCACCTGATAATAGATCCTTTTAAATATTCCCGCGTGGTTCAATCATGGTAACTGCAATCAAAATAACTTTTGTTTTTGTTTTCTTGTTTTATTAAAAAAACTTTCGATTTCCTTGGCTACCTTGATAGACCAAATCAGCAATCTTAAGCAATGAATCATCACCTGGGCTTGATAAAAAAATATTTTGGTCCAACAATGGCTCAAAGCAATCAAATTTGTTTCTAGTCTCAGAAGTACATTCACTATAACTGAGCTTGATAAAAATGTAGACATGCTGATCCAAAAATCATTCGTAACTAAGCTGACATAAACCGCATTAGAAATTTTTTTACTTTCATTTTTTGAATGTGCATTAACGCATCAGTAAATATATCTGGCTTCAGCTCCCTGTGAATGATACCCCGATAGTGATTTAAAAAGCAGAACCTGCATCACAACAATCAACCGTGATAATCCAAAGCTCTTAAGAACCATCACAAAAGAATAGTTCAACATAATAAAATTGCAAATAAGTTACCAAGATGCTGCATGAATTTTCTAGCAAATTTTTTGTTGAACTCTTCAGCACAAATTTCCTCCAGCACAAAACTCCAGGACCAGGTGTGCATCTCCTATGACAGAAAATTTGCTACGTTTGTGAAGTAGAATAAGTGTGCCAAGTACTGCCATGAAAAGAATCATTGAAATAAATAATTAATCAATCCTGTGCCAAGTACACAATCAAATAATCTGCGCATTTCCTAATCAAAAAAATTTAGTTCAATCACATAACCATGAATGACATGAGAATGCAATTAAACTCACTAGAAATTGAGAGGAGTGAATCTGTTTACACAAGTTCCAGCAACCAAATCACAATACAATCTCAATTACAAAGGCCATCCTCTACCAAGAACTATTTAATCGAATGATTCAGCATTCCAGAACTGCAATTCAATCTATTAAACCTAAGTAAACTAAATCACAAATATGAAATGAGAAAGGAAGAACGAAGAACTCCCCCTCGTAGCCTTATCACTCTAGGAATAGATGGATTCACCCACGTGTGACTTCGAAAGCAGCTTCACGAAGCTTCGAAGTCACATCGGCCATGGCAGCAATCGGAGAAGATCGAAGAAAGAGGATGCGAAAGTGACGGTGCGTGCGAATCTGAGATGGATGATGAACGGGGTGCACGAGGTGGCTGGCTGGCGGAGGAATGGGTAAATGGACGGAGAAGTGGCGATGGAGAGGATGAGGATCTCGATGCTGGAGGTGGGAAAGGAAGCGTAGTGCCGGCGATGGAGAGGATGGAGGAATCGCTAATGGTGGTGACCGGTGAGAGTAGAGTGACGGACTCCACAATGTAGGAGAAGAGAGAGGCGCCAAGAATGGGTTCGAGAGTTGGAGATTCCCAAATCAATCTGATTGCCCCAAAACGCAGAGTTTTGCATGGATCCTTCTCTGCCATTAGTTTAGGTCCTCAAGCTGCAATAACTTCGGTCCTCATCTGACATTAGCTATTTCATACAAAATGGAGCAGGGAATCAACTATTCCAAAGTGAAAAAATCATTTAGCAGTCAGAATATTAATAAAAACCCACTAATTAGCACGTAAAATCCTTAATTAAAATTATTTAAATGCCCTTTATACGTATTTAGAGCTGGTAAAACGGGCCCAACCTATTTTACTTTAGGGGGGCGGATTTGGGCTGGTAAAATGCCAGCCCGTTTTGGGGCGGGCTGCAAAGCCCGCCCCCCGCCAGCCCGTCATTTTTTTTTAATTTTAATATTATTATTTATTTTATTTAAATATTATTTTAAATACTCCTATTATTGAATACTAGTAAAGATAATTACTTATTTGTTAATATATATTTATATATTATAATTGATTAATATTATGTTAATATTTATTTATATTTTTAATTATAAAATTTGAGATTTTTTTATAAAAAATAAAAATTTTTAAGAGTATAATATGAGCAATTTTTTTATTATGCTAATATAACATTAGAATTTTTTTATTAGTATTTTAAAAATGTTAAAAATAAATTTTTTAAAATTAAAAAAAAAAAGTGGCGGGTTTGTGGGCCAGCCCGCCACTAAGGGGGACGGGCTCAGGCTGGCGTTTTGCTAGCCCATTTTGGGACGGGCTGCACAGTCCGTCCCGTCTTCTGGCGGGCTGGGAGCGAGCTAGCTCATTTTTGACAGGCCAGCCGTATTTCCAGCTCTATACGCATTAATAAAGTACAAGCGCCAAGGTTAGATGGTAAAACAGGGAAATATTGGGATTTATTAGATTGTTGCGCATTATCAAGAAATTTCCAGCAAGAATCAAATTTGTTTTGAGGATGCAAAGTGTCACGAAACGGTTTGAATATATAAGCCACATCACAGGCTTAATTAATTAAGCTACTCAAAGGATAAGGCCTACCTTCCATTTTTTTTCAGATGTGCAACTGTTGACCATGCGCCTTCAAATAATTCCAGATCCCCTCACCAGTTTTTTAAATGAAATAGGATAGGATGAGAATATAAAGAATGAAGCAGTGTCAAATAAAATATTTCTCCATTCATTTTATTAATTTCCATGTAACTTAAACTTTTTATCTTTTATAAATTTTAAATGGAAGAGAAGTGATTCCATGCACCAAAATACAATAAATAATCTCGAGACCCAAGTGTTCTTGACCTAGTGGGAAATCATTAGGCCACAAGTGGGTAGATTTCACCTGTTTCTAGTGGAAGGATCTATGTTTGAATCACGCTTGGTTAACATGGTGGAGGCTTCTCTATGATAGTGAACATGCTTATTTTTTTTTTATTTTTTATTTTATACTCTTTCTAATAATTTAATAATAATAAAAAATTTTATAATAATAACTATTTAAACACTCATTTATTTATAATTAACTTTTTATAAATTTTTTTAGAATCATTTTTTTAAAAATTATTGAAAAGCTATTTTTTTATAATTTTTTTTAAAAAACTTATCTGAAGTATCTGACTATTAATTAAAAAAAAAATCTTGAGGGAAGAGACTCAGGCATATACAAAGGGGTGAAAGGTGATTGAGGGAAGAAGATAGATTTGAACATAAACAAACAAAAAGGGGCATTAACGGAAGAATCATGAAATGGAAAAAATGGAGGAAACGCGCAAACCACAGGCAATGACGTAGCAGTTTAATTAATGCCTTTTAAAAAAGCAATGTCCTCACTACTGGCCAAACACATGAAGCCTTTCTTCTGTCAATAAAGAAAAAGCCCCATTTCTTGACAACGACCCTCCTCCTTTCTGTCGTATTGCAGAATATTTTTCAAGACACAAACAACTAATTTAGCAAGGACACCCCATACTAAGACATGCACACCACAGCAGGCATCAAATAATAATTAATAAATCAAAGCTTTTAAAAGGTCTTTGTTCCCAAGTTGATAACTTTTTAGTGTTGGACCCTGTCAAAAAAAAATTATGGTTTTTTTTTAATATAATGCAGAGGCTGTGCAACAGAGTCAATAAAAAGACATGGTTCCATGTCATTTGGCCCAGCCTAGCTGTGCCTACCACTTTTAGTGCCTATCTAAATTAAATAAATAGCTTTAAAAGTAATCTCAAACCAAAGTTTTTTAAAAAAAAAATGTTTTTGATTTTTTCTATCTCATATTTCATTTGGACTCTTCTGAGGTTTTTGTGGGTTCCCAGAAAGTGGTCCCCAAGAATACATCCAAAAGTCACAACCACTACCATCCCTCATCAAAACAATCCCAAATTCCTGTTTTTGCTGTTTTCCCAAGCTACAAACACGCCTCTACAATAGTGCATTGAGGAGATGACAAGAATTACTCTCTCCAATGTTTGAAAGTGAAAGATGGCGGTTTCCATATTGATTCAATCTGATGCAAATCATTCATTCTTCCTCTCAACGTTTTCCATGTCTTCTTCTTCAGTTCATGGAGGAGAACTTCGGCTTTTCTTTTCATTACTTTCTAACAGTTTTTCCCTAACAAAGAGCCCAAAAAACTTATCTCCTCCCTCTTTACCAACATTTGTATAAACTTTTTGAGACGACTTGACCTTACCAACCTAATTGCCCAGAGAGAGAGAGAGAGAGAGAGAGAGAGAGCGAAGGAGAACCAGAGAACGAATCATGTACTTTTAACTACAGTAACTGTTGCTGGTGATGATGACTAATGCTTCAGACACGACTCATCCTAATAAGTGAATTATTAAGATGTAACATTAGTACAAGGAAAGCCCTTTGTGACAGCCGTGGAATTGCAACTACTTACTAATAGCAGAACACAGGAGAAAACAGTAAGGACAAGTGCATACTATAAAACTGTAGGACAAAGTCACATATATATACAAGTATACCATACAAGTTCATCATAATAATATGGGATTTGCTCCACTTTACATTAAGAAATTAGTGCTACGATAGGAACACATTTCCTTAAACCTAAGTGACCCACCAAGCTTCAAGCTTGATGATCATCCCACCTGACTGAACAGAGCTTTTTCTACTTCAGATAACAGACAAGAGTCCTAGGAGTTTCGGAACTCTCAAATTGAGACCGCCATGGATGTTACATTACAATAGCGTGAAGTAAATCCATTACAAACCATATTTTATGTATATATATATATAAAGTAGAAAAGAGAAAAAGAAGAAGAAGAAGATAATACAAAAATAGAACCCATGTGAAGTGTGGCGCTTTTGTTATGTATGGCCTTGTTGTAGTAGTAGGTAAAAGGTTAAGTAATAAGTGGTATATTAACAGTTAGAATTGACGAACTTGTTTATCTCCTCCATTAGGCGATAGAAATGATCATTATTTGGCAAGAAGTAGAAACCGATGGTAGCTTCTGTTTGGAAAAGGAGTCTGACATCTTGACCCGAATCCTTAAGACCTTCAACATATTCTAATTGCCAGTCTTGAAGAAGATCCAAACCGGCCACACAAACAAGACTTTTAGGGAACTTATTAACAAGTCCCTTGAGACTTTTTCCTCTTGGCCCAAAAGGGTTACACGCAGGGTGGTCTCTATCTTCTCCTTCAGGAAGAAATGCCCTCCAATACCAATCACGATCTTGTAATCTCACAAAGTACCTTCCATCAAGTCTCTTCTCTGATTCTGTTCTCTTCTCTCCACCAAACAGTGGATGAAGAAGAATGTTTCCCAAAATCTCAACATCCTCCTCGGCTGCTCTCACCGCTACATGATGAGCAATATTGCCTCCTGAACTATCCCCAGCTAAGTAAACATGAACCTTGGAATCGGTTCCGCTTTGAAGCCATGTTCTTCCTTTTACCCATTTTAATGCGGCCCAGCCGTCTTCATAGGCACAGGGGTACCGGTGTTCCGGTGACCGGCGGTAGTTCACGGAGACTACGACAGCCTTGCAAATGTTGACGAGGCGGCGGCAGAAAGTGTCGTAGATGGCACTATTGGCTGAGGAATGAGAGAAGCTTCCACCGTGGAAGAAGATGACGACAGGGACAACCTTGGTGGTACTCAGGGGCTTTTCGAGTTCTATGTAGCCCCACTTAGCTTCACTTTCAGGAGTTGGTTGATAAACTCGATTGAAGAGGCCAGTGTTTCGATCGACGTGATCGAAAGAGAATACTCCGTCTACCGGAATTGTGTTGGCGGGGACCTTCCGATCAAGGAACTCGGCGAGCTCACGGTTGAATGTTCCATCTGCGCGACGGAGGAGATTGTAGGCGAGCTTGAAATTGGAGATGAGAACCCAAGTATTGAGTGGAACAACGCACTACAAAAAAGAGGCAAGATTGAAGATATTACTTGTTTAGAACATTAATCAGAGACTTCGTTGTACTGGAAATTGACTAAATGGATCGGACGACGATCCAGAAAGTTATTGAGAAAAGAGGAATGGAAAATTAATGCGGAGAAAGGAAAACAAACGGATGTATCCCCAAGGAGAACTCACAAATCAACAAAAGAAAGATCAGAACTTTCAGCTTGTCGCACCAAATGAAACTCAAGTTTTTCCAACTTACCAGAACAAGAAACCGTGGCCTACATGGAGGAAATGGAAAGTACAAGGAAGTAAAAAAAAAAAAAAAAAAACCGACTAATGAATCTTATCATCTTATTCAATAAAACCATGAAGAAACAAATCCCCATGATCGATCAGAGATATTCCCAAACATCAACTGGCCCTTTGCAATTGAAGCTAAAGATCAAAACTTTCTCCATAAAACTTGTGATAAAAATCAGGACCCCGCATAGCATAATTAGACAAAGAAAAGATTGGTGTACAAAAGAAAGAAGGCAAGCGACAAACCCAATCAAAATGTCTTTTCTTTTTTGCCAAAATACCAAAATGCCATGTCCTAAAATTTTGTACAAGATCAGTGATGATAAAGATAAAAAGGAAGGTAGGTAGGTACCTTGGATTCACTAAGGTTGAGTTCATTGCTACTGGCCATGTCTGTTGAACTCGCTAAGGATACAGCAAGGGATGAAACGGAAAGCACAGAAGAGACCTAGACAGCAAGAGCGATCCAGGCAGGAAAAGGCAGCTTTTTATGCCTCCTCATAATAATGAAAACAAATAAAGGGATTTGAAGACAATGAGAAGACGATGAAAAGGGGATTTAAGTGATGAAAGGAGAAGACGCAGATGAGTAAGATACGGGTCTGGTCATAGATAGAGGGATTTAGGCGACTTAAGAAGGAGAAGAGACCCGACTATCTGGACAAAGGGAACAAAAGGAGCTGAGAAAGTTCAAAGATTTCAGAGAGAGCGAGAAAGATCAGAGCGAACAGGGGAGGGAAACGAACAGAGAGAGGAGAGAAATAGGGAAGGAAAGGGTCAAACGCAAAGGGGCGACGGGGATGAACGGAGATGAGAGAGACGACAAAGCAGGCGGCCGAATTAAACTGTTTATGTGGGCCCCACCTCCTTTTTTTTTCTCTCTATCCCATGCATATGTTTTAATAAATTTTCCTTTCCTTTCAAATAAATATGTAATTCTGACTAGCAACTAAATTATGAATAATAAGACGTTAATCCCTTTTTAAATAAACTGTTAGTTATAAATTAATTTCGTACTATATATATATGGCCAAAAATTTTGTCCTGTATCTAGAGTAGATCAAACAGGTAATGATTTCATAATTAATATTAATAATAATATTTTAAAGGTCAAAATAATCATAATAAATACACTTAATTATAAAGACACTTTTATATTTATAAAATTAGTGTGAATGCATATTTAACTTTATAGAAATTAATTATATATTTTTTAAAATGAAACTTTTTAAAATATTTTTTAAAATTAAAAATTGATGTGAGTTAAATATTAGATTACAGATTAAATATATAATTTGAGATTCAAAAGAAGACGTTTACAGAAATATTCACATATTAATAAAATTTTAATATCAATAATAATATATAAATTCATGATTTTATAGTATGTAACAACTTCTCAGGATCAGCTCTTATGAGTAAATTAAAAATATTATTATTCTTATTGAAATATAGAAACTAACCACTACAAATATATGAAAATTCTGAAAATTTATATAATTTAAATAAGATTATAAAATAACTTTTAACTGTATGTGCACTAGATTTAAAAATTTTGAAGTAAACATGGGGTATATATAATAGTTAAATGATTAGATAATTGATTGGCTCGAAAATACGACACACGGATCTCATTTTGTTTTTTTGTTTGGGTGGTGAGAGAGAGAGAGAGTGATAAATGCCCTGTGACTTGCGTGTTGTGTGCAAAGCTTTTCTGGATGGTTATTGACAAGGTCCGTTTTGGCTTCGTTTACAATATCTTCTTTCGCATTTGAATTTTCAAATTATAAAAAAATAGCGATTTTAGGACCCTTCTGTTTGTCGTTACCCTAAAAGAGTGCCCATCTTATGATACAACGTCATATTCTCTAATAATTAATTTATATATCATCAATATTGATAATAATTTATAAATATCATAATAATTAATTTATTAAATTTAAAGCTTAACAAAAATTGAGTGCGATTTGTATGACAATATAATATTTGGAAAAATATATAATATTATCGCTTTTGATATTATGAAACTATGAATGAGTGCTTGGATTCGAACTCCACCGCCAAACCATCAAATCGGAACATCTTGGTTTTTTTATGCTGCTGATATTTGTCCGTTTTCACCCCCAGTTTAAAAACATGCTTACTTTTTTTGTTAGAATAAAACAAGCTTAATTATAGTAATATATATGTGCAAGACATTTCAAGTGGACAAAATCTCATATAAATTATATATCTTTTTCACTCGTTATGTGTAAAAAATAATTATTATTATTGTTACCTTTCTAAAAATTTAAATTTATTTAAACATGTGAATAAATATAAAAAAAAAATTGCATAAAATTATCCCGACATTTTATAAAGTACGCCCTCCAACATGGTAGTTTGCAAATTCGAATGTTTCCAACTTTGATTAAACCGGGGATATGACGGCCAAAAATGGTAACGTGATTTAATCAAAATTTTACCTATTTACAAAAAATTATGTGATAATAAATTAAAAATTATATGGCTTATGTTCGAGATTGGTATAATTAATACATGGAGGGCAATGTCTCCTTCCCATCCCCAACAGAATCTAAATAGTCCCATAATTTTGATGTCGTCCATGAACGGATATAAATGCTTATCCACATGATCGTGAGGTCAATACAGGATAATGTCATGAGTCCACGTAAAAATAATACATTTAAAACAGGGGATCCTATAACATTTTAGGCTCTTTGGAATGTAATTTTGTCAGAGATATGTGCTTGATACATATGACGTTTTATTCTGACCAAGGAAGTTTTTTTTTTCTTTCCTCACTTTACCAAAACAGTAAAATATTGAAAGAATGACTTTCAAAGTTCCCGATTGACGAGACATAAGAACTTATTGCAGTATGCTACCTTGATTTTAAATATATTATCTACTCGGTAAATTTATATAAATAAAAAAAATTAAATAAATTATTTATAAAAAATATATATATATTTTTAAATATTCTTCTTTTAATTATTTAATATATTGGAGTATTATTAACCTAGTTTATAAATCATACAAGAAATTTAACTACGAGGGTAGTTCAAAAAAGATAATAAATATAAACGAGAAGATAAATTTATAATTTATATTTTAAATTAAAATAATTACATAACTAATTTTTATAAAAAAATATTTTAGTACATTAAACTTATTATATATTATTTTAAAATATTATATATATTTAAAAAAATATTTTAAGATATTAAATATATTTAAAAAAATATTTTAAAATATTAAGGGTATTATAAATTATTCTAAAATATTTTTATAATGACGTTTCCAAAGAAGAACAGTGAAGGTAAACCGTAAACGTGGAAGCAGTAAAAAGAAAAAGGTGTGTGGGTGGCAATAGACAAAGAGCTTCCTGCGTGCGGCCGACGCCAAGACACGTAGTGACAAAAAGCCTTGCCGCTTCCTTTCCACGCATTTTCCCGAATTTACCGGGAAGCCCTCCACTGGCAGATTAATTACGACTGAGAGCAACACGTGCCTTGTCCGGTAGCGAGTGGGGCGTGACGTCATATGTTGTCTTGTTTGTTTCCGACTTTTATTTAAAAGTCGAAGTTGATCGGGTGCGGGGGTGTAGAGGTTTGTCGTATTAACAAATGAAGAGGTGTCGGGAGAGAAGAACAAGTGGCACGAATGTGGGTCCCAGGGTGTGGGGGTTTGGGGGGGTGGAGTTTCGATACGATGGACGGGACGAAGATGAAGAAGGGGGAAGTCGTGAGTGGGTGGAGGCGTGTGCCGCTTGCCACGTGTCATAGGGCTTCCCTCTCTTGTTGTGGTTGATTTGATTGATTGGATTTTTCTCGTGACATTTGAGTGGTGGGACCAGCCCTCCCTTTGTCCTTTTCTGCTCCATGGAATGCCCTAACCCGTTAGGACGAAGCACCCCCTAGAGGCCCAGTCAGGACTTATCCACTTGAATCCCCACCCTTTCTTTTTAAAATCTCATGAGAGAATGACTGTGAACAAGGATTATAAAATAATATTTTTTGTTTTTGTTTTATATGGGCCGTCTGCTTGCTGGGAAAGGGCCCAAAGAGATTAAAAGCAGGATAAGATGATCTCATTAGGTTGATTAGATTGATGACTTTAACCAACGGAAATTAGTTCGAGTAGTAAGCGGTTTAATATTATTTAAATAAAGTATCGAGTTCGAGCCTTAGCGTATGCAGAAAATCCCCGTTAGGAGACTCATCCACCATAGCCAAGTGCGCGACGCAGGTCGGATCCAGATATAGTCAGGGTAAAGTTCTGGTGAATCGGGTGGGCAAAAAAAAGATTGATTACTTTATTAGTACGAATAGTCTGCCTACTGATAAGAAAATAAAAGAATTTTTTTCCTATGGGGTCATATAAAACTCTTGGTATTAATAGATTCTCCTCAATCTTTTATCAGTCAAATTGGAGTAGGGTAGAAAGGTCCTTATGTAATTTTATGAGAACTACATTTAAGAAAGGATATATTGAGAACAATGCAAACAAGACATTAGTTTCTCTCATACCAAAGAGGGAATAATATGAAATGATTGGTCACTTTAGACCTATTTTTTGTGTACTGTACACTATAAATGCATCACTAAAGTGATTGTTAACATACTAAGGAACGTTATGGATGAAATTGTCTCTCCTTTTCAATCAAATTTTATGAAGGGTAGGCACATACAGGATAATATTATAGTCAGTCAAGAAATTATGCACATAATGAAGAAAGCCAGAGGGAAAACTGGTTTAATGGCATGTAAGATTGATATGAAGAAGGCATATAATCGTATTCGATAGGACATTCTTCAACAGGTTCTCATTGATGCTGGTTTGGAATCTACTCTTATAAAACTTATCATGGCTTGTGTTACATCTGTGTCTTATATTTTGTTATGGAATAGATCTAAAATAGAATTTTTTACTCTTAAAAAAAGTCTCCGTCAGGCAGATCCTATCTCACATTTGTTGTTTGTCTTTTATATAGAAAGGTTATCCCATTTAATTAGTGATGCAGTCAATGAAGGTCATTGGAAACCAATTAGGGTTATTACCAGTGGTCTTGCCATTTCGCATCTTATGTTTGCAGATGACATTATGCTCTTTGGAGTGGCTACGAAAAAACAAGTAAAATGTATGATGAATTGCCTGGATAAATTCTGCTTAGCATCGGGGGAAAAATCAGTAAGAGCAATTCTTCAATCTTCTTCTCTCCAAAGGTACATGTTAATACAAGAAGAAGAATAAGTAACACTACGGGAATGGATGTTTCTGCTAATATAGGGAAGTATCTGGATTTTTTAATCTTTAGAGCGAGGAAACCTAGGGAATCTTTTCAGTATATCGTGGATAGAGTTAAGTCTAAACTTGTTGCTTGAAAAGAGAATACACTCTCTGGCTGGCAAAATCTATATTGAGCTCTATACCAGTATATCTTATGCTTGTTTCTAAAATTTCAATCTCAATCTGTTAGGAAGTAGAGAGGTTGCAAAGGAATTTCACATAGGGAAATAGCTAGAACTCTCATGAATTCCATCCAATTGGGTGGGATCAAATTGTTATGCTTAAACTACATGGTGGGATTGGTTTCAAGAAATTACCATATTTTAACCGTGCTTATGGAACCAAAATAACCTGAAAACTAGTTAACGGGAGCAAAGGAATGTGGGTTGATGTGCTTTTACACAAATATATGTTGATAAATAAAGATAATTCTAGATGCAAGGAAATGAGACTCTCCATTGTGGAAGTGCGTCTCTCAACAGCAGGACATAGTTAAATTATGCACAAGATGACATATCAGCAATGGATAATTAATGAATTTCTTTACGGATATTTGGTTGTTTCCTAACATAAAGTTAAAGGAATTATGTCTCCGGCCATTAACAGCTGAGGAAGAAAATAACAAAGTGGTAGATTAGATTGTTTCAGGATATTGGGATTTTCAAAGACTTGGAACTATTATTCCAAGTAATCCCTTCAGGAGGTTAATAAGCATGATACCACCAATGTCGAAAGCGGGTAACGATGTGTTAGTATCAAATGCTACGCATGGGGGTACTTTTACGATTAAAAGTGTATACTTTCTTATTGAGTCACAATCTGCCAATACATATAACTCTGTATACAAAGATATCTATAAGTGGAGGAGCGCTGAACTTATTTGTGTCTTCATATGGATAGCATTCAATAATCGCCTTGCCACTAATGATTGGAGAAGCAAATGATTATCAACTACTGCAATGTGTCAATTCTGCAGCAAAGATAGGGAGGATATTTTACATATTCTCATATATTGTTGTTATGCTAAGCAGATTTGGTTCTAGTTAATTCAGCCCAAATATTATGCTACCTTTTTTAGAGCTCATTTGAGGGATTAGTTTGCATTAAATCTCAGGAAGGAGTTAGGGTCAGATGGTATGAACAATTGTGATTTGATTTGGGGAGTCTTGATTTGGCTCTTATGGAAGTGGAGAAACAAGGCTATATTTGATGAAGATTACTTGAAGCCTTCGGATCCTTATATGGTTATTATGCAAACATAGAGGAGTTTTGTGCAAGGACAAAATGAAACTTTGATTAATGATTCAATGATACTGACTTCATCTAATTGGCAACCTCCCCCCTTGGGGTGACTTAAATTAAATGTTGATGGTGCAGTAACGACAGGACACAACAAGGCTGGATGCATGTGGCGGAATTATTAGAGATCACTCAGGAACTTGGGTTGCGAGATCTTTGAATCAATTAGGCTGTTGTAGTATGTTAGAAGCAGAGCAGTGAGCTATTTTTAAAGGTTTCAAACTTGCTTAGAATCTGGGATATAAGAACATTATTCTAGAAATGGATGCCAAGGACCTTGCTCACATGATATCTAATCCCATAATTAGAATGTGCAGTCTATTGATTTCACAGATAAAGAGTCTCTTAGATCGATCATGGAATGTGAGGATCCAACATATTTCAAGAAAACAAAATAAGTTGGCTGATACTCTGACAAATGAGGGTTTGAATAAAACAATAATATTATACTCTAGCCCTCAACAGCTGAGATCTCTTGTACAAAATGAGTACTTAGGACTTAATCCTCCTATAGAGTATATTCTATTTCTTGGGCGTTTTGCCCCCACTTGTACCAAAAAACAAAAAAGATTGATGACTTTAAATTAGAGGGAGACCAATACCTGGGTTCAATGAATTAAAGGAGAAGAACTAGATGTGGGAAGTCTGATAGGAGACAAAAATAGGACATTGATCCGGGTTTTTGTAGGAAACCAGGCTACCTCTTAGTTTAATTTTACGAGTACCTCGGATGGATTAAAACTCTAGTAGATTCGAGACGTTACGATGATTCTATGGAGGTTTTGAAGTTGATTCAATGCAACTTCCAATCTAATAGGGATTGACAGAACTAAAGATCTCGCAAGCATATATGCTTGGTTTGTCAACTTTAACCACATGATCATCTCTGCCAAGCCCATCACGTTCACGTTGAATATATAAATGACCGACCAAGCCCGCGCTAAGCATCCACATGGTCACTCAATCATCGTACCAAACACTTTTGTCCACTGCCTCCCATTTCTTCATCACCTCTCTCTTATTTCTTCTTTCTGCCTTTCACCGTGTCCTTATTTCTCTACTAAACATATATATAAGTGACTAATTAGGATGAAAAAATGGGATGAAAGTGAAGTAGATTTCAAAGATTCAAATGGAACGGGAAAGGGAAAAAAGGGGATGAAAGAAATGGGGTCGAAATGCTTCCTTGTTTATGTTGGGTTGATATGAAAGGTAAAGCAATAGCAATTGTTGCGTGTTAACTAATCCCATCAAATCAAAACTATGGGAAGGAGTTGTTGCAGGACTCGCCCCTTACCCAAACAAGATTCCGGGTCCCTCTTTTTTCTTAGACCTTGTTAGGGGGCTTGCGTAATTTCTTAGACTTTTTTCTTAAATAAAACATTCTAAAAAAAGTGGTTCACACTACATCTCTTGCTCGTTCAAACACGCGTGACTTTTTCAAACAAATTATTCTCATCCAAATTATTAATACTCCCAAGTCATTTGACTTCCTACATAGACATATAAATTTTATATTTAATTATGTGTTTAAATAGTTTATTCATTATATTATATATTTGAATTCCCAAATCATTAGGTCCTATATTAAAAAAAAGGAGATAATTATATATTCACGATTAATAATTGATATATTAATTTTAAAAGTATTATAAAAACAATTTAGTAAGATAACATCCGATATCTAACCAGTAAAATAACAACATGATAGGTGTTGGCAAAATTTTAACTTGTATTTTTTTTTAAATGTATCAAGACATTTACTATCTCAATTAACACTTCTTAGTTAAAATTATATATTCTTTCGATATTTAATATAAGATCTATTTAATTTATTTGACTAGATTAATAAAGTTAGTTAAATTAATTAATATATATATTTTTCTAAAATACTATAGTCATATTCTTTAATTTTTTCCCTCCTTCTATTACATGATTATTATTGAGAGAATATTAATATAGATAATTTTAAAAAAAGTTAATAAAAATAAAAAATAGGTATTATATTTAAGACAAAAATTAACTTCTTAATTAGGTCCTATATTAATAAACGGAGGAGTATTTAATTTGGTAAAGAAATTGTTTGTTTATGATTTTAGAGTAGTTTTATAAAATTGTTTTTTAAAACAAGTTTTGGAAAGCAAAAACAAAAAACATGTTTGGATAATTGAGGGAGGCATGAATCTCTTCAAGAGTCTTCCCTTTTGTTTCTGGAACCACCTTGATCACGAACAATATGGCCACGGGACTGAATCCTGAATAAACATAAAAGGTACCTGAAACCAAACACCATCTTTATTATTTTATTCCTCTGTCTCTTTGTGATTGCACATGAAGAAGGAATCTAGATTCACCTGCAGGACTCCATTCCATCAGAAAGTTGAAGCTGTCGGAACCAAACCAATGCACCAGGTTCACCAAACCTCCTGCTGCTCCTTTTTCTGAACCAATCCCATCTCTTTCAGCGATTCTGTCTTATATATCTCTCTAAGTATTAAATAAAGAAAATATTAATATATTCTGTCCTAATTATAAGACCTAAACAAGAGGTTCATTTTAACTATAAATATAAGACCCTAATACACTTTATTTTTTAAATTCATAATTTTTTCCCTAAAGTAGCTTTATATGATTTCACATAAATTAAAAAGTTTTCATGAAGAGGTAGCTTCAATGTATATGATAGTATATGATATTTTAAAAAAATTAATACATAATTATTATAAATAACTAATTTAACTAATTTTTTTAATATAATAAAATTAATTTAATATATTTTATAATAATAAAAAGAAGCCGATATAGATCTATCACATTATGCAAAGAGGGGGATAGACGAGAATATATAACACTTTAGCTCTTAAAAAGAGAATATATATATATATATTATGCAAAGAGGGACTTAGGGATTGATAATAGCGGTAATTGGAGTCTTATCTGGGGGTCACAATTTGGAGTTTGTGGAAGTGGAGGAATAATTTTGCATTTAATCAGGATTTCTTGAAATCTTTAGACCCGTATCTGGTGATTATGAAAACTTGGAAAGGGTTAGTATAGATTCAACAAACTCCTCTTGATAGTGATTCGGCTTTAACAAATTCATTGGTTTGGAGGCCCCCGCTTTCAGGATGGGTCAAATTAAATGTCGATGGAGCTTTCAATAAATCTCAGAACAGGGCTGGTTGTGGTGGAGTTATTCGAGATTATTATGGGAGTTAGATTGCTGGATTTACGGCTCAATTGGGTTCATATAGTGTTTTGGAAGCGGAACAGTGGGCTGTATATAAAGGACTAAAACTAGCTTCGGATTTGGGAATTAAAAAGATTATTCTTGAATCTGATACTAAGAATGTTGTTGACATGTTATCGAATTTGAGAGGAGACAGATGCAGTTTATTACTAGTTCGAATACAGATGCTGTTACAATCATCATGGGAATTGAAGTTACAACATATATCTAGAAATCAGAACAGATTGGCGGATGCTCTTGCAAAAGAGGGTTTAAATGCCACGGGGATATTGTCTTCTTGTCCTGCACATCTAAGGCAGCTGGTTGTGAATGAGTGTGTGGGAGTTAATCCCAATGTAATTTAATTTCTTGTTATTTGGGCGTTTAGCCCTCTCTTTTAACAAAAAAAAAAAAAAATGTACCAGTACTCCAGCAAGAACAAGTAAATTGAGTTTTTGGAAGTGCAAAAAAGCTTCACATCTTTGAAAAGTAAATTGAAACCCAACCAGCAGAACAAAGAACAGCCCATATTCTTCATTGCCTGCTTGAGTTAAAATGTCATAAAGGATGAAGCCCTCGAATTTACGTAAGCTCAAAATGTCAACTTCAATATCTCACTTGCTAGGTTCAACTTAAGGTCTTTATTTTCAGTTTGTTTCTCTTGCGGTCTTGCCCCTCCCCAACCACATTGGTCTGCCATATGTCCACTTGTGATTGCACCAATTACTGCACCGACAGTAACCAACGAGCCAAATAAGGAGAACTGCATATGAAACAGAACATAACAGCTTTATGTTCCTACCAAAAAGAACCCCATAAAGAGGATCATCAAGCTCATTAAAATCTTACATCTAGAATAGTAAGAGTTTTATAGAGGAAAATTTAGTCATTTACTTGAACTTTTTCAAACTCACATCGGCTACGGATAATCCTAGATCATCACTGATGGCTGACTGAACCGGAGCTGAATAGGCCACCTAAACAACAATTGACTCATTGCTATTCTAAACAGAAGGAGATAGTTTGAATTCATAATTAGAAAGAATGGAAAATATAAAGTGACTCGCAGGAACCAAATGCATATGAACCGACAACTACTGCAAGAGTGCTTACGACAACATATGCTATAGACAAGAATAGAGAAATATAATAGAGTCCCATCCTACCAAAAAACATATGTAGTAGTCATAAAAAAAAAAAAAAAACCATATGTAGTGGTTAAATTGCAAAACCATGTACTACTCCTATTTTTAACATATGATATATTTAACTAATTTAATTAGATTAAAAATATTAGTTAAATTAATTAATATGATTTTTTTTCTTAAAATACTTTAATCATCTTCCATAATTCTCTTATATCCTCTCTTATTTTATTATTTATTATTAACAGAGTATTAATAGGGATAATTTATGAAAAAAAATTAATAAATATAAAAAAATATTTAAAACAAATATATTTTTTAGTTAAATATATATTAATATTAACTCTTTAATTAAATTATAAATTTTGTAAGATAACATATTTATGCATACTTTTCATTAAAAAAATTGCTGTGGGCCATTGGCAATGTCCGATTGGTGAAGCCTAGTTACGTCGGAAACGCAAAATGACAAATTTTCTCAAACTCAAAAACGAATTAGTCTGCCACGCTGGCGATCCGTGAGCTCACTGGCTCGGCTAATCAGAGGGAAGCACAGCTACTATATAAATTATAGCGCAGAGAAGCTTCTTCAAGGTAGTGCCGAATTCAAAGCTCTCCGCAATTTCAAATTCCAAATTTGTCATTTCCACCACATCACGAGTTCTGAGGCTCCCGCAACGATGACCAAGGGTGGCAGAGGCAAACCTAAGGGCAAATCCGTATCCAAGTCTCACAAAGCCGGCCTTCAGTTTCCCGTTGGCCGTGTCGCCCGTTTTCTCAAAGTCGGACGCTATGCCCACCGCGTTGGGTCTGGGTCCCCTGTTTACCTCTCCGCTGTTCTTGAGTATCTTGCTGCTGAGGTTTGTGATTGTTGGACTCCCTTGTTTATTTATCTATCTTTGGTTTTATTTTGTTTTATGAATTTTCGTATTCATTGTTCTTTGCTGTGTGTAGGTTTTGGAATTGGCTGGGAATGCTGCCAGGGATAACAAGAAGACCAGGATTATACCTAGGCACATTCAACTTGCTGTGAGAAACGATGAAGAGCTCAGCAAATTGTTGGGGTCTGTGACCATTGTGAGCGGGGGCGTGCTGCCGAAAATCCATCCCAATTTATTACCTAAGAAGAATCTAAAGGACAAGCCTGAAATTGGCTCTGCGAGTCAGGAGTTTTAGACCCGGTCCAGAGCTTAGCAATATATCTATGAACAGTTAGAAGTAGATCACCTTTTGTTTATTTCTCCTTAACTGATAAGTAGGTTGTCATGGCACCAAAATTCATCACTGTAAATCCATATATCCTTAAATGAAAGGAGTTTATTTTGTTCTGGTCAATGCATACGTGTGCGTTTTGAGTGAACTCGGCGGAATTACTAAGAACAATGGTTGAAGGATACCCTGTCTTTTTATGTTTTAGTGGAAATATAACTTGATTTGTATTGTTTTATAGGGGTGCGAGTTTTCGAATGAAATGATAATTTCTATGGCGCTTAACATTTGATTTTGGGAGTTTGTTCAGCGCGGATACAATTCTTTATGTGTAAAACGATTCACATTTGAATGCGTCTGGGTTCCTTTGATTCATCATCGAGTCTAATGTTTTGACAAAAGAAAAGGAGTGGGTACGATTGGTAACAGAACACAATCAACGTTCCACGTTCGATTCTTCGGCTCTATTGGAGGTTTTTTTTGACCGTCAAACGCATAAGTTGGAACTAGTATCTAAATGTGTGTTTGGATATCCAATTCTAATTTTGGCCAAAATCACGGTTTAAATTTTTTTTACACAAACAGTCATTTTTGTTGAAAATTAATTTTAGATAAAACCTCGGTTTAAAACTTAGGTTTTGAATAAGTTATTGAAAATAACTTTTGGTTTGAAATCTAAGTTATGGATTATCCAATTACTATTCTACTCCTATTTTTTCTTACACCATCTCTCTTCTATTATCTCTCTTTTTCTCTCTCCTCTCTATACTCTCTTCTTTTTTCCCTTTTTTCTCTATCATCTTTACTCTCTCTTATTTTTAATCAAATTATACATTTTTTTTGTAATTTACCAATATAAAAATTTATTCTGCTACTAATCATCCAAATATCTATATTCCCAAAATCTATTCTTCTCAAAATCTATTCTTCTCAAAATCTATTCTCCAAAATCTATTCTTCCCAGAATCTATTCTCTAAAAGCTAATCCAAGCACACCCTAAGGCGGTTTGGATTAGCTTTTGAGAATAGATTATGGGAAGACTAGATTCTGGAGAATAGATTTTGGAAAAATAAGTGTTTGGATAGTTATTTTCAAAATAACTTTTTGGGAAGGTAAATTACTAAAAGGGAATGATTTTATTAAAAGGAAGAGAGAGGAGAGAGGGTGAGGAATAGAGAAGAGAGGAGAGTGGGTGGAGAAGAGAGGGTAGAGAGGAGAGAAGAGAGAGGGTAGAGAGGAAAGATGAGAGATAGTAAAAAAGATAGAAGAGAGAGGAGAGATAGTGTAAAAAAATAAGCATAAAATAGTAATTGGATAGTCCATAAGTTATTTTACTGTTCTAAAATCTATTTTGACGAGCTTTTCTAAAATCATAGTTTGAAATCATGATTTGACCTAAACCGAGGTTTTGAACAAAAATAGCAGTTTGTATAAAAAATTTTCAAACCGAAATTTTATCCAAAATCAATTCTCAAACCACACACCTAGTTAAAATTTAGAAGAATGAGTAAATTACCTATTTGTACCCATGTGAAACTTGCCTTTAGGTCAATGTTCCAGGTAAAACGTAGCCCATTGATCTTACGGCGATTCTAGCCTCTTCGGTAATCCACGTTCTTGAGCTTGCTGGCAATGCTGCTAGAGATAACAGGAAGAATCGCATTGTTCCAAGGCATATTCAGCTTGCTGTACGTAATGAGGAGGAGTTAAGTAAGCTCTTAGGATGTGTCACTATTGCCAATGGCATCAAAATCTTCTGCCAAAGTCGATGGGGAAGGGAAAAGGCGATATTGGATCAGCATCCCAAGAATCCTAAGATTCCACCACTCTGGAGTTAGATATGAAAGTCGAAGTTTGTCGCTGTGGAATCCATTCGATTACATTTTACATTCCCTTATGTGATAAGAACATATATTTTACATAAATTCTTTGCTACCTTTTTATGATATATGCATAAATTTTACGGTCAGGATCAGAGTTAGGAAAATATGATATTCAACATATTGGGCAGTTTTGTTTCAAATGCAAAATGATATGCTTCTTTTTGCCCCTTAACCTTTGTTGCTTTTAAGATGGCATAGGCTCTGGAGAATTATTAGGCATTTTATCGTGTTTTAAGTAATGGATTATTCCGTGAAGAGTTATGGTGAATGTATAGCTATAGTATGGCTATGGTACTTGGAGTACCCCAGGTTCTTTTAACTGTTGAATTCCATCTTCAGCTTAGCAATTGAATTTCTCAACTCATGGTCTCTTCTGTGCTTATCATCAGTAGCCTCCATCCTATTCTTAAGTTGTGTTATAGAGTTTGTGTTGTGCAGTTTCTTAACTGATTATTTGACGCCACCAAATCATGCTAGAATAATTTTTGAAGGAATAAAAAACAAAATAAAATGGAATATTAATTTTGGTAGAATTAAATTTTGTGAATCATCAACATCAATACATACGCACATATAATATCAAAGTATGATATATAACGTAGATAGATAGCTTTTTGAACAGTAACTTTTTCTTTTTTTTTAAATTTTCAAATAGGAAAGTAAAACGCGGGGATGTGGTAAAAAAGATTGGTGTCGGACCACATTGCTAAAAAAGTGTCTAACGTGGACCCTGCATGTAAAATAGATGTGGAGAACCTGTAATGACATGACAAATTTAATTTAAGAAATTTATGCAAAGATAGATGTTGAACTGAAATTTTTTTATTGTTTGGAATTTTATTATATGCATAATAAAATAAAGTAAGTTTTTACTTATATTTTAATATATATACAAGATAATAAATTGTTTTTTATTTAATATATACTAAAGTAATATATTTTATATATTTTTTGTCTATGTATGATGATGGATATTAATAATAAAATAAAAGTAGATGGCAGGAATGAATAAGTGGGGATGTAGATCAAATGGTAGAGATCTCGCTTTGCATGCGAGAGGTACAGGGTTCGATACCCTTCATCTCTAAATTTGTTGACTTCTCAAATGGGTTTTATTTTTTTTTAAAAGAGAAAAGGCACTAGGTTCAGAAACTAAATCAATATATATATATACACACTCCAATTCGTAGCCATGGGATCAATCGAACGGTCCGTTTTAGCACACATCTGACGTAAACCCTAAACCCCCTCAGAGCTCTACTGTGCCTTGATTATTTAGCGCTCGTTTTGAAGATCCAATTGTTTGTGGGTTGTATGTGAGTTTCCTGGTGTGCTCTCGATTATTTCTTTCCTAAACCCTAAACCACCTCAGAGCTCTACGGTGCCTTCAATGGCGGAACCACATCCCTCGAAGACATTCCCCGTGAAACCCAAGTTGAAATCTAAACCCAGAACCCCAAACCAAACCTCTGAATCCAAATACTGGTCCTCCTTCAAGACCCAACAAATCCCCGGCCTCATCTCTGTTCGTTCTCTCTCCTTCTCACCCTCTTCCGCTCATCCCTTCGCCGTCGCCCACTCTGCCCACCTATCAATCTACAGCTCAGAAAACCTTTCTACCACCTCCACGATCTCTTTCTTCGACGATGCTGTTTCTTGCGCCTCCTTTCGCTTCGACGGCCGCCTCATCGCCGCCTCTGAGCTCTCCGGTCGTATCCAAGTATTCGACCTCAATTCTCGAGGCCCACTTCGTAAACTCAAGTCTCACACTCGCCCCGTTTATTTCGTTCAATTCCCATTGCTTGATAAGTTCCATTTGATCTCCGGTGGCGACGACGCCTTGGTTAAGTACTGGGATGTGGCGGGTCAAACACCAATATCCGAATTACGTGGTCACAAGGATTATGTGAGGTGTGGTGACTCTTCCCCTGTTAATATGGACATGTTTGTTACTGGTTCTTATGATCATACTGTGAAGCTATGGGATATGAGGGTTACAGATAGGAGCTCAGTGATGGAGGTAAACCATGGGAAGCCAGTGGAGGATGTAATTTTCTTGCCGTCAGGGGGTCTAATTGCAACGGCTGGTGGGAATTCTGTGAAGTTGTGGGATTTGTTGGGTGGTGGGAAGCTTTTGTTCTCAATGGAGAGTCATAACAAGACTGTTACTTCCATTTGTGTGGGAAAAATTGGGAGAGATACAGGGGAGGAATCAAATCAATCTAGGATTTTAAGTGTGGGACTGGATGGGTACATGAAGGCCTTTGATTATGCCAACATGAGAGTGACCCATTCCATGAGGTTCCCTGCACCTCTTGTATCAGTTGCTTTTTCACCAGATTGTTCCACGCGGGTTATTGGGACTTCGAATGGGATTGTATTTGCTGGGAAGAGGAAGACAAAGGAAAAAGAAAAGGAGGTAAGTTTATCAAGTATGTTTTGGAGGGTAGCGCCAGTGGAGCAACCGAAGAGAAAAGTATTGAGGCCTTCAAACTATCGTTATTTTCGGAGAGGGCAAGGAGAGAAACCATCTGAGGGAGATTACGTGGTTATGAAGCCAAAGAAGGTGAAATTGGCGGAGCATGATAAGTTGTTGAAGAAGTTTAGGCACAGGGAAGCACTGGTATCTGTGTTAGGAAGAAAAAATCCTGAGAATGCGGTGGCTGTAATGGAGGAATTGATAGCTAGGAGGAAATTGATGACTTGCATTACTAACTTGGATGTGGGGGAGCTGGAATTACTGATCATGTTCTTGCAGAAGTATAGTACCATGCCAAGGTATGCAAGTTTGCTATTCAAAGTGGCAAAGAAGGTTATTGAAATGCGGGCTGATGATATCAAGGCTTCTGTCTCCTTGAGGAGTCATATCAGACATCTCAAGCGATCTGTTGAGGAGGAGCTCCAAATTCAACGGTCATTGCTAGAGATACAAGGTATAATAACTCCTTTACTTACTAGTGCTGGAAGAAGATGAAATTTTTATCTTGGAAGTTTTTGTTGTATTCTTCTCGTTATCTTCTAGTGCAATTTTGGTCAATTGAGAACTTATATAAGCAATTTTGTAACTTCGGAACGTCTGAGGAGTTGTTAATGATATCAATATCCATAATGGATTAATGCTTTTGAACCTCCTTTCTATGTGTTATGGTTCATCTAGAATATGCATATTGCTGGGAGCTTGTTTTCATCAGGTATAATCGTGTGCAAGATACATTCTTCACCCCCCCCCCCCCTTTCTCTTTTTTGAGGTTTTCTGAAGCTTAAAGCTTTTCCGGCTATTTAAGAACTGCTTGTAATATTATTTAAGGAACACTAAATCGTTCCCGAAATCATGCTTCTGCATGGAGGTTGGCCCAGTTCACAGGGATGGGAATAAAAATCCAAATACGAGGTCACAGGAGGGCTATGAATGATATTTTAGTTTTTTACATGGCAAAATTATCATCCTGGTCAATTATGTTTGAAATAAATTTCTATTCGATCTCCGTTTTTTTGTCCCAATCATGTTCTTTAATTTACTGTTTACGTTATATTAAAAAACAACTCATTTTGAAACACATTTTGTGAAATAAACTAAATTTTAATTTCTTTCACTAAACATAAGAAGTTTTACTTTTGCAAAAATCCATTCTCAACTAAGAATCAAACGCACGCTAATTACTACCTTTTTTTCAATAATAAATTATTTTATTTTTAATTTTGTAAAAACAAGGCAGTCTCCATTATTCTAATGAGCCCGCAAGAAGATAATCGGCGAGAACATGAAAATAGAGACGCATAGAGATGTTCTCGAAAATAGACTTTCTAATTTCAAAGGAGGATCAATATTCACGATGCAAATTACTCTCGAATCTTACCAAATAATGGAATCTGAGAAATACAAAGATTTCTTTCCCAGAAAAATAATCTCCAGACTATTCTCCCATGGAGAAATAAAAGAAAATAACACCAAAAAAAGGAGGGGCTGAAAGAGAGATAAAAGGATATATGGACATAACATACAACCTAGAGTAGCCAAAAAAAAAAAAAAAACATTAATGCGCCCAACATGTACCCATAAATGGCAACACTAGCTGGACGCCCCTGCACAATTTAAGACAAGTCACACAAAAACACGGCATCAGATACTGCTGCGGAGAGAGGGTCAGATTTAAAATAAAAATTAAAACAAAACGTTTGAATTTAAAGAAAAGGTCCATTTAACAAAGTAACAATACGATCAAGTGCCTAAATGTGCCAAGTGCATTATTTAAAACTCAACATTTACAATGCAACATGACAGAAAAAATCTTAGCAGAACATTATGATCCCTAACCAACTGATTAAATTGGTAAAATTCTAACAAAATAAAAGAAAACATCGTTTATATGAAATAAACTAAATTGCGCCAAAGTGTTGAAACGTGTGCAAATAAACCCTCAACATTCAAAACTCAACAAGAAACTACTCTAAACTTCTAATTTGTGTAAAGAGTTTGGCCAAAAAAATGAAAATAGTCCCTTCTGTTATTTAGTCCATTATTTCCCCAAGAAAGCATTATACCCCTATAATCCTAAATATCTACAAACTATATCTTATATTAAGGACCGGAGTAATATATTAACCATGCACCCCCTTGAAGTTTTGTTTCATGCAAATAATCCCCATAAATTTTGTTTTACATGTAGATCCTCATAAAGGCATCCAAACATAAGTTTTAATACGTAGTACGAATTGTTCATTCCAACTACCAGTTTTACTGAGGAGCAATATGGGAAAACGTTGAACGTTTCATACCTGATGTTCTAGAAGGAGATATATTATCTGTAGCTTTACTAGAACTACCAGTTCTAGTCTGGCCTTTGTTTTCTTCCCTAGAAGCTCCCAACGACCTCAACTTTGATGATGCCCTAATTGAATGTATCAGAGGAGCATCTTCATCCTCCTCCTCCAGCTTCCCTTCATCTTGTTCAGATGCACTAATTGCTTCTTCATCATCACTTGAACTATGCTCTTCAAAAAGTTTCTTTCCTGATATATTAGGTCTCTTACGTGGACGACCCCTGCGCCTTACAGGGGTCCCTTCTTTCTCATCTGTGGACAACTTAATTTGTTAGTCTTGTCATGACATTCAGGCTCTCTATCCAAAGTCACATGACATAGTTCTTAGCAGAAAAACCGTGAAGGCAGACATAATTGCTGCCACTGAGTTGACCCTAATTTCGAGAATATAAACCTAAAACAAAATGATACTAACGAAAAAGGCATTTGAAAGTAAAGTGAACGGAGAATGGTGCTAGAAGTTTTTTTAAACTAAATACCTTGAAATCCGTCATTCTTTGCATACTTTTCATGTAAGCAATCAATAAATATGTTGTAGGGACGCCAGCCACTGGGATCTTCATCAGTATTAACATTTTCTGCACGTCTTTGAACATCCTTCATGCTATTCATAAAAGGACGCATCAAAAGGAGTCATATTTCAGGTATAGGCTACAAGGATTCTACAACCAAAATATGAAGCAAAATCTTACATATCTAGCACATCTGATGCAGGGAGTTTTGCCACAAAGGGAAGTACTCCAACTTCCAGAAAAGCTAACAGTTTTGGAGCATCTACAAAAGCATAATCAACACCATCCCTTACAATTTTCAGAATGTCTGACCTATGCTTGTTTCTTGCAGCTCCAATGAATGTTCCAGATAGCTGAGCAGCCAACTCTTTGCACCCGGAGAAAGATTTGCTATCTGAAGCAATCTTCTCATTTCTAGAGAGCTCAAAGACATGCCTATGGTAGGCCTAGCGCCAAAAACACATTAGTACCATAGTTAGAATAGAAGAGGGAAAATATAACTTGGTGATCTTGGAGTAAACGAGTAATGAAGAGACAGGTCCTCATTCATTGAGAAATATTTCCTATATGAAGCAATTCAAATGCACAAGTCCGACAGGTCCTATTCTTCTGGATCAAATACGAGTTGAACTTCTCATCACTGAGCTAAAGTTCTCAGAATAGCTTTAAATAATCAATCTATTTGCAGCTTTTATAAACATAATCTTCTTCCAGATCAAAATCAAAAGCAACACAAAAAGACTTCTCAAGAGGCTTATTCACCATTATCGAGTAAAGCATGGAGGAAGTTTAATTATTCTCTTTCAACATCATCATAGTGCAAAAAAAATCTGTAAGGGTCAAAGAAGCCTCACACTGATAATATAGATAGAGAAATTGGGCAGAACACGAAGGCACACTGGAATTTGTCCATTCAGTCTAGAAGAGCACATACAAAAGGAAAATGGGAAGGGCCATACAATAATGGGAAATTCATCAGCTGGACATAAGGAAGTAATAGGAGTAACAGAGATCTTAACATAATTTAACGAGTTTTCAAGGAAAATGTGCAGCATCCCAGGAAAATCAATTAATCACTTTCTTTGTCACAAGTCTAACCTTTTTAAGTGCTTCTAGAAAAATGATTGCCAGGTTATCATCTTTTTTCTTCAGAACAGTGATCAGATGTTTTACAATCTCAGTCACATTTGCCCCATGCATTACATAATGAGAAACAATCTCTGGAGCAAGATACTCCTGCGATAGAAATAGCCAAAATGCAATAAAATCATATGCTTTCCAGTACTTCTCGCATCCTCAACACGTTTCTGCTAACAAGAACTCACTGTCATAAGTTTAAAAGGGGGGAAATCACCTTTGGAACAACATCATTGGCAACCAACTTTGCAGCAGCAATCATAACAGCGTCTCTATTTGTCTCCTCAACATACTCCCTGTTCATATCTTCATCTTCTGTCTCATCTGAGAAATAGTATGTAAGAAAAATGAATTCCAAGCATTAGTGGCAAGACGATCACACAGGAGATTTGTGTATCCTTACTCACCAAGAACACTTAGTTATTATTACTATTAACTCTTGATAACTCGGAATAACAAGTTCATAATCATAATAGAGAGTAGACTACATGAAATTTGTCAAAATATACTTCAATCTGATTGAGAAACAGATGAATCTTTGCATAATTAGTACACCATCTTGCTGGCGGGAATTTGGAGTAACCTGAAATATTGAGCTGCTGTTGACACAGTTCCCAGAACTTCTGAAGAGCCTCTGCATCTGATTGATACCCTAATCTTTCCAGCTTTGTCTTGGCAAAATTCTCTCTTCTAAATAAGAACCATGTTTCTGCAAGTATACAGCATACCTTTGGCAACAACACATTTTATCAGGACAAATCCGGGATTCAAGTCTTACAATATATTAATGCTTGAGGTAGATAAAGGAAAAGAAAAAAAAATTAACACCAAAATGCTCTTACCCTGCAAGTTAGTTCACTTGCATGTTTATTCCCTTCCTTGTAGTCAGTAGCTGAGTTAAGAAAGTAGCCAAGTTCGTCCAACAAGGTATTGCGCTTAGATAGAAGAGAAGATAAAGATGCTTCTGAAACGGTTTCTTTACTTATGATAGAATGCAGACCCCAGGCTAGGTGCATATACAAGTTCAGAAGCAGGAAACCAACAACCTGGAAATACAACTAGCAATGGAATTGTCAAACAAAATGGCACGTAAAACATAGTGCTCAACTCAAGAAATCATATACACACCTCATCCTCCAAGTTTCTAAAGTTACGAAGTACCATGAGAATGTCTTCATACAGACTTTCTAAAGGCACAGATCTCGATAGTTGGAGTTCATACAACCTCTTCAAGTTTACAAGAAGAGAATATTCATCACCACCATCCTGCAATCAGCATGTGTTTAATTTCTCCAATCTTAGTAATGAGATCCACAAGTAAAAAAGGAAAGAAAAAAAAAAGAGCAGTCCATCGAAATATACCCCAACTTCTTTAATAGCAGACCTAAGTTTAGCAATGAGTTCATCCTCAAGTTCCTTCAACTTATTACGGGCAAAATCTTGCAGTTCCCCTTGACTTTCTGTTGAACAAAAATTAATTGCCTTCACACAGGATCTCAATGGCTCCTTGTCACCATGTTTAAAAAATGCTTCTTCCACAAGCTGAAGGACATTTTTGAAGTTCTGAAAAGAAAGAACTAATCAGTATCTTGGAAACAATGAACAATCTACAAATGGCCAGCAACAACATTTAATCCACCTGTTCATGCCTCTTCAAGGAATAAAGCTCAAGGTTCATATGCAAAACAATCTCAATGAGTGACGGCACTTTTGCTTTATCTGAAATGAACTTGTGCAAGAGCAGTGGATAACTCTTCATCATGGCAACAGTTATATCCCGTCTATTATTTTCAAATATTTCCTGTCATTTGTTAAAGGGGAAGAGTTTAGGCTCAGGAATAACACATTAACAAGAAGGGACACAAATAGGACAACAAAAATTACTCTCGGAAATTTACTAATGAAATGACCAGTAAATGAAACTGGCTCACAATATAACTAACCTACAAATGCTCAAAGAAAGAAGATATTTATACTTTGCAAATAAATTTAAGAAGGTCACATACTTTCCTTTGAAAGGCCAAGTATTCTAAAAATATTTAGGATTAGAATAACTTCAAAAATTTCCAAAAAATTCAAGAATTGGAACTCAAGTAGGCACGAACTTTTTGGGCCTTGTTATAATATGGCTTTCTATTATCAGTAGCAGGAACAATCCTCTCTCCAACAGCCTTTTTAACAGATGCACAGAGAAGTCGCACTAGATTTGTTGCATCACCATCAGTGAGCTCCATTGAGGGATTTTCATCAAGGAGCATAGATATAATGCACTTCCAGTCCTGAAAGAAAAATATCAAACATGATCAGTCAACTGCCAAGACATTACTTAGTAATCAATACAAAAAAGTAATATATTCTGAATTGAAAATCTTTTCTGGGAGCTGTCCTTTGGCACAATCTGCCAACCACAACAAGGTATAAAATCAATTCAAGAGTAGAGATAGAATACTGTGTGAAAATGAAAGAGTAAGAACATATTTGAATCTATACACCCAGAAATCTGCTTCACTAGTATCAGGAAAAATAATAGCCTTCAGTTTATACATCAACCTTGTTAGGTAGAAAAGTGATTATTCATTATTCTCGTAATGATTATATTACTGCAGACAAAATCATTAGGCATGGCATTAATATATACCGGTTCCTCATCAAATCCAATCCAACTGTTAAAAATGCATCATACACCGTCAGCATTCCTGACCTGCCCCTAACCATGTTTGGCAAGATTGGCTAGGCTACTAAAAATTATAATCAGCATACATTCTGAAATTAAGAAACCGTTCCAATGTCTCCATTGTCTCTTAAACCTTGCTTTTCAAATTTATTATATTAAAAAGATTAAAAAAAGGAAAGAAAGAAAAATAAACATGGGTATTTTGGTGCCTACCTCTTATATAACATGGTTACAACTTACAAGGTAAAGGAAGAGGTAACCAAGTGCACTTGATAGATAAATAAATGGGATATATGAAGACAGAAAAAAATAATCTGTGTCAAAAGTCAATACAGCCATTGTGTTACAATATCTTGCCAATATATCCGAATTTGGACATCCTTCCTATCCTTCAGGCAACATCCAAGTTCTGGAAAACTTAAATCCAGAATACATGCACGGACAGCCAGCAAAAGAAATGCTTTGGTTAAGGGAAGCTACCACTTTTTTGTCACACATAGAAAATAATATTCAGATGGATAATATAGGGATACCTTTATAGCCTTCATATATTCCCAAACATCGTCAATGACATAAATGCTCAAGATAGGATCTTGAGGGAATTCTTCAAGAATTCTTAACATTCTTTTAAGATGGACCTCAGAAGAACTGCCACTTTCACCTGGAGAACATATTGTCTGGATCACCTATCTTCCATAGCCAAAATAAAGATATCCAGCTTAAAGTGAAAAGGCAGCCTTGTGACCTTTCGTACCTGATTGAGCAATTAAGTGATCATACACTAACGCTCCAATAGCATGCCTGATTTCTGGGGGTTCATCAATCAACAAATCATACAAAGGACCCAAGTCATCTTCAGACAGAAGTTGATGCCTGCAAGGTACCAAGAAGACAAATCACAATATACAATATGTTACATAACACTTCACTGTTGAACAAGTATATGACCTGAAAATGTTTTGATAGCAGACCTTAAAAGTTGTTTAACAAGTCCTATGGCACAAACAGCCACGGAAACATCGATGTCATCAGCAAGCTCAATGATCCTGCCCGAAAATCTTTCAGTAAATAAACCAAGGGTTGGCACATTATCGTCCACCTCATAAAGATTTTGAAGTGCAGTTATAGAAGCCTTTCTTACTCCCACATTCTACATAATGAAGAATGAGAAAAAATGGTAAAACATCAACAAAGAGAGGCCAATAAGTTGTGATGTATGAGAAATTATAAATTCACATGATTATTAATCTAAAACTTGCTCGTTACTTTGTCATTCAACGTCCACCCAAGATACTTCAAGTACAAATCTTGCAAGAACAGTGATGGGTATGATAGGATCCATACACCCAGTGACTCTATGCATGAAATTCTAATAGTTGGGTCAATGTCTCTGTAGCGATGCACAAACAAACTGCAAAAGAACATTATATGGATGTATTAGCAACTCTGATCAACAAACATGCTATAGTTTATTTTCCTTTAAAGATAATTTGTTTCTTCAGTTCAGAAAATTCATACCCAGTAAATATTTTACGCATCATCTCTTCCAACATAGTTATTTTCTCATGTGTAGTTGAAAATCTTTTGTTTAGAGATTCTACCCGAGGCCCCTCAGCTCTTTTCTTTTTTTCAGCATCCAGCTGTCTGCGAGTAGTCTCTCTCTGTGCACCAAGCATTTTAGCAACACTTATGTATGATGTAACAAGTTGAAGACCCATCAATGAAGCAACCTGACGATAAACTCTTGGAGGGGTGCTGCATATGTACAGTGGCATATAAGTAGTTGTATATGTTTAATAAAATTCAAAAAGCTTTAACAATCATATACTAACCATGAAAGTGCAATAATATAGTCCATGCACTTGTCAAACAAAACCTGATCAAATAATGGCCCATGTTGGCATTCACGTACCAAAGTATCCCAGAATGATTCAAGATTCTCTTTGAAGTTCTTAACTTCCTTCTTTTTTGAATTTTGATAATCTTCAATTTCTCCCTAGAATTCAAAAGAATCAAAACATGAGCTTCAGGGTCTGAATTTAAAATATATGAGGAGTATGCAAGATTAAGCAGAAATAATCAGTACATACCCTTTTAGCACAGTTGACAAGAGCAACCACAACATCATCTACATCAGTCTCGTCCAAAAGATCTCCTTTGTTATAATACTTGGCACCACATGCCTAAAAATTTGATCATTTCATCAAATCTGAAATAACTTCTAAATTAAAACCGAAGTATTCTTTATTTGAGAATTGAAGAAGTGCTAAATTTTCCAAGTTTCTTTGGAGTTTGATTCATGTATCTATGTCTAAAACATCTCTAAATGACCAAATGCTTAAGAAACTTTTGATTACCTCAAACAGCATTGTCAAGAGTTCAACCATTGCAGGTTTTGGATCATTTTCATAGCGTTCAACCCAATTTTTCACAACATGAGGAATGAGCTTGCTGTGTCCTTTGACAACCTCTGCAAAAATCATACGAGAAAATTAACCTCAGCCTCAATCCAGTTATGACAAAAAGGCAACTACAAACCTGATCAAAAGTCATTCTAAGGAAGAGAGGCTTCATTCAAGGATTGAGGTACAAAATTATCCACTCTTAATAAAAATTCCCACAAATCATAGTGAAGTTCACCTCACATCTTATTAATGTACACAGAAATTCATACCCCGAACTGATGCATCCCATATACATGAGTCTGAATGACACATTCATAAGGTCTGAGAAAGAATAGCCATACTCTCAGTAATGAGTATACGATAAGTCTAAAGCATGAGTCTAAAAACTCCCATCTAGACAGGCCCATTTGATACCAACAAGCTATAGCCTAAGTAACAAAACTAGGCCTGATTCCAAGTGCAAAGTGGGAAGGATATGGGAAGTAAACCGACAGCTTAAACACTCACGAGTCAGTAAGAGAAACAGCCAAAATGATTAAAATGAAAGTGATGTGAACAAAAGAGTACGAGCTGCTAGGCCACTACATTGCTGGTCTAACAGTAACTTGCCACAAATTCGCATCTAACTTCTACAGCGTCTCCAACACTATAAATCTTATCAACAAGGATAAATAATCTTCAATATGAAAGCCTCAAGTGTATACCAATCAAGCTCTGATCACTGGTTTTGTGCCCCATCCCAGAAGTTCCATCTGCAAGACGACCTCGCTTAGCTTTTGGACGAATTTCATCGAAATCATCAGGTGAACTCTCCCTGTCCACTTGCTCGCTAGAATCGCTGATCTTGGCACGGTTATCGCCATCCCCATCATTTTCCTGGTGGAGTTGTTTCCCAGTGTTTTGACCCTGAGCTTTACTCCTCTTCTGCTTAATTCGAACAGTGGAAAGTCAAATTAAAACCAGTACGGCATGTAAAGAGTAGAGATGGACAGAGATGAAAATGAAAACTCACGGAACGGCGAGTTGATGCTTCAGAGGGTGCAGCTGAACCTTCCATGACCTAATCTTTCGGAAACGGGGAATTTAGCAGAAATTCACAGGCACGCTGAGCACGAGTATTCAGAGACAAGTTTTCTAAAAGAAATGCTTGCCCTAATCCTGGATTTTGCAGAACACGAACGAACGGGTACATGGAGAAGGTTTCACCCTTCCGATCCAATACTCCAAAAAGAAATCTCCCGCCAAATGGTTATATTTACCATCAGCCCAGGTTTTCGTTTTTAACAGAGAATCATAAGGGTATTTGGGAAGTTAAAAATATTTTCGGCCGAACATTTTAGGTCAAAAAATGTGGAGCCAGTTGGCCAGAACCCAATCAATCATCAATCAATATTTTTAATAATTTAATTTTTTTTATCAGTCGCAACTAATAATTTTAATTAATAATCTGATTATTTTAAATAATTAATTAATAATTTTATTGACTAATTCTATAATATTTTAAATTTTTACCATAATAAAATTTATAATAATCATAAACATACTAAAAAAAAAGATTACGGTTAATATTTATTTTGATGAAATAAAAAAACTTGATAGAAGTATTCCCTTTCTGCAAATTAATTATAATAACCAGTTAAAGTACAACCTATTTTATTTAATATTTTATTTGAAATGATCATATGGTGAATTAATTAATTGATTGTCTAAAAACAATCAAATAATATATATGTATTTTATTTAAATATTTTATTTGAAATGATCATATGATGTTCTTTATTTTCAGTAGTAAAAACCTAAATTGAGAAAGTACGTATTACACAGCAAATTCCAACTTCCATCTGTCATCAACTACTAGTATGGGTCCTCAAAAACCAGTTATACTATTATTGACTCATGAATATTAAGAGTATATTTTATAATAAATTTCATATTATCATATAGATATATAAAATAGACGAGAATGGATGATACGGACTGAAGAAACGATTACGTCTGCATATTTCGAAAGTATGGAACTTGTGTTGCTTGTAACTTTTTTGTTTGTTTGTTGCCCCACCGGTTCATTGGAGTTTTGCTCCGACTACATCCAGATCTGACTCGCGTTGCGCACTTGGTTATAGTGAGTAAGTTTTTCAACGAAAATTTTCTGTGTACACTAAGACTCAAACTCAAAACTTCGTTTAAGCTATTGCTTGTAACTTGTATAAACATATTCAACCGGATTATTCCACGATAACAAAACAACTCACTAAAATATTTCATAACGTTCCCAATTAAGAAGATTCACGAGGGAGATATAAATGGCTGTTTATAAAAAAGTAAAAACATGGTTAAATTACTGTCCCAAATGGAGTATTGTCACGCTTCAGTGAAGAGAGATCAAATAGTCGTCTCCAATTGATTTCAAACACTAAAACAAGTGAATCGGAATAAGAATTCACTTCCAGATTTCCAGTTAAGAGAAATCCAAAGCTTTCAGCAGCTTTTATAATATGATTAAACGACCTAATGTACAAGTAACCAGCATACTCAAAACAGTCACCAAGACGCACATAACTGCGGAGGACCTGAAACCTAAATGCATGAAGCTCAATGGTACATCCAGCTTCAAGCAGTATTGGCCATGGACTCAATCAGGATCTGGTAGCCTTCCGGTACAGCACTCTGTGTCTGCACGCATTCCGTCAGTGCTGGAACATCGGCAGCCACGTCTAAAACCTTTGCTAGGACCAGAAGAAGATGAAAATCAGATATTCTCTTCACAAATGGAAGATTTTTTGTACGCTCGAGATGATTCTTCAGCGCCTTCATCATAACTTGAGTGCTTCGGTTCTCAATGGGAAATATTGATGAAAGTGGACCCTAGGAAACATCACGCATTCATAAGGGCAATAGCAATTATATTGGGAAGCTATGTTAGAAGGATAAAGTATGACTCTGGCCTATATGACACATCAAGCAGTAGAAGCTTGCAAAAGCATTACGTTGACATTCAGTACAATTATTTACTCAGTAAACCACATTCCCAGTTTAATACATCAATAAGTCAAAATCTTACTATTTTCATATCAAGTTATCAACAACTCTCTGATTGATTTTGTTAAAGCCAGTATAAGTGACATGCTTCTCTGTTTGGAGTAAAAACAAAAATTCATTCCTGACTTTGCATTGTTAATCCACTAATCACAAAACGTTTTTCTACAAGCCACAATCATTCCATATGGCTCAAGCAGTCCTGGAAGTAGAAGATTAGCCTGCTATTGAACGGACCATCAAGGCACTAACTTAAATGGCACCCAAAAGAGAACACGCACACGTGGAAAAGAAAAGTAGAGTATAGTACACCCTTTTATACTGTGCATTTGAAAAAATAAATAAAAAAAAGAGCCTCGTAAACATGAAACAAGAAGAATCAAGCATTTGAAGAAGTTACCCAATCTCTCTGTAAAGTCTAAAGAGACAGACCCCTTTAAAGATGCAACCCAATTTTCCCTTGCACATAAAAGGAATGAAAAACCGATGGTACACTTTTTTTACATTGGCCATGGGAATTTATATGGTGTTTCAAACAGAAAAACAGGCCAAGAATTCAGCAATAGACCTGGCACCTAATCAAGCTAATGCTGCCCAAAGGGAATACCAAACCAAGGATCAGATTCTTAGCCCAGACCAATTATTCTACAGAGCAAGTCCCTATTGAGATTTATAGACGTTGAAGCTCAAATATGGATGTAATAACCCACCCTCTAATTGTCTCAGTTATTCCCTTAAAAGGTGGCCTTGTGCATTCAACTGTTTCCTTTAAAAAGAAAGACTATAAATACTCATGAATTATGGAAGCATGTTTACATTTTATAACTTTCTGCACCATACCTTAATAGACCTCACAAGCTCAATGCTGAAGAGCTTGAGCCTCAAACAAATCATCAACTGTACTATTCAAATTCACTATGAATAATTGAAAAAATTGTGTTAGCACTTAGAACTACAATGTAAGCTTGCTACAGCATTCATCTCACAACTAGATGTGTCCAGGTCAGAGCTATATGTGCAATCATTTTTTATAAACTGAATTCGATGCGTATCCTCACTCCAAGATACTGTCAGGTGCATTATTAGATTTACATATTTCAATATTTTGGGATGTTCCTTTTTTTGTTAATTTGCGTCTATTTTCAAGTTGGGCAGCATGCAACTTTCAGTCTTAGCTAGGCATTGCTTTGTCCCTTGTTGCCGACTTTATGAGTATTTTCAGCCATTCCACAAAGTCATTCAGATCGAGTTCAAGGATTCAAGCAAAACAAGTTTAGCTAAGATAGGAAAATTTTATTTTTTTAACCTAATTTTTTTTTTCACCTAATAACTAAAATACTCCACCCTAGGGGCCTAATATAACAAAACACAACAAATAGAGATGTTTCATAACCCATTCCCATTGATAACAGATAATAAAAAAAGGCGCAAACGCAACAGCTAAGAGTGAATGACATACCTGATGATCAAAGATCTTTACCACCACCAAAAAGAAGTCATTATCAACCTCTCTAGTATCTTTAACTCCAACAACTACTTCTTTCTTCATCTTTGACAACTTGGGATCGTCATCGTTACCAATTTCTGTTTCAAACCACTCTTCTTTGAACAATTTAATACACGTATCACTCATCTGAAAGGCTTCAAAGTGAACATCCGCACCAGCATCCTCATTCACCTCCAGCTTCACTACAGCCGTCACCCACTCCCTCAAGCCACTCTCTGCGTGTAACTCTGCAGCCTGAAGAACCTCCCTATTCGACAAAGTATAATCTTTTTTATCCTGACTGATGGTCTGTGTGAATATAAACCCAACTTTCCTCATCCCCAACCCTACCGCAATAGCTTCCACTAACTTCTCTTCATCGGGGTCTCTGATTAACAATAAATTATCTTCCGAACCTTGCTGGGGTGGCTCGTATATGAAATTCACCTCAACCTTGCCCTCCTCCGAGACGGTACCGTACATGAATCCCCCTCTTTTCACTGCGAAAGCTAGGGTCTCATTCACATAATGCTGAAACGCGTTGGCACAATCCCGATCGAAGGAAACCAACTCGCAATGCGGGTTTTCCTGTCGGCTAACTCGCATTTGTTTGGCGATTAGATCATCCATGGTCATCTTGCGGCCGAAGGAGCCGGCAGGGCTGAACGCTGCTGGCCCAGCAACCCTACGTTCTACCTCGTAGGCCAGAAATACGATAGACCCATGAGAGAGATTGAGAGCAGAAAGAGGGGTATCGGGGTTAGACATATCAGTAAATCGGAGAAGATCTTCATGAGTCTTAGCAAGCAGGAGGTTTTGGTTGGTAGAGAGAGTTTGATTGTGTACAGGAATTTGAAGCTGGGATTGAATTAAAGATTGGAGTTGGGCCACTGTGATATGCGGGTTATCAACAGAAACTCGCTCCAGGCCATCGCGACTTCGAATTCTGAGCATCATGGTGAAGAATCAGGGATTGTTGAAAGACCTTAGCCTTCACCGGGAAATTTGTGGGGCGGGATCGAGCAGTGAAAGATTTATATAGAGGAAGGAGTTGTAGAAGAAAGGCTATATGAGTTGGAGTAGAATTTAAGTAGGGGAAGTTGAAGATTTCGGTTCTGGAATAGCGAAATCCTGCTCTAGTGGGAAAGCTAAGGCATTGTTTGGTTGGAAGTTTTTAGGGGGAGGGGAGGGGAGGAGATAAACTGTTTGGTTCAAAAAATGAAGGGGAGGGGAGGGGAATTTTTTTACCCTTTTCTGCTCCCCTCCCCCATTTTCTCACCCCTCCAAAATCAGGGGTTTTTGGAGGGGTGAGAGACTTTTGTCTCTTTTTTTTACAAAATTGTCCTCAGTCATTTTTGTATATTCTCATACTGCCCTCCGAGACAGTCTCGTTGTGAAGATCGCCATTTCCAGATCCACCGTCTTCTTGCCAGAATGTTATCGCCATTGTTGGAGCTCGTCTGAGGTTGGTGATGATCTGAGTCTCAGGATAGAGAGGTTAGCTTCTCGTTAATACACCCATTTGCATAATATCTTCGACTACATGCTTTTCTGAGTTCAAGAGTTTACAGAAAGGATGAGAATTACAAAGAATAATTGGGAAGAATATGATTTATATAGAAATACGTGGGCTTAGAACAGTGACTAAGAAGAAGAAGGCATTTGGAATTTTCTCAGTGAAAGAAAGAGGGAGGAAAGTTTGTGCGCTTCGGGTACTTGTTCAAGAAAGAGAAGAGAAAAAGGGCTTGTGATGAAGGTGTACAAATAAAATAAAAAAAATAAAATAAAATAAAATAATAAGGGTATATTTGTCAGTTTATAATATGCTCCCCTCCCCTCCCCTCCCTTCTTAAACCAAATAAGAAATATCTCCTCCTCTCCTCTATTTACCTCATTTATCCTTCCCTACCCTCCCTTAAATTAGCCTACCCTATCTTCCCCTGAGTTGAACCAAACATAGCGTAAGCGAAAAGAGAAAAACTCTTGCCTATCGAGCTATCGGGAATAGGATATAAGGATACCAAAGGGGAGAGAAGGGTACCAATTATGTTAGGCAAAGAGAATTATGTGCAATTGTAGTCCTGATTTTGTAAAATTTGAAATTTCATCGTAATCTTGCCATCAGAAAAAACAAATTCATCTCAATCTTTTCAACTTTTGGTATAAGATATGGTCAACAATTTCCTAATTCTTACCCCCATTGAATAAATTAACAAAAATTAGTAAGCTTATTCAAAAGTTATGATCAATAACTAATTTAGTAATTTTGCTAAAAAATAGTAATTATAATCAAATATTCTAAAGACATGAAATAAATAATTATAATCATAGAAATCATTTTTATAGAACAATGATGAGCTCATAAATATTATTCGAACTGAAGATATGAAAAGTCACATCTTTAAAATAGATTATTTTAAATTATTTAAATAAACTTGAACAGATTCGACCAGGTGGAAAATTTAAGCCCATGGGTAAAGGATATGAAGTAATATTTAAAATTTTCTTATAATTAAAATATCATTAATAATTAGGAATAAATATTTACAACAAAAAAATAAAATTTATTTATCTCAAGATTAAAAATATTATTTTAATTTATCTATAAATTTAAATTTACTAAAAATATAAAGATCTTATTAGTAGTTAATCTATAAATATTTTATAAGAAATACATAAAAGTATTAATGGCGTGTTTTTTTTTACATGTAAACTATCACCTTCTATTTAACTTATCTAACAACATTACTATGGTGTTAGATTTAGCATAATGAATTAATCCTCATAATCTAATGAACTAAAATTTAAATATATATTAAAAAATATCTTTATATTTAGTGTCAATGAATCTTAGAATATGATTGTCTCCCATGAGAATGCAGATAAAAAAATTTATTTAACATATTAAGAATTAGAAGTTTTTAATTAACTGTATTATGCAAGTTAAGGAATTAATATAAGACTTGATAAAGTGAAAGTAAGAACCTTCAAGGAAGTATTAAATGAACATTTTATTATTATCCTGTTATCAACATGTAAACAGATTAAGGCTAAGAATATTTTCTTCTGTTAATGTAATCACATATTATTCGATTACGATGTGAGATAATTTGAGATCTTATAGTTTTTTATTTTATTTAGGTTGATTGCCACGGTTGATTATAATTATTATAATTGAGTTTGTATTTATCAAATTTTCTATTTTTTTGTAACAATTGGATTTTCTATCTTTACTGTGTAAAATACCAAACATCCACGGATATTAAATAAGTGTTATATTTTTTTTTTGTTTGGTATAAAAATTTTTAGAAAGGGGTTGGGTTCACCTATAATCTAAAGATATGGCGAAATCTCTCTTCCTCTTAAACGATACTAATATCAGGCAGGGAAAGCCGTCTATTACTCTCAGGCGTAAACCTAGGCACTCAGAAACTAAAATATTTTTCTAAGTGTCGTGACTGGAACCATAATAAAGTAGTACTCTCTAAAAATTGAGCACACTCTAAATAATTATATGACTCACCCTTTTTCTAGTTAAAATTATCAGCGATAGGTTAAATAAGTGTTATAAGAACATGTGAAAAATTTCAATGCTATGGGCTGAAACGTTTAGATTGTGCTGGATACCCCACGCCTCTCATTATTTTGTGGATTTCCAATTCACTTAACATGGACGAAATGTATCCATGGAAGGGTTTAGTTGATAAAAGAGTAAGATATATAATTATTTAAAATATATTCGATTTTTTAGAAATACTATTTTATTGTGATTCCAGTTGCGACGTTTAGGAAAATATCATAATTTTTTAGTGTCTAAGTTTATGCCTGAAAATAACTAACGACTCACCCTGTCTAACATTAGTATCGTCTAAAAGAAACGAAGATTCCGTCCTACCTTTAGATCGTGGGTCAGTCTAATTATTTTTTAAAAATTTATATACTAAAAAACAAAGAGGAGACGTTATATTGCTATTTATATACATTCCTTTTTTTTTTCTTCGGTGTCTTAGTTATATACGGGAAGACGTGACAATTGAAGGGGACAATAGAGATCCCTTGCCCTTTCTAGATCTTTGTATTTAATCCGCTTTTGGGTCAAACACGAACTTTAATTTATTCAATAAACATGTACAACTCTTCAAGCAACCCAATAAATAAAATCAGCGTCACAATAATAGTTTTAGCATCCCACGTTTTCAACCGAAGAATAAAAACGAAAACCATCATGAAGGAATCATAAGAAGAGACGAAGCTAGCATTTTAAGAGTTAACAACCCAACATTTCTTCCTAATTTCTCCACTGGCGCCGGTGAGGACCTCAATGTTTCCGAGCCTCTTCATGGCCTGCGCAAACTCAGCGAGGAAACCCTTTTGGTCAATCAGTTCATTCACAGTCTTGTTGGCCTGCTTGTCGGTCAAAAGCGCAGCATCAGACTGGAACAGTCCCTTGTTCTGGACAAGGTTGGAGTAATAGTGAGAGTCAAATGTTTTAAAGCTGTCGGGATCCATTGGCACGATGGTGCTGCTGTCATCGATGCCCTTGCATTTGGACTTGAGGAACTTTGCGTAGGTGGGGTCCAGAGAAGGATCTTGGTCACCTTTACCGTTGAAATTGAAGAGCCTGCTGCTGAAGGAGTTGCAGTGTGATATTCCAATGGTGTGTGAGCCTGACAACACCACAAGCTCGTGCACCGTCAGGCCTTTTTTGGCGAAGTTGGCTTTGGGCTGAGTGAAGTTGAAGAACAGTGCCGGAATGTTGAATAATGCTTCTTGGCTTATGGATACTTTCCCATCTCTTCTACCGGTAAGAACTTCCCATAGAGGATTCTTAAACTGCACACACACAGAGACAAAGAGAGAGATATTAATTACGTACGCATCACAAAACTAAACCAACTTGGCATAGCGTTGCTCATCCCAAGAATATATAATGCGTTATATACGCTTCAGTTACTTACCGGGATGGACACGGCGTCCCTAGAGGCCAAAGCGAGGATATCAGCGCAGGAAACAACCCCGGGGCATTGAGCCTCGACGGTTGCTTTTATGGCATCGATGGCTTCAAAGCCTTTCAAAGTTTGATTTGGGATTGAGTCCCTTTCTGCAGTATTATTAGCAGTTGAATTCAGCAGCACTGATGCATCACAACCCTGAAATCATATAATGTTTTGCGGATAGATTATAAGTAGCTGCAAAAAAAAAAAAGCAATAAAGAAAAACAGAGTAATTATACACTTCTTACTCTAACAAAGCAGTCATGAATGTGCAGTCTAAGCAACTGGGCGGGCAAAGCAGGATTAGAAGAGACGAGCTGTGAGGTTCTTGTTTTGATGATGTCCTCAGCTTTAGGGCAAGAGGTTCTTCGGGAGAAGTTCTTGGTGAGGTTGAGTCCTTGTGCAGACACAAGAGAGGCAAAAAGTGCCACAAAACAAAGTAAGAGGAATGAAGACCTCATATTGGAGAACTTGATGATGGGGATGTATTGGCTGAATGGCTATTGATTTCCTTTTACAGAGCATTCTTGTCTTCTTTTTGAAGTCAATATTGTTCAGCATTGCATACATCAATTGTCTAGTATAAGATTTTGTACAGATCCAATGTTGTACTTTCATAAATTTTATTAACGTGTTAATTAAGTACTACGCGCCATAATCATATACTTGATTATATATCTTCAATTAACCCTGCAATAGTTGGAATAACGAAACAATATAAAATGGGTATTTCTATCTGAAGAATCAACATAAATAATCAGTATCAATTATACAAGAAAACGGCAACCAACTATATGGGGAATTGACACACACACACTTTTTACACAATAAGGGTTGTTTGAAATAGTTGAATTATTATGTGGCCGATCTGGTTAGTTGTTTAGAATAGGCCTTGCTTCCTTCTGTCATAACCTCAGCAGGCCATACCTTCATTTAGATATATGTCTTTAATTTAATTTGACTTCGGTAATTCTTCTCTGCTAGCTAATTAATTGATTATTAAATGTTGCTATCATGGTAAAGGTTATTAATTATAACCAATAAAGCTCGATGTAATTGGAAGATAGATAAGTTCTTTAAAAATAATATCTTGAATTCGAGTCCGGTTGATTATATGAAAAATACTTTGTTAGGAGGGTTAAAATTTACTTTTAGCTATATATATGTCTCAAGAAGATTAGTCTCTAGCCATTGGTTGGGATATAGTATCCATTTGGATTCTAAAAAAAAAGTTATTAATTATAAACATTAAAGCTTGAAAAGTTTACCATCATGGAATTATAAAGATTAAAACAATGATCTGGTAAGGGTTATTATAACAGAAGTAGCAAATGGATACAATGAGATCAGAAGTTACATGCAGCTATTTAGAGGTTTAACTTTTTGGAACCTAAATAAATTATCAATTACATCTGTATAACTTTTTTTTTTGTTAGCATGCATGAGTGATCGAAAGGCCAATGAAAATACTCCCTCTTGGACACAAATAATTGTGTTTTAACGCAGTTGACTAAATTTTTTTAATATGTATATGAGGTAGGTATTGGCAACCTTGTAAAGGAGTGAATGCAATCCAAAAAGAAATTAAAACAACGAGAAAAGTCAATGCTTTAATTTTGTATGTGCTTAAAAGCATCGCAATGGCTTCCCAAGTTGTGTTATATACTAAAGGTTTTTTTACCCTAAACGCGTTGCCAAGATCCCTCGAAAACGTATATTAATGGAGTTACTTTAATTACAATTAATACATCAATAATCAATTAAACTAAATGTATATATATATATATAAAAAAACTTGAAGAAGGGATGTTAATTAATTACTTAGACAATAAGAATCAAGTTTCTCCGTAATCGGTGCCATGTTCATTGCTACATCGGATAATTACTATACTTGAAAAATAATATTGCAAAATACAAATATAATAATAATATACGATATTACGCTAATTAACGACTAACGAGGTATGAGGAGGCAGAACGAAGGTTCATGTGCTGAGTAAAACTTAAGGAATCGTGAAATTTTGAATTGACTGAACTTTTTTGCAATATTGTCATTAGTTCTTGTATAATAAAATATTCAATTAGTAATTCTTAACAAATAATAACGAATCGTGTATTTTGTATTTGAGAGAGAGAGAGAGGGAGAGATAATATTTTCGCATTTCAATAGAATCGTGTCACTTTTATTTTTCCTAATGAATGAGAGAAGTTATAAAACTCCTTTAAATTTATCTTGGACGAGATGCTATTTATATATACTCTTTAATTTCCTCAAACACAATACATCTCTAAGCTCTTTTTTTTTTTTAATCAAAGGCACACACACTAACGTTCAAAATCAATATGCAATTTATAAATAGTCTAAAACATTAGTTTTCCTTCAATAAACAGCATATCGTAGATGGCCAAAAAAACCACATATCATTGGAAGAGCAAAAGAAAAAGAAAAGGACATATAAATCTATATATTTAATCCGCTTTTGGGTCAAACACGAACTTCATTCATTAATAAACAACATGAATAACTCTCCGAGCAACAAGATAAATCAAATCAGCGACACAATAGTAGTTTTGACAATCCCACGTTTTCAACCGAAGATTGAAAACAAAAAAAGAATACAAAATATAATGAAGGGAATGAAAAGAGACGAGGTATCTTCTTAAGAGTTAACAACCCAACACTTGTTCCTAATTTCTCCACTGGTGCCGGCGAGGACCTCAATGTTTCCTAGCCTCTTCATGGCCTGCGCGAACTCAGTGAAGAAAGCCTCTTGGTCAACCAATTCATGGACAGTCTTTTTGGCCTGGTTGTTGGTGAGAAGTGCGGCATCAGATTCGAACAATCCCTTGTTCTGAAGAAGGATGGAGTAATAGCTAGAGTCAAATTTGTTAAAGCTGTTGGGATCCATTGCCACGATGGTGGTGTTGTCACTGAGGCCCTTGCATTTGGACTTAAGGAACTCGGCGTATTTGGGGTCCAGAGAAGGGTCTTGGTCTCCTTTTCCGGTGAAGTTGAAGAGCCTGTTGCTGAAGGAGTTGCAGTGTGCTACTCCGATGGTGTGTGAGCCTGACAACACCACCAACTCGTGCAACGTCAGGCCTTTTTTGGCGAAGTTGGCTCTGAGCTGAGTGAAGTTGAAGAACGGGGCCGGAATGTTGAACAATGCTTCTTGGCTTATAGATACTCTCCCATCTCTTCTACCAGTAAGCACTTCCCACAGAGGTTTCTTAAACTGCACACACACACATATTGTGCATCAGAAAACTAAACCAACTGCACTAATGGCTTAAGATTATAAGCAGATTTAACTGGTTGTGACCTCAATCTCACTCACATGGGAGCTTTCATGCCCTCAGGTTATAATGCCACTGGTCTATATTATACACTTTCTATATCTTTATATTCATCGTTTATTTTCTATATTACTTTTGTGAATGTAGAAGGTTCAGATACTTACCGGGATGGAGACGGCGTCCCTAGCGGCTAATGCAAGGATGTCGGCGCAGGAAACAACACCTGGGCATTGGGCCTCGACGGTTGCTTTTATAGCATCGATGGCTTCAAAGCCTTTCAAAGTTTGATTTGGGATTGAGTCCCTTTCTGCTGTATTATTAGCAGTTGAGTTCAGCAGCACTGATGCATCACAGCCCTGAAATCATATATGTTTTACAAACATGTTATAGATAGAAACAAACCATAAAGAGAACACAGTAATTAATTTAATAGTAGTGCATAAATACACAAGAAGTTTATAGAAATAACATGAGATGTACCCTAACAAAGCAGTCGTGGAAGTGCATTCGAAGCAACTGGGCTGGCAAAGCGGGATTAGAAGAGACGAGCTGTGTGATTCTAGTTTTGATGATGTCCTCAGCTTTAGGGCAAGAGGTTCTTCGGTAGAAGTTCTTCGTTAGTTCGCCTCCTTGCCCAACATCAAGAGAAGCAAAAATTAACGCACAAGCTAGCAAGAACAATGCGGGCCTCATATTGGAAATCTCACTTATCTCCTTCACAAATATGGAGAACTATTAATTGATCGGAATGCATTGGCAGCGAGGTCACTGATCTCTTTTTATAGCCCCTCTTTCTCTTCTTCTCTAAGTCAAATACAGTTCAGCATTGCATATAATATTAGTTGTCTGTTCAATTTACCGTCGTTAGAGACCACGTGCCACCATAATTATATAATTACATATATTCTTCAATTATGTTGCTATGATTGGATGGAGAGAGATTCGGAATAACAATTTAATATGGACATTAATTCCCTTCGGAAGAAGAATTAATCATATGAGGAAGCTCCAACCAACTATTGGGGATAAATAAGTATATATATCATTCGAAATAGTTGAATTATTATGTGGCTGATCTGGTTAGTTGTTGGAAATGGAATAGACCTTAGCAGGGCCATCATTCTTTTAAAGTTTTATATGCCCTTCATTTGACTTGGCAATTCCTCTCTGCCAACTAATTGATTATATTATTTAATATATCATACTAAGATGTAAATGCCGTAAACCAGTCTTTATAAAGAGCCTTTAGGTTAATAATTAGAGATTTTGGAGCTCAAACATACATACATATTCAAAGTTGGAATTTTATTACATTCAGTTCTTTTCTTGCCTAGCTATAGTAGTCTCCAGCGTTATTTATGTATATGAAATTCTTGAAAAGCGGGTTTTATATCATAATACTTTCCTCCATTTGGCACCTTTGGTTCATATTTACCATCATTGAATAATTATATAAAGCATGAAAAAATTATGGATAAAGAATGATTTGGAAGAGTTATTATAATGAAAATAGCAAATGCATGCAAAGATGTCAGAAGTCATGCAAACTTAATTCAGAGGTTTAAGTTTGCAGACTAATGTTCATCTAGTACCTATAACGAATCAAAAGCATAAATAATAAGTGATCAATTACAGTTGTGTAGATTTTTTGCTAGGTTGTCATAGTACATAATTATAAAAGGTCAACGAGAACATTTGCAAACAGAAAAAAAGAGGATGCTTATTAACAAAAATACATTAATATAAGAAGAAGAAGAAGTAACCCAAATACGAAAGAAAGTCAATGCTTTTGTGTGCGCGTAAAGCTCGCAGGCGGCTCCTAAGTTTTATTGTCCAGTTTTTTCCCCTTTCTCCGAACGTGTTGTCCAGATATCTGTAAGTGGATATGTTTATTTATCAATTATTTAATATCAATAATTTGATGGATAATTAAGTATATCCAGATGTTAAAGAAAACTGAAAACATGTTGCTGAATGGGTGGTGCCGGTGCGCGTTGAAACTGAATGGGAATGGACAAAAATATGTGTATGGAAGGATGTTATGGGCTTATGGGTGTGGCAGGGCCTGAGAACGCGATTTGAATAATCAAACTTCTCAATCGTTACCCATGGTACGTAAGTTTAATCTGCAAAAAGATAAAATATATGATCATTTGAAATATTTTAGATCTTTAGAGAATACTATTTTATTATGATTCTAATTATGATACTTAGAGAAATATTTTAATTCATAAGTGCCTAGATTTACGCATAAAGATAATAGACGGCTCGTTCTACCCGATATTAGTATCGCCTAAGAGAAAATGAGATTTCGTTCTGCTTTTAGATCGTAGATGAGTCTAACTTTTTTTTAAAAAAATTTGTAAAAAAAAAAAATCTCCATCATTAGGGCCACATTCATTGCCGCGTAGGAGTTCGGATAATATATTACTAATTTAAAGATATTCATATTACAATAATAATAATAAAGATAAAGGTATAATCAGCACCATAACTAATTTTAAAAATACAATTAGCACTTTAAAATATTTAAGGATATAATTAATATTTTAAATTAATTTTAGAGATACAATTAATACCCTATAGTATTTAAATTCTTTCAATTTTACTCTTTCGCTAACAAAAATATAAATTTTTATTTGATATATATAAATTTTTTATTTTGACAATTATTATTTAAAAGGGTATATATGTAATATTATATTAATAAATTATACTAAATTAATTATAAAAATTTTCAATTTTCATATATAAATTGTATACAATATCAAATTTAGGATTTATTCAGTATTCTTTTTTAAACAATATAATACATGTGACTTTTTAAATAATAATGTGTTGAAATAAAAAACTTACGTAATATGGATCAGATAGAAATTTATGTTTATATAAGTGAAAATGTATAATTATACTAATTTAAGTATTTTAGAGTGCTGGTCACACTTTCAAAATTAGTTCGGAGTATTAATTGTACCCTTAAATATTTCAGGGTACTGATTGTTCCTCTGAAATTAGTTTGGGATACTAACCATAATAATAATGATAAGCATAGTTGGGTGAATATGCAGATGCAAGCTACAGTAATTGAGTGTGGTGACACACACATTTCACTGCTGAATCTGCATGAGCCTAAAACCAGACAAAATACGAGGTTTAGTTCAATTGAGTTCTGCCAGCGGTCTCCTTAGTAACATCAGTTAGGTGGTTTACCCTTGTACACTGCACATATTAGTTTAATACACTCTCTTTTCACTCAAAAATCAAAAGAAGGAATGGGTCCCTGGGCAATAATTTTGGTATTCCAAACACACCCACTCCTAAAATTCAAATCTGCTTAACTGGATTTGAAGAGACGGAATTATACAGAGAGACCAAAATTGAAGTGAACACAAATAATAATCAGCTGAGGCTGAGTAAGAAGCCCGTACGTGCGCTCCTTGTCTGGGAAAGGCCTATATCTTGGATTCCCGACATACACTAAATATGGCCTGTCCATATATATGTACAACATTACCCCCACCTTGTTGTGTATTCCCATACATTCACTCTCACGTGTGCACATTTCGATCTTCCCTCTTTTACCCCTTTGGCTCTTCTGCCTATTCATACCTCTCTCTCGTTCTTAATTAGTAATAATAAGGACATGTATGGTACTATTGGACACCCCTTCCACTAGAGTCAGTCATTCTCTCTTGTTCTTAATTGATGATCACAGTAACGCTTGGAATGACTTTTGTCGTAGTCAACATCATAATTTTGCCATGACCATCACGTTTTAACTTGCCCAATCATACTTAAAAAGCTCGAGATAAAATTCAAGAATAACAAAATTGGATTGAGTTGGACAACAGGCATGCGTTGTGTTTCTCTTGAATCAACCTATGCCATATTATTAACATCCTTATTCTATTTGAAGTTAATTAAACAATGTCTTCCCTCCCCGTCCTCCTTTAAATAAGCTGAAACATCTTCTACCGCTTCATCCAAGTGCACTTAGTAATTACTATAGCTACCTTTCAATTGTTTGTCACCCAACCAAAAGTGATGGAGCCAAGAGGCTAGGAACTAGTTAATTACCTTCATTTGTGTTGATTAGTATTATATAAAAGATAAAGTGTGTTTAGAAAAAAAAATATAGCTTTTGGATCAAACTATAAGCACTCATACACTAATCTTAGTGGCTGAATTGTTTTTAGGCAAAATAATGATTTGAGTCATTATAAACTATAATTTTGTATAAGCAATATCCACCAATTTTTGAAACAATTTTCAAATATTAAGTATAAAAAATAATCGTTTTAACCTTATAAATTTTTATTACCTTCCTATCTTTTTCCTCTTATTTACCACACGTCTTTTTATAGTAATTTATCTATAAAAAATATTTTAATAATAACAATCAAAACACATATTCTTTTAAAATTATTTTTTATATAAAATCTATTGTTTAGAATCATCTTAAAATCAATTTTCTCTATAATCTTTAGTTTTTAGAAATTAAATCAAACACACCCTAAATATAAAATTGATTAAAAAAAGTGATTTTGGGTATCCAAGCTGGCACAAGCTGGTCATTTCATAATTTATTATATTCTTTTTTAATTTTTAAAGGACACGAGGCTATGAATGCAAAAAAGGAAATTGGGTAATGAATGGGAGAAGCGGGAGAGAAATTGCATAGGATCCGAATAGCGATGCAGAACAAAAGGACAAATTGGTTAGGAAACCGATAAAAGGGCACCTTGAAATTAAGGGGGGAAAATAAAATAAGGAGGGTGTGGTATTTCCTATAATCACGCGTGGCACATAAGAAGGACCCACAGTTGTTGCGTTGGGCGTACAAAAGTTGTCTGCACTCTCTGTCTCAGACCCAACACACAAGAGAAAAAGCAACATGTTCTTGTTTGTTGGTCAACCAAACCCCTTCGTCTTTCCGCAACGGCCTTCCTCCATCTCGAATCCCCTCCCATTTTCCAACCAACCCTCTATTTCCTTGGAAATTGTTTTTTTAGTCCTCCCTATTTGGTTTCTTCTCCTAGTTTATTAATTTAGTGACTTTAACTAAATTGAATTCATAACATCAATATATCAATATAATCAACAAAAATAAATTCGGATTATTTTTGTGCCCCCTTCGCCGATTTTTACCGATGATAATGCGGTAGTTAAATTTTTAAAAGAATGCATGGATTCGAGTTTGACTTTGACATTCTGTCCTGGAGCATGAAAAGTGACATATATGCCACCCTGCATGTTGCCATGCAAAAAAGAAAAACGCTAATATATGGATCTTAGTGTAGAACATCACATGGGCCAAGGTAGCTTTGCTTTTTTTTTCCTGAGTAAATTATGTAATTATAATGACAGAGCGGTGCAAATTAAATCACGTCATCTCCTATAATATTGTTGTTCAGAAATCTGAGGGCTACGAGCTGAGAAAGATTTTTTTTTTTTTAAGAAAAACGCACATAGTCACAGAGCTGATAAAAACTTTTTATTGTAAAAAATAGTAACTGCGATACATACTAAAATATAACAAGAAAGAGGCCACCTTTCGTTATTAATTATGGGAAACAAAGATCATCCATGATTGATTTATGGATTTATAAAGAGCCGACCTTTCTTTTTTTTCTGGCAGCAATCATTAACGTTATAGTACTTGATTAAAGAATAAATAATTCCTGTCTTGTAAATCAAGATGTGTCATCGGTTCAAATTCTAAATAAAATTATAAAGTGTATCCATTAAGCGTTAGTTAAGGCTAATCAAATCCCAGATATTTTCTTTCGGGGCCAATTAATTTTGTAGCACCAGAAGCAATAATGACAGTTGATGAAGGATTAAAGTTTGATTGAGTTGAAACTAGTTCAATGGCAATTTGGTAATTCAGGTAAGCATAGTAGGACAGAAGTATCAGGGTACTGTGGATAAAGGTAGGAGAATTTGAAATGATTGGCCGTTTGAAGTTCAAAACCCTTGAATGCAACCCAATAAAACTCATAAATCTACGCCCATCCCTCAAATTTAAATTCTCTACAGAAGAGAGAGAGAGAATGACGGGGCTCGTAATGGTGACGAAGGGCGGAGGGTGCGGCGGAGGGAAGGGAGCTAAGAGAGGAAGAACTGCCGCCGAAGAAGAGCAAAACCAGCTGTCGCTCGTCGCACTCCTCTTGGCTGCTTTGAGGAAGTCCATGGTGTCGTGTCGGGTGGATCGACCCGACGAGGTTATCCCCTCCGTTCATCACATGGAAATCGGATGGCCCACCAACGTTCAGCACATTACTCATGTAACTTTCGATCGCTTCAATGGTTTTCTGGGTCTTCCCGTTGAGTTCGAGATCGAGATCCCGGGTCGGGTTCCCAGTGCCAGGTACTTCAGCCAGTCCAGTTTTATTCTATTTTTTGAAGATTAGACATGAGTTTTTCTTAGCATTCCTTAAAAGTTTAGCTCTATGGTGTGGAATGAGGAAAGCTTTGGATATTGGTGGCTCTGAATGTGTGTGGTAGAGGAAGAAGGAGACTTTTGTACTTGGAAGAACTCTAGGGCTAGTAAAAGAACACACTTCAGAGGTTAGAAATAGAAGCTCTTCTACGTTCTCACTGGCCTGACAGAATAATGCATCAAATTACAACATTTAGGACCTACATTATCCTTCAATGTTATTCGCTTATACTAAAAAAGTGGGAACTTTTGGGGCATATCTCCATTGTGTTTCATTTTAAAGTGGGGAAGCTTGTGTCAGTTTTGGGTTTGAGGCATATGTGCATTATGTACTTCATTTTCTTTTTTCTCGTTGGTGTGGATAAAGGAGAAGGACCTAGCCACAAAATTAGCTTAGTGTGAAGGTCTGTGCAGATATTAACGTTACATATTGTCTTGCATAAATTCAAGCTTGTACTGTTCTGTGTCATTTCCTGTTTCTTATCAGGAATTTGCTTTTGCATTCTCGAAATTCAATTTCAGTCTTTTTCTAATTTGTATTTCAATCATCAAAACTTGCAGTGTAAGTGTGTTTGGCGTGTCAGCGGAATCTATGCAGTGTTCTTATGATTCAAAAGGAAATAGTGTGCCCACTATTCTCTTACTCATGCAGGAGCGTTTATACTCACAGGGAGGCCTTAAGGTACCAATCAATTTAATGATAAATATTAACTATTTGCAGCACTAAGATGTTGCAATCGCAATCATTTAACATCAGATAACGTATCTTTGTTTGATCTCAACGAATTTTCAGCGGGAAGGAATATTTCGCATAAACCCAGAAAACAGTCAAGAAGAACATGTGAGAGACCAGTTGAATCGGGGGATTGTGCCGGATGACATCGATGTGCACTGTTTGTCGGGCTTAATTAAAGCCTGGTTTCGAGAGCTTCCTTCAGGAGTACTCGATGGACTTTCACCTGAACAGGTTCTTCAGTGCAACACAGAAGAAGAATCTGTTGAGCTCGTGAAGCAGCTAAAACCAACTGAAGCTGCATTGCTCAACTGGGCTATTGATCTCATGGCTGATGTTGTAGAGGAGGAAGAATTCAACAAAATGAATGCAAGAAATATTGCAATGGTCTTTGCTCCAAACATGACTCAGGTATTTGTCCATACATACCTTTGTCTCCCTAATCAGTAAAAATCCCTTCCTAGGTTCGACATTTTAGCTATCCTATGATTCTTCTCCTACGTGCATGTTTGAACTTTTATGACTTATGAACACTTGGAAATCATCTGCTGTTAATTTTCCTGTTTGATTTTGGCCATCTGTAACAGATGTCTGATCCATTAACTGCTCTGATGCACGCGGTCCAAGTGATGAACTTGCTGAAGACTTTGATAATGAAGACACTTAGAGAGCGTGAAGAAACAACGATAGGAGGATATTCACCCATGTCATTTCTTTCATCAGATCGCCAGTCTGAGGAGGGGTATGACAGTCAGCAAGAAATGGAGACCAGTGGTGAATTAAGAAGAACCAAGTCAGATTATGATGAACATGCACACTACAGCCACAGCAGCGAAGAGGAAGAAGGCGGCGCCGGATCTTTGAGTGACATAGAGGAATGCTTCTTGAAGCAGTTGGATGAGCACACAAAAGAACACTCAGAAGAACCTGCAGGAAATTTGCAAGAGGACTGTGCTGGCCCCATAAGTCGCTCTGGCAGTAACATGGAAACTGCCATGTCATTTAATGATAGCAAAACCGAGGATTCTTGCTTGAGTTGCTCGCATTGTGAGAAATCAAGGACGGCTCAGACTGTCCGGGGATCAAAAGTTGAGACGAGTAGTCCATCACTAGGATGTACAGGCAGCAATGATATGGAGATGATGGTTAAATTTGCAGGCTCTGTTTCACCAGTGCCAATGTTTACCTCCAATTAGGAACTTAAATTTCTGTTTAGCAGTGTTTGAGTAACATGTTTTGGATTTTATCTTTACAAGCAGGGTTTGCTTGTGTAAATTAATAATACAAGGGGTAGGGAATGTTTGGTTGATCTGGGCTGTGTGGAAGGGTCTCGTTCAGTTCAGGGCTGAACTTGATCCAGTTCTTATGTATGTTCCAGTTCTGAAGTATTCTAACCATGACAAATGAGATGGGATGGTCAGAAGCATCTTCATATTTCAGTTTTAGTCTGAGATGGATGTGCTACGTACGTTATGTATGATTAAAATTTAATGGATTCCAATTTCATGGCTAAGCATACCAGAGATTAGAATCTTGGAATCATATATTTCATTCATTCAAACCCAAACATATTCTTTTAATCATACATATCATATACACGCAGAATTTAGAAAGGTATAACAAAAGGAAAAAAGAAAAAAAATGTATTTAGAGAGACAACACAACGAAAACTGCTTGCTATTGCAACTTTTCACTCAAATTGTTCATGAACAAGTTAAAAACAAAAAGAAAAAAGAAAAAAAAAACATCTCTATAGCCACATTTTATTCCAAAATCTATATGACATATGATGATAATGAAATCCATTAAAAGGAATTAAAAGAAGAGGCAAAGAAATCAAAAGAAAGGAAGGTACATGACCCCTTTACAAGATAAATAAATTAAAAGATGATTTAGCGGGTTATAATAAATTGGGGATAATTATATTTAGTACTACAAGCATAAATTAGCCAAAGGTGGGATGAGTCATCATGATTGAGTTCTTGAGCTTTCAAGAATTCTTCAAACTTACTCGTGATCATTTTAAACCTATACATTTTTATATGAGCATTGACTATCCCTTCCGTGAGTAGATAGTAAAACTCTCTTCCAGTAGTTTCACTTTCACTCTTGTTCTGAAGTATTTTAACCACGATAAATGAGATGGAGATGGGTAGTAACATCTTCATATTTCAGTTTTAGCTTAAGATAAATGTACTATTTATCCTATATATAATTAAAATTTAATGTATTCCAATCCGACATTTAAATATACTAAGATTAAAATCTATGAATCGTATATTTCCTTCATCCGAACTATACATGTTTTTGGGAGTATTTCAACTTTTCTTCCCATTTAATAAAAGGCCTACTGGACTAGTTGGAACCATCTTGCTATTCCAATTGTATCATCTGCGTCAAACTTGATTAAAACAAGTAACCTCTTCTCACCAACGGGGGTTGATCCGAGTAGTAAACGGCTCAGTATCGCTTAAGCGAGGTCTCGAGTTTGAGCCTTGGCGTACACAAAAAATCCCCGTTGGGAGACTCACCCACCATAGCCAGGTGCGCGACGCGGGTCGGATCCGGATATAGTCGAAACAAAGCTCTGGTGAACCGGGTGGGAAAAAAAAAAACCTCTTCCCACCCATAAAAAATCTACCGTCTTAGTTGACAAAAAAATTAAACATATAACTATTTAGAACATATTATTTAGTGAGTATCATTTTGTTATGCTTCTAGTTGTAGCGTTTAGAAAAGCATCTTAACTCTTACTAGGTGCCTAGGTTTACGTCTGAAAGTAATTGACAGTTTGTCCTGTCTAATATTAGTATTGTTTAGGAGAAAATGAGACTTCATTCTACTTTTAGATCATGAGTGAGTCCAACCTAATTTTAAAATTTTTTGTACCAAAAAGAAAAGTAACCTTTTCCCGTATCCACTTTCTTATTGTCATCTACGGTCTAAATCCTTTGTATTTATATGAATCTATATGAGAAAGCCTAAAACTGGGGAAAAGATAAGGAGTTGACCAAAAATATAATTTATTATAAGATATAAGGATCTTAAATTAAAAAACAATCAACATACCCCAGAAATTAATATTTCTTTCCGATTATAAAGATATTATTAATAAAAAACAGCATTATTAGGTATTGTGAGTTTCAAATTACAAATTAGATTATCTTACCTAAATTTTTTTACATCTATTTTATTAAATTCTTCAATTACAATTAGCTGTGTGTATTATTTTTTATGTGAGTTTAAGTTAAATAAATATGTTAAAAAAATAGAACTCATTATAAAATGAGATTAGAGAATTTGACAAAATATATTTAATAAACTTGATCTAAGTTTTCTCCTTACAAATTTACTCTTTTATTCTTACAAAAACAATTAAAAACAATTGTTTTATCGGTTCAATGTTAATAATAAATATGAGAACGTTTCGGTCAAATTATATATAATTATAAATAGCTTTTTTTTTGTTTCGAAGGATAATATAAACTTCTAGCATGATTAAGATTTAAGAAAATCTGAGCCAACTGACAGGTCGAAATTAAAAATCAAAGGAACATACCTAATTCTGATTTAGTTTCCTTCAAAAGATTATTAAAAAAGAAGAAGTAAAAAATAGACTGAACCCATAAAAAATAGCAAATATAATAACTATTTAAAAAAATTGGCATTTTATAATAATTTTTTATTAAATTTCACTCAAACATATTTTCTTAAAAAAAAATAAACGATAACTCTAGTAGTGTTTAGACTTGAGACCAGTCATAATGGTAAAGGACAAAAAAGCCCAGAAAGAATATCAGCACTTATTATTACATCCATCATTCATATACACAGTTGGGTGCATCGGTTCAGAAAATTTCACAAATTTGAGGCTTTCAAGGGGAAAGGAGTTTCTCCATTGTTGGCTTCTCTATTGTCTCTCCATGCTAAATACAAATCTAACGTTACAAGTTACAAAAATAAAATAATACAAATTATTCTTATTATTATTATTTTTTTTAGTTATTCACCTAATTTTCAGAACTTTGCTCCGACTATATCCGGATCTAATTCGTATTACGCACCTGACCATAGTAGGTGAGTTTTCTAGCGATAATTTTTTATATATACTGAGAATCGAACTTAAGACCTCGCTTAAACGATATTAAACTGCTTACTATTTAGATAAATCCTTGTTGGTTTATTCTTTTTATTATGAGTCATCTCAATATGTAAAATCAGATTTGTGTTTAACTTTGTTTGGAGAAGCAATAGAAAAGGCCCGCAATAGCAATAGAAAGGCTCATCCCCTTTTAGGCAAATCCAGATTCCTCCAGATGCCTTCTTCACGGAACGTATTAAGGAACTACACAATACAAAGGCACGAACACATACATACGCAGATTAAGATGCCAAGCAGGCTTCCCAGAAGAGTCTGTTCTTTTCCATCTCATCCATCTTCTCTGCTCCTGAATCCACACACACTCTCACCTTCTTCAGCTTTTGCATCTCACAATCATCATCGTCTTCTTCTTCTTCTTTATATGTTGTTGTTCCATAAACACACATCTCCAGTTCATCAGGATTGAGGCTCTGATCAGATGTATCGTAGCGGCAAGATTAAGCATCGTCGTCATCGTCGCATATGGGAATTCGACAGGCAATATTAGGATCCTTATTGATGGGGTCGTAGGGGGATTCAGAATCTCCAGTGGCTTCAAAACACAGGTAACAGGATACATCCATCATGTCCATCTTGTAGAAGAAGAAGAGAGAGGGAATTAATGGAAGATGATTATGAGGAGTTGTGCAGATTTTTTTATGCGAATAAAGTGAAACGTTAAAACTTGAAAGACAAACGTGACGCTTTTAGAGAAAGAGACAAAGCTATCTCGTAATGGGACTTTTCATTGTTATAAGAATGGCCAAAAAGTCCGAGACGACATAAACTTCAAGTAATGAATAATCAATGAAACAAAATAGGGGCAGCACGTTTGGACATATTAAGGAAGATGATTAACACCTTATAGATGAATTAATTTAATTAGTTTAAATTAATTAAATAGATTTTATATTAAAAATAGGAAGAGTAGATAAATATGACGGTGCCAGAGGGCCATTTGACAGAACATTGAAACCTCGTCCACTTTTCAACAAAAAGCGAAATTCCAAGACTGGGTCGGCTATTAATTTAATAAGATATTTGTAGGATACTTTAAGCATTAGATTATGACAAAATTCAGCATTCACGTGTTTCACATATCCTCCACAAACATAAATCACGTTAAACTCGCATAATATGCTCAAATCATGTGAATCAAGTTCTTTGTCGTAATGCTCAAGCCTTTGAACGAAAATACAGAATTTTTTAAAAGGTCATTTCAAAATTTGAAAAAACCCAATGATGATTTATAAACCAACAGTTGCCCAGCTCTATCCTTATCTTATGTTGTGAATATACTAACTAAAAGTTCTATTAAATAATGTATAGATATTGATTATTACAATAATTAGGGTGCTGAGAAATAATGTATAGATATTGATTATTACAATAATTTGGGTGCTGAGAAATAATGTATAGATATTGATTATTACATTAATTCGGGTGATTATTACATTAATATACTAACCACAAATATCCACTGCCCACTAAACCCACCTGCCTCTCCTATGAGGCTGTTGAGAAATAATTGCTTCTGTCAATAGTCCGACCAACAAGAAAAATGGTCCTAGACTCGTTGCCTCAATTGAGACCACTCAAAGGCTATTACGTTCAACAAGTGGAACCAGCAGAAGCAAATGTATAACTAATATCTGCTGACAGAACCATTGGGTGCCAAAGAACAATGTGTCATCCTTTTTCATAAAGTTGAATTACAATCAATAGGCGTGGAGGGAAAAATCAATCAATTAATTATCAATGTCTAAATGAACTTTCATGTTACAGAAATTACAAATCGTATAAACATCAGATGGATCATGAATTACAATGTGGATTCTACAATGTTTCCCCTTCAGTAAGGCTTATTCTGCTTGTCCCTCTTAAGCTGAACCTTTAATTTCTTACCACTTAATTGGAATCCATTCATCATACTAATGGCGGCCTGTGCAGCTTCTGGAGAGTCATAACTTACAAACCCTGTAAATTGTAGTGTATCATGAGACCCCAAAATCTCCAAGCAAACCCATCAAATTCACTAACACAGAGCGTACGGGGCTTACCGAAACATTTGCTTACACCAGTTGCTTTATCAACAAACACTTTAGCACTCAAAACCCTACCAAACGACTGAAACGCATTTGCCAGTTCTTGATCTCCATATTCAGGAGGTATATGATAAATAAAGAGATTGGCACCAGGTGGTCCTGAGTTGGAGAAAGACAACAAAAAACTTGACAGACTTATCCCCGAGTAAACATTCAATTCTTTTTTCAGAAATAAAGAATAATGGAAGAACGTAGATGGTAGATACATAAATACAGAGACAACAGACCTTCAACCTGACTACTGGAATTTTTATTGGCACCTGAAGATGAAGCAGAGTTGCCACTTCCACCTGCAGGTGAAACTGAACCGGGAGAGTTACTCACAGGCCTAGGACTTATCACTCCTCCAGTATATGCCATTGGATGCTGCATACCTGGGACTGCAGGGTAAGAACCATAGTAACTTCCAGGAGGCACAGGATAATTTCTAGGGTTCATATTGGGACCAAGTTCAGGTCCCAATGCATTTCCTTGATTCATGTGAGGCATCATAGTATGGTAACCAGGTTGATTCTGCAATGGTGGCAAGCGGTATGGCATGAGCCCATAACCCCCATGAGCCTATCAAGAGAACATTATCATCAGTCAAAATATGCCCCCATGAAGATACCAAACTGATGAAGGCAAAGATTTATGACAGGATGATATGATAATGCTGAAGAAAAATTGCCTGAAAGTTTCATTAAGGTAAACATTGCATTGCAGAAGATGCCTATAATTTACCTGATAGCCGTATCCATTATATTGTGGAACATAACCCATTGGCAAGGCTCCAAACAATGACTGATGCTGAGAATCACTATGTGGCACATTAGAAGCTTGGGACTGTGCTTTCTGAGCCCTCCGAGCTTGTCTTTCCTTTTCTGTATCCGCCCATTTGACCACCAAAGGAACGCTTGAACCCTATAGAAGGATAATCAGATAGCAACTAAATGGATTAACCTAAATGTCAATGTATCAACGTCATTGGCAATTATAATATGCATAAGCTCATATCAACCAAAAAAGATCAACATATAAGCATATTGTATAAAGAAAAAGGTGTGAACATGAAGTCCAGTGTTTGATCAATCACTTTCTTTAACTATCAACAGCTAGGAGATGTAATTCAAAGTACATCCATGATCAAATTGATTGTGTATAACAGAGATGTATGTATAACTCCAATAAGTTTGTTTTAGCACATTCACAAATATTTATGCCAGTGCAAGTGTATTCTTGTGTAGCAATCCCAAGCTCAAGTTTTGTTCAACTTGGGCCCACTTAATGCAAACAGTATAATAAGCCTCACAGGCCAGAGTAATTTCTTGCCCAGACTTGGGTTCAATTTGAGTCTATCATATAAATAACAAGTCAGGCTTGAGCATGATAAATCATCTTGCATATATTAAGGACACAAAGCCAGGTTTAAATTTCCAAATTCAGATAAGGTCTAATATACTAAGTATTTGCGCTTCTGCAATTACATTCAACACACAAGATTTAATGTTGATGACCCTCACCAACAGGATTTTGTGGCTGAAGGCCGCTTGAAGGTCCAAAATGCTGCAAGCACAATTTACAACTAAAATTGTAATTTGTTTAAAAGCATGCTCTCTCCATTCTATCACACACACACACAACCAAAAATTTTAAGAATCAACACCAATGAATAATGTGCATGGATAACTAAGCTTGCCATGTGTGTTTCCAGTAAAATTGGATATTACTAGTTTGTTTGGTTCAACAGAGGGGAGAAATTTTAATGAAGAGGGGAGAGATTTTAATGTTCTCTTATTTGGTTTGGTTAGAGGGAAGAGGAAATGGATTTTTTTTGGTTTAGACCCCCTGGGGGATAATAAAGTGACCATTATTCCCCTTTCAAATTTAAGTTCTTATTTTTCTCTCTTTACAAAAAACAAAATGGTTAAATTATAATTTATCTTGGTTTAGAAATGTAACAACTTTCACCTCACTTATTATACAAATATCATTTATTATTTACTCAATATAATATATTTTTAAAAATTATTTAATTAGTTTTATCAAATAATCTCATTATGAAGGTTGGCATCAGCTAACGGGAAAAGAGGATGAGTTGAAGCTATGGAGAGAGACAGATGATTTTTGGGATATCATAAGGGTAATTCGGTCACCATAAAAACTTTTCCTCCCCTCCCCTCCAAATCCCTCCAACCAAACATATATTAGTGCCCATGTGTTGGCAAGTATTTTGAGTCAGCTACTATAGTTGCAGCACGTACTTTAGGTCAATTTTTTCCCCTTGCTTACAGGGTTAAAATACAGTAAACATTTCATCTCAGATTCATAGTGTAACGATTGACTCAATACAACTAAACAGATTAAATGTCCAGAATTCAAGAAATAGTTCAATTAAGCCAACCTCCATCTTATGTTTTCCATTGATTGCCTCCAGAGCAGCAAGGGCCTGTTCTTTGGTTTCATACTTCAAAAATGCACAGCCTACCACCAAGGAGAACATGTAATAAGCCTTCGTAGTTTAGAAAAACAAACACCCGGAAGAAACAAAAGATATCTTTAACTTCTAAAGTAGTACCTTTACTTGTTTGCTGAGAACCTCTCAGAATCTGTAAATCCTTTATGGTTCCATACTTAGAGAAAAGAACGGAGACTTCAGCTTCAGAAACATTCTTTGGAAGCATGCCAATAAAGAGTTTGTGTTCTGGAAAGGAAGCCAAAACTTATTTATTAAGGTAAATGTCCACATTCAAAAATGCCTCCAAAAGAAAAAAGAAAAAAAGAAAGCTTAACAAAGAAAACTATCTTACAAATTTTTAAATGGTTCTCAGAACATATTTGCTAAACAAAATTTTCAACTAACTAATGGAATTATATTACACCTAGTCTTTCCAACTCGCCATCCGCATACTTCACTTGCAATGGACTCAATGCCTGAAATGGAAACAACGAATTTCACGTTAAAATAAGAATTATATGAACATATGATATAATACAGTAATGTAAGCAAAGACATCAGTAAAGTAATCACTACGGTTGCTGAGGGTAAGAATAAGGCCAGTCAAGAAATCAAAATATTTCAAATCCTGCTGAGTGTTCTCACAAATCCATGAATCACAACACATAAGATTACCTTACCGGCCACCAGGGGGTCAAGATGCATAAAAGTGAAAAATATTCTAAAAGAATAGTTCACTATGAATTCTCCGATGATAATTTATACTATAGTGAGGAAATGATCTTAAAGCTTGGATCAATAAAAACTAAGCCCCTCATTTCCTAAGGATTTTTAGGATAGCAAGATTGGTGGTCAACTTGAAAAATATTATCATAACAATGATTTTTTATTTTAGTTCTACATATATGGTTAAAAAAACTCAAATTATTGTGCCCGCATTTCTCATGTAAGTTAGAGTAAAACTAACTAAACCAAATAAAATGATGTTCCGTTTCCCTCAAAATCACCACACTACCACAGATGGGCTCCACGTCTATTCTTCCCGTTCCACTGGGATTTTAAAGTAAGTTCATATTCTTTATCAGTTACCCATATTAATACTTTACAGTTGCCATATAATCGGTATTAAACTACACTACATGGTAGATGCAAATTGATCGAAAGAAACCTAAAATAGGTTTCAGTTAAAGTTGCAGTAGTGAGTTGGGTACCCAAAAATAGTAAGCGCCACGCATTAACACTAAAATTAGATCGGTCTTGTCCGTTTAAGATACCCAGAACTAGGTGGTCGCGAGCATCAGTGACTATTATAGCATTAGCCTTTTACTCTGCTTCGATCGAAGGGTCCACTACGACATTATAAATGTTGAACACAGATGTTAATCCAAGGGGAGGGAGGAGAAGAAAACAGAAGCCCAACACATAATAAGGTATTTGAGACATGAAAGTTGAACCAACCCCAGGTAGTGTCTTCTTGTTATGACACGCATTGACCGCCTTGTCTGCCTCTTGCCTCGACGGACAAATCACGAAGCAACAACCTGCAACGGAACTCAGCAAAACAACAAGAAATTAGGGTTGAAACGTGATGCAGAGGAGCAATAAGTCTATGAATCTGAGCAATCTTGCAAATTAAGAAGAGAAGCACATTTGACGGAATGAAAGAGAGAGAGAAATGCCAGATTTGAAATTGAGAAAAGGAAGAGAACCTCGAGAGGAGCGGGTGACTTTGTCCTTGATGATGTTGACCTCGTCCACCAGAGCAAACTCCTTGAACATTGCAAGAAGCTCGGCCTCCGTCACATGCTTGGGCACTTGACCCACGAACAATTTCACACTCTCCTCGCTAGATTTTCTCTCCTCCTTCCCCTCCGCCATTAATGAAGAAACTCTCTCCCTCACTGTCGTTGTTCTTGAGCTTCTCTGCCTAGCGCGTATCAGTGTTTCAGGCTCTCAAATTCTGGTCCGAGATATAAAAATTCTCCGTATTTCTCTCCAGAGTCCGGTTTTTTTCTCAAGAAGGCAAATTCTGGGGTCGTCGCAGGGAAATTGAGGACTTTCTGAATGGCAAAGGTGGATCTTCGATGGATATAATTATTATAAAATATTGTAGTAAGGGCTTATTTCAGAGCGTTTTTACGAAACTGCCATTACAGCTGTTCAAGAACCTCGTCTTTTCTGGCACTTTGGTGTATATGGTTTCAGTGTCTTCCTGTCTTCATATTTCCAAGTTATGACTGCAACTACAAATTGAACAATAGATACCCCAAAAGTTTATTTATTTGATTAATTAATTATTACTCTTTTTTTCTAAATAAGGAAACTGTTGGTACCGGTAATGTCTTCCCTGAACACTTGTGTTGTGTCGGTTCAAGGTTGAGACCCGTTACGGCCTTTTTCCTTCTTTTTTTTTTTTAATTTTGTTTAATACAAAAAACGAATAAAATTGGGGAAATTAATATATTTTTGGCAAAACAGTACAATGCTGTGATAACGACAATTAGTGCGGGGGTGTGTGTCGTTGTGTGAGACAAGGATTCGACTTGGAAATGAAGGAAGATCAGGATTAAAGTTGTACATGAATATACCACATGAGCGTGGTGTTTGGCTCAATAAAAAAAAGGGGGGGGGTTTAATAGAGAAAAAAAATAATAAATTTTATTATTATTTTATTTGAATTAATATTAAAGGAGGGGAGAGGAAGAATTTTAATATTACCTTATTTAGTTCAATAAATGATAAAAGAGAAAATATTTTATATAGATAAATTTACCCTTATATTATTTTATAAAATATTTTAATAAAATATAATATATAGATAATGTTGAGATATTAAAAAAATTATGAATATATTAATATGATAAACTAAAAATATTATCCCTCCCCTCCAAATTCTTCTAATTCTGGAGGGGAGGGTAAACTTGAAAGAGGAGGAAAAAATTTAATCTTAAAAGTTTTAAATACCCAAACAAAGGGAGGGAAGCAAAATTTCTCCCCTCCTCTTCTTTCTCCCAAATTACTCATACCAAACAATGCGTTAGTCTCTTAGTAAAATTGTGGGAATTTAAATCTTACCATTAGATATGAAAAATATTTTGTACTTAGCTATTTATTTTATAGTTAATTAAATTCGTTAATATAGATTTTTTTTTAAATATCTTTATCATATTTTTTTAATCACTATTTCTCTTATTTAATTATTGTTAAGTTAAGAGAATATGAATAAATATAATTTATAAAAAAATAAATATATCAAATAGATCTTATATTGAATATCAATATCAATTTTTTAATTAAACTTATATTAAAGATCAAAAGAGTATATCAAATATGAAGGGTATCCTTATGCAGTCAAGAACATCAGTAAAATCATGACCAAACTTAATGCAGGTAGGATGATTCATGCAACTAAAATTATGTAAACAATTAACTTAACAGCTCCTCCATCTAAGAGACTAAAGTGTATATATTTCCAAATAACCAACCATGATGCCAAAGAAAAAGTATATAACTTCGGGGAGCTTTAAAATTAAATTCCACAATCTTGATAACATGTCTTTAAATTTTGTATGAAAATTAACAACACATTCATGGCAACTAACATTCAATCCTAAAGTAGTCGCATGCACAGCCTACCAGATGAATAAGGAGAGGCATTATTGAATGAGTTAATACCTTGTACGATAGTCATTTTCAAGAGGACACGATAAATTGAAGCCAATGTCTCTTTTTTATTTTTTTTTATCTTTTGTTTAATTTTTTCTATTTAAAATTTAATTTGAACTTTTTTATAATTTTATGTAAATTAATGAATTCATCTATTTAAAAATATTATATCATGTTATTATTTCTTTCCTGTACAATATAAATCCCTTCAATTAAGAGCTATCAACTATTAAATTATGATTTAATAGGGTTAAGATGATTAAAATAATGGGGTTGAATCAAATGGATAAGCTAATTTTTCAATGTATGATAAATAAAGTTTGACTCGCGATAGAGACGTGTCTAATAAATGTCAGCATAATTAAAAAATAGATAAATTCTTTAAATATAATATTTTTAATTTGAAGTATGTATAAAAATATTTTATTTAAAAAGATAAAATTTATTTAAGTGATTCTTATACCTTAAATTGTTAATCCTTAGTTATGGTTGGATGCTATTGGAATAAATAAAATCTTACTTGAGATTGGTTAAAGAGGAGAGGGATTAAATTATAAATTGATAAGTTGTGGCGGAAAAAATGGAAATAGGTTGGCACGTGTGTGAGATTCCGTTGCGAAGATACGTTGGCGAGAGAGTGTTGCGCGGACAAGTGGAGGGGGAGAAGGATAGAATAGTAAATAAAGAAGGCGAAGGGGGTATTTTGGTAGTTTAGCGGCTTAAACGAGGTACAAAGATAAGGACGCCAGACTGTCCCGCCAAGACCCTTACCAAATTATTCAACTATCACCATGTTCTCTCTCTCCATGTGTGTATGTGTATATATATTATTTATTATATTCATTTTCTACCAATAATAACAAGTTCACTATTCTCCTTTTTTGCAAGCTGGATTACCCCCCCCCCTCCTCTGGCTAACCTAACGAAGACAAAAACACAAGTACCCTTCAAATTTTGTTGGTAAAGGTAAATCTAACAATCTAAATTAATTTTAAAAATTAATTAATATTTTTAAAATATTTAAAGATATAATTAATATCTTAAATTAATTTTAAAAATATAATTAATATTCTAAAATATTTAAATTAATATAATTTTACTTCTTCGCTAATAAAAATAATAACTTTTATTTGATATATGCCACATGAATTTTTTATTTTTATATATTATTATTTAAAAAAATATATATGTAATATTATTTTAATAAATTTTATTAAATAAACTATAAAATTTTATAATATTCATGAATAAATTTTATACAATATCAATTTTAAAATTTATTTAGTACTCTTGTTTAAACAATATAACACATGTGACCTTTTAAATAATGTATCAAAATAAAAAATTCACATGATATGGATCAGACGGTAATTTATATTTTTGTTAATAAAATGATAGAATTATACCAATTTAAATATTTTAAGGTACTAGTCGCACCTCCAAAGTTAGTCATAGTACTAATTGCATCTTTAAATACTTTATGGTACTGATAGCATATCTAAAATTAGTTCAGGGTGTTAATTATATCCTTAAATACTTTAAATAAATTGATTAATTGTAACAAATATAATATAATATTTTTTAAATATTAATATATAACATTAAATTAAAGTTAAATAAACTAATTTTTAAAAAATAAATATAAAATATAAAAAATTAAAATTTTATATTTAAAATTAAATTTAAATTTTTAACTAATTTTTATATTAATGATAGATAGTAAAATTTTTCATCCCAAAACATTTTAACCTTCCAAATTTAATAATTTTTTTCCAGCACGAACCTTTTAAAATTAAGGGTGTGTTTGGATTAACTTTTGGAAAATACATTCTGGGAGAATAGATTTTAGAGAATAGATTTTTGGAATAGAGATGTTTGGATGATTAGTAGCAAAATCACTTTTTATATTGGTAAATTACTAAAAATGATATGATTTGATTAAAAGTAAGAGAGAGGAAAGATGATAGAGAAGAAAAGGGATAGAAAAGAGAGTGTAGAGAGGAGAGAGGAGAGAGAGATAAGAGAAGAGAGAGGAAAGAGAAACAGAAAGATAAGAGACGAGAGAGGAGAGAGGATGTAAGAAAAAATAGGGGTAGAATAGTAATTGAATAATCTATAACCTAGGTTTCAAATTAAAAGCTATTTTCAGTGGCTTATTCAAAACCTAAGTTTTAAACTGAGGTTTTGCCCAAAATCAATTATCAACAAAAATAACTGTTTGTGTAAAAAAAATTCAAACCACGATTTTACTAAAATTAATTTCTATAATTGATATACAGACACACTCTAGATGGAATGATCTAAATGAGAAGTGTTCATTAGACATGCAAGTACGTATAGATACAATAATATTGAATCTCAGTGCTCCTGAAGAGAAAGTGTGAGAGGAGCTATTAAGTCAATATATCAACCTACTTTGAAAAAGTTGGCGTGTTTTATATTTCTCCGTCGTTACACTTCTTTTTCTTGTGTTTATTTATTTATTTATTTATTGTATTTCTTATTGATAATACCCAGCCAGGGTGGAGGAGAGGCACCGTCGCTATATCAACATCACATTACTTAAGTATTAATTATAAGCTTCTATGGCCCAATAGATTCATCCATGGTTCGATAAATAAGATTATATATAATGACTAACGGGTTAGCCTAAATAATAAATAGTTAAGTATTGTTTAAATGATATATTGAGTTCGAACTTTAACGTATACAGAAAATTATTGTTAAAAAACTTATCCACCATAGCTAAATGTGTGACACAGGTCAGATCCAGATGTAGTCGAGACAAAATAATATAGCTTTTATTTTTTAAAATTAGTTTTTTATCTCAAAATAAACATTTTTATCAATCTTATAATTTTAAACTTATAAAAAATAATGATTTAACTAGAAAAGTAACGTGTGCATGTATATTTAACTCTGTTCTCTATTATTGGCCGCCTTCTAATATGTATTCTTTATAGTTTTTATAAAAAAATTGTTAATTTTAAAGAGTATTAAGTATCTTTTCACATGTACTCATACTTAATAAAGATAGTGGGAGAGAGTATAAATTAATATGATCATATAACTTATTATAATTAATAAATATAATATTAAAAATCAATTAAATATTATAACAAATTTAATATTTTTAATTATTTTTATTAATAAATAACTTATACTAGTATTTAGAATCGGAGCAAGTGAGAGATCATAGAGACACATGGCACTCACAAAGGCAACGTCTTTTGTTGCCAATTATTTTAACATGTGAAATAGAACAAGGGATGCTAGTATTAGTATAAGTTTGGCGCATCAAAAAGTAACCTATGTTTGAATTGAAATAAAATTAAGGATGGAAGAATAATAATACGGAAAATTGATACAAATAATATTTTTTTTTAGTATTTTAAGAAAATTTCTTTCTTAATATTCCATCCCCTATTTTTTCTTTATTTTTCTCTTAATCTAAATATAACTTTAAAGACAGGAAAATAGAAATGAGGGGAATTATTTTTACCTATTGAGTAGAATGAATTTGTCAAGAAAACATATTAACATGCATTATTAATTATTTCACTTTTCAACGATCATTCTATACAAAAACAAGCTCTTAAAAAAAGTGGGAAGGGTGATGGGAAAGTAAAGGAGGGTTTCTGTTCTAGGATGGAGCAAGGCATAAATGTGAAGTGGATGAGAATTCCCATTATGCAAAAATGACAAACAGCTGAAGAGCATTTTCTAAAACAAGGAAAGGGCAATTCCCTTTCGACCAAAAGGACAATAAACCCCTTTTCTTTTATTTTTATCCAAAGTTCAGAACAAAGATTCAAACATACATCTACATGCCTTTGTTTTGAGGTCCGAGGATATATCCGTAATATAAACCAAAACGGCGGCCTCCAATGCTTAATTTGCTTCCTCTTCCTATCATCATCACCCTTTCATTTCCCTATTTCCATCAAACCAGTCACTTGTATCCGACCAATAGAGAGCTTTACCATTTTATTACATTTTGTTAATGCCCGTGCGGGGCACAAGGACCTTCCTTCTTATTCTTCCTGCAAGATTAATTAGTTGGCTGTTATAATTTTGATTTAGTAAAATTAAGTCTATAATTATTGACTGATCCATTCCTATAATTCTGATTTAATTAAAGTTTAGTCTTTGAATTTTGATTTGTGCAACTAAATTTCAGTACAATTATAAAAATAAAAGTTATTTTTTGAACATTGAGAGTCAATATTTTAAACAATTAAAATTATAAGATTGAGTTATATTGAATAAGAGACTAGATTTTAATTAGATCTAAATAATTAATTTCCCCTTTCTCTAAAGAATATATCTAAAAAATGTTTATAACTAACAATAGGTAGAATTGAGAAAGGCACAAAAATGTCCCAAAATATGGAAATCCCAATTTAAGACCCTAAAATGACCTTATTAGTATTAGTGTAAAGTTTCTAAGCCCTAGTTCATGATTAAAATTTGTAGAAAAATGACCTAAATATTTAGTTAAAACAATGGACATCGTCATACTGTTAATTTCTTTCAGGCTAGCTTATAGAAGATTGCAGAATTGCAACTCAATATCTGACAGAAAAAGATAATATGATTTCAGAAATCAGAAAAGACAAATAATGAAGAAAGGTTGGAAAACACAAAGCGATATATGGCGAAAGATGCAAACTTGTGGAGTTTTAAAATGAATACCAGCTATATGTTGAAGCAAAAATTAACTTGGTATTCAAGATGTCCCTAATTGCACTCACATGATTAAAGATTGAGTGCGCTTAATGTCCCATTTTGGGCGATTGTTTAAGGTGACAAACCCACCATCAATATAGATATAATGAGGTCTGAAGGGGCCAAAGGGGATCATAATAATAATGATGATTATCATTATTAAGTAGGAGCATGATTAAAGAGGGAGAGAAAGAACTTATTTGGCTTTGGTAATTTTAGGTCTGAGGGGATTGAATTCTTAGATAGACGTAACGTAACAGGAAGAGGAAAGCATCATTGTGGAATGAATCACCACGGCACAAACTTCCTCAACCTTCAAATCGAGCAAGTGGGTTGCACCTAGTGCTTTGCCTCACAGTTGCTCCAACATTTTGCTTGTTGCATGAAAAATATGCAACATGGAAAACCATTATTTAATCCACTACACACTGAACCGAAGATCTAATTCAACTAATTTTTTTTTATATATATTAAAAAAAACTCAATCAAGTACTAGTCGCGCACCTGGCTATAGTTGTCAGTTCTATTTGATTTTAATGTGATCATATTTTTTTTGCCAAGATTTGTAATTTTAGGTGGTCTTTTTCGTGCAATACTTGTGTGACGATAAAAACTTTACATGACCTGAGCTCTCTCCCTCTCTCTCACACACACAATAACTCCTTACGAGTTATTTCCTCTCATACAATCACTCATTTGCCATACAATGAACCAACTATATATAAACATTAAATCAAATGTTTAAATAGCCAACTTTGATCTGTCATTCATTACATAATTTCTTCAAGAGACCTACCAAAGTTGCACGTGACAAAAAAAAAAAGCCCAATCCCTTTTTTTCCTGGGTGGGTAATCCTAAATCACCATATAATATATTTGTACCTTTTTCTCCCTGATACAATGAATAATTGAACACAGTAATACAATCCTGGGTACCAAAGTCAAAGGAACACAGTCCTTCACTCTGATTGAGCAGAGCAGGACTATAGCCCCGGGAGATGGGGAACATGGAGACCATATGAGAATTGAATAGATGGCCTCTTTATGAATTGTGCATATTAACTGTGAACTAAAGAGAATAGCTAACTAAAAAGAATCTTCCCGAACAGGGACTCGTTTGCTAGAAATCGTGCTTGGGCACTATAATAATCGTTAGAGGCAACCCGGTCTCTAGATTGCCTTCAATCCAGCAAGCTTCCGTAGCTCCTCGCATAACATTAAGGTAATTGTGGTTTGTGGCCCTAGTCTTGCGAATATTGCAAACCCCCTGACAAAGATATCTTGTGAACAAACTTGATGTGCATAGTCATGAATAAGAAAACAGTAGCTCATCTTAAAAAGATTTGGAGATGATGCAAGGCAAAATGCAGGTCAAATATAAACTCACCCTTTGTAAAGTCCTCTTGGGCCTTCTGTAAGCAGGACCTGAAACCACACATCATAAATGCATTGCATAAGAAGGGATTATAACATTGAAGGCATGAAAACAGAATGATGTTCATAAATTAGTGTGCATAGAAAACATAAAATACTTATATTTTGAGTAAGCCCATCGCTTCATTCTTCTGTATCCAGTTTTAATAGAGTAAAAAATAACGTGGGAACCAGTTAAATTCAAATTTGAGTGACTTGGGGCCGTTACATGCACACACCCATACATACAGACAGTCATATGTAAGTCTCTGTAAAATTTGTATCCACAGCCACAGTAATCTAAGCCCAAGTTCAAGCAGGTAAAGAAGCATGAAACCCTTTTTTTGGTTTCTGGGGGATGGGGAATGCTGCTAGCTTGAAGATTAAGAGAGAGAAAAATGTAATACCTGGTATGCACAATGAAATCCGTTTTTATAGCCTCCAGCAGTTTTGGATTCTCGTTGCAACATAAGACGAGTTTTAATCATATCCATAGGAGCAGTTATTAGGGTGCTCACTACGCCTGCCACTGTACTCGAGCTTCATAAGGTACAAAGGGTCATTAGTTTTTGTTTATATCAAAATAAATTTAAGATCATATTTAAATAGCAAATTGGGGACACAAATTTGAATTCATACAAGAATATTCTTAATAAACACCAAGTGTTTTGGTTCACCAACTCCTGATTAAATGCATATTGAATACTTGTTACATTAAATAAGTAATAAATAAGGGTACTTTAATAAAAGGAAAAGGGTAATTGTAGGTTACTTTTGTTGTAGGAGACATCAGTGTACAGTGCATTTTTTGATTTTAGGAAGAGGAGTGTTATTTTTTAAAACTGAAAGGAAGATCGTGTATTTTGTATACCTCTCTAGAGAAGAGAGAATAATTAAACCTAAAGATAATATTACAAGGAAACTATATCATTTCATCAATATTTTTATATCGGTTTTTCTTCAAACTCCTAATCTTTCCTTTCTATTCAGTCAAGAATTTGTTCAATTTTGTGGCTTCAACCGTAGATGATTTCTCTATTCAGTTTGCACACTGAAGGGAGAAAAGGTTGCAAGAAATAGATCAAAAGGAGAGTCATACATCAGGTGCAGATAAGGTCCTTCTTCAAGAGGTGTCCAATTGATTAAGATCTGCATCAACGAAAAGGAAACCGGATAACATGAGGGAAAATGATAGGATTGATAGTGAATATCATGGGGTCATGGAATGACATGATATAATTCATGCTTTAAGACAGACAAGTAGCAATAGTTTAATAATATATAGGTAGTTTGATCATAATTTTACTTGCTTGGTTTCATCGTATGTAGCCAGCTGTGATGCAGTCAAGGAGGCTGCTCTGATCATAGCAGGGCCCACTCCCTTCCAAAGGCCTCTGATTCCCTCTTCAGATATAGTCCTCCGAAGCTCAAGAATAGGTCCTCCCTTTCTCTTGTCTGGATTCATTTGCAAACGCACCTGATTGAGGGAATATGATCTTGAAGAAAAATATAATATGGAAAAACACATGCTTGAATGAAAATGGAAAATTACGCTACTTTACCTTTAGAACTTCCATTGGATTGGTCAGGGCGGTTGCAAAAGCACCAGAAAATGCTCCAGAAGCAATTTTAACTAAAACATTGGTGGAGCCAAAAGCAAGATCACAGGCATGCTTAGAGGGTTCATACAAGCCGAAGCGGAGGCCTCCATAAACAAGTGACCTTGTTAATGAAGGTGTCAAACCCAGGTACAAAGACCTGGGTCCTTCGTTTTTCAATACTCGAAAAAATAGTTGCCCCTGAATAAATTATTTAATAGAAATTCTGTAATAATATGACAAGCAAGTACATTTGGAGGACTGATTGGAGTAAGCAAACTACCATCCCCCTCAAAGGACCTCTCTGGCCAACTAGTTGCATTTGCAGCCTGACTTTCAGTACATCTGCACAGGATGCAGAACAAAGGTAAAAATAATTTTTTAATGATTTATTTTTTGTATTTCCAAAACCTAAATATTCAATTTCTTTCTTTGTATTCCCCCCCTTTTGTTTTTGATGAGGAATATTCGATTTCTTCTCAGTATGGCTCAATCATAGGTAGCCTTCGCCATCTTAAAAGTTGACTTATTTTCTAAAGCTTAACAAAATTTGTGAAATAACTTCTACTATCGAAAAGGTATACCCGAAAACTATGCCCAAAACCAATATACACCAATGAATCCTCTCCTTTAGCATTCATATTAAATCTTTGATGTAAGGCACAAATGACTCCTTAGAAACAGAGCATAAATTTTCCTTTGCTCTAACTAATTTGCCTGGCTGACTATAAATGTATAGTTTCTTGATAAACAAAACGTTCCTCTGGATGACAATGAAGACACACGAACAACATCAATCCTTACGATGCGAACAGAACAGGTCAAACAATCTTTTGAGGATGTGATAGCTAAGCTAAATCAGGATCTCTAAGTAGCCCATTAATACATGGTTTCATCCTCAACTTCTCTTTCCTCTTTTATTTTGTCATGCATCATGAATCAATGAACTGCATTCTCTGTAGATTCTACAGCTTATAAAGTATTGAACATCCGTTTTTTTTTTAAAAAAATTGTGTGACATAAAATGCAAATTGACCTAAATCAATGAAATACTATCTGAACTCTTTATTCTGTACAAGAAAGGATAAATCTTCGATACAACACTTGCACGTGCCTTGACAAAATAGGTAAACTGTTGTGAGATTCAATAATGGGCAGGCAGGCATGCACACTACTCAAACTAAGGTTCTGTAAACCAAAATCCAAGTTATTAAAAGGGGAAGAGAAAGAACCTAAAGGATGAGTAATTGCAGTTGCTACTGCGACAGAAACTCCGCTAGTAGCAAAGTGATTGAAACCAGAGGAAGGGGAAGCAGCCCAACTCAACTTCTTGCCATTTGCAGGTCCTGAAAATTTTCCACCATCTCAGCAAACGCGATTAAAAGTTTACAATACAAAAGAAATGACATGTATGAGTGGCAGAAAGAAAACTTAATACACACTAACATAAGGGATCAAGAAAGTTTCGAGCAGAAGTTGGAAGGTAGAGTTTCAACATGTTATTCGTGAAGGTAATAAACCCGCTGACTGCTAAGCAAGTTATGCTATCATCCTTATCTTGTAATTTCATCATTTGGAGCATCCACATGCGAACTTCAGTCAATTCTTTAAGAAGATATTCTGGGGGGTTCTCAGAAGAAAATGTACTTTTTGCATCGTTTTGTTTACCCCAAAACTAACAAATACTCGCTAGGATATCGAATGCTTGCTCAGAATAAAGCTACGGAAAATAACAAGCCAAGCCTAAACCTTAAAATCTGAATCAGAAGAAATAATAAAAGATCCGGGGAATAATTACTTAATTTAACTGCATTTATATGAAATAGGTTAGGGAAGGCCACATTCGGCATAATCCAAGCAATCTCAGCGGATGAAACCCATAGAGATTTCAATATGGGGGTATTTGCCGTAATATCTCGAGTGAAATAACGAAGATGGAAGAATAGTCCAACGAAAGAGAATCTAACACAACCTGAAGGTCCCAACTTGTCGGAGGCAGGATTTCCAACCATTTCTGCTTTCTCCTGTTTCCGGCTTCAGCGGGAAAGATCAAAACCTTATATAATACGGAAGGAGAATGGAAAAGATTCTCAATCAAACAAATCGTTTGCTTTATTAGAAGAGATCTAAGCAGGTTGTTCGTTAAAGATGGGTCTGGAAAATTGGTAAAGTAAATTTTAGAAAATTAACTGTCAATAACATAACATGTGATTTATATTATAAGAGTTATATGGATGACACTTATTTTATATATTTATTAAAATTTTAATATTATTTTTATTAATATTTTTTAAAAAATAATTAAATAAAAAAAGGGGAAATAATTAAAAAATAATTAAAACATTTTAAAATAATAAATATTATATTAATTAAATTAATTTTTTAATAAATTTTAATTAGTTAGATCGTTTTTAAAATAAGACGAGTATATAATTCAAAATTTATAATACAAATAGTTTTTTTAGTTTTATATTAACAATGATGATATTGTGAAAAATTAAATATGATTATAATTATATTATAATTAATATATTAATAAATAATAAATAAATATAAAATTATAAAAAGATATTATTTTTTTATTTTTAATATAAAATCTAATTTAAGAAGTAATTTAAGTTATAAATATAAAATTTATTTTTATATTTATTATATTTTTTTAAATTATTTTTATTTATATTTTTTAATAATAATTAAATAATAGAAGGAAGAAGTTAAAAAAAATAATTGAAATATTTTAAAAATATATATTAATTAATTTAACTAATTTTTTAATATAATTAAATTAATTAAATATATTTTATATTAAAATTTAAAAAATATTAATTTTAATCAAAGGGTATGATATATTTTAAGCTTTGGAGTAAAAAAGTCTCCACGTCTCTCTTTATATTTTTTAATATTTAAATTTATATTTTTTTAAAAAGATGATATTTTTTATCATTTTAACTAATAATTTATTAGTAAAAATATTACTGATAGTTAATATAGAATTAAAGTGTGGAGTTAATTTTAATTTTAAATATAAGATATATTTTTTATATTTATTAAATTAATATTAAATTATCATTATTATACTTTTTTAATAATAATTAAATAAGCAAGAAAAAAGTTAAAAAAATAACCCTAATACTTTTAAAAATATATATCATATTAATTTAATTAATTTTTTTAATTTAATTTAATTAATTAAATATGTGATTATTAAACATAAAAGGATATTATTTCTACTATTATTTATACAAGAAGGAATACATATTTTTTAGAACAATTATCTGGTTTGAACAAATTTTTTGAAACTTATTTTAAAAAGTGAATTTATAAAACTGCATGAAAATTAAAAATAGAACCAAATAATATATATTAACGAATAATGAATAAAATATTTATAAATACTATTATCTATATGAATAAAATCATATAATTCTAATTTTTGGTAGCTTTGAAGGTAATAGAATTTGAGAAAATGATAAAAAAAATGATCGTAAAAATTGATAAATATTAAAGTTAAACATTTATTAATAATAAATTAAATATTATTAACTATAAATAAAATAATATATTACTTTTTCTATCATTTTCCTATAGAATTTCTTTCTTTGTCTGCCTCTGGTATTATTCCGCAGAGGAAGGATCCAGAGTACGAACTTGTTTTCCCTCAATGGCATTATTGTAAATAATGCAAACTTCACTTCCGGGTTGCCTTTGCCAACCCTAGCTTACCCTTTCTTTCATTCTCCTCCGACCTCTATTCCATGCGCTGAGAGCTGCCGTCGTGATCGTCGGTCGCGAACCCAGCTGCCGCCCGATGTAAATGGGGTTTTTATTTCTTTTCTTTTTTGGTTTGTCTTAAAATTAATTGATATTAAAACACTTTTTTAGCCCTTCTTAATTACAATCAAGTAAAATAACCCACCTCCCACATACCTACGCTGCAGTTGCCTTTTCTGCTTGCAGAATTGAAGTCTACGACGACGCAGGAGCCAGATACGATTTTGGCGACAGGGTGCATAGAAGACGTTGTTTGTCCTCTGTCGGAGTGGAGTCTTCCGGCGGCCATTCCGTTGGTGGCATTCTTTTCAGCTACTAGCCCAGATACGAATTCGGCAAAACCTAGGGCTTGATTCTATTGCGAACTCAAGTAACATTCTTCTCTTCAGCTTGTCAATTTGGCGAAACTTTGGGTTTTTGTTCTTACATCACTTCACACAAGTTCTGATTCTTCTACTTTTTGATTCTGTGGCTAGAGTTCTTTCTGGGTCAGCAATTAGCTGCAGAGTTGCCATAGAAACAGCGATGCCTAGGTATGTACTCTGAATTATAAGTGCTTGATTATAGAGAAACTTATCAACAATTTTTTTTAAATCGTATCTGCAGGTACTACTGTGACTACTGTGACACTTACTTGACCCACGACTCTGTAAGTTCTATGACTTATGAATACTTTGCACCAGTTCTTCATTGATGTACTTTTGATTGTAGTTTTGGGACTGCTCTATTGTTTGCTCAAGCTTAGCTTGTCAATGCTGTTATTGTTTTCCGTTTGCAGTCAAGCCATGTGTTAATTCTGACCAGAACGCAATAGAGATTGACACAAAACGTAGACAATGTCCATTAGTGTGTTTAAAGCGTTAGACCTCTAAAGAATCTTAAAAAGGCATAAGCCAATGTGTAGCAACATTGATTGGAATCCTAGCTTGTTATGTAAACCTACCAATGTATTGATACACTAGAGTCCTTTTCTTATCTAATTTATAATTAAAGTTTGACTACTGCGACTCCCCTTCTTTCTATAGTAAAACTTCTAGTTCAAATTTTTGTTTTACGCAAGAATTTATCGAACCTTTTTGCCTAGGCTTCTTTGACATCTGCCCATGTTCTTGTCTGCATTTTCAGTCTCAATTGAATTGTCAATCATTTCAAAATCAATATTTGAAGGTGTATCCATATGTTGCTTGGTTCTGTTTTTCCCTCCATGTATCATTTCAACTCCTTCCTAACATGCTTTGGAAAAAAAGAAAAAAGTGCTGAAGGTGCTTGCTTGACAAACCTTGTTGAAGGCAGCACCTCTTATAACGTGAGATGCACTAGACTTCCATAGCACCTTGCCTCGTTGATACAAGCATCTTTCACTACATTCTTACGTTCTCCTTTTCAGAATGTTGTTATGCCTGATGCTCATGTTTGGTATACCCATGAGAGTTCTTGTCTGCATATACCTTTTGCTTACAGTATTTGTCTATATTGCAGCCATCAGTTAGAAAGCAGCATAATGCAGGTTACAAGCATAAGGTACTGTGTACAATATAATTTCCTCATTATTGCATGGTTTATATACTACATGACATCTCTCTCTCTGCTCATTTTTCTTTCCTAGTTTTGATGCCAGGCAAATGTGAGAGCCTACTACCAGCAATTTGAGGAGCAACAAACCCAGAGTCTAATTGACCAAAGGATCAAAGAACATCTTGGGCAAGCTGCAGCATTTCAGCAGGTGGGTGCGGCCTTTAATCAACATATGATGACTCAGAGGCCTCGCTTTCCAGTCTTGCCAACACCAGGAATGCCGATGGTTGGAAATGCACAAATCCCAGGAAGTCAACCACTAATGCCAGGGATCAGGCCTCCTGTGTTGCCTAGACCAGTTCCTGGTGCTCCAGGTGGATAATACTCCCCGACACTCATTTCTTGACTTAAAACTTTTTTTGCCCTTTGTCTATTGAAGCATTGGTCTGGCGTGGGTTATCATGTAATTTGCATTTTACATGCTAATATCTGCAGTTTGCCAATGACTATGATTATGTACATCTTAAATGATTTTCAATCATAATATATTCTGGTTTCCATTGCTACAATTTCTTTCTCAGCTGAATTTCAGTTTGCTTCTGTGTGACCGTTTTTATTGGTGCTTGTTCTCAACAATTTTAGTTTTTCCAGAGTTTTTTTTCTTTAATCTGTCAATCTTTGTTAGTATAATAATTACCTTTCATTCTCATGTCAAAAGGGAAATTGATTGGTCATGTTCGTGCAATTCTAATAAGTTCTATTCTGGCGACATTTGATTTGAATGATTATCAATGTGTATTCACAGGATATGCTTCTGTACCTACCATGCCTCCAATGGTCCCTCCACCAGGTGCTCCTGTGGCTCCAGGTCAAGCAGCTATACCCAGGCCTCCTACTCTAGCTCCCCCAGCTCCAGCCAATGCTCCTGGCAGTGCCACAACACCAACTTCCAATGGTAATCCCCCTGTGGTTTCATCAGCTATGTATCAAGCCAATCCAACAGCACCATCTTCTGGGGGTTATGAAGGTTTCAATTCCTATGCTCAGTCAACTGAAGGCAATCACTGATGTGGTAATATTGATGCTATGCTGTTATTTACAACTTATAATGCCATAGTAGTTTATGATCACTTTCAACCTTGCTCTTTTATTTATTTATATTGTTTGGCCCTCAGTTCTCTGCATAATTCCAGAGGAGTATTGTGACTGAAACTATTCTGTTCTTCTTGGAGGTATTCGATCAACAGATTGCACTTTTGGCAATATCAGAGTAATCATATACTGATAATTTCGGCACCTAGAATGTAGAGAGAAGTTTAGTAGTGTATTTTTGGACCAAAGGAGGGATTTATATATTGAAGTGCTAATTGGTCAGAGTTTTCTTGGCCTTGTTTTGTTGATAAATGCTATCTGGACTGGAAGGGCGAGAAAGAATTGATGTCCAAGGCTATTATTTTAATTGTCATTACTTTTGTTACTTGGAAAGAAGTGCATTTGAATGACTGCGTAATGCTTCAGAGGTTTTATTTGTCAAGGGGGGTTCTCTCCCGGACAAGTTGCTTCATGAGCAGAGAAAGATGAGAGGTGGATCTCGTATCCTCTTTTTTCTTTTTCTTTCTGCGCAAGATGTGTCCGGGAGAGGCCATACCCATTTGACCTATTTTGTAAGCTAACAGTTTCTGACCTCCAATTGTTTGCACAGTAAATTTTAGTAATGAACAGAAACTTGCCCAGGTGGCAGATTCTGCATGATTTTACACGCAGACTATGATTTCATACTAAGCGAATCTGATGTATTCAGACTGATAATACATAGAAAGCAATTTATGGGCTATTTTGTCAGTCATTATAATTTAATTGTAATTTGCTTCAAGTAGGATGTACAAAAGGGCCGGTCAAATTCTGGCTGACAAAAAGGCTTAAATTCGGAGGTAACTGCGAAGTACGCACACCGAAAGTCAAGTAAATGAGAAAATACTAGCTCTATCAAGGCATGGACCAGTAGATCAGTTCAAGTGGGCTCCACATGGGCAAGAAAACCCGTTATCTTTCATATCAGCTGTGAATGTGATCCACTTACAGGTTGCGACGCCTTCTGCAGACCTACCCAAAACGACGGCTTGATTTGTCGAGGCATTTCCTTGCAACCTGATTTGTGAAGAGTTGATGTATGCCATTGGCCAAACACTTTATTTTCCAAACAGAATGGGCTCGCTACATGCACAGACATTTGCAATCCAAAGGATCCGACTTCGTGCTACAATTTGATTCAGTTATCAATCCAGAAAGTTACGTATTAGCTATCTCAATAACTCAACGAACTTCACCTAATGCGTGTTCTTTCGTTTTCTTTTCCCACTTTATCATTCTATTATTACATGCCAAACTAAGAAAACAAGGAAAACACAACATAAAAGAAAAAACAGCTCAGATTCTATTATACCTCTGAAGTTCCAGTTTCTGGGTCTCTATTCCACTCAGAAGAAGCTCCGAATCGTAACAACAATTCCTGTAAATTTATGTATTTCCATATTGAGATCTCACATAGAATGATCACAATAATTCTGGCAAGATATAAATTGCCTTCACTATATTCCTCTCTGAAAGAACGGGCGGCATATATGCTCACGGTCTTCCTCACAATAAATAATCAACAGATTATCTAACATCTCATCATTCTTGACTGCATGAATCTGACTTTCATCCACCAACTGAAAATGTCAGAACATTTTTTCCCCAAAAATTTAAGGTAAAAGACTAGTAAGGAGTAATTGAAAAAAATTAAGCTGTCCAAAATGGCCCATCACCAACTATAGAGTGATATGCATTGGAAGTGCATACCTGACCGTGAGCAGCTGCGACTAAGCTCGTGATCCCTACGTTATCAGGTTTAATGTGAGGGGTGATGAAGACACTTTTACCCTACAGAGGCCAACAAGAAGATATTAAGGCATGGATATTAAGGTGTTTGAGAATTTGGCTTAAATCTAAGTGTTTATATATATATATATATATATATATATATTCACCTTTAGGAGTGGTTGCTGTTTTGCTCGAGCAAGAGAAACAGGCATGGCAAAGCCCATCTCCTTTTCCTTTTTTCAAATCTCTTAGAATATAATTTTTCTGGTAAACCCTTTTTTTGTTATTCACAAGAATAAGAGATTTGATTGTAATTGGATTGATTGTCTCATTGAATCAATATAGTACATATATATAGAAGGTTGATCTCATCAACTCCTAAACTTTAGCTACAAGAATGGCAATTACAAACCTAATTATACTCCTATACAATCATCTAATTAAATCAAGGATATGCACACAATAACTACCATATAATTTCCTTAATACTCCCCCTCAAGTTGGAGAGTGTAAATCACAAACTCTCAACTTGCTACACAAGTACTCGAACTGCTCTCTGCCAAGAGCTTTTGTAAAAATGTCTGCCAACTACATCTTTGTAGAAATATAACAGGGACGAATCACCCCAGCCTGTAATTTTTCCCGAACAATATGACAATCAATCTCAATATGTTTTGTACGTTCGTGAAAAACTGGATTAGCCGCAATATGTAAGGCTGCTTGATTATCACAAAACAATGAAGCCGGCTCGTGTAAATCAACCTTTAAATCTCAAAGTACATATCTAAGCCACGTCAACTCTAGACAAGTGTTGGCCATTGCTCTGTATTCCGCTTCTGATGATGAACGCGAAACATTTGTCTGTTTCTTCGACTTCCAAGAGATAAGTGATGATCCGAGAAAAATACAATAACCAGAAACAGAACGCCTGGTAGTACGGCATCCACCCCAATCTGAATCACAATAAGCACTAAGTGTTAAATTATTTTCAGATGGTAAAAACAATCCTTGACCTGGCGCCTTTTTAATGTAACGAAGGACTCGTAATGCTGCTTCCCAGTGCGGCTTTCGAGGCGTGTTCATGAACTGACTTAGTGTACGTACTGAATACACTATGTCCGGCCTGGTTACTGTCAAGTATATTAGTCTGCCAACCAATCTCCGATACTTTCTCGGATCATGAAGAACTTCACCATCTTCATCTGTCAATTTTAAATTTTGTTCCATTGGGAAATTTTCTGGTTTCACACCTGACAACCCTGCGTCTTGTAAAATGTCTAAAGCATATTTTCTTTGAGACATAAAGACGCCCTTTTTGGAACGAGAAAATTCAATGCCCAGAAAGTATTTCAATTCACCAAGGTCTTTAATCAGAAAATGTTTGAGCAAATGATTTTTTAGCAGCTTGATCTCATGTAAGTCATTTCCAGTCAACAAGATATCATCAACGTAAATAAGAATGGCAGTGAACTTTTTACCTTGAGATTTAGTAAAAAGTGAGTAATCCGCTTTTGACTGTATGTAACTAGCAGACTTAACAGTGGCTGCAAAAGTGGAAAACCAATTACGAGATGCCTGTTTCAAACCATAGATGGACTTTTGAAGACGACATACCAGATTCTCCCCCTGTCGGCAAAGGCCAGGAGGTGGAGTCATATACACCTCTTCTTGGAGGGTTCCATGAAGGAACGCATTGTGAACATCAAGCTGGTGTAAGTACCAATTGCGCGAAGCTGCGACTGTTAACAAACAACGGAGAGTGGTGAGTTTGGCAGTGGGAGAAAAAGTCTCCTGATAATCTATGCCTTCAATTTGGGTATAACCCTTCGCAACCAAACGCGCTTTATAGCGCTCAATTGTGCCATCTGAATGATACTTGATCTTATAGACCCAGCGGCAACCAATGTGTTGTTATGTTCTAGTGTCGCAAGTTCGGCGGACATGTCTTGGCGCCAAAGTGGATCACGATCGGCTTGCTCAAAAGAGGCAGGTTCTGTTTGTGCTGTTAAGAGAGCTAAAAAAGCACGGTGATTGGGAGAAAAACGGGAAATAGATAAATGAGAGGACAGTGGATACCTTGTACCTTGGCGAGAACCTGGTTTCGTCGAATAGTGATTAGCGTGGGAAGACATGTCGTAGTCCTTGTGCCATGCGGGTGTTTGAATCTGTCGAGTGGAATGATGAAGGGGCTCATTGACGGGAGGTACTGGTGATGGAGTGGAGTCGTGTGAGGTGGCGGAAGGTGATGGAGAAACTGGAGGTGTTGTAGGTGAGGACTCGAATGAGGTAGGGGATGATGACGAATCGGGAATATTATGATATGGTAAGGATGAGTCATGATTTGGTGGAGGTGATAATAGGAAAGGTGGTGAGGAATCAGGATTTGGTGGAAACGTGGGATTGGGGGAAAGATTTGGGGAATTAATTGGAGATAATATCGACTGGGGAAGGCTATTAAAGGAAACATGTGGAGATATAGGCAGAGTTGACGAATTGGGAATTGATTGAGAATGAAATGGAAATATATGTTCCCTAAAATAAACGTCTCGGCTAACGGAGACTTTCTTGGTGGCTAAGTCAAAAATTTTATACCCCTTTTGTCCATGTGGGTATCCAATGAAAACGCAAATAGAGGCTCTAGGATCAAATTTTTGTTTAGGATGAGTATTGGTCGCATAACATTCGCAACCAAAGACGCGCAAATGTGCAAGGGAAGGAGGTCGGTTATATAGTACCTCGAAGGGCGACTTGTTGGATAGCAAAGGTGTGGGAATTCTATTTATTAGGTAAACTGCTGTTAAAACACATTCCCCCCAGAATTCAAGTGGAACATTTGATTGAAACATGAGAGAACGGGCAACATTTAAAATATGTCGATGTTTTCGTTCTACAACTTCGTTTTGTTGCGGAGTATAAATGCAAGAATGTTAGAGTTCAATACCTTTATTTTGAAGAAAAGTGCGAATAGGAATAAACTCTGTGCCATTATCCACTCTGATGGTTTGAACACTTGTTTGAAATTGAGTTTTGACAAATTGCACAAAATTGGTTAATAAAGTTTGTGTCTCTGATTTATGATGCATGAGAAAAATCCATGTACAACGTGTGAAATCGTCTACAATGGTGAGAAAATAGCGTAAACCAGTGTGAGTAGGGACTTTATGAGGACCCCAGACATCGCAATGTAAAAGTGAAAAAGAGAATTTTGTTGTTATTGAACTTTTTGGAAAAGGTAAACGTGTCTGCTTTGCCTTTGGACAAATAGTGCAATTGTTCCCTAATTCTTTATGACCATGAGGAAGTAAATGGGAGAGTAAGTTAAAACGAGAAATTGAGGGATGACCCAAGCGTAAATGCCATAGATCGGACGAGTGAGAAACATGGAAAGCAGTGGATTTATTTTCTAATGGATGCATGTAGTATAGACCACCACGCTGTCTACCCGAGCCAATCATCTTCCCCGAAACCAAGTCCTGCAAAATACAATAGTCAGGAAAGAGTAGGATACAACAATTAAGATCTTTTGCTAATTTACTATCTGAAATTAAATTCAAGTTAAAGGATGGGACGCATAGTGCATTTTTTAATACTAAGTTGGAATTAAAAAATACATTGCCGGTGTGTGTGATTGGTGCTATAGCACCATTGGGTAAATTGACATTTTTGTTATTTGAAGATTTGGGCTTGGTTAAGAGAGATAGGTGGGAAACGATATGATCCGTGGCGCCTGAATCCAAAATCCAAGAACTTGTATTACTAGAATTAACAGACACAAGAGTTGACAGAATCAAACCTGAGGCATTAGCATATGCTTCACTATTACCAGAATTAGTGAGATTTAAGGCACTGATTGCTTGTGCCAATTGTTGAATCTGCTCTGCGGTAAATCCTGGTACTGTGCCAGAAGAAATAGAAACATCTTGAAATTCTGTCGCATTAGGATGTGATGGATCGATGGTAATGGTGTTCGATCCAGAAACTTTGGCGTCGTCTACCATGGCTGTGTAGGAATTGTAGAAAGTATGGAAAGGTGATAATTAAGAGCACTAGGATCGTTGCTCTGGTACCATCACAAGAATAAAAGATTTGATTGTAATTGGATTGATTGTCTCATTGAATCAATATAGTACATATATATAGAAGGTTGATCTCATCAACTCCTAAACTTTAGCTACAAGAATGGCAATTACAAACCTAATTATACTCCTATACAATCATCTAATTAAATCAAGGATATGCACACAATAACTACCATATAATTTCCTTAATAGTTATAAAAAAGTTTAGATGTTTCGGCACCAGTTCCCCACTAAGGTCAGAACACAGCCCCATGGTTCAAAAAGCGCTTATAAGAGATTTACAAAATTACCTATCAAATGAGCCTTCACAACAATAGCAAGAATCGAACTCAATTGGCCCTGTCGACAACTCTCAAGCCATAAAGGCGTCACCACCAATTTACCAGAGCCATGGTTTCCAACATATTCTTTGTACGAGTGAATTTGTCTGCTACAAAATGTGTTGCCTCCATGGGGCTTGACCGCTTGATGCAATAGATATGTTCATCCGTGACAAGATCCGCAGGGAAGAAACACCAGCGACACGCGTATCATTTAACAAGACCCAAAATGTCTATAAAAGCAAGATATTACCTTCTTTTGCTGCTTAATGATACTCTCATCCGAATGCTGGCTTTACAGAACTCGAACATGTGACGTATCTTTTCGTTGTCGCAGATTTTTCACTATCAGCTCTGGTGCGTACTCTGAAACGCTTAATCTAATAAGCTCCTTTAAAAGGTAGGATTTTGGCAGGTTTTTGTTACTTGGCTTTTTGTGATGCTTATATCAAGTATCATTGGCATTCGAAACCTCTCTGCCATCACTGATGGTGCCAGCGCTGATACATTTAGCATTATAAAGTGAATTCTCAATATCTTGGCCTTCTACATCTCTCTGAATTCTGTGATTTGCGATAGAGATGATACTACTTTCATTTCCATTGACAATGATAGACTGAGCACCCCAATTTCCAGGCACATCTGGATAGCTTTTTACATCAGGACATTTTCTTTTCCCTCTTGGTCCTTTCGGATAATGCCATGATTTAAGACTTGAAAAACTGCTACTAGTGGACAGCAGTGGACAAACTGGAACCTGAAAATTCAAACTGTTCTTCGTAGCCATCCCAAATAAACTCGAAGCTTCTTAAGATATTCTGCCTCACGAACCAGTTTGAATGGATCGGCTGTTAAACCAGTCCTTTTTTTCCTTTTGGATCTCACACTACCTCCATCTACAAAATTATTATTCTTCTTTCTTTGTTTGCTTGATTGATCTTTGATCCTTGTGAATCTGCTATCAAGAGGGGGGCAAATAAGCTAAGGCCTCCATAGCTTCAGCAGCTACCTGTGTGTCTAAACCAATATCAGAGGTGTGCTCCGCATGTTCCACGCCAGGATAAGCGTCAATACTCTTTCCTGCAGCGTCTGACTGAACATCCAGCTCCTTTATAGAGTTATTATTCTCAGCAGTTGCTCCTGGTCCTTGAGCTAACTTTTCTTCGCATCCATTACCTGTGCTACATGTTTCTCGGTTCTCAGGATAACCACTTTTCTGTTTTCTTCTTGTGTATGTCTGTCCACATACCCCAAAATTAGAAGATGCCGTAATCCTTTTATGAAAATACCAGCTCCTCCGCCCTTTCGACCAGCGTCAACCCATTCGAAAGGTCTTTTTTCTTCATGATGGGTCTGAGCTTGAATTTTCTTGGCCAAATTTCGTGCCCCTCTTGCACTTGTCAGAGGTGGTGATCTCTCTCTACTGGCCTTTCTATGGCAAATTCCTGGAGATATTTCTACTTTGTTGACTGACAAGTAGTGATCCACATATCCCAGTGCATAGGTTTGGGTTAAATCCCCAATCTCTGGAGATGGCATTTGACTCAACTTTGTAGATAGATTTAGATGATTTTTGTTACGAGAGCTCTCAGCATCAGCTGATGCTTCTTTGGCCCCTTCAAGCACATAGGTTGTTCTCCAAAAATTAATCATTCATGAAATGTTTTAGAAACAATTACACCAGTATACTAATCAATATCAGACAAAAAGTATGTCATAATAAGAATAATACAACACTGGCAAACTTGAATAACAACATGATTAATAGAATAACTTGACCTTATGATGCGCATAAAAGATGCTTACCAGTAACAGATTTCCCAAAAGCAGGGACACTTGTGTTTGCTGCTCCCTTCTCCGATTGCTCACTAGGTGAAGGTGGCCCAAGATGCCTCCTCTGGAACTTCATTCTAGGAATTTGAGCTGTTCGATAAACTTTTTTGTCCCATAACCCTTTGGAAATAGTCACAACTTTACTGCCGTGCATTTTTTCATCCTCACTATCAAGCACTACTTTTTCATATGCACTCATTGGACCAGCTGTCATGTTTTCTTCAGGGTTTGAACATTCAATGGAGTCAGAATTCAGGTTGAAGGTATTTAAATGAGTTTCAGCTAGAGGACTAAGAAGCAGTAGGTGGTCTTCGAAGAGTCCAGTCTGCTCAAATTGCTGGTACAAATCTTTAGTTGCAACTTTGAAAGTAACACCTGGTTGTAGCCAAAGTGCCAAACAAAATTAGTATCAGACAATTCACCATACATATCCAGAAGCGACAACAAACACATGCTTCTAGCATAAATTTACTCCTTAAAAACTCATCTCTCTATTCACTTTATGGCATGCCCTGATATTCCTTCTAGGTACTTATTTCTTGTTCAAACAGTGTGCATGTTCTAAGCATAGAGTCTGCATACATAAAACATTATGTATTATTTTACCTTTTTTTATCGACTTAAAGAGTGATTCGTGGGATATATCTTCACCCAAAACTAAATACTTAGTTATAGGATTAAAAAATAGTATACAAAAGATAAATTAAATTGGTTTTATTTTGAACTCTTCTTAGGCATGCATTGTTTAACAGTGGATTCTATTTTTTTTTTTTAATTTATGATGATGACTTTCTTCCATTAGTTTTTTTCCGTTTTTTCATGCATGGAAGGAAGACGCTTCAAAAACAAATTCCTTAAATTTTATTTTACATAGATAATTTTTAATGTATTATATTTTCGTTAGTATAATTACGAACTAAATAAAGATGATCATTATTTTTTTTAAAAATGAAGTGAAGGAAATTTGTTTTAAATTTAAAAATTTGAAAATCATTTGGCGAATTAATTCAAGTTTTAAAAAAATTCATGTGATCTCAACTTGAATAATATCAACAGAGTCAAATTGCTTAGTCTATCTTATTTTTGTCATGTAAGTAATCATAAATAAAAATACTATTGACTCTCAATTTTTTTATAAATCCATACATAAATGATATATGTGTGACATAAAATTAATTATTATTATGCATCACACCATCCAATATCCTACCGACTAATTATCATCCTACGAATACTTAACAAAACTCTATATCTAAAGCTCAAACTCGAAATAGTAAGATGTATTATGTACAAGTGATAAGAAGTACAACTCATGTAAATAATGCACATGAAAATATGTCTAATTATCATCTATTATTTGTAATATGCTATATTATGCGAATAAATATTAGTTTTGTAAATCAATCAACTAGCTGGACTACGCGCTGCAGATTAGGTTTGAGTTTTTTCAGGTAAAATGAACTTGTCCTATTCCGGTGGACACAGAATAAACATAAATATGTGCATCTGACCAACCAATCCAAGACCAAAAAATACATAGAAAGAAGTTTGAACCTGCAAAGAAAGAAGTTTGACCCTCCAAATATATCTACTTTCCATAAATCGAATGATAATAAACTAGACAAAATAAAATAGTTAAGTTGCTATTGTCAACCACGTCAGCTCAGGCAACATTATCACATTACAGAAAGCCCAAATTTGTCTGGAAAAGAAAGGAAAAACATCACAAGACTACATTAATGCGATACCATTTAATTTGGTTCCATAAACAACCAAATAGCTGCATTGACTTGTGAACATCTTTCTTTGCTGAGGGTTTACAAGGTTGTTGAGTCTGCTGTGCTAGCAATAGCACTCCGGTTGCTGGAGTCCTCCTTTGGACAAATGATCATCTTTTGCACCATGGACTGGAAATCCCTGCATAAGTTAATCGAAGAATTCAAACCACTAGTAAGTAAGAAGATCAACTGATCCTAAGTATTTCATCTAAATTGGTCAACTGCAATATGTTGATTGGATTAGCTGCAAAAATTGCTCAAGTGGCTCCCAAATAAAAACACTTGTAACTACCATACATGAAGTTTAAGTTGAAACTCCAGCACAGAAACAATACCAGAAGCGCAAAATATTGAACTCTTTTCATACTACTATGGATCTCACACTTAACTGCCAGGGGAAATCTCCAAACAGCATCATATCCCCGTCATCATCCATGGGGACCACATGCCATCCGCTGCTTCCATTTATTAAGCTTCCTTTGAAATCAAACATCAAGTCCAGTTCAGAAATGAGGTCTTCGTATCCAGAAATACGCGAGAGGTCAATTGATCTACCAAGTGCACTTCCACGCTTAAGCACCTGAAGTAGAATTGTCACCATTGTTGCAGATTATTTAGCATACCTTAAAAACTTGTTTCAGCAACAAGCTACCTTATGTAATAAGCACGATACTATAAGCCAACTGATCTTAACGCAGCAATGAGAAACATATTCAACAGGATTCAGCTAACGCAAATCAATTTATAGTCAGTCAGCAAAGCAAATTACCTTTGTGCAAGTCCTGCTATTAACAGCGCTACATTTCTTGCATTTTTTCTGCGACGCAACACCTGAAATACTCTTTGATGGTTTGGAAACTGGGATAGTCGCAGAAACGATTGACTGAGACATTGGAGGAACATGAAGGGTTGAAGTACTGCTAGAAGCAGCAACTTGTGGTGAAGGGAGCTCCGGGTGGTTTAAGCTTATCCCGAAAAGCTTGTATTCAGTTTTACTATCATTCTCATCCCTCGATCCAGACGCCCGCCATCCCTGGGATTCAGAATCATTGGAATTCACATTTGAGAGTGAAAGGTACTTGGTGACGGGGACATTATGACATGCGTCATAAGTGGTTGGGATTGGGGGCTGTATGTGGGGGCTTGAAGTTGAAATGTCATCATCTGGAAATGATGCTGAGCCACCAAGAGAATGGCAAGGAGGGATTTGCAGTTGAAAGTGTGGCTGATTCTTCGTCCTGAACTGTGAGTCATATTGTTGGAAGCCTACATCTTTGTAATCTTGACCTTGTAAGTCCCTTTCACATCTCTGAGATGCATTGTTGGCTGAGTTCAGATCGATGTCTGATTGTGACAGCCGAAAAAAGACGACAAGAAAACTTAATATACAGAAGAAAAATACTAGAAAATTTAGCAGGTCACAGAATACTATGTATAAAAAATGAGACATTATGACATAATTTGTAGCTATGCAGAACCCAAAAATAGACAGATAGCTACTGACCATCCTTGGTAAGATCGAATAATCCAGACATTAATGGGCCGAGTAGACGTGGCCTCTTTGGTGGGGCTAGATTAGGAATGTTCTTCCCGGAAGATTCCAAGGGCTCAATGTTCCATGGACACACCCTTTCAGGACGCAAATCTATATCAAGCTTGGCATCCCATTTCACCTATGAAGAAATATAAATGTATCTTGAAGAGCTTGTAATTACAAGGAATTAGAAGTGAAAAATTGGAATGGATCGACCATGCTACCTTGAGACATCTCCATTCTGAAGCAGGCCACTTCATGCCATCAATATCATCAATACCTATTATAGTTCCTGCATATCTGGTTGTTCAAACAAACAATAAAATTTCTGATGACCACTTATACAAGCATTTACTCACACAAAAGGCAACATTTATTAATTGTTCGTCAAGTTCCTTCATTATCACCTCCTTGTAGATTCTTCGACTTCAAACTGCATTTGTATCTTCATCCCACATGAATATTTCACTTTATTTGGCTTCATGTAGTGACCCAGTGGAACAATGAATTCAGAGGGACAAGTCCTGCAAAGTATATGCGTCGTTCGACATGAATTTGGAAAACTATGAGCCCAGAAAAAGCAAGGCTAAACATGAAATGCTAAAGAAGTTGATGCTGAGCCTCTGAAATTTATATGTGAAAACTGAAAAATCTTGAAGGGCTTACCAAGGACGGTAGTAGACAGTAAACATGGATCCAGTAGCAACAGCATAAGAAGCAGTGGCCAATATCCCGAGTTGCATGCTATGGCCAGATATCACGCATGTGGATGAAGATGCTTTGTTGTGTTGTTTAAGTGCTCGACGGATCCCAATCCCAATTTCTCCATTCTCTCCGCTGCAATCATATAAGTATTGTCCTTGTTACTCGCCCTTTGAATATGATTATTCGTGCTTCACTTATAAATAAATCTACGGCTTCTTTATATTTCTCATCGAAATATGTTTTGTCTATTATGCCATTTAGATTTAGATCTCGCTTTGTAAAAGTTGATATCAATTTTAACTGTTATTGACTGCCTTCTATTACACTAAAAAAAGCAATAAAAGTTAGTAAAACACTATCGTATCTTTAATTTAAATCTTTAACTTGGTTATTTTTAAACATGAGTTTGATAACAAAAAATATTCTATGATCTTCACTAATATGCTTTAGAAGAGTATGATAGGGAAAAAAGGTAACCAAAGAAAAATGCATGTATCTCCGGGTTCAAGCTTTTTTGAATGGAGGAACGAACTCCAGCCACCCGTAAGCAGGTGTCGTTTCGGCTGACCTGCAATCAGTTTTACAAATATCAGGCTCCAAAATAAAGATAGCTTGTATGAGTATCCGAAATAGAATATTTTCAATAGAAAAAATGGAAGTGGTCCTCAATAACATATTAAAATTTCATCACTAATTCATAGAAACGGAAATTTCTGGAGAAGCCTTGAACTAGTTAGGCAAACAGACCGCTTACTATTACTCTTCAATTTGAATTGGCACTAAGCAAGTATGAGATGAACTAAAAGTAAGAAGCTCAACAACCAGCCTATCGTATTAATGCTCATTGAATTATTAGCTTCAAATTATTAAAATTGTCGAACTTTCAATACTCTAGTCTCTAGACTATTTCATAGAATAGGCTTGTGAGGCTGTTTAGTTTCTACATGTAACAATTTTACAACATCCGAAGCTATAGTTTAATCTCTGCCATCAATGTGAAATAAGAATAGGTGGAAAGGGCCTGCTTGTTTGATTTTTAAAGAAGGTATAGTTTGAAAAAAAAGGACCAAAGTTGAAGGGCTGTCAAAAGATGTCAAAGTATAACAAGTAGCTTAGAGACGGCTAAGACTCTCTCTATATAGTCAAAAATTGATGTGAAGCTATAATGATTTTGTTATTAAACAAAAGAGTTAGACTTGATTTAACTATGGTTATGATCACATTGTTTTAACCAGATCAGGACAGTTTAACGTAAGATAACTTTACCCCGATAGGTGTGGCGAAAATTCCATTTGGTACCATGCAAGTCCTTTGCAATGAGCTCTTGTCCAGGTGGTTGCTGAGACATATCCTACGATATTGAAGATATGAAGTAAGCTGAATTCCTCAAAACAAAGGAGACAAGCTTGACGGAAATTTGTAAAGAGCACAAAGCAAGAAAAGGAATGGCCAATATGGTAAACTCGCGTGTCAATAAGCTACGTGCAATGACAAGCCAAGATCAATAGGAACCATTTAGAGTTTTAACAGTTTGAAAATAACTGGAAAAGAAATAATTCTTTGTAAGACTACGTAATTAATTTAAGGTCAAGGATAATATTTCTAACCAGAGGCGGGAAGCATTCCTCGGCAAGTTTCTTAGGAATGGAGAATCCACCATGTGCACCTGTATCTGATAGGGTGAGCGTCTTACTGAAGCACTTGGAAGTAGTTCTGGGTTTCAGCCGAGACCCTTTATCATCTGAACTAACTTCATCTAGCTGCAAGTTATGAAGATAGAAATCAATTTTTATTCATCACTTATGTAGGCGGTTGACATAGGATAAATATGACATTATATTGCATTCTTTAAGACCAAAATCTGCAGCACGTTAATTTAAATCTCATAAAAATTAAAGGAAAAGCTGTCAACAAAGTATCGCAAGACTCAAGTCAGGAAAAATAACGAGTAGACAAAAGAACGAAGATAGCTGCCAACCTTTGATTCAGGGATTAAAGTAATTTGAGCGAAAACCTCGTCTGTGTTGGCTTCAGCCTGGTGAAACAATACTACATTTATTCAATATATTATTAGGTAATTAACGAGATAAGAACGCAAATCGCTCAAAAATAATATTATACCTTTAGTTGAACACCCATGACCCTGCAAAGGATTTTAGAAGGCAAATCACAAGCAGGAAGTTCCATGTGACCATCCTGCCGAGTAAAGTCCTCCACCTGTTCCAGATTTCAATAAACAAGCAATATATTCAATACGAGGAAAATCGGATGTTCTAAAAATATTATCCAAAAAATTAATCATTGCAAAATTCTTATATAGAAATCCACATGATTATGCATCGAACAAAAAAGAAAATTTCACAAGATACTATTATAAAAATCGCATGGTTACTGTTTCATTAAATGACGAAATATAAAATACTTAATATCGTCAATTAATTCTTATAATAAATTCAGTTCCGATCGAGACGCGGCCTTGTCCTTGTTTTCATAAATCTGATACAGGACAACCTTGGTTTCTCCCGGAAGTATTTTCTTTGCGTGAGAAATTGTTTCAACTTCGCTTCACAGTGTTCAACTAAAAATCTCCTCACAGAATTTTACAGGGTAGAATTAAGATAACCGAGCAGAAATGGCAGATTGGGGAGATGCTAAGGGACGACGAGGGCAGAAAATGGCATAGAAAAACGGCAAGACATAACCTGTTCCAGGTGGCCCTGAGGAAAATAGAAGACCAAGTCGCCAGTGCGAGGAACAATGACAGAAGCGCCGGCGCATGCTTTCCACAGTGAATAATTCAAAACATCTTTCTCGCCTAAAATTATAACAACAAATTGAGGAATTAATTAATTAATAGATGAACCAATCATTTCTGGAATAGGAGTCCAGACATTATCAAGGGTCGACTAAAATCTGTTAAATGATCAAGTAAATACAAGACATCCGAATGACGCTGAGTCGTCGTAGAGTAAGAAATGAGACAAGAGCACAGGGCTTCGCACAGATTTCTAAACGTAAAACTTGACATATTCAATCAAAACTTCAACGACAATCCATTTATCCAACGTACGTATACCCCGTTTGATCAGCAGATTTCTTCCTTACTTTACCCCAAAAAATTAAAATGAAAAGAGAGAGACAATGAAAGCGCAAGGTCGATTACCTTCCAGGGAGAGGTCGCCGTAGTTAAATGTCGGAGCTCTGTCACCATTGTTGGGGGAGTTATTCGCTGGAGATCCTTTGTTCGCAGCAGCTACACCGTTCATCCTCCTCTGTTGCCTCATGGGAAGTAAATGCTGAGCAATGAAGAAATAGTTAGAGACCCAGAAATTACGAACAGAAAGTTGGAAAGCGACAAAATAGAGTAATGAGAGGCGTCGGGTATCCAGCACAATCTAAACGTTTCGGCCCATAGCATTCAAGCTTTTCACACTTACGCACCCTGTTTCAGATTCCTCCTCCTATCTCCCCACAACGATCCTCACCACCATTACCACGCCAGCCGGGGGGCCCTCTTCTACCTCTCTTCGTATTGCGTGATGCAGTTACTGTTGCAGTAACGCCTGTAACTCTGTACGTGTGCAACACAGTACGTGGTAGCCAGGCAAGAGCTCGAGAGAGAGAGGGTAAAAGAGAGAAAGAGGGTGGGGTGGGTTTTGGTTTGCGTTAGTACTCCAGGTGCAGAGTGGTTTGCTTTATTTTCTTGCGCTGAACGAGTCGCTGCGCAGCTTCTCAGATGTCTACAGTAACCGTACCTCCTTCATGCCTGCTAAAGCCACCACAAGAGTTTCTCTCTTCTCTCTCTTAGTCTTGAATGATGCTGGTGGCGATGTTTGCTAATTTGCGCCGATATGAACGAAGCGCCTTTATCGCCTCGCCTGCATGCTCATGCATCGGCGATGCTTCTCTCTCCCTCTCTGACTCCGTCACTTCGTCTGGTTCTGCTTCCTTAGTGCACAGCCTATGTTCGTTAGACTGTCCTCACTCCTAACGGCATCGGGGGTTCCATCAATGCCCGCCGTTGATTCCAATGAATTTGCATCTGACTTTGATTTTTACCACATTAATTATTAATTAATAATCAATTGGACTTATCACCAAAAACAAATCTGATTAATTATCGGCCTCACCAATGCTGAAATACTCATCATGTTTGTTAAAATTTATAATTTAATTATTTGCAAAAATTATTCAATAATTTTTAATTTTTTAAATTTATATTATTATTTAATTAAAATATGAACAGACAGATTATTATTTGTTTTGAAAACGTAGATTTTTTTGTTAAAAGTTCTCAACAAAATAATCTTATTCGAGTTATTATTAAATATTAAATATAGATATATCTTTTAATAAAAATTTAAATATTAATTTATTAAATTATGAATTACTAATCTTTTTACTATCCATTACTATACCAACTGTACATTTTTTTTTATAAATTTTTTTAGAAAATGAACGAACCCAATCATAAATATACATTTTAATTATACACCTCGTTGGCAAAGACTCATTGATCTAGTTGCGTCAATCCCCTGTTTGGAGGGAGGTCTTAAGTTTAAATTTAGGCTATATGTGTGGATTTGTTGGTGAAATATTTTGGTGTCCTCATTTGACACCACTTAAAAAGGTAAAAACCTGATGGAATATTATGTATATATATCTGTGTGTATAAAGTTTTTTAATATGTTGAATGGTTTTATTTCATAAAAATATACCTCGATAATACATAAATGATTATTACCAATGGGTCTTAATGAGAGGTGCTTTAATTATATGAAAACATGGCCATTTCTATCGATATTAATAAATCTATAAAAAAGAATATAATGAATCACTCGATTTGTTATTTTTTATGTTTTTGCGCATTTGTTGATGTGAATACAAGAAACATGTACTCTATTATTTAAAGAACACCGACATTTTTTGAAAGTTTAAGGATGAAATACCAAGCATCTCAGTTTCCAAAGATATCATAGAACTTAGAAAGCAGATCTTTTTCTTCAACACCGTGCAAGACAATGTTTTGTTTGTACGAGTAAAGATGGGAGAATATTGGAGAAGGGAAAACTGAAAAGAGATTAGATCAAGCGGAGAAAGTACAGACAAAATTTGACTGATTTTACCATGATATATCACGTGAAAAATATATGCATCCATAGCTGGAATTAATATTATATATTCTCTCGTTATTAAATATAAGCTATAAATTAATATATAGTTTAGCGTCTTAAAAGTATTTTATATTTCTTATATTTTCCCCAATAAAAATTTGTAATTGGGTCAATAATTTGTAATTCATTAACCGTAATATTCAACGTTTGTAAAGGAAGAGGAAAAAATTGTTGGCCGTTAACTACGATGGGAGTTTTGCTCTATTTTAAAATATTCACATGTATATATACCTTTGCATCTAATTAATCCCTTTTTGTTCTTTAGTTTTCTTTCTTACTGAATTCTACTCTCCATCCAATCGTTAAGTAAGGTTTTGGTCAAAATTATTTCACTGTTTTAAAGTTATAAACATTAAACTAAGGATAATGAATAGTGACGTAGTAAAACAATGTTAACAACACGTGCCCTCCAAAAACAAAAAATCCAATTCATGCTGATGAGTGTTACTGTTGGGTTCTTCTCTTTGATTCAGTCAATGCCTGGTGGACTTGTTCTACCCGTACATGTACCCCCCCCTTAAGTCACACTATCCGTACATGAAGCTGAAAAATTATGAACTTATGATATTTACAATTGATCTATGCGTTAATTTCCTAAGAACATTTTCTACCATTCATCTTGTTAAGTAATGTCATGAATTTATGTTGTTTTAGTGCTTGTTTGTTTTGGGAGAGGGATTGCAGCCCCTATAGCAGGGGTGCTTACTATAGACAAAACGCAAGAGGTCTTTGTTTTTGATATCATTTTTTTCATAGTTTTCTCGGTGTCATTTGTCTTTCACATTTTTTTAAAATATGTAACATTAATTATTGTTTTATATTCATTATTCTTTATTTTAATACCCACTTAATTTGTCGTACGTTAAATCTTTGCCAGACTAACTTTGGTTGTTTGCAACATATATACTAACGGTAGCATGGTAATGTAAGAAGAAAGAAAGGCCGAGTGGGTGGGCAGGACCCACTGACATGTGGGGCTGCCCACTCCTTTAACTATTGTGTCTATTTGTAACTTAAAAAAAAAAAACTATTGTGTCTATTTACCCATCCACCCATAAGTCTCACGGAGAAAATATAAGACATATAATCATTTGAAACGCGTTCGATTTTTAGAGAGTACTATTTTATTATAGTTTTAAATGGCGATGTTTGAGGAGGCATCCTAACTCTTGGATGTCTAGATTTACATTTGAAGGTAATAGATACTTCACCTTACCCGATATTAGTATTATCTAGTAGGAAGGAATACTCTATCTTGCCTTTAGATCATAGGTAAGCCCAACTCTTTTTTAAAAATTTGTATAAAAAAAGGTATTGTGTTTATTTGGATTGGTGTTTCAAAGTTTTATTCTAACTTTTTCAATTATGATTTTATGATGTACAGGATAGGTATGTAAGATGAATTTTTATTTCTGACTTTTGTGAACGTATGATTATTATAAATAAATACAAACAAACTAATAGAGATTTAACTTCGACATGTCAATTGTGAATTTTGTAGGTTGCACTCCTTTTAGTTAGTTTTTTCTTTCCAAAAACAAAACTACACAAAATGAACCCAAAAGGACAATAGGACAACTTTGCTTGATGAATACACATAAATTTTACAAATTAAAAATAACACAAAATTATAATGAAGGAGCTTAAACTTTGAAATGACAATTAATTGATCTCTAAATATGTTTAATTTTAATTTCAATGGGCTATAATTAAAATCTGATGACAACTATTATTTGTCAAGTTATTTTTATAAGAAATCGTGGCAAATGTTTAAATAAAACCACTTGGATATTTGGTGGGCCAGAGATTATTGTATTCGGAACATTTCTATGTTATCCATCGGTTGAACTTTTAGCTCATTGACACCCTGGTCCATAGGTTGTTTTAAATTGACTTGTACGTTCAAATTGATTAAATACTTTATTACCAATTTATATTTTCTATAAATACAAAGGAAATAAAATAAAAGTCCAAAAGGCATGTAAAGGATGAGCTAACGGAGCCAGCAAACCCCCATAATTTAAGTCATAACTCATAACATCTTTGCAAAAAGAGGCAGCTTGAAATATAATCATGAAATCCTTCTTCACCTCATCAGCAAGTTGAGCGAGTATGTCAGCATACATACATATCCGCGCATATCACGTGTAACACGACCATTATTACATGTGCGTTTTTTGATTTAGTTCGAGTAGAATAGGCTTTAATCCTTTAAACATAATTTACAAATTTAGATTTAGAGAAATGTAAAAAACGTATTTAAAAAATTAAATATGATAATATTTAAATTTGATATAATCAGATATTTATATAAAAAATTATGTATGCGTTGTCCTCAATTCACGTAAAGTGATTTGGACAACACAAATTTGGCATAGAGATGGCGGCTGAAGAGTTATTGCATTGAACACACACGAGTGTGCATAATTGAAGCAAGAAAGAACCACTAACATGAAAAGGCCCTTTGCGGTTTGATTCACGCCAGTTTTGTTATGCTTTTGTGTCTGCTCTTCATCTCCAGTCACCTTCTTAGCCACCACACTCCCTCACGCTCCTCTCGTGAATTTGTATTCCTTTTGAAATTTCATGATATTCCTCCTACATCCTCTCAACTTTACGTACTTTGTTTTTTGCCATCTATATCTACTTTTTTTTCCCACACAAACTTGAATCTACTGGCCTATTGGGCCGGGTATATTATAGATTGAGCCCATATTTTACCGGCTGGAGAATTTTGATCGGGTTCTAAATGATATTAGAGGGCAGAACTGAAAACACCTAACAGGTAATTTGTGATTTTTTTAACTGGGCTGGGTATGCTCTAGTTTGAGCCCATATTTTACCGGCTGACGAGTTTTGACTATATATATATATATATATATATTACTTTGAATTGTATATTTTATTGTAAATTTGATAACTTATAAATTGAGATATTGATGACCCGATGCTGACAAAACGAAAAGGGCTAATGACATACAATGATCTTCATTTTAATGTCGACAATATATATATATATACACCCGAGCAATGCTATGGATGTTGATATCATTTAAAAAGAAAAAAAAAATTATTCTACCCTTAAATCGTATGTAAATTTAATTTTTTTTAAAAATTATTTATACAAAAAAATTAAAAAAATATAATTAATATGTTGATTTTTTTTATTTTTACATGCATATTTTATTATAGTAATTAATCTTTTTTTAAAAATTTTAAAAGTACATATACATAAAAATAAAGCTATTCTCTAGAAGGTCTGTTGAAAAAAGAGAGTACGAAATTAGTAGAGCTTAAATATCAGAAAGCATTCTTTTTATTGATCCTAGCGTTCTTGTTGATGTTCTGCTTTACGTAGGAACATGTAGGATATGTAAGATTGTGTAGTCCTGATTATATAAAAAAAGAAGAAGTAATACTGTTGATGATTTGCATTTAATTTTGGACAATCTCTATCTCTCCAGTGTCAAGTAACCATAAAAGAAAATAAAAATAAAAATTGATTATTCATCATGATATTTGTTTTTTTTAAATAAGTAATATTTAAAAAATGAATTATGCAATGTTTAATAATAAAAGTTGACCTTTAACTTAAGAGTGAGAATAAAATAAAATAAAAAGAATAGATTGCATTTTTTTTCAATTTGACAGTAAATATATTGCATTTTTTCAATTTAAGAGTGAGAATAAAATAAAAAAATATATATATGCATTTCTTTTCAATTTATGTTGTGCCTTTTTATTTATTATTGCACAAAAGTAGCAAGGAAATACACAGTGATTGGTCAAAAGAACAAGGAGGCGCCAAAAATAAGAGGCCCAATCCAGTAGAGCGGTAAGCAGGTAAGCATATCGGCAGGAAGCAGAGGATAAGGAAAAAGAAGAAGAAAGCACAGCATGCTTTAAGAACTAACATCTATATCAACACTCTCAACTTGCTTCTTCTCCTTCTCTTCCGGCCTCCCTGAAATGGCCGTTGCTGTATCGAGCTTATTCTCCGTGCTTTCATCCTCCACCGTTAAATTCAGCTGCTCCATTTCCTCCCAGTCTCACTTCCCCTCCCCACACACACACATCACTTCCCGCTCCTTTGTATTTGGTCACAAGCGCAGAGATTCAAGTTCGGAAGGAGCCTCCTCCTCACCTAAATCCAACATACATGTAAACCCTAGTTTATTTATTATTGCATTTGTTCCTTCAATTTCGGTTTTCACTGTAAATTTACACTTTCACAGGGCAATGTTTGTCCACTAATGTTGCACATTCTCATGCGGTTGCTTAAGTTGAGCTTGTGTGAGGATAAAATGAAGTTGAAGATTATAGAAGACATGATAAGAGTTCTAGCACTGGAATATATCTTTCCTTTTATCTATAATGGAAACGCACGTGTTACTCCAGCTTAACAGTCATAAGTTTGTTATTCCAGAAAGAAGCTTTTGCGCAGAAGAAGCATTCAGGGCGATCAAAAGATGAAAGGCTTTTTCTATATGCTGATGGAGGCAGTGGTAGAAGGGATGTGGGGGGACTCCAACCAGCTGCTCATAAACCATTTGGCATGCCAAGAAAAGAGAAGGAGTTTCTGATTGATTCAAAGGAGCAGCAGGTATTAATTTCTGTGAGGAATCTTGAATAGATTTTCCCTCTTTAACGTTTTAAGACATTTTTATTTTACTTTCAGGTTGAACCGAGTAATATACAAGATGCAGATTTCCTTAATGCCGTCGTGAAGGTAAAGGTTTCACTCTTTTACTGTTTTTCACTTAATAGTAACTTTTTCTTAAAAAAAAAAAATCAAATTTCAAAGTTCAAACCCAAATATGGTATTTGCAATTTTTTCCCTTTCCTCAATTTTGTCAATATTCATGTTTGGGTTCGGACTTGGGAGCTTTCATGCAGTCATCAGTTTGTCAAGTGGATTTAAATTCGATTTTGCTACTTCCATTTATATAGATTATCAATCATTTCATAATAACCTGACCTGACCCCTCAACTTAAATAGAATATTAAAATTAAATAAAATATATCCAATGTTGTTCACAGATTATGGTGTCTAAATCACTTTTCCTGGAATTGTAATTCGGCGGTCATCATCTTGATATTTTATGTTATGCAGTGTTATTATTCCCATTGCTCTTGGCTGTAACTTCTCAAAGATAAAATCTTTCTTTTTGTAACATTTGAAGGTTTACTGCACTCATACCGCACCAGATTATTCACTTCCTTGGCAAAAACAGAGACAATACACAAGTACTGGAAGGTAAACATTTGAAATCCTTAACAACATATATGAAGGATCTGTTTCTTCTTAATCTTACAAGCTACATCTTGTGCAGTGCATTTATGATTGAGGGTAGGAAACTTCTGACCAATGCACACTGTGTAGAGCATGATACCCAGGTAATTTCTTGAGTCATTAAATCTTCAGTAGATCTATTGATAGAAGTTTCACCACTAAGTTTCGTGTTAATTTCTTGAAATTGGTTGCCAAATAAGCCTTGTTTGTGAGATAGCTTATCAAAAAGTGGAAATATAAGAGAAATTTTGCCCTAGTACAGACTGAATGAAAAGGGAAATTATAGAGGTTATTTTGCAGATTTTATGATTGTCTTGATAATTGGCTATGTGATCTAGGATTTTAAGCCTTTAACTACCAACTTTGGCTTGTTAATGAATTTTGCAAATTCGAAACTCTAATATAAAGTCATCCAGTTACTAAAATTATATGTTGCTCTTCTTTCACCTTTTCTGTATTCCAACATTCCAATTGTTCTCAATATATGATGCATATAACAAATTGTGCTAATTAGATTGTCTTCAATTTTTGGGTGATTGCAGGTAAAAGTTAAGAGAAGAGGTGATGATACAAAATATGTGGCTAAGGTATTGCTCTTATTAAACAATTGTTCTTTAGTTCCCCTTAATATGATGCTCCTGACAGCCTTTGAGTGTTAGGAACAGCTTGCTTTAACATGTCAGTCTGCAGTTTTACTATGTCAAAATTGCATTTTCTGTGTTATCTAGGCACATGTTCATGTAGTCATGTTCAATGGAATATGTACAGGTTCTGGCGAGAGGTATTGACTGTGACATAGCATTGCTTACAGTAGAAAATGAAGACTTTTGGAGAGAAGTAGAACCTCTCAGATTTGGACGTTTGCCACATCTTCAGGTTTGGAATACATCTTTTCGTTTTTTGGAGACCTTCATTGATTATCATGTTGTGAATGTTGTTTACTTTCTTTCCTATGTCCTTCTTCAGTGTAATCTGCCCTGAAGAAATGAGTAACTAATTTGCTAATGAAATTGAAGTCAATTGAATCACGGGTATCTGAGCCCTCTCTGAGAGTTTCAGATGTCTTGATGGAACTGGGTTGAAAGTTAACTTTATTGTGAAGTTTGTAAATGATGATAATCATAACTTTATTACTAGATATTAATGCTTAAAATCTGTTAAAAGTACTTATAAATTAGAAAAATAACATCCAGTGCATGAATTTAGAAATTATACTGACGGTCTGGTACATAATGATCCATTTCATTTTAAGCTGGTGCATGAAAAAGGAAGTTGAATCATCTTTGAATTTTCCTCCCTCTCTACCACATATGTTGACAAAATAGTAGTAATTTGATTTCTTCACTTCCCATGCCAACTATGTCAAGGAAACAACTAAAAGGGAGTGGATAGGTGCTTATGCAATAAAATAATATTTTATGCTAACCTGAAAGATAATTCTTGATTAAATCATTCGATGTCAATGATAATGTGTTTAAAGAAGTAGGAGAGATTGAAAGAGATGGGTATTTGTGCCACTACAAGGAATAAGAAATAAACAATTGACGCAATATTTTTTGCTCTTTGTTTGACAATCTTCAGCTAGAGTTTTGGGCTGAGAGAAAAAGCTTCATTACTACAAGTTTTTATTGGCCTTCAGTTTCCATCAATGTTGGATTTGGATTTAGGGTTATATAGTCAGTGGTTGAAAGCTTTTATATTTTGTTGATTACAAATTTTCCATTCTGCCTTGTAGGATGCTGTAACTGTTGTGGGATACCCCCTTGGAGGAGACACAATTTCAGTGACAAAGGGAGTTGTATCACGTATAGAGGTTTGATAACATGAATGTGACAATTCAGACCTTTTAATTATGTCAGTTGCGATATCAAATCAATCCTTGATATACTAGGTCGTTGCTAAGTTGTTTAAAAAATGTACTAGGTCACATCATATGCACTTGGATCATCTGATTTATTGGGGATTCAAATTGATGCCGCAATAAATCCTGGTCAGTAGAGTTTATACTTTAGTTTCCCTCCACCCTCGAGGGTAAAATTTCTCTGATGATTTTTTCCCTATCTAAATCATGATACCCATCGATTATACTGATAAATTTTAGGTAATAGTGGTGGTCCGGCCTTCAATGACCAAGGAGAGTGCATTGGTGTTGCGTTTCAGGTATTTATGTGGCCTACTTTCAGTTGATGTCAGTGGTTACTTGGCTTGGAAATTTTTATAAGAAATAGCTTTCCCGGGCAAGTCATTAGAATTCCATTTAGTGAGAAAAACAGCCCTAGTTGTATAATGGAGAACTTGATAATACTCCAGAATTCTAATCCTATTTTTTAGCTTTTGCTATTTGCTTAGTACCTCACATGTGCTGCCTGCTCTTTCTTGTCTTCATTTACTAATGGGACGCTGTCTCTAGGTCTACAGATCTGAGGAGGCTGAGAATATTGGATATGTCATACCATCCACTGTAGTTTCTCATTTTCTGGATGACTACGAGAGGAATGGGAAGTACACTGGTAAGAAACCCGTGTCAAATCTGCTAGTATTCGTCTATTCGGGAGCTTTGTAGTGTCCTCATATTTCTGGAGTCACTGCATCAAATTGCATGGTTAATTTATTGTTCTATGAAACTAATTGTTATTTTGTATTTCTCTAAGAACATTTCCCCCCTATTTCTGATACCAAGTGAGAGCTACTCAACTTAACTTAAAACTTCTGCATTAACAATTGTACCGTTCTTTGATATCAAGTTTGCTGGAGTGCTAGCTTCTTGACAGCCTCAAAATGTTTCACGTATTTTCTTCTATTTTGTGTGCATACATTGATCTCTTAGTATCTATGCACAAAGCAGGAACAACTATTATTCTTAATTGGGAGTCAGAATCTGTTTCCATGTTGCTTTATATTGGTGCCCTTGATATCTATAACATCTTTTAGTCTCAGCATTCCATGTTTAAAATTAGTTTACAATCATTGTTTTTTCTGTAACCGTTTTCATCTGTTACATTCATTGTGATTCCTAACATATAAATCAAACATAACATGCAAATGTGTTGTTGTTGTTCTTGTCTGGAATTGTGTTTTTACTCTCAGGTTTCCCTTGCCTTGGCGTACTTTTACAGAAGTTAGAGAATCCTGCACTAAGAGCATGCTTGAAAGTACAATCTAATGAGGTTTGTCTATATACAATCTTAAGGGGTTTGAAAGCAGTTTGCATACCAGCATTATGGCCATTCTTCACATCACATCTGATATTTTTGTTAGATTAACTCGAAAACACCATGGTCTTCTTAAATATCACCTGATCTTTGGTTGGTTGTTCACAAATTGTATATTATGGGCCTTGTTATGAGATAAAATGTAAACCACTTCCGTAGGAATATGAATATGGTGGGTTTGTGGGTTTGAATAGTAGGAAATAGAAGGAATTCACCATGGAAGGTAAAGTATTTGAAAACTGCCAGGGGCATTGGGGGAAGATAGAAAGTGGAAAAACTGAGAGTTTTGCACATGGGATGCTAAAAGTCTAAAACAAATGGAATTGGGACACAAATTATACTATTTCCTATTTTATGGCTCGTTGATTTATGGTTTGGCAAATACTACTTGGTGTGTTGATGGACATACTGGAAACATTCTTGTCTTCATTATTAATGTTCAATTATTGATGATTGTATTTCAGTGATGTAATGCAGTTATTATTTGTATTCTCCTCCTTATAAATTGTACATAATGTAATATATTGTGTTGACATTTTCAGTCGCATGGCTGCATATGGTTGAAAAGCAAATGTTTATGTCAATGGCATTTCTGATCTTACAATATCATGCAATATAAAAGTATAATTATGTTGCCCTCCTTAACATTCTTGAGCTAATTATATGTTGTTTATCTCATACAGGGCGTGTTGGTACGCAGAGTTGAACCAACTTCTGACGCAAATAATGTGTTAAAGGAGGTATGTTGGACAATTCTGGCTTCCAAAAATATTGCCCTTGAGTGTTAACTGAACTGTGAGTCAAACAAAAAGCTTTTAAGAAATGTGGGATTCTGAAGGACTTGAACTGTTTGTCAGAAATTCTGGTCCATGAGGGATGTCAATTTTCAATAGCTGTTGGAATACCCTGTACCATCCTTGTTGAATAGTCTAACTGTCGACTTATTTATTTTGAGATCTTTTATCGATTCTTTTTTTTTTCTTTAAATGGAAAGGGTTGGGGGGAAGGCATACCTGTGGAATTGGACCCCAAACTTTTGGCTATTTCAAACCCTTTGAAATGTTTATTAACATTTTAAATAAAATTTTCTGTTTCAGGGTGATGTCATTCGCAGCTTTGATGATGTTCATGTTGGTTGTGAAGGAACAGTTCCATTCAGATCAAATGAACGAATTGCATTCAGATTCCTCATTAGTCAAAAGTATGGTCTTCCTTTTTTCTAAATCACTTGAGATCCAGTTTATAGTTTCTCACTGCTTTTCAATTACAATTAATATTGCCAATATGTATTTATGAACTTTGACCTTTAATTACATGTTTACCTTAAATTGCTGTAAGTTGGTAATTTATCTGCAAGATCATATTTCTGTGTGGGGCAAGTGTTGTTTTGTGGCTACTCAGATTTAATTGTGTTTTACAGATTTGCAGGGGACACTGCAGAGCTTGGTATCATTAGAGGAGGAAAACCAATGAAGGCTAAAGTAGTTTTAAACCCACGAGTTCATTTGGTATGTTATAATAATCCAGCATCAATCAATTTTATTATTCCATGATGTGGAGTTCTTTCTTTTCGTAATTCTTATTTCTCTCTTCAAGGTTCCCTATCACATTGATGGAGGTCAGCCTTCCTATCTAATAATTGCCGGTTTAGTGTTCACACCCCTCTCAGAGCCATTGATAGAGTATGTTGTCTGACTTGCTTCTATTCTTCACATTTGGCAGTTTTCATAACTTCTCCCCTTCTGAGGATTTACTTCTAATTGAACCATTAATTATTGATCTTTTGGCAGAGAGGAATGTGAAGACTCCATAGGGGTAAGTTCGGATTTATTGGCACCTGAAAGTTATTAATGTGATGCAATCAGTCTGTTGAGTTTTATTTTCCTTTCCCCCTGACCAGCTGAAGCTATTGACGAAGGCACGTTATTCTCTGGCAAGGTTCAAAGGGGAACAGATAGTAATCCTTTCACAGGTTGGTTGCTGGATTTCTTCCTTGACAATATTTTATATGATGTTTGGTTGTATTCTTAAAAGTGTAGCATAGCTTGTGGCACTGTGTTGTTAATTCAATAGATTTATTTAATTGAGCACTTTTTATGAGATGTTTTAAGTGACTTGTGTGGTATGATTTTGCTTCACTCTTTTCTGATTGACAGGTCTTGGCAAATGAAGTCAACATAGGTTACGAAGATATGAGCAATCAGCAGGCAAGTCATTTATATGCTTGAGACCGCATTTTCTCATTGATTGTATTGTATAGTTTTAGATATATTTTATCATAAAGAAAAGTTGCAGGTCTTGAGATTCAATGGGACTCGAATAAGAAACATCCATCACCTTGCTCATCTTGTTGATTGTAAGTTGTAACATCCTCTATCTATCATCCTCTGTTGTTTATTTTAATAAGCATCGTGTTCAAATTGTTCTCTGCTTGTGATCAGCTTGCAAGAACAAATATCTATGTTTCGAGTTTGAAGATAACTATATTGCTGTTTTGGAGAGAGAAGAAGCTGCGGCTGCTTCATCCTGCATCCTGAGAGATTATGGGATCCCATCTGAAAGATCTTCTGATCTTTTGAATCCATATGTGGATTCATTGGGAGATGATCAACCCCTAGACCGGGACTCGGGTAATAGTCCAGTTTCAAACTTTGAAATTGACTTTGATGGACTTCTCTGGGCGTAAATTTTCACTTTTGTGATTGAAATGTGAAATTCCTCACGCGTTAGCCACAATGCTTGAAACACATGGGAACAATTTTGGACGCCAATGACACGTTGCGACAGTACAAGCGCAGCGAACCCTTGATGGGGACACATGAAAATTGATATTCTTGGGAGGGGGCATGCTAGAAGGGATAACTGATGTCTAAACTACATGCATTTCTTTTTTATGGATGTAGTGAGAAAGGGGTTTTTTGTTATCATGTTATTTATTATTTATTTTACACATTTTCCCTTCTTCCTTGTTTGCCCAATCCTGTAATTGATCACAATTTTCCATGTATACTTAGTATTTTTTTTTTCGGGGAGACGTAGTGCATGGCATTGATGTAATGTAATAGAAAATAATTTCTTCTATTATATAGTTCCAATATGGCAGACATTGATGAATTTGCTTGTTCAGAGCCCATTCCAAGACTATAATATTCTATCATAATCTAACCTTTTGCTCTATGATACAATCGAGCTAATATGGGTGGCTATATTTTCGGCATCTGCGGAAGCTCCATAAAAACCTCTTCTTGATAGTCCAACGCAATACAAGCCATTCTTTCCCTTCCAATGGTTTGGGTAATTAAGCTTGGGAATGCCATCATCATTTAAGAGATAATCATCCCCCTAGCAAACAAGCCCCATCATTATCAGGTTCTTTAAGAATATAATATTGTAACGTAATTAAGATTAACAAGTCTTAAAATATAAAGGCGAATCAGTTGGGTTGAATCCCATACCTTTAGCCACTTGTTCGTTGATCTTTTGAAGCCAGTGCAGAAAACAATAGAGTCAAATGGTAGCGACCTGCCATTCTTAAACACAACGTCGTTCCCCTCCACACTTTCTATTTCTTCTTCAATCACCTGCGTTCTCACATTATATTATAGTCAATTTCACTTTATGTTTCGAGCATGGAAGAAAAATCAACCAAGAACAAGTATCTCAGTTGAATAAAAATTTAGAGGAAGATAAATAAATGAAAGCCATGGTAAGGTTTACCTGTATCTGCCCATATTTGATCTTCTGGAAGGTTCCAACGTCAAAGACTGGATACTTACCATACTTGGCCTTCATGTAGAAAGGACCTTCGTGAGGCCTCTTGATCCCAAATTTAGAAGTATCCCCATAAACCATTTTGCTCAGAATCACCAACACTGAGTCCACTATGTTCACAGGCAAATATTTCAACAGCATCAGTCCCAGATTCGCCATCTTCCTTGACAGCAAATGCACCTGCATTCATTAATTCAACCCCTCTCAATTATGTACCCCGATCACAGATATTTTCAGCTAATATATAAAAGAAATGATATATATTACCGCGCTTCGGATCAAGATGGAGGTCTTGGCTCCGTGGTTGGCTAGGTCCAATGTGATTTCCATGCCAGAATTGCCAGATCCAACCACCAGAACATGCTCACCTTTGAACTCCTTCCCTGACTTGAATCCAGTTGAGTGAATCACTCTCCCTTTAAACCCACGTAGCCCCTCCACCTCCGGCACGAAAGGCTCGCTGTTCTCTCCGGTGGCCACCACCAGGAACCTCCCGGAATATTCCTCCACCTCGCTGGAATCCCCATTCCTGGCTTTCACCCTCCATTTCTGGCCACCCTCATCGTACTCCGCTCTCTCCACGGTTCTACGGTAGAGAGGACTGATTCTGAAGTGCGACACGTAGTCATGTAGGTACTGCAAGAACTGCTCCTTTGGTACGTACTGAGGATAAGACTGTGGGAACGACACGTGAGGAAGCTCACAGAATTGCTTTATGAGGTGAAGGCGAAGGCGATCGTAGGAATGTTTGGTCCATAAAGATGCAAAACAGTCGTCTCTTTCGAGGATTATGAAGGGAATGGATCGTCGTGTTAAGCATGCTGCCACAGAGAGGCCAGAAGGACCTGCTCCGACGATGATCACACAGTGATGCTGCTGCATTATTTGTTGTGAGTGTGTGGAAAGAGAGAGAGAGAGAGAGATCAAAGTATATGGAAGAATATTAGTACCAGCTTGTAAGAAATTATCTTGATTGCTTCTGTTTAATGGCTCGAAGGCATTGTCGGTTTTTCACTGTACCAGATATAAAGTATATGATCACACAGTCTTGCTCGTCTCTCGATCACAGTACTAGAGACATTGTCGGTTTTTCTTTTCTATATCATTTTCACATTGAAATTTACTTTTTTTTTTATAGGAACATGTAAGTTTTAGAAATATTAAACGTGGATGTCTCTCTTGGACTCAAACCATGATTAGTCATATTTTGGGAGCTAGACCAAACGTCCTAACCTCTTACTAAATTTCTTTTTAATTTACTTTAAATACAATTTTACTGTAGATCTTTATTATTTTCATGGTCCCTAAATTGCTTTTTCTCCGGTTAATTAAATTAACAAGAGAATCACCGACTTTGAAGGTGCATGATGGTGACAAGCAATCGGTAGTGAAAACCAATTTGTGTGCAGTTGAATGGCGTGATCAATTCACATCATATTGATTCAGTCACTTTTATTTATTTTGGTGGGGCTGAATATCCCCTTTCATTGAAGAAAAATAAGGGACACGTACCCGGTACCCCACATACTACAACCAAACTAGTTTGTGTTTGAGATTTTCCTGCTTTTGTATTTTCTTTTCAAAATCAGGTGACCTTATTTTATGTGCATGGCTTAATTAAATTAGCTTTTACGTAGGGATAACCACATTTAATTTCTTTTACTGAATTTGAAAATAAATCACATTTTTTATGGCTTGAAAATGATAAGATTCGTTATAAATTTTATTAAATGAATTGCCAAATTTTGAATAAGTCACGTTTAATTTTCAAAATATAAACGAAGGCTTCCAATTTTCAATGCTATAATATTTGGATAAATATTTCCATTTGTTTTGTTTATTTTCATTATTAGGAAATAAATAGAATTGAAAATGGGAACTCGTTAAAATTAAATAGCGTTAGTCTTCCATCATTCCATGCACAGCACGGCTGCTCAAGGGAGCGGTTTAACCAAAGAAGAAGAAAAAAGCTTGAAAAACACAGATACAGAGAACCGTTGCCACCAACCTTGTTATCTGAGAAACTAATGCTATATAAGTAATTATCAATCATAGTACCTAATCACTACTTTCTTAAATCATTTCATAGTACACAATAACATTTATATGTAGTACCTAATACATCAAGATTCATCAAAATTACTAGAGTGATATTACGGGGTATTTAAAAATATTATTATCTTTCAAAAATTATTAATTTTACTCTATAACATCCATTATTGAAATTACGATAACTATTTATACAAAATTTATTAATAACATTCATTTCTTTTTAGAATAAAGTATTTATGAACTCGCAGCATGATGATATTGCTCCCCAAAAGGAGAGAGCTTCAGCACCACCAGAAGCTCTCTCCTTTTGGGGACTACAAAATATGAGCAAGTAAAGGCTGCTTCTTCTAGACTTTCTGAAACCAATTATAGTAACTTACTAAGCTCTCGTATTGATTTTTGTTTATTTTCCTATTTTTGAACAACGCAGCCCAATAGAATTGTATATTATATAATCACTTTTTTCTTTAAAAAAAACAAGAAGAAGAAGTGTTTGCCTTGAATTTTTTTTTTCTACAAGAAAGAATTAAAGCCTAAAAAATAAAAGAATTTAAACTAACAAGGAATTAAATCCCATATATTATGAAGCCACTAAGTGTTGCAACTATGCATGACATGTTTCAAGAATAATAGATCTAGAAAGATCTTCCTTTGTAAATGCATCAGCAACCTGATTAGTGTCTCTTAATATAAATGGTAATTTTAATTCCCACCATTGCGCATTAATTCCTCTATCTGGTCAATTAGCAGACTGTATCTCTGCCTTGTTTTACTTTCCTCCAACATGTTAATGAGATATTTAGGATCTGAATCAAGTATAATCTTCCTATATTCTTTGTCCCATGCAGTTTGTAGGCCCTAGAAAATAGTTCATTCCTCTAATTTAGCTGCAGTACATAATCTAATGAAATAGGTGAAACTATATATCCATTTGCCACTGTGATCTCTTAACACTCCACCATAACCAACTCTATTATTGGCCAAAGATCTGGCCCCATCTACATTCAGCTTGATCCAGCTCAGAGGTGGTGATTGCTAATTAAGATTCTCTGTGAAGGACAAATTTTGTAAATTATCATTATCATTTACTTGCACATACTTCTTCCACACTTGTAAAAGAACCAGCTCAAGTTGTTCAGGTCTCGTGACATCTGAGTTAAAGATATCATATTCCTCTAAAGCTAGAGCTTTCAAATAGCTACTCCCCAAATACACTTCCAATTATTCCCCATATTGACGAGTTGCCTTTTAAGATTTAAAACAAACCAATCATAAATTGAAGCAGCAAATAATGTAGAATGGTGCTATGATAATAACAGTTTAAGCCAAATACGTCTTGCATAAGAACAATCTCTCAATATATGTAATGTATCATCCCTTATCAAGTTACAACTATGACACACAGTAGAAGTAGAAGACCACCTGTTTCTCCAAATATTAGTTGGTAGTCTCTTATTGACAGCTATCCACATAAAAAATTTAATTTTCTCCGTACCTTTCCATTTCCAAATATATTTATATATTTATGAGAATTTGAGATGTTTTCCTCTAATAGATAATAGGCACTCCTCAAAGTAAAAGTAAAAGCCCCGTTTGTAGTTGCATTCTTAGACATAAAATCTAATCCGGCATCAACCCTTGGCAGGATTATCGTGATGAGTCTTTGAAAAATATTACTTACAACAATTTAAACCAATCTTTCAAAATCCTATTATCCATCAACTACCCAATCTGCAATCGTAGTTATTTCCTCCTCACTCGTTAGGGGCCGAAGACACACATCTCTTGTCTTTATACCAGGAAATAGCCATAAATCTTCAAAAAAAATTGTATCGATCTCCCATCTCTAATTATTCACTTTATTCCTTTAGCAAGAATATTCTACTACTTAGATATAAATTTCTATAGAACCAAGTCCCCTTTACGCGAAATTAACAAATTCTCTTTCTTTCTTAACATATATTTCTACCCATAAACTTGTAGAACTTGAAATTAAATTTCACGTAATCTTTATCCCAAAAGCCCTACTAAAAGATGACAGCAGCTTAAAATCAAGTTCTCCGTTCATTCTTAACATTCATTTGGGGAAATTGCCTTGAATTTTGATGGATCAAATGCCGGTAATGCACAATTCTACAGTAGCGTGGACGGGCCCAAGTAAATTGGACAACGTTCGATAAAATAAGGCCCAAATACTAAGAAAGATGCATGGGCTTCCAGTTTTGTGTTGGGCTGGTCTTATTTTAACAAAGCCGAGCCACCTTACATAATTTTAGTACCACTTTGTTGTAGTTCCAGTCGCGACGCTTGGAGAGGCATTCTACCTCTTGGGTGCCTAAGTTTATGCCTGAGGGTAATAGACGGCTCGCCCTGCCCGACATTGGTATTGCCTAGGAGGAAGGGAGATTTCGCTCTGTCATTGGATCGTGGGTGAGCCCGACCCCTTTCCAAAAATTTTTGTATAAAAAAAAACTACTTTTCTTATTGTAGTTTCAATTGCGGCGCATGGGAATGTATTTTAGCTCTTAGGTGTCAAGGTTTACGCTTGAGGGTAATAGACGGTTCGCCTTGGTTAACATTAGTATCACCTAAGAGGAAAGGAGATTTCGCCCTACCCTTAGATCGTGAGTGAACCTAACTCATTTTCAAAAAAATTTGTACAAAAAAAACTCATTTCTTATTGTTCGTGAGTTCAACTGACGAAAGGGTGAAACATGTGATTATTTGGAGCATGTTCGATCCCTAGGAAGTACCACTTTATTGTGGTTCCTGTGACGGCACTTGAGGAGGCATCCTAACTCCTGGATGCCTAAATTTACGTCTGAGAATAATAAATGGCTTGTTCTGCCTGACATTGGTATAGTCTAGGAGGAAAAAAGGCTTCGTCCTATTATTAGATCGTGGGTAAGTTTAACTTTTTTCCAAAAATTTTTATAACAAAAAAACTCCTTTCTTATTTGTACCAAAAACAAAAAAACTCTACAAAAACATATATTATGTGAATGAATACTTATTTTTGAATGAGATATAAATCTAACTATGAAACTTAACATAGTTGATACTTAACTGAATTTTTTAAGTATCTAGTCAGATGTTCAAATTCTGTCGGTTTATATGGAGAGAGTTGCTTCCAGCAATAAACACATTAAGCTTATCTAAAAAAAATGATATCTGAATCTAAATTTAGTATTTTTCAAACAAAAAAATAATTTTTAAAAAAATTAATAGTTAGAAAGTTATTTTCATTTTACGTTATAAACCAGATAGTCCAAATTGAAATACAAGTATTCCATACCTATCTTCTAAGATAAGCATGGAATCCAAATGCTATAATCCCATCTATTTTATCATATTATCTTTTTATTTTTTATTCTATACACAAATAATTCTGTTTATCAATTTTAAGTACTTTCCATTTTGAAAAGCAAGGAGTACTATTTTACAGACTCATGGAAGAAATTCCCAATAGAAAATGCCCTTTTCCTGGAGGTTCAGTACAAATCCCTGCTTCATAGGTGCAAGCCGCAAAACCGATCTGTGAAATCGGTCGTGTCTCTGTCCTTTTTATTTGATATTTTATACTGTTCAGGTCCTCGTGATATATTCAATTAATTATATGAGATTAAAAAAATTAATTAAATTAATTAATATAACATATTTTTTAAATATCTTTGATTATCTTCCTTAACCTCTTTATTTTTTGGCTTGATTATTGTTAAAAAAATATTAATAAAAATAATTTTAAAAAAATAATAAATATATAAAATATATTTTATATTTAAAATTAATATAACTTTTTAATTAAATTATATATTAAGGATTTAAGGAGTAAGTTGTTTCCTAACAAAGAATTCTTTTATATTTCAATATGACAAAGTTTACCAAACTTCACCTGTACCTAATCCGCATTTTACCTTCTGAGTCGACAAATTTTCAATCGTAATTAATGATTTCAGTATCGTTAGCCAACAAAAGAAGTAAGTTCAGTTTGTGTTAAAAAAATCTTTCGTTTCTTTTTCTTTTTCACTCCACCGAAATGAATTGGTTTGCATGCGCTCAAGATTTCAGCCACCCAAATGCAATGGCACTTCACTTTATGGCCCTATTTTCTTCCGGCTCATCAATCCCTCGACGCTATTTTTTGGGGGGAAAAGCCATTTTGGATCCATTTAATGTAAATACAGCCTGATAACTTTCATCAAAAGGGTAAAAAATAAAAACACACTAATAATTATTTTCAACACACACATACTCACAATTTATTCAATCTATTTATTCGTAACAAAAATACAGTAACCAAAACAATATAATTGTGACATGTATAAAATTATTTGTTAAGAATCAAATATTATCATTGATGTTAGAAAATGATAGTCAGACTTTTTTTTTTGTTACAAAAATGATAGTAAGTTTTCTGAAGCAAAAACGTATACATAGGCATACAATCAGAGAAGATATTTTTTTTTCCCCACCCGATTCACCGGAGTTTTGCCCCGACTATATCTGAATCCGACCCGCGTCGCGCACCTAGCTATGGTGGGTGAGTCTCTCAACAGGAATTTTCTGCGTACGCCAAAGCTCGAACTCGAGACCTCACTTAAGTAATATCGAGCCGCTTACCACTCGGACTAACCCATTAGTACAAGAGAAGATACTGAATAGGGAGGGCAATGACAAAAGATGAGAATAGTGAATAGTGAGCCCACCACCACTTCTTGTAACCCTCTCTTATTCCTCAATCATCAGCCTCTTCACATTCACTTTCTCCATCAACCATTCCTTTTTTTCTTTTTGGTCCTCTCACAGACACATCCATTACAGAGCAATCGATTCTCTGATCATTCATGGCTCCCTTTTGCTCATTCCTGGTGTTATTATCATTATTATCACCTTGTGTCCATTATTAGCTCAAGCATCTCCATTAAGTACTCATGTTTCTGCCATATCAGCAGCACCAGAAAGCTCAGAAGAAGAAGCTCCAACGTTATCTCCATATATTGAGCCTCTGTTTCCAACTCCTAGTGGGATTGCTTCTTCTCCTTCACAGTCCTCTTTGCCCACAATCCCTTCTAGCCCCAGCCCTCCCAATCCTCAAGTGTTGGACACTCCTGGCTCTGTTCTCGCTTTTCCCCCATTGGCCTCCATGCCTGCTGCTTCCCAAGCTTCATCATCTCGCTCTCTCATTTCTCCTTCATATCTGCCTTTACTGGTAATTTTCTTAATGCAGTCTCGTTTTGTGTAATTACATATGGATGTTGCTTCTACTTTAGTGTTGCTTTCGGTTGTTCTTGCATGTTCTTGGGGCATTTAATTTTAGGCCAGGCATTGTTAACTACTGGTAAAGTTAATGTCCAAGCAAGAGGTTAGAAAAATGGCGAGGTTTCTCAGTGTCCGGGTAATGTTGTCTACACTGAATTGAAAATGAAAAAGGAAATAAAGAATATTCCCTCCCACATGGACCTTTCGTTGATGTTAATAGTTCTACACAATAGAGAATTAGAGACCCACTAAAAGGCAAAAGTCGCCAACCAAGCTGAACTTAAATAGCATTAGAGATTCATTGAGCTGAGGATTCCTCTAGGGCCGCCACCAATTAATTTTGGGTCACTCTGCTTCTTTGCGCACTTTGCAGTAAAAGAATAAAAAGAAATCTAGTTGATTTGTATTACAAGCCACTCGGACTTTATACTAGATTGTTTATTTACATTACAAGGAGCTCGCGATTCTAAGACCAGGAATGAAACTATTGGACTATTTGGTTTACAAGACTTTGTCATGTTACACTATATCAGCAAACTCGTCATCCGCAACTAGGAAGCTACAGTACTAGGGTTTCCTTTGACCATTAAACAAGTCCCATGACATGAGTCTCTTGAGTTTGTTGAACTCAAATGGGTTCCTCCATTTCTTGTTGTAGTCCTTAGCAATATAGATTCTCATCTTCGCATTCTCCTCTCTCAGCAAATCCATTGCTAAGCTCAGATGTCTTATCACTTTTATTTTATCTTCATCTTTCTCCTTGAGTTGATCCCTCTGTTCTCTGTTTTCTTCTCTGAATCTTTTTATGTCTTCTCTCAATATCGTTACTTCATTACACAAGGCATCTTTCAGCTTCAGTTCATCCTTATAAGCCCTGTTCTCTTCTCTGAGTCCTCCTACTAGTTCTTTCAAGATCATTACTTCATCATTTATGGTATCTTTCTGGATGAGTTGATTCTTGTAAGCCCTGTTCTCTTCCCTGAGTCTCTCAATTTCTTCCCTCAACCTCATCAGTTCATCATCATCTTCAGCAAATTTGGTAGTTAACTTCGGTTCAGAATCGTCAAATTCAGACTCCACAGATTCCTCAGCATCACAATTCTCAGAATAGCTGTCATAACTTCTTTCCTTAAAACCCATTACGTTGTTGTCTGATTGGTATTTGGTCGAAGGAAATGGGGATGCCCCTGTTGTGAGAAGGCGAATTCCAGTGTCAGATTTGATTTGATCATAGTGCTCAGCTAATGATCGCTGAGTCCTATAGAAATCTTCGACCATGCGGATAAGCTCGGGTCGCTTCTTGTAATACATTTCTGCACGTTTCGCAAAGGAATCTGCATCTTCCTCTATGAGTTCTAATATTGTCTTGGTCTTTTCATTCAGCTCTGCCATCAACACACAATAAATAACACACAAATTCATCAAAATCATCTTACTTCTCTTTATCATAGAGTTATTACTAAAATTTTATGCCTTAATTTCATCCAAAAACTTTTCACGTTTGTGGTACTTGCGTTCCTCATATTTCTCCACTCCCCGCTCCTCCATTGTTTTAAATTTAGACGGGAACTTTATAAGAAAGCAAATAATGCTACTTTTAACTTTTTCCTAAAGCACAAACAAGGCTAATAAGAGACAATTTATAGTGTGCTTGAGACAAACTAAGAAAATAAATGGCAGAGAACCAGAGAATGATTGAGTGGTGGACCCAAGTCATTCATTTTCCACCACCAATCTTCATGCTATCATCAGTGGATCGCTGACCTAAGTGAACGCTTTGTTATAGTATACATGGAAAGTGGTTAAGAGCAATAAGAATAACTGCGGCAAAAAAGGAAGAGATGACACAGAAAGATTTAGTAGATACCAACCAGCAAGAGTGGATTGGAGCCAAGGAGATTGTCTAATGGTGCTGTGATTGTCCAGCCACCACCAGTGTGGGGGTTGATCCTTCGTCATTTGAGCTTTCTTCTGCTTCACTGTTCTCTAGTATATCACTAAAACCATGCTATATATATATATATATATATATATATATATATATGAGCAAACAGAAGCAGGGATAGAAAATGCAGAAGCATTTAAGAGTAATACGGCTTAATGGTAAAACCACAGCCAAAAGGATAAAGAGCAAAAAGCACCAAACTTGCCGATCAGTTTCGGCAGAGGGACAAATGGGTTAATGCACCGACTATGAGACTGAGTACGCCTCTTCGTTGTTTACAAGAACGCAGAGCATAACGTCACAGGAAGGCCATTCCCGTCATTTCAACCCAACGTGGATGTAGTCAGACATGGAAAAACAAAAAGGAAAAAAAGAAATCTGATGCAGACTGGAATTAAAAACAATTTTCACGACGAAAATGAAAGAGAATTAAATTTTCAGTCTTTTTTTAAGGAAAGGGAAAAAGAAGGGGACGTTGAGATAATTATAATAGAAAGAATAGATAAAGCCGACGCAGCGATAGAAAGAAAGATGTTGCAAGAATGCGGAAGGAAGAAGAAAGAGTGGGAAATTTGAAGAATTAAAGAAAGGAAAAAGACGTGGAGGATATGTGAAATGTGAATGGGCAATTACTGATTAGGCGGCGCCAACCGCCATGGAAAGGAAAAAGACAGAAAGACTGCGATAATTAAATAGGAATAGAACACAGAGAGATAAATGAGAAAGAAGAAAGGAAAATAACCTGATTCAAATTATCCTCTTCGCAAGCAGGCAGACACAGAGAGAGATCTACGAGAGTAGAAGGAAAGCGAGGGAAAGAATACTCTTACATGTAAAACAAACACTAATTTGAATATTTAACTTAGATAATTTACATCTACTTTTATCTTTGAAATAAATAAATATATGATAAAATTGATAAAATATTTTAAATATGAATTTGGAATAGAAAAAAATCATAAAAAAATCTTGAAAATGTCAAATTCATAAATATATATAATTTTCTTTAGATGGATTAAAAAATATTAAATAAATTAATTAATTATAACTAATATAATAGTTAGTTGACTAATTTAAAAAATTAAAGAGTATAATATTAATTTGTTTTTAAAAAAATTAATTTAATTATAATTTTTTTAATTTTTTTAATCTGTAAAAAAAAGTGAACTATTCTTGTATTAAGGAAAATTATTGGAGTAATTTTTTCTAAGGCCAATAGTGATAAAGTAATTTGAATTTAATATGCTTCAAACTTCAATTTTTGTTTTTGCTTAACAAGGTATGAAATCTTTTATATTTGAGTGAACTTCAATTAGTTTTATTTTATGAAATCTTTTATATTTGAGTGAACTTCAATTAGTTTTATTTTATAACTTTCTTTCGTAAATCTTAATAAGTTCCTCGTATAAGAAAGAGCACAAACGAATAAACATGTATTTTAAATATTTTAATTTTCGTTTTATTCATTCGTACTCTCTCTCTCTCGTCTCTTTTGTATTTATTCAATAAATCTTTTAAAACGTTTAACAGAAATAAACAAATATTTTTAGATTATTTATATAATCTAAACGAATTTCCGCTATTCATTTTCCCAAATAAAGAAAAGAAAAGAATAAAAGGTAAAAAGAAAACAACTTTAAATGTGAGATAATATTTGAGTCTCTATATAAAAAATATATAAAACTTAGTTCTAGTCGCATGTATAACTTAAGTCAAATTTTTTTATTATACTTGTTATTTTTAATATTGTTAGTTACTAAAATATTTATTGACATTTGTGAATTTATATATGAAATATTTATAAAGTTTGTGTACTCTTATAAATTCATTCCTAAACTTAAAATATTGAATATAAGTAACTTGATCTAATTTTTATCTAAAAATTATAAATAGTTATAATTAAGTAATTTATAGAGAGATAATAGATATTTTATATCTCAATTGATGCACAATAAGAAAAAAATATTTCCCCTTAGTACTAACTAGAAATAGCGCCAAAGAAATAAACTTCCTCCGTTGTTTCCTGTTAATAAAATGACATTTTTTTTAAACAAAATTATAGTTAAGTGATAGCTTTTCCTCATGGATACCTCATACTGGGAAATTGAATAAGTCAGTTATTACCCAAAAATTGGATAAAATTAAAAACATTTTTTAAATAATTGGTAGATGTAGATAGAAAAAAACAGAGAAGAAAAATCAATGTCATTGAAGCCTGATAATATTTAAATCCTAAGTCAATAAATATCAAATACTCAATGAGAAGTGGGACAAGCATCAAAATGGAGGGCCATTCGTCCCATGAAGGATGATGGGGACAAAAGGTCTCCCTTGGCCCACTTTAGAAATTATTTTTATAAACATATCTAAAAAATTATAGATGTATGAAAGAAAATGAACGGAAAAAAAAAAGGCTACTTATCCTTTTTTGGATAGCCTAACCTATTAGATTGTTATCTTTGTTTCTACCGTTGAATCTCTCTCTCCACTGCGCCTCCATCGCAATTCTAAACCGTTCATATCAAATTTTAACAATGCAGATTGATCCGTACCGTTAAAAATCTTCAAATATGAATTACCAAATTAAAACGAACACTCCTCAGATGTAGTGGACTCTCTACGTGATAGAGAGGAGGAACTTCTGTTACATTTTTCTTTTGATTCCTCCGGGGCATAACAGGTACAAAATACCGCATTCCCTAAAGACAATAGCATATTTCACAGTGCCAAACAAAATAAATACATTAGTTAATGGAACAAAGTATACAATAGCAACACTAACATATTCGGTCAACTACATCAAACAAACACATATATACATACATATATTAACAAAATTGAAAAGTGATCATTTTCATGGTGTAATCTATCCTCAAAAGATGAAATTAACTATATCACTAACACAGAATCACATCTGTTTCAGAACTGGGAACAACAGGAGCAACTCCTCTCCCTCCAAAAACAGGGCGCATAAATGAATCATCGAAGATTCGCCAATAGTGATGAACAATATGATTGGAATCAAGAGGATTACCGATGTCTACGTTAGATTCCGAATCATTCCCGTCATCGAGTAATGGCTGAGCCAAGCCCTTAACATCCTTAGAGGGATTCAACAGTAGCCTCATCAGAGGCTTAGTCAGTAATCCCCCAACCTGCATTTGCCAATAAAGTATTCAGCTTTCAAGTTAATGTATAGAATACTGCATGTAAGCTGTCAAAATTCAAACCAAACAATTCTTACCACATTAGTTAAGAGAACAACTATGATGGTGCTGGTAATCAAGATGGCATTTCCCCGCAGTTGAGTATGTCCTGATCTAGTAAACTGTGTACATGAAACGTTACAAGCTCTTAGTCTTATAAAAGATAAAAGGCAGAGAAATATAAAGAACTGGTCACAGTGCTCCAATGTAATTTGGGGACAGCACAAAACTTCATTCTTGTACCTTATTGTATGCAAGTGCCACAGATACAGCACCTCGCATGAGCCCAGCCCACCATATCACAACCTGTTTCATCATGCATAAATTTTTCAGAATTGTAGAAGACATTAGGGAATAAAAAAAAAATCCAAAAACTACCTCAGAGCACTTACCATCTGCTTAAATGTAATCTTGTCATCGTCAAACTTCCTAAATAAATTGGCTAGAGCTGACAGGGGATACACGAAAGCCGCCCTTCCGAGCAGAACCAAGCCTAACAGGATCCCACTTGCCCCAACTAATGTAGAAGGACTGAAAAGAATAGGAATCAAATTACAATAGTGCTTCCTCACGCCATAGGTAAAATATGTAAAATTTCTCTTTGATAAAATACTCTACTGGAAAAGGTCATTACAAGGTTATAGGGTAACTTTGAAATAATAAATCTTAATCCAATACCTCTGGCTGGCAAATTTCCATTTCTCGATGTCCAAGGCATCCATGCCAACATATACGAAGATAAAAATCTCGGCGAGAAATGAGAAAGTTGCAAAAGCATGCCTAAAAGTATAGGTAAACATCACAAGGAAGATGGTTAGTTTTGCTATTTTATCAGGCAGCATTTACCAAAAAAAAAGCATCTACACTAACAAATCATAGCTCCTAATATACCTGCTTGTAACTTTAGAACAATCAGAAATACCATGCCACGTGTAGTGTGACATGACAATCCCACAAAGGAATACGGTGAGGATCCCACTTAAATTACAGAGCTGGAAATTGAAGTTGCCAACATTAGATTATGAATCAGCTCATCAGTAAAACAAAAAACTTGCATAAACCTGAAGAGTACTCACAAGATTTATAGCATTAGAATACTTACTTCAGACAACATATAAGATAAATAAGCCATCAGCATCATCAGAGCAATTTCTCCATCTGTAGAGTGCCTGAAATTGACCACAAATTTTGTAAGTTCATTTTACACCAACAGATATTATAACAGATGCAGTATAGCAATTTTCTGCTGATTACAGCGGGGAAGGACCTAATCTAAGTCAATCAAATCAATATTAAATCAATACATAGAATAAAGACCCATTAAAGACAGGTTAACTTATTGAGGGGTTAAGAGGGATTATATTCAATGGGGTGGTCTATAAATTCTTCATTAGTTGCTGAGTAAGAGAAACAAAGAAGGCCAAGAAAAAGACCAATGAATGATCCTGTGTAAATAACAAGGAAATAGTACCTGTCAAAATACAACTTCTTTATAATGATTGCACTAAGCAAGCCAACCTGAAAGATCAGAAATATAGGTTTGTTAAAAAGGAAAAATATCGGACAGGCAAGAGTTTTCCTAATCCAGCAATCAGATGCAACTATGCAAGGATTTCCACAAAACACCATGCCAAGTCGGAAATTCCTAGCTTTTATCTACATCTATCCTGTCATTTTGTCGATGTAGGCCATGAGCGCTATTAAGAAAGGAATGGGGTTAAAGTAATGCAGTTACTGATATTTGAAGAGAGAAATGAGCAGCACAGAATGTTGTCCGAGTACAATACTTAATTAAAAGGCAGGACAGTAGTTCCCATTCATAAGCCAGTATGATGTCATATATGGATCATGGATTACAAGCATGCTAGCATCTTCAGAGAAATAAAAGAAAAAAATTAAGAGGAAAGGACATACCCCTACTCCAAGGACAGCGCTTGTCATGAATAAATATCCGAAATGGACAACAAACTGCCAGATATTGGCCGAGGTGATATGGGAGAGGTCAAGTCTTAGAATTGCATTGAAAAGAACCACTGATGTTGCATCATTGACTACGCCTTCACCAAAAACTAAACTGTACAGATGGGGCGTCTCATCCTGATCTAGCACCTGCGAATCAGAATCAAACTAAGAAACCAGTATCGACCTATTCAATAACATAATCCCTCTACTTGGCAATTCATGAGTTCATACCTGCAATGTGCAGACCGAATCTGTGGCTGAAAATATTGCTCCAAGTGCTACGGTGGAGAAGAGAGTATACGTTTACACAGACAAGAATACAAGGAAATAATCAAACCTCGTAATCTATTAGCTTTTAAGTGAATATGTTGCTTTTAAAAGGAAAGAAGAACAAATTACTGTTGAACACAATATAATTAAGCATTATGAACAAAAACTATCTGGATGTCAGATTTGTGTTTGGATAAAAAGAGAAACTCGTGGAGAGAGAAAACAAAACTTAGGCTACATATTTCCCAGGAAAAGAAAGAGGAAGAAATAAAGCACAAAACATGCTGCCTCTGACATCCAAATAATTTTAACGGTTCTGGTTGCAGGTTTAGTTATAGTATTACAGAAAGTAGAAATATCAAAGATAAAAGTATCCAAATATTAAATATATCCAATACTAAAAGTGTAAGGTAAAGAATTACCTAAATAATCCCCAAGATCCAATACACCAATGTCTAATCCTTTAAATAATTGATTTGCACCTGGACAACAATACTAGAAGTTACAAACATGGAAAAATGGATATATGCACTGCCAAATAGAATAAGCCTATCATACCCAGAAAGTTGTGTAAGGAAAAAGAACGGAAAGTTATTAAAATTACAATCTATCCTACAAATTAAACGAAATCCTTCCTTTCCCTGTTAAGTAAGCTTGCCTTCAGAATTCTAATGTATTTTATTTTACCAAAATGCAACTGTTCTTTTTGAACTTGTAATAACTAATGATATTATTCCCTCCTAGTTTTCTTTTTGAGTCTGCTAGGAAAATGCTCTGGCGTGACAAACAAACTTCCTAACCATATCCAAAAGTAATGTATGAACATACCTAGTGATATGATGATAAATGACATCAAACTCCCAAAAACACCATACAAAAATATTGGGATGAAGTTGTCAAAAAATTGCTTCCTTTTCACCTGGAACCTGATAAAATATAAAAGAAGTGCAGTTAGAAGCAGAAAGATTAATGGGAACACGATCTTTCTATTTGATTTCATAATCAACCAGAAGCAAATTGGTATAACAAACAGAAAATCCCAACTTGTGCAAGCGAGATGTAATTTAGGCTTTCAAGAACGGAAATGCAAATTTTCATAGATAGCAGAAAAGGCAATAGATTGAGAGTACAAACCATAAGCAACAGGGCAGTTTTTTTTTTTTGGTAGGGACAAGGGCAATTTATTCTATTCAATTCAATTATCGCTATCCACTTAAGTTAACATTCAGTATGAACATTGACACACCAGTTTTACAAAATGATAAACTCAGTTTCGTATACCTTCAATTGTTAAAACTATCATAAAATATTTGTGCTCGACCTGTTTATATGGAATAAAGCCAACGTTTTTCTAGTTGATGTAGACAAATTCAAAAAGGGAACTGATCTTAAAATTAGCATGTCACCAAGACGATAATATGCTCAATATAATGACAAATGTTGAGCAGAAATATGCACCGCAATTTTTTAAATCGAGTATGTATTTGGTCCATTGTAAGAAGAAGCGGAGACAAAATGGAAAACAAAACTTACCCTGCATTAAATATAATAGGTGGAAGAAGATATATGAAAAAAAGTTCCTCATCAAATACTAAAATGTGTGAACTTTTCCCCTTAGATGTTAGTAGAATGATGGTTCCACTTAAAAGGCCCTGAAAAAACATGAAGAAAAAGAGAAAACGATACATGAAATATTATCCATCCTCAGTTAGTGTAGAGAGACAGACATTGTTGATAGATTCAAGTGCACTACTCACAATGAATAATGCGATGAGTGACTCAGTCATCCACCGGCTCGTTTCCAGAAGATGTCCAATCACAACACAAGTAAGCAGGAGAACAACAAATAGTGTGATGGAATCTATAGAACCATCTTCAGAGGATCCAAGAATGGAGTTCAATATAGAAGTCATGGCCACACCTCCTCCTGTCACCAACTCAAGGATTAAGAATAATTTGAAGATACTAATAATATAAAAGGCAACAAAAAAAAAAAAGTGTATATTGCAGGCAGAATCGCTGAACAGGATTCAAGCAACTAACAGATTCTGATTTGGTCAAACTATAGGGTTTTGTGATACACCAAAACTCGACTAAAAATCATTTGGTCATAACCGTACCACCATTCACCTAGGAGAAAATCCCAGAACATAAAGCCATTCAGTGAAACAATTAAACAGAGAAAAAAACACATTGACTATTGGTTGTCATCTTCTGTATATCTAACGCAGATTAAGCAATTTTACTATCCAACCATAAGTCAAAGAAACAAATTGAATGATAAATTATTTTAAATTTTAATGCATGACCTTCAATTCTGATTCTTCAGTTTTCTAGCGCTTCGCAAAATCAAACAGGTAAACATTCATAAACACTTATCACGCTTCAGGCCAAAAGGAGAAATACTCGTAAAGCTTAAAAAGAATACAGTAAACTTGTGACGTAAGATTCTGATCGATCACCTGAAACTCCCTTGAAGTAATGACGTAAGAGTTTGAGCGTTCACCGGAAACTCTCAGAGTACTCCGGGAAGGGAGAGGAGGAAGAGGTTGCGGAGGAAAACAGGGCCAGGTGCCGAAAGAGTAAGATGAAGGGGCGCCAAACGGAATAAGCAATGGAGTAATTTATAGGTTGTGGGAATTTAAGAAATAAGAAGACCAATCTGGGCCGTCGATGCAGGGAGCGCGTGGGACTCCTAAAAATTTCTTATTGTGAAATCTACGCGATCAAAGACACGTGGTTATCGGAAAATTCTTGTTCAGGTTGATTTTTGTATCTTCAGGGTTTTGGGTTTCTTGGTTGGTCGTTGACTGACAGATGTCTCAGGTGATAGAGAATACAGGATACAGAATCTTCTGGACCCTTTCGTTTTTTTTCCCGCTTTTATTTTACCAATTTCTTGTCTAAGTAATTTACTATTATTATTATTCCACGTAGTATTATTATTTAATCTGTCTAATTTTAATTATAAAAATTAATTTATTTTTTAAATAAATTAAACAAATTAATTATGATAAATTTATAATTTTAAAATAAATTTATATTATATAATCTTTAATCTATTTTAATTTATTAATTAATTTTTATATTAATTATAATTAATTAAATTTTTTTAATTATAATAAAAAATAGATATAGTATTATCTATGATATAATAATGATAAGAATAATTAATCTTCTTTCTCGTGTTATTTTTTACACATAAAAGATTAACACTCACACGCAAACATGCGATGATGATGGCAGCCTCTCCCGTATTGTTTATTTATTTTATATTATTTTTATCTATTTAATTTATCAAAATTTTATCTCGATTATATTTAAATTTAACTTATATTATATATCTAACTATAATAGATGAGTCTCTTAATAAAAAAAACTATATACGTTAAGATTCAAAATCTCATGATATTGAATTACTTGATTGCAGTAAATATAATTGACGCATCATACTTTTTTTTTATACTAAGACGCATCATACTTTGATAGGGTATTTCTTTTATATTTTCTTGCTGGTTCTTATCTTTTATTACTCTTAGACGTGGCCCAATCGCCATAAACGCGACTACGTGTCTTTCTTCAAAATGTTTTTATTTTTAAAATTAATCTTTTTGTTCAATAGCAACTTCTAAAACTATTCCATTTGAAGATGAAAGACTGACGTTGGAGGTTCGAACTTCGAAAGTTTGATTCTATTCAATTTTAGCGAACAATTAGATAAATCAAATCAAGATTTTTGTGAAATCTTTATTCTATTCCGTAAAACATCTCCTCCGAACAAGATTTAAAAAGACATCACAATGAATATAGTTTGAGAGTAGATTATTTTCTTTCTTTAAAAATATTTATATATATAAAAAACTTCAACAAGTGTAAGATTCTTTAAAAATGATTTTTTTAAAAAGTAAATATTTGTATATATAAAAAACTTAAACAAATGACCGTAAGATTATTTTCTTTCTTTTTTTGTTATTATTTTTAAAAGTTAAAACAAGTGTAAGATTCTTTAAAAATGATTTTTTAAAAAAGTAAATATTTGTATATATAAAAAACTTAAACAAATGACCGTAAGATTTCAAATCCAACTATAATAAATTGAATTAAATCTAAATCAAATTGTGTTTGGATTAGCTTTTAGAGAATAGATTTTGGGAAAAATAGATTTTGGAGAATAGATTTTGGGAATATAAATGTTTGGATGATTAGTAGTAGAATCACTTTTTATGTTAGTAAATTATTAAAAAGGTATAATTTGATTAAAGGTAAGAGAGAGAAAAGATGATAGAGAAGAGAGTATAGAGAGAAGAGAGTGTAGAGATGAGAGAGAAGAGAAAGAAAAAAAATAATATATGTGTATGTTTGAGGAAGATAAAAATTTATAATATTTACCTTAATTTTAATTTTTTCTCACTTAAATAATATTTTTTAATGTAAAATTTTTGTAGATAATTTAAAATTTTATATAATAAATTAATATATGAAAAATTTTCCCCCATGGGAACCAGCGGCGGGAGCTTTGCATAATATATAAAAAAAAAATTCCTAATTTTCTAACCAAAATCAACACCCATCCAGATTGTTTTAAAACTATAGTTTTAAAAAAAAAAATTGAACTAAAATTGGTGTTTGGCTGAAACATGGTAAAATTGAGGTTTGAGATAAAAATCGATTTTTAAACTGAGATGCCAAACACAAACTAAATCAATCATTTTCAGCTTTAAACACCCGGCGTAAATCCTTCATTTAAAGAACAGGTCAACTCTAAAAAAAGTTTCAAAGCAGGTTGTGGGATAGTTTATCAACTTTAAAATAATACTAGTAATATCTTATGAAGATATACAGTAATCAGGACATACATACAAATAAATAATCACTTTTTCTTGTTAAACTTTTTTTTAATTGGTTCCTTTAACCTTTTTTTGTTCGTCATCGTTACATATTTTCCTTCCTCGCCACAAAATATTAAAGCACGACCTGATTTAAAATTGAGAAAAAATATCAAGACTTATGAATTAGCTTTTGTAATACTAATATTTAACCATCGTGGATGGGAGAAATACTGTAGCATCCCACATCACAAACAAATGCGGTCAATTTCACAATCCGGAAAGGTAAACTGGCATTCCTTATCCCATAAGGAAGTATGGGACAGTTCACATCAAGAGCTCACTGTTCAAGCTGGAGATCCTCAAGAAAAGCAAAACGTACTTGTGACGCTACGAAAATCAAAAGTCTTATAACAATATCACATAACATGGATTAAAAAGGGCATCTCCCATTTTAACAACCAAAATGCAGGAATATAACCGCACAATAATGCAAGATCATGAACGGCGAGGGGGCGTACATATATAAACCAGATTGTAATTTCACCTTCTCATGAGAAACCCATCAGAAAGGAGGTGGGCCTCCAGGGCCTCCCGGACCAGGGGGTCCAAATGGAGGCGGGCCACCAAAGCAATCCTGGAGCAACCAGCAACAACAGAGGCAATACAGGCTGCATTTTCCCCACAAGCAAACCAACTATTACTTTTTATAAAATCTTTAACAAATCATATATTAATTTAACTGCCGCTCAACTCACCAAGAATTTACGAGGCTGCAGATGCCGTTTGCAAATCCACCAAAAAAACCACCAGGTCCGAACCCTCCGGGTGGACCCCAAGGTCCAGGACCCCAGCCAGGACCTCCGGGTCCGCCAAACCCAGGACCTCCGGGTCCGGGACCCCAGCCAGGACCTCCGGGTCCGGGACCCCAGCCAGGACCTCCGGGTCCGGGACCCCAACCAGGACCTCCGGGTCCAGGACCAAAACCCGGACCACCGGGTCCGCCAAACCCAGGACCTCCAGGGCCACCGCCGGGTCCTCCGCCAGGTCCGCCAGGCCCCATGACTAGCTCTCTATGCCGGAGACGAACGGAGCTGCCACCGCTTGAACCTAAAGAGAGTTGCAGGACCGCGCTGCTGTGGGTGTGAAAGATTAAGGTTAGAAGAGGGTATAGGAGTGGCTTCTTCGCTGTAGATATACATGGATAATAAATACAAGATAGGAACGTGTTTCCTTCTCATCTAAGTAACTGAGTTTAAGACTCGTCCGATATTGGACACGCCCTCCTAGGATGCAACTACCTTTCAAAACCTACGAATCAAAGGACGCTTTGATGATAGTTATTGGCGACACCGTTTGCAGATTTAAGTAACGCTTGAATTTGAAGTGTGAAGATATTTTAACTATGAAACTTCTAAAGCTGACTTTCTAGCACGACCTACCAGTCAATTGGTTGGAGCAAGCGAAACTTCTTTCTTGGGCCGCTTATATATGGCAGAGGCCTTCTTTTTTTTTTTTCATCCTTGGTTGCGATAAGATCCGTTGAAGTCTAAACCAGTTAAGTCCAATATCAGATTCATGTATGGGCCCAATATACCATGCTGACCCGGTGTCATGGGTCATTTTGGTGGATGCTCTTGAACAACATTTGGTCTCCTTAATGTTGAAATTGATCCAACGAGAGTTGACATATTTAATAAAGAATAGACTTGTGTCTATAAAGAAACGGGTTTAATTTTTACTATTTTTGTGAAAGCTCTTTTGATAGGTGATTTCGTAACTCTCATGTAAACGTTATCTGAACCTTTAGGTTGTATTATGACCTTAGTGGGGGACCAGTGCAGAACCCACACAAATTTTTTTTATATAAAAAAATGTTAGAAATGGAAAGAACAAGGTAAGAGGGTTGAGGTTAGCATAATTGGCATATTGCCAATGGATGACATGAAAATTTTCTTCAAAGTTTGTAACCTCGAGTATGTTTGCCCTTGATTCTAAAACAAGAGCTTAGTTGGCACATTGTTCATGGCAGCAACAAGAAGGCATGTCCAAAAACAAGGTGCTCATGCAGCTTATTAGCACAATCGCCACCACTCATCAACGCTACTACATCGTTTGTTGGTCACGCCTCTGTTTTTATTCAACTTCGATTTTACCAGAGGAATATTTCTCTTTTAATAATTATCCTTTTTGGAACAAAGACCAAAAACAGAGCTAATGATGAGTTAATTTGCATGGTGCTTGTCATATGGTTACATGATGGAGTAGAGATACGGCGCTTCCATTGAAAATGGCCGCCGCGGTTGTCATTAATTGCAGAAACAAGGAGAAGAAGAAGAAGTAGAAGTAGGAAGAATTATGGATAAAGAAAGGGATGTGTAAGGACATAGTGAAAAATATGGATGCTTGTTATTAACAACACAATAAGAGGCAATGATCCGCTCCATTGGGAAAATAGAAAGCTCTTGACGTGCCTCCCCACTCTCTCCATCCACCACAAACCACCAAACTTATATATACATGGCTATGCTCCTTCTTCCCCATTCCCAAAAAATTCAACAAAATATAACTAAAATTTCAGCCCCCCGTCATCCTTTCCTTTTTAATAATATACGTGATATATTATTCCGTTTATTTCTTTGATAAATAGTGTTTTGGGCTGAAAAAACGGCGACGTCTGGGAGGTAAACGAGAATTTGAAGGGTTTGAACTTTGAAGTAGTGGGGGCATTGAAATTGATGTGGAAAGCCAGACGATGGGTGGATGGATCAAGGCCGTTGAATCCACGTCAGGCTTCGACCACATGTGGAGGCCACCCCCTTTAAAGCCACCACATACTCGAAATTCATCCCTCGAAACTTCACCATCCCCACTTTTCTTCTCCTCCTCCTCCCTCCTTTTTTTGGGCTTGTATTTTTGGAGTATGACAACAGCACAATAAATTAAACTTAAAATCATTCAGTAGTCACCATTTACTTTTCATTCACAACTCTTTCTTTTTCCCCACTCTTTAATTAGTCGTGTGAGATATATGGGTGGTGTAAGGGGATGGGGATTTTTTAGAGTCGCTTCTAGTGGTCGTCCCTACACTAACAAATCATGTTAATTACGTTACACATAAAATAAATTACTACCTCTAGCTTCTTACTATAAGAGTTGGTGTGGGAGTTAAATTTAATTTTAAATAGAAGATTACAGTTTATGTTATCTCTTAAATTTATAATTTTTTTTAAAGTATCTATATTAATTGTACATATGAGAAGATTTATATTTAAGGGTTGTCATGATAAAATGTGATATTTTTAAAAAACTAAATCGTATTTATTATAGACAACTAATTATATATTTAATTTTTTTAATATATTTAAATTAATTATTTAACTCTTATATTAAGAGTTATAAAAAATATTTGAGACGGTGATTAACATAGCCACGTGATCCTTTTAGTGGGAGAGGATTCGTTTTTCTACCCCAGTTATTATTTGGTGCCAAGAGAAACACACAGGAGCTTGTTGGTTCAGCTTAAAGGAAAGAAGTAGGAAATGGAGAGAGAGAGAGAGAGAGAGAGAGAGTCAAAGGAGGGAAATAAAGCAGAGAGTGAGGAAGAGAAAAGCAGAGGGGAAGAGAAGGCGTGGCCATGTTAGATTTGTCGTGTAGTGGACAGACTAGGAACAACCTTAGCTTTTTACACCTTTTTTTCTCACTTTAAAACATATAGCAAATGTAGGTTGGTACACACAAGCCTCAGCTAGTAAAACACAACAAGTCTCTCGAGGTTTTGGGGCAATTATTGAGGTTGGAGTTAGTCGTTATCCTTTGCGGGAAGATGTTGTTCAGGTTAGGTAAATCATATCTTAAATGACTCTCAAATCCTTATCTTGTTGAGTTGGCTTAATAGTATTACTCCTGTAAATCAAGCTACGCAACTAAACTAGCACCTTTAGAATATGCCTTTGACTATTCCCAGATAACATTAGAAGAACCAACCTATTCCTGTTCATACACATGCCTCCTACACAATACCCTAGTGGGATACCCATTAAACCATAATTGTAATTTGTCCTAACAAAGTTTTTGTCTTTAAGGAAAACAAGAGAAAAAGGGACGGGGGAAAAACGGTGGGACATATCTGGGAAGGATTCTTAAATTTGAAGGCTTCTGCGAATTCATGGATCATGAACAGCGAGTCAAGGAAACGTAATATTTGTGAAGATCCTCTCTCAAGGGGAATCCATATTAGTATACAGTAGTCAATCATGGCTTTTTTATTTAAAAAAAAAATTGCTGCTTTGTTTTTATATGTCACTCGTGGCCCAATCGGATATTTTTGCGTCCTCTCAATGTTTTACTCTTCAAATAGTGGTCAACAATGTGGGCCGCGGCCGGTCGTATTTCATTTTAAACTAAACTACTAGGGCATTCAAAGCTTATTTTAATTAAAATTAATTAAAATTGATACTTGAGTTGTCAAATTTGAATTTGATTGATTTAAATGATGAGATGTCTTGAACTGTAGGACTAATCCAGCAAATATAGGATACTGGTGTCTTTCAATTCGTTCTCTCTTTATCTTATCATACAAGAGAACCCCATCTATGTGCCACCAAATGCTGCGACGAGATTGTTATATTAGATTGATATATAGTAAAAGTACAAACTCGTTTAAATAATTAAAAAATCAATGCTGTATAATTCCCCATACAATATATATGTATCGTAATATATAATGGTAGAGTTAAAAAGATAACGTCAATGTTCCTATAGCCTAGTCGAATATAGTTTTTTTTTTGGGTATATAGATATCGTAAGTTCAATCTTTTTTATAATTTTAATCTATTAATATTTACTAATCTAAATAAAAAAGAATTACTTAAATTAAAATAATCGAATCGACAGATAAAGGCTAAGAACAACTATTGGACTTTTATTATAGGTCGATTGTTTGACCCAACGGGGCATGAAATTTCTTCTATACTTAAATTACACAAATTTCATGTATCTTCATACTTTGCCATATGTTGGAACTTTCATGAGTTTTAAAATCATACATATGGACTTGAATATGCATTGGTAATTAAGGCCCCATTTGCACCCTCGTGTATATATATTAGCATTGTAAGTTTTCAATGTAAAAGGTTATTAAAACCTAGAATGTTTTCTCCAACCTCTCAAATTTCCTCTTCTTGGTCTAGCTACTAGTCATTGGGCCTTTAAGGGCTTTCCCTGAACTCCTCTCAGATTACATGGACATCGTTGTGTTGATTGTAGATGCCACATATGATATCCCGTTGACTGCCATGTAGGACTTAATTACCAGTTGGTCTGTGCTAATATCACATATGAAATGGGGAAAAATCTAAAAAGGAGGGATGAGGAAGAAGGAAAGGACGCTTTGGGCTAATGAAAGGCCAAGTTGACAAAGAACATGATAATCAAAGGAAGCTCTCTGTCACGTGCCGTTAATTTGTATGATTCGGCTTCACTCCCACTAGAAGACGGGAAATTATTAGCCTCCAATCACGTCCACCTCATGCGTCTCCCTCCGACAACGTCGTTATCCTCGAAATTGCCTTATAGCCGCCACTTCCCCCCTAAACCTTTTTATTGACTCCAAATATAATTCCCTTTGCTTAATTGGCTCAACTTCTCTTTGCCATTAATTACATATTATTTTTTCCAATTATATCAAATGATTAGAGCTTTCGTGCAACCCTCCCCACAAATCATCTCTAAATCAAGTCTCTTCCTAAAGTGCCTTTTATTTGCGCATTTAATCAATTTTATCTATAAAAAAAATGAGGACGCAGATATAGACTTAAGTTTTTCCCTTCTTTATATGTATTGGTGGAGGTTAAGAAGCCCAGAAGACTTGCCGCCAAATAACTTTCATATCTTTTTTATGGTCAACCACTTCTCACTTTTTCCACCAAAAAGCCGCAAACCTAGTTTTGAATTTGTTTAATATTTTGTTGGAAAATGACAATTAAGAGAATTACCATCAAATGGGGACGTTGTTTACACCAAGAACTTCTATATTTACAACCTGAAAATCCTCATTTTACATTAATTATCATTAATTATCCCTAATGTCTTGCAAAACCCTACACATAGTGAAAGTGCTAACGCCACCTTTTTCCCTTAATACAAAATGTCCACCCTTGATAATTAGGCAATAATCGTTGGGTTTGGCCCAGAATATGATATATTATCATTACTATTACAGTAAAAAAGGAGCTCTCAATGAATACGATTTATAGGGTAAATAACCACTGGGATGAAAGTTAACATCTCATCCATCATTATATCGGAATTACAGTGGCTTAATTAAGCTAATTTGTTCAAATATAAGAATAATGTAACTCAATCATGTGACCTCTCCTACTAATATCCTCTCCGTGGACACACTTTAGAGTGTAATATTTGTTATTAATAAATTAATTAAAACTATAGCCTTGATAATATCATGTATAGGGGCTAAACAGTGGGGGAAACATTAATGCATTAGCTGTCATGTCTTGTTACGAATGAAACAAAACAAACACCATAGGTGGTGGGCTTGGCTTTTTCCTTCTCCTTTTTTTATTTTAATTTTATGAGCGATAAGACGACAATGCCTCTTTGACCAAATTGGCTAATAAAATCGTACTAATCTTTCACGCGTCAAATTAATTTAGTCGTTTGTTGTACGAAAAATTTATATTATCCAATCTCATTTCTAAGGGTGTGCATGATACTCAAGTGGCCGGTTTATTCGTCTGAGGCCCGAAGAAAAATAATTTTATTCAGCCTACAAAAGTTAGCTTGAAATATGAATAGGCTATTTTAAACCTAGTCAAATATCGCGTAAAATAAGATATCAGAAAAGATATATCATTCTGTCTATTTAGCTCAACTCTATATATATATATATATTATTTTGTTAGAGTCTTATGCTTTTTTTAGTTTTTTTCTATTTATAATTCTACTTTCAAAATCTTAAACGTAACTCTTATATTTACGTAGATATTAAAATTATTCCCATACTTTATTTATTAAGTATTCGATTATTAGTGTTGTAATACTATTACAGATATTTGACCCCGCTAAAAATTTTAAGTTTTTTTTAATATATACAATAGATTTAATTATTATCTTTTTATTACTTTATTTTTAGTGAATTATAGATATTATTTATCTCTTGAAGATATAAATATAATATTATTTTATAAGTTTATTATTATAGATTTTTTTTAACAATATAAATAAGACATCATAGCATGTAAATTCGCTCTGCCTAAAATAGTTATGATTTTGTCGACATTAAATTATAAAATATAGCTTATATTTTGTTTGGACAGGACCCTAGGCAATTTCCGGGTAAGTTATATAATTCAATACCCTCATTTCCGTTTTTACCCTCGCCTTTATTTAATTGAATTTCTGACAATTCAAATATATTCAAATTTTTCATGATATAATTAAATGCGGGGGATTTTTGTATTGGGGGCCGGTATACCTTAAACAAGAAATAGGAAAAAGTTGAAGTCAAATTGGGAGTCGAGGGAGGGAGAGAGATTCGCGGGAACCAAGCGTGGGATTAATATTATAATCCTCTTTTCATTATTCTTAATCATCATTTACGTCCATCACAACTCAGCTCCCCCTTCCTCCTCCCTTTATTTTATTTATATCGCTGCATTCATTAATTTCAGACACAACAAAATTCATCAACTCGCTCCTATTCCAATCTAAACTTTGGGTATTTTAATTGTTAAGCTTTAACACTTCACCTTCACAATTTACAAGTACTCTCCATATTTTTTTTTATTATCTACCTAGTTTATTAGAACTTTATGTCAACTATATTCTAATTTGACCCGTGTCACGCACCTGATTATAGAAGGTAAATCTCTTAATGAGGATTTTTTACATACGTCAATACTCGAACTCGAGACTTTGTTTAAGCAATATCGAGCCGTTTACCACTCGAATCAACCCCATTGATCAAATACTCTCCATATTAAGTAGCATAGAGATGAGTGATTACGATTAAACACCATGAATTATTTATAATTCCAAAAAATCATGATTTTTTATTGAAATTAAAATTCTTAACTAGTTTTTTGTGATACTTCTATTAATCTTTAATATTTTTGGTACTCATCTATAATAATTTTACCTTTTTTTTTAAAAAAAAATAGTACTTACCTTTAATATTTTAAATTTCAATGCAATTTTTTATATTTTCGACATTAAAAAAATATTTGAGATGCGTACTGAAAAGATTAAAGATTAATACCTAGATAAATAAATTAAATCATTAATTGAGAAAAAGCAAGTTGACTCAAGAGTTTTTTTTTTAAAAAAAAAAGAAAATTAAACATCAGTACTGCAAAAGGGTTTTTGGTATTTTTTCCTTTTTTAAATTCTCAAAATCGAAGGTCCTGAATTGTATTTAATTCGTTTAGGAAATCCTAAAATGTCATTTGAAATCGGGGAGGGTTGTGTAGGGAGGAAAAGAAAAGGAGGAGCGTGGATTAGGAGGAGAGAAGGGAGGGAAAGGGCAGGTCAGGAGGTCAGCTTTTGGGACAGAAAGGGAGAGCCCCTACGGAATCCACGCACAGGCAGTGATAGGAGCCACATAATACCACGTCGTTTTCATCCTCTGACAACCTTGGGGCTCTCTTTCTCTTTTATTATTGCATTCCCTCCCTCCCAATCATCAACACCATTTCCGTCATCTCCTCTCCCAATAATTTCACTCCCCCTCCTTTCTCTTCTCTTTTATTTATTCTTTTTACCGCATATGGAACGAAAACCGGTAACTAGTAAAGAAATTTACCACTGGCTTCAGGGTTTTATTGGGGCCAGTGTTATGTTAGTGAATAGTAAATACCAAGCCATTATTCCCCATGGACCGTACACAACACACCCGCTTTTGGAAGAAATCAAACTTCTATAGACTTTTAGCTTAAATTTTAATTTTAAAAAAATTTAAAAATAAATAATTATAACTTTTTATTCAAATTATAATTTAAAATTAAAATTTTAGATAAATTATTAAGATTAATTTTTAAAATAATAAAAAAATTTATAAATTATCTAATTATTATTTTATCTTTATTTTTTTTATATTCCTTTTCCTCTCTTCTCCCCTCCCTCCTCTCTCTTCTTTATTTTTTATTCTTTCTCCTCTTTTTTATTTTTAATAAAATTATATAATTTTTTAATTATAATTTTTTTTAATAATAACTATCTAAATACTCATTTATTTAAAATTATTTTTTCTATAAATTTTTCTCTAATTTTTTTAAAAATTATATAAAAAATCTTTTTTTTAAAGTTATTTTTTAAATTTTTATTTAAACAAGTCTAAGGAGATAGAGATGATGATTGAGATGCAGCCTGCTGCTATTTGTACTTTAAATCAATTCCTCCACAAAATCCTTCCCCGTTATTATTTAATAATCAAAATTCCCTCTTCACGTTTTTTTCCCTTGATTTTTGCTTCATCCTCACATGACCCTTCTCACTCCTCATGTTTCTTAACACTACTTCCAATCCCTCCCCTTACTCCTCCATACCCCAATTATTTTTCACCAGTTCGAGTGAGATAAAAACTTAATTTATGTTTGAATAAATTTTGATAAAAAAAAATTATTTAAAAGATATATTAAAAAGCCAACTTGAAAATATTTGACTATAAAAAAATAAAAAACAATAAAAGGTTATTTTAACTTTAAGATCAGTTTTGAGCGAAAAATCAATTATTCATAAAATCATATCAAATATCATTTTAAATTTAAATTGACGTTTTCAACTGAATAGGTTAGATTTTGATTGATAAATGCTATGCCAAAAATATAGCTGTTATTTAAAATTGTGATGTAAATAAGATTGATGTGATTTTTCCCCCTTCTTAGAGAGAAAAGGTGGATTGACTTGTTTGTTGTTCATCAGGGGATAACTTGACATGATGGGATTAACATCATTGAGGGGCAGAATGAGACTGAATATATTCTCTAATACGAGTATTATTATTATTAATTAAGGATTAAAGTAAATGGATACTTGCCTTGTTAAACTTGTGCTCTCATTGACTTATTACCATAAGTAACCCAAAGTCGTCCTAATCCAAGCACTTTTAAGGGATTACCCCACTTAGCACCCAACCTTTCAATGGTTTGGTGCCTTTGATGGTATATTAAGATTTAAAGTATTCCTAATTAACGAACCCTACAATGCAATATGACCAATCGCTTCATTAACACATGTGCTTGCTTATCTGGTTGGAGTTTTCATATTTTAAGTTTTAACTCCACACAATAATATACCTTGCCACTTTAATTTCCCCATCTAGTTTTAATTTATTGGTTACTTCAATTTTCACTATTATATTGCACATAATTATAATTTGACATGCCCGATCGTCGCACTATTTTCAGTGTTGGCCATGTGACTGATGATTACGTACATCCTCAGATTAGATACTCAATTATGCTCAGACGTTTGAACAATGGAGGTAGTGGTTGTAAAAATCATTCCTGTACTTGCAAATAAATGGACTTCTCTCAGTAATAATACATCTGCGCGGGAAAAAAAATATTGTTTGACCGGGTAAAACATACAGCAAGTACTGGCACGAGAGAGAGAGAGAGAGATGGGGATCCATGATTGGACGGTCATGATGTCACGATTTCCACATGCTCTCTCCCTTGGAATCATTCCCCTCATATTTTAACCCAATCCCTCCACTATATTTTGCCCTTGCTGGCTTTAATATGATCTGTCCCGGGTGGTCCCCACCGTATCCTATCCCACCTCTCAGATCCAGCCGTGCCCTGCAAATCATGAGATTCCCCTGCCACATAGGGCTGAGCAAAGTGCCCGCTATCTGGTGCACCCACCCAGACCCGGTTTAAATTTGCTCAGTTTGAGCCCGCCCAAATTAAGCCCGTAACGGGCGGGTTTAAACGGACGGGCTGCATATATTAAACGGGCGGGCTACGGGCACACCATCGGGCTGCCCGTGCCCACCCATTTATGTATATATATATTTTTAATAATTTTTTATTTAAATATTTATTTATTTTTTAAAATAAATTATAATATTTACTATTTTTGTTGAAGTTGTGAAATTTTAAATTATAAAAATTATAATATTTATCCACTATTTTTAGAGAAGACGGAGTTTTGCTGGGTTAAAATTTTATGGGTTGGTCAATTTTTTTAAATAATAATATTAAATTTAGAATATTTAAATGGATATTTTGTAGGATTGTGATTTTAAGATGAATAATTATATTATATGTATACTATTATTTATTATCACTATACACTATATTATTTGTAAGTATTGATTGTTATTAGAATTTTAAATAGATTTAATTTTTTTTAAACGGGCTGCCCATGCCCATTTAGCCCAAACGGGTTCAGCCCAGCCCGTTTAACACGGGTTTAAACGGGCTGAGGCACGGGCATGGGCTAGCCCGTGCCCATTAAAATATAAACGGGCTGGGCACGGACTGACCATCGGGCCAGCCCAACCCGCCCGTTACTCACCCCTACTTCCACACCTATCTCCCTGCACATCATAACACTTTATCACAACCCTCCACGATAATCCTGTCGGTCTCCTCTATATGACTCGCGATATATTCAAAATATCGTAAAATAGCATCCAGTTTGGTCCCCGGCTCTTCACTCCTCCACATCAGCCATCTCTCTTTTCTTCTCTGCGCACACCCGTTTTCTGCGGCTGCTCTTGCTTACCCATCAAACGGATAATGTCAGCTTCCCAGGCCTCCCATCCGACGGCTATCGTGAACTCTCAACCACGTGTCGCTACCATGGTTGCTCATCACTCTCTCTCTTACAAACCTCACCTTCCTATTTAACCTTAGTTAATTTCTAACCTTACCGGTCACAACTTAAAATCCTTATCCTCTCTCTCTCTCTCTTTCTCCCCCCCCCCTCCCCACATCCCTCTCAAAGTCATACACGCCCTCGCACACTCTCTCCGGCAACTACGAACTCATCAATGGCGCCTCAGATCTAACAGTTCCGCCCTGTTGCTTCTACCTGAGAAGCTTGTCTTGTCTGTACTGGCGAGGTGTTCATTTGCTAAACGACATCTCAGATTCGTTGTGAATTCTCTGAGCTGCTTCGGTATGCAAAGAATGGCGTACTCGTTCCCTGAGGAGGTCCTCGAGCACGTTTTCTCATTTATTCAGTCGGAAAGGGACCGTAACGTGATCTCGTTGGTGTGCAAGTCATGGTACGAGATCGAACGGTGGGGTCGGAGGAGTGTTTTCATCGGGAACTGCTATGCTGTTAGCCCTGTGATGGTGATCAAACGGTTCCCGGAGGTGAGATCCATTTCCCTCAAAGGGAAACCTCACTTTGCTGACTTCAATTTGGTGCCGGAGGGTTGGGGTGGCTTTGTGTGCCCTTGGATCACGGCCATAGCGAAGGCCTACCCGTGGCTGGAGGAGATCCGACTCAAGAGGATGGTCATAACAGATGAGAGCTTGGAGTTGATCGCTAAATCCTTCAAGAACTTCGAAGTTCTCGTGCTGTCCTCCTGCGAGGGTTTTAGTACCGATGGGCTTGCCGCAGTTGCTTCCAATTGCAGGTCTTTTCCCTCTCACTTCTCTCCCTCCCCAATGAATTTTGTCTTGGCTTTGCTTTTTGTTGGAGTGAGCATGAGAGGGAGAGACAGTATTAGGTTCCGAACATTTTCTTGCTTCACAGAAGATCGTAAAGTTTGGATCTTTTCTATGGGTGGATGGTTAGACATTGCTGAAGTTTCATGCTTTCGACAACATTATAGTCCTATGATGCTTTAAATATACGGTCTGTTGCTACATTCTGTCCTAGACTTGCAGTACTTTGTTCTAGGTGAACACTTGATGATTATGTCTGCACAAGTTCTAATCCGTATTATATCTTCTTACGGTGGCTCTCTATTGTTTTTGCGACAAAATTCTCTCGGCTTAATGCTATTCTGATAACATTACAGCAAGATTGTCTTTCCTAGAGTTATTGTAGATTCAACTCGTCTTCTGTCAAGAATTCTTGATAATAACTTTTAGCTATGGTTTCTATTTTGGAGCTCTCTCTTTAAAATTTCCAAACATTTGGGATTTCTAGGCTCTAGTTTACTCCGGCCGTTTATTAGGGTAAAGTCAAATCCGGGTAAAACGCATGTTTACTAGTCTGAGGGAGAGAGGATGGTGGGGGACACAGGGAATGGGGCAGTGGAGTTGATCCGGCAGCCACATGATTTAAGGATTCATGTTGTAATCAATATTGCAGTTGTTTGTTTTCCTTGGTTGATGGTTTCACATATTCGTGGACTTCTCAAATTCGGTTAATTGACTTCCGCTAGTTAATTTGAAACAAGTCATGCATTTTTTTCCTTTTCTAATAAAACATCTTTTTTCTATCAAATGAAGATTTAAATATTTTGGCATGGTATTATTCAATTTATTTAACGAATTCCTAGAGGTTAGTTTGTTTGTGGAAAGTGTCTTACCATGGTCACTGATATATCCTCTCATGCTCTAATAATGCATTGCAGGAATTTGAGAGAATTGGACTTACGGGAGAGTGAAGTAGACGGCCTTATTGGGCATTGGCTGAGTCATTTTCCCGATTCGTATACGTCATTAGTTTCTCTTAACATTTCTTGCTTAGGTTCTGAGGTGAGTTTGTCTGCACTTGAGCGCCTGGTTGGCAGGTGTCCCAACCTGCAGACTCTTCGTCTCAATCGAGCCGTGCCCCTTGATAAGCTAGCCAACCTACTTACCCGGGCTCCTCAGCTAATTGAGTTAGGTACAGGAGCCTACTCGTCCGAGATTCGACCTGAGGTCTTCTCGAACTTATCGGGAGCATTATCTGGGTGTAAGGAATTGAGGAGCTTGTCCGGCTTCTGGGATGTTCTCCCATCCTACCTTCCAGCTATCTATCCAATCTGTTCTAGGTTAACTTCACTGAACTTGAGTTATGCAACTATTCAAAGCCTTGATCTGATCAAGCTCGTCAGTCAATGCCATAATTTGCAGCGATTATGGGTATGTCTGATTTTAGATGATGTTCCCTTTCATTATATGTTTACATCTCTGGTGCAACATCCAGAGTCCTACATTGAATTCTGATGCTAACTATAAGGTCATTGTTATAGGTGCTGGATTACATAGAGGATGCTGGCCTTGATGCTCTTGCTGAATCGTGCAAGGATTTGAGAGAGCTGAGAGTTTTTCCGTCTGACCCATTCGGGTTGGAGCCAAACGTAGCGTTGACAGAACACGGGCTTGTTTCTGTGTCTGAAGGCTGCCCAAAGCTCCAGTCAGTTCTTTATTTCTGTCGGCAGATGTCTAACGACGCTCTAACTACAATTGCTAGGACCAGGCCCAACATGACTCGGTTTCGCCTATGTATCATCGAGCCTCGAACTCCGGACTACCTTACCCTTCAACCGCTGGATGCTGGTTTTGGGGCTATCGTAGAGCATTGTAAGGATCTTCAGCGTCTATCTCTTTCCGGTCTTCTTACTGATCGCGTGTTTGAGCACATTGGGACTTATGCGAAGAAGCTCGAGATGCTTTCTGTGGCCTTTGCCGGAGACAGTGACTTGGGACTCCATCATATACTCTCTGGGTGCGATAACCTTAGAAAGCTAGAGATAAGGGACTGCCCGTTCGGGGACAAGGCCCTTTTGGCGAATGCTGCGAAGCTGGAGACAATGCGATCCCTTTGGATGTCCTCATGTTTGGTGAGTTTTGGAGCATGTAAGCTGCTGGGTCAGAAGATGCCCAGACTTAATGTTGAAGTTATTGATGAGAGAGGACCTCCAGATACAAGGCCAGAGAGTTGTCCTGTCGAGAAGCTCTATATATACAGGACGATTGCCGGGCCAAGATTGGACATGCCTGACTTCGTGTGGTCAATGGAAGAGGATTCTGAATTAAGGCTTTCATGATCAAACGAATAGCGTCTGTCAGAACCTCGGAATTGACATGCCTCGTGTTGGAAGAGTTGAGAATTTCAGGTGGTCTCAAATGAAATACTGCTATCACCCACCTGCCTGCCTTATGGCATTGCAGTTATTGACGGTGTTTGAACTTGGCCACGGGAGGGCACACCCAAGCTTCAGCTCCATTGCCGTTCATTTTAGATTAAGGATAACGGACAAACTTGTTATGTGCGTGAGATAGTTGTTATAATTCTATATAGCGTATAATATTTTGCGGACTTGTGCAAAAATTATGCAGGTCATGTTTTTCGGAGCAAGTCAATGGCGTTGTTGGCATGTTAGGATAGGATTTTAAAAAAATATTTATAAAAAAAAAGGGCTTATGGACAACTTATGAAAAAGGGTTTTTAGAGTAGAGTTTATGGAAAAAAAAGTGATTTTAAATAAATAGGTGTTTGGATAGTTATTTTTAGAATGATTTTTTATGGTGGTAAATTATCAAAAAGGGTATGATTTGATTTAAAGTAAGAGAGAGGAGAGAGGTAGAGAGAAGATAAGAGAGAGGAGAGAGGGTGTAAGAAAAAGTAGGGGTAATATAGTAATTGGATAGTCTATAAGTTCTTTTATTGTTGAAAAAGCTATTTTAAATAGCTTATTTAAAACTATGGTTTTAAGAATTTGTGATCTAATTAATTCCCTGTTGCGATTCACATGTCTGATACGTTGGATGTCTAATATTTACCACGAGGGCGAGGGAGGTAGCTTGTGTATACGTATGGAGATGAGAAGTGGAAGAGATAGATGAGAAGAATCTGGATAAGTGATGTGAATGGATATGAAAAAGCAGAGGGGCAGGAGGGCGTCAGAGATAAGCTGAGGGGAAGAAGAAAGAGGTAGCTTGCAGCAAGTGAGTTTCTGGCAATGACATTTGAAAGAGGGAGAGCCTCGGGTGGCGAGGCACGTGAGAGATTCGGTAACAACAGCTTTTTGGTCTTGTTTTCCCACAGCACCCACCTCATCACTCATCTCTAATAATCTCTCTTAACTGTCATTGGAGAATGATGGGCGCACGTTTCTTGTTCATGAGCATTATCATCATCATGACTTGTATTCTCTTATTAGAATGGTCCTTTTTAATAACTAGTTTTGCACTGTTGCACATCATTCCTGAATTCCTTCCACTGCTGTCATCATTATATTTGATGCCTCTCATGAAAATCCCCAATGATTCCCATCACGCCTCTCCTCTACTATGAAACTTCAACTTCATTCTCGCCCCCCCCCCGGTTCCCCCACTCTAAACTTATCGTTGACTCGCCACAGATTTGTGGCGCACACTTTTTTTATAGTCTATGAGCAATGTGAAGGCAAATTGCTTAGCTCATTTACGTTTCATAACCTACTCTTTTTTTTTTTTTGGGTATACTTGCTAGCTCTCGAACTCGTGCCTCGCAGTTCAAAGGCATGGCAGTAAACCTCGAAGGCACGGGTGCAGCTTCATAACCTACTCTTTTGCTTGGAAATTGCAGGCAGTTCTACGAGTGGTTTCTCTTTTTCTACCTAATCATTGGGATATTTGGGCTTTTACACTGCTTAAGTTTTTAACCATTTGAAATTAGCAGGTGGGTCTCTGTTTTTTTTATTGTTGTCCATCCGATTCATCGGAGCTTTGTCCCGACTACATTCGGATTCGACTCGTGTCGCTCACCTAGCTATGGTAAGTGAGTATTCCAACGGGAATTTTTTATATACGTCAAGGCTCAAATTCGAGACCTCATTTAAGCGATATCAAGCCGTTTACCACTCGGATCAACCCCGTTGGTAGGCGGGTCTCTTTTGATTCAACTTGGGATTACAAATGAAGTGAGGCTCCCCCCGCGATTTCCTTGCTGGCTCTTCCTAATCACAAGGTCTTTTTAACTAATTTCTAAAACAAAAAATAGTTAATATAATTATTTGTAATTGCTATGTGGAGAAATCGTGATACTTTTCTCATAATAAAAGATTCCCTAATAAATAGAGATATTGTGAGACAAACAATTGACATGAGTAAATTCGGCTTTATATTTAATACCAGATTAAAACTTTAAAGTTGATCAATGAGCGTAAGATCTAGCTAAAAGATATTAGTCCATCATAATATGAGAAATCAATATTTAAATTATCGTTGAGAAAAGTGTGCGTTGGATACTGCTTTAAATAAAGATTATTTTTACTTTCTAATATGAGGATACTTATGCCTATAAGAAAAAACTCTCAGTCAATTTATGTAAACTTCCCACTAAAAAGAGGAGCACATGGCAACCGTTAGTCTTAATGTTGATTCCTTGTGGGTCTCTCTCAGTCAACATCGGAATGGTGACGACGTTTGGTAAAGTATGCTGCCCCTCGGAAACTTGATGACTAGTGGTGGTGGAAGTTTATTGATAGACTTGACTTAAAAAAGAGAATATATTGATCCTGGATACTGAATATCTGTGCAAGTTGAGGATTTCTTCCATTTCTTTAGTATGGGGAAGCTGATGTGCATCAACCTATGCAATGGACTTGCAAGTGTTGTGGAGGGACTACTCATAGCTATGGCCATAGTACTCATCCTTCTGTTCCTCTGTGTGCTCCCTCCAAGGCGAATTCTGGTGCCTCTGCGTCGCTTCCCTTAACAATCATCCATCTCCGACTCTTGTGTTTTTAATGGGATTGTAAGAGCTTGTGCTTCCTCAAACCCCTGTTTCACTCAATCTTATGTTTTCCTTAATCTCAACTCTCTAGTTCACAAACATCTTGTTATGAACTTGGTTCTGTTTATGTCTGGCTCAATAACTCAATCATGCTTGCTTTGTTGTTCCTTTTGCTTTCGCTGTTCATATTAAAAAGTGGTGTTGGCAAATAATTGCATTTTGGTTCCTACTGTGTGAAAGAAGCCTGAACTTGCTAGCCTCGTACGCCAAAAGAGCCTTTATCGCGTTATGGTGCAACTTAGATTTTGAGCATTTTAGATTCCTAACAGTACACTTCGGTTCTGATTCCCTTTGATGATTTGAACATTTCACAACTCAAATTGTTAACTTGTTCATGAACCAAACCGACCTTATACTCCGATTATTTTATTGTCTGATGGAAACTGTGATAATTACCAGATTAACTAATGGGTAATGGTGAGAAACCTAGATCACGCGTCCTTTCTTCTGCTGTCCAGGTAGAAAGAAGGGAATCGTTATAACCGGCACCACAAGTTTGTCAAAATTAACAATCAACTTGCTAAGCTTTTATTAATATATTTAATCGTACTTTTTGCAAGCTTAATTTGCCTTCTATAGTTTTCATAGCTAAACCCAAATCATCAATTGACTCCATACCTCCAAGTGAAAAAAATTGAATTGCCCCAAGAAAAAAAAAAGAAAGAAAGAAAGAAAAAAAACAAAGAAATTGGACGATGCATCTAAATTTTCTTATTTAGCCCCACTATTTTTGTACGTCGGTTTATAAAAGAATAATATGGATAGCATTTTTTTTTAATTTTTTTCTTTTTTGTAATAATATAATGCCCTAAAACAAAACGAAACTTCTAATTTAATTACAGAGAAAGGGTTAAAAATATAACAAATATCATGAACACTATTTTAGAGTTAATTAACAAGCACCCGTTTTGACTGAGGCATGATGATTCGTCCTTTCTCTATTCGATACTTTTACACTTTATTTTTTCCTGATAAAACTCAAAACCAATCTACTTTTGTTTTTTCATTTGGGGCAAAAAAGCTTCTTCAGGCTCCTCGACTATATAGTTTCATACCAACCAGATATACCTTTAAATTTAAAAATTACTTACAAAAATATTTATACAATAATTTAAAACTCGTAAATTTTATGTGGTGTGAGCTAATTACCAATATTTGTTGGTGGCTCAACCCTTTTTTCTATGGTAAAGAATTTTTTGTTAAGGGGTTAGGCTTACGATCTAATAGTAGAGTGAAATCTTTCTTTCTTTTAGATGATACTAATATTAGATAGAGTAAGTCATTAATTACCTTCATACGTAAATAGCTCAACCCCTCGAGAAGGGGCACGTAACTTTCAAACTCAAGGGAGTCCAAAGAAATAAAAATCAGAATGGAAATGGGCTGGGCCTAGTTTCATAAATATTGTGTTCAAATTGGAGGACTCTTGGCCCACCATATTCGGTTCACCATAGCCAGAAAATGAAAAAAAATGAAATATGTCATATAATAAACGCAAGGCAACTTCCCTAAACATATAAATAAGGTTGTCAATGAATTTCTAAAAATGAAATAAAATATTTCGTCTAAAAAATTTATATCATGAAATTGAGGGAGTGATACTTATCTTCCTAAGTATGCTTATATTCCTAATGAGGAGTTGAAGTTTTTCAACGTGATTTCTTAGTACCTCAGTTACAAAATATAAGGCTAATTTACCTACCTGCGCACGAACTTAGAAAGGAAGTAAGTCAATCATTAAATATGTCAAAACAAATTATTACTATTTTTTTTTAAAAACTACCCTTTGTATATTCAAATATGCTCTACATTCTGAAGAAGCTTACGCATGTCCTAACAACGGTAAAGTGAAAACTTAAAGAAAAAGGCACTTGTATATATTATGATATTAAAAGAAAAGAAATATAGAAAAGTTGATGACTTGACGAGATGATGACAAATGTGGAAGTACGGTCTGATGGAACCGGATCTGAAGCAGAGGGCAGAGCATTGGGGGGAAATAGCTCATTGAATTAAATTAATGGCCGTACGACGTGGCTTCAATGCAAATCTACTCCCCCGACCTTTCTCATTCAGCCTTCCTTCATCCGCCTCAGCCACCTCCCTGCTTCCATCTTCGTTATATCAACCCCCCTTCCTTTTTCTGTCCTTCTCATATATTCCTTCTTCTTCTTCAACAGCATGGGGAGCCAGGACAAGCCCACCGCCATAGATGGCGTCGACGGCAAGGTGGTGGAGACTCCTGCAGTTCCAAGCAGGCTCAGAGCCTACCATTTGTTGCTTCGATTTCTCGCCTTCGCACTCACTCTCGTCGCCACCTTCATCGTCGGCGTCGACAAAGAAACCAAGACCATCACCATTTACGCCGGCATGCGCTTCCAAGCCACTGCTCACTGGAAATACATGTCTGCTTTTGTGTAAGCTCTACCCTTCGTCTCTCTTGGATTTCTCATCATCCAAAGGATTTTTACTCTTTTAGTTTGCTTTAGTGTAAGCTTCCGTTATATATGTGTGTGTTGCTGGATCAGGTATTTCCTGGTGTCGAATGCTATAGCATGTTCCTATGGGGCAGCTTCTCTGGTGATGATGGAGGTCGCGGCGAGAAGAAGCAACAACGGCAACAACTTGAGACTAAGGTTGGCGGTGACAATGTGCGACCTGGTGATAATGGCTCTGCTGTTTTCGGCCGACGGAGCGGCGGCCGCAATAGGAATGATCGGACAGAACGGGAATTCGCACGTGCATTGGATGAAGGTTTGCGATGAGTTCGACACGTATTGCCGGCACATGACAACTGCCGTAGTTCTCTCCCTCGTCGGCTCTACGGCGTTTCTTGGCCTGGTGGCACTCTCTGCTTTCAGACTCAACTAATAGAATCCCCATATAATGTAGCCTTGAAGCCCCCTTTGTGTTTTGTTTGAAGATGATGCTATAACATTGTTAAGCGCTTTTGCTCTGTAGTAAATTCTCAGACCAGAGGTAGATAGGTCCATTTAATTGGGTGCTGTAGCGTTCCGTAATGTTGAATATATATATATATATATATATATATATATAAAGCTATGTCTCTTTAATTTAATAGTGCCTGAATCCATGAATTGTCACACTTCACATTCCCGTTTAGGCGAGTGTAGTAAAATCCTAATGAGCAGGGAAGCAAAGCAAAAAGGTGGTTTACTGGTTCAGTGATATTAAAGATATATAAATGTAACCATCATCTGCCGTGAGTTTAACTGATAAAAAAATGAGATATATAATTATTTAAAATATATTTAATTTTTAAAAAATATTATTTTATTGTGGTTTTAGTCGCTGTGTTTGGGGAGACATTCTACCTCTTAGGTGTTTAAATTTACGTTTAAAGATAATAGATAGCTCGTCCTGTCTGATATTAATATCGTCTAAGAAGAATGGAGACTTTACCCAACTTTTTAGATTGTAAATGAACTTAACCTTTTTCTAAAAATTTGTGTACAAACAAAATATATAAATGTGATAATGAGTACCAGTAAGTGAGGATGGCGACTGGTTTTCTTTTTACTCAGGATTATAAAAATATGGTAGTTAACTTGTTAAATTAATGTTGAATTTTTTTCAACTTTACATGTATTAAGGAGTTTGAAAGAGGGAGAAAAATATAAGGGTTAAATTTAAATATTAATTATAAAGATAAAATTGATAAATAAATATTATTATTCTTAAATGACTTATATTTTGAATTAAATCGTGACCGCAGGGAGTAAACAGTAAAATTAGGATTGGAGAGTAAATGAAAGGCGGGCAAACTAGGGTGGCCCTGTATGTCAAGAATCCAACCAATGATGACGTGGGTGTTTAGTAATCTCTAAAATTTTAGTTTAAAAAAGATGCTGATGTAAATTTTAGTTTATTTTTTTAAAATAAATAATTATATTTATCTAAATTTTTTAATCAAATTATAATTTAAAATTAAAATTTTGTATAAATTACTGAGATTAGCTTATAGAATAAAAGAACTTATGAACTATCCAATTACTATTTTACCCTTTTTTTATATTTTTTTTTCTCTCCACCTTCTCTCCTCTCTCTTCTTTCGTCTCCAACCTTTCTTATCTCTCTTATTTTTAATAAAATCATACTCTTTCTAATAATTTTTTAATTACAAAAATTTTTATGATAATAACTATCCAAATATTTATTTATTCATAACTATTTTTTTCTATAAGCTCTTGTCTAGATTTTTTTTTTTAAAGTTGTCCAAAATTTTGTTGTTTATAAACTTTTTTTCAAACCCTTTTTTAAACAGGGCCTGATACTGATAGGTTTTTGGAATAATAAGTGAACCCTCATATTAATTATGGTACAATGAAAGGGGAACTAGTGATTAACTGTTGAACAACTCGTTCCCAACATCCTTACGTTTTGCATTTAGTTATCCGAACCCCTCTTGCCCTCAAAACAATTGGTCAACCATTATGATTTTTCTCTGCCTCTCTTTTTCCAAATTTATGGGTTTAAACTCACAGCAGCTTCAGAGAAATCTGCTCTGGAATGTCGGCTTAGCAGAAAACCTAGGACTCATCCAATGGCTATATAGCATAGCAGAATCAAAACATTTTTATAAATAAAAAGTCACAGATTTAATCCTTATAACATCAAGTTATTAATATCTGCCTATTTAATTAAAAAATAAAATAAAAGAAGAAGAAAAAGAAAATCTAAAACCCCAGTCATGAGACAGTAAAACCAGCCAATGTTAGTAAATTTCTTAACGAAATGATCATGTGAAAAGAAGGCCCTTTTCACTGTAACATTAAGCTTAATCAACAAGGAACGAATCAAGCGCAAACCTACTTCTATCGTTTCTTCTAGCTTTAGCAACGGAACAATATGTTTGATTATTCAGACACAAGACAACATATTAGGTGTTTAATTGCATGCCTGGATTCCTTATTTGTAGGATTTTTTGGTTGTGTCCCAAGGTAAAAATCAACTGGATAGATTCTCTATGCCGATATTTAAAAAGATTCATCCTATACTGAACTTCAGGATGTATGGTAGAAATAGTGGGTTCGAGCCACAAATCGTCCCTTTGCATACTTGAACCACGAATATGTATATTGTCGCCTAGTTCATCAGAGGTAAAACCATGTCTGAGAGACGATACATAAGCACACAAGTCTCCATCGAATTGGCATGTCACATACGAGATTGAGCTGACAAGAAAGGGAAAGGAAAACCACTATTTTAGCCTTAAACAGATCAAATAGGTAAAACGGCTTCTTTTCAGTTCTGAATCTCCAATCCAAAGGGGCTCTTGTATTATTAGCCCATACAGGCGTGTGAACTACTTAGGACTGCAGCAAATTCCATAACAGGATCTGATGCTAGTACATACAGTAATCGATAACATTTCTTTTATCTAACTCTTTTGACTGGACGTATTTTAACTAGAAGGCAAGAAAAAAAAACTAGATATGACAATGGGGAAAAAAGCAAATTAGATTATGACAAGATGCAGCCAGATTATAAAGGGTTAAGATATAATTTTGTTCAAAAAATTTTGGTGTAAGAATCATGAGTATCCAAAAGTCAACATTAATTTTTTAACGGCTAAGATGATTTTACTCTTTCTGAACATTTTTGAGATAATATTAATTCAAAAAAAACTTCCAAATACTATCAGCCCCTACACAAAAAAACTTCTAGAACAAAATTAAACATTAACACAATTATACATCATATCATGAAAAATTAAAAAAACTGAGCTTTATCGTCACATACTATAATAATTACATGGGAAACTGTACTGTCGTGTCAATCTATGTATTGCTAGGACAGCTCCATGTATTATCTAAAGCTTTAGCTCAAAGGATAATTATTCCATGCAACATAAAATACAAGTACACTATATACAAAATAGAGCGTAGGAATAAATGAAAACAATCTTTTATGAGCATTGCAGTCCTGACGTTATACCACAAAACTTCAGTGTTCTATCTTAGCAAAGCGACCCTTCACTCTTGTCCTGCTTTCTGCCCGAACTTTTCGTGATTCATACCTTATGTGCTTGTCATATCTGTTATTTTCCACGCAAAGGGTGTCAGCTTGATAATTCAAATGATATGTTTTTTGTAAGCATTAGAACATTTAAGCTCGGATTTAGCACATCAAAAGCAATGGATTCCGCAGTACCTTCTTGTTTTCTTCTTCTCCTTGTAACGTAATAATGCAGAGTCTCTTTCTTGACTTGTCAGTTCATATGAAGCAACTTTTGGAGTGGTCGATAAGTTTTCAGAGTTATAAGAGTTTGGCACTTGTCCACCATTGTTAAGATAGGCATGATTCCCACAGACAGTGGAAACTGAATGGAAGTCAAGAACTTCCTCTTTATACAACGATGTATTATTAGGAGGAACAACTTGATTTGCAGTCTCACCATCTCTAGGCCCCTCAAAAACATTTGCCTGCATATGTAGTAGAAACAATTATCAGGAATGTCATACATATAATCAAGAATCTCAGGCATGCTTCGGTGGTGTTCTAATCTTGAATAACAAGTCAGAAATCAATTTCTTATCAATTACACATATTACAGAAACGATAAGAACAGCACAATAAAAGGTACAGATGCAAATGCAACCAAAAGATACAATGGCAAGACATATGTTGCCCTGGTACATGGGCAAGTAAACCCATTATGAGGATAAATGCCGACATAATAGAAGCTTTACCTCGTACGAGGGAAAAGTATCAGCCTCGAATTCATGTTCAAAACCTGTGGACAAGCTTGCCGACAGCAAATACTGTTCAGGGACTATGGGGTGTTTGGAGCTCAGCCGTTCAGTATCTACATCTCCAAAGTTCAAGCTCGGCTCCAACTTTGCTAGCTCACGAAGCTGAATGATGATTTCTTCCTTGTGTTGCCCACAAGCAGCCTTACGGTTCTGATTCAACAACAATATCCTGAACAAGTCAAAATTGTGATAATACAGATACTTTCAATGTTTTTCAAGCATCAAATATATTCTAAGCTCCTAGAAGACAACTAGAGGCAGATTACTTAAGTACAATAAACAAGCAATTTCCTTAACAACCTTACTAGTTGGCAGTACTATAAGTTATCTCTTAACCCCGAATGCTAAGAGAAAATTCCAAAAAACAAAACAGTAACTTCAATTTAGACCAAGGATGAAATCAATCTGAAAATTGAACTTTGGACAGTTAGTGGAGGAAAACAAACAAGAAAGAACGTAGAGCTAGAACGCTTGATTCCAATTGCATTTTCCCTTTCCTCAGCAACAAAACAAGGGTAGAAAATTAAGGTTAAGATATACCTTAGGTAAAGGAGGAACCTCCATGGCCTGATAATTGTGAGACGAGCTTGTAGAAGTTATCAAACCGTCAAGGCTAACAACAGCAGGAGCATCCCATACAAACAAATCCGAAAGGCCCTCCTCAAGCTCAGATCCCACTAACCCATCGCCACTGCCGCCGCCACATCCTCCACAATCCTCAGTGTAAAACAAGGCTTTCTTGCCCAAATCTTCAAAACCCAGAATCGATAACAACTCACTCACGGAAGGACACCCAGTGAAGCCCTCGAGTGGCCTCCTATCGTGCACCAAAGGCATCGAAAGGCTGTGCCGTTCCCAATCACAATTCTGGCAAAAAACGGAGCTTTCGGTAGAACAGAGTATTGTGGCCGGCGAATCGTCGCAGGCATCACAGAGCAGAGCTCGAGTGTGCTTCGAGAAGAGTTGGTTGGTAGAGTGAACTTCACGGTCACAAGAGAAACAGAGCTTGGCAGAATCAGCTCGACAGTAGAGAATACCAGTGGAGTCGCCACAGTAATCGCATGGCCTTTGAGCTTTCGGCTCTTGATCGTTATCCGGTAGATGTGGGTGCTTGGGAGAATCACTCATATTTTCCAATGTTCGGAAGAAAATGAGAAAGGCTTGAGATTTATGTAGAGGCAAAGGGTGTGGAAATAGGTATATGGCCTTAAAACAGCGCTAAGGAGAATTTTGGGATAAAAACGAATGAAAGCGCAAGAAAGGTTACATTTCTTGCTGATCAAGAACTGGGTTTGAAAACGATGCTTCAATTTTGTTTTTTCTTATATTGTTAAAACGATCTTTTTAACACACAGTTGAATATTTAAATTCCAGTTTCACACTGCGAAGTTGAGCTTGATTACACGAAGATTTGAAAAAGTAACCGTATATTAGGAAAGATTCTCTTTTTGCTGTTTGTGCTATAGCATCACCACTCACTTTCACTGAAACCATTATTAAGAATTAAAAATTCAAAAATATCTATTTACGGTACTTGCCTGGTGAACTTAAATTATATAAAAAATTTGTCCATTTCCATTCCAGGAACTTTTTTATCCTGTGGAGTGAGGGCTCACGCTTTCCCCAGATCTGAGGAGCATAAAAAATAAAGAATCAGTTGTGGTGAGCTGCGACAGGAATCTTCATTCTTTGAGCTTTGACCTTATCGGTAGGATTTGTTTAGTCACCTTAAAAAAAGGAAGTGTGAAGAGATGAGAAAAGATATTACATAATTTTGTGTATTTTACATAAGATGTAATAAAAATAAATGTTATCAAGAATGAAAAAAAAAAATAATAAATATTACGATTTTTTCCCCTTGCATTACTTCCTTATTTTATTTTTGTGTCGCTCCCTACATAACCAAATAAATTAAAAGTTGCAATGTTATATTATTGTCTTTTTTATGTTATTCCATTTACCACAGAATTGTTTGAGAACAGAGGAATTCAATCCCAAAGCTGATGAGAGATTGATAAAATAGAAAATGACAATTAATGACTTAAAATTCAAATCAATAATAATTAAATATTTTTTAATCATATTATATATATGATTACCCAACATATATGGGTGGTAATTTTAAAAAAACACTAACAGTAATTTTCCCCTAATTTTTTTTTACAATCTTGAGAGAGAAGGTTTTAGTTGTTGAAATATATAATCACTATTATATAAATTTTTCTATTTAAACATGTCAACAATGCGATCCATGACCTCCCATCAGTGAAAGAGCTTCTATGTCATTAGGTTAGAAAATGGTTTAATTCTTAATATAAATTATAAAACCTAAGCAGGAAAAGTAGAGGGCAGGAGGGATTTCATTATCAAATGGCACAAGGGATATTTATGGGGGTGGGGGCGAACAGAGCTGTCTGGTGAAGTCGCTGGGAACTCAGCATCATCAGAAAGGCGTCCGTCCAAAAAGTGAGTCATCAACCAGATTTTCTGATCTCTCTTCTTCCTTAATCATCATCTCATCCTCCAACAGAGTCTTGCTGGGTCCCTCTAATCTGTTCACTCCCCACTGTGATTTTGGATGTTGCCGCCATCAAACAAAAACGCGACACATTCACCACTCTCAGGCTTCCTGTGAAGATAAGATTGCTTCTTCTTTCATCTCTTCCGATGCTTTCATTTCTTCATCTCCCGTTAATACATGCATAATAAAATCTCCTTCCAGCTATCCACAGAATCAGACTTCACCCTACAATTCAACTGCTGATTTATGATTTTAAACACCCCCTTCCCTTCCCTTCAAGTTCCCTCCTCCTTGGAGATCCTCAAAACAATGGGGCCTCGTTCGTGTTTTGGGGAGTTAGATAAAATAATATATTATCAAATGAAAACACAGCCCAACGTATTTAAGAGGCAGACATTAGAACAAGTAAACAGATATTAGACTTGAGATTCTTTACTTTTTTTCCCTCTCTTGCAGTTTATGTTATCGCCTCACCACCATCCAATCAATAGCCACTTTTGATATTGCTTGATGATTGTAAGTAAAAACTAGGGTAAGGTGCATCAGCACTTTAAATTAATTTTGGAAGAATAATTAATATTTTAAAATATTTAAAAATGTAATTAATATCTTAAATTAATTTTGGAGGTACAATCAGCACCCTCAAAAAATTTAATATAATTTATTAAAATAATATTATACATATGGCTTTTAAATAATAATGTATCTAAAAAAAATTTATGTGATATATATCAAATAAAAGTAAGTATTTTTGTTAGTGAAAGGGTAAAATTACACCAATTTAAATATTTGAGGGTGCTGATTACACCTCCAAAATTAATTTAGGGTGTTAATTGTATTTTTAAATACTTTAAGGTGCTGGTTGCACCTCTAAAATTAGTTCAGGGTGCTAATTACATCTTTAAATACTTTAGGGTGTTAATTACTCCCCTATATCTAGTGTCTAAATAAAATAAATAAAATCAAAATATCTTAATAATTAAATACGTATATTCCAAGTTCAAGTGCTTAAAAGCTAAATAATCCACTTGTATATTTTAATAACTAAATTATTACTCTATTTATAAATTTTAAATAACCAATTTACGTTGATCAAGAAATTAATTAAAAACAATAAAAATATAAAAAATATATTTTTTCCCAAACTATGCCCTAATTTATAAAGATAATAATTAAGAAAAAATGAGTGGAAAACATATGAAAAAAAAGTAAAAAAAATAGATAAAAAAGATATATAATTAATTAGAGGTAAAATTAAAAATAAAACACAATAAATGTTGTTACAAACTCGAAATAAAACTTATAAAAGGGACTACACCCATTCATAAATTTAAAACTTATAAATAGGACGGAATAATTTTTTAAAATTTTATCAACCAAATGATTTATGTTAGAATATATTCAAATTCAAATATATCAATTTTCATTTTATTTATTCAATATATCTGATATTCCCAAAGTATTTAAATTAATTTTTTAATATAAAAATTCAAACTCTTAAATTACAATATCTTAATATTATGATTTTGACCTGCATTAAATGCATTATGGACATTTTAAGGATTAAAAAAAAGACCAGTTTTGTTAGAGGGAAAGGATCAAACTAAAGAAATCTAAATAATCATGCTTTATATGGTTCTCTCACCACTTTAATCAATACGATGACCAAGCCTTTACACAGGCTGATTTGTGATGAACAGGCTTAGTCATCATCATCCACTGTCATCCGAAAACTTTCAAGACTAGTATCACAACCAAGATAATCGCAATTTCCTTTGAAATAGAACTACAACATGAGCCAAGTGGGTCTGTAGCCAAATCGCATGAAAATTCCCCAATAAGTAGAAGATTACAAGTTCCATGCTATTTGTAATCTCAGGCTAATAGTGTCTATCCTTTTAATTAGAAAAAAAAAACATAATACAAGATGAGGCCATATATCCAATTTTCTTTTTTTGGGCAGAAAGAAGGGGAAATGAGGAACTTGTAATGGGGTATAAGTAACCAAACCATAAACCTTCATTTATGTTCAGGGGTTGAAATCCTACGGGTGTTGTAGGAACCGCACTGTCTGCACTTGTGACCTAAAACGTGAAACGACACCTCGCTGGTGGTATTGCAATCATTGCACAGAATCGAGACCTGTCAGATATAGAAGCAACCCAAGGGTTAAATTTTGCTTACAAGAGCAACCTAAAAATGAGAAACTCCCAATGTATCATACCCATCTGCCTTTTCCATTTTGCCTATCACGTCACCTTTTTATTTGATTTCCAGTCTTCAATTCACTAATTTTCTCTTCTACATATACTCAGAAGTGTCCTATAACCATGTGCGTATGATGCTATAAATCAATTATATTATGCGAAAACATCCTATGAAGTTGTTTAGAATTCAAACAGTGATTTAATAACTTGTCTAGTTATACTCTTAGAAGACCAGCCAAGTGAGAATAACACAGATGTAAGTAACTACCTCAGTCTTGTACTCCTGAGGCATCGGAACAGCTTCAATCTGTTAACATTAAAAAAAACATTGACATAGAGTACTCCAGCTTCATAGATCAGGCCACGATCGTCAAAATCACATATCAAAGTTTGAAGTAGCAATCACTTAATGTTCAGCAGCATAGAAAACTTCAAATAGTTAAGAAAATTATAAAAGGAAGAGCAAGAGAGACCTCAAGTCTAAAGGCGGAGATGCTGCTAACCAGTACTTTAGAAAGCGAAAAATAAAACAAAGGATCAAGGAAGAATGTAGAATGATCCGTGCATGAAGATGCCACTTTTTAACTTATAATCCTTAAGCAACATCAGTAATAAGTAATCATTATGTGATCTTCATGGAGATACACAATATAACTTCTTCTGTTATGTATTCAATACTCAACAAGCTGGAAATTAAAAAATTGGTTCTGAATAACTAATTGGAATAAGAAAGTCGTAGCGCATATTTGAATCTTAAACGACAATGATTTTGAGAGAGATTCATGCTTTGGAACTCTTAGCAAGGAGGGCTGTTTTAATAATGATTTTCAGGTCTTGCTGAAGGAAGGAATCATCCAGAGGCTAAAGCATACGATGCAGGGGGCTATGGTGGATACGGGCAAAACCAAAGACCGTAACTAAGGAGTAATAACTTGAAAATGGAGTCATGATGAAAGATGTTTAAGGTGTTACATGGAAAATCTATGACTTTCTGTTAACAAAAATTCATACACAGCAGAATCATTATTACCTTTTATTTAAGATATGGATTAGAATAGAATCCCAAGTCAAGACAAATCCATTGGTTAAAAAAACAATTTAAAGAATATAAAAAGGGTAGATGCATTTCTTTGTTAATGTGCTTTTTCTTATCATCCCAACTAATGGAAACCTAAAATCATGAAGTTATTAAAGATGTCCATGTTTTCACCCGTTGAAGTTCCCTTGTCCTAGGGCGGTTAAAAACCCCTTCTGTTCAGGAGATCCTGAAAAGGAGGGGAAATTCAATGAGAGAGAGATTAAGGTTTGCACACCTCAAGATCTAGATTTCTCCAATCCTCTGACATATTGAATATGGACTTCAAGCAAACAGGACAACGGTACCTGAATAGCAAATCAAGAGCCTTTTATCCATGATGCACTGTATTTATCTAAAAGCAATAAATTTAAAAAAGAATTTAGAGTAAAGTGAGCTAACTGATGGGCTGCCATCTCTCGAAAGCATTCCATATGCATTGTATGTCCACACTTCATAATTGTGGTGCCTTTAATCGAATCAAATAGATACTATGAGAAGAGAACAATACTGTCAGAAAATATTTAATCACAAGAGAAAATGAGCAACTGAAAGAACCAAAGTAGGTACAAACCTCATAGCAGACAGGGCAGTGGCTCTTCATTGAGTTCTCTACACAGGAGTGATTATTTCTCAGGTCGACTGCATAGCATGATCCTATAATCACAAAACAACACAAGATTTAATAATACGTTCATAAAAACCAAGGAGCAAGCATGATGTTGGTAAGAGGGTGCACCGCATTTCTGACAATGAAAGAAGTTATCACGACCACCAACCCTGAAAATAAGAAAGTTTGTTATGAGTTATGACATACAGTTCAACATTTCATAAGAAAATGATTTAAAAAATACACCCAAATCATAGTGAATCTAAACTGGATTTGTCATTTCATCATGTGAATGCATGATGACTAACCTGCAAATACCACATTCCTCGCAATGGAATTGCTCTTTATCTGTCTGCAACAATAGAAACAAGATTTCAAATGTAGGTACAAAAGATAAAGTAATGAAACCTCAATGTAGTTCACTTCATCTAGACTCTAGCTAACTCATTTGAAAAAAGCATCTTACATCATCGTCATAGAATTTGCAAATCTCACAATAATATTCTCCCATGTTGACACCACAGTTAGAACACACTTTGGCAACCTGGATTATCAAGTGATAGAAAAATTAGAAGCTAATTAGAGTCAATTCTGCTAAGTAAATCACGATAAAGAAGACATTAATTTACCTCCTGCTCAACATCACAGACTGAACATATAACCTGAAATAAACCAAACACAAGACCATGTTTTAACAAACTTCAATACAGATAATAAATAAAACAAGCAAAGGAAAGCTTCTTACCTGCTTAACATCACGCCTGACCAGTTCATGGCGCTCTTTGGGGTTGTCCAGCGAACTCTTTATCACAAAGACAACAGATCCCGTTTCAAATAATGAAAAAAAAAAACTAAAGGAATAAACCAGATTGGAACTTTGTAATAGATGGATACAAAATAACGGACAAGAATTTTCAGATATGAATGATACACAGTCTAGAAATTAATATAAATGAAGGTATAAATATAATAAAGGAGAAGCGAGAAGAGACCATGGCCTCGTTGTGGCAGTGGCGACATGGGAAGATCTGGTCACAGCACGGAGCTCGAATTTTGCACCTTCTCTTGTAGTGCTCGCATCTAGACACGGCCAAGAACATTAAATCGGGGGAAACATAAACAATGGACGCAACAGAAATCAAAACAAAAATCGAAATATTGCGGAGATTGTGACGGTGAAATTACCCATGCTGCAACATTCCAAAGTGCTCTCTGATTTCCGTTGAAGGGTCTTCCATCGATTGAGGTTAGGGGCGAGGAGGAAGACAACAACCAGTTTGATTAATACAAGAAATCAGAATAGGGCCAGCCAACAGATTGAGATGCGGCCGCAATCGTCACACGGTACATTCAATATTTTGTGTTTGGAGAAATACTTGCATACTTCTGTTCGACCAGGTCGGACTCTTCCCATCTCCGTCGCAAACTTTTTTTGTTTTTACACCGGAAATCTTCTACCAATATCGCGTAATCTAATTTCTTTGTCTAATTAAGTATATTTTAATTTTAGTTAATAGATGAGTCATTTAAAATAATTCTCATTTTGTTTAGATTGAAAAAAAAATATTTTTTAAATTGAAATATTTATTTTTTTAAAAAAATAAATTAAATTATTATATTTTAATTAAATATAATTTATTTTTATTTTTTATAAAAAAAATAAGATAAATTTAACATCATTCTTCTAATAAAATCAAGACAGCTTATAATTAAAAAAATATTTACAAAAAATCTTACAAAACCCTCGCAATAACAAATAAAATCAAACTTCCATCTTTGGAGATATAATAACATTCCATCGTATGTTTCTTTCTTTTTTTTCAAGTTGTGCACCAATTTTTTAAAATTTTATTTCGATTATCAGCTTATAATAAATAAGTCTCTTTGAGGTACGCTATAACTCAACTCAAAATCTCAATAGTATCTAATTATTTATGACTAACTCTCGGTATGTGTCAAACTAAAAAGTAGTACGTTTCATTGCGTCTGGGCCGCTAGGACTCTTGTCAGTTTTAAGTTTTAACCTTTTCTTTTTCTTTACCATTTATTTTACACAATTTGCCAACGCTTACTTGATCTTAGCGGGGAAACTGGAAAGCGCGCGAACGGTGAAGATTTTGGGGATAATATATAAATATTATTGATATTAAACATGGATATTTTTTGATTAAAAATAGAAATATTAGCTTACTATTCTTTTTTTTTTGGGGGCTAAACGATTCTTTTAACTGACTGCTTAATAATTTTCAAATTTTAAGAATCAGTATTTATTTAATTACTCATTTATGTTTAAAAATGATTTAAGATAATTTTTTAAAAATGTAAACAGAGTGTAATCTTTTTCAATCTCGATCAAAGTCTATTGTTGAAAAACAAAATAAATTATTATTTTTTATATCCTATATATATATACATATTAAAAACAAGATGAAAATATAGATTTTAAGCATCTATCATATATCCTTATACTATCTCTACTCTTAATTATAAAAATTAGTTAATTTTTTAGATAAATTTATAAAATTAAATAAATTAGTTAATTATAACTAATATAAGATCTAACTGATTAATTTTGGGTAGATTGAAAAATATATAATATTAATTCATCTTGATGGTTATATTTGATCATAATTAATTAATTTATTTGACTTCATAAATCTATAAAAAAAATATCAATTAACTCTTATAATTAAAACTGGAGAGAGTATGATGTTCCTCTAGTCATTATTAATATATAAGCTAATTAATTTTTTGATAGATTAAATTAATTAAATTAATTAATTAATTATGACTAATATAAGAATTAGTTGATTAATTTTAATAGATTAATGAGTATATTATATTAATTTATTTTAAGAAGTTAAATTTAGTTATAATTAACTGATTTATTTAATTTTTTTAATTTATCTAAAAAAATTAATTATGTCTTATATTAATAATGAAAGTGTAATATGCTTTCAAAATTAAAATTATCATAACTTTCAAAATAATGCATATTCATAAATTGAAAAGCATACACTGCTGAAAATGGTAAAAAGAAAGTAATAATTCTATTATAATTTGTTGTTTCTGTTTTTTGGGTGAGACCTCACACAGCACAGCTAAATGGTAAATATATTATACTTCATGGTTAATTTGCTATTGTTGTTTCCTTTTATTGCGTTCAACAAGCGCCAAGCAAAGTCTGTTCGCAAACATCTCCGAAAGCCCAGATTTCACCCGTTCCGTTTACTTGCAGGTTCCAACCACCATTCAATACATATTGCGCCACTAATAGGGTTGATCTGAGTGGTAAACAGTTCGATATCGCTTAAGCGAGGTCTCGAGTTCGAGCCTTGGCGTACGTAGAAAATTTCTGTTGGGAGACTCCCCCACCATAGCCAGGTGCACAACGCGGGTTGGATTCGGATGTAGTCGGGGCAAAGTTCCGGTGAACCGGGTGAGCAACAAAAAAAAATACATATTGCGCCACCAACGGGAGTTAGTCTAAGTGGTAGGTAGCTCGGTATCGCTTAAGTAAGATCTCGAGTTCGAGCATTGGCGTATACAGAAAATTATTGTTAGAAGATTCACCCACCATAGCCAAGTGCGCTGGTCGGATTCGGATATAGTCGGGGTAAAATTTCGATGAACCGAGTAGGCAACAAAAAAAACATATTGCGCCCTCACTTTTATAGGATCAACTTTTTTACGAATGCAACTGCCAAGCACTTAATTCAACCAGTAATGGGTTGTGTTAGTTTAACTAGAGATTTTAAATTTAAATTCTGAGCATGCAACACTATTAAATACTCAGTGAGAGTTTTGTTGACTTTATAATAATGTCCGGCTCAATCTAAATTAGTCTAAACTTTAATAAATATTTTAAGTTAAAATGAGATAGATGCAAGATGTTGTCTTTTTCACTTAAAAAGAATTTTTTTTCTGAATGCAAATTCCATCGTCCAAATTTTAGTCCCGTTTGGTATGATGAATTGATTATAATGGAAATAAAGAGGGAAAATGAGGGAAATGAAGGGATTTAATGTTCCTCATGGATTGCTTTTTCTGTTTCTTAATTCAAGGTTGACCCATTTAAAAGCCTGACATGATCTAAAAGCTACTTTAAAAGTCCACATAAATAAAATAAAAAAGCCCAAAAAACAATTTACACCAAACAGGACCTGTTGGCAGTCTGATGATCTTCTGTGTTCATTGGTCAAACCACAAACAATCTGACGATTGAAGATTCTGAAAAATGACACTGGTGAGTAATAAATTTCGTTCTTGTCAACTCAAATCAACAAACACACTGCAGTATCCCATCTGCTGGCTCTGGAACGAAGCATTGAAGAGAGGATTATTTGGTATAAAAGAAAGGGGACCAATCCCTTGAGGCAATGGCTAACCCTAATTGGGTTGTCTCGCAGACGCTCATATCAAATCAAATTCTGTATGTGTGTGTGTATATATATAATCCACAGTCATGTACTTTTAACCAATGTCATCCATTATTTGATTTTACATTAAACATTATAAAAAAGTTATGGTTTTAATTATTTTCAAAATGAAACATGATGTAATCATTAACCAATTCTATTATTAAAATTTTATAATACTCACTTTATTAAAAAAAAATATAAATTAATTCAATTTAGTACTTTTTATTCATTTATTTATAAGTTACAATCAATAATTATAATCAGTCATCACATTTTAATTTTTAAAAAATTTTAAACTCATTATAATAATTAATTATTAATCTCATTAACTGATTTTATAATATTTAAATTTTTTAATCATAATGATAATTCATAATAATCATAAACTATTTTAATTTTTGAAAAATTATGGGCCCGTGATTATAATTAATCAATAATCATATTAAATAATTCTATAATATTTTAAATTTTTAATCGCAATACTAATTTATAACAACCATAAATAATTAATCAATTATATCTATGCGGGGGGAATCTCTAGTTAAATATTAAAGTTTTATAAAGTAAATAGACAATACAAATTAATGGTAAAAATGGGACCTCATATTGTTATGGGTCAATCCCTCTTGTGATCCTATATATGTTGATAACATTTTTCCTAAATACCCAGTAATTTGTTCGGTATATCAAGCACTCTTTATTGGATAGTATACGTACATGTTGTTCTTGGATAGCAAGCCCTACTCAAGCACCTCAGTAACAGCATAAGATTGAGTGGAGTTAGTGGGGACGGGAAGAGAATAAGTAAATGCAATTATGCAAGATGAAATAAAAGGAAAGAATGCTATACCCTTCTTTATGGGGTGGGGATAAAGTTGAAAAATCTCCCGCACCTTGGGTGTGTGTATAGAAAATATACCAATTTCCCTAGTTACTAACCTTTTAACATACGATCAACGCACAAAGATTAATGTATAAAGTAATTCATTAAGCTTTTATGACTTTAATATTATTCTTTGGTTCGTGTAAATCGCTTTCTTTGTTTTTTTTTCTTTTGTTGCAATATACTGTAAATATGAATGTTATTGGATCTTGTAGATTTTGTGAACAAGGCACACTCTGTCAAACATTGTTTTCAGCTGTTTTGGTATTAACATAAAGATTAGCCAAATAATGTCAATATACACTGAAGATTATCAGTGCATTTGCAGTGAAATCTTTTGATGCATGGACGCAGCATGGTTTTCTTACTGCTCTGTTTTTTTTTCTTTTCCTTTTTGTTGATCATGCATAAATATTTACCTTGTAGATATTTACACGCATTTCATAATTTGAAGCACACACTAAATATATATTGAAGTGGTAAGCGGTTTTATTAACGTACTTGTTGTTGGGGGAGTGATAAAAATATTTTGCATTTTATAGCTTGAAAGGGATTATACCTTAAATTAAGTAAAAAGAATACTGGCAAGTAATTAACTTACCAGAAATAGATAAGAGTAGAGAAGGAAAGTAAACGAAGAAGTATATAAGTGGTGGAGCTTCTTGAGATACATATACATATATGGTGAAACTTTCAGAATTTACAAAAGAAACACCCATATAGAATAATATACCAAGAGATTATAATTAAACTATAGAGCTAAATTGCTACAGAGCACTTCATACATATAATAATCAAACATAAAAATGTAGAAAACTAGAAAGGCTTTTCAAGGAGTTTATTGGTAGGAGGAACATATATATATATATATTTGTGTGTTGTGTAGCGATGATGGATCAAGCAAATTTATAAGGTTGGATGAGTTGGGAGAGGGCTCCGCTGAGGTGGAGGGACATGACTTGGTTGGTGGAGCCCACGAAAATGCCTCCGATGAAAACGGCAGGCACGGGGGTGGAGCAACCCAGATTCGCCAGAGCTTTCTCCATTTCTCTGCCTTCAGGGTCTAGGTCTATTTCATAAACCTTTGGCTTCACCATCAGTTCTTGAAACAGCACTGTCACTGAGTAACACAGACAGCACGAACTCTTGCTGAATATCACCACGTCTTTTTCTGAAGCCAACCTCGTCACCTTCTCCATATTTTCTACAATAATAGTCACACAAAACCCTAGCTAGCTAATATTTTATACAGGAAAATGTGCTAGGTGGAAGTTGATGAGAGGTGTCTTCTGGTTATATCTTTAGACTTCGTTTAGAAACCCAAAACCACCAGACCGGTCGAATCGAAGCTCAAGTCGGTCCAACGGTTAAGGATTTGAATGGCTATAAGGAGGAAACTTGGGGGTCTAAGAGTATTTATAGGAACAAGTTAGGGATCTTTGAACGGAGAACGAACATGTAAAAAGCTGTGCTTTAGTGATTTAGATGCTCCAGTATAAAGTAATCCCCCTTTGAAATCAGCACTGATATGAATCTGATGGACTCGATCTATCGACAAGTTGGAATCTTGAAGAGATGGAGACCCTCAATTTGCAGGCATTGGTAGACATATAATAGTTTGGAGATTTTGTTAAAACAACATGTTCCTATTAGCTAGTTAGTTAGTTAATCATAGTTATAATTTATGGGAGACGTGTACTGCTTATTCACCGATGGTAGGTCTCTCTGAAAAATCAGGGAAAGTGGGAATTCTAGGCCATAATTGGTCAAACAGATTCTCACTATATCAACTGCTTTAATATTTTATGCGGAAAGATTGTGACTGAGATGTTTTAATTTACAGCGGTGGACGTATCTTTCGTTGGTGTTGCACTCAACAACTTGGGCCGATTCCTTCTCTCCCACAAGCACATTGTGGGACTGACTCTTTAGAGATGATGCCACGAAACATATTCCAATATATATATAGACTCCTTAAATTCTTGTCCTTATTATAAGGCGTTTTTGGCATTTTCATGTAGATTAAGAGACGTTGTTACATGAATTGATTTGTCTAAAAACACCCATGTATTCCAATTATATCCCTATTCTTTTTTTTGGGCCAAATTATAACCCTATTAATCTCTGTTCTCTGTCAAAGAGATTATAAAACGTGACTGTATGTTATTAAATTATAGGTGTAACAAAGGAAAATCATTTGATATTTTGACATTACACCTTATGGATATCGGAACAAGCTTTATTTCCTATAAGGTATTTTATGCATAATCAAAGGGAGTATATAAGGCAAAAATGCACATTTGGTTCTCTAACTATACAAGACTTCGGTTTGGTCTCTTAATTCTATCAAAGTATTTTTTTTTTCAGTCCTAGACTCTAACAATGTTAGTCTCAAGCGATGATTTTATTGTGCCAACATTTGTTATTTCAAAAAAATTAAACTTAATATGTCACCATTTATAAATATTTTGTTAGAGGACTAAAAAACACTTTATAAAATTAAAATGAATGAAATGAAACCTTCTATGAAGCTAAAGTAGCAAAAGGTGCTATACTTTTTTTTATAACCCTTTGGGCCACTCACTATCTAGCACTTTTTTAGATCATATTATCAAATATCCAAGCAACCGATTAATCCGAGTTGAGGTTTTGTGACTAAGATATACTCTCTTTAGGAGTTTTTTTTAATAAGGTAGAATTCGAACACAAATTGCTTACTCTATAATCGAGTTGATCCATACAACACCAAGTAGCCTTGGGTCCCAAATACTACTAAAAAAAATACTTATTATTGCGCTACTTCACGGTAGTTATAAATAAAATTGCTGTGAAAAAAGTGTAATATTTTCATAAATAAATTTTATTTTAAAATACTTTTCATTGTGATTATATATAAAATTGTCTTTAAAAATATTTAAAAAACTTGGGTGAAGTAAAAATAGGAGACTTTTTAATAGAAAAAAAAAACTAAAAACTATCGTTAAAATATTTTGCTGATGACAAGGAGTAGTACAAAGTGACTAAAGTGAGAGAGAGACAATATTGAACTACGGATCAAAAACAAAATAAAGAAAATAAGGGAGTACTGAACTACCATGAAAGATAGAGTATGAACATGCTTTAAAAAACAAAAGAATATAATAATAATAAAAATAAAGAAATAGGATATTACAATTAATATAATATGGTAATGAAGTGACGACAGTTTTCAATTGGGTTGGTCTACTGAAAGCGACAGAATCTCTTTTATTGGGTTTTGACATGCATTCAAATAGCTTAAAAGCTGCAGTTAGAATTCCACTCTGATAACTTTTAATAGCGAATTTTATAAAAAATTATTATTAAAAGTCTCTCGAAGAACTTAAAAATTCTAATTTAATGACAGTTTTATTTTTACTTTTTATAGCCGTTTGAAATCCTATTTATCCTATCCCACCACGACAGATTTGCATGAAAGTTATGTTTCAACATTTTTTTTTATTTTCAGTTCTTATCTCCATCATTTCTGTCGTTATCATCTATCATGAAAGCTGTAAGTTACCGTTTAATTTCGTCATTTGGTCATTTTTCTTACTTTTTTGGTTGTTCGTTATTTATAAACTGTAATACATTATATGGGCTATTATCTTCATACTAAATACTTATAAGTTTTCTTTTCTATTAACAATCTTTTTATTCACTCCTTTAACCTCGCACTCTTTTAAATCCCTTCACTATCGGGTCAGAAAGAAGTTGAAGAGTTTCAATAACAAAAGTTTTATAGATCTTTAATTTTTTTTGTCAGATCTACAACTTCTTTTTTAAATCTGGTCTAATACTTTTAGTAAGGCTGATCGTGATGGCTAACAGTGAGTGGTGACAGATAGATCTTGTTGGAAGAAATTCAAAGAGCTTCAATGGAATAAGCTTCTAGATCTTCAGTTTCTTCACCATATCTTTGATTTCTTCTTTCTAGATATAGTATGATGCTTTTGATGAGTATGACCGAGGTAACTGATAGTGGGTGTATGCCAATGAAAGCTAAAAAATATAGCTTTTTCACGACAGATTTAGCCAGAACAGCTTAAAAATAAACCAATTAATATCGTTAATTATTCTACCTTTCACGGCAGTTTTATGCAAAAATTATCGCTAAAAGATAAATTTATAACGGCGATAGAACTCACATCACTTTTAAAATTGCCGTGAAAGACTACTTTTAATCACGTTAAAACCTTTTTTCTAGTAGTGAAATGTGTACTACTTTTGCATGCATGCATACATACATACATACATACATACATACATACATACATACATACATACATACATACATACATACATACATACATACATACATACATACATACATACATACATACATACATACATACATACATACATCCATCCATCCATCCATCCATCCATCCATCCATCCATCCATCCATCCATCCATCCATCCATCCATCCATCCATCCATCATGTAGTGTTGTGGCATCTGTAGATGCCCTTACACGTGTATGAGCAGAGTGGAAGGTCTTGTTTCTATTTTGGTGATGAAAAGGAAGGGTTACAGACCACAGAGCCTTTTTCCTTGAGAAGAGGAGGGAATGAATTCCCTTACTATAACACCATCCACAAATTCATGAATTGAATTGAAGTATGTTTTCCCTACCACTCAGAGCGTCCCTACCTCATCATCTGTTACATGAATATTTCATAACACTCTCAAAAACTGATACTCACTTAGCTTCCAAAGAACAAAAACGGATCAGATATTCAGAGTTCAGACACACAACAATACACACACACATATATATATTGATATTCAAATATTATTTTGAACATATTGTTGGAAATTGTGCCATAGGGGCCAATTATTGTATTATGAACATTGTTGATTTATGAATTTTTTAATTATGTTATCACATTATTTGTATGTTTACTATGATGATCATCCTTGGATAACTCATGATCTTATCCTAAATGTCCCTGGTCGGTCATCTATGCGGGAGTAGAGATGAAATAAGACCAGTATGACTTTGAAGGTATATAGAGATATAAATCAAAGTCATAGGCAAATGTAAGAGTACAAGGTGTTGGACCGACTCGTTGTGAGAGAGCTGCATGGGTTAAGTCATAAATTTCTCTCATATACAAGCCATGTCACTATGCCCTTTGACCTGAGATTATCGTGGATTCCTACATGACAAACGCTTAGCTTTGACCTAGTCAAAAGTCACTTTTGACCGAGTGATCATAAAGGTTATGTTCAGATTCAGTGGTTTTTCATGCGGAGGAATGTGAATGGTCAAGATGAAATTTGTTCCTTACATTTGTAGAGAGATATTACTGGTGTAAAATTCTCATAAAATATAACTATTATTAATTATTTAAGTATATATTTGTAGCCAATATAATTTAAAAATAATATTATAAATGAATTTTATTTATTTTAAAAGAGTTAACCATAGTAGAAAAGAGTTTTACTAAAATCTAAAAGAAACTCTACCATGGTTATAAAAAGACTTTTCTTAAAATATAAATAAAATAATACGGCATATGAGCATGCAAAATAAAACCTATTGTGGCAATATACAAGTATTCTACACATACCTTCAAAGGAGAAGGTTATACAATCAATATAGCTTTAATTAGGGGTGAGCAAAGTACCCGTAGCCCGGTGTACCCACCCGGCCCCGGTGTCAATTTACCCGTTTCAAGCCCGCCCAAAATGGGCCCGTAACGGGCGGGCTTAAACGGGCTAAAGTAGTAAAATAAACGGGCGGGCTACGGGCTGACCATCGGGCAGCCCGTAGCCCGCCCGTTTATTTTTTTAATTAACTAAATATTTTTTTAAAAAATAAAAATTATGAATGATCATATTATGTATGCATTATGGACTTTGTGTTTATAAATTTATAGTGATAATTGATAAACATTATGATTATGATATTTTCTTTTAGTAATTTTATGATAAATAATCATATTATGTGTTCACTGTGAACTTCAAATAGGGTAAAACAGATTTTTTTTTATACTTTTAGTAAACGGGCTGCCTATGCCCGTTTTGACCTAAACGGGTTCAGCCCAGCCCGTTTAATACAGGCTTAAACGGGCTGGGGCACGGGCATGGGCTAGCCCGTGCCCAGTTAAGATTAAACGGGCGGGGTACGGGCTGATCATCGGGCCAGCCCGCCCCGCCCGTTGCTCAGCCCTAGCTTTAATCAAACCTCTGAAGTTTTCCCTGGGGTCCTAAGATGAGACTATAACCTGAAAAATGTTATAAAAATAGGGTGAGACTAACGTCTCAATAACCAGCAGTTTTACTCATCATGAGTACTAACATGTGCTCATGAGGCGTCAAGTGTGACCGATCATAAAATACAATATATATAAAATAACATATTATCATAATAAAATCAAATGAATAATCCACCCAAGTTCCTCCCCTCAAACCAACCGAACCGCCTTATTCCCACCGACCGAACCCATGGGCTAGTGGTAACTACCCCTCGAACAGCTAACCGATCAAGTGATATGGATAGGCCAAAATCCACAGAGTACCTGACCGGACCATGGATCCATTCCCCCTCGGTAAATAGGTGGGGGTGTCGCAGCCCCTCGGTAAACAGGTGGGGCACGTCCCTCGGTAAACTGGTGGGACAAAAGCCATCCAATGAGCTCCATGGAGGCCTTACCACGTGGTAGAAATATATATCTATCATCACCCATCCCAATGCATAATTCTCAAAATAACTATATTAATCAAAATCTCAATAGTTTGATAAATATCATAAAAAGGGTTTTTCTTAAGATAATAACTTTCTTCAAATTTAAATATTAAGATATAACAAGTTTATAATATTAACTCAAATTTTCTAAATTAAATTTTAAATTCCACAAGACTATTTTCAATAAAAATAATCAAATAAGTTTTCTCGATATATTTATATCAATACCAATAGATTTATATATATCAAAACACTCACAAATATCATATTAGCACACACAACAAGTAGAAAGTGGTTACCTTCTTTAGGAATAGGAAAGGAACTGAGAGAGAAGACTAAAAAGAGAAGAGCCGACTTAATAATCAAGTTTGAGGAATAACTCAGGGTCTTAGCTCTATTTATAGAGCTATAATAATAATTCAAAATTCACATTCATATCTTATCTTTATTAAAATCTTCTCAGATATAGTAATTTAAAATTTAAACTATATTATCATTATAATATAAATACATGTATTATTATATGTATATTTAATTAAAGATATAGGTATATTATTATTTTTATCATAATTCTATCATGTATTTTAGAATTTAAACCATATTTTTAAAATAAAATTGCATATCTAAATCTGAATTCAAATGTTAATAAATTCCTAACTAATAGTAATATTCAAATCATAATATTCTAAATAAGATAAAAATACGATAATCTATATATTATATAATATTTTATTAAAAATAATAAAAATACTAAACTATAATAATTTAATTAGATAACATTTTTAAATTATTGATAAATAATATTTTTAATTTTACTTAAATATAAGAATAAAAATTGGGATATTACAACTGGGCCCCTCGATGAGTGAGTCTGAGAAATGTATGGCCATATTGTAATGGAAAGGTAGTTCCATTTCTATAGTCAGACTACTCAGGGATCGAGAAAGTAACGGTTAGAAACAGGAGGATGACGTTCTCCATGCCTCATCCATGACCAAAATATCGTGTGACAAAAAGAACGTGATGTGGTTGTATAAAATGTTACATCGTTTATCGATCCTCATATAATTTGGGTAGTCGTAATGTCTTGCCAGAGACCGCTTACGACTTGTGGGTCAGTATAGTAACTGGCCCACTGCCAACTTCATATGGGCCTACAGGGTCGCACACAAAATAGCCCAACATGAGTTATAATGTCCAAATTCAATGAATAATCTAGGGTGGATTTATATATTTTATATATATATAACTTTGTATATATATATATATTATATATAATATAAGAGATATTTGCAAGATTTAATTTATAAGGATAAATTAAATCTCTATCACTTTTAAATTTAAAATTTAAATTGATAAGATATCTTAAATTTAATTTATAAGAATAAATCAAATATAATTCCGTCTTAGCTTTATTTTAAATTAAATAAATAGGTGAATTAAATCTGTGGGACGGATTTAATATAAACCATATTTATTTAATTAGTTTCTTATCAAATTATGCAATATATTATATTGTATTAAGTTCATAATTAATATAAGATTAATTCTAAAACTCAGCCCAATTAGAAGCCCAATAGCATCCTATATATTTGATATTAGGGGCTAGGGTTCTACACAAGACAAAAAGGGGTAAGGAGAGTGCAAAAGGTTTGCAGATACGAAACTGCCAAAATAGAGACAGTGAGGACGGATTCTTGAGAAAGCCTTAGAGGGACAAGAGGCGCTAGCACGTCGTTCGTGGTTGAAACGTTGTTCGTGTAGATACCGGTAGAGGAAATCGATCTGAGTTGTCGACTTCTTGCGATCGAGAAAGGAGCACCAGGTACGACGAAGTCGCGACTAGTTGACACATAGGTCGCGACTAAATAAGCATCTGAACGTCAGAAGTTCGAAAAGAGACGACAGGTCGCGACTAGAAGCAGAGGAAGTCACGACTGAAAACTCCAGAGGCTACAGGTCACGACTAGTAGCAGAGGAAGTCACGACTGAAAACTCCAGAGACGATAGGTCGCGACTAGAAGTTGAGGAGGTCGCTACTGAAAACTCCAGAAGCGACAGGTCGTGACTAGAAGCTGAGGAGGTCGCGACTGAAAACTCCAGAGGCGAAGAGTCGCGACTAGTAGATACGGAGGTTGCGACTACAGCTCGAATACCGAAGGTAACACTTCTTTCTCCTTAACTTAAACACACTCGGTAGATCCTAGCTGGGAATGGAAAAAATTTTAAAATTAATTTCCGCTACGTGTCTTCCAATTCCCTTCACATGTATGCTTCCCACTTTCCAGCTTGTTACGCACTATATTTTTCTGCGTGCTTATATATATATATATATCAAGCATATGAACATGGATAGATCATCTATGCTGTCTTACCTGCAAGTAGAGTTCGGAGAATCTGAGATATCATCAGTATAAAAATCATTGGAAAATTATAGTCTTGTCGCTTAAACTTGTAAAGCATTGAGTTAAGTTTACAGCTTTTTTGTATTTATAAATTCCTTTTTAGTCCAATTTTAATCTAACACAAGATCGTTCCCGCCATAATCCTCATTCACGCTTTCGGTGTTCGATAATTTAGTTTATAAAACGATGCCCTGTATGTCTATCTATCTATATATAGTGTAAAAGGTGAAGAAGTCAAACAGGAAACGTGTCATGGTTCTTTATATATGGGCATGGAAGAAAAAACATGGAGACACGACAAAAAGTTCTAGCATCACCTCTTTTTCTGAAGCTTAGCCACACAAATTTAAAACATGACTACGAAAATAAGACCATCCCTTGTTGCATGTACCAGAGGCCCCAATTAATAAGAAGTGAACAACAGCATCTCTACTTTTTCTTTTTATTACTACTCACTTAAAAAAATATATTTTATATGTTTTCCATAGATTGGCTAGGTTTGATGACGCAGCACAAGATTCTTCCTTTTATAATTATTCACTAAAGGTGCATGATTTAAATTTGAGGGCTAGTTAATTATTCTCTAACTTGCGTGCGCATATTGAACAATGAAGCCGGATAAAGTGTGTCAGTGAAGCATGTCTCCAAAGGCTTTAGTAATAATCAAAGATGAATCTATCTTATGACTTCAAAGTTGCATTATTAATTAACTATGTCATTATTCAAAGCTCTCATCATCTTTAGCACGAGATCATCAACAAGCAAATAACAGACTTGCAGAGAAAATATACCAGAAAAAGAAAAAGCACTGTTTTTGTATCGATTTGTATGACTTCTTTGCATACAATCAACACGGGACACTCGAGAAAAAGCAAGAATGTCCCTAGTAAAACCTTGACTCTAAAACATGCATACGATGAGACAGAGCTCCATAGACATACATACTTGCAGACCCATACATCATAGTGTACATATACGAACGTAGATGTAGATATATATACATGTTTATGTGCAGGGAGCTAGATGCTTCTTTATGTATATATAGTTGTTAGGGTAGTGTAAGTAGGTGGCTAAAACCATATGGCCCTAGCGTCAATGAGCATTTGCTTGAGAGTGCCATCAACATGAAGAGAAATGATATCTCTTGCAGAACCAACGAACTTGCCTCCGATGAACACCGCAGGGACTGAAGGGCTACAACCCAGAGACCTTAAAGCCAACTCCATTTCTCTGCCATAGGGGTCCTTGTCAAGCTCATGAACTGCAGGGCTTGCTCCTAGCTCGTAGAACAGCTGCTTAATGCTGTGGCTCATGTAACACGAGCTCTTCGTGAATATCACTGCAGCTTTCTTTGATGCCAAATCCCTCACTCTATCCATAGCTTCTGGTTTTCTAGTTTTTCTGCAGAATGATATATATGTGTATGAAACTTGATTGGTGAGTGTTTTTCTCTGTGTTGGACTTTGACAAGGGTATGCCACGTATTTATAGGGCTGGTAAGTGGATGGCATTAAGTAATGGTTGAGAGATAGAGAGAGAGAAGTAGCTTTGGAATTTGGATAATTGGAATGCTCCCAAAGAATTGAACATGGTGACCCCGGGAATGAACAAGTTGATGCTTTAAGCATCAGGGACTCTATTACTGTGCATGAATTGAAATGTTCTTGAGGGATGGTGGCAGAAGCTAGGGGGGAGAGAGAGAGAGAGAGATCAATGCTGGAATATAAGAACTTTAGAACAATAATAACGTATATATTATTGTTGTTATAGTAGGCGTTAAAAAAAAACTATCTTTCGGCCATGTTCGGAGCATCTCAAAGCACATATTATTAAATGTACGTATATGGAAGCATGTTTGAGAAAAAAATCAATGCTGCGTTGTCGACAAAATCTGCCCGTGAGAGTGGCCGGTGGAATCCAATTACATCCAATAGGGAATTATTATATATGATGGCCACAGTCAAAGGCCTCGAAGAAGGATGGAACCTTAAGTCTATCATTTGCTCGTAGTTAGATTGAGCTGCCCATATCTCATTCAAAGGTAAACGAACCAGAACAAATTAAAAACAAACAAAGAGAATCTATTAAGAAAACGATAGTTATGCTACTGTTGTTTAACATTAATTAATTGTGTGATTTATGATCTTTCCGGCCACATCACAGATGCGGTATATCTATTACATAATATATATATATATATATATATGTTCTTATATATCTCTCTCTCGCCTATAGCTAGCTAGCTGCTTCTTCTCTGTAGCACGCTCTGATGAATGGTTCTGTGGGTGGCGTGGCTCATCTTTCGGACAAAGATAGAGTTTATCCAACACATCAATGTCCCACTCGCTTGGTCTCGCATCAGATTCATGGAATCTAAGAAAATATTAAAAATAAAATAAAAGTACTGCTTAGTGTTCAGTGATGGTCGAGTTACAAGAATCGTCTAGGATTTCTCACAGTAAATTTCTGGTTAACTAGTATTCTATAATAATATTATGGGGAATCGCCTTTAGTTTAAAGTTAACAAACTTTCGGCAGTATTTAAATAGTGAAACCCATATACACAAATTTTGTGTCTATTCCTCTTTTTAGTGTAAGAAGATCTAGACAACTTCAAAAAAATTAAACAAAACTCAAACAACATGGTATGGTAATCCCGATTTGGCATAGATTGATTTTTTTTTTTGCTGTCTTGGTTGATGAGTTTGTAACTTTGCTGGTATAAATTCGTTGGATTTTTTGCTTAATCATTTTTTACGTTAGTGATTGAGAATCGTGGTATATATAATTGAAGAAGCATGTCCAGAACAAACGGGTTCTTTGACATCATTTGTGAGCATTGAAAGCACCAAATTATTCAGGGGAATGAATGTCAACTTGAAAGCGATGATTTGATGGGAAGGATAAGGTATATTTTTAACTGTTCAATATTCAAAGCAGTGCCCTACAACATGCCCTAATAATAAAACTCAATTTCAAATCCTAAATTTCTAGATATTCCACGGCACACAAAGTGAACAGGAAAATATATGTTACCACATTTTAAACCTTAAAATTTAAATAAGATCAATGTTTTGATTGTTTGATATTCTAGATAAGAACGGTGGGACGTGTTTCTTGACATTCAATCAAGTGTTTTATACTATATAACTAATTAGATTTTGATATAATAAATGATACCTTTTGAATCTTTAAAAAAGTATAATGTAATCGGATAATACTAAATTGAAAAAATTGTATACTTATCTATTAAAATAATATATCCATAATAGAATTATGAAAAAAAAAATTAATGACAAAAATATTTTTTTTTATACAAAATTTTTTAGAAAGGGGTTGGACTTACTCACGATCTAAGGGCAGGGCGAAATTTCTCTTCTTTCTAGGCGATACTAATCTTGGGCAGAGCGAGTCATCTATTACCCTCATGTGTAAACCTAGGCACCCAAGAGTTAGGATGTCTCTCTAAGCGTCGCGATTGAAACCACAATAAAGTGGTACTCCCCAAGAATCGAATATATTTTAAATGCCCGTATATCTTATCTCTTCATCAGTTGAAAGAAATATAAAAATATAAAACTACACCTAAATTGTATACGAAATGGACCTCCTTACTTTTTTGGTTGCAACTTGCGAGTGATATGAGCCTGTTTTCATAAGCATGCTCATGATACTAACAGAGTTAGTCTAAGTAGTAAGTAGTTTGGTATCGTTTAAATGAGGTATCGAGTTTGAGCTTTAGCGTATGTAAAAAATCTCCGTTGGGAGACTCACCCACCATAGCCAGGTACGCGACGCGGGTCGGATCCGGATATAGTCGAGACAAAGCTCCGGTGAACTGGGTGGATAAAAAAAATTATGCTCATAACAAATAAGGCGTTATTCTAATAGATGAGGGGAGACTTCGCCCTACCTTTAGATTGCGGGTGAGCTTAACCCCTTTTTAAAAAAAAAATTATAACAAAAAAAGTGTTATTCCAATTATTCGGTCCCTGATTGGAGTGCCAATGTAAGGGAAGGAATTTCATGTCATTCACTTGAGCTCCAATTCCAACATGTCATGCTTTACCTATCAAAATTTAAAACAAATGCAATATATATGTGTGTGGATTTTAGTTGATTTCCTTTCGTTTTTAAAGAATCTTAAATATTTTATTTTTCATGTCAACTGCTTTTTTTTTTGCCAACAATGTCAACTATTTATGATGATTTTTTTCCAAATAATTTAGGGCCTGTTTGGAATGATTCAAAATCATGATTTTATAAGCTCTTTTGGACAAAACTTTAGTTTGGAAAAATTTTAAAACAAACAGTCATATTTGTCTATAAGTGCTTTTGGGCTAAACCATGGTTTTGAATAAGTTACTGAAACTAGTTTTTTGAACAGTAAGAGTTTATGGACTATCTAATTACTATATTACCCCTACTTTTTCTTATACCCTTTCTCATCTCTTGTCTCTCATCTCTACCCTCTCTCATCTCTTGTCTCTCATCTCTACCCTCTCTCATCTCTCTGCTTTACCCTCTCTTATCTCTTTTCTCTCTCCTCTTTTTTCTACTCTCTTTTCTCTCTCCTACTTTTAATCAAATCATACAATTTTTTAATAATTTACAATATAAAAAATCATTCTAAAAATAACTATCCAAACACTTATTTATTCAGAACCACTTTTTTTCTCTAAATTTTTTTTCTATAAGCTGTCTAAAAATTCATTTTTTTCGTAAGTTTTTTTTTTTAAATTTTATCCAAACATACACTTAGATAAATATAGTTGAAAACGTGACACTGTAGAATATGGATACATTAGAATTTTGTTTTTGTCTTTATTATTATTATGACCTTTTCTTTCATGACATTTGCAAATGTCATGTGTGTTTTGGTAAGTAAATGGTGAGATACGGCTCCTATTCTCGTGGAAGCGATATGTCTTTAGAGAAAGATCTCCAGGAGCACTTAACTCCTTACAGTATATTTGGTAGGATAAAAGAGATTTTAATAAAAGTTGAAATGGAAACAGAAATAAAAATAGATTTTAAAAATTTATTTAGTAGGATAGAAATGAGTATAAAATTGATGTATATTTTTTTTATAACTTGAAGTAAAAATGATCTAAAATATTTTTTCTATAACTTAGGAAGGTTAAGTTGTCCAAAATTTTTATAATTAGATAAAACGGTCTAAAAAAAATTCACTTCCACTTTTATCATCTCAATTTTTAACTTTTATAATAAAACTAAAATAGTATAAAATGTTAGAAATAAAAGTAATTTCTATCGAACCAAATCACTTTCACTTTCTCACTTTCATTTTTCACCTACAAACATTGACATGACATTAGGGTTAAAATTATTAACCTGCATTCTACGTGGAATGCACCATCCAAGAGATTTGAAATATAGTCTTGAAGAGATAAGATACTTCTGAAGAAATTCTATGGCAATTGGAGCCATTAAAAATATCTTTATCTACCTTCATATACCTTCTATTCTTCCTATGTCGTCATAAGAGCATATCGATTTGTCAAAAGTGGTCTCCGTGGCCTTCCCTCAAACCATGAGTTTACAACCCCTTTTAAGCATTTAATAGATGTTTGGCTAACATTTTCTAAAACCTCTATCTCTATTTGAAAAATGATTTTAGAGATCAATCCAAACACACACTTAATGTTTATGTAGAAATGATTTATTGTTTAAATAGTGTGGGGTAAATAATGGCTGTGAGTTTAAATATTTCATTATCTATAAATTTATAATCCTTTTAGACGTTATAAATGGGATTCATAATGTGCGAAATGAAATAATCTAAATTCATAAAACAAGTGTTTTTTTTAACTCTTTGAATATGATTTTGATTTAAATATACAATTTCTATTAATTTTTTAACTTTTTTTGCACATTTGTAATAGATAGCATACTTAATGATATAAGAATCTGCAAAACAATTTTGTTTTATATATACTCTAAAATATTATCTTTACGGTTATCTCACACAGATGTGTGTATTGCGTTAATAAAAAATTATGTGTTAGAATCTGTTTCTATCTATTTTACTTTTTAGTTTGTTTTACTTTTATGACCTAACTCAATATAATAAAAGGCTAAGATGTCTTTTAACTATTTTTAAATTTTCTAGAGGAATAAGTATCAGAAAGGGATGAAAAAGAGGGGAGAAAATGAAAATAAGTTATAAATGTGCATTTTTTGGCCATCTTGAAAATGTATATTTGTATGGAGTAATTATTTTTGGTATTTGAGTAATTATTTTTGGTAAAAAGCTTTTTAAAAAAAAATGGAACTCACTCACAATTAAAGGATAAAATAAAATTTTTAGATTTTTTAAATAATACTAATATAAAAAAAATATTTAATTATCTTTAAATATAAATTTAAATATTAAAAAATTAAAATATTTTTTAAAATATTATAATTAAAATTATAATAAAATAATACTGTGTACAAATTAAACAATAGTCGCATGCACTTGCATTTGAGTAATTAATTATCGACCTATAAGCCCGACATAGCCTGAGACTACAAATCTTAGGCCCGATAGCGTCATGAGCCTGCTGAATGATGGAGTGTTTCTGAAAAAAACTATAAGCCCGACAAAACACAATCTCGCGAGCTTCGAATCCATTTTACTTCCTCAACGAACAAGCATTCAACACTCCATCGGACGCCGTCCACCGTTGTCAGCCCTGTGTGGCTGTTCTCCGGCAAGTAGTGAAGAAGGTTCGAACCCTAGCGCCTTTTCTACTCCCAAAATCCGGTGAGATTGATTTGTTCAATCTTGCGTTGTATCTAGATTTGAATTTGTTCCCCGCGTTATCTGTTCCCTCGTGGTTGTTCTTTCTTTCTTCGTGTAATCGTTGGAATATTGACTCTTTTGAATTTGGGAATATTTACAGATTGAGTTTATTTCTTTTTACTAGTTTTTGCTTGAGAATGGTGTGCAATTGGCTATTATACTTTTGCCCTCTTCATTTTGATTACTAGTTACCTGTATGCTTTGGATTGTGTTGCTTTGCAATGTTGGACTTGTTGTGTATTGGCATTCTGTTTATTAATCTTTTTATATTTTCATCAATTTAGAAAATTCTTAAGGTATTTGTGATGTATAATCTTGTAACTGACCTGGCTCGAGTTGTGTCAAAGTATCTGGAACAAAAAATAATAGGCTATTATATCAACTATGCATATTTCAATGATTTTAGTGGGGGCAAATGCACCTACTGATTGTAATACAGGTCCGCCTGTGCTTTGGGGGTTGGTATTGTGTTTGCGATAAGCCATGCACTATTCACGAAGATAGTTAACTAGTTCACTTTGACTTTAAGTAGTCCTTCTTTTATGCTATTAAGTTGAATCTTAATTTCTCTTTAAATCATATAACGTCTGCAACAATCGATGATTCTTTCTAACTCTTAATTGAGGGAAGTTCATCATTCTTGCCCTCTGTGCCGGTTTCTTATTTCTAATGGAAATTGAGCAAGATCCCATCGTACTGCTATAAAACTTGAATTCATTTCCATGATTTGCATGAGTCAATTTTCTTAAACTGGTATACGGTATGTGGAATTTGAAACCTGCTTAGTCTGTCATCATACTGAATAATTAAAAAATTAGATAAAAGTTTTTTAAGTTTCCTATATAATATGGGGATATTATTTTTATATATGCCCTGCCCAAATTTTTTATTATCAGTTTTCAATAATTAGAAAAATCGGTTTCCGTTATGCTCAATGCCAACTAGGTTTTTAGTGGTACTGTGTTGAAAGTTCAGGAGTAACAGCAATATAATTGATGGTGCCAATTGATACTTAATGTTCATATTGAATTAACATTGGAGTTTTCCTGTAGTTTATCTTTATTTATGGTTGTTGGTTTTAAGGGTTGCTCTGATGGAGGACACCCAAGAATTGGAGAATAAGGCATATGAAGAAGTGATTACAGACAGAGAACCACAACAGAAGGAAGAAACTCTTGATGAAGTGCTTTCACGGCACAGGTAATACACTCCTCACAATCAATGGTACTAAGTGTCATTGTTCCTACGGATTCATTTATTCTTAAATATGGCTCAAGTGATTTGCAATCACCCTGAAACATCGCTTTGTTTGTTCTGTTGCACTTAATCATTTCTTTACACGTTTTTAGCCTGAGGCCAGACCTCACTATGCTTATATTATACCACTGCCTTCTCCCTTAGTCTTAGGATAGTGCCTCCTTAGGTCTGGACTAACCAACATGTAGGAGATTGCATTGACCGGGTACCCAGGGATGTTCCCAAATCTTTTAACTGGAGAACCTTCCTGTGTATTTCTTGGTTCACAATCCTATAATAACCGTCCAATGGTTGCTGAAACTATGATTTAGGTGTGCATCACAGACTTCAGAGTTTAAATGCATCTGTTTCTGTTCTTCAGATCAAGATCTTTTACATTCATTGTTTTCAACTCCTTTCTAACCTGTTTTCATCTTCAGAAAACGATTAAAATCTTTCAAATTTTCAATTTAAAACAGAGCTTCTTATCCATTCAGCTGGTTTGTTCTATCTCCTGCCTTAGCATTTGGGTATTTGGGGTTCTGAGCTACTATAGGTTTAGAGGTACACAGTGACGTAGCATGCAAAGGCAGTGGATATCTAACCATATAATCTGTTATTTTCAGTTTCCACAAATTGTTTGACTCTCTGAAGACGCATTTATTTATTTTTTTGGTGACAGAAGAGGCATTTATTTTGCATTCTAGTCATTGTACACGACTCTCATGTACCTTTTGGGTTAAATTCTTAATTAAACCAAGCACGTTATCGATGATCTAGGTCTAATGATACTTAGTAATTTATTATGCAAATGTAGTTGATATCTAAGCATATAACCTATTATGATCAATCTCATTAAATTGGTCAACTCTCGCAAGAGGCATTTATTTGCATTGTAGATATCCTACTTGATTTTGATGTATCTTAAATGTTTAGAGTTGAAAAAAGGAAAATTCCTATTTTGGTGTAAGTTTCTTTAATTATCATGGGAATCCTGATTTCCCTGGAAAATCGATTATATTCTAAACTTACATGCTATCTTATTTTCCAATCCCTCTTCTCCCCACAACCAAAAAAAAAAAAAAAAAGAAAAAGAAAAAGAAAAAAACTTTGTTTCAGTTTGGCCAGCATGCTTCAGACGAGTCTAACTTCAAAAACTATAAAACACAGATATGCAGATGATTTGTTACTGAATGTGCTCACACACTCACTAAATGCAACATTGCCTATGCCCATATGCACAACATGACATCACATGCGTAGACTTTCATGCACACACATGCTTTCACAAGACAGAACTCTGTACTTGCGCATGCATGCAGCATGGCACAAAGCTCACAAGTCGCAAAATTGCATTGAGCACATGCACTTACACACTCTCAAACATGATATGATGACATCAAACATAGGACACCACACCATGTCCATGCAGTTTCATATAGACACTATATGACAACACGCATTCACATTTATACACACACCACACAATATCATACCTTGAACAGGTGCGCAAATATAACAATTTTAAAATTGGGAAAATAAAACTATTTTGGACAATACACATTTTCTTAGCTACATTTTCTTGTAGCTAACAATTTTTTCACTAATTGCCCAATGCCTGAGTATTTGATTCTGATGTAAATTAAAGATGTTCATTCCAATCACACCCTTGATTGATTATGGTTTCCCATGTATTTATCTCTAACTTTTATGGCCTTTAGGTTCTTTATTGCTTCTTGTGGTTATCCCATGATGTAAATGCGCGCAGGAAGGAATTATCAAAGCTGCAGAAGAAGGAAATTGAACTGAAAAATGCAGCAGCTAGAGGTAGCAAGGCTGAGCAGAAAGCCAAGAAGAAACAAGTGGAAGAACAGATTTCTCAACTTTCTGCGAAGCTTAAAGAGAAGCATGCAGAAGAATTGTCTAGATTAGGGTTTAGCAGTAGTAATGGAAATGAAAAGAGCAGTTTGGATAGTTTGGTGAAGGCCATAGCTGGAGTCTCAGTTACCAGTCAACCTGATCATTCAAAGGTCAGTAAGGCCAAACAGAGGCGAGACAAAAGGGCTCAACAGGAAGCAGAAAGGGAGCAAAGAATCCAAGCTGAGCAGAATGACATTGTAAGTGATCGTAGGGTCGAAAACGAGAAGTTGGAAAGAAAGCTGAAGCCTCTTGGTTTGACTGTCAGTGAAATAAAGCCAGATGGGCATTGTCTTTATAGAGCTGTTGAGGATCAGCTAGCCCTCCTCTCAGGGGGTACATCTCCTTATGCATACCAAGAACTTAGAGAAATGGCGGCGGAATATATGAGAAAGCATGCATCTGATTTCCTTCCATTTTTCCTGTCAGAGAATGTGGTAGAAGGTGATTCTGATGAATCCCTTGCCCAGAAGTTTGAAGATTACTGTAAAGAGGTGGAGGCAACAGCAATATGGGGCGGACAACTAGAGCTTGGTGCCTTGACTCACTGCTTGAAAAAGCATATTATGATATTTTCAGGCTCCTTCCCAGACGTTGAGATGGGGAAAGAGTACAAATCTCAAGGCGGCACCGATTCCTTGAATTCGAGTATCATGCTTTCATACCATAAGCACGCATTTGGACTAGGTGAGCATTACAATTCTTTGGTTGCAGGCTCAATAAAATAGGTATATAATGAGGATGCTGATATTCGTGACTTTAATATAGTTAAGCTTTTAGCCGAACAATTTATGCTTGAAATTGGAACCACCGAATCCCAAATGGGTATAACCGTGCAGTTATGTACTGTGCTTCCCAGTGGGCAATATATAAATCAAACGATGATGAAATTCTCAATCCGGCCAATTCAAGTAGCTCAAACTTTGTATTGTATAACTTCTTAGTCTCGTTCAAGTAATGGATTAGTGATGCTAGCGTCAGATTCGCCAATAGCATAGAAGTTTATAAAGTCTGTCACGTGCAAAGACGTGATTGATACGAAGGCTCCACTTGAAGAATCCAATGGAAAATGGCAGGTGACCTGTACATGGTGATCAATCTAAAATGCTAAGGCGCATAATATTAGATTTTGGGCTGCAGAAATCAGCATCAATCATCTGTTATTTATTTTATTTTTTTGGTAAATCATCAATCATCTGTTATAAATACGTAACCTGCGTCATTGTAGAAAATTGGTAAGTGGAAGAATACAAATCGTTGTTGGAACAAGCGAAGAGAGTGAGATTAGTGTGTTGGTGCACTGATTTTTGCTAAATACCCTTCATGTGGAGGACCGTTCTCGTTCCCTTTATTTGGTGCTCACTGTATTACCCACCACCACATTTTATCAAATATTCCTTTCACGTGTTCCCATGGTTATCTATTTTCTCATCGTCTTTCACAATATATTCCTCTCATCCAAATAACTGGATGAGACCATACGTCACTGTGAAATTTTGAATAAGATCTATAAGGGTCGAGACAATTTTTTTGAATTTGACGCTGCTGCTAATTTAAGTTCGTCAGTGCTCATTATCAACATATGTAGGTGCGTTTAGCCTAGAAACTACGTATTTTTTTTATAAATTTTTTTAAAAAGAGGTTAAATTTATCTACGATTTAAATGTAGGATGAAATCTTTCTTTCTTTTAAGTGATATTAATATTAGACAAGGCGAGTCGTCTATTACTTTCAGGCGTAAACTTAAGTACTTAAGAGTTATGATATCTCTTTAAATATCACGATTATAATCATAACAAAGTGATACTTTCTAAAGATCGAATACATATTAAATAATCGTATGTTTTACTCTTTCGCTAGTTAAACTTATTAATGATGGGTAAAACTACGTACTTAAACATTCATATTGTGTTAAGGATATCTTCCAGCAGGTCATGGGCTTCATGTAAATCGTTTTGTTTTAAAAAGAAATAGCATTTAATTCAACGCAAGCATTTTATTTTAGGAAAAGTATATTTAAAGATTTTGATCATATAAAATTCATGGCTAATGGCCATCGATATGGGCTTCATGTAAATCGACGTGGATACATCTATCTAATATATATATATATATATATATATATATATATATATATAATCTAAAACAAATTTTACTATTTCCCAAAAAAGTTAACTTTATCTCTTTAGTTACCCCTAACCGAGTGAAGTCATAAATAGACTAGTAAAGCTTACTTTTAAGATACGTACAACAAATGAGAAAACATGTCTATTACTGCTAGATTGTTGCCCTTTTCTCTTGTTGTTTCTTATGTTGAAATTAGGATTGCGAATCTTATGACTAATAGAACGTTGTTTAGTTAAGGCCGTAGCACCACTTTATCAATCGTAGCAGATGTTCCAAAATACAGACATCGAAGCAAACGCAGAAAACCCCATTATTTGTAATAGCGGCACATTGAAATCGTTTACGGGTTCTAAAAATCTAAATCGTGATGATGATAAGATTTGATATAGACAAAAATAAATGCCTCATTGCACGACCATGAATCTTATTCTCTCCAAGAAAGTTTTGGAACCATTGGATTGAACCCCAAAAACCCAAAAAAAAAAAAAAAACTTAGGCAACTTGTCATCCACAAAACGCACAGTGCAGAACAAAAAAAGGTCTAGTATTTTCAAGAATTTTCTAAAATTTTCTCACCCGATCTTATTCTTTCTCCACTCCAATCCCCATCATATAAATAGACCATCGACGAAGCTCAGTCTCCATCCATGACACAACCAACCTCTCACAACTCTTCATACCAACTGAGCTTAGTTTGCACGTAGCATATATATATATATATATATATCATGGAATTGATCACAAGCATGGTAGCGGAGAAGCCAGTGGTAATATTCAGCAAGAGCAGCTGTTGCTTGAGCTACTCCATTAAGTCCCTGATAAGTGGTTTTGGGGCTAATGCGACTGTGTATGAGATTGATCAAATAAGCAATGGGAAGCAGATTGAGAGGGAATTGATTGAATTGGGATGTCAACAAAGCGTACCTGCTGTGTTCATAGGCCAAAAGTTCATCGGTGGTGCCAATCAAATCATGAGCCTCCATGTTCGGAACGAGTTAGTGACTCTGCTCATGAACGCCAAAGCCATTTGGATTTGGAACAAAAAGTGATCTCTGGAAATACCCAGTTAGGCATAAGCATGTTTCTATATCTACTTATCACAAAATTAGAATCAGTGGTCTGTTGTTTTAGAGAACCTGAACTAGCGTGTACGTACTTTTGTATTTTGCATCTTCTAGCTTGGCAGTACAAGCCACCACCTATGATTGTATTACTTATATACAACGAGTTCTTATAGTTATTAGAATTCTGAGATATATTTCAATCACACCTGTGTTTAATTGATTCTGCAGTCTGCCCCCACATATGTATGGCACTGTTTGTTCATTTTCATATTTATGATAATTCTAATATACTAATTTTAGTCCTTAATATAAAAGTTACTTAATTAATTTGGGTTGATTAAGAAAGTTAAATAAACTAGTTAATTATAATAAATGTGATATAATCTCTTAAAAATATTCCTATATATAATATTAGATTATGTATCAGTTTATAAGTTAGGTAAATTAGTTAGAAGAAAAATAATAAATATTAGATATAAAATAGATCAAAGTCTTATATTTATGACAAAATTTAATACCATAACGAGATTTTATATTAAGGACCGGACGCAGTAATAACGAAAGATATAATATATGACAAAACTTCTCATACTTACATTCTTGTTTCAGTTTTCTTTCTCTGCACTGCCAATAAGTATAGTCTAAAAACGGAGCTCAACAGAAGCAATCGCCAGATTTGATGCTTTTTGGATAATTATGTTGAAGTGAACAAATAAGAAAAACCTTTGCTTTAAAGTTGGGCCGTTTTATGAGAATTGATAGAATCTACAATAGAGTTTAGGGGCTTTCCCAAGCTGCAGGAACACGTGGCAAATTCTGTGGCTAGCTAGAGCATTACGTACGATATTGTCTGCATGTGAACGTTATTTTGAACGTTTTGTCATGCAATGCAATGGTTTCAAAAGACAAAGTAAGATCGTATTGGATGCATATAGCTGCTAAGAGATCATATCCTGAATGATCTTTCTTTGATCAAAGGCCAAGGAATCTCTGTTTTTTTCCCTCTCTATTTTCGTTCACAGTAATTATTACTGATATAACGACAACGTTTGCTGACATGGGTGCGCGAGATCTCTTGCACTATGAACTAAAAATCAAGCTTTATTAGTCTGTTAATGCTTATCCAACGCCATTTTTAACAATGGGAAAAAGGTCACCAAAAGCAACATTTTAACTTTTTGGTCAAAAGTTTTCTAGCTTCTTACATTGCTCGTCCAGTAAAGACTGACCTGTAAAATAGATTTTGATCTTTCTTTGAGACTTTTGCTTTGATAAATTAAATAATTTCCTCTTAAGTTTTCCTCATGATATTGGTCAACAAAAGTTGCCCAAGAAAAAGGTTGTGATTTTGGGTAATTAAAGAGTATATTCCCTGTAAATCTGAATCTTCAATTTCTTTTTTCAAACCATTGAATGCCTAAAACATTCAAACAAGGTGAGAATACAAGCCACTCCAATGATTAATGCATTTTTTCTCCTATAAAACCAATAATTTGTTGCCAATTTTGTCCTAAGTTATTAAATGTTTTTTACTATTTTACTTCTTCTTTATCTTAAAGAACCCTAGCCTTCATTCCTTTTTTTTTCCAAAAAAATATTAGATTTTATATTTTAATAATCATTATAAATTTTTAAATTTAGAACTTTGGAAAACATGGATGATAATATAAAAGTGCTAAAAGTAATTTTATAAGTATATAAATAATACTTTTTATCACTTAAAATATCTTGATTTTTATTTTCTAATAAATATGTAAATATCACCTTCTATTATATATTAAAATAGTATCAATGCTTTCAGTACAAAACTTAAGTTCATGCTTTTTATTTACCAACCACACGTTTATCAATATTTGGCTTAAAAATGACCTAGAAGCCTCTCTTCCTGTCTCTCCCCCTCTCTATAATTTACTTTCCATTATTTTCTTCAAAAATGACTATATTCTAGCTACAGCATCATCCATGAACACAGATCTATACAATGAGCAAAAAGATGGGAAAAAAATGGAACCTTTTTGGGTTTCCTCTCAGCTCTGGGCCATAGCAACAGAAAAGCAGAGGGGGACTACCTTTAAATAAATCAGTATGTTCAATTTTTTTCCACTCGGCTTTGGGAATTTGGGACTAGAAGCGAATCTTATTAAGGAAAGAAAAGTTGCTCCATAGTACCCAATATGATAAACCCAACTTGCCTCTCCAAGTAATTAATCAGATGCTCCCAAAAGCTAAAGAGAAGTATTAGCGATTAAGTTACATTATGCATGCATGTCAACTTTGGCAAAAATGAACGAAAACATTCCCATAGTGCCCAAAATCATGCTTTGCAATACGAGATACATCGTGGCTCACGTTGCGCATTTTTGTCATAAAATGAAAGGACGCCTTTCATATCTGAAGGCCAATACTCAAGGTTGCAAAAGCATCGTTGCTAAAGTCTACCTCCGTGTAAGTTTTGTCTGGGTTCTTGGCTTGAAAAACTTGGTCAAAGTTTTAGGCTATAAAATTAAAGGCAAAGTGTTTTGAGCATTGTGCTTGGGTATAATGGGTAGTAATTAAGACGTTATTTTGAAGCCAGAAATGGAGAATACAACATATATATCCAAAACTCTCAGAAGTTTAATTACTCCTTCAAGTCAGCGTAAAAGACATGGGCCTACGACTTACTGGATCAGGAAGAGGAATTGTTCAAAGGGTAAAGCAAAGTTCCTACATAATAATGGACGATGACATATGATCAGCCATGAAATATGTACCAAAACAAACTATGAAGCTTCTGTGAACGTTGTATTGAAAAAGGACATTGAATATGGAACATAGCCATACAGGATCTTGTCTTTTGTGATAAATTATATAATCAGAAGGGAAGGCAAAACTAATTAATAATGACCCAGAAAGATAACTGTCAAGTCGTTTTCTGATGTTTTACCATACATATTCAATTTTTTTCCATCCCCCAAGTATAGTACAACATACCGCATGCTCATGCATGCGAGAGAAACACACAAGATGCAACGCTACTTATTCCCTTGTGCATGTGTACGTTCACACCGTCGCCCAACGCAACATCCTCAGAGTACGTAAAAATGCGAATGCATGCACACGACAAGGTGCACATACACACACGTCAATGCGAAACAACTCGGTACATGCACGTGCTTGTGTGAACCGTGCTTGTGCAAGGCACGAGAGATGGGAGAGGTATCTAAGTTATTACTTTGTGCGAGATCACAGTGTGTTATGTTATTCTCCACCACATTTATCATATATTCTTTTCATGTCTTCCCAACGTTGACTCGTCTCCTTTCTCAACTTCATATATTCCTCTTGTCGAAACATATATATGGACCAAACCAGGCGTCACCCTGAGGCTTTGTTGTCTCAACAAAAGCTAAACGGGGCGCATATATGTATCAGATCTTCATCATATAACTGTTATTTTAAACTTGATGCTGCTAATGTAAGTTGGCCATTGCTATTAAGTAATAAATATATTTTGTCTTCTCTGCATCAGAAAATCAATGCTCCATCAGTACGAATTATATTGCTTGTTCTTGATTCTTGAGGTATAACATATAAGTGCAGAGACCTTTGGCCAAGAAATGATGAACTTGGAAAACATAAAGTAGCTAGAAATTTTTAGAATCATCATCACCAAGTTATATGGTTTTTTACCATCTTATTTTTCAACTCTAATGAAACTTGCACGCACAAATTATATTCAGAAAAAAAATTATAATTCAGTCTCTTGATATAAAATAAATATAATTCAGACTCTAAAATTACTGCCTGTACTTTTTGTAGTTATAGAAAGGATTATTATAGCATGAGACACTTAAAATATAGATTTCTTAAAATTAGCCAAAAAAAGAAAAATTATAAATACTATATGTATATATATCAGGTTTTAAATTATACTAACAGCGAAATTATGATTCCTTGGTCATGATTCCTTCTCTTTTCTTGCTCTTTGGGCTTTGAACTTTTCTGAGTCGAAACTAGGTTTGTGAATCCCATGTCGAATAAAGATCGTAGCCGTTTGACATAAGATTTCATTTCAGTCCCTGCAGATGCTCCAAAATAGCTAGGCAGAATCGGAAAGAAACGCCGAAAACTCCATCATTGGTGGCAGCACGTTGACAACATTGTTGATGGATTGGGATTTGCTTCTAAAATGCTGCTGTATCATATATCATTAATTATGGGGCTTATTATGTGATCTGTAAGTATCTTTAATTTTTTTTATTGTAAGTATCTTTAAGTTATTACAAGTGTTATTTTATCTTTAAGACTGATTGTCTTATTAGTCCTCATGAGCCTATAATAACCATCTAACTTATTTCTTGTTCATTAAAAGATATACCATGGTGATTGTTGATCACACTAAAATAAAGCAATGACTTTGAAATTTTCTCATGAAAATAATAGAGAGAAGCTCTCAGATATTTCTCTTGAAAAAAGCGTATACGCAGTAGAGAAAAACTGAAAAGAAGACAAGAGAGAAACTTTGCGCAATTTGACGGGAATTTTTTTTCTTAGATATTTCCAGAAGAAAAATTGAAAGGGAGTAGACGTACCTCTCTTGGAAAAAAGCAAGAGAATAAATTAAAACTCCTAAAAAAGTGTAGTAATCATTATAATTCCTGCTAATATTAATCTATTCATCCACTAATTCATAAAATATTATATGTACATATATAATATACTATATAATTTATAATGTGACAAGAGCTTCTAACTCAATTAGCACCCCATTCCTCTCATAGAAGAAGAGGTTGTGGGTTCTATACCCATGTTGTCAAATAGGTGTGGGTGGGTGTGTGATAGGTTTCACTTGTTCAAATAAACAAAAAATTACCATAATATATATTGTGTAAATAAATGGAGAAACACGATATATATAATTTATTATTTATCATTGAAAATGATGATGGCACCATTGAAACACGATTAAGAGGAGTACGATGATAATAATAGGATGTTGATCAATTGTTGACATATGTTGTGATCTTTGTTGGTTCAAGTATAAATGATTATGTTTTATTGCATATATTACAGTTGTGTGATTTTAGATGACTGGCTGCTGTTTTTGTTGTTGCTGCTACCTAGTATTGTGAGTATTGAAAGGGGTTGGAAGGAAATTATATATATATAGTATGTAGATGGTATAAAAGTTCAAGATTTTTACACCACAGAAAAAATTCGTGAGAAACATGGTCTGGCAAAAAAGATTGAACGGAAAATTTATTCGCAAAAAAAAAAAAGAAGAAGAAAAGAAAAACCATGAATTTATTCTCCAAGAAAGCTTTGCATTCATGAGATTGAACTAAAAAGATAGGGCAACTTGTGATCCACAACACGTAAGCGCAGGACAAAAGGAGGTTCATTTTAGAGAATTTTCTGCAAGTTTCTTATCAGATCATATTCCTTTGTTCCACTCTGATAATCACCTCCATATTAATAAATAGCTGATGAGGCTGAGTCTCCACTCAAGCTCACAACCCTAGCGTCTTCATAGATAATATAATGGAGGTGATTAAGAGCATGGTTGCAGAAAAACCAGTGGTGATATTCAGCAAGAGCAACTGTTGCCTGAGCTTCTCCGTGAAGTCACTGATAAGCAGTTTTGGGGCAAATCCCACTGTGTATGAGATTGACCAAATCAGCAATGGCGAGCTGATTGAGAAGGAATTGCTCCAATTGGGAAGTCAACCAATTGTACCTGCCGTGTTCATAGGCCAAAATTTCATTGGTGGGGCCCACAAAATCATAAGCCTCCAAGTCACGAACGAGCTACCCACTCTGCTCTTGAATGCCAAAGCCATTTGGATTTGGACACCAAAGAATAATGATTCGTACAAGTCCTAGGTTTTCTCTGGTTCATCATTATAGGCATAGACATGTTTCTCTCTACTTTGATGTTAATTTGCTTCTTCAAGCTAGCTACGCCTACAATATACACGCCATATATGTCACTCATGATTGTATTACTTAATTAAATACTCCTCTGTACTTTATATATAGGTTAATTGGGGAGTTGATCTTGATTCTAAATATAAGATATATTTTATATATTTATCTTTTTTTTTTTAAATTACTCTATAAATATTTTTTTAATAATAATCAAGTAAGAGTGGGAGGGAGAGAATTAAGGAAGATTGTGAGGGTAGTTTAGAAAAAACCATATTATATTAACTAACTTCCTTAATCTAATCAAAATAGTTAAATATGTCATATATTAAGGATCAGAGGAATACTAAGTACGACTCTATGAGAGCTCTTTGACTTAGTTTCTGTCCTTAACTACCCCTTTCCATTCCATCTTCTTCTTATATATTGATTCTGTATATGTGATGGTGCTGTTCATGTTCTGATATATAATAATGACAAAGTCATGATCTCCTCGTACTTTCATTCTTGTCAGAAGCATAGTTGAAGAAGAAGGAAAGCAATCCACCCTGGTTTGATGCTTTTGAGATAGAATTCAAAGTGAAACCCATGGCTTTAACGTTGAGCTGTTTTTTGAGAACTGATATAAGTAACAGCTGATAGAATTAACATTACGTACAATTGCTAATGTATGCATGTGAACATGTTATTTTTGATGTTGCCATGGAATGCAATGCCCTCAAAAGATAAAGTGTGATCTTATTGGATGCATATAGCCAAGGGATTATACACTCAACTCATCTTTCTGTAATAAAATTAAAGGCTAATTAAGGAATCACTTTTTCTTCTATTTATTGTCATTATGTTGGGTAAAAGTATGATCTAATACTTTTTGTAATACCCTTCCTTCCATTTGTTTTGCTTTTGATCATTAACTTATCAATGAATGAGAGATATTCTAGCATCTCAATTACAGTCATATAACGGTGCAATTTTGTATATTTTATAATTTTAGAGAGGGAAAAATAAAAAACTGCCTAACTTTATATATGGTATTTTCCTTTAAAAACTTAAAAAAATGACAGCTAGGCCTAGGGCATGATGATGATGACGGCGATGATGGTGGTGGTGGATTATGAGAGATTATCAGCCATGAAATCTGTAACAAAGAAAATATGAAGCGTCTATTTCATGCCAATATGTGTGTGTGTGTGTGTGTGTGTATGTATGTATCTTTCCTACTTCTGTTAAGCATGATCAATGAAACTTTCTCGTAACCATATGAAAAGGATCATCACTTGTAATGGATCATAAAATCAGAAGGGGAAAAAAGAAAACTAATGACCCAGAAAGATGCTGGATATGGAACATGGTAACACCACAGAAAACAGCAAGCTACCTACCAGCCAGTCTGTTTTTCTGATATTCCTTTTTTTTTTCTTTACTTAGACAAGATATCCCTTATTTTTAAGGCTTAAAGCATAAAATAATTTTTTTACTTCTCTAATATGTAGTTTTTTGTGATTCAATTATATTCTCCTCGTTACGCGAGTGAAATCTCTTACTATTTCAACTAACAATTTATTAGCTATTTTTTTAATCTTCTACCTTGCATATTTAATTTGTTTATAAAAATAGAAATGTTCCACTTTGTGAATTTGATGCTTCAATGAAAATGTATTGAGGACGATGAAGGGATATAGATAGAAGTCAAGTGACCCTTGGCTTCAAGGTTGGGCCATTTTTATTATGAGAATCCACACAAAAGGCAACGGAATTTGGGATGAGGGATCAACTAGGGTTCCTTTCCCAAGCTGCATGCACGTGGAAAATTCTGTGGCAACAACACTTACCTTAATATTGTCAGTATATGAACATGTTACTGTCGATGTTGTCAAGCAAAGAAATTCATTCAAAAGCAAAATGTGAGATCTCATTGGATGCTTACCGGATAAGAGATTATATCATGATCTCTTTCTGTAATCTAAAGCTAGGAATCTCTTTTTTGTTCTCTGTTTTCTTGTTCACCCTTACTCCGTCACTGCTGACATAATGACAACGTTTGCTGACGTAGTGTAGGCGCTCATTTAATTTTTATCCAACGCTATTGATGGGGGAAAATAACCAAAAGCAGTTTTTTCCCCCATATATCAACTAATTTTCAGAAGTCATATTGCAACTTATTAGTTTGAATAAATTTCTGGTTTTTGGCATTTCTCAGTCATTGTGACTTGCAAAACAGAGTTTTATCTCTCTCTCTCTTAGACTTTTGCATGCCAACAAAAGATGCCCAGAAAGGGTTTTGGACTTGTTATTCTTATCTCGCAAATCTTAATTTTTTTACCATATCCTAGGTAAAAGGAAGGTTTTAACGTAATTTTATATTCTTAACAGTCGCAACCGCAGATTGAAGACATGGCATGAATAGAGAATGGTGTGTACAGAATTACACATGGAGAGGAAGGCATCAGAGACTTAAGAAAAAAGTTCTTATTTTCTGATCATAAATCATATGCTTTTAGCATAGAGCATCTTCCATGATCAATACAATGTGTGAAAAACGGAAAAAAGAAAAAAAAAAGTAATCTTTTTTTTTTTCTTGTTTCTCTTTCCAGCACCCTTTAGTGGATTTCCATGGTAAAAAAAGACCAGAGCAAACCCAAAAGAGAAAATGAATAAGAAAAGCACAAAAAAGAAGAAGGCAGGGGTTAATTTAATTGCCATTAAATTAGCATATTCTTTCCCTCCCCAAGCTATCTCCTTTTGTAGTTAGCTTTCAGAATTTGGGATTTGAACTTGATGCGAATTTTGTGAAGAGACCAAAGGTTGCTACTGGGCAGTCATTGGGATAATCCCAAACTTCTGTCTCCAACTTTTCAGATGCTCCCAAAACTTAACGGCCCTGTTTTCATGAAGAAACAGAACAAACGCTATTAATGACTAAATCGCAAACAATAAATTCTGGCATAACATACTAAACCAGTACGCTGTAAACTTGTTCTTATAATGACAGAGCTTGCAAACCTTTACATATCCAACATATAGGGTCAGATTCATTGTGAAACTGAAAGAAAAAAGCTAGAGGGATTACCATAAAGACCAAGTTGGGAATCAAGCTATGTAAGAGAGTTTATTCTCTTGAATATGTTATTCTGTGCAACCAATGAGCCAATATAAATAGACCAACTTTTCATCACCACTCAACAACACAAACCAAACTCAAAGCTAAGCGAAGCCTAAGACTACCATAATCATCAATCAGTAGCCATGGAAATGGTAACGAAGTTGATTGCAGCCAAGCCAGAGGTGATATTCAGCAAGAGTAGTTGCTGCATGAGCCATACGGTGAAGGCTCTGATATGTAGCTTTGGGGCAAACCCTACAGTGATAGAGGTGGACAATTTGCCTAATGGGCAACATATAGAGAGAGCTCTCACGCAGTTAGGTTGCAGACCAAGTGTTCCTGCTGTGTTCATAGGTCAGCAATTCATCGGAGGTGCTAATGAACTCTTCAGCCTCAATATTCAGAACAAGCTTGCCCAGTTGCTTTTGGGTGCTAGAGACATCTTCATCTGGGCACGCTAACTATATATTTGTCTGCAGATTTCAAATAACCACTTTTTAATTTCATGTTTTGGTCCTTGTTATAGTATAGAGCTTGTTGGAGCTCTGCTTTTTCTTATTCTGAGGCAGCATTGTACTATTTTACTTGAGAAACTTGTCATTCGTATGACTCAGTTTAATTCGAATTTTAAGTATTAAGGTGGGTTGTTTCAGTCACACATTATGATGATTCGCAGATTATCATATTGATCATGCAGTAAATAAATTAAAATAATTCCTCAAGAAATACAGTATGTATATATATATATACCTCAGACGTGCTGTCATTAGACTTAATCTAGTGTACAGTATAAGGCATACATAATACCTGTGTACGTATTGTAGAATATTCCACTACGTTTGATCATCTGATAACAGAATGGATTAATTAAAAGGTATTGTCAACAGTGACTAATAGGAAATTAAAAAACCAGTGGCTTCTTATATATATTCATGTCCTAACCCTAACTCTATGTTTGGATGGGAAAAAATCGGACCTAAGGGCAGCTAGATTGAACTTGATCTTATTGTAGGGTAGTGAGAATTTTAAGTTTAGTCTTACCCAAGAAACATAACGAATTTGGAAAATGAAGTCATGCTCATGCTTAGGTCCTCCAAATAGGGAGTGATTAGTAAGTAATAAGAGAAGCTAGCTAGTCCAATCATGGAAAATTCGATACCATAATGATCAGCTTCAAGGTGAAGAATGAAGATGCAGCTCTATGTATATGCATGCACTGTGCTTTAAAATCTTTGTTCACTAGTACAAGCCCTGTTTTTCTTTCGCCCAATAAGTATTACACATGAATCAATAATGGGATATCCCAAGAACACAGAAAATATCAAGACACATTTTTAAAAAAAAAGACATAAACATCAATCACGAGAACTTGTCCAAGAATCCATATATACTATATAGTCCCCCACTATCACTGCATGTGATGCCAAGAACTGGCCTTGAACTAACCTTTCTATCCTATTCTTTTAAAGAATATGCCAAACCATCCTTTTCAAGTAAACCACTTAAAACTAGTCTTGGGCACAAAGCACGGCTTAGCCTTCATGTTCCTCATTCGGAATATATCTGTTCGTTTTGCTGCTTAATTTAGTTGGGGAGTGCTTTTCAAGCAATGCTAATGCAATGGATCGCATATTTTTACACAAAACAAATAAAACCAATAAATAAAGTTAAGTTGACTCGTAATTAAGAAAGATATCTTGAGTTCTGAAGTTTTTTAGCTTTTACCAGGCAAAATCACCGAAAGCTTCAATTATATATATACAGACGTATGTCATAAAAGCAGGTTAGACGGACTCAGAAGCAGATGTATATATAATATGCAAGTGTTCTTCGGTTCTTTCTGTAGATGATCAATAGGTTTTCCACTAATTAATGTTTAGCCTCTTAGAATTTTATTAACACGTAAATTATGACACCTCTAATTAAAATATTCGCCTTTCACAAGCCTTTTCTTTTTGCCAATTAGAAACAAGTAAGGAATCTCTACATGATTTATTTTTCTATATTTTTAAGAATAACTCAAGTTAATAGTAATAGCGATTCCTATGTAGCAGAACGGTAAACGGGGTCGTATTCCTCGTTCAGGGGGTCAAACGGCGCTGTGCATTTATTTCTGAAATGATAAAATGGGAAAACTATGGGTGTTATTCTTTAAATATAACGTACCATATTTTGGTCAATTTAGTCCAATCTTAGAAAATCAATAAAATCGCTCATATTATCTAATTGCGTGATCATAATTATTCCTGCAGTTTTCGAACTAAATATACCTCAATGCTAATAAGAATTCAAGTTTAATTATGTATTATATCTTTCTTTTATTTAAATTCATATTTCTTCATAAATAGAATGTAAAATCATTAATTTTTTTTCATACTACTATAGATCATGTCATTTAATCAGAGAAAATATAAGAAGTTACATTCTTTCACCCTATTAAAGTAACATGGAGATCGATCAATAATATAAAATTGACCATCCAAGTTAATTCTTCTATGAAGATGAATATTGTCAGATTTTTAACTTCCATTTATGTCACAACTCTTCTCATCTCAAAGAACAAACACTGTAAGCGAGTTAGCTTTATCTATTATCTAGCTAATGTCAAAACTCTCAATCAGAGGATACTGCTTTATTAAGCATCCACTCTCAAGCAATCCAGCCCATGTTTGGTTGATGATGATACCATTTGAACACAACAAACCCAGCACCAAAATTTTCAAACTATCGGCTGGAAAAAATAAACACAAATCACACTACGCATACTATACATTAATTAATTCTGCCATAATACATATTTATATTATACATTCATTCATTCATATGATCATGAAACTGAGTGTCGCCTTCTCTTTTGAAAAGGAAACCGATTGTCAGCACTACTTTTCGCTCCAATTGGCTTAATATTGTTGATCCGAAACAAAGCATTGAGCTTGCTAAGCTTTTTCGTAAATGACTTGAATAGCTTATTTGCAGGATGAGACCTCACAAGCTCTTGCTTCATAGACACGTGATCTTTCTCTAAATCAGTCAGCCTCATTCTCATCCTTGCAACTTCAAGCTTCAGTTCTCTGTTCTCTCTTCTCACTGATGCGTAGTTATCTCTTGGAGAAATGGCTCCACTTCCAGCACCGCTTCCTGAACGCTGAGGAAACTGACCATTGAAACCTGAAAAGAACAACTGGTTGTGCCCTCCATTCATGGCGTTTCTCAGCCTTATTTGCTCAAAGTACAAGACTTGGACTGCCATTTGCACTGGAAGCCTTTCATTCTGAGCTGCATGGCTGCAAGCTTCTTGGGACAGTTTTTGGCAGTCTATGGTTTTGCAGAGCCTGTAGCGCTCTGAGTCCTTCATATTTGGATGAACCTGTGATGAAATAAACATATGGTAATATAAATACTCCAGAAATACTTAGAACTTGCAATGGATTAAATAGAGAGGTGTGGAATTAATGCTGACCTTTAGGAAGATATCGACGGCTCTATAGAGTCCATCGCTTACAATTCGGGCATGATCTGGGAGTAGTTCTGCAAGTGCTATGAATTTTGATGGCAACAAATTTGAGTCTAATGCTATTTCAGCCAGATAATTGTCTAACAACTTGGATACCTTCAGAATTGAGCTTTGTTTTGGAGATCCGGGGCTGTCAAAGTCACATACCATTTCACTCTCATCCCTCATATGACTATCGTCCTCATCATCTTCCTCATCCAAGTTTAGGAAAATAGAAAAGATCCTCAGAATTGAATCAGGGTCATACATTGTACAGTGGGAATTCAGACTTGAGGTTGCAGGAATTAAGATGTCTTCAAGAATTGCCTGGTCAAGTTGAAGACCCATCCTCCTCTCCAAATCAGACCTACAAGAAGTAGAAGCTGATGCTGCTATTGTAGCTTTCAGCAAACTTGACAGAAACGCCATTGGAACTGGACTTTTCCTTGATTGAGTTGGTAGTAAGCCAACGATGGCTTCAACAATGACCCTTTGTTTCTTCTGCAATTCTAAGTCCAGTGAACTTCCTTTCACCACTTTGGGGTCCCTAACAACAATTCCCTGAAGAGAATTATGTGAATAGTTTATCAGAATCTTGCTGATCATGTCCTGTTTTAGTCCCTTTGACTTCATTGCAGAAAGGACTCGTTGGAAGAAATCAAGGTTAAGAGCATTGAGAGATTTCCCCCACCAATCTGAAGGTGTTTCTGGTTCCATGCTTGAGATGGTTTTAGAAGGAAAATTGTGGTCAAGTTTTCGCAAACCAGAGGTGAGCTGTTCTTTGCAGGCACTATTTGATATTGCATTGATTAGCCGGTTCACGAGGTTGATCTCTTCTGATATAGGCACAAGCACTTCACTGCGATGAAGAACAGATATTGAGCTTGAAATGTTCGGCAGAACTGTCTCCTTTAGATATGATTCAGCTCGAGTCTCCAAGTTTTTCTCAGCATATTCTTCAGTCATTTCCAGAAAATGGGCAACACAACGTAACATAGCCACGTTTGAGAGAGTGAACTCGACATTGATTCCATAGCAGAACTTAGCAGCTAGATCAAATGCCTCTGCTCCACCCGGCACAATTGGGAGAATTATGCGCGAAACCTTTGAATCTTTTGTTTCTAACAACAGTTTCCGAATTTTTCCACTTTTAGAAACTAGAGGAAACTGCAAGGATAAAACAGAAACCTCTTACAAGTTCACGACAAAAAACTTCATATACTTCCAACGTCATGATATATCATTTTATGCCTTCTTTTCAATTTCAGATGTGCTTCAGAGAAAAATATTTGCAATATCTGGCAGTCTAATGTGTTACATGGATGAATAAAATAAGAAAAATTTCAAGGATTTTATCGGTAAAAATAGGATTCAAATCAAAATGAGCATCAAGGCAACATCATCTGACCAAGAAACCCACGGTGAATACAGTAAGGATGAGAATGGCAGTTGTTTTTGTGTACCTTGTGAAGTGCAAAGCTTGATGCTCCAATTTCAACGGTAAGATCGCTAGAGACATCAGAGATTGGCCTGTAACAAACAAGTCCATTTGAACTATCGTAGGAGACAGACATGGAAGTTTCAATATATAGAAACAACCGCAAGCATGCATATTATTATTAATCGGTACCAAAACGAGATTGTCAGAAACTTTGCCAGAGGAGCCTCATGTGGCAGGTACTGGGGAATAATTAAATGTACAAAAAATATAGTTCAAAGTTATGGGCTTTAAACACCACACAAACCAAAAGACAACACAATCTTCCTAGATATCAAGAAGCTAGGTGAGAATGGCCCCAACTCAATTATTACAGAATAAGTGGGACTATCAAAAGCCGCACAGTTTCACGAGTTTAAGCTTAGATTGAACATGGAAGGATTGGTTGAACCATCTATAGTGGAACCCATTGGCCCAAACTCGTTGACTACCAGAGATAAGAAAGGCGAGGGAAAAGACATTGGAGCCACTTAGCATTGTCAGATAGATGGAAATAATTGTCCTGTTCTATGTGAAGAAAGATTTTCACACCTTATATAACATCTGCTGCCTTATTATTGAGAGACAAACATTAATTGGCGTTTACGGTGGTGACAGATAAGAGTTGGACAATGACCATACAGCTTCACGTCCTTGTCGGCTACATAAAGGACTACATCAATGTCAAGGTTAGGTCCTTCTCTACAAATCAGTGGTTTTAGTTAATACCATAACAGTTATGTGTTGCTCTCTGCCATAAATTCTTACAGGCTGTGAAGGCGGCAAAGTAATGGAAAATTGTTGGGCAAACCAAAATGCGAGTTCACGAAAGATTGAAGGGACACAGACCCTTCAGAATCTAACAGAAAAGGGACAATGAAATAGACCCACAACATGAAACTGCAGGGAATTCTCCATGGAGAGCTAGATTCCAAGATAAGGTTTACCATAAACAGACACTTGTGGGAAAATGACTGCTAAAAATTAACACTTACAGAGAAGCATGGTTTGGGACTTTTATCAAGCCCCTGACATTCTATGTAGAGAAACAGAACTGAAATGAATAATGCTAAAGGATTACATACCATTCAGTTGCATGCCTTATGCTTGAATTTGGGCGAAAGGATCTCTTCCCTGAAATACTGGGTTTCAATTCAGAAACAGTAACAACTCCCATCTTAACGAGACCTGATGGCAATTGTGATTATTCTACAGGGTAAACCACCAACCCCACTAAGAATTGTTACACTACTATATCAAAGATCCAATCCATAGCAATAAGAAATCTTGGTAAATCGCTGTTGTCCTTCTAACAGATTCTTGGAGGAGGACCACTTCTTGAGGATCCCTCTTAGGATGTCCGGAGAAAGTTGCTGTAGTGAAGTGAAAGTCACATGAACCCATGCAGGGCTAGAAGATGAGGATGACTCTGAACATTTATGGAATGTTTATTTATAATTTCAAACTTAATTTAAAGTCAAGGCAAACCCAGGTGTGCTTGCACTTTTCGGTGAAAGGTGGTAACCAAGTCACCTTTTTCCTTTTTCACAATTGTTTTTTTTTTTTGGTTTTGAACATTGCTGGAATCGTGAAGAGTTGCAGTGCTTTTGGGGTCTGTCATCATGGCTAACGAAAGCTATTAAGCTACAAAAACAAAGAGATTAGCATTAAAGTATGTCTAATATTATGTGTAAAGTAGATCAAAGTGGGTAATTACAGGGCCTCAAATGCATAATAAGAGATGATGGATCCCAATAGAATTAAATTAATATGCGCTCATGATATGGACAGTGATGTGGTTATCACAATTACTGTGAATGTGACAACTGTGGGAGTAATCATGTACTTGGATTGCATTGATTTGGTTTTGGTGGTCATGATGAGGCCATCAATTCCTTTTCTTGTATGGCTGAGTAGTCTCTGGTAGGTATAATCATTCAAAGTTTCATTCATAAAAATTTAAATGTTTTTTTTATGAAGTGGTTGGTTGTGGTGGACTGTGACTTCCTCCATCCTTCCTCGTATTATTATTTTACCTTTTTTTGTCTATGCCTCATGCCACCATATTTTATCTTCGCTCAAGAAAAGCTTACAGTTAGCACGTGGTCCTATGTTACCATGTCATTTTTATCAGTACAACATAGTTATTGGATCGTTTTTTAATGAGAAATTGATAACAAAAAACTCCATGTTGAAAAATTTTATTAGCCCCCAGACTTAATATTATAGAAAAATTGTATTTAAATCTTATATAAAAAATATAATTATAGAAAAATTTCAAAAAATATTAAATTATTGTAAAGTCCCACAGGATTTGGGATTAATTTTTTTAAATAATGAAATAACGGAACTACTCCGAGAAAAAATGTCTTAGTTGTTAATTTTTTCGTCTTCCAGTTATTATTTCTTCCTCCAGGAGTTGTCATTCATATTACTTGAGTTGTTATTTTTTTTTCCTTGCTTGAATTATTATTTTTTTCCATAAAATTATCATTCATATTGCTTGAGTTATTTTTTCATAAGGGCAGTTCCTTCATTTCACAATTCAAAAAAATTAATCCCACGTCTCATAGGACTTCACAGTAATTTGATAATTTTTTTAGATTTTTTTACAATTAAATTTCTTGTATATGACTTAAATATCATTTTCCCTAATATTTTTCATATACATAAAGTGTCAATATCCTTTTTTTATATGTACATGTATCCTTCTATTATAGATAATCCTATTCGAAGCATTATCAGACATTAAATGTGGGTACTTCTTCGAGATATAATTTGAACCTTAGTTTATCAAGTTGTGAGGAACTAACCTATTCTACTAGACGTAACTCCTGTTAGTCAAAAAGTATCAGTATACTCTTTTTTACTAATAAAATTTTTAAACATGTTTTCCAATTTCCCACCTTTTTTAAGGATTTTTAACAATTTTTTTAAGATTTACATGTACCTTGTGTATAATTTATGTTCCTTTGAAGTTTTAACCATTATAACTTCAAATTGGAGCTAGTTTGATCCAGAGCACAAATAAAATGTACTTGAGGGGAAAAAAGAAGAAGAACAAAAGCTTGTTTTTTGTTGGTGGGAAACCATATTTGTTATTTGCTGTGTTTTGGATTTGCAGGTAATAGCTATGGAGAAGATTCCTGCATGAAGTAGGAGACAGAGGAATCACGTCTCCATTAATCTGTGCCAATTTGTCTAAACAGATAACTAAAAATGTGTTTCCTTTTCTCTCTCTTTTCATTCCAATTTAGAAAGTAGCTTTGCTTGTGCTCGCTAAAGTCCATGAAAATAAATAGTAGTTTGCTAAAGCAAAATGCTAATTGAAGTTTAAGCATCAATCATGAAACACATGTGGGAAAGCTCACAGAATTAATCATCGGAAAATGCGTTCTGCTACATTTTAATAATCCCATAAATAGATATATTAGACACAAATTTATAAGTGGGCCACTACTCACCTTACAAGTATTAATTCTTGTATTACTGGTGACCTTATGCTTCGTTCATCTCGGAATAATAATTCAGATTCAATAATTAAATTTTAATAATTACGGGTAATAGACGGCTTGTCCAACCCGACATTAGTATCGTCTAGGAAAAAATGAGACTTTGCCTTACCCTTAGATCGTGAGCGAGCTCAACCCCTTTCCAAAAATTTTTATAGTAAACAAAAATAATAATTAAATTTTAAAAAATTCAAATATAACCTTCAAAATAAGTACAATGGGATACAGTTAAAGTTAAGAGAAAAAATTAATAAGAAATTAAAAACAAATAAAATGTCTGGTATGATTACAATTACGCTATGGTTCATAAGTTATAAATTTCTTTTCCTAAAAGCCATTTTGCCTCTTTTCATTTAATGATACCAAAGATATTATTATTATTATCATCATCATGAGTGCAATGTGTGGAAAGTTAGTGACCACAATTATAACACGAGGTAGACAAGCGACCCCATCCTTTTACAAAATTAAAATTGGACACTTCATCGCCTTCACGGCATTATTATGATTATTGTCATTTTTATAATTCATGGCATTATAATTAATTAATAGTAATATGTTTGTACATGCACTTCAATTATTTATTACACTTGATCAATAACTCGAGACTCGTGAGTTTTTCAAACCACACGTCCCACCATAATTAAAAAAAAAAAAAAAGACTGATAAGAGAGAAAATATATATATCAATTAATTCAATGATTATAGTATTGGTGTTTTTTTCCTCTAATTTTTTTTGTATATAAAAATTTAAGTAAATTTCATACTGGTCCCCGTCAAAGCTTAGGCACGTCCCCATAGTATTGGTAGTATTTTCTCTAAATTTTTTTTTATTACCCACCCGGTTCACCGAAGTTTTGCTCCGACTACATCCGGATCCGACCCCCGTCGCGCACCTGGCTATGGTGGGTGAGTCTCCCAACAGGAATTTTCTGCATTCGCCAAGGCTCAAACTCGAGACCTCGCTTAAGCGATACTGAACCGCTTACCACTCGGACCAACCCCCGTTGGTTATTTTCTCTAAATTTTTTTTTATACAATAGAGGGATAGACCCAAATTACAAGAAACTCAAACTATGGGGAAACAATTCCCATCTGCTCTTTATACACTAGTGCCTCCAGATTAGGGGGGCAAACTCCCAAAAAAGATGATTTGGATAGACCTTATTTTGCCAAAGCATCAGCAACTTGATTGTACTTTCTTGGAATATATATAATTTGAATATCCCATTGTCATTTTAAAAGCTCATAAATCTGCATCATCAATAGGCTGCACCCATGGCTATTATCCACCAAATGAATAGTTTCAACTATATTTTTCGCATCTGACTTCAAAATAATTTTCTTAAGCCCCAAATCCCAAGCCAGTTGTAGCCCTTTGAAAATTGCCCACTGTTCAGCCTCACTAACACTACAAGGGCCAATTATATGTGTAAATCCTGCAATCCACTTCCCAATATAATCCCTGATTATTCCCCCACAACCTGCCTTTGTTTGTTTCTTTACAAGAGACCCGTCAACATTTACTTTGAAATTCCCTATTTTCTCTCAATTTTAAATAGTACTTCTTTTTCCTACCAATTTGGGCCTGTTGATCTGTATGGGCCCACGGCCCAACTGGGGCCCTGTAATAGAATAGTTGGGCGGTACGAGATTCTTGCCCCAGCAGCATGGGATGCTGAAGCGGACCCACAGTAATCAAAACAAAGAGCAAGCGTGCCTTCTCATTCAAGGAACTCGGCTAATTGGGATTCAATCAAGAAAAGGATAAAAAAGTTAGAGAGAATATTCATGATGGCCCTAGTTTGGTACCCTAGTTTTGCATGTAGAACAAGGTAAACTTTAGGATTATTTTTTTCCCCTAAGTTGCTTTGTGCTGGTCACTGAGATTATGTTTGTTGTTGCCGAAAATTGACCCAAAAGGGAGTTGAATTGGAATTGAATGACTGGTGGTCGTCAAATTTGTTGAAGGTAAAAGCAGTTTGTCTTTGGGGACTAAAGTTTATGGTAATGATTAGCATTTTGAGGATTCAATTCGCAGTCCAATTATTGGTAAAACAGATAGAGGTGTAAGAGATTAATTAATTTAGGAATTATTCAAATTATGGCAAATTAGTTACATTCTACAATCTTTTTTAATCACTCTGCCTTCAGAGATAAAAAAAAATCAATTTTTTTCCAAATTAAGACACAACCTAATTTTATTCTCATATTGGGAAAGTGCTTGAAAATTATCTAGTAACAGCGGTTTGGTATGTTTGTGGGATTTTTTTTAAGGATTTACTGTGTTTTGTTGTAATCACAATTCAACAGTTGTTATTATTATTATTTTGAATGATAGAAACATGATGATTATTTGCCTCTACAACTGATTTATTTTTCATGGTATGTATTAACAAGTCAGTGAAATATATAGAAAAGAGTAAAATTTGATTTTATGGGAGTAAAAAAGGGTAAACAAATATTTTGTTGTTGTTGTCCATCCGGTTTACCGGAGCTTTGCCCCGACTACATCCGGATCCTACCCGCGTCGTGCACCTAGCTATGGTGGGTGAGTCCTAATGGAAATTTTCTGCATACGCTAAGGCTCGAACTCGAGACTTCACTTAAACGATACCGAGCCACTTATCACTCGGATCAATTGATAGGGGAAACAAATATAATACAGCGAGAAAGTAGATAAAAGGCACATAGGGCATGATGGCAATGCTACTTCATGCTTCTCTATTTTACAAGATGCAACGACAGAAAAAATACTCATCTGATATTTAATATAAGGTCTAATTAGAGAGTTAATCTTAATTTTAAATGTAAAACTAATTTCTTATATTTATCTAATTTTTTCTAAATTACCCCTATTAATACTTTATCAACAATAATCAAATTAGAAGTAGAGAGAGTGAATTAAGAAATATGGTTATGATATTTTAGAAAAATCATGTTATATTAACTAATTTTTTTAATTTTATCAAATTAATTAAATATATCTTATATTAAAAATAGGAGAAATATTAGTTTTTATAAGATTGAGGGGACACGCGCGTATTTTAGACGTCTTGCTTTCTGAACAACTTTTTATACAATTAAAATAATAACGGAGATGTATCCAAAAAAAATAAATAACGGAGCTCTCTTTTTCTCTCTCAGGTTTTTTGAGGGGCAAGTTGTGAGGGGAATAATTATGGCAGGTGGTGCATTATATTGTGGTAGGGATAATAATGAAAAGGTGGTGCATAGAGTAGTAGAGCTATTGAAAGGGCACACCCGTGTGTGCACCCCAATTGGATTTATGGTATCTACAGCCTCTTATGGTCCAACCCCATATAATTGGCATTTACACTTCCTCACTTGGGTGCAAAACCAGTCCAGTTTCCAAGGAACCACAAGTGACCCCAACTGCCAAACATAACATATACAGCTTCCCCCTCTACCAAACATGGACTATACGAGGAGAGGAAATTCCTTTTCCTGTATTATCTTCTGCGTCAAGGCTGGCATCAAGCCTTCCATTAAATTTTGATATTATTGAGGGAATGAGCGGCTTTGGGCCCCTCTCCTTGAACATAGGGAAAAAAATTGCAAGATATAGTTAACAAAAATTAATCCAATTAATAAAAAATTAGTTTATACTCTATAAAATCGTAAATTTAAATCATGTTATCAATATAAAATTTTTATTAATAAGCGATCTAAGTATTAAAAACATATTCTAACCTTAGTAAATCACCTAACTCCTCTAAACTTTTATTCATAAGAAAAATTGCAAGAGCCTCTTCTACGTTCGTCATTTAAAACCAAAAATCTTGCATATCTGATCTTAGAGATGTATTAACAAGAAAGGTAGAACGCCAACTGCTCCAAAACTAGACTGTGTTTAAAATTTTGTCTGATTTCAACTTAAGGCTCGCAGGGATCTGTTTCTTAGCGCGTCAAGTCAGGGGTCATTTCCCTTACCTTCACCGCAATTAGATTCTGAACAGGCGCGGGTCGTTCTTACTCATGCATTCCCTGGGTGGTGTCAAATACCCTGCAGAGAGAACATTAGTATACTATATATTATGGAGTCATGTTCTCGGTTCTCCTGCCATTCAATTTTTATTAGAAAAAATCACTAAGTTTTATTACAAAAACCAATGTAACTTCATTTTTAATTTCCACAAGGATCTCAATATAATCCAGCAGTGAACAAAGAGGTCTAACTCCTCGTACCAAGCTCCCTCGCATTGTCCCAAATAAATTGGCCTCTTCCCACTAAACAGTGTGAGGTGAGAATAATCTCGACGGCAAACATATGCTCAACACAATTTTCAGTTATTAATCAACAATAAAAATGAACATCACATTAACATGTAACAAAGAGGGCAAAACTGCCAGTTATTTTCCATTGCAGTAGTAAAACTGTAATCTGAGCTCTCAACCTGCGTATGGGGTAGTAAATGGCTTTGGTCTCGCATACGAGCCACTATATATAATATACACATGGTAAGATAAATATCACACTAGTTCCAAAAATAAAATAACAGAATCCAGGGCAGAAGACAAACCTAGGGAAGTTGTTTTCTGTTAAAAGTTTATTTCAGATGAGAATAGCATTGAGGCGAATGACTAGTATGGGCTAACCAGAACTTGATCAATTGTCAGCTGCGACTGTGAAACTTTGAATAGTTGCCACTAGGAATTTACTAAGATTATCAACAGAAGCAATTGAGCATTGGAAAATCACATCCAATAGATGATGAGGAATCAGTTTAGAATTATAGAGATCATCGTATGTCACCACCACTTTGTCTGGTGCTTCTGCTACTGCTTAAAGGAATAGGGCTTTGACTTGAGAGTTGCACATCAGAAAGAGAGACAGTTCCACCTTGTGAGAAAATTAAACTGACAGAATTGTTTGAACCATTTCCAGAGGATGGCATTCTAGTAGAAAAAGATTCCACTTCTGAGCCTGACATCAGTTCAGGGCGAAGCTCTGAAGATGTTGTTGACGGTGCCAGGGTAGACAGCAAGGATCCGACAGGGTATGGAGTTACTGGCATATCAGTGAGAGAGGATGCTGACGGACTGTATCTCACAGACACCAAAGGATGGTCAAATTTGCAAGTGGAGCCAAACTTGCAATGCCCGTTTTGTAAGTAAAAAACACAAGGTTGCACCCCCTGTTTTCTAGAAAAGGAATTAATTAAGAAAAGTTCCCAAAAGAAAGAACATTAATTGTATTGCTGCAAAACAACACAAGAATGTCATTAAAACTTAATCTTCGTGTTATCCAATTACTAACTTTGATATCAAAGATAAGCAGAAACAACTACAAATAAGATGATATACATAACTAATGATACAAATCCATTTACAAGTCATTATATGGTTATGACTAATCACCATCCAGGTATGATTAACTAACGGAACGTAAATACAAAGAGTAAGTGAGCCATAAATCGCTAAGCCTTCCAAAAACCGCTAAGGAAAAAGACTGACTTCTACCCTTGAGCAAATAAAATCCAATGCATGAAGTGGAATTCCCTTGTCAGAGTTAGTTACAATTCCCTTGTCCTTTCCCTTCTCTCTCTCTCTCTCAGCTCACCATTTTCTTGCACACTATTCTTTCTCTAAAAATATGTTTTGGCACTGGGCCATGTCCCATTCCTAAAATAAAATTATCCAAATTGATAAGTCCACCTATAAATCAGAACCTACCATGCTAAGGCAAACTCCAATATTCTACCTATAATCATCTCAATTCCTTATGCTCTCTCAAAACACGCTGTGCAACAGCAGGCTTGGCAATGATTAGTCAGAACACTTGCTCTCAACAAGTAGGTAGAGTCAAATTAAACACAAAAAGTAATAAATCTCAAAATCTCATTTACAGAATAATAAAATGCAAAGATAAGAAAATGCCATGAAAATCTGGGCCAACATTAACACACGCAAGTGAATAGAAAACCATATAAATGATCTTCACTATACCAGCTAAGCATTTAATTGCAACCAAATTATATATTAGCTTTGAGGCGATATTAAAAGAACACAATCCAAATTCTAGAAAAAGGGGGGATACCCCATTTTTCAAATGTGACTAGAGATTATTAGCATCCTTCAATGCTTGTAAAAGTAGCTAGCTCCATTTAAAAGAAAAAAGTCATAAACATGCACAGCCACAGAAGTGGTCGAGAAAAGTAAAAATAAACAAGTTCAAGCCATTAGACTTCACATTAAGTCACTACTGCAGTTAAGAATGCAAGTGTTCTCTTAACAAAATTACAGCCCCAAAATGTGTTAAACTGCTTCCTGCGTTCTCTATCCCATTACAAGGCAAAAAACCTAAGAGCAACCAGAATTTTTAATGTTGTACATGTGCATAAGCCTCTGACAGCATATATTCACATCCCTGCTTTTCTTTGATCAGGCACTCAAAAATAAGCAGCTATGCAATGGAATCCAAAAGGTTGTTACTCAAGTGCAAGCTTGGTCTCCGCATGGGTTTACTTGTCTCTAGAAGACTGCTAAGATGCATACCACAAAATAAAAATAGACATATTTACTTTGAAGTTGTTTGACAAATCAACAAGTTTACAGAAATTTAACAGTCCAGTTCTCTTATCCATAGCATAGACATAAGTGATTGAACATTCAACATACAACTGTGAAACTAACCCCAAAAAGAGGAGGATAAAAAGGTCAAACTGACTCACACATGTCATAATACACCAAATAAAAACTGACAATAAATTCATTAACAGTTTGTCCAGATATAAGCAGCTAGGCATGAATAACCAAACAGAAAGACTATGGATAACATCAAATATCATCCCTTCAACCTACCATATAACTTAAAATTTAATCAATCTTCAGAGGAGCACAAAGCAAATTGAACATAACTTTGAGTCAAGTATCTGACCATACTTACCGGACGTAAAGGAAGACCAATGGGACTGAGAAGTGGCCGGTTCACAGTCTGGTCCCTGGGATGATGATATCGACATGCTAATCCATATTTGCAGTCCCCTGTTCTCAGATAGTATTGGCATTCAGGTTCACCAGGTCTTTCAGGAAATATTGGTTCCTTCAGGACACTGCCTGAAAGGCCAGTAGTAGATGGAAGAGGAGTATATGGTCTAGCAAAAGCTGATGTTGATGAAGACAACTGGGTCACTCCATACAGGGAAGTAGCCCCAACAGCAGATTGAGCGTCAGGAGACAACACAGGACTCACAGGTGCCTGCGCCATTTGCACAATTTAATTATCCCAAGATATAGAGAGTTCTAAAGAATATTGAAAAATCAATTAAAAAAAGAAAATGTAAGAAAGGATGACTAGTGCCATAGTTCAGAGTAATTATACCGTATACGGACTCCATCCTGTAAAGGGAACAACCCCAGGAGAAACAAGGACAGGACCATAAGCACCCTGCACATATGAACCAGGCAATATTGAAGGCCTAGCCACTCTCAAACTGTTGGATGCCCCCCCATACTGTTCAGCTAGAGGGACCGTAGGAGATTGCACCTGTTGATAAAACTGAGGCGCAGATGCTGGCATTGATGCGCCAGCTGGATTAGGATGATGGAATTTACAAGTTATACCAAATTTGCAGTGCCCCATCTTCAAATAGTAGGAGCATTCTTTCTCACCCTGTAAAAAATAATACATGATTTAACTATTGCATGATTTGTCGTCAATTACATGAGAAGGAAGAAGAGTCAAACCGGACGTAATGGGTATCCATAAATATTTGGTGGAGCTTGATTTAATGATCCACCTCCGTGTTTTGGATGGTGAAATTTACAGGATGCGCCAAATTTGCAGGTTCCAGTTTTTAAATAATACTGATCATGAGGAGAGGTTCAGATTAGTCAAACCAGAACAAAGCTATTTTAAATACAATGTAAAGATACCAACAATGGGGCAATTCCAGGAATCTACAATGTAAAGATCATAAATAACAATACCTGACATGAAGGTTCCCCCACTCGTTCTGGGTACTCCCCTGTAGCTCTCACAGCTGCTGCAACCTGATTAGTTTTGGCTCCGTTGAGATTTACACATAAATATAACATTATAAACCCGAAGATGGTAAGAAAATTTATCCATATCCCCTCCCTTGTTCCTTTTCCTCTCATTAATAAGAATTTATGCAACATGAAACAAATTTATCCTCTCAACTGATTCTTGATTGAAAGATCAATTAACAGTGACAAATTCAAAAATCAGTTTCCATGATAATTGGTAATTAAGACAAAAAAAAAACTACAAATGACAAAAAAAAAGTAGATTCCAAAAACATTTTAACAAAAACAAGAATTACGAATCTCAATCACTTAAAAATTGAACATTCATAAAGCTTTCAACACATTCTACTTAAGTCAGCAACAAGGAAAAGGTATGTCTACAATAGAAATACTGATACAGCAACAGGGAGACACTATGATAGGACCAAAAATAACTATTTTAAAATGATCAATGTATACCGCGGCACGATCACGAGGATGATTGTAGCGGCACCTGCTATCGTATCCACAGAACCCGGTTCGCATGTAATAAACACAATTGGGTACGCCGGGTCGCTCCGGGTAAGATTCGCTGCCACCGACGGTTAAGTGCCACATCGATTCTACATAAATACCAGAATGAAACATAAAGCATCATAAATCCGAAATTAACTTCCGCATTCAGGAAACCCTAACAGAGCAACTTCGTAAAAAGACCAAATTTGATACAAAACGGGGTGAGTTGAAACACATAATTAATCTAAGCACCTTCAAGCCCAGTTTCGCCGCCTGATGGGTGCCATTCAGATTGATTACCCGGTTGCGACCCATTCCTAGCCGGATTCCGACCGTACAGCTCCATGGAAATGGTTGTTTGTACTGAGTATCCTGTACAACTCACAGACTTTAAACGGTACTGCACAAGAAATTTACAGTAGTCTAGAATGTTCTGAGAGATCGGAGACGCTTTGTTCCTTGCTCGGCTGAGTGGCGAATCCGACTGACGGAGATGAGTTCCCACTCTATCTCTCCTCCACTCTCTCTCACACTGACTCACTCGGTGGCACACCCTCACACACTCTCTCTAGGACTGTAGTGTACGGTCGGGCCTTGGGGTTTGGTTGGTTTCAGCTTATTTCTTTTTCTTTTATATTTTAATTTATTTTTTTAATCTTCTGTTTTAGTTTTTTGCTCAAGCCAAGTCAGTGTTATTTGGTTGTTGGGTACCCGCCAAATAGCGCGCCGGGAAGATGGTACGTGGAAAGAGTATATACAAGTCCCCCAGCTGACTAGTGTCTTTGCGGTTCATTGCTTGGAGGGAATGGCTGGGGTACGGTTACAAATTACACGCCGGTGACACACAAAAATATACAAATTCCTAATAATAAATTTATTTATAAATAAGTCTTATAAATTTATTAAAATATTCTCAAATTTCTTAAGGCTTAGTTGTAATTAATATTATTTGAAAATAATAATATATCTCTTATTTTCAAATCACACTGAACTAAAGGTCTTTGAATATTAGCCGATCACCAGCTAATATTAACGGATGGTTAATGATTATTGATCAATCACAGGCTAATGTTTGTACAATGCCTCTTTTTCTTCAAATATTTTTATTAACATATTAATATTAATATAGTATTTATAAGTCAAACTTCCTTCCAAATTAAAGGTCAAATTCTTAAATTTATAATTCAACATCTTAAAATAGTAATCCCCACATTACATTTAAAATTACATCAAACTCTTCAATTAGCTTCTATATATTTAAAACTTGATAAAATAATATTTTAATATTTATAAGTTAATTTTTCACATTAATTCTTCATATTTTATGAATTGATCTATAAGTCACCTTTTAAATTTATAAGCCCAATTTCGAGTTTCAAATAAAAAATTATAAAAAACACTTAGGCCTACTTATCAATTTATTAAAATGATTTGAAAATATAAGAAGTTAACATATAAATCAAACAGCCGAAGAACCAATCAAAAACAAAATTATGCAAATTCAATTATGGATCTAAGAGACTAACCAGTGTTAATATTCTAAAAACATTAACTTGTAAATGTAGGAGATTCACTTGTAAATCTACGAAGTTGAACTTATGAATATCAAAATGTTATTATTTTAATTTAAATATATTTAAAAAAAAGTATTCTCTTTGGTCCACCATTGATAACTGTTAATCAATGTCAATTGGTTACTAATCAACAGTCAATGAGTTAATATATGATTGTTTTTTTATAAGAAGATATATATTCTTAAAAGAAATAGTCATAGTCATTATAAGTCAAAAGATAAGAGGTATATGCATTTTACATGAAAAAATAATTATAATAAAATTTTAAGGAACTTGTTATTACTTTAGCAATTTTATGGAATTTATTTGTAAATAAGCCCCAAATAAGGGATATATATTCCATATCAATTTTCACAAAATAGTTTAAAGGAGAGTTTTGACAAAGAGCGGTCACCGACGCTCGCTCTTTCGAAATGACGCAAATAGCCTTAAGATTCCGAGGATGATTATTTCCTGGAAGATTTGTTGAGATGTGCTAAAATTAGGCTTTCATCTTACAGTTGTAAAGGAATATATTACAGAATTGGACAAATTTGACATTTCGACTGGCCGCCAATTGTTTGGCCAAAAAACCTAGCAGCTGGTTGACCTAGCTGCTTTTTTTACCGGTCTGTTCATATCATTGACTATGTGGACTTGCCTACTCTTCACTTCCCACCTCAACTCTTGGATTAAATTTTAAATGGATAAGATTTAACATTGTACAAAGTTATTATTAAAATATGAAATTATGAAAATAAATAAATTAAAATTATAAAAACTTAATGTGAATTGTGTAGAACTATAATTAAGAGAAAAAATATAAAAACTATTTTATAGAACATTAAATCCTAAGACTCAGAACTTGAGATGGCAAGTAGAGAGAAAAAGAAATGGAAAGAAGCCAAATCTTGGGTATGAGAGTTGTCTTTTGCCCCACGAGAGTATGGTGATATAAATTGGAGTTTTTGATGTCATAATTGCGATATTCTTTACAGTAATTTTGGCTTTTAAAAAAATATTTAAGTTAAGATTGAATTGATGACCATTAAATTTTTAAAAAAGTTATTAAAAAATAGGATCAATTTAAATAATTTTAAGCAAAAATTCCAGTGGCAAACAATTTTTTAATCACTACTAATATAGAGTTAGTTTAACGTGTAAGACCCCACTATATTCTTTTAGATTGTGAATTCGATTCTTATAAAAGATACATGTTGAAAAAAATAATTACGAATTCTAAAATTATAATACCTGATAATATGATATAGCTAATATTATCAAAAACCATTTTTAATCTCTATTTTAACCAAATTTTTACTGTTTTTTTATTAAAACAATAAATATTAATAATTTAAAATTATAAATAGAATCAAATCTGACCTTTCACTTCCAAAACTCTCCCTCACCCATACACTTGCTAACTTTTCCCCTCTACCAAACACAGCCTTTGGGGGAATTTCTTTTCTCTTATGTGACATCGGGTCATTATCATCTTCATCGTCAAGGCTGGCATCGAGTCTTCTATTAAGTTTAAATTGAAGATAGGTGGAAAAATCTTCAAATGTACCACGACCAATTATCATATTTATCTTTGATTTTTAATTTTATATATTTAACCCCTGCCGCACTTTCTGCCTTCGTTGTTACCTTTATAGTAAACGCTAAACAGGGAGCGGGTTGTTCACTCGTCCATTCCCGTAAGCTATATTTGTTTCGATAAAAAGATGGTATGTTAAGTTAATTTAAGGGAGAGTAAAAAAAAGTGGAGAAAGTTATGAGTGTGAAAGTAAGGGAGGAGGGGAGGGTGGGGAATGTGAGTAATTAAAAATTAATAAATATATTTTTATTTATTAAAAGTCACAGCTACCCTCTCTCACAAATTTTATTTCTTTATTCTTTCCTTCTTTTATTCATGAACTCTTGTGGCCAAGCAATATAAGGGGATTGTGCTGACTACACCGCTGCAATTTCAGGTGCGTCTCTCATCTTTTTGTTTTTCTTCTATACTTTATTGGTTTCGGTTTCTCTTCAAAAGGGCTTTTTGCTGATTGACCGCATCTGTGATTTCAAGTTTCCGAGCTAAAAAACAAGGTCCTCTGTTTCTACTATGCCCAACCTTTCCTTCTGCTTTAACTTCTTCGATTATGAGTTTTCCAAATTAGGATGATTTTTTTTTTCATGGTCCTGGTTATTGTTTGCAACTTTAATTCACCTGGTGTGAGTCTTTTTAGTACTGATTCACTTTGAACAAGTTGATTGATTCATTTGTACTATATCTTATATCTAAAGCATTTTGTTCAAAAAGAAGCCGGCACTCAAACGCAGAGCGTGCCCAAATCTGCATCATGCATCACCACCAACGACTCATCTTTGCTTCGATTAGGAGTGGCAGAGGCCAAGGCATGCGATTATTCATGATTTGTTTTTGTTTTTGGATCTTTCGGTGTACTGAAAGACTATGAGGAAGGCGTGCGATTACTGTGTCATGCGTCGTCGAGGAGAATAGAGGAGTTGGGGAGGCGGAGGCGTACTGCGTCGTCGTCGTCTTCTTCTGAGAGTTGCGATTATTGTGTGTGAAAATGATCATCTGAAATACCGAAAGTTAGCACTGGAATTTCTAAAAGTTGCTATGGGTAATTTTGTCATAAATTATAGCAAAGTTTTTCACCCCTCCAAAAACCCTCGATTTTGGAAGGGTGAGAGAAGGGGATAAAGGAGCAAATAAAGATAAAAAAAAATTTCCTCCCCTCCCTTTTTTGAACCAAACATTAATATCTCCTCTCCTCCTCTTCAAAAACCCCCAATCAAATAATGCCTTAAAAGTCAAATGCCCTAGAAAGAGAAGATTAATACTCTTTAATATACAATATATTTAATTAATTTAATTAAATTAAAAAATAATTAAATTAATTAATATAACTTATTTTTTTATTTATTCATTGTCTAAGGGGTCAAATACCATGTAGAGAGAAAATTAGTACTCCTTCAATCATTAATATAATAGTTATTTTTTAATTAATTTAATTAGATTAAAAAACTTAATTAATATAATTACTTTTTAAACACCCTAAATATTTTCCTTAATACTTTCATTCCTTGTCTTATTTAATTATTATTATAAAAGTATCAATAGAAATAATTTAAAATTTAAATAAATATATATAAAAAAATATTTTATATTTAAAATTAAAAGTAACTCTCCAATTAAATCATACACTAAATATTATGTTACTATCATGGAGTCATGTTCTCCCATTCAATTTTTATTAGAAAAATTTACCAAAAAATTTATTAAAAAACTGTAAATTATTGTTTATTTCGACATGGATCTCAAAATAATCCAAAACGAGAGGTCTAACTCATCGTACCAAGCTCCCCTAGCATTACGCCAAAGAAATTGCACCCTTTGAACTAAGAGTATGAGGTGAGAATAATCTCGAGGGCAAACATATATGCTAAACACAACTTTTAGTTATTAATAAACACTAAACATGGATACATATTAACACGTAAAAAGGAGAGCAAAACTTCCAGTTACTTTTCATGGCAGCAGTAAAACTGTAATCTGAGCTCTCAACCTGCGTATGGGGTAGTATATGGCTTTGGTCTCACATAATAGCCACTATACATAGTATACACATGGTATGATAAATATCACAATAGTGCCAAAAATAAATTAACAGAATTAATCCTGGGAAGAAGACAACCCTAGGGAAGTCGTTTTCTGTTAAAGCTTATTTCAGATGATATATAATCAGATGAGAATAGCATTGAAGAGAATGACCTGGTATGGACGGACCATAACACGATGAATTGTTGACTGTAACTGTGAAACTTTGAATTGCCACTAGGAATTCACTAAATTATCGACAGAAGCAATCAAGGGTTGGAAAATCACATCCAATAGATGATGAGGAATCAGTTTAGAATTATAGAGATCATCGTATATCACCGCCACTTTGTCTGGTGCTTCTGCTACTGCTTAAAGGAATAGGGCTTTGACTTGAGAGTTGCACATCAGAAAGAGAGACAGTTCCACCTTGTGAGAAAATTAAACTGACAGAATTGCTTGAACCATTTCCAGAGGATGGCATTCTGGAAGCAAAAGATTCCACTTTTGAGCCTGACATCAGTTCGGGCAGAAGCTCTGAAGATGTTGTTGAAGGAGCCAGGGTAGACAGCAAGGATCCAACAGGGTATGGAGTTACTGGCATATCAGTTAGAGAGGATGCTGACGGACTGTATCTCACAGACCCCATAGGATGGTCAAATTTGCAAGTGGAGCCAAACTTACAATGCCCGTTTTGTAAGTAAAAGACACAAGGTTGCACCCCCTGTTTTCTAGAAAAGGGATTAATTAAGAAAAAATTCCCAAAAGAAAGAACATTAATTGTAATACAGCAAATCAACATAAGAATGCCATTAAAACTTAACCTTTGTGCTGTTCAATTACTAACTTTAACAAATAACAACAAAGATGAGCAGAAACAAAACTAAAAATAAGATAATATACATATTTAATGATAAAAATCCATTTACAAGTCACTATTTAATTATGACTATTCACCATTAAGGTATGATATTAACTAATTAAACATGAATATGGAGCTTAAATCAATACATGAAGTTGAATTGTGAAGCAGAAAAAGGGCAAGCTCAGCAAATAACTTATCAACACCAGTTACAATAATATGAAAAAAAGAAATAGGAGTGTATTCTTGGGCACATGAATGCAATAAAGTCTTCCACAAAACTCGACTAAAGTTATTTCCTTGATGCTGACATAAGATGCTAATTCTCTTTTAAACGACATGCAACTGTTGGAACCCAGCTGTAATTCAGTATTATTTATCATTCAAAAGCTGAGAATCACCTCTAAACAGTGTACGAGGATAGAGCTCTGGGAATTAAAGGGTTGAAGTCACAGTTAAAAGGAACAATAAAAAGGACTCTCGGACTATTGCTCAAGCATTCAAGGGCCTAAACTTTCCTCAACAAATTTCCTACCTCCTACCCTACGCTCCCCTATCCTCCCTAGTCAGAGTTGGTTATAAACCCCTTGTCCTTTCCCTTCTCTCTCTCTGCCAGCTCGCCCTTTTCTTTACTCTTCTTTCCCTGATATGTTTTGGGGCCGGGCCATATCCCATTAGCATCTCTAGTCGCCACAAACAAAAAGATCCAAATTGATAAGTCCAGCTATAAATCACCCGAACTCCAATATTCTATCTATAATAATCTTAATGGCAACAAATAATACCCGATAACATTCTTTGTTCCATTTCTTATTATATCTCAAAACATGCTGTTACACAGCGGGCTAGGAAATGATCAGTCAGAGCACTTGTTTTCAACAAGTAGATAGTGTCAAATTAAACAGCCCCAAAAGATAAGACAATTAAAACCTCATTTACAGAATATTAAAATGCAAAGATAAGACAGGCTATGAAAATCTGGGTAAACACTAGCACACATGCAAGCGAATAAAAAATCATATAAATGATCTTAGTGATACCAGCTGGGCATTTAATTACAAAGAAAATATATATTAGCTCTGAGGTACATATTAAAAGAACGGTAAAACCGTTAGACTTCAGATTAAGTCACTACTGCAGTTCAGAATGCAACTGCTCTGATTTCAGGAAGCAAAATTACAACCCCAAAATGTGTTAAAACTGCTTCTTGCATTCTCTATTCCATTACAAGCCAAAAAAACTTGAGCACAACCAAAATTTATAATGCTGTACATGTGCATAAACCTCTGACAGAATATATTCCCATCCCTGCTCTTCTTTGATCAGGCACTCAAAAATAAGGAGTGATGCTTTGGAATCCAAAGAGTTGTTACATAAGTGCACGCTTGGTCTCTCCATGGGTTTACTTGTCCCAGGCATACTGCTAAGATGCACACCCCAAAATAAAAATACAAATATTTACTTCGAATTTCTTTAGAATTTATGGTGTTTAATTTACACTCAAGGCTAGAACTGTATAAATAAGGAAGAAAAAGGGGCCCTTCAGATCATGGTCAATGTTCGTTCAAGACAAGTTCAGAAAAAATGAAATTATCAGCAAAGCATGTTAATGACAAATTGACAAGTTTATGGAACTATAACCGAATCCAGATCTTTTATCCAAAGCCACACATAAGGGATTTAACATTCACCATACAACTGTGAAACTCAACACACACACACAAAGGACAATCTTACTCACACGTCACCATATTTATAATGAAAAATAATAAATTCAGCAACAATTTGTACAAAGATAAGTAGTTAGACATGAACAACCAAATTGAAAAACCTATGGATACTATCAAATATCATCCCATCAACCTAGCATATAACTTACAATCTAACAAATCTTCAGAGGAGCACATAGCAAATTGTACACAACTTTGAATCAAGTATGTGACCATATTTACCGGACGTAAAGGAAGACCAATGGGGCTGAGAAGTGGCCGGGTCACGGTCCAGTCCCTGGGATGATGATATCGACATGCTAATCCATATTTGCAGTCCCCTGTTCTCAGATAGTATTGGCATTCAGGTTCACCAGGTCTTTCAGGAAATATTTGTTCCTTCAGGCCACTGCCTGAAAGGCCAGTGGTAGATGGAAGAGGAGTATATGGTCTAGCAAAAGCCGATGCTGATGAAGACAACTGGGTCACTCCATACAGAGAAGTAGCTCCAACAGCAGATTGAGCACCAGGAGATAACACAGGACTCAAAGGTGCCTGTGCCAATTGCACAATTTAATTATCCCAATATATAGACAGTACTAAAGAACATTAAAAGAGTATTTAAAAAAATAAAAGAAAACAAAAGAAAGGATGGATAGTGCCATAATTCAGAGTAATTATACCGTATAAGGACTCCATCCTGGAAAGGGAACAACCCCAGGAGAAACAAGGACAGGACCATAAGCCCCTTGCACATATGAACCAGACAACATTGAAGGCCTAGCAACTCTCAAATTGTTGGATGCCCCCCCATACTGTTCAGTGAGAGGGACCGTAGGAGACTGCACCTGTTGATAAAACTGAGGTGCAGATGCTGGCATTGATGTGCCAGCTGGATTAGGATGATGGAATTTACAAGTTATACCAAATTTGCACAGCCCCGTCTTCAAATAGTAGGAGCATTCTCTCTCACCCTGTAAAAAACAATACATGATTTAACTGCTGCATGATTTTCCATCAATTACATGAGAAGGGAGAAGAGTCAAACCAGGCGTAACGGGTATCCATAAATATTTAGTGGAGCTTGACTTAATGATCCACCTCCATGTTTTGGATGGTGAAATCTACAGGATGCACCAAATTTGCAGGTTCCCGTTTTTAAATAATACTGCCCGTGAGACGAGATCCAGATTAGTGTAACCAGAACATAGCTATTTTAAATACAATGTAAAGGCACCAACAACAATGGGCCAGAGAAAGTGAAAAGTTTGAGGCAATTCCAGGAATCTAAAACGTGAAGATCATAAAGAACAATACCTGACATGAAGGTTCCCCCACTCGTTCTGGGTACTCCCCTGTAGCTCTCACAGCTTCTGCAACCTGAGTAGCGTTGGCTTCGTTGAGATTCATATATTTAAATATCACATCCCAAACCAGAAGATGGTAAGAAAAATTTATCCATATCCCCCCTCTTATTCTTTTTCCTCTTATTAACGTGAATTTATGCAACAGGAAATAAATTTATCCTCTCAACTGATTCTTGTTTGAACGATCAATCGACAGCTACAAATTCAAAAATCAGTTTCCTTGATGATTAGTAATTTAGACAAAAAAAGAAAAATACTACAAATAAAAGAGAGAGAGAGAGAGTATGATTCCAAGAAAATTTAACTAAAAAGAACTACGAATCTCAATCACTTATAAACATTGAACATTGATTAAGCTTTTAACGCATTTTACAGAAGCTAGCAACAAGGAAAAGGTATGTCCACTCTTGAAGTAATAGTGATACAGCATTACGGAGGCACTATCATCGAACCAAGAATAACTATTTTAAAATAATCAATGTATACCGCGGCGCGATCACGAGGATGATGGTAACGGCACCTGCTACCGTATCCACAGAAACCAGTTCGCATGTAATACACACAATTGGGTACGCCGGGTCGCTCCGGGTAAGATTCGCCGCTGCCGATGGATACTTGCCACATCGATTCTACATGAATACCAAAATTGAAACATAAAGCATCACAAACCCCAACTTAATTTCCACATTCAGGAAACCCTAACAAAGAAACATGGCAAAAAGACCAAATTTGATCCAAAACGGAGCAAGTTGAAACTCATAATTAATCTAAGCACCTTCAAGTCCAGTTTCGGCGCCTGATGGGTGCCATTCAGATTGATTACCCAGTTGCGACCCATTCCTAGCCGGGTTCCGACCGTACAACTCCATGGAAATTTGTACTGAGGATCCTGTACAACTCACAGACTTTACAGGCCCGAAATGGTACTGCACAAAAATTTACAGTGGTCTAGAACGTTCTGAGAGATCGGAGACGCTTTTGTTCCTTGCTCGGCTGCGTCGCGATTCCGAGCAACAGAGATGGTTCACACACAGGAACGGAGTCTCTGCTATTTCTTTTCTCCCCTCTCACTCTCTCACTGACTCCCCCTCACACTCTCTCTATGACTGGGTAGTGTACGTTCTGGTCTTGGGGTTGGGTTTTCAGCTTCTTTCTTTTCTTTTCTTTTTCTAATTAATTATATAAAACTCAATATATTAATTTTATTTATAATATATATTATCTTAATTTTATTTATAATATAATTTTATCTATAATTTTATTTAATTTAATATAATTTAAATTATATTTTTTTTAATTTAATATAATTAAAATTATGTATAAAATTATACTAAATTAAAAAAATTATAAATAAAATTAAAATATTAAATAAATATAAAAAATAATTAGTTTTTCCCTCAAGCCTTAGTTACTGGGGTACCCCCGAATAGCGCGCACCTGGAAAATAGATTAATTTTAGGAAAATAGTTTAAACACGAGTTTTGACTAAGAGAGCCGTAACCGACACCTGCTCTCTCGAAATGACGGATATAGCCTTATGGTTTCGAAGTTATGATTCTTCCCGGTAGATTTTTAAGGAGATGTGACAAAAGTAGGCTTTGATTTTACAGTTCTAAAAGGATACATATGATAGGATTGGACAAACTTGTCATTTCATCTTGCAGCTAGTTGTCCTAGACTCGACTCCTTTATCATTGGTGAGTTCAAATAGTTGAGCATGGTTTGAGGGTCTACAAAAGATTCTAACTCCAAAATAAATCCCATAAAATGCACATATAGCTCTGAAATTTCATGGTTTTAATTTTAAATAAATTTGTATGTACATTTATCAAAGTGTCGTTTTTAAAAAAAAAATCATAGGATCAACAGTACCAAAATTGCCACTAGTGGTCGGCCCGATGGTGGCAGCATTGACGACCATTTGGGAAAATATTCTTTTAATTTTTAATTAAAGAAATTTTAATAAAGATGATTTTATATTAAATTTTTTATATCTATTATGATAAATTCTCTAATTCATATATCTTTTTTTATATAGGTTTATAGTTAAATAATAATATTTTAAAAATATGATAGATGATTACGTGTGATTAAAGAATTTAACCTAATATAAATATAAGAAACTTAAATTAAGTATTTTCCTTTTAGATAAATGTATGTCAAAACTTATTAAAATGCATGAGATTTTAAAACTATTTGTGCCCTTGGTGGAACTTTCTAAAAATTGAAATATTTTTATGAGATTTTAATGTAAGTTTCTCATATATTAAAATGCCTGATGTCATAAGTCCAATATCATTTTGTTAATAAATTTTGGCTTTATTAAGATTCCCATTTAAGAATCTCTATATTGAGTCAAACTCCGTTTTCATTTTTTTTATATGGTTTTTTTTACCTGAATTTTTTTTATATGGTTGGATGTTAACGACACTTTTGAGCTTTGCCTTCCCCCAATTTTTTCCCAAAATAGGTCGAGGATGATAGTACACGTTACATCCCCATGAGGCCTTTTTCCCGAAAAAGTAACCTAGTTAATTTTCGTCAACTTGTGGGGTTGCCACATGTTATTTAAAAAACTAAATTTGCACATAATGAACATCTTTTTAAGTTAAGTAAGGAGATTAAGATCAGTTAAAAAAATTAAGGAGATTCAGACAAATTATGAACGAGAAAAAAAAGGTGATAATTAGGGTAACGAGGTCTTAAAAAATACGGAGAGGGAGAGTTTATTTTATTTTATGTACCTAAAAATACGGTCTGCCATGTCTGTCACTTATAATTGAGTGATTTGCAAAATAAAATAAAATAAAATATAACACACGTGGAGTCAAACAATAAAAGGCAAAAGAAAAATATATTAATGATATAATAGATACTGTATATTTTAAAACGGAGGCACTTTGGTTTCTATTTCTGCTCAGTATCTTAGGGCAGGTAATTTTTTAGGTCCAATAATAGTCTTAAATTAATTTAAATTTAGAATTAAAAGATTTTTTCTGACGACTATCTTACCACTTGTATTATTATGTATCTAAACCTCTAATTTAAAAATTTTAATTAAGCTAGATTAACCTTTAACTAACGGGTATAAATGGACGGTTGATTTTAGTCGATGCAAACGGACAAAGAATCAAAGATAGGACAGCGACGTTGCAGCTGTTGGAGTAGTGATAAGCCGGCGGCAATATGGCACGCGCAAACCAAAAGTTGCGTGATCCGTTTTTGGTAAAGGCCAGCTAATTATAATTCCAACCACTAAAGAAGCAACAGCGCCTTAATTAATTCCTGAGGTCCAAAAAAATATGCCTTTCCCTTGTTGACCAAAACTAGTCTTCTTCTCTTTACCGTATAATACTCCCATCCATCCTCTCATGTATGCTATATAAGATAAAAATAGCAGATTAAAAACTTTGTTAGCTTTGATTTAAGTCAATAAACGTGTAAAAACTGTATTTTATTTTTCAGGAGTCTTAATTATGGAGGGAAAAAGAGCGAATAAGAGAGAGAATTATTATAAAATAAATAATTAAATGCAGCGATATACTAATATGTAATTATTGGGGATAAATATGGAGACGGTTATTTAAGTTTCAGACATCTTTTTAAGTATAGTTTATAGATAGGATAATATTTATCTAAAAAATTTTATATTTTTTATATAATCCATGCAGTATCATCTAATCGATAATTAGAGGTTAATTATTCTAAAACGTACAAATCATTAAAGTAAATTTTAATTCTCATAAATCTTTTTTTTACATGAGACTTAATTTAAATTTAAAATATCATATCTAAAAGATTTAATTATCTATTAATTATCTTAGGTTTTGTTAGTTAATAAACTGTGGCGACTTTTATATATTACAACGGAGGGAACATTTGAGTCATTAAATTTTTTTCGATCTGTGCTATGTCTGAGAAACAAAAGCAATTTTTGCAAGAAAAGGTCCAGCTAACCCAGGTCTAATACCGGTTTAGATTAGGGTTAGAGATGATGATCATCCTGGTTCTATGTAGAGCTGAACATTGCGTACGATAACCCGGGCAAGAAACCCAAAAGAACATACAAGACCGGGTCCATCCTGATGATTTGGCAAGATGGGAATAATTTCAGGATGTGTTATTCACTTATTTGCACGTGAATTGTTACATTTATATAAATTAAAAATTTAAAACAATTTATTGACTTTTGCATATAAAAAGTTCAACAGCATGTTTGATTTAGCAAATTATTACCCCACGTGACGTGACCCGTATAATAGAAATCATTTCGATAATATATTATTTTTTATAATTTATTATTCTTGGGCATACTAAAAATATAAAACAATAATTTGTTTTATTTAATAATTAGTTACTTTGCATATAATAGAAATAAAAATTATTTTGCTTTCATAATTTGTTATTATGCAATATAATAAAAGTTCAGACAGTACAAAAAATTCAGTTCAACACTTATCTTTTGATCATTTTCGTCAATTAATTTTTTTTTTTTTTGCTATGAAAGTTCCACCGTTAGCCATATTTTTCCTGGCGTGGGCCGGACCCCAATGTTCTTGTTTTTTTTTTTTATAAAAAAAGAGCTATTATTCGTAAAGCTATTTATTTATAGTATCTTTTATCATACTTTAATACTGACTATATAATCAACGGGGGTTAGTCCGAGTGATAAGCGGCTCGATATCGCTTAAGTGAGGTCTCGAGTTCGAGCCTTGGCGTACGCAGAAAATTCCCGTTGGGAGACTCACCCACCATAGCCAGGTGCGCGACGCGGGTCGGATCCGGATGTAGTCGGGGCAAAGCTCTGGTGAACCGGGTGGGCAAAAAAAAAAATACTGACTATATATATTGATATTGTATTTTTTCGTATGTGAATTTAACTAGCGAATGAATAAAATATTTGATTATTTAAAGCGTATTCAATCTCTAAGGAGTACTATTTTGTTGTAATTCTAATCGCGGCGTTTGGGGAGACATCTTACCTCTTAAGTGCCTAAGTTTACGCTTGAAGTAATAAATAGCTCGCCCTACCTGATATTAGTATCGTTTAGGATGAAGGGAGATTTTATCCTGCTTTCAGATCGTGGGTGAGTTCAACTCCTTTTTAAAAAGTATTGTATAAATATATATATTGATATTGTGGCAAAAAAAAAAAGACTATATATATGGACGTTGATGTTTCGCAATTTTTTTTTGTTGCCCACCCGGTTCACAGGAGCTTTGCCCCGACTATATCCGGATCCGACCCGCGTTGCGCACTTGGCTATAGTGGGTGAGTCTCCTAACGAAAATTTTTTGCGTACGCCAAGGCTCGATGTTTCACAAAATTTAATCCTTCTTAACACTCACTTTTATTTTCATGGGAGAATTGCTCCAAAGTCTCGTAAAAAATAATTTATTACAAAAAAATCTCATAACATTATCAAGTAATTAAATAATCTCAACAAATATGAGATTATAAATTTAATTTATGTAATTAACGAGTTACCCTTATGCTCAAATGATAAATTTTTAGGCAGGTAATAATAATTTAAAATAATACAAATAAAAATGTATGGGCAAATAATGACAACTTGAAGTATCATAAATAACAATTGAGGGAATGTGATAACAACTGAATGTAACACAAATTAAATAATAAGTGAGGGGTTGTTATCTGATGCTTCTAATTGTTATTTATACTATTTCAAATTATCATCGTATGCCTTCTAGATATCATTTATGCAAACAAAGGCAGATAGTAATTGTGCCCTAAATAAACAAGGGAAATATTGATTAAAATCTACACGTTGAAGGTAATTTAAGAAATGCAACCAAAAGACAACTGAGCTACTGTACAACCAGGAACATAATAGACTTGCAATCCTTGCATGCTCAAATAAACACATTTAAAATATTTTTTCCTCAGCCTAAATAAACTTTTGTAAATATCACTGGCCCGTGAGTATCTCTTACAAGAACATCCAGATAGAACTAGTAAATCAATATAAGGCAAACTGTACTCCATCTTATTCTCAACTATGATTCTTGACTTAATGGCACCCAAAAAAACTTCTACTCCTTTTCTTCTTAATATATGACTTAATTGGGGAGTTGATATTAGTTATAAATATGAGATAAATTTTTTATATTTATCAATATTTTTTTAAATTAATCATATTGATACTCCCTTAAAATTTATCAAGTAATAGAGGGAGGGAGTTAAATAAGATTATTAGGGTATTTTAGAGAAAAATATGACATGTAGTGAACCAGCTTTCTGTGATTAAGTAAACAAAGAAAAGAAATGCCGATGCATTGGGTACTCCAAAGGTACATTAAGTGAACCAGCTTTCTGTGATTATATTTCTCATCTGCATTGACCGGTGATAGAAACTCTGATCATAGATACCACTTTTCTTGTTGCAAAGAAATGTATACAAATAGCAAGTAATGTAATCTTTTTGGAGACTATATTCCTCAATGCAGGAAATTTGATATTGATTTTTTTCTCTCAGGTTCCAGATGTGAAATGGGAAGATGTTGGTGGGCTTGGAGACGTGAAAAAATCAATACTGGATACTGTTTAGGTGGGCTTCTTGTCCAGCATAACTGTTTTTTTTTTTTTATCCACCCGGTTCACCGGAGCTTTGCCCCGACTACATCCGGATCATAACTGTTTTAATAGTCACATATTGCCTGTAAAACGTTTTTTTACAGCTCTGTTAAATCACTAGCAGATAAAAACTTTGTCTGATTTGGTATCTGCCTTGTAACTGAAGTTCTATTTATAGTCAAGAGACACCAACGAGAGATTTTAGATATATTTCCTGTTTAACAGTTCATGACATGTTAGGATATTGTCTTTCCTGTTGCATGTGTGCCAACTAAGTCGGATTTGATATGAAATTGTTGGAGTATTAAGATTTCTCATCTGAAGTCAAAGATTCTTAAATGTGGACTTTATTTATGTGACCCTCAACTACTGATTAATTTTCAGCTTGAGTATTCAGAGAAATTGAATATTAGATTTGGTTGGAAGAGTAGTGCATTCTTTTGACTATCTAGACTTTGTAAGCACAGGCTAGCTGTACTGGCCTGGGCTAGTAGATGTTTACTGGCCGTAATGCTAGCATTGGTCCAAGATTGAGCAGAATAATGATAACTTCTTAGAAATGCGAGATGTTAAGGTGTTATCAATGTTGGTCATTGTCTAAAAAGTTATTTTTTTCTTTAATTTAGAATTATTCAGGTTGCCTTTTTCTCTACTGTATTGCTTATCTTAAGTTAGATTTTTCCCCATGCAATGCATGGGATAAATAATAACCAGATGGGAACTTTTTGAGTGAAGAATATATTGATTTGACCAAAAGCTTAGGTGGAAAATCCAAAATTCAATTTGAAATAGTAAAAAAGTAGAGACAAAAGAAAGAACGACCCTGATAGCGATAATTGAAAAAAGAGAAGCACAAAGCGCAATGCAAACCACATTGTTCAGATTGTACAGAGTTTTGATATTTTAAACTAATGTGAATCTCATACACTGGATAGTTTGAAAAATAAATCACTTGTTCATGGCTCATGAATAGTGTGATTTTTTTAGAGTTTTTATATTATATCTAGACAAAGGCTTAGCAAAATTGTTGACACTTGACAGGCCATTATTTCTAAATATTTCATTCTGTACTTCACATTTCAGTTGCCTCTCCTGCACAAGGATCTGTTTTCATCTGGATTACGTAAGCGGTCTGGTGTTCTTCTGTATGGTCCCCCAGGAACTGGCAAAGTAAGTTACAGAGTGTTAACAGTCCCTACTTCACCTTTTTATCTGCTATTTTAATTCTGACTGAAGTTTGTCTCCTATTTTCTTGCTCTTCCTCTGGATTGTATACATTATTGGCCCAAGCTGTTGCCACCGAATGTTCCTTAAATTTTCTTAGTGTAAAAGGGCCCGAACCGATCAACATGTAGATTGGAGAGTCTGAGCAGAATGTGCGAGACATTTCCAGAAGGTATAGTACTTTTCTTACTTGGATCTAAATAATTCTGAAGGTATAAGAAAATTAAGAATAGGGGGGAGGGGATACAATTTTCATTATCCGATTTTGCTTAAGTGAACATCAAATATCATGCACAGTGCAGGCTAGATCATCACGAACATGTATTATCTTCTTCGATGAGCTTGATTCTCTTGCTCCAGCTCGGGTTGCTTCCGGGGATTCTGGGGGTGTTATGGACAGAGGTATTTCTCAGGTGATTTTCTTTTTCTGAGGGGGACCATGGTGTTGCAAATTCTTCCTTTGAGTTTCCTAATGTGGTAAATTTTCCTTTTCATCAGATGCTGGCGGAGATTGATGGCCTGAATGATTCTGCACAGGTTTTTAAGGCATGAAAATACGTTGTTATAATATACTGCATTGACTACTTTGCTTCTGACACGTGGAATTTCTCTTGCTTTCTTTAGGATCTCTTTATCATAGGCGCAAGTAACAGGCCGGACTTGATAGACCCTGCCCTTGTACGCCCAGCAGATTTGATAAACTGCTGTATGTTGGAGTTAACTCTGATGCATCTTACAGAGAGAGGCAAGTTTTTCTTCTCTCTCTCTCTCTCTCTCTCTCTCTCTGTTATGATGCATTCGTTGTATGTAACATGAACCTTATTCACCTCAATTATTAATCTTTCTCAGGGTCCTTTCTCTATTGGTTCTATTATCCGGTTGTTTGTTTAACTGCCATTTTCTGAATTGCAGGTCTTGGTGGAGCTGACGCCTTCTCTATCCATGGCTGAGCTTAAAAAGTACGAGCAACTGAGAGATCAGTTTGAAGGCACATCAAAGACAACAATATATATATATATATATATATATGAATGATCAATTTTTCAATGAAAAATAGAAAAAGAAAATGTAATTATTCACATTGCTATTTTGGCATTGGTGATGCGTTCCCACAAAAAAGAAGGGATATTCCTGTCTTGTGCATATTTTCCACATTCCTTCACGATATCCATGCAGTGTGCCCGTCACGTGGGTGATTCCAATCCTCTTCAGTGCGTCACCCTTCTTCATTTGAAGGTTTGAAGCTCAACCGGAGGCATGATTTGGCCCACTAGTTCGGGAAGGGTAATGCATATTCCGCTTCTCTTTATGCAAATTGTTCATTATTCATTGGGTGGATGTGGTTTTCCGTCCCTTTCAAGGGACCTCCAAAGCATGAATTCAGGCAGTCAAGCCGTTTTCTTATTTGCCAACCAGTGGATACATCTATCTTCTCTCTCTCTCTTTCTACAAAAATTTTTAGAAAAGGTTTAGACTCATCCATAATTTAAAGGCAAGACGAAATATTCCTTCTTCCTAGGTGATACTAATGTTGGACAGGGCGAATTATTTATTACTTTCAAACGTAAATTTAAGCACCCAAGAGCTAAGATGCCTCCCTAAGTGTTACGACTAGAACTACAATAAAATAATACTCTTTAGGGATCGAACAAGTTCCAAATAGTTATATATCTTACCCTTTAAATAGTTTTCTGATCTCTTTCCTTTTTCAATTTTCCACTTTTTTTCTTTTGTCTTGTTTTTTTTTTATAGTCTTCTTTTGTCTTTTTGTTGATGCAGTACTACAGCCACTACTTTCGCCTTTGGGCTCATTTCCATTTTGTTTGTGCTTTTCAAAGTTCGTGGTGGCATGAATTATTGATTTACATTGAATATTTTACATGTGGGTAGCATATTATTGTTGTAATTCTATGATAATATTGGGAATTGGAGATAATCCGTTTTGTTTTGTTTTGAGGAGGAATACCTTCAAAATATATGAAGGGACTCTTGAACTGTTTTGTATTTAACACAAGACTACAATTTTTAACTTTGTTTTAAAAAATAAAAACATTTGACAAACTTTTCAGCCACGGGATTGTTTGGCTTACGAGGCGAACAACAGAGGGGATCCGGATTCCAAATATAAAGCAGATTTTTATTTTCCAAAAATACATAGCGAATTGATTTGCAAGGCATGCGGATCCCCGTGGAGACAGTGATTTAAGGGTAGTGGGTTAGATTGGAATTAACTGGAGTTAGACAGGTCGTATTAAAATAATATAATATAATTAAAAATATTTATATTAAATTTGAGGTGAGCTTTTAACGATTAATTTTTTTTCCTAACGAGTGCATCTTCGGCGATAGATAACTACTCTAAGCTTACTAAAAAAAATCCGTCCAAATGGAGTAAATAGGTTTAGTTCAGACACCCCACACGATTAAGGACTTCTATTAGAAAGCGGATGATCTCCTAAACATGTTTAACTAAATAATTTTAAAAAATAAATGTGTTGATAATAATTTTTTAATTGTATTTTTTTGACTTTTTAATAATAAATATGATATATATAAGCAATTAATAAAAAAGGCAACTGGAGATTAATAAAAAACAATCAAAAGTAAATTCACAAGACTGAAGATTCGCTATTCGCTATTAACTTAGAATTCACGCTAAAAAAAAAAATTGAGCCAAGAGTATAAAAGAATAGAAGAGTTGTATAAAAAAAATAAAAGAGTAGAAGAGAAATTTACCATTTGCATTTAGGCGTCGGCGTCAATTTCAGTTTTCAGTGCATCGAAGGAGGCTCGCCTTCATTTCAGAGACCGAAAGCAAACCATGGGAGGAATCCTCTCTAGCCTTGTGGGAGGCGGTGAAGCTTCAGCTGCTGCGCCGGAGAATTCTCGGGTCGTGCCGTTTCACTCTTCCGCGCGATGGCAGCTCCATTTCAATGAAGTCAAAGATTCCAATCAGCTCGTATGAAACTCTATATCTCTTGTCCTATTCCTCCTCTTTTTTTCAATCTCATACCTATTCCATCATCGCTTTCTTTGTTTTTTTTTTGACCGGACTGAATTTTTCCCCGGTCCACTGAATCTCTGAATTTGGTTATTGATTGAGGGAAGATCGTGATAGATTTCTCAGCATCGTGGTGCGGGCCATGTAAGTTCATAGAGCCGGCCATCCACGACATGGCCGACAAGTTCTCCGACGTTGAATTCGTCAAGATCGATGTGGACGAGCTCTCTGTAAGTTATTCGCTTCTCTAAACTCAGCAAATAATCTCAATTATGTTTCTTGATCCTCACAAATTTCTATTTGTTTTTGAATTATTCCTCTTGAAAAAAAATCAGGATGTGGCGCGGGAATTCCAGGTGCAGGCGATGCCGACGTTTGTGTTGTGGAAGAAGGGGAAGGAGGTAGACAGGGTGGTCGGTGCCAAGAAGGACGAGCTTGAGAAGAAGGTCCAGAAACTGAGTGCCGCTTGAACTCCGATTGGCTCCGCCTGCTATGTAATGTTTTCAATTTTTTCTTTTTTTGCCCGATATGTAATGTTTTCAATTAAAGTATGAATTCAATAGAATGTTTGAATCTGGTGATGTAATGACGATCACGGCAGGGGATTGATTCTCGTGATTGCTGTCGCTTTACAAAACTCTAATTGTCCCATTTGATCAATAATATGTTTGGATTAACTTTTAAAAAAATAGATTTTGAGAAAAATAGATTTTAAAAATAAAAATATTTAAATGATTAATAGTAGAATTATTTTTTTATATTGATAATTTATCAAAAAAGGTATAGTTTGATTAAAAGTAAGAGAGAAGAGATATGGTAGAAAAAAGAGGAGAGAGTAGAAAAAAGAGAGGAAAGATGAGAGAGATGAGAGAAGAGGGAGGAGAGAGTGTAGAGAACAGAGATGAGAGAAGAGAGAGGGTGTAAGAAAAAATAGGGATAAAATAATAATTAGATAATTTATAAATTCTTTTACTATTTCAAAAGTTAATTTCAGTAGCTTATTTAAAACTATAGTTTCAAACGATTATTTTATCCAAAATTACTTATAAATAAATATGACTGTTTATTTAAAAAATTTTTAAACTAAAATTTTGTAAAAAAAGACTTTTCAAATCATGCTGCGAAACACACACTAAATCCAATCGGATTCCTTTAGCTGATTCAACAACTGCTTTAAAATGATATTTCGATTACCACACGCGATATCACATTTCTTCTGCCCTGTTTGGAAGGGTACATGAAAGAAACATGAGATGCGATTCTTTTCAGAATACGATTACCATTGAAACTCTTTTTTTTCTAAGAAATTAATATAAAAAAGTAATTTTTTTTCATCATTTGAAACAAAATAGATAATGGTTTCTTATGAATTGAGAAGCTGACGAGGACGTATGAAAGTTGAAAATAGATTAATTCATACAACTTCCCTTTGGAACAACAGAGGATCCAATTACAAACCGAGCTCGGTTGTTCCAAATTAGCAGGACATTTAGCAGAATAAAATGAATAGATTTGCCCTGTTGTTAGCTGCAAAATGCGTGTTTGTTTTATCAAGAAATAAAAATGGACGCATATAAAACTATAAAATAATCTATATACAATTTATTATTAATCGTAATTAAAATCAAGTACCCCTCCTCTTTTCCTAAAAAGAGGTAAAAGTATAGGAAGAGGCGAAGAGCAGTGTGATAATAACAGGTTATATGTCCAATCCGGTACAATGAGAAAACCGGGAGATGAGAGAACATGCCAAGAATTGATAGTCGTCATCTCTAATCTAACAATTCCAATTTAATTTATTATGTGTTTATCAAAGCTGAGCACGATAATTTTAAGTCCTAAAGTAAATGCAGCCTTCTTTTTTTGAGGCAAAAGAGATTTCATTACTAAAGAATTTACTTTAGGAGATACTTTCAGCTAATCCTAGAATTTTTTCCCCGAAAGAAAGGAGCCAAAGCTCGTATGGGTTATTCAACATGTTTTCCATCAAGTTAAAAGCATTATAAGAACAGAGGAAGGAGATGTGCATCCCAGCTTGCTACTTGCCATTAGAATGATGGGCTTGCTTATGAAAAGGCCAGAGATTTACGAGGCGGTCAAGTACACTTTTAGAGAAATAATAGCCCGAGAATCCCGCAGGTATCGCTGGGGGAGGAAAGTCTTCTGCTGGCATAGCAAATGGGCGAATCATCTCCTCCATCTTTTTAAACGTCAGATATGATCCTATTTCTTGCAACCTTTCTGGACCCATAATAGGAAGGGTGTGCTCTTGATGTAACGAAACAGCCTCACTGTCCTTCTGCTGCAGCCATAAAACCAAACACATATTAGCTGTTGAAAAATTGGTATGTTTATTCATTATTGATATTCCTCTCGTCATGATAATTTAGGGAGTGTTTTATCATATCAGTGGATAGAATTTAAATGAAACGGGTAATACGTTTCAAACCTGAAGAAAGAAAGAAAGAAAGAAGAAAAAAACCACCGACAAATTTAAAAATGGGCACTATTTGTATTTTGAACAGTGTGTTCCAAACAAACAGTGCTTCTGGCTAAGGTTGTATTCTTCTGGTCCTTAATATAAGACAATTGACTTTTTTAGGTAGATTAAAGAAGTCGAATAAATTAATTAATTACTACCAATATAAGAACTAATTGACTGTATTGGGTAGATTAAGGAGTAAATTATATGAATTCATCTTGAGATGTCAGATTTAGTTATAATTAATTGATTTATTTGACTTCTTTAATTTTTTTTAAAAAATTAATTAGATCTTATATTAAGGACCGATATTAAGAAACTGCAAGTTTCATAAGAAGCTTATGAGCAAATGGCACCATAAGCATCCTGAAGTTTAGTGGACACAAATGGATTTCAATTTCAATATATATATACGCAATACAGTAACATAAGATGAACAAAATTCAAAGCCTTTCCCACTGTAGATCTCTCAACAAACTCCATTATTTGTTATCATTACCTCCAAGGGGGACAAGTCAGCACCACGGCTGAAGGTCAGCTCAATGCGAAACCTTTCCGGATCTTCTAAAGCCATCTGCAGTTAAGAGTCAAAAGACGGTTTAATGTAAAGATTAACATGTACATGTATACAAAGCATAACTCCTTACAAATATGTGAAGTCCACGTATCTCACTAAAAGGATTATTGCTTTTAATTGGATAACCAATCACATTATAAGTCTACAATGGTTCATACAGTGCATGCATTCCAATTTCCGCAGAGGACATGGAACTTTAATCATTCTCCTCTGAAAGTGGAATAGAACTTTAACAAACCTCCTTGTGCCAATATCAATAATTTCAAATATCATAGCATGTATTTCAAAGTCAATTCTAAAAATAAAACGAGTAATACATAGCCATCCATCCGAAAAATTCCCCTTGCATGCTTATACCAAAAGAAGATCTCTTGAACCCATTTTTGTGTTATCATCCCTTTCTCCTCTAATAAAATTTATTTCAACTTTAAACATGACAAAAAAAGAGTCAAAAGGCTTCAAACAACTTAATCTTTTCCTTTTTCTACGTTTTTCTTTTTTCTTGTTTTGATAACATGTATTAGCAGGAGGAGAATGTGCTTATAGTGTTGAAGATATGAAACCGTATTTTTATTCTGACAGACAAATTGGGACTACTAACTGGGAAACATATAATGAATGAACTACCTCTGTGTTCTCAAACATCCTTAGCACAATGTAGCTCATATAGTCCAGCTCCTTTGTTTTATATAAGCGCACCAGAGCATTACAGCAAACAAGACTCTCTTCTCCTTGAAGAGATTCATCCAAGTTACAATAACGAAGAACATTCACGAGGGAATGGATATGTGATTCCTGTCAATAAAAATAACATGAAAACAAAGAGGTTTTATAATTCAGGGTGCTTGGATGCATCCACAAATAGGAAAGAAAAAAGTTGTATAATTCAGAGTGCTTGGATGCATGCACTTAGAGGAAGGTATTTGTAGATGATTGTTCACTAAAATTTACTTAGTTGATACTTGTTCTGACATATAGGCTTGTAAAAAAAACTTTACATGAAGCTGAGTACATAATGGACTTAAATTCAAAATGGAACTTAAGAGGTCTTTGACAAATAAGTGCGTCAATTGGTACTGTATAATTAAAAAAGAAGAATTACAAGTGAAACTTCACTAAGCAAGTATGTATATATAATGGCTGGTAATGACTGATTACATTTTAAATTTTGTGTGGTCTTTTCATCTTGAAAAAGTTAGCATAACAAAATTTTCATTCATATTAATTGAATTTGGACAAGAGGCTAAAGGCAAGATAATTAAACTCATTTGTCTTAAGTTACTCAACAGATGAAAATAATTTTCTTTCTTTAAGAACCCAGTCACCAAGCCAATATTCACAGATAAATTTTAAATGAGATTAGTTACTCCCATATGCATAAGGGGGGAAAAGTAAATTTTCTGAAGGCATCATCGTGACTCACCGAAGTGAAGTATAGCCGTGTCCGCACATGGCGGTCAGGTGTCTTCACATTTGCATACCTAGTGGAAAATAGAAAAGAAGAATAAGATAGGACACAATAATCTACAAAATCAAACAAGGTGCAGATAATCACTTTGGATCCAGTCGATATTTGATCTCTTTATCATCATCATCATCTTGATCCATCGATAAATCACTCAAAGTGCTGGATTTTTTTATGTCATCATTCTTATGGAAAAGTTTTGAATTAGCCTCTGCGTCTTCCCTTTCAGTCATCATTGAAGACGAATGATGGTCATGGTTACTCTTTAATTCAGCAACACTGATGGCTTCTTCCCGAGTGTTCCTCAGATCAATTAAAATTTTACCTAATAAACGACGAGCAATCTGAATTGAAACAGGGCAAATCAAAGTAATCATATATGAGAGTTTGAAGTATCGATGTAGTATCTCAATGATTTAAGGATACTACATATTTTTGTTTTTCAAGAAATATCAAGCGTAAGAAGCTGAAGATAAAATGCTATAGATAGCCCATCCCCTAGCACACACTTTCAGATTTCTCTTTTTCCTATTTTCTACTTCTCTTTTGGGCTAAAGAATAGTAATTGTTAAACTTGAATGTAAATATTAGTATCTTGCTGATGGGCACCCAAGTGGCGGAAAAAACCTCCAAACCAGCTATTGAGATAGAAGTATCAACCCATTTAAGTATCCTATAGAGAAACTTACGCTATTTAAAGTGGGACTAAGCATAATATATTATATTGGTCCCCATCAATTGGCTATCTTTGGAGAGTTGATGTCCCAGTGATTACATTCTATGACACTTTGTATGGCTTCCTCACCAATCAAAACCCTCTGTAGCCTGTAGGTAGCCCTTACTGAGCTGCCAACCACCAACTTTGACCCTAATTGATGGGCACGGAAGTGGAGTAGGAAACCCTTCCCAAAAGGTAGCTACTGCTGGGGAAGAACAAACCTTTTAACCCCATAGAGCAGTTCATTCAACTCAATATGAACCAAGAATTAAATAGGATCTTTGTATCCATCGATTGCTAACTGCCACATATTAGCTGTAGTTTAGTTGTTTCATAATATTTTTTATTGCACTGAAGCCGTACACAGCCTTGATATTGTTATAAAGTAGACCCAGACATCAGGACTCATTACTTAGGTCTCCTAACAACATTCCTTTCTCTCCCTGAAATCCTAACCAACAATGTGGGTTATTAATTATAATGAGCCACAGAAATACTTATAAAGATCCAATATGTTCTTGAATCTCCATCTCTCTATTCTTCTTCCTTGATAAATTATTCTTTTTTTAAATGACCATTAATAAATTATTCAATAGAAAATGATTGTGGTAATTTTAGTAGTTAAACATGGCAACTTGGTGCGGCTATAGCCCTTGTAGGACAATGAAGTTGGAAGGCTTAGTTCTCGTACTTATACTGTTTATACAACTTTTCTTTTGAGATTCAATTTAAATGAGTTCCACATGAACATGATGATTTCTCATATAATTTCTACAAATAATGAGGGAGTGTTAAGAAAATAAAAGGCAATATGAGAAAATTATCTCCTGCCCTTTATCTGTAAGGTTAGAATATTATTTCTTCCTTGGAGTCCCATCAATCTCTTATAATGTTTTTGGAAGTTGTCATCCTCTTTAAGGATCATTCTTTTGTATTCAAATTTATTCAATTCAGATAAATATGAGAGGAGAGGGATGCTCCTATGTAGGTGTACACGTTGTTGAGCATTCTTGTTCCACATTCCACATTTTAATCACATTGTTCAATTACAGAGGGTCTTATTATCTCAACCTACATAAAAGAAAATCTCTTGGTAAACTAAGGTCGGCGTCAGAAGCATTATTACATGAAGGGAAAAAAATGTGCATAAAAGGCAATTTATGAGATGCCTTACAGCAGGTGTTTACCTTTGAGCCAATTTTCAGCTTCTGCTTTGGATTAATCCCATATTCATTGGGAATTACACCATCAGCAAGTTCCTGCAAATACAATGGCAGAAACAGGTAAGCAAGCAAAGTAGAGGAACTCATCAGCCATGGTTGATTTTCATACAGATGAAAAGTAACAATATTTCGTTTGCTGCATGATGAGTTCTCAGATTTGGAAGTTGGACAAGTCAGAAGAGAGACTCTAGAAAGTATACTAGTTCAGTACAATAAAGAAAAAAAAAATTCACATGGAGGATGAATTCTTTAAACCATAAAACTCGCAATGGAAGCAAGCTGATGCAAAGATATACTTTAATCTGTTTATGTACCTGAGCAACTTTAAAGAGCTCATCCAGTCCGTCTAGATTGAGATGCGCATTGTGCAAAAGATCATATCTGAAAGGTTTGACTCAGCCTTAACTTTCACATAGAAAAGAGCCGAAAATAGAAATAAAACTGCAAATCCTTTCTTCAAACCCATATAGTTGCAGATTATCTTCCCCATGTATTATGATACACAGTAAGAAAAAAAGTTAAAAACTCAAGATAAAATACAGTTTGATCAAATTTTAACATACAAGAAGTTACTATATTTAATGAATTTTATTGTTTAATTTTAAATTATTCAATATTTGTTTGTACAAAAGTGGTTTAACTAAATTGGAAGGAATGAAGAATGGACATTGGTTGGTCATGGGAATTCCTAAAGTGTCGAAGTTCTGAATCGTTGTTTATAACAATTTTCTTCCATACTTCGCCCATATAGATAGCTACAAAGCATTTGGCTCACCCTGAGCCATGCAGGCTTCCTAAAGATGTAGTCCAACATGAGGCCATTTCTTTTCATCAAGGGAGTCTTTTAAGTTTCATATCTTGATTTAAGAATGGTCCAATGCATGGAACAGACTGGACTAGGGCTAATTCACCAATTTTTTGGTCTGATAGGCCAATCTAGCCCAGTTCCAAAAGCAACGATGTGAAGTCAGGCTGTGGGATGTTCAATATAAGCCATAACACCTTATCCACTGGTTATCAAGTTGCATATTTGAGTTCTAGCAATTAATATAAAATTAAAAAAGCTTGGACATAAAATTGAATACGAACGCTGTTAGAGTTAGGAAACATTCTTTCATTTGTTGTAGATATTGTAATCATATCATAAGGATCAGGATAATAATGAGCCATATTGATAAAGGGTCATACTATGTGTTTATATTGACTTCCTCGTATGAATGAAGTAGTTCCGCCCATTCCCTTCTACATATTTAACATAATCATATGATTTGCATTTTTTCTTGTTTGTTCAGTAAGTTTTTTGATATAATTAAATTCCAAGAAAAACAAATAAGGGAAAAGGGAAGAGAAAAACTTCAAGCACAATATGTTCCTTAGAATATGATAGATTCTGCATCAATTAATTTTCCTTTAAAATCTTTGAACAAGCTCCCTGGATCTGATATACAAACAAGATCTTTTTATTCAGAATATGTTTAGACTAAAAATTCTGGCAAAGAACCATCATTTGTTTTCATGGTTGATATGTTGAAAAGGTAAAAATGAACAACAAGATTAGCATGAAAACTTAAGGTTAAAAGAAAAGGCTTACTTGCATGAATCATAAACATCAGGAATTTGGGAGATATCAAAGCGTCTGCAAGCAAAAATAATCTGAGTGAGTCTGTCAATTCTTATGCACATAATGCTGAAGCCTTTCAGCTACCGTTGGAAAACTTTCGCGATAGTTTGGAAAAAGAAATTGTCATTGGAAAATGTAAAATAAAAAGCAAAGGAACTTACGAAATTTTATGAAAGTTATAATTTCTGATAACCACAATACATCTTGGTTGTTCAGGAATTTTTTTTCTTTAAAAAGCTAAGCTACAGCAAATTATGAACAGGGAAGACGAATGTAACTTGTATAATTATATGCAATGAATTCAATAGTACATGTGGGAAAAAATGCAAATAACATACAAACTATAAGCAACTTCAGATTTGAAAAGTTTTGATGAAATTCAAAATCATAACATTTGTTAATCCCTGAAGATTAGAAGAGAAACAAAATTGAACATAAAACGAGAAGTACTTACTCCTTGCGTTCATTATACAAGTCTCTCTCAAGCTTCTTCCAGCGAGCGTACATCAAAAGGAACCCCTCACTGCCACAAGGCAATCCAGCAGCTATACGATCAACATCAATGTTTGTCTTTCCAAGAGCCCTTGCTTGGTCATAAGGAGGAATTACATCATATGAGTTTGTTTCTTTAAGTCTCTCATCTTCATCCATGGCAAGTAATCTGACTTGTTCAGTAACCTTTTTCGTCAATGTTACCTGATGATATGATACGCAAGGGAAAGTGAGAAGGAAAAGCATTATTATCTTTGAGAGATTTTGCTTAATTAGAGCTATGTAAATGCCCACAAGAATAGCCTAGCATACATCTACTAGTAGTGATAAATGATAACCTATGAGAAGAAATCAAGAAGCAATGATTTTAAAAAGGAAAGGATATAACACTGCCAAGATTAAAGATTTGCCAGATTTGCTCATTACCAATTTAACTGAACCATGTCATGCATTATTCAAGGTTGCTTCTATCAATTCTTACATAGATATTATTACATATTTATATATTTATTATACTCTGCCATGATTAATGTTTATAGAACATCTTTGACTGTCTTAAATGTTATTATGCATTTTAATAATGATGGACTTTGTTCATTTTTCTTCAGACCTCTTTTACACTCAATCAATGTCTTCGTAGTAAATGACACAACATAAGACACTAATACGAAGTCCTATTGTCTAGTTACAGCTCTCCTTTAATAGAAGGAAAGTACATTAATTACTGAGGTTTGTGTAAATTGCTATATTAATTAGTAATTATATGTTTTGATTTATTTCCTTCTCTTTCCTTATGTAAATAGTCAGACCTAGGATTTTATTCTTTCTTTTCTTGTTAGAGGGCGATTCTGTCATTAATGTACCTGCTTTATATATTGCAATATTCTCATATAAATGAAATCAGAGTATATTCGGATCTCCACTCCCAAGGTTAATTTGCTAGCCAAAGAAAGAAGAAATGAGTAACATGTTTAGTTTGTTAATGACAATGATAAAACTAATTGAATATAAGAAACTTAAAAAGGAATCACCTTAAAAGAGTCAAATTCATTTCTTTCAAAAGCTCAGCTACCCTCCCCTCTAAATTATGGTAAAAGACATTTTAAGCAACTATGCATTGCTATATGTATAAATCATTACCAACTTGGGAAGTAACTCTGATGCATTCGGTGACAATCCAACTCCATCAATCATCCAAGGAAATTCAGGTGATCCATTCTCATTAACGGTCTTGGCATCAGAAGTTATAATCTCATTCAACCGAGCCTGTGAAGAATTCAATCAAGACAACCAAAAAAAGGGGGGAAATGAATAGTACAAGTGTTCCTGTGATACTCATAACTTACTTGATGAGAGAATTTTAAAGTATATAAGCACTATTTGCCTAACTTCCAGCAATCAGTAATGAGCCATTTTAGGTCATGAGGATTGGCCTAAATTGGCTAGCTGAGATCACACAAAGATCCAATAATCTAGCTAGTTACTTGAAGCAAAAATAAAATATTTAGACAAAGTAGATATACCAACAAAAAAAAAAACAGAGAGAAAGAGAGAGAATGGTTCAGTCCATTAACAATGCACATGTCAGAAAAAAGACACCTTAGAAAACTGGACGTGAAAGATGTCAATTAATACTGTACAACACCAAAGTAGAAACCTATAGAAACCTGAGCACTAGACTCATGGCTTATATGAACTTTTACTTAAATTATTATTTATTATTGCTATAAAACTACTACAACTGGACAAAAGGGTGGCATGTAAATATAATTAACTATTCATGGCTGACTTTTCATTTTATAAATTTTGAAATAAATTTGAATGTCTAATTGTTTCAAAATTTGCTTCAATTATATTCAGCAGTTATCTTTATTCTTAAAGAGTTTTTAATTCAATAAAGGAATCTCAACGTGTCTCCTCTTAAAATATTCAAGCACATTTCATCGACACATTTGCCTTATCCCATCTCATTTTGGTTGTTTTCTTGTTTATGTTCTTTTTCTTAGAACCAAAATGGATTTAACTCTTGCCATCATGTATTGCACACGTCCTATTTTCCTTATTTTTTTTTACTTCTCATAACTTGCTGGATTTAGACCTGAATTTTATTTTGGCATATCAGTTGAGCGTAATCTTTTAGTTAGCAATCTATACAAAGATTTGATTATTGATAGAACATAATAGCGTCATGCAATCCATATAGCTGATCTTACCTAGTGGGATAAGACTGCTTATTATTGTTGTTGTTCTTGTATATCACTTAAGCATAACTTGTCAGGAACCTCTTGGTTCAATGGCACCCTACCCCTCTCATGCGGGAGGTTGTGGGTTTCTATACCCCAAAGTGGCCAAAAAAGGGGGGGGGGGGACTAACTCACTCGTGTCTCACCTGTTTCATGCTTTGTCTGAAACACATGGACATGGGTTCGAGCTGTAAGAACTGCAAAACTGTAAATTTCCCAGGAAATAAAAAAGGGGTATGTGTGTGGGTCCCCTCCCCTCATTGTTTAAATAAAAAATGTTAAGCATAACCTTCATCAGTATAATAACTCTCAAATCTCAATATTCCAACCTAAGTAGTAATAAGGACCTTATCCAATATGAGACTATTTGTTATACTTTAAACAATTTAATGATAAAGTCAATTAGGACATACTATGTATGACAAAGTGTAAATTAAGCTCTTGAGGTAAATTTTAAAAGTTTGGTCATATGTTTCTCTGACCCATAATTATTCTTCCATGTATATGAAAAAACCCATGATCCTCAAAATTGTTTACTGTATGATTCTGTTCCAGAATAGGAAGAGAACCAAGCAAAGAAATTGAACTGACTTCCTGTATCCATCCATGTCTAAAATGATAAGCAACAAATGAGATAATGTTTACAACCATAACCTAGTTTCATCAGCATTAAAACGCATTAAATATAAAACAAACATTACCAACCTTGGCTTCTTCCATTTCATTACTAACATTGTCAAGGCCATCCAACATGGAGGAGTCCTTGCTTACAAGCGATACCTTTAAGAAATATGATATTTCAGTCAAACAAATTCAAACCAAGATTCAAAATTTTCTTCAAAAGTAGACAACAAACCAGGATTGGTGTTAGCTGCCCCTCGAGGTCAAGAAGACCTTTCGCAAATGCAGCTGCAGACATCTGTTATACAGGCCTCATTAAAATGACTAACATATGATACCAAATAGAGGGCAGGCTAGGCAGATGAACAACAAAGTCTATACATTCAACATCGACATAAAGAACAAGAATATAAAACAACCATGGACTAAAACCACTCAAGCTTTTTTAGCAGTGCAAAAAGTGCATGCTACAAAAGACATACCTGTACCCGACCCTCATCAGAGCTGTAAATCTTAAGATCATGTCGATATGTACTATGGAGACGAAGCAGCCCTGTACCTTCTCCTGCAATAACATTGACTCTATTTGTGACAAAGAGGTAAAGTATAAGCATTGATCAAATCAGCATCTCATGACTATGATTAATTCATTATCAAAAATAAACTTTCGCAGGTTACAGTTGCAACTTCCTCACAGTCACAGATGCCAAGAGTGAACTCCTGATCGTCAAACAACTAAGAAACCCTTTACAGAAACTGCATAACTACACTTTTGGTGATCACATTATGAAAAGTGGAGGACATACTTTCTAACATCAAGATAAGTCATTAACCTGGATATATATTATTCCGGAAATATCTTCCCAGTTCTTCAGCCTGCAAGGGGGAAATGAAAATTGTTGACTTATTTAATTTCAGATAAGATTAATAGCAGTGCAATCAAACTGAATCCAACTAGCATGTGTTTGTCTATCTGAACCTGCTTTCTGCCAGCATGTGTAAGAACACCACCATATTTAAGAACCATCAAAGCTTCAACTGGCCGTTCTTCCTCACCTTCACCATTGCTTTTGGCAACTTTGACCCACTTTAGAGGCTTTAGTTGAACCTTCCTATATATGCCAGAGAAATGCCCACCCTGATTGATATTACGGAGAAAACATTAATTAGCACATGAAAGATGGCACAGGTGAAGAATGCAGCAATGCAAACTGTGGAAGTACATACAGCAGTATAACCTTCATCTTCTGTCAGCAATATGCGATAAAACTAGGAATGTCACAGATAACAAACAAGGTCTGGTACAATAACCACATCAGAAACATCATTGTCATTTTTGCTGGTTGCTAATTGTGGTAAATAATACTAATATTATAATAATATCCTAACAGATATTAGTATTAATTAGAGATAATATTGTTAGTAGGATATCATGATAATATTGTTAGTAGGATATTATTATTTCCTAAAATATATCAGATTATAATCTGATATATTAATATGTGATTATATGGTGGATCCTAGCGATAACCATCTTGTATATATATCTGTATACCCTCATGAATAAATCATTGGACGGATTTCTCTCCATACTCTCTACACTAATGCATGTTGGTAATGTTGGTTATCACATATCAAACATGAGATTCTTGAATCTCATACCCAAATAATTGAAAAGTAAAAATATCCACTTAAGCGATGCCACCTTAAAAAAATTGAATTTAATATGAAACTTCCTCACTTATATGTTAAAGAATGGCAATACTGTACTAAACCTTCATCTATTAGCAATATATAAGATTTTGCCACCTCAATCAACATTATGACATATAAGATTTTCCCTGTATCCATCCAAGTATAGATTTTGATTTATTCAACTTAACCATTTCTGATATTACGCTGATACACACACACATATGGCTTAAATCTATACTTGGAAAATACTGGGCTTGGGCCTAGCATCATACTCTAGTGGCTAGGAATACTCAAGAAAAAGAATTTCCAAGAGCTGTATCTAAAAACTAATATAGAAAAGAAATTCCATGCAACATCTAAAATTCAAACTCAAAAAAAGGGAGTTACAAATCAATGCAGAAAAATTCTAAGAACTCAATCATGTTCCATAGGAATTCAATTTTCATAAATCAACTACATATTGACTTGTAAGAAAAAAGAAACCATGGCTCAAAGGAAAAAACACTGTCAAGAGAATTAATAACCTCCTCAAGAACTGCTTTAACTTGACGGAGCTTCTCAGCATGCTCAACTTCAGCCTCACTATCACTTTCTCGATCTGGTCTATAAAGTAGAGGTAGATATAATCAACTCATAATCCTTGCTTAGCACACTCACATACATAATACAAACTGAGCATGAGTATTAGTCATAAAGATAATTGATATAAGCATAAACGTAATGGTCAAAGGGAAATTCTTTTGACTTAATTATTTTGATAAAGATACAAAATGTCGTGAACATTGACAACATTTCTGGATTTAGTAATTTAGGGACAAAGAAATACTGATAGAAGGACAACAAGTCTTATCCCACTACATAAGGTCAGCTATATGGATCATACGGCACAACTGTGCTATCAACAACCAAATCTTTGGATAAATTGTTAATCAAAAGGTCTCGTTCAATAACTTCATTGGGCGTTCTATTCAGTATTCCTCTACCATTTTTCAGAAGACGCCATATAGTTTGATCTACCCTCCTCACTAGCATCTCCAACAGCCTTCTTTTTAAAATATTGATAGAAGGAAAGTGAGTAAAATAAGAGAGAAGAAAACGGAATTTTTTGAAATCATGGAGAACGTATCAAGATCTCTACCTCACAAAAGGTAAGTGAAGATGCCTAAAACCAAGACCCTCTCCACAAAGTGGGGTGAGGAAGAAAAAAATATGGAGACTCAGTATTAGTATTTTTATTTATGCTGTTGTTTGTTCACTTTTAGAGGTTAATATGGGCTTAAAATGTAGTGGCCTTCATTATCATCTGAATAGCTACCATTGTGCTTGAAATGAAACAAAAAATTCCAAAAAGAAATCTTTTAATACATTTATGGTTAGCATGAGAAGACTATACTTTAGTGGTAATCATGAGAATTTCCAAACCAAGACTCACAACAAGGTGAGGTGAGAAAGATTAAGAGGGGCAACATCATGCAGATTCTGCTGCAAGGAGTAATGAAGAAAATTGAATCAGAAACCAAATTTTTTAATTATCAGTTAGGATGAAGATTGGCAATGTTTGCTACAAATTCTTTCCTAGGTTGAGGAATGTGTTGAAATTTGACCATGATCTCCTCATTTAGAATTTAAAATTCAAATATGATCTTCTCCTAACATGAAGCTGATATAGTATAATTCGCTTCAACATTTTAGGATTTCTTGCTTCTCTGCTGAAAGTCATTAGGAGATGATGATGGTTTCCTATGAATATAATTGTGTTCACTGCTCACTGATTCAGAAAAAAAAGAAAAGAAAGGATAGCATCAACAGTTTCACAGAATTTCAATATAGAAATTGTTCATTTGTCTAGAACTCTCAAAACACACTAGCCTAGAGTGCCAACTGTTGGCCCAATACTGGCAAAAATGAAACAAAGCCAAATTATTCCCTCTGATAGAAGATCTACTGCAAACGCATTATGTTGTTGAGTAACCAAGTACAATGGGTTCCGTTAGTTAAGATATGTTATTTTAACCCTTATTTTTAACTTGTATTTAAATTTAAATGCTAGTCCGTCCCTATGTTAGGTAACTGGAGTATCTCTGGTTTTATACCTTTATATATTGTAAAAACCCATTTGATATTGAATAAGAGAATCAGAGCGAAGCTGAAACTCCCTGAAGTTTCTGATCTCCAAATTCTAAACATTACTTATTTGTTATCTGAGCCCTAGCAATCTCATGGTCTTACCTACGGGACAAATTTGAACACTTAGCAATCAGAATCTTTACAGAGCTCACCAAACATAATTTCAAAAGGAAAATATTCTTCTACTAAACAGATAGATGGGTCAGCCTTGATGCGTTTCTTTGTTTTCTGCTTGTTTTCTTTCTTATCTCTTTCCAAGAGAATATTGTACTCTGCCTTGTATTTCTCTTCTCTTTTCCAACAAAATTTCTTCTATCATGAAAAAAGCCATTCCTGCTTATCTTTTGATTCTTTTCCAGTGGCATTTAATTCAGAGTATGCATCATGACAACTATGTGAGAAAAAAATTGAAAGGTGCAAAAAAATTCTTAAAGCCTGGGTCAGAAAGAGGGAAGGAGACAACATAAGAGGAAACATTGACAATATTTTTTACAGAGTATATCAGACAAGCGACAGTATTCTTCAATTTAATTAACTCAGATGATCTAATTGATGGCAAGCGAGTTGTGATGACAATGCTTCAAAAAATACTGACTGATGTTTATGTTAGTGCAATACCTTGTACGAGGCACTAGCATCCGAGTGGCATCTAACAGATCTTGCAACTGAACAGCACTTTTTAGTTTTGTCTGCATTTGAAAGCATAACAGGTCAAAGAATTCAGTATCTTCTAAGAAAACAAAATAATAAATAACTAAACATAAAACTACCTCAGCCCTAGGTTGGCCTCCATTGTATTTCAACATTAAGTTAAGTAGCCTTTCCTCGGTAACTCTCAGCTTCACCTTCTGTTTAGGAGTTCTATCACCACTGCCAAAACAGAAGATTCATCAAGACATAAAATTTGAGAAGTGCAAGAGAAACAAGAAATAGAACATACTGGCGAATAACAGTAATTACACAACGTAGTTCCTCAGATTGCCCAAAAGTGCCATTTATGCCACTACCCTGACGAGTTAGTCCCTCTGAAGGTTGGACCGGTTCATTCACTTTCCACGGTAAAGTTGGTGGGATTGCTGAAGAAAGATGAGGTGCTTTTGCATCTAAGAACAACTTCCACAACACACACGCTGCATCATCATAGTACCTTCAGTAGAAGAACGGGAAAAAGATGTAATTTTCACCCTAAAAAAACCCAACTATTCAGAAGAATGGATAGCTTGTCCAACAAGTTCAGTAATCATGAAGTACAAGAATTTCACATTTCTAATTCACATCACAGCAGAAATTAACAGGTTAAGGGAACAGTTTACTTTAAGTCTGGAAGTAGGTTATCTGTCGATTGATGACTATATGAGTAAAGGACTACAGTTAACATGGAGCTTAGAGAGCAAGTCTATAGTATATAATACTATTTTTGACTAAAATGCAACAACTGAGACAAAATTCTCGAGCGAGAGAGCGAGTTCCATCTAAAGATCCAATTCACCAAGGCGGTGTGTTATTCTTTTCCCTTAAGATTCATACTAAGCTTCATTTAAGCTTTTAAGATTTTGAATGTGAAATAATTCATTTTTATTTCCTCATTTTTCATTCTTTACACATCTTATGTGATGTTATGAAATTAATTTAAATTTAGTGAGTGTTCTTTTGGTCAAACCAATGTTAATCAGAAGCTGCAAAATACACAAAAAAATAATAATAATTGGGGGATATCCAATTTATTGAGAAAATGGGGAGTGGAATATTAACAGGGAAAATAAAGAGAAACTAATTATATATCGAAAAGCTCGATGACTTTCAATTATGCTTAATTTCAACTTCAAGTCAGTACTTTAACCATGCAAACACTTGTACCCTTTCCTTTGGATGCTCTACTGGAAACTCATAAATAATAAAGTTACTTCTATTTTGAATTATGCTTCCAATATAAAAACAAACACCATAAAGAATATGTAATTTCATAAAGTTACTTGTGTGAGTTTTTGACAAAACTCCATCCATTCACATCACAAACATATGAGCGTCCTTCACATCTCAAGAGATCAAACCCGCAAACCTGCAAGGATATGAAGTGGAGGGCACGATTTATTCAGATTACTGCAACTGGGAGGGGGGGGGGAATAAAATATCCTTCAAGATAAAGAATATGGACAAGAACAAAGGCCAACAGTGCATTAAATTAAAAATAAATGAGGGGAAATAAGGTATCCTACTATAAACTTCCCAGAAAGAAAATTGGAGATCAGCAGTACATTCAACTAAAACACATTGCAATGATCATAAAGTCTTTTTTCTTAATCATGAAATATTTTCTGATTGGACTAGTCAAGATGGTTAGGTATCTCCAGGAGAATTTTCACTATACTACTTAAATTACTGAATACAGAGATAACTTCAGTGAGAAGGCAAAGGAGCTACAAAAGGAACCAAGAGCCAGCAGCAATTGAACTTCAAGCACCCTGAGGTGGAAAGAGAGATATAAGTAGAGTCATGGGCAAGAATTAATAGTAGCCCAAACTTTTATCATCTGACATCATTACTTCACTAGGTCCATTAACTAGGATCACTGATCAACATAGAAGTTCAATACAAATATTTCTCCCGGTACAAGAGCACCAATTTGGATAACTGTTTTGGTTGATAATCAGATAGGACAAGCCATATTGTCTCACTGAAAAATGTGCAGCTACCACAATGACACAGCTTACCGCTTGCCTAAATGCAATGCAAACATCTCTTGCCATCTGCTTCTCAGCAGGTGTCAATAATACAGGATACCTTATCTGCCAAATAAAATCAGAGACAAGATTTAACAAGAAAGTCAATCAATATCACAAGCCAGCAAGTCTAGCCTGCTCTGAAATATGTTATTCATCTAAAACCAAAAAATATTTGATGTTTACCAAATGCATATATAGATTTATTGATTGAAAAAAAATATATTATAATTTATATGAATTCGGTAACACGACATATATGTAATGAACAAAGAAATACCAAATTAACTATTTAAAGACAATCCCCAATCATTCAAGCTATGTACAAACTGCTGAAAAAACCATGCCTTGTGAAAGCCATAAAGAACTCTTTAGTCCCAATTTTCATATGCTAAATGCATTGAAATTCTGATGGTCTTCACCAGTACTGATCTCAACCTCCCTTTATGAGGGAAATGATTTGCTTTCTATATGAAAATGTATCTGAAAAGTTTTCAACCAATGTACATGAGTTATAGTAGCACTAACCTTGCAACAGTAATGGTCCATTTGGATGGAGAGAAAAGTTGGGAGAAAATAAAATAGGAGAGAAGAGAAAACTTGAGAGATACTAGAAAACTTGAGAGATACTATTATCACTCCGTTTGTTTGGATCAAGAAGAGAAAACAAAGAGGAAAGAAAATGGACAAATATCATAATGACAACAATACCCTTACTTCAATATATATTATATCTCATGCCATTACCTCTATCAAAAAAATAAAAATATTTGGCAAGAAATATATTTTCATATTTTTACATAGTTCTAGTCAGTGTTATCATATTTGAATCTGTTGACCTCAAGCATCATGCATATTTACAACAAAATGATTGGTCCAATTAAAAAATGATTCTCGCTTATACCATACCATAATATATTAAAGGATAAAGGTGCATCCAATACATTAAACTAATCTCAGAGGAACAATTAGCACCCTAAAGTATTTAAGGGTACAACTGGCACCCCAAACTAATTTTGGAGGTGCAATTAACACCCTAAAGTATTTAAATTGTTGCAATTTTGCCCTTTTGCTAATAAAAACACAAATTTTTATTTGATACATGCCACTTAAACTTTTTATTTCGACATATTATTATTTAAAAGGCCATATATGTAATATTGTTTTAATAAATTGCACTAAATAAACTATAAAATTTTAGAGTTTATTTAGTGCTCCTTTTTAAAGAATATGACACATGTGATATTTTAAATAATAATGTGTTGAAATAAAAAACTTACGTGACATAGATCGGACATAAATTTCTATTTCTATTAGTGAAAAGATAGAATTGTACAAATTTAAATATTTTAGGGTGCTGGTAGCATCTGCAAAATTAATTTTGGGTGCTAATTGCACTCTTAAATACTTTAGGGTGTTAATTGCTCCTCTGAAATTAGTTTGGGATACTGGATGCACTTTTACCCTATATTAAACAAAAAGTAACCGAGTAAGATGGAATTTTTCTCAACATTTCATAAAAATTTAAACCAAGAGCTTTGACTGCAAATGATATGCCAACACCTCAATAGAAAAAAGTCTTCCCTTTATTGCTAATTCACAGAATTAAATTATGGTAACACCTGATGAAAAAGCAAGGAAAAACAAGATGCAGAACAATAAGGGAGAAAAGACAACAATCTTTCACATGCTACCTACCTCTTTCCCATCTGGATTCCTCATAACAACACCATCAACAACAGGAGACTTCCTTGCCTCAGCATGAGCATATTCAGGGCCTACTGTGTACACCTACAATTTTTCTATCATATTATAACTTACCAATTCTGACATTACAAATTAAGGAGAAAACTTGAATAAGTAAAAATTTCCAAAGACAATGTTTTCAATGTTTAAACAAAATAACGATAACAACAACATTAGTCTCAAACTACCAAACCTTTACATCAGTCCCTCCAGTTGGCATGAACTCCTCATATATGTAGGAGCCTTCACGCCTCACACTCCTCACCTCTGGGTGGAACTCACTTGATCGATTTCCAACCTAAGATCATAATATATCAATACAAAGAACAAAAATTGCGTAATTATTTCTCATCCATAGGACTCAGTGAAAGTAACAAAAAAGGTGAACAAGCAGAATATTTCAAAAAGCTTAAGCTATTGAGAAGAAAGCTTAGGAATGGTTTGGGTTAATACCACAAACAAAATATGCATATATACTACACTAAAATTTTATTAGATGGAAAACTCCGATTATATACAGCAAAGTATTCCACCGTCTTAAGAAAATCGATTGTTGTTTACTACAAGCATTAAATATGATAAAAATGAAATTTAAATTTTCCTTGCCAAAAAAGAATGTTGTCATAACCATTTGAAGTTAACAGTACATTAGCCGAACTAATTTAGGAAAAGAAATTTATCAGACTAAAAATTTACCTTCCTAAATAATTCCTTCATACCTCCACCTGCAGAACTGGGATAGTATATCATTATCCTATGGTCATCAGCTTCAGAAAAGCACAAAGATAAGAGTTATTACCAAATTAAAAGAACATATTTACAAGTTTGTTTTGTGTATATATATCCAATAATAAAAAAAAATTTACAGGTTCAAATGGTGCATATATACCTTTGCCAATTATTTAATCAAATAAAAGGAGCTCAAACATGAACGAGTCTTAAGCTAAAAGATTTTGACTCTTGAATCCAAGGAAGAAGCTCACCATCAATAGGTTTCTCCACAAATGGCTTCAAGAAACGCATACCACGAATCTCAACAAAATCATCCTCCTCGATAAAATAATCCACCTCTTGGTATGGGAATTCCCTAGTTACAAGGGCATATTTTGGAACAGGAATTCCAAACATCTCAAGACGCTTGAACCCCAAAATTGAAAATTAGCTAATCCATTCTAAATTGTAAGAGGAATATCATGAAGCATTTTGGTTGTGACCAATCATGCATTATATTCAATGAGCATACATAGGAATATGACTGCTAATATGTTTATTAGAAGTAGGAGAAATATTTATATAGATATCACAAACTAACCAATCCTTAGACAATAACAACTCCAACTAAATTCTTAATGGATGGGATTTGAGTTGCACTATGAATAATATCTAAAGATCAGACTTCATATGGACCTGGAAACGGCATATATATCAGATCTTATTTGCCAAGCCAAGCAAGACCCCTAAAGAAAACTGAGAATAAAATTGGTGTAATTGGTGTATCTTGTTACCTTATAGTTTTCTTTCTTTTTCATAAATATAATTTGTGAAATAAAATTTATACAAGACCAATCCCTCAACACAGATCCAGAAAATAATCAAACGAGTAGGCAGCTATAATCATTTTTTACTTTATTTTCCCTCCAAACTTTTTAAGTGGACTGAAGTTATCAGCTTAAACCCACATTTCAAAGCATTTCAAGTAACGAAAGCTTGTTCAACTTTAATTTTTCCCTAGTATGACACAATAGAATGAAATCATAAAAGTTATTTAACGGGACCATAAAAGGCAAAAAAAATGGTCTAATTTACCTCATATACCATCTTTCGATCATGAAGAAGGTGCTGCAGATCAAGCTCATTTACTAAATAAGGTCTGGATCACAGTGAATAAATAAGAATTATTAGCTCCACAAAACCAGTTTTCCTAAAAGATGGTACTGCTATAATCATTGGGGGAAACAACAATATAGTAAAAAATAACGTAAATTAAGAAACTGTTCATATATGCTTAAATATCCAGGAAGTTAGGACTTAGGAGCGTCCTATTAAAATAAATAGAGAAGACTTAGAATAAAGTTGAGCAACACTAATGATTCACAAATTTCCTAGTTACAATCTAAGTCCTATGACAATCATTCTAGAATATCCGTACAAAGCAGCCTAATACAAAGCTTATAGACAAGATTAACAAGATAAGTTGGCAGTGGCACACACATTCACATAAACGAATCTGCATGGGAAGCCATGGAATAGAATTCTCATATCAACTTTCAACAAGAATTTTGCGGTCAGAGCAGCTGCCCATCAGAAGCCTCATATCACCATGTAAAAAGCCAAAAGCCTTGGGCTTCCATAAGAATAGATTACACAATTATGTAAAATAATGACAACTGACCAGACACCCACAAAAAACCAGAGTTCTAGTTCTTTAACAACAATTACCCTGTGAAGTACGCCGTCTTGGCTTCTCTACCTTTCATCATCATTCTTCAAGTGATGCTATCTTTGTTACCACTAAGTCATTATTCTAATGGTCCCATAGATTCTTATGTGTATTCCTCCATTGAGATAAGATCATGAACAAAGGGATGGTATCAGAAAGTCAGAGAACAAAATAACTGATATATGTTATTATCTAATAAAGGGCTTTATAGTAAATAATACTGAAAGTTAGTTAGAGGAGAGAGACGACGAGGTGTCCAGAGAGGGGATATATTGCTGTACTCACTCATTCCTTACGTTTTTGTGAATGAATTATCCTTTTCTGCTCTCTTTCTGTTATCTCTGCTATCAAGGGTATCAGAGCCTTCTATCCGGCCAATGGTACCGCCGGATACTCGGTCCACCGATCGTCTTACTGAAGTGGAAAATCGTCTAGAGATACATCGGACTTCTGTGACGAATCGCTTGGATCAACATACGCAAGAGATATTAGAACTGAAGCAAGCTGTTGGCCGCATTGAAGAATTCATGAAGGAATTGAATGAGAAATTTGCGTCACCGGGAGCTGCTGCTGGGAAACACACTATCGCAGGTAATGGGGGTAATGGAGGTGCCGATGGAGGCTCTTCTTCTGCAAATCGGGTCCCTACTTTTGGGTCATTCCATGAACTGCATAATACATCTTCTGCTTACTCCATTCACACTAAACAGAGTCGGGTGGATTTTCCTCGATTTAATGGTACTGATTTTCGCGGGTGGGCATATCGTTGCCGGCAATTTTTTGAAGTTGATGGAACCCCTCCTGAACATCGTTTTCATCTCTTGAGCATTCATTTGGAGGGGCATGCTTTGCGATGGCATCAAACATTTATGCACTGACAGTCGTTCTCGGAAGTTCGATGGGAAGATTATTTTCGGCATTTAGAAGATAAGTTTGCTGATATCCGTGATAAGCATCCTTTGATTGCTCTCAAGAAGCTCCAGCAGGCCGACGGAGTCGTTGCTGATTATGAACAAAAATTTGATGAGTTGCTGTCAGAGGTCGATATTCCTGAGGAAGTCGCTGTGAATCTTTTCATCGGTGGGCTGCGACCTGATAGACAACAGTTCGTTCTTAATTTTGCTCCCACTACATTGGCTAAGGCATCATGTTCTACGAGGTTACAGGAGGCGACGATTAAGGCTATCCATGAGCATGCTCCCATTCCTCGCAGAGTCTCAAACCAGTCTTCTTGGCCTCCTGGATCTGGGTCCAAAGCATCAACAGTGATAGGCCCTTCCTTTGGGCTTCCTTCAGGTGGTCAGAAGCTTACAAATCAACCTCCATCCAAGTCGGGTGCGTCCCTACCTCCATCGATGTCATCTTCCAACACCTCATTTCCGAAACCCACCAAGCAATTATCTAGGCGTAAGATGGATGACCGACGTCAGAAGGGACTCTGTTATTGGTGCCTAGAGAAATACTCCAATGGTCATCGTTGCCAGGATTCTCATGTTTTCACCTTGGTGATTTAGGAGGACGACGAACACTTTGAGGACGCCATTGGTGATGCTCAGACGGCGGTGGATGGGTCGATCAATGCGATTGAGGGGTGTGAGTAGCCTGCTACCCTTAAATTGCTGGGGCGTATCAAGAATCAGCAGATTATTATATTGGTTGACACGGGAAGTACTCACAATGTCCTTGACATTTCAATGGCTAAACGCCTCAATCTGAAGGTCCACAATTGTTCTTCCCTTCGCTTGGCTGTGGCGGATTCTCGCCAGCTTTGTGTCTCCAAACATTGTCCTGGCCTTATGTGGGAGATGGGGGGAGTCGAATTCACTTCTGATTTTTTAGCCATGAAGATAGGAGGTTATGATGCTATTTTGGGTGTGCAGTGGCTGAGAACCTTGGGCCGTTTTACTATGGATATGGGGCTGCATTCGTTTGAATTTCAATATAAGGGCAAGCGGGTTAAGTTAAATGGGTTTGGTGCTAGGGATTATGTACTTCAGGAGGAGGTCAGAATTCTTAAAGATCTTTTGGTAGCAAATCAGTTATACTTACTTCATGCTCCTTCGCAATTACAAGTTTAAATTCGCCATCTCCTCTAATGGTTGAGCAACAATCTGAGTTGCAGGCTTTGCTAGACACATATGTTGATGTTTTTGCTGAACCTAAGGGTCTACCTCCAGTACGAATATTTGATCATGCAATTCCCCTCATTGATGATCGGCCTATATGTTGTAAACCTTATCGGTATGGTCCTGTCCAAAAGACTGAAATTGAAAATCAGATTCAGCAAATGTTGGCTAATGGTATTATTCGTGAAAGTTGTAGTTCCTTTGCAGCCCCTATGGTTTTGGTGCAGAAGAAGGAAGGAACTTGGAGGTTTTGTGTTGATTACCGGAAGCTAAATGAAGCTACCATAAAAAATAAGTTTCCTATACCTGTCATTGAAAAACTTTTAGATGAATTGACTGGCGCTACTTATTTTACTAAACTTGATCTCCGTGCTGGATATCATCAAATTAGGATGAAAGAGGCTGATATTATTAAGACAGCTTTTCGTACTCACGAGGGTTTATATGAGTTTCTGGTCATGCCTTTTGGATTAATGAACGCTCCTGCTACTTTCCAAGGCCTTATGAATTCTATATTTAAGGCTTTTCTTCGGAAGTTCATCTTGGTTTTTTTTTATGACATACTAGTCTATAGTAATGACTAGAAGACCCATTTACAGCATTTGAGCATTACCCTTGACACCCTGCGATGCGACAACATCAACTATTTGTTAAACTTCCTAAATGCATCTTTGTAGCCACTCAGATTGATTATTTGGGGCACATCATTTCAGCTAGAAGAGTTCAAGCTGATCCTAAGAAATTGGATGCTATTGCTTTTTGGCCCATACCTACTTCTCTCCGTGAGTTGCGTGGATTCCTTGGTCTCACTGGTTATTACCGTCGCTTTATTCGTCAGTATGGATCCATTAGCCGGCCTCTTACTAACCTATTAAAGAAAACTTCTACCTTTGTGTGGACTTCTGAGGCTTCAGCCGCCTTCTTTTCCCTTAAAGAGGCTATGATATCTCCTCCAGTTTTGGCATTACCTAATTTTACAGACACATTTGTTATTGAGACTGATGCTTCAGGTGTTGGATTCGGGGCTGTTTTATCTCAGGGTGGACACCCCTTAGCTTTCGCTAGCAAATCATTTCCTGCCAAGACGAAACCTTTATCTGCTTATGAGCGGGAAATTCTGGCTATTATTTTTGCTGTCAAGCAGTGGCGTTCTTATTTGTGGGGGCATAAATTTATTATCAAGACGGAACATCTTCCTTTGAAACATTTATTGGAGCAGCGGGATTTAAGTCAGGAGCAGTTTAAATGGATACACAAATTGTGGGGGTTACATTATGAGATTGTTTATCGTAAAGGCTGCGATAATGTGGCTGCTGATGCTCTTTCCTGTCGACCAGAGACCTCTTGTTTTGCTTTGACTTTTCCTATTTCGCCGCTTATTGATAGGGTAAAGGACTCTTGGTCCTCTGATGACAATATACAGCAACTACTTAAGGAATTGGATCAGGCTCCCTTATCACATTCTCGCTATACTTGGCGTAATCAGTTGCTGAAAAGGGATGGCAGATTGGTTGTTGGAAGGGATACAGGCCTACGTCAGGATTTGCTTACTTATTTTCATGCTGATAGCATTGGGGGCCATTCAGGTATACACCCTACTTTTAAGAGAATTGCTTCCTTCTTTTATTGGAAGGGGATGAAGAGGGATGTTAGAGAATTTGTGCATCAATGCACGGTTTGTCAACGTTTTAAACCTGAACTAGTGGCTCCTCCAGGTCTCCTCCAATCTCTTCCCATACCTAAATATGTTTGGTCTGAATTGTCTATGGATTTTATTAGTAGCCTTCCCAAATCTTAAACTAAGACTGTCATTTTGGTGGTTGTTGATCGACTGTCCAAGGCTGCCCATTTTATTGCTTTGAAACATCCTTTTACTGCAGTAGATGTTGCTCGGGTCTTCATGGATAACATTGTTAAACTGCATGGGTTTCCCAAGTCCATTGTTACAGATAGGGACCCTATATTTTGTGGCAAATTTTGGAAAGAGCTTTTCCGTTTATATAATGTCAAATTGCATTATTCTTCTGCTTATCATCCTCAAACGGATGGCCAAACTAAAGTTCTTAATAGATGCTTGGAGTGTTATCTCCGCTGTATGACAGGCGACTTCCCTAAACAATGGGTTAAGTGGCTGCCACTGGCTGAATTATAGTATAGCACCACTTATCACTCTGCTATTGGTATGTCTCCTTTTGAGGCTGTCTATGGAATTGCTCCTCCTATTCATTTACCTTATATAGCAGGTGACTCTCCTAACAACTTGGTTGATCGGACTTGTTTGTCTAGGGAGTTGGTTATTCAGTTTTTAAAATAGCATTTGTTGAAGGCTCAACATCGCATGGTCCAACAGGCTAATAAACATAGAACTGAACGCTGTTTTTCTGTTGGTGACATGGTTTACCTTAAGCTACATCCTTTTCACAAGAATTTGCTTAATAATTCTTCCCTTCACAAATTAGCAGCTAGGTATTTTGGACCATTCAAGATACTCAAGAAAGTGGGTGCAGTAGCTTATGAACTGGATTTACCTTCGGGTACACGAGTCCACCCAGTTTTTCATGTGTGCCTTCTCAAACGCTTTATTGGTCCTTCTACCGATGTGGTTCCTTCTTTACCACCAGTTGATGATCAAGGACAGTTTATACTTGAACCTGAGAATATTTTAGGATGTAAGATTGTTAAACGCCACAACCTGCCTGTTACTCAAGTTTTAATTCACTGGAAATTTTCTCAACCTGAAGATGCTACATGGGAGGATTTGTCTGTCATTCAACAACAATTCCCTAATTTTCGTATTGATATATGTTATTATCTAGTAAAGGGCTTTATAGTAAATAATACTGAAAGTTAGTTAGAGGAGAGAGACGACGAGGTGTCCAGAGAGGGGATATACTGCTGTACTCACTCATTCCTTACGTTTTTGTGAATGAATTATCCTTTTCTGCTCTCTTTCTGTTATCTCTGCTATCAATAACTCTTCAAAGAATAATATCTAACCCCATATGTGATTTTACACCATACAAGTGAATACGATACTGCATGAATAACTATTGAATCAAACGCAGCACTAAGTCTGAGTATTTTAAAACCAGTTTGCAATATAATTTTGCTGTTAACTTTGCTTGCATCATTTAAAAATTTTATCTCTGCTGTGCAGTATACAGTAGTATAATCTATTAGTATTAAATATCACATTAAGCTAAAAACGTAAGAACATGATTTGCATATCAACTGTACAATTGATATGGCTTTATTATTTTTCTCACCAACCAAACTACTCAAAGGATGCAACGATCCTGGCATCTGCGAATAAAAACAAGGTCAGCTTTGTTTCTTTCCCTGTTAAAAATAACAAGGTTGTAACTATTAAGCACCTGCTCATAGCTTAAGTTGATGTCCCAAATTCCTTTAACACATACTAAACTTAATGACACAATTTTGGAAAGGTTTCCAGTGGAAAGTTAGTTGTCAAGCAGATAGCATATAAGTAAGCATGTCAAACTATATTAACATTTTATGACCAAAGGAATACTTGTCTGTGATCTAAAAAGTATGGCAAGGCATGGGAGTCAAAAGGCATCGCTTGGGTCGAGTTAAGTCAAGATTGACTACAATGAAATATGAAATCACGGAACACTTGCCTAACACGTTGAAAAGCACAAACTATTAAGGAACAGAAGAATGGTGACAGATAAACAATAAACAACACAATACAGAGCTGCAAGCTTACTTCCTTAGAGCAGCATAAGCTTCAGCCTTTTCTAGGGGATATCCAGAGGAATAGAAAGCAATCAAACAATCACATACTGGCCAGCTGAAATAACAAGATATTTTAAAATTAGTCTTCATAAAGTGCAACCCTAGAGACCCATAAGTTAGTGGCAAAAATTTTTTTACCTATAAGTCACATGATCAAAGAGAATATAAGGTTAATGCTGTCACAAGTCATAAGTCACTAAATCCCAAGCTTATGATGGAACTTTTAAGGTAGTGAATTTAGAAACCTGAGTTAAAATTTCTAAATTGAAGCTATAACAGTAAAACGTCATTAGCACTCATTATCCCTTCATATCATAATCTCGAAGATGAAAGATTAATACATAGAACACTTCGTGAGTATCAAACTATAAAAAAGAACGCTATCATGAGTAGACAATAGAAATAACTTCATGGATATGTTGTGCATACAAAAATATTCTATTATTTCCTCCAAATCAGAGCTGCAAATATAATATTTAGATTGCCATGAGAAAATATTCTCCAGTCTCCCACAGCTTATTTGGATGAATGAAGGAAAAGGAAGACAATGTCGGTAGCAATCAATCCCTTGCTGAAAGGCGCTAAAATATAAAAGACATGGGAATAGTGTGTTTCCTATCCTCGTTCCCTTCAAATGTTGGCAGAAAGCAAAAGAAATGGAAAACTATTCACCACAATTTTATGAAATTGCATTTTATCTTCGACAATAAGAGGAAAACAACTTAAAAATCAGTTAATTTTATAAATTTCCATATTTCCATTCTACCCAATGTGTTTCAGATATATGCAAGTTATTTTTTCCTTTCCTAAAGGTGAAATACCTGGCAGTGAAATGATAATGATTTCCTTTTTTATTACAATCAATGAAATCCATACAAAGTGTTAAAGCTCCTTTTGATTACCATAAAATGGCTTCCGTCAGTGACGTGATCATATGACCAAAAAAGAGCTATAATTCATAGTTTTGTTTTTCTTTTCATTACAATTTTCCTTAGTTTAAAATAACCAATGCTTCATGTCAGCGCAAATGTCTACATGTTCTGAGAGGCATGAGAAATGAGGACGACGACTTTCTGTTTGCCGATAGAGTATGAGCATAATTTTTCGACTAAATAGTGTACGAACAGTGCTAAAATCAAGGGGGCAAGACGAAAGACTAATTAATTATACAGATGAGGCATTCAGATTTTAAAAAGAATTACAAGAAGCAAACAAACGACCACTGTTGTACGGCAAGTTGTCCAGTTTAAACACTTTCCAGCCATTGATGTTAAATGTACCTCTCTATTGGATCTTCAAGGATGACTTTGTCCCCAAAAAGTTCGATCTACAAATATTACAAAGAACGAATGACTACAGAGAAAAGATAAAAGACTATGCCGAAAAAACATGAGAGAACAAACAACACTGAAAGCTTCCGTCATACAAGAACAGAGTCGTAGAGAAGAAACATAAGTTCTCTAAAAATAACATCAGAATGAAACGTTTTCTAATGTTTTTTTTTTTTCAGTAAATTCATGTACAAGCAAATTGGCTGCAACAAAAAGAGTCATGCACAAGCGAAATCCAAATAGATGGCACAGACCAGAACTCCCATGTTCACATTGGCCTACCTCGAATTCGCCAAATGCCTGTAACCTATCCAGAATCTGCCCCATAGGCGCCGAGAAAACCTGTAATCCAAAACAGTACCGTCAACGAGGCCCGCAACCGAGCCATAGAATAATATGCATTCATTGAACTCATTGTAAGCTCAGTTTTCGACAAAGAAATAAACAAAGAAGAAAAGCGGAATTGAGCGTAAACAGAGATTCTCTGAGCCACATTTCACCTTCTTTTCCATAACGCATACTCCAATCTTTATCCTCTTCCTTCCAACTCCATCCTCGTCCCTGTCTACTCCCGTCGCTCCCATGTCGCTCGCTTCAAAATAAATGCCGAAGAAACTCTCTGCGATTCACGCTTCCAATCTCGCCTTCATCGTTCAAATCCAAATACGAGAAAAAAACAAACGCGAAATTCATCAACACGCCATCGCCATAACCGAAGAAGCTCTAAATCATTGCGAGAGAGAAATGTATACAGACGTATACTAATCCTGAAGATACGGAGAAGAAGCGGTAGAGCAAGCAAGGCTCACGTGAAGGAAGCGAGAAAATGACGAAACTGTTAGCCAACAGACTCAGATTTATACCGGAGAGCATGTACAAGTGCGAAAAGAGAGCAACGAACAAACAGCTCAGAGACTCGTGAGGTGCTAGGAAGAGAGAGAAATTTCGTGAAAATGGCTAAAGGCGTTACAAGAGCCACTGAGTCTGAGATATGCAGACAAGTGATAAAAATTAAATAATTGGTGCGTCCATGTGGCGTGTTTGGATATCGACATTTTAAGATCCCGGAATATGCAATCGAAAGGAGGGGGATGAACTTTTTCCGGGAACAAGAGGGAGAAAAAGGTTTTGAGTTTTTAAAGTATTGGTTGATTTCCAGATCTGAGCGGAAAAGGTCCAAGTGTCTCAACTTTAGGTTGCTCTGTTGCTGTCTGTGTCGCTATCTTAGACTAAGAATGTGATGATATATTATATATATATATAGGTAATGGTCCTCTGGGTAATCTCAAAACCTTAGGATTAGTTATTATAATAATCATTATAACAATGGGACAAGTCGAATGCTAATGGCTAATGCAAGGAAAGCATAGGTCCCACAATTGACCTCATTGACCTTGTTTTTTCTCCTCCCTTTCTATCCTCTTTTTTTATTTTAAATCCAACTTATTTTGTTCGTGGCATAGTGGAATATTGAAATTTATTATATTATGATGAAATTCCATGGCCTTAGCCTAATCTCTCTGTGATTATTATATTATTAGCGAAATTCCTTCGCGTTAGCCTAATCCTTTCAATAATTTAAAAAAATGCAAACGGATAGCAGCACGTGGTTTCTTTTTTTTGGAGAACCAAGAAAACAACTACTGACATGTTGTATTGCTATCAGTTATTAATTTTTATCATTTTATCATAATTCACGGATTCATTATATCTTTAAATATCTATCGGTAATAATGAGTCCCTAGGTGCGCATTACTTTTGTACATTTATTCGAATATTTTATGACTAAATCAATGGCTTCAAATCCATGAAAAAGACACGCTTATTTGGTTTCAAGAACAAAAAAATGAATAAATGAACGCTTTTGTTGTAAAGAGAGAGAGATATAAGATATGAGTAAAAGTAAATTACTTTTTCCTTTTTTTTATTGGTTATATTTTACTCAATGGGGAAGTAATAAAAATATGTAAAATAAAATATCAGCCTCCAGCCTCATGAGGTTCGGCATGAATAGTGTCAAAATTCACGCCATTTAATGTACTTAAAATAATATAAATAAAAGAATAATATAATTAGAACTCACGCAATAAGTTCACAAATGTTTCTTTCGTCAAGCAAAATCAGAGTGAATTATTAAAGGTGACCAAATTTGAACGATGTTCGAACTTGTGAGAAATATGCTAAAATCAGTCCCGTACGCAAAAATAATAATGGGAGAAAAGCAAATAAATTATTGCAGGTCGAGATGGTTCCGATCTCTTGGGAAAGAAGTAAGGTTTATACTTCAAAGCATGTTAATGCTCATCATTATTTTATTTTATTGTTTTGCCAGAGTCAATGGCCATCATTTGAAAACGCGTGGATATTCCATTTTAATTAACTAGTTCAGGTATATACGTTATTGGATACTTACTTCACTACCATTAAGGTCAACAATTTGACTGGAAACATACTCTTCCCAGAGTATACTCCATTTAACTTTAGTTAACAAGAATTCCAAATATGCATTCATACTTCATTTTCCTCGTTCTCTCCCATAGGCCAATCTCCAATCCAAACAAAAAAAAAAAAAACTTGATAATCAATTTGCAAGTTGAATAGCTTAGTTTTTAAGATGAGTGCTGAACATGGAGGCTCTATCCGTTCAACGACCTTGCACAAAAGTCGTTTGAATTAATCAAACCCATGTGCGTTTCTTCGCAATTATCAGGAAGTGAAGATAGGTTATTTTCAGTACCTTTTAAAAGACGTTAAGGAAAATAAGTTGTAGAAAATGGATGGTTGACCACAAGACTCAGAAGAATTTGGGTATTCAGCCAAATGAACTCATGAAGTATCAAAAAAAGGAAGGGAGAGAAAATAACAGTACAAGCAAGCAATAACAAAATAGAATAAATCAACTTGTTCCAAAAAGCATGCAACCATCAGACCATAATTAAGCTTACAATTAGCCGTCACTTTCAACACCATCGATGCTCTGATATTCCCCTCGCCGTGCAAGCGCTAGTCCACTAATAGTGGTTCCTGAGATATATCCTCCCCGACCAGGCATTGTACACAAAGGACAAATGTGTGAAGCTTATGAGCATACAATCTAACAAATTAAAGTTCCTTTTCGTTTCTTTTTGGAGAAGCGGGTGAGAAAGGGTGGCTCCCGAGAGCCGTCCATGACTAGAAAGGATGGGCCTTTATAAGCTGAGGGTCTGAGTCTGAATACAAAGAAGATGCACGGTTTAAGAATTTCATTCTTGACTAATGTGATGAGTCCCAACGTTGGGAGGGGACCATCAAATATGAACTTTATAAGATCTTGAGCACTTGAACTTCAATATATAGCTTTTGGGATTTTTTAACTTGAACTTCAATATATAGCTTTTGGGATTTTTTAAACATAGTTCCGTTATTAGCTTTTGGGGTGTTATTGGTTAGTTGTCATGAAGTCCCACATTGGGCTCAAGGCATTACAAGGCCTCTCTCACCCACAACCAAGATTATTTGGATGGGTGGAGTTCCAACTAATTCTTCATCTGCTCTTTTACCTTTTAACATCTATTTATCCCCATTTTACTTTTCTTCCATATAAGGAAAGAGTTAAAAAATTTTGCCGTTAAAATCCAACTTACAACATTATTGACGAGAATTCCTTTTCTTTCATTGAACTCCAAAATATGGAGTCTGAGAGTGAGTTCCCATCCGATGTGGGAACACCACAAGGCCTTGGGTTAATTTAATACTGGGCGTACTTGTTTCATAAAGAAATTGAATCCATGAGTTGCTCCCATCTATGTTCAGGACCTGCAACAGAGCTACCTTTCCCACAAAGAACAGATATGAAAGAATTTTGGTTTCTACTGTATCTGATGAGGTCTTTCCAAAGAAAAGAAGGAGGAATAAAAGATGATGGATTATAGTTGAAGTTTGCAGGGACAAGTTTTTAAAGGCGCCTGCCCAGCTACTAAGGTTATAGTGACATAGCAATGCTAGTTTTTGAGCACATAGTTGAATAATCTTAGCAAATTATCAAGAATGGGAGCAAAGAATGCTGCATTATTTGACTCATTGAAAGCCTCGTAGCCGAGGTAAGTAAATCATAGAACTACATTTAGCTAGATTTATACTTATTTAACTATGAAAAATCTGGCTCAAAAATAACATTCCTCATATATCATTCTCTACCTGTTAAACATTGATTTTTAGTATAATAAACTACGATGTATCAACGGTCAACCTGATTAAATGATGAAAAAATTTACCAAAATGATTAACATCATTAGTATACATGAGAGGTTATTATTTATAAACATTGTTAAATAGAACTCAGAGTTACATTAGAAAAAAAAAGGTATGTAATCTAAAAGGAGAATAAAAGTCCAAATTTTAATAATGTTCATCAGATTTACAGTTTTTGCAGTAAAACAAGAAGTCGTTACTACTTGACCAAAGAATTATACCACAACCTACACAACAACTATAGTTGACCCATATAAAGGAAAGATATTAATTAACATAGCCAGATTTCAACTATCAAATAACTGGATCTTCAACAGTAGGATCAGTAACAATTTACCATATGAAAGAAGAGAATGAGAAATTTTTGCAATCCATTAACATGGTAACATAATTCACATCAAGGTGAATAGAATATGACAAAGTTTTCCATTCTTAATAGTATCATTACACGGGGAGCAGGTTGTTGTCCCTCTATTTAAATAAATAAATAACTATGGTCCCAGTCTCTTTTAATTTTGTTCACAAAAATCAAATCAGATATTTTATTACCTGTTATGTCTGTCGGATTACCGAGGGCGAGCCATGCATGGAACCCATATAAGACGTGTGCAACTTTTTTTTATTTTATATTAAAGAAAGGAATCAAAGAATGGCTCAAAACAAATCTCATTCTCAATCCCAACCAGATGAGTACATTTTCTTTCTAATTGATATTACTATCCTATTTTTAATTAATTATGTTAATTTTTAATTTTAATCCATGATATATAATATACTAATAATAGCCCTGAATGTCGAAACTGCTTTTTTTATATATATAAAGTAAAAGTTTAGGTGGATTCGGGACAAATTATCTACTAAAGCCAGAGCATAGCTCTAAGATTCAGAGAGCGTTTATAATTGGTTTATGAAATTGACTATCAAATAAGCTCTCACGAAAGTAGCGAGAATCAAACTCGCATCCTTAGGAGATACAAACATATTCTTTACCATATAAATCAACTTTTATTGGCATAGAAATTGCTTTTTTTTTATGCAATACAAACTGCTGCTTTTTTTATAAAAAAATTTAGGTGAGTTCGACAACGATCCTCTATTAAGGTTATGGTATAATTCTATGGCTAATAGCAACTACTTTTTTTTATAAGAAAATTTTTGGAAAGGGGTTGGGTTCACTCACGATCCAATAGCAGGGCAAAGTCTCCCTTCTTCCTAGGCGATACTAATATCTGGCAGGGCGAGCTATCTATTATCTTCATACATAAACTTAGGTACCCAAAAGTTATGATGTCTCTCTAAATATTGTAATTTGAACTATAATAAAATAATATTTTTTAAGAATAGAACATAATAAATATATGGATTACACTTGTTGTAATTATATAGGTCCACTAGGTTTAGTTTATGGGCTTCCGGTTATAAGGCCCAAAGCTTAGATAAGGACGTTATTTTTCTCCTGCCTATATAAATAGGTTTTATTTAATTGTGATATTTACGGTGACATTATGAGATATCTAAGTTTATACTTAAAAATAATAGATAATTTATTCTGCCTAATATAGGTATCACCTAGGAAGAAAGGAGATTTTATCTTACTATTAAATCGTAGGTGAGCTCAACCCCTTTCTAAAAGCTTTATACTAAAAAGAAAGGTTTTGTATATACTGTATATTCAGATTATATATATAACCTATCATTTAGGAGTTCAACTAATAAAAAAATAAGATATATAATTATTTAGAATGTGTTCAATCCTTAAAAAATATTATTTTGTTATTATTTTAATCGTACATATTAGCTATTAGATATTTAGATTTATACGTTAAGAGTAATAGAATTTTAATGTGTTTTGGTATCTTGGTTTCAGAATTAATTTTGGTCAAAATATCGATTTGAAGAAATTTTATACAAACAGCTATTTTTGTTCAAAACTTCAGTTTGAGCCAAACTATAGTTTCAGAAAAGCTTGTCAGAATAGCTTTTGGAACAGTAAAATAACTTATGGACTATCCAATTATTATTTTACTCTTAATTTTTCTTACACTATCTCTCATCTCTCATCTATATTTTCTACTATCTCTCATCTTTCCTTTTTCTCCTCTCTCCTCTCTACCCTCTCTCCTCTCTCTCCTCTCTCCTCTCTCCTCTCTCCTCCTTTTAATAAAATTATATTTTTTTAATAATTTACCTTCTCAAAAAATCATTTTAAAAATAACTATCCAAACACTTATTCTTCTTAAAATTTATTTTTTTAAAATATATTTTTTATAATCTATTTTTTTTAAAATTTATTCTCAAAAGCTAATCTATTTGCTCTTAGTGCGTGTTTGGCACCACGGTTTCAGAATGGATTCTGGGACAAAATTTCGGTTTGGAAAATTTTTACACAAACAGTAATTTTTGTTGAGAATTAATTTTGGACAAAACCTCGGTTTGAAACCTAGGTTTTGAATAAGCTATTGAAAATAGCTTTTTCTTTGAAACCTAGGTTTTGGATTATCCAATTACTATTATACCATTACTTTTTCTTACACCCTCTCTCATCTCTCCTCTCTTTTCTCTATTATATATCATCTCTCTTCTCTTATCTCTCTTTTTCTCTTTCCTCTCTCCTCTCTTATCTCTCTTTTTATCTTTCCTCTCTCCTCTCTACACTCTCTTCTCTCTCCTCTTTCTTCTCTATCATCTTTCATCTCTCTTACTTTTAATCATATCATAACCTTTTTAGTAATTTACCAATATAAAAAGTGATTCTACTACTAATCATCCAAACATTTTTATTCCCAAAATCTATTCTACCCAAAATCTATTTTCCAAAATCTATTCTTCCCAGAATCTATTCTCCAAAAGTTAATCCAAACACACCCTTAGGAGAAGATAGAAGGGATGTGCATCAGGTTAGAGGAGGGAAATTGGGATGAGAAAGCATGGGCACGTTTTTCTAAAAATAATTTGAATTTAATTTATTAAGAAAAAGCTTGCCACACCAGCCATAAGCTTAATCTTATCAACATGAGATATTTTAATTGGACAATTTTTTTGTATTATAATTTTTTTAAAAAAAAAGTTGGATTCATCACAAAAATTGAAAGATATAGTGAAGTCCTCGTTCTTTTTCTGTTAAGCGATAGCAATAATATCAAGCAATCTGTCAATTGCCATCTTCCTACTTTGTATACATTAAAATATCCTTTTCTCTCTCTTCGCAGTCCCTTTCCTACTTTGTATCCATTGTCATCTTCTTCCACGCAACCAAAGTTCGAACCAATTTCCCTCCCTGCCCACAGTCAGAAAAACAGGGGAATAAAGATTACAGAGCTAGAAATATTCTAAAACAATTTCAAGTGTGTGCAGCAACAAATCCAGTAAAAAGATAAGAAGAAAATAGTATTTCAATGATGTGCATAAAAATTCAAATTGTTTTTTTCTTAGAAGAAGATGCCTCAGTTTCTCTCATCCCTCTTCTTCAAGATGAAAGCTCCGCCGGAAGAAGCCCCTGGTTGAAGATTCCACCCAAACAGCCGTTGGGTTGAAGATTTCCGCAATGGCTACGCCGCTCCTACCCTGCGTTTTGTAACGGTGGAGATGAAGGTTAAAATGGATACAAAGAGGAAGGGAGTGATGCCGCGTTCCATTACCCGCCCCATCTACGACGTCGCTCAGACTCGATCCATGCCCAAGGTCCTTGGCAAGCGACCTGACCATGAATCAGAAAGTGAAGGAAGAATGATGAGAGGGATGGAATGGGGAATAAGGAATGGATAATGAAAGAGGAGGGAAGAGATGGAGAAAGTCCACAGTGAAAAATTGGTAAGAGCGAAGAAATAAAGATGAGAGGGCCAAGTTAAGAGAGAGACGAATTGAAAGAAGGAAAGAGAAGATATAATCTGGAGAGTTTTTTCTTTTTTAAAATAATAAAATAATATAAATTAAAAAATGCTACACCAGCTGACATGTAGAGTTATCATTACTGACTTGGAGTATTTTTTATTCAAAAGACCACAATCCGGAAGTACACAAGAATTTTTCCAATGATAGAGTATCATTCAGTTAAGGTCTTGGGCTTCTCTGGTTAACAGCATTCTAACGATCCAAAAATTTAAAATATCTGAAATTTCATATACGCATATTTCTCTGTTTTTTAACCAATACCATGTTTGTATTCTTTTTTGCCTTTTTTTGTACTTTTTTTTATGCCTTTTGGCCAAAATAATTTTCGTTAACTTGCATAAAACAGAAGGAGCTAATTAATTATAACGCACATCGATCCATTCAACATTTTGTCCACACCAAACTAACTCTCCAAGCCCATGTCTCCCTCCCTCCCTCTCTATACATATCATCATAAAGATTTGAATCCTTATATGATGTGAGCTATTCTCAAAGGAACGACAAAGTTCAAGCGCATGCTTATGTCATTTCTTGTATTCTTTATAAAGTTTCCAACTTCAAATCAGAGCACTGATCGTTATCGCGCTTATATCTTGGAGCTAATACCATGTCAGGCATGCCAAGTAGTCTCGCTCAGAAAACTGCATGTGCTGTGCGCAGATGCCGGAGAAGAAGATGCTCAGAAGACTGCATTTATGCTCCATATTTTCCAGCAGAGCAACCCCAAAGATTTGACATGGTTCTCCGCAAGTTTTGCTACGACGGCATCGAACGTATAATGATGGAGGTTCCTCCAGAACAAAGAAATGATGCCGTGAAATCCATTATATACGAATCCCAGTGAAGAAATGATGCCGTGAAATCTATTAAGCATCTCAGCTTGCAAAAACTAACGCTAAATTGAAACATCTGAAAGCGAAGCTCTTCTTCATGCAATCAAAAGAATTGTAACCCCAAGATCTTACAGCTTTAATCACATAAAGGAGAAGAAAAAAGATCTTGATGCAACAGTTCCGGATGATAGAATAAAATCTTTTGTGAGATGTAACAGAGAGGCCTTTGATCTATCAAGGGAAGCTTTCTTTTTCTCATTATTTTATGTTCTTTGGGTAGTTTTTCAAGACAATTTGTGATTCTTTTCTCGATCATTTTGGTAAGTGTCTCTGATCTGAGCATAGATCTTTACGTCAAGTAATGCGATTTGTTGTGTGGAGTCATCCCTCTGAAGCACAAAACAGTACATATTCATAAACGTGTACTGTTTCCAAGAATGCAGCAGCTAACGTTCTTGATTATCCCATTATTATTTTCAATTTTTCATGTTGAGTCTTAGATTATTATATAAGCATCAATGCAAATTATTAACATAAAATGCCAGTTCTATAATATCATATTCAGACCTCAAATTTCGAAACGAATAGCATATAGTTAATAAATTTACATGGCTAAATTTTCTATTGTCTATTTGTTCAACACATACATGGCATTGTTGTCTAACTTCTTCAATCTTTTCTACAACAACTTCAACTAGCACCAGCTCTATTTTATCATCATCCGACATCTTGACGTGATAACCTGAGAGAAAATTACCATATTCCCATCCACATCTAAAGAATGCCAATAAATTCATCTTCAACATTAGGATCAGAAACAACTTCTGAATGAAGTTCTTCTTGGCAATCAAATATTTTTAGAGTGACGGAGTACAGATAGGGTGAACCGTACGTGCATGGGACCGATATAATTTTAGTAGTTATCCCAAATTAGAGCTACAATACTCGTTGACTTGGTCAAACGAACTTGAGCGTATCGATATGATTTTTACAATTTTCAATGGTAATGTTGCAGTTGCTTGGAAAAAGACAAAATAAAATAATAATAATAAAATAAAACAAAATAAATAAAATGATCTGACTACAAAAGTAAGTGAGTGCACATTCCGCCTCAATAATTGATTAATTAAAAAAGAAAGTGATATTTAGAGGAGAAGACGATCTTATGGAGAGAAATCGGGATGCGAGAAGATGAGGACACGAATCCCACGACAGAAGGTGGGCCCGCTGGTAGTAAGTGAGAAGAAGCGGAGGGTGGTGTGTGATGTAACTTGCTGCATCTGAAACATTCAAAGTTCTTTATTTTATTTTATTTTAATTTTTTGGTTTTTTGTATAACCATTTTGCTTTTTATGTAAGGCACATACTTCCACATCACATTCCCACTTCACGCGCTACAAGAAATCCGGAATTTAGATTTTCTTTCATCAGTCAAGCCAATTGGTTTGTTTGAAATCCGTTGATTCCTTTTTATAATGAAAAATTTAGGTAGGTTATATTAGAATTAATTAGAATTAAGAAATACCTTTAATTTTAAAGTACTTACAAATTACTCATATATAAAATGATAGTAAAATTTTAATTTACAATTTTATAGATTATAATTAAACTCTTTATTAGTTGAACTGAATGTGTTGATTTTAGTTTAAAGTAATACATGAATAACTCTATTTTTAAAGTAACAAAATCAATTTTTTAAGGGTAAAGGGCAAGTGTGTGTTAAAAGTTTTTCATCAAATGTAACTGGCATTCATAACTTTTTCAAATTTATTCTGAGAAAAGTAAAAAAAAATACATTGGAAATATTGGGTTCACTTACAATAAATTATAACATGAAGCATGCACAAGAGTCCAATCCCTAAACCACATAAACATTAAAAAAAACAGAGAGATTTTGAAAAGATATTAACTCATTGATAATATATATATACATGTCTATATATATATAAAATACACGCATATATATATACATGTCTATATATATATATAAAATACACGCACGCACTATTAAAGAAGGGAATCAAAGAATGGCTCAAAAGAAATCTCATTCTCAAATCTCAATCACAACCAAACGAGTACGATTTAAAACAAAGACATGAATATATAAACTTTCACTAATTTTAAATTTTTGGATCATTGGAGTGCAATGCATATATTTAGATATGTATATAAAAGCAGCTTCGACATTAGAGTTATTATTATATATAGAAGATTAAATTAAAATAAAATAGGAGACTTCATTTTTATAAATCTTACAAAATTATCAAATAATTGACAAGTCCAATAGGATTTTAAAAAAAATATTCTAATTATGAAATGATCATCTTATCCTCATTTATTGTATCATATAAAATAAAATAGAGTTATCATTTATTGCTGCTTGATTTGTCAATTGCGCATATAAAATTGTTATTTGTGTCATCTCATTTATTATTTCTAATAAACGAAGGTAAGTTGATCATTTCATAATTGAAATATTTTTTTCTTAAAGTTTCATGGGAATTATCAATGTTTTGATGTTTTATAAGGTATTATATAAATAAATTCTCTTAAGACTTGAGTAGATTCTCCTAATAAAGAGAATATATAGTGTGTGTGTGTGTATACATATATATATCAATTAGAAAGAACCATGTTTGTATTTTTTTCCCCTTCTGGCCAAAATAATTTTCGTTGACTTGAATAAAACAAAAGGAGCTAATTAATTACAACACACAGCGATCCATTCGACACTCTGTCCACACCAAGCTCGTCCCTGTCTGTATATATATATATCAGAAATGTTTGAATCCTCATATGATGTGAGCTATTCTCAAAGGAACAACAAAGTTCAAGTGTGTGTTCCTGTTATAAATTTCTTGGATTCTTTATACAGTTTCCAACTTCAAATCAGAGCGGTGATCAATTGCGCGCGGTTATCTTGGAGCTAACCATGTCACACACTGGATGTGCTGCGTGCAAACGCCAAAGAAGAAGATGCTCAGAATACTGCATTTTCGCTCCATATTTTCCGGCAAATCAACCCCAAAGATTTGAAATGGTTCACCGTAAGTTTTGCTACGCCGGCATCGAACGTATAATGAGGCAGGTTCCTCTAGAACAAAGGGAAGATGCCATGCAAAGCATTATATACGAATCCCTATGGAGAGTGCAACGCCCAGTTCATGGATGTGTTGTCGTAAGAGAGTATTTCGTATCTCACCTTGCAAAAGCATACGCTGAATTAAAACATCTGAAAGCGATTCTTTCCTTCTTGCGAACACAACAATTACAACCCCAAGATCTTGCAGGTTTCATTATAATCATATAACGGAAAAGGAGAATGACCTTGATGCAGCAGTTCCGGATGATAGAAGATCTTTTGTAAGAGATGATGAAAAGAGGCCTTTTGATCTATCAAGCGAAGCGTTCTTTTCTGATTTTATGTTCTTTTAGCAGTTTTTCAAGACAATTTTGTGATTCTTTTTATTGATCGTCTTGGTATATGTGTCTCTGAGCCTAGATCTTTAACTCAAGCAATGTGATTTGTACTCCAAGGTACAAAACAGTACACACACAGATATATATATACTCATCAACGTGTTTCCAATAATGTAATAGCAGCTAGCGTTCTTGTTGATATATGACATCCTTTAACTTGCAATATGCGGTGTTGTAACAGATAAATAATGAAAATAAATGAATTACTTTAAGCAAAAGACCACAAGAAATCTGATCAGCCCAGACCCTGAATTCATGTACAGCGGTTATAAACTTCAATTATTTTATGTTCCAAATTCCAATGCATATATAGTTCCAAAATCTTTTTGATAAAGAAAATTTAGGCGGACCTGAACAGATAGATAATTATCTCATAAAGAATTATGGATCAGAGTTGAAGTTTGCAGAGTGAAACAAGGCCCAAACTACTAAGGTTATAGTCACGTGGCAGTGCTAGTTTGTGAGCGTGAGTAACGTGCGATATGCCAAAAATCAACTGGGGTTAATCTGAGTAGTAAACAACTCAGTATCACTTAAACGATATCTCGAGTTCGACTCTTAGCGTATATAAAAAATTCTTATTGGGAGACTCACCCACCATAGCCAGGTGCGCGACGAGGTTTGAATCCGGATATAGTCGGGGCAAATCTCCGGTGTACCGGATGGGTAACAAAAAAAAATGCGATGCCAAACAAACAATTTATCAAAAAATTATGAGAATTTTTTTATAAACAATCTCGTAAATTTTTTATAAATATTCTTTGAGTCTTGAGGTTGTGTTTTAAACTTAGTGGAGAACCGGTGTCAAACTCAGGTAGACTTTCTTTTATAAAAAAACAAACAATTTAATAAATATATGAAATGCACTCCATTAATCCAAAAAATATTTAAAATTTAAAATGTTTGAAATTTTATATATGATGAATATTTCTGTGTTTTAACCAATAGAATGCTTGTATTTTTTCCCCTTTATAGGCCAAAATAATTCTCGTTGACTTGCATAGAACAAAAGGGAGCTAATTAATTACAAAACGCACATCCTCTTTTTTTTAACTAATGCACAGAGATCCTCCAATTAAAAGTAATTTTAGCTAATTAATTTTACTTTTTTAAATCTTAATTAATTTGCTACATTAATTACGGCTGACTAAACCCATTCTGCTAACACACCTATCCCTTCAACATTTTGTTCCCGCCAAAGTAACTCTCCAGAACTTTTTTGTGCATTTTTAAATGTTCCTTTTAGGCCAAGCGCATGTAGATCAGAAATATTTGAATCCTTATATGACGTGAGATATTCTCTCTCTTTTTCAGAGGAACGACGAAGTTCAAGTGCACGTTAGTTTCTATTATATTTCTTGAATTCTTTACACAGTTTCTAAGTTCAAATTAGAGAGGTGATTATTATGCCGCCAAGAAGAGCATGTTGTGTGTGCAGACACCGAAGAAATAGATGGCCAGAAGACTGCATTCTCGCTCCATATTTTCTGGCAGATTAACCAGAAAAATTTCGCATCGTTCACCGGAAGTTTAGCCTGGCCTACGTCGAAAGTTTATTGAGGGATATTCATCCAGAACAAAGAGCCGTTGCCATGAGTTCCATTATATACGAAGCCAATGCAGAGCACAATACCCTATTCATGGATGTTCTGCCGCCTTAGACTATTTCCGATGTGAGCTTGCAAAAGCTTTCGTCGTGTGAATACGATGCTTTCCGCTGTGCGATCACACGAATCGCAACGCCAAGATTGTGGTGCCTCCGGTGATCAACACAGTTCCGAATGTAGAAGATAAGAAGCCCTTAATCTATCAAGGCTTTGTTAGAATATAAACATCTCATACATAATATAATCAATCTATATTATAATATATATAAGTATAAAACCTATATGAAATATAACGAAAGACTTATAAATACCTCTCGTCATTATCTTAACCCAAATGACTATGGGTCACACTCAGAAATATTCATTAATTATGCTAATTAATATTTAAATATGTTATATTATAATAATAAATATCTCGCATTCTTCCACTTGGCCTGTATACTCAATATCATTGTCCTGTCTAGGTAAACTGATGTCATGCTACAAGAATCATGGCGATAAGTCCCCTTTTATCGAGTATTACCTTCCATGTATTACAGGTAGCACCATCACTTAATAGGTATCACATTATACATGAACTCAATGTTCATTCTATTCCTGTCTCAATATTTATCAATTTCAATAATACAAATGTATACAATCACAAATTTAAAATAATAAATCATAAAATCTGATTTCATTGCTCATACCTCCACTAGTCAAAAGAAGGACGAAATCCCATATGAGGTATATGTGTGACAAATATGTTCGACTTCAATCTTTTCGTCTAAGGATAAGCCAACATACATAAAGCACTGATACGTTCAACGGAAACTTGGTCATCCTAAACTCTTTCTCTCAAGCAAAGAAATTTAAGTTTGATAAACTTGTTTCGACTTTTATTCCTTTTGTTGTTCGCTATGGCCACCACAACTACGTTATCACAATACATTCTGATTGGCTTAGAGACTGAATTCAAAATCTTAAGCCCAGAAATAAAATTTATTATCTAAATAGCTTGTGAACTTGCTTCAAAATACGTAATGTACTCAGCATCACCGATAGAAAGAGCTGTTTTAGTTTGCTTAACGCTTCTCCACGATATAGCTTATTCTGCCAACAGGAATATGTAACCAGACTTATTCGTGTCTACGCATCCTCTAAAATCTGAATTTGAATATCCAATTACGTTTAGATTGTCCGTTCTCCTATATGTGATCATGTAGTGTTTAGTGCCTTGTAAGTACCTAAACACCTTCTTTACACCTATCCAATGTGTTTTCCCAGTATTACTTTGGTATCTTCCTAACATACTCGCAACAAAAGAGATGTTAGGTCTTGTATAAACCTGTGCATACATCAAGCTTCTCACCGCTGAGGCATATGGGATCTTTTCTATCTGTTTCCTTTTAAGCTCAATTTCAGGATATTGATTTAGACTGAATTTATCTCCCTTTCCAATAGGAGTCACGTTAAATAAATAGTTTTGCATTACGAATCATTCAAGAATCTTGACAATGTAAGCCTCTTACGATGAGCCTATAAGACATTGGGTTCTATCTTTATAGATCTTTATGCCAATGACATAAGATGCCTCACCCATGTCTTTCATGTCAAAACTCTTGAACAAAAACTACTTCACCTCAAGCAATAGTCTCAGATCATTCGTAGTAAGTAAAATATCATCCATATACAAAATCAAGAATATGATCCTGCTGCCACTAGTCTTGTGGTATATATAATCATTCATGATGTTCTCAACAAAACCAAATGATGTGATCACTTCATGGAACTTCAAATACCACTGTCGTGAAGCCCGTTTCATAATTTATATTGATTTCTTTAGCTTGCATACCAATTGTTCTTTATCTTCTGTAATAAACCCCTCAGGCTATTTCATATAGACTTCTTCCTCCGGTTCTCCATTGAGGAAAGCAATCTTTACATCTATTTGGTGCAACTCCATATCAAAATAGGCAACCAATACCATGATGATACAAAACGAATCTTTCTTAGATACAGGTGAAAAAGTTTCACTGTAATCGATTCCTTCCACTTGAGTGAAACCCTTAGAAATCAACCTAACCTTGTATTTATCAATGTTACCTTGTGAGTCTCTTTTAGTTTTGTAAACCCATTTACAGTCGTAACTCTATAAATTCCTAAACATAATTGTTTGCCATGGAATTCATTTCATCAATCATAGCATCATACCACAACTTAGAGTCCGCACTCTTCATAACTTGAGTGAACGTTATAGGATCATTCTCAACACTTACATCACAGTCAATTTCAACAGAATATACTACGTAGTCATCAAGTAATGCTAGTGTTCCTTCTCTAGTTGACCTCCTTAATTCAACCTCTTGCGTCGATTCAGGTTGAATAAGGACATCCATTATCACATTTTGTGGTGGTTTCACTTGTGTGATAGGTTGACCATCCGGTATATATTCATCTTGTTCAGCATCGTCAACTTGAGCCACGGGGTCTACATCATGTTCAATGTCAATCCCAACAATAGGATTATCATTAACTATTGATATTCCTTCATAAATGATGTCAGTGGTTTGCTCTATGTGATCGTCTAGTGGATAATCACTCTCACTAATCATATCGTTCTCAAGAAATTTGACATTCATAGACTCTACAAACTTTTTAGAAAGTATAGGACAATAAAACTTATAACCCTTTGACCTCTCTGTATAGCCTACAAAGTAAGCTCTAATGGTCTTGGGGTCTAACTTCTTCTCCTGTGGATTGTACACTCTTACTTCAGCAGGATAACCCCATACCTTGAAATGATTTAAATTGGGTTTTCATCCTTTCTAGATTTTAAAGAGTGTCTTAGACACTGCCTTTGTTAGAACCTGTTTAATATGTATGTGGCCATTTTGAGTGCTTCATTCCACAAGGAAGATGATAGTTTGGAGCTACTCATTATACTCCTAACTATATCTAGCAAGGTCCTATTTTTTCTTTCAGCTATACCATTCATATAAAGTGATCCATGTATAGTATATTGGGCTACTATACCTTGCTTTTGAAGAAAATCAGTAAATGGATCTAGCGATTGTCCTTCACTAGTATATCTACCATAATGCTCACCACCACGGTCTGATCTCACTATCTTGATTGGTTTCCAAATCTTTTTTTCTACTTCTACTTTATATTTCTTAAAAGTATCTAGTGCCTCACTTTTATTATAAAACATGTAGACATACATGTATCGTGAGTAATCATTAATAAAGGTGATAAAGTACTTTTGACCATGCGGAGTTAAATCAGGGCAACAAATATCCGTGTGTATAATTTCTAGCAACTTAGAACTTCTCTTAGCTCCTTTATGTGATTTATTGGCCTGCTTTTCCCTTATGCAGTCCGCACAAAAATCAAATTCTAAATGATTTAAAGATGAAAGAATTATATCTTTATTTAACCTTTTGATTCTGTCAACGGAGATATGTCCCAATTTCCTATGCCACAAGCTATAAGAATTCTCATTGATGACATTTTTCTTAGTACCATGCGAAACCGAAAAAAAATTGAGGTGAGTCCGAAATAATTTTAAATAAGTCATCAATCATAACTAAATTTGTAATCAAAACAGAATCCTTTGTCAAAGTCATAAGTTTCTTAGAAAGAACTAAATGATAATCGAATGGAATAAGTTTTGATATATAAATCAAATTTTTTTTGTAAGAGGGAACATAAAACACATCATAAAGTTCTAAAATATGATTATTCAAAAAGGTTATGCAAAAAATTCTAACAGTTTTCACAAGATCTTCTCTCCCACTGCCTGAAAGGACAATTTTCTCATTAGGATGTGGAGGCCTGCTTATCAGAAAGCCCTGCATGGTAGTTGAAATGTGGATCATTGAACCAGTGTCATCATTAACGCTAGAAAAATTAGATTTAAAAGTAATACACGATGAAAGTATACCTCTCATCTTCATTATATGTTGCCTCACACTGCTAATACCTGTAGGCCTCATAGCACATAATTCAGAAATGATGACACCACCTATCTGCTTGTCTGTTGGCTTGAATTGCTTATCTAAAGCATCTATGTATCCTTTAGCTGTCTCACACTTAGGGACTGCTCCCCTAATGCTTCTGATGATCCTTTGTTATATAAGCAGAAGAGATAAGCGGTTGCTCCGCTCCCACATATTATACATTTTTTTTGCCTCTCTGTCATCAGAGGCATCATCAAATCTTTAAAGTTTTTCATACCTTAAAGTATAATCCAAGTCCAAGAAATCAAGCTGTGGCAAAATATCATCTCTTCAATCAATATAGTTAATGCTGTCATCTAAGATTATTTTGTTGCTTACATCAACCATAATCCTAGGGGTAGCAATTGAATCTGCAAAATAAAAATAGATAAATATACAAATAAGCTCACGAGTTAGAATTTGAAGCAATTACAAGTCATCGTGCCATATATGTATGCTTAGCACAAATGTAGCATGTAAACAGTATAAATATGTATCACCAATATCTACTTGTGGGTAAAATATTATCATAGCATATTTTTATCTTAATTGATGGAACTAGAATACATTTGTACTTTTCTAATACCTGTGATAGAGGTGGGAAAGCGGCCAGCCCGCTTCTAGCCCGCGGGCTAGCGGGGCGGGCTGTGCAGCCCGCCCCAAAACGGGCTGGCATTTTGCCAACCCGAGCCCGCGGCCCGCCCACTTTTTTTTTTTTTTTAATATTTTTAAAAAATTATTTTTAAACTTTTAAAATACTAATAAAAAATTTCTAATGTTATATTAGTATAATAAAAAAATTATTCATATTATACTCTTAAAAATTCATATTTTTTATAAAAAATCTCAAATTTTATAACTATAAATGTAAATAAACATTAACAAAATATTAATCAATTATTATATATCAACAAATAAGTAATCATTTTTACTAGTAATTGATAATGAAAGTATTCAAAATAATATTTAAGTAAAATAAATAATATTATTAAAAATAAAAAAAAATAAAAACGGGCTGGCGGGCCAGGAGGGGGCGGGCTGTGCAGCCCGCCCCAAAACGGGCTGGCAAAATGCCAGCCCGTTTCTGGCCCGTTTTGTTGTAAAACGGGCTGAGCCCGTTTTACCAGCTCTAACCTGTGAGTTACTTAGAGAATAATAAGGTCATTTTATCCCACCCTAATTAAATATATAATTATGAGATATCTACTTTGTGTAAAATAAATCATAACTGTACATTTAATTATAAATAATATTTTAAATCTATATGTGATTAATGAATGCGTGCAACAAATTTAATAAACAAGGATGCTGTGGTTACTCCTCAAAAAATTGCACGCTACTCACAAATATTATTCATATGCATTGAAAATCTAAATATGCAAAACTTAATGGAACAATTAATTCTTACCCTAATTAAATGTACAATTATGAGATATATACCTGTGGGTAAAGATAAATCATAACTATATATTTAATTATAATTGATATTTTAAATTCATATGTGATTAATTAAGGCATACAACAAAATTAAATAAATAAGGATGGTGTGGCTACCCCTTAGAAAATTATATGCTAATCACAAATATTATTAATGTGCATATAAATCAAAATATGCACAACTTAATAGAGTATTTAAAAATTAATTTAATCAACAAATGTGACTAAATATAATATAATTTAATCAACAAATGTGATTAAATAATTTAATTTAAATTTTTCCACTATTTCATGCACCCAAAAAATATTTAATAAATAAATTTCAACTCAAACATTTTTTACAAAAATTAAATAGTTAATTTAATTGCAAAAAAAAAAATAATTTACAAAATAAGCAATTAAATAACATAAAATTAAAATTTGTAAACACTTTTTTCAAATAAAAAATAATAGAGAAATTAATTTTCTTTTATTTAAATATTTATTGTGCATGTAATAATAATTAAAAAGACATAAAATTAAAAAAAAAATTGTTTTGATTTGAACTAAATATTCTGAAAAATTAAATTAAATGACCCAAAATATTTTTCTAGAAATAAAATCAAATAGCCCATACACAAAAGTCCAAAACAGAGGCCAAAAATATTTTTCAGAAACAAAAAAAAAACTCCAAGCCCAAAGTATTTTTCAGAAGCAACCAAAAAAAATTTGTTTAGCTCAAAAACAGAAGCCCAAACACATAAGTAGAACAAAACAAAAATAAAATTATTCTCAGTCTAAAAAACGCAAGGCCCAATAGGCTACCAAAAAAATAAAAAAATATCAGTAGCCCAAAACTCCCATGACCCATTCTAAAATTTGATTTTTTTTATTCAATTAGCCTAATGATGTGATGAGCCAATCAATTTTCAAAAATTAAAAAAAAGAGTTAAATTGAATGGCAATATCTTGGGTTTTTTTTAATGAAAATCCTATGAAATGTATAGAAAAAACCCTCTCATTCTTTCCTCACTGTTCAGCCGCCACTGCCATCACACCATGGCTCCTTACAGTACCACAAGGTCAAGCATCCATATGATATATGATGACAAAGCTTTGCGCGTTTTGGAGAAATTAAATTGAAAAATTTATAGATTGACCACTCCCTTACTCTCAGACCCTCTTTTGAACATATTCTCCTCTATCTCGATTTATCTATCAATAACATATATAAAGGAACAAATAGTTATGGTAAAAAGAAAAGAATCAACAAATTATTATCTCTAGATGTCCCTATATCCCATATTTTATCTCCTATTGCTACTAATGAGAATTATAAAGTAACAAGCAAGACAAGGGATCTCAAATAAAACTCTGATACCACATGTTAGAATATAAATATCTCGTACATAATATAATCAATCCAGACTATGACATACATAAATATAAAACTTATATGAGATACAATAGAAGACTTATAAATACCTCTTGCCATTAGCTTAAATATTTTGAAAAGGAGCTGGAACTCAATTCAGATACCTGTTAATTAGAAAATATTGTTAGATAAACAACAAGTTCTTTTAACAAGTGATTAGGCATAGTGATGGTAACTTGTGTACTACCGTCATCAGTAGAAAACTTTCAAAAGTGAGCAGAGAAATTAGGTTATCGCTCTAAGATTTAGAAACTATCGCACGAATAATTCTCAATTGTTAATTTTTATCATAAAAATTAACCTTAATAAATTGAGTCAATAACTCACATTAGACTATACCCAAATGACTACGGGTTACATTCAAAAATATTTATTAATTATCCTAATTAATATCTAAATATGTTATATTATAATAATAAATATCTCACATCTTTTTTTAGTGTTAGGTTCTTTAATTTGGTACAGTTTTTGTGATTCTTTTATATGTTTAATTTGAGTCATCTTTAAGTCAAGTAATGATTTTGATTTGTCATCGTTCTAAGGCCAAAACATATTTAACGTGCTTCCAAAAATGATAAGGCAGCAGCGTTCTTGATGATCCCAAGATTCTTATTGCTTCTCAAGAGTTCTAGTTAGTGAAATTTTCCACATTCACATGCCATTGTCACATGCCATTGTTGGTAAATAATTTGACCAGCCACATATCATATGTGAATAATATTTAAAGCATAATTTTTTTGATTCATTTGTTTCTTTTCAACTTTAGATTTTCTGATTATTTTTTTATACCCACTCCTCGTAGCTCTTGCCTGAGTTAGAGGTCTCTACGGAACCTATCATGATATTTCGTTAAGTTCTTAATTAACCTTAGAACCCTACAGGACATCAGATCTCTAAGATGTAATGATCATAAAAAATTGGAAATTATTTTACTTGTGATGTGCTTATTGTTAACGTTAAAATGAATAATTAAAGCACTTTTCGCTGTTACAAAGTCAACGTGTTGTAGTTGCCATATGATTTTATCATAATAAGCAAGTATTTTGCCGTAATGGTTGCTTTGGTGCATAGGAGGCGGATGTCTGTAATATGATTAACCTGCAAGTATCTTCAACATTGAGTTTTGGTGAGTGTGATTAGATCGTAGGCTTGTAATTGAATATATATATATATATAGGAAAATGTCAAATACTTCCACTTTTATGGGAAAAATAAAAAAATATAAACAGTAATTTATATATATAAACCTTAAATCTGTTCGCCAATGTCTTTAGACTTTAATAACTTCTTGTTGGCCAAAAACTATATGTTAGTTAAAAAGGTTATTTATGGGTTACTGTAATAAAATACACATGCATGAGAAATAGAAGAAAAAGCTAAGAGTCACTATTATAAAAAAGATTTTCCAAAACTCCATTTTTAAACCGGTTCTTGCGGAGAATATTTAAAAAAAGACTGGTAATATTTTTATAAATAATGATAAAATATTTACACCTGATGTACACATGATATGTGTAAAAGAAATGAGGGTGGTATTTTTATAAATAAGGGTAAAATATTTAAACCTGATGTACAAATGATCGGTATAAAAGAAATGAGCGGGGATATTTTTGTAAATAAGGGTAAAATATTCTACACCTGATCTACACATGTAAAAGAAATTAGCGGTGATATTTTTGTAAATAAAGGTAAAATATTCTACACCTGATGTACACATGTAAAAGAAATCAGCGATGACATTTTTGTAAAGAAAAGTAAAATATTCTACACCTGATGTACACATGACCGGTGTAAAAAAATGAGTGGTGGTATTTTTATAAATAAGGGTAAAATATTCTACACTTAATGTACACATGACCAGTGTAAAAGAAATTAGCGGTGATATTTTTATAAATAAGGGTAAAATATTCCACACCTGATGTACACATGACTGGTATAAAATAAATGAGCGGTGGTATTTTTATAAATAAGGGTAAAATATTCTACACCTGATGGAATGACATCCGGTGTAGAATGTCATTTCTATTAAAAATTTAACAAAAAGCTTTAATTTTTTATACTTCCCTATCTTCACAAATCACATCATCGTCCATGGAAAAAACCAAATAAGGGAGAATACATGGTGACAGAAAACTCTGCCTTCATAACACATTGTCTAAAACTTGTTGAAGAAGAATACCTAGATATATAATAAGCCATATATGTGCTAGTTATTCTCTATTGTTAAAGTCTATCGTTCTCGCCTCTAAAACTCGCCAAAGAATAAGACTCAGATCTATGATGGTGGGTGTCTATTTCTTTGTTTCTTGGTTTTGCTTACATATATTTCTATTCACTTTTGATTAGATAAGTCGGAGGAATTGTGACGGCGTTTCTGTGATATCTTCAATTAGGTGATAGCATTTTTCGGTTTTTGTTTCTCTGTATATATTTAGATTTTTGTTTCATTCATTTTTTGATTTTGTTTAAATATATTTTTGTTTACTTTTGAGTAGATAACCTGAAGGAATTGTGACGATATTTTTGTAATGTCTTCAATTAGATGACGATGTTTATGGATTTTTGTTTTTAGTATATATCTGAGTTTTCGTTTCTAGGTTTTCTGACTTTTTCTTTCTTCCTCTTTTTTGTTCTGTACTTACGTTTTACAAGTACTTATTCTTCTTCATCACTCTTCTCCTCCTTCAGATTTGTGACAAAGAATGAAAGAATTTTAGTGTGTTAGGAAATTGATTTAGCAGCTTATCTGATATGAACCTAGAGTTTTTCGATTCTATTTTTTTTTTATTTTTACATTACTTTTTAAACCAGTTATATGGAATAATCGGTTTAAAAAAGCTGATTTTCTACACCGGTAGTATATAACCGGTGTAGAATATTAGTCTTTCTACACGAGCTGTTACTACATCGAACCAAGGTCGGGTGTAAAAGCCTATTTTTAATCGGTTTAGAAAGTTTATTTTCTAGCAGCGAGTGTTGAAGAATCAAAACATAATCCCAATTCCTAACAAATTAAAATGGCTTTCCTCCCAGTGATTTAATTTGATGGTTTGATTGTGGTCTCTTTGATGAGAATATAATTGAATTTAACAAAACATTTTGAATTTAACCTTCTACTCTTTTACATATCCTCGAAGAAGGAAAAAAATAATAATATTTTACAGCTCTTTATTGAAATAACTAGCTGATTATTTTATGATTATTGAATTATATATAATCATCAACCTTGCACATTTACCACCCAAGCCAGATTCAATGTCTCAAGCTTAAAGGGTATCTGGATTAGCTTTTTGAAAAGTAATTTTAGATAAATATATAAAAATAATGCATGAAAATATTTCTGATATTTTAGTTTAGGAGTTTCTAAATAGGCTTTAAAGTAGATAGCAACTGCCAAAAAATATATTTTTTTACAAGCTACTAGAAAATATTGTCTATAGAAAAAATCTTAATTTTTCACAAGATCGATGACATGCATTGTTAGGAAATAGACCAGTCTACCTATAGTAAATTAGGCCTAGGTCTATGAGAAATAAAAATGGAGGGAACGGTTATATTTTTTAAGGGAGAAAAATGAGGGATTGGGAAGTTACATGGATCCCACTCTCCCCATCACATATACGCACGTACAGAAGACACAGAGGGTGAGTGATCAAATTAATATTCGTGTGTGTGTAGTTTTGCTCAGCAGACAAGAAAAATGATTGTGCTCTTCTTTTTCTCCTCCTCTGCTCTCATTTTGCTTTTGGTGTGCTTCTCGATGCTCTTCCTTTGTCGGTGTTATTTGCTGTGCATACGTACCAGAATCTATACAAGATATTTCGATTATATGTAGGTATCTCGATAAATAGGAGAAGATTTAAAGTACGCTCGAAATCTATCATGCATAATATATAGTTGCATTCATAGATTGATTAGATGCCTTGCTTTTCGATGTTGGTTTGGATATTCTCTTTTAATTAGTGCTTAAACCCTGACCAAAGCAACATGTTTCAGTTTCCGCATCCCTACAAGAATATTAGCTTGCCCCAGAAAAAAAAAAGCCATATAAAAGGGGAATGCCCTAATTAATTAACCAAAGTTACATTTTATATAGTCAGGAAAGGATAAGAGATCACGTGGATAACTAAGCTGATCCATTTTAGTAATTAATTATAAAATGTCAAAATAAAGGAATAATTAATTAATAGCTAACTGATATGACTTATATAGCAATAACTCCTAAATAAGTATATTGTGGGGCAATATCAAGCTTATCCATTTAAACATTTTGATATATGTAGTTTTGCGGTTTTTACAAGTAAAGTGAGCCATTTAATTCAGTTATGAAGAAATAATCATAGCTGAACTCAATAAAAAGATTAAGTTAAAGATAAATTGTCATTAAATTAGATCTGATTCCTTCCAAATTAAAAAAGAAAAAGGTATATATACGGGGATCCCTGGATGATGGAAAGATGAGAATTGCATCAAAAAAGAAAATACACATTATTCTTTCAAATTATGGACAGATTAGGCAGTTTCTCCACTCTTATAAAATTATATACATTGTTTGATTAATCCTTTCCTTACCTAATTCTCTACGTATATTATAGAATTATATAAAAATTCTACAAAGTTTGTAAAGAATGCGGTCATTTTTTCAAACTATCCCTAGCATTCATCATGATACTTTTTTTTCTTTCTACGTCTTTTTCAAAAAGTAAATCATTTAAAAAAACTGTATATGGTACATCACATTCATTTTCTACAGACTTAAAATGTAAATTTATCTTAAATTTTTTTACATATGTTACCTTAAATTTTTTTTTGAGTTTAATATTATCTTAAAAATATTAAAAGAGAAATAATATCATTGTTGATTGTTAAAAAAATTAATAATAATATTAATTTTTAATAGTCAATTATATATTTTTAATAGTTACAACAATTTGAGTTATTTTTTAATACGATAACATTAAATTTAATTTTTTTAAAATAATATTATTTCTATGTAATAATCTCTAAATAAATAAGACTATAGATTTTTTTCTAAATCTAGGGTGGCCAATTTTCAAATTATCTATTTCTTATTTGTCAGTTACAAGTTAATTTTTGGACCTCATGTGATTTACTTAAAGATTAAAACTCATAATTTTATAAGTTATAAGTTAATTATTAATTAATTAAATTAATATTTATTATAAATTTATCATTATATATTAACGTTGTATAAGAGATGTGAAAATAGAATCGAAATATAGAACCTAAAATAATTTCCATGATGTGATGCCATTACGGGCAATTTGATGCACGGCTAGGTACGGGATTGCACGATTTGACACCGTCCTTGAACGTGGAAGAGGAATAAACAAAACCTACGAAACGAATTAAAAATTTTAAAATTATTTGACGGTTAGGATTGTTTTGATTTTATTAATTTATTTATTGTTGAGTTATTCGTTAGGCGGGACAAAGTAGGTGGAGGGGAAATGATTCCTTGTGGAGCGGGGTCCACGCAGAGATGTTAGCTGCATATCATCATCATCAAGAGAAATTCTTGTGTGCACCCATTGCTCCACATCACCCGTGTCTAACAAATGAGGACATGACATCTCAGACTACCTTTAATACTATGCGTCAAGCTTTTAATTCTTATTTTGATTATTTAAAAAATCTGACGGTTCAGTCCTCCACTCCTTCTCTCTTTCTCCCTCCACTTCATCACGAACCACCATCCTCCTCCGACATTCCCTTCCCTCTCAGCAGTGGGTTGAAGAGCTGGGCATAAGATGACTTTCTCGCCGGGCGTCATCATCTTCTTGCCTTCTTCAAGGTCGTCGTTTCCGTCGTCGTCTTCGTCGAAATTTAAAAAATTCCCGATCTGGAAGGGAGACGGGAAAGCTTTGATAGATGGACCATAATCTTGATATCAGCTTCATTGAACAGATTTAAAAATTTTGTCATCGGATTCAAAATCTATATAAATATTTTGACTTTTAAATTTCTTCTTTTTACTCTTTTATTCTTAGTTTCATCTTTCTCTAATTTTTCTGGTTGCTAAAGTAAGAAGCCGTGGGTGAGGGGATGGAATTTCTAAATAAAGAAGATGGGAGGGAAGGAATCCGAGGAAGAAAAAAATTAGAGAAAGATTACACATTTGGAGGAACGAGGGTCGGATGAAGAACAGAAGGAGAGGCAGTGCTGGAGGGGGACGGTGTTCTTGATGAAGATGGAGCAAGGGAGAGCGAACGGGTGAGGCGGCAACTGAAAACCCTAATTTTTTTTATTTTTTAAATAATAAAAAATTAAAAGCTTGACACATAGGATGAAAAATAGTCTGAGATGTCATGTTATCATTTGTTGGAGCACATATAACGTGGTGTACTGAGTGCACGCAAGAATTTCACTCATCGTCGGTATAATTTAAATTTTTATTTTCTGTGATACTATTGTCACTCCCTTTCATTACACGACTAATTAATTAATGCGATCTAAGGTTTGTGAAAGGTCATTTTATACTGATTTTTTCTAATAAAGTTTACCCCTTGGCCCCCTCCAAATTCTCAGTCATTAGAGTTTAATTTTCATTTCATTTTTCCACCCATGCTAAATTTTATGATTATTTATTTATTCAGAATTTAGGGGAAAGATTCTTATTTTCACGTTCATCTCAAGGTAAGGTCTGTTTATTCTGTGGTTTAACCTATGGTTAATTTGCACGTATATCAAGTAAACATGAAATGCTGATGTGATCATCATTTCAGATCCAAAATTGTAATATTATTTTGTGTGAATCTCTCAATATTATTGACCAGTACTAAAATAGAATGAAAGTATTACTCAGACTATTAATATCACAAGCAGGGGCATTGATGTTTTGATCTTTGTCATAGATCGGCGACACATGGACAAAAGAGAGAATTAAACGGAGATACTGTGTTTTTTTATAGCAATTTGAAAACATGAATTACTTGACTCGGATTATTTTCATTTTTATAGTGATTGGTGAAATTGATTTGTTCAATTTCACGAGAAAATGTCTTTTGACAACAAAATAATCAGACACTCACGTATATATGATTTTTAAACAAGTATAAGCTTTCCTGTTTCTGACTATTTTTTTCTTCAATTTTACATTACTGGTAGATTATTTTCATTTTTTATTGGTCTCACTCATTTATTTATCTCTGCATAAATCAATTATATTCCACAAAAATATGCTTTTATATACTTCATGTGGTTATAAAAGATGCCGTGCATATATTTTTCAGGATACATATATCGTCAAGGGATATTCAATGTACATTTATACTGATATTTGCTTTTTGCAAAAACAAAAAAGAAGAAGCATACATCACAAGTGACTTTATAACTGTTTGTTGACCACAAACCTACCATAAGCACTTGACTTTACTCTGGGGTATAGACTCCAAACACTACGATTGTAAAATCTTTTACTTAAATGTTAACGAACAAATAAAATTAGGGCAAATCCGATAAATTACATCTCCGTCTTCCTTTTTTAATTTTTTTATTATAAAAAAATTTAGATAAATTTGATACCGATTTCTCATCAAAGTTAGAGTATAAGGCATTGTTTGGTTCAACTTAGGGAAGAGTAGGTTGAGTTAATTTAAAGGAGGGGAGGGGAGGTTGAGTTAATTTAAGGGAGGTTATAGGTGTAAAGGTAGGAGATGAGAGATGATATTTTTTGTTTGATTCGGGAGGGGAGGGGGTTAATTTAAAGTTGACAAATATACCCTTACCTATTTATTTAAATTTATTTATAATATTCATATCAAAATTATTATTTTTTAATTTATGAATCTCAACATTTTTTATCTCATTTATATATTATGATAAAATTTTAATGTTATCTCTTATTAATTAATAATTATTATATATATTAATATAATATATAAATTAACAAAATGCTTCAGCAATCAACGTAAAATTGTCAAAAAAGAAAAAAGAGAGAAAATTGATGCTTGATGAGTGAGGAGAAGAGGAGGGTATAATTGAAATATTAAAATACTACAAAGGATAATTTTGTCAAAATTACATACAAAATTTCTCTCCCCTCCAAAAACCTCCACTTTTGGAGGGGAGGTAAAGGAGGGGAGGTGGGCACATGAGGATAAAAAAATTCACCTTCCCTCCCCTCCATTTTTTTCAACCAAACACACTTATATCTCATTTCCCCTCCCCTTTAAAACCCTCCAACAAAACAATGCCTAACCCTCACTTATATAGAACTTACAAGATCGTATACTAAAGGAGCATTTATAAAGGCAGAAAGAATTAAACCCATGTCCTTATAGGATATAAGTCAGTTTTTTATTATTTATATCAACTCTCGTTAGTTAGTGTAAATTTTAAACATTCTTAGTTGCCTAGGGTAAGAAATCACTTTTATTGTATATAATATGATATAAACACAGAAAACTATTTACTCTTTTATCTTTAATATAGGTTATAATTAAAAATTTGATACCAATTGATTATAAAATTTATTTTTTATATTTATTAATATTTTTTAAATTATTTATATTTATACTCTTTCAAAATAATTAAGCAAGAAAATAAGAGAGTGTTAAAAAAATATTTTATATTAATTAATTTTTTTTAATTTAATTAAATTAATTAAATAAATAATATATTAACTACCTAAGGAATGAGTATTATATACGTTTCATATTATTTACAATAATAAATTTTTAAATATTACAGAGATATTTTAACTTTTTCCTTAATTAACTTAATAAAAAAACATATTACAACTATGGACAATGTAAGTAATAATTTATAAAACACATATAAAACTTTATTTTATAATTAATAAAAATTAGTAATCTCCTCTTCTAGGTGTAATAATTATATAACTAATTTATAAAAATTAAAAAAATATTTAAATTAATTATTTATAAAAAAATTAAGTTAATATTTTTAAAATATACTCTTTCATTATTTATATTGAAACTATCTTGATAAAAATTCACGTGAGAGATAAAGTAAATTTAATCTTATATTTAAAATTAAAATTAAAATAAAACCCCATATTTATTATTGGAGGAGGAGTAGAATTTTATTAATTTTTAATATTAATTGTTAACTACCGAACTTGAATGTATATTTTTATTTTATTGCAAGAAAATGAAAAAGATAACGGTAGGACATGGTAAAAAAGGAAAGAAGGAAAAATTAGAGGATTCAGGTGGCCGGTAAACCGTCATTCTGAATTAAATGCGATTCATGTTTCGGAGCCATTCTGATTCTCAGCCATCTGATCGCAAGGCAACAAGAGTCTCTGTGCTGTATGACCAGGTGGTAGCGACGAGCGAGCAACAACAGTGAAGCTACCGCCCACCAAACTTCTCCTTCAGTCACGGCGTGACAAAGAGTGAGAAACCTATCGCTGAAGCCTCCTCTCACCCAACTTCCAATCCAAAGTCCCTCATTCTTCAATATTTCCCTGTACTTGTCACCAATTTCCACTCATCTCTCCTCTTTCTGCTGCGCTTTAACTTCTCCATGGCTTACTAACATTCCCTCTTTAAACCCCTCCTTCCTCCCTCCTACTTCGCTTATCAGTTATCACACACAGGGAGGGAGACTCAGACCTTGCAGCAAATGAAGAAATTGAAGAACTACTACGTGCACTTGAGGCACCAACCAAAATGGGAGCGAAAGTGGATTTTCCCTCTCGCTATTGGTTCTATTGTCTCCCTCTTCCTTCTCTGCCTCGCCACTCTTGCATCGCCCGATGGTTCTTCTTTCTTTCCCATTTATCGCTCTATAACCGCTTCCTATTCCGTTTTTGTTGAATCCAAGCTTCACCCTATACCCGCTTCTTCTCTACCTCCCCCACCAAGTCTCGCATACCTCATATCTGGGTCCGTCGGTGACGGTAATTCGCTCAAACGCACGCTTTTAGCACTTTACCATCCTCGCAACTCCTACGTCGTGCATTTGGACCTTGAATCCCCGCCTGATGAGCGAGCTGATCTGCACAAGTTTGTGAAAAATCATCCAATTTTCCGGAAATTTCGCAATGTAAAGGTAATCAAGAAGGCGAATCTGATTACTTACCGGGGCCCCACAATGGTTGCGAACACCCTTCACGCCGCTGCGATCCTGTTGAGGGAAGGCGGTGATTGGGATTGGTTCATAAACCTAAGTGCCTCTGACTATCCACTCGTTACGCAGGATGGTTAGTGATTTATTTCCTATTTTGGCATAGGACGATTAGTGATTTACTTTAATGTGGTATCCCTGACTGATTAGTGAGTTTTGCCTTGTCAGATCTGCTGCATACATTTTCATACCTGCCTCGCGAGCTTAATTTCATTGATCATACGAGTGATATTGGATGGAAAGAGTGAGTGGGGTTTGTTATTTGTTTTACCATTTCCCCTTTCCTGTTCTTTGATGATGATGATTTGACTGGTTCTTTGCTTGTGCGCAGTCATCAACGGGCAAGGCCGATAATAATTGATCCGGGGTTGTATTTGTCTAAAAAACAAGACGTGTTCTGGGTTACTCAGCGAAGGAGTAGACCAACTGCCTTCAAACTTTTCACAGGTAAATAATGTTATCTGGTCATTTTTTATCTCCCTTTGAAGTTTTTTCTGTTGATCGCTATTCCTATTCTGCTAATAGGTTTTGTAAATACGCACACATTATTTCCCCATCTGCTGCTAACTAAAATAAGAAACAAGTTCTGGCTAGCTCAGGACTTTCTGTGGTGAGGGAAGGTTTTTTGAACATGTTGGAAGTTTTTTAAACGATCAAAGCTTCAGAAATAGTTCATGCATGTCGTGATGTCCTCGCTTCAGTTCTGAAATTTATGTGAACAGAAGAAATCTTTGGTGCCTTTTCTCTGCCCTGTATCGTGTTGTGATTCTAAAGGAATATACTAATCTTTCAAAGTTTGGACTTGAATTAGAATTATATCTCATTTTCTGTTTTGTTTCTTATAACTCTTTAGATGTCCCAATTTGCACAATTTTTTCTTCGCTCCATACCTTTAGTTGAATTGTGTATGAACTGAATTTGCTTGTATGAAAGTGTTCGGCCGCGCCGCCTTGACTTCATCAATATATTCATTAAAGAGAATTGAAGACATGGAAAATTGTTTTCCTGAATTCAAAAGGAAAAACTGTCAGGTTTTTATGTCTTTTCAACCTTGATTGACCTATTCTACTCTAATTTGCTGTTTGAACACATTAAATGTCATAACTTGACATCTGACTTCTTGCGGTTTTAAAACATATTTTGAAATTAGATGTTAATTTCTCTCTAGTTTCCTAAGGCCTCTGTAGACTTTTCCTTGCTCCTTCCTTTGGGCTTGCCCAACTGATTGTGGTGTTTGTTTTAATTAGGCACGACAAGTTGACAATATATTGCCGTGGATAGATTATTGATGGATGTCAGCTATATAGTTGGACATGCACAACACATTTCAATTCTGGTTTCTTAATTCTTGGTTGTGTATGCTAAATATTCATATGGTCTTATATCATATGTCCATCCCACTGTTATAATTCTTATCAAGCTTGCATGGTCAAACTATTATGCAAGATAAACATTCAGGCATATTTTAATAATATTGCATATGGCTGTAATTCTACTTAACGTGGAAGTTTTATTCCATCAGATTGGGTCATTCTTGAAGCAGGCTTTGTGTTGCTAATGTTTATGTCCCTTATAATGTGGTGAACAACAGATTAATCAATTGCATTCTTAGTATTGTAGAAACCAACAACAACAACAAAGCCTTTTCCCATTAAATGGGGTCGGCTACATGGATCATACGACGCCATTGTGCTCTGTCAAAAACTAAATCCTTGGATAGGTTATTGACCAGGAGATCCCGCTCAATGACCTCGTTGAGCGTTCTCTTTGGCCTTCCTCTACTCCTTTTAACCGGACTCCATACTATTTGATCCACCCTCCTCACCGGCACATCCCTTGGCCTTCTTTGTACGTGTCCAAACCACCTAAGACGGTTCTCCACTATTTTCTCCGCAATAGGTGCCACTCCAACTCTTCCCCGTATTTGTTCATTACGAATCTTATCTTTTCTTGTATGCCCACACATCCATCTCAACATCCTTATTTCGGCTACCCCAACTTTATGCTCTTGTTGTCCTTTTAAAGCCCAACATTCACTTCCATAAAGCATTGCTGGTCTATTGTGAGGAAAAAAGTTACAGGATAATGTGTGTTCATGTGCGCCAGAGTTTACAAGATCGTCTGAAAAGTAAATCTCCTGATTTTGCAGAACCAACACCCGCCCCGCCCCGCCCCCCCCCTCGCCCCAAAACACACACACAAGAAGAAAAAAAAGGCCCGGAAGACAGCTGGTTTACTCCATTTATATTCCTTATTAGATAGACTGTTCTTGGACCTGCTTAACATTGTTTATGTTGCATCCTGTCGTCCAACATGTTTCCAAATTCTGGAGTGAGTTCTGCTGGGCTAGGTTATCTTAGTGTAGGACAAAATTTTGGTCAAATTTTGCTGGCACTAATTTTCAGCTCAAGGAAAAAGAATTTGGAAGGATGCACTTTGTCTCAATAATTTTACAAGATGTTTTTTCTGCCAGTATGATGGGTAGAAAAAAAACATACCATGTGGAGTTATGGCTCTTTGCGCACTTGCGATTATATCACCTGTTCTGGTCATCTAAGCTTTTCTGCAGTTCATTTATTCCCGATAGAGAGGGACAAAGCGGGCATGAATTGTTGACTTCTTTCAGTTTGCACTTTCTTTGATATGATTGCTGAAGACAACAATCCATTCATGGTCCTGGTTGGGAAAGGGGGGTGGGGGGATTAACTTCCTTGGAAACAGCCAATTCAACTACAAATTTGATTGTACGATTGAGCTACAGATCCAAGTTCAGTTCTTCGGGAATCTTTTATTGGTTATAACTATATTAATATTTATATTTCTCCCAAGAGTGTGTGGTTTTCATGTTGCTTGACTATATACTTTGAATACATAAGAGAGTTTGCACTTCGGTCTTACCCTGCCCTTATTATTTGGGCTCTCTCTAGGTCGTTGTGCGGTGTGCATCGATTCTTTTACTTGGAGATAACTGCATTTGTCTTGAAGTCAAGTATTGTATAAGCTTGAATTCCCCCTTTCCCGGAAACTGCAGAATCTTTAGAATTTGAAATTCAGGCAATGCACCTTAGAAAATTATATGAATGGTTGCCTTAATCTTCTCTCTTGTTTCAGGTTCGGCTTGGATGGTACTGACTCGATCTTTCATCGACTACTGCATATGGGGATGGGATAACCTACCTCGGACTGTTCTAATGTACTATGCAAATTTCGTATCTTCTCCTGAAGGATACTTCCATACTGTCATTTGTAATGCCCAGGAATTCAGTAACACAACTGTGAATAGCGATCTCCATTTCATTTCTTGGGACAATCCTCCCAAGCAACATCCTCACTACCTCAGGCTTGATGACATGCAGCGGATGATCGATAGCAATGCTCCCTTCGCAAGGAAATTCCCTAGAGATGATCCAGTATTGGACAGAGTTGATGCTGAACTTCTATCCAGAGGTCCTGGCATGGTTGTTCCTGGAGGCTGGTGCATTGGAAGCCGGGAGAACGGGTCTGATCCCTGCTCTGTTATCGGTAATACTACTGCCCTGAGGCCTGGTCCTGGTACAAAAAGGCTAGAAAATCTGATAAGCTCATTGCTGTCAAATGAAAGTTTCCGACCAAGACAGTGCAAATGACCATTAGCTGGCAGCTGTGTTTGTTCTGCCGGCTGTCGGCCTTATTTTATACTTGCAAATTTAGTTAGCATGAGCATGGGGTAAATGTTTCTTTCTAGTGAAAGGGGAAAAAAATGAAATTACAAGCATCATCTCTTCTAGGGAGAAGGCAAGGGAGTCGCAGGGGAAGATTGAAGATTGGTTTCCTTGCAGTAATGATATTGTATACACCAATACATGGCACTATGCCACTATCACATAACTGAAAGTAGCCCTTAGTGAAGTAGTCACCGCTTCTTTCATGTGTTTTGTTTTTCGTCACTTTATTCCAATGACTAACAGTAAAAAATGAGTGAGCTGATTTTAGCTTTTGTTGCTCTCTTTTACATGCGGAACAAGTTTGATGCAAAATAGTGAAAGAAGATAAAACGAGGGGATTATGGCTTATCTTATCTCCTGGTCTCCTAGGCCATGCACCCCTTTCCAAATGGCCAATCAATACAAGTAGAATCGAATTAGCATTTGGGTTTTGTTAAAGTTGTTTTCTCCTTCTAGAACAAGTCGAATGGTCAATCTCTGACCAGACTAGTCTACCTACGGAGCTCCTATCCTTTTTCTGACAAGTGTTGTTCATAGGTGGTATATGTGACTAGGTCATGGATGATGAACATTAGAAACGTGAAATTTACCGAACTTTTTTTTTTATATATATATAGGAGAGGGCAAATACACCCAAGCTAAAAGAAACTAATCTAAAAGGGAATTTAATCTTAAGCACTCTTTGACTATAATTGTCTTTAAATGAAGAGGGCATGAATGTAAAACTGACGTATTTCTCAATCCTTCCTTAATCAAAGTATCAGTCAGTTGGTTCTGATCCCTAACTATATGTTGGATCTTCAACTCTCAATCAAGATTCATGAGCTTTTGTATCTGTGACACTAATAAACTATATTTATCCGATTTAAAATGTATCAACATGTTCACAACATTTTTAGCATCAGATTTAATAATAATTTTCTTAAATTTTAGATTCTAAGTTAGCTTAAATCCTCTGCTATGTTTCAATTGTGTTTCGTTGACCTTGCGGTGAGGTACTAGCTAATCTATTTATTATATACGGGTTTCAACTGGAAGGCCATATTTTAGGCCCACTCGTTTGGAAGATCTGTGGAGACCATTTCACCTATTCCCATTGATGAATAAATATATGAACTACAAATTATTATATTATATGTGCATTACGTATCGTATACGAATGATCCTGAATTGAAAACAAAAAAGTAGCGAATTCATCTTGCGCTCTATCTTGAGGTCAAATTGGAGTACCAATTACAACAAATCTGTATAGAATTTGACTCGGGCCCTGACGGCAAATCTTGAGTTGAGACTATCAGATGGAATGAAGTTAGCTGTTCAAACATTAAGCAAATATTATTTAATTTAGTAAGAATAATAATTCAGAAGAAAAAAAAGTATTTATTTTCATTTTATTATTGAAAAATGCGTTGCCCAAAATAATGCCCTTATTTGAAATGAAATAAAGTCTCCACCCGAAAAAAAATATCAGGCTGTTTTTTTTAAAAAGGAAGTAAGGAATCATCATGTTCCTGATAAGCCAGACAGTCATAAAAAGAGTTTTTCCCCTAGGTTTCACGTGCCGCGAATTTACGTTGTGCCTTACAGCTTAGCGCATGGTAAGGAACTGCACAGTGCAGACAATACTAGAATATATCTCCCCTTAGATTTGTAAAGATGATGGGGCCAATAAGAAAAACCAAGTTTAAAAGAACAAAAATACTGGTATAAAGAAAGCACAAAATCCGATATAATTAGTTTAGAAAGAGTCCTAGGATTGAAATTTAATATTGAAAAGATGAACAGGCAACTTGAAATATATTGATTTATCAGAACTGGAGTATCTCGTTTCCACTGGGTGTCCAATAAAGTAGTAATATGGCATCAGAGCATTGAAAAAAGTTGGATAAGGATACAGTAGATGCTAAACAAAATGAAGTTAATTATTGGGCAATAGATATGCATATGTGAGCTGGATTCGAGATTTCATAACATTAAAAAAATCACCTGAGACTTGAGAGCATTGGTCCCTCTGGGGGTCCGTTTCGGTACCAGACAAGTAGATAATTCTGCATTGTAGCAGGAGAGATCAGAAGAAGCACTCAGTTTTATACTCATCATGATCTTATAATTACTTCCAATTCCATTTACATCCTTATTAGCCTAATAATTGATCTGTGCAAACCAATTTGTCATCTAAACAAAAAAAATGAGGAATTAATGTGGCATCATCTTCAAAAACATTCATGAAACAACCAAACCGCGTTTCTTCCGGTTTTATGATAGAAAACGATTGTTGAGAGGAAAGATGACAAAATCCAGAGGCTACACCTCCAGAACAAGGGGAAAAAACTCAGAATGTTCCAAAGAACTTACAAAATTCACAGAGAATTACCCATATATCTGTAATGCACAGAATTTTTCGTCATGCTACATGTTCTCTGCATACACACCAGAGAAGAAGCAAAAGAGAAGGAATTAAGAAAGACAGTGTTGAAATGAGAAAGAAAGAGGAGGGGCTTCGGTGGCAGAGAGATGACAACTACTGCAAACAGTAGGCGTCATCTCTCCTGCGACTGAAGTCCCTAACACATCCCTCTCTTGTATATGCTCATGATAATCTCTCTTGTTCTTTGCTTTTGAGAGTTGCCCATATTTATAATCTCTCAGTTCTCTACCCTCTAATCTTCAGTATCATTGGGGAAGGTGCTATTTGGTGATGGCATCCAGATGATAACATATAGTAATATTATTATTATGTATGCGATATATGATTCCTCTTACTTTGAAGACAGACATGCATATTATATAAAATGGGAGATTCCTCTTACTTTGGCGAACGATTATATGATTTGTTTAATATGCTGTCAACGGCGCGGAACACAGCTGGAAGTGCTGCTCGCTACTCCTCCAACGTAGACGTGCCAGCTAAATCAATTTTTTATATTCCCTCGTGACTTGAATATAACATGGCTTACTCTGTTACTCTGACTTTCCTAGCATCCATTAATATATATATATATATATAAGGTGTGAACAAGGAGGGGATGAGAGACCGTACTGTACAGCTTGGGAGTCTTTTTTTGTCTCGTGTTCGATTAAGGTTTAGGTGGTTGTTCAAACGACCTGCTCCTTAATTGCTAGACAAAACACTTTGACCCTTTCTTACATTTTTTTGACTCGCGACGGCTGCTGCTCTTGATGAGGAAGCTTGCCCTCTCTCTTCTCGTGTGTTCTAAACGACAATATGATAATTCCTTTGTTAGACTACAAATAAAATTAAAATAAATCATTTTAAAAATAAAAACATTTATATAATAATTATTATAAAACCATAATAAATATTTAAAATGATAAAGTAGCACATAATATCTTGATCTTATATATTTTTTATATGTGGCCAGTATTCTAATCTTATTTGTGGTGCAATTTCACCTATAATTTTTTAATTTAGTGTAATTTCACCCATAATCTTTTAATTTAGTATAATTTTACCCATAATTTTACTTCTCAAATACTAAGAATTGTACCAAATCAAAAAGATTATGGGTGAAATTATATCAAATTAAAAAAATTATGGGTAAAATTGTAGCATAAATAAGATTAGTATGCTAGTCACATATGAGAAATAAGATCAAGATATTATATGTTACTTTACCCTATTTAAAAATGAGTTATCATGAAGAGTTTGATGAAGATGTATATATATGAGTGGGGTTTTACACGGCATTCTAATTCCAAACTTTCAATAGCTTCCGCTTATACATATATATAACAATGATGATGAGGAAATACCGTTATTACGAGGATTTAGTTTCAAAACTCTCACTTGTCTTGTTTCTCTTCATCCCTCACACTGTTTATAATAGATTGGTTCTGCCTCAATAACACCATTTACTTGACCTTGGTCTCTATTAATTTTATAATTCTTAATATAAGAGTTAGTTTACTATTTTTTTAATACATTGAAGAAACAATCTATTAAAAAAATAGTTTTCCTATGGATATACCAATTCATGACTTGAAGCAAAAGTAGCTCGCTCGTTAAAGCCACACTCGATTCCTTATGCCAACCAGATAGGAAGAAAAGTTAATACTACCATGTTTCATTTTGAAAAGCTAGGGTTCATATAATTGGAGAAGCATGGATATAAAGGCATTAAATTTCAAACCATGATGCCTTGTACATTTGCCACTTATCTAGATTCCTTAAACATCTAGTTTAGGAATCCAATCCCTGACTCTGTGTGTAGGCATTATCTGTCTCTAGATACTTCCTTCCGGTCATACGGACTACAAGATTGGAGCGGATACTAATTATTAAGAGCTAAAATTAACACATAATAGAATGCTTAACAAATTTCTATTTTTTACTTTCAGAATTCTGGTAAGAGAATTTGCTGGAAAAGAAAGCTAACTTAAGCTTAGGAGAATCCCTCAAAACTTGGAAAAAAGTTCTTTCTTCTTGGGTATTAGGAGAAGCCTGACGCAGAATTAAAATGCTCCCATTTTTATATTTAATTATTATGCTCCCTCAGACAATGGTGAATAAAAATTATTGAAACAAATTAGTAAGCTCTTAAACCATAAATTATAGAACGGTCCTAGCTAAAACCAAGTTAAATAAAATCCTATTTGGCATGTACGGAACCTCCATATGCTGAATGGTCTACTTATAATAAAATTACCCAGGAGGCAACGACAAATTAAAGAACAAAGGAAAGGCAGTTCAAAAAGAAAAGTAATTATTAAGACTATTGGCTGCCCAAGAACGAAAATTAAAGTAAGACTGAGAATTAATCATGTTAATCATGTTTAGTTGTTTACATTAATTAATTAGTCTCAAAGTTAATCTGCATGCCACAATAGTAGTGGCCCATAGGTATATTGATAAGGATGTGCTCTGGTCCAATTATTAAATAGTTGCCTAATTTATATTAAGGAAGTTTTCTTTATGAAACACTACAGTTCTATTGGGTCCTAGCTAGCTAAGACTAAGACCATCAAATTCCTCTGCAAGTAAAACATGCATATTACCATTTCTACTTAACTTATTTCATTAATTAATTTGACCAAACAATTAATATGGTAGTTCTGAAATTCTAAGGTGGCAGGTGAGAGGAACTTCATCAGAAATTCACCGGTAATTTACATCCTCTTCTTTCTTTATAGAATTGGAAATGAACTTCAACGTGTGCTAATCAGAGACAAGGATTTGATAGAATAAAGCTAGCGTGACTCCATTATTTTTGGACCACAAGTTTGAAGAAAATGACACTTCGGAATTTTAAAATGAGAAAGATATTGGCTCTTTATAGGATTTCGATCGGAATTTTAAAATGTCAATTAAGAACCTTAATCCTAGTTTGACATTCAAAAAAATCGACTAAAATATCCACATTCACATGGAAGAAAATAATAGATGAAAAATTTCTATTTAAAAATTTTAGTGGTAAAAAAGATATTATAAGTTTTTTATTTTTTTATATTTTCATACATAATCTGAAGAATTTATACACATACCATAATGATCAAACTCAGGCTATTTTGACTAATACAATTTTTAAATATAAAATTTTGGCCAATCTTTTTAAAAAATAAGTGAAAAATCAAAATAAATAGATATAGAATAAGGAACTTATATTTGGAGCGAATTAAAAATTCTGAAAATTAAGTTGGAAATTAAAAACAATGTATGAACCACAAATTTGTAAGGACTATTGATAGTTGGATGAACCTTCGATCAGTTAATAAAATCCAAATGTCAGGTCTATTTGGATAAGAGTTTGATAAATAGCTTGTGAAAAAAAAAGCTTTTGGATAGCTTTTAAAAAAGGGCTATTGGAAAAGAGTTTATGGAGAAAAAAGTTATTCTGAATAAATGAGTGTTTGGATAGTTATTATTAGAATGCCTTTTATAATTAGAAAATTATCAGAAAGGGTATGATTTTATTAAAAATATGAGAGAGGAGAGAGAAGAAATGGTGGAGAAGAGAAAAGAGAGAAGAGAGAGGAGGGAGGGTGGAGAAGAGAGAAGATAGAGAAAAGATGGTGTAAGAAAAAGTAAAAATAAAATAGTAATTATTTAGTTCATAAACTCTTTTACTGTTCTAAAAACTAGTTTCAATAGCTTATCTAAAATCTTAGTTTGGAACCATGATTTAGTCTAAAAGTTCTTTTAAATAAATGTGACTGTTTATTTAAAAAAAAATTAAACTAAAATTTAAACAAAAAAGACTTTTAAAATCACAGTTTCAATAGATACCAAATAGCCACGTCATTTTCTCGATATGGCATGGTATGGCAAAATAATGATGGCACGAAGTGAAACGGTAAACCCTAATTTATAGTCAAGTTACTCCAGAATAAACTACTTTAATCAAGATGCAAACTAACTTTATTAAAGATCCAACTCATCACACAGACACGATAATGGCAATAATAGACACTGGATGACACTTATTTTTATCGGAATTATTTATTTATTTTTCATCGAATAGAAAAAAACTTTAAAAGAAAGTTCGATGTGAAAAACAAAACACAAAAAGCCACAGCCCAAAGAACACCACTATCATAAACCCTAACCCTAAGCCAAAATCAGAAAACCACGTGCGTCGCCACTATAGTTGTTGGAAAGGCGAAGAAGCACCAGAAAACAAGGGATGGGGGTTCAAAGAACCACCCTAACAATCCCATCCCTTTTGACAATTCATCTGAAACCATGAGAGTAGACACACCGCCACCGTGCAGCTACCACCACGTAAGGAGAAGCACCGCCACCAACATTGACAATGCATCTTCCTAGTGATTCCACCTATCTTTCCCCAACCCAAGGCCATAAGATCTGACAAGAAAAACTAGATTCCCTTGTCAAACAGACCAGATCAGAGTAAGTGGATCTAAAGAAGCAGACAAGATCGGGATTGTCACGAAAAGATAATGAACCTTGAGAGTCGCTCATCCGCTTGTAACTTTCCATTCCACACAGCACTGCTTTCAATCATAAATCCATTGAGGGTTCCTGCTTGATTAAGCCTAGGAAAGGCAATAAGATCCTCGAATCCGCACTACAGATTTGGTTTTCCATCCCCCACATCACCGCTAACTGCTTTAACTTCTTTGATCTTATCCTCCTTTCCTTAATTGGCGCCACACAGAACAAGGAGACCATCACTATAAAAGAAAAAATTCCCAACCCGTAAAATTGAAAAAACTCAAGCCGGAAGACCTCCCCTTTAGTCTACGCCGGAGAAAGAGATGCGCCAGAACACTCACGGGAGCTCTCACCGGAGAGAGAAACGTCTAAATACCAAATCAATTAAGGACACTCTACTATTTAAGGAAATAGCACAAGGATGATTTATTTGGGAATTGAGATAAAGGAAAACGAATGGACATCTCTCTTCTTTTTAAGAGAAAATTTATAAAATCCAAACATATAACCTAATGATGATTAATAATCTAAATTCCAGAAGAAGAGATGAGACAATATTGAAATAAATGAAAATTACATACCAAACCATATGCCATACCTCTGATCTTGGAAAGCCAAGCTGCACCCCACGATCATAAATCCTAAAATACAAAAATATAGAGAACGAGGGGCATCGTGTCGCAAGAGGATGGCACCAGCAGTATTATTATTGTAAGCTGGTGCCACCGCTCCTGCGACAAGACAACCTCACTCTCCTCTTCTCCATACTTCACCTTCCTCACAATTCACCTTTATATATACACAAACCCTCATACACTGTACGTACATATACAAGTTTTCCCCCTTTTGGGTTGGTAGGATAAATAAAATACTCTTTCCGTTATTAAATATAGGAGCTAGATAACTAATTTATAAAGATTTATAAAAATAATTAAATTAGTTATTTATAATAAATATATATATTTTTAAAATATCCCTTGAAAACTCATTTTAGTATGTGCAATTAATAGGATTGTTTGGAAAAGAATTCTAAATTTATCAAATAATGTCAATTAATGTTTTGTATTTAAAATTATAAATTAAACTAAATATTATATTTAGGATACGAGGGAAGTATAATTAATAATTTAGTTCAATTGCTCGAAACTGCCATGAGATATATAGGCCTGCCTGAAACTGGAATTACGAAAGATTCCAAGATTGGAGGGCTTTGAGATTTTGAGCGTTGTTTTTTTATTCCACACAGACTCACGAAACTTTCAAGAAATTTACGTACACTGATTGATGAGATGTTTACTGGCCGCCACAAGCTCAGTTAATAATAATATTTTGATGATAACGATAGACCCTTGGAAAGTGTTTGTTCCTTATTGTGGATTCATTGCAAATTAAAGTTCATGTATATGTCCTTGGTGCATGAATCAATTTTAGGGCGTGTTTAGATTATATTTTAGACAATAGATTCTCGTATAACAAATTTTAGAAGAATAGATTTTTTAGTAAAATAAATTTAAAAAAAATAGATTTTTGTGAAAAATTATTTTTTAATTTAAATTATGATTTTAGATCAAATAATCCAAGCAAACTAAATTTTGTAGAATCAATTTTTTTACGAAAATTAACAAACTATCCAAACACTAATTTTTTCACAATAATTTTTTTTACCAAAGTCTATAAATTATATAAACACTAATTTTTTCTTACAATCAATTTTTTACCAAAACTAATAAACTATCTAAATACTAATTTTTCTTATAATTTATTTTTCTACCAAAATTATGGTTTTGGAAAAGTTAGGAGAAACTACTTCTAACAAATTTTTTTTATAAAATCTATTCTCCAAAATCTAATCCAAACATACCAATAAAAAATAGATTTTTCAAAAGAATTACTCTTCCATAAAAATCGATTCTCTAAAAGCTAATCTAAATATACTAGTTAGAAGTTATTCCCCCTAGTTTATACTAAAACCATGATCTTAGTAAAAAAAAATTGTAAATAAAAATTAGTGTTTGGATAGTTCATTGATTTTTATGAAAAAAATTGATCATAAAAAAATATTTAGATAATTTATTAATTTTCGTAAAAAAAAAGACCGTGAAAAATCTTATAGAATAGTAGCATTGATTAAAGTTTACAGGTAGTGATGGATTCCAGCATGTTTTGGAAAATATAAAATTATTGAAAAAATTATTATGAGATCCTAGACTTGATCACTAAAAAATATTATTTAATGACAAGTTATTAGCATAAACTTGTCATCTGGAATCTGTCATTAATACAAGCTACTCTATAAAAATTAAAGAAACATTTTTTGACTCATTTAAGGAGTGGCTCATGGGAATCTGATTAACTTCAACGGACTACACTGATTACTAAAATAAAAGGGCGAAACAAGCTGGATTCGATTCTTAATTAATTAATATTTGACAGATCTGAATGGATCATATTCTTGGCGGCCAACAAGTGGGGAAAAGAAATGAAATGATCATATTATTATCAGTTAACGTTGTTGATTTGTCAAATAGGACTACCTTGGCAATTCTTTATTCCAATAGGAAGAGCAAGCTAGGAAAGCAAAAGGACGCGAAGTTACGAGGATAATCACTATAGTAATTATTTATAATTAATAATAATTGTAGACTGCAGCCAGACTTGACGACGTATGTTTAAATAGAAAAATCTACGAAACATATGTCTTCAAGCTATAATGAATTTCCAAGGCCTGCCTAAGAAAGTTATTGCTGTTTCAATGAGTTTGTGGGTTAGAATAATTGGGGCAACGAAAAAGAAACGTTGATTATTATTGTAGAATATAATGATTAATGAATATAAAGATCCAAGTTAAAAAGCTGTCTCTATATATATTATTAGGTGGCCGTTTTAGAAAGGTTCTCTCTTCCGTTTCACATGTGGAAGCAGCTGCGAAACTAAAGTTTTGTATTTACTTCCTCGATGCTTCGTATTATCAGACAAAAGCATGAAGGTTGGGGGAACAAAGATCATGTTCATATTGGAGCTTTGTGTCTGTATATCTTCCTTCCACTAAAACTGATCAAATATAACTTCAGTTATGGGAGTCGTTCTTGTCGTGGAAGACGGCGCCTTGTTCACACTTGAACGTTTGGTCTGCCTGTGGTAGGAACGTGAGAAAGTTGGATATTCATCATTATATTAACCTTAATTAATCGAAAAGCAAGAATTATCATGTGCAGATCAGATTTAGACATTTACTACTAATTTGATTATGTTAGCATTATGTACATATTATCCACTATACATATGCCTGGTCTACTCTCTCGTCTCTTGCTCATTTTTCAGTCACGACAACGTAGTAATTATGAAGGTGCAATAATATTTTTAATTCGTTATCGTAATTTTAGAATAGAAAGAGGAAAACTCCTAGAAGTAATTAAAGACTATTTAATATGTCACCCAAAAGAATTGATCCAATTTAAATGCTGATGATGAACATGTTTATTTTATATCTTGAACTTAAAAAATAAAATCTTAATTCCCTTAATTCTTATCTACCACTTGACAAGTAATTAACATCCAGGCCGAGAAGTGCATAGATCAATATCGTAAGCTTGTTTAGTTAAAATAAGTATATATAATAAAATATCAGCTTCAAATGTGGAGGTTTAATCACGCATAGGCATTATATTACTAAAACAAGAGTATGAAGAGTTGAATGGAATAGTTGCCATTAAATATTTCCACAAGGAATTTACAGGCAAGTTCCACGTACGGCTGCTTGCTTAATGATGGAAAAGACGAAGGAGGAACGTAGTTATGTATGGACAACAAGTATTACATGTTGAATCTCACGAATATCTCCAATATAAAAATTGAGTCTGCGTTTGTCTTATTATTACGTCACTCTATAGAAAATCCTTTTGTGGAATTAATTAATGGACCCAAATAATTGGTGCCTAAGTTTACACAAGTAGATTTAATTTATAACCTATGAGCTAATGAGAGCTGATACAGATAGTAAGGAACATACTCGTATCTCACAAGGATACGAGTTTAATTTTCGTTATCGTAGTGAGAACTCTTTTGGTAGGCAGTCTCGTAAGTTCCCTGCAAGTGATCTCTGAGCCCTGAGGTTGTGCCCTAACTGTAGTAGAAAACCGGTGCCGAACCCACTTAAACTGTATTTTTTTTACCAAAAAAAAAATTTACAACCTAAGAGAGTTCTTACACTATTGAGTAATAAGGTTATTGGCAAAATTAATGGGGCATTTTGATTTTAGGTATCAACTCATATTCCCCTAAACCTCTAGTCTGCTTCTTCTTCGCCTTCTCTGTCATCAACTTTCAACTTATATTCTCATATTTGTACGACTTGCATTCATCACTCATAAAAAGGACCATTCAGATTTTCCGTTCCCGTCTCTATATGTTACTTAATCTGCTGGAAGATTAAATGCAATAATGCGATATATTGTTTGTCACATACACTGCATTCTTTCACCGGGCCCCACACTCAACTTCATTTCTGACGTGGGACTATTTCATTGGACAGACCTCAACGACGCTGGAAAATCAGGCTCTAATAATTGTGGCGAATTTCCCCAACGTCCGGCAGGAACTACTTTTGAATTTTAAGTCTACTTTGAGCGTCTTACTTTATTACTAGCTGCTTCAGCGGCAAATTTGCTGCCAATTTTTCTACACAAACAACAAACACTGAAAGATGATCACATACATGCGACAAGCTAATATAAAGGCACCTGCAAATGGATGGCAAGAAAAATATTTTTTAGTGACAGATACAGAGATTTTAAAATATTTATTAAGTCCTTTTATTCGTCATCTCTCTCTCTCTCTCTGTGGGAAAATCCACGAAAGATGATCACATACATGCGACACTTGCTTTATGCTTATGAACAGCCTGGCCTTTGTGTATATTATATTATTTTCAACAAGAAAACTTTTACGACATGCATGATTGCGATACGATTATAGAGGCAAGTGCTTGGTTGGCAACGACTTGGTGCTATAAAAAACTTAATAATTAACGTTAATATTATTGTGTATATGTAACTTATTCACTAAGATTGGAATTCAATAACCATGGGATAATCTATAAAATTCTAGAAATTTTGTAGTAAAAATCTTCTATTGTGCAATCAGGCACTTTCCCTTGTTTTTTTCTTTTCATTCTTTTTACAATTTTTTCCTTGATTGCACATTCCCTTCTTGATCACAAGGCCCCGATTCTATCCTAGGTTTCCATTATACATGGCCATAGAGCAGTCTGTGGGTTTTGTTCATTATAATTAAAATGATATATGTGCGATGTACGGGGTCTTTTAAATCATTAAGTTTGACCATTCAATGTTTTGAATTAATTAATCTTATCAAATTCACGACTTAAAGATATAATTTCTTTTTTATTATCATTACAAATAAATTTTACAAAAAATAAAATATTTTTACAATCTCGAGATCCCTGTAATACATACGAGAAATCACGAGTTAAGGAAAAAAAAACTGTAAGTGTATGAAACAAATCTAGTTGAAAGGGGAATGTCACTGTTTATAATAATTCAGATTTTCTGTATTCATATAAACTTGAACTCAAAATCTTATGGTTAAGTAATAAAAATATCTTTTACTTAAACCAACCCCAATTGATATTTGTAGTTATTTTCTAGGAAGGATAATTAAATGATCATTTTCCATTGAACGACTTTTATTTGTTTACATCATAGGACAGGCTTGATCACTATAATAATTCCATTTATTTTCACGTTTGTCAATTTTGGTACAAATATTTGTATTTTTTATCTCATCTTCTACAGTTTTCCTAATTTTAATGTACCTTAATTATGTAATTGCATGGAAAATTTGTATATTTTTTTAAGCATTATCTCATCCGTGCATCAAGTCAAAAGAATTTTCAGTTCTTTGAATGAAAAATAATTTTCAATTTTAGGTTTTGAAAAATTTAATAAAATAAATCAGTATTAAAACTACAATATTTTTTGTCACCGGGCCAAAATTCTTTATTTTTCTAGCGAAGTTTTATGTTTTTGAACTTCAATTCACTAAAAAATTTATAACCATTGTCCATATTTTATTAGTTGATTTAATCATCTGAATTTAAATTCAAATAAATGCTCTGGTCAAAAATAGAAATCCAATTTCATTGGCCCAAAAGACAGTTAATTCTTGTGTTTTTAGCTGGTTTAAACATCTGAATTCAAACAGAATTAGCACAATTCCAAAGACAAGTAATAATGAAAGGGTCGGTAGAAAATAACAGTGTAATTTTTCCAAGGTAGTGTTTGTTTGGATTTACAATTGACAAATTTTTTCTCATATATTTACCTCATAAGCGTAAAATCAGGATTGAAAAGTTAGATTGATAAGAAATAAGTGACGGTAGAATGATGTAAAACAAGAAAGTGAAAGAGGGGAGGGGGTGGTTGAGCAAGAGAGAGGTGGAGAAGAGAGAAAAACTCAATGCTCAATTTACAGCTGTGAAGACATTTTACGGTTCAAAGCTGCTTGACAATGCATGGTGATGTGGAGTGGAACTTACGTAAGCAATGAGATGTTGACGGAGCGACACTTTAATTTCAGAGAGGCCGAGAGATACATAATATCATGCAATCACAGTGCAGATACCAAAAAGACACATTAATGGCAGCAAGGAGAGAGAGAGCAGGGGATATTGCCCGAGGAGAATGGCACTGTTTAGTCAAAAAAGCACGCAGTGCCATCTCTCCTGTGACAACAACCCCTCGGTCCCTCTGATTCCTTTGATCTCTTAGCGTTCCTTCATTCCCTTTATATACCCTCTTCACTTGGCGGCTTCCTGCAATGCGAATGCGCCATCTCTTGTTTCGCACCACGACCAATTCACACATTTGATATATATTTAATTTAGCCATATCTCTACCTTTGAAAAGTATTCTTATAAGCTTCTACGTACAGCCGATGAAGTTGCATGACTCATTTGAAAAGTACCTTCCCATTTTTTTTTTTGGTATTCGAAAAAGTATATTTTGTGCTAAATATTTGCGTGAGATGGGAAATTTTGATTATTTGATATGAGACGCATGTTGCATTCTTCTTTGTTTGAAATATTTAAGAGAGAAAGAAACGAGACGGCATGTTACGGAAATTGATTGAAAGGACAGTGACTCACCGTTGCGAAATGCAGCCACACACTTGACCATCTCAATATATTTTTGGAATTATTCTTTTCTCTCAAGACTACAATTCAAAGCCTCTTAATTTTCAGTTCTCAACATGACCTACAAAACCTGTCTCTTCCAGTTACAAGTTGAGAATAAGTATTTCAGTGGATTGTCGCATAGAGGATACATCTTTGTGGCATCTTGTGAATATCAATATATAATACTCATTCAGTTCTTAATATATGACATATTTAACTAATTTAATTATATTAAAAAAATTAATTAAGTTAGTTAGTATGGCATAATTCTTTTAAAATACCTTAATCATCATCTTCTTTAACTCCCTCTATTATTTGATTGTTATTGATAGAGTATCAATATATGTAATTTAAGAAAAAATTGATAAATATAAAGAATAGATATTATATTTAAGATTAATATTAATTTTTAATTAAATTTTATATTAAAAATTAGAGGAGTAAAATAGAATGCCTCTCACTATATATTACCCTTATGGTGAAATGGGTTTTGTGCCATTTCCCCAGCCATTACTTTTTTGTTTCCTTTATTATTCAAAACAATTTTTCGAACCCCACTTCTAATTGCAATATATATAATAGAATGCTAATTAAACTAATATTGTGGAAGGTTCCATACTCGATTAATTAGCAGACTGTGATTTGGGTGGGAATAATGGGCGGGCAATTTCTTTATTTTGGTGTACTTTTCTCTTTTGCATACTTTTCTTGACAGAAGTTTTGTTCCACGCAGGGTCTTCACACTTGAGTGACGTCATTTTACAATTCTTTATTCTTTTTTCTTTTCTTTTTTAAAACGCTTTTTAGCTCGTTGCCTGCTTCTTGGATACTTGCCCCAGAATAACAATAACGAAATTGTTGGGCCCAATCTTGATCATTTGATGAATTGTGGTTAAACTGAGAAAACTATTTAGGCTCAAATATATTGTGCGTAATGAAGCCCAATAATACCCAACGTCACTCTGTACGGGAGGCCACATCAAAAGCCCAAGATTAACTCCTGAAGTCAATATGGGCTAGAGGCCCATCTAGGCAAATTCAATATTACTACCATGCGTTGGGAGACTCATCCACCATAGTTAGATTTGGAAGTAGTTAGGCCAAAGCTCCAGTGAACCGGGTGGGTAACAAAAAAATAGTACAAAGTAATTAGTCATTATTTTACTTAAAAAAAATATTATTGAGATGCTTCTGCTCATTCTTTTTTTTCTTCTTAGTGTGAACAAAATCTGAATAAAATATATTTTTACGTATTTAACATGAGCTCCTCAAATAAAATAAAATAACTAAATCCTTACAAAAATGTATTCATACAATAAGGAATATAATTCTTCAAAAATCATGAATCATGATTGTGGTGTTGTTTCGTTCTGTATATAATTCATGAATGATGACCAAAGTGCGTTCTTGCGTGTAGAATGAAATTACCAAACGCCTTCCAAATACAGATTCTCCCGCCATCTTCCATCATATCGATGTGGAGATTCTGAGTTGAAAATCTTTTAAGGGCACATCATCTAACAACTCTCATTATTACCCTAAAAATTAATAACACAATATTGTCTTAGCCCCCAAGTCATATCACAGACCTCGGGCTGTTGCATAATTGTTGAATTAAGGTTAAACATGACAAAATTATATCAATTTTTAATATATCACTGTCCCTTTCCAAATCCATTTCATTTGCCCTTTTCCTTTGCACCAACCTTGCAAGAAACTTCCTGTTGATTTTGACTCATCATGAAACGTCCTTTGTCTGATCAGCTTCCTGTTTGCCCAAAGCTTCAATCTTTCTCGCCTCTTCCTCTCTTGTCGTTTCAAGAGCTTCAATCAAGCTCCTGAATTGAATTTCAGAATCCCCAGAAGCAGACTTGGGCATAAGGTGCTCTGCTACATCTGCTGGTGTGATTTTAACATCGCTCAGCAATTCACCAATCCTGGGAAACAAATGGTGAGATTCGATTCTGAGATAATTCTTAGCAAGAACCTTAAACGCCTCGAAGCTACAGTAGGACAACCCTATGTGTTTATCCATTCTTCCTTTTCGAATCAACGCAGGATCGAGCTTCTCTATATGATTTGTTGTGAACACTACGAGTCTTTCTCCTCCACAAGCAGACCATAACCCATCAATGAAGTTCAAAAGCCCAGAAAGAGTAACCTGACTACTTCTTCCCTCTCTTTCTGGTCTTTGCTTTTGATCTTTATTATTCTCTTCTTCATCCTCCTTCTCCTTCTTCCTCCTCTGCCCAGTCAAATCAAGCGAACAATCTATATCCTCAATCACAATTATAGACTTGTTTGAAGTTTCAATGAGTAGCCTTCTCAATTCAGTGTTATCCCTCACAGCCGTCAATTCTAAATCATAGAGATCATAGGCTAGGAGATTCGCCATGGCGGCGATCATGGTGGATTTCCCAGTCCCCGGAGGACCATAAAGCAGATACCCTCTTTTCCAGGCCCTCCCGATTCTCGCAAAGAATTCCTCCGACTTACTAAAAGTGATTAGATCATCAATGATTTCCTCCTTCTTCTCTGGCTCCATGGCTAAAGTCTGAAACGACGCTGGGTGCTCGAAAACGACATGGCTCCAATACGACCCGTTATTCGTATAAAGCTTCCTCTGCCTATTTTTCACCTTAATGGCCTTCCCTTCTTTCATCACATAATTCAAATACGTCCCCAGAATCAAATCTCTATGTCGTTTATGAAAAGTGAGCTTGTAGTACCTTTTCTCGTCGGTTATGGGTTGAAAAGAAAGAGACTGAGTTTTGGTGATGTTCTTGCCGGAAGCCCACCATAGCTTAACTCCTCTGAATTCCTCGGCTACTTCTTCGTGATCGTCCATGCTCAGAACCAGAGACTGATTGTTCTTGCCGATGTCGGCCTTGAGACGCTTGGCTTGCGTGGAGGCGCGTGAGCTGAGGTAGTTCTCTATGGCGGAGTAGGCTTCGCTGCGCATGAGGCGCTCGCCGGTGAGCTCGTGGAATGTGATTTGGATGTAAGGGTACACCAAAGTGACGAGCCTTTGAGAGTATCTCTCAATTTGGTTGCGAAGTTGGTGGGGAAAATACTGTTGGAACATAGCCCAAACGAACATCAAGGAAGCGATTATGGAACCTGCTGAAGCAAACATTTCTCCAGACTTCATCTTTCACTTGTTTGTCTTTCTCTCTTTCAGACAGAGATGACGGGGTTTGAGTTTCGCATATATAGATGAGAGATACGTGACGAGGGGTTCATTCGCTTATGACTATGCGTTTATCCTTTTGTCGGAAATAAAATTATGAAAAAGAATAAAGCTGGCAGGCAAGTTCTTGTCTTCATTCCCATAGGTCGGCGAGGTGATGAGCCAGCCAGACGCGTGCGGTTCGTGTGTGAATTCATATACCTAATTGTCAAGACGACGACGCTGCATTGACTTGAGCTTCCTTAACCACTGAGTTAAAGGAAGAGGCAACGAAACTATATCGAACATGTTTGGCCCTTTCCTAGGCAACTCTATCGAGAGGTTGCGTTGGACAATGACAAACTAGTTACATAATCAAACACAATGTATTTAATTAATGTGTTTGTTTGGATACATATTACTAGGAGACAAGATGGTAAGTTCATGATAAAAGGCTTGAGGAATTTAATAGGAGTAGATCTTTCTTTGTGATATAAGTAGCTTTCATTTAACTAAAAATGCTCATGCGTGCGTGCCTACGTAGGTTATGGTGGAAAGAGGATGCCTTTCTGACATGGATGATTCAGAAATTTCTGGATGAATATCTAAATAAAGGGAGTTCAACAAGTTTCTGTTGAATCTTCGAAAGCCCTTTATATTTGTTGTCGTTTTCTACACCAGTAACATAATTATTAACTTTATCATTCGCCTCAATTCTCACCACTAGACCTCTTCAATGGGATTGCTGTTGATTGTTCGGTTGTGTTAGAAACAACTTGTTCATAAAAGCCGTTTCAAGAGATTAAGCCTAATCAGAAAAGCAAGCATAAGGGCCAAATTTTCAGAGCAGAATCATTTTAACGAGACATTGTCCAATCAGTGGAAAAGAAACTACAGACAATCAACTTCCTGGCCATTGCAATAAAAAATTGAAATGGAAAAACCTGTAAGAGATATTTCCTTGAATAAAATGTGAAAGCGGGCAAAGGTAAGTTAAAAACAGGGTATGATAGTGGAACGGAGACGGTAGCAACATCACCCATCAGTTCGTAATCTTCGTCGGACAACCAATAGAAGTAGCTAAGGATGGGCGAGGATTATATATATATATATATGTACGGACAGATATTTTGTGAGCACGCATGCGATATATTTTTGTTGAAGTGCAACTCCCAATTTCAACCTGTGCAATTGCGCCAATATCCTTTTCCATTTCTTGTTTTTTTCTCTCTCTTGGCCAATGCTTAATATACATTGTTATCTTTTATCGTCTCTTGTAAATTCAACTTATGGTTGCTATATCACTGTCACTAAATCTCGTATATGATTTTTTCCCCATTAGGATCTGATCCCTCTTATTAATTCGGTTCTCTGGTTTGTTTCTTCGTTTCTCAGTTGAGATAAAAACAAAAGAAAAATATTCTATACGATTATACCAAGAAATTAAATAAATCAAACATTATTTACCCCCTAAAATTGGTTTTCACAATCCTGTTTGTGAAATTAGAAACTGTAGTTAGTACAGAAAGACGACTAGGGAACGAGCTCACAATTGAAGGATACAGTCATGTCAAGTACCATGATGCTTCGTATAAAAAGAAAAAGAAAAAGTACCATGATGCTAAAACGAGAAGAGAACGTTGATATCGAATATATGACGAACTGACGAAGAGTTCCGAGAGAATCTGATCATCGGATGTCGGCTTTGACGGTCATTAATCCAAGATTCTTCTTTTTTGATATTACTAAACAAAATATAAAATTCTACAACATGTGATATCGATTCCTTTTTACCTTGCTGCACCAATTTTCAAGTTCCAACTTGAAAGTCCACGGCATGAAAACTGCAGGGGATTTCACGAGTTTTTCATTCTGAGATCCGAAAGTGTGGGCAACCTGTAAAGTGTAAACGATTCATGCTTGTTCTCCTTGTAAACAAAATACACGAATAAAATTTAAGATTCTTCTTAACCAACAAATGTTAGATTGTAAACTATTTCTGCCGTAGATTCAAATTCAAACGCCCAAAATCTTGGCATTTGGAGGATTACTGCCTGGCATGGTGAAATATCCTGGAGATCAAGGTAGATTTCAATCACTGAAACAGAATTGTTGGTAGGCATTAAGTAATCAGCAGTATGTTAAGGGCATGAAATTACACTACCCCAGAACCGGGGATTATACAGTATACATTTCTGTTTTCTTCTTGGGAGATACATATAGTTTACATTTCTAGGCATGAGAAAGTTCCATAAATTTTTGTGTAAAGGCAACACTCAACACTCTTATTCCTTGAAGCCGAGGATTCGTCTTGTCTTATGATTTGATATTTGTGATCTTAGTCAACATGCTGTACTAGAAATCCAATCTAAAAGTTTGTGCATACTTTCAATACCGACTCCTTCCTCATGGGCACACCCCGAGTTCTATTCATCTTACGCGAGCCATTGGCATTGGCACTGAAACTCAAAAGTAATATTCAAGGATAATGATAATGTCAGATATGGTTTAATGGAGAGTGGCGTGGGTTATTTATCAACTGGCACGCACACATAAATAATGTAATATGACCTCTACTTCTCACAGCTACAAATGAAACATTATCAGTATCAGGGAATAGGGGACAGTCCACTGTCCAGTTACTTTCAGATATACTGCCACGAGATGACAGATCAACCAGTCTAGACTCCAAGCCATTCAATCAAAAGAATTAACCCTAGATCTTGCCCGTACGCTTAAAAGAATTATCACGGCGACTTAAGTTTAAACTTTGAAGTAGCATGCGAATCTAACGCAACAAGATCATGTGTCTAGTTGACAAATCCAGCATATTTTTCTAGAAGATATCATTGGCTCCATACTTAAAAAATACGAGACTCCCAAGTAGTCACTTGCCATCGCTGCTTTTATAAGGGGCAGGGGAATCAATTCTGCTCGGTAAATTTATCGAGAACCATGCTAGAGCCAGAATAAATGCCTTCATTCCGACAAAAAATTATCATGGCCAACATTTTACACTAATTTAACCGCAACCAATCAAAAAGAGTGCCTGAGAAAAATCTACTACGATAAGAGAGAAGAGGGATTAATGACAGATTCCCAGAATAGCTTGTTTCTCCAGCCTCTTAGGTGGGGGGAATCTTCCGTCAATCCCTGGCAACAATCACAAATGTCACAGATGCGCAAATTCCGACTCCGTTTGAGTTTGTCGTTATAAAACGTTCTTGTAGTATAAGCCACTAAATAGTTATGAGACTCCCAAGGAATCTCTTGCCAATTGCCAATTTAGCAACACTGCTTTTATTAGGGGCCGAGGGGAAATCAAAATTCCGCTCAGAAAATTTAGAATTGCCATTCTCATTGATTTCGAAAAATCTCTGAAGTCTGACATGTGAATTTATTCTAAATTCATCACAGCAGAATCGAAAAACTGAAATGGAACACTATCAATAGCTGTTTTCATAAGAAAATTCAAACATGTCTAATTAAATTGAAAGATAAATAAATCAGACTTAAGCTCAGTAAAAATTTTGACTTGTCATTCTCATTGATTTTGAAAATCTCTAAGTCTGACGTGAATTTATTCTAAATTCATCACTGCCAAACAGAAAAACGAAACAATTGGAACAATCCATCAGATATTTCATTTTAAAAAGTGATCTAGAAGAATCATGTATAAATACAAACAATTTTTTTAAAAACAAGTCATCAAGTAAGAATAAGTCGACCAGTAAAGTAGCTGCTGCTGCTCTCATTAGTAATAAAAAAACTTTCCTTTCATTTCTGAATCGGAATAGCGTATATTGCCATTAAGGCAAGTAATCACAGAGCAACGGCCGCTGGGATTCTCGAAATTTCTTCATTAACAACTAGTAAAACAAATTAGAAAGAAAAATTGATGAAAGAGTCGGCAAAGAGAGATCAGAAAATGGTTAAATAATTATCGGTCACGGTGATTCAGAAACACGGACCAATATATAAATCATCATATCTCTGCGGTTGTGATTTACAGAGAACATTCCGTTAAAAAGAAAGAAGATTTTTTTTTTATAAAACGAAAATGATAGAGATAAACCAATCTCAGAGACTTAAATACAACTAATCATGGGATTTATCCATCATATTGTTGCAGTTTTTTCTCCTCAGAGATTGGGATTCGATGTTGTGGATGAAAACAAAACTCGAATAAACAACACAACATAGAGACTATGAGAAGCTCCCTTACTGAAGAAAGCCCTGCACAGGAATAAGAGCACTGAGGCTAAAGGAACAGGCGAAGAGAGTCACTGATCAGGGAGTAGAACATGAAAGATCGGAAGTAAAATCCTTGAAAACACAATATATAAGCAGCGGCCGGTTAAGGCGGCTAGTATCTAGAGCATCTGAGCATGGAAACCCTAATCGAAAAAAAAAACGAGAACCCACAAGCCGACGGACCGCCAGCTTGTTTTGCCCGTTTCCTTTAAGTAATATTTTAATTTAATGGTTCAATTTTAATTTAGATTTTGTATTTTATTTTTTCTAATCTAATATTATTTTTTCAAAAAAAAATATTTTATATTTATTTTTCTAGTTCAACAATAAAATAATAAAATTAAAATAAATAAATAATCAAAGTCCTGCAAAAACTATGTGCTTGTTTGTATCAGCTTTTGTAAAACTAAAATTTCCACGGATTAAATTATGCAGATTAAAATTGAGATAAAACAGTAAAAGGTATAAAAAGTTACAATTAAATTAACCTAGGTTGAGAGAGAGAGAGAGAAAGTCATTTTAGAAAAGTTTTATCCAAACAAAAAATCACTTCAACTAGTATTTTCATCCCATACTAAAGTTTTGACCGCTTGAACTGCAATACAAACAAGCCCTACGTTTGTGGTTTTGACCAAAAACAAGCCCTATGTTAAGTTGTAAAATTTTCACCCCTTAAACAATAAGTTCGTTATTAACGGTATTGGGGCTCATTGTTTGCTTATTCTTTTTTACTGAAATGGAACTCAAAAAAATATTCCCTAGTCTAATAATTTAGATACTAATTTTTTAAAAGTATAGAGATTAAATAAATAGATTTTTTATACTGTATATAAATAGATTTTCACTCTTATAATAAAATAACTTTTAAATGACTCACAGATGGAAACAGGCCAGCTTATATTGCAAAAAATCGGCTTAAGTCTAGTTTAGCCTGTGGCCAATTCGGCCTATGCATTGGTTTGGGCCAAAGTCTACTGAAGGGCATGTGTGTAGAAAAGAATGTACATGCCCCTACCAACGGGATTGATCCGAATAGTAAGCGGCTCGGTATCGTTTAAGCGAAATCTCGAGTTTGAGCTTTGGCGTACGTAGAAAATCCCCATTGGGAGACTCACCCACCATAGTCAGGTGTATGACGCGGGTCAGATCTAGATGTAATCGGGGCAAAACTCTGGTGAATCGGGTGACAAAAAAAAAGAATATACATGCCCACGTTAACAACTCAGTTTAAGAGATATTGAATCGTTTATCATACAGATAGTTGTTGAGTTCTTTTATATTAAAAAAAAACTCAATCCAAATCAAATTATCTAAAATAATATAATCATTAAACAAGATTACAACAATTTGAAATAAAACAAAACAATTTGGGATTACAATTACAATAATTAGTCGTCACAACTCATAAAGCATATCCATCACAAGTCCAAAATAATACCAGTTAATATCCATCGCAAGTCCATAATTTGGGATTACTCTATTTGTACATACTAATATTTTGATTTGTACATACATGATTTCCACTAAAAAAAGCAATTTAAAAGAGAGCAATTTCCTAGTTCTTTAACTCCAGCCTCTAGAAACAACAAAAGCAATGACAAATTATTATAAAAAGATTGAAGGTCACGAAAATTAGAAACTTGCATACATTTCCCACACAATCAGCAGCCACATAACTGAAATCAGACCCGTAATAGAAGATAAGTTAATCTTTTTGCACGAACTGAAAAGTTGAAGCCTTTAATCTAAAATAGAATCAAAGACAATACGACGAAGGGGGAACAATCATAATTTCAGAAAACAATAAACAAAATAATGGATCCATAGACCTGACCTTTGAGAGAATGATAGAGACTATGAGAGAGCTTGAAAGGACGGAGGCGCAAGCGACGACAACAAAAGTAGCGGCGGAAGATGACGCACGAGCAAGGAGGAGCGGCGGCCGGCGATAAGAAATGAGGAGTACCAGATATGAGGTCTCAGGAGGCGAGGAGCTAACGTGACGTTGAAGCTGAAAGCAAAAGTGAGAGTGAGTGAGATTTAGGCTACGTTTGATTTAACGAGGTTAGGTTAATTTAATAGAGGGTAGAAGATAGTAGGAGATGTAAGTAGGGAAGATAAGGATATTTAGTTTAAGAAGAAAAGGGAGGGGAGCTTATTATAAATTGATAAATATATTCTTATTATTATTTTTAAATTTGTTTTTTATTATTTTATATTTATTTAATATTTTATTAAGCTTCAAATGGCAAGAGAAGAGAACAAAGAAACTTCACAGTGACTGAAATAAGAAGGCAAAAACTGAGAGAGAGAGAGAGAGAATGAAGGAAATGAGGGTAGCACTATGCGTTGTGATTACCGTGCGTATACTTCGGCTGAAGCGATTGAAGGTAGGACTAAAATTTCTAGAAATTGCTATAGGTAATTTTGACAAAAAATGAAACAAAGTTTCTCTCCCCTCTAAAAACCTCCGATTTTGGAGGGTTGAAGGAGGGAGGAAGGGGAGCAAATAAAGACAAACAAATTTCCCTCCACTCCTCTCTATTTTCTGAACGAAACACACATACTCTCTCTCCTCCCCTAATCTCCCATCTAAAAACCCCCAACTAAACAATACTTTAGGATTTAATTATACGAAGAAGCAACGGGGTCAGATAATGGCAAAAAATATATTATTTTATTATTTTAAACATAAACATAGGAGTCTCTGCCTATAGCAAACTTTTAAAATGGCACGAGGCCAAGCCGAATGGCTGCCCTAGCATATTTTTACCCATATCAGCTAACTATTAGTTAAATTTTATTAGTTAATTTTTTTTTTGTAAATACATATATCTATTTATTGTAGATAATCATGTTCAAAACAGACATTAAATGGTAAATATAAATATATCTACTAATGACAGCTCGTTTGGGGTAGAACAAAAAGAAATGGAATGGAATGAAATGGAAGGAAATGACAGAGAAAAATGTCAACTGAATAGATGTTTGGGTCGTATTATAAAATATAATAATTTGACGAGAAAATTTATGTTTGGTGATTACAAGTGATAAAAAATTATGTAGTAAAAGATATAAATGACTATATCATCTTTAATAAGTATGTAATGTTATAATTTAAAAAAAATAATTAAAACTTCAATTACTCATATAATGATTAATAATACATACAAAATATAATTTAATAGATAAAAATATTTAATAAATATAAAAAATACCATTTGAATGCATTAAATTAATAATTAGTTTCCGTTTTCATCAAGAACACTTATTTTTATTATTGTGTTGATATTACTATAGATCTTCATAATCACTATAGATATTAAATGATTAAAAAAATAATTAAGTAGAAATAATAACCTAATAGTAAAAATAATGCTAATATGGCATTTTGTTAAGATACTTAATAAAATCTATTTCATTTGAAAAACATAAAAACAAAAATGAAATGAAATAAACAACTAAATAAAATGTGTTAAAAATCTCTAAACAAATATTATGAGTTTTGTGGCTTTAAATTTCAATAATTTATCTTAAATAACTCTCTCTTATACTATCTTGTAATGATGCATTCTTTCAAATTTAAAAACTCACTTTGCAACTATTTTCTTATGACTCTTTTTAACGAAATTATTTTCAATATAACTCATATTCCATTTTTATTAAAAAAAAAAGATTTGACCAATTTAAATTATTTCAATACACTAAAATAGATTTTCATGAAAGAAATATATTTTTATTAACGCGTTAATGATAATTTTTCATCAAGAAAATCATCTATTCTTATTAGTGTAAAATAGAGTAAAACAAATTAATTTAAAAACTCAATAACTAAAATTGATTTCACATAATTAAATCTATTTTGTATAAACAAAATTGATTTTACTCCTAAGAATTGATTTCATGGATGAAAAAATATTTTATTTTACTTAGTGATATAATACATAAATATACCTAAATTAATTTTTGAAACGAGAAAACGATTTCAAGTGATATAAATCTATTTGAACTTACCATTTTAAATTACTATATGTTATGAGTTTCCCTAATTTTGGCATTTCTTTAGTATTTTTAAAATACTTTTTAAACCACGAATTTATTTGATGTGAAACTCATTTCATATAAAATTACACTCCAAACAAGGTTCAAGAGCATCAATCTTGATTTCAAAAAATTCTATATGAAAGATATATGCTTTTTAAAAAATGATATTAAAATATCACGTATTGTCTTCACTTTTATTTCTTCTTTTAACCATATCATTTATAATACAATAAATTTTGAAATGAGTCTTATTTTCTTATAAACTAAACCTAAAGAGCTTTATAGTAATAAGTCATTTGTCAAATTTATAGTTAAATTTATAGAGTTATGTCCATCTCAAAAAAAAAACGTTTAAAATTAATTTTTTATCTCACAGACAAATGTAGTCATTAACGGTAAGAAAATACACAATCTTAGATGATGAAGAAGAAGTTGAAGATGAGTTTAGAGATTTGTGAATTCATAGAAAGAAACCTACAAATTCACATAAGAGGAGTGAAATTCATATCAATGGTGAAGCCAACGAAAAGAGAAGAAGAGCAAAAAATGAAGAAGAAAAGGAAGACAAAAGAAGAGCAACAAATGAAGAAGAAAAGGAAGACAAAGTTATAAGAAATGCTTCCCCACCCCTATTTTCATCTTAACTACATCCCCATTTTCACTCCCTCAAACTCATATTTGCTAACCTAAACAAGAAGAACCAGAAGTTTAGATAAGAAGAAGGAGAGCTTGAGATGATATGCAACTCTGCCAACCACCATCAAGGTCGAGATTACAAGCTTCGTCGGCCACATTGTTCTTAAAAGGTTAAGCAGATGACTTCATATCTCCAACAGTGATGACTTTATATATATAAAAGGAGGCAATTTCATATTTTGAATTTTCTCACCTTAGAGGTAAAATCAGATCCCACCAAATGGTGGGAACGGATTTTCCATCAAATGTGGGAAAATCTGGCTGCATGGGAAAATAACTTATAGAGAAATTTGGCAACCAAATGGCCACCCCCACCAGTAAAAAGTCCAGACTTTTCTTTTTTATAGGTGTATTTTCTGTAAACCAAACGGGCTGTAAGATTTGAAAAGGGAGGAGTATTTTTTTCCCCTACCCGGTTCACCGGAGCTTTGCCCCGTCTACATCCGGATCCGACCTGCGTCATGCACCCTGTTATAGTGGATGAGTCTCCCAACAGGAATTTTTTGTATACGTCAAGACTCAAACTCGAGCCTCATTTAAGCGATACTAAATTATTTACTATTCGGATCAACTTTCATTGGTAAAAAGGAGGGGAGGAGTATTATTTACTGGGCATGGAAGTAGAAATTGGGCTATCCATCTGGGCCAATGATGTAACTTTCTAGCTCATGGCCCATTTTTAATTATTTGAGTTTACATTCTCTGCCACCCTATTCGAGAATGGAGATGCATATTGAATGTTGGATGGGAAAAATTAACGGAGGTTAGTCTGAATGGTAAACGGTTTAATATTATTTAAGTGAGATTTTGAGTTTGAGCCTTAGTATATATAGAAAATCTCCATCGGGAGACTCACCCACCATAATCAGGTGTGCAATGTGGGTCAGATTCGGATATAATCGGGGCAAAGTTCCGGTGAATTTGGTAGGTAAAAAAAATTAGATGGGAAAATTTTCGGCTTTTTATATGAGAAACAGAAAAGTTTTTCGTGTCTTTGAACTAAAAATATTATTATTGTTAAATAATGATAAAAAAAATATAATGAACATTATATATCTTGAACTTCATGCAATAAGAGTGAGGTGATCCAGATTTCATGATTATGTGAGGGAAAACAGCAGTAAGATAGGAAAAGAGAGAATAAGTTACAGAAAAGCTGTTCATATTAGAAAATCTAATTTCAATCGTGTTAACAAATAATGTAAAGGAAAATTTCAATTCGAGTGTTAAAGAATTTTTTTGAAAAGAAAAATATTGAATTTCTATGAAACTTTTACCAATACCGTACAGTTACATATAATTTCATAGTGACATATTAAGGACCCAACAAAAATGATTGACCTGAATATATATAATATGCGAACTACATGACGAACTATTGGCATCATATTCAAAAGAATTACTCAATTAACGTAAACTAATTACATGTCATATAACACCGTGGACATCTTAATCATCAAATGTCATGTGAAATTATTTCCCGTTGAAAAACTACAAATTTGATAGACCAAAGCATGAAATAAATATCAAGAGTACTACAATAAATTAAAGCAAGAAGAAGCAAATTTCTACATGGAAATCACGTCGAAAGATTGCTCCTCATCAGAACCCTAGCCTAAAGGACAAAACGTTACGATATACTCAGACGACGAACAGCTCACCAATGGAGGAGGAGAATCGAAGGCATAGCTATAACAAGAAGGAGATGCGTCGTTGAATATCTTGGAATACAGATCGGGCTTTAACCTCTCTGCACTTCCAAATTGGTTTCTACAGCAAAACATGTCGGTTATCAAAAGCCAAACAAGAGCGCTCTTGCACGCCACCACTTCTCCGTCACGATCCAACACCGCAAGCTCCGACGGGCACAACCACTTGAGATCCTTCGAACAACCTTGGATGACGCATTTAGGGTTTACTACTCTGGACGTAATCGAGACCGGGATGTTATAGCCGTCGATGAGGCTCACGTCGTAGAAGTTGGGCTTGCCTTTGTCACCTTGTGTAGCGACACTTGCGCTAGTGTCGCTGGTGGAGTGCCTATGAGGCCGTTGCAGGCTAGCCTTCCGTCACAGTCTCCGGTTTCCCAGGCTGGTTTCCAGTTCCCGCCAGCGGCCAAGTTGCAGCCGGTTCGAGCCCAGATAGGGCCGCTCCAAGACCACGGAGCCACCACACGGCTTGTCTGGCCAGGAGGAAGGTAGAATCCACCGTCGGCTATGACTGGCCTGCCATTGTTTGGTGAAGTCGCTGGCCATATTGGAAATGGGCATTTGTTGTGTATGTAGTGCGTGACTTCATGTGCCCCCGCAGTATTACCTGTATAACACACAACACGTACAAGCAATAAATATTTGGAAATTTTACAAGTATATCCTCTATATATAGCTGTGTACGAGACAATTTCGAATATAGAACATTAAAATGGGTCAGAATAACGAACCAATAGTTTGGTAATTCAAGTACCATGCCAAGAGGAAAGCCAGGTTAGGAGGAATAAAGTAGCAAAAGACTGAAGCAACGCATTGCATCGATTCTGATTAACGCCATTTAGCAAGTTAACGAGGATGTGTGTGTATAATACTCCTACCCTTAATATAAGATTTATACTTTTATAGTCTGTGCAAATTGAATTATAAACTAAATCTTATATTATAACAATTGGAGGAGTAAAAAATTAAGAAGTAGGCTAAGATTCTTTTTGAATTGCACTTTAAGGTTTGGTGACGAGGATATGATATTCTTTGGAGAAACGAAAGAACGAAGGAATATTTAATTATGGGGAATGTTGAGCTTCAAGCATTGTCATATTGCTTGAGTTGATAGATAGCAAACCCCAGATAGATAAGGGCAACACTGAAGTTGACGCTTGCACACTAGAGTGAGGTAGTGTCAAGATATCTTCCCCTTTGACCTTTAGAATCTTAATCTTGAACATTCTTCAATTCAGCTTTGATACCATGTTAACAAGATTAGAGAGAAATAATGAGAAGAGAATGAAGAATCATATCATATTCATGAGCAACATATCATAGAAACCCACTTGGGTTTACTCACTAATCTACCCTCACTTGAGGGAGATAAACCAACCCCACTTGGGGACTTTGAGGAGAGACCCAAGTTACCCTCTCCTTCATTATGGTGAAGATTACATAATCTCACACACTTAACCAATAGACTAAGACCCTTTATATAGACTTAGGGTCATATAGTAACCAAGTGATTAACACTAATCACCTAATTAATTCAACCTTCTAACAAATATATCATTTCAAAGCCCATTTTTATATTCAAAAATAGATTTTCAACATTTTTTTTAAACATTTCTTTGCTACTTGATCGTTCAAGATCAGTCCCATCTTGCTCCCTCGTTTCACATTCAACAATGGGATTTTGTTTTGCCATGTTCTGAACACGTTTAGTTTTCGCTGAAGTGTTTCTTCTTGCTTAACCCTTATTAATAACTGCATCAAGCAATCTAGACGTATAAAGCGTTTTTTTTAAATAAAAGGTCATAAATTTAATCATATTTATGCCTATAAACTATTAAGACATACTTCTCTAATTCTTAATATAATACATATTTAAAAAAATTAGTGTTTATACATACTTCTCTAATTCTTAATATAATACATATTTAAAAAAATTAGTGTTTATTATAAATATAAGATATATTTAACATATTTATTAATATTTTTTAAATTATTTCTACTAATAATTTTTTAACAATAATTAAATAGGAAAATAAATGATAAAATTAAAAAATATTAATTATTTTTATTAAATTAATTAAATATATATTATATTAAGAATAGAAGAATTACCTTTTAATTCAATAAGAATATTCTCTAAAAGCGGCAAACAGAATATTACTTTAAAAGTCCATCCACAAAACTTTAAAGCTAATATCTAAAAATCAATACATACACTTATGTTCTATTTGATAGGGTTACACTTCAATGAATACATTTACCTTAATATACAAAAAAGAACCATCTAGGATGCAACGGGTGAAGTTTCTTTCTTCTAGTTATCGAAATGCTGGCATATTGGAATTGGTTTGCATGTGTTGCCAATGAATTTTACTTTTTCAAAGCTAAAAAAATGAATTTTATTTTTTTATTTCACAATAAATAGGTTGAAGGCTTGAAGCTTATCAATAGAAAACTCGGAGCTCAGTAACTGCAGAGATTCATAACTTTCTCCATGTTGTTTTCCTTTGATTTATGGCAAGGTTTGTTGCGGTGGGTCCAAATTTACTAACCCCTGCAGTATGATTTGTGGTTCTCGGGAATATCCAATGGAATCAAAATTCACCACCCCATTATCTTGCATTTGTTTTTGTTCACTTTCTATCACTGTGACTTGTAATAATAATAATAAAACAAAAAGCTGTGTTTTGGAGTTTGGAGCGAGCCCCCTGCGGTGCATGATCGCAACCAAACCGGGATGATCATAACCTCAGAAGATGGACGGTCAAGATTCAGAGTTAATAATATAAAACCCCATGGTCATGTGTGTAGCAGGAGCTTCAAATTCCGCCAACACCCCGAAGCAACGGTCTTGAATGGTTGATTGACTGAAATGAGAGTGTATTTTTTAATCTGAAGGTCTCTCGTTTTGTCGTCCTCGTAATTAGGGCTTCTCTCTCTCTCTCTCTCTTTTTGCCCCCAAGCTGTAACACTTTCTGGAACTGTGCAAGAGAGAGCTGGTCTCAAACCCCAACCCATTCATCGGGTGTATCATCATCTCATCTCCTCTCCCTCACATTTCAAATTTGAACTCTCTGTTTTTTATTTTTCAAGTTATTAATTTTTTACCCTCTCCTTTTGGGTCCCCATGTTCAGCTCCCTTCGCGCCCGCGTCCCTCTCGCTCTTCTCTTTGACCGCCTCGGTCACACACCCCCACCAACTTGACCGAACCCACTTTTAACCAAACCTCCCTCTCTCTCTCTCTCTCTCTCACACACACACACACTCCCTTCCTCCATTGAACGAGCCTTCGCAGATCCATGGACAAGCCACCACCCGAGAATGCTGACCACAATGATGCTGAATCTTCCATTGCTAATAGCCTCCGGGACCTCAATGTTAGTGGCAGTGCTAGTATTAGTATGTGTAGTAGTAGTAGCAACGTTGAGACTCAGAGAAGCACTGGATCTATGACGGATTGTGAAGTCAGTGAGGGAAGTTTTAGGAGTTTTAGCCCTTCGAAGCCTCATAAGGGGAACGATATTAGGTGGGATGTGATACAATGTGTGAAGGGGAAAGATGGGGAATTGGGGTTGGGGCATTTCAGGCTGTTGAAGAAGCTGGGTTTTGGGGATATCGGGAGTGTGTATTTGGCTGAGCTCAGAGGAATGGGTTGTTTGTTCGCAATGAAGGTTATGGATAAGAACATGTTGGCTGGTAGGAAGAAATTGGCGAGAGCTCAGACTGAGAGAGACATTTTGGGTTTATTGGACCATCCTTTTCTTCCTTCCCTTTATTCACATTTTGAGACTGAGAAGTTCTCTTGCTTGCTCATGGAGTTTTGCAGTGGTGGGGATCTTCATACCCTCCGCCAGCGCCAGCAGGGCAAGTATTTCTCAGAGCAAGCTGCCAGGTTAGTATTTAATAGCACAATTACTTAAACACTAATGTTAGTAATTCTGTTTGCTTTGCTCCTTAATGATGTCAAGAATCAATCAAGTTTCATGTCATTGAAGGGAACAATGTGGAGTCTAGATTAAAGATTGGAGCGAAAATTTGTTCCATAGTCCAAACCAGTTTACCGTTCTGCTTTTGGTTAAATTTTCTAAGCTTCTATTTTCGAAGCCGGGAAGGACATACAGGTTTATTTCCCTGTGCATAATCCATAGCTGTTATTAGCCCAGTGGATTCTTCGGTAAAAGGAGTTCAATCCTGTAGCCAATCGTTACTAGTTATTTTAATCAGCGCCTAATGTTGATATTTTGGTATTTGCTTGGTTTAGTATGTAAATGATCGTCTGGAAATTGAACGTTTTGTTTCTTCAGAAGCCTCCATAATTATTGAGTTCTACTTACTTACACTAGAATGCTTTTAGGATCAAAGTTTTTGAATCTGCTTCCTGATTGCTTCATTTTCTTTTTCTTTCTTTTTTTTTGTAGGTTTTACGCTTCTGAAGTGCTTCTTGCTCTGGAGTATCTACACATGATGGGAGTGGTGTACAGAGACTTGAAGCCAGAAAACGTACTTGTAAGAGAAGATGGGCATATCATGCTCTCTGATTTTGACTTATCGCTAAGATGCTGTGTAAGTCCCACCCTTGTTCAGTCAAGTAAAGAACCATCTTGTCAGATATCGTCCTACTGCATTCAGCCATCTTCATGCGTCGATGCACGCTGCAAATTACCCGCTTGCGTGGAGCCTTCATGCCTGCAACCATCTTGCTTCAAGCCCCATTTCTTCACATCAATAAAGACCAACAAACCAAAGAGTGAAAAACACAGTTCAGCGAATTCAGACTCATTCCCAGTACTAATTGCTGAGCCAACTGATGCTCGCTCTATGTCATTCGTTGGGACTCATGAATATCTAGCTCCTGAAGTTATAAGAGGTGATGGTCATGGAAGTGCAGTGGATTGGTGGACATTTGGTGTTTTCCTGTATGAATTGTTGTTTGGGAAGACCCCATTTAAAGGCAATGGGAATCGAGAAACTTTGTTCAATGTCGTTGGTCAGAATCTGAAGTTTCCTGAGGGATCAAGCATCAGTTTTGCAGCGAAGGATTTGATAAGAGGATTGCTTGTGAAAGATCCACAGAAGAGACTTGGATTCAAAAGAGGAGCCACAGAGATCAAACGACATCATTTCTTTGAAGGTATTAATTGGGCTCTCATTCGCAGCATTCATCCGCCTGAGATCCCAAAACCACTAGATCTTTCATTTATGAATCAGACATCCAAGTCACCTTCAGTGCCTCCTTGTGAAAAAGGGGCTGCTACAACTGATTCAGACAGGGCCTCTTCGGGTCCATACTTGGATTTTGAATTCTTTTAGTGATAACTTTTTTTTTAGCAGCAAAATAATGCTTAGTTAGCAGTAATGACACATGTACATTGTTGGCATTCGATTCATTTCATCAATGAAATCTTTTTTCTTGTGGGCATTTAGCTACTCATCATCTCGAAAAGAAAATAAGAGACAGAAATAAAAAAGGAGAAAAGGATACATAAAACAGAAACGAAAAGAGGAAGCAACTTTTTTGCTAATTATCTTGTTGCAAGGGGGACCTTCTCTTGTGGGTCTAACTTTTCATATCAGATTCTCTTCACTTTGGTTTGTCACTATTTGTCTGATGTCTGAATTGACCCTGAAAATCCCCGAAACTTTGTCAAGGAATGAACTTTGTAAAAGAAAAAAAGAAAATGAATTAGACAAGACATGGGAAAAGTTGGGGTGTGGTGTGGGACTGTGATGCATTTGGCAACGTGAAAAAATGTAGCGTCTCTGTCTTTCTGATGCTTTGCTCTCTCTTATGTGCTGGCTTATAAAGTATGTGTAGCTTGCTTGAATATTGCTCCCTACTACTACTACTACTGGTGCTTTATTCCTCTGCAGATTTCAGCCTTTGTTATTCATATTTTCCTGATGATGATGCGTTAATCATGTCGTATTATTACTTTTCTCATCTAAGAAGTAATCGATGAAGAGTTCTGGCCCTGGTGAGAAAGAAAACAGCCAAGATGATTCTCTTACTCTCCCCTTCCTTGTTTTACAAGTTTTATCATCAGATATTGTATGTATTAGATTCTACTCTATTGACTTTGGTAACCCGACAATTAATGGGACCAAAAAAGATAATTACTTCCTCCTTCTCTGTTTAAACTTTTATTTTTTTCTATTATAAAAAATATCAATATGGATCAGTTTTCTTGAAGTGCAGGCATAAAAATACCCTAAGAAAATATTCCTTTTTTTTTAAAAAAAATTTAAAGTACATAGTAGTTTATAATTTTTTTATTACAATATTATTTTTTAAAAAAATAAATTAGAAGAATAAACATTAACAATGTGAGGTTATAAACATGACTAAACTCTCAACCTCCCACCTATATAAGGCTTTAACTACTATTATGCTATAAAGTCTATTAGGCTATAAAGTCATGAACTGCTATCTTCCTTTCTAAATTATCATAAATACCGCTTGGTTTAATCTTGTGAAAAGATTAATTTTTAAACTATCAGGAGATATTACCCAGTTTCTAAAAAAAAAAACTCATAAATACCAAAAGAAATTCTCACAAATCCTTAGGCTTTTTCATAATTAAGTGTGGTCCATCTAGAAAACTAACACGCTGCACAAAATGGTCTTGTGTGGCCACCGAATTATAATTATAATTCAGTAGAGTAGAAGTATTATTTCATAGTTGACCTTTCCGATACCTAACTTCCTTGGAGGTCCTGTGTCTTATAGGCCGAAATTACATCTTTTTTTTTTATATACAAGAGAGGGTTAGACCTAAAATAATAAAAAAAAACTAAAAAAATTACATCTTTTTTTTGTTATGAAAGGTATGATATCATCACTTAAAAGTCAACTGTACAAAAGAAGATTACATGAGAGTTTTTAAAGCAGTAAATTTTTTAACAGTATATCTGTGGTATGAGATTCGTTGCTAAAAATGCGCTGGTTGCGGACTTCCCACAGCTTCCAGCAGGTGATACATACTCCAATCTTCCAAGAAACATATAGCCTTGAGTTGCATATGTGATGGGTAAGCCAAGTGGTCACGTCCTTTTGGTAAAAATCATTGCACATGTCCAGGGGGAAAATCTTTTTCCAAACTGAGGAGGCCAGAGGACAATCTCTAAAAACATGGTTGATGTCTTCAGTGTTACCATTACAGAGAGTGCAAAGAGCATCAGCACACATTTGTCTCCTGAGTCGTTCAGAGCTGGTGAGTAATTTCTCTTTAAAAAGTTCTCACCCTTTGGGCCATAGGAAGTTTCCATACTTGCGCCCAAATCATTTTAACCTCTGTCCAGTTTAAGCATTCGAAACTTTGATATGCTGATTTTGTTGTGAACTCACCATTATTAGTGAGGTTCCAGAAGCACGAGGGGTAACACCGGCCATGATTCACTTCTGTTCGAGAGATGTCCTGAACTACATTCGACTGTAAAAGATGCGTAACAGAGTCCACTTCCAGGCACCAGATGCATCAATGTAATAAGAGATAGATCGATCAAGCTCAGAATCACGAATAGGAGCAAAAGCTATATTCTTTAAAGGGCCATAATCACTCAGCCAAAAACGAATCTTGTGTCCATCACCTGGTTTCCATTTGACATGAAAGTAAGTGTCCTGCCAGACTTTTGACAAGTTTTTCCAGAAATAAGAAGAATTGGGTTGGGGAGTGATATTGGATCGTAATGAGCCAGTGATACTATATTTCCCCTTAAGAACCTTAACCCAGAAGGTGTCAGGCTGGGAAAACATGTGATAAACTAATTTCGAGATGAAAGCTTTGTTCTGCGATTCAAGCTTAAGGATACCACAACCACCATTCCTTAAAGGTTGACATATTTCATCCCATTTGATCAAACTAATTCCTCTATGCTCTTCAGTAGTACCCCAAACAAACTTCCGGATGAATTTTTCAATGACTTTGCAGCAGGAAGAAGGAAGTAAAGAGCTCTGCATCGTGTATAGGGGAACCGAGGTGAGCACTGATTTTGCCAAAGTAATACGGCCAGCCAGTGAAAGTGATCGACACTTCCAACTAGCTAGTTTAGACTGAATACTATCCAGAATGCACCTGTAAGTGCGCGAAGAGACTCTTCCATTAATCAGCGGGACACCAAGATATTTGCCAAGTGACTCGGTAGGTTGATATCCAAGATGTTGGCTGACATTTGAGGGAACATTTCTGGAGAAATAAATCTTCGTTTTAGCTTGACTAATCTTGTGTCCAGAAGAGTGACAAAACACCTGAAGAATATTTTTCACGACCAGAACTTGGGAGCTAGTTGTTTGACCAAAAATGATCAGAACAACAACAACAACAACAACAACAAAGCCTTATCCTATTAAATAGGGTCGGCTACATGGATCATACGACGCCATTGTGCTCTATCAAAAACTAAATCCTTGGTTAAGTTATTGACCAGGAGATCCCGCTCAATGACCTCGTTGAGCGTTCTCTTTGGCCTTCATCTATTCCTTTTAACCGGGCTCCATACGATTTGATCCACCCTCCTCACTGGCGCATCCCTTGGCCTTCTTTGTACGTGTCCAAACCACCTAAGACGGTTCTCTACCATTTTCTCCTCAATAGATTCCACTCCAACTCTTCCCCGTATTTGTTCATTATGAATCTTATCTTTTCTTGTATGCCCACACACCCATCTCAACATCCTCATCTCAGCTACTCCGACTTTATGCTCTTGCTGTCCTTTTAAAGCCCAACATTCACTTCCATAAAGCATTGCTGGTCTTATAGCAGTGCGATAAAACTTTCCTTTTAATTTATCTAGTACTTTCCGATCACATATAACCCCAGTAGCCTTTCTCCATTTAAACCACCCAGTTTGAATTCTATGATTAACATCCTCCAAAATTTCACCATCCTTCTGTATAATTGATCCCAAATATTTGAACTTATCTATTTGTGGAATAACTTGATCTCCCAATTTGACCTCCAAGTTATTTCTAACTTGCTTCTTATCAAAATTACAATGCATATATTCAGTCTTGCTTCTACTCAGACGAAAACCCTTCGACTCTAAAGTATTTCTCCATAACTCCAGTTTAAAATTAATCTCTTCTCTTGACTCTACCAGAAGAACTATATCGTCTGCAAAAAGCATGCACTTAGGAATTTCTTCTTGAATAAGCTTGGTTAGAACATCCACTACTAGATTAAATAAATAAGGACTCAAGGATGATCCCTGTAAAGACCAATCCTTACGGGAAAATCCTTTGTTTCGCCCCCAGATGTTCTTACAGTAGTTGTTACCCCCTCATACATATCTTTTATTGCCTTGATATATGTCATGCGCACACCTTTCTTTTCCAAAGCTTTCCAAAGCACCTCCCTTGGTACTCGATCATACGCTTTTTTAAGTCAATGAAGACTATATACAAGTCTCTTCTTTTGGTCCGGTACCTTTCCATTAACCCCCTTAATAAATGAATCGCCTCTATTGTAGACCTACCCGGCATAAAACTACACTGATTCTCAGAAATATCAGTCTCTAATCTCAACCTGTGTTCAATTACCTTTTCCCACAACTTCATAGTGTGACTCATAAGCTTTATCCCTCTGTAATTTGCACAATTTTAAATATCCCCTTTATTTTTGTAAATAGAAACTAAAGTACTTTTCCTCCAGTCATCAGGCATTTTCTTAGAACTTAAGATCACATTAAATAGTTTAGCAAGCCACATCACCCCCGCTTCGCCTAAACACTTCCAAACTTCAATAGGAATACCGTCAGGTCCAACAGCTTTACTATTTTCTATTTTCTTAAGCGCCTCTTTAACCTCGTCAACACGGATTCTACGGTAAAATGCCAAATTTGGTTCAACTTCTCGTGTTAAATTCCCGAGCTCATAACTCGACCATCCTCCCTCGTCATTAAATAATTTGTAAAAATAGGTCTCCCACCGTTCTTTAATATCACCATCTGCAACTAAAATCTTGCCTTCTTCATCCTTAATACATCGTACTTGATCCAAATCCCTCGATTTCCTTTCCCTATCTCTTGCAATCTTATAAATCTTTTGTTCTCCCGACTTTGTCCCTAGCTCCTTATAAAATTCCTCAAAAACTTTAAAACGAGCTGCACTCACCGCCTTCTTAGCTAAACGATACTTTTCCCAATTTTCAGTATTATTACGTAAGTGTATAGCTTTGAAACAATCTCTCTTGTTCTTAACTTTCTCTTGTACGTCCTTCTCTCGCAACCAAAACCTTTAGATTCTCCCACAATTACTTTAGCAACCGTTTGGACCTTCTCAGCCATTTCCTTCCACATGATATTAGCATTTTCTTGCACCTCCCAAACCCTTTCATTTAACATAGTTCTTTTAAAAGTTTCCCTCTTCTACCCATTTTAATAGATCATATCATCCGAAAAAAATAGATGTGATAAAGGCACACCACTTCTACCCATTTTAATTGTTTGTCATGTTCCTCGAGTAACTGCTATTTGGATAGATTGCGAGAGACACTCCATACAGAGCACAAAAATATATGAGGATAACGGATCTCCCTGTCTGATGCCCCTCTTGGGAACAAAAGTCATTGTGGGTTTACTATTCCATAGCACTTGCATAGAAGGGGAGGTAATACAGGTCATAATATAATTGATCATTGCTACTAGCAATCTTGCATTTTTCAGTGTGTCCTCAATAAAATCCCACCGTAATCTGTCAAAAGCTTTTTCTAAATCCACCTTAATGGCCATCCACCCACTGTTCCCCTACTTTTTCCTCATGGAATGAATGGTTTCTTGGGCGATGATAATGTTGTCAATGATGCTTCGGCCCTGAATAAAACTAGATTGGTGAGGACTAATAAGCTTCGGCATTAGCTCCTTAAGCCTATTAGTGATGGTCTTAGTTGCAATTTTATAGACAACAGAGCATAAACTAATCGGCCTGAATTCACATATGCGTGTGTGGTTGGATATATTCGGAATGAGGGATGCGAGTAAGGTTAGTGAAAGGGTCCATGGGTTGACCTATCCAGAGGTGTCGCACAAAAGAGCAGAGGCCTTTACCAACAATGCTCCACTGACTTTGATAAAAAAAGAGCATATAGACCATCCATACTTTCAAAGGCTTCATCTCAAACAGAGCATGCTTAACCTCATCATCAACTATAGGTGCCTCAAGATTGGCACGATCAAGAGAGGAGATGGAGGGGAAGGCGCCTTTAACCGAGACAGCATGAGTGTTGCTATCATCCAGAGAAATATAAATTATTAAAAAATTCTCTAACCTGTTGCATTAATTGACTTTCATCTTCAACCCAGGTCCCTTTATCATTCTTCAGCCTGTAGATTCGATTACGACGCTTTCAAATTATGGCTTTAGTGTGGTAGAAGGATGTATTCCGATCACCCAAACACAACCAGGCAGAAGACAATTTTTGAAGCCAAAGAAGTTCTTCATGCGTACATACATCTTGAAATCCTGCTCTTAATGTCTGATCGAGGTCGAGTAAAAACTCTGAAAACGGGCGCTCCTCAAGATGCTTCTGGAATTCCTTGAGTCGAGTGAGAAGGCGTCGTTTTCTAGCGTCGATTGCCCCAAAAATTTGCACATTCCAAATCTTCACTGCTGAAGCGAGACTTTTTTTTTTCCACCCGGTTCACCGGAGCTTTGCCCCGACTACATCCGAATCTGACCCGCGTCGAACACCTGGCTATGGTGGGTGAGTCTCCCAACGGGTATTTTCTGAGTATGCCAAGGCTCGAACTCTAGACCTCGCTTAAGCAATACTGAGCAGCTTACCACTCGAACCAACCCCCGTTGGTGCTGCTGAAGTGAGACTGAATATTCTTGATAATATCGACATCTTGGGCCGAAGTGTTCTGGACCAAATTCAAAAAATTGGAATGGGTGAGCCATGAGGCCTAAAACTTAAAAGGAGCATCCGAAATGTTAGGCCTTAAATTAAGACCCAGGTTAATCATTATGGGCCTATGATCTGACAATATTTTTGGGAGGTGATCCACTTTACTAAAGCCAAAAATACAAATCCTATAAGGGTTGCAAATTGCCCTGTCTAGACGATCCAGAAGCATGCCACTGTGTCTAGACGAACCAGAAGCATGCCACTGTCTAGACAAATCCTATATTAGGACCAGAAGCATGCTAGACTGCTTTGGAATAAATTAGTTCATCACAGGAATCGTTCCTTCTTCTTTAGAGCACCATTACGAGACTGATTTGCTATAAATCTAAAGAGGAAGTTGGGATTTGTGGAAGGGAGTGATTGGAATCTAATAGGGGGTCTCAATATGGAGTTTATGGAAGTGGAGGAATCAATTCACCTTTGATAATGACTTCTTGAAACCATTCGATCCTTACTTGGTTATTATGCGAACTTGGAAAAGTTTTGTGCAGATTCAGGATATTTTCTTAACAAATGAAGTGAATTCAACTTCTCCTTATGGCAACCTCCTCCAACAGATTGGGTTAAGTTAAATGTTGATGGAGCACTTTCATTTTCTTATTCCAAGGCGGGGTGTGGTGGAGTTATTAGAAATCACTCAGGAAGGTGGATGGCTGAATTTGAGAAAGTGCTGGGTTCTTGTAGTGTTATTGAAGCAGAGCAGTGGGTGGTCTACAGAGGTCTTCAGCTGGCTTGGGATCTAGGATTTAAGAAAATTATTCTTGAATCTGATGCTAAGAATATTGTGGACATGTTAACAAACTTCAAACCAGATAAATGCAGTTTATTAGTTTTACAGAGAAGCTCATGAATCTTGATTGGGAGTTGAAGATTCAACACATAACTAGAGATCAGAACCAACTAGCTGATGCTTTGGCTAAGGAAGGATTGAGGAATACCTCAGTGTTTCATTCATGCCCTCCTCATTTGAAGGCAATTAAGATCAATGAGTGTTTGGGATTAAATCCCCTTATAGTTTAGTTTCCTTTAGCTTGGGCGTTTTAGCCCTCTCTTGTATCAAAAAAAAAGAAGAAGAAGAAGCATGCCACTGTGTAACCCAAAAAAAATAAAAGAAGCATGCCACGAGGAGTTAGTCTGAGTGGTAAGTAGCTTGGTATCGCTTAAGCGAAGTCTCGAGTTTGAGCCATGGTGTATGTAGAAAATTCCTGTTAGAAAACTCACTCACCATAACCAGGTGTGCGACGTGAGTCAGATCTAAATATAGTTGGGGCTAAGCTCCTGTGAATTAGATGGGGAAAAAAGGAGAATAAGCATGCCACATCGCCAAGTGAATTTTGGGCCTGAGTAGCTCAAATCAATCCTGATTGATGAAGCTTCAGAATAGTTTGCAGCCATGAACCAATGGGGGTTGGTCCGAGTGGTAAGCGGCTCGGTATCGCTTAAGCGAGGTCTCGAGTTCGAGCCTTGGCGAATGCAGAAAATCCCCGTTGGGAGACTCACCCACCATAGCCAGGTGCGCGACGCGGGTTGAATCCGGATGTAGTCGGGGCAAAGCTCCGGTGAACCGGGTGGGCAACCAAAAAAAAGTTTGCAGCCATGATTGACTCTGACTTAGCCTCCCTTTCTTTCATCGCCACTCACAATAGCATTAAAATCTCTGGCAAGAACTTATCGCCCATGAGTTTAATTGGTAAAAAAATAAGACATATGACTATTTGGAGCGTATTCGATTCATAGGGAGTACCATTTTATTATGGTTTCAGTCGCGACACTTAAAGATGCATCATAGTTTCTGGGTACCCAAGTTTACGCCTGAGGGTAATAAACAGTTCTTTCTTCCCGATATTGGTATCTCCTAAGAGAAAGGGAGACTTCGCCCTACCCTTAAACCGTGGGTTAGCCTAACTTTTTTTTTATCAAAAAAAAATTCTCCGGCAAGAAGCCATGGAGAACTGGAAGCAGGAGCTATGGCCGTTAGGTCACTCCAACAAAATTTTCTATGCGTAGCTTGAGGGCTACCATAAATAGCAGAAAACAAAAGGAAAATATTCCTGGCTGGATATTGTATTTCCATATGGGCAAAGTGGAAATGATTACAAAGCACGAGCACTTCCACTTTATGAGACCAGAGAACCCAGATACCTCCAGAAAAGCAACGAGCTTCAATACGATGAGAATGAGGAAAACCTATTTTCTTGATGACTTTATCAGCCTTATTTCCTGAGATGTGAGGTTCAGTAATCACAAAAATTTTAGGCTTATAATTAGCAACAAAGGATTTAAAAATGGAACGAAACCTCTTGTTTGAGGATCCTTGACAATTCCAAGTAATGATAGATATATATAAAAATTAATGAGAATGGGTAGAGTCAAAATCAACTCACTCAACAAGCATAGCAATAGACGGCGCTTAGGAGGCATGGGGCAGCGTGTTCGACTTTTAGGGAGTATTACTTTGTTATAATTTCAGTTATGACGTTTGGGGAGGCATCCTAACTCTTATATGTTTAGGTTTATGCCTGAGGGTAATAGACGACTCACTTTGCCCGACATTGGTATCACATAAGAGGAAGGGAGATTACGCCCTGCTCTTAGATTTTAGGTGAACCCAACTCATTTCTAAAAATTCTTATAAAAAAAACATAGCAATATCATCTTTTTTTTTTGTACAAAAATTTTTGGAAAGGGGTTAGGCTCATTCACGATCCAAGGGCAGGGCGAAGTCTCCCTTCCTCTTAGGCGATACTAATGTCAGGTAGGGCGAACTATCTATTACCCTCAAGTGTAAATCTAGGTACCCAGGAGTTAGGATACCTCTCCAAGCGACGCGACAGGAACCACAACAAAATGATACTTTCTAGAAATTAAATACGCTCTAAATAATTATATATCTTACTCATTTACTAATTTAATCTACGGACGATACTTAGTACCAATATCATCTTGATTCAAGACGCTAGGCTGCTCAGTATGCATTCCTCTGCAATATCAAGACTTTAACAGAAGGCCCTACTAAGTGATCATTGGGCTTGGGTCCAATAGCATGAATCTGTAGCCCAGATGATAGCTTCACACCACTATTAGAAGAGTTTGGTTCCGGAGGCTTTAGTGGGTTGATTGAACCCTTCCATCTAGAAGATGGGCTTGTGAATTAGATTATTGGCCCAACAAGGATTGGCCCACGGCCTGAGGGTGAACATGATGATTGTAGAATGATGTCGTCTTGTCCATAGGTTCAACTGAGAGGTAAGAAATACGATTATTTAGAACGTATTTGATCCCTGAGAAGTACCACTTTATTATAGTTTTAGTCGCGACGTTTGGGGAGGCATCCTAGCTCTTGAGTGCTTAAGTTTACACCTAAGGACAATAGATGTCTCATTCTGCCTAATATTAGTATCGTCTAGAAAGAAAGAAAACTTCACCTTTAAATCGTTAGTAAACCTAACCATTTTACCTTAGTTATAAAATTATTAGACAACTTTAACCATTCCTAAATTATAAAAAATATTTTAAATTATTGTACCCTATATTATAAAAAAATATATATCAATTTTATATTTATTTTTATCTTATCAAATAAATTTTTAAAATATATTTTTACCCCATTTCTATTTTCTTTCTAACCTTACTTTTATTTTCACCTCTATAAAAATGAAATCTTTCCCCCTATCAAACACGTACCATTAGTGGTCTGGCCATAATCTTTTTTTGCCTTCCCTGTCAAGAGTACGCTGTTTACGTGTGTACCTGCATCCAGGCTCCGTATTGAGCCTTCTCACGCGCTTCTCTTTCAAGGCTTCGCACACGCTCCGCTGGTACTGGTGCTGGGACGGCAGTTGTCGGCACGGAGCATGGCTTTTCTAGGCAGGTGTTTTCAAGGTGGCCAAACCTGCCACAATGAAAACAAATCGTAGAGATACCTTCATATTCTACATATATAATCTCACCATCAACCTGGATCTTCGAAATAAGGGGCCTGGTAAGGTGAATGACTACAGCCAATTGTGCAAACTTCCCTCTATCGCCCGACTCTGTTTTATAATCAACACGGATAACTTCTCCAAAAGTGCAACCGATCGAACGAATGACGTTTTTGTGACAATACCTTGCTGACAACGTAGGTAGTCGAACCCAGGCAACTACTGGTTAATGACATGTTCATGCGGCTTGAAAGATGGCGTATATGGTTGGACAGTTTAGTGACAAAAAATGAGCCAAGGGTCATCAACAAACACCTTTTGAAAGTCAGATTCCTCTTTGAATTTTACCACAAAACATTCTTCGTCGAGATCTGGAATATGATATTTTCCAGTGGGTTTCCATAGAAGTTGCAGCTGTGTCCGGAGCTGACGAATGCCGATAGAACGGCCAAGAAGTTTCACCACTACTGCAAACCCCATTCTTTTGTTAAGCACGTCAAGAACATGGGCAGCAAAGTTCACCGTAGGAATGCCACCATTCATTCCTATCATGACATCACCATGCTTGAGAAATACTTCTTCCTCATCATCATTGAATCCTGCATTAGCATTAAGGAAAGTATCCTTAAAAGAAAGGGGAACCTTTGGTTGCTACTTATCAGCTGACGGTGGAGCAACTGTTGAAATAGCAGAGGAAGGTGTGAGCACTTATATAGCATTCGCTCGCTGACAATCCAGTTTAACAGTCATCACTTTCAACCCATTCAAATGTTAAATCAAGAAAATAAAAAAAAATTAACAAAAGCATCCTATCTATTAAAAAAAAGTTGAGAGAAAATTTCCATATTCCCGCGTCACTCTAACATAATTACCTTTAATAAAAACATATATATACTTAATTGTTTTTAAAAATTACATTATTTATAAGTTCCAAAATCACATTAATAACTTTTTTAACTTTTTATAATATACATTAATAATTATTAAATTCATCAATATACCTTGTCTTGAGAAAATCCATATATCAAAATGTTGTTCTTAGTATTGGCGTCCATAAAAAAGAAAAACAAGTTACATCTCATACCCTATTTTAATTTTAATTTTAACTAAAAGTCTACGTAATTATAAAAGAAATAAAAAAAGAAACGGAGAAAAACGTGCAAGGTATCTTACCTTCACATTTGTTCAGAGAATCTGCTAGAGGAACGGTGAAGGAAGGTTCGAGAAAGGAGAACTGGGTGTGCTCATAGTAAAAAAGGACGCACAGAAAGTGAGTAGAAGCGAAATCCAGTGGGAGCTGCTGCTTGAATTGCCTGAACTTTTCAACCTTTGGAAATCAAATCACACAAAAATACGACCCCACGACTTTCCCACTCCCCGGTCGCTCTGATTCATTCCAGTTTTCTCATTCCTACATTGCCTATTATTCCTATTCGACTCTTTCTCCCATTTCTATAAAATCTCTCTTTCTCTCTCTATGTCCTTTCTCTACCTTCCCATTGACTCCATCTCTCTCCCTCTTCCCCATGGATTCTAGTTGCGTTCTTGCAATTTTGTTCTGTTTTCTCCCTGATCTCTCTGTTTCTTCCATTAGATCGCTGGCCTTGGGCCTAGATGAGACCGCGTAATCCGCGCATCCACTTTTTTTTTCGTTTTTGGGTTGGCGTGTATGTGTGTAATACGTTGAATAGAATGTTCCAATTAGTTTTTTAATCTTTTCAGGCATGGATCGGTTCTTGGATTGAACAGGGGTAGCTCATAAGTGAAATTCCATCCTACTCGGGTTACTCAACTCTCTTGGCGTCCCAGGTTTTTAACCTATTTGCCTTGTATTTTTTTTTGGTTGCATTGAGTTTTTCCCCTTTGTTTTCTGTGAATTTTACCGTACGCAGGGCTTTTATATACAAGAAATTTTTATCCGACGAAGAGTGTGACCATCTGATCAATCTGGTTAGTTTTCTGTTTTTTTTCTTTTTTCAAATGGCCGCTGTTGGTCTTTTTTCTACCCTAAGAATATGTTAACTTCAATTCCGGAATTTGTACTATTAGGCCAAGGACAAGCTAGAGAAATCTAGGGTAGCGGATAATGAATCGGGAAAAAGTATAATGAGTGAAGTCAGAACGAGCTCTGTGATGTTTCTTGCCAAGGCTCAGGTATTAACTATGGATCTTCTCTTTAGCTGCACCGCATTTGATGTTGATGATGTGCTTTATCCTAAATATGAGAGAAGAAGCAATAAAAGATTGTTTCTCTTGTCTCTACATCGCAATTCTATCAAGAAATTTCATTTTTAACTGTGAATACTCTCAGGTTTATCATGTAAGTGTAATATTTAACATAAAGAGTAACTTAATTGACATGATTGTAGGTTGAATTCCCATGTTGCGAACATAAGAATTGGTAATAAGTGAGAATTTCCCAAATTGATATTTCATTTTTAGCCTGGGGGTATATTGGCCTAGAAAGCTGAAAGCCATTGCCACTGTCTGAGAAGAAGTGTAACTCCTGTCCCATTGTGGAGTTTAATAGAATTTTCATTTTGTCTGTACTTTAGAATATCACTTTGGTGCATTTGGGAAAGTTTTAGGGATAAGCACGTACAAGATTGTTGTGATGATTTTATCTCTAGCCTTTAATTTTATGATCTTGAGTTTTATTCTCGAAAGCCATGTAAATTATTTTCCCTTTTCTGTTTTATCTCGAAGGATGAAATAGTTGCTGCTATTGAAGCCAGAATTGCTGCATGGACCTTCCTTCCAATAGGTGGGTGCAATATTATGCTTTGTTCATTTCAATGCTTCTCTCTTTTTCCAGAGTGATTACTATTTTATATTTATCGGTCTCTAAAGTTGTTTATGCCATCAGAGAATGGTGAATCTATTCAAATATTGCACTATGAGAATGGTCAGAAGTATGAGCCACAGTTTGATTACTTCCATGACAAGGCTAATCAGCAACTGGGAGGCCATCGGATTGCCACTGTGCTGATGTATTTGTCCAATGTTGAGAAGGGTGGCGAGACTGTTTTTCCCAATTCCGAGGTAAGGAGCATATAATGAATATGGTTATCTTAAGGTTCCTATTAAATAGATCCATCACTGATATCGGTTTGTGTGCCATTTTCAGGGAAGGTTACCCCCGATAAAGGATGATGGCTGGTCTGAATGCGCAAAGAAAGGCTATGCAGGTACAAATACTAGGACGCTTTGACAAACTATTGCCACATTTTCTGAAAGTTTGGTTTGCTATTATTATACTTGAAAATTTTGAAGTATCTTGTGATCCTCGTGGTAGCAATATCCTGCTGTTACCCTTTTAGTCTATAGTATGTTACCAGATTATATACAAGGCGGTATTTTAGTTTTTCCCCATTTAAGATTTTATTTGAAAAGGATTCATTGCCAGATTACTGTTCTCTTTGCTTGATGTGCCAGATCCTCTACATTCCCTCTCTGCTGATGCTGAATGGTTTCTTCTTCTTCTTCTTTTGTAAAATAGCAATATGGAGGATCAAACCTAAGATTTCTGTGAAGTACTCGGGCCCTCGCTTCTGGCTGTGAAATTACATGTAGTTGCTTGCTGTTAAATATAACTGTAGATTAAATAAGAGCTCGTTTGAGTTATTTGCCAGAATCTAAATGGGGGGAAGTAGAAATGTCTCCATTGCTTGATAGCATTTTCGAGTCCCATTAGCTGCTTCATAGTGGAATATGGTATCTCATGCGTTCCCTTTTCTGTTACGTGACAGTGAAACCAGATAAGGGTGATGCACTGCTGTTCTTCAGTCTACATCTTGATGCAACTACAGATCCTTTGAGTTTGCATGGAAGCTGCCCCGGTGATTGAGGGTGAGAAGTGGTCTGCAAGAAAGTGGATTCACGTGGGGGATTTCGACAAACCAATCGTGAGAAGAAACGATGGGGAATGTGTGGATGAGAATGTAAACTGCTCCAAGTGGGCTAAAGTAGGGGAATGTGACAAGAACCCACTTTATATGGTTGGGAATGAGGAAGTCAAAGGATTCCGTATGAAGAGCTGCAATGTCTGTTAGTCATAGGGGCTACTCTCAAATGCCCTTTGAATCATACAAAAAATTATGAGTTTCTTGTATATAACATTAATTTTCCCCTGGCTTATAACTGAGTTGTTAATTTATTCACCAATCCCCAATTGAAGGAAGAGGAAAGGGGGGCACCTAAAAAAAATACATTGGAATCTTATAGCCATTGTGCATTTGAATTTTCAACAAATCTAATTATAAGCAAGTGCAGGCGGAGGATTGGGGGTGTTGACTTCCGAGCGTTAGGTCTGTCCCTGGTTGGAACAAAAAGACACGGGACGCTTCCACCAAGAATATAGCGATGCGGTTGGATCTAATAATTGTTCGAAAAAGACCATAACATAATAAATAAATTAAAATTTTATTTTATATAAATGTGTTTGGATTTAATATTATATTGTCACAATATCATCAAAATTTTACATACATTTTATAAATTTCCATTTGAAAAAGTTTGTATAGTTTGACACATATATGAAGGGTTTGTTAGTCACAGTAAGATCTTCATTAAGACCGTAATTGTTGTCTCAACGGGAATCCTTTAACTATAATCTTACGCTGACAAGTAAGATTCCATGGGAGTCTCCATGCTCCAACCCCACTCCATTGGCAACTTTAACGAATAACCGCCATTGTACCATGAATGTAATTTTATGGGCTTTCTAGTTGTAGCCTCTTAGAATCACAAAATATCTGGAGGAATCCAACTTTTTCTGCTATTGAAATTGTTCCATTTCAGATTCCCTCTTGCGCACACATGAGGGCACTTTCTTTTTGTTGGACATAAACCACTTTTATTGATATCTTGTTCGTATATAGATGCTTCTAAAGCTAGAGAACTATGACCGTGAGCCGTAAGTAGCATGAGAAGATCATCTCTTAGTTCGTGAGCCTCCCTAAAAAGCTTGGAGTGCATGCTATATACAACAGAAATCAATATAACTGTTTAAACATGTATAAAAGTCATTCGATTTGTACCTGATTAGATATTACTATTGGAAGCCAAGCTTATGAGAGAGAGAGAGAGAGAGCATGAAAGGGAGGCACTTGCAGTATGTTTGTGATGTCATACAAAATGGTTTCTTTTCTTAAAGTTTAATTTCACACAAGATGAAGAAGAAGTTCATGCAATTCTTGTTAACACAAACCCGTCACAGCATGCTTTTCTTGCCTCTTCATATCTTAAACGCTAACAGTTTACAGCTTTCTTTCGCCACTTTAAAGTTATATGCCTCTCATTAATGCCAATTGCATCATCATCACCATTACATAATTAATCTCTCTTCTCTTCGTAGAATGGGAAGGCCACCTTGCTGTGATAAATCCAATGTGAAAAGGGGCCTTTGGACTCCCGAGGAGGATGCTAAATTACTCGCTTATGTCTCCAATCATGGCACTGGCAATTGGACTCTTGTTCCTAAGAAAGCTGGTTCATTTCTTCCCCAACCCTCTGATAAACCAGCAATATTATTATTGTAAGTTCATGAAATACATTTGTTTTTTGTTTTGGAATTTGGTTGCAGGGTTAAACAGATGTGGTAAGAGCTGTAGGCTTAGATGGACTAACTATCTAAGACCTGACCTCAAGCATCATAGCTTCACTCCCCAAGAGGAAGAACTTATTATTAACCTTCATCAAGCCATAGGAAGCAGGTAATTAGTTATATTAAGTTGTTTTCAGTTTTTATTTTGTATGTCCCAGAAAAAGAAAGCAGTTTTGAGGCATATGATCAGTTTTTTCCCTGGTACAGGTGGTCTTTGATTGCAAGGAGACTCCCTGGGAGAACAGACAATGATGTGAAGAACCACTGGAACACAAAGCTGAGAAAGAAGCTTATGAAAATGGGAATTGACCCAGTGACCCATAAGCCTGTGTCTCAAGTCCTTTCTGATTTGGGAACTATTAGTTGCCTTTCAACTGTAACAACTGAAACACAAGTTCCAAACAGCAACGTAATGGTCTCTAATCAACTAGATCAAGAGGTGCAATCCCAATTCATTTTTAACCCAGCTGAGAATAACGTCCACTCACACCATGATAATAATGAAGCTGCGTCTTCATGTTCATCACCGTCGTCGTCTTCTTCCTCTAATATCACACAACTTATAAGCTCACCTCCTCAGGTTACTACAACTACTGCTGCAGTTGTTCCCGCTCCTCCTTGTTCATCGTTTGATTGGAGAGAGTTTCTTCTTAGTGACCCGCTCGTGTGCACCGAGTTACAACAGCTGAACCAGTACGACGTCGTGCATGGGGTTTTGTCGTCGTCGTTGAGTCCCTCAGTTATGATGCAGAACCAAATACAAGTTTCGAATAATAATGCAAGTGATGAGGACTCGGGGCTTGTGGCTTATGAGGAAAGCATGAAGAAGGGCCAAGTTTGTGATGAGCAATATTGTGAAGGCACTTCATGTTCTTCGAGGGACGACGACGCATTCGTGGATGCTATTTTGAACAGGGATAGTGAGATTAGGGCAGCTTTTCCTCTACTCCTGGACGGTTCCGCTGATTACTAGATTCCTCTTTTATTCACCCCTCTTTTTTTCCTTCCTAAGTCGCATAATTTGAAGGACAAAATATGAGATTGTGCTCTCAGAATGGTTTCTTCCATAGGAATGGAACCAGATTATACTGATAATAGATATATTAGGGTTTAAAAAATAAAATAATTAAATAATGGTTTATTTCAGTTGTGTTTACCTAAAATATGTATATGGATAGATATAATAAAAATAAAAAGTTATAGTATATACTTTAGGTCACTTGGAAATATTCCTTAAACTTTTAAAAACAATTTTAAAATAAAAGTGAAATCTCTAGGATTTTACTTTCTTTTGTGTAAGAAACAATTATATATAAAATTTAGTTGGCGAAGTTTACGAACAAAATTTAAAATACGTACATGTTTCACGATACATTTGCAATATTGTCCATAGTCTAAATCAAGGAAAACGAGACCCAAGGCCAAGGGATAGTTGACATGGTCCCTATTACAATTCCAGTTCTAAATATGGCAATACCAATTTACCACAAGTGCAGACAAAAATCACCACAAGAAAAATTCCAATAATAGTAATATAAACTACAGTGAATAGCCGGTCAAAATTATACCTAAATTAATTATCTGTAACATGTTGAATTATCCCTATAACTTTAATTGAGGATTTACTATATCAGCATTTGCAAGATTTAAAGAATACCCATATATCCCATGCCTCATACCTCAACCCAAATTAAATATGACAAATTATTTGAAGCATAAAACATAACACTACTTGGAAGGTGACTGCAGAGAAATTAAACATGTAAAGATTCAGAAATGCAAAAGATAGAAACTCGTCATCACAAATCATCCATGTTATTGCAAAGATCTCCTCGTTCATTTCAAAGACAAGGGTCATCTTGTAGGGTATGGAATATTCGAATCGAATCCTCAGCATCGCAAGATACATCGACAAGGAATGGAAGAAATGGACCGAGATTTAAAGAGAATACTAAACAATAAACGTTAGGAGATAATGGAAGTGCCCAGTCAATTCCCCAAAGCACGTCGCCGTCCTCATCTCCGTTTGAAGATAAGGTATGCACCGGTTTTATATCATCCATCTGTGGGCTCTGCAAGGTTATCCCAAAACGTAGGATTTCTTTCAATTATTTTGAAAGGCTTGTGCCCTTTCATCCCACCATGTTAATATGTCAGTCTTCCGTCATATTTCTTTTCTTTATTTTCAATTCAAGCCAGGTTTCCCACGTACGATTCGTTAAATGTATATATACACGGCTTTTTCTTCAGAGAGTAAAGGAGCTACTACGGAGGAAGGAGGAAGGTGGAAAACAAAAATAAAAACTACTAATTCGAGTGGGGATGCATGCATTTATTTAAATGAAAGGATGAGTCTAGTTAAATAAGGATTGACTTTATAACTTATAAGATTATGAGTTCAAATTCCGCTGTCAATATAAAGATATTATTGATAAGCGATCTATAAGTATCTCTATAAGTGCTCGTTAAGCCAAGAGGTATAACCTTGATGAATCCCTAAGACCTAAACTTTATTTTGTATAACTAAAAAGAATAAGAAGAAAGTATTCCTTAGACGAAAACTCCGAACCACCTTAATGTAATCTGAGGGGGGGAAAATCGTACCCTTGATTATAGTAGAGAAGAACAATTTCATCCTCATTTGTTTAATGTCCATTAAATTATTTTATAGATAATGGAAAACAATGCTAAAAACTAATTATTCAACTACATTTATTTTGTTAACATAATGACGCATGCCTTTTCTTGGCCACCTAACACATGCACATCTTGATAATTTTCAATTGTCATATCCAATAAATCTTTTATACAGATAACTTCATAAATGCTGATGATTGCATTTTCAAAACTTTCAAACCATTACACAAACTAATGACATTTTAGATGTCAATTTCCAAAAAAAATTACCTCCCAATTTTCTTCTTACAATATTAATGTCTAATAGATTTCAGTTCTTAACGACCATAGAAAAAGGGGAGTAAAAAACAAAAGGGAATTTAGACTTTAGAGTAGTGATATTATAACTAGATTACAAAACCCATTATGAGTGATTGCCACGGTTAAGCAATGATATTTTTTTGTCATCTTTTGACACATGATGGGAATCTGGAACCACGTTTATATTATTGTGATGTGATTAGTGCACATTCAATGAATTCAATAATACAACAGTTATCAACGGGGGTTGGTCCGAGTGGTAAGCGGCTCGGTATCGCTTAAGCGAGATCTCGAGTTCGAGCCTTAGCGTACGCAGAAAATCCCCGTTGGGAGACTCACCCACTATAGCCAAGTGCGCGACGCGGGTCGGATCCGGATGTAGTCGGGGCAAAGCTCCGGTGAACCGGGTGGGCAACAAAAAAAAATAAAAAAAAAATTACAACAGTTAGCTATAGGCAGAACATTCCAATTTGCAAGGAGAAACTGCGAGGGCGTGGGAATAGGATCACTCTGAAGCATGCTATGAGGTTAAGACTCTTTTTATGTCTTCAGAGATTGAAAAAGTAAGAATCTAAAAAGGAGGTGACTCAAAAACCAATCTGATTGAAATTGGTATGGTCAACTTTATTCAGACGAATTGCGCATAATATATGCTCTGGCAAGTCTTCTGCCTTGTTCCCCTGTTCCACCAAAATCAATAATACAATGTGCATCACATAACACGAACGACCCATTCAGATCACAGGAAAAGATATGCCAAATCATATCAGGTTTTAGTGCCTGCTGTTGGGCCTTGTATCACTTTGTATATATTAGAATTAGAATTTCACGGCCCCAAAAGAATAATTTAGAATTTCTAACCAATGCAATGAAAATTAAATTGAACCACTCAATCGAAATACAGAGACATTAAAACTAATCAAGGAACCAACAAATATAAATAAAAACAAACGGTTTGACACCAAACCAATCAAAAACCATTTTTTTATTTGTTTAAAATAGAGTTTTAATATTTAGTGATAGTGATTTATGCCTTATAGTAAGCAAAATGTTTCTCAAGTGTATCTTTTATGTTTAAATATTTTTATATATTTTTTTATATTAATTTACAATATGTATATATTAATTTATTTGATAAATATTGTATACAATAATATTATTATATATAAAGAAAGAGATTTTAAAAAAAACAATGATTCTAACACATGCATGTTGCTCCTGCCAAAAAGTCAATATCGAGCCAGTTTCTAAAACATCAAAAAATTAAGGAGAAACTGCTCAGTAACGCAGAAAGACTCAGGAGAGGAATGGCGGCTAACTCGCTTTGTGGTCTTTGTCAAGGAGGAAACGAAGATATTGACCATGTTTTTAAGTACTGCCCTATGGCTGCTGCTGTTTGGAAGAAGATTCTGCCTAATGATCTACACATGGATTTCTTTGGCCAACACAGTACAATGGATTAAAATGATCATCCTTGATGCCAAGCTTGATGTTTCCTGGAAAACTGGAATTTGTATAGCTTACTGGAAGCTCTGGGAGGCTAGAAACAAGCGAATTTTTGCAGCAGAAGCTTATAGATGTTTTACTGATACATATTAGATCTATAGCTTACACTATGAAAAGCTACAGTACTTACAGATCCCTTTTGTAAAGGCCAGTGGGCTCGTTTTTGTAAAGGTCCTTAATGGACTTATTTCTGTACAGTTTTCTTTGATGAAATAGAATTAAACACCTTCAACTCAAAAAAAATTCACACAAGTTTCCTACAAATGAAAGTATCATGATCTAGTGAACTTCTTAGTACAGAGAAAATGGTATGTTATTAGAAGTTTGCAGCAACAAAAATTATATTTATCATAAGTGCAGCAGCACAAATGAAATTTTACTACATACTAGTAGAAAGTTCAAGCTGCTATAAGTAAATAAAGACCAAGTGTTACCTGTATTGTTAGGCCAAAATCCAAGATACAATGCTTCAACCTTTCGATGAAGCCTTCAACTCCTTTTCTGGCAAGGTAACTGAATCTGTGCACATCTAAATCAATCTCAAAGTACTTTTCTCCCTGTAAAAGTAAATTGAAAATAGCATCAAAATTCAAATCTTTCAACAGCTCAACATTTTAAGATTACTAAAACCACTTCATGCAGAATTAAATTATAACAGTTCTTACCAAAAAAAGGAAAAAGAAAAACAGCAAATTATAACAGTCAACACACCAAATTCTCCTACTTTGGAAAGTATGCAAATGCACAGCATCTCTAGGCATGAAATAATGGTTAAAAGTTACATAAACTTAATTGGGAAAAGAATGAGATCAGGATCATTTAACATGCATTCCCACAAGGAAAGTCACTGAAGCTTTAAATCAGAGACTAAGCATATCCCTTAGTATATGCAGATATATATACACTTCAAAGGACGTTAACACCAGACTGAAACCTATTTTTCATTTTGTTTAAAGATCCCAACGTGATCCATGAGATAAACATGCGAAGGAAACACCATACAGTTTACACACATTAAATCTTATAATAAAATGTCATCGTCATGCAGCAGATAATTCAAAAGATGCTGTGGTATACCAGGAAAAATTCATGTTGAGGTCGTGAGAGAACAGGTTTTTCATTGTAAGCATTCATAAGCTTCTTTTCAGTCGTGCTCAGAGAAAGGTTCTCCACATTTGCCACTCGACCCAAAATTTTTAATCTCTCCCTAAAGGATGCGATTGTATCTAGAGGGAAGCCTTTAACTCTCTCCACCTCATCATTGATCAATTTCTGTCAAGAAAATATGTCCAGTTCAAAAAACTTGGTGTAATTTACATATTATAGGATATTACAGAGGCAATATGCTCTAAGACGCAAAGCACAACAAGAAGGAGAAAAATCATGTTTATTCTTCTTACACTAATGTGTTCTCGAAATTGTTCTGTAAGTTCTTTAGAATATTTTTCAGATACTTTAAAATACAAAACCACATTCATTCCTTCTCCATCATTTTCACTTTGGAAGATGGTGGCAGGATATAATGGTATCTGCAGGTAAAAATTGAAAGGATGTATCAGTAAACAGTATATATGAACTTTGTGAAGAAAAAAAAGTTCCAGTTTAACTATTTTTGGGACCATATAATATTATCAATATGGGGAAAAAACTTTGCGTCTAATTTTTCTAAGGATCAATAAATGTACATTCAAATTACCAAGCTAAACAAGAAAATATGCAAATACCTGAACATTTACTACAAGAATAGAAGGGGCATCTCCAGCTATATTTATTGCTGGAAGTTGTACAAAACGAGCAATATGATCAATTTTCCGCTGAGACAAGAAAATGTCAGCACCTACAGGATAGAAAGCAGCATTGCTTGGAGCAGATTCTTTCTTCTTATCCCTGCCAATGATGCAACAGAGAAATATATATACATATCAAGGGAGAATAATAATTCCAGAATTTTTAATAGTGTCCTCAATATGTGTGCTTTCTTACGAGGTTCAATCATCGAGAGAAAGCTTAGCACAAGACATTTGGTGTGTACCTAAAGTAGTTTTTTCCTCTGACTTTGAAGGAACGTGGCTCAATAGGTGACCAAGAACCACTTGTTTGCTTATCTATTGGGCAAAATGGAATTGATGAGCCTGCTAAAGGTTTTTGTTTGAGTGCCTTTGGAGAATCTGAAACAGAGGAGGAGGCATGAATGAGTTACACGCTTACAAGCATTAGTTGTATGGAGCATCAGCAGAGTATGCATCTAGAAACTGACATGTACGTAATCAATTAAGCTCAACAAAGAAGAGTTCAGCTAATAGAAATAAAGCATTTGTTTCCTTTATTTCTTCAATTGTCATTGTGCCAAGAGCAATTCAAGAGGCTCATGTGTAAGTGAATATTTTTGCTTGCATACAAAGTGAAAGTGCAAGAAAACAAAAATGAAAGCAACTTGTACAGATGGAAAATATTGCCGACACTCACATAACGACATATCAGCGTAACCTTCCCTCCATTTGAAGGAAAGTTTTGAAAGTGACTTTCTCCGTGAATTTGGTGTTTCTGGGCTTGTTGGCCTTCTTCTCTCAAGCGAGAGAGCAGTAGATGATAGACATGGCAGGCAGGTGTTGGGAAGAAGCCCACGATTATCTGGAGGTAGTCTTTTGTCCTCTCCAGTTTCGTCTCCATGACTGATAGATACCTCCCCCGCTGAAACAGATGTTGCCTCAGCATGAACACCCTCCGATCTCAATGCAGAATCTTTTGGTTGCGCGGAAGTTTTAGCACTCTTCAAAAAGGAACTGCTTCGACCATAAATATGAGAGTGAACTCTCAGCTTCTGTTGTTGGTCAGAAAATACTGATCCTTGTTTGCTTTCAGCTATGTCCCCAGCTCGGGGAGAACAATCGCTTGGTCTGGACGCGATTTCGGACAACCCATCTATCAGAGATCGCATTAATTAATGTAAAGACAGAGTAATTTGTTGTCAATCAGAAAGAAGGGGGGAAGTAAATGTTTAATAAATCATAAGCCACTTACCGTCGTAGACACTATAAAATTCGTCATCACATTCAGAATCCAAAGCGGAAGTAGAATCAAACCAAGCTGCATCTGGAAACAGAAAAAAAAGCTCCAATGAACTGTGCACTTAATCGAAAATTTAAGTTCGTACCCAGAAATGTACAAGCCAATAAGGAAATGTCCAACAAGGAAAGAACAATTTAACAAAGAAGTAAAATAAACACGGAATAGGATATCAAGAACAACACAGTGAACAGCCTACCGGAAGCGCGTCGGGAAACCTGTAAGGCAGAATTATTTTGGGATAGCTTTGTATCCCCAAAGGAATGGACGGCATCGATCTTGCGGGACGAAACCCTTCGGCGGAGTATTCTTCTTCGCCTACGATTCTTCTTCTTAGACAGTTCCGATCGTCCCTCTTCCTTGACCTGGGGCCTCGACCCGCAAGCTCCCATGGTTTCTCTCTCCCTCCCTCTGTTGCACGAACCCTCTTCTTCACCAATAAATTAAAAGGAAATGGTGGATTTTTCAGAAGTGGGTATATCAGATTTGTAGAAAGTTCCCCCCCGGCGGGTATCGATTATCGAATTTACTAGTTTATATGGGGAAGATGATCACTCAAAGGTGTGGAGCCCACGGTTGCTGCTCCAAATGTTTTGATCGAACCATGTGAGTGGTGCCACGTACGTTGGGCCAAGATGCAGGAAACCGTGTGACAACGAGTAGTGTTTGGATTTGGCGCAGTCCCATTTAGACAAGCTGCATTTTGTTTACTTTATTATATTTTTGGACGATCGGCATTTATCATTCATCACTCACGGCGTTTTTACAGTGGACCGGGAACCGAGCACTCTGGTCCATATAAAGAAAATAAATATTCTCACCGTGGTGGGAAGGAGACAAGGGAAAGGAGGGTAGAAAATATTTATCAATATGCTACATTAAAACTCGTTCATCAGGAGAATAACTTTAAAATATTGAAGAAATCGTTCGCCCAAAGAACTACTTTAGTACGTGTTCCTACAAACTCATTTCAAGTCTCAGCGTCTTCTCTCTCTAAATAGATGCTAATTAATCTAATGAATGTTTAAAATGTTTATTCAGACAATAATGATAAAATAATCCTAATTATTCATCGTCACATATTCTGTCAATTTAATTAAAGATAATTAATATGTAAAAAATATTTTTATTCATGGAGACAGTGAGAGAAAATAGATTAATAAGTAATGTAATAGTATAACCAGTAATCAATAAAAACAAAAATAAAAACTTTAGTTAAAATATTATACATCTATGGTGTTTTATGTAAGAACCTTTTGGGAGGAGGGAGGGAGGAATTTATTTGTCAGTAATGATGGACATTATCATTTTTTTTAGTATAATTTTTTTAAAAAAAAATTAGGCCAAAAGCACCAAAAAGCATTGTTTCGTTTTCGGCTGTGTAATTAAAAAATTAATGTGGGCATATTCAAAATAAATAATAATGTTAAATTAGTGAAGGGTTAATCACTTAATCCGCAATTATCTCATAAAGCGAGCTGACAAAATGACCCTGGCACACGGAGGGTGGTCAGATGGGCCATTATGGGAGCACGTGTTTAGCATATTCGCAAACTTCGAGGTCATCAGTCCCAGTCCCAGTCCCAGTCCCAGTCTCGGATCATTAATGGCATCAAGTTACTTTGTGCAAACGCTGCCCAACATTTGGACTTTCCATTTCAACACTATATACATTTTTAAATTATATTTTAGTAATTCAGTAATTTAAAATGACCCCGTAAATCTGCAGAACGGTCCCAAGTTTGTGCTCATGCAGAGAATAAATAATTAATAAAAAAATTAAATAGTCCGAATAAACTGTTTAGAAATTCTCTATAACCAGATGACTGGATTAATTTGTTAGAAGTTTTGTTCCTCTTGCTTTACGCCATTGTTTTTTATAAGAAAATAATAAAAAAATATCTAAAATAATAATAAATGTCAAAATAGGATATTTATCAACAATAAATCAAATATTATTAATTATAAATTAAATATTACTCAGGTAATATTCTATTTTAATATTTATTATTTTTTAGAATAATATTATTAATTATAAATTAAATATTACTCATATAATATTCTATTTTAATATTTATTATTTTTTCAATACTTAAGTTTTTCTGCGAGTTGAGATGTGAGTATAAAGTGGGCCCAGAAATATATGTAACATGCATTTTTCTTTCCCTTACCAGAAAGTTTACCCGCGTACTGGTAGATGGTTCTGTTAGTAGCTCTTTTTTTTAATATTAGATCTAAATAATTAATTTAAAAAATTAAATAAAATATTTTAAAATATTTATATTTATTATTTTTTTAAAAATAATTTTTAACATATAAATTAATATATATAATTTAATGATACTTAATATATATTATAATAAGTCATTTATTTAATTTTATTAATCTTCCTAAATTAATTAATTAGATATTATATTAAAGAATAAAAAAATATTTTAAATTACTCCTTTCATTTCAGTATTATTTTTATTCAATGTTATTGTACATAAGCTACAAATGTTTTTAATTGGTAGGGAATTCTACTTTTTTAGTAAGATGTATAATTTCAATTAAAAAGATGTTGGACAAGATTCATTTCCCGACTCTCGATAAGCAGCTAACCTATTTTTTTTGTTGCCCACCCAATTCACCAGAGCTTTGCTCCGACTACATCCGGATCTGACCCGCGTCGCGTACCTGGCTATGGTGGGTGAGTCTCCCAACGGGGATTTTCTGCATTCGCCAAGACTCGAACTCGAGACCTCGTTTAAGCGATACCGAACCGCTTAGCAGCTAACCTATTTTCAATTCATGTGATTTGCCTACTAAGCTCCTCTTGTCCAGTCCTCAGCTCCTCCATCAACCTCAATTTCTCTTGTAAGACGTGAGTGGAGGCTGAGCAGCCCCTTGGGCTCCTACTCCTCCATCTCAGCCTCGTCCATAGTACAAATCCTTGACCTTCGGACAAGGGCTACTCCATAGGTGGAGGCATAGCTCGTAACGGTTGTGGAACTACCACAACTTCTAGTTGATGGCCTCCTTGTTCAGGTTAAGACCCTTTGCCCTTTTAGTTCCAGCTACTCGAGCACTATCTCGGCCTCGTCCACCATCGGCTCCTTTGAAACCAGATTTGCTCCATAAGTGGAGGCATAACTTGTATAGGTTGTGGAACTATCCCAACTGCTAGTTGAGGATTTATTGGTAGCCCACGACCTTCTTTCTCAACTATCTCCGGCTCCTCTGAGGAGAAGGAGCCACATCACCTTCTGGCTCTAGTACTTGAGGTGGAGGTTATGGAGCTCTAAAATGTGCTTGTAGTAGCTCTAAGATATCGTCGACAATGGCAATGATTCTATCCTACCCCTGTTGGTAGAGGGCAATGAAAGCGTATAGTGGGTCAAAAGAAGAAGAAGAAGAAGCCATGCATGGAGACAAAGCTAACAAAAAACAGAGAAAAAAATAGTACAGACATAATAGAGATTAGAATGACAATTTTATCTAAAAAGGGTGAATTGTATGATAATTAAAATTTTAAAAATTATAAACTATAAATTGAATTGAATCAGTAAGTTATAATTGAAAGGTATATCCCGAGCTTAGAAACAATGGAGAAAATAAATATATAGAGTTTATACTGGTTCAATTTAACTACTTAGCCTACGTCCAATTTCTAGAAAGCTCCTATTAGTTTATACTATAATCCAAGATTCACCAGGCTTTTAGTGCCTTATTACATCAACAAGAGAAATATCTTTCACCCCCCTTACTTCTCGTAAGGTTATAATCTACTAACTCTAGAGACTCACTCTCTTGAATATCTCAGATAAAAATAAAAAGATTTCTAACTCTCTTAAATAGAGTAAATGAAAGGTTACTCGATAATCAATGCTCAGTAATGTTCGTTGTGTTGCATTTACTATGGCATTCTTTTATAGTTGAGTCTAAAAGTATATATGTAGTAGTCGTTGAACTCATTGAAATACCTGTTAAAGAAGTTAAGGTGTTGAAGGTTGTAACAGTTGGATGTATGAAATGTTGTCTAATATAATAAGTTATTATGAAAAGTTAAATTTGATTCCAAAACTTTAGATTGAAATAGTAAAGTCTGGTTTGAAGATCAATCTCAGAATTTTTTGAATAATATGCCAATTCATTAAAAAGCTTATCGAAAAAAGTTTCGATAAATGTCTAAAAAATGCAAGTTTAGACCAAACTGACGCTTATCGAATGATACTTCAAAAATTAGCCTTATCGAAGTGTCCTTCAAGAAATGAACTCTTAGTTGCACATTCATGGATCAATTTTATCGAAATACTTATAAAAAAAATCTATTCAAAGTGTTTATTTCATATATTATAAAAGATAACTTATCGAAGTGTTATTTGATAAGTGGTTTTATCAAATAACTTTTCAATAAGATTTTGAAGTTTAGACAATAGTCTTTCGAAAAACATTCTCTTAGTATGAAATTTCCTTAATTCTGCTGACTTCATAAATGCTATGTAATATATTTCAAATAATTTTAAATTCTTCTGACTTAGTTATCAAAGGATCAATTTTTTTGCAAAATCATTTCAGACAAAATTTATACCATTTATCGAATAGCTTGTCGATAAGATATTTTATCGAATAATGCTTCAATAAATACTGTTTAAAAGTTAGTTCAAAAGCTAAAAATTTTTTTACTTATCGAAGTCTTTATCAACAAGTGCTATTATCAATAAACTTATAGAAAAATAAACTTTGATAAATCTAAATTGAAATTTAATCAATTTGGCATAATCAAAGCATGAAGTCTAACATTCTACCCCTTTGATGATGATAAAACCCAACGGATAAAAGTAAATGCTAGAAGCAATAATCATAAAATAAACAATTGAAATGCTTAAAAACTTAACATAAGGTTAGAAATCAAAAGGTTCAACGAAAACAATAGAAAAGTTTAAATTTGATCATTTGTCTTTATCAATTCCGCCCTGTTTTTGGCATCATCTAGTTTGGGAGGTTTGGAAGCTGAGGGAATAGAGTGTGAGGTCAAGGGTACAAAGGCAGGAGCCTGAATTTCATCAACTATAAAAGTGGTATAAGAGTTGTCAACATGTGCCCTTAATTCTACCACTTCCTGTCTTAGAATCTTGAGTGCTTGAATTTGAATATCAATCAAGTTGTAGATAATTCCAAAGTTATTCCTTGAGGTTTCATTTTCCTTCGAGATCTCAAAAACTAATTTCTCTTTGAATGATTGACCAAAACAATTAAATAACTCTAGGGATCTCTTGAAAGGATGCTTGACCAACTTCCTTCACCCTAGCTATCATTTTCTCCTCAAAACTTCTTAGCTCTTGTAGCACATGTTGGAGGGAGGCTTGAGCAAATGATGAAGCGGAGGGTTGAGTAGGTTCTGCATAGGATTGAACCTTATCCTAGTGTTGTTTTGAGTTTGATGCAATAGGATGTAGCTTCCTTTTTCTTTTAGAGCTTGTTTGCCTCCAGATGGCAAAGACAAAAAAATTCTCATTCTGTATATCTATTCAGCTCCAAATTTTGATATTTTTAGTTCCTTATCTCCTTGTTCCAAATAATCAATGTTGTCCTGTTGGATAAAGAAGGAAACTAGTTGAAGATAAGGAATTGGAGTGACTTTCGATTTGTTATTGTACAAGCTTTGATATATCAGAATTGAAACTTAATCAATTTGACATAATCAAAGCATAGAATCTAACAGGGTGAACAGAGAGGAGAACTCAAACTAAGAGGGAGAATAACAAACGGTGTCTATCTACAATTGGCTCCTGCCCTTGAAAAGCATCCTGCTGCAAACTGCAAGGTTCTTCTTGTTGATAACCCTGCCAACACAAATGCATTGATCTTGAAGGAATTTGCACCATCTATTCCTGAGAAAAACATTACTTGTTTGACTAGACTTGACCATAACAGGGCATTGGGGAAAAGCCTATCCGTGGAGTTGTTGTTGATGATGCATGGTTGAGTGGGGAATTCATAACTTCAACGTGGTGCTGCAATTATTAAAGCTAGGAAGCTTTCAAGCGCATTATCTGCTGCTAGTGCTGCCTGTAACCACATTCGTGATTGGGTTCTTGGAACTCCAAAGGTCACCTGGGCGTCGATGGGAGTATACTCTGATGGTTCTTACAACGTACCAGCTGGGCTAATTTATTCATTCCTTGTCACTTGTCAAAGTGGGGAGTGGAAGATAGTTCAAGGACTTACCGTTGATGAGTTTTCAAGGAAGAAAATGGATTCGACAACAGAAGAGCTCTCGGAGGAAAAGGCTTTGGCATACTCATGCCTTTCTTAGACTGCTTGCTTCTTGATTGGTATCATTATAGTTCTCTATATCTCTATGAAGGTAGTTTCAATTTTGAATAAGGCAACTTCTTAGCTACAGAGGAACTGTTTAGGTAGACGCTGCTTCCCTCTAATTGCAGCACGTTATACTTCGAGCAAATGTTTTTGCTCTTGGTAACGAACAAGAAGCTTCGTTTTTCAGTGGATTTGGTCTCTTCTCAAGCTTTATCTATCTTTTGGGGATTTTTCAGCTTGTGTTGGTGTGCCCTGCACTGATGATTGTACAAGACCTCACATGTTATTGGGAATGCACAAGCATGCCGATGCATGCAAACAAATTCTGAAAGGCATCTGAATTATTTTGATCAACTTGGAATGACGTGGCAAGACGTGAAATGCTTAATAGAATGGATGGTTGCCATATAATATACGAGCTGCGTAAGGACTTGTAGGAAGAAAATCCACAAGGATCCATGGGCAGCACTATTTAATGGATGCGATTTGTATGAACAATGCAACTTATTATATTTTTATATTTTATATTGATGCCACCTATTGTTAGGCTTCTTAATAATTAAATTTAGTTTTATGGGAAAACATATCTTTGGAAAAGCATCTTTATAGTCTATGATTATGCTCCATAAAGTAAAAGAAAATCATATTAGAGGTATCTATGCTTTTTTAAAATTTTCAATTTGGTAGGGCATCTGTGTACTTTTTCCCCTTAATTAAATTTTTAACTTTGCTATGTTAATACTATTAAATTCTATACAGAGACTAACGATACTAATAAAATAAAATTATACAGTTTAATAGTACTAACAAAGCAAATTTAAATGATTTAATTAAGATAAAAAATATACAAATAATAAATTAAAAATTTGATAAAAGTGTAAGTATCTTTAATATAGTTTTCTTTGAAATAAATACAATAATGATTTCGTTACTTAGTTTTAGGTCAAACAAACCCTTCCTACCTTTTCTTTTGCTCTCTTTGTAGTTTTAATTCTGAATCTCGTAGAATGAAGTGACTCTTAATTTTCCTTTTGCCTTGCGGTCTCTCCCTATCCAGTTTCTGTATTTTTTTTAAGCTAAAAATATTGAAGGATGCAAAAGCAGATGACTAGAAAAATACCCACACAAAAATATAAATTGCACGAAGTGCGAGAGTTTCTTTCATTATTTTTTTTATTTTTAAATAAAAGCAATCATGATCTATTTTGGTGAAATTTAAAATAATTCACTCACTCCACAAATTAAACTATAGGATCCATTAGGGCTACTCTGCGTTTGTCCACAATCATCTGCCCTACATGTCTCTATGTTTATCAGTGGTTCAGCTAGTAAAAAAAACATGAGATATATGATTTTTTGAAGTGTATTTTAAGGAGTATTATTTTATTATAGTTCCAGTCGCGATACTTGGTGAGGTATCCTAACTCTTGAATGCCTAAGTTTACGTCTGAGGGTAATTGACAGCTCACTCTATACGATATTAATATCGCCTAAAAAAAAAGAAGACTTTACCCTAGCCTAATTTTTTTCTAAAAATTCAATAAAACAATAAAATAAAATAAAATAAAATAAAATAAAATAAAGCAAAGAAAAGGCCATAATATTAACATTGGACTAAGACCAATCAATTTTATTTAATAAATAAAGTCAGCTACAACTTAAAATCGAAGTCATCAAGCGACCTGATAGAGATGGTCCACATAAGTTGCTTTCTTGTCTCCTACTTTTCCTTGTGAATTATTGGACAATGCCCAGCGGTTGTTTCATTTTCATTCTAGAATTTCTATGAGGGAACTGTTTTCCACATGATGTAGTTTTCTTTTGTTTGTTTTTTTGGACCTGTATTCAACACGAAGTAGGTTGTTGGACTTGCCGAACCTACCAAGGGCACATGATACATTTAAGTTGAAAGATTTTTAAGGGAATGGAAAGTACAAAGAAAAAGGATAATGGAATAGAATAGAAATATAAATACAAAACGCTATGAAAAGAGGTATTCTCCAAATAATCTTTGATCTTATAGAAATAGAAGAGCAGGAAAATAAATAAATAAATAAAACCCAGTTATCCTTGACTAATTAAAGCACCTACATTTCGGACTGTTCACTTGGGGACACTTTTGGAAATTCACACATATTCTCGAAAGTCACAGAAGCATTCCTTTACCAGTATCATGGAATGTTTTAATGAAGATAAATTGCCTGAGGAATGGTTGGGGGAAAGCGAATCCGTCATACTTCTCAAATCTCAGCCATTTTCTCCTCTTTTCCTCATCTAACTTTTTCCATTCTATCCATGTCCAGAAAAAGAAGGGGGGAAAGCCTTTTCATTCTACCATACCGAACTCAACCATGGAATTACCAATCTTTTTGTTCCTTTATCATTTGGCTTGCCAAAACATTCCATTATGTTTTGATGTTAAGACCATATTTGGTTTGCTAGAAGCATTTTGATGGAAATGGAAATAAAAAATTAAATTAGATATAAAAGTATGTTTGGTATGACAAAATTTTGATTGAATGTTGAGATAATTTTTGTTTGGCACAAATTAATTGGGCAATGAAAAGAAAGCCAAAAATATGAAAAAGAATATAATGCCCCTAAGGGGAAAAACACAGAAAACTCTTTCTCAGATATACACATCTTCTCCCTTAATTTCATCCTCCCCTCGACTGCGTCTTCTTCATCGAGCAAAAAATAATCCAAAATTCAGTTCTCAGTACTAATTGCAAGGATTGACTACTATTAGTAACAGCAATATTTCAGTTGCCCAGAACCTTTCAGAAGAGGTACTAGACTTACTACATCACGACATCAAAATAATGTTCAAACACAATAAATATTCACAGAAAACAAGGCCTCCTTTCTTTCTATAGATAGTAATTGCTTCGTATCATTCTAATTATAAATCTATACAGAAAACAAAGTAGAGTGCCATTTTGCATCTTTAATACACATACTGAGGATACAAACAAGAAGCATATTCCAAATATAATGGGACCACTTTGCGGTTGTATCCTAGTACAATAGCAGTAACATAAATGGATATTACCAAATACAAGAACCTAAGCTACCATAAAGTTTATTATATCATACCTTTGGGTCCATTGTTGGCAATGATCAAGCCACGTACATGAGGACCATTCTGAATACTTCCATAACAAACAGGAAATCAGAGCGGGAATGCCATTCTCGAACCAGACTAAGCTGATTCATCATTAGGCTTCCCGAAGATCAGTGGAAATTCATCATCATGCTCCGAAAAACTTTGGTCCTTAGACAGACTCTTCAACGAATGATAAACCTGGTACATAGACAACCTATCCTTAGTATGAGAAACCACACAGTTACATGCAATTCTCAGAAACTGCAAAATTTCCTCATCGTGTCCCTTTCCTCTTATGGCCCTGTCAATGCAATCCTTGATGAGACCAGAATTAGAAAGCGTATTCACCCAATTCACTAAATTACCCTTAACTTGTTCCTCTCCGATGCTGACTTCTAGAGGTTTCTGCCCGGTGACCAACTCCAAAAGCACAATCCCAAATCCATAAACATCTCCTTTTAGTGAAGGAACCAGAGTGCTAGGATATTCTGGAGCCATATAGCCAAGTTCCCCCAAGTCTCCATTCACAAAACTAGTCCCTTCAGAGTCAGATGTTATAAGGCGGGCAAGTCCAGAGTCCATCAAACGAGCATCAAAATCTTCATCAACAAGAATCACATTGGAACAGATATTCTGGTGTATAATAGGAGGATGGCACCCATGATGCAGCCAAGCAAGACCCCTAGCTGCCCCCAAGCCTATTCCGAATCTCGTGGGCCAGTCCAATGCATCGCCGTTTTTGTGCAACAAGGAGAAGAGAGTTCCATTTGACATGTACTTGTAAACCAGAAACTTTTCCTCGTCCACTAAACAGAATCCCAAAAGCGGTGCCAAATTCGGATGCCTGACTAGGCCTAGCCTATTCATCTCAACGTGAAAGAGCTTCGCCAAGATTTTACATGTGTTGAGCCGTTTGACTGCAAGGGTTGACCCATCAGGAAGATCTGCTTTGTAAGTAGTTCCTGTTCTTGTTGAGACAAGAATGTTTTCTGCACTGAAATTGTTGGTAGCCGCCATCAAATCGCCTAGTTTAACCTTCACAAGGGGTTTTTGGAACAGGGTGACTTGCACAAGCTTGTAACCCCTCAATCTCACAGCCCAATTATCACTTGCTCCGTCTCCAAACCCCTTCTTACTCAATCTCAAATGGTACCACCACCAAAGCCCAAAAGCCAGTAATAAAGAAGCAGCTGCACCAAACACCCCAGCAGCTATTATGATGGCAAGATTCTTCTTACTCAGCCCTCCACACTTAGATCCAAGAGGATCCCCGCAAAGCCCACTGTTCCCCTCAAAGTTCTCCTTGTCAAACCGACTTAAAGACAAAGGAATCGCACCCTCAAGATGATTATTAGCAACAGAAAACTTTGTAAGCCTAGTCAAGCTCCCAATTTCGACAGGGATAAGACCTGAAAGCTGATTACCGGAAAGGCTTAACTCATTCAAATACGAGCAATTCCCGAGAGAAGGGGGAATAGGTCCAGAAAGACGATTTGCCAACAAGTCAAGGCTCACTAAATACTTCATCCAAACACAAAGCTCATTGGGGATCTCACCATATAGGTCGTTGGACCCAAGATCCAGTCGCTGCAGACTAGCACAGTACTTCAAGGACTCTGGCACGCGACCGGAGAGCTCCATAGTATTGAGAACCAGATTGATGATGCGATTCTGCTGATCATTCCAGCACGTAACGCCGTTGAATCGGCAAATGAAGCCGGGTGTGTTGTTGTTGAATTGCCAAGTTGAAAGCTTCCCATCAGGACCACCGAACGAATCTTGGATGCCCTTGAGGCATTTCACGTCATCTTCAACCTCCGACGCAGCAAAACCCCATAAGCCCATGGAGCTGCACAATAGCAGCAGAAGGCAATTCCTGAGATCCAGTGAAGCTTTGCCCATCATGAAAGGAAGCTTTGTGTGCTTGCCGTGAATTAGTGGTTAAAAATATCGTGGGAACGGGTTCAGAAAAAGCAAGGTAGACCGAGATGCCATTTACTTTTTAGGCGGGGTTTGGAAGTTGAGGATGAGAAAATACCAGGTGCAGAGATTATGAAAAGTGGAATGAAAGTATCGGTGGATTTTTCTTCTTCGCTTACTCGAGAGATGAGAACAACTGGCTTCTTTGACTGGTGTTGTTTATTAGGCGTGTGTTTGGGAAACTAAACTCCGGTTTTAAAAAAAAATTAATCTAAGTTTTACTTTAAATTTTTTTTAAAATAAATAATTATATTTATCTTAAAAAGATTATTAGGTCAAATTATAATTTAAAACTAAAATTTTAAATAATTTATTAAAATTAATTTCTACAAATATTTATAAACTATTTAATTATTATTTTATTTTTATTTATTTTTACACCCTCTTTCCTCTCTCTTCCTTCTTCTTTATTTTCTCTCATCTCTATCGTCTCTTATCTCTCATCTCAACTCTCTCTCCTCTTTATATTTTCTCCTCTCTCTTTTCTCATATTTTTAATAAAATCACATCCTTTTTAATATATCAATCATAAAAATATTTTTATTAATAATTATCTAAACACTCATTTTTTTAGAATTATTTTTTTCTATAATTTTTTTTATAAAAATTATTTAAAAATTTATTTTTTATAATTTTTTTTTAAATCTATTTAAACACTGGGTCGAAGGAGAAAGGATTTGACAAAAGGTTCATTTGGCACACATGGAGAAAATGGAATAAAAAAACAACTAAAAATAGTAGTAATAAGAATATACAAAAACATTGTGTATGCATTTTACGAATCCTGTTTATTAGGTTGGCAGAGTAAAAAAACCAGGATAATCCTGTCTATTGAATCACACCAAAGGGCCTCCAAAATCTTTATAATATTATTTTATTAAAAAATTGCTTAAAATTACTATTAAAATAATTTATTTTCTAGATGCACTTGAAATATGTTAAAGACTGCCAATAGACTAGTGCTCCAGTGGCACTGGACGAGATGTTGTAGGTTCAAACTGGATTTATGTGTTAATATTTGTGTGATTTAAAAAAATATATATATTAAAGATTCAAGTCTTTTAGGACAAATATCAATATATAAGATTCTATGTAGCCACGTAAATAAACAGGATAATAAAAGAGTAAATATATACTTATCATCATCGTAAATTAATTTTAGAGATACAATCAATATTTTTAAATATAATTTAATTTTTATAATTTATTTTTATTTTTATTTTAGTTTATGTGATTTTAAATCATATATTTTTGTCCGTTAATGATTAAACATTGTATTAATTTTTATTTTTTAATAAAGAAATTAAAAAAAAAACATCCCTTGTCTTTCTTTTTCGGCTAATATGGAAAAGCTGTGTCTCATTTATTAACCATAACAAGTAAAGCTTTGTATATTATCAGTGTTGCCAAAAACGCGCTTTGATTAAAATTATGGCTGGTAATTTAAGTTAGGCCCGCTGTTCAACTCGTCAAAAAATAACGGGTTGGGTTGCAAATATTGTAACCCACTTTGATGCGGGTCTTTTTGACCCGCACCCGCGGTGGGCTAACCCGCCGGGTTGGCGGGTTAACCCGCTTTTTTTTTTACTTTTTTTTATTATTTATATTACACATTTATACTTTACTAATTTGAGAGCCTTAGTTAAACAAGAGACATTATACTTAATTTATATTAATTTTATCTCATTGAGTTATTTCTTTCTTTATGTATATTTATTTTATTTTATTATTATTTTATTTATGATAGATTTATCTATAGATAGTGACAAAATTGACTAAATAAATATTTTGACGACTTAAGACATGATTCGAATTTAATTAATATTGATATATGTAATTTTTTTATAAAAAAAATTGAAAAAAAATTAAAAAATTATATATAAAAAAATTTTAAAAAAAAACTAGCGGGTTGGCGGGCTAGCCCGCCAACCCACCATGGCGGTCTCGGGTTGGGGTTTCCCCAACCCGCCTGGAGGCGGGCTGGTTAAAACCGGCCCGCCTCCACCTCAACCCGCGGTGGGCTAACCCGTTTTCGGCGGGTTGGCCCGCATTACCACCCCTAATTAAAATATAAAATCGTGCATTTTTATGGCCATAGGGCATGTTTGGTTACCATATTTATTATTTATTGGCGCCCAAAAGTAATTTTCAAAGATTAATTTTCACTTGACGCTAATTAGGCTAATTGTTTTTAGATTAAAACTAATTAGGCTAATTTTTTTGGTTACCCACCCGGTTCACCAGAGCTTTACCCCGACTACATCCGGATCCAACCCGCGTCGCGCACCTGGCTATGGTGGGTGAGTCTCCCAATAGGAATTTTCTGCGTACGCCAAAGCTCAAACTCGAGACCTCACTTAAGCGATACCGAGTCGTTTATCACTCGGACAACTCCTATTGGTTAATTAGGCTAATTGTTTTTGGTATATAGTTAGGCTAATTTTTAGAAGCCTGTTTATAGCAAATTGGGCCATAAATGGGTTTGGATTCTCCATGGTCACAATATATTGACGGGAGAGATACAGTCACCTATTTTTACATAACATTACAAAAAAAATTAAAACAATATTTATAAAAATATATTTTAATGTTGTAGATATTAATATCTTAATTAATTTTCAATATCATAGTCGTTTTTAAATTTTCAAGAATTTATCATTAACTTCTAACAAAATAATATTGGATTTTAAGAAAATAATTAACATTATATTTTTGAAATTTTGAATATAATTTTTCTAATATTTTAATAGTTGAATATAACAATTTTCATTATATAAATTTGAATATAAATAAAAATAAGTGAATGTATCATCTGCAGTCAAAACCAGTTCAATATTTTTGTAAGTTTTAAAATTGTTTAATCATCTCCCAATTCAACGATTGAATGGTAGAATAATACTCATTTCACTCTTTAATATAAGATATATATGATTAATTTATAAATATTAAAAAAATTAATTAAATTAGTTATTTATAATAAATATATATTAGTTTTTTTAATATACTCTATTTAATTATATGCACTAGGATTATTACCTTTGATGAAAATCTACTTAATATATGTAATTAATATAAATATTTTTAAAAAAATATATAAATTTGATCAGCATAATAGATTAAAATTTTATATTTAAAATCAAGTCTAATACTTAATTAGTTACTATATTTAATACAAACAGTCCAATATTAGACGAGTTCCGGAAGTGTATGGACTCAATTATCTTAATCTTGTTTGGCTGCTCTTTCAATAGGTTCAATTATCTTATCTATTGTAACAAAAAAAAAAAATTATGAAACTGGGTCCATTCGACCTTAGAGGACTTGCTGAGCTTCTTCTGCCTCGTCAAATAAGCCATAGTACGAAGTTCAACTAAAAAAATAATAAGATTTATAATTATTTAAAATATATTTAATTTTTAAAAAATATTATTTTATTATAGTTCTAATCGTAACGTTTAAGGAAACATCCTACCTTCTGTTATATAAGTTTATACTTAAAAATAATAAACAGTTCGTTCTACCTGATATTGATATTACCTTAAAAAAAAAGAGAGGTGGTTTTACTCTATTTTTATATGACTCTAATTTTTTTTTTTAATTTGTATACCAACAGAAAAAAAAAGAGAAGTGAACCTTCTGAGCGTCTTCCATGACACGTGTACATTTGGACTTTTCTCCTGAAACTGCCCTTAATCTCTCTCAACTTGGGGAGCATATTTCACTCAAACATTAGTCATATTTGACCGATTCTCGTCTCCTCACTCTTCTATCATTTCTTCTTGGAAGCTTTCTGTGACCTAGCTCTTCTTTCTCGCAACATGTTCCATCTCCAATCCCCATCTCCTCACTTCTTATCATTTCTTAAAAGCAATGTGTCTTCTTCTCCATTTCTAAGATGTGCTGGCATGGCATTATCCATGCTTTCTCACAATTTAAAATTATTTCCCATCCATGATTAAATTAATAACTGAAAGAAAAGGAATTTTAAATAAAAAATTACGAGTTTCATATCTAAAATTGCATACACACGCGCGCGGGTCAAAATTTTTCTTGCCATGCATACATTGCGGATGATTTTACTAACTTTCATGCTGTGGGGACCAAATTTATTAAAAACATGGACCAATTATGAAAACCAAATTAGTAATACTACTACTTTTAATATAAATTCTAGTATACTACTATGTTTGAATTGATGTATTAATTTGATTGTAAAAAAAGAAATTGATGTATTCCTAATTTAAAAAATATAGCTATTAATCAGTATACTAATTAATATAAAATATACGAGTGACTTTTTTTATAAATAAGGCTATTGATAATATTTGTTTGGACGTATGTAAGTGTATTTAGTTATAATGTAAAAGGATAGAAATAGACAATGTGTGATTGAATTTTGACTACATAAATTTAAATCTATAATAAGAATATAAAGTTAGAGTTTAAGCCTGACTTTATATATAATTTTTTTTAAATTCGCTTTTAGAAGCCTACTAAGTATTTAAAGCTTTAATTATACTAAAATCTATATTTATAAATATAAGGTTCTAAATAGGATTAAAGTCTAATCTATTTAATAAAAAGGTTAGGTTTATATAATTAAATAGATCAGACTTATATATTTATAGGTTAAACTTTAAAAAAAAAATATTCTATTTAAATCAATAAATTTTTAAATAAGTATAAAATTTGGTCTCTTTACTAAATAAGTCAGGCTTTACGATTTAACCAGGTCAAGCAAGACGTACGCTTTTTCACCCTTATTGTGCGTAAATATAGCGTGTCAGCCACGTGGCATCGAGACCGACTACATAAACTGCTGCTATGTACCCCCACAGGCAACACTTAAATCGCCCGTTTCAAGCTGCTCTCGGTCCACAGAACCTGACGCCCCCATCGTTTTCTTTATACTATTGGTGAAGTCAGACAATCTCTTCTCATCAACCATCTCCTTCTTCTTCCATCTTATATTCTTTCTGGACATTTTCTTTCTCAGCATATTCGCCTTCTTTCCTGGTATCAAACCGATTACTCAAATTCTATATAAAACATTCGTTGTTAAGCACAATGTGTATTTAGTTTCTGAATCTTGGTTTCGCTATATATACGCTAGCTTAATAATAACCCGTCGAAGGAACTCGGTTTTGTACTTATTTGCGCTTAACTTATTGAAATTGATGTTTCCGCATATTCTTCAACGTTGTTTTTCTTCATCTGTTATTCGTTATTTGTTGATGCTATATGAGTTGGAAATGGCTTGTGGAATCAGATTAAGTGTTTGAATTTTGAATTGATTATAGCTAAATTCACCGATTATTATCTCAGAGTGATTTATGGATACTGATATTGGAGTTCGGTCAATGAAGAATAGGTTTAATGTTAATTGGACGCTGGGCTCAATATAAATTCATAGGTCAGTGTTAGGGAGTTAAGTGAGGCGCGACGCGTGTTCTTACATATTTGGAACTGAAGTTTTTTGCCTTTATTCTGTTATCATCCAGTCACTTCGTTATTTGGCTGTTAATACTCCCGGAGTATCTAACCAAGATTTGGTCCGTGTAGCTATCGGAAGTAGCTTACATTTCAGTTTGTGTAGTTCATCATGGTTGATAGGATTTGGTTGGTTTTGGTGAAAAGCTTTGTTTACACGATGATTCGGTGATCACGTGATATTCTGTATACTTGTACAAATCCATTTTAGATTCTATGCATCTAATTTTCACTATTACTTAATCGGATGTTCATTGCACGAATGGTGCTTGATTAATTGCTCCAAGGAACATGGTTCTGGATCTGATTGTCGTTCTGTCAGTTTCAATAGGTATTGATGGACTGTATTGGAAAGTCATGCATTTGGAGTAACTACGAAGTATAAGAAAACCTCATCTATCACGCTTCTTGCAGCACTAAGGGAGTTTTGTTGATTATGAGTTTGTTAAATGTGCATGGTGTTTGAATAATCAATTTGTTTTGGAATAATTTGAGAGCCTATTAGATTATCTGTAAACTGAGGATAGGTTGGGTTTGCTCTTGTTTTGCTGATGTGTGGCGATGTACTCCTCCAGCTCTAGAAAATCGTTGCAATGTTTCATAGTCTTCACTGCTATAGAATAGAATACAACATATAACTATTTTCTGCATTTTTCTGAAGTATTGATTTTTGCATAATGTTAGTTGACCTTTTTCTCCATATATCATTAGTCTTCACGTGAGAATGAATGTTGATAAATTGTAGAAACATATATAAAATTTTCTGCGACAGTTGAGTAAACAGCATATTAAGTTGATGCAGTTCTTGGTGCAGGCTATTGATCATAATTTCAAATGGCTTCCTCCACTCTCATTAGTGATACTCAACCTTGGAAGGAGTTGAAGGTAACTGGGAGAATACTTCTTTCACATGTATTATGTTGAATTGCTATGAAAAATACCATTAACGACTTCTCATTTGTTGCAGGCCCATGTTGATGAGATCAAAAAGACCCATTTACGTGATCTGTTGGGTGATGTCGAAAGATGTGAATCAATGACTGTGTATGATGCTATATATACTCACTACGGGCTATTATATGTTTTAGGACTCATAACAATGAAATAAAGAGCCTGGAATTTTGAGGATTTATTAATGTTGAAAGATTAGGATAAAAGGATCATATTTCCTTTCCACTTAGAATATTAAGTGACTCCAACACACTTTCAATGTGATGAATATCTTTCTGATTTTGGCGTGCTTTTTCCTCTGTAGTGAGTTTGATGAAATTCTGTTGGATTACTCAAGGCAACAGGCTACTCTTGAAACAATGAATAAACTCTTTAAATTGGCTGAGGTCAGTTCTTTGCATCTAGGTATCTCAAGAGCTTAAATTATTTTTTGGCACTTGGTTGGTCCCTTCTTTCAAAACATAAGTCAAATACCATACTGATATACTGTCATCTGATTATTGTTGATTGTGCTGTTATACAGGCTGCATCTCTGAAACAAAAGATTAACAGCATGTACAATGGGGAACATGTGAGTGGTTATGCACATATATAACTAGTCTCAATCATACCTATTATATATTTATACATATCCGCACTATTCTTTTCCTTTTTCATTCTTTCTAATGAAAGGTTTTGACAAGACTTCAAAACATGTCGGAAAATTCTGCTTCTAATCTTCCATAGATCATAACACTGCTGTGATATGTATGATGGATTCAGTTGCTAAATGACCTGACTCATTAATTCACTGCCTTTGATTGGACTTTCAGATAAACAGCACAGAGAATAGATCGGTGCTTCATGTAGCCCTTCGTGCTCCAAGGGATGCTGTTATACAGAGTGATGGAAAGAATGTTGTTCCAGAGGTTTGGAGAGTTCTGGATAAGATCCGGGAGTTCTCTGAGAGGGTCCGCAGTGGATCTTGGGTAATCAACCACTACATTTTCCCATACTGACAATTCTGGAACTTGAGAATATTGAGCATTTTTATTTTTTGTAGGTTGGAGCTACAGGAAAGGCTTTGACGGATGTTGTTGCCATTGGTATTGGGGGAAGCTTCTTAGGTCCATTGTTTGTGCACACTGCTCTTCAAACTGGTCAGTGATGCTTGCCAGTCTCTCATTGCGGCCCTACTATTCTCTTGGGTCATCCTTATATTTATGTTTCTTTGGGCATATATACACGCCATTGACCTCATCTTACAACAAGAAGTGTTGAATATATATTTATGGCATCTTACAGATCCTGAAGCTATTGAATCTGCAAGAGGTCGTCAGCTGCGCTTGTAAGTTATTTTATTACTGTGGTTTCCAAAGTCTGGGTTTTTATATCAAGTAAACAACCTAAGTGGTTTTAATTTTGAGTATGTCTATTCAAGCTCTTAAGGATTTTCTTCCCATTACCCTTCTGTCTCATACTTTGATCACAAGGCTAACTTTGATTTTTAGAAGGTTTTCTAGAAGAGCTGTTTTTAGAAGTTTCATTCAGATAATATTTCATAATTACTAAGTGCAGATTACTTTTTAAACTTGTTAATCAATGCATGTAAATGACTGTAAAGTTGGCCATCTAATGGTTTGTGTGAGAGTTATTACATGATCACTGTTCAAGGGGACAATGATCTTGGATGGCTCTATGCCTATCAAGGGTTGATATTCTGTGTGTGTGTGTAATAGTGCAGTTATAATTTTATCTTACTGAAGCTACATACTTAGAAACCTGAACTATTTTGTAAGGTTAACCTAATTCTTTTTTTATTTCAATATGCAGCCTTGCAAATGTTGATCCAATTGATGTTGCTAGGAATATCACAGGATTGAATCCTGAAACTACCCTTGGTAAATAAATGAATATCTCTTTTTCACCATTTATATTTGTTCAGCAAGATTCATAGCTTTCGTCTTGTGTATCATAGTGATAGGATTTTTTTTTTCTTTTCTTTGTTGTAGTTGTGGTTGTTTCAAAGACTTTTACAACTGCTGAAACCATGTTGAATGCACGAACGCTCAGGGAATGGATTTCATCTGCTCTAGGGTAAGTGCAGCATTAAGACTATTAGTTCATCAAGACGAGAGTGAAGGCTATTTGGGTGTCCTGCAGTTTCCTTCCATCAAGAGTACTAGGGTAACTTGATATTTACTTTGAAGACTAGCATAATTCCATTTCCTTTCAGGCCCTCTGCTATAGCAAAGCATATGGTGGCAGTCAGTACGAATCTTACGGTACTGCTATTTTTTTGTCTTTTTTATAAGCCAGCTGGGCTTTCTTATCCCTTCACTTCCTTGTATTATTTATGTATATGTAAGCTCATTAACTATATTTGAACCTTCGATATCTGATCTTTAATTTCTGATGCAGCTTGTGGAGAAGTTTGGCATTGACCCTAATAATGCTTTTGCATTTTGGGACTGGGTTGGTGGCCGGTATAGTGGTAAATTTTTGGGGCATGTTTCATTTCTTTAAGAGTCATATTTTGAAGTGCTGTACATTTTTTATTCTGATTGCTATCTGAAATTCTGCTTGCAGTTTGCAGTGCTGTTGGAGTGTTGCCATTATCTCTACAATATGGTTTCTCAGTAATTGAAAAGTAAGTTTTTTCTTTCCTTTTTTCTTTTAAGTGTTTATATGATTAACTTATTTTGAAGGAAAACTATCATAGGTTTAACTTAACTATAGGTGCTTATTGTCTAATGCACCTTGCATCGTAGGAAGCATAATGGATTAAACAGACTTTATTCTGCTTCACCTTTTTCTGTAAAGAAACATAAATTGCATAAGAAAGAAGCAACTTCATACGAGACATGGATGACGTAGAAAAGGGATCTTCTCATACATATGCTCGTTTGACTTAATTTAGAACAAGAAAAGTGGCACAATGCCCCTGTTGTTATGTATTTAGATAGTTTCCTGCATCTTTTTGATAGTAGCTATAGCAGACAAAAACTTACACGGAAAACTTCATGTTGTGATGAGTGATAATAGTTATATAGTGTGGATAGCCTGTAATATTTCTACCTTGTATAAAATGCTATTTTCGTTAGTTGAATCATTTACAAGAAAGTAAAGAGTCTTCCTTCTATTTCTATCTTCACTGTTTTTTAACTTTTAAGAGAGAGTGAGAGAAATGATTTTTGTTTGTATATGTGATTTGTATATGATGTATTTCTTTCCTAAAGGTTTTTAAAGGGAGCATCCAGCATTGATCAACATACACTTTCGGAACCTCTTGAAAGAAATATACCTGTGAGTACCACAATATTAATCTGTATTTTTGTGTTTTATTTGCACTCGGGATCTCCTGCACGTTCATGCATCAATTTGCCAATGTTTCTTTAGCTCATGTGACACCAGCATTGAATAAGCCCCCGGAAAAATTTGTTGTTGGTAATAATAGTGCAGCAGAATCTCCAACGACTTCTTTCCTTCATCAGTCACATGTGATAGTCAACTATTTATCGCTTCTGACATCTCACTTTTTCCTTTCATCTTTTTCATTGATTGTATATATTTTATTTCTTTTTCCCCTGTTGGTGTATGTGTTCATTTCATTTGAATAACATATTCCTTTACACCGTGAAACATTAAAATTTTAAGTTTACAATCAACGATGCAGTTCTGGCTTGTATGTTTTTATGAATCAGTTATTTTTAAAATAAATAAATCTCTATTAAATTCATTTAATTCTTCAATTAACCATCTTGCACTCATCTCTTGTATATATGATCAGAAGTGATCATGAGGAGAGTGTTGGTGTTGATTGGGATTTAACTCACCGCAGCTTTCTTAACTGCCTGCACCAATCATGATTATTAGAGACGTCACTCTGTCAAGTTCATGATAACATTTTCTTTGTCTTCCATTCAGGTGCTTCTGGGATTGTTAAGCGTATGGAATGTTTCATTTCTTGGATATCCTGCCAGAGTGAGTAGTTTAGCTCTTTAGGTTTCATTATTCTTAACCAATGTTATTAATTTGAGAATTCTTGTTCTCTTTCAGGCCATCTTACCTTACTCTCAAGCCTTGGAGAAGTTTTCCCCACACATTCAACAGGCATGTTGGTCACAACCTTGTGTTCAAGGCCTCAGACATTTTTAAACAATTCAGTTTCTTTCTGTTCTTATGGATTCCCCTATGCCTTAGGTTAGCATGGAAAGTAATGGAAAGGGTGTATCAATTGACGGTGTCCCCTTACCATTTGAAGCTGGTGAAATTGATTTTGGTGAACCAGGAACTAATGGGCAGCACAGCTTTTATCAACTTATACACCAGGTCATCTACGCTCATCCCTATCTAAACTGGAAAGATTTGTGATAAACTTCGGTGGACTGTTATGAAGTGGTATTATTACTTGTCTGAGGAATTTAAAGAAAAAAGAACTTAGTATGCTATTCAAGATAATGTGGGTTCTTGATAAAATTATTATGTAATTATTCCCAGATTTCTGTACTAATCAGATTTCATGGGTGATGAAGACATAAATTCATTCAGAAATCGCATCAAAGTGTTCCTATACTTCCCTTCACTGCCCCTAAGTCAAGCAGCGATTAGATTTTTTTGTCGCATATGCTTTTTATCTTAACTGAAATTCTTGATCAAGATATGGTGAAGAGAAAAACTTGTTTATGATGACTACTTCCTACATTCTTATTATAAGATTAATGAAGATGATGATTTACATAGAGAACACTATAATCAACTATACTAAGTTGGGGGGGGGGTTGTTGTATCCATCCCTTCTTTAACTCTCGCACATTTGCAAGTATTTCAGAGGTTTTTCAACATCATTTTATAAGCACATTTGCATTAATTTCCCAAGTGTACGTGTTAGTTCTCATTGCATTCAAAACTTGAGTTTATTTTAACTAGTTCTAGATCTCTAACATTCATTAATTTGAGGGCTTGCTTGGATTTTCTTATAAAAAAAAGGCTTTCTTGGATTTACATTCACATGCACTGCTACTGGATGCTATGACAACCCCCCACCCCCACCCCACCCACCCCGGGTATCGATTGTAGCAAATTACCGTACTTACCTCTAACTATGCAATTTTGGTGTTGGCCCTTTTACTAGGGCTCCTTTTTCATTGAACAAAGTGTTTAGATTCAATGATTTTGTCTTATGAAAGAATACCAAATATAGTACCTGGCAGATGATGATGATCATTCTGTGATATGTTCCCCACTTCCTTTCAATCTGCTTTATTCATTAATTTATGCAGAAGCTAGATTCAGCTCTTGGTATGAATGAACTTTCCCCCCTTGTTGATTGTTGAATGACACATCATTTACATGCTTGTAGGGGCGCATTATTCCTTGTGATTTTATTGGAGTTGTGAAAAGTCAGCAACCAGTTTACCTGAAAGGTGAGACCGCTATTTCTTTTCTTTCTTTTTTCTTATCATGGATGGCAGCTTGTTTAATGTTTCTGTTCTGTTATTTTGGTTTTTGACCAATGAAAATGATTTTTTGTTTGTTTTCTTGTTGTGAAGGTGAGGTAGTGAGCAACCACGATGAGCTAATGTCCAACTTCTTTGCACAACCAGATGCCCTTGCGAATGGGAAGGTACGTTTCTTCTCTCTTTTCTTATGTTATAAAGTTTCCAAATGTAGTAAAAAGTAACAAACAAGGGAAGAAAAAGGAGATTGGCACTAGTGATGAAGTTTGTGGCTACTTCTAATTGTTCAATTCCAAACGAACAATTAGATTAGCCTTATTTTCTTGGTAATAACCAAGGATCCTTCCATGTTAATATTTTTACTATATTATTTGTGTGATATAGCATTCTTCTCAAAGTCAATGAGACAGCATGGATGGTAGAGAATGTCTTATTAATATTAAACTTGTATTTTTTTATTATCTAGAGGTAAATAATTAACCATAAATGTTTTGTAGACCTCAGAGCAATTGCAAAAAGAGAATGTCTCTCCACATCTTATTCCTCACAAGGTGATTTCCCACTTGTTTTTGTGCTACCTTTTGCGTTATGGCTGAATTGGTGGTCCTTACCTTTGACTATTTTATGCGGCAGACATTCTCTGGCAATCGCCCTTCTCTCAGTCTTTTGCTTCCATCACTGAACGCTTATAATATTGGGCAGGTTTGAGATCCTCCTGCTTGTGATTTTTTAATTTGAATATTTGAGTATATCCTTTATTGAAGCATGTTCAGAAAGAAAGTGGGTAGTTATGTAACACGTCACATTGATTCCTGATTAGTTTTTGGAGTGAACCATGGAGCATTTATTGCAATCATTAGACCTGTCAACTCAGATCTCTTTTCTTGTGCTGATGGCTAATAAGTCATGAAGTTAGTTATCTGATAAGATTGCCACTAATATAAAGAAAAGGAACTTATTTAGAATTAACGGTAGGCTCTTAAGAATGGCTTATGTTCTCCTAGCCAAAAGCTAAAGTCTGATCTGTCTAACGCCATTACCTCTAAGAATCTGATGTCCATATTAGCAATGCTTTAGACCCATGGGCACTTGTGCAAAGTTGCTAGGCCATGCTAGTCCTCACTTCACTTAACTACGCGTCCTTCCTCATGTTTGGCATGGAGTCTTCCATGACCATTGAAAACATCCGTTCTGCTTGGGTAGATCTAAAATAGATTGTTACTTAAGTACTACAGAAACACCTTTAGGTGAAAAATGTAGAATTCCTTTTGGTATCCACGGTCTCATTTAGTGCTTTCATGGCATAAGCTGAGATGCCTCTTTGAACATGAGTCCTACATTGGCTGACTTGACATGCCATGAAATTCCATTTAGGATCCTATCTCCCACTTAGCATCATGCTTATTTATGATTTTCATCCCTCAAGCTCTCACCTTTGTATTAATAGAACATCAATTTTAGAAGAACCACATGCAAGATGTTTCTATTTGACTGATGGATTAAAGTATTGAATTGATTTCCTCCACCGCATTTATATTGTTTCTCCGCGTCCCCGGTCATGTGAATAATTTCGTCAAGAAGAAAAGTTAGATTATTGTGATCTAGTATTAATGCTTGTGCCTTTCAGATGGGGGGTTCCAGAATGCCCAAGCAATTTAGACAAGTTTCCTAAAACGTTTATTGAGCTCTTTAAAGATTTAGGCCTGTGATCATGATGCATGGACTAGATCTTAAATCTTAATAACACTTGTGCATGCATTCTTGCAATGAGTTTGATAGGTTCCACATCACCTATCACAGGAGGAACAAGAAGGGAAATAATCTGATTAAGTAGCATTTAGTAACTTCATTAATTAGTATTTAGTATTTTAATATTCTAAACCACGATGTAGTAGATAGTGTAGATAATGCGTGAGTCCATCTTGCTCTTTTTTAGGTGTTGTGGGCATGTTGCCCGATAATGTAGGGAGAGCCAATTCTGAAGTTCTGTTTTGTATCTATATATACCCTTAGCTGGTTAATACTAAGGGCAGAATGAAAATTATATTCATCAGAGATTCTCTAGGCTTCTAATTACCGTTTTCACGAGATTCTTGTGAGAAAAGTGAGTAGGAGAGTGTGATTCATACCAATTTGGTATCAGAGCCGGCATGGCCCAGACACGTTCATCATCCGCTGCCGCTGGACATCCCGACCCCAACAGCAATCAAGGGAACCTTCAGACCTCTGGCGGGGACCCATTAGCTGCTATAGCAGCCAAACTTGATATGCTGGAGGAACTAAGGGATAAAGTGGCGTCCCTGGAAGTTCAAGCCCGAAGTAACTCAGGGAAGAAACTGTCGAGACATTGGGGGGACGATTCAGACAATGAAGGAGAAACATACCAGAAGGCACGAGCACCATATACCAGGATAGACTTTCCCAAGTACAGTGGGGGCGACCCACGCGGGTGGATATTAAAGGCAGAGAAGTTCTTCCGGTACTACCAAACGCCGGAGGACGACAAGGTGGAAATCGCCGCCATGTATTTCGAAGGGGACGCCTTGGACCTACTTTCATGGGTCAATACCGAGCGAACTTTGCTCTATTGGGAGGAGTTAGTAAAGATCTTAAACGAGCACTACGGGCCGCCAGAGTTCTTGAATCCCGACGAACACCTCTGCGGCATCAAACAATCTGGCACCGTCGCGGAGTACAGAAGAGAATGGGCCCGGAGAGTGGCTCGGGTGACTAACTGGCCAGATCACTGTCTTCTCGGCGTGTTCCTGAATGGGTTGAAGGAGGAGCTCCGATCTGAGGTCCGCTTGCACAAGCCAAAGACAGTTTATCGCGCTTCAAGCCTTGCCCTGGAAATAGAGAGGTCAACTGGGTCGGGTCGTGGGTTCAAAATCGGTTCATGGATGGGCCAAAACCGGCCCACTTATGCCAATTCACACCCGCTTCAGCAGCGACCCAATTCATCGTATGCAGGGAACTCATCATCCTTCTCGGCTAACGCTCTGTCATCTCCGGCGGGACCTCCACGGCAATATGGCGGGGATTTGACTCGGCAGCAAAGAAGGGATAAAGGGCTCTGTTTCCGGTGCGGTGACCCTTTCCGGCCTGGCCACCGCTGCAATTCCTCTTCCCTCGCTTCTGGAGGTGGATGACGACGGTGCTCCCATAACAGAATATATTGGAGGCACAATGGAGGACGAAGAAGAGGAACAAAAACTGGCGGAAGTCTCCTTCAATGCTATCTTAGGAAGGCCGACACCAACCACCATGAAACTAGGAGGGTCAATTATGAACAGAGAAGTATTACTGTTGGTAGACAGCGGCTCTACTCACAACTTCATAGCGGAAGAATTGGTGCGTGCCGTGAACCTAACGACTACTATCATTCCCACATTTGGTGTTCAAATTGGAAATGGTAACATTGTTCGCTGTCATCAAATATGTAAGGATGTCGAAATTCAACTTCCAGGTTTGACTATTCGACAAGATTTTTATCCCTTTTCACTGCCTGGGTTTGATGTAGTATTGGGAATTAAATGGCTTGCCTCACTTAACACTGTTCAAGCTAACTGGAATGAGATGTTTTTAACCTTCTGGGTGAATGGAAAGAAGTACAAATTGCAGGGGGTGGCTAACAGAGACTCTGGGGCAACTCTGAAGTATATGACACTAATACAAGTGGACGGAAACAGTAACCCCTTGGAAAGCACTGAATTGGCAAGGATATTGGAAGAGTTTGAATCTGTGTTTGAGGAACCCAACTCTCTCCCTCCGTGCCGCACACATCAACATGCCATCACATTACTACCGGGAGCAGTTCCTCCTAATCTACGGCCCTATCGCTACCCGTACTACCAGAAAAATGAAATAGAGCGACAGGTAGATGAACTCTTACGCAAGGGATTCATTCGGCCTAGCTCGAGTCCATTTGCAAGCCCTGTTTTACTGGTAAAAAAGAAGGATGACTCATGGCGGATGTGCATAGATTACCGGGCTCTCAACAGAATTACCATTCCCGACAAGTACCCTATTCCTAATATTGATGAATTAATGAATGAATTACATGGTGCTGCCCACTTTTCCAAGATCGACCTCCGCTCAGGCTACCACCAAATACGAGTTCTAGCTGCTGATATACCCAAAACAGCATTTAGAACCCATAGTGGCCATTACGAGTATGTGGTTATGCCCTTCGGACTTACTAATGCCCCTGCTACTTTTCAGGCAACTATGAATGACCTTTTTCGACCTTACTTACGACAATTTGTTTTAGTGTTCTTTGACGACATTTTGGTTTACAGTAAGACATCACAGGAACACAAGGAGCACGTTCGAGTTGTTCTCCGGGCTTTACAACACCACTCCTTCCATGCAAATTTTAAGAAGTGTGAATTGGGCAGGTCTCGGGTGTCTTTTCTTGGGCATCAGATTTCAGCAGAAGGGGTAGCCACTGATTATGAGAAGATTAAAGCTATAAAGGAATGGCCAGCACCTGCCAACATTACGGAACTTCGCGCATTCCTAGGTCTGACCGGGTATTACCGCCGTTTTGTGCAAAACTACGGCATCCTTGCCCGACCGCTCACCGACCTTACTAAGAAGAATGCTTTCCAAGGGTCTGCCAAGGCACAAAGGGCATTTGAAGATCTCCAGAAAGCCCTGATTAAAGCACCAACATTACAACTACCCGATTTTGCTGCTGATTTTGTGGTAGAATGTGACGCATCCATGGAGGGTATTGGGGCAATTTTGCTCCAATGGGAGCATCCAGTCGCATACTTCAGCAAAGGGCTATCTTTTTCTAACCGGTATAAGTCTGCTTATGATCGTGAGTTACTAGCCCTGGTGCTGGCCCTTCAACACTGGCGCCACTATTTACTTGGACGACACTTTACAGTCAAGACGGATCATCAGAGTCTCAAATTTCTGCTTGACCAGCGGGTGCTCACCAACTCCCAGCAAGGCTTGCTAATCAAACTCCTTCCGTTTGATTTTCACATTGTTTACAAGGCAGGAAAAGAAAATGTGGGTGCTGATGCACTCTCCAGGCGCCCTCATCATGCTGACTTCTTACATTTAGTGGTACCCTTGCCACTAGACTTTATGGAACTTGAAGAGGCTACTCTACGCGACCCTTTCACAGCAACTATAGTACGTGCCTTAACAGAGGATCCCGGTTGTAAGCCAGGGTTTACATTTACCAACGGAAGATTGTATTCTCAGGGTCGACTAGTCATCCCTCGGAGCTCTCCAATCCGGGCAAAATTGATCGAAGAAGCCCACATTTCCCCTACAGGAGGTCACGGCGGGTTCCTCAAAACTCTCAAACGGCTCTCTGGGACCTTCTTTTGGCCTCACATGAGAGCAGATGTCAAACTGACGATCCAACAATGTTTCACATGTCAGAAGAGCAAATATGAAACATTGTCTCCGGCAGGATTATTGCAACCTATTCCTTCCCCAGAACAAATATGGGAGGACATCTCAGTTGATTTCATCGTAGGCCTTCCCAAATCAGGCGGGTATGACACTATTTTTGTGGTGGTAGATCGGCTGAGTAAATACAGTCATTTCATTCCCTTAAGCCACCCTTATACGGCGAAAACTGTGGCCGCGCGTTTTTGTGAGGACATTGTTCGCCTCCACGGTATACCTCGATCAATCATCTCGGATAGGGATCCACTCTTCCTTAGCGCTTTTTGGCAGGAGTTATTTAAATTAAGTGGCACTCGCCTCCGAATGAGTACCGCCTATCACCCCCAGACGGACGGACAAACAGAAGTAGTCAACCGGTCTCTTGAGGCCTACTTAAGATGCTTTGCTCATGAACAGCCGCGTACGTGGAGCAAGTTCTTATGTTGGGCCGAGTATTCCTTCAATACAAGCTACCACACATCGACCAACACTTCCCCTTTTAAAGCAGTTTATGGCCGCGACCCCCCTCCACTGGTGCCTTTCGTCAGAGGGGAGACTCATATTGAAGAGATGGCATCCCAGCTTGAAACATGGGACGATATGCTGCGACTGTTAAAAACCAACCTAAAGAAGATGCAAGATCAAATGAAGGCCTACGCAGACCAACACCGAAGGGAAGTTACGTTTGCAGTCGGTGATGCCGTGTTCCTTCGCATTCAGCCTTTTCGTCAGAGGACTCTTGCACACCAACGCTATTCCAAACTTTCTCCAAGATTCTTTGGCCCCTACATAATCACACGGAAGGTTGGATCTGTCGCATACGAACTTGCACTCCCTCCTGACTCCAAAGTGCACCCTGTCTTCCATGTTTCCCTTTTAAGACCAGCCCATGGGGTCGAGCCCACCAACCCTCTGCCACCTTTACCTATCAATGATCATTTTGAAATGATTTTAGCACCAGAGAAAGTCCTCACTCATCGTTGGAAAGGGGTAACCTTGGAACTATTGATCCAATGGAAAGACCGCCCTACAGAGGAATCCAGTTGGGAAGATTATGACCTCTTACAGAAGCAGTTTCCGGCTTTCCCCCTTGAGGACAAGGCGGTTTTCCACGGGGGAGATATTGATAGGTTCCACATCACCTATCACAGGAGGAACAAGAAGGGAAATAATCTGATTAAGTAGCATTTAGTAACTTCATTAATTAGTATTTAGTATTTTAATATTCTAAACCACGATGTAGTAGATAGTGTAGATAATGCGTGAGTCCATCTTGCTCTTTTTTAGGTGTTGTGGGCATGTTGCCCGATAATGTAGGGAGAGCCAATTCTGAAGTTCTGTTTTGTATCTATATATACCCTTAGCTGGTTAATACTAAGGGCAGAATGAAAATTATATTCATCAGAGATTCTCTAGGCTTCTAATTACCGTTTTCACGAGATTCTTGTGAGAAAAGTGAGTAGGAGAGTGTGATTCATACCAGAGTTCCATAGTCATACCAATTGTGTTCTTGGATTTAATATCATCTCTCTTCTATGTTCCCAGTTATTGGCAATTTATGAACACAGAGTTGCTGTTGAAGGTTTCATATGGGGCATCAATTCTTTTGACCAGTGGGGAGTGGAGCTGGGAAAGGTACGCATAAATAAGTGACATCTGGCTCTAATTGCGTTTTGCCAGATTAGTGTATGAAGTAAAGCGCTGGTTTTGATCTGATTATAAATTCAATGGTGAAGAAGATTGCCCGCAACATTATCAAAAAATACTTCTGAAATAACAAACATTTGTCCTGCAATTTACACTTGCCAAATATAATGACATGAATAAAAGGATATTAAAACTTGTTTGCAAATTAATATTGTAAAGAGAAATTATTTTTCATGTAATCAAAATAAAACACCTTGGAAAGTAAATCAACTGGCGAAAAAGTCCTAAAAGGCCCGTGCAAGAAAGTTGAAATGTTTTTTCCCTGAAAAAAAAAACAAAAGAAGCCCAAAACATTCAGTATGATATTAAATTTTTCCATTACAATAAAAAAAAACAGTATCATAATTTTGAAAGTCTAAATTGTGTTCGTTTTTATTATAGTTCATATATTATTTTATTGAAAATATACGGTGTTTGATATTGATAGCAATAATTTGGACTTACAGTTTTTAATTCATACTGAAACATCTAATAATAAATGTAGCATTTCAGTATACTACCAATAAGTTTGATATATGCAAAATTGAGTTACCGTTTTCATCTGGGAAAGATGGTAGCTTTCAAATGATGGGGGAAAATTACAAAATGGCTAAACTGATATGGGTATCCTTTGATGAATCAATTAGAGATATTAGTCTTCTTTCAGGACAAAAACAATATTTTGTTTATAAATTTGTTACCCTGAGGTCATAAATCATAAATTTTCATTTTTCCGGTTAAATATTTAATGGTTAACTGCTTTTGATAATCATCCAAAATTATAGGTATCACGAGTGTATGAGTACAAGGGACCATACCTAGCTATTGTGCTCTTACCCTTGTAGTGAAATACATTGTTTTAACTGTCATGTCTCTTTCCCCTGGATATGTTTCTTCTCTAAACATTTTTAATTTTGAATGTTGATGCAGTCATTGGCCACTCAAGTCAGAAAGCAACTTAATGCATCACGAACGAGAGGAGAACCAGTTGAGGGATTCAATTTCAGTACTAAAAGAATGTTAACAAGATATCTTAAGGTATAATAGGCCTTTATTCTGCTCCAATAAGAATCGAGAATCGAAAAGTTTTCTTCCTAGGAAGTCCAGGGCTAGTTTAGAAGTTATGTATGGAAAATAACTGTGAGCACTTCAAGTATATAATTTGACGCCAAACCAACCCTGGTCTCTACATAAAATAACACCACGGAAATATTTATAAAAACAAAAAACCTGTTATGAGGCATTTTCTTTTTATTGAGGTTAACCACAGAAATCACAAGAGAATGAATTTGCTCTACGTCATTATAAAAGGCGGAATTGACTTGTTCATATGATTAATGCTTTGGGTTGCTGGCATAGCCTTTTTTTTTTTGTTGATTACAGGCATCATTATTAATTTCCATGACACCTATACTAAGATTGTTTCTTCACGTGGCAGGCTAGTGCAGATGTTCCAGCAGATCTTCCAACTCGTTTACCACAGATATAAATGTCTTTCTGTAAGTTATGTTTATTTCGAAATGGGTAAAAAAACCAAATATATGCAGGCAAATTGTTTTATAACCAACTTTCTCTTTGTAACTTAAGAGTTCTGATTGTATTTCACAAGTTACCGATCATCGTTTGAAATAATTCATGGACTTGACATTTTCCCAAGCATATGGCTGCGCTAATGGTTGAATTTGGATGTCGAAAATTATGAGAATGCTAGTATGCTTCTCTTGGATGTTAAACAAGGACATGGCCAGTAATCTGATCATCTTTCTCGATTCCTTTTTTTGTCTGATGGGTACTAGAAAGGAGGGTAATTGAGGAGCCTGCACTGTTTTTGGGTTCATAACACAGCTAAGACAGTACCTGGTGGCAAAATTTTGGGGGTGTCTTGACAGACAGTGTTTTCTTCCATCATTATGTTGGGTGCACACTCGTTGGCATGTTTATGGTAATTCCGTCCAACTCAAGAAAGGTGAGTGGGATGCAAAGGGGGAACGTTTATATGATTGATGCCGTAGTTTGGGTGGTTTCTACGGAAGCCTTGGGACAAATGGAACTGTGATAGGGGCCGTGGAACAGCTTAATTTGTATGGGTCAAATGATTTGGGGTCACAGGTTAAACAAGCTACGATTCGAACTTTCGGAGCACTATTAAATGTGTGTGTGTGCGTGCGTGAGACCCCTCAACCACCACCACCAGAGAGAGAGAGAGAGGGGGGGGGGTTTCAAGTTTAGCATACATTAAAAAATAAATAACAAAGTGCGTTTTGTCAAGTATATGAATTCAATATCCTAACAACATTCATCATGCCAGGGACATACAAACATACCTTGAAGCAAAATCTTTAAAAAAACATTCCTTCTCACCATAAATCTAAAAGTTAGTTGAGGAATGTGTTCTGATTTTAAATATAAGATTTTAATACAGAATTTGTTCTGATTTTAAATATAAAATTTTAATACAATTTATCTTTTAAATTTTTACTTTTTTTTCCTAAATTAATAAACATGTCACAAGCATTTGGATTTAAATTCGGCTTGGCAGGTCCAACCTAGTCTTGACTCGCATCTTCCTTTCAACCTCAAACATATAATTCTTAAGAAATAATAATAAATCATAGGCAAATTCAATAAAGTGGAGAGAGAGAGAGAATTTTATTGATCTTTCCTAACGAAAGATCATATTGCGGGTGGTTGGAAAAATACAGCAACCTTTGTATCGAGAAAGAATCTACGATGTCCTATGGTTGAATGCTTTTGAGGAAACCAGCATAAAGCAAGAAAGAAGCATAGCTTTATCCAAGGACATGTGGGGTCTTTCTGTTATTGTTTGTGCGGATTAGGCGTGCTCTCTCCCCATCACGTTATAATCCTTGCTTCCAGCACCGCTGCGACGCTTTGTGAAAACCACCTTCCCCCCACCCAAAAAAAATAAAAACCTTTTCTTTCAGAAAAGGACCTGCAAGTAATTCAATCTTGAGATTCCTATTCCCCCACTTTTCTACCTGGTTTTCTAGCGATCCCATACTACTACTTCATTGTGCCTATTTGTTTCACTCTGTTAAAAGAAACAAAAATAAAGAGAGTTTCGAGGTGGAATGGCCATGGTAACTTTCAAAGGGGAATTATAATTACCGCAATGCGCCAATCACTCCCTTGGGGCTAGGGTCGTGGTCATTGGGTTGCACGCCAAGCTCAAGCATACACAAACTTACAAAACAAAATCCCAAGTAGGAGCTGGCAATGATGAACTCATGGAATATTTAGCAGTTGTGGCAGAGCAGCAGGCCTTGTATGTTTTATGTTCACTTGTCTCCTCAGCAGCTTACACCACTTACCGATTCCTGTGAAGTCCTCTCATCATCACAACTCTATCCCTCACATCACCCAACAAAACAAATCATTCCTGCACAGGATTCACTTTCTCTTTATCCCACAATATATATATGCTCAAGCCTAGCTCCGCTCCCACAAAGTGATTCTTTCTTTCTCTCTCACATACATGAAAGGAAGAGTAAATATGGAGGTGAAGAACAGGGAATGTGAGAGAGAAGCGAAGGAAACAGAGCACGAGGAGGATACAATACACACAATTGTGTTCACAGCAGGTACAGTTCTATTAATGGTGTGTCTAAAACGCTTTCTAGTGGAGCAGTGGCGTGCCTGGGTGTTTCTTATCCTCAATCTCATCCTCTTGGCCATTCTATTCATGTCTCTGCTCCCTCGAAGTTTAGCAAATGAAGGCATTGCTGAAGAAGTGAAGAATAACAAGACAAAGAAGAAGATGGTGTCTGAGCTGTCTCAAGAAATTGAAGATGCAAAAGATTGCTACAAAGAGCAGTGTTGGACAAGTGATTTTCAGAATGAGAGAGATAAGAAAGAGGAAGAGGAGGTGGTGGTGGTAGAGGCGGAGGATGAGGCGCCACGGCTGTCAAAGGAGGAACTGAATGAGAGAGTGGAAGCTTTCATCGCCATGTTTAGGCAGCATTTAGTCTCCGATGCTAGACAAGCTGAAAATTACAGGTTCCAGAAAACCTCCAACATGACACCTAAAGGGTTAAAGTGTCTTATCGTAGAGGCTTAATCCTAAACACAGCTACAATTTTGTATTCTTTTCTAACTTTCTTTATGAAAAATGCCCTTCCTTACATTTTATCTGGGTTGTGTCCCATAATTACTAATTACTAGTAATCATTATTTCTAAGAAAAATAACATCATCACTATCATGAGTTTTTTTTTGTTGCCACCCAGTTCACCGGAGCTTTGCCCCGACTACATCCGGATCCGACCCGCGTCGCGCATCTGGCTATGGTGGGTGAGTCTCCCAACGGGGATTTTCTGCGTACGCCAAGGCTCGAACTCGAGACCTCGCTTAAGCGATACCGAACCGCTTACTATTCGGACCAACCCCCCTTGGTATCACTATCATGAGTTGATTTAGCAAGTCAATTTACATATTTATTGGCTCCATTAACTAATTACCAGTATAAGAATTTGTTAGCCTATTTCACCATATACACCTCCCCAAAAACCATGTTTCAAAGCAGAAACACAGATCCATCTCACAATAAAGTAAAACGTGAATGGTTGCTTCTGCGTTTCATGTTCTGAAACGTGGTTTTTGGGGCGGCCAACACCATACACCACTTCAAACCCACCCTTAGTCTGACATAACTCTAGAAATTTGTAAGCGTAACTATCTGTTTAATGTACATGTTTTAGTTCAAATCCGTGTTCCTGATTTTTAATGCTGAAAAAGAAGAAGAAGAATTTCCTCCTGTGGTTTTTTTTTCTTTGAAAAAAAATCAGATTCCTTTGACTTAACAACGCAGCAGACTCTACATAAAGGGCCCAGGCTGCTTTTACATAGAAAATGTATATATTCTACCTAACCTTAATACTCATACATCCATGCTTCCCTTTCTAATTTCGTAATATTGAAAAACCCCGTGAGGCATCGAACGATATTTTTCATTCCATATAAATTAATAAACTTATACTTGCCGGCCAAAAATAGTAAACTTATACCTAAAAAGCAAGATTACCTATGAGGACTAACTCAACTAAACAAGCTTGAATTGAATTCATTTCAATGTAAAAGGATGCGGAAATTCTCATGAGAAAAGTTGCAGAGGAATCTCATTTGGTGTCCAAATTCATAGTACCTCGACCCCGCAGTTAAAGAATACTATTTTCAGTGTCCAATTCATTTCTACTTATTATTATTCTTTTATTGTAATGTGTGCGTATGCATCTGCATGAACCAATGAACTATGAAGTCCGAAAAGTGCACTTTACATCGCTTTAACACATTCTTTAATCTCTGGCTAGGAAAAACATTAGATCATTCGCAATAATTTTAAGAGCATGCACCAGTGTGCATGCATCTGCTTGGAGATAACCTAGATTGTGGGCTATTAGTAAGTTATACTACTGTTCATAATTATGACTTAACCCCAAATTCCAATGAAATGTCTGTCTTACTCAAGTTAGTCCAGTAGTTCAGAGCTGGCAAAAACAGCCCAAATAGTTAAGAGACCCAATCCATATCTTTTCTATCTCTTTTTAGGCCCTTCGGACTGAATCCATGTATTCTCTTCTAATGAATCCTTAGGCTATGTTTGAGAAATTATATTTTGATTATTCCTATAGTTAATTTAGAATATAAAGAAATTATATTTGACAATATTGCAAAAAAGGGCAACAATATTTAACAAACGCATGTTTTTCTGGCTAAATAATAATGAACATTGAACAACGGGTGGCCGAAGGCATCTTAGTAGGGGAAAACTAGGATTGGGACCGAAAAATGCCACGGATCCAAAAAGATAGGAAATAGTGATATTGCATGTGAAGGCCAGTTGGTTGATGAATTCTATTAAAATCAATTTCTTTTTTTCTTAACATAAGACTATCATATTAACTCTTAAATATAAAAAAAAAAATATTTTATCTTTACATGAGACAACCTTGTAAGGCTTACCCAATTTTTTAATAAATAAATTGCGTTTGCTTCTGGATTATGATGTCTTGTACGATCTTAGCCTTCAGGTTTGGAGAAAGAAGCTCATCTCAAAATAACTTTAGGGCATGTTTGGATAAGAGTTTAAAAATATTTTATAAAAAAAAATTAGACCAGCTTTTAAAAAAAAAGTTTTTATAGAAGAGTTTATCAAAAAAAAGTAATTCTAAATAAATGAGTACTTAGATAGTTATTATCAGAAATATTTTTATAATTGAAAATTTATCAGAAATGATATGATTTTATTAAAAATATGAGAAAGGAGAGAGAGTAGAGAAGAGAGATGAGAGGAGAGAAAGTGTAAGAAAAAGTAAGGGTAAAATAATAATTGGGTAGTTCATAAGTTATTTTACTATTCCAAAAACTAGTTTCAGTAACTTATCAAAAATCTTGGTTTTAAACCATACTTTGATCCAAAAGCCCTTTTAAACAAAATATAATTATTTGTTTTAAATGTTTTTAAACCAAGGTTTATGTTACAAGCCCTTTAAAAATCTTAATTTTCTTTCTTTCTAAACAGACACTTAGTATGTGTTTAGATAGAATTTTAGAAAAATGCTTTTTGACAACTTTTGGAAAAGTAGCTTTTGAAGAAGAACTTAGGGGAAAAAAAAGATTTTGAATAAATAAGTGTTTAGATAGTTATTATTAGAAGGACTTTTGTTATTGACAAATTATCATAAAAGTATAAGATTAAATGATAATTATATAAAGTAAAATATATAATTTTTATTTTATGTGTGATATTAAATTAGTAAATAATACATATATTTTATTTATTAGGTAAGTAAAATAATAAATATGTAATAATAATTTAATAAATAAATAATTTTATTTATATATTATTTTATTATATCAATATACGTATATTTATTTTAAATTATTAAAATAAATAATAATATACATATACTTTGTTCATATTTTATATATAAACTATTATAAATATGCTTATGTTCAAATGCGCGCTGGATATGTCCTGATTATATTATAAACTATTTACTATTAATTACCCTATTAACTAAATATATGTATATTCATTATTATTTTCATATTTTAATATTCAAATATACGTATATGTCTATATATAAAATATGAAAGTATATGTATATTATTACTTATTTTAATAATTTAATAATTTAAAATAAATATACGTATATTGATATAATAAAATAATATATAAATAAAATTATTTATTTACTAAATTATTATTATATATTTATTATTTTACTTACCTAATAAATAAAATATATGTATTATTTACTATTTTAATATCACACATAAAATAAAAATTATATATTTTACTTTATATAATTATCATTTAATCTTATACTCTTTATGGTAATTTAACAATCACAAAAATCCTTCTGATAATAACTATACAAACACTTATTTATTCAAAACTATTTTCTTTTCATAAACTCTTCTTCAAAAATACTTTTTCAAAAGCTGTCAAAAAGTCTTTTTTTCTATAAGCCTTTTTTTAAAATTATATCCAAACACACTTAAAATTTATCCAAACCAAAATTAGGGCTAAAAACCCTTTTAAAACTAAGTTTAAAAAGTTTTCAAACAGGCCCTTAGTTGTCTTTCAACTTATTTTATTTCTATGGTTTTTTTATTGGCTCTTACTATCTCCTCTGGTCTTAATTATAATACCCTATTAATTTTTTTTAGAGAGATTAAATAAACTACTTAATTATAATATGTATTACATAATCTTTTTGAAATGAGTAGTTTATAAGTCAAATAAATTACTTTGATAAAAAAATAAATATAAAATTTTAAAATAATTAATTTAATTTTTTTAATCTATCTAAAAAATAATTGAGTCTTATAATTAGTACGTAACTTTTAGGAGTAATATTTGAGATACTTGACACCTCAAAAGTCCATATCATGTTTAACGCTGAAGGCTTATCAACCATTGGCTACCAGGCGATTAACCCAATAAATTTCCCACATTGGTATGTAATTAAGAAAAAAAGGTAGAAAACTAGAAGCCGCCTCTCAAAAATAGTTGCAGAAGTTGTAAAGTGCTTACCTTGTTCTCGTCATTGGTGTGGTCTGCATGGACTGGAGCACGTGATCAGAGCCATGAACGAAGAGAACCAGAAGCCGAGGAATCGGAGGTTTACCAAGTTTTTTACTAGGAATCACAAAGAAGGCAAGCAATCACACAGTTTGGGTGAAAGAAAAAGTTTCCTACACATTTAAGTAAACAGAAACAAAGATGCAAATCGGATTTATTGTCTTTGTTCTTAATGTAATTTTGAATGAACTTCTGTTACAGATGAAGTTAAGGATGAAAGTGATGACACCAGCGGCAATCTTTCCTATCGATCCTTGGGATTCGACCCATGTATGTTAACAAATGAGCTAAGGTATAATTTCAAATGATTTTATTTTGAGCAAATAAATCAAGATGAAAAGAGAGAATTTAGCCTTCCTATGTATAGTAACGCAAGTTTTTGCCCGTTTTAGAATCTTTGTAGGTACTTGGAACGTTGCTGGAAGATCTCCAGTAGAAAGCTTGGCCGCAGATTTGGATGAGTGGTTGAATCTCAACAAAGCTGCAGACATATATGTTCTAGGGTAATATTCGAACCGAGTCATATTAAACGACTAAAATTCATTATATTTCAGGGCCTGTTTAGATATAATTTTAAAAAAGGGCTTATGAATAAAAAGGATTTATGGACAGCTTATGAAAAAGGGCTTTTAGAGAAGAGTTTATGGAAAAAAATAGTTTTAAATAAATAAGTGTTTGGATAGTTATTTTTAGAATGACTTTTTATATTGGTAAATTACCAAAAAGGGTATGATTTGATTAAAAATAAGAGAAATGAGAGAGGTAGAGAAAAGATAAGAGAAAGGAGAGAGGGTAGAGAGTAGAGAGGAGAGAGGGGAGAGTGTGTAAGAAAAAGTAGGAGAGATGGTGTAAAAAAGTAGGAGAGAGAAGAGAGGGTGTAAGAAAAAGTAGGGGTAAGATAGTAATTGGATAGTCCATAAGCTCTTTTACTGTTGAAAAAGCTATTTTTAATAGCTTATTCAAAACCATGGTTTTGTCCAAAAGCACTTATGGACAAATATGGCTGTTTGTTTTAAAATTTTTCCAAACTAAAGTTTAACCCAAAAGGGCTTTAGAAACCATAGTTTCAGAAGATCCAAACACACCCTATAACTAAGAAAGAACTTTACGTACGTTGCGCACTAAAATTATTTTATTTCAGGTTTCAAGAGATTGTACCGCTGAACACATTGGCCGTGATAGGAGCAGAAGACCCAACAGTGGCGACAAGTTGGAACTTGCTTATAGGAAGAACTTTGAACGATAAGTATGGAGGACCATGGTTAAATGAAAACTATGTCCATGAAGAGAATAGGTACACGCTGGTGGCAAGCAAGAAGGTGGTAGGAGTTTTCATTTGTGTGTGGATGAGACAGCAATTGCTCAATAAGTACAGTATCACTGATGTGAAAGTTTGCTCAGTGGCATGTGGCATAATGGGTTATTTGGGAAACAAAAGTTCCGTCGCAGTTTGCATGTTGATGGAAGGAACGAGTTTTTGTTTTGTAGTTGCCCACTTAGAATCAGGGGAAAAGAAGGGTGATGAAGGCCAAAGAAATCACCAGGTTTTGGAAATTTTTAGGCGAACTTGTTTCCCCACAACTCCTAGACACGATCATTATCCTCGTCCTCTTACCATCTTAGGCCACGAGTAAGTTCCCCCCATCCATCTTTTACCTTGTCTTTTTTCCTGCATTGTTTCTATTGGTGCTCGTGGGGACAAATTAGGTTATTACCCGTTTTTTTTCCCGAGTTCAGGTATGATCAAAAGCAGCCCAATATACCATCTAAATTCTGAAAAAAAGAAATCTAAATTGAGCACTCAAAAGATGATCAATCTAAGGATTCTGAACTACAAGAAAATCGTTCGCATTAATTCTGTTTCTGTTATTAGGCCTTCTAATGATATTTCTTTGTCAAAAGCAACCCAATTGAAACCTCCAATTTGTTTAACCTCAGATGGCCGAACTGCAGAGAATAAGAGGGCCTTAATGGATTAGATACCTCTTCTATAGATTAAATTGATTCAATGAAAAACTTCTTCTCACTATTTATACTTTACCCCGACACAGACAACAGTCATTTTGATAAGCTTCTATTCTTTATATCTATTTTAGCCCATGTGTTAGACACTAATTCTAGATTTAAGCAAAAGCTTGATTAGTGTGGGTACATGTTTTTGTCATCAATTTGCCTGTAATTCCTCCAAATGGCGCGAGAGAAAAAACATCATATTTTGTAGAATTGACCACAAAAACAGTCGGATATTCTGGTTTGGGGATCTCAACTATAGGCTATACTTGGAGGAGAGTCTTGCGAGGGAGCTGATAAGAAAACAAGACTGGAAAGCGTTGCAGGAGCATGACCAACTACGGAAAGAACAAGAAGTAGGGTATTCGCAGGTTGGAAAGAGGGTTGCTTAGAATTTGCCCCTACCTATAAATACTCGTCCTCAAATTGCAATAGATACTCTGGCGGCCATCCAACCACATCCGGCGAGAAGCAAAGAACTCCAGCATGGTATAGTAACTTCCCACATATATATATTTCTATCATATGCCACGATTTTCTTGATGTCAGAGTGCACTAAATCTACGGTGGCAGGTGTGACCGAATCTTATGGTACGGAAAATAAATAAACCAACTTCACTATTTCCGGAGCGAGATCAAGTTCTCTGACCACCGCCCAGTTTCTGCTCTGTTCTCTACACAGATTGAAATTAAGTCACCTAACACTGGGCTTGTTGCATTTTACAACACGTCCTCAACCGTATTGCCCTCAGACCCTGTAAGTTATGCTAATTTCTATCCACGAAACAAATTTTATATAGGTTTTCTATTAGGATCATAGTACTATGGCAACAATTAATTTTGCAAACCCATCTAAAATCAAAGTTCTTGTTAATTATATAGCAGGGGATGAACAAACTAGACGAAGAGGGAAATTCTAAATTATTGTCATTGTTAATGCAAGATGTAGAAGGTTGTTCATACTACCAAAACTGTAGATTAAATAGATGATGTCACTCAAGCTATGTTGATCAAAGTCAGGATTCAATCTCCTAAGTTTCTCCTAATTCAGCTCCTTGGGGATGAGAGAACTTGGAAGGTGAAGACTAGATGGGAAGGTACAGTACTATACTAATATTATCACTGCCGAGAATCCAGATTTATCTTACGGTGAGTTAGTTAACTTCATTAAGTCTCCTCATTTGCCTGGAGAAGGTCCTTAACAGCCTCCACAAATTTCATAGAAGTCCACCAACAATCACCAATATGGATTCAGAAGGCAGTCAGCAATTCTAACAAATAGAGCCAAGACATTTAGTCTATCAAGAAAAAACTTTGGCAGTGCTTCAATGGAATTTATCAAGATTTGTCACCAGAATTATCTTAATATGTCCCTGCTTTAAGAGAACGAGTACAAAATGAACGTTACAAAGAGATCGTGTAAAATATTTTTCCACACCGGTGAAATAATACAGAGTTAAGCTCAAAGTCAACAGATTATAAAATCTACACCGCGAAAAATTAAGAAAACCTAGTACACATGCAAACATTGGACATCGACTAAATAAATATTTATATTTTCAAAAGCACCTGTAAAAAGGAAATTTGTCGTTCTTTGGAAATGAAGGTAAAATTTCCAGGAAAGTCAATGACAATGCAAAGCCATAATACATACATACAATCAGCAGACAATGGAAACCGCACAAGTATTATCAACAAGGGTTACTAAATCAGATCAGACGGCAGAAATCTCCTCTGGAATGAGATGTGCCGATACTTTTATCACGTTTAACAATTCAAAATAATTTCATCCGAATAAATTGCCATGACTGCAGAGAAATTTCATTACAGGTGACTTAAAAAGGAAATCAACTAACCTCAAGCGTCAGCCTGCTAAGTAAAGTCTTGTACAACGAAAATATTTGCTGCGCTTGACATTTTCTTCCTCCGCATTGGCCCGACCAGCTCAAGTTTAAGCTCCTCGATTTGCTTTCTTAGCTTAGCTCTGCGAAGTTCAAATTCCGTAAACATAGAGACGATTAATGTTCCTTGATCGAAGAAAAAATGGAAAAAAGACGGAAGATAAGCTGCTACTTAATACAAATTGCTCAGAAAATGCCAGAGAATGTGAGGAACTAGGTTACCATGTGTGTCTAATGTTACTGCATTCACAATGTCTGTCTCCTTACTCCAACTTTGTAAGAAGAACGTGGCTGAGCTTATGTGCTTTCAAAACAAAATTATAATCTCAAAGCGTGAAAATAAACAAATAGAAAATTATTCTCGAGTTCTAAATTTTCGGTAAACAAAGAAAGAGGTGAAGGTTAGATAGTGCAGATGCAGAGAACCTCCTTGAGGTTCCACGGAGGATGAGGCTCTAAGTTGTTTCTCCAGATCAGTTCCAACTTCCCGCCATAGACGTTTTCTTCATCGCTCGCTGCTGCGATTTTATAACTTCACTTTTACAGGCCGAGACTTGGAGGCACCTTGGACTTGATCAAGAAGGGTTAGGGAACCCAGCCGACAATGATAATGAAAAGACCTGTGCTCAACCCCAATCTTGAAATATGGGCCACAACATCAAGCTATAGGCCCATATCCAAATCGTGAATTTTATGGCCCATAGACATTCTGAAGCCCGAGAGTGCCCATTTCATTCTCGTTTAAATGTTTAAAATGAAATTTTAGCCAAAAATACTATAAATTTTATAAGCCATCATTGATATACATACAAAAATATGGGTCTATGACTATTTATCACAAATATTTACATTAACTAAAGTCGCTCATATCAATTATAGCCATTGATTTTGATAGAGGCAGACCAGCTAAAGTATAAAGAAGATTCATATTTGATCCCAAATGCAGTACATTCTTGAATTTATAAAAAACTTACTTGAGTCTTAATCTATTGATTAATTCTTTGCAAGGTCAAAATGAAAAACTCTATCGATTTATTTCATCACAATTAATTAATAAATTTAACTTCAATCATAGAAAGTTGCGAAAGTACTCGTCTTATTATTTGACACTCATCTTAACGTATCGTACGTCGTCAAATGAATTTCAAAACGCGTTCCTTCTCAACATCGCGCAGACCCGCTGGATGCACTGTATGCATAGTTGGGTACAATCCTAAATACATTTTTGTTTTGGGTACAGCGAGTTATATTATTTTAAAATATGAAATACAGTTTGAAAAAACAAAACAAAGAAACTACTCAAATACATCCTCCTTAAAAAAGTTAGGAAAAATTAATTCGTTGGTCAACATAATTTAACATGATTTTTAATCAAATTATTATATTTTTTTTATTAAGTCTTCATAATTTTCTCAATTATAAACATTAATCTCTATGTTTATAAACTTAATTAAAAATATTATAAAGACTTCCATGTGGTATAATAAGCCATAGTGCCCAACCTACATTCATGGACTGCGGCGCCGCCCGAGGAAACCAAGGTATGTTTAGTTTAACTTTTGAAAAATAAATTTTAAAGAAATTAATTATAAAAAAATATTTTATAGAATATATTTTTTATATAAAATGATTTAAAAAAATAAGTATTTAGACAATTGTTATCAGAATAATAATTTTAATAAATAAATTATTAAAAATAATATAAGGTAAAATAATTATTACATAAAATATAATTTTAAATTTATAATTTCTATTTGATATTAAAATAATAAATAATAAATATATATGTTATTAGAGTAATTAATAATAAATAATTAAAAATTATATTTATATTTTTTATTTTCTTTTACATAATTAAAAAATTAATTTTTATATATAGATTAAAGTAAGTAATTAAAAATGGAAGTAAAATTAGTTAAAATATATATAATAAAAATATAATATAATTTAATAAGAAAGAGGTTCAAACGAGAGGCAACGGTAAAAAAACATATAAGAGAGACAATAAAAAGACAAAAAATCATAGAAATAAAATCATCATTTCCCATGAGAATGCATGCAAAGGCTGATGGAATTCACTTCTAAAAAATTATAATTCTTTTTTATATATACAAAAGTTTACGTAGATTAAGTCCTGAGACTCACTAAAATTAGGAAACCATAATTTTAAATGAGAGAAACTATAATTTTGTCAATAATCAATTATAGCATAAAAATTAGTGTTTTTGTGATTTTAGACTCAAATGATGGTTTAGGTCTATTTTTTTTTTTTTAAATCAAACGCCCACATATCTCTCCCTCCTCAATAGCATGCACTTCCACCCTCATTAATCTCAACGGCCAGAAAACCACAAAACTCACACACACTGTGAAGAATAGATATAAAGAATAACACTGAGAAAGGTTTGAGTTTGAGGCAAAATATCAGGGTGAGGTCCTTATTCATCTCATGTTTATAATAATTAGTTAATGATAATAAATTCGATCTTTCGAAAATTTTACAATAACACAACAATCCATATATAGCATATGGATTATGGAGTCAAGTTCCACGATAATATATTGATATGGGGATTCGCCACCTATTAAACAAATTACTCTTTTTCTAAAGTTAAACATATTGATTAGCAATTTTAGTTTTTTTTTTACAAAACTAATTATGAAGATTAAAATGATTATTAGATCAATTAAAAAATCAAAGCATGAAACAATTCAGATCTAAATGAATGCACGACAGCATGAGTCAAATGAATCAATCTTGTTGGAAAAACAAGTAGGCATTAAAGATTCACACAAAATCATGATTAATATAAAAAGAAAGGATTGTATTTATACATTAAAAGATGACAAACATTAAATAAACGAAACCATTCAACTGATCAAAAACCTTGGATAATTATGTTTGGAAGAACTTGTACTAAGGAGTCACACTTGGATGACTAGTAATTCTTCAAATCTTATTGTGCGTCCTGTAACTTACCCCTCTTGGTAATTTCGTGATGATACAAGGCTTTGTGATTCGAGAGCCTCGCCTCATTAAGAGTATACAATGACATTTTGATTATAGAAGCACTTTAGAAATCCTCATTTGTTTTTACATTCAAGCTACTGTAATTTTTGCTCCTTGGGGTTCAGTCTTGATTTTAGAATGTAAGTCCAGTTGATAGTGAGCGATGGCATTGCATTGAAAAATGTAGACAGCTGCTCAAGAAGACGGCATTCTTTTTTTAAAAAAAAAATTAGAAAGGGGTTAGACTCATCTACTATCTAAGGGTAGGACGAAGTCTCCTTTTCTCATAAGCGATACCGATATCATATAGGACAAGTCGTCTATTACTATTAAACGTAAACCTAGGGACCTAGAAGCTATAATGCCTCTCTAAGTATCGCGATTTGAACCACAATAAAATAGTACTCCTCAGAGATCAAATATACTCTAAATAATTATATGTCTCATTCTTTTACTAATTGAACTTATAAACGATTGGTCGGCATTCTATCTCTTCATCTTGTGCTTTGTTCCCGGTGGCAATGAGAGAAATGGACTAAAGTTATGCTAGTTGATTTATCTGTAGGTACGTGGGCCATTATATCAAATTATAGACCCATGTTCAACTAGCAAATTTCTGTTAAATAAGCCCACAAACATTCTAACACCAGACAAGTGCCCCTTAAAAAGTTAAATGACCTCAATGGTTAATGGAATTGAAGGAGAATAAAACAGTTATTTTATTTAACTTTTTCACTAACTTCAAATTTCACCAAAAAATAACACACATATATCCATATATCAATGTATCTATATGTAGTATAAAATTTATAAGAAGTCATTATTCATATATTTATAAAATATTGACTTATAACTATTTATCACAAATATTTACATTAACTAGTCATGCATAGCCGTTAACTTTTTTTTTATTACATAAAAGTTCAAATAAATTCGGCATCGATTCCCTATTAAAATTAGAATATAACCTTAGAGTTTAAAAAATATTTATAGAGAATTTATAAAATTATTTACTAAAAAATCTCTTATAATAGTAGCAGTAATTAAACTCATATCTTTATAAAATATTAATATATTTTTTATAATCTTTGTCAATTGTCATGGTAGCGGTTAACTTTGATGGACTAGGAAGAAAGGCGGACCGCGGACCAGCTAGAGTAAACCCGAGTATAAGAAGGCCAAAAAATATATTTTCTTACATAATATCTGCTCCCAGATGTGTATGTTCTTTAATTTTTAAAAACTTACATGATGACTCTTGCTCTGTTGAATAATTCGTTTCAAGGTCAGGAAATATATTGATTAATTTCATCACAATAAATCATTCATTAATAAATTTAACTTCACTCGTAGAAAGTTACTGAAGTGCCTCCTCTTGATGAATTTCAAAACACATTCCTTATCACTGTGTGTATTTTGATTAAATTTTTATTGATAGAATATATTTTAGAAGAATATATTTTGGTATAATAGATTTTAGAAGCATAGATTGTTAGGCATAATAGATTTTAGAATAATATATTTTGAGTAGAATATATTTGTGTAAAATTATTTTCTAATCCAAACCATGGTTTTGGATCAAATAATATAAACACTCCACACTTTTCACAGTCAAATTTTTACTAAAATGAATAAACTATCCAAACACTACTTTTTTTCCACAATCAATTTTATATCAAAACTAATATAAACTATCTAAATAGTATTTTTTCTCACAATATATTTTTTTACCAAAACTATAGTTTTAGAAAAGATATGGGAACCACTTCTAGTAATCAATTTTTTTTTCAAAATATATTCTGAAAAAAGCTAATCCAAACACACCAATAAAAAATAGATTTTCTACAAAATCTATTCTCCCCTCTAATAACTATTCTCTAAAAATTAATCTAAGCACACCAATTAAAAGTTGTTCTTCTCTAACTTATACCAAAATTATAGTTTTGATAAAAGAAAAACTAGATTGTGAATGAAAATTAGTGTTTTAATAGTTTATTAGTTTTAGTGAAAAATAATTATAGAAAGAATTAGTGTTTAAATAATTTTTTAATTTTCATAAAAATTAATTGTTAGAAAAAATTACTATTTAGATAATTTATTAGTTTTTGTTAAAAATTGATTGTTCAAAAAATTAGTATTTTAATAATTTATTAATTTTTGTAAAAAATTAAATGTAAAAAAGATGGGATGTTTAAATTATTTTATTTAAAATTATAATTTTAGACATAAAACTATTGTTTTGACTCTAATCTAAATACACACTATAATTTGATCCAAACTTAGAAGCATACCCCCTTTTAAAGCCATCTTTTTTTCCACTAAGTATATATATTCTTTTAAAAAAATATATTTAAAATACTGTTAAATATTAAATATAAATATTTTTTAATAATGAGTCAAAAGTTAATTTATTATATTATAAAAGATTAATATCTTCCAGTGAATTGATTTTAAAGCTATCGAATTTAGCCGCACCATGTATAGTCGGGTGCAGCTTGGGAAGAATAGAAAGAAAGGACTGGCCAGCCACTCATTTGATTATATTCTTTAATATTTAGAGTACGTACGCACAGCTATATCATCGCACGGGGGCGTATTTATAAATATGTACCATATTCTTCTACTCGCTTGCAAAGCGTTAGATCTTTTTATACATAAACAATCAACATGATCTTCTAATATTCTCTTGGCTTTTGGGATGGTTCTCTCGTTAATCGCCAGCATACATGTACACACGAGTCAAAAAAGTTTTTCAAAACTCAATGATATTGTGAAAGCCTGAACAATATTCATTTTGTTGGGGGTAGATCGTGGGGGTCCTTTTGTAGAGGATAGATAAGAGGGAGGGAATGGAAAACATGGTGAAGTAGATGAAGGAGCAGTAAGGGGCACTTGGTAGGGACTATCCCCATCATATATGATTCCAAAGATACACACGTTGCTTAGTTGCGATATTGCGGTGGGTGTATTGATGCTTCCATTAATTACCAGATGATACCAAAAAAAAAAAAATTACCAGATGACGACCGCACGCATGCCCGCAAGTGCCGCTCCCCTGTTGGCCTCCCTTACACATCAGCTTCTCATGAAAATTATGGAGAAACCAGAAAAATGGGATTTTTATGTTTATCATTACTGGCCCCGCTACCTAATAAGAGAGTTGAGACTTAGCGAAACAGCAAATTTAAAACATTTTGTAAAAATTCAGTTGATAATATACTGACTCATAAGCTATTGCATATATAATAAGAGAGTTGAGACCCAGTGGCAACAAATTTGAAATGTTTTGTCAACAAATATTAATTAGTCTAGTTAGTAATTAGTAAAGAGTTAACTCATAACCCATAAAATTATAAATTTAAATTCTACTATATATATATAAGGATATTATTTTTAGTATTTTTATAAATACTATTTTAAGTTAGAGATACACTCTGATTCTAATGAGTCATTAGAATTTAACACACCTAAAATTTAACATATACATATATATATATATATAAAGAAATATTATCATCCTAAGTAATCTAATAATGGAATTGTTTTATTCTAATCAACTAAAAGTTCAAGTCTTTGGATTTTTAAAATAATATATCTTTTTTAGAAAACTTTAGATATAATTAAATTAGACAATTCCCCATGTATTATATGGAATTAAAAAATCATGCTATTTATTTATTTTTGGTATGAAAAAGCATTTTGTTTATAGTAATTTATAAATAATATAATTTATTATATTTTTTAAAATAGGATGTATATATAAAATATAAATATAGGTTTTGTTTTCTTTGGCATCGTACACCTTCTGCCGCTTCTAAATAGAGAAAAGCGTCCGGGACTTTTCGGAGTGCTGTATACTGTAGTAGATGCTTCTCTACGTTCTCTACGTTTATAATAGCTCAAACATTAATTTTGGGCCGTTTTAGAATGCTTCAAAATCTTAATTTTATAAATCTTTTTAACTAAAGTTTTAGATTAGAAAAAGTTTAATATAAATAGTAATATTTATCTATAAATATTTTTAGGCTAAATTACGATTTAAAATTATAATTTTAAATAAACTATTAAAATTAACTTTTAGAACAGTAAAAGAGTTTATAGACTATCCAATTATTATATTACCCATATTTTTTCCTATACCTTCTTTCCTCTCTCATCTATTTTCTCTACTCTCTCTCATTTTTCTTCTCTCATTTCTCTTCTCCACTCTTTCTTCTCTCTCTCCTCTTTCCTCTCTCTTCTCTTTTTTCTATCATCTTTCCTCTTTCATACTTTTAATCAAATCATATTTTTTTAATAATTTATCAATATAAAAAAATATTCTAAAAATAACTATCTAAACATTTATTTATTCAGAATTACTTTTTTTTTATAATTTTTTTTAAAAACTATTGTTTATAAATTATCTAAAAACTCATTTTTTTTTAATAATTTTTTTTAAACTTATCAAAACATACATTTGTTTGGTTAGAATGGTGTTCAAGGAAGAGTAATCTGGAGCTAGATAGGTGACGTGGAAGGAGGTAGCACAGAACAGTAAAAGCGAGAGACATGACAGAATTGGGAACAACAGAGAAGGGTGTAAAAGTCAAGTAGATGCGTGGCATCCGTGACCTGTGGGTGGGGGCCCACTTTGATATTAACTGACACGACACTTAACTATTGGCTAGTGTACTGCTCCTCTCTCTCTCTCCCCACCCAACTCAACACCCAAATATGAAATATGAGCTTCACAGCAATATCAATAAACTAAAGTGTGCACAGGGCACAGATAAGGGACAAGACTTGACCATCCATTCCTCCATGTCCACATACAAAGCGATGCCTTCGTAATTTCCAATTCTCCCCCCCCCCCTCAATTTCTTCTCACACACTTCTTTTGTCTCCTATAGATTTTTATATTACACCATTCCTATTTTTCTTTAGAGCTATGATTAATAGTTAAAAATTAATATTTGTAAACGTGTAAATTATTGAAGTAATTTTTACTTTATCTAACAAAATATTTTTTATATATACAACTTAATTTAAACATTAAAGATCATTTTAATAGATTTAATTATCTCCCAACTTATATTAAGCTTTGTTAGTAGTATTACTATTATCTTTACTCGTGTTAAAAATATTTGGAACTCTCATATAAACAAAACAAGCCCAATAATCCAATTTACATCAAATAACCCCTATTTGCCTAATTGCCTTCTGGAATGAGATCATATCCTTTTAGACAAATAAATATAATAAACAAATAAGCAGGTCTTTTTTAGAGAAATTATTATAAAACTTTAAGAAAGAGATTTAATCATTAAATTTGTTTAAATAATATAAATTTATTGTCAATAATTTATTATTGTTAACTTTTCAATTATAATTAATATTTTTAAATAATTAACTATTTCTTTTAGAACTTTATAATAATTAACTATCTTTAATTTAAAACGGAAAAGGTCCCACGCACACGCATGCACATTTTAACTAACACACCAAAACAAGGAAAGGTACGAGTCCATCACGGCCAGCACCACTGAATGTTGCCAGAAACAAAAAGCAGGGGGACCTAAGCTATTGCAAACAGTACTTTCATTTCGTCTAACCATTCACACTGCGAGATAATAGGCCCCGCCCATTGCTTTGTGTGAGCATGACCCACCTTCTAATCAACTCCCATTCTTTGTCTTCTTCCTTCCCTCCTTCTTAAATATCATTATTTATTTATTCTTTCTTCTTCTTCTACTTTAGTTGGCTCAATAGTGAGTAACAATAGTTGGACAATGATTTTAAGGGATCTATGTTTTGGGTGTTAAATGTAAGAAGCTACTTGCATGAAAACGATGGTAGCCCATATTAAAAAATATTGCCTTGCACATCAACCCCCACATTGTTCATATTAGCGCAGTGCACGTCTTTAAAATATGGGGAAACAGAGTAATTAATACTCCATTCAGTTTAAATATAAAATTTCATTTGTAATGTAATTTATTCACACTCAAACGAGAGATTGTTGAGATATCGAAAATATATAAGTGAACATATAATATACTTAATGTAGAAGAGCATTGAAATCCTAAGTCGGATAGAGTTGAGCTGAAAGAAGTTTATTACGAGAGAACTCGTTATTGACTTTTTTTTATATGCTGGAAAAAATTGGTCATACACTGTACACAAAACTAACTGTTACTAAGGCAAATTAGGATCTTCTACTATGGGGGCATACCAAACTAGAAGTACGACTTTGTTTCTCCACCATTATTTCTGCAAGCAGTGGCGTGGCAAATTCATGGAATTGGGTTAAAATGATATCATGATAATCAACTATACTCTTAAAATTTTATAATATTCAGTTCGGTTAAAAATAAATTTAGGTCAACCCGACTTAACTATTTAAATTTATTTGTTTACAAGGCACAATTAATAATCACAATCAGTTATCTCCTTTTATTTTTAAAAGATTTTGAGTCCCACTTTAATGAGATTACTGATTAATTACCATCATAAGGCTCAAAATCTTTAGAAGATCAAATTTCAAATTTTTATGATATTTTAAATTTTTAACTATAATAAAAATTTATAATAATTATAAATAATTAATCAATTAGAACATATTTTTTTTCACTTCTCACTGGAGAAATCTCTAGTTAAATATTATATGAGCGCTCGTTAATGCTAAATAAGCCAACTTCGATCCACCAAACCTCGTGCACGTAATTATGTAAAGATTTCTATATATGTATTGAGGAGGCAAGTTTTTAAATTTTAATTACGTCCATCAAATTATAAGGAAGCTCGAGAAAGATATCACAAGCCTCTTACTGTTCAAACTAAATTCTTTTAATTTGTGCAGTTGACTATCAAGTTGAAAGTCGAATTAATGTGGCTTTATTTCGTGTTAGGCAGATTTAGAAATTTCAATCTTCTTATTCATCGTTATTGTCCATTAATTTTACTGTCTTAGTTATTGCCCACGACGGCTCCAACGACCTCAAAGCAAAGCACATTGTTGTTTTGGTAGGTGGAGGAGTCCCTGCCATTTAATAGCCTTTGCCCTTTAGACTATTGGTTAGTATAGATCTGATAACTTGGAAAACCACTTGGACGAGAGATTAAGACTAATCAGGTGTTAATCAGTCGTGTAATGATTAACTAGGCTAATTCAGATAGAGTTGCCACTGTTTAGTTCGTGATAAAAAAATTCATCTTAAAGCAGTTTCAAAATTGAAACTTTTCATAATAAACAATTGGGAAAAAATTCGCGCTAAACTTTTGATTACCAATCACTGTTAAGGCCATTTCATCATAATATTCTGAGGAAACTTTTGACACTCTGTTACCCAAACCGCAACCTTATCAGTCGTTGCCTTATGTGGTCTGAAATTAGGTTCCCAAGTCTCACTGTTAAATAATGATCATAGATCATCCATGGTCCTCTAGTCAAAGCAGTGAAGTAATCATCCTTGTTAGAAAGTTTAACAACAAAGCAACCATGCCCAGTATTAATCAGGTTCAGGATACCTTTTCTCACCCACATTGCTTTCAATCTTGATTCTAGGGCCTTATACCCCAATATTTCTGTCCAGCAATTGACTATTATAGCGCCTTGTTCCATGCTCTGTACAACCGTTTCTTCATCTTGTGAGAGAAGGTGAAGGTAGGAAAGTTTCTCTTCGGGTCCTCAGTGATGTTGCAGTTAGCTTCCTCCTTTTCCTGGACATTATCTGTATGTGATTTAATTAACAGATAATGAATCAACCGAAAGATCATCATTGTTAACGCTCTCTATATCATCATCATTTGAATGATTTCCATTGCTATCAATTCCTTTCAGCTTGTCTGCAAATGAAGGATCTGGTACACCTTTGGGAGAATTCTGTAACCCCGGCTTTGTCCAATGACCCAGTAGAATATTATCATTCCCATCATTCATTTTCCTTTCTTAATCTTCTTTGAACTCCTGACTAGTAAATCAGTTTCCTCAGTTGAACAAGGAGGACGAGCAGCGTTGTTCGCAGAGAACCTGAGAGCCATATTAGCTTTTTTGTGTAATATAACTTTTAATTAGCTCCCATTTCTTTCCATCCTGAACCAAAGGATAAACCTCTTCCCCTCCGCTCATAACCTTCCCTACCCTCCCTTTCCCTCTTCTTCATTAAACCAAACATAGCCTACGTTACGTTGGACCATTTTGCACGCCCACTAGTACTGGCTGAAAAAAATGTATGGCATTAATTATAAGGAAAAGCAAACAATTAAGTAAAAAACGGCATCGTCGTCTGAAAAAAAATCAGAGATCAATTTTCTTTGGGAAGAAATTATACTATTATCAGAGGGCACCAGATTAGTTCAGATGTTTCTTTTCTTTCTTTAAAGAAAAAGAAGCTATATATTATGCTCCCCCTTTTTATGATTAATATGAACAAAGGAGATTATTACATTAGTGATGTCAAATCTTGAGAGCATTTTTGAAAGACAGGGAAAATTATAATTAAAATTTACAGATTGAAACTCGATATTAAAACTATATCTTAACATAAAATTCATCCAATAACAAAGTAATTTAATATAAATTTATGAATTATAAATTTCCATATAATTCACTGTTATTTTCTTTTGTTTCAAATAATGTTAAAAGAAAAGTAATTTAAAATAAATATATTAATTTTGATCTTAATTATATTCTCTCTTTTTTTGAAGAAGAAGAAGAACAAGAGAGAGAGATCTCCGTTGTCGGTCACCTGTGTATGTGGTGTCCAGTCAGATTTAAATGATGAATCAATTCTCAACTAAAATCAGCGCACCGCCAAGAAAATATACCTTTAGGAGGGACATGAGAGATTAAAGGATTGATCGTACGTCTTTATTTATATATGGGTAAAGGTTCATCAGAATACTCCTAAACAAATTTTAAAGAAATAATTAGTACCTTAAAATAATTAAGGTTATAATTAGTATCCCGAACTAATTTTAGAGATTCAATTAGCATTCTAAAATATTTAAAATTTTTGTCTATCATATGTCATGTAAAATTTTTATTTCAACATATTATTATTTAAAAGATCATATGTGTCATATTATTTAAAAAAGAGTAATGAATAAACCTTGAAATTAACGTTGTATATAATTCATATGTAAAGATTGAAAAATGTTATAATATATTTAGTATAATTTATTAAAATAATATTACATATGTAACCTTTAAAATAATAATGTATCAAAATAAAAAATTTATATGGTATGTATCAAACAAAATTTTATGTTTTTGTTAATGAAGGGAAAAATTATAATAATTTAAATATTCTAAGATATTAATTGTGCATGTAAAATTAGTCTTTAAATATTTTAAGGTGCTAATTATATTTTTAAAATTAATTTGAGATACTAATTATACTTTTATCCTTTATATATTTATTTTATTGCTTTCACATCTCGCGGGCGCTTTATTAGGAATTAACCAAACTTTAATTTAATTAAGGTGACACATGTGATCCATAGCTAAAGTAACCCAAAAATAGACCCTTAATTATTATTATATTTTCGTCCCCAATCAATTATTTGCTATGATTGTTCTTCATTTATCACCCATAATAGTCATCAATAGAGAAAATCACGTTTGAGGACTTTAAAGGCTATAAAATTGATAAGATATGATCTTACAACTTCAAATTTATTTGTACATGAAAGTGTGATTGGGTTGGCGGAAAGGATTCTATTCATCATTTTAAATAAGATCAATGATTTGAGTGTTGTAAGAAAGAAAACATACTGGGATATATCAACCCTCAATTAAGCTGGAAATGCTTGAATTTAACCAAATATTATCAATGATTTATCATATAATAGATAATTCTATGAAAACTTATATGTGATGTATTAAAAAAAACATAGGAAATTTTAATTTGACCTGGATAAAAATATAATGTATGTGAAATATTTATTATGAATATTTTTAATATTACATCATTCATATAATCTAAATATAATAATGGTTTTAGATTATTTAATTTATGCATGAATTTTAACAATGTGTAGAGTATTTTACATTTATAACTTATAAATATCCTCTTGAGCTGGTTCCTTGACCTATATATGAGTATTAGTAATCTGTCCACCGTCAGAATGCCACTTCCCATCCGACTCGTTTGTGTCAAGCAGTCCCTAACATTCATTTGGGAGTAAAGATCGAACTCCCCGTGATATATATATATATATATATATATATATATATAGAGAGAGAGAGAGAGAGAGAGAGAGTTGCATTACTTGCTTATAGTTTTCTTATCCTCATAGACAAATTAAAGTTAATTTGGAATTCGCCAAAGGCCAAATAATTTAATTAGAGATGTTCTAGGCGGTGGCAAAAGGGAAGCGGGAGGACATTCTTGATGTCACAAAAAATCAAGTTATGTAAGGCCAGACTGGCCAGTATATAGCCGATAAGGGTGAGATGCGATGTTTATACTTTATACAAGTATAGTTTTAAACCCTTTTGATATGATCTAGGCTATGTTTGGATGAAAAAAAATGAAGAATAAAATACTATAATTTTTTTTTCTTAAAATAGTAAAAATTTTACTATTTTTACTATTTTTCTTTTCTATTATTCTTTCTCCCATAATTTTCTTCCCATCTAAACATAGGGTAAATGTTAGACCTCAATTTCCTTTAGTTATCTCTTGTATTGTATATAGTTTTAAACCCTCTTCATTATTTGATCAATTATGTTGGTTTGATTCTAAATACTTCAATATAAATGAATTAAAAGGAAGAATATTTAAAAAAAAAAACATGCATTTTTCTACAAATAATTAACTTATATAATTTTTTATTTTATATAAATTAATTAACTAACTCCTATACTTAAAACTGTAACAATCTATAGCTGTTAGATGCAGTGAATCTCTCCAAAGCAAGCTCACAAAGTTAATAGGGACCACTCACCCAAAAAATGTATAAATAAATATTGGTCATCAACAGGAAATCATATATGGACTGTACATTTGTAATTAAATCATGATTTATGATTTCTTCACTCCCTTGACCCAAACAAACCATGGGATCTCTCCATCAGAAAGTTCTCTCTCTCATCTAACTATAAGCTTGGCATGGATTCCATTTTATATAACTTCTACAGTCCATCTTCTCTTGCCCTGCATGCTTATTTTGCCTTCAAGGCTTCAACTTTTAACCAACCTCTCTTCATTTCTATTATGACTCAAATAACAAAAATGGATTTTCCCCCCCATCATTTTCTTTCTCCATGAACAGATTGGAAAAACGAAAAGGTTGAAAATAATATCGGTTACGTCTTCCAAAAAAACGGGGGTGAGATTTTGTTTTTAACCGAAAGCTGATGAGGGACTATTCTTGTTAAATATGAATTTAACCAAAAATATATTTTTATCAAAGCAATTGACCCAAAAATTCGTCCAATACCTCAACAACTTAATATTGATCATGTTGTTTTGGTTGCTCCTTGATTTGCCATTTGCTCATGCTCCAGCTCCACCACTTTATTTTAAGAAAAAAAAAATTTACTCAAAGGTTTTAAATAAGAAAATTAAATTGAGAGACGAGGTTACAAAAAAGTTATATTTAGAAATAAAATTTAATAGTTTGTGTTTATAAGTTAAAATAGGTAAACTTCACCACAGAAGATGATATTTGAACTCACAAGAGAGCTGAATCTAGCTAGGGTTATTTTCCACTAATAAGATTGTCCTTTGAATTGCGTCATTTACAAATTAAACTTATAAAAAATTGAATTTTTTTAGACCTCTTTGTATTTATTTTTTTTTTTACTTAGAACTTATGATATTTTTTCTCTATTTTAACTAATCTAAATACCATGCTTATTTTTAAAAATGACCCGAGAGTGCAAATGTTTTCTTCCTCAAAGGAGAGTTTTGTTTAACATGGATGAATATCGATGGCCATAAGACACTGATAATAATTGTTTACACATGTGAGTTTTGTATATATGCTGATTTTTAATTGCAATGTTTAAAATAAACCGTCATTTAGGCCCAAAAAAAGCTGTCCTTTTTTAATTAAAAAGATGGGGACTCATGCAAAGTACATTACAAGTGAGTGTCATGTGTAACAACCTGTTGTTTTAAGAGATTATTAAATACAAATGAGTTTATGGACTTGATAAATTAGTTGACATTACTAGTTAGATTTCGATCAGATGCAAAGAACGTATATAATTAATTTAACGGTAAGAACGTTGATGACAAGGTGACAGAACCGGTATTTAAAAATTAATGTTACTGCAAGCGTCATGTCTTGCGTTTGACATGACGTGCAGGTTTATATTTATATATTGAGTACGAGTTTAAAAAATAATTTATTAAAAGAAAAAAAAGGTTTTGGACAAGTTTATAAATTTTTTTTGAAGAGTTTATAAAAAAAATAATTCTGAATAGATGAGTATTTGGATAGTTATTACTAAAAGGACTTTTATAATTGAAAAATTATTAGAAAGTGTATGATTTAATAGGAGAGATGGTAGAGAAAGATAGTGAAGAGAGGATGGAGAAGAGAAAGGAAAGAGGAAAGAGGGTAGAAAAGAGAGTGGGGAAGAGATAAAATATAAGAGAGAGAGAGGAGGATAGTGTAAGAAAAAGTAAAAGTAAAATAATAATTGAATAGTTCATAAACTATTTTACCATTCCAAAAGCTAGTCTCAATAACTTATCCAGAATTTTAATTTTAAATTATAGTTTGATTCAAAAATTCTTTTAGACAAATATGATATTTGTTTTAAATTTTTTAAATTAAAATTTAGATCATAAACTTTTTTAAAATAACGATTTGTGACAAATCCAAACATGCCTTATATTTTTATGGCAAGCTTTGGACAAGAAACACTTGACAATATTGGATAGTCATATCCTCAGATTAAACAGATAGTTACCCGGCTATACTTAATTAATTATAGATAAATAAATTATATAATTTACTAATTAATTCGAAATATTTTTTTTATTCGGGGCAATCTCATATGACATAATTAAATAGGAGAATAATTCAATTTCCCTGCACATTTTACCGATTTATTTATTGCTACGGGAATCTATTGTCAAAGACGGAAGCAAATTAAAGGTTCTTCAACAGAGTTATTACTATAGCGTTATGCTATCATTATTTAGATTTTCTATATGAAAAGATATAACCAATCCGAGACAGCAACAAGACTTGATAAGCTTCTTAATTAGTTGATCATATTAATGAGATTCCTGTCAGCCACTGTGTCTTAGGCTGAGGCTTGGATTCGAAATCTGAAATCGACATCCCCTTTGAAGAGCAGCTACGTCCTTTCCTTTTCTTTTTTAACTTGAAAAATGGCCGATTCTTGAACTATTTCCCTTAATATATATCATAGAATAGAATGGAGGAGGGGGGGGGGGAATTTTTAAGTTTAATTTAAAAAAAATAAAGAAGTGGGGTTAAGAGTTTTAAACTAGTTTTTCTTATCTTTTTATTTTACATCTTCTTTTAATTACAAAATTATAATCCTACTTCTTCATTTTTTTAAGTTTTTCCTCTTCTCCCCTCCTTTCCAAATCCCTCATACTAAGATCCTGATTGTTTACCGCGTAACTATTTCTAGGCGTGCACGCGAATGAAGTTCAGATCAAAGAAAACGGGATATGTTTGATTCTTGGACATGTCAATTTACTTTGTCCCTCATCCTACTGTCCTGAAGAGGATTATACGATATATATACCTTTTATGATTTGATAAAAAGATCCTCTTGAAGTAACAAAGAGAGGAAAAAATCAACCGATTTTGTATTCAATTAATTTTCCTAAAGGGCACTCTTGAAATAAGTATATCTATATTTTAGAATCGTAAGATCTTATTTAGCCTGTAACGTTATTAGGAATTAATGCTTATATATAGTCAGATCATACTCGAATAAACTGTTTGAAATATTCTGCCATCCCGCACTTGAAATATTGTGTCTTCTCCCAAAAATAAAGCCTAAAAACAAAATACATCTAAACTAATTGAATAGCCGACCATTCCATTATTTATTTTCCCAACTACCGTTTTAGTATACTCTATATATCATTCCTTTCCCTTTCAAGCTATACACGACATATTTTTAGTGGTGTCATGTTTTTATAATATAAGATGTTTTGGAGAAAATAATAATTCATCAATCATCTTATTCCAAAAACACCGTTGATTAATTAAGTATGGCTGTATGAGTTGAGTAAGGATTAGTATTACATGAATGGAATTTTTGAAATCAAAAATTTAAATCTCTTTTTGAAAGAAAATTAAGATTTCTAACTGTATTTAATAAGATTTATTAGTCTTCACAATTTACTTGAAAAACATCTTATAAATTGAAACGCAAGGAAGGAGTATATTAGCACATTGGAAGACCAAAATATTAATTTAGGTGGGCTTGTACATGACTCAGAAATTGAAGCATACTTTTATCATAAAAGTTTGACTTTGATATAAAGCAATTTGTATCTTAAAATCAATATAAAATCCAAGCTATCTATACATTAATTATTCGAACGATTCTTCTGATAATGTTACAAAAAACCCCAGATTATTAAAACTAGTTCTCAAGGGTTCTTGAATACCAACCTAACCGTTCGTCACTAATGACGTTTTTGCTGTGAGATTATTAAGTTAAACATTATAGTTTCTCTCCCTCCTAGCATCATACACTAGCTGCATGCCATTATTTAATTACCAGCTAAGGCCTCGCTTCTGCCCACATGAATTTAGACTTTTTAAACATGAAGGCGACGTTTAGTAGGGTTTAGGCTACGTTTAAATGTATGATCTACTTGATTAAATAACAGAGACTGATCAATAAACTGGTTAAGTTAATTATTTAATACTACTACGTAAAAATTGTGTAAAGACAATGGAAAAATATTAAATGTGAAAGACAAAAACGGATAAGCTCATCTAATTGTATGCTTGAATTTAACGTCTTTTATTTATTACAATTCCATACAAATTACCATTCGGATTTTCAGCCCCACTTTATTTGTCACTTCTATATATACATATCCTATCTCAATCCTCTACCAGTTTCCGATCGAATATGACAATTTTCGTTGATCTCTTAAGAGTGAAAATGAGATTGAAGTATGTTATATAATACTCCCTTAGAGCTAAATGGGGGTTTAATTTGGTCCTAATTATATGATCCAATCTACTCTGTCTCCAAAAATTATAATTTTTTCCCTAAAGTATCCACACATGATTATACATGTATATTAGGGAGTTTCTATAAAAAATAATTCAAAATGCATATGATTAAATTGGGTATTTTAAAAAAATAAACACTCAATCATTATACATAATTAATTTAACTAATTTTTTAATCTATTTAAATTAATTAAATAAATATTATATTAAGAATCAGCTATAATAATATAGAGTTATCTATGTATGCCTATGAGAGGCATCAAAACTATTTGTTTACATTCAAAATAAAGTAGATACTATTCATACCAACGGGAAGTGTTTATTAATTTATTATATTATTAATTTATAATATAAATTAGATTTTTTAATTTTTTTTTTAAATATACGCACTTCTCCTTTAAAGTACTCATGCTGAACGCGCACCTAAAATACAGTAAAATATTATAACATAAAAAATCTTTGTTGGGAAAAAGATTTACGATAATATTTTTAATAAGATTATTCCTAACAAAAAGATATATATATTTACTAAAAAAGATATTTATTTTTATCAAAATATCTTTATTAGTCTCATATACTACGCTCTAGAAATGAATTATATTATTTATAACTAATATTATGTTAACATTGTTATATTATATACTTAGATATAATAAATATAAATTATATAAAAGACAGCCCATTTTTAACTTTAAAATATACTAACGTTATAAAGTAAATAAAGTCAAATTTAAAGTTTAAAAATAAATAAATTACACTGCAATAAATAGAGTAATATTTAAATTTTTTTAAAAATGTAACAAATATTATTTTAAAAATTAATAAAAAATCACAATTTAAAAATTTTATTATCTAAAAAGATCTAACATATTTTTATACACTGTTAGACAAAGAGTGTTAATATATTTAAAAGTAATAATGAGAGGATCAAAATTTAATAGAGAAAAGGAGAAAAAAATAACGATAAGAGGATCCAAATCCTTAATGGAAAATAAACTTAACCAAGATCTTTCTTGTGAATAAAATTTTCAGATATCAACTTTTTACTGAATTTTTCACAGTATTTTCAAAGGAAAATAAGAGAAGCTTACGTATTTTGTTTTCCGAGTTCTGGTAGCGATACTTTGTCCCGGCCCCAGGGTGATTTACAAGGGCGCGCGCGCACTGATTCCTATAAATAACGAGAGTGGCAGTAATATTTGTTTGTAGGTCACCTTCTTTGTTCAAACCCACCAAGCTATTTTGGAGAGGAAGCCAACGCAGAAGTGTTAGGCGAATCTTCAGTCACACAATTGCTGGTTTCCCCAAGAACAATAGTCGTGGTTGTGGGGAAAATTAAAATTATGGATGGGGATCAGGAAACAAGTGTGGCTGCATCATCATCAGTGGCTCCAAAGAAGAAGAAGAATGGGTCCATTCGATCCATTTTCATGCACGCCGATACATTAGATTGGTTCCTCATGATCCTCGGCCTCGTTGGGTCCCTCGGCGACGGTTTCACCACCCCTCTCATCCTCCTCATCAGTAGCCGCTTGATGAACAATATTGGCTCTGGTCCTACCCTCGATCCCAATGCTTTTACCCATTCCATTAACAAGGTCAGCTTTATCTTTACAAATTTGTACATATCCCTCACACACACGGATAAATGAAGAGCTTACCGAGTTTGTTTGGGTTGTAGAATGCGGTGGCCTTGATGTATTTAGCTGCTGGCTCCTTCCTAACCTGCTTCCTCGGTGAGTTAATAACTTTTCAGTTTTAGTTTTACGTCCGTATTCATGTTTATGATTCTGAGTTTTGGAACTGATTTTGTTGTGGCGATTTCAGAGGGGTATTGCTGGACAAGAACAGGGGAGAGACAAGCAGCGAGAATGAGAGCCAGGTATTTAAAAGCTGTGCTCAGACAAGATGTTGCTTACTTTGATCTGCACGTGACAAGCACGTCGGAGGTGATCACCAGCGTCTCCAACGACAGCCTTGTAATTCAAGATGCTATTGCTGAGAAGGTAAACTATAACTCAGAAAACAAACCTCTGTTTGTTTTTGTTGTTGTTGTTTTCTCTTTTGTGAGTTAATGGATTTCATTGTAGGTTCCAAACTTCTTGATGAACGTGTTTACGTTCATCGGGAGTTACATAGCGGCTTTTGCAATGTTATGGAGACTGGCTATTGTGGGGTTCCCATTCGTGGTGCTTTTGGTGATTCCTGGTTTACTCTACGGAAGGACTCTTATGGGGTTGGCGAGGAAGATCAGAGAGGAGTATAATCTCGCTGGTACAGTTGCAGAGCAGGCGATATCTTCCATAAGAACGGTGTATTCCTTCGTCGGAGAAAACAAAACCATAGCCGCTTTCTCTGATGCTTTACAAGGATCTGTTAAATTGGGTCTCAAACAGGGCTTAGCTAAGGGATTAGCCATCGGAAGCAACGGCATCGTCTTCGCCATCTGGTCATTCATGTCCTATTACGGCAGCACCCTCGTCATGTACCACGGCGCTCAAGGCGGTACCGTCTTCGCCGTCGGAGCCGCCATTGCAGTCGGTGGCCTGTAATAATTCTGTGAATCCCTTTTGCCTCTCTCGTCAATTAAATTAATCATTAAAAAATCCAACAATTATATGGATACTTTCTTATAAAGTTCACCTGACATGGTTTATTATTTGACTTAGTTTAATTTAATCAGATAGGGAAGGGGCCCAAAAGGATATATGAGAAAATGATTAACTAATCGTGTTTTCTTTCTGTGTCTGATAAACTCATACCATTCACTTGACTCAGATCTTTAGGGGCGGCTTTATCGAACATGAAGTACTTCTCGGATGCGAGTACAGCAGGGGAACGGATAATGGAAGTGATAAAAAGAGTGCCGAAGATTGATTCGGACAACATGAGTGGAGAGATTCTAGAGGGCGTTTCAGGGAAAGTGGAATTCGATCGGGTACAGTTCGCGTACCCGGCCAGAGCAGGGAGCATAATCCTGAACGATTTCAGCTTGAAGATTCCAGCGGGGAAGACGATGGCGTTAGTGGGTGGGAGTGGATCAGGGAAATCAACAGTGATATCACTTTTGCAGAGATTTTATGACCCACTTGTGGGAGAGATAAGACTCGATGGTGTGGCCATTCACAAGATGCAGCTCAAGTGGCTGAGGTCACGGATGGGTCTGGTCAGCCAAGAGCCTGCTCTGTTCGCCACCACCATCAAGGAGAACGTTCTCTTTGGAAAAGAAGATGCTTCCATGGAAGAGGTTATCGAATCTGCCAAAGCTTCTAATGCTCATAATTTCATTTCTCACCTTCCTCAGGGCTACGATACTCAGGTACCTACCTTCTTCACTTCACCTCTATGGAATCTTCGTTGATTGTTTTGGTTAAATAAATTGAAACAAATGAAGTTAAATCCTACTGTTTCTGACACTGTTATATAAAATTCACCTTTTTTCCCCGTATTGCTCCAAACAGAAGAAAAAATATACGTTCTTTTCCTTAATGATATCATTTCATCATGTCATATACCCACTAATAATTTGGTCGTCCACATACACAAAGAATCTCCCTGTTTTTTTTTCACCTAGCTAATTGTTCTTTCAAAATCCCCCCCATACGGCAGCTTTACCCTTGTCGTTTTCCTGTCAAATTTATGCATTTCATTTATTTATTATACTAGAAAATCCATTAAAATAAATGAGATATTATTTTACATTTAATAATATATTATATGATATAGTTAACGAACAATATAACCCCATTGCTCCTTGCATAAAATATGGACAGTTACAACCTTTTACTTATGCAAGATCTATTAGATTTACTGATTTACACTTTACAGAACGCAATAGTCTGATTGTTGACAGTGAAAAAGCAGTGCACATTATAAATAGTTAAATACTATGAAGCCGGCTCATGACAGACGCACATATATTCCAACGTAATTACTTAGTTTAGTAGTGAAGTTCCTTTAAAGAAAACTACACCAGGACATCAGTGGTTGACCTTAATTTAAGCAATTTTTTTAAATCTGAGCAAAGACAATTTACACTAATTAGTTATTTTAGTTGTCCCCTCTTACCATACAAATCACGTAAGCATATAATAAATTAATCCATCACAGCAATGAAATTTCCCCAAATGGCTTCTTATTTTTGGACAAGACACCCCGCACCCTTATATTTATCATTATTATCATTTTCGGAACAATCTAGTGACATACAGACCTCAATTGATACGTTAGGTAGCTCAAAAAACCATGTTGTCTAGTTTCAACTTTCAAATATATATTATATACACACAGTTCACCTCTAAAATGACTTATTGATTATGTTTTTTTTTTGTCTTGTTTGAAAAAGAACTGGTATTATCTGCTCTGAATGGCTAAAGTTTATGGATGAACATTAATTACAAATACAGGTTGGTGAAAGAGGAGTTCAAATGTCAGGGGGGCAAAAGCAGAGGATTGCCATTGCGAGAGCAATAATAAAGAAACCGAGATTGCTTCTGCTAGATGAAGCAACCAGTGCGTTAGATTCTGAATCAGAGCGAGTTGTTCAAGAAGCTCTGGACAAAGCAGCCGTGGGTCGCACCACAATCATCATCGCTCACCGTTTATCCACCATCCGAAACGCCGACGTCATTGCCGTCGTCCAGAACGGAAAGATCATGGAGATGGGCTCGCACGACGAGCTCATCCAAAACGACGATGGCCTTTACACTTCTTTGGTTCGTCTTCAACAAACGGAACAATTGAAAACTCAACAAGAAGATGTTGTCCCTACGCCGTCGTCTATATCAAACAGAGACATGAACAACACAAGTAGCCGTAGGCTTTCCCTGGTGAGTCGTTCTAGCTCTGCTAATTCAATGGCAAGGAATCCAGCTTCAGTTGCTGATGAAGACGATGGTCATAATCATGTTACAGAAGATCAGAAATTCCCTGTTCCTTCGTTTCGGAGATTGTTGGCTCTTAATCTCCCAGAATGGAAGCAGGCAATTATGGGGTGTATAAGTGCTGTTCTCTTTGGTGCGGTCCAGCCATTGTACGCATTCGCAATGGGGTCTATGATATCTGTGTATTTCTTGACGGACCACGATGAGATGAAAAAGAAAACGAGAACTTATGTTCTCTGCTTTTTGGGGTTGGCTATCTTCTCTTTACTTATTAATATATGCCAGCATTATTATTTCGCTTACACGGGAGAGTACCTGACGAAAAGGGTTAGAGAGAGAATGCTCTCCAAGATTCTCACATTTGAAGTCGGATGGTTCGATCAGGACGAGAATTCTAGTGGTGCTATTTGCTCTCGACTTGCTAAAGATGCAAATGTGGTGAGTTTTCTAACTCTTATGTAGGTAGTATTAGTAGTAGGAACTAATACAAAATTAGTTGAGTGGTATAAACTTACGCTTTCTTTTAGCATTCTAGTTCGAGTTCCTCTAATAATTGTGTTAGGAGAGACAGACAAACTCTGAACAAGATTAATCAGTTGCTTAGGTATTAAGAAACTTTATGAATATTACAAGTCTAACTATTTTACGATTGCATATTTAATTTACAGGTGAGGTCTTTGGTGGGGGATAGAATGGCTTTACTGGTACAAACTTGTTCAGCAGTGACAACAGCCTGCACAATGGGGTTGGTCATTGCGTGGAGGCTGGCCATTGTTATGATAGCTATTCAGCCTCTTATCATCGCTTGCTATTACACAAGGCGGGTACTTCTCAAGAGCATGTCAAGCAAAGCCATTAAAGCTCAAGAGGAAAGCAGCAAGTTAGCTGCCGAAGCTGTTTCAAATCTTCGAACTGTCACCGCCTTCTCTTCACAAGATCGAATATTGAAAATGCTCCAAAAGGCACATGAAGGCCCAAGCCGAGAGAGTATTCGTCAATCCTGGTACGCAGGCATAGGCCTCGGATGTTCCCAAGGCCTTATGGCTTGTACCTGGGCTTTAGACTTTTGGTACGGTGGCAAACTTATATCTCAAGGTTACATCACTGCCAAAGCATTGTTCGAGACCTTCATGATTTTGGTCAGCACAGGACGAGTTATTGCTGACGCTGGAAGTATGACCACGGACCTCGCCAAGGGTGCTGACTCAGTGGGCTCCGTTTTTGCAGTTTTAGACAAATACACTAAAATTGAGCCCCAAGACCCAGATGGGTACAGGCCTGATAAGATAACGGGCCAGATCGAACTCCGTGATGTTCATTTTTCGTACCCAGCCAGGCCCGACGTGATGATCTTTGAAGGATTTTCGCTCAAAATCGATGCTGGGAAATCAACCGCACTGGTGGGCCAAAGTGGGTCGGGCAAATCAACCATTATTGGGTTAATAGAGAGATTCTATGACCCACTGAAAGGAACAGTGACCATCGACGGCAAAGACCTAAGGTCGTATCAACTCAGAGCACTGAGGAAATACATAGCATTAGTGAGTCAAGAGCCTACGTTATTCAGTGGGACCATAAGAGAAAACATTGCATACGGAGCGTCGGATAAGATAGGTGAAGCGGAGGTCATAGAAGCAGCGAGAGCAGCGAACGCTCATGATTTCATAGGAAGCCTGAAGGATGGATACGACACGTCGTGTGGGGATAGAGGTGTGCAGTTATCGGGAGGGCAAAAGCAGAGGATAGCGATCGCCAGGGCAATATTGAAGAATCCAACGGTGTTGCTATTGGACGAGGCGACGAGCGCGCTGGACAGCCAGTCCGAGAAAGTGGTGCAAGAAGCACTGGAGAGGGTGATGGTGGGGAGGACGAGCCTTGTGGTGGCCCACAGGTTGAGCACCATACAGAACTGTGATCTTATTGCTGTGTTGGATACAGGGAAAGTGGTGGAGAAAGGGACCCATTCGTCTTTGTTGGCTAAAGGACCAACCGGAGCCTATCACTCTCTGGTGACTCTTCAGAGAACGCCGCCGCCGAATGCAGTCGAACGACGCTCCCTGCACTAGCGAGTTTAATTTCCATTACCGAACTCCTGGATGACCGAGACTTGATCCTGCATGCAAGATGATCAGGAGAAAGTATTAAACGCTTTTCCTCGGCTTTTTTTTTTTTACCGGTTTAGGGAATTACATCTAAGGTCCCTGGGTAAAATTTTTATTAAGAAATCTTTGGAAATTATAATTATTTATGAAAATAAAATTGTTTATCAAAATATAACAGACTTGACCAGATTTTAAAAAATTTATTTGAAGCTATAGTTGTTTGTAAGTTTTTTAAAATCTGGTAATAAGCTTATAAAAGTTACTAGTAATTCTAATTTACATTAATAATTATAATTTTAAAGATTTTCTCAATTAAATATTACAAAATTTAGGGGCTTAAATGTAAGTTTCCCTTTTAGTAATACATAAGGATATCAACTCCACAAATGTGGATGATATTTTCTGGTTCCATTGCCTATATTCGCATTTTGTAAATGTAAATATGCAAGAACTTTTGAATTAGCTAGAATTTTCAATATATTATGACTTCACGTGTATATAACGTGAGATAATGCAATATATATATAACTTGCTACTACAAAGATAAATTTTACTTTCTAAATATTTTGTCCTTCAAATAAAAAGCAATATTTGAACAAAAAAACAAAATATTTTTTTAAAATAAATAAATGTAACTTTCTAAAAATACAAAATTAATATTGAACAACTTATATATTATATATATACTTTATATTTGTTGGAAAAATAACTTCACAGAAACTAATGCAAATGAGTCAAGTTAGACCTAATACAATATATTTATTTTCTTTAAAAGTTATATTATTATAAGTTTAAATATTGATAAATTTCTATTTTATCATATTATTTGAGATATATTTTAAAAAATTTATCATGTTTAATAAGTATTATTATAGTAGTTGTTGTTATTTTGTGTTTTAATTAATTATATAAATTAAATGATTAAAAATATAATTTTTTATATTTTTAATGATTTTATTATTTATCTCGATTAAATTGATTTATATGAAGGTATTTTATTTTTATGTATTTTAAAAAATTAGAAAAAATAAATAAATGATAACTATGGCACACATCAATTATTATAAAATTATATTATATTATATCTATGAGAAAAGGTAATTTATAATATAATATAATATATTATAATACATTAATATTATATTTTATTATATTAATTATTTTTTTTAATATAATATAATATTATATTAGTATTATGTTATATTATATCTCATTTTGAATTAATTTAAATATAATTTTTCAATATCTTATATTTAAATTTAATCAAAAGATAATTAATAAATGTGTTATCTTTTTTTATTTTTTTATTAATTATTTTATTCTTTTTATCCTATTACTTTTTATTTGAATTGTTTATAGAATATTTGAGTTAAAAAATATTATATTTAGAGATATTATAAAAGATGACAGCTTGAAAGGATAATGAAAATAAATGAATATTATCATTATCTTTTGGAGAGTCAATAAGTGATGAGGCTCACATCATACACTCTTAAAAGCTATATAAAGGACCCCAAGACTCCTTTATACACCACACTAATCACCACCATCACAATCATCTTCATGTTTTCTACAATTCCATCCTTTTCTTTTTGAGTTTTTGAGGAGAGATATAGTGGCTTGAGTTCCTGTACTTTAAAGTAGAAATTGAATAATTTTATGAGTTGATCTTTTGCCTTTATGCAAATTTATGATTTCTTAGGTTTAAATTTTGTGATTTGTATATGTTGGATCTAGGGTATTGGTTGAAACACCTATGTAATTAAACTCTTGTGATTTATTATTTCAGTTTATGATTTAGTATTCTTTATTTATATCTTTAGTCTTCTCTTATAATTATTTATGTTAGATCTATATATTTAAGTATAAGGTGTTCAGTTGAATATCCGAATTAGAAGAATGAATAATTTATTATTTAATTTATCACATGTTTATGGTCATATGCTCCAATCAAAATTTAAGAGGTGTATAATTTCCCAGTAACATCATGATAAATATATATATTTTATATAAAAATTTATAATTGATACTCAGTAGTTCTTCAAATTAATTTTACTGAAAATATCATGAGTTTTGGATTTAATTCCAAAAGGCCCCACGTAAGAAAATGTGAGGCTTAAGCCACCAGAAGGTATTTATAAATTTTCGAACAGAGAGGGTGTGATCAAAATCTTGAATTTTTTTGACTCAATCTTGAGCACCATTCCCACATCCGCTATAGCCTCCTTTTCAGGTTTCACTAGCGCACTTCTTTGATACTAAGATGAAGAGAACAGATGAATCGCAAGTTCTGATTCCGGCTCTCCTTCTAGAGTTGTTTGATCATCTTTAATTTTCTTCTTTAAACCAGAAGAATTTGGAGAGTATTTCATTTTCTTGTCAAGTTATTGGCTTTCTCTACCCTAACGATGAATTTCAACAAGCCCAGCATTTAGAGAGTTTAGATGATATTATTGATACGAATTTCTGTCAAGTTTCCAGTAGTTTTTTCTACTCGAATGAAGTACTTCGAGCTCTGCATTTAGCAGCATTAGATAATTGGACACTTGTTAATGAATTTGGTTTCTTCTTGTCGTGTATACAAATATAATGCCTCGTTGAACAATGAGTTACTCTTATTCTGTGTATCTAAATATGCCTTTGCATGCTGTGTGAAGCAATGATCAATCCCATGACCATGGAGGGGGCAGAGACGACGGTGGTAATATAGGAGGAGAAACAAGAGCTGCTTCGCAGAATTTGACTAACCCCTATCCCTTATTCTATATGAAGTTAGTGAAACAAGCCTTTCAGAACCAAACAGAAAAATATGATATATTCCTGGCGATGATGAAAGATTTCGGGCTCAAAGGTAAATTCTGCACACCTTTGATAAATTGTAATAATTTTTTACTTAAAGGTGCTATGAGTATCTGTATGTTTGCTCTTTTGCAGGATTGACACTGATGGTCTCAGAGAAAGTGTGAAGGAACTATTCAAAGGGCATAGCCATTTGATTTCTGGATTCAATGTCTTCTTGCCCAAAGGCCATGAGATAACGCCTGATGAATATAGAGCTCCTCCAAAGAAAGTGGTTGCCCAAAGTGTTTTTTTAAGCAAGATAAATGTGAGTTTTATTTGTTCAGTCTGAGTGATGTTTCACCAAAATCGTAGGTTATTATCCTTTTGATTGATAGGTTTTGCTCTCCCAGAAACGACTTCAAAATGATGATCATGCACGCCAATCATTCTGGAACACTATGAAAATGTTCCACGCAGGGAGAAAGGAAGTAACTGAGGTCTATATGGAGGTAAATGTTCTGTTTGGTTTTAAACACTGATTGTAGGAATATTTTGTTGTTGAAAAGAACTTTCATGTTTGACATTATATTGATAGCTTTTCTTTGCCTACCAACATGAAGATTCATTTGGCACTAAGAATGGAATGAAAAAGACAACATGCAGATGGAAAATGAACTTCAAACTGCTACTTTTGGAAAGTTGAAAAAGGGATTTACACTGTTGAGTAATGATTACAAAGGCTTTGATAAATACTTAAATAGTCTACAGAGAGGATAGGAAGAGATCGCTTTCTTCATTCATACCGAACGTACCCTAAAACCTATCTTATTCACTTCCAAGACAGTTATATAATCATCAAACAGTCCGTTTACAAGCCTGCTCATGAAAGGATAAAACATGTACAAATTTTGGAGCCATTTCCTGGAACATCTTGTTCAAAAGAACTTTTATGTTATAAAATGTACTGGTAGTTTTTTCTCTGGCTATCAATGTAGAACTATTATCATTCACCTGCAGGGTAATCCTACAACTATCAATAATCCTTTCATAAGTCAACCCTTGAAAGTATAAAGAAGTCAGTTCAACTAAACAATTGCTAAATTCTTTTAAGCCAACTCCCATGACATATACTAATTGTTATGCCTTTAGGTTTCTTGCCTTCTTCGGAACCATCCTGACTTGCTCGAGGAGTTCCACAGATTTTTGCCAAATGGTTTTCCAATACTTTCTATACAGCATGCACCATATGGTCAAAGTTTAGCTGATCAGTGTTTTAACGGGCAGAGTTCTACAACAGCCGCTAAGCAGCAATTGCAACTGGACAAGGCAATTTTTTAAGCTTTTTAGCTGATTGGATTAGGATTTTTTCCGCTCTCTTTCCTTAATGAATTTTATAAGCTTTTTGCTGATTGCTTTAGAAACTACCATCTTTACAGCAACATCGTCGACAAGATAAGCTTATTACTTCTCATGATTACAATCTCAGCATTCATTCATGTAAGCCTTTCCTTCTTATGATTACAAAGATACCTTAAAGGGTAAGCCTTCATACTATATGTTGAATGGATTTCAGTGCTTGAATACATGATTCATGCTTTTTGTGTATTGCATTCGTATAATTATTTTGGTTAAGTAACTGACCTCTTTTTCCAATTTTGTTTGACTAAAATGTTGTCAATTTAACATTACTGGCGTTGTGGGTCAGTGTTGACGTTGAGTTGATATATTTATATGTGCTTCAATTATCGAAGAAATCATAAAGGAAAATAAAGAAGAAGAAAGGAAGTGTAGATTACATTAGTTGGGTGTAAAACTGTATGCACTGCACAAACCAGTGCAATTGCTTAAATCAGTTCACCTCAACAAACACTGGTGAATGTGCATACATATTGATTGGTATGAAATTATTAATATGACTTATTTGATATTTTCTTCTTGTCACTTCTTTTTGAAAGGCTTGAAAGATAAACATATATCATCCTTTATATATTAGTTTTGATATGTAATTTAGAATCTAATGGCTTCTTTGTCAGCTTAGTATTTTTTTTTATTCCTTAGATACATGTTTTGAATTTTTAAAATATATAAAAGAAATTGGGAAGAAGGAGGAGCCAAGGAGGGAATTGAACGTGTATCACCACCACATTGCCCCTTTTAAAGTTTGAAAATAAGGAAGCCCTGAATCTCATGAGATTGTAATATCTGTAAGCATTCTGTATGTTACTTTTAATTTCTGAGAATATTAGTTCATTTTGACCTGTATAGTTTTGTAACCTGTTGATTTGACTTCATGCTAGGCATGTATGACCAACCAATTAGTTTCTGTAAGAAAGTTAAGGAGAGGTTGGGCAGCTCAGATGACCACCAGGAATTCTGTAAGTGCCTTCATATGTTCAGCAGTGGAATAATAAATAGGCATGATTGAAATGATTTTGTGAGTCTCATACTTAAAAAATCATACCAGAGCACATCTGGCTGCTTTTACCCCTGAATCTCAGTTTTCAATATTTTTTATATAATCAATTTTTTTTTAATTTCACTGCTCTTAATTTTCAACAATTCTGAGGTATGAATTCAATGATTTCTATCAGTTGCTAGGCTGAAGCTTTTATGTTTTTGAGATTATTAAATTTATGACCTTTCTGCAGCCACTAGTATTGATATTTTCATGTCAAACTCTGAGTTCAAGTAGTTGCTTTACTTGGAAAGTGTCCTGATCTCATGGATGCATTCAATGATTTCTTGGACCATTGTGAAAATATTGGTGATTGTTTTACAACCTTCTTACTATTTATCTCTTTATTTTCTCATTCCTTAACCTGAAGGATGTACCTGACATAATTGTTCTTGCAGATGGGTTCCTTGCCAATGCCCTAAGTAAAAGTATGTCAAAATATTATACAACTTAATTATCCTCCTTACAATTTCTTTTTTCATTAAGATATTTATGTCATTGAATTTCCTGGAGTTATTTAAAATGGTTTTTCTAACCTCTATCTCGTGGACCAAAACTGATGCTGCAAGAGTTGTTCGTTTTAGAATCATTTGATAGTGATGGTCAATTATTCAAATCACCGAAGTTGGAAGACAAAGATATAGACCAGAAGCGTGAGGTTCATGTGTCTAAAGAGAGGGAAGAAAAAGATGAGAAATACACAGGGATATCAATTCATGAACTTGACCGCAGAGATTGTGAACTTAGTAATCCCAGCTACCGGCGTCTTCCTGAAGATGTACAGAACTTCTAGATTCTTCTTTCTTGTGTGGCCTTGTTAACATGTTGTGTTTTTGTGATAATAATTCGTTTTATTTACTATTGCAGTATCCAATTCCTATTTCTAGTCAGAGATCTAAGCTTGATACTGAAGTATTGAATGATCACTGGGTAACTTCAAGAAGTGGGGATTACTCTTTCAAACATATGCTCAGGAATCAGTATGAAAAAGTCTTGTTCAAATGTGAAGATGACCAGTAAAACTCTTGTTTCATCTTTAGTTCTTTTATCCCATTATCTTGGCTTCTCAATTCCTTCTCAAGCTAGTGTTCATTTTCAATTTCTTCTTGTTTGGTCTCAGTTAGAATACTTTTATGAGGCAAATGATGGCGGTATTACTTCCAATGTAGATTTGAGCTGGACTTGTTAAGAAAGCGAGCGAGGTCAATATTGAGGGTCCAATCTATATTGAAGAACACTTTAGGGGTATGCATTGAAATCATCTTAATTTAAAATGTTAATATAGTTAGAGCCAAATCATCTTAGGTGGTTTGGACACGTACAAAGAAGGCCAAGGGATGCGCCGGTGAGGAGGGTGGATCAAATAGTATGGAGTCCGGTTAAAAGGAGTAGAGGAAGGCCAAAGAGAACGCTCAACGATGTCATTGAGCGGGATCTCCTGGTCAATAACCTATCCAAGGATTTAGTTTTTGACAGAGCACAATGGCGTCGTATGATCCATGTAGCCGACCCCATTTAATGGGAAAAGGCTTTGTTGTTGTTGTTGTATAGTTAGAGCATTATGATGGACTGATTCTGTGATGTGGGCTTCATATTTCAGTTTTACATATAAGATGCATGAGCGTCTGTATGGTGACTATGGTCTTGAAGTTTTAGAGGCATTACGTAAGAATCCTATTGTTGCTTTGCCTGTGATTTTGAGAAGACTAGGGCAGAAACGGAAGGAGTGGAGGAAGTGTCGTTCAGAATTCAATCTGCTGAAGTTGAGAGAATGTGTAATATGCACAATCTGCTGCAGATGGCTCATTGTTAGAAAGGTCTTTGTCGGCGAAACCTCTTACAAAGTATGTATCGCCAGTTTTACGAGAAGAAAGAAGAGAATCCAGGGTTGTATATGAGGAAATGATGATTTCTATGTGCTTTTCAGGCTTCATCATGTAAGGACAGGTTATTTTACTTAAGGGATGTTTGGATGAAGACAAAAATGAGGGGAAAATACGGGGAGGAAATATTAGGAAATAAAATTTTCTAAAAGGGTAAAAAAAAATTACTATTTTTTTTGGAGCTTTACCTCCTAGTATTATTCTCTCTTTAATTTTCTTCTCCAAACATAAGGTTAGTGTTTAATGTATCATTTTGTTCATTGGTGAAGAAGTTAATATACTCTTTGATATTAGCAGATTTTGCATGAAAGGATCTTATCGGCAAAAACAAATTCAATGAATGCTGAAATGAAGCGTAGAATTGAAAAGAATGCTAATTCTCCATATCCATATCCAAGGTATTTCTAGACATCTGGCACTTATTATTTATTCAAAAGAAAAAAAGAAAAAGAAAAGAAAATAAATGCTTAAGGCTCCTTTTGAATTGGTTGTGTTTATGTTCATCTAGATTTATGAATGCACTTTACAACTTACTTGGTGGATATATTGAAAATGCAAAGTTTGAAGATGAGTGCCAAGCAATTATTGGAAACCAGTCATTCATGTTATTCACATTGGACAAGTTGATCCATAAATTGGTTGAACATGCATGTATGTTTGTTTCTTATTCAGTCTTGTTTCTCACTTATGACTTGTTTTACTCATAAGGTTCTAAAATGTTCGTTTCTCTTCCTGCAGCTTCAAGTGGTTGCAAATGTTGAAATAAATAATAAACTTCTTCAATCGTTTGAGTATGAAAATTCTCGGAAACCTGAGAGGCAAACTCATTCAGCGTAACTTGCGAATACACGTGTGATTCTCCACAAGGTGAATATATATCGCTTGGAATGTGTAAGTCCTATGCGACTATGTTTCCCCTCTCCAACCACTGAAAAAAAAAACAAAAGAAAGAAAATAAAGAAGAAGATCCACAGTAGGGGTGGTCATGTTATTCCCGTCCCGGTCCCGGAGAATTCGGGACGGATCTGTCCCGTCCCGAAAAAGATCGGGACGGGAAAATATCGGTACGAGACAATATATGTATCGGGATGGGACGGGACTCGGCATGACCCTCGGGTCGTCCCGTCCCGTCCCGTCCCGACATATTTTTTTTTTAATTATACTTGAAGAGTTGAAGTCCTCTGCCATCTCATACTCTTCTTGTTCTCAGTCTCACTTCTCCCTCTCAGTTTCAGCCATTCATAGCAGAAGCAATCACCACACAGCACAACACCTCAGCCCTTGCCTCAGCCACCTCCAGCTATCGCCGTTCACACTGTCGGCCAGTGGCCAGTCCCCCTCACCACCTCACGGCCTAGATCGGTCCTCCTCGACAGTCAGCACCTAGTTCTGTCTCAAACCCGCGATTATTTCACTCTCTGATTCTAAGTCTTTAGGGTTTTGTCTGGCTTCTTACCTCTCATTCACTGCGATTGGTAAGAAGGTTTGATTTTTTTAGCTGTTCATCGTCTATGAAACTGTTCTTGTCTAGTTTTTCTGAAACTGTGTTTGCTTGGGTTTTCCATTTCTGTTTATCTGACTGTGAAATGATGCAATTCGGGTCCTTTTTTCTGGAATTTCTTGGTTGCTTTAGGTTTCGCATGCTATTGGACTTGATTGGTAATTTTTTCTAGAATTTCTTGGTTGCTTTAGGTTTCGCAATGCGGGTCCTTTTTTCTGGAATTCTCTCAGTAATTGGTGATTTTTGTTTGCTCTCTTGTTTGCTTGGTTTTCCATTTGTTTCTCTAAGAAATTCTCTTTTATTAGTAATTTTTGTCTTGAAATCATGGGTTGTCTCTTTAATTTGTTTCTGCAAAAAGTTGGAAGCTTTACTTGTAGTAAAGCTCTGTAATTCTGGCTCTTATCTTGAGGAGCCTTTGGCTTTTTTCTGTGATTGCATATGATGCTTGTGTGCGTCTTTGCTTTCATGCCTGGGCAATGCAATGCATGGAAGCTCCAATGTTTCTGAAAAATGAATGTGCTTTACTAAAGGAGGCATTTGGGTGAGTTTAGATTCTTCTCTTCTCCTTCCTTCGACCTCTTGATGTCATCAATTCTATTAAAAGATACTCTCCAGCTACTATTTTTCATCATCTTATGAAGTGGTGCAAAGTATGTGAAGATTCAATTATGCCTGCTTGATTTTCGTTTGGATTTTTACAGTTTTCCAGATAGCTTGGGAGAAGATTTAATTGTTGAAGTTTAAGATTTTCTCCTGCAATTTTTCCATCCATCCAGTTATCGTTATTTGTGATGATTGATGTTTATTATGATGGAATAGATGTTCAATGTGAATATATTTTTTTTTTGGAATTCCCGATCCCGTCCCGAACCCGTCCCGGTCCCGGTCGGGACCGGGACAACTTCGGGACGGGACGGAACACGGGACGCAAAATGCGTCCCGTGTCCATTCTCGGGACGGGACACGGGACGGGGTGTCCCGGTCCCGACCCGTGAACACCCCTAATCCACAGATAGAAACGACGAGTGTTCATTTTTTAATGAATTACTATTAGTGTTATTTAACTTTGTTTGCCGATCTGGTCTGATTCTGGCTCTTCCAAACTATTAATCTGACCAAAGAACATTTCCTATCTAACTACCGGAGGGAGTATTTCTTAATATAAATCATTTTTTTAGGTTAATACTTTGGAGATTATTATTGTCTATCTTTCTTCGTTTAAAAAAAACTAAAATGTAACGTTGATAAAAAATATTTAATAATAGCAGCAATAATAATATTTAAATCATTCCAGTTATATTTAAATATACGATATAAACATTTTAAATGTTTTATAACGTACGTCATGCAGAACATACAGACAGTACATTTTGCGTAAGAGAGTCTTAGGTGAATTTTTGTCTTTGTTTTCCCCTCAACGCATAATCACTACCCATCAGATTAGTCCATTATTAAATTAAAGTTTTATTTATTTATTTTTCATGCACGCTTGCCAATTGCCATTCATCAGGTTGATATGAAGCCTTAGCAAGTATAGTCAACGTTTTTCGCCGAGTGAAAGGGCATTAATTCAGATGCAATATTTGATTTTGCCAGCATAAACCACCACTCCGGGAGAAATTTGACCATGATACCCACCAAAAAACCGCACTTGCATAGAAAACTTGGGAAGGTCTATGCCTGTGTAAAATAAACAGCCTTCACCAGCTAGGGATTGGAATTTGGAAGGAAAAAATTAAGGTATGATATTTTGGTGCACGCACCATGGGAAATTTCACAAACACATGGCAATTATGGTAAATAGGGACGTGAGGGGTGAAACCAAGGAAGACGAGCAATTGTTCCCATTTTTTTCATTGACGAATATTAATGTTATAATAGAAATTTTGAAGAGGAAGGAAAAGAATATACAAGCTTTTACCTTCTCTATAACAGCCCAACAGCACAGCTTAGATGCAATCTGTTCTCCAACCCTCTTAAACGATGGCCCAATAACATACACCTGCCAATGGAAAGAAAACTATCAAAATCACGCGGGGGGAAAAAGTACTTTAGAAAGGGGAAGGAAGAGCGACAAGCTTCTGTGAGCGCTAGCATATTGTAAACTAAATAAATAGGATATAGTAAATAGTATAAAAACAAAACTAATGGTAGATATCACAAGTACAGATGTGATTATTTAGAAGATTACAATTAGGCATAGCAAAACCAAAAAATGTTTGATGGGTGATATGAGAAGTACTAACCAGAAAAGCAACTTTGCTAGATAATCACGAGATGTGTCTACTTTATCACAAAACTCATCATAACCATCAGACTCATTATCTGAATTTCTTCCAGCTGATTGTTCCATAAAATTTGGGTTAGCATCATCTGAAAAGAATCTCCTCAAAATGTTTTGAACAAGTCGCTGAATTATGTCTTCCACTTCTACTGACGAAGGTCGAGACAGCTCAGTCACCTGTCAAGAGAGATTTCAGCGCTTACTAGAAAGAATCTCCTCAAAATATTTTGCTCTTGCTAGTCTCAAGTTTTAAGGACAAAAATAAGTTGAACGGAAGAGATTTTGAGTCCTTACCATATCAGGATCCAGAGACCGTAGATACTCCAATAAATCATTCCTGTTCCCTCTGTCATGTTCTATTTGTGTTATTTCGTGATTCTGGGATTTTAATTCCTGAAGAAAAACAGCATTATCATATCACCTTAGAATGCAAACCTCAAAGCTTTGTGCCTCTAAAATAGCCTAAAATAAGTAAGCGAACTATTTAATTTGGATAGGAGATTTTAAACTACAACAGGGTGATTGCTTCAGTCATAGGTAATTCAGGCAAAGGATTGGGTAACTCTTTCAGTAAGTTGAAGACCGTGTAATTAGATTACAAGGCCATTGCGAAGCACTTTAAACTAAAGAATGTATAGTACATAGTTGCACAGTCTCAGTCGGCCGTTCCAAGAAAAAGAATGAAGCAAACGCTCTAAAAGCATTGGGGAAAAAGAAATCAAGAAAAAATACATAATTTTATAAAATCAGATAAAAAATATTTAATGGCATATAGAACAGACAAGAGCATCCACTGAAAAACCAATGGATGAAAATAACTTGCGCAACTTCAGAGTTGCAAAAGGCACAAGAAATGTGGCAGCAAGCGATCAGAAGTGAGCAGACAATGGATACAGTCCATTGTTTCAACGATTAACTTTTCAAGGTTATGAAAGCGGATCTCATCATTATGCTTTCAATTCTGGAACAGCCGTCTAACTCAGAGTACAAGCATATTCATGAAAATATACGACATGAACACGAAAACTCTAAAAGTTTATATCTGTTGAACCATGACTCGGGAGTTAAATGACTTATTAAGACAACAGTACGGAAGGAAGATAGCATCTAACGAAAGAATTGAGTTCTAAACTCAGTCAATCAACGCAAACTATCTTGAGTCAAGTATACCCTGTATCCACATAAAAGGAATACTAGTATCATACAATTGAGAGGTCTTAAACTCATTGAACTGAAGTCTCTTCCGTTGTAATAACTCCAAAATAACCAGGCATATTATCAATCAGAATAAGACATTCATGTCAGGCACTATAATTTCAGAAACAAACGCAATCGTTGCATTAAATTTGTGAATCAAAGAGAAAAGCTAGACTTACTTTTTCTGCCAATGTTAACTCAGACTGCAACTTCTGAATGTAATTCAGAGCTTCAGGAGACAAATCTGCAAACAAGCGAGGGCTGCAACAGTCCGAATCTTTGAACGGCAAATTAGAACCGGATTCAATTTGCCTATCGTCACCGCTTTGCTTCCCCGAGACCTCCGTCTCCGTTGGACAATTGGACCCTTTTCTATCATAAGGTGCTATATCGAAATTTCTCATTAAGGACATCCTATACTCAGCATTCCACAGAGTGTACCTAAAACCAAACCAAATGAATCATTTATCACAAAACGTTCATTCACCATTAAATGCTAAACATAAGCAATAGCCGTAACCCAAAAGAAAATAATACCCGGTGATGATGGATGAGACAAGAAGGCGAAGAAGAGGACACTTTGAAACCGTAATGGTAACGGAGAATTGATCAGACGGTAGCAAACCTAACATCGTAGAAATGGTCTGTTTCATGGAATCCCTGGCGGAATTCGAAACACCTTTGGAGATAACGGATGCGTCAAGAGGCTCGATTCGCATGAGCATGTGCTCTATGACAGTGAACCCACGATCAAATGATTTCTGAGTCGAAACAAAGTCGTCGGACACACCTCCGCCATCAACGCCGGAGATTAAGCAGCGAACTACAGATGCAGAAGAAGCTAAACGACGGCGCTTGAGAGAGACAGAAAAGGAAGGAAGAAGAGAAGGGGGCGGCTTGGTGGGATGAAAATGGTTGGGTGAAAGGTCATTGATGCGAGAGAGGATGAAAACTTTGTGTGAGACCGCCATGAAGGAGCTCAAGCTGTGTTGGAAATGAGTGAGCGTGTGCGCGCCCGAGTCTATCTGTCTCGCGCCTACGACTACGATGAATCTGGCCTTCATCTTAGCCCATCAATTTGGTTTAGGTATTTGTTCACTGTTTGATTAGGGAAATGCCCTTCCCCTTTGACTGAATTACCAAGCCATAAATTAACTTGATATTATTTAAATGAGATCTCGAATTTAAATATTGATGTATATAAAAAATTCTCGTTAGAAGACTCACCCATCATAGCCAGGTGCGCGACGCGGATCAGATCATGATGTAGTCAGGGCAAAACTCCGGTGCACCAGTAACAAAAAAAAAATTACGCCTTTATATTTTTTTTAAATAAATCATATTATTAACGAAAATTGTGGGACTTGCATAAAAGTATGTCTAATTGAAGAAAGTCAAACGAAGTCTAAATTTAGATTTAAAAGAGTGATTTCCTAAATTTTCCCCTGAACTCCATTTTCTTGGACAAAAGCCATCCTCATCGTCCAACCCCACCCACGACATTCGTTTCATGCGCTCAATTTAAATTCTCAAAAGTGAAAATCGTTATCATAGGGGCAATGACAATTATTAGTCTTTATTTAATTCTCAAAATCTTGGTTCAGATTTGAGCGGCTGGTGAGAATGAAACACTGATCATTGATAATTAATCTTTTTGTCTGTCATTTATAATTATTATAGTAGTTCATACTTTAAAGATACTTCAATTTTTTTTTTTAAAAAACAAAGACTATTAAAAGCATTATACAATACTCCCACTTTAGCATCCCAACCAGAGAATGTTAGACATCGTATTATGTAATAAGGCAATAAAAATGCTAAATATGCTTCCACTTTTTTTTTTAAAAAAAAATTATTCTCAAGTCACACACAATAATTTAAATATAAAACATTTTAAAATTACTAAACTAAAATCTCACTTCCTTTAATTTAGTATATATTTATCAAAATGCTTTTAATTTTTTTACAGAAAACATGTGATATCTTCTAACCTATAATTTATAGACTAATCCTCTAAAGACATAGAGAGAATATTATATTTAAAGAATTTAACTATCTATTAGTTTTACTCTTTATTAGTTGCTCTTAATTTTCTTTTTAAAGAAAATCCTCCCTTCCTATAGTCGCCAAAGGCCTAAAGCTGCCTGTTCAAGTCCTGTCAAAATCCTCCCTCCCCATGTTCTAGTAACCTACTGATGCCAATGGCTCCAACAATCATGGGGAGGGAGGATTTTTAGTCAAAGATATTTTGATAAATGTACACTAAACTTATTTACCATTAAATGATATGAAACTTCATAGTAATTCAGTGGTTTTAAAGAGACTATTTTATACTTCAAATTGTTGCGTGGGATTTAAAAGTGAATTTAAGAAACTAATAATAAATAGGATAAGACACGCAAGCAAAGGCAAAATGACACAATGAGATCCAAATTAAATTGACGTCTAAGCAAGGGGATTGGGGAAAATGGCTAATCTAAAAAAATCAGTGGTGGCAGTGAGCCAGAGAGGGCTCGAAAATAAAACGCATGGATAGATGAGACCATAGAATAGAAGTTGGTGAGGAGTGAGGACTCCAGAGTGGACCATATTATAGGGACCTAGTGGCGGGTGTGCCGACCTGAGATTCTTAGCGGCTTAACGCCACAAATACCCAAAGATTCTTTTCTTAACTGAACGTCTCAGCATCCATATTCATGAATGGTGACCCTATTTTCCATCTCCTAAATACCCTTTTAATTACAGGTTGTCATGCCTCGCATCCGATTCTGTCCAAACAACCTAACGTCTATCGCCTTTGATGCATCCTCATTTGTTCATAACTGCCTCTGCCTCGCCTTTCAATGTGACCCTCCTGTTCGTTATCTTCAGTTAAAATCTTTTCTCATGACGTTCATATTACTAAAATAATACTGTAATAACAAAAATAATAGACACCATTTATTGTGAACAAAAATTCAAAAAGTAAGATGAATTATACACGCATCTAAATCAATACAAACAAAAAAAATCATAACCTATACATACACGTGTCATATTCATGATAAATATATTTAACGAAATAAAACTAATAACATTATTTAATATTTTATTTAGATATACTTTCACAAGAAACGGACAAAAAAATCTTTTCAAATTTCTCCTTTTTATCATATAAAAAATTAATTACTTACTCATTTTTTATCTGGTTTTACTTCCTCTCGTGAATTTATCACAGTCAATTCTGTACATAAAAGACAGCATAGGAGAAATTAACGTTAACAGTCGGGGCAATTCTTGGAGTCTCCGACATCATGAGAAATGAGAAAACATAAAAATACAACTTCACTCATTTCATTGAGAAACAAATGAACACGTATATTTCACTCTGGGGACTACTGTGAAAGGGAAACAGTGAGCAATTGTTGAACATCCGTATACACTAATGAGAAGTTAGAAAATTCACTCCCAATGAATCAGAACATGTGGCCGCGCTGAAGCTTCAACGAGCCAAGACTTCCACGCATCCACGTAATGAGCAACGAGGTCGCTCACTCTCAGAGCTGTCACACCATCAACAAACTTATCCTTCACAATTGGGTCACTGCAATGGTTTAGAGCATAACACCAATCATATAACATGCAGAACACAGACTTCGATAGTTTTACTTATATTTCTACTATATTCATTGTAAGTTTATAGCCGTAAGTTGAATTTTATGTAATTTAATGTCAATAGTTTTCAAAAAACTAAGACCAGAACAATGAGACAAAATAGTGTAACTAACACGAGAGCAAGACACCACCAATGGAACAATACAACGGCTACTTGCACGCAAATAAAAGTGTATGCATTTCGTGATTCTTTAATAAGTGAAATGCGATACAAAATTTCAAGTGAAACAGAAGCACAACTCAGGTGAGCAGCTCATAATCGACTTTCAACTGCACCTTTGTCCAGGTTTAAATGAGCAAGTATTTCCTACTGCTAGAGTTTAAGGGACAGCTGACTTCTAACCACATAAACCCAAGTTTACAGGGCACTCTCACCTCTTCCTTCTCAGACCTCAATGAATAAGACTAAGTAAAAGCATAGATCAGTCAAATCAACATGTACTGGCTTTAATTTGAGCACGTATAAAGATCCACTTCCATCATATAATCAAATTAATTAAGCAAGGTACAGTTGTAGATCTTAATGACCATTAGAATATGACATTTAAAAATTTAATTACTTAGAATATGACATTTAAAAATTACCTTGGTTGTGATACTCAAGGAGATATTTAGAACTCATTGTCTCCATGTCATGAACCTGTCTCGTATGTCTGCTCTGGATCTCCTCTTCTAAACTTGACAGGAGCAAAAGGGCCAAAGTCTATGGCCTTTGAACTGCATTTAGGGGGCTGCTCCAAAGTTTTACATATGTATTCATTTTCCAAATCATCTTGTTTTTTACACACTTGCATAATCTTTTCATGGGACTGCGAATCCATTGAAGAATCTGTTTTATTTCTCTTTAAGCTATAATTTGTAATTTCCGCTCCAAACACTCTCTTCCTGGATGCACTTTGACCCAAGATACCATCAGATTCTGTACTGGATTTCCCTCCTAACCACCTATATGCTGTTTTCCTATGCTCGGGATGATTTGTCTGCACATATTTTTTTTTTCAAATAAAGTTCAGCCGAGAGATGTTATCACAACTTACGCTTGCTTTATCATATTTTGGGAGTTTAAAAAGTATTTGTAAGCTATTTGTTTTACCTTCTCGATCAGATTGACAGATGAAAGGACATTTGCTATGTCATATAAACGTCTGACTTTTGCTGCATAACCATATAAGAAAAAAGTGATAATGTCAGCCATTTGTCCTTCCTCGAGTTGATAACATAATGTGAGATGATTCGCAGTGTAAAGTCAATTACTTCTCAAGGCAGTTGAATTCTGGGCATCACCCGGCATTATCTTTGCAGCATCTTCAAGCAAGATAATTTCAACCTGAAGGAAGTGATAGCAGTGCCAAACCAATCAAATAACTAGACACACAAAAATTTAGAACATGATACATATAAAAGAAATATCACGTACATTTGAACAGAGGAAGAGTTTTATGAAATTCTCCGTCAAAAGTGCTAGAGATTTGTCTCTTCTGCAGCTGTCTATGAATAGGAATGCTCTATATAAGTCATTGCCAAAAAATGGTAGCAAAAATAATAGAAATGATCTTGCACTATCATTGACCAGTCTGCAACGGAAAATTTGAGGCATATTTTACAGCAAGGACAAGGGATATTAAATGTTAGCGATTGAATTTGCAACCTATCGTGTGAGAACTGGGAGGAAGAAGAGGTTACCAGTTTTGGGCAATGCCATTGCCAGAGGATCAGTTTTAGTTCCAGAACCACCGGTTTCTTTGTTCTTTGATGCCTGATATGTTTAACTCAGTCACTAAAAATTCCAAAATGATAGAATGAGAAGAAAGAAACATGTAAATGCAAGATTAAAAAAAAACCCAACCCATTCCACCAAGTTTCTCAAAAGGAAGTTCCTAAGATCCAACTATATCAAAAACTGAATCCTTAGCTTCCCCTCCCCGTGTGTGTACCGGTGTAAGTATGGTTAAATTGCCAGCAGCGGAGCAGCCTTACAACATTTAAGCGACCAGATTAAAAAGTCAAACTTACTTCAGCTGACCTGGTGTAGGCTGCATCAATTTTTTCTCTCATACCCTCTTCCTGTGTGTATGATGTAGCACAGGTCACCTCCGAGTTATCGAGTTCAAACAAAATAACTCATGAGAAGGAAGCAAACGTCTGTTTACCTTAAGCTCGTTCAAAGCTCGAGGAATTTCTCTGAAACCTTTCCATAGGTATAGATTTTTCCCCTTTCTTGCCACAATCTAGGGATTTTTTTTTGGGAGAAAAATCAATAAACAAAACGGTTCAAAACAAACAATGAATAGATAATCTTTTTAGGTAAATCATAACAAATAAAACCCCGCTTACTCCAACAGTCTCCAATATGTTGACTACATCATACATGCGGCGACGCTGAACTCCTGGAAATTCAAGTGAGTGGTTAATATCGGAATCGTTATCTCGGAAAAAGCAGGACCAATTCGACTGTCCGAATCTCTGTCTTGTAACTCTTGTAACTTCAAAGCGGTCAAGAAAAACTCAAGGAAAAAATGGAAACAAAGTGGAAGTAAAAGCAAATAAAGACGTAAACCTAGTCGGGAGGCAGCATCGTCAAGTCCAATCGTCCCAATACCTTCGCGGTTATATAGCTTGAAGAAGCTGAATTCAAAGAAATCATCTTCAAATTAACATAAAAAGCTCCAGAGAACGAAAAAGGAAAAGATTCAAGCTCCAATGAATTCGACAGTTGAAAAGAGGGTTTACTTGAAGCTAAGTAATCCAAGTGACTTGTCTTTCCGGGAGTAGATCTGTGGGGTGGAATCAGATTCTTGAGGAACAGATGAAGACATATCCAACAAAGAGTGGAGCAAGAAGCTAGCTGAGGAAGATCCTTCGAACGACGCAATCGGAATAGCGGGAGACCTAAAGGGGGGTGGAGAAAGCGGAGGCTTGGCGGGCTTGGAATTTCGAAAACGTAGTTTTGGAATTAGGGTTCTGTCTGAGTTCTAGCTCTAAATTCTAAAACGATAGAGACCGAGCGGGAATAGGAGCGTGGTCGTCATGGACGTGTCGCGGTAATTCAAATTCAGTGGCGCCTATGCTTCTGATACCTCTCAGACACAGATGCTGATGAGGGAAATTACAATTCAACCATGCTTCGTAAAAATTGCAGGACTTCATTTTATTTTTCAATTTCAACATTTTTTGTCTCCTTTAGTTAAAATAATAATAATTTATTATGCAATTAAAATTGGAACAGCACCGTAACCATGAAATCTTCGTTTTACAGATTGAATTTGCCTTTCAAAACCTAATTTAACTAATACCACTCAAAATTAGATTTGCAAATCTTAGTTTAAACTGAAGTTTCAGCTCAGTTTAAATTTATTTTATAAACCATTAACAATATATCTGGCCAATAAATACTTTACATCAATTTTAATATTATTTTTTTTAGTTATAATTATAAGAATTAGTTAATTTTTTTAAATAATTTTAAAAAATTAAATAAACTAGTTAATTATAATTAATATAAAAAATAATTAATTAATTTAAATAAATTAAATAATATAGAATATAAATTCTGAAGTTAAATTTAATTTTTTAAATATAATAAAAAATTAATAAATTATTATAATTGTTCTTATAATTAATTAAGATAAGAAGAAATATTATTTGTGAGAGAAGAGGAATATTGGATTTACGAAGACAATAAGAGAAAGGAGAGATGCTACGCACGAGAGAGAAGGATGAGCAAGTCAAAATTTTAAATGGCATTTAATGCTGCGTAACGGTTTCTTAATCACCGTGACGTACCATGCAGATAAGCTCCAAAAAGTTACTTATAAATTGGACATGACACGATACTTGGCAGATGTATTGGGACTGAAGTGTTTTTCCAAGCCTTGAAATAAATTTGGAATACTCAAACGTCATTCCAAATAAGCTCTAGATGCTATATATTTCGAGGCAAGTGAACTAGAAAAAACCTAACATTAATCGAAAGTGAGGATTTCATTAATCGAAAACCAACTTACAAGCACTAAAAACAGAGTCTGAAAACAGATCCTGGAGGATCAAGATCTAACAAAAACAACAAATTAAAACACCGTTAAAACTAACCTCAAGGAACAAAATAAAACCAAACCAAGCAAGTTGAATGTGAGGAAGTTAGCTTTGAGTCCCCCATAATCAAAAGAAAGAAGCAATAGAGGGTGGTTGTCTATAGACGTGCCCTCCCGAGTCTACCTCCTTTTATGCCAATAACAGCTCCAACACCGCCTCCTGAGACGGAAAGGTGGAGAGACATCTGGAATTTGAGAATGCCTTGGTTTGAGCTTCTTCAATTCAACGCCAGATCAAAACATGAAAAGACTATCAGGTTCAATTTTAGGATTATTTTATTTTTTTATGCTCCAGAAGTAGGTATACGGCAAAAAATTGTCATGCACATAGATGATATAAAAATATTATCTAATAAAGAGTCAGGAATTCCCTCATTTATTAAATTATGTGTATGGTAGAAGCCAAATTAATTAAAAAATATACTTATATTTAAAGGGTGCGGGGTAAAAAATATACTCTTACGCACTTACTCTTAAGCAAAAAAAAAACCGAGGACATTTTTACTTTTTAGCCGTTGATGATGATGATTACTAGATAACTAAACATGGTTTTGGACTTAATAACTATTGGAATCGGAATACTTCTACTTCACTGGCCTACCATGCATGAGACATAAACTTGTTTATGTTATTGCTTTACTCTTTTTAATATAAAAATTATTTAATTAAATTAAAAAAATAAATTTAATTACTTATGATAAATATAACATCGTACTATTAAAATATAAAAAAAAAAATAAAGTGAATAATGTCATTAAAACCAATTCCGGACTACTTGTTATGTCTATCATCGAAGGCTATTATGTAGACATATTATATATATATATATATATATATATATATATATATATATATATATATATATGTATACGTATATGTAGTGCGTAAATGCATTTTCTTCCCCTCCTCCTTCACCACATCTGATACGATCATAGCAACACACAGAAGTAGAAACTAGCATTTTTCCAAGCTCCCAGTGTACGTGGCATAGAGTCATGCCCTTCTCTTCCTACATTGGCCACGCAAAGCGTGGAGCCTGTGTTCAATCCATGCTTCCATCATCCTCAAACCCCAAATCCAAGCTTCAACCTAGAAGGGCACGCAGGCGAGCCGCTCTCAAAGATTTCTTCCTTGCTAATTTCTTCACGATTGGCCTTATTTTTTCCCTCCTTTTCTTTATCTTCGTTCTCCTTTGGTGTGGAGTCCCCAGGCCTGTCGCTTCTCACTTCAAATACCGCGCATCTCGCTACCGGAAAAATGTTAACCGGAGATCGATATTGGCTAACCGTGGGAACTTCTCCCATTTGGCTGCTAGTGTTGACATCACGACCAAAGACTTGTATGATAAGATTGAATTTCTGGATGCGGATGGTGGGGCTTGGAAGCAAGGTTGGAAAGTATCTTATATAGGGAACGAGTGGGATTCCGAAAAATTGAAGGTTTTCGTGGTACCCCATTCCCATAATGATCCCGGCTGGAAACTGACTGTGGAGGAGTACTATGAACTGAAATCTCGTCATATACTTGATACCATTGTGGAAACACTTTCCAAGGTGAAATCTATTCCGTCTTTGTTTTTTTTTTTTTTAATTTTTCTTTCTGCTTGTGTGTTTTGGGAGAAGGGGTGTGGATTTTCTTGATCACATTTGTTAAACACTTTCCAAAGGTGCACTAACTTTGTTTCCCTCACAGTTGAGTCCATCATGTATCCTTAAGTATATTTTAAATGCAGGGGAAACTTGAGTTTAAGCCTGTCAGTTCGTTAGATCGTTTTTGGACTTCTGTTAATAATATTATTAGGCATCAATCTGAGAGCTACTTGAACTATTATTTGGACTAAATTATTGGGACCTGGATGTGTAGGACGATCGTCGCAAGTTCATATGGGAAGAAATGTCTTACTTAGAGAGATGGTTTAGGGATGCAACCGATGAAATGAAGGAAGCATTCATCACTTTAGTGAAAAGTGGACAATTAGAAATTGTTGGAGGTGGCTGGGTAATGAATGATGAGGTAATGCTGAAACTCCAGATATTTTTTGTTTTACCAGAAAGGAGATGATCATACAAGGATGAAATATTAAATTGAGACCTTTCTTAAACTTTACAAAACAAAGGCTACTTAGCATATGAGTTCATCCTTACAAATATTCCCTGTTCATGAAGTTTACCTGCGCTGGACCCAATGTATATTCGTGGAAATTTGGCTCATGTTTAATTTTTTCCCCTCATGCAGGCAAATTCTCACTATTTTGCTCTAATAGAACAGGTATACATAAGGCTTTCTCTTTGCTAACCTTTTGCTGCATTGCTTTTCTGGTTTTCTAGAAATTGTTTTGCCCCATAGGCTATGTTAGACTAGTAAAATGATGTCGAGAATTCCTATTAAGACATTTTGTCTTGTATGCCTTGGAAATGGTTTCTTCCGCCTCACTTTTAGCAATATAGTAAAATTATTATATGGAAAATGTTTTTTCTGCGAATACTATAAATGATACATTGAAATTTGATTATATATTTAATCAGAAGTTTATATGAGAAACTGATTAACACATGGTTAGTCTTTTTTGTCCTTATTTCGGACAATTTTTGTATCAGATGACAGAAGGAAACTTATGGTTGAATGACACCATTGGGTTTGTTCCCAAAAATTCTTGGGCCATAGATCCATTTGGTTACTCATCTACCATGGCATATATTCTACGTCGAATGGGTTTTGATAACATGCTCATCCAAAGGACTCATTATGAGCTGAAGAAGGAACTTGCATGGCATAAAAATTTAGAATACATATGGCGTCAAAGCTGGGACGCTGAGGAAAGTACTGATATATTTGTCCATATGATGCCCTTTTATTCATATGATATACCCCATACATGTGGTCCAGAGCCTGCTATATGTTGTCAGTTTGACTTTGCACGCACTCGTGGTTCTATTTATGAACTATGTCCATGGGGGCAGTATCCTGTAGAGGTCACTCAGGAAAATGTTCAGGAGAGGACACTTAAATTACTGGACCAATACAGGAAGAAATCTACTTTATACAGAACAAATACTCTCCTTGTTCCTCTTGGAGATGATTTTCGCTATGTTAGCACTGATGAAGCTGAAGCCCAATTTAGAAATTACCAATTGTTATTTGATTATATCAATTCAAACACCAGTTTGAATACAGAGGTCAAGTTTGGTACTTTGGAAGATTACTTCCAAACCCTTCGTGATGAAGCAGATAGAATAAACTATACACGTTCTGATGAAATAGGGTCTGGCATAGTGGTAGGTTTTCCTTCTCTGTCAGGGGACTTGCTCACTTATGCTGATCGGCAGCAGGACTACTGGAGTGGCTATTATGTTTCACGACCATTTTTCAAGGCTGTTGATAGGGTGCTAGAGCAGACACTTCGTGCCACAGAAATGATGATGGCTCTAGTGCTTGGGTTTTGTCGGAGACAAGTGTGTGAAAAGCTTTCAGTAGGGTTTTCATATAAGTTGGCTGCGGCTAGAAGGAACTTGGCTCTTTTTCAACATCATGATGGGGTAACTGGTACTGCAAAAGATCATGTAGTTTCAGACTATGGTACTCGAATGCATACCTCATTGCAGGATTTGCAGATTTTTATGTCAAAAGCAATTGAAGCACTTCTTGGAATACGTTATGACAAATTTGATCATAGTATTGCCCGTTTTGAGCCTGAACTGGTGAGACTAAAGTATGACGCTCAGCCATTGCATAGAGTAATCAATATTCGCAATGGGACATACCAAACAGTAATCTTCTTTAATCCTTTGGAACAGATGAGACAAGAAGTGGTGATGATTGTCGTTGACAGTCCTGACATTTCTGTGGTTGATTCTAACTGGACTTGTGTCAAAAGCCAAATTTCTCCTGAATTGCAGCATCATGAAAGTAAGATCTTTACTGGGGGGCACCGAGTGCACTGGGAAGTCTCTGTTCCTGCAATGGGACTGGAAACATATTATATTGGCAAAGGTTTTATTGGTTGTGGAAAGGCTATGCCTTCAAAGCTGAAGTTTTTCTCCAAATCTGATTCAGTTCCTTGTCCTACTCCATATTCCTGCTCAAAGATTGAAACTAATGTGACCGAAATTGAGAATCAGCACCAAAAGCTTACTATAGATGTAAAGTATGGTTTGTTGCAGAAGATAAGCTTCAAAAATGGTTCCCAGAATATTGTAAACGAGGAAATTGGCATGTATTCAAGTTCAAATAGTGGAGCATACTTGTTCAAGCCTAATGGTGATGCCCAATCTATTATGGAGGAAGGTGGGCAGTTGCTGATCTCAGATGGCCCTTTGATGCAGGAAGCATACTCTTATCCAATGACGGCATGGGAGAAAGCTCCCATCTCTTACAGTACCCGTATATACAATGGAGAGAATACTGTCCAAGAGTTTGTCATTGAAAAGGAATATCACGTTGGCCTTCTGGGAGATGATTTTGATGACAAGGAACTAATAGTTAGATATAAAACGGATATTGACAACAACAGGGTTTTTTATTCTGATTTAAATGGATTTCAGATGAGCCGAAGAGAAACTTATGATAAGATTCCTCTCCAAGGAAATTACTACCCTATGCCTTCTCTTGCGTTTATGCAGGGATCTGATGGTCGGCGGTTTTCTGTCCATTCTCGGCAATCATTGGGTGTGGCAAATCTTGAAGAAGGATGGCTGGAAATTATGCTTGATCGTCGTCTGGTAAAAGATGATGGGCGTGGTCTTGGACAAGGGGTGAAGGATAATCGCGTAATGAATGTGGTCTTCCACATCACTGTAGAATCCAACATTTCCTCCACTTCAAATTTAGTTTCTGGTTCTTTACCTCTTAACCCCTCACTTTTCTCTCACTGTGTTGGTGCACACCTGAACTATCCATTACATGCATTCATTGCTAAGAAGTCACAGGAAGTATCTGTGCAGCCATCACCTAGATATTTTTCTCCTCTGGCGTCTCCTTTGCCATGTGATTTGCATATAGTGAACTTCAAGGTTCCCAAGCCTCTAAAATTCTTACAGCGACCACCTGAAGACTTTCGATTTGCTCTAATTTTGCACAGGAGAAACTGGGATTCTTCATACGACAGAAATGGAAGATCACAGTGCAGCATTCTGGCCAATAAGTCAGTGAACATCTTTAGCATGTTCAAGACCCCTGCTGTTTTGAAGGTTAAAGCAGCTTCCTTGAATCTTTTGCATGATGACCCGGAGATGCTGGGTTTAACAGAGCAGTTTGGAGATCTTGCACAAGAGGGGCAGGTTGACATATCTCCGATGGAAATTCAAGCCTACAAGTTGGAGCTCCGACCACAACAGTTCTAAACACTCATAAATCAGCCACCATTGCAGCTGATTTGAACTGGGTAAAATTCCAATGAACTGATTTTTGTTACTGCTTAACTACTAATAGGGATTAATTGTGTTTGTCCAGACGTCGTTCTCATTTGTGGGGTTGAAGGTTGGGGCAGGCAAGATGTTTCCAGTAAATGACTAAACGTCCATACTTAGTGGAAGTGACAGAAGTTGCACCGCTTGAGGAAACGTGTGGCGGGGTTTGCGTAAATTGCAGTTTTCTTCTAAGGATGGGATTTTACTTTTTAACTTGTGCGGCTTCTTTTTTTATTGATAGAGTTACTGTAGTATCTGTTTACGGGTGTTTTTGGATATTCCCGAAACTATGATTTTAGAAACGCTTTCGGGTAAAATTTTAGTTTGAGAAAATTTTAAAACAAACAGCTATATTTATCCATAAGTACTTTTAGACAAAACTATGGTTTAAACCTATAGTTTTAAATAAGCTATTAAAAATAGCTTTTTCAACAATAAAAGAACTTATGGACTATCTAATTACTATCTTACCTTTACTTTTTCTTACATCCTCTCTCCTCTCTCCTCTCTATCCCTCTTCTCTCTCCACTCTCTTCTTTTATCTCTATTTTCTACCTTTTCTCCTCTCTTATCTACCCTCTCTCTTCTCTCTTATCTTTTCTCTACCTCTCTCATCTCTTACTTTAAATCAAATCATACCCTCTTTGATAATTTACCAATATAAAAAGTCATTCTAAAAATAACTATTCAAATACTCATTTATCTAAAATTATTTTTTTTCTATAAACTCTTATCTAAAAGCCTTTTTCTATAAACTGTTTATAAATCTTTTTTTTTTTATTAATTTTTTTTTTTAAATTTTATCCAAACATGAATTACGTGAAACAAAAAGGCCTTCCGCTCACAAATGTCAAATATACATATTCAATTCATTACTCATTTATTGGAAGACACAGCGGCACTGCTACTGAATTACTGTATTATTTCCAATCATGGATGCAAAATAGTGGAATCTGCAACAAGAGACAAGTTTTTAGCTTGTCCGCTCTTTAATCCGTGGCCAATCTCGGGTGCTGATCTATGGATTAGCGCTTACTGAATTGTGTTCCACAAGATTATTAAATTTTCGATGAGGATTTGTCCATGGAGGAAATTTATGTTTATCATCATACTACATTAAAGTGATATCAGGAATCTTTTTATTTCTTTTACTTAACAGTATTTTAGTAAAATCTATTTAAACATTACGAAAACTAAAAATCTTGACCACAATTAATGAAAATTTAGACAATTTTTTTTAGCATAATGAGTAGACTGCAGAGATTATTTTTCTCAGGTCACTAAGTTACTACACACTAGAGCTGGTAATACGGGTTGGCCCGCCAAAAACGGGCCAGCCTACCCTAAAACGGGCTGGCATTTTGCCAGCCCGAGCCCGCCTCGTTTTGGGGGCGGGCTAGCTCGCGGCCCACCTCTTTTTTTTAAGTATTTTTAAAAAATTATTTTTATACTTTTAAAATACTAATAAAAAAATTCTAATATCATATTAGCATAATAAAAAATTTGTTAATATTATACTCTTAAAAATTCATATTTTTTTATAAAAAATCTCAAATTTTATAACTATAAATCTAAATAAACATTAATAAAATATTAATCAATTATTATATGTCAACACATATTAACAAATAAGTAGTCATCTTTACTAGTATTTGATAATAGAAGTATTCAAAGTAATATTTGAGTAAAATAAATAATAATATTAATAATTTTTTAAAAAAAAAAAGAAAACGGGCTGGCAGTGGCCTGTTTTAAAGTAAAATAGACTGAGCTCGTTTTACCAGCTGTACTACACACCACGGTTGTGATTCCAACTTCCAACAATTTGCTTGACTTACAGTAGCGAGAGCTGGGAATTCGGGCCGGGTTTGTTTTCTTCACATTTTACATGGGCTATGGAAATTGGGAAAAAGAATTTTGGGCTCGGGCTTAAAAGCCTTGTAAAAAATGGGGCCGGGTCTGCGAGAAGGCTACCAACACTGAAAAACCAAGGAGAACAATTAGTAACCAACGGGAGTTAGTCCGAGTGGTAAGCGGCTCGGTATCGCTTAAGCAAGGTCTCGAGTTCGAGCCTTGGCATACACAGAAAATTTCCGTTAGGAGACTCACCCACTATAGCCAGGTGCGCGACGCGGGTCGGATCCGGATGTAGTCGAGGCAAAGCTCCGGTGAACCGGGTGGGTAACAAAAAATAAAGGAGAACGATTAGTAACAGTACCCCTTCCTTGTTTATAGCCGCGTTTGGTATGCAACACTGAATTTTGATGGATTGGGATTAGGATTAGGATTAGGATTGGGATTGGGACTGGGACTGAGAATGAACTTTTAAAATTATGTTTGGTATGAAGCAATATTTATAGGGAATGATTTTATTTATTTTATAAATAATCATAAATTATAAAAATATTATATTAACAAACTAAGATAAGGGTAACTTTGTCCAAAAATTATATTTATAAGGATACTTTTATCTTAATAAACTTCAATCCTAGGATTACCCAATCCCACCTATGTGATATTGCCCAATCCCATGGGGGGAGGTGGGATTGCCCAATCCCACTTATGTGGTATTGCACAATCTCAAGCCCATTCTCAATGCTGCATACCAAGCACTTTATTTAGCCCATTTCCTGTCCCTATGCCAGTCCCAAGTCTTCAATGCTACGTACCAAACGTACCCTTAGTAACCAACGGGAGTTAGTCCGAGTGGTAAGCGGCTCGGTATCGCTTAAGCAAGGTCTCGAGTTCGAGCCTTGGCATACACAGAAAATTTCCGTTAGGAGACTCACCCACTATAGCCAGGTGCGCGACGCGGGTCGGATCCGGATGTAGTCGAGGCAAAGCTCCGGTGAACCGGGTGGGTAACAAAAAATAAAGGAGAACGATTAGTAACAGTACCCCTTCCTTGTTTATATATATATATATATATGATCTAGGGGAGTAATTAATCATCATTGTGTTACCTAATTAAGTAGGTAATTTTCTTTAAAATATGGGCTAATCTCTGTGCGATGATGTTGATCACAGTGATATTTTTTTTTGGGAGAAAGATAGGTCTCCTTTTCTTTCGAGGAAAGACAAATTATTAAAGCAATGTGGTACTTGGGCACTAAAAACTCTGACATGGTCAATTTTAAGATCACACACTTGAAAAAAAAAATGAGAACTTTATCATCTGATCTTGTCCATGGATAAAGGAGCTTTTATTTCCTAAGCCAATAATACCAGAAGCAGCCCTCCTTTCTCATGTTTATAGTGGGAATTAAAGCAGAGATGGTCATCACTGAATTCCTTTTGAACCTTATGATTTGATGCTGTCCCTCCCAATTATTTCTTCCAAATTCCAAAACACTTCACTTTTAATCCTTAAAGTCTTCCCATTCAATATCACTTAATTAATATTCATACATTAATTCTTCTCCCTTTACAACTCTCCTTTGCATGGATGGGTAATGCTCATCTCTCTCTCTCTCTCTCATATTTCATGTCAGTACCATTCAGCTTAGCAAATTTCCACTCCAGCTCCCACTAATTAATTATAAGATTCTCGTATAATCCAGTGTTTTGTAATTTCGGCTTTTCTATCATTTTTATCTTTTTGGAATCTCAGCTCTTACGTGCATACGTAATGGTAATAAAAGCGTTGTGAATTATAGCTTTCGTATCATACTAGGATATATTTGTTTGCCGTATTGAGATCCTTTCTTTTATATATAGCTATAAACCTCCGGGCTCATGGTGGCCGGCCGTTGGGATTAACGGCGACTTTTTATCATAGCTTTCATCTTTGCGTTGTTGGGATATCTCAGTCCGTTTATAATGCTTAGTTTACAACTTTTTCATTTGACAATTTGTATACTTTGTCTTCGAGAAGAATAGATTGATTGGGATAAATGAAAAGGAACAATGATCTGTAGTATAACTATATATAAAGCTTGATAATGCATCTGAACAACAGAAAGTTCAGATCAGTGAGATCAGTTCTCACAAAACACAAGAAACAAAACTAATTAACAGTCAATGAAAGAAGACACCACACCGCCCAGAAACTCAATCACCTACGACTACCTTATTAAGCTAAAGGACCAAAACGATGAAACATGGCACAGTTACAATTACTCGAAGTATCGGTCGTGCACAGGACATGTGGGTGCTGTACAGAGTCAAAAGAAAAGTGGTATCCATCTCACTGAAGCACCAAAACAAACACACAGCAAGTATGGCGAAAATTAAAGCATCTGCAACCTTTGCCTCCTGCTCATGATTCTGTCTTGGATATATAGGACTCTGTCTGTAACCTGCGTGTGTGTGTTCGTGTGTCAAGACATGTAACTTCATGTGTTGCAGTTTGTCCCTATAGTGCTATTTTGCTCCTTAAAGTATAATCCACCAGCCAAATGCAAAATAATTGTTGTGGTGAGTGCTGACCCAACCATGTTTTTTTATATTTGAATCCCAATAATACCAGAAAATAAAAGTGGGATTGCGTAGGAAATTCACTTTAATCTCAAATGGTGGAACGTAAAGAAGATAGTATATAAAGTGACGTTGAAATGTCAAAGAAAGGCAGCCATATGGAAGAATCTTTTTTAATATTGTTGAGCTTGATGATGATCGAGACGATGATGACTTGCATGCATGCGCATGCATGTCTGGCTAACTTGAAAGTGCTTTTGGTCCATTTGACCATTTTCAGCTGAATCTTTGTCAATTATCATTATAACGACATCATATTTACATCGCTATAGCTAGCTAGCTCCAATCCAAGAAGTTCTGACATATGGAATATCTCTTTGGATAAAGTGGCACGTACACGGCTACTTTTAAGTTATGGAAGATCACATTTCTCTAATTAATCAATAAATGTGGGACTTCTTCTTTTTTATATTCTAATAAATCAAGTGCCAGCAGAACGATAAAGTATGTGGAATAAGTGAGGACCATACAATACTATATATCAACCCATTTATATAGATTTAATTAATGAGATTTAAGTTTTAATCCAAACTTAGCTTTTGAATCAACTTGTAGTGTGTCTAACTTCTTGAAAAGGCTGATGAGAAAATCTGGGTTCCCCACTTGAACACAATTTTTGCTGGTCAAGCATCAATCTCATCAAAAGCTGAAGTTGATGGTAAAGACATAACTTTAGTATTATTGTTTAATAGTTTTTTAAAGACGTATCTGATATGAGGGACTGCACTCATTATAAAAGCTTCACAGTTTAAAGATGTTAAACACAAGCAATTAGACCAAGAATCCAACAAACAGTGCCAACTTTTTTTTGTCCCATTAAAGAGCCAAAGCCAAATCCTCTTCTATATAATTAACCACGAAAGAAACTGAGAGTATCTCCAAGAGACTATGCAGACTGAAAAGGCCCAAACTAAGTACAATATATTCACCTCTACATGAAGAAACCGAATCCCTTTTGGTTTCAATTCTTATCTCCCTCTTCTTTGTGGTCCTTTCAATAAGCTTCAGAGTGCAGAAATATATACATGTATATCTTAATTTTCTATATCACATGGCGGGCAGGCAAAGATCCCTGAGGTTCAACAAATCATGCAAACTCCTCATAGGTAAACCACAGTGCTCTTATGTTTACTCTCTCATTTTCGAACCATATTACATTTAAATTTGCTCATCATCATCATCATGAACGAGCAAAGAGAACAATTTCCCGTAAATGCATGATTCTATGAAAAGGTTCAATATTTCTGGGATCTCTCTGAACAGCTCCGCCACAAGAGGGAAAAAAGGAGTGCTTGTTTCATTTTACTGACATGCATGCATTAAAATTCCAATGTTCTTCTGGCCTTATGTTTCTGTATGTGTTAGAAATATATATAACTTGTGGTTGTTCATATATATATGTATATGTATATCACAGTTATTGCTGGGATAGAGAGGTTTGCATTCAAGGGCGTTGCATCAAACTTGGTAACATATCTCACAGATGTGGTAAAGATGAACAATTCATCAGCAGCGAAGATGGTGAACAGTTGGTGTGGATTTACCTCAATAATGCCACTGTTAGTAGCCCCTATTTCTGATTCTTACTGCCACAAATACTCCACCATCATGCTCTCCTCTTTCCTTTATGTTACCGTAAGCTATTTTAATTTCTTTTTTTCTTTTTCAGAATATAAATTATATACACGTTTTAATTTCCTATAATTGTTTACTTTTTGAAAGTGACACAAAAAGCGAGAATATGTGTTTTGGTACCCTCCTTCTCTCTCTCTCAATTCTTTCAGAACTTCAAAATATTAGTCCTACAAGTTTCAGATTCATAAACTTTTTCTTCTTCTATAGACGGGGCTGGTAATTCAGTCGCTTTTTTTTTGTTATTTTAGATGAAAGATGATTCGTGAAGGGATTGGAGTCTGAGTCATGGATCCTTTATTACCAACCTTTTTTCCCCTTTCTATTGTACTTTATAATAATATTAACCTGCTTTACAACTTTCATAATTAAGCAGTCCATTTTTTATAACTTCAAATTGTCACACATAAGAAATAGAAATACTACATAAAATATTAATTCATGTTATACTTAAAAATATTTGAAATACCATTAAAAGTTGGCCTAATTGATAGAGATTCAACTTTTTATACAAAGGGAATAAGAAAAGAGATTAAAAAATGAACACTAGCATACCAAACACCACGTGCTTTCTTGTTTTTGATGAAAGTCATGGTTTGGCACCAACTTACGATAACTGCATGTGTCACTGGCAAATTCTCTGTTGGATTTATGCAGGAATTGTTATGCCCAAAAACAGTTGGAGTAACTATATATATGCAGTTTCGTTGGAACTAATACAAGAGATGTAGTTAGTTTCACTTTTGAATTTGTTGCTGTACGATGATGATGATGATGAAATAATTATAATAGCCACCTAGGGTTTGCTCAAACAGCAAGAGGAGAGTGAGGTGTAAATAGAGATAAAGAGTTTAAAACTTGCTGATACAACAAAATAATAACACTAATACTCTTTTATGAACCGTTAAAAATAAATTTAACTGAGAATAGTAAGAAAAGTATGAACACGTAGTTTCATGTTCCTTTCAAATTATCGGAGGACATAATTAGAACAAGTACACATGACATAAATGCAACAGGATGGCAAATGCTATTTTGTTAATTTCCTGGCACACATACATAGTTCCATGGCTGTCAACTTCTGGTCATAAGAAGATTTTTTCCATAATGATAATAATAAAAACATGCAAACGGATTTTTTTATTTTTTTTCCCTGTATATGGATCCTCGTACCCAGGGACTTGGAGCATTGACAGTAACAGCAGTAAGGACAAGGGCGAATCGACACAGGACAATAATGCCATCTTCGTTTCTCACTTTGTCTCTCTACTTAATTTCATTGGGACAAGGTGGATATAACCCTTCTCTGCAAGCATTCGGAGCAGACCAGCTAGATGACGAGGAAGAATTACCATGTAGAAAGGATGATGAAAACTCCAACAAGAAGACACTGTTCTTTCAGTGGTGGTACTTTGGCATATGTGGCGGAAGCCTATTGGGCTTCACCATCATGTCCTACGTCCAAGACACCTTTGGCTGGGTCCTAGGTTTCGCCATCCCTGCCATCTCAATGGCTTTCTCTATCCTCATTTTCTCAGGCGGAAGCCCTATCTATTTGTTCAAACAACATCACGACCTTTCTTATAAAGCTAAGAAACCCTTCATCAACCTGGTTCATGATATCAAAGCTTCTGTTCTCAAATGCTTCCGTCGTGGAACCACCACGGCACCTATGGACAAGTCTGAAGTGTTCGAGCTCGAGTAAGTCCCCACTTCCATATTATTGCTATCATACATTTAAATTTATTAAATTTGTTGAGTCACATTTTCTATCAATGAAATTAAACGATGTTAACATTAAGAGTATGAAAATACACTTTATAAACTTAAAGGATTAAAATAAAACTTGAAGTGAACTTATAGGACCAAACCTATACTTAGCCTACTTTTGTCCTTAAGAAAGTTATCAATTGTTGAATTTGTTGTGACAGGCTGCAAGAGAAGTCTCTGTGTCATGAAAACTTGGACGACCTCATAAACATGAACGACAACGTTCCCAAAAGGAGGATGTCCATGGTTTCAAATGCCAAGGTTGTGCTTCGGCTGTTGCCGATATGGACTATGCTTCTAATGTTCGCAGTTATATTCCAACAGCCTGCGACGTTCTTCACAAAACAAGGAATGACAATGAAAAGGAACATAGGAGGAAAGTTCAAGATCCCACCAGCCACACTTCAAAGTGCCATCACGCTCTCCATAATCCTACTAATGCCTCTGTACAACAGAGTCTTCATCCCAATGGCCCAGATAATCACTCGTCAGGACAAGGGCATAAGCGTAATGCAAAGAATGGGAATAGGAATGGTGCTTTCGATCATAGCGATGGTTATTGCAGCTCTGGTTGAAAGGAAGAGACTTGAAATTGGGAGAGAAATGAGGACTGAAACGGTGCCGTTGAGCATATTCTGGCTGCTTCCACAGTACATTCTTCTGGGGATTTCGGACATTTTCACTGTGGTGGGAATGCAGGAGTTCTTTTACAGTGAAGTTCCAATGGGCATGAGAACGATGGGGATTGCACTGTACACAAGTGTTTTTGGGGTGGGAAGCTTTGTCAGTGCACTGTTAATCACGCTTGTGGAAGTATTTACGAGGTCAAGAGGGAAACCTAGTTGGTTCTCTGATGATATGAACGAGGCTCGCTTGGACAATTATTATGGGCTTCTTGCTTTGTTAAGTGGGGCAAGCTTCATAGTGTACGTGGTGTTGTTTATATCTTACAAACACAGTAAGAGTGACTCACAGAATGAACTTTGAGTTTTCTGATGACCTGTTCTCTGCTGTTTCATTTTTGGCTCTTAGCTTATTTAATTTATCAACCTAGGCACTTGACTTGATTTCTAAAGATAGTGATGTACATAAATATATGCGTATGCTTTCCGTCTGTTTCTGTCCCTAACTCCTAATTTTCTATTTTCTCTGCTATTATGGGTTGTGGGATAAGTTCCAACAATGTAATCCAAGCAGAAAAATCCAGAAAACAGGAAAGACTTTTTAAGGCTATTTTTCCCCCCTTCATGAGTGGCTTTTACATCTCACTTCTTGTATAATTATTCTCAATAATTTATTGAAGTTGATCTTATAATTTATTTATATATCTGCCTTTCTTTAGAGGTTGATTCTTGGCAGGCTGAAAGGTAAAAATTCCCATTGCTTCAAGCTTTACTGTTTCGCTTAAAAGATTGTCTCCGAGGAAAGAATCATTACACTGCCATTTGGTTTACAATTTAGGAAGAATTCAGTGACTGATGTGAAAGCCAATAAATAATCCCAATAATTGATAGGCCATAATAAGGAACTTTATACGGAGGGAGCGTTATCACCAAACAAAACAGCTACCTGTAGACATTAAAATATCTCCTACCATCTAACGCCATAGTTATGTGGAACAACTAACCAATCCCAAGTCCCAAACCATATATGCAACGCAAAAATATATATTTTTTATATTACATTCACTTTTTTTTGTTACAATATTACAGTCACTTTTGAAATCACTTTTTGCTGCTCTTCCGTTTTTCTTCCCTTCACTTTCTAGAATTCAATCAATAGTTCACACTTGAGATGAATCATGCATCGACAAAAAAAAAAAAAAAATTAAGTTCCAACAGTGAAATAGGTACCTGGGGTTTGAGAGTAAAACTTGAAAGAAATATACTGAGAATTGAGTAACACTCAAAAGTAATATCCTTAGCCAAAGCACGGGATAAAGCTAATACTATACTATAGTCTGTAAAAGTACTACATAAAAGTATGGTTGTGCATAATCCACGATGATGGAGCACAGCACATACTGCAGATATCATAGAATTTCGTACGATACAAAGCACGACAGCAGCAGGGGAAGGGCCACATTCCTATGGTATAAACCACGGTGGAAGACGAGGACAATGAACTGGCAGGTGCGGTTGATATTCACAGATGGTTTACTTGATTCAGAGGAGATCATGTTCTACAGTAATACATAGAAATCCTCTGTACTCTTTACTTAAAGACAAAATCCACACAGATGGTTCTTTTCAACACTGCAGGTGGTGCATTCTGGGAAGAGAAAGACTTGTTGTAGCATGAACATCAGGAGTGGTAAATACATGGAGCCCACCTAGCCCACCTGAACAGCTTCCAATAGTGCCTCTTCTTGCTTTTTCCAGGAGATCCAGCTAACTCTGACTCGTTTCTTTTCAGCATCTCCCACATAACATGTATATCATGATATTCAGAAGCCTTCACTTCATTTCGTATCTTCAATAATCCTGGACATTTTTCCAGAGGCCATCTCTAACATCAATCACTTGCAACTTTTCTAATTGTACAGAAAAAAAAAATTCTGGTACTAAAGTATCTATGAACATGATAAAACAACAAAGACTAGCAATACTGCTCCTATCTCTTGTTCTGATTAAAAATATACCCAAACAACTGTCATATTATTATGTTCGGGCCCTCTGTAAACTTTAGACTCCTGATTAACTTCTCAACTTCCCCAAAATTAAAGGCAGTACCTAATGGTTGTTCTGCTTCAGCTTCTTTACGGGTCTGTAATGAAAACAAAAAAACGGAAACTTGAAGAACACATAACAAACTAACATCGTCATAAATTTAACTTCCAGCAGGGTTCATATGGTTCCATGCTAGTAACAACGTCAGAAACAGCTTCTTGTCAATCTAATTCCTTTTTCTCACAGAAGTAATCAATCAAATCATGATGATTCCTCTTCATCATCACTATGAAAAACAGTCAAAATTATTACCACACCCTGCCTCCGCCATAAATTTTTCCAAATTATTGAGCTATCATCTCTTCTCCCTCCAACATACACAAATAATGACAGCAGTAACTTAAAAGATATTTGCTTCCTCGGCCAGAAAGTCATGAAACACAGTCAAATGACTTCTCACAAACATGTTCAAAACCACTACTACAGCTATAATTACAACTACAGGACATCAGAAACTTAACCAACAGCCAATGCCGTAAACCAGCTACCATCTAACTAATCATCGAACAAAATTCCCAGAAACATCAACAAGACGAGAGAAGGCAGAGGCAACAGAGCATCATGAACTCATGAGTTGCAATTAGCATTAAAAGAAAAAAAATCCGAAGGGGAGGAGTAGGAGCTTACCAGTTTTCCGAATGCCGAGGCGGGTTGCGAGGCTGATCCAAACACTGCGCATTGGGTAAACGAGCTTATCCCACCAATCCATCTGCAAAAGAAGGAGGAGTCGCACGCGCCGATCGAGATCACCCTCCTTCACCACTATTTCAGAATGTTCAAACCCGTGGCCCCTCCCCTATATTCCCAACAAAAATTCAAAAAAGAGAGGCGCAATTTAAATGAGCAGAAGAAGAGGAGGAGTTTCATTCCATCAAAAAGATTGTGACGAAAACAGAAATTAAAAGGGAAAAAAAACGAAAGGAACAGATTGACAAGGGTGAAGTAACTAACTGCGTGGAAACTTGTTAGCGCTCTGTCTGTATTCTCCTCCGAAGAGAGAGGAGTGAAGGATGTAAAGGTAGCCAGGGCTCAACAACGAATGCCACGTGTCGGACTCGCAGGATTCCATGGTCAGGTCGTTGTCGCGTGGGTTGGGACGTTCTGTGTTGTGATCCGGTTGAACATGTCGTGGCCGTCTTCCGGCTACGTGGAGATTCACTATTGGTTCTTTGTTCCAATGGCTCGTCAAGCCGTAGAGAAATTATTGGGTCCTCGAGTTTCACATGCGGTGATAATTTTATGTTGATCAAGGATGTTTATTTTTATTCAGACTACAAAAAAAGTATTTTTTTTAATAATCAGAGATGTAATAGTAATATTTATTTATTCTATTAACAATAGTATGTTAAATGATATCAATTAAATGCCATCAACTTTGTATATGATCAACTCATAACATGTTTTCAGAAATACCTTTTTATATTCTCTTTGTCCTCTTGTTAACATTTTCGCCCAGAAGCATGCAACACTCATCATGTATTTAGTTATTATGCTTTTATAATAATAAATATTATTTAAATGTTTTTTAAAATAATATAAAAGAAGTATATTTTATCTCTAAACTTAATAAATATTAAAAAAATTCTTTTGAAGAAAAGGACTCTTTTCTTGATCAACAATAAATTAATCTTTAATTTAGAATGACAATACATGAGTGAACAATATTTGAACATATTAAACTTATTTAATTTTTCCTGTCAAACAATGTGCTTGAATTCTCGTTTGAATTCATCATTTGTGAACTACTTGTTGGTTTCTTTTTTTCCTTTGTTTCATAGACGAAAGAATATCAAGTTCATGTTCATGCATGAATGGAGTGATGGTAAGGGGTATTTATAGATAATTAAATGATAACTTAAATAACCAATGGTCATGAAAAATAACTTTTTTCATGAAGAGTTACAACCTTTTAGTATGTAGGTTTTTGTTATAAAAAATATGACCATAGTGATTTTAAGTGTTGCAATTTCCTAAACAACCCTTTACATAAATTCTTTAATTAATAATATTAAAAATATTCCGACATTATAAGTCATATAGAAATATCATATCGTAGAACTGAAATATAAAGTCAACATGTTGATGGTTTGTTTCGACTAGGTCTGGTTGCCCTTTAGCTTTTCAGTTATGTGTCAAAATTAAGGCTTGCTATGATAGGTAGATAGAGGAGGTCATGTTAAGGTTTCGAGGTGATACTAGGCTGGACGAGAAGGTTTCAACTCTTAATTAGCATTTTTACACGTCTTGGGTAATTACACACACACACACACAGATTGATTCCTCGTTTTCTTGTTTCAGGATGTTTGTATGGCTGTGACAATAAAACTAGCATTTCAGACGCTAGGAATCGTGTGCTTGTACGTTCTTACTAAATGCCATATGGTCACTCTTGTTTTTGTCTAAGTTCCATGACAAATCATTTCCTGTTGCTGCAACCTGTCTGCCGTTGTTTCTGAAAGATGCATGTGTATGCAGTAACTTCTACGGCTCACACTTGTAGCCATGACGTGGAGGTCTCCCACCATATCAGTTGGCGCGCCTCGTGTTTGGACGAATATTAGTGTGGTTTGAATTAATGTAATACGCCCGTACTCGTGTATAATAGATATTTTTAATTGAAATTCAGCCTTCAATAAGAATCGTTTGTGTCTGTCGTAATATCTACAAGGCTCAAACCCACAACTTGACTGATCAAGAGCTGAGTTTCTTCCCTCGCTATAATTAATAAACCATCCTATATTATTGACAAATATGATCAATTATGACGAATGCTTGTATTAGTTGAACAAATGAGAAATACATTTTTCATATAAAATGTAAAAGAATCAACATCATCAATACTATGATTATTTTTATTTGTTAGAGTCTTTAATATAAAGTATAACATCTATAAAAAGTCATATACCGTTAAGAGGGAATATTCTTCATCCTTTTTTTTTAAACACCGTTGAGAGGGAGAATTCTACTTTGACTTTTCTACAAAACTATTAGTTGTTTACAAATTTGTAAGTGTATTTATTTCTTTGTAAGTAAAACAGATATATATATATATATATAGCTTTTAAAGAATCTCTGTCATAGGTCATATTCTAAAAAGCTTTCATGACCTTAAATATAAATGACATGGTAAAATATCTAGTATATTCAATTTTGTTTTTCAAAAATGCCTTTATATTGTAAATTGTTTTATTGACTTCCTCTTTTTTAAAACAATGCTAGTATGTGTGATGAATTTAACTAAAAATATTTTTAAAAAGTAGTGATAATTTGCAAAAAAAAATTAAGATAAAAAATTATTTTGTTAATATTGTGAAATACTTCTTTATGTTCTAATCATAGAATAAAGTAAACTAAATTTACGACTCCTAGAGAGTAGTGGTTTTTTTTTGGGTCATATCTTAAAGAGTAGTAGTTAATATTCTTAAATTTAGATAAAAATGTGTGACTTTTTAATTTTACTCTTCAATAAAATTAATTATCAGAATCAAGCATGCCCACAACTTGGGGCAATCAGTTGGGATAAAATTTAAAAAATAAAATAAAATTTTAAAACCATGTTATAATTAGGATGGGAAATAAAGAAAAGACAGTAATAGAAATTGATAAAGATTGATGGCCGTGAAGGTGAAAGCGGGGTATTGTAGTTGACTTGCACGTGCCGTGATGACTCGACTGTTCAACAAAAGGGAGCCGTCTGCATGTATACTCATTACTGATTGCAACATGTGGCCTATCTTTTCAAACTTGTCAGTCTTCCTTTTGACCTTTCCTCCATCCTCCTCTCGTCCTTCTCTGTCAGATATTTTTCAATATTACAATTTTTCAGTCAAATTATTTGTTCTCCATTTAAGTGTTTCTTTTTTGCCTTGAATTGCGTGAAGTCTGGAAAATAATCTGCATCATTTACTACTCGTAAATATTACGACTTGCTTATGCTTGTATTGATTTATTTGAAGGAATTTAAGAACTTTATATTATTGTAGATGTTAATACAAAATCACTTCTATGGAGTAAATGCGTCTTACCCATTTTGCTTTTCCTTAATCATCTTTTAAATAGAGGTTTGTAAAGGAACCCAAAAAAAAGAGGGATTTAATGAGAATAGAGATAATAAAGTGAAACAGTGTAATAGTGATTGATATTTGTTGTTTTGATAACGTAAGAAGTGATAATGGGAACATAGGATGATATGTGTTATGAAATGTCGATTTCAAAATAATTACTGTAGAGAGCAAATGATCGAAATGCAGAATAAACGAAATAATCCCTCTAATCTTTGTTACTTGACACTTTCTAGAATAGAGTCAATAGATAGATATTTTTTATTATAAGTTACTCAATGAGATAATACTCTATAATATCCTTAATATAATATTTACTTAACTAATTTGAGTAGATTAAATAATTATATTAAATTAATTATTTATAATTAATGGTTATATGTTAAATTTTTCTAAAATATACTATTTAATTGTATGCATTTGAACTATCATTAATACAAATATTTTAATATGTTTGATCATTTATGGATATTTTATAAAAAAACTATAATTTGATGAGATAAAGTAGATGTTAGTCTTATATTTATGATTAAAGTAAATTTTTTATTTAGCTCTTATAATTAGGACTTGAGATAATATTTGTTAAATTTGTTAATATGATTCCTATTTAAACTAGATAATTAGGATAGAAAATATAACATAAATTTACATTTTTTATTTAAATACATATAAATTTGAAAATTTATTCTATTTTAAAATAAAATAAATGACTTAATCATCTTTTCTTAATTGTAGTGAGATTATTAGAATTGTCATATAATAAATATCGAAGAGATTAGAATTGTACACCCTCCCGTCCTCGCTGTTTTTTTTTTTAAAAACTCTGATATGAGCCACAATTTTTTGAATAGGTTTGATTCTTTTTATAAACTATACACTTTATGGATGTTTAAATATTTGATGTATTTTTTAATTTTCAATTTTAATTAATTACATGTCTTTTCTTCACTCATCATATTCTCTCTCTCCCACTCACCGCTCTCCGTAAATAAGAATGTTTGTAAAATATAAATTATATTTTTTATATATTTATTGGATTTAATGAATTTCAATCAACTTTCTTAATTTATGTAATTAAGTTATTTGTAATTTATAAAAAGAAAACACCGAGAGAGAGTAGCATCCAATTACGAATGAATGCAGGAGCCATGTGAGTGAGTGAGTGTGTGAAAAGGATGAGTGGGGAGTCGATGAATGTATGGTACAGAACTCTATTATGGAGATGGATGTTTTGACCAAAGAGGTTAGCAGCAGACGCCAAAAGCGAAAAAGGATATTAATTTATTATACTCTCTCCTTTCCTTATAACCTCCAGAGTCACGTCAAATGTTTACGTCACTTACTTCCCAAGAGCCCATTCCTAGATATACCCATCATAAAGATATTTATAAATATCTGCCCATACAATTTTAAACTTGAACACTCACAATTACTAATTCAACTACCTTTTGACTGCCTCCAAAATCATATATTAATGCTATTTACTGTGTGTTTATTTTATTTTTATATATTCTCCTGCGGGAAACGGATTGTTAGAATTAGAAATTTCCTCAATTATATAGACTCTACGTATTACGCACAGAGCCATGTCTCGTTATTTTTTAATGCAAACCTGTCAGTATCTTTAATTAATCGGTGGGTCCCCCTGCTTGCATGTGATCACTGGCTATATTACTCCATTTGTTCAGAAGTTTTGAAACAATGCTTTCCTGCCGCTTGCGTTCATCAGCTCCCATTGTCTGCTTATTTCAACTTTCAGGGCATCACTTATTTTTCTTCAATTATTTCACTTTATTTTAATTTCAAATCTTCGTTTTTAATTCAAAAACTTACTATTTTTGTGCAATAATCAGCCAGCATCAGTTATAATATTACACCTTGGAATCTTAGACGATATTACTAATTAATTTCCACATATTCAAGGTCCAAATAAGAATGTCGCATCTTTAAACTCAAGTTTGACACGAAAGCGAGAGTAAGATCAACTCTTGATAATGAGGAGTTAAAACGTTAAGTAATTCCAAGTAACTTGGATCTTTTCGTGTTGAAAATTAAGAATGAGAAACTGGTACCGCATATAGGAATATATCCCCATGATACTGACAAGTATTTTTGAAAGTATTATTTAGGCAACAACTTTTAAAGATAACACGTTAGTTAGTTTGGCTAAACAAAAAATAAATATTTTTTTAAATTTATTTAATAATATTCGATATTATTAACAATCGATTAGTTAAATTTTATTTTTTAAATTTAAAAGTGTATAACACAGTAAAATATGGGAGCTGGGCCCCCTGTCCACCAATCGTTGACCTTTTTTCCCCCGTGAAAATGCAAAATAACTGTCCTGCATACATTGCCCTTATTTGATGAGCAAAGTATAAATAGATCAATATTCCCATATAAAATATAAAATTCATTAATATAGTCCCAAAAATTCCATAATATCAATATGTATTGAAAAAATATATAAAAAAAACACGTTGTGTCCGGTGTCAACCTTTATTAGATGAAGGCAATAGAACTAGAACATTACATAGGGCGGCTAGAGGATTGGGCTTTTTCTCTTTTTCTTCATCTCATGAAAGAAAGGCAGAAAAGAAAAAAAAAGAGGCACGTGCTATTGACTATTCAGTTCTCATGCCGTGCGCTGGAAGACGACTCCAAAATGCAAATTGCTCTCCTAAAATTTTTAACAGCTTACAGCTAGGTTATCAATAAATAATTCTTAAACTCTCTGCATACTTTTGTATACCTCTCTTTTTTAAAATTTTTATATAAAAGATAATTACGTATAACTCTTCAATTATACTCCTCTTTTGCTTTTTATGAGCAGTATTCTAAAATAATGTGTTGATCCTAAATATAAAAAGTTGACATGATCATTAATTAATATTTTTCTATTTTATAAAAAATTATATTTATAAATACAACAGAGAGAGAGAAGGGGAGGGGAGAGGTGATAAGATAATAATAATATATCAAAAAAATAATTTGCTATGTTTTTAGTCACATTATTTAAGAAAAATAAATTATATAATTTTTTTTTTAAATTTAAGACACAATTGATGATGATTTAACTGACAATCCTTAATTTGTGTAAATTGGTTAACAAGTTCTTGGAGCTGAGCACACTTGTAACGAGGAAAGACGCGAATAGGTAGTGAGGTAGAAAAGTAGTATAAGGTAGAAGTTAAATATCTCGAACAGGTGGTGGCATATTACAGGAGAAGGGGACCAGCATGAGAACACAGTAAATATTTGGAGCAAGTGGTGGCTGGGTTGCTTCCTCGTCCCTTCCTCTTGCCTGCGTTGAGATCTTCTCTCTATATATAACCCTCCCCCTTAACACTTGTTATCCCCATTTCATACTCTAAATATTTGGAAATGATGGCCTACAATGCCGACGGCACTGGTAATGATCAGGAGAGAATAATAGTTATGAAAAAGAACCAGAGTGATAGTGTTGCCACCGCCGCCGGCGATCACCGTGATCCTTTCGATCTCGAATCTCGGAGCTTACCCACTTCCCATTCCTCTAAGGTACGGCGTACTTTTCTATATCTTCTTCTTCTTTCATTTCTGCTTTACTTGTTTCCTAAGGTTTGTTGACATGTATGTGTGTGTAATAATACAGGGGCCGGCGTTGAGGGTCGTGTTGCAGCTGGCGTTTCAGAGCATGGGTATTGTGTACGGAGACATCGGAACGTCGCCGTTGTATGTGTTCTCTAGTACCTTCACCGACGGCGTCCGCCACCACGACGACATCTTGGGGGTTCTCTCTCTCATCTTTTACACCATCACTCTCATCCCTCTCTTCAAGTACGTCTTCGTCGTCCTCCGCGCCAATGACAACGGCGATGGTATATATCTATTCATCTTCATTCTCATTTACTTTCTTACGATTCCCTTTTCACATGTTTATGGTAAATTTGCCTTTTAATGGGAAGCGCGTGACTTGTTGAAGTCCTGTTTTACTCTTCCAAGTTCCAACATATATGGTAAAAGGGGTGGGGCCTGGGGGCAGAAACTGGTAACATTCATCTCCCATCAAAGTCCAGACTTTAAATCCATTCATGCACACTACACAATTTAGTCAAGGAATCGTGTCAGGCAATACTTGGAATAAAAGTCACGTGCTTGCGGTTAAGAAAATATAATTAAAACATAATTAACTTTTTCAAAATTCACAGCTTGAGCACAAATTTCCAAGGGCCCTTGCGTAAGTATTTTCTGAGGTTATTTCACTAGGACTTTTATAACTTGCAGTGAAAATTTATTCGCTACTTTTTCAGGAGGGACATTCGCTTTGTACTCTCTGATATGTCGTTATGCTAAAGTGGGACTGCTCCCAAACCAGCAAGCAGAAGACGCAGAAGTCTCTAATTATCAGTTGGAGTTGCCAAGCAGGGAGATGAAGAGGGCCTCATGCCTTAAATCAAAGCTAGAGAACAGCCACTTCGCCAAGCTTTTCCTCTTGTTCGCCACCATGCTTGGTACTTCCATGGTAATCGGCGACGGCGTCCTCACTCCATGCATCTCCGGTTTGTCACTCAACTCATTAGATCTCATCATTCATTTATATATGATTTTCCCTTATATATCATTAAACTTAATTGATTGCAGTTTTATCTGCCGTTGGAGGGATCAAGCAAGCTACAACTGCAATGACAGACGGTAGGTTACAGTTGCTTAGTTTTTCATGGTTGACTTAGCTGTCTTGGTCACAAGGTATTAATGGGAAGTTACTTCTTTTTATGCAGATAGGGTTGTTTGGATATCAATAGTAATTCTTGTGGGACTTTTCATGGTTCAGAGGTTTGGAACTGACAAAGTTGGCTATACCTTTGCTCCCATTATCTGTCTCTGGTTCACCCTCATTGGAGGCATTGGTGTTTTCAACTTCATCAAGTATGACCCCACCGTTTTGAAAGCAATAAATCCAAAGTATATAATAGATTACTTCACCAGAAACAAAAAAGAAGCTTGGATTTCACTTGGTGGAGCTGTGCTGGCCATAACAGGTCCTTAGCAATCTGAATCACAACATTACAACTCTCGTACGTTATTTCCCATGAATTATTAATCGGACATTGAAATTTGCAGGAACTGAAGCCATGTTTGCTGATGTGGGACATTTCACAGTTCGTTCCATACAGATCAGTATGTGTTCTTTGACCTACCCGGCTCTTATACTAGCTTACACAGGCCAAGCCTCCTTCCTCCGCAAAAACAGCGATCTTGTTTCGGAGACATTCTATAACTCCATACCAGGTTTATTTCATTATCCAAAACTATCACCTTCTTCTACATATCATTCTATGATTAACTGATTAACGATGGAAAAATGTTTTTTCTTCGCAGGCCCTTTGTATTGGCCAATGTTTGTGATAGCTGTTTTGGCTTCAATCATAGCTTCTCAAGCCATGATTTCTGGAACTTTCTCTATAATCCAACAATCCCTCTCACTTGGGTGTTTCCCTCGTGTGAAGATTGTTCACACATCGGCCAAGTATGAAGGACAAGTTTACATCCCTGAGATTAACTTCATCCTCATGGTAGCTTGTGTGGCCGTCACCGCAGGCTTCAAAACCACCACAAAAATTGGCAATGCCTACGGTAATAATATTAATAATCCTTCCACTATCACTTGCCCTCTGTTATTCATCAACATCCATTAAAATCAATTTCTGACCGAAAATTTATATACACACACACACGTGCAGGGATAGCAGTGGTGTTTGTAATGGTTCTCACATCTGCCTTTCTTGTATTGATCATGATCATGATATGGAAGACCCACATTCTTCTGGTTATCAGCTTTGTTCTGGTCATTGGTTCTGTGGAGCTTCTCTATCTGAGCTCAGTGCTATACAAATTTGACCAAGGAGGGTATCTTCCTCTGGCTTTTGCTGCAATTCTAATGACCGTCATGTACGTTTGGAACGAAGTTTACCGAAGGAAGTACTACTACGAGCTAAATCATAAGATGTCTATGCAGAGACTTAAGGAGATAGCAACCAACTCTGAAATCTGTCGGATACCTGGTCTTGCCATGTTCTACTCTGAGCTTGTTCAGGGAATCCCTCCTATTTTCCAGCATTACGTAGCAAATGTGCCTGCTATACACTCTGTTCTTGTCTTTGTGACAATCAAGTCACTTCCCATAAGCAAAGTCGCCACGGAGGACAGGTTTCTGTTCTGCAGAGTGGAACCTAAAGAACACTACGTGTTTCGGTGCGTTGCAAGGTATGGGTACAACGATGTGAGGAACGAGCAAGAGCCTTTCGAGAAAGTGTTGGTGGAGAAGCTGAAGGAATTTATGGTTAGGGAGTTTTGGATGTCTCAGAAGATGATCCAGAGTGATGAAACAGAGGCTAGTGTTGACAAAGAAGTTGAGGAAACAGAGCAAATGGGTGAAGAAGAGAGACAAATGCGAGAGGGTATTGAAGCAGAGATGGAGACGATAGAGAGGGCAACTAGGGAAGGGGTGGTTCACTTGATCGGAGAGAACGAAGTGATTGCGAGAAAAGGAGCAGGAGTGTGGGATAGGGTTTTGATCGATTATGCTTACAACTCCTTGAAGAGAAACGTGAGACAGAGTGGGAAGGTGTTTGATATTCCTCACAAGCGTATGGTAAAAGTGGGCATGAAATATGAGCTTTAGAACTTTGCGAGATATCTGACCAGTTCTTCGTTCAAATTCTGTACATGAAAATAAATGGGAACACCAAGCGGAATTCTCACAAAAATTGCAGGTTCAATTCATCACATGACTTTCTGCAATCTATTTTAGGCAAGCTTCTTGATCTTAATATTTGTAACATATATATTCAGACCAAAAAATACTTTGGTCTTTAATATAAAATTTATATTGTATTATCTTCTGAAATATAAGATATTGATGTAGACAACGTGTTGAGTATTACTGATGCCAACTACTTTTACATCAATAGAATATTATTTTCGACATACATGTTTTTTGGAAAAAAATTAAAACTAGGATAACGTTTTAAGAAAAATATATGTATAAAATCTAGACCAGTTCAGATATCTATCATTGCAACAGGCCAACAACAATATATTCAGATGAAAATTAATTTTTTTTTGTTACAAAAATTTTTAAAAAGGGTTGGGTTTATCCACGATTTAAGGGTAGGGTGAAATTTTTCTTCCTCCTAAGTGATCTAATGTCGGGTAGGGCAAGCTGTCTATTACTCTCAGGCATAAACCTAAATACCCAGGAGCTAAGATGTCTCCCCAAGCGCCGCGAATGGAACCACAATAAAGTAGTACTCCTCAAGATTCAAACATATTTTAAATAGTTATATATCTTATCTTTTCGCTAGTTGAACTCAGCGGATATGACAAAAATATTTAGAATCCTTATAGCCCGAAATTTTCCTTTGTTGGGCCTATCTATAGACAGTTTTGGATTTTCAAGATGCAAATTGAGATTATTGGGTGCAATAGTATCCAACAACATCCAGCCTATTACCTTAAAGCTGTAAATTTAAAAAAACGGTTCACTTGTCTTCCACATATCAAATGAATAATATATTGATATTCTTCTTTTAGCGGCTACCAAAGATTCAGGTAGTTAGTTATCGGTGGGAAAAAATGGTCAAACCTATATACCATCTTTTACATTTTAATAATAACCTTTTCATGGGCATCTTCGAATTATTCCGAGTGCAATATCAATTTTACACAAACATGAAACTTCTAATATTATTATGGGCTAGAGAACTTATCAAACTTAATTTCTATTCTAATAATTCATATAAACTAATATTTACGATATCATATCTAAAAATTGGATTAGTGTAAAAGGTCAATAGAAATATTGAATCTGAACGAAACAATTGAAAATTAAATGCATGCATTTCAAGGAAAACATTTTAGAATTATTAAATATATTATAAATGGGCCCAAAGTATGTGTTCTTATTTTTAGTCTAGATGTGTTTGTTCTGTTAGTTGTTAGTTTTTGAACTTATATATAACATTCAATTGAACATAGCTTTGATACCATTACGGTATCAGAGCTACATTGATCATGGGTTTTTAATTTTTGGGATGACAATTATGTCACTGGGAGTAGAATCGTTTCCCTTAGGCAAAAAGAAGTTAGGCATCATTGGTCGTTCTTGCAAAAGGGAAAAACTTTAGTAACACATTCTCATTAATAATTTTTAATGTGATAGAATTAATTTAAACAAACATAAATTACAAATATTTAGAAATACAAAAATTAAAATTATCCCCTCAAAAGTTTTTGCTGGGTTGGATTAATAGTATATATACCAAGGAGCTATGTATATTAATTTGTTTCCGCAAATCATTCATTGATAAAGGAACTATCAGTCTTACCAGAGCACGAAACAGTAGAAACTAAATAGTTAAAGAACTAACAACATCAACCAACATTAGACAATAGACTTTTTAAGGGGAGGGGCAGTATGTCATCCTCATCAAATAGCAGGAGGAGGGGCAGCATTTGAAGGGAAACAGATCGTTATGCCCTCAAATGGTCACTTGGGAAAAAAACGTATTTAAAGAAGCCAGATGAGTTCTATTTTGTGGTCGAATGTAAAATCAAGACTAGCCAGTATTTGATTCCAGTTAGACCTAGGAGGATCAAGAGGAAATGAAAGTACATATCCATTGTCCTCGAGTTTGATGGCCAACTCATATCGCCTCCCCTCTCTATATTATTTCTTCATGTTCTTGCCCTTTGATGTCGCGTATTAACAAAATGCTGATGAAAACCTCTTAGCTTTACTTCAAAATCTTCACAAGATGTTCATTTTCAATGATGATCTGACGAGTCCTAATTGCGTCCTATACTAGACCATGTATCCTGCCCCTCTGCAGCATTTGTAAGCATTTGCATTCCCAATTCAATCCCTACTTCCATTACGGAAAAGCAAAAAACAGATAAAATAATTAATAAACGTTGTTGTCTTTTCTTGGTTAATCAATTCGGATCGGTCACTAAGGACATCCATGGTGGAATGGCCTTCTCAAACAGTGCTCATACAATATGGTTGGACCTCAAGGGACATTTTGGCATTAATGATGACACCAAAATTTATGTACTACATCAGTCCATCAACTCTCTCAATCACGGCACTTTATCAGTTTTTTCTGCTTACTTCGCAAAGTTGAAAGAACTCTGGGAACAATACTCTACTCTAATTGTACTCCCTAGCTGTGAGTGTCTTGTCTCAGCTGAGGGCGCCAAACTTCTCCTTTCTTAAGCTTGTTTAAAAGTAGATGTTGGTTCTATAGGTTTAGAACATATCGTATTGCAAGTTTGGTCTCATCATGCTCACTTTAGTAGAGACTATGTGAATCAAGCAATATTATCTCATAGTTTCACATAGTAGGCTCTTCCACTATAAGGATAGTTAAAGATTAATGTTGATAGTGTCATGTCAACCTCCTATTGAATTACGAGTTATGGTGGTATAATAAGGGATCATATGGGCAACTGGGTGATAGAATTTGCTCATTTTATTAGATCATATAGTGCGTTAGAAGTGGAACAATAAGCTATTTTGAAAGGGCTTACAATTGCATGGGATTATGGTTACAAAAAACTCATTCTCGAGTCAGATTAAAAAATACTTGTTAACATGTTAGAAATGGAGAACAATAATTAGTTTGGAAGCTTACTCATTGTATATATTAGGCAACTGATGAGTAGGTCATTGGAGGTGCAATTAATATATATTCTGAAAAAGAAGAATAATATGACTTATACTTTGATAAAAGAAGGACTTTCCAGATCTATAATACATACTATTTACCTTTTTTATCTGAGAAAACAATTGGATTATAAAAGTTGGGATTAAATTTTCCTTTTGTGTAATTTATTTGTTTGGGCTATAGCCCTCACTCTTTATAAAAAAAAGAAGAAGAAGTAGATTTTGGTTTTTAGGGTATAATTGAGATTATTTGGTGTAATAGTAGCCCAACAACATGAGCCTATTATCTTAAAGCTATAAACCACAAACATAAATGTTCATTTCCCTTTCACTTTTTTTTTCATATATAAAGTTTAAATGAGTTAAATTCTACAAGCTAATCGAGAATTACAAACTCAAAGAATAATATATTAATATTTTCTTTTTAGAGAGAAATATTTTCACTACATCAAAAGTTTTGAAGTAGTCATTAGTCTAAAAAAAAAGTCAAACTTATACTATCTATTACGTTTTAATAATAACATTTTTCTGGGCATCAAAGTGTGCTAGTAAGCTTATCTTGTATTAATAAACTTCTAATATTGTAATGCTAATTAGAGATCATACCAAACTTAATTTATATTTTAATCATTCATAGTAGGTTGAATTCAACAAAACAAATATTTACGACCATGTGAAAAATGGAATAGAAGCATTGAATCTGAATGAAACATGTATACAGCATTTGGAAATTAAATATATACATTTGGAGGAAAACAAGTTATTGAAGAAAAAATTTATCAAAGGCAAAGCAGAGCATTATTAAAGTTTGTTTCGTTTTTTTGTATAGAATAAAAAAACAGCGACTTCTATACAAACGGTTATCTCGCACGTCATCTAATCTCATAGCCTCCCTCTTAGAAAAGCAATTTCAATAGCTTTTAGGCCCTTTCCATCTCTTATACCCTCTCCTATACGAAACGACGAGCTTAGGTTTATGTCTGCAACTCATCATTTTAACTTTTCTTATTCATTAAGACATTATCATCTTATTAACAGAATTATATTGAAAGGGAGAAAAAGTAGCGAGTATGACGATGGATTAAATTAAAGTAAAAGTTGGAAAGAGCAAATAAAGCCGTCATAGTTATTTTGACCTTTTGTTTTAATTTAGTTACGATATTTCTCATTTTTTATGGGAAAAAAATAAAGGCTAATGTTATTTCCTATGTTTTTGTTGATGTTATACTTAGAGTGATGTTATTTGTAGTCATGCGTAGTTAAGATGTTTAGTGATTCAAGATTGAAATAGGATTAAGCACATATACTGATGAATAAAGAGCATCCGTAAAAGTGATTTGATTAATAACAAAATCCAGAGCATAAAATTTTGAAGAAGGTTTTTAGATAAATTCATCCAAGATAAGCTTGAATAAAGATGCCCATAATATGGAACGCAAGTTTCAGAATGTTGCCAACTGAAAAATACTTATCCATAATCACTGTAGAAATGAAATAAAAAATTTTAACAAAAAAAAAGACAATTTTTTTTTTATAGAAAAACGATAAACCAAATTCCAATGTGATTCAAAATGCCACAACGACGAATGCTAGTAGTGTGGCTCTTATAAATCAAAAGCAAAATCCTGCCTTTCAAGTTTCAACATCGAGAGAAATTTTCCCTTTTAATACTTTTGATTACTCTCTTTTCCTTTTGGCCTCCTGGTCGTCTCTCTCTCTCTTCCTCCCATCTCTCTGCTAGTCCTACACAGTACAACTTTGCTGTCATGAAGCTTCACCTCTCTCCTGTTGTAATACGAGGTAATCTATTTAATACCTTAACACGTCTCATTGGCCCCTTGTTTTGTTGTCTTTAATCTATGTTCTCTGTTTTATTCTTTTCTCCTATTAACTGCGAAGGAAGGAAAACAAGCTGACAATTGAGGCTATTACCGGTACCCATTTCCCTAGGTCGATTTCTACACGTGGGATTTCAACGTTCGAGGTTTAAGCTATTATCCCTTGAGGTCACGTCTTGTTTCCAGTCATTCCTTGCATGGTTTGCGTTTTTCTGATGATTCTTTTTGATTATATACAGTTATTTACTCCTTTCTGGAAGTTAATTTCGATGGAATTAACCATGAATTATCACGTCAAGTCCGCTCTGAATCTGTGATTGCTTAATTCATCTCTACCTGGTTGCCCTTAGTTTGGTCAATATAATCTTGCAGGTATCGAGTTCAAGTTTATTTTTTTTCCTTTGTTGGGTTTCTCCGAATTTCAATTGTTTGTTTCATCGGTGTTTAATTTCCATTCGAGCAAGTTTTTATAGTGGAAAGAGCTATTTCCTGGTCTGCGACTTAGAATTTCGTAATGTCCTTCTTTCTTGAGTTGTTCCTGCAATTGTGTTGAAACATTACTTGAATTTCTAGTACATACATGCTTAAAAGCTTAAGAGTTCTATTCTGAGATTCATAAAATTGGCGTTTATACTTCGTAGCCACCGAGGTTTGACTTATGCCATTGGCTCGGTCTGTTCATTTATTACTATTATTATTATTATTTTGGGAATCTTTTGATGACATATTCATGCACATTTTGATACATTTTGTTCAACTTATGGTCCGTTATTAGCACATGGATGTTCTTTGCTTGGATGACAGCAGAGAAGGCATTGAAGGGAAATCTTTTGAGAGGTCCCCTACATCAAGTTCCTCTGATATGGATGCTAAATTTGGAGACTCTGAAGTGCTTCCTCGTGTTGGAGATCAATATCAGGCCAAAATTCCTCCATTAGTTACATCACCTTGTTCTTCTGAGCTTATAAACGAGTTTAGAGATTCAGAAGTCATGGTGAATATGCCAGAGTTACTGGGACTACCCATTCCTCTTATGAGGGCTTGTTCTAAAGCTGAAAGCAGTCGAGAAGCTTTAGAATCTTTCATCAGTGAAGATGAACAAGTTATTTCTGAGAATGATTGTGTTCAATTTAAAGTTGAACCTCAGACTAATTTTCTTGGAGAGGGAAAAAATGTCACTGGAGTTTTAAGTTTTCAGTCTTCTTCTAAATGTGATGATGAGATGGGTACTGATTCATTTCCAAAACTGGAAATTAAGTTGGATGAGGCACAAGACATGTATCTTATCCCTGAATCGCAAGTAGAATCTTGGACTGTCACTGAATATGACAGTTTTCTGCTTGGCCTCTATGTCTTCGGGAAAAAATTTAATTTTGTAAAGAGATTTGTTGGGAGTAAAAAAATGGGACACATACTATCCTTCTATTATGGAAAGTTTTATAGGTCTGAAAACTTTCGGCGATGGTCAGATTGTCGGAAGATGAGAAATAAGCGGTGTACATTTGGGCAAAAGATATTCACAGGGTGGAGGCAACAAGAACTGCTGTCAAGATTATTTTCTCATGTGTCAAAGGAGTGTCAGAATACATTGGTAGAGGTATCCATCTACATGCTTATGCAAATCATGCATACATTGTGTAAACATGCACTTGAGTAAGTAATATTCTTGTAGGATCAAAAGATTATAAAAATATATTGGCAATGACCGCACAAACAGAATCGAAATGTCGATGATCAGCAAGTTTGAGATTTGCTACATGCCACTATCAGTAGTGGGTTGTGCTTTTATATAAGAAAGGTCAAGCAATAAATAATGCTATAGGGCTTCTTACTTTTTTAATACAACTAGATTATGCTGGGGCGGTTGTTGTTATGACTTGCTGATTAACAGTACTAGTTTAAGGCGAATAGCATATTTCCTTGTGTGCGACTAATGATATCATGAGGGGGCAAAGTGAAATTTTCAGGAGGCTGTCTTTAGGTCTTCCTAGCAAAGAATCAAATGTAAATGTGCAATTGAATATGGAGGCTTGATTTCCTGTTTATACATGCTATTGTTGGCATTATTTATCTTCATTTTTTAATGCTAATAAGGTGTATGCTACACAATCATTCCTGCTTTAATGACATGAAAATTTGTTTCATTCTATGATTTTTGTATGGAATACAGTATATCTGTTGGACAAAGAGTTTGGATTTTAATCAAATTTTTCTTAAATTCCACATGGTTGTTTTAGCATATGCTGTTAGGCTGGCCCTTTAATCTTGTGTGTTTCTGTAAACTATGTGTTTGCTAATGAGAAATGCTGTATCTTCTGATTTGGCGTTATTTGCTGCAGCTTGCTAGGAATTTTGTGGAGGGAAAGATGCCTTTTGAAGAATATGTATTTGCTTTAAAGAACACTGTTGGTGTTGGCATGTTGATAGATGCTGTTGGTATTGGCAAAGGAAAGCATGATCTCACTGGCACTGCTGTTGAGCCGACAAAGATCAGACATGTCTTCTCTATTCATCGCGAAATTCCAATCGGCAAAGCTTGCTCCTCTCTTTCATCTGCAGACATAATCAAGTTCTTGACAGGAGGTTTTAGGTTAAGCAAAGCTCGATCTAGTGATCTTTTCTGGGAAGCTGTTTGGCCTCGTCTTTTGGCAAAAGGATGGCGCTCTGAGAAGCCTAAGGATTATATGCCTTCTGGTTCATCAAAACAATCTCTGGTTTTCCTTACTCCTGGTGTTAAGAAATTTTCAAGATGGAAACTGGTGAAAGGTAACCACTACTTCGATTCTGTAAGCGATGTACTGAATAAAGTAGCATCTGAACCAGGGCTTCTTGAGAATGAAATTGAAGTGACTGAGGGCAGAGTAAACGGTGAAAATGGACTGGACAAAGACAAACAGGACATGAATGGTTTGTTAAATAAGCAGCAACGTCGTTACCTTCAACCTCTTAATTCAACTTGCAATCAAATGAAATTCACTATTGTGGATACCAGCATAGTATATGATTTGCAGAATTGCAAAGTGAGAGAGCTGAGAAGTTTACCTCTTGAAACTTTAAATATATCCACTTTAATTAGCCATTCTTCTTGTGAATCAGAGCAGCAAGATACATCTGAAGAAACAGAAGATCAATCTGAACAAACTAATTCTTCATGCCCTGCAGTGGAGTTTGCAGACCAGGGGACGAGCGCCGAGTCAAAAGATTGTACTCCTATACCTGAAGCACCGAATGCTGACGAACTAGTAGTAGAATATCATAAATGTGGTTCTGATCTGCATAATGATGAGAATTCAGAGGAGAACAATGGCTCCCATTTCATTCAAAATGTTTCATCTAGTTGCTCTTCACCCCCCATGAATCTTGAAGAACTTAGACACTGCAATGAAAGCACTCCTATAGGCAGAAAGTTGGATTTAAATGAGCCTACTTCACCATCAAATCTGTGTGATGCATCAGAGGGGTTGTTTCTTTCTGTGGATTTACAAAACATGTCTTCCCCAAGTTCTCTAGTTAAGGGCAATCCAAGTACTCAGAAGCACCTAGAAGGAGAAGAATGTGCAGAAAAGCCTAAAACCAGAATGTTGATTGACTTAAACCTTCCTCATGTTCCACCCGAGGTGGGAACCGACATGGAAATCGAAATACCATCTTTTGTTGTCGAGCTGCAAAATAATGACATTCAATATGCAAGTTCCTCATCCTCATCATACGATAAAACCAACCTCAATCAGATAGATCAGAAGCTTCCTGATGTTCATAAAGAGCAGCAGCAACCTAACATTGTCAGTCGTCGCCAGAGTACAAGAAACCGACCATTGACCACAAAAGCACTGGAAGCTCTAGAGTACAGCCTTCTGAACTCAAAGAGGAAGAGAAAGAATGTGGAAAACACATACCATAACTCAAAGTCACAATGTTTACGAACAAGTGGGGGAGCAACTATTAGTGTTACAAGTAATAATGGCACTGATAATGTTATGTCACAGGAAGTAAATGCACTCCAGGCACATAGCACAAGCAGTCTTAGCAGCGAGTCTCGCTATAATGTCTGAGAATCTTGAGGAACATCACCAAGTTCATAAATATTTTTGAACTACTCATAGTTTCATTCTTTGAAATGCTTCGATAATCATGCAAGGAGATCAAAGCTATCACAGCCTATACTTGATTTTACCACAATGTGACAGAATAATAAATCATCTTCCTATAGGCGGATCATATATGATTTAAACATGATCCTTGGTGCAGAATATTATTTCCTATTAGAATTATAGGAATCTCAATTATGGTGGTTTGATGAGAACAGGGTTATCTCATCTAGGCTTTTCATTTCATGATGTAATTAGTGTGACTTTGGAAGCCTAGCGTATACAGGTGCAAGTCAAAGAGCATTTTACAGTGACTTGTAACTACCATAAATTTTCTCCTTATTTGCATTGACCTCGTAATAATCATAGTTATTTGTTAGATTTTATAAATGCCATAAAAGGTTGTTTCCCCATTCAGTTATGTAAGCTATAAATATATCTGATTTGAATAGATCAATGCAAGTCTTCGTCTTTTGGGAAAAGAAAATTCCATGCCTTTTTTGACTCACATATTTGACCAAGTCAAATGATATTTGTTTCTACCATGGAAGTTGGAACTCCTAGCTCGCCAAGTTTCCTAATTTTCATTGTCAGTGTCTTCATCACATTAAGCAGACGAGGGTCTAAAAATTGACAGGAACAGATTGTATGGAAAAATAAATGCTCTTTTTCTTTAAGCCTTCTCATTAATGCTCGACTTAAGGTAATTGGTTGCTAGCTAGACATTCTCATAGTTCACGACTTTGTCAACGAGAGGCCTGGTCCATTTGCAGGCCATTAATTTTAAAATTAAAAATTAAACAAAGAGAAAGCCGTGTTTGAATATTTTTGAACAGCTTCTGTTCTAGTGCCATATCTTCAACTCAAGAACATCTTATTATAATATATTCTTTCCTATCTTTTTTTCTTTTCTTTTTTTTTTTGTCCACCCGGTTCACTAGAATCTTACCTCGACTATATCTGGATCCGACCTGCGTCGCGCACCTGACTATGGTGAGTGAGTCTCCCAACGGAGATTTTTTGCATACGTTAAGGCTCGAACTCGAGACCTCATTTAAGCGATACCGAGCCGCTTACCACTCAGACTAACTCTTGTTAGTATATTCTTTCCTATCTTAAATATAGGAGCTGCCTGAAGCAGGAGGTGAGACTGTTTCCACAACTAGAACGTGTGATCACTAGGTCACACCGCGGTAGCTTTATCGTTTCATTGAGGCCCTCTTCGTTATAATTATTCAACATTATAATTTGATGCTTTAAGGTAATAGAATAATTGTCGTCAATTTTTCAGCTCCGGGAGCTCCATGCAGGCTTGATGAGAGACTGAACACTTAAAAATCAATATTTAAATACTTTTTTCACCTAATCAAAACACATCCATTTCAACAATTATTCCTTCTATCTTAATAAGACATAGTTGATTTTTTTAAGAGAAATTAAAAAAACTAAATAAATTAAGGATAAATATGTAATTAGCATTTTGAACTAATTTTAGAAGTATAATTAGCACCATAAAATATTTAAGGGTACGATTAACACCCTAAATTAATTTTAGAGGTACAATTAATACCCTCAAATATTTAAATTGTTACAATTTTGTCCTTTCACTAACAAAAACACAAACTTCGGTTTGATATATACTACATAAACTTTATATTTTGACACATTATTGTTTAAAAGACCACATGTATAATATTATTTTATTAAATTGTACTAAATAAACTATAAAATTTCTCAATCTTCATATGAATTATATACAATATCAATTTTAAAGTTTATTCAGTACTCTCTTTTAAACAATATGACATGTGTGACCTTTTAATGATAATATGTTGAAATAAAAAGTTTATTTGATATGTAGAAATTTATGTTTTACTGACATAATTGCACCAATTTAAATACTTTAGAGCATTGGTCGTACATCTAAAATTAGTTCGGGTGCTAATTGTACCTTTAAATACTTTAAAGTACTAATTGTCCCTCCAAAATTAATTTGAGATGCTGGATGCACCTTTACCCATAAATTAATTAATTATGATTAAATTCAACTCAAAAAAATAAACTCATATAACACCGCTTAATCTATCTAAACTAGTCAACTAACTCTTATGTTAGTTATGATTAACAAATTTATTTAATTTTTTTAATTTATCTAAAAAAATTAACTTATTATTATATTATTATAAAAGAGGAAGGAGTATTAGTTTTAGGCATCATCTTTCCGTAGATAACCAGACTATCAGAAAATGGAATAAAACATTCTGAAGGGAAAGCATAATCCACGATTGTCCTTTACGTTGGTTTTTTCTATACGGATCCTTTGTCTATGTCAATTAGCAATCATGTCAATTTATAATAATCAAAATCAGAAACCAAGAACTCTGCAAAGATGATCATCAATTGGGTTTACCGTAAGACAGTTAAGAAATTAATCTGTGGGATAATTGATAACAACGTTGGGAGGCCAGTTTTGTCGTTGCATTGTTGTATGCATGCATGGCTCATTCATCAAATATATCGATATATATATATATATATATATATATATATATATATATATATATATATTGTGATTGATAATTCCTACGACGGATTCTTATTCGTCCTTTATTAAAAGTTTGAGATGAAGAAAAAGAGCATTTTCAATGACATGGCCTTCAAAATTCTTTGACTTGACGTTTGAAGCGTAGCCCGTGTTTGATATTCTGATCTCTGTCTCCTTGTTTGCTTCTTGTTTTAGTTAAACGTGTGGGAGCTACAAAGTTCATCAACATGACAAATGACACAAGAAAATAGATCATTTTTATTCCTTTTTTTTCTCATAATATTTAATTGAGATAATGACTGCTTAAATTAATAATTAATAATTACATAAAATAATTATCGACAAACCCTTTAATCAACTATATATGAATATATGTACCTTTCTTAGCAATCTTAATATTCATATTTGCACTTAACAGCTACTTCCAGCAAAAATTATAAATGTAATTCTAGAGAAGATTATTTATAGACATACTTCGTATACAATCTCTCTTAATAATAACAATAATATAATTGTTCCTTACCCAAAAAAATAATTAAAAAATCATTTTGTGAGATTTTACTACGGGCTATTACATATTCCGCTGCTACATGCATCATGTGGCGAACATAAAGTCTTCAACAATATAATCAGTCGTTCTGGTCAAAATAATAATAATAATGTATGCGTCGAATGACTATTAAAAAAATATAAGAAAAACACTTTTTTAACATAAAACTGGAGATGTACATTTTATCTTGTTCCATTTTGCTTTATATGTGACGAAACTTTTTTCCAGCTGATTACAGAGAGGCAAACACAATGGAATCTGAAGGAGGTCATAGGATGCTCTTAGTAAATGTGGTTAAGGAAAGACCGAATCCAGGTTAACTTAGAAACAACCTTAATACATCTTTTATGTCACTAATATATTTTTATATCAAGAGACATATATTCCCCATTGCTTCGCTTTGTTTCCTTCGCGTTTGGATCAAATGAGACACTCCCAATTCGGCTTCTCCTCACCATTAATTAATTATCTAAATCTATTGTAGAATTCAGGAAGCTCTCAAGTACTAGGTATTCTATTAATATTTCAATAATCTTTACGAAGACTTGAGAAATTGACCATATTAAGGATCTTAGGAAGGAAAAGGAAAAAATATATGAAAGAAACTATGGTGGAGAGCAATTGAACGTACGTATATATATATATATATATATATATATATATACCTATTGAAATAACAATTTGTTCGTATATACAAATGAACTTTTATATTATTATAGGAAAATAGTTTCTCAAATTCCAGTTCAGCTGACCACTTAAAAATCGAGGTAAAACAAATGAAGATATATAAATATATACTGTCTAAGATCATAATGCAGAGTTCTATGAATATTTAGTGATACCTTGTCAAAAATCAAAAGTCAAAACTACTGAATCGATCATGACTCTTCAAGTTTTCATGTATGTGGAGTAATAATTTATTTTTCAAACACAAATTATTACTTTTAAAGATGTTTATTGATCTGTGATTATATTTGATAGCAGAAAGAGTAATTTAGTAGGAATATTATATTGATACGAATGAAGGGAGGACACGAGCCTTGTGTTGTATTTGTCCTTCATATATATAATTATAAAAGGCCAAAGGCGATGACTTGCTTCCAATTACTGCCCCTCTCATCCATGCTTTCAAATTCCTCATCAGAAAAGAGATCGATCATCCAAAACTTTCTGGGTTTTTGTCTTCCTCTTTAATTTGTCAGATCATATTGAATTAACTACAGTTTCAACCCAGAGAAGAAGACAGAGAGAGAATGTCTTCAAACGTTTCAGGCGATGAAGGAAGCTTCTCCTCCGGCAACACGGGAGAAGTAGAAGTTCATCAACAAGTCAAGGACGATCAACCTCACTTGGCTACCACAACTTCTTCAGCTCCCAATAATTATGCAAAGGCCTCCGCTAATCAACCGCCAACTAAGAAGAAGAGAAACCTCCCTGGAACTCCAGGCATGCCCTCCCCCCCCGCCCCCCCGCCCCCACACACACACTTATATCTCGTCTTTATCATTCTTTCCTTCGTTTTTTTTTCATGATCATTCATATTTGAAATAGATCCGAACGCTGAAATCATTGCGTTATCTCCGACGACGCTGATGGCCAAGAATAGATTCGTGTGCGAGATTTGCAACAAGGGGTTTCAGAGGGACCAGAACCTGCAGTTGCACAGAAGGGGACACAATCTGCCATGGAAGCTGAGGCAGAGGCCGAGCACGGAGGTGAAGAAGAGGGTGTACGTGTGCCCTGAGCCCTCCTGCGTGCACCATAACCCAGCTCGAGCACTCGGAGACCTCACAGGGATCAAGAAGCATTACAGCAGAAAGCATGGCGAGAAGAAATGGAAGTGTGATAAGTGCTCCAAAAGATACGCCGTCCAATCTGACTGGAAGGCTCACCAGAAAACCTGCGGTACCAGAGAATATAAATGCGATTGTGGCACCATTTTCTCCAGGTATATATAAATAAGCCCAACCAAAAACTTCAAACTTTATTTATGAGTTGCTTTCACAAACATGAACGTCTTCTAATGCCAAAGGGATTGTTCCATGCAAATCTGAATGGTGCAGGAGAGATAGCTTCATCACCCACAGGGCCTTTTGTGACGCGTTAACTGAAGAAAATAACAGAGTGAACCAAGTATTAAGCAGCGGCTTGCAATCCAACTTGCAAAATCAGGTGCCAGCTGATCTTATGCCCCCTATGCCTCTCCCAACCTCCTCCGACTTCAACAACCCCCTCCGGTCCCTCTCTCAGGACCTCGGCCCAGGCCCTTTTAAGCCCATGAGCATGGGTGGGCCCATGTTCTCCACAACATCCGGATCCCTCTTCGCTGGCCCAAAGCCCATCTCTCCCTCCTCCTCCTCCGCTCTCCAGCTCAGTTCCAACACTTCCTCTCCCACCTTCAGTTACTTCCCCGACAGCAAAAAGGGCCCAATGATTTCTGGGTCAGCCCAAATGTCTGCAACGGGTTTGTTACAGAAAGCGGCCCAAATGGGTGCTACCGCAAGCAGCAACAGCATCAACTCTCCCATGATGCAGAACTTGGTCACTAGTATGGCTGGTCCTGATCATACAATTAACAAACCCCCATTTTCTGCTGCTGAACCTTCCTCCTTCGATCACTTCCAACCTCATCGTGATCAATCCAACGTGGCCGGGATTAGTGGTGGTGGAACACTCACCAAAGAAATTTCAGAACTGTTTGATGCTACTGGTGGTGCTGCTTCTGCTGCTACTGGATCCGCAATTTCTGGTATGGGTATGTTCAGCCAGATTTTCCTTGCAAGTGATCATCAGAACCCAGGAGGATTGATGATGAAAAACCATGTGCAACGAGAGAATAGGACCACCAGTTCAGGTTTGATAATGCATGGAAGAGATGTAGGAGGAGAGAATCCAATGGGGCCAAATATTGCAACGGTTCATGATTTCTTGGGTGTTGGGGGTTCGGCGAATTTTCATGAACAAGAGCAACAAAGGTTGGAGTTCGAAGTCATGAATCACCAGAGAGTATCAGTTATGAATCATCACTTTCAACACCATCTTCCTCATGGGGATTCACCTTTGGATAAACCCATTTGGGATGTTTGAGACGTGACTCAAAGATAATCACCTTGTTGGAGAATGTGATGGGAATTGATACATGGCCTTTGCATCGTACTTGAGATTATTAGTTTCATGATGGAAAATGCCTTCAAGGATGTTCGTCAAATGGGAAAAGTAACAACAAAATTTGAATGGTGATAGAAGAAGGTAGGATTATGTTTTTACAGACTTGAATAACAGATTTTTACCCGCCAAGACAAAGTTCTTTATTGTGCTGTTTTCCGGATGTTCATGAACTGAAAACCCTAACCTTAGATTGTTTCGTTTTTTTTTTCTTGAGAAAACTATTTTAAATGTAATTTCTCTCAATTTTTGGTGTAATATATTTTTATTTTTTTTATTAATTTTTTTAATTTTACTTTATTAGTACTATCAATATATATGATTTTACTCTATTAACACGGTTAGCCTTTATACATAAGATAATTGTATTATTAGAATAAAATTAAAAGATTTAATAAAATAAAAATATAACAAAAGTATCAAATTAAAAAATTGATGGAAAATACGTGTCCCTCCAAAATGATTTCCCCTTTTTTTTTAATGGAAACATTGTTTTTCTGCCTTGACCTTGCGTTTTGGTGCTAGTTAATCTATTTAATTTCAATATTCTAAATTTAAAGTTTTTAATTTATAATTTTTAAATAATATTTTTTTAACAAACTGACTATTATAATATTAGCTTTTAGATTCTACTCCCATTAAAACGAAAAGTTATTAAAATATAAAAATTAAATAATATTAAATTTAAACTATTCAATTTTAATTTGGATAGCTTAGATCTAATGATAAGCCCCTGTTTACTCTTCATGGGCCTCTCTTATCTTCCATCTCCTTTCATTAAACACAGATATGAAGATTTTTTTACCAAAAACACAGAGAGATATGAATAATTTTTTTGGGATATAGAGCAAGTTAGAAATTTGTTTTTATTTTTTATTAGATATAATTTTATTCAAGACTTTATCTAACACAGAAGTGTGAATACTTCTCTTAATAAGAACTCCATTATTTGTTAGAAACTAGTTCATACTAAATCTAAATTATTTGGTATCCTAATTAAATCAAGATGGTCAAAATGTTATTTTATTTTTATTAAATTTATTATTTTAATAGATACAAAATCTAAAATAAAATCATATATTTGTCTCTCGCTTTGTCAAAAATAATTGGGAGGATTTTAGTAAATCCCACAGAAGCAACATAATTTTCAGTCAAACCCAAAAGACTCTAAAATTTCAGTAAATTTAATGACAATAATGAAAGTGGTTTTATATGAACACTAATAAATTTATATAAAGATTTATTATTTTATTATTATTAATTATTAAAATATATATCTACATATATGTGCTTGCTTATATATAAATTTACTTATCAATATTTATGAAATTTCATATAAACATTTATAAATTCTTTTATAAAAAAATCTTATAATAGAAATTAAAATTTATAAATTTTTATATGAAGATTTATTATTTTATTATTATTAATTATTAAAATTCATGGGATTCAAACTCAAACAACCTCAATATGGAGGAGGAGTATATCATTCCGGACTTCAAATTCACTTCCAATTTTATTCATTTCATTCTTCATACAGATACAAAGTTATTGGCTGGCTCTAAACAAAGTTTATTACACAAGGTTAATAAATAATTTTATTACACAAGGTTAATAAATAATTAAATGCACTATTTCTGTACATGAAACCAGTGAAAGTTGGTGTGTCAAAATTGATTTCTCTAGAGTCTAGAGAGAGAATATATACACTCAATGTCAAGCCGGCAACATATCCATGTAATCATACAAATAATTAAGGAAAACAAAAAAATTCCTAGGAAGGAACCGCAGCACAACCTCAGCTTAAGCTCAACTCCAACCGCGCTATTTTTTCATGTTAAAGCTGTTGTGATAGCTTCCTCTGCAGCAACTGATAGGTATGTTGTCTCAGCATTTGCATTTCTGCTACCTTCATCAAAAGCAAAAAAGAGGGGGGTTGCAATTACACATGCCACAATTGAATAACAAAACTTCATAAAATTAGGAGTATTTATATACCTCTAAGCTAAAAAAGTATTGGCAACATAATGCTGTGCTAGTGTATAGATTTCCTGCTGTACATCCTATGTCCTGCTTCTTGTTACTTATCAACAACAAAGTAATACAAAAAATTCCACCCCCAATCCCAGAAATTGTACATGACAACCTGCATACACAGGTTAAAAGTAAATCAGAAAGAAATGGCTAAAAATTGTAAGGAAAATATGTATGACCTTTTTTCAAAGAATAAATGGATATTTATGGTATTCATAAAACAAACATAGGAGAAAGGCTTACTTGTCTGACTCTCTCCTGCTCATCTTCCTCTACAGAGCACTTTAACCACGAAAGAGTGTACAGTTTTCACACATAGAAGGATGATCAGCAAAACCCACAACTTCCTTTACCCTTCGGTTAAAAATTTACAAATTTACAACTTGAAAAATAATAACTCTCCCAGCACGTGAAACAACCAAAAGATGACCAGTAATATCAAACTTCAAAGTCCACTCATGTCCACCGATCAAATCTTTAACCAAAATCCTGACGCATCAGCTTTGCAGACTTCTGGTTCCAACATCACAATATCTCAAGGATAACCATAACCATCATTCTGAAAGGAGTCAAAAATGAATTGAATGCTCAGACTTTGTCAATTCAATAACTGTTGCAAATGTGCATAGACAACACTAGCTTTAAAAGTTGGCAAGACTGGCTGGTGTTCAACATTATAAACAGAGCTCTTCATATCACCATCCAGGTCATCTTTACCTCTGGGAATCCTACATGCAGGATCATGAAACATGCTTTTCCAAAACAAGGATCATCTTCAAACTAATTGCAGTTTTCAACGATTAATGGCTTCCATTGCAAGCCGTACTAAGCGTAGTAAACCCTCCACATCTTGGAAGTTAAAATCAAGAGCTTTCTTGATGGGGGAGATACCCTCTGCATGCTTGCCCTCGCATGAGCTTGAATTGGCAGCTGCAAAAGTAATCCATGATTTCCTTGAGGCTTCCATGGCAAAATTCACATCATGAGCCTGAAATCATTAGATATAAATTATACTAATGTTGGTATCCAACCAAAAAAGACTAACTCAAGCAAGTGCTTAAGCTAGCATAAGTGGTGCATGACAGAGAATTTCTAGTGTGAATGCTATGACACATGACAATTAATGAATAGATAACATGGTGCCTTTTGCAGCCTCATAATCATAAAGAAACGCACCCTTTTCCTCGACAATTTCAATTTTTTTTAAATATGAAGTTACGTATGTTCTCCAATAGGGTTCCTATTTAAATTTCTGACAATTTTCTCTTTTCAAGGACTTCTTGTATGAAAAAAATGTCCACTTACAAAGTTAAGCAAGCGCATTAAGTTGGGGCGATTTTGGGCAGCAATAACATTGGTTCCAGCAACTTGGGGAGGACTAACACCCTTTGACAAGGCAATCTTGTCTGCTGCTGTAGAGTTATTAGCATTGTCAACATCAGAAGCAGATGATGAAGGAGACTCGCCTGACAAAAATACAAGGTCAAAATTAATCGCCACCACATTCTCATAATTGATGGAAGATGTGATCAAGCAAGAGGTTGAGATGATAAAAAGAGAAGAATAAAAAAATAACATTCATCAGCATCAATAAAATCATCTTGATCTGCTTTTTCGCCTTATTATTACATTATTCATGGCCACAAAACTAGATAGACCTGCATCACAATATAAGCGATTTTACCATATTTCTAAGGAAGGAATGTCCAAATGATCCATATGACAGGGTACATGACATTCCAACTATTCTACAATACAGTCAAAATATTGACCAAGTACCACCAGCTCAAGCTCAGACAGTACACGTTTAATTACTGATTAGAAAAGAGATTGGTAGCATGGCAAGCAAATTTTTGGTCACCTAGGTTATGATTTTCAAATGGAAGAAATTCCGTGTTTCTTGCAAGCGCTGGAAAACTACAAGAAATAACCAAATTTATGCAAAAATATGAACTTTTGCTCCGTCATAAATTTCATTACCAAGAGGAACAGATTTCAAAGCTGTTTGCAACTCACGTCGATCTCTGCTTGCACTAGTGTGGGAGGAATAGATTACCCTCATATATGCCACCTCCATGCATTTGTAAGCCAGAGCAGCAGCGCCCATGTCTTTCAACTTTTCAAATTCGTGGGCGCAAAACCTATCAAGTGAAAAATGTCAAGAAAAAATAGCCACAAACAGATCTAAAATCTAACCATGAGCTTATGGTGTATAACAAAATCAACTCCATGTTTATGCAGATGCATCATCCCCAAATATGCTCACTTATGAAATGTTGCAACAATGGAACATATAGAAAAGCCAGAGACCTAATATTCTAATAGCAAAGGGAAAGCAATAAAGAAATAAGCAACACATATAGCAATAGAATAATGGTGAAAGCATGTATACATGGGTGAAGAGAAGACACAGCAGAGATAAAGTTGGTGAGGATAAAGGTGCAAGATGATGATGATGATGATTGAAAAGCTCAATGGCAGTGTGTAAAATATTGGTCCTCCAACCTCTATTTAGACGAAACAATAGCAACACGAAGACATGCATACCATTTATTTTGGGTGAACTACTAGGAAACATCACTTTAACCTACAAGACTATACTCTTAATTAGAGTCTCCATCACATCTACACTCAATCACATATACTATCCATAGCTGAAATTCAGCCCAAACTTACAAACAAAATATGCATCCAAGGTTTTAGATCATAGCCCTAGAAATAAGTCCCAGACGTCATGTATGGAATGCAAATTTAGACTTTGTTAAGCTTTGAAAAAAAAAACTTGATAATGCATGACGGAGGAAAAAAGGTTAACATACTCGCACAATTTTGCTGTGCTACTATACATTTGCTTTGCTTGATTCATATCACTGTATTTAGCATTATCATTGTTCCCAGATTCCAATAGAGAGGCTCCATGAAGAAACTTGAGGGCTGCCTGGAAGTAAATCCCGGTGCTCTCAAGAGAGGATCCTGAATTCTGCAGTGAACACCAAATTTCTAATTAAAACCAAGAAGATCAAAAGACTAATATTTCAGAAGGTACTTTATATATTAAGACCTTAAGACGATCAGCCAAATGCTTTAGATCTTTAGCTTCTTTCACAGCATTGTTAGCAGCATGACTGGAAGATTCCCTTCTGATTGGACTTGGGGCATCAAGCTCCTTGGACCTGTGTCCATTGAGCATGGAATGTCTTGAACTAAGGGGTTGAGTTCCATTTTGATGATCAGCCTTTCTGACTTGTTTTTTCTGCAGTTTTGATGCATTATCAACTTTCAAAGGATCAACCACCATATCTCCATTTCCTTGGTGAAGACCAACAACTGGCTGCGGCCCATGACACAATGTCTCAGTTTGAGCTCCTCCATAGGGTGGCAACAAGAGAGACCTCCCTTTACCAAGAATTTCTTGGTCAGTTCTTTCATAAAGAGACCTCTTGGAATACCTTTCATCATCAGAGTCTGGCAACTGATTCTGACCAGAAGCAGACAGCAGTTCCTGCTTACAAATGGCATCTCGAGTAGTATCTTCAACATCATGCCCTCTGTTTAACTGATTGTCCTTTTGCCTACTGTCATTTCTGGCACAGTCTTTCTCGCCAGCAATTATATTCTCACTTCTGTCAGATTTAAGTCCAAGCTTGTCCTGCAACTTAACTTTACCATCCCCATGTTTTGCCTCAGATGAGGGAGGTTGATCTTGCATTTGAGAAAGGCTAGTCTTCTTGACCTTTTCAGAAGTGGATTCTGATTTACAGCTCAGACTGTTGTCCATCAAACGTGATGAAGAGCCTTGACCAGTTTTCTTTGGATTAGACATATTATTAGCACAATAAGCATCATTTCTGTCTTCACCTTGGCATTGATCCTTAATCAGCTCCGTGCTGGAATATTTCCTGTATTGGTCTACAGTGTCCACGCCACCATTTATAAAGTAACTGGTCGTGATGTCAGGAGAGGGCAACATCTGAGCTTTAGGTTTGCCATCTAAGACATGATTAACAGCAGAAGATTTGTCCTTCCTAGTTGTCCCAGATCGATCACTCCCACCATCATCTTCACCATCTAAACACCTAGTTGAACTACCTATGGCGCCAATATCAAGAGAATTGTATTTTCCCATAAGTTCCCCATTTGTAAACTTCTCTGTATTTAGACTTCTCAAAGGTGATGAAGAAACTGATTCCACTGGTGAACCTTTCACTTCCTGAAAGTTGGCTTTCGTTTTATGTGAGCCAGAAACCTTAGAAGAACTGGAAGTGGCAGCAGCAGAGACTTGCACAGATCTCAAATCTCTTTTCACACTATCCATACCATCCAAGCTCCGCTGTAACGAAGTAGTCCCTGGATCTTTCCTGATTTTTTGATGTTTTGTCTGACTAGCTTTTTTGTCAGTCTTACCAATGCCTTTACTAATACTCGACTCTCTACCCTCTGACTTTGATAATCTTCCCTTCTTTTCCTTCCTGGAAAACTCCTCCTCCACAGAAATCTTGCTCTCCTGTTGTTGGTGATGACCCAAACCCTGATACTCCTTCAATTTCCTTTTCTTTACACTATCGATGGTATCATGATTCCTCAAACCCACAGACTCCTCATCTAAAGAACCCCAGCCTTTATCTCTTGTTTTTTCAACAGAAACTTGCAGCCTATCCTTTCCATCATATTTTGAGTCTCCTAATGATAAGCGATCTTTATGCTTAGGCAGTTCCTTACCAGCTGCATTAGTTGGAGAACTGCTACTCAAGCTATGATGGAACTTCCTAGTAGCCCGACTTGGATCAGGAATCCACTGCTGATCAGTAAAATGCATCTTATCAGTCTTTCCTTTTTTGGATTGCCTAGAATAATCTTGATCAGCGTCCCTACAGCTTCTCAACTTCAAATTCTTAGTATCACCTGTCAACAAATTTCAAGTAGTTAATAATATTACACAAAGGTGTTTAGCAGGTTCTCAATCATCATTGATTAGATATTAGCTGATAACCAAAATGAACATCACGTCAAACTTACCTCTATCAGAATAGATCTCTTGTTTCTTCTGCTTACTTTTGTGTTTTTCCCCTCGGACATCAGGTTCACTAATGGCGGGAGAATTATTCATATCACTTATGCTTCTACATTTCATTGATGACTGAGTGTTTTTCTTTATAGAAGATGACAACTGAGAAGAGACATCTTTACTAGCTGAATTTGACATTTCTTTGATAGTTCTTTTCTTCCCACCAGGCATTGCATTTAAACCATGATTTAGTTGGTTTTGGTTGGGATATTGGACTGCTGATGAAGTTCCCCCAACTAAAACACTTCCAGAGATACTTTGACCTTCAGGTGGAGGACCTTGGAATAACGCAATAAGAGCTTTCGTAGTTTCATCTTCACTAACACTACAACGATTCTTGTCAGGCCTGCACATTGTTTTACATATTGTCAGAGCTTTTAATTAGAAACACTAAGCCAAAACCAAGTGCATTATGAATCTGATATAGTTAGGATAACTAGTTGTCATTACACATGTTATAAAGGGCCTATTTGTTTAAACTCAAAAAATATGAATTTTTAGACGGTTTAAAAATTTTATGGAGGGTTTGCTCAAAAAAATATTATGAGTGATTTATTACGTAGAGATTTTATAAAAAGCAGGAATTATTTTGTGATTGATTACCATCATAAAACAGTTATTTTTATTTAATCATTTTCAGATTTTATGATATCTCAGTATATCTTTGTTCATAAAAATATGATTATCTAGTCATTTTCAAATTCCATCATATCACCATGTATCTCAGTATTTATAAGAACATTCTCTCTCATCTACATCTGATTATTTTCATAAGCTATTCAAAGTAGCTTCTCAAAATAATAATAAAATTTGCTTTTTTAAAATTCTGATTATTTTTAAAAGCTTAAACAATCATTGGAAATTTTCTCAAAAGTGATTTTTTTCAAGAAAAAGGATTAAACAAACGGGCCCTAGGGGAAATAGCTACTTCAATATTTTTGCTATGGAAATGGACAGATCTATTAAATAAAAAGTCAAATGGAATAGAACTTACAGCCAATTAAGCATACTACACAGCCACTTTTCAGGAAGGCTTTCAGGATTTGTGCCAAGTGGGAGAAGACGCCATTTCTGACACTTATCACATTGTACCCAATTTTCTTCTATGACAACAGGAGGCACAGTTGCAGGAACCCCATTTCCATTGGTTGACTCAGTAGCATGCACATTTCCAGAGAACCGGACTAAATTTGTGGCTGTTGTAGGATATGCTTCACATACTAATGGCTTATCAAATTTCTTACCACCTGATCTCTCTTTTCCTGCAGAATTAATCACAAGTGTGCTCCTCTTAACCACTTCAGACTCCTTAGGCTTATCCTCATGAAGAGTTTCCAGTGAATCCATTCTGCACTCATCATCTTCCAAGTCTCCAAAGAAATCTCTATATGTATCTTTAGCCTTTCCAAGATCTTTCTGTAATCTGGCATCTTCTGTCTCACTTTTAGACATAGAAATATCATCAATCATCTTAAAAGTTTTTGGCATTAAAGTACCAGTCCTTGAGACTTCGTTATTGCTCTCAGTAGCCATAGTCTGATTACTTCCCTTTGATTTTTTCTTCCCTCCAGGAACTGGATGTTCTGTAACATGTAATGCCATACTGTCTTGTTCACACAAATCACCTTTTTGAAAAGTTTTCTTAGGAGGCTCTACGTGTTCAATGCTCAAATCAGTTCTGCCTCTGTCAGCATTAGATTCAGCTGTTATTGAGTGAGGTATTTCATCTCCATGAAAATTGTCTTTCACTGAATAAACTGATGCGTTATCAAGGGATTTGCCAACTTTCTCTCCTGCAACTTTCTTTCCCGAACCACCCTTAATCTTCGATACAAAACCATTCACTTCAATAGATGTTGTATTCACTCGTTCCATTTGTGCTTGTTCAGCACAAAAGGCTCTCTCCATCGCCATGTCCTTGTTGGATTCCTTTAATGTATCACAGGGCCCAACCACATCCTTTAATGACTCATCACTGGAAGAATATGACGTGGATAAAAGTGGAAGCTTCAAGGTTTTTGAAACAAGCTCCTCAGTAGTCAATGAATCAATAACTTGCTCTTTCATTGATAAAATTCCAACATCCTTCCTTGCACTTTCGTGAGAGCCAACCTTAACTTCTATCAAGGACCCATATCCATCCACAGATTTCATTTTCTTCCCCCCTAATTTTTTTCTTTCGCCCTTAATGAAATTAGAATCATGTTGCAGTTTGACAGAACTTTCTTGGCCATCCACATGGACAGGAACAGGTATGCTATCTTTGGCATATGTTTCATCTCCAGCTAATTGAAGAAGGTCATCGGACAGAGGAGACAATGGCATGGGAAGAGATGACATAATCTGTATCAAGAGACCAATGTAAACACCTAGTCTCTTCAAGGACAATATGAAGAAGAGAAATTTAAATTGTAGGTAGATAATTCACCTGAAGAATACTAGTTGGAGATTCAAATGAAATATCATGGGGGCCACGAGAAATTTCTTCACTTTCTGAGGGGCTATCATCCAATGATGATGATGGTGACACATCAAGACCAAGTCCACTATAGATCGCAGAATTTTTCCGGATGGACAAATTATCAGTACCAATTTTAATTCGAACCTTCAGTGTCTTCTGGTCTGGCATGCTTGAAGATTTTGTGTTTATAGAATCATACTTAGAAGTGAATGCCTCAGCACAAGTAGATGTTATGCACTTTTCTTGGTTGATTCCTCCATCAGTGGAGGGTGCCTTAGCTGCAAGTGGCCTTGAGGAGTTAACAGAATTTGGCCCAAGTCTCGATGACTGGGTTGCACTTGAATAATCGAACGAATCTCCTTGCCCACCCTGGTTATAGTACAGCATCAAAAATTGAAGTCAAACCAAAATGGGATGCCAAGCTATGACAAGTCATAAAAATCTCATATAAAATCATCAATTTAATTGTGAAATGAACTCCATACAAGCATGCCCAGGAAGAATATACCTCTAATCGCAAATTGTTGGGAGATCTAGGCATATTTTGACTATGAACTTTTGCTGGAGTCCTTGGATGACACCAAGAGGGAGAGCGCTGATAGGAAGGTAAGAATGATCCATAACCACCAAATTTAGCCCCTATAACAATGAATTCCCAATACATTAGGCTGAAGTTTCTTGATCATGTAAATCTACACTCAGATAAATCATGATTCAGCTGACTTGCAACTTACCTAGATTCTCTGCTGAAACTCCACCTTCAAAATCTTTTTGAAAGTGTCCCAGGACAACTTGAATTTTTTCATCCTAAGAAAAACAAAATTCCAGACGCTTAATGTTTAAAACAAGATTAACCATGGCAGAAATATAAACAAAGTTCCCTTACTGGAAAACCTAGGCTACGATGTATCAAAGAACTACATTATTAGTAAGATATATATTTCATGCTGCCTCATGATTAAACAGGAGAATAGGGGCAGCACAACTCTAATAGATTTTGGTGCACAGCAGACATTGCACAGATACCACGCTGAGAAGAAACTTACATTCCGAAACTATAGACAGTAATTTATAATTGGGGAGAAATTATTCCGAGATAAGAAATTACATTCAGGCCGAGCCTGATTCGTAGTCACCATCTATTCAAGTAGGTTAACAGGAACTCTCTTCATCTTCCCATGCTTCAAGTTGCAATAGAAAAAGCAACTAAATATGCAATCTCTAGAACATCCCTTATGTAAAACAACGTAGAATCTATATCCTTTCTCTTAGTAAGAAATTCAGCTCCGCACATCTCCAAATGACAAAATTCATACCATATACGGAAACAAAATGTCCAATTGGATCTAAGACAGTGAGACAAGTAAATACTAAATACCAATACAAGAATTTGGCACTTTGAAACTAAAATTAAGTGATAAACAAAAAAGATAACAACATAAAAGCCCTTACAATGTAAGAGAGGGCAACGTCGGGATCGATGCCGGCGTCAAAATCTTCGCTGTTTTGATAGGAGCATGCCTCGCCTTCCTCAAGCTCAGACTCCTCCATATCAACCCTACCACCACCACCAAGGCTTAGCCCTAACCCCTTCCTCGCATCACTACTTCCCACAGAAATCATCCAAACAAAACACCAGAATATAATAAAAGTTGGTAACTTGTACCCCCACAATCACGACCCACCTTCAAAATCCCGGTTTCTATTTGACCAAATTCGTGGGATGAAAAAATCACCGCTGTTCGTGCCCTAAATTACTGGTAATCAAAACGATCGCGTAGAAATAAATCATAAACGCAATCCTGTATGACTAAAATCGATTAAAACGATGAAAACTCTCCTCTCGTTTAAGAAAACCTTAAAAAAACTGAGTCTCTAGAACCTTGTTTCGGTGTCACCTCTGATGTTTTAGAGCTGGGATGGATCAACAGAGTTTCTCTCCGTCCCGACCTCTCTCTCCCCCCCTCTCTCTCTCTGGTTTTCGGTAAATGCAGCAGCCTCGTTTTTTCCCCTTTTTTTATTGAAGTAATATTTTTGTTGAAAATTATTTTAATCAAGATGGGGAGAGAGAGACCGCCGCAAGAAGACTAGTTGTGGTTGACAGGGGAAGGTGAAAGGAGAAGGAGAAGTCGTTTTTACCCTCCACGTATCTTTTATCTGTACTTTCCACTACTGATCCTTGACTACAGTATTAGATGTCGCGTGTGTTTAGATAGATTTTTAAAATGTAGTTATAAAAAAAATTCAGTAACTTTTAAACAAAAATTTAGAGAAAAATTTATAAAAAATAAATAAATAAATAAATATTTAGATAGTTATTTTTAAAATAATTTTTTATATTAATAATTTATTAAAAATAATATAAAATAAAAAATATAAATTAATCATTACTATTATTTATTATCTCTCCCATGACATGCAGTGACCATGGTGCCCCACAGCATGTAACGACCCACAGCTAGTAGCATCCATGGCGTGTAGCGACCCACGACGAGCAGCAATGCAAGTGACGAGTGATGACCTACGAGCGACATCGACAAAAAAGAGAAGAGAGAAGAAAGAAGAGAAAAGAGTGGGGGGAAAGGGGTAAAATAGTAAATAGGTACTCCATAAATTTATTTACTGTTCTAAAAATTAGTCATACTAATTTATCTGAAATCATAATTTTACCCAGAAGTCATTTTAGATAAATATAAGTATTTATTTTAAAAAAATTTTACACTAAAATTTTATCAAAAAAATTTCTAAAACTTTAATTTAGAGCTGATCTAAACAGGCCCAACGGCAAAATCCCTAATTACATCGTTTTAGAGTGAGAATCCCTAATTAATATTTTAACTGGATTTGATGATTTATAGGAAGCTTAATTTTTACGTAGTTAAATCAGATTTCACTTTCAGGCAAAAACAAAAATCTCATCAGTTTACACGGTTGTTATCTTCTTTGCTTTTTACGAATTATTGGGGATTGCATAAAGTGAACATTTTTGTTTTTATTAAACAGATGTATTTTTATAAATGGATATCATGACGCTCAAAATAATATTGCCAATTAGAGTTTTACCCCTAAATACCATGTTGACAACTAAAATAATATGAAAAAGGGTTTTAACTTATATCAAAACGTAATTGCATATAAATTTTGTTAGTGATGCTTAAATCTGATTTAATAATATTAAATATCATATATTTTATATTTTATGATAGATTAAAGAAGTTAAATAAATTAATTAATTATAAGTAAATTTGACATCTCAAAATAAATTCATATTATATACTCCCTAATCTATTCAAATTAGTTAACTAACTCTTATATAAATTATAATTTATTAATTTATTTAGTTTATAAAAAAAATTAGCTCTAATACTAAAAATTGAATAAGTATTTTAAAAGGTTTTGTCATATATTTTGAAGAGATGAGTTATGGATGATTTAGAATTTATTTTTATTTTAAATCATTGAAGTTTGAACATTTTGGTCACAATCCACACTCCACGTGATTCTTACTCATTAACTCAATTATTATATATTGTCCCGATGCTAAAAAATGTCTATTTCTTTGAAATAAATAAAAAATAAATAAACCGTCTGTCATTAACTTACTCGCAATAAGTCGAAATCCATATTTAAACACAACCCTAAAAATAAAAAGGAAAACAAAAGGGAGTGAGGAGAAACAACGTGTCAAATTTCTTCGCGATGCCAGCTTACATGGAAAAAATATTGAGTATAACTCTTCCGTAAAAAATTAACAATTTCCAAGACAACTTAGAAAAGCCAAAAAATACAATTAAAAAAATTATTGTCAACACATTTATTTTTTAAAATTATTTAGTTAAACATGTTTAGGAGATCATCCGCTTTTAATCGTGTGGACTAAACCTATTTATTCCATTTGGACGGACTTTTATTAGGTAAGCTTAAAATAGTTATCTATCACTGAAGATGCACTTGTTAAGAGAAAATTTAATCGATAAAAGCTCCCCTCAAATTTAATATGAATATATTTTTTAATTCCCACTAACACGATTTTTTTAACCTTGCCTTGCAAATCAATTCGCTTTGTATTTTTGGGGAAAAAATCTGCTTTATATTTGGATTCGGGATCCCCTTTGTTCGCCTCGTAAACCAAACAACCCCGTGGCTGAAAAGTTAGTTAAATGTTTTTTTGAAGGTATCCCCCCAAAACAAAAGGGAAAAAAACGAATTATCCCCAATTCCCAATATTATCATAGAATTACAACAATATGCCTGCACGTGTAAAGTATCCCGTGTAAATCAATAATTCATGTCACGAACTTTGAAAAGCACAAACAAAATGGAAATGAGCCCAAAGGCGAAAGTAGTGGCTGTAGTACTGCATCAATAAAAAGACAAAAGAAACTAACGGGTTAGTCCGAATAGTAAGCAATTCGGTATTGCTTAAACGAGGTCTAAAGTTCGAGTATTGGCATATGCAGAAAATTCTCGTTAGAAGACTCACCCACCATAGCTAGGTGTGTGACGCAAGTCAGATCCGAATATAGTCGGGGCAAAGCTCTGGTAAATCGAGTGAGCAACTAAAAAAATAAAAAGACAAAAGAAGAAAAGTGGGGAATTGAAAAAGAAAGGAGAGGATAGATGTATCCACTGGTTGACCAATAAGAAAACGGCATAGGCCACCAATTTTCATTCACTACTTGACTGCCAAAATTCATGCTTTCGGGTCCCTTGAAAGGGACGGAAAACCATACTCCACCCAATGAATAATGAACAATTTGCATAAAGAGAAGTGGAATATGCATTACCCTTCCAAAACTAGTGGGCTAGAGTATACCTCAGGGGTTGCGCTTCAAACCTTCAAATGAAGAAGGGTGACGCACTGAAGAGGATCGGAATCGCCCAGTGACGTGCACACTGCATGGATATCGTGAAGGAATGTGGACGATATGTACAAGAAAAGACAGGAATATTCCTTCTTTTTTGTGGGAACACATCACCAATGCCAAAATAGCAATATGAATAATTACATTTTCTTTTTCTATTTTTCATTGAAATTTTGATCATTCATATATATATATATATAATTCTTGTGTTTGGTTTTGCAGGAAAAGGAATCATACAAGAGTAGGATTATTTTGATGTGCCTTCAAACTGATCTCTAAGTTGCTCGTACTTTTTAAGCTCACCCATGGATAGAGAAGGCGTCAGCTCCACCAATACCTGCAAATCGGAAAATGGCAGTTAAACAAACAACCGGATAATAGAACCAATAGAGAAAGGGAATTTGGCCCTAAAATCAAGCGTTGTTAAATTCTAACATTTTTCCATTCCCAGAGAATGTTGAAATTCAAAACTGTCAACCATTGACAGGAATTTGACTTGCTATCCTTAAGCTAAGAAAGTTCCGCAAAGCTGGGCCTGACGGGAATGTTGTAGGATGGGACTGAGGTATACACACACAATATGTTGAATCATATTAAATTAGGTGAGTGATGCAAGCCACTTTCACACTAAATTTGATTGATTAAAGACATTTCAAGCAAGTTAGAATATAGTGCCAAGAAACGTTTTCTCTCATAACACATTATTGGCCATTTAAAGGCCCAAAGCCAACTTTACGATCCCTACTGATGGCACCAGAATCAAAGCCAACAAGAGCAAGTTACCTGGACAAAATCACTGAATTCAACAACAACAGAGTCTGCTTCATCATCTTTACAGGAAGACTCTGGATCTGCACTTGAAACCTAGAAGAAGGCAGCAAGGATTAGCAGTTTAGCACCTCCTAAAGCACAGATTAATAAGTCAAAATTAAAAGAACATTTAGGCCTCCAGGGTAAATAGACAACTCATTTTCCCCTATAAAATTGACAGTCCCCTATGTCCACTAACATAACAGGCCTAATGTCAAAATGCAAATATAGTAAGTACGAGTTATCGCCATTCAGGACATGCTTACCTTGCGTTTTGCAGCCTGAAACCATGCATCTGCACACAGGGCATACATGTCTGCACCAGTAAAATTTGGTGGACACCTTTTAGCTATTGAGTAAAGTGACACGTCTTCAGACAATTTAAACTTTCTGGTAAGTGCTTTAAGGACCCTGAGAAAGATTAACAATTGAGGTGAATAAGGGCCATGTTACTTACAACGAATGCATCATAACAGAGAGAGAGAGAGAGAGAGAGAGAGAGAGAGAGAGAGAGAAGAAAAACTTACCTCTCTCTGTAAGATGCATCAGAGTTAACTCCAACATACAGCAGTTTATCAAATCTGCCTGGGCGTAGAAGAGCAGGGTCTATCAAGTCCGGCCTGTTACTTGCGCCTATGATAAAGAGATCCTAAAGGAAGCAAGAGAAATTCCACGGTCAGAAGCAAAGTAGTTAATCTAGTATATTATAACAATGTAAAAACCTGTGCAGAATCATTCAGGCCATCAATCTCCGCCAGCATCTGATGAAAAGGAAAATTTACCACATTAGGAAACTCAAAGGAAGAATTTGCAACACCATGGTCCCCCTCAGAAAAAGAAAATCACCTGAGAAACCACTCTGTCCATAACACCCCCAGAATCCCCGGAAGCACCCCGAGCTGGAGCAAGAGAATCAAGCTCATCGAAGAAGATAACACATGGTCGTGATGATCTAGCCTGCAATGTGCATGATATTTGATGTTCACTCAAGCAAAATAGGATAATGAAAATTGTATCCCCCCCCCCTATTCTTAATTTTCTTATAACTTCAGAGTTATTTAGATCCAAGTAAGAAAAGTACTATACCTTCTGGAAAATGTCCCGCACATTCTTCTCAGACTCTCCAATGTACATGTTGATCAGTTCCGGCCCTTTTACACTAAGAAAATTTAAAGAACATTCGTTGGCAACAGCTTTGGCCAATAATGTCTAGAATCCATAGGAAGAGCAAGAAAATTAGGAGAAAAACTTCAGTCAGAATTAAAATAGCAGATAAAAAGGTGTAGGGACTGGTGACACTCTGTAACTTACTTTGCCAGTTCCTGGGGGACCATACAGAAGAACACCAGACCGCTTACGTAATCCAGATGAAAACAGATCCTTGTGCAGGAGAGGCAACTGAAATGTGAAGTACAGAATGAAATATTTAGAAATAATGACCTGTCAAGTGTCAACAATTTTGCTAAGCTTTTGTCTAGATATAATATAAAGACTCTAAACAACATCACACTATTCATGAGCCATGAACAAGTGACTTATTTTTCAAACTCTATACAGTGTATGAGATTCACATTAGTTTAAAATATAAAAAATCTGTAACAATCTGAACAATGTGGTTTGCATTGCGCTTTGTGCTTCTCTTTTTTCTATTATTGCTATTAGTGTCGTTCTTTCTTCTCTCTACTTTTTTACTATTTCAAATTGATTTTTGGATTTCCCACCTAAGCTTTTGGTCAAATCAATATATTCTCTCAAAAAGTTTCCATCAGGTTATTATTTATCCCATGCATTGCATGGGGAAAAATCTAACTTACGATAAGCAATAAAATAGAGAAAAAGTGAACCTGAATAATTCTAAATTAAAGAAAAAAATAACTTGAAGGAGAAGAGAACTATGCGTCATCTCCATTTAGACAGTGACCAACATTGATAACACCTTAACATCTCGCATTTCTAAGAAGTTCTCATTATTCTGCTCAATCTTGGACCAATGCTAGCATTACTGCCAATAAACATCTACTAGCCCAGGCCAGTATAGCTAGCCTGTGCTTACAATGTCTAGATAGTCAAAAGAATGCACTACCCTTCCAACCAAATCTAATATTCAATTTCTCTGAATACTCAAGCTGAAAATTAATCAGTAGTTGAGGGTCACATAAACAAGTCCACATTCAAGAATCTTTGACTTCAGATGAGGAATCTTAATACTCCAACAATTTTAGTATCAAATCTGACTTAGTTGGCACACATGAACAGGAAAGACAAGATCCTAACATGTCATGAACTGTTAAACAGGAAATATATCTAAAATATCTCGTTGGTGTCTCTTGACTACAAATAGAACTTCAGTTACAAGGCTGATACCAAATCAGACATATTTTTTATCTGCTAGTGATTTAACAGAGCTGTTAAAAAAAGTTTTACAGGCAATATGTGACTATTAAAACAGTTATGCTGGACAAGAGGCCCACCTGAACAGTATCCAGTATTGAGTTTTTCACGTCTTCAAGCCCACCAACATCTTCCCATTTCACATCTGGAACCTGAGAGAAAAAAAATCAATCTCAAATTTCCTGCATTGACGAATATAGTCTCCAAAAAGATTACATTACTTGATATTTGTATACATTTATTTGCAACAAGAACAGTGGTATTTATGATCAAGCTTTCTATCACCGATCAATGCAGATGAGAAATATAATCACAGAAAGCTGGTTCACTTAATGGACCTTTGGAGCACCCAATGCAGCGGCATTTCTTTTCTTTGATCGTTCCAAAGCTTTTGCAAAGTGTTCTTTGCCTTGAACCTCTGGTGAAATTTTCCAGCGGTTGCTGTCCTGCATCACTTCAGAACTAGAAGAACCATCAATATCCTTAGGCCTAGCTTTGTCTACAGCATCAGAACTCCTGGGAAATAAGTTGGCACCAACGTCAGCAATCAAAGCACACATGTCTCTGGGCATGAAACCAGATGTCTGCCCAACTATTTCTTTTACAAAACTCTTGGCATCAGTCTGCAAGAAGCAATGATCTGTTTGGTCAAAGTCAACAGTAATAATCAAATTACATCAAACTATTGTCAAGTCCCTATCTTTTGACATTAAAAGGGGGCTATTCCAAGAATAATCAATGTCTCAAATGCATTAAACCACACATACAAGATACAGCTCCATTTTTTTACTTACATTAGAGAGGACACTTTGCAGTGACTGGGATAACATTTCAGTCCTTTGCTCTTCAGTCAAAGGCCCCATTTTTATTTCATGGCTGAAGCATCGTCTGATACTTGGAGGCAGACCTTCTGAACTAACGGCAGCTGCAATCAACAGGATCTGATGCCCACTTGTATTTTCAGCATTCTTCTCAACCTTCATCAGCATGTTGTGAAAGTTAATATCCTTAAAACTACATTTGTTTAAAAATCACAACTCTGTCAGCCTTTCCATTCTTGATTTGGACTTATTCCTTGACTGGCCCATTGGGAAAAGACATATGCAAGGATTTATAAATGTACTTCAAAATTGTATTTCCTAGACGTTGAAAGATGTTATGTAAGGAGGACACTTTTTGCAGCACATTAGGGAAAATATATAGATAAAATTACTACTAAAAGACCATGGACAACAGCACCGAAACTCAAGTTAGATCTTACAAATTCACCATTTGGTTTCTCATGGGAGTATATGCCACCGTCTTTACGAGTTGACTCTGTGAATTTCCTAATAATTGATGCAATTTCATAAGTATTGCCTCTTTGATCATTTACTTGACCCTCAAGGGCTTGCATGTCTCGAAAAACTTCAAAATGGCGGAGAAGAAGTATAGTTGGTGAGTATCTGTAGAAATATCATACACTGAGTGCAGGAATCAAAGTTTACAGGTAACAGAAAACAGTGAAGTCACTTTCTCAAATCCAGACATAACCTAATATTTTAGATCGTGGCTCAAGCAAGGACAGAAATCTCACAAACAGGTCTACAATAGAGAAAGCATTTTGTGTGTGTGTAGATTAAAAACAAGAACACCCAGTGAACAGACAAATGGTAAAGTTTATGTTTCTCATCAAAACATATAAGAAATGCTTGGGAGTGTAACTTCTGAAACAAGTTGCATTCGTATCATTCCTAACATTCACAATATCATACCTTTGAGCTGTCTTAAAAGCTTGAACTAGTGCGACAGATGTGTTCCTCTCTGACAATGTTATATCATGACAATTATATTCCACCACATGCAGGCCCAATCGACGAGCAACATATCTAACAACAGTCCGCTTCCCGCAACCTGCATCGTAATGCAATCACAAAATACAAAATGCACCACCAACACAATTCAAAGTAACAATTCAAGTGATATTTTCTACAGAAACCAAATCAATATATTATCAATAAATAAATTAACCACTGAATTAATCGCATACCAATCCCACAGCTTGCATAGTCATGTGATCAGGAACCAATACAATTTAACATAACCATTTAAGTGATATTTTCGTATGAAACCCATCAACATAATAACATATTATCAAAAAACAAAAAAAATTAGCAACTGAAAATATCACATGCCAATACCAATCACAAATCTTTACAGCAGATGGAACTGGCATTTAGAGGACGAGAATCGGTTACCAATTTTTGTAGAAAACAAAGCAGGGCAATCTAGAACACACCTGCTAAGCCATACAATAGAACTGAAACTCTGAATTTTAAAGAAAGTGCTGATGGACAGAAAGCTGGTGTAAGTACTGAAGCCAAGATTTTTACTGTATCCCCTTGTAAAGGCACAGGTTCTTCTGGTCCAGCAATTAACAAATCTGGTGGAAGAGCAGAAGAGAAGCTCCCTCCAAGCACCAGAGCAGTTGAAGCTCGATTGACACGAAGAATTGGTTCATCTGATGGTTCCATGGCAATGACCTGAAGATATAAGTTACATTCTAATAGTTACCTGACATACATAGCAGTCTTGAGCATTTATAGTGAAGAAATAGATAGATTTACCTTGAAATAGATAAGATTTCCATTTTTCTTTTGTGATTTTCGGTTGCAAGGAATACATGCAATGGAATTGCAGTTCCAATTTATGCTGACCCCAAAAATATCTCCTTTTGCCAAATATCTATCCACTTGAAAATGTTTTTGTAACGCTAAATCAATCATATTTTGGCGGTCTTCTGATTCAGTAGGTGAACCTCCTTTAAGAGTTTCAAGTGTACCACATTCTGGTATCTTCACAAAAGAAACCCTTACATGTGATGCACACCTTGGAGCATGAACCAAAGGTACCAATTCTATATCAATGGCAGAAGTCTCAGTGCTTTTTGCAGTAGCCGCCTCATCGACTTTTGGATTGAAATAAGATGCTAATACCTCTTCCCCTTGGTGTAGGATAGATTCTACACATGTTATGTGCAAATTGAGGTTGAAAGCTAAGAGAGGAGATACATAAGCGACTTCGTGAACTAACATGTCACCATGTGGGAAAGCACAAGCAGGAAATACAAGCATTATACGGGGAGAGGGCAATTTAACATCAGACGTGCACTCATGGCTGCCAGGAGGATCTAGGGCAACTGCCTGAGCAATTCTCTGTATGTTCATCTCAACATTCTTGACAAGCACCTTGCATAGGGGAAAAGGACGTATTAATATTTGCACTTCAATTGAAACTCATTACAAGGAACGGATTATGGAAACTTGAAAATTTTCCTGCAGTTTCACATTGGATGTCTTCTCCGAATTGTTCAATAGCGCATAATTTTTATACAGTTAAAATCAATTCCCATCTCCACGTAAAATTTTACAACATAAACGTAGAACCGTATGCTATGAAACGCACTTGGATTATTTCTCTGAAAGTGATAGAACCGTCTCATCACTTTCGTATATTATGCTATATTTGTTTAGGAAACAAATGCCGGATAAAGCTAACTGCCTCAAGTTGACTTATACATTAGCTCAATTATTTAACTTTAATTTGAGGCTCTATGCTGTACATGATTGGAGTTCCAAATTGGCACCCACTAAAAAGACTCAAAAATGGAGAAAGAACTACTAGCACGCCATACAGGAGAATTACCAATGAACCCGAAGTTATAGAAAGCCTTCTCAAAAGCGAAGTTGATAGGCCGACCAACGCAGAATCGTCAAGAGTGGCCGATTGAGGTTCTGTTCTCTCGTTTCCATCCTCCGAGAGTCGGAGAATCCCCACAGGTAACTGCAAATTCCTGGGAGAGCCGCCATCGAAGAGATTGTTCCCAGCTCCAGGGTTTGCTTCCCAACCTTGTGACGAGCTGAGCACAGAATTGATGAGCAATTTGGTGGAATCGAGTACGAGAGGCTTCCTCCTTCCCGCCATTTGATGACGCTTCAAATCATAAACCACTAGAAGAAACCCTAAGCCGCCAAATTCATATGCACATTGGAAGAGGGCGAATTGGCGCCCTGTCTCAACTCGAAGTGGATGATAAGTTCACAAACGGATGCAGGTGACGATGGTCTCGGTTCGCAAAATCTGATCCGATTCTTTTTAACTGTTGGGTGCGTGGGATTGCGATTACCAATTTTCAATTATCAACGATCAAAGGTTGAAATAATAGTATTAAAATTCTCTATTTTTGAAACTCATATTATTTTTAAACAACCAAATGTCATGTTGATTCTTACAACAGTACGCAGGGCCAGTGTGATTATGAATCTAATTGGCAATGTTGATTGTGAAGTAGGATATATAGGAAAGCTCTTGAATTGATATAAAATATCCAAATACCGATCATAAAATGATCAAGTTTAGGCTATGTTTATATAGGTGCTCCAAGAAACGATATACCTAAAAACTAAAATATACGAGGAAGCCTGGTATTATTATTATTGTTATTTAATAATGTGTTTGTTATTATCCTCTCCATAAATTAAGATTATTTTACTCCCATAATTGCAGTTATCTAAGTTTAAATTAAATTATAATTCTATCATCTTTCAATGATCTAATAAATCAGTTATGTTAAACTTTAAAAATTTAAAGACAAGTGAAATTGAACTAGTGATAACCAAGTGTAAATGAAAAATTAACACATGATTTACATTGTAAAAAATAAAAAAGTAAATAATGTTTATAACATTTTCAATAATTAGCTAGTAAGAGTTAACATTCTCTTCCTTTTCTAGTAAATATAAACTCTCTGTATGGTAACAGAAGAAAACACTATCTTCCATAGCTTTCATTGGTGTATTAGTTAAATTTGTTGGATTGTACTCACAAATTTGTCCATTCCCCATGTGTAGGATGAGATCACCATTCTTTCTTGCACCTAATATGTCAATAGGATCCATCTACGTCATTGAAGAGATATTTGTCCATGACTCATGATTCCCATACTGTTTCATAATCCAAACGGAAAAAAAGTTAGATACTACTTCTACTCCATTTTCATCTTCTTCTTCCTCAAGATTATCATCTTCTTCTTCCTCCATATCATCATCATCTTCATCTTCTACTGCATCTTCTTCTTCTTCTTCATCTTCTACTGCATCTTCTTCTTCTACTACATGTATTTCTTGTATCAATAGAAACGAGTCCCCTGTTGTCACAATAGAAGGCGAACAACCATGGAGTGCGCCATCAGGAAACAATATTTTCCCAAAAACTTCACGTGTCAAATCAAATGTAAGTATAAAGACATGACTTTCTTCCATACGTACAGCAAGCCAGTGGAGCACACCATTAAAGAATACACGTGAAGAGGTATGGGGAATGACACATGAATGAAGTATATCACACGGGAGACTTTTCCATGACCATGTCACATATGAGAAAATCCAAGCTGAATCAAAATCTCTACTAATCTTATACTCATCCAAATAACGATGAAGAAGGTTTACAACCTTAAAGTCATTGCTGCTACGATCAAAACCAAAACCTACCTTAGATAATTTTTCTTCTCACATCATCGGGAGGGGAAGCCATGCATATTTTCGAAAAGTTGGGTTCCAAAGAACGAATTTGAAAGGTACTTTATTTGCAAGACATACTAACCCATTACTTATACCGATGACTTTTGTGTCTTTCAAATCGTCGATGGTAGGACCCTCCATTTTGTAGAACAAATCGAAGGGATCGTTATCCCAATGCAGTGAATAGGTCACTCGGCAATGTGGAAAATAAATATATTCCCTGTCAAAATTTGCTGCGCTCTCTTTGCAGTGACAAACTTTAATAAGGAGGATTTGGTTTTTGGAATCAAAAGTTCTGTCTGAGCTGCGGGATACGAAATAGGGACTAGTAATAAGGTTATTCCCGTCCCTGCAGACTAAAGCGCATTGCAAAAGGGTTTGAGCGTCTAGTCTGAGCAAAATTTCTTCAAAAACGGTGAGAGGAATAAAAGGAATGTTGCCATTTGAGGCTGTGAGTTTTGCTTCCATGGAAGGCGCCATGTGTTCGACAACGTTGAGATGAGAGGAAGAGAAGGAAATATAATAGAATAACAATATCAAATATCAAAGGTTGGTGAGATTGATGAGGATGAGGCGTCTAGGATCTGGGCTTCATGGTGGGTTAAGCTTGGGAATGTGCTATATATAGTTACTATTAATGGATAATGGATATTAATTATTTTGATGTGATTTTGAATTTCAACTCAGATTGAACTGGCATGCGAAAAAGATAAGACATATCTTGTTTTCTATCTGTTAATAACATTTATAATGCTATTGTATAAATTTTTATGATTAAAATGTCTTTGTTAAAAAATCGGATTATTATAAATGTAAACATTTTTATTTAAAAAAAAATAAGTGAGCTCTTAATCATTCATCATATCCATAATCTATTTTTCTATTTTTCAAAAACATATTATCTATCTTCTATCTCTATTTTGTAATCTTTTAGCAAATCATGTTATATCATTTTGGCTTTAGATTTTTATTTTTGAATCAAACGAAATTAATCAATACTAAAGTCTAGAGAAAACAAACATTTCAAATTCAAATTAATTTCAAAATATTTTGGTTTACTCCATAACGTGATGTCCCCATATGCAATTGCCCCTTTAAATGATTTTAGCGGTTTAGATACGTTTATTTATTTTTTAACTATCAATTAAGCATCTTGTTTCTAATTTAATAAAGCATTAAATCCAGACCACCCACATTTTAATGTAACGAAAAAATGTTAAGTCAAAATAATATTAATCATCTCTAAATTTAAAATTATCATAAATCTGAATCTCGAATCTAAAATGAATCATTTAGAAACTATAAGAAAATCATACAAATTTAAAAATATCAGATAAAACGATCTAAATCTACAAGTTAAAATAATATATGTGTGGGAAGTGTTGATTTATTAATCCAATCAACAGAAGTTGTATGAACTTCATGTATCAGAAATAAAGCCCTGCCGCAAAGTCTTCGTAACAAGAGTGAGGAATTTTGGTGATGTACAATATTCTAATTAAAAAATGTGTATTAATAGAAATTAAGATATTAAAAAATACAGATTTTTCTTTTAAGATGTCAAACTTGCGAAGAGAAATTTTTAAGAGAGGTCGACGATCCTTTGAATAAAATGCTGAGTTGGCTTAAGAGCAATTAGAGAATATAAACTGAGACACTTAGAAACCAAAATTGTAAAAGAAAATAGTTTTTCCCTTTTGTTTATCCCTTGTATTTTCGTTCAGTGAATAAGAATTACAGCTGCATTCTGCCGTCTTCTCTCTCTTCTTCCAAAAACCTTCACTTATAAAACATCTTCCAAGTTTATTACCAGCTACTATAAGCTAGCATGATAATTTTATTCATACTAATAATTAGATACTCCTATGGTCCTTAATTAATATAGGACATAAATTGATGAAACTAGTTAACATGATATTTTTTTAAAAATGTTTTAATAATTTTCTTTAACTCACTCTCTCAAATATTTGATAATTGTTAAGGGAGTATCCATATGATTAATTTAAAAAAATATTGATAAATATAGAAAATATATTTTATATTTATGATTGATAAATAAGTCGTATATTAAGGAGAGGAGGAGTAGAAGTTTTTTCTTTGGTGCCATTAAGTCAGGAATCATAGTTGAGAATAAGATGGAGTACAGTTTATCTTATATTGATTTACTTACTAGTTTTATTTGGATGTTCTTACAAGAGATAGTCAAAAGGCAAGTGCTATTTACAAAAGTTCAATTAGGCCGAGGAAAAAAATATTTTAAATGCGTTTATTTGAGCATGCAAGGATTGCAAGTCTATTATGTTCCTGATTGTACAGTATTTCAGTTGTCTTTTGGGGGCATTTCTTAAATTACCTTCAACGTGAAGATTTTAATTAATATTTCCCTTGTTTATTTAGGGCACAATTACTTATCTGCACTTGTTTGCATATATATTTGATTGATTTTCTTGAGTAGGCACTATCTACTACTACATATATGGACCACTCCTGCAGATTAATACTAGTCAACAATAAAATATTTAAGGAAGAAACACATAAAAAAAAGAAGAAGAAGAAGGAAGAAACACTTGTAGGTGGCAATGGCTCATGAAATTGGGCCTTGCAAAGGTTGCTACAATAGCCCTAAAGCCTCTTGGATTGGTGAGAGCGTGGAAGTGGGCCAGATGTGTATTAAACTAATATGTCATATTAATAATTAGATACTCCTCTCACTTGTATAAAAAAAATAATAATTAGATACTCCTCTTTGTGCCAATAATAGTTAGCATATATAGTAAATAACAGATTCGTATCTTACAAAAATGTGGGTTCAATTTTCACTGTCATTGTGAGAACTCCTTTGGTAGGCAGTATCGTAAATCCCCTGTAAACGCTCTCTGAACCTTAGAACTGTACCCTGGCCTTTATAGGGGATAGATGCCGAACCCATCTAAATTTTTTGTAATAAAAAAAAATACTACTCTTTGTTTATTTCATGGCCATTAATAAGTAGGGAGAAAGAAGAAACGACAAAGCACAAACTAGTAACTAGTGACCTGGAATCATTTTAGAGGACTTAGCAAGGACCTGCAAGCACAAACTACACTCCTGCAATGATATAGTGATCAACTGGGCCTGGCCCATAAAATGGTGAGCAGTATTCCAAATCTGAAGACTGGCAATGGATCTGGCTTGACCCGGCCCATTCAATCCCCAAAGGTCAGTATAGTAACTGAAATGCCTCGTCGAGATTTTCTTCCCCCATTTTATGAAGTTGTTGGTACGATTATGGGCATGTTTGAAAAGCAAAAAAAACTAAGTTTTAAAAAGGATTATGGCCTAAATTTTAGTTTAGAAAAATTTTAAAACAAACAGTCATATTTATTTATAAGTGCTTTTAGACTAAATTATAATTTAAAATTATAATTTTGAATATGACATTAGGAATAGCTTTTAGAATAATAAAAGAGTTTATGGACTATCTATTTATTGTTTTGTCCCTATTTTTTTCCATTATCTCTTTTTCTTTTTCCTTTCTCTTCTTCTCTATGCTTCTCCTTCGCGCCCCCATGTGTCACCGTTGCTAGGTCGTCGTCGTTGTGTTGTCGTTGCTGGGTCACCATCGCTGCTCAGAGAGAATAAGCGGTGGGTAGCCGTCACTGCTCAGAGAGAAGAAGCGGTGGGTCTCCGTCGCTGCTCCCTAGTATCCGTCGCTCCTCATCGCTCATCACTTGCTGCTTGCCATAGGTCGTTGTGGGCCATTGCTCGTCGTAGAGATGATGAACAATGCTTATGATTAATTTATATTTTTTATCCCATACCCTTTCTGGTAATTTATCAATACAAAAATTCATTCTGAAAATAACTATCCAAATACTTATTTATTCATAACTACTTTTCTCCAAAAACCTTTTTCTAAAAGCTGTCCAAAACTTCTTTTTTTCTATAAGTTTTTTTTTAAAAGTCTTTCCAAACACATACTATATGTGTGTTTAGAAAGAAAGAAAACTAAGATTTTAAAAGGGTTTTTAGCCTAAATTTTGGTTTGAAAAAATTTAAAAATAGTCATATTTGTCCAAAAGTGCTTTTGGACCAAACTAAGGTTTTGGATAAGCTACTAAGACTAACTTCTGGAATAGTAAAAGAGTTTATGGACTACCCACTTATTATTTTACCCATACTTTTTCTTATACTCTCGCTCCTCTTCTCCATTTTCTCTCTTATCTCTCTTCATCCACCGCCATCTCCTTCCTTCTCAAACCTCAGCCACTTCTCTTCCCTCCTTCATTGCCGCCACTGTCTTCTCCAGATTCTTTCAGACCGTGGACTCCCGTGACTCCCCCGTCTTCTTCCGATTAAGAATGAGAGAGAGAGAAGAGGAGAGAGATAATAATTTTTTTAACTCATACCCTTTTGAGTAATTTCTTAATCATAAAAGTCATTCTAGTAATAATCATCCAAACACTTATTTATCTATAACCACTTTTTTTCTATAAACTCTTATCTAAAAATATATTTTTCTAAAAGATATCCAATTGTTTTTTATAAACTATTTTTAACTCATACCCTTTTTAGTAATTTCTTAATCATAAAAGTGCCCACCGCCCGGTGCACCCGCCTGGGCCCGGCATCAATTTGTCCAGTTCGGGCCCGCCCAAATTAAGCCCATAACGGGCGGGCTGCATGTATTCTACGGGCGGGGCACGGGCACACTGTCGGGCTGCCCGTATATGTATATACATATATTTTTTAAATATTAATATTTGCCATTTTTAATTCCTCCTCATTTAGCCATTTAGGTTTCAGAATTTCAGTCGTTCACTCTTTCTGATAGGCGAGGCGATCCCTTTGAGCATTTGTCAATTCCTCCGTAAGTCCGCAGCGGCTGTAGCCTCCACCTGAGCTTCATTTCGTTCTCGGTTCTCGACTTTCTTCTTCGTCACACCCTCTTGGCTTTCTTCGTCATCGCTCTCATTGCTATTGCTGCCACATCCTCTTGGCTTTCTTCTTCGTTGCTCTCACTGCTCTTCGTCGCCGGGCGATAGAGGGGTGCGACATTGTTCTTGCCGCCACACCCTATCTCTGTCTCTTGTAAGTTTTCTCTTGCACTCTCCGGTAGATTATAGACTTTGGGCTCTTCAATCTCATTATTTACAATTTAGGCAGGAGGTTGAGGAAATCCAGTGCATGTTGGAAGCGAACTTGATCATCGCCGTCATGTGGAGAATCAATATTTCTTCTCACTTCTCCTAGGGAAGTTTCTTTTTCTTCCGTTATTGTTAACTGCGTTAGCTGTAATCACCTGTTTCCCCCAAACTGATTATGCTTCCTTCAGTTTTCTTCGCTATAATTTGATGTGATTTCTATATTTCTCTATAATTGCTGCATAAGCCCCGTGTGCATAAGGAAGCAAAGCTAAATGCAGCTAGCATTTTACAATTGTCAATTACTTGTTATATAGTGTGATGCTGTGATTTGATGTAATTGTACGTGATTCACTTTCTGTTGTGATATTTTCATTCTAACTCAATTAAAAAGTGTTTCTGATGTTGAATTACATGATTTTCAGTCAGAGGACTCCATTGATAGATCTACAACATCTTCATTTTTTCTTCTTGCTCATAGCTAAGTTCTAGTGCCTCCCTCTTGAATCTGTCTTCAATTTTTGGATAGTTCCCCCTTTTATAACCAAATAGATCACAGTGTTGAGGCTTTATAACTAGTGAAGTTAAACTTGTTAATCATTTGTGAGAGTTATATATGGAGCTTTCTAAGTTCGACCAGTTGTTGATGCTTGCGATAAGCTTACTTCTTGTTTACTTTTAGGTTGGTTATTTTATCAGGTCATCATGATCCTCAAAACTTTGATTTTTTTATCTATAATTATTGGATCATGTTATATTATAAGTCTTAATCAATCCAACTCTTAACTAAAAGAATTTTAATCCCTCTCTCTGTATCTCTTATCCTCTCCTCTCCTCTCCCTCTTGCTTGTTTGTGGATTATTTTCTCTAGATATCCTTCTCTGATATTTTCTTCATTCACGTCTTGTAACCTACTTGTGAACTTTCTTTCATTTGAACTTTGTAGATTCATGAAGGAAAAGGTTGTTTGCTTTCTCTAGAATACGGTGATGCAGTTGCATGTATTTTTGCTGATGTATTTTTCTCAGATCACCTTAGGTAAAATTTATCTTTCTCATAAGAAATATTGTGAGAATAAACATGAACAAAATTTATGTATTGTTGATGATTTTATACTAATTCTTTGACTACCATATATTTAGGTGGCTGCATACTCCGATGGTTATGTGAGGGTGTATGAGCTCTTGGATCCATTTGAATTGAAAAGCTGGAAGCTTCAAGTGAAAGTAGTTCGTCCTTGTCGATAATACCCTGCCTCTTTGAGTCATACAATAGAAGGTCAACTTAACCTTGCTGCAAGAATAATGATTTTATCTTCTTTCTTTGCAGGCTGAATTTCAAAATGTTATCGACTCAGTTTGATCATGTGTGCAAATTCAAACTTTAAATGTGACAACCATGCTATCGTGCAACTCAATCAGATAATATTATGTATGCATTGGGGACTATGTGATTATAAACTTGTAGTCGTGATTATGGTATTTTCTTTTGTGAATTTAGGATGAACAATCATATCATGTATGTACTGTTATTTTATTCTCATTATTATTAGAACTTTAAATGGGTTTAAACAGAATTTTTTTTCCAGTTTTGATAAACGGGCTGCCCATGCCCGCTTTAACCCAAACGGGTTCAGCTCAGCCCGTTTATTACGGGTTTAAACGGGCTGGGACACGGGCATAGGCTAGCCCGTGCCCAGTTAACATCTCACGGGCGGGCCACGGGCTGACCATCGGGCCAGCCCGTTGCTCACCCCTAACTCTTATATAAATAAACGAACCCTATATATGAGCTTGTATGATGGTATATGACAGGTTTGTTTGTGACGCTTGATGATGAGAATTTATTTATGTCTTTGTTTATCTCATCAACATGATGAGAGTTTATTTATTGGATATCAATCATTTACTCATTCTATTGCTACTTTTGGATTACAAGATTGAATAGTTGATCTTAAAAAAAACAATTAAAATTTGATCTAAACAAACTGTAGACTAATTAAAAATAGAAAAAAAATAATAGTTTTATATGATACTGAATCTTAACCGCTCATTTTTTAATCCAATAGTGAAGATAGGATGAGAAGAAAATAAGATAAATAGATGAAGAGAATTCATATATTCATTTATCACTTTCTTACAATTAACTGTGTGTTATCTAATAAATTAAAAATTGAAATGAAAATTATTAAAAAGTTTTTCCATATGATATAAAAAAAAACAGAGCATCAATGGAGAGAAAATATAAAAGATAAATAAATAAAGGAGAAAAAGTTATGTTTACTTTCCTTGAGGTTAAAGGTATTATAGTTTTTTTATTTTAATTTATATTTAAGCAAATAATTTAAATCAACTACATTCCCACTTAACTGACTTAGTACTAGTATCATTATATTTTTGTCCATTTTCTACGAGGAGAAATTGATTAAAAATAATTATTTTATTAACTAAGGATTTAAATTTAAGTGAATGTAGCTTATTTTTAATAAGTGTAACTCTTATTCAGTAATATACAATATATTTTTAATCATATATAAATAATTTTTATTTTAAATACTTTTAATAATTACACCCGTTAAATATGGGTTATAATATTAATCAATAAAATTTTTAAATACTTTTTAACTACTTATCCATTTCTATTATTCCATTCCTTTTCATAACCTTCTTTTACATAAATCAGACGGCGGCTTATTGTAATCTGAGTTTTGCTAGAAACGGCGTGATGGTTCCAATCCATCGGCATGTCTCCTTGAAAATGGAAATGTTTGCTCGAGTCACGTGCTCTTAGGAGTTGTTTTCAAAATATTTTAATTTTTATTCTGACAGTTTTTTCAATATATATATATATATATTAGATGAACTCCGCCTACGCATGTAGCCGGTCCCAAGCTCGGGTAAAGGAGGAGGGTTGTGTTAGGCCCCGACAGCCAACGTAAAACCTGTCGAATCTTATGAACATGGACATACGAAGAAATTGCGCTATTACTAGGTCGTTGCCCGTAAGTAACGCGCTGTATGTAACATCCCGATTTTTGGGTCTAGGAGAACTGGGAGGTAGTCTGATATGGGCAGGCTGCTAAACCCGTAGTCCTAGGGTGGTAATCTGATATGGGCGGATTACTTACCTTTATTTTGTAGGAATCCGAGGGATGAGCTAAGTCCTTCAGGATTTAAAGATGAGTTAAGTCTTTAACCTACAGAATAGGGACAGTTCACCTAGGTTCAAAATGAGGAATGTGAGGAATATCCTAAGTCTTAAGCCTAGGAATTCTGCAGGTAGCTTGATATGGGTTGGCTCCTGTGTAAGATAACCTAATATGGGCGGGTTGTCAAGCCTTTCAAGTAACGATGACTCCCGAAGAGTTTAAGGGATGAGTTATTGAAAGAGAATTTCTAGAACTTAAGATGAAGGATAAGAAGGTGAGTAAAGATGCTAGAAAGAGAATGCAGGGGCATAATCGTAATTATGGGAAATATCGGGCTGTAACCGATGAGTACCATATTTTGCCAGCAAATAGAGAAAATTATGCTGATCATTTCACTGAACTGTGAAATGTGTATATGAGGTCTCTATGTGTATGAAAGAATTAGAAATATGACCAGGGGTAAAATGGTCATTTTGGAAAAGTGTGCGCGTGAGTGCTTTTTCAGGCCAAAACAGCCCGGTCCGGATAAAATATCTGAAAATACCGGGAGATAGAGAAAAGGATTCCGGGTTGAATGAGTAGTCACGGAATTTTGATTTGAGGTCCCGATTTTTCTGTAAAAATTCCGGAAGATGGGAATTTATAGTTATAATCGGTAAAGGAAAGGCAGTCCGAATAGAGATGATCGAAATGTGGCCAGGGGGCCGTATAGTGTTTCTAAGGCCTTTAGTGACACCAGGGAAGGCCCAGGCCCATTAGATCAGTCCAGTGGTAAAAGGGGCCGGTGTCCGGGAAAAAGGTGCAAAATGACGAAAATGCCCCTATGTTATAGAATAGTGAAAGAATGAGTAAGGGGTATTTTGGTCATTTGGCTAAGGTTAGACAGTCAAGAAAGGGTATCTGGATAGTTGACAAGGGTCAAAGAGTACTCTGGTAAGAGGTGAAAAGACAATGATGCCCCTAGACCTAATAAAGTAAAGAAAGAGAGACTAAGGGCATTTTGGTAATTTGCCAAGGGGTGTTTCTTGGGAAGCGTGCCATCAGAGTACTTGGGCTGGATCAGAGACCCAAGAGGATATTCCCAGGCCAAAAAACGCAGGCCCAGTGATTCAGGGGGAAAAGTGACTTTAAAATAATGATTTAATGACTTTTCAGTAAAGTAAATTTACTCGGTTAGCACGATAACCGAGGAGGTAATCAGATAAAGTCTGGGATTTATCTGGATAGCATTGGAAGGCGTGAAAGGTCCCTTCCAGATGCCACATGGCGTCATCTTAGAGGCGGAAGAAAAGTTAAGGACACGTATTACGGTGCAAGACTCTGGACCGGTGAGTCAGCAGGCTGAGTCAGCTGATGAGGTGTCCCGGGTTTTAGACATGTGATAAATGTGGCGCTGAGGTGTCCCGGTGAGGTGTCCTGGATGATGTCATGCATGATGCAGTAAAAAGGAATAAAAGAAAATAGGAAATTCCAGGAAAAAATAGGACCACAAGTTCATATGGCTTCAAAATTACAGGAATGCCATTGTCGGAAACTATAAATACCCCCTCCCCCTCTCATTTCATGCATCCCACGGTTTTGAGCCTTTTAGAGAGAGGAGGAGGTGCTAGAGAGAGAAAGTGAGAGGAAGAAAGAAAGAAAGAAAGTTCTGGCGGAGCTGGAAGCAGAATAGAGATAGTAGAGCTCTGCTAAGCTTTTGAGGTAGTAACTAATCCTAGCTTTTATGTAATGGCTTTGTGATTTGTTGTGCTATTGTTTGGTTGGATTGTTGTCTTATATGTTATGCTTGAAGCTCTACTGCAATGCTATGATCATATGTTATTGAGTATGGAAGCACGCAGCATACTTATCTGTACATAATCACAAGCAAGCACTATCACACTGCATTACATATATTGTTATGATTGTTGCTATTGAGATTCCCCCGAATCTCATCCCCATCCATAACCCATTACAGGGAGGTTATGCTGAAGTGGATTTTGAGAATCCTATGAGACGCCGTTATGCTGCCGAAGTAAAGACTGAACATCAGTATATGATAAGTACTGTGTACGTAGTGCTGTCTAAGGAGGCTAGAAGTGAGTGGACCTAGCCGGTTCATCTAGTCTTTCCTGGGTACTACGTAGAATGGTAGTTCTCATGAGGGGATTACCGAATCAGTACAGTTCAGTTCTTTGTACAGATAAAGCGTAGCGGTTATGCTGCCGGAGTTTAGGCAGAAAGAGATGTAATAGAGATAGCAAGATTATGTATATGTCTTGTTGTGTATGCCATGCTGTATGACATTTTGTTATTCAATAATAAATATTGTTTGGCATGTTCAATTTGTGAATGGGGAATTAAGGGAGAAATTCGCAGGTCTTGAGGTAGCAGTTCTCTGACCTCAGTTTGACCTAGTAAACGAAGGAGTTTGGCTATGAAATTTGGCAGGCCAGTCGTACACATCTGGGGCATTACGTGGATAGGTAATAAGACTCATTTGGATGTGTAGAATGAGATAAATTAATTTTCAAATTAAAGGTTCAGAATAAGGAACTTAAGAGTGAAATTTTGAATTTCTGGGCTTAAGTTAAGATATAATCAAGCTAATATTGCTTCCGCAAGTGTACTCCGAGGAGTCTAAGGAAGGATGTTTCACTGTATGGCTCGAGTACAGTGAGAAGTGAGCAAGGGCCGCTGCATCGTCGCCCGGATGTAGTGTTAAATGAGCAAGGGCTACCGCTCTCTTACGGACGGAGGCGGCTAAAGAAGCTAGTTCAGGAGAGAAAGATTAGATTTGGCACTTGGAATATTGGAACTATGAACGGAAAAGCGTGGGAGGTGGTGGGCGTAATGGTAAAGCGAAAGATTAACATCTTGTGCCTTCAGGAAACTAAATGGGTAGGAGAAAAATCTCGGGAAATCAATGAGTTCAAATTTTGGTACACAGGTAAAACAGGTACGAGGAATGGGGTTGGTATCATTGTGGATAAAGAGTGGAAGAAGAATGTGGTGGATGTTAGAAGGATTGAGGACAGAATTATATCTTTAAGAATACTTGTGGGAAGGGATACAATCAACGTTATTAGTGCCTATGCACCTCAAGTGGGAACAGAAGCACATCTTAAGGAAAAGTTTTGGGAAGATTTGGAGGGGTTGATTCAAAGCATACCACATACTGAGAAGATTTTTATTGGTGGGGACCTTAATGGTCATGTTGGTAAGGAGACGGGGGAATATGCGGGGCCTCATGGTGGTTTTGGTTTTGGAGAGATTAATAATGAAGGACGATCTATTCTAGAGTTTTCCTTAGCTTACAATCTTAAGATTGTCAACACGTGTTTTAAAAAGCGGGAGGAACACTTGATCACTTACAAGAGTGGGGTCCACAGGTCACAGATTGATTTCTTTTTGGTAAGGAGTCATGACAGAGGACTTTGTACAAATTGTAAAGTGATTCCAGGGGACGGAGTGACAACCCAGCACAGGTTAATGGCCCTTGACGTGCGTATTAAGTGCAGTAAGGAAAAGAGCCAACGTGTTTTAAATACAAGAGTCAAGTGGTGGCAGTTAAAGGGGGAGAAGAGGGAAACTTTTAAAAGAACTATGTTAAATGAAGGGGTTTGGGAGGAGCAGGAAAATGCTAATATCATGTGGAAGGAAATGGCTGACAAGGTACAAACGGTTGCTAAAGTAATTTTGGGAGAAGCTAAAGGTTTTGGTCGACGAGATAAGGAGACTTGGTGGTGGAACGAAGACATACAAGAGAAAGTTAAGAACAAGAGAGACTATTTCAAGGCTATACACTTATGTGATAATACTGAAAATTGGGAAAAATATCGTTTAGCTAAGAAGGAAACGAAGAAGGCGGTGAGTGTAGCTCGTTCTAAAGCTTTTGAGGAATTTTATAAGGAGTTAGGGACAAAGTCGGGAGAACGAAAGATTTATAAGATTGCAAGAGACAGGGAAAGGAAATCGAGGGATTTGGATCAAGTACGATGTATTAAAGATAAAGAAGGCAAGGTTTTGGTTGCAGATGGTGATATTAAAGAACGGTGGGAGACTTATTTTTACAAATTGTTTAATGACGAGGGAGGAGGGTCGAGTTATGAGTTAGGAGATTTAACACGAGAAGTTGAACCAAATTTGGCATTTTACCGTAGGATCCGTGTTGGCGAGGTTAAAGAGGCGCTTAAGAAAATGGAAAATAATAAAGCGGTTGGACCTGACGGGATTCCTATTGAAGTTTGGAAGTGTTTAGGCGAAACGGGGGTGGTGTGGCTTGCTAAACTTTTTAATGTGATTTTAAGTTCTAAGAAAATGCCTGATGATTGGAGGCAAAGTACTTTAGTTCCTATCTATAAAAATAAAGGGGATATTCAAAATTGTGCAAATTATAGAGGGATAAAGCTTATGAGTCACACTATGAAGTTATGGGAAAAGGTAATTGAACACAGGTTGAGATTAGAGACTGATATTACGGAGAATCGGTGTGGTTTCATGCCAGGTAGGTCTACAATGGAGGAGATTTATTTATTAAGGGGGTTAATGGAAAAGTATCGGACCAAAAGAAGAGACTTGCATTTGGTCTTCATTGATTTAGAAAAAGCGTATGATCGAGTGCCAAGGGAGGTGCTTTGGAAAGCTTTGGAAAAGAAAGGTGTACGGATAGCATATATCAAAGCAATAAAAGATATGTATGAAGGGGTAACTACTACTGTAAGAACGTCTGGGGGAGAAACAAAGGATTTTCCCATAAAGATTGGTCTACATCAGGGATCATCTTTGAGTCCTTATTTATTTAATCTGGTAGTGGATGTTCTAACCAAGCCTATTCAAGACGAAATCCCTAAGTGCATGCTTTTTGCGGACGATATAGTTCTTATGGCGGAGTCAAGAGAAGAGATCAATTTTAAACTTGAGTTATGGAGAAGTACTTTAGAGTTGAAGGGTTTTCGTCTGAGTAGAAGTAAGACTGAATACATGCATTGTAATTTTTCTAAGAGGCAAGTTAGAAGGAATTTGGAGGTCAGATTAGGAGATCAAGTTATTCCACAAATAGATAAGTTCAAATATTTGGGATCAATTATACAGAAAGATGGTGAAATTTTGGAGGATGTTAATCATAGAATCCAGGCTGGGTGGTTTAAATGGAGAAAGGCTACTGGGGTTATATGTGATCGGAAAGTACCAGATAAATTAAAAGGAAAGTTTTATCGTACTGCTATAAGACCAGCAATGCTTTATGGAAGTGAATGTTGGGCTTTAAAAGGACAACAAGAGTATAAAGTTGGGGTAGCCGAAATGAGAATGTTGAGATGGATGTGTGGGCATACAAGAAAAGATAAGATTCTTAATGAACAAATACGGGGAAGAGTTGGAGTGGCACCTATTGCGGAGAAAATAGTGGAGAACCGTCTTAGGTGGTTTGGACACGTACAAAGAAGGCCAAGGGATGCGCCGGTGAGGAGGGTGGATCAAATAGTATGGAGTCCGGTTAAAAGGAGTAGAGGAAGGCCAAAGAGAACGCTCAACGAGGTCATTGAGCGGGATCTCCTGGTCAATAACCTATCCAAGGATTTAGTTTTTGACAGAGCACAATGGCGTCGTATGATCCATGTAACCGACCCCATTTAATGGGAAAAGGCTTTGTTGTTGTTGTTGTTGTATATATATATATATTAGATGAATGTAAATATATGATTTTAGTAAATGGAATTCATTTTTTGTTCTGCATATATAAAAGCACGAATAACCATTAATGTCACATAATCACTATTCCCTCTATTCAAAGAGTTCTTATAGAAGAGTCAATTAGTAGTAGGTCTTACTTTCTTATTCAAGTATTTACAAGTTTTTATTATTTTGAATCCACAAATTTAGACGGATTGAAACTGATTCCAAATCACTTCTCAAAATCCATTGCATCAAGAAATATTTCACTTTGTATTATTGTTTATTCTACTCACTCATCGTGCATCCACAAGTTTTATTGTTTTCAAGATACTTCTTTTCTATTAGTATCTTTCAACCATGTAACTACGGTCTATAATTATTGTTAGCTTCTATATACAAGCTAATTGCACTAACAAAATATTATTAAAGGATTTATAAAAGAAACAAAAAATAGGTGCTAAATAAAAAATTAAAAGAAACTATAGGTACCTCAAGAATAATTTTTCCTTCTTGAAACAATAATGTTATCCTTCACTTTTTTTTTTCTTGTTGTTAGCATCCAAACATTAGTTTGAAAGAATGCTTTTAAAATTTAGATAAAAAATTAAACAAATAACTTTTAAATATCTATGAAAACTTATGGATTAAATTGAAGTTTCAAATAATAGTTTCGGATAAATTAATAGGAATAACTTTTAGGTGTGAAAAAGAGCTTATAGGCTATCAAATTTTATTTTTCCCTATTTTTTTAACTATCTCTCATCTCTTTTGTTGTCACTCTTCTCTTTTTCTCAACTACCGGCTTCATTGCTAGTCTTCTCCATCACCGTTGTCACTGCTTTGCTGCTACTTCTTCTCTATTGTGTTCCTATTCGTTGTCATATTCTTCTCTATCGTGTTCGTCGCTAGATCTGCTCGACTGCAGGCATCGTCGTTGTTCTTCTCTGTCATGTTCGTTGCTAGATTTATTCGTTTCTTCATCGTCTCCTTCAAATCTCATCGAAGCAGGAGGAGGAAGCTTGTCTCGTATCGTCTCTATCAGATCCCATTGCTCCCAATGTTCCTAAGGTCGCCAGAGGTATTGGCAGTAGCAAGAGCAGCAATGTCCTTGTCAATGACATTGGTAGTGGTGGGAGTAGCAACTTTTTCGTTGTTGAACTGGAAAGAACAGGAGAAAAAGAAAAAAACGAAAAGAAATGTGGATTATCTTTTTTGGTGTAAAATTATACACTTTTTAGTAATTTACTAATCACAAAAATTATTTTAATAATAACCATATAAGTACTCATTTTATTCTGAATAACTTATTTTTCATAAATTATTTTTTAAAAGCTAAACAAAACGGCCTAAGACACCTTCCATCAACCTAAATATATTCTATTTATTTAACTTTATAAGTTATCCTTTTTTTTTATAAGAATTTTTGAAAAGAGGTTAGACTTACCTATAATCTAAAAATAAGATAAATTTTTTTTTTTAAGTGATATAGTCTAAGATAGACCGGTCTCCCTTTATAAACTATCCTCTATTTTTATTCACATCTTGCTCAATCGTCAAGATGGACCCGGTCTCGTATGTAATCATTTTTTACAGTCCAAGTCAGTTTCAATCTAAAATGATACTACGTAGGACTAGACTGGGTGAGCTGGACCCTTCTTTTTTTGTTGTAAAAATTGCTTTTGTTTCTCAAACATAGCACAGATAAAAAAAAAAATTCATGACTCAAATGCTCCCTCCGCTGTTATTAAAAAAAAAATAGAGCCCCCAGGTAATAAAAAAAAGTAAAGTTTTTAGATAAGTATGATCATATCTATAAACTACACTTAAAGATGTCTGAAATTTAAATAACCTTTTTCATTTTTGACCCCGATAATTACATGTTAATTATCTCTCTCTCACACACCACTTTTTTCTAATCATTCCCTCTCTTATTCACTATCTCTAAATTAATTTTAAAAAATAAAATACAGTTTTTCACGTTTATTGCCTTAAACCAAATTTAACAAACTTTAATCTAGTTATTTTTATCTTTTATATAGAAGTGGCTGAGTGCATACATTAATGTATTATAAAAATTAAAAGAATTATATAATTCTCCATTTGATATAGTTATATCACCGTATTGTAAAAAATTAATATATATAGATATATATATATATATATATATATATATATATATATATATATATATATATATATATATATATAAGAGTTAGGCTACGCATTAAAGTCAGATAAATCCAATGCCCGGCCTGACATGTGGTTAAAGCTCAGTTTAGATCATATTTGATTGGGTTGTTTTAAATTGGATCAGATTAATCGGGCCCACAGTTCCAAGCACTCTAAACCACAAAAACTCCTCATCATGCGTTAGTCTCCAAGCTGCTGTTTTGTTTTTGATAAAGTAGTCTCCAAGCTATCTTCGTGAAGGTTTGACACCTCGACGTCCGCTCTTTGCCGCTTGGGGCTGTAGTATGTTTCAAGGGTTGGCTGTTCGCCCATTAACGCGGTACGTAAAGAGTCATTAGGAGTCTCAAAATCCCTATAACCCATACCCCCTTCCTGCTGAGGTAACTTTATATAAGCCCAATTCTTCCAGTGGATGCTACCAGAAACACCATTATCAACCCACCAGAAATTGAATATTAAACCATCCAGATCTTTACAAGACTTCACAGGAAACTTAAAGCAGGTCATAGGGTAGATGGGAATGGCATTAACCACTACCATTGTCATAACTTCTTGCCCAACAAAAGATAAGAGATTGCGTCTCCATCCCTGAACCTTTTTTCCAACTCGTCCTTTTAACATAAGCCAGGGCATGTTGTTTAGATTTGCCCCACATATTTAGGATTCCCAAGTACTTTCCTGGATCATCAACAACCGGAATACCCAGTAGAACACTCGCTGACGGGTTTCAAGCGGGGTATTTCTAGAAAAGATTAACCATAGATTTACTTAAATTAGCTTGTTGCCCTGATGCAGTGCAATACATGTCTAGCAACTGACCTAAACGCCGGCAATTCTCCTTCTTTAGCATTCATGAATAGAAGGGCATCATCAGCCAAAAAAAAAAAAGTGTGGGATAGAACCGGGCACTGATTAGATAATTAGATGCCTTGTAACACCGTAAATCGAAATTCCTTATTAAGCATACTGGACAGAACTTCCGTAACACGTATAAACAAGTAAGGAGAAATTGGATCGCCTTGACGCAACCCTCTCCCCGGATAGAAAGAACCGACTTTTCTTTCTGACAAGCAGACATTCAAGTGCACAGATGAAATACATGACATAATCAGGTTGATTCATTGCTCACAAAAGCCTAGCTTTACATTACAGCCCGTAAAAAGTCCCACTCGATACGGTCATAAGCTTTACTCGTCCATCTTTAAAGCAAACTCATATTTGCCCCCCCTATTCTTCCTTATAAGATAATGAAAAATCTCATGAGCTATAATTATCCTGTATAAGCCTTCCTGGGACAAAGGCACCCTGACTTGAACAAATACACTTATCGAGAAATAGCTTCAGCCGATTAGCTAGGATCTTAGACAATCTTATAGGAGAAACTGCACAACCCAATGGGACGAAACTGGGTAATAAGCTCTGCCTTGTCTATTTTGGGGATTAACACAATGTTTGTGCCATTACTTCTAGAAATTTTCCCTTTTCCTTGAAAGAACTCTTTAACCATTTCAATCACACTCTGATTCACCACACTCCAAGTGCTTTGGTAGAATTTCCATGAAAGCCATCCATGCCCGGGGCCTTAGATCCTCCAAGCTGAAAGACTGCTGTCTTAATTTCTTCATCAATGACAGGAGCAATTAGCAACATATTATCCTTTTCTTCAATCTTGCAATCCACATACTCAAGAATCTCAGAAATCTCTTGGGGCAGAAGCAGTAAATAAAGATTTAAAGTACTCAGTTACACAATATGCTATAACAGTTTCATCATCAACTCACGTACCATCATCCTTTTCCAGCTGAAGAATAGCATTCCTTTGGTGTCTTTGAATAGTGGCAACATGAAAAAATTTGGAATTCCGTTCCCCTGTCCTTAGCCAAGCAATTCGTGAGCATTGAGACCAGTACATCTCTTCCCTTTCCCAAGTTCTTTCAATTTCAGTAGAAATTTCCTCAGCTCGTATCAATTTAGCTTCTGTGAATTCGCCTTCTAAATAGCTCTCAAACTGACTTTTCAATCTACCTATCAGTTTGCTACAATTTGGGAACACCTTATTACTCCAGCACACTAGTGCTTTACGGCAATTGTCAAGTCTCAGAATGAATTCTTCCACTTTGCTTTCCTGTACTGCTCCCTGAATATTCAACCCTTGTTGCACCATAGCGTAAAAGTCAGGATGCTATAACCAGACAAATTCAAACTTGAACAAATAAGGGGTTTTAATGCAACAATAACACAAATAAGTAAACAGCATATAGTGATCGGATCCAATAGGTTCCAGATGAAATATTTGAGCTTTTGGAAATTAATTCTAAAAATCAGCATTGACAAGAACTCTATCAATTCTCTCTTTTACATGAGCCTCATTTACTCTCTTGTTGCACCATGTATAATTAGAACCCTGAAACCCCAAGTCCAGCAAGCAACAATCAAAGATTTGTTGTTGAAAATTCATAATCTTCCTCATAGCTCTAGGCTTACCGCCCCATTTTTCTGATTGTCCTGTAAGATCATTGAAGTCTTCCATGCACATCTATGAGCCTACTATGCCCCTAGATATCTCCAAAAGTTTCTCCCAAACCTTCTTTCTTTCATTTTCTTTGGTGGGCCATACACACAAGTAACATAATTCGGAACAGGAACAGGAGGATTGAACCAGCGTGTGTATAATATTTCGTGAAGAGAATATAAGATGTTAACAATAATGGATTCTTCCCACCAAACGGCCAAGCCACCACTTAACCCACAGGGTACACAACCCAATCCTCCTCAAAGCTACATCGACGTCGCATTTTTTTAACTGTTTTATCTTTTTGTTGGGTTTCCATTAGGAAAACCAAGCGGGATTTATTCTTCTTGCAAACTTTCTTCAGTTTTTTTTTTTACTGTCAGAGCCACCCCAATGCCCTAACAGTTCGATGAAAGGGTCCTCATGGAGCTTGGAGGGCTGTTTTAGGCCAGCCACTCCCGCCCTTAGCAATAGTCGGATCAGTAATAATCCCAGTATGAACAACTCCTTCCAAATAGCCCTTAACTTCAGATAAATTCTTATCCCCATAGATCCCAGAAATAGAAGTAGTATTAGAGTGAGAAGCCAACTTACGCCTAATTGTTGCTTTGTTCGTCTGACATTCTTCTTTTTTGGCCCCACTTTCCTCTGTTCCCCTTCAGTATAAACAATAACCTGATCAGCTCTCCCCCCCCCCCCCCCTTCTTTTTCTCTCTTTTTTGTTTCTGACGTTTGGGGCTTCTAGGAGAGTCAATCTTAGGCGATATCTTCAATTTCACTTCCCCCAGCCTTCCAATCACTTCCGAAACTAGTGACATTGGTAAGTAAGGGACTATAGCTTCATCACTTTCATCAATCATAGGATATTTTCTTGTTGGTACGAGGATCAAACACTCAAAATAAACTATTAAATTAGGAGGAGATTAGATCCTAAATACTTATTTATCATAAGATTCTTCAAATGTCGATGACACTCATATAACACTGTCGTATTATTCAACCTATCATTTACCAACATATCTGCAAGTTTATTTTGTTCCCTAGATATATGACGTATCTCTAATTCCCAATATAGCTTGACAAGGTTATGTATCCGAGACATCAATAGGTTGTACCTGTCATCTTTAAAATTCAATAACATTTCAACCACATTCTTAGCATCAGATTCAAGAATAATCTTCTTAAATCCCAAATCTAAAGCTAACTTTAGTCTTGTATATATTGACCACTGTTCCGCTTCAATAACGCTACAAGATCCAAGCAAAGTAGTAAAGCCCACGACTCAGCTTCCTGAATGATCTCTAATAACTCCTCCACATCCCGCCTTTTTATAGGTTATAATAAGAGCTCAATCAACATTTAATTTGACCCATCTTGAGGGAGGAGGTTGCCAATCATTTGGGGTTGACGGGTTGCCATGATTAGTAAAATTCTCCTCCTGAACTTGTATAAAATTCTTCCATGTTTGCATTATTACCGAGTAAGAATCTAATAGCTTCAAAAAATCATTATCAAATATAGACTGATTCCTCCACTTCCATAAACTCTAAATTGACACTCCCCAAATTAAATTCCAACTGCAATTAACATTATCTCCAAACTCCTTTTTAAGATTCATAGCAAACCAATCTCGTAAGGAGGCTCTAAAGAAAGAATAACAAGATCTGGGATGTAAAAGTTTATTCCAAAGTTGTCTAGTATAAGAGCAATCACGAAGGATATGTAAGATATCTTCTGGTTCTCATTACAGTAATGACAATTTGCATTAGTAGAGGACCATCTACTTCTCTAAACATTTGTCAGAAGACGGTTATTAAAAGCTATCCACATGAATAGACGAATCCGCTCAGCACCTCTCCATTTCCATATGTCCTTGTAAACTGAGTTATATGCAATAGCCAAATGTTTCTCAATTAAATAATAAGTACTTTTAATAGTAAAAGTACTATTATTTATAGTATTCTACACCATCACATCATTACCAGTATCCTCTATAGTTGGTATAATACTCAATCAGACGGATATGAGGCGTCCCTTACCTCCCGCTTCCTTTACTTTCTATACTGGGCTCTTAGTAGGAGGTGGGCTCACAGACTTCCATTTGCTTCTTGGACTTGCCTTATAAAAATGATTGATTGCGGATTTGATGGCTAAAGCCTTTTGGGCTCTAGGAATCTGGCCCGAGTCGTTCCCTTGAACATTCTTTAACTGAGACCAAATTCACCTCCACACACCAACGGGAGTTAGTCCGAATAATAAACGGCTCAGTATCGTTTAAGTGAAGTCTCAAATTTGACCCTCGGCTAATGTAGAAAATTCCCGTTGGGAGACTCACCTACCATATCCAGGTGCGCGACGCGGGTCAGATCCGGATATAGTCAGGACAAAGCTCCGGTGAACCGGGTGGGCAACCAAAAAAAAATTCACCTCCTCACCCTGTTGTACCAAAAAACAAAAAAACTCCTCACCCTTAGCACCACACTGCCGTCACACTTGTCATCTTAAGCCTAGTGCTGCAATAAGATTTAACTAGTCTTCTTCGAGATTACAGATAACTCCTACATTCAACGTCCCCACGAACATCCTATAACAGCGAGGTTTTATTCATCGTCATTCCATTTTCACCTCTAAAAACAGTGCATCTTGGATAACTAAATCAATCAATATCAGGATTTCCAGAATAAATGAACCTCCACGTGGCAGGTGGGACTTCCTCCATTACTTTTACATCTTTCGGGTATAATCATCATATGAATGAGGCCGTCGGCCGGCCGGATGACACCACAGAAACAAATTAATGTGAAGAATTGGAATATTACCTGAGGACGTAACAGCCTGAGTGACTGAGATCACACCATGAACAAATAACTCGTTATTGATTTCCCAACACAGATCAAAATGTAAGGAGGAAGAGGACCCAATAATTTTACCCAGTTCATTGCTATTGCTACTTAGAATCAAAGAAGGAAGAAGAGAATGAAGGAGCAATGATTATCATTCTCAAAACCAGAGGTATGGAAGATAGAGCACTTACGAGAATGAGTAGGAGTGATCATGAACTCCAGATTCCAGCTTTAATTTCTTGATGCTTCGCCCTTCTTCGTCTTCTGACTATAATGAGACGAACCAATGCGAATAAGCAGAGTGTCATGTTCGAGAAGATTCTACGTACACATGCCTTTAACTTAACCCCGAGAATTATCACGATTCATGACCTGGCTTAAGCTGCTCATTAAACATTAAACTAAGCGAAAAACGAAAGACAGCAACAATTGTACTTTGTATCTCAGGTTGACTCTTTCTCTCTTTTGGTTCTCCTGTGTATGATAATCATTAAAAGTAAATGTGAATGCGATATCAGAATCCACTTCGTTCTCGATGGTGAAATTGCAACAAAGCTTTCTTTTGGAACTTGAATTCGTTGATCCAACACTTTTTTTCTTTGTGCGAGTCCACTAACTTTAACCAATATAGTTCTCAAATTGATTTCATCGATCATGACTAATTGCTTGAAGCCTTGAACACATATATAAAATGTAGTTTTCTTTAACGCTTGGTCGATTCAGTAAAGACGATTTTATTCAAATTACTTATTCCGCAGAAAAAAAATAGTTGATTTAATTTGACGAGACACATGCATAGGAAACGTGATATTTAAAATAAGATTAGTTTGCGGTTTTTCAATAAGATTATTACACATCAATTACTATTGCCACAGTTAAGCTCACGGCACCATGTCCGGGCAAGTTGATTATAATTAGACCCAGTCTTCCCTACTCTATATCATCATCTTCCTCATATCGTTCAGATTTATTATTTCAGATAAATAATACTTGTACTTTATTGATATTTAGAAGGGATATATATACACATAATGGAGAATCCTAGATAATCCTAGATACTAATAAAATAATATTATATCTTATTCTATATACTAATTATAGAATATTTAAATATCTTATAATATCTCTACACTCCCCCTCAAGTTGGAGCATAGATATCAATCATGCCCAACTTGTTATAAAGATATTCAACCCGAATCCCATTAAGAGCTTTGGTGAGAAGATCACCCAGTTGATCATTGGATCTTACATGTTCTGTAGAGATGAAGTTTTCCTTAAGCTTGTCTCGAATAAAATGACAGTCGATTTCAATATGTTTCGTGCGTTCATAAAATACCGAATTAGAAGCTATGTGTAGGGCCGCTTTATTATCATACCACAACTTTGCTGGTAACGAGATTTTAATGCCAATCTCTTTCAGTAACTGATATATCCAAACTATCTCACATACTGATTGTGCCATGGCTCTGTATTCTGCTTCTGCACTCGATCTTGACACTACATTTTGTTTCTTGCTTCTCCAAGATACTAAATTTTCTCCTACAAAAATACAGTATCCTGTAGTAGACCGTCTTGTGGCTTTTGATCCACCATGATCGGCATCATAAAAATATTCAATATCTATGTGACCATGATTCTTGTACAATATCCCACGACCTGGAGATCCCTTTAAGTAATGTAACACATGTTCTAAGGCTTCCAACTGTCGGACAGTTGGCGAGACCATAAATTGGCTAAAGACATTCACTGGATAAGTGATATCAGGCCGGGTTACCGTAAGATAATTTAATTTGCCAATCAATCTCCTGTACCTCTCTAGATTCTCAAACGGCTTGCTCTTAGCAGCTTCAACTAGATTTTCATACGGTATACTACCATCAGCATCAAGTAGAGGATTATAAACCATAGGGAAGCTAGTTGGGGCAGCTCCTAGTTTTTCAGTTTCCTTTAGCAGATCAAGAACATATTTTCTTTGAGTCAATAAGATGTCCTTCCTGCTCCTCATGACTTCAATCCCCAGGCAGTACTTTAATGAACCCATATCCTTCATCTGAAAGTGGGAGTTAAGGAATGACTTGAGTGATGAGATTCCCGAGGTATCACTCTCTGTAATCACAAATCATCGACATACACAACTAGTAGAATCATGCCAACACTTGTTCTCTAATAAAACATAGAATGATCACACTTACTCTGGCACAGGCCAAAATCCTTCACAACAGTACTAAATCTGTCAAACCATGCCCGAGAACTTTGCTTCAACCCGTATAGAGATCTCTTAAGGCGACACACTTTACCACGCTCCCCTTGAGCAATAAAACCTGGTGGTTGCTCCATGTACACTTCTTCAAGAAGATCACCATTTAAGAAAGTATTTTTTATATCCAGTTGAGAGAGATCCCAACTATAAGTAGCGGCCAGAGAAATGAAGAGACGAACAGAGGAGAGCTTGGCCACGGGGGAGAAAGTCTCAGAGTAATCAACACCATACTTTTGAGTATAGCCTTTAGCAACAAGATGTACATTAAGGCGTTCAAGTGTGCCATCAGCCTTAATTTTAGGGGTCAACACCCATTTATATCCAATGGCTTTCTTTCCTGCCGGTAAATCCACTAAGGTCTATGTGCCAGCATGATCAAGGGCCGCCATCTCCTCTTCCATAGCAGAATGCTATCCCGGGTGGGACAAGGCCTCAAGAAGGGGTTGAGGTACTGAAATAGTATCTAAAGAGACAACGAAGGTACGAGAAGTAGTGGAGAGGTGGTTATATGAAACAAAAGAAAAAATAGGATAGACACAAGTACGTTTACCTTTTCGAAGGGCAATAGGTAATCAAGGGAGGGATCAGGATCTGGAACAGGAGGTGTCTCAGAGTCAAGAATTGGGTCTGGGTCTGGGTCAGGCTCAGGGTGAGTGATGCTCGCTGCAAGATCTGATAAAGAAGCAGACAATGGCGGAGCCGAATCTAGTGCAATAGCAGGATTGATTTCCTTCAAACGTTTGGTATAAACATGAGACAAAGGTGGTAGACCAAGTGTCGCTACGGGAGCTAGGGCCAGTGATGATGAGGCAATAATAGAATATACCAAAAGAGTGTCCTCCTCCACAAGTGGAGAAGGATGAGCGGAAGTGTTTGAGGCAAAATATGCAACAGATTCCTGAAAAGTAACATCTGCAGAAACTAGATAACGATTAAGAGTAGGAGAGAAACAACGATAACCCTTCTGAACTCGAGAGTAGCCAAGAAAGACACACTTGAGAGACTTAGGATCTAATTTAGAGACAGTAGGACGCACATCTCGAACAAAACACACACAGCAATTTTGGAACTTGCATTTGAAATAAAAGTGCATGGGCTACTTCTAATAAGTGACAATTTTTTCTTTCGGCAACACCATTCTGAGCTGGTGTATCCACATAAGAAGATTGATGTAGAATTCTATTTTGAAGCATGAAAGAGCGAAATGATTCAGAAAAATATTCTTTAGCATTATCACTACGCAGGGTATGGATAGGAGTATAGAATTGATTTTTAATTTTGGCAGTAAAGGCACAAAAGTGAAAGATCAACTCAGAATGACTTTTCATTAAATATAACCAAGTAGTACGGGAATAATAATCAACAAATGTAATGAAGTACTTGAAACCAGCTTTGGACTCAACTGGACATGGACCCCAAACATCAGAATGCATTAACTCAAAAGGAGATGAAGCCCTTTTATTGACTCGAGATACTTAAAGAATACGATGATGTTTAGCAAATTGACATGATTCACAATCTAATGATGACAAATGCTGAAACTGAGGATAAACCTTTTTTAAAGACGATAAAGATAAATGACCCAAACGACAATATGCTTCAAAAGGAGTGACACCACCGGTACAAGCTACCGCACGAGACCCCTGATCATCAAGGAAGTAATGACCACAAGATTCGTAATCTCTACCAATAATCTTCTTCGTCAAGAGATCCTGTATCAATCAGTGATGAGGATAAAATGAAACACAATAATTGAGATCACGGGTAAGCTTGATCGGAAAAGAAGATTAAATGCAAGGTCAGGTACATGCAACACTGAAGGTAATTGAATGGAAGGAGTAAGACTTACTATGCTAGAACCAATGACACGAGAATAGGAACTATTAGCAATGGTAATACTTGATGGATTGGCATATGAGTCATAAGTAGAGAAGAGATGACGGTTACCTGTCATGTGATCAGTAGCACCCGACTCTATGATCCATTTAAAAGTAGAAGAGACCAAATGTGTCTTATTATTACTTTTTGCAATAAGACCACTAACATTTAGAGTGGCGTGCTTTTGCAATTTGCTGGATTTAGGAAACTGGGCACAGTTATCGGCCATAAAATACCATAGGAGAAGATTTAGCAAATCAATCGCTATATTCAGATAAAAAAAGTTTAACCAGATGTCACACCAGGGACAAATAATCAACAAGCATCCAAACTAAGAATAATATACTAGAGAGAGCAATAGCCATACCAGGGGCTTTGTCACAGAAAATACCAAACACAAAGGCATTACACGAGATATTACGTGATATGATATGTAGCGGATTAGTATTGGAAGCACTTAACCAAAGTAAATACAGCAACTAAAGGCCACTCTAGGGACCAATCAACAAGAAAATATTAACCAAGGTGCCAAACCTATCTCACGGGGACAGAGGGGATCGTAAATTGAACAAAATAGAGATAACCCAACCTGAAAATGTCGAACTAGAGTGCAAAACTACTAGGGGTAGGCTAGATTCAGTGAGTCGATACCAGAGAAGACAAACACCATCGAAGAAGGGCATTACACGTACTGCCGCAGGCCAAAGCATGAAATTGACGTCAGAAAGTTGTGATTACGCGTGAGAATCATGCGCTGCTAGGATGATGACGAAGCTTCAGAGGAGCCACCAATTGTAACCTTCCTCTGATACCATATTATTTCAGATGAATAATACTTATACTTTATTGATATTTAGAAGGGATATATATACACATAATAGAGAATCCTAGATAATCTTAGATACTAATAAAATAATATTATATCTTATCCTATATACTAATTATAGGATATTTAAATATCTTATAATATCTCTTATAATATCTCTACAATATTAAAAATGAAATGTCATGATAGGTTCTCTAAATCAGGCAAGGGCGTTAAATAATTAGTATAGTATTAAATTGTCTGTATATATGTTTCAAACAAGAAAGAAAGAAAGAAAGAACGAAATGAATAAAAAGAATCATGATATGGGAATGTAAGCTGTTGATCACTAATTAACTAAAAGAGAAGCAATAAGAATCTTGGATCATCAAGAACGAAAACGCTGCTGCATTATCATTCTTAGAAATACGTTGAATATGTTATGTGCCACTTAGAACGATGACAAATCACAATCATTACTCCACTTAAAGACGACTCATAAATATGCAAAAGAATCAAAAATTGGGCTAAAGAACCTGACATTATATTAGAACAAGAAGGCTTCGCATCAAGATCTTGGCGGTGCGATCATGGATAACATTACTAAGCCTTGATGAATGTAATGTCACTGTTGTGTCTTGGATCTTTCTTACGGATCAAATACATTAATACAACCTATATTCTTCGCTCAACTGAATATCCTGCGAAAGCCAAAAGCTATTAGCCTCCTTGATTTGCAGATGATAGTTTAAGCGTTTTGCCAAGAGCTTCATGGGGAAGAAGACTCCAGTTCTGGAGTAGACGGCAGGTTGCGCTGCAAGAACTTCTTCAAAGGGATCATTGGATCCTTTAATTGGAGGTTAGTTTGTTTGGAGGTGCCGCTATGAAATGTACCTTTAAAAACGCAGATAAAAAGAGAATTGTCCAATGGTGGTGCCTCCCTCAACCGGGTTGACAACTGTTCCATAAGGTTTTAGGATGGGTTCTTGTTAATGGACTCCACCAGCTCTTCAACAGTAGCCATTGGGGGTGGGAGGGAGAGAGAGAATGGTGAGCGAGATAGCAAAGAATGAAAGAGAGGGAGGGGGGAGCTGAGCGTGACGCGGGAGCTTATACTGAGGGTGTAATGGCCCTAAACTATCCAAGTCAATTCAATCTAAACTGAGACTACGCAGGACCAGACTGGGTGAGCTGGACCTTTTTTTTTGTTGCTAAAATTGCTTTTGTTTCTCAGACATAGCCCAGATAAAATAAAAAATAAAAATTTCATGACTCAAATGCTCCCTCAGCTGTTATAAAAAAAAATAGAGCCCCCAGGTAATAAGAAAATAAAGTTTTTAGATAAGTATGATCATATCTATAAACTACACTTAAAGATGTCTAAAATTTAAATAACCTTTTTCATTCCCCCCCGATAATTACATGTTAATTATCTTTCTCACACACATACCACTTTTTCCTAATCATTCCCTCTCTTATTCCCCCTCTCTAGATTAATTTTAAAAAATAAAATACAATTTTTCGCGTTTATTACCTTAAACCAAATTTAACAAACTTTAATTTAGTTATTTTTATTTTTTATATATAAGCGGATGAGTGCTATATATTAATGTATTATAAAAATTAAAAGAATTATATAATTTCCCATTTGATATAGTTATATCACCGTATTGTAAAAAAATAATACACACACATATAAGTTAGGCTATGCATCAAAGTCAGATAAATCCAATGCCCGGCCTGACCTGTGGTTAAAGCTCAGTTTAGATCATACTAGATTTTGTTCTTTTAAATTGGATTAGATTAATCAGGCCCACGAGTTCTAATGATATTATATAAAAACTATTCTAATTTAGGAGGGACATCTATAAACCCTAAAATTATTATATTTATTAAAAGGATCCATTTAATACTATTAAACAAAACTACTCTAATCTCTTGAATCTGAACATCATATATAAACGAAGTGCTTGCTATTAATCATGTATTGAGTTGCATACACTATTTAGTTTCCATTTGCTACCGAGATTTTTTTCAAAATCTCACCCCTTCCATTATACAAACATCACAGCAGGACCATCTTATGGAAGCAAGAAAGGAGAATGAAGAAGTTATGATGCATAGATACTTTGTTGTATATGAGACTTTTTAAGAAAATATGTAATGTATGTATTAAGTACTTATTTTAGTTCTAGTTATATTATGTTGAGACATAGAAAAAATAGTTAACCTTTGAATAAATGTATAAGACTTTACAGTATGATAATAGACATATTGAACTTCATTTTGGTACCAAGCACGCCTTATTACGATATTTGTACAAAGAGAATGAATTTTTCAAAGTTAGAGAACCAAATCTGGAAACTATGAAACTGACTAAATAAACAGTAATTTTTCATGCCAATACTGTATTAATTAGTCTAGAGTTTGGTCATACTCATATGTTTCATTTAAATAGGCTTATGTTAGCTTCGTATAGCAACTTGAACTACTTTATTTTGATTTTTCTAGAATTAGTTATGAACTTTTTTTGAAGTTAAGTCGCTTGTGTGGAATTTTATCAAATGAATAGTAACTCATGGTCAAAAATTTTAGATTGTGTAATTTGACTTAATTGATCATATAAGTGATTTTAGTTGCTACTATTTGGTTAAACGGATTTTCTTAAATAAAAGATTTTATTGAATATTTAAATTGATTTGATTAATATTTTTTATGCCATTTCATTATTGATATAATTCTATACACTGAAAATTTGGATTCGTCAACAAACTTTATTATTCACAGTTAAATATATTTTAAATTATTTCTTTCCACATTTTAAATTATTTTTTATAATGGGACGTTATTCACCGGTAAACTATTTTAGCTTTAAATAGAGATATTAACCCTGTTCCTCTAGTTGAGAAGCGGAGAGCCTCTCTGTTGATCTGAAAATGCCTCTCTATTTTGTGTAGCTACTATAGAATGTATATATAAACTTATAAAAATATATTATCTTTAGAAATTAGATGCTCCATTTAGTCTATAGAAAGGATCATGTTTACCCTGTCATTTTGATGGATCATATATACATGCTCGAGATTATTTTTTAATTGTTGAATCAGTTATTCCATTTAAATACTTGAGGCTTAAGGAATATGAATTCTTCATATTATGTACTGGTCACCACTTGATTTTTAAGGCGTGACAGTTTGGTATCAGAGCGTAGGTCTTCTATAGCTATGTGGAGCATGGATGCTTTAGTGAGGTCTCAATTATTATTATTATTACAGTTTGGTATCAGAGCGTAGGCATCATTGAAGGCCTTTTTAAGAAGTCCAAAAGTGTTATTTTTCTCATCGTGTTATTGACATATCTCTCTCATTTGGGATTGTCCCCAGCTCCAGGTTTTGCTTCCTAACCTTGTGACGAGCTGAGCACATAATTGATGAGCAATTTGGTAGAATCGAGTACGAGAGGTTTCCTCCTTTCCGCCATTTGATGACGCTTCAAATCATAAACCACTAGAAGAAACCCTAAGCCTCCAAATTCATATGCACATTGGAAGAGGGTGAATTGGCGCCCTGTCTCGACTCGAAGTGGATGATAAGTTCACAAACGGATGCAGGTGACGATGGTCTCGGTTCGCAAAATCTGACCCGATTCTTTTTAACTGTTGGGCGCGTGGGATTGCGATTACCAATTTTCAATTATCAACGATCAAAGGTTGAAATAATAGTAATAAAATTCTCTCTTTTTGAAATTCATATTATTTTTAAACAACCAAATGTCATGTTAATTCTTACAACAGTACGCAGGGCCAGTGTGATTATGAATCTAATTGGCAATATTGCTTGGGAAGTAGGATATATAGGAAAGCTCTTGAATTGATATAAAATATATAAATACGACCATAAAATGATCAAGTTTAGGCCATGTTTGTATAGGTGCTCTAAGAAACGATACATCCAGAAACTAAAATACACGAGGAAGCCTGGTATTATTATTATTATTGTTATTTAATAATGTGTTTATTATTATCCTCTCTATAAATTCAGATTATTTGACTCCAATAATTACAGTTATCTAGGTTTAAATTAAATTATAATTTTATCATCTTTCAATGATGTAATAAATAAGTTATGTTAAACTCTAAAAATTTAAAGACAAGTGAAATTGAACTAGTAATATCCTAAGTGTAAACGAGAAATTAACACATGATTCACATAGTAAAAAATAAAAAAGTAAATAATGTTTATAACATTTTTAATAATTAGCTTGTAAGAGTTAACATTTTCTTCCTTTTCTAGTAAATATAAACTCTCTATATGGTAACAGAAGAAAACACTATCTTCCATAACTCTCATTGGTGTATTAGTTAAAGTTGTTGGATTGTACTCACAAATTTGTCCATTCCCCATGTGTAGAGTGAGATCACCATTCTTTCTTGCACCTAATATGTCAATAGGATCCATCTCTGACGTAATTAAAGAGATATTTGTCCATGACTCATGATTCCCATACTGTTTCATAATCCAAACGGGAAAAAAATTAGATACTACTTCTACTCCGTTTTCATCTTCTTCTTCCTCAAGATCATTATCTTCTTCTTCCACTCCATCTTCCACTCCATCTTCTTCATCAAGATCTTCATCTTCTACTCCTTCTTCTTCTTCTTCTTCTTCTTCTTCTTCATCTTCTTCTATATGTATTTCTTGTCACAATAGAAACGAGTCCCCTGTTGTCACAATAGCAAGCCAGTGGAGCACACCATTAAAGAATACACGTGAAGAGGTATGGGGAATGACACATGAATGAATTATATCACACGGGAGACTTTTCCATGACCATGTCACATATGAGAAAATCCAAGCTGAATCAAAATCTCTACTAATCTTATACTCATCGCAATAACGATGAAGAAGGTTTACAACCTTAAAGTCATTGCTATTACAATCAAAACCAAAACCTACCTTAGATAGTTTTTCTTCCCACATCATCGGGAGGGGAAGCCATGCATATTTTTGAAAAGTTGGGTTCCAAAGAACGAATTTGAAAGGTACTTTATTTGCAAGACATACTAACCCATTACTTATACCGATGACTTTTGTGTCTTTCAAATCGTCGATGGTAGGACCCTCCATTTTGTAGAACAAATCGAAGGGATCGTTATCCCAATGCAGTGAATAGGTCACTCGGCAATGTGGAAAATAAATATATTCCCTGTCAAAATTTGCTGCGCTCTCTTTGCAGTGACAAACTTTAATAAGGAGGATTTGGTTTTTGGAATCAAAAGTTCTGTCTGAGCTGCGGGATACGAAATAGGGACTAGTAATAAGGTTATTCCCGTCCCTGCAGACTAAAGCGCATTGCAAAAGGGTTTGAGCGTCTAGTCTGAGCAAAATTTCTTCAAAAACGGTGAGAGGAATAAAAGGAATGTTGCCATTTGAGGCTGTGAGTTTTGCTTCCATGGAAGGCGCCATGTGTTCGACAACGTTGAGATGAGAGGAAGAGAAGGAAATATAATAGAATAACAATATCAAATATCAAAGGTTGGTGAGATTGATGAGGATGAGGCGTCTAGGATCTGGGCTTCATGGTGGGTTAAGCTTGGGAATGTGCTATATATAGTTACTATTAATGGATAATGGATATTAATTATTTTGATGTGATTTTGAATTTCAACTCAGATTGAACTGGCATGCGAAAAAGATAAGACGTATCTTGTTTTCTATCTGTTAATAACATTGATAATGCTATTGTATAAATTTTTATGATTAAAATGTCTTTGTTAAAAAATCGGATTATTATAAATATAAACATTTTTATTTGAAAAAAATAAGTGAGCTCTTAATCATTCATCATATCCATAATCTATTTTTCTATTTTTCAAAAGCATATTATATATCTTCTATTTTCTATCTCTATTTTGTAATCTTTTACCAAATCATGTTATATCATTTTCGCTTTAGATTTTTATTTTTGAATCAAATGAAATTAATAAATATTAAAGTCTAAAGAAAAAAAACATTTCAAATTCAAATTAATTTCAAAATTTTTTGGTTTACTCCATAACGTGACGTCCCCAGATGCAATTGCCCCTTTAAATGATTTTAGCGGTTTAAATACGTTTATTTATTTATTAACTATCAATTAAGCATCTTGTTTCTAATTTAATAAAGCATTAAATCCAGACCACCCACATTTTAATGTAACGAAAAAATGTTAAGTCAAAATAATATTAATCATCTCTAAATTTAAAATTATCATAAATCTGAATCTCGAATCTAAAATGAATCATTTAGAAACTATAAGAAAATCATACAAATTTAAAAATATCAGATAAAACGATCTAAATCTACAAGTTAAAATAATATATGTGTGGGAAGTGTTGATTTATTAATCCAATCAACAGAAGTTGTATGAACTTCATTTATCAGAAAGAAAGCCCTGCCGCAAAGTCTTCGTAACAAGAATGAGGAATTTTGGTGATGCACAATATTCTAATTAAAAAATGTGTATTAATAGAAATTAAGATATTAAAAAATGCAGACTTTTCTTTTAAGATGTCAAACTTGCGAAGAGAAATTTTTAAGAGAGGTCCACGATCCTGTAAATAAAATGCTGAGTTGGCTTAAGAGCAATTAAAGAATATAAACTGAGACACTTTGAAACCAAAATTGTAAAAGAAAATAGTTTTTTTCCTTTTGTTTGTCCTTTGTATTTTCGTTCAAGGAATAAGAATTACAGCTGCATTATGCCTTTCTCTTATATTAAGGAGAAGAGGAGTAGAAGTTTTTTCTAGGTGCCATTAAGTCAAAAATCATAGTTAAGAATAAGATGGAATACAGTTTGTCTTATATTGATTACTGGTCGTTCTTGGAAGAGATAGTCACGGGCAAGTGCTACTTACAAAAGTTTACTTAGGCTGAGGGAAAAAATATTTTAAATGTGTTTACTTGAGCATGCAAGGATTGCAAGTCTATTATGTTCCTGATTGTACAGTATTTCAGTTGTGTTTTGGTTGCATTTCTTAAATTACCTTCAACGTGAAGATTTTAATTAATATTTCCCTTGTTTATTTAGGGCACAATTACTTATCTGCACTTGTTTGCATATATTTGATTGATTTTCTTGAGTAGGCACTATCTACTACTGCATTTATGGACCACTCCTGCAGATTAATACCAGTCAACGATAAAATATTTAAGGAAGAAACACATAAAGAAGAAGAAGGAAGAAACACTTGGAGGTGGCAATGGCTCATGAAATTGGGCCTTGCAAAGGTTGCTACAATAGTCCCAAAGCCTCTTGGAATGGTGAGAGCGTGGAAGTGGGCCAGATGTGTATTAAACCCATCGCCTTGCTTGACATTAGTATTATCTAGGAGAAATAGAGATTTCGTCCTACCCTTAGATAGTGGGTGAGCCCAACCTCTTTTCAAAAATTTTTGTATAAAAAAACCCATCGTCCGTGAGTTCAATTGGTGAAGGGGTGAGACATACAACTATTTGGAGCGTGTTTGATCCCTAGGGAAGACCACTTTATTGTGTTTCTAGTTGCGACGCTTGGGGAGACATCCTAACTCATAGGTGCATAGATTTACGCTTGAGAGTAATAAGCGGCTCTCCCTACCCAATATTGGTATCACTTAGGAGGAAGAGAGACTTTACCCTACCATTGGATGGTGAGTGAGCCCAACCCTTTAAAAAAAATTGAAAACCGAAAAAGATACTCCTCTTTGTGCCAATAATAGTTGGCATATATAGTAAAGAACAGACTCGTATCTCACAAGGATATGAGTTCGATTCCCACTGTCATCATGAGGACTCTTTTGATAGGCGATCTCGTAAATCTACTATAAACACTTTCTGAACCCTGGAGCTGTGCCCTGGCCTTAGTGGAGGACAGATGCCGAACCATCTAAATTTTTTTGTAACAAAAAAAAAACTTCTCTTTGTTTATTTCATGGGTATTAATAAGTAGGGAGAAAGAAGAAAAGACAAAGCACAAACTAGTAACTAGTGACCTGGAATCATTTTAAAGGACTTAGCAAGGACCTGCAAGCACAAACTACACTCCTGCAATGATATGGTGATCAACTGGGCCTAGCTTGACCCGGCCCATTCAAGCCTAGAAAGTCAGTATGGTAACTGAAATGCCTCGTCTAGATTCTCTTTCCCTATTCTATGAAGTTGTTGGTATGATTATATATGAGCTTGCCGGTATGATGATATATGACAGGGTTGTTTGTGACGCTTGATGATGAGGGTTTAGTTATTGGATACCGATCATTTACTCATTCGTTTTTTCCTCATTCCATCGCTACTTTTGGATAAAAAATTGAATAGTTGAGCTTACAAACAAAAAACAATTAAAATTTGATCTAAACAGTTTGTTAAACTGTAAACTACTTAAAAATAGAAAATAATAATAATAATTGTTTCAATCCAATGAAGATAGGATGAGAAGAAAATAAGAAAAATAAATGAGGAGAATTCAAACATAGCCCAGGTCCAAAAAAAATTTCATGACTCAAACGCTCCCTCTGCTGTTATAAAAAAAAATAAAATAAAAGAGCCCACAGGTAATATAAAATACAGTTTTTGAGATAAGTACGATCCTATTTATAAACTACACTTAAAGATGTCTAAAATTTAAATAACCTTTTTCATTTTTGCCCCCCGATAATTACATGTTAATCATCTCGCACACCAGCACCCCTTTTTCCTTATCATTGCCTCTCTTATTCATTCTCTCTGGATTACTTTTGAAAAATAAAATATACCTTTTTCACGTTTACTGCCTTAAACCAAATTTAACAAACTTTAATTTAGTTGTTTTTATCTTTTATATAGAAGCGGATGAGTGCTATATATTAATGTATTATAAAAATTAAAAGAATTATATAATTCCCCATTTGATATAGTTATATCACCGTGTTGTAAAAAATTAATATATATATATAAGTTGGGTTAAATAACAATTTTGTCCTAAAAATTTTCACTTAAAGCGTTGGTTATCTGAAATTTTTTGAGTAATATCACCTCGAAAGTTCACAAACCGTAGCAATATCACCATGATCATTACTCGAAGTTAAATTTGACTGTTAGTTGACTAATATATTGACGTGACATATCACGTGACATACACATCATCTTTTATTTTCGGTTAGGTGCAAATTTACTTTAAAAATTTTCACTTGAAAGCACTAGGTATTTGAAAAAAATTTTAATTCAATATTATCCTAACCGTTATCTAAATTCAATTTAACTGTTAGTTTAACAAAATATACTGAATTGATCATTCTACGTGCCATCTACTTCATTTTTTTTGAGGTCAAATTTATAAATAAAAAAAATTAAAAAATATATTCCTTCATGTTCTGTCATTAACAAAATATCATACTTTATTTTAGAAATAACATATGTTATTTTTTAAGAGGTTATCAAAATATGATCTGCCAAGAACAATACTTTGATAACAATAGATCTTAGAAGGATACATTTTTTTTAATTTTTTAATTTTTTATAAATATAACTTGAAAAAAGAATATAAAATGAATAACATATGTACTAACTTAATATATTTGGTCAAACTAAACCTAAACATTAGATGGAATACTTTTTCTTAATTCTATGGATTAATTAAAAATAACTTATTTAACGATGGAATTATGAGGCCTTGTTTCATTTATAATCCCAAGTTTAATCTAAAGCGACCCACTTGCTAGTTAAGAACTTAAGCAATGTAAAAGCCCAAACATTCCTATGATTAGGTACTAAAAGAAAGAAAAAGAGAAATCATGTGTATAAAAATAAAATAGTGTGTTTTTGGTTTCACAAACCATGGTTTGAAGAACTCTTTTAAGCCAAACTATGATTTGGGTCAAACGAAAAGGGTTTGAAACATAAATGGCTTACTAATGCCACGATGGATACCGTTTATTCGAGTAGCCAAACATAACACTAACCAGATGTATGCGACGGGGATTTGGGAGGAAGGGAGGGTAGGAAAAATTTTTATGAGTTGAATGTTTAAAAATGGGAGGAATATGGTTATAAAATTTAAAAAAAGAGAACATGCGTGATAAAATATTAAGACAAATTACTTGAAAATTTTTAACCCCACTTCTCCAATTTTTTAAAATCCAACTCAAATTTTTTTTCCCAAGATCTTTCTGTACCATGGCATCTTCTGTCTCACTTTTAGACATAGAAATATCATCAATCCTCTTAAAAGTTTTTGGCATTAAAGCACCAGTCCTTGAGACTTCGTTATTGCTCTCAGTAGCCATAGTCTGATTACTTCCCTTTGATTTTTACTTCCCTCCAGGAAATGGATGTTCTGTAACATGTAATGAAGTACCGTCTTGTTCACACAAATCACCTTTTTGAAAAGTTTTCTTAGGAGGCTCTTCGTGTTCAATGCTCCTCTGTCAGCATTAGATTCAGCTGTTATTGAGTGAGGTATTTCATCTCCATGAAAATTGTCTTTCACTGAATAAAATGATGCGTTATCAAAAGATTTGCCAACTTTATCTCCTGCAACTTTCCTTCCCCAACCACCCTTCATCTTTGATACAAAACCATTCACTTCAATAGATGCTGGATTCACTCGTTCCATTTGTGCTTGTTCAGCACAAAAGGCTCTCTCCAGCGCCATATCCTTGTTGGATTCCTTTAATGTATCACAAGGCCCAACCACATCTTTAATGACTCATCCCTAGAAGAATATGAACTGGATAAAAGTGGAAGCTTCAAGGTTTTAGAAACAAGCTCCTCAGTAGTCAATGAATCAATAACTTGCTCTTTCATTGATAAAATTCCAATATCCTTCCTTGCACTTGTATGAGTGCCAGCCTTAACTTTTATCAAGGACCCATATCCATCCACAGATTTCATTTTCTTCCCCCCTAATTTTTTTCTGTCGCCCTTTATGAAATTAGAATCATGTTGCAGTTTGACAGAACTTTCTTGGCCATCCACACGGACAGGAACAGGTATGCTATCTTTGGCACATGTTTCCTCTCCAGCTAATTGAAGAAGGTCATCGGACAGGAGACAATGGCATGGGAAGAGATGACATAATGTGTATCAAGAGTCTTCAAGGACAATATGAAGAAGAGAAATTTAAATTGTAGGTAGATAATTCACCTGAAGAATACTAGTTGGAGATTCAAATGAAACATCATGGGGGCCACGAGAAATTTCTTCACTTTCTGAGGGGCTATCATCTAATGATGATGATAGTGACACATCAAGACCAAGTCCACTATAGATCGCAGCATTTTTCCGGGTTGACAAATTATCAGTGCCCATATTAATTCGAACCTTCAGTGTCTTCTGGTCTGGCATGCTTGAAGATTTTGTGTTTATAGATTCATGCTTAGAAGTGAATGCCTCAGCACAAGTAGATGTCATGCACTTTTCTTGGTTGATTCCTCCATCAGTGGAGGGTGCCTTAGCTACAAGTGGCCTTGAGGAGTTAACAGAATTTGGCCCAAGTCCCGATGACTGGGCAGTTGAATAATCAACAGAATCTCCTTGCCCACCCGGTTTATAGTACAGCAACAAAAATTGAAGTCAAACCAAAATGGGATGCCACGCTATGACAAGTCATAAAAATCTCATATACAATCATCAATTTAATTGTGAAATGAACTGCATACAAGCATGCCCAGGAAGAATATACCTCTAATCGCAAATTGTTGGGAGATCTAGGCATATTTTGACTATGAACTTTTGCTGGAGCCTTTGGATGAGACCAAGAGGGAGAGCGCTGATAGGAAGGTAAGAATGATCCATAACCACCAAATTGAGCCCCTGTAACAATGAATTCCTAATACATTAGGCTGAAGTTTCTTGATCATGTAAAGCTACACTCAGATAAATCATGATTCAGCTGACTTGCAACTTACCTAGATTCTCTGCTGAAACTCCACCTTCAAAATCTTTTTGGAAGTGTCCCAGGACAACTTGAATTTTTTCATCCTAAGAAAAACAAAATTCCAGAGGCTCAAATCCGATTTAATATTATTGAATATCATATGCTTCATATTTTGTGATAGATTAAGAAAGTTAAATAAATCAGTTAATTATAATCAAATTTAACCCCACAAAACAAATTCATCTTATATACTCCTTAATCTATTTAAATTAGTCAGTTAAATCTTATATCAATTATGATCTACTGATTTATTTGATTTGTTTAATCTATCTAAAAAAATCAACTAGCTCTAATATTAAGAATTGGAGGAGTATTTTAAAAGGTTTTGTTCATATGTTTTGAAGAGATGAGCATAGATATGGATGATTTAGAACTTAATTTTATTTGAAATCATTGTATAATTTTTTCTTGATAGAAAGTTTTGGGAACCTCTAGATCTGAGTGGAACTCTAACTTTTGGAGCATCAAGATCAACGTCAAATGCAAATCTGAACAACCAATCAAAGGCTAAGTGTAGCCTCTTTGCAGATCAACAGAAAAAATAATAACAAAATTTACAGGAACACTAACAAGAATCAAAAGCCCTTCAAGTCAGTCAAGATTATACAAATTTTCATATCATCAAAAGGATGAAAATTTAGTATCCCAAGCTGCTAATAGCCTAATACTGAATTCATGTATCATCCTAACGTAATAAAGTTTGTGAAGATGCCCAACACTAACGCAATGCATCTTCCTGTGCTGCAATTTCCTTGGAAGGAAACTAAATATTTCTCATTCGTATCATGCTTCCCTCTTAATAAAGATCTTCTTTATTCCAATTCCAAAAAAAATCCATGTCTTGTAATTTTTGGATGAAAAGATAAATCATTAAACCAAAAGGATTACAAAGAAATGGAAGCATTTAGTGAAAGCAAAGGTTTAGCAAAATGCTTCAAAATTTTTGATAATTTATTAGAAAGGCAATTTCTCAGCAAGTCTAAAAAGGAGCGTCCCCAAAGAAGGCTCTGTGCAGAAAACCAAAGCTACAGCTTTTATTGAAAAAAAGGAGGGCAGAGATTTGAGAAAAGAGTCATGCCCCAATGTTAAGGAACAACATTTTCCCTTCAAAATCCATGCAGTTTTAGTCCAGCCAAAGACACCAAAGAGCGTAATAAAAGCACACAGCCACCACAGCATATCACAAAACACTCTTAAAAATACATCCGTTTACATCAAACACTGTCATTCTCAAATAAGCCACATGTAATTTCTAAGGACACAAGGAATGCAAGAATAATTAAGGCAACTTTGCATGCCAAGCTCAAACCTCTTAATCTCAATTTTCCCACATTCATAAATAGACATCAATCTCAATTTTCCACATACATAGATAGGCATCAATCTCATTTTTCCTACATTCGAAAATAGGCATCGACATTAAGCATCAAATGATGCAATTATCATCAATCTTTACAAGTGTGCATACACAGGAGATTTGCCAAAGTATATGTAAAGGGGCTATAAAGTAGCAAACACATGGAGAGTCTAAGTTGAAGAGCAAAAGTAGACCCCTATAATTATATTTAAGCACTTTAAGATTACGTATCAACTGATATAAATGTCAATGTGCCTTTTAGGAATGTATTAAATAAACTCAAATACCAAAGTCAGCATATCCGTTTACATCAAAGACCCTCATTTCTCAAATAAGCTACATATGAAATTCTGAAAGATCACAAGGCATGCAAGAATAATTAAGGCTCCTTTGCATGCCGAGAACAAACCTCTAAATCAATCTCAATTTTTCCACATACGTAAATAGGCATCAAAATCAAGCATCAAATGATGCAGTTATCATTAATCTTTGCAAGTGTGCATACATAGAAAATTTGCTAAAGTACGTGTAAGAGGGCTATAAAGCAACAAAGACATAGAGAGTCTAAGCTGAAGAGAAACAGTATACCCCTATAATTACATTTGTGCACTTTAAGATTAGGCATCAAATGATATAAATGTCAAGTAGCCTCTTAGGAGTGCATTAAATAAACTCAAATACCAAAGCCAACACATTTGTTTACTTCAAAAGATTGTCATTTTTCAAATAAGCCACATATGCAATTTCTAAGGATCACAAGGTAAGCAAGAATAATTAAGGCAGCTCCGCATGCCAAGTTCAAGCCTCTGAATCAATATCAATTTTCCCACATTCGTAAATAGGCATCAGAATCAAGCATCAAATCATGTAGTTATCATAGCGCATACACAAGTTATTTTCCAAAGTACATGTAGGGGGCGCCTATAAATCAACAAAGATATGGAGAGTTTAAGTTGAAGGGCAAAGGTAGACCCCTATAATTATATTTATGCACTTTAAGATTAGGCATCATATGATATAAATGTCAATGTGCCTCATAGGAGTGCATTAAATAAAATAAACTCAAATACCCATCCATTTCATTGACAAAAATGATAGACAAATCATAATATAAGAGCAAAATAGCAAGTGATTACCAATTTGGCATCAAGTTCGCAGCTATATACAACAAGTATCCGGTTGTCCCAAGAACCAACACGTTCTTTGACCTGAGTATCTGAACCACCAAAGAAGCAAACAGGCTGGAAAAAAGAAGAAGTAAAAGACGTATGTAATATCCCAAGAGAAGTTGTACCCAAGTCCTGCTCCTGTAGTGGAAAACTCAAATCCAAAAAGGCTCACAGGCGTCCAGATCACATTTGCACAAAAACATATTTCAATTGAACCAGGACTTACAAACTGGTAGAGTAAAAAATGGGGTGAGGCTCACGGTATTCAGAGTACTCTATAAGTTCTGGGCAGCTCCATAGTCGAGAGAGATCAACAGGAATACCACGCTCAAGATATGAACATCCCTTGTATGGTTCTTGGGAGTTGAATCGTCGGAACCAGCAACCAGTGGCGTCTCTTCGTCGTGGGGAAGTAATAGCCCCAAGTCTCGATCCAAATGATCCACAAATAGCTATTAATGACGTGAGATTATAAAACTATATTCCTCGCTAGAGAAAGAGAAAAGCGACAAAATTAATAATATCTCGGAGATTCCCTATCTTGTTCAGAAATCAAAACTAGTTTGATCATCTTTTTTGATACAAAAGGAAAAAGAAGCAGAAACTAAACAAAACACCAAACAATCATAATTACACTAGGTGATGCCACTCTCAGATAGCAGTGCGCACGTTGTTTCACCCGAGAGAATTTGCAAGCCAAAACCCCTTGAGAGCCTTTTTCGCAAAAAGGTCCGCTGCGGTATTGTCCAGATGACTGCCATCTCCGTTTGCCATTCTCTCTGCAGCAAGTGTTTCATATCTAGGACGAGGTTCATGTCCTCATGTAAATCAAAATGTTTCACCATGCTCGGGAAAACCCTCAACTGAAACAAAGCACATTTTAACATTGCGAAACCCACCATCCCAAGCCTGGCGGAGACCCAATGATGCCACCACTCAGTCCCGCCGTCAGGCTATCACCTTCGTCTAGACGTAGAAGGAACGCCTCTCTACTAGGGGTCCATTCCTCCGAGCAAGTCACGCCCGCGAAGATGGGCAATTATAATTAATAATCTCTCGGGTATAAGTCACGCAACTAGTAATCTAACCCAAGGTCGGCAATATGAAGTTACCGTTGGGTTGGATTAGGGTTTACCCTAAGAGAGGTGTGGAGCGGCGCTAAATGGGCAGTTTTTTAGTTTTTTTTTTTTAAAAAGAAACAAGAAAGGTATAATTTTTTCCTCTTTCGCAATTACCCCCTTCAGTATAATAGATGTTTAAATAAAATATGAAAATTAAAATTTTAATTAATTTTATTTTATAATGATTATATTATCTCTTAAAAAGTACTATTATATTTATTTAAACAATTTACAGCTCACGGTATCTTTTGTAAATATATATTGTTATATTTTATTTTATTTTATTGTTTGAAATAAGATTAATGAACTCTAAATGAAAAATACTGCTTTAATGAAAGCTAAATTAAATTCCACGAAAAATATTTAATTTAATTTTTTTTTTAAAAAATCAACTTTACATAGCATAAATATTTTTTTATAAATATTTATATACTGTAGGAATATTTTGTCATCTGAAATTTATTAAATTAAAATATAAATAATTTATATAAAAAATTATAATTTATTTTATTTTTTAAAAAATAAATATTTTAATTTAAAAAAATTAAAACTCATATGAACTAAATTAAAATATTTATTTTTTTAAAAATTAAAATAAAATTTGAATTGTTCTATATGAGTCGTGATCAATTAAAATTAAAATATATTAAATTATTATATTTTAATTAAATATAATTTATAAAAAAATAGTACTTTTAGTATATAAATATTTTTTAATACAGTAGAGTATCTTATTCAAGAAACACCTAATGGGAATAAGGGTAAAGTTGTTCTAAAATTTCGTAACCGGGATATAAATGGAACTCTACTCTTCTACTTGGGCTTAGTCATTGGAGTCGACCTTTTGTTTTTTATGGGATTGGACTTAAAAAAGAAGTATAATCCCATCAATAACCCCTAAATAACCCCTAAAAAAAATCTAATTCGCACATTTTACCAAAAAAAATCTAATTCGCACACCTAATAATGAATCAATGATTTACAAAACAAATGAATAAACAAAAACTGACTAGAATTGTCAAATTAAAATATCTTTTTTTGAAAAATACCTATAGTAATCCTCTTTTTTACAAGGATATTAAATAATGAAAAAAAAACTTCACCATATATAAAGAGTGGTCAAATAATGTTGATAAAGTTTCCAATGTCAACCAAACTTCTAAGCACTCAAAAAATTGTTAATTGTTTTTATTTAGGTTTATGGTAAATGTTTGAAATTATCTGTCAAACGCATACTTTAAAATTTTTTCATCGTATATTGTAAAAATGATGTAATTTCGAGAATATTACATATATCTGGAAATTTTATAATTTGAATTTTCTTAAACACAATTTTTACCAGAAAAACAATTTAATTAAACAAATATTTGTTAAAAAATTACTCAGTTTTTAATTTTTTTAAGTGAAAAATATTTAAGCTTTGTCTAAATTTAGTAAAAACATTAAATAAATAACTATTTTCCAAAAAATAAAAATAAAAATAGACAAAAAAATATAAGGATTAAGGATGCTGTCGAGTTTGACTTTAAAAAATAAAAGGTAGAATTCTGTATAGCAATTTAAAACCCCACCACCAAGAAGGGCTATAAACGACCCTTAGTTTTGATGATTACCAGTCAACTTTTTCACGGTTAAATAATTTTTGAGATGAGAATCTCAAACTCTCGTACTCATAACTTGTGCATCAGAACAGAAACCACACAGCAATTGAATTCTTGTTCAGGATTGAACCAGTGACTACAAACACAAGCAATAGTACATGATGAGATCTGCTGTGAAATCAATAACTCCTTCATAAATAAGGCAAACTAAAATTGCATTCTTTTGTCATCTCTTTTCAGAGCATATAAAGCAAACAGACTTTTGAAGAAAGAGATATCTCCAACGCAATACAATTCTTGATTGACTCATGGATACCAAAAATTTTATCAAGAGTAAAATAACTCTCAAGTACATGTATGCAACTTGCAAGGCTTGAAATCCAAGTTTCTCATACAAACCTCCATATGCTGCAAGATCTTCTTCTGTGATGCAAGGGGGGAAGTGGAGCAGATGGCTCCAGCAGGTCCTTGACCTCCTTGTTCTCTTGAGCTACAGGGATCTCGCTTCTGGAGAAAAGTTTGGGCTACCGCCCTCGCATCAAGGCGTCCAGAATCAGCCTCTGCCCTTCCTGGTTCCTGAAATGAATTGAAATGGACAGAAACAAGCTAATAAGCGCGCTCATACATATATAAATTTATGAATATGGGGCATGAAAGAACGCATAAGGATTGAAACTTACCCTCCATCTCAAGACATAGAAGCCCTCAGGAAGGTACTTCTCATACGAAGTAGACGGTGAATTGCCATTGTAATTTTCCTTTCAATCTAATATATTCTTGGAATCACGAGTTCTTCAGTTTCGGAACTCAGGCCTGTCATAGTTTTACAGAACTCACAAGTACTCTCTCCAAGATGTCTTCTAGAAGCTATTTTTGTCTGGCTATAATTATACTAATTTTTTTATCTTTACATTTAAATTTTATACAGAACTTTAGAAAAAAATATCCAAATGTCAATTATATTTCGTCAAATTATACAAAATAAGAAACAAATTATATAAGTCTTCTTTGAAAATTAAATTTCGTTTGAGTAATTTATGAACTAAATAATATAAAATATAAAGTTACATGTCCCTTAAAAAAGGGCCTAAAACAGTTTGGCAGTCCAACGAAAGTAAAACGCAGGAAGCGTCGCCGGCAATTGTAGCAGCCGCTTCGCCTTTACTGTTCTCCGGGAAGCACCCGCATATTCAATTGGCTGCGGCAAAATTGAGGTCTCCTTAAATTCCCTGGTCTCTCGTGGAATTCCTCTAGGCTATAAGAAGGTGGAAGTCTATTTGTTTTCAGTTTTCTCTTCTATAAGGCTTTATAGTTACATCAGTGTTTCGAAGCCTTTTTAACCCTTTCTTCAAACAGCGCCCTTTTGTGCTTGTTCGAACTTCTAAGGTACCAAGAAGAAGTTACTATATAAGCCGTGAACTTCTCCTCGTTTGTTTCTTGGGTACCGCAAAATTATTGGCATCAATGGCGTATAGCGGTGCAGCCATGGGTTCACTTCCTGCGGGCGCCTCTGCATCGTCATCACCAATTAAGCAGGTAAAATTGGACAAAGAAAGCGAGCTCAGAATCGAAGTGGGTAACGACGCACCTCTTCGGCTTCGACTCCTGAACGGCAATGCCGAGATTTTTGGGACAGAGCTTCCACCAGAAATCTGGGTCACTTTCCCTCCCAGGCTCAAGTTTGCTGTGAGTTTCGATGAAATGAATTTCTCTTTTGGATCCTTAAGATTGGCAGCATCTTTGTTTCATTTCTTTTATTTGTTTTTTCTGGGTGGATTCTATTTGAAGGCAACAGAATGATTCCCTGAGCTGCAGATTGAGTTGTTTATTGCCTTTTGAGTTGTTACTGTTTCTGTAATGTGATGCATGGTTTTATGCCTCTGAGGACTTCAGGCTCAATTTGTGTTTTGGCGAATTTTCATCTAAGCCGCCTCTTGTTAATAAAATAATTTTAACAAAATTGCAACCACAAGTTTATCCCGAGACTTGTATAAGTTTGTAGCATTCGCTCATGAAACCTTGCTCTTGTGTTTATTATGTTCTTGCTAATCAATAAACCAAAGGAGCAAGGGTGGTTTCTGGTCTATTGGTGCAAAAAGGGAATATCTAGTGCAGATATTTCTCTATCTCTAGGTTACTCTTGGTGTTGAAATACGCACGATGGCTAGGTTTTGACGCAAATATTTTGTTCATGTATCAGGTATTTTCTTGGTATGGAGCTACAATTGAGATGGATGGTACTACCGAAACTGATTATGTTGCAGATGAGGTAAAGCAGTGTCGTCTGGTTTCATTCTTTAACATTTATGGTTACTCTGGTAGAATGGAAGGATAAAAAGAACAATTCGAAAACGATTGGTTGAGATGTCATAACATTTGATTTCAGACCCCGATGATTAGTTATGTCAATGTACATGCTGTACTTGATGGACGAAGGAATCGTGCTAAAGCTTCATCAAATGATTCTGAATCTTCTCAGGTAGTTTCATGATTATGATTATCGGATTGGATCTTAATGTGCTATACTGGATTGGTGTCTATATGTTTTCATTACTGTCAATGCACCTGGAATTCTCAAAACTTGTGGTTCTTCTATATAATTATGCTGAAAGACTAAAACTCATGTTTCTAGTAATTTATTCTTTTTTCTTTTCATAGATAGTAGTATTATGCCCAATTGCATTTTTTTGGCTCTAAAGATTATAATTCCATGATCATATAACTCCTTTTAAACATAAAATTTTTAGCCTGTCATTTGACAGACTTGGTTGTTCAGGGACCTAGGGTGATTGTTGTAGGACCTACAGATTCTGGTAAAAGCACCTTGTCGAGGATGCTTCTTAGTTGGGCGGCTAAACAAGGCTGGAAACCTACCTTTGTTGACTTGGATATTGGCCAAGGGTCTATAACAAATCCTGGATGTATTGCTGCTACTCCAATTGAAATGCCCATTGATCCAGTCGAAGGAATTCCTCTTGAAATACCTCTTGTATACTTTTTTGGGCACACAACCCCAAGGTACCTAGGGAATTGTCTGTATTTTTCCATTATAACATGACAATTGTCTTTGCATTATTAAATTAATAGAGAAAGCAAGTACCAAATATTATTTGGCCTTGCAGTAACAACGTAGAACTGTATAAAGTGCTTGTCAAGGAGCTCGCTGGGATGCTGGATAGACAATTTACTGGAAATGCTGAGTCTCGAGCTTCTGGCATGGTGATAAATACCATGGGATGGATTGAGGGAGTAGGCTATGATGTAATTAACCTTTGAACTTCACCTTATTGATAATTGATGACTACCTTCAACTTTTTAATGCACTTCTTCTGATTGAGAAAAAATTACTTTTATTGTTCTCATCATGTTTTCAAATTTCTTTCAGTTGCTCTTGCATGCAATTCATACTTTCAAGGCCAATGTTGTGCTGGTTTTGGGACAGGTAGATGAGTTACTTTTGTTTAATATGTAGCTTGTTGCTTATCTTCTCAGCTTTGCTTTGATAACTGATTCCTGTGATCTAGACATTCTAATTCCCTTATGTTTTCTTGTGTCCGCATCATTCTCTTGCAATTCTGCTTCTAGGAAAAACTTTGGAGCATGCTAAAAAGAGAGGTTTCAAAGAGAGAGCCTGCTGTGGATGTTGTTAAACTTCAAAAGTCGGGTGGAGTTGTAAATAGAAATGCAAAATACCGTCAGAGGACTAGAAGTTATAGGATACGAGTAAGCACGCTGGTCCAGTTATTGTTGTCTTCTGCACATATTAATGTATCTTAACCTACTTCTTCCATCCTTTAATTGTTTAATTTTATAATGCATGTCTTTAGGACATCATGCTACTGAGTTTATCATTTCGAATCTGAGGAGTATTCTTTTTAGGAGTTTAATATACACAATTTAAGTTAGGATAACAGGAATGGACTTATTCAAGGGTTCTACGCTGAACTTACATAAAAATGATTTAAACAATAATAGGTTAACATTTCATTGCAACAATTACTTCATTGACATTTCATTGCAACAAATACTTCATTGACATTTCATTGTAATCAAGCTATGGTCAATGTATGCACCACACGACATAACATTTCATTGCAACAAATACTTTATTGACATAGAAAGTTCAGTTTCAGCTCCTGGATTCCTTGCTGCTTTTATGTAGTATCCTACATTTGACCTTCAAATTTATTGAAAACAAGCAGTAAAAAGAATGGAAAAGTTACATAAATACTAGTAAGCCTTGTGATTATGTTGTTTCTTGTGTTCATTCCTAACACTCACAGAATTCTCTTACAGCTTTGTGGGTTCTGATGCAAATTGGTATTTTCTGATTTTGATCTAGGAATACTTTTATGGCCTCACAAATGATCTCTCTCCACACTCCAATATTGCAAATTTTAGTGATTTGTTTGTCTATCGGATTGGCGGCGGGCCGCAGGCCCCACGTTCAGCATTGCCAATTGGTGCAGAACCTGCTGCAGACCCTACCAGAATTGTTGCCGTGAATATAAACGGTGATTTGCTTCACTCAGTCCTTGCTGTCTCTTTCGCCAAGGATCCTGAAGAGATAATTTCAAGGTAACAACTCTCTGGAATATTGAATTCCTATAATTTAAACCTCAATTAAGATTTTGCTATGAGAAGTAAATTATTAAAAATCATTTCCGAGATTCATCTCATATTGTGGTTGAGCATTGAAATTTAGAGCATAATATATCTCAAGACAGCCAAAGATGTTAAAACATGATTCATATACTCCCTTCCCCTTCCTATTAAGCATCACAACATTCAGTGCTTTACATCTATTTGACGCAGCAATGTTGCTGGCTTTATTTATGTGACAGACGTTGACATTCAGAGGTATGTACTGGACTTTTCCTTTTTTGTTTGTTTTTTGTTTTGCCCCCAGTTATCTGATTATATATATATATATATATGTATATATGTTTATTATATTCCTATGCATCTGTATTGGTGCTGTACAGAAAGAAAATAACTTATCTGGCTCCTTCTGCTGGAGAACTTCCGGGCAAATATTTGATACTGGGATCCTTGACATGGCTTGAAACATGAGATCAAATGAGCTCATAATATAAGAGCTCCTACAGTTTAGCCTCGGATGAGAATAGATTACAACCTCAGGTCATTTGTGTCGTGCATGAGTTGTCCCAATCATTTCAGTGGGTTCCAAAATGTAATTTTTCTTTTTTCACTCGAGGCTGGTTCGCCAGTGTGGTACTGATCTGTTTGTCTTCTTTACTATTAACCTTCAGTCCAAATCACAGTTAGTGTAACAAATTCCATTTTTATCAGTTCAACTGCTCTGGTGTAATAGTTTTGGCGTAACATTGTTTTTTTTTGGATAATTAACCGACTGGTTTTTCCCTTAGAATGAGCGCAGTCATATGTTCAAATTTAGAAATTCAGTTGAGGTTGAGGTGACGATAAAATAATTTCCAAATAAAATATTTATATGTACACACATATGCTACGTGAATAATGTGTGTACATATTGAGTTTAATATTTCTTGAAATTAACAAACAATCGATATTTTTTTTAAAGTGATTTTATTATTCCTTACCAGCATTCATACTTTAATTTAGCAGGTAGGTCCTGATATATAATAAGAGAAAATTAATGTTTTAGTTTTTCAATTTTTAATATATTTATAACTTAATCTTTTAATTATGACTTGAGGGCAATTTAATTTTTTAATTTTTAATTTGTTTATAACTTATTATTTTATTTTTTGTATTATTGTCCTTGTCAACTAGTGAGTCATCTATATGGTAAAATTTGCCTCCAACTCAGCTGTTTTTTTTAATAAAATGTAAACAAAAGAAAGCAGACCGGAGAGGATGAAGGGAAAAATAAAAAATGTTGCAGACAAGAACTCCATCTCCTTCACAAGCTTTGTGGACAAAGCTTCCACCTTCTTCCTCAGAGATCTGCCGCAACTCAAGATAATCGATGAGTTCTTGTCTTTTCCGAACGGTTACCTTCTCATCAAAAGATCTACTCCAATGTTGCTTCACCAAAAAAAAAAAAAAAAAACTCTGCTGCGATCTAAACTTCTCCCTTTTCTGATTCTCAAATGCTCACTTTCTCTTCTCTCCCAAATCGGAGTGTCAATTAACGGACAAGGCCTCCACGAATGTTGCATTGCCCTGTTCCTATAGCCAACTAGTTGCTTACTCCAGGAATACATGTGTGTGTATACTCGACCCTAGTAGCAATAGCTATTTCAGCTTTTGTTATAATCCTGGGAAGGAGTGAATAATAATGCACTATTTTTCTGGAAATAAATTTTTAAAAGCAATGTTTATTTGTTTCTGATTTCTGCGAAGCACCCTTTAGAGAGCCTGTGAAAGAGATGTATGGGGTTCGTCTCTGGCTCCCTGCAACCCTTTTACCCTTTATCCGTCGTGCTCTCCTCGTCTTCCATCTTTTGTTTAAATTTTATAAGAAATAAAAGCCACGTGGGGCTGAGTTGGAGGCAAATTTTGCCATATGACTCAGCTGATGATAATTGCACTAATAAGTGAATTAAAATTTTGGAGTTCCAAATTGCTGTTGAGCTAAAACAAGATAATAGATTGTGGTGCATGAACAGTAACACCAACCAGAACACACAACATCCTTTTTTTAGTGATACAATAGTTATCCCTTAGCCCAACAAAATAATAAGTAGCTTCATCTTCTAGCTGAAAATAGATATATAATTTAGTATATTAGAATATCGCCATAATCTTGCTTAATATTTCTAATATTAAAAGCTACATGCCATAAATTTTCAAATTCAATCATTTTCATTTCGACATTTTGAGTTTTTTGGGAGTATACTTAAATTAATATATATATTATTTGAGGCTAAAAAATATCATGTTAAGCTAATAATTTTATGATTTAATGATATGAATTGTTGGTGGTTAACTACTTTAAATATTGCTTATCCTAAATAATAAAAACAAAAATATCATAATAAAAGAGCATATTTTATTTTAGGCTTGAACAAACTTAAATATAAATGAAAAATAGTAATTGGTTATTAAATTAAAAATTTTAGTATTATTTTTAAATAATATATAAATTTTGTTTTTTTTTCTTAAGAATGGGAATAGGGAGCAAAAAGAAAGTCAAACAATTGAGCGGAAAAAAATCTTGTAATTAGCCATGCCTAAGCCCACCAAGCGACCCTCTCAAACAGAAAAAGAAATGGCTGTCCCTTTCTCTCTCCTGCCCGGCTTGCCCGTACGCCTACTTTCTCGCTTCTAGCCTGCCCGACCGGCCCGCTGTTGAAAAACTTTCCCTCTTTCTCAAGCGGTCTCCCGCTTTCCTCTTCAACGCCCTTTCCCTTCCTCTCCAAGAGCCTTTGGACTCAATTTCAGTATTGAGTCTGTCATTCATTTCAGTCATTTGCCAGTCTGCAAGTGTGGATCCTTGATCCTTGCTTTCATTGGTTATCGAGGTCCCATTCTTCTTTTTGTATGGTCTCATAGCCTTCAATTATTGGGGTTAGGGTGCCTTCAAGCGTGCTTTCCTTTTTGGAAATCTCTGGAATTTTTGGGTATGGAAGCTTCTATATAAGAGTTTTTGAAAGATGGGATTTGGGAATCATGCAATTCAAGCTGGAAGTTTGGACGTGGGCAAGTCAAATGGAAGGAAGAAGAAAGATGGTGCAGAGAAGCATAGTGGGTGTTGGGCTAAATTCAGTTGCATCGGAAGCTGCATACCTTCTAGATCAAAGATTGATAACTACATAAGTGGTGGTCCAAGCGCCGCCCATAATGGTAGTTTTCTGTCTATTCCGCTCTGTACATATCATGAAACATTTTCTGTTTTTGTGTCAATTTTAGATGCAGAGAGAAATTAATTCGTATTTTTATTTTTTTTAATATCTACCTGGTTTTTTAGTTTGAGCTGCTAATTTAAGTTTCAAGAAACGGAATGAGTTCTCATGATTCGTGGATAAAAAGTTGTATAATTTTTCTTTGATATCGTTGTATTCCTAGAGAATGTTGAGCCTCTAACTTCTTTATTACCAAATACCAAGCAATTGAAGATTCTAAAGAATACTTTTTTCTGCATTATCTATGAAAACATTTTATGTACACGACTTAGTAAAGGCGTTGAGATGTCAATCTTGTATCCTTTAAGAATTTGTGCTACCTGCTCTACCTGAAATTTTGCTGTTAATACTGTCGTGTAGAATTTGCGATGCTTTGATCTTTTGCATCGCTCAGCTGGATTGTATTTTTAATTTAGTCAATGTACTTGTAAACTAATCTTGCAATTAAGCTGCATGAAGCCAAGCACCCCCAGCATCATTCATGTAATAGTTTGTGGTCATTCAATTTAAGTTTGTGATCTTTGTGTAATCAGTGGAAAACAGATGTACAAATGAAAATACCAAAGATCGAACAGTTGCTCATCCAGAGTCCTCCACTACCACTAGTTATGCAGGAAGTGTACCCTCAACTCCAAAATTCAGTGAGGAGTTGAAGGTTTCTTCTCGTTTGAGAAAATTCACGTTCAATGAACTCAAAATGGCTACTAGGAATTTCAGACCAGAGAGTCTTCTTGGCGAAGGAGGGTTTGGTTGTGTCTTCAAAGGTTGGGTTGAAGAGAATGGAACTGCACCTGTCAAACCGGGTACTGGCCTTACTGTTGCAGTGAAGACCCTCAACCATGATGGACTTCAGGGTCACAAAGAGTGGCTTGTAAGAATTTTACGCATCTCCTTTCTCAATTACTATCCTTCTATAATCCGCTGAGGCTACAAACGTTTCATTTATACAATTATTTGTTTTCTTGACACTTTCAGTTTCTTTTTTCAGGCTGAGCTGAATTACCTTGGTGATCTTGCCCACACTAATCTGGTTAAATTGATCGGCTTCTGTATTGAAGATGACCAAAGATTATTGGTTTATGAATTTATGCCCCGAGGAAGTTTAGAGAACCATCTCTTTAGAAGTACACTACTAACTCATTCTATTTCTGTTGCATGTTTACGCCGCTACTTGTTTATCTCTGGCTAATAGCAAGTGATTGCTGCAAAACTTGGATGTTCTTGACGCAAGTCAAATGAAATTAAAATTCTCAGTTCAGCTATAATCAAATTAAAGTTTGGTTGAACAGTAGATTGCTTGTTATTGATGCTACTATTTTCCTGGAATGTTGTGTCTCTGGCGATGAATTAGTAGATGCTGCATTGACCCATCAAAGACAGAATTTAATTGAGTAAATGTTAAATTGGCTTCTAGGGTTGCTTAATGACCAATGAGGTCTACAAAACTAAAATTTGATCCTTGTGTGATACAGCTTAATGTCTCTTATATAATATATTCTATAAGAGTTAATGATCAGGTTGAGCAAATAATAACTATGTGACTACAATATCAAACCTGGAAGAGTTAACTTAGAGATATGCCTTCAAAATTAAATTCATAAAATGCATAGTTGAATGAACAACCATTATCTACGCACTGTTTGTTTTATTTTTTTGAATTAAATGTTATATATTATATACAAACTTTTGGGGTTATGAAAAAGCAAAAACCAGAATAAGTTTTTTCTTCAATGTCACTGAGTTTCCCGCTTAATTATATGCTTTAGAGATTAAACAGAGGTATTTATTGTTTTCTGGTAACAACCATGATTTATGCAGAAGGGCCCTTGCCTCTTCCTTGGTCTATCAGAATGAAAATTGCACTTGGAGCTGCGAAAGGTCTTGCCTTTCTCCATGAAGAAGCTCAGAGGCCCATAATATATCGAGATTTCAAGACATCTAATATCCTATTAGATGCGGTATGTAGTGAACTAGTCGAAAGGATTCTAATTATTCGATGTTTTCTAATTCATTCACTTAATTTTTTTAATGTTGTTAGGAATACAATGCCAAGCTTTCTGATTTCGGACTTGCCAAAGATGGTCCTGAGGTTGGAAAGACCCATGTATCAACAAGAGTTATGGGAACATATGGTTATGCAGCTCCAGAATATGTGATGACTGGTGAGTTTCCAACTTTCCATCATTTTTCCCATCTGAGTGTTGATTGGGATTTCTATACCTTACAGGTCATTCTTTATTACATAATAATTCAAGTATACTTACTATAGACTCCTTAATAGCTGTTTGTTTGAATAAAATTAAGAGTGAAATATGCATTTAGTCTTGATACTTTAATCAGTGGTCCTTGAATTTCTCCCCTTTTTCAGTTTTAGCCTTGTTTAAGCTAAAATTTTTCTCTAAGGAAAGAAAAATATTGTTCCCATTCTTCATGTTCTGGCCATTCCTAGAAATTTAAATTGGATTGTTTGCTTTTGTAATTATTCTTTTCTTTCGCTTTGCCTTCTAATCCTGACACTTCCCCATCACTTCATAACGTGTATGTGTTCATTCTTAAAGGAACAATTATATGTAAGTATTAATTGTACAAACAGCTGAAATCAAATTCGGGTACTGTTTCTAAGAACCACATAACTTAAAAGCTTATGTTGAGATCTATAAAAAAAAACAAAGGCTTATGTTGAGAAGTGAGAGGTAAAGAATGGCAATTATATTAATAGGAATTACAACCACAAAGATCGACAATAGAGAAAGGGTTTTTTGGCGCTAGAATTCTTTACGAACACCAGTTTGTTAACTCCAACATGTCAGTGGCAACTTTCATAGGGACAGTTGTGACTGTCATTGACTTTGCCTTCTTGCCCAACCACGCAACTTTCACCCCTTGTGATCCACAATTTGTTTGCCAAGTGTGGTGATATCAGCTATGATTTAATTTTATGTAAATTATTTTCCTTTCAAGAAGATTGCTCTTCCCCCTATATTATGGAAAAATTACATTGCTCTTTTTCTCTCTACCAAAAGATACCCAAGGCTTCCTATAAAATTGAAAGGAAAGAGAACACCCAAGGCTTAACCCGTTTGATCAATAATATTTTTTATTCAAGATATCAAGAAGATGTATTTCTTAAAAAAAAAATCCTTTAATTTTTGAAAATAAGGTTAACATTGAAAAATTGGACATACATCAATTATTAGAACTTAATATATTTAAAAATGAATAGGGGAAGAATGATGGGGAAAGGAGTATTTAGAGCAACTTGTTCTTAGAACAAGCTTGATTCTTCATATGGGGAAAGGAACATTTTGAAATAAAAAATGAGATTGAGAAAGCTGCCTCAGTGTTGTATGGTCTGTACAAGAAAGTTTTTGCAGTTTCAGCTTATTTCTTACATTATGCTTCCTTGATCTCAATACTGACCTGATACTGCCAATTCTGATATAGGACATTTGACATCAAAAAGTGATGTTTATAGTTTCGGGGTAGTGCTCCTTGAAATGCTTACCGGTCGGCGAGCAATTGACAAAAATAGACCAAATGGGGAACACAACCTGGTGGAATGGGCAAGACCTGCTCTTGGAGACCGGAGGATATTCTACCGGATAATCGATCCTCGTCTTGAAGGTCACTTCTCGGTTAAAGGTTCACAGAAAGCCGCCCAACTGGCTGCTCGATGCCTTAGCCGTGATCCAAAATCTAGACCCATGATGAGTGAAGTTGTTCAAGTTCTTAAGCCTTTGCCAAACCTTAAGGATATGGCTATTTCATCTCAATACTTCCAGTTTACACGAGTAGATCGCACCATGTCGATGCCAAATCCCAAAAATGGTTCAAAAACACAGCTAACATCTGTATCAAGGAAAGGTCAACCTGTAAGGATCTTGTCGAGCCCTAACGGGCCACGTGGTTCTCCATATCATCATTATTCCAAGTCACCAAAACCTAATGGGTGAGAATCATGGTTCACTCTCTCTGGTTTGCTGCTTTCTCCATTCAATTCCCTCAAAATTAGCTCAACATCAACTGTCGAGTTAGGAATGTCTCTGAAACTTGAGGGGAATCATTGAAGTCTTATATCATTAATATAATCTTGAATAAGGTGGGTTGTGCTGGAGGATTTGCCAGGGAGACATACGGATTTAGATTTCTTTTGGGAAGCTTGATGCTCAGCTCACGAGTCTCCTACTTTTCTTTCTGAATGTATTTTTGTAAAGAAGAAAATATGTGTTGTTGTTAACTCATGTTATTCATAGATTTTTACATACTAATTCATCAAGAACTTCTCTCATTAAGTACGCATTAATGTAATTAATATTATACTTTTATGAGGGACATGCTGTCCTACGCCAGGGATCCATGTTATTTTTGGTGTGTTGCTTTGTTCACAGCCAAAAAATAGTGTAATGGTAGAATTATTGAGTAATGTCACATTCCTGCATAACTTTATTTGGGTCTCCATCTGTGCTTTAGATCAAGACAAATGGTATAGGCAACATTGTGAAGACTAAAGTATACCCAATTTTATGATATTTATAATTAGATCCCCCAAGTTCACAAATTACTTGGGGTGTTCAAGAAGTTATTATGACTCGCTGGAAAAAAGCCATGGCTTGTCAGAATAAGCTTTGTTTCAATTAGCTTCATTATTATTACCCCAAGAACTACATGCCAGGATGAACAAACTCATTTTCCGTTTCTTTCCTTTTCTTTTCTTTTCGTTCTTTTTGTTTTTTCCTTTTTGGTCAAAACTCAATAATAAAGGTACAAAGATTTGAATCCTCTCACAATATGCAAAAGCCTTCAAAATTGTCCAATATTATTATCCGACATTTATAGGAAGATAGACCAAGAGTTTGGGTTTGAATGATCTAAAATATTAAATTTACAAGACATTTTAACATATAAAAAAAAATGAGGCAGTATTCTTGAGTGTGAAAAAATAATAATGTACAGAACTGGAACTTTAGAAAAAGAAATTCCAGCTGGGCTCTAATTAAGTTCAAAGTCAAACATTATTAAAATCAACAGCCCAAAGCCTGCATTTTCCATTTTCCCCTTGACTGCGTGATATGAGCCATTGAGAATTAATATTTGGGGTGTGCATACATGTCTTAATTTATCTTCCTTGAGCATTTTCATTTATTAAGTTCGAAAATGAAATACACGCAACATTTTGCAAACTTGTGGTGTGAATTATAAATACGTCAAACTTATTAAGATATTTATATACTTAAATGAAAAATCATACAAAATGAAGACCTGTAGTGGACCTTAGGTTATGATTTGACATTTTTTAGGCATTATCCTTGTTTACCAGAAATCCACATTGGCAAGGTTGTTCCGCATCGTTATTAAGAATGAAACTGTTAGCCCACCACAAAGATATTTTCATCCTTTCCAGATTTTTGAAAAGCTGCATATGTTTAGTATTATTTTGTAATGTTTTAAAAAGGTAAATAGGTAACAAACATAAATTAAAGAAAATATTGTTAGATTAAAAAGATCAGATACTTCTTCTGATTGGTAATAGGAACAGTAATGACAACTAAGCAATAGTTAGGGAACCTTAATCTCCTACAATCATATAATTAAATAATAACAATGTCAGTAACCTTATTTAGATTAGGCTTAAGTTGACCACGGGCTACACTCAATATAGTTAATTAATTATCTAATTTTAATATCAACATAAGGATAATAAATATGTCATAAATCTCTCTCCTTGTTTGCAATATTATTAATTATATATAAATATTTTTTATTTTGAGAATTTTTACTTAGGTGGAGATAGATTATACTTACTAAAAGTGAGTTACACACATATTATTTAAAAAAAAAATAAGAGATATTTATATACAGCTAAAGGACAAGTGGCATCTCTTTAAATAGATTTTAGATATGATAATAAAAATTGAAAAATTTTCAGCAATTTTCGCAACCATTCATATAATGGGGTCCTAGTCAATCGTCGCTGGAATGCCCCATTTCCATAACTATTATTTTTCTTTTCTTTTCTTTTTTTCCTTGGGTTTGAAAAGTATAAGGTTTGACTAGTTCTGTTTGAGGGTCTTATGACGAGACATATGGATAAGACTTTCTGTATACAGATTTTTCTCATCCAATCTCTAAAGCTGGTGTATCCAACCACTATCATTTTTTATGAGGAAAAAAAGGGAGAGAAGAAAGAAGAAAATAATTTAGTGGCTCTCAACTCAAGGAGTATAATCTAGCAAATAATCCAAATTCCTAACGAAGTAAAGCAAAACTCTGCCTTACAAATATTTATATCATACGCATTAGCGACATAAAACAAAATTATTTTTAAAAAATGCATATAAACGTTGTATATTTTTAATTTTAAATGTTAGAGAAAAAGATGAGATGAGAATTTATTAAGTTTTAATTATTAATATTTAAATAACTTTAATAAAGCAAGAGCAGTTCCCATAAAGAGATAATTGTAACTTTTCCGGACAGTATGAAGTTAAGAAATATGGCTGCATTTGAAATAATTATGGTCAAGTTAAGTATACAATGTTTCGTGATAATATATATTCAACACGTCAAATTTCATCATCTTTTTTTTTTTTAAATATAAGGTGGTAGCAAAGCGTTGTGGGGATAAAATCGATCAATATAATACATATTAACAATCAAAATGTCCCGAATAGGATAAGATAAACTCTATAAGAAGTTTCAGTGAAATGAGCATGACAAGCCACCTAATAAACATATTAATTTACATGAATTAGCAAGAAGGACCTCTTGAAGAAGATCTAAAACCCAAAGAAACCCATAAATTTCATCATTTTGAATATACTATGTTAAGTGTCTACTTTGATAGGTGATAGTAAAGCATTGAAATGTATTTTTTCCAATCTAATATATAAGAAATTATTAACTGAGAGTTAAAGAGTATTAGTTAAATTATTAAGTATGTTTTAAATTGATAAAATTTTCTTAATTTATACTTGTTAAAAAAATATATTTTTATTATATATTACATCTCTTCACTCATTCTCTCTCTTGCACTTAAAAATCTCTTATTAAGGATAGGGGTAAAATAGAAAAAAAAAATCTCATCAATGATTATATATTTTTTTATATCTAGGATTATATTTTCTTATAAGAAGACTTTTTATATATTAGAGGAGAGAGAGAATATAATATTTAAGAACCAATAAAAAATAAATAGAAGACGTAGTTGCCAATTCAATACTTTTCAGCAAATCACTCTCAATGCTGCAACTTCGTGGAACCATCCCTATTTAATTGTGTATGTCCTAAGAAAGGGAATAAGCCAATGGAAATATGGCTAAGCTTCCCATGAATGTAAAGCTGTCTTCTCAAGAGATTAAAGACGACGACGAAGACGACCAATGAAACTTCAGTCGAAGAAAGCGAGAGGCTAAACAACAGAATAGGAAAACCAACTAAGGAAAATAGAATCAACCGAAATCTATTAAAAAATAATAAGAGAATCAACGTGAAGTGAAGAGAAAATAGAAGGGGATTTAAGGAGAAAGAAATCAAATGCTGGCAAATACAGTACGAGTACCTGCCAGCCTGCCTGCCCGGTGCCTGCCAACCCATTCCCCAATTTACTACAACGAGGAGAAATAATATTAATTTAAGTCCAAGAAATGAAATATTCGCGTTGGCAACAAAAAAAAAAAAAAAGAAGAAGAAGCATTTTCCACTAATGTTTATCCTCACTTCAATTATTTAACTTTTTTGTTCCACCAAAACACTAATGTAAGAAAAAGTTGTTGGAAGGTATTTTCTTGGGGAAAAAGAAAAGTACCAATGGGCTGAATCCAAAAGACTCGTTTAGATCAAGATCAATTCTGCCGCTATTGATAGCTGGATTTCATACTATACCATGGGCAAATTCTTAGCTAATCTATTATTTATTCTTGGATAAAAAGTATAAATATTATTACAATAAATTTCTTAACTTTAGAACTCCCGTCTATATTTCTTTTGCCTGAAATTCCTACCTACAAAGTTACAATTTTTTAATCACACCCCCTTTCAATATTATGATGAATAAAAATTATAGAACGGGATAATAGAAAGAATTATATTATATTTTTAAGGTTAAAATAAATAAAATTATCTTGAATTTTACTCCTTAATTTTTTAAAATTTAAATTAAACATCATAATATTTTATATTTTAATTATCAAGCCCCTGTCTTTAAAGTTAAATATTTTAACAATATTATATACCAGGTCATAGTTAACAATTTTTACTGTATCATAGTTTTTATATTTTTTATTATATACCATGCTATTTAACACTTGACACTTTATATATAATTTTAAGTTTTTAAAATACTTAAAATAAAATATTTTAAAAATTATTAACTTCTATTAAAGTTATCAAGTATTATTTTTTAAATATTATGACATATAACAAAAAATATAAAAAATATTAATTTTAATTATAATGGCTTGATAATTAAAATATAAAATATTAAGACTTTTAATTTAAATTTTTAAAAGTTAGAGAAGTTATCTATAATTAACTAAAATTTAGGAAATTCTTTTGTATTTAACTCAATTTTTAATGTTATACCATTGACTTTTTTATTTATAAGCATATGTCTACAATTCGAAGATAATAAAAAATATGCAAGTGTAGAATAATGGATGACAATGAAAGGTAATAGAATATTCTGCGGAATAGTAGAAATTAATATTGATTTATACTATTCATGACAAAAACCTAACTGTTTCTACATTATTTTTATTCTAATAATAAAAAAGATATTCGCGTTATCATTTATTACAAACCGCAATCTGTTATTTGGGTCCTAACCAATATAAAGCTGCAATTGCATTTCTACGATTCAGTGATTCAGTCTGTTCCCTCGGTCCTCACACCCCATCAGGGTCTGTCTTTCTTCTCTCCCAAGTCTGCTACCCTCTTTGTTTGGTTTCTCGGGAAATTAATAATTACCTCCTTTTTCCATCGTATTATTTGCTCGCGTTTTACTTTCCGTACTTGATTTGCCTTGCGTTCTTGAATTATACGTATAATCTTAATTTTAATTTTAGTGTTCGTATTCCTTTCTTCTCTCTTTGCTCGTCGAGATTACGTACACTTTAGAAAGCGCGAATTTACTTTTCGGCTTTTGTTGATTCTAAGGTTTTCCTGAGACTTAATGCTTCTAAGTTTCTTTACTGAGAGTTAGGGTTGTCTTGTGCTTGCTTTTTGCCGTGTGATCTTAAGACAGAGGATCAGAGGTAAAATGCGTCAGATTTTTTCCTTGGCAGAGAGAATTTTTTCTCTCAATCTTTTCCCCTTCAATTTTGCTTTGGTTATATCTTATTTTCCCTTCAATTTGTTGCTTAGAGCATTTCACCCTTTTTTTCAAAGGATAGGAATGAGAGTTTCAGCTTTGTCTTGTTTCGAGTCTTTCTAAACTTTGAAAAGTATGAGCTTTATCTGGTCCAAAAAAAGTCTGAGCTTTATATTTGGTCTGCATTTATTTATTTTTTTAAAAAAAATAAAATAAAGGAATTTGGTTTGGATTAGGCTTGCGATGGAGAATAAGAATCCATTTCGTTTACTTGCCTTCTATCTTGTGAGTTGTTATATGACATATTTTGTCTGATTGTACTCCCAATTTTATTTACCGGAATTTAATATAGGACTATGGTTAAGGAAAGTAACTTCAATTCTGCTGTTATCAGTTAATTACTGTCATTCATTTCAATTGACGCATCTATGATATCAGTTGTTAATTCTGATATTGTCGTTCATCAATTTGTTCTTTCACTTATCTGAAAAAAGATTTGCGATTTCGGTAGTTTATAGTGGGCACTTGACAGTTTTATTACTTCTATTCCTTTCCTGATTCAAGTCAAAGACTTTCCATAAAGGCTTCAAAGCAAGCACCCGATGTTTCATTTTCTTCCCATTTGTTGAAAGTTTCTTATAGTCACTAGTCACTGTTCTATCATTCTTGCTCTATGTTAAAAGTATTTATAGCTATATTAGATTCCACAGTGTGTCTTGCTGATTTTTTTTTTTTTTTCTGTTCTTGATATGAACAAAAGCAATTTTTTTACAATTAAGTCTTGCAAAACTGATCATGGAAATTAAGAAAGTCAAAACAAGGTGGTGCTTGGTGGCGGTTAATGCAAATTTGTACCATTTTTTAATTTTGAATTATACTATTTGTCTTCAGATTGAAGAATGGGTCAAGCTTTGGGATGTGTTCAAGTAGACCAGTCGAATGTGGCCATCAAAGAGCAATTTGGAAAATATAGTGACGTGCTGCAACCTGGATGTCACTGCTTGCCTTGGTGTATTGGGTTCCAGATAGCTGGTAAGCTATCGCTACGAGTGCAGCAACTTGATGTTCGATGCGAAACAAAAACAAAGGTTTCTGCTGCTTTATTTTTCCTTGTATTTTTTGTGATGTTATTATGCCATTTGCATCTGACTTGAAATCGTAGATGGTGGGCTAAGGAGCTATGGCATATTTGATTTAAAATCTCAGAATATTGTCTGCATAACTTAAAACAGATTTATACATAGTTGACAAATATCTCAATTTATCAATATCAACTAGACTATGTATCCATTATTTTATTTATAATATTTTTGAACTTTAAAGAGAATGAATTTATTGATATTTTAGTTGGTCTCTATTAATTTACAGAATACCAGAAGTTTTCTTAAACGGGATGTTGAGGGGGATACATGTCTGTAATTTTGTGGCTATGCTATCCTTTCTCTGTCATCTGTCCCTAGTTTCACAATATTTTTGTAATCAATACATTTATGTTTGTAGGCAACTTCCATTCTACTTGCAGTGTATGATTTTTATGCAATGATTTGGAAAAATATTGAAAATTCATTTCACTCTTTATATGGATGTTTAGTTCTTATGTGATTCTCATGATCCGTTGAGATTTTTTTTTTTTTGTCATTGGCTTCTCAGGATAATGTATTCGTAAATGTGGTTGCATCTGTGCAATATCGTGCCTTGGCTGAGAAAGCATCGGATGCTTTCTATAGGCTTACCAACACCAGGGAACAGATCCAATCATATGTTTTTGATGGTACGTCAAGTGGGCTTCCGCTGCTAAATTCTTGTCCTTAAAGCATGCATACTAGCTTCTGCACCACTGGCTGTCCTGTGGGAAGCACACTACTTTTTCTATGTATTGGTGTTGGATTGCATAATTGGTAATTATGTGGGTTGATTTCCTAAAAGTTGCTAGCATTTGGCATTTCTCCAGTTATAAGAGCAAGTGTACCAAAGTTGGAGTTGGACTCTGTCTTTGAGCAGAAAAACGAAATTGCAAGGGCTGTAGAAGAGGAGCTTGAAAAGGTGTGGCCTTTTTCCCCCGTAATTTTTTTATTTTCCTTTCTTCATGTTTATAAATATTGCGTTGAGTATGGATTATTCAAGGTTCTTGTCACTTGTCAGTTGGACTAGTTAAGAAGTCAGCGTGATCTTTGTGTTGTAGGCTATGTCTACTTACGGATATGAGATTGTTCAGACTCTTATAGTTGATATCGAGCCTGATGTCAATGTCAAGCGAGCAATGAATGAGATCAATGCAGGTAAGAATTACTAGGTCCTGATGAATAAAGACTGCACTTGGTAGTTGTATTGATGTTTGTTAAATGTTACAGGTTTCTATATTGTTGGATTACTTTAAGTTTTTACAGATGCTGTGTTTCATTATGTTTCTAATATTTGGATTGGTGATTTCTGATATATGTTGCACTCTCTGTATCTTGGCATGGCTTCTGTGGGATAAATTTCTGGCTGTGCTTCTAAACATTTAACGTTCTTTATATTGATGTATTATTGTGACATGCGGATCCAAACAGACACTGTTTACTATGCCCACAGAAGCTACAAGACCTATGTATATTGTAAATTTCGATTGTTAGATTGCTGTTCAACTGTTCTAATATCTTGAGCCTTTTGCTTTATTTCCTTAACAGCTGCTAGACTGAGGTTGGCAGCCAATGAAAAGGCTGAAGCAGAGAAAATTCTGCAGATAAAGAAAGCCGAGGGAGAAGCAGAGTCTAAATATCTGTCCGGACTTGGAATTGCTCGCCAGCGTCAAGCCATTGTGGATGGGCTGAGGGACAGCGTGCTAGCTTTCTCAGAGAATGTACCTGGTACTACAGCTAAAGATGTTATGGATATGGTGCTGGTGACTCAATACTTTGACACTATGAAGGAGATTGGGGCATCCTCAAAGTCCTCATCTGTGTTCATCCCACATGGTCCTGGTGCAGTGAAGGATATTGCTATGCAGATTCGGGACGGGCTCCTTCAGGCCAATGCTTCCTAGAATCTGATGAACTGAGCTTTTCTGTAATTGTGATTTGTGAATAGCCAGATATTTTGCGTGCCTAGTTTATTCGTGGAGTACTTGTGAGTTGATGATGCTTTATATGTAATTAATACTTAGTAGATTAAGGCAATGCTTCTTTTACCTTAAATACTTGTTTTGGTGATTATGTTCGAAACTTTTTGTGGCTGTATAGTTATGGCATTGCAGGGTAGGGTAATAATCATATCATATACAACCTAAGAAGTATGTGCTTTCTGTGCTGTTTGATAAAACATCATTCTTCACAAAGTTGTTCTCCCCTTTGCTGGTTCTTCTACGTACTAACGTTCTGTTTGGCTATCAGTTAATAGGCATGACATACAAGATACAAGGTGCGCTCCTGAGCCATATGTATTGAATCTTTTATGGCTTCCTTACAAGATGTTGCAACCTACTTGATCCATCAAATGTTTCTTCCAAGCTGTATTCGGTCTCTTATCGTCCGGAGTACTTTGTAAAACTACAATTGTTTCTCTAGTTTTAAAAAAGAAGTTACATTTAAGTAGTTCAAATTTTTTATGAAAAATGATTTCTTGCGTAGTTATTTCATAAAAGAGAAGGAAAGCATCTTATGTTTAATTACAATTTACAATCCTAAAAAAATTTATTTTGTGATCATATATGTGATAATCTTAAAACTTAGCTCACCTAAGCTTTTATACACAAAAAATGACATCTAAAAATTTTCAAATTTTATTTTTTTTATAAAAATAATATTCAAACTTTATAATATCACCATGTACGTACATATTTTTATAGAGTAATAAAAGTTGATACGTAATTCCTACATGACCAAAAATATCCCTCTACTTGATGAAAGGAATGAAATTAAAAGCTGCCATTTGGGAGAATGAAATTATTTTTATGCCATCCAACCAAGCTAATCACTATAAGGGATTCCTAATCTCATTGCATGAACATAGAAATCCAAAACCCAAACGGGAATTTTATTGTAAGGATAATCCAATCCTCGAGGTCAAGAAATAAAAAAAAATCTCCACAGTGCGTCAAAACATAAAGGTACGAACAGAACTGCATAGTATAAACGTACTAATGGGCTAATGGCCTTCGGAAAACCGTACGCGAAACTTGGAAAACCGCAATTCAGACCAGAAAAGGACAAAATCCATAAAGACCATCTTTCGTCAGAATAAATTAAAAACATGCCATACGATCTCAACATGCTAGACTTGATAACGCTGAAAACAGACATCAGAAGGCAAAATATCTTGCAATTCAAATCTCAACAGGTATCATTCCTCATTTTAACAGTGAGGCTTGCAGAGCTATTCTATCTATTTAAGAGTAACATAAGGTTTATTAGATCATCTGCTAGTTATTTTTACCACGTTGAAACACTCGTGTAAGAAACAGTATGTAACACTTGCTCCAAAACGAAAAACAACCTCGGAAAATAAGCTGGCTTGCATATAACCATATGCTTCTAATGCCTAGCTCAATGATCTTGCTAGAATAGCTCAAAATTCCTCAGGGCTTGAGAGCCAAACTCAACCCGACCTTGGCACTCTTCTCAATGGCTTTCGTGTCTACCTCACCAGAGATGGTCAAGAACGATTTGGGACGCCACTCATGCTGGATAAGGGCACTAGCACTGCCAGAGTTGTTCACACGAGCTTTCAATGTGGTCAACGGATCCAGTGCGTGCTGGGTACCAATTGTGAAGGTATTGACATTGGTTGAGAATCTGTGAGTCACATCAGCACCCACAGCAGTATTGGTCAAGGGGTTGACCACATGATAGTAAGAAGCATTCAGAGCATCCCCTTTATCATTCCTGCACAAGTAAAGATCAGCGTATCAGAAAATGTACACCCAATATTTCTCAACAAGGATACGAGTATGTACAAGAAGAAGAACAATGAACAGATCTATTTCAAATGCATCTAGAACGCAGACTCACAAAGTTCTCTCAACAGCTATAGGGCCTTAACATAGAATATTTAACTGGCCACATAAAACTTTCCCAGCTCCCACATGATAAGGCTGGCTCACTTGTTTAAGTTGGAAAGGAATAAATGTAGGGAGTTCTTTTTTCAAAAGCCCTTCTCACAATAGGAGAGGCAACATATACTCACACAGTCAGTGAAGCAATAAAGTCGGCTTTAGTGAAGCTCAATCCAGCATTTACTTTAGTGAGATCCCCACTTTTGGTGTCGTAAGAGACATCAGTACCAATAGCAAGGCCGTTGGTTCCTAAAACACCAGAGAAGTTGACAATTGGGTTTGCTGTTAGCCCAACACTTGTGCTTATCCCAGCATAGTCATGCAAGTATTGAAGTTCCACCTGTTCCAGAAACCACAAATCAGAGAACAAATTCTACTGACAATGAAGGATGCAGGTGTTAAAGGAATTTTAAAGATTCAATAAGATTGGATTTTCTGTTTCTACATCCATCTACTGACACAGTTTTTCTTGTATCCGTTAAGTAATTCTACAAAAACGTTTGATCTTCTACAAAATGTTTGATCATCTCACCTTTCCAGACCTTTGATCAGGAACTCTGACGCTAAGGATACTCTTCAAACCAGGAGCAGCCTCATCAACCGTGATTGTGGTGAACAGCTAAAGAGCACAAACATTAATGAATTTTAGTCAAACCATCTCATATGAATGTAAAGAGCATGAGATAGGGGACTTAAGCAATATAAAAACATTGTCCAATATTATTTCTCCAAAGAATTTATAGAGCATGTACCGACACTGGTTAAGCAGTGAAAAATTAAAATGCCAAAGATCTGGAAACAAATGCCAGAAAGAATATAACATCTACATTCCGTTCACCCATTGTTTATGTTTAAATAATAAGCAAGAACAGGTCTCTATCAGAAATTTCAGCATATCCTGGATTTCAGTGACTAAGTACACATGCCGAGGACTAAAACAAATTTTCCTTAACATGATTACATCTCCACAATCCATATAGAGTATATAGTCAAGCAGAGATCAAATAATCAATATCACAGAAAACATCAAATTAGGAGAAAAATTCTTTTTTTGCCAACAAAATAAGAGAAAAATTCTAAACTATTAAAATCCAATATTTCAAGATAATAGTAAGAATACATGCATGCAAATAGATATCCCAACATCTCCATAAGAGGAAAATGGAGAAACTTTAACTTGAGGCCACGCCCATTTAACATACAAGTATGGTTTAGAGTTTGTTTTATTTTCAGTAATTTATTTAATTGACCTGTAAACTGACAAAACAAATAAAAGTTATTAACTTTGGGAGCCATAAACTTGCAGTTTGAAACCAAAAGTAAAACAGTTAGAAGTGCTAGAAGACTAATCTAGAAGTCGAGGCTGTGCAATCAATTCAATCAAACAAAGTATCCTATTTTAAACTAACAAGAAGGATATACTAACATATTGTATCGGCTGAAAACCATCATGCAATGGTGGTAAAACCCAGATCAATCACCACAACTGGATTTATAATTTGTACACGAATAATTTGTACACGACAAGTGAATAAACAAGGGAGGAAAAACGTTAAATAGGGTAAAGAAAAATAAAACAGAATAACTGAACGAAGATGCAGAACTTACATTAGAATCAGCATCAACTTTAATATCGGTGGTGAAGTTTCTGTGCTTCAATTGGGTATTAACGTCAGCAAAGAACAGGTCACCTTTCTTAGTTCCTGATGATGTTATAACCTACAATAGCAGACATAAATTACTAGAGGTAGAAATGACTCTGAAACTGAGTAAGGATGTAAATATCATCGCATAGGTTGCAAAGTACAAATCATTTTGTGAGCATTAAACTGCATCTGACATGATATTTAGAGTAATTTAACTTCCATCCACAACACTGCAAAGCATATGCCTTGATAATTGCTATATCTTTAGGGTGGTAACATAGACTTTCATGATTCTAAAAACCCGCATATGCAATCTCACGTTGCATTCATTAACAAAGACATCAAATTGTGTACGTAACTCACGTGATGCAATCTCACGTGGCTCACCATATAACGCCAAGGGAAACTTGGAAGAAACATGACTATAAGGAAAGAAGCCAACTCAACTACTAAAATGTGTATGCAACTAATCGCTGTTATGTTCAGTTGCAGTCCACAAAAACTAATAGCCACGACGTTAGAGGATCATTTCATGAAAGTGGTGCAAATTCAAATTTTAAGCTACAAAATTACAAACCAATCAGTAAGGCATTGTTTGGTTGGGGGTTTTTGGAAGGAAGGGTAGGGGAGGGTAGGTATAAATGTGTTTGGTTGAGAAAAATAGAGGGGAGGGGAGGTTAAAATTTTTGGCTTTTTGTGGTCACCTACCCTCCTCCACCTCCCCTCCAAAATTGGAGGTTTTTGGAGGTGGAAGAAATTTTCCACCTCATTCTGACAAAATTGCCCATTGTAATTTTTAAATATTCCAATGATACCCTCCTATTCCACTGCTCGCTCGTTCGCCTCTCCTCCTCCTGTCCCATTCCCATTTCTCTTTTCACTAACAACAATCACGATCCTAGTTCCTCCCCTTTTGCCGTTCACTCTCTCTCTCTCTGCTTCTTCTCATACTTGAGGTTTCTCTTACGAATGCGAACCCGATTTTGTATGCTCCCCGAAAAATATTAAGGATACTTTACCAGCCATTACTCTGCAATTCTGGAGCTGCTATTTAGTGTATGAGTTTTGCTTTAGTTTCTTCCACTGGCAATCGCGAGGGCCAAAATTCATTTGCAAGAAATTTATCTGTTTGTAGCATTTGGTTTCTACTCGTGCTTATTTTATAAGAATGCCTCACCAGTACTGATTGGGCAACACATAAGGTGGCTGCTGAGGCTTTAAGCTCTTTAGCTTTGCATTCAAGCAGCTTGGTTATGGATGGAGCAACTACTAGGAATTAGAAGGCATACATTTTTTTGACAAACGAACCAAGAACTGAAAAGAAAAAAAGGGAGACATGCAGAGGCATATCTAAATGAGATATAATATTAAAATTTTATTAAGATTTTTTAATTTTCTTAATTTTATCACACATATATATAAATAAAGTAAAAAGTATTTTGAGATTCATAAATTAAAAAATAATAATTATGATATAAATATTATAAATAAAGAGTAAATAAATTTAAATAAAGAGATAAGGGTATATTTGTCAACTTTTAATTAACTCCCCTCCCCTCCCCTTCTGTACCAAACAAGAAATCTTATCTCTCCTCCCTTACCTTCACATTCATAACCTCCCTTACCTTTCCCTACCCTCCCATAAATTAACCTAACCTACCTTCCCCTCAGTTGAACCAAACATAGCCTAAATAAACAGATAAAAAAAATCAAAGAGAATAAACTTAAAACCAACAGACAACAACGACAAATAGATGAGAAATTTATTTATCAAAACGCGACAGTATATGTTGTGCAACAAAACTGATGCAGGACTAGCCTTGCCATCTATACTTCACTCGGAAAAAAAAAAGACTCACAAGAAGATAGGAAAGAAATAAAAAGGAAGCCAAGAATTAGGCAAGCTATTTCTTTCACACTATCCTTTGAAACACAGATAAGTTTGGCAGGCCTCACGCGCATTTGAAACTCGCACATAGACAGTCGGACCAACAACATAATGCTGCATAGAAGATTGAATATTCATGAATGTGAGAAGAAGGAAACTCACAACTCCATTGGGCGAGTAGGTGGTGATGGAGAATTTCTGGTCGCTGTGATAGTCCTTGAACAGAAGATCTATGACCGAAAAACATATTCAATTAAAGCAACGCGAACACGAAAGGAGGAACACTGCAAATATTCAAAATCCTAACCACAAGCATAGCAACAACAAATCCAGAGAGGGGAGAGAGAGAGAGAGAGTACCTCTGGCTCTCTTGCCGATGTCAGTGTAGAGGCCAGGACCCTTACCCATGGCTACCTCAAGAAATGGAAATATGAAATTTTCAGAGGGGCAGGAAGAAGCTCACCGTCTAACAGGCAACAGCCAAAGCGGTGGAACTGACCAGGGCATATGGACCCCAAAACCCTAATTGTCTAAATTTATTTTCGAGTGGTTATTGTGACTTGTTCAGGATGGGAAAAAAAAAAAAACACGAACCGTTCGATCTACAAAATTAACGATTTTTCAGCCACCTGGGACCGTCGGAAAATATATTTCATGATAAAATTACACAAATATATTATGTAAAGTTTGAGATTGAATTTAGATATTCTATAACAAATAAAAATAATGATAAGTTTCATATATATCCTCTTTTTCCATGTCTTTTTTTTTTCAAAATGTAAATCATTTTTAATGTAAAATTCTATGCGCAAGAGAGAAATAAAGGGGTTAATTTTTTTATTCAAGAGTTCTTCCAAATAGGTTGATACATATATACGTATCGGAATATTTTTCTTATAAATATTAAATGATCAATACGTAATACAAAATTTATGCTATCAATAAGCTAAGCTACAGATAATGCGATTTAACTCAAATTATATATAATGTATAAAAAAAACGTGACACAAAATAGATATGAATTTATACGATGCTCTTGTTACGGACCTTATTAGGGCTTTCTTGCTAACGCCATTCCCTGGTACTATCCAATTAAAAAAAAAAACAGTTGCTTCGTACTATTCTTACGGTGACATGCACATCCTAGAAGTTCTACTCCTAGGGATAGTCGTATATTGAATTTTATTATAATTTTAGCACTGTTAGCTTTAATAAATGATGGGGGTAAAATAAAAATATACTTTCTAGCTGTTAATTTTTTTAAACAAAAAATAAAGATCTGAGAGTTAACCCATGTAATCAGAAAGTTCATAACAAATGACGGTTGACGATAATGGAGAAAAATAAAAGAATGACAACATGCTATACTTGATAACACTGAGAACAGCCATCGCATGGGTAAATATCGTGCAATTCAAATATCAATGAGTATCAAACTATCAATCCTCAGTCAAACAGTGAGGCTTCCAGAGCTTGTCTAAATATGAGTAACATTAAGGTTTATGAAATCATCTACCAATTATTTTTACCACGTTGAAACACTCTTGCGTAAGAAACGCCATGAACACTTGCTTCCAAAAAGAAAACCAACTTGGGAAAATAAGTTGGTTTGCATATAACAGTATGCTGCCTATAGCTCAATGATCTTGTTAGAATAGCTCAAAATTCCTCAGGGCTTGAGAGCCAAACTCAACCCGACCTTGGCGCTCTTCTCAATGGCTCTAGTGTCTACCTCACCAGAGATGGTCAAGAACGATTTGGGACGCCACTCATGCTGGATAAGGGCACCAGCACTGCCAGAGTTGTTCACACGAGCTTTCAATGTGGTCAACGGATCCAGGGCGTGCTGGGTACCAAGTGTGAAGGTATTCTCATTGGTCGAGAATCTGTGAGTCACATCAGCACCTACAGCCGTATTGGTCAAGGGGTTCACCATATGGTAGTAAGAAGCATTCAGAGCATCACCTTTCTCGTTCCTGCACAAGTAAAAATCATCTTATCAAAAAAGGTACCCCTAATCATTATCAGGAAGGATACGAAGATGTACAATAAAAAGAACAATAAACAAGTTTATTTCACATACCTCTAGAACGCAGACTCACAAAGTTCACTAACATCTATAAGGCCTTAACATATAGCAATCCTAGTTTTCATGACCAAAACAAGCTCAAGATTCATTTTAACTGGGCTATATAAACTTCCCTTGCTCCCACATGCTAAGGCTCACTTGCAGAAGTTGGAAAGGAATAAATGTAGACAGTGTTTGCAACAGCAATTCTCACAATAGGAGAGGCAACAGTTACTCACACAGTCAGAGAAGCAATAAAGTCGGCTTTTGTGAAGCTCAATCCAGCATTTACTTTAGTGAGATCCCCACTTTTGGTGTCGTAAGAGACATCAGTACCAATAGCAAGGCCATTGGCTCCTAAAACACCAGAGAAGTTGACGATTGGGTTTGCTGTTAGCCCAACATTTGTGCTTATCCCAGCATAGTCATGCAGGTACTGAAGTTCCACCTGTTCCAGAACAACAAATCAGACAACATATTCTACTGACAATGGAGGATCCACATGTTCTAGGAATTCTAAAGCTTCACAAGTTGGATTTTTGGCTTCTACAGCCATCTACTGACAAGATTTCCAGTACCTGTTAAGTACTGCTACAAAATGTAGGATAATCTCACCTTTCCAGACCTTTGATCAGGAACTCTGAAGCTAAAGATAGTCTTCAAACCAGGAGTGGGCTCATCAACTGTGATTGTGGTGAAGACCTGAAGAGCACCATAAATGAATTTCAGTCAAACCATCTCATGGGAATGTGAAGAACATGAGACCGGATAATGGAGCAATATAAAAACATTACCCAATGTTATTTCTCTAAATCATATTTATATAGCATCAATTGACACTTGTTATTAACTAAGAAATTAAAAAGCCAGACACCTCGATAAAAATGCCAATAAGAATATATCTACTACATTATGTTCACCCATCGTTTATGTCTAAATGATAAGCAAGCATAGGTCTATGAGAAATATCAGCATATCATGAATATCAATGAACAGGTAAGTACACATGAACTGGACTAACAGAACGCTTCCCCAACATGATAACACCTCCATGCAGTCAAGCAACGATCAAATAATTATTATCACAGAAAAAATAAAAATAAGAAAAAAAATTGTACAAGACACGCAAATAAAAAAAAACAGAGGAAAAAGTCAAATAACATGAAGAAAGATAAACAAGAATAACTGAACAAGGAGACAGTACTTACTTTAGAATCAGAATCAACTTTAATATCAGCGGTGACGTTTCTCTGCTTCAATTGGGTATTAACATCAGCCAAGAACAGGTCACGTTTCTTAGTTCCTGATGATGTTATAACCTGCGATAGCAACATAAGTTACTGAAGAGAGGTAGAAATGACACTGAAACTGAGTAAAGATGTAAATATCTTCATATAGGTTGCAAAGTACGAATTATTTTGTCAGCACTAAACTCATCTCATATTTAGCGTAATTTGGTTTCCATCCAAAACACTGCAACGCATATGCCTTGGTTATCACTATATCTTTTGGGCAAGAGATAGAATAACTTTCATGCTTCTATAAACCACGGAAACTAAACGCTACGCCGCTAGAGGATCATTTCATGAAAGTTGCACCTAGACAGATAAATTTGGCAGGCCTCACCCGCATAGGAAAATCGCACATAGACATTCGGACCAACAATATAATGCTGCATAGAAGATTGAATATCCATGAATGAGGGAAGGAAACTCACAATTCCATTGGGCGAGTAGGTGGTGATGGAGAATTTCTGGTCGCTGTGATAGTCCTTGAACAGAAGATCTATAACCGAAAAACAAATCAAATAAAAGCAAAACGAAAACGAAAGGATGAACACTTCACAGATTCAAAATCGTAACCACAAGCATGCAACAAATCCAGAGACAAAGGAGAAAGAGTACCTCTGGCTCTCTTGCCGATGTCAGTGTAGAGACCAGGACCCTTAACCATGGCTAACTCAAGAAATGGAAATCTGAAATTTTCAGCAAAGGCAGAAGAAGAAGCTCAGAGTCGAACAGCCAGAGCGGTGGTGAAACTGACCGGACATATAGACCCCAAAACCCTAATTTCGTCTTACGTTTCTTTTCGAGTGGTTATTGTGACTTGTTAAGGATGACAAAAAAAATGGACCGTTGGATGTAGAAAATTAACTGTTTTTCAACCCCTTCTGACCATCGCAAAATAATTTCATAATAAAGTTCCACGTTTCATGTGCATTCGCTTTTCCAATGTTTTTTTTCCCTAAAAATTGAATTTTTTTTTGTTGCCCACCCGGTTTACCGGAGCTTTACCCCGACTACATCCGGATCCGACCCGCATCACGTACCTGGCTATGATGGGTGAGTCTCCCAATAGAAATTTTTTGCGTACGCCAAGGCTCATTCTCAATGTCGTCTTTTAAACTAAGTGGTTAAAACTGAAATAAAGGGTCTCTGGCCCAATAGAAAGTTAAAATAAAAGGATTGTTTGTTAAAATATAGTTTTTAGTTATAGTTACATCCAATTCTTTATATCTATTATAACATATTGTTTAATCACATTTTACCATATGTATTAATTTTTTATATAGATTTAAATTAAATAAAAATAATAAAAACATAATAAGACTATATTAAAAAAACTTAATAAAATAGATGTAAAAAATTTGATCTAAATTTTTTTTATAGTTTGTTTTTATAGTCAAGACCATCAAATGAATCCCAAAGTGTCATTTTGAGAGGATTCAATTCATTTTCACTCAATTATAAAAAGAATCTAGAGATGGGATTTTGTGTTGGATGGCTCCAGGAAGTTGAAGATAAGGATGGAAGGGGAAGATTTGATTAAGGATATATATATATATATATATATCAATATTTTTGCTTAAAATGACTTTAAAATTAAAAATATTGATATATATATATATATATCAATATTTTTAAGCAAATATATAAAATAAATCCCTTGTCTATCAAAAAAAAAATATTTTTCCGACATCAAAAAATAAATCATACCAAACAAATTTACAGTGAACACCATTTCATTCTATTCTTTTGTTTCCACCAACTAAAAAGAGGTTTACAGAATCTTAATAACCAACGACAAACCATAACTATAATCCATTGGGCAGAAGATAATCAAAAGTTCCGAAAATCAATGCTCATATCATTTAGATCCACTTCAATCTTGTTGTCTCTCACAGCAACATCCTTTAGTCTGATGAGACCTGGAATATGAAAAATTGGTTCCAATTCAAATGATGTCCCACGACCTTCTAAAAATCTGAATAAATGCTTTTGAGAATCATGGTAGATAAAGAATCTAGAATGATCATAGATCAAAATCCCACTACCAACAAAAACTACTATTGTATGATATAAACATGGCCAATAATCGAAATCTTGACTGTCAAATCTAAGAACTTTGGTCCAAGATTGGCCATCCCCGTACTTTTTCATAGTCCAAAACTCGAGACATTTTGCATCTGCATATGGATAACATATGTGGAGACTTCCCTTCAGTTCTCTAAAGCTGATACGACTTTTAGCACCCATGGTTGTTAGGGATTATAATGCATGCAGAAGGACGGGAATGAATTTGACGTTTCACTTTCCAAGTCAAAACATAAAATTGATACTTCCGTTGAATTAAAAACAATCCAGTGAAGCGATCCATTTAAACAAGTGGGAGATTTAATTCCCCGCCAAGACTTTAGTAAGCCTTCTGGGCAGTTTGTAAGACAAGACAGGAGAAAGGAAAAAAAAAATTACGAAAAAAGACAAAATATCACATAGGCATCAATGAAAAATATTTTTAAATTTTGTTGAAAAAAAGATGAAAAACCATTTTTTATTTCCAATTTAACAAAAGAAAAATTGAATTCACAATGACCCTTTAAAAACCAAGTAAGTTGTGTGGTTAAAGTACAAATTTACTAATAAAATATTTTGCTATGTGCAGCTAATACTACAAAGTTTTTTTGGTATAAAAAAATGCATGAAGATTCTTTTTTTTTTTTTTTTTTTGGGTACAAGAGAGGGCTAATTTGCCCTAAAAAAAATAAAAATTACATCACGAGGGATCAAATCCCAAACACTCCTTAACCAGCACACCCTTTAAATAAGTAGGGCATGAATATAACACTTGTGTAATTCTTAATCCTTCCTTTGCTAGGGCATCAGCCATATGATTTTGATCTCTAGATACATGTTGTAATTTTAGCTCCCATGATAGATTCATAAACTCCTGTATTTGAGTAACCAACAAGCTGCTTCTACATACTGTCAAATTCATTAGCATATCTAGTACATTTTTAGCATCCGATTCCAGTATTATCTTCTTGAAACCTAACTCCCAAGCTAGTTATTCTGAAATAGTACAAAAACACTACCACATTTAAATCAACCTTTAGCAAACAATCCTTACGCATTGCCCAATGTTTTCACTCCTAGTGGCCTCATTTGTCACTGCAAAGATCTTTTGCACGATATGTACAAAGACTGCATCTCCTTAATGTCAGAGCTAGCTACCTTTCCCTCACCCACCTCATCTGCCGCCCCGTCATTTTCTTTAGGACTTGTTTAGTACTTTGGAGGGGAGGGAAAATGGATTTAAAAAAACTGTGAAAATGGGGTTATAAAATTTTAGTTAAAAAATATAAAATATAACAGAAAAGGACAGAAAAAACTTTGAAAAATTATAAATGTCAAAATAAGACTTCATATTAGTAATAGTTTATCTATAATTAGTAATGATTAATCTGTTATTAATAAATATCCTACTTTAGTATTTATTATTTTCCAAAGTCTTTTTCTATCATTTTTCTTAAGAAAAATTCATTAAAACTTTTAACCCAACTTCTCTAATTTTTTCAAGATGAACTTAGAAAAATTTCCACTTCCCTCGCCTCCCCAAATCCCCCAAACCATAGTTAATAACAAACGACGGTTGAAAAATGAAGAAAAATAAAAGAATGAGAAAGGAAGATATCCCATCAGATCTAAACGACCTCAACATGCTAGCTAGATTTGATAACGAAGAGATCAGGCATCATAAGGCAAACTATCTTTGCAATTCCAATCTCAATGAGTATCAATCCATCGTTTAACAGTGAGGCTTGCAGACCTTGTCTAAATTTGAGAGTAACAATAGGTTTATTAAATCATCTACTAATTATTTTTACCACGTTGAAACACTCATGCGTAAGAAACACCATGAACACTTGTGACCAAAAAATAAAACCAACCTCGGCTTCGCATATAACCATATGCTCCTAATGCCTAGCTCAATGATTTTGCCAGAATGGCTCAAAATTCCTCAGGGCTTGAGAGCCAAACACAACCCGACCTTGGCACTCTTCTCAATGGCTCTCGTGTCTACCTCCCCAGAGATGGTCAAGAACGATTTGGGACGCCACTCATGCTGGATAAGGGCACTAGCACTGCCAGAGTTGTTCACACGAGCTTTCAATGTGGTCAATGGATCCAGGGCGTGCTGGGTACCAAGTGTGAAGGTATTCTCATTGGTCGAGAATCTGTGAGTCACATCAGCACCTACAGCCGTATTGGTCAAGGGGTTCACCATATGGTAGTAAGAAGCATTCATAGCATCACCTTTATCATTCCTGCACAAGTACATATCATCGTATCAAAAAATGTACTATCAATCATTCTCAGGCTCTGAATAAAAACTTTCATGACCTCAACATACAGCTACCCTTGTTTTTATGACCAAAACAAGCTCAAGATTCATTTTAACTGGGCTGTATAAAACTTTCCTAGCTCCCACATGCTAAGGCTCATTTGCAGAAGTTGGAAAGGAATAAATGTAAACAGTGTTTGCAACAGCAATTCTCACAATAGGAGAGGCAACAGTTACCCACACAGTCAGAGAAGCAATAAAGTCGGCTTTTGTGAAGCTCAATCCAGCATTTAATTTAGTAAGATCCCCACTTTTGGTGTCGTAAGAGACATCAGTACCAATAGCTAGGCCGTTAGTTCCTAAAACGCCAGAGAAGTTGACGATTGGGTTAGCTGTTAGCCCAACACTTGTGCTCATCCCAGCATAGTCATGCAGGTACTGAAGTTCCACCTGTCCAGAACAACAAATCAGACAACATATTCTACTGACAATGGAGGATCCACATGTTCTAGGAATTCTAAAGCTTCAAAAAAGTTGGGTTTTTGGCTTCTACAGCCATCTACTGACAAGATTTCCAGTGCCTGTTAAGTACTGCTACAAAATGTAGGATAATCTCACCTTTCCAGACCTTTGATCAGGAACTCTAAAGCTAAGGATACTCTTCAAACCAGGAGCAGCCTCATCAACCGTGATTGTGGTGAACAGCTAAAGAGCACCAACATCAATGAATTTCAGTCAAACCATCTCATAGGAATGTAAAGAGCATGAGAGAAGAAAATGCAGCAATATAAAAACATTGCTCAATGTTATTTCTCTAAATAATTTATATAGCATTAATTGACACTGGTTATTAACTAAGAAATTAAACATCTAGAGACCTGGGTAAAAATGTCTCTATGAATATATCTGCTACATTCTATTTACCCATCGTTTATGTCTAAATGATAAGCAAGCATAAGTCTATTAGAAATTTTAGCATATCAAAAATGTCAATGAAAAGGTAAACACACATGAAGAGGACTAAAAGAATGCTTCACCAACGTGATAACATCTCCATGTAGTCACGCAAAGATCAAATAATTATTATCACAGAAAAAATAAAAATAAGAGAAAAGTTCTAGAGTATTAAAATCTAATATTTCAAGATAATAGCAAGGATCTCTGTATGCACAAAGACATCCCAACATCGCCATAAGAGGAAAACAGAGAAACATCCTTCAGCTTTAGGCCATTCTCATTTAACATTCGAGTATAGTTTAGAAATTTTTTCTCAATATCTTATTTAATTGACCTGTAATTTGATGTGAGGCGAATAAAAATTAGTACTCAACTTTGGAGAGTAATAATCTTACAGTTTAAACAAGGATACGGTACTTACTTTAGAATCAGAATCAACTTTAATATCAGTGGTGAAGTTTCTGTGCTTCAATTGGGTATTAACATCAGCCAAGAACAGGTCACCTTTCTTAGTTCCTGATGATGTTATTACCTGCAATAGCAAACAAAAGTTACCATAGAGAGGTAGAAATGACACTGAAACTGAGTAAGGATGTAACTATCATTATATAGATTGCAAAGTACGAATTATTTTGTGAGCATTAAACTCCATCTCACATTATATTTAGGTAATTTGACTTCCATCCAAAACACTGTACAGCATATGCCTTGGTGGTTATCCCTATATCTTTTGAGCAAGACACAGAACAACTTTCATGCTACCATAAACCATAGAAACTAAACGTTGGTTTGTTCAGTCGTAATCCACAGAAACTAAACGCTGCAACGCTAGAGGACCATTTCATGAAAGTGGTGCTAATTCAAATTTTAAACCACAAAATTACAATCCAATAAAAAGACCCAAAGGAAAAAATGATAGAAATGTAAAGGAAGCCAGGAATTAGGCAAGATGTTTCTTCCCCACAACCCTTCGAAACAAGGATAAATTCGGCATGCCTCACACGCATTTGAAAATCGCACATAGACAGTCGGACCAACAACATAATGCCGCATAGAAGATTGAATATCCATGAATGAGGGAAGAAGGAAACTCACAACTCCATTGGGCGAGCAGGTGGTGATGGTGAATTTCTGGTCGCTGTGATAGTCCTTGAACAGAAGATCTATAACCGGAAAACGCATTCAATAAAAGCAAAACGAAGACTAAAGGAGGAACACTTGACAGATTTAAAATCCCAACCCCAAGCATAGCAACAAATCAAGATAGAAGAGAGAGAGAGAGAGTACCTCTGGCTCTCTTGCCGATGTCAGTGTAGAGACCAGGACCCTTACCCATGGCTACCTCAAGAAATGGGAATCCGAAATTTTCCGCACAGCTTGAAGCAGAAGCTCGCGTACTAATAGTAAAAGCGGCGCTGGCCAGGGCAGATAAGGACCGAAGCCCTAATTTCGTCTTAATTTCTTGTCGAGTGTTATTCCGTTATTGTGACTTGTTCAGTAGGAAAAAGACACGGACCGTTCGATCAAGAAAATTATCCCATTTTTGCTATTTTGAGTTTGAAAGTAGATGTTTTATAACAAATATAGTATATATAATATTCATATAGTATTGTAAGAACTAAGAAAGAAAGAAAAAATAATAAGAAATTTCATATATACGCACATTTTAATCTCAAAAGGGTTAGAATGGAATAAAGAGTAAATGGGTGGTCATGTTTGCCACGATATTCCATTTCAATATATGCTCGTAGTTTATTTAGTTTTTGTTTTTGTTTCGCCACTCAAGTTTACGGAGTTTAAAATCCAGAATGTTACCGCAAATTTTGGCCCCGGCGTGTGGAAGTTGGGTGAGTAGTGTGGACATGGTGCCGGGTTGTTTGATACAAAGTTATATATTTTATCTTTATGAATTTCAGAGGGATTGATATACAATTATAATTATAAACTATTTAAATTTTAAAATATTTTTTATATATGTAATAGATTTCAAGATTTTAATTATTATCTTCTTATTACTTTATTCTTAGTAGATTATGGATATTATTTAACTTTTGAAAATATAAATATAATATTATTTTATAAATTTATAATTGTAAACTTTTTTCCATAATATAAATAGGCATTACGACTTAGACATATAAGCTCATTCACACCTAGTTTAAAATAATTAGGATTTTTATCATGTATAATCAGATATCGGGTTATATACTTTTTTTAAATAGGGTACAGGATAAAGACTGTCCTACCCAACCCATGCATATCCACAGTGGAAGCAAGAAGCAATTGGCAAAAGGATTTAGAGTCAGCATATAGAGAAGATGAAAAAGCAATGAGCATAGTTTGATGGCTTGAACAGTAGAATGATATATAATATTGACGATAAACAGAGTATCAAGCCATTATCATCTCTATCAATATATCTATATATGGAGCGATACCATTCAAAGGTTATAAATAGTTTAACTGTAACCAATTCATATGTGTATTTAGTAATCTCTAAACTACTATATTTTAGTTTAAAATTTTTTTAAAATAAATAATTATATTTATTTAAAAAAATTAGATTAAACTATTATTTAAAACTATAATTTTAAATAAACTTATAAGAATAACTTATGAAATAATAAAAAAATTTATAAATCACCCATTTACTATTTTACTATTACTTATACTCTCTTTTCTCCCCTCTCTCTTATTTTCTTCTCTTTTCTCCCTTTTCATCGCTATTTTTGCCATCGCCGTCACGTTGCTGGGAGGGACAAAGGTCGCGTCGAGCTATTCTTCCGTCTTCTTTTTCTTCTTCTTCCATCGTGGAGTTCCGTCGCCAGGTCGAGGCATGGAGGTCGTTGAGTGAAGCGTCCTTATTGGCCCTTTGCGGGTTGTCTATCACTGCTGCTGCTTCTTCTTCTTCTGGCTGTAATGGTCTCTGACGATGGAAGCAGATATCACCGGAAAGAACATGAGAAAATGCTCCCTCGTAGCCGGAAAGAACAGGAGGAAAGAAGGAAAAAGGAGAAGAAGAGGGAATTATTTTTTTAATCTTATACCCTTTTTAGTAATTTATCAATAACAAAAGTTATTATAGTAATAATCATTAAACACTCATTTATTTAGAAATACTTTTTTTCATAAGCTCTTTTAAACTATTTTTTTTACAAGTCATTTTTTTAAAATATATCTACACACACGGGCCCTATATATGAATAGGGCGTTGGAAAATTTGTATTATAAATATTAAATTAATATATAATATAAAAGAGAGCAAGGTTTTAGTATGTATTGACAACGATGTAGAAGAACTGCTGGATTGAATTTGAGAAATAACTGCAAATAACGGATTTGCTTTGGCAGAGCTGTGAGAAATGCTTGAGGGCTAGTGCCAAGATTAGATATCTTCATAAAAATGACCCTCTTGAAAATACAGAAGAAAATGAATGAGCTACAAAATTAAAGCAAACAAACAGCACAAATCTCAAGTTTAGTGGGATTACAGAGAGAGGAAATCCCGTATGTATGTATTTCATTTGCTTTTTCGTAAATTTGTAGGTATTTCGTTGTGTGGTATATGTACACAGATACATCGTACAAACAGAAAAAACAGTAAAAGAACTCTCTGAACCTTGGGGTGTCTTGTGTATTCCATTGTGCAGTTCCACAGCAATTCAGAGGCCTAAGAGGAAATAGTAGGCTAGAGATATGGGCAAGGAAATGAGCATCCCCAGAATAACCCTGCAGTCACCGAAACAACATTAGTAGCTACGTAATAAACTATGAATCAAGCTTATAAATGAGCCAATAATATAACCGGTGCTTGAAAGAGCTGGATGCACGTTGTACTCTTTGGCAAACACAAAGGGAACAATTCCTTGAGGTAGAGCAGCCTGCACTCAAACCAAAACCCCCATTATATTATATTATATATATATATATATATATCTTCTCATGATCTGAAATAGTATATACATGTGGAAAAATAAAGACAGGATCACTTGAACAATTGCAGCTTTCAACAACGTGTCTCTTAATCCTACGGCAATTGAGGCCATAGCCATTAGGGCAGGCCCCACCAGGAATTTCAGTCCCATTTTCACCACTGCCATTTTTGTCCCACAAGCTATGCTTGATTGTGACGCCAAGAACAAACCTGTTGATCAGGTTTCATTTTCAGGAAAATGCATATAATATGTGGAACAAGAAAAATCAATGGATGTTTGATTCTTTCTTACCCAAACTGAACATTGCCATTCCGAGACCTCCACTAGACAATATGATTATCGATTGGTTAACAACGGAAGGCATGTGAATTCCCCACCTGAAACAGACAAATCTGAACTTTATATAGCTAGCGTTATGAACAGAAATATATATATATATATATATATATATATATATGATAATGCCCAACGTTCTTACCTTACCTAAAGTGTATGACTGCCCAAATCAAACCTGTTAAACTTCCATAGATGTTAGGGTTAGTGATCAGCTTCTTTCTTATAAATATAAATGAATCATTATAAATTTTTTTTTATAATTATAAAATTATCCTAATACTTAAAAATTATAAAAATAGAAAATTAGATTAATTTAAACTCTCAGATCCCAAACTCTTGCCACTGGATTAGAGTATTAGGCCTCTAGTCGCGTAACGCTGCCACCATCACTGCCGTCACTTCTGCTGTGATTGCCGTCGCTACTGGTGTACCGTGCTGTCGGCTCCCTCTGTCTCCATCGTCGCTGGTGGTTCTGTTGGGCGCTGCTGTGCCGTCGTCGAGCTGTTCTTCACCGTCGCTGCTTCTGTCGTCTTCTCGTGCTGCTGCCGGCTGAATTCTGTTCGTGGACGGCTTGAGTGGGGAAGGTTAGAGATGAATGGTGGAGGCGGCAGAGCGGAGAGTTTGTGGTGTGCAGTCTGCCGTTGGTGGAACGGAATGGATGATGGAAGATGATGGGTGCGGGACGGAGTGAATAGAGTTGATGATATTGACGGCCGACTGCTTCTGAGAGATGGCGTGAATGAATGGTTTCGGCGTGAGGGGCCTGATGGCGTGCAGCTTGAATAAATGGGAATTGAAAATAATTAGCCAAATTGCAAAGTTTAACCTATAAATCTTTATATACAATTTTTAAACTTATAATCCTTTATATCTTTATAATATAAATCATAATAATAATATAATACATTTTATTTTAATAATAATTATTTTTAAAAAATTATAAAAATATAATAATTATATTTTTATTAAGTATTAATTTAATATAAGGCACAATAATTTAAATGATATACAATTAAAATAATGATAAAAACCATAGTTTGTCATTCACTGAACCAGCAAAATCTTCCTTCTCTTCCCTCTTCTGCGCTCTGCTTCTTCCTCTTCTTCTTTAGATTGTTCTTCCTCAGCAGGATCCGTTCCTTCTTTAACCAGAGAAAGCAACAAGTGAATGGGAGAAAACGGAATGGACATGACTTTAGACAAAGAAAGAAAGCGAAGGAACAGAAAAACAGAGGAATTAAAATGCGCTCAGGGCCCACTTTGATTGATTGTCCTAGATTACGTAGGTTGACCCAGGAAGAAGAATTGATAAACCTGAGCCTTGAGGTGATGAAGGTGGAGTAGCAAGAGACACGGAATTTGCAGCATCGAGCTCGTACAGAAACAAGAGCAAATTGTACCAGACGACGCTCTGCAACAATAATCTCGGCAAGGATTGAAACTTGATCTCTGTACATGGCAGCCAAGAGAGGAATCCCAAGGATCAAAGTGTTAGAAAGAGTCGACAATGAAAAACCAGTAATGATACGTCTCAAACCTCCCCGTGCACTGATCTTAATAAGAGCTGCAATGGCGAGAACAGCAAGAAATTTCTGAAGAAAATCGGCGTAAATGAGCCTGAGGCTGATCCTGTAGAGATTGTAGGAAGAGACGACTTGAAAAGACGAGAGGAACAGAGAACTTAGACACGAACTTGTTGATGCCAGAGGATTGATCTGGGGTGAAGAGTTTCCACCATTTCATAGAGACGTAAGATCACGGTCACGTGTAAGGGGACTGTGGCTGAGCCTACGTGAAGAACTTCGCGTGAGGAAAGCATGGTGGTTTTAGGACATGGATAACTTCCTAGGCTATTTCGAGGTTTCTTAGGGCTATTTGTTTTTGAATTTTTAACGACTAAGATTGATGAAGGAATATTGTCTGCTTCAGTCGAAGCTTCTGCAGAGGTTTTACTCTGTCTTGTCTCTATTCTCATGATAGATGATCATGGAGGCCTTTCACTTTTTTCCAGTGAGAATAAAAAAAATATTAATTTAACTTGGCAAAAAAGGCCCGCTTTGGAAATTGGGTAATTTGTTTCAGCCTTTTTTTATTTTTAGTTTTTTTGGGAGCAACTTAATCAGCCGTGTCAGACTTTGAATATTTGTCGGTAATTCTTTGTAAGTTGCTTCTCCACACACAAATCTGACTTGTTATATAAGGAAAATTAGGGGAACCTTACCATTGTGTCCTAGTTATGTCAGATTAATGGGTGTGTTTGGTGATGGGAGGTGAAAAAAACTACTACTCCCTACTTTGGTAAGCAACTTTCATCTAAAAATATGTTTGTCATTACTTCTAAATTGATAGCCTTTTAGACTACAAGCTACAATTGACTTGATTTTTTTTTATATTCACTTCTTTTTTCTTTTATTTTAAGTCTTCACCCAAATAATTTCTTATTAAGTTAATCCAACGTAAATCGCATTATACTATCTAACTTTTATCTAACATGATTTTTATAAAAGTTTGATTGAAAAATAGATACTTTGTTATATGAATAAAATAAGAGTGTGGGTATTTTTGTCCAAACGAAGTGAATTGCGAGGGAAGTAATGAAGGACTGATTAACAACAATGTGAGGGAGAATCAATGGTTTCTAATTTTGGTTAAAAGTGTGAGGGAGAATAATGTGTTGCAGAGAATGTGCTTTTCAAAATGTGAAGTTTTTTGCCATAAAAGACCAATCATCTCTTTCTTCAGGTTGCCTTTAGACGAGAGTAGAATACCCCATTCCTTCAAAGTTTTTTTTGGTTGCGTTAATGATCCTAAAGCTAAAATGATGGTTATCTACGTCATGCCCCTTAATTAATTCTGATTAAAGTCGAATAACTGATTTTAATGTCCCAAAATGACATTGCTAAATTGTACCCATATCAACTAATAATTTGATTCTTTGGGAATGATTCTCTCATCACTTTAACTGCTACATGATTCCTCTTCTTTGGATCGATTTCTTTAAAGCTCAATAGAATCATCCGGAAATGATTTCACACACATCAGGCTAAGTCAAACCGGTCACATGCTAGGAATCCTGGCCCTCAATCCCTTTACTGTTAGACTGTTTCAAGAAAAGAATGATTATGCATTGCCATTTACTATTACTCACTCCTTCTTTGCTATAAATTAATATCGAGCTAGTAGTAATATTCATTATGCAGCTTTTTTGTGTTCTTTTTGTTTTTTTGAAAAAAATACAGCGGCCATAGATCATGTACCCCCCTCAGCATTCTTACAGTGAGTTTGATGAGATAATAATTGATGTACCCGCTTGAAATAATCACTTTCTTTTATGCTTTACGAAACAATACTATCATATCATATTTATTTCGTAAAGTGTAAAATCAATTATTCGTAGCTAATATGAAATTAAGTTGGGCTATGAAAAGATTGAATATTTATAATTAATTAAAAACATGTGATTATTATATTGTTGTTAAAAAGACTGATAAGAAGATGTAAAACTTTACTTTATGGTATTAAAATATGGTGGGGGCAGGTGACAGGATGAGAAGCTTTTGAGCGGTGTCACCATTTAGGGCCCAACTTGACACAAAACCCAGTCTCGTAAGAAAGGAAAAGTACCGTTAACGCCTCTGCGGATAATGAAACATTCGCCGAAAATTAAACGCCAAACTAAAAAGTAAATGGAGATGCGGGGTATCGATCCCCGTACCTCTCGCATGCTAAGCGAGCGCTCTACCATCTGAGCTACATCCCCAATTGCGACTCTATTTGTTCATAAAATACTGAATTTCCATCAGTAGATTGGGTCACCAATGTGGCTTATGTACATGAAATTGTACGAAGTATGTAGATCTAACGTCTTCCCAATTTTCTCCCACTTCTGCTTTTTGGTGCCATGCCCGGCATACATAACTGCTTCGTATTTTGTTGTTGAAGTAATACTTTACTGCATCTTTGTTTCTGCTATCACTAATATCTCATGCCAATTAATGATCCCGTTTCCTTCACAGTTTAGACTTCTAAGAGGAATTAATAGGCCATGGCAATGGGCATGGAAATGAACATCCCGAATATAATCCTGTCACAAATTAAACAACAATATTACTCAAGCAATCGGTTTAAAAATAAATATTTTTAATCTCTAGAAAAACTTATAATAAATCACACTGTTCACAAGTTGTAAAATATAGGGGTGTTCATAAAGCCCGCGGCCCGGTATGTCCACCCGAGCCCGCGCAAAAAAGGCCCTGCCTAGCCCGATAAATACAGGGCTGGGCTGGGCATCGGGCTGCAAAATGCAGCCCATGTTTTTTTTGGGCTGGGCACCGGGCAGGGGGGTTGCCCTACCCTGCCCATGAGCACCCCTATTTTTATTTTTTTTACTTTTCTTCTTAGATGCTACACTTAGAAGGAAGAATATGATAGTTACTGATAACTAAAGGGTCATTTTAGAAATATAAATAGTTAAGTACGTAAATTGCGTCTTTTAATATTTATAACTATATTAATTTTTTTAACTTTACTAATCATAATATGATTACATAACAAATTATAATTATTTATTTTATTTTTTTTAGATACTTCATCCTTGTCAACATTTAGGAAATTGAATTACAAACTACCTAGACTTAAAGACTTTTTTTTTATATGCAATGAATTTCAAGATTTTAATTATTATCTTTTTGTTACCTTATTTTAGTGGGTTATAGATATTATTTAACTCTTGAAGATATATGAATATGGTATTATTTTAGAAGTTTATGATTGCAGATTTTTTTCCACAACATGAGCATGGCATCACAACTTGGGCATGCCCAGCCCGCCCACGCCCAGTCTAAAATGGTTAGGGCTTTTACAGGGTAGGGCCGGGCATCGGGCTGCAAAATGCAGCCTATATTTTTTTTGGGCAGGGCACCGGGCAGAGAGGTTGCCCTGCCCAGCCCTGCCCATGAACACCAATATAATGCTTTCAACTATTACATACCCAGTGCTTAAAAGCGCAGGATGTACGTTGTACTCTTTGGCAAATACAAAGGGCACAATTCCTACGGGGCAGAGAAGCCTGCACTCCTCATACGAAATCTCATTATATTCTCATGATGATCTGAAACACAGAAACAGTAAAGAAAACAAAGGAAAGAAAAGATCACCTGAACGATTGCTGCTTTCAGCAACGTGCTTCTTAATCCTACGGCAAGAGAGGCAACAGCCATTAGGGCGGGCCCCACCAAGAACTTCAATATTTTATCATCACAAAAGTCAACTTAGTCCCACATGGTAAAAGGCTGGACTGTGATCCATGAATAATCCTGTTTTATACAACTCCAAGCATTATATATATATGTGTGTGTGTGTGTGTGTGCACTTAAAGGATAAATCAATATATATTGGCAGCTAATTGGAAAATCACCGGATATTTGATTTTCTTACCCAAGCTGAACATTGCCATACCAAAACCTCCATTCGCCAATATTATTATTGATTGCTCAACAACGGAAGGCATGTGTATTCCCCACCTGCAACAAATTCAATTTTTGTAACTGTCATTATATATGAACAGAATTAATGTGTATGTATATATATAATAATAATAATCTCCATAAGCCTTTACTTGAAGTGTATGCTGCTCGACCAAATTAGACCTAATACAGTTCCATGTGTGTTAGGATTAGTGATTAGCTTGATCCCCACTGTTGAAAGAATGAGCAAGATCTTCCTTTTCTTTTCTGTTCTTCCTTCTGCTGCTTCTTCAGATTTTTCTCCCCCAGAATCCTCCACATCTCCTTTTAGCAGAAAGCAACAACAACACATCCTGAATGTAAGAAAACAGAATTGACCGGAATTACTAATTACTACTTTTGAGCTTTTTAATTTTTTTGGATAGATTGAAGAAGTTAAATAAATCAGTTGATTATAACCAAATCAAAATCCTTATAGATAAATTTATATTATATATTCCTTAATCTACCATAAATTAGTCAATAGTTATTATATTTGTTATAATGAATTAGTTTATTTAGTTTATTTAATTTATCTAAAATAGTCAATTAACTCTTATATTAATGACCCATAATATAATATAGAAAGAACCAGGGTATTGGGATGGTGGTGGAGCAAGAGACATGGTGTTTGCAACATCGAGCTCATAAAGAAACAAGAGAATGTTATTCCAGATGACACACTGCAACGCGATGATCTCAGCAAGGATACCTGCTTCTTCCCCATATATAGACGTCAAGAGAGGAACTCCCAAGATGAGACTGTTAGGAATTATGGACAAGGAAAAACCATATATGATGTTTCTGAAGCCTCCTTCTTCTGGACAATTGAGCTTAACAATTGCAGAAATCGCGGAAAGGCAAGAAACTTCTGAATAAAGTCGGCGTACATGAACTTGATGAGGCTCATTTGGTAAGTGTTGTAGGAGGAGATTACTTGAAAAGACAAGAGAGGGACAGAGAACTTGGCCACAAACTTGTTGATTCTAGCGCATTGTTCTTCTGTGAAGAGCTTCCACCATTTCACAGAACCGTAGGCTAAGATCATGGTCACGCATAATGGCACTATGGCTTTTACAACGTGAATCGCATCATTTGACGAAATCATATTGGCGGCTGTTCAACTTTTAGCACATGAACAACAACGTACGTCGTCGCATAAGAATAAGAATAAGAAATGGTCTGTTGAGACTTTTCATTGGATTACTCTGTTGTCTAGTGATTAAACGGTGTTTCGCTTTTTGCGCCGAGAGAATAAAATAATTAAGCGGCTTTGGAAATGGGGAATTTGTGGATCTTGTTTTCACCAAAAGATATTTTAACTTACATCAACGTCGCGATGTTGTTGCCTTGATGTATTCGTTAGTTACGTTACTGATGAGTTAGCCAGGTGAAGAGGCTTTCTAATGGCCCGGTCAATGCTAAGAAGGAAGAACGAAGTGGGTGATCATTGAATCAAGAACAATATGGTGAAGGATATCCAACACTAGCTTTTAGTCAGAAGTGTGAGAAACATGGCTTAGTATTTCAGCTGCCTTCGTATGTGAATACCATATTAATTTGAGTTGTATGTTTATGATAACGAATTAAAGATCCACATGAAAATGACCAATTAAAAGTATTAAGCGTCATAAACTATTAAACAGTTTTTTTTAGAAAGCCCTATATACACTATTATTGATCAGTCATTCATAATCTGTATTTTAGACGTTTGTAACATCTTAAATTTTAATTTTAGGATTTAAGTGAGTTAAGAGAAATTTAAAAAAAATTATACATGTGGAAGAGATTAAATATATATGTTAATAGAAATATAAATAAGATTTATTTATTTTTAAAAAAAAGTGGGGTCGAAAGAGGAAATAAAAAGGAAATAGGGTCTTTAACTATAATTTGCTCGTGTGGAAACTTAGGTGTAATTTTATCCCGCATTATTATATTGAGAGAGGGAGGGAATCAGAAAAGCTCCGTCTCCTCCTCCACCAAGTTGCACAGTCCGCCATTTTTACTCTCCATCCGCAAGGTTATTATCTCTTGTAAGCCAAACGACCTCTAATTACTATACTATTTATATGAAAATTATTCTACTAAACTAAATCTTTCTATTGGTAATATTTTTGTGGGCATCAGAGAAAATTTTTATATCAAAGTTGGGGTGAATGTTGTGTTTTAATAATAGATGGTTATAGGATTATAAAGTTAAATTAATAGTTAAATTTTATTAGTTTAGTTTTATTTATTAGTTGATTTAAGAATTTAATAATTAATTTTATTTAAAAATTTTAGTATGTAAGAGATATATGATGTTTGTACATCTTAAATTTAAATTAAATAATTGATTTATATTTGTTTGAGTTATTATTGAATTTTTAATAGTTTAATCGGGGTGAAATTTTGAGGTTAGCGTTTGAAGAAAGTTTAGGATTTTGATAATTTGTGATAATGTGATGTTGGGAAATAAATTTTAATGATAGAGTTATGTTACTATAGGTTGAAGTTGATGTCTAATTGATTTAGAATATTTATGTGGGTTAGAATTCAAAAATAAGTATTTTGTAGTTGGAATCCTTAGCTGTAGCTTGAGACTTTTGTTCAATTGATATTATTAGATGATAAATAATAATTCCTTTTATTTACTTGACCTATTGAGATTTCAAATTTAGTATTTGATTGATTTAATTGAAGTTATGATGAATTTTATTTTTGAGAGTTTTAGGGATTTTTATTAAAGTAAATAATTGAGACTTTATTGAAGATTTGGGTTTTAGAAAATAGAAAGTAGGGAGGAACTAATTTTTATGATTACAGGGGGTTGTGATTTTTTTAAAAGGAAAGTTATAAAATTTAACTATATATATTTGTAAATAATTACTCTAATAATCTTATATATTGATATGTGGTTATATAATATGTATATTATTAAATTGTGGCTTGAGCATGGGGTTTGATCATTGGTAGTGATTATTTTTTACTTTGGTGAAAGATAAATATTTTTTACTCATTATGTGTGATAATATGATATTTATGAGTGATTGATATATATATAAATCTATTGATGTTGATATGACTATATTAAAAATATTTAATTGATATAATTTTTTTAAAAATAATCTTGTGGGATTTAAAGTTTAGTTTAAAAAAAATGAATTAAGATTAAAAACTTGTTATATATTAAAATTAAAATTTAAAGAAAGTTATTATTTTGAGAAAATTCTATTGTGATATTATATATTATTGATTATTGAACTATTAAGATTTTGCTTGGTATGATTACCTTGTGGATTATATATATTGTGATTGGGAATTAGTGATGATAGAGTTCTCTTTCTACCATATGATATAGCCTCCATTAGAGTTTGATGATTGGCTTTTTATCCCATCAGTATACCGAGAGACTGTCCCACTTGTTTAGTAAGAGACCTGCTCCACCAGTTTACTGAAGGGTTACGACACCACCACTTATTTACTGAGGGGGAATGAATCCATTATCCAATCTTGTGTTCTATGGTCTTTGGCCGGTCCATATATAATACTTGACCGGTGAGCTCTATTGAGTGGCTAGTCACATGGAAGTTATCACTAGCTAATAGGTTCGGTCGACATATATAAGGCGGTACGGTTGGTTTGATGAGAGAAATTTGAGTTCATATATCTTGTGGATGTTATGCTTATTGTGACATTATCTGTATGTTGTATTTTTATTAACTATCCTACTTGACACTTTATAAGCACATGTTAATACGTATAATGAGTAGGATTATTGGCTATTGAAATATTTATCTTATAACCCTATGGTTATTAACATTATTTAGGTAAAGCTTTATAGATCTATCCAAAGAGAAGGTACTAAAAGATTAGGCTAAGTTTGATCTTGTAGCACCTTCACCCTTTATTTGTGTCAAATATTGCATATTATCACCTTAGGGCTTTGCATCTTCTGAATATTTTATTTAACACTTATAGTTTTATAAAATATTGATGAATTTTACGAAATTGCATGCTATTAGTGGCTAGAGGCCTAGATTTGCATGGGATTGTGTTGGGGATTTCAGTATGATTTATGATACTTTTTTGTTAAAGTTTTATGAAGAAATTATTCAAATATTGACGCGTGATGGGCTTATAGTAGAGATATTATGTTATGGGCTTAGATTGCCCCAAGTCTAATTGTTATGAGTTGTGGTTAACTATAGGTTTGTTCTTTTAATTATGTTGGGGGATTTGAATATTTTTTTAACATGGTTTGCTCGTAACAGATTTAGTAAAACTCTTTACATCTATGATAGATTTTTATTTGTGAGTTGTCTCTTTTTCTATCATCGACAGAGCTTTATTTTATCCAAGATATACCTTCAAATACTGGTTGTTTCTTTTTTTATCATAGATATCTACTATGAATGGGTTGAATATTTTTCTAACCACAATAACCCTTTTTTTTAAGCAAAGTATTTTTCTTTCATAGTTAACCTTTACAATTGAGTCAAATTCTTTTAACCGTGATAGTTTTCATTGTTAGCAAGTTTTATTTTTTTTATCATGGTTAATCCTTTTAATAGAATATGATCTCGTTTATAACTATGGTAATGTTTTAATGGTTTACTAAAACTCTTTTTTACTATGATTAATGTTTTGATTTGTTGGTGAAATATTTTTCCTACTATGGTAGACCTTTGATTAAGTATTTTTCTTTTCTACTACAGTAGTGGGTTAAAATTGTTTTAAAATAGCTAATTGTTGTTATTAAAAAAAGAATTTTACAATGGTTAATAAATTAATGAGGCATATATACTTTGATGTGTTAACTTTGAATGAAATGAAAAATAAAATGAAAGAAATTACATCATCAAATAATGAAAATTAAAACAAATAGAAATATGTGTTCAGATTGTTCAATATGATCGAGTAGCAGAAAGAATATTCGTCTTGGTGTTGGCTCCCCACTATATAAATTTGTGTACTGTTCTTTCTTACTTCTTGCCAGATATTTGTGTATTGTTCTGCTCTTCATATCTACAATGAAATATGCATTTACGCATTAATTAGCTGACATGGGGTCTGAAACATATATAATGGCTTTGTAAGCCGGTTGGTAGTTAATACATGAAATTACCAGAGAACAAAGCAGTATATAGGTTTAGCATTTGAGAGTTTTAACGTAAGTGAAGCTACTACTATAAAATGGTCCACAATTTAGATATCAAACAGCAAATTAAACCACAAGAGATCAGACATTGATCCATATATATATATATACTCCCACTAGTTGTCTCATCATATATAACAAACAAAAATAACTGACTTTTAAAGATACTATGGAGGAAGTTGGTTCAAATTAAAGCGGTTAATCTTTCTAATTTTGTATGAAATAATTTTTCTCCAAGACTTTATGTGTACTTCTTAAAATTAATGAGAGTTACTACTCATAAGTCATAACTTGAAGGACTGATAATTTAATGGAGGTTATAATGGAAGAAATATATATATACTCCCTCCTATCTTAGATACGAGGTCCATACGAGAGTTTTAGTCTAGTCCTAGGCCTTAATCCCTCTTTTCTTTTCCAGAATACCCTTAGCTAGCTATCTATTGGGGTATTTCCATAATACAGTTAAAGTGCATGCGAAATCTTAAAGAAGCAGGGCCTGAACCTTGCTTCAAGGCCCCGTAGCACGGCGGTGGACTGGTGCTTGGGGCTTCAATGACCATAATGCTGTTGGCTAGGTAGCTCCAGTCCTTCAGTTGGAGCGTGCCACCTGATTTGGCTACCGTCGATCTTACTGAGTCCACCAATGACATGTCTCCGGCCATACCCCACATGCAATCGCAAAGCCAATAGCCCAATACTATCAGGGGTGCTTCTACGTATGTGCTTCATGTTACTAAGTAGTAGTAGAATTTCGAAATTTTCGAAATAAAATATAGAGTGGAACAATTACTTAATAAAGTTCATAACCCATTTTGTCCATGTTCCATTTTGATCAATGGCCTTCGCAACAATATCATTTTGCTGGGGAGAGGGCTAAGCCCTATATATATATATACATATATAAACAGATCAGATAACCATTTTTACCCGATATATATTGTTCCTAATCCAAATCTATGGGGCCCATCTGAGGCTGTCCCAAGATCAGGTGCGACCCGGTTCCACTTCCGGATTGCTTGACCAAGTCTAGAAAACCATCTATATATGTCAAATATTTTATGACATTCTTAATTAATGGGAACTAAAAACATATTATTTTGCTGCTGATGACTAATTCAAGACGCAAGAATGAAATGAGATGTGGGAATAGATTAAACCCCCTAACATAACAAGAAGGTAGTTTGATTTTCTTTTTATTTGTCAAGCAAAGGGCAGAAAGGTAGGGGTAGCAAGTATTTCAAAATAGAAAGCTAATTAAGTATTATAGCCACCGAGAAAAGGGGGGGGGGACGTAATAATAAGAAAAGAATGAATTATGTATCATATATGTCCACACATACAATAACGCTGAGAAAGTCAAGGGAAGATAAAAGGGAAGGGCTAAAGATAGGGAATTGGAAAGAATGAGTGCTTAATTTGAAGCGTACGTGGGGACCCAAGAAGACCCTTTTCTCTTAACCAAGTTTCAAACAAGAAGAGGCTAAGAAATGGAAGGCCAATGACGCTCTGTGCTAAGTATAGATAGAGAATGAGGTTTATATAAAGCAAAGCGCGAGTTGCAGAACATAAGCATTCCTTAGACAATAACGTCGGCTGCATGAAAAGTGTATTTAGTGTTAATAATTGGTATTGGATTGGCAAGGTCTAGTGTCCTTCGCGCTAAGACCTTCGCCATCTTACCTGTTAAATAGACCAGGCAAATAAATAATCTATTACGATGGCAGAAGGTGCAAATAAGGCCACCTTTCTCTTCTTCTTGGCCATTTTCGCCATTTCTATTCCATGCCTACAAGCCGACGATGACATTGCCGCCGAGCACGACGACTATTACATTAAACGATCTGAGGAAGCCCGTAAAGCTGCTCTTGAAGCCTACGAGCCCGACCCCTATAATGTCACCTCGGAACTCAATCTCCACGTTCACTTGTAAGTAGCTCCATCAAAACAATCTTATATATATATTGTTAAGAAGCTTCCATGTGTTCACTTGTATGTATGTATGTTGATGCAGAGCGATGGAGGAGAGCAATAGGAGGGAACTAAAGGGTCATCGTGGCGGCCATCATGCTCGTCACAATGGACCATGCATGGCCACCAACCCTATTGACAGTTGCTGGCGGTGCAGGCCCGATTGGGCCACAGATCGCATGAGGTTAGCTACATGCGTCAAGGGTTTTGGCCGGAAGACCACCGGAGGACATGGCGGCCGGATATATGTGGTCACCGACCCCTCCGACGGTGACTTGGTTCACCCGAAGCCCGGAACTCTGAGGTTCGGGGTGGTCCAGAACGAGCCATTGTGGATCATCTTCGAACGCGACATGACCATCGTTCTGCAACAGGAACTCATGGTTAACTCGCACAAGACCATCGACGGTCGTGGCGCCAACGTCCACATCACAGGAGGTGCTAGCATTTCCCTGTTCATGGTCACCAACGTCATCGTCCACAACCTTCGCATCCACAACGTCGTGTCCAAGTCAGGGGGTCTCATTAGGGACTCCGCTAACCACTTCGGTATCAGAACCAGGAGCGATGGAGACGCCATCTCCATCTACGCCTCCTCCAACATCTGGATCGATCATATTTCAATGTCCCATGCCGCTGATGGGCTTGTCGACGTCATCCAAGGCTCCACCGGCGTCACCATCTCCAATTGCCACATGACCAATCACAACGACGTAACAATATATATATATATATTAATTAATATCCACGTACACATACACGTACAACTCATATATACGAGAGAAAAGTAGATGATGTGTTTGTGTGTGTGTTTATGGTTGCAGGTGATGCTGTTAGGAGCAAACGATTTCTACTCAGCTGACAAGGTGATGCAGGTGACGGTGGCGTTCAACCATTTCGGGCAGGGACTGATACAGAGGATGCCGAGGGCAAGATTTGGATTCGTGCACGTAGTGAACAACGACTATACTCACTGGCAGATGTACGCCATAGGAGGAAGCTCGGCGCCGACGATACTGAGTCAGGGGAACCGATTCATTGCTCCGAACGACAACGCGGCTAAGGAGGTGACGCACAGGGAGTACGCGACGCCGAAGCAATGGAGCTCGTGGAAGTGGACGTCAGAGATGGACTTGTTCATGAACGGAGCAACGTTTCTTCAGTCGGGAGGGCGCGTAACGGCACAGTCATACGATAAAGAAGCCATGATCCAACCCAAAGATGGATCTGCTGTGACGATGATGACCAGGTTCTCTGGTTCTCTGGGTTGCCGAGTGGGAAAGCCTTGCTAGAGAATTCATGTTTGTGATTATATTCAAATTTCTGCAGCTTTATAGAGAGCATATGGTATGTACGGTGATGAATTCCTTGTGGCCACGAGAGCCACCCAGAAACGCAAATCCTTGTGGCTTCTAGTCCTTTTCTTCTTCTTGTTTGTTTTTTCATTTGTTTTTTTTCCCTGATTCAAAATTTCAAAATAGACCCCCTCGGGCGTATTGGCACTTCCCCCCCCCCCCCCCCCCACACAATTATTAACATTTATGTACCGCATAATTTACTTCCTACCAAAAGTACTCTCCTTAATTAAGCTATATATATATATATATATATATTTGTACATGAGGCGATTTGAAAAGGAAACAAGTCATTTGTTTATTAGATATATAATGCATGTAATGTAAATGCAGTATTAGGATTTATTTATGGTATGGAGACTAGATTTTATTGCATTTAATATTAAATCTTGATTATGAAAAATATATTAAAATTCTCATAAATGATATTTAAATTATACAGACTGCAACATAATAGCACTTTATTTCCTATATCCTGAAAAGATTATACATGTTTGTGCTGTTGCTGTGCTCCGAAATAATAATAAGAAAGTGAGCAATCAACGAAGTCTATGGAAAAGAAAACAAGATGCATGGTTGAATCAAGAAAGCCCAAAGAGAGAAAAGAAAAATTGTTGGAGCAAACTATTACAAGGATGAGTCAAACTGGCAAGTCAACTTATGATTAGATACTGTCTTCCTTCCAGACAGGACGGCAAAAGTTACGAACAACCAGATGAAAACAAACGTGTCAACCTTTGAAGATTATTCACATACATGTTATGTTGGTTAATTGATGAGGAACACGTTAAATCTATAACAGTTAATCCATCCCAAGTAATTAATTGTGTTTCACACCTTGGGACAATACAATTCATCTTGGACTTGAAGCAAATGTACACAGAACCCATTTAAGTTTCCTGCAAAATTTAACAATCAACTTTCAAAAGGTTCAGTACATAATTTTTCTTCCTTAAACTGTCAATTGGGTTAAACCCGAATGCAAAAGAAGACATGCAAGGAAAGAGCCAAATTCCCAGCTGTTTAGTATGTGAACAGGATGAATGAATTATAGTGTTAAATACATAGGATCCATCAACGGTTGGAGATACCCTAGGGGAAGAAAATTCTAACTCGGCTCCAAGCAAGATTCTAATTGGCTATCAGCATGTAAACCCATTCAAATTGAAATAAACAGATAATTCTCTGTAGGTGCGGTGATGAATCCAATATATCACATCTGAACAAAAAGGATATACTCATTTGTTTAAGATTTTCTTTGTTATTTTCTGTAGAGAAAAAACAAAAAAAGAGGGGGGGGGGGGACCCTGATTCCTCTTTCTCAAAAATGCAGAGAGTGTTCTGGATCGTTCCTGTCTCCGACCAGTCAACCATTCTTTGCTTGATTACATAACATGCTTTGGTTTTCACCAATATCTTAAAATCACTTCTGGAACTTTCTAGTCCTAGGTTTTCTTTCTCCTACCGAAGATATATTACACAGAAACTAAAGACTAATCTAATATACATTGCAACTAATTAGAGCATAAAGATAAAATCCAACTTAAGCAGACATTACCCTATGTTTGGATAGAAAGAAAATTAAGGAGTAAAGAATACTAAGAAGAAAAACTCCCAAAAATTGTAAATTTTTTACTATTTTTGAAAATTTTCCTTTGTAGTATTCCCTCCTCACTATTTTCCTTTCACTTTTTTCTCTATCCAAACATAACACGTCTTTAATTAGAATCATGAGAAACTTGTAAGTTTAATTTACAGTTATCTGATAATTGGCAGTTGGCTGCATAGAGACTAATATTGCCAGCCTTATCTTGGGATTGCTTTGGTTCCAGGAGCAATCCATAAGACATTGTTTATGCCACTTCTTTGGTCTCTGCTACACCTTTGGCACAATACCAGCTTTCTGTAAATAAATAAGCGTATGGGCCCACAGATAACCTATAAAACATACTTGGGTTGGCTTCAGACTATGAGATCTCTCATAAATTAAGATGGCAAATGGAGTTCTTTGACCTTACAACCAGCAATATGAAGCACATCAGAATTAAAAAAAAATAAAATTTAGGCTGGCAGATAAGACCACTTAAAGTTGTACTCTAATGTCACCGAAATTATCGAGCCTCTTGTTTCTAAGTCCAATCAAACCTACAAAGAATAAGAACAAAAACATATTAAAGCCAACAGAAGTGCACATTCTATAGAATACATACCTTAGGCGCATTTCTCCTCTGCCCCAGAAAAGCAATACAGAAGAAGAAAGGTAGAACTGAGAGAAAACTACAAGAGATGGAGACAACGGTGATGATTAAAAGTGAAGAGAGCAAAAGGAGCCAACTCATGGCAGAAGATCAGTTCCAAGGAACTTGTTATGTCAAGAGACGGCGAAGAGAGACTTATGCAGCTGCACTTAATAACAGTGAAGCTCCAAGAGATCAGGGGCAACAGCAGCAGCAGCCACAGCTGCAGGGTGATCAAAATTTAAGTACTAGCACTATGAAAAGAAGTTCAAGATTTCATGGTGTAAGCAGGTCATAAAAAGGTTTTAAAGTCACTCTTTAGAGTTCTTGCTTCTGTTTTAAGCTTCTAATCTGAACTGAAAACATAACAGACATCGATGGACTGGTCGATTTGAAGCTCACCTGTGGGACAAGCTCTCTTGGAACGTAACACAGAAGAAGAAAGGGAAGCAAGGTAGAGTTCTTTCTTCCTATTTATTCTCTTACTTTCCCCCACTATTTTGTTCATCCTTTCTAACGAATTTTGTGTCTTTTTTTTTTGGCGAATGTAAATGGGAATTGGTTATTGGCTATGACAGTTTACCTCGGTGAGTATCTTTGGCTACCGAGTTAAGGTTTGTTTGAATGATGTGTTAGGCAATCCGAAGATGACAATATTTTCATGTTTCACTGGGGCTTACGGGGAAGAGGAATCAGCAGCAAGGGCGTACGATTTAGCAGCACTGAAGTACTGGGGAACATCAACTTTAACTAATTTTCCGGTACTAGTCATCACCTATGAAAGAAATTAGTCCTGTATGCTTTGCCAAGAAGTACATGATTTCATCTAATGCTCCTTATACAACAAACAGATATCAGATTACCAGCAAGAGATAGAAATAATGGAGACCATGACCAAAGAGGAGTACTTGGCTACTTTAAGAAGGTAGAACTTGTGATCCTGATTTTAGTCCCCACGTTATCATTCATTTTACTGTAGGTGCTCTCCCCAGGTTACTTCACTATTAAAACACCTTCTGGTTTTTCTAACAGAAAGAGCAGTGGCTTCTCAAGAGGTGTATCTAAGTAAAGAGGCGTTGCTAGGTAATATATATATATATAAAAGGTAAAAGTGCATCTAGCACCTAAAATATAATTTTAGAGGTGCAATTAGTACTTTGAACTAATTTTGAAGGTGCGACTAGTACCTTGAACTAATTTTGAAAGTGCGACTAGCACCCTAAAATATTTAAGTATGTAATTAGCACCCTAAATTAATTTTGGAGGTACGACCAGCACCCTAAAATATTTAAATTGGTACAATTTTGCCCCTTCACTAATAAAAACGCTTACTTTCATTTTATACATATCACATAAACTTTTTATTTCGACACATTATTATTTAAAAGCCATATGTGTAATATTATTTTAATAATTTGTACTAAATAAACTATAAAATTTCTCAATCTTCACATATGAATTATATATAATGTCAATTTTAGGGTTTATTCAGTACTCTTATTTAAACAACATTACGCATGTGACCTTTTAAATAATAATGTGTTGAAATAAAAAGCTCACATGACATGGATCTGGTATAAATTTATATTTCTATCAGTAAAAAGATGTAATTGTACCAATTTAAATACTTAGGGTGTTGATTGCACCTCCAAAATTAGTTTAGGATGTTAATTGTACCTTTAAATATTTTAAGATGCTGGTTGTGAAACATCCTCCCTTAGACCCCTCAGAGTACACTTGCGGAAGCTAGATTAGCTTGATTATATCTTAAATTAAGCCCAGAAATTAAAATTTTACTCTTAAATTCCTTATTCTGAACCTTTAATCTGAGAACTGATTAATCTCATTCTACATATCCAAATGAGTCTTATTACCTATTCACGTAATGCCCCAGATGTGTACAACTGGCTCACCAAATTTCGAGGCCAAAATCCTTCGTTTACTAGGTCAAACTGAGGTCAAAACACTGCTACCTCAGGACCTGCGAATTTCTCCCTTAATTCCCCTTTCACAAATTGAACATGCCAAACAGTATTTATTATTATATAATAAAATGTCATACAACAAGACATACACAAAATTATCATATTTCTATTACATATTTTCCTGCCTAAACTCCGGCAGCACAACCGCTAGGCTTCATCTGTACAAAGAACTGAACCGTACTGATTCGATAATTCCCTCATGAGAACTACCATTCTACGTAAGTACCCAGGAAAGACTGGATGAACCGGCTAGATCCACTCACTTCCAGCCTCCTTAGACAGCACCTACGTACACAGTACTTATCATATTCTGATGTTCAGTCTTAAATTCGGCAGCATAACGGCGTCTCTCAAAATTCTTAGAATTCAGTTCAACATAATTTCCCTGTAATGGGTTAGACATGGGGAATGAGATTCGGGGGAATCTCAGTAGTAATAATCATAGCAATATATGTAATGCAGAGTGACAGTGCTTGCTTGTGATTGTGTACAGATAAGTATGCTGCGTGCTTCCATATTCAATAACATATGATCATAGCATTGTAATAGAGCTTCAAGCATAACATATAAGACAACAATCCAACCAAACAATAGCACAACAAATCACAAAGACATTACATAAAAGTTAGGATTAGTTACTACCTCAAAGGCTCAGCAAAACTCTACTATCTCTATTCTGCTTCCAGCTCCGCCAGAACTTCCTTTCTTTCTTTCTTCCTCTCACTTTCTCTCTCTAGCACTTCCTCCTCTCTCTAAAACTTGCTTGGGCCGTGCATAATGAAGAGTAAGGGGATATTTATAGTTTCCTTCAATGGCATTCTTGTAATTTTGAAGCCATCTGATCCTGTGGTCCTGGTTTTTCCAGAATTTCCTATTTTCTTTTATTCCTTTTACTGCATCATGCATGACATCATCTCCAGGCCACCTCATGGGACACCTCATCGCCACATTCTTCACATGTCACAATTCCTAGACACCTCATCAGCTAACTCAGCAGTTCCAGTCCAATCCAGTACCGGTCCGGTCCGATTTCCCACAAACTGGATTCACCAGCTAAGATTGTGTCACATGTCCTTAACTTTTCTTCTCCCTCTAAGATGACGCCATGTGGCATCTGGAAGGGACCTTTCACGCCTTCCAATGCTATCCAGATAAGTCCAGGACTTTATCTGATCACCTCCTCGGTTATCGTGCCGACCGAGTAACTTTACTTTATTGAAACAACATTAAAATAGTATTTTAATGCCACTTTTTCCCACATATATGTTGGGCTACGTTTTTGGGCTCTGGGAATGTTATCTTGGATCCTGATCAAGCTCAAGCACTCTGATGGCTTGATTCCCAAGAAACATCCCTCGGCAAATTATCAAAATATCCCTGGGTGCCCTTTCTTGCACTATTTTAACCCTAAGGGTAAAATCATCATTTTACACCCGTCTGTACTCTTTCAGGGCATATACTGACTCTAAGTACTTTATCTGTATGTGCCTTGGCTTCTGGGCCTGTCCAGAATGACCAAAATGCCCTTCATTCATCTGTTACCCTTTAGTACAACACAGGGGCATTTTCGTAATTTCGCACTTTTCCGGGGTTATGCCGGACACTGGTTCACCTATCAGTCAAAGGGTCTTACTGGGCCTTTGTTGGCGCCATTATTGGGCCTCTCAAGGTCCATTACCTTTATGGCACGTATTTCGAGGAATCCTCCCTTGTCAATGATTATTGAATATTTTATCTATTATTCACCGTTTATACACATACCTGGACACCAGCTCCTTCTATCAGATACACTGGCCTGCGGTGTTCAGACATCCCTGTGAGTCATAACAGTCATCTGACTGAGGTCATCCGAACTCATTCAGTCCCTTTTTGAATACCGATAAATCTCCCTATCGGATACTCGGAGGCCTCACACTCCCGTCTGGATTTTCTGATCTGTGAATAACTTTTTCTACAGGCCTCCTATCGGTATTCTGTCAGTTTCCTAACATCCGCCCCATAAGGACGCATCATCCTGTATTTTCTCACCTAGATCTGAAATCTAGGATATCCGGTATGAATTTTTATAACTTTTGGACGATCAGTCCATTTCTGGCTATCTGGAGTCTTCAAAAATTCCTATATCAAGCCAGATTACCGAGCGCCACTTGCTCTCTCTACAGGTGAAATCTGGGACTGAAATGCTTTCGGACAGTCCAAACCACTTCCGGCCTGACTTTCTTTAATTATACTTTAGCCCCAAGGAACTTTTCTTCTTTTCAATTAAGTCCCTTTTTATTTGGCTAAAATTACACTTAAGGACCCCACCTTTTTGTCTACCTTTTCTTTTTGGCTTTATACTTTCCATAATTGCACTTAAGCCCCTTCATTTTCTTTCTTTTGCAATTTAATCCCTTTCTCTGCACAAATGACCATTATATCCTTAGGGACTTTCACTATTTACATATAAGTTCCCGGACTTTCGCTTATTTGCAGAATTCTAGGCTTAAGACTTAGGATATTCCTCACATTTCTCATTTTGAACCTAGGTGAACTGTCCCGATTCTGTAGGTAAAGACTTAACTTATCTTTAAATCCTGAAGGACTTAGCTCATCCTTCGGATTCCTACAAAATACAGGTAAGTGATCCGCCCATATCAGATTACTACCCTGGGACTACGTGTTTAGCATCCTGCCCATATCAGACTACTTCCCAGTTCCCCTAGATCAAAAATCGGGATGTTACAGGTTGCACCTCTAAAATTAGTTTAATGTGCTAATTATACCCTTAAATACTTTAAGGTGTTAATTGCTCCTCCAAAATTAGTTTGAGGTGTTAGATGCACCTTTACCCATATATATATTCTTGATGAATATGAGATGAATCAGCTTCTGAGTTATCATTGATGAAGATGAATCACTAACACTTCAAATATAATCCAGGCACTACCATAATGGTAGATGGGAGGCAAGAATAGGGAGAGTGTTTGGAAACAAATACCTCTACCTTGGCACTTATAGTAATTTATATTTCCAGAATCCATTATAGATATGGGACTACATAACTAAACCAAAAAATCCACAAGAGCTATTGCATTGAAGGAAAGAGAATAGCAATTCCTCTTTCATTCTTCTGCTAACCAAAGTTATGCATCTTTTGCATTACAGGCACCCAAGAGGAAGCTGCTCGTGCTTATGACATAGCAGCCATTGAGTACAGAGGGATCGATGCGGTGACAAACTTTGATTTGAGTACTTACATAAGATGGTTGAAGCCTACAAGAGAAAACATCCAAGAAGCAATACCCGAATCCCAGGTGGTACCCGAGGCTCAGGCAGAGACAACATCCCCATTTAGCTACACTCCAAAAGAGGAGAAGAAATCCATGACCCTTCACAGTAATTCTTTCACAGCTTACCTGAACTCCCCTTGTACGCAAGATTTAATTGAAAGCAAAGCCCCTATAATCTCGAGCAATACCAATAAGGCATCTTCTCCTACTGCCCTTGGCCTTCTTTTTCGATCTTCAATATTCAGAGAACTGATCAAAAAGAACCCAAACATATCTGGAGATGAAACTGATGGATAAGACTAAAGGTCAAGGGATTTACAGTAGCTGATGGGTGATGGCGAGTTAGGTGGGATCTTCTACGATTTAATGGGCAATGATGTGCCGTTTGTCTGCAATATCAGCAGGTACAACTCAGGATTGCAAGAAAGAGACTTCCAGTCCCTTCTATGAACAGAGAATGTAGTATTCTGATGGGAATTTGTGGATCAATATTTGTGAAAAAGAACGAAACTCTAAAAAGCTCCTCTTTATATGTGGAGAGATTAGTTGCTTTCAGTTTTGGAAATATACAGTTTCACAATGTAGGGAAATTCAAAAGCTCATTTGCACCAGGTTATGTAAATGGAAGCCTAATTACGATTCTGTTTAACTAGAAACCGCCAGCTGCTCATCCAAGATGTGAATGTACTCAAAGTTTTAGACAAGATTATCACTCTTAAAAATTAGTACTGTTCTAATTTATAGATCATTGTTCATTTAGACATAACAAATATTCTCACACAATCAAAGTGCGTATTATATGCTAGAGAGATCATCTGACAGTTCTTACAATGCAACATTTAAGAAAATTTGGAAGTGGGAAGGTGCGGAGCTCATTAGAGTATTCATGTGGATTACATTTAACAATCGATTGCCCACAAATGCTTGGAGAAACAATTCGTCAACTTCATCAACTATATGTCAACACTGCAATCAAAGTGTTGAAGACACATTACACATTTTGCGGGATTGTGACTATGCCAGATATCTTTGGAGTCAATGTATAAAACCCAATTATCATAATCAGTTTTTCTCAACAGATTTGAGGAACTGATTTACTATGAATTTAAAGAATAATATGGGTTTAGAGGAGTTTGAGAATTAGAAGCTGATATGGGGTGTCGGGATTTAGTTGTTATGGAATTTGAGGAACAAATCTATGTTTGAATCAGATTTCGTTAAACCTTAGAAGCCGCTAGTAATGTTGAAAAATGTATGGTTAAGGTTTGTATGTCAACAGGATCAGACTATACAGAGTATGGGTAATATTGCTATTCTAAAGTGGGAAAGACCACCAAGGGGATTTTTCAAGGTAAATATTGACGGGTCTCTAGCAAAGAAACAAACAAAGGCAGGCTGTGGAGGAGTAATCCGGGACTTTGAGGGGAAGTGGATTGCGTGATTTACGCATACAATTGACCCTTGTAATATTAGTGAGGCTGAACAATGAGCAATTTTTAAAGGGCTAGCACTAGCTTGGGATTTGAGTATTAAGAAAATTATTTTGGAGTCGGATACAAAAAATATTGTTCAATCCATTCATCTTCAGGATAATATTTATGGGTAAAACCTATTGATGATGTAGATTCAGGAGTTTTTAAAACAAAAATAGGATGTTCAAATTATATATATTTCAAGGAAGTACAATCAAGTTGTTGGTGCTTTGGCTAAGCAAGGAGTTTACAGGTCATCTTTTTTGAGAATTTGCCCCCTAATCTGGAGGCATTAGTGTCCAAAGAGGAAATTGAAATTGTTTCCCCATAGTTTGAGTTTTTTTTTGTATTTTGGGTCAAACCCTCTCTTGCATAAAAAAACAAAATATTCTCACAATCAAAATGTGCAGCAGTATGAATCCTTCGTCGAAGTTAGATACTTAATAATGCGCCCTTCACAAAAGTTTCACGTTCACCAGACAACTCCAAGTTATTGAACAACGGGGAAAAGCTAGCATGAGATGCGGCATGCAAGACAGAAATCTATTAATCACAAGTAATTCAGAAGCTAAGTTACTAAAAGCTGGAGTAACAACCTTTTTTAAAAAAAAAAAAAAAAGAATATCAAAGTTACTACACAGTTCAACCAAATTCATGATTAAACAATTAAAACTGGATCACTCATGAATCTTTCCCTTACAGTACAGAATCCAATCAATTCAGTTAATATCAATACCACGCATGACCAATGGAGGTTAGTCCGAATGATAAGCGGCTCGATATCGTTTAAACGAAGTCTCGAGTTCGAGCCTTAACGTATGTAGAAAATCCCCGTTGGAAAACTCACCCACCATAGCCAGGTGTGCGATGCGGGTCGGATCCAAATGTAATCGGAGTAAAGCTCCGGGGAACTGGGTAGGCAACCAAAAAAAAAAAATAACACGCATGGTACTTCAGGTTACTGTCCACCAGACCGCTAATAGAATTTATTGCAATCTATTGCAAGCCAAGCATTTCCTCACCTGAAACATAAATAGGATACCAAACTCCTTCGTGATTTGGACATCAATTTTGAACGATAAATTGCTCAAAACTTGAAAGCATATCACCATTTCAATCTTTCAAACTACTTATGATGCTAATATTCATCAGGAAAGTAATCAACAAGCATCAAAATAAACCAATCACAGCGGAGAAATAAAGGGGGCAAAATGGCTGGTTGAACTGCAGTTAATACGTTAAGAAATCTAAACACTACATGTTTACGGCCATCAGCATACTTCTTGTACAATGATACATTTGCAATGTTTTCTTAAAATCACACGAACTTTCTCCCATCTCAATAATCAAAATTGCTTCCTTTTATTTCTAAAAAGTTTATCCCTTTTAACATAAACATAAGAGAGAGCAAGGAAAGCCCCAACAGAAAATGAGACAGATGTCCAAGGAAATGGAGGATCCTTAAAGCACACAAGGGATGCCTCTATTTCTTGGGAGGCATGATAGACGACAGAGTGGATGGCATACAGATCATGATCAGACGACCTTAAGTAAAATAAAGCCTTCTCATAATCTATATGTGATAATGCAGAAATCACTTTGTCAAGCTTGTACTTGAAAAGATTCCATCTTTGGATGAACTCAGAATGCTGCTTTTGCTTGAGCAGATTTCTGTCTCCACCATGTGTTTGTATGGACTCAAGAACATGAATAGCACTTGTTACACTGTAATTCAAGGATGTCAATAGAACATTTCTCCTTGCCGCATCTTTCTGCACAAAAGACAGGGATGACGTTTCTGAGAATGGCCCGAACGGAGTCTGCCCTATACTCCATGTGTAATCGACCAAAGTATTATTGTGTCTTGGGCTCCAAGACAAATGTGTTGGGGACACTCCCCACATGCTCTGTAGAATTGATCCAACAAGTGGTCGTTCAAGTTCCCTAGTTTGTGTGAATACATGGCGACCATTGCAGCTATAATCACTTACAGTCTGAGTGTTCTTTGTCCTAACGGCAATAACCATGTCTTTGAAAGCCACAGATTGGTGATACCGATCAAGCAAGACGACTGTGTTGTAATCTAAGTCAAACACATATACAGGAATGACCCTACCAAAATCCTCCTCAGGCACTTTAGCTGCTTTCCTGAACTCCTCGGCTGATTCAGACAATATCTGGTGTAGACGCTTAGAGTCTAAATACTCGCTCACTATCAAAGTGTAGTTATCAAACAAGAACCTCGAAGTGTAGGAATTAAGCGACCTTGAAATAGCAAACGAACAAATTGGGCAATCAGAATATTCAACCTCATAAGTCTTAAAACTCAAAGACTGGTCACCTAACAAGAGGCCGTTATCATCAAACTCGTCCCTGAACGTCTTCTCAATGGATTCCCAATCCAAACCATTAGCATCCTTCCCCCCGAAGCCATGCACATGTATGAACTGAACTATCAACGAATTCTCAAAAGGAACTGGAATTCTCAAAGAAGGCACAAGAAAAACCTGATATGCACTCCAAATCAATGAAGCCAAATCCGCAAGCAATGCTTTCTGCGACTTGGGTCGACCATGGAGTGCCGCCAGAGGATGAAACTCGCCTCTAGGCAAAACACCATCTCCTGAAATTGCCGGGCCGTAATCCACAGGACCTGCACCCAAATCAATCCAAACGTATCTCTCTTTCCCAGTCCATATGCTTCCCAAACACTTAGTGACACCCGGGGAAGAATCCCCAGACCCGTAATTATAAGCATACGGCCTCGACTGGGTGCCTAAATTGAGGAGATATATATAAACCCCTTGGACGGGTTTTTCCTTCTCGAAGTCTTGCTTGATGATCTGATCCACGGAAGCGTGAGGAATAGAGAGAAGAGGGGACCTGAGGCTCGATGGGGTTTGGGCAAACTCAGATTTGATTTTATCGGAGAGAACGGAAGCTAAAGAAGAAGAGTGAGAGACAGAGAGATGGAGCTCATGCCTGAGCGAGAGACGGTGGTTGTGGTGGTCGAAGGGGGTGATGACGTGGAAGTGGTTGGAAGGCTGGGAAGCGGAGAGAAACGAGTTTAGGAGGGAAGATGAATCGGAAGGAAAATCGCCGACGAGACGAACGTGGACAGAGAGAGGCAGTGAGAGAGAGAGAAGGGACGAAATGAGGGAAGGGAAATGAGGATGGGAGTGTGAAAGAGAAAGAGATCTCTTGATAGAGGAGGGAAGAGAGTGGAAGGAGTCGTTTGAGGCTTGAGGGTCGACACGGGCTTGATGAGTAAGAAAGGAGTCAAGACCTATGATTGGGGCGGCAGTGGTGGTAGCAGTGAGGAAGATGAAGACAGTGGCGATGACGGTGGCAAAGGTCGGCATCTTCAGCCGCGGGCAGCACTGAGTGGGGCTTGCCTTGTGAGAGGACTGCGAACACCGCCAGCTCTCAATTGTATTGCCGAAGGTCGCCGAAGAAAGGTCTGTTAAAAATAAAATTACTACTGTAGTATTATTGAGATCGGAAGGCCGCGCTTCTTGAAATTATGGGTTTCCTTTTTTCTTTTTTGGGGTGCCCAGAGAATTATGGGTCATTCATTATTCTTATTTTGCACCATTTTTTTTTATTACTTATGCATATTTTTCCTTCTCAGTATTATTTATATCAACAAAAATGGTGGACATTGTTGGAAAACAAAATGGTTAACATTGAAATTGGACATTTTTTTACCCAAAAGAAAAGGAACTTCAATTTTGCAGAGAGATGCATGAGAAAAATAAAATGATATTAGTTTCTTCTTGTTGACATAGAAATTTAGGCATATTTGCTCACATAACATAAATCAGAGAATGCAAAAACTTTGCTTATTGACACCTATTCTCTTACTAAAAGAAAAAACTATCCTGAATGTCTCTCGTATAGAAACAAATTTCTTTTTGGTTTATTCGATGCGCATTAATGCCATATACCAGCCAAATGCAACATTTGTTATGGGGGAAGCGAGATTCTTTTTAGCAATATTCTCCTTCTTTGATCAATGGAATTCACGTCTGAATCTGTCTCACTCTATTGCCTATTTGAAATGATGCTTCATCGTCTATGGATGCTCATCTCTGGTTCAGACCGTTTTCGGCTCTCTGCATCTCTGCTTCGTTTGTTGATTCCAACCTTGTCCATTCCTCTATGTCTGTCCATCCATGCTCTCTGCGTCTTCGGTTTGTCAATGCGCCTTCTCCAATCTTGTCCCATTTTTCTCCCTCTATTGATTACACATTGTTTATATTCATAAGGATTTCTCTGATCTCGTTTCAAATTCCATTGATCAGAGTCTATACATATATTGAGGTTTTTTCAACAAGGCATGATAAAGAATTGAAAATTTTGAAGAACAACATATTTAATATCTAATTGAAGAATTTGATAATACGAATGTAAGCAATACATTTATCCACCCTAGCGAGAATATAATATTATATATACCGATATATTGATGATTCCAAAGATGCCAGTATACATTATTCTACGTTTATAATTCAACCATGCAGAGAATTTCTTACTATATTTCAATTTGGACGAGTAGATAAACTATTGAACCAGCTACGAATGAAAAGAAAAAAGAACATGCACAGTTTTGGGGACCAGGGATTCTAGGACTAGGTTTGCCAATCTGAAGTGATACCATCAGACGAAGAATCCCAAAATTTGGATGTCTGGTCGTCTTCCGCTTTCATGACAGGACTTGAAGCCTTACTGAAGTCCCTAAAGCGCAGAATTCCCACTTCTTCACAGTAGCTAGCTGTGGCTATTCTACATCCATCTACGGCTATTGCACCACAGCCAGATCTGTTGCCTTCCCCACAGCAGCAACTCAAGGAATTTGTTTGTACACCCGTGTCAACCTCCCAAACATTAATGTCCGTATCTCGAGGGCCTCCAGTTACAATCTTGTACGGATCCATGTGCAATAATGAAACTGGCCCACAATGTCCGTCCAACTCCGCTACCGGTTCTTCTTGGTTTCTTCTAATATCCCAAAGCATTGCTCTGCAGTGTCATTTTAAGTTTTGCTCAGTGCTGATCCATTAATAAAATACTGACATAAGGTAAATTTGATATTATAGAGCATCTGCCGATGCAGATTATTACAGCTGTAAGAGAGTTTATTCTCTCTTACCTGCCATCACCGCCTGTGCAGATTAAAGATTTCGAAGGAACGATATCAAATGAATATAGCTTTGGCCGATGTACTGCTGCAGTCATAACTTTCCGCATTGTCCTTAAATCAACAGCCGTGACAGAAGAACCAGCTGCAATATACAATAGCGATTCATGGCATTGCATGCTAACAGGTGCGCCAGGAACAGAAGTCATTCCCACACAGCATGATGAACGAACAGCAGATGATGTGGTTGTATCCCAAACCCTCACCTGTTACAAATCAAGTTCCATAAAAAGGATAGAAAAACAACTTTACAAAACGGTTCAGAGGCATCAGACTTTTAGCAAGGCTGGTCAAGAACAAACGAACGAAAACTTGACTGTTTTTCATCAATTGTGAAGGCATAGGCTTTGCATTTAGACTAAAAGCATGGAAACACTTCCAGTGCCAACAAATTTGAACCCAGAAATCATAATTAACATGGATTCATTGCATTGTCAATCAAATTGTATGTAATGTTTCTATACCAGAGAGGCAAAGATGTTCCAAGTCTGAAATGAAATCATAAACAACTATTGTCTCTGCATCTCTTTTGACTTCCATTAGGATAACTGTTCAAAATATATAAGATGAACCTAAAAATAATCAATTCCTTTTTACAACAATCACTTCTATAATTGCCTGTGATGCATTTATTTTGACCATAAATGTTATATACTCTGGAAGAGAGTGAGATTTGACCAAAAGAAAATTGTCAGTGGATTAGCTGGATTCAAATATCAAATAGAATGCTAAGTAAATAAATTGACAACATTAACAAACAGGAATACAAAGAGCACCTTCGAATCTCTTGAAATGCTTGCCAAAAGAGAAGTTCTGTGCCTGAAAGTTTGAGGACAGGAAGGATATATCACGATAACATCTTTTGCGTGGGGAGAAGTACAGCCCAGAAAAAAATGTACTTTCATACCCGGCAACTACTATAAAATTTACAGCCTTCTCATGTCCATAGAGTGTAGCCTTTAAAGCATGCTGCCCTCGTTTTCCACTAGAGCTAAGAGACCAGAGGCGCACAGTACCGTCATCCCCTCCACTTGCCAATACTTTGATATTATCGTCTCCCAATAATTTATTTGATAGGGACAACACTGGACCATTGTGACCTCTAAAGCATCTTTGGCAAGCACCCTAAAAGCATAAATAACTGTAGCTTTCAGGGAATTGCAATAAGTATACAATGAACAATATTGCAAAAGGGAAAAAAGATTTCAAAGAGATGGCAAGAGTGAACCTGGGCATAAATCCTAAAAATGCAAACAAACAAAAACCTAAATATTTGATTCGCAACATAAAAATAAGCAACTTTGCCAAAATCTAAAACACATTAGTCTATTAAAATTTTCCTCACTTTTTAGAACAATCTAAATGTTCAAGCATATTGACACTTGTTCCAATGAAAAAACCACACCCATTTAAATGAAATGAATAAATGATTGAAGCTCAGATTGCACTTCAGTAAACTTCTTGCTAGGCACACGGGACAAGCACCTATCTAAGATACCTTTCCATAACAGGAAAAGAGATAATTCTACCTATTTTCTCCAAGAAACTTAGTGACAGAAAATAATTGCCCCATCACAGTTTCAGTTCATATAACACAGAAAACAGGACAAAATCAGTACCATAGTCACACAGTGTTTAGGAGAAAAATGTAAAAAAGGAAAAATTAGATCCAGACTCTGAAATTCAAGTCTGCCAGCCCTTCCCAAAACCCTTCTCTAACCTCTACCCAGGCAACTCTCTTTTATTCATGCTTTAACTGTCTAGTAAATAACCAATCCACTTATGGCACCAGTCACAAACAGAATCAGCAGCAAATTTCCCACTTTCTCCCACCCCCATTCGGTTAAAACTTTTTTCCCCCATCTTACTTTTCCCGATACACCTTTCCTATAGAAAGTCTAACACTTAGCTAAGCCCTTACTTCCCCACAACATCTCTACCCTTGACTGGGACCAGATCTCCAAATGTCAATTATATAGTGGCAACTACCAAGAACCAGATAGACAAGAACGTCTACATTTTTGACAAAAGAATAAGGTGAGCATGGGTGCAGTTTAGATGAAAAATAAGAATTCATATCAGAGGAATAGATAAAACTGAACTGGCAAACATTTTCATTACATATCTTTTATCTCAAATTTGTGGCAAAAATCAAGTGCAAATAACGACAGAAGAGACGTTATCTTACAAATTAAATGTATTTTGTTACAAGTTTGAACTTTAATTTGTACTTCAAAATATAGGAAAGGAGTTAATGATATCATTGGAAAGTATAAGGGTAACATTCTGTTTCATCTGCGCTTTTTAATTGTCTGTCCGATCCTCATATGTTCCATCATATTTACCAAGCATTATCAGGTGTTAACAACAACCTTTTCATCTACTCTGTTTTTCCATATTTACTATGGAGCATGTCATAAATATGTAATTCAACGATATTTAAGACATCAACCACTTATACATATAAGATGAAGGCTTCATACAACGTTCAAGAGATATAAATACCTTTCGCCACAGGCGAATGGAGTGATCACAGCTAGAGGTAACCAAAACTTTTTGCTCCCTTTCTGTTTCACCTCGAAACAAGGATATGTCATTAAGGGAAAACAACCTGCATTTTATCATTAGATTTCAGATGCAGGCCAATTTTTCCATGTTCATGCAGCTATGATTTTAGGTGGGAAAGATTTGAATTAACTGTCACTTTGACACCCTTAATACAATAAATAGATTTTAAATCTAAATTAACTGCTCACTTTGGGCAACTCGGGGGAAGGGGCTGTTGATGAACACACAGGCCATTGGGAATACCATCACTACAATAAATTCTTCTATTTCAAACTTTGTGTTGCCACAGATTTCTTTGAATGCTTATTTAGCATCAGTGTCTTGTTTCTTTTTTCTTTTCTTATCCTTTCCTCTTTTTTTGTGGGGAGGGGTATTGGAATAAAAATGAGAAATCAAATATTTGAATAAGCAGATAATAATAAAGAAACTTACCTCATACAGGTAATTCTTGCTTTGTGATCACTTAATGCAGATACAAAATCTTTTCCACTTTGATATCGATCCATATTTATCATTTGTATCAGAGAACCCTAGTTATCAACCCATATTAACAACAATCGGCAGAATGCATGTCAAGGTAATTGTGGGAAAAATATATACTCAGTTTCTAGGCCCTAACCATATAAGTTTCAAACCAGGGGTAGCAAAGAAGGACGAAAACAAAAATGAATTTAGATGAAATGGTCCAATCAGAAAAAGAAAATGCTAAAATTCCACCACGAAAAAGGAATACCTGTGTTAAAAAGATATCATTTCTACTCAATTGCAGATGATTGAAAGGTTTAACATCGGTATAGAAGTTAGCGACAAAGGGATCAGCGAACTTAAATAGCTGAACTTCCGTTCGCCTCGCCAAATACATTTCCCTCACTCCACATGAACGTAAAGAGCTAGAAGATGGTTGTTGCGGCCAATGCTCCCTACAAACTGAATCAATTTAGCAAGAAGGAAAATGCAGGAAATAAGATGTGAAGAAAACGAACACTAGAACGCCTAAAAGGCCATAATTTTTACAAGTCTAACTGCACGTCTGCACGCTCAAGTGCCAGTCTGTCCATGAAAGGCTTGCAAAGTACATTATAACCAAGAAAAAAATTGCAACGAAAATTATAAGGAAGATCAACATTTTAGTTGCTTCTTATGTGATTCCATGATAATACCCTAGAATAACACAACTGAGAAGAGATTTGCAAGATGGCAGTTTTGAAGTTATATATACACGCAGAGGAATTTATGCATATAAATAATTTCATAACCAAACAAAAAAAAAATAAAGGGAGAAGAGAGAAATAGGAACCGGAAGAAGCGTTGCCAAATGGAATCGGAATAGGCAACCCTTTTGAGATATCTACAGGTCATGGCCAAATTGCAAACATCTTGGAGGTTAAGATGGGCAGCAGAGTGAACGAGTGAGTCCACATTGACATCAGTTATTGTCGTCGTCGTCGTATTCTGATTCTGATTGGAGGACGGTGACGGGATAGAATCGGCCATATTACTGAAGCAGTTGGGAACGATCGTGAAACCCTAGAAATAGGGAGAAGTGAGGAGTGAACATTAAGTAGATAGAGAAGGGGCGAAATGCGTGATCTCTTCCTGAAAGCTGAAACGCGCCACTGCGCTGCTTTTCTAACCGACTTTCTGTTTTTGTGAAATATACTCGCACTTCACTTTTAACGATTTTGTGGAAAATTACATCAATTAAAATTGTCCAAAAATTATTTTAGTTTTCATCTTTGTTCTTTTTTGTCAGAACTTTTCAACTTTGTTCCTAATAAATTGATGGAATAAAGGTCTCAATAATATCTTTTGAATAATGATACTTTCTGTTTGGCTTTATTTCCATTTTCTAATTTTTAATTTTCTGGTGGAGTTTCTTTTTCCTTGTGTTGATAGGTTAGACATTAAAACAATGCCTGTGTATCGCAGAGAATGATTATATATAAAATTAAAATACCTGCATTATTGAGTTATCATTTTATTTATAGAGTTAATTAATTGAATAAAAATATCAAGAAAAAATGTAACATATTGTAATATTTTTACTTCAGAATAAAAATAATTATTAATTAAATATATTAAGTATTACAAAAATTAGATATAAAAGAGGATTTTTTTTCCGTGATAAAGTAAATATTTCATGGATGATATTATTTAATAAATTCTTTTCCTTTTCCTCCTACTCCAAAGCAAACAAAGCACATACATGACTAAGCAAACCTATATCTATCGCAAATCTCTATAACATGTTCAAATTCTTTAAGTAAAATAAGAATTAAATAATGCTTTCATTGAAAGAATTATCCTCAATATTTAATATAAAATCTAATTTTTTTATTTACTGTACATATAGATGTCAGTCTATCCACTGCTGCAGAGTACAGAAAGAGGCCTATAGTTGGGCGGGCTCAACCATGAAAGGCAACAATATGGCAATGAAGCGAGAAAGGGGAAAACTTCTTTGCCGCTCCTCTTCATCTTGATTAAAAAGATGTAAAACCCATTATCTGTACATTTAATTATATAGGTAAAATATATAACTATTTAGTACGTGTTCGATCTTTAAAAAATATTATTTTATTGTAGTTCTAATCGCGACGCTTAGGGAGACATCCTAACTCCTAAATACCTAAGTTTACACCTGAAGATAATAGACAGCTCCTCCTGCCCGACATTGATATCGCCTAAGAAGAAGAGAGATTTCGCTCTACCCTTGGATCATGGGTGAACCCAACCCTTTTCTAAAAATTCTTATAATATATAAAAAAAAAAAAAGCTATAAAAACGACACTAAATTTATCATCACAACATAGAACCATTTTCAGCATTAAAAAAATAGAATCAACAGTTCAAACATTATCTATTATCCGTAAATTCAACTAGTCAAAGGATGAGACATGTTACTATTTAAAACGTGTTCGATCCCTGGTACTCAAAGGCCTTTATTCAGCCTTCAAAATTGTTCTAGCTTGTTTTTTATGTCATCTCTGATTGTTGGAAGATAAATAACCAGAATTACAGAACCTTTATTTCCAGTAACGGTTTATTGTAAAGCAACATATAAATTTAATATTCTCAAAACTGGTAACATACTTCACAATATCAAAATACAATAATCTTTCCTCCAGATTGAAAAGGATCGCTATAAGATTATACTTATTTGGTAAACAGTCTTCTCAACAGTCAGCTGCATCCCATTAGCCTCTGACATGAAGAACACCAATAATGATTTACATCCAATTATGCATTAAAATATAAAATTTCGAATTTGGCATATTCCAGCTAAAATATGAAGACGACACTGTCATGTACTCTGGACTTCTGATTTTGGGCAACGCATTCTGAAATCCACATTAGGTTCCGAATCTCCTGCTCCCTTAACCTCATATATGCGAAAAACACAGCATAATGGAACTGTGCCAAATAGACAAAACAGGGCGGTTCAGAAAAGTGTAGTGAAATTATTCCTTCAAGACCTATAAAGATCCATTGGCTATTCCTATACTAGCTAATGCTCTACTGAAGCCAGAAAAACCAGTACTCAGTAAGATACGAACCTGTTGCTCAAACGCTAAGCAAAGCCTCTTCACCTCCTCCTCATTGAATGACTTGTCAAGCATCTGGCTCTCTCCATATGACAATTTAGCAAAGATAGACTGATAAGGGGGATATTTTTCCATCGCTGCACGAACCTACACCAGCAACCAAAACTGGGATCTCAGGCCCTAAACAGCATAATAATTAAAGTCATCAAGTAAAAATATAAGCGTCTGCAGCCCACTATTATAACGATTAGCAATACAAATAGATACAGAAAGAAGATAACAGTGAACCATACAAAGAAGCCCGTGAAATCAATTGCCAAAATCAAGTACAAACTACAAATGGAAAAGAAAAGGTCAAATGGTAAAACCATCCACTTAGATCCACCAATGAAACAACTCAAACCTTCACACAGTTGAGATGTAAAATATACCTGGTCAATGTCTTCACAGACAGCAAGCTCCTCATGACCATAAGGGTACCTGATTAAGTCAGCCATTGCCAAAACAAATCATTCCAAAGCTACACATATACTTCCATTTTCAATAACAAAATTAGATCAGAACTTACAGCAAACCAAAATTAGAGTACAACTTCCTGCGATCATCTCTGGTGAGTTCAGTACCAATGCTGCCAATGGTGAAAAGTGAAAAACATCAAGGTCAGTTATAAAAATATCTAAAGTGATAAAATCCATGCAAAAACCTAACTTCGATTACCTATTTATGGAAATATTCACAGCCCTTCTATCAGCTTCAAAAGCTAGAAGATCAGACATGATTTCAGCTGTGGCACCACCAAGTTTCTATCCAAGTACAACATTGAAATTTATAAAACCGCCAAAAAATTGGAAAAGAGAGAACACATGTATAGAAGATGGTAAAAAGCTCTTGTGCACTCACCTGACAAAATTTGTAGAAGTCTTCAAGATATGCCTTATAAAGAGTGTTCCTCATTATTTCAATGTTCATATCATCCAGGTCCTACAAAGATAGAATACACAAGATGTAACATATGAGACGTGAAGAAGGGGATTTAGAAACAAATTGTTCCCAGTTTTGCCATAGGCCAATAGCACCAAATACCTTAAGTTGAGCATGCTGATTAAGGACCTAAAATCTCTGAACAAATTTAAGAGCAACAAGAATTTAGGAAGGAATATTAACCTCTGATGTGATACATTCAGAGAAGTATGGAGCAAGAGGAGTGTCAACAAGTACCAGCCTGTAAAGCTCTCGCATATTCTGAGCAACTGCTAGACTAGCAATGCTGGAGAGAACCAAAAAAAATAATTAAAATTATGGATACTTAAACAGTTATTGTACCAAACTAAATATTGAAATTATTATACCTGTCAAACATGCCCAGTGGATGACATTTCTCTAATAATTCTTGAACATCTCTTTCATGCAATGTACCAGTAACAATCAAAACGACATTGTCTATCATGTGACCATATCTGCAAGAATAAAAAAAGAAAGCATATTGGTGTCTGTTTTCCCCTTTTATTCTGCTATATGTAGGTAAAAGATTTCTTAAATTGAAAGGACCTGCAGCTGAAAATCTATCAACCCAACCCCAGTCTGATTAGAATCAAATTTTCCTCAAAAGAACTGAGTAAGTTTCCAAAAATCTTGGCCGGGGTTCCTGAGGAATTAAGGTTTCCAACTTTCCATGATTTGGTATTATCACATAAATCACCTCAAAACAATTCGGTGTGGCTAAATTTTAAAAAGAATATTTAGCAATTTCTATCTCAAATTTTATATATGTCATCATTATAAGATTCAAAAGAAATACAATGAAAAAAATTAAAAGTACATATAAGAGATCAGAAAGGAAATTGAAGTCCACGTACGTGATGTACTCTAAAAAGGTTGACAAGGGTTCTGTGGCTTGGCATAACATGTGCTTATAGTCATCCACCAGTTTAAGAGTACATTTCTCCACAATTGTAGTTGTATGCAATGGAGAAGGCTCTGTAAAAGGTAAATCATCAACATAAGCAAGTGGTTTTAAGCTCTTGAATACTTAAATAGAGTAGAAAATACCAAGCAGAAAAATAGATAAGATCGCAATTGATGAGAAAATCAAAACTAGAACTGATGAAGTTGCACAAGGGACATTTACTCCATACGGATCTCTAGAACTGATGGAGAGGATAAAAGACGGAAATTCACCATAACCAGAAGGGGAAAAAAACTTAACTTAGTAAACATAAGGCGGAACGAGAATCATCAATATCTTAATAAAGAGCTATATTAACTTGAATTTTTTTTAAAAAAAAATCAGTTAAAAAATCAATTGTCCAATTTGAAGTTTAATCCACTCTCGTTCCCCTTTAGACTTATTTAAAGTGGAAAGAAATTAAAGAAACAGAAACTTAAAATTGCCATTTGCGGGGGGGGGGGGGGGGGGGATTTAAATTCAATCCTCAAACGCACCATTCTGCAGGTAAGGGCCGTACTCGGTAGCAGAAAGGTGCATCTTGATATCGTCAAGGGTTTCGCATTGACACAAATTGTTGTAATCAGCGGCTGTCAGCAACCCTGCACGATGTCCGCGGACGATAGCCTCCAAGTAACCGCCATGAATATTGAAAGTAAGAGCTTCAAATCCGTACATCTTCGTAAGACGATGAATGGATCAGCCGTGCGCAAATCTGAGTTAAATTGTAGAAATTGATGGAAGTTATGAAGCAAGGGGATCGAGAACGAGAAGATCCCCGAGGAGAAAGGAAACCACGGGAACAAAACGATGAAAATAAAATAAATTTCCTTTTTTCTTAATCGGATAATATATCTGGGTGATGGGCTTAACTTTGAGGCTACGATGGACCATTGCGACCCAACCAAGACAAAAGACAGAAAGCCCATTGGGTCCACAACTTATGTGATATCCAACATGAACGGATTAAGAAACGTGTGTTACAATGACATATGTTTGCTTTTTTTTTTTTTTGGTAAACTTTTGTATACCAAAAAAAATCAGAGAGAAAATTATAATAAATTTAGTATATTATATATATCGCCCTACCTTTAGATCGTGGATGAACCTAATCTCTTTCTAAAAATTTTTGTAACAAAAAAAAGTATATTATATATAACTCATTGTCCGTAGATTCAGTTGGCGAAGGAGTGAGACATGCGATCATTTTGAGTGTGTTCGATCCTAAGGAATATCACTTTGTTGTGGTTTAAATTGCGACACTTAATAATACATCTTAACTCATGAGTGTTTAAGTTTACGCCTGATGATGATTGACGGTTAGCCCTGCCTAATATTGGTATTACCTAGGAAGAAAGGATATTTTACCTTACTTTTAAATCGTAGGTAACCCAACCCTTTTCTAAAAATTTTTGAACCAAAAAAAGTATATTATATATATACCAATAGAGTTTCGCACAGTTAAAAAATAGTTAAGTCATATACGCATATATGTACGTACTCGCATCACATGCAAATTTTTTGACTAAGGTTTGTGTCAAGTAGTTTACACCTATAAGATCCGATCTAATAATCTAATCCACATGTATTCTGAAGTTATTGCTTTAATTAAGAGTGTAAGTAATTGATTAATTTGAGAAGTAACGAATCACAGCTCCTTCTATGTTTTTTTGTTCAAAGTATGTTGCTTTAGATCAGGTTGTTGGGTCGGATGAGTTGAGATCTAAACTTCGTAGTTTACATGTTACTCATTAGGAGTCAGAAAAATAAGTAGAAGCGTTGACTCATGGGTAATGCCTCAGAGACTTTCCCTTCTCCTTATAGCTCCGATAAAATGAGGGGGGGGGGGGGAACAAAAGGCAAAGCTTGCCGGAAAATACATCATTTTCAAATGCCAAATATATAGGAGTACTAATTAATCAATAATATAGACAAACATAGAAGGCCTATAATTTAATATGCTGAACCACGGTTTTTGTGGACAAAACATGGGATCGTATACCATAAAATAATGATAATCCCTTGATTGCGGGGCAAGTTTTCTATTTTTGAATTATAATTAACCTCACAGTTCGCAAGATCTTGCCAACAGAGAATGGTGGAATATAGACAGCTTAACAACAATGAACCAAGTTAGAAACATATGAAAATGAGAATATGTAGAAAACAAGGGAGTGAATAAAAAAAATTAAAATAAACAAGAATCAACTTGAGGTTTGGTCTGCTCCAATCCCATCTCATCGAATAATGCTCCCAGATCAAGTTGGGTGGGGCCAAGTTGTGTTTTGAGAGAAGAATTTGGACATATTGCCTAGACCAAGTTGCGCCCTAACCAAGACCCATGAGTGAAACAAAAATGTGCACCAAACTCTAGACTAAAAATCTAATCTACTACTTGGATAGCATCTTGCATTAAGTAATTTTTGTAATATCATCTAATAAAAATTATGAAAATTGATGCAAAAATTTTCTATTTAAAAAATTTATTGATTAAAATGACATAAATTCGAATAATGATACTCTTTATATATAAATTTTTTAAAATACTCGTATTTTCTATTTATAAAAATATATTATATTTTTAATAATTAATAAAATTTTTAAATAAAAAATTTTTATCAATATTTTTTTTAAATTACAAAGTTTTCAAAATTAAACTAGGGTGAGATGGCACTAGACGTACGCGTGCATGGGCCCCACCTTTCCAAGAATCAGGTTTAGTTCATCAGGATTAGTGTATATATATATATAGTAATCACTTGGACAAAACATGCATGCATTAGATAGTTTTCTAATTTAGTATTAGTCGTCTATTCGAAAGTTGAAAGCTAAAACAACTTCACCTAACAAATTGACCCAAGATGAGATGTGTTTGCATGGACCTTTCAAACCTCTCCTGTATCTGTGTTTCACTAATTTTGCGTCTCCACTTGGCAACGAGAGATTTTCTAGCTAGCTTATATCTCAAGTGGCAAAAGAAAACGACGACCTCTATTTTTGAAAAGCCAACCATTCAGTTTAAACCTGTCTCTATGCATGTTTCGCCCTTGTGCTGGCTCGATGATACCCTGCTAGTCCTCCTACCGATATCCTTGATTAATTTGGACTTACCCTCGCTAATTAAGCAAGTTGCTTTTGGCAATCGCCTCTGGTTTTTAACTTCTTTTGTCTGTCCATGTTTATCTCTTACAATTGGACAGCAAGTGAGGTGGGGATGTTTAGCCATTTTAAGATTTCTTTATTATAGAGTGTGTTTGGAAAACACAAAATTATAATTTTAAAAGGATTTTTGTTCAAATTTTAGTTTAGAAAATTTTAAAATAAACAATCATATTTGTCTAAAAGGATTTTTGGACAAAACTATGATTTAAAATTAAGATTTTGGATAAGTTACTGAGATTAGCTTCTGGAACAGTAAAAGAGTTTATGCACTATTTAATTATTATTTTATCTTTATTTTTTCTTACACCCTCTCTCCTCTCTCTTCTCTCTTTTCCACCATCTCTTATCTCTCATATTTTTAATAAAATCATACTCTTTTTAATAATTTTTTAATTATAAAATTTTTTATAATAATAAATATCTAAACATTCATTTATTCATAATTATTTTTTTCTATAAATTTTTATTCAATTTTTGTTTCTAAAAATTATCTATTTTTTTTATAAGTTTTTTCCCCAGAGTTACAAATTAATGGACATGCCTAGTTGCTATCAACTCACACACAAGACAAAGAAAGTGGTTAATTAACTAATTCATATATTGATAAAAGAGGATCAACATGAATACACTATCGTTTATGAAAATGTAACTTATTCAATGTATGCGATTCTCCTTTTTTATTGGATACATGAATGAGTTTAATTCATATGGCTTGACTATTTTGAAGAAATCGTTACATATTATTTAATAATATCTATGTAAGTTAATTTACGTTTAAATCCTTGTTCGACCATGGGAATAAAATAGAATACCAGTACAAAAATAAAAATTTTATATATGTAGGAAAATTTGTGAAATAATGCAATTTTTTTTTTGGTGCGATCACAATGGTTGAAGCGTATTTGAGTCAAAGAGCATGCGTTCTTGGTGGTCAACGTGGAATGATTTTATTTTATTTTTTTTGGGTAAAAAACGTGGAATAATGATTAAAGGGGAAATGGATCCACTTCGCTTCACTGTATAATTTGCCCCTCTCTCAGTGTGGCATTTACGATCTGCAATCATTCCCCCCCCCCCCCCCTAAAGTTGTGGCTTCTGCCATCTCAAATCATCAACCGCAGCTTTTTCATTTTTGTTCTTTAATGTGAACTTGAAAATCCGCTTATTACAATATATTAGCTTATTAATAAATAAAAAAATATTTAATACAGTAATTAAAGAGATCCTTTAATTAATAATTTATTTAAAAATTTAACTTTTAATAGAATATTACGGTATAATGTGATCCATGTAATATCTTAGAAGATACGGCTTATTGTAAAAATCCTAAGTTGCCTGGCTATAAAATAGTTTAATGGATATATATGTAACCCATCTTGTGTGAGTAATCAACGATAATAAGAATAGATAACAATAAAAATCAATGATAATTTTACATCACAAGGGTTTTAGAACAATGAAGATTATAAGAGAGTTCTCCAATATATAGAAATTTCAAGGATATATTTTTTATAAAAAAATTAAAAAAATATTTTTTTTTAAGTATGGTAGTGTAAAGTATTAGTTTTTTTTTTTTTGTATAAAATTTTATCAAATTCTTATGGCTAACAAAATTTTTAACTGAGAGACTTTTTTCCCCTAGTTTTTCTTCTTCTTTTATTTCAAATATCTTTATATAAACTTTTTGTCATAAAATAAAAACAAAAAATTAATAATTACAACTACAGTCCCTATTATAAATTACCTATAATTTTTTTTAATCCAAATATAACTCAATTAGAAGATTATTAATCACTTTCTTTCAATTTTATCCACATTTAATTCCGATTCCAAAGAAATAACGACCAGAGTGGTAGTGAATAGCTTGGTGAAGTATTAAAGAAAAATCCACATGTTATTATTAAATTAAAAACATAATGTTAAATACCTAAGTTGTTCATATTATTATCAAAGTCAAGTTGGGCTTCACATTTAATTAGGACTTTATATGGTTTTTCAACACTTGACGAGATTTGCCATATAATTATTCCAAGACATTCCAGCAACAGAACAAATTCTAATGTGGAATAGTCATATTTTATGAAATGGTTATTTTCATCAATGGAGAAATGCCGCAAATATTAATTTAATTCGGATCATTTTGATATCCTTTTTTTTTAATATCTTAAAGATAAGCACCTAAACTCATCCCATTTGGTAGTCCAAATCTAATATAGACAATCCAAATATAATATTTTTTTTTATCTTTATTTATTTTAAAAATTATTTTAATTGATGTAAATTTTAAAATAAAAACAATCTCTTAACTATTATTTTTTAAAAATAATTTTTTATTTTAAAATATCATTTAAAAATATTAAATTTAGACCGATTAGCTCTAGATAGTCTAAATAAAATGAGTTTTAGTATTTATCTTTAAGATGAGCATTTAAACCGTGTCCCTTTTTTCTTTATACGCCATAAATCATATCATTTTGATATATAGACTATTGTTATTTTATTTAATTTTAAATCAATATTTGGTTAAATATTATATCTATACATAGCTCTAATATTCATAGATTAATTCTATCGTTATTCTCAAAATGATTTCTTATAGTAAATTTAAATAAGCCTTGTTATAATGTTATCACATTTTTTTAATCTGACGAACCACATTGGTTTTATTGTAACAATATTTAGGATAATATTTATTATTAAAAAGTGTCATCTAATGCATCATATGAAGAATAAATTGTACTCTATCATTTATGACATAAAAATAATAATTTTTATTAGATTTTTTATTAATTTTATTAGAATTTCTTATATCTTATATTGATTAATGATGTTATAATATTTTAAAAGATATAAATGATATTTTAATATATAACTAAATTATGTTTGTATCAATCCCTATTTATTTATGACTTATCACATATTTTTTCCATGATCTATATATATATATATATATTAATTTTTTCGAGGGATTTTAGTCATTTAAAATCTTCATAGACAATAAAATTTAAAAAAAAATATTTCAATTAATTTTAAATTTGGATCCTGCATTTACTTTTCATTTCCTAAATAATCAATGGGAGTAACGCGGAGCATGAGTATGAGCAGGGAGAGGGACAAAAAAGTAAGAAAGCAAAAGAAGAGTAGATATATCTGAAGAAAATCTGCTGTTGAAACAGCCCACTGGAATTCCAGGCACAGCCCCTGGTTTTCTGTTTTGCATAAACCATTTCTATTTATCATTCACCCAACCCTACTCCTTCTATTCCACTTTTCTCTCCTTCATCCTCTGTTGATCCCTTTTCGCATCTCTCGTCCCACTTCAACTCTCGATCATTCCACAACCTTCCTTGAATTCGTATCCCGTATCACCATATTTCCCCTGTTTCCTCTGTTCTTCGTATTTTTCCTTTTTGTTTTTCTTTTTTCCTCCGGGGCATTTTGGTTTTGGGCACGCTGTTTCTTGTGTTTCGGGATTGCCTTGGACAATACCCATTTGAGGAAAACGAATTCTGTTGGTCCCGTTAGAGGCATTTCGTGATTGAGCTCTGTTTTTGGTACCACACCTTGATCGTAGTGTTTTTCACTTATTAATAACGACTCTCTGCTGAATTAAACTTAATGGGGATTGAGGGGACTTTGGCTGATAGAAAGGGCAAAGACTTATTTGAAATACCTAAAGAGAAGAATACCAACAGCAAATCAAGGAAGAACCGGCGGCGTCAGAAGAAGACGTCGCCGGTTCAGAGACTATTTGATACTTGCCGGGAAGTATTTGCCTCTGTTGGGACTGGGATCGTTCCACCCCCTCAAGACATTGAAAAGCTTCGAGCTGTTATAGGTTTGTGGTCTAATCAACCATACTTGCCAACTTATTTGCATATACTTTCAACTTTCTATTACAATCCGGCAGTTTTGTCAACCGTGCTTGCTTCTGATTTGAAATTTAAGTCGAAAGGGAATCTTTTCCTTCTATTTATTTTATATTGCTCTGTTTAAGTTATTTGTGAGACAGATTGAATTTTCCCCTTTTCTCGGAATTATTAACTATCTTGTTTGTTCATGGAACTTAGTATTCCTGGGATGTTTTCAACTAAAAAGCTGATCCATTGTATCTCATTTCAATTATACTATAGTAGTAGTCATTATAAATATAAATATGTGGGCACTACTAAAAGTACTAATCCAATTTCTTTTTTGTACCGTTTCTGACATTCATTAAATTATTTTGGGGTGGCACCAGTGGTGGGCTGCGTGCTCCAATGTATCCTGATTATGTTTTCGAACTTCGGGGTGGGGACATGGTTTTGTGTGATACATGCATGCATGTATTAATTTATATATCAAATCAAATAACAAATCATTCAAAAAAAACAAAGAAAGTAATGCTTGTTACATGATCTCCCTGTTCCCCAACTTAAGAGACGTTACATTGCTGGTTTCAGTTTACAATGTAATGTCAAAGTCCAACTTCCAATATGACGCAGAGACCAAGCATAGGATTCAGTTAAAAAAAAACGGCACAGCATCCTCAATTGTGTCACATATTGTCTAATGTCATCCTGAAGTGAAGCGATTATGCAATTTATATCTGCTTCTCTCTTCTTCTCATGTTTCCCTCATCTAGTCGTTGGAAAAAAAAAAACCCTATAGGGACAGTTTGAATATGGTTTGTCCCCAATTGGGGATCATTTGGTTAGATGAGCCTAAAAAGATTTCAATTTAGGTACATTTGATGAAGTGTTTGTGTTGCAAATCCTAGAAAGCCAGATCGAAAAAGGTTAATTCTCAATAATGATAAGGATTCTGCTACTAGCTGTCATTTTCGCGTTTTATTTGTTTTTCTGCCTTTAATGTAACTGTGCTAAGTAAAAAAATGTGGCCTCTTCTGTGCAGACGCAATAAAACTAGAAGATGTTGGCTTGAAACCTGAGATGCCATATTTCCGGACGAACGCTGCTGATAGAACTCCAAGAATCACATACCAGCATATCTACGAGTGTGAAAAATTCTCGGTATGAATTATGCCCGAGAAACCTGCTATATTGTTGATGGTAACTGTATTTGAGCATCTCTATGTTTATTGCAGATAGGAATATTTTGCTTGCCACCTTCTGGTGTTATTCCTCTTCACAATCATCCTGGTATGACGGTTTTCAGTAAACTTCTTTTTGGGACCATGCATATCAAATCGTATGATTGGGCGGCTGACTATCCTACAGACACCCCCACCATTTTCAAACCACCCGAAAGTGAGTATTGTCTTCTTTTTAATTTTGCACTATTTTGGTACTACTTGTTTGTAATAGTTTAGTACAATTTCTCCTTTATAGTGGATAGAAAGAAGGCATTTCTTTACCTTTGTTTTTGGGGTCAAAACTATGTTGAAGGTGATTCACAATATATATGTATAGAAATAGTCATATAGACATATCTCCTGTTAGATTCAGATTTCTCTGTGAGAAAACTGATGAACCCAGCACTGATTGTTCAGTAATAGTTATTCTCTTTCAGTTCAAAATTTGTTTCTCGTAGGTTCCCCTTCTCTTACAAGGATAAGAAACAAAACAAAAATAATTTGCATATTCCAATGATGCAGTCAAGAGTTCAGAGATGCGGTTGGCTAAAGTCAAGGTTGATGCTGATTTCACAGCTCCTTGCAACCCCTCCATCCTTTATCCTGCTGATGGAGGCAACATGCATTGCTTCACTGCGGTTACAGCTTGTGCAGTTCTTGATGTTCTTGGTCCTCCTTATTCTGATCCTGATGGCAGACACTGTACCTACTACATCAATTACCCTCTTTCCCACTTCTCAGGTATGGTCTCCTCCAACACCTTTTGTTACCGAGTCCAAAATTTTCTTGTGTTTAGTTATTGTTCTCTTGCATGCTATAAATGGAGCCTTCTTGAAACTTCAGTGAATGGAATTGCCGTACCAGAAGAAGAAAGGAAAGGCTATGAATGGCTGAGAGAGAGAGAGAACCTTGAGGATATAGTTGTGGTTGGGGCAATGTACAGGGGCCCGAAGATTGTGGAGAAGTAAGCTGATGTTACTGTCTCTGTCGGAGAGCTCATCGAGCAAAGTTGTTGGTTGGATGCTGCCATTCTGTCCGCCACTGAAGCTTGTCGTCTTCATCTTTGTTCTCGAACTTTTTTGGGGTTTTCCTTTTCATTATTGGGCAGTTCTACAGTTGATATGTACATATCGAAACGGAGACAGAGAAAGAGATTCTGCACAGGTAGTTGAAATTGGAATGAAGGTTCAGTGAGTTAGTTATATCCGGTAGAGCATTGAAGTAAATTGGCAAATTTTAGGAAGCGGGGAATTAAAATTTTTTGGGTAAAGGTGCAATCTTCACTACGAAGTTATATGTTATGAACATCTGGTACGATTAAATTTTATTGGGTGTAAAAATATACACAGGTTGCAAAATCGGCAAAAACATCCCCTCCATTAAATGCCACAAAGCGTCCGTTAACTTGTATTTTGTGAGTCCTACCACCTATTTCTCTCTCCTCTCCCACACCTCTTTCTCCCTCTCAGCTCTGACCCTCCCTCCCCCTTTCTTCCATTTTCTTATTCGTCTCCAGCTCAACTCCCCGCGACACCTAAATCTCAGTACATGAATACAAGCCCATGCTTTGGTTATCTCTCTGCAACTATTCAAAAATCGATTCTCTCTTCTCTTATTGATTCTTATCCTTAATTATCCGATCCTCTTGAGGGGGAAGTTGTGTTTTTTTTTGTGGGGGAGAAATGGATTTTGAGGATCAAGAAGAGCAAGAGGAAGAGATGGGTATGAAGTTATAGCAAAAACATAACTGATTCAACATACAAAATGGCCTTCCGAAAAGCTATATCCCAGGGAATTCAATTCTTCAACACAGCAAAATAACAGCATTCACAAGTTTGAATGCTATTAATCTCAAATGATCCAAATCAAGAACCATCTCACCACTTTTTCCCTACGCCAATATATGCTTCACACATCATAGTTGACCACTGCAAAGTTTATTATTATTAATCCAATGGCACTACAGAACAACATGCTTAACAGATTCTATGATCAGCGTATTCTACGTCTCCATCTACATTATCGGGGGACGCTCCTATTTTCCTTTGTAATTAATTTGAGATTCTTTGTTTGCAGCGCAGATTTCCCATTTAATTAATCCCTTTTTCTTCAAACGCTTCACTGGCTTTCACAAATTATCATTATCTCTCCGCCAGCCAAGCGCCCAAGACCCACCCCTTTTCTTTTGCCATAAGTTATTACCATTTTTATTTCATTATTGCGCCACAATTTTTAAATTCTTCTTGTCTTATGGTATTCATTTAAAAAACCAATGGATAAGGAAACAATTAAAATTAAAATAATAGACAAAGTCATAAAGCCACTCAGTACTAATTAGTAAATATAGTTTATCTCAGTGTAATATTAAACAATTTAGTAATATTGATCGATATTTATATTGAGTGATAGTCATAGGAAAATTGCCTCTTAGATTGTAAATACTAAATCATTCTCAAAATATATTAAAAGCCCTATATTATTAAAGTGACTTGGGTTATAAAATTAGTCTCAACATTACTTAAAAGAAAATGAAGTTAGAAATTTACAAATAGGTCCCCAAATAAAATACAGTGATTTATGTTAGAAAATAAATATCTCAAAGATAAAATAATCAATCCAGATTATCGTATACACAAATATAAGATGCAGCGGAAACTTTAAATTACCTCTTGCCATTGTTTTGTTGATCTAATCTCTGAGGAGATCTGGAATGAATCAAGGACACCTGTGAATCAATAAAGAATGTCAGATAATCAACAGGCTCTTCCAACTGGCGATTGGGCACAGTGATGACAACTGTGGAAACTGCCGTCACCAGTGGGGAACCTTCGAGAGGGAGCAGAGAAAACAGACTTGCTCAGGACTCAGAGAACAATATTGAATTCTAAAACTGTTGTTGTGTTTCCACCATCAGGAAACCAACCTTAAATAAACTGAGTCACCAACCCACCTTGGACCGGGCCTAATGACTACGGGCCACACTCAGAAATATTTATTAATTATCCTAATTAATATCTAAATAGGTTATATATTATAATAAATATCTTACAATTTAGTCTTTTTATATGAGCAAAAAAATAATACTCAAGAATCTATTTGAGCTGAAGAAAGGTGACATCTCCTTGAAGGTCTCCAACTGGGGCGCTTCAATAATTTCTCTGGTTCTTCCTGACAAGAATGGTATATATATACATGCCTCTGATTACGGTTATTCTTATTCTTTGTAGTTCATATTTGTGGATATTTATCTGAAATCTTCAATCGTTGTGTGAATAATTGGTTTGATCAGGAAAGCTTGGCGATGGGATACGATTCAATCAATTAATTTGCCCAGATTTCTGAGCTTTGTTTTTTCAACTTGGACTGGTTCATACAACTTTCTCTCTCTATGGCACAAGAACGAGACTCAGCTAAGATTTGAGTACAATTTTGTTTCCGTTCACTGATATCTTGTTTCTTAAATGTCTTGACTAGTATCACTCCCCACTTGCGTCCTGGAATCTGCCATCTTCAGTCAATAATTTAATCTTAATTTTCTTAAAATCGTCAGAAAGCCAACTACTGTTTATTATTATGGTCGTGGATCCAGATGGGGTGAGGATAACTTTAAGGTTTTATCACAAATATACGTGGTGATAAAGATAGCTTTGACGTTTCGTCCTAATAATAATCATAGTCTTGAGAATACATAAACCAGATATGTTTTAAATTAGCTTTGAACTTTGACTTATGTGAAGATAATATGTCAAAGAACGTGTCTTGGAGGCTTCCTCTTTGACATATCTGTTGACGTTACTTGCTTAACTACCATTAAAAGCAAGTGCCTTTATAGTTATTAACTTTTGATTAAGCCTAAGCATGGGGTGATTAACTTAATTAACTGTAGGTAGTCATTTTCATCAAGTGGAGCTATATTTCCCTATGAATGTGTGGGTAATATCTCGACAAACAAAAGACACGTGTCCCACGACCCCATGGAATCATTCTTTGCAATGATGACTGTTTGTGTCTTAGTTGGATATAATAAAGTTCCTTTTTTTTTTTTTTTGCCATAATGGATATAATTAACGAGGTTGAGTAACTACATTGGCAGGATGATTCATCATATTGTGGTGCGACGGTTGGTCGGGTTGCTAATAGAATTGGAGGGGCTCTGTTTACTCTTAACGTAAACCATTACAAATTGGTCGCCAATGAAGGAAACAACACACTTCATGGTACGTACCATTACAAATTACTCTCATTCTCTGCCAATTATTAGGTGGATCCAGAGGATTCAGTGATGTTGTTTGGAAGGTAAGAAGCTACCAAAAAGAAGGTTATCATCACATCATATATTAAGAACCAGATGATTATATATGTGTGTGTGTGTGTGTGATAAATTAGTTATCATCACATTCCCGGAGGCGGGCGGGTATGTACTAGCTAGCTTCCAAATCATGGTTTGTCGAGAGCTGCGCCTTGAGTATCAGGTCAAGGCTCCTTTGATGAAGGAATTCAGTTTGTGTTCATCTATGAAATATTTTTCTGTCTTGAGGGCCACTCGTAGAACTCCCAAATAGCTTCAATATTACGTGACAGCTGCGCTTGCATATGATCATGAGGAAGACGATATCTAATCGGGGAAGACCACAAATGATTTATTACTTTCATAAACCAACTCAATTGATTTATGAATCATTTCTTAATTAATTGTTTTTTGTTGGATGTGCTCCTACATTTCTAGAGAGAGGATGATTTATTGCATCTAATGGAACAGTTCACGTAATAACTTTTATGAGATGGATACTGTAATAACTTTTATCATATTTTCAAGTGCTCTAGAACTCGGACCGGACCAACCGGGTACTGACGACCCGGCCAAACATTATGTCTTATTATCTTGTGTGATCCTTTTTATTTAAATATTATTATATTAACTTGTTCGTAGTAAAAAAAAAAATACTTATATCCAAGTAAGTCTCATGAATTTGATAAATTAGTATATTAAGCTCACATGGGAGATGTCTAAAAGCTTTTGTTCCGCCCCGACACAGGCTATTAAAATAATATCATTTATAACTTTCATGATATTTTATTATTAAATGATCGGTTAATATATTGTTTAAAGGGTGAGGGGAGAGCATTTTGGACCTTTAGCATGCGGACTCGCTTATTACAGTCAAATCCCAAGAAATATCCCAATAGTTTTTTAAATTTGTGAGACTTATATAAATCAATTCCTTCTTTAAAACCTATTTATAAATTTTTTTCATTAAAAATCATACACATACACAAAAAATAAATTTTCTAAACTAGTTAAAAATAAATTTTTAGACCAGACTTTAATCGGTATATATATAACTTATATAGAAAATCTGATAATCTATACTAGTTGTATAATCGGTGTATAAAATTATTTTTTAAACTAGTTACTCTATATAATTGAATTAAAAAATAATATAAAAATAAAAATAAATTAGAATAAAAAAATTCTAAATTTAAATTAGAAAAACTCCTAAACTAGTTTCGCTGTATGATAATCAAAGAATCCAAAGTCCATGATCAAAACGAAAGTTTTCTACTGCTTGTTAATACTAAAGGTGACATCTTTATTACTTCCTGAAATTACGTTAGCCTCGCAAATAAGGACTTTAACCCTCGCAATTCACTAAGCCTTTTGTTAGTCTTTGATATGGGAACCCTCCAATTAAACTTAAATATTTCACCAGTCACGTATAATTTAGGTATAAATATTTTATTTTTATTTATAAAAATATCATCAATAATTTTTTTTACACCGATTATATGTATATCAAGTATAAATATTTTATTTTATTTATAAAAATATTACCGGCCATATTTTTAAACTGTTTCCATACTAACCAATTTAGAAATGAGGCCTTAACAAATTTATTTTATAGTAGTGATATGTGCGAGCCAATTAATCTTTCAAAGTTCATTGAATTACACTTCTATTTTAGGAGAAAAATTAAAATGAGTGGCTGATTCATAAAGGATGCTGCTCATCGGGGCATTTTACTTCATTCATTCATTGATTTATTTATTTATGGGTGAAATTGCATTATTGCATCATTTATTTCTGATTCGCCATTCAAGTTACCATCTCGTTTCGTAGCTAATACCCGGGAAAAAACAGATAAAACGAATAGAGAACGAAAAACAGAATAAACTATGTCCTTCTGCCGACCGTGCAGATTGGCATCCTTGAAAAAACATGCTACTGCCTCCCCACCTAAATATAAAAATTAGTTTATTAATTTAAATACATTAAAAATATTAGATAAATTAGTTTATTGTGTTAATCAAGAAGGTGAGATGAAAAGTGGAAAGAAAGTAGATTTTCTCTGTGTAATACGCAATTCAAATATTTGAATTATTGTAGTATTTAATTATATTGAAGAGAGTATTAATATGTGTAATTTATAGAAAAATGACAAATATAAGAGATAAAATAGATTAAAATTTTATATTTAGAATTAAATTTAACCCCTATCTAGCTCTTTATTAAAGACTAGAGGGAGTAGTAGTTACTCTAATATCGTACAATTATTTTTTATACTTTAATAAAAGATTATTTTAATCAAACTAATTTATATATAATTCATTGATGCAGACCCTTGTAAATAGGAGATCGCATATTTGATCTTGGTTGTAATATCATGTTGTTAATACTTACCCTAGAACATTTGAGATTTAGGGAAAAACAAGTTAACTGCATCACCTAGATGGAATGGTTTGCATTTAATTGTTGGAAAAAAGATAGAAAAATACTATAAAAAATAATAAATGTTAAAGTAAAATAGTTACTAATAACATATTACGTATTATTATCTATAGATTAAATATTACTAACAAACTATCATACTTTAGTATTTTTTTTTGTTGCCCACCCGGTTCACCGGAGCTTTACCCCGACTACATCCGGATCCGACCCGTGTCGCGCACCTGGCTATGGTGGGTGAATCTCCCAACGGGGATTTTCTGCGTACGCCAAGGCTCAAACTCGAGACCTCGCTTAAGTGATACCGAGCCGCTTACCACTCGGACCAACCCCCGTTGGTTCATACTTTATTTATTTTTTTTCCTACAAGAAGAGGGCTAATATGCCCTAAGTTAAATAACTTAATCTACAAGGGGATCAAATCCCAAACACTCCTTAACCACAATATCTCTTAAATAAGCAGGGCATGAGTACAACATTTGTGTAACCCTTAAACCATCCTTTGCGAGAGAATCTGCCAAATGATTTTGCTCTCTGGGTACATATTGTATTTTCAACTCCCAAGATAAATTCATCATCTTCTGTATCTGTAAAAGTAAAAGGCTGCATGTGTGGACTGTTTTCTTTGTTAACATATCTACAACATTTTTGGCATCCGATTCAAGTATAATCTTCTTGAATCCTAGCTCCCAGGCAAGTTTTAGACCCTTGAAGATCGCCCATTGTTCAGCTTCAATTACACTGCATGAACCTAGAATACTCGTAAATCCCACGATCCAACTTCCAGCATAATTTCTAATAGCTCCACCACAACCTGCCCTCTTGTGAGCTGTCATAAGTGCTCCATCAACATTTAATTTCACCCAATCTGATGGAGGAGGTTGCCAATTAAATAAAATTGAGGAGCCCAAGCTACTAAACATATAATCATCATGAACTTGCACAAAGCTTTCCCATGTTTGCATAATGACTGAATATGGATCAAGTGGTTTCAAAAAATCATTATCAAAAATAGCTTTATTCCTCTACTTCCATAAACTCCAAATTGACACCCCCCAAATTAGATTCCAATTACTTCCACTATGAACTCCTAACTGCTTTTTAAGATTCATAGCAAACCAATCCCTTAAAGTAGCTCTAAAGAACGAAGAGCAATAACGAGGATGAATTAGTTTAGACCAAAGGTCTCTGGCATAACAACAATCCCGGAGTATATGTAAGACATCTTCCATACCCTCATTACAATGTTGGCATGTTGCATCAGTTGAGGACCATTTACTTCTCCAAGTATTGGTTGCTAAACGATTATTAAATGTTATCCACATAAAAACACGAATACGTTCAGCACCCTTCCACTTCCATATGTCTTTGTAGACTAGGCTATAATCCTGTGCATGATACTTCTCAATTAAAAAGTAAGCACTTTTAGTAGTAAAGATACCTTTATTTGTAGCGTTCCAAACCATCACATTATTACCCGCTTCCAACATAGGTGGGATCATGCTAATTAACCTCTGAAAAACCTTACTTGGAATAATAGTAGCAAGTCTTTGGAAATCCCAAGTGCCCCCAGAACTCCAATCCGCCACTTTACTTCCTTCTTCCTCCGTAGTAAGTGGCCGAAGACATAAATCCTTTATGGTTTTATCTGGAAACAACCACTTATCCGTGAAGAAATTTACAAGTTGACCATCTCTGATATGCCATCTTGTGCCAAAATCCACTATATCTTGTTGTTGCGAGATAAATTTCCATAGTGCAGAATCTCCCTTTCTTGCATCAAGAAGATTATCTTCATTCCTTAGCATATATTTATGTTGCAATACATCTACCCATAAACCTTTCTCTCCATTAACTAATTTCCACGCCAATTTGGATCCACAAGCACGATTCAATGATGATAGCTTCTTGAATGCTAGTCCCCCATACAATTTGGGCTTAATAATCTGATTCCACCCAATAGGATGAAAACCATATGAGCTTTGACTATGTCCCCATATAAAATTTCGTTGCAATCTCTCCACTTCCTGACACACTGACGCGGAAATTTTGGCCACTTGCATAGGATACACTGGTATAGAGCTTAATACTGATTTTGCCAAAGTAATTCTTCCAGCCACTGAAAGAGTACTCTCTTTCCATGCAGCAAGTTTAGTTTTGACTCTATCAATGATGTACTGGAAAGTATCTCTAGGCTTCCTCCCTCTGATGATTGGAAAACCCAGATACTTTCCTATCTCAGTAGAAATAGCCATACCTGTGATTTCACTTATCTTCTTTTTAATTTTGCCATTCACCTTTGGAGAGAAGAAGACAGATGATTTACTCTTGTTGATTTTAGCCCCTGAAGCTCTACAAAATTTATCAAGACAAGTCATCATATTTTTTGCTTGCTTTTCAGTAGCAACTCCGAAGAGAAGAAGATCGTCAGCAAACATCAAATGAGATATGTATGGGCCTCCACTCGATACCACAATTGGTTTTCATTGATCTAAATTATCCGCATCCGTACTAATATGTGATAATCTGTCTATACATAGCACAAACAAAAGAGGTGAAATATGATCTCCTTGTCGGAGACCTCTTTTAGGAAAGAAAAATTCTGTTTGAGAACCATTCCATAAAACATTATAAGAAGCAGAAGTAATACAGCTCATAATAAGATTTATCAGAGAAAGGTCCAGGCCCACCTCAATAAGAACCTGATGAATAAAATCCCATCGAATACTATCATATGCTTTTTGTAAACCAACCTTTAAAGCCAATAAACCATTTTTTCCTTTAGCTTTCTTCATTATGTGCATAATTTCTTGACCAATTATAATATTATCTTGTATATGTCTACCTTTAATAAAGCTTGATTGATAAGGAGAAACAATATCATCCATTATATTTCTCAGTCTGCCAACAATAACCTTAGTAATGCATTTATAGTGTACATTACATAAGGCAATGGGTCTAAAATGACCAATCTCCTGCGGATTCTCAATCTTTGGTATAAGAGAAATCAATGTCTTGTTAGTACTGGCTTCAACAGACCCTTTCATAAAAGCATTTTTAACAAATTTGCACAACGCAGTGCCTACTGTCTCCCAATTTGCCTGATAGAATATTGGAGAGAAACCATCAATACCAGGAGCCTTATAAGGCCCCATAGAGAAAAGAGCATCCTTAATTTCCATATCAGTAGGCTGATGGGACATATTAGAGAGTCTGGATTTAACCTCAGATGGAAAAGTGGTCCTTGTGTGTAACTTACATTGAAAATTATCAGACCAATTATAAAGATTCTTAAAATAACTTAAAATCATACCTATAAGCTCTGCCTCATTTTCAATCCAGTTTCCACCATCATCTTTTAGAGTTAAGATTCTATTCCTTCTTCTTCTCATCTTAGTCTTAAGATGATAATAATGGGTATTTCGGTCACCTTGATTAATCCAATCAGTTCTAGCTTTTTGAAACCATTTTATCTCTTCTAACTTAAGAATATTTTCTAAATCTGCTTGCAATTCCTTCTCAAGAGAATTTAAGAAGTTTGAGTAATTATAAGCAGGTGAACTTTGAATACCATTCAAACGGGCTAGTAAAATATTTTTTTTCTTTTCAACAAATCCAAAAATATTTTTATTCCAATCCAAAAGAGAAGTACTTAAATCCTCCAAAGCTTTATTGAAATCGTCACAATCAGTCCAAGCCATAGTCATAAAATTCTTAAAATTATCATGAGTAAGCCACATGGCTTCAAAACGGAAAGGTTTATTTTTCCCCTCTTCAAATGATTTAAGAATTGCAAAGCAATAGGGTTATGATCTGAAAAATTTGTTATAGGAATGACTTTTAAAATGCAATCAGAAAAATTATGCAAAAAGTCAGTGTTCACTAAAGCTCTATCCAATCTTTCATATAGTCTAGAATAACCAGCTATCTTAGGACCCTTCCAAGTGAATTTTGGCCTTGAAAACCCAAATCAGCAAGCTTACATCGCTCACTCTATCATGAAACCAATTAATTCTATTATAAGAATAACCCACTCCTCCAATCCTGTCCGTAGGCTTTAGAATGTCATTAAAATCACCAAATACTACCCAGGGAATAAAAATAGAATTAGATAAATTCTTTAAGTCATACCAGAGTACCTGACGAAAATTTGAATGCGGAATTACGTAAACAGCCGTCAATAAGAATGGAGGTCTACCACTTATTTTGCAGTGAAAATGAAAGAATTGGCGATTCTCTATCAGGACTGTAATTTGTATCAAGTCACTTCTCCAGGCTGCTACTAATTCTCCCGATCGACCGGAGCTAGGAATCATCTTTACGGAATCAAAACCCCAAGAGTTCAAAAATTGAAAGCGAGATAAACTTTCACATTTTGTTTCAGATAAAATGATAAGAGATGGTCTTGGTCCAGAGCACACAGCCTTTAGATTTCTAAGGAGCCCATTAGCACAAGCCCCTCTTGTATTCCAATATAATAGACTATCCATAAATAACATTAAAACAATTGATTCCAAATCCAAAACAAGATTCACTTAGGCCTCTTATGTGATTTGGGTCTCATTCACCATTATATCCCCACCCTCTTCTAATTCCACATTCACTATTGGAGTTTGACTTAGGCCCACACAATCCATGAATCCATGTTCATCATCACCAGGATCCATTTCCTTAATTCCTATTTCTTGTCCAGTTTCAATAGAATAATTATGGGCTTGGTCATGATCCATTAATTCCCCTCCTTCTTGTGGCCCAATAATATTCTCCTCCTTATCACTTAAAATACCTCCCTCCAGCCCAATTTCATTCTCGTTTAAAGCTCCCCCATTAAGCCCAATCTCATACTCTTCCACATTCCCTCCCTGAAGCCCAAGATCTTTCTCTCTTAAAGGCCCACCTTGCTTTCCACTTTCACTCCCTTCAGCCACATCATATCGCCTTCCATATCCAACATTCACCTCATTTTGCATATCTTGTCTTATTCTCTTTTCATTTCTCAATCGTCCACAACTCTCTCTTCCCTCATTAAATGCTTCTGCCACCTGCATACCTACCTCTCTATTTTCATTTCTTCCTCCTACTACCGTAGCCATTTTCCAGTTCTTCCTTCTGACAACGTCTCTCATCATGTTGTCCCCTCTTCTAAATGTTGACGGTGCACTCTGTTCCTGCATCATTACAGGTCGTACCTGGTCGTCATCTCTGTGTTCTGATGCCTCAGCCAATACACTAAACCTTGAACCATTGTTCACCGGCCGGGAACTTTCAGCTCTGTTGTCTTTTAGTTTGCGTTGCCGACGAGGCTTCTGAACAACCCGCCATTGTTCTCCTTCTCTCAGGGAAGTCCTAGCTTCATTCTTCTCCTGAATATTCACATTTTGTTGTTCATTCCCAGTGGCCTGACTTCCTTGTGGTTGACCTCCTTTAGTCGGACAACCTTCAAGTCGATGACCATAGAAACCACACCCAGTACATAATAAATGTAATCCTTCATACTCCAAATAATATTCTCCCCCATCTAAAGAGAAACCCGACATTTGTTTCTTTCCCAAATCCACCAGAACACACAGCCTGGCGTAATGACCTCTCAGATGTCCAGAAGTATTCATGTCCACTTTGAGAGTCTCCCCTATCCTATTACCAATTATGGTTAGTGCCTCTTCATCATAATATTCCAATGGCATTCTTGGCACCCGTATCCAGACCGCCACCTTATCCACGGTAGCTTTTTCTGGTCAAAAATTAGGCTCCCATGGTCTCACCGTCAAGTAGTGATCATAGATCATCTAAGGACCACCTGTTAGAGCATTAAAATAATCATCTCTGTTTGCCAGTTTTACCACATAGAATCCATGACCAATGTTAATCAAATTTATCCCACCGTGCTTAGCCCATAGCACCTGTAATCTCGTCTGGAGAGCTTTATATCCAATGTTTCGGTCTAGCAATTTAACTATAACAGCTCGCTTCCAAGCTCTAAATAAACGCTTTCTCATTCTGCCAGAGAAAACAAAGGATGGAAAATTCCTCGATGGATCCTCCGAAGTTTTGAACAATGGCTCTTCCCTCTCCTGTGATAAATCGTCTGACATTGAATCATCAGACAAGGCACCCGCCTCCTCCTCACTATCATCATCTGAGGAATCATCTTTTTTGTCAGTACCCTTCAGTTTATCAGCAAACGAAGGTTGTCCATTTGTTCCCAACTTAGGCCATTGATCCTGATATACTTCTCCTTCTATTAACTTACTATCATTCTTAATCTTCTTTGCACTTCACAACAATTGATCATCCTCCTCCAGAGATGGAGGAATCAAAGTTTGCTTCTTGCGAGAGAGAACTAACGCCATTTTTACTTCAGCTGAAACTTCATACTTTAGTATTTAATTCCAGTGGCGAACACTATTATTTACATAATTGTTTCATATAGGTAAAACGGGCTTGGAGGCCCACTCTTTAAGAAGGGTTTAAAAACAACGGCCCAACCTAAATTCTAATGGGCTGCAAATTGCACTAGGTTAGCCCACAATATTCCAATAAGAATAATAAATCTTTTGTAACAAAAAAAAAAAAAAAGAATAATAAATCTTATATTTATAATTAAATTAACTTCTTTTTTACCAACGGGGGTTGGTCCGAGTGGTAAGTTGTTCGGTATCGCTTAAGTGAGGTCTCGAGTTCGAGCCTTGGCGAATGCAGAAAATCCCTGTTGGGAGACTCACCTACCATAGTCAGGTGCGCGACGCGGGTCGGATCCGGATGTAATCGAGGCAAAGTTTCGGTGAATCGGGTGGATAAAAAAAATAATTTTTTAAATTAAGTTCAGTATTAAGGACAGGAGTAGTATAATGTATATCATACTATTGTGCATTAAACGTACATTATGTAATATTTTTGAAAATGAGCTAGATTAAAGTGCTCTTATATATATGTCATTTATTAATTAAATAAAATATAGTTGGCTTAATGTGATAGGGAATAAAATCCGATTACATTACATTGGTGGAAACAAACTGAAACCACTGGCTCTGAGGATCATCCATGCACGAAGGATTAGAATCGGCGCATATGCATTTGGCAGTTACGAGGGTGGACGAGTTACTATCCCTTTGCAAGCACAATTGATTGCCTTGTGTGTCCACCATAGCCCAGTGCATGCCTGACTCTGTTATCGCTTTCCATGAAGTTTGGTTCGTCTCGGTGCAATCCGTTGTTAGCTCCACAGCTTCTCCTTCCCCATTTGCCTTCAAACACTCCACTTCATTCCCTTCACTCACCAATTTGATCTGCGTTCCCTCCAAACTCCACCCACTCACCATGTTGATGCATTCATACCCTTCCACTTCATCAACTTGCTCCTTCCTCTTCACGCATTGCCCACTTTCTGGGTGATACAGTAAATTTGACGTCGTCTTATTCGAACTTGGGTCTTCGGTAAAAACAGTTAATAACTAATTAAGAAGCTGTTTCAACTAGAAATAAAGAAATATATATATGAACATTAACTACCTTGGAGTGTAAGGAGTATTAGCTGGAACCTGTTAATGAAGTCAGGGTAACTGAATGTTCGCCACTGGAAGTCCAACAATCCATAGGACTCTCCTGCGTTGGCATTGCCTTCTCTTAAATAATAGCTTCCTTGCAATCCCCACCAAGCCCAACCTAAGTCATTCACGGCAAGGTATGCTAAAATGCACGACAACCATCGTCCGTCGGATTCTGCTATTGATGGTGAGACTGGGATGCCATATTCGGTCATCAAAAGAGGACCAGGATTGGAGCCAGTGGTTAGGAACGTAGCATGAGAGTTTAACTCATTCTTCACTTTGCCGCAAAGATAGTTCGCCGACTGCTTGGTCCAATCCTTGTGCTCCCCTGACATGGTGTAACAGTGTACCTCGTACGCCAACTTGTCCGTAAACGTTATGTTCATAGGCCTGTTCCTCAAAAAGCTCAGATCGTTGTCGTTGTTAAAACCCGAAATGACGACCACCACGTCTGGATTCGCTTGGTGAACCGTTTCTGCTCCTACCGTCATATTCCCGAACCACCCATCAACGTCTTGAAGTGGACCACGTAGCTCGTTCCGCAAACTCATTGCCACCAACTGAATTAACAGAATCAACCCAACCCAAGTCAATAATATTCATACACAAATGAAGTCTAATAGATGGATGTGGATATATAACTCACATTGGGTTTTCCCTTCAATAAGTGAGCGGCGTGGGAGAGCCCTTGAAGCCATTCTTGAGGATCAAAGTTGGTGTCCCCGAAGAAAGCATTGCCGTCGTCGGGACCACAACACCACTTGGGCTCGCTGATGTGGTTATCGGCGAGGACCATGATGTTGTGGGTAGCAAGATGATCGACAATATAAGCATAGGCCTGAGGGTGGGTCATATTGAGGAGATAGGGGTTGTTGGTGGTGATGCCTGCCTTGGCGTCTGTCAAGTTGAGCGAATCAAGGGCTTGTTCAACAGTCTGATTGGAGTAGCGAGTGAACATGAAGGTGGCCCACGTGAGACGCACACAGTTCAGCCTCAGAACGTTCACTTGGGATACAATGTGGTGCATGGATTGTTTATCTAATCCTTCGGCCAGCATTACGCCCATGTGAGATGGCCAGTTCGCACACCGGAGCTTCACGCGCTTGCCGGTGCCGGAATCCACCAGCCATCTGCCGCTTGCCGATAGTTGGAAGCTGTAGCATTGGGATGATAACAGAGTCAGTAGAGACATTGAAAACAGAAGAATCAGTTGCGAGTGTTTTCTCATGGTTATTGTGTTAATTGTAATCTGAAAGCCTTCTTGATTTAGGTGTCTTAGGCTTTCGTTCAAGGTTTGCTTAAATAGGCTTCTTGGTTAATTACCCGTAACTTTTTTTCTTTTTAAACCCAGATGTTACCCAGAACTTGGCTCTCGCTATTAGCAACTCATCAGTACTTTTGTATTTTTGCTAACCAACCCATGCGAGAACTTATAAAAATCTGTTTCAAAATCTAGTTACAACGTGTCCGGTTCCCTCACAACAGTACTTTTTCTTGCGTTTGGCAATAAAGGAAAACGTATTTTTTTCCAGATCCAACAGTTTATTGCGTTTGGAGAAATAACTTTCAACCTAATCGTCCCAACATGCATGCTCTTACCATTAACAATGACATCACAGTTTTGGCATGAGATAGTTCATAAAGAAAAACAAACACTTCATTGATTAAATAAAAATCTAATTTCATTAAATTTGATCTCTTTTTTATTTTGCCAAAATTAAATTTCACCTCGAAACATTCTTCTTCTTTTGATAAAGTCACCTCGAAACCTTGTTAGTTATATATATAATAGATATTTTTATTGTGATCTTTGAACATCGTGAGAAACCAATTTTTTTCAACTTCTACAACTTGATATCTTTGAATTTATAATTAATATGTCTTTCAGTAAAAAAATATAGGAGAAGATATTAACAAGAGGGCAAATATATAGATAACATAATATGTCTTTCAGTAAAAAGGTAGTATGATTGGAACTTTGTGTGGTAATATTGGTGGCCTCGGCCTAAGACAAATAGGGCCTATGGATTTCTAACTCAACCCATGAGTGAAGACCAATACTACAGTCCCACTGTTATTGGCAACTGTTATGAGGACTGATTTTTTTTTTTTTTAATGAAGTAACAGAGGGATTAGGCTCTCATGACGAATTAAATTTAAATCTCCGTTGGAATATGTACAAAATAGGAGGATATGCATGCTTAGAAAAAAAATTAATGAATCCACCAAAATTTTTAATATCAAGATAAATAACAAAATAATGCTAAACCATCACGAGGTCAGTGATTTTATTTATTTTTTATATGTGAATATCACGCTATTTTTTTTTTTTTTGAAAAATCTCACTAAATTTTATTGGTATAATCTACAATGATTATATGTTTTTAATATTAGGAAGATTTATGATTAATTGGTAATTTTCCAAGCAACAACTCATACAATCACATCCATGCTGTCATCTGACATCTGCATGATTGGAATTTTCTTTTCTCATTTTTCTATCCAATCATCTTCCTTCTACTCTGCCAACATCACTCAAATACATCAGATAATTATTAGGCTTACAACTGGGAATCAACTGTATCCCCACCCCTAATTCCGATGAATCCGATTAGTGAACATTGGTGGAAACGAACTGAAACCATTGGCTCTGAGGATTATTCATACACGAAGGATCAGAATCTGCACATATGCATTTGGCCGTCCAGACGGTGGACGAGTTTCCATCCTTTTGCAAGCACAATCGATTGCCTTGTGCGTCCATTGCAGCCCCATGCATGCCTGAATCAGTTATAGCTTTCCATGAAGTTTGGTTCGTCTCAGAGCAATCTTCCGTGAGCTCCACCGGTTTTCCTTCCTCAATTGCCTTCAAACACTTCACTTTCTCTGCACTCACCAATTTGATCTGTGTTCCTTCCACAATCCACACCCTCACTTTCTTGCATCCATGAACTTCCACTTCATTATCATCAAGCCTCTTCCTCTTCACGCACAATCCACTTTGTGGGTGATACAATATCTTCGACATGCCCTTCTTCGAACTCAGGTCTTCGTATATATATAAAAACCAGTGTTAATAAGAATAATTAGCCTCAAGTTGAAGAAGGTGATATATATATATATATATATATGAATACACACCTTGGAGTGTTTGGAGGACTAGCTGGAACCTGTGAGGGAACTCGGGGTAACTGAGTTTGCGCCATCGGAATTCCAACAAACCATAGGATTCTCCTCGGTTGACATGGCCTTCTCTCAGGTAGTAGCTACCTTGGAATCCCCAAAAACCCCAACCTAAGTCATTCACAGCCAGGTACGCTAAAATACAAGTCAACCATTGTTCATCAGGTTCTGTTCTCGGTGACAATGGAATCCCATATTCAGTCATCAAAAGGGGAGCAGCGTTGGAGCCACTGGTGAGGAACGTAGCATGAGAGTTTAATTCGTTGTCCACTTTGCTGCAAAGATAGTTCGCCGACTGTTTGCTCCAATCCTTGCGCTCACCGGACATATAGTGTAAGAGTGTACCTCGTACGCCAACTTATCCTTAAATGTCAGGTTCAATGGCTTATTCTTCAGAAAGCTCAGATCGTTGTCATTGTAAAAACCCGAAATCACGAGTTTGGGTTCCATTGATGAACAGTTTGTGCTCCTTTCATCACATTCTCGTACCACACATTAAAGTTTTGAAGCGGGCCCCGTAGCTCGTTGCGCAAGCTCATAGCCACAACCTAAATTTACACAAATTAGGAATATCCATCATGGAATCAAACACACAGACAGAATCTATAGGATTGGTTCACAACTCACGTTGGGTTTGTCCTTCAATAGCTGAGCGGCCATGGAAAGCCCAAGAAGCCATTCTATGGGATCAAAATTCTTGTCGCCGAAGAAAGCATTACCGTCGTTGGGAGCACAACACCATTTGGGCTCACTGATATGGTTATCGGAAAGGACCATAATGTTCTGAGAGGCAAGCTGATCCACCACAAAAGCGTAGGCTTGAGGGTGAGTCGTAGTGAGAACGATAGGATTGTGTTGGCGTCAACCAAACCCAGAGAATCAAGTGTTTGGTGAAGGGTGTGATTTGAGTAGCGAGTGAACATGTAGGTAGCCAACGTGAGACGCACGCAATTCAGCCCCAAAATGGTGCAATTGAAATACGATGTGCCTTATCGATTGCTTATCTAATCCTTCTGCAAGCATCACGCTCAAATGAGCGGCCAATTCGTACAAAGTAACTCCACTCGTTGTCCTGTGCGAGAATCCACGATCCATCTGTTACTTGCAGAAAGAGGAATGCAATATATTTGGGTTTGGGTTCAGTGCTCAGATATATATATATATAGAGAGAGAGAGAGAGAGAGCCTCTTATTTCTGGGTGATTTTCCATGAAGTGTTAGCTTGATATGAGCTGAAGGACTAGGATTAGGAAAAAAACATCGAAAGCTATGTAGGGTAACATTAATGAGAGAATAGACGGGAGTTGAGGAAGGAAAAAAGCTAACTCATAAAAAATGGAAAACAGCCACCGGAAATAATGGCCATTTATCCAATGCTTTTAATAAAGTAACCAGAATGGATAATAGTCAAGTCATCTAGTAATAACTTATTAAGGAAAAAAACAAACTGCCAGTTCCAGATTTTGTAATTTATACTTATTAAATGAAATTTTATACTTAAAAAATAAATGCGAGAGATTTTTACTTTTTGTAGCATTTTTTGATATAAATGGTGATGCAGGTCCGTTGGGAGTAGAATCAGCTGAAGGGCTAATTCCTCGTATTGCAAATTGTTTAATATGAGAATATTTGCGTATTATAGGAAAAAATTATATTTCACCAAAGAGTTAGTGCTAATTACTTCTCAATCTGCTAAATGTTATTGATGCAAATTTCTGCCAAAATATATTCAAGTATTCAGCCGCTTATTAGAATGTTTTCAAGTTAAAAAAGAAAAATTAGAGTGTCTTATTCTTTTCCGGTGTATAATAAAAAGGGTGTCTTGTTAAAATTTACCTCGAAATTTCTTCTAACTTTAATTTCGATAAATATATTTATTGAGTTTCTTGATTATTTTGATGTGTTCAAACTTTCGACGTTCTACTGTATTTTTTTATTCCATGCTCACTCTTTTTTCTGGATATTTTAGATAAAATATATTCAAAACTATTAATCCAATTCATATTTAATTAATAATCTGCTTAGTACATTAGAATTTAGTTCATATCTAATAATAAGATTTTATGAGTATGAAAAAATAAACGTGCATAGTTGATAAGTTCCAATAATTAATATAAGTTCAATATGGAATTAAATTAAATTCGATAAAAACACCCTTTTATACAAAGCCGTTTATTAAAGGGAGAATTAGATACATGTCCCAAATAAAAAAAAATAATTATTCACAAGTTTTAACGACTTATAAATGCCAAAATTTAATATGTAAATGCTGAAATTTGATTTTTAAATGGGATTAAAAAAGAAATTAATTTTCTTATTTAAAACTTTTATAATTTTTCATGGATTAACATTTAAAGCAAAACAAAAAAAACAAAAATACAAGGCAACAACTATATAGTTGAAAGCACCCACTAGAAGTTAGATACCAGAAAAGCTCGACATCTGTTGTCCATGACCAACATGATTGACGGTTGAGTCTGTAACTGCTGGGTTAAAAGCACTAACTAGAATTGTCATTTTCTATGCTCTTATACCTCACTTATTTTATCTATATTTGGATGGGAAGAAAATTAAGGAGGAAGGAATATTAGGGGGAAAACTCCCAGTAAATTTTGCTACCATTTAAAAAAAAAAATCCTAATATTTCTTCCATTACTTTCCCTAATATTTCTTCCATTACTTTCCTGGACTTTTCTCTCAGTCCAAACATATTAACATCTATTTGTGAGGCTGCAAATTAAAACACCCGCGATGGATCCATGTCGTCATGGGACAATTGCCTTTGGACTCGGAAACGGCAGCGGATAGTGTGGGCGAAACGGTGAGTTTGGCAAGCTCCTGGAGGAGGACGATCCAGGGTGGGATGGTCCATGAGGAGGCATGAACTTGAAAGAGGAGGAGAAGATATACATATCGTTTAGTTCGGGCAAGGGCTCCAAGATGTGGACAACCTCGGACATGGTGGGTCTTGATTTGGGTTGGCGGGAAAGGCAGCGAGCAGCCAACTGGAACGCTGTCTGAGAAGCTTTCATGGAGAAATAACCCTGAAGGCGAGGATCGATGAGCTTGTAGGAGTAGGATCTCCTTCTGTCTTCAAAGCTGTGCCTTGCCCATTCAACCAGGTTGTGCTCACCTCTTGGACGGTTCTTGTCCATGGCCTTTCGCCCAGTCAGCAATTCTAGCAGAACCACGCCGAAGCTGTACACGTCACTCTTCACAGTCAGGTGTCCTGAAACAACAACAACATTCATCAGCTTTGTAAAGAGCAAGGAAACATTTGCAGTGAGTAATTAAAACTTAAACCCTTTACCCCATATTAAGCAGAAGAAAGACCAAAAACCTTAAAGGAAACATGTGCAGTGAATTTCCCATATTCAATTCAACCCATATATGGGAGGGACATGATGAAATACTTACCCCACGACATTGTTGGACAGAATAAACGACTGAGTTGTCATTTATTCTGCAGTTTAATGGAAAGAGGTATACTTAACAGCCAGGAGTAGTAACAACATGTTGGATAAGTTAACAATGTAGGAAACATACCCTATAGTTGACTTAGGGTCTGAAAATATGAAGCGATTTTTGAAGATCAAACAAGCTTCGTTAATTAAGGTTTAAAAGTAAACAAGACCCATGAAGCTAAAATATTTCTTCTAGTATTAAATATAATACTCAGTTAACTAATTTGAGGGATTAATTAAAGAAGATAAACAAATTACTTAATATAATATATATATATATGTTATATGATATTCCTGAAATACTTCTGCATATAGGATTATAAATCAAATAAATTTATTTAAAAAATGATAAATATAAATATTTTAAAATAATTTATTTTATTTTTTTAATCTCTCAAAATTAGTCAATTGGATCTTAGTAAAATGGAGAGGACATAAGAGGAAACTGACCTGTCATGACATACTCAGGAGCTGCATACCCAAATGTTCCCATCACTCGAGTAGACACATGTGTTGAATCACCCTCAGGACCATCTTTGGCAAGTCCGAAATCAGAAAGTTTTGCATTATATTCCTGAACTTCAAAAATTAATGATAAGATACTAGAAAACCATACATTGAAAATAAGTTGAAAACTTGAATCTCACTGACCGAATCCAGAAGTATATTAGATGTTTTGAAGTCCCTGAAAATCACTGTTCTGTCAGCTTCTTCATGCAGAAACGCAAGGCCCTTCGCAGCACCAATCACAATTTTCAATCTCATCCTCCATGGAAGGGGCGTAGTCCCTGCTAACACAGCAGTGTTATAATCATGTAACTAAATTATGAAACAAAAAGAAAATTTAAAAAATAATTCTGAGGTTGAAGACAGCAAACCTGAAATGCCACACAGATTAACTGGAGTACACATAGTGAAGGAAAAGATTAATTTCGATTATCATTTGTATTATTATTATAATCGGGGACATGATCATCAATATGAATTTTCCTACATGGATGGTTACCCTCAAACATCTATTGATTAAGTAAAAAGAGTTGAAAGACATACTCCTAAACAGGTGGTTGTCCAAGCTTCCTCGAGGCATAAACTCGTACACCAGCACCCTTTTCTCTTCCTCAATGCAGTAACCTATTAATTTAACTAGATTCGGATGCTGAAGTGCGCCCAGATAATTAATTTCAGTCTACGATAGTGAAATAGCAAGATAATATTAATATTCCTGAATAGAATAAGAAACATATTTTAGGGTAAATGAAGGAGGTCTCATGCATGCATACAAGCCATTCTCTGTGGCCTTGAAGTCCTGCAATGTTAAGAATCTTGACTGCAGCTGGAATGCTCGAACCAGTTGATCTTGCTTGTTTGATCAGACCTTTAAAAACACAACCAAAACCCCCTTGGCCAAGAATACTGCTGGGTTTAAAATTATGAGTGATTTCCTTCAGCTCATCAAAAGAAAACCTTCTAAGATTAGAAGCAAATTTTATTTCCTCGAAGTGCGACAAGGGTAATGGTGCTGCAGCTCCGGGATCGGATTTCTTGGTAGAGTAATCGCTTTCTGCTGCTGAATAACAGGAAAATTATATCAAATCAAATATAACAGAAAAAATAATGCACTTTTGCCCTTGACAAATTCATAAATGGGTTAAAAACTAGCATTGATAGTGCAGTTGCACAGTAAAATTAATTTGTAAAATAAAAGAAATTAACAGTCCCTTCATTGAACAGTAAAATAACAGTATTTCTCATTCATTTTTTATATAATATACTAATATATTGATTAAACATATTACATAAGGATTGATGCTTGTTTAGGACTAAAAACAACGCTCATCCAACCATACTTCGCAGGTACTACCATTGGCATAGCATAGGAAATCTCTAGATGGAATGAACATTAATAATGCTGCACGCACGTTAAAAAAGAAAATAATAGAAAAAATCCACAGAAAATCTAAATGCAAGCCACACAAGGAACTCATATAAGAGAAAATCTCTAGATGTGTGTCTATAGGACAAAACCTTGTATATTTTGGCAATCCACAGAAATTAATCTAAATGCACGCTTTCCTTTTTAACCAATTCCATATGCAAATGATCAAAATGTTTTTCCCAAGAACTTAATTATAGCTCTATTTGCAAAACAAAATTATGAAGAATCCCTGGATAAAGAACAAAATGAAATCAAAGATCCAGAAAGCACATCCATCATGAGCCAAAATTCAATTGAAATTGTGAGACCAATGGCAGCCATAGAAGTAGCCGCTACTTTTGATTGAAGTAGGGCAAACTTAAGTGGCTGCCTGTACTTAGTGTTGACACCAAATGAGATTATGAGAGCCTAAGGCAAAAAATTCTTATATGCTCGTGACTCAGCAAAGTGCAAATCAGGTTGTTTGTTCCAGCTTTTCCCCCTTGAAGAATAGAGTTGATATCCCAGAATAAAGGCCATTCAGCAATTTCATTGGCTGGTCTGAATCTGACTCTCCAACGTACTGTAATATACTGTGCTGATTTTGAAACATTGGGTGGCCTTTCAACTTTCAAGGACCGACCTTAGAGCCATTTGCACACAAGTTAAATAATGAAAACCTGAAAGTGTGGCTCCAGAAAATAAATGTAATTTGCAACTTACAAGCCTTTAATTTCCACTTCATATAAAACAAATGAAACACCGCTATCAGCTGGCCATTTCCGCTGGAAATGATACAAGAAAAAACTTGGCAATGGCAAAAGAGAATGATATATAACATGTGAATAGACGAAGCTGAAAATTTGATTCCATCATCGAAGAAATTAGCACGGCAACGCCCACCTTATGACAGATAATTCTCAAGCTAGCTGAATGCATCACACAGAATTACGACAACGTCAATAAATTATCTGCAAGTAGTTTTTAGAAGTCGATAGCAAAGATTCGGAGAAAAAAACTGATGTAAACTCGAACAAGAATGCCGAAACAAGATGGAAGACCATCCTGCGGACTAATTATACCAGAGCCGTCGTCGTCCTCTTTGGACTTCTTCAAAAATAAGCATCTTCCGACGACGAGACTCAGTTTCAACAACCATTTCGGACGTCTAGCTTCGACGTCATTTGCCTTCTTTCCCTTCGGTTTTGCCAGGTCCAAAGCACCAGCCATTTCTTCAGAACCCAACACGATCGAGAAACGTATTCACCTGCAAAGTTCCATGTATACACCGTCGACAAAAACCTCAGCGCAAATTCATCGAAAGAAAACAATGGGAAATGCACCCAAGAACAGAAACGACAAATGCACACAGAGAGAGAGAGAGATACACGAAAACTCTAAATTCTAAAGTAAACCGTGGGGAGAAATCAAAACTCGGAGAAACCCTTAATCATGAAACGTGAATACCGAAAACGAATAGCTCGCGTGAAAAATGGGGCTCGAATTAGATCACGGAGACCATAAAAGAGACATGCAAAAGAAGAGAAAAGCATCACCAGAGAGAAGTAGAGCGGAGATCAGAGAAGAGAGGAAAGTCGTCGCAGATTGAGAAATGGGGAAAGTGGGGGCAGATGGAAAAGAGAAACGCTTGAGTTGAACGTCAAGAAGAGCGGTTTATATAGCAGTGGGCACTGTGAGTGAGGCGCACAGATGTCACAGTCAGTGAGCCAAAGAGTGCACAAAGGAACAAGCAAAGAGAATAGAGATTAAACGTGCGTTATGAAGGAAAAGGAGAGAGAGAAACTAGGGAGAGAGACAAAGATAGGCTTGAATTGGTAGAAGATGTTGGTTACTCATTGAATGCTAACTGATATCATTAAGAAAGGTAAATGAATTTCAAATGGAAATTTGATATTTCAGAAAGGAAGAAAGCATCAAATGGAGAAGAAGAGCAAAGCAACATATACTTACCTCGTGGATACACCCACCACAAAATTATAACGTTAAACTTTGTAAATTTCAATTATTCAGCAATCAGCAGGATCAAGGTGCATGAATTTTGTTAGTTTCGCTTTAAACCTTTCATTTATTTCAAATTTATATCTTATCAATTCAATGTAATAAATTTGTCCCTTTATTATAACTAAGGCAACAGAAAAAAATAAGGAAAAATTATATTTAAGTCATATATAAAGAATTTAATTATAAAAAAGTCCTAGAAAATCATTAAATTATTTTGAAAGGATGGAACTAATCCTTAAAAAATACCTCAATTATTATTTTTTCCTTCTTACTAAAATTGTTATTTTTTTCTATAGAGTTATCATTTCTATTACTTGAGTTATCTTTTCATAGAAGCATTTCTGTCATTTTATAATTTTAAAAAATTAATCTCAGATTAGCTTCCGTAGGACTTCACAATAATTTGATTATTTTTCTAGATTTTTTTACAATTAAATTTCTTACATGAGACTTAAATACAATATTCTCAAAAATAATGAGTATGCAGCCAAAGTAGGTTGTTCAAATCATTAAAAAATTTATTCATAACTTACAAGGTTATGAGTTAAAATTTCGTTTCTGATATAAATATTTTGTTAGTGGCTAATCTATATATATCTCAATATTGTATAAAAAAAGTAAGAGTGTGCAAGAGATATTTATTTATATTTTTTATTGTTTCTTTTTTTCTTTTCATCTCAACTTGAGATATGATTTTATTATTTACTCCCCTGAAAGGAATAAAATTTGTCAAAGTGAACTTTTTTTTATAGTAGCCTGGTCAAAAGAAAGAAAAAGGGGGGAAATAAATAGGAAAGAAATGGGAAAACAAAAGGAAAATAGGGATAGAAACTGGTGGAAATCACTAATTAGGTGGGCCCAATCAAGTACATCTCCAGCTCTTCTTCTTTTTTCGTACATCTCCAGCTCCTCTGGCCGAAGAGGTTATCACAAAAAAGAATTACTAAAATTTATATTTTCTAAAAAATTATCATCCAGCCGTTGGCAAAAAAAAGACAAAATATCATCCACCCTTCCTAATAGTTTTCATTTTTTTAATCTTATTAAGTAACAATTATGTATGATTTATAAATAGTGGATTTATTTTAAAAATATAATACACGTAGGACCTAAAATAATTTTGGTAATATGAAATTAAGTTTTATTTTTTAAAATATATATTTTAAAATATTGTTATTATTTATTAACACAACTATAAAATTTGTGGCAAGGCATATTATTTACAAAGAAAATTGGACATATTGGATATTAAGCATCATGATCTTTAAGTTTTAGTAAGTCTGTATAATACAAATATTTATTAAGGGCATGCAATAACAAAAGTAATTATGACCTGTCCTTTTTCTTTTTTTTGTTACATCATAAGTATTTTTATCAATTTGGGGTTTTTTATTATCTTTCTAGTTAAAATATTTTATAAAATGTATTATTTCAATTAAAATTATAAGAAATTTAAATTTAGAGTATTAAAATTTTAATAGAATATATTTTTAATGAAATTTTATTATATAAAGTAAAATGAATGTGAAATTAAGAACACAGTTGTTAGTAATTTTATTTTCAAGAACTCTTAATTGTTTTCATGAATTCAAATAAAACATGAATTAACTTGGTCTTGATCCGACTAGAGAGCTACTCTCAATTGAGCTCGATAATGCTTGAATATAACGGGTAACCATACGAATTAACTTGTAATTAAAACATATACAAAGTCTTTTGTACAAATATACAAAAAAAAATTGTTCAAATACAAATATACAAAATTAAACCAAATATGTGCACTATTTGGTATACAAACTAAAATTTAAAACAAAACGTTGTATATTTTGTCAAGTTCTTAAGGTATTGAATCAATCCTGCATGACAGTTTTTGTGTAAGATAAATCTCATTTAGGTGATGATGCGACCTTATATAATAAGCTTAAAGCTATTTAAAAAAATCTTAAAAACAAATTATAAAACACATTAAGGATATAAGATTGGTTAAAATTAAATCACCAAAGTAACAATATGAAATATAATACTATACAGAGAATGAGAGTCTGTTGTATTCTTTACACGCCAGTAAGAAAATAAAAATAATGCCACTAATCTTAAATTTCACATAAATTTAATAATAAATTAAAAACTCAAAGTTAGGGAATATGTCAAAGGATAATATGTACATAACTAGCCTACAGAATTTGAATTGCTTTGAGAAAAGTATATAGCTATTAATCGAATGTGACCCGCCGCATTTTAGTAGATTAATTTTATTTCTAAATCCAGCTAAAGATAAACACGAGCCTCGTATATTGTATTAGTATATAGTACCATAAACAATTAAAATTAACTGAGGTTTAGCAAAATGTTACCGAGACTACCAAACATGCCTTTGGGAAGCATGTTCATTCTTCTTCTCTGTTAATTTTTTTTTGTTGACTACCCGGTTCACCGAAATTTTACTCCGATTACATCTAGATCCGACCCGCGTCAAGTACTTGGCTATGGTGGGTGAGTCTCCCAACGAAGATCTGTTAATTGTTTGGGAAGAAGAAATAGATATTACCTAAAAAAGAAGAAAAGTGGATTGGGATCCAAGTTTGTGATAAGCAAAGCAGAAAAACGTTTGATCCGGGCATTAATGAAGTCAGATTTAATCTATCTTTTGAATATTTAATTTAGTTGACTTATCTCATAATCATGTGTGTTTTCTATTTGATTTCTTCTTTCTGAGAAATCATTTTCTCTTCTCTTTTTATTTCTTTTTTTTTTTTAATTTCTTTAGTATCAGTCCTGTATAAGCCATTTGACATTGTTGTGACTAATTAATGACATTTCTCGCACATCAAGTGGCTTTAATTTATATATTTCCGAGATCAACTTTATTTTCCTGGCAAAATGGTTAGTTTTATTAAGAAGGAATGATTGTTTGAGACCCATAGATAAATTTTATTTTATTTTAGGATCAAGAAATTGAAAAAGAAAAAAAAAATACGATATAGGACCTTTGGTCCCTGATTATACTTTCCCTAACGAAATTACTTAAATAATTTTATTTGTTAAACAAGTTTTTTAAGTCTTTCACGTTAAAAATTATCACTTGGACCTATTAGATGAATGAGTTTTTAAATTGCAAAATCTGACACTAGATTACTCAAGGACTGTGGATCCTAAACTGTAATTATACAATATCATGGTCTTAAAATGAAATTAGATTCATCACCCAAATTGTCATTTCCCAATGTATTAATATCCAAAACCATATTACACCGATCATAATTCCGGATATATATATATATATATATATATATATATATATATGTTTCATATATCATCAATTTAATCTATAAAACAAGAACACCCAAGCAGCAATGTTATTGTTGTAAAATAGATTAATTAACTGCAATGTTTTGTATTCGAAACAATTAAGTTTTTTTTTTAAATTTTCGTGTTATATTATTCTATGTTGTTTATATAGATTTGTTGGACAATTCTATTATTTATAATTTAAAATTGTCATAATTATATAGATTACTCAAATATTAATTTTATTGGTCGGAACCCATTTTGTCCTTCCCTCTATCCTGATGACACATGGCAGTTTACTAGTCTTATAAAAATGACTAATCTTTCACAATATGAGAAATTAAAGTTTAAATTTATGTTAAAAGAAATACTTATATTTAATACCTAATAATACATCAAAAATGATTACATCTAGTAGAATAATATATGTATCTATAAAAAAAAATTAGAATGTCGGTCATCTATTTTACACGCACATATCTTAAATATAATTTTATGTTCATCCTAAATATAGAGCATCGATATTGTTTAATTTTTCTATTTTTTTCCACATTACTCCTCTTACCTTATAATATATAATTTAATTAAAGAGTTAATATTTTTTAAATATAAGATATATTTTCTAGTTATATTTATCATTTTTTCTTAAATTAGTTATATCAATATTTCCGTAATAATAATCAAATAAGAGAGGGAGAATGATAATTAAATAAAATAATTAGGATATTTTAAAAAGAATATGTCATATTAACTAATTTAATTAAATTTTTTAATTTAATTAAATATATCTTATATTAAAGACTGAATGAGTACTATTATTAATTTTATAGTTTTTTTGTCACTCACTCTTTGTCTTTTACATTGAATAGTTTCATTAAAGGAGGGAAATTATAAAAAAACATAACACACATTTTTCATATAATAATAATAATAAATAATTAACTTAATTATTTTTTTAATTTTTATAAATTAGTTAAATAAATTTTATATTTAAGATGAAAAGAGTATAGATATTGAGATTGATATGAATTATGTTATCCATGAGTTGCGAAAAAAAGAAGTTTGTTTTTATCAATTTTAAGTTATATCCTGATATATGTTGAGTTGGAGAAATATTAACAAGTGGGAGGTCCATATATATGAAATTAAGTGACATGGACACAATGGAGAATTCGTAACATTCTAGTTCGACCATGCCTAAGCATTAATGGGTTTGGTATTTTGCTATGCCCCCACACTTCTCTTTGAGACGTTTTTTTGTACTTTTATATATGATGAAATCGTCACCATTTAAAATAAAAAAGATATCAAAATAAACAAATTTTAGCAATAAAATTGCAATAATTTGGACGATGTAACATAGGATCTAAACTCGTACCTTCTTCGTTTTAACATGGAATGATAATTAATAATAAGGAACTACACACGGCTGAAAAAAAAAAAATTTAAATCGGTTAAAAATAGAATTTTACACCGGACTTTGATCTGGTATAGAAACAGCCCGTATAAAAAATTTAATATTCTATACCGGTTGTATATGACCGTTGTAAACAATTAATTTTTTTAAATCAGTTATTCCATACAACCGGTTTAAAAATTAATGTCAAAATAAAAAAACTCTAAGTCCAAAATTATTTCCTTCTTGGTCACAAATCTGAAGGAGGAGGAGAGTGATGAAGAAGAATAGGTACCTATAAAATGCAAGCAGAGAACAAAAAAGAGGAAGAAAAAAAAAGCCAGAGAACCCAGAAATGAAAGAAACAAAAACTCAGATATATGCACAAAAATAAAAACCCATAAACGTCGTCACCTAATTGAAGATATCACAAAAATATCGTCACAATTCCTTTTGGTTACCTGCTCAAAAGTAAACAAAAATATATTTAAACAGAACTCAGAAATGAATGAGACAAGAATCCAAATATATATACAGAAATAAAAACCTAGAAACGCCGTTACCTAATTAAAGATATCACAGAAATATTGTCACAATTCCTCAGACTTACCTAGTTAAAAGTGAACAGAAATATATTTAAACAAAATTGAGAAATAAAGGAACAAAAAAAATAGACACCCATCATCGCAGATCTGGGTCTTCTTCTTTGGCGAGTTTTAGAGGCTACAACAACTGACTTCAACAATAGAGAACGACGAGCACAGGTATAGGTCATCGCATATCTAGGTCTTCTTCTTCGACGAGCTTTAGACGATGTGTTACGAATGTGGAGCTTCCTGTAACTATGTGTTCTCCCTTATCTAATTTTCTCTATGGACGACGATATGATTTGTGAAGATAAGAAATCGTAAAAAATTAACGCTTTTTGTTAGATTTTTAATAGCAAAGACTTTTTACACCGGTCATGTTTTATAACCGGTGTAAATATTTTATTTTATTTACAAAAATATCACCGGTCATGATTTTTTATACCGGTCATATTTTATAACTTGTGTAAATATTTTATTTTATTTATAAAAATATTATCGGTCATTTTTTTAAACCGTTTTCATAGTGATCGGTTTAAAAATAAGGTTTTAAAAAACCTATTTTCTAGTGACTCTATGAATGATCTGACATGCCGACTATTCTATTTCGATCCCATTGCGGTTTATGGAATCGGAAAATAATGCCGTTTGTTGAAAAAAAGATAAACATTGCACGTAATTTAATGATGCATGTGCCGACAGAAAGATTGTACAAAGATTTTAAATTTCAAATATCTCGTGTTTATATGTTTGTGTGTCTGGTTTGAAATATTTGCATTTCTAGTTTGAGCCTCTCGTAATTCATATAAAGTAGTGTGAACAGATCGAAATTCTAGAAGACTGTACAGCAAAGGTCGCAAAAGAAAAAGAAAATATGGTCATATTACGGATAAAAATTTATCAAAATTAGTATTCATTTTAATTATTAATATAAGATATATTTAACTAATTTAAATAGATTAAAAATTAATTAAATTAGTTAATTATAACTATTATATATTAATTTTTTTAAAATATTATATTTAATAATGTGTATTTAAATTAATCTCAAAAAAAGCTACATGTATAATTGTATAGAGTATTTGAAGAAAAAATATAATTGAAGAAAATAAAATATATTATAATTTTATATTTAAAATTAAAATAATTTTTTTATCTAATTTTTATATTTAAGATAAAAGAAAAAATAATAAATAAATTGACAGCGCTAATTTAATTTTGCCAAAACTTGTTCCTTCAACAAAGAGCTAGAGTTTTCAATAAGTATTATTCTCGGACACACTATGGGTTTTAATCTCCTACATCATACTTGGATTAAGTCTTCTTGTTTTTTTTTTGGCAAAAAATGAGTCAATTTTTCTGCTTTACTGTTACGCTTTTGTCAAGTGGCAATCACTTCATAAACGTATTATTTGGGGGCAATCAAGTACGGTCGGGGGAGGATCTACGCACGTACGTGTTTGCATGTGGGCAAATTATGTTTAGGGCGGATCGTAATATAGCCTTAAAATACATTTTGACTTAAAATTGTACCCATAATATCTATTGTTTTTTAAATACCATTTGTGGTTATATTGATTTTATATTAGTTCATAGATTAGACAAATACTTCAAAAGAAAATAAACCTTAATAGAACAAATAGTTTCCCTTCAAATATTAATTAAACTATAATATGTAAATTAAAACATATAACATTACTATAAAAAAATCTTTAATGATAATTAAAAGCGTCTTTTAACCGCGGTTTAACGAGTGTAATAATTTTTGACGCTGTTAAAAGTATAAGATTTTACGATAGTTTAAAAATTACCTTTAAAAATATAGTTTTAATGACAATTTTCTTAAATAAGCGCTATGAAAAGTCTATTGAAAACTGTATTTTTTTTTTTGTATCATTTTACGACGATATTTTAAATAACCACCATAAAAATATTATATTTTTTTAATATTTCTCTCAAATTTCATATTTTACCACTTTACATTCTACAAAATCCATATAATCTAATATTCAGCCAATAAATTGTACAATAGTAATCAATTCTGAAAATCTAATTGAATAATCAAAATAATCAATAAACAATTAAACAAAAGTTTCAATAATAAAGATAAACATATCCTCCCTAATTGTTCATCAATGCAATATTTCAACTATATACAACTAAAAACCTTAACCAAAATATCAATTAGCATTAGGAAGGTTATTCATCATTAAGTTAACCAAATCATCCCTCATTGAATTGATGTCAACCTAGTCATATCTTGTTTCAATACTGAGATGCTGCAAATTAAGAAGTAACAAAATAATTAGGTAAATAATAGAAATATGAAAAAATTGGTGAATCACAAAATATTAGTCATATTCCCTATTTTTACTTTGTGAAGCCTCTCAGTTAACCCACTGTCTATGATCTCATGCATATGGTGCATGACATAATATATGCTATAAGTAAGACTAGGTTGTTGGCGATGCTAACAACATGAAAAAAATATTGAATCCATTAGGAAATAATAAAACTTCATACTTTATAAATTAATAAACAAACAATTTCATTAAATTAAAATAACTTACTGTTGAAAATATCTAATTAACATGTTGATGAACTCTTTTCCTTAGGTAACTTATTCTTTCTAGGGCCCTTGAAACGATGTCTATAATTTCATCAGATGAAGTTGATTATCAATGAAACTTGATACATAAACTTCTTATTACCAAAAACTTTTAACTTCGTTTATAACTTTTTAAAATAATACTTATAATGCTCAAACAAAAAATAACACAAATACCAAATATATGTCAAAAATAAAAAATCAATATAGCATTAAAAATAATCTCACAATCAAACTTCTATTATTATTTCAATGATACCCATAACAAACAAATGAGCTATTCATACCAATGAGTAACAAAAAGTTCCAATCACAATGGTTTGTAAGACAAAAATCACATATAACAACAAAGTAAATATAGGAAACACTATAACAACCAAAATAAGTCTTCAATCCAAGGAAACACAACCTATATAATCTATTAATGTTTAAATGCAACAAAATATTAAAAAAATTATCAAAAAAGATGAAGAAGACGATGAGAATGAAACTTACGATGAAAAACGTTGTGAAAGACAGAGAAGATGACCACGGACACGACGAGCATGATGGAGGGAGTGGTGGCGCCAAAAATTAATGGAGGGAAATGGCTAGCCTTTACTCCTCATTGATGTTGCTGGTGGTGGGGCACAGAGAAGGAACCACAAACGGTTGTGAAAAGTAAAAATTTGAACTGATTCGTAATAAGGGTTTTTTAAAATTTGAAGGTTTTTAAATGTGAGTTTTTTAAAAATCACTTTTAAAAGTGTTTTCAACAGTAACATTTTTATAACCGTCGTTAAAACCTTTGTAATTTTTGTACAACCCCTTTTTTTACTATGTTGGGATTATTTTAACGGTGTTTTTTCTAAAAAAAAGTGCTCTGAAAAGTTTTTTTAACATCATTTTATTTATAAAAATGTTACTGATTTTTTTTTAACGATAGTTATTCAATAAACTACTGTGAATGGGTGCCGTGAAAGTCATTTTATATAATAGCGGAAGCTGTAAAGTGAATATAATTGGAGACAGTAAGATTGTAGTAAGTAATTGAGCATACCTGTTAAGATACTCTCCTGAAACGTGTTCTTCAAAACACCCATAACTCCTTTTCTACTTGTACTATGCCTCTTCCTATCTAAAGTGTCCTTCATGTTTATTCAACTTAGTAATTCGTTTTTCCTCCATAATAGAGGAATCCACCCTACTGTATACCTTTCAAATATAATCCCTTTACCTAGAGGAGGAGTTTTGCTTTGGCAGTATGTCATATGGATCTGCAATCTCAACACAGCTAAATAGTTTCCCTCTTCAGATTAAAATATGCCAACTTCCGAACACCTGCAAGCAGAAGTCGATCTTTTTGAAAATATTGAATTCTTTATGATTAAATCGGTTTAAACTTTAAACTGTTGTGTGTATACTGATAAAAAGATTCACTACTTCGTATGAATATAGAAAAAATGTATTTTACTACATAAACATAACAAACAATCAATCAGGGACAGATTTAGCTTATCAAGAAAGAAAAAGAAATCATAATAAGGTGGCCTTTGATGATAAGTTTTTCTGGGTCTATTTTTCTCATCTGTCATGGGACTATGTGCACAGAATCCCCCAAAACCCCACCTGTTCTACTTCTACGTGCCATGCATCTTGCTTGCTTTTTAAACTCCCAACTAGATTTGGCTCTTGTTCCTAAGAATGAGAGAGAGAGACAGAGAGATGGCTGCTGCCGATGATGATGATGCCTCTCTCTCTCTCTCTCTCATCACCCTTTTAAAAGTCAGTCGTTGATTCAGATCAGGTGACCTTTCTTCAAACAGCTTTCATGATATGATGTCGTAAGATGATTCCAAAGCACCCAGCACCAAATAAATTAATATGTATATAATCAATCACAGCATGCAACTAGAGCTGGTAAAACGGGCCCAGCCCGCGGGCTGGGCCCGTTTTACCCTAAGGGGGGCGGGTTCGGGCTGACAAAATGCTAGCCCGTTTTTGGGCGGGCTGCACAGCCCGCCCCCCCTCAGCCCGCCAATTTGGCGGGCTGGCCCGTTTAGTGGCGGGCTGGCCTGCCAGCCCGCCACTTTTTTTTTTTTTTAATTTAATATTATTATTTAATATTTATTTTACTTAAATGTTATTTTGAATACTCCTATTATCGAATACTAGTAAAGATAATTACTTATTTGTTAATATATGTTTACATATTATAATTGATTAATATTATGTTAATATTTATTTAGATTTATAATTATAAAATTTGAGATTTTTTTATAAAACATAAAAATTTTTAAGAGTATAACATGAGTAATTTTTTTATTATACTAATATAACATTAGAAATTTTTTATTAGTATTTTAAAAATGTTAAAAATATTTTTTTTTTAAATTAAAAAAAAAAAAAAGTGGCGGGCTGGCGGGCCAGCCCGCCACTAAGGGGGGGCGGGCTGCACAGCCCGCCCCGTTTGTTGGCGAGCTGGGAGCGGGCTGGCCCGTTTTTGGCGGGCCAGCCCGCATTCCCAGCTCTACATGCAACCAGGGAATCCTATTTTTTTTTATCCTCATGGCCCCATACTTGCATGCCAGAGCTGGAACTCCACTAAGGGGCACATGTACCTTAACTATAGCATCAATAATTTAATACTTTCTTTTTATTGCAAGCCTAACCAATATATTTATATATGTGTGGGATGATTGCAATACTTTAAAGTAGTGTCTATGGGAAAGAAGGCCTATTACTTAAAAGCCCACCGTTTCCTCACTCTGGAAAGTAGTAGATTCGCTCCAACAAATTTTATACACCAATCTTGATCTATCTCTCACAAGCATATAAACTGAAACTTAGAATCAACTAGGGGAATTAATTAAGGTGGAGTTGTAATAAAAATAAGCTTAGGTTTCTTCTGAATTCTTGATCAAGTGATGTGGTGGTTCAATGAAACTGGTGGTGCTCTGGCCAGGGCCAGAAGTTCTGGTGCTCATGGACGCCGGCGCCGCCGTGAAACATGTTGGAGAAGCTTTCATCTTGAAGTTCTGATGACCTTGATGAGCATTGGAGGAGCTGGGTTATGCTGGTGGGCTTAAGAAGGCTTTTACCATTCTGTACTGAAGTTACAGTGCTGTTCATAAATTGTGATCTTGAGAGATCCAAGTTAATATCCGAGCTATTCTCAGTACTCCCATTGCTCCAACATACCTCAGGTTCTTTCTTAAGGTTGATAAGGTTGATAGTTCCTCCTACTTCACAGCAATCTCTCCCCTTTAGAGCTTGTAACTGCAATTCACATCATACATTTATAAAGTAAAAAACCAGCATATATACGTTGTCTTCAAAGTGGGAATTCATAATTCAATGAGATTATTGAATACAATAACCCCATTTCTGTTCACGGCAACTAGGAATATCTAAATTCCAGGAAACAGAGAAGAAAATGAACAACTTTACAATTGGCTAATATTTAAATGTACTTTGATTCTGAGTTCTGAAGTTCTGACGACACTGTGCCACTGACTCTTGACAAGAACGATCAACTAAAGAGGCAGCAGAAAGCTGATGAGGGAATCGATGACTTTTTTAAAGTCATTAATACACAAAGAATCAATCTATGCCTAATCAGGCAATGAAATGGAGACTTTATTCACAGTCCATATATAGAGAGAGAGCACCGAAAAAACTCAAACACAAGAAAATGTAATCCTTTGCTCAAATCAGAGAGTTCAGGTAATTGAACTTCAGAAGGTCAAGAAGATAACTAGAAAATAACTATGAATACGAACGGGTTAATGATAGAGACACAATCAAAATATGTAGCTGTTTAATAAATGGAAGAAAAATACCGAACCTAGACCTAGATGGATGCTAAGTTCATCAAGTTTTTCCTTTTGCAAAAGTTTTCGGTATATTGATTGAATCATTGATGGATAGATATGTACCTCAGCGTGTAACTTGTGGTTATGAGACTTAAGGGCATCGTTATCGGCCTTGAGATCATCAAACTTCCTCTTGAGAGCTTCATATTCCTTCTCGAGCTGCTTGGTTTTCCATCTGGCCCTCCTATTCTGGAACCAGATAGCGATCTGCCTTGGCTGAAGGCCTAGAGCCCTGGCCAGCTGCGTTTTGCGTTCAGGCTCCAACTTGTTCCCTAACTCGAAGCTCTTTTCCAGTGCCTTCACCTGTTCAATGTTCAGTCTCTTCTTCTTCTCCCCCATCATCTGAGATCCATCATCGGAAAGCTCTTCATCTTCATGCTTGTTCTCCATCCCTGAAAACGACATGGATCTCTTCAACATCAAAGGCACTGCTCCCCCTGCGTACGATCAGCAATCGCATATATATTACTAATATATATAAATAAATGAACACTTGGAGAAAAGATAATATATATGTATGTATATGTATGACCTTCGAAGAGTTTGGGAATGAAGGAGGAGGTGTAGGCGTTGATGGAGGTGGAAGGGAGGTGATCGTGATCTTCGTGGGTCTGGAAGAGGAAGTGGTGAGGAGGGAAAGCCATGGAAGTAGCAGAGGAAGACAGTATCATGAATTTATGCAAGTGAAGCGATCGAAGCAGGGCTTTTTGGCGCTGTGGAGGATCGTGTCTAGCTATATACCAACGGAAGAGGGTGACGATCACAGGGCTGGGCTCTCACTCTCATGGTGACAGGGTTTTCAGACAAGGAGATGACGATGGGTACAGACTCTGAAAGACAGCGATTTTTAGGTTGAGAGGGACAGAGAGAGAGAGAGACGAAGAAGATGAGTGAGGAAACTAAAGTCTGAAGTGGGGCGAGGGGGGGGGTGTATTAGTAAATTGCGTAATTTATGATAGATAGGAGCTTTCGTGGGACCCACTGATTTATATGGATCCTGTCACTTTCTCTCTCTCTCTCTCTCTCCTACAGTATGTGTATGCAGTGCTTTAAAGATAAGTTCAAACTCAATGATTATATTCGAAATTAATAAGTCCCTGGCGAAACAAAAATAGCATCATTGTGCGATGTCAGTTTTGGAATCGATGTGGTGTTTTAATTATTTTTAATAAACTAATTTCATATTATAGTTTAAATCAAAGAAATTTTACCTTGTATTGTATGTATCACAAGTACTGATATATATTGCACATACAGTAACAAGAAATTATGTATGAATATGTACATTTTGGTGTTTAATTTATTATATGTCACTTTCAATCAGAGCTTGATGAATCAAACAAGTCAGATCTTGTCAATCCGCGTCCACACCAAAAGAATCAGTTGATGATCAAAAGCAGAAGAAAAAACAGGATATTGGTTTTATTTGTGGGGATGATCGATGTTGCTTGCTGAATTAATATATATATGTGTGTGTGTGTGTGTGTGTGTGTGGCTATTGTTGAATTATATATGATGGCATTGAACATGAGATCGTGGAATGTTATCAATAGTGCTAACTGCTAAAATTAAACATGGGGGTGAAGCCCAGTTATGGTTGGTTAATATGCTTTCAAGATTGATTAATTAATTACGAAGGAGTACGAGGGATATATGAACACACGAATTTGCCTCTTTTATTTTCTTTAGAGAGAAAAGAATATTTGTGGGGGTGGTTTCACCATTTTCAATGCAAATCGGATCTATCTATTGAGGGTGGATCCCACTAGAAATGTTACCCCATGTCCATACCATATACACCCCTTATACATCATAATTTACTTTTCTAGTGCTTAAATTATATATTTTTTAAAAAAATTAAAAAATTGTCCAAACTTAAGAATTAAAATGTATTATTTTTAAGTATTGAACAATATAACTCTTTATGAATTATATTTTTTAATCTTGATCAAATATTATTTACAACTTTTGGGATGGAGGTGCCACCTTCCCCACCCTAATATCCTCTTCCTGTCTTAAATATATATATATAAATATGAATATAATGATATTATTGGAAGTTTTCGGAATCTTCTCCACATGCCCTCCTTCTCCCCATGTGCTTTTGCTTCCTTACATCTCCCTCCTTATAAACCTTCAATCATCATTCTCTTCACATTTACAATCTTCTTCAGTACAAATCCGGCCATGCAGAGCTACTCCTATTTATTATAGTATATTCTAACTATATATAAAATACACTTAAAAAGGGAATCAACATGTGACAGGAAACAAGTACTAAGAAATAAATCTCGTAATAAGATTCCATTTTTGTATCACCCTCACTCAAAATATATATATGGTTATATAACTTTAAACTGTTTAAAGTAAGATTTAATTTTGACTCCTATAATTTTATATTATTTGTAAATAAAAATTGGTAAGCAATTCCTGTTTAACGTTGTTTTAAAACACACACTCGCCCCCAGTCCTTAACGCGGGCGGCAGCGATGGATGAAGAATCGTGAGTGAATAGTGATCAAATGATTAGGCATTTTGGTCTGTAATTTGTTTATTTTGAGGAATGTTGTTGAGGGAAGTAGTGTCAAGTGACAGGGTAATATAATTCCCTGTTAGGCACATAGAACTAAAATAATAAGTAAACGAATGTTATTCGAAATAATATGATAGAAAAGGCGATGGAGTATTCCTAATGTTGAGGCATCATGTGTGTCTTTAGGTCCAAATTTTAGGCTTTAAACTCATATAGCACGCATAGGCATAGCTGTCCATTTTATAGGGTAGACTTGTATAAAACTAGAGGCGCCTCCATGGCCCCCAACATGCCACGTTATTCCCTTTTCTTCATAAAAATGTATGCCTCCCTTTTCTGCTTGCATTTACCCTGACAATCCCTCTCCTTGCTCTTCAATTAAAGTTGAGCCTACCTAGATACCTCCTTCCACTGCATTTCTTCTAATTTCTATTTTTTTCTTGCATTTAATCACTGAGCTACTGAGGAACAACGGGAAATTAGATATCATAGAGTTCAATTCTCGTTCTCAACCCATGACTAATATGAGCTCAAAATTTCCTTCGTAACTCGCAGAACTTCTTCGTAGTGGCTCCGTTCCATGCCTCATTTTATAGGAACCTCAAAGTGGCTCTATTTTATTATAGTCCATCCATATACTAATTCCATTTATTTAATATCCCTTTCTTTGGTGTCATTGAGATAAGAGATGTAGTTTCTAGTCTATCTGTTTCTATTTCTATATATATAAAAAATTTTAAAAACATCATATAATAATCCAGAAATTGCAATAGAAAAGAAAAAGGGAGGTTTGTGATGATTTTGAAATCTTTTATACTAGATAATCTATTATCTTTATGCATGAAGATAATTAATTTTTATATTATCTATAAAATATATTATTCTATTCGAATACACTAGAATTACAAAATACAGATATTTTTAAATTTTATTTAGAAATAGAATTAATGAATTAAATAAAAAAATCTAATTTCAGAACCCATTTATTGTTTCGTAGTATTGCCTGTGTCACAACCTTGTTAGGCTTAAGGGGGTTCAACTTATCCCGTCCCTACCAGTTCCTGTCATATTGAAATGGGTCAGGTCCGTCCCAACATTTTTTGGAATTGGACAGAGAAATACTTATGTATATTTTATTAATATTATATCATATTAATTTTATTAAATTAAAATATAATAAATTAACTAATGATTTATATAAAAAAAGTTACGATGTATTTATTTTTTTAAAAAATAAATACTTTAATTTAAAAAATAAAAACTCATAGACAAAATTAAGAAATTTATTTATTTTTAAAATAAAGTTTGAATTGTTTTACATAAATTATTAGCTAATTAATATTAAAATATATTAAATTATTATATTTTGATTGAATAAAATTTAGATAATATGATACTCTTAGAGTATATAAATATTTCTTGTTGGGTGTCCCAATCCTATCTTATATATATATATATATATATTAATTTATTTATATATTATCATATATATTGTATTATATATATAATATTTTGACAAAGATGAAGAATGTATGAATTTATTACTAATTTACTTTATTTGGCTCATTTTTTTAATTTAAGTTCAGTTTAAAAAAAGTGGTTGGAACATGATGGGACCCCTTAAAAAATGTGTCATATTCCTATTTATCAATACGACCTTGTCTCAGTCTGATGCCAGGAGCGATCCCAGTTAGGCTTATATGAAAATAATTCTCTCAACATATATTAGCTTGGTGCACAATGATAAAAATTACTTATCATAGTGATTAAAAGAAAACATATCATCAAAAAAATACGGTGTTATACTCATAAATAAATCATATTTAAAAAAAAAATTAACTGTAATTTTATAAAAAATCTAATTTAACAGTAGTTCAACTAAGAACTACCAAAATATATTTTACGGTAGTTTAGTGTAGAACTGCCGTGTAAAATATCACAAATTTTTAATTTTTTTTGCTAGAAGTACAGTTTCAATTTCACCTTTTCATAGCTTTGTGTGTTCTATTACTCTGTTGAATGTCGGCAGACTTGAACGAACATCATTTTTTGGCATTTTCCTCATATTTGTTGTCCCTATCTTTGTCGATAAAGTCATTCTCTATTATCTCCGTCGTTGTTGTACATCGTCAATGTCGTAAGTTAATGTTTAACTTTGTTATTTGCTCTTTTTTTTGCTGTTTTGGATGTTTAATTTGTTGTTTATAAGCTTTAATACATCTTATGGGCTATCATCCTTGTATTGAAGCTATTTTTTTGTAGTTTTAGTTTGTTATATTGGTTCCTATTTATTTGTGGGTGCGTGTTTCAATTTTTTTAATATGTTTATATTTTTATCAATTGTTCTGTTATTTTATTTGCTTGTTAACTAGCTTATAAAAAATATTGGTTCTTATTTATTTTTTATTTGATAGATTTGATTATCATTTGAGATTATTTACATTTAAGGGAATAATGGATCGTAGTTGGATGAAAACTAAGAGAACTACTAAAAAATATAAAGATAGAGTAGAAAGATTTCTTGTATTTGCTCAAATGAATGCTTTGAAGAAAAGGGATAGGTTGTTCTTCTATCCTTGTATCAATTATTTTAATTGTAACAGATTGTCTATTCCTGATATAAGAGAGTATCTTATATGTGACGGAATAAGTTTAAGATATACAATTTGGATTTAGCACGGTGAGATTATGATGACTCATTTGCGTGAGGAAGTTGTGAACGATAACTTCGTGGATAGAATTCTGGATATGTTTCGTGATATTGGAACTGAATCCTTTCCAAAGTACTCTCCTATACATGAAAGTTTGCTAAATAATGCAGAGATGCCATTTTATTCAGAGAGTAAAGATGAGTATATAAGGTTAAAATTTATGTTGCGATTGATGAATTTGAAATCGAGAAATTGTTGGATAGATTATAGTTTGACGAAATTGCACAAGTTGTTGAGTGATGCCCTTCCTGTAGGCAATACATTACTAAGATCAATGTACAAGGAAAAGAAAGTATTGTGTCCGATGTGTTTGTCATATAAGAAGATACATGAGTGTCCTAATGATTGTATATTGTACATAAATGAGTATGAATAGTTGAATATGTGCCCTAAATATGGCACTTCAATATACAAAGTGAAGAAAGAAGGTGATGATTCTAATGAGATTATCAAAGATTATCCTTCGAAAGTGTTGTGGTATCTTCCAATTATACCACAGTTTAAACGTTTGTTTGCTAACGTCACATATGCAAAAAAACTTGAGATGGCATTCCGATGGGAAAATAAATGATTGACAACTTCGTCACCCAGCTGATTCTCCTCAATGGAAGACAATAGATTAGAAATTTTCTAAATTTGGTTCTAAGCCTAAAAATCTTCGGCTTGGGCTATGTACGGACGGAATCAAGTCGTATGGTAATCTCAATAGTACACATAGTGCTTGGCCAGTTCTCTTTGTGATTTATAAATTGTCTCTCTTATTGTGTATGAAACAAAAATATATCATGTTATCTTTGATGATCACGGGCCAAAATAGTTGAGAAATAATATAGATGTGTACTTGACACCTTCGATTGATGATTTGAAGAAACTTTGGGAGGATGGTGTTGATTTATTTGATGCATACAAACAAGAGACCTTTAAATTCTGCACCATGATCTTCATCACGATAAATGACTTCCCAGCGTATAAAAATTTATCAGGTTATAGTATTAAGGGGCATAAATCATGTCCCATATATGAATAATGTACTAACTACATGCAACTCAAATATGGAAGGAAGACAATCTACCTTTCCCATAGAATATTTATTAGCTGACACCAAGCTTACCATAGGTTGAAAAAGGTATTTAACAGCTCACAGGAATATGAAATGGCTCTTATTCCTCTAACTAGAGAAGAAGTGTACCAACATTTTGAAGGTGTTCATGTTACCTTGAGTAAACATAATAAGAAGAAGGCACTTGAAAGGAATGTATGGAAAAAGATATCAATGTTCTTTGATCTTCCATATTAGCGGAGTCTTAAAGTGAGACATAATATAGATGTCATGCATGTGGAGAACTACGTGTGTGAGAGCCTTGTTAGCACACTCCTGCATATCAGTGGAAAGAATAAGGATGTGGTCAATACTAGATGAGACTTAGCTGAAATAGGTATAAGAGCACCTCTATATCCGCAATAAAGAGAGGGTAATAAGAGAGTTTATTTGTATCCATCGGCACACATGTTATCCAAATATGAAAAAACAATGTGAGTATTTGTATGGTATTAAGGTGCCACAAGGGTATTCATCGAATTTTAAGAAGCTCGTATCAATGCAAGATTTGAAGATAATGGGTATGAAGTCCCACGATTGTCACATGTTGATGTAACAATTACTACTAGTAGCTATTCCAGCATTTTTTAACATCATGGTCTATTTGATTGCTCACCTGGTATGTGAGATTAGATTTTGTAGCCTTGTGTGTTTGAGGGAGATGTACCTATTTGAGATATACATGAAATTCTTTAAAGGGTATTCTAAAAATCCTTATCGACTTGAGGCATCAATTATGGAAAGGTATGTAGCTGAGGAGGCAATTGAGTTTTATAACTCATATCTTGTTGGGGTAAAGGCAGTTAGACTTCCTCAATCTCAGTATGACTAGGAGAGAAAAAGCAGGGGAACTAGTAGTGCCAAAGTAAAGTGCATGTCTCACAAATTGGTGATGCAAGCACATCTTTATATTTTAAACAATAAAGATGAAGTTCTGCCATACTTTGATGCTCACAAGAATATGCTCATGAACATGAACCCAAGAAATAGCGATATGCAACTAGCTAACGAGCATAATAGGTATTTTGCATAATGGTTTAAGCAATAAGTGTTAAAGGAAAACAATCATTCTGAGATAATACAAATGCTAGCTGTAGAGCCTCGTTATGAGGTTGTGGGTTGGGAATGATATGACATAAATGTCTACTATTTTTACACAAAAGCCCAAGATGACAAAAGTATCATGCAGAATAATGGGGTTATGGTCATGGCTGAAGCGATGTATTTTGTTAGTTCAAAAGATAAAAGGCTAATATTGACATCCATGCCATATTATGGAGTAATTGAAGAGATATGAGAGGTTAGTTACTCTAGGTTTAAAGTGTCAGTCTTTAAATGTAAGTGTGTTAATAGTAATGCTGTCTAAGTATATGAGAAATTTGGATTTATTTCATTCGATATTCAGAGAGTTTGATATCTAGATGAGCCATTCATCTTAGTAAATCAAGAAATTCAGGTGTTTTATGTCACCGATCCAGCAAATAAAGATATTTTTATTGTGCTCCAAGGTAAAAGGCAAGAGATTGATAATGATAGTGACTGATGGTTCAACTTCAACGAAACCCCGCATTTCACAATTGCTCGACCTATAACGACAACATAGTTTGATTTGGAAGATAATGAATATGTTGCTAGGGATGAACATTGTGAAGAAATTTGGGTGGAAACAAACTAGTAGAAAGTTAGTTTATTCTGTTGTAATAAATATCCATTTGATTACTTAATTTATTGCATGATTAATATTATTGGTTCTTACATTTACTTATTGCTTTGTAAACGTGATGAAGTATATTTTCGATTAATATTTTGTCGCCTGGAATTTTTATCTTTTAACTTGTTTATGATTCATCTTCAACTATTTCCTGCTTTTATATATGATGTACATATATATAAGTTTTTATTGAAAGTTTATCAATTCAGATGATTGTATAACCATTTAGATTTTGGGATTGCCGACTTCATATTTTGATGCATTGAACTAATTAGTCTGTCTTGACTGTACTAAATAATAAATAAAATAAATGACTCAAAAGAACTTTTATAAATAAAAAAATACTAATGGGAGTGGAAAAACTATACATTAACGGCGATTAATAATATAACCGTTATTAATGTATTACACTATAACGGCAATTTTAATATCAAAATTACCGTTGTAAGTCTAACATTTAACGGAGGTTTAAAAACCGTCCTTAAATGGAAGACTTACAACGGCGGTATAATTCATTCCGCTTATAAAACTGTCATGAAATATCACTTTTAAACACCGTTAAAAATATTTTTTCTAGTAGTGCTATGATTAATCGCTTGATTTGAGTGAGGTATACAAGGTTTTTGCGGGTCATATGTTGGGATAAAAGTTCTATTTTTTTACAAGAGTTATTTTATACTATCTCCAATCTTAATATAATATTTACTTAATTAATTTGAGTAAATTAAATAAAATAGTTAAATTAGTTATTTATAATTATCACGTGGTTGTTTTTCTAAAATGTTTTCTTTAATTATGTACATTTAAATTACCCTTGATAGAAACCACCTCAATATATGCAATTATATAGAGATACTTTAGGGGAAGATTATAATTTTGGGAGATAAAGTAGATTATGATTTTATAAATAAGATAAAGAAATATTATATATATAACTCTTATATTTAGGATAAGGATTTATTTTTATCAACAATTTGTTGTCAAGAGTGAGAGGGAGAGAGAGAGAGAAGGGAATTGGAGAAATTACGTTTCTGGAATATAGAAGATGTGGGAATAAAATAAAGAACTGGGTGGATTTATATATGTTTGGTCATAATTCTCCATGTAAGAATTAGAATAAGAGTTTGTTTTTAATTTTAGAAATAACTCCATTTTATTTTTTAAATTTATATTTTTTATTATAATCTTTCTCTATTAAAGAATATTAAAGATTTTTCCTTCAAGAGATAGTTTCTGAAATAAATAATTAGAATGTATACTTTAAATAACTGCTATATATTTTTTTATAAATAACTAATTTTTTAAATTAGTGATCTAACTTTTATATTTATAACTAGAATTAGCAATTAATATAATTGTAGTATCAAGGGTGACTAATCAAAATGGAAAGGGAAAAATACTCTCAGATTTCAGATAAAAAAAAATTAAATACGGTAGATTCATTTAATGCCAATAGGTCTTAAATATTAATTAAAGGATTTAATGTTTATAAAGTTGACTTATAAATAACAGAGCTCAACATTTGAATATAAAAGTTTGGCTTATAAGCAAAATTATATGGGATTTATAAGTATTAAATGAAATTCGAAGAACTTATTTATATTTATTTATTTATTTATTTATTTATTTTTTATATAGGACTTATAGGTGATTTCCCCAAATGAAAACGGGCAACACCGAGAGAGGGTAACATGTAATAAGAGTGTCATCTTGATGGGAAATTTTATCTCCATATATGCTTCCACACAAATCTCGTAACAATGAGATAAACCTCGCTAATTTGCAAATGTTTTTATATACTGCATTCAAAAAGTCGTAACGCTTTTTGAAAATTTGAAGAAACAGAAGAAATGATACAGCTATAATTCAATATTGTGTGGGGGTCAATTCACCGGTAGGAGTTATTGGCCTTGGACGTTGTCGAGAACGACCGCGAAACTCTGAGATTTGTTGTTATTGGGCTTCTCAATGGGCTCACTCCCGCCAACGGCTACCGGGTTGGGCCATGCCTTGGAGAAGCCGAGATGGAAATAAATATAAAACTTGTCGTCAAAATAAAACTAGCCAATAGAACTAACGAGGGTTAGTCTGAGTGATAAATAATTCGGTATGACTTAAGTAAAATTTTGAATTTGAGTTTTGGCGTATGTAAAAAAATTCTGTTGGGAGACTCACTCACCATAGCCAGGTGCGTGACGCGGGTCGGATTCGGATGTAGTCGGGGTAAAGCTCCGGTGAACTGGGTGAGCAACAAAAAAAAAATTAGCCAATAGAAATAGGCTATCTTAAAAGGGCTTGTACTCGTATGAGATCATGGCTACAGAAAGATTATCCTTGAGTCAGATTTAATGCTCCTTATTGATATGTTGAAAAGAGAGAATAGTACTCGGATTAGCAACATACTTTTCCTATGGATTAAGCAATTGATTAATAGGTCATGGGAGATGCAATTGAAATATATTCCAAGAGAGAAGAATAAGATAGCAGATACACCGGCAAAAGAGGACCTCTCTAAATCTTCAATACATATTACATGTCCATTTCATTTGAGGGAATTACTTGATTATGAGTGTTTGGAATTAATTTTCCTGTAACATATATGTATTAGGCAATAGCCCTCACTTCTTATAAAAAAAAATAGCCAATAGAGTGTATAAAAAAAAATAGCCAATAGAGGTCGGCACATATGATAAAAAACGAGTTGATATTTCATAAAAATAAGAGTTTGATTCTCGCTGCCTTCGTGATAACTCCTTTAGTAAGCGATGTCGTAACTTCCCTATAAGTACTTTTTGGGTACTGGGATTGTGCCTTAACTTTAGTGGGAGACCGATTTCAAACCTACCTAATTTTTTTCTTTACAAAAAAAATTATTTCACAGAGAAAACAACAAGGTAGGTTTTTCTTGGTATCGCCTAAGAGGAAGGAAGATTTCGCCTTGTCCTTGGATCGAGAGTGAGCCCAACTTTTTTAAAAAAAATTGTATAAAAAAAATCGTAACCAAAAAAAAAAATAGAAAGGAGGAATGATAAAAGGAAAAGGTGGAGAAAAAGACGATAAATGGTTTAGCCGTTAGAGCCATAGAAAAATGATGGTGAAGGAATCTGTGAGGGTTGTGGGGATACAGGGTATGTGCTCTGTGAAACATGTTCAGGAAGCTGTAAAATCTGTTATGAAGGTGATGAAGAAGACGAAGAGGGTGAAGTGGCTGATTATGGATTCCAGCGTTGTCCTGATTGTAATGAAAATGGACTAATCCGCTGCCCAATCTGCTTCTAATAATTTCGTTCCATTTATATTCAAGAGAGGTATTTAATCCCATATTTGGGCTTAGTCGTCTGGGTTTTCCCTCTTTGTTCCTTGAGTTCTCGTTGTACAGTCAACTTTTGAAATGCTGAATTCTAATCAGTCTCAGATGACACAGAGGCTTGTATACTATTTACTTTCTTCCAAAGCTAAGAAGAACTATTGGTCACAATCTTTTCTCCTTTCTCGTGTGATTGATAATTAAAGCCATACATAGTGTAGTTCAATACTAATTACTGGGTGGCACATTGCATGAATGAATGAATGAATGAATGGTGGAAGATGAACTTCAATAATCTGTTACCTCCACCCCAGTAAGAGCACTTAAAGTTCTCTGCCTCGCACGACATTCATTAATGTCAGAATTAACACCTTCGTACTTAATTACTCTCAACAAATAATACTTGCAATGGCTATATATATATTATCATTAGCTTGTTCCTTTGTGCAGCATATATATGGAATACAAGGAACCGTAACGTAACCCGAAATTCCACGTTGATGCTTCAGCAACACTAGTGGGAACTGATGTAGGTTGTGAAGGAGCTTAAAGCACCATTGTTTTGGGCCACCGAAGAGCCTTTGAGGCCAACGCATTTGCCCTCCATTCCTTTTCCTAGTAATAATTTGCTTTTGTTCGCCCCAAATGACACTGCTCTCATCCCGGACTTCTGGTGCGAAAGTTTCTTTCAAACACTAGAATGTCTCCTGTTCGAGACGCAGTGCGAAAAATTAATTATTAAGGGCCGGTGGATGTAGATTATCATGAGGTATTCTAAAATACCTCTCTTTTTATTAAAAAACAAATAAATATTTTTATATGCCACTTAGCCCCTAAAAGAACCGTTTTAGGCTAGGAAGCTCCTGCGCCACCTTAATTAGTTAAAGGTGTATCAGCTTGCCATGGTAAAGAAAGCAGCGTGAATCCTTTAAAAGCAACCATGAACCTTATTCAAGTGCAACCTGCTGTAGTAGATCTTGTTTGATTTGGAAATAAATCACAATATAATTTTGAACCTGTTGCGTTGCGTCACAGTTTCCTTTTTAATTAATTGCCTATAACGGGAGATTAAGGACTGAATCTTCATTTTAATCAACCATAAATGCGCAGCGACTTCTTGCGCTCAACACCAAAAGTAGGAAGATAAATAACTGAAAATGAAATTCTATTATATACAAGAGCAAATTTGCAACTTATGGTACCGGTCTCCCCCGTGGCTTTCTGGTTATGTTCTCCTTTAACATTCCTTGATGTCTCGGGTTCGAGACTGGGTACACATATATATATATATATATATACACACGCATCGATGCCATGCATCATCCATGAGGTGCTTTAAAGTACCTTTCTTTTTGGGCCAGAATTTCAGTCAGACTCGAACTTATTTCCTTCTCCCTTTACATCTTATATGGTCCCCTCCAGTCCTTTTCTCTGCTCATTTGGCATCTACATGGATATAAACGGGAGAGTCGTGTGGGTGTGAGTTTTCCCTATTTTAGGTCAAAATATAGTGAACACAATTTTCCTTAAATCCATTTTATTTGGGTATTTTTTTTCTTTTACATTGAGTGTATTTTGATATGATTATAATTCTTGGAAAATGGGTGCCATTAGGATGAACATTGAAAAAAAAAACATGAATTTGTTCTAAAGAAGAAAAAAAGAAACGAGAAGTGAGATTGAAATGGAATTTATGTTTTGATACATTTTTTAAAAATTCAATTTAGTAAACTAAAAGTGTATTTGGAAAATAAGTCAGACTAACTTTTGCCTTCGAAAGTAAACTGGACTTTCAGAAATGAATTTTGTGAAGTAAAAAACAACAAAAAAGAAAAAAGAAAAATAATTACTCAGACCGTTGGCTTTCGATAGTTTGCTTAAAAAAGGCTCTTGGTGTTTCAAAAGCTGTAGCCAAACATGCGCTTAACTTCATATTTCCCGTTTTAAAATATGGTTTGAAGTTTCCGGCACAGGTCTCTCTCGTGGCTTTGTGGTGTGTTCATTCATATTGAATGTCCTGCACTGCCTGGGGTTCGAGACCTGGTACCTCCCACCATCTTCCCTCCTTCTCATTCTCATAACCAACATTAATATTACTAACGGGGTTGGTCCGAGTGGTAAGCGGCTCGGTATCGCTTAAACGAGGTCTCGAGTTCGAGCCTTGACGAATGTAGAAAATTCCCGTTGAGAGACTCACCCACCATAGCCAGGTGCGCGACGCGGGTAGGATCCGGATGTAATCGGAGCAAAGCTCCGGTGAACCGGGTGGGTAACAAAAAAAATATTAATATTAGATGCATGGGGTGCTTTAAAGTACCCCCTCTTTTTGGGCCACAGTGAGCCCATGGCCCATCTCGAAATGGCCTTGTAACAGTGAGGGCCCATGGAGGACCACAGACATATGAGGGTGTGGTCGTTTTCATGTTCTTGAAGACTTTGTTGTTTCCATCTTTAATTTGTTTCATGCAACTTGCCTCCTAAATATCCCATTTTGCGGTCCACGTTCCCACTCCAATAATATCCAACAATTCTTCCCCCTTATTAATTTCATGTACATATCTTGTGGCACCCCACACACATCAATGAGTAGGTCATTATTGTAACTGTACGTAACCTCATATACTATTCATTGTGTAATAGTCAAAGTCAAATAAATCAGTTAATTATGATCAAATTTAATCTTTAAGATAAATTTATATTATATATTTTTTAATCTACCCAAATTAGTCAATTAGCTCTTATATTATTTATAATTAAATAATTTATTTAGCTTATTAGATCTATCTAAAAAATTGAATTGGCTCTAATAATTAGGACCAGAAGTAGTATTATTGATGCACATACAACCCTTCACAAAACCAAAACAACAAGACTCAACATTGTTGGGGAACATTTTAAGATAGAGTAGTATCTAATATTTTGATATTCTTTTTTAATTGTATATAATATTCTAATCTTATTTATAGTGTATCTAGCACTCTGATATAATGATGTTATTTTTCTAAGGTTTTCAGCACCATAATATTTTTTATAATATATCTAACATCTTAAACTATAAATAAAATGAGAATGTTATTTATAACTGAAAAATAATATTAGAGTACGTACGAAATAAATTATAAATAAAATTATAGATTTGGATGCTATTCGGAAAGATACAAGATATATCCGTTATTTTCTTTTTATCACCTACTTTTATATATGTAAAATAAGTTTCGATTGATGATATTTTCCATTGGATCCAGACGGTTACGTTATTTGTGTACATACAGATGATGTGCAAATCGTTTGACCCTTTTCGAAACCAGAAACATAGAATTTTGAATATCCCAGCATATCCCTATAATTACGCTATGGCCCCTGGTTAGCTAAACAAACAAGTCAAAAACTTCATGTGAATAATTCCAATTCCCTTTTCAGTTTTTACTTTATACCCATAAGGTCAACACACATTGATTTCTGTTCGTAAATACATGCTTTTAGGGAAATGGATATTGTATATCCACATTTGTATCCAAATTATATATATATTTAAAAGACATGAAATGAAGTGGTAATTTTAAATTGTTAATTTATAAAAAATGATTATTAAAATTGAAATTCTATTAAAATAAATTATAAAATTTAAGCCACCCAAATTATTCATACTTTTGAAATAAAATAGTTAGCGGTCGCTCTCAAAATAAAAAAAAAAACGAAGAATATTGATGCGTCTGATGTTTTCTGGGGAACCACTTAACACTTAGATCAGATCGCACTATTCTTGTCAACACTTTCAGTCTAAGCGCTTTTCCATTAACGTTGTAGAAACTTGAGCCCAACTTTGGCGACCATATCTCAAAGTAATTACTTAAACACGTCTTTAATTAAATCTCGATTTATTTATATATGCCAACAACCAATCAATAATTTAATATACAAAAGCAAAAACTCTCGATAAATTATTATCATCAGCTCCACATGCATGTCTCTTGCAATTCTGACAAAGTACATTCGCTAATTAAAGCAGAGAACTGGGACATATAAGCTTCATAAAAGGAGACTAATTTTTGGCCATATATTAATTATGTCCACATAAATATATGATAGATAGGCACAGATCAGTCATGGATAGAGCTAATACAAAGTGCCTTCATAACTTAATTTATAATAAAACCAAAGCGATCTACGTGCCATATAATCAGAGAGGCATATACACCCCTCCACACTGAACTCAAAGGTATATCCCCACCTATAATGGGAACTACGTACACTCACTTATATATATATATATATTCTTAATTAAATGAAGGAAACATTACATGCGGCGGTTTAAGGATTAATGAGGCTCCTAATGATGGCAGCCTCGGCACTATCGGCATCGATTGTAGTCAACAACTGAGACAGTCGCTGGCTCAAGTCGTCCACTTCTCTGTTTAAGTTTCTGATGTAGTTGCACGTCTCTTGTAGGACCTTCGATGCAGATGCCTGCACCCCATATTATAATTCATGTCACTCTTATATATATATATATATATATATATATATATATATGCTGTGTCCTTTTTTAACTGAACCAATATATAAGTTCTCAGTTCAGAGTTACTACCAAAAAATGACACGTGTACTACACATACATACATGCGCTGTGCAAGGACGACACAGGAAGTTTCGAATCTCACGAATGACTTGGTGAAGACTAAGGGCTGATATGGTACAGAGAGCCTTTTCTGATGAGGGCCTTTTCTTTTTGGGTTTTGCGTTACTTTTATGTACATACACACACTATCCTTTTCATACACGTTTGAAAATTTATTTATAAAAAAATTAATTCATATGATAGATATAGGGAAAAAAATATTATTTGGGACAGATATATACATGATGTACATTAAATTTCCCATAACTAAACAGATAGCGATGCCATTTACCAGTGGCCTTGACGTGTATTGAGATCTCTGCATATATACTGTAGTTGAATGGAAAGTACGTCCTTAGAATATATATAAATAAATAGGTCAATTTTGGACCATCCCTTGGCACATTTAATTTATAGTTTAAAACAGATTCACACAGGCTTGCCAGTATTCGCATTATTATTAGCTTGTATCTGCGGCAGTACACAGTAACACAGAATAACAGCATTTGATGCTCTCTCTCTCTATTCTCTTGTTTGTATACTATTATTGTGGTCTTGAACTAGCCAGATATAAAGAATACTTCTATATAATCTGTCAACAAGAGAGAGAGAGAGAGAGAGAGGAAGTACCTTGTTAGAGCGGCGAGTATCTCGAATCTCAGGAACAAGTTGACGCAACTTGGAAACAAGTTGGATGATTTGGTCATCGGAGATGCTTGAAGACCCTGACGACGATTGTTGCCTTGATCTTCTGCTAGACATTTCACTACTTCAGCGAAGAATAAGATTTCCTTATATATATATATGAGTGTGTGCAAGTCGAAGCCTAGCTTGCAAAGGCGAGAGAGGGAGGGTAGGCAAGATATATAGTAAGCTAGAGAGCTAAGGAGCGAGCTTGGAATGCAGAAAATGGAGAAAAGTGGAGAAGAGGAGAGAGATTAAAGGGCCAGAAAAGAAGGGGAGAGTTATAACGAGGGAGAGTACAAATGCAGAGACAGGCGTTGTTGGACGAGAGGAAAACAATTGGAGAGAGAGAAAAGGACTAGGAGTGAGAGATAGCCGAAGGCTTCTTCTCCTATCTGTGTTTGTGTGTGTGAGTGTTCCCATTTTGGGGTTTTATCTCTAGTGGACTTCTTGGAGCCTGCTTCTTTTTTACCTAACAATGTGGGCCTCCCTCAACATGTCCATATACCGCCACTCCATGTGATCACATTTTTAACTTAAATATATTTACCAAACCACCCTCCCCATTTCACACTTTCTCTATGTATCTGTGTGTGTATATTTCCTTCAATTCTCCTAATCACATTATTGTTTCACATCACGGACTTTAATTAATAATTCAGCTTCAGCATTCATGGCTAGCTCCTATTTGTAAACAACGGCATCACTTGAGAGTAGTTAATTACATTATAAACACTAACATAGAGTTGATATAGTAGTGTAAAGTCTTATTAGATCTTGAGTCTGAGTCTCAAGTTTGATTCCTAGAAGAGACACCTATGCTGAGAGGGGTAAACACCCCTCACATTGACCTAGACCCTGCATAATGATTATATTCAAGTCAGGTGCAACGCGATTAGCTGACAAGTCTTGCATATATTGAATTAGAGAGCAAGTAAATTAAGTGTTACTCAATGTTTTGATGCAAACTTTTCTGGCAGATACATTAAAATAATACTGAAGCTATATAGTTGAGCTTAATTTCTTGTTGCAGTGGCTTGAGAGAGGCGTAAGGCGGGCCTCTGGGGTCACATGCTGCTTCCCTGGTTCACAAGGCACACCACGTGGCATGTCTTGAGCCTCAGTACGAATTTATATAATGTAATAGGGAAGAAGAAGAAAGCATGGATTGAAATTGCATGGTTTTCCAAAACATGATCACGTGCTGGTTGCAGCTATATATGAGCCTGGGGGGACCTCTTTCATCGTATTAATTAATTAACCATTTCCTCTTTCCAAAACACTCTGACATTACCAACTAGCTAATTGAAGTTTGAGCTTACATATAGAACATACGTGTCAAATATCTACGGCCACATATATTCTTACCTTGATAAAAAAAGTGTAAGTTCTGTGGAATTTAAGCGACATATTCATAAATTATCATAAGATCGATCTAATCTGATATGCTATTTTTTTTTAATTAATTTAGCTTATATTGCATTTTGTATCGATTGCATTGATTACTCATGCAGCACCACTTGATACGGTGCGCCTACTTGCTAATGCAAATCATAAGGTGTTTGATGTCCAGCGCCATTGAGTGGATTGGTCTGAAATAATATCCAAAAGCAGCCTCAACTAGGTTAGATGCCCAAAGGCCCCACTCATTTATTATATGACTAAACTACTTTTAAATTTTTCATATACAAGGGGGGATTCTTATTGAGATTTGAATATAAATTTTATTAGTGACTGAAGTGGTTCTGAGATTGAAGGGAGCCTTAATGATTCAAAATATAGCAAATAATAATCATATAGTTTTACTATACAACAAGAAAGAAGCAGCGCCTTCTGAGAGACTCAGCCTTAAAGAGACCACGAAAATGAAACCTAGATATGCTTCTTTCTGGATAAGAATCTTGGGGAGGTTTTAAGGTTGAGAGCGATCAGAATGTGCGATCGAAAAGGAACAAAAAGAGGACAGAATACTATTTTTAATCACTTCTTCGCGAGAGAATAGGAGGGCTGAAGAATGAATGAAAGTTTAGTGTGTGTTTTAGTAAACAATGAGGGCTATAATCAATTTTATTTCCTACATATTCCATTAATCTTGCTCAATAAGAATACTTTTAATCGTCTTTCTCTATTGGGGTCAAAAAGGTTTAGCTGCGTATGATCCTAGTGTAGACTTAATGAAACCCGACAAGAAGTTGGTAGTTACAATTCTGCTGGAATTGATGATGAAGAATCACAAGTCCAACATAAAGCCAATAACGAAAAAATTTAAAAAGTACTTAAAAACTTTGTCTCGCCTCTTCCTGGCAATGCATGCGTAGCTAATTCCCTAATTAATTAACTTAAATCTCAAGAAATACCATCTTTCCCAGTCCAATCCTATAGGGAAAGTGAAGTATTTCCACGCTTAAGCGCTTTTTGATCATTAAGAGGCTTAATAATAAGTCCTTTAATTAATTTTCCTCGCCGACAATTAGTTAAAATCTGGTTTTGGAGCATGCATGCGTCGTCAACTTTTCTCTTTAATCCAATTTAATTGCGTCTTTTTATGTCAATCATAGCTTTGAGGATTTGATTTTTACTAGTTGGTAAGACTAACGGATTTTGAGGAACTATTGATGCCACTGAGCACCATTATTAAGATAATAAATCATTGTCTTAATTGACCCAACGATCCTCAATTTTCACCAACCACCCTCAAGTCGTTATACCAACATAGGTACTCCCCCACTCATGAACTTTGTGGATAACAAGGAAAAAAACATATTACGGATCGAGGGGCAAGATTTTCAGGTGTTTATAATTTCTTCCTCAAAAAGCTGATGAACCAGGAAATCAATTAGACAATTGATGGAAGAGTTTCAGGGGGAAATAGTAACTTAAATTTCAAGCATAAATTCAAAAATGAAGGCATTCGGAGTACAAAACAATTAGTGGAATTTTTCTTTTTTCATGCAGTGCGGTTCCAATTAATTTCCGACCGAATTTCCATCACACATGATGACCTTAAACCTTATTATGGCATCAGGTCATTTGATTTGAAACTTGTTAGGGGAAATTACTGTTGAGGGGGTCGTTTTTGGAGTCCTATTCAATGAAAGATGTATTATATATGCTATATTAGTCAGTTTCAACTCATTGGATATATCGTTAATTTTTAATCAAAAAAGTCAACCCCCGTGCATGATTTTGGCAAACTGTTCAGTGACTAACTTACGTTAGTCATGATAATATCATGGATAATGACTTCTTAAATCTTACCCTTTCCCCACTTAACTAACTAATGTGCTACTTAATTACCTTGTTGGTCCAATAAGGCTTGTAAACTATAACAACAAACAACAATAAATCTTATCCTATTAGTTAGAGTTAGCTATATGAATCGTACGGTCATTATACTCTATTAATCGCTATATTATTCTTAGATAAATTGTTAACTAAGATATCCCATTCATTAACTTTACTAAGTATTATCTTTAGTATTGCTTTACCTTTTTTAGAATAGTGTTCATATACTACTTGATCTACTTTTTTACTAGCGTATCTAATTACTTTCTTTACACGTATTTGAATTACCTCGAACGATTTTCTATAATTTTTTTCTTCAATATATATATACTACTCCAACTTTTTTATATATATATATTTATTACGAATATGATCTTATTCACACTTTCATCTCGCGTATGTGTATAGTTTATGAACAATAGTTGTAATACACACACACATATATGTGTGTGCGTGTGTGCGTGTGTGTGTGTGTGTATATGAAGTCCTGCATTCAAGGAATGAAGAGGATAAGGAGGGAGCAATCTGCGTTGCGCAATAGAGACTTTATTTTGATGTTTTGTCGGAGACATTGAAAAGGTAGGAAAAGGTAAGGGGTAATTATGAGGGTGTTGATTTCTGAGAGAAGTTAGGTATTTCATAACAGAAACATTATTAATGTGTCCTTGTTCAAAGTAAAGGACTCTCGAACCCCACAGGGTTTTGTGGGACAAATTAAATTTGGATGGGGTGGGAGATATATGAAGCCGCTAAAGTATTACATTAATTGTATGCCTAAAGCCATCATGATAGAAAAAGTTGTTCCCCAAATCCAGTGCTCTGAAAATGGCTCTTCACCTTCATTTCCCTTCCCTTTTCTCTGCTTTCCTTCAACGTACATTGCCTCGCTTACCTCTTGCTTCTCCTTTTCAGGAGCCTATCATTAAAGTAAAAGCTGAATCGCTAGCCACCTCCTCCTTTAATTAATCACACTTTTCTTTTCTATTCCATTCCAGACATTTCTTGTCCCTCCATTATATACAAAGACAATTATTGTCTAGTCCATAATTTAATTATTAAAAAGTCCCATGACAAGCGAGCAGCATACAACCTATTATCATTAATTTCATGCTCCGTATCTGATCACTGCATGAAATTTTTTATAATTAAATTATTTATATAGGACTACACAATAATTATCTTTCATATATATTCTTTTGCATGTATAAGGTAGTTTGAATGGATAACAATTAGCATATGCTATTATTGACTGCTTTTGTTACTTGAAGATATTTTTACGCGTTAGCTTGCAATTACGTTTATTTCGTTTTTTATATAATTGGTAGAGTTTTTATTTCGTTTTATATTTTTCACTTGACCAACAATAATGCTATATAGTAGGTATATGCAATTACGTAGGATCAGAACAGGTGGTCCCAACTTATACATAAAATGTTTGTATTTTGGGTTTCTTCGAGATAAGGCGGTAGAGTTACTAATTAAGGGATCTGCATATAATGATTCTCTGCTTCATTATTTATGTTATCGTTTCGACGTCTTCAGCTTAGGAGAGATCAATCAAATTAAAAGTCGATTAGTATGCTAACTCGTTGGTCAAATTGCAATTAAGCAATAAGTTAAGCACCGACATCTAATTTTGTATAATTATTTTATGCACGACAACCACATTAATTAATCCCATATGTCCTTTATAAATTGCTCTTTTACTTCTAACTTGAAACTCCAGATAGATGCGATGAATAGCCATATTAAAAATTATCATTCAACGACCAGTCCACGTCAATATATATATAATAGCAATTAATAATAAATTAACTCACATTAAAACCACATGAAGGGAAAAAGTAATTTACGTAACTGCATGGCTGTTCAATTTGTACTATATTTTGTATGGTCTTACGTGGGAGTGATGAATACACTGGCCTGCGAGGGGAAAAGTAATTTGACATTCATGGTTTCCTCCTGGCTTTTATATGGATGGAGAATGAATTCATCAATTGTTGGTCTAGACGTATATAACTTTTGGTGTCGATTCAAAAAAATCTAAAATGAGGAGAGTGTATATAAGGACAGAGAAGAGAAGGGCAGGGTTAAGAGAAAGACGAAAACGCTCAGTTTTCGAAGGAGAAACCCACAAACCAGAAAGAGATATGTGGGATACGAACAAGAAGAAATAAACTAAGCTGCAGCATGTGAGAGCTAGAAGTTGAGCGTGCAATGCCATTTTATTCAATTTTTTTTTAAATTTAAACTTACTTTATCGGTATTTTTTTTTCCCACCCAGTTCACCAAAATTTTGCTCTGACTATATTCGGATCCGACCCGCGTCGCGCGTCTGACTGTAGTGAGTGAGTCTCCCAACGGGAATTTTTTGCATACGCCAAGGCTAAAACTCGAGACCTTATTTAAACGATACTGAGCCACTTACCACTCGAACTAACCCTAATTTATTATCAGCATTTAAAATTGTAGAGTTGTTGAGAAGCAAGGGAGATATTGGGCCTGGTAATAGTAAAGGTATAAAAGTCGACCCACAAGAGAAGAAGTGTCAGATAAAGGTTTCTAACATTTGCACTGAACTTGGCATTCCTATCCACCGGAGTAGAAAGTTGTAAATTGTAGCTTATGGGCTTTAATTAACGACTCTCCTAAATCACATTGCTTCTGTATACATTGCAAAACGATTAAAATCACGGATGTGACAACATATGTCAACAGGTCTAAAGCAAATTTGAGGAATTTTATTTTTTATTACAAAAAATTTAGGTGAGTTCGATATCAGATTCATTAGATCCGTGTATATCTTCAGGCTCAAAGAGTACTTACATAGATATTTATATATAACTTACTAAAAAAATTCTCATATTGACAATAAAATTTAAATTTATAGTCTTATAAATAATAAGTCAACTCTTTATCCAGAGTTTTTACTTAGGTATATGAATTATTGATTGGTTGGTATAAATAAATTGAGATGCATTATGTGTGAATTATATGTATTATATATGTATGCCTTCTTTGGGCTGGAGACAGATATGGCCCTAATGAGCCCGGGATTAAGACCATCTAAACTTTTCATGATAAAAAATAAAATTCCTCAAAAAGTTAAAAGCAAATATACATTATATTGATCTAATATACACATACCAAATTTAAATAGTTAAAATATTAAATTTATTATAACATTTAAGAGATTTCTAATATTATTTTTATTAATTATATTAAACTCTAATATTATATTAATTTTTACTCTCTCACTGCCCTCCTTATTGAATATAGATATATATAAAAAAAAATATTAAATATTCATTAAAACTATCAAAACCTCTCTAAAAAAACTCTTATAAAAAGGAGCAGAGGAGTATTTGATATTGTTATTCTACATTTCCTTTTCTTTTTTTTATAAACTCTAATTTCATTTTATTCAGAAATAAAAATTTAAAACGAATATATATATTATGATTTTGTAAAAAATTACGTATTTTTTGGCCAAAATAAAAGATTACATATTGAATATAGGTTTATATAGTAATTAATATTTTGATCTTATTTCTCATATGCTTCTAGTATTTTAATCTTATTTATGGTATAATTTTATCCATAATTTTTTTAATTTATTATAATTTTACCCATAATTTTTTTAATTTAGTGTAATTCTTAGTACTTGAGAAATAAGATTATGTGTAAAATTATATAAATTAAAAAAAATATAGATAAAATTATATCAAATTAAAAAAATTATAGATAAAATTATATCACGAATAAAATTAATATACTAGAACATATAAAAAATAACATCAATATATTGAGTCCTATCTAATTTTTGAATATAAAATTATTGATATGATATAAATGGCACATCAAATAGATGTTTTTAAAAGGGAAATTTAATCTATAGGTGCATAGAGTTTGACCCAATTGTGAATTTGGTGTATCTTTTATTTTTATTGAATGCTTGTACTTTGCACAGTTGATGCCGTCGGTTTTTCTTCCATGGGAGAGTGGGTAAGTCGAACAGTAATTTCTTTCATTCTCGATTCAGTGCTCCCAGTTGATTCTTCAAACAGCTTATAGACGTCGAGAACACATATTGCTCACCCCGACCAATCTCGCTCAGCCCACGCAGTCTTTCATGGCTGCCACATCCCTTGGCTTTAACATTTAGCACTCATCCAAGTTTGAACATCATTCACAGAGGTTGATTTTGCAGAAGCTAGAGAGACGTTCAACCTTGTTATTTCTATGAAAAATTCAACCTGTTAAGTTTCGCGTGAGGGTTGAATCTGCAGCTTTAATGGTCAATTTCAAAATAGGCATTGCTTCATTTACCATATTAAAACGTTGTTGCTCCCATCAATTTGCAAAGCCCATGTCAAAGAGTTATTTTTTTTGGTTAGTTAGACGCCCGATTTATCGAAATTTTGCCCCGACTATATCCGGATCTCACCTGCTCTCAACGAGAATTTTTTGCCTACGTTAAAACTCGAAGTCAATACCTCACTTAAACGATATCGAACCGCTTACTACTCAGACTAACTCCCCGTTAATCCATGTCAAAGAGTTGATAAAGTAAGTTTTCACAAAACAGAGGCTTCGTGTGAGCCACGGATGACGATGCAGCCCAGAGTAAACGGAAAATTTTCAAAGCTTCTTCAAGGAAATTTGCGATACATTCCTTGAAACTCTTAAGTAATAATAGAAACCACCATGCACCTTCGGTTGCTTCTGCTGTGTGTGGCCGACGCATCCATTCTTCTCAATGTCTTTGATAAAGACGAGGAATCTGAAATAAGCTTGTAAAAAAAGTAAACGGAGGGACTTGTGGCTTTAACGGTGCAAAGTACAAGGACTCGATAAAAATAAAAAATACTAAAGGGATTTGATTCAAAATTGGGTCAAACTATAAACTATAAAGAACTACAGATTAATTTATCTTTTTAAAATAGATTATGAATATGATGTAAATTTAGAAGGACATACAAATAAAGGGAGAGAGGACCTTAAAGAAATAAGGATATATAGGTAAATTTATAACATTTTAAAATTCTATATTCATACCTTGTGACCAATTCGGAATTATGTAAATTGGGATTACCAATTTATCTTTTTGATATACAAAAGGTATTTTTTTTAGGATTTTTCCTTTTGGTTTTATTCACTCTCACTTGCATGGATTGCCACTTGAAAATCTTTCCAGAAATATTGTAATTTATTCATTCTCAGTCAGGTATGTTACGGATATAATAAATTCCTGAGTGCAAGATTGTTGCATCAATAATTGTAGCGTTTCATTTGTTTGACATGAAAAATATTTTGCGTAATAAAAAGAACTATTTTTTTATACAAAAAAATTTAGGTAAATTCGGCACCGATGCCTTATCAAGATTAGAGCACAACCTTAAGATTCAGAGAGCGTTTACAGAGAACTTATGAGATTGCTTATCAAATGAGCTCTTACAATAATAACAAAAATTGAAATTATATCCTTGTGAGGTATGAATCTATCCTTTTTTATATGTGACAACTCTCATTAGTAAAATAATTGTTTTTTTTTTTGTACAAAAGCAAAATAATTGTTGAATTGGCAAGAGAGAGAAAAATGATTGGATGGGAAGGGAAATAGTTTTGGAGTGGAAGGAGATAAATGGGCTTTGATAGCTGGACTATGGGCCCATTATTCAGTCCATTATACCTGTAAACTTCTTCTCTCTGGGCTTCTATACCCCCATTAGCCTCAATCGTCATTGATTTCTTTCGGCCCCTCAATTATTTATATCCATATACATTCTAGTTCATTATATTCTAGCTTACTTTATTTTTATAGATTAGATAAACTAAATTAATTAATTAATTATAATTAATATAAAAGTTAGTTGATTAATTTAGATATATTAAAAAATATGTAACATGAATTTATTTTAAAAAGTTAAATTTAATCATAATTAATTAATTTATTTAATATATTAAAGAATAAAAATTAGCCAACTTAGTTTTTTTAGCATTAGACAATACATAATTATAACAATTATGTCTGTATTTTCTGGATATTTTGTTAAGTGTATAGAAGATAGAAATAAACAAGAATTTGTTTGATTAACGACTGAAGTTACGCTGGTTTTACTTTATGGCTTCACATACTCACCTCGGATGTTTTTACCAATATGCAAAGCAAGAAAAGCTTGAATTTCAATGTACCTATGATTTGCACCAATGTTATGTGATTAATTATATAATGCTCACGACCCGATTGAAATCCTCAGCGTACTACAAGCCCCCATATCCCACATTATCTACATCTAGGAAAGAAACGAGAAAGGAAATCAACCCAAACATAATTATCAACCCCAACAAGCCTGTGTTCATATATTCATTCATACATTCGTACAATCAAATCAAACCGTCTTCATCATATGCGATGCTGCTGTAGCCGCAAGAGTCTGGAATATGCCCCCTCCGGTCGGCTCACCAGCTCCCCATGGCTCCCCTGTTCTACAATGCGTCCGTCTTGCACCACCCCAATATTGTCGACGCCTCTTATCGTTGACAATCGGTGAGCCACAAGCACCGTCGTTCGACCCCTCATCAGCCTCTCCAACGCTTCTTGAAGCACGCATTCTGATTCCGCGTCAAGCGCACTCGTCGCCTCGTCTAATAGGAGTATTGCAGGGTCCTTCAGAACTGCCCTGGCTATGGCAATCCTCTGTTTCTGTCCACCTGATAGCTGAACCCCTCTCTCCCCAACTGGAGTCTTGTAACCTTCTGGCAAACCACTCACAAATGCGTGCACGTTGGCTGCACGCGCCGCTTCTATTACCTCTGCTTCGGTGGCACCTTCTTTGCCGTAGGCTATGTTATCCAGTATGCTTGCTGCGAACAGGGCTGGTTCTTGTTGGACTAACCCGGTCTTGAGCCTTAGTGACTTGAGATTTAATCTTTTTATGTCCCTTCCATCTATCATAACTTTTCCTGCAATTGGATCGTAGAAGCGTTCAATCAATGCGATCACTGAACTCTTGCCCGACCCACTCGCTCCCACAAGAGCTTGGCTCTGCCCTGCACGGATTCTAAGATTAAGATCTTTGAACACCATAACATCGGGTCGTGATGGGTATGCAAAATCTACGTGTCTGAGTTCAATTTCTCCGCGAATTGATTCCACCCGGTCGGCATCGGGATCGTCCGGGTCGATCCTCGTGTGACGGTCGAGGATTGAGAAGACGGAACCGACGGCCTCACCGCCTCTGATGATCTCCGGAGCGAGACTTACAGTTTCCGCAACTGAATTCGCGGTGATGACGAGGACGACAAAAACTTTGATGACCTTAGAGAAGGTGGAGACACCTTTGCTGACGAGGTGGGCACCATACCAAAGAATGAGAGCTTCGGAGGCGTAAAGAGCGAGCTGGGAGAGACCGAAGAGGAGGCCGGAAGTTTGGCTGCGACGGAGGCTTCGGCGCTGTGGGACATGAAGCTCGTGGCAGAAGAGAGATAGGATCTTGTTCTGAGCGTTGAATGCGGCGACTGTTCTGATGTTGCTCACTCCTTCTCCGGCGATCATACTCGTCTTTGCATGTGCCTTCGCTGTGTCTCCCGCAAACCCTTTCAGAGATAGTTGCTGTCCAATTCAAACATGGTAAATTTCAGTCAATCAAAAATCAACCATTACATTCATAACGCTTCGAGTATATGGGAATAAGTGCAACCATACTTTAATTTGATGGAAGGAAATTGGAGTAATATCAAAAGCAGTTAATTCAGTAGAAAGGGAAATGGATTAAAAGGACATTGATAGATTGTAAAAAGCACATTTTTGACCAATCAACGTCTTCCTTGCATTGCGTGTCCATAGAGCCTGCACAACTTTTGAACTCTGCTATATATTCTGAACAAATCGTTTCAGAAATTTATTCACTTGGCTCTACTTTGAAAACGAACCCAACACACGCACAGACCCAGTAGAAAAAATAAATTAGAAAAGATCACGGAAGTTGATGTTCCCAAATAAATCACAGGTAAAAATTGTATTTCAGGACACGTTTACCATCTGAATTCTTTTAGATTTTAAAATAACTATAAAGTATTAAAACTTCGTTTTGTCTAAGCACTTATACAATAATTTTAAAAATTTATTTTTTCAGTAAATATATTAGAGTGCATTAACTTGGAAATTGATGGAGAGTTATGGAATCTAAAACCAAAAATAGAGTTAATGCTTTGACTGTAAGGAAACACGTGCAGTGTTCGACAATGGTGACACCTTGTCGCTTTTGGTTTTGTCGTTTAATGACAGATCGCATGTAAAGTTAGATTCTAACACGGGTGAAAAATCTTAACCAAAGAAAGTGCAGAGTTACCTAGTAAAGGGTCGAAATTTGAAGAATGAGTTTTACCTGGGCAAAATTAGCCAGAACAAGTAAAGGGAAGGTTGCGAGGATGAGCAAAGAAACCCTCCATTCCACGATAAAAGCTACTATAAATGAAGTTAACAGAGACGTCATGTTCTGCAGAATCACTGAGATCCTCTCAGCAATCGCCGACTTCACATCCGCAGCATCCGTCGCTAACTTCGCAGAAACCAGGCTAGAATTGTGCTCCTCCTCATCGAACCATCCAACTTCATTCCTTAATATTGCTGAACAACACATCCATGGTCAATATTAGAACCACAGTAAAATAGTCAAATAAGATTAAACATGAAGGTGTTGAACTGTACCGGCAATCATCATTCTTCGAACCCTTGTGGTGAGATTTTCTCCCATGATACTGAAGAAGTAATGTTGTATCAAATACGCCCCCACGGCATAAAGACCAGCTCCGATGTATATGAAAACAAACTCCTTGGTCTTTTTCTCCATGGATGCGTAGTTCTTGTAGTAAAATACCTCGATCATGTTGCTCATCACGATGGCAAATGTGGGGCCGATGAACCCAGAGAGAACAGAGCCTACAGCTCCCACGATTGAGTATGGCCATTCTGGGGCATTTAACTTGAGCAGTCGGAAGAAATAACCCTGAGGAGCCGGATTTTTCTTGTCCGTTTCTGCATTTGATACCATCTCAATCCGACCATCTGCTCCGGTGCTGTACTGGTAGCTCAGATTCCTCAAGCTCCCGGACCGGAGGCTCAAAGACTTGGTGGAAAGCGAGTGGCTCAGCCTAGATGAACGCGTCCGGCGAGTTGATGGGTTGGACAAGTCTCTGTTTCCGACCATTTCTTGGAATCTAATCAGTGACGAATAAGTCCCTGCCTTGGCAATCAGCTCTTCATGCGTCCCTGTCTCAACTACTTGTCCTTGTTGGATAACGGCAATGGAGTCCACGTTTCTTATGGTGGACAGACGGTGGGCGACAACTACAGTCGTACGTCCAACCATAAGCCGGTCTAGTGCTTCTTGCACAATACTTTCAGAGCCTGCATCAAGAGCACTGGTAGCTTCATCTAAAAGAAGAATCTTTGGATTCTTCAACATAGCTCTCGCTATTGCAATCCTCTGTTTTTGACCCCCTGACAATTGAACCCCTCGCTCTCCCACCTGTCATTCATAACACACAAAACATATGCTTTACACCTAATTTTGAGAAAGAGTTCAGAACTAGGGTACAGTAAAAGGAGTTTTTCTATGTATCAACCTGAGTGTTATAGCCATTTGGAAGCAAGGTTATGAAGCTATGAGCGTTTGCAGCAGAAGCAGCAGCTTCAACTTCAGCCATGGTTGCATCAGGTTTTCCGTAAAGTATATTCTCAAGAATGCTAGTTGCAAAGAGTGCAGGTTCTTGATTCACCAGTCCAATTTGACTACGTAACCATCTTAACTCTAGTGTCTTTATGTCTACATTATCCAGTAAAACATGCCCTGTTTCGGCCAATCAAAGCAACAAATGTCAGATAAATAACCAAAAGCTTCAGTATCTTGTGAAGAGCAAGGAAATCATGTTTGGTTACCTTCGTTAGGATCATAGAACCTCTCTATCAGTGAAACCACAGTACTCTTTCCCGACCCACTTCCGCCAACAACGGCCACTGTTTTCCCCGCAGGAAAAAAGATCGAGAAATTGCGAAAGATAATAACGTCAGGCCTAGATGGATAGCTGAAAGTGACATCTTTGAATTCGATATTCCCATGAACCTCAGGCAAGCACTTTCCGTCTGATGCACCTTCCACTATGGAAGGTCTCTGATTGATAATCTCCATCAACTTGTATCCAGCAGCTTTACCTTTACTGAACGCTCCTAAATTTGAAAACGACTGTCCCAAACTCCTGCATAGCAAAGACTAGGTTAGATTAGAACATGAGTCAATTAGAATCATAGGAACCATCACTAAAGTCGTGAAATATGGGTCTTACATGCCACCAACAATGGCGGAGAAAATGGCCGTAAAAGCCTTGCCTCCGTCGGTCTGTCCATTCCTGATGAAGACACCGGCATACCAAAAGACTAAAGCCCAAGACATACATGCTATACCATATGTGCATCCTAAACCCAAACCTTTCGCCATTCCAGCCTTATATCCAAGCTTCAGTGTGTTTTGTATAGCATCAGAATAAGAATTAAGGGCCTTGCTCTCTCCAACGTATGAGTAAACAGTTCGAACTTGAGCAATTGCCTGTATAATTTTTGCAGAAAGTAGACATCAATTTATAATTACCATCCCAATAAACAGTTCAAATGGGACCAATTTTTCTCTCATGGTTATGGAAAGCACATTATGGACAATCTCTAACGGTAAAGGATTTGTTGTGCAATAAGGTTGCATTAGATCATAATAAAGTGTTGTTTAAGTTCGGATTCTGTTAGCTTGTTGACATGGTACAGAACCAACAGAAGAAAGTCATGATGGTTTTTTGATATTTTATTGAGAAAGGTCAAAGAAAGCCAAGAGCTTTTTGGCGAATGCTCCAAAAGATAAAACATCATTTCATCTAAACTTCAACACAGGGTGCAAATTCATGTGGAAGGAGAGCATGCGCTCACTCAGTTGCACTCAGACGAATATCTATCACTCAGAACCCAAAAAGGAGGAAAGAGAAAACATTTTTCCCCTCAACCCCACAAGAAAATAATTGTCAAAGAAAGAAGCTTTTTTACAGATCAAGCTCACCTGCTCGGCGATTATGCCGGCATTGGCATAGGATTGACGACTCTTTGAAGTGAGGCCAGTGAGTGTATAAGCGTACAAGCCGCCGGCGAAAGCAATGCCGGGAATCACCGCCACACTCAGAAGAGCCAGTCTCCATGCCGACACAAAACCAACCACTAAACCCGCCAGAAAAGTTGATAGATAGTGTATAAAGTTCCCTACCTGCACTCAGACCCCACAAATTCAGCAAATGTTTTCATTGGAACCATCAAACAGAGGAAACTCAAATTCACAGAACCTTCTCGCTAATAGCATCTTGAACAAGCAGAGTATCAGTGGAGACACTGAAAACAATATCCCCTGTTCTAGCGTCTGTGTCGAAGAACCCAACGTCCTGTTTAAGCACTGCCTGCAAATACTTCTTCCTCAACGTGCTCACTTGCCTCTCCCCGGTATACATCCAACAAGCAATTTCTGGTTCATTGGAATAAAAATAGAAAAGTTATTTTTCCCTTCTATTATTGGGTAAATCTGCAGGTAATTCAGTTATCATCGCTAAAGAAATTAATTAAATTTGTATCATAATTAATCAAACCACTTGAGGTTGATGCCTGACAGAGACACCGTGTGAAGCAAGAAGAAAATTGTGAGATTGAGGAGTGAGAGGCAACAAAAATAAAAGGACGATGGCGATGCTAATGAAACACGTGGGCTCTCACCCACTCTTCTTATATGAACTGGCTCCACTCGTCATTTAGTCTTAAAGTATGGACCAACAAGTGAGACCGATCTTCTTCATGGGTAACGACAAGCAAAATCTATAGTAAGGATCAATGAATGAATTAAGGATGATAAATGAAAAAGAAATGTCGTACCCGCATACGATGATGCGCAAACGACAAGACCCAGGTACACAAAATACAGAGCATACTGCAATGAAGATCAGCAGAAGAAAGAAGAGGTGTTAGATCTCAGATCTGAGATAAATTTTGGAGTAGAAAGAAAAAGATTGATATCTGAGAAATTTGAATGAAACGTGTGACTAGGACCTTTGATACTTCGTCTGTCATTTTCTTCAAATCCATCTGGTTCTTGCCAAACCCATTAACCATTTCACCGAAAAGAAGGAAGAAAACCGGCATGGAGGAGCCATGAATGACAGCTCCCAAGCTGCCAGAGATCATGAGCAGCCAGTCATACTTATCTGCGAAAGAGAAGAGCTGATAAAAGGGTAAACTCTGCTCCTTCTTCTTCTCTGCCTCCGCCACTGCTTTGGGCTCTGCAGCAGCTTCCGCCATTACCACACCACAAAACACAGTCCTCCAAAGTGAGAAAGGATGGAAAAATGATTCAGACTCAGAGATTTCAAAGTTCAGACTAATTCGTGGTACAATGGCATGAGGAAGAAGATCTGGGCAAGGAAGTCGGTTCTCTCCTGTGAACAAGTGTGGCAGGCATTTGGGTTGAATCAACCAGACCCCACTCCATTCATCACTTCCTTGGCCAGAAGCCGGAGAGAGAAAGAGTAAATGAGTGAGTGAGGGTAACAGTGGTCAAAGGAAGTGAAGAGAACAAGAATAAGGGGGGAGAGTGAGGGTAACAGTGGTCAAAGGAAGTGAAGGGAACGAGAATGAGGGGGGAGAGGGAGGGGTGGGAGGTTTGATTTTATAGGGATGGCTGGTTTGTGTTAACAGGGGGTTCTAAATTAGTTGCCGACCAATCAAAGGCTGGGGGGTTTTCGTACCAAAAAAACAAATAAAAAAATAAAAAAGTGTGGGTCGTTCCAAGGGAATCCAATTTACAAAGAAAGTTATTGGGCTCTGTGCCTTTGGAAATATATTGTTTTTGTTTATCATTTGTATATGCCTTTTAATGGGTGGCAGCGCGCTGTATTTTGCATGCGAGAACTCCAACACGGGGTAAAAAAAATGGTGAAAAATGAGAGGATTGATAGTGACAGTGGCGGACTTTGGGGAATCCTTTTTAAAGCGACCAATTTGCCAATATTTATAATTAATGAGAAATTTGAGATCAGCTTTGGCATATATTTTTTATTTGATAATTTCAAAAAAATTAAGTGATGTTCTAAAAGACTATTTACATCCGAATTCTAGATCTGACAATTCTAAAATTTTTATTCTTTTTATTTTATTTGCATGTAATAAAATTTAGGTTTCTTTTGGAAGGAGAGCTCATCATATCGGGGCAAGTGTACAACTAAGAAGCCGTAAAACCTTTATATTTTATTTCTTTTAATTTTTAAATATTTTGTCTCTATAAGGGTTTGATCAGTCGTCACATGCTTCTGCAGTCCCTTTATTTACATTTAATTTTTTTTTTAAAAAACTTTGTTTAGAATGACACAAGTTCGATTCGATCTGAGATTTTAATGAAGTAACAGTAGGAGTGAAAGCCCCTTAAAATGGGGGAAGATAGATATTTAGCCATTGCACAAAACAGGCGGCATTTGACTTATCGTTCGTTAAAGGGAGAAAAAAAAAAGAACTGATAATTGTGAATGTCACGAGAAACTCTCGTCATGGAGACAGGTTTTGTGAAACCAAGAAATGTAAATTATTTTTCTGTTGGGATCCAAAATTTAAATTATATGTTGCCGTTCATGGTCCCCTCAAGTTTAGTGATTTTTGCATCGCGTGGGCGTATTTAAATTATTGAGTTACCATATATAAAGACTCCGCCCTAATTTGAACTTTTCAGTTCTAGTTTGATCTAGTGCTATAGACTTACAGGTGGATAAAAAAAAAAAGGATCAAACGTGATTTTGAGAATTTTTAAAGGAATTACACTAAAATTTTAATTAAGATAAATTATCATTATTAAACCCTATAAAAATTTTAAATTGATATAAAATTTAAAAAATATAAAAAGATAAGTTTATCTTAGATTGTGATACATTGATTTATCTATTAAAACACTTGAATTTATTATTAGTAGTACGTGATTTTATTTTATTTTAATTTAATTTTAATGACATATTAAGACAAATTTATATTTTTATAATATTCATAAACTATTCATAATTTTTTTAAAAATTTATATTAATTTGATAATTTTATGTTCAGATAATTTATTTAGAATCCTCTTCAATACATAATATGTTGCTGTGAAAGGCACACTATAATCACAAGGTTGAGACTTTTTTATGTAAGAAATAAGGGAAAAGGAATGAAGAGAGGGGGGGCCCAGTAGTTGAAATGGGAATGTAGGCTAACTTTACATAAATGATCATAAACACATGGACATCCATTAATATGAGAAGACAAATCATTCGGGGCACCACAAATAAATGGTTATTATACTTCTTAATTTACCTGTTTCTTTACTTCCTATCTATATATCCTAGCACTTTAATATAGTCTCCGTATTAAAGAGTGGCTAAGGGTGGTAAAGCGAATCGAATCACTTTTCGCCTGTGATGCTGCCTATGATAACCTATAATTGCATTTATTAATTAAAGTCATAATTATCATTGTCATCGCCACACTTCTCAAAAACATTCTCCCTCCCTCCCTCTCCCTCCCTCTTCAAAACGTCACATCCAAATCCTCATTCCTGGCCCACTGGGCTCACCCAGGCCCAATGCCTCTCCCTCCCTCTTTTCTTTTGCCCCTCATCATATTCTTCCTTGAATAATGGGATTCATGCACGCTTAGTCTGTGGAAATTATAAGTCCCAAAGAACAGGGTACTCCTCACCAAACCCCTCCCTTGTACTTCCTTTGGACCTTTACACCCCCCACTTTGGTCAAAAAATCTAAACAATATTTCTTCTTCCACGATATACAAATCATTAAACCTACTACATTCAACTGAGCCAAATAATAAAACACACAAATATTTAAAAAGTATTTAATCTTTAAAAAATATTATTTTATTGTGATTCTAATTACGACGCTTAAAAAAATATCATAACTCTGAGGTACTTAAGTTTTCGTATGAGGATAATAGACGGTTCGCCCTGCCCAATATTAGTATCGCTTAGGAAGAAAAGAGACTTCGCTCTATCCTTAGATTATAAGTAAGCTCAACTTTTTTTTAAAAATTTTTGTATAAAAAAAATCATTAAACCCTGCATGTCCCTTCGGAAAACATTTTATATTAAAAATTAATTTCTTATCATTTCATTTCATTTTATGTACTGAACCTCCCCACCCTCTTAAAAAAACTCGAGTAATAGAGAACACAGTGGCTTTGGCGGTGATGTAGACCCTTTTGGGAACAAGAGACTGTTTTGTTAAACCTAATATTGTACTTGTGGGTGTTTTGCTTATAGCGTCTATAATAATGCATCGTTTGACACGTATCAACCAACCAGAATCAGTTATTGGCTAAGGATGTAGCGTCAAGACTCAGATTAAATGGACCTAATTTCATAGTGCGAGCTCCTATTTCATCGACTAATCGTACTTAGAATAACAGGCTTTGTGCGTTGATTAGTAGCTGTAAGGTGTGCATTCCCTCATAATACCTCATGATGTTCTTAAAAAGAACACCAATAAGGAAATAGTAATCCTTCATCGTCTCCGCAGCCAAGACTCAATGGGTAAATTGATTGCCGTGCTCTCTCTCTGCCCCATATGCTCTGTTCGTGTCTGCTATACAGTTTCTGGCTTTCCGCCACTTTCTATGGTTTTCTCGGTTGATTTTCTTCCCAGGGAAAAAGGGTGCCTTTTTTTCCGAAAAGGGTGTCCTGCAACAACATAAAAAATGCAACTTTCCTCCTCTTCCATCTCATTCTGTGTTAAATATAGAAGCATGATAGCCAGATCGTGTTGCTGATATGAAGCTTTTTAACTGTAAAAGCGTTATTTCAAGAGCATATGGGGATGGCATAGGGTCTTTGCTCTTGTGGGGACCTTGAGGGAGGACTCATCATCATTTTAATGATTTGACCAAACCAACTTTAGTGGGTGGGTATATATATACATACCACTTCTGATTTTCAGGGCGAGAAAAAACTATTTCAGGCATAAGGGCAAATGATGATGGAAAGCACAAGTAACAATGTCATTTACTCCTTTGGATTGTTCAGAAGAAATAAACTTGTTTCGACTTTCATGAGTGCTCATGGATTTCACAATTGAGACCATGTCTCGCTGTTTGGAAGAGACTTGAGACACAATCTTGTTTTTTTGTAATAAAACCTTGCTTCTTTTGGAAGCTATGAAGAGGAACTTAAAATGCAACATTTTTTTTGTTTTTAATACAAATTTTGGGACATGAAACTCAACACTTCTCTTTTATAAAACCCAACCGCTCTGACAGAGAGGAATTCGGGCCCTGTAAACTGTAGTGTAAAAAAATTTCCTTTGGAGTCACATGACAATTGTTTGGATAGAAAGAGAAGTGAATAGGGTTTACAAAGGGAGGCCCATTTGAATAGATTGGTGGGTCTTATGACAGCTCAAGCCTGAGATGCTTCCCTTTGAGGGGGAGGGATTGAGACCAAAAGCTAATTGGGTTATATCCCTCACTATTTATCAAAAAACAAAAAAGCTGCTCGCATTGTCTGAATTGTCATTGTCGAATGCATGTGGGGTGTCATCGGGACTCTGCTGAAAATTAGATTGCTGGTTTTATATATAGCATTAGTTCTTGTTGAAACTAAACAATGAGCAATTTTTAAAAACTTATCACTAACATTGGATATGAAACTTAAAAAAGTTATATTATAATCAAATGCTAAGAATGTTATTTTCTCTACGTGGCAAATGGATAAAAATTAAGTTTACAGCATTTTTTATGGTACATATCCATAAATTATTACAGTGAGCATGAGATATTCAAATAACCTATATTCCAAGGAACCATAACCTATGTTGGCTAAAGAAAATTTATCCATTTCATCTATTTTAAGAAATTGTCTATTTTATTTGGAGACATTAGTTAGCAAAAGTTTAAAAATTACTTCCTCTTAATTTAATTTCCTGTGTATTTTGGGTGGAACCCTTATTTTTAGCACAAAAAAAAAACAGCCTCTCTGTTTTTTTATTTAAAAATAATCAATTACATAACATGAAGAAAATTATACTCTAAGATTGGTACTGTTAAATTAGGGGAATTGGGAGTTAATCAAATATTAGTTTTGCAAAGAGAATGATTGGACAAATATTTTTTCATATGATGATACTATTGTGACTAAAAACCTCTATTTAAAATCAAACATGGCATCGGGTTTCTAACATATTCCACGTGATGAAGTTAGTCCGGTGTGAGTGATAAAAAAAATGAACTCCTAAATAACCTAATGAGAGTTTGATTTCCACTTAATTTATAAGAGCATGCCTTACACCCCCACAACATCATAAGATGTGAAGAGATTTAGACAAAGGAATATGAAGAAGGGATTGTATAATTACAGGCTATACTCGCCAGAGCATAAAAATTCCAACATAATAAAAAAAACAGAGAGATAAAAATATAATACATTATTTGTTAAAAAAATGAGTGGAATATAAACTCTAAAAAATGTTTTTTTTTAAGTATGTTTGATAGAATAAAAATAATAAAAAAATTAAAAGTAATCAAAACATCTTTAATAAAGACTATTAAAAAACTTTCATTTCTATTAGTTATTATTGAAAAATAAAAAGGTACCACATATGTCAATTTAATATACCTATATTGAATACTTTTAAGTTTTGAAATTATTTTAAGAACTCAACAATAAACAACTTTACACGAATAAAAAAATTATAATTAACAGTATCAAGTTAAGTGTTTTAGGAAAAAACTGATTTAGATTTGTTTATATTCATTAAATTAAATTCGTCAAATAAATATAATAATTATGATTTTTATTATTAACAATAATCGAATAAAATTTTAAAATTTTCAATACCACATTAACAGAGATTTTTATTATTAAGAAAAGTCTACATACCAATATGAAATTCTATTAGGCTATTTTTCAGAAGATAATATTAGTTTTTGTAAGGTTTTTATAGTTTTTAAGAGTATTAAATATAATTTAATAAGTTTAATAATTTATAATTGGGACGGAGGGAGTAACTTCAATACACTGCTCCTCGGGAAACAAAAATGGTAACCCCTCACTTAGAGCTTCTAGTCCCGTCCAGCTTGGGGTGTTTTCTTCTCTATCTTTTTCCTTCTTCGGTTCGTCTGTGTTGGTTCTCTTCTTGACTGAAAAACCCTAATATGTGAATTCGTTCAGCAACCTAAAGTCCCCAAAGCAAAATCATAATTGAACAGCATCCAGCGATCCTAGGGTTTTCAGCCTGTTTCGATCAGTGAATTCCGAGGATCTTGTTTGAATTAAGTGCCTCGGCGCACTTCGGCGTCTAAATTCAGGTTCAGAATTGGTTTGATTTTATTGTGAACGCTCGGGACTAGTTTAATCTAAGAACATGAGTGCCCAGAAGAAGAGGAGCTTCCAAATAGAGGCGTTTAAGCACCGGGTTGTGGTGGATCCAAAGTACGCAGAGAAGACGTGGAAGGTTTTGGAGCATGCAATTCATGAGATTTACAATCATAATGCTAGTGGGCTTAGTTTTGAAGAGCTTTATAGGTTTGCTTCCTTTCCTTGTATGCCTTACGGAAATGAATGTTCCTTATTAGTTCTTCTAGGTACCTTCTTCAGTTCTTGATGTTATATGTAAGTTTGTGTGCTGTTGAATGTTCTTTATTAGTTCTTCAAGCTACCTTCTTCAGTTCTTTATGTTACATGTAAGTTTGTGTGCAATACAATTAAATTCTTCTTTTCCTTTCTGTTTGATCTTTGGCTAAGTGGATAGTTTGATTATGTGTTGTATTATGGAGCTTATATGACGGAACGGGTCCCCGAAGTCTGCTTTTATTTCTCCCAAGTTAATAAACTGTAGTCAATGGGCATGAAAATTAGAAATATGTTTTCTCCTCTCAGGTTGATTGAAATTAAATGATTATGCTTGTTATTAGATATATATTTAACATGGATAACTTATAATTCAAGAATTTCTGTCAAGCTATACTATTACAAATTATACTTTTTTGGAGCTCTGGATGACTTTTTTCATCAGAAAATATCAATGTAATCTTAAGCCTATTTCTTTGGTGAGAGGTCTCTTACTTCTCAACTTTTTTGCGTTAAGGTTCATCCTTGTAGATTTGAGCTCATGGTTTTAAATGGAGTTTCTTCGTCATATACGAGCAGGGACTGCATTGCCCTTTATAGGCTGATATTCTTTTTCTTTGTTAGTATCTTCACTCCTTTGTATTGTCCTCCATTTCTCACTTAATGAATTATTGTATTTTCAACATAGCAATAATAGAGATGAGTTATGAATTTAATTTTTTTTGAAATTATGTTTCAAAATAATAATGACTGGGAACACTTAATCATAATAGAATAGGAAAATGTTGTGAGGAACTTCAACTTTATCACTAAGGAGGCCTTTGTTGCCAATACAGTAATTTTTTCAAGACCTTGGAAAACATTTGAGCTTGAAATATTTAAAGAAATTAGCCCTCTATATTATTAGAGCGTATACAAGGCATTAATTTTAAATATGTTTCATATTTATTATATTCAAACATCTCATAAATAGATTTCCAGGTGCTTGGTATTTCCTATGTGTCAAATAGCACCTAAAGTATATACGTTACAATGAAAACTTTATATTGCCTTTATAAAAGATGAAGGCCGACCATTTATATCCCTCTTGATGTAGTGCTAGTGGTCTAATAAGTGTATTAGACGACATTATGGCTAGATGTGGTACCTAAGTTGTTATGGTGCTTCCTCTTTTTTTCTTTGGCATCAAAAGGAGTTCATTTATCTATCAAAAGAATACATCAGAGAGGACACATGCGAGGCAACAAAAAACCCCTAGAGTCCTCATGTATTATATTCACAAGATCCGTTAGGTGTGGTTGCTTCATCCTATGACTGCCAACATTCAAACCTAATGCACAACTAGCTAGGAAGTCTGCACATCTATTTCCTTCATCATATACATGTCTAATTTCCACTTGTCAATTCTTTAGCAAATGCTTTTTGTCCTGCGCCAATCTCATGTCATCATTTGTGCTTGTTCATTCCTGTGTAAGTTGGTATAGGATGAGGCTATTATCCACTTGGACTTCCCTTAAACCCAAATCCCACCCTAGTTCCAGTCCATCTAGCACGCCCCATAATTCAGCATTCAAGATGCTATACTGCCCAATATCCTTGCAGACCTCTTCTCTCCAATCCCCATCATGATCATGTGAAATAGCACTAGCCCCAGCCACCTTTTTAGAGCCCTTTAGTGCTTCATCACTGTTCACTTTGGTCCGTCCTTCTGAAGGCTCATTCCATTCCACCATTTCCCCCCTGCTCGTATTATTATCTGAGGCCGCGATATTGCATGCACTGAAGAAAGCCCAGAGTTAGTACTGCACCATCTTGTGAACCATTTGATCTAAGCTAAAGCTTTCATTGGCAGACACATCTACTTCAAAAATCCCAGAGTTTCCAGTACGTGGTACTTAACATGATTGCCCACTTGGCTCCCTGCTCATCTATAGTTTCCCTGGTCTTCAAGTTAAGCTTGAGCCGGTGTTCCCACTTCCCAAGGCTTATTCAGATGAGATCATTTGGAGATTTAATGTAGACTTCAGAAAAATATTTGATGTTCATAGTTAGGAGGCTTCCAGATTGAATCATTATCATCTCCTAACCTTTCCATGATCCACACAATCAAATTAAAAGGCATTACCTTTTTTTTTTGGGTTCAATCATGAAGGTGATCAAAGTTTCTATTACTAATTTATAATGATAGAATGTTCATAGCTTGAGACTTTTTAGAAATCTTTTGCTAACAAACATATTTTAGAAACTTCCCAAAAAAAACTGGAAGGATTAATGTTCAGAAATTCAGTTATCAGGTGATTGAAATAATTCTCTATTATAGCAATATTGTAATAGAAATATAGTTTGTAGTTGCTTAGTAGAATAAAACTGTATAGTGTGGCATCTCAGTTTACAATCGTATCATATAGATTTGAAATATTTCTTTGAACGTAATGTAGTTTCAATGGACTACGGGTGGTGACTTAAAATCACTATTATAGATTCCTAATGTTGCTTATATTTCTGATCATTGATCATGTGTTGTACATTCAGGAATGCTTATAACATGGTGCTTCATAAATTTGGAGAGAAATTGTACTCAGGACTTGTTATGACTATGACTTATCATCTAAAAGAGATATCTCAATCTATTGAAGCTTCTCAAGGAGAGATTTTCTTGGAAGAGCTCAATAGAAAGTGGGCAGATCACAACAAGGCTTTGCAAATGATTAGAGACATACTGATGTACATGGATAGAACTTTCATACCTAGTACTCATAAAACACCAGTTCATGAGCTTGGGTTGAATCTTTGGAGGGATGTTGTAATTCACTCCAGCAAAGCTCAGGCAAGGCTGCGGGATACACTTCTTGAGCTTATACTTAGAGAAAGGAATGGCGAGATAATAAATAGGGGCTTGATGAGAAACATAACAAAGATGCTAATTGATTTGGGTTACTCTGTTTACCAGGATGACTTTGAGAAGCACTTTCTTGAGGTTTCTGCTGATTTTTACTGTTTTGAGTCCCAGAAGTTCATTGAATCTTGTGATTGTGGAGACTATCTTAAGAAAGCTGAGAGACGTTTAAATGAAGAAATCGAGAGAGTGTCTCACTACTTGGATTCTTCTAGTGAGTCAAAGATTACTTATGTGGTAGAGAAGGAGATGATTGAAAGTCACATGCAAACTCTAGTACATATGGAGAACTCTGGCCTTGTGAACATGCTTGTGGATGACAAATATGAGGACTTGGGAAGAATGTATAACTTGTTTCACAGGGTACCGGTTGGGCTTTCTATTGTCAAAGAGGTAATGACTTCATATATACGTGATACAGGAAAGCAGCTCGTTACAGATCCTGACAGGTTAAGGGATCCTGTAGATTTTGTGCAGCGACTCTTGGATTTGAAAGATAAATACGACAAGATCATCACTTCGGCTTTCAATAATGACAAGACATTTCAGAATGCCTTGAATTCTTCTTTTGAATATTTCATCAATTTGAATGTTCGGTCACCAGAGTTCATTTCTTTGTTTGTGGATGATAAACTTCGCAGAGGGTTGAAGGGGGTTGGTGAGGAGGATGTGGAGGTTGTGCTGGACAAAGTCATGATGCTTTTCCGGTACCTACAAGAGAAGGATGTATTTGAGAAGTATTACAAGCAACATCTTGCCAAAAGGCTTCTCTCTGGGAAAACTATATCTGATGATGCTGAAAGAAGTTTAATTGTTAAGCTCAAGACAGAGTGTGGATATCAATTTACTTCTAAGTTAGAGGGCATGTTTACCGATATGAAGACCTCTGAGGATACAATGCAAGGTTTCTATGCGTGCCATGGTGCTGAGACAGGGGATAGCCCCACGCTGTCTGTCCATGTGCTCACAACAGGTTCGTGGCCAACTCAACCCAGTCCTCAATGCAACCTTCCTGCAGAAATTTTGGGTGTGTGTGAGAAGTTTCGCAGTTATTATCTCGGGACCCACAATGGTAGGAGGCTGTCCTGGCAGACGAATATGGGGACAGCTGACTTGAAAGCAACATTTGGCAAGGGCCAGAAGCATGAGTTGAATGTTTCCACATACCAGATGTGTGTACTTATGCTTTTTAACAATGCTGATAGATTGACTTGCAAGGAGATAGAGCAGGCCACACGGATACCCTTGTCAGACTTGAAAAGGTGCCTTCAGTCTTTGGCATGTGTCAAAGGAAAGAATGTGCTTCGGAAAGAACCCATGAGCAAGGACATAGCTGAGGATGATGCATTCTTCTTCAATGACAAGTTCACAAGCAAGTTCTTCAAGGTAAAGATAGGTACCGTTGTTGCACAGAGGGAATCTGAACCAGAAAACATAGAAACTCGGCAAAGAGTTGAGGAAGACAGGAAGCCACAGATTGAGGCAGCAATTGTCAGGATTATGAAAGCAAGGCGGACTCTAGATCACAATAATATTGTTACTGAGGTCACAAAGCAGCTGCAGTCAAGGTTTTTGCCTAATCCTGTTGTCATTAAAAAGCGAATTGAATCCCTTATTGAGCGTGAGTTCTTGGAGAGGGATAAACTGGACAGAAAATTGTATCGCTATCTTGCTTGAAGCCTTGAGCAGTTTGTATTGTCCCATATTGTCTAGCGTTTTGGTTTCAATGAATTGTGCCTCTCTGTCGCGTATCACTGTGTTTTATATTGAGAGGCCTTGCTGGGAATTGTTATGAAGATTTGGTTTCTGCCTCCAATTTCAGAGACATTAAACTCATTTATCTCTCTGACTCTACCTTGTGGATTCAAACGAATGCTTGCTCCTTTATGAGTCACTCGTTCACATACTTCAAACTTTTTAAGAGCTCCATCTCAAGTTTCTTAAGTTTCTCAAAATAATTAAGGTTTTCCGATAATTTTGGATATCCAATCATCATATTTCTGGTCGGAATCATTTCATCAGCTTTTCTGCCCATGGAGATAGCTTATTATACGAATGATATGATAAACTACATTTGATTATAGATGGCTTGTCCATGTTTAAAGCGGTATCTTGTGGAAAGCCCCCTTATGCCTCTGATTGGTTAGGCTTCGCCCAAAATCTGTTCTGCATGCTAATTCTCAGTTTTGCATTGAATTGAACCCATGAACACTGCTCCATCCCTTTTACATTGCAGACCTCATGAATTATTAATTTTTGATTCACGGCCTTATGAACTAAATTATCTCTCTCTTCATCACAAAAAAAAAAAAAAACAGAATAAATATTAAATTACCTAATTGAGCATGGTGCAAGTATTACTTTAGGTACGGAATAGTAAAATGATGGGAAGTACAGAATAATAGAAGCCGTCAATTGAGTTTAAAAAGAGAAGGTATGAGGAAACTCATGAGTTAAGGTGTCATAGATGAGATATTGGAGAAAAATTAACAGTCATGGTCTGTTTACCTTGTAAATGGATTAGAATCACATATTATAAGAAGACATGAAATTCACTATTCGCTCCTTTCTCTGTTTTTCTAAATCCACTCTACCAATTCATTCTTTTTGTGAAGGCAGAGAACCCTTATTTATTTAAATAGAGATGGTAATTTTTGGGAAATATTATATTTACAGATGATAACTTCGCAAGATTTACACTGAAAATCTTATAAATTCAATTATTTAGAAAACATAAACAGAACTTAATTTTGCCGTAAGTAGGCCGAATTCCTTAATATTAATAACTTGATGGTGATTAATAAGATTTTCTTTTGGGGGAAATAATAAGAGGATTGATATGTAACTTTCTTTCAAAATAACACTCTAAAAAAATTTCTTGTAAATCTATTAAATTTAGGTGATAATTTTAATAAACATACGTTCTAGGTTTTTAAGATATAACTTACACATACGAATTTCATTAAAAATTAAGAAATAAGTGATAACAAACTTAAAACGTGGTAGTAATCATATTTAAAATTTCTTATAACTCTATAGGTATAAACTAGGGTCTTCTTCCCGTGTGATGCACATGATAGTGTTTATTGTTCGATGCCATACTCAAAATATAAATTATTGGGTTATCTTGGAACATAAGATATTTATTGGATTATCTCACGAAGTGTCTCGTCATAAAGTATTGGGTTTTATGAATAAATAAAAAATTGATTGGTTGTATGTTCTTTTCTCCAAATGATTTTTAGGTTTCATGAATAAATGAAAAATTAAATGACTATAGGTTGAAATGTTGAATGAATAAATGAAAAATTGAACTGTTTTTTTTTTCTTTGGAAAGGCTTTTATATTTGAAGAGACTTCTGGTTTTCAAGAAGAAATGTTAAAAGAAACGGTTGGTTCAAATATAAGTAATGAAATATGTTAAAATAAACCGAACCAATAACAGAATCTGGTTAATAAAACCGCCTCCGGTGCCATTACTATAAGATTTCAAGATATATAATCACACCTTTTCATAGAATATTGCTAGGAGTATTTTTATCCATTATGAACAAAATTAAGTCTTTAGATTAATTTATTTTTTTGAACCTTCATTGCAAATATTATAAAATGCTATGGCCCCCGCCTACATGTGATTTTTCCTTAAATCTGCATCAAATAATGCTGGTTTTTGTCTACTCATTCCGAACTCTGAATTTACAAACAAAAGGAACATGTTCATAATGACATGGAAATAAGGACACAGTTGTTTCTCTACTTCACCCAGGCTCAACAATATCTTTTCCTCTCAACTTGCTAAAGTATAGAGGTTGGCCGCAACTGTGACACAATTGTGGGCTTTCACGAAGCGAAGTGTATACATACTCAGATTTTGACTATTAAATAATTTCTTGTTCTTCATCTTTCTTCAACTAGTGAAGTTTCATTTCAGTCAGTGCCCAAGTTAGTCTGACTCCAAAAGCGTGTATGACTAAAAACTAAAAGCATTTGCAAATACTATAATTGGAGAATGTAACCTTTGATTATATAGGTAACCATATTACTGATAAGGTCATCGTACCGAAGAAGGGATTTAAAATGACCTTGTATAGTCCTTAAATTAGCTGAAACGCCCTATATTTGTAAGGAAAGATATGGCATTGAACCTATCATAAAGCAGGAAACTTGCAAACCAACGGAGTTAACAATCCTATGGAATTAGCAACTCAAACTTGACACTCAGCACATCATCTCTTGCCCAAAGAGCAGTTACCATTATAGACTAGACAGTGATACTGTTTCTCCATGAACCCTTTCATTTTGTACTTATTGATTGGAGAACATGACCAAAAGGACAAGGCCAGCAGCCATGAAGTGTCTGGCTCTCTCACTCATTACTGTCTTCACCATTTTCCTCCCCTTCATCATCTCCATTTTCCTGCACCAGTACAATCGGAAGTCAGAAACACGGTTATAGGAAACATTCGCTAGACAGTACAAGGCATTAACTAACCTCAATATACAGGACTTTCTTACAATAGACAAGCAGATAAACAATTGGATACCATAAATAGTGAAGATAGTTTACTTCTTTTTTTTCGCATTATTCAAGGCTTCATGCGGACAGAAGAGGCCACTACACTTGGAATCATTATATTATGACAAATCAAATCAGTATTGCCAAATTCTGTAACTTCATGTGGAGGTTAGCAAGTATGCATTACCCTCTCCGTCAAGTAGGCAAGAAAACGCCTATATTGAAGACATGAGATTAGGGCTGGTAATTTGGGTTGGGCCCGCGGGCCCAACCCGCCAACCCGCCAAAAACTGGCGGGTTTTTGCAACCCACATTGATGCGGGTCTTTTTGACCCGCACCCGCCAAGCCCGCACCCGCGGCGGGCTAACCCGCCGGGTTGGCGGGTTAGCCCGCTTTTTTTTTTTTTTTTTTTTACTTTTTTTTTTAATTTTTTTATTATTTATATTACACATTTATACCTTACTAATTTGAGAGCCTTAGTTAAACAAGAGACATTATACTTAATTTATATTAACTTTATCTCATTGAGTCATTTCTTTCTTTATATATATTTATTTTATTTTATTATAATTTTTTTTGTGATAGATTTATCTATAGATAGTAACAAAATTGACTAAATAAATATTTTGACGACTTAAGACATGATTCGAATTTAATTAATATTGACATATGTAATTTTTTTTAAAAAAAAAGTTGAAAAAAAATTTAAAAATTATATATAAAAAATTAAAAAAAAAAAAAAAAAAAGCTGGCGGGTTGGCGGGCTAGCCCGCCAACCCGCCATGGCGGTCTCGGGTTGGGGTTTCCCCAACCCGCCTGTAGGCGGGCCGATTTTAACCGGCCCGCCTCCCCCCCAACCCGCGGCGGGCCAACCCGTTTTCGGCGGGTTGGCCCGCATTACCACCCCTACATGAGATCTCGTAAAGATAGCAGGCTATTTTAATGATATTCTATCAAGGATTTTCAGGGAAAATGCCCATTCCTACAAAAGTTTCAATTTTATGATGTCTGGTCTGACAATTTGTGGAGTCAAATTGACTCTACGTGAAACACCAAGGTATTAATGCACATAACCGGCAGTGTGTAAGTGCTAGTGCTGAGAGTAAGTACAGAACAATTTTCTAGTTTGCACTTTTTTGCCCATATAAATTTGATTTGTAAGCATGCCAAACATCAAATGGAGAACCACTTTCAAGTATTAAACTTGGTCAATAAATAGAACAATTTCTAGTTTGCACTTCTTTATCCATATAAATTTGATTCGTAAGCATGTCAAACGTTATCAAATCATAGCTTACCTCTTCGCCATCATCATCCCCATCCATATCCTCTTCATCGGCTTCCTGCAACAAGAGATTCATAAAAACCTCCATGCATACAAGTAAACTTAATACGAACTTTAAGAAAGATTTCTCATTATACATATAATAAAAAGAATAAGTGAAATACGTATATTGTCTGTTATACGGGACAACAGAATAAATGATAAGGAAATTACATTATTGAAATACTTTAGAGGATTAGGCCACAAGTCTTCCTTAATTATCTCCGCAACCTGCAACACAATTTGCATCCCACGTGAATTTGAAAACAAAAATATCATAACTTTTGTTGAATTTTCATGCAATATAATATAAAAATATTCGGTTACCCTTGGAGTCTCGACAATGACCTATCTATCAATTATATATATGCATATATATGAATCTTTCCCTTACATAAGATCATACAGTGCAATCATTACTTTAAGAGATCAGTAAGATCGCGGTTCAGATTGGAAAGGATGCCACACACACTCCCCTAATATCGATATATTTACCTCATCACCAAACTCTGACAAATTCTTCTGCTGTGTTTCACTGAACCAACTGAAAAAGCTGCATCAACCAAAAGCAAAAGGAACAAGAGCATTTAGAGTATAGACCCACGAGTGAAATCATTCATTTAACATTTTCAATACCAAAATGGCCAAGATTTTTCTTTCAAATACTGTTTGACAATGCAGAATGCAAGGATATTCCTCATGGTTCAGATTTACGATTGTATTTGAGTTTATTCACACACTACACTAATATAAAATTAACTTAGCTATCATAATGTCTCACCAGTCGTTTTGACTTTCCACACACATAACAGGCCATGAATTAATAAGACAAATACCTCTCACAAGCAAGGGGACGTTTGTTTCCTTTTGTCTCATGATGTACTCCATTAGCAGCACCCTTCACAAATAAGAAACTATCATCAATGTTCCAAAAAAAAAAATGAAAAATGAACACATGCCAAATAGAATATCATAACTGTATTACCATGCCTTCCTTCCACTTGATAGTAGTACCGGTAATCTTAGTTGTTCCGTCATCAAAAAATGTGAAAGCTTTAGTCAACTTTGAATCTTCAAAATAAGGATTTTCCTTAAAATTCTGAAAGGTTATGAATTTGTAGATATCAAAATCATGACAGAAAAAATCATCATATCCATTAGCCAATCAACGATGAAAGTTGATCCCAATAGAAAATAACAGGCCTAAAATACATATTCACAACTCCCTCAAAGGAGAAAATATAAGGGGTGTTGGTAGATCATGCCTAAGAACAAATCAGCAAGATTAAGAAAAGGAGCTCACAAATGTGATTGAGTATCCCAGCTTCACATCTTTGAAGTCTTCAACATCAAGTGAATCTAAATACTTGACGATCTATATCCACCAGAAAGAAAAAAAATATAAGAAATTGCTCAACCATACCCCAAGAGCTCCAGCTGATCTTTTACACACACGCACATCAGAAGAATTAATAACTTCAGTGTCAAACAGCTTTAGGCTCTCAACTCTTTGCAAAAATTAAGGTTATGAATGATGAGCAAAGGAAAATGTTGGTCCAAAAGGCTTAAATAGAATAAAGGTAAGTAAATTTTGGATCACTTTCCAACCTTCTGGTCTTCCTCAGTCAAGAGATCACATAGTGCGGGATGGCTCAAGAACTGCAAAGTCAAAGATAATGAGTCAAACGGAAAATTTACTGCGGTACTGTTACTTAAAAAGAGAGATAAGAGATTTATAGCCAGTAGATGAACTTAACCCTCCCCTGATCCCCCTTTTCAATGTTATTCCTAGAACAATGAATGATTACTAACAGCGGTCAACCAGAAGTCAGGAATAGTTTTGATGATTTCACTCCGTCTATCATAGACTGGCTTGCGTATCTCATTATATTTCTTCTCAAGTTCCAAAACTTTATCGCTGGCTTCTTCATTAACCTGTAAAGAATAAAATATGATCATGAAAAATGTGAGATTCATAGTGATAGTACTGAAAAGTACTGCGCAGAGGAAGTAAAGGAATAAGATGACTGACAAAAAGTTAGATTTATACTGCACAGAGGAAGTAAAGTAAAAGACCATAGCTATCAATCAGAATTCCATCCTTAAAGTTAGATATTTATACAAAAAGTAATTTCATAGGAATCATCAGAATTTCACCCACAATTCCCTGATTCAGTCTAGTGTTAATGACAGTACATAAATTCTGATAAGATCCCAAAGGAAAGTAGGCCGTTATTGACCTATTCAAGAAGGCGGAAGAATAGGAACTAAAAGTGGTTATTTAATTATGATTATTATTTAATTTAATTATGTTATTCAATGTTGAGTCAGTCAAATAACTAAGTAGAGCATTAGTCCCACTAAGTCCACTATGCATGCGTCATTCCCGAAAATGTAGGGAAATTCAGTTGTGTTTCATTCTTATTTAAGTCTTAGCCGGTTTATGCTAAGATATGGAGAAAATAACATCAGATTTCCTTTAAGAGATTCTCTTGACTTCTAGCTTGTGTTCTTGGTAAGATTCTTATTAAGTGTGTGAGAGAGAAGAGCTTACTTTCTGTTCTGTTTTGCTGATTGGTTAACATTTGGTATCCGAGCCGTGTTCCACATGGTGGTAACCCGTTCATCGTCCACAGGTAACGTTGAGCATCAGCAACAAATGACGAGCCATACGCCATCAGGAGAAGACACACTTGCTGCCATTGCTGCGAAACTCGACATGCTTGATGAATTGCGTGATAAGGTGGCGTCCTTGGAGATGCATGCCAGTCGGAACACAGGGAAGAAAGCGCTACACTGGCGCGACGGAGAGGAGGAAGAAGAAAGAAGCCTGTACCAGAAGATCCGAGCACCTTTTGCCAAAATTGAGTTTCCTAAATTCAATGGAGGCGACCCGAGGGGCTGGGTTTTGAAGGCAGAAAAATTTTTTAGGTATTACGACATACCTGAAGATGACAAGGTGGAAATAGCTGCGATGTACTTCGAAGGTGACGCGCTGGATTTGTTCTCCTCGATCAACACCGAGCGAACCCTATTGTATTGGGCAGAATTAGTGAAGGTTCTCAACGAGCATTACGGACCTCCCGAGTTCGTCAACCCTGACGAACACCTCTGTGCAATACGGCAGACAGGCAGTGTAGCCGAGTATCGTCAAGAATGGGCAAAGAGGGTGGCTAGAGTAACAAACTGGCCTGACCATTGTCTTCTCGGAGTATTTCTGAATGGGTTAAGAGAGGACCTGTGCACGGAGGTAAGGATTCATAAGCCTCGCACAGTATATCGAGCATCCAGTTTGGCTTTAGAAAAAGAGAAGGCGGCCCAATTGAACCCAAGCCACCGAACCGGAACCCCAGGGCACTCAACCCGGTTCACTAATAATTCAGCCAACCCGAGGAACTTCCAACCCACTCGTTCGCTCCCATCATTGCAGTCGTCTTCAGCCATGGCACCTGTATCATCTCCGGCCTCGCAGAAGAACTCCTGGGAACTTCGGCAACAGCGGAGAGATAAGGGCCTTTGTTTTCGATGTGGCGACCCATTCCGTCCTGGGCATCGCTGTAGTTCGTCGACCTTTTCTCTCATGGAGGTAGACGATGATGGAAACCCATTGCAGGAGCAGGCCGAACAGGAACCCGAGGGAGAAGAAGAACCACGCGAAGCCGCCATCACTTTCCACGTCATCTTGGGGAAACCAACAGCAGCTACCATGAAACTTCAAGGACTAATTGGCGATCAGAAGGTTCTTTTATTGGTAGACAGTGGTTCCACTCACAATTTCATTTCCCCAAAATTGGTAAAATCTCTTCACTTACCTTTCTCTAAAGTACCTTGGTTTGGAGTGCAAATTGGGGATGGCAGCCTGGTACGATGCCGTCAAGTGTGCCGAGATGTTACTGTCCAAATTGCTGATTTAGAGATAACCCAGGATTTCTTCCCTTTCCCCTTGGTTGGAGCAGATATGGTTTTGGGTATTCAGTGGCTGGCTTCCTTAAATACAATCCAAGCCAATTGGAACGAGATGTTCCTAATTTTCTGGGTTCAAGGGAAGCAATATAAATTACAGGGAGTGGCCAAGAAAGAGCCAAAGGCAATCCTCAACAGTATGTACTTGCATCAACAGGAGGCTGGTTCAGATTCCTTAGAATTAACAGAGATTATGGCCGAATTTGACGAAGTATTCTCAGATCCAACTTCTCTGCCCCCATGGAGAACCCACCAGCATGCTATCAATTTAATGCCGGGAGCACAGGCTCCCAACTTAAGGCCTTATCGCTGCCCCTATTTTCAAAAAGATGAGATTGAACGACAAGTGGAGGAATTGTTGCAGAAAGGATTCATCCGACCCAGTTCCAGCCCATTTGCTAGCCCAGTTCTATTAGTCAAAAAGAAGGATGATACGTGGAGAATGTGTGTAGATTATAGGGCCCTAAACAAAATTACCGTACCTGACAAGTACCCCATCCCGAATATTGATGAGCTGTTGGATGAGTTACATGGGGCAGCCTACTTCTCTAAGACCGATCTTCGTTCAGGCTATCACCAAATTCGAATGCTGGAAACCGATATCCATAAAACAGCATTTCGAACTCATAATGGCCACTATGAATACCTCGTGATGCCTTTTGGGTTGACCAACGCACCGGCTACCTTTCAATCAACCATGAATGATCTATTCAGGCCCTTCCTACGAAAGTTTGTTCTAGTATTCTTCGATGATATTCTAGTGTACAGCAGGACGGCCAGGCAACACCAGGAACATCTTAGCTCCATCCTTCGAGTACTCCAACAGAATTCCTTCTATGCCAACTTTAAAAAATGTGAATTGGGTAGAACTCGAGTCTCATTTTTGGGTCACCGAATCTCAGAAAAAGGGGTTGAAACTCACTATGAGAAGATTGACGCAGTTAGAACTTGGCGCATACCGACCTCAGTCTCAGAATTACGAGGATTTCTGGGACTTACCGGCTACTACAGACGCTTTGTGAAAGATTACGGTATGATCGCTAGACTCCTAACTGATTTAACTAAGAACAATGCATTTGGCTGGTCTACGGAGGCCCAAAAAGCCTTCGACAGACTTAAGGTAGCTTTAATGACTGCCCCTGTGCTCAAATTACCTGATTTCACTAAGCAATTTGTCATTGAATGTGATGCATCGATGGAGGGAGTGGGTGCTATTCTGTTACAACAGGGACATCCCATTGCCTTCTATAGCAAGGGTTTCTCATTTTCTAACAGGTTTAAATCAGCATATGATCGAGAATTATTGGCCATGGTGTTAGCCCTGCAGAAATGGCGACATTACTTGTTGGAACGCCATTTCATTGTTCGTACAGATCATCACAGTCTTAAGAGCTTGTTAGATCAGAGAATCCTTTCTAACACCCAGCAACGCCTTATCCTGAAACTGTTACCCTATAATTTCAGCATTGAATATAAGGCGGGAAAGGATAACGTGGGGGCTGATGCTCTGTCTCGAAAACCACAGAATGCTGACTTCCTGAGCTTGGTAGTACCAGTACCAATGGATTTCTTAGACCTGGAAGATGCCTTGATAGAGGATCAATTTGCAGCACCCATCATTACTGCTCTACAGCAAGACCCACTCTCCAAACCAGGTTATTCTCTGGTACAAGGGCGTCTTTACTACAAGGGGAGACTTGTTATCCCACATAGTTCTCCTATTCGGGCCAAGTTGCTGGAAGAGGCTCACATTACTCCTGCAGGAGGACATGGAGGCTTTCTAAAGACATTAAAGAAACTCACCAGCTCAGCCTTCTGGCCGCAAATGAAAGCCGATGTTAAGAAACTGGTTCAACAATGCTATGTGTGTCAATGGAACAAATATGACACCTTGTCGCCCGCTGGCCTACTCCAACCATTGCCTATTCCTCGACAGATTTGGGAAGACATATCTATGGACTTCATTGTTGGCTTGCCGAAATCAGAGACTCATGACTCCATACTGGTGGTGGTAGACCGTTTAAGTAAATATTGCCATTTCATCGCCCTGAGTCATCCCTATACAGCAAAATCCGTTGCTGCAAAATTCTGTGAAGAGGTTGTGAAATTGCATGGCATACCCAGATCCATTGTCTCGGATCGAGATCCCCTATTCCTTAGTACTTTTTGGCAGGAGCTCTTCAAACTCAGTCAGACCCGCTTGCGAATGAGCACAGCTTACCATCCACAAACAGATGGACAAACTGAGGTAATGAACCGATGTCTGGAGGCTTACTTACGCTGTTTTGCACATGAACAGCCGAAGACATGGAGCAAGTATCTATGCTGGGCCGAGTACTCATTCAACACAAGCTTCCATTCAGCCACTAACACTAACCCGTTCAAGACAGTTTACGGGAGAGATCCACCACCACTCCAACCATTTGTACCTGGAGAAACGCAGGTCGCAGAGTCGGCTGACCTTTTAGTAGCTAGAGACGAGGCCCTCAAATTACTGCAAGACAACTTGCTGAAAGTACAACATAGAATGAAGACATATGCAGATCAGCACAGAAGAGAACAGGTCTTTAATGTCGGGGACTCCGTGTTTTTACGCATTCAGCCCTTCCGTCAACGTTCTCTCACCCAAAAAAAATTCATTAAGTTATCACCAAGGTTCTTTGGGCCCTACACAATCAAAAGAAAAATTGGGGAAGTTGCCTATGAGCTAGAGCTACCTTCTACGGCCAAGATCCACCCCATCTTCCATGTTTCATTGCTTCGTCCTGCACATGGACAGCAACCCACAGACCCGCTCCCAGAGCTTCCGATTTCAGCGGATTTTGAGCTGCTATTCGAACCTGAAACATTGCTGAACCATCGTTGGAACGGACACTGTTTCGAAGTGTTGATCAAATGGAAGTCACGTCATGACGATAAGGCCACATGGGAAGAGTATGACTTGGTAGCTCAGCAATTTCCAGAGTTGAGACTTGAGGACAAACCGATTTTCCTAGGGGGGAGTAATGATAAGATCCCAAAGGAAAGTAGGCCGTTATTGACCTATTCAAGAAGGCGGAAGAATAGGAACTAAAAGTGGTTATTTAATTATGATTATTATTTAATTTAATTATGTTATTCAATGTTGAGTCAGTCAAATAACTAAGTGGAGCATTAGTCCCACTAAGTCCACTATGCATGCGTCATTCCCGAAAATGTAGGGAATTCAGTTGTGTTTCATTCTTATTTAAGTCTTAGCCGGTTTATGCTAAGATACGGAGAAAATAACATCAGATTTCCTTTAAGAGATTCTCTTGACTTCTAGCTTGTGTTCTTGGTAAGATTCTTATTAAGAGTGTGAGAGAGAAGAGCTTACTTTCTGTTCTGTTTTGCTGATTGGTTAACAAATTCTTTCATTCTTGCCCACCAATCCAGACTTATCTACCGCATTAACTGACCAAACGATCAATAAGAAAATATTATTATAATATATATTCTTAATTTGTTGACAGTGAAACATCATCAAAGCCCAAAAAATAACCTCAAAGGTATTTAATTAACAGCTGTCATTTCAGAAGTTAGTAACTTGACCTTGGAATTGGGTTGAATCAATTCCATGGAAAGAAAACCGTAAAAGTGTAACTAGTAACATTTTGTGAATACGATTCATGATTGTACATGATTAAAGAAAACACTGCCCTTTTCCTGTGCAACAAATGGAGAAGGGGGAGTGCTCCATAGAATTCCAAAGAAACAGTACCAAATGGAACCCCAACAATTACCGATCTTGTATAAAAAGTCAAGAGGTTGCTTCAATTTTTACTAAAGACTTTCCCTTTGTAGCTTCGGCTATATATTTATTATTTTGTGTTAAATTGCATTACATATAAAACATCCTAAAAATTATGAAATTGCTAGAGAGTCGAACTAAGACGAGATTCTGTTATGTAATTGTAGAAAGAAAAGGGAAATCGAGAAGAAGAGAAACTGGAATTATATTGAATACTCAAGGGTTCACATCATAATCAAAGCATATCCTAATAAGACTGATGATCACCCTTATTTATAAGTGATGGGTAATCCTAATCCTAATCCTAATTAAATATCTAATATTAATATATCATAATATCTAATCATGATATATATTATAATATCTAATCCTAATCCTATTTAAATATCTAATCCTAATATATCATAATATATATATGATATATAATCGTAATATCACATAATACCTAATACTAATTCTAATAAAATAATAAAACTACTTAAATTGTTTATATATATTTTACATATCAATACTCCCTCCCCAAAAGACTCTTGTCCCTAAGGGCAAGTACCAAAAACGATACTAAATTAGAGCCAATAAGCATTTTAATCAATTCTCCTTTGAACCAAATCTGGACTAGGAGATTTGAGATCGCCAACATCATCAGTGTCAAACTTGAAGACATGTTGTAAAGTGCACTCTTAAATCCCTCACAACAATTGAGACTTGATGATCTATCAGCTCTAAACTTTAGTTTCATCACTTTCTTTTTACAAATTATGTGTGAAGGTTCCTGTAAACCATTAATTGTGCTCTGAAAATTGATCTCCTTTAAACATGCTAAACTTCTTGCATCTTGAAAAATGATAGGCTGAATTTTCAACCCTTCCTGAACTGTTATCTGCACCGCATTAAAATCTTGAGTCTGGCTAGAGTTTTTAGGACTTTCTTGCATATCTTTTTGCTCATCAATGGGTACTGAAAGGGAAGACTCATCTTCTTGAGCTGCCGGGCACTCTTCTTGATCACCAGAAATGTCCTTTTCCTTTTGCAATATTTTCCGTGACTCTGCCACATCTTTCTTTACCGGCTGATTTTTCTGCAAACGGACGCTCATCCTGTCAAGATTCCTTATCATATTCTGAAAATGCCGCTCTATATCCATACCCATCCTGTCAAGATTTCTCGCCATATTCTGAAGACACCGTTCTATATCCATGCTCATTTTGTTAATGATTCTTGTGAGTAGCCGAGGAACGACCGCTCTGATACCACTGTTACGTAATTGTAGAAAGAAAAGGGAAATCGAGAAGAAGAGAAACTGGAATTATATTGAATACTCAAGGGTTCACATCATAATCAAAGCATATCCTAATAAGACTGATGATCACCCTTATTTATAAGTGATGGGTAATCCTAATCCTAATCCTAATTAAATATCTAATATTAATATATCATAATATCTAATCATGATATATATTATAATATCTAATCCTAATCCTATTTAAATATCTAATCCTAATATATCATAATATATATATGATATATAATCGTAATATCACATAATACCTAATACTAATTCTAATAAAATAATAAAACTACTTAAATTGTTTATATATATTTTACATATCAGATTCTACAACACATAGCACTAGAAAATGATCTCATTAACTAAAGTGACTATAAAAGATGCGCTGCAAAGTTAAATTCACGAATATAACTCAGACCTCCAAAGAACAAGCATTAAAAAAAGCTATCAAACCCAATGTTGTAATTCACAAGTGCGTAATAAGACATAACCTCCCAACTCAAGGAATGTCGCTAAATCATCTCAACAGCAACTTCTTTCTTCTAGAGGAGTAAGAATTATTATCATACAAACCCGCACTCTTCTTGTTCAGCCATGAATAGAATGGGAATGTTAAAGAATTTGTCAGTAATGCACCACCATAATTGACGAAAATGATCACCGAGATGTGGTTTTACAATTACACAGACACATAAACATATTACACGCATTCAGTAGAGAATGTCAGGACAAAGAAAATAAAGATAGAACCTTCTCGAGTTCATCCTGAACTTCCTGCAATTTTTCAATAGAAAGTACGAGTTCACCGTCAACGGGATCAGAATCAACGTCCTGAAAGGTCTCTGCAAGTTTTGGTTTCTTGGCCTTATCTGCCAACATTCTGAGATAACCCTAATATGTGAGCGAGCAAAGTCAAATACTTTTTGAGGGAAAGAAGGAGGTCCTCAAGGGTTAGTGGTCGCAGGTGACGGAAAATCGGCGGAGGGGTTTCTGAAGCAAAAAGTGTCGTTGGGTTGGACAGGCCGTGGGACGGAAGTGGAACCCTTAGTTCAATCGAACATAAGATTAAGATTTTAGATAAAGATATTTTGCGACTGAAGAAAGTGGGACCACCGATCCCGGTGCTTACAAACAACTATACCATTTTTTTATTAGGTTTTGCTTAGAATACCCCTATCTATTTTATTTTAAAATTAAAATAAAATATATTATATGCCATTAAATTAGATCATCTTAATTTAACCAGGTCAAAAAAAATATATCATCTTAATTTAAAATTTTATTTATTGACCCTTCTGGTTCCTAAGGTGTGATTTTAATTTTGCTTAAATGAGATAAACAAAACACTATGAGCAACTGAAATAACTAGAAATTATTAAATGAGAAATTTTACATTTGGGGTATGATATATCAATAAAACTATTTTTGGTATAACTATTTAATTATGTCAAATTTAAATATTGTTACATCAATCATCAGTAGAACGAACACCTATTAATATATATTATTGATAAAAGCATGATAAATGGATAGGCACTAATACTTGAGTTGCATCACGTTATGATTTTATCAAAAACTGAAAAAGGAAAAAGTCATTAAATTAGTTGTATTGTCATTAATGCTAAGATAGTTTTCACTTTTCAGTCAAGACATTGTATTGTACAATAATACAAGGATACCCAGTTAGCAATAGCCAAGCTCAAGTTGATACTTCTTTTGGAATCTTCAAATTCTAGACCACGACAGAGAAAGGCTGATCATCAACCTTATAGTAATCGAGTTCGAGGTTCAACTTTGTGTAGCTAAAATAAACGGAAAGCACGATGACAAAAATCGATATGAAACACTATACATGACAAGCAAAACTTAAAGAAAACTTTACAATGCTTCTTATCCCTATACTAGTCAGAAACATTAATTACATAAAAAGGAGGCAAAAAACAAAATAATAATTACATGTAAGTGCAGACATCTCGAAGCTACAACATTGAACCCTTTGGTTACGAAATGATGGTATAATGGCTAGATCATAACGCATTAAAACAAGCGAAGTGAAACATTGAGTGCGCGCGTGTTCTTTTTCTTTTTGCCCTTTTGTTTTTATTCCTTTACAAGATGATGTTAGCTCCAACTACAGAAGGGCTTTTTTCAAAAAAAAAAAAAAAGCAGGCAAATTTATAACTTGAAGATTACTACATGACAAAACAAAACAAGCAAAAGAGAGGGCAATCAGATTGCTCTCTCTTTATCCGCTCTTAATGAAGGGAACACAGAAGGGCTATTGATATGATGGGATCCTCCAAGCAATATTGCCAGCAGAATACAACATATTTAATTTCACAGTCCACTTTAACGTACAGAAGGAGGACGCCTCGGTCCTTGAAACAATGGGCATTGGTCAGCCCACAATAGCTCATTATGCAATTCTCTATCTCTACTAAACTTTGATGTGATTGATGCAAAAAGTCCTGATCTTTTTGTAATAATTCACTGATCTCAGGCTGTTTCCTGCACATTTTCATGAATCACAAAAAGTCATGGTCTGAGTAGAATAGCAAGAATCTATAAGTGAAAGGAATCAGAATAAATCGCAAGTCATATATTGTAGGGACACAGAAATTTGGATTTGTTGAAGGACCAATATTCCAAGGGACCAATAAAATGAGGCATCTTGAACTGTTTTCATTTACGATTATTACCCACCATATATTAGCATTTACTATGAAATAAATCTTACTCCAGCGAGACAGAACATTTCTATTATTCCAAGTACTGACAACTATTTACATGTGTACAGAACAGGCAATAACATATTTTCTAATTGGCTGTGTGCTTCAGTTATTTTCACAAATATTATATGCATGACTGTATGGAAAAACAGACAGATACCGTCTTGAATTTGCCTAATGAAAATTCAGTCTACAGGGAACTCAAGGTCTTCTTCCATTTATGTCTAAATCCTTTTAGATCTCTTCCTGGGGTTCATATGCTTTGAGAGCCAATCCTCACGCTAAAGTTTTCTTTTGGCCAATGTCTTCACTCTAAAGTTATTCATAAAAGGGTAGGGGACATATAATCATTACAACTATTTACATAAATTTTACTAACTCCTATACAATAGGGATGCACCAAAAACATCGGTATACAAATGGTATCGCTGCAGGTTGTCACTATGAATGTTTGCTAGTTCAGAGAGCTGATAGTACAAAATCACTTTCATCTTCAACCTCACAAGAAAGGGGGGAAGCAATGATCCAATACAAATAATTCTTAAACACATTGATGACATATACGTAAAAGAAAACTACAAATAGATGCGTATTTTGATAGAATTACCTCAAAAATAATTACATTAAGCAGCTACTTTGTCTAACTACTCAGGCTGCAAGGACTTTTCATGCTGTTTCCTGAGTTGCAGAAAGCACAATTTATTGTCAAACAGGCAAGAATAAGTGAAATCTTGAGCAAGGAAAGAATTCAAAATGTGAATTATAAGAGGTAGATGGAGGAAAATAAAGGGTCGCAAGCAGAGAAGCATACAAGGGCAAACGTACATAAGAAAAGAGATGACCAGTAATCAAGAATGCAGAGTACTCAGGAGGGTGAAAAATAGGTATATGACACTCATCAGATAGCATATGAGAACAAGCCAAAAGAGATGACCAGTAATCAAGAATGCAGAGTACTCAGGAGGGTGAAAAATAGGTATATGACACTCATCAGATAGCATATGAGAACAAGCCACTCAAAATGTAGAGTCAATAAAAACCATGCTTTCATGCAATAACCCCACTACACAACAAAACAACTCCAACGGAAAAAACTAACTCATCATTAGACCAGAATTTTATGAAATGCTTCCATCCATTTAGCCACCCACTACACTTTTACAAAATCCACAAGCCACAATTATATTCAACCAGAATTTATAAGACTCACTGAAGAACCAAAGGAGATATAGAAGTGCATGCCATTATAAATAACCAAAGACCTTATGCGTGGATGTAACATGCAATGCTGCAAATGAGATATTCATATAAAAAAGCAAAAAATTTACTCAAAGAAAGAAGAGGTGTTTAGGCTCCATAATATAATGAAATAAAATAAACATTTTGATCCAGGTCTAATATAGAGTAACTTACTTGCTAAACAATTTAATGAGCGATCGGGGCCTTGCATAATCACACCCCTTTTTTTCGGTTTTTAGTTTCGTTGCTTTGTTTGATTCTGTTTGACCTTCCTTCTTGGCAGTGTTTCCTTTTGCTGCATTACCCCTTGATTGAGGCTTCCAATTAGCTTTAGCAAGAGATTGACCAAGTAACTTAGCAATGTCATTGGCCATTGCCTCAACCTTCTTCACATATGGAAAATTCTCCTCGTTAAACTGGTTTGACAACCACAAATAGGAAGATAGCACCTGATGCCTTGTCTCAAGGTCAATAAGTTCTGCATCATTCCGAGCACAACCTTTTGGCATACCCATAGCTATATTGACTGCAGCATTCTGACTGTAAGCTATAGCAAACCTTAGTAGGTGGTACATTGCTTTTGGGTCTCTAACATTAACAGGAGCAAAACAGAAGTTAAATCGATCTTTTAAAGATAATCCTGGAACCCTATCCAACAAATTAGCAATTTTCTTTATGTGATCATATCGACACATAAAGTATGAATGATCCAAACGACAACTTTCACCAAATTTTTCAAGCAGTTGGCAGAATGTTAGATTCGGAAGTTTTCCAGCAAACAATTCAATCTGTTCGCAACAAGGAAAAAGACCTACCTTTTTAACATCATCAAATGGTTGTTTCAAACAATCAATGAAGTAGTCCAAATCATCTAAATTCAAGGTAGTGGTGAGTCCATCTGGATAAATACATCCTCTTCTACCAGCTCTTCCGGCAATTTGCTTAACTTGTGATGCTGGAACAGGAACAATTTTGTCACCATTATACTTTGAAAGGCTATTGAAAATTACCCTTCTAATGTTGAGGTTAAGGCCCATTCCCACCGCATCACTAGCAACTAGAACATCATATTCATTACTCTGATCATTAAACAAACTAGCTTGCTGTCTCCGAGTTTCTGGTGGCAAGCTTCCGTATATGACACAACACCGATGCTTGGTGTGTTTCTCAATGGCCAGTTTAACCTCAAATATCTCTCTCCTTGAGAAAGCAACTACACAATCACCAGATCGAATATTTTGAAGATCTCCTCGTAGGGTCTTTGCCTCAACCACCAACGGTTTAAATCTATCATAATGTTGCTCATACAACTCATCCCCAGTTTCTTGGCATATCTTTCGAACAATATTCAATACACTAGGATCTCCACAAAGGTGTATCTCATCAGCCTTCAATCCAAGCAGTGCTCTTGTCCATGCATGGCCTCTATATGTATCTGCCATCATCTGAATTTCATCAATAACAGCCACGTCATACAATTCATTTGTTGACACCATTTCCACAGTACAAGCAATATGACTGGAAAATGGGACATACTTCTTTTCCTGCCCAGTAAGGAGACTGCAGTAAACCCCCATCCCATTGACCTTGTCAAAAACTTCCATAGCCAATAATCGGAGTGGACTACAATAAATTCCCTTGTTTGCTCCCATAAATCGTTGTAGAGCATTATAAGTTTTACCACTATTCGTTGGCCCACAATGATAAATTATCTTTCGTTTCATGGCCCGTGCAAATGGAAACCAAGTGTGCGGTTTTCTGAGGTCTGCTGACTCATACATAGTCCGGAACTTTTTTATTTCATCGGGAAACTTCTCCAAGCAATATTCGACAAATATAGGAAACAAAAACTTCACAGCAGCATCAGATGGACCGAGTGACACTATGTAATTAGCAAGATCAGACGGACATGCCATGATAAAAAAATCCCGGAATTTGTGCACGGCAGTGGGGAAAAAGGACAAACCAATGTAAATAGCAAGAGCCTGATTGGATGCCCACCCAGAACCGGCAAAGTAACGAAACACTTCGTGCATAGTTTGCCAATCTTCTTTATCTATGTATGGACCCCCTTTAGCATTACGAAGCTCACGGTACAAGTCGATAGGATCGCGAGATGCCATTTGCACATATTGTTCACTCTTTGCTAATTCATCTGCGTCAATGTTATCTCCGCTCTTTACGAATTCAATAACTGCTGAATTACATGCATCATTTGCATCATCCCCGACTTCATCCAAAGCAGAAAGACCCACATTATCATCATTTTCAAACTCAAAATCGACAGGTTTCCCAGCATCTGCATCATACTCAAAATCTGATTCGGAGAGGGTATTGTCCTTCAAATCATCGTTGTCGCTGTCATCCAATGATGAAAATAACCTAGGAAAGAGAAGTTTTCCACTGGGAACCTTTGAACTTGACGTAAAATGCGTCAAAAATGCCGGGTTTACCAACTGGGTCGAAAATGGGCGAACTGGCACATCATAAGTAGAAGCAAAAGAATGCTCAGGTTGCCCTACATAACTGTCATAGTGATTCAAAAGGAAAGCTGGAAGCCTTGAAAAACTTCTCTTACGATTACAAACACGAAACAGAGAGAAGGCAGGGCCTCTAGCCATTGAATTGCACTCACACGGAATAAATAATCCAATCAACAAAATCCCATCAAAATTCAATATATATCATTGCGTTGAATTCCATTCCAAGCTGAGAATGTGCGATCTACAGTAAAAACAGAAGCAGAGAAGGAGCGCAATCGGAAGAAAACCCCGCCACACAATAAACCCTACCATTTTGTCGGTTCATAACTTGGGCTTGTCTATTCGTGGACCTCAATTAGTGGACAATCTGGGTCTAACTGGTCATGGCCCTTTAGGACTTATCGCTTTTGCTTTGCCTTCACGGATGAGAGACCAAGTGGACGTAGGTTCTTCTGGGCACGTAAACGTAGGCGGCTGAGTGAAATGGGTTTTATTTTGTCAGGAGGTTACCATTTCAAAAAAGAAAAATTAAAAAAATAAAATAAAAACAGAAACTGAATTTAAAATTTGAGTGTGGAGAGGAGACGAACTCACGAAAAAGGAGAACGAAGTCGATGGCTAGCTGGGAGATGCGAGTGCGCGAGGCAGAGATGCAGGCACGGACGGGAGTCGCAGCAGCTAGCAGAGTTCCTAATCCGAGACTCGGGACGAGAGTGAAGAAGAAGAAGAACGAGAAGCAGAGGCGCAGCAAAGAGGACAGGGTGAGCAGAGACGGTGGTGGTGGGTTGTGCACTTGTGCTTGTGCCGCCGGCGCAGAGTAAGCAGAGAGCCAGAGACGGCGGGGACGAGGTGTCGAGCTCGACTGAGTGGGAAACGAAGAACCTACGACGCATCTTGTCGCTGTAGGCTTGCTTAGGTTAATAAAAGTAAAAACTTTAAAAAAGAAAGAAATACTGGTATATTTATAAAATTTATATGATTGATTATTAAAAAGCTAATTCATAATTAAATATCTACTATATTTTTTATTAATTAATTAATGAGATTTTTTTTTGTATTTTAATAAGATTATTTAAGAATATGTAAATAAGAGTGACATCCTCTACAAAATTCATGTCGTGACTTCTTTATTATGATCCAATATGTCGGTTTAATTCCATAATTATTAATTAGCAAAGGAATCAGCCCAACAACGAATAACAAATTCCCTTTTACAACGTCGCTCTTCCGTACCATGGATTTTGTTCCTCATCCCTCTAGAATTCTTCAACTCTGAGGATATTTTAAATTTTCTAGAATGATGAATGGTCCCTTGTCCTTAACGCGGCGAGGAGCAAATGGATAGAATGGAAGAAAGGGATTACTAAATTCTATAAATCTTCACAAGAGGGCCCTCCGGAGAATTATTGACTACAACTTTAAGCTTATTATATGCAGAGAGATGGGGATGGATTCAATTTGCAATTTCTTTTTAATCGGGGGTTAACAATAAAGTAACGATTACGTTGGAAGCTTGCCTTGTCATCTTGTGATTGCCATTCATTTGTTGAAGATAAAAGCAGATGTTCATCGTCAGATATATTGAGTATATATATAAAAATATACCCCACAAAACTACTGATTCTGCAGTCTCTTCTGAGTCTAATTTTGGCGTTTTACAAAACACATATAAGGAGCACAACGTGGGGGTGGTGAGAGCTCCATTCAAAGGGTAATTCAATTCCCTTGACTTGGCGACTTATTAGTTCTTAAGTAACTGTTCATTAAGAGGCTAAAGTGGTGAGAGCTCCATTCAAAGGGTAATTCAATTCCCTTGACTTGGCGACTTATTAGTTCTTAAGTAACTGTTCATTAAGAGGCTAAAGCACAGCTTCTTAATTCTCAGTTCTCACCACCAAAGTCATCCTGATTTTCGTCCAAACACTCTCGATCTCCATTAGAGTCTGAGTCCTCCTGAATCAGCGGCTCAAGCTTCGGATGCAGACCCCTCCTCGGGACGCATAATATTGGTCTAAGTAAATTTGTACACACACTGAGTTCCATGCAATCCTAAACTGTTTAATTAACAGCTTTCAATTCATTATGATGTTGAGACTAGAAAGTTCACGAGTCTGGTGTGGTTTTCTATAATTTTCTACTTACTGGATACTACTTGGGTTTTCATATATATAAGGTGTGATAAAGTTGATTTTACTTATCAGTTATCACCGCCAGCTTTCTCACAGAGTCCAGAGAGAGCTTTAGAAGGGGCCGACGTCTCTTGAAGAAAACAGAGGAGATGAGGAGATAAACGATGATACCATGTTGCCTGGTTTCAGGTTTCACCCCACAGACGAGGAGCTTGTTGATTTTTACCTAAGAAGAAAGATTCAGCAGAAATCTCTCCTTATTGAGCTTATCAAGCAAGTGGATATTTACAAATACGATCCATGGGATCTTCCAAGTAAGAAATCTTATCAAAGATACTGATATATTTCGATTTCTTTTCCCCATTGTCTTAAGCTTAACACAATCGGTTCCATGCCTTTGTTGATCAGAGCTGGCAAGCAGTGGGGAGAATGAGTGGTATTTCTACTGTCCAAGGGATCGGAAATACAGGAACAGCCCACGCCCAAACAGAGTGACTCGCGCTGGGTTTTGGAAAGCGACGGGAACAGACAGGCCTATATACTCTTCATCGGAAGGAAAGTGCATCGGCCTGAAGAAATCTCTCGTCTTCTACAAAGGCAGAGCCGCCAAAGGTGTCAAGACCGATTGGATGATGCACGAGTTTCGCCTCCCTTCTCCGCCACCTCCGACGACGACGACGACGAGCAAGAATAAGCCCTTTGACAAAACCCTCTCTCCACAGGATTCATGGGCCATTTGTAGGATATTCAAGAAAACAAACTCCATGTCCATGGCACACAAAGCTCTATCTCACACTTGGATGGAGAGCATGGTGTCTGATATGCTCGCTCATCAGAGTGCAAACCGTAGTCACTTGAGTTCAGACCACTTGTCTTGCACCACAGAAATAGGACCAGCGTCAGTGAACTTGTCTAGTGCTAATTTCAACAATGCTTCCCAGATCCCTGTCGTCTCGAACGGTGACTTTGTAGCAGAAACCTTCATGTTCTCGACGTTCGAATCATCAGGGCCTTGTGCTTATATAGGCTTTGAAGGGCCAAACAATATGTTTAGTACACCTCATAATCAAGACTTACAAGGATTCAACATGTTTACATCTACAGCAGCAGAAGCTATTGGGTTTCCCTTCAGCTTGCCTCCTCCAGTTTCAAACGATGCTTGGAAGCCTACTCTCTCATGGGAATCACCACCTTGCCCTAGCGACATGTCTACTAATATATAGATGCTCTACTTGAATCAACCGCGTTCGTTTATTCCTGGGTGGTCACAGCAAAAATAGCGATACTTGTTATTTTCTCTGAATTAGTGTATTTACCAGTAAAATCATTACCATCTGGTTCTGATTTTACTTGTAAATGTACAGAGCGTTGTTATTTTCCTTTTCATCCTTTTATCGAACGCCACTACCACCGCGGAATACGGAAAATAACCACAGATTTTGCGACCCTGGGTCGCTTGCTTTTAAGCTTTTATCATCATGTCGCTCATATCAGATGCTTCTTGTGTTATATATACCATGTATATATTTGATATCTCCGACATATATGCATATATATGATATCTGGATTCTTTTCAAGGCATTTTTTTCTTTAACATTTCTCTTCTCTCACTGCTTTCCGTATTTTTCAACCTGTGCATGAACATCCTTGTCTATCAGGTTCTGCGAAAACGAGTAAAATAATGAGAATCTTCCACTCAGGAACAGATGAGTGAAAGAGTTAATGTACTTACAAAACAAGACAGCAAGCAGGAATATGTAGACAAGTTTAACTTAACAATTCTTTTTTTTTTTGTTTGGGTTTGGTGTGGGAGGGGGGGGTGAGGTCTTGGTAAGCTATAATTCATCTCGGAAAAAATAATGAAGCTTCCTCTGTACTAGGTGCTACAAGGCATGAACACGTGGATATTAGAGACATTATTTGCGTAGAAATAAATTAGAAGAAGTGGTAAAATCATAACCATATTACATGTTTTTTAAGGAAGGGATATAACAGTAGAATATGCCAAATTGATTCGTGTTTTGTAGTGAATGAATTAAAACAAACTTGACGTTGTCAAAAGGTCATTATCTAGTGATTACTATTATTATTGGCGTGGAGGAGGAGGGAGTGGTCAAACAGAGGGCCCACCTGGTTTTGAGCAACGCGCAAATTGAGTAGAGAAGAGCTGTTTATGAAGCAAAAAGGGAAGCAAGGGATGGCTTCGAGATATATAGGAAGCGTAAAATACGTTAACCCGATAGTACGGAAAGTTTTGAATAACTATATTTTAGTTCGCCATCATTGCGTCGAAGTCAAGATGGCCGAGTTGGTCTAAGGCGCCAGTTTCAGGTACTGGTCCGAAAGGGCATGGGTTCGAATCCCATTCTTGACAACTACATTTTCCGTTTTGTATAGCAACGCCAGGCCGCTTCCTTGGCAGAATCTCAGGAATAAACAATAGCAACACAGCTTGGCATGAGATAGCAACCAGCCAACCACCCATCTTTGTCTCTTTCTGACACATACACATGTCTCCCAGAGATTTCCCCATTTTCATATTGCTACTCCCGCCTTCATATCACCATGACGGAAAACAATAATCATTATGGCAAATATAGAATTTTGTCGCTGAAGCAACTGTCATCATTAACAAATCGGTGGACAATTGAGCTTTAACGAATGCAAGTATTGGGCGCTTCGCCCCCAACATTTGTTAACGAAAACAACTAGACAACTAATGCAGCTCTGAGATTTTATGACACTGGTGTAAAATCCGAGTCTAATGGTTACCAATAATTTTCACGATGCTTCAGTAACGATTGTTCTTCTTATGAATTGATTTTCAATCGTCACACTTCTATAGCACATAAACTCTTCAAAAGTAACGTCGAATTGTCAATCTAGATCAGTTTTTTTCCTGCCCACAGCAAAATTTACCAAATAGGGCATAGCTTATTGACGCATATTTTTCCTCCAAAAATAGAGATCGGAGTTATGACGGTTTGACATGATACTGCGACTCATCCTCATATTTACAAAGAACCCAATGCTAAACAGTCAACGTGCAGATTAACTTGCCTCTTTCAGCTTAAACATAGAGCTTGGACTCGCTAATCTGACTACACACCCAGCGAAACTTCCTTGCTGCTGTCGGGAAACAGCGCGTTTTGCTTCTTGTTCTTTATTTCTGTTGCCAATCTTTATTTTTGTTTAATTACTACTAGCATTCGTACTGGTATAAACCCATACGCTGGAGGGTTCCACAATCTCCCCCATGGATTGACACTGATATTTCTTTACCTAGTTAATCGTTAATCTTAACAATGATTGAACTAATAATTATTTCAAGCCCTGCTAACCTACATTAAACAAGCAGAAAATTATGAGAACTTAATGAATTATTAACATAGGTTTTTTCATAAGAAACAAACAGGTAACAGTCGCTCGTTAAGATTAAACTATGAAATGCATTGCAACTGCAACAGTCGAAATGTATAATAACAGATTAAACTATGAAACACGCGAACACTATATAAACCCAAATTAAGTTCCACATTCAGAATTGACAGCATCCAAAGTCAAAATTTCTCAACAACATATTCTAACAAAAGGAGTTGATTTCAATTTAACTCCTTGATGCTTGCTTTTCTTTTGCCTTTTGGATCTTCAATACCTTTTTCACAATCTTTTGCTCTTCCACCAAGAACGCCCGGATTATCCTATACAGAGGTTACATAACCCCATTCAGTTACTTTGCTCGTGACAAATTTAACAAGGTATAGATTTCATTTTGTTAGCAACATACCTTTCTCTCACAGCACCTCCAGACAATACACCTCCATAGGCCCGGTTGACCGTCCGACGGTTCCTTGGCAATCTAGACCTCTTGTATTCAGCAGGTCTCAAGTGTGGAATCTGCAGATTCAATTTAGATCAGAACAATAATGACAAAAGATAGAACTGAGCTTAAAAGGAAAGATGGAAAGGCAGGCTGGCAGGAAGAAGATGAAAATTTGGTTGAGATCTTCAATACAGACATGGCAACTCAGACCATGTAATGATGGACTAAACAGAGGAGACTGCTTTAGAATATAAAGAAACAATGTTAAATAGAAGGTAGCTAACATGAAGAATGAGAAGGGGAACAACAATTTCAAGGGAATCCAGGCAGGAGGAGGATGGGAGCTAAATGAAAACATGCAGTTGAGCCATTGCACAACATATTTCTTATCTCATGCATTCATGACACTCTCCAACAGTTAGTCTCTTATAACTTCAGTGGCCAAGCAGTGTCATCTGTCACGAGGCCCAAAACATCAAAAGCCATAATACTGTTTCAGTAATTTGTGACAAACAACAATCATCAGGCTTCAGCTAAGCAGGTGTACAACATATAGGGGGCACTGGCCTCATTCCCTCCACAACACATCATTTCCTTTTGTCTCAAAATGAATTTTGACAAAAACCAGGATACAATTCTAGCGCTCATTTAACCATCAGCAAATGCAAGAGATAAACTTACAACTTAAGGCAGAACACCTGAATGAAAGAAAATTTAGAAGGCCAGAACAAAATTCCAGCAAACAGATAGCAGAGGGGGCGGGAAACACCAGAAGTCGAGAAAAAACCAAATGCAATGGGTAAATCTTCTATTTTTATTGGAAAAACTTGCCATTCCCGAATATGAGGATATCAATCTCTGACCTCTGTACATGCATAAAAGTAATATAATCAATCCGATCAGAGAAGCACCTCCATTTTAGACTCTGATAATTTTTTATGAAAAGGGTGAAATGTTTTTTGTGCTCCACCAATCATCGAGAGCAAACACGAAAATCAAATTGCATTGCCAACAACGCAATGCTCAGTCTAATTTATATTAGTTCAAAGCATGTTATCAAGCCCCATTTATGCGCCAAATTAACCACAAAAAAGCAAATATTTATGAAATCCAAAAGGCAGAAATACCCCTTGGATCCTCTTCCCAGTAACAGGACACTTTGGTCCACTCGCTCTCTTCTTTGTAGTCTGATACACCAACTTACCACCTGAAAAAATCCTCAGGAGTCAAACGACCAGACAGGATATATTGTTAAAAATGCAATCCAAAAACTCATAGTCATGAACCACCTTACAAGGTCAGCATTTTGTACAAATCATCAGGAATACAGATACATTGATAAAGAAACTGACAAGATTGAAATAATAAGCAGAAGAATTGGGCCTAAAAGCGTTGTACAAAAATGGTAAAGCGATAGCAGGAGGAGAAGGGATTCATACCAGGGGTTTTGACGACCCTGTGCTGATTGGATTTAGTGGCGTAGCTGTGACGCTTACGATATGTGAGCCGCTGAACCATTTTAGAGTGATCAAGAGCTGCTGCTCTGTGTTCGCTAGGAGATTCGAATAGCGTAGAAAGCGAATGACGATGAGCGCCGGATGTGTTAAATGCAGTCCTTCGAGGGGTGGAGCAAACCCTATATTTTTTTTTTTAAGATACTGGAATTAGTCGAGTTTGACACCCGTTTAGCTACAGCCCTAGCTCATTAAACATTTAGAAAAGGAATTATAAGATCATTTATTAGAAGAGTAGCAAGAAAACAATCCTTATATTTTTTTTTTATATATATAAAAATTTAGATAAATTTGACGTTACTCCATATCACAACTAAAGGACAACCCTAAATTTGATGGTCGTGAGAATTTCTCCTTGAGATTAGCCATGTTAATTGGGCCGCACCTCATATTAGTCCACTGGATCCAAGCCCAACTATTCCCCGTTGTGGGCAATGCAATGCAATCCAAATATGAAATAAAAAGTTAATAACTAACAGGGTTAGTCCGAGTGGTAAGCGGCTCGATATCGTTTAAGCGAGATTTCGAGTTCGAGCCTTGGCGTATGCAGAAAATTCTCATTGGGAGACTCACCCACTATAGCTAAGTGCGCGACGCGGGTCGGATCCGGATGTAATCGGGGCAAAACTCTGATGAACCGGGTGGACAACTAAAAAAAAAATTAATAAGAGTTGATATATATGGTAAAAATAAACTCGTATCCTATAAATATGAGAGTTTGATTCCTACTACTTTCATAAAAACTCCTTTAATAGATGATCTCGTAAGTCTCCTGTAAGCGCTCTCTGTATCATAGGGCTATACCCTGCCTTTAGTGGGGGGCTGGTGCCGAACTCACTAAACTTTTTTATAACAAAAAAAAATATAAAATAAAAAAATTTATTTTCATTCAAATAGGAATATAAATATCATATTTTTAAGAGATGGAATTATTTTAATTAAAAATATTTTAAATATAATTCAAAGGAATATTTATTTTTATATCAAACTAAATATTCAATATTATTTATAATATATGAGGGAGCATAGGACCTATTATTATTAGGGTGTGTGGTTTGAGAATTGATTTTGGGTAAAATCTCGGTTTGAAATTTTTTTACACAAACAGCTATTTTTGTTCAAAACTTCGGTTTGGGTCAAACTATGTTTTCAAACCATAGTTTCAGAAAAGCTGGTCAGAATAGATTTTGGAACAGTAAAACAACTTATGAACTATCCAATTATTATTTTACTCTTATTTTTTCTTACACTATCTCTCCTCTCTCTTCTATCTTTTCCACTATCTCTCATCTTTCCTCTCTACTATCTCTCCTTTATTCTTTATATCCTCTCTCCTCTCTACACTCTCGCTTCTCCACCCACTCTTATCTCTTCTCTATTCCTTACCCTCTCTCCTCTCTTCTCCTTTTAATAAAATTATATCATTTTTAGTAATTTATTTTCCCAAAAAATTATTTTGAAAATAACTATCCAAACATTTATTTTTTCAAAATCTATTCTCCCCGAAATTTATTTTCTAGAATCTATTTTTCTTAAAATATATTCTCAAAAACTAATCCAAACAGGCCATAAAATGATGGCCAACTGACTGGTAACACGCAACTTGTCACGAAGAGGATTTGGTAACCCTGAGTTGAACTATGTTGATACCATACAATGGAAGGGAATATATATTGTTGAAGCGAGAAAAAAAACAGTAAAAAAAATGCTGAAGAAATAGAGACGAACCGTCATAGAAAAATGTGAAAGATAAAATGGTGGGTTTCGTTATATACAAAAGCATATTATGGGAAGAAAAAAAAAATGGAAGATCGCAAAAGGCACTAAAGGAGTGTGGGGGCATTAAAGGGCGTATGCTGGCGGAGAAAGAGATAACAAAAGGTTGATTTTGTGGATTGTTGCCATCGAGCCTCACCGGGAACCATAGCTCCATCCTCAGAACAATTTAACCATCCCTGCTCCAAGTCTTGTTGCTGTTGCGTTAGCGTTAGTCCCAGTGAACAAGTCAAGGACATAAGGACATAAGTATGAGTTTATACATATGATAAAGAATAAATCCGTATCCTATAAAAATACGAGTTTGATTTTTGTTATCTTTAAATCTTGAGACCTTGCCATAATCTTAATGAATGACCCATATCGAATATACTTACACTTTTTTGTATAAAAAAAAATCAAAGGACATAAAAGTCCAATTCATATATTTGGCGTTTTATCTTGTTTTTTTTGTTTGGTGGAGTTTTATATACCTTTTTACGGTTTTTTAAATAAAATAAGTTAACAGTATACAATTTAAGAGTTTTTTAAAAAAAATATTAAAAAGGTATAACACTACTGTTTTATCATCATGAGATATCAAAATGTCTACTATTTTATGTACAACCTAATGATAAAAAACAATGAGAAAGTTAGAGAGCCACACACTCCTCTGTTCCCCCTTCTCATGAGTTCACTGCATCTAAGTCTACCTTGCCTTGTCATCATTTTTATTTTGAAAAAATTGTATTTAAATTCTCTATAAATAATCTAATTGTAAAAAAATCTCAAGAAATTATTAAATGATTATGAATCCTCAAATACCTAGGATTAATTTTTTGAATTATGAAATGACAAAATTGTCCCTGAAAAAAAATAGTTTAAGCAATAGGAATGATAACTCCATGAAAAAAAAAATAATAACTTAAGCAATAAGAATGACAACTCCTGGAGGAAGGAATAACAACTGGGGAAAAAAACAACTGAGGCATTTTTTTTCCAATAGCAGTTTCATCATTTCACAATTTAAAAAAATTTCTATCAGATTTTATAGTCATTTGATAATTTTTCAGGACTTCTCTATAATTATAGATTTTTTTTACGTGATTTAAATGCAATTTTACCTTTTATTTTTATGCATTTAATGGGGCCAGATTTGCTTGGGTCATATGAGGTTCTTTAGTTCCGAGTTCATCTTCGAGCTGGCTGAGAGAGAGTTGGCGATGGACACCAATGCATTAACAAATTATTAGTCAACCTTCACAACCTGGTAAGTATAAGAGCACAAGTCTTTTTCCCACTGGCATAGGTACGGCAAACGGGTTGGAAAGAACAGCCAAAAGCTTTTCGGTGGACTTGGGAGGTCAACGGTTTTAGTTTTATAACAGAGTCGTGTTGGAGCCAAATAACGGGAAAAGACAAGCTTGGGCAAGCAGACCAAGTATGTTTCAAAAGGCTTGGAGTGTTGAGCCCAATCAGATAGATAAGCTTGACATAGAACCAACTTGAATTTATCGTAACCAACGGGGGTTGGTCCGAGTGATAAGCGGCTCGATATCGCTTAAGCGAGGTCTCGAGTTCGAGCCTTGGCGAATGCAAAAAATCCCCGTTGGGAGACTCACCCACCATAGCCAGGTGCGCGACGCGGGTCGGATCCGGATGTAGTCGGGGCAAAGCTCCGGTGAATCGGGTGGGCAACCAAAAAAAAAACTTGAATTTATCGTAGGAGGGTTCAACTAACAAAAAAAAAACCAACGGGGGTTGGTCCGAGTGGTAAGCGGCTCGGTATCGCTTAAGTGAGGTCTCGAGTTTGAGCCTTAGCGTACGCAGAAAATCCCCGTTAGGAGACTCACCCTCCATAGCCAGGTGCGCGACGCGGGTCGGATCCGGATGTAGTCGGGGCAAAGCTCCGGTGAACCGGGTGGGCAACCAAAAAAAAAAACTAACAAAAAAATAAGATATATGATTATTTAGAGTATGTTCGATCATTGAGGAGTATTATTTTATTGTGTCTTAGTCGTGGCGCTTGGGGAAGCATAATAACTCTTAGGTATTTAGGTTTACGTCTGAGTGTAATAGATAGCTCGTCCTGCCTGACATTAGTATCACCTAGAAGAAATTGAGACTTCGCCTTACCTTTGAATCGTGGGTGAGTCTAACTTTTTTCCAAAAAATTTTGTAAAAAAAAAAACTTAGCTTATCAAACCTCCAGTAAGAAATAAGCGTAATCATTATTCCAATTATAGTACCCATTATATATGGCACTTTGAAACTTTCTCCTAAGCTTAAGAACTTAATTAAGACCTATGTTTATAGAGTCTTACGTCGTGTCCCATACTCATTTGCCATTAGTAGAAAGGGACTGCAGAAGGCAATTAGAACCCCATCTCCATCGCCTAAATCCTTTCGTCGTGACTAGATAACATAACTAGATTGTTTGCCGCCCAACATGAATAAAAACATGTAAGAGGTTCTTTGTCAGTACCAATTGAAACCTAGTATAATTCATCGTTAACAAGTGGCTGAAACTCATGGCTAAAATTCAACTGATATTTGGTGGACCTTGCTTTATGTTCATTTGTCTTGACCTAATCATCATGCCTTATGCGCTTCTGTTGATTTCTTCTGCATAGTTCCAGAGTTTGGAACTTGAAAACCCACTGGGGTGACTCCTTTTCCTATCAGTATCTTACGTTCATATCTTAGAATAACTTGCTCCAGTGTTTGGAAGAAGAAAAAATAATCAATATAAAATGTGTAATAGAAGATAGTATTTGAATCGTCAAATATCACACATTATATATTTTTACTGTTGAAGATGATACAACCATAAATATAGTACTGCTGTAAATTGAAGAGAGCGAGCGAGCTCAGCGAAGCATGTGGAGATCAAAAGAACATGCAGTTTGAATTTTTTTTTTTTGTGGGGGGGGGGGGTTATTAAATAAAAAGAAGACAAGGAACAGGAAGCATAAGACCCGTTCAAAGACCGGGAGGGTCTTGGTGTCTTCCAAGTTCCGAATGTCATTCATGGAATTTATTATGACTTGTTTTGGATGTGAGAGACGTGTGAGGTGGCATTGCTTCCCTCTTGGCTTCCTTCAATAATTGTCCACAATATACCAAATCGAACAAGTCATTACTTAATTAATGGATGATCATGACCGATTTATAAAGGCTGCTACGATACAGTCACCATCAATAATGCAATGCAATGCTATAGTATTAATATGAGTTGATCAAGAAGAGATATGGCAGAGGCAGCGAGCCGGCTGGTAATTGATTGAAAAGCTGAGGTGGAGTCGGCTAGCTTTTAATGTGGTGTAGGAGTTTTAGGGAGTTTAAAAGCAGATAATAATGGGGTACGTTACGTTTCGCATTCGCAGTGCAGACTCATTGAATGCGACGCGGTTTTGAGATCCACAAGAGGGTCTTCACACTGCTGACTTTGCCTTCCTCTTCTCTTTAATGCTCTTGCTGTAAACTTTTGACTCTTTGCCCCTTCTTTTCCTATTTTTACTCCTTCAAGTCAACGTTTCTCTCATCTTCTTCGTCTATATATGCCCAACACCCATCTCTTCTGACCTCCCAAGTTAGCTTGCTCTACACACAAATTAGTACGGAGTGGAAAATACGTTAAACTAGGACTCATATATCAGCCCACAAGATACACACAGATATATTTCCAAGTTGTTGCAGAAGAAGAAATTAACAAGCCGAGATGGGGAGGCCGCCTTGCTGTGATAAAGAAGGGGTCAAGAAAGGACCTTGGACTCCCGAAGAAGATATCGTTTTGGTCTCTTATATCCAGGAACATGGTCCTGGCAATTGGAGGGCTGTGCCCACTAATACAGGTTCAAATCCTCTTTGTTGGTTTTCTTTTTTCTTCATGTTCTAGCTTGTTCTATTCATCCCTGACTTAATTAGCTTGGGGGATTTTTCAGGGCTGGCACGATGCAGTAAGAGTTGTAGACTTAGATGGACTAATTACCTAAAGCCAGGAATTAAACGTGGTAACTTCACAGACCAAGACGAGAAGATGATCATCCATCTTCAAGCCCTTTTGGGCAACAGGTAATTAACTAACTATGGCTATTTTCATCATCATCTTCAAGTGTTCAACTTTCTGAGATTCTCTTTGGATATTAATTGTGCAGATGGGCAGCCATAGCCTCGTACCTTCCACAGAGAACCGACAATGACATAAAGAACTATTGGAATACCCATTTGAAAAAGAAGCTCAAGAAATTGCAAGCTTCTTCAGTTGGTCATGAGTCAATGCCCCGAGGGCAGTGGGAAAGGAGGCTTCAAACAGACATCCACATGGCCAAGAGAGCTCTTACCCAGGCTCTATCTCCAGATCAAACACCTTTTTGCTTATCATCGGAATCATCAATTCCCTCCAATAATAAGCCAGCAACAACCCAGTGCTTAAGTTATGCCTCAAGTGCAGATAACATAGCTCGTTTGTTGAAAGGATGGATGAAAAATCAACCAAAGCCCTCCACAACAGTCACACAAGGTTCTATAAATAACCTAGCTGCTTCTGCTTCAGGTAACGATACTGCTTCTAGCGAGGGAATTACCACTACAGGTGCATCGAAGGGAAACAGTAGAACTGTTCAATTATATGACACTAGTTTTGACTCCTTGTTGGTGTTTGAGTCTTTGGATTATTGCTCTTCGAATTGTGATTTTTCTCCAGAGGCTACTCTTGAAAGCAAGGCGGATTGTAAAGGGACCGAAATACCCTTATATTTGCTTGAGAAGTGGCTTCTCGATGACGCTGCTACCATCACATCATCAGTAGTTGAAGATGCAAACGTCGATTTTTTCTAAGCTTGGTTTACATTTCAGACCCTGGAAGCTCGTTTTTCTCCCTTCTAGCGATGACTTAGGCCTGATTACATCTCAGTTCAGCCCTTTTGATGACCATGATGTAAATTTCGCCAATATTATTATTATATCATGCCATTTGTGTTTTCTTGATGGACTCATTCAAGAAATGAGATAATTATATGCTTTTGAATATTTATTTCCGCCACTGTACATTCTAAGTGGCGAGTGAAGTTTCATGAAATGGTTTTAAAGTTTGTAAAACTAAATTTACCAAACTGAACTGAGACTTGTTAAAGGGAACTCTGGTTGTTTACAGAATTGGCATTTTCTATGTACTTTCCATTTGGCAAGCTGAGCCTGAAAACTAGCGAAACACTAGTAGTTAGGAAAGAAATTAGGTTTTCCAAGAGTTCTTTTGGGCAGCAAAATCGGAATCCAAAGTCCAAACAAATGAAACCTGCTAGAACCTTGAATCAGCGATGATTGATTAATGATTAGTGAACAGATAACCATTTAGTTAAAAGCATATCACAGAAATTAATGAATAGATAGTGAGTAGATTTGGGGATTTAGTCTCACTAGCTAAAACTTTCTCATCAGTAAATTAAATGCCAGTAAAGTTTAAACCGCAGAGAATAACCAAAGTTGACCAGCAGTGCTGAATTATTTTGAGCCAAAGATAAATTGGAGAATTGGAGGCTGAATCTTAGAATTAGTTTTGAATGGGCACGGTTGACAAGAGAGTGTAAGTAAGAAAATGAAATGAGAATGAGCCATTATTGCACATTATACTATCATAGAAACAAGTATATGTTGGAATGAAATAGAAGAGGTGGAGGTGGATTTTTTCTTTGAAAAAGATAATTGAACAACTTTGATTTTCTAAATGTATTTATATTGAGAAAAAGTAAGTGATAATATATAATAAATGAAAAATAGTTTACTACTTATATTCAAATAAAAATGTCAAAATAAAAAAAAATCCACTTTCCCTGACTATATATGTTTAAATGAGAATTCATAGGAACAAAATTATTCTATGATTTAGATGAAAAAGAAATAGCAACTCGTTGAGTCCTGACAATGCATAATTGAGTGTATCAGAGCGAAACTGACAAAGAACCTAACTTGCTTGACTGAGTAAATGTGAGTACTAAACAAGCCCTTAACAAATAAACTAATTGAATGATACAGAACGTGGAATTAATTGTTTTTGTATGCAACGAAGAAAAAAATTCAGAACTGGTTGAACCGTTGAAGTAGGACTCAATCAAGAAATGGTTGAATCCTGTATTTTTTTTTAATATTTATCAAGAGAACAAAAGAACAAATGGATTAACGAATCCAAATAAAATTTGATTTGATAAGAAAACGAGTAGAAATTAATGAGAGATTGGAAATTAATGCATGTTGCATTTTGCGTGGACTTTCACGCAAGGGAAAAGGAAAAAAAAGAAGACAAAATTAAATTTGTATGGATGATGTATTAATGTTGGTTGCATCACAACCTGGAAATTATTCAGTCTTGCAGCTAAGCATCATATATATCAACCGAAATAAGAATCAACTTGAATCAACTGAACTTCACAGCATGTATAGTCCATCTCTCATAAATGATATATATATATATATATATATATATAAAGTACATAAAGAACAATATATAACATCCCAAGATCCCTCTCCCTCTCATTTTTATGACAGTTGTATGAGATGTACACTAATTATCAGCCCTACATGTACATGTGATGCATTTTAATTTCTGAACGAGTCACCTGTTTTCTTCAGGTCCTTTTAAAATTGCATTTTGGACTAATGCAATATCAATATATATATGCTGTAAAAGAATGGATATTAACTAAACCTACAACATATATAAGCATATCAAGAATATAATATCAAGTTTTTAGTTTCTTCAAAGTCTTTTTAAGTATTATTGGATCATTGATTTTGAAGGTCCTCCCTCGTCCCAGTACAGCTTGCAGAAGTAGCAATGTTGTTGATTTTGACAATGCCTGCATTGGATATGTTGTTTCATTTGGCCAAGTATTAATGGAAGCTCACATCAAACATTCCGATATGGAAAGGGAAAATATAAATCAATATGAAGAAAATATAGATATTGAAAGCGTCTTGCAGGCCACCAACCACTGAGATAATTAACTTGTTGAAGACAGAACATGTGCCTCCCAAGCATCATCTTCTGATCCCATTTCATTCTGCATTAACTGCTCCATGTGAACTGCATACACACACGCAATCTCATTCCAGTAATCTTTTAATTTTAAATCATATTATATATTGCAGGAAGACTGTTGACTCATTTTTCATTCACATATTAGACCCTCATAGGCATGAGGGCTTATCATTTGGTCTATATATATTTGTGTGTGTAAATCAACAAGTAAATCAGCTCATGATTTGGGTTTTGCTTCTAGAAAGTTAGTAATTAATTAGTTCCATCTACAGTACTTTATGTAAAGTATAATTAAACTTTAAATTAAACAAGCCAGACAAAAAGACGTGCTTCTAGAAATCTCAGAAAGAAGAACATGTGAAAATGTTCAAAAACGACGTTTACTAAGAATGACATGATGATGAGTTGGTACCTATCAAGAAACAACAGCAGAAAACAAACAGTAGAAGTGAAGGCTCACAGTAATTTTGACGAGCGAGACCCTTTTTTCGGTCCCATTTTGTTTCAGTTACGACACGATCGAGGTTAGGTGACAAGAATTTATTAATCTTGGTGAAAGAGAGAAGGAAAATGTAACAGGGTCGGGTCGTAGTAATTAATATGAATCGATATGACTATTTGCTATTTTGTTTTTGACACAAAGAGGAAGAATAACAGGGAAAAGGGTTAGAGGCATCTCTGGATTGTCTAGTGTTATTGCCCTGAAGTGAACAACGGATTAATCCATGTCCAATAATATAACCATGTAGGGGCCTTTTTAAATATATAAAAGAACACTAGTCTATCAACAAATCTAGCGCAATTAATAGATAGCAAGGTGCCTTAAATATGATATCTTAAATTTAAATTAAGTCATGTGTATAAAAAAAATTATTAAAAAAGTAAAATTCACTTCGATAATATAAACAGGGAATACCTTTTAAACTCTACCATATAAAAATAACAGTAGTCTAGAAGATTGCATGTATTCAAAATTATTGCTCAATATATTATTTACAACAACTAGTCAATGACCAGGCACTTAGACTTTTGTTAGAACAAGTGAATAAATTTAATTGTCTATGCATTGGGTGTGTGTGAAGATTATTTTTTTTTTTTATAATTTATTTGGGGCGTAACCATGTACATGTGAGGGAAGGCAAATGCACCCCCACAAGGAGAAAATTGCATATGTAGTAGTAAATAAAATTTATAACTTTGGACCCCTATTTTTGGAGTTTTGAACACTCTAGACTCAATTAAAATATTTGGGTTCAAAAGTATTTTAGATACATGATACTATTTTAACACCCATACTATAAATTCAAACCCAAAATTTTAAACCCATTAGACACATTATGAAAAAATTTTGGATCATCACGAAGGATTTGGTTATTCTATAAATAAAACCCAACCCCAACCAATTAAGTCCTCCTTTCGTATAATAGTTTTCTTTTCTTTCAAAGATGAACTCTATTCACCATTTAGATTGGTGATCCCGACATAACGTTGGACGATATACCCTCTTTATGTTAAGAACATATAGGCAACCTTTTCATTGGTAATTTCTCTTGAATAAATTGATATATATTTTTCTAATGATGTCCTTGAAAATTTCGAGATATACAGGTCCTTTATTTAGATGTTTGTGTTCTTTTTCATTGATAAGTAATTATATGTTTTTTCGGTTGATTTTCATATATATTCTTTTTATAAACTATAAGCAATGTGACTTATGTATTTATATTCTTTTTTTTTTGCCAACATGTATTTATATTCTTTTCATATATAAAAGAAAACATATTTAATTGTGTCAATAAAATAAAAGCAAAGGCATAAAACCTTTGTAACTCTACTACGAAAGACAAAGCGAAATAATGGATAAACAAAATATATTGATATCCGATGAAAATAATAAAGTAAGATAAGCGTATTTAATTTTTTTGTGTATAATAAAAAGGAAATGTATTTCTTATATATATGGGAATCAAATGGGACAAGGCATTATTCTTGGTAGACAAGGGAAAAAGGAGAAGCAGGGCAACGCAACATTTTATCATTCCTCACACAACTTCCAATAATTACAAAAAATTCTGTTGGATATATACATCTAAATATTGGAGAGGGGGCCAAACTTACAATATAATAATAACTTTTTTCATTTAATTCTGGCTAGAAAATAATATTCACACAGAGTAGAGATAACGCAGCTGCGAAAGTAATAAGATTAAGTTTGGAAAAGAGTGGGGATAGTGCCCATGTTGTGGTCCTAAGCAAGAAAAGCATATTGCACCATTTAGGGCAACACGTTTATACACACAGGACCCTTACGTCTTCTTCGTATTTGGTATTTGTTCTGACCCTTTTAAGCTTTCATGTTCTGACCCTTTTAAGCTTTCATGTCTGCGTCACGGATGAGAATCCAAGGCAACTCATTACTTATTTTCTCCCACTATATATATAATGATTAATTAGTAATTAACCATTTTGATCTGAAATTATTGTTGTGGCGCATCTTTTATGGGTGGCTATCAGGATTGATCTGATTATTAGTAAAGCAAAACTTGTGATTAATTAAGCAGAGACTTTAATTAAAGGACGCTTTATGTGACCCCCAAAATCATAACCCATAAGGTCCTTTTACGGTGGCTTCCACAATATGGGTTGGGTAGTTGAGAAGCAAGAGAATTTCATCTTTCTTTATCTTTCCAAATTGCCATCATTAGTCCTAATCACCTCTATAATCCATCTTAATCAACCTGCTTTTGACTCATCTCTCCGTATCCGTAGGCCCCCTGGTATTTCCCGCCAAGTTTCTACCACTGTAAAATACTGCATGCATGTTTTATGTACATATATTGATAATGGTTTTGATTTGTCGGCTTCATTTGTACTCTAGAGACTTTTATTTTTCGATCCACTTCAGAATTTAATCTGTGGAATTAAGGCCTGAATTTCCTTCAATATTTATTTAAGGCGAGAACGGAGAGCCTTAAGCATTTTTCTTTTAACCTGAAATTAAAATAAATTAAATTTGAGAGCTTAATTAGTTAATCTGAATTCGCTCTCATCTATCGCCTATATCCTAGTTTAATTTAGGCTATCTATTTAATTAAAATTGTTAAATAAAAACCTATATTAAATTAACTTTCTTTATTTCTAAACTTTTAAAATATTAATAAAAAATTTTAATATTATATTAGCATAATTAAAAAATTACTAATGTTATACTCTTAAAAAAATTTAGTTTTTATAAAAAAGATCTTAAATTTTATAACTATAAATCTCAATAAACATTAACATAATAATAATCAATTATAATATGTTAATATATATTAACATATAAGTAATGATCTTTACTAGTATTCGATAATGAGAGTATTTAAAATAATATTCGAATAAAATAAATAATAATATTAATAATTTAAAAAAAAAAATAGACTGGGCACACAACCCGCCCCAAATACTAACCTAAGCCCGCCTTCTTTTTTTATAAAATAGGTTATACCTGTAGACTAAACCCATTTTACTAGTTCTATATTTTCCCCTTATTTTTCACACACACATATGTATATGTATCTCTGTGTGTTCAGTATGGAAAGTCAGAGAATTGTAAAATTTGTGTGTGCTTGGTATTATTAACGAAGGAAGACTGTGAGGAAAAGGATGGAGAGATAGAAAATAATTCAAAAGTGTATTTGGTAGATTGCCATAAGAAAAATACTTCATGATTATGCGTTAGCTTCTTTTTTTTTTAGATTTATCTACCGATATTTAATCTGCTAGTAATTGACTAATTCTGCTTGCTGAAAATATAAGCCCATAAAAAAAAATCTTGTTATTTTCAAATAATTATCACGACTACGTACCTAAGATTCGAGAACATGATACCACTGCTTAAGCTAGAATCACTACATCATATTTTTAATTATGACGATGCCACTTATCCATTCGAATTAATAAAGAAAATGAAGAAGAATGTAGAAAGAGAAGGGGGGAAATTATGTACATTGTCTGGGATAATTAATAAATATTTTATATTAAATGACTGAATTTATAATTAATTTCATTAAAAAAGAAATAAAAGATAGCGAGGCTAGCTTCCCAAAACAATTTTGTTTAAAAACTTAATAACAAAAAAGTTAACTTGAAAATCTGTGAACTGTAATTTTATTGCATCGTTAACATATATCTTGTCCTCAAGTATTTTTTTCTGAATTCTTTTGCAACGGTAATTTTTCCTCTTATTTCTAGGTAATTAATAAAAGTAACTAGTTTTTAGTTTTATTTTGATTAATTTGATTCCAAGAGTGTTCAATTTTTGTTTTCCTTTTTTCATTTATATATTTTTTCTAACGAAATATCAAAATGAAAAGGGTCAATCTTACATTGATCACGTCGTCAAACGTCATGTTATTAGTAACTCATCACGCTATTCGGTATTTCATTCTAATTCTTATTCGTATTTCTATTCCCTTAAAAGTTCTCACATCTATCAGTCATAATCTTATAGAATTATTTTCAAGCTGATAATTAAAGATTACTTTTTCTTCATGAAGATATATACTGGTGGGTGGCAGTAAAACTGAAACAACAAATTACAACAACTGAATTGATGACGCCTTGTTGACCATATATTTCGGCACCCAAAAAAAAACGAAAAGAAAAGAATCAATGAAGCTCAAATAACACATAAAAAAAACATGCATAATTAACTTCATATATATATATATCAAACCCGAACACTTTGGTTTAAGTTTGGCAACACTGTATAAAACCTACACCACAGCTTTGCCTATGATCAAAACAACGTTGTCACATACCAGCTTTACCTATGATCAAACGTAGAAGGGCAGTTGGGAATTTTTGTGTTATTCTCTCGCATTCATATTTAGCCTTGAAGGAGCTACTGACGATACTCTAAATATCAATTCAATTGACTTTTAGAGACACTCAAAAAGGGAACTTAAACGATTTTGGTTCACATGTATTAATTAGGTACACAGGGAAAGCATAATACCAGTTTTGATAACATTCCTGTGGGAGTGAATAAAACCGTGTGTTTGTGAAACTGAGCATAACCCCTACGATTTCACAAGCACAATGAATTAATTGCCCATATAGCAAACTTGTTAATTATCTGTAAATTAAATACAGATTTATCAAACTTAATGGATTCCATCCCTATTTTTCTGGTCAAAAGAGCAAATTATAATCAGGAGGTGATGATCTCTCATCATCACTTATACCATTTTATGCATCACAATATGCTCATCCTTGGAAACGATACATGGGATCAAAGTTCGATTACTTCATCCATTTATTAATCTTTCTGCTAATTAACAATTTCGTTTTAATTAAGCAAAACAAGTAAGGCCCTTTTATACGGTACATAACAAACATTTTCACGAATACAGAGAGCTGTACATATCTACACGCATTCACAAATCCTAATCTTAGATGCAAAAGGTAATGGTGGTCATTTTGTCGTATTGCAAAGTTAAATATACCCGTTTTCTGGTCAAATGTTATTGTTTTTGTATCAGTGCCCCCCCCCCCCAACCCAACACAACAAAATTGCCTTTACGTACTATCATATGTTAGGGGGCCACTGTACTCGTGTAACCCAGCTTAATTAGTTGCATCATTCAATTCTTTCTATAGTTTTAGTTGTCTAGTCAATTTGGACCATTGATCCAACCCATCACTATTCTAGGTGAAAAGATAAAAGGTTTCCAAATTAAACCCATCACAATTATTATATTTTGTGATAAATTCAATAAGTTTAGCTAGCTGTTATCATCCACATCTAGCAATTAAGAGAACGAAAATCTTATTGGTGATTATCAGAACTAGAAGCACGCTTTAAAAACGCTGTAATTAAGAACTGTTCATATCTAATGAATCGAATATTGAGAAGATCTATCGGGTTTGCCGTTTATAAATACATATATACTAGGGTTAGGGCTTCACATGACCGTCACCAAGGGAAAACTAATGAAAAGCTGTGCCCACTTCCACCCTTTTCTCTCTCTATCTTTCTCCCTCCCTCTCTCTCTCTATCTCTGTGCCGGTTTTTCTTTTCTGATTAACCAAGCCAGTAAAAGAATTTTGACTTGTATATATAAGTGGCATTTGGAGGGATTGAAAGAGAAGAAATAATTGAGGGTTAGGTCATCAGGTTGAGAATGAAGCGTCAGGTATTAGTAGTGAGAAAAACTGAAGGTGGTGGAAGAGGTTCAAGCAGTAGGAGTGTGAGGTATGGAGAGTGTCAAAAGAATCATGCGGCTAATTCCGGCGGATACGCCGTAGACGGTTGCCGGGAATTCATAGCCAGCAGCGGGGAGGAAGCAAATTCTGCTCTTACATGTGCTGCCTGTGGCTGCCACAGAAACTTCCACAAGAGATTGGTGGACACTTCTACTACTGATAAGTCCTCTTCACTTCCTTCCAATTAATTGGGATTTGATAGTGCCCTAAAACTTTGGAGCTTCCTGCAATATTATATAATACTTTATTTGATTTGCATATATATATATATATATATATATATATATGCTTGATTAGATATGTGGTTTCGAAGTATATATCTCTGTAATTGAAGAAGAAAATACAAGGTCAGGAAGATTCGTTTCGCGCTATGAGGCATGCAAGAGATTATACTATTGATACATCTACTTGTACTTAATTAATTATTGGGATGATTGGAGAAGAGAAAGCTAGATAGTCTCGTTGTGTTATTTTTTAATCTTCTTTTAATTTCAACCTTAGTTGTGTAAGTTTAAAAGTTATTTTCTGGGTTTGCTAAAATAGCTTGTGGAGACGATCGAAGCAGTTCTGGGCAAGAATGAGGATTAAGTTGAATATTCATGATTGAGCGGAATAATATATTTTACTTTATATTCTGTCATTTTCATGGGATGCTGATCTTGATTTAATTCAAGCAGATTCTTAATTCCACTATAACAACCTCCACTTCATTGCTTGCCTGCTGTGCTCACCAATATTATTTTTATTTTGGTTTTCTGGATTTGACATAATTGGCCATTACCTCTTGCACGGATCTCGTTAATTCACTCATTTTTACCATATCATGCATATACCTAAGAGCTTTTAGCCTTTAATTATTGAAGACCTTATGTGTGTGTTTGTGTTTATATACTGCATTTATCTGCAGGATAGGCCAACTTAATATGTCAACCACTATTTTCAAAAATATCTCTTTAATTAACAACACGCATTCTCTCTCTGCTCATTAAGGCACTATAGCTAATAACAGGTTTTAGAATGTTCCCAAATAACGCAATCTATAGCTAGTTGTTGATGTTTAAGGATGACTTCTACAGTACAGATGTCTAATCATGTTGGTTGTTGGAATAAAGCCACCCTTATATCTCTTGCTAAATAATAAATTAAAGTTGATTCGAGCTATATAATAACTGAAACTCAAGGGGGAAAACGCTGGATTATTATCTCTAATCATTGGTCAAAGCAATGGATTACCAGAATTAATCAAATCTAGAAACATAAAGGTTTATTCCAATCTACCTAGCTTGGGTTATATCTATAAACACTAAAACACTAATTAAAATGAATGCATTTAAATTAAAGCTCTCTCTCTCTATATATATATATGCATCAGCGTGTGAGTACATAAGAAATAATGTTGTAATTAAAGATCACATTGAGATGAATTAGAAGCCAGCGACATATATACATACCTTTGAATATCCATATAGCAATGCAACTAGCTATTGGAATCGCACAACACAAATAGAAAATGCTAAGGAAGATATATAGATATTTATGAACGACACTTGAGGGTGCCCTATATATATAGACAGTATTTCATAGAGAAGATATGAAAGGAACAAAGATATTTTCAGGTCCCAAGATATTTTCCATGCGAGTTGCTGTAACCAAAAGCAAAAGGGGAAAATGTTAGGCCTTAGATAGAGCTAAGGATGAACGAATTTTCAGGTATATGTTATTATTAGCGAATCTGGTAGATGTTAATTCCAGAATACAATGAATAAGCAAAAACAAATGTCCCAGCTTTTAGGTTTAATGAGATCAGTCTTTTGTCCCCTGAAATTATCAACGAATAAACATTAAAGTCACCAACAAGAGCAACTCATTTATTGTCGTCTCTTTTTTGTTTAAAAATAAGGTGAAAAAATTGAGGTTAATTAGTATAAATATATACACTGACCTGAGTCTTGTGGACCAATTTCTATGAGGAATATATATCTTGTCGTTCATTGTTATATATTCAAGGGTCAAGATTAAATTTCCACACATGTAAAATTCCCTTATGTTGGAATTATTATGAAATGTAATGAAATTGTTTGGGGTGTGTATATGTAGATATAGACACCTAGTAAGATTTTAATTCATTTCAACTAAAAATCTGAAATAAAATTTATAAATGGTTGCACAACTATTCACCATTTCATAAGCAGAGGCTTATTTTTCATACTTTATTATAATAATATTTAATTAGAAAACGTGTATAGTTTTACATGTATATGAGATCTATCTTTCGCATCCTTACACAATAGAAATGGACAACTTACGTACTCTATAATGAAACAAAATAACCAAATGATGAGAGCAGATATTTTCTCGTCTTACCTCATCTCATCTGCCTTGTTGTTATTTACTTGTCCTTAGTATAAGGACATATAAAGAACCCAATTAATATGGATTAAAAGATTCAGTTAAAATTAGATAATGCTTAAATTTTAAAATCATTTTTAATAAAAAAATCATTAATTAAAAATTACTTAGTTAGTTATGGAATATCAAAGTATATGACATTCGGGGAAAGATTAATATCTTAGACAAGATATGGTGTTTAAAACATCAATTCGTTTTCGACTTGAACATGCATATCATAATGTTTATTTGTTGCTGTTGTAAATATTAGTTAATTATTTGAATACTGAAACGTGCTGGAAGATCCTTTCTCCACCAAGTTCTGCGTTATATGACTAATCTAAAGCTAGCTGGTGGTAGTCCATTCGGTGTTGGCTTTGTGCTTCATATGCTTTATGATTTTTTTTGGGGAGCAGGGGATTTATAAATTGTAGCTAAACTCAAGATAAGCTTGTCGGTAAAGAAGCTATAGTAGACAAGAAATTGATAGTTTAGTTGGACTGCTATCAAGATTAGATGATAAGCGCTAAAACAATTCCCATTTTCAGAAAGTTGATTGGTTGAATAAATAGGAAGTGAACACCTTAAGGTTTATGCAAAGTGTTTTCTAGGCTTTTGGGTTTCATGCTTCATTGGGTGCTTGTAAAATCACTCTTATTCAATAATCTGAAGCACGCCTCAACATAAAAATCGTGATACTGAGATATTGGTCATGGTTATCTTTAAGCTAATTCTGATGCGATCTATAAGAATTGAAAAATGGCGACCTGTTTGTCTAGTTATGATTGGCATGCTTGTGGGAGCTGCAAAGTGTGTAGAGTTTCCACTGTGAAAAAGATCTTCATATTTGTCACACACACATTCACGTTACCTGATACGCAGACTCTTAATTCCATAATTCTTACTCATGGAATGGCTTTGTAGTATGACGGTATGAAGGCTCTTCTATAAATGAAATTTTAGAAGGTCATGACTTCGATCCTATCAATAATTTCAGCCCATTAATGCATATCTCTCTAAATAAATAAATAATAGTCCTCACCCAACCGTCTTTTCATTGTTCAGTTTATGCCTTGTGTGCTAGCGAATTATTCTCTCGAAGAAACTCTCTGAAATTTCTGAAACTCCTTTTGCTTTAATGGCTTTAGTTCTTACTGGTAAGAAGAAAATTTTAATTCCACCATCTCTAGAAGAAGATGATCAGCTGTTGCGCAGCGCCAAGAAGATTAAAAATGGAAGCAATAGCATAGAAGGAAATTCGTATCAAGAACAATGGCCGAAGCTAGGAACAGCTGGGAGGCCTTCGTTTGCAGAGAAATTGAAAGGAAATGAGGTTCATTCTGAAGATGATAATGAAGAGGAGGATAGTTCTGATTGTGATGATTCAATGGCTGAAGATTCAATGCAAGATATGGATCAAAATAAGGATGATCCTCTGTATAAGACCTGTGAGGATCCGACAAGAAACTTTCCAACCTTCACCTTTTCAGGTAAATTGAAGAGGCGATTATTCAGAGCTTGGAAGAAGGCTGTCATAGTTAAACTTCTAGACAGGAATATAGGATTCAAGGCTCTTCAAACAAGATTACAAGCAATATGGGCTAACAGAGGGGCCATTAACCTGATCAATATAGGTCATGGCTTTTATGTAGTGAAATTAGCTAACAAGGAGGACTATTTCAATGCTTTAACAGGAGGGCCCTGGATGATTTACGATCACTACCTAACCGTAAGACCGTGGGAGCCAAATTTTCGACCAGAGAAAGCAAGGATAGATAAGGTTGCAGTGTGGATAAGGGTGCCCAAGATGCCTCTTGAATATTATGATGAAGAGGCTCTCACAATTATAGGTAATAGAATTGGAAAGACTCTTAAGGTGGATATGAATACGTCGTGCCATCTCCGAGGTCATTATGCACGATTATGTGTGCTGATTGATTTGGATAAACAGCAGATGCCGGGGTTCTATCTTGATGGAAGTGAGTATTATCTTGAGTATGAGGGCTTACATATGTTATGTTCTTCATGTGGAGTTTATGGGCATCGAAGTGAAGGTTGTCCGTTGAAAAGCAAGCAAACCCAGAATACAGAGTTTACGGGGAAAGAGCAAAGAAATGAAACTGAGTTGAATATGCATGAAAAATGTACTTCCATGGAAGAAAGAGAACAATGGCGTGTGGTTAACAAACCTCGCCGGCAGCGTAAGCCAAAGGAGAACAAACCAGATACTTCCCGGCCGGAAAAAAGAGGGTCCAGATTTGGGGTGCTGGCTGAGGTGACAGAAGAGGCTCGTGACATGGGAGGCGAGGAGATTGTACGTTATGAAATGATGCGGGAACAGACTAAGCCTGCAAGAGTTCAACGGGAAGAGAGTAGCTGGGGGGAAAATGATGGAAGGAGGAGAGAGGTAACGGGTATATTTTCAGAAGAGGTAAGGGAAGGAAATAGAGTAGGTCTGCTGGGGGATGGAGAATTTAATGAAGGAAGAGAAGATGTTGAAGTGAGAAGAAAAGAGAAAAGGACAAGACAGGTGAATGAAGGAGATATGTCCGCTGGGCTTATTACGGGATTGATAGTGAAGGAAAGGCATGAATCTAATTTGGTAAGGGAATCACGTGATAGTGAAGAGAGGTGTGGGCCTATGGACAAAATAATTGAGAGTGGACTTGGGGGAAAAGTAACACATGGGAAGGAAGAAAGAGGTGGGCCCACGTTAAATAAAGAAAATGAGGAAATGGATCATGAACATGACCATTTTCCTATCAAGCAAATTGGGCCTCGTTTGGGGAGAGAGGATTTGGACCCTGGGGATGATGAAAGTGGGCTCATGGATTCGGTGGATGTTGTGCATATGGATGGCACACCACAGCCAATAGTGTTTGAGGGGAATGAAGAGGGTGAGGATGCCATGGTAGCTGAAACCCAATTTGGGACAAGGACTTAAGGAGGTTTCTGGTTGGATATGGTTGAAATATTTTATGGATAGTTTATTATATTGGAATATTAGGGGGGCCTGTGCTAATGGTCTACTCAGAAATTTAAAGGCTGTTTGTTCTGGACCAAGACCAAGTCTCATTGTTTTGTCTGAAACTAAGTGTGATGACTTATCTCGATTTCAGTTCATGAAGTCATGGGGCTTTGATTCACTAAAAATAATTCCTAGCTCTGGGCGATCTAGAGGATTGGTAGTAGCTTGGAGAAGTGATTCAATCAAAGTTTCTGTTCTAGTGGAAAATCGACAATTTTTTCATTTTCACTGTGAGATGGGTGATCACCCTCCTTTCTTGCTGACAGCAATCTACGCAATTCCCCATTCAAATTTTCGTCAGGTACTCTGGAATGACTTAAAAAAATTTTCTGAATCTATTTTTATTCCTTGGGTTGTTTTTGGAGATTTTAATGATATTCTAAAATCTACTGATAGAATTGGGGGGGTGGGATGCTCTCATAATAGAATTAATTGGTTCCAAGATAAAGTTAAGGAATGTGGGCTTGTAGATTTAGGCTTTAAAGGACCAAAATTTACATGGAAGGGCCCTAGATTTGCTGGTTGTCCTAGATTATATGAAAGGTTAGATCGGGCTTTAGTTAATACTAATTTTCTAAATAACTTATCTGATTGTATTTTGAGAGTGCTTCCTAGAACTCAATTTTCTGATCATAATCCTATTGCTCTGCAATTTTTGAATCATTCAAATGGGGGAAAAAATAAACCTTTTCGTTTTGAAGCTATGTGGCTTACGCATAGTAATTTCAAAGACTCTCTTGCAAATGGTTGGAACAATATACATTTCGATGATTTTAGCAAATCTTTGGAAGATCTAAGTATTTTTTTGTTAGAGTGGAATAAAAATATTTTTGGTTTTGTGGAAAGGAAAAAAAAGACACTGCTTGCTCGTTTGAATGGTATTCAAAGCTCACCGGCTTATACTTACTCAAAATTCTTAAGCTCTCTTGAAATCGATTTGCAAACTGAATTAGAACATATTCTCAAATTAGAGGAAATCAAGTGGTTTCAAAAAGCTAGGTCGGAGTGGATTAATCAAGGTGATCGTAACACCAGATACTATCATCTAAAAACAAAAATGAGGAGACAAAGGAATAGAATTTTGACCCTTAAAGATGATAATGGAAATTGGATTGAAAATGAATCCGAGCTAATAGCTATGGTTTTGAATTATTTTAAAAGTCTGTATGAATGGTCTGATAATTCCCCATGTTCTTTACATACAAAGACTTGTTTTCCTAAGGATGTTAAACAACGTCTTCATAATATGTCATATGAGCCAACCGATTTGGAAATAAAGGAAGCCCTCTTTTCTATGGGGCCTTATAAGGCTCCTGGTGTTGATGGTTTCTCTCCAATTTTCTACCAGTCTAATTGGGATGTGATAGGTAAGGACTTATGTCATTTTGTCAAAAAAGCTTTTCAGGAAGGGTCTGTGGAGGCTAATGCTAATAAGACTTTGATTTCTCTTATACCAAAGTCAGAGAATCCTATGATGATTGGAAATTTTAGACCTATTGCATTATGTAATGTGCATTATAAATGCATTACAAAGGTTATTGTTAGTAGATTGAGGTATATTATGGACGACCTTGTTTCTCCTTATCAGTCAAGTTTTATAAAAGGAAGACATATTCAGGATAACATTATAATTGGACAAGAAGTCATGCATATTATGAAGAGGGCTAGAGGGAAGACGGGGTTAATGGCTCTAAAAATTGATTTTCAAAAGGCATACGATCGCATTAGATGGGACTTTATTCAACAGGTTCTTTTTGATGTGGGTATAGATAATACTCTTATAAAATTAATCATGAGCTGTATTACTTCTGTTTCATATAATTTATTATGGAATGGATCTAAAACTGAATTTTTCACTCCTAAAAGAGGTCTCCGACAAGGAGATCCTATTTCACCTCTCTTGTTTGTTCTTTGTATAGACAGGCTATCCCATCTCATTACTGATGAGGTTGATTTGGGTAATTGGAAACATATCTTGGTGACTAGTGGAGGTCCATCTATCTCTCATCTAATGTTTGCTGATGACCTTCTTCTTTTTGGGGTGGCAACGGAAAAACAATCTATATGCATGATGAGCTGTCTTGATAAATTTTGTACAGCATCGGGTGCGATAATCAATAAAACCAAATCCTCATTATTCTTCTCTCCAAAGGTGAATGTCAACATGAGAAGGAATATTAGTCATATTACAGGAATGGCTACTTCTACTGATATAGGAAAGTATTTGGGTGTTCCAATCACCAGAGGGAGGAAACCCAGTGATACTTTTCAATACATCATTGATAGAGTTAAAACTAAACTTGCTACCTGGAAAAAGAGTTCTCTTTCAGTGGCTGGAAGGATCACTTTGGCAAAGTCTGTTCTAAGTTCTATACCAATGTATCCTATGCAAGTGGCTAGGATTCCGACGTCAGTCTGTCAGGAAGTGGAGAGGTTGCAGAGAAATTTTATATGGGGAAATAAGGATAGCTCTTACGGATTTCACCCTATTGGATGGGACCAGATTGTAAGGCCCAAACTATATGGTGGATTAGGATTCAAGAAGTTGTCATCATTAAATAGAGCTTGTGGAGCTAAGATAGCTTGGAGATTAGTTAATGGAAACAAAGGTCTATGGGTTGATGTCCTACTTCACAAATATATGCTTAGGAACGAGGAGAATCTACTGGATGCTAGAAAGGGAGATTCTGCTCTATGGAAATTTGTGGCACAACAACATGATGTTATTGAGTTGGGTACGAGATGGCATATCAGGAATGGTCAGTTAGTTAATTTCTTTACAGATAAGTGGCTGATTCCAGATAAAAATTTAAAGGATTTATGTCTTAGGCCACTTACAAGGGAGGAAGAGAGCAGTAAAGTTACAGATTGGACAAATGGAGGGGTTTGGGACTTTCAAAGACTTGCTACAATCATTCCAAGGAATGTATTTCGTAAATTAATTACTATGCTCCCACCTATGTTGGAGGCAGGTAATGATTTGATGGTTTGGAATGCTACGAATGAGGGTACTTTTACCATCAAAAGTGCCTATTTTCTAATTGAGAAGAATCTGTCAGGTGAGTATAGCCCTGTTTACAAAGATATATGGAAGTGGAGAGGGGCTGAACGTATTAGAGTGTTCATGTGGTTAGCCTTTAACAATCGTTTAGCAACTAACGATTGGAGAAGCAGGTGGTCCTCAACCGATGCAAGTTGTCAGTATTGCAATAAGGATAAAGAGGATATTTTACATATTCTCCGTGATTGTTATTATGCTAGACTGCTTTGGAATAAATTGGTTCATCACAAGAATCGTTCCTCCTTCTTTAGAGCTCCATTACGAGACTGGTTTGCCATGAATCTAAAGAGGAAGTTGGGATTTGTGGAAGGGAGTGATTGGAGTCTAATATGGGGGGTCTCAATATGGAGTTTATGGAAGTGGAGGAATCAATTCACCTTTGACAATGACTTCTTGAAACCATTCGATCCTTACTTGGTTATTATGCGAACTTGGAAAAATTTTGTGCAGATTCAGGATGTTTCCTTAACAAATGAAGTGAAGTCACCTTCTCCTCAGTGGCAACCTCCACCAACAGATTGGGTTAAGTTAAATGTTGATGGAGCGCTTTCATTTTCTCATTCCAAGGCGGGGTGTGGTGGTGTTATTAGAAATTACTCAGGAAGGTGGATGGCTGGATTTGAGAAAGTGCTGGGTTCTTGCAGTGTCATTGAAGCAGAGCAGTGGGCGGTCTATAGAGGTCTTCAGCTGGCTTGGGATCTAGGATTTAAGAAAATTATTCTTGAATCTGATGCCAAGAATGTTGTGGACATGTTGACAAACTTCAAACCGGATAAATGCAGTTTATTAGTTTTACAGATACAGAAGCTCATGAATCTTGATTGGGAGTTGAAGATTCAGCATGTAACTAGAGATCAGAACCAACTAGCTGATGCTCTGGCTAAGGGTGGATTGAGGAATACCTCAGTGCTTCATTCATGCCCTCCTCATTTGAAGGCAATTGAGATCAAGGAGTGTTTGGGATTAAATCCCCTTTAGTTTAGTTTAGTTTAGCTTGGGCGTTTTAGCCCTCTCTTGTATCAAAAAAAAAAAAAAAATAGTCCTCACCCATCTCACCAATAAGGCAATAACAATACCTAAATCTAGGCTCATGTTATATAGAGTTTGGGAAATAAGATATACTATTCATCCACTGACTTGTAATGATATGTCAGCTTTATTTTTTAATTCTGCCAAGCATAAGAATCTTCTGATGGGAGGTAATATTATTCGAGACATTATCTAATACTGGAAGTAGGCATATCTCCTGGTGGGGATTCAAATATTAGTTTGTCACATTGTGAAGAGTTAACTCCTTCTACTAGATTCAACTCTTGTTGGTGATAGGTCTGGTTTTTTAAAAACAATTTAAGTGAGTTAGATCCTAATGACTCACTAGGGTTAAGGTATTATTATAATCTCAAAAAATATTTACAAATATATTTATATATCGTCTATCAATAAGTTCATCAAGTCATCAGATTGATAGGTCCACTCAATTAATAGGATAATTATTTTTATTACTGGGCCGCACTTAAAAGTCTCTTTTTAATGGTCCAGGAAATAGAGGAAGCCCATTTCCAAAGACTTCAACTGTATGAAAGAATGGGCCCCAACTTATCCTCAATGGATCGCCCAGTATTGTATTGGGCCCAATGTGAATTTAAATAAAATAAAGTATCAAATTATGTGTATTGGTTGACCATTTATGCATTTTTATAGGGTGTGTTTGGAACACACCCAAACCAAGATTTTATAAGTTCTTTTAGGCAAAACTTTGGTTTAGGAAAATTTTAAAAGAAATAGGCTTATTTGTCCATAAGTGCTTTTGGGCAAAACCATGGTTTAAAACCATGATTTTGAATAAGCTATTTAAAATAGCTTTTTCAACAGTAAAAGAGCTTATAGACTATCCAATTACTATATTACTCATACTTTTTCTTACAGCCTCTCTCCTCTCTCATCCCTACCCATCTCCTCTCTCTTCTTTTATCTCTACTTTTTCTTACACCCTCTCTCCTCTCTTCTCTACCCTCTCTCCTCTCTCTTATCTTCTATCTACATCTCTCCTCTCTTTTACTTTAAATCAAATCATACCCTTTTTGGTAATTTACCACTATAAAAAGTCATTCTAAAAATAACTATCCAAACACCTATTTATTCAAAATCATTTTTTTTTCATAAATTATTCCCTAAAAATCTTTTTTCATAAATTATCTATAAACTTTTTTTTTCATAAATATTTTTTTAAAATTTTATCCAAACAACTCATCATTGTGTGAAGGAAAATAGAAGATTAAGGAAGTACAGTGAGGAGTGGGGAGAGAGAAGGCAATAAATGGGGGTTTTCATGGAAGTGGTGTACAGCGTCACATGGTGGCTAGTGAATTTTATCAAAGTGGGTGCCATGTGAAATGACACAGAAAAGCATCATAGTTTCACTTGCCACCTCATCCTTCCCTTTTTTGCCCCTCCATACCCACCTCCCTTTTCTCTTCCTTCCACTCCTTAATTAATTCCCATTTTCATTCTTTCTCCGCACAATAGCCGCGTGACTTAATTAATTACAATTTCACTTTCCTTGCCCAATTCAAGAACGACAAATATGAGTGCGACAATAACTTCACATGTCTCCAGGGCAAAACCGGAAGATAGCAAAAGACAAAAAAGATAACGAGAAAGATAATATGAGTAGTATTGTTATTTTCTTTTAGTTTAAAAACTCTGACAAATTAAATTTAGCTAAAACCATCTACCGCCAGATTGGACGATAAATAACTTTACCTATTAGGATCCGAAAATAAGGCATATATGATCTGATTCTAACTCGTTTATCTAAAATCTGATATGACATAAGAAGAACTTGGATAAACGAACAAAATTGAGATAAACCTAGTATGTTAGGTAAAACTGAGTTCGAATCAATATAGTAGATTGAGTAGTCTAATCTGACTCGATAAATATATATATTATACATATATTATAAATATTTAGTTTAAATAAAATTTTATTATATATAAAAAAAATTGGATAAGGCTCACTGGACTTTAAACTTGGTCCAGTCTAATCTGCCTAATCCAATAGATATCAAATTTTTTGTTAAGCTAAACTGAATTTTAAGTTTAAATGACTAACCTAAAAATATACTAGAGTAAATTATGGACTAATGCCGTATGTGGCTCCTACTTGTGTTTGTGCAGCCCTAACTTTACCTTGTCTTATTGTCTTATTCTTAGTTTGGATTCAAGTAACATTAGAGAGAGAGATATTAAAAAGAAAAACTTTGAAAAGTAGTAATTTTTTTCTTTCTAATATTCTACTCCTCTCTCTCTCTCTCTCTCTCCCATTTTTCCCTTTATTCAAACAAGGACTTAATATTGATTCCCGAATAGCTAAGGTATTAATTGATAAATTTATAATGTTGAAATTTTCATTGCCGTGTGGGGTGTGTAATAGGATAAATATACGCCAATCCCTGTGGATGGGGGTGAAAGATTGATAACAATAAAATAGATACTAAAGAATAATGCTAAAGATAAAGATGTTGTCAAGAGATAAGAAGCTGGTTATGTACAGGACCACCACGTTCTCAAAGTTCCCTTAATCTTTTTATGCTCTCCGAAAATAATCGTGTGGTCCATTTATAGTCTCCTCCATATCCCCTACCTCCTTTCCCATTCTTGTTCTCTTCCTTATTCCTTCCTCCTCCTAATCATCCCTTTTTCTTCCACTAATTAATCACAGCCTTGATCCCAACGTTTCTACGGAGGGATATAGTAAGTATATAAATATGATCTACTTGGAGGAGAATATAATCAAAACATTCCACAGGCTAGTCATCATGAACCCTTCCTTTAACATCGAGATTAATCGGTGTTTGATGGATGGATTTGTCGTGGGTAATTACAAATTAGCAACGATTAGGGATTTGATTGATAAGGAATATTTGTCTATGTTCCTTGTATCTCATCCTCTCATCCAACAAACGGAATGGACGTTAGGTGTAATTAATATTAGTTCGTGGGTAGAGCTCAACGTCCGTTCTAAATCCACCCAAATTCAACCACCGAAAGTAGGTAAATATCTACGTTCTAAAATAATAATTCAATTCTGACAAATATACACACGTACAGTGATGTATTTCGTTTAATTAAAGAAGAATGGACCATTCACATATACGCATGTTTAAATGATATTTGATAAGAATACGATCGTCATGCTTGCGTGGCAATTAATTAATTCATTAACGCGAGCATAAAGAAGCTAGCAAACTTGTGGCGAGAGATCTCTAGTTCGTGGAAGATTTTCTCTTTAATTAGAGGGCATGCATGCACTGTCGATTTTGAAATTATAAGTTTATAGTTTTCATACCACTTAATTATATGGCTATTATTAGCTTAGTTTGGGGAAGATGAGGCCGAAAACAATGTGTAAGATGATGTTTACTCAAGTGGGAGAGAAGAGGTCCATAAAGAGAATAAAAGGGGGGGTGGATAGTGAAGGGTCTTAAAAAAGGACACGTAATGACACAAAAAGGGCATTCTGTGGTATGGCGAAGCAGAGGGAGAGGAGAATCCAATGCAAACTTGTATAATGAAGGGGGGATTAGAGGTGCCTGGAGAATAGATTGTGTCGTATACCGATTATCGTCATCTCGGAGCTGCGTTTTGCTCTGTTCTCGAGGAATGCTGCATTAGTTAATCACACATGAACCATGTTCTAACTTCTAATGTGCTACTTATCACACAGTGGCATGCGTAGCTTTAAATTACGGATATTTTGGAAGAGGAAGAAACTTTGAAAAATGGAATTCAATTAGGACAGAGACCTTGTTTTGTGTGATTAATCCTATCCAGAAAAGAGTTGACTCAATGCAAGGAGGCCGACCATTTTGACCCAATAATGCTGTGCTTACACAACACAACACGCCATTTGGAGCAATACTCCAAAAATCCTCAAATTCCGCAGTTCAATTACTTGCCCCATGTCATGTCACATGCCCTATCCTATCCAAAGCACAGCACTCCATTTCTATTATTAATTGAGGGACAGAAACGTCATTTAACACAATCATCTTGATTTTCGGTGTTGATGACAACATGCCCGTACGCAACGCATAATAATAACAACAGTTCTCATGCCTAATGTTTAATAATAGTAATAATAATAATAACACTCTTATGCTATGGAAAATGGCTCCCATTTTATGTTCAACAAAAAGGCAGGGCCAAACCCCGCAATTTGCTTTTAAGGCATTTGCACTGTTGAGGATAACGTGCACGCACGTTGTAATAGCAGAAGAAACAGAGTACTATAAAAACTAATGGGCTTCTTGTTGGATTCCGATGAAAATGGTTGAAATTTGAGTTCCCTGGAGAGACGGGAAATAGGATTGTGGTTGGGAATTAAGAAATTGAAAAGTTGATGCGTCTAATCAGGTAATAGGGGGTCACATCTGAAAATAGTGAGAGATTTGTAGGTAGGGACAGAAAGTTGTTCCTCAACTCTCTTTTAAAGAAAGAACATCTTAATCTAAGGTTTAATCAATTTTATTGACTTGGATGATGGGAGATAACTCCCATGTTAAGCGAGGTTTGCATTATTAGGAAAAGGGCTTTGTAACACCCTGCCTAATCAGAATCTGGCGTGGATCATAGGACCGATATTATGTATGGGGTCTGGTAATTTGGGGGGAATTAAGACAAAAGAGTGTACTGTTATGCAAATCTAATAAGATGCGGATATGTGCTTGTTGAGATGACACTAGGTTTTGTTTTTTAGTTGAAAAGAACGTTAATTTTGGTATTTGACCCTCTGATCAATCGCCCACGCTTCTCCAATACTATCGCCGACAAAAACAAGCGTGTAGGACACGATTTCGAGAATACCTCGGACCATCCATCTTTTCATTTGCCCTGTTTCGCTCATTAAAAGGCCTTCGATTCATTTTTTACATCTCCCTGAATGGGTTTATACAAGATTTATTTATCATGGAATCGAATAGTATTAGCACTTCTTATTATTCTAACGTCATTATTCCCGGTAAATCAAATCTATGAGTAACATTTTGATGAATTGAAGAAAATAACTTTTAAATCCAAGTATATCTATTGCGGAGCAGATCGATTTACAGGAGAATTGGATGCTTCTCCCGTCGATTCGCAGCTTTTATAATAATACATGGGAAATTAAATAACAAAATGTTTTTATCCCTTATTATATTATATTCAGTTTATTCTTTAGCGAACAGTGTGAATGGCGATTCCGTTTATTCAAGTTAAGAGGACAGTGAAATGATGTCGTACAATCGGTAATTGCGGGAAATCGTAATGCCAACCGTACCAATATTTCTGAATTAAAGAGGCAATTAAGGACGAAAGACCTACCCCCATGCCTCAGCGGTTAGAAATTAAGCCTGCCCCCTGCTCCGCACAGTACCATAACAGTAAAGAAATTACTGATTTCATCAAACACACCTGAACTGGACCCTCCCTTCATTTATTTATATATCTGCTCCGCGCCTATTCTAAACCCAAGATGAATTATTTTTAATGACTTCAAACTAATATAATCCATTAAATTATATTATTATTTACAAATCATGAGCATATATAATTTAATTCCTCCCCGTAACACCCCCCCCAAGCTCTGTCCTTATCATTTTCACGGAAACAATATTTTAATGCCTGTATTCAATAACATGATCCCTCTACTTGCTTTCCAAAACCAAATAATTAAATATAGTACAGTGATCCTCCGTCTACTTACCTTAAAAGGAAAGTGCCCAATCCCCTGGCCCTTCCGTTGCTTGATATGCATAAATATATTAAGTTAGATTAGATTGACATGTTTTCAGAGATGAGCTCCTACTAAATTGTTAAGGATTACAGTCGCCCGAACTACTAATAAAATAACATTACCCAACAAGCCTTACAATCCTCAAGTACAAAAGCATGCATGCTTAATTGGAAAGAATAACACAAGGCATCCATTAAAATACTACCCCGTCTTTTGGAATCATTGGCTTCTCTCTTTCCCCTATTAATTAATCCATCCACAACTTTATCGGATATCATTGAAAATGCCAAAACCTTGCATTTTAAGACACTTCCTAAATAGAATTAGCTTAATTTAAATACACCTCTTTGCTTCCTTGAATAGATAAAAGCATGGAACAGCACAGTTTTCGAAACCGACTTACACTTCTAAAATCCACGCAACTACACTTTCTGCCTCTTTCTCTCGGACACAAGTCAGGATATGTATTAGATAATCAGATTCTCTAAATTTTCTACTGAAACAGTACTGCGTGAAGAAATGTGAAAGATAACACGAGCAGTGTCGTTTCTGAGTCAGTGACCCATGTCCATCCCCGCCAAAAGCCCCCGTCAAGTAAACCCGACCCAGAACTGGCCGAGAAGGAGCTAAGGGGTTTGAACTAAAATCTACCGATTTCCATGGGAACCATTTGAGCAGCAAAAGAATAATACAGGAACCCAGAAAATAAATTCCCTCTGGACAGAGATCTCACTCATCATGTTAAATATCGTTAAGGTGGTAATTCATAATCTCATTAATAAAAGCTAAACAAAAAGGGGGGCAAAATGAAAGATGAAGAGGAAGAAACGACTAATTAACTGATACCAGTTTACTCTATCTAATATATTATTTCCCTTCTTATTCTCCACCGAAGTTTAAGAAGACGAAGACGACCCATTAGTAACGGCGTTTGCCCCACTATCGTTCTGGTAGTGATGATTCGGATCCTGGGGGGTGCTGCCGTTGTTGTTGTTGGTGGTGGTGGTGTTTTTGTTGCCGGTGATTTCATTGTCGTGATTGTCGTTTTGGTCTACCTCAAGATTCCCATTCATGGCAACTTTCTTCCCCAAAGTGTTCTTGTTATTGTGCATCCAAACCTTCAAAACGCTTCTATCAACCCCGACATCGTGGCAGAACTCTTGCATCAATTCGTCGTCTCTCTTCTGCATCTTCCACCCCACTCTCTCAGCGAACTGGTACATTTTATCCTTCTGCTCTTGTGTGAACTTGGTCCTGAACCGCTTCCTAGAATTCAAAGTCGGCGTCCCCAAGATATTCGCCGGAGCGGCCGTGCTCTCCGGATGGGCCGATAAACCAGCAGAGAGAGCCAGGAGCATGTGGGGGACGGAGGGGTAGTAGGAGGATGAGATCGGGGGCGGGGAAGCTGAATTGGGGCTCCGATTCGGAGCTTGGAATGGCGGAGGTGGCGGAGGGTGGTGCCGATGGTGGGGCTGATACTCGATGACGTGGGTGGCGGTGGAGATGGGCTCCTCGGGCTCACGGCGATGGAAATTGCGGTGGCAGCCACAGGCGGCGCATACGATGGAGCTGGGGTCGGCAGAATTGGCGTTCGGAGAAGGCATGAACTCGCCACAACCGTCGAGGGCGTGGCCTCCCAAGCTGGCTGCATGGTTTTTCAAGCATTCTTTGTAGGTGACCGGCACGGGATGTTTGTGGTGGGGCTGATGGCGCTTCAGGACGCCGTTGGAGAAGGACAAGGACTTAGCGGGGGCGGGTTGGACCCGGGTCGGAATTTCACTGTCTGGTTCTGGGGATTTAGTAGCGGTAGTAGTGGAGGAGGCGATGTTGTGAATTGCGGTGGAGGTTAAGTCCATGGTTCAAACATCTAGAGTCCTCCTTCAATTTGCGGGTTTAAGGGGCCATTAGGGTTAGGCTTTAGTCCAGGTTCCGAACATATATGACAGTTGTGGGATAAGGTAGTATATTGATGTTGTCGGAAAAGTAAAGTAATTGGAGTAGTGAAGCTAAGAGGGAGGAGGGAGGAGGGAGGAGGGAGGAGATGACGGGTGTTTGGGGATGACTGTTGATAATAGAAATCTGGGTTATGTGGTTGTGCTTCTTAACCACAGAGGTTTTTTTAACCCTGGTTCTAATACGTGGTTAAGAAGGGGGCCCACAAGGGGTTAGAGAGAGGGGGAGAGTAATGGGAGGGAATTGAAGGGGAATGGATTGGGAAGGAAGGAAGGAAGGGAATGGAGTACTCGGGGGTAAAGGGTGAAATGGGGAGAGTAATGAAAAGCAATAATGAGGGGGTCAGGGAGGAGTTGACTGTGGGATAGTTTCTTGCATGGGGCGGGAAGAGCCTGCCATTCTGAACCATTTACTGTTTCATATTAGTGTGTGTTTAAAAAGAAATAAAACCTTAAATTTTAAAATAATTTTTAACCTAAACTTAAAAAAAATTAAAATAAATAATTATATTTTAAAAAAAATTAAACTAAATTATAATTTAAAATTAAAATTTTAGATAAATTATTAAAATTAATTTTTAGAATAGTAAAAAAATTTATAAACTATCTAATTATTATTTTTATTTTTATTTTTTTACACCTTCCCTTCTTTCTTTTCTACTCTCCCTCCTCTCTTTTCTCAATTCTCTCATTTCTCATTTTTTTTAATAAAATTATGCTGATAATTTTTTAATTATATTTTTTTAACAATAACTATCTAAATTTTTATTTATCTAAAATTATTATTTTTTTATAATTTTTTTTATAATTTATTTTAAATTATCTAAAAAAAATTTCTATGAACCTTTTTACAGGCCCTTAGGCAAGTCCGTAAGTACAAGTTTATGAATCTTTTTACAGGCCCTTTGAGTTTAATAAGTAATATGTGATAAAACAGAATGATTAAAGTAAACTAATAGGAATTAATTTGAGTAATAAACGACTCTCGGTATTGCTTAAATGAGGTCTCGAATTTGACCCTTGGCGTATATAAAAAATTTTTGTTAGGAGACTCACCCACTATAGTCAAGTACACGACGTGAGTCGTATCCGAATATAGTCGGAGTAACATTCTGATGAATCAGGTAGGCAACTAAAAAAATAATTAAAGTACAAATTTACTAACAAAATTTGTACAAATATACATCAAGCACCATAATACTATTTTGAATGTAAAAGTTAGTGTACATAAAAATTATAAAATAATATAAAAAATTATGATTGTTAATATAACATAATATCCATTATTTTTTGACATTTGTACAATAGTGGTAGCCCTTACATTATTTTAAAATTTTTATGTACATTTTTTATATTAAAAAAAACTCTACAGTAACATGTATACATTGCAAAAAGTAAATTTATAAATAGATTTATACATTAACCTAAAATAAAATACTCATAAACATGAGGATTAATAATTAAAGTTAATATATTTTATCCTTTACTTATGGCGCGTAAAAGCTGTACGTTTGTTCTTTACTAGGTGATTGTTTGGACCAGTTTGAAAAGTTTTTTTAGGTAAAATTTTGATTTAAATTTTTTTTTAAATAAATAATTATATTTGTCCATAAGTGATTTTGAGTAAAACTATAGTTTTGAATAAGTTACTGAAACTAATTTTTAAAACAGTAAAAGAGCTTATGAACTATTCAATTGTTATCTTACTCCTACTTTTTCTTATACCCTCTTTCCTCTCTCATCTATATTCTCTATCCTCTATTTTCTATACTTTCTCTTCTCTCCTCTCCTCTTTCTTCTATACTATCTCTCATCTCTCATACTTTTAATTAAATCATACACTTTTTAGTAATTTACCAATATAAAGAAATAATTCTGCTAGTAATCATCCAAATATCTCTAATTTTTAAAATCTATTTTTTCCTAAATCTATTCTTCAAAAATTAATCAAAACATACCACACCAAAGACTTATCCGCAAAGAGAACATATTGGACGCGTTGGGAACTTGGGGCATCTTACTCAACTTCCTTAATCATACCATAACAATAACAATGAAGGAAAAAGATAATTAGAGACCATTTAAAATTTAAAAGGGCAAAAAAAATCTCTAAATTTCAAAAAAGATAGATTGGACAGGAGGTTCAATCTGTCATTTTTAAATTCATGTGCAGAGTTACAAATACCATTGTGGGAGTTGTAAATACTATTATAGGAGTTGCAAATACCATTGACAGAGTTGTAAATACTATTTTATGAGTTACAAATACTATTGACAGAGTTACAAATACCATTGACAAAGTTACAAATACCATTATAAGAGTTACAAATAACATTGGCAGAGTTACAAAAAATGTAATTTCGTTTTTTGTCTCAAATTTACGTTTGCAACTCTACCAATAATATTTATAACTATACATACGAATTTACAAATGAAAGATTGGGCCTCATGCCTAATCTGTCTTTTTTAAAATTTAGAGGCCTATTTTATCTTTTTAAATCTTAAATTATCTTTTTTTCTAACAATAATTAATTAAGACCCAATAATTAACTAATAGGTGTTACTAAAGGAAACTTTTCCCTCTTAGACATGGTCTTATAAATATAAAAAATATTTTTAGCAGATTTATTTGTAATGAAATCTGCCCACAAATAGAACCCTATTTTCACTGTGAAGAAAATGCACTCTCATGTTATTGGGCATGCAAGAAGATTGTTATCCACAAATTCCCTTAAATCGTACCGCAGGATTACTGTTACGAGGAGGGTGTTATTGTTAGCTTGTTTGGTGGGGTGGGGTGACGTGAGTATGCCCAATAATGAAGGATCTGAGGCTTTAATGATCCCGATCGGACGGTGTGCCGGCAAGCGCCGCATTGAAACTCACAAAACGGGTCTTCTCGTAAGCGAAATAAGACTTTTGACTTTCAACGCCCCCAGATTGAACTTCAGTGATAAAATTAGGCAATATTAATCCATCAATCTTTATAATTTTACTTACTTACTTACTTATCAGATTTTGTAGTCTTCCGTACAATCTTCTCAGTTATATGAAAAGGAGGGAATAGTAATGACTTACTTGGAAATGTACAATAATTGAATGAATGCTTGGGGGCGGGGAGAAATGGGTGGGCGAGAGATGGATAGCGTGGGATGCTTATGTTTGAATCAACAAGGCTAGATTAACGAGCCAACTAACCTAAGCTTGGAGGTTTCTTATTTTCAATTATGTTTGTTTACCGCATAATTACTCTCATCATAGGCATCCCCACCTCCGCTCCTGGTCCCAACTTCCTCTGTTCTATTGAGCCGTTTAACCGACTTTATTAACGGACGTCACGAGTTTATTTTGCCATATTTTTAAGCTCTTCTTAATGTGCGCTAGCTTTATTTTTTATATATATATAGAAATGAAAAAGAAATTAACACCGGAAGCAATTACAGAAAAAAACAAAGAGCCTATCCTACTCCTTCCGCATTCTAGTATATTTGAGTTTGGAGGAATCTATTTTTATATTTTATTTATTTATAAATGTGAGTTTAAAACATGAAATAGATGATATATATACTAATTAGGTTGGTATATTTAGTTAAACTAACAGTCAAACAGAATTTAGATAACGACCTGGTCAACACTGAAATAAAAAAAATTCAAAATATCCAGTACTCTTGAGTAAAAAATTTTAGGACAAATTTACACATCAACCAAAAATAAAAAATAATATAGATACCACATGACATGTTACGTCAATATATTAATCAACTAATAGTTAAAGTTAACTTTTACTTATAGTCAAAGTATCCTTTAAAAACTTTCGAATACAAAGTATTTCTGATTAGAAACTTTCAAGGCATTTAAACCTTAATTTTACATTCTCTATTTTTTTTATAACAAATACGCGTGTGTATTCTGCCACAGCCCTTAGATACGGGGGATAGCATGGACAACCAGCTAATTATCGGATTTAATTTTCTTGCAAAACAAAACACTGAAAACTGTATTAATTGGAATAAAAAGAGCAGAAGCTCAAGAGTCCGAAAGCGGTTCATGTAATAGTCTTTCCTCGATCGATCTGTGTCGTCCTTACGTAAGGATCATACTAATCTTCTCTATTATTGATCATGTTGATATTGCTTTCAGAATGGGGGTCCCGAATCTCTTCAAGTTATTCAAATATCCATATTATCAATATCAATTCATAATTTAAACAGAATATAGGAGTAATTATATTTATAAGTTGCGAATAATATGAGCTATTTAAGTTTCATATAAATACATAGGCCTAATTTAGTCATTTAGATATAAGAAAATTAAAATCAAAGTTGTTGTGTGTATAATTACTATATGCCACAATTTATGTGCATTAATTTATTTTGAAGTTCTTGTTTAAAATGTAGTATCACCACTAAAAAAATGACTTTTGGCAGCGACAAAAGTCGCCGCTGAATATCTTTAGACGACTTTTTGTCGCCGCTAAGTCGTCGCTTATGAGACTGTCGCATATACATATTGGCGGCGACAATTAAAAGTCATCGCTAAATGTCAAGAATTAGCGGCGACAAAATAATCGCCGCCTAAAGCTTAATCTGCCAAAAGATGAATCTGCGATGACAAAATTGTCGCCGCCTAAAGATGAATCTATGGCGACAAAATTGTCGCCGCCTGAAAGTTTATATTATTTTTAATTTTTTTTCTATAATTTTTCTTATATGAAAAAATATAATTTAATAACAAAAATAATAAATGATAAATAACTAAATAAACCAGAATCTAATAACATTGATAAATAATTTAAATCATCGTATAAAATATTAAATTACTTCAATTGAAAATTAAAATAATTTTTTTTAGTTTATACATAAACATTATATTAAAGAACCAATACTAGGAGTAAAAGAAATAGGCGCACGTGGTTGCCCTTTCTATATCAAAGTAACGAATTGAGCTTGTATCATTTGCTTCATTTGTTCCATTAGTCTTTACTCCAATTGCACACGTTCTTCTTGCATCTTTTCACGCTCTCCTACACACTGTGACTCTATTTTTTTCTCTCGCTCATTTTGAAATTTTTTATCAAACTTTCCTGCAAGTTTTTATCAAATTGAATTACTCACAGCTACTTATCAAATTGAACAAGTACACAAGTCATATTCAATTTCAGTTATCATACCATGATACTCTTCTTTTAAGTTAGGAATACAGAGTGATTCAGTTACACCATAATGCATCGCCAAAGTAGGTGTTTCACCTTTGCTCGCTTCCCAAAAAGTATACTACGAAGTATTTGCAGGTTGTCATCAGGTTTTCTCTTGGACAACTTGAAAGCCACTACAGTAGTTCACATAAATTACTTAAAAACCATCTGCAAAGAACTGACATAATATCATGGCGTATACATCCAAAGGTCAACCATATAGCCAGTATAGCATACATGAAAGAGAATCCAATAATATCAGACCTAGCAACTTATCATTTTTATGGCAGCCAACAAAAAAACGTATTAACAATAACTTAGAAATTTGAATCAGTATCTGACACTGGATACCAATGATGCAATAAGAACATTATATTGTCCAAAGGTTCGAATTTCCAATTTTCCATATAACATTTTTTAGCCAATCTGGTGAACAGACATTGCTGAGGAGTTGCCAAGTCTAAACTGCCTGAAGAACAAGCTTTATCATAAGGGGAAATCACAAATGAGCTTAACCTTTACAGAAACATAAATAAAGATTACAGGGAGACTTTTAAACCTTGGCCAAATACATAAGATATCTGAGGACAATCCACGATAGGCAAGCCAAGATCTAAAAGCCACATAGCTGATTCTTACCAATGAATGTGAACTAGCAAGCACACCTAGAACAGCTTAACCTGACGATACACATATACATGTAGATACACACACATGCTTCCCAAGACACTTCATAGAATCTGCACACTTCATAGAATCAAAGCTCAACCTGACGATACACAAATACATACACAGACATCATCTTCTTCAAGCTACATACACAGATACACACACATGCTTCCCAAGACAGCAACACCATATGAATATGTACAGAGACATATACCATCAATTTTCCAAAGCATCAGCCTACGCATGCATTTACATATATATACCTACAGCAGCAACATCCAAAACTTTCCCCTCATATATACACAGGCTCGACACACAGGGGAAAGAAAATGAAATATTTCAACCCCCAACTAACAGGAGTTAAATGGAATAAGAGACGTAAAGCTCACCTCACTCTTCTCATGGCGATACTTTGTAACTGAAACAGAGAACCTCCGGCGACCACCACTCCTAAACCAGTGACAACGTAAGTTGTCTGCAGCGATGAGATGGATGGAGCGAACAGAAAGAAATGGAGAAAACGTATACCTAAAATGAAGCACCAACTCCCCGCTACACTGCACCAAGACAGAGGAAGAAAATTCTGACTGCCCTTCACCACTCACAGTGACTCCAACGGCGGCAAGGGCGTCGGGCGCAGCTGAAATAGAAAGAAGAATACAAACAGAGCTCCCACAGACGCCAAGAAGCATCAACGACAAAGACAACCCAAAGCAATTCAACTGAAAACAGGGAAGAAGCATCGGGACACTGTAGCTACAACAGTAACCTAACCAGCAAACTTGCAGATCAACCAAAAAATGGTAGGAATACATTGAGAAAGCTGACCTCAGGTGAAAATAGTGCCGACGTACGCTAACCAACCTCCGACAACTTCCTTCACGGCCACTGTTACAGTCGCTATTCACACTCTTCTGATGCAGTACAGACGATGGAAAATGTCAGTCCCATCAACGGTAAGTCTCATCGTCGCGGAACCTCTCCTCAGAACTTTCTCTCTCACTCGCCTGCTCTCTGCTCTGTCTACTCCCTCTCATTGTCGACTTCACACGACTCAAACAGAGGCAGCTGCAGACGGAACTCATTGAGTTTGGGCGCGGATTTTTTCCTTTATGGCGCGGGAAGGGAAAATGCACAGTAATACATTTGAATTGACCTTCAAAGGCGACATAATAAAGTCCCCGCTGAAAGTCTTACTTTCAGCGGCGACACTAAATGTCGTCACCGAATGTCTACTTTTAGCGGCGACTATTTTGTCGCCGCTAAAAGTCTTTCTTTTATCAAATATTTTTTGAGAAATAATTCTCTTAATAAAATAATAATATTTTTTCTCCAATAGCTTCTTCAACTCATTAGGAAATTTTTATAAAATTTTATGAGCAAATGATAATCTCTAACTATTTTTCTTGAATTTTTTAAGAAAATAAGCCTTTAATTCTCAAAAAATAACTATTAAATCATCTGGGTCTTTTTTAAAAAATAAACTCTTTCATAATTTTATAAACCCCCAAAATACTCATTTTATGATTATTTCTTAATTTTTCTTAATCCCAAAATATTTTTAATAAATATTCTTTCATTTATTCTTTCTCTAAAATTTCACATTTGATCTTATAACAATAACTAAGAATGTATATATGTATGTATTTTACGTCTATTCTTTTTTCTTATTTATAATATCTCTGACACACACATACTAACTCTCATGCTCATTGATACACATTTATGATATCTCTCTCATACACATATCCCTATTTCATCTTCTTCTTTCATAAACATCATATTATTATTTGTATAATATCTTCGTGTTACAATATCATGTAAAATTCTTTTATTTATTATTTAAAAATAATATTATTTCATAATGTATCTCTATAGATTATATAGTTGCTTAAAACCTCTCCAAAGTGGAAAAAAATTTGTATGCAGACTTTTAGCGACGACAATTAAAGGATACAAAAGTCACCGCAGAAGGTCATACCATCTGCGGCGACAAAAGTATGTCACTGTAGACTTTTTGCTGCGACCCAAGTATGTCACTGTAGATACTATTACCTTAATTGTTGCCGCAGAAAAGTGGAGTTAAAATTTTTTCATTATTGACCTTCTGCGGCGACAAATAAAATCGCCGCTGAAAGTCTATTTTCAGCGGCAACATTAATTGTCGCTGCTGAAAAGTCGTTGCCATAACTAAATTAATTTTTTTTATTATTAACCTTCTGCGGCGACAATAGAAGTCGCCGCTGAAAGTCTTGCTTTCTGCGACAATTTTTATTGTCGCCGCCAAAACGTCGTCGTCAAAACTAAATTTTTTTGTAGTGCACGCAGTCGATCTCGGGGGGAAGTAGCATTAGGATATGACTAAAGTATGTTTTTAAAATAGCTTAAAATCTAATATTAGTAAATATATAGAGATGAATTTAGATAAAAATAACGAAACCGTCTCTAATTAAGAGACGAGTTTATTCTGCCTAAAAATTAAAATAATTTTTTACTTTTTGTAATTTGATTCTTGTTTTTTTTCGTGTTTCCTCATATAATCTAAACTTGTTAATTTTTTTACAAAAAATAAAATTCAAGAACAGCCGACAAAAATTTACAATATATGAGGTTTTAAAATTAAATTTGTGTAAATATATAAAATATTTTTAAAAGAGTTTATTATGTTTAAATAAACTCGATAATATTTGAATTTAATTTAACTAATAAGATAATCAAATAAAAAGATTGTGTATATGACATGAGGGTGATGGTAGTGTCATAAAACGAAATTGAGCCCTTCCTCTCGTGATGCTGCAAAAAATTATATCATCGTAAAAGGAATCAAAGCAAGAGTGCGGATCACTTTGTTGGTTCCGAAACTGTAACAGAGTGGGGAATAGGTCGAGGAAAAGCATCAATCAATTTTGAGATGAGCTAAATAGACCACTTTGCTTATATTCATTGCCCTTTCAACACACAAATGATAGTTTCTTGATTCATTCGCTCTCTCTTTTATTTGAGTCTTTCTTACTTTCCCATCCCTGTCTTGTCGGAGAAGAGCTCAACTCCGTCGGCAGATTCCATCCTCCCAATCTTGAATTTTTCCTCTTCCCTTCCCATTATTTGATCTTGACCCACTCATAATTCTACATTACTCTCTTGGTTGCTTTATAAATAATAAAAAAAAATCTGGAAAACGAATATAGGATAAGAGCGGGATGCAAGGGGAAAAAACAAAACACACACACAAAGAATTATCAAAATGAATGCAGATTTGGCTAAATAATTAAATAGATGGGTGCATTGAACGAATAAAAGTGAGGGTCATAATCAGAAGAAACAATTGTGAAGGATATACAAATGAATAGGATATTGTGAAACATGTGTAGGCGATTATGGTCGACCATCACCCTAATTTGGGACTAAGGTTTTTGGTTGTGTGTAGTTTTCAGGCCGATGCGCCATTAATCAAAGCATGGCCCAGATAGAACTCCGAAAGCACCCCTCCTTCTATTTAATATTTTTATTTATTAAAAAAATCCCATTTATTCCTATTCTTCCTTTCAATTGAATTTCCCCTCTCTTCATTATTCCTTTATTTAGGCCTCTCTAGCTACCCCTGTTATGGAGGGGCCCCTCCACGTACTTTCTTGTCTTCCCCTACCTTCTGTCTCCGTTCTTGGCACCAAATTAATAGGAAATGAGCCCTTCTAGATAAGGTTTCCGGTTTGATTTAATGAACGGGAAGATCTTAATCGGGCTTAATTAGATACAGGACATTCTTCAATGATAAAATCTAATGGGACTCCTAGAGAACAAGTGTATGTGACGTTTGAGGATGATCCAATACATGTGTGCGGGGGAACATGATGTGGTGGAGACTGGAGAAGTAAGATTCAAGCACAATTTTGTTGCATCCGAGTCTAGGAAGAAGTGTGGGGGACTAGAAATAATTCCGGGGACCATATTGGTGCATTGCTACCTTAATAAACTTCGCATGATTAGTTACTACCTAGATGCGTCCGGTGTTGTTATCGTGTGATTGTGTTGGGATTTAAAGTGGTAGCTTATAGCCTACGCATTTTGGTCGTTATAGTCTGCACATGACCATCCCCCATTTATTGACCAGACCACCCATCGCCCCCCTATACATAAATATATCACTCTATTCATTCGTCACCTTCCATGCCTTGTGCTCATTTTCTTCTTATACAATTCTCGATCCTCCTTCTCCCCCCGGAATTACCAGAATCTCCCCAAGGATGTAGAGATGATGCAAGAAGTGTTTTTTTTTTTGTTAAGCATAGGTGCCCTCCTACTGAAGACAATTTTGTTCCGCGATACAGGAGATTGCTTAGAAGTTGTGAGCAGTATGATTGATGTGCCTTAACTACCCCAATTGGTTTTTTTTAATACTGTACCACAATTATTATTGTCTTCTCTATTCTCTTCTACAAAATGATTATTGGAAAGCCAGTGGTTTTGGACTTTGGGCTCATGAGCAATGGACCTGAAAAGTCAATTTGGGCTTTTGTTATGATATGAGATAATACATGTGGGCTTTGATGCCGGGATGGCCCAAGAAAGGGAGAAGCTTATGAATGGGGTAGGTGAGGTGATTAATGCACTCAGGCTGGGGTTTGAGGGCTTGTCAAGCAAATCTGGGAATTGAATGGGTTTGCATTTCATGCCGGCTTGGGGGCCCATCCCCAAAAACCAGACCTCATTAATGTTAATCACCCTCTACATATCTAACCTACTTATTCTTACTCACCATATGTCTATCTCCCTTTCCCTTCTTTGAAACATTTATCCCTCACATTTAATAACACAAGCTGCTCATACAAGTAGAAGTATTTTAGCAAAATAATAATATTTATTATATTTAAATTAAAATACCATTATTTATTTTGTCTCCCCCCCTAAAATAGACACCTTTGTTATCGCACAATGATAACTTTATTTTATTAATATTTCTATGCAACTAATAATACTTTAACACGAAATGATAACTTTATACATAAGACGTATTTTAAAACGAAGTGAGCAAAACCCTACCCCAGCCAATGCCATAACTGCTTCCACCAAAGTTTCGCATGTCCCAACCATTCCAATCCAATACCCTCCCAACTTCTCTTCTTCTTCTTCTTCTTCCTCTCTCTCTCCTCCTCTCTCTCCCTCCCTCTCTCTCATGTTATGTTGCAATCACATCATCTCATTCCTTTTAACTTGTTCCCTCCTCTTCTTCATTCCATTGCCCGCCTTCTTTTTCTTTTTCCCACAAGCAAAAAAAGAACTTAAATTATAGTAAAATAAAATTATATTTCACGAACATACTTTCATATCAATGTACATATAATCTAATATAGAGTGAGAATTATTTAAAAATAAAATCAGAACTTTAGAATGATGAAATTCAGTTTAAAACACATTAGTATAAATATAGGCTTATTAAGAGGTATGATCCCTAAATATAAAAACATAGTTGAGCTATACTACTTTTATTTCCCAGTTTTCCCTCAATATTCAGCTGCCTGCGTATCCCCCCAACTGCTTAACTAACCATCTCCATATATGTCTTGAATGCAGCGGCCGAAAAGAAGATGTATTCAATGGCTGGTCAGATAAAGTTTTATAGAATGTTGTTATTGCCGTAAGATCAAAGCACAAGCCATCCTCTTCTCTTCACTCTCTCTCTCTCTCTCTATATATATATATATATATCGTCCACCTTACCATACTGCTCTACTCCCATCCAATCAGATTCATACTCTCTCCCTCTGCCCATTTTTCCTTTTCTGATTCCATCTGTGCCAGGAGGGTGACCATGTAGGTTTCTCGCAGCACTGATCTTGGTCCTCATGCTCATGTCCATGCTTCAAACAATGGTTAAGTCTCTCTCTCTCTCTCTCTCTATAGATATTCTCTGACATTAAATTAGTTAATAAAAAGTACTACGTTTTGTTTGGTTCACATCTCTCAGATATTACTTAATTGCTAATTATGCAGGGGATGGCTTCTCATGGGCATGGACGCCACCACTACCATGACAAGGTGACGAAGTACCCTAAAAGTGGTTTTTTACGTTTGCATAAAAAGTTTGGACCGGGCAGTCTCAAGAGCAACGATGAGTTATAATCAAGTTTTGTCGTCTCTTTTTCCCATGTTATATGTATCTTACTGAGAATGAAATCAACTTGTGAGGGAGCAAAATGCCCATCACAGTGCACAAGGAGATGCAAGAAAACACAGTACCACAAAAGCGTGCATGCTTTTCTGTGAGAAGTGCTGTAGGAAATGCCTGTGTGTGCCTCCTGGCTATTATTGCAACAAAGCTGTGTGCCCTTGCTACAACAACTGGAAGACCAAGGAAGGAGGACCCAAATACCCTTGAACTTCTAATATCTTCATGCTAATTTCTTCTCCAACCATCTTCATTTAATTTCCTACCTAATCAATCACTTGCTCCATTATGTCCTAATTAATTCCCAGACTAATGGGTATTTGTAATGTTGTTGTAATGATATATGATTTCACTTCTACGCCTATGCTAAGAGAATGCAAAGCTTAACTATTATTGCAAATTAATTTCTTCTGTGATGATGGTGGATTTAAGTTTTCTAGTCGCTAATGCATTAGTAGGTGGAAATTTGGACTGTGGAAAGAAAAAAAATATGGATATTTTTATATGGACCTTGCCCTTGGATTTGCAGGCTTCCCAACAACTTACTTCAAGGCTTTCAATGCGGCCCGCTTGTTTATTCCCTTTTCTTACTTCAACCGATGCGGACCGTGTGTTTTTTTTTTCTTTTCAAAATTGACATTTTTTAAGGAATAAATTACTCCCACGGTCCTAAATATAAGATATAGTTTATAGTACAATTTATACTATAAAATAAATCTTATATTAAGAATAGAAATAGTACTATTTTAAGGTCTTAGTTTCATTGATTGACGCAAACTTGCAATTGTGCATGTCAACTATAGGACACTTGAATTAAGCTTAAATATATAGTTTAGGGTTTAAACCCTTACGATTGAACAATTTTATTTGTTATTACAGAATTCATTTTTTTTAAAAAAACAAAGTGGCTGAATAAAATAGTGTGGCACCTCTTATCAATAAGAATGACACAATTTTTCTGTACCAAAAAAGGTGACGACAACTACTACTAGATGAATAAGTGGCCAAAAAGATGGAAACTAAATTAATAAAATTAAATGATTGATTATTCTGAAAATAATGAAGATATCAAACAATATTCAATAACTTCAGCTTCAGTAATGTCAGACGGAAGAAAATAAATTATATATAGTGTAAAACAAGTAATTTTCACACACATATATATAATGAAACAGTAATACAAAGGATATGAAAGTTTAAATAAGCAAGTATATGAGAAAAGGTCAGCATTGACCCAACAATCACGTTTCCTAACTAGTAATGAGTTAGTTTAATTTATAATTTATAAAATTATTAGTTTGAATCTTGCTATTAATATGAAGATTTTGTTGATAGATAATTGGTAAGTATTTTTATAAGTATTATTTAAATTTAAAGATATGTGGTGAATAATGGACATTATTTATCTAAACTTTTTTTTATAAAAAAGAAAGAGATGAAATGAATGATGAAGGATGGGTTTTATATAGATGGAGAGAGATTTGGGATGGGAAGGTCTGGCCTGGTTCCTAAAATGGACTCTATAAATGCTTAAGTAATTTATTAGTTTGGGCTACTGGATTTATGTTGTTTGAAGCAATGGCACGGGCTCACATCAGCTTCTCAAGTGAAAAGTTACGATATATCATTTATAGTCTTAAATATAAAAATTAATTAATTCTTTTAAATAAATTAAAAAATTTAAATTAATCTGTTAATTATAACTAATATAAAAGTTAGTTGATTAATTTAAATAAATTGAGGAGTAGATGAATTTATCTCAATGTCATCTCAAAGGCATATCATATTATACCGCCACAAAGCAGAAAGCTCATATCTGATTAGACATATACATGCAATGTCTCATAAGCATCAACATGTTTTACTTTTATTAATGGAGCAAGACAAATTAAAGAGCATGAAGGGCAGGTACTTGTTCATATATATCTATATATATCATAAAGCAAAGGAAATGAAATTAGAAGCTGCTTAATATATTAATTCTCTCAGATTCTATATGCTCCGACTTGTCCCACCTGGGCTCTCCGGTTCCTTTCCTCCAAGTGCTCGCGAATCTGGGCACTAATTCAGTTCACAAAATTCATAAAAAAAGTGTTATTATTGCTATATATATGTTGAAAGGCGTAATTAATCTAGGGACTACTGAACTGATGAAAGGAACTAACTGGCATTCGTAAATGCATGACAGGAGAGCGAAGGGTATGAGAAGCATCATAATAACCTGTCACCAACTTCAACTTGTTAATTTCTCAGAGCTAGGTTGTATGATCAAAAACCATAATTCTAGTGTTAGCTCTAGCCATAAGCACACGTACTCTTACCACGAATATGATGTAGAAGGCTTTTCTCAGCTCCTTTTTGGTCGTCTTCGTCACGGTGAATACATCATTCACTATCAGTACCACCAGGAACTGCACCATATATACGTACCCACAAAACATTCATCCATCGCCAATTAGTATAATATTGAAACCCTACCCGACCCAACTAAGAACATATACATATGAAACTGAAAGAGTGTGAAGTATGATGTATTACAAGGATAAGCAAGGTGGCGTAGAGTAAGCCACGACAGGGAACCATCAAGTGGGCCCAGCGAGAAAGATCAGGTACCCTATGGTCTGGTAGCTGCAGAGGGGATTGCACCTGCGTAATGGTGGTCGGAGTACTCGGACTACTACTTGCACTATCCATCAAAATTCTGCCAATATAATCAAATACACACACACACAGAGATAATCATTAATTGAGAGGAACATATACTTATATATATATATATAGGGATAGCACTTGCCTCGTCTGCAGGCTCGACGAGACTTCAGTCACAGCATAATCGGGACCATAGGGCTGCACGCACATTAAAATATGTACGATTATGATTATTGGAATAAGAAATCTCAAGCGAAAGCATATTACGTTTATGTGCGTGAAGGGCACTCTAATTCAATTGTTAATTACGTACCTGCTCGCAAATCTGGCACATGATGTCGCCCTTGGTGTTGCACCAAGCGGCGGTGCAACTCCTGTGGGCGTACTTTAAACAGCAGTAAACAAGGAATTGCGGTCAGTTTCCAGATCAAGCATTAACAGCATTAATTGCAAAATGTAATTATGAACTTTCCTTTGGAATATCCTACTTAATTAATTCGCTAATCTTATATTAGATACTCATGGGCATAATTAATTGCATGATCTGAATCTGAAGAAGAAGAGAAGAAGAAGGTTCTAGGCATACCCTCAGGGTGCCAGTGCAACCACAGGGTGCTTCCAGGTGTCTGACAAAGTCTTCCTCATGACAAAAACGGCACTGTCTCATCTCTCCCGATGATAATGCTGCTGCTTCTAGATACGTAGCATTTGCTGCTGTATCTTCCATGGATACACTGATTTCGTCCATTGAAATGACAACCTCGTTTGAGGATGATGATGATTGCCTCACTGGGGTCGTCTGCATCGAAACTTGTTCGGGACAGACACCGATGATATGGTCTTCATTCATGTTGGCTGATGAGTCATTCTGCCTCAAGCAAGAAAAGCATTCATGGCTAACATAAGTAAAGGAGGCTTTAATTTGTCTTGCATATTCAGAAAGGCTAAAATGGTTACAAGGAAGTAATTATGAATATCGATTTTCGCGCTTATATTTTGTTTGTTACTCGCCAAAATTAAACCGCTAACATGGCTGGGTCGTGTTAGCATATCCCAGCTGGGTGCTAACAGCCAAAATTATCCGTGGAAATGAGGGATTATCCTCCTTCCACTATTTTCTTAGCAACCAAGCTCAGTAATAAAATAATAATTTTCTGAAGAAAACGACAAAAAATTTTAATGCAGGAAAACGGCTTGCTTGTGCAGCCATGGATGAACCACGGAATGGAGCGAGCGGAAAGAAAGAGAAGAGCCAGGCCGGAGGAAGAGATGTTCAATTCAAACGAAGCGTGCAAACTCAATTCATGATCTTCATCGATCATACATACATGAACACTTTTAAAATCGAGGACAGAAGAAGGGCTGGAGTTTCTGGCAATTAATCAAGGAGGTTCGTTGAAAACCTGGTTCTGTATATATGATCATGTTATTATGTGAGAAACCGCAAAGAGAAAGAAACAACAAGACCTTCGTTCCCAGAAAATAGCCCCCCTCACTGTCTACGCGAGAGAACAAAACGTAAATTCAGAACACATAACTTCATGAATGAAAGAAGAAGAAAATGACACGTATATGCACAGTCTGGAATAAACAAAAACTGGGGGAAAAAGCAAATTTTGTAGAACGTAAAGTGAACTGAAAAAGCTCTGGAAAAACCCAGAAACAACACAACAGGCAAGGTATATATATATACATACACACAGAGCTTTAAAGCCCTAGAGATATGGGGACCTTCCAGCTACAGGTAGATGGAAGACGAGAGAGAGAGAAGCAGAAAGAGAGACTGAGAAAAATCAATCTGGAACAGTGAAGAGAGAGAATTAAGAGAAGAAGGGAATCGACGATACCATTGTGAAGGTTGGTTTTGCCAGTAATGATGTGTGTGAAGAAGAAGCGATGATGAAGTTATAGGAAAAGAGGGGTGGGAGAGTGTGCCAGTCATGTGGGCGTCTTTGGCCTGATTATCTCATCACCCTCACTGAGCTCGTGCTCTTCTTTGTGTTCTGTTGGGGCTGATTGGCTTTATTCAGTTTTTACTGAAATACCCCTCTCCTTACTGGCTTTTCTCTGGCCTTTTTAATTTTGACACTCAGCTCCTTCTATAACTCCTCGTCTTCATCACGCTTCTTCCACATCTTCTTGTGTGTCGTGGCAGCCTCCCACTTGATTTGTTTCTCTGTATCTTTTTTCGCCCTTTTTTGAAAAGCTCATTTCATTGGTATTGCAGGTTCATTTGGATCTCATTTAATGTGTTTGATCACAAATCCAATTTTCCCCTCTTCTTTTTTAACTTTAATAAGGAGCACGTACAAAAAGTCTTTATAGTTTAAAAGAAGAATGTGTAAATATTGAACTTTGGTGTATTAAATCCAAGTACTTCTTGATATCTTTTAGCAAAATATAAGTATTTTTGGCAATTATTGATTAAAATATTCAATACTTAAACTTTAATTCAGAAGAACTCAATTCTTATATTTTATTATATTCATAATAACTATCATTTTTATCACGTTTTTGTCTCTAATTCTTATAGTTTATTTTACTAGATTTAATTTATATTTTTTTTAAAAAATATTTATCTAACTCAAATTCAATACCTCATATTTAAACAGCTAAAATCTCTTATATTTGGTTCGCGGATGGATTAGTAGGTTTTCATCCCTTTTATTTGCTCTATATAAAAATCCTTTTATTTTGAAAAACACTCAATAAGAAATTAATTTAGCAGAGGTGGACTGGTTAACACTATCAAATCTATCTTATGACAAGGAAAAATACATGCTGACCTAGAATATATATCTATATTAAATTACATGATTAAAAATTCGGTCTTATTGAAATACATAAAAAGGAATCCCGGTTGCTTAAACGACAACGTGCGAGTGAGAGGAGGTAGAAAGGCATAAGAGAAGTATATTAGTACATTGGAGTTCGGTAAAATTAAAACAATTTGGTCTATTTCATGGTCTTTATGAACATTTTTTAGAATAAAAAGACTAACATCTCAGAAAGAGCAAATAAAAGAGATGAAAAATCACAGAAATAAACTACAGAGACTAAAAACAAATTACAATTAAATTATAATGACCTAAAGTAATATTCTTTCATTAATAAACTATAAAGACTATGTAAGTTCTAACGATTAAAGTGTAGCTATTGAAACAATAATTTAAGAGAACGTTGATGGACTAAATAATAATCATATATATATGCGTCAAGTTTAAAAAATTATACTTTTTTTTTTTATAAAAAATACACGCTAATCGTATTTTGGCTAAACTTGAACGAATGCGATCCTATATATTTATAATTGGTGATTAAATTGGAAATTAAGTTAAAATTATAACAAATTAAAGAATCATTAAATTAAACTCCTAAAGGTTGGATTAATGATAGAAAGAAATAATTTTCACTTTAAATGTTATTTTTAACAAATAATTTAGATTCTTAACGACAAGATGATGATAACTCGTTCTTAAATCGGTGTAACGACAAATTATATTATAAATTTATGATAGATTTGGATCTCTTGACAAATTTATATTATAAATTATATTATAATTTTCTCGCGGCAGAGGTGTATATGAGAGTGGGAGAGGATGATGGTGTATGGAAGCCGCCTATCGTCTATGTGGTCATGATCTATCGCGGCAGCCCAAGCTTCTCGTGCGTTCTGCGTGTTTAAAAGCTGATGAAGAAAAGGTTAAAGAAGAAATTAATAGACTAAATCGCAAGGTTTGACCCATAGATTTTTTAGTATAATTTTTAAATTAATGATCTTTCATTGTCATTTATAAATTTCAGTTTCTCCTAAATTCTTAAAATACAAAATCATAATAACATAATACTTTTTGTTTTAAAAATAATTATTTGAGAGAAACAAAAAAATGACAATTATATTCCTATTAAGTACTGATTTAATGTAAAGTATATTAATCTAAATAGTATATAAATAATATAATTAAGAACTAAAATAATGATCAAAATTTATCAAAATAATATGAATAAATATATAAAAATATGAGTTTATCATGTACAACGTGGCTAGCATTATTGTTTATGTTGCCGTCCGACTACTGAATCTGCAGAAACATGTTTGGCATCATGAACACCATATCCTTGAGCTTCTTCACTTAAGCTACTCCCACTGCAGATCTGTGACAAATTCTAGAGGTAATTCATCTCTTAGACAACTGTACTGTGATCCATGCCTCGTTATTTTCTCACGGTTTGAAAGTTCAGCATGCTCGCTCGTTCTGCAGCAGAAGCCACATCCTTGAATTCCATTTTCCAATTTCGCATGCCCCTTCCAGAACAACGTTTGCATTCAGAATATGAATATCTACAATCCATCTCTTCACTTCCACTTCCAGTTCCTGCAAAACACAACCCCACATATTCTTTCAAAACACGATAACAGTGTGCATAAAGAAGTTTATCAGCGATGACAAAACCTAGTTCACTTGAAGTGATGAAATGTAGAGTTTACCTAAAGACCTAATGTTGTTGTTGACTTGTTGCAACTGCAACAAGCATTTTCAGCCGCAAAACTTGCATTACGCACATACAAGTTTGTAATTTTGGGCGCTTCATTTATTTATTTATGTTTAGAGTAATGAGCATGTAAATTAGGTATCCCTTTTCACCATGAAAAGGTGGAGCATGGGCGTGAGGTGATTCTTCACAACTAGCCTTCTCAATACAGAAATAATATTGGAATTAATAAAGCATAATGTTAATATAGCAAGTGAACTATCTGGCAAAACAAAGCTTAATTACCTGCAAATCATGAAAAGATTTTGCATGGATATAGCCAAATTGGTTCGGTTCCCATTTGACATCATACTCTTCAGCAATTGTATTCAGTATTTTCATCTTGGTTGGACCATCAGGTGCTTCGAGAGACAATATCTCCACCAACTGAAGCGACATTATTAAGTCAGACAAAAAATGTGGCAACATCAATGGGGAAGAAAGTTCAACTTGCCAAGCGATTCACTCCACATTCAGGGCGTAATTCAACAGCTATAGAGATGAATTTATGTGCTTTTGCACGTCCAAGAGCTCAGGTATATCTGCACATCTTGGAGCAGCGAATACCACACTTGATATTGCTTCTTTCAAATCAGTGGTGCAGAATCTGGAGAAAATAGGAACAAGCTCAACACAATGAACTAAACTCTAATTAAGCTGCATGATCAATTAATTGTGTTTAGCAAGGAAAACCAGCATGCAGGGAACTTTTCAGAAAAACATATGGTCAAAGCATTTGATAAAATACGTTAGAGCATGACGATATGAATAAATCGAAGTGATAAAAGGAATACGTTAAAAGCTGGACATAATTAAGTTGAAGAAAATAAAATTGTTGAGGTTATAGAGCTTGTTTGTTAGACTTTTGGAAAAAGGGCTTACGAAAAAAAAAAGAATTTTTGAATAGCTTTTTGAAAAAAAAAACTTTTGAAAAAGAGTTTATGAAAAAAAAATATTTTGAATAAATAAATATTTGGATAGTTATTACATAAAGATTTTTATTATTAATAAATTATCAGAAAGGTATAATTTTATATAAAAAAAATATTTCATTTTCCCCTTTCTCCTTTCGTGTCCGTCACCGCTGCTCCACCCCAATATCTCTGCATTTGCTCCATGAAGACAAACCTCCACCGGCCATGGAAGTGTTTCCCAAACCTCCACGAGCAGCGACCACAGTGGATCTGCAGCGAAGACCAGAGCTCAATGACGATGATGAGAGAGAAGGTGACCAGAGTAAATGCATAAAGAAGAAGAGAGAGAAGAGGAAGAAGAGAAGAGAGAGTGTCAGAAAAAATAGAGATAAAATAGTAATTGGGCATTCTATAAGAATTTTTATTGTTTCAGAAGCTATTCCCAACAGTTTATTTAAAACTATGGTTTGGTCCAGAAATTCTTTTGGACAAATATAATTGTTTATTTTAAAATTTTCTCAAAATAAAATTTGGACCATAAGTCCTTTAAAAACTGAGGTTTGAAAGTAATCCAAACACACGTAATTTCACTTACTTTTGAGACTCAATTATTGGCAAGCGTCTACAATAAACTCCCAAGAACATCTGAATCAGTTCATAAGCTGCCATCGTCTTCTCTTCCTTGACCAAATGTTGAACCTATATTAAACCCATTAAAAAAAAAGTTTAACAACTAGAGCAACCTATATTTATCATAGGGTTATATAACATCAAATATCTTGATCCTATTTCTCATATGCATCAAGTATCTTAATCTTATTTTTGGTATAATTTTACTCATAATCTTTTTAATTTGGTGCAATTTTAACCATAATTTTTTTAATTTGTTACAATTCTTGGTACTTGAGAAATAAAATTATATATAAAATTGTACTAAATTAAAAAGATTATGGTTGAAATTACATCAAATTATAAAGATTATAGGTAAAATTATATCATAAATAAAATTAGAATACTAAACGCATATGAGAAATAATATCAAGATAGGTATTATATAACACTTTGCCTATTAAAATTTCCTTCCATCCGACATGGCCCCTAGACCAACCCATGGTATTATTACCGAGATAGTATTTGTTGGATTTCGGATCCGCTGATGGTCGAAATATTTAATGAAGTTGTTGGTTGAATTAATGATCTTATTTGAATTGATCTTATACAAATCCAAGAAGTCTTATTTGATTAAGATATTATAAGTGATCGGAAGATATTTCTAATTATAAAACTGATAAAAGCATACAACATTTCTTCTTATAATTCAAGTAGCTTTATAGCTAGAAAGCTTCATGTTTGGAATCCAGCATATGTATTTCAAAGTCTACTTAAACTGCATAGAGCTGAAGTTTAGGTGGCCATGTTTATGGAATTTCCAGATCGCACCTCCAAGTAATGATATTATTGGAAATGAAATATATATTATGAATTTAATTTGTCTGATAAAGACATAATATTTCATTACCCGGATTCTAGCAGTGCACTCGTGTCCTGACTCAAGCAATTCTGCCAATTCCCTCTTAAGCTGCTTCACCTGGCCTCCTCTTTTATTCTTCAAAACCTTTATGCGTGCAACCGCCAACTTTAATGCAGTTTTGCCGCGACACGTACGTACATCAATTATATTCAAATCCAACGTACCCAACGTTAACATATATGTATTCTTATAAACGAAAAACGCCACCGATAAAGCCATATATACCATTCCTAGCTATTTCTATTCCAAATTAAAAGTGTGCTTAAAGCTTGCAGACAATAGATGTTAGCCAAGAAGGGTAATTCATACTTACCATTTTGTATCGTCTTACTAGGATTCCTTTATTAGCGTTGCAACTAATTCAGCAGTCCCCAAACATCATCCTCTTGTTATCAGCTCAGAAATGATTCGCGCTTTCACTTAATAATTTAATTCTTTGATCCTTCTATGAAAGAAATGGAAGAAGAAACATTCTACGTACCATGGAATCACAATTCTTTTTTAGTTTTTTTTTATTATTTCCATATTACTCATATTTTAATAGTTTTGTAGTGTCTTTTGTTTTTGGACAAAGTTTATTAGTGTCTTTTAGTGAAGATGAGAATGTAAATCCAATTTCGTCAAATCATCAGCTAATTTCATTCCATAAATAATAAAAAAAAAAGCATGTTTGTTGACTAGCTTGTATAATAAGGTGCTGCCATGCATCACTTCCCCATCCTTTCCTGTGTATTATCAAGATTAGACAGGTTTTTTTTATACAAATCATTTTCGAAACAAATTGAATTATTTATAAATTATGAATAGCGGTTCATTATAAATTTTATATTTGATGTTAATTTTTCAATTTGCCTAAGTACCAGTATTCATTAGAAAATCTAACCATAATTGGTAAATTTTGTTTTTAATTTCTAACTTAATAATACACACACCCTATCTATATATAAATGTGAAAAGGTTTTTTTATAACCCCAGTGATTGCCATCTCTGTGACAGAAAAGCAAATACGCAGTTTTTGAGTCTTAAAATAAATTAAAGTTCGCGTGATATATCAGGAAGCTAAAAAAAAACAATTATATGATACTCCAGTTTTGAATATGATCGAAAGAACAAGCTTCATTGATCAATTATGTTAATATATATTCGACTACACACTTGTTCTTCCTCACTTCAATGACCCTTTTGATCACCCAGTTGGCCCACTAAGATGGCCAAATCTATGGCCTTGATCATGGTAGGTGCAGCTTTACTAACGGGACATGCATTGGAAAATCCAGGCTTCCCAGATTTCAGCACTCTCGCCATGCAATTCCTTAATCTCTTATGGCATTTCAAATGAAGCATACCTGAAGATGTATGCATATTTTGATTATTAGTTTGCAATTAATCTTGTCATAAAGAGAAATTAAAGATATCAAATAATCAAAATTCAAATGGCAAGCAAACACTTTGAGTTAAATTGATGCGCAATAACAGAAAATACTGATGGAGGATGATATATAACAGTTACAAATCTCATAAAAGTAATCATTATTAGTTGAAGATGAGGATTGGTAATAGCTTAAACAAAATGATAAGAGAGATAAATACCAAATTTATCGACGCAATCGTCATGATTCTTGCAACATACATCGAGATCATCGCACGGCGCCTCGCCGGGACAGCCCGTATACCCGGCTCCGCAATATTTCCCATAATTGATTAAGAAAGCTACATAATTTCAGAAACAAAGAAGTATATCCATTAACGATGGAAAAACAACACAGCAACAGAAACAGACTACAGATCTCAAAGAGACTTATAGCTTTATTATCTTACAATCACATCTCTCGGCGACGCATTGCCTGCTGCAATTGGCCTGTTATTCGGAACACGCAAACGGTCACATTGTTCATATTCATAAAACAGATGATGGATCCTATATTATAGAATAAAAACAGATGAAGATGAAGGGAGTGAGAGGTGGGATCGTCAACCTCATGGAATGAAATAAAAGACATACCAGGGGTTTGGAATCAGGGGAGCACTCGGCGACGACGGATAGAAATACGAAAAGGAATACTAACGCCGCGGAGGCGCGTGCACTGCTAAGGCGCGACATCGTTGATCGTTTTCAGAGAAACCAAACAAGGCCGTCGTCGAATTCTCCTCCTGCTGGGTGATCTATATGTTCATCTGTTTTCGCGCTCTCACTCTCAAAATTCTTTTAACGGAAGAGGCGACAGTAGATTACGGAAATACCCCTCTGATAAACCCAAAAGTGCACGTTGACCCATTCTCGCAGCATCCTCCCTCCGCTACAGTCGAACGGAAGTGAGCAGCCCCCGCCCAAAAAAGAACGGGAAAAAGTCCAAGTTGGCAAATATATATTTATTTTAAAAATATATAGCTTTTTTTTTTTTCTAGGCACAAGTATCCTCAAACAATCCTATTTAAAATATTATTAAGGACTAAATATAAATATATTTTTTAACGAGGATCATAACCTTAGTTTATCTGTTTACAAATTAGTTTTAAAAATAAGGTTAAATTATAAATTTGGTTGAGAAAGTTTTACTCAAAAATAATATTGTCTAAAAAAATTTTTTTGGTTCAAAATTGCCCTAAAGTATTAAAGTGAATCAATATTACCCATTACTATCAATTTATTAATATTTAACGTCAATTTTTTAACAGATTAAAGTAACATTATTATGTTTTAAAATTTTTAAAATAATATTGAACCTAAAAAATTTTCTAGAGATATATTGCTTCTAATTAAAAAAATTTTAGACAAATTTAAACTTTAATCTAAAAATATATACAGCTTTTATTATGTCAAGAGCATCTCTAACTACATGGCTACACCCAATTTTTTCAAAACTGTATCTGAGGGAAAAGGGCAAGTTAAAAACTGTTAATAAAAATTAGAAAGAGTAAGTATTATATAGTGAAAATAAGCAACTTATTTTCCTAATTTTAGTCGTGATATCCAAATTTTAATTTTCTGGAGGGATTCATGATTTTTCCGTATTGAAATTGCACTTGGTGCGGGTATAAAGACACATATTTAATACATTGATCAGGCCTTATATTACATGGAATTTTAAAACTTATTCGCATAAGTCAAAATTGATGCATGGTGCAATTTCATATAACTTATTCCTCTAATCGTTAATATAAAAATTAATTAATTAATTTAAATAAATTAAAAATATATAATATAAATTTATTTTAAAAAATTAAATTTAATCATAATTAACTAATTTATTTAATTTTATTAATTTATTTAAATTAATTAACTAACTTTTATATTAAAAAATAAAAGTAATATTTTTTCTTGAAAAACCGTAAGCATATTGTTATTGGCTATTTGCACGTGCCAGTAATGTACATAGGAATAATTCGTCATTAAGCATGAAATTCATCATGGCCCAAATTATCAAAACTAAACGATGAATTTTGCGCCAAGGTAGGTTTATTTACATGTAAACCAAAGTTTCATTTGCGTGAATTCATGAGCAAGGGAGGTCAGCACTACCTTCCAAGTCCAACTGATGGCAAAAACAAAGCAAGGTTAATCCCGCTCTTATTAAGGAGAATCAAAGTTCAACACCAGTTTGTTACTTTAGTCCTAAGATCAAATTCCATAAAAACCAAAACTGGCTTGTAGAATGCACCATAATGCACACAACGTATAAATGGCCGGAGCAGATCGCTAATGAGTTTGAGAAAACCCTGCCCCACGCTTTCTTTTTCCCTCCGAAGTAAACTTTGCAGGTGCTTAATCTCAAACATAGTAACCCGTAAAAGTGAATCCCCTTCCAACAATTTCCCCGGCACAAAACCAGGCAAAGCATTCCAGGCCAAACAAAGCGGCAATACCTGCATCTTCAACCTTCAGTTCTTGTCTGTTCTTCCACAAGTTCTTGATATAATCAACCTCCTTCCAGAATGACTCGTAACGACCAGGAATGCTGTAAGAAATTCATAGACATTAGCTATGACAGCCAAAGAACACAATAGTCAAAGTGGCTAGATTCAAAATAAATCTACAAGTCTCCAACTAAAAAGTACCCATGACATTCAAGCCAGGGCAGAACTGCAGGTTATTAGAATCCATTTTTCTCGTCACTTAGCTAATTCATTAATGATAGTGAAGGCGCATAATTTTAAATGAAAGCCTGGTTTGAAGATAATATGGTATCAACCACTGGTATTGAGATATTAAGAAGAGAACATGGTTAGATCACGTGGTGTAGGCTGCAGGGACACACATTAGAAGGCGGCAGAAACAGGCTTCATAATTTACATGACAAAAAAAAAAAAAAAGCAGAAGTGGTGGCTTTGACATTGTATTATTACCAAAAGAACTTTAAAAGGCGCATCTCATGTAAGTCGTAAAGTCAAAGGAAAAAACCATAGGCTAATGGATTGTTATTAAGGTTGAAAATAGCATCATGCGGTGACAGTGAATGAGCGAAGTGCCTAGATTGAAACACATTCCAGTTATATGATTGTATTCATTGAATTATTTCATTAACATCCAAAAATGATAACTTCAGAGTTCATTTTGAGGTAACGTCTAGAAATTCCATTGTCATTCTACACTCCAGAAGCAGTTGCTGGACACACACAAAAATATTCTTTCAAGACCCTAATTTTTCCTAAGATAATCTAAGAAACAGGTATTAAGAATATATAAAATGCAGTTATATATAGTATCTGACTGGAACAAGCTATGTTCATGTCCAGTGACCATTAGCAGTAAATTCTCCTTGGGTTCGGAAACTTCTGCTAGTAGTTGTTCTGGTTAATTAACAAGCATGCAGGGCAAATGCAATATATGGTTATGCATACAATTGCAACTTAGTATATTAGACATATGTGTTTAAAAAAGGCACCAATAAATGTAAAGACTAAGCACCATACATCAATCAACATGAGAATATATGGAAATGCACATCCTGTTAATGACATAAACGAGCAAGCCCGTCACAACATTGGCAAGATATGCATGTCCTGGAATGGATATAAGTATTTAATTACGAAGAAAGAACTAGATTGATCATCATCCTACAATTATTTGATGAAGAAGGGGCAAATTCAGTTTGAATGCCAAGTTAAGATACTCAATCACAAGACTATATACTTACTTTGTCTCCCTTCCTACATGAGTGCACAAGGTTTCAAATGCAAAGTATGACCGTATGAGATGAGCAAGATCAGATTCGCATACAGAATTTCAACTATATAGTTCCGCTCACTATGTTCTACCCAAAAAAGGCCTGATATAACGTATTTTATAAAGCGAAAACTGCCACAACCAACATTATGAAAGAACAAGGACAAGTTTGAAGAAAATATAACCTAGCAAGACGAGTGTAAAACAATTGCTTTGCCAGAAGGTTGCATTTTTCCACGGTAGATGGCTCCTGAATGTATTGCTTGTTCTCCTCCAGCAACTGCTTGTAGTAAGGGGTCCCATGCTGAACTGCAAATTGTGATGCTTGGCGAGCTTTGGATTGCAATTGCAGCAACTTAGATGCCATCACTGCTGCAAATTAGGCAAGGAAAGCTCTGAATGCCAACAAGGTAAAGCAAATATAATCCTTAAAAATGAAATTCTCTTGAGATTGATTATTTCGTCATCCTTCAAATTCGTCTTAGACTGCCGATGGAGGTGTAATCTAGGTCTGCTCACAACAACGGATTGAAAACAACAGCTCACCTTACAGTTTTCGCGGAGACAGATTGTACTAAAATGCTAAATTAGCTTATGGGTACAAAACCACAACTCCCAAATTTCAACATTTTCGTGTTATACAACACACGCACACGCACGCACATATAAACACAATAATTTGAAACCACCTCCCCTAACATATCGAAGCTTCAAGAGCGAAATCTAGGAAATGAATAGTAGAGAAGCAGATCAGCCAAAAGGCTCAAGATCTAAAAAGCAAGGGCAAGTCTCTGGGAGCTACAATGAATCAGATGCAAAGAAATGAATGAAGAAAGGCAAAATTAATTTCCGAGGACATTACCTTGTGCACCAGTTGAATGCGAAATCAGATATCAATGAGAATTGTGTCCACCGCCGCTACCGTACGGCGCTGCCAGCAGAATGTGAGGAAGAAAGCTCGTGCGGAAAGTGTGTGTATAACCAAAAATTGAGATAACCTTCGTGATGTGCAATGCGCCTGTTTATTCCTTCGTTCCCCTCCCCAGTTGTGCTTTTTTTTTTCTTTTTTTTTTATATTGAAATTTTTAGAAAAATATTAAACTTAACTAAACTAAAGATTAAGCGAAATCTTATTTTATTTTAGATAATACTAGTAAGATGAGTAGTAAATTAACCTCAAATATAAATTTAGATATTTATGAGGTAAGATATTTCTCCGAGCATTATGATTAGAATTATAATAAAATAATATTTTTTAAAAATTGAATTCGCTTAAAACAATCATATATCACATCTCTTTACTAACTGAACTTACTGATTGATACTTGTGTTTTTCCTTTAATCTCCCCTGTAATATCTATTTTTTGCTGGATAATACATATTTAGACTAGACAAATAGTATCCAAAAAATCCAACCAACTACTCTAGAGAGTCATGGCTAGTCTAAATCCCTTCTTATATTCACTTATCATTTGCAGATTCAGTTGATAAAAAAGAGACACATAGAACCATTTAGAGCATATTTAATTATTGAAGAGTACTATTTTATTATAGTTCTAGTCGTTATGTTTAGAGATACATCCTAACTTTTAGATACTTAAATTTATATCTAAAGGTAATTGACAGTTTGTCCTGCCTAATATTGATATCGTTTAAGAATAAAAGAGATTTTGTTCTACCCTTAAATCGTGGGGAGTCTAACCCCTTTAAAAAAACCTTCAACAAAAAAAAATCATATGTTCAAATCAGAGTATGTGCATAAGTACTTTTTTTTTTGTTACAAGACATAATTACTGGTTTTATTTCAATATATTTACTATAGATGCCTCAGACCCAAAAAAAACATTACAGAAGGGGTTAAACTAGTCCGGGCCAAACTATTTAAGCCCTTAACCCCGCAGATGGAAAATCTGAGATTCACAAATGTTAAAATTTTAATGGAAAACTATATTACACTTTGAATCCATGATTCTCAAACACCATAATTTATAATTTTAAAGCTTATAATAAGAAAATTAACAGGATTCGACATGAAATTTTGGAAAACCCTACATCGTGATCTAATCATCCAACGACCAGTCCATTGACGAACCCGCAAGTACACTGTTATTGGCTATTTGCACACTCGGTGGAAGCAACGTACTAAGGAATTTAAACGATGAATTTAACGTATGGCTAGGTCCATTTATATGTTGATCAAAGTTTCATTTGCGTCAATAAGGGACATCAGCACTACATTCAACTGATGGGAACACAACGCAAGGTTAATCTGCTTCGAATACATGGGCTTATTAAGGCTATTCAAAGTTCAACACCAGTTTGTTACTTTCGTTCCTTAATCTAAAATCGAATTCCAGAAAAACAAAAATTGGGTTGTAGAATGCACCATAAACGAATAAATGGCCGGAGCAGATTGCTACCGAGTTTGAGAAACCCGCTCCCCCCCGTTTACTTCTTTTCCGCCCGAAGTAAACTTTGCTTGTGCTTAATCTCAAACATAGTAACCCGTAAAAATAAATCCCCTTCCAACAATTTCACCGGCACAAAACCAGGCAAAGCACTCCAGGCCAAACAAAGCGGCAATACCTGCATCTTCAACCTTCAGTTCTTGTCTGTTCTTCCACAAGTTCTTGACATAATCAACCTCCTTCCAGAATGACTCGTAACGACCAGGAATGCTGTAAGAAATTCATAGACATTAGCTATGACAGCCCAAGAACACAATAGTCAAAGTGGCTAGATTCAACATAAATCTACAAGTCTACAACTGAAAAGTATCCATGACATTCAGGGCCAGGGCAGAACTGCATGTTGTCAGAATCCACTGTCTCGTCACTTAGCTAATTCATTAATGATAGTGAAGGCACATAATAATTTTAAATGAAAGCCTGGTTTGAAGATAATATGGGTATCAAACACTGGTATTGAGATATTTAGTAGATAACATAGTTAGATCATGTGGTGTAGGCTGCAGGGGAACACATTAGAAGGCAGCAGAAACAGGCTTCGTAATTTACAAAACAACGAAAAGCACAAGTGGTGCCTTCAGTTAACAAATCTTTGAAGTCTCAAAAGCACATTACAGGGCGCATCTCACTTAGTCAAAAGGTCAAAGGAAAAAGCCATACCCTAATGGATTATTATTATTATTAACGTTAAAAATGACATCATGCAGTGACAGTGAATGAGTGAAGTGCCTAGATTAAACCACATTCCAGTTATACAATTACAACTTAGTGCACGCAGCTGGTTTAGTATATTATGCATGAGTTTAAACAAGGCATCAATAAAATGGTAACAACTAAGCACCCTACATAACAAGAGAATATATGCAAAATTACATCCTGTTCATGACATAAACGAGAAAGCCACACACAAGATTGGCAAGGTATGCATGTCCTGGAATGATCTAAGTATTTAATTACAAAGGAAAAACTAGATTGATCATCACCCATAACTATTTGATGAAGGGGCAAATTCAGTTTGAATACCAATTTAAGATGCTTAAACACAAGACTAAATACTTCCTTTGTCTCCCTTCCTACATGAGTGCACAAGTTTTCAAATGCAATGTACGACCATATGAGCCGCAGACACAATAGGCAAGATCAGATTGGCATACAGAATTTCAACTATATTGTTCAACTCAATAAGTCTTACTACAAAGAGGCCCAATATAAGGTATTTTATAAAGTGAAAACTGCCATAACCAACAGTATGAAAGTACAAGGACGAGTTTGAAGAAAATATAACCTAGCAAGGCGAGTGTAAAACAATTGCTTTGCCAGTAGGTTGCATTTTTCCACGGTAGGTGGCTCCTGAATGTATTGCTTGTTCTGCTCCAGCAACTGCTTGTAGTAAGGGGTCCCATGCTTAACTACAAATTGTGATGCTTGGCAAGCTTTGGATTGCAATTGCTTCAACTTAGATGCCATCAGTGCTGCAAATTAGGCAAGGAAGGCTCTGAATCCCAACAAGGGAAAGCAAATATAAAATAATCCTTACAAAAGAAATTCTCTTGAAATTGATTATTTTGTCGTCCCTCAAATTTGATTTAAGTTCCACTACTTACTAGTAACATTGAGGACAGAACTACAACTGATCAAGACGGGCCTATCATACACTTTATTAAGTAGAACAGAATATGACATTTTTCACATAATCTTAGGTTGTTAAATCTAGCCTTTAAAGAAATGGACCAATAATTTTTTTTATGTCTATCGCCAGCAATACAAAAAGTAACGCGAAGGAGCCCTTTACAAGAATGATCATCCCAAATCATAGAAATTTGATTCGACAAATATAATGAATATCCTTCAACTATGAAGCACAAATGAGTTTCAGCCATATTTGTTCCATAAAACCATTTGAAATAAACACCTAGTCTTAGACTGCCGATGGAGGTGTACTCTAGGTCTGATCACAACAACGGATTAAAAACAACAGCTCGCCTTACAGTTTTTACAGACAGATTGTACTAAAAAGCCAAATTAGCTTATGGGTACAGAACCAGAACTCTAAAATTTCAACATTTTCGTGTTATACAGCATACATATATATATATATAAACACAATGACTTGAAACCACCTCCGTCCTCCCATAACATATCGAAGCTTCAAGAGCAAAATCTAGGAAATGAACAGTAGAGAAGTAGATCAGCCAAAAGGCTCAAGATCTAAAAGGCAAGGGCAAGTCTCTAGGAGCTAACATCAATCAGAAGTGAATCAAAAAGGGCAAAATTAATTTCCGAGGACGTTACCTTGTGCACCAGTTGAATGCGAAATCAGATATCAATGAGAACTGTCTCCGCCGCCGACGACGACGTACGGCGCTGCTCGCAGAATGTGATGAAGAAAGATAGTGAGGAAATTGTGAGTATAACAAAAAATTAATATCAGAATTCTGGTTTTAAGTCTTAACCTTCGTGATGCGCAACAATGCATCTGTTTTCCTCCCTTCCCATGGGTTTTTCTTTAAATTTCCCCTGTAGTATCTTTTTTGGGCTTGATTTGGGCCATAAATTGACCCAATAAGCCATTAAAGGCCCAAAGCCCTTCTTCGTGCTGTGGTCCCATGTGATACAAAACGTTGACAACTTAACCCAGAGTATAGTTGACATTTAGTAGGGGTAAGACATACAACTATTTGGAACGTATTTAATTTTTAGGCAGTATCACTTTGTTGTGGTTCCAGTCGCAGCGCTTAGTAAGGTATTCTAGTTCCTAGGTGCCTAGGTTTATGCCTGAGGGTAATTGATGGATCATCCTGCTCAACATTGGTATTGCCTAGGAGAAATGGAGAATTCCTCTTACCTTTGGATCGTGAGTGAGCCCAATCCCCTTTTAAAAAATTTTATAACAAAAAAAAACTTGGTAGGGTTTTTTTAACATCTAGTCCAATGTTCAATCATTGATAATGTGTAGAAGAATATCTCATAGCTAGCATTAAAGCTCATTCGAGAAGCCTTTGGCACGAGAGGATTAGTTACTGTTTCTAGCAGTGGTGTTCGATCATTGGTAGTATGTAAATCTCCTTCAGAAAGTCTACGGTATAAAAGTATTAGTCACTACTTTTGATGACGATAAATACTCTAAGTTTACCTAAAAAATGTTGACCAATTTGGCATCTGATTTGTGAGAAGAGCCATCTTACATATTAGTACTGATTTTATTTCAATATATTTATTACAGATGCCTCAGACACACAAAAAATTACAGTAATAGTTAAATTATAGTTTCAATTTTATTTTTTAGAATTGAATTTAATTGTCTATACAACAAAGATGAACCCGTAATCTACATTGTTATTGGCTTACAGGTGCAAGTGGTACAATCCATTAACGAACCTGTAAGTACATTGTTATTGGCTATTTGCACAATCCTTCGTGCAAGTAATGTAATCGGGAATTTTATTGTCACTAGCAATGAATTCATCACGGCCCAAATTATCAAAATTAAACGATGCTTGGTTTATTTATAAGTGAATCGGAGTTTCATTTGCGTGAATTCATGAGCAAGGTTTCAGTTCAAAAGAAAAAACAAGAATTCATGAGCAAGGGAGATCAGCATTGCCTTCCAACAGCTAGCAAAACAACGCAAGGTTAATCCCGTTTCGAATACATGGGCTTATTAAGGCTATTCAAAGTTCAACACCAGTTTGTTACTTTCGTTCCTTAATCTAAAATCGAATTCCAGAAAAACAAAAATTGGATTGTAGAATGCACCATAATGCACACAACGAATAAATGGCCGGAGCAGATTGCTACCGAGTTTGAGAAACCCCCTCCCCACGTTTTCTTCTTTTTCGCCCGAAGTAAACTTTGCTTGTGCTTAATCTCAAACATAGTAACCCGTAAAAGTGAATCCCCTTCCAACAATTTCACCGGCACAAAACCAGGCAAAGCACTCCAGGCCAAACAAAGCGGCAATACCTGCATCTTCAACCTTCAGTTCTTGTCTGTTCTTCCACAAGTTCTTGACATAATCAACCTCCTTCCAGAATGACTCGTAACGACCAGGAATGCTGTAAGAAATTCATAGACATTAGCTATGACAGCCCAAGAACACAATAGTCAAAGTGGCTAGATTCAACATAAATCTACAAGTCTACAACTGAAAAGTACCCATGACCTTCAGGGCCAGGGCAGAACTGCATGTTGTCAGAATCCATTGTCTCGTCACTTAGCTAATTCATTAATGATAATGAAGGCACATAATAATTTTAAATGAAAGCCTGGTTTGAAGATAATATGCGTATCAAACACTGGTATTGAGATGTTAAGTAGATAACATAGTTAGATCATGTGGTGAAGGCTGCAGGGGAACACATTAGGAGACAGCAGAAACAGGCTTCATAATTTACAAGACAACGAAAAGCACAAGTGGTGGCTTTGACATTGTATTATTACTAACAGCACTTGCTTCAATTGACAAATCTTAGAAGTCTCAGAAGCACACTACAAGGCGCCTCTCATTTAAGTCATAAAGTCAAAAAGGAAAAAACCATAAGCTAATGGATTATTATTAACATAAAAAATGGCATCATGCAGTGACAGTGAATGAGTGAAGTGTCTAGATTAAAACATATTCCATTGAACAATTGCAACTTAGTGCACGCAACTGGTTTAGTATATTGGGGGTCAATAAAATGGTAACAACTAAGCACCATACATCAATCAACATGAGAATTTATGGAAATGTACATCCTATTAATGACATAAACGAGCAAGCCACTCACAAATTGGCAAGGTATGCATGTCCTGGAATGGATCTAAGTATTTAATTACAAAGGAAGAACTAGATTGATCATCATCTCATAACTATTTGATGAAGAAGGGGCAAATTTGGTTTGAATGCCAAGCTAAGATGCTTAGTCACAAGACTATACACTTCCTTTGTCTCCCTTCCTACATAAGTGTACAGGTTTTCAAATGCAAGCATGACTGTACGAGCCGCAGACACATTAGGCAAGATCAGATTGACATACAGAATTTCAATTATATTGTTCAGCTCAATAAGTCCTACTACAAAGAGGCCCAATATAAGGTATTTTATAAAGTGAGAACTGCCATAACCAACATTATGAAAGTACAAGGACGAGTTTGAAGAAAATGTAACCTAGCAAGGCGAGTGTAAAACAATTGCTTTGCCAGTAGGTTGCATTTTTCCACGGTAGGTGGCTCCTGAATGTATTGCTTGTTCTGCTCCAGCAACTGCTTGTAGTAAGGTGTCCCATGCTTAACTAAAAATTGTGAAGCTTGGGAAGCTTTGGATTGCAATTGCTTCAACTTAGATGCCATCAGTGCTGCAAATTAGGCAAGGAAGGCTCTGAATCCCAACAAGGGAATATCCTCCAACTATGAAGCATAAATGAGTTTAACCATATTTGTTCCCTAAAATCATTTGAAATAAACACCTAGTCTTAGACTACCGATGGAGGTGAACTCTAGGTCTGATCACAACAACGGATTAAAAACAACAGCTCGCCTTACAGTTTTCACAGAGATAGGTTGTACTAAAATGCCCAATTAGCTTATGGGTATCTAAAATTTCAACATTTTCGTGTATATAAACACAGTGATTTGAAACCACCTCCCCTAACATATCTAAGCTTCATGAACGAAATCTAGGAAATGAACAGTAGAGAAGTAGATCATCCAAAAGGCTCAAGATCTAAAAGGCAAGGGCAAGCCTCTAGGAGCTAACATGAATCAGATGCAAAGAAGTAAATCAAAAAAGGAAAAATTAATTTCCGAGGGCATTACCTCGTGCCCCAGTTGAATGCGAAATCAGGTATTAATCAGAATTGTCTCCACCGCCGCTAACGTACGGCGCTCCTAGCAAAATGCGATGAAGAAAGATAGTGCGGAAATTGTGCGTACAACAAAAAATTGATATCAGAATTCGGGTTTTAAGTTTTAACGTTCGTGATGCGCAACAATGCCCCTGTTTACTTTTCTTCGCTTCCCAGTTTTTTTTTTTTTATTGCTACCGGGTAATTAAAATTATACTCCAACTTCCTCTGAATTTAACTCACGTCACGCATTTAGTTATAATAAGTGAGTTTCTCAATAAGATTTTTTGTATACACTAAGACTTAAATTTGAGACTTCACTTAAATTATACCAAGTCGTTTATTAATCGGACTAACTCCAGTTTTTTTTTTCCACCCGGTTCACCGGAGCTTTGTCCTGACTACATCCGGATCTGACCCGCTTCGCGCACCTGGCTATGGTGGGTGAGTCTCCTAACGGGAATTTTCTGCATACGCTAAAGCTCAAACTCGAGACTTCGTTTAAACGATATCGAGTCGTTTACTACTCGGATCAACTTCCGTTGGTCGGACTAACTCCAGTTGATTCTTCACTTCCCAGTTGTTTTCTTGATAATTTTTGGGCTAAATTTGGGCCTTAAATTAACCCAATAAGTCATTAACTTGGTCCAGACAACAATAACTAAAAAACCCCATCCATCCACTCTTGAGAGTCAAGCCCACTCTAAGCCCTTCGTTGTGGTCCCATACTCCCATGTGATACAAAATACTCCCTCCCTAACCATAACCAGCATACCTAATATTTAGTATTTAGATGAGTTCTTTAACTATCTAATTAATAATTTGATTTCTAGCATTGTGTATGAAAAGGGTTAGCATTAAAGGTGTGTTTGGCTCAATTGAGGGCATAAGAGGGGAGAAAAAATATTTTTATATAGACAACTGTAAAATACGAAAGAAGTATTTTAAAAATATTAAAAAATATTATTAATATAATAGTTAAAACAAGATAAAAATTTATTTTTTTCCTAAATTTTGGAGGGAAGGGAAAGGGGACAAAATCCCTCCCCTCCCCTCTCTTCCAAATCCCTTATACCAAACACACCCCAAAGCCTATTTAAAAAATCTACGATGTGAGGTAATTAGTCACAGTTTTAGAAGGTAGATAGATACCTTATGCTTACTTAAAAATAACTCCCTCCATTATTTATTCCTGAATATAAGAACCCAATATATTTTATATCCTAAAATTATAATTTTCTCCCAATGTATCCCTATGTAATTGCACATATTAATGGGGTATCTATTAAAGGTAGTTCAAATGCACAAAATTAAATGTGGTATTTTAGAAAAACTAACACACAATCATTACAATTAACTAATTAACTTACATCTTTAATCTACCCAAATTAACTAAGTATATCTTGCAATTAGGATATATTTATTACCAATACCTCACGCCCAAATAAATTACATAAGCGGTTAAATTATAGTTTCAATTTTAAATTAGTTTTAAATGGAATGTTATGGCCAATGGTTCAAATAGTTCAACATTTGTGTTTACAAATATGAACGGAGAAAATTATTGTTAATAGAATTTTATACTTATGTAATTTGATTTAAACTCAGACATATAGATGGTTAATGCCCCCGTATCTTTCCATTGACCACACAGACATAGAGATGGTTAATTGGCTTTTTTTAAAGAAAATGTCACTAAAAAAATCAATGATTTGTAGGCGCTTTAACAGCTACAAATGGAATTGATAGTAGTTATGAAATCAGCTACTAATTAACTCAGCCGTGACAAACGATTTTGTAGTTAGAGAGGAAATAACTCAGCTACTAACTAAAAAAATCGTTTGTCAAAGAGGTGATTTTTAGCAGTTTGACACCGCTACAAAAATGTGGCGCTAGAATTTGGAAAGGAAATATTATTGGTTAGAGAGGAAGTAGACAAATATTAGGTTATGGAATCAATATTACTTCCATAATCAGCATTTCATCATTAGGAGCCAGCCACCATTGTCACGCCACAGAAAGGTTTGGTCTTCACGTATACTCCTTTTTCTGCCAACCCTTTCCATTGGCATTAATCACCCACCCACTTTTAAATATTACTAAAATAATTACTAATTAATTAATTGGATATATATATATATATATATTCGCTACATAATATTGCCGCCTGATATCATACGCTGAATTCCCAGCAAGTTTTTGCCCAATGAGAGTCGTGGCAACTGGCAAGTTCTTCTTCTTGTTTTTTCTTTAGCCCCAAGATGAATCCGTTTTACCGTGAGAGAGAAATATTGATGCAGTTTTAATCTTAAATGCATATTCCACGATTTATCTTTCATGAAGTTTTCTTCCATTTTAGAAGCTTATTGTTGTATACCTTTTCTCAATTCATTGTTTTCGCATGGCCAGAGAAAGCTATTATTATATACAAGACGAAATGGTTACAAATATTAAAAGAGTTACTATTTAATAATAAACAATGATATATTAGATAAGATCGATTTTTCTCTTAAAAAAGTTGATGTTGACCAGTTTAAAAAATGAACCTTAATCAACCGCACTATTCAAACGGCATTTAAATTAACGATTGTGTGTCCCATTCTCAAGTCGATAACTCAAGATGTTGGAAAGACATAGTTGACTATAATTTTTTTTTGGCCACACACATGGTTGACTATAATTGGTTGGATCGATGTAAAATCATGTTTAATTAGTGAGGAGTCGAGGATGATTATTATGGTACGGCATGTGATTTAGTTTGTTGATCAGGTTTCAAAGACGACAAACCATAATCAATATTCTCTAAGTATGGTAGTATAAAAAGACAGTTATATTGAGATTAGTTGAGAACTAACAGGATTATATATATATTGAAGCAAATCACACTATCAACGTAGTTATATTAAACTAAATTGGCGCTGGCTTAGCTTCTGCAAATAGTTAATCACCAAATGTAACAATAGAATATATCCGATAAGTACTGATCCTAATGACGTGCTTCGTTTGCTTAACTCGGTTCTGTCAGCTCGAGAATTTTTTTATTCATTTTTTCTTATTTTGGGAAGGGATTTTGCTGCAAGCCTGCAACTGCATGCAATATTATATCGAGCTAAATATAGCTTAAATCAAGTTTGGTGATAAGAGATTAATTAATATAACCAAGCTTCATTAGTCAATAAGCAATCTCAATCAGAAGCTCTCACGTGGGGGGCCATGATTTGACCGTGCACGTACAACACTTAAAAAGCTAAACAAACCATCTTATTTAATTATGCCCTAATCAATCCTTACAAGAATGAAGAGGCTAGGACATTATTATTATAACATCAACTTTGAAATACGAGTTATTAATTATATTAATAATTGCTTCCAGCATTGCCGTGATGCCAAAAGGATTGGTATCCAGTTGTTGGAGTTATATATGTCTGTAATTTTCAAACACAAGTAATTTAATTGTCAATCAATTCATACCAAAGTCGACTACGTTTTTCTGACTAGAACAAAAATAGAATCATTCTCATTTTATTCATGATTCTAATCAGATAGCGACAAAGTCAAATGCTTGCTGAACACGTTGGAGAGACACAGAATTCTTCATCAATCAGTAGTTGTATACATACATGAGTAAATCATACAAAAGAAAATTCTGGGAAACTTGCTTAAGTAAAATTAAGCAAGCAAACAAGAATAAATTTCAATTACACAGCTTGAGTTAATGATTTCCTGAAATTGATCTTGGGTTTTGCTGGCCCATCATACCCAATCTAAAGAATGAATCAAAATGGTAGAGCCATTTTGAAAAAAAAAAAGGGAAAAGATGAAGAGAGAGAGAGATTAATAATAAACTATAGACTTCTATATACTTGCTCTTTGACCCATGAAGTTACGTATCCTGTCGAGTGCTATTTCCAGAGTCTGCTCGCTCATATTTGCAAAACAAACCCTGAACCACCCCGGTTCAGAACAATGGCAAGAAGAACCGGGAGATATATTTAGCCTCACTTCATACAAAATGGAATTCCAAAGCTCCAATTCGCCTTCTCTCGTTGGTTTCTCCAACAAAGGACTTAGATTCATCCAACAAAACAATCCTGCATTCCCCTTCAAGCACTCTATCCCGGCTCTTCTCAACCCATCAATGATCATATCGTATCTCTTCCTCAGTCTCTCTCTGTTGGTCTTTATGTAGTTCTCTGTGAACTCCTTATCCGACAGCATGGTCGCCAACAAGTGCTGTGTCTGTGAAGAAATTAAGGTGAAGCTGGACATCCTACGAGCCGTCTTAACAACCTTGTCGTTGTAGGAATAAATGGTGCCAACTCTAAAACCAGGAAGGCCCAGGTCTTTGGAGAGGCTGTAGACAATGTGAACTCTCTCAGCGTTCTTGTAGTTACCAGCTTCAAGAATTTCAGCGACGCTTACGAACTCGCCGGCCGAGAAGGCCGATCCCGAGTAGATCTCGTCCGACACCAAGTGGATGTTCTTGCGAGTCACGAAGTCGAGAATCTCCTCCAGAACTGACCGTTGGATTGTGGCGCCTAATGGGTTTGAAGGGTTGGTGATCAAGACGCCTCTCACTTTGGTGTTCATTGACTGTGCTTGCTGATACGCAGCCTCCAGGGCTTGAGGAGTGATCTGGAAATTGTTTGAGCTGTTACAGTGAATTGGGATGATGTTTACCCCTGTTCTCCAACGCAGGTCTCTATCAAATCTGCAATATTATTTCCATTATCAGTTCAATTACAAGCTAATAATGGTAATGTTGAAAGATATATATTATATGTGGTGGTTGATGGATTTATACCCTGGATAGTATGGGGTTGGGACGAGTAAAGCGTCGCCGGGGTTAGCGAGAATGAAGGTCAAGAGCTCGTTGGCGGCGGTGGCGCCGGCAGTGAGAACTACTCTATCAGGGTCGAATTTGGCCCTTCCACCTCTTATTTGTTGCATGAAGCTTGCCATTGCGGTTCTGAAGGATTTGAGGCCATGATAGTCTTGAAACAAAGCATTCTCTCTGAACCCAGGTGCTCCTTTTCCCCACGTTGACGCCTCTGGGTGCTGTTCCAAGTACTTCTCCACCAAATCAAATGAAACCTGTATATACGATATATCAGAAAACATGATTAGATATTAATTATTGCTGATGAGAGATTAATTTGGTTTAAATGACGATTGCATATACAATCAAATACTTACTTGATTCTCTGCCAATCCCATCTGTATCACGCCGGAGGGGTTAGAGATTTCATCATAAGGGTTCTCATCGTATGCTTTCCACCCAGAAAAATAGGGGGAGTTTTCGCCGTGAGTTTCAGAGACGGCGACGTTTGATAGCTCCACACAAGGTTGCTCGATCTCAATACCCATTATTACTAGCTAGCTAGCTTTCTCGCACTCACCACAGACAGTTGCAGAGAGCAGAAAAAACCGTGGTGGTGGGTGAGGGCGATATAGAGGGAGAGAGAGAAGCTAGCTAGTTGAATGAAAGTTTTGTCAAACTCCTCCTATTTATATTGTGAGGTTTTCGTGGGTTTGAATTTGATAGGGGGAATAAAAATAAAAATAATGCCCTCAACTTGCCTGCGGGTCTGCCAAAATTAAAAAGAGAAATTATTGTTAAACAACATCAACGATATTGTCCCTGCTTGAACACCATAACAGGTGCAGGGTTTTGTTCTTCGGGGCACTTGCTCCCGAAAAGGCCTCGTTGTGTGGGAGGAGTCTCCACACCCTTATATAGGGTTGCTTCGTCTCAACCTCCCCCGATGTGGGACTATACTTTTACATTCCATCCACTTTCCGGATCCGGCAACGTGCCGGCACATCGGTGCCACCTGGCTCTGATACCATGTTAAACAACATCAACGATATTGTCCCTGCTTGAACACCATAACAGGTGCAGGGTTTTGTTCTTCGGGGCACTTGCTCCCGAAAAGGCCTCGTTGTGTGGGAGGAGTCTCCACACCCTTATATAGGGTTGCTTCGTCTCAACCTCCCCCGATGTGGGACTATACTTTTACATTCCATCCACTTTCCGGATCCGGCAACGTGCCGGCACATCGGTGCCACCTGGCTCTGATACCATGTTAAACAACATCAACGATATTGTCCCTGCTTGAACACCATAACAGGTGCAGGGTTTTGTTCTTCGGGGCACTTGCTCCCGAAAAGGCCTCGTTGTGTGGGAGGAGTCTCCACACCCTTATATAGGGTTGCTTCGTCTCAACCTCCCCCGATGTGGGACTATACTTTTACATTCCATCCACTTTCCGGATCCGGCAACGTGCCGGCACATCGGTGCCACCTGGCTCTGATACCATGTTAAACAACATCAACGATATTGTCCCTGCTTGAACACCATAACAGGTGCAGGGTTTTGTTCTTCGGGGCACTTGCTCCCGAAAAGGCCTCGTTGTGTGGGAGGAGTCTCCACACCCTTATATAGGGTTGCTTCGTCTCAACCTCCCCCGATGTGGGACTATACTTTTACAATTATCAATACTTGATTCTCTAAAGTAAGCAAGATATCAAAGGTCTTACCTTTTACAGATATATATATATATATATGTCATCTTATACAACTGTAGCTTTTGTCAGATTCACACCCAAAATATATATGGTGGTTGATGATTGGGGTTTGGTTTTGTGCAATTGTAGTCGATCCCCTCTTTTGCCTCAAGATTTTCTTCTATCTTTCTTTATGGGGTGCAGAGTTAATTAATCATAATTAAATATCAGGTTTGTTATATTTAAAAAAATTTGAAGCTAGTTGAGTTCTTCGTGCCTAGCTATTTCCATTTCTCAACCTATGATTAATCAAATCCCTATAGAGGCCCCAACAACCTCTGAATTACCTACATATATACTGCAATCAAAATCAAATCATGCATTAAGATCTGATGAAGACTTAATTATACCAAAGAGCATTTTTTGATGATGTGACAAAGAAATACCAAATAACCCAGCCCCTCGATTAAGATTCTGATTTGCGAGCAGCTTGAGAAAAAGATGGGGGCTTATCAAACATGTTCTCTGGCCCTAAATATTCAAACCCACTTTTCTTGAAACCATCTACATATCAAACTATAAAGTTGTGTTGCCCCATTGATTTTTAATTGAAACATCACTTCTTCTCTCTAAAGACACGTGCATTACATATATCGATTTGCAGATTATCTGCTTTACAAATAAAAAACCAATCACTTAAACATATGCATTAATACCTAGTACATAAATGATAATGTGATTATTAGTTTGTAATTTGTGTTTAGCGATGGCGTGAGGTTTTAAATCAAATACATGATAAGCTGAAGAGACCCTGATGTACTATATAATCACTCAGGACAAGTAACAGCAGATTTATATTGGATGAGAATGGTGGTATTAACAAGTCAAAATGTAGATAAGCCATTGATGATTAAACAAGAAGCGAAAAACTAATACTAATGACAAGGTGAAAAGATCAGAAGCCTATTCAGCCTCTGGCTAGTTTCAACTACAATAATGCCCGTGCAGAGGGAACAGAGAAGAGAAAGAAAAGAAGAAAAATTTGCGTGCATGCATATGCACGCTTCATTCTATGAAAGTTATTGGATATACATACTGCCTTGAGCCACCTTGTTGTAGTCATGATGACTAGCAAATAATTTTTCATATATGGTGATTTCAAAGAGAATGACAGAACACGTGTTACATGAAAAATATGTGTTAAGTAAATTACTTTGGTGTGATTCACTCGTAGCAAAGTTTATAGTAGTACTCCCTCCAATCTTAAATATAAGAGCTATATGAGAAAGCTATTTTGATCTTAAATATAAGATCATGATCCACTCTGTCTCCTAAAATTATAATTTTCTTCCGAAAATATCTCTATATAATTACACATATTGATGATGTTTATATTAAGAGTAGTTCAAATGCATACGATTAAAGAAAATATTTTAGAGGAACCAACACACAACTATTATAAATAACTAATTTAATTAACTTTCTTAATCTATCTAAATTAGTTAAGTATATCTTATATTAAGGACCAAAGATATTATTTTTTTGGCCAATACAAGTCTTTGGTTGAATTCTTTATCTTGTTAATTAACGGATTGAAAATCACCCCCAAAATGAAGAAATAAACGAGACATTTAAACAAAGCAACTATACATCCCCTGTTCTTGTTTATTGTATTGCTATTGTGTGTGTGTGTGTGTGTGGAATGAGTTAGATAATCCATGATTATATGTGGGTAATTATTGTGTTTAGTATAAATACAATCGATTACTCACACACACGTAGTCGCACACTCGGATCTGCTTATTGTATATATAAAGTTATAAATTAAAGGGGTAATATAATAATAATGTTTGGAGAAGTGATTAGGGCATGTATATGTATGTGCATGTACACCAACGTTTAGTTAGGAACGCAAGATACTTGTAAAGATTTTGTTGTTTGTGGGTTTGGAGTGCAACAGAACCACAGAATAATTAAACATGTTGGATAGGAAGAAGAAATATTTAATAATAAGAGAAGCAATGATGAGAAGAAGATGCCCGTCAATAGAACTAGTAGCTATGACTGGAGATCACGGATATGCATGTGCTAGGGAGGATCAGCTTTAGATTTGCAGTTAATATGCTGAATCTCATTTCACAATTCAGAACGTGAACGCAGACATCATATGACGACTGCAATACCACTATGGCCTCTTGGATACAGACAAGTATCAAGCAAAGGTCTCAACCGTATCTTCCAATCATGCCTCATCCACATAAAATATAATACAATTTAATAGGATATGCTTCAAAATACCATTTACAATATGGTCAAGCATAACTTATTTTTTAAATTCCATACAATGTATGAGAAAATTTGTCCAATTTCTTTATAATATGTCTGTGTATATCTTTTTCCCCACAGATAGACATGATTGGCTGGAAGGCATGTAAATTTATCGTTTGCTTAAGATTTGAGCTAGAGATCATTAAAGCCTCTAAAGCAACTTGTGTTTCAATCAAAATTAACTACTAGCTAAAGGGTACGGATATGTGTGTGTGTGTGTGTGTATATGTATGTATACGCATCCGTATAAATAGATCCATGCTCTATCCTTGGTAGGGACCTCTAATATCTCACTCTCTAATATTTTCTAACGTTCCTTGTAATGTTCAAACTGCCATATCATACTTGTAAGATGTTAGAATATCACTCATTTATGTAGAATCTAATTATTAATAAACGAAAGAAAAAATATTTAGGAATTTGAGATATTATAAAAGGCATTAGAGAGTAAGGAATTAGGGACCCTTGCTAGACTTGAAGTTCATTGCCTTAGGAAGCGCTGCAATTGGATTTCAACTGAGAGCATAAGCGAATGTAATTGATGGGAGCACATTCAAGAAATTAATGAGAGTTTTTGTTTTAGTACTTTTCCCAACGTCAAACATTGTTTTTAAAAAATCATTAATTATCAATAAAATCTAGGGAATATTCAACATTTCAACTAGTAGGTGAGGTAGGGGATATATATATATATATATTATATATAATAACTAATAATTGAACCCAACAACGTGTTCTTGATTGTTAACAGCTAAGTGTGTGCAACTCTTAGGTAAAGAGCAAAAAGTGTCACCTGACGTTTCCTTGATTACTAATCGAAAGAAATTATATAAAAAAAACCTTCTCTAACTTGCATGCCGTGTGTTAACTGTGCTTATATGGTCAATCATTAGAGTCGTGATTAATTAAATTAAAGTATAGCAGGACACAGATTCCTGAAATTAAGCAGCAATATGATTGAATTAGATAATAATTAGGGTACTTAATTAATTCAGTTCATTTGATTAAGTTTTAACGTAACAATCCTTTTAAATACTTCATAGCTTACAAATGATAAAAGTTCAATCGTAAACAAGACTTTTATTCTAAGGCAAATGTACGGGCATGCCTGCTACAAACATTTTAATTTACTTACTGCCAATTATATATAATTAAACTAATTACGATCATTTTGGGTGTACGTATAATGTACCCCAATAAGAGGGCATGAATCTTCTGGGGAGATATAGAACCAATGAGTGCACGCCACATGGGAACGATTTGTCCTGATCATGCTAGGATTATGTCCAAGGAGAGATCTAAGTATACAGATTATAGAATATTGAGTAGGTCGAATGATTAAATATTGCATTATATACCCTCACTTTTTATTATTATCTACTCATATCCATGCTTATTCCCAAGCTATACCGTGTTCGTACACACGTTTTTATGAGTTTATATATAAACTCAACACCATTGAAACAGTCCAAGTAGGGCATCTATGTATGTATATAAGCAGTTTAATTATATATAAAATTCTTACAGTGACAGATTTTTCTTTATGTTTGCGGTATTTCTAGTTGTAAAAGCAATAAATGTGACCTACCTTCTCCCACATGCTGCATTTGACTCCAATTCATAAGTGTATATTTTTAAACTCATTTTTTCCTTCCCTGGAACTGTGGAAATGGCCTTTTTCTCCCAGCTGATCAACTTGCCTTGTTGATTTAGATCCCTTTTATACGTGACCTGTCTCCTTAATTATTTTCTCTGTTATAATGCTCCAAAGATTGCCTTTTTGTGCCAGAATTTTATATACCTTAAAACATATCCTTTTCCATCAACTATGCGTACAACAGTTGACAATACTACTGTTTGTGAGTTCCTCTCTACGGATCACATGGAATTTTAATTATATATTATTGTTAATTAAAAAATGGGTCTTATATATATATATATTTCCTAGGATGTGAACTAGGTTGCTCCACATAGGCGCTCATAAAGTCATAAACCAGTATTGTGATGAGCTCGACGATATATATAAGCTAGTATTTGCCTTGATGAATTCCAAACTAATATGTCTCAGCTTTTCTGTTGTCTTTTTGCTTAAGTAATTTGTTCCCCATGTTTTCCCTCCGTTTTTTTAATAATATAAGTCCAGCTCAAGGCCAACGGGGTCAATATGATAACTTGCTCAACTATATACCTTCAATTTGCAGTCACGTTGAACATATAATTACTCTCCATCATCTTCTTATTCTTACTGTCTTGTAAATGATGCTTCCATATCTGTAGTCCCCACTTGCCCAATTGGAAGTGGAAGTACATCTCCTAAAGAAAAAACCTATTGGAGATGTAAAAATATTTAGCGCTTGACAACGTTCAAATAGAATTGACTCATAGGATGACGCATGTGTATTGGCAAAAAAAAAAAAAAAAAAACTGGCCAAGAGTAGTATTGTATCATCCGTCAATAATTAGAGATTAATCTTTCGTTAATAATTAGAGATTAATCTTTTTGAGATGCAGATCACCGAATTGAGCAAGAACACTATTTTGTATTTTAAGCTTTATTTTTTGTTAACGTCAATGGAATACTATTTTTAATTTCCTAACGCTCTGCTTATTTGTTATATAGTGTTTAATATATAATGGATACAACGAAATAAAATTGATCTGTGATGTTTATTATACTTTTGTTCATTATTGATACTCGATGAGTTCAGTCATATTAAAAATATAAAAAATGAAATAATATTTTAAAAATATTCTTATTTTATTTTATGCAACAAATAGAATAACATTTTTTGTGATTTGAAGTGATATTCGACATTATTACTATTCCTTATCCTGCTACTAATATTTTGCACAAGTCAACTAAATGGTGGCCTGAAATTGAAGCTACTATAGAAGTCAATATGACAGAGTTATACGTGAGTGCATGGAGCATAATACTTTCTTATTCTAGTTCGAGTTCCTAGGTAGCTCATTTTTTATTTTTCATTATTATTATTATTACTATTATTATTTGATAGGTCACCCACTATCTAAGAGTAGGGCAAAATCTCTCTTCCTCCTGGGCGATGTCAATGTCAGGTAGAGCGAGCTGTTTATTACCTTCAGGCGTAAATCTAGGCACTTAGGAGCTAGAATGTCTTCCTAAGTACCGCGACTGGAACCACAATAAAGTGGCACTCTCCAGGGTTCGAACACGTTTCAAATAGTCATATGTCTCACCCTTTCCCTAGTTAAATCCATGGATGATAGGTATTATTATTATTTATTAGAGCCATTGGAGTATGTGCTTTTTGGGCATGTTCTGTTTAAATGATCTGAGCCCAATAATGCTTGATATACAGTGTGTAAATGGGTTTTGGTGAAACATTTGAACAATTTTCTGTGACCCAAAACTGAACGGACCTGGTCTACACATTGGGCCCTGAGGAGATTGGACCAAGTTTTATATAGAATTCTGACTTTTCATGGCCCTTTTGCGTTTGAAAAAGATAATTCTTAGTACAAATGAAAAAGAAGAAATAAAAAAGAAAGAAGAAATAATTCTTCGGCCTTGTCCGTTTTATTTTTTGACCAGCAAACCTGGTCCGTTTTAAGCCTTGGGGTTCTTTTGCATTCATATATATTATATATATTGTATCAATATATATTATATATATTGTATTTCCTGTCACTATTTAAAAAAATATCTTAGGTATCAAAATTTATATTTGAGGATAATAGATAACTTATTCTATTTGATATTAAATTATGAGGAGCCCAATTTTTTTTTTAAAAATTTTATATAAAATATATATATATATTACATATAAAAATCTAAATGTTTTAATATATTGTGCTATTTAGAAATAATAAAAAATAAATCTTATTTTTCTGATATCACGGTAACATCGTTCCCACTTCCCAGCATCTTTTTTCAATAATAAATTATAAAGAATTTCATTGAGACAAAAAAAGGGTCAAAACTAAAAGCAATTTAATTTAATCTGGTTTTGTTGATGGTTCATGCAAGTTGCAACGCAAACGGTAAAATCCCCCAAACTCAAAACCCTAAATTTCGTTGCCGCCATTTTTAATTTAGTTTAGTGAATGAGTCGCCGATATAACAACAATAGGAGCTCAAGCGGCAGCATCAGTAAAATGAGTCACCACACTCGCTTCGAAGATGCAGACGAAATCATTGAGGATGCTGCTGTGAGCTCCAACCACGACGACTCCATGTGCGAGCTAGATGGTTCCGTAGACAAAGCCGTTGAAGGCTCAGCTGGCGAGCCTTCCACGGTCTTTACCGGTTCAGATGATAAAACAAGTGCCGATTATTACTTTGATTCCTACTCTCACTTTGGTAATTTCTTATTCGGAATTTTTCCTTTACTATGTGTCTTACGTTCTGATAATGGAACTAGTAAAAGCTTGTGAGTAATGGTAATCTGGTCGTAGCAGTCGAAGATTATATTTTCTTAGATATCTCTTTGGAATATGAATATTAGCCGTGGTTTTGATTTTCTTGTTAATTTTACGCCGGCTATTAAAGAACTGAAAAATAATCAAACTGCTCGTACTCAAATTTTGCTTATGATATTGCAAGTTTTTTTTTTCCTACCTTCAATTAGTATACATTTTTCGTAATTCTTTTCTTCTTTTGTTTTCAGGAATTCACGAAGTAAGTCTGTCAACTTGGATGCACGTTGGCGTCACCTATTCTTGTTCAATCCATATTTTGTTTTCTTTTGTATTTTTGGAGTTATCTTCATGGGTAGAAAGAAAATAGTACTTTCATTTTTTCCCCGTATGTCTGTTATTATATTTTACAATTCCTAATGTTGAGTTTCTGAGATCTGATGGATAGAATTTTTTTCGAAGTCAATTGCTCTGGTCAGGTATTGTCCTGTCAGCTTCATTAAGGAACCGAAGATCAATACTCTTCCCAGTAACTGATTTGATCATTTAACATGTCTGTTCAACTCTGCCATGATTGATTTCCCAAAACTTCAGCAGCCTAGCGTTGGGTTTACTTTACCTCTATTCTCTAACCCACTTTACATGCAGGAAATGTTGAAGGATACTGTTAGAACTAAGACATACCAAAATGCGATCTATCAGAATAAGTTTTTATTCAAGAATAAAGTAGTTCTTGATGTGGGTGCTGGGACTGGAATTTTATCTCTCTTCTGTGCCAAAGCTGGGGCAGAACATGTCTATGCGGTATGTGTCTATATTGCTTACTTCATTTTAGTGTTCTAAATCGTAAAACTTTTATTGGATTATATAATTATAATATTATCATCCTGTATTTCTAATTACAGTGTTTGTAACTTTGGCTACTCAGGTGGAATGCTCTGACATGGCTGACATGGCAAAGGAGATAGTTGAAACTAATGGATACTCTAATGGTGATGCCATTTTATCTTGTATTGATTTATTTCCTTTTGGCAGGTAAATTAGTTTCAATTGCCACTGACTGTAATTATGTTTTTCTTTTACAGCTATAACAGTTCTGAAGGGAAAGATTGAAGAAATTGATCTTCCTGTTGCTAAAGTTGACATAATAATTTCAGAATGGATGGGATACTTCTTGTTGTTTGAGAATATGCTTAATACTGTTCTCTATGCACGTGACAAGTGGCTAGTAAGTCATACATTCTTTTCACTTGTTGTCATTTTTTTGATCATTTCTTGCATAGACAAGAATGAAATGGTCTTGGAATCTTGGTTGCAGCTGCTAATAGTTATACTCTTGTATTGAGGTTGCAAAATATTAATCTAATGCTACTCAACTCAAGCATGCTGAAATATGTATGAATGTGTAGCTCTGAAATATAGCTTTCCAATGAAATGATGCAATTTTCTGTCCTTGTGTTATAAAAGAATCACTACAAGCTACTGTGATATAATTATTGTCACAGCAGCTGTAACCTTAGTTTAGCTTCCCATGAGCAATCACTATAAATAGAATGACAGAATGTAATACAGAGATACACAGAATGATGCAGTAAACAAATACCGTTACTTGATTTCAGTTGCTTTCTCTTTCCGTTAATCTTCTTCTTGTTCTTTCCGCTTCAACCCTCTTGTTCTGGTTCTTTTCCTAGACTATTCTTCTTTCATCTTTAACCAACGAACAACCCCAACAAAATTCTACTCGGCGATCACAATCTAACTAGCAAGCATATCAGTGGTATCAGAGCAGTAGCTCTTCGGACCTTCCCTGCGAGCGCTGAATGGTCAAGACGCGTCGGCAAGGAAACTCGCAGCAGATGGACGAGCGATTACAGAATGTGGAGCAGCAATTGTCCAAGGTGGATGATCTACAGGAGACGGTGTTGGGCTTCCGGGAGGAAATGCAGCTGATGGGTCGCTCATTCCGTCAAGAACTCCAGGCCATGACGCAAGAAAGACGTGATATAACACACGGAGCTCCCCCTCGCAATGGGCTCCACAGGAATGACGACAATGGCGACGAAAGGCGACGAACGAGACTACCCAGAATGGAGTTTCCGAGATACGATGGAAAGAACATCCGTTCTTGGATATGGAGATGCGATCGTTACTTCCGTTTAGAAAACATTCCCGAGGAGTCGAAGGTGGATGCGGCGGCAATGCATTTGGACGGGGACTCTTGTCAATGGCAGTTGTCCGTTGAACGAAGATGGGGGGACTACCGACCCACTTGGGCGGAATACGTGGAGCTTCTGACTAATACCTTTGGGCCACCGTACGAGAAGCCGATGATGGAACTGACGCACCTCAGGCAGACGGGATCGCTAGCGGAGTTTAACATTCGATTCGACACGATTTCGGCAAGATTGGACCTCCCAGAAGGATACTTGGTAGATGTGTATGTGGGAGCGCTGAAGGAAGAGATCGCGGATTCAGTGCTAATGTTTGACCCACAATCGTTGGTGGAAGCGAGGCGATTGGCTAGAATCCAAGAGATCGCGTTGAACCGCCGGAGCAACAGAGCAGTGGGGGAGAGAGCTGGGAGACCGACGTCGGGGTCGGTGATGCCCACTGGCCAGCCGTTCACCTACAAGAATGCACTGGTAAAGGGCGGTACTTCCTCCCAGGTCAGCGAAGCACCAGTAGTGAGCAAAGAAAGGACTCAAGGGGCCCAGAACCCCCCAAGATTTATTCGCCCCATTAAGACGCTAACGGCTGAGGAAGAGGCGGATCATCGGGCTAGGAATTTATGCTTTTATTGCCATGAAAAGTTTTCTCGCGACCACCGCTGTTTGGAAAGGCAGAAAATGCAGTTACATTTTTTGGCTAGCGAGGAGGGTGATGAGATCTTTGAAGGCGCTCCAGATAGTATGGAAGGCAGTGAGGAGTCAGTGCCGTTACTTTCCTTGCATGCCATCTACGGTAAGGAAACAATTGAGAGCATGAAGATTGCAGGTAATGTGGGCAAGAGGCACATTTATGTGCTGGTTGACAACGGTAGTACCCATAATTTTCTTGACCTCAATCTAGCAAGGAAATTGGGGTGGAAGGAGGAAGGAGAAAATATATCTTGGGTACAGGTGGCAGGAGGGCATAAGCTGAAGGTCCATGGGGTCTGGGTAGGCTTCAGGTGGAGAATGCAGGGAATGGAATTTGAGGCTACACTCAGAATCATTGACCTGCATACGTATGATGTGGTACTGGGATTAGAATGGTTAAGGTCTATTAAGAATGCATATTGGGAGTACGACAGAATGATGATGCACTTCTGGTACAAGGGGAAACTATGCAGATTACAAGCTGTAGGTCCCAGGACCCTAGATGTAGTTCCTATGATCAGACTGAACTCACACGGTAATAAGGATCAGCAGATGTATCTGGTTCAGCTCTTAATGCCTAAGGAGGCAGAAGAATCCCTTTGTTTCGCAGTTCAAGCTGAAGTTAAGGGAGAGCCGAGAGAGGTGCAGGAGATTCTGAGGCAGTTTGAGGATGTTTTCAAGGAGCCCCAGGGCCTACCTCCTTTAAGGACTGGTCATGATCATCCTATTGTCCTACAGGAGGGGACTAATCCCATCAATTTAAAACCTTACCGTTACTCAGCAGCGCAAAAGGATGTAATTGAGCAACAGGTTGAAGGGCTCCTACAGAATGGAGTGTTGCAAGAGAGCTGTTCTCCCTTTTCAGCTCCTATAGTCTTGGTGAAGAAGAAAGATGGATCATGGAGAATGTGTATTGACTATAGGGAGCTTAATAAACATACCATAAAAAACCAGTACCCAATTCCCTTGGTGGAAGATTTGTTGGATGAATTGCATTTAGCTAAATGGTTCACTAAGCTGGACTTGCGAGCAGGATATCATCAGATCAGAATGGTACCCAGTGATTGTCATAAAACAGCTTTTAAAACCCACTCCGGCCATTATGAATGGTTGGTCATGCCTTTTGGGTTGACCAATGCTCCTGCCACATTTCAGGGAGCAATGAATGACATCTTCCGGGCCTTCCTTCGAAAGTTTGTACTAGTTTTCTTTGACGATATACTTATTTACAGTTCTTCAATGGAGGATCATGTGTCCCACCTAGAATTGGTGCTCAAGGTTCTACGCAGGCACCAGTATTTTGTTAAAAGAAGCAAGTGCACTTTTGCTGCCAGAAGTGTTGAATACTTGGGGCACATTATTGCAGAAGGGAAGGTGTCTACTGACCCCAAAAAGATTCAAGCGGTGGTGGATTGGCCAGAACCTAAGACTGTAAAACAATTGAGGGGTTTCCTTGGATTAGCCGGATATTATAGGCGGTTTATTAAAAGCTATGGAGAGCTGACAAGGCCACTGACCTTGCTTACGCGTAAGGATGCTTTCCAATGGTCTGAAGCAGCTGGAGTGGCTTTCCAGAAATTGAAGGATACTTTAGTTTCAGCACCTTTATTGGCTTTGCCAGATTTTTCTAAAAAGTTTGTAGTAGAAGCTGATGCTTGTGGGGCGGGAGTAGGAGCTGTCTTGATGCAGGAGGGGCAGCCCATAGCATTCTTTAGCAAAGCATTGACTCCACAGCATATTAGACTCTCCATATATGAGAAGGAATTGTTGGCAGTGGTTCTAGCCGTGGAAAACTGGCACCAGTATTTGGAGAGAGGTTGTTTCAGTATTCGGACAGATCAACAGAGCCTTAAATATCTTCTTGGGCAGAAGTTAAAGACGCCATTTCAGATGTACTGGATTGCTAAGCTGATGGGATATGATTATGAGATTCAATATAAAAGGGGCAGTGAGAACTCGGTGGCTGATGCACTTTCAAGATTAAATGGTTCGCAGATTTTACAAATGACATTGGACACAGGGTCTCCTGAACTGTTGGTATTGATAAAAAAGTCATGGGAAGATGATTCAGTAGTGGCTGACATTTTAAATAATACCAAACAGCAGGGTGATGGTATTTGGGGAAGGTTTTCGTGGGATGGAGATATTTTGCGCAGAAATGGTAAGATAGTGGTGGGAGATGTTACTACTCCTAAACAGCAAATTTTTGAGTGGCTCCACTCTAGTGCCCAAGGAGGTCATTCGGGGATTAATGCTACATATCAAAGAATTCGAAGTCTTTTTTGGTGGAAGAATCTGCACAAGGAAGTGGAGGATTTTGTGAATGGGTGTGACACATGTGCTCGTTGCAAATATGAGACTGTGGCTTCCCCGGGGCTACTACAACCGTTGCCCATTCCTAGTAAGATTTGGGAAAGTATATCTATGGATTTCATAGAGGGTCTACCCAAATCTAATGGGAAAGAGGTTATTTGGGTTATAGTTGATCGTATGAGTAAATATGCACATTTTCTTAGTCTATCTCATCCATTTACAGCTTCTTCATTGGCCCAACTTTTCCTTGATCAAGTATATAAGTTACATGGTGCACCAGCAGAAGTGATCAGTGACAGGGACCCTATCTTTATTAGTAGTTTCTGGAAGGAATTTGTTAAAATCCTAAAGATTGAGCAGAAATTATCCTCAGCCTACCATCCGCAAAGTGATGGACAAACAGAAGTCCTGAATCGCTGCCTGGAATCATATTTGAGATGTATGTGTTGGGAGAATCCTAAGGAATGGAGTCAGTGGGTAGCTTTAGCTGAATGGTGGTACAACACTACCTTCCATACTGCTACTAAGGCAACTCCCTATGAGTTACTATATGGTCAGAAACCACCAGTTTATATTCCTTATATTCCTAGATCTGCTATTATTGAGGCGGTGGATAGAAGTTTTACAGAGAGAGAAAGGATGATTGCTGTTTTAAGGCACCATTTGCATAAGTCAGCCAATACTATGAAGCAAAGGGCGGATGCTAAGCGGTCAGATCGGGAATTTCAGATAGGGCAATGGGTTTTCTTGAAGCTGCAACCTTATAGACAGATTTCTGCTGCAACAAGAAGTAATCAAAAATTGGCTCCTAGATTTTATGGTCCCTATAAGGTGATAGGGAAAATAGGATCAGTTGCTTACCGATTGGAACTACCGCCTGAATCAAGGGTGCATCCTACATTTCATGTATCTCTTTTGAAACTATGTCCAGATCCCAATGTTAAACAGAGGCATCCTCCAATTGATTACCCTACAGTTCCCAATTCTCAATATCCTGAAAAGGTGTTAAGTACTAGGGTAGGCAGGAAGAAGAAGCGCATCATTACTGAGGTGTTGGTGCAGTGGAAGGGATATCCAGAAGAAGAAGCTTCTTGGGTTTCTCTTTACAATTTACAGCAACAATTCCCGGAGTTCCAGATGACCAATCCTTGAGGACAAGGATTGTTTAAGGGGGGGGTAGTGTTATAAAAGAATCACTACAAGCTACTGTGATATAATTATTGTCACAGCAGCTGTAACCTTAGTTTAGCTTCCCATGAGCAATCACTATAAATAGAATGACAGAATGTAATACAGAGATACACAGAATGATGCAGTAAACAAATACCGTTACTTGATTTCAGTTGCTTTCTCTTTCCGTTAATCTTCTTCTTGTTCTTTCCGCTTCAACCCTCTTGTTCTGGTTCTTTTCCTAGACTATTCTTCTTTCATCTTTAACCAACGAACAACCCCAACAAAATTCTACTCGGCGATCACAATCTAACTAGCAAGCATATCACCTTGTTAGACCCTGTCCTTTATCAGTTTTTTTTTTTTGGTTAGTTAGGCACAATCCATCCATTATATTATTTGAAATGAGAAGTTGTGATACTAAGCATGCTGCTCGTGTGACATATCTGACATGCTCTTTTAAGAATCCAATGGAGACCTTGTAACTGTGATATTAAGTCTCACGTTGAGTAATATGAGATGCTCAATGGGTATTTAAGTGGGTTGGTTTTCCCACCTTAACAATTAGCTTTTGGGTATGTTCCCATCCCACTTAAGTACTCATCAAACTCTTTTAAGTTTTAAATAAGAATATGTGGTGGCCACCATTGATCCTTTGAGAAATGTTATACAAAGTAGTAAGTTGTGCAGGCTTTAGGGGTCTCTGGGAAATGTGTATTTGCATCACTTGAGGTGCCATGTTGATATTGTACTTCCTTGCATTGCTATATAGGTAATGTTAAAACATTTGAAAACTCTGTTAGAGAGAGAGAGAGAGTAGACTCCAATTACTTGATAAGGGTATTTATGGTAGGGATTATTTTGATAATCTGTTTTTCTTATTTGGCCTAGGTGGATGATGGAGTTGTGCTACCAGATAAAGCGTCTCTATATCTTACTGCAATCGAAGATGCAGACTATAAAGAAGATAAAATTGAGTGTGAGTTGTTTACCTATTGATTTTTTAGTTACGTGATACCTCGGAGGATTGAACCTCTCACCATTGGATTAGTTCAAGCGGCTTATTACTTACCTCATGCTATATCGAAGTATATTTTTTTTAATTAATATATCCATATTTTCTAAAAGTATGTTTGCAATGAAAAATACAACTTTTCCCCGCATGTGGGACCAATAAATTGGTGTCCGTGGTTGTTTTGGCTGATGCTTAAAACCTTTAAATCTCAAGTTTTAGATGAGAAATTTTGCTATGCAATTATACCCACTATTGAACTTGTATCATTTCAAATTATGTTGTATTTTCTCTTTCTATGGCAGTTTGGAATAATGTATATGGATTTGACATGAACTGCATTAAGAAGCAAGCAATTATGGAGCCTCTTGTGGACACAGTTGACAAAAATCAGATTGTTACAAATTGCCAACTACTCAAGGTGGGCGATTATAGATTATTTGATTTTTCTTAAATTTACTACCCCCTTGCATGCTTAAAGTTAGCATGTGTTTTATATCCTGAGTTGGTCCAAGAATTTCTTGTTTTCTTAGAGTAATGCTAAGAACTGATTTGCTCATCTCTGTTCAGACAATGGATATCTCTAAAATGGTACCTGGAGATGCGTCCTTCACAGCACCTTTTAAGCTTGTAGCTGAACGTGATGATTATATTCATGCTCTTGTGGCATATTTTGACGTATCATTTACCAGGTGTCATAAATTGATGGGCTTCTCTACAGGTTTGTTTCTTCCTCTGCTAAGTTTGACCTATTTTTTTTGGTTTGCGGGGACTTGAATGGGGAGAACCGTGTTGTGACGTGTGCTCTGTTCATTGGTGTAGATATCTTTTTCTTTCTTTTAATTATTCATTGAATCCTAGTTTCTAACAAAGTTTTAGCTCCTACAAGAAGATAACAATGGGAGACAGAAGAAAAGTGAATAAAACAGTTATTCGCTGTTTTGCAAACCAATACTGCTATGAACTAGACTGTATAAAATTATTCTCTTTTGAAGCATACCTTCTAAGAAAATTTCCTGAAAACTTGTGTAGGACAGGCCTTTTTTCATGTTGAGAATCCGCGAGCACATAGCATTTAATTTTGATGATTATTAGATTTACTTTCTTTTGAGTTTTAGGATAGGACAAACGTGTTGAGTAATCGGTAATATATGCAATGGATTTAACACGTGTGCCTTTTATACAGGGCCAAGATCCCGTGCGACTCATTGGAAGCAAACAGTGCTTTACCTAGAAGACGTTGTGACCATATGTGAGGGAGAGGCCATTGCGGGAAGCATGACCGTGTCACAAAATGAGAAAAATCCTCGAGATGTTGACATAATGCTCACGTATTCATTAAATGGTCGACGATGCATGGTTTCAAGAGTTCAGTATTACAAGATGCGCTGAGCATTTTTTTAAAGTTATTGACATTCTCCCAATGCAATTCTAATACAAGGGATATTAGTGGGCTCGCGAAGTTTTGAAAACAATTGCTTTCCCTTTCATATTTTGCCACTTTTAGAGGAAGCCGTTGTAAGTCCTGTGACTCGTTTGCAATTTTGCTGGAATTTATTCTTAGTTTCTCACGAATGCTTCTGGATGTAATGATAATTTTTTTTCTTAACGTCTATGCATTTTTTATTATTCTATTATTTCCCTCACTTTTTAGAGGAAGGTTTACCTGGAAACCATACAGGAGTTTGTAACGCATATCTGCAGTCTTAAGCTTGGGATTTCAACATGTACTAAAAACTGCAGGTTGCGTTTCATGGGTTCGATTTTTCACGTTATGGACCCCAACCAGATAATGAATAATGATCCCTTCCAGATTCGGGTAAGGTACATGATGCTATAACCGTGGTTTTTCAAGGGGGCGACGTGTACGTTGTATCCTCCTTGCTAGAGTAAATTCTAGGGGAAATTGTTTCTTTTCCAAAAGTGGAAGAGACATCCAATGTATCGCAAATGAACTCAATTTGGGAGGTGAAGTGACAGACAAACCACCATCTTAATCGACAAATTTGTCTCACAATTACATGGTCGCAAATCCCTGATATGATGTGCAAGTCTCGTAGAATTAAGTCCCTTCTTTATAATCCATCTTCCTGCCAATCTTTGGCACAGTAGCCATCAATCAAGGAAATAATTGAGGTGCTTAGGCAATCAAGAGAATAGAGATGCAGTGTGAAATTTTGATGCTCTAAAGTTCTGACTTTCCAGTCTTCTGGCCCTTCTTGGATGTGCCTGCCTTCTTTCCCCTACTCCATTGACTTAACTGATTGGATACTCTGTTTAAATGTCTCTTCAGTGTCATTGCGCCGTCAGAAATTCCTTTTTTTAGCTTCTGTTTCCAGTCAGTCCCGCTTTCTTTTTCTCTCAAAACTTTTCCCTGCAGGATGGTGATTTCCCTCATTGATCAGTTATTCTAAAAAGACTTGAATCAACGTGGGAATATATGAGATTCTCTTTATACCAAATTTGAAGGGAAGCCAGCCTGATCCTCCTCCTCCTCATCTTCATCGCCACCGTCTTCACCAAAATTATTCATGCTCATTAATTCCTCCCTTGAGTACATTTTCATGCCAGGGGCTCCAGGCATCCCCTGAAGCAGAATGAAATACAGTATGAGCACAAGTGTTACCAGTAAAAGACTGCAGCAAGCATCGTAAGGATGAATCCCACTTAGGCTTGGATTCAGGTGGTCAGAAGTTTAATGTCGCTCCAACGTTTTGCTCATGTTTATTTCAATTTGCACTCAATCTTTTTCTCGCAATATAAAAATAGAAGGGAAAGAAACTAACTACCTCCATAGATTTCAATAGCCTGTCCATTTCAGCCTCTTTAGCTGACTTTGGAACAAAAGGTTCCCCCGGAGCTCTATCCTGCAATACAAAAAAGATATGCTGATGAGTACTCAGGCATGTAAGTGCTCAAACAATAATGTTAAGCGCATACTAAGTTTGGATGATCTCATTGCATGAAGACCTTGCTAAGTTACATCAGGCTAGATCCACTAGGAGTCTGGGACTCTAAACGTATAGATATAGGAACATAAGAAATTGTGAGAAAACGAAAAGCACATGAGCAATTTCTGCAGAAAGCGAATTTGGTAAATTATCACTTGCTCCAGAACTAACACTAATGCAATGTTTGGTGTGGGGCCAAACATCGCCTTAGTGTGTGTTTTCTCATTGGAAACCGCCAAAACCATGTTTTGGTATAAGTAACCCTAAGCATGCTTCCACCAAAATTTAGTGCACTATTAATAATCAAGGTTTTAGGGATTGATAGGGGCTTGCAATGTTAATGAAAATTTGAAAGATAATGAAGAAAGCAATGCATTAAACTGGCAAAATCTTCTAATATTGGAAGTAATTACGATGAATTATCCTTTACTGTACTAAGATGGAGTACATAGAACACTGTCACGTATTCTCACCATGAACAATTACTATTACTAATTATGTAAAGCAAAAGACCAGCACCATTGCTGGTTACCATAAAAGCAGCAGCCAGACTCAATTATATTGAAGATTAAGATACCCAAATTAATTAAGATCATGATCAAAGGGGATGATAAACCATGAAACCTATCTATCAATATCGACTAAAAAATTTTGTTGGCGCAGCCCTAATAGGCCTATGGGCCGAATATCCTAGCTAATTTTCCTAATATTCTGGCTGATTACTGTGTTTAATTCTTGGGATTTATTTCCTGATTCTATGCTGATTTATTTCCTGATTTTATTATCCTAATATCTGGGAATTAATGCCAGATTTCATGGGATATTATTTTTGATTTCATTCTGCTGTATCCTAGGCTAGAATCTCAGTTGATCTCTTCTCTTTGTTTGAGAGCATATATCTATTTATAATTTGTGAATATTGTAATGAAACCTAAGCTTACAAATCAGAATTACTTTGATCTCAAACTACGTGGTATCAGAGCACAATGATATAGTTCAAATTTGGCCTTAATACCGAGAGTCATGGTGCTCAATCAACTCAAGAAGTGATCCCTATGGGTTTGACAAAAGCAACCCAACCAGGAAATCACACACAGACCGATTGCAGTTCTGTCTCCATCACCATCCATCGGCTAAATGGAGAAAACTATATTCAGGAAATCACACACAGACCAGTGACCAAATTGAATACCATTCGAATTCTTCTATCACTGGCGGCTAATCTAGACTGGCAACTACATCAATTAGATGTAAAAAATGCATTCCTAAATGGAGATTTTGAGGAGGAGGTCTACATGAAGATACCAAAAGATGTGACTGAGTATGGAAACAAGAATATGGCATGTAGATTGGAAAAATCCTTGTATGGGTTGAAACAATCACCAAGGGCATGGTTCGAACGATTCACCAAAGTAGTGAAAGGGTCGGGATACACACAATGCCAAGATGACCATACTCTATTTGTGAAGCATACAGGTACTAAGATTTCGATTTTGATTGTATATGTTGATGATATTGTGGTGATAGGTGATGATGCCGAAGATATATTGAAGCTTAAAAGGACCTTAGGTACAACATTTGAAGTAAAGGATATGGGAAGTCTGATATATTTTCTAGATCCTAGGGATGGAAATTGCTAGATCACGACAGAGAATTTCTGTCTCTCAAAGAAAGTATATCCTTGAACTACTCAAGGAAACAGGGATGTTGGGAGCCAAACATTCACCAATATTGATGGACCGATCTATCAATCTTGAATATAAACAAGATGGAGTACCTGTGGATGCTAAAAGGTACCAAAGGCTAATTGGGAAACTAATCTACTTGTCTCACACTAGATTTGACATAAGCTATGCAGTAAGCATGGTTAGTTAGTTTTTATTACAGCCTCAAGAGCATCATATAGAGGCCATATACACTATTCTAAGGTATCTAAAAATGACACTAGGAAGGGGAATCTTCTTTGGTAAGACGAATTCTAAAGAAATAGTGATATACACATATGCTGAACATGGAAGAGACCTAGAGAATAGAAAATCATCAGGTAGTTACTTCACCTTTGCATGGGGTAATCTAGTAATATGGAGAAGTAAAAAGCAGTCTATTGTGTGTCATAGAGTAATGCTGAAGCTGAACTCAAGGCAGTGGAAGATGGAGTGTGTGAAGGAATGTGGATCACACGTGTCCTACAGGAATTGAGAATTAGTACACAGTTCCCTATGAAGATGTGGTGTAATAGCATGGCAGCTATTCAGATGATCAATAACCCAATCCATCATGATAGAACCAAGCATGTGGAGATTGATAGACATTTTATAAAAGAAAAAATTGAGTCAAAAATAATTAATTTGTCCCATATAAGGTACAATGTTCAAGTGGCAGATATTCTCACTAAACCTCTGGATAGAGGCAAATTTGAATTTTTCAGAAGCAAGCTGGGCATGTTAGATATCTACTTGCCAACTTGAGGGGGAGTGTCGGCGTAGACCTAATAGGCTTATGGGCTGAATATCTTAGCTAATTTCCCTAACATTTTAGCTGATTATTGTGTTTAATTCTTGGGATTTATTTCCTGATTCTATACTGATTTATTTCCTGATTTGTTATCCTAATATCTGGGAATTAATGCCAGATTTCATGGGATATTATTCTTGATTTCATTCTGCTGTATCCTAAGCTAGAATCTCAACTGATCATTTCTCTTTGATTGAGAGCATATATCTATTTATAATCTGTGCATATTTGAATGAAACCTAAGCTTCCAAATCAGAATTACTTTGATCCCGAACTACAAATTTCAACAATTGAAAAAACATGAGAAAAGTTATATGATGTTTATAAACATTTATTGGAAGTATCAGCTTCAGCATGAAGCTACCTTAGGTACAGGGGGTGGTTTGGTGCTGCATGCCTTAGTAAGGTCTTTACAGAAATAATTGAGCAATGAGTCAATATCAGGCTTGGATTTGTACAGATATTCAGCAACATCTGTATCAGAATATCCCATCACCTGCAAATTCCAAGTTAGCAAGTCGTCGTTATTAAATATCCCTGAACAACAAGGATAAGCTGGGAACTGTGCCATACCTCCTGACAAGCCTGCTCAATTGTCTTGCATTCAGAATTACATTGTCCTTCAGAGTCTTGTTCCACCAGCTGTTAAAGAAAAAAAAGGTCGGATAAAACAATTTGCGTGTGCTAATGCTAAGTCAATGCAACAAGCTCATATGCTCACTAATTGTTACTCTATCCGAATATCAACAGAAACTATAACAATCCATAAAGATGGACAAGGAAAGTAAAAAGAAGCGTGGAAACCAGAATTTATAATATAATTCTGTAAAACATTAACAAAACTGAGAAGTTCATCAATCTTTTTACCTCCAAACTATCTTCATTTTCTACAATATCTATCTGCAATACCCAATCAGCTTCCGCCTTCTTCAGATTGCAGACATTCTCTGCTATCTCAATGATCTGGAGCTCCGAGATCTAGCACCCGAAATCAACCAATTATTTTACAGAAAACTACTAAAGCCCACCTTTCTAATCCTCAAAAGGACATAACGAAACGATTTGGAGGAAATCCGCAAGAATATACACACGCACCTTTTTCGGAGCGATCTCTATTTGCTTTTTCTGAACCTGATAATACAACTGCTTAGCGAGCTTTTCACAGACTTGGCATTTGATGTACGGGATGTCTTCCCTTCTAGCTTTGCCTACTGGTTTCTTGGAGCAGGATGCTAGCGGCACCCACGCTGAAATAAAGAGTGATGCAACCACAACATAAAGTAATGTCTTCATCTTCTTCTGAAATCGTTCGAATCCGAATAGTAGTTAAAGAAAATTCCTCGGAGATCATTTAATATAAGAGATGAACTTTCGCAGAATTAATCATCTTTTATTATGATTAATTAATAATTAAATTTATAGGATTTTCGTTTACGCTCACATTTCCAGCAATGTGATTGGTTGGCAAGAGCTTAAAACGATGGCCCCACCTTTCCGCCAATAAGGTGCAAGAAAACACGTAGCGCCGCTTTAATATTAGATTTGCAATTTCCCTCAAAAAAATATCAAGTAAGCGGCACATCGTCGTTTATAACCAATACGCAATATTCCAGGTTGTCGTTTTAGAAACAGAAACCGATGCGATTAAAACCTCTGTTAAACCCTAGATCCCGCTCCATCAGTTATAGCAGGAATTGGAGCGGGGCCGCCACTCGAGCTTGACTGGAATCGCTTTCCATCTTTGATCAGCATGGCTTCGGGTCTGGTGGAGTCCACTAAATTCATAAATTTATCTAATGCTTTCCCTTTGGTTGGTGAAAACTACGATCTCAAGCTGAAACAATCAGTCCTAGACCTTTTAGCTGAAATTCGCCTAGAAAGCCCGGATTTTTCTCCCTACGTTGATATATTTTATAAGTTACTGCAAACTAAGGTTGACGCACCCTTTGAGGTGATCTGGGCCTATGCTGCGCTTAACTTTCGTAGCCGTGATTCTGCTGAAGGTGATGCCTTGGATCGAATATCAGCTGCAAAAGACTTGTTTCAGCTGTTATCTGCATGTTCGGCTTCGTCTAGTGCTTCAAAATGCATCGCATTATTGGTTCCTGTCCTATTTGAGGTATACAGGGTGATCCTGAAATTATTTGCGGAGGAATTAAGTGTTAAGAGAGACAAGAAAGCAATGAGGGGGGCCAAGTCTTTATTGGATAATGTTCTTGGGTATATAAGTGTTTGCTGTAGTAAGAACTCTGATGAGGAACATGGTTCTCTTTCCTCGAATTTGATTATCCCTTTTACGGATTTGGTTAATGTTTGGGCAAGTGCAAATGAGGGGTGGGAATCTTTCTTGCCACTTTTGAGCAGTGATGTTAGTCGTTGGATTTTTACGAGAGTATTAGACGTTGACACCTTAGCTGCTGCTGTTATTATTCAAGCGTTCTTGTTGAAGATGTGCTTCAGTTTCCACTTGGAAAAGTCAACGGATGAATTAGAAAAGAATTTGAAAAGTTGGGCCGTTAGCACAATATCTAGCTTTCAGAATGCATGTTTTTTCGGTCAGTAAGTTTTTCTTTTTTTTGGTTCAAATGTCCTTTCACTTTTGAATTTTGATTATCTGCGACTATAGTATGAATGTAAGGCGGATCTGTATCCAATTGATAAAGCATATAGTGGCGAAATGGACAGGCCTACCCGTGGCACTAATTGTTGAGTCTTCAGCTTATCACGCTAAATGCATGAATTCTTTTGCAGACCTGTTCATTTGTATCTATTGTAGAGTAGATTTTGTTAATTTTTATTTTTTTTAATTTTTTTCTCTGTTGAATTAGGTTGGCCTGATAATGAATGATTTTTCATGAAATGAACTTGATCATTTAATTTCATTTATCTCCAATCGTGATATCATTTTTTTGTTCCTTGTTTGATGTGGATTTATCTTGTGTCAACTAGAGATCCTCATGAGGATAACCCTCGGGACGCCTCTGGCTCTGAGCTCAATATTGGTAAGTATGCCGTCCTTATAAGTTTTTTTTCTTCATTTTATGTCCTTTATTTGATATAAAAAAACAAATAACTGCCCCTAGAGTGAAATTTTGTGCCATTATGTGTGCATATCGGTATATTCATAATCATTCATCCTTGAGTTGGTAAACAATACGTGTTAATCCCAGAATTATCTGACCTTGTGCCTCAACCTATTTTTCAACAGACAGACCAAAGCAATATTGTACCTTAACCTATTGTTCAACAGATTGACCTGAGATTTTCTTTGAAACTACACCTAGTCTGCAATTTTAGATTTTAATCTACAGGGGAATTAATGAAAACTACTGTGGTGGAAAGGGAACTGACGAGTTAAGTGATTATACTTTTGTTTATATATAAGAATGGCATAATGAATTTGTTAGAATTGTTAAATATTAATTACTTATTTCTTATCGATGAAAGAAAATCAATTCATTGTTGGTAATGGACTAATGGTCTCTGTCCGCAACATGAAAGTTGAAATGAATCAATTATGTTCTTATTATGAGGAATATCATTTCTAGAATCTCATCAGAGATGAATTTGCACCTGATCTCTAGTTATTATCTTTGTAAATAATGTGGAACTGCGTCTAGAGGTTTCTAGATGAAATTATTGCTATTATTTTTTCACGACTCCATCTATTGTAGTGTCATGAGCATGGTTTTTCCTGCACTCTTCTTATGGTTGGTTGGTGCGTGTGTTTTGAAATTTAGCCATAGTAACACCTGTGGAATATGTCTCTGCAGAAACCCGAAGATGGAGTTCTTTTGAGGAAAGTTCTGTTCGATGCTGTTTTATTAGTGGAATACCCCTTCCTTTACCAAAATGCCAAGCTCAAGCAGATCCTAACCTTGACTAGATTGATTGTTACCCATGTGGCTGTAGAGCATTTTAGGTATGTGGAATCGATTATTTTGTATGTATTTTTCTCACTGTACTTTCAGAATGGAATTTCTAATGATCTCTCCTATTGTAGAGGAATTGGCAATGAGAACAGAGCACTCTCTTATGGGAAGGCCTTTTCTGCTTCCCAGGTACCTTTAGAAATAGTTAAATGTGTTAAAAACCAGCACAATTTGGACGATAAAGAAAGTAGAATAAATGGAAACTCACACAAGGCTATTTTGAGTAAGTTGCTCCAGCATTTACTATGTATAGGATTGCAGACAAGTTAATCGATAAATTATGGCTAACAGTTTTCATTCTATTTAATGACTCTCTAGAATGGCTGTTGAGCCTAGAAGAAGATAAAGGGATTGAAATTTTTGAAGATGATTTCTTAAGAAGTCATGGCAAGTTAGGTCTCGATTTATCCCAGGCAGGGCATCGGGAAGCTAACTTGGATGGCAAGATAGCGCACGATGACCTTTTTTATGTTGACAAGACAATGGGCGAGGAAAATGCAAGTGAGGAGGATGAGCAAAACAAATCTGCGAGTGCGGCTTTTGTAGCTGCTGCAAAAACTATGAAGGTAACTGATAATGGCAAGCGAAAACAAAAAGGTACAAGTACTGCAAGGAAGATTAAATCTGTCAAGTATGAGCTGTTTCCAGATCCAAAGCCTACAGTTAATGCTGGTACTTCATTTAGTAAGGATAGTTCAGGTGGTGAGAGTGAGGTAGAGGATCCAGTTGATTCGGACTCCCAAGATTCAGAGTAACGAGTCTGTATAAATTTGGTAAAGCCTACAATCATGGTGGATCTATTTTGTGGCTCTTGTGGTGTTTCCATGCAGTGCATAGGAGGGTATCTATCAAGGTTGCCAAATTGCTCCCTGATAAGCAAAAAAGATAATGTGAAATTTCAGGGACTTGTGAGAATCTGCAGTTCCCATAGTCCCTGATAAGCAAGTTTTGCTACACCACAGTTTTGTCACTTTCTTTCCTTCTTTTAGATGGTTTTAGTTGATGCGGGCCGTAGCGAGTTTTGTTTTAGAAGAGATGCGTGGGAGAGGGAAAAGGGAAAAGGGAAAAGGGGAAAAATGATGTAATGTCGATGGTATTGTTGTTAATTTTATTTGGTAGTATATGTAATTTTTTCTTTTAAGAATGGAATGTCATTTTACATTTCATCTGCTCTTTTCTTTTCTTGATTTTATTCTGTACCTTTTCCCTATAACAAATACTACAAGGCGGTCCCTAAAGGAGAAGGCTTCGCTTTCCATGGGAAAATTGGGGAAATTTTTCCTCAAAAATATCTTTTGTGAGGACGTGAGTCAGAGTACTGCTACTATATACAAAATTTTAAAGTATTGAATTTATCAAGAAAATTTTTAATGGGAATTTCCCCAATTTTCCCTTCTTTATTCCCTTTGCAATATTTGTCATGTTTTTGTAATTTGTATTCAACCCTTTTTATTTTTTTTAAAAAAAATAAAAATCATTTTTACATTTAAAATAATTTTTAATTTTGTTTCAATTTTCGTTCAGCTTTTCTTAAATGATTCCTAACAAAGGCTTGGGATCATAATATAAGGTCTGTTTAGATAGATTTTTAGAGAAGAGGTTATAGAAAAAATAGTTTCTGAACAGCTTTTGAATAAATTCTTCTGAAGAAGAGCTTATAGAAAAAAAATGGTTATGAATAAATGAGTATTGATAAATTACTAGAAAGAGTATGAGATGAGAAAAAAAATAAATTAATATATTTATTACTGTTCATTATCCTCTCTCACGCACTGTCGCCTCCGGGAGAAGAAGAAGATGCAGAGAAGAGATGCAACGACGATAGCAACTGAAGAGAAAAAAGAAGAAGACGTAAAAAGATGATTTAGGGTAAACCCGAACACACATATATGGTTAGTGTCATGGGTGTGTTTGGTTGAGATTCTAAAAAATATATTTGGAGAAAATTGATTATAAAATAATTATAAAAAATATATTTTATAAAATAAATTTTGTATAAAAAGTAATTTTTAAAAAATAAATATTTATATTTATTATCAGAATAATTTTTTTATAGGTAAATTACTAGTAAGTATATGAGATAAAATGATAATTACATAAAATATAATTTAAAATTTATATTTTCTATTTGATATTAAAATAATAAATAATATATATGTTATTAGAATAATTAATAATAAATAATTAAAAGTATATATTTATATTTTTTTATGTATATAATTAGAAATTTAATTATATATATAAACAATTAAGTAAAATTAATTAAGATATATATAGAAAGTAAAAAAAATATAATTTAATAAGAGAAAAAGAGTTGAACAGGAGATAAGGGTAAGAAGAGATAAATAGGAGACAATAAAAGGACAAAAAACTAGAGACAAGATCTTATTTTTTATGCGAATACATGTGAAAACTGAAGGATTAGCTTCTCTAAAATTCATAATTTCTAATAAAAAAATTATAGTTCTACCATTCAAAATAAACATCTTGAGAGAACCAATATGTTTTTATCGGGGCCTTTTGGACTGATGAGAATTACAGATAAATTGACTTTTTTGTTTCTTTTATCAGGATATGCGCTTGTCATCTGTCAATCTAGTTGCGTGGTGTGATTATTAATTATTTGTTAATATATGTGTACTCAAAATTCTATTCGGGATTATTAAAAACATTATAACTCGTCAGAAGTCCATATAAGAGCGTCCATCGTCTTCTCTTTTCCTTTTTTTGATAATTTAAGAGCGGCCATCTATTTTCAATCATTTACATAAAAAAATATTGCAGCCTGTGATAAGATTGTGACTCAAGCTTCTTCAACGCCGGCGCTCATGAAATATCTCCCCGAAAATTGGGTGAAACGTCAGCCAATTTGAAACATTCAAAAAGATCGCCAACCATTATTGAATTTTGCTCTTTCCTTTTATCGGCGCTTTATAAATAACATCAAGCTACAGAAAGGACTAATGTTATCCTAAGGACACCCGCGCTGGCCTACTACTACCTCTCTCCCTACGCTTTCATGTTCCTTAATCTTTTTCAGAAAACATTTCGTTGCTTAAATTCGATGCACAATTATGGCAATAATGGGTACAGATTTATATACTCCTTTTATTCCAATTTATAACTCACTGTTTATCAATTTATAAAGTTTGTCAAAATTAATTTATGTACTTAAAATTATAGACACATTATCAGATTTCTTATATCAATTTAGTTTATTTCTTCAATCTCATTTTACCATGTGTTCTATTTTTTTTAATGTATTCATTTAAATTAAATTCACATCGGAAAAATTATATATATAACAAGGTGTGATTAGAGAACTTAACAGATATAAGGAATTTAATATAAGTAATTAAGTATAGTCTTAAAATTATCTTCTTTTTTTAAAAAAAATACTCTTAATTAAATATAATTTAGTTAATATATAATATTTGATCTCTCAAATTTATTTTTATTTATGTCTTATTTCCTTAAATTTCTTTTTATATAAAATATTAATCTTTATACAACAATAACAATAACAATAACAAAAAAACTTTATCCCATTAATTTTTATAATTTAATAAAAATTTATATCATTTTTTTATTAAAAAATTAAAATATATAATTTAAAATTTGAGGATTAAAACTAACTAAAGTAAACTTGAGGTAATAAAAATTGTATTCACCTAATATAATTAATACTTACTCTCCTTCTTTTTGTAGATTTATCTATCATACTTACCTAACAATATCCGTACTAGTATATTATTAAAAAATATTCCTTGGAGGGTAGATTTTCAAAAATAACTTTTAAATAAAAGCAAAAAGAATAACTTCTCAGTTTTCATCCTTTCACACCTGGGGGTCAGGGAGGGCATTACTTATAAATGACCATGTAGATGGTTTCCGTTCAAACGTTGCAGCGCAATGGAGAACGGAGGCAAGCCAGTCCTTATCCCCAATCAATCAATACTCAGGAGCGACGGATTACTGAAGGTGTCTTCAAACTTCAATCACTTCTTGACCATTTTTCATTGGCTTCTTAAATTCATCACTTATTTCAACTTGTTCATTTCTTCCTTCTTCCCTTAACGATTTTGATGTGACACAGTATATTCTGGAGAGCAGCGTTTACCCACGCGAGCCGGAGCCTCTTAGAGAGTTGAGGACTGCCACCGACAACCACCCCCTGTAATTTCCACGCACCTATCCTTTTTTTCTTCTTCATTTCGTCACTTCAATTTCATCGAATTTCAACCCTATTTATTTTCAGCAACTTTATCGCCGCTTCGCCTGACGTGGGTCAGCTCATAGCCTTGCTCTTGAAGCTCCTGAACGCCAAAAAGACAATTGAAGTTGGAGTTTTCACTGGCTACTCCCTTCTCCTCACGGCGCTTAACATCCCTCATGATGGAAAGGTTGGCTTCCATGATTCCCCCCAACCCCTCCTTTTATGTGACTGCTATTTCCTGCGCCTGAAAATCGATTGATTGCAGATTATAGCGATGGATCCAGCCAGAAATTTTTATGAAGTTGGGCTTCCGTTCATCAAAAAGGCCGGCGTGGAACACAAGATCGATTTCTTGGAATCCCCAGCGCTGCCAATTCTGGATAAACTCTTAGAAGATGTAAGCACAGACTCTTCTCTGTCCCGCATAATTTTCAATTTAGTTATATGAAAGTGAAAAAATAGATCTGAATGTGTAATGATTGGATGCGATGGATGGTGCAGCCTGCAAACGAAGGAAGCTTTGACTTCGCGTTCGTGGATGCAGACAAGAACAACTACTGGAATTACCATGAGAGGCTGATGAAATTGGTTAAAATTGGAGGGATAATCGCGTACGATAACACGCTTTGGGGAGGAAGTGTAGCGATGCCAGAAGAGGAAGTTCCAGAGCAGAAAAGAGAATGGAGGAAGCAAGCCATTGCTTTCAACAAAGCGATCGCAGAGGATTCTCGTCTGGAACTTGCGTTTGCTTCCATCGGTGATGGCCTCAGTATCTGCAGGCGCCTTCTCTGATTTTCAATTTTCAGCAACCTTCCTCCGTTTCGTTTGGTAGCAAATGATATAGTTGGCGCCAGAGCCAAAAAACGATGTATCGCAATAAATTGAATATTTCATATTCATATGATCATATCTATGTACTCGTATAATTAGAAAAGCGATATTTGCATTTGAAAACAATGCGATATAAAATAAGACCATTTTGAGTTAAATTACGCATAATTTTTTAACATTTTCCTTAGTCATATTTACTCGTATCATACTTTTGTTATTGATTAATGACATATTTCTATAATTCCCTATGGATTACTTTAGTTATGAGCTGAGTTTTGGACTATATAAATGCAACACTAAATTTGACAACTAAGAATTTCCTTCCCAATTTAATCATCATAGCTTGCGAAGAAACAGTTCAGTTTTATACTTCTATTCCATCAGGATAGAGAAAAAACCATCAGCTAGAGAAGACAGCATGAGAAGATTCTAATATACATCTCACACTCATCAAGCATGAACTGAGAAGTGAGAAATGATACAAAATTCATACAGGACAAAGTAAGAACAGGGTATTAGACAACAAAACCAGATTGGATGATGATGGACAAACATTTCACAATCCGCTTCATTCAATATTCATCAGTCAATACCAATTATAGCTCAGGCCAAAATAACATCGCAATGATTATTCTAGTGAAAGTAACCAAGAACTTGACCACCTACTTTCCGCCGAATGGCCTCCTCGTGATCCAGAACACCTTCAGGGGTTGAGATCACAACATAACCCCACTGCACAGAGAGAAGGACATCATCATTATGATCCTTTTGCTTCTCTTTCAGTTCACAAGGAAAAATAAAGAGAATCTCACACAAACTACATTCTTCATATTGAAGCCTCCATCAATTATGAACAACTACTCAAAACACTAAATGTTACCTGATGTGTTGGAAGAGTTTTCAATCTGTATTTTTCAATGTCAATTGCCTTGATATCTTGTCGGTATGTAAGGGCTCTGCAATCCTTAATCCTTCCTTGAAGTTGAACTGTTATCCTTCCCACTCTATGAGGATCAAAGACTTCAAAATCCTTGACATAGCCTATCACGAATTACTTCAAATTGTTTATATTGAAATCATTAGGTGAATAGAACACGCTACAATCTTAAAAGTTCTAACTTAGACACTCAATGGTCTTTAATCTAAAAAAAAAAGTTCAAGATGCGGCAACAGATTATCAGTTCACACGTTACAGCCATGGAAACACCTCCCCAATTGAACTTTGAAACTAACAAAGGCAGGAAAAACACCAGTCCGCAAAAATTCTGAACACACAAGTTCAAAAGGTTTTACAGAACGACTATAATTATAAACGACTAAGCCCAATATAAATAATGGTCGTGAAGTAAGAATTACAGGATTTAAAATTACCTTCTTAATAAGAGTAGCTCAAATTAATGATGTTTACAGAAGGGATTCAACGTTATGCTTCAAGTGTACAAAGAAATGAACAATAAACAAGATTTCTCTATTCCTTTACTAATTAATTCCAGGGTAAATTACAAGAAATTCATAGGAAAAGATTTCTTTTTTCTTTTTGATAAAAAAATGATTGAACTAATCTGAGAATCTAATTCCTTAAATCGAACCCTCCTTAGTATATTATTGAAACTTTACCTCGGTCTTTCATGATCCTGAGAAAGGAGGATATGACAGCGGAAATGGGCTTCAACTCCACGATTGCTTTCCCTCTCGTCTCTGCATTCACCATAGTCCTCAGTGCGTCATTCAGAATTCTCCTCCCCATCCCTAATCCTTTCTCTCGTATTCCGCCAAGCCAAGGATACAGTCCACAGTCCAGCTTTGATGGCGATTCGAAGATCGACCCGCCCGTAAACAAGGGTTTTGTAATATGGGTATTTTCGATATTTGAACTTCTGCTTGAAATATTGGGCTTCGGGCCTTTTTCCCTAAAATGAAGCCCAAGCTCTTATGTTTTGGGCTGTTTATCGCATTTGCTTTGAGAGAATACGGACACTTTTTGTTTTTTGGTAATTTTCTTAACCTCCCCTGCGTGAGAGAGAATCCGAATTCCGACCACTAAGATATGTAGATATAGACATTATGCATCTAGCTGACATGACACGCTGCTCAAATTTTCAACTGAAAAAAAAGCAGAGAAAATATTCAACAAAATAAATAAGAAAAAGAAAGAAGGCACGGAAACAAAAAGCAGCGTGTGGTGTTAACGATCAAGGAGGTGTTTCTTCGGGTCGAGACGGATGGATTTGCTTCCGACAGAGACGAGGCCGATCTCGAAGAAGCAAGGATTTCGGTCGCTGAAGCTGGTGAATGTGGACCTGGGCCAGGTTCTTGCAGAGCAACCTGTTGGCGTGGACTATGGCAGACTTGACAATGGACTACAGTACTATGTTCGGTGCAATTCCAAGCCTCGAATGAGAGCTGCTCTGGCACTTGCAGTCAAAGCTGGGTAAGTTCCTTTTTTTCCTCTATCTATTTCATTTATCCAATGCTAATTACTAGTCGGTTATTATAATTAATAATTCTTTTGGCTGCTATTTGATCTACCCTAGAAATCAGGATTATTTTGCTGTTTGGGGATTTTAAAATATATTTATGTGCGGCAACAGAAGCTTTGGGATTGAACGCCCTAACTTAGCATGGTAAACTGGAAAATCTTTGAATTTCAGGAAAACCTGGAGGTCCTGTGCAATCTGTCTGGGGTTTGAATAGTATTTCTTTTAATATCTTGATGAATGTGAATGGAAGTAGGAATGATGGAGTAAAGACTATCTATGATATTGACATAAAGGAAATGAATTCTATTCGCGCACTGGTCATGAGGGAAAGCATGTGGTTTATTCGATCATATGGGAGGTTGAAAATCCTCCAAACTATGAAATAATGAAAATTTAACTGATTATCAGTTTATATCATTCACTGATGATTCTTGCTTGTGATTTGGCATTTCCTTGAGAGGGGAGGGCTGCTAACTGTAAAAGTCATAATCAATAACGATAGGCTTTTAAATATATCTCACGAAAGAATTCAACAATTGAACAAAACAAATATACACTTCTTCAACTTACACGCCTGCATGTACACTTCAACTTTCAAAATTGAAAATCAGCCCGTTAAATTTTTTATTCTTCACCATTTAAAACCTCTTTGCTACTCATGAATTCTTTTAACATTGAAATTGATGTTATATTCTCGTTTTTTATAACAGCTAACGTATGAATTCTACTAAAATTTGAATTGTTCTGGTGAAATAATCATATGGTGCATTATTTAGCCATTTGAATTATTGACAAACTTTAGAAATTTTGTATGTATTTTGATTATAACTTAATGGATATACCAATTCATGGCAGATCAGTTCTGGAAGAAGAGGATGAACGTGGTGTTGCTCACATTGTTGAGCATCTTGCATTCAGTGCCACAAAGAGATATACAAATCATGACATTGTTAAATTTCTTGAAAGTATTGGGGCAGAGTTTGGTGCTTGTCAAAATGCTGTGACATCTTCTGATGACACGGTGTATGAGCTGTTTGTTCCAGTTGACAAGCCTGAACTATTGTCTCAAGCCATTTCAGTTTTGGCAGAATTCAGTTCAGAGGTATTGAAAAAGCAGAATTCAATATTGCTGGAAGGAATTGGTTCTTTATTGAGTATATGACTGAATTGTTCTGTTCAGATTCGAGTTTCGAAAGATGACTTGGAGAAAGAAAGAGGAGCAGTGATGGAAGAATACAGGGGCAACAGGAATGCGACAGGAAGGCTGCAGGATGCACATTGGAGCTTGTTGATGGAAGGTTCAAAGGTAATTGTATCAGATACAAGCAATTTCACAATTATCTTACATGTAACAGTAATTTATTAGTTACTGCTACGTGGGCATAATCTTCTTAGTTATGATTCTTGTTCTTAAACATCTTACACTTAATTTCTTTTATTTTAGACATATTTGTTTGTTGGAATTAGTAGCCTTTTCTTCTCAATTTTAGCAGGAATTTTTAAGACAAGCTTTTGTCAATTTTATGAGATCAAAGGAAGCATTGTCAGTGCTGAAATGATTTTTTAGATAAGTGATTATTGTAAAAAATGCGTATATTTAAAAATTTATAGGAGGTCACATTGTTTACAAGCCATGAACAGTATGACTTGCTATCAATTTCATGTCATTTCATTGAAGGCTTAATTGGTTGCAGTATGCTGAAAGGCTGCCAATTGGGCTAGAGAAAGTAATCCGTGCAGTTTCTCCTGAAACGGTGAAGGACTTTTACAAGAAATGGTACCATTTAAGCAATATGGCAGTGATTGCTGTTGGAGATTTCTCTGATACACAGGTTATATTGTACCGTATCCTTTTGTGTTCATAATGTAGATCTGGATGCATTGTCAGGTCAAGATTTCTGACTGCTCTCCTTTCTCTGTCTCAGGGTGTAGTTGAGTTAATAAAGACTCATTTTGGTCATAAAATTCCAGCCCCTGATCCTCCACGTATACCAACATTTCTGGTTCCATCACATGAGGAGCCACGGTTTTCATGTTTTGTCGAATCTGAAGCCGCTGGGGTAAGTAAGTAACGAAGAATAATCATTTTTGCAAGTTTCCAGGGAAACTTTAGTGACTTACTCTGCATGGAAGATGACACATTACTCTGGATTTGACCAATGACAGTCTGCAGTGATGATTAGCTATAAGATGCCAGCAGATGAGCTGAAGACAGTAAAAGACTACAGAAATTTACTTGCAGAGTCCATGTTCCTGTATGCTTTAAATCAGAGATTCTTTAAAATATCTCGTAGAAAAGATCCACCCTATTTCTCATGCTCAGCTGCTGCTGATGTTTTAGTTCGTCCACTAAAGGCTTATATAATGACTTCATCATGTAAAGAAAAAGGAACCATTGACGCCCTAGAGTCAATGTTAACAGAGGTGCTCTTATTCTAGCTAAATTTGAGCTGCAGTTTTTTTACTATATCCATTTCCATTCTTTTTTCCCTTTGTATTTTATGATTTATAACAACTATCTAATAGGTTGGGAGGGTACGACTTCATGGCTTTTCTGAGCGTGAAATATCTATAGTTCGTGCACTACTCATGTCAGAGATTGAATCTTCTTATTTGGAGCGAGATCAAATTCAATCAACCAGCTTAAGAGATGAATATTTACAAGTAAATTGATATTCTATATTTCATATGATTGTATGATGGATATTGACCAATAAATTGTCATTGACGTTAGGGAATAATTCTTCACTTTTGCAGCATTTTCTTCACAATGAACCTATTGTTGGGATTGAGTACGAGGCTCAACTCCAAAAGACTCTTCTACCACGTGAGTTAATAAGTCATGGCTTGTATCTTCTGGTATCAAATTTAGAAAAATATATTCTGACAGGCTTTATAGTTGAGTTGATACAATTTTTCTGTATCCTTAGAAATATCGGCATCAGAGGTCTCTAAATATTCAGAGAAGCTAAGGACATCATGTAGTTGTGTCATAAAGAATATTGAGCCCCAAGCATTTGCTGTAGCTGATGATCTGAAAAATGTTGTGAAGAAAGTCAATCTTCTTGAGGAAGAGGGTAGAATCTCTCCTTGGGATGATGAACACATTCCAGAAGAAATAGTCACTACAAAGCCAGATATGGGGTGAGATGAAGCCTCTTTCTTTTTTGTATGTCATAGTTTTTTTATGCTTCTTCAATGTCCAATCCCAGATCCCCCAAAACATAAATCAGTTGAGTGCAGTTCATGTATTCATATACCCACGTATTCGTTATGCAGTCTAGTCTCTTGTTTTCATGTGATTTTGTTCTTAGTTTTATTGACTTACAGAAAGTCGTTCTATTTTTATAAGCATTAAGATGTTATGCAATCCAGTTTTCTGCTTTATTAGATTTTGAAATGTTACCACTTACGGGAATTGATTATCAATCTGGTTGAACCAAATCATTATCTTCAGGCTAAGTTTGATAGTTTCAAACTTCCAAGCGTTATCATATTCTTGCTGTATTCTTTATCATTGGATTTAAATTTCTGATCGTAACTACCCTATTTTGTGTCTATTGATTTATTTCCCCTTTTTGTTAGGAGTATTGTACATCAATTTGAATATTCAAATATTAGAGCTACTGAACTAGTTCTGTCAAATGGCATGCGAGTCTGCTGTAAGGGCACGGACTTTCTCGATGACCAGGTACCAATTCTTACTGGCATTACTTATGGAAATTTTTACGTGTTTTTCAAACAGAGATTGTATTGGGGTGTTCCTCATAAAACGCATGGAACTTTGTTGTTTCAATTTGATTATAGTATTGACAATTGGAGTGGAACTCCATCAAATTATATGACATGATCCCTTGAGAAAATTAAGTTTGCCTATTTCAAGAACATAGAGAATAGAGAAGTGAGGATGTATGTTGGAAGGTAGAAGTGACTTTATGAGCACGAGGAAGTCATTTAAATGCTCTAATAATGAGTGACTAGTTGAATCTCTGGGGACCATAACTGGATCAAAGGGAGATCCAGATGGAATAGAAAAGTTTTTAGGCTTTTAAGCGTGTTTTGAAGATGCATAATTAATCACCAGCAAGGATGGAATACTTGTTACAGTATTGGCAAAAATAAATAATGAAGCTGTAACTCTGAACAAAACTTGAAGCTGTTGCTTCAACTTTCAAACTAGATGGCCAGTTAGCCACTAGTATTGGAAATACGGGATTTCGTTACATCTGGAAATGAGGAAATCCAAAATTTATATTTTTAAGTTGGCTAGATCTGATTCCAAATATTTAGAGGCCACTTTTTTTATTAGTTTGACCTTGGTGGACTGTGAAACAAAGAATTGGCTTTTCATATCTGCTCATTGTGGAGATATCTAGTTAATTAGTATTTGGTACTGGAATGTGAACTTGACCTCACTATAATGAGTTCGATATGCTCTGCAATAATTGTATGCTATTTCAAGAATGTGTCAATTTCAAGATAGAGCTATGATCTTCTTCCCTCCTTAAGTTCTTTGGCTATTTGTTATGTTCTGTGGATAGGGGAAGCCGATAGTCATTTTTGAGCAAATGCTTCTTACCATGAAAAGTTATCTACTGTCCTCTGCATTGTTGTGGAAGTTACTGTTTTTCATGCTGACTATAGTGTCCAATAATTTGGAGCTACTTTCATGTTATTGGTGAGCTGCATTTGCTGCTAGTTGGGTTCAGATTTGAAATTCTTTTTTTGTTAACAACTGGATATTGATTCTAACACATGCAATTATTATTAGGTGTCTGAAAATACTCAGTTTCAATACTTCTGGTGTTTCAATTTTATTGCTGATTCAAATATAATAATTATTGGCACTGAGCATGAATTAGTGTGTATGTCAGTCTCAATCTAAAGCTTTGCCTCAACAGGTTATCTTCACTGGGTTCTCATATGGGGGCTTGTCTGAACTTCCAGAGAGTGAGTATTTCTCTTGTTCAATGGGACCAACCATTGCTGGGGAAATTGGAGTATTTGGTTATAGACCATCTGTACTAATGGACATGCTTGCGGGCAAGAGAGCTGAAGTTGGGACAAAAATTGGAGCATATATGAGAACATTTTCTGGTGACTGTTCACCTTCAGACCTTGAAACTGCTTTGCAGGTATATTTAAATTAATTTCAAAACTATATCACCTGTTTGATCACAACTAAGAGTTAAATTTAGTTATTCATTACCAACTGAAAGCATGATATAATATAGCCATATAACTAATGATAGCTACGGAAAGAGTGTAAAGTCATTTTGAACTTTGGACATTGAGATATTCTTAGTATCTTGATGTATGCTCTCTAACTGGAATATAACACTTACAGTGGGTTCTTGATGTGATTGCAACTCTGTAAGAGTATATTGCTCCTGTTTGGTTGGTGCTAATCCATACAATTTGTCATAAGATTGTAACTATCTTTTTGCGCACTTACTCATTGTTTTGTTTATTTGGCCAGCTTGTCTATCAGTTGTTTACTACAACTTTAACACCAGGGGAAGAGGATGTCAAAATAGTTATGCAGATGGCTGAAGAAGCAGTCCGTGCTCAAGATAGGGATCCATATACTGCTTTTACAAACCGTGTGAAGGAGCTTAACTATGGGAACTCTTATTTTTTCAGAGTATGTGCAACTATTTTGTGATTCCATTCAAATTTATAGACTGTCTAAACCATTCCTGACTTCTGAGTAAATTTTTTGTTTTGCAGCCTATTAGAAAAAGTGATCTGCAAAAGGTTGATCCACTTAAAGCCTGTGAATATTTCAGCAATTGTTTCAAAGACCCATCAACCTTTACAGTTGTGATTGTTGGGAATATTGTTCCTTCTGTTGCAGTGCCATTAATATTGCAATATCTAGTGAGTTGAATCCATCTACCAAAAGCCTAATAACATTGAATTGATTAGATGTCAATTGGTTTCATCAATGCTTCATGCAGGGTGGAATTCCAAATCCTTCTAAGCCTATCATGCACTTTAACCGTGATGACCTGAAAGGATTGCCTTTCACTTTCCCGACAACTATATCTAGGTACATCAATGCATCTTAGACACAAACGTGTGTCATCATAATCATTGTGCAGTTTTGTTCATACAAGAAAATATTTGTACATTCACTAGACTTGTGGTTTTTTTTCCTGGTTTCAACAGAAAACAGCTGTGTTCTTTTACATATATCTGGTGAAAGAGATTGAATACTGTCATTTCTCTATCACCTTTTCATGGCATTCTAAAGATTAAGTAATGCATTTTGCTGATCAATACATACTTTCTGCTTGTAGAGAGGTAGTACGGAGCCCCATGGTCGAAGCGCAATGTTTGGTACAGCTATGTTTTCCTGTCGAGCTGAAGAATGGAACCATGGTGTTTGGTCTTTGTTTTACTCCCTTTCTCTGGCTGAGCTAGTGCAATTATCTGAACTATGTATAATTTATATTATATATACCACCAATTTTACTCCTTTGTGGATTTTGGGGAATGATATGTCAGGTAGAAGAGATTCACTTTGTTGGGTTCTTGAGCAAGCTTCTTGAAACAAGAATGACACAGGTTCTTCGTTTTGAGCTTGGACAGGTACATGGTGTTATCAGTTGCAGCATCTTCCTTCACTTGTCTAATGTGGAATGCTGAATTTTTTATAATTTAATTTGTCTACTAGATATACTCCGTTGGCGTTTCAATATTCCTGGGTGGTAATAAACCCTCAAGAACTGGGGATGTTCGAGGTGACATTAGCATAAATTTCTCCTGTGATCCGGGGATATCTTCCAAGCTGGCAAGTCTTCTGTAGTTATAGAATTAATGAAGTTTCATTGTAGTCAGGGAAGATTACTATATTTTGTCATACTGTTAACAGGTAGATCTTGCCTTGAATGAAATATTGCGTCTCCAAGAAGAAGGACCTTCTGATCAAGATGTTTCAACGATCCTTGAAATTGAGCGAAGAGCCCATGAGAATGGACTGCAGGTTAATTATGTCTTGAACTCTTTGTTATAAGCTTCATGGACTGTTTTTTTCAGCTGCCAACACAAAATAATACATAAAAACCAACAAATAGATTTCTTACACCCACCATCTCGACCATGATAAAAGTCAAAAGTTCCTTATTTTAAGATTTGTGGATGAAAGAGACTGAAATGTAATTACTCTCCTAACATCTGTTTCTTTGCTGTGTATGCTTTTTCAGGAAAATTACTACTGGCTGGACAGGATTTTGCGCAGCTATCAGTCAAGAGTTTATTCTGGTGATGTTGGCAAGTCTTTTGAGGTTGGTGGCTGTTGCTCTGTTTTGTTGCTTGTGATTACCAAATATATGGAGCTATCATCTGCCCTTTTTGCATTATAGGTCTCCTTTACGTAAAAGGTTATAGTTATATAGCCGTTGCTTTATGGCCAGGATGGAACTATTGGTCTGATATTTCATTTCAATATGTTAGTTTTCAAAGAAAATACTTCAACCTACATTAAAATTTTCAAATTTTAACTCATTTTTTTTTAGTTTCAAAACTAGAACAAACCACAGTTAAATCAGGTGAGTTTGAAAAAAAAAGGACTGTTTTGGAGGCTTGGGTAAGTTTCAAAAGAAGCCTGTATGGGCATTGTATAGGAGTCAAAAAGAGTTTGGTTTCATGTGATATCTGGGATATTCATGGATAGTGAGGCATCTTACTCCCTTTTCCTGTCGCAATATGATAATAACTGTTAGAGTAACAAGCCGTCATCAATTTATCTTCACTAGTAAATTCACGGAGACTTGCAGTTGCTGATTTCTACTTATTAAGGATTCTGTGTCTAACTTTGTTGGGTAATAAATTATGGCGACAACATAGGGCATGGTTTCGTCACTCAATTCTAAATAAGATGAAAAAGCAATTAAATTTGTAATCATCCCTGTCGCAGGTTCAAGATGAAGGGCGGTCCAAAGTTAGAGCATCTCTAACACCACCAACCGCACAGATGGCACTACAAAGAATACTGCCTTTTCCATGCAAAAAACAGTATACTGTTGTGATTCTAAAGCCTAAAACATCTCCTTTCGAATTACTGAAATCAGCATTCGGATCTACTCAAACAAGCTATACCAGAGACGCGAAGGTCAGTTATCTGTAGGCCTCTTTTGCTCGTTCTGTAGTGGCAGCATTCCTTATTTATAAATTATAATTAGCATGCATCGTGACTCCGAGTTCTTAATTTTGTGGCAGATTTTGGCTGGAGTTGCTGGCCTAGCAGTTCTGGCACTTAGTTTGTGGAGATATTCTCGGACTACCCTTAAATCGTAGGCCTTACGCAACAGAGCAACAGATTTTTGAAGTTATTGAAAACAGTTAAAGGTGATTCTTCAATTCCTGACCAAACGTACATATTAAATATTGTAGAAGTCGATTCCATTGCGGACCCAACAAGTGCTTGTTTCGCCTCTTTATCATGAGTGGGAGAGTCATCCAAGTAATAATGGTCAATGTGGATAGTCATCGTTATTCAGGGAAAAAAACAATTATGGTAGATACGATCAGGGAAAGAGATTTGAGCGTAAAAATATGGGAGTTAGGGCGACTGGGGATGGACCGGGCTTCTTTCTAGCTCTTTCCTTACTTCTTTCTAACATAAAAGTTTGTTATATAATAGAGAAATAGATAGGAGCCCTCTGCTCTCGTCTAGATGCTTAGGGCCTTTTTTGGGTCTGAAAATGTTCAAGATTTATTTGCCAGATTCATGTTTAACTCGAGGAAAAAAGTTAGAGCCCCATATATTTTAGACCGAGATTGTTTTCATAAAGAACAAAATAATAAAATAATCAAAGTCTTTTTTCGGTTTCTATAAGTTCAGATCTAGTTTTCACGCTATACAAATTTATTGGCATAAGATCATTTATAATCATAAAAAATATAGGCTTGTTACTTTTTATTAAGATTATAGCAAATGTATACAAAAATCATGTATTTGATTCCTTCATGTCAACTCGCCCAACTTAATTTGTTTCTTCTAAAGAAGGGGGCAGCGGAGAATATATATATATATATATATATATATATATATATATATATATATATATGCGTTCCCACGTTGATGAGAAAATATTTATATCGGCCATATGTAACTGCTTCTGTTAAACATATGAAGGAAGGAAGTTGACTTGAGCAATTAATCGTGAACAACTGACCCTCAATGGGTTGCTACGAATACTTGCTTTCGCTTAGAAGCTGCATGCTGGATTCTTTCAATTATAAGGTCATAATTCCTAATAAAGACAACCCTCCCCAACCCCCCAAAGGCCCCCACAAAACAGAAAAACTAATGAAGAATAATTCTTGTATCATCTGCTAATTTGTTTCCCAAATATCTACAAGCCGTACGTTTTCTAATATTTCATTAAATTGTACGTAATATTTATTTCGTTTCAAGAATATTTTTATACTCGTCTTTTGATATCTTTTACAAATACTTTTTACTTTTACTTTATCTTAATTCGATCAATAGTTTAGACAAGAAATGTCTTGACTTTACTATTATAACGCACTTGATTTTAAATTTCAGCACGAAACTATGATTTTGTTTTTATTATAAAGATAAAAAGTTAAACAAGGATTTCTTTTAATATTGAGATGAATGCATCTGGGGAAACAAATAAGAAAATTAGAAAACATCAGGAAAATTAGCACCGATGTAACGGTATATGCCAAAAAATTTTAAAAAATAACTTTACACAAATCATGGGATGTAGTTTTTGGACTGGTAGTAAAAACAGTAACACCAATGGCAGGTGATTTTGATGTCAGCATTAAATAAAGTCCCAAGTTCAAATTATAAATGCATAAAATAGCTGTTAATTTTTTTTTAAAATTATATTTAAGTCCCATGTGAAGAATCTAATTGTAAAAAAATCTCGTAAATTCATCAAATGACTATGAAGTCTCATGAGACTTAGGATAATTTTTTTGAATTATAAAATGATGAAAATGCCCTTAGGAAGAAATAACTTCAGCAATAGGAATGATAACTCCATAGGAAAAAATAACAACTCAAGCAATAGGAATAACAACTGCATAAAGAAAAATAATAATTCAAGCAAGAAAAAAAAATATAACAATTCAAGCAATAGGAATGATAACTCCCGTATGAGGGAATAACAACTTGGGGCAAAAAAAATACTAACTGAGGCATTTTTTTCTTAGGGGTAGTTTCATCATTTCATAATTCAAAAAGATTAATCCTAAATCCTGTGGGACTTCATAGTTGTTTAATAATTTTTTGGGATTTCTTTGTAATTATTTTTTTGGTACAAAAAAATTTAGGTTAATTCAGCATCGGTCTTCTACCAAGGCCAAAGCATAGCTCCCGTGTTTAGAGAGCGCTTACATACGACCTACGAAATCGCCTATCAAATAAGTTCTCACAACGGCAGCGAAAATCGAACTCACGTCCTTGTAGGATACTAGCCCGTTCGTTACTATCTATACTAACTCTCATTAGCGATTTCTCTATAATTAGATTTTTTACATGTAACTTAAATGTAATTTTCTCTTCTTTTTTTGCACTTGTTTTTTTTATGTGTATACCAGGGTATCCCCTACCTAATAGGTGAAAGACTAATTTTCTGGGTACCACAGAGGTCTAATTACAGGGATAATTCTCCCAAGCATGCCAACTCTATTTTTATCCTGGATCAAACTTCAGATCGATGGTTAATGGACTTTTTTGTCCTTATGTACTTTATTTTTTTTAGTTGCCCACCCGGTTTATCGGAGTTTTGCCCGACTATATTCGAATTCGACCCGCGTCGCGCACCTGGCTATGGTGGGTGAGTCTCCCAATGGGGATTTTCTGCGTACGCCAAGGCTCAAACTCGAGACCTTGTTTAAGCGATATCGAGCCGTTTATCACTCGGACTAACCCCTATTGGTTGTCCTTATGTACTTTAAGTAAGGGACCATATATATTTATGTCAAAAAGGCCCAAATATCTATGTCATGGGCCCATGGAAACATGACCGGCTATGCTAGCTGGCTATTAGGGTTTCTTCGTTCTATTTGGACGCTTTCTTCATCCTCTCCCTCATCCTTGGGAGATCCTGCCTGAGTGCCGTAACCCTTCCGGAGGTCTTTCTCTCTATGTTTTGTGACTTTTGTATTCTGTTCGCTGTTGGTATTTCTGGAAATATCGGATATTGTTGTTTCGAATATATACATTTTTTAAATTCATGTTTACGTATCTGAATATTTAATAAAACAAATCTCAAAGAAGTTTAATCTGATTTCATCCATTTCTCTTTTTCTCGTAAGTTTCTTTGGGCAAACATAGTTGTAACTTGTGGATGATCTGCACAGGTAATAGGTCCTTGAGAAGGGTAAGTACAATGGTGGAGAAGACGAAGGGCAGGAAGGAGGAGGTGGTTACCCGAGAGTACACCATCAACCTCCACAAGCGCTTGCATGGCTGGTAATTATTTGCGAGACCTCTTATCCTCTAGTTATTTGCCTTTTGCTGCTCATTATATTTTATATTTCCGGAGGTTTCAGTTGCTGGTTGCGTAGTATCACTTGTTATTTTAATAGCTGTTAGAGACTGCATATGAATCCTAGTTGTATGGTATATTAATATTCAGATAGCAAGGGTTCGTTGTGCATACTCTTAATTATTGACATTCGCAACTTTAAAATATTGTCTTTGGTTAAACTATTGTACTTCAAACGAAGCTATCTAAGATTGGCTACAAGTTAAATGATAAGAATTAGGAACTCATCTGCTTCTTGTAACAATGACAATATCAGAAAATATTAGCTTACATAGCCATCGAGGGAAAATGTTGATTTATCCCAGGAAATGGTTTGATTTTAGTTCCTTGTTCAGTCCCTTTGCGCCTGGTTTGCCCTTTGATGCTCATGGAATGCCCTGCTTAATTGAAGATTCGTGTTTTTTAAAGTTTGGGGCTATGTTTGGCTCTTTAATTTGCTTGAATGTGGCGATTGAGCAAAAGGAAACAGTTTTTTCAACTAACTGAAAGTTATTTAGGAGGCAAAGTAAAATTGTGCTTTGAGGTTTGGGTTTGTCAATCAATTAGCGACGTGAGGCTGTTGACCACCCACACATATTGAAAGCTATTTTGATTTGATATTGATGGATAATTTAACCAAAATGTCGATATTTTTGTGCAATTTGAAAGTTTTGGCATCAAATGTCATATGCAAACCGACAATCATTATCGTATATCTAATTACATGTGCAAAATTCTCACTCATTGTGTGCTCTGTCATTATGGTGAAAAGCACATTTAAGAAGAAAGCGCCTAACGCAATAAAGGAGATAAGGAAGTTTGCCCAGAAAGCTATGGGGACAAGTGATGTGAGAGTGGATGTGAAGCTGAACAAGCACGTCTGGAGCCAGGGGATCCGAAGTGTCCCAAGGAGGATTAGGGTACGTATTGCTCGCAAGAGGAACGATGATGAGGATGCAAAGGAAGAGCTTTATTCCCTGGTTACCGTAGTTGATACCACCCGAGAAGAGCTCAAAGGGTTGGGCACCAAGGTTATTGAAGATGATGAGTGATTTATAAACCTTTTTGTTTGAACGTTAAAACAAATGGTAGTTTTTGACAATAGACGTTTGCTTAATGATCTTTAGTTTGGGTATTTATTTGTTGGTTATAGTTGATGCGGTTTTTCCATTCTCCTTTTCATCGAGACATCTTATGTGGTTTTCCATATTTTAGATTGCCCTTGTCATCAGGAAGTTTAATTAAAACTCCTATATGATTTTGAAAGCAAACTTTAGTCTTTTCACCTTGATGGTTGTCTTTGATTAGTTTGTTTCCTTTACTGCCACACGAAAAAATACGAATGCAAGCTCGAGTCAAAATACATATTATTCAGAGAAAATAGATAAACAAAATTTAACGGCTATTTGCTACTCGCAAGCTCGTACACGTGCATGTAGAAATTGCTATTTCACTGAACTGAAAATCCGAAATAATGCTTACTGCGAAATGCTTATGTCTTGAATTGTAAGATTAGAAAACTGTTCAACACTAATATTTGCCTATTAGCCGAAGACAAAATCTGTAATTGGTATTCGAACTGCCTTTCGTTAAAACTACGTACGGTCAGGCAATTATCGAAGCCTGGGGGTTGGGGCAACAATAAATGCATATGAAAGTAAGAAAAAGATCAAGCCTTCTTATTGGACAACAAAGATTTATTTTCTTTGCATAAAAAGAGTATCAAAATAAGATGAGCTTACATCAAAATATTGCTCAAGTTACCTATCCGATCATCAATCCCCACCTCCATGTGGAGATCGATCAAAGGTGCAAAAAAAGAATGCATGATCCTATGAGCTTGTCTAGCTAATCTATCAGCTCTCTGTACATATTGCCTAGGGTTCCAATTAAAAAGAACAATCCAGCTTTTTCCGAGTAATCTTCTCGCTTCATGGATGACATCTTTGTATGCGTGGTCTTTAACAGTCTCTTGTAATCAAGTTAATCGCAAGGGCACAATCAGTAGTAATATCAACATATTTCCAGCCCATATTCTAGCATAACTTAAGTCCTGTGATAATTCCCAAAACTTCGGCAATAGAAGGTGGACATGAATCAAGTTTCCTGCAGAATCAGATCCAAGTTCCTTCTCTGTCTCTCACAATGCCTCCACATTCACCTTCTCCGTAAGCGTTGACAGATCATCAATTCCTAGTAGAGCTGTTCTTTCATGTGTGCTGCATTTGTTGCTTTTCTTTAGTGTAGACCTTAAATGAACTAATGTAAACGAGGTTACTGTCATGGTGCGCTCATAAAACACTAGAGGACTTGTCAATGAATATTCCCTGATGTTTTTTTTTTTTTGATACAAATATTCCCTGATGTTAAATGACCCAAGTTTGCCTGTTTACGCTTATATTTATCGAGATTCTTTGAATAATACAAAGAAGACATAGGACATCTAGTCCAGTCCAGGCGATTACCCAAGTTCAACATAGGTTATTCTCATGTTCATAAGATTATCAGAACAGACACGAAGAAGATAGGCAGCACAGACTTAACATGGCCAGCCAAGCACAGTTATAAGGAGGAAAAAACCCTTTCGTACATCAAATCTATAACATCAGTCAACTAAAATGAGTCGTGAATGTGGAGGCTACATTTCTGAATTTAAAAAGAATTTTCATTTGCCACACTAGGACTTCTTTTACTAGCTTTTCTTTTACATTTCTCCTGACAATTTGATTTTCCAAAAGTCCATTATACCAGTAGTTAAGCAGATTAAACAATAAATTTACTCGTCTGCTTCATCTCCCAATCGGGTGACTGTTCCTATCTTCAATCAATGATTCTTTTGTCCCACCTAGGAAGGAGAAAACAAAAATGGAGGAGTCAGAAAATCAATACAAGAACTTATTCCGGTTCCATCCAATGACTGACAACACTAGTGGGCTCAGTCCATATGCTCCATTGGAAGACCTTCATAATGTTCTTTAAATTCCAAACTGTTTCTCAAATCCCATACTTTTGATTAAGTGGCAGAAGAGGAATTCTAGCTTGCTTTGTAGGCATACATGTATCCCCGGAGCCTTTTCACCTCTTCTGATGATTCAGTTAGTAAATGATCCACATAGAGACAGATTGACGCTCCACTGCAGTATAGAATCGAAGCAATTTATATATGTGCTTAGTCAACACATATAATGATATAAAACAAAAAGGAGCATATAGTGTAATGACATATACCCAAGAGGACCAAATGGCAGCCAGATTACATCCAACCGGAACTTTGGCAATCTACCAAAAATAGTCGATATTAATATAGATATCATGCATATCTTAAAAGGAAACAAATATGCAGTGTGCAATGTGCCTCAGAATCTACCTGAACATGTAATATAACCAGAAAATTGCCAGAACAAGGCCAGTAAACCATGAGTACCAGACCCATCGCCTATGATGCATTGACTCATGGAGCATCCCAATGATTGCAAATGAGCAGGCTAGAACAGCAACCCAATCTGGAAAAGTTTTAGGATCAGTAAAATTTACAGAGGGAAGAAACAGAAATTGAATACACAGGGACTATGCATGCATCATTACATAGAGACTACCAAAAGAATTGACCATGAGACTACCAATAGAAATTAAAAAAATTCATGAATAATGCTAGATACAAGGTGAAATGAACCTGCTGATATAATCATCCAAGGATAAACCTCCTCCATGAAATAAGCATGGTATTTCTGTTCATTAAAGGACAACGAATGATAATGAAATATTTAATATTTATCAAAGGAAACTGTTGCAATCATCCAACAGATAGTCTCATGTATCAATTTCATCGGATCCTTTCATTACCAAGAAAGATACTTCAATCCTAAGAAGTTAGAAGAATACGAAAAAGCAACAGAATTTATTCATATCAGTCAGAGTGTTTGCATAAACACTTGTCTTCTAGACGCATAGGAAGGCAAAATGCAGCTAGTAATTTTCATCAAAATACAAAAGGCAATTAAAGAGGTAATAATTTAACAGAACAACACAATATATTCACACTCTGGTTGTTATTACCATAAGAAATTGCACAAAAGCGTGCATTCTGAGTTTCAGATATGCAAAAGGGACTCGAAGAGACATACCAGTTCCCATGGTGATGAAGCCTGCTGAAAGATGGAGTACAAAAGAAAGAGGACGTAACCGCAGAGAAGAGCCGCAAACACCGTCTAAATGAAAATGAAATCTCTCAGGTGAGCTTAAAATTAAACTTCAATCAAGTTATATCATCTTTCCAAAGACAGAAATGAACAAAAGAAAGTATGATATATAAGGAAGTAAACCATACCCTCCATAAGCGACTCTGCTGAGCTTGACTCCTTTCAAACGAACGAACCAACTCCTCTTGTTCTGTAACATAATCATAGATAAAGCAGCAAATTTTAATGGCCAAGTTTAATCTTGCACTACAAATTCTTATAAGAAAGAAAATTTTCCCGGCAGCTTCGGGGTAAGAAGACCTTCTTTAACTTCGAAGAGCAGCTAGTGAAATCGCTCATAAAGCTCCCGAAATCATCGAGCCCCAATCACCATATGTAACCAACGATAACTAATTATAATATGATGTTTTTAACCATTTCTCCACTATCGGAATGAAGATCCAAACAAAAAAATCATGGAAGCTAAATTGCATTGGAGGAAAAAAAAAAGATTTAAGAGACCTTGTGAATCCATGGGACGAGAGTCGTCAAAAACAGGATCGTCGCGAGTAGGGAGAGAGAGCTTGTTTTGTTGAGAATTGTTCCAATTTCTTGCGAGCTTCTTCATCTCTGAACCCAACCTGAGTTGCGAGTTGCGAGTTGCGAATGCGAATCCGACCACCCTTGGCCTCTGTTTGGCACTTGAGAAAGCTGAAAGTTATTTCTTGGAAAATTTTGTCCCGAACAGAATTGATCTCCGGCTAAATGTGGAAGAGTTCTGTTAACATAATTAACCTGTTAGTCATTATATTATATGTTAGTACCGTTAGTCATTATATTATATGTTTTTACCGTTAGTCATTATATTAGAGTTAATAGTATTAACCAAATAAAGTTAAAGATTTAATTAAAAAAATACAAAGTACTAAACTAAAAAATTTAAAGAAAGTATAAGTATTTTTAATATAGTTTTGCCTTTAAAATTACACAAAACAATGCTATCTAAAAATCACAAGAAATAAAACTCATTCCAATGCATGAAAGAGCGTGCCTAATTTTAGATAAAAAGTAATTCATCGAAGCTGGCTTTTAAGTTTTTTTTGTTGTCACACGTTTAACACCGAAATTTTATTTCGACTATATCCTAATCCGGTCCTCGCTCACTTAACTATAGTGGGTGAGTCTCCCAATAAATTTTTTTTATATACATTAAAACTTAAACTCGAGACCTCACTTATGTAATACTGAACTACTTACCATTCGAATTAATTCCCTATCAGCTGGCTTTCAAGTTAATCCTAGCCATCGCCACTATCTCAAATAAAGGCAAATGGGGACTGTGACAGGCGGAGAGTTTCTTCATTCTCGTGGCCAAATGACCCTTCGGTCAAAGCTCCAATGGGTTGAAACAGGATGAAGTGTTACATTAATGAGTGACCGAATGATTCGTAATTTCATGTGTTTTCAGTCTGTCTTACAGCATACGCATTGGACTCATTGCAGAGGCGAGCTCGGGTGATACAAATAAATATTCCAGATTTCCAGTCATTCTTCTCCATTTATTCCGCACAAGAAATGGTGTTTCTGATTGAATGCACAAGAATCGTTTATTTTGTTCTGTTTTTATTAGCTGGCGTCAAATGCTAGATTGGGATAATGAAAGATTGTACGCGGGCTTGTATCACATACAAATATCAAGCATTCCTTGAATTTCAATAACACAAAAGAATTCCACCGACATCCAAGAATCCCCCCAGCATGCTAACTCATGTATAGCGTTATGAACTGAGTTACCTTCACACTAATTTCCTTCTTATATTTTGAAACTAAATTTCTGCTTTCAATACAGCTACTTCTGCAACAGAATCTACTAAATCAAAGATCTGCTCTGCCTGGGTAACGAGGGAAGGGTATCACATCTCGAATATTATCCAAGCCTGTAGCAAAAAGAATCATCCGTTCAAAGCCAAGACCAAAGCCAGAATGCTTCACAGTCCCATACCGCCTCAGGTCCAGGTACCACTCATATGGCTCCATAGGCAGACCCATCTCCTTTATTCTGCGATACGAAAAATATCAAATAATGGAGTAAACTAACCAGGCCCATACTAATAGAATATCTTCATTTATCCAAGGACTGCAACACCCTCAACCAAAAACAGAAAAGAAAAGACAATACAAGGTGAGAAGGCACATTGACAGACAGTGTTTCTCATACCTCTCCTGGATCACATCATAACGCTCTTCCCTTTGGCTTCCCCCAATTAACTCTCCAACCTGAAATTATTTGTGAATTATTATCGAGATATCACAAATACCTCCAATACCTAAGTGCAATGAAATTCACATATGCAGAATACATTGGATTACCTTTGGCACAAGAACATCCATAGCAGCCACGGTCTTTGAGTCATCATTGAGCCGCATGTAGAATGCTTTGATTTCTTTTGGATAGTTATATACAATGACAGTCTTCTGCAACTTTACCTCTGTTAAATACCTACAGAACATCATGCCCCTAATATGTCGTTTACCTCAAATAAAGCAGAAAACAAAAAGTAAAAAACACAACTTAAAATACCTTTCATGCTCAGATGCTAAGTCAATCCCCCATTTGACTTCGTTATCAAACTTCTTACCATTCTTTACAGACTCCTCTAGTATTTCCACTGCTTCAGTATATGAAAGACGTACAAATGGCGTGGAAGCAACCATTTTCAGGCGGTCAATGCACCCCTTATCAAACTTATCCCTCATAAACTCCATATCTTCAAAGCAATTATCAAGTAGCCACTGGCACATAAATTTCACATATGCCTCTGCACAGTTCATATCATCCTAAAGTGCAACAGAAACGCATGAACATCAATATTACCATGCAACCAAAAAAGCACACCTACAATCAGATAGGGAGAAGGCGGCTGTTCGACATTGCATTAGGAAATTCACAAGTACATAAGACCCAAAAACGAATATATGAATTGTCACTCAGCAGAGAAGTATGCCAGCAAGCTAACAATTACAGAGACAAAAAAATGTATAGGATGACTAAATTTGGAAAAAGAGAAAATGAACAACAATAGCAGTCCATCCCATAACTTAAAGCAATTGTTACTCTTAATAACTAAGAAAATACAGGTTCTGAATTGAAACTCATGTACCTTCAAATCTGCAAACGCAATTTCAGGTTCCACCATCCAAAATTCTGCCAAATGCCTTGAAGTGTGGGAAGGTTCTGCACGAAAAGTTGGCCCAAAGGTATACACACTACTGAGAGCACATGCAAAGGACTCAACTTGAAGTTGGCCTGAAACAGTCAAATATGCTTGACGGGAAAAAAAATCTCGGGTATAGTCAGTCTTCCCATCCTTTTGAGGAATACCAGGTCGAAGTTTGGATCTCTCTTCCAGTTTTGAGAGATTCTCTTTTGCTTTTTTGAGTTCATCCACAGAAGCGCTAATTTCCTGCTTACTTGCTTTAGCAGATTTCAATTGGGAAACAACATTCCCTTTCTCCTTAACAATAACTCTAGCAGCTTCAATATCAGATTCTGATGGAGGAGGATTTTCTAGCAATTCCTTCTCCAGTTTCTCTGCTTCACTGAGCAAAGTTGTAACTTGTAACATTTCACCTGCACCTTCACAATCACTGGTAGTGATAATGGGAGTTTGCACATAAAGAAATCCATGCTTTTGGAAGAAAGAGTGTGTTGCATAGGCGAGAGCATTACGGATTCGAGCAACGGCAGATATCTGGAATCATAACCAATTAATAGATGCTAATAGTAAGGGAAATACTGAAAAGATGAACCATTAGAGACTAATAAAATGGGAAGTTTATGTTAAATTGTTAACATTAACATGAAAATGTAGTAAAAGAGAGCACATGGAGTTCAATAACCAACCTTCACTGTAACATACAAACAGTAACCAGTCCCCAACATGCAAATATAGCCAACTTTTATAATAGCGGCCCAATTAGGCATAACAGCCATGGTTTCAATCTGGTTGACCCAGAAATGCATCTGGCCAAAACACTGACTGATTTGACAACAAATGGTCAAAAACCAAAAGTTGATTTTTCTTATCTAGTTTTGGCTATCTGCAATAGATATTTTGTAAACATATGAAAAATACTTAAAAAAAATAATTTTTATATGCTTAAATGTTTAGATTTAAATATTACTTTACAATACATGTACCAATTTAATTGGAAATATAACACACACACACATTAGTATGAGACCATTCAACAGCAAAATGGTATCTGTCCCCCGGTTCAATCTACAGTTTGCTTTTAAACCATTGATTATGCTGCCAGAATACTTCAGTTTGCTTAGGTATTAAAACTCTATATTGACGAATCGTATGTGCCTTCCTTGCTCACATCTAAACCCATCCCCCACTCCCAAGAAAAGTCGAAGGTCTTTCCCTTTCCAGGCTGTGCATTCGCCATAATTGTTTAGCATGATCAAAGACGGTGTGGTTTAGACAAATCACTATGTGAGTACGTGATGGATCCCTAGAGACAGAATGAGTTGGCTTCATATATCAGAAAGCATCTTATGCCAGAATCAACGTTTAGGCAAGCGCATATCCAAGCATCTGATAAAAATTCTTGCAATAACAGAATATGAACAGGATGACGAACAAGAGAATATCAATTACCGTGTTAGTTCTAGAACGAAGGTGAACAAAATCTCGCAAGAACTCAAGGGTGAGCCTCATTTTGGGTAACGGGTACTTAGCAGGATCCACAGGACCAACATGGAGAACCTTCTCCGCCCGAAGTTCCACCTTCTGCTTGGCACCAGCAGGAGGCAGCTTGAGGTCTCACCATCGACCACAACGCAGGTTCCAGTGGGCACAAGCTGACCGAGGTCACCCAAAGAAGCCTCCACTATCACCTGCAGGTTCCCGGGGCACGATCCATCATTCAGTTCCAAGAACGCGAAAGCGTCCTTGTCGGCTTTCCTGCCCGTCTTAACCCAACCGCCGACCCTCGCCTTCTGGCCCGCGAGACCCGACCCGCCGTCCGGTCGGGAAATGATGGATCTAATAAGGACGCGATCGGAGAATTCAGCTTTTGAAACATGAGATGTTGAGGCGTAATTGAGAGTGGTCGTGGCCAACTGGTCCGTAGGTGGCGCGGAAGGATCTGCCATTGGTGTCGTCCTCTCTGAGTCACAGTGCCGTTGAGCAGCGGGTTTGATGGGCTCAGATGGGAAGGCCCCGTGGACCAGATAATTTATTCCTTAAAACCTAATAGAACTGAAGCCTTGTATTTTTGAATGACCCGGTTTGCGCCTTTTTGACTCGAATAATCCGAAAAGCAACGTATGCTTCACTCACAAACCCGCCGCCAGCTTCATTTTCTTGCCGCGCACACAAATAAGGCTATGGTTTTGACCGACCATCTTGCCTTCTTCCTCCACTGTGAGTTAGGACTTGCGAGTTTATGAGAAAATTATTAAAAGAATTACTCCCAAATTCCACGCAACACCGCTAATTACCGGAAAGCTTTTTAAGATTAAAGAAATATTCTGTCCATCATTGTTAACTTTATCAAAATAAAGAAAGAAGTTATTAAATTCTTAACTTTATCTTAAAATAAAAAATAGAATGAATTTCTTATTTTATTCACTTTTAAATAAAAAGTTTTAAATTTACATTATATTATTTTTCTTAGTTAAAGATTGATAAAAATTACTGGTAAAAATTATCCACTTTTTTAGAAGTGATTATTTTTCTTATTTTATTCACGTCTAACTTATACCACCTCAAATTACTTATAATAAAAATTATCCACTTTTCGTAAATAATAACTCTTCGGTGATTATTTCTGAGTAAGGAACTCGATTCATTTAATGAAAAATGCCACTGCTATTCCGAGGATCAAGTATCAAGATTCAAGACAAAAAAAATAGGATTATCTCAAATTAATGGCACTTGTCAGAGATTCGAACGCTTTTTGTTTTTCGGAGGAAAAATAGCGTATTCCAATCTTAAAAATAAAACAGCAAGGATTATCGATTTCCCAAATCAATTTTCAGAACCAAACTGGGCCTTAAGTGAATTATCGTTTTATCGTATTCCCTGTGTCTGCAATCACAAATGGGGGGAGGGTCCAGTAACACCGATCATAAAATGGCCCAAAATAAAGCCCAATATTTTGACAATCCCATAAAATCCATAATAAGAAACGCTAAATGATGCAGTTCTATATATTTTAGCCCTAACCCTAACCGTACCAACTGGTCGTGTGTTCCTCCCGTATCTGCAACTCAAGCACCGCGCGTCCCTGTGCTGCGAACTCGGTAATCCATCATGGGTGAGTTCAACTTTCAATCCGTCTTGTGATTACCTTGAAACTGAGGTTCTGTTCTCTCTTCCTTCTTCTGGCTTGCTAATTACATTGATTTCGTCAATTGCAGGTAAGGTGCACGGATCGTTGGCTCGTGCCGGCAAAGTTCGAGGCCAAACGCCAAAGGTAGCCAAACAAGACAAAAAGAAGAAGCCCAGGGGGCGTGCCCACAAGCGAATGCGGTATAATAGACGTTTTGTCACTGCTGGTATGTTCAAAACTTGGGCTTGCTTTTAAGGTTTCTAGATTCAAAACTTGCATGGTTTGTTTAATGCTCTGTGTTTTTCCTTTTGGTATTGAAATTAGTAGAAGATTAGGACTTCTTTTTAGTGGTTGCATCCCAATGTGGTATTTGTATTTTGCGTTTGCAGTTGTCGGCTTCGGGAAAAAGCGAGGACCAAACTCCTCGGAGAAGTGATCAAAGGCTTGAACGATGGTTTCTATTTGTTTTAAAGCTTGTTCTTAGCTTATAACTTATGTATTAAACGATGAATAGGAATCTCTTGTCAGGGTCTATGAGCGAATTTTTGTAGTTATTTTACAACTGCCTATGAAATAGACTTAGTTACTTTGCTTATTTGAGAATTGAGAGCTATCTATGGTTTTGCACATTTTAGTTGATGTCGTTATGATCACTGAATACTGAATGGAAGCACCTATTAAGTAGAATCTTGAAGTTGCCGAACACAAACGATGGATAGTGTTGGTTAGAATCTGGAAGCATCTATCAAGATCTTGTTATCAGACTCGAAACATACTTCATCCAAACTCTAAAATATCCTCAATAGGCATTGCTGTTTCAGCCATGAGGACAGGATCTGCTCTGCATCTCTTGATGTTCCCATGCATCAGAGGAATCCTAACTTCTTTTTTACTCGATTCTCTAGTTTCAGGTTTATTATACTCTTCATTGTACCATTATCCATTTGCATCCCAAAACTCATCCACCGCTTTTTCTGCTTGCCTAAAAGACCCAAGGACGTCTATAATGATGGCTTTTTGCTATTCTCCTAACTTGGGATTAAAAATATGTGAAAGAAGCCAGTTTTCTATTGTTGACACTTTCGTTTCTGATAACGTTAGTCAAACAACTCCCTGATCATACCAGCATTATCCAAACTTTTTAGGACTTGAACCATGAGGTAAAGAGTCAGGCGTTAACTTGTTTACATCACATGTAACTCACGCTCTCTCTGAGAGTTATGACACATAAACACGTGTCAATGCACGTGTGTGTTTTTATTCTAGTGGGATGGAGCGAGGCTTTTCCTTAATTTTTCTGGCCTGCACTTATACAACCATCAAAATCAGTTAATCGTCAATTGGAATACAGTACACACGTCCACGCTTGTCGAGAGAGAAGTAGACCATGAATGAAGTGGTCTATTCTAACGCAAGGTTGAATTTAATTTTTATTTGAGTAAAATAATCTAATCATTCTTGTTCGTCTTAATTATACATTTTTTCCTGTATTTTAAAAACAAACTATTTTTTTAATTAGAAGATATAGACTAATAATTCAAGGTTATAAATAGAATAGGTGAAAATACATATTTTTAGTCCAAATTATTGATAGCATTAAAAGTACATTTAAAAAAATACAAAAACGTTCTTAAATTAGAAATTATATTAGAATAAATTTGTTTGTTAAGTTATCCTTCATTATACTAAATGTCTAATTTATTTTTTATAGTTTATTTGATATTTACAAGTTATTTGTTTAATAATTTTACTAAATTTAAACAAAATTTAAGTAATTTTTACTTAAGAAAACATTAACAATTTATCAAAAAGTTGAGTAATTTTTTTAAAAATGTATGATTAACGAAATATATCTAAAAAATTTAAATTATAAAATTAGTTTAAATGTTATTTTCTCAGGAAAAATTTATAATAAAATATAAAATATATAATAACTATATAAAATATTTATTTAATTTTGATTCTAAATATAAGTTTTATTTTTTATATTTATAAAAAAATTAAATTATTTCTATTGACATTCTCTCAACAATAATCAAAAGAGTGAGGGGGTTAAGAAAGATGAATATTTTAGAAAAAATATATCATATTAATTAATTTAATTAATTTTTTTAATATAATTAAATTAGTTAAATATATTATATATTAAGTATCGGATGAGTATATGATTAATTTTTTGCAATAATATTTAATTTCTTCGTTTTTTGTATATTATTAAAAACATTTAAATTTTTTAAATTAATTGTTTTGAGAAATCTTAAATATTAAGCGATTTTCATAAATATTATCTTCATTAAAAAAAAAAAAAAAAAGGCGCTACGCGGAGGGGTAAGTACTCGTCGTCGACGTCAGGAAGAGGCAAAGCAGCTTCCTGTTTTAATCTCCAGGCCCCTACGCAAACTTAACCAGACCGCAGCTACCGGTCACTCCTCCTTTCCTTTTCATCCCAGGTCCCTTCCCCTTTTTGTCAAGCCCTAATCGCCGTGCTGTGTTCTCTCCGTCTCTCTCTTTACAACCTGATTCTCGAACAGGTTGGTTTACTTTTACGTTTTCCCGTTTCGTAAGTTTGATTTCGATATAATTTCTGCGATTCTCAGCACCATCGATTTAACAATTAAGCTCTTCATTTATCTCATCGATTTCGTGATTCCTTGTGTTGCAGAAGGGTATCGTGGTTTATTTCTCTCATAATCAACCATGTTTACCCGAATTTTTGGTAAACCTAAACAGGAAGCCAATGCTTTAACGACTTTGGATAAGTTAAATGAGGTTAGTAGGATTTGATTGTTGATAAAAATATGCATTTGGATCTTTCTCTTGTATAAAAATCATTATTATCATTTTTTTTGTCGGCGATTGTTATTTTCGGTGGTTTGTGTTTATTTTATCATTATGTTCATTTATCTTGGAATTCGCCTTACTCTTAATGTAGTTCATCCCGTAATTGTATTTTCCTCTTAATTGCCTTCTGTCCTTGCATTCTAAAGGACTTAACCGAGCGATCTCTTGTCCTAGGGGGATTCCTATGTAAAAGTACACTAAATTATGAATCTCATCACACCCCAACTAATCCTTTTAGTTTTTTTTCTTACCTAAGATTAGTTTTTTCAGGATTTCAGATATTGCTTTTTTCATTGTTTAGAATATGGCTGGGAGAGCAGGAAATCCTACTTTTGTCAGTTTTTGCATCGGTAGTGCTCTATTAGTCTTGTGGAAATTTCATGATCATAGCCGGAGTGATAATCAAATTTTGTTCGATTTCATTATTAGAATACTCTTATATTTTATCCGAGTCTCAGCCACAGTATCCGGCTCTTAGTGGTGCGTGATATGCAGAGTAATTTGAGAATATGTTCAAAATTGTTTTTCCGTGGTTCCATTTTTTATTTGAATTGGTGGATCTTATGTTTTATGAACATGGTATTTTTATGCATCAATTCAACCCATCATGTGATGACGGTTTATTTTTCTCTTTTATGTCAAGCTCTAGTTTTCATTATAAAGGATACTATGAGATTGTTTTCTGCTTTGAACCGTACATTTGTAGACACTTGAAATGCTAGAGAAAAAGGAGAAAGTACTTATTAAAAAGGCTGCAGCAGAGGTTGAAAAGGCTAAAGAGTTTACTAGGGCAAAAAATAAAAGAGGTATTTTGCAAAACTCTCGGATCTTTGTGCTGGTGTAGATTGTAGAACTGTCTTCTTATCCTGCATCAGTATATCTTTGAAATATACAATTTTTTCACCCTTTCATATACATTGTGTTATTCTGAGGAATGAACATATCTGGTGGTCAAAAGTTCATGTTTCACTTTTATAAGGTATGTCGGTGTAGTATATGCTTGACAAGTGGATACCTAATCTTTAGGGGATCATTGTTGTTAGATTTGGGTTCTGAGTCAATGCTTTTAACATTGCTTTTGAATTTCTACTTTCATTCAGCGGCTATACAATGTTTGAAGAGAAAGAGGTTGTATGAACAGCAAGTAGAGCAGCTCGGGAATTTCCAGTTGCGTATTCATGACCAGGTGTGAATTCAAATTTATATTTATTGACCTTTCAAACAATGCTTGTTTATTGAACTTCTTTTGCATCTTATGGTGATTTGTGGTACAGATGATAATGTTGGAAGGTGCTAAGGCCACCACAGAAACAGTGGATGCATTGAGAACTGGAGCTGCTGCTATGAAGGCTATGCAAAAGGCAACGTATGTGGCATATTATGAAATATTTAATGAATTTGTTCTAGTGATGTTGATATCTCTTTTCACTTTTTCTGGTTTCTTTTAAATATGAAAAGTTTTTTGATAAATTATAGTCAGTTTTGTTTTGCTCATCATATTAGTTATACTATTTTCATATTCTTCCTTATCTTTATTAATGCTTTGCTGATTTTGAATTATCCATCTTGCTATATTATTTTACAGGAATATTGATGACGTTGACAAGACCATGGATGAGATTAATGAACAGACTGAGAACATGAAACAGATTCAGGAAGCTTTGTCCACTCCAATTGGTGCAGCTGCAGATTTTGATGAGGTCATCTTCTAATCATTTTAATTTGTGTTTGGACAAGACATAGATATGTTTTCTTTAGGCGAACTTTTTTGAAGGAGTTGGCGACCTTGTGTTGAGTATTAAAGGATATCCGCATATCCCTTTAAAATTGAAAAACACTGTAGGCAAAGAAAACACATCTACACTGGTTGTTTGAGACATATCTGCGGAGCATTCTCATTTCTTTGTCTCTTCAGGATGAATTGGAAGCAGAACTTGAAGAATTGGAGGGTGCTGAGTTGGAGGAACAACTTCTTCAGCCTGCAACTACAGCACCTGCAGCACCAGTGCAGGTCCCAGCTGGGAGGCAACCTGCTCGCCCTGTTCCTCAGAAGCGCACTGCTGAGGAAGATGAATTGGCTGCTTTGCAAGCTGAGATGGCACTTTAAGCAGGTCCTTCTTTTCAGTAGTTATGCTATTTAATATGGTTATTTATTCATTTATTTCAGTTAATTAATGTTGCAATTGTTTATTGCAATTGGATGGCTTGTGTATGCATCATTTTGTATTGCAATTTGAAATCAGTTTCCCGGATTCCTTTCACATGGAAAATGTAGGAATTTTATTTTAGGTTGATGGTCTCATTGGTAATTGATTTTTCTTCCAGAATTTTGCAGGCTCTGTGCTTGATCACGTTTGGCTTTGATAAAGAATTGTGGCCACTGATATGGAGAATTCTGCTTTTCTCAGTCTCCTTTATCCATGCGATTTATTGAACAAACCAGCAGGTGTATATAACGGGGTCAAAAATTGAACAGAAAAGTCCATCGACTCTTGCATCCATTCACTCGAACGAGTTGTTTTTTCTTTAAATCTTGTGTGATGTGTCTACTGTCTATTGGTAAAATTTAAACTGCTTTTCTTCTTCATTTCTAGTCCTTGATGGAATGCATTTACTTAATCATATATTTTGGTGTGTATCCTGAATGAAATTAATATTAGTCTTGGCACTAATCAGCTTATATCCTTGAACCAGTCTTCAATGAATAAAAGAAATAGTTGGTCAGTGAGCGACTTATTTTGTTTGCCACTGCATCGGATTATAGCAGCACATCTCCGGTAGGAAAAACTATATTTCATCTCCATCGTAATTGCTAATCGATTCATAGGGATCATGACTGGCAATTTGTCACTTTACCTTATGGTTGTAATAAGATTTTTTTCAAATTGGATATTGGCGATCTTCTAGGTGGTTCCACAAGAACGACAAGGTTTAATACCTATCCATGGCTTTCCCTTATCCCGAGCATTCAGACCCGACGCACAGCTTTTGAAGTGCTTCATTGGGATTGTCGTAATTATTTTTGTTAATAAATTGATTATATCATTCAACTTCGCATCTTGCATGATGGTACAGCCACGCCTTTTTATTTTGGGTAAGCAGCCACGCTTTTTTTTTTTTTACAGGGCAGAGCTTAAAAATAAAATAACTAATTAAATTATAGAGAAATTAAATCTTAAACTTTCTGAAGTTAGTAATAGCTGTAATTTTATAAAATATGTGCTTAATATAGTAGAACTAGTAAGCTTTTCTTTTACAAACGTATCTATTATCATGTTAACTTATTTTGGTATAAATTATATTTTTAAATCTAAATGTTTATACAAGAAATTGTCTATGTGCAATGGTAATAAATTTTTACTTTCCCTTGAATTAATGTCCCTAAACAAATTAAAGATAAATTTTATATCAGATTCAAGAATAATCTTTTTATATACGTGGTTTCACACACTTTGTAACCTTTTAAAAATAGCTTATTCTTTAACTTTATCTGCACTGCATGATTCAATAAAATGAATGAACCCATATATCTACTTACCATTATAGTCTTTAAGTACCCTCACATCCAATTTTATTACTAGACAATAACTTTTCATATTCCATCAATGCTTATAAATTTTTTGGGCTCTTATTAGATAGAATATTATTAAAAAGGATAAAAAATAAGAGAAATTTATCCATCGTCTGTGGGTTTAACTGGTGAAGAGGTGAGACATGCGACCATTTGAAGCGTGTTCGATCCCTAGAGGGTACCACTTTGTTACAATTTCAGTCACGGCTTTTAGGGAGACATCCTAGTTCTTGGGTGCCTAGGTTTACGCCTGAAGGTAATAGACGGCTCGCCTTGCCTAACATTAGTATCGCCTAAGAAGAAATGAGACTTCGCCCTTGGATCGTGGGTGAGTCTAACCCTTTTCTAAAAAATTCTTTATAAAAAAAGAGAGAGAAATTCCAAATACATTAACTTCAAGATTTTTTTTTTGTTACAAACATTAACTTCAAGATGTAGTAAAGTTTTATCGTATTTTGCATAAACTTTGCTTGGGTCATGTTTATAGAGAATTAAGCAGGGTGCAGATTGGTTGGATGGAGCCTTGGGGGGCGGCAGTTTGAACGAAAGCATTGGATGGGATTAGACTTTTAATGATAAAACGTTATTTTATTGTATTTTAAAAAGGGACTAAAATAACTCACACTGAAACGTCTTAATGGCACAAGAATTTCCCTCATCTAACATTCAACGTTCAGGGGATGAGCATAATGAAACAGAGGATACATGGAATTGTATGTCCTTACGTCCAGTTGCTTATAACCAGTCCACCCAGTTCTCCAATCAACAAGTGCCACCTGAATTCATTTAACACTTAATCATTTAACACCGTCTCTGCTCTCCATCTCCCGTTCACGCTGTCGCTCCTCTGCATCTCCAGTTCTGCAAATCACTTTACTAAACCTACAACCCTCTTGCCGCTAAGGAGCTCTCCTTTCCATCTCCGTTCACGAGTGGCGATCCTGAAGAGACGACGGCGGCCAAGGAGAAGGGGCAGCAGCCGCCAAGAAGTTGCGGCTGCAATCGCCAAGAGAGGACGATACTACTGTGAAGGCTAAGATCGCTAAGGTTGGAGGGAGAAGCTTATTCAGTCTCTCTCAGTCAAGATCACATTTGTCGGTACTGCTGGTTTTGCTTTAACTTTCGTTGGTTGCCAAAAAAGAGCCGGATGATTAAAGAGGGTAATCAAAAGTTTTTCTGCCCTGTTCATTATTTTTTGGAAAGTTTCTCATAATTGATTCTATTGAATATATTTAAAGTGCCGAAAAGCTGGAATGAGAGCTTAAAGCAAATGATCCCATGGAAACGCCAGCAAGAAAAGCATATCAGAAAAAGGATCTTAGGCTGGTGAACGGGGATGAAGAGTAGGGACGGCGTTAAATGATGAAGTGTTAAATGAATCCAGGTGGCACTTGGAGAACAGGATGGACTAGTTTTTTTTGTTGTTGTTACAACTGGATGGACTAGTTATAAACAACTGGAGGTAAGTTATGTCCATCTAAAAGGGGCGCCATTGCAACAACATAGATGGATTAGCAGATTGGCAAAGCCCATCTTCTTCTACATACGCTGTTTAAGGGCGGCTTTAAGTTGGATCTATCATTCCGAATTACTGTCATAGTCACCCAAGTTGAACATCATTTGTATCAAGAAATCCTTCATCTGGGCCTCGTCTTCAAGAAGCAGTTTGGCAGGATCTCTCTCATATTACAAGCTTATGATTCAGTTTCAGTTACGACTAGCCCTCAGAATTCTTACTTAAGTATTTGCTCTTTATGTCCTAGTTCTTCCCTAGTTTTGTATCATAGACTAGTCTTTTTTATAACCAATGCATTTCAGGATAGTGAAAGCTCACAAAGTAACGAACTAAAATTCGGGAGAGATGCCTATAGAAAAAAACTAATCTTTTTATTCTCTTAGTTTTGATGGATTCTAGCCGTAGAGTGACGCGTGATGACGAAGTTAGCTTGGGTCCTGGGGATAAAAAAGCTGGACTGAAAATGGATAGTCATGTACTGCTCCAACTCCAAGAGAATCACTCGTTACCATGCAAGAACGTTAAACAAGTCTTGGTATCTCAAAGATTTATCTGCGGCTTCTGCCCCTCTCAGTTTAGGCTTATTATGGAGTGGGATATGTTGGAATGATGAGTAGATGATAAAACTTAGTTGTTTATTATCAGTTGGTTATACCCTAAGACTATATAAAAGGCTTAAAGGTTAGGTATTTAAGTGGTGGGGGGTTGTTAAATCCTCACCCAGAGAGAGATGTTAACTCAGGTACTCTCATCTATCTCTCCAAAAGGTTTAGAAGTTATTAGTTTCACCCTTACAGTTGATGATTCCTTGTTGCAATGACAATATTGATGGCTTTTTATGTTATCATCCTATGAAGAGTTCATATTTTACTTCGTTTTGGGTTTGTAGAATGTGTCTTTATTTGCACTTGGTGCATTACCCTAGTAATAACAAAGTAATTCCATCTACCGGTAAAGTGGTGGGTTCTATTCCTACATGGTTAATTTAGCCCCCTTTCCAATTAAAAAAACGGTGTCTCTATTTGCATGAGTTTGGTGGCCGTGTCACTCAAAAACTTTCACTTATAGAGCTGAACCCCAAAGTCCATCAATTTGAATCTTAGAAGTCAGGTGTGCGCTTATTCTAAAAACAGAACGGACACCCTCACACAGTTACAATGCAATAAGGAGAAAACTGTTGTTTTCACGTCGGAATGTAGATTGCAAGCTGTTTGGGGGAATGATCAAGAGTAATGGATCCTTTCCCAAAAAGAAAATGGCATAGGCATGGTTGCTTAAATCAATTTTCAGTTACTTTTTCTTTACTTTACGAGATTTGTGTTCTTCATCAACTCTGGAAAACTGGTCATCACGTTGCAGAAAAAAACCAGGCCCCTCCTTTTTGTTTAAGGGCTGTGGGTTTAGACTTTAGACAGGAGTGTGTAAATTCTTTCCTTTTTTGTATGTTTCTTTTCTCAGTGAAGACAGTGCATCATTTTCACTAAAAAAGAAATCTTCAAAGATAATAGGATTCTAGAGTCTGACGAATAAATAGCGAGAGGTGCGAGCAGAACAGAGTAGACTACTCCTACTTCAAGCAAATTGAACAGAGAAGATGAGGAGAGGAACGCATGAAATCAAAGAATTTCATTAAACGATCATAGCTTCAACATATTAACAGAAAATAGAAACCAAAAATAGAACACGATCAATATACAAATTCGCAAATTCTGGCCTGCCTTCATTTCCAAAAGCTTAATGAATGATGTAAGTAAGAAGCAGAGCCACTAGCATTAGCACGTAGGCGATCCCTTGATCAATTGCCATCCCTGTCACACAAACACCATTTAAAACAAACCTTATCAGACCATTAAAGCAAACCCATGAAAGAATCAAAGACACAGAAGAGATTAATGATGAGAGGTATCAGTAAAAAGTACCATCACTTGTGGGAGCTGGTGCAGGAGCAGGGCCCTGAGCATTGATGGTTGGTACCACAAAAATCATAGAAAGAGCGAAAATGGCCATGAAGAAATATTGAAGTCTGAATGTAAGAACATCCATTGCTATTTGCTATCAAAGTTCTAACACTGTTTTCTTCTGCGTTTGAGAGGAGTTGAGAACAAGAATGGGTTGTAATGGGAGAAAGAGCAACTATATATAAGAAAGTTGCAAGAGGGCGAAGCTTTTTACGCATAGAGAGAAGAATCTTTTGGAGGAAGCAGACACTCTGGCTGGCAACTAAGAAAGTGGGGAAACGAGAAAAAGAGAAGCAACATGCAGGTATGTAGGGCCCATGAATAAGAATTGATTGATGACAGATGTAGAAATGAGGTTGTCCCCATGTTACACAGTCCTGGCAATTTCGAGCTGTGCTGGGCCACAGATATGGACAATTGATTCGGTTTAACGTTTGAAATTTGATAACAATTAATTAATTAAGTGCATTAATATATATATATATATATATATATTAGACCACTGATTCGGTTGAAGTTTTTGAAGCCTGAAATTTTAAACCTTTCCCTCTCCTCAAATTTCGAGACATGATTGAGCCGTTACCTTGGACGGCGACCTTTGGCTAGGGCTGCATGCGGTGGGGCCACTGATACAACTCACCCCCGACACAGATTACAGTGCTAAGGGCCGTTTGGTTCAATTATACGCCATCTTAAGTTAGGAAAAGTACGATTCATATTTATCATTTTATACCTAATTCCATATCATACATTGCATGAGTTAGATGAGGAGTGAGCGAGGAAGAGAACAAATTCCATATAAATAAAATTCATTGTTTTTTCCGTAAGTAAAGGCAATATAGGTTATATTGTTTGGTACTAAATATGAATATTTTTATAAAAATTTAACCTTTTGTTAAACTGTTTGTAAATTCATTATGTTTCATCAACAGTAGTTGGATCAATGCTTTTTTGAAAAAAACAACAAACATAGCAGAGTTCACACTGCTGATCTCAGGTCGATGGCCTCTAGGGTGCGAGAAGATTGAAGATTCCATGCATTTATTGAGCTTTGGAATAATTTCTTCACCCTCGTCAAGAGGATCGGGTGGGCTACTCCGTTTGGTTGGGTTTGGTTGGGACATATGGATCTCTAGATGTAAAGAAGCTCAGTTCATTCCACAATTGCTGAGATTATTAGGCTTTTTCAGGGTTTGAATCTATGTTGGTGAAGGATGATGAAAGATTAGTAGGATAGGTTCTTTAGTTTTGTTGCTTTTTTCTTGTATCGCTGGTTCCTTGTTTTTTAATATTATGTCTCAGTTTATGTTAAAAAAACAAAAAGGGAATGATGTATTGACATATATTGTCATAAACTTGTTACGTTGGCATCATTTGCCGAACAATGCGCCTCTTTCAGAATTCTTTTTGGGCGCCAAAGCAACAATGACAAAGTCATGTGGACAAGATATGGAAGATATGTTGCCTGCATGTTCGCCACAAACAGTCATGTGGCCAAGTCAGAAAACCAATTCCCAAGCAAGGGAAGTGTTCAATTCAATAACTACTGATTATTACAATATCATAAGCCAATTCCTTATATTTCTTAATATAACATTTTTGTCCAAAATATTTTTTTGTAACTATATTTGTTTTGATGTTCACTGTACAACTAATTAAACAATCTCATCTAATTAATGAACTTGATTAAAGGTAATTATAAAATTTTAATAGCATTAAGCAAGTTTAACCGAATCCCTTAATATATGTTAATAGATCCTCATAACAAGATCCTCTTGAGACTTTTATCTTAGGGAAGTGTTGACAAGAAAATAACATGCCACTGTTCTTTGTTTGAAGATGCCGCAGGAAATACTCATAATCAGCTGTACTTTAGGAAGATCTAACTCAGAGAGATACGGGCAATAAGTGGCCTTCATCTTGGCTCAAAGTTCCAAATCACCAACAGCCCTGAGGGGAAGAGGTGCTAACTCCAAATAGTCAAAATCATCCGTTATCCCAATCTGCATTAAGATTATTTAAGGTGCAAGACATAAGGAGACATAAGAAAAAGAAACGTGGATAAACAACCTAACTGCCCTCAAGGAAGGCTGTGTTCTAGCTACGTTATGCATCAGGATATTGATCTCAATCTCATTCAAGTGACTATGAAAGACAAGAGAAATCCACTTAACAGAGGCATAAAAAACTGACCTCCTTATACATGTTTTCAAGCTGCTCCTTGGCCTGGGGGAAGTTGTTTGAACACCATTGCTTCAGGGTGAAAATGTTGTCTGCGTATATTTTTTTAGCCACTAAGATTAGAGGTTCTATGCAGCACAACATAGTGTGACATTTCGTGAAACCAGACATCCTCCCCTAGCAAACCTAATTCATTGGGGAAAAAAAGGAAAAAGAAAAAAAAAATATATTAAGTACAACCTGTCCATCTGTTGGCTGCTGCATGGGCCACCTCAATTGCTTCCTCTGCAAATATCGATATTAAATCATCAGTGATCCGACATGAAAACCATCACAAGTTATAAGGATTAACTTCTAAATTTTTGCCATTAAAGCATCACATGAACAATTCTTAACTCATTGCTTCAACGGCAGCTGGATCATTGTCTGCATACTTTCCCAACTCTTCCTGAAACCACTAAATATTAGTTGATTGTGGTCATGGAGTTCATTAAATTATGATCATACCTAATGCAGTGTGAACAAATAAACTGCAAATCAACCTTCAACTCATTACTCTTCAGCTCAATGGCTTTTAGATCTGCTAAGGCCTCCTCTCGTTCGTCCTGATGAAGATACAATTGATACTCTAGTAGTAGAGCAAAATGCAAATGATACTCCAGTAAGGGATGATGAATTACAACTCACAGATTCCTCTCGCCCTTTCTTTAGCGCCTCACATTGATCAGCAAGTTCCACGTACCGCTTCTTGTTGCTTTTCAGTTCAGATTCAAGTTTGTGGTAAACATTCCTAAGCTATAAAATTTTTTATTAATGTTGTAATCAAGTTACAGCCAAATAATCTGGAGAGTAGTGACCAAGTTATCAACCAAAACTGGTAAAACAGCAGAATGTCACTTTGTATCATCAGAGCTTCACCTGATTTCCTGCACAGCTTGGAAGACTCCAAAAGTATACCTGACAGCCAAAATATGAGATCAATCATGTCAAAGTAATCTGTAAGAGTAATCTATCCGAACGTCAAAGACAATTTAAAATTTCCGTTTGTCAAGTGTTGTGGGTGGGGCAAGAATCTGATGGCCCAAACTATGATAAAACAAAGGACTGAGCCAAGTAGGTGGGCGCAAGAATGAAAACTTTTATTCAGTCTCTATTTGTAGATGTTAACTTACAGAAGTTCCTATCTTATCTTTTGAAACAAGGTCATCGTCCACTAAACTTTGGATGACATCCTTCACGGACTGAGTGATGACACCTTTCTTGGGACCTAACTTCTCAAGCTCCTTAAGCTAAAAGAACCAATATATAATTAATCAGGCGATGATAACAAAAAAAAAAAAGTGCAGTAGCGAATGAAATGAGGCTAGCATCTAGAAAGTTACACGGAAAACTAACCAGGTAGAAGTCTTGTGACTCGTAAAAGATTTGGAGCATCTTCTCACGCTTCTCTTCCAATGAAAGACCTCTTTTCTTCGACTGAACCGCAAGCAAAAAAATGCACCAATCCATCGCAAGACAAAACAAATTGACAAACAATATATCAGTCATTCGGAAAAACACAAACACCTAGCCAGAAGAAAGCATCATTTTCTCAAACATGCAGAGAGCAACGATTACAATCGTAAAACAATCTATTGAACATGCAGTAAAACACTTAAGTATTCCGTATACCTTTTCTTTTGGTTGTTAATTCGGCACTTTTACAAACTCACATTATATTCATTGAAGAAAACGTAAAGGAACAAAAGGAGAAAAGGGCGCTCAAGATTCAACTCTTGAACCCACCAGATTCCCAATGATTTCACATATATGATATCAAATCCTACCAAAGGAGCTACCGGTAAAAGATAAGATCAGTCAGAGAAGGGAAAAAGGCTGCAGATAGGGATGATTAAACACTAGGTTACCCGATAACCAAAATACTCGTAATAAATAAAATTCCAATTTAGAAAGAAATGAAGTCACCATTGCGACTTTCGGCGAGCAGCGAACCAACAATCGGCGGTGGAGGTGGAACGTTAAGAGCTGACTATAGAAGGAAGATTCCAGAACCGCTGGGTTTCCTTGCGGCAGCCAATTTCTCTTCGGCGGGAAAAAGAGGCTTGCTCTATACGACACTATAAAAAATTAAATATTAATATTAAATACTCCTCTTAAATATCAGCTAGTACCCTTTAGTTTAGTTAATATATTTTTTAAATAAACATAATATATCCATCATTAAAATAATAATTAATTTTTTTACATAGTAGATTTTTTAAAAAAATTAATATTAATCATAAAATTCCTTTTATATATATAATTAAAATCAAATCTCTAATTAAATATTTAAATAACATAATTTTTTATAAATCAAAATAAATGTCAAATTATAAACCCTACACGTTATTTTAAACTGCTCTATATATTTTATATGAATTAATAAATTTAGTGTTTTTTATTAATCTATTTAAGGCCTATTAATTATGAAAAAAAAATTTATAAAAAATAATTTTTTAACAATTTTTAAAAAATAACTTTTAAAAAATATATATATAAAAATAATTTTAAATAAATAAATAGTTATTATTAAAAAAAATTATTATTGATAAATTAATAAAAATAGTATAATTTTATTAAAAAAATATTTTTTTTTCCTCTCTCCTTCTCCATTCTACCGTCATCTCCCACCTCCGTTCCTGCATCCTCATCCACGATAGATCTAGAAGCCTGCATCCTCACCCACACACATCTCCCATCACTCCACCCATTCCATCAACCTCACACATGTGCACCTCCAGTCATCCATAGCACACCACCGTCTACACTCCGTCATTGAGGACGTCGATGGCAAGCACAATGGACAAGCAACGGCAAAACAAAGGCAACGAGTACGTCAACGGCAAGCATAGTGGACAGGCGACAGCAGATCTGGGAGAAAGAGGAGAGAAAAAAAAATTAAAATAAAATAGTAATTAATAATTATTAAATTTTTTTACTATTTTAAAAATTATTTTAATAATTTATCTAATTTTAAACTATATTTCCGTCTAAAAATTCTTTTAAACAGATATAATTATTTATTTAAAAAAAATTAAAACTAAAATTTATACCAAAATCTTTTTAAAACTAAGTTCGCAATCACTTGATTTTTGCCGTACATCATATGAAGACTATACATTTTACTCCTCAGATGGTTAATAAAGACCTTATTTGCGTCTTGTTTGAAAATCTCAACAACATTCTTGACTAGCTTGTGTTTTGTTCTGAATCCTGAAGACGTCAAGGAAAAAATTAATATTGAAAAGCCTGATTGATTTAGCATCAACTCCATAGTCAACACCTGAAAATAACAATGGCAAAGAATATTAGTATTTGATTATTTAGATTTAGGCTATTAATCATAAATAACTTGGAGTAAGACGTCAAACCAAACCAAACCAAACGATTGTTTGTGTTTGGCTATAGTCCTCTGGAATAATCATAAAAAGACAAAATATGGTAGATTAATCTGTATAGTCCAACTTGTATTAATTTTAATTTCAAACCGATATTAATCAGTTGATAAAAACTTGTATTTATATTCAAAATTTAAACTTGCAAATAAAAATTGGAGAAGAAAAACGATTTGTTGCGCATCATTAATCAGAATGCAACTGACCTTGTAGTGATTATAAACTTGTTAAGTTCTAGTCACATGATTACAAAGATTAATGAATAATGAATACAAAAGCAGAAGAATGGTAATGCTTATTCAAAACCCAACCACTCATTCGTTGCTTAAAAATGATAATTATTACTAGTAGTAAACATTAACTGGGTTTGGCTTGGCTTGATGACCATTCTAAAAGCTAAGTTAACTCCATCATGTTTAATATATATATATATATATTGGTTGCTTGACATTCTTAGGATAACTTGTTATAGTTTGCTGCTCTTTTTAATATAGTAAGTTGTCAATCAATATAACTGTTAATGTGATAATCAAAGTAATCAAAGTGCAGAATCACCAAGTAGGTGATCCAATTGCCAATCATTGCAAGCTGGTTTCCCTTTTTCCTATTCTCCAGCCTTGCTTATTTCACCATTTATATAAACTAAATCCTTCTCATCTATGAACACTCTGCTATTCACATTTAATATAGATAAATGATCTCACTATATCCACTATTTCCTGGGGCTGCCATAACTGCCAAGACATCGTACTTGACAATGAAAATGAAAATGTCTATCAGATTTATCTCCATGATGATGATGCTTCATCTTGTTCTTATGGCTTCAGTTCTTGGACAGCGACAGACAGGTTAAGATTCACATTTGAGTTTTTGTATTCATTCCAAACTATCTAAAGCCTTGTTTTTCTGAGGCTAATTTGACTCTAACTCTGTTGTTCAGGCTTCATCAGTATTGATTGTGGAGGTCCAGAGAATTTTGAATACACATATGATAGCGATGAAATAAAGTACAGCACAGATGGAGCCTACATCCAAACAGGGATTAACAAAAACATATCATCAGAATACTCATATCCAAACAATCCCAATCTACCATTACCAATGTCAGATCTCAGAAGTGTCCCAAAGGGAAAGAGGAATTGTTACATATTAAGAGCTGGACAAAGAAGAAGCTTACATTTGATAAGGGCCTATTTTTTGTATGAAAAGTACGATGGAGAAAACAGGCTTCCAGAATTTGATCTCTATATTGGTGTCACTTTCTGGTCCTCAGTGAGTTTAAAAAATGTTTCAGAGCAAGTTACACTGGAAATTATCAGCATGGCAGAATCAGAGGTGACGAATGTTTGTCTTGTGAACAAGGGACTTGGAATTCCTTTTATCTCAGCTTTAGAACTAAGACCACTCAATAGTTCTATTTATAATACTGAGTTTCGTGAAGCTGCTTCACTGTTACTTTTCAAAAGATGGAACCTTGGAGCAATTAATGATATTGGTAGATATGAAGATGACATATATGACAGAATCTGGTACCCATATGGTTCATCTTCCTGGGATTCTGTCAGCACTTCTCATGCTATAAATGGAAATAACAATGGCTATAAAGCGCCATTTGAAGTGATGAGAACTGCTTCAAGACCAAAGAATGTTTGTGCTCCTTGGAATTCTCTTGGACCCCAAATGATCCAAATTCAAAATTTTATGTCTACTTGTATTTTGCTGAGGTGAAGCAGCTTAAGATTAACCAACTAAGGAAATTCAGAGTATCTTGGAATGGACATTCATTGTTTGGACCCTTATTAGTCCCAAGCTACTTAGTTGCAACCGCAGTATCGAATTTGAAACCTTTGATGGGACATGAACACCGAATTTCTCTTCGTAGAACTGAAGATTCAACCCTTCCGCCGATCCTTAACGCGGTTGAGATATTTGAAGTTAGAATGATGGATGCGTTTCCAACACTTGAGAAAGATGGTATGATTTGTTTTTTCTTGGCTTGAAAATTTCAGTTGCAAAAGCAAATGTTAAGTTATATATTACCTGCCACTGATTCTTGAATAAGAAACACAGTAAATGCTATATTATGGATATCAAAGATGCATATGGAATTAAAAGAAACTGGGTGGGCGACCCTTGTGAGCCAAAGAACCACACTTGGAAAGGCTTAACATGTAACTATAACAATTCACATCCTCCACGAATTGTATCTCTGTGAGTACCCTGCATATTTATCTTCTTCCATTCTGGGAACTCTGATTTCATTGAGAGGTACCAACTTTGTTTGATTCAAAGTTTACAACGGAGAAATTTATTTTGATAGGAATCTGAGCTCAGGCAGTTTGAGTGGGGTGATTGCTTCTGCCATCTGCAACCTCTTATCACTTGAATCATTGTGAGTAAGCATTTAACTGATCTTGATTATCTTACCATCATGCCTATGACTTTAAGAAAGTTTTTTTCTCAGGGATTTATCAAACAATAGCTTATCTGGGTCAATTCCGAAGTTTCTAGCAGAAATGAGATATCTTAAAATTCTGTAAGTCCTAATATTTTGGTGGTATACGCACATATACGTTGTATTGCTTGGGGGTGAAGAAAAAGATAAATTATTTTTAGGAATTTGAAAGGAAACCAACTATCAGGTTTTGTCCCTACAGCTCTTCAGAGAAAATCAAGGGCAGGATTACTTAAACTGAGGTATGCCTCACTAATTGCTATTAAAGACCTAGAGAAGTTTACTCTTTTTTATTTGTCCTGAAACTAACAAAACTCACTAAAGAGAGAGTGAGAATGTAAGCATGAAGCATCTAAAGCTTCAAAGAGATGTCATCAAAATCAGTTTAAGACATGTAAATTTGACCGGATAGTGACTTCCTTGTTTTAACCATTTTCAGTGTGGATTCCCAGAATCTTTGTGGCTCAGATAAGTGCAAGAAGAAGCAAAATGTATTTGTTCCCATTGTTGCTACAATATCATCACTTCTAGTTCTACTGATTGTTCTCATTATCATCTGGAAAGTTAGAAGAGATATAAAACCAGGTACTGCTTTATTTGATAAGACAACTTCTAGCATCTGATTTCTATGCTAAATAGAGTCTTTAGAGCCATATAGAGTCTCATATTATTTTGTATCCTTTTGAACCAAAGATAAGGAGACAAGTAATCCCAACAAAGAAGGAATATGTGGCATCAAAAAAGTGGCAATATAGTTATGCAGAGGTATTGGACACAACCAACAACTTTAAAATTGTTATTGGGAAAGGAGGATTTGGGACTGTGTACCGTGGTCAGATGAAAGATGGGAACCAAGTTGCAGTAAAGATGCTTTCTCCGTCATCATCTCAAGGGCCAAGGGAATTTCATACTGAGGTAAATCAGTAATTTCTTGTGTCACTGGTTTCGTTCGGACTTTTCCAGAAAATGGAAGTGCTTCTTCTTTTTAACATTAGACAGAACCATCAACAGAAAAGCAGGCTGATTTGCAGGCTGAGCTCTTGATGACAGTCCATCACAAAAATTTGGTTGCCTTCATTGGTTATTGCGATGATGGAAACAAAATGGCACTCATATATATGAGTACATGGGAAATGGAAACCTCAAAAACTATCTTTCAGGTACACTCAGCGCCTTTTTGTTTCGAGAAAATTACTATGAAATCCCAAAGAAATAATATAATCACTAAAAGAATCTCAAAACAAGTGAGCTGCCAAGTACTTGTTGTCATTGCGTACTACTCACTTGTGAGATTTTTTAGTGATTACATTCTTTCCCTGAGACCTTATAATGATTTTCCCTTTTGTTTTTGCTATTCTGAAGAGGCCACACTTTGGTAACAATTGCAGCAAGAAATTCCTGTTGCTTGAGTTGGGGAAGGAGACTTCAGATAGCAATCGATGCTGTGCAGGGTCTGTATATATATAATCTTCACTCAAGAGGAAGCCAATAGTTCCCTTGTTGTACATACAGTATTTGATGATAATGATAATGATGTGTTTTGACTTGTAGGATTGGAGTATTTACACCTTGGATGCAAGACACCTATAATGCATAGAGATGTGAAGACGGCCAATATTCTTCTGAGTGAAAAGTTGGAAGCAAAGATAGCAGATTTTGGCCTCTCCAAGTTGTTTAAGAATGACACAAGAGATGTAGGATCCTCAATGAATACAAATGATCAAGAAAATTCAGAACCTGCTGTTATGGGTACCAAAGGGTACCTTGACCCAGAGTAAGCCTTTCAGTCATCATCATTTGGGCTCATTTTTATTCTCTGATGGATATACTATAACTGTAAACTGTCACCAACAACTTTGTTGTTGTTGTTGTTTATTTGTTCAGATACTACAAATCAAAGGAAGTTGAATGAGAAAAGTGATATCTATAGCTTTGGGATTGTTCTGTTGGAGCTAATTACAGGTCAACCTGCCGTATTAAAGGGAAAGGAGTCAGTTCACATATTTGACTGGTTAAGACCTGAGATTCAAAGAGGAGATTTGAGCAAAATTGTAGATCCAAAGCTGCAAGGCAAATACAATGCATGTTCTGTGTGGAAGGCTTTAGGAGCAGCAATGGCATGTACTGCATCAGCCTCTTTTCATAGACCTACAATGAGTTGTGTGTTATCTGAGCTAAAAAAGTGTTTGGAAACAGAGGTTCCTAGTCAGAGTGAAACATATATGGTACCAGCACAGATCTATGGAGAGTTGCATAGTTTGTCTGAGACATATATACCTTGGATGATGAATCTATCACCTATCCTTTCCCAAGATAGTGAAAATAAGTGTATATATTAAAACCATTAGGATGTATTTGGCTCAAGTGTAAAATCCTTGTGAAAGCGTAAAGATGAATAACTATGGACTGTGATGAGCAACCCTTGAAGTTCCATATTCCTACTAGCTAATCACACTCATATTATGAACTCAATCACGTGTCACTTGTAAGGGGTAGCCCACTATATGAGTCTCCTACTAAGTGGGGTATGTAGAGGAATAGATATACACAACCTTACCCCTTTGCAGCCTTACCCCTGTATGCAAAGAGACTATTTCTAAGATTTAAACCCGTGATCTCTAGGTCACATATAGTAACCTTACCACTTTGCGCCTCTGCTAGTGGTCACCCTCTTCGCATACATTTATAACTAATAGATTTTATATATATATAAAAGTTTAGTTGAATTAGGTCCTGGGGCTCACCAAGGCAAAGGCATGCCTCCAAATTCAGAGAGCATTTACATACCACCTACCAATAAGATCCTCACATCGACAGTAGAATTTGAACTCACGATCTTATAGATTATAAGCTAACTTCTTATTAAATGAACTAACATTTGTTAGCGATTCATGACTAACAGATTGATTGAACTGAGCAAGTGAAACTGCAGTACAAAACGTTTTGGACTTCATTTTTTTTAGGGGTAAATAACTGAATATTTGAAGTCATTCACTAATTGTAAAAGAATAAAGACTCTGTTTGAGTAATATTGTATCTATATTATAATAATTAGTTTAAAAATACTATTCGATTTGATATCAGAGATAATCTAATGATCTATCACCTATTATTTCTTCAATTAAACGTTAGAGAGACGTTACAATTATGTCATAACTACATATGACCAATTATCAAAAATTTCTCAATGCGGTTTAAATATACTTAAAGATGAATTCCATTTGATAGTATCTGACAATTACTTCAAATGAATTGCGTCATCATTTCTTTATAATAAACCTGTTAGTCATTCATTGTTGTGACTAGGGAGATTTCTTGTTGACTTTTCATAATCCAATTTTCCTTTTTTCTTCACTTTCAGGAAGAAAAGGGACCCAGTGGCTTCATTAACGCCTTGACTCCAAAGCAATAGATTGGGCCAGCAATCCACAAGGGAGAAATCTGATTAATTGGGAATACATACTTTAATTGGGTGATAACTAATCTTAATCAAGTTATTGTCGTATGATAAGACCTTGTTTTGTTTACATTCTACATTGAATTGTTAATGTGTGCTCAGGAGATTATTCGTTTGACTTGGTGCATCTAAATTATCAATCAGGTTGACTCGGTGATGGCCAGATGTTGACAATGTTTGAAATGTTATGTATTATGTGATGAAAGTGGCGCTGCCTAAGAGAGCACTATGTCTTTGAAATTTGATACACGGCCGTCTAGAAGCAAGAGACCACAAAACTAACTTTGCAACCTACAATTTGATTGGGATTGTCAATTTCTACTTTTATTCGTATTATAAAATTATCTACTTTTTTTTCTGATTTGTTTAATGATTCAAAAGGTTTATAAATTCGTCATAAACAGAGTGCGGCTCTTTTGAGTTTGATTGTGATTGTGATTTTTTTGTTCAACCTCTTTCTATTTTTTGAGTTTGATTGGTATTGGGATGGATGGTTAGGCCATAAACATGCTGAATCAGCGTGTGCATGACATAATATGTTTGAATTCAATTCATATATAATTGGAAAGAAAAAATCTCGGGTAAACATAAAATATTTTGGGAGAAAAATATGTTATAAGTCGGTTGTTTAAGTATAATTAGTTAATTTATTGGATAATGGTTACTCAAAAGTAGACAAAAGAGGGGAAGTGTCAAACAAATTCCGAACAAAAACAAAAGCTATGTTATAATTAGACAAATGATGAAGTCCAACCTTGTCATGCAGGTCGTAAAAGGATTCAAAGTGATTTGATTTCATAGATGGTGAAAGATAATAGAGACCCATTACTAATCTTCAAACATGTATGGCGACAATTGGCGGGCTGCTCCATCATCACATCTCGCCTTTATCGTGGAAAACGAGCTCCAATCTTTAATTACCATTCTTCAAACTTCAAAGCATGCCTTAACATTCTTCGAAAAATTACTGTTCCCTATATAACAGTCGTTTGATCCCTTCGATGTTCCTGTGAAACATTATCCAAGTCACTTTTTTTAAATAGCTGTCAAAAAAATGACACACTGCTCACATTATATTGGTTTTAATTATTTGTCAGTGACCTTTTACTGAAATATCTATATTTTTACTGAAATATCTATATATATATATAGCTTTTGATTAGACTACTGTGATTATATATATATATATATATATAAGGGTATGCTCCAATTATCACAATACACTCCTTGCATACATCTTTCATTTTTTTTACATGATGGATAAAGTACCTGGAACATGAGATTATTCTAATATAATTCTAGCACCCGAATACTACGTAGTTGTCATTCAAAATCGGAATTTTTAGATTCATAAAAGTCAGATTCATATAACTAGCTAATATATTCAAAAAGAGATAAAGAAAGAAGAAACAATAAGATAAGATGTGAATCTTTTATATAGAGAGAGAGAGAGAGACACACACACAGAGTTATATTTTTTGTGCCTCTTTCTTTTAAATATTTATAAATACATAAATATAAGAAATTTAGCCTAACATAGTTTTTGAGTGATGAAGGGTACAGTTTCATGTTGTCCAAAAAACACAGTTTGCCAATCAAAATTCTTTTCAAATTTTTGGGTTTTGGCCTGTTTAAATGTTTCTATATACCTGAATACACGCTCACTCTTTTGACTAGAGTAGGATCATCTCATGGGAAGAAAACACAAGTTTAAATGTTTCAGTATATCTCTGTTATTCAATGATGGGCATCTTTTTCTTAATTCGCTCAAACCCTAAAGAAACTTTCAACACAACTGACTTGAAAGAAGCCAACAAATTGAAGTTTCCCGACTAGCTATGAGGTCGTTCACATTCATGAAGTAGAAGTAGAACAGAAGAACATAGTACGTGTTTTGAACATCTCAAACATTATCAATTCCAAGTAAAACTCGTCACTAAAATAACTTTTTCCATTTTCTTTAGAATTAACATTCAATGTTGGAAACACCGGGAGTTTATGCCCTATTGAGTACCTAAACTAATAAATGCATCCCCATTTTCCTTTCTTCAATTCTTTTGTTTTTCTTTTTTTTTTTGGGGGGTAATTGGTTTAATAATTAATTTGGGAAGCATTCGTTGATGAGACTTTGGTCGCAGGAAGCAAATCCATTGAAGAGATCATCATACACAAGATCAGGCACACTTGCTTCATAGTGATGATCATCATGCTTAAATCCAACCCATTTGGTATGGTCGTTCTTCTCTGCCAAGCAACCTGCAGAAGATGAAACTTGCATAGAACATGGTATCCTGCAGCTTTCACTGATCATCATGCCGCTTCCAACTTCTGAAACTTGAGATTCCAGTGGTTTTGGTCCTGAAAATGGAGCTGTATTATTTTGCTCCGACTCCAGAACACAATGCTCAAAATAGTCTGCAGACTCCTTGTGACCTACCAGAAAGGCATCGCCTTGAGGTGTTTGAGGGGAAAACGATAAGAACGGTACATAACTATTGCCCTCGTTCATGTTGCTGCTGATGGTCGTCCCATTACAACTTTTTCCTGCAAAAAACTTCTTCTTCAACTTTGTGTTCCAGTGGTTTTTTACATCATTGTCCGTTCTTCCAGGCAATTGAGCAGCTATAAGAGACCACCTAATGGCAGAAAAACAGAACATATTCACAGAGAGTAAAACGCAACTGTAGTAAGAAACAGAAACTGCAGGAAAAAAAGTAACTGTTGGTTAGAATGGCATATATATATATATATATATATATATATATATATTATGGACTTGCCTGCTTCCGAGGGTAGCATAGAGAGTGCAGATAATTTGGTCTTCGTCATCAGTAAAACCTCCGAGCCTTATATGAGGCCTAAGATAGTTGAGCCATCTCAGACGACAGCTCTTCCCACAACGCTTAAGACCTACACGATGAATAAAAGTTCAAAAGGCAGTGAAAAGATAATATCAAAAGAGATTATAGGATTATGAAGAGAGAGTACCAGCTTTTTTGGGGAGAGCGATCCAATTGCCACCAGTGCCATGTTTGTGGAGGTAGTTCTTGAGGGTGGCATCTTCTTCAGGAGACCATGGTCCTCTTTTCACGTTAGCTTTGTCGCAACAGGGAGCTCTTCCCATGGCTGCTGACTGAAACTGAACTGAACGTAACAACCAGAGAGAGAGCGAGTGGTTAGAAGGTAGAAAGTGGAAACATGAGGCTTTATAATAGGGTTCAGCTTGACTCCGTCTGACTGACTATAACTGACAATAGCCCGTTTCTTTCTTTTTGTTTGCTCTTTATTATCTGTCGATGACTAATTGTTGAAACAAAGGGATACAGGCGGAGGAAAGAGAACCAGTCAAAGCACAGAGAGCTTTAAACAAGTTCTGATTTCATATAGAAATTCCCTTTTTCTTGTTGCTGTTGGAGCCAATAGCATCCATCACACCCATGTGATCGTGAGGACTCAGTACTATGGTGCACGTATATAACTCAGCGTTCCCATTTTCTTTAGGGGAAAATAAAGCAGTTTTCTAATTACCGTGTCGTCTCTAAGCTAATATACTTTCTCTTCTTTTTTTTCAGTTGGCCAAATTAAACAAGCTAAACAAGTTTGTCCACGTTTAATGTTGAAGAGAAAGCGCCGGTTCTTTGTCGATGAAGGAATTAGCTACAACTGGAATAAGGAAAAGAGATAAATGAAATGCAAGATATATGGTTTCAGAAAAGAAATGATAGTATAAAAATTATGTAGTGATATTAATTGGGAAGAAACAAGGGGATACAAAAATTAAAGTGGTTGAACGGCAGAGGAAGGAGGGAACTGATTTCTGACAAAATAAATGGAGCAAGACTTGGACAGCGGACACGCGAAGTTTGGGTGTGTACTGTGTACTGACTACTGACTCTGGGCCCAATCTTGGACTAAGTCCTGTTCTATGAAACAAAAAAACTCGTTTGATCCGGATCTGGGCCCAACGGGGGTTGGTCCGAGTGGTAAGCGGCTCGGTATCGCTTAAGCGAGGTCTCGAGTTCGAGCCTTAGCGTACGCAGAAAATCCCCGTTGGGAGACTCACCCACCATAGCCAGGTGCGCGACGCGGGTCGAATCCGGATGTAGTCGGGGCAAAGCTCCGGTGAACCGGGTGGGCAACAAAAAAAAAACTCGTTTGTTTCAATTAGAAAGGAAGGGGTTTAACGAGTTTAATGTGATAATTGCATCTAAGTGCCACCCTCTGCCTGTGGGATACTTTAAATTAAATATTAATAGTGCTCTTACTGTAACACATAATTAGGCGGGGTGTAGAGGTATTATTAGAGATTATGCAGGCAGCTTAAGATCTTGTACTGTGATCGAAGCAGAGTATTTGGCTGTGTATAAAGGGATTAAACTGGCATGGGATCTATAATTGAAGAAATTTATTCTTGAATCTGATTCTAAAAATATTATTGATTTGCTGAACTGTACGAATTTTGATAGATGCAGTTTATTAGTAACACAGATACACAATTTCTTACAACTATCATGGGACATCAAACTCTAAATTATCCCTAAAGATCTAAACAAGCTTGCCCGATACTCCAGCAAAAAAAAGAGTTGATGACTACAAAATTATTGTACTCTTATCATTCACATTTGGAGTCTATTATTTTTTTGAGTGTCTGATGTCTAATTTTTTTCTGGATTAGTTTTATTAGTTTTGGGCGAATAACCCTCATTTGTAAAAACAAAAAAAATAGTAAGGAAGGGGAGGTCAAAGATTTTATTTTATTTTTATTTAGTTCAAGAAGAAGGGAGATTTAAATTTCATAAGGAGTAACTCAGTATACAAAGCTAGATAGGATCTTCATGTTACATGATAGTAAGCTTATATTTGTTCCAAAGAAAGCCATACGAACCCAAGGCCCACTAACTATAAAATCAGCAAATCGCTGCATTATCAAGGAGGGAAAAGCACATGTTGGCCCAAAAAAAAAGAGGGTGGGAAGGGGCACCAAACAATGAAGAAAATGGGATTCGAATTTAATAATTGATTACCTACTAATACTTGGAGGAGTAAATAGAATTCAACTTCAGAGTTATGTGGGTACTGCAATAATGATACAGAGGATATTTTACATATTTTTCGGGATTGCAGTTATGCTAGACAACTATGGCTTCGAATACTTAAACCCAGGTATTATTCCCCATTTTTAGAGCTCCCTTACGAGATTGGTTTGTTTTGAACCTCAAGAGGGAGTTGGGGTTGGATGGTATAAATTATTGGGGTTTAATTTGGGGAGTGACAATTTGGAGTTTATGGAAGTGGAGGAATCAAGCAACTTTTGATACTAATTTCTTGAAACCAACGGATCCTTATGCAGTCATTTTGCAAAAAGGGAAAAGTTTGGTTCAGATTAGACGAGATTATGTAGTGAATGATGATAATATACAACTTTCCAATACTTGGCAGCCTCCTCTGATAGGTTTGGTTAAAGTAAATGTTGATGGAGCCCTTACTACAACAGGGATGGTAGGATGCGGTGGTATTATTCGTGATGATGCAGGAAATTGGGTGGCGGGTTTTACCTGCAATTTGGGTTCATGCAGTGTGATTGAAGCTGAGCAGTGAGCTGTATACAGAGGTCTTCAACTAGCTTGGGATCTTAGGTTGGAGAAGATTATCATTGAATCCGATTATAAGAATGTCATTGATATGCTTTCAAAATCGAATACTGAAAGAAGCAGTTTATTAGTCCAACAGATACAGAGGTTTTTACAGCTGAATTAGGAAAATAAGCTTTAATATGTGTCTAGGGTTCAAAATAAGATTGTTGATGCGCTTGCCAAAGAGGGGTTAACTTCTACAAGGAGATTTTCTGAGTGCCCTCTATATTTAGAGGCCATGATTCACACTGAGTGTTTTGAGATTCAATCCCTTCTGAGTTAGTTTTACTGTCGGATATTTAGCCTTCTTGTGTATAAAAAAAAAAACAATGAAGAAAAGTTAGAAAATCGGAATATGATTTGTCCAGGGTTGCGCGCAGAAAATAATAATACTGGTATAAAATAAAGGCCAAATTACATTCGAGTATGGCATCCTCAATGGCGTCTCAAAGCACAAGAAAGTGGTTTCATCTTTTTGCAGTGACTCTGTCCATAGAGATAATGTCTGTGGAATTTTAATTTTCGACCATCCTACACTTTCTATATACCAATATCACCTACCCCTTGTTTCTTCTTTTGTTACCTTTTGTTTTCAGTTAATTCCATCCCCATCTTATCTTCAAGATCCAAGCCATGGTATTTCTCTTAGGGTTATTTTATTTTTCTTCAAAAACAGCATTATATTTTTTTTAATTAGCCTAGTTTGATCTAGTAAAAAGAACTTGTCTCTCATATTTAATATCTAATAGTGCTTTAAATATAATTATTTTTAATATGAGAATATTCATATTTAACAAAAAATATATTATTTTGTCCGCTTGAAATCAACTAGTATGATAAAATTTGATTAATAAGAAAAGTTGAAGCTGGAAGAAAAATGACCAGATGAATTAGGTATGCATTAAACGCAAATGACCGGTGACCGTATAAGGCGATCCATTGGAGTTTAGCGAATGTGCGCCCACACCTTGTGAGAAGCCACCTCGAGGGTCACGGATGAGGACAAGAGTTGTTAGTTGCCACTAGTCAGCAGACTCAAAACACGTGTATGTATGAACCAAAGCACTACATGGGAGCTATCCCCACCTTGTCGCTATCCCATTTCTGATAAATTTATCCATTTATCCATTTATACGAGTCATCTTTGCACATGTTATCCTTATGGACTGTGTCTATGCTTGATCTCGTGTTCTCAAATTATGTTGGAATTGTTAGCTACTTTCGTAGACTATATATTCATCTTTGTTAATTTATTCTATTAAAGTCTGATAAAAAATTAAGATTTAATGACTATCATTTTAAATTGAATTAATAAATAAGTTATTTCCCTAGATATTATATTAATTTAATTAATTTTTATATAAATTTATTTATGTTATAATTCTATAATTTAAAATTTATTATCAAGTCTTATTATTTAAAGTTAGATATAATTTAAATTATTTATTTTTATATTTTATTTATTTATATTAATATGATATTATTTACAAAAAAATTATTTCGGTCTCATATGGTACTATTGTCCTTTTATCTTTTTGGATGTAAAATTATATTTATGTATCAAGGGGGAATGTGCCCATTTCCCCTTTACACTAATCAAATCCTCACGTGGAAACTTGAAACTTTCTTTGACTAACGTTAGTATCAAAATGTTCGCAATGATCTAATCTTCCTCAAAATACTCACTAAACACTTGCCCATAATATTAGACATCCTTTTTGGGTGACACTAATACTTTGTAATTTAATAGAACAGTTAAAAAAATAAAAAAGACATTTATTTCCATCCACTGACATCTGGTCTACCTGATTATTCATTAGACCGAATTGACTCAAATTAAAGGTTTTATATATTTCTTTAGAAGTTTAAAGCAACATTTATTTATATTTTTTATATTATACACCTTTTTTACTATAGTAACTACAAAGCAATATTCATTAAGTTTTAGAAGTATATATATTACTATGTAATCAATATTTTTTGTGTTAACTGTATTTCTCAAATTTATATGCAAATACTCTTGGCCGTATGAGTTAGAAGTGGGGTAGAATATATTAATTTTTTTTACTCTTTTATCTTATATTTTTTTATTAAACATTTATTACCCCACATCTTTAATTCTTTTAAGTTCAACTCAGAAAATGTTTCCCTTCCCTCGTACTTTCTATATTCTGAAATGGAAGGGGAAAATAACAACCTTACGACATTAATTTAGATATTGAGATAAGTTGAAGCTGACGCTTCATCGTAGGCCTTCTTTTGTTTATGTTGAAAATTGTTAGAAAATGGGCCACCTATTTACGAGTTAACTTATTAGGGGAAAACCGAGTCAAATATGAAAGATTTATTGTGAGAGTTAACATAAATAATAAATAATAAATTTATATTTTATAAAGATATAAGTTTAATTTTTTTTTTTTATGATGGCTCTTTTTTAGTAGGTACTTTTTTAAATGTTTTATAAATACTCTTTAAATTCTAAGATTCGTACCCTAACTTTAACTTTAATAAGGGATTGGTATTTTACCAAAAACAAATGAAGATCTCTTCTGTCTTTTTTTTTTCCCATAAAAAACAGAGATCTTTTGCCAGTAAGTCCCAGAAAATATAAGCAGAACTCATGAGTTCCTCTTGCTCGTACAATATGTACACAGATCATCGTTATTGGAAAAATAAGTAAAATAAATAAAGATCATTTGTCCATTTCACTGCTTGCAAGTAGAAGTGTGCATAAAGCACGGCGGCTTGGTATATTTATATCCTCAATAAAATAACTTTATCCAGCTAGATAAATATAGGATATGATTAGACATCAAGTTATAAAATATAATTCATATTTTTTTTTGAGTTAAGTACCGAGCAGGGGGCTGCCCTATCCCGCTCATGAGCTTTATTTTTTTTACTTTTTTTCCTATATGCTACATTTGAAACGGAGAATATGATAGTTACTAGTGATTAGAGGGTCATTTTAGAAATATGAATAGTTAAATAGGTAAGTTACATCTTTTAATATTTATAACTATATTATTTTTTTCTTTATTTTTAACTTTACTAATCAATTCATATGATTACAATATAAATTATAATTATTTATTTTATTTTTTTCATATGCTTAATATTTGTTTAGGAAGATTGATGTAAAGTTGTAATTATAAACTACTTAAACTTCAAGGCTTTTTTATATGTAATTAAAAAATTAATTATTATCTTTTTATTACTTTATCCTTAGTGAATTATGGATATTATTTAACTCTTGAAGACATATGAATATGGTATTATTTTAAAAGTTCATAATTATAGATTTTTTTTCACAGCATGAGCATATCATCAAAACTTAGGCATGCCCAACCCACCCATGTCCAGCCCAAAATAGTTAGCGCTTTTATCAGGCAGAGCCGGGCATCAGGTTATAAAATATAGCCTATATTTTTTTTGGACAGGACACCGACTAGGGGGTTGTCCTATTCAACCCTGCTCATACACACCTTACTTGTAACTAAGCCATTGCCATAAATGAGTATAAATATTTCAAAAAATAGAAATAAAATCCAATTTGTAGGGATGCAGATTGTGGATCGGATCTCTATTTTTACCCTTTAATTTTTATAAAGGACTAATAAAAATTGATTTAGTTGGCAAAGAATTATCTTTAAACAATAAAATCATAAATTTAAATATTGCTATTGATGTGAACATTTGTTCATAGGGATCTATAAATATTTATTGAACCTAAAAATATATCCTGACACTAATGTCCTGAGACTTAATTCATTTAATTTGTTTTTTTTATAAAAAAAAAATCTGAGGGGATGGTCTCGTTTTAGAAGCCTACTCCACGCTTAAATCGCCTGAAATTTTTTAACGAATTTTAAATTACCAGTTTTGAAGAACCTGAGGCGGAGGCGGAGGGGGAGGGCAAAAGACATTATTTAACCCAGGATAATAAAGTAATTTTCAAAACGATGAACTTCTAGGGTACCATATCAATAATCAATAATAAATTAATAAAAAAAATCGATTAGTCAAACTGAGAATGTAATATTGATCGCGAATAGTCTTGATAAGATTAATTTCAACCTTGACGGAGTAACGCACAAATTTTAACGTGTAAACAGGTACAATTGTCTTATGGAGATTAGCACTGAGTTCAAAGAAAATGACTCTTGACAAACTATAGAGAATTTTAGGTCTGGAGCCTATGACCCAAAATTGAGAGCTCAAAACAGTGAGCAAAGTGTAATTCAAGTCTAGTCGTCACTGACGCAAACCCAATTTGACTTTAAGCATTAAAAAAATCCATCCATACGGCCCTTAATTTAATTTCCTTTCTTATAGGGGGCAAGGAATGGCCACAGATCTCCCTCCCTAATAACCCTACTTCTTCAGAAGATCCTTCAACCAGACAAGATCAAGTTATCAACTGTATCAATACCATCAAAAAACGAACCCTAACTGAACCTTTGCATTAGGGAAGGGTAATTTGGCTGTGTCCCCTAACATGTGTCATCTTAATTATGCAACCTACTAGCACCACCCCGTCCATTTCAACTATGATCATCATAATGACTCTCACCGCGAAATTTAACTAAATCTTTCACTTAAGTTCCCTTTGATCTTCCAAGCCCTGTCGCTCGTTCTGGTAAGCATAGTGAGGAAGAGTAAAGATCTTTTACCCCAAGGAGATTACACTGTTACATCAGAGGAGGAAATCGTTCGCGTGTCTGACAAAAGTAGGAAGACGCCAAACAAAGTCATGATTCTCCGTGGCATAAGAATGGCAAGACCAGCTACTCCAAAAACCATTCCTACTGTGTTCTCAAAAGCGTGGCATTCTCATCAAACGTGGAATTTTCCTTATGACTTGCCACAGAGCAACGTGACCCATAATTCTGAGTCTTGCAGAGAGACCGATTCTTTTCCATCACTTTCTTATACTACTAGGTAAATATAGAGAAATAAAATATTGCTAAGAACAAATAATAAATAAATAAATAATCCTCCTTTCACTTGTTCTTCCCGGAATATAATGGGAATATATCAATGCATAAACATACCCATCTAAATTTGTCGAGAATGTGTGAATAGCAACCATCCCCAGGACGAAAGGCTCATGCAACACCCATCACTAGATCACAGCCAACAATTCCCTTATCGGTGACACAAGCTAATGTCATGCACTTAAAAAACCAGAGCCATGGAACGCTTAAAAGCGGAGACCAAATAGAATGCAAGCTCACAAACTAATAAAAATTATACAGTACACAAATGATTTAGATAAAAGCGAGGAGCTTGGATCCTACATATCAGAAATTTGTACATTAATAAGATTAGAAGACGACACACAATAGTTAATACATAGTAGTAATTCATGGTCTACTGCCTATACAGAAGCTTCAGATAGCTTATCTCCCAAAATAAAGCATTGTCATCTTGGTTTTTTTTTCAGGAACTACCCAGAAAAGAGATTCTAAACTTGAACCCTGCCTTTGGAATTAATTATTTACATAGCTTCTCCAACTTGTTGCTTCCAAAATAAATCATTACTATTTATCTCCCTGATTCCTCACATTCTATACACATAGCTGAAGAATCAGAGAAGGTGGCCATAAGAACCCAAAATGATACCGCCATGACCATAAACAAAAATCAAAGCAACTCATACCCAAACCCACCTAATTCACTTAACTAGCTCTGAAACCCAACCAACATCCGGAGCTCCAGCGGATGTGCTGGGACCCGATCCATCAAGAGAGTTCTCTTTGCTAAGTTTTTCAAACATCTTCGCCCTTATGCCCCTTCCAGATTCCACCCTCTCCATGGCAGGCTCCTCCTCACAACTCTGATCCCAAAGATCGAAATAGCTGGCACCAGAACGAGTCGGTGCCTCGGTAGGGGTCGACGGTAGGCTACAGAAATCTGGACGGAGCACCGATCCACGTGGAGATCCAAAACGGGGAGACCCCATTGGAACATTTCTAGAAGGGGGTAGTGACTTTACCTTTCCAAGCTGTAAATTACGCAGGGAAAACACCATCTCATTGATGGAGCTCGAACCCAGAGAGTGGCTCAGAGACTCTGTCATCGGTGACATAGGAGGAGATTCTGTCGGAGGAGTTGCTGGAGGGGAAATAGATCCCGGAGACGACATGAATGGAAGCGGTTTTGCGCAAGACTCAATCGCTTGCCTGAGAGGAGACCCGTCATATGAGTCCACCGAGTTAGCGCTCCTCGGACTCTGCTGAGGAAGGACCCTGAGTTGCTCCGGCGTGTGAGCAAAGAAACAGACCCTTCGGCGGCAACTGGTGCCGTCCTTGCATGGCTGTGTACGATAACGGGCTGGATGAAGCCAGCACTCAAACACGCCATGAGCAAACTCGCATGCATCTCCCTTCTTGCAATTCCCTTTGCGGAAATCAGGGCAAGCAGTACCCGAATAGTGATACTTCCTCGGATCCCTACGGCGAGCCTTCTCGCCAGGATGAGCATAAGGACACTCAGTCCAGTCATGTGATCGGCCACGTGCGCACCTCCTCACCTTGAACTCGAACATGCGGAAATGGTCGCAGGAGTAGGCATCCACCGGAGCGTCCAACTCTCGACCAAGAATCTCGGAGTCGGAGTCGATATCGGCGTCGTTCGACGGCAGATAACGCTGGAGTGCCGTCAGTGCTTCTTGAAAGTAGTACGGAGAGTAATCGCCACCGCTGGCATTGCCGTCGGAGTTGGCAGACATGCCACTCATGGAGTAAGGAGGGTATATCTCCGGCATCGGATCATCGATGACCGACCACCGCGGTATGTGAACCGTCGGATTCGCTCGATGGGGTTCTCCGAGCATCATAGAGGAGGACTGTCTGGAATGTTCACAGGAGAAGCAGCATGGTTAAGCCGTTTATAAACTGCCACGGAAGTGGGGTTGAACCGTGGTTAGGTTAAAAGCAACCATGGTTGAATGAGATCAAGGACCAATAAATGTCACTGCGGTTAAATGGAGCGAGGTTTCTGGCGCTGCGAAGGAGGGACATGACAGACGGCGTCTAAGTGAGCCACGTGGCGAAACAAACGATGAGGTGTAAATGCCAGGAACCGCTTGATCCACGTGGTAGGGAACGATTGGATGGTGATGGAAGATAATAACCGAGCTTTTTTCCCTTGGACTTTATGTGCCTGCAACGCCCCAGTCTATGGAAGGCGGGGGAGCGAATTATACGCAAGACGATCTTTTTCTAAATTGGTAATATTAGTAAATAAAAAGAATAATAAGAAATGGACATAGTTTTGATCTAATCTGCGTGAGTGCTGGGGAATAACTTTGTCAGTTAATATTAACGAGGACTTGGGAAGTAACGCGTGCTGTGATGAGAGTAGCTAGATGATATTCCATCAATTCGGGTTTATTAGGCCATAATTAATATTCTGTTCATCCACTATAAGAACAAGGAGAAATCTTGTTTGAATTTGTTATCTAATTAAACTGAATTATGAGCATTTGATGTATGTAAAACTCTTAGCAGTTGTGTTGATGCAATAACTTGCAAATTGTAAACTTCCTTGTCGAAAAAAAAAGGGAGAAGTGATCACATGATTAATTTATTTGAATTTTAAAATTAGTCCCGATTAATTTTTACATTTTCTAAAATAGACTTCGGTCCCTTAAACGTTATTCTATGCTTTGACGCTTTCTACTCCACTTAGTATTTTATGTTTATAATTAATTACATATTTTTCTATAATATCCACATGTTCATGTTGATGCATTTGTGTGTTTTATTAAAATCACCAGATTATTATTTTTGTCATGGTTCAATATACGTTTTTTTTGTGGGTCTTTTTTTCCTGCTCACTAGCTATCATTCATTTTACAAGTCAAGTGTGACGATCTTTAATAAGGAGATCCGTGCTTAGGAATAATCAAGTGATTTATAATAACAATGCACAATAAAAAGAGTTGTCCTGGAACGTGAAGCAAGCGAAAAACGCATTTGTATCGAGAATAAATTAATAATCTGGACGTCGCCATTAATAGACGGGCAATTATTATTTTATTGTCCCGCCTCACAATCTACTAAGAATAGGGTTTGGCGAAGTAAATGAAACGATAGAGACGAAGCGTGGGATGGATCGCATGGGGGCGGCTTCACGAAGGTTCTGACGAGGTCTAGAGAGCTCAGGAAATCATGGTCGATATTCATAGCAAGAAATTGATCAAACACGAACGGTACGCTTTGTATGGGGAGATTTTTTTTACGATATCATTTATTAAATAAATTTTTATAATAATAAGAAGAATAAAATTCATGCCGTTATAAAATATAAATTCGGTTCCCTACTATTTATCTGTGCCCACTCTTAATTATTATTTGTGTTTATATTAAACGTGGCTGAAAACTTTCACTAAGTGGGACCCGAGGAGTTGAGATCAGGGCCGAATAAGAATCCCAATAATGACTAGGACGCCATTCACTAAAGCCGCATATGTACGTGTGTCCAAGTATATATATCTGTGCGTGAAATTATATTTACCTTGCTTAAAATCAGATTATTATTCTCGTCCACCACAAAAGCGGCAGCAGGGGTTTTGTACCTTTGTTTCCTTTCGCTAGTATATCTTGAAGCGTGAAAGAATTTTCATATTCCTGGCCAAAAAAAAAAGAAAATCAGAGAACAAAAGGATTTTCTTCATATTCAAAGTAGGCATGACGCTGTGTGATATGCTCAATATGTTGATGGATGGTGTTGAAGGATCACGCTGTGCGTTTTAAATGCTGAGCCTTCATTTAAAAGAATTAGTTTTTAAAATTTAACTGTAATTAATTTTAAAAAGCGTGGCTATAAGTTATAACCATCTTTAGTAACAAGCATCGTATGAAGTATATGGAACTAGTAGAGAATACGATGAGGACTAAATGGATAATCCAGGGGTTGGAGTCGATCACGAGTGATGGCACTGGTCATTTACCCTCCTCCCACCACCTCGTTCTTATCGCTTCCACCTACTCCCCCCACCCTCGTTTTGTCTTTTCCCCTGTAAGAGACCCATGCCCATCATTAACTCAGATATTGCAAAGATACTAAATCAGTTTGACTCTTAATATATAAGTTTCTGGGATCAACTTTTAACAAGTTTGACCACCCAGGAGTGAATAATACTTGTCCCCTGCCCGCATTGAAGAATGCTTGTCCACGTACTGTGAGAAAACATAGGCCCCGATTATCTACTCTCCTATAAGAGTTACTCCTAATAAAATAAATTTAATAAACTAATTAATTGTAATATATTTAAAACAATTTTATATAATATTAAATTATATAAAATAATAATAAATATAATTATAAAAAGATATAAAATAAATTAAAGAAAAAGTGTGGGGGCACAAGTAGGAGAGAGAGGAGGGGAAGGCGAGGGGGGCGTTAGTCGAAGCTAGGATGTCAAGATCAGGGAGTGGGGAGTGGGGAGTGGGGAGTGGACAAAGACGAGCATGAACACGATGTATTTGGAGGATTGCCATATTTCAGGAATGATTCTCTCTGCATTAATTTTTGTTGCCATTTTCGTCATCTTAATTAACTTCATCATCAAGTTCCCCGTGAAGGGGAATTGCCCCCTCCTCAGGAATCCCCTTGCCTCCACCAATCCCCTACCCATTACCCATCGTAATCTTCACATCTAACCGCGTCTCGCTAATAAATGTTTCGGTCGGATAATGCCGGGTTAATTACGAAGGGAGCAAATAACGGGATGCAATTAAATAAGGGAAAAAAAGGATAGAAAAATGCATTATGAATTTTAAAATTCTAAATAAGGAATATGAATTTATAAAATGACATGCTAATAACAAGTACTAATAAAAAAATAATAAAATTGACTTTATTCCTTCTTTTATTATTTATCTTTTCTCTTCTTTACATATCATATTTCTTTTTTTTTTCTCTCTCCCTACTCCCTTCATCCTCTCTAAACAGAGGTAGAATAGTAACAACATTAGGAGAAGAGAGCAACAACGATGGCATAGAAACAGATCTCATCTCAGCCGTATTCCTTCGTGACTTCGACGCTCTCCTTAACAACATCATGCAAGCGCTGGCGTTGTCATTGGATTTAGACCAGCTCTCTCGCGGATCATCTTTTTCGTCTCCTACACTTTTCTCAAGTGTTATTAGTAATGAAAGCTATCAAGGGTATTGGCTTTATTTATTTACAAAAATTATAAATTATATTGGACAAATAGTAATTAATTTAAATAATTACTTATAATTAAGTTGTCTAATAAAATGGTAAATATTTTATATATATCTAATATAGTTAAAATTATTGTAAAAATTATAGAATATATTAGACGAATAATAATTGACCTAAATAATGTCTTGCACTCAAATTATTCAATTACTATTATTGTAATGGGGCTAACAATTTTTGTAATAATTTATACTATAATAATAAAAGTTATTACAAAAATTATAAATTTTATTACATGAGTAGTAGTTAATATAATTAAATTATTAAATAAAATAGTAGAAATTTTAATTATATTGAGTTAAAATTATTATAAAAATTATAAATCTCATAGATAATAAGAGAGGCCATTAGGGGCAATTTTGCATTTCTCTAAATTTTTTAAATACATGTTGATATTTATGACTAATTTAATTTTTTATAAATTTATATACTCTATTTAAAATTTAAAATTTTATAAGATATTGTTTTATCTTTTCCCGATTAAATAAGGAGTTTGATGTGTGATTTAGTTTGATAGCTGATGTGAAAGGGTTATGGTGGGAAAAGGCGGGGGCATAATAAAAGGGAGGAGAATGGGTGGATAAGGGGGAAAGGAAAGGAGGAAACCTGGAGGGTGATGGGGAGGGGAGAGTGGCACAAACAGAATCCCCAGGGAGGGATCGTAGGGGCATGTCATGTGAACCAAATCACTCCCTCCCCTTATTAAACTCACTCTACTCGTGTGGGCCCCCCTCCCCCATCCTCCAAATATCTCTCCCTCCTTTTCTCTCCCCTCTACCCTTTCGCCACCTGTCCCCCTTCCATCCCTTTCTACATCCTTCTAAGTTCTACCCCCCTCCATTTTTTATTTTTCCCCATATTCATTTAAATAAACAATTAAATATTACTTATATTTCCACTCGCAATTACTCTGAGAAATTTTTTGAAGCATGCTTTAATTTATAAATATGATACTGGATGATTTTTTTTGGAAGAAAAAAGATGTGAGAAAGGGCAGTCGTTGGGTTGACTAGGAGAAGGGAGGAGAGAGAGGTCACGTGAACAGTTGGGGAGAAGGGACACATGGCCTCAAGCAAGGACGCCATGAGGCCGCGGTCTCCGACAAAATAGAGCAAACTCGCCGTACCATATTTTTTCTTTTAAGAAAATCATGTTCCCCGAGGATCCTCCATATGATTATGACATCTGTACGGATCTCATTTCGCCGTCCACGTGCCCTCCCCTTAATTTGTCCTTTCCCTCCTCCCCTACTCTTCTCCCACCTGGCCCCTGTCCCTTTTTCTCATCCTCAAGATTCGCCTGACCCTCTTCCCTCCTCTTCCCTCCCGTTACCCTTCTAAGGGTGTGTTTGGCTCAATAGAGAAAGAGAAAAGGCGGAATTTTAATAGAAAAAAAATAAAAATAATTTTATTATTATTTTATTTAAATTAACATTCAAACAAGGAATGAGAAATTTTTTTATATTATCTTATTTAGCTCAAAAAAATAGGGAAATGAAATATTTTTATATAGACAAATCTACCTATATATTATTTTAATAAAAAATAATATAAAAAAAATATTAGGATATTAAAAAAATTGTGAGTATATTAATATTTTAAAAAAAAAATTCTCTACTCCTAAAAGTTTTAAATATCCAAATAAAGGGTGGGGCAAAATCCCTCCCCCCCTCTTCTCCTTAAATTACCTATACTAAACAATGGGTAAGTGGTAGTATTGTCATTTTATCAAATTCATCCTATAAAATATTAAAAATATTTTCCCCATCAATGAAATAGGGAGCTTTTTATTAAAAGTTTTCTATGGTCCCTATCTTCATAAAGGATTGATATGGATTTTTCACCTCCAAGTTTTTTTTAAAAAATTCATGAATAATCCTAAAGGAAAATTAAAAAATAATATATCACGTGACCTGTATCCTTTAAAAAACTTGCCCCATCTTCTGGGTAGAAAGGACTTTCATGCTGAAATAACATCTTGTCACGCGCCAGGTAAAATTTGTCAATGTCACCCGGATATTACTTCAGACATGCATCAATTGATTCGTTCATATTTTTAAGAGGCAACTCCGCAATCTACTTACTTACAAAGAAATTTCAATCATTAGATTATAAGAGTATTAATATTAAAAAAATTATTTTAATTTTAAAATAAAATCTCACTCTATTTTATCTCATAAGATTATAGTTTTTCTCTTAAACAATTTCTATTAATTACAATATTAAATAAGAGTTATCACTAATGGAGATAATTTTCAATATAAATGGTTAAATGAAAATATTAAAGGACAGCCCGCGTACTAGCTTTTTTAACAAAAAATAATCTACTGAACTATTTTTAAATTTTTTGTAAATTATTTAGTTATTTAACTTCTACCTTTAATTAAATCCAAGGGAATATAATGTTTTGCTAGTAGATTTTCTGGCAATAACAAGTCCAAAAATTATTTTTATCCACTCATATCTTCATTAATTTTCCCCTTGTTTCAATCGCTGTTTTGTTGGGCCAATGCATCCTCATAACTTTCGAATAATCCAGCATAGCGTAGTATGTTGGTTGTCAACTTCGCGTAATTAAGGGTAGAATTCGTGGCCATTGGCGTGAGTCAGTGATCACGTTGAAACCAAAGCCAATAATGGAATCCTGGGGATCATGGCAAAAGGAGTTCACCCATTAGCAAATTCTCCTAGCCATATTAAAAGGTAGAGTAGAGTGTGAATCAATTAAATGTCCATAGTTTAAGTTTTTATACTATTACAGCAGACAACAGAGAACTATGTTAACAAGCTAGGCCAAAGTGGACCATACGTTGTCAATATATAACAATAAGGAATAGGAGATCTAAGTCTCAATCTTTCTCGCTAGAAGATCTTAACTTGAATTCATAAGGGCAGCATACCAACATGCAAACCACGTAGAAGGTCCGAAACTTGTAAACTATATACAATGTTTAATTTACTCGCATGTTTTAATTTAATTGAAATCTTAGGTTTTAAGTCAGCATAGATAATTTAGCAAACATGTCATATAAGAGAATGGTGCAAAAATATAAATAAATATTCTAAAATAGTGCTATAACGGATGGGTTGTTGCAAGTGAAATGCTATGTAACGCGTGAGGATATTGTTTGTTAAAATAGTTAATATTAATTGACTTAACATCTATGATATTTTTATATTATTTTTTAATTTTTATATAAATTTGTGTACTGTTCTTTTAACCGACGTGTTCATTAAACCATGGACATGGGTTGACTTAACAGAAAGGAAACATGTTTTGGAAGACATTGACTAATACATGGATAAGGAGGATACGAGGGAAGAAAAGCAAAAGGAGAGTAATGTGTTTCAAGGGGGCAGAGATGGGGTAGAGGGTTAGACTTTTTGGGGTGATCATAATATTGTGCGGTGCACTCAGCAGAAAGCAGTTAATCTCATTGCGTTGCCTGTCAATGTTTCTGGGATTTGCAATATCTACCCTCCCCCTCGCTCCGACAGCGACTCACCCCCAAAAGCCATAATCACCTGCGATCACTGCCTCCCAAGATTCATTCATATAAAAATCACACAAACATTAAACTATGTTTCAACAGTCAACGCTAGCTACAATTTCTAACTTTAAAAGACATTACAATAGAGCCGACGGCATCATAATTAATTATAATATTTAAAAAAAAAAAAAGATATTGTTAAGGATGGTGTGTTGTGGTGGTGATTAAATTCCAGGGTTTGGAGTACATGGTTGGAGAAGCCTGCGTGTTGACCATGGAACTGGAAACAAAGGTTTATTTATATGGCACGTACGAGGATGTGAGACGTGTCCCACCTTAAAGTGGCAAAGTCCTTCATTAGTTTATTTGGGCATGCTTCGCTGGGCAATGCCCTTCATCAAGGAGTTTCAACATAATTGCCCCACGTAAAAATATACACTTCTTTTAAATGGGAAAGTCCACATCACATAGTATTTAATTATTCATCCTATCTTTAATCTTTATTATAAAAATTATTTAATTTTTTAATGAATTTTAAAAATTTAATTAATTATAATTAATATAATAGTTAATTATTAATTTAGATAGATTAAAGACCATATAATATAAATTTCTTTTAAGCGGTTAATTTTTTTTATAATTAACTGATTTATTTAATTTATTTAATTCGTTCAAAAAATTAATTAGCTCTTATTATGAATGTGTATAGACAAAATAGCTTCCTTATCTGGTGCTCTATCTAACAAAAATATAGACTATATTTTATATCTCGATATATAATTTTACTTAATAAAAATTCTAACTCAACCGGTTGAGTATGAGCGAATTAATTCGTAAATTTATGCTGACCCATTCAGCAATTAATTCATTAACGAAGGGTTCGGAAGATACAGGTGAGAGGATTTATTAAGAAAAAAAAAATAAAAAATATGTAATTATCCACTTCCCAGCCAATTCCATCATCATCATAATTACTTCCATCATCCTTGCCTTCCCCATCCTAGTCATTACTTTGCCTTACCAAATAGAAGTAAAAATCAAATTAAATTAAAAACAAATTTTAAAAATTTATTTAATAAAATATAAATGATTATAGGATTGTTGTATGTATTTTTTATAATTTAAGATAAAATAATTTAAAATATTTTTTTATAACTTACGAAGAGTTAAAATTATCTAAAAATTTTATAATTGTGGATAAAATAATTAAAAAATTACTTTTACTTATATTATTTTAATTCATAATTTTTTAATAAAAATAAAAATAAAAATAACTTCCGTTGTATCTAACGAAAGAAGTACTTCTATTTTTATTTTCTCAAGCCATGAACCTCCAACTAAACATAACACTTATGTTACGAACTACTCACCAAATTAAGACTTGTTTGGGAAACTCCTTGATTAAGTACTATTATTCTGAATTTCCCTCACATAGTTATTTAAGATTATTTTTAAAAAACTAATCAAAACACCCATTCTAAATCTTCACAGTGATATTTGGATTTAATTACTCTTTGTTCACTCACGTTTTAAACAAATATTGGGTAATATTATCTACTGTATCTAGCGTTTCCGTCGAAGATTCCTGTTATCGATTTTATTTCTCAAGCGTCTGAGTTGAGTCGAGTCCAGAACTGGAATTTCAAATTTTGTTTAACTTCCACGTATTCATATCATAATTTTTTTTTGTTGTCCACCCAGTTTACCGGAACTTTGCCTCGACTACATCCGGATCTGACCCGCGTCGCGCAGCTAGCTATGGTGAATGAGTCTCTCAACGAGAATTTTTTGTATTCGCCAAAGCTCGAACTCGAAACCTCGCTTAAATGATACCAAACCGCTTATCACTCAGATTAATCCGTTGGATATTCATATCATAATTGCTCGTACTGTATTGTAACATATATAGGATCCATGTGGAACATGACCCGGCGTGCCCCCAATTATTATTTTATCCCATTCCAATGGCTTTTCAGCGGTTAAAAAGTGTAACTGGGCCCTTTATTCCTTGTTTGCCGTCTTTTCATAATATACAATTATTTGAATAAAGTCTAAGCTCAATTACCATAAAATTATCATTAATTAATCTTTTAAAAAATCATGCATATATATTAACCTTGTTCATGCTATTTAATCTCTGGATTTTAAAATTATTGAGCACTTTAAAAAGTTCACACACACACATGATCGTCCGTACGCTATAAAACAAGCTTCGTTAATCAAAGCCAAGGGCAAGCCGGCCATGTGGACGAGCGAAGGAAAATGAAAAAGATGTGAAACATCGATATTAGCTTATCAAAACAAGTTCAATTATTGTCCTCGCCGATTATAAAATATAGCCGAGAGCAGTGCCCATTGGCTATACCTTTTCTTGGTTCCCCACACACACAGAAAGGAAAACAAATCCGATAGCCCCCTGTCCCTGTTACATGCACATTTATTCCTGCTAATTAACTCATTCCATCTCTCATCTTAATATCTTTATGCTATGTAGTCACAGTATTACATAATATTATCTTTGATTTTTAATATAAGATTAAAATGATCGGAGTTAGTGAGGTTGTTATAAATGAATGTCATGAAGAACATATTTGATACTGATTTGCCGATCCTTTTCTTGTTGGCGTATCAGATTTGCTTTGAAAACTTACCAGCCCTGTTTTCTTTGGTATGCTGTGAGACGAACAAATAGTAAGTAATTAGGCAAAAGTTGATGTGATGTGTTGTTTTTTTCCTTGGTCAATGTCGTTGCGAGAAATCTGGGGATGCAAACAAAACTGGGATAAATTCAAATATATTGGAGATGGAATGGAATCTCATTCAAAGTGTAGTCATGAACTGGAGAGTTTGATAATTTGTTGTGGCTAGCCTAGCAAGAATTGACTTAGCGTCATCTAATCGGGGAAAGGGATGAAGACTTCGCGATTAAGAGGGGAATCTCATAGAATAGGATTGTTTTTAAGAGAGCCCCAAAAAACAGAAAGAAAAAAAGAATAGTTGGAACGTACTTTTAGGGCAAGGAATTAAGTAAGGATGGGACCCTCATGCTGCTCCAAAGCGAAGAGGGTTATCATCATCAACACAGATATAGAGGGAAACCTGTTCTGCAACTTGCTCGTGCAACTATAATAATTTAATACTGCTATATATAATTATAATATATACTGCTTCCTTCCATATATATTCTTGCTTTAACTCCAAAACAAATCCAGATCCATGTGGATCCACTCTTTTTTAGTTTGCCTTGTATTTTAAGGTAGAACCTGTAAAGGACGAGAGGATTAGAGCCTTATCCCTGAGCATCATAATTAATAATATTTAACCCATCAACTTTTCGCCATATTCGGTTTCAGCTAGCTAGGCCCTACACATAGACTAAGTATTGGGAGATAAAATATTATTTATTTAAAGGTGAGTGGGCTGGGAGGATGGGCCCAGGGTAGGTATTGCTGTGAGAAAGAATCGGTCATAATGGGGTGGCCATAGTACAATAATGGGGAACCTAACTGGGGGAAAAAGGAGTGGCTCTGTTTGTGGGGAGGAGGCCGATGGGCTGGACCACACCTGAGAATTTCTAGTTCGGTCGAAGCAGGGTTCGGCTCATTGGGATTCTATAGGACGGCTATATATAGCCACCCCAAGCCCACATTCAGATCTTTATTGCTATCGTCACCCTCAAGGGGCCTGCTTTGACAATTCTACCCTCTATATCTCTTGTTGCCCGCTTGCATCAAAGATTAGTAGGGAATATAATGGAATAATGATATGATTGAGCATTTGCTTGTTGTACTGTTAAGTAACCACGCAATAGAATTTATATTCTATCTAGGAAAAATAAAAAACAAAAGATGGAGGGTATAAATGTCCTATGCCAATTCATGCAAGTTTGAATCCAGACTAGGCACGCGAAGTTATGTAATGGGGATTATCTAATTTGTTGTAATAAGGATTGTACACGATTGCTTACTATAGAAACCAAACACCCTAAAGCAATATGAGAAATTGAATCAATCAACGTGTCCTAGGAGACTGTGGTTGTATTTCAGCATCATGATGATCCCTGTGTTGGGAATTAGTGGCTGTAAAGCAATGGTGGCCGCCAGCTGGTGCTTGGATGATAAAGGGCTGAGCTTTAGGGAGGGAACAGAGGGAGAAATAGATTGCTGTAATTATAGGGGCAGGGGTTGGACCCGGGTGTGGGCTATGATGAACCTTTCCGAAGGAGGGGAGATTAATTGCAAGTGTGGTGGAGAGGGATGTTGTATTTGGTGTTTGTGGGATGAAGAATTTGCTATAGTGGGTATTGCCTCCATTTCTTTTATGGTTGGTCACTAGTGGTTGGTTTAATTAAAGGGAAGCAAGTATAGGCGAGGTAGGTTTTGTTATTATGAGGTTGGGCACAGTCCCCAATGGGGCCTATTCAGCCACTATATTTTATAAAATAAGCCCACCATCCATCGTACTATCTCTGCCCAGTTTCACCCTAAATGGAACGCACTCTCAAGTTTAAAAGTTATCCCAAAGTTCCAATTTCGAATCTGCTTCCCAGAATTTAGTTTAATAGACGGATTTTCCCATTTTATTCCCATTCAGAATGATGCCCGCCAATACATCAAAGTGGATCGAGATTAAAATGTTTTAACATTTTAATAAAGGACTAGATATCTTTAACAATAAGATGTGAATACTTAATTGTCATTTTTAAGATTCACACTACTAAATTTTGGTAGATCCACGAGTTTTTTAAGATTCATGTCACGTGTTCACGTACCCAAATCATTGGAGTCCTCTTGCCAAACAAAAAGTCATTGCAGTTTGGTAGGCGCAGCACATTAATTTCCTTCAAACAGGCATCTGCTTTTAAAGATTCTTTTCCAATTGCCTGGGACTTCGGACAAGAGAAGGACAATATGTGAGTACTGTGTTACACTTGCTGTTTCGTATGAGAGACTCTGGGGAAAAAATTGTATGAGTTCGATTTCAAAAAAATTACAAAAATAGGGTTAAAAGTTCTAATAAAGAGATAATGTAATATGAAAGAGTGAGGATAATTAATTACAAGCTTTTAATCTATTTTTTTATTTTTAAACTTAAACCTTAAAAATTTTCTTCCCATCTCTTTTCAAATCTATCGTACCAAACAGCTTACTCATCTCATTTTCACTGCCCAAGCCATTTCATAAGCATTGCTTTTATGATCATACGACTCTTTCAGATTCACACGCTCATGATGAGAGCAATTTTCATCCTGAGAAGATCAATGAACAAGTGCTGGATGGTGGATTCCCCTTGCCAAAACCTCTGTCACCCAATGGATTCATTTTTCCACAGATCAATTCATCTGACCATTCTCAGCTTTTATCTCTATTTTCTACTAATTGTATAATAATTTGCAATCCACTCTCCAGAATTTAAGATAGAACATTTTAGAGGATGGGGTAAATTTATAATCGGGTTAATATAATTTTTAGTCTCTTAAATTTATAGGAATTTTAATTTTTGTTTATCGAATTTTAAACCATAAATTTTGATTCTTTAAGGAGTAAATATTATAGATTTTATTAAATTATATTGATCAATATTTTAGATAAAAAAAATTTAAGGGACTAAAATTTATAATTTAAAACTTGAGGGATTAAAACAAAAATGAGTGTAAATTTGAGGAACTAAAAATTATATTAAACTTGTTATAATTTTATATTTTTTAATATAAGACATATTTGACTTTTTTGGATAAATTGAGGAAGTTAAATAAATTGTTAATTATAAATAATATTATATTAATTAATTTAGGTTGATTAAAGAGTGTATGATATGAATTCATCTAGAGAAGTTAAATGTAGTCATAATTAACTAATTTATTTTATTTTATTAATCTATCTAAAAAAATTAATTGAATATTATATTAAGGAACGGAGGGAGTATGATTATGAAAGACCAAAGGTGTTTAATGAAATTTTAAAATTTGTTGGTTCCAAACTAAAATTAAATTAATGTAACGGTCCTAAAAAGCTCCCCCATGTAAATTTACCCCCCCTCCCTCAACTTTTTTTTTGTTGTTCACCCGGTTCATCGGAATTTTGCCTCAACTACATTCGGATCTGACCATTGTTGTGCACCTGACTATGGTGGGTAAGTCTCCCAATGAGAATTTTCTGTATATGCAAGACTCGAACTTGAAATCTTATTTAAGCGATATTAAACCGTTTATCATTTAGACCAACCCTTTTGGTCCTTCCCCTCAATTTTTTTTTAGTTGCCCACCCGGTTCACCAGAGCTTTGCCCCGACTATAATCGGGTCAATATAATTATAGTGGGTGAGTCTTCCAACGAGGATTCTCTGTATTCGCTAAAGCTCAAACTCGAGACCTCGTTTAAATGATATCGAGCCGCTTATTACTCGGACCAACTCCTGTTAGTCCTTCACGTCTGGTTGGATAGACTTGGGCTCAGTCCAAAACTACGATATTTGGGCAGGACGTTTCCCTGAAGTTCTTTATTCTAGAATCCACTCAATCTTAAAGCCCGGACCCCAAACCCGGAACAAGACATATTTTGTTACAGGACATGTTAACGGGTGCGGGGCAACAAACAATTGTTTTAGTTTAAAGAACATAACCAACCGAATTAATTTAAATGGTAAACAACTTAATATTATATAAGCAAAATTTTAAATTTAAACTTTAATATATATAAAAAAAAATTTATTGAGAGACTATCTACTATAACTAAATATAATCTGAGTCAAATTTAAATATGAAGGGAGTAAAACTGTGATGAATAGGGGAAGGAAAAAAAAAATTCCAAGAACGTAACAATTCAAAAGGTAATGAGCAAATTACACGTGTGATGCGCACGTGTTTTTACCTTCCAAGCTTCTCTGTCAGCGTTCTGTTGCTTTTCTTCCCTGTCTTCCTCTGATTCCAATATGTACTTTCCCGGAGTTTTCAGCTTCCAGCTGCTTCCTCATTTTCTTCCTTTTCTTCGTTTATGCCAACTCTTCTCAACTCACAATCTAATCTCCTTTCCAAGCCTCGTCTTCGAAGATCTTTTACTTGCGTTTTTACAGAACACTCGTACTATGAACCGTTTATTTCCCTCCGCGTTTTAGGTTTTAGTTTTGCTTTAAGCCCTTTACGGTTTATACTAATCGACGCTCACATTCACACTCTGGCATTTTTTGATGGCTCGCTCCCTTTATGGTTTCCGCTCATTCTTTATAACCATCTTTTCCCTTTTCCTACTTTACTGTAGCTTCTGTGTTGGTTTACACGATGAATTCTCAATTCTCAGTTCGGATATTGATTCATTTTATAGCGATTATGCCCCTCCCTCTCCTCCTCCTCCTCAACCTTCGCCCCTGCCTCACCCTCCATCCCTTTTGTGCCAAGAGGATCTTGAGGGAATGGGATCTTTAAACGCCCTTTGTGAGCTCAATACTAGCTTGATTTTCGATAGTGATGTGTATATAGAAGGCAACGGAAGCTTGCATATACTTTCTAACGTGAGTTTGAGCTTCCCTGTATTGGGTTGCTCAATATTGATTAATATTAGCGGAGAATTCAGTTTACATAGCGATGCCTCAATAATTGCTGGGACGGTTTTTGTGAAATCCCAAAATCTGAGCTTGCTGAGTGGTTCATTGATAAATGTTACTGGGTTAGCAGGTGCACCCCCTGAACAGACTAGTGGTACGCCATCAGGAACTCAAGGTGCGGGTGGAGGGCATGGTGGAAGAGGTGCTAGTTGTGTGACAGACAGTACAAAGCTTCCTGATGATGTTTGGGGCGGCGATGCATACTCGTGGTCCTCATTGGACAAGCCATGGAGTTATGGAAGTAAAGGTGGCACTACTAGTAAAGAAGAGACATATGGTGGGGAAGGAGGTGGTAGAATTCTGCTTAACATATCGGGCTCCATTGAAGTCTCAGGAGATCTTTTGGCTAATGGAGGTGACGGTGGAATCAAGGGTGGAGGAGGATCTGGAGGCAGCATTTACATTAAAGCTAGTATAATGTAATTATTTCTAACCTTATAACTTCAAGTACAATTGTATGTTGATTTTTATGCTTATCTGTCAATGATTAAGTAATCCTACTGGAGTTTATAACTTTGAGTATATGCTTTGCCTTTAGTATTCGTTGGTCAGTCCATGAGCTCGTCATATGCTGGAACTATAGTTGATTTTTTTTTTTTGGCTTAAATGCATGTAAAGAAAGTCGTTATATTCTCTAGTGGTTGCTCAAGTTGATGTGAGCCAATTTGGTTGGTGATCCTTATTCAGGAATGTGATGCATTAGTTAATAATAAAAGTCCGAGGAAGTTAATTAACCTTCAAAAGAACTGTGGTTTTGCCTTTCCAGCAATTAATATTGGAAAGGTAAATTTTGACTTACAGGAGATGCAATAATTTTGAATAGAAATAATTTAGATATGTTCATTACGGACTTATTATTTATTGATTTTAATGTTGGTGGTTTGTCGTGCTGGTGGGTTTTGCTTCCATGATCTTGTCCTTCACTCAATGACATAAAAGATGCTCACCTCATAACTGTCTTCAGACAGCCACTTGCCTGGTATTGCCTTTGGCTGTTTTATGCTTCATATAAGGCGGGTGCCTGAGAGGAAAACTGTTGTCGGAAGGGAAGGGACAACCCTAGAAGTCCAACCCAGATATTTTCAGCATTCATGGCTACATATGCAGAAGCTGACATCATCTATTTTTTGGATTTTTTGGGATATTATTTAATCTCATATGAAAATATTATAAATTCTAAGGCACCACTTTTTGTAGATACAAGGGTCTTCTAGTTCCCTGTGCAATGCCAGACTGCTTTGTTTAATTAGAGTTTGCGACTAATCATTTCCTCTTTAAGCACAGGACTGGAACTGGCAAGATCGGCGCTACTGGAGGTAATGGGTTTGCTGGTGGTGGAGGCGGGAGAGTTTCAATTGACGCATTTAGGAGACATGACAATACAAAATTATTCATTCATGGTGTGATGGAGTTTTTCTTTAGCATATGCAATTTTCATGACCTTTGTTGTTTTTTAATTGTGAAAATATCTGTTTTCTAAATTAACTATGGTGCAAAAAACTAAGCATATTCACAATGCTGAAAGCTTGCTCTGTTTTGTTTGCAGGTGGAAGGAGTCTTGGATGTTCTGGCAACTATGGTGCTGCAGGGACATTCTATGATGCTGTCCTTCGGAGTCTTATTATTTGCAATCATAACTTGTCTACACAGACAGACACACTTCTGCTGGAATTTCCCAAGTTGCCTCTTTGGAGAAATGTTTATGTCCAGAATCACGCTAAGGCATTGGTTCCTCTATATTGGAGTCGTGTTCAGGTGATTTGAGTACTGAGCCTCTTGATTAAATAATGAATTATATTTTTGATAAAAAGAAGAGATGTTATTTAGATAAGAGAAAAGGAGAGAAGAATAATAGTAAAGAGGGTAATATATCTTCCAAAAGGAAATTTGAAAATCTGATGCAATAAAGAAAGGTATCATAGTTTACCTAGAAAAGGGGAAAAAAGAAAGAACTATCAGAATTATGAGGCCTCCAGTCTCTGAATATCCACTTGTTCAAATTTCTTCAAGAGTCTAAAAGCAGTGTTGTTAAGGTAACCTCAGGAAGTTATTTGGTTTATAGCGCTGCATTTTGTGGTTATTCACTAAATCTTTCATATCATCCCAAGCGAAACTTGATGGATGGCTGAATAATTAGTTTTTTCTATGACTGACAGGTTGGTGGAGTAATTCATTTGGCTTCCAGTGCTGTTTTGAGCTTTGGGTTAGCTCACTTTAGTTCATCAGAGTTTGAATTAATGGCAGAAGAGCTTTTAATGAGTGACTCTATGATAAAGGCAAGTGAAAGTAACTTCCCATTAACAGGAACTTGAATTTTCTCACTTAGATTCTGTTGCTTTCATATGCCTCTTATCTGTTTGACTGGGAATTGGCATGCGGCCTTTGAAATAATTAATCTTCGCCTTTTTTTTTGGGGGGGGGGGTTACCGTTTATGTAATGCTGTTGTTTCAGTAGCTAGAGGCTACAGGATATGTTAGAATGTGAAGTCTTAGGGAATTATCTTATTCCAATTTTCATGTCCCAAAATCAGCCATGTACTACCAACTGAAACCATCTAAAAGTCCTCCGCTGTTCAATTTTTGTTGAAATTATACTGCCATTATTGTCTTTTATTTTGTTCTCTTGTTTTTAATTTAGATATATGGAGCTCTTCGTATGTCTATCAAAATTCACTTGATGCTAAATTCCAAGATTCTTATAAATGGACCTGGTGATTCTATAGTTGCAACATCCTTACTCGAAGCTAGCAATTTAATGGTTCTCAAGGTAGTTCTCTTCATTTATTACTGACTCCAGTTTGCATAACATTATGGAATGACAAGCTTGTCTGGGTGTTGATAGGAATCATCTGTTATTCATTCTAATGCAAATTTGGGAGTTCATGGACAAGGTTTGTTAAACTTATCTGGGCCTGGGAATCTGATAGAAGCACAACATCTGGTTTTGTCGTTGTTTTACAGTATCAATGTAAGTTGGAGGCTCGTCATGTACTATTCTTAAGCTTTACTGTTTCTTACACCCGTTTAAATAGCTTTGCTAGACATGATCTTCCTTCTTTTTGTAGACACAGTAAGTTTTCTTTCTTTCTTTTTCTTTTTTGTTCTGTTTTTTTGTGTGGCGGAAACATGTTGACAACTTGACATAGTGGTTGAATACATATCCCATGTAACAGTGGATGATGAGATCAGCATATTCTGTGATGAAAGTTATTGTAGGACAGCTTATATAAAATTCAAATTGCAATTCCAAGTTTTTTATGGCACTTGGCTGCCCAAAATAAAAACAAGATTTTGAAGCAAGCTAGGTTCAATGATATTTGTGGAGGGCTATGAACCACAAATATTTCAAAAGTGGAATTGTATTGTATATGATACACGTCTAACTCTACTTCTCATTGCACTTGGTCTCTACTCATTTTATTGCACGGCCTCCGGCTGTTTGTGCATTTTAGATAAAGGGTAAAAATATATGGTGGTTTAGGTTTAAGGTAGGAAGTTTTGGACACAAAATGGTGCCCTATGCTGCAAAGTGGCGCACAAAGTTGAATAGGGCTCACTAGGTTTAGGACAAACTTAGACATGGATAGCTTATGCTTGTGTTAATAGGTTTGATGTGTTAACATGTTTGGCATAGAAAGGATGTTTGAGACGGTGTTTTTAACCGAAGAGAGTAGGAATAGAAATTGAGGAACAGAACAAAGGAGAAATAACATAATCTTCACAAACAATATTGCTAGGGATTTTTTAGGACTTGATTACATTATATTACCAAGAAGAGAACAAACCTATTGAGAAATCATAAAATTGATCACTAGATCTTAATGTAACAATAGAAGTGTTGTTTCTTATTAGAAACTTTTATAGCAAATTGGTGTTCAAAACCATTGCCTTGCCAAGGAAATCAATATATCATCTTTTTTGTGAAACTAAATTCCCCTTAATATAGTGGGTACTAATTAGCAGCAAGTGGCTTTTGGTAAAAAAAAAATAAAAATAGCAGCAAGTGGCTGTGAAGAGATCCCATTGATGCTGAAATAGGAGTCAATGTAACATGTACAAATTCATGAATGTTATCTCACCTGTTACCTCTTGCCTTTTGATACTACAAGGTCTGGTGATTGCTCTGCATATGTTCTTGTTAGAACTTATGACTGGCGATGCATTGGAGTTGGATTCCTCTTGTTTGCTTGTTTTTTATGGTCTGATTGAATTTTCAGGATTTTAAGCACTCTTTTCAGACCCAAAAAGAAAAAAATCTAAAATTTGCTTTGGACAAACCAATGTTGTTGTCAATGAAGCTATTGCGGTGGAAAGGTGTTGTAGTTTAGGGGATCCTCGCTATGAAATTCCCTAGACAAGGCCTCTATGGCAATGGTGTCTTTTAACAACTATAGCTATGGCAGGTGCCATACTGAAAATGGCAAGCAGATGAGATTTCTCACATCTGCACTACAAGTAGGCCTTTGAACTAGTGAATCCCATTGAACCATTCTCAGGCCTTAAATCTGTAGAGACCTGGCCAAAATTCCTCATTCTTGTTACTAGAGAGCTCCTTTAACATCCAATCGTTTTTTCCTTCATTATGCTGATTTTTTCCCTGAACCCTCTGACTCTCTTTGTCCTTCTTCCCTTGATGCATTGATGATTATAGCAATTCAAAAGCAACAATATTCAGATGAAAGAAAAGGGTTTTATTCTACTTGTTGTAATGCAAATTAGATGGGGTTGATAATTTGGGGGGTGAGGATGATTGTCCTAACTTTTAGGGACATCATGTAATGATTGTTCTACCTTGCCTGTTTGCCTACTTCTCTTGTGTTTTTGTCTGAGGCTTTTAACCATTGGCTTTCATACACATTGACAACATCGGGAGGAAGACTTTGCAGCTGACCTTTCTTTCTGATAAATGAAGTTCATCAGCTTCTGTTGAATGGATTAATAAATCAACACTTACCATACAAATAATTTTTCTGGACAAACTACATTGAGACTATTTACATTTAAATCATTGCATGAATTGCTGAAAATTTTTCTGTTTTTACCTTTAAGTTATTTTAAAATCAAAGAAGTCTGATTACAACAAAAGTATTGATTGAGATGATAATATACAGGCATATTCACATGCTAGGAATGACATAAATGACTCTTCTGTTGTTCTCTTGTTCACTGCATATTTAGGTGACTTGGGGTTTTGAAACTCTTCCAATTGAAATCCTGACCTTAAGCTTTCCACCTCTGGTATTATTACTGTACTAATACGATGAATATTATCCTTGAAATGCAAAGGTTGGGCCTGGATCTGTTCTCAGAGGTCCTTTAGAGGCTGCTGGTGATAATTCTAGGTAAGCTTATGCATTGCTTTGTATTTAAGCATGTAGTTCTCTCTACTCAGTTTGATGTTTAGTTTTGGAAATTGAAGGACACCTCAACTTCACTGTGAACTTGCAAATTGCGCAGTGGAATTACTTCACCCGCCTGAAGATTGTAATATTAACTCAACATTGGCCTTCACTCTTCAGGTTTTTCATTAGCTTGACTCAAAATTAAGCCCTTAAATTGATATCAATCTGTATCAAGGATTTGGTCTCTGTGCTCCTTATGAATTGTTGACTTGGATTGCTGCCACAGATTTGTCGGGTTGAAGATGTCATTGTTGAAGGAACCATAAATGGGTCAATTGTGCACTTTCACTGGATTAGAAATGTCGATGTCCACCATTCTGGAGTAATCACTGTATCTGGGCTGGGTATTGTCTTCGCCTCTAGAATATTGCCTATTACTTGTTAATTTTAAAGCTTCTCATCATATCTTATTATATCCTCATTTGGACCATTGGCAGGCTGTACAGGTGGGTTGGGTAGAGGAAGGTATTACAAGAATGGTCTTGGTGGTGGCGGAGGACATGGGGGGAATGGTGGGGATGGATATTACCGTGGCAATTTCATTGACGGTGGTACCACATATGGGGATGCTGATTTGCCTTGTGAACTTGGCAGTGGCAGTGGAAATATTAGTCTAGCAGGTGCTACTGCAGGGGGTGGCATTATTGGTAAGATCTGAATTCTAAGTTGGTTGTCACTGAACTAGATTTTGAACCCAGCGTTTTTATTCTGAGAGTGAGAGGTTGCCATTTCTATTTTTCTCGACTTTTTCAGTTATGGGTTCCTTGGAGCACTCGTTATCAAGTTTGATTCTGAAAGGTTCCGTTAGAGCTGATGGAGAAAGCTCTAGAGAAGATATTAGAGGCAACAATGGTAGGTTAATTTCCAGCATTGGTCCTGGTGGTGGCTCTGGTGGAACTATTCTTTTGTTTGTGCAGTCATTGCTGCTTGGTGACTCCTCTATGATCTCAACTGCTGGGGGACATGGTAGTCCTAGTGGCGGTGGCGGTGGAGGTGGTGGAAGGGTTCACTTTCATTGGTCTGATATACCAGTTGGAGACGAGTATATCCCTTTAGCAAGTGTTAAAGGAACCATTCATGCTAGGTTAGTATATGGCAAAGGCTGTGTCTTATTTAAATTCGTTGCCTTTGTTATTTTAGCATCTAGTTGTTGAAGACTTGTTAGATTGTCAGAATTTTTGTTTGTAAATTCATGTATGGCCTACTTTTATGCGTTAAGAGGACTTGTGTTTTTGACGTGTGACTATTTGTGGTAGCACAAAGAAGTTATCATATATTCTCTAGGTGTATGGTTGTGATATTTCTGTCTGGATCACGTCATAAACATGCTTTAATCAGCCATTTTGCTTAAAGATTTTTTGTCCTTCAAGGTATGAGGAGTTTAATGATGCTAGAATGAATATGAATTTAAATATCATTCATTATGGCTTATGGTCATTTATTAAGCCAACAGGTTACTTCCACATCCAATCAACTAAAGCTATTCTTGTTCAAAAATTACTGACCTAAGTAAAGTACTTATCGCCGATCGGTGGCTTGATCTTCTCATGTATGCTTGAATAGGTTGCACTGTAGGAGAAATAAGATGGAGCTTAATTAATTTTCTCCTTTTTCATTATTAAAAGTAACAGATGTGTCATGTAATGAAGGAAGTTCAAGACTGAAACTACATGAACACATTGCTTCTATTTCTTCTTTTCCCTTCCCTTTCAGCCCATTATTTTCTCTAAGGTTTTTAACCTACTGTAGACAGATTTGTATCATGTGTTTGTAACCTCTGACCTGCTGAGGTTATTCTGATTCAGGGGAGGAGTTGGGGGAGGTCGGGGTCTTCCTGGAAAAAATGGAACCATCAGTGGACGAGAGTGTCCCCAAGGGCTTTTTGGCATCTTCTGTGAGGTTGAATCACATTTTCTTATAATACATTTATGAGAATAAAATTAAGATGTCAGGTTGCTTGACACCCTGAACTTTAGCTCTACTTTGTAATTTATTACTGTTGTGCATTGTGACAGTATGAGATTTGTCAGAACCTGCATTTCTTTAGTTGAGATATAGAAGATCAATTCCTAAGTTGCTCTAACTTGGTTTCTTGCACTGTAAACTGTGTTGTAGGAATGTCCTGTTGGTACTTATAAAAATGTCAGTGGATCTGACAGTGCCCTTTGTCATAACTGCCCATCCTATGAGCTTCCAAATCGAGCTATTTATGTTTCTGTTCGAGGTCTTTTTCTTTACATTGCTTTTTCGACACCTGAAAGAAGGAAAATGTAAAATCTCTTTTCTTTAAAATTTGATCCCTACCTTTTCAACAGGTGGTGTGGCTGAAATTCCTTGTCCATACAAGTGCATATCTGACAGATATCACATGCCAAACTGTTATACGACATTTGAAGAGTTGGTATACACTTTTGGTGGGCCGTGGTTGTTTGGTATTGTTCTCTTAGGTCTCCCTGTCCTGCTAGCTCTAGTTCTCAGCTTTGCACGGATGAAATATATCGTTGGGGATGACTTACCTGATCTTGATCCTGCTCCACATGACACACGGATAAATTCCTTCCCTTTCCTGGAATCATTGAATGAGGTCTATTACCAGTTTTACCGGTTTCTTTCTAGTTCAATTCATTATTCCTCCTTTTGCGACTCATTACATTTCAGATCACCTTTTAACATCATATTCTTGTCATCTTTCAGATCATGGAAACCAATAGAAATGAGGAATCCCAAAATCATATACATAGGTTATATTTCCAGGGCCCCAATACTTTCAGTGAACCTTGGCATCTGTCTCATTGTCCACCAGAACAAGTAAAAGATATTCTGTACGCTACTCATTCTATTATAGTGAATTTATTTAGTGGCAACCCCATTTGATTATGTACATTTTATGTGGAAGATGCTTTTACGGTGTTATTTATTAAAATTGACCTTTTAACTTCTAATTATGTTATCTATCTTGCAGATATGAAGATGCTTTTAATAGATTTGTGGATGAGATTAATATTTTAGCAACTTATCACTGGTGGGAAGGGTCTATATATAGCATCTTTTGCATCATTGCTTATCCCCTTGCATGGTCATGGCTACAAAGGTGTCGGAGAAAGAAATTACAGCAGCTCCGGGAATTTGTTCGATCAGAATATGATCATACTTGCTTGCGTTCTTGCCGTTCACGAGCACTATATGAGGGCCTTAAGGTTCATCTTCTGATTTATCTCCTAAATTTGTTGTATTTTTGGCCTTTGATAACTTTCCTAGAATAATATAATTTACAACCTTTTCTTATCATTAAATATCTCTTTAATTAACCAAATACAAATTGATTTGACATTTTAGTTAAACATGGAATCCTTTTTCTGACATGATATTTCTTTTTGTGCCTCTGTTTTGCTGTATCATTCACCTCAACAAGTGAAAGAATCAGTGATTTTCAGAATAAATGCATGGTAATCACTGGTGTAGTTACTTTATTGGATTTCAGGTAGCTGCAACATCTGATCTGATGCTGGCATATATGGACTTTTTTCTTGGTGGGGATGAGAAAAGATCTGATCTGCCTCCTCGTCTTCGTCAAAGGCTTCCTATGTCTATAATATTTGGGGGAGATGGAAGTTACCTGGCTCCTTTCTCTATTCATAGTGATGATATTCTCACTAGCATCATGAGTCAGGTTTCCGTCACTTGAAAGTCAGCTTTTTATGTCAATTGTTGAACAATGTTGCTGTACAATTACTTGTTGATTAACTTTTAAATTTGTCTTCCTCTAGTCTGTTCCACCTACTGCATGGTATCGGCTAGTGGCTGGACTCGATGCGCAACTACGCTCAGTTTGCCTTGGACATCTAAGATTAAATTTGGAGCATGTTGCCAACTGGCTCAATATATTTGCAAACCCTACTTTGCGGATGTATGGTATACGTGTTGATCTTGCTTGGTTTCAGCCCACAGCTTCTGGATATTGCCAGTTTGGACTTGGGGTGCGTTCTACTGAGAATGAATGCGCATCACTGTCATCTGAGTGTCATGATGAGGAAAGTTTAATCGAAGGGAAATCATGGTAATTATAAATTTGATTTCTTTTGTTGCTGATTATAAACAGGAAATTAACTTTCTTTGCTTTACGTGTAGTATCCTCCAAAATCATGGTAACCCAGAGCACCAGTTGATAGGTGACAAACATCTGATGATGCCTAGGAGGATATCTGGAGGAATATTGCATACGAAGAGTATAAGGACCCTTAAAGAGAAGAAAACCATATATTACCCCTTTTCTTTTATTATCTATAATACAAAACCTGTTGGCCATCAGGTAGTGAAATGCTCACTATTTTCAATTATGACCTTCTAATGCATGGTATTTATACCCTTTTAATGACTTGTCATTGCAGGATCTTGTTGGTCTACTTATCTCTATACTACTTTTGGGAGACTTGATTTTAATGTTGCTCACATTGCTTCAGATGTACTCGTTGTCACTTCCGAACTTTTTCTTAGTTTTATTTGTCCTTCCCTTTGGCGTACTATTTCCATTCCCATCTGGAATCAATGCTTTGTTTAGTCAAGGACCTAGGAGATCTGCAGGTCTTGCTCGCCTTTATGCGTTGTGGAATCTTACATCTTTAGTCAATGTAGTAAGTTGTTCTAACCCCATATCTTCCATCTCATTGATTGTAGTAAGTGGAATTGCTGAAGAAGTCATGGCCGGTATCTACAAAATATGTGTTACTCGGTTTCTATATACATTGTTTGATACTTCTTTTAACATTTAAATCGATCTCCCATTGTAACAGGTTGTTGCCTTCATTTGTGGATTCATTCATTATTATACAGCCCACTCAAATAACAAGCATTCCAACTTTCAGTCCTGGAGTTTTAGCATGTAAGCAACTTCCGCTATTTTGCCTAGCAATTATTGGGGCCAGTTGCTTGAGCTGATTGATTCTGCAGCCGCCATTATCTAAGTATTATGGGGCGTTAATGTTTTTTGCAGGGACGAAAGTGAATGGTGGATGCTTCCTTCTGGTCTGGCATTGGCTAAAATAATCCAAACACGGCTTATTAATTATCATGTGGCTAATCAGGAAATTAAGGATCTCTCCTTGTATAGCACTTACCCTAATGTCTTCTGGCAGTCTTGAATGGATCTTGACCTCTTTCTTCACTTCAGTTGAACTTGTATATGAAGATATGACAATTTGGAAAAGAGTAGGTAGTTACATGGTTTGGGCACGCTCTGTGTATATAATGGATTGAGATGATAGAAGGATGGAGAAATTTTTTGTGCTCGTCCTTATTCTTTCCTTTTTGGATATTGCTCCCATTTTTGTATTTGTTGGGAGAAAAAAAGTTCTCAATGCCTATCACAAATCATTAGAAAAGAAAAGAAAAGAGAAGTTATACCTAAACTTTTTGTCGCATGTAAGGATGATATCATAGCCGTAGCAGAATTATGTGTGGACCACAAATAAATTAAGATCTAATGAATCAGATATTATATTACTGTAGAGAGGACTAGAAAAAAAAACGGAAACTTGTGCTTCACTATTATTGATTTTAGACATTTACAAAGAATTACTCCCTTTGGTCTTAGATTTTTAACTTTGTTAACCATGTTAATTCAATGAATTTTAAATAATGACTTAGCAATTAAATGTTAATAAAATATATATAAAGTTTAATTATTTAATATAATATAATATAATTTAAAAATATTAAAATGTAAATATACTTTATAAGGATTTAATTGTATAGTCATCATTTATATTTGATGAGTTATTATTTTTTGTTAATAGTATTAAATTTAAATAACTAAAATATTAAAATAAAATTTGATATAAATATAAAAAAATAAATAGTTACTTTAGTTTAAAATAATAATTCAAAATACTTCTATCCTAACAAATGTACAGGGAAAAAACGTAGCTTCAATTATGGTTCTAATTCTTAATCTTTAAAAAATATTATTTTACTGTGGTTTTAGTCGTGACGTTTAGGGAGACATCATAGTTCTTAGATATTTATATTTATGTCTGTAGATAATTGACAATTCGCTCTATCTAATATTGATATCGTCGAGAAAATTTTTTCCTTACTTTTGCATCTTGAATGAACATAACCCTATTTAAAAATTTATTTATAAAAAAAATCATGGTTCTAAATCAGAAAGGGCAACGGCACCCAAACCAGAGTACACAGTACACACAACTCAAGGAGACTCTGTCTCCAAATCATGTTTTCATATTTTGAGCCCTTGCTCCGCATGAATACAGAAAAATCAGGATGCGTGTTACCAAACGGAGGTTAATTCGAGTGGTAAACAACTCGGTATTGCTTAAACGAGATCTCGAGTTTGAACCTTGACGAATGTAAAAAAATTTCGTTGGGAGACTCACCCACCATAGCCAGGTGAGTGACGCGGGTCGGATCCGGATGTAGTCGGGACAAAACTCCGGTGAACCGGGTGGAGAAAAAAAAACTAGAGTTACAGTAGCAAAAAATCCCCCTGGTTTTATTAAATGTTTCAGGTAAATGTCAAATTAAATTCATAAGATAATCCATTTGAGAGAAAAAATATTCCACAATATTTTAAAATAAGATACTCCCCTAATTTATTATAAAGAAAAAACTTACATTAACTTCTTTATATCTATTTTATCAAATTCTTTAATCTTATTTTATCATATGTCTTATTATTTTTAATATCTTAATTTAATTTAAATATACATAGCCAAATATGATTAGGGAATTTGAAAAAATATATCTGAACTTAATATAAATTTAGTCTTTATTATAAAACAGTTAAATAAGGGTTTTTGTAATAAAAAGAACCACATTAATTATTATTATAATTTTTTTCTTTTACACCTATTCAATGTTGATGTAGGCCTGCTAAAAAAATATTGATATGAAAAATTAAAAATATAGAAAAATTTTAAAAAAAGAAAGCAGCAATGGCAAGAAAAGAAAACTATAATTAATATAGAATTAATTTAGATATTTTTTAATTTTTTTAGGCTTTAAATTTGATTTTTACAAGAGATATTTATATTGAGAAGACTAATCATAAATGCCAAAACTATATATTTGATAAAGGATATAATAAATAATGTAAAAAAAGAACTATAACAAAAAATGTTCCTTTCGTCTGAAAACTGTAAAATAAAATGGACGGTGTGCCATACAATAAGGATAATATTATTAAACAATAAACAATGTATAAATAAGTCTAACATGACAATGGCAACCTCAGCTGTTCAAGAAAGCGACAAGCGATAATAATAAGGATAGCTGGCCCGCGTCGGATTTAGATAGGAGCAAGAAGACGATTTCGCCCTTACTTTTAACTTTGGATGATGCTTTTGTTCATTCAACATTACGCTTTTACCCTTCTCCCGAGTTGTGTTGAAAATAAAATCATTAAATTGTTTTTTTTCCTGTCGGTACTTTTTTTTTTAAAAAAATCTATAACTAATTCTTTTAATAATAACAGGAGGCTTTGAGTATAAAAAATTATAGCTAAGAAAATAAATTTTTTAACGTTTGAATTAAGGTGAGAGATTATTTGCAATTGACATAATTGTGTATTTGAACGTCTCTATATTATGGAGTTTAGACACTTAAAACCTACATTTGTTGGACTTGGAGATATGTCCTTTTCTCCAACATAAAACAGGCACCCAAACATGCCCTAAATTATTTGGCAAAAAATAAAAAATACAGCTAAAAATTTAAAAGAATTTTGATCATATAATCTTATTTATAAGTCACTTCTAATATATTTTAAAATTTTTTAAACTTATTTATACTCCATGAAATAAAATCCGCATCATAATAAATAAAAAATAAAATTATATATTAATATAAAAAATTTAATAATATAACTTATGATTCAAAAAATTTTCTTACTATTTTATAAATAAAATTATACCAGTATTTTCAAAATAAAAAAATATGATACCTTCAAATGCTATCTGTCAGTCTACATCTAACGTTCATAATATCGGAGGAATGAGATTTTTAAATATTATGTTTTCTTGTTTGAATTTTACGCTAATTCCAAATGTAATATACTCTAATTACTTTGTTTTCTTATCTATCTAGGGGTGAGGCAAGTGCTTTTTCCACCCTAATAATTAGTAAGTAGCTCTAAAAATACTGTTTTTTTTTACCATCAAACCCTTGGCCTTGATTCAACCACCAAGAGTTATATTAACTTAATCAAATGTTGTGAATTCGAATTGTATTAATCTAAATTCTAATAAATTTTCATATCGAAATGGGATAAGTCCAGAATAGAGCTGGTAATTTTCATTTACGATATATATATATATATATATATATGTTCGCCTAGGCAGTTGCTTCATCAAAAATCTTAAATACTCAATAATCTTCCCGCGAAGCATATCAATAATTTTCTTTTAAAAATTTGAAGAAAAACATTGATCAGCCAATTTCTGTGACTTGACTGGGCAAATTCTTTTAAAATCAGTGTCAGGTGAAAACATTATTGGATTGTGCCCAATATAGAAACTCAACACACAGAATGTTCTGCACAAAAGTACTTGACTCTGGCGCCAAAACCTACTTTAGTGTCAGAATGAAAATATTTTAATGGCAGCAGGTAAAAATAAATATTAATTAATTATAATTAATATAAAAATTAATTGTTAAATTTATATAGATTAAAAAATAATAGTATGAGTTTATCTCAAAGAATTAAATTTAAATATAATTAATTTATTTAATTTTATTAATTTATTTAAAAAATCAACTAGTTAAGGAATGAAAGTTAGTACTATATAGTATATTGCTATCTCTAATTCTTAATATAAGATATATTTAACTAATTTTAATGGATTAAAAAAATTAGTTATTTGTAATGATTGTATGTTACTTTTCCTAAGATATCCTCTTTAATTATGTGAATTTAAACTACTTTTAATAGAAACTATTTAATATGTGTAATCATATAGGGATATTTTAGAAAAAAAATTATAATTTTAAAAAATAGAATAAATTTAAATATTATATTTAAGACTAAACTAAACTTTTCATATAATTCTTATATTTAGGATTGAGGGAGTATAAAGTATTACTCAAAGTTGAATTGTTTTTAGAGACATTTGGTTGACGTTGAAATTAATACACATAAACTACATTAATAATTCATCATAGTATAATGTAAAATTATACACACACATACTGGCTGCTTTTGTTTAACGTACAGTCCCAATATTTCTAAATAATATTTTTAAAAAAAGAAAAAAAGCACAAAAAGATTCCGAGGGAACGATGGAAACAAAAAATAAGTGTATTACGCATTGTACAATCACCCAGCGTCAGCAAAAGAATCTGAATGTTCATTTACAGAACTGGGTAAAAGCGTCTATGCGTTGGTATATTCACAAAAATCGTTGACTATGGTGTAGTTTCTGAATGATAAGCAGCAATATATTGAGCGAAGCTTGACTCAGTTCCTTCACAGCATCACAGGGCTTCCAACCACTAACGATCTTTCACCCTATTCCTCCTCTCTATCGGAGCACACCCGGTGAAGCGGAAGCTCATCATGAAGCAAACTATGGGATCTCCTCTGCTCGGAGGTGGTGGCCCAGGCAACAAGAAGAAGCCGATGAAAATTATCTTGTTCGTTCTTGCTTTTATGGCTCTCCCAAGTTCGTTCTCTTTCCTATTCTACTGATTTTTTGTTTTCTTTTTATTCTGAAATATTCATAAATATTGAAGTGATCTTAATGAACAATTCACTCCTTTCTGCCAATCTTAGTGCACGTAAATATGAAGCCTTACTCCTGCTCACACTGTTCTGGCCGGAGAAGGTGATAAGCAATCTTATCTCCAGCGATAGTGACAGATTTTACAAATTTCTGATGCTTACTTTTGGGTAACACGATTCAGAATTTATGAGCATAACTTTACAGAGACATAAATTAACTGGGAAAAAAGCTTGAATCTCATGATTTCTTACATTTTCACCTCTTCTCAATTTATGACTAGAAAATCTTGATTGCTTCTGATTAGGGAAGACCAAATCTGTTAGAAATGATACGAGAATAAGAAAAAATATATGCCACAACCTCATTTCTCAGGAGCAATTTGATTAACGTATTTACTGACTTGACCGTAATGCTTGAAATTGTTGTGTTCCAGTTTTGGGACTTGTAATCAGAGGCAACAGAAACTTCTGGGCACCAAAACATGATGTGGGAATTAAAACCAATCAACAGGATACCATCGAGTCCGAGCTGGGAGTTGTTGCAACCGATGATCGTCGTTGTTCTGAGATCGGAGCTTCCATTCTTAGGCGTGGTGGGCATGCTGTTGATGCTGCAGTGGCAACTTCATTATGCCTTGGTGTTATTTATGCAACATCAAGTGGCATAGGAGGTGGGGCATTCATGGTCGTTCGATCTTCTGCAACTTCACGGACACAGGCTTTTGACATGAGAGAAACTGCTCCTTTAGCTGCTTCACAGGTTTGAATTCAACTCTTTCTGTGAAACTATTGCTGCTGTTAAACCTCACATTTCAACGGGGCCAATCGGTAGGAACTACAGAAGGAACACGTGGTTTGAATGGATAGATCATGCTTGAGGCAGGAGAAAATAATTTATATATGTGTGTGTGTGTGCGCGTGCACGCAATCAAGTTTGCTACACTTACCATTCAGTTTGTTCCCAATTAAACTTGATAATTTCCTGCTTCGCAAAAATTCTACAAGAATGTAACTTACTTTTCTATAACTATGGGAATGTCAACCAAACAGAATATGTATCAGAACAATCCGCAAGCTAAAAGCCAAGGTGCCTTGTCAATGGGAGTTCCTGGTGAGCTAGCTGGCCTTCATGAAGCTTGGTTGCAACATGGACGCTTAACATGGAAAGCTTTATTCCAACCGGCTATAAATCTTGCTAAAAATGGCTTTGAGGTGCCGCCGTTTCTTGAACATTACATAGTTAATTATGCAGATAGGGTAATGAACAATCCTGGGTTGAGAAATGTATATGCTCCAAATGGCAATTTGTTAAAAGCAGGGGAGACGTGCTATAATGTGGAACTTGGACGCAGCTTAGAGTTAGTGGCAGAACAAGGTCCACGAGCTTTTTATAATGGAACCATTGGTGAAAAGTTAGTGAAGGATGTGAGAGAAGCTGGTGGGATTCTAACCATGGAAGATTTACGTAATTACAAGGTGGAAATAACTGATGCAGTCACTGTGAATGCGATGGGATATTCCATATACGGAATGCCTCCTCCTTCAAGTGGAACACTTGCTCTTTCTCTGGTGGGTATTATTGTTATCTCCTGTTTTATTTTCCATGTTGTTCTTCAGCAAGTATGGCATAGCTGCTCTTGATGAGTTTAACCATCCTCCGGAGTAAACAAACCATATGTTGTTTTGGTTCACGAACTGCTCTTCATGGTTTCTTTGCTTTGAATAGGTTTTGAATATCTTCGACAGCTATGGAAGTCCAGATGCTGCAAAAGGGGAGCTGGGTGTTCATCGGCTGATAGAAGCTCTGAAACACACATTTGCTGTTCGAATGAACCTGGGTGACCCTGATTTTGAAAACATAACTAGTACTGTATCAGACATGCTTTCCCCTTCTTTCGCTCATAAAATACAACAAAAGATACTCGACAACACCACCTTCCCTCCAGAGTACTACATGAACAGGTGCTGTCCACTTAACTTGCCCTTATTTTGCTTGAAAAGTGCAGAGTCTGACATAATATGGTGGGCAGATGGGATCAAGTAAGAGATCATGGAACAAACCACTTCTGCGTTGTGGATGCTGATAGAAATGCTGTATCAATGACAACAACTGTAAACTGGGTTTTCGGGGCTGGTGTGCTTTCTCCTTCCACTGGTATTGTGCTCAACAATGAGATGGATGACTTCTCAGTACCTACTAATGTATCACCTGAACAACTCCCTCCAGCCCCAACAAATTTTATTCGACCAAACAAGAAACCATTGTCTTCCATGACTCCCATCATCGTCACTAAGGTATTTCTTGTGGTTTTGCACCCTGATGACTACAATTTGGTAGTAATTTTCCTACACAGACTACTTCAACGGTTTTGGAGGATGATCCTCTTGCAGGATGATCAATTGGCTGGAGTTATTGGAGGCAGCGGTGGATTGTACATCTTTTCATCAGTGATTCAAGTGTTTCTAAACCTTTTTGTCCTGGGAATGGATCCTCTGGATTCGGTTCAGAGCCCAAGGATTTATCACACGGTTTGAACTAGATTTTTAATTCCCAGAAAAATGTTCTCTATGCATGTTGCTACGAATTACGACTGAATTTAGTTTTCTTGTTATACAGCTTATCCCCAATGTAGTTAAGTACGAGAACTTGACAGGTCCTTATGGCGACCATATCAAGATTTCGGAGGAAATAGTGCATTTCCTAGAAGAGAGGGGTCATCAATTGAAAGGGGCCCAATCAGCACCAGCCATCACTCAGCTTATTGTCCAAGATCTCAACATAAACAGGAAGATCAGTAAAGACACCAATTCTTATACAATGCATGGCACTCTAACTGCTGTAAGTGACCCTAGAAAAGGTGGGTGTCCAGCAGCCGTCTAATTGCCCATCGATTCAGATTCACACAATCACAGAAACATGGGGGAGACATTTATGCACAAAGCTTGAAACTACGCATAGAAGGGGGTGAATAGATGTTCTGCAACTTTCTAATCTGAATTCAATAAAATTTGAAATTACTTTGGTTCTCAAAATTAATTATCTAAATAATAGAATAAAAATGATGAATTGAAAACAATCAATATAATATAAAATTTATAATAAATTGCACTATTTTTCAAAATAAATACAAATTATAAGAGATAGAATGGTACACATAGTAGATAAATTTTTTAAAGTTATTAATCAACTAGTAGTTTGATTAAAAAAATTAGAAAAATTTGATGACATCTTATTTAATTAGTATAAAAATAAAAAGGACTAAAATTAAAAAAATTGAAAAAAATTAAGAAGATTAAAGAAAAAATTAAAAAAAAAACATGAAGCCATAAAAATGCCCTAAGTTATTTAAGATATTATGTTGAGCTGGATTAAAAAGCCTCTAGAATTTAAGCGCAATTTTTTATTTGGTTCCAATCCATTTTTTAAGACTTCTGTGTCGACCAAAACTTATCCTATGATTGATGTGCATGAAAATAAACCGTAGAAAGCAATTTGGGATGGAAATTGAATGGTACCCCAAAAAAGGGGAAATCAGGGTAGAGTTCCGTGTAAGAGAAATAATTACTAAAAATCCCATAGAATTTTTAAATAATTTAGAATAAGGCGAAGTGTATTATATAGTAGGTAGATGACCTAATAAACTTAGTAAAGCGTATACATTAGCAAAACTAATTAACTCATATGCTAAGGGAAATGAAGGTGTATATTTGACTATATGGGTAAAATTAGAGGCGACACTATGAATACAACTCTCAATAAAATGAGATTATTTTGTTTTTAGATGTTTTTAGATTTATCGATGGTCAATAATACTGGCTCTGATACCATACTATAAAATCACCTTTAAAATTAATATTGTCATAAGCCAAACAATTTGTATTACTCTATTATGATTAATAAGGCAGAGTACCTTATATAGTAAATTATCTAACTGACTTAGAAAAGTGTACATTAGTAAAACTAATTAATTCATAAGAAGGATTGGTTCCCTCTCTGTACAAGACGGGTAGGACAAATTTTTACTTGAAATGTATTGACAATTAACATTTATAACCATATAATTAAGGTGTAAAAGCTTTTGAATATTCTTATTCACAAAAAAAATTATAAGAAAATGAAAATTAGTATTGTTATATCTCTTAAGGAGCCATTTCAGTAAAATATTCTTTTATGGCTTGTTTGAAAAACGTGAAAATTATAGTTTTAAAAGAGTTTTTAGCCTAAACCTCGGTTTGAACAAAACTATAGTTTCAGATAAGCTAGTCAGAGTAACTTTTGGAATAGTAAAAGAACTTATAAACTACTCAATTATTATTTTACCCTTATTTTTTCTTACATCCTCTCTCATCTATCCTCTATCTTTTCTAACCTCTCTCCTATATCTTTTTCACTATCTCTCATCTCTCTTCTATCTTCTTCACCCTCTCTCCTATCTTATCTATTTTTTTTACCCTCTCTCCTCTCTCATCTCTCATACATACCCTTTTTAGTAATTTTCTAATTACAAAACCCCTTTTAGTAATAACTATCTAAACACTTATTTATTCAGAACTATTTTTTTTCCATAAACTCTTCTCTAAAAGGTATTTTTCATAAGTTGTCTAAAAGCCTATTTTTTTTATAAGCTATTTTTTAAAATCTTATCTAAACATACACTATATTATGTAAGTTTTTTGCAATTATTTTCATAGTCCATTATAAAAAAATATAATTTTAATATACATATATTTATAAGTTTAAAAAGAACAAACTTAAGTTTTCTTATTAATATTCTTTTAGAAGAATTATTTAGAGGTCATGTGAGAAAAAATTATTACTAAAATATCTAATAAATTTATCAATAATTAAATAGTCTTAAAAAATTTATAATGATAAATTTAATGTATATAATTATTAAATTATTTTTACATATAAATAATAAGTTATCAAACATACAATGATAACTTAATATATTATAAATGATAATTAAAATATACGTTAACAAATTAACGTGATACAAATAACAACTCAGCTCATGTGATGGCTGACAAAGTGAATTCCTCCCCATTTTCAATGTGTTGCGATTCCCAATAAGCATCTTTAGGGCTTGTTTGGATCAGTTTTAAACTATTGTTTTAAAATATTTTTAGGCAAAATTTTAGTTTGAGAAAATTTTAAAATAAATAGTTATATTTATTCAAAAGAGTTTTTGGGTAAAACTATAGTTTTAAATAAGTTGGTAGGACTAACTTTTAGAATAATAAAAGAATTTATAGACTACCTATTTATTATTTTATCTTTATTTTCTCCCACTCTCTCCTCTTCTTTCTCCTCTCTCTTTCTCTCTTCTTCTCTCTTCTCCTTCCTGTAAGTGTCGCTGTCCTGAAAGGTCCAAAAGTTTTTGTCGTTACCGCTCGTAGAGAAGAAGCGGTGGGTCCTATGGCTACTCAGAGAGAATCGATGGGTTGCCATCACTGTCGCTTCTCATCTCATCGCTACTGCTCGTGGGTCATTGCTCGTCACTTGCGTTGCTGTTTACTGTGGGTCGCTGCACGCCGTGGGTTGCAATGGATCATCGTTGGCCGCTGTGAGAGAGATGATAAACAGTGCTAATGGTTAATTTATATTTTTTATCTTATACCCTTTCTGATAATCTATCAATATAATAAGTCATTCTGAAAATAACTATCCAAATATTTATTTATTTAAAACTATTTTTTTTATAAACTCTTCTCTAAAAATTATTTTCTAAAATCTGTCCAATTTTTTTTCCTATAAACTCTTTTCTAAAAGTCTATCCAAATACATACTTAATATGTTGCTATCCCGTCTTCTGTTCTGTTCTGTGAATGTGTTTATTGGAAGAAACGCATCCAGTTGCTGTACGAAACGTGGTTCAGCATCTTGATCCTAAGCATTGTTGAAAGTATGTAGAATTGCTTCAACAGCTTTGTTAACCATTGTTACAGAGTTAATAATGCATGTTAAGAAGTTAAGACGAGGTATCTTTATCTATGACCGCAAAGAAGCGGGGAAAATGAAATTTAATAAAAACAAAAATTGATATGACGTCCTTATATTTTTATCCAATATTCAATTAGCAGGGCCATATAATTTTTTTGTTTTTATTAAATCTTAATCCTTTATAAAAACTATTACTCTTCTTATCTTTAATATAAAGTCTAATTTAAGAGTTACTATTTATCTTAAATATAAGATATATTTATTATATTTATTAATTTTTTTAAATTATTTTTATTGACACTCTTTAAATAATAATCAAATAAAAAAAAGGAAAGAATTAAAAAAAATAATTAAAATATTTTAAAAAAAATATTTCGTATCAACTAACTTTTTTAATATAATTAAATTAATTAAATATATTATATATTAAGTATAAGATAGATATTTTAAAAATTTTATATTTTATATCCATACAATGATATAAGGATATGCTGATATTACATTTGTTTAAAATTAACTATGTAATTTACATATATGTATACAAATTAAGAAAAATTAATAAATAGCTTATGTTGTAACAAAATTTAACAGTATTTTACTAACATATTTGTTTTTGGTATTAATGAGTTGTGTTTACATAAGCACTTGAACTCTATTTGTCATTATTTTATCAACGAAGGGTAAAAGTGCACAAAAATACCCGCTCAACATATTTACCGGTGTGAACTGTGATATGTGAATGTGAAGGTTACATGAATTCCACGCTTCATAATTTATCTGTATATATACTGACTGCATAAGTAATTTATTATCACCAACGGAGGTTGATCCGAATGGTAAACTGCTCGATATCGCTTAAACGAGGTCTAGAGTTCGAGTCTTGGCGTACGCAGAAAATCCCCATTGGGAGACTCATCCACCATAGCCAGGTGCGCGACACGGGTCGGATCCGGATGTAGTCGGGGCAAAGCTCCGATGAACCGGATGGGCAAAAAAAAAAATTTATTATCATAAAATTTTATTTAATATTTTATATTAATTGATATCTGATATATCTAGGATCTTTTTTATAAATTACAAAATTTTGAGCATAACTTGTACTTATTATAAGTTATACTATGTATTTGTTTAAAAAATTAATTCATCTTTTTCCAATTAATTAGACATTTCTCTAATATCTTTTCTCACATGTTCTCTTTTATATTTTTTTCAAACATTTTTTCTTTATCATCCACCCTTTCCATCCATAGATAAAGATGCTTTTGAAAAAGGATTTCATTTTTTAGGTACTTATTATTTTTAACCAATTTTCTGTTTTTTGTTTGCCAAAACCAATTTTTTTATATACATAATTCGATTATTTCACTTATTTGTTTGTTATAAATTAAAGGAGTTAGGTGGCAGATATGCTCACAAGAGTCGTTGACTATGGCATAGTATACACCAGCATACCGAGCGAAGCATAGCTCAGTTCCTGCCCAAGGCTTCCAACCCCTAGGGATCCTCATTTTCTCCTCAGTGAAGGGAAAGCCCATCATGAAGCAAACTATGGAATCTCCTCCTGGTGGCTTAGGGCCTTAGGCAACCAGAAGAAGTCGATGAAAATTATCTTGTCCGTCCTCTCCCAACTTTGTTTTCCTTCCCTATTCTACTCATCATTTTTGTTTTATTTTTATTCTGAAATGGTCATAAATATTGAAGAGATCTATCTTAACGAACAATTCACTTCTGTGCAAACCTTCTAGGTCGTAATCTTAGTGCACGTTAAAATATGAAGCATTGCTTATGCTCACACTGCTTGGCTGGAGAAGGTGTAAACAAATCTTATCTCCGGCAATAACGACTGATTGTACAAATTTCTTATGCTTACTTTTGGGTATCATGATTCAGAATTCATGAGCATTACTTTGCAGAGACATAAATTAATCGGGCCAAAAAGCTCGACTCTCGTGATTTCTTACATTTTCACCTCTTCCCAATTTATGACCAGAAAATCTTGATTGCTCCAAATTAGTGGAGACCAAAACTGTTAGAAAGGACACGAGAATAAGGAAAAGATATGCTACAACCTCATTCCATGGGAGCAATTTGATTAACGTCTTTACGGACTTGACCAAATGCTTGTGTTCCAGTTATGGGACTTGTAATCAGAGCAACAGAAACTTCTGGGCACCAAAACATGATGTGGGAATTAAAACCAATCAACAGGATACCATCGAGTCCGAGCTGGGAGTTGTTGCTGTAGGCGAAATTTACAAAATTCAAAGTTCATAGTTTGAGTCGCGTCCGAGGACACTATCCTTAAGAGATATTTCGCGACCCCTCATCTAATTAGGAAGCGACTTTCTCCAGGATTAAACGAACTCTTCCTGTGATGATACATGGAAACATAACTGGTGGAAGATAAAGTAATCTCAGAATATTGGTGTATCATTATCTCTATGTTCTCTTTGACATTCTCTTTTTCATTCTATGTCATTCTCTTTCTTCTTCTTCATCAAGAATCCCTTTTTATAGATTGTGGAAGGACATGAGACATGTCTTTTAGACATATGTCCCTTAAGTTCAAGAGTCATGTTAGAAAGACACCTATTTTTTCAACATACCGTTTCATAACCAAGAGTCATGTTAGAAAGACACCTCTTTCTTCAACATACCCTTTCACAACCAAGAGTCATGTTAGAAAGACACCTCTTTCTTCAACATACCATTTCACAACCAAGAGTCATGTTAGAAAGACACCTCTTTCTTTAACATACCCTTTCACAACCAAGAGTCATATTAGAAAGACACTTCTTTCTTTGACACACCCTTTCACAATATTTAAAAATATTTCCAACAATCCCCACATGTGTCAAAGAAACACCATTAGATGAGTTCTATACATGGATATAATCATTGTATCCAGTGGTCCTTTGGACTATGAACCATACCTAGACCAATAATACTTGGTACACAGAAATGCCAGTGGTCCTCGGGACTATGAACTGGCACTTCTTGGGTGTATACCAGAGGTACTAACAGCCAGATTATACCCCCACATTTTCACTGTTTACCGAGCGGTTTTGCGCTTTAGGCAGCCATGCGCGTGTCCTGTTTTTAATGAATGCTTTAGAGATTTCGCCACGATCTCATAGGAGCAGCTCACACTCCTCATTCGTATAGGTGATTTCTTTAAGTGTATCTGCACATAATACACCATCCCGTGGGATTTGAAATCATTAAGAGCTTTTGCTCATCCTCCTCTATGCAATCTAACACTTTATCACACACCATAGGAAAGGACCAGTAATAGTCTTTTGGTGCTAGCAGTACTAACAAGTGACTTGTTCTTACCCATTGAACCTTCTTCATGGGATTACCAATCACAAAAGTTGGGTTACCATCGTTGTCGTAATCACACTGGCTTTAGTCCTATTTCCCTCGATGTCTCAACAATTTAATTGTTTTCTTCCCAGGGTTTTGTTAACGGATCCGATAGGTCTATTTCGACCTCACCAAAATCGATTGAGATAACTCCACAATTTTTAAGCATGCTTATTCTCATAGTATCTCAAACGATTGCACCATTGTTCTCTTAACAATGTTTATTGCACTTTGCAATTATAACTTATCAACAATAAGTGTTGCTCATCTTTGTTCTCTTTAACAAAGGTTATTGCCATTTGGCAAACACAATTAATCAACACTAAATGTTGTACATCTTTGTTATCCTTAACAAAGGTTATTGTTATTTAGCAAACACAATTCATCAACACTAAGTGTTGGATTTACATCAAAATATTTGCTAAAAGGTTTTCAACCACTTAGCCTCAGTGCCAGTCAATTCCATAGCAATAATTTCAGAATCCTTTAAGGATTTGGGTAGAATTGTTTGCTTGGATGATTTTCATGTGACTGCACCACCACCAAGAATAAACACATAACCACTAGTAGATTTTAACTCTTCTGAATCCGAGATCCAGTTCACATCACTGTATCCTTCTAATACAGCGGTAAATCCACTATAATGTGTACCATAATTCATGGTGCATTTAAGGTATCTCAATAACTTTATTAGAGCATCCCAATATTCACTGCTTGGACAGTGAGTATATCTGCTCAATTTATAAAGTGATAAATTCATAATATATCACCACTTAACATCTGTGTATTTTAATATAACGGGAATTCACCATACATGATACCAACAGTTATGGTACCCCTCAAATATTTCTTTCATTCTCCTCATGAGATTGAATCTTTATGTGTATATGCTCAATCCTCACATGCTATATCACAATAATTAGTACTAAATTCTTATAATTTGTACATAAAAAATTGAGCAAACAACACCCTCAAATAATGTGTTATCATCATAAGGAATAATTACACTATGATTCTCAAAACCAATATTTGAAATACATTTAAGATGATATATTCCTTTATGATTTCAACACCCCAAATCATATTTTCACAATAATTATGTATATTTATTTTAAAATAAATATACCCATAAATAATAAAAATTTAAACACATTTATCTCTCTACTAGACAAATGATTAAATTTTTATATACTCAAAATGTTTGTTTCAAGCAATAGAAAAATTATATTACTGTCGACAACAAACTTTGATATATATCTCAACAAGATATATCATTATTATTCATTTATAATTTTAATTCATAAAACCATATTTAATTCATCAATACTTTCAAACTCATATTTAAAGCAATAAAATATTACAATATGTCATCCACAATGAAATATATCATGAAAATTAAACATATTTATCTCTCTAAAAGATAAATGATCAAATTTTTATCTCATAAATTTTATAAGGTATCCCATATCTTAGACACCCCCACACTTTTAAATATCAAATTATATCTCCATAACTTTTCAATAATAATTCTAATCAAATTAGAATTTTATACCATATAATTCTTTTCTATTCTAATTTAATTAGAATTTTTCACATGCCATTTGGTTTCACAATTATATTGTTGCAAACCAGAATTTGAAATTCTGAACATAGTCAAATTGAATATGACCAATACACGTATATATTCAATAATGCCACATGGTAATTTCAATTAGCAAATAATGTATTCAATATTAAAACTCAAATCCCAACCCAAGGGAAATGTATATATGCACCCGGTGATATATATATTGTTGAAGCACTTTCAGGCAACTAACTTAAAATAATGATAATAAAATATCATTTAATCAATCAAAGGATAGGAAAATACCGTTTCCGTTAGGGGTGTTCATGGGCAGGGCTGGGCAGGGCAACCCCCCTGCCCGGTGCCCTGCCCGAAAAACCTATGGGCTGCATTTTGCAGCCCGGTGCCCGGCCCTGCCCGGTAAAAGCCCTAACTATTTTGGGCAGGGCATGGGCGGGCTGGGCATGGGCGGGCTGGGCATGCCCGAATTGTGATATCTTGCTCATATTATGAAAAAAAATCTGTAATCATAAAATTATAAAATAATACCATATTTATATCTTCAAGAGTTAAATAATATCTATAATTTATTAAGAATAAAGTAACAAAAAGATAGTAATTAAAATCTTGAAATATATTATATATATAAAAAAAATTTGACATCTATATCAAGGTCGGATATCTGTAGAGATATTACAACACTAATAATTAAATGTTTGGTAAGTAAAGTATGAAAGTAATTTTAGTATTTACGTAAATATAATATTTATATTCAAAATTTAAAAAATGAGTAGAGAGAGTTGTGAAAAGTATAAAATTATAAATTAAAAAAAATAAATTTATAAGAAAAATAAAAAAATAATATATATGTATGTATATATATATAGGGCCGGGCCAAATGGGCAGGGCGACATACCTTGCCCGATGCCCTGCCCTGCCCGACATTTGGCCCGGCCCTGCCCTGCCCAAATGTATTTTGGGCAATATTTTTTGGGCTGGGCTGGGCAATTTTTTCCCGGGCTCGGGCGGGCGGACCGGGCCACGGGCATAATGAACACCCCTAGTTTCCGTAACGCCTCATTTTCCTTTTTCCAATTTTAGCAACCTTCTCTCGATCTCAGCCATGCTTCTCGCCGTCAAAACTTCTTTTCTTTCCAGATCTAAACTCTGCTTCTGCCAATTTCTTCGGCGTCGTTTAATGCTTCCTTTTTCATTTTTCCTCAGCTTTCTCCTTCTCTACTTCTCTGGCGATGCTTGTATAAGGCAGTTGAGATACTCTTGAGTGAAGGTCCAATTGTTGGATGCTTATACATGACCACAAAATACACCAGATAGGTAAGCCAACTGCTGCTGCAATTATGATCAACAGGCTTGATGATTCTCATGGTTTTCAAAAAATATCATCGAAGAAACATTTTGGGGTTCCATTTCCTTCAGAATTTCCCTATCAACAACATCTCCATGGCTCTCTCGACTTCCAAAATTTTGCAGGAAATATCTCTTAAGATTGTAGGCGAAATCTGCAAAATTCAAAGTTTATAGTTCGAGTCGCGTTCGAGGACACTGTCCTTAAGAGATATTTCGCGACCCCTCATCTAATTAGGAAGCGACTCTCTCCAGGATTAAACGAACGCTTCCTGTGATGATACAGGGAAACATAACTGGTGGAAGATAAAGTAATCTCAGAATATTGGTGTATCATTATCTCTATGTTCTCTTTGACATTCTCTTTTTCATTCTATGTCATTCTCTTTCTTCTTCTTCATCAAGAATCCCTTTTTATAGATTGTGGAAGGACATGAGACATGTCTTTTAGATATATGTCCCTTAAGTTCAAGAGTCATGTTAGAAAGACACCTCTTTCTTCAACATACCCTTTCATAACCAAGAGTCATGTTAGAAAGACACCTCTTTCTTCAATATACCCTTTCACAACTAAGAGTCATATTAGAAAGACACATCTTTCTTCAACATATCCTTTCACAACCAAGAGTCATGTTAGAAAGACACCTCTTTCTTCAACATACCATTTCACAACCAAGAGTCATGTTAGAAAGACACCTCTTTCTTTAACATACCCTTTCACAACTAAGAGTCATGTTAGAAAGACACTTCTTTCTTTGACACACCCTTTCACAATATTTAAAAATATTTCCAACAGTTGCAGCCGACGATGGCCCTCGTTCTGAAATCGGAGCTTCCATTCTTAGGCGTGGCAGGCATGCTGCTGATGCTGCAGTGGCAACTTCATTATGCCTTGGTGTTCTTTGTGGATCATCAAGTGGCATAGGAGGTGGGGCGTCCTTGGTCGTTCTATCTTCTGCAACTTCCTGGACACAGGCTTTTGACATGAGAGAAACTGCTCCTTTAGCTGCTTCACAGGTCTGAATTCAACTCTTTCTGTGAAACTATTGCTACTGTTAAACATCACATTTCAATAGGCCCAATCGATAGGAACTATAGAAGGAACCCATGGTTTAAAGATATGGATCATGCTTACTGCAGGAGAAAATATATATATTATATGGAATTAAGTTTGCAACACTTACTTTTCAGTTTGTTCCCAATTAGACTTGATTACTCCTGCTTCATACAACTTCTACGAGAATGTAACTTACTTTTCTATAACTATGTGAATGTCAACCAAACAGAATATGTATCAAAACCATTCCCAAGCTAAAACGCAGGGTGCCTTATGAATAGGAGTTCCTGGTCAGATAGCTGGCCTTCATGAAGCTTGGTTGCAGCATGGACACTTAACATGGAAAGCTTTATTCGAACCAGCTATAAATCTTTGCTAAAAATGGCTTTGAGGTGTCTCCTTCTCTTGGAAATTGCATTGCTAACTATGGACATAGGATAATGAAAGATCCTGGGTTGAGAAATGTGTATGCTCCAAATGGCAACCTATTAAAATCAGGGGATACATGCTATAATGTGGAACTTGGATGCGGCTTAGAGTTAGTGTCAGAACAAGGTCCAAAAGTTTTTTAAAGGGAACCATTGGTGAAAAGTTAGTGAACGATGGGAGAGAAGCTGGTGGGATTCTAACCATGGAAGATTTACGTAATTACAAGGTGGAAATAACTGATGCAGTCACTGTGAATGCGATGGGATATACCATATACGGAATGCCTCCTCCTTCAAGTGGAACACTTGCTCTTTCTCTGGTAGGTATATTCCTATCTCCTGTTTTATTTTCCATTTGTTCTGCGGGAAGTATGGCATAGCTGCCCTTAATGAGTTTAACCAGCCTCCGGAGTAAACAAACTATATGTTGCTTCAGTTCACGAACTGCGCTTCATGGTTTATTTGCTTTGAATAGGCTTTGAATATCTTCGACAGCTATGGAAGTCCAGATGCTGCAAAAGCGGAGCTGGGTGTTCATCGGCTGATAGAAGCCTGAAACACACATTTGCTGTTCGAATGTACTTGGGCGACCCTGATTTTGAAAACATAACTGGTGCTGTATCAGACATGCTTTCCCCTTCTTTCGCTAAGAAAATACAACAAAAGATACTCGACAATACCACCTTTCCTCCAGAGTACTATATGAACAGGTGCTGTCCACTTAACTTCACCTTATTATGGTTGAAAAGTTGCAAAGTCTGACATAATATGGTGGGCAGGTGGGATCAAATCAGAGATCATGGAACAAGCCATTCCTGCATTGTGGATACTGATAGAAATGCTGTATCATTTACAACATCTGTAAACTTTATTTTTGGAGCTGGTGTGCTTTCTCCTTCTACTGGTATTGTGCCCAACAATGTAATGGAGGACTTCTCAGTACCTACTAATGTATCACCTGAACAACTCCCTCTCACCCCAACAAATTTTATTCGACCAAACAAGAAACCATTGTCTTCCATGACTCCCCTCATCGTCGCTAAGGTATTTCTTGTGGTTTGCGCACCGCGATGATTACAATTTGATAGTAATTTTCCTATACTGAATAGTTTAACAATTTTGGAGGGTAAGGGTTGTTACACATGTTTGATCACTGTTATGATGCTCTTGCAGGACGATCAATTGGCTGGAGTTATTGAAGGCAGCGGTGGATTGCACATCTTTTCATCTGTGATTCAAGTTTTTCTAAACCATTTTGTCCTGGGAATGAATCCTCAAGATTCAGTTCAGAGCCCAAGGATTTATCCTGAGGTTTGAACGAGACTTTTAATTCCCAGAAAAGCACTATTCATGATTCTACGAATTACCACTGACTTCAGTTTTCTTGTTATGTAGCTTATCCCCAATGAAGTTTGGTACGAGAACTTGACTACTCGTTATGGTGACCATATCGAGGGTTCAAAGGAAATAAGGTATTTTCTGGAAGAGAGGGATCATCTACTGCAAGAGTTGCAATCACCGTTAGCCATCACTCAGCTTATTGTGCAAGATCTCAACATGAACAGGAAGATCAGTAAAAACACCAATTCTCATACAATGCATGGCACACTAATTGCTGTAAGTGACCGGAGAAAGGGTGGGGGTCCCGCTACCATCTAATTTCCCGTCAATTCAGATTCATACAATCACAGACATGTGGGGAGACAATTATGCAAAGTGCTTGGAAATACGCATAAAAGGGAGTGAATAAATGTTTGTGCAATTTATCAAGATTCAATCACGCATTTGAATTTTTTTTAAAAAAAAGATGTTTGTGCAATTTTATAATTTGAATTTAGTTTGCTTCTCAAAATTAATTATCCAAATAATAGACTAAAAATGATGAATTGAAAACAATCAACATGCTATAAGAACAAATTGCGCTATGATTTAATAGATAACGTAACTCTTTTGAAAGTCTATTTATTTAAACGCGAGGCTACATTCTATTTTAGAAATAAACACAGATTTTGTACGACTTAAGAAAAAGCATAATGGAGCAAAAAATGCCAAACAAATTACCTGAATTGAAAATTGTGAAAGTTTTTTCAATTTTTCCAATTCATCCGGACTCAACTGAAGAGGATTTAAACTTTGATTTGTCATAATTTATCATGTTATAAGAATCTAGTTATTTTTAGTAGACCTAATCCATGCATAATTTTAAATATCAACTCAAAGAAAAACTTTGTACCAAAAAAAAAACTCAAAGAAAAACTCTTCTTATTTTAGATGGATGTGGCAGGACACTCAGCCTATGTAAGTACATGACCATGCGAAAAGAGAGAAATCAACCAATCTTGCCGCTGATGTCGACACGGCCAATTGTTAACCTCCTTTTTTGCTAGTCTTTGCCCTTGTGACAAAAATCTTATCTTTAATTTTCCATTGAAGTTACTGATAGATAAAGGATCACGTTAGTTTTCTTAAAGCTCTAATCAAGGATCATCAATGAAGATTCTATTATTCATGTTATTTTCACTGGCAAACAAAAATTTGAAATCTTTGATCAAGATTTCATCATTCATGTATGTTAGGAACAGGGAATCCCTCATTGCGTGGACATGACCTTGCGCTGTTATCAGGAAGGGGCCCCAACATAAATTTTATGTAGAAGGCCCGTGACCAACAGTAAATACAATCAGAAAAAGACAGAGAAATATGAAATGGACTCAGAATTTCACTCCGTCATTTATAAAGAAAATTGGAGAATGAATGTGCAAAGCCGAATTTATAAAGAAAACTATAGCAAAGGGAAAAGCTAATAATACACAAATCACCGAGTCAGCTTTTTGCATACATATAATTTCATTTGTTTCATGACGTTTTGTCCATCAGCTGAATTGGAGTCAGAATGTTTGATTTGCTTGTCTCCACAACACAACCATTCATGACCATCTCCTCCAACATAAAATGCGCCTTCTCTAAATGGAACATGATATCTAGCTCACACTGCGAGTTAAAGTGAAGGAGAGATTTAAAATTAAGACACTTTACTGGGATCTGCTAGCAGAAACTGCAAGTTTTTTAAACAATGTGGGGAGGGAGGAAAAACTAGGAAAATGAATAAACACAAAATCCCATAGATTTCAACCAATGGAAAACTTACCACATTGCCAAAGTGACGGTCCATGGTTTCAACTAAGAGATGAATAAATTCCAAAATAGCAAGCTCATTCTGCAACATTTTCCACAGAAGTTAGGATAAACGCTCAAGGATAGATTTTCTATGATAATAAAAATGTCATCTAACAAGACTAAACATCAAGCTGCCTTATCTTACAATAAAAAGGTCCTCCGCCTTTCTTAAGACAGTCAAAATATTCCTTTACGCCTAAGAGGTAGATCAAGTTTGAAGCCATGTCGCTAAGTTCAAAGCTAGACCATTTCATGTAAAATGTTTGAGAATATAAAGAGATTTTGTGTGGTACTTAAATGAACATATTCAGAATAGCATAAGAAAAATGATTACCTCATCATCATCAACTCCAACCAGGAAAAACAAGGAAGCATAGCGCCTATATACAATTTTGTAGTTGCGATGCTCAACAAATGAACACTGTCCACAACGAAAATGTATCAGCCAATAAGTCAGTCAATTGCTGTCAACAACAGTCAGGAAAGCCCATATTCCCATATATTTCAGGATAGGCTGCAAAGATCCAATCGAAACATAAATGTAACAAAGAACAGAGAAAGCACCACAATCAATTTCATTTGAAGAATAATAATCCTATAAATAAGTAATATGTAAACAAGAATATCAAATATGAAATACCCACAGATTAGCTAAAGGTCAACAGAAAAATAAGATAAAACCACTGCTTCTTTGTAAAGAAAACAATATATTTCTTGGCATCCAGTATTCCAAGTGACTCAACAGCACCTATTTACAAAGGTCTCACGGCATCTAAAGCAGAAAATCAGAAAGCAGTTGGCTAGGAAAGTATGTAACCATTTGGCATATTTTTAACTGTTAAAAAATGACCTAGACATAAAGCAACTACCGCCAAGTGCCAAAAGTACTTTATGCCCTGAGTTTTAGTTGTTGCACAAGAAGGTTGAATGTTCAGTGTATTACATCTCTTCAAAGGATGAAAATTCTAGGCATCTTCAAATTCAGCCGCCAATTTCTAGAGAAACTACCTCTTAATGCTTTGTTTGAGACTTACATCATAAATCGGACTTCAAAGGCAGCCTTCTGTCTGCTAAGGTGGTTAGTCAGGAACAAAAGGGAAAGCGTTCTAAGCTACAGACTATTCGCTAATGTTCGTCTGACAACGTACTCAGAAAGAGATCTTCGTTATCATATTATCAACATAGTTCACAACACACCTTCCGCCGAAGAAGTGGAAAATAACAACTTCCTTTTCAGTTAAAAATGACATTTATGTCAAAATTCTGAGGATATGCTTTGACCCTCTCTCATCATAAAATTCCAGTACCAAAGTTAAGAAAAATACAGAACAAAATAAGACATGATACTAGTGATATACATATCACAAAGATAGACAAGAAAAGAAAGAGAATTATAAACCCAATAGGTCTCAGCTATCCCTGATTGCCATATTTTTGCTGCTGAATTCTTCAAAATTAAACTAAACATTTTTGGTATACAGATGTTCAGACTTAAAATCCAAGTTATGAAATTGAGAGAGCTTCCTTCAGTTGTTAATCATAACTTATAATTACAGCGTAATTACTAAAAATTGAACAACAAGATGAAGAAGAGATAAGGAAGGAAACCTGCTGCTCCGTACGGGCAAGGCATTTGCGAACGATTTCACCTTCAAGGGCTCGCCTTTCTTCGATAGTGAGATACTCGTAGTATTGGGCAAGACGGGTCTGCCCTTGCTTGTTCACCATCAATACGAACCTTATCCCCATCCTTCACCAACTTGCCTTGCCCGCTCACTCAGAGTCTCAGATTCCGATCCGTAAACAACCCCAGCTCTGGATCGATCAAACCCTTCCTCCTCAACTTTTCTTCTATTATTTTTTCTTTTATTTTTAATATGAAAAACAGAGCGAAGCCTCCTCTTTATAATTTTTTTTTAACTTCAATTATTTGCAAAAACTAAAATTTTTGTGTGGAGCAATATTTTCTTTAAAATTTATAAATTAATGTGATCTTTTCTTTAGATTTTGGGCTTTTTATTTTTTTTAAAAAATTTGTTCACACATTTATTGGCTTCCATGTTATTTTATTTTTATTGTTTAAAATTAAAAGTTAAAACTCATATCATAAAGATAGATTATTCTTTAACTATTGATTAAAATTTTTAGGATACTGCCTCTACTATACTTAAAAAAATATTTTATCATATATTTTAATATAATTTAAATGTTAACAAAATGAGCACGATCTTTTAAAATTTATTTAAGTTTTGGGAAACCATTATAACATATATTTTTTCTCAAATTTTTAGTTTGATAATTATGTTGTTGTTTTTTTGTTAAATCCTTTAAGTATACTCTATTAACCCTGTTGACACCTGTAACTTTATTCGATTAATACAGTTAGGCTTAGCTTATGTAAAAGCTAATTATAGTAACAAAACAAAATTATTTATTAAAAAGAGAAAAAATAATAAATATTAAATTAAAATTTTAAAAAAATATAGCTACCTATAAAATGGTTTCTTTCAATTTTTTCTTATATTCTTTGGTATTTAATATAAGACATATTTAATTAATTTGATTAGATTAAAAAAATTAGTTAATATAATATATTTTTTAAAAAAAAATACTCTAGTTATCTTCATTAATTCTATCATTTCTCTTATTTGATTATTTTTAAGAGAATATTAATAGGTTAGTTAAAAAAAATAATAAATATAAAAAATATGTTTTATATTTAGAATCAAGATTAATATTATGGGTGTGTTTGGAACACACCCAAACCAAGGTTTTATAAGCCCTTTTGGGCAAAACCTTGGTTTGGGGAAATTTTAAAACAAACAGGCTTATTTGTCCATAAGTGCTTTTGGGCAAAACCATGGTTTAAAACCATGATTTTGAATAAGCTATTTAAAATAGCTTTTTCAACAGTAAAAGAGCTTATGGACTATCCAATTACTATATTACCCCTACTTTTTCTTACACTCTCTCTCCTCTCTCATACCTACCCCTCTCCTCTCTCTTCTCTCCTCTCTCTTCTTTTATCTCTACTTTTTCTTACACCCTCTCTCCTCTCTCTTATCTTCTCTCTACCTCTCTCCTCTCTCTTACTTTAAATCAAATCATACCCTTTTTAGTAATTTACCACCATAAAAAGTAATTCTAAAAATAACTATCCAAACACCTATTTATTTAAAACCACTTTTTTTCCATAAACTCTTCTCTAAAAGCCCTTTTTCATAAGTTGTCCATAAGCCCTTTTTTTATAAGTACTTTTTTTAAATCCTATACAAACAAGCTCTATAATTATAATTAAGTGCAATAGGATGAGTACATTTGTATCATGCCGATATTGACAAATTATTTATTCATTAATGAATTGTTAGAAGTCAACTGGAGTTCGATGTTGTAAACGTTGAAATGAGAGTGCCGCCATAAACAATAAACTTGGCTCAAAGACGAGAAATGGAGACTGTAAATTAACCAAGTTAGGCAAAGCATATACATATCACACGCAAACAAAAATGAAGTAAAAGCCTCAAGCCCTTGCCATTGTTAGCTGATATAAACAGACTCTTAACAACTCTTGGTGGGCCCAAAACTAAAAAGAAATAGACTGTAAACAACTAATGTGCCGATAATGCAATAAGAATTATCATCAGTACTTCACAGGCATGTGATAACTCAAAAGGAAGACTCATGAATTCTAGTAGTAAGTCACAAACACATGAATATGTAGAGATAGCATTATATATGTTAGAGGGAGATTTCTGTATTAACAATGATGTCATTTAAACAATTATCATCGATCTCATCTACCCTTTCTGCTTCTTCCCTCTGCTCTGCAATGACGTCCTTAGGACCCAAAAAGCTCGGCTGATTCGTTGAAGACAGAACCCTCGCCCACATTCTATCAGTTATCACCACACAATTCTGTCTCTCTCTGATTTTCTGTATGATACAAGCCATAAAACACACAATCAATTATTAGTTGCATATATATTAAGAGGTTTCAGGAATAAACCCAACAAATAATAATGAACTCACGTAAAAAGGTATGTAAGTGTATCTTCCATTGACGAGTCCAGGGGTGAAGCCAATATAACCCGCCATTGCTCCATGAACAACGCTTTGAGCAAGAAGTGTGCAGTACACGTTGTCTGAAGCATTACTTGGAGCAGCTCGTATCATATAAGTTGGATCCGTCCAAATTAAACTTTGATATTCTATTAATCGCATCTTCCAATGTATATATAATATGATGTTGATTAACAAGTTTGATTATTCAAACCTATATATTTGAGATTTATTGTCATGGTTTTATGCTTGGCAAAATGGTCCTGCAAGTCAAATTATTATCAGTGTATAATATATACAAGAAATATGCTCATAGATACACACACACACACAGCATATGCAGAAACAAAAGAGATGGGAATGCAGAGGCCTTGATCTTGTGGGATATCCAGAGGCCAACATCTTGAAGAAGCTTATTTCCAGAAGCATCCTTCTGCTTGGCCATGGTTTGCATGCTCTCTGAAACAAGGTCTTGTGCTGCCCCTTCGGCAATCACAATAAACATGTGCCCATTTTCTCTGAGCGTTCTCTCTGTATACTCAAAAAGCCCTCCTTCACCTTCAAGGTAGAAGTTTGACTCCGGAATCAGGCAACAGTCCACATCTCTGCTTGCCAGAGTCGCATACATTGCAATGAATCCTGCAATAATGAACCAGAAACTCAGGCTATTTTCTTGTTTTTGTATCCTTAGGCTTTCATTTGAAGGTGATTAATTACAGAAACAAGTAGTGTGTTAAACTTAAACTCACCACTATAGCGACCCATCAGCTTCACAACGCCAATTCCATTCTCAATGCTTTCAGCTTCAACATGTGCTGCATTTATAGCACGTTGAGCCTCCTCAACTGCTGTGTCGAACCCGAACGACTTATCTATAACCTACCAGCCAACAGAAACAAGACATAATTAAGATTCGTAATTCCCCGAATGAGCAAGAAACAAGGCGGATACGTACGTACCATGATGTCATTATCAATGGTTTGGGAACTCCAGCAACTGAAACTTTTAGGCCACGCCTTCTAATTTCCTGCAAGAGGTGGTATTTTTCATATCCTTAAACATCACAAAACTCCAACAAACAAACTCGTTGTTAAATCATAGATATATACGGATACACCTCAAAAATCAAGGACGCTCCCCGCTGAGTTCCATCTCCTCCTATTATATAAACCTGAGATTGATTCAGAGAAACGTTACTGTGATGATATGAATCCTATGATATGATGTTCTTACCTGATTTTTCTGGTAAATAGGACGAAAGACAGACGGATAAACCTGATTGATTCCCCGATGTTGAATATTGTCAACTATCTTAGTTGTGTCGTGTCCACCCCTTGACGTCCCAAGAACGGTTCCTCCACGTTTATGTATATCGTTCACGTTCTTAGAATTCAAATTGACTGTATTGCGAGCGTAGAAGCCCCTGTAACCTCCCTTCACAAAGCACGATAAAAGTTGACTGTGCTTCCCAAATCTCGCAAATTTAAGTAAATAAAACCACAACATATATATACACTTACATCGATTCCCAATACTTTCTTAACACCGTACATATGGTATAGGGCACATACTAATTCCCTAATGACAGTGTTGAGTCCAGGGCATAGACCCCCGCACGTGACAATGGCTGCCTGAACTTCATCTGGTTCGAAATACACCTGAACATGCATCCAAATTTAATGAGAAAGTTGTCTTATTTATTACTCCCTTTAGTCTTAAATATAAGAGTTAGATAATAAGTTTATTTAGTTCTAAATATAATATTCTAATTTATTTTATCTCCTAAAATTATAATTTTCTCTTTAAAGTATCTTTATATAATTACACATATTAAGGATAGTTTAAATACACATGATTATATAGGTATTTTAGAAAATTAACATATAATTATTATAAATAATTAACTTAAATATTTTTTTTAATTTATCTAAGGGTAGTATCAAATATTATTGTAGAGAGATCGATGATCTTCACGTACGTATGGAAACATACCCTTTGGCGAGGTCCAGCACGCCGAAAATGCACTCCTCTTGGACTATCTTTGTGAACAACAACCAGTCAAATGAAAAATCTATAAACCCACCAAATGTACGTACGACGTACATACTTCAAGTCTATTTATAAGGTACTTGTGTTGACAAGAAATTACACACAATAATTAATCGCCTACCTTATGAGGAACAGTGTCATCTACGTTCACGAAATACTGCCTGGCAAATTGCAAATGTTAACGTTGAATTTATACTAACCATGAAGAAACGACAGGAAAAGGGTAAAAGGAAATAAATTAGTATAACGGAGTTGACTACGGAATAAGCTGGATTGTTCTGCAAAGGATTAGAAAATGTCTGCATGCACCCAAAAATAGAAAAATTTGTCATATATAGTTTTCTTAAAAGAAAAATAGAGTCAATGGCTTCGTAAATTTTTTTGAAATTCCTTCTTTTTCATCTCGTGCTCACACTTACGTCCGCCAACGAAGTAATAATCATAAACGAGAAAACATTCGTAGGAAAGAAGCAACCTGTAACTGGGCGTAACGGAAAAGACAAAATAGACAAGAAGAATATGGCGACGTACGGTAAGGTTAGGAATGTAATCGGACAATTGTGGAACATCTTCGAGGACATAACCCAACGCGCCGGTGACGACTTTGGGTCTGCAATTATTATTACAAGAAGCCATGGGGCCCGACCCGAAAGCAAATTGAGAAGGAAGAAGAGGAGAGGAGAAGAGAGATATCAAACAGTGTGTGAATGGGAGAAGAAAAGGTGGCATAAATAGACGCCATTCAAGGACATAATGAATGGTCAGAGGATGGTGTCGTATTTATAGTAAAAGGAGTTGACGGAGAGAATCGAAGAGTGCCATTAATCTAGAAAACAGATTCCCATAATACGTCTTGCTTTGGAGAGAGACAACAATATATGAAAAAAACGACTTTCCTTTTACGGTGGGTGTAATTGATGAGAGCAAATGAGTGAAACAAGTGGCAGAGAATGGAAGTTGGTTTCGTCTGGTTTTGAAGATAGACATTGTGGTGTGCATAATTGCAGTTATAGACATAAAATTGGATATATCAAGATTATTTCCAAGATATATATGCACGCACCAAGAGTGGATCGTCCATCGTCCATGTCACTACCCTAATCAGCATCACAGTAATCTGCTAGTTAAAGAGATGAAGGTTTATGCTTATACTTTATTTACCATTCAAGTATCTCAGTATGAGTTTTACTTTGCATAAATTAGCAACTTTGTTAACACTAAATGATCTAACACCAATAGTTCGCATGAATTCTTGAGTATTTGTATCAGGACGGAAGATAAACCAAGTGCACATAATAGCTAAGCGCATTTATTCTATATTTGTATGAGGAGAAAATTAAAGATGAGAGTACATTAAGAAAGAAAATTCTAAAAAATAGTAATTTTTTTTTACTATTTTTAGAAAAAAAATTCCTAATAGTCCCTTCTCCTATTTTCCTCTCATTCTTCTATACATCCAAACCTAGCCTAAGGCAAACAAAAGAAGGTCAACAATTAGTTAAACTTTAACTACACTAAACTAAAGTCTAGTGATTCCTTAACACAAACCAGGGAGAAAAGCAAGGGGGCAAGAGGGGGTGCTTCCCGGACAATTCACTCAAGCTTAAGAAATTGGGAAAATTTTACTTGTAAAGAAATGGTGATTTGAATTGTATCCCCCAACTTAAAATAATTTTCAGTCTGGCCCCCTCCTAGTAGGATGAAATGGTGGCACCAGTGAGTGCTAGATTCGTCCTTGAGCAAACTATTGTGTTTTTGCCCTTTAGTATGTTGCTAACCTAGATAAGACAATGCAAAATTCCGGATGAATTGTGTCTTTAAAAAAAATTCCATGATGAATTTAAACCAACCACAAAATAGTATGGGACTAACTTGACTCATCATCATTTCATTACATTAAATTTTCTACTGTTACATTATGTATGTTACGGAAAATAAACTATAATTAATTATCCATCCACAGAACGTTTTGGGATTTAACACATTTTAAAAGGCCCTCTCTGCATTCTCACACTACCGCTGCAAAATCATCCATGCATTGTGGCTGGCAACCGTATGCACTGCACGAAAAGAACATGATTGGACTGGTTTTATGGTCACCACACCGGATTGAAACTCCCAGTGTGGGGCCCTTGCTCAGGAAGTGGTCCCTGTGCGCCGACCTCTTTAGGGCGGACAGTCCAGTGAGTCTCCCTCTCAAATCTCAACTCTGTCTAGCGTTTCGTGTGAAACTCCATCTCCATGTACAGACGTGCAGCCTCCCGCCTCAGGGCCCTAAGGGTTCGTCTTCTTTTCCTCCATTTGATCTTCCTCGCCGCCATTCACACTCTTTTCCGGTGTAATATACTGTTCAATATCTCGATTAGTTATAGGATATGGTAATGACAACGGTTTGGATTTTCTAGCTGATTCACTTACTGCATTCTATTTGCTTTGCCCCACTCGCTTCTAGTAAACTTGACATTTGATGTTTCTTCATTTTTGCCCCTGCAGTTCATTTCAATAATCTGACCATTTGTTTTCCTGCAGTTTTCATTTCTGCTATGGGGCTAAATTCACTTGTTGAAGATTTGAAAATTTTAACTTGTAACCCCTGGTTGTTTATATGCACAAAATGCTTTCTATTGGAGTTTTTCCTAGAATTTTTAGTTGTAACAATTAGAAAGGGAATAAAGCTTCTTTCTTTTACTTTTCTGTTGAGATGGGATCACCATTTATGTTTAAAAGAAGACAAATTTTATGATAATTTATTGATGTTTTTATGCTCTATCAGCAAATCATGAAACTAGGCCCGTTCATGGACTGGGGCATCAGCCAGATTTGCAAGTTCAAGATCCGTTACCACAAAACAATCCTCTTCCGGCTTGGGTGGCATATTTGGCTGGCTCACTGGAGAGCGATCTGTCCCCTTGCCTCCTCTGCCTGATCACGTTGAACCAGGTAAAACCAAGATCACTACACTTTCAAATGGTGTCAAGGTGGCATCTGAAACATCAGCGGTATGGATTGTTCGCTTTATCTCATCTGATCTGTCTGTACATTGACGTTTTTCTCTAATGCAATTTAAAATTTAATTTCTTTTTCTGTTTATTATGGTTGTTATTCAGACTCCAGCGGCCTCAATAGGCTTATACGTAGATTGCGGCTCAATCTATGAGACACCATTGTCATTTGGAGCTACACATTTGCTAGAACGTATGACCTTCAAGAGCACTAGAAACCGTAGCCACTTTCGCATAGTTCGTGAGGTAGTGGCAATTGGGGGCAATGTGCAGGCGACAGCTTCTAGAGAGCAGACGGGTTACACCTTTGATGCTTTGAAGACATATGTTCCTGAAATGGTGGAGCTACTTATTGGCTGTGTGAGGAACCCTGTGTTTCTTGATTGGGAGGTCAATGAGGAGGTACTTTTCTACGTGATTATATTCTTCTTGGAGACAACTTAAAATTCATATACTGGCAGTTCCCCATGTAGCTTGAATCAATGTTGTTAGAAGAACTAGTCAGGGTAAAGCACTGAACTCCCAAATGCTTGTGGCAGTCATATATCTCTGAAGCGAGGTAGCCATTTTGATGAAATAAACTAAATGAATAATAAGCTATATGTCTTTTGTTGCTTCAGATGGGCCTTTTTGCGTATTGGCCCGTTTTATATTTTTTATTTCTTAATAAAACTTCATCCTTTCTTAGCTTTCAAAGTGAGTTTGCAACAGTGATGCTAGAGAATGCATTATACTGGATTATGGGGAAGTGTTGTTTAACAGTGATTTAATTATGCATGGCTGCTTTATAGTTGCATGGATTTCTAAACTCACAATAACTTTTATTGCACTATATATAGCTTCTGAAGGTGAAAGCTGAGATTAATGAAACTTCCAAAAACCCTCAAGATCTTCTTCCGGAGGCTATTCATTCTGCTGGCTTCATTGGTGCTTTGGCAAATCCGCTTTTAGCCCAAGAATTAGCAATAAATAGACTAAGTGGTACAGTTCTGGAAGAGTTTGTTGCTGTAAGTAGTGAATTTGATGCATATTCTCACAAATACCTTAATGCTTTCCTTTTTGCTTCTTATTAATGTATTTAAACTTTGATATGTTATGAATAATCAGGATAACTACACTGCACCTCGGATAGTACTTGCAGCTAAGGGCGTTGAGCATGAGGAGTTTCTATCGATTGCAGAACCTCTATCATCTGATCTTCCTAGTGTGCCATATCTGGAGGAGCCAAAATCAGTGTATACAGGTGGTGATTATTGACGTCAAAGTGAATCAGGGGTATTCTTTGTGAACTGGAATTAGGTTCTGGTTCTGTCTGTCACATCTGCTAACTTTTTAAGTCTAATATCCCTTGAATGTCCAGATGACCCATTTTGCTCTTGGCTTTCAACTTCCTGGTGGTTGGCATAAGTTGAAGGAGGCAATGATTTTGACTGTTCTTCAGGTCTTGATAATTTCTTCTTGATTTCTTTCCTTGCGTGAGAACTCTCTTATGTAAAAGGTTGCCAAGTATGTGGCTAAGAATGCATTATTTAGCCAGCTACTTAAAGTATGATTGCCTTTTTACTTGGAACCAATGGCACGATTTCACTATAGATGCTACTGGGAGGTGGTGGTTCATTCTTAGCCGGTGGACCCGGTAAAGGGATGGATTCAAGGCTTTGTAAGTTATCTCAATATTCAGTCTCTTATGGTTATGATATTGAAGCTTGTAAGATAGAATGGAAGGAAGGGCAGGTACTGAATTACACTTAAGAGGATAATATATGATGAGAATTTTATTTCACTTGTCAGGACTAGCATAAGTTTTCTATGCCGTTATTTTTATGTTACTTTGTAAATTTGATACATGAAGATTCTTGCCTCGATGATGTTCACATGCAGATCTCCATGTTCTGAATAAGTACCCGCAAGTTCATTCTATTTCTTCATTCAACTACATTTACAATAACACAGGCATATTTGGTGTCCAAGTTACAACAGTAAGCACATTTGATTCTTTGTATTACGACATCATAGTTTTCAGATGCATATCTAGGTATCTTTGCACGTAATTAAGTAATTATCAGGTGCTTTTAATAAACCTTATCAACAAGCTAGAATGGTGATACCAGCAGTTGTGAGATATGTCAAAGTGCTTCTTGCTATCAAGGCACACTTAAGTTATGAAGAATTAAAGATACACATGTGTAGCTTATATATATATTATATAAATATACACATGTACAAGCACACTCTTTTTGGTACTCCCTCAGGTTCAAAATATAAGGTGAAAATAATTAAATTGCTCAATTCGAAAAGTTAGTTAAAATTAATTAAAGACAACAAATATGTAAAAAATGCAACATTTTTTCTCAAAACACCCTTATTTATGAAGATGGTGAGTGGGAGAGAGAATGAGTAGAAAAAAAGATGTAGGAGACATAACATTAATTATAGGTAAAAATGGAAAAAAAAGCATTAAATTATGACATAAACACAAACTTTACCTTATTAAAAAAAACTAGACCCTTTTCAACTTCTTCGCCTTATATTTTGAACGGGAGGGAGTATTTTAGAAGCTAAAAGTTGAATCACTCAGTGGTCATACAAGCTTTTGAGGTATAATGGAGATCATGAAAATGAGATTTATATGCGGGATTACCTATTATGGGGTTATTGTACAAGGATAGTGGCTGTAATTTTGATAAAGATGTTTGCAATTTGCATAACCTTCTGAGATCTGAGAAGTATAAACCTGTTTATTTCCTGATTAATATACAACTGGTCATTAGTAGTCTGCTCCTCTGCTGGAGTTACCCAGTGGATCTGTTCCTCCTTCTGCATTATGATTGTCTGCACAAACTGAATAATTTATTCCTAGTTATTTTTTAGTCATTTGATGTTTATGCTTCTGTGTTAGGGATCAGATTTTGCATCACAAGCCATTGATATAGCAGTTGATGAGCTTCTTGCTGTTGCTACTCCAGGACAACGTATGCTAGCATGCTATTCACTTGACTAGTATTTTGCCTCTGATTAGCCTTCCGCTTATATTATCGATCCCAGCCCTCAGTCGACCAGGTACAGCTGGATCGTGCCAAACAGGTTACCAAGTCTGCCATTCTGATGAATTTGGAATTAAGAGCATGTGAATGCATCTCCAATGAAAATTTTTCATTTCAAAATTATAAGCTGAGTTTTATTCCACGGAGCATAGCCTTCCCTTTCCTTTCTTTTTCTCTCTCTTCTTTATGTTTGCAACTTATATTTGGTTAACATTAAACATTAGATTTTTCTTTTTTTCTTTTTTCAGATGATTGTTGCAGAAGATATAGGTAGACAGATTTTGACGTATGGTGAGAGGTATGGCCAATGTATGAAATTTTGAAACTTACCATTAATGTGGGTTAATGGTGAGTTTTTGAAGGTTGTGTTTGACCCACTGGTCAGGAAACCTGTGGAGAATTTCTTGAAGGCAGTGGATGAAGTAACTTTAAATGATATTGCCTCAATTTCTCAGAAGCTCATTTCTTCCCCTCTCACGATAGCATCACACGGAGATGGTAATATCCTACAAAGAATTTTCTGTGGTTGATTTTCATCCTTTTGATAGCAATAAATGCCTATCATTTTATAATCTTTCATCTCCTTGATGTTGCAGTTGTTTATGTTCCGAGCTATGATTCAGTGTGCATCAAGTTCCATTCAAAATGAGAATCTTTTTCAAGCAAAATCAACAGTCAATAGTGGAGAAATGCGGTTAACAACATCCCCCAGGAAAGCATTCCCTAAGGCCTTCTCAGTCTTACTTGTAGATCAAAATGGATTGACTACGTATATATGGATTTGAAAAAGATGTTAACCTGATTCTATAACGAAAGATTTGTGGGATGGGAGGGCATTTAATTTTGGGGCTCTTTTTTAATTTTCCTAGAATTGATCAGCTTGTGCAAGTAAGAATGTAGCAGAGCTTAATTGCAAAAAATATGTAACTTATAAGAAATATATTGCTATTGTGATTGTCAGCAATTGCCTGCCAAACATGTCATTTATATTCCACGAGCGGATCGAATTTTCTTGTTCTTCTTCTTCCTCTCCCTTTAGTTTTCTATGACTTAGCTTGTTGGATTTCATTTTCACGGTCATTCAAGAAGCTGAGGTAGATTGGCTTCAATGGTCAAAACAACATGTTGACGAGTGAAAATGTGGAAACATGTGTTATCAGATAATCTAACATCAACAACATTAATGTCTAAACCATGGAGAGAGTCATACCCACTTCTGTACTTACCTTGTATCCTTTGTTCATTCCTTTATTTAATTGTCATACACACACACACACACACATATATATACACTTGCTACTCCACCATTAATTAATTATTCTTCCCTTGTATCACATTCTCTTTCTTTCTTTTTATTTATTTTATTCTTTTGCTATTTAATTTATTTTTAACGCTTATTTGGTGTCTTACCTCCATTTTCTAAACCGATCAGATGTATATATGTGTGGGGGAAAAGCAATCGACATTAGATGATCCCATATCCCCAACTAAAGATGACTAATTGCGTGCTTAATATATATATATATATATATATTCATCCCCATTTTGTCCACTACCAAGATTCACACTTCACAAGGAATTTCACAATTTATTTTTTGTAAAGGTTAATTTGAAATTAAAGTTGATCCAATCTAATTAATTTTTTACTTTCGAAGTATTTTTTAAGTAGCGTACAGTATGATCTTAAACTAATTTGTTGTCTATCCAGTACGCTAAAATATTTTTTAGTAGCCTTTAGTATTTTAAAATATTTTTTTAGTAAGTTTATGGGCATGTAGCACTTTAAAAAAATATTGTAAGAGAAAAATTGCACAAAAATTACTTTATAATTCTAGGTGTTACTAAAAAATATTTTATAGTATTGAATAAACTATAAATTAATTTAAAATACTAAATACTATTTGAAAAATACTCCAAAGATGCTGGATGAATTTTAACCTTAATTTTTAATTAAATCATAGTTAATTAATAACATCTACATTTGCTCAGAATCATTCCACATGTGATATAAAATAATGTTGTTTTCTTGGGTGTACCATAGGATGTTAATTAGTCCCTTTCACAATGGAAAATTAATAATTCTAAGTAGTGAACAAAAAAGTCCCACATGTACTTGACCCACCCTATATATATATATATATATATATATATATATATATATGTTGTTCCACAAAGGTCGGAAGAGTCAAGTGTTTAGGGTGTATTGGATGGGATCGATGTGGCCACCAGGTGAATATGGTTTTGCCATGTGTTTTCTTGCTAATGTTGTTAATCACACCCTAATTACTTTGTACTTACTTAATGAAAACCCTAATGATGGCATTTTTGTCTCCCATTTCAAAATGTTATGGGAGCCCTTATGTCTGTCTGTTGTGAATTGTGATTATATGTAGCATTCATCTCTAAACATATAATATCTTATTTATTATTGTTAATAATTCTATCTGTGATCAGAATAATTAGCGTTCATAATGTTCCAATGTAATCGAAAACATCAAACAAAAATGAAAATACCACAGATCAAGAAAACTAATTAAACCTAATAAACACCTTACTTAATTAAGCATTGTAGTCTCTTCAAACACTGATTTATATCCTTAAACAGTGCATGAATGTGGACAATGTTGTACATAAGGGCTGCTGAAGCGGTCATCTTAGGTTATTAGATACGGTTAAAAGTCAGCTTAAAATGGATATGATGAAAACAATACTTTAATGTGACTGGTCAAAGACAGGAAACTTAGAAAATGATGTTGTACAATTTGAATGTGTCATTTGGGTCCAATTTAAGTTCATTTTTTAAGGGAAACTATAGAGGACATATTCCTGATGTGTGGGTATTAGGGAAAATTCTTTGGTCATCACCTTCATTCCATGTGAAATATAATGAAAAGTAGAAGGCTAAGAGTGGTAATCAAACCAAAAGAAATAACAAAATGGAAAAAAAAAAAAAGGGAAAAGAAGACAAGGGGACAAGATGGGAAATGATAGCCAACTATGTGTATAATTAAGGAGAGGGGAAGGAGACTCCATCATTTATAGACGTGAACTCTAACCCATCATCTTATTATCTATTTTTTCCATTCTCGTTAGGGTCCCACACGCTCCCTATATGGACCCCACTTAGTGCCCTGGCCCCTCTCCTCTCCTGTTCATCCATACTTTTTATTAGTGAATCACGTTTGTTCATTAAGTATATACAAGTAGAAGACAAATACTATCAGTATTCATTATTATACGCTAATCCCATGTATAATTGCCATCATTTATATCCTCTTCAGGCGTAGACTTTTAGATCAAGTATTTTCTTCTCTTTTTTTATAGATAAGCTCAAGCAATATAGATTCCTTATATGATTTATATAAAAATTTTGATTCATTAAGCTGTATTGTTTATGAGTCGCTCGATATAAACATAAACGAGCTACACTAGTTCTTTATATTATCAGCCAACCCTTGCTTGATTGAACTTTGAAATCCACGTACAGATGGTAATATATATTGAGCAAACCCACAAGGGCAAAAGGGAAGTGAAAATGGGATAGAATTAATATTAATAGAATGAGGGGGTTATGATTCACGTTGTGGAGATATTTAAGCAGAGGAAATTAATTAATTAATTAATTAATTAATTAGGAGAAAACAGAAGTAATTAGAAGGGGTGGTGGTGGTCCATCAAGTACACTGCTGATTTGCCTTCTTGCTTCTCAAGCAACCTCCTAATACTCTCTCTCTCTCTTTCTCTCTTTCTGTGTGTGACTGTATGTGTGCGCACCAAAACATTCATGGCGAAAGCATAATGATCACTCCTCCAGCTCAAATCCCATGTGAGTTCCTATCATTCCTTCCCCCCCCCCCCCTATCTCTCTCTCTCTCACTAGATTTTGGCTTTACCATATATAACTCAAATCTGACAATAATCTCTTCTATATGCAAAAAAATATTCTACTGTAATCAATAGGGATTAAGTCAAATAGAAGTAACTAATCTTTGCGAATTAAAGTTTAAATTTTCTTTAGAAGATACTCACGTTTAATAAGATTATTGCCTCCGATACCTATAAAAAAATATCTCACTGTAAATTTTCCTGATAGCTCAAGTCGTCTTTATTACTCAAACTCTAAATGCCAATCTTCATTTATCGCACCTAATATAGGAAGATCTGACTTGTTTTAACATATTTTATTCTACTGAGTTCAAGGAGTTTAATTGTCACCAGGCACATTTATATATATATATAAACATTTATCCCTGCTATATATAACTCCCTGTGCAGATTGATCTAAGGAGAGAGTAATGTATTTCTGAGGCAACAAAGAGTTTAAAGATCCCTCACAAAGCGTCACTTGGGTTTTAAAATAGCAATTGATCCCAGAAATCTTAATTTTCTGTAACATACAAACTCTTACTATCACTAATTTCTCTGGAGGGCTGCCATTGTAGTTTTAGTTGAAAATTTTAACTTGGGGCATCGTTTCACACAATTAAAAAAATTTGAAGGGCCCGCCAACTTTTAAAGTTAAAAGGATAAATTACACACTTGTCTTAAATTGAGAAAGATTCTTTATGTTTTAGGTGTCAAGCCAACCAATTCTTTATAAGTTAGGGAGTTATGTGTGTATGTAAATATAATAATGTTTTCCTTTGCTTAAATTATATGTTTACCGTATTTTGAAGTACTAATACTGTCGGGATATACAATAAATTATAAATTGAAAGAATTTGTTTGACGTACGTTATTTAAGAGATCAAACAAAAGTTGATCTCTTAGGATCAGTTCATATATTTTTATAATAATGAATTGATATTTAATTTTTAATGATGATCTTATATTGTTGAAAAGACATAATTTTAATCATGAGAAGATTAAGTACATATTATATATAATAATGTTCTGTCCATTGTAATTAAATATGCTATATCGTCATAGTCATACTCATTAATTAATCGCACGCAAAAAGAAAAACTTCATTTTTTCGTGAAATATAAATTGTTCAATAAATTAATTTTTAATATAGCCGTGTAACTGAAATAATTAAATAATTCATTATGTGTCTCGAAAATATAAAATCCCCTTTTTTGTTGAATAGGGTACAGTTAACAGTAGTATTAAGTAAGAATTAGTCGGTGTGCTTTTGAACAAGAGGCGTATAAACGGCTTGGGATGGCCATTTAATTTTATGCCCTTTGCTTTTGTAGTCAAGGCTCAAACAAAGGTGTAGCCTGAGGTAGGAGAGAGAGAGAGAGAGAGATAAGAAGAAGCAAATAAAATAAATAAATAAATAAATAAATAAATAAATAAATAAATAAATAAATAAATAAATAAATAAATAAAAGAAGAACCGGGTTTTCTTGCTTTCTATCCTGTTTCTTTGTTTTTGCTTCTTTCTTTCTCTGTGTCTCTTTCTTCCTTCTCTCTCTCTCTCAAACCGCCTACATACATACTGACTGATACATGCGCTTCTTAAATTGGCAAAGGCTTTAAAGGTGGCTATGTGTGTTTGAAGCAGCCAGTCTTTTCTTTTTATTAGTATTTTTCCTCACTCCCCCTTCAATTAAAGACTTTAAAGTTTCAGCGAATTCTGGTGTTTTTCATTGCTTAAAGCAGGTTTATAGTTCGATCCTTCCTTGACAGTTTCTTCTTTTCCTTCTTCTTCCTTCTCCTTTCTTCTTTCCTCTCCCTATTTCTGCGTATATTATATATGTCGGCTTTTGGATTGATGATTTCTTCTACTCACATCCTTAAGAATTGATGTTTTAATTTCAATCTGCTTGTGTTGAAGGCTCTTCGTCTCTGTGATGTTTGTTTTGATTATTATTATTATTAGCTATGTTGACGTCATCTAGTTTCTCAATAGAACCATCATCAGAAGCAGCAGTAGTGGCTGAAGCATCTATATCTTGATAAAAGGTTGACAAAACTTGCGAAAATGATTTGGGCAGTAGCATCAGCACGATCTTTTCTTGTTATTATTTTCACTTCCCAATCATGGAAAATGATTGAAACTCACCCTTCATCCATTTTTTCCCTTCCTTCTTGTTTCTGGAAATTTTAGCCTCTCGATCTCATGAATCAAGCTCCTGGAATAGTTCCCGAGAGAGAAAGAAGAAGAAGAAGGGAGCATCATATAGAACGTAGAATTTATTGGCTCACTGTTACATATAGAAAGAGTAGAACTCGTGAAGAAAGGAGATCATCATCAGTAAGAGGATGAACAAGATGAGCAATTTGAGCTCTGTAAACAGTTGTGATCTGATAGATGCGAAGCTTGAAGAGCATCAGTTTTGTGGATCCAAGCAGTGCCCTGGTTGCGGACACAAGTTTGAAACCAAACCGGTACGGCCACAACACACATACACACACAAAATCTCTCCCTTATTATTCTTTCCTTCCACCAAAAGCCTTTGACATATATGTTTTCAAGAATCATCTAGTAAAAAAGCTTATTTATTGGACTAATTTGTAATTTGTGATCTGATGATGATGCTGTGTGTGTTTGTTTTCTTTTTCCCGCTCTCCTCTCCCATGGCTACTAATTCCCTAAAGTTTATGTATTTGTTAAAGCTTTCATCTTCTTTCTTTGATTCTTCTCTTTCTTTCTCTTTTGCTCTTTCTTATATATTCTTCTTTTTTATTTTTTTTGGCTTTGCTTTTGATTTTGAAATTAATTCATCAATGGAGTACTCCACCACAGGACTGGTTAGGTCTTCCGGCTGGCGTGAAGTTTGATCCTACAGATCAAGAACTAATCGAACACCTTGAAGCCAAAGTGGAGTACAAGAACGTGAAATCTCACCCTTTGATCGATGAGTTCATTCCTACAATTGAAGGAGAAGACGGAATCTGTTATACCCATCCTGAGAAACTCCCAGGTCGATCCATCTCATCGGAAAACTTGCAAATTAATAAAATGATTATTAATTAATTACGTTTCCTAATTATAGTTGATCCAAGTTGCTACATTTCACTCAACCACCTCGGTTAGTCTATAGGACTTAGGCTTTTACAATACACAAGTCACAAACACACACAATCAAGTATTTGTGTGTGTGTGTGCGCGCGCGCGCTTTCTTTTTTTTAATGGATAATTTTGGGAAGCAGCTCACCTAAGTCGACCTAACTTTGATTTATGCAGGAGTAACAAGAGACGGGTTGAGTAGGCACTTCTTCCACAGGCCGTCGAAGGCTTACACGACCGGAACAAGAAAGCGGAGAAAAATACAGAATGAAAGCGAGATGCAAGGAGGAGAAACGAGGTGGCACAAGACCGGGAAGACGAGGCCGGTGATGGTGAACGGAAAGCAAAAGGGCTGCAAGAAGATTCTAGTGCTCTACACCAACTTCGGCAAGAACCGGAAACCCGAGAAGACCAACTGGGTCATGCATCAGTACCACCTCGGCCAGCAGGAGGAGGAGAAAGAAGGAGAGCTCGTCGTCTCCAAGATTTTCTACCAGACACAGCCCCGACAGTGTAATTGGTCCGATCGGAGCGCCGCCATCACCGGAGAACCCAGCGCCGACTTCGTTAATGCCAATAGTAGTAGAAGAGACAGTGGCAGTTGCTCTTCTTCTAAGGAGATCAACAACGTTGTTGTTCCAGCTCACAGAGATGATCAGATGTCGGCGGTCGTCGGGGTTGTCCCTCCCATGTCATCTTACGTTCATCATCGTCATCATGCTTTGGATATTCAACAACATCTGAAACCCGACCATTTTGGGTTCATTCCGTTCAGGAAAAGCTTCGACGAGGTACATAAACACTTATTATAACATGAAAGAGAATAATAGATTAATAAGAAGAGATAATAAGCATGCAGGAAAGTCTTTAGGGTAGATATGTTGTTGATTTTCCTCTTTCCATGTACCTTTGCTTGCATACACAGCATGAGCCATAGCTTTATGGTTATGACTTCTTAATAAATCAACTTCACCTAACTACCGATTGTTAATTCACCAACCAAAAAATCTAGCATTATTAAAATTATTGGGTGATATACACACACAGACTAACAAAAAAAAGGTACAACGAGTAATGGCAGGTGGGAATAGGAGAGGGTTCGATGGGGAGAGATCCAGTGCAGGCATCAGGAGAAGAAGTTAATGAAGGACAAAGGCAACAACAACATCATCATCAAGTGGCTCAGCATCAGCATCATCAGAATATGGCGACGACGGCTTTCCATATAAGTAGGCCTTCACTTCCGATCTCCACCATAATCTCTCCGCCGCCTCTCCATCACACGTCCATTATCCTCGATGATAACTCCTACCATGTCTCCAGAATTATGCTCCAAAATGACAACTTTCATCAGGTACATACATTCATCTTTTTTAACTTTGTCTTTATATATATTATGTGAATTTATGAATTAGTTGGTGCGTCTCTTAATTTTCGTGAGATATTATGGGTTACGTACGGGGAGAGAGAGGCAGTAGTCAATGAGGCAATAAGTGTGGGAAAGTCTGAAATGCATGGTGTTTTATATATACATATGCATGAGGAAGGAAGACTGAGAAGGGGGGTCGCTTTTAGGAGTGTATGGTAAATCGCGAGCATGAGAGTGTATTTTTAGCTTTATAATATAGGGATGAAACATGATGATGATGATTTACGCTTTAAATTTCATGATGTTGAGTGCTATATATGTGTGTGAATATAATAAATAATGGGAATGGACATGGGATGGCAGCAGCAGCAGCAGCAGCAGCAGCAGCATAAACTAGGAGGAAGCTCTGCGTCTGGTTTGGAGGAACTCATAATGGGATGCACTTCATCAACTGATATTAAAGCGGTGAGTAACATACCACTTTTTGACTCTGAAATATATGAACTTCGTGTCTCATTCATGATGCCGACTTGAGAGAGAGAGAGAAAGGTACCACTTGAAGAATTCCTCTTTTCTTATTTATTTATTTTCTTAAAAAAAAGAATATAGGTTATTTTTTATTATTATTTTGTTTTGAATTAAAGACTAAAAACCTTTTTGATCTTTATCTCTTTATCCACCTCTATACCATCCCTTTAATATGTTCTCTTCGTATTGGCATATCCAGACACGGAATATATCTTTTCTAAGTGTAATTAACTACATTGAAGAATAATTTCCCTTTTCCCCCCTTCCTTTTCTTTAAAAAAAAGTATATACACAAGAGTTGCCATACGTTTCGATTGAGAAAATTTGGTGGGAGGGTGAAGAGATTTTAGTTTTGATTTAATATTTTTAAATATATAATGGAAAAAATGTTTCAATGTATTTTCATTGTCCTCTATTATATTTAAATATTCTGCAGAGAGATAAATACGTACAGGGGATATATTTATGCTTAAGATATATGATTCTTTGCCCTTGAATCAAGGAAGAAAATATCCGGAGAGAAATATGCTCTCTTGATTTCATTTTTTAAACCGTGAATAATAGAAAAAACTTTGGTTCTGATGACATTTTTCTCCCCAATGATAAGGCTTTTTCTAAAAGTCTGTTCTAAATGTTATTTAATTATTATTTTTTATTAATCATGGAAAAAAATGGAGTAAGAAGATGATAATGACTCGAAACCCTTTTCTCATGCCTTGCCTTGTTAGACATATATAGCTAGTGGGTATTGACATGAATTGACCATGAGGTGGAAAAGCAAGCCACCCCCTCAAGTGCTTCTTCCTTCTCTTTATCTTTTTGCTTCCCTCAAATTAATTATATATATTCCATAACATAAAACCCTAACCCTAGTTCTCTTTCCCATGTGCATGTAAATTTCTCTCCCACAGGAATCATCCGTCCCCGTCACAAACCCGCAAGAAGCCGAATGGCTCAAGTACTCCTACTGGCCCGACCCGGACAACCCGGATCATCACGGGTAAAAAACACAAAGAGATTATTGGTCGACCATGTCAGTGTCGTCATCATCGTCATAAGTACGTAGGGGAGGCCTCCCTCAAGTTTCTTTCCAACGAAAAGGCCAAAGTGGAAATCAAATCGTCGTCCATGGTTTGCTCTTTTACTTTCTTTTCCAATGGCGGCCTGTTTATTTTGCCTTTGTTAGCTCTCAGAACTAACTCTGTGAAAATGCAACAAGCTGGAAAAACCAGACCAGAGAAAAGGAAGAAAATCAAACAAAGAAGAAAAGAAACCAAACAAAGGCTGCCCTACCTTCTGACACATTGAGGGATGAGTCGAAAGTAAATGCATCCTCCATCAAGAAATACTTATATCTATATATATCATCTTTGATGTCATAATCTGCATATTTATTATTTTTTTATTTTGAGATGTTTGTATAATTTATGTCTTCTTGTTTCTTTATACAAGAAATATACGAATGAGTTTGTGCAACCTGCAAACCGTCCAAGTTACCTTTTTTTTGCTGTAGTTATATTATATATATATATATATTCAAGTTTTGTTTAATGTCATGAATATGATTTCTTACGCAGAAATGAAGTGTCGTGAAGAGTTTTTCACGTTGGGGCTTCACTTTCCACTTCTTTTCTCATTTTCGAAAGATGCAAAGTAATCAGGTCGATGTGGCTCAAAATGTCTTAATATCGACATGACGTGGAACTGCGTGTTGCATTAGCCACGAATAATTAGCACATATATATATGTATCTACGTATATGCCCACATAAGAAATTTCTTATATAGTGCATTAAAACGTGCAATGTAGCATGTGATGTGAATTATATATATATATATGTTGTCGAGAATATTTTATCTTTTTTTACCAAGATATATTTTACATTCAACCAGTGGTATATCTGTATATGCAACCCTTTAAATCTCTCTCTTGTCGTTCTCACTCATTGTACTAAGACGTACCTTAATGACTCTCTTGGAGCTTTCGTTAGTTCCGATGTGTTCACCAAATAGAAAGAAAATTAACTTTGCGGTGATGGGTTTCGAGAAAATCTTTTAGTTCTGATGGGCCCCCTGAATTGTCGAAAGATCTCTCTATATATATGTGTGTGTGTGTTTAAAATTAAACTTAACGATATAATCTGCACATGAAGCTAATTCACTTTTGATTATTTCCCACCACATATCTTCTAAGGCATTTGTCATCCGGCTGGTGTCTGTCACAAAAAGAAAAGAAAAGAAAGTAAGGGAACAGAAGTTCAAATATATCACTTAATCTTTGAATTGTATAAGCAAGTTGTGTGTGTGTGCTTGTTTGATTTGAAGGGGGGATGAAAGTGTTACTAGGAGACAGAGACACCTTTATTGCTTTATTCTGCATTAGATTCGAGCTTTTGGTTGCAGTATTATTAGAGTTAAAGAAGTGCTTATCCCACACGACCCATATCTCACTCAGTAACGTGCATGCCATCTTTTGTTTGTTTCATGGGACATGCATGCAATAATAAAGCGAAAAATTCAAGCTGTATGAAGAGGGAGCAACTTCATCGTAGTTTCTCAAGGGAATAAAGAGGGAACAGAGAATAATAATAAGACAAGAATAAACTTTTTGGTTCTTTTTATTATTTCCTTCCCCCTTCTTTTATTTTAAGGAATGACAGCCATCTTCGAACTGCTTCCTACCTTGCTGGGGAATCGTATATAATCAAGTAGTGGTAGGAGAATCTGAGAGGGATATAGAGGTAGAAGGAGGTGTTCCAAAATAAACAAAAATAGAAAGAGTTGGTGACAATAAATAAATTAGGAAGAGGAGTTGGGGGGGGGGGGGGGGGTTTGTTTCAACTTTAAGTTGAACATGCCATAAATTTAAAATATATGTAAAGCAGACCTAAAAAGGTGATATTAAGTTCTTCAACTTTATCATATCATAGATTTTGGATGCTTTGGAAGCTAGCATTTATTAGTGCTGTAGTGTTACTAGTTAGCAGTGTTAATGTTGCTGAGATAAGTAGAGGGTACTGGAGGAAGGAATATAACAACATGGCTGGGTCTCTGCAGCTATACTCACCGTTTCTGGATTCTTCCATGAGGGCCCAACTTTGGTCTTTTCTTTCGTTTCAACACCCCCACCACTTTACCCTAATTTACTTACTAATAAACCTTTCCCTCCAACTCCAACCGTTATTTCATGCTTTTCGTTTTTTTTTTCAAATTATAATTCTAAATATAATTGCTGAAACTTTTTTATTTTTGGAAAATCGGGAAAAATTCTATTTAGAAATATTATTGGCAAGAATAATTTGATATATTTTTATATACAAAATACTGATACTCTATAGAATTTATATATTGAGAATATTGGTAATCAAAGTGCTCATAAACCCCAGCCAAATAGGTAAAGTCCACATGCTCATATCCTGATGCATCTAACACCCCAGTTCACACATATGTTTGTTTATTTGTATGAAAGAATATTTTTTTTTTATAAGCACAATTATCCTTTTATTAGAGATAATTATTTTTGAGATATTATTATATACTAAATATAGAGACATATGTTAACGGGAATTTAAACTTTGGTTAGAGTTTGTGAAAGAAATTCTAGTTGGCCTCAGGGTGTTTTCCAACTCAGTACAATATTTTTTTTTGGGTACAAGTAAAGGTTGAACACCCAAAATCAATACAACTAATACATAGGGATTAATTCCCAAGCAATTATTACTAACAAGGAATGTCAAATGTGAAAAACATAAATGAAATATTGACGTGTTAGTTAACCCATCATTCACTAGAATATCGGCCACTTTATTTTATTGTCTAGAAATATGGTGGATCTCAAGCTTCCATGGAAGAATAAGAAGGTTATATATCTTTGAAAGTAAAAGGCTTGAAGCATGAATAGTCCGATTAGACATAATTTGCACAACATTCTTCGCATCTGTTTCCAGGATAATATTCTTAAATCTTATCTCCCAATCAAGATTTAGACCTTTATATATAGCCCATTAATCTGCTTCAATGACTATACATTATACAAATTTGGTCAAAAAATCAACAACCCAAATACCTGAATGATCCCTAATAACTCCTTCACATCTTGTCTTATTGTGTCCCACCGTAATAGTATCATCAATATTTAATTTGAGTCATCCACACGGAGGAGGTTGCCATTTGGGAGCACTTGTATTAGGGGTGTTCATAAAACCCGCGGCCCGGTATGCCCATCCGAGCCCGCGAAAAAATGGCCCTGCCCAGCCCGATAAATATAGGGCAGGGCTGGGCATCGGGCTGCAAAATGCAGCCCATGCTTTTTTCGGGCTGGGCACCGGGCAGGGGGGTTGCCCTGCCCTGCCCTGCCCATTAGCGCCATTTTTTTTATTTTTTTTATTTTTTCCGTAGATACTACATTTAGAAGGGAGAATATGATAGTTACTGGTGACTAAAGGGTCATTTTAAAAATATAAGTAGTTAAGTATGTAAGTTGCATCTTTTAATATTTATAACTACATTAATTTTTTTAACTTTATTAATCATAATATGATTATATTACAAATTATAATTATTTATTTTATTTTTTAGATACTTCATCCTTGTCAACATTTGGGAAATTGATGTAAAGTTGTAATTATAAACTATTTAGACTTCAAGATTTTTTTATATGCAATGAATTTCAAGACTTTAATTATTATCTTTTTGTTACCTTATTTTTAGTGGATTATAGATATTATTTAACTCTTGAAGACATATGAATATGATATTATTTTAGAAGTTTATAATTGCAAATTTTTTTCACAATATGAGCATGGCATCACAACTTGGGCATGCCCAGCCCGCCCACGCCCAGCCCGCCCATGCCCAGCCCAAAATGGTTAGGGCTTTTACCGGGCAGGGCCGGGCATCGGGCTGCAAAATGCAGCCCATGCTTTTTTTGGGCAGGGCACCGGGCAAGGGGGTCGCCCTGCCCAGCCCTGCCCATGAACACCCCTAACTTGTATTACTTAAATCATTGATCAGACAATCATGTTACTCAGTACAATGTTACAAAGCGCTCAACATGGAGCTGGGCGTAATAAGGCCGTCTCATGGAAGGCCCATTTAGGAGTGGTAGACCAGCGTGCGACTCGTCTGAAATTTGGTCAAAATGAAAAGGGGGAAATATATATATATATATATATAGATATAATAAGCCGTTTTGGCGAAGGAGCACAATGTAGAGATTTGTGTGGCGTCAAATCAAAAGGTCTGTCTCCTTGTTGTTGTCGTTAATTATAATTATAGGGAAGGAACAGCAAAGAGGGAAGCTGAACTTCTCCTATTTTTCTCACCTACTTCATCAAAATTTTATCCCAACTATATTTAGATCCGACCCATATCGTGTATTTAGTTATGGTAGATAAGTCTCCAACGAGAATTTTCTACCTATACTAAAACTCAAATTTAAAATTTCGTTTAAACGATATTTAGCCACTTATCACTCAATTCAATTTCTGTTGGTGGAAGCTGGACTTTTTGTTTCAAACATTTTGGTAAAGATTCGGTTTCATTCCATTGATTGTGAGCCACGACCATCGTCTTATCAGCTTAGATAACCCATCACTTAATCCATAATTACTGGACCAACTCACTGTTTAAGGGAATATTCTTTTCCCAGAATGCAGCTTCTCATATTCCCCAATATTGCTTTTTCCTTCGAATGATGCACACGTATCATTTTTAATTCATTAAACCATTATTGAAAAGGGGCGCCTCCACAGAATAACAATAATTGTAAACATCCCTCACCCGAAGTAGTTAGCTATCCTAACCACTTAAGTTAGCTTCAAATAGCTCTTTAATTTGGACTTTCATTTACTTACATTACTTGGTTTTGAACGACTTAATGACATGTCAATAACACTTATACATGTTTGGTAGTTGGGAAGTGAAAATAAAAAAATAAAAATAAAATCTTCTACTTCTTTTGTTTGATACAATATAAGTTATTTTTACTTCTATTTCTAATGTTTTATACTATTTTAATTCTATCAAAAAAGTTAAGAATTGAGATGATAGAAATAGAAATAAAAAATTTTAAACAATTTTACCCTAATTTTTAAATTTTTAAACAATTTTAACTTTTTCTAAGTTATAAAAAAATATTTTAAACTATTTTATCCTAATTTATAAAAAAAATATACATCAATTTTATACTCATTTCTATTCTACCAAATAAATTTTTAAAACATATTTTTATTTTTATTTCTATCAAAAACCCTTCTATCCTACCAAATACCGTCAAGTGTCATGTTAGATGTTTGATGCTACATATGTTGGCACGTATGACTTGATCGTCAAGTAGGATGCCAACTTGGATGCCATATTGGACACCAGCTGAGATACCACATGGCATCACATCATCATTTTTAAGACTACTACAAAATTTATGTCATTCGATTCCAAGCGAAAAATAATTCAAAAAAATTACAAAATTAGTAAACCATTCCAGTGCAAGTATGAAAATGTGTGCGCGTGTGCATACTTCCTACCTCCAAGTTCTCCCCACTTTCAGCTCATGGTGTTTGGCTTTCGCCATATCCAAACAGGAGAGCACGCTTTCAATCTCTTTGAACTCCTTCCAACAGTGCCCATCATCAAGCTAGAGCTGCAGACTGCAATAAGTAAACATGCAACATCGCAGCTTTCTTCAGGCAAAGCTTGCTCATCTTTCGGTTCACACCTCAAACTTTGTTGGCATCAGACGGTGATTTTACCGACCCGATTTAACTTATTAACATGTAAGGGTTGGTTGGGTTACAAAACGGAACAACTATACAAAAACTGATTTGAATGTACAAGTATTGTTAAAAACGTTCGCTCATATAATTCTTAGTAATACAGACTCTTCATGTACAACTCGATTGCACCGACAAATCGCAGAAAAATTATTGAAGTGGCTTCTTATCTCCAATTCTCCATGATCATACACTCCACAGACCACCCACGTCCTTGTCAAGCTGGCTTAGCAAGCACGTGCCTCAGAAATTGGCAACCGCCTGATTGCTGGGACACTGCTGCCAGAAACTTTAAGGGACGCAAACAGGCAAGATAATCTTGCTATCATGGGCTTGGCCTTTGGCACTTTAGTAACGATGGCAAACTGCATACCAGCATCGCATGCGTTATGATAACCCTCGAGATCAGCTTGGGTTATGAGAACTGCATCCCTAGAAGGAGAGTATGGAGTAGGAGTAGGAGTAGGCCTGGCATTAGAAGGAGAAGGTCGGCACTTGCTGTAGTTTTGAACAGCCTGCTCATTAAATTGAAATCTTAGTTAAAATAATAAAATAAATTAAAAAATCAAGTTAACCTCTTAGTAAAAATAGTAAAATAAATTAACAAATCAAGTTAACCTTCCACTGCGAGGGTACTAGCAGCACCCTAGGTCTGCGAGACCGCACATAATCCAGGGCAGTTACAGGTGTCATGTGCTTATATTCAACCTACAAATCATAAATGGATCATCAGGGAACCCACCATCACCTTACAGTTTCAGCTGATGCCACAGGCATAAGCATGGGAAACGAACATTACCAAATAACAAAGAACAATTGTTGTGCTCCTTCCTCGACCAGCTTTACAATGAACATAAGTAGTTTTACCGCAACAAGCATTTTCTGCACCAAAATAAAGATGGTAAGAGGGAAAAGAAAAATATGCGCAATCATGTATCCTTTCAAAGAAGAGAAAATACTCACGATGAATGAATTGCACAGCAAGACTAATATCCTCTAGTGAAGGGGCAAAGAGATAATCCCTTGTAGGAATCACTAAATGATCAATCTCATGAGCCTAAAATGCATCAAACAAATAAACCAGGAACATGAGCAATAGCATTGGATCAAACAAATTAAACACTAAACAATTAAACAAATATCATACAAAACAATTGTCCTTGACTTCTAAGTCACGTCCAAACAAAAACATAGTCCTCAGTGGGCACAGAGACTATGACTTTCTATATCCAGTGAAAAAAGGCTTTTCCATAAAACCATAGTAAAAATGATCAAGTTTGAAGAGAAAATGGTCCAGACTTACATGGTACAATGATGATGGAACCAACGTTTCATAAGGTTCATTCAGAGTAATTACACCACCCACACCAAGCTTCTTCAAGCGTGGAACGTCTTTAGGGAATGGAACAGCGCCCAATAATAAAAACTGGTAAGAACAGATAACAAAAATTAATGGAACAGCTTCCATTGTTTCAACCTGAGCAGAAGCACCTATAAATGACTCCCAAATAATGCATTAAAAAAAAAAGGCATCAGGCTCGCTCTCAAGCAGAGGGTATAGTTTAAATATGAAAGATTTCAGTTTTCTGCTTCCTATTTGGAACAAAACTCAGAAACCAAGAATTAATGATCAATGACCACTCTCAGCAAAGAATCTATTTTAAGCCAAACTTCATATACAGGTTGTACTAGATGGCAATAGAGACCACAACACACAGTTTAACATCAGTTTTGATTGCATTTCATCAATAGAAATGATAGTGCATCGCTACATAACAGTAATCAGACCAATTTCCTAGGAAAAAATAAACAAATAAACCATAACATTTAAATCCCATGGGTGCATCCTGCCTACTCCTTCATAGGAAGGCAAACATGAAATCAACTATGCTTTAGCTAAAATCTAAAGCAACGATAGGTGAATAAAACTATCATGGAATAAATAGATAGTTAGAGCAAAACCTCATCGACTTGATCCCACCACCTGAACTCGGCTTCAATCTTGTTCCGAAGTACATTATACAAAAGCGTCGGGTAAAACAGGATCCGAGCTCCTGCTCCAACTAACGCCCTCTTTGCGTCAACCCTTGCAATCTGATTCTCATTACTCCCTTCGTCCCTACTGAAATCCACATCGTCCAACTGCTCAATCTTCATCCCAGACAGCGAATTCGAAAACCCTAAACCAACCGCGATAAGTTTCCAAATCCCAAACACAGGTCCGCTAAAACCAAAATTCAAAGGGAAAAACAACTAACGACTCCCTTGGGGAATCAAAGAAACCGAACAATCAAAATTGGGGAAAATTTTAGCAAGATCAAGAGAAGGAACTAGAAATTCGGCATTCGAAGTAGGGAAGTCAAAGGCCGGGAATCAACGTAAACAAGTGGTTCACGGAATCATGATAGGTAATGAATTCTGACAAGAGGAAGAAATATCGCAGGCGGTCGATGTAATTGGGGCCGGATCGGGATTATGGTATGAAGTACGAACGCCGAAATAAAATAGGAAACTGCGTAGTGAGTAGAGTGTTCTGAATGAACGGATGAGGGGACTACCAAGCGGAGCATAATTTGTGACATCACTACCAAGAAATTTATTGTGATTATTTTTTAGGGAAAATCTCATAATATGCTCTTAAATGATTATAGTATTATTATTATATATATAATAACTCCTAAGATATTTTGAATGTGATTTTTATCAAATATGAATCCATGTCTAATTGTATTTAGAAAAAAAATGCGCCCTCAGTTAATTTTGCTATTTACAAAAATTCCCAACATAAATAATTATTTGTATGTAAATAGAATTATGTATTTAAATTGATACAAAATTCTATTTAAAAAGTTCATTAACTAAAACGTGCATTGATATTCTGTGTTTGAATTTTTTTTTAAATACTAATATTTTTTATATATAAAAACATATTAAACCTTCTAATTAATAAAATATTTAAATAAAAGCTTTTTATGAATAAGTACAAGTGATATCATTGATGGCTTATATATTACCAACACAACTCTCTAGAATTATTATGTTATAATAAATATCTGTTTTATTCTTAATATAAAATTAATTCATATTATAAATTATGTATTATATTAAAGAATTAATTTAAAATATAATTTATATCAATATTATTAATGGTGGGGGTGGAAAGCTGAATGGGAGAATAAAAAAGAGGCATAAATAAAAAAATGTCATGATGTGATGTCGCTAGGGTTGAAAATGCATGAATGTCTCAAAGAAGGTGTCAAAACTGGATACAAAATGAAATGAGGAAGGGGTATGACACGAGAGTGTTATCTTAATCCAACGAAGATAGAGGCCCGGAGGCCAATCTATATCGTTGATGGGAGTGGAAAAGTCGAAAGCCGAGAAACTTAGGAGGGAAGGAAAGGCCATGTAGAGCAGCATCATTGACGAAGGATGAAGGTTTTTATTTTATTTTAATTTTTAAAAAAATATATAGTTTAACTTAGTTTCTCATCACTTTTATTCCAATTTTTCTCATAAATAATTAAATTAAAACGAAATTTATATTTGAAAATTCAAATTAATAAATATCTCTTCTAAAATAATTTTGTAAGAACTAGGTCAAAGAGTGTTTTGTTTGCATTCAAAAAATACTTATTTCTTGAGAAACTAAAATAAAATGTTATTATCTCATAATTTTAATATAAGAGTTAATTAGATAGTTAAATTTAATTCTAAATGTAATACGTTAATTTATTTTATATATAATATTTATTAATTTTTTAAACTAATTTATCTAATTTATAAATTAATAATTAATCTAATATTATATATCAGTATTTTAAGAAGATCATGTTATATAAGTTATAATTATCTAATTTATTTAATTTTTTTAATCTATTTAAATTAATTAATTAATATTAAAAATTAAAAAGAATATAGTTGAGTCTTAATCACGTAACCAAAAGAATATTCAGAGCACAAAGTTCATAACAATCCAATGTAATAAGCTAGCGTCAATTATTCAAGAGATACCCACCCCATGCTCATCAGTCTTTTTATTGGTGAAAAAAAATAAGAACACTTCTCAAAGTCAAAATACTATCAAGATAGCAGAAATTGAGCTTTAAGATTTTTTTTTCCAAAAAAAAAAAAGATGGGCAATATATAATAGGGGCTTTTTTTTTTTTTTGTGGTTGAGAGTGATATAATTGTGATTTTTTTTATATACAAAAAATTTTAAGAACAGGTCGGACTCACTTACGATCTAAGAGTAGAGCGAAATCTCTCTTCTTTTTAAACGATACTAATGTCAGGCAGGGCGAGCCGTCTATTATCTTCAAGCGTAAATTTAGGCATCTAAAAGCTATGATGTCTCCCCAGACACCGCCACTAGAACCATAATAAAATAATATTTTTTTAAGAATCGAACACGCTTTAAATAGTCGTATATCTCATATTTTTTACAGTTTAAACTTACGGACGAATGATGATATAATTGCGACTTGTTGTACCAGTTAGTGACGGTCATTTTGATCATTGAAAGCAAGATGGAAAACTTTCCGGCGAGACCTCAATAGTTGCAGCAAATTGTGGGATTACTCAGTCAACCAAATTCATCACATCCCCTTTCTATCACATGTCGTCACTTTCTTACCCCAACTTCAGATGATTGGATTGTAATAATAAGCTTCAATTGGACCGTTAATTTTCTACAACGAAGATTTACATTAGTTCAAGAGATAAATACCTAACTCAACTCTATACTTGTTCATATCTCTCCTTCTGTGCATTTGTGGGGCATTGGTGGCTACCACTATTACCAAATTTAAATTAGGGTCAAGGTAAAAAATGCCCACAAATTTATTCTAAAAGTGCGTTTGGCACCATAAACTCCACTCAAGTGTAAAAATATCTATAAATTTATTTAAATGTGGTAACAAATACCACGTTAACTTCATCAAACTTTTGATATTTTTTTATTAAAAAAGTAACAGAAATGCTATTTTGGCCCCCCATTTAAATAAGTTTATAATATTGGAAGTATTTTTGGGATAAAGGTATAGATATTTTTATACATAAATCTTTAAAAGTATACTGTGTTTCTGGTGGCTAGCCTGTGAGCATGCATCTACTCAGGAGCACTTCCATTCATGTGATACACACTAACACCAGTCGAGCGTGTTCTATTAATATTTTTCATTATCCTTCTGTGAATTGGAGGAGGATATTCATTCATGGCCGTCCATGAAATTTGGAATCTGAGTGCTTCCCAACACATAAAATGGTGCGGCGCTGCTTTTCTTGGCCCTAATCATTGATTTTGGGAGCATGCTCTCATCATTTTAGGTAAAGCAATTAAACACTCACTTTTCTTCTGCTTTCAAACGGCGGCATTGCCCGGCACTCCGCAAAACTCCTATTTTAGCCCAAAAAAGGAATTGAAAATACTCAACACTGCTGAAATGGGGTGTGCTTTTTTTTTTTTTTCTGTGGAAAACAGAGCGTTCCTGCAGTTCAAGCAGGGAGAAATGGCTCTGGTCAAAGTATCTTCATCTTTGTTTATTCTTCTTCTTGGCCAAGTTCTTCAACACATAAAATCAGTTAGGAAATGTTTGAATGGACTGTTAACTGCTTTCTTTGGCATTTCTGTCCCACCCGCGGACTCGCCACCCACAAATCATTAGCTTCTAGCTACATTTTGGTTTGCATTTATTCAGAATTCAATTCCCTTACCAGCTTCGTTCATAAATACCCCATTTTCTCAATTGTTATTAGTAATATTTGCTGAAATTTGAGGCTCACGAGATTTCAAAACTCCTAGGGGTCAATTATGTTTTGGACCCCAAAACAAGGTGTCCATTCCTAACGCTTGTATGTAAATATACAAAGCAACGCAAAACATGTACTTATTCTGGGCATCAAGTTGGGTCTTCTTTTCAGGGTTTAGAGAGGCATTAATAAGTAGATGTCAGAATGTGGTTGATGATTGATTATTACGACCCCCCAAATCTTTACTGGATTGTGAGGTGAAACTTTAACCTTTTACCATTACCCCTGTTCTGCTATAGTACTTGTAGCATATCTTTAAACGACGCATAAATAATAGACACCTGTTATATAGTTTGCGTTTTACTCTTTCTGCCTGTGTCTTTTCAGCCATAGACGCCATGCTAGCAGTGACATTAAATGAAAAAAGTAATACGATCAGCAGCCATAATTGCTCATTTTATCACAACCTTATCAATCGATAATTACTACTTTGCAATAATTAATACCATATACACATATTTATTTAATTTGGGAATAATAACATCTCGTAAAAGAAACTAATAGTTCGTTTTATATAACCCCTAATGAAACAGGCAGAAGTCAACAACTGCACAGGGGGAAAAAAGAAGAAGATAGAACTGTAGCCCAATTGCCCATAAACTGTTGCTCCCATATGGTGTTTGTGATTAAGATTAAAGTTCACATCATCTCTCTGATTGTTTCAATAATATCTAAAGCCTTTAATTGTACAATGGGTATAATGGAGTCAAGAATTTCTGGCAAGGCCAATTAAACCCCACCTGTAAACAACTGTCTTTTCTCTTTGAATGCAGCTTCAAGCTTATAGGGGACACCGTCAAATAATCGTCTTGGTCTTTCTTCTAAGCTCGAAATGGTGAAGGCCTTGTTGATTCTGGCTTTTGATCTCCTCCTCCTCCTCCATCTTAACCTCCATTTGGATGCGGCAAGATCGGCCTTTGGCGTTGGCGTCGGTGTGGGTGTTGGCGGCGGCGGCGGAGTGGTTTGGGTCGGTGGCGGCGGTGCTGGAGGGAGTAACGGCTCTCCGGGGTCGTCACCTTCAGTGCCGAAGCAAGACAAAGCTTACTTGGCTCTGCAGGCATGGAAGGCCGCGATAACAGAGGACCCATTGAGGATTCTGGAGAGTTGGAATGGTTCTAACGTGTGTTCTTATAAAGGGGTGTTTTGCGCCAATCCCGAGGATGCTTCAGGTGAGCCTGTGGTGGCCGGAATAGATCTCAACCATGCTAATCTCAGAGGAAGTCTTGTGAAGGAGCTCTCTTTACTCGCTGAAATGTCTCTTCTTCACCTCAACAGCAACAGATTCACAGGTACAGTTCCTGATACATTCAGAGACCTCTCGTCTCTTGAAGAGTTAGACATCAGCAACAACCAGCTCTCTGGTCCTTTTCCTACAGTTACTTTGTCAATGCCCAGTCTGGTTTACTTGGACATCAGATTCAACTCTTTCTCTGGACCACTCCCCGATGATCTCTTCAACAAGAATCTGGATGCTATTTTTCTCAACAACAATCAATTTGAAGGCGAAATCCCCCAAAATTTGGGCAATTCCCCTGCTTCTGTCATAAATTTAGCTAACAACAAGCTCAGTGGGAGCATACCAGCGAGTTTTGGGTTCATGGGTTCAAAGCTAAAGGAGATTCTGTTCCTCAATAACCAGTTAACAGGGTGCATTCCTGAAGGGGTTGGGATCTTCACACAGATGCAAGTTCTGGACGTGAGCTCCAATTCACTAATGGGTCATTTGCCAGACACAATATCTTGTCTGCAAGACATAGAAGTTCTGAATTTGGCGCACAACAAGCTTTCTGGGGAATTATCGGACGTGATCTGTTCACTGAGAAACCTACTGAATCTAACGGTTGCCTATAATTTCTTTTCTGGGTTCAGCCAGGAATGCTCGAGGCTTTTCGTTAGGAATGTGGGTTTTGATTTCTCAGATAATTGCATTCCTGGGAGGGACATGCAGAGACCTCGACCAGAGTGTTCTGTGATCCCTGGTGGTGGCTTAAATTGTCTCAGAATCCCAACTCCGAAGCTTGTTTGTGGTTCGCTCTCTGTAAGTTTCTCTAAGCGCGCTCATCCCAGTTCATCATCATCATCTTCTTCTTCATCACCTTGACATTTTACCACGTGGGTTACTTACAGCTTGGCCAGGCCATGGCAGTTCTGTTAATTAATGCTAGCAATTATGATTCGACCTTGCTAAATTTAATTCTTCATGGATTCGGTATAACTGTTAGCTGATTTCCTTGGCTTGCACGGATAAAGATTTGTCTCGAAATCGAAGGAAAGGGATTTTGCAGGACTTTTAATATAAATTGACCACCATCATAATAATAATAATACTCTAGTTTGTGTCGGGCAGGACAATTTATGTGTCACGTGACATGCTTGTTTGTTTTAGTTACTAATTGTATCACGGGTTCTTTATAGAATGTGCCCTCTCTTTCTTTTTCTTCCCCTACAAATCCACAATAAACGAGCCACTTGCTTTTTACTTGTCGATACTGAAACTCGACACCTACGTTAATGCTTTAGATTACACGACCAAATCACAAGGTGGTTGTTCAAATTATAGGGATTAGTTCACCTGGCAATCATTCATACAAATGCTGTGAACTATTGAGGATAAGTATTAAATGAGCGTTGGACACAGCATAACCACTTATTGTCAAAGAATAAAATACATTGGATTGGGGAGTTTAAATGAGCGTGTGGCCACAGCAAAACCCATTAAATCACTCCACTGATCTCCAGAGCTGCCATGGATTCTGTAACCCTCATTAACCAATTCTTGTCTTCTCTCTGATTTGTAAATCGTGGCTGGTTTTCCTTGGTCCAATTCGCCTCTGTTTCATAACCAAGAACATCACGAGTCACAGAAAAAGACCCTGCTTAGTCGATATGAAGCAAATGAATTCAATGTGTTTACCTCAAGATAAGTCTCTCCCAGTTGGTGTACCCTGAAAATATAAGGTTTACTTCTGTGGCGTTCCTTTGGTATTCACTTCTCCCAGTTAAAAGAAATATATTGAACCCTAATTGATGTAGCTCCTTGTAAAATCTCAAACTGGCTGGTAGAGCTGGGGCCTTTGCTTCACTCACCCAATCATCGAATGACGTCTCATCGAATATCTCTGACCTGTGTTTCAGACAAGATAATCATCGCTGATATAACCAAACCAAACAAAAATGCTGTGCGTTAAGCAAACAGACAGGTCAATTTCAGATTTTACAGGTGTTATTGATTTGGCAACGAATCATTCACATAATTAAGGATATTCATATGTCTAACAGTTAAAAGTTTTAACTAGACTAACCAGATAAATCCACGATTTCGCAGGGAAAAGTGCGGGTGAATTCAGCATTTTCTTTTGTTGTTCCACTCGTAACTTTCTCAACTGGTGATACATTTGCCGTGGGTAACAACAAAAGGAAAAGAAAATGACTATGCCACTCACAAACACAAAGAAGGAACAAAACTCCATCTATTCGTTGCCTTTTCTCTTTTCTGGTTAGTGATTAGCAATCTTAGCATGTGATCAAATCTATACGACAACTTCAACATCCACATCTTAAGCCACGGAATTGTAATCAATCAATCGTTATTCATATGATTTAATGAATATGCCCCAATTGGACGTTTAGGTTATTTGCAAGTCACATGCACCCACAGAACGAAATCCCCATCAACCAAAAGCCGCTAAGACGCGACAGAAAAGCACTCGTATCGGGGGGGAAATTAAATCAAAATTCTAAACATTAAAAAAATTATTTTAAAAATAAATATAAAATTGCTTAGAAATTATATTTCTTAAGTATGAGAAAATCAGTAATTATTTTAACTCTTAAGAAGTAATGATAATCTTCTACCTCTTCACCTCAACTTTAGAGGATGAGATTAGGTAATTTTCTCAGTTGGAATGGCTTGAAATGAGTAAGACACTAACCCGAATCCATGGTCCTCGTAGTAAGGCAAATTGGATAGGAGAGTCTCATCGACGTCGAATACCCAAGCGTCTCTTCCGTCTCCACCTAACTTCAGGTTATTCGCAAACGCAGACGAGAAGCTCGCGATTACATCCGAGTCCGACCGATAACGCTCGCCGTTCATATAATCCTCCACGAACCGTGTGCACCTTCCCGGAATTTGTTCCCATACTCCGGCGTTGTTGGTTTCGACGGAGAGTCTCCAGCTGTCGCAGTACACACGATCGTCCGCCCTAATCTTCCGATTGCCGGACATGGCTCCTTCCGACGGGAACTTGATCAATGATTCGGACGAGATGGATGGGATAAGACTCATCGTTAAGAACAAGACAAGCATGAACAACAGACCGGAAGCCATGGCTGGAGAAGAACAGAGGAGGCTCATGGGGTCAGAAGACGCTGGATGAAAAAGAAAATTAAACGTGGACAGGAAGGTATGTGAATATTATTAAAAATATAAGATTGTTGTGTTAATTAGGTTGAAATAAAATAGTCTAGTTTAAAATTAACAATCGCTACAAATCAAGCAACCCCAGCTAAACTATTTATTTATTTATTTTTATTTTTTGATACAATCCCAGCTAAACTATTTAGGTGCTATCTCTCGCGTAAAGCCAATAAAATGGGCTCAACCCGCATCTTAACCCATCAACCCGATGCAAAGTGGTGGGCTTGGGTTATTTTCTTGTCAGCCCGCCAAAATTTCGCCGGTCTTTGGTACAATTGGGTTGAGAATTTTAATTGTTAATTTTATTTTTATTTTAAACAATGTATTTATATTTTCTACTAGCCGCATGCTCTGCTCCCATTAATAACCAAGCTTATTTAGGCCTATTTGTTAGGGTGAATTGCCCTAATGCACTAGGCCTTGCCCTAAACAACCAACCCACTACCCGTCTTTTTTATGTCTTGAAAAAAAATATGAATTTTGACAATGTGAATAAGCTTATAAATTGTGCAATTGAGTTCAAGACATAAATATGAATAAATTCATAAACGACAGTGGCTTAATAAAAAATAAACAAGTATTAACTTGAAAGAAGTTGGCTTTCTCCCCATAGCATAATGCCATAATCCATGACTATATATATAAAAAAAATTACATTTAAATATTAAAAATGAAAAGAAAAGGCAATTAAATTGAGCCTACCTATAACCTACCTTAGTATGCAGGTATAACCTAGCCATAATCATTATTCATTCCTAAGTAAATGAAAATAGATATCCTACAGCCCTCGTTTTTCTACCAAAAAAAAAACAATAAATGGATGTCCTGCAATATACAATATTTCGAATATATTAACTCTAACAGGAGAATAGGTATGTTTAACCAAAGAAATGAAGATAGATACGATACAGCAGAAAATGGATAATAAGAGACCTGGGAACATGATCGTCAAATATCAGGGAATAAAGATATATATAAATAAACATTTGCATTGAATCTGCTGTACAGTTCAGATCTTGTGTTTAGATTTATACATCCGAGTATCAAACACCGCTGTCACATCACTCTCCTATACCCAGTGAAACCCCGCCCGAAGGTAAGCTTTGGGTATGCACCATTAACGATAAAAAACCAGCAACACTTTTGTGACTCTTAGAAGTAGCAAATTCGCAGAGCTAAACCTAGAAACCAACCTTCATATAACCCAGGTGAGCCGCAATGAAGGCAAAAACGAAAGAATCAAGAATGTTCAAGATATATAAATACGAGAGACAAAATCCTCGTTGAAAGAATGAGAAGGGGAGAAAAAACTAGGTTGTACGTTGGTGATGTTGATTAGCAGATACGTAACAGGTTATGGAAACGAATCATGATCAACATGGCAAAGCTCCTTCCGAAGTTTATGGGAGAAAAGCCTACAGGCGTCCATGCTGAGATCAATGGCGGCGGAGAGGGCGATGAAGAGAGCAGCATCGGGCATGCAAGTCACGTGCTGTGCTCCGACCTGTACAACGGGTTTGCTCACTTTGCCTTCACCCTCCACCGTCGAACCCATCACGAACCCTTTTCCGGCCAACCTCGAACCCAACCCAGAATCCTTCATCGCTCTGTAATCAATGCAGAACTGACCTCCCTTTTTCACGCTCATCGTAGCTTCAGCTATGGCGATCCCACTCGCCGGTCCATTCTCGGTCACCAGCTCGAACTTGTACCCTAAGCCATCCGTGGGACCTCTTTCCCGCCACGCCTCCAGGCGGCCCCACGGTTTCCAGCTGCTCACGGAGGCGCCGTTGGGCCGGAGAATGAGCCAGGCTCCGGGGTTCGACCGGGACACACGGTCCGAGCCGGGTGAAGGCACGAAGGGAGTGATCACGGAGGCCGCGGCCACCGGCGAGCCAGAGAGATCGTGTATTATGATCATCCAACCTTTTCTCTCTCTCCCTTGCCGATCTCTATCACCCGTAAATGTCCTCCTCCATTTGCTTCCATTGTTGGTAAAATCCGATGGAACAGGCCTACATTAAAAAAACACAACAGGATAATAATTTAATTATGAACTCAATATAAGTGCAACAACTTGATTAAGATGTCAAACGTGCTGGGATATAATTAATCAAATGAGAAGAGATTCGAGAGTAGAGCCAGATACGAGCACATGGCATGGAATCAGAGGTAGTTATGTTTCACAGTTTGGAAGATCTCAAACTGTCCATTTGACTATATAATTAAAACTGGGTGCGCAGCCTAGGATCTCTCCTACGATGTTATTTTAGTTTAGTTGGAGAGATTGACTTTGTTTGTTGGAGGAATCAAGAGAGAGAAGAAATAAGGTACAATAAAGTGAAGGAATATAATAGAATGCAACTTGATTGTCCCTGTTATAAAAAGGTGAAGGACAAGAATCGGGCTAAATGTTCATTGCCCAATGGATTGTTCTATTGATAAAGGAAAAAAATGTTAAGCAAGTAAATAAGATTAGGGGCTTTAATTAGAGATTAGCTAAATTTACGGTCGGTGGTCAATGATGTTTTATGTTCAGGAAGCAGGAAGTCTGCACCAAATCGTTTCATCTACGATTGTGTCTTTGCCGTAATCCATAAGTTAAATAATAATATTTCAACACCTTTAATAAAAAGAAGAGCTAAAGACAGGGTAGATGAAGGAAGCACTGGAAACAATGAAGAGGGAAGTGAGGACAAGAGGCTTATCTGAATATAAAGAGATTGAAACAAGGAAATAATGGTGGCAGCTTTCACGGAACGAAACGAGAAAGGAATGGATAAAAGGTGAGGACAATCTCCAAATAATGGCAAAAGGGATAACAGCGAAGCAATGAAAGTAACATGAAATAAGAAATGATGTTGTAGTACAAAGATGAAATTATGGTCTTGGCATGTGATGATGGTTGGTACCAGCTAAAGATATAGACAAGCCAGCCCACACGCTTAGTCCCTCACCTTAATGCTACCATTTTTATGATGTCCCACCACTAAATTCATCTACCTCCGTCAAAACAATTTCAACACTGACTCTGAGATATACGTACGATGACATTAAATGGATTAAACTGTGACGACAATATCTTATCTTATCTAATCTAATTCCATATGAAAAGTACGTAGCAGTAAGTATTGAAAAATACGAGAAATGAGGGCGTACCGTGATCTGGAATTTCGATCTGCGCTGAACTTGCAGCTGAAAACGGGCTGTCTGATATTCCCCTGAATCTGGAAAACCACGGGGCTGCACTCTGGTTCACCGCCGAACTGGAACACGAAGCGGGGGTCGGGTTCGGACCGGACCACGATGTGGAGCTGGGCCGATGGCTTCAGTGGTTCGTTCTTCCCGAGCTGGAGCCAGCCGTTGTGGAAGGTATGCGGGCGAGACAGAGCATCGGTGAGGTCAATGCTCACGAAAACACGACCGATGAACTTGGAGCCGCTGACGCCGCAGGTGTGACCCATCCGCCCGGCGTAGACGGAGACCCGAAGGCTCACGGTCTTACCAGAGAAACGACGGAGAGAGGCGCAGTCCAGGTGGAAGCCAGCGGCAGAGGTGATGGATTGCGGCGCAGAGTCGCCGGATGAAGAACAGAGACGGAGCAGAGCAGTCTGAGAGGGAAAATTACTGATCCGGATCTTGCAGAAGCAGGGAGTGGTTGATGGGTGAACACCGGAGCCGGGTGTGGGTTTGGTTACTGAAGGAAGCTTCAGAGCCAAGGATTCAATCATAAGCCGTACAAACGGGCACGGATCCATTGTCCCCTGCTCTCCTTCTTCTTCTTCGTCGTAATAAGAAACTGTTGATCTCTCTGTTTCAGGATGAATAGGAATTGGGAGAGAAAGAGGGAGAGAGTGTGGTGAGGAGTGGGGATGGCGAGAACAGAGCATAGAAAACATCCAACTTTATGGACTAAAATGGGTGTCGGCTCGAGCGCTAAAAAACGATTCGACGACTCGTGATTCTCTCTCCTCCTTGTTGGGGGATTTTATTTTTCTAATTTTCCCTGTTGCCTTTCGCCAAGAAAACGACAGAGTGACAGAATACGATGATCGACGGCGGGAGATTATACCAGAAAAGGAATTTATATTCTAATACACAGCTTAAATTAAACTCGGTTTTATTCATGCAATCGCTATAACCGGTTGACTGCTGAAAGTGTTAACGTGGTTTTCATCTGTGAATTTGAAGACATGTACTAGATTACTTGAGTCATATGTAATTCAATTACGCTCGTATTTGTTAAATTGAAGAAGGAGCTAATGGGATCCAACAGCATTCTCATCCTATTAAAAAAATTTAGGATTCCTTTTTTGGATGAAATAAATTTTGGGATTGCGATGCTTGAAATTTGCATCATTGAACTTTTTATGAATATTGAATATCATGTTATTAATGTGATTGAAATACCATAAGAAAATACTTAGCTTCTATTAATTATATATTTTAAACAATTCAACTCTAGGGGATGGAGGCATGCATACGCACCCATTGAATTTGGACTAGACAAATATTGGAAAAAATTTATGCGAGTTATTCAAGTTTTAAGATATTGTAAAATGCCTTACCAAATGAAATGATTAATACATTCAATTATTTGGCCCTGCACAGAAAATCGTGGACTAAATTTCACAGGATCAGTTATTGGGCAAGCACCATATCCAAAATAGAATATTTAGTTTTTAAAATAGACATTCCTTAATTTCGGGTCACATGAATATATGCACGTTATAGAAATTAAATATCGTGTGGTATTAAGGGGAAAAAACCTCACGATGTATCACATTTGTTTGAGTAATAAGTGGATGCTTAGAAATTAAAACGTCCCATAAAAAAAGTTGTGAGTGAAGAAAAGAAAGTCTTCGTATGATAGTATAGGAAAGGGATTTGCTTAATTTCGTCATGAAATGAGTCGTGCTATAGTCGTTGACAAAGAGGGGAAAAAAGAATGAAAAGCAGCATGGTGGGAAAAAATAAAAATTGTCAGTTGATTTTAAAAGTTAAAAATACGAGATGACGACTCCAGTGAAATTCTTTACACGATTTTCCATGAGTTCCCCCCCCCCCAGTAAAACAACATGCTATCGTGCACAACATCAATGAGATCACAGAAAACTGTATCCTTTTTTTTCTCCTTTTTTGGCAATTAAAAAAAAAAAGCAAGTTGGCATTTTATCCTGTCTCCTCGTTTTATGATAAAACGAGCTCAAATGTTTAAGTTAAACCTATTTTATCAACCCTAATTACAGGACCATATGATGAGACATGACCGCAAAGATCGAATTATTTGGTGAAGACAAACTTTTGAACCTTTGTGGTATTGATGCAACCATTGTTAATATATATTAGATGAAGGCGAGTTAAATGAAAGCATGTGGCGGGGCTACCTTGAGGAGACAAATTAAAAAGAGGGGAAGTAGGGCAGTTTTAGTGATTGAGATAGAAGCTTCAAATTAAAAGGGTGGATTTGAGGGAATGAGATGGTGGTTGCTTGCGATGATTTCAATATGGGTGGGGCCCAGAAAACAGCTGGGTGAGGGCTGTCAGTCATGTAATTAACCCCCGTTATCCCCATTTCTTATCCTTAATATGGCTGCTAATCCCCAATCTAACGTTGTTTTCTACACCACAACATGGTCTAAAGCTTGACAGCTGGCATCTACCCCCACGAGAGACCACTTGTCGTTTGAATACAATGCGATTATGAACTAATCCAATGGCGGCCTGCAACTTTTGAACGACGAACCTAAGGAGGCGGTTGCTATGAGGGGGGTGTATTTTTGACGGAGCCGTACATTTTTAATTCGTGTCACGACAAAATCCAATCCTTTGTCGACTTGTATATGTATGTCTAACGTTATTAAAGGCTAATTATAAGGAAATTAAGAAAGGCATATAATTATATTGGTAAGTAGATGGCAGGGCATGGGAGGGAGCATGAGCATGATGGCATTGTGGGGGGCAAGCGTGTTGCTCTGTCATAACAAACAATTCGCTCTAAATATGTAACTTCTCTTCTGTTTTTTTTTTTTAAATAATAATCATACATATATACACACACTGCCCATATGTACGTGCGCGAGGAACCTTTTTATGTATGTATATCTTTATGCTATTCCTTAGTCATTTCACTGTCTGTGCTGCGTGTGTGCTTTGTTATCTCCTTAATTAGGTCTTTGTTAAAAGAGACTTGTTTCCCCCACTTAATCCGGCTCTTCGGTTATAACCACTCTCTCCATATCCAACTCATTATTCCTCTCTCTTCTTTGTGTAGCCAATGCCTTCTTTCCTTTTCTTTAATTTTTTTTCTTCCGTATCATGCACACACACGTCACGTCACCTCTCTATTTAGTTACCACTCAGTTTGTTAGAGTTTTACTCTGACTACATCCAGATCCGACCTGCATTATATACTTGGCTATGATTAGTGAGTCTCTCGACGAGAATTTTTTGCATATGTTAAGATTCGAACTCGATACCTCATTTAAACGATACTGAATCGCTTACTAATTAGATTAACCCCGTTAATACGTCCCCTCTCGTTTAATCCCTCAAATGTCATCTTTCAGCCCAACAAAAAAATATCTCCTGAGCTATTGCCCGAGACTCACAGATCTTTTCTTTTTAATCAGTTCATATATATTACCGTATGTTTAGTTTATGGAAGCAAATAACCCAGTTGAGATGAGAGTATATGAGCAAACCAAACCTCACATTCATATATATATTTATTTTGGGTAGATACAATCCGTATTCGAGACTAATTTTGGTGAAACTATTTATGGTGCTAATTGGGACCATTTGCCCTCGATAGACTTGGCACGATTTTTTTTTTTTTTAAAACTCTTTTATTTATTGAATCTTTTTTAAAAGAATAATTATACAGTTGGAATTTAAACAGTAACATGTGAAAAAATAGCTTAGGTGGAGGATTCAGTGGAAAATTTGAGACCTATACTAATTATACCACTAAAATTATTTTAGAATGTTAGGTATACTTTTATCTTATATATATATATATTTAGTAGTATTGCTGGCTTGCTGCAATGCCAACTTCAGCGGGCCCCTCATTTCCAAAGGGAAAGCGTGCGTGTCACGTGATTCTCATGTCAAAATCTTTCTCATAAATAAACTAGTTTGGAAGGGAGACAGGCCATTTGGGCTGTAGTTGGGTCCATAAGATTGAGTCTGGATTGGGTGTGGCCCACAATTCCCTGTGGCCCACCCCCAACCAATGCTTCATTTCCTTTAATTAAACTCATCCCTCTACCAACGGGGGTTAGTACGAGTAGTAAGCGGCTCGATATCATTTAAACGAAGTATCGAGTTTGACCTTTGGCGTATGCAGAAAATCTCTATTAGAAGACTCACCCACCATAGTCAAATGCGCGACGCGGGTCGGATCTGGATGTAGTCGGGGCAAAACTCCGATGAACCGGGTGGGTAATAAAAAAAAAACGTATCCCTCTACTACCCATCATCCATGGGCTCAGTTAACGAAAGAGTGATACATACGACTATTTGGAGCGTATTTGATCTATGGGGAATACTACTTTATTGTAGTTCCAGTCACGGCGCTTAAGAAGGCATACTAACTTTTAAGTGTCTAGGTTTACGTTTGAGAATAATTAACTGTTCGCCTTACCCGACATTGGTATCGCCTAAGAGGAAGGGATACTTCATCTTATTTTTGGATCGTGGGTAAGCTCAATCCCTTTCTAAAAATTTTTATAAAAAAAAAAAGCTCATCCCTCTACGTACTATCCCTTTTAATCATTTAGCATTAACACTCACGCTCTGAAACCATTGCAACAACAAACACGCGCCCTATCATTCCTCTTCCTCATCTTCATACTTTTACGCGAGACCTACGTGTTGAATGTGTAAGCAAAGTATAAGTCTGAAAAAGGACATTGGAAGAAAATATAAGAGTAGGAGATAAAAATTACAACGTCGTGATTATTTTGGGCTTTTTGGGCCCAATGCAGGACAAAAGGGCTCAAGGCCCAAATAATACCCACAAACAGAAGCTAACTTCCTCTGAAAGAGCTTAAACCCCCTCTATCTGCTTAAAAGAAAATATTATGGGTATCTTGCATCAAACAATAAAACTATTTTTGGCATATTTTTAGGGGCCTGCGATGTAAATGTTCAACATGGTTAGACCTTTTTATTTCTTTCCAATTTCATGCTCGTTATCTAAAATTACATGCATTTTAGATAACATGATATCCTAAATTTGTATTAGCTCATGCATATGAAAAAAAAATTATTAGGAGAAATAAAATTCAGTTAGAAGATCTCTACGTTTTAAGAATATTAATCTCTAAACTATTGACTAGATGATACCCCTAGTTTTCACTAAAAAATAAAATAAAATTACATGTATTTTTTCTTATATCACACCAACTGTAGAAAATAAACTGTTCAACATTTGATATTATAAGCAGTATATATCTTTATATATTTATATTACATATGAGGATTGATTTTGAGTTTTTGTAAAAAAATTTAAAAACTCAATTTTAATTTCGCACTCATGATATCTGTATTTCCAAAGTTATAGGATGGCTCAGAGAAAATTTCTTTTCACATTAATTTAGATATTCTGTAGTATATAAAATAACATTTTTTAATGTAAGAGCTAGTTAATTTTTAGATAAATTAAATAAAAAATAAAATAAGTTAATTATAAAAAAATTAACCTTTAAAATGAATTCATATTATATATTTTTTAAATTAACTAAATTAGTCAATTATCTCTTATATTAGTTATAATTAACTGATTTATTTATATTGCTAATATATAAAAAAATTAATTAACTTTTATATTAAACATATTGCTACTAGTTGGATTACTATTGAATACAAAATACTTAAGGGTTTTAGATCAATGATGTAATAGCGCAAATGGCAGAAGGACCCTTGCAATAAATGGGGTAACTCATTCAAAACCAAGCGAAATAAACAAATATGCAACATCACGCAAAGCCCGTGAGAGGGATCTGAGTATCTGACACGTGGCCAATGGCCGTGACAGTTTAGTTGATTATGGATTAATAAACACTAATTAATGTGTAAGAATAGGGTATTAGAGGATGAGAAATAAAGTAGAAGAGGGTTCCTAAAATCAAGGGGAACGTGAAACGTGCCCATTGGATCGCCCAAAAGGGACGGTGTTAGCCCCTAATCCTCGCATCTCTCCCATTGGCGCACGCTCTTGTATTTAAAACAAAAAGATTTTCCAATATCACATTCACAACCAAGCATCTGAATTCTGAACACCACCACCACCACCTCCTCCTCCCATAGAGAAAGCTCTAGCGAATTCATTCACATTTCCAAAATATGTCGTGGCAATCTTATGTAGATGAGCACTTGATGTGCGACGTCGGCGACGGCCACACCCTCGCTTCCGCTGCCATTACCGGCCACGACGGCGCTGTGTGGGCTCAGAGCGCTAATTTCCCTCCGGTCCTACGCTCTCTCTTTCATCTTCCTCCCTTTCTGCATTTCCTTCACTTTGTACTCGTGTCCTTGCCTTCCTCTTATTTGATCCGATCATCCAATCTGCTATGTACTTGTGCGGTTTTGGTGCATGCGCTTGTTTCCGAAACTGTTCCGACTGTTTTCTTCTCTGTTTCAGTGTTTATTGTTTTATCTGGTCATTCTCCAACCGACATTGTCGTCTCTGATTATTTTCAAATCGGGGTGTCTCATTATTATTTGACTATTTTCGTTACAGGATCGCCGTCTTCATGGAAAGGGCGTGTCATTTTTCTTAAATCAGTTTTTGATTGACGCTTCTTCAAATGTTCTTCTACTTTTCTATTCTTAACAGAGCTGATTTTGATTAGAGAATTTGTGACTCATTCACTTACATTTTCTGCACTACCCTGAGAAATGCATCTCACCTTTGACTAACTACTTCCTATTTCTTATCCATATGCGAGTGATGTTTGGAATGTTACATTTAGAAGTTTTATCTAAATTTATTTTTCACCATGCCTTATTTTGACTGATGATGCAGGATTGAGTTGTTTATATTTGTGTCTTATTTCGCGACAATTGAGCTTTGAAGTTCTGATCCATCGTAATATATTTTATTTTTCCAGCTTAAACCCGAAGAAATCAAAGATATCATGAAGGATTTTGACGAGCCAGGTCATCTTGCGCCTATAGGATTGCATTTTGGAGGTAACAAATACATGGTTATCCAGGGAGAGCCCGGAGCTGTCATTCGGGGGAAGAAGGTAAAACAATTTTTATCATCAAAACTATCCTATCTCAACGCAACTTTAGGAGTTTAAATTTCGGGATAAGATTTATGGTTCAGGGCATGCACCTTGGAACTGATGAATGCTTTCAGAGCTACAAAAGATGCTAATATCATCTTACCACTGTTTTGATTTCTATTCTGCATCTCTTTCAAAGACAATAATCATGAGCAAGGCCGCATGCTGTCTATCCTTTTAATTGCTTTCCTCCATTCTCTTACAAATGATATGAAAAGGACAAAGGAATTGTAATCTTGAAATTCTCCAAAGTTTGGAACCTTCTGGGTCATGATCATTCAATGCAACCGAAGAGAAATCCTGTTGTGTTTAGTCAGTGTTTTTTGACGGATAAGTTTTGTGGATTGGGCAGGGAGCTGGAGGCATCACCATAAAGAAGACTGGGCAAGCTCTAATTTTTGGCGTGTACGAGGAACCTATCACTCCTGGACAATGTAACATGGTTGTTGAGAGGTTGGGAGATTACCTCGTTGATCAGGGTATGTAGACCTGGGATCTCCCGTGATTGGGATTTTGAGTAGTTATTTTTGGGTACTATACTTTTTTATTTTTGAATTTTGCTATGCACCAAGATCTTCTACTTTACATCTCCTCAAGTTGGGAATTGTTGCATATAATAACTATGTAAGAATTTGAACATTCTAATTTTATTCCGGTATTTTCAACAATCCGTGTGCCCACTAAGCACTCTTCTCTGTTCTTCTGTATGCGTACTTAATTCTGATTACTCTTCATTATTCAGTATTATGCATTTAATACACACCTACAAGTCATGAAGAGTTCTCCAGAGATTGACACTGTTTGCATGCTGATATAATGGTGTAGGAATTAATTTATGAATATGAATATTTAGCAAACCAATAGGAAAATTAAATTGAGCGGAATGAGATCATGAAAATAATGTAATGATTCTAAAAACTGTTCTTTTCTTCTTACTTTATTCCAACGTTCACTTTTCTAAACGCACAAGGTTTTCTACAATTTTTTACCATAACTTCTTAGTAGGAAAAGAAAATTAAGTAGTCCATGCCCTTACACACATTTCATCGTCTGGTTCCACAGCTCTACCCCAAAGGCGCTAGGATTGCGACTACGGTTGACCACTTTTACTCGACAAAAAAACAAAAGAAAATGAACCATAATTCAAAACAATTGAATACGTTGTTCAATGCAGCTAAAATATGGACCCATACATCTTTTCCTTTCATTAAAGACAATTTTGTTTAGCATATTTTCTCTTCAACTTCTATCCTTTTTTTTAACAGAAAAAATTGAAGAAAAAACATTTGAGTCTAACATTTTTTTCCCATCCACTTTCTTTCCTTCTTGCTACCTCATGATATCCAAACTTCAAAAATTTTACCTACTATTTTTCTCCTAGCTTTCTCTTCCTCTTACTTTTCTCTCTATCTCACCCTATCTAAACACATAGGGTTAGTGGTAAAGAGTAATGGGAGAAGAGAGAGAATAACAGAGGAAACTGAATATCATTTCACAAGACAGTTCATACATTCCCTAATCCCACTATTTATACTAATAGTCTTATCTAAGTGATAATCCTCTAACTAACTCTAATGACACGTAACAGTTAGGTTAAGTTCAAACAAGAAAAAATGGAAGTTGAATTACATATTCTGGTAGCCGTGAAAAGGCAACCTTAATTTTAAAAAAAGGCCTCACATACAAAATTAAATTACCAGAGATGTTAGTCATGTTTGCTACTTTCGCCCAACCTCTTGGCATACAAAAACTAGCAGCAAGAATGCTCTACAGCTGTTAATTTTTTTTTTCTCATAACAGCAGAGAGAACAAGTACTAGTTTACAATTTTCTCAAGAATCCAACAGAAATATATGTTTCTGAAATCATTACCTCCCCCACTTGGCAAAATCATGCTGCACCCTTCAACTATCAAGCTTTTCAGGCTCCCGCACCACACAATACAAGGAAGAGAATCGTTACAAGAAGAAAACTGGAACCCCACGAGGTTATTTCCCTCTGTGATGACGATGAAGTAGAAGTCATCGCTGTTGTGTTACTTGCCATTGTTTTGTTGTTTCTGCAGAAAAATAGTGAAAAAGAGGATACACGTGTCAAACGTGGAGTCTTATGGTAATTGTATACATAATTCAAGCCTGTCTTGAATTGTTAACTATTGAACTTACCCAGCTCTCATGTAGATGCACTTGTCATAGCCTGCAAAATCGATGATAAATGATAAGTTGTCTACAGAAATATTTTGACAGAACTACCAGTTTCTTCCAGAGTGACTAGATGACAGTAGGAAGCTAAAGAAAGACTTTATTCATCAACAGAATTCCAGTATACAGGGGCTATACACACATGTATCTCTATCACTATCTTTCTTAGAAATGTTTTTAACATGCTCAAATTCAGAATCACGACAAGAATACTTCCATTGCCAGCATTCAAGCACATCCTGCGACAAGCTAGAATTTTTTCTACTGTTACAATTTTCAATTTGACTAGCTTTCTCATAATAAGCATTTCTTTAACATGCTCAGATTTACAATGACATGGATACTGCAGGGAATGATTATAAAAGAACCCTGCATTGACCACACCATCAAACAAAATATATTAGTATTTCTTAATATTACTTGTGGAATTAGATATCAATTTGACTAGGCATATCAGAGGAAGCATGTGCAAATAGAGAAAAAGCCCATAGATTTCAATTAATAGGTATATAATGATTCCAAAACTAATAAGTATATCACTAACACAAACAAAATATAAAGAAAAGGATTTTTAAGAACAGACAGAAAAATGAAAAGCAGAATAGGCGGTGGGTAGTGGTGAGCATACTTGGATCTTTGTCAACTTTTACACCTGTCCCACCAAAACTGCAAGCAACATCAGAAGCTCCATTCTGCTGGTAATAGCTATTAAAAGCAAAAGAGGCATGAGAAACTAGATTATCTGGCTCAAAACACGGCTGGCTCGGTTGGATAGCAGTACAGTCCACATTGCCTGGACCACAAGCCCAATCTATGGCATTCTGCAAGTCAATTTGTGAGGCCTTACTTGAAGCAATACACCAAGTTGTACCATTTGATCGAGTTATATTTGCCTCTGTTGTCATATCAACAGCACCTTTTCCAGTGAAATCCATGTTATACACACTTGTCTGGTCGGGATAATATAATCCCCAATTCCTCTCAGATTCCAAGCCAGGTTTTCTGTTTTCATTGAACAACGAGAAAATGTAGACATCTAGCTCCTCTCCAGGCTTTGCAGGAGTACCAGTATTATTGATAACATGCCTTATCAGATTGGTATTGTATGTCTGAGCATTATCAGGAGTAGCAGCAGTCTCCTTAGGAGAACCTTTGGAAGGCCAGCCTGTTTCAGTGACCATTACCTTAATTGTTCTGAAACTTAAAGCCATCAGTGCAAAATAAATAGCATCAACCTGCGAATCAAACATGTTTGTGTACAGCAAACCAGTGTTTGGATCAATTACTTCTGAGGATGATTCAAATAGTGCATAATCCAAAGATACTTTTTTTGGGGAATCTCGGTAAGCATAATAAGGATATATATCAATCATAAAAGGTGACTGATTCTCAGCGAGAAATTCCAGCATTGGCTTCAAGAAATATGCATGGCTGCTATTAAAGGCCCCAGCAGAAGGTGGGAATGATCGAGACAGGACCCCAAGGGAATGGGTACTAGAAACTTTAATCCTTTTCTGCAGGCCAGCTTTCTTAAGTGCATTAAGGACATTTTTCATGGCAGGTACTACAAATGCAGAGGCATTGTTGGGGGCTTCGGTGACTTCCATTCCAACAGTTATGTACGTGATCTTAGTGGCCGGGTAGTATGGAAGGATACTGTTTTTCAGCCAAGTATCTGCATTTGATTGGAACTGCGAGAATGCAAGTAAATCTGAATTCGAAACCCCAACCATTAGTTCAACTCCAGTGTTGGCAAATGCCTTGAGAACCTGTATGTTAGAATCATAGATCCTGATATATTTAATTTTATGAAGTTGAACCAGCTGAGCCACCTTATCAGGTGTAGGGAGATCATCAGCATTTCTTCCATAGCAAACCCCAACAAAACTCCCAGCACAACAATCTGACAAAACATTTTACAATATTGTAAATCATGTTAATTGACTGCATCTCTGAGATAGTTGTGTGCGTGCATGCGCGCGTGTGTGTGCGAGAGAGAGAGAGAGAGAGCTTGCTGTACTAGTTGTAACTCCAATTCAAATTAAAATTTTTAACCAGAAGCAACATGTGCATTTTTTTCATGTTTGTTAGTCAACATATATTTCCCTGAGTAGTGAGTACACAACGTTAAAAAATGAGCTTTGGAGGTGAAAATGAAACTGATCACATTATCAGTTAATAACTATTTTTTACTTATTCGATGCAAATTATGTAATCTAAGTGGATGCTCATCTCAACATATGAACTATGTCATATAATAAACTGATTACTCACTTTAAGGGATTGATGTCTAGGAAGATCACTATTTATCTTCTTCACATGATGTGACCAGATTCTCTAATCTAATTTAGGTTTTAGTATCTTGACCTATCTTTCAATAATGGCAGTATTCTGCCCTCATCCTCCATACCCTTCCTCAGTTTGTTCACACATTGCACCCCTCTCAGATACACGCAACATTCATCAGATTCATAAATTCATAAATTATAGAAGGTCAAGGTTCAAAAAGCATCTTCCATAAAGATTCCAGTTCAGTTGTTCATGTCATAAACAACCTATCTACTATACATACAAGTGTATCACATTGCCGTTAATTTGCACACCTAGCAAAACAGAGGAAATCTCTACAGGAGAAAGGTGCGTATGAGTCTTCAAAATTTCAGATTTTGAAAGAAAAGAAAGGGCATGATCTAAAAGCAACAGGCTTATTTAGTACACATAACTCAACATTTTCAGAAGCTGAGTTGAGCTTCGGGAAAAACTGCCATTGCAAAATCTGGTGGAAACAGTACAGTTCGAGAAAATGGGGAAATTTGTCAAAGCAATAGGCAAATTTAGTATAAATGACTTAAAATTATCAGAAGCTGAGCTGAGCTTCAGGAAAAAAAAAAAACAGTCATTGGAAAATCTCGCGGAAATAGTACAGTTTGACAAGGCGGAGGAGCACCGACATTCTTGCATGAAATGTTCGAAAGCTTTCAAAGCTACTTTCAGAAAACATATATTACTATTGCTCAAGGGAAACGGCGATCTGATTCAGAAATAAGTCGCCGCAATAGAAACCCAGAAACTGAACACACTACCACCAAAAATCGTTATCGTCTGACGAGACATACACAAGCTAGAGACAGAAAGAGGTAGATGTGATCAAGGAAGAAATGAGCACAAACCCATAAGCATTAGCAGAAGGAAAGCCACAAAGATGAGTCTGAACCCCCTTGCCATTACTTCCGTCTCTTCTCTTCCCTTCTCTCGCTTCTCTGGCAAGAAGAACGGCAAGTTCGCTTCTTTCTTCTTTCTCTACTTATTGTTGAACTCTACAGAGCTCCAAAGTTCCAATGCTGCTCAGAAAAGTAACGGGTACTGTCGTCCTGTCTTTTTCCTCTATAAGTGGGTCGAGAACAGAGGCCTCTTAGTAACCTATTAATTAACCTTTTGTTCGTAGACGACCAATGCCTTGTGTTGAGGAACAGCCATTCAGAGAGTCAGCCTAAGGCCTCAACCTCAGGTTTATTTATGAATTTTGGTTTAGAAATGCTTCTCGATTCCGGAATTTAGCATGTCTGTCCTGTTTCCCACAATTTTTATGTGCCCCGCCGCAGGAAGAAATGAGGAAAGGCTCAGAAAGGAGGGTTGAGGAGGTTAAAGCAGCCTCCTCGCTTAAGGGCAAAAAAAAAAATTCTGGGATAAAGAGGGGAAACGCTGACACAGTTAAGGAAAAATTAAACGAGAGTCCTCCTGTAATTAATATAAAATTAGTTAATTAATTTAAATAAAATAAAATAAAATTAATTAATTAATCATGATAAATATAACATAATTTTTTAAATTATTTTTATATAATATTAAATTATATATTATTTTATAAATTAATCTGAAAAAATAATAATAAATATTAAATATAAAATAGATTAATATCTTATATTTAAAATTAAATTTATCTCTTTAAATAACTCTAATATGAAATATAACAAATAGTAATAATTATGATTAAATTTTGAGAATTTTGAACGAAAATAATTAAAGAGGCAAATTAAATTATTATTGGATTTACTAAATATGTGTTTGGCAGAGGCGGGTAGAAAGTTTCCTTCGGCCATGTCCTAAGTATGATTGATTAGTGACGTATTAACTGGACTTGGGATATGGAATCTGAGAGAACTGAGGAGCCATCAAAGGGTTGTGATTTGAGAATGCTAATGATGGCCAAGTCAAAAGCTTTCCTCCAGCCACATAGAGAGGGTGGGCCTCCAGCTATATCAACCATAATTAAACTTTGAAGAAAAATTTGTCAAAAATATAAAATGACTCAAATACCTGGCCAAATCACTTACCATTTTTCTTTCATTATTCAGCAACTTGTTTTTTTCCATATTCTGCAAATTAGATCATTTTCCTCAAATATTTGAGTCATCTGATTATTTTGACCAATTTTTCCTCAACCTGGCCACATTTTGTGTTGTTATTTCGAGAATTAAACACCTAAAACCTTGCCATTAGAATCTAACTGAGAAGAATGTTAATATATGATCATGTAGCTCCATATTTTAGGGCATAATGGATAACCTTATTTAGTTTGATTACATATAATCTTGATATAATATATTGATTTAAACATTTGGTTAGACCTATATAATATAAAAAAATTATTTTGTAATCATGATTATATTAAATGATGTAAAGGGAATTACATTATCTAGACATATGAATAAAGGTTACAACATGTAAAAAATTAAAAAAAAAAAAAAGACATTATTTAGCCTTCGCTTCCATAATTTTTTTCAATTTGACTATACATCCACCATCACTTTTCAATATCTTTTGGCAACACTCTACTGTCAACAAATCTTTTCGACTACTATCCTCCCCCGATGACACAATGTCAACAGATAAATAAATTTAAAGTAACACTTATAGTTATAATATATATATAGACAATTTTATTTAAAAGGCATATATTAAATAGTAAATTTTTTAGAGTTTATTATTAGAAGAATTATATTAAAATCTTATAGAAAATAATTAATTATATAAAAAAATTTAAAATTATCAAACGATTAAATATTCTTAAAAGATTAGGAATAATATTTTCGAATTATAAAATGATAAAAAGAATAGAATATTATCCTAGATCTTTTGAGACTATTTGGTCATGTGATGATTTTTAACAATTTTTTTATAATTAATCGTCTTTCATGTAACTTTAATGTAATTTTCCTCTTTAATATATGGATAGGGAAGGATGAGGGTTCTTTTTGTTTTTGTCCTAGTCCGGTGTCACTTAGCCGTTGCCGATCTGTTCAATTCCAATCTCATGATAGTTTTGTTCACTTTACCTTTCTCTCGATTTGTTTCTTTCCTCCAAGGCAAGTTATTCTGTCATATTTTCTTTTCCCACCCATTGTTTTATTTTCAATTTGAAAAAACCCCTTTTGCCGTTTATATGTAGCTGCAGAATATTTTATTATTAGCATGCTGAATTTAAGCACAATAAGAACCTAATTTGTAATTATAACGTGGTAATACGTGATTTCAATTTAGAAATCACAAAATTATTTGAAAAAAAAAAGAGTATGCAAGTCATTCTTATTATAGAAAACTTTTTAAAATATAAATAATTTTTTTAAAAAAAATCTCATATTACAAAATTTATTATTAAAATAAAAACAATATTTGCATATAAATAAAAAAAATACACTTGATAAAAATAAGCGGCACTTGCTTAAGAATTTAGATATTTAAATACCTTCAAATGATAAATTTTATAATGAGAACTTTTTAATAATTTTTTTAATAGAGTTTAAATAATATTTTTAGTCCATAATTAAAAATTAATTCTCTTGATATTATGTTAAAAATTATTTTTTAGCAATTTTATTATCAGTAAACAATTGCACTTGCACAGTTGACGTACGTTTCTCCAATTTATATCCACACGAAATGAAGACAAGCCAACATCCTGACTAAAGAAGATCTTCCAATGATCCTGCAGTAATTTATATTTTCATATTTAAAAAATTATATTCTCAACAAAAGCTAAGGAGCTACACAATAATGGTAACTGCATCATTCAGGAAATCGAACTAAATACACAAAAGAGGTCTCATGTGCTTCTATTATACAAAAAATGAACTGAAAATAACTTCAATTTCAGATTCCCTAATATTTTACTTAAATAATTAAGGACATATTTTAAATGGAAATAATTTTAAATGTTTCAATTAACTAATAAATAATATTTTTATAATAAAATCATTAAAAAATTATTATTTTTCGAATAACGAGAAAACGAAACGGTCAAGCAGGTTTTCATGTGGCATAGACCACTTCCCAGAGCGCGGCCTCCTTTGTTTGAATTTTGTTGTTTGCTTTAACGTCTCTCTTTAAGCAGTGTTTTCTTTTTCCGACTGAGAAAATCGACCATCTTGAACCCTAAACCGTAGAAATCCCTGATCCAGAACTGCTGTACCAAGAAACATGAAGACCAAGACGCCATTAAAGCAACTCAAGCTCGCCCTTCCTGCTCAAGAAACCCCCATCTCCTCATTCCTGTAGCTTCACCATCACTTCCCTTTCTCCCTCGTATTTCTATTTCACGATTCCATTTCATGTTCTTCTTCTTTTTTTATGACTACCTGATTCTTTCATAAATGCTCTGCTTAACTTTCAGTTATATATATCTTCGAGTGTTTCTCCCTATCCCTGCTCTATATTATTACTGACAACTTGCGAATTCTGTCAACTTTACAATTGCCAGCTCTGAAAACGTACAGAGTGAATGGGTCCTTTTAAGGATCTAAAAGCCTTTAATATAAAAAGGCCTTGATTTAATTCTTGCCATTCTTTGGAGCCCAACCTTCGTTGCATTCCCTTTCCCAGTTTTAAACTCATTTCTGGAATTTGGATTAATAGCGATCAAATGCTGAACTTGAGCCCTTCTTTCCTCTGAATGTGAAGAGTTTGGAATTGATTTCTTCTTTTGGTAATGTCGATATTTTTTTTAATTGTGGAGTTAATCAAATCAATGTCGAATTACCAGGACTGCAAGTGGCACATTTCATGACGGAGATCTGCTTTTGAATCAGAAAGGATTGCGCCTCATCTCAGAAGAAAGAGAATCGCGGGTAAGTCGCCCCTGATTGATGGTTTAATTATATAATCCATTTTACTCAATTATGTTGAGGTAAAATTATATAGAATCGCGGGTTGATTTGAAGCTAACACATATTTCTTTATGTTGTAATTTATATGCGAGAGGGCTCCATTTACCATTTTCCCAAACAAATTATGCTTCATTCATTGCAAAGCCAAATTGATCCAACCTGAGATAATTAAGAGATGGCCAGTCTGAAGAACATTTTAATTTTCATAGGCTATTTTTTTCTCTGATGATTGAAGGAACAGCTTTGATGCTGTAATAGAATGTTGAATACTAAATATGCAGTTTAGCTTTGATCATTAAGTTTGTAGATTATGGTTCTTTCTACTTGATTCCCTTCTTTTTTGGGTGGTATTGGCCACCATAATTCTCCACCCATGATTTATGACTTTATTACGCTTCAGTACATGCTTCAGCATCTTATCTTCTTACTCACAACCTCCTTTTTTGTGCCCCCCTATGTGCCTTTTTGAACAGCCTTCTGATGGTAAGGAACTTGATTTTGACTTCACACTGGAAGACCTTGAGATCATCAAAGTGATTGGGAAGGGCAGTGGTGGTGTAGTACAACTTGTTCGCCATAAGTGGGTTGGAAAATTATTTGCCTTGAAGGTTTGTTATTCTTAAGAAGCACAAATTTCTATATCATGAACTTAACAGAATAGTAAAATGTTTAAACTGAATAGCAGTGATGGTTCTTCTGTTTTTCACAAGTGAGTAGTAAATGTCCCTGGATATGTGATGAAGTACAGTTTTAAACTGGTATTCAGTAGGTCTCAAGATGACACAAGCGTTTTAGCTTAAGTAGTTTAGTAAACTGGCGAAACTTGGGTATAGTTTCCTGTCACCAAAGTAATGACTACTTATTCTGAGTAAATTACATTTAATTTCTGCCATGATTGCCCAAGCTATAGGGGGCAACTGCAGTGGTTTGTATTATAGTTGTTATCTTATATGGAACTGCTTTCGCAATCAAATTAAAGAATAAGGATGATCAGCTAAAGAATCGGAAATATGTTAAAACAGTAAATATGTGTTGTAACATGTGCGTTCCGAGAGCATCAATGCTAATGACCTTATACGGAGTCTCTAATTTGCTTTAACTTCTTTCACGAAACAAATTATGAGTTCATGCCGGATTCTTGTACTTTTGCTGGGCACTACATCTTGAAACCAAGCAAAACAATTTGAAAATCACCTTCAACCCAGTAATTCAAATTTTCCTATGACTGAAAAACTTTTGAATTGCAGGTTATTCAGATGAACATACAAGAGGAGATTCGAAAACAGATTGTACAAGAGCTGAAAATTAACCAAGCATCACAGTGCCCACATGTTGTAGTTTGTTACCACTCCTTCTACCATAATGGAGCCATATCTCTTGTGTTAGAATACATGGATCGTGGTTCTCTAGCGGATGTAATCAGACAAGTTAAAACAATTCTGGAACCATATCTTGCAGTTGTTTGTAAGCAGGTAAACGGTGTTGTCATTATATTTCTTGTTGAACTGGGCAGTATATTCCAGTCTATTCTTTTTATTTATTGATTAATCATTCATTTTCCAGGTCTTGCAAGGTCTTGTTTACTTGCATCATGAAAGGCATGTAATCCATAGGGACATCAAACCGTCCAATCTGTTAGCAAATCACGAAGGGGAGGTGAAGATTACTGATTTTGGTGTTAGTGCTATGCTGGCAAGCTCAATGGGCCAAAGAGATACATTTGTTGGAACTTATAACTATATGTCGGTATGCGATGTTTCTTTCTTAATTATTCTTCCATAATCAGAAGGGATTGGGTTGTCAGCTTGCAACACCACGTAGATGCAGAATGTTATGATGATTAATGTATTGATTAACTTGCACAGCCAGAAAGAATCAGTGGGAGTACTTATGATTATAGCAGCGACATCTGGAGTTTGGGCCTGGTGGTACTTGAGTGTGCCATAGGGCGTTTTCCTTATATACAATCTGAAGATCAGCAAAGTGGACCTAGCTTTTATGAGCTTTTGGAAGCAATAGTGGAACGCCCACCACCTACTGCTCCGTCAGATCAGTTCTCTCCAGAGTTCTGTTCATTTGTATCATCCTGGTAATTGTTTCTTGCCCTGTTCCAGTACCAAGTATACTAAAGTATTACGCTTGCTTAAGTGTTTCAAATGTTCGACTCCAGTAAAGAAATTTGTCAGATAATGTTTTGAGTTACTATTTTTGTTGTGGTCGCAGCATACAAAAGGATCCACGTGATAGATTGACATCCTTGGAGCTTCTGGTTGGTAAATTAGTTCATCTTTCTTTTCCTTCCATTTTTTGTCTTTAAATTAATCGCACTTATTAAAACCTTGAATGCTGATTGATTCTTGTATCCCATTGTTCTTCCAGAGTCATCCTTTCATAAAAAAGTTTGAAGACAAGGATTTAGATCTTGGGATTCTGGTAGGCAGCTTGGAACCTCCTGTGAATTTTCCTAGATAACATGTCCTACAAAGCATATGTAAAATTTTTAATGCGACAGCCATTAGTCTATATATGGTGACAGATCAGTGAATTCTCTTTTTCATCCATGTAATGCTGCAAATTATAATACCAGCATATCAGTCCTGGGCTTGTTAATTCCTTTGACAGTGTCCTTTTCACCAAGTTTTGTATAATAGTGTTTGCAGTGAACTAAACCAGTTGACATCAATTCCCCCCCCCCCTATTTCCTTATAAGAATATCCGTTTTGAGCAAGTGGTGGACACAACTTGGTTTTGGTTTGTTTTAACCAAAATCAGCAAGAGGGGTGCTCGCATGACCCACTAATAATAAAGCACAATAGAGGACTACTCCCTCTGTTCAAATTAGAAGGCATTTTTCTACACTTTCCGTATTAAAAAATATAAGGCATTTTGATTTTGTTAAGGAGTAATTCATCAGATTTTTTTTAAAAAGAAAAAGAAAAACGTCCTTGATGAATATTTTAAATTAAACGTGAAAATAGTAGATAGTGTTAACTGTTTTCTTGAGGAGAAAAAAATGAGTGAAAACTTAAAAATGTCTTATAATTTCGAAAGGAGAGAAAGTACTGTTTTATATAGCAAAGTTTAAGAGATAAATGGTGTATATGTAACAACGAATATTGATCTAATTGATAAAGAGTAAATTTATAATATAAAATTGTGAGTTTAAATTTTATTATTAATATAAAAATTTTACTGGCAGATGATCTATAAATATTTTTTAAAATTAAAAGTATATATTAATCCTGATGAAGCCTAAAATTTAACTCATTTAAATTTTTATTTAATAAAAATAATAATGTGTATGTATGTGAAGAGATGGTGGATAAAAGGATAATTTTGAGTAAGTATGCACGTTTTGGAGGGAACCAAAACATATGGGGTCAAAATGGTGGACAGGCCATCAATGTTCCATCGCCAGCCGAAGGTTGAAACCGTTGAATTGTTCTACTGGGGTCGTTATCCAACTGGTAGGCACCGATATTAAGCTAATTATCAACCTAATTTATATATAAAATATTTTCTTAACAACTGAAATGTATTCTCAATTAATTATACCCAAGTAAATATAGTCAAAATTTCCCGTCCAAGCATAAATAAAATAATTTAAAGCGGATAAGGAATTTGTTATGCCGTGCCCAAATAAATATGGCAAAACAAAAGCTAGTGGTGGCAATTTGATTGCCCATCCATAATCATAAGTGCTGCTCGAGTCAATCTTCTTATCTTCATATCCTTCATTCCTTCTCGTACCAATCCAGCTCATTCCAAACTACACTTTTTGCTGACTTGGCTTTTTTTAATAGTTATCTTCTTTCGAGGCCCCTCTGCCTATTATTATTTAAATAAATATCATGATATCCTCTGGCGTAAATTATGGCATATTTTTTTAAAAATTTGATTTTTTTTTATCATAATAAAAGGTTTCTGAGTTTATTGATAATTTTTAAATGTATATTCCCTCCATATCTAGTCGAAAAGGCGTCATTTTGAATATTTTTTTATGCTAATCATAGACGTATGGTTCATGTTTGGTTGATTGGAAACATTCCACCCATTGGAAGTTGCTCAAAGTGGTCTAATTCTAAGGAAAATGTTGGTACAACAAATAGGTAGAATCGTTTCTGGAGAGAACTCCAATAAAGAAAATAAGAAATATGAATTTACGGATTAAATAAGCAGGCAACATATTATTAGAAGCTAGAAAAGAAAAGGAACATAGAATCAAGAAAAAGAAAAGAAAGGGAAAAAAAACTCGAAGATTTTTTTAGGACTACAAAGATTTATTTTTAAAAAAGAAAAAAACAATAAAGTATATTGGTTCTTTCTTGATAGGGTAGGAATAGAGATTTAGCTGAATAGGAGGTTTGGTGATTACACTTAGGGTCTGTTTGAATAGGATTTTAAAAAAGTGCTTATGAAAAAAAAGGCTTATAGACAATTTATGGAAAAGGACTTTTGGAAAAGAGTTTATGGAAAAAAAGTGGTTTTGAATAAATAGGTGTTTAGATAGTTATTTTTAGAATGACTTTTATGGTGGTAAATTACCAAAAAGGGTATGATTTGATTTAAAGTAAGAGAGAGGAGGGAGTTAGAGAAAAGAGAAGAGAGAAGAGAGAAGGAAGAGAGGAGAAAGGAGAGGGGGTATAAGAAAAAGTAGGAGAGAGGAGAGAGGGTATAAGAAAAAATAGGGGTAAGATAGTAATTGGATAGTCCATAAGTGCTTTTATTGTTGAAAAAGCTATTTTAAATAGCTTATTCAAAACCATGGTTTTAAACCATGGTTTTGTCCAAAAACACTTATGAATAAATAAGCCTGTTTATTTTAAAAAAATTTTAAACCGAAATTTGAGCCAAAAGCCCTTTTAAAACCGCTGTTTGGGTGTTTTACAAACACACCCTTAGGCAAGCAAATATAAAAGATTCTATTAATATGCTTTTTCAGCTTGAATAGATCAAACCAAATTATTTATTCCTCGAAATTAATTTTTTTTTAAGAAAAAAGGAAAAGGAAAAACGATGCATAAAAAGATGAGAATATACCAGTCTGTCATGGCTTTATGAAGCAAAGTTTGCTAGATGGGGACCCCATCTTCAACTTTCACCCCGTCAATAAAATAAATTAATAAAAGAAAAGGAGTTAGGACGGCGACTAGGATATGGATGCATTCAAAATTCAGACCTTATCCTCTATCCTGATAGTTTAAAATTAGCTCCTATTTTACACCAGATAACGTGTTTTGATATCAAGACATATTATGAATGAATTATCTATAATACTTCATTAAGTAATCTATATATATATATATAAGCCCCCCTCATTATTTATCTGCAAAACCCAACTATCCTTACACTTTGTATTATCCATGTGGTTCCATCTTTAGAAAGCAGCTGAGAGACAAATTAAAGCAAGACCTTCTTCATCTTCTCCTCCTTGTCTCTGTAATTGTTGTTGTTCTTCTTCTTCTTCTTGTTCTGACCATTTATGGATCAGAAGCCAAATCAAATCTTTCTAGAAATGAACATGAGCTGCAACTGGGCAGTTAAGCAAGGTGACGACGATGATATTTGTGAGTCATCATCCATTGGATCCGTCTCAGAAGATTCAACAGGTTCTGTGTGTTGTTCGTCTTCTTCATCAGAATTAACGGAGGAGGCATCATCATCGTCTTCAACAAATTATCTGTCAACCTCAACTTCGTCGTCACATTCAAATGGGCCTTTATATGAAATATCAGAGCTCATGACTCATCTGCCAATCAAGTATGCGAAATTAATTAATTCCCTTCTCAAAATCCAATTTTCTGAAATTGCTTAATTAGTTTGAATGTGTGTGTGTGAGTGGTGCTGACAACTAGTTCATCGTGTTATTTGCAGGAGAGGGCTCTCGATGTTTTATCAAGGGAAGGCTCAGTCGTTCACGTCCTTAGATAGGGTACAGAGCTTAGAAGATCTTCCCAAGAAGTGTATTCCTTACAGAAAGAAAATGAAGTCATGTAAAAGCTTTGGAGCTGATTTGGATCATAGCCACAAAAACATATCATATTCTCCAAAGGCTACGATATCAAAGAGAAGAGGCAGTTTCCTGGGAATTCATAGGCCTTCCATTGCTGCACAAAGAAACTCATAAGATCCCAAACCAGTTATTAATTAGAAGAGTCTGAAATTTCTTATGCCCAAGGAAAAGTTGAGCTGTTCTCTCTCTCTCTTTCTCTCGGCAGATCCTTTTGTCATAAAGTCCTTTTCTGATTCTCCCACCTTCATCTCTCTCAATATATAGATAATTCTTTGAGGAGTCATACTATTGTTCATTAATTAAAGTTGTGATTTTTGACATGTTTTAGATGGCGACACGTGTGTATGTTTCAGTTATATATCATTCCTTGTTATGGCTTATTAACTGATTAATGATTCGCATGGATTAATTAGGAGATATCGTTATAATATACTTAGAAATCGGTAAAGAAACTATTTTGGAAGTACGACCCATTATCAGATCTGAATTGAATTGATCCGTAAGCTAAGTCTTCAATCTTGAATATCATTCTAAGCAATACTGTTTTAAGTTGAGATCTCAATTTTTCACTAGTAACCTCCGACGTGTCTGTAAGGGCGGCCTTTCTTCTTCAACCCTTTGTTTCTCTCATGAAATGGACAGAACCAGCTGAACTGAATCTACAAAAGTGGAAGCAATTTTGCATCTTTTTCCCCCCTGAAAATAAAGAGAATGTATAGGATTACACGTAAAGCGTGTTTGTTGTTGTCTGTTTTCCATATTTAGTTGTCCTCACGAATCACGTTGTCTTGGATTCCTTACGTGTTGTGTTTACTTTCCTTCAAGAGTTTTCATTACATAATCTTCAAATAAAAGGACCAAGTTGCTCTCATCTGGAATTTAGAGGAAAGCTGTCACAGCTGCTTCAAGATTATATCTACTACACCAAAATAGTTACTTATTAAATGGGAAACTTCTTTTTCTAATATTCCCCTTACTATTTTTTCTTCTTTATTTTTTTTTTAATCTAACTTGTACTTCTTCTTGAGTTGTAGAAATCTCATGTCCCAAAATTTTATTGTTCTCCCTCTTTCCTCATTTTAGTTTCAAATTATTTAAATATGAAAAAAATAAAAAGTGAGAAGCTAAAAATAAAAAAAAATGTTTTAAATTTAACTTATTTTTTAGCAAAAAGTCAATTGCTTCATAGTTACATCAAATATTATATTTTTTATCTAACTATTTTTTTATCCCAATAGGCTTCCTAATGCTATTTTCAAAAAGCCCCAAGTCATCAGGCAAATCCTAAACTTTATATATATATATTTCTAATTCTAACCTATTTTGGTATTACTATATATGATATTTCTTTCTTTGTCTAATAAAAGCAACAGTTCATGACACAGGAAAAAGATTCTGTCACCAAAAAAGAAAAGAAAAGAAATTCTATCCTAAACCCAATCTATTGCCACTTTGGACATGGAAAAACCATGTTTTACTTTTGACTTGAATCAAATAATTGGAGTAAATGATTTACGTTTAAATTAGATGACGTGTACGTAATTTAGATCCTTTCATTTGCATCAAATACACGGCGTTATTGAAGAACGGGGAAAATATTGACCCAAACCAGGGCGACTCATTTGGAAGACACTGTTTTTTTACTTTTCAAAAATCGCACCCAGCTCAATAACATTAACCAAATTTTTTTTAAACATTTTTCTTTCTTCTAGCGAAGCTAATTTTTTCGCATGACACATATTCCTTCCAATAATTAACTATTTATAGTTTCATATTCAGCATAAAATAACATTTTTTTGTTGTTGGTAAGATAACCTCGATTAATTTCTATAATAAGCTTCAGAGGCCCAAAACGAATTCAGTCCAAGAACAACCTAATCCATTTTATGGCGGTTCTTTTCTTTAGCCCAAGAAGCCACAAGCAATGAACTGATTCTCTAAATAAGCCACACTGCCACTAAGCGTGTGTTTGGATATCAATTTTAATAATTGATTTTGGTCAAGACTGCGGTTTGAAATTTTTTTACACAAACAGTTATTTTTGTTAATAATTGATTTTTGGCAAAACCTCGGTTTGAAACATACGTTTTGAATAAGCCACTGAAAATAGCTTTTGGTTTGAAACTTAGGTTATGGATTATCCAATTACTATTATACCCCTACTTTTTCTTACACCCTCTCTCCTCTCTCCTCTATTATATCTCTTTTTTTTCTTTCCTCTCTCTTCTCTTATCTCTCTTTTTCTCTCTCCTCTCTCCTCTCTACACTCTCTTCTCTATCATCTTTCCTCTCTCTTACTTTTAATCAAATCATACCATTTTTTATAATTTACCAATATAAAAAGTGATTCTACTACTAATCATCCAAACATCTCTATTCTCAAAATCTATTTTTCTCAAAATCTATTCTCCAAAATGTATTCTTCTCATAATCTATTCTCCAAAAACTAATCCAAACATACTCTAAATTTACTTTTCCCCTCTCTTTGGGTCGATTGGACTATGCTAGGAAGTGAGTTGCCAGTTTTATACATGCTATTGACTTTTGTAGTATCATAAAAACTGAATAATAGCTTATTTTTAAAGGTCTATTATTAGTGTAGAATTTGGGCCTCAAAAAATAATTTTAGGGTGTGTTTGGATTAGCTTTTGGAGAATAGATTCTAAGCAGAATAGATTTTGGAGAATAGATTTTGGGGAAAAAGTGATTTTGAAAATTGGAGATGTTTGAATGATTAGTAGCAGAATTGATTTTCTATTGACAATTTGTCAAAAATGACATAAACAAAATTGATAATTACGTAAAGTATATATTTTTATTTTATTGATTAAAAAATAACACTTACAACCTATTTGCGTTTGAGTATAATAAAAATTAACCCTACTCACTTTACTTTTAGATAATCTTAACAATTGGTGATTAATAAAAAAATAGATTTAAAAAATATTCAATATTGAGATATAGTTTAGAATAAAAAAATCAATTGTTAGTATTTAAAAAATAATATATATATATAGAGAGAAAAAAAAAGAGAATAAAGAATTAAAAAAAGAGAGAGAGAAGGAAGAAAAAAAAATAGAAATATATATTATAATAGTGTGGGACTCACACCATTATAATAATGCATATCCTTCTCTCCCGCCTGACTTCTCATTTCTTTCTTTTGCAAAGTGCTGCGTTTCTTCTCCTCAAAAAGCACAGGTGCGCCTAGATTGTCCAAAACTATGGTTTTGGCGGACAAAACTATAGTTTTGAAAAAAAATTAATTTTACCCAATTATTAGGTGTTTGGCTGAAACATTGTAAAACTAAGGTTTTAGCCATAATTTATTTTCAAACGTAAAAACCAAACACACACTTAGAGTTGGATGTAACAAATATAGTTAATGACATTCCACTTATGGAGATAAATCATGTATGCAGCCGTATAAATATGTTCTTTTTTAAAACGTGAATAGGATGTACAAATCATATATATTTTGAGAAAATACAATCAGGTGACAGATATATTGGCAAAGTATTATTCATATAATTTTTTTAGGAGCTTGCCCTTTAGTTTAGAGGCCTTAGTGTTTAAAGAACATTTGGGAATTCCCCTTAGTTAAGGTTTCGGTAATTTGGGTTTAACTATCACTTATAATAAAAAAGAAAATGTTGGTTTGCTGTAAAAAGTTTATACAAATGGTAAGGAACGGGTTTATATTCTACAAAGACATGAGTTATATTCCCGCTGCTATTATGAGGGCTTATTTAATAGTTAATCTTGCAAGTCCCTCTCTAAACCTTGAGGATGTACCTTAGCTTTGATGAAAGACCGATGCCGAACCTACTTAAACCTTTTTTGTAACAAAAAAATTAAATATTGGTTTGGTACCAATGAGAATTGGTACATATAGTAAGAAATTGATTTATATTTTATAAGGATACAACTTCAATTATTTCTATTATTGTGAGTATTCTTTTGATAGACGATCTCGAAAGTTTTTTATAAGTACTTTCTGAGCTCTAAATCCGTATCCTGACTTTGGTGAGAAATCGATACAAAACTCACATAAACTTTTTTTTTTGTATAAAAAAATATTGGTTTGGAGAGATTTTTTAGTATCAAAATTATTTCTCTAATTTTTAATATAGAATATATCTAACTAATTTGATTAAATTAAAAAAGTGATTAAATTAATTAATATAAAGTATTTTTTAAAAATTTATAATATTTTTTTAACTTTCGTAGTAATATTAAAATTTGCATAGATTTTTTCATAATTATAGTGAGCCACCGTGCAGAGTTCAGTTTGAGAGCTTGAATGGTAAAAATAAGGATAAGGTGAAAAGGTCAAAATCTAGCATGGCAGGGTACAGACAAGCCACGTGATGGTCACACACCGAATTATTATCGTGCATTTTCTGTCACGGCCTCATGATCTCACATGTTGCTTACTTCATACTATCATTCCCCCACCATCGTTCTTATCCAGATTCGCAACCTCCATCCAATGCCACTCTTACACAAGCCCACAGTCTCACTATAATTACTCATTTTCCTAATTGACATTTTTGTCCCCTTCTTCCTTCTATATAAATACCTATCCGTGTCCCGCGCCTCACTCGCTCGTTGTTAGATTGAAGTGTGAAACAGCAGCGAAGATGAAGGACGCGGGAAAGAGCCTTAGATCAAATGGGAAGCCATCGTTGGAGGTGAGAAAAGATCGGAAATCGGCGACGGGGATGAACGGATCGCCCAAGAAGGGAGGTCACGGTGGCAAGTTCACCTGGATCGGCCACGGCTACTCCGATGCTGAGATCGGACGCCAGCATGAGGCCATGGATGCGAAGGATCCAAACTTTGAAGATCCAGAAGAGGTGGCCGCCGCCTGATGCTGAAGATTGGCGGCGATCTGGTGTCTCGTTTGTGTAACTTACAGATATGGAACTATTTAATTATGACTTTATGAGAGATGAGGGTGCATGGTTCTGGACTAATAAAACTTAGGGTGAGAGTAGACGCAGCATTTCGGATCCTGTTTCTTCTTGATCTGGTTGTAATCATGTTGTTCTTGTACATAGTATCAAATTCAACCGATGCAACCCGGACTACTTTTGCAAATTGATTTAGAAACGTGTATATTTTTTTTGGGGTGGGGAGGAACCAATGCAACTGCTCGTCTCCCAAGAGAACAAGTTCAATGGGCCAAATTCCTCGTTCTCTTTGATATTAATATTGAATTCCTAAAATGTAAAAGAAACTGTGGGTCCCAGATTTTATTAGGAAGAATAAATTTTTTCTTTTTTTGATAAATTAGGAAGAACAAAATTGGATAGAAGAAAAAACAAATTTCTCAAATAGTCAAATAGCGACGATATTCCTTTTTTTTTTTGTTTTTTACCTAGGTTGATCGGTGCTTTGCCTCGATTATATCTGGATTTGATTCACGTCGTGTACCTAGTTATGGTGGGTGAGTTTCCTGACGAGAATTTTTTGTCTACACCAAGACTCGAATTCGAGACCTCGTTTAAGCGATATCGAGCTGTTTATTATTTGGACCAACTTCTGTTAGTATACCGACGATATCCTATTCCTTCCATGGGAAGGCAGGGCGTATGGGCTGGATCATTGTTTTTTCATGGCCCATTTATCTTACATTTTTGTCAAATATATGAATATTAATATATACTAATATATTAACAGAAATTATTCTGAGTAGTAAACCATTTAGTATCGCTTAAGCGAAGTTTTGAATTTGAGTCTTAGCGTATGCAAAAAAAATTTATTGGAAGACTCCCCTACCATAGTCAGGTGTGCGAAGCGCGTCAGATCCGGATATAGTCGGGATAAAATTTCAGTGAACCGGGTAGATAACTAAAATATATATATATACACTAGTATAAAAAGTATATACAGAAACAGAGTTGCACTATTCGTGCTGTTCAAGCAGAAATTTGAGCTGATAAAGTTTACAAAATAAAAGAAGAAGAAGAAAAAAAATTAAAAAAATATGTAATATAAATTTATTTTAAAAAATTAAATTTAGATATAATTAATTTATCTAAAAAATTTAACTAATTTAAGTGAAGGAAGTATCGGGTCTTAATCTCCCCTTCAGGCTCTCCATTCCACATGGACATATGATGTATATGGGATTTCACTCCCTTCCCATACTTTGCCTATTCTGTCCATTTTTAAATCTCTACTTTGTAATCAATAAAAAAATTAATTGGATGTCTATTAAAAAATTATCAATTATTTTATTTTCTTATCATCAGTTGTAACAATTACTCTACTGCCTTCACTCAATTGCAATCAATTTTTTCATTTTTCTCAAGCTTCTATTTTATTTGAGACAAACAACATTCTTCCCAAGCTTAGTTATGGGGCAATATCCCTTTCAATACTTGTAAACAGATAAATACCTCAATTCTCCCCCTATCATCAAATTCTCACTGACGCCAATACCTGGGGTGGGGCCACGTACATATCGATGGGGCAAAGCGACCATAACATAAAAATTAAAACTTCGCTTTTGACCACGGTATAAAAATCTAAACTTCATGAATTATGGTTATAATATAAAAATTAAAACTTTATTTTTGGTAATTAGATAAAAATCTAAATTTTATGGCTTGTTGCCATAATATCCATGATATAAAAATCAAAACTTTATTTGCGACTATTAGATTTAAAATCCAATATTTATAGCTTGTGATTATAATATAAAATTTAAAACTTTACTTATTAGATAAAAATATAAACTTTATAACTTCGCCACAAAAAAAAAAAGTATAAAATAAAAGTAGAGAGTTAGAGAGAGAACAAGGAGCATATTTCTTACTCATAGATAGTAGGGGATATATACCTAAGAATAGGAGATTATTGTGGGATAATAGAGATAATATGAGATATAGGTATCTACAAAACATTATAAGAAAAAAGAATAGATTTATTGCTTATATAAACATGTTGTATAAATATCAAGCCTACGCGAATAGTTAGGAGTCAAAAAATGCATTTTAGCCCATTTTATTTTGAGCAAATTCGATATTAATTGTGAATTTAACAATGACATAGGGGGATAGCTAATTTGGATTTTCAACTCAATGATCAATTCTATTTGTTGGTCCTGAAAAAAAATCATGACGTATTTATGTAATTCTATTAAGAATTAAGAATTGAATTAAAATTAAAATCATTTTTGAAGCCCTAGGGATTGCATTGCATGATTTACGGTCAAAATCTTAAGCTAGGGCCTTGTACTGTTACAGTAGCATCCTCGTTCACGCAATTGGACGAACTGCTTCGTTTAAACTGTACCAAAGATCGTCTCTCTCGCAGTAAGGGAAGGGAAGATTTCAATTCCCTCAGATCACCTTAACGTATTTATATTCATATTACGCTACCCGCTGCGCAATCCCACGAAGCGGATGAGTACTGGGCATCGATGCAAGCTTGGAGCGATGGGGAATGTTAAATCCTGAGAATGTGATGAAGCTTTGCATTCGATGGGGAATAAAATTGCGCGCACAACGCAAGTTTCGGCTTCGGAGTACTATCTTCATGACCTGCCTTCCACCTACAATCTCGTCTTGAAGGAGGCTTTAGGTCGAGGCCGTTTCTTCAAGTCTATTCAGTGCAAGCATGACGAGGGTTTGCTTCTGGTCAAGGTCTATTTCAAGCGTGGTGATTCCATCGATCTAAGAGAGTACGAACGGCGTCTGAGTCAGATCAGAGACATTTTCCGTAGCATTGATCACCCTCACGTTTGGCCCTTTCAGGTCAGATTCCAATAATTCTGCATTATTATCTTTTGTGATGCCCAAAGAGCTAACGCCATATTCGTTAGCTGAACAAATTTAATCAAAAAGGAAAAAAAAACTGAAGTCCTGAACTTTGCTGATTTCTCAAGCAGAAAGCTTTACTTAGTGTGTTTCAACTCGACCTCTCAATCGAGATTTAAACAAGCAAGGATGACTGAGATGGCAGTCAATTAAACTCAACATACCTAGTGTATTAGCTTTGACTGTATCATTTTAGGCTTAAGAATACTGTAGTTTGAGGAAATTATCACAATATATTTGGGTGCTAAAAAACACGGAGTGGTCTTTTTTTAAGCCCAAAAAATGCGAAACTATTTGAGGAGAAGTAAGATATGCTTTAATGGGTGGAAATTCTGCGTTTCCAAGATTGACGTAGGGACATTGTAGAAGAATTTGGTGTTATTTTCCTGTAAATTTCTTGGCATTTGAGTATAGCAAGGCAGTTTGAATTTCTCACGTGGTAGTGTCACCTTGCAGTTTTGGCAAGAAACAGATAAAGCAGCATATCTCTTGAGGCAATATTTCTTCCATAATCTGCATGATCGACTTAGTACTCGACCTTTTCTCAGTCTTGTTGAGAAGAAATGGTTGGCTTTTCAGGTATTCACTCATCCTGATTGCTAAAATTTCAAGTATCTGATAATATTGTTATTTTGTTTGACAATATTTTTTGGGTCAATTACAGTTGCTCCTAGCCGTGAAACAGAGCCATGAGAAGGGAGTATGTCATGGTGAGTCTTGGTTTAATTGCAGACTGGCCTCCAATGATATAGAAAGTAATCATAAAGGATATAGAATGGTCAATTAACTAATGGTTTTTGTGGCCACAAAAGTACTTTATTTTGCTCCATAAGTCTGTAGCTTCTGTCAATATTATTCTGAATATTTATTGTGTTGTTTTGTCCCACATCTTATCTAAAACTTTGTGCCTTTGTTTGGCGATATGTTGATTTATTTTTTTTGGCAAATTTTCATTTTATAAGGTGATATTAAGTGTGAGAATGTGCTGATTACATCCTGGAATTGGCTTTACCTTGCGGACTTTGCATCCTTCAAGCCCACTTACATTCCATATGATGACCCCTCAGATTTTTCTTTTTTCTTTGACACTGGTGGAAGAAGGCTCTGTTATCTAGCTCCTGAGGTCAGTTTTTTCTCTCTTTAATACCTATTTGCATTGCTTGCATTGATCTTTACTTTGTCAATTCAGCAAGTGGCTTAGAATAAGGTACAAGTCTATGACCCCCCCCCTCTTTATTTTTATTATTACTATTATTGTCTATCATATGCCTACATATGGTCTTTATCCTTTTTTGAGAACTGAAAGGCAGGTGAATATATTGTCTGTCCTAGTTCTAAAGCACTAATTCTGGATATTTTTTGGTACATGAACTATTTTAGTTTGTTGCAAAATTCATAGCACTCAGATTATGTTTTTTATTTATTTGAAGTAAAAACTTCCATTATCAACGCAAAATGTTAGGTCTTGTTTCTAGTATGCCATTATGTGTGTGTGTGTTTCAGCTCTCATTTTCATAATTACTCTTCCTTCCCCAACATGATTATCTAATTACTATTCTTAATGTTTGTTTGGCTGTCAGAGATTTTATGAACATGGAGGGGAGATGCAGGTGGTACAAGATGCTTCATTAAAGCCATCTATGGATATATTTGCAGTTGGGTGGGTATTCTTTGCTGCAATAATTTTACTGTTAATCTTCATTTTATTATGTTGTCATTCTTTTCTGAGGTTCACACATCATTTTACTGCTTTAGGTGTGTAATCGCTGAACTTTTCCTCGAGGGACAGCCACTCTTTGAACTGTCTCAACTTCTTGCTTATCGCAGAGGACACTATGATCCTAGCCAACATCTTGAGAAGGTACACTCTATAGCTGAGTAGGGGTGTGTGTCTATTCTTCCACTACAACCACACTCACAGAGGGGGAAAACCCACTGTACTAATTATATGTACAATATTGCATGTCCTATGATTTCAGATACCAGATCCTGGAGTCCGTAAAATGATATTGCACATGATTCAACTAGAACCAGAGTCACGATTTTCTGCTGAAAACTACCTAAAGGAATATGCAGCAATTGTGTTCCCAACCTATTTCTCACCATTTTTGCATGATTTTTATCGCTGCTGGAGTCCCCTTCATTCAGATATGAAGGTACATGTACTGAAATATTTCAATCCTTTATGATTTGACGCTTCCTGTAACTCACATGTGATATATATGTAGGTTTTATTATGTCAAAGTGCTTTCCAGGAGATACTAAAACAAATGATGAACAGTAAATCATCTGAGGAGGTGGATTTTACTTCTGGTGAGCTTTTGGGAGAGGTTGGTAAAGAAAATGTCAATTTTATGAAGGACTCCCTGATAAAGAGAGATGAGATGGGAAACGGGTTAATTCCTGATCACTATGAGCTTCTTGGCGATATCAGCAGCCTACTGAGGGGTGCTAAGAATCATAATCATTTATCTGGTCCCCGGCATGTGATAGGAAATGCACCCAATTCTACCCTTTCTAAGAATCTAAAAAATTTGCAGTCTCCTGGGGAGCTTCTTCAAACTATCTCCAATACATTCCGAGGAAATGATCATCCCTTTCTGAAGAACATTACAATGAATGATTTGAATTCATTGATGTCTGATTATGATAGTCAATCAGATACTTTTGGAATGCCTTTCTTACCACTACCAAAGGATAGTATGAGATGTGAAGGCATGGTTTTGATTACTTCGTTGCTCTGCTCCTGCATTCGAAATATCAAGTTGCCTCACTTGAGGAGGGCAGCTGTGCTCTTGTTGAAGGCTTCTGCATTATATACTGATGATGAAGATCGTTTGCAGCGTGTTATCCCATATGTTATTGCAATGCTTTCTGATCCATCAGCAATTGTACGTTGTGCTGCTTTAGAGACTTTGTGTGATATTCTGCCCCTTGTCCGAGATTTTCCACCCAGTGATGCAAAGATATTTCCTGAATACATACTTCCAATGCTTTCTATGCTTCCTGATGATCCAGAGGAAAGTGTGAGGATATGTTATGCCAGTAATATCGCTAAGCTGGCACTCACTGCTTATGGATTCTTGATACACGCAATAAGTTTGAGTGAGGCAGGTGTACTTGATGAATTGAGTTCTCCAAAGAAGTCATTGATATCATTTAGTCAGACTAGTGGAAGATTGCGAAGGATAAATTGTGATGTGCAACTTTTGCAGCTGAGGAAATCAATTGCTGAGGTTGTCCAAGAACTTGTCATGGGTCCGAAACAAACACCAAATATTAGAAGAGCACTCCTTCAGGACATAGGGAAGTTGTGTTATTTCTTTGGTCAGAGGCATAGTAATGACTTTCTCTTACCCATTCTTCCCGCTTTCCTTAATGATCGGGATGAACAATTACGATCTGTGTTCTATGAGAAGATTGTATATGTCTGCTTTTTTGTGGGCCAAAGAAGTGTAGAAGAATATCTTTTACCTTACATTGAGCAGGCTTTAAGTGACACAACGGACGCTGTCATTGTCAGAGCCTTAGATTGTTTGACCATTCTTTGCAAAAGTGGTTTCTTCAGGAAGATGATACTGCTTGAAATGATAGAGCGTGCATTTCCTTTACTATGTTATCCTAGTGAATGGGTGCGTAGATCAGTGGTCTCATTTATTGCTGCTAGCAGTAAGAGCTTGGGTGCAGTAGATTCTTATGTTTATCTTGCTCCTGTTATACGACCCTTCCTCTGCAGACAACCTGTATCTCTAGCTTCTGTGAGGGCCCTTTTTTCGTGTTTAAAGCCTCCTGTCTCAAGACAGGTTTTCCATGAAGTATTCGAGAACTCCAGGCGTTCAGACATGTTAGAAAGACAAAGAAAGATATGGTATAGTTCATCATCACAATCTAAACTATGGGAAATGGATGTACTGAGAAAAGGAATAGATGAGTTGGATTCATTGAAGAGCTGGCCTGACAAGCAACAAGTTCCTGGGGGTCAACAGTCTATTGACACTGGCTTCCAACAGCCAGGGCTAACTGATTGTGATGAGGCTGACACAAAGTTGAGAAATATGGGGACCTTTATGCATAATGATTGCAGTATGATAGGACATCGTGATCCCCAATTCTTGGAGAAGTTACAGTTCTCTGGATTGATGTCACCTCAGGTTAGTTCTAGCAGTCTGCCATATGAGAAGTCATCAAATGGCATACCTTTGTATTCTTTCAGTGTGGATAGGAGGGCAATGGGAATTCCTCCTGCAGCATCTGATTCTCCTCTACAAATGAATTCTCTAGGAATCAGTTCATCCACCATGCCTTGGGTTAGTCCAGATAGCAAGTCCTTTAATTTGGCTAGTTCAGTTCCAGCTCCAAAGTTTGTTTCAGGTTCTTTTAGCATTAGCGGTGGATCCAAACAGTTCTATCGAGTGGTGCATGAACCAGATGGCAGGGAAAATGAGCCAGCCTATATTAATAGTAAAATTCAAGATGTAGGATTATCTCCCGATAGCAAAGGTAGTTCAATCTCACTTGATGATGCAACCAACCAAACTGATGCATCAGGATTTCCATCCTTTTCTCAAACACCCATTCCTGATTCTGGTTGGAGGCCCCGTGGGGTTTTGATTGCACACCTCCAAGAGCACCGTTCATCTGTGAATGACATAGCAATTTCTACTGATCAATGCTTCTTTGTGAGCACATCTGATGACTCTACGGTCAAGGTATGGGATTCTAGGAAGCTGGAAAAGGATATCTCATTCAGGTCAAGGCTAACTTATCATTTGGATGGAAGCCGAGCGCTATGTGCAACAATGCTTCGGGGTTCTGCACAAGTAGTAGTTGGAGCATGTGATGGATTAATTCATATGTTTTCTGTTGATCATATCTCTAGGGGTCTAGGAAATGTTGTTGAGAAGTATTCTGGTGTTGCTGACATCACAAAGAAGGATATAAAGGAAGGCGCCATCCTCAACCTATTGAACTACCCTGTGGATGCTTATACCATCATGTTTAGCACTCAGAACTGTGGTATTCATCTATGGGATACTAGGTCAAGTTCCAGTTCATGGACTCGAAAAGTTACTCCTGAGGAGGGCTATATGCCTTCTCTGGTAGTAGGGCCTTGTGGTAATTGGTTTATATCAGGGTCATCTAGGGGCGTGCTTACTCTTTGGGATCTGAGATTTCTGATACCTGTGAACTCTTGGCAGTATTCCCTTGCTTGCCCTATAGAAGAGATGTGTCTCTTCCTTCCTCCTCCAAATGCCTCTTTATCTTCAACTGTGAGGCCCCTTGTTTATGTGGCTGCAGGTAGCAATGAAGTTTCTCTTTGGAATGCAGAGAATGGTAGCTGCCACCAGGTACATGGCTACTGTTTTGTGGTTGCTTGTAGACTGTAAAAGCAATGTGCTGTTGACAAAATCCAGCTCCAAACAGAACAGATATATACCAGCAATGTTCAAAATTTCTTTTTATCGGGAGAATAGATAATTCTCTATTGAAGTCTACCTCTTTTTCTATTGCATGAGTACTCCAAAGCATTGGATAATAATTTATGATGACTCAATTTAATAATGCTGGGAAGATGCGCCAGTACTCTGATTACTTTTCACTGTAGCCAATCATCTTAGATTTGCCTTATCATTTATAACAATATTTTGATCATTGACTTGTAACAATAATAATTTCTTCCTCCAGGTATTGAAAGTGACCAATTATGAGAGTGACGCAGAAAAGTCTGAACTGCCTTGGGCCTTGGCTAGACCTTCTAACAAGGGAACTTCTAAACCAGATTTGAGGCGAAATGTCAATCCCAAGTATAGAGTTGTTGAGCTAAATGAACCTTCTCCCCGTCTTCCTGGTATTCGTTCATTGCTTCCCTTGCCCGGGGGTGATTTGCTGACCGGGGGTACTGACTTGAAGATACGTCGATGGGATCACTACAGGTTGTGTTGAACTTCATTTTTGTCTGCTTGTCTTACTTCTGTTGTAATAATGACCTGACTGCATATATCCATGTATTCTATTGCAGCCCTGACAAAAGTTACTGTATATGTGGACCTGATTTGAAAGGAGTGGGGAATGATGATTTGTATGAAACAAAATCTAGTTTTGGCGTGCAAGTTGTACAGGTAATTCATGTTTTCACATTATTTTGCATTCCAGCAATTTATTGTGCGGGGTGTTTTTGCCTGTTTAAGGGGATGATATTTTCATTCAGCAAAGGTACAGCGGTTGCATCTATGGCTATAATTTTGTTTAGTTTAACTGTAGTCGACACGATACCTCATTAGTATGCTTCAGGTTGCTTAAGGTCCACCATTCTTATCTTTATGGCTCCTGAAACGCAAAGTGGCTCTTGCTCCTATTACAATGAATCAACACGATTGCTTTCAAACAATCCTAAAAATTTGACAGACCAAACTGTGCTTTTATGACCATATGCTGGAAGAATTAGTCTGCATTAATGCCTTTCTTGACATCGGCATATTGGTGTGTCCTCCTCTCCTTCCCTCACGTAGCCTCTTGAAAGCCACAAAAATGTGAGGAGACTGTAATGCATGGAAACCATTCTTTCTTATGGATTGGTCATCTTTCCATCATATTCTATGTTTTATATATTTCCACAAATCTGGAATTGATTTTAAAACACTGCAAAACTTCTATGTATGACGGGTTTGCAGGAATCTCAACATTCACGCATATTCACCAAATTCCCTGACTTATAATGGCCAAATCGCTCACTATCATTATGATTTTTTTTTTGTATTTAACCGTTTGCCCCTTCAAAACTTTGTTTGATCAGGAACCCTTTTCCTGAGATTGTTCATTTGTCTATTGAGGATGTTCATATCTCCTACGAATTTATAATATAAGCATCTGAGATTTTTCTTGCTACACATAAGTGGCTGCAACTGAATTTTCTACTCTTTAAAACAGGAGACAAAGAGACGTCCTCTTTCAAACAAGTTGACAGCGAAGGCAGTCGTCACAGCTGCTGCCACTGATCCTGCAGGTTGCCACCGTGATTCTATCCTTTCCTTGGCTTCTGTTAAGTTAAACCAGAGACTCTTGTTATCAAGCAGTAGAGACGGTGCTATCAAGGTTTGGAAGTAAGCTAAAACTCAATTTGGGATCGTTGTACATAGGCAGTGACAATTCTAGCGGTTAAAATTGTACATAAGTTATAGGACCTAACCCATTTAGTGTATGTTCAAGCTGCTCTTAATGCTATTTGGGATATCAAGGTCCCTTGATCTGTACAGAAGGTATCATACAGGGGAGTTAAATCAAGTCTTAGTTTCTCGGAGCGTAGGAATATTTGTGCATCAGGTTATGTATTTGTGGGCATGTTGCCTCTGGTCTGTGAGGTTTTTTTCTTCCCTTTTGGCATTCACCATTGCCTTTGTATTACCAATAATAATGATGATAAGTCTATTTTCATTCATTATACATGTACACCTTTGCGTTTTATTCAACAAGATATCACAAGAGAGACTGATTTTGAACTGAGTCCAATAATTAAACTGTTGAGGTTCATGTTAATTTTTTTGGTAGAACAAGTCCCATGAAGGGATCAATCGTTTGATTTCTCTATATACCAAAATATTGTGCCAATGGGAAATAAGACCAGACTGGCTTCTTCACGAAGGCTTCCCCAAACTTTTTTAGGGTGTGACTGACAATGCAATGACAGCTGGGAGGTTGATACATATTGAGTAGTCCAATTTGACGTTGAAGTTTCTGGCCAAGAAAACAAAACTTTTGATGTTGAGTTGCAACTTTTTGGATTTATGCGGTCACGGATCCCTTGCATTAGTCTTCTCTTTGTTGGGACTTCCAACAATAACGCTAAATTACTTTTTGCTTCCTAGAATTTGGAATAAAATTATGGATCTTACCCATAACTTTCGCACGTATCATTTCTTAATATGATTAAAATAGTTTTAGTTCCTTGGAATCATTTAGTTTAGACAATGAAAGTATTGCAGAAACTTCTCAGAAAAATAAATATTTTTGTAGAGAAAAAGACAATAAAAAATCACGTGAATTTAAAAATAATAAAATGGGTATATGAATATATAAAAGAATAGATTATAGAGGATGTTCAATCTGTTTTTTATAAATTTAGGTGAAAAGACTAAATTATCTTTAGAGTTATAAATATCTTAGAGATAGTTGTAAAAATTATTACTGAAATTATAAATCCTATTACAGGTGTTGTAAACCCAAAAGCAATTGCAAATATATTATTAGAGTTGTAAATATCTTAAGTAGAGTTGTCAAAATTATTATTGAAGTTACAAATCATATTGCAGGAGTTACAAACCCAAAAACAATTAGTTCTAATTTTATATTTGTAAAAGCCTTAGGGAGAGTTGTGAAAACTATTACTGAAGTTACAAATCCTATTGTAAAAGTTACAAAACCGAAACTAATTAGTTACAATTTCATAGTTGTAAATATCTTAGTTGAAGTTGTCAAAATTATTACTAAAGTTACAAATGACATTAGAGGAGTTGTATACCCGAATGCAATTAGTTATAATTTAAGAGTTGTAAATGTCTTAGAGAGAGTTATGAAAACTATTACTGAAATTGTAAATCTCATTGCAAGAGTTGTAAACCCAAAAACAATTAGATGTAATTTTAGAGTTGTAAATATCTTAGCTGAAATTGTAAATGCTATTAAAGGAGTTATAAACCTGAAAATAATTTGTTCCAATTACATATTTATAAATATATTAGAGAAAGTTATCAAAACTGTTACTGAAGTTATAAATTCAAAAGTAATTAGTTATAATTTTAGAGTTATAAATATCTTAATTGAAGTTGTTAAAACTATTATTAAAATTACAAATGCTATTAGAGGAGTTATAAACCTAAAAATAATTAGTTTTAATTTTAGATTTATAAATATGTTAGAGAAAGTTGTCAAAACTATTACTGAAGTTATAAATCCTATTACATAAATTGCAAATAACTAAAGGATAATTTTATCTTTTATCCTAAATTTATAAAGGACAGATTATACAAGAGCTCAACTAGTCTTTTTTAAAATTCAAAATTTTTATCTTTTTTAATTTCAAAAGCAATTTTATTATTTTTTTCCCCAATTTTTTATCGAGGGATACTTAAATCAGTTTTTCTTTCATATGCTAGAAGAGAATTCTGAAATGTAAGACGTAACTAGATAATCCTTGAGAATAAAAAAGTAGATCACTCAAAATCAAAACACAAATAAAGATCATTGTGACACAAAATAAGAAAAAAAATTTATGACATAAAAATACAAGGTTTCATGGCAAAACTAGTTCAAATATATTAGTACACTATCTGTTATGTACCTTCATTGACCTCACTGTCTCTACTTGCCTACATACAATTCTTCAGCAAACAAGTACATTTTGACTATTTGTCCTAATACAAGTTTATTGTATTACTCAAGTTATGACTCTGCAAAGTCCTCCTTAAAGACCCCACATGGCTTCTTCTCAGGCGCCCCGTGTCTCATATAACACCATTGGAGGAATCTCATCTCATCAGAGTCTTATGACAGTCCCATGGTTGAACGCTTATGATTGAAGAAAGCTGGTGGTTAATATATTTCAGAGTAAAGGTTTATCTTATATTCTAAAATAATTTTAGAGAAATAATTAGTACTCTAAAATATCTAAAGATATTATTAGTACTCTTAATTAATTTTAGATGTGCTATTAGTACTCTAAAATATTTAAATGTATAATTAATACTCTAAATTAATTTTAGAGGTACGACCAGCACCCTAAAATATTTAAATTGGTGTAATTTTGCCCATTCACTAACAAAAATATACTTTCATTTTATATATATCACGTAAACTTTTTATTTTAACACATTATTATTTAAAAACTATAATATTATTTTAATAAATTACACTAAATAAATTATAAAATTTTTCAATCTTTACGTATGAATTATATATAATGTCAATTTTAAGGTTTATTCAGTATTCTTATTAAAATAATATGACACATGTGACCTTTTAAATAATAATGTGTCAAAATAAAAGACTCACGTGACATGGATTCGACAGAAATTTGTGTTTCTGTCAATAAAAGGATGTAAATGTGTCAATTTAAATATTTTAAGATGTTGATTGTACTTCTAAAATTATTTTAGGGTACTAATTATATCTTTAAATATTTTAGAGTACTGATTATACTTTTAAAATTAATTCAAGATATTAATTATAATTTTAAATATTTTAAAATATTAATTACTCTTTTAAAATTAATTTAGAGTATTAAATTTATTTTACCTATATTTTATAATAGAAGACAGAGTAGCTCAGTCTTAACCCAAATTAGTAGAGCATCCCCCACAAGAATATTTTCACAATCACACACAAACAGAAAGAGGTGCCCTCACGGGCTGCGAACCAAACAATAACAACAAAAGAAAAGTTGCCAAAGGTTTTTAAAAAGACAGGCTTTTTTATTATGTAAAAAGTGCAACCTGTCTTTCTGGTGTGGTTTAGATTCTTCATCTCTCTCTCTCTCTAATGGATGCGCCCGTGAAGAGTACTGATGAGTCTGTCATTGATTCCATGGTTCACCCTCAAGTACCAATTAACCTCTGTATATAAAACCATGGCGCAGTCTTAACACTATTATCAGTTTATCTCCCAACTTTCAAGCAACACCATCTTCTTTCTCACATTCTCTCTCTTGAGAATGTCAAATCTGCATTATGTTTTCAATTTGTTGCTACTTGTTGTTCTTCTTCTGATGCAACATCCGACTACCACGCTGTGCCATACGAAGGGATTGGGACCAAGGCGTGCTTCTGTGACATCATCAACGACCAACATGACCAGAATCCTATTCTCAGAGCAGCAATTCATGAAATGGATCAAGTTCGTTGGTGGCCTCAGACACTCTGTTTTCGGCATAGCTAAAAACAAGCTTTTTCCTTCTTACACTCTGCATGTCTCCAAGAAGCCTTCTTCCGGACAATTTTCAACAATTCAAGGCGCAATCGATTCTCTTCCATTCCTCAATCTTGTGAGAGTCGTCATAAAGGTCCACGCAGGGGTTTACACGTCAGTACCAGTCCCTCGTTCTTTCGTTTTCCTTCGGTTTCCCATTTTACAAAAGAAAGTTCATTCCTCTTTTTTTCACTTTTTCAGGGAGAAAGTGAACATTCCTCCTATGAAATCCTTCATAACCATACATGGAGCAGGAGCAGACAAAACCATAGTTCAATGGAGAGACACAGCTCAAACAAAAGGACCAGACGGGAAGCCACTCGGAACCTTTGGATCAGCAACATTTGCTGTAAATGCACCTTATTTCATTGCCAAGAACATCACATTCAAAGTATAGAAACAACACCCTGTTTCCCCTGTCTCAAATCTCAACCTACAATCTTCCTCTGTTTCTTGGAACCAAACAAACATTGTAATTTTAACCTTGTGAATGCAGAACACAGCCCCAATTCCAGCACCGGGAGCCGTGGGAAAGCAAGCAGTAGCACTGAGAATATCAGCAGACACAGCGACATTTCTAGGGTGTAAATTCTTAGGAGCACAAGACACATTGTATGATCATGTGGGAAGACATTATTATAAAGACTGCTATATCGAAGGCTCGGTAGATTTCATATTCGGGGACGGCTTGTCTCTGTTCGAGGTGAGTAATAAGACTAAGATAATTGTTGGTTTTGCTTACATTGCACGTGTTGTGGGGCAAAAGTGATTCGAAGATGTTCTATTGTGTTACAGAGATGTCACGTGCATGCAATAGCGCAGAACATAGGGGCGTTAACAGCACAGGGAAGGAACAGCATATTGGAGGACACTGGGTTTTCATTTGTGCACTGTAAGGTCACGGGTTCAGGGGCACTGTACCTGGGTAGGGCATGGGGTCCCTTCTCTCGAGTGATTTTTGCTTACACCAATATGGACAATATCATCATTCCCAAGGGCTGGTACAACTGGGGTGACCCTAACCGTGAAATGTAGGTTATTTTCCTTCATCTCTCTCTTTCACTTTTTAAAATGATAAGAAAATAGATATACACTCAAACTGTTTTGAATTTGGATAGCAAACCAGAGAGGAAGCAGGGGACTTAGGCTGAGTTTGGGTATTTTAAAGTTCGAAACTTTCTTTCTTTTTCTTTTTTTTGAATCAGAGAGACCAGTACTAATCTTAAGGTTATAAGACCAGATCAAACCCACAAACTTTTAGTTAAGCTTTTCATGCTAGTTTGGAAGTTTCTATGAAGATGAAGAGAAATATGTTTAGAGACCATGGGATCCTCTGTTTTATTATCTAGCCTTATATTTGTTTTTATCTCGCCAACTTTATACCAAACAAATATTCAGTCCGTGGGTTTCAACTAATATAAATTTTATTTTGATAATTAATTGATGGTTAAAATTCTCCCATATACAGCCTAATCTCATCAAATTATTAAGTGAGCTAAATCTTATTACATATGTAATCTAAAATAGGAAACAATATCATATAATGTTGACACACAGATAAGGGCATGAGGAAGAGGGGTTTGAGAAGAGGCTTAGCCACATAACCCCATTAATTATATTTGTTAATTGCTATAATTAGAGGTTAGGTAATGCATGTGGGTGAGTTTTGTTTTGATTTGCAATGTTTTGTTGTGGGTGAACAGGACTGTGTTCTATGGACAATACAAATGCACAGGACCAGGAGCCAGATTTGCAGGCAGAGTAGCTTGGTCAAGAGAGCTCACAGATGAGGAAGCTAAGCCTTTTATTTCACTTAGCTTCATTGATGGCTTTGAATGGATCAAATTGTAGAACTCCTACACACACTGGCTCTTTCTTTGTTTTTTTGTTTTTTCTGCTTTTCCCTGCCGAGTTTGATTTCTTCTTGTGTGACAAATTTTGTCCTATGTATAAATAAATATAAATATATCACAAGTTGATTGTGGCTGCCAGAGTTCCCAATCTCTGTTTCATTATTATAATGAAAATACCGCACCTTGAACTACTTTAATCTCACAAGCCAGAGAACTCAATGCTTGCTGATTCATGACCGTTTTAGGATTTTTCCCCCTCGTTTAATCCCAAAAATCTAAAAAATAAAAAATAATTTTAATTTTAATTTTTTTTTCAAATTATTATGATTCCTATGTATATATATATTCTTTGGTTCAAAATTTATAAGTGGGGAGTATATATATTAAGTATAAAATATTGAAATGAATGAGAATTATCCAACTTTTCTTTAATTCAAAACGTCTCTCTCTCTCTCTCTCTTTTTTATTTTTATCAAGTTTAGAGCATAAATTTTGCGGAGAGAAATGAACAAACAAGGTAATGTGTTTGGTTTGGCGAACATATTAACGATCCAAGTACATGAATGTGGGATTCAAATGATATAAAAACAGAGCATTATTTAGTAACTTCACCCAGATTGTCCCTAAATGCTAAAATAAGAAATTGATGCCCAGTTTTTTATAGGGAAAATATATCTTCTTACTAAATTTCCCTACTTAATTTTTCTTGAACACTATTCACAAACACAGAACTCATGAGCCTCGGTTAGATGCAAAAGTTCAAGCTTTTGGAATATGGACTTGAAAGCAGTGAGCCCATATTCTCACAGCATCATATTGGCCAACAGAGGGATAAAATATGCATTATCTTATACGCCACTCAATTTCTTCTCCCACATTTTTTTTAAATTAAAAAGGCAAGCTATAACAACTTAAAGTTATAAGTGAAATTGAATTTGAAATTAATGACTTCCCATTTATAGAAAAACTTTCATACCATTATACTATGAGCTATTAGGGATCTCCCACATTTTTGTTCAGTACTTTCCCTTCCCCTACACATTACAATGTTGTTAACATATGTATACAATTTGTCAACTGTTGGTCAACTAATAATAATTGGTATAGTTTCCTACAATTACTCTGCAATACATACGCCTCTGAAGCCTCAGCTGCGTTACTATTAGTCAATTAATAAACTCGTCTTTTTCCTTTAGATTTTCCTTATGATTCGATTTATTTCCCTTCTTTAATTAGTCAGCTTGTACTTTTGGTGTGAGCTTTCTTGTTTCACACTTATTTTATAATTCCATAGTACGTGTTTAGACTGAAATCTTGTCTTTATCAGTGAAAAACACTTCACATGCACCAAAAGCTTTTGTTGGTTTCTTGAATTGAAACTTATTACAAACCCTATTGCATTTCTGATAGTGATACTACGGCCTATTGTTTCCAGATGCTGCTGTTCTTTTATTTTATTTTGTTCTTCTTCCCTTTTTAACATATTTAAGTTCACAACCAAATTGTTTGTGGCGATGCCATAGACCTCATCCTTGTACTTACTTCATGCTCATTCAAGGTTGATGGTTCTGTTTGGCTGCACAACATGCTCTGTTCTTATGTTCAAGTCATCTAACTCTATAACTTGGATCCTTAGAAGCTCAAAGCAGAGGAGTATAGCTTATCTTCACATAACTCGCGGCACAAAAATCAAAGCCTTATTTTTCCCCTTGCCTTCTTTAAGCTTTATAAATTTAAATTCACTTCAAAAATGAAACTCAAGCTTGGACCAAACTGACGACACAACTCATTCTCTCAACGATTAGGCTCCTTACTTTATGTCTCGATGCTCCTCTCCTTTTTTTTCTTTTCCTTCTCCCAGCCCAAGTGATTCTCTACAAGTTCTTGATCTGTATCAAACTTGGTACATAACAATAGTGTTATCAGCTTAACTTAGTACATAATTAATAATGTTATCAGCTTCTCTTATCTTTACGCCCCATACAACACAATGTAACAATTACCCTCTTCTTCACGTGATATTTTCTTTTTGCAAATATCTTCTTCCAATATTTTATCCGTGACCTACAAATAATTGAGGGTTTGATTGTAACCAAGGAAAGAAGCATTCACGTTCATGACACTAGGCATTTCATTTCACAACACAAGAAAAAAAGTTGTCAAATTTTACACTCTGATACTTTATTTTTGTCTTCATTCTTCACTCCTCTGTTCCGTGTCTGCAAATCGCCTTCACTGTGAAAACAAAGATAGGTCCACCATCACCCCCACCTCCTCTGCCAGTAATTGCTATCTCTTTCCCTGCCAAATTCTGCAGACTTTTCGAGCTTACCCATCACTGCATTCTTGAAGCTAATGGCTTCCTGAACCTGCGAGCAAGATCTCTGCATTCGAACCCCGCTCAAACTACTCCTACACTCCATCAATTCGTTCAACGATACCCTCCTCTTCGGTTCTGGCCTCTGCTTTGGAGCACTGTGAGATCTCAATTTCGCCCTGAATGACTGAGTATTCGCCATGTAATTCGGGTAAATCCCGTATTGCCGGTAAAATCCATCGCCGGCGCAAACGCTCCTGCAAGCCGTCGAATTACAACTAAACGAGACACAAGAATTGGTTAACCGAGGAGTGCTCTGTGCCGTACACGACCTGCATTCTTCCGCCGTCCACCCCCAGTCGGAGTCCTGCAGATTCCGGCGACAGTCCGGTATCGATAGCCGAGCTGGGGTAGGACAACAAGGGACTGGAAGAGGAGAGGAAAGTGCAAGGAATTGCGGATCATTGTCAAAATCTGAAATTGATGAAGTGTTGGTCCTCCGAGACCTCGATCTTGGCCTACCAGTGTCCACTTCCAATATTTTGGGGCTTCCGTCGATGCTGTTAGAGTTATTTATTGTTGCATCAAAAGAAGAAGACATCCTTCTGCTGTGAATCGGTGCTGTGTACTCACTCCTAGTGTCGTCAAATCTCTCCTGCACAAGATTTCACGCCACCAAATTTTACAAACTTAGTAACAAATAATAATCATAAGTTTCCAGAATCTGTACGCAGTTACCATGGATCTTCGTGCTCGAGCTTCAAATCTATGTGCTTCATTGTCTCTGTTCATGAGCCTGCGAGCTTTCTGAGACCTGACAGTGGCTTGGGCTCTAATAAGAGCTTGCATACTATGCAATGTTGCCGTCGCTTGCTTCCTCACTAAATAGCCTTTCACAAGTGCTTGTAATTTCACCAATCCTTTCAAAGCTCTCAGTGCCTTTCTTGCCTGTTTAGAACCAAAAAATGCAGTTTTTAAATCTCTGATCTGAAGAATTGGTAAACATTAAACAATTAAACAAACATCACTTACCAAGTAACCCCTGAATACTGTTTGAATCTTAACGGCAGCCCATCTCTCGTGTCCACCGCCGCCGAACATGGTGCCTCTGCCATTGCTGGTGAGCCTGACCACGGCCACGGCAGCCTGAGCGGCTGCTACGGCGGCATCAGCGGCGGCTGCGGTGGCTGCGGCCACCGCAATGGCGTGCTTACTCTGCTGCTTCTCTGTTTCTGTGTAGAAGGATTGAAGCCAAGCAGCTTCTGCAGGCGAGATGTTTGGTGGTATAGTGGTTGGATTGTGACATAAATCTCTAAGCTCTCCCTCTGAAACATGGTTTCTGTCTTTCTTTATCCCAAACAAGCTCTTCAACCACCGGGTGGCTCTTCCCATTTGCTCAGCAGAACAGATAGAGTACAGGGTCCTGAAGAGAAAATAGTGGAACCTACAAAAAAAATCCCAATCAAGCCAGAGAGTCTCTCAGCTTGCAGTTCACAAAATAGGCCTTTCCAATTTCCCGGAACGTGGTGAAAAACCGGCTAGTTAAAAAATTTAAAACCCTCAAAAGTATAATTTTCTATTTTCTTTTTTCTTGCTTTTTGGTTTTGTCTTGGTACGAACCGAGGAAAAAATAGGAAGGAAAGAAACGGAAAGACTCTGTCAACACCTCGTGAAAAGATCTGCATTACATGACAAAAGACATGAAAAAAAAAAAGACGTGCCCATTGGATCATGCAGGCAGGATAATAAGCCAGCTAGTTAAATGAAAGACAATCACTTGGTGGCTAATAATAAGCAATGGGGATTAGTAATTGATTATGGCATAATTATGAGAAAGATTAGATTCTGCAGAAAAAAGGAATTAAAAGTTTTGGGATGAAAAAGGAAAGTGAAAGTGAAAGACTCCGAAAACATGAAGGCGTCCAATGGGGAACTCAGAAAAAGGCTGTGCCTCCCAAGATGAAAAGAAAAGGAACAGAGCAATTGTAAGGTGAAATCTCTATCGCCATCTCTCTTCCATTACTCTCTGGAGCGACGGGTCCTCAAAAAGAAAGATACCTCTGTGTCAGACCCTCTCGTGATGCATTTCCTCTTTTATTTATCTTCTTCTTCTTCCTCCTCGAACTGCCACTCCTCTTCAATCAATCTCATCCGTTGGTTTCTGGTGTTCTCTCACCACCTCCACAAATCAACTTCCTCTGTTCTCCTCTGTCAAAGCGCAACTCCATTAACTCAAAGCGAATGAATGAAACTATTGATCATTCCAGTGTTCACAGACGCAAGTATTTCTCTCTTGAGCTCGCAAGTCCCGAAACCAAAAAAACAGGAGGTGGGAAGGTTATTGAGTCTGAAGAGGAAAGGGCCATGTGTGTTTTTCTCTGCAAGCTGCTCTGTTTCGCCATTAAAGCGAGAGAGAATGAAAAGGAAAGCTTATTTATTTGATGGGAGAATCTCTCTCTGAGGCTAAGTCTGCCTAGGAGGAAGCTAGGGAACCTCTGCTTTGGGGGATTTGAAAAGATCTTATCGAACCGTACGAGCATCTAATGGGGATGGAGTTGGCTCTTCGAGTACAAATTTAAACAGGCTTCTTTGTTTTTACTGCCCTGTTTTCTGCAACTCTGGGAAACACAGCCTAAAAAGATGACCATAGGGGTCCTCATCCCACCATGCTTCCATACTCATTCGTGCTTTCTAAATGATTACATTGTACCTCCATAATATTATTATTATTATATCACTCATAGTAAAAATTAGTACGACGTAATAGATTTAGATAAGAATAAGATCACCTACTCATTTTTTAAGAGTTGTAATTTTATTATTTTTCTATTCAGAATTAGTATTTATTTGTTTTATTACATAATAACACATATAAGAGTATGACTTAAATATTAATATAAAAAACACATTATATGACTTGTATAATGATATTATAAATCTCAATTTTTATGCATTTAGGGTTTATATCATTCATCAGTATTGATATTTTATGTTAATATTGACAATGTTTAATGTTATTGGTATATTCTTATTTTTAGACAAGTAAATATTAGTATTTTGATATTATAAATAAAATTATTTTTATTTATTTATTTATTTATTTATTTATTTATTGGTGGAGAGGATTATTCTTATTTAGAACGGGAAACAAATGAGAATTCTACGTGAGTGATATAGCTAGCTTCAGTACTAACATAGGGTTATAGTATAAAATTATGTTAAATCTTTTTAAATTTTGAGTTTAACTTTTAAATAAAATATTTATAATATAAAAGATAATTATAAATCTTTAAATTAAATATTTAATAATAAAATTTAGTAAATAATATATAAAACATAACCAGCTTATTTATCTTCTTTTTTTAGTTTTTATTTAAATAAATTTTTATTGAATTAATATTTTTATAAAAATTAATTCGAACATAGATCTTATTATATTATCTATTTTTTTATTTAATCTAATTTTTATACAATTTAAATTAAAAAATACATCATTTCTCTGCCGCTTAATCCAAAACACACTGAAAATCTATTTGGTCATCTTCACGGTCATTTTGTCAAGCCAATCAAACCCCCCAGTGACATTTACAGTATGAAAATATATTTCTCTCAATTTATCTTCATACATGTACAAATATAAAAATATAGATTTTAATTTTTTTGATTAAGTGCAAATTTTTTATCTAAAGTGTTAGGTTCTAACTTCTGTCTAAGTTAAATAGTCCGATCCATTCCAAATGGACACAAATTGAAGTTACTGCTGCGTGTATATGAAGAGAGCATATATAATATTTTTTTCTTTGAAAACAACGAGTCTGATTCATGGGGCAATGGGGCAATGGGGCATACACTTTTTAATATCCAATCTTTTGGACAAAGCGAAAGCTAATTAGTAGCAACCATATCATTTGACCAAAAGCGACCAAACCAAAATGTTAGCATTAGCTTATTTTAGTATTTTTCCCCCCCCAGAAATCATTCTCAAGGAACAGTGCGAGTATTTGACTTGTTCGTCCCCATTTATGCAATGCAATAGGAATATTACTATCTGTGATCTTCAAACTCGCCACAAAACTCCCATATCCATCCAACAATACTCCCCCTTTCAAGATCCTCAACTTTGGCTCCTCCCTACCACTCTCAGGTACAAATGTGCTTATTAATAGTAAATCTAAACAAACACGTGATATTTTAAAAGAGATCGTCTTGCCTGTTTTTACATGCACATTAAAAAGAAACTCGCGCGCTCTCCCTCTACGCGGACGGGTGTTTCTAATTTGTGAAATATACTGTCGCGTAGCCGCACATGCGTGTATTAGGTAGGAGGGAATACTTTTTGTTCATCGCTGTTTACACGTCGTTGGAGTCAAAACCTTTGCTCCAGCAGTGTGCCTCTTTTTTATCAAATTCTCAGAATTCTCCCTTGATAGAAGTTGAATTGCATTTTTCTTAATACAAGCAATTTTAAAAAGAAAATTAGGCTCACTGGCGATCAGGATTAAGAGTTGAATTGCATTTTATATGGGACTGAATCCAATCCTCTTCAACTAGCTCATATCATGAGCCCAAGGAGGAGTAACCATCATTAATGTCGTGACCACAAAAACAAAACATCCAATACAAACAATGAAGTCACATAAATAGGGAGATGTTTTAGATTTAGAGGTGCCCCGGTGGGGAGGGGGGAATATATGGGCCTACGGACCCTACGTGTTGTCTCCAATACTCCTAATTTCTGGAACACCTTCCTAGTAGGCCCTTTCCCAACTAAACACTGTTACCGTACCCGACCTATGTACAATGAAGAATTTATGTGTGTATTAGAGGTAGGAATGTGGGTCAATCCGCTGAATATAGGTTAACCCGTTACAGGTTATATTAGAAGTGGGTTTATTTTAAGAGACCTATTTTTTGGCAGGTTGATATTATATCAACCCACGCCTGCCATGGTAACTTTTTATTATTATTATTTTCACATGTATATGTCAATTTTTATTTAAAAAAAATCACATGTATCAATATTAATTGAATTCGAATCATGTCTGAAGTTGTCAAAATATTTATTTAGTCAACTTTGTCACCATCCATAGATAAATTTATCACAAATAAAATAATAAAATAAAATGAATATATATAAAGAAATAACTCGATGAGATAAAGTTAATATAAATTAAGTGTAAATAGTAAAAAAAATAAAAATAAAAAGGGGCCAACCCGCCAACCCGGTGGGTTGCGGGTGCGGGTCAAAACGACCCGTACCAAAATGGGTTGCAATATTTGCAACTCAACCCGCTATTTTTTTGGTGGGTTGGGCCTACGGGTCTAACCTAAATTACCATCTCTAGTATGTATATATAGAGAGTGAAAACATATCATTTGTGGGTTCAACTAGTAAAGGGATAAGACATACGACTATTTAGAGCGTGTTTAAACCATATGGAGTATCACTTTGTTGTGATTATAGTCACGGCCCTTGGGGAGGCATCCTAACTCTTGGGTGTCTAAGTTTATGTCTGAGGGTAATACACTGCTCGCCCTGCCCGACATTGATATCGTTTAGGAGGAAGGGAGATTTCGTCCTACCATTGAATTGTGAGTGAGCTCAACTCATTTCTAAAAAATTTTATACAAAAATATATATAGAGCGAAGAATTTATGTATATATACCCATCGTCCCTTGTTCAACTCTAGCAAATGAATGAGATATACGATTATTTAAAGCGTATTTGATCCTTAGGAAGTACTACTCTATTGTGGTTCTAATTGCAGCGCTTGGGGAAGTATCATAACTTCTAAGTGTTTAGGTTTACGCTTGAGGGTAATAGAACCCAACGTTGATATCGTCTAAGAGAAAATGAAACGTCATCCTATTCTTAAATTATAGGTGAGCCTATCTATTTTTTTAAAATTTTGTACAATATATATATATATATATATATATATATATATATATATATATAAAGAGAGGGGGAGAGATATGTCTCAAATGAGACGACGTCCCTTGTTCGGGACATCCCCAATGAAGAATTATTAGGTTGGATGCCTAGGATTTAATCATGGGCTTTTGGCAATGAGAATGAGAATCACTCCATCAATTCTTTTGCCAGAGTGGGAGTGAGAATTCCAACGCTAGCTTATGATAAAATTTTGTTCCCATTCTTAAAAATTACTTTCATATGCCTATCTTATACTAATGAATTGTTCAAAATAGAAATTAACTAAATATCATCATCAAAAATATTTACAATTGGAATGAGTAAGTTGACGGGCCCCCTCATTAATGGGCCCAGTCCAATTTCCCATGGACCCACCACTAGCAAAACCCTGAAGGACCTGTGTCCACCAGATAAAATGCCTCAAAGAATGTACCCAAAGACAAAAAAAAGAAAACAAAAAGCCTCTGAGAAACTTCATATTACAGAATTTATGCTCTATAGATTCTATAGATTGCAAGTTACTTTTTTTTTTGGGCACAAGATTGGAAGGTACGTTTGAAGGTGAAGTGAAAGAGTGTCTGTATGTTGTTCAAAGTTCATTGAGTCCGATGACAAGGAATGGGCCATCCTAGTTGGGTAGCCCATCCATATATATTGAACGAAACCTCAAAAGAGAAGGTCCCTAGTTTGGGCCATGGATCTGCTTCAATTGCGGCCCATCGGTTGAGATGGGCCATCCTCCTTCTTCAAAAATTGCCATGCTCTTCTTGTTTTTTTTGGTACAATTGCCATGCCCTTCTTGTGTCACCATAAGTATCATTCTTAGCAATGGGAGTTAATTCGAGTGATAAGCGGCTTCTTAAATGAGATCTCAAGTTTGAGTGTTGGTGTATGTAGAAAATCTCTGTTAGAAGACCCACCCACCATAGCCAGGTAAACGACCCGAGTCAAATATGGATGTAGTCGGGTAAAGCTCCGGTGAACCGAGTGGGTAATAAAAAAAAAAGTATCCTTCTTGGCATGGAGATATATGGAGGTCCGTTTCTATTAAATTTAAGGGAGGCAAACTCACAAAACTTCTTCTCTACAATTGCATAAATATATATGTACATGTATGTATACATGGGATATCTATTATATTTTCACTTTGGGATATCTCACATATATTATTATAATCTACCTATTCACCATCCATCTAGAGGCGCCTTTCATTTAAAAAAGAAGAAGAAATTCCAAGTGGGTACATGCCCAACACGTACGCACATGCAGGAACTAGTTTCCAGGTCTTCACAGTACGTAGTTCCCTACTGGAACTAGACTCTGATACCATAATACATAATAATTTTAAGCGAGGAAAACTCACAAAACTTCATTTTGTACAATTGCACATATATACATCGTTTATGGGATATAAGATATGATGATTTCAATCTTATATCTTTAGTTCGAGACATCTCACATATATTATAATCTAACTATCTAAATGATAAAGTAATAAAGAGATAAGATCATAATCCTAACCATACAAAGATGACGAAATAATAATTATAGTTATTCTTCAATTTCCTTGCCTGAACTGATTTGATCGCTTTATAGGGAGATGTATTATTTCATCTTTTTACCCACGTATTCTATCTTCATATTCATTGTTAGTGCAAGCTGCATCGGATCTGCGCCATGGCACCTTTTCTTTATAAAGAGATTAGCAATATAAATTGTGGAAACCCAAGTGCAAATCCTTCCATTTTATTTTACGGATAGATATCACCAGCATCCCATGCCACATTTGGAAATGGATCCAATTACTTATTAATTGGTTAAAGCAAGTTGTACAATAATTATTTATATTATTGTTAATCATCATTCTGCTTGTGTCATGTTTAAAGACGTATATACTCGAGTAAAGTTGAATCTTCGCCATAAAACTAGTTGTATAAATGAGCGACAAGTTCAAAATCATTCTTAAAATTCTGAAGTATATATATCTGGTTCCTTGAGGTTGTTACAAGCTAAGGTGCGAGTGGGACCAGAGAAAAAGGAGAAGGGGAAAACATTATAAAAAGCTATCCATCAGAGAGAGAGAGAGAGAGAGAGGAAATCTCGACAGTGGAATCACAGATATTCACAGCCAAAAAAGAAGAAGGAGGAGGAAGAGGAATGATCGATATCATCAGGAGGAGGAGAATAGAGGAAAATGCATGTTTTGTTGTGTTGTGGAATTGGACTTGGACGTATAAGTATATAAGTAGCAGTAGAGAGAAAGTGTGGGGAGCTAGTGGATATGTAAAAGAAGCACAAAGAAAGGTGGTGGTCCCTCAGATTGTCGACCTGAGAGGGGGTAGGGAATGATGGGAAGGCAAGTGAGCCCTAACTGTGATACGACTACACATCAAACATGTGGATACCAAGAAGGATCCCAAAAATAAAAAGAAAAGAACAAAGTTTCTAACTTAAACCACTTGTTTCCTTCTCCAAATCATGCAAAACTAAGGCCCCTCGCTCCTTCCCATAGCTTTTTTAGATAGCGAGAATGACAGCTATCTGTAATCAAATTTGGCAGAATATTCCTAGGGTTCTGGCTTTGTGGGGGTTGTTGCTTGCAGGGTCGACACACGGCATCCATATTCCTCATATATATATATATATATATATATAGTAGGCACAAAAGATCTAGAGAAAATAAGAGAGAGAGAGAGAGAGAGAGAGAGGGGCAAGTGAATAGTATTGATAAGGAGACACAGAGAGTGGTTCGAGATAGCAAGAGGATTGGGTTGGTTGCTGAAAAGAGGAGCCATGTGAGAAGCATGATGGTGCAAAATGATGTTGTCTATAACTAGAGCAACTATGTCTGTTACTGTGCTAATTTATTCTTTTTTTATCCTATCAACTGATATTTGGTATTTTTTTTTATCTTATTATTAGTTTTTCGAACAATAAAATAATTAAATTTTAGAATTTATAGTTACCCCTCTTAGATGAAAATATGGATATCTCTTTTAGAACTATAATTTAAGACCCCAAAGGATATAACATAGAATTATACTATTAAAGTAACTATGTATTGGTTATGTGCTAATTCATCATTCTGGCACAATCAGAAGAAGATAATTTTGTAACTAGCTAGCTAGCTAGTTAGATAGCACATGGCACCTACCACAGGCATTGCCCTTGTGGGTAGGTAGCTCAAATGGAACCACTTGTTTTAATTCATAATTAGGTGTGTGATTGTTGCAAATAATTGAGCTGCTTCCAAACTGTCCTTGGCTAGCTCCTAAGCCCTATCAATCACATTCATGCATGCTTCTTTCTATCTTAATTATAAAGTGTGACCACACGGAGATTCATGATCATATGTGCACCTGTCTTGCAAATTGGATAATGATTTAATATACACTATGCTTTCCCTGTTAGTTAAGATTAATTCCCTCATTAATTGCCGTTTCCTATCACTCTCTCCTTGTTCCCATCCCTTTGAATAATCATCCTCATTATTAATTGGCACAGCTCCTAAAATTTAAAGTAATGGGAATTTATAGAGAATACTTTTGATCCAAGTTTTGGTTTTATACCCGGCAAGGAGTTGTTTCCCATATTGTCATGCTGGATAATTATTACTTCTCTGATCCTAAATTACATAATAAAATATGTTTTATTATATTTAGGATGAGAAGAATATATTTTAGATATTAAGAAATAACATGATAATAATAATGTGTGCGTAGGTACACAAACCGTAGTAGAGCAACTAGTATTTAAAAATATTTAGTGCTTTCTGGAATGCTTTTAAAATAATATGGATAATAGTCTTATGTTTTGGGGAGAGTTTTACTTTAATAATTCCTATAAAATATTCATTATTTTATACTAACTGATTAAAAATGATAATATTAAATTGAGGATACAGTTTGAGATCTCGTGGTCTAACCCGGCATTGTACAAATGACTCCTTCGATTTCGAGTAGTAATGTACTAATGGCCTAAATTACAAGTATTAAAGTGAAAGTGAGCCAAATTATATATATATATATATATATATATATATATATATATATATTATAGGCTATCTTATATTAAATGTTATATCTGTGATCAAAATACTACTTTTTATTTTTGCCATAGATTAAAACTAGGGAACTAGGAATATGTCATGTTTGCGAGCTAAAAGGTGCTAATGGTCCATAATATTATTATAATGTATAGTTGGCTAAGAACTGTTCACGTGTAGGGACAAGTCAATAGGCCTTACATAATTTAGTACAAACTATAACTTATCTTATCACACCAAATCATTGTTTTTAAACATAGATATCTAGTTAAATTTAAATATTATTAAATATTAAATATAAATATTTTTTTAATAAAAATTTTAAATTTTAATCTATCATGAAGGATTAATTTTTTTTATTAAATCAATCTGGGTTGATCACATGCATCAAATCATGTGCTAAAATGGCTCTAGTTAGGTAGGCTTCCTCAGGAATATTTTAGTTATATAAATGGCTATAAAATGTTTATCCAACACACCCCACCCCAAAAAAAAACCATTTTTTTTTATATTTAAAAGGTTCCATTATCCTATTGAGCATAGTACGTGTCATGGATGATGGTTTCATGTATAGGGTTTTTATGCGCTTATATTTTTAGGCAGCAAAAATTCCCAACACTCTTAATTACTATATATAAGTATGGCATCTATGCCAGCTGAAACCTACCACGGATGATAAATTTGGAATATGAATTTGAACCAAAATAAATCATTGCGCCGTACCACAGTAACTGTTTGCCTCAGGCAGATCTTCGTACTTTGATTTGCAAATCAAATTCTGTATGGCGTGTTCACAGACACTAATAAACCCTAGGCCTATTTTTTCCGCCAAATTAAGGAATCAACAAACAACATGGAATGGCACTCTAAAAAAACAAAGGGTCTATTCACTAATACCCTTTTTTGCTCTAATTGGTTCTTTAGTCAAGGTTTTGGGCTCTTTTCAAAATATTGGGGATTCCCCCGTGAAACAAGCAATTGACTTTTAGATTCTACCGGAGGGTTTTAGATATACAGTAATAAATAGAAAAGTATATAAGTAGAAGAAGCAGAACATTTTTTGACCCATAAAAACTTGTCATTCAATATGTCGCAATGCATGATATCATTGATATTTTAATTAAAAAATCAGAAACGGGTCGTCCTGAATTAGCCAGTCCCTCCCCTTACTCTTGTTGGATGCTAATTAATAATTAATTAATTTACTTGAGTCGCTAGAATGTTTATATAAATAACATGCAGGAGTAGACCTAATGCCAAAGTCAAATAGTAGAGTTAGTGAACATCACGCCTCACGGTACATCAGAATCCTCGAATTGATTCGCAAGTTCTGATTTATTAGTGTAAGCTAATTAAAAATGGCTGACTTTGCGACATTATCTAAATATTGAGATAATGTGAAGCAGTTAAACAACATTAAATATAGAGTCGTCCCACGTACATATGACGTGTCTATGTATATGAAATGCATCATGAGGCATGCGAATTCAGAAACAATTCTTTTGGTAGTGAAGGAGAGCGCGTTATATCTGACGACCTGTCATGTGTGTGCTCTGTGTATACGACGCGGAGGACATTAATGCTTTTCGCGGCATACGTACCCACCTTCATTTCCCTAAATTCTCAATGTCGTCACCGCCCATTCGTTTAGTTTAGTTGAAATTTTCTCACCCACACCTAAATAGCTTCCTTGTGAGTAGTTGACTACTCCTTATTAGCTTTCTAAATGCCAAGATATTTTGGACAGCCTTACGGAAAGCGATGGGGGCAGAAATGAAGAGGATCAACAAGGCTCTCTTCTGGACTCGAATTCAAGATTTAAAATATCTAACGAGCCTACGGTTAGAGTAACTCTGTGTCGGAAGTTGTAGGAGAGAGTTGAAACATAAAATGAGAAGAGAGTATATTGAGGGTAACATAAAATGAGAAGGGAGTAAATAGAGGGTAGGTATGGGAAAGAAAATGGAAGTGGGGGATGTAAAAGAGAGAGTGATGTTGGAGAAACAAGAGACAAGGGGGTGTTTTGTTTGGGTTGGAATATTGCTCATTGTGTGAGGGGCTTTTCTCATAATAGCCGCTGTCTGCTTGTTGGCTTTCAGTCATCTCGATCATGGGGTCGACGAAGCATATCTGATATACAAAGCTTAAAAGCAAACATGGACAGCTATAAGTGATTGATGAAAAGTGCTCTCTGGTTTTCCTCAGAAGATAACTGTAATAACACAGTGGGATCGATGTGCCGGCCACACGTTAATCTCTACCATTTCTCAGTCTCTGCCACTTCCCACACAGTACCATGCATGTTCCCCTACTTCCTTCTTTTCTCCCTCCTCTTCCCCACGTGTCTTCCCTCCTTCCACCCTGGACCACTTTCTCTCTCCCTCTCCCAACGCCCTCTTCCTTTCATTTTACAACATCATTCTTATTCACAGATTCTCCTCTTGTATTTTTCCTACCATTTTCTTCTTCAACATTTTTGTCACAGTATATATATATATATAATATATATCAGAAACTCTGCTTTAAGAATTTGGCTAATATCAAGCCATGTACGTTTATATATTTTGTATGCAGTTGCAAACCAAACAAATAAATTCATCCATTTATTAGTGTGTGTGAATGACAGAATCCATACGTATCAGTATGCTTCATTTCTCCCTTCTATATCTCAGAAGACAAATCTTAAAAAAAAATTAATTCACTATTTTTCTCACAAAATTACATATTAATCATTTAGATGATTTAGACGTGGTCTTTGGGTCGGTTAATGAATCAAGACGAAGCCGTGACCTTAGAGCTCATCAGTGGCTGCTTCTGGCCGTCCATATTATTATCATTGACGCCTGATCCCTTCCCTGACTCATCGACGGACGTCAGTAACTGGGCACGGCAGGCTTGGAAATCCCAATCGGTGGTCCCGATCACATACAACATTAGCCCCGCGCAACAGACCTGGGCCGACAGCAAGCCCAGCCAGAGCCCACGAAATCCAAGATCCAGCCAGAACCCAAGCCCAACCGCCACGGGCATCCCCACCAGATAGAAGGCGCTCAGGTTCACGTTTGCAGCCATGGTGGGTCTCGCTGTCCCTCGAACGACGCCGCACCCCACCGTCTGCGGACAGTTACCCAGCTCGCACAGTCCTAGGATGGGCAATGCCGCCGACGTCAGCCGTAGGATCTGGTCGTCGTCAGTGAACATGCGGCCCCACCTGTACCTTATAGCGGACGCGAATATCGTGGCCGTGAAGCCCATCACGGACGCGATGAACACCGATACCACAGCCGATAATTTCGCCCGGTAGGGCCTGCCTGCCCCGAGCTCGTTCCCGACCCGAGTGGACACCGCGAGCCCGAGCGATGATGGGAACACGTAAATCAACGACGTCGTCTGAATCAGTATCCCCATGGAAGCCACGGTCGCCCTGGGGTCCACCAGCAACCCGCACAAAATGATCATGATCTCGTACCACCACCATTCCAAGCAAACCGATACGCAGCTCGGCGCGGCCAGCCGAAGCAGCGGCTTCCAGCCGCTCAGACACTCTCTGCTCGGTTTCGTCCATGTGGGCTTGTGTATCCCCGTCATCCAGACATAGGCGACAAGGAACAACAAAATGGAAAGGTTGGAGGCGGCGGAGGCGGCGGCGACCCCGGCCACGCCGAAGCGGAGATGGGTGACGAGGAGGAAGTTGTAGGGCAAGTGGAGGACCGTTCCGGCGAGGGAGGCCAACGTGAGGGGGAGGTTGATTCCCTGAGCACGAAGGTAAATGCGAAGGGGATGAATGAAGGAGTTGGTGACGAGGTCGGGGAGGACGAAAAGGAGGTACGTGTGAGCCATGCGGCTGATATGTGGGTCTTGATGTAAGAGAAGGAGGATTCTGGAGATGTTGAGCCAGAGGAGGGAAATGGGTACGGAGCAGAGTAAGAGGAAAAGCACGCAGCGATGGAGGGTCAAAGACAGGAGCTTGGGACGTTTAGCGCCGAAGGCCTGAGAGCAGAGCGGCTCCATGCCGAGAGCGAGACCGGAGAGGACGGAATATCCTGTGATGTTGGCGAAGGCGATGGCGAGTGAACCGCCGGCGAGAGGGAGATCACCCAGGAGACCGAGGAAGATCATGGAGACGATGGAGCGAGAATAAAAAACAAGAGCGGAGAGAGCAATGGGAAAAGCCAGAATGAAGAGGGATTTCGCTTGTGACGCAATCTCACACAGGGTCGAATATGTCAACCATTGTGCCGTCTGCTTCTCAGGGTCAATGAATGTATAAGGAGGCAACAAGAGATCGACGACCAGATGGGTGTTGGACTTGATAGATGTGTGGTGGTGAGTTTCATCCATGGGAGCTCTCTGGGAAAAGGGTTTATAGGGAATAATAGGAAGAAAGAAGAGAGAGAAAGGAAAAGCAGAGAGAGGGAGAGAGATACTCTCGTAAAGAGCGCACTGTTTCTGAAACCTGGGAAGGGAGAAAGGATGGAGAAATTGGCTAAGAAACGAAGAGAGAGCAAGTAGGTAGTGGATGTGTGAACAGGGATAGAGGGATGTGTTGCTGCTAAGTGAAGGGGATGAGATGGATGGGGGGTGTATAAATAGACAAGGTTTCGAGCGTGCCATGACTCTTCTTCCTTGATTAAATCAAATTTATTTCGAGCGTGCCTTCTTCACAACCCTCTTAAGTCTAACTCATTTGAATCCGTGCGTATTCCCTCACTAATTAATCCCCTCCACCTCCTCCATCTCTCTTCAGTTCTTTATTTTTAAAAAAAGAAAAAAGAAATCAAAATAATATCTCCGTGGCATTTTGAAAGGTGCAATTCCCAATAACGTAAATGTTCCCTTTACGAGAGAGTGTGAGAGAGAGTATTTTCTCAGCTGCAGCGACTATGTAATAGGGTCATATTAGTGGTATCATTTTCCTTAATTAATCCTTCAGTTTCGGATTCGATCATTTGTTTTCGATGGGTTAGTAGGTTTAACGCACAGAATATGGTATTATTGGTACTGTTGTCGTAATTAATTAATTAAGGCTATTTTTCAGTTTGGATTCCTTTGACATGACCAACCTGCAGGTTTAATTTACCTTTGACTTGTATACGCGTTTCACTGGGGAGGGCGTATTCTAGGAATTTTGTCCATAAATATATGTTCCCCTGTCAATTAATTTAGCTTCCACGACTCAATTAATAAGCATGTAAAGTCCACACATTATTCCCTCTCTCCATATTTCATGACCAAGCGCCTTCATAACTTTATTTATTGTTTGACCCATAACAATCTAGTTCTCCTGTCACACAGGTTTCCCACTATTTCATCTTCGTTATATATGTACCACCAAACTCCATCTGGTGTTCCTTTTTTCAGTTTTCTTTACCCTTTTAGAGTCTCCGTTTTTGTTTAATTATGCCCGTTTCAACTCGGATTAAATCTTCTAAATGATATCATTATATACACTAATTAGTAGTAATTAGTAACTTTTTTAAGGGTCAACAATCTCATGAATTATTTCGTTTTCCAAATAAATTCTCTAACAAATTACATATTATTCATCATTATTTTTAAAAAAATTATATACCTTTTGTTTTGGGGGTTGAAAGTTGAAACTAGGCCTATGTGTACCTGGTTATTACCATAAAAAAATAAAGTAAGTAGGCTTGTAAAATATCACTCGTGCACATGCATATATGTATCGTATTCAAGATGGTATATTTTTATTTGTAATTATATACATTTTCTCGTGTATTACATGAATCATATTGTTCTAGTTTATGTATTATATTAATAATTATATGTGACAAGGATAGAAAGACTTTTAAATTTTATAATTGACAGTGACAAGTATATGTATAGGTAATTTGAAACACCGTTGTGGGTATATAGGTAATTTGCCAATCTTAAATATGTCTGGATATCATCAAAATACTTTTTTTTTGTTCCGTTAATCCATGTGAGGGCGATGAAGTTTGTACAGAGCTCCAAAATTAAATCCTCTCGATGTACTTAAAACAAGTATTAACCCTGTAAAATATTGAGTGTGTTTGTGTGTGTTAATTCTTAATTAACTAAATAGGCATAGGAATATTTTAATTCAATATCAAACTTACGAAAGACTTATTCAAATTATTAATATAATAATGATAATGATTTTAAATAAAAATCTATTCAAATGATGTAGTGCTGATTTTGATTGTCATCAACACAAGTTCGTTCCATAGTCCATACTCACACATTTTTGTTATTTTTAATATACATGTAAAATTATACAAAATTGTTTTTTTTTTATAGTAAGCTTATATAATTATATTTATGCATGCTTAGTACATTTATCTTATTTTTAATTATTTAAGATAAAATAAATTCTTAAAAATTTGAGGTATGGTTCTCCAGGGAAGAAGTCATATACTGAAAAATTTGAAAAGCTTGGACCATATTTTTGGGTTCAAAAAATTATTTATAAATTATCTACCAATAAAATAATCGTATTAGCATAATTTTAGTGCAAGACATTGTTAATTTTGGGCAAAATAATGTGACATTATTTTTATTATACTTTATATTTTTACAAAATAATATGTATTTATATTTTATTCTCATAGTATTACTCAACTAAAATCCAACACTTATTTATAATTTTACCGATGATGATATTTCTTGTGAAATATTTAAAAGGCATAGGATGGAATTTCTAATTCAATTATTAACATCCATAAATCAAATAATGCCCTACTATAGACATTGTTCTAAGACTCACAGTTTTTCAAGTCACCATTATTAAAGTCATGTATTTTTAATATAAATCTTAAAACAGCTAGAAGTTATAAATAAGTAGTATACTTTTTTCTTTTTCTTTTTTTGTGAAAGTTAGAATGTTTTATGATCAATTTAAATTTCGATAATTTTTATGCTGAATTGAATATCTGTTGAGGAAGCTAAAAGTTTCATTTGAAAGCTGAAACGCACAAATGGATGCTTCCTGCATCCGGATTCCAAAATCGGTAACAGTGCGTTTCCATTTCGGAGACGGCAGTGCACTGAATAATTTCTGGCGGTTTTGGTGATCTGATTGGCCAACTGGAATTTGCGGGCCCCACCTTCAATTCTGGAAAAACTCACGTCATCAAAAGCAACAGGGAACTAAATTGGGAGGCTTTCTGCGTCAATATTGGCTGTCCCTAGGTTTTGCCGTCGCGATTCCTACATGGCAAATGTTACTGTTTTCTAGTAACCCAACTCTGCTTTACCGTCTCTATGTATTTTCTTTTCGTCACATCCCCTAAAGAAAGCCCCCTGATTCTCCCCTTTTAATTTCACCCTCCACTGCCGTAATTCCCAACAGAGAAGTCAGCGACATGATGCCTTAATCGTTGAAATTCACCACTAAGGTGATAATTAGGGCTTAAAAATCGTGGGTCATGATTAATTGTGTTGATTAGTGACAGATATTTGCGGCCTGGTAAAAAAAGGAAGGAAGCTGCATGTTTTGGGGGTAAATGGAGTGTCCAAGTTCGGTCACATGGGTGCGTGCGCAATCAACGGAGAATGAAGGGCAGAGACCGCTCCCATTTTCACAAACAGATGGTGGGAAGGAAACATGCATGCCCCCATCAATTGGCCATTCATCAATGAACACTTACGTACCTTGTTTGTCTTCCTATCTGTCTCCATCTTGTTGAGTTGGTTTGTAATTAACTGTTATTGTCTCTTCCATAACTCTCGAAATGTTTGTGTTCTGCTGTCTGTTTCACTACTACTGTGTATATGTTGTGTTTGTAGATAGAGAGAGAGAGAGGAAAATGCAAGCAGAGAGGATGAAGGAGAGGTGAAAATTATTGTTGTAGGGAATATGACACACAAATATGCAGTCCCCACCATACCCATCTGACAGCACTTATTAGTCTCATATTTGGGAGGCACCACTTCTTGGATCAGATTCTCTTCAATTTTACTCGTTTGTTGTGGATTGTGAGAGAGTGAGAGTGAATGAGAGTTAATACAAAGCTCACTTGATCCATTAAAGAGGCTTCATATAGTCTCCTTCACTGTATCTCTCTCTCTCTCTCTCTTTCTGTGCCCCCAACTTCTTTTTGTTTTCTCAAACCCCTCTCTTGTATTTTTTGCATGCCAAGCTAGTTTTGGTCTAATATACATGTACAACAACGTGCTGGTTTGCTTATACTATTTTTACATATACAGAATCATTGTCTCACCAAAACAAAGCTGCCAAACACCCATCAAATTTAGCGAACAATGTTCCTAAAAGAGGATGAAAAAGATCATTTATATACTTTATAATATGTGAAGAACACAGCTGTCCCAGAGATTCTGACTCTATCACACTAAGTACCATGATGAATGTGTGGATATGTTGGGGTGTGGCTATATAGAAATTTAAACTAGGATTTGCATAGGAGGTGTTAGAGACTGGAGGGTTTGTTTTAGGGGGGCAGGTTCATTCTTATTGGGTAGTGGGTGGGGTGGGACCCTGCATCAGAAGTCATAGGGGGTATCTTTCTTGGGTGATGAGCAGCCATGGTGTGTACGCATAGCTACTTGATCATGGAGTCACATGATCATTTCCCAAAATCTCTGCCTGCATGAGGTGGGTGGGGAGGTGCCTAGGATTGACTCCTGAGTCCTGCCTCCTTCCCCCAAGTTGTCCTCTTAATTTATTGCTCACTTTCGCCTTTTTTCTGACTCCTCATTTTCCGCATATGAATTTAATCAAACTGTGTTCTTCTTTTATTGCTTTGCTGATATAGTGTTATGAAATTGCAACTTTTTTACACCAATATGACTAGATTCAGCACTTTTATAAAGGTTGAAGATAAATATATTAAGTGTTACCAGCTCTTGGATTCACTGAGAAACCTATCTCGATGCTCTGATCACTTGCTCAAAAGATTAGCTTTCAAGTGATCAGGGCGTTTTATATATGCTCTTATATATATATATACCCCTTTATCTCCCTAAAACTGGCCTTTGACAGAGAAATGATTATTATTAAAAGCAAATGGTGTCATGTGTCCCTTAAGAAATGTTAAGGGAGATTATGATGAGTTGAAGTCTGTGTTTTTTCTTTTTTCTTTTTTTTTTTCTTTTTAAAAAGAACTGTTCGTCCTCAGTTTTTTAAAGGGGTGACTTTGTCATCCAAGATGGAAATACCAAGAAAAGTGCTGGTTAATAATATTTCTATATTGTGGCATTCAGCTTTTTCATTAAATATACATTTTCCTGCCGAAAGAGGGACGCAGAAGTCAGATTCTATTCCAGCACTGATTTAAATGGGACATCAACAAGCTTTGGATGGTCATAAATACTGTATTTTATAGCTTATCTACAGCCTATATATATATATATATACTTATTTTCTTCTCCTCTTGTAGCAGTGTGTGTGTGTGTAGTCCAGTGGAGAACAATCAATGAAATAGACGTACTGAATATTTTTCTTCTCAAACTGTTGTATTGGGTCCAACATGCATTATTTGAATGAAGATAACATTAATAATGCTTCACATACCTTTGAATCGACTTCGCTTTTCTGTTGAGTTGGCCATAAATAGCCTATAAATTTGACATGTCGTGACCTAAAATGGCCATGGCAACTTTGCTTTGTATAATTCTATTTTACTTTTGTGCTCTGGTCTGGTCGTGTGGGTTTCAACATCTGCTTTCATATAATTTCAAGTGAAACAGAATTCAATACATATGGTACACTTGGCAGCTCCCCAGACCCACAATAACCATTAAAATAAAAGATGAAGATTTGGTCTTCAGATCCCTTCTCCATTCAATCAGATTACTTTTAGGACTCAGCTGGCTTTGCCTCTAAAAGCTTTGCACCGCAAAAAGGAACATGAAAGTAGTGCAGACCACACATAAATCTGCCAAGGTTGTAATAGAACAAGGAAATATAAAGCTAGTGAGGTGCAAAAGGTTTCTCTTAACAGCTGCACCACGAGTTGTAGCTTATAATTGTCCTCTTTTCTTTCCAACAGGTCCATTTCAAAAAGCAGGGGAAAAGGAGAATAGTTTACATATAGACGCAGTTGGTAAGAAACACAAAGTCAAATCTCTGATATTTACCTGGCAAGCTAGCTTTACTCCCCTGGTTGATAGACAAATTTACGAAAAGATGAAAAATGTGGTACTTTTAACCACCAAAATTTGAGAAAGGGAAATAGGCACTTGATGTAAGAGATGATATCTCAGTAGTAGGCAGGACTTTACAGAGCCGGCTACTTGCCTCACGGACAGCTCATCATCTTCAGACTCCAAAAAAGGCCTTAAACCCAAAGAGAAAAGAGGATCTCATCATTTTCATATTTGCATGTAGAGTCAGATATACCTCAAAAAAGGTTCGGTGCTGCTTGCCGCTTCATCAACTTGCGGTGTTCATGCATATTTTTAATTCACATTATTTGAGTCTCTCCTCTCTTTTGTGTCTAATAAGGTTGATTTCCCTTCTTCTTCCTTATACTTAGCTACCATGCTTGGAAAATATGGGGATTGTGGCATGTGCTGTATCTTGCCAAAATTGACAAAGAAAAGAAGAAAACAGAACCACTTGGAAATTGGAGACCCACACGCATGTCATATCCCACGTGGGACGCATTGCGGCACATGGCTATGAGACATTCTTGTCTAAATCACAAGATTGCTGAGCTTTCTTCTGTCTTCTCAGCCAAATCGCAGAGAAGCCTACCCTGATTGAGCCGTTTTGCTAAAGCTTCAACCTTTTGGCTTGTATATATACGCGTAAATATCCGCATGTGTCTATACATATATATATGTAGATGTTTATATTGCGGTGTGCTTCTCTTATAACACTTAGGTTGTACTTTACTTCATTTTCAAGTTTGACCATGAATTCTCCAGTAAGGTAGTTTGTGGACTGTAAGTCAGGGGCCATATTATGGAGAGGTCTTAGTGAGTACCTACCCAACATACCCCACACAGAGAAAAGACAGGAAGGTAAAGGGTGAAAATGCTGTGTTCTGCCACGTGGGGCTGGCTTTTGCTTAAATGGGATTTTAGTATTTCGTCAATTTCAATGTTTTGCATCTCCTACATAGGTTAAACATCTATACATAAGCGTGGATTCCTTAAACCCAGTACAAATTCCATGGCTGCCCCACATAGCAGTATGTGGTGTTGGTGGTTTTGTGGTCCTGCAAATTGAAAATCAATGCTTTTTCTGACCATGATAGGCAACATGCAATATGTCTTTAATGGTTAAAAAGCCTTGCAACGTCCTGGTTTCTAGATTAAACACCTGGAGGCTTTTCATAACGTTCCCTTTTAAATGGGTCAAATGATAAATAAGAAGTAAGTCAGCACCACCCATTATAACAATTATGGAGCATACATAACAAAGATTATCTTGTGTTGCCAAAATCAGATATAGGCCTATAGGAATCAGTTAAAATCTTCAGCAAATTGAACCACAAACATAATGATGGAATGATGATTATAGTTGGATACGGTTGGATTTTGGGGGCTCAATATTTGTCGCATCATCTGGTTTAATTGGAGACACTCCCTATGATTAGACTGCAATTTGTGAATATATATACTTTATTATAATAATTAGCTCTTTGTGAAAGGTATAATTAAACGTCCGAATCAAATCCTAAGAGTCATTAGTACAACATTCTGGTTGAACCCCATGAGTTCATTAAAAATCTCAAACACCACCCCTACCTAAATATGAAACACAAACGCAGGTCGAAGACTAACTTTTCTTTTTTTGCTTTTTCTGAGTGATTCCCGCACATTTGTGATCTTACTTGTGATTGCAAACCTCTTTCAAAAATAGCCACTTCCTTGTTCTACAGGTACCTTTGATGCCGGAATTCATGAATGTATTACACCTCTTTGACGTCACACTGCACCATCCAAATAGTAATTGAAGATAGGCAGGTACATGCTTCCTTAAAGCAAGAATACACACACATATCGCTGTTAAAATAAGTTCAAAGAATAACTTAGATATATGCCACATATATATAATAATCATTAGGGTTGAAAATTGAAATGTGAATTTGCAGATTAGGTTGAGGGAATAATCGATATTTTTGGCTTGGTGCTGCGCATTTGATCAGTTGCTCTTTCTCACCAAGTTGCTCTTTCACCTACCCGCACGCCAATGCAAATGCAATCAAGAAAGTAATTAAGCTCTCATTAACAGTATAAGCATCATTAATTGTTTCTCTGGTCATTGTCTTCTTTTATAGTTATTGTATGAGCATTTTGAATTAATTAATTGTGACAAAACTAGTTTCATTGCAGGGAGGGACAACCGATAGTATCTATCAACGGTGGGTGTGAGAGAATGATTGCAAAATCCCCTAAAGCTATATTTAAATAAGATATCGTCTATAAGGTGGCTTCAAATCAGTTCAATTACTAGTATCCGCACATTAATTTGGTTAACAATTTTCTTTTTCTTTTTCTTTTTCTTTCATACAAAGAATTTGGATTGATTGTAAATAACTTCATAATCGTAATAAATATTATCCATAATGAGAAATAGCCAAATAGACTGCCCCACAGTTCCCACACGCTCACAAAGAAGAGCGGATAAGGTTAAGGTCGTAATAATATTTTAATTTAAGGATTAAATGTGCATTTGCAGAATCTCTAGATAGCTTGCTCCAGGCCAACCAAGACAATCAACAATCCAATAAAAAATTAATAGCGTGTTTGTTTTCGCATACATCTGAAGAGGAATCAATTAACACACTAGTGTCTAATCTAACATTTTTTAAGATTTCATTATGAGAATTGATTGATTTTCGCCATTCAGTTATATAGATTTACCAGCAATAATTATTTTCATTTTTATTAAGTATAAAAATTGAATAATTATAATTATGTAATTAAATAGACTACACTTTCTTGCATTTGAAATTGATAGTGCATATTAATTTTTTAATATATCGATTAGGCATCAGATAACGGGTGTCCCAGCGTCTTTCTTCTGTCTTTCTTTTCATTGTCTTTTCTCTTTTTTTGGTAGAAATTCTCATTTTCTTGATTAAACGCCCTAAAGAATTGTGGGTGGTAAAGTTTTGTTCAAAACAAAAAGAAAATCACAAATGGCACAATAAGCACATGACATATATATTGCAGAAACCGGAAGTTAACAGAAGGCTAAAAAATAAATATTTCTGTGACTAAATCAATTATTTCTATTCATAAATTTATTTTGTAATAACAATATATGATTTTCTATACAATTTACATCCTATCTTCATAAATATTATATCTTTATTTATTTCTCTCCTATTTTTTTAAAAAATACTGTTTAATTTTTTATTTTTTTACCCACCCGGTTCACCGGAGCTTTGCCCCGACTATATCCAAATTTGACCCGTGTCGTGTACTTAACTATGATGGGTGAGTCTCTCAGTGTCGCGCACCTTTATTTATTTTTTATTTGGTTAAATTGAACATAGGGATCCTCAAATGGAGATGGTCCTATTTGGTGGGAGAAACAATTGAGGATTCCGACCCAATTATTTTCTTTTCGTGGATATTAAAGGCCCATCATTCTGTGTGCTTTTGGGCCATACAAGCATTTTCGAGAAGACATTTAATCCTTTTAAAATTGGAAAAAAATGGAAGACGTTTCTGTCTTTTGCTTTGGGATATGTGGCCTGTGGAGAGCCACCTTTAGAAGCATTTCATCAGCATTAGGAGCTATTTTTTTTTATGCAAAAAATTTAAATGATTCGGCACTCAATTTTTTACTAAAATCAAAATATAACTTTAGAGTTTAGAGAACATTTATAAAAAATTTATGATATCATATATTAAATGAGTCATCACAACAACAGTAGAAATCGAACTCGTGTTCTTATGAGATATAAGCTCGTTCCTTACTATTTATGCTAATTTTTTTTATAAAAAAATTTAAATGGGTTTGACACCGGTCTCCCATTAAAGCTAGAGTACAGCCTCAGAGTTTTAAGAGCATTTATAGGGGACTTATAAGATCGTTTACTAAATAAGCTCTCATAACGACAGTAAAAATTGAACTCACATTCTTATAAGATATGAGTTTATTTTTTTTAAAACTCTCTTACAAAATTATTTTTGAGGCCCAATTTAGACAAATATTATTGAATGGGACCTGTATAGAGTAACTCATCTTGTCAATCATTGTATGCCTTTTTTAAAGCACTAAGCTCTAAAATTATTTATCAATATAATAGATAATCTCAATCTATTTAATCTTTTTCATATGGCTATGATACGAGCCATTCCATTTCATCAATTCATTCTTATTAGCGTGTTAGATTTATTGGGAATATTATTTTATTGTGGTTTTAGTTACGATGTTTGAGGAGATATACTAATTTTTAGATGCTTAAGTTTACGCTTGAGGGTAATAGATGGCTCGTCCTGTCTGACATTCGTATCGCTTAAGAGAAAAGGAGATTTCGCTCTGCCCTTAAATCATAGGTAAACCTAATCCTTTTCTAAATTTTTTTATATAAAAAAAATCATTCCTATTATTTTTGCAGGTCCAACACCATGAGATTAAAAACGAAGATACTATATAATTTGTGGTGTTGAGGAGCTATTAACTATATTTTTTGTGGATATACCCCTTCATTTATTATTAATATATGACATATTTAACTAATTTAATTATATTAAAAAATTAGTTAAATTAGTTAATATGATATGTTTTTGTTTAAAATACCCTAATAATCTTCCTTAACTTTCTCTTTTTTTTTTTATTTGATTATCGTTGATAAAGTATCAATAGAGATAATATAAAAAAAATTAATAAATATATAAAATATATTTTATATTTAAGATTAATATTATGCAGACAATGACGGGGCAGTTTCAGCAAGTGGATTGTTTGCCGTGAAGCTCTTTGTAGCGAAGGCCAACGGAATCTATTCAGGACTCAAAAACTCGAGAAACTTATTGCAGTCGCATAAACCGAGCAATTCTCTTACAGCTTAGCTACATTTCCCACATCCTTTCGCGTCATCATGCAAGTGGCAATATTCCCAAGTCTAGAGAAATAAAACGCCAAAATTAAGAATATAATGGCCTAGAAGTATATATTCCCAAGGTGCTAGCGTCCATGACATGATCCCAGGGTATGGACAGACAGGTGTGGCTCTCTGAATCAGGTTTAAATCATCAAAATGGGATTTGCCTTCTGGCCGGGTTAGGAATTTTACAGGTAAAATAATAATGAGCAGTTTTATATCCTGTTTCTTCCGATGGCAGATAAGATAAGCTGACAGGTTAAAATACCGAGTCACTGAATATTCTTGTAACGCAATGATCCTCCTATACAAGACATGATATATATGATATGGATGTGCCTGAAGTCTGCAGTGTGCACTGTCTGAAAGCAACAGCTTTAATTTGTAACTACAATATATAGCTTAATGAGAGAAATCCCTAACGTTACAATATTATCTTAGCTTTCTTAACTCTAACGTCTCTGTTTCGCTTTTACTTTTAATCCTTCAACTTTTACAAATCATGAAGGCTAGAGTCAACGTAGAAGGAGGAATGTGACGTCATGTGTGGATAACAAATGACGAATATTTGATTTGCATGTTGTCTCTTTCTATAACGGACTAAATATTCATTAATGTGTATCTGAGATATTGTTTCATGCTCCATGAGAAAGCAGTATGATATGTGTTCATATGTTATGTTACATCCCAAGGCGAACCAAAGGTCCATTCATTTAGCTGGATTCATTATTGGGTTTTGGGTGGAGCCCCATTATGAGACCCGAATTAGTCATGGGCCAGGTCTCGCCCGACCCATGAGGTGTAAAGCAGTATCAGAAAAGGTAAAGGGTGAGATGGTAAGATAGATTGGGAAAGTAACGCAAGCGTCCTTGTCCATGGGAAGAAGAGGATCAAGTGTCTTGTCGAAAAATTTACGAGTCTCGGTTATAAATTATGATAAGTTCCTGATTTACAATTTCAACTTTTGCATCTGCAGTTGAATGGATTGAAACTTTTGGATTGTGTTGTAGGCATATTTAATGGACAAGGTCCCATAATTAAAAGGTGTCCAACAGAAAGAAAGGGAGAAATTGGGCTAACTCGCTCGCGGGTTATAAGTTAATCAATTCAAACTCGTCCCACTTAAATTGCGATTTAGTCTGTCACTTTTTTTAACTTTTTTTTAATATTTTTAAAAATTTATTTTTAATTTTTTAAAATTTTAATATTATATTAATATAATAAAAAAATACTGATGTTATACTATTAAATTTTTTTATTTTTTATAAAAAAATCTCAAATTTTATATCTATAGATCTAAATAAATATTAACATAATATTAATCAATTATAATATATCTACACATATCAATAAATAAGTAACTAGTTTTATTAGTCTTTAATAATAAGAATATTTAAAATAATATTTAAATAAAATATATAATAATATTAATAATTAAAAAAAAAAGACTGACGAGCTAGCTTTTTTTTAACCCATTGGTTAGGTTGGCCTGCCATAAAATGGGTTAACTTTTATCTAACCTAAGTCTGTCACATTTTATGGTAAAATGCAAGTTAAGCTCATTTTATCAATTATAGATAAAAATTTTATCTCTACTCAGATTTCACACAAAACCCCACATTTATATTTTTATAATTAAAAATTATCTATATCTTTAATCTTCAATATAATTAACAAATATGGTGGAGTTTGTACCCGGTTATTCCCCTTTTTATGCCATGCCAAGTTCATAAAAATATGTACTCGTACAACAAAATTCTACCATTAGCCAAAAATCCACAATCCAGTACTTGTTTGGACAGAGATAAAATTAAAATTTTAAAAGAGTTTTTAGCCTAAATTTTAGTTTTAAAAAATTTTAAAATAAATAGTTTTATTTATCTAAAAATACTTATGGATTAAACTATGTTGAAAACTATTACTTTGAATAAACTCATGTGAATAATTTTTAGAATAAAAAAAAATTTATAGATTAATTAATTATTATTTTATTTTTATTTTTTCTGACACACCCTCTCCTATCTTCTCACTTCTGCTCTTTTTCGTTGCCTCTATGTCAATGTCTTTATGCCGTCACTGCTGGAGTTAGACATCGCCGCTAGTTTTGGTTCCACTACTGCCGGTGTCCTACTCTACTGATAGAGTTACTCTCCCTGACAGTCCTTCCATTGCAAACACTCGGCTCTTTCTCTAACTTTCTCTCTCTTCAGTGGTCCAATATCTGCCTCGACAGTCCTTTGGAATCACCGCCACAGTTCATCGGAAGAAGAAAAGGAGAAAGATGAAGTGATCATTGATAGTCGCCTGGAAGAAGAAGGGGAAAAAATGAACAATGATGAGTCAGTGATGATGGGATGTGAAGCTAAATCTATCCGGTGATAGGTATTTTTTTAATCTCTACACTTTATAATAATTTATTAATAATAAATTTTTTTTATAATAATTATCTAAATATTAATTTATTTAGACTCATTTTTTTTATAAACTCTTAAAATAATTTAAAATTATTTTTATAAATTATTTTTTAAAAATCTATCTAAATATACCTTTATTCTTTAGACTGCAATATGTATGTCTTCATTGGCCAAAAAACTAATTGTAAAGCACTCAAACTTTTTTTTTATTTTCATAAATCATCATTTTTATTTTCAAATGCTTTTCTAATCGTGTTATAAATATAATAACTACTCAACTAATATAAGTAAATTAAAAAAAATATTGATTATTTCTAACAATACAACCTGATATGAACTTTTTAAATTATATCAGCATATAAATTAGGTAAATTAATTTGATAAAAATAATAAATAATAAAAATTAAGTAGTTTTAGGTATTTTACAATATTTAGGGGTTTAGTAATTCATATGACTGGGATCGGAGGAATAGCAAGAATTCCAAATTCATTTTTATCCAATTCTTTACATATTTGTGGTATCAATGTCACCTCGTCATTGTCAGACATCTAATATGGAATTCCCCCACCCACCCCCCCCTCCCCCCACCAAATGTTAAACTACCCTTATTGCACATCTATCTATATTACACACATGAAACACACGCGGACTTATATATTCATTTATTTATTTTTAAGACCATGTTCTGTTTTGAAAACTGCTCAATGCATAACTCTTGATTTAATATCTTAATTTTTTTTTATTTTATTGAACCCAAAAAAAAAAAGAGTTATTGGTATTCATTTTCATATTATTTTTGTTTTTTTTCACATTAGGAAATAACAAAATTGTTACAGTACAGATCTTTTTTCACGTAACAATATTTAATTAAAGAATAATTATAGTGACATATAGTATTTTAAAATATTTTTATTAGCTAACGATGCTTATTATTATTAAAAATGTTTTAAAATACATTAAATACATAATAAATCACATATTACTTTATAATATTAAATATTATTTAAATAATATTTTAAGATACTTGATTTATTTAGATATATCGTCAGGATGACAATGAAAACGCATCGTCACTCACGATTAAGGTGTAACCACCGTAAAAGGTTGACCCAAGATGTAACGATAAGCTGGAAGTTGAAAAAACCAGCAGTGCAATTCATAACAAGTCAATATCAATTAAGAATCAATTATAATATTATTTAACGCCTCAGTTTTCCGTCAAACTTAGGTATGCCTTTTTATATTCATTTATTAGTAAATATTTACCAAGCTTCTGATTCAGCTCACACTATTAAATCTACATTTATATGAATGATATGGATTCTATTGGTTTTGGACTCTGGCTTCTTTTTATCAGATCATTATTATAAGGTTTAAATTTATGAATATACGTGATACTTTTTATAAAATTTATTTTAAATATGTCTAAATATTTATTATATATTTTTAATTAATTATATTACTTGTCTCTTTTTTTCTCATTTATTCTCTCTTATCTTTTTCTATTCACTCTTTCCCTCACACTTATTCTCTTTATAAATAAGATCATAGTTAACAAAATATTATAATTTATATATATATTTATTATTTGTAATTAATTTATTAATTAATATAAATTAGTTATTTAAAATTTATAAATAAGACGCGAGAGTATTATTTTATTTTGATAATTTCTTGTTCATCTTTTACCATTTCAATTTCAATTTTCAATTTCTCATGTTATTTATGCTCCAATAATAATCTATTATTCATCACGTTATTATCCACTCCACGCATCACATAAAAAAATATTAAAATGGTTGAAATGGTAATTATATGACCGTAATCAATGGCTGCGATCCATGCGTTCATCCTTATCCCAATGCTTACCATACTGGAGAAATATTATAAAATTTAGAATTGTTATCGTTGATTTAAATAGATATAAAAATGGTCATCATTCTAGATTTATTTTCCCATAATTTAAAATCAGGATAGTTATTATTAATGTGTAATATGAATTTTGTGTTGTTATATTTTTAACATATTATTTCTCATTTAAATAAAAATAATATCACATGAGACTTGTACATAATATACTCCACTGATTCTAAATGTTATAGTATACGTGACAAGTGTTTCCTTAATGATAAAAATTTGGGCAGATTAGGTCTCCATAACTTATCAAGACTAAGTCAACCAATAGAGAGGTAGTTTTACACTTATAAAATATTAACTTTTTTTATATAGTTATTTAACTAAGTCAGATCTAAATATTATTAAAATTAATTAAGGATAACTCTTATTAAGATATTTTCTATATTCATAATGATTGAAACTCGAAACGTTATATTTAAAAGACAAAAATCTCTTCTACTCGAATAAATACCAGTTAGTATAGAATGTTAATATTAACATAGAGTAATTAAGTAAAGATTATTAGACAGAGAGAGCTAAACAGAAAAATAAAATTGTCATATTTCCAATAAGAGACTCATACTTTTTTCAATTATTATAAAGTTATGTCAAAATTGATTTTTTAAGTATAAATATTTTTTTATTAAAGATAACTATATATAATATATTATTAGATATTAAATATAGATACTTATTATAATAAATATCTAAATATTGATTCCAATGTATTATGAAAAAAATAGTAAAATCGTTAAACCCAACCTGTTTGGTGATCATGTCAAAACTGATCGATGGAACTTTGAGCCATAAAGTTCGGTAGGCATTGTTGGTGATTTGATTTCAGCCGGATATGAAATGAGCATCAAATAAGGCCAGCATGGAAAAAAGAGTGCGAGGAATAACATGTTGATGTTTGGATTCCAACCAAAAGAATGCCTCCCTCTAATATACCAAATTGCCTATGGCGAATATGCCCTCTCTTATTAAAAAAAAATAAAAAATTCCCATGGCATGATTACCAGCTTTCAAGCCCCCACACATTTGTTTCCACCTCCAAAATACCAAACCTAAATGCACCATGCTCCTTCTTTTTCTCTCTTTCCTCTTTTCTTTTTAATTTAAAAAGCAAAAAGATATGATCCGCCCATCTTTAAATATCTACGGTTTAAAGTTATGGACTCAATTTTAAAAGGTTGTTAGATATTTTAAATTATAATCAAATTTGACACTGACTAACTAAATTACCATTAATTAATAAAAAGATAAATATTTAAGATAGTTTGACTTATAATTATCGATTTATCATTGTCATAGAAAATTAAAATTGTACAAATAATTAATATTTGTCGAAATTTTATAGTGGAAATTATTTTAGGGAAAAAATCCAAACTATAATCCATACATAGATACATTGAAATGAAGATTACATGATATCAAAAGAAGATAACAAACATTTAAGTTTGGCTTATAATCTTGATACTATGAATCCCTCCTATTCAACGTATCTTTGCATTAATCTTTTTAGAATGATTTGACATCCTAAGAAGGTAATCAGAATAAAAAATTTCTAAACATGGATATATTATGATAACTTATTCATGGATACAATGTATATCAGATAGTAAGATTTAAATTCTTTATAGTATTCAAAGAAACAAATTAAAAGAAATGAAAATAAAAATTATCCATCAAAAAGTTGTATTCTTATATAATCTCTTCCATTACCAAGAGATTTCTACTCCATTTTATCAATAAATAAAGAAGAAGATAAAAAGAGATCCGCTTAACAAATGGCGCATTAAAGAGGGTGTTATCGTAATTGGAATCCACAAATTTGACCATATTTTTGGCAGAGCATTTTTTCGTTGACTCCATAAATATTTCCTTCATCATGCGCCGGCGACCTTCACTTTGCCCAGATGCCGTTGAAGCTGTCGTGTTTTGAAAGGATGCGAGATAATGAAAATCTGAGGGACGTTTAAAGTCTTTGGTGCTATTGCAGATTCGTACAATATTGTTACTGTTACTGTTTGCTATTAGTATTTGACTTTATCAGTTCGTAGTCTCATCATCTGCGATAGAATGCGATAGTTTTCCGAAAGGAGTTAGATTTACATTAAAAGCACTTTGATCTAGTTTTTTTTTTATTTGACTTCAATTTAATTTAATTTCGCATTTTTGTTTCCTCCTCCTCTTACCCTCGCCTACTACTCTACTGTACTGTCATTTTCTGACCCTCGTCAAGACCCGTGGGCATTAATAAGAATCTTTGAGCCCCCAAGAGTTTTCCGAAGCTCGACTTGTGCTTATCGGGATTTCATTTCCTTCACTGAAGAAAAAGTTTGCTTCTTTGACGGTCTTTGGTTCATTGAGTAAGCGGGATTGTAGTCGTCGTTAACGTGGTTGAGGAGCGTGACTGGCTGTGGAGCTGGTGATGGGGAAGGTGGCAGTGGGAGCAACAATCGTTTGTGCTGCGGCGGTTTGTGCGGCGGCGGCGCTTCTGGTGCGCCACCGCATGAGGTGTTCGGGGAAGGGGTCTCGTGCCATAGCTATACTGAAAGAGTTCGAGGAGAAGTCTGGGACCCCAATTGGCAAGCTCAAGCAGGTTGCTGACGCCATGGATGTTGAGATGCACGCGGGTCTCGCATATGAAGGTGGGAGCAAGCTCAAGATGTTGATCAGCTATGTTGATAATCTCCCATCTGGGTTCGTAAATTTATTTCCTTCCTCCTCAATTCTAAGCGCTTTTTTTTATTGGAACGTTTAAATTGGCCTCAACTCAAAGAAGATAATTTATGCACGTTCACTGAATAGAGAGGGCTAATTGATTAAAATGCTCACGGATCAAGCTTCGTTTCGGATTCAAGAGCATTCAATCTAACGTCGATAGCTCTTTTGCTTGCTTATGCTTCTGTTTTCTCTGGCTATATAGATATATTCTGGGCATCCTTTCGAGCTATTTTTATCCTGACGGATCCAGATATGTGGGTTTTAATAACTAGGTCTTTTCTTTTCGAAAATGGAGACTTTCACCTTTTGTGCTTTCTTCGCATTTCTTGGTTTATATCCATTTACTTAATTATCTCGACGATTTTGATTTTTGATTAAATTTATGATGGTTCTAAGCTATCTGATTTTGGCTTACTGAATTCTTGTGTCTTTGACTGAATAGCCATATGTAACCATTCTTGTTTATTTTTATTAGTTGTCCATTAATTCTTTGTCAGCCAATCGTGATTATGTTGATAGTCAGTGACTTGATATTAGACAATGTAACGCCAACGCATTTTATAGTTTTCACTGTATTGTGAAAAAATTGCAGCCAGAATGCAGAAATATACAACTTGAATGACCCAACATTGTGTCACATTTTTTCTAGCATTGTTCGTTGTTTTGCTAATCCCACATTTTATCCATTGTTTCTAGGGATGAGAAAGGAATCTTCTATGCTTTGGATCTTGGTGGGACAAATTTTCGTGTCCTTCGTGTACAGTTGGGTGGAAAAGAAAAGGGTGTCGCCCACCAAGGGCTTGAAGAAGTTTCAATTCCTCCTCATTTGATGACCGGCTCTTCAGAGGTAAGCCTTTGGCGGGAACTGTATCAAAGTAATTGCATGCAATAATGCTTCACTGAAATGCATTAATTCATGTCATTTCAGGCATTGTTTGATTTTATAGCGGGAGCTCTTGCAAAATTCATTGATTCAGAACCTGAAGCTTTTCATCCGCCCCCTGGCAGACAAAGAGAACTGGGTTTTACATTCTCATTCCCAGTGAGGCAAACATCAATTGCATCTGGGACTCTAATTAAGTGGACCAAGGGATTCAATATTGAAGATGCTGTGAATCTTGTTACCTTGACTCTGCTGTGTTCAGCTTTCTTTGTAGAATAATACGATTGTTATTCCTTAATGGATTCTATTTGGCCTGCTTATAGGTTGGAGAAGATGTGGTGAGAGAACTAACCAAGTCTATGGAAAAACTTGGCATTGATATGCGGGTCTCAGCTCTGGTCAGTTCCACTTCCACTCCTTTAATTGCTTTGCTTTTTAGTCAGGCTCTGAGGATGATGATTCTCATTCCACGTCTGAGGAAAAATTTGGAGTTCTGAGGTTTCATATTTACTATCATTTTTATTGGTAATTTAATGTCTTAGGTAGGAAACTATACATAATAGTGATTTGATACAGGTTAATGATACCATTGGAACTTTAGCTGGAGGCAGATTCCACAATCCGGATGTTGTTGCTGCTGTGATTCTCGGTACTGGAACAAATGCTGCATATGTAGAGCGCGCACAAGCTATTCCGAAGTGGCATGGTCCTCTGCCTAAATCCGGGGAGATGGTATGGATGTTATAAATATTTGTGGTTGTAAGTCTCATTTCTTATGTGATAGACCTATCTTTACAGCAAAACTAAGGGGCAGCTGGTTGTAACTTGGTGCTGAGTCAAACACATTACTTTTTAATCATATAGGTTATAAACATGGAGTGGGGTAATTTCCGGTCCTCACATCTTCCTCTGACAGAATATGATCGCGCTCTAGATGAAGAGAGCCTAAACCCTGGAGAACAGGTAATGATCATCCATCATGAATTTGAATGACAATTGTGCCATCTGTAACACTTCTCCACTATTATTTGCAGATATTTGAAAAGATAATTTCTGGCATGTATTTGGGGGAGATTGTACGAAGGGTTTTATTGAAGATGGCTGAAGAAGATGAGTTCTTTGGAGATACTGTTCCTCCAAAGTTAAAACAGCCATTCATACTTAGGTGTGATGATTCATACAATTAAACTTCTACATCTACACATCCAGGATGACAATTGTTTATGTTGCTATCTGCCCATTTTGTTTGATGCTTTATCCTGCTTATTAGTTGCTGTGGTTTAAGTGTTGGGAATGCATCCCTGTTCACACTTATTTCACGCTACTCACCTAGAACTTATTGCTAATAGGTGGCTAGATCATTGACACACCTGCTCAGCGTTTTGTTTGTTTTGAGCTGTGTTATTGACAGTAGAGTATTGCAGTACCGTATCAAGGATCATTGCCTCTTTTAGGTTGTGATTGGTGGTTGGTAGGGGCCATGGAGAATTGGGGAGGGTGAAAATGTGGAGTTATGGAAACTTGGAAAGGTTTTACTGTTGTGTTTTTATGCTTGGTAAAAAGATGTGGGAAAATGAATTGTGGAAAAGCTGTTTTCAACCCTCTTGTTACAAGTTAAGGACCATAGGGGAATGAATATGCTGGTAAGAAGTAATTCATGATTGACAAGAATTTTAAGCAGAGGAAAGAGGATCATTGCCTCTTCCATTTCTGTTTGGATTGTTGACATTACTAATTTTATTCTGCAGCCTAATCTGGAGATATTGTAATAGTCCTAGTGACGGCAACTCCTTTATCTTTTCTTCCTTTATATTGTAATCTTCCATTTAATGGGGCATCACTTTTTAATCATCCGGTTTTGAATTGTATAAATATGCAATGGAACACATTGCTGTTTTATTGCATGTTTAAGCTTCTGAGTTTTTTTCATTTTGGGATGTGTAGGACACCTGACATGTCTGCCATGCATCATGATACCTCTCCAGATTTGAGAGTGGTTGGAAACAAATTGAAGGACATATTAGAGGTATGCATGCTCTAGTTTCATACTTGACGTTCACTTCTTACGTCATCGGATTCATTTATTTAGGCAGCATTTTCTTGTTTCATGAGAAGTGGAGAAAGATTAGTTGTTCTTTTTTTGTCAGGTTTCTAATACATCCCTTAAGACGAGGAAGATTGTTCTTGAAGTCTGTGACATTGTTGCGACTCGTGGGGCTCGCCTTTCTGCTGCTGGCATCCTAGGCATCCTGAAGAAAACAGGGAGGGACACAGTCAAGGTTGGGGAGAAGCAGAAAACAGTGATAGCATTGGATGGAGGATTGTTTGAACACTACACTAAATTCAGAAGCTGCTTGGAGAGTACGGTGAAGGAGTTGTTGGGAGATGAGGTAGCTGAGACAATCTTCATTGAGCATTCTAATGATGGTTCTGGCATTGGAGCAGCATTGCTAGCAGCTTCTCATTCCCAGTATTTGGGACTTGAGGAGTCCTGAAAATGTGATTAATGCCAACGTCAAGATGTGTAATATGCTCATTTTTTCTAGCGTAAATCAATAATTTTAGCCATGGGATTATGCTGGAGTCCTCTCGCAAAGTTCAATGAAGGACTCTGTTTATTTTTACTGCAACTTGTAGTGGCTGCTATATTTTTGGTTGCAGGAATAAAAATGGGAAATGTAAACTAAACTTGATGAGTCAGTCACATTATCTGGAGTGCAATCTGTTCCCGCACGAGAATAAATCAGGACAAGTTTATATCAGTTTAGAGTTTTTGTGTTGTGTGGGCCAAGTTCAACGAGTTGATTTCCCTCTCTTTAATTTCATGCAACGACGCTTTATAATCGGATTATATTCGAGAAATTCTGAGGATGACTGCAATATATCTTTCCCAACCCGACAACATCAAAATCTGAAAAATTATTTTAGAAACGGAGAACTTCAGTTGTCTAAAGCTATATATATGTATTTGACAATCTTGGAAAGGCAAATTTACAAACATAGTATTGCGTTTTAATAACTTCAACATGTGGACAAGTGTCTTTATCACGGAAGCTTGACAGGTCTAATTCATAAAGATTGGCCCCGTTTATTTTGAGTCTTATCGTTAATGGCAGAATCTATAGATTTTTTTTTTTAATCGCGAGGGATCTTAATAAACTCTCCAAATTCAACTTGCCAAAACTTTTTCAGAAAGGTGGGGAAACAACAAGCAAGTTGAGCCATAAGGCTTTTCCATATATAGACCTTGATTTAATAATCCATGATATCATCTTTAAATGATTCAACTATTTACAACTATATCAAATTTTGCTACTTAAGTCAATATATTTTTAGACACGTCCAAAATGGCTTTTTTTTTTAAAAAAAAAAGATAAATAAAATGACTTTTCATAGAACGCATTGGCTATTCGCATTTGAACTTGAGACACCGATGTGGCAACATACAAACCAACTTTGCATTACATGTCATTCCATAGTCTTGTCATTTTTTGGTCTAAAACAATGGGCGGGTGATGTCTCGATTTCCCTCCACTTCTTTAAAACGCCGCCGTTTTATGGGGTTTCCACTTTTTCTGCCTCCTCTCTCTTTCAGCAGCACGGGACAGCTCCTAACCATAAATGTTAGCAATCTTTTTTAAATTAGCAATGAAGGTTAACTGGACATATATTTTTTTTAAACCAAGATTTAGTTGAGGTTCACTCTATTAATAATAATTAAATAAAAAAATAAAAAGATTTAAAAAAAATAATTAAAATATATTAAAAAATATCATATTAAATAATATAATTAATTTTTTTAATATAATTAAATTAGTTAAATAAAAAATTATGACTTTGATTATTTATAACTTTAAGTAGTTAGTTCATATCGTTTTAATTAAAAGGAAAATAAAAAATATTCACACACACATATATAATTTATGTATCAAATTTTCCTAAAGATTTGAAACAAATTAATAATCTAAATTTAATATATAAATATTATAGATTTTTTCTAATCTATTACATTATAAAATACTGGTCCTGTGTAAAATTTGTTATTACGAAGTTCCTGGGTAAAAACAAGATGTAACCTCCATTGCTAATTTAAAAAAGATTGCTAACATTTATGGGTAGGAGCTGTCACGTGCTGCTGGAAGAGAGAAGGCAGAAAAAGTGAAAACCCCATAAACGGTGGCGTTTTAAAGAAGTGGAGGGAATGGAGAGGTACCTAAGGGGAGACATCCTCCGCCTTAAAAAAATAGCATTTTCATTTAAATAGTGTTGTATAATATGAAAATTATGACACGTGATAATTTAAAACGTTTTCCAGATGGACATAGACAACTCCAACCGCTTCAATTTTCTTTTAACATCTATCCTAGACCTCCTCGTGAAAGGTATTATTCACACACAACCACACACTTTCCCAGTTGGGGATTTGATTCCGCAGCCTCTTCAATGAGGCGGTGGGAGTCATGCCATTGCCATTTGAACTAGGGCTCATTGATAACTACTTCAAGAATCTAAACTAATAAACTATAGATATATCTAGAGAATTTTATTGAAACTAAACTATTTATCTATTTTTTTTTAAAAAAAAGTATTTATTGACCCACATGGACCCTGTGATCTTGTCTTAATCTCAAGAAATTTTCTTCACTTCCTCAGCACATTAAACAGTGTCGTTTGTAGCGGGTCGACTGCCCTAATACTCCCGAGCTCGGCTTAGGCGTCAGGAAGGCTACAACTTATCAATGGAAAGTGGATAAGATACTCCCATGGTAGCTCCGAAACTCCCCAACTCCTATGTCAGGTAGACGTACGTAGTTCGATTCCCCTTATATCTATCTTTTATCGTCTCTGAGCTTCAATCTCCGAGACACAGTTCCTTTGCTGTTGTATAAAATGTATACCAACCTGACCAGAGCTCCGGGTTTTCCACGGGTTGCTAATATTTCTTCGGCATCCAAATGCTTCCAATCATCCCACGCGTTAAAGACCCAATATTTACCATTTTGCTCTGCTCCAAAACCCTCTCAAAACCCTATGTTAAAGAATCCCAATTTTTATTCACATAAGGCCAGGAATGTCTCGTATGGGTCGCTGCTAAAAATTTCAGGACGTTATTGCCTTTCATTGAGGCCGAGAAGTTTTTCAAGTTCTTACGCTGGAAAGGTTAACGAAGGGATTAGTGTGGGAAGAACAGGAAAGCAACTTCCTTGGTTAGCGTCAAACGAAGCTAGGGAAGCTAAAGAGTCGGGGAAGACAAACATTAGGGGCTCCATTCAAGGAGATTCAGCAAAGAAGGAAAAGAAATTCAGTAAGAGTTCTTCAGTGGAGGAGTCACTGAAGAGGTCAGGGAAGTTAACTTACCGGTCCTCTTGGGAAGAATCAATTCAAATGTTAGAGAATTCGACAATTCCAGAATCTGGACATTCTTCATTCCAGGCATCAGAAAACTCTTCTACAAAAGGTGATATTTCTGCTGCAGCAATTAAAAAAAGTAGGAACAGGTCAAGTAAGATGGTGGGAGAACAGATAAGTGATTATGTTGGCAGGCATGGGAAGTTTGATAATGATGAAAAAGGAGATAATGAGGAAACAGAGGACACTATTGACGACCCAAGGTGGGATAACATAAAAAATAGGTTCAAGGGGATTGTGGGAGGAAGAGCTGGATCAGAGAGACCCGAGCTCGGGAGATGGAATAAGCAGGAAAATTGGGGAAGAAAGACATGGAAAGAGGCCACACAATCAACTGTGCCTAAGATTGTTGGTGAGGGAGTCTATGGAGTTGGACCAGTTTTGGCTGCACTATCAGCTGGAAGAAGGGAATTCTATGCATTATATGTGCAAGAAGGATTGGACTTGAGTAGCAACAACAGGAAGAAGAAGGACAAGAAAGGATTTGAGAGAGTTCTGAAGATTGCCGAAAAGATTGGTTTGAGTGTTAAAGAAATATCAAAACATGACCTTAATATGGTAGTTGATAATCGCCCTCATCAGGGTTTAGTGTTAGATGCTTCACCATTAGAGATGGTAAAAATAAAAGAATTGGATCCTATTTCTGTTGAGGAAGGGAGCGGTTCCCTCTGGGTAGCCTTGGATGAGGTTACTGATCCTCAAAATTTGGGGGCAATAATTAGGTCTGCTTATTATTTTGGAGCTTCTGGGATACTGTTGTGTGCAAAAAATTCTGCCCCGTTGAGTGGTGTTGTAAGCAAAGCAAGTGCAGGCTCGCTTGAATTAATGGAGCTCAGGTATTGCAAAAATATGATGCAATTTTTGGTGTCTTCGTCTGAAAACGGTTGGCGAGTTCTTGGAGGCTCTGTGTCCTCAAAAGCTGTCTCCTTGGATGAGATTGTTCCTGGTCCACCTACTATTCTTGTTTTGGGCAGTGAGGGCACCGGTTTGAGACCTTTGGTTGAGAAATCATGTACTCATTTAGTTAGGATTCCCGGGAACATTCCTGTTGACTTGACTGCTAGTGAATTAGAGGGTGAAACTACTGGTTTGAATTGTGAGATTTCTGGCAAAGAGTTCCAATCATTTTTAGCTGTGGAAAGCTTAAATGTTAGTGTAGCAGCAGGAGTGCTTCTTCACCATTTAATTGGAAAAAAGTTAGAAGCATAATTGCCATATGTTTGTAGTCAGAGTGGTGCACTTGAATGAGACTTGAAGATCCCTGAATGCAAACATAGACTTTGTTTGTGCTACTCTCTGAGTTTCTCTTGGTGAAGCCTTGTTTATTTCTTTGATCGTGTATTGCATAGCTTGCTATCTCATTGATCATTTATTCATGTTACATGCATAGTTTTTTGGGGAGAATTAAGGACCAAATTTATAAGGTTTCAAATGATTTGTGAAAGGATGCGAAATGTTGTATGAAATGATTTGTGAAATGACTTGGAAAAGTAATTATGAGTTTTCATTGTTTTGAGAAGTATGGTTTTTGAAAAGATTTGCAAGTGTATGATTGAATGCTGATTGCTAGTCAGACGTTAGATTTCAGTACATTACTTTATCAGTTTATAACTTTTAGGTGAGGGTTTTGCTAGGGTGCTTGGGAAGGGGCCGGAGGAGTGAGCTATGTGGCCCTACTTCCTTTTCTTGTGCGGCACATTAGTTGCTGTTTACTTATTGCCATGACTTAGACTTGGGTTTTCGTTGCTTTTGGGATTTATACCAGTTATCAATGTTATATGAGGATTTTTTTTTTGGCTATGCATTTATTGGAGACAATTCTATTTGAGATACTGTCAGGTACTAAATATAGGCATATCTTTTAATGAGGATTCGAACTTTAGTTGGCCTCATTGTGAGGGATTAACTTCTTTCGTTAGACCCAACTCATTGGTACGAGGATTTTGGTTAAACCAATGTTTTGAACCAGTTGAATTGTTTGGGCTGAGCCTACTGTTGAGAATCTTATGAATGAAACAAATTAATTTCAGCAAGGATGCGATTGATGCATGTGGGCTTGTGGATTGTTCGTTATACTATATGGGCAATCAAATGACTTAGGTCCATTTGTTAGTAATGTGTATTTAGTCTGTGTTTGGTTAATCATCAAATTCAAACTAAGGTTTTAAAAGTACTTCTGACTTGAATTTTAGTTTGAAATTTTTTTAAAATAAACAGTTTTATTTATCAAAAAAGGTTTATGGACCAAATTATGGTTAGTTTTAGATAAGTTCCTACAAATAATTTCTGAAACAGGAAAAAAGTTTATGGGTTGTCTAATGACTATTTTGCCTATATTTTTTTCCCACTTTCTCCTCTTCTCTCTGCTTTTCCTTCGCCTTTGTGTCACCGTCTTACTCGCCTCCATGAGTCACCTCCACATCATCGTTGTCACTTCTCCGTCTGTGTGAGTCTTCTTCATCCAGATTTGGTTGTCGTCTAGGTCGTCTATGCTCGAGTCTTCTCCACAAGTCGTTGTTGTTGTCGCCTCCACGAGTCCACCCTTCTCTTCTCTTCGTCGTCTGTTAGAGAGGAGGAAGTCGCCTCCATAAGTTGTCGCTAAGCGTCGCCTGGAATTTATGGACGGGAAGAGCTATAGCGAAAAAGGAAAGGAAAAGCAGAGATGGGACGTTGGGTTTGACGAATGAACAGTTATAGGGTTTTTTTTATCTCATATATTTTTTAGTAATTTATCAATCATAAAAGTCATTCTGGTAATAACTATTTAAATACTAATTTACTCATAACTATTATTTTTTTCATAAACTCTTTTCTCAAAGAGCTTATATAAAAATACTTTAAAAATATATTTTTTTTATAAGCCTTCTTTAAAAGTGAATTTAAATGGGTCCTTAGTTTCCTTAACGAGGTGGTAAACTTATCACGTTTTAACATGCGAATCAATTTACATGTGTATTGATAGATAAATTATTATTATTAAAATGTCACTTCTTATACAACTATTGCTTATTCACTTTCTTTTGTGGAATATGCAGTATGCGCCTATACTTTTAATCTATGCATTATTCAAGGCCTCTCACTATTTCACTTAGTCAAAATTATTACGCTTATATAAAAAAAAACAAGAAGATAATAACAAATGAGAAGCATACTCTTTTCTTACATTTATTATTTACTATCTCTTGCATGAATGCTGTGTATGTAATCAATTTATAAAGAATCATAATAACATACATACGCTGACACGTATTATATACAACTAATGAAATGTTTTATATACAATTAATGCCTGTCTATTTTATTAATAAATTATTAATTGAGATACCAAGCAATCTTACCCTTTTATGAACTTATCATATTTTAAGAGATGAATCAATTTACACATGGATTATGATAAGTTATTATTAAAAGGAAAAATGATAAAAAAAATTATTTAAAATTCAAAAGGATAAAAAGGGTCTCTAAATATCATTGAAAGTTGTAAATATCATTGACAGAATTACAAATAGTCATTTGCAAATTTGAGGTAAAAGACAAAATTGTACTTTTTATAACTCTGTCAATAATATTTATAACTCTTATAATGGTATTTACAATTTTGCCAATAATATTTATAACTTTGTAAATTGTATTTGAATTCCTATAATGATATTTGCAACTCTACTAATGGTATTTATAACTCCCATAATGATATTTATAACTCTGTACAATAATTTAAAAATAACAGATTAGGCCTTCTGCCCAATCTATTTTTTTAAAATTTATAAGCCCTTTTTATTCTTTTAAATTTTAAATAGTTTTTTTTGCCATTTTCCCTTATTAAAATAACGCTTCTTATATGGCTAACGCTTACCAATTTTCTTTTTTGGAACATGCGCGCATATTTCTAGGCCTCCATGCATTGCACGAGGTTTCTCACTATTTGACTTGGTCAAAATTAATAATATATACAAATTGAATTTATACCCTTAAATTGTATACAAAACATATAAAAAAATAACTTAGAGATACAAAATCACAAATGAGATTCATTCTCTTTTCTCAATTCTCATATTTATTAATCATCACTTTTTAATATAAGATTTAATTGTAGAATTGATATTAATCATAAATATAAGATATATTTTTTATATTTATTAATAATAATTAAATAAAGTTAAGAAAAAATAATAATAAGATAAAGGAGAGAGGAAGAAAATTAAAAAAGATATGTTTTTATTATTTTTATTACACAATATTTTTTATTATTCTTTTGTTTCTCTTGTATGATAATGTATGTAGTTCCTTAACAAGCTGGCAGACTTATTTCATTTTTAACGGAGGAATCAATTTACTGATAAGTTATTATTAAAATACCATTTCTCACCTCGCTTATTTTCCTTTCCGGAACATGCCTTCTAGGCTTTCATACGTTACACAAGGCCGCTCACTATTTTATTTAGTCAAAATTGATAACTTACACGAATTAAATTCTCACTCCTATGAATTATACATACAAAATAATAGCTCAAAATATACAAAATCATAAATAAGATTCATTCTCTCTTCTTACATTTATTATCATTTACCATCTCTTGTGCGTTCCAATTAAATTATTAAGAATCATAAGAACATACACGCACCTACGAATCATTACATTACATGAGTTGTTTGGAAGAAAGTAAAAATCCTAAAAGAGTATTATAATTTACTTTTATTTGGCTAAAATATAAGTTTTCAAAAAATATGAAGCCAAATTTCACTTTTGTGCAAAGCTTATCTAGGAACTCATAATCCATGAGTCCATGACAAGTAATTTAAAATTTCGCATATGCTGCAGAAAAAGCTTAATGCAAATGAATCTCAGTTGTTACATTGATACCGATAATTTAATTTTCTTATACAATGAAAAATGCCTTAAATACATTGAATGATTAAATTAGTGGAACCGTGCTTCAATAATTTGGGCCATCCCCCAAACACGCCGTAACCCTTTAACGTTCACAAAGGTCATTAAAGTCAACACACCTTAAATTTCGCCTTCCCGCCCTCCTCCCACAATCTTCAAAATTCAGCGCCTTCTATAAATGCCTCTATGCTTCTCTTCTCTCAGTCTCCGATTTTATATATGCTCCCATCATTTACATAAGAATCATTCTCTCCTGCGTGTCGTGGCCACAGCACAACCCTGCTCCTCTCATCCGCCGCGATATACTCTACGGTGCATCAGCCATGCCGAGCAAGCGCAGAACAGAGTCCAACGCCGGTTCTGCTTCAGCCTCCGGCGAGCCTTCCAAGAAGTTCAAGAAGACAGAGGAGTTGGGGCGGGAGGTAGACGAGCTACTTCCTTCTTCAAAGACGCGTGCTGCTGCTGATGAGCCTACTGGTAGATTTGTCGGAGAACCAGTTCCCAACGAGGAAGCAAGGCAAAGCTGGCCCCATCGGTACCAGGACAAGGGAAAGGTATATTTTCCCAGTAAAGCTTCCTAATTTAAACTTTAAAGTACTTTCATTTTCGTGAAACTGATAATTTGTTTCAAAGAATTGTTTTTCGGATTCACCATTATGAGTTGAAAACTTCATTTTCGGTACCATTCACTCTGTTTCATCTGTAGAACAAGAAAGAAGATAAATTAGGTTTATGATGTCTTCCCCAATGCGTTAACGCAAGCAGCCCTCAGGAAGCCAGATTCAGCAAACAAAAGCAAACTGTTTTCAGCACCAATCCTTTATCCCAATCTCCAACACTGTTCAATTTTGTATAACCATATTCAATCTCTTCCCGTTTCCATTTGATTTTGTTATATTAGAACTCAATGATAAATGATTTTTGCTAGATATCTGTTATATTGAACTATTACAGTTGAACTCCAAGGATAACTCACATCATTGGATAAATTGAGATTCCTAAGACCTTAACAGTCCACTCTCCGCCTTAATGAAGAATTATCAGTCAGAGGCGGTTGGGGTTTGGCTATTGTCCTGCGACCGAGTGTCATGGCGTCTCCCACTCTGGCTTATGCCGGATGAGGGGATGTCTGTGCTATGTCTTTTTTCTTTTGTCGTCCTTTCCATTTCTTTCTTCTTTTCATTTGGGTTTTCTGATGGATGGGTGGTCTGTCTATGAAAATAAATGGATTTGTGGGGTTTTCTAGTGATATCTCTTGCTTGGTGGTGGTTTTAACAATCTATTGGATAAATTTGGATCGAGTTACTCTGATTCACATTTTCGGGGGAAGGAAAGTGTCAGATGAATTAAGGAATTTTCTCGCCATAGATCTTGCTTGGTGGTGGTCTTGATGGGTGGTTGGATGGATCTGGACCTAGTTACTCTGATTCACATTTTTTGGGGAAGGAAAGTGTCAGAGGGATTAAGGAATTTTCTCGTGATAACCCTTGCTTGGTGGTGCTTTTGACAAGCAATTGGATAAATTTTCTCATCCTTTCCATTTCTTTCTTGTTTTCATCTGGGTTTTCTGATGGATGGGTGGTATGTCAATGTGGAAATGAACTGATGTGAGGGATCTTTTTGTGATAGCTCTCTTGTGGTGGTGGTTTTCTCATGGTAACTCTTGCTTGGCGGTGACACCTGTTGAAGAGAAAATGTTATAAAATTGTTTGAGGTTGTTTAACATATACAAATAAGCTCGTTGGCGGCAATTGTGAGGAGGGTAAATCATATAATATAGAGTCTTTTTAAGGGTAACATAAGACTAAAAATAAGGTTCAATGAAGTTATTGAACGAGACTCTTTGGTTAATGATTTATCTAAAGATTTGACTGTTGATAGAGTATAATAGTACACTGTGATTCATGAAGTGAATCATTTAGTGGGATAAGGCTTGATGTTGTAGTGCTTGCTTGGTGGCGGTTTTGACAAGTGGTTTGATGGATTTGGACGTGGTCACTTTGATTCACGTTTTTGGGGGAGGAAAGTGCCTGACGGATTAAGGGATTTTCTATTGATAGCTCTTGCTTAGTGGTGGTTTTAACAAGCGAATGGATAGATTTGTACTTGATTACTCTAATTCACTTTTTTTGGGGAAGGAAAGTGTCGGATAGATTAAGGGATTTTCCCATGCTAGTTCCTGCTTGGGGGTGGTTTTAACAAGCGAATGGATAGATTTGTACTTGATTACTCTAATTCACTTTTTTTGGGGAAGGAAAGTGTCGGATAGATTAAGGGATTTTCCCATGCTAGTTCCTGCTTGGGGGTGGCTACTGCAATTCACATTTCCAGGGAAAGAAAGTGTTGGATGGGTTAAAGGATTTTCTCGTGATATCTCTTGTTTGGTGGTGGTTTTGATAGGCGATTGGATAGATTTGGACTTGGTTACTCCAATTCATGTTTTTTTGGGAAGGAAAGTGTCAGCCATCTTTGTGTTCACTTAAGATGGCTCTTGTTGGCTCTGATTACTAGCAGCAAATCTGGAGTGCCAGTGAAGGAAATCTCATGATCCATCAGGCGATGTTGCTCCTTATGCGGTTGCCATTTAGTCTTCTTTTTCCTTGTCCTTTGCTAGCAGCTAGTCTTCTGTTTTCCTTGTGCATTGTTAATGGTAAAATGATTTTTATGTGTAACTTTGGTTGATCTAGATTTCTTATGAGGGTGAAGTGGTTAAGTCTGCCTATTGAGCAAACAATGAGGAGATTTGCAGGAGTTTTAATACAGAAGATGAAATATGAGATCCGTTTCAAAAGAATAGTCTGCAATGTATCTTTATATATACTATCTTAGATGAATTTTCCTGATGAATCTTTAGTTTTGACCATCATCGTTAATTTGAATATAAAATTCTTATTTTCATTTTCAGAAAAAGAGGCAATCTGTTGGATCAAATGCAAACAAGTAAGTTAACGTTGGATTGTATACTTGTAGACATTGATTTCCTAATCTTGGTATTACATCCATCATTGAGTAGAATTCCTTTTTATTATTAACATTTTCATATTTGTTGCAATCTTCTGATGTTTTGGCTTACATCTTATTTGCAGTAATGATGGCGAGAAGATTATTCAAGCTCGACGGCACTATACACAAGCAGAAGTGGATGATTGTTTTGATTACAAGCTTAATGATGATGCTCATGTGAAAGTGAGTTGAAATAATTATCATTCATTATAGACAAGCGTTTACATACGTGCTTGAAATTACTTTTGTTAGATTGAAATAATTTGTGACCAGGCCACGCATAACTTATAAGTGAAGTTTGATTCTAACCAACTTTGGTTAGGGATTGTATATCATAGTGGCTGCTTTTTGGTTGAGAAAAATTAGGAGTTAGATAAGTTGCTCCAACTCCAAGGCAGGATATATTGCAATTAATAAATGTTTATTAGTAAAGGATCATTACTATGAGTGGATCCAAAGATCCTTAGTCATTGCAAGTTAATTCTGCCAATCGAGTCTATACAACACCACTACTATCAGGTCTTATCTCACTAAGTGGAGTCGGCTATCTGGATTGCATTATGTTGCTGTGCTCCATCCACAACTAACTCTTTAGTTACACCGTTCAGCAAAATGTCAACTGATCAAGCTATGCCATCCTTGTAAAAACATTTTAACAAGTTATCGTAAAACATTGCATCCAATCTCATAATTTTGCGTCATGTCTCAATTTCTGCTTTGTTGTTGAGATACATTATGGATCAAAGAAGTGAACATTACAGTAAGATATTATAGTTGGACCTCTCAAGTCTCAACTTGATAGCACATAAGGGGCAGGGGATTTTCAACATGTTGACTTTCACTTGTTTGCTTTTATGTTGCTTATGTAGTTATTGTGGAATTCAATGTATATCTCAACTTGTTTCAACAAGGTGTGCCTCATAAATTTATGGCTTTGTTATTATGTAGTTTATACATGTTGATTGTAGGCTGAAGATGGGAAGATGAATTATATTTGTAAAATTGTTGAAATGTTTGAAGCTGTTGATGGCTCATTGTACTTCACAGCACAATGGTATTATAGGGCGGAAGACACTGTAAGATATAATTTTGTACTCATCATATCATGATCTGAAAACTATTATTATGCAAGATATTTTACTAATTTTGTATGTTTCCTCCTACTTTTCCAGGTTATCAAGAACCTTGAATATCTTATAGATCCAAAGCGAGTTTTCTTTTCAGAAATTCGGGATGATAATCCTCTTGATTGTCTTGTTGAAAAGCTAAATATTGCTAGAATACCACTAAATGTACACCATCAAATTGCACATTTTCTTTCTTTGTCTTTTGTTCTCTTTTCTTTTTTAAGTTGAGCTTTTGTGTGTGGTAAATTTTGTTACTTGTGTGTTTATTTACAGATGGATATGGATGCCAAGAAGAAATCGGTTCCACCTTGTGATTATTACTGTGATACGCTGTATCTTCTGCCATACTGCACATTTGTTAACTTGCCATCAGGTTATTCTGATTATCTGAATCCTTTTCTTTGTTAATGATCAATTCGGGTCGCTTCTCATAACTGGTGCATTAACTCAGAGAGTAGAGAAACTGCTAGTGAGACATCGTCAACCATATCTTCTGAGGTGGACGTAAAAGGAAGATCTGAGCTTAACTATATGCTTGAAGAAGTTTCTCATGTTGAAGAGCATAAAGAACAAGAGGTCAAATTACTAGATTTATACTCAGGTTGTGGTGCAATGTCAACTGGTTTGTGTCTCGGTGGAATTTTGTCTGGTTTGAACCTTGTAACTGTGAGTCATCTCTTTACCAAAAAAGTCAACATACATTCATATTTTTATCGCCTTTCTTGATTTTGACTTGATATTAACTTCTCGTTTTCAATAGAAATGGGCCGTGGACCTGAACTCATATGCTTGTCAGTGTCTAAAAATGAACCATCCTGAAACAGAGGTATCTGTCATTATGCATGCATTTACATATTAGTTACAACTGATATTGTGCCATAATGTTCTTGTATGCTAACTTTTACTTCCCATTACCTTGCAAACCAGGTTAGAAACGAAATGGCTGAAAATTTCCTATCATTGTTGAAGGAGTGGGAGAAACTTTGTAATTATTTTTCTTTGATCAAAAGCCATGTACCTCAACAGTACGATGATCTTTTTAGAGAAGCAGAAGAAGATGCTGATGCTGATGCTGACACTGAAGAAAGTGAAAGTGATGAAGAGAACGGAGAAGTGTTTGAAGTTTCAAAAGTGCTTGCTATATGCTATGGTGATCCAAACAAGAAAAAAGAGCAGGGTTTATACTTTAAAGTCCGTTCACCTTATATTTTTGTTTTTCAATTGATTAAATCTATACTGTCCCCCGACTTTCATTTTCTTTTACTACTGAAGTTGAAGACATTTTTTGTTGTTGTTCTGTATATGTTCATATAGGTCAGCTGGAAGGGTTATGGTCCTGACGAAGACACTTGGGAGCCAGTTGACGGTCTAAGGTAAGAGAAAATATCAATTATCTTAAAATGATGTCTATGTAATTATTCATGTATGTATGCAGTGCACATTGCAATTTAATTCAGGAAAATAATGTAGTCCAAATTTGAAGGCATCTGATATGTATGGTTGGAATCCTACTCCTCTACCTATGCAAATTTTGAATTTTTGAATACAGCTAACTCAAACTTATGAATTGGTGCATCTGATGATGAGTTGAACTCAATACGACCTCAAAGTGGCTTTATGTGTTGAGGCCCTTTTGTTTATGTAGGTTCTGGGACGTACCTGTTGATCCGGCTGAAGCGATCAAACTGCCCACACACGACAGAAGAGAGCAGAGTTTTTCTTCTTTTAGAGAAGAGTTCTCTGCCCAGGGAGTTATCAATGGGATACCACAAACTGATTCCCTCGTCCAGGGTTAGCTTGAAAATGCTTAATTTTTCTGTACTGTGTGTGGGCAATTTGATCGCTCCAGCCGGATCAACGGGTACGCCTCTAAACCTATAGTTTAAGCAAGTAATTTTAGCTTCCCAATAATTTGGCTTAATGAAGTTTGACTTCTAGCCAAGCCTGGCGATGCCACATTGGGAAATGGGAATATTTTTGGTATACAGGGTTGCATCTGTTTTTTTTCCTTAGTGCTTCCTTGGTTTAGATATCGATTCGAACTTCACTTATTTAAGTATTGGTTTTACTGCAGTAATTGCAAGAAAACTGTAAAGGAATTTGTCATTGAAGGCTTCAACAAGAAGATCCTACCTTTGCCTGTAAGTTTTGCTTGAATTGTACAAACGAAAAGGATGATATTATTGTACAGTCTTTGACTTTTCTACCATCATATTTGATATTTAGGGAGATGTGGAAGTGATATGTGGCGGACCTCCATGCCAAGGCATTAGTGGTTTTAACCGCTTCAGGAACAAAGAAAGCCCATTGAGTGATGAGAAAAATAAGCAACTTGTTGTATTCATGGACATTGTAGAATACTTGAAGCCTAAGTTTGTATTGATGGAAAACGTCGTCGATCTTGTAAAGTTTTCTAATGGATTTCTTGGGAGGTATGCATTGAGTCGGTTGCTTCAGATGAACTATCAAAGTCGTATGGGAATAATGGCTGCAGGCGCCTACGGTCTCCCCCAGTTTCGCCTTCGTGTTTTTCTTTGGGGGGCCCGTCCTTCGGAGGTACATTATTAACTTGTGTCGTTTTGTCTTGAATTTGTTGTTGTTGTTGTCATCTTGAAGTTCATGTTAATTGCTGTTTGTTTACTTGGTGCAGAAGCTTCCTCAGTTTCCACTTCCAACTCATGATGTTGTAATAAGAGGCGTCATTCCTTTAGAGTTTGAGGTAACTATAAATCTAGGGAATTTCTTACCTATGTGGATTTGTACCTTTTGATTGAGTTGATGTGCTGAATGACATGTCATACGCAGACAAGTCTTGTAGGTCATGACGCTGGAGCAGAAGTCCGGTTGCAGAAAAAGCTTTTGTTAGAAGATGCAATCTCTGATCTGCCTCCTGTATGGTTTACCATTCTGTTTGTTGTTGCTTTTTAATGACTGTTTAATGGTTGATATGTAACTTGATGCCATTTTACAAGTTTTTCAGGTTGAAAATGATGAAAGTCGTGATGAGATACCCTATAGTAAACATCCCCAGACAGAGTTTCAGCGGTTTATTAGATTAAGCAGAAGTGGTATTGATACATTAAATGGTTAAAGTTATTTGTTTATAGAGAGAATTTATATAGCACTTATGTTTATGACATTTTACTCTATTGTTATATGCGGTTGCTAGATTAAGATGTGTATTATTTTGCAGAAATGTTAGGTATTCCAGAGAGTTCAGAATCAATAAAAAAGATGATATACGATCATCGTCCACTTGAATTAAATAAGGATGATTATCAACGCGTCTGTCGGATCCCCAAGAAGAAGGTTCTCTATCTAATAGACATAATTATTCCAAAGAAATACGGCGTTCGTACAAAAGATCATAATATTAATTTTCAGTATTGATTATATGTTGCAACTAGGGTGCAAATTTCAGAGACTTACCAGGTGTACGTGTGCGACCAGATAACAGGGTTGAATGGGACCCTGATGTAGAACGTGAATATTTAGAATCTGGAAAGCCACTGGTAATAAGCTCGTATTCTTATCCATTCATAAATTTTCCTACGATCTTCCATTCTATAATTCTATGACGTTTGATCCGTATCTCTATTTTGTTTCTTGAATTGTTGCCATAGGTGCCAGATTATGCCATGTCCTTTATTAATGGTTCTTCATCCAAGTAAGTAGTAATCCTTATGAGGATTTGGATTTAGCCTTTTGGTTCTTATTTTTTAATTTGAACGTAGAAAACACCCTAGTTTTCAGAACACGGATGTTGAAGTGGTTTTTGTTTATGTATTTAGACCATTTGCAAGATTATGGTGGGATGAAACTATACCAACTGTTGTAACAAGAGCAGAGCCACATAATCAAGTATGTTGGGAGTAAAAATTGTCCAGTTGTTCAAAATGGGGAAATATCTTTGTTTTCCCTCAAGCATTTCTGCCTTAAGAATATGTTATATAATGGAGAACTCTGTTTTCAATAGGCAATTCTACACCCGGTTCAAGATAGAGTGCTGACGGTTCGTGAAAATGCAAGACTTCAAGGCTTCCCAGACTACTATCAACTCTATGGGCCTGTCAAAGAGAGGTAACTGTCTCATGATGATATTTAAATCTGATTAACTAGTTAAGTTGATAAGGAGTTGACTTCTAATTCATAAGGTATTGAATTTAAATCTCGTTACTAATATGAGAACTTTATTAACGGGCAATCTATAAATATTTTTATAAACGCTTTTTGAATTTGGACGTATGTTTTGACCTTTGTGAGCTCCTAAAATTCAACTCACCAAAACATTTTTTACCAAAAAAATCTGATTAACTAACTTGTTAACAGTTACTTAGTATTTGAAAAATGCAACTGAGTACCATGAAAATGATGGAGAGCAAACTGTTGTTGGATGGTATTGTTTTTAGGTACATTCAAGTTGGTAATGCAGTTGCTGTTCCAGTGGCACGAGCTCTGGGATTCTCTTTAGGGCTCGCATTTCAAGGATCTGCCAGTGATGGTCCTCTGTTTAAATTGCCTGATAAATACCCTAAAATGAGGGAATCCGCTACTTCTGAATCATCAGAAGATCATGTTTAGAAGTGCTCACCCCATGATTTTCCATAAATTTGGGAAATGATTCAGAAAGATTAATTCTGAATCATCACAGGAATAGATGTTATCGCCATCCATAGGGATTTGACAATGATCTTGTAACTTAGCTCTTAAATTTCTCATTTGAAGATGTGCTTCAATGTGACTTAATGTGCAACTTATTCATCTTTCGTGTATTGTTAGAACAATTGTATCTGCAACATGCTTCATTGTTGTCGAGTAGTGTTCAATTTATTATTTCACCACAAGTGGTTATCATATCATGGTCTGTTTAGTATATAAAATGAAATAAAGTAAAAATAGTATTGTAAACAGTAGAAAACATGCAAAACAATTATGATCACAATTGTACAAGTATTGTGGAAATATGGTGATGGGTTGTTACGAGTTCTCACTTTTGTTCATTGATTAAATTTAATCGAGGAGGGTTTATTTTCTTGCATTTTGTATTTTAATGAGGATTAATTTTTGTTGAATAAAAAACATATGTATTAACTGTTTAAAATTATTAATAAGATTGAATTCATAATCTCTCACATATTAAAAAGTTTACATGTTACTATTATAAGGTCATTGGTAAAAAGTATTAATTTCTACCATTGGAAGAAAGTTCTTATTTTTATTTTCTTTTCTTTTTAAATATTTTTTATCTTTAATATAAGATTGAATTTGTAATACAATTTGTATTATAAACTATATTTTGTATTTAGACTAGAGAGAATATTTTTAAATAAAGTTAGTCAAGATGTTACTTGGAGCTGGGACCTATTGACATTTTTAGAAAACAGAATTCGAAATTTTGCAGATAAGGAAGGAAGAAGACATTGGATCATAACCAAGAATTAAGTCAACTTGTCTTGACTTAAGAGTGATTTTCACCTTAAAGGCTTCGTTAAAAAGGTCATGATTTTGATGGGAACAATTCCAATTGTTATCCATGTACTACTGCTTATAGAATCTAAACTTACGAAGGATTAGTTTGGTTCATGTCCTGAAGAGGACGTGACAGACGAAGACATACAATACAAGGGTTTTAGATTTTTTGTTGCTTCTCAAGGTAAGGCTTCGCATGTTGCTAGGAACAGAGTACCAAAATAGCAAAGCTGTCATGTCATCCCTCTCTCTGTTCATAGTATCAACAATGGAGGAAACATATATGGTACTTAAATATCAGTTAGTCTAAGATTTTCCTCATAATATCCTTATCCTTAGGTTTTTGTAGAGAGGCTTTGGGGTGGGTGTGAATTCAAGTTTAGATAGAAGATATAAAGAGACTGAAATTCTCTGTGCAATAATTGTGCGAGTCATTGTCAAGGAGAGGCGTGGTGGTGGGAAAGATCCCCGCTGAACAAAACTGTTTGCATGCATCAAGTGGATTGCTTTTTGGGGTCATCATGTACGATTGAAATTGGTCCCTACCTTGTTCTTTCCTTTTCAACCAAAATTTACTTTTTTTTCCCCTTTAAATTAGAGGAGAGGGGCAAACACTAGCTAGGTGAAGTTATAAATAAGATCAAACTGTTAACTTTTCACTTCCAATAAGCTTTAATGTTACTAGACAATAAAGTTATTAACCAATTTACTCTGATTTCAAACTTGAAACGACCCTCTTTTCCTTTGCTTCTCTAAATCTTCTCTCCACACTGAAATTTAAAACTTAAATTACATATTATTATCTCTATTTTAATTATAAAATTTATTTAATTAATTTAATTAGATTAAAAAAATAAAATAAATTAGTTAATTATAATAATTATGTGTTGATTTTTTTTAAAATACACACTTTAATAACGTGTATTTAAACTACTTTTAATATATACCTCTTAATATATATAATTATATTAAGGGTACATTAGGCGAAAAGTATAATTTTAAGAGATAAAATAGATTATAGTATTATATTTAAGAATAAATTTAACTCTATATAATTTTTATAATTAAGATCATAGGGAGTATATTTTAGAGGGGTTGAAATTTGAAAGCTGTGGGATTTGATAGGAGGAGGAATAAATGGAATGGGGGCCACATGGTTAGAAGAAGGAAAGCAATAGCTGGCAAAAGCGAGTGCTAGATTAGGTGGTGACACATCCACATGAATCCCACCGTTAAGTGGGTCTCTTATTCACTTTACTAAACACCATTCTAATCACTTCTTTAATCCCCTCATTCTAGTTTTAGATTGCCATTTGTTTTTCTTAGCTCAACTAAACATCATATTATCTATACATAACTTCAAAGATATCATCTTCTGCCAAAAATCATACCATCATCTTTTATTTGTCGCTATGATCTAACTATAAGACAGTAGCATAATCCAACTGTCATGCAACCTTAATAAAAATGCTGTCATTCATTCAAATCCCTTTATTAGCGTACCAATGAGCGTCTACTTCGGCTGATAAGGAGTTGTATTAGTTAATTAGAGGTCCCCAATCAAGTCCTAAATATTAGGGATGTTCATGAAGCCCGTAGTCCGGTATGCTCACCCGAACCCGCGAAAAAAATGCTCTACTCAGCTCGATAAATATAGAGCTGGGTTGGGCATCGGGCTGCAAAATGCAGCCCATCCTTTTTTTGGGTTGGGCACCGGTCAGGGGGATTACCTTGCCCTACCCTGCTTATGAGCACCCCTTTTTTTTTTTACTTTTTTCCCTAGATGCTACACTTGGAAGAGGAAATATGATAGTTACTAGTGACTAAATGGTCATTTTAGAAATATAAATAATTAAGTACGTAAGTTGCGTCTTTTAATATTTATAACTATATTGATTTTTTTTAACTTTACTAATCATAATATGATTACTTTACAAATTATAATTATTTTTTTTAGATACTTTATCTTTGTCAATATTTAGAAAATTGATGTAAAGTTGTAATTACAAGCTACTTACACTTCAATATTTTTTTTTATATGCAATGAATTTCAAGATTTTAATTATTATCTTTTTGTTACCTTATTTTTAGTGGATTATAGATATTATTTAACTCTTGAAGACATATGAATATTGTATTATTTTATAAGTTTATAATTGCATATTTTTTTCCACAATATGAGCATGGCATCACAACTTGGGCATGCCCAGCCCGCCTACGCCCAGCCTGCCCATGCCCAGTCCAAAATGGTTAGGGCTTTTACTGGGCAAGGCTGGGTATCGGGCTGCAAAATATAACATATATTTTTTCGGGCAAGGCACCAGGTAAGGAGGTTGCTCTGCCCAACTCTCCCCATGAACACCCCTACTAAATATGCAAAAGCATTGATATTAGGTTATTAGCCATGGATAATATAATTTTTTTAAAAATTAGATAAATAAGTATTAACAGATTATAAATAAGATTTAATCCGTGACCTTCTGGATAAATTCTCATGCCATTAGGTGACAACACAATTGTTTTATTTGTATTTCTTTCTTTCTGTGTTTTTTTTTTTTAAAAATTGTTATAAAATTTAGACAATATGCTTTCACACGAAATTTAAACACACCACATGATGCAAGAAATTTTCTTACTTTCTTCATTGCTTCCTTTTTTCTTTTTGAGAAGGTGGGGCACCCCAAAAAGATCTACAGGATATTTATCTACTAAGATTTGAAAATTTAAAAATAACATACATATAAAAAATAAGTTGAATTGTGTTGCTAATATCTCTTTGATAGTAAATTTCTTTTTAGATCATCAAATAAAAAATTAAAAAATAACAATTCAGTTGTAATAAGACAATATTTATGACGGGTTTGTTATATGAAAAAAATATTTTTATTTTTTGATGAGAAAAAATATTTTTATTGTACTGGATAGATTATAAAGGGGCTTTGTCTGAAAGTGAGATTATTAATTATTAAAAACATTCTCATATTTATAGGAGTGAGCTTTCCATATTCCTATTGTCTTCTCCTTTCTCGCTTTTTACTAAATTAGCCCTTCAGCATATCTTATTTTCTGTTTTGAATTAACTTTTCATGTCACTACAACAGAGGATATTGTAAGAAAAATCACCTTAAAGGATTAAATTCTGCGAAAAAATATTATGTTGGAAACCCAAATCTAAAAGATGTAGTACTTCTAAGGACCAGAAAAAATTATAATTTAATTTTGGTAAAGTTGTTGAAAAAAAATTATTACAAAATTTATTGTCCAAAAATATTTAAAGATCTATGTTCTTAAATGTGTGTAACTCTTTTTTAACTATATGTAATATATTTACAGTTATATATAAATATTTTGTATTATACATATAATTAAATATATGTCACACATAATTAAAGAATAATTGCACGTAGCTAAAAGTTGGTTGATCATGAATTTTTAAACAAATTTTAGAAATTTGTAGGTAATAAATTTTGCTTTAGCAATTTTTTCTTTAATTTTTTAATCAAATACAGCTAAGTGCATAAATATACTAATAATATCTAATTGCAAATGTTACACGAGATATTGCAACTTGATAATTTTATCTAATTCTCATACCTCCCAAATCCCTTAGTACTACCAACCTAGGTTTACTTCTCCAAATCAACGGATGACTCCAACCGTCATAATTTCCATTCAAAATTACGGGGGGGGGGGGGGGGGGGTGAATGCAAGGGATAGGGAGAGAGAGAGGACATAGGCGTTACTTAAAACCAGATTATGATAACAGCCCGTTCTTAAACTCCATCATTATTGTTTGTCACGTTCTCATTCTGTCTCTTAAACGTGCATTTCCTCACTGCTCTTCCACGTATGCACCTAACAGTCTACCTTCCTAACGTTCCATACAGTCAAAGCGCTGCTGTTACTGGTTTTCCCTTCTCATCTCACACTTCCTATTCAACTAAAAAAAAACTACTTGTCTTAATCGTTGATGAAAAATAAGATAAACTTTTATACTATTTTTTTTAGAAATAATCTTATTTAAAACACTATCACGAATTTAAATCTTAGCTTATTATATTATAACGGACTAATTTCTTTTATTAGATATAATCTTAGTTGGTATTTGTGTTCTTATTATATCTTATTTTTCTGATTTTATTTATAGTCATTTATAGCATGTTTCACTATATAACTAAGAAAAATTTATATTTTATTAATTTTATTTTAAAATTTAATAACTTTTTAACTCTAATTGTTTAATAATGAAGAGCAAAGTTGTAAATTAATATAAAAAAATTTAATGATATAATTTATAAATAAGATTAATAAAATTTTTTGTTGTGATTTATAAATAAGATTATAAATATATTGTAGACGGAAGAATATATGTTGATAAATTTAGTGTTTTTTCTTTGCATTAAACAAAGAAAGAGCATTCAATATAACAACAAAATTAGCTTAAATGTAAAGTTGATTGATGAAATTTGTTAAACAGATACTAATGAGGGAAAACAAAAGTAGGAATAAGATGCTAATCAAGAATTCAAGAGGACAGCTGAGAACGAGAGGGAGGAATTAGGTTTGAAAGGAGTACAATGAATGATGGAACTGGAGAGAAGAAGGGAGGCATTTGCCAATCAGGCAGGAGGAGGCATGTGCAACGCTGTCCGTAGTCCAAATCCAAACAACGAATTTGCGAAAAGCCGGCTATTATTTTATTTTCTTTTTTTATTGCCAGTAAAATTAAATATTCGAATCCTCGAAAAAGCATCTCTTCATTTTCGAATCCGCACGGGACCCCTTGCGCTCTCCCGTTGTCCCTTCCCTCCCTCCGCATTCCAGAACTACCAATTCAAAAGATCTCCCTTCTCTCCCTCTTCTGTTTATTTAATGACATTTTTTTCTCATTACACAATAATTTGCTTATTTATAAACCGACTAAATTTCACCTTTTTAATTAAAAATTATAATATTTTATAGGTTTTTCATTTTTACATATTTTAAAAAATATGTAATATTAATTTTTTCTTAATTATTTTAATAACATAATATTTTTTGAAAAATTCCCCACATTGTTGAAAAGCATAATAAGGGCATGGATATTTATATAAATTCCAAAAACTGGTTTAATTACAGAGAAAAAAAAATGATAAATTTTAAATCTGATTTATTGCTAACAATATATCAAGTATTATCAAAATAATATCCTACTTTGTCATTTATCATTTTTTAGAATTTTTTTCTATTATTTTTTTAATTTATGAGAATTCTTTTAAAATTATAACAAAGAGTAATTTTAATAATGATTTATTCTTCTATATTTTAAATTAAAAAATAATAGAATAAAATTATAAAAAATAATAAATATCAAAATAATATAGTTACTTATTAACTATATATAAAATATTACTAATATAATATTCTATTTTAATATTTATTATTTTTAATTTTTTTTCCATATTTTCCGTTCTAAATTTTAACGAGCGTGAAATAGGGAGGGAAATTGTTAGGTCACATCGAAGAGACAGTGTCTTCCAATTTCCAAATATAAAATAAGGCGGTCTCTTGCTCACTTAATCTCTTTCCATTTCCAAACACTCTTCTCCGTTCTCTCCCGCTTGCGTATCTCAAATGCTGTGCAAGGTCATCTGAGAGCGACGGAGGGAGAGAAACCACCTCATCTTCCCTCTGGCTGATCCCTAAGGATTCTATTCTCGCCGCCATTTCAGTTTCATTCCCCCAAGTAACTGCATTCTCATACTCTTTTCTACATATAATCCTTTCGGGGGTTGGAATGGAGATTGACAGAGAGAGAAGGGTCACAATGCCTTCCTTTGAGCCTCTCGATTTGTTTCTCTTCTCTCTCAGCAGAGCCTTGTGCAGTGCAGTCGCTGTTTTCATTCAGATCCAGGTTACTTTTTTTCACGTTTTTCTGTCATATTTTTTTTGCTTTTCTGGCTGCTCTGGATCCAGGTCCCTTTATTTGTGCTCAAATGCATCTACTGTAAATTTTAATTCCTAAGAATCATTTGAACAAATGAACTTAAGACATTCCTTTGGATGGGATTCAGTTGAGCTGGAGTAATTAATTGTATGCTTTTTTGTTTAAATGATAGTTATCTATTGTCTCCTGGGCTTGTTGATTGTGAAAGCTCATGAATGAAAATTTATCATTTCTTGTTTGCTAAATAGTTTCTTAGCTATTCAGAACTCGGCATTTTCTCGTGTTTTCTTTTATGACGATCGCGGTATGCACTCTGTCTCAGTGGCAAGTACAACTTGGATTCACGTTCGGTAGCGATTCATTCTGGTTGCGAGAGATAATTATCTTTTGGATTAGAAAATTTAGTCTGGGGCAATTGCAAGGTGCATGGAATATAAGTTTTTCGTTGAAAGTGATATCAATTGTGCTACTGCCGAAAAGAGGATCAAATGGTTTCGCTTTGGCTCTATAAGTGCTGCCTTGATTCTAAACGTAATCTTTGGCTTCTTTAGCTATACAGTCTCTACTTTCTCCTAGGAATTTGTTCTGTGTTTTTCTGATTATGTGTTTAAATTTGGCCCGCTTTTGATTTTTAAGTGTATTTTTTAAATTAACTGCTACTCTTCTGAGGCTTACGGATGTCAAGCTGCTGGCTGTTAACATAGTAAGATGGTTTAGTTATTGTGGTTGAGGAATGGAAGGTGAAGTCACAACCAGTTTCTATGGACTTTATGTCACTCTTTAGGATGCATAGGTGGCTTCACTGATCTAATGTTGTGCCATGCATGAATGTTGTGCATCCCAGTGTAAATATTGCCATTTTCCTGATAAAAGCAATTTTACTATGGCATAGTAACATTGTTGTTGAGATCGCTTTTAGCCCTAAGGTGCTCACAGTTCTTCTGTAATGTTTTTTTTTTTTAAATGTTCATCTTGAATTTAAGGGCTCATAAAACAACTTTTGAAAATGCTACTTATTGAATGAAATGGAATTAGTGGAGGGGCTAATTCAGCTTCAACTTTCTGATACAGACTTTATAATTGTATTTACCCCCATCAATTGTATGGTAATATAACTTTTACCTTTCAGTTGCATCATCGCATGATAATTGTCAACATTAGGATAAGGTGTTATGGGAGTTTGGCCTTTATTTCTGCCCCTTCATTGCTCAAGTTAAAATATACCATGACAGCATGTCACTCAATCCTAAGTTTTATGTCTCCTCTGCAGGGATGTTTAATTTGCTTAGTCCTTGCTCTTGGGTGGGTTTGTGCTTCTTATGTCAGGTACCTATTTTCATTGCTGTAAAACAGAGTTAAGGAACAAGTTTTAATAATATGTCAATAAGATCTTTAAAGCATCTGTTTTGTTCTTATAGGAACAGAGAGATAAAACAAATGAAGGATAGTATGCGGAAAAAGAACAGTTTTGCTTTCCTTTACCATGACATAAATCAACTTGAGCACTCCAATCAAGTCAATCTGCCAAGGGTGACAGTGATTATGCCCCTAAAAGGGTTTGGTGAACACAATTTACATAATTGGAGAAGCCAGGTGAGAACTTGTAAAATTTGCACCTCTGGAACTTGATTATTTTACCCTTTTGGGTATTTATATGTGTGCTTTATTGGTTCCTTTATCAATATTAAGTTATGGTTTGACATCTAACTGAATCCTACATTTATTTAGGCTTTTTATATCCCTTTTTGTTCTCTCAGTTTTTCTAACTTTAAAAAAATCCACTATATTCTTTCAACTTACATTTTATTGATAACATTTAGTTGTTAATTGTGATGTTTGAATGTCTTTTTGATTTAATGCTTGAGGTATGGTTGTCATCCAATGTTATAGCATCTTATGACTTTTGTTAAGCCTCTCCTCTAATAGAAAAGTTATGTTCTTTTACAAATGCAGATAACATCTCTATATGGTGGCCCTCTAGACTTTCTTTTTGTGGTAGATAGTGCAGAGGATCCTGCTTATCATGCTGTATCGCGACTAATATCAGAATTTGAGGTATAATAATCATTGCATTCTTCTCAGAATTTTCCTCATAAATCTTAGTAAAAAAGTTGATGTTCTGCTATCTTTTGTATTAACTCATTTGATCTAGTTTGTATTCTCCCTTGGCTTTTCTGGAAGAGTAGAACTTTGAGGCTGGGTTCTGTGACCTTTTGTATCTTTGCAGTTCTCTATTGCTGTTTTAAGCCTTCTTTCCTTGTTTTCTTAAAGTTAAACATCCTCCTGTTAGTTACTCTTCTACTTGGATATTGGATGCCTGTTAACTGTATTCAGGATCACGTGGATGCCAAGATTGTTGTAGCTGGTGCGTCAACAACTTGTAGTCAGAAAATTCACAATCAATTGGTATGTACTATTTTACATACGATTTAATAGTCTTTTTTAGTGCAAAGTAGGGCCTTGCCATATAGGGATCTTTAGTCTTGTCGTCCTACATCTAATTAGCGTCAATATTTATGCACAAGTTTTTTTGGTGAAAATCATGGTTTGTGTAAATTTTTTTATTGACTAGTTGTAAAATATTTTCCCTTTATATACTTGCTAGGAAAATGAATGTTTAAATGAATTATTTGCTCATTATGTTGGAAAATGGTGGGCCATTTTTTCAAGTGGACTTTGTCAGATATGTTTTACTAATAATGTTAATAATTCATACTGTTTGCATCTGGACAGGTTGGATTGGAGACAATGCATAAAGACAGCAAGTATGTGTTGTTTCTGGATGATGATGTTAGGCTACATCCTGGGTCTATAGGAGCGCTTACTAATGAGATGGAAAAGAACCCTGAGGTATAACGCCTTTTTTGTGGCATGTTGGTCTATATTTTGGCGTCTGATTGTCATAATTATGACTCGACTTGTTTAACTATTTGATTGTGTTCATAACTGTTTTGATTCCCAACAGATATTTATTCAAACAGGATACCCTCTTGACTTGCCATCTGGAAGCCTAGGAAGTTACTGCATCTATGAATACCATATGGTACACCACTGGCACTTGCTGTATATATCTAATTTCTGCATCTTCTCTGTGTATAGGATCATGTTCTTTCATTTGCCTATTGTTAAAGCCTTGTTTCAATATAAATGAAGCTTTGCTAAACAAATTTATCAATGGTCTTGAGATTATTGGTTGCTTCATCTGTATGCTAGTAGTGGCTATTATGTTTATGACTTTTAAGGGATGGGTATGAGGGTCTTTCATTATGGTTGCTAATATTATCATATGTAATATACTTTTTCAACTTTTTTCTTTTAATTTCATTTGACAGCCTTGTTCGATGGGCTTTGCCACTGGTGGAAAAACATTCTTTCTATGGGGAGGGTGCATGATGGCAAGTAACTTATACCATTTTTACAAAATTTGGCTGTTGCCTAAAAGAACTTGCGTTCTAACTATGTACATATGCCTGCAGATGCATGCTGATGACTTTAGACAAGACAGATATGGTGTAGTTTCAGGACTTAGAGATGGTGGATATTCTGATGATATGACTCTTGCAGCTATAGCTGGTATGTCTTTATTCTGTTTTCAAAAGTTGTCTTAAAAACTTATTATATTATATAGCTATTTCAGTATTATGCATTGAAATCAGTGATTAAAGGTGCCTTTTTAGCCACGTCGGGTTAGCTTAGATGGTTAGGATGTGGTGGGGTGGGGACAAAGGCCTAGGATTCAAATCCTTTTGATGTAACAAAAAAATAGACGGCTTTTTATATTATGATATTAGTATTTAAGAGAATTCTGCTTGTTCTTGTATGCTGTTTATACACGCACATTTGCCAGAAAACTTATTGATGTAGGACAGGTAGGAAGTAAAGGAGGGAGAAGGATAGGGAGTGAGGGATAGAAAGAAAGGAGGGAGAATATGAGAGGGAGAGGAGAGAGTGAATGCAAAATCTTAAAATTATATTCAGTAGGAAAAAGTTCGTACAGTTGAGGAAGCTCTAGGGCTATTTATAGAGCCTCAGGGGCAGTTATTTAAAATAAATAATATCTAAACTTATCCTACATATGATATTCTAAATCTTAATTCAAAATCAATTAAATTTTTAACTTTTTAGGACAAAGATAATCAATAAATCACAAAATAAGCTTAATTAAGTTCTAGGTTTTTCCTAGGACTAGCATATGTCTTCCATTTGCCATCACTTTCTTTTTTCTTGGAATTAGATTTCTCTGGTTGATATTTTCTTCAATAAATTGATTGTATAAGAAACTGGTTCTTTTTCTGTTTTTCATGTTTTATCCGCAGAGTTCCTTATTATGTTCTATTTTGTTTCTTGTTGTTTATTATGTTTTCTCTTTTAGGGGCTCACAAAAGGCTGATTACATCTCCTCCAGTTGCTGTCTTTCCACATCCCCTTGCAAGCGATCTTAGTTTCGGAAGGTTTGTGATTATTGTTTATGTTAAATCTATATGTCAAACTAACTATCTGTACCCTTTCGTCCAGTGGGCAAACTGAGTGATGCTCTATGATTATGGAAAATTCTCTTGTATCTTGTTTATCGTAATTGGATGCTTAATTTTTTTCTTTTTCTTTTAAAAATGTACAGGTACTGGAATTATTTGAGAAAACAGACTTTTGTTTTGGAGTCGTATACAACAAAAGTGAACTGGGTGATGAACCGTGCACTATTTACTTCCCATTGCTATTTGTCATGGGGATTTGTAGCACCATATGTTATGGCAACAATTCATGTTGTGGCAGCACTTAGATCTCATGTTAAAGGATACTCACTTGAAGAAGTGACTCACACTTCTGTTGGTAAGCCCACTACTTTTGCTGTCTAGATCTTAATTTTGATTTGAATGTAACCAGAGACAGTATTCTGAAGCTGAATGAAGGTCACTATTAAACTATTGGCTAAATTGCGCATAACTGTGAGTTATATGTAGACAATCCTCTAGATTCTAATTTTGTTCATAATCCGATGTCATGAGTTTGTCTGTTATTTCACAAACAGGATGTGAAATGTCCGGCAATTATTTGTGCATGATGTAAAGTTTTTTGGGGTGGGGGGGTGGTATATGCACATGATATAAGTTGAGGGGGTTATCTACACAAAAAATAAGCTTTGTAAGAGTTCAGCATCATTGACATATCACACTCCATTCGGATTTCAGTAGACTAAAAGGAAGGAGATTATTTGCACGTGAAGTGTATGGGAGTTCATTGCTAGTTTTGTATGTGAGAGGGTTATCTTCACATGACTCAAAAGTTTATAGAGATTTTGTATAATTTACCCTTACCTAATTTTAAGTGTCAGGACCTGCTGTTCGTCACAGGCTTTATAACGCGCAGACTGTTATGTAATATCACTTGTGTGGAACAATATCTATAGTAAAAGAGAGAGAAAATCGTCTCAGCTGTTATAATGTGAAGTATTGGGTGGATTATTTTGTTCCAATAATTCAGTGAGATCTTATACGCAATTTAATTTCAACTATTACATCCTCTTATAGTTGCATTTGAATTTATACATTTTAAGATGTGCAGACAAGTCCTGTAACGAAGAAATTAAAAGTTGGAGAAATGCACTGTTTAGTTGAACTTTATGTTTTGAACTTTACATTTTAGTTGTATTTTGATGTACTTTCTTTGCCCAGGGTTATCACTGGTGAGCTTACTAGCCGTATGCACTATAATAGAACTTCTTTCAATGTGGAACTTGACAAGGATCGAAGTTCAATTATGCAACATGTTGTCTCCAGAGGCACCCCAACTTTCGCTTGCTTCTTATAATTGGTTTCTTGTGAGTATATTGGCTTGCCTCGCGCATAATTTATATTTAACCCAATGTCTTGTACTCTTTGATTTCTCCTGTAGCTTTTCATGCTTTCTGGTAAATCTTAATCAGCCTTTTACTTAAGTTTGTGGGATTTGTGATGATGATAATTTTCAATGTTAACAGTGACTCAGTGATTTAGGACTAAAAATTTAAAACGGTTGATGTAGAAATAAACAAATGCACTTTTAGATTGAATCGAATTTTATGAAAGAGTAGGCGAATGAATTACTAATGTAGTTATACGCGAGACATGACGCAATGAGCTTGAAGTAAATGTATCGATATATAAGGGTCCAGGATCATATAGAAAAAATCATAAGCGGACTTGTGTGAATACATGTTGAAAGAGCACGTAATACTTAAATATACTATGCCAGATAGCGACAGGAATTGAATTGTCTGATTACTGATAGGCAAAGTAATGAATTTATTTCCCCCCCCCCCAAAAAGTAATTTTTTAATCTATTGAGCAGGTGTTCATTGCAATGCTGGTGGATAATTTTCTATACCCTGTCTCTGCAATTCGTTCTCATTTTTCTCAGTCTATCAATTGGTCTGGCATTCGTTATTATTTGAAAGATGGAAAAATAAGCAAGGTAAGTTGGTCATGGCTTTATTTTTAATTCAGTACACAAATTTTTTTCTTCTAACTTGCCTATTTTAGCAGACGCAGAATCGTATGCTATTTAAGTACTAGACTAGGTGTCATCAGGCTTGTGTAGCATGTCGGGGGCTTTGGGTTCAATCCTTTTCTCTGCCATGTACCCAAAAGAAAAAATTCTCCGTTTTTCTTTAGGTAGTTGTTGAAGTTGGAGACCCTGACAGAGATATGTTCTCTGTTATATACTTATATGACAATTATGGCGCTTAGGAGTGGCTTACTGATGAATAGCTTTCAAGCTAGCCGTTGATATTTCCGTCCCTAGTTGTTTATGCACTATTCCGAAGTGATTTTGTATATTGTGCAGATTGAAAGAACTGAAAGAAGTAAGGATATGGATCCGGTGTTCACAGACTTGGGAGGAAAACATTTATACGGCAAGAAAGGATTACCAGCCAGAGGGTCATTCCTCAATTCTTTGTCCCGAAGTTTGGCGCAATGGCGTCAACCCAAAAAGTTTGATAACTAGGAAATGCTTAATTTTGTGTCTCTCCATTATTTTAGGTTTTGTAGGCAGCATGAGCTTTAGGAAGTATATGGGTGTTGGGTTGACCAATTGGTCATATTTATTGTCTGATGCATTCATGATTTATTCATTGATTTTAAAAGTGTGTTAGGAAATCCTAGATCCATTCATTCCATCATTCTTCAACTCCACCCCCTTCCTATTTAGGGTTCATCTTGTAATTGTAACGATTCAGTTCTCAATTTATACACAACTTTCACCTTGCACTAATATCCCAAGCATTTGAAAAATTACTTATGAGAGATTTTGGTTCGGGCATATATAAAACCAGCATTATCCACTTGTGTGTTTTGCATGGGAAACGAGAAAATGTAGGCGCTTAAGGGGTGATTTATGGAGAAAAAAGAAGCTGAACTGCATGATGTTTTATTTAATTTATAAATTTGTACAATCTAGCAGAAAAATCCATGAATCCATTGTGGTGCGAGAACATGTATCGCATTGAGTTCTCAGTTTTATGTTTGGTTGGAGGGGAGGGGATATGATTTTTAAAAAGTCTGATTTTTTTTTTTTCAAAAAAAGAAGTGATGTTAAAAGCTTAATAATTTTTTTTTATTTTTTTTATCTTACATGAATTTTCTTTCTTTTATTATAAACATTTTTTCTTAGGTTAAAATTTTTAATTTTTCTTCTTGTTATATATATAATGGGTTAAGAAAGGAGTTATAGGGAGTAAAAAAATTTAATATTCTTATGCTCACTAATATAGGATTTATTTAATTAATTTAATTAAATTAAAAAAATTAATTAAATTAGTTAATATAATATGTTTTGTCCAAAAACTCAAATAATCTTTACCTCTCTAATTTTTTTTATTATTGTTAAGGGATTATCAATAAAGATAATTTTAAAAAAATTAATAAATATATAAAATAAATTTTATATTTAAGATTAAAATTAACTGTTTAAATCTATTAATACTGGATGATTATAAGAATAAAGAATGTTAAAAGTGGTTAACCATGTGAAAAGAGAGAGACGAATATCCCAACTTTTTAGAAAATGAATTTAAATAAAGAAAAAAAAAAGTAGAGTTTATCGTCATCCTCACAGAAAATATACTAAAAATATAAGAAAAGAAGTTATTTCATTTAACATAATTTGTATAGTTATCTATATGTTGTCCTTACAATTTCTTGTGTTTTATTGCCTTCATAAACAGGATTCAAGCGCTTCTGATCAATATCATGAGATTATGCGAGAGGTGTCCCTTGATTGTGATTGTTCCTTTCATCTTCCTCTGTGGGTTTCCGAAATTGAGAAAGCTTCCATTAAGAAGCGTCTTGAAGAATGGACTGAAAGGTTGAAAGAAAGTGGAGCAGATATTGCTTCTCTTTCAGCATGCTTGAAGAAGCCCTTACGCCCTCTGTGGATTTCACAGAGAACTCTCATTTGGATAAATGAAGTGCCCGACCATGATTCTTGGGATTTTACACCCATCACACTAGTGTTTGCATCTTCCTCAACTGGCATAATTCAGCATAGGACTACCTCTGAGTTTAGCTGGAGTTATATACCAGGTGCTGGAGATGATGAAGAAAGTTGGGCAAGGGGTTTATCTCCTAATCCTTTTCATCATGTCTATGATATTATAAACTCTGGTCCTGATGTGTGTAATCAGAAAGTTGCAGATATAGTTGAAAAGAGTAGAGTATATCGCTCTTACAGAGTAGAGAATGCCCCACAGATCACAGTTAAGTCTCTTAAACCATCTTCTCTATCGCATGATGAATTGTCTGTATCTTCTGATGTTTCAAACATGAATTTTGACATATCAAGGTCTTTAGATGATGATTCTACAATGTCTTGGCTAGGTTCAATGAATCTTTCTGTTGGAACTTCTCAATGTGGTATGAACAGTGAGCTGATGTCCTTTTTATCATTATCTAGGGCATGTTCTTGAAGAACCCCCAACCTACTTGACACTACTTAAATTGCACAGGTTATAGTTCAAGTGAATAGTGCTTCTCTTTTTTATTAGTTCATTTTTGTTTATTTTTGGTACAGCCGCAGAAGTGCCTGATGTTGATTGCATATTGAGTTGTGATCATGAGTCCATCTCTGTTCCTCTTCGCAGTGAAGAAGCATATCTGCATCTTCCCATAGTTGTGAGTATAATGTGGAAAGAAAATTTGCTTCCATTATTTTGTAGGAGGAACTTCTTATCTTCGTTTTCTGACATCCAGACTTCAAAATATGATCGGTTTTCTTTATTAAACAATCTCCCTTCTGCGGTGAGCTTTGCAAAGGCGAATCTAAGTGAAGGGAAGCGACTTCTGGTTTGCTGTTCTAACGGTAAGGCTCTTAAGAGCTCTCCCTCTCTATCTCTCTCTATAGTGAGACCCGTATCACCAAATTGGAGATGAGGCGGCTACTTGTATATATCTGCAAGTTTGTCACAAATGCAAGACCGTCCAGGGGAAATTTGAGGCAGGTTTTCAATTTTTCTTATTGGTCTCACCTCTCCTCAACAACCATCCGTGAAATAAAACATTAAATAAATTGTGCAGACCAACTCTTAATGATGAAGTTAACCAAAATGAAGGATGAAAAATATAGTAATTTGCTTTCAAAGTGCAGCACTTTTCGCCAACGTTTATCCTTAATTTTTGCATGATCTAACACAATAATGAAGTCCAGGAAAAACCTGATATAATAATATTTCAAGCAAAGCTATGTTCTAGCCGAAATTATCGGGTCGATTGTTATTTTATAAAAATACAGGGAAATATTAATCGTTCTGTAATTTTATATCTACAGGAAAATCATTTTTTTTATCATTGGTACGTGTATGTGGGATTTCAGTTAAATATTTGTGTATGAAATAAATCTAATTAAAAGAATATGCTCTTCATCCTCGAATCTTTAAGAAAAACTAGTTTGTACTGCTGAGGGAGAATGCTCATAGTCCGTGTGTGAGAGAATATATATAGAATATGCAAAATTAGAAGCAGCTCACCAAAGGAAAAAAAGAAGAAGCATAAAGTAGAAAGATGTGCAAGAACTTGATTCGTGTATTTTTTATTAAAGCAAAATCACGATTTTATATTTATGGTTAGTGAGTTCAACTAACAAAGATGTAAGACATGTGATTATTTAGAGCGTGTTTGATCCTTAGAGCACCATTTTATTATGATTATATTCGTAACGCTTGAGGAGGCATCCTAACTCCTGGGTGTCTAGGTTTATATTTTAAAGTAATAGATAGCTCGTCTTACCCCACATTGGTATCGTTTAGGAGAAAGAGAGATTTTATTCTGCCTTTAGATCGTGGGTGAGCCCAACTTTTTTCTAAAAGTTTTTATAAAAAAAAAAGTCACGATTTTATACTAATTATAAATCAAATTAAAGAGAGAAAAGGTGACTCAAAAGTGGCACATGATTTTATACTAATTATGCGGATCATGAACACCACAGTGCAGGAGATTGGAATCGTTGCCACGTAGGATATTTCTCTAATTAAAAATTCAACGAATCCAATAAAAAAGTTGGTATATAAACAAAGAGCTGTACGCAACAACATTAATTAAACAAACAAATCCCACATATTATGGGCATTTCTGTACGTAAAAAACTTTACTTTGAGACACGTAATTAGTAGGAAAACGTTCGGTTCGATTGTACTCAACTTTTAAGTAATTTTAGAAACAAAGGTCTAATCATGCAGAGACCAGGCAGTGACGTTTTATTCACAACGTAGTTTCAAAAGTAGAAATATAAAAATAGGAAATACAGGAATTCGGTATGCGCATGCATACCCCTTTATTTGGTGTGCTCTCACTGATGACTTGTGATGAAGAATAAAGAAGAATATGCTGTTTCTGATTATCTTCGTCCCTCCTCCACAGAAACACTAATCAAAACTCTCCTTCCTTCTAAAAATATAACGATAAATTCATTATCATGTGCACCCTTTCTCTGAAACATAATTATATGAACTGTACTTAATGCAGATTGATCTGATCCCTTTTTAATTTTCAGACTTTAAGTGATTAATATAATTGGCTAACAGCGACTTTTTGAAACAACCAAAATGTACGTCAAGGGAAAATGAACCTAACAAAGTAACAACCAGTTTTTGACCCTTCATATATCATTCCCACTATTGTAATATTTTATATGTTCTTAATTAAAGTTCTTCCTTCAGGAGCAGGAAAAATAATAGAACTTGGGGAGGGAAAGACCAATAAGACGAAGACTGAGGAATTAAGAAGTAAATAAAGGGCAGATTAATCAGCATGTATTATTAATTATAAATAATGCAAAACCTTGATAATATATAGCTGTCTTCACATATAGTTCATTATATTAGGGCCAGACATATAGGTTTTATATACGTCTTCTCAGATTCATTGAATGAAGCACCATAAAGGTAGCCCCACCAACTTTATTAAGAACCCACACATATAATTAAATAATAAGGCTCTGTTGATTAATTACACACTTTCCTTGAATGTGCTTCATTTTGACTATATATTCCACTCACTGATAATGGTGTCATCACGCGCTTGTCCACTCATATGTAAGCATGAGGAGGATATCAACTCCTTCATTGTTCTTTGCTTATAACTTCCACGCTTCCAATTAAGTTGAGCTTTAGGAGAAGAAGAAGTTGAAAGAAGCTAGAAACACGGGTTCCTCAGAGAAGGAAGTGTTAGAGAAGAAAGATAAGAGTGGAAAAGAGAGATCTATAGCCATAATTTTCAGATATAGTGATTGGATTGATGTGGTTCTCATGGTAATGGGAGGTTTATGTGCAATAGGAGATGGCATGTCCGCCAACGTATTGCTCATATTTGTTAGCCGTATTATGAACGAACAGCTTGTGTTATGGCAATAAAAACCACCAAAATAGTGGCAACTTCATGGCTGAAGTCGAAAAGGTTCCCATACGTTAATTGAAATACTTAATTAATTACTGTAATTCACTTCTGTCTACTTAAGTTGTTCCTTGTTTTCCTTTCTTACCTTTAATTTGTCTCTCTTGGCTTGGATTGTTGTTTACACAGTGCAGTTTATATTTTGTCTACTTGGGATTAGCAGCCATGGTAGTGGCCTTCATGGGGAATTCCAAACACTCTCTCAGGCTTCTTCCTCTTCATCTTCTGACTTCAGATTTTGATGAGAAAGTGACATAAGTGTCAAATGTTTAATGTTTAAAGATATGATCTTGAAACAATAAAATAGAATGCAAGATATGTAACTGGTGATGCTGATGATGAATGCAGAAGGGTATTGCTGGAGCAAAACAGGCGAGAGGCAATTACTGAGAATTCGGTACAAGTATTTAGAAGCTGTGCTGAGACAAGAAGTGGGTTTATTCGATTCCCAAGAAGCAACCACCTCAGAGATCATCAATACCATATCAAAGGACACTTCTCTCATCCAAGAGGTTCTCAGTGAAAAGGTCATTCATTCATTCATAGTCTTCTCTCTCCTTCATTCTTGCTCTTCATATCAGCTTCATTAATCCTTTATATAAAAACTCAACATCTTTCCTTTCATTTCAATATTGTATCTCAGGTACCACTATTCTTTATGCACTCATCATCATTCATCTCAGGAGTTGCATTTTCTGCATACTTCTGTTGGAGGGTGACCATAGCAGCGTTCCCAACCCTGCTTTTGCTGATTATTCCTGGAATGCTTTATGGCAAGTTCCTTATCTATCTCTCAAACAAGTCCTATAAGGAATATGGGAAAGCAAACGCCATTGTAGAACAGGCTCTAAGCTCCATTAAAACCATATATTCCTTCACTGCTGAGAAGAGAATCATCCACAAGTGTTCAGCTATATTGGACACAACTTCAGAGCTAGGAATCAAGCTAGGCATAGCCAAGGGCCTTTCTGTAGGAAGCATGGGTCTGTCTTTTGCAATATGGGCTTTTCTTTCTTGGCATGGAAAAGTCTACGCAGCTAGCATCACCTTCATTATGAGTGGCCTGTAAGTAGTTCCTTTTCCTTTTAATAAACTTGTTTATAAAATACATTATTCTACTTAAAAGATTAAGATATATATCCGTATGTACTAGATGTTTCCATTGATTTCGGGTCATGCAAATGGAAGAGGTCTTATAAAAATTATTCATCTTGAGGCCAGCTATATATATAACTAGCAGTGGGAAAGGGAGATTTATTATATTCATATATTCAACTTCATGATTGATGGGCATCCAGAGTCACGTTGTTTATTATTTAAGTGATCCTTATCTTGATTAATTTGCATCCAAATTAAAGAAGGTCCCACCAACTACCCCACATGTTTTACTTTAGAAAACTCTCCAACATGCCACATATTTTTTTTTAAACACAGATATTCTTTTATTTAAGATAATAATATTCCATATATTATCGGGTATTAAATATGAACATATCTTTTAATAAGAATTCAAACATTAGTTTATTATATTATAAGAGACTGGCCTCTTTATTAAATATAATTTCTATTGATAACACACGACATAATTTTAGCAACGTGTAAGTAAAGAAGTGAAAATGAAACTTAGTTATACCAAATTTCATTTGAAAAAAGGCCCTTCTTTTTCAAAAGAATGCTCTCTCAAAAGTGAAAGCATTTAGGCACTTGAGCAAGGTTACTAAAATGGACTGCATGATCTATTCTATCTCAGACCCTTCACTGTCTCTCAACCATTATGATATATTCTATCTCCAACTATTTATATACTCTGCTTTACAATCGAAGCAGAGATTCTTCAAATCCATTATAACAAAGTTATTTTGATCTTTTAGTGGTCGAGATTTAGGGTTGTTATTATAACTTCTATAATAAAGTGTAACTAATATAAAACCTCAACTTATAATAAAGAAATATTATAATTTAATATTCTCATAATCTCTTTTCAACAAATGTGACCCATATTTTATCAATGCCCACTAGACGACAAGAATTTGCTGAATGGATAGGTCAAGTCAAAGATATTAAATTATTATAGGATTGAAATGATTAATACATAATAGTGAAACAAATCACAATTAACGAATGCTAATGTTGAAATCAGCTCTTACTCATTAGTAAATCATATGCACCGGTAGTAATAATTATTACTCTCATTCTCAATTTTAACTTCTTGAGTAATGAAAGAATAGAAACATAGCATTGTTGAAGATGTCGATCTTACATGAAGTTTTTTCTTTGTAATACAGAGCACTTGGAGTGGTTGTTGCAGATCTCAAATACTTTACAGAAGCATCTGTTGCAGCTTCACACATATTTGAAGTGATTGATCGGATACCGTCCATTGATATTGAAGACAAAAAAGGACTTGTGTTACAACGCATAAGTGGGAAGCTAGAATTTGAGCATGTGAAATTCACATACCCTTCTCGTCCAGAAACATTACTTGTACTAAGAGATTTCAATCTCACAGTTGAGGCAGGTAAAACCGTTGCTTTGGTTGGTGCTAGTGGAAGTGGCAAATCCACTGCAATTGCATTGTTGCAGAGATTTTATGATGCCAATGAAGGTGTTGTGAGAATTGGTGGTGAAGACATAAGAAGCTTAAAGTTGAAATGGATAAGAGCGAAAATGGGGTTAGTTAGTCAAGAACGTGCACTGTTTGGAACATCTATAAAAGAAAACATCATGTTTGGGAAACCAGATGCCACCATGGATGAAGTAATTGCTGCAGCCACTGCTGCTAATGCTCATAACTTCATAAGGCAGCTTCCTCAAGGTTATGAGACCAAGGTATGTTTTTTAGTCTATGAATAATGAGAATAGATGAATTATGGTTACTCTCATCAGTTTCAAACTTCAAAACTTGATTTTTTTTCATCCTGCAAATTGAATGTAAACCAGATTGGAGAAAAGGAGTCACTTCTATCAGGTGGACAAAAGCAGAGAATAGCCATTACAAGAGCCATCATAAAGAATACAGTAATTCTTCTACTTGATGAAATAACCAGTGCTCTTGACTCTGAATCTGAATCGCTGGTTCAAACTGCCCTTAATCAGGCCTCCATGGGAAGAACCACATTGGTAAGTACCTCAAAAGCACTTTAAAGTACTCTTTTTGTCCTTAACTTAATATAAGAGTTAATTAATTTTTTTATAGATTAAAGAAGTCAAATAAACCAATTAATTATAACTAATATAAGAGTTAGTTGACTAATTTGGTTAGATTAAGAAATATATAATATGAAATTATCTTGAGGAGTTAGATTTGGCTATAATTAACTAATTTGTTTGATTTTTTTAATTTATACAAAAAAGTTAAATAGTTCTTATATTAAGGATTGAAAGAATATTTTTTTTTTTGTATGGATTGAGAGTGAAAACTAGCAAAACTACAGAGACAACTAAACTGTGATGACCAAGAACAAAATCAAGAAATGGGTATTTCTTCTGCTGCAAGAAGCAGTGCTGGTAGACCAAGCACCGCCAGATCAAGCCCTGCCATCTTCTTCCCAAAATCGCCCTTGCCTAATAATGGCGCTCCTTTAGATCCTGTGTCTTACCCTCCTTCATCGTTTCGTTGTCTTCTTTCTTTGAATGCATCTGAATGGAAACAAGGTCTAATTGGAAGCCTCTCAGCTATGGCATCGGCTCAGTTCAACCTATTTATGCCTTCACCGTTGGGGGTGTGATTTATGCATTTTTTGTTGAAAGCCATGATGAAATGCTTCAAAGGATAGGAATTACTGTTTTATTTTCTCGTTCCTGGCCATTGCTTCTATCATCCTCAATCTCATTCAACACTATAATTTTGCTTTTATGGGAGAGAAGTTAACGAAGAGGGTCAGATTGCGCGTGCTAGAGAAGATCTTATCCTTTGAAACTGCTTGGTTTGAGGAAGAACAAAACTCCAGCGGACCGAGTTTCTCTACTGGTACAAACCACTTCCGCCGTCACAATCGCCATGATCATAGAGCTCGTGGTTGCATGGAAGCTCGCTCTTGTTATAATAGAAGTTCAACCACTTACAATTCTCTGCTTCTACACAAGAAAAGTTTTGCTCTCCACACTCTCAACCAAATTCATCAAGACTCAAAACCAAAGCACTCAAATTGCAGTGGAAGCAGTTTATAATCACAGAATCGTAACTTCATTCGGAAGCACCAGACTAGTTCTGAAACTATTCGACGAGGCTCAGGAGGCACCGAGGCAGGAAGCTAGGAAGAAGTCGTGGCAAGCCGGAATAGGGATGGGTTCTGCTCAGTGTCTAACTTTCATGTCACGGGCTTTGGATTTCTGGTTCGGAGGCACGTTGGTGCGAAAGGGTGAAATATCAGCCGGCGCCGTGTTCATGACATTCTTCGTTCTGGTCAGCACCTGCAAAGTCATAGCCGATGCCGTAAGCATGACTTTCGACCTCGCCAAAACCTCCACCTCAATCGCCTCTGTCTTCGAAATCCTTGACATCAAATCACTAATCCCCAAGGTATGTGTGTGTGTGTGTGTGTATAGCATTAAAGCCTCCATTTTTAACTTATTCATGTGATGTTACAAACTCATTTGAGGCGTGACAAGTTATTGCAGGCTGGAGATGGAACTAGTGGGTGTAAGTTGGAGAAGATGAGTGGGAAGATAGAGATGAAAAACGTTGATTTCGCATATCCAAGCAGGAAGGAGACTCCAATTCTGCTACAGTTTTGCTTGGAGGTGAAAGCAGGAACGGGTATTGGACTAGTTGGCAAGAGTGGGTTTGGGAAATCAATAGTGATAGCTCTGATTCAAAGGTTTTACGAACCTGAAAGAGGACATGTCAAAGTGGATGGTGTGGACATAAGGGAATTATACACACATTGGTACAGACAACACACAGCACTTGTAAGCCAAGAGCCTGTAATATACTCTGGCACCATTCGTGACAACATCTTGTTTGGCAAGCAAAATGTACAGAAAATGAAGTGGTCGAGGCTGCCAGGGCAGCAAATGTTCACGAGTTCATCTCGTAAGTTTTCATCAGGCTCTCTGATACCATATAAGCTTTCTCAGCATTAATTACACCTTAGGGTTTTGAATGGACTCACCACGCACTTATACAGTGTGGAACTTATGGTGTATTTATGTTTCTTGTAATGCAGATCATTGAAGGATGGATATGAAACGGAATGTGGGGAGGGGAGTACAATTGTCAGGAGGACAGAAGCAGAGAATAGCGATTGCAAGAGCAACAATAAGGAACCCAACGATACTACTGCTAGATGAAGCGACAAGTGCTTTAGCCGTACAATCAGAACAGATAGTGCAGGAAGCGCTTGATAGGATTATGGTTGGGAGGATCACCATTGTTGTTGCTCATAGACTTAACACCATTAAGCATCTTGATTCCATTGCTTATCTTGCAGACAGCAAGGTTATAGAGCGAGGAACCTATGCCCGCTAAGGCACTTGAAAGGAGCCTTCTTCAACCTTTCTACCCATCAAACTTAGAAATCACTAGCACTAGCAGAGAATTATGATTCGATCTATGTAATATAAATTTTATCATGTAAATATATCTATAGTTTTAGATACAGTTCTGAAACATCACTTGATTGAACTCTGTTTATTACAAAACACAAAACATAAGGGGAATCCCATAACAATTTGTTCATTTTGGGAGTTGAGCAGAATTGGATGGCTCGACTTGGCGCAGCAACTGCAAGTGAATTCATCAATGTTATTACAATGAACTTCTCAAGAGTTTTATCACTAGACACTAGTTATATGTAAAGAAGGATATAGAGAGACCTGAAAGTAAGGATCAACTTTGTCCTTGAGATTCAACTGCTCTTGCTTTACCAGTTTATAAGCAGTTATTATTCTGCATAGATTCATGCCCATTAATATCAGTGTTGTAATATTATATATACGCAGCCACAGCATGATAGCTATAGCCATTTCTGTTAATAAGATTAAGTGAAGTGGGGTTATCATTCATTACCCTTCCATGTCATCTTCTTCCCAACTTCCCCTCATCTTTTCCACTTCATTCAGAATCTTGAGGGCACCGAGACTGCAAAATGTTTAACTCTTGCATGAATCTTCTTTATCTACGTTAATATAAGTAAAGAGAACATGTTGCTGAGGAAAAGAATTAAGATACCTAACAATGCTTCCCTTGAGTCGATAAAGCAAACAATCTATGCTTTCCTTGTCTTTATATTCATGAAACCTGCAGGAACACAATCCTTCAATTGCTGTTGGTTATGATCAATGAATAAGAGTATTCGAGAATTTGAGATCAAAGTAAAGATGGTGCTCACAAAATATTGTCCATGTCATGGAATTGTCGGGTAGTGTCCCTGAAGAACAAGGCAAATATGTCCTGAACAAAGTGAGGACTGTCCAGGTCTTGCAGATCCTCCAACTGTTGAAACTGGGTTGCACTCAAATATCCCTGCACCATTTTCCACATTATTATATTTCTTCTTTCATTTGGACTAGGTTTATCTGATAGAAAATTCTATTAAAAAAAATAACTTGAACTGTCTAAAAGCTGAATAAAAATGGAGGTGGAGGCCAGAAAGAACCAGAAGGAAGGGAAGTCTCTAAACAATTAATAATAGTAAACATTTTCAATTATTAATATCTAAAAAAAATTGCAATAAAATATAATATTGCTTCTTTGTTACAATCCTTGCCAAATTTCAAAGATAATATTGAAATTGGCCTTTGCAAACTCTCTGATAAACAACGTAATCTTGGTTAGTTTCAGCAAAATGGAAAAATGTGAGCAAATACATAATAACAAAGTAAGCAAAGCCACAAATATGAAAGATGAACATTATTGAAGCAAAGATATGAACCTCATCAAAGAAGGACTGTTTCATCAAAGCAACTTGTTGGTGCAAAGGCTGATTTTCCATTCTTGTATCAAATAGAGGATATGGTGTAGAACTGTAGAAGGCTTATATCTTGTATGTCAATATGATGACCCAAGACCAAGAGCATAATTTATATGTGCACAAAGCAAGTTCATTAGTCTCAAATCTGATGCATATGCATGCATTAATTATTCTTCCAAGATTTAGATTACAAGATCTAATCTAAGGATGTTTAAGATCTTCTAGTAGTAATATGTGATACCGCGGGCTAAAAGTGAGTTCCGTCTTGTTCTAGTTGTTTTTTAGTTTGATTTTTTATATTTTTATTATTAATTTTTGTAATAATCATGGTAAAGTATATTTGAGTTTTAGGATCCATCAGACAGATGGCTCCATGCATTACACAAATTGAAAAAAAATTACATTATAAAATAATACAGCTTGTTATAAATTTTGTTATATTATTGATATATTGATCAAGCAAAATAAAATCGCAATCCCCTGTTTGATTTCATTTAGAAATACAATGTGAACGTTAGTTAAGTTTAGTCGTATTTTTATTTTTAATTCCACTGAAATTATTCACCACAAGCGTACGATGTAACCTTCAAATGTGTATCCATCAATTGACAGCTTTAAGAATTATGAAGATGCATAAATCGAGTTACAAACTTTGGACATGCAATAATATACGAAATCAACATGAAATAAGCAAAAAGTGGTTGGTAGACTAGTGTGTGGGTGGGTGCATGGGTATCACATAAGTGCAAACTTCTTAAAATTATACTTGAAATAAATAAATCAAAATTATCTTATGATCTATTTTAATTATAATACCAGCACTATAATGCATAAAAATAAGGATTCACCTCCATCAAATCAAAATGTAAAGGTCCCGTTCCGTTAGTAGTTAAGGAAAGTAGCGAAAAATCTTAAATCTTAAAAACATCTCCAGAGCCTAATCCGAATAAACGCATGGAACTCGAGGTTTTTTTAAACAAATTACTCGATATCTTTGCTCCCCAGAGCCTAATCCACAAGGCTAAAATGATAAAATACTACACGCACATGCATACATATATATATGCCCTTGTATACTTCAACGGTATATTGATTATAGGATATTTCCTGTACAATCATCAATGAAGTAAAATGGAGCAGGGTCCTTTCAAATCATGGCTCCCCTTCTGGAGCAAACCAATGAAAATTGAGGATTGATCTACACTTCAAGCAGTATTCTTCTGGTTCTCTGCTGCTCAGCTCTGTACAGCAAATGGGGTCAGACAAGAAGGGTCCTTTTTGTTGTTCATGAATCTCCTACAAACTTCAGTATCATCATCTCTAAAATTCAAAAAATTTCATGTTAATAATTAATTAGGAAGTCAAAGGATGCCTTTGCTGACGTCTTCTCTTTGATTTCAGATCAATAACTATGATCGAAATATTGTCTTTACTATTTCTACCACATGCAATCTCTGTGAGGCTATCAGCCACCACTTGGGCAGGTGGAGTTTCTTCCATGGACAAGGACCTTCTACGTCGTCTCAGAATATGGCGTGCAACTTCCCCAACCTCTGCATTCGTCATTACATCCCAAAGCCCGTCACTTGCCAATATTAGGCATTCGTCCTCCTCGCTTCTCGTTGTAAAAGTGGTCTCAGGCACTGGAATAATCCATGGCCTCAAATACCGATCACCTGAAACATTAGCCAGTAAGCAGTTCCAGTGAGGTAAAAAAAAAAAGAAACTAATCAATCATTTCGTTTCCCACATATCCATGCTTATTTCCAGTAGCTCACAGAACACCTTTTCACTGTAAAACACTTGAACGGTGGAATGAATTCAAACAGTTTAACATCAAATTAATTAATGTGATCATATCTGAGCGCAATCGCTCCAGTCTTGCAAGCCATTTTGGTTCCCAAGCATAATAGGAAAGGCTGTTAAGTTACTAAAACCACCTATCTGTCACACTGATGTCTACCCTCATTGAAAGATACCTACATTAACTGATTAAGAAACAAAATGTGGAAGAGAAAGCTGAATGACCCACCTTGGCTGTGTGCTCGCTTCTTTCTAGTAGAAGATAACTAAAACGATTAGGTTGTTCCACTCAAATGGAAAGTGAACAAAGTATATCTAAATCTATAAATTGCGGGGCAAGCCACTTGCGATCTAATTTTCAGGCACCAAAAGATTCTAGTGACAAGAAACTAGTAATATTTTCCTGCATCAGTAGGTTAGGGACAAAGAATAAGAATCTGAAATAAAAGATAGCGAAATCAAGTTTTCCCAAGAACGTGCACACACAATCTTAGAATCGTTCTATAGGGGTCCAACCTATCCAGCTTGAGCTCCACGTAACTTATGAAAAATGCCATAGGTTTGATTTCTTAATTAGTCATAACAGACTAGAATTTCTGTTATATGCAGTAGCACACAGATATACTGAATATCCTCCGCACTTGGGAATTTTATAGATACATTAAGTCTTAAACAGAATGCAGAAATGACAACAAACCAAGAATTGAAGTCTACTCGGCAAAATAACTAAATAAGACAGACAATGCTAAAATGTCGGGCAGAAAAAAGAATAAAAAAACTAATATAGAGAATCAAATGGCTAAAGCCACCCATCCATGTTTTTGGATCATACATGGAACAGAGATAATTTTCTGTAAATGCACGCTTGTTCTTCTCTCGTTATGAGCTTCCTCCTCCTCTTCTCGGTCTTCACCTATCCCTCTCCTTAGCCCCCTCATTTTCATTGTGACAACATTCATTTACTACTAAATTAGGAGGTTTTGAGAAGTTGTTCATATCTTTCGCCACAAAATAAAAAAGTTGTTCATGTCCCCCCTTTCCACTCCAATCTCTCCCTTCAACTTGGCAATCCATACAACACACGAATCCCACCAAATGGACAAAAACACGTGCTTTTAACAACTGCTGAAATTTCATGTCACATAGCAGTTACCATAACACTGTTTATAAGGTATAAACCATTTTGACTTTTGAGAACGACCTTTTTAGCTTAACCATCAAGAATATGTTATGCTGCTTACATAATTGATAAGCTTATACAAGCCAAGATAGAGCATTACCTAAATAGTATTGAAAGGAATGAGATGCCTTAACCAATAGGTCAGCAGGGGAAAATTTGACACAAATTTTTAACCTATGACTGGATATAAAAAAGATAAATCAAGGTACCTATGGCCCTGGACATGGCAAGAACTCCAAACACTCTAGCTCCGTTCCAGTTTATGACTTTTCCTCCTCCTCCTTCAATTCTCAATAGTTCATCTTGTCTATCAGGCTGTACAAGCAAGGATAACTGTATCTTAATTTTTGGTTACGACACAACATATAACTGTACGTAAGTAAAAGATACAAAGTCTAATGACAGCAAATGGGGAAAGATGGGCCTTTCGTTTTCTTTTTACCCCTTCATCGGTTGCAATTATCTCAAACTTCAAAGTTGCACACAAGCAAAATCTTTGTCTTCTAATTCAAGTAAAGTCATAAATACATGAATAAACAAATAAGATAGTAAACCAGAGCATATGTAACCAAATGCGTGCATGCATGTCAACATACAGTAAAGAATGGACCAAAATAGGATTTCAGAGGACCTTCTGATCCACAGTCAAGGGGATTGTTTGTGTGCCGCGGCAAAGAACTGCCCTTGAGTCGCCACAGTTAGATGTAATGATTTGGCAACGAGATAGAACCACCACAGCAGCCGTAGATCCTACCATTTCTGGTGCGACCGCATCTGTTAAGATTTCATTGTCAGTCTTCTCAAAGCCACTAGCAAAAACGGCCTCCCACCTTCCCTTCCATTCAGTTCCCTGAGCTATGTCTCGATCCCACTCTTCCGCTATAGCTTCATGCATCCGTTTGGCACAAAACTTGGCCACCTAGAGTTCAATTTCCACCGAAGTTAGGAGAGTGATTATCCCATGATATAATATTACCTCTTTTCTGTACGGAAAGATATCTCCATGTTCCAAATAGTGAAGGTCAGATTTTACTAACATGGGACATGTATAGTCATTCAAGAAGAATATATAGAAGCTGAATGGAGTAAGCCAAATCAAGAAATCAGAGGTCCTTTCAACCAAAACTCCATAAACCTTGGTAGCATGATAAATAAACGCGCCTACTATGAAATCAAAATGATGTTGAAGGAGATTCAAAACCAAAGAAACTGGTAAATGAAAATAAATAAATAGTCACATACTTGACATTACTAACACACCACAATTCATAAAATATATTTACATAAGATCTTCATAAATAGTCACCATATCTGCACTATCCTAAGTGTTAAACAGATTAATAAAGGTTTAGGGTATTGGTGCTGCTTCTAGTACATTGAATACCAGGCTCTAACAGTGATTCGGGTTTCAGTTACAAGTGACTGCACTCATCTTGTTTTAGAACCTGTGATCTAAATTAACTTGCCTTAGATTGATGTAATGAGAGGGGTAGGACATTTTGAATCAGCCTTACAATATAGGATATTGTTATTTTGTTTGGTAGCGAGGACTTTAGGCAGATTTATTCTTCAGCTTAATTCAATGGATTCCAACTATGATATTCAGTATATCATTAAATTTTAGACTTCAGATTTAGATACCACAAGTCAACCGTACCTACCAACTTCGTAACGTAATTAGGCCCCCACTCATTTCGTGATTCACGCAAAAAGTTGGAAGAGATGACCTATAAAAGTTACTATAAAGTCTTCTGAAAAAAAACAAGGAATTGCTTTCCCAGACGAAGCCACGAGGCCAACAAATGATCCCCAAGTATTCTACGTTGTATGTAAGACAAGACACTGATATATCATATATGTATATGTTTATTAGATGGAACAATACAATGATAATTATTTTATATATGAGCATATAAATAAGTGATTCCATTTGAATGCAACAAAAGAATGGGAACTGTGGCGTAAGCTTTTGTGTGGAGATGAGCTGAGCGGCCCTAAACAAGAAAAGTTCAGAATAAAGGGGAGATGAGGACCATAACATACCAACTATCATCCTCTAAGTTGGAAACGTGGCGCCAATGCCACACAGTGAAACATTGGTCCCACCTCCTCTCCATACCACTATTATTATCGACCTTGTTCCTTCAACAATAAAGGGGTTCCTCCCTCCACGTGTCTCCTCCAGTTCCGACGGTTCGGATTTCACACCCCTCACAAAAACCACACAAAACATAGCGGGCTAAAAAAAACAATATTCATTTTATAGAAACGTTGTTATAACTTGTAAATGCTATAAACCGAAAAATTCTAGAAGGGTGGCCAAATGGAGAGTAATGGTTGGCCAGAAGCCAGTGATGATTCGTCAGTGAGAAAAACCAGTGTGAAAGTCGGTGACGGTAGAGAATAATACCACCATTAAAGCCAGGGGTAAAACCGTAAAACCGAGAGAATCGGAGCAAACAAAACAAATTGGCACCCGAAGGACCCAAGACGAAAAGTATTTGTACGGTCGTTGTTACACGTGGCGAGACATGAAATGGAACGCGCCATGGATTTTCACTATGGTGGACCACTGTTTGTATACCACGTGGTCTTCCCTAAGCAATCATCTCATTCCAGCGTTTAATAGAGAGAGAATATTTTTCTAACGAGTATAATTAAATATATTATTAAGCAGATAAAATATGCAAACAACATCCTCTCCGATCATGTCTGTTCGCGATGAAAAATATGCAGCATGCGGTAGATAGTCCTCCGGTCTCCCCTCGACACTATAGTAGTCGCAAATGGGAGCAAGTTCTTTGAAATAATTTTTAAACAATTAAAACGGACGTAGTATTACGAAAATCTATATGAATAAAATTGGAAAACCAGCACAGAAAGAATGCTGAGTGAGGAACGAAGGGGTCTGTACCTGAGATCCACCGTGGCCGTCGTAAACGCCGAAGAAATGAACGGGCGAGATCTCGCCGGAGGATTTCGAGCAAGGAGCCATACATCCGCCGACGCGATCGCACGGGAGGGACATAAACCCTGGGATAACAGCAATAGCGTCCTCCATCTCTTTCCTCCTCCCAATCACCGACGTAAATCCCCAACTGACTCCCTTGTTAGTCCTTCCGACGCACTTGTCCCTGGTGGCGGTCATCTCTTGGGACGGAGGGGGATCGAGCGAGGGAGGCGAGGGCAGGGCCTCGGAGATCGCGGCCCCCGGAATGTCGCCGGAGCCAGAGCTGATGGTGGAAATGTCGCCGGAGCTGGAGGTGCTGCGGGAATATTCGGCGGCGAGTACGAAGGTTAAGGTGGAAGAGGAAGAGGAAGAGGAGGTGGAGAACGGGGAGTCGGAGCCGACTCGTTCGAGTTGGAAGTCGTCCAAGTCCAAGTGCAAGGGTTGTTCCATGATGGGAGGGAAGGAGAGGCCGGGGGGCGAAGGCAGCGATAAAAGGAGAAGAAAAGACAGGTAAGAAAAGGACACGTGTAATAAGGTATTACTCTACGGCACACGCTTCCGGAGTGAAATCGAAACATGATTTGATTGTGGAGTAGCAGTTTTTAACTGCGTTTTTTTTATCCCGACTCTTTTACTCCTCGCTACTCTCGACATAAAAATTAATGGCCTTCGCTCTTGACCTCCATTTGATAATTAAGTTAAATAAGAGTAGGCATGGGGAAAAAAATTCTAATAAGAAAATCAGTTGAAAAGATCTGTTTAAAAAAAACTAATAAAATATTTTATTGGTTAAAGGTTACTTCTTCAACTCTGATACTTTTCTTAGCTACATATAAGTCATTTCCTTTACAATTAGTTAAAAATAAATTATATATAGTTAAAAAAAGTTGCATAGTTGCAACCAATCCTTACAGAAAGTAAAATTTGTAAATAGTAATTGTGACCAATTTTATCCTTTTGTTTTTTAATTATCTAACTATTTCTTAGAGGATATGAATTAGTTAAAAGTGTCTTAAAATAAGTTTAAACAGATGAAATACTTTTTTTAAGCTGTAGTGCATACTCTCTTGTATATGGAAAATGAATCCCATGCATGGTAATAAATAACATGAACTTTTACAAATTTTATATTGTATATGTATTATCTGTTAAATATGAAAATGCACAACTTTCATTTTAATTTAATAAATTGTGTAATTTATCTCTGTAATTTGAGATTTGAGAGAATCCGTGTTTTAAAATTCAACTTCAGCAGATTCATGGATAAAATAGTGTAATAGAGCAGCAGCTAGCGAATATTTAAATATAAATTATTATTTTTTATTTCTGAGCTTGGAATAAGAAGCTTAATATTTGGCCTGAAAAAAAGATTGAATTTGAGAAAGGAGTATAAATTGGAGTCGTAAAACGGGTGGATGGGTTTGAGTGAACTGGATTGAGATGATGTGTGCAACGGGCAACAAAAGAAGAGAGATTATTGAGGAAGGGGAGTTATTCGGTATAGGGAATAGGGATGAGCGAATAGTTCCGTGGACAAGAGAATGTTGATCACACTTCTGGTGCTGCATCTCCACGTGTTCTTCTTGCTTCATTCTGCCTTCCACAAGCTTATCAGGATGTTGCGTCAGTGCATAACGCATCTCTTGTTCTAGCATTTTCATTAAGTTCATGCCATTTTTTTTAAAAAAAATAAAATAAAAATACTAACCTTGAAATTCAGAAATATATATTATAGAAATGCTTATTTAACGTACTGCCTATGTCATAAGAGGAGGTTGAAGCTAGCTTTTATCGCCATGCCTTAATGGCATGTTTGATTTCACATTAAAAATAATGGAAATATGGATTTTGCTGAAAATCACCCTTTTTATGATGGATGTGGGCACGCATCATAACATAGGCCCCTAATTAGACTAATTTATAGTACTATTTGACCTTAATTTCATAAGAAAGCATTGCGCTTGAGATTACACACTTTCCTGGTGATGAACGAGACGATCAGATGTTTTAGTGGCCAAGGTAAGATGTTGTTACGTTGTTTCAAGCATCAGGAGAGCGACGTACGGGGTGGGTTATCATCATGAAAGGCATGGGGGAGGATAAGTAGTGAACGCTTCATATATTCTGCATACCTTCTCACGAATAATGCGAAGTCTTATAAATAGGATTTTATTCCTTTGTTTCCAAACAGGGACGCGTTTTGGATTGTTAATTGATAGGAAAATAATGACCTCCCAATTATCCCAGTTAGTATCACAAACGGCTCTGTTCCCTGGTGTTCCCCCATGATCCTGGGCAATGTGATGGGAATGACTAGGGAGGTGACGAAGTCCGTGACGTGGGAGGAAGCTGTGTAGGGATGCCTTCCCCGAGAACAATAACACATCGGAGTCTGTGTTTCGGACTTTCGGTAGTCAGCAAAAGGACACAGGTAAAAGCTGGATAGGTGGGGGCCCACTCTCACTACCATGAAATTCCCACCCCCCACCTCTCCCACTCCTTAACCGACACCTGTGGCGACCGACCGCAATCAAGTCCTAAATCATCACGGTAAGGACATCCGATTTGAACACGTGCACCTAGATGGACGGCCCCGATTGGCGGAGGGAGTTGCTTGGCCGAATGGAGAACCTGATGAATTGATGAAGCACCGCAAAACATAGTACACCCACCAGACCATAACACACGGCGTGGGAGCACAAGTAATGTTGAGAGAATGGACGGATACCTAACTGCTTTAGGTCGGATTCCATCTGATCAAACCACCTAGGCCCCACGGATCTGCCTACGTGGATACTCCCCCCCTCCCTCGGTACACTCCGCCTGGTATTCTATATCCCTCCGCGTTTGGTAGCTCATGACAATTGGAATCTCCAAATGCCCCAGGAAATAATTTATATGAATATCATGTCACTAAAACTCCATTTTCATCCTCTCTCATAAATTACATTATATGGATGTTGCCTTCTATCTCTTCTTTCCCATCCCGGTCAAAATTGTGCGTGGGAGAGAGCTTATTTTCTTAGGTTCCTATAACCCTCCATTTATCAAAGTGTTGTGCTGTCTACATAGAATATGTTGAAGGTAAATATTTATTAAATATATATTTAAATTGGAAATTCCTTTATATAGAACTTTAATTTAATTCCTAAGAGATTCTGTAAAATTACGGGTGATGACTTGTAAAAGCAGGCCGTCGCGTGAAATTAAGCTGATTGATTTTTTTTGAGGAAACACGATCAAGTTTGAACCATCACCCATTATTTTGAAAACTAGCCAGAGATCAAATTATTATTCAATAGTTATCTTACTACGTATTGTTTGCGACATGTGGCAGGCATCTAGATCACTTTAGAAGGGCAGCAATGTCATTTCAGTTGATGGCAACACCCCCGTAAATCATAATCAGTTTGTTTGTCCAGTGTTAGTGTTTGCTAAGTTAAGGAAGGTCCAAATCAGAACTGATTTTGATTAGGTTTGGTGGATGCCATGATTCGGAGTTCTTGATCGATTTTAGAATTATAATGGTTTCAAACTATCAATCATATTTAAGAAGATTCAGACTCTTTTAGTTGCTTAATAATTACTCATTTAGTCTTATTTATAGGATAGAGAAATAATAATTTTTTTACCCTATTTTTTAATCACATCATTAAATTTTGTATATGAGTATATAATTTTATTTTCTATTTATTATTATGTTGGCATTGTTAATATTAAATAGTAATAAAGTTAAAAAATTGTTAAATTTTAAGTTAGAGTTAATAAAATTTAAAATTTTTATTTATATATGTAAAATATATTAAAAATAATTTATAAATAAAAATAAATGAGTATATTCAAATAAAGGCAAAGAAATAAAAATTAAAATTAAAGTAGCATATATCTATATGTTACCATAGATTCTATTAGCTATATATCTATTTACCTTCTCAATTGAGTAATTGAATGATTGGAGAGATCTAAATGCTGGATAGGGAGAATCATAAAGTTGATTAGATTAATGAACAGAGTCATTGAGATTAGTAAGCCATTAAGCCATTGAACCCGATAGAATATGATTAGGGGAAGAGAGTATATACAATGGAGGGTCATGATCAAATCCGTACGCAAAGCTGTGATATCGTCCGTACGAACGTCCCACTGACAAAGAGTATCTTGTGTCTATTATATTATTGATTCTGATGTGCCTCAAATTTGATTACTCTAAGATAAAATGATCACTAAGTCACTAGCATTCGGCGGGAGGCATCTGCTTATTGCATTTTGCCACGTGCTTGGGACGCAATCCTACCTCAAAGGAGTATTATTATCAATATTTTCTTACAAGAAAAGTCAACTCCCACCATAATGTTATTTTGAGTTTTAAATTTAAAAAAAATTGATTTTTTGTCAATAAAATATGTTTTGGATGAGTTTGGCTAACCATATTTTTTGTTTGATGATTCTCTGAAATAAGTGATTTTGTAAAATAAATTTTGTTTGGCCAATTAAGTTTTTCTATAGTTGGCAAATATATATACAACTTTTATCTCCTTGAGGTTTAATGTTATTGTAGATGTGAGAGTACTTACCTTTTTTGTTTTTACAAGTTTATACGTATCTTTAAAAATATTTTTTTACTTTTCAGTTATATTATAATTTTAGTGAGCATTTTTAAGTTTTGAGACTTACTCTAATTATAATATATCTTTACGGTTTATTTGGTTCAATACAAGGAGGATTTTAATAAAAAAATATATTATTTTAATATTATATTATTTAAATTGATCAAAAGGCACGGTAGATTTACATTATTTAAATTGATCAAAAGGCATGGTAGAGAAATATTTTTTATATATAATTTTATCTAATTTTTTAGGTATTTGTCAAATATTTAATAAAATATATTATAAATAATATTTCATATAAAAACTTCAAATTTATAATTATTAAAATTAAATAAATACAATAAAAATATATAATTAATAGCTAATATATATCCAATAATTATAATTATATTTGTCACTTTGGTGGTTCTAGGGATATAATGATTTCTTGGTGTATGCTTGTTAGCTTCAAAAAGTGAGTTAGCATATCTCTATCAAGTATCTTTGACATTTTATTAACTACAACAACTCTACTTATATTTGCCATCAATTTGTATGAATTGGCCTTAGTCTTCATCTCCTTTTTGTCGTTGTGTATGTAAAATTACTCCATTCAAGTTCAAAATTAAAAACTTATTAAGTGATCCATAAGTTACATCTTATTGATTATAAGTTTTCTAATTATGAATCAAGAAGTTTAGCGGTCAATACTCAATTTGATACCATTTGTTCACACACAAAAAGATATGAAGGATGTGCATTTTATTGTTAAATTTAGGATAAAAGTACATTAATTTAACTTTGAGTATTTGATTAAGATCTATACATGCATTGAGATTATAAATAACTCTCAACATATTTCATTTTGTTTGGTTGCTTGTGAATTGAATAAAATTTATCTTTGAGTATTCTCTCTCTTAGGTTTTTTCTCTTCTCCCTCTTTTCTTGTTATTTTCATCAACTTTTTACATTTCACGTTCTATATTCATTGGTATCAGAGTTAAGTCAATTAATAAAAGGGCTAGATTAATTCGTATTAGAAATTTATTCTTATTTCTTTTCTAGTCTTATATCAACACTTATAAAATTATCAACTAAAATTATAAATGATAAAGCTAAACTAAATGGGTTTGAATTTTTTTCATAACATGTAAGAAAAAGCTTTATTCAATATCATGTATTAATAAATGAATTTCTAAGTAAAATATTAGTACAAATACAAAATAATACTTCTTACTTATATGGTTATCAATTACAACATATGACTTAAAGATGATGAAAGTATATTCCTAAATAGGTACTTTTGAAGAAAGATTGAAAACAAGTAGACCAGAATAGAATGATATGTAAGATATTTATTATAATTATATAACCTATTTAGATATTAATTAGGATAATTAATAAATATTTCTGAGTGTGGCCCGTAGTCATTAGGCCCGGTCCAAGGTGGGTTGGGGACTCAGTTTATTTAAAGTTGTTTTCCTGATGGTGAAAACACAACAACACAAAACAATTGATTCAGTACTGCTTTCTCTGAGTCCAGCGCGAGACCTACTTCTCTGCTCCCTCTCGAAGGTTCCCCACTGGTGACGGCAGTTTCCACAGTTGCCATCACTGTGCCTAATCACCAGCTGGAAGAACCTGTTGATTATCTGACATTCTTTATTGATTCACAGGTGTCCTTGATTCATTCCAGATCCTCTCAGAGATTAGATCAACAAAGTAATGGCAAGAGGTAATTTAAAGTTTCCGCTGCATCTTGTATTTGTGTATATGATAATCTGGATTGATTATTATGCATTTGAGATGTTTATTTTCTAACATGTGGTATCAGAGCCAGGTTTTGAGATCCACTTGCCTTACTTTTTGATCTTTTGTTCTCATGAATAATCATATGATATGAATATGAGATATACGGATCTTGAGACCATAATTTATTTTATTTTAATCCTTTACCCATTTGTTCTTCTGTGAATCAACCGCAAGAGAAAAACTGGAGGTCCCCGGAAAGAGAGAATCGAGCCACTATGGTCACTGTGAATGTTGCCGTGGGGGTGCTGCGATGAGAAGTCGCACGGCTAGAGAACGAGGTCGCGACCGGACTCACCAGAAAATAGCTGCAGGAATAGCCATGCGTCGTCGCCGCTGGTTTTTGGACATGACGCTGTTGAAATCACCGGAGATAGGCCAGAACAGATGGAAAACACCCCACGCGAGTCGCCGGCGTCGCTGTTGAAGGGGAGAAGTCGCGGCAGCTGCTGGTCATCCTGCTCCTCGGGTCGCTGAGTCGGGTTGACCTAACCCGACTCAGGGAGGAACACGACCAAAACGGTGCGTTTTGGTTTTGAGCCAAAACGCACCGTTTCACTAAAAGACGCTGGGCTCTGTTTTTACAAAAAAAAAACAGAAAATCGTTAATGGGCCGTTTTCGTGTCTGGGCCTGTTATAAATTATTTTGTTTTCGCTGGGCCTCCAACGCTATTGGGCTGCAGAGTATATTTTTTTTCTGCTGGGCCGCTGATGCTTCTGGTCAATACAGTATTTTTTTTTTTTTGGAAAAATTCTGCTGGGCCACAGACATCTGTTGAAAAAAAAAAATCGAAACAGTGCGTTTCAGTCTACGCTGAAATGCACCGTTTCACTTATTGTCTGCAGCTGATTTTTTATAAAAAAAAAAAAAAGGTTTTTTGCTATTGGACCGTACTGTTTTGGGCCATATGTGTTTTTGTTTTTGTTTTGCAGAATGGGCCGTACAAAGTCTGGGCCGAGGGTGTAACTGTTTTTGTTAAAAAAAAAAAAACCTCTGGGCTGCCATCACAATTGGGCCTTCAGCATTTTTTTTCTTGGGCCGACAGAAATAACTTTTTTTTTTTTGGAAAATTACAGAATGGGCCGTCACAGCGTTTGGGCCTCTGTAATAACATTTTTTTTTTGCGAAAAAAAAAGGGATTGGGCCACTTCTGTTTCTGGGCCTGAAATTTTGGTTTTTATTTCTGGAAATCATTTTGAGCCCTGTTTTGGATTCTTGTGTATGGGCCATTTTGTTTTATTTTCAGAAAATTATTTTGGCCATTTAATTTGATTTTTCCAGAATATTTTAATTACTATTATATGCACTGTAAATGTTTAAATTAATTTCTCTATTATTTTAATATTTGAAAAAGGTGTTTACAAATTTTAATTTTTATGTTATTTAATTGCCTATTTTGTGTAGTAATTTCTCCTTTGGCAATTGAATTAACTGTTTAATTTTTGTAAAAACCTTTTGAGTAGAAATTAATTTATTAAACATTTTTTTTGGGTGCATGAAATAGTGGGAGAATTTAAATTAAGTTATTTAGTCACATTTGTTGATTAAATTGGTCACATTTGTTGATTAAATTAATTTGTTAAATACTCCATTATGTTGTGCATATTTGGATTTATATGCACGTTAGTGATATTTGTGATTAGCGTGCAATTTCTTGAGGAGTAGCCACAGCATCCTTGTTTATTGAATTTGTTGCATGCATTAATTAATCACATATGGATTTAAAATATCACTTGTAATTAATTGTATAGTTATAATTTATCTTTGCCCACAGGTAGATATTTCATAATTGTACATTTAATTAGGGGAGAATTAATTGCTCCATTATATTATGCACATTTGGATTTTCAGTGCACATGAATGATATCTGTGATTAGCATGCAATTCTTTGAGGAGTAGCCACAGCATCCTTGTTTATTGAATTTGTTTGCATGCATTCATTAATCACATATGGATTTATGATATCAATTGTAATTAAATGTGTAGTTATGATTTATCTTTGCCCACATGTAGATATCTCATAATTGTACATTTAATTAGGGTGGGATAGAATGGCCTTGTTATTTTCTAAGTAGCCCACAGGTATTAGATAATTGCAAATGCGTTCTAGTCCCATCACTTGAGATAAATACATGCTATGCTAATGTCTTTGCCCACAGGTAGACATTGGTGATACGTATTTATATTGCTTGCGTGCTACATTTGAGTTAAGCATGCATATATGGCACAGTGACTTGTGATTGCTTCAATTTTTATTTGTGAGCTTATTTGTATATTTGTCTGTTCTATTTTTGCAGAACCAATTGCTAACCCCAGGATTATGGCTGATGTGAGCAACAAAACAATCTTAGATGGCAGCATCAACTATGCTGACTGGAGAGATGATGTTTTGCTGCAGCTTGGTTTATTGGACTTGGATTATGCCTTGAGGTGTGAACAACCTCCTAGACCTGATGATGCCTCCAATGATAGAAAGGCAAAGGAAAGGTATAATTTGTGGGAGCGGAGTAACCGCTCATCTCTTCTGTTTATGCAACAAAGGATCACCAGAAGCATTAGGGAAGCAGTCCCTAAGGGCGACACAGCCAAAGGATACCTAGAAGCCTTAGATAAGCAATTCAAGCTGATAGACAAGCAGGTGGGTGGTGCCATCGTGTCTGAATTATGTGCTAAGAGGCTTACAGGTATTGGCAGTGTGAGGCAACATGTAATGGAGATGAGAGGTATGCTTTCATCGTGTGTTACTTTTGAATCTAACTTTTCTAGCGTTAATGATGACACTTGGTGGATTGACACTGGTTCGATGATCCACATTTCGACTACCACGCAGGGCTTTCTGTCAAGCAGGCCTCCACATCCCAATGAGGAAACTGTCCTTTCAGGCAGTGGGAAGGGAGACCCTGTGAAAGCCGTTGGAACTTTTCGCATAACCTTTTCAAATAATCATGTTTTGGAACTTTATGATGTGTTTTATGTTCCCTCTTACAAAAGGAATTTGATTTCTATGTCAAAACTCATTCCATTTGATTATCATTTAGTTCTTTCTAAGAAACTCATGACTTTGAAAAGGGATTCTGTTTTTATTGCAAATTTAGTTATGATTGATGGCTTATTTAAAATTATTTCTGACTCGCCTCAATCTTTTACTGTTTCGCGTGGTACTAAGAGAAGTGTCATCGATGAGAATTCTTATAGCCTGTGGCATAGGAGATTAGGACATATCTCCGTTGATAGAATCAAAAGGTTAAACAAAGAAGGAATTCTTCCATCTTTGAACCATTCGGAGTTTGATTCTTGTGTGGACTGCATTAGGGGTAAGCAGACCAATAAGTCACATAAAGGGGCTAAGAGAAGTTCTGAATTGCTAGAAATTATACACACGGATATTTGTTGTCCTGATTTAACTGCGCAGGGTCAAAAGTACTTTATCACATTTATTGATGATTACTCACGATACATGTATGTCTACATGCTTTATAATAAAAGTGAGGCACTAGATGCTTTCAAGGAATATAAAGCGGAAGTAGAAAAACAGATTGGGAAACCAATCAAGATCGTGAGATCAGATCGTGGTGGTGAGTACTATGGCAGATACACTAATGAAGGACAAGCGCTAGGTCCATTTGCTGATTTTCTTCGAGAGCAAGGTATAATAGCCCAGTATACTATGCCTGGATCACCTAACATGAATGGTGTAGCTGAGAGAAGAAATAGGACCTTGCTAGATATGGTTAGGAGCATGATGAGTAGCTCCAAACTACCATCTTCTCTGTGGAAGGAAGCACTCAAGACAGCCACATACATATTAAACAGGGTTCCAACAAAGGCAGTATCTAAGACACCCTTTGAAATTTAGAAAGGATGGAAACCCAGTTTAAACCATTTCAAGGTATGGGGTTGTCCTGCTGAAGTAAGAGTGTACAATCCACAAGAGAAGAAGTTGGACCCCAAGACTATTAGAGCTTACTTTGTAGGCTATGCGGAGAAGTCTAAGGGTTATAAGTTTTATTGTCCTCCACCTTCTAAAAGGTTTGTTGAGTCTAAGAATGCCAAGTTTCTTGAGAATGATGTGATTAGTGGGAGTGATTATCCACTAGATGATCACATAGAGCGCACCACTGACATCGTTCATGAGGGGACATCGATAGTTGATGATCATCCTACAGTTGAGATTGACATTCCTACTGTTAGGATTGACATTGAACGTGATGTAGACCCTGTTGCTCAAGTTGACGATGCTGAACAAGATGGACACATACCGGATGGTCAACCTATCACACAAGTGGAACCACCACAAGATGTGATAGAGGATGTCCTTATTCAGCAACCTGAATTAACCCAAGCGGTTGAATTGAGGAGGTCAACTAGAGAAAGGAGATCGGCATTACCTGATGACTACGTAGTGTATTCTGCTGAAGTTGACTGTGATATCAGTGTTGAGAATGATCCTTTATCGTTTACTCAGGCTATGAAGAGTGCGAACTCTAAATTGTGGCATGATGCTATGATTGATGAAATGAATTCCATGGCAAACAACCATGTTTGGGAACTTGTAGAGTTGCCTAGTGGGTCTAAGGCTATTGGCTGTAAATGGGTTTATAAAACCAAGAGAGACTCACAAGGTAACATCGATAGATACAAGGCTAGGTTGGTTGCTAAGGGATTCACTCAAGTGGAAGGAATCGATTACAGTGAAACCTTTTCACCTGTATCTAAGAAAGATTCATTCCGTATCATCATGGCATTGGCTGCACATTTTGATTTGGAGTTGCACCAAATGGATGTGAAGACTGCTTTCCTCAATGGTGAACTGGAGGAAGAAGTCTATATGAAACAGCCTGAGGGATTTGTTGCAGAAGAGAAAGAACATTTGGTATGCAAGTTGAAGAAATCAATATATGGTCTGAAACAGGCTTCGCGGCAGTGGTACTTGAAGTTCCATGAAGTAATCACATCATTTGGTTTTGTTGAGAACATCATGGATGACTGTATATACCACAAGGCTAGTGGGAGCAAGATCGTATTCTTGATTTTGTATGTGGATGACATTCTACTTGCTACCAATGATCTGGGTTTATTGCGTGAGGTGAAGCAGTTTTTGTTTAAGAGTTTTGACATGAAAGACATGGGTGAGGCATCTTATGTCATTGGCATAAAGATCCATAGAGATAGAACCCAATGTCTTGTAGGCTTATCTCAAGAGGCTTACATTGTCAAGATCCTTGAACGATTCAGGATGCAGAACTGTTCATCTAACGTGGCTCCTATTGAAAAGGGAGATAAATTCAGTCTAAAACAGTGTCGTGAAACCGAGCTTGAAAAGAAACAGATAGAAAGGGTCCCATATGCCTCAGCGATAGGAAGCTTAATGTATGCACAGATTTGTACAAGACCTGACATCGCTTTTGCTGTGGGTATGTTGGGAAGATACCAAAGTAATCCTGGGGAAGCACATTGGACGGCTGCGAAGAAGGTGTTTAGGTACCTACAAGGCACTAAACACTACATGCTCACATATAGAAGAACAGACAGTTTGGACGTGATTGGATACTCAGATTCAGATCTTGGAGGATGCGTAGATACGAACAAGTCTACATCTGGTTACATCTTCCTGTTGGCAGAAGGAGCTGTATCATGGAGAAGCGCTAAGCAGACTCTAACAGCTCCCTCTACCGGTGATGCTGAGTATATCGCGTGTTTTGAAGCAAGTTCACAAGCTATTTGGATAAGGAATTTCATTGCTGGGCTTAAGATTGTGGATTCAGTCTCTAAGCCAATCAGAATGTACTGTGATAACGCAGCTGCGGTGGCCATAGCGAACAACAAAAGGAATAAGAGTCGAAGCAAGTTTGTCGAACTTAAATTCCTTTGCTTGAGAGAAAGGGTTCAGGATGGCCAGGTTTCCGTTGAACGCATCAGTACATTGGATATGTTGGCTGATCCTTTGACGAAAGGATTGAAGCCGAACGTCTTTGTGACACATGTACCTCATATGGGACTTCGTCCAACTTTTGATTAGTGGAGGTATGAGCAATGAAATTACATTTTGTGGTTTATCATTTCAAATCGTGATTGTATACATTTGTGCTGTTGAAATTGATAAACATTGAGATAGGAACCGAATGAACATTGAGTTCATGTATATTGTGATACCTATTAAGTGATGGTGCTACATGTAATACATGGAAGGTAATACTCGATCATAGGGGACTTATAGCCATGATTCTTGTAGCATGACATCAGTGTACCTAGACAGGGCAATGACATTGAGTATACGGGCCAAGTGGGAGAATGTAAGATATTTATTATAATTATATAACCTATTTAGATATTAATTATGATAATTAATAAATATTTCTGAGTGTGGCCCGTAGTCATTAGGCCCGGTCCAAGGTGGGTTGGGGACTCAGTTTATTTAAGGTTGTTTTCCTGATTGTGGAAACACAACAACACAAAACAATTGATTCAGTACTGCTTTCTCTGAGTCCAGCGCGAGACCTACTTCTCTGCTCCCTCTCGAAGGTTCCCCACTGGTGACGGCAGTTTCCACAGTTGCCATCACTGTGCCTAATCACCAGCTGGAAGAACCTGTTGATTATCTGACATTCTTTATTGATTCACAGGTGTCCTTGATTCATTCCAGATCCTCTCAGAGATTAGATCAACAAAGTAATGGCAAGAGGTAATTTAAAGTTTCCTCTGCATCTTGTATTTGTGTATATGATAATCTGGATTGATTATTATGCATTTGAGATGTTTATTTTCTAACATGATACACCATACAATGAAAACTAACTTAGTATACATTAATAAAAAAAAAGTTTTTTACGACGTTTAAAAGTGATATTTAACGGCAATTTTATAAGTAGCTTAAATACTATTGCCCTTATAAGTTGAAGAATTTTATAGCGATTTTGTATACCGCAATGGAAAGTGACTTTCGATAACGGTTCTACTATTAAACACCGTAAAAAATACTAGGCCAATCATCCACTGTCAGTCACCATAGCCACTCCGTCGAAGGCATCAAACTAGTTATAGAGAAGAAGGCAAAGATTTGATGAAGAAGTTAAAGATCCAAAAATTTCTGCCATTGAAACTCTTCGATCTCCTTTCGCTAAAGTTTGTGTGCCACTATCCACTGTCAGCCACTACTACCACCATCGTTGAGAGTATCAAATTATATCTGGAGAAGAAATCGATTTGATGGAGAAGTTCATGATTCAAAACAAAAAAGATAACACATGTGATCTATTACAATTTATAAACAACAAACAGTCAAAAAAAGTAAGAAAAATGAGTAAATGACAAAGGATAACAGTGACTTACGATGTTCACGATGGAGAACGACATAGACGATAGAGAATAAAGTTAACGACAGAGATAGGTACCGAAAATAGGAGAAAAATACCAAAAAATAACTTTCATGCAAGTATGTCATAGTAGGACAGAGGAATAGGACCACAAACGGCTGTAAAAATGTGAAAATGAAACTGTAATTAGGTTAGGATTTATGAATTTTTGAAACAGTTTTAACAGTAATTTTTTGAGTAGTTACCACGATATTTTTCTAAAAAATCATTACGATAAGTAGTTACCACTATATTTTTTCAAATACCGTGATAACTTTTAGTCTAACTAAGTTTTTTTAAACCTAGTTAGACTACTTTTAACTACGGTTAAAAAACATTATGAAAAGTATATTTTAAAAAAATTATTTATAAAAATATCATTATTTTTTTACTACAATTTTTTTTGTATAATTGTCATGAATTAACGTTGTGAAAAGTAATTTTTTTAGTAGTAATTCTTATATAATTGAGATATGACTTGTACGCAGAATCATGGACCAATATTGTATTAGATGCATTACTCTTTATCCATTTCCCGAATGCTTTCTAGATCCTTAAATATTATTGCCTTTTTTTTTTCCCCTAAAGACCTTCTTCGTTGAAATGGTGTATTGATTTTAATTTTGTATAATATAAAATACTAAATAAAACGTTATTGAAAAATTTATACCTTTATACTACAACTCATATCACATAATTGTACCCCTCATAAATATAATTAGAATGTGACATCCAACTATATCATTTGTGCATCACCACACAAGGGAAAATATAATGTCTTGGATATAAGATTTATTTAACTAATTTAAGTATATTAAAGAAGTTAATCAAATTAATTATTTATAATGATTGTATATTAATTTTCTTAAAATACACTATTTAATCATGTGCATTTTAAACTACCATTGATACAAACCCTTTTAATATATATAATTATATAAAGATATTTTGAGAACAAATTATAATTTTGAGAGATAAAGTGAATTGAGACTTTATAATTATACCCAAATCAAACTCCCATCTAATTCTTATAATTAAGACTAGAGAATATAATTTTTTAATCAAGAGCCCTGCATATGAATCATGTGACATGTTTTGGGGAAGAGCACGTATTCTAAGCATCTAATAAATTCATCAGTGGCATACAAAGTGAGCATAAAAATCAAATTCATTACAATCATAACGTTACCATTCAGACATAAAATGACAGATAGATATAATTATGTATGCAGCCAACTTTACTTATCTACATTTATTTTCCATGTTTCATTTATGTAGTTTCGCATTTGTAAATTTATAAAATAAATCTTATACGCGATCCAACTTTGTATGGAGTCTGAGGTGAGTTGTAAATTCATGGTTTATAAACATTATATTTTCTTGTAGATTTTATATTATGTATATTAATATATGGATATATAGATTATTTTCTCTGATGCTATTTACTTTGTAAATACATAATTATTAATAATTTTTTTTGTTATAAAAAATTTTAAGTGGGTTTGGCACGGATCCTCTACCAAAACTAGAGCACAGTCTCAGGGCATATAGAGTACTTAAAGAAGACTTATGAGATCGCATACTAAAGATACCCTCATAATGATAGTGAGAATCAAACTTATATTTTTATAAAATATAAGTTTATTTTTTATTATCTACGGTAACTTTTATAAACATAATTACTAATAATTAATTAACTGCATAACTATACAAATGTAAAAAGATGCCATGTGGTTTGGTAAGCCCATTTGCTCGCGTACCCCAAAGCGGCATGTAGCCTGGGCTTCACGCTGCTGTCATTCTGGGTCAACTTTGGGCGCGTAGTAAATTTAACTAGTAAATTGGTGAGATATACTATTATTTAGAATATATTTGATTATTAGATAGTATTATTTTATTATAGTTCTAATCGTGATATTTGAAGAAGTATCATAGCTTCTAGGTACTTAGGTTTATGCCTTAAGGTAATAGATGACTCGCTTTACCCAACATTAGTATCGTTTAGGAAGAAGGGAGACTTCATTCTACTTTTGGATAGTAGGTGAGCTTAACCCTTTTTCAAAAAATTTTATACTAAAAAAAAGGTTATATCTTATACAATTTGAATAAATTATTTAATTATAAATCTATAATTCGATAAAATTATTACGACTATTGATAACCCAAAGTAAATATCAACAAAAGTTAGTTTAATTGATAAGTGATTAGCTTATAACTTATAAAGTTATAAATTCGAGTCTTACTGTCAATATAAATATTTTATTAGTGAGATATAAAAATGCCTCTATAACTCTTAAAAAAAAGTCTTATCAATTGAAAAGGAGGGAGTATGATTCGCCTTTAAAAGTTAAATTGAATCGTATACCTATCAATGGCCTTATTAAATTTGGAAGCCTCAGGGAAACTGAAAGAGGAATTTTATTTCTAACAAGGATTAGAACCTGATCTTTTTACTTATACACACGCGCACGCACACATACATACATACATATATATATATATATATATATATATATATATATATGAGCCTCCCTCAATATTAAAAACTATCGGTATTTCCATTTTTATATGTGAAAAAATCTGTTAAGGTATCCAAAGTCAGTTATAACACCCCCTGGCGGAATCATATGTAGCCGGCATTAGTTTTACATATTAGTCCAAAATATAGAATAAAGATTAGGTTTATATAGTTTTCAATTTTTCCATTCGTTTATCGCATCAATTGTTGACATGTTTTTAGCCTAATACAATATTTTATTGTGGATATTACTTTAATTTTTTTTTTGGCCAAAACTTTGTTTAAATAAAGATATCTTGAAAATAATTACATTTTTCATAGGGATAAAGATATCAATTATCACTCCATAAGAACTATATATATAGCATAATTAAAATTGGAGAAAGTACGTGTGTAAACAACCGAAATTTTTATTTGTAAGTTGTAACTGATGTGTTAATTGATATTTACAACTTTTTTAAAAAAAATTGGAAATCTAATTATCATTTATTCTTACTATTTTATAACTTAAATGAGATATATATCCATGTTCTAATGCTCACTCATATATCTTAATGACTCGAGCTTCCCAACCCCCTAAGTAATAACTATAAGTGTTCACGGCATGGGTCAGAGTCAGGATAATCTCGTCTTGTATTTTATCCCGATATAATATACGGAACGCATTTTATATCTCGTGTCCCTAGAATGTCCCATCTCAAACAGGATCAGGACAGGACAGGAATTCCTAAATTCTATTTAAAAAAAAAATAAACTGCTATATATTTTATACACAGCCTACCTATTAGTAACATATAATTATAACGTAGAAAATAGTAGAAGAAATTAAAACATATTCAAACAAAAAATAACACATAATCAAATTCCACTTCTATCATAATCAGCTGAAATTTATAATTAGGCATATACCTTCTAACCAGATTATAATTAAGCATGCTAAAGTTTATAATCAACTTCAAAAGAAACAGAAGAAATTAAATCCTCCCTAATATGATTACTAACTTAAAGCAATAAATATTATTAATTATACTACAAATATCATTACTTCTTCAATCCTTCCATTTCGCCAACTGAAATTATTGTTTCATGTGCAAAGAAATAAAGACGTGTGAGGAAGAGAAAAATAAAATTATTTAATAAATAAAATAAATAATACGATATAATTAATATCATTTTATATTTTCTATTTAAAAAAAAATAAAACAAAATTATTTTTTATTTTTTATAACAAAAATATACTCAGGACGAGAGTCCAGACTGAGACCTATCCCATCATCACCTTTTCCTTTATCTTAACTCAATATATTACTGTCTTAATCTTTCACGGGACAGAATAGGATAGACTTGTTTCAAAATACTTGAAATCGTGTCATGGTACGTAAAATTTTAGACACCCCTACCAATAACGTATCCTGCAGGCCATACTCATGAGGCTGTTTTTTCTTTCTTTCTTTCTTCTTTGATTTTTTTTTCGGCTCTGTGTGAGTGTGTGTGTGTGTGTGTCTCTATATATATATATATATATATATATGCACTCGCGCCAACTGCTACTCGCAACCTATCAGCTATCAGGTGAGGAGAAGAAAAAAATAAAACAAGAGTTTTAAGGCATGGATGGCTTGTTTGTTCCAGAAACCAATAACTTAGGCGCCCCGGCATCCCTGCACCCACCTCCCAACTACTCCTTCGATTTGGGGGCTTTCGACCTCGACGAGGCTCTCGCCTCCGCCGGGAATTCATGCCGCCGATTTGCCGAGTCTAAGAGCTTCGTGGCGACATTGCCGGCGGTTCAAGACATGGATAGCGAAGCTGTTTGCTCGGTTTGCATGGAAGGCTTTGACTCTGACGGAAACAAACAAATACCATGCGGCCACGTGTACCACTCAAGCTGCATCACCGCATGAATCTCTCTCTGCAACTCCTGCCCCCTTTGCCGCTCTGATATCTTCCTCCACTCCTCTAATTAATTAGCTACCCGAAGTTTTTAATCTATATATTTGTTGTTGCCCAAATATATATAGTGTCTTATTACCTCTTCTTCCTTTAATTTTACGTGGCTTTGTTATTGGAAAATTTCATTCGCATGATTTGATAAATTCTTGCATTAATGAACTCACTCCAAGGAGGAAGTCAAAATAAAGAGAAGGGTGTAATCCCATGGTGTTTGGATTAACTTTTTAGAAGTAATTTTAGGTAAGTATATGAGAGAAATTTAATATAAAAGTGCTTTTGAAACTATAATTGGAAGGTTTCCAGACAAGATCAATTTCTAGTTTAAGGATGAAAGGGTGTGCGGGAAAGATGAAGGGCACATAAAGATCAGGAAGAAGAAACAGTTCGCCATTTCATCCAATGAGAATAGTTTCCTGGGAGTGATCTCAATATGTTGCCAAATGGGAGCTTCAAAATTACAGGCAGGCTGTCGCCTGAATCCAAATGTACGTAACGTTGACTTCAAATGTTTAAATGAATGAAAAGGCAGGTCAGGTAAGAAAAGAACAACAAATAAGAAACGAAATGACAACTCTGCTGATTACGTACAAGATTAATAAATAGTAGGAGTACACGTCCTTTATGGATTTATAGATGACGACGACATTTAAGCCTAAACAAAAGTGAGTTCACTAAATGGGAGGAGAAAGCACGCCAACTAGGGTTCTTCATTATCCATTTCTATCCTAAGTCCCAACATACTTGAAATTACAAGGCCTGCACATTAGAAAATGCTCTTCCCGCCAGCATATAAACCTGACAAACAAGTCGGGCTAAAAGAGAGGGGAACAAACGGATTGATTACTTTTTTTTGTCAATAAATGAAAAAACAAAGATTCTAGAAGATGAAGATGAAAATAGGATTTAATTATGAAGCTGAAATTCATACACACACACACGCAGTGCATAAAATTTACTTAAGTTTTTTAATTAAACATGTAGTATCAAAATTAAAGAAAGTTACTGTTCAGAGTGCGCCGAGAAAGAGTGACATTGGGTATCAGAAGGGAGTTTTTTTAAAATATATAAGAACAAATATTCACAACAAAAGTCAATGTTTTTACATATAGTTCAACTTCATATTAGTTGTTTCTCTTACCTGGTTTCATTTTTAATACCGATCCTTAATATAGGATATAATTGAAGAGTTAATCTTTATCTTAAATATAAGATTTATTTTTTATATTGATCAATTTTTTTTATAAATAACTCTTATTGATGCTCCTTCAATAATGATTAGGTAAGAGAGGGATAGGGAATTAAAGAAAATAATCAGAGTATTTTAAAAAATATATCATATTAATTAATATAATTAATTTAGTTAAATATGTCTTATATTTCATGTTCTTGAGCTAAGGCCATGAAGGTGTGAAGATTTAAGAAGCCCTATAACGCATGGTCATCAGGCCTTATATAACTTTGGATCTTTATTCTAGTTGCTCTTTTAGGATCTCATGGGATATCTTTGACGTTGGTGGCAATCTTTTTACTGTTTTTAAAAAATAAAATTGACTCCTTTATTAAGAAAATACAAAAAACATCAAAAACTAACGGGAGCTTAAGTTTAACAAAAAAAAAAAATTAGTTCCTCAAAATATAATAAACTAAGACTACTCAATAATTTCTCATATTATTTTTAATAAAATGATATCTAAAGTTAAGAATGTTAGGTTTATGACAATTTTTTTTAAATAAGTTATAAAATATAATTCAAGAATCTCAGTCTTAATTACAGATGAAGCATTTAAGTTTTGAATTGGAACCAAGTGTGTTAGTCAAAGAATTTTATTAGGGACTTAATTATCATTTAATTCATTTTTGTCTCCATATTTGAATACTCAATCATGTGCCTTAATGGCGGAGGCGGTCCAACTCCCAACTAATAACGAGGAGTCACAAAATTAAAAACCAAAGAATCAATACTTTGATCATCTTAAATTCATGCATGAGGCTGTTTAGATATGTAGGAGAGCCAACTTCCACCCTCAAACTATGAGTTGAGGAGAACGAAGAAAACAAAGCAAGAGCTTTAGCCATGGATCGCGTCTTTGTTTCAGAAGCCAATTTTTTTATTAATGATAAAAAATTTACTATTTTTAAGATTTTTCTTTCTAATATTTTTTTCCCTAATTTTTTTCTCATCAAAATATGGGGTAAGGTAAGGGGGAACTTCAAATGTTTCAACTGAATGAAAAGGTCGGGTAAGGAAAAAAAGCAAGAAGGAAAATTTCAAGCTTGAATACGTATAAGATTAATAAATACATTTAATTTACGGATTTATAGTCATAGATGACGACGACGACATTAAAGGAGTTCCCGGCGACGACACGGCAATCGGGTTCGTTATATTATCCATTCCTTTCCCAACTCCCAATAATTATACTTTGAAATTATTGAGAGAAAAAACATATATATACTTGAAATTACAAGGCGTGCCCTTTAGAAAATGCTCTTCCCGCCAGCATGTAAACCTGTCAAACACGTCGCCCTAAAAAATAGGAAAGGACGGATTATTCATATTTTTTTGAAACATGACAGAAAAAAATTTTAAAAATAACAAATACTAAAATTAGATATTGTGTTCTTGATTTATAATTGGTAACTGTCATATTTTAATTTTTTTATTTTTTATAGTTTTTTCCTGTGATTTTTTTCTTTTTCTTTTTGTCAAATAAATGACCAAAAAATTATAGAAGATGGAGACGAAAGGAGGATTTGATTATGAAATTTACACAATTTTGTTAAAATAAAAATGTAGTATAATACTATATAATATATTACATAAAGATATTGTCATGGTCCCCCCCCCCCCCGAAGAGTACAATAAAACGGAGTTTTTTTAATCTCCATTTATAAATCATTTTAATTAATTTACTCAAGTTAAAAAACCAGATAACTCATTAAATCTGTTTAAATTAAAAAAATAACTTTATCAATATTAAAAATATTAAATGAGATTTTAAAGAAGAGAAAAATATAAAAAATTACTTTTAAACATTAATTAAATAGATAAAATTGATAAAAAAATTTAATAATTTTTCTTACTTATATAGTAGATGGTAGAAAATATATAAGAATAATATTAACGACAAAAATTAATATTAAAAAATTTCTAAAAACTTCACAAATATTTCAGGTTGTAATATTGAATTCAGATATTTTAAAAGTATTTTTTTGCCATCCATCCTATCAAGTAATCAAATAAATAATTTGAGTCCAAAAAAAATAATACTTCCTCTCATTTTAATATAAAATTTAGTTTACTAATCTAAATATATTAAAAATTAAAAAATTAGTTAATTATAATAAAAATAATATTATTTCCTCAAAATATTATATATAATATTAAAATATATACTAATTTATAATTATATAAATTAATTTTAAAAATAATAAATATAAAATAATTTAGTCATTATGCTTGTTTGAATGTTTCTAAAACTAAAATTTTAAAAGAATTTTTAATTTAAAGTTTGATTTGAAAATTTTTTTAAACAAATTATCATATTTATTCAAAAAAAAATTTGGATTAAATTATAATTTTGAATAAATTATTAGAAGCAACTTTTAAAATAGTAAAAAAGCTTATACACTATTTAATTATTATTTTATACTTATTTTTTTTAATACTGTCTCTTCTCTTTTTCTTTCTCTTATATTCTCTTTCTTTTTGTCGCTCACTATTGGTTTGTCACTATTGTTGTTTCTTTTTCTATCATTAGATCTCTGGCGACAATAATTTCCGATGCTGCTAATTCCTTGTCACCGAAAAGAGCAAGAGAAAAGAGGGGGGGAAATGAAGAAAAAAAATTATTTTTTTATCTTATATTATTTTTAATAATTTATCAATTATATAAATTATTTAATAATAACTATTTAAATATTTATTTATTTAAAATTATTTTTTAAAAATTATCTAAATTTTTTTAGAAGTACTTGTTTTAAAATTCAATCACTACCAAATACACAACGTAACTACATGCTAGTCCCCAATCCAGACCAAGTAGTTACGGCTCGTCGAGTCTTGGCGCATCCAGAACCCCCAAATCCCTAATCCCCAATCCCGGGACGGCGTCGGCTTCTTCCCGCTTCCTGACGCCCTCAGTCACCACACCTCCAAGTCCCTCCGGTGATCCTATTCCATCTTACCCTTGGGAAGCATAGAGAATCAGAGGTAACGCTTATTTTTCACTCAATCAAGCAGCAGCAAGTTCGACTGTTCGAATTCATGGGGTCTACAGATCAAGTTCAGAAGTTGTCTTGTGGGATCGTCGTTGTTGGAAATCTTGGGCTTCGATTTCTATGGCACTTTCTACACATACTTGTCAGCATATGGTATTCCATATTAGCCCTGGGTAATTCGTGCGAAAGCTTCCTGATCTCCTCTGGAGTGTCGAAAAGATGCAAATCTTGTAATTTGGGGAAGCTTCAATACCTTGCCATCGTGATAGAAAGTGACGATGCTCATCAGACTTCAAAAGTTGTTGAGCTTTTGCAGTGGTTGGATTCTATTGGTGTGAAGAACGTATTCCTCTATGACAGGATTGGAGTGCTCAAGAAGTCTAAGAAAGCGATTCTGCAGCAACTGACGAATCATATGACTATAGAATTTGCTTCGTATGCAGATGGGAAGGAGGGGATTACAAGAGCAGCGAACTGGATTTTTGCTCAAAGTTTGAAAAGACATAATTTGGGTGACACACTTACAGAATCTCAATTGGATGAGGCTCTGCAAATTGTTGGTTATGGAGGTCAGGAACCTAACCTTTTGTTGGTTTATGGACCTGTGAGGTGCCACCTTGGTTTTCCGGCATGGAGACTCAAGTACACTGAGATTGTACATATGGGATCATTGAACTCCATGAGATACACTGCCTTAGTGAAGGCTATTTCTGATTTCACAAAGGTTCATCAAAACTATGGCAAATGAGAAGGATTTTGCTAGTTGTTGCTTAGCATATAGGTATTTAGAATTGTGAGGAAGACCCCTTCCTTTTAGTAAATTTTTAAGATGTAATACAGTGAGCAATAGAATAGCCTTCTCATTTTTCTCTCTCATTTAAATTTCTAATTTGTTCATATTGTGGCCTGGTTCGTACTTATAAAAAAAAAGGGTATACTTTCCTTCTCCCGTTTGCAAGTTGTGCTCATATAAATCATCAAATTTATTCATTGACAAAAAAGGAACAGGAATCTTTTCGTAAATAATTGGATCCATTTAGATTGAAGTATTGAAAATAAAATGGTGCAAGTGAGGAGTGCTTTTTTAACACGGTGATCAATAGTTAATTGTATATACATCAGCCAAAAAGATACGGGAATATTTGCATCTATAATTGTATTCCAGTTTGAGTATTGAAAAGAAATTAAAGTGCATGTGGAAAATGCTTCCTGAGCATGCTGATCAATATCATTCAGTTTCTAGACGATTAATTGCTGGACTGGTCATATCTTTGACATTTTCTTATTTACTCACAAACTTTCATTCCATATCCAATGCAAAATTTTCACATATCAATTTGATCTCTTCTAGTTATAACTAATAATAAGCCAGCAAGCCATTACAGGGACAAGAGTCGGGCTGTTTCCTGAAAACAGAGTGGTCAAGGCAAAGTAACTTAGGCCACCACGCTTCTTGAAGCAGAGATTTCAAGGAAAGTTTTATTACCCAGTAGCATTACATGGCACGCTATAAGATTTTCATAATGGAAAGCATAGAATCACTCATTCTTGCATATGCTGCATAAAAAGCACACTATTCTACATCATGTCACACACAAATCCTTATTTCAGCCGGGAGATCTTAGCATCGTTTTGGCCCCCTCATTCACCGATAGTTGCGGTACACAGGAGAATACATGCAGCTTTCAGCATAATTCACAAGATTTTCAGGACGAGGTAGACGAGTAGCCAGCCCTACAATCATAGTCAGAGATTGTTTTGAGTTAAGCAAGGAAATGCATGCATTACTGAGAAACAGATTAGTAGCGTGAAACGGATTGATAAGAGATCAAGATAATGAGAAACACAAACCTAGTTCATATGCCTTGGCAGCAACATTAGCAGCAATCTCAGCTGAGATTTTTCTGATGTCAGAGAATGGTGGGTATATCAATCCCTTTTTGTAGTTCTCCTCTGTCACTTGTTTAGCCAGAGCGTCCGCTGTGCAAGACATAGAAACCTTGTTCAGTTGAGCATTTCTTTGTTATTCTTACAACACCACACGTAATTATTGTGGATTTCTTCTTTTTCAGAAAGACATTTACAGTAGAAGAAATGAAGAAAATATATTGCATGTAGAATGCATCATATGCTACATTTGTCATCATCCACTTACAGGCTGCTAGAAGCATATCATCATGTACGCGAATTGCTCCCGAGATTACTAAACCCAAGCCAAAGCCTGGGAAAATGTAAGCATTGTTTGCCTGGTTTGACAAGAAAGGAAATCATATGATTCTTGGTTGTTGAACCAGTTAAAGGAGGATCATATAAAATGAGTTAGAGGAGATTGTGAAACCTGGCCAGAAGTATAGGCTTTGCCATTGTATTCAACAGGATCAAATGGACTCCCACTAGCAAAAATTGCACGACCCTTTTTCATGGAAACAAATATTAAGTTATTCAAACATTGTTTGCACCAAATGCCCCAAATCAGTACTGGACTTATGTGCGGACAAATATGATTATCTGTTTCTGTTATCTTACCTCACTCCATTTGTATGCTTCTTCAGCCGTACACTCGGACTGTGATGTTGGATTAGAGAGAGCCATAATAAGAGGTTTCTGCAGCCAAGCATGACAGAGATACAGTCATTACTGAAGAAATTATATTCAAATGAACGCACACATACAAATGAAAACAAATGTTCAGGCACGACGAGAGAGGGAGGGAGGGTGCTTACTTCATTGCATGAAGTTACAGCCTCGATTACTTCCTTTGTGAAAGTTCTTCCCACTCCTGATGATCCAATCAAAACTGTAGGCTTGATTGCCTGAATACATGAGATATTTAAGCATCAAGACCATTCTAAAGGTAACCGTTTGAAACAACTACACACACAGCTTTTGGCACCTTGACAGCTTCCAAGAGACTGTTAACAGGTTCATGTTCATGAGCCCAAGGCTTCTTGAAATGTTGAAGTGAATTCTTTCTTGAACCAACAATCAAGCCCTGAAAGAGATTAAAAAACACTTAATTGTAATCAAACAGAACTTGACAAAACAATAAAGCAAATAAGTGTATCAAGCTCTCCACTACCTTTGAGTCTACGAGCCATATCTTCTTGCGAGCCTCTTCTACAGGCTTCTTTGTCTGTAGCCAAACAATATAAATAAATGTGAGAAAATCACTGATTGTAAGGTAAATTCACTTGCAAAACCAATTTCACTTTTTATAAACCATAAATAGATTTTCACCTGCTTTGACATCTCAAGAGCTATTAGCTCTGCAATACCAGTTCCTGCCTGAAATCATGATAGAAAATAAGTCATATGAAATAAAAAACAAGTCAAATATATGAGAATCAGCCAAGTTTTGCACATGAATTGTTCACCAAGTCAAGTAGGTACAAAAAATGCAAATAGAAAGATGTGTGTGTGAAATTCTCTCCAGAAAAAATGGTTTGATCTTTTGTACTACTTTGTTTAGAAAGTATCGTTGATATTTAAGCTATAAATAAAAATAAGAAAAAATAAGGAGTCTTTACTTCTCCAGCACCAAGGAACAGGAATGTATGGTCGGCCAGAGAGCCACCAATGAGCTTCAATGCTGCAACAACCCCAGCAAGAACAACAGATGCAGTACCCTGATGCAAGAAGACAGTAATTAATTAGAACATAATCTTCCAAGAATAGATGTCAACTTTCAAACAACTTGGTGTACCTGAATATCGTCATTGAAAACAAGATGAGTCGTGCCATATTTCGCCAGCAAGTCAAAAGCATTGTGATTTGCAAAATCTTCAAACTGCAGAATTTATTTTTGAAAATAGTAAGCCCAACAAACCAATGAATGCATATTGAATCAAAAACCCCATAATTCATGCTTGAAATTTCTAACCTGCACAAGAACTTTTTCTCCATAGTTTTGCTTCACGGCAGTCATGAACTCTTGCAGAAGATCACTATATTCCTAAGACGAAACCACCACAGTTGCCTCAAACTAATGCAATTCAAAACAATTCACATAGTAAAATTGTCCAAATAAGCTCGAGCTAGTCATATATGACGTACAAACCTGCCCAGTTGCCCTCTTTTGTCTAAGTCCAATGTAGAACTCGTTGTTCAGCAATTCCTCATTGTTGGTCCCGACATCAATTGTTACAGGTAAACACTACCGGAAAAAGAAAAAAAAAATGAAACAAAAGACAGTCACAATATAATGTTTCTAAATTCTGATTCTTGACCTCTACACAATATAAGACCTAACTAATTTAGGTGATTAAGGAAGCCAAATAAATCAATTAATTATAACAAATACAATATGATCTTCCTAAAATATTCATATATAATATTATATTATATATCAGTTTAGTAGGTAAATTAGTGTAGAGAAAAATGATAAATATTAGATAAAAATAGATTAAGTTCTAAATAAATCAAATCTAAAATTCCAACTAATGTAATGATATAATGGGAAGAAGCAGGCGATAAGCTGAAAGTGTTTACTGCAGAAGGACGAACTCCTCCAAGTGCTGTGTACAGAGCCAATTTCCCGACAGGAATTCCCATTCCCTGAAACACATTCAACATTACTCTAACCCCGAACGATCTGGGTTTATATAATATCATTGTACATCATGGAATATGATTCTCCTGGAGAAATACCTGGCATCCAAGATCTCCAAGTCCCAAAATTCGTTCACCATCAGTTACAACTATGACTTGAATGCTCCTCTCGGGCCAGTTTTTCAGTACCTCGAGGATCTTCCCCCTGCAAAATGCCAACACCTCTGTAACACTGAATCAAGTCAAAACTTGTCCAAAATTTGCATACTGGGAAACAGGAATTTATTCATTTATACTTCTCTTTCAAACTAATGTAGAGACCCTGAGGACGCCTGAAGATGCTTCCATATTTCTGGCAAGCCTCACCAACTGTTGGAGTATATACAACTGGAAGCAATTCCTCAACATTATCAATGAGAAGTTTGTAAAACAACCTTTCATTCCTCTCCTGTAGAACAGAATAACACGCAATGTTACTCTCTCATATCATCATTTTAGTTTTATTTGTGTGAAGCACAACTAGCAAGTCCAAACATACCTGAAGGTCCATCATTGCCATATACTTCTGCAAGGGAACCTCATATTGTCGGATGTTGTTCATCAGTTTTTTTTCCTGTGGACAGAAGAAAGTAAAACAGAGAGAATAAGAAAGAAGGGGTAGAAAAATGAGAATATCCCACTAACAAGTAACAGAAGAAGGTGTCAATTTTATCACTGAAATGCAAACCTGAAGTTGTTGGGAGCTAACTACGGGAGGGAGAAGTCCACGCAAATAGTGAGCATCCCTCTCTTTCTCAGTGAAAGCAAGCCCTTTGTTGTATTGAGGATCCCTCAACAAAGAGTAACCACTGCAACACAACTCAAAGATTGAAAAATTGGTCCAGCAATTTGAGATGGTAGGAAAAGAACCACAAAAACAGAACATGAATGGCTGCGAATCTTGGTGAAATTATTTGGTAGAAACACTGAGTGATCAAGTATGCAATCATCCATGAAGCTCAAGTGAGCTAAAGAAAGTATGAAGATTTGCGAAGTTGACCTGGCAACTGAGTAAGTCCAGGGCGTGACAAGTTGGTCCTCGGTAGCGCGATCCTCGCCGTAGACATCCTCAACGCCGCCGCTGACGACGGATCTTGGGCTGAGGTCCAGCACCAACTCTCCATCTCTGATCGACTTCAGGGTGCTCTCCATCCTGCGAATTCCTACCTCTAGTTTCCTTCCAACTGTGCTATAATCCTTTTGATAACACTCTGATATTTTGCTCTGCTTCACAGGAACTGAGTTTTTCTTTGCCTGAACCGCAATGATTTTATACGCCAAGTCAAAGGGAGGCCATTGAGCAAGTGGCGATGTCAATTTTCAATTGGTTTAAAGATTGAACCACGTGGCCCGAATTTTCGAAGTTGTTTAAAGGTTGAACAATGTGGCCCGGGTGATTTAAAAAGCCGATACAGCTCACATCTCTGTTCGTCAATTGTAATAAAGTAATGATCTTCAGTTTTAATGGGATTGTTTTTCACTGTTGCTCTCTGTGATTTGATGATCAGAGACTAATAATACTGATTAGAATGTGGAAGGAGGACTATTGAAGTAATGGCCTTTTTATCTGGGTAAATCAAGTCGTGGGTTATTATTGGGATAAAAAAACAAGAGGATAAGATTACGAGAAGATGAAAGAGAGAAGGAAAAGACAGAAGCTCTGGTTGTGTTCGGCGCGAGAGGGAGAAGCAAGGAGTCGGTGGTCGCATATAGTATACTTGTGAGAAATCAATTAAAAATGGTGTATCGTGGACACACGTGTCTTAATTTGGGTCGGGTCATGAGGGCCCTAAAGTCTTCAAAAATTAAATTTTTAAAAAATATTATTTTATTATAATTTTAATCGTGATATTTAAAAAAATATTTTAATTTTTAAGTGTTTAAATTTATTTTTAAAGATTATAAACGGCTCATCTTATTCGATATTAATATCGTTCAAGAGAAAAAAAATTTTACCCTTTAAATAATAGATTAACCCGATCTCTTTTTTAAAATTTTTTTTACCAAAAAACAGAACTTGAGGGAATATCTTATTACTTGTTTAATATGAGTGATTTAGGGGGTGGGAGAGATTTTACTTCTCTCCCCTTATTTGGGTATCTAAAAATTTTAGGAGTAAAGAGAAAATTTTAAAAACCTCCCTTTTAAAATTAAAAAAATTTAGAGAAGAGGAATAATACTTTTACTTTATCATATTAATATGTATATAATTTTTTTAATATTTTAATATTACCTATATATTATATTTTATTAAAATATTATATAAATTATAAGGGTAAATTTTATCTATATGAAAATATTTTTCCTATCCTCTTTTCTTGAATCAAATAAAGTAATATTAAAATTACTCACTTCCTCCCCTTAATATTAATTTAAATAAAATAATAATAAAATTTCTCTTTTTTTTTTTTCCCCTTTCATTCAAATTTCTCTCATCCTCTTTGTCATTGAGCCAAACACCCCTTTTGAGAGTACTAGAGGATAATCGTTACATTACGAGAAAAGAAAGCACGAGGGACATTCATCGTCATCATTCATCACCACCCCTCCTAGTTTCCTTTGGCCAAATTCATCGTATATGCTCAAACAAGTAATAATTTAAAGAGTAAATTACATAAAAAAAATTAAAAAATTAAAAAATTAAGGTGTGAATCTATTATAAAATATTACTTATGCACATTTGACACCATAAATTTTTTTTAGCTCTAGAAGTACATATAAAAGTTTTAAAATTATATAAAACTACAATCGAGTTAATTAAAATTAACCATTTGACAAACAATCCCTATAAAGTTACACAATATTTTAAAATAGCATCATGTTAAAATTTTTATGTGTATTCTAAACAATTAATGTTAATTAATTTAACAGTTATAACTATTTTAAAACTGTGTAATTTTATATCTAAAAAAAATTACGGTGTCATGTGAGCATAAAAAATATATTAAAAAATAAAATAAATTGAATTCTTTTCAGTTTTGAGACAATCACATAGACTTCTAAAATATTTTTAAAACCAAAATCGGTGTATGCTTTTAACATAGTTAAGCTTACTTTTATTAATCGACCCACATAATCTAATTTAAAGGATATGAGGCAATGATTATTGCTCTGTTAAGGTAATAACTAATAAAGTAATATGATAAGAAACATGTAAATTAAAGAAAATAGTGATCTAAATAATAGAGGCTGGGTGGTGCGGACAGATATATATGTGATTTGAAGTAGTAATTCAGATATTTTAGATTAATTTTGTATTATTTCGACGTTAAGATAACATTATCCTCTCAGCAATAATGGGCAGATACAAGGACATGATTGGCGGCGCAGACATGATTACATCCCACTTTTGTCGGTGTGGGGTTAAGTAATGAAAAACAAAGCAAAAGAAAACGGAAAATGGCACATAAAGACAACTTTGCGTAAAAGAGGTACAGCATGACAACTTAAGGATTTTTTTTATACTAAAATTTAAAAAAAAAAAGGCCCACTCACAAACCAATAGACGAAATCTCATACTCTTAAACTATACTAATATTAAATAAAATAAATTATTTATTATCTTTAAATATAAATTTAATCACTTAAAAATTAAGATATATTTTTAAACATTATAATTAAAATTATAATAAAATAATACTCTCTAAAAATTAAATACGCTCTAAATAATCATATATTTTATCTATTCGTCAATTACACTTATACACCATAGGTTTGCAGTATAGCAAGCAGCCACTTTTGATTCATTTAAAAAAAAAAAAAGCAGCCACTTTTGGTTTTCAAGTTTGAATATTCTCGCTGAATAGTAGTATTATTTCAAAGCATTAGCATTCAATCATTCATCCTTCATCTAATTTTTTTCCCGTGATTTATAGATATTTTTTAAAAAAATTAATAAGATATTTTCATCTTGAAACTATACATTCTTTAGTTTCATTTTAAAATTTCAATTATTCCCTAATTTGAAAAATGAGTATTATTGTAGTCATAACTCATAAGACTGTATAACTTATGGTATGTTGATATGTATATATTTAAATATGTATATGTAAAAAATAAAAAAGGTATACGAGTTGTGGGCACGTTTCACATGCAGCTATCAACTATCCGGCTCCACCGATGTGTTGGTTTAGGTGATGTCCGAGAAGTGGAGAATGGGGACTGGGGAGAACGCAGACAAATAAGGGGACAACGAAAAGAATAGTTGGCGAATGCATGTGAAATAAGACCTTTTAATTTATGTAGTCTTCATTACATTGATTTTAAATTATTGTGTAATGATTCTTTATTGCCAGATCTTTTTTTAAAGTAAGAGGACAAGGATAAGTTAACGGAGAAGGGTAAGGGTGAATTGAAGTAAGAAAGCATATCAAATATAAAAATCCTATAACATCTAGTTCAGTAATTACGTATGGAACAGGAGTTTATGATTATAATCCTCAAATAAGAGCTGATGAGCTTGATGACTCTGAAGCTGTGATATTCATAATATAATATAAAATGGCTACTAAAATAAGGAACATTTCCAATATTAAATATTCACATTTCAGTCAAAGAAATAATAACCATGGCAACCAGATTCCCTAGGACAAAAAAAAATCTGCTATATGCAAGTTTAGTGTCAGTATCGGCAATGGCCCTAAGAATGTAACTGTGTATCTAGAGCAACTTCCTTCCACTCCAGTGTTATTTCTGTGCACCGACACAAAATGACAAGAGGGGCTCAACAAAACATGTAATTATATATCCCATCATTCCCACTGGGCATACTAACAGTGAGAGATGCAGCCACCAGTTGGAATAGCTCAGCTTCCCCTTACCAGTGTAGTTTCTCAAAAGCCTAGCTAAAGATGAACCATGACAGTGGGCTTATTATGTTCCATTTTTGGGCTGCATGATTGGTAATTTGCCGAACCATTACCAAGCGACCACAAGCAGCTAAATTGGCTATATATGCTTCAAAACATAAAGCCAGAAATAGATTAAAACTGATATATGCGCCCTGGAACATCCGGATACTCATGGTAAAGTAGGGTTAGCAAGTCCCATAGATGCTGCAACTTCTCTGGCAGCCAATTCGTCAGCTTGTTCCTAAATAGATAAGAAATTATATCTAGAGTAAACAGAATTTAATAATCTAAAGGATTATCATGGTTGCTTGTACTCCTCCAGTCCATAATATAAGACTTAATTGGAGAGTTAATCTTAGTCTTAAATATAATACATATTTCCTATATTTATCAATTTTTTCCCAAATTACCCCTATTGATACTCCCTCATAAATCATGCCATATCAACTGATTTAACTAACTTTTTTAATCTAATCAGATTAGTTAAATATGTTCTATATTAAGGACCGGAGAAGTATTAGTTATTGTCATAAACCATGTTCTACATATATATTGAAATCAGCTGAACATTTTTACCTGAAGGCGATGCATCAGATACATCAAAAAGAGATGTACAAACACCTGCGGAAAATTTCTTCAGGTTAGCAAAGAGCTCAAATCTTTTCATGGAATCCCATTACAACTATTTGGCTCTCTAAACACAGATCTCACCAGATAGAAAAACAGACTAACTCGAGCTGTAGGATACCGCCAGAGAAATCTCGTGGCCCTAACAGCCCCTGAATCTAGCAGTTTCACCGCCTGCTGTAACTGTATCAAGCATGTCAAATATGAAGCCAGGATAAGTGCTGAGAGGAGAATGCAAATGACTTGAAATATGTTTGTTGTTATACCTGAGCACTTGCACCGACCAAATGACGATGATATAAGGGAAGAGGCCTGCGATATTAATTAATTCTATAAAATCACTTTCCTGATTCCACAATTGGAAATAAAAACAAAACTCCAGTAAGCATAACCAATCAAAACAGTGAATTAATTTTCAATTGAAATGAAAAATAATACATTTATGACCTTACCATATACAATAACAAACAAACTAGAATCCCAGAAACGGACTAGATTTCATATTTAGATGTAAAAAGGTAGCTAATTAAACAGATTGAAGCATTATAGATTCTCGTTCCTTTATACCTAAAGAGGGAGGACCTAAGTTCTGCAATGGGGACTGGTAGGAACATACATATCCCTATCAGCAAGCACATCAACATTTAAGCTAAAGCCTTGAGTAGTTTCCTTCACAAAATATCTTACAGAAAACAAGAAAGATGCCAATATAAAATAAAGAGGAAACATACTCAAGGGGTTTTATTTCAGCATCTTCTTCCCAAGATGAGGATGCCCTTCGGGGAACTCGACTTCTTTCAGCCTCTACCTGTTCAAATGACAATGATTTCAATTTGTGCGGACCAAAATATTGATTAAGCAGCCAAAACACCTAGACAAGTACCTGTGCTTCTTGAAGACGCTTGATTTCCTTCTCTAACTGAAACTCTGCGGCAGCTTTTTCACTGGCCATGGTTTCTAACTGTGTTTGCTTATAGTACTGGGAATAAAAACAAGAATGCATATCTATAACAGATAAAATAACCGAACATCAAAAGTAATAAATGAAATTTAACAATGAATTACCAAAAGATCAGTTAGTTCACGATAGCGTTTCTCGAGCTCCATATGCTCCTGAGAGTGTAATATAACTATAATTAGTACAAGCAGCATTCCAAACATTATCATGACATCAAAACATCTTAAAAAGGCATATTTAGTTCCAACTTTAATATGTATCCAAAACCATAAATGAGAAGGAAGATCGCATTTGAAGTAAAATTATGAAGTACTACTCCGATGGTGGTAATGGACTTACAGTCTTATAGACAGCGACACCTCCATTAGAAATTTTACAGCAATAGTGACATCCAATTGCTATAACATATTTAGCATATAACAATGGAAATGCCTGGATGCATGTGATTGCCTATTTACAGAAAACTCAAAGGACCCCTTTCACAATGAAAGATGTGAATTTATGTCAGCTATGTCAATTAATCCTGACCACCCAATTATCAACCATTAAAATTACAAATGCCAAGTCCGTTATATCTTCAAGTAAAAAACCATTTAAAATCACTAGTAGACTTCAACCAAATTACACCATGTTGAGAAATAATGTTGAAAATGTTTTTCATGTAATATATATATATAAATTAATAATAGCTCTTCATTGATGAAATCAGCAGAAAACGATGAAGTTCTTTACTTTGACATTTGAGTCCACCAGCAATGCAGCTGTGTAATCAAGTCTGATTCCTGCTAATTTTAGAAACATGGTTTCGTGTCTCTTTCCATGCAATCTAAGAAAATAGACATCGTGGAGAGTTCCAGCGTCCACAAATGAACCAGGCTATTTTGGAAGTTACAAGGTCACAATTTGTTTCATAAAGTCGTTATATTAAATTTTTCTTGTCTTTACTTGAAAAATTTAATGGAGAACGTTCAAAAATTTGAATTAGCACAAACAATATAGGTGACATAACTCCTACCAGAACCTTTAAAGGTCAAACAGATCAAGGTTAAAAGAGACAATATTTTTAAAATAACCTCAAAAAACCAACTCCATTGATGCCATTTGTTCACACAGAGAAAGATATGAAGTAGAATAGAATAGATTTTGATTCTTAAATCTAGGACAAAAGTACATTAATTTAACTTTGAGAAAGATCCACCGGTGACAAATATACATGCCTAAGAGTATACATAGCTATCATGAATCTTACTATCCAATAGATTTATGATTCACTATCCAAATATTAGCTTTTCAATAAACGATTTGACAACAGTGCTCATAAATTCAATAACAAAATTTTATGTGGGAAACTATGAAATTTCAAAAAGCCAAGGTCCTTGCTTTGTGTATTTACACATGTTTGACAAGAAGAGTTAACTTGTAAATAAAGTAAGAAACATCATAGGCAATACCTGACGAGAGTAATGCTCAGCATCCCTCTTCATGGCAGCCATTTCAACTCTCATTTTTTGCAACTCAGCCTGAACTCAGAAATAATAAATGTTTGTAAGCAAATTTTGAACTAAAAGATGGAAAATTATTATCTCATAAAAATCATTAAACACAATTAAAAGTTATTTACCTCCAAAGAAGAAAGCTTGTTTTCTGCATCTCTCTGACTCTGGCGTGCACGCTCCACCTCTTCTTGCCATGCTTGAATCTGAATGTATTAAAGTCATTATTATCTAAATCTAAATGTATGAGATTCACATTTGAATATATACAGCAGGATAGCTGCAAGTAGTTGATACTCCCAACCTGCAGTTCCTTCTATATGATATATAATATCCATTGAGTATGCATGCAGCACAAAATATAATTACTGAAGTAATAACATAGGCAAATACATGATTTTGTATTTTTATTGATTAGGGAAATATAACTTATGCTTGGAAATTCTCACAATTATAATGTAATGACCCTCAAATATGGGGTCCATGCATAATTACATCATACTAAATGTTGTTTGAATAAAGTTTAGGCCACAAAACATATAGGGGATCAGCTCTTTAAATATGTCCATTACAATAATTAGTTTATTAAAAGACAAGTGTACAAAGAGACCTACAGCAAGAAAATTAATTGATGATGAAATGCCTAAGTAATACCTGGATTACTTGATTTGTTTCTTCTGGTGACCTTTTTTGTTCACGGCGAGCACGTGCTTCAATATCTTGCAGTTCTTGATTTAAAGATGCACACTCAACCTAGTAACAGAAGGCTCAAAATATGGTTTACTGGATCTTTATTACAGAATTAACATTCAGCCTTAGCCTTTCCTTTATTAAAAAAATCACTAATTAACTGGTCCCTATGTACCTCAAGAAGTGCCACCTTCTGCTCCAGTTCTGTGGCCTTTGCTGTTCTCTCGTCCGCTATTCTCTGAGATGAGAAGCAATCAACTAATCAATGCATATGATTAGCCTTGATGTCAGAAATGGTTCTAAAATTCCTAGAGCTTATCAGGGGAAAAATAAATGTAACCAGCTTATTAGCAGAAGGATAAATACAATTACTTTAATAGAACTTGCATACCATGATAAGTGATCAAGTTACCTGTATCCTTGCAAGGGCTGTAGATGCCTCAACAGCTCTGTGCTCCAATTCCACTTCTCTCCCCATGGCAGACTGTCTCACCAATCACAGAATAAGAAAGGTACAAGACAAAGTGCAACAAGAATTAAGGACTCTAGGTACAAACCATTTTGGTAGAATTATGAGCAGCATGCTCCTCTTCTGCTCTTCGTTCAGCAGATGCTAGCTCCTCTCTTAAAGCCTAAGAGAATAAAAATTTTACAACACAAAAGTTCATTTTATAAATCACAAATATAAGAATAATTAAGGCAATCTTACATATAGCAGATCTTTCACTCACCTGCATCATTCTTGTCTCCGTAAGTTCTCGACTTCTCATCATAGACTCCATGCTTGCCTGATTAAATGTAATTAAGCACAGAAGACCTAAATCAAGGAGAAAAACTGATGTAGGCAAGTCAACATGCTATTCAGTCACTGAAGTATATTAGCTGATGATTTTTGTTTACCACAAAAAGACTCTCAGATAACAGTTAAATGATATATTCCAAAAGAGACCACTGACACAGAAAGATCAATTTTATAAATACAGCTCTGTCATTATCCTATGACAAGTACAGCGTGTAATATCATGCTTGGGTAGGGACTATTGGGCAATTTCTTCTCTATGCAAACCAGATATTTTATTATGCATTTCTAGCAAGTTATATCTTTTGAAAACTACACAATAGGTAATGTAAATCACATGGCTAAAACTCTTACATTTATGTATAGAAAGATGATAATTGGCCAAATATATCTATATGTAGAATTGATAAAATGGAAAAGGAGCTCATCTAAATTTCAAGGAATACAATAACTAGGTGAAATTCTCAGCCAAACTCAAAGATGACAACACTTGAGCGACCCAATATGTTCATTGAAGAAGAAGGAGAAAACTTTTGCAAGGGACTAAAGTAAATAATGCAGGACATATAGAAGAGGTTGAGACAGTAGCTGCAGAAAAAACACAAGCAAAATACACTTCAATTTAACTACGAAGAACCTGCAGAGAAGCGAGATTTCCCTCTGATAATGCAGCCTGTCTTTTAACAGCATCCATAGAACTGAGAAGATTCTCAATTTCAGCATTCTTTGCTGCCAAGGCCTCAGACATATTTGATTCTGCTCTTGATATTTCCCTTTTACATTCAGACAAATCTTTTTGTAGCTCTTTTATCCGTGCTTCATAAGATTTACTCAACTCTCTCTGTAAGCATTAATTTAGTATCACAACCATTAAATTCTTCATAATGGAGAAACATGATAACACCTAGTCCTTTAAACATTAAATAGTAATGAAGCTTCACCTCTGCACTAAGAAGTTCCTCCAGCTGTGCATTTTCTGCTTTGTATTCTTGAAGTCGGGATGATAGTTCAGCACAGACCTGAACAAAAGTAAGAAAATATCAACTAGACATCTAATCAGCACTTAAGAAGAAATTATTGCTAAGATCCCAGAACCAATCTGCAGGATATGCCTCTGTAATCATGCCTCTCCCATTTAGGAAGGCCTTGGATGACAGAAATGCTAGTTGACAGCATTCTTACCCGAGCTAACCTTGCCTCTTTAGATTGGCCAGTAGATTTTGTTGTTTTAAGCAGTCCTTGAGCCTATGAAACCAACTAAAAAACTAGTCAGAAGTAATTCAATAGAAGATATGTATTTGGAGTAATAATTTATAAACTTCTCTCTTATAATAAATAAGACACCTCATCAAGTTGATCCTGTACTTTCTTTGAATCATCAATTTTATGATCATCTTGTCTCTTTCCATCGTCAATAGATTCAACCTTTAAATCAGTATCTTTACGAACATCACCATTAGCAGTCACCATTAGCAGTGTCAGAGGTCAGAGATTCAGATCTCTCTTGACCCTTTTTTAAATCAGCATCCAAATATCCGGGGTCCATAATTAGGCCAGTATCAGTGGATTGATTTTCGTTGAGGCCTTCAATCCCTTTGTTAGATGGAGAGGAACGCCCATCATGGATATCTGAAGTATTCTCTTTGGGAAGCTGGACGTCTGTAGAAATAGGTGAAGAAAGAGTGGAAGGTTCAGCATTATTATCATTTACTAAGACCTCCACATTGTCCATTTCAGGCTTATTCACATCATTAGTTATCACTTCTGTTGATGGAGTGCTTGACAAGGGTGGCATTGCGTCAGTAGGTTGCTGCTCCTTATCAGCTTGGCTTGTAGACATAGAAGCACTCCCTTCATTCTCAGCTACAAGATAAAGATCAACGTTATCACTCAGAATAGTAACATCTACTGGTTCTGCGGGCATGCCAACTTGCTCTTTTGTAATATCATTGATTGAAGGAGACGAGATAGATTGCCCCTTTTGAACCTCTGTCAAATCCAACTTATTACTTGGAGAAGTTACATCTACTGGGGCTTCTGGTGTGCCACCTTGCTCCTTCGCAGTGTCACTACTTACAGGAGAAGGCACATGTCCCTTCTGAGCCTGCAAAATAGTTCAAGAAGACATGATCAAGGTTCATATTATAAGAACACTACTTAAGGATAATCTTCGAAGGCAATACCTTAGATTTTGATTTTGTCCTCTTGCCTCGAGATCTTTGCCCACTGGAAGCTAATTGTCAGAAAGGTTCAAAAAAATGTTAGCACTTGCGCTAGAAAATATTGTTTGGACTGCATACTCTATAGCTGGAATTGTAAAATACGGAATTATTCTAGAAAACTGAGCTTTTTATTGTAATTTTCTCTTGCAGATAACAGTTACACTTCAATATGCCTCTTAGCACATCTATCCAGTAAACTTTAATCACGGTGAGTCAAATGACAGCAAAACTGCCATTGGTAACCATCGTATGCGCGAAATGTAATCTTTCTAGTAAATAAATAATACATAATTATATCAAAAAACCCAGAAGTAAGTTCAGGTTAAGCAGTCACTATGCAAACATCAGTGCATGAATTGATTGTGATTTACAGGAAATCATAAGCCAAAAAAATTAGAATCTGAACCTGGCGACTTAGAATCAGACTGCTCATCTGCTAATTCGCTGACAACTAGTTTGGCCCTTCGATCTACAACTTCAAATAAATCTGTTCAAATGAGTAGAAAAAGAATGTCATAAGAATTTATTTCAATATGAGCAGCATGCATACACAGACCCAAAGATGGGGGAAGAAAAGAGAAGCTTTCCATTTAATACTGCGGCAGGTGATAAAACCCAACCTCAAGACCACCCAAGGAGGAAAAAAACTATAAAAAGGAAATGAACCCAAAGGACGATACTTCTTCCAATAAAATGTACAGGAGGCAAAAGACCAATTTCTCCTGCGTAACAAAATAATGTGACCATGTAAAGAATTATTTGAAGTGAAATTATTCTCCACACGAAGATGCAGAAGATTTACTGGCAATGCAATTGAGCCGGGAGAGGTATTCCCTTTCTGTTGGGCACCTTTAACAGCATTCATAAGTTTGGGCAAAAAAAAAAAAAAAATCAAAGGTACTTTGCCTTCTCCTTGGAAACATACATCTTTCTCTAGTTAACAACACCCAACAAGGAGCTGCTATATGAAGTTTACGATTATAGTTCAAGCCAGTGTTAGATATCCAAAACAATCTGGTAGAATTTGACTAAATGATTTAAACGTTGAATCAGAGCATGTAAAGACAATAAGCAGGAAACTCACATCACCATAACTCAATAAATTTGCAAACGAAACCAGATCAGTCTCGAACCCTACGGAATGCTAAAGGGTTTGCCAGTTAAAGCAATGACACAAGAATAGCACTGGAAGCCCAAAGTGAATATGAGCCAAATAGAAAGAGTCAAATTAGGGGAAATTCGGAATGCAGATTACAAAAGCAGTGAGATCGATCAATACCTTCAGCGGCCTTGAGCCAGGAAGCCATTTCAGAGCAAAGTCGATTGGGATCTGAAAGGGTTTTGGGGTGATTCCTTAGAGATCGAGGAATGGAGCCTCCATGAAGGAGAGGAGGAGAGGGTACGACGTCGCTTAGATTCAGAGAGCTGGAACAGGGAGCTGAAAAATGCAGTGATATTTGATATGAAGGACGAATCGCGCGAGAATAAAAACCGTTTTCTTGGGGGAGGGATGTATATCGAAGGATTCAAACGCTGGATTATTTACGCAATCCAACGGATGGGATGGTTAGTTATGATACGAGGAGGTTGGTTTTGGGCGAGCAATTCAGCTTCGAGTAAAATTGAAGCAACAAGGGGCTGCTTCAGTTCTCACGTCCATATCCCTGATTCTTGTTTACGCAATTATTAATTATTAATGTCAGAACTTAATTTCCAATCTTTTTTTTTTTAGAAAAATGGTGATTGCATTCAATTTTTTTTTTGAGCTGAAAGAACTTAATTTCAATTAGATAAAAAAAAGGAAATTGTTAGTACAGAAATACAAGATAACGAATTTTTTTGGCTAAAGATCAATTAAATTTTGAAAAGCATATTTATTATTAAGAAAAAAATTAATGTGTTTAATTAATGTATGCAAGAAAATTCCCTCTAAATATTTTTAGCTATTTAACTAATAAATCTTCTGCTTTTTAATCTCTTAATCATTGGTTTTGTTTGTTTCATCATTTATACAAAGAGTTGAAGGGTAAATTTATCCTGAAATTTTTACGTAACCTTTCCGTTGGTGCAATGTTTTCTTAAAAAATTTAAAAATTATGTATTATTTGAAGAATCAATTAATATTCTAAACTTTCAATCCACATAATGTTTTTTGTTATACATATTCAAATCAATGTTCATAAATTATATATATGTGTGTGTATATATATATTCTTTCTTTCTTGATAATGATATGCTTTTTTTTTTCTAGCGCTCATTACTCTCTTGCTCTTTCTGGCCTGTCAACGTTTTTTTTAATTAAGGTCAGGATCTCTTAGTCTTTGTCAAAATGAAGTTAAGTATAAGATAAAATTTAGTATAGTTAGTAAATAGTTAAGTTAGTTTAGTCTTTTAATATAGTTAGTATAGTTAGTAAATATTGAGTCCGAATTAAATTATATACATGAAAAATATTTTATTGGCAGAGGCAAAATCACTTTAGTGATATCTACATTTTGAGGGATTAGTCTCTTAACTATCCGCTAATAATACAACTTAAACTTTATCAAAATAAAAAGAATCAAGCAAATAGGCCTTAGGATCAGGCCCACAATCACGCAGACTAGCTGGATCACCCGACCACATTAATCCATCATAGCTTCTCAATGGGCCTTAGATTAATGTTTTAAAGGCCCATTAATGGGCCTTACTTTGTTTTATTGTTGTCCACCTTATTCACCAGAGTTTTGTCCCAATTATATTCAGATCCGACCTGCGTCGCACACCTAACTATGGTGGGTGAGTCTCCCAACAAATTTTTTTTACATACGCCAATGCTCGAATTCAAAACCTCGTTTAAATGATACCGAGCCGCTTATTACTCAAACCAAATCCGGTTGGTCCTTATATTATAAACACAAAGAGTCTTAATACAGACTTTCACCCCTACTGTTCATCAACTCAATTGTAAGAATTAAATAGTTAATTTATAAATATTAAAAAAATTAATTAATTTATAGTTATCTATAATAAATATGTGTTATTTTCTCTAAAATATTTCACTTAATCATTTACATTGTGAATTATTCACATTAACAAAAACCCTCATTTAACATATATAATTAATAGGAATATTTTGAGTAAAAAATTTATAAACTTTAAAAATAAGATAAACTTAAATCTTATATTTAGGATCAAAACAAACATCTGAATAAGCTCATATAATATTTAAAATTGAAAGGAGTAATAATATAATATAGTAAACCCATCCATGCATACCCTCTATTATCTAATTTGAAGTATTACTATTATATATACTCATCCCCCTTAATATACGATATATTTAACTAATTTGATTAGATTAAGGAAGTTAGTTAAATTAGTTAATATGTCATATTTTTTCTAAAATACCGTAATAATCTTTTTTAACACATACATTCTTTCTCTTACTTGATTATTGTCGATGGAGTATCAATAGGGATAATTTAAAAAAATGATAAATATAGAAAATATGTCTTATATTTATGATAAATATCAACTTCTCAATTAGATCATATATTAAAAACTGAAAGAGTATTATTTTTTTTGTAATACTCCGAGTGTGTGTATGTATCACATCCATGCATGCTCATAATACAATAATAATATTGAAATTATAAGCTGAAATGTAGAAATACGCTAATCCTTAACAAAAGCGCCTTTTATATGCATGCCACTATTATTCATTACACACCTAACGAAGCAACAAGTGCATATATGACTTTTATAAATGAGTCTTTTTATTGACGCTTGAAGGGGCAAATTAAAGCACCCTTGCTTTAGCCTTTAGGTGTGTGTTTGACAAAATAGTTCAATTGCCATTCATTCATTCTACTTTTCTTGCAGGGTATAAGAAATAGACAAAACCCAACCCATTCACTCACATATTAAAAGATGTGGCAAATTTGTGTTGACCCCACACCCACATATATGTATATATGTATCAATAAGTACACAGCTCCACTATGTATAAAGCTTCCTTATCCCCCTTGTGCGACTTTAAAGTTTGCTGAGATTGCGCTCTAAAGTCCCACCCTTTCCCCACAAGATTTAACATTCTATAAAGCAAAAGTTCAATCTTTTCAATTTTCATACCCCTCTTTTTTAACCAAAACTATTCTGAATAGTATAAGTTGTGCTTGTTTCATGACAATTTTTTTTTTCCACCCGGTTCACTGGAACTTTACCCCAACTACATTCGGATTCTACCCGCGTCATACACCTGGCTATAGTGGGTGAATCTTCCAACGGAAATTTTTTACATACGCCAAAGCTCGAACTCGAGACCTCGCTTAAGCGATACTGAGCCGCTTACTACTTAGATCAACTCTCATTGGTCGTTTCATGACAATTTATGTTGTATTATATGATTGATTCGTGCTGATAACTAAGTACGTACTGCCGTGAATCAAATCTAGTAAACCTTTTCTTTTCAAAACCCTAAACTGAAGTGTAGTATGTGGCAATTTTAGTAGAGCGCGCTAGCTTTGATTAATTATCAATGCCATGTCATTCTAGAAAAGTGTCAAGATCATCAGATGATATCAATATCTGTTTTCTTTTTCTTCGTCTCTTTTTGATAAATAGGATGATCAATGTCTAATAGCGTCTCCCACCGAATGGTTTAATTTATGTCCCACGATCATGTAAGACATGTCTCATGGCATATGGCTCCTAAAGTATGGATATTATTAGTTGAATAAATAAAGGTTAATAAAATAAGAGCCACGAACACACACATATATAAGCAAAGTTTATATATGGAAAGGGCCAAAGGCATCGACAAAAGTATTAACAGCTCGTGAGGTAGTTGAGATGAGAGGGCACACAAGCTTTGAGCACTGTTTTACAATTAGGTTAGGATATATCTCCGGATTTTAAAAAAAAATTATAAAAATATTTAAATGTTATTCATCAATAAAATTTTATAAAAATAACGAGATTTAAACTCACAATTTATAAGTTATGAATTAACTATTTATTAATTAGACTAAATTGAGTTATGTTATATTTATATGGATGATAATAATAATTACTTCTACTACACAATGCTCAATATGCGTTAATGTGAATGTTAACTATATCTCTCCCGGAAGGAAAAGTGGGGTTTAGATATTTTTGTCGATTCTTCGACCATTTCTAGTGGAGAAAATTAAAATTTAATGGCCGCCTCTTATTGATATGACTGATTAAGGGACACGACACCGCTTCATTGATGTTTCTTCGCTTTAGCCAATCCAATAATTTTTGTTCTTGTGAAATCCAAGTCCTCGTTCCATTATTTTAATTGGGCTAATGTTCTCTATGTGCTTTTTTTTCAATTACAGGTGTTGCCCAGCTATTTGCCATTGATCAATGATTGCATTAGTTGATAACGTGACTTAGATTTTAACAATAATTTTCCCACTAAATAAGTATGAAATATTGCCTAGACGTACGTTAATTGATTGATGGCCACATGATGTTAATTAAGAAATTAATTAAATCATAATCCGTATTAACAAGTAAGTAAAAGAGTCCACACGTACATTCCCCTGAAGATCTCAATCTATTAGTGAAAACGTGTAACTTCATTGATTGCATTATACGACAATTAATACACGTACGGGATATAAAACCAGTAAGCATGAAACACAAGCCAATAAATGGATTACAGGAATTCATTCCACAATTAATTTCTGCTTTCGACTCTGTTACTTCATCTCTAAAAGGACCACCGGAGCTGGATGCCGCGTGTCCTCGAAATTGGAAATTGAAATGAGAACTATAGCGACTCTTTGTGCCTATCAGTAAACGCTTGATGGAATTAGTTAAATGAAAAGGACAAGCTGATTGGAACAAACTATAGGAAAATTAAACGCATATGTGTTTTTAACTCTTTTGTATAGTTTGGAGGTTGATACAAATGATTAAAATGTCACCTAATCATTCCGATACCATCTATATAAGGCATTTAAAAGATAGATTTTATGGTCTTTTTTTTTTTTTTAATAAGAATAGTCAGAGAAAGTATAAATTAATATAATATATGTTAGAGTTTATAATAGTTAATAAAAATAATATTATAAATCATTTAAATTATAACAAAATTAATATTTTTAACTGTTTTTGTTAATACATTTGAATTAGTTAAAAATATCTTATAAAATAGATCTAAAAAAATATATGGTAAGTGAATTGTGAATGGGATGAAAAGAGTAGCTTACCCATAGCATGCTATGTGTACGTAAATGGATATATATTGTATTATGTGTGTGTGTTTGAGTAACTCCTTTTAAAATGGCTTATAGTTTAAATTTTAGTTTAAAAAAATTTTAAAATAAACAGTCATATTTATTTAAAAGGGTATTTGGACTAAATTATAGTTTTGAATAAGTTCATAGGAATAGCTTCTGGAATAATAAAAGAGCTTATGGACTACCTACTTACTATTTTATCTTACTTTTTCTTACCGTCTCTCTTCTCTTCTCTCTCTTCTGCTTTTCTCCTTCTCCGTCAACATCCTTATGCCTCTACTGTCGTCGCTCCTCTGGTCGCCTCCACCATCGTCGCTTCTCCCCTTTGTCTGTCAGTCATCTCTCCTCCTCACCGCTGATGCTTTTGCTTGATACTCGTTCAACTCTTGTGTTTAATGAGGAAAAAGAGGAAAGAAGACCAAGAAAAAATAAGGAGGAAGAAGAAGATGGTGAACAGTGACAGGACATTATAATTAATTTTTTTATCTTATACCCTTTATCGTAATTTATCAATCATAAAAATATTTTTAGTAATAATCATCCAAACATTTATTTATTCATAACTACTTTTTTTTATAATATTTTCTCTATAAACTATTTTTTAAAAATTGTCCAAAAATTTTTTTGCCATAAATTATTTTTTAAAAGTTTATCCAAACATGTCCTGTGATAATTTTTTGAAATGGCATCACTAACAAAGTTATATAATATTTTTCAATTAATTATCCTAATCACCAATCCCTTGAAAAGAAAACTACGAGAGATTTCGTATATCATTCGTACATATTTATTAAACAAAACAATTCTTAAAAATGATTAATTAAAGTACAGTACTGAAGCACCGAAGCAAAAGGATTGTATTGATAATGGACACATGCTTAGGCTTAGCCATATCATTGACTTAAAAGGACTAAAAATTGAATTGACTTTGAAATAAGCGACAGGTATATACAGTGTGTATACCAACCATAACTAGTAGCTCCACGGTGATACTCCAATTACTCCTTTTATAAGGTGAAGAGAAAAGAATTTTAATCATATTTATAAATCAATTTATTAAATTTTTATATAAATATATACTTTTATTTTTAATTTATTATCATATTGACTTGACATTTTTAGTGTAAAATGTATATTATATACAGACAATGTTATAAAATTGTTAAATTTTAAGATAAAATTAATGAAGTTTATTTTTTTGAAAATTCTAATAAAATATATTAAAAGTGATGAGTAATAGTGGCCAAAAGACATAAAAACAAAACGGTGGCTAACAAAGCCAAACTAGCCAACTCACCAACCCTTATGAGAAAAGATAGGTGCACCTTGAATTTCTTCCTCTACCATGGACAAAACGCTCTTGCTTTACTCCCTCCTTTATCATCAAGTCTCTCGTAGTAGGTGCCGCTTCCTTTATTGAAAGAAGAGAAATTATTATTCCTAACCTTCTACACAAAGACAGGTACAATTCCATATCTTTGATAATTTCTTTCCCCTCCTGTAATAATTCCTTTTATTATCAACATGAACTGATCATGATCACAACATTGTTACAAAGGGTTTCAACCCAAAAACATAGAGACGTGTGTCCAATTTAAAAAAAGAGAAAAAGAGAGAAAGAAAAGAAAAACACCAAGACCACAGTGTGATGACAAATCAGAAGTAACCAGGCTAGCTAGCTAGCTAGCTAGCTCTCACTTCAAGAACCAACAACCCAAAAAGAACTGCTTCATCACGTGACGTTTCAGCAGCGAAAAATAGAAGGTCTTGCTTCGTGAGATGTAGCTAGCTACCTAGCTTTGAGGTATACACGCCTGCATGGGATCCATCATATACAGAGACGTCTTGTAATTCACCTGTCCCACAAATACTTAGGGCAAGGTGAATCCAAAACGGCCATTGTCTTCTGCAAATTTAGATCTCTGTAGAACTTCTTAATGAATTCTTCAGCCGCCTTGTCCACTTGGCTATCTCCGTCATCCTTCAAGGGAAACGGCGAGTCTGTCACTCTCAGTTGCTTCCCGATTGGGCTCCTCCCGAAGCCTGGCAATGTCACCAGCGGCGAGGCTTCCACGAACTTGGAAGAATTCTCATTGTTCAGCAGCTCGAGAACTTTCTGGACGGCGTTCACGGTGAGCACGTCGTCGTATTGGTACGACTTACCGAGCTTGTGCTTGCGCTTGATGGCGGAGGCGAAGGGGTATGCGGGGCTGTTGCTGAACTCGTACTCACGCGGCGGGGGGATGAAGGAGCGGTGGTTGTTGTTGTTAGAGCGAGAGGCAAAGACGGCGACGAAGTGGTGGTGGAGCATCAGAGTGCTGTCAGCGAATGCCTTCCCAGCGAGCTTCCCGCGTTTGAGAAGAAGATGGAGCTCAAGCACGATCTTGCTCTTGGCTATGCCTTTTCTCAACATGATCAGAGCCAACCGTACAATGTTCCAAACCTTCTTGGCTACCACCGGAGCTTTAGTCTCAGTTTCCATTTCGAGAGAGAGAGAGAGCGAGAGCGAATAAGAAATTGAGATTTGATATGGAACGAGAAAGGAGCGGGGAGAGGGAGGTATTTAAAGGGAGGCAAGGCATGATTGGAGCGAGTGAAATCGCACACTAGCGCGTGCGCGTGTTGTTTAACCGTTAAGAATGATAGGCACGAGACGATGTATTTGTGGACAAGAATGATTTAGATAAATTTTAATTTTTAATTAATTCAAATGCTAAATTGTAGGGATGCTGCTTGTGCCTTTCATGGACAATGGGGAGAGAAGATGCAAAAATAAGTGTGAATATTCAAAGGAACATCATACTGGATTACTGGTACTCCATTTAGGCATTTACCTATATATTAGTTGTGTTTAATGACCAATCATGAATAAATTATAACTTATTATTATGGTGGCCTATAAGTATACACAAATCCTCCATAGAAAAAAGTGGCATTGTTCTTTTTAGTAGCCCCTTCATTCATTCCACTAGGAATTAGGGTGTGTGATTTTCTATGGTGTTTGGTTTGGATTAAATACATATCTGGCCTGGTGGTCACGAGACTGTTGGTGGTTGGTTTGCTTAACAGTGGAAAAGTATGAAAGCAAACAAAAAGTGGAATTAATAAAAATATTCCAAGAAACTTGTATTTGTGGCAACTGTGGATCTTGACCGGTGGAGTTTCCTTAGCCTCCTCATCTTCCCTGTAATACATTCCTTCATTGATTCACCCAGAAATTCGCATGTTTCCATGCTTCGCTTCACTTCACTCTCAAACAACGCCCATATTATACATTCTTGCCCAAAAAAAAGGGAAAAGAAAAGAAAGATAAAACATGAGAAGACAACTGTACCCCTGCTGTATAAGCGGTGAGGATATTTGGATATGCGTAGGGTGGTCCTACATTATTGGTGGTTCTACATACTTCCTTTGGTTCCCCATAATACTAGTTATTATAAAGTGTATAATTATTTTCCACATAAACAAACCTTTTAAGCGTAGTGCTTCGGCTTTTCCCTACTTTAATTCTTTTTGGGCCAATTACGTGCCCCTTTTCCTTCATTCAACTCCTCTCTTCATAATTTATTGCTTTTTATTGTGTTTGCTTCTCCTTTGGCCTCTCCACGAGGAGCCCCCTCCTGCTTTGCCCTTGTCCACATCTCCTCTATTTATATCGACAATTTTCGTCCTTATCTTTGGAATGATTGCAACATTTTTGTGTCTTATATACCACCCCGCTGGAGTTCCGAATTTACAGTACACGTGGCACATCATCACACACTTATCCTGATTCAATGTAGATTGTTAGATTAATTTAAACATGGATTGCTTTTCTTAGTCATGCGTGTAAATAAAAGATATATGATAAATTTCTAAAACACGACCAAAATTATTACTTTCTACGGTCAAAATTATTAGAGTTAGATAAAAAATTTAATTTAATTCTAATTATATAGCCCTAGTTTATTTTATCTCATAAAATTATTATTTTCTTAAAAGTATCCATATATAATTATATATATTAAGAAAATTTTTATGGAGGATATATAGTTTAAAATACACATGATTAAATATAATATTTTAAAAAAATAGCATACAATTATTACAAATAATTAATTTTTTAATCTACTTAAATCAGTTAAATAAATTTTATATTAAAGACCGGTGATAGTATTACTAATGCTTATCGTATAAGGAAATTCTTATTAATAGTATGTGCAATTTAATGGTAAATTACCATTGTGACATTAGAATTAGTATATAGTTACTCTATTAGTATAAAATTTTGCTATATTTTTAAAATACACATATACTATGAGAAGTAGTCACGATCCTAAAATTGAATATTTAATAATAGAATCTAGTAAATAGTATAAAAAATTATTGGGACATTAGAGAAAATAAAATCCATATATCTATAAGCTAAAGCCTCTTAAACGTCGTGTTATCACAAGTTATGGATAATAGAATTAATTTTTCTATTTATCGTAATATACAAAAGGTGCCTAATATATATATACACACGCACATTTACTTTTTTGGGTAAAAGTAAAAGTAGTGGAGAGTAAGGGTTCGTTTGTTTAAAATAAAAATCATAAATTTAGTTGGGGGAATAAGGGGGACGGGGGAAAACTTTGAGATAAAAAATAATTAACTTGTCAACAAGTTTTTTTTCTCTTACTTCCCCCACTAAAATCCCCTGTTTATTTAATTTTAAACAAACTCCCCTTGAGTTCCAAAAGAATGAAATATATACTTATTTACTTTTTATTTAATTTATTATTAAAGCTTACCATCAAAACGGAAAAGAGAAAACACACGTATGTTATCCTTTTTTTTTTGTTCCAATAAATTTTTAGAAATGGTTAGACTCACCCACAGTTTAAAAGTAGGGCGAGCCGTCTATTATTCTCAGGCGTAAACTTAGGCACCAAAGAGTTAGGATGCCTCCCCAAATGCAGGATATTTCTCTAAGTGACGCGACTGGAACTATAATAATTTGGGCCACGTGCTGATAGAATAACAATTTGAGCCACCTAGGCAGGGCAAGCCTTCTATTACCCCTATGCGTATGTTGACTTATTTTTTTTTCTTGGTTGCCTACCTGTTTCACCGAAACTTTACCCCGACTACATCAGGTACCTGACTATGGTGGGTAAGTCTCCCAACGGAAATTTTCTGTATATGCCAATGTTTGAACTTGAGACCTCGCTTAAACGATATCGAGTCGTTTACTACTCAGACCAACTCCTGTTGGTTATGTTGACTTTTTTTTTTTGGTTGCCCACCCGGTTCACCAGAGCTTTGCCCCGACTACATCCGGATCCGACCCGCGTCGCGCACCTGGCTATGGTGGGTGAGTCTCCCAACGGGGATTTTCTGCATTCGCCAAGGCTCGAACTCGAGACCTCGCTTAAGCGATACCGAGCCGCTTACCACTCGGACCAACCCCCGTTGGTTGGTTATGTTGACTTATTGCTAGAATAACACTCGCACACGTGCTGAAAATTTGGGCCAGACATACCGTAGCGTCTACATAAATTGGGCCTTTGTATAGGTGCGGGCCGGATTTGGATCTTCTTATATCCAACCTCAAGTTAGCCCAATGATTAGAAGTCAAAATAAAAATAATCTAATTTCAAAAGGTTTGACGAATTAATTGATTTAAAACACACAAATTGATTAATAAGCATAAAATAATGGAAAATAGATGTCTCTCTTGTACAATAATTCAAGAAGAGTGACGACTGAGGAGAGAAGGGAGAATATAACGTGGTAAACATTTGACAATTTCATTCACATAGAAAAATCCAATTTGGATATTTCTAATCTCTCAACCTCAAATAACAACAACAAACCAGAGGCAAATGATTCCACGACAATCTTGATTATTATTGTCACTATTATTTTTTTGGTTCATTGCTATTTTATGTCAAATAAAAACCAGAACTTTCAATGTATGACGCTAAATTTTTATTTTAATAAATTAAAGAAGGGCCGGTTGATTCACAATCAGACAACAGAAAGTTCACTAATAGAATTAAATCATTTGTTATATATGTATTAAAAAGAAAAAGTCGAATCATCTCCTTGCACACCTGGCTTTGACAATTTTTCGCTATCAAACTGATAAATCCGAATCAAGTGGAATCTGTCAAATTATTATAGAAACCAAATCGGATGAGTCTATCTCCCCTTAACCATAATGGTAAAATGATTAAAAATTAGCAAAATGGAATCCCCGCTTAGAATATTTGGCATTAATTTCGGGAATTTAAAAAGTAGAAGAAAAAAAAGATAAGGATATTTGGAACTCAAAGGCGTCTTGATTTGACTTCCCTAATTACCCTCAGAGAATTCAATGTATAAGGTAGGGGTGTTCATAAAGCCCGCGGCCCGGTATGTCCACCCGAGCCCGCGAAAAAATAGTCCTGCCCAACCCGATAAATATAGGGCAGGGCTGGGCATCGGACTGTAAAATGCAGCCCATATTTTTTTCGGGCTGGGCACTGGGCAGGGGGTTGCCCTGCCCTGCCCATGATCACCCTTTTTTTTATTTTTTTTTATTTTCTCCGTAGATGCTACACTTAGAAGGGAGAATATGATAGTTACTAGTGACTAAAGGGTCATTTTAGAAATATAAGTAGTTAAGTACGTAAGTTATATCTTTTAATATTTATAACTATATTAATTTTTTTAACTTTATTAATCATAATATGATTACATTACAAATTATAATTATTTATTTTACTTTTTTAGATACTTCATCCTTGTTAACATTTGGGAAATTGATGTAAAGTTGTAATTATAAACTACTTAGACTTCAAGATTTTTTTATAGGCAATGAATTTTAAGACTTTAATTATTATCTTTTTGTTACCTTATTTTTAGTGGATTATAGATATTATTTAACTCTTGAAGACATATGAATATGATATTATTTTAGAAGTTTATAATTGCAGATTTTTTCCACAACATGAGCATGGCATCACAATTTAGGCATGCCCAGCTCACCCACGCCCAACCCAAAATAGTTAGGGCTTTTACCGGGTAGGGCCGGGCATCGGGCTGTAAAATGTAACCCATACTTTTTCTGGGCAGGGCACCGGACAGGGGGTCGCCCTGTCCAGCCCTGCCCATGAACACCCAGTATAAGTCACTCTTAACCCTGTGCACGCTTTGAGTAAGCAGCAAGGTTCAGCGAGGATATCGGCGGTATTTTGGAGATGACACACAGTGGGCCGAACTATTTATTTTGATCTCCGCTGAAGATTTTTGAAAAGCACAAAGAACAAAAAGAGAAGACAACTCCGCAGAGCAAAATCATCAAGCTCTTCACCTGCAAAAGGTAACTCTTATTGCGTTTTCTTTCTGCTTTAGAGTTATTGACCGTGGCCACTCTTTTCGAATTTGCCTTGCTTTTAATCTATGTTTGATTTCGGGGGGGTTTTCTTTTGGCCATCACATGGTAATGCTTATTGATTGAATTATAGTGTGCGTTGAAGTTCTTGATTCTTGTATGGTTTCTAATGGCTGACTTTTCTGGGATATATTTGGAACTAGAAAGAGCATTGTGCGAACCGACCTTATTTTTCTTAGACCAGAACCATTCCTCTGTTTTCCCTTCCCCTCTCTTGACGTTTGATTTCAAGTTTTCCGTTCAATTCAATCCGATTTTCCCATTTAATCTTTCGGTGTCAATTTTCCAGTTTTCCTGTTGTAACAATGAATAATTGGGTTCACTCGATTTATAGGAATTAGAGATGACGATCGGAAAATTCAAGAACTGGGGTTTTTGCGTGCTACGAATTTCTACTCAATCCAATTTGAAGGTGCTTTCTAGGAACTCTAATGGCGATCTAAAGACCCTTTTTTTGTTTCCTTTAATCAGCCTCCATAAGGGGCTAAATCACCAAAAATAAGAACCTAAAAGTCGAATTCCTTGCCTAGGGGATAACGTCGGATTTATTATTGCTTCATACCGGCGCTGCCAATTCTTTAATCTTTAAATTCCCATAACTCCAGAATCATCCTATTAAACATATTTTAGGGTTCTTCTTCCTTAGAGAGTTTGACTTGTTTCATTATTGGCAGAATGGAGTATCAGAACTTGGGAAGGCAACAGAGACCTAAAGGAGCCAACATGAAGCAGGCATTGCTAGTGATGATGCTTGTGGTTGGTTGTGCTTGGTTGATATACCAGACCAACCTCCCAAGACATAAACCAGAAAACTATGGCGGTCTACACAGGCCGGTTGAACAATACTGGGCAGTGTCCTTGGGGCGTAAAGGCACACCATCATGGTTGCATGAAATTCAGTTCCCTACCTTGGGAACAGTACATATAGAAGAACCCAAGAATGATCAAAATTCTGGAAATGAGTCAGATGACAAAGGGCAAGGCAATGTTGAGAATCCCAAGATAGCAGTCATTAACGATTCTCAAATTAATGAGGAGGAGGCAGAAGTACTACAAATCAGAATGAACACAGAACCAGAAGAGGTTGAAGAAACTAAAACCTTAGCAGGTGGGGTTGGGGTCCATAGCTTTGATGATGAAAACGGTGTTCCTCCTGAAGTTAATGAAACTGAGACAATAGGCGGCCGCGTGGCACAGATCGACATTGTTCATGAAGATAGTAAGGAAAATGGAGCTGTCAAAGGCAATATTTTAGAAGTCATATCTTCTTCAAGAAATGACATTGTTGAAGTGACTTTTGGAGGTGTAGTAGTTGAAAGTTGATGCAGAAGTAAATTCTCAAAGTATTATGGCTCATGCTGGCTGATACATGAGTTTTGCAAGATTCTGATTCTGTTTCTCATAATTGTAAATATGAACTCAGAATCACCGGTTATCATTAAAAGCAAAATGAAAAAGCTGCCGGTTTCTTTCTTTATTTCATTCTTTCCTCCATTCAGATACCTTACATCATGTACAAACTTAATTTTTCAGAAGAAATCAGTGGCTGGATGATTTTTGATGGAGTCTTTCACACAGTATTTTTTTGGTTGCTGTTGTGAAGTATAAACATAAAGACCTGTTCTCGCACATCGTTTTTGTTTTCAAATTCTTTTCTTTTCTTTTCTTTTCAAGTCATCATCATTGCTCCTAATTAAGTTGCAAAATTTGTTACAAGAGTCATGCTATAGTCTAAAGTTTCACTGATTTCCTCTATTCAGCTTTTTCCCCTTTGAACTTGGTTAAGGCGACTTATAGTGCAGACCCAACGAGTGCATGAAACACATACAAATTAAATAATCCTACGCTTCAAAGTTGAGATGAATAGATATATGGATAGAAAAACTATTGGTTCTTGTGTAAGAGCAAGCTTGAAAATGAATAGCCATACAAGACTAGAAGTTCTATCCCTCAACCTTTTTTTTTTTAATTGAAAATGGAAAATGCAAGTGGACGCTGTCTTTACTGCTAGAAAACATGTAAATAAAGTCCTTTTGAGCATGTAGTGAGGAGTGCGTCAGAATTGAGAATAGTCCTGAAACAAAAAGAGACAAGAAAAATACTTTGCCACTATGATTGTGGTCCAAAATTGAAGTGTACGCATATTAGAAACAAAGCAGATTTTGCGATTGGCCCTTTTGTTTCTGCATTATGCTTCACCATGATTCATCAGTGTTACAGTTCGAGAGTTGCACTTCGGAGATGTCTTCTTTCTTAACCTGTAACTTCATTCTTTGGTTCATATTTCAGCTAGCTAGGCTGGACTTCTGAGGGGACCGTTTTATATTAATTGCAATTCAATCCGTGACCAACGTGATTTTATGGTTGTGACCGTGACCCTGGACCCTTTCCTAGTTTCAGTGGAAGTTTCAGTTTTTTCTATAACTATAAACAATTGGTTCGTTTGGGAAAGACAGGGATGTATCCTCTTATACATAGTGCATTTAATGACACGTCATTGTTCGTGCCCATTCCCTCATTTTTCTTTTTTATTTCTTAAAAAAGAATGAAACAAATTGTTCATCCTGACATTGAAAGGTAGGTGACCCCAACAAATATAGCCAAAATATCACGTGGAAGGAAAATATGTGATGATGATCACCTACTCGCCTGACTATTGCGCCTATATTGTTCCCTCAACCTATATATATAGACCTTGGTTAAACTATGTTTTAAAATGATTTTCCAACACGAGTATCATTCGTAAACTTGGGTTGTGTGTGTGAGTTTTTTTTCGTCAAGAGATTATTTGCCACACTATGCAGAAACTCGCGTGACATCTCTCTTGCTAAACCCAAAACTTATAGGGTAGATTGATAGTATTTAATATAAAATATATTTAATTAATTTAATTAGATTAAATAAATAAATTAAGTTAGTTAATATGATATATTTTTTTAAAATACATTGATTATCTTTTTTAACTTTTTTATTCCCCCTCTTACTTAATTATTATTGAGAGAGTATTAATAGGGATAATTTAAAAAAAATTAATAAATATAAAAAATATATCTTATATTTAGAACTAATATCAACTCCTTAATTAAATTTTATATTAAAGATCAGAGGAGGGGATTCTATATGAAACAAGAAGAGACTCTTGGAATTATGTAGTCATGTAATTATATAGTTTTCTGTTTCTAGATTTTGTTTCTACTCCTTTTGTAGTATTTGCACAGTAAATAACATGGGAGGAAGCAAGAGGAAGGCATAAAAGCGTGTCGAAACTAAAGTGTGGAGTAAAAATGTTTCATAGAATACATGCAAATCTCCAAATGATTGACGTGATTTAACAACAAAAGGAAAAGAAAAGTGAAAAAAGAATCACACAGTTGTTACCTAATATATATACGTCAACTTTCATTCTTTTGTACAGCGTTTGATATAATGAGTTATTATGTAAATTAATTAGTCACATTCACATATATAACATATGAAAGTATTTAATTATAGTGTTTGTGGGAAAAAAATAAAAAATATTTAATTTTTATACGACTTTATTGTTTTAATTAATTAATTAACTTATCTTGATCTTGATAAATTAGTTAGAAGCGAATAATAAATAAGAGTGAATTAATATACCAAACCAAATAAGAAGGGATTTAAATTTTTAGACTTGGATGTTCAATTTATACCTATGGTACTTGGCCACCACCCTGTTACTTTTTTACGTCTTGTTATTAATTTAACCATGCTTTAAGGGTGAACCTTCTGCTCGTAAAATTTCAAGCATTCTCATGCTTTACCAATCTAACAATCGCTTTCGGATTCGATCCCTAGAGGCTGAGATTGTAGTTGGCATGTTTAGAAAGATCGCCTCTATAACTAGACTTCTATAATATTCGGGAGTTTAGTCTCTCACCTATTAGGTGGAGATACTCTGCTATATAAAAAAAAAAAAAAAAATATTTGGATCCGATTCTTTTTTATTTCTTTAAAAAAAAGAAAAGAAAAGAAAATAGTCTCCTACATTATACTAGAGAAATAGTAATGATAATAAATAATCGATCAAAAGCTACTAAACATAAATATGTTTAGTTAAAATCAGATGTGGGAGACAGAGATACCAAACTACAACACATTAAACTGTGTGTCCCCACCTTACAGAAAAAATATCATATATATGTAGCGACCTATTTATCACCACATTTTCAAGGTGGCATGTTTTGTAGAACCCCACAACATTTAATTAGGTATTTTCATTGAATCACAAGTCCCTGAGGCCGATATGCATGGTTTGTATATAAAACCATCGCCACAACAGAGCCCAGCAACAACCTCATTCGGTGTGAGAATACAGTTTGGTTAGTTAATTACCGGAAATGACGGAGGAGGCTGTCGGGAAAAAATGGAAGGGGAAGGCGAAGACGGAGGTAAGGGGGCACAAAGCAGAGAAAGTATGGCCACTGATCGCCGACTTCTGTGGCCTGAGCAAGTGGTTCCCTACTCCGACATGCATTCCGGTGGAAGGCGTCTCCGGCCAACCGGGCTGCGTCCGCTTCTGCGCCGGCTTCAAGACCCATCTGGATCATGAAAACGACAAACAAAGAGTGAACTGGACGAAGCAGAAACTGCTGTGGATCGACCACCCGAGCATGAGCTTAAGGTATACGATCACAGAGAGTAACGTGGGGTTCTACTCGTACGTGGCGACATGGAGAGTGAAGGATTGTGAAGAAGGAAGTGAGGTTGAGTGGGAATATGAAGTTGAGCCGGCGCAGGGATGGACTCTGCAACAGATGAATTCCTTCGCCAGCTCCGGCATGCAAGTGATGGGGAAGAAGATGGAGGCTGATCTCACTGCTATGGACCAAGCTATTATTAACTCTTAAGCCTTCTAATTAAAGTAAGGATCTTGTTGGCTGTTGCCGTGTGTGTTGTCGTAAGAGTTTAATTAGCAGAATAATGGAGAAATTACTGATGATGAGTCTGAGTGTGAGTTAATTCAGTGGGTGTGAGCTTGAGTTAAACGCAGTGCCGTCGGTGTGATATTTTTATCCACCTCTTCTTCGTTGAGATTTTAGGATTTATCCGTTTACTTTATTGGCACAAAAAATCTTGCTATTCCGTTTTCTTTCTTCTATCAGGCTATTAGGGTGTGTTGGATAAGATTTTAAAAACGGGTTTATAGATAGCTTATAGAAAAATAGCTTTTAGAGAAGAGATTATGGAAAAAAAATGGTTTTAGATAAATGAATGTTTGGATAGTTGTTACAAAAAAGAGTTTTGTAATTAAAAAATTACTAAAAATGGTATGTATGAGAGAGGAGAGAGGGTAAAAAGATAGAGGAGAGAAGAGAGAGAGTGGAAAAGATAGAGGAGAGATGAGAGATAGTGAAAAAGATAGAGGAGAGAGGAGAGAGAGTGTAAAAAAAAATAGGGGTAAAATAGTAATTGAGTAGTTGAAAAGTGTTTTACTATTTTAAAAGCTACTCTGACTAGTTTATCTGAAACCATAATTTTAAACCATAGTTTAGTCTAAAAGCCCGTTTGAACAAATATGACTGTTTGTTTTAATTTTTTTTTAAACTAAGGTTTAGACTAAAAACCCTTTTAAAACTATAATTTTTACGGTTTTCAAACAGGCCCTTAGTCTACAACATATTCGCTTTCATCCGGTCCCGGGACTGTAGATAATAAATGATATGGGATGTAAAATAAAAAAAAAAATACAAACCAATATAAATA